>CM060453.1:26622500-36622500 GCA_030544415.1 Thalia dealbata
CCGGCTCTGCTTCTCGCTTCTGTGCCCTTGATTTGGGGCCCGACTAAGTTTGCGCTAGGATTATAAATTAAAAGAAAGGACCGAACCTAATTTTTTGAGCTGCCTACGTATCTTTTTCTAAGTAAGAAGAATCAGGTCCAACGTAGTTTTTTACTTAGATTATTTTAAAAAATAAAAATACATACTTGAAAAAAAATTTACCTTCTAATCTTTCTCTTTAATTATAGATCATTCCTTGTTATTATTATTTCCTCTTGCCGCTGTTGAAGTCGAAGCTTCTTCATCTGATTCAGTTGAATGCATATCAAAATTATTATTTTGAGCTCTATCCTCTGCATTTAGCCAATCCTTCATGCAAATACAAGCTTCCACGCTTAAGGAATTTAATCGACTCATTTTTTCATCCAAAACCCTGCCTCCTGTACTAAAACAAGATTCTGATGTAATTATGGACACTAACACACTTAGAAAATCACAAGATGTAGGCTTTTGAGATCTTCTAGTAATATTAAAAATATTACTTGGCAAGCTCATTCTAAGTTTATTAGATGTTGACGAAGGATGTGTTATTATTGGTTAGCTACTCCATATTTATTAGAATATAGATTATACACATCATATAACAATTTAGTTATTTTATTTTTAAATTCTAATACATCATCATTTAATAACATATTACTATAATATTCATCAATTAAAGGATAAAGACCATATAATTTAATTTTAAGATCTAAAATTATATAAATAGGACCAATATTAACTTAATATTTTTTAAATTTTAATTCCATAGCCTCTAATGCGAGTCCATTCCATTGATTGTCTCTACACTCATAAAAAAATAGAACTAATATTAACTATTTGCAATAAAAATTAATTAATAGTTGGATAATAAACATCGGATAAAGAATTAGAAGGATAAAGAATTAGAAGCATCTTTAAATAATTTTAAAGTTTTACATATAAACGAAGCAAAAGTCTAATCAGAGTCATTAATATTTCTTCTACTTCATATATTTTTTCATTGTAATAATCTATAACAATATCTTTATAAGGTAAAGCACATTGTAGCATATCATACGTGAAATTTCACCTAGTAGCAACATTTAATTTAAATTTTTTAAAAGGTTTACAATGATTAATACACATCTGTTTAAATTCTTGTAATCTCGAACTTAAAGTTTTAACATACTTAATAACATTTCTAATTTTTTTTAAGTAGTCATCAATTAACATCTAGTATGAAAAAATAAACCATCAAAAATAGGAGATAAAGATTGTTTTAATAAATTAATTGCAGCATCATTATTACTAGCATTATCAAAGCTAATAGAAAAAATATTATTTTATATATTATATTCATAAATACGTCTAGTGTGCAGATGCTTAATTTTTTTTACTATATCAGATCTAACTGTAATTCTATTAATACTTTTAAAATGAGGATAAAATGCAATTTGTATGAGAAGAATAAAATTAGGACTCTAGATAAAAGAAAAAGGTAATTCATTTCTAAATATAAATTTAATTAATTCTTTTCTAGCAATATCAAAATTAGATATTTGATTTATGTGACTTTTAGCATGCCTCTTTAAATGACCTATTCTAATTTTTGAGGAAGCTGCAAATAATTTCTTACACCTCATACAGCGGGCTTTTTCAATATTGTCAACTATTATAAGATCAAATTCCTGCCATACTGCATTAGTTCTTGTTTTACCAACAGAACCGAATTCAGTCTCACGTTCGGTTCCAGTTGTATTGCCATTAGTGGGATGATTTTCATGACTATCATTTGAGATCTGCATAGAATTAGAATTATTTTGCATAGAACTAGAAATGTTTGAATCAAATTCCTGAGAACTAGAAAAATATTGATAATTATAAGTATTATAATTAAAGTCAGCATTATTATCATTGGCCATTCTAGAAGTCAAGGAAAAAGAGAAAAATTAGATATTAAGAAAGACGTAAAAATAGAAAAAATTGAGATTAGCATAATAATAAAACTATTAAATTGATAATAAAATATTGTTGTAATTTGAAATGTGGATCTCCAGAGCAGGTGGATCTTCAGAGAAATTAGAATTTAGACTTAGAGAATTAAGAGTAAGAGAGAGTTTTTTTTTTGAAGTAAGAGCAAGAGAGTTGTATTTTGAGCTGTGAAAAAAACTAGGAACGAATGGGGTATTTATAGAATTTCTAAGTGTGCACATAGATACGTTTGAGGGTTTGTAAATTGATAATAAAGTAAAATATCTAGCATACCCCTAAAAAGAAATAATATAATGAAAAAGTGAAGGGCAAAAATGTAATTATAAATATCTTGCGTGAAGAAGAGATTGCTCTCTTTAGTGCCTTAGAGAACTCCGCTAGCCCACAATTAATCTGCCGCTCCTTCGCCGATGACAACTCATCTTCCTCTTCCTCCTTGTTCCTCCTCATCGTGCTGCCCGTCCACAGTTGCATCTCCTCTCCGCCGCTCGCAGTCACATCTACTCTCCGCCGCTCGCAGTCGCATCTTCTATCCGCCGCTCGTAGTCGCAGGCATCGCCATCACTACTTTGTTCACCGTTCGTGTTCGGTGCAGTGGGAAGAGATGAAGTCGAATTAGATGGGAATGGGATAGCTTGAGATCGGCATGATTCATGTCGCAGATTTGACGGACGAACAGTCGGAGGAGAGGGGATGATCGAGACTAGACGAATGAGATTTTAGAGGTGCAAGTGCTCCGGCGAACTCCATAGTGCACAGCTGCAGATTCGTCCAACTCTTCGATGACAGATGGGCGGCGTGCGATCAAATTTGACCTGGGTTAAATTTGGGCGGGCCTCTGATTCATGCTATCCAGGCTGGTCATGCCGGGCTAGGCACGACTCAAGCCCGGGCCAAGCACGACACGGGCTCGTACCCGTGTCGTGCCGTACTGCGGGCTGTGAAGGCGTAGCCCAGCACGAGCACGTGCAGGAGGCGGGCTGTGGCAGGCATGGTCCGCTCATTTTCGGGTGCAGGTCGGGCGCGGGCCGCCCGTGGGCAGCCCAGCCCGTTTTGCATGATTAATCAAAACCCTAAAGAAGAAAGATAAATTATCATCCATTATATTTTACCTCTAAGTTTGAGATTGTGTTTCGAGCATGATTGATCAATACTAAGATTCATCATATGAGACTCAAGAAATGATTGAAAAAAAAGAATTATAAAGATAATATTCAGAATGGACACGTACTGGACAGTATAAACGAGGTACTCGAGCAGCGAGCACAAGAATGTTTGGGCAAACTATGCCCAAGGTAATATGGAGCATGGCATGATAGGACTTAGCATAGGGCACAATTTATATGGATAAATATGGGCGTAAGGCACGTAAATAGGTACAGGTGCACGGGTTTAGACGGGCAAACACAAGTGCAGGAGCGTGCACAAGTAATGTGGAGCAAAGGCGTATGGACAAATGTAGAAGCAAGCACATGAATGAACATGGGTGAGCATGGAAGCAAGTCGAGTGAAAGCCCAAACCCAAATGAGTATGGGAGCATGTCATATAATATAAATTTTGGAATTCACTAAGTTAATAGAAAATTTTGAACATCTTTAGAATTACTAGTCTAAATAGTACCAAATTTGATGTCTTGCATCCAAAGATGATTATTTAAAGTTGACCACTGTATGTAAGTAGATAAAGTAAATAACCTTGACAAATAAGATATAGAAAAACTAATTTTAAGGGACTAAGTTGATGCCAACAACTATAAATCATCTTTATTTGAATACTACTCATCAAGGAGAGGCATGAGAGAGTCTAAAGAGCTTAGAAATAAGTTTAAAAACTATAGAGTGAGTTGTGAACTATGAGATCTTACGAAGTAGAGTGGAAATTTCTACTTTTAATTCTAATTGGAAGTATTTGGAAAGATTTTTATAGGTATTAATCCCTTTTCAGTAAAATAAAAAGTAAATTTTTCTCTCAATTTCATCTTACTTTAACAAACTATATGATCTTATGTTTGGTATTTACGACGAGAAGCTAGTTAAAACCAAAGGGCTATTTCATGTTGTCCAATGTTCAACGAATGTAGTTTCCACATCTCCAATGTACACTATGATATATCGGTTGCCTTTGGTTGAAGAGTTAGAGTTTTTAAATGGATCATTGAGATTAGAGTGCATGGTTTATGATCATCAGAGTGTAACGACGAGTTGGACAATTAAGAGGAAAGTTGAAAGCCATGATAAAATTAGCCATGAGTCAAAATAATTTAGTTAGATTCTCAAGGGCTTTTGATCCATGAGCGGAGATAGCTAAGTTGGAAAGTGTCAGATTAAAGATCTGAAGGCTGCTTGTTTGATCCACGCTCACGATAATTTTCAATTTTTTTCTTACATAGAATTTTGATTTTTTGGTTGTGGGTTCAAGCCACACGGGAGCAGAACTACTAGAGAGGTAAGACCCCTATCTCCTTGGTCTAGGAGTGCAAATCGGGCCGGATGGCTCGGGCTCGGCCCGACCCGGACCGTGTCAGGCACGGCTCGACACTGTAGCTGTGCCATGCCGGGCGGCAGTGTCCAGGCCTGCGGGCTGGCACGACACTGCACGACACGATTTAGTATATATATATATATATATATTTCAAAAATGTTGAGTGGCGGAATGGTTAATATATACTATCTTCATAGTGAAGGCGCGAGTTTGAACCTCACTGCGCGTACAAAATGCAAATATTTTACAAGCGTGTGTGAAAAATAGGCAGACCGGCCCGATCGAACCGTACCGAGTCTGACACGATAAACTTGCTACAGTAGTGTGCCCAGACGGGCCGTGCTCGAGATGTGCATCTCTATCTTGGTTCAAATATTATTTTTATTATGTATTTCTTGGTATTTGTTTCTATAAAAGATAATTAAAATGGAATATTCCAATGGAGATGATCCTATCGTGCATTTTTAAGGCATTGGTTGGAACAAGAGATGCGTGTGCATGAGTGTGGGACACGGACATGGGTGGATGGGATTGCAGGCACAAGAGTGATAATAATAAAACAATTTAATCCCACACAGTGAGCTCACATGCTTCAACATGGATTCCTTATCCCCACACCCACAATTTAAGGCCGCCCCTCCCTTTTAATGACCCTGTTGCCTTCCTTTGGAAGGAGGCCATCTGCGTGTGCCATTTCCACCGATTATTATTATTATTTCATTATGTTCATTCTTATTTTAAAAAAAATATAGATATATGATAAGTAAAATCTTTATGATAATAATAAGTTTCATGATTAAATTATACATTTTTACTTCTATAGGATGTTCCTCTACATATCACGGTTGACTTTACATTATATATATATATATATATATATATATATATAGTTTCCATTATTTTAATCTGAACCAATTGAGGAGGTACCAAGTTGACCACTTGAAGAAAGAATCCTCCTCTTTGACAGCTAATTCATCATCACCATCCCTCCTTTGCATAAATTTTTTTGTAGAATCTACCTAGAGGAGGTAAGGCGAAAATAACCATTGAATAAAAAAAACTCATTTTTAAGTTAAGTTAGATTTATACATTAAAAAAATCATATCATTTAATTAAATTATACAATGACACTACTAATCTTCATACGAACTTAAAAAATAGAAAATTATCATCGTTCATATATCAGATAATCAATCACTCAATCCTCTTATACAATTATAATTAGCAACTCACTTTCTTTGATGTTAATTATCTATCTCTTTGAATGTATTGATATTCATGGACTTTTATAAGTGATGACTCTAATTAGTTTTAAAATCTAGGATGATTTGTTATATATCTTGGAGTATGATTTGAACAATTTCATGATATTAAAAAATAATTATTAAATAAAAAGAATTCGAATTCAAATCGTGTTGAGTTGTCCTTGTGCTGGGTGGATGCACTTAAAAATTACTTTTTTTTTTAAGCTCTACCTAATTAATCCATCATCGCCACCACCGCCGTCATCATCATCATCATCATCAACATTCGCGACGTGAATCGTAAAAAGAGAAAAACCACACAAACCCATCACCCGCAGCTCCTGCGTCTGACGGCGTCCGCGCCTTAGTCGGTCAAAAAGCGCAGGGGAGGGAGGGAGAGAAAAAAAACATACCATAAAAGGGAAACTCCAGTGGCAGCACCGTGATTTTACGGGGCTGCAGGCCGAGATCTTTTGCCGTTTCGAGTAACATGCCGTGAGCCTCCCGTTTACCGTTGCGTTAAAATGGGGGAAGGAAGGAAGAATAAGAAAAGAAAGTCCACCACCAATAAAAAAGACTCCTCCCTTATCCATACCGACAGCCTGGCAAAAGGCCAGGGTGTCCCGATATCCTCACCCCATCCCCCCTCAATCTCACACTCTCGTTATATATAACTCACATTAACCTCTCTTTATTTATTCTTAATTATAAGATTATTAAGTATAAATATAAAATTTTAAAATACCTTCAGCATCCTCATCTTTTAATCCCTTAAGTCGGTTAATTTTTTATAAACTAAAAAAAAAAAGATCCTCACCATTTTTTTTAATAAAAAAATTCATATTTCTTAAAGGGATGACGGAGTGCAGAAATCAAAAGAGGAGGGTGCGATTATAACTCCCACTTCGAAACAGTCACGAGTACGCGGAACGTCTCGACCCGTCGGGCGAACCCGAGTCCCACAGGAAGAGTGGGCCCCGCTTCGGTGACGCCGGGTGACGTCGGTGGTCCGGGCGGGTGCGCGGCGAGGAGTCCCTCGTCTCCGCCACCCGCAGAATGGGAAGTCCGGAAGTTAAACAATTCAACTTCGGAACCCAACCCTGCGATCGCCCGCATGCTATCCTCTCTCTGCGCACCCTGAATCCGCCGTTAGTCAGTCCGAATGCGTTCGAAATGGACGGCCGATGGCCCCTCTCGACGCAGGCCGCTAGTTTTCGTTTTTTTAAATACGGTGATGCTTAATTTACCTTTATGTCCCTTCAGTTAAAAAGTAATACTAAACCGAGGCCTTCCGGTTTCCATTTATATATACGAAGTCGTTCGCTTTGTTTATTCTCTCTGCTCCTCTCCCACGCCCTCCCCCCCCCCCCCCTCTCTTCCTCCTCCTCCTCTGCCCGTCCCTTCTCTCGCGCTCGCTTCCGCTGTGGCGATCGAGTCCCTGCGACTTCCGATGGTGGTTTCCACCACCTGAGGTCGATCCGGTGGTGCCGGCCGCCCTACCCCCGGTCCCCGGCGAGGCCGCCGCCCGTGGGATGGTCAGATCCCGGCAGCCCGACGGACCCGCTCCCCTCGATCGCCGGCGCCGGCCGATCCTGATTCCTCGATGACGCCCTTCATCGTCGCTCCTGCCGGTTCCGGCGTTGGCTTCGCCTGGTGATTTTTCTGCTTGCGTCGCTGGCGTAGGCGAGATTCCTTTCTTCCCGTCTCCTCTTTCAGCTTCTTTTTATGCGAAAGGTTTGGGAATAGTGGAAATGGCTGGGATTCTGATTCAATGCGGTCTGTTGCTGTAGCTGTTCGTGTGATGCCGAAGCTAGTTCTTGGATCTGCAGATCTGACGATTCTGGCAGCTGATTTAGGTACATGCGCACCATTTTTTTCGTGGGAATTTAGGGAAGGAGCCGACGATGAATAAGATTTGGTGAATGCCTGTAACTTGAGGTAAATTTGCTTCTGTTCTCCGATAATTTACATGATTTTCCTTTGGTATAATTACACACTTATTTGAACATAATAATCTATGCCGGTTTTTAACTTTGTCGATTGAATTAAGAATTTAGTTCTTTTATGAACTCATGCACGTTTCCGATAAGAATTTATGTACAATTTTACATGGAACTATCTATGGTGGAATCTGATGTTTTCAAGGTCTGTCTAGAAAGTATCATGCGAGATGATGGTGAACTGACTGCCTCGAGATAATGTTTTCTTTTTAAATACTATTTGAGCTTCATGTCCTTCAGAACTATCTATGGTGGAATCTGATGTTTTCAAGGTCAGTCTAGAAAAGTATCATGCGAGATGATGGTGAACTGACTGCCTCGAGATAATGTTTTCTTTTTAAATACTATTTGAGCTTCATGTCCTTCAGACCTCGTTTGTTATTTTGGTTCGAATATTCTAAGCATATCGGTTTATACTCTATATCGCTGGAATTGACCTCTGTATATGTTTCGGCCGATAAACAATGGCATCTTTGAAAAATGGAACAAGGAGCTCATCTTAACTTCAATTTGATATCCATACTGGAGCATAAACAATGAGAAGAATAAGAACTTAAGGTTGGAGTGGGCTATTGAAGCACATGTTGAAGTGGGAGGAGCTGGTAGAAACAAATGGATGATCCATGAGGTGACGTGAATGGGGCATGGGACATGAGGGAAGATATGGAGCAGTTGGGGAAAGAGGTTTTGACCGGTCTGACCAATATAACCCTGGTATCATATCGATTTGTTATCAGATTGGTTGTACTGCCTATTACAAAGCAACATTTAAAGGGTGGTTAATAGTGCAAAACGCATTGGAGTGATCGTCGTGCTTGTATTTAGCATATAAAAATTGGCGGAGGTGGTATAGGAACATTCTTCATTGACGAGGCCAATCTCCTGCGTCTCATCTCTATTTTAAGAAATTATTATATCAAGAGTTGCAAAGTGTTGGACCTAGATCTGCAAGGACTTCTGCACTTTTTCTCATCATTGTATAAAATTCCACTAGAATTTATCTAGTTCCATGCTAAAATTCTCTTGCAAGGACTATTTCACCCATTAAACCAGTTATCGACCATAAATAGAGCAATATACTCGAATGTGGTTGAAAAAAACCACATGTCTTTTCTTAAATTTGAATTGGATTAATGCATAATCCTGTTTCCCCCTGAATAAGCCAACATATCCCACCTTTGGAAATCTTATTTCTGCTAGAATTTGTGCAAGCTGGGATATCCTCGCACTCGGTAAGGTATCTCTTTGCTTAGGCATATATTACCCAGCAATCTGATCGATATAGGCAATCAGGCAAGTGATTGCATCCTAATTTGGCTCAAGTTGTTGGAACATCTCAAAATGTTTGAGAAACGCTCAAATTAGACAGTTCAGCCCCAAAGTGGCAGATATCCTCTGAGAAGGTCTAAATCCATCATAAATTTTTAGATGGCAGAGGCAAGTTCTGCTGTTTTCTGACTGAACTATAACTGGGCTTGTCTAAATGCTTCATTCTTTGATTACATTATTGCCCTATTGCATGCTCTCATCTGTCTTTATTTTCATTGTTACCAGATTGACTCAGACCAAGAATTTTGTTGTGATCATTGCTTACCTATTTAATCAGACTCGATGTTATTGTTACTGTTCAAACTTATTGGATCTTATTTCCAACCAAGGAAATCCATTCAAATAGAATTACATTATTCTTCAATTGATCAAGAATTTCAAAGGACCTTTTACAATGGCACACGTTGATTTGCAATTCTGTTTCAAAATTGATTTATTAGTACTGTCTTGTACCTTGGACATTCTTATCATGTTTATTCAGTACTTATCATTCTTGAATGTATTTAGGTTGTAGGGCATATGAGTTAATTCTATGTTAGTAGAACAGACTATTTCATATGCAGGAAAACATTTCATTTAGAGGAAATGCCAAGGTATTGAAAATTATTTAGAAAGAAAATATCAGTTTTGATCAAATGTACAAAGCAGTCACAACAAATTATTGTATTGAACTACTCATTGACAAGGCATGAGTCGTGGAGGATTACCATTCTAGCATCATTTGATTTCATTGCATATATGACACTCCTGCTGCGGCCAATGCAGTTCATCACCTTTTATACCTCTTGGAAGGGTGTATATCACTACCTTTCTCGTAATGGACTTTCGAAATTTACCTCAATATTTCATGAGCTAACCAGTAGAACAATTCAGATAAAATACCATGAGGAATTATTGCACAATCCATGAGATTCTTGCTGATTTACAATCTCTACAGTGTTAGTTTCTGCAACCTTTATCTGAATCTTTAGTCACCCAAGTAATGAAGGAGTCACCTTACTGTAGCACCAGTGCCTAGAATTTTGCTTTTTTTTCATTTATTATTTTCCGTGTTTGTCCAACTTATTTTACCAATGGTCATAACATTGTTTTGGCACTTTTTGATGGACTTTAAATGTGTAGCTTCATTTATTCTATGTTTGTGTGTGCATTGTTCCTTCCTTTTCCTGTAGAGATCAAGTTTTATGTCAACTTAAACTACTTAAAATGTAATGGATATACTTATTGCTCGAGCACATCTGAGTGTTACTTATGTTATCTTCTTTTTCTTCCCATTAGTGCAAAGACAATTGCATGATGTCTGGTGCTTTTGAGGTATCAACCGGGGAGCCCTAAGAGGAAGGGAACTGCAACTTAGCAAAGCTGGAAACCATGGTTGCCGCTCCAAGTTCTCATCTTTTGCAACTTTTGGGGTCTTATGGTCCGGAATGTGATGATTCGTTTCATAAGTACTTGCTTGCTTATTTGCTTTTAGCAAAAACTGAGAACATACCCAAGGAGGTTGAAAAGGATATACTTGACAGAGATGCAAGGGCTGCTAGTTTTAACCTGAAAGGAGTAAAAAGAAAAAGACATGCAGTTAAGATGCAGCCTGGAGGACGTGATGCGGATGACAGCTCCAATGATCGTCTTCTACCCGGACTGTATGACGATGTTGCACTAGATTGCCTGGCCTTAATATGCAGGTCTGATTACCCTTCTCTTGCGTGCCTGAACAAAAGGTTTAACTCACTGATTCGTAGCGGATATCTTTACAAGGTAAGGAGACAGCTTGGTGTTATTGAGCACTGGGTTTACCTGGCATGTAGTTTGATGCCGTGGGAAGCATTTGATCCTTTCAGGCGTAGATGGATGAGACTACCAAGGATGCCATGTGATGATTGCTTTTCTTGTGCAGACAAGGAGTCCCTCGCTGTAGGGACCCAGCTTCTTGTTTTCGGAAGGGAAGTAACTGGCTTTGCTATTTGGATGTACAGTTTGGTAAGGCGTGATTGGTCTAGATGCCCGCCTATGAACTTGCCTCGTTGTCTATTTGGATCTGGAAGTTCTGGGGAAGTCGCCATTATTGCTGGTGGAAGCGATATGTCTGGTCACGTTTCGAAGTGCGCAGAGTTGTATAATTCGGAGTCCAGCACTTGGGAGACTTTGCCAGATATGAACATCCCAAGGAAACTGTGTTCTGGGTTCTTTATGGACGGGAAATTTTATGTCATAGGGGGAATGTCAAACCATACTGATTCTTTAACTTGTGGCGAGGAGTATAATCTTAGAACAAGAACATGGAGGAGGATTAGGAATATGTATCCTGGCGGTAATAGGGCTACTCAGTCTCCCCCTTTAGTTGCAGTTGTAAATAATCAGCTTTATGCTGCGGATCAATCCACAAATGAAGTTAAGAAGTATGATAAGACGAATAACACTTGGAATGTTGTACGACGACTGCCTGTAAGAGCCGACTACTCCAATGGTTGGGGTCTCGCGTTTAAGGCCTGTGGTGATAAATTGTTGGTGATTGGAGGTCATAGGGGGCCTCAAGGTGAAGTAATTATTCTCCATTACTGGCGACCGGAGGACGGCAACATGGGTGGAGCAGAGTGGGATGTACTCTCCACCAGAGAAAGAGCTGGTGCTTTTGTCTACAACTGCGCAATAATGGGCTGTTGATGCAACGCATGCAAAGCGCATGCTTCTTGTTATAAACTGCGGATAATTAGTCAGCGATGGATCTGGCAAAATTTAATTGATGAGATGCCTTCCTTTACTGGGTAATTTTTTTTCTCTCTCTCCCTCTCTCGCTTCAAGTACTTACATGATAATTTGTATTGATAGATGCTACTTTGTGCTCTTGTAATTAAGGTCTCTAGAGACAAAGTAGACCATTGATTAATGCGGAGGCTTCTTTTTCTTCTCGAAAGCCCAAGTTGCTGCCATCTGCATCTTTTACCTTCGATGATTTTTTATCTCCTAAAATTAGCATGTTTAGTGATGCTGTCCTTTTATTCATACATTGTGCTTATTAGCTCTTAATGCTTTTAGGGCTGCTAATTAGGTTTAGCATACATCTTCTCAGTTTAATTACCAGCTTAGATAATCAGCTGATTCAGATAAATCTCCATGTGCATCTCAGCTCTGTGGCTATAGTTCTGCAGAGCATATACGAATTAGAGATGATTACATTTGCAATTTTATAGATGCCCTTTTCCTTTTCCCCTTTCAGTGAGGAATTCCTTACATAGTTGTGAGATAGGACATCGGATGCCTATCATTTATCTCACATGCAGTATCCAGTACCTTGTATTTTGAAATTATAGGGTAATTGAAGACGACCTTTTTTTTTTTTTTACTTTAAATAAAGTTAGATTTAGAAAAGAATGACAAGCGGACAACCCAAAGTTCACTTTTTGTGTAATTTTTAATCCTCACTTCCACTGGTCTGTGATTTCAGCCTTCAACTCTACCCTAATAACATATTTAGTATTTGATATTTGATAGGAGAGGATGAGAGATTGGTTTTTTAATTTTATTTAAATTTTCATTATAATTTTTACTTAAAATAATATTAAAATTAAAAATCAACTTTTAATATATATTTTTCATATCAAAGTATCCTAAATGAGCAGCTCATAGGGGTTTTTTTTAAAACAAAAAATTGTATTTACTGTTGCTGGTCTAATCCAATTTTAATTGTCATTACATGATTTATCCACACTAAAAACTAAAAGTTAAATGGTATGGTATGACTTAGATTTATACTTATAACATCCTGTCCTAATTATCTTCACTGCAATACGTAACTTCTATTTATCTTGCATAATAAAATATTTTCTTATAACGTTTAATCTAAGTATTTTTCCATAGTAGTGAGCTTATCTCCTAAATTAGCTCGCTCATTTCTTTTAATTATCCTTTCAACACTCTTTTGATTCATCTCCTGCCATATCATCCTCTTTTTTTTAGTATTATCACTTAATTCAACCTTTTGACCTATGTTATAATCCAACTCCTGAATTATCTAGGTATATTTTTGTTATAAATGGTCCCATTCTAATTGATTAAAGATGTGTGGTAAGTCTATTCTAAAGCCCACCAGGATTAACCTTAAATTTCTTGTATATATATAGCCCCATCAACACAGTTTCAATGTCAAATTTGGAGTTGGAATTGTAGATAATATTTAATATTAGGAATTGTATATATGATAAGACTTAATATTAAAAATTACAGGTTTAAGATAGTAATATCAAATTAGTTAGAGTGAGTCATGAGATTTAATATATATTAGAAGTTATAGGTTCCATGGTTGAAGGAAGAAAAAGAAAGAGATTATATTTGGGCTTAAATGGACCTTCCATGTATAGTATGTATATATAAAATGGACCTGCTGAGTAAAACAGGCTGACCCATCGGCTTGATGACTCCCACTACCATTTTTAGGCCAATAGTTTTTGTGTTTGGAAGTTCATCCCATAAAATTCTAAGTCTCATATTTGCTTGCATGTATTTGTATAATTTTGTTGGGATTCCATAAGATTACATGGGCCTGTAATACCATTGAACATAATAAACAAACTTTAGATAAGATGTATCCATGGACTGTATACAAATTATTATCAAATCCTTGGTATTTATGTATGGAATATATATATCTATATATGGTATGATTACCTTGGATGTTACTTAATACTTATAAATATCTTTAGAAAAATTACCTCATTCAGATATTATTGTTAATCCTCGTGCTTGATTTAGAATTTTTTTAAAAAATACAATATTATTTCTTACAATTGAAATACTCACACTACTTATGACTAAACTAAACTTTTATTCTTTTACCACTTTCTTTTTAAAAAAATTAAATATTAACTAACGAGAAGGCTCTAGCACATCAACTTTAATATTTTATTTGGAACAATTAATCTCTTAAGGGGAAAAAGTATTGCATATTAGTGTAAATTTAAGGTGTTTATAACATGCATGTAGATTCATATATGATAATTTTTTGGGGGGGTAAAAGAAAAATAACCTAGAACGGAAAATTACTAAATCCAGCTCCTGTCATGTCAAATTTTAGATCGTTGGAGTCAAGATTGGGCGTGTAAGGTTCAAAGCCTCTCTTTTTTTTGTTATTTTAATTCTTAAAGTATCCTTCAATTAAATTTTCTTATATAGACTCACATACATAAGCCCGGTAGAGAGAAAAAAGGAACTACAAGATCATTCATTAATTTGATGTGACAAGCAAATCTACATATGCTATATATATATTACTATAAATCTAGAGAGAAGAAAAAAAACACTCGATCTTTGACTTCAAAAAGGGAAGTATATATACATATAAAATATGTACGTATTGGTTGGTTTTGTTTTGAAGGAGAAGAGAAGAGAAGAGAAGAGAAAGGAGGATATGATGATATGGGGAGGCGAAGCATGCGGCATACAAAAATGTGCAAAACGATAATAATAGAGAATAATAATGGCGTCAAGGAGTTATTATTGTAAATGGTTGCTCAAACAGGCTTATCAAAAGCAGCACGTCTCCTGACTCAAAATCATTACATTCCCTTCCTTCCTAAATCCCTTCAAAAATGTCACATCGCCCTCCACAAAGTCATCATTAAGCCCACTTGCTTTTCAATTCCAATTCCATCTACTTGTTTTAATTAAATATTAAGTCATAAGTCCTTTATGTGTACATAAAGAGAAAACTTCAATTCCTCCTCCTTGTATGGTTTAGTTGGCACGGTGAGAGATATAATACTGGATAGATGTTTAATTTAATCGATGTATGACTTGCTTTCACTCTTTTTTTATTTATCAAATTTAGATTCTAACTACTTTATAATTGTTATTTTTTATGTTTAACCTTTAGCATACATTTTATTAGTAAGTATTCAGTATTAAATTTTACTATTTAAACCTTTTTTTTTTTTACTTTGCACACTATACATTAAATTCGAGTTGATGCTCAATTTTATTTTTTTAAGTTAACTTATCATCTTAATTTTTTCATTTAAGATTCAACTTTAGTTCTTCTAAAAATTCGCTTCTAAACTATGCTAAACTCATTAATCATATCTTAAAAAATTAAGTGCCAAGGTGGGGGTTGAGGTAGAAGAAATGCCACACGCAGGAAGTATATACTTCTCTAAAAAAAATGCTTCATGATACAATTGTTCACATATACATACACACAGTTTTGAGAAAAAATCTAATTGATCAATCGTTAATTATCGTGAACTATACATACATGAACTAAAAATCTATCTAGTACTAGCATAATAATATAATATGAGCTCAAATTAATGGGAAAACATGTTATATATATGTGTGTGTGTGTGTGGGAGAGTGAGTGAGTGAGGTGAGGTGAGGTGAATTGGGGCAGCTGGAAGAATCTGAAGGTATATAATCCAAGTGCTCCAGACAAACTCCACTTCTGAAGACCAAAAGCAAACCACGCAGGCTTTAAATTGTTTTGCCTTCCTTCTTCCTCCTCCTCCTCCTCCTCCCTCCCCCTGCAAGCTGGGAGCCAGCAATATACACATACATCATATGCATTTATAATACCTAATTCCCATCCCTTCCCTTCCCCTCCTTCCCCTTTTTAGGGTTTTGCAACCTATGTATGCATACTACTAATTAATCAGAATGATGTGGTGCACAATATGTATTTATATATACAACATTATCTTTGGTGGCCATATGTTTCTGGTATTATATATTTTCTGACTTTTAATTAAATAAATAATTAATTAACTAGGAAATCTTTATTTATCCCTCCACCTTGAGGTCTATAAATCTGGTCCTCCTCCAGAAGCTCTTGGCCCTCCTCATCTTTTGCTCCTCTTTCTCTTCTCCCTCTCCCTCTCCATCTCTTATTTGTCGATCTCCATCTGGGTACTACATATCCTGAAGGCTTTTCATACGGGGGTTATATCTGTGGGTTGGTGATCATTAGGGTTTCGGATCAAAGACGGGGCTATACATTTGCTAGGGTTTAACTTCTTGATCGTGTTTCTCTCGCTCGAACTCGTTGAATCTCCATGGAGATCGATCGGAGGGAGGAAGTAGTAGTAGGGAGGGGGGTGTTACATGCATGATAAGTCTGGAGAATTAGTGGCGGAAGGATGGAAGGGAATGAGAGAGGTGAGGAAAGAGATCAAAGTGGGGGGTGAGTTAATTGAGGATGTGCCTGGCTCCCTGTATGCCACACATGTAGCAGCAATCCATGGTGAGATTGGCTATTGTGGGTGGCGTGCAAGGAGCCAAGCATGCCTCTCTCCCTCTCTTCCTCTCTCTTTTGCTCCCTCCTCCAAAACACAACACACAATTTTTTAAGAAAAATTTCTGATGCTTAGGTTATAGGTAAGTATACGATCATTTATGTTGGCTTTAGAGTTCAGTTTCTCTTTCTCAAATGTAATTATTCTTTCTAATTAGGTTAGGAATCAGGATCCTTTATGCGTCTGTGTGTGTGTGTGTGTGTGGAAGTGATCTTATGCTGTGTATGCTTGAGGTGGAAGCATATCTACATATGATCATGTTTTTTTAAAATGCATAGTTTTGAAGTTTGATTCTTATAGGTTCTATAGCAGTCATTTTATGCTAAGAACACATTTCTTCATTTAAAAAAACTCTTTCTATATACACCCCCAAGTCATTTTATGTGGTGAAAGGTGATATGATTTCTCCCTCTTCCCCAAGCAATTTATCTGCTGTTAGCATCATAATTCTCTCTCTCTTTCTCTACATAAAATCTATGTTTTTTTTTTCATTTATGTTTGTTTCTCTTCTTCTTCTTCCATTAAATTATATATATATATATATGATGCGCAAATGGATTTATTATGTGATCAATTAATTGTTCTTAGGTTTGGTTCTTTAAAATATGCAATTTTCTCTCTTTTTTAAGTCAAACTCGGTGCTTTGTATAATATGTATTGTTATGAGTTTGGTTCATTCTCTACATTACAAGTCCTTTTACCATCATCAATGCATATATGGCTTATATTATTTATATATATATAGACAACAACTTATGTATACATACTCTCTCCTCGTTTACTTAACTGATATTTTATGTATCCGCATGTATATATTTATCTCATATTAAGTAAATATGTTTTGTGGTGTGGTATAATCATTAATTTTGACTAATTATGGAGTTCTGATGTGAAACATTTGTATTGTGAGATGAGAAATAATGTTTACATGGATTCTTTCTACTGGTTTATATTCTTTGTATTTGCTAGAGTTTTAGATTTGGTGTACATATATAGTGAGAGAGAATGAATTAATCTCAAACTTATATTTTTCTTTTATCATTATTAACTTATAAAATCATATATGCCAAACATCAAATAATATGTTTCATTATCACCTTATAAAAATAATTAACATTGTCACCTTATAAAAGTTTTCCATAACAAATTTTAACTCCTTGTGTTTAATCGTAAAAGGCTGATCCTAAAAAAATACTTGCATATATTAGCATTCTAATTGAATATACTTTTAATTAAAAACTATACTTAGCATTTATGTTGCAAATAAAAAATGATAACAAAGTTTGCATACTCTTTTTTATATGCTTGATACTAAAACCTCATGCTTTTTCCAAGATTAAAAATTAGGTAGAAAACCATAGCAATGAGTTATTAAAAATAATTATAGAGGTGATAAGTTCAATCATTCATTTATGATTTTTTTTCAAAGTAATAAAATAAATTCTCTGATATATATGTTTTTAATATATCTGATATCATGTCTTCCATTGATTAATTTACCTCTACTAATATGTATAAAGTTAAAGGTATCCAAAGCGTGTGATGGCTCATAGGACAAAAGTAGTAATTTACACTGAATAAAAATAAGTCAATTTGGCATGTTTTGTTTTACTATTGAGCAAGTCAATATCATAAGAATAATAAAGATTTAATGCATAGAATATGCTTAGACCCATAAATTACATTTTAGAAGAAGAAAAAAAGAGATTGCTCATGAGTTTGAGATCTATAGTACACATAATACATAATATATAAAAAAACAAAAAGTGTGGGTATAGTTCTTATAATATATATAGATATTATTAGTTGGAGATATTAGAATGATATGGGAGTAGTAGCAATAGATTTGGATACCTCTCAAAACAATCCATTCTCATGAAATAACCCCCCCCCCCTCTCACCAAAGTACCACATAATAATTATTACAAACCTACTCCCTCCCCCCCTCTCTCTCTCTCTAGGTGAGAGCATGCATGAGTAGTCTAATGCTATACCTTCTTTTTCTTTACACACCCCCCTCAAAAGAAGCTCCAAGGCCGTAGCGTGCCAGTTGCCACCCCTCTCTTTGCAGAGAGAGAGACAGATCATCCTAATTTTATAATCAATCAAGTTTCTTCCACCCATAGATTTAATTTCATCTACAGTAACAACACATGTTGTAATAACAATCCAAAAAAAATTGCAAACATAAATCTGCATAGGATTAGGATTACTTTGGATGTGTTGGAGAAGAGTGCATTATAAGCAAGGAAAAGCAATGGAATTGAAGAAGAACAAGCGACCAGGTGTTTTCAGCAGCTTTCCAGCCTTCCGAGGAGGAGGCACCCACTCAGATTCAGACTCAGGACTTGGTGGTCTCAATGCAACGCCAACATCAATTGATAGCTGCCACCAAAGAAACAATGCGGTCGATCAGTGTATATGTGAAACAAGCAGTTCAAATTACCAAAAAGACACAAAAAAGGGATACCAGCAAACAATACGTTTGCTGCAGCTGCAAACTGTTATCTACTTGTTGTTTGGTGAATGCCAATTCATACATACACTTAAAATTTTTCAATAGACAAGATTTAAAAAAGTTAGCTGTATGAATTCCCAACCAGCAGAGAGATGCTGCAATCTTGTTCCCCGGACATGCTGTTGTACTGTGTCAACCATACACAATATATATATATATATATATATATATATAATATACATGTTGAAAAGTCCTTACAAGTTATCAGCAATGTTCTTGTTCTCAGGGTTGAGCATGTCATAATTAATATCCTGCTGCATTATCTATATGTACAGAAAAGAGCAGGTTTAAAAAGTTCATCAGAGAAATGCATGTGTATCTTTAATGATATGTCTGTCCTCTCTTGTATCTCATCTGAATCAGATTTGCTAAGAGTTTCAACCAGAGAACATTTCAAACCTAAACCATAAGTTGCTCATGGGAACATTTCATTTAAGAAATATAGAATTGGAAGATATTACACATAAATTGGGTACAATAATGGAAAAGTAACATTAAGATGGATCTACAAATTAGGAGACAAATGTGAGGACAAGGGAGTGCTTACTTAGGCCTACTAGCACATGGATGCATGCATCCATCGAGGAGTTCAATTAATTAATTCAAACACCCCCAGACAGTGAATTCTAAGTTGTAAAGTAGGAAATGCAGCAGCTGCAGGTGCAGCTGCAGGTGCAAAAACCTAGAAATGTAACCAAGTACAGTGCAGCTAAGTAGAAGTGTCTTTTCTCCTTGGATTGGCTCACATGATGGTATAAATTGGGAAACAAGGGACCAAGTTCCCTTGCTAAACATATACAGCTTAGCTCAATGGGAAATTTTTTTTATCATTCAAATATATATCTTCTTCTGCCTTTTTTCCCCACCCTCCCTTGATCCTTTCTAAGTACAATGTTTATTCTCAAAACACCAAAAATAACTTGGGGGGTCGAAGTTGAAGTGGCAGAAATGCGCGGGTGATTGAGATGATCACATTCACAGCTGTTCCACTGCATGTTTTACAGGATTAGGTGAAAGGTGTCAAGTATTCAAATCCCTGAAGTGACATATATAACTACTATATGACAGAAGCATTAAAATCATTCAATGCCAGGAGCATGTTATCAAAAGGTTTGAAGTTGGTTACCCCCCCCCCCCCCCCACCCTTTTAATCTAGCGTTTACCTGTGTCTGCTAAATTCCACAGCTGGAGATTTAAATACGTGGGTCACGATCAGTGTATAAACTACTAAAAGTGCTCTTTGAATACATAACTTGGTTCTCTTGTCAAGGATGTAAACATAAATCTATTTATGATGTATAATATATATCATCACTTCTGGAACAAGTTTAATTAATTTTGCATCTGCTGTGTGAGTCAAGCCAAGATTTAGAGTTGCTCAGAGAAAATGAAGAAAGAAAGAGACAGACAAATCGCAAGAGGCTGCTTGCTCGGATTCAAACTGATGAGTTGCAGATGATGAGCTGCTCATGTCACTGCACTGCACAACCTACTGGCTGGAAATGAGCAGTCAGGCAGAGGAGGAGCTAGCTGGTTCTCCTTAATCAAGGCTTCTCCACCAGACTTTATTCAAACAAGATGAAGTGTCTCTCAGCCCTCAGTTTTTTCCTATCTTACCCTAGAGAGAGAGGGAGGAGAGGGGGGAGAGAGAGGGGGGATCAACGAAGAGATATATCCATCCATCAGTCCACAAGATTGATTGCCCATTTGTCCAGCAGGGGCTTTTTTTTTTTCCTCCCCTGGCATTGTCTCTCTGGTCCACAAAGTTTTCTCTCAGTTAAGGAACTACCTGCCCCATGGCCTTGCTGCTGATGGTGCTGGTGCAGCCTTTGCTTTTTAGGACCACCTGAAAGAAAGAAAGAAAGAGAAGAGAAAATGAGAAATGGACCACTGAGTTGCTGCTCCTCCTCCTCCTCCTGCTGCTACTTACTCCTCCAAGTGAGTCCCAACCCAGCAGACAGAGACAGCAACCCCTGTAGATAATGGGGCAAGCAGAGATGATGGCTCCTGGCATATGAGGGGAGTTAGCTTCGAAATCCTGACACAAACATTGGAACCCTATACCTCACTTGGCTTCTGGCCAACCCACGAGCAGACAACAGCATTGCTGATTTTTATACATCTATACATCTCTGGATGTATCAGAGAGTAGTTTCACTTTGACCCCTGCAATTTTAATTTTATGACAGACTCGATTGTTGAAGTGACCAACTAAAGCCACAGTGACAGAGGCCAACTAAAGCCATAGGGGTCAAATAGAAATTAACACGGAAATTAATTAGAGGAAAAAGTAAAAAAGCAAACTGAGAGAAAGAGAGGGAACCTACAACCTGCCTGCACACCCTCAGGCCCAGAGCTCAGGGCTCAGGGCTCAGTGCTCAGTGTGGAAGAAGAAGAAGACAACAGGAAAACATGTACCTCTTGCCTCAAAATTTATCAACCACACACACATCATGATGCTTTCTCTATGCACCTGAAGTGTACTGGACTTTAGAACCACCGTGATATCCTGAAAACTTAGGGGATATTATCTGATATGAGAATCTTTCTATTGGATCGGATGGGTTGGTAATGCATCTCCATGAATTGAGAAACACACATGTTATGCTTTAAAAACTTTTTAAGCTTTTATGCTTCTTTTTCTGTAGAAATTATTTTCCGAGGATTTTAAACATGCACAGAAGAAAAAGAATTAGATTAAGTGAACTGGATGCCCAAGTTAGAGATGTCAATAAGCCATACCCAAAAAGAGTCCAAGATGATCCAGCTCATTATGTGCACTTTGAGCTAGTTGCGTTCAACCGATGGCTACTAATTCAGTTTTTGCAAAAACAAACAAGTCATATTGCAACTGCAAACTCTATGAAATGTATATTAAAAAATTGGGAAAAAGATTACTGATGAGGATTGCATCCAAATAGTCAACATGGAGCATCCATAATGGAATATTTAGTGCTGTCAACATACCTCCCTTGGGAATATGCTTCCCAAACACTAGGGTTTCTGGGTTAACATGAAGCATGCTTGCAGTCTGAGAACACCTGATTCCTAGTATAACTCCACAGCACTAAATATTATGAGCAACGGAAGCAATAATAGGAGAGTAAAAAAATATTCCAGATTGCAAGAGAATTATCATTGACCACTAGCAAAGTAGCAATACTGCGGGCTCAGTCAAAATCTAAACACTCAAGACAGATAGACATGATCTATTAATTTTAATTCACATGTTGAACTTGAATTGATGAAAATTGCGTTTTCAATCAAGCACTAGTTTATATTATTAACATCTAATCCTCAGATAGGAATGCGGCCATGATGGACAGACACCAAAAGAAAATAGCATTCTCCAAGCCCGTGTCAATAATCCATTAATAGAGCACATAATATTTTATATATGAAGACTAATAGAAATAGTGAAACTATTCTTGGCATCCATTTCTGAAATTTCGATATCCTTTCAGCCTTCATATTCCATTATGACCAAACAAGGAATAAGTCTCAGTTGGCCACCAAAGAATCAAGCAATTCCAACTTTGATTCTTCTGAACATCCTAATGATACAAATGATGTTTTGTTCATACTACATAAGGATGTAAACAGAACCCAGAATCTACAAGATGAAAATGAAAACTTAACAAATATCTTTTTCAAGAGAAAAAAAAAATTTACATGTATCCGACAGAAAAATGTACCTAAACTCTTTGACTTTTCAATCTCTCTCAGTAACAGTTACGGATGCAAGTGAAGTGTTCTCCGAAGGAGATGGTAGCATCCCCTGAACGGATGATGTGGTTGAGGATCTACTACTTTGATCGTCCTTGTTCTTGTCTCTAGCCCTATGTTCCATAAATTCATTGATTATACCAGGCTCTGTAATCTTCCACGAGCCAATTTCCACTTCACCAATCAGCATTTTGAGAACAGCAGACATCGAGGGACGAAGCTTCATGTTGTCTTGTGCGCATAGTAGTCCAACCTTCAGGAACCGGCATGCCTCCTCAACATCCAAGTCATCTGTCAAAGAACAGTCAATGATGTTTGCTAGTTCGCCACGTTTGTACAATGCCCATGTCTGCAAGTAAGAAGGATCGAGGCAATGGGAAATTATCTTATGAACCTATTTTTACCATAAATCCATACAGCAGCACAATGAAGATGCAACATTATAAATAAAAACCAATATTCTGCCATGCATCTTAGCAAACAGTGGGTTTCCCTCTATTTTATTGTTTTCTTTATTTCATGTTACCATAGAATATTCCTTTACTGAACAAGATGCAGATAAAAATATAAAAAAATCTATCACTACCCTGAAGATAACTAGTTCATTTGCTTTTGAGAAAAGTAATTCTATTTTATTTGCTTCTGAACAAACTTACCCTCAAGCTAACTAGTTTCTCTAATTCTTATTGCTTCCTTGACACCAAATTTCCCGTTGATTAAATGATTTTCATTGCAAGTTCATAAATTACAAATACTCCATTCCCCTTCCCTTTCTTCCACAAACTTGAAGGTGCTCATGGTTCTTGATCAAAATTCTTCATTTTATGAGTGGGATCACTTGTCTACACAATAGTTCCCTAAATATAGACAAATTAATATCTGTATTTGTTGTCATTCTTGGCCAGCATTTCACCCGAAATTTACAATTCAATCCTTGTAGCCAGTACCTATGATTCAAAATCATCTGATCAAAGACTTGAACATTCCTCAAACAATGCTATAGAAAAGAATCTTTCAAGTTTCAAGATGAAAATTGCTGCTGGTTGCTATGTGAACTTAAATGTTTTCAGAGGAAATAGGAAGTGTCTAGGAATCAATATGCATCAACGATCAATTGAAAATTGCACAGAGAATAGCGAAATGTACAATCACTAATGTAGCAGTTCTCTCCTTTTTGCTTTTGCCATCCCATTCCCAATATCTTTCTTATAAGAAATTTCTTACCAAATCTTGACAAGAACGGTGCACAAAGTGAAGGTTTATCTGGTTTGAGTGGAAAGACTTGACACTGGATGTTGTGGGTTCAAGACTCACTAAGATCAAAAAAGAAATCTTGATGATTATGATGGTAATACTTTTAAATCACTAAAACTATGTCTCAAAGCAAAATGTAAATTCAACCAGTACTTTAATCTTTAGCAAAGCATAAAAAACTTAGGGGAAGATAAGTTTAGTAAGTTTCAACTCATAAATCTCCTCAATTAACGCATATGTATAAAAGCATTTGGGGACAAGTTGATATCCTTGTTTCCAGAGGCTACAAACATATCATAGAAAATGACAACTAGGACAGAAACACCAAGAGAAATTAATAAACTTCATAACCAGTGTTTTTTCAGTATGGTTCTCTCCTTTGAATTTATGGCTTGTTCTCAAGGATGTTTAACATCACATGAACCCTACACTAGATACTGCCTATTGCTAGGATGTTCCTTGAGAAAAGAACAGAGAAGCAAAAGTATACTTGGGAGTTGGATTCTATACGTTCCTGCAAAAGTATCACAGACCCGTGGATGAAATCATAACAGTATTTTTTCCAGCAACAGATTGTGCTTAAGAGATAATGATGTTTCCAGCTATAAGCTTTATATGCAATATAAATAATTGTATGATCTCCTTACCCTTACAAGAAGAGATTGATCTTCATAAGGCAACCTGGTGTTGGTATTACAACTTCCACTAACTATTTCTAATAGAAGAACACCATAGCTGTAAACATCTGACTTCCTGGTCACTTGTCCACGAACTGCATACTCAGGTGCCAGATAACCTCTGAGAAAAAGAAAAAAGAAAGAAGGAAACCGATGATTAAGAGGACAGTTCGACTGAACTTATACAATTAAGCATCCAATTACTCTTAGATTCCATCCTTCTCAACAATCAGTAGCAGTTACCCAATTTTTGATAATTTTGCACGCAAGATGGTTTGTCTTTCTAATTTTTACGAGAGAAATTTAAAAGGATGGTTTCTCAAGTTTCCATGCTGAATCACAGGAAGTTCAAATGATGCAGAGGGATTCACCTTGTTCCAGCAACTCGAGTAGTGGCATGAGTTGCATCTGATGGGAGAAGCTTTGCTAAACCAAAATCAGAAATCTTAGGTGTGAGGTCCTTATCAAGAAGGATATTGCTTGCTTTAATATCCCTATGAACTACATGGGGTTCAACTTCTTCATGAAGAAATACAAGTCCACGAGCAACACCTAGACATATCTTGACTCGTGTCATCCAGTTGAATTGAATGCTGCTATGGCTGGAATCTGTAAAAAAAAAAATGCAAGTGGTACCAATGAGCTCAATGCAATATAGGGCCAGGCATGCCAATTGAGAAGATTAAGCAAGGAGTACAGAACTAAGTAGGGCTTTTGCGAGGCTGTTATTTTCAAGATAGTTGTAAATGAGCATTCTGTGAGCTTCCTCTACGCAGCAACCATGGAGTCTGACAAGATTCTCATGGACCATACTGGAGATTACTGTAATTTCAGTCAGAAATTCCTTTATTCCTTGTCTTGACTCAGAGGAGAGCACCTTGACGGCAACAACTGTTCCATCCTTCAGCCTTCCCTATACCCATGAATAGATAAGGATCATTTCTAAACTAACAGAAATATAAAATTAATCATACTTTGATGTCAACGAAAACCACCTTGTATACAGAACCAAAACCTCCTTCTCCAACTTTATTAGCGGGACTGAAATCATCAGTGGCATTCTTCAATTCCTTGTAAGTGTAGATCTTAACATTTTCAATTCCTGGGATACCTACATAAAAAATCTAATAAATACCCTAGAAAAAGAGTTTGGACCATATTTTTTGCAACAGAAGTTGCAAAAAATTCAAACAGACAACATTAAATGATATGGGCAAAGATATCAAGTTAAGTCAGATTAAACTAACAACAGATATCTACCTTCATTGAGATGATCATGCTGTTGGTGTAGATTTTCCTTCCTACTGAAGATGCAAGAGAAACAAGTGATCATTTTGATGAATTACCAAATTTCTCAATGTACGTTGAATTTTGAATTACATGCATGAAATTTTCCTGCAAAAGTAGCCATAGATTAAGTAAATGTATCATCACTGATTTACTAGATAAAGAAAGCATAATAACGATTCAAAAGTTCATGAACCGAGTAAACATCACAAGTATCAAAGTTTCGGATTCTCCTTCCCTCATGTTCCAAACAGTCGAGCAATGTAAGAAAAAAAAGAATCAAAACATTTTCTTAACATGGTTAGTCTATGACGAAAATAAGCTATCGTAAAGTGTCTTGAAGCATCTTTGCAAGCACACCCCAACAAAAAGATTGACTTTACACACTTGCTAGTTATCCGCAAATGATAGATCATCCTCCCACGGAAAATTAGTGCTTGCAACTTGCAACTCGAGTATCATTGCTAAATCTTGATTTTACACGGTATGGCAAACGTTTCCTCTTTCGTATCCTGAGGAAGAAACACTTTTCCGTAACATAATTAAATTAAATCAACCGTTGCCAATCTAGAGCTCGAGAAAGAATTCCACTCCTAGTTTGCACCAGAGCAAAGGTCAACGTTCACCTAACAATTTACCAAATGAAACAGATTCAACACTGACCCTTAGTAATCCCACTAAATGGATTATATGCAAACATAACTCCTGCGCGCCTTATAAAGGTCCTCTAGCACCAAGGATTTCAATCACCTAAGGCCATCCACGATAAAATACATCAATTCCGCAAGAATAATTTAACTTCGAGCCCGCATCTAACGGAACCAGGTGATCATTGAATACTTTCGGTCGGAAACGAAATCGAAAGACAAATTTCTTGTTAATCCCAGACCAACAAATCCAGGAGCAGAACTCACCTCCCAAGGACGAACAAGGCGAGACGAACGGTTAAGAACCACGCGCCGGGGGCCTCAGCCCGCTCCTCCCACCCCCGCCGACCGCCTAGTTAGAAGCGACAAACAGGAGGGAGAGATGAAGCGGGAACCAGCATCGATCGCGTGCTCTAAGGCGGCGACGGAGAACGATCCGCTCGAGGCCTGCGGCCGGGGGGAGGCAGGGCGAAGGGGCGGACGCCACTACGGCCGGACGGCAGCGGCGGAGAGGCTGACGTGCTCCGGAAGCAAGAGAGGAGAGGAGAGGAGAGGAGAGGAGAGGCGAGCGCGTGATCGAGTCGCACTGTCGCAGAGCGAGAAGAAGAAGAAAAAAAGCTTATAAAAGCCACCATATAATGAAATTACACTTTTACCCCTTAAGTTGTTGAGCGTACATTTTATTGACAGTTCAATCCCTATATTTTTTACTGTTTTATTTCAGCTTATAATATTTTATTTAATTATAACTCGATCTGTACATGAATTATCTTAATATAAAGAGGCGGACCGTATAATTTTAGAATTAAAATGAAGTTATTTAACAGAAGGGTAATGATACGAAGGTGGAATATGATTAAAATGTCCGCTTAAGTTTTACCTGGAACGAAAGGTCAACGTTCAAAAGAGGGAAAGAAATTTTTTATTTAAAAAAAAAATCATGATCATTTTGCTGCGCTGTGATCCAAATCCAACTGGAATGCATGTAATATTTAAGTGGTCAACGAAAAGTCTGCCTTCAATCCAATAATAACGCCAATTTAGGGACATTTCAATATTTCTTCGTTGATGGGACGAGTCGGCTGCCGTGACTTCGTCGACGGTGGTTTGACCAATTAATTGTTGCTGGGGACGTTGAACGAGGCACTCAATCGGTGAGTACGTAATGTGAACTTAACTCCTTTTTTAGGAATATGATATGATATGATGGAGACGGGTCCGACTTAATTCAAATAATTCGTTCATTTTAATATAAATATTTTTTATAAATAAAATAAAGCTGCATCATTTACCGGTAGTGATAGACATTAAGATATAATATAATACCACGTGAACATTATAATAAATTCTTTTGTTTTATTTATATTCAATCAAGTAAAGATGATTATCCTAAAGAATAATTATTTTATTATTTAAATAACCTCTAATTTTAATATATAAATACTATCATCGACTTTCAACCATTTTAATAATAACATTAACTATATTTTCTCATGTAGTTTCTATCAATATTTTTTCATTTTATTTCAATAAAATATTATATATAATTTTACTATAATTATATTTATTAAGCCTAGTGTAGCCTAATGTATTCTTTTTACGTGCACGTGCGGCTTGAGTTATTTAATCACACATTAATTTATTTGGAGCAGTTGAATCAGTCTTCTAGTCTTCTTTAATAATAAGCTCAGTATTTATAAATTATATTAATAGCTGTCTTTCTGGTTAGTGTCTTTATTATAGTATTTCTCTACTCATATTATTTTCTTTATATTTACATTTATTTATTAAATCATTAAATACGACTTATTTATATGTTTGACTTTTTTTTAAGAAAAAATGTTGAGACTTATATGAGTCCATTTAATTTCTCCATCTATTCTTTTAGGTGGGGTAGATATGGAGGGCAAGCTAAATTATTGCGTATAATAAATAGAAGTTTAACATTTAAAAACACGGTTGGAACCAAAGGTCAGGGGTCAACCGAAAACATTCCGGCAAATGGCAATAAGAAAATTTAGGCGGTTGGGCACTAAAAAAGGCATGATTATTTATTTATTGAAGAAGGAACGCGAGTAAATTCATCTAATTGAATCACATAAAATTTTAATATAAAATAAAAAACTCCGATAATAATAATTTCTTAGAAATCTTAAACTCATCGAGGGTTATGTATTTCTCTATTATTAATACATTTTTTTATTTTTAGTGAGAAAATATATCATGCTTTTTATAATACTAAATTAATGTATAATCATATTTTTTTAAAAAAAAATTAAAGATTATTTAAGCAATAATTCATGTATAAAACTATCATTCTTTTATATATTAAAACATTAGTTATCACTAGATTAGATAAGGATTAAATAAAAAAACTTATTATCTTATGTTTAGTTTAAGTTGCTACTATTATTATGTATTAGTTTATGTAGTTATATGCTCTTTATTTCTATCATCTATAATTTATAGTACGTAATATAGTAGGCAGAGATAGTTAAATATTATTTCCAAAAATTAAGTCTACCAAATAACTTATATTTGAATTAAAAATTTGTGTACTGTATTGTAATCATAATAAAATAATATCATGAATATAAGATATATTTTATTTATTAATAACAATATTTTTATTATTAGATATATTATCATGAGACGTTAATTATAAAAAAAATATTAGTTACATGTATAAATAGTTCCTCTGGGAAATTCAACACAATAAGAAGCATAATACACAACACAGCATAAGGTTAACCTATCAATTATTTTCCCTCACATCTTTAAATAAGGCCTATTTTGAAATAAATACGCAAATAATATCAGCAGTAAATAAAATAGAGATAACATATCTACCTAAATAAAAAAAAACTAACGGAGAAAACTATCGGATATAACTATTATTATATAATTTTTTAAATAATAATACTATATTTAAGTAGTAATATTTGATCATCATTTTCAAAAATAATAATAAAAAATTTAAGTAGTAATACTTGGTGTGATACTCCTAAGGGACTCTCGGTCCGGTCCGGTCCAACCGAACCGACCGGCCTTAAGTAGGGTCGCGGCCGCGAGCGAGAAGGGCAGAAGCCCTATCTCGCTCGAGCTTCTCGAGCGCCCCCGTTTCCCCTTTCCTCCAGCTCCCCCTGCACGCGGCGGGGACGATCGGCGACGAGCTCGTCGGTGCGTCGGCCCGTTCGCCCTCGTCTCCACTACCGCCGGTCGTCGTAGTGGGGAGCTTAGCAGCAGCTCCAGTCGGAAGACCTCGCACCAGCGACTTCTCCACCGCGAAGCGCCGAGGTGGGTCGCTGCCCTCTCCTTCACCGGACAATGAGGAGTGCTAAGGTCGAATCCCTTTTCTTTGATCAATTTGCATTCTGAATGATCTCAATTCTAAATTGAATTTTAAATTCATGCTATCTCCCCCACCTCCTTCTCATTTTTCTATTAAACATCTCATTCTTCCTTGTTATTTTCCCCCACTTGAAATTATGCATATGGTACTATAATTGGGGATGTAAGGAGAATCAAATTGAGGTCTGCACTAAGAAAATATTGTTAAATTCCAATTTGTTAGATATTATATGATGATGTTGTTTTATGGTACTTTGCTTTTGAATGTGGATTTGATGGTGTTATTTTGGTGAGCTTATGATGAGTGTTTCATGGTGCTTGGATTGATGAGTTGATGATGTGGTTTGCTGAGTTTTTCATAGATCTTTGATGACTTGGAATTTGATTGTTGAGTTTTCATGATAATGATGAGTTGTTGATGCTTATGGTGAGTTTCTCATGGTTAGTTGATGAAGTTGATGATGGTATTGTTTTGCTGAATTTTTCTTGATGGGTGATTAATTGGATAGGTAAATCACTTATTGATTTGATTGTGGATTTAATGGTAGTGGTGGAATTGTTGATGTGGTTTGATTTATGTTGAATGTTTTGTTGATGTGGAATTTCATATGGTGAGTTATGTGGAATGTTTTGTTGATGTGGAATTTTTTTATGTTGAATGTTTTGTTGATGTGGAATTGCATATGGTGATTTATATTAAATGTTTTGTAGGTGTTTTATGTTGATTGCGATATCGAATTGTTGTTGACTGATTTATGTAGCATGTGTTTGTTTTTGAATGCTGATGTGGGGGCCGTGCCATGAACCATTTGTTTGCTTTTGCTGAATTTAAATTTTAAATATTGAATGTGGTGGCCGAATGTTTTGCCGAATTTAAATATTGAATGTTGTGACTTCGTGGGGTTTGTTATCAATGTTTTAATGGTGTTATGTGATAATGTTTCTAATGGTTTTAATTTTGGAAAATTGTGTGCTATGTTGTGTTGTTGGAAATGATGTGCCAATTTGGTTTTTATGCGTTATGTGATAATGTTAATGACTTTGATGATATTAGATTCATTATTATTGGCGATTGTGGGTGTTTACATGGTGATTGCTTATATTGTGGTGATGATTTTTGATGATGATTAATTATTGATTGTTTAGTGATGGTTTTGATTAATATGTTGTTGTTGAGTTGTTCGTGTTTCGTTTTCATGGTAATGTGAGTGCTTTGTTTTCATGATAACGTGATTATGTGGTGGTTTAAAAAGGTGCTTTAATGGATGGGTTGACGATGTTGATTGTGGGCTTTTGACGAGGCTTTCATGATTATAAATCGGTGTGTTTATGTGATGGATGTGGTGGTTTTCAATAAAGGTGAATTTTTGTGAGTTGTTGCAATGGTGTTTTAAATTGTTGTTATTTGTGATATGATGATTTTTGTATGTGTTGGTATATTAATGTGAGGATTTGATTTTTTCCTTCTTCTCACCCATTATAACCTCCTTCCCATTTCCCTATTTCCTCTCATTCTTCTTTGCTATTCTTTCCTACTTAAGACTTTGCATATAGTGCAATAATTGGGGATGTAGAGAGAATCAAGAGAATGTTGGCACTAAGGAAGGATTGTTGAATGTTAGTTTGCTAATGATGATGTGATGATGTTAAATTAAATTAGAGAATAATTAGTTTGGACTTCCTATTGACTTGGACTTAAAGATATGATTAAGTTTGATTGGGATTTGATTTTTCTAATAAGTCAAAGGTGATGGAAGAGGATTAGAGATTTGATAAATTAGACTTGAGTATGAAGTTGGGCCTAATAGTTGAAGTACATCATTTACTTTGGATTAGGCCAAATGATTCGCGTACTAGTGATTTAATAATTTCTATCATATTAGATTATAAAGATTTTATTTTAAATAAAATCCATATTGTTTTAGGGATCTTACTCCGATTTGGAGCTGAGTATTATTGCTATATCTGGGTTGGTTCCGAAGTTCAGATCCCCATAAAGGTGCGTTGGTTCACTGAATGTAGGATTTATTCAAGCTAGGAAATTCCTGCCGAGGTTTTCTTAGGAAAACTCTTGGATGCCTCAAATATAATAAAATGGAATGCTTGTCATGATTATGTATATATGGATAGATGCATGTTATGTTTACTATGATATTATCTAAATGCATGTTCGAATGATTTACCTTGTCTACATGCATGATTACTTCATGTTTACCATGCTATTTATTTAACATGTCTATGAATCCTATCCTGCATGCTTTGTTATTTATCTTTGCTATGATAGCACGATTACCATGCAGTTATAGATAAGAATGATGACATGTTAGAAACTCTTAGGAGACATCACTAGAAATCAGACAGGAAGGGGTACTGCTTGCATACCCCGTTTGACCACGACGTACCGCCGATGGTCAGAATGATGATACTCCACCACACACCACTCCCGAGGCTACACATAGCTTGGATACTGGGAGCTGGTGGGGAAAGGTACTGTACACCCTCCAATGTCACATTAGACCGGATATATGGAGCAAGTCCCTACCCGATGATTTCTACCCGCACGAGTGTCGTTTCAGGGGCCTCGTGATAGTCCTGAGATGGCTAGCCGGGACGAACCAGAACAAAAACCTAGCAAACATGTCGTCGAGGTTGTAGCATTCCGACGACATCTAGTCTGCACACCTCTTGGCAGGCATCGTTGCTCGGGGATTGGAACGGCGACATCCCTCCACATAGCCTTGGACAGTGGATCCGTAGACCACACAACTACCATCCTTGACGATCTGTAGACGGTCGGATGGTGAGTCCGGATCCTAGGGTTATATTATATCGACCGAGACCGTAGTCAATGGATTTTATTGACGGTGACCCCGTCTTCGGACGGTGTTGTAGTACTACACGATTGTCGTTGTCCTTACGGCATTCGGGGAGGATGTAAGGGCACGACGGGTTCGCTAGGGGAGGCATGGAAGGCGACTAGCAACACCGAGGAGAGTGATCAAGGGTCACTCGTCACCTCCGCCAACATCAGTGCAGCGGGCATAGGAAGGGACAGAGACAAAAGCACTGATGGGCTTGGTGATGCTCTTTAGCCGGAGTATTCACTAAGCATAGGCTGGCAGCCCTAGTCTTGAGACTGATAGCTACTATGAGTACACCGTAGATAACATTCCGGTGATATCGATGATATAGCTACATTAGTAAACCGTAGATGACATTCCGGTGACATCGATGATATAGCTACATAGTACACCGTAGATGACATTCCGGTGACATCGATGATATAGCAACATAGTACACCGTAGATGACATTCCGGTGATATCGATGACATCGCTATATAGTACACCGTAGATTACATTCCGGCTACATCGATGACATAGCTATTAGAGACACCGTAGGTGACATCTAGTGCTACACATGTGGTATATGCTTACATAGTTATTTTGCGATTTTGATATGCTTCACATGTATTACCTGAAAATGACTTTTAATAAACCCAAGGCATCCTAGATTAATCCTCCTAGCCTTTGATTTTCTTATTCGGTTTCGAGCCGTAATTTCGCACTAGGCCGCAAGGCTGAGTACACCGTTTTTTCCCGTATGTGCAGGTGAGTTAGATGATCATACGAGACGGTTGATGAAGATGAGTCATTTGATGAATTTATTTTTATTTATGAATACTTTTTGTCATAGAGTTGTAATAGGTTTATCGGGGCTGTGTTAGAGATGTTGAGTTGGATATTTTGATTGTATATTCCGCTGCGTAAATGACGTGTTTGGATTGTATCTATCACTTGATGCCTTGTATGGGTCCGTTGGGCTCATACGGCGGTTGCCATGTGCCCAACAATAGGGTCGGGGCGTGACACTTATCTTGACCGTACTTATCTAACTTAAGACTAGTAATAAGTGGCTAAAGTTGGATACAATACTTAAACCTGAAATCTCAAAGGCACAATATAAGGTTTGGATTGATAAGATGTCACGCCCCCACCCTTTGGTCGGTACGTGGCAACCGTCGTATGATCCCTGCAATCCATTCAAGACATACAATGAACGCAACAGCACACTAAAATCATAAACATAAGAATACAATCATTCAGTATAGTCCCAATATATATGTAATATAATACTATGTCTGATAGTAGGCGAAATTTAAACTGAAGCGGTGGTATACCTTCGACGACTCTTCTTCAACGATCCCAACTACTACTAGTACACCTGCACACATATTGAACGCGGTGTGCTCAGCCTTACGGTCTAGTGCGAAATTACTGCTCGAAATCATAGTACGAAAATCAAATACTAGGAGGAAAGTTCTAGGATGTCTTTAGTTTATTAATCATCATCTTTCTCTTTTATATATGAATCATATTATAGTAAGCAGTGTATCAATAAAATAATGTAAGTATGTAGATGTCATTAATTATCATTTATGTTGTATATTTAAGTTTTTTTTTAAAAAGAAACATTGCATTCATTTTACAAATCTGAAACGATACAATATCATCGCAGAGGATATTGAAAAAGACATAAAAACTTAAGAAAACGTAATAAAGCTAAGTAAAACATAATAGAACATGAGTGAACACTTAAACTAGGATAACACCTCCCTTGATTTTATATCACTCCAAGTGTAAACCCCCTACTCTCAAAAAAAAAAAAAAAAAAACGGCCCAGCTCAAATGAACCGGCCAGCCAGCTGGTCCAGGTGAACCAGCTTGACACGGTCTGAAGGGCTGACGAGAGCGAGAAGAGCCGAGGGCTCTTCCTACTCTCGAAGTGCCCCCTTCTTCGCCTTGCGACCGCCTGCAACAGAGCAGCGCCGACGGCCCCCTTCCCCGCCCACCTTCTGCCTTCGGCTGTTCGCCATTCGTGGAGCTTCGTCGCGACGAGGAGAGCTCGGCGGAGGTCTACGGCTGTCGCGCGACCCCTTCCCCTGCATCCCGCCCTTCTTCGCGAGAGCAACCATCAGCCGCTCGTCGATCGCGGTTCCACGCGTAGATCGCCGACGCGCCGCCCTTTTTGCTGGGGTTTGAGCTGCTCGCCCTCTCCGCGAGCTCGTGAGCCACGTCTGCCCCCAACGCCGATGCAGTAGGCGGTGATTTCGTCGCCGCCGCCGCTCGTTTGATCCGCAGCACCACCGACGAGGAGTGGAGCTGCGATTCCACTCACCTCGCTGCCCGTATTTTCCTCTCCTCCCTTCCCACGCGAGCGTGAGGTGAGAAGCTTCTCTTCCCCTATTAATCGATCGATTTCGCCCCATCCCACAGTGGACTCGCAAGCGAGGTTATCTGGCGATGTCCACGAAGAGTTGCCGCCTCACGTTGACGACCATTTTCGATGCAGGTCGTCCTTCGTTTTCCCGTCCGCGTAGGGCCGTAAACCTCATCGTCGGGTCGCCTGCATCGTCGCCGCTCGGGAGCTGCAAGGGTTTCGGCAGGTGGGCGACGAAGGTAGCGATGTTCCGATCCCCTTTTTTTTCCTTAATCTACGATTAGTATTAATTAAACATGTTTAGTGTTAAATTAAATATGGTTAGTGCTAGTTAAATATATGTTGCGTTTAAGCTAGTTAATTATATTTAATTAATACGTGGTTGATTTATTAGTAATTAATTAGTGATTAATTAAGCTACATAGTTAATAAATTTGATTATGGTTTGTACCTAGTATTGGGCCATGAGCTCATTGGTTAAGTATGGGTTTAATTTAATTAGTTAGTGAGTCAACATAGTCAACCTAGGTTGACCACGATCAAAGTTGACCAATTTTAACCCATGGGTTCAAATTGGGCCGAGTGAACTGGGCTAAACGAGTTGGATCTAACTTAGTGTTTAATTGATTAAGTTAGGTGGTAAACCTAGGTCAATGTTGACCAATTAATGCTGAATGGTCAATGTGGTCAATGTTGATCGAACGTTGACCGAGTCAACGTTGACCCAAAATTTGATCTGGATTTTAGGAGCACCAATTTGGGCCGACTCGATTGGGGTGACAACTTGAATTGGGTTGGCAATGATAAATTAAAATTTTCTTAATGGTCAATATGATTAATTTTAGTTGACTAGGTCAATTTTAACCAAAATTTGACTTGAATCAAATTGGGCTAAATTGGATTAGATGATTATTAAAGTAAGTAAACCTAATTTAGATGCTTAATTGAGTTAATTAAGATTTAATAATTTTATTAATTGCTGATAGATTTTTAATTAGGCATTGGGTGACTTGGGCTAGATCATGGGTTTAAATGGGTATAAGTTTAATATAATTTATTTAGGTTAATTAAATTAATTTAATATTGTGGTTAGTTTAATTATTAAAATTTAAATTTTGACTAATTAATAAGTGAAGGATTAGATAGAATTAATTATCAACTTGTATGCTTAGTTTGTGTTAATTAAATGTAGTAATGATTTTAATTAATCTATCGATAAATTATTTGGGCAAAAAATGTAGATATGGGCTTAATGGGTAAACATGAGCTTATTAATAAAGTATGTGTAAACCCCCACCTTAATAAATTAGATTTTTAGGAAAAAAAAAAAAAATCGGTCCGGTTCAACTGAACCGGCCAGCCGGCCGGTCCAGCTGAACCGGCTCGAACCCGGTTCGAGATAAAAACAACGCGAGCGAGAAGAGGCGCGATTCTTCCCACTCGCGTCATCTTCTTCCTCGCCTCCCTCTTCGGCAGCAGCAGCGGCGACGCCAACCCTTCTGCCGCCGGTCGCTGCTCGCCGCCGGTGGCTGCCCGCCGCCGCCCATCGACCGCCGTCCGCCGTGCCTCCTTCCCATCGCGAAAAGGAGGAGCTTGGCGAGAGCATTTCTGCGGCGCTCGACTCCATCGCCGACTGCGTTCGCCGTCCCACGCCTAGGTCACCGTAGCGCCGTACTTCCCACGAGCTCGCCGTCGGACGTTCGCCACCGCCGCTCGCCCTCCGGAGCTCCTCGCTGCAACGAGGAGAGCGCGACAGAGGTCTGCAGCCGCGCGCCTCCTCTTCCCCTGTTTCCGCCTGCTGCCATCTCCTCTTCGCATCAGTTGCAGCCGACCGTCGCCCGTCCTTCGCGCCCACCGACGGCCGGTCGCTCGCCTTCGCGTCTGCCGTTCGCAGCCTCCTCGCCGCTGCTCGTTTCCGTCACGATGAGGGGAGCTCGGCGGAGTTCCCTTGCAGCCGCGCGACCCCCGTTCTTCCCCTGCATCTTCCTCGTCGCGAGAGTCGCCGTCCATCGTCCTCGCCGCGAGAGTCGCCGTCCATCGTCCTTCCCGCGAGAGTCGCCGTCAGCCGTCTGCTGGTCGCCGAGCATCGTTCCTCGTCGCAAGAAGGGGAGCTCGGCAGGAGGCATCTCTGCTGCTCGCGTCGCGCTTCCGAACTCTCCCACTCGCGAAGCGCCCCCTTCTCCTTCGCTTCGCGACCAGCCGCAGCAGAGCAGCCGTCGTTCGTCTCCCTCGTCCGCTGCGGAGCAGCGCCGGCGGCCCCCTTCCCGTGCATCCGCCATCTGCCTGCTGTCTTCCTCTGTCCGTCGTCAGGGGAGCTTCCATCGTGATGAGGAGAGCTCGGAGGAGGCAACGCGCGACCCCCATTCCCCTTCAAATTTTCCTCTTCGCGGCTGCTGAAGTTGCTCCCCGTTCGTCGCCGTTCGTTCGCCGTCCCGCGCCCATCACCGGCGCATCCTCTCCTCCGTCGCAGCTGGTGCGGACTCGCCCTCTGCGCATGCCCGCGAGCTGCCGTCGACCCTCGACGACAATGCAGCAGGTGGCGATTTCCGCCGCCGCTGCTCGCTCGAACGCAGTACCACCGGCGAGCGGTGGAGCCTCGATTCCGCCCGCCTCGCCGGCCGGAGCTCCCTCCCCTTCTTCCCCACGCATTAGCAAGGTGAGGAGCTCCGTTTCCCCTCCGTTGTTGGGCGATTTCGCCCTCCGGCGAACTTGCCCTAAAGTTCGCCGGCGACGCCACCCAAAAGATGGGTTTTTGGTGTTGATGGCCGGATTTTTGCGCAGGTAGTCGTCGGTTCCCACGTGCGTAGGCTTGCGGAGCTCGCCGTCTAGTTTGCCGCGGATTTCGCGAGCTCCGGCGAGGTGGCGGCTAGGGTTCCGGCGACGGTGCTACTATTCCGGCGGTGAATAGTGTTTCCGACGATGAATAGTGATTTCGGCTAAGGTAGCTTTACTTTTCCCTAATCACGATTAGTAATTTATTTTAAGCATGTTAGTTGTAATTAAACATGTTTAGGATAAATTAGTGTTGTTAAAATGCTTAGATTAATTTAAACATGCTTAGTGTAAATCAACCAAGCTTAGTGGATTGATTAAGCAAGATAAATTAAGTTAAGAAAAATTAATGATTTAATCAAGTAGAGTTAGTGAATGGGTTGAGTTGAACCAGATTGGAGTTAGTTGGGTTGAATTCGAGTTAAGTTGGGTTCGGGTTGAGTTAGTTGAAGTGAGCTGAATCAATTAAATTGAACCTGAGTCGGACTTGGATTTAGATGAGTTGGAGCTGACTCGATCGAATCGAACTGGCTAGGCTTGGGTCAGACTCAAATTAAGCCGAACGAATAGTGATTTGGGTCCACCGCGTTGGCCGGGTCAACAGCGTTGACCGGGTCCACCGCGTTGGCCGGGTCAACAGCGTTGGCTGAGTCCACCGCGATGGCCGAGTCAACAGCGTTGACTGGATCCACCGTGTTCACCGGGTTGACCGGGTCAACTGTTGACCGTTGACCAGTCAAATAATAATAAAATAATAAAAATAATTTAACTTTTCATGAGTATGATTAGGTGATTCAAAATGGCTAATTAATGTTTAATTGATCTAATTAAATATTGATGAGTGTTATTTGGGCCCTGAGATGACTTGGGCTAGATGAGGGGTTTAAATGGATAAATTTGATAGAATTTATCTAAGCTTAACTAAGTTAATTTAATTTGTAAAATGGAAATTTGGTTAATTAGTATCTGAATGATTAGGTTAGATTGATAAATTAATATTTAATTTACCATAGGGAAAAAGGAATTTAATTTGATTTTAAATAATTGTGTTAATTAGGATTTATCGCGGGTACGTGATCCGAGTAGTTCGACGGAGTGATTCGTTGTTACGCGGGTTGATTCTGAAGACCGGATCGCTAACCCAGGTGCGTTGGTTCTCCGATGGTAGGATTTATTCAAGCTAGGGAATTCCCGTTGGGGTTTTCTTAGGAACAATTCTTGGATGTCTTAAATATGATAAATCATAATGCTTGATAAGATTTGAATTGTATGCATGTTAGTGTAGTTTATTTTATCTAACATGTTCTACATTCATGTCCTGCATGTTGTATTGTTTTCTATGCTTGTGTTAAATAACTATCATGCGAACATAGATAGTAAATAATGACATGTTAGAACCTTTGGTGATGTCACCGCCACTTAAACAGAAAAAGGGGCCTTTTTCCATATGCCCCGGTTGACCGTCGCGTACCGACGATGGTCAAACGGTGACGTCCCGTTAGGCGCCACTCCCGAGGTTGATGCATAGCGGAGCACTGGGAGCACCACTCCCGACGTTATGCATAGCTTATATACTGGGAGCTGGTAGGGTAAGAGACTGTACAAACTCCATGGTCGAGTTAGACTGAAAATATGGAGCAAGTCCTTACCCGAAATCTTCACCCGCACGAGTGTCGTTGTAGGCGGCCTCGTGATAGTCCTGAGATGGTTAGCTAGGATGAACCCTACCATGGACTTGGCACCGATGGAGTCGAGGGCCACAGCCCATCGTGCGGATGTGCGCCAATCTCGATAGACATCGACGGCTATTGGACTGGGAAGGTGATTCCACATGCGACACCTTGGACAGTGGATCCGTTGACCGCACGGCTATCACCCTTGACGTCTGCAGACGATCGGATGAGTAGTCCGGATCCTAGGGTGGTTATTCCGGCTAGCCGTGGCCGATGAGATTTAAGAGAGGTGACCCTGTCTACGGGCAGTATGTAGTACTACATGGTTGTCGTGACCCCTACGGAATCCGGGGAGGATGTAAGGGCACGACGGTTTCGCTAGGGGAGGCATGGTTGGCGACTAGTGAAACAACAGGAGAGGGATTCTGGGTCATCCGTCCTCTCTGCCAACATCAGTGCAGCGGGCATAGGTAGAGACAGAAAGGCACTGATGGGCTTACTGATACCTCCGGCCCGGGTAGTCACTAAGCACAGGCTGGCAGCCCGAGTTTATGAAACTTAAAAGTCTCACCATGACGTAGGTGATAGACTACTGTTATGCACACTAGACATGACTTAGGTGACATCTAGTGGCATGTACACCTGTATTTAATTATTATTTAAATTATTTATATATGCTGTCTAGCTTATTATAAATTGTTTAAACGATGTAGCATGAAATGTGATGATTAACCACCAAAGACATCCTAGAATACTCCTCCTAGCCTTTGATTTCTTTATTCGGTAGAGCCGTAATTTCGCACTAGGCCGCAAGGCTGAGCACACCACTTTTCCCCGTGTGTGCAGGTCTGTTAGATGACCGTCCGAGAGATTTGATGAAGATGAGTCCGTCGACGAGTCTATTTTAAATTCTCGATGTCTTTTATTATAGAATTGTAGTAGGTTTATCGGGACTGTGTTAGAAATTTTGAGTTAGATAATTTAATTGTATATTCCGCTGCATAAATGATGTATATAAATGGTATGTATCACTTGATGCCTTGTATGGGTCTATCGGGCTCATACGGCGGTTGCCACGTGGCCGACAGTTGGGTCGGGGCGTGACAGTATGCCCCTTAAATTGAACGTGGGCTCGTAAATTTAAATGTAAGCTTATTAGGCGATAATTAACTAGGATAATTATATAAGTTAGAATTGATAAATTTCTATTTAATTTATTTTAGGGAAAAATAAATTAAATTTTATTTTAAATAATTGTGTTATTTATGACTATCGTTGATACACGATCCGAGTAGTTCGTCAGAGTGATTTATTATTACGTAGGTTGGTTCCGAAGAGTAAACCGTCAAATCAGGTGCGTTGGTTCATCGATGTAGGATTTATTCAAGCAAGGGAATTCCTGCTGAGGTCTTCTTAGGAAATTTTTGAATGCCTCAAATATTATAAAATATAATATTTATCAAGATTATGTATGTACGCATGTTAGTGTAATTTATTTTTGTCTAACATGCATGATATACCATGTTTCTCATGCTTAGCATTTAACATGTTGTAATATCTAGTCATGCATGTTTTACTATTTTTCATATTATGTTCAACACAACCACCATGCAGACATAGATATAAATAACAACATGTTAGAACCCCTTGGAGACATCACTGTAACTTAGACAGAAAGGGACATTTCTCACTTACCCCGGTTGACCGCCGCGTACCGATGATGGTCAAACGGTGATGTTCTACTTCACACCACTCCCGAGGATATACATAGCTTAGATACTGGGAGCTGGTATGGAAAGAGACCGCATAAACTCCAATGTCATACTAGACTGAAAATACGGAGCATGTCCTTACCCGAAAATATATACCCGCATGGGTGTCGTTTAGGCGACCCCGTGATAGTCCTAAGATGGCTAGCGAGGATGAGCCCTACGATGGATTTGGCACCGACGGAGTCGAGGTTGCCACAGCCTATTGTGTGGATGTGCGTCTATCTCGGTCGGCGTCGACTGCTATTTGACTGGGAAGGTGATTCCCTACGCGAAGCCTTGGACAATGGATCTGTAGACCACGTGGTTATCATCCATGACGTTATGTAGACAGTCGGATGAGTAGTTCGGATCCTAGGAATTTTCATATCGGTTAGCCATGGCCGATGAGTCTTGTTGATGGTGACCCTGTCTTCGGGCAGTGTGTAGTACTACACGAGTCGCCGTTGCCCCTACAGAGTTCGGGGAGGATGTAAGGGTACAACAATTTCGCTAGGGGAGGCATTGAGGGCGACTAGCAAGACAGTGGAGAGCGATCAAGGGTCACCCGTCCTCTCCGCTAATATCAGTGCAGCGGGCATAGGTAGAGACAGAGACAGAAAGACACTGATGGGCTTATGGATGCCCTTGGCCTGGGTATTCATTAAGCATAGGCTGGCAGTCCGAGTCTTGAAACTTCAAAGTCTTATTATAACATAAGTGACATATGCTGATAACATTGACACTAAATACAATTTAGGTGACATCTAGTGAAATACACGTTTATATTTATTTATGCTGCTTTACTATTTTTTATGAACTGACTTACATAAATCTAATGAAAATTTATGATTAACAACCAAAGGCATCCTAGAGTACTCCTCCTAGTTTTTGATTTCCTTATTCGATTTCGAGCCGTAATTTCGCACTAGGCCGCAAGACCGAGCACACCACGTTTAATATGTGTGCAGGTTGTTAGATGATTGTCTGATATATTTGATGAAGTTGAGGGCTATCGATGGATTTAGTTTTATTTATTGATATCGTTATTGTAGAATTGTAATATGTATATCGGGACTGTGATAGTGGAGTTATATAGATGATTTGTTTGTATTTTTCGCTGTGTTGATTATGTGTACGGACAATATTTATTACCAAATATCTTGTACGGGTCCTTTAGGCTCATACGGCAGTTGCCACGTGTCCGACAGGTGGGTTGGGGCGTGACACCAAGAATGCCCAGTGAAGACACCAACTACATGTCAGGGGTCTAGGGTGGCTTGTGAGACATGAAGAAAGTTAAGGCAGCAGCTGCCTGCATGGCTAAACTTCTTGCTGATTTAGAAGTCCCTATAAAACATCTCTTATTTCTCTGGCCCCATACACTCCAATGCCATACTGCCAGTTGTGTGATTTGCATCAATTTCTTATCCTTATCTCCCTTCACGGCCCATGGGAAATGTGAAATATCATGTTGCTCCAACTGTAATTGTTGCAAAAATAAATGCCACCCATTTTTAGTATAGGGACAATGGTAGAATAAATGATCACGAGTCTCAACATCCCCTTTGCATATGATACATTCCTCATCAATCGCAATAAACTTGCATACCAAACGCATCTTGGTATGTAATTTATCTTTTTTTATCAGCCAATTGAAAAAGTTGATTTAATTGGTATCCTAGTCTTCCATAATATACAACTTTCAGTATCCTTTACACTTGACTCCTTCATGAGGTTATACATGGAGTGCACTGAGAAGTTTTTATTTTTTGTCCATCTCCACCCAATTTGTTTGTTCCCATTACTGAGTTGTATGTTTGTCAAGTCATCAATGAAACTCTCCATAGCCGTTGACGAGATATCATCATTTACAGCTATTGCTCAGCCCTTGAATGCACCATCTTCCCATGTAGCTAGTTGAGATAATGTTGCATTTGGATTTACAGCAGCTAAAAAGATCTCCTTATGCTCATTTGTCATTCTCTTGTAGTTTCTCCATGGCTCAAACCAAAAGTTTACATCAATCCCATTCCCAACTTCATAATCAAGGCTACATATGAATATTCCTCTTAACTTAGCTATGGCACCCCATGTGCTCGACCATCCTATAGTGCTCTTTTTCATAAATTATTTTTTTCCTTCTGAAATACTTCCACTACACAACCTTAGCCCATGTTGAAGAACTTCCTATTATCAACTTCCACATCCAAGAGCCTAGTTTAGCATCATTATGTGCGCAGATGTCGAGAACACTTAGACCAACATTTTTCCTTTTTATGGTGACCACTTTCCAATTAACTGGGTTAAGTGTACACTTTTGCTCATCGTTTTTACCCCATAGGAATTGTCTTCTCTGTTTATCTATCTCCTTAACCATCCATTGGGGAATCTTAAAGATTGCTGAGAAGTAAGAGGGGATTGAGGATAGTACCGAATTTAGTAAAACCAACCTTCCTCCCTTAGAAAGCAAGCGGCTTTTCCATCCTGCAAGGTGGCTGTTGATTTTTGATATAATGGTTCTCCAATCTGCCCTTTTTAAATTCTCATCTCTCAAGGGTAGTCCCAAGTATTTAATTGGGAAAGTGTCGTCTGTGCATTCTAAAATCTCAACAAATCTACTAGATATCTCCTTCCTCCCCTACAAATCTATGACCGTAGATTTGTCTAAATTGATCTTAAGTCCGGATGCAGCATGAAAGCAGTTAATAAGCAATTTCAAGTTATTTATGTACTCCTCTTTACCTTGTAGAAAAAGGATAATGTCATCTGCGAAACCGACATAGGTAACTCCATTCCCTTGAATCTGCCTAAGCAGTCCCTCGATAAGGCCCATCTGATCTGCTCTCTTAATCATCCTTGAAAAGCATTCCATAACTAAGACAAATAAATATGGGGATAGAGGGTTACCTTGCCGTAGTCCTCTCCGATGAGCAAATGGTTTGCTTGCAATACCATTAACAATGATTGCAGAATCAGCTTTAGTGACTATCTCCATCATCCATTGTGTCCATTCATCTGTAGAAAAATATTTTCAATGAAGTCCCAAGATATTGTGTCAAAAGCCTTTTGTTGTATATTTATGTTGTATCCAGTATTTGTGTCATTAGTGTATGTCATTTAAAATATTATCTAGCTTTATATCATAAGACTCTGACTGCCCGTCTATACTTAGGGAATGTCCTGATCAAGGACTTCCATAAGCCCATTAATGACAAACAATCTATGTCTCTGCATATGCCCACTGCACTAATATTGACGGAGAGGATGAGTGACCCTAGATCATTCTTCATTGTTTCGCTAGTCGCCTTCCTTAATGCCTCCCCTAACAAGACTGTTGTGCTCGTATATTCTCCCCTGACTCTGTAGGGCCATCAGTGACTCATGCAGTACTATACATTATCAGTATACAGGGTCACCATTATAAAAGACTCATCGACTATGGCTAGCCGAGATATTAACCCAAGGATGCCCACCACTTATTCGACTGTCTGTAGAACGTTAATGATGATAATCATATGGTCTAGGAACCACTGTCCAAGGCCTCACGTAAGGAATCACCTTTCCAGCTAAAAGCAATTCATGTTGGCCGGGATAGATACACATCCACATAATCAATGTAAGGTTCATCATCGCTAGCCATTTTAGGACTATCACGGTGGCATCTACGCGGGTATCAATTTTCAGATATGGACCCACTCCGCTTTCCAATCTAGTATGATCTTAGAGTTAGTCTTATCTATTTCCCAACCAGCTCCCAATATCTAAGCTATGTCTAATCTCAAGAGTGGTATAATAAGAAACATCATTTCTCAACCATCAACAGCGTACGGTGGTCGTCTAGGATGTACTAATGACACCCCTTTTAATTTACAATCAAGTGATGTTCTTAGGAGGTCCTAGTATCATATGCCACATGTTTTTATCTAGAGTATCATAGGTAAGGATTCTAGATGTTTCCACCTATTTATATTTGTTTAATCATTCCTATTATTATTTTTTTATCTTTGTATTCATTATATAAGAATACAGTATAACATAGTAAAATAAAACAATATAGAGGAGAAGATAATAAAGCATGTTAAATTCTAGTAGAGCATACACAATATATCAATCCTATCATATAAATAAATTATATTGACATACATAGCATAAAAATATTTAATAAAATCATTTTATTATGTGAGAGACATTCAAGACTTTCCTAAGAAAATCCTCTCAAAAAATTTTTAGTTTGAATAAATCCTACTTCAATAAACTAACGCACCAAATTTAGTAGCTTGATCTTCGGAACCAATTTAATTAGAATATAAAATAGTCCAATAATTTATTTAGTTCATGTATAAAATAAAAACCTTACATAATAAAATTGATTAAAATATATTTAAGACTATTTTTTAAAAATAAAAAATTTATTAATAGGGAACCTAAGTTATCCCATTACTTAGTCATATCCAAAATATTTATCTAACCCCACTCATGCAAAAGTAACTCAACCTAATTAAGATTTAAATCAAGTTATCTAACTCACAATTAATAAGCAAGTCCAATATCATAGTCCGACTAATTAGCCTATATATTTTAATTATTTAATATGATTTTAGTTAGCAAAAGTCCAATTGCATGTCATTTATCCAATTTAATCATGCAACTTGCTAAATTCTTTCAATTAATCAAATACAAGTAGATTTTAATTTCATTTCAATTAATTTAATCTAAATTAATTAACAATATCCCATTTAGTTAATTAACCTTAATCTATTAGTTAACTAACTTTAATTATTTAATTTAATCACCCTAATTAGAAATATTCAGATCATTTATCTCTCACTCAAAATAGATCCAATACATTGCCCAGGTTAACCCAAATGCTCAATTTTAATTCATAAATTCTGGGTTAAAATTAATCAAAATAAACCCTGATCAATCTAGATTAACTACGTTGACCATCAAAAAATTTAATTATATGCTCCATACCTTCCCTTAGAGTACATGGTAGACCGTAGTGAACTCTATATATAGTCTTATAAACCTTCAGAATAGTCTCCGACGATACCATCATCGTCGCCGACGCCAAAGCTCCAATTTCTCCCTCAATTCTCCACCAAAACTCGAAAATATGGTTCTAATGTGTTCGCCTAGCTCACTTAAAGTTGTGGTTCAAATCTTGCTTAAAAATTCTGTTTGTGGATGTCAGAAAGTTGATGCCAAAGTGAGGAGGCGAAGCTGCTGCTGCGAGAAGCATGGGAGAAGAGAGAAATCATAGGTGAGAGAGGAAGAAGAAGGAGGATAAGTTAAGTGGATTATTAACGGGTTGGGTTTTATCACTTAACCCGCTTACCACAAATCCACTAATCCAGTTTACCTATTGGTTTAGTGAAATAAGATCTGGACCGTTCGTTTTAAATGATTTAATCTCGTTCGTCTATTTGAATTAATCATTGATTCAATGATTTGACTAATCAAACGACGTCCAAATTACGATCCGTTTGCGCCTCGATTCCTTATCAAAACTTATATCTAATGGTATAATTTTTACATCAAAATTATATACTTTAAAATTTTATATAATTTTATAAATAAGTCCTTCCTATTATTTTTTACATATAACCTTCAAAATAATCAATTATACACTATGAACATTGATGTAAAAATATAAATCTCACACATACGGATTTGGTTCGAGTTAAGCTCGACCTAAGCCTAAGTCCGGTCGACTCAACCCAAACCCTATTTAATTAGCCATCTACTTAAACTAACCAATTAGTTAATTAAAGTTAAATAGGTTTATTATTTCATGTATTAGCTAAACATACTTATATTAATCTACCCACTAAGCATAACTAAATTTATATTAATCATATTTAATTAACATTAAAACGAGATTAAAGAAGAGAGGGATCAGATTGATACCTCTGCCGAATTCCCTGCTAGACTCACGATGGCTCTGTGACCGAAGAAAACTGCGACGAACCCGATGACGAGAGTTTCAAATCTCCATGCATGTGGGAATAATGTACGACCTGCACCAAGATCGTCCATCATAGAGAAGCGGCAGATCTCTGTGGACATCGTCGGACCAACCATGGGCGAGCGATTCCACGATGGATCGTGATATCATTCGATCGAAATGGGAGGAGATGTGTTATTAACCTCACGAACTCGCGAAAGGGAAAGGACGATGATTCGAGCGGTGAGGTGAGGGAAATCGTAGATCCACTCTTCGCCGATGTGAGGTGGATCTAGTAGGCTATGGAGATGAATTCATCACCTATTGTGATTGGATTTGCTGGAAATCGTTGGCTCCCATGCTTGCGAAGAGTCTGACCAACTCGAGCCCTTGTAGAGGGAGCGGCAAATCGACGATGATGAAACCCCCCTCCAAATGTTGGTCAAACACAGTAAAGACAGGGCAACAAATGGGTGGTCGGATTAATGGAACATTCCATGCCGAATCCACTCACCTAGTGTTCGAAGGTAGGAGGGTCTGCTGGGATCTACTCAATCGAAAGGGCTGCCTCAATCACGAGCCATAGCATGGAGCATTAAGGTCTCCGATGATGAGAGCAGCGAATGGGAGAAATAACATCGCTGTCATGCCCCAAATACACCTTTGGGCACGTGGCAACCGCCATATAAGCTGCAGTTCTACACTACAACTTATATAAGGCTAAATGTATCACAAAGCACCGTAATAAATTTTATTAAACACAGTGGAAACATAACAAATTATATTAATACTAATATTACAAAATGAGGTTCTATCTAGATTTTTAAAATAAATTCTATTTTGTTATATCTAGGTTCTCTCTCGTTCCACGTTGTCACGCCCCGACCCCCAGGTTGATACGTGGCAACCGCCGTATGAGTCCCAAATATCTCATACAAAGCATTTGGTAATAAATATTATTCATACACATTATCAACACATCAAAATATAAAATTAAAGCATCTATGAATCTCTATTAACACAGTCCCGATATACCTACTACAATTCTATAATAACGACATCAATAAGCAAAACTAAATCCATCGATAGCTTTCATCTTCATCGACTATTCCGATCGGTCATCTAATAACCTGCACACACATTGAACGTGGTGTACTCAGCCTTGCGGCCTAGTGCGAAATTATGGCTCGAAATCGTAGCAAGGAAATCAAAAACTAGGATGAGTACTCTAGGATGCCTTTGGTTTGTTAATCATCATTTTTCTTTTGATATATATAATTCATGACATAAAAAGATATATAGCAGTGTAACAAATATAAATATACATGTCTCTAGATGTTACCTAAGTTGTATCCAGTGTCTATGTCATCAATGTATGTCATTTATATTGTAATATGACTTTAAGTCTCAAGACTCGGGCTGCCAGCTTATGCTTAGTGAATACCCGGGCCAAGGGCATCCATAAACCAATCAGTGCCTTTTTGTCTCTATCTCTACCTATGCCCGTTGCACTGATGTTGGCGGAGAGGATAGGTGATCCTTGATCACTCTCCACTGTCTCGTTAGTCGCCCTCGATGCTTCCCTTAGGGAAATTATCGTTCCCTTACATCCTCCCCGGACTCCGTAGGGGCAACGGCGACTCGTGTAGTACTACACACTGCCCGAAGACAAGGACACCATCAACGAAGACTAATCGGTCACGGTTAACCGATAAAAATAACCCTAGGATTCAGACTACTCATCCGAATGTCTGCAAAACATCATGGATGATAGTCGCGTGGTCTACGGATCCACTATCCTAGGCTTCGTGTAGGGAATCACCTTCCCAGTCCAATAGCAGTCAACGTCGACCGAGATAGACGCACATCTGCACAATGGGCTGTGGTAATCTCGACTCCATCGGTGCCAAATCCATGGTAGGGCTCATCCTTGCTAGCCATCTTAGGATTATCACGGGGTCGCTTAAACGACACCTGTGCGGGTATAAATTTTTAGGTAGAGACCTACTCCATATTTTCGGTCTAGTATGACCTTAGAGTTTCTACGGTCCCTTTCCCTACCAGTTCCCAGTGTCTAAGCTATGTATAGCCTCGGGAGTGGTGCGTAGAGAGACATCATCGTTTTGACCATTGACAGTACGCAGTGGTCAACTGGGGTATGTGAGGAACGCCCATTTCTGTCTAACTTTCAGTGATGTCTCCTAGGAGATCCTAACATGTCATCATTTATATCTATGTCTGCATGGTAGTTGTGTAGCACATAACATAGAAAATAAAATAATATAACATAGAGGACAAGATTTTAGAATATGTTAAATATATAGCATGGTGAACATAGCATATCATTCATGTTAGACAAAATAAATTATACTAACATGCATACATACATAGTCTTAACAAACATTACATTTTATCATATTTAGGGCATCCAATAATTTCCTAAGAAAACCGAATTCCCTATCTTGAATAAATTCAAACTTCGATGAATCAACGTACCTGATTTGGCGGTTTACTCTTCAGAACCAACCCATGTAAAATTATCACTCCGACGAACTACTCGGATCGCGCATCAACAATAGTCCTATTAACACAATTATTTAAAATAAAATTTATTTTATTTTCCCCTAAAATTAATAAAAATAGAAATTTATCAATCTAACTTATACAATTATACTAGCTAAATACCGCTTAATAAGTTCACATTTAAATTTACGAGCCCATGTTCAATTTAGGGGCCCATGTTTACTTAATGAGCCCATGCTTATCCATTGGACCAATGTCCACATGCTAGGTCCAATTGCTCATCAATATAATCAATTAAAGTAAATTACATGTAATTAACCAAATCTAAGCATACAAATAACTAATTTTATCTAATCATTCAAATATTAATTAACCTAATTTTAATTATACTAATTAAAACTCAATTAAAATTATAGATTAATTCAATTAGGCTTAGATAAATTTTATTAAATCTATACCCATTATAAACCCAACACATGATTTGGCCCAAGTCACTCAAGGGCTCAATTAAAAACACATCAAAAATTATTAAATTTATTTAATCCTAATTAACTAGGTTAATCATCTAAATTAGGTTTACTCAATTTAATCATCCCCTAATCCAATTTAGCACAATTCGATCCAAGTTAAAATTTGGTCAAAATTGGTCCAGTCAATTAAAATTGACTATGTTGATCAATAGAGGAATTTTAATTTATCATAACTGAACCCAATTCAAGTTGTCAGCCTAATACGATTCGCCCAAATTTAGGCTCATGAAGACCAAATTAAATTTTGGGTAAACATTGACTCGGTCAACGCTGACCGGTCAATATTGACTCGGTCAATGTGGACCCGGTCAACATTGACTCGGGTTGACTACTTATTAACTTATTCGATTTAACTTGAGTCTGACCCAAGCCCCAGCTGGGTCGGCTCGATCCAGTCAAATCCTAAAAATTTTAATTTGAGTTAGACTCGATTTCGGGTTAAACTCATTGAGCCCAATTTGATTAACCATACAACTTAATTATCCATTAAATACTTACTAATAAATCCACTATGCACTAATTAAATACGATTAAACTAACTTAATCTCAACATATAGTTATCTAGCACTAACCCTATTTAATCAACACTAAATATGTTAATTATCCCTAAGCATGCTTAATTAACACTAATCGTGATTAAGGAAAAAAAGGAGGGGCGCTACCTCCGTCGAAACCCTCTTTCTCGTCGGAACCCTAGCCGCTCCTTCATCGGAACCCTAGCGGCACTCGACCGACGACGTCGCCGACGACCCGACAACGAAGCTTGCGACCCTTCGCATGCGAGGAGACCAACGACGGCCTGCACAAAATCCAATCGTCAATACCAGGCGGTGGCTCTCAGTGGACGTTGCCGGCTAGCGCGTGGTTGAGTCTATCAGAGGGCGAAATCGTTCGTTCAACACGGAAGGGAAGAAGCTCCTTACCTTACGATCGCATCGAAGCAGGGAAGGGTGAAGGTTCGCCGGTGAGGTGAATGGAAATCGCAGCTCCACTCCTCGCCAGTGGTGCTGTGGATCAAGCGGACGACGGCAATGAAATCGCCCCCTATTGCATCGACATTGGGGCAGACGCGGGCTCACGAGCTTGCGGAGAGAGCGAGCAACTCAAGCCCTAGCGAAGAAAACGGCACGCCGGTGATTTAGGTGAGGGACGACAGACGCGGCGGCTGCTCTCGCGAAGAGGGGAATGCCGGGAAGAAGAGGGGAAGACGACCTCCACCAAGCTTCGTCGGGGTGGAGGGAAATGGATGGCGAACGGCGGCGAAATGGGATGGGCACCGACGCTGCTTTGCTGTGGGTGAGGGAGGCGAGCGCGAGGAATCGAAGATGAGGGCGTCGAGGGGGAAGAGCCCTCGGCTCTTCTCGCTCGCGCCGGCTCTTCAAACCGGGTGAACCGGTTCAGCTGGACCAGTTGGTTGACCGATTCATTTGAACGAGACCATTTTTTTTTTCAAATCAAGGGGTAGAGGTTTACACCCGTACCAATAGCCAACCTGTAACCTATGCAACAGGAAAAAAATGTGCACATCTGAGTCGCGAAACTCAATGAGGCTACAAAAATAACACCCTAAAAATGAGCATAAGGTATTGTACAAGCCAACAAGAAAATATATCCACTAAATTACACATTTAAAATAACATATTATACAATATGTAACAAGACTTAACTTCTTAAAGGAGCAGTCACATTATTAAAACAAGACATGTGAACATTATCTAAGAATTGTATTCATAACAATAACTTAAATTTAAAAATGTCCTATCGCATTAACTAATGTATCGTACCAGTACTACTCATAAGGCAGCCGTCCTATGTTTAAGGTGAACCCCTCGTTAGGGATTTCCCCCGAACCCTTCTGTGTTAACTATACATCTCTGTCCTAGATGTCTGTACATTAATATTAGCGGAAGGAGCTGATGACCACGACACCCCTTCTATGCAACACAAGTACCATATAGTACTGTAATTCTACCCCCTCACAGGATCACCATACAAAACCACCAATCACATCCATCTACAACCTGATAAGCTGAGATCCATTGCATATGCTATCAATAAACCTGGACTACTCAAGGACCCGCATCGTTGAGCATGCTAGTTTCATCAGGTTCCTTAGCATTAGCAGCGCATGACACGGTACTATTCCTAGCACCCATCTACCTTAGAGTAACTCAAATAAGTTGAGCTCTACACCAAAGTAAGATCTCGGTTACACCAAAGTATTTGAGGCTAAGTCAACCGAGCGTGCATTTCTACCTTGGTTAGCACATGACTTCTCATCACATATTGACACATATCAAACCAAGAACCTAATGTCATCTCCTAGGTTATCATGACCTGAAAATGTCCAAAAGTTCTTAGTTAAATATCAAGTAAGACCACTCTAAGTGTTGTCATGATATGTACCTAAAGTGTCTCTAGTTATTTCTCATGTCATCATGTTCTGTGTCTTGCTAAGTATCTCTACATCTCTAGCATTACATGAACATATTAAATATCACATAACATGAGCATAATCATCAATAGCATACATATGGTGGCATCATATCTATACATTAACATGACATACTTTCAAAAATCACATCAAATCACATGCAAATTAAATATGCAACAAAGCAGATATACAACTTATCAGTATGTATAATAATTAACAGCGACCCTTAAGACTCAGCACTGTAGTAGGCTAGAAATCTAAAATCATAAACCCTCACCAGAGTCGTAAAGCAATATCAAGCAAGAATTCACGTTTTTGCTGTGATTCTTAAAAGCAAGCAAGCAATCAGTCAAACACAACAATTTCCTCTTACTCCAACACAAATTACAGCTTTGCCATGATTTTTTAAAAAATAGTACAACAATAAATTTTCCTAAAATAAATATATTCAATAAAATATAAATCATACAATTTAAACAATGATTTCCGATCTACCCTTCTACTCACATACTCACACTATTTTCTTTATTTTATTTAATTTCTTATATTCAACCTATCATCCATCATATTAAACAATCACAATCTAACATAATCAACCTAAATAAGCTTATAAAATAATATTCAATTTAACAATTTGATTATACCAAAAATTTTAAATCACTATATACCACCTTAATTAATTCTAAAAATAATTTTAATAATTCTATGAAAAATCTAATTATATCAATTAAATTTATAAAATTCTAAATTATTCAATCTCATTAATTAGAACAATCTAAATAAACCAATTATCTCAATTTTATAACTTTATAAATTTATTAATTATGTAATAATTTCAATTAAATTATTTTAATTTTAATTAATGCAATTCAAATGTCATAATATTTACCAAAATATTTCTTCATACATAAATTATATAATTAATTTATTTAAACCTTAAATTAACTAAAATCATCTCAAATAAATTAAGAACCGAATTCTAATAATCTTAAAAAAAATCTAATTAAATCATAATTTATTTTAGATTTTTTTGATATTGTTAACGTACTCAAAGCCCCGAATCCAAAACCTAAAATAATTCGGAAATCATACCTAAAATAAGTTAAAAATTCTAAATAACCGGTTGTAAAATTGTAAAAGCCAGAAAAACTGCAGCCAAACCGGCCTTGAACCAAAACGGATCGGGTCGAACCTGGTGGAACCGAACCGCTGCATGCGCGTGGCATGTGCGGTCCACTTGCCCGCTCCCTCTACTGCTCGACGTCGACGCTGCCGTCGATCCTGCTCCGATTCCGCCGATTGGCCGCCACCCACTCAACAGTACTCCGCACCTACCCTCCCCAAGTCCTTCCCAGCCCTCTGGCCACGTAATCGCACCGTCGGTAGAGCCTAGAGCTCCCAAACATCGTTGTTCCCCTGCCGCGGGTGGGAACACTATTCCCAACCACCACGAGGTCCTCCCCACTGCGGTTGACGCTCGATATCGACTCCATGGAAGTCGAATCGTGCTCAGGAAACTCGCCACAGGGGGAGGAGACGCTGGTCGCGTTCCTCGCCGGCACAACTAACAGGAACAGGGGACTCCCCCTGTTCACCATTCCCATGACAATCCTTGCCTCCGGCCGACACTTCCTCTGTCAAAAGGGTCGCTCGTCGGAGCTCCTTCCGCGTCACCGCCGCTTGCCCTATTTTCCCAGGGTTTAAAACCCCATCGCCCCTATCCGCACGTGCAGCGGCGGTTTTAATAAATTTTTATTTATTTTATATTATTTTTTATTATATATATATATATATCCTTTTTCCCTTTATCTTATCTTATTTTACTAATTATATTATATTTTCTTTTAAACAGATTATTATTATTATTATTATTTTCTTTTTCTTATCTAAAAAACCTATTATGTTATTTCAAATATAAATATATATATATATATATATTATTTATTTTAATTATTTTTTCCTCTGATTTATTTTTAGTTATTTATTTTTTATTTTATTGGTTTTTATTATTTTACTTTATTTTATTTTCTATTTTATTTTTTATTATTTTAAATATTACAATAATATTTTTTTTTAAAGAAGACAGGGTTTACAATCGTGAAACAAGGAAATAGAGGCGATGATGCTTGCAAACATAAGGAGGTCGTTGCTGAGTTTTTTCCGATGGTTCGACTATGCAGCAATGGGTAGAGGGATGTGACTGACACAAAGGCAGTGCACCGGCAAGCTCAACGACACTCGCCCCTACTGTGTGGAGTTGAGGAAGTGGGAGAGGGTTACTCGGATTAGGGCGAGTTCAATGGCCCTCTTCCACATAGAGCTCTACTCGAAGGTCGACTTGATCAAATCGATCTTCTGGGTCGATTTGGGCAGACTGGTCTAGTGAGCCAACTTAGTTGGACCAGTAAGTAGTAGAGGAGCATACTTATAGAAGACAATGATGACGATCACCATAAGTTAAGTCATATTATAAAATAAGAGGTTCTAAAAATAGGTAGATTATTTTTTATATAAAATTTATAACCTCTTAATCAAAACAAGATGTAATTTGGTATAAGATGTAATTTCGTATAGAAGAGAAGTGTCACGCCCCGACCCTATTGTCGGGCACATGGCAACCGCCGTATGAACCCAACGGACCCATATCAGGCATCAAAGTGATACATACAATCTATACACATCATTTACACAGCGGAATATACAACCAAATTATCTATGCAGCTCTACTAATACAGTCCCGACAGACCTACTACAATTCTATGATAAATGATATCAATAAATAAAAATAGATCCACTAATAGACTCATCTTCACCCACTGTCATGATCGATCATATAACACACCTGCACACACGGGAAAAAGTGGTGTGCTCAGCCTTGCGGCCTAGTGCGAAATTACGGCTCGAAATCGTAGATAGCAATCAAATGCTAGGGGGAAGTACTAGGATGCCTTTGGGTCACGGCTAACCGAATTCATAATAACCCTAGGATCCGGATTACTCATCCGACCGCCTACAGAACGTCTAGGATAATAGTCGTGTGGTCTACGAATCCACTGTCCAAGGCTTGAGAGAATCCCTGTGCCAACTCAAAAGTGATCAATGTTAGCCGAGTTGACCGTCAATCTGCACAATGGGCTTGAGGTACCTCGACCACATTCTTGCTAAATTATTGGATAGTTCATCCCCGCTAACCATATCAGGACTATCATGGTGACGTCCAACCGTCACTCGTACGGGTAGTAGTATCCGGGTATGGACCACTCCGCTAACTGGTCTATCCGACCTTCGAGTTCATCTGAGCTCCCAGTATCTGAGCTGTGTGTAGCCCTAGGAGTGGTAATAGTGAGTGACATCACTATTCGAACACTAAGGGTTCGATTTATCATCTAGGGTGTGTTACTAATACACCCTCACAATATGTAATCTGGTGATGTCCCTAGGAGATGCTAGTATCAAATGTTACCTATGTCTCTATCTAAACTAGAATGTCAAGTAACCATTTTTGATATTATCTCCTATGTAGTATTTTAACTTTATAATCAATATATCATCTTTTTTTAGCAAGGTAGTAGCAAATCATGTAATATAGGAAAAAATAACGCAATATGTAAAAGAATTTGATAAAACATGTTAAACAGTATACACATGACATATAAATCATGTTGCATAAATAATATTATTTTAACATGCATGTTATCACATGTTAAGCAAACGTAACATTTTATTAGTTTAAGGCATCCAGGACTTTCCTAATAATACCTCAGCAGGTAATTCTCTAGTTTGAATAAATTCTACTTCGATGAACCAACGCACCTCATAATGTAGTTGGGTCTTCTTCGGAACCAACCATGTAATAAATCGTACTTCCTTTAATCGTTTCGCGGAAACCTTCCTATTATAAAGAAGGTCATATTTAGATATTTACTTTATATATGACTTATAATTAACCTTATTCATAAAGTGACAAGTCATCTTCCTATGTTCTCCACTAGGCATGATAAAACCTAGCTAGTAGTCTAAATAAAGTCAAACTCAATAGTTTCCTAATTTCATCTAACATCACCATATAATAAGTAGCGAACTAGAATTCAACAATACTTCCCTAGTGCAAACCTTGATTCGATTCTTCCTACCTCCATTCGTTACACTATATACCTCGTACCACGTAAGGATAAAGAAAACATAATGGAGAGAAGAAGAATGAGAGAGTACAATAGGGGAAATAGGAGGAAGGTGGGGGAGATGGTATAAATTCAACATCTAAATTGACAAGCAACAATGATCAATACTTCACCGTTCCTCCATCATTTCATCACATTCAATAACATATTTCACATCAATAAAGGCATCTCATCCAAATTACCATCATTCAACAACATAACCCATCAACTAAGATATGTAGCAACCATCACCATTCAAACCAAATCACATTCCCACAGTACCACGTACACAACTAAAAATTCAACATCATCAAAGCCATAATTCAAAATCCTCAAACCCAACAATACCACATAAAAATCACAGCATGTACCGACCACAATGAATCCACATACCAATCGGCACTAACAATTCAGACACCGTTAAATTTGAATCAAACCCTAACATGATACGATCAAATACAACAATTGAATTGAGATTCTTAAATTGATCAACAATCCATCATTCAACAGCTTGCATGCAACGAGTGATTCATCCATAATAGCATAGCAACATCAATTGATGATCAAATCAAGAGGGAAGGAATATGCATGCACCATCAATTGACAACAAGGGAGAGATGGGGGAAATCGACCTTAATGAGGAGCGAATTGGAAGGTGCGGCCGATCAATGGACCTTCGCAAACCCAGCATGCGAATCGATCAGGATCGAAAGAAGGAAGCGACGACAACATTGCCGGTGGAGCTCGGTAAACGTCTCCTCGCCAAAACATTCAAAGGATGGAGTTGAAGGCTCGATTTATCATCATTTATCTCTTTGATATGTGTAATTCATGTCATAAAAAGCAGTAAAGCAGTTTAAATAAATATAACATGCATTTCACTAGATGTCACCTAAGTTGTATCCAGTGTCTACATCATCAGCAAATGTCATCTATATTGTAATACGACTTTAAGTCTCAAGACTCAGGCTGTCAGCCTATGCTTAGTGAATACCTAGGCCAAGTGAATTCATAAGCCCATCAGTGCCTTTCTGTCTCTATCTCTACCTATGCCCGCTGCACTGATGTTGGTAGAGAGGACGGGTAACCCTTGATCACTCTCCACTGTCTCGCTAGTCGCTCTTAATGCCTCCCCTAGTGAAACTACCGTGCCCTTACATCCACCCTGGACTCCGTAAGGGCAACAACGACTCGTGTAGTACTACACACTACCCGAAGATAGAATCACCATCAACAAGACTCATCGGCCACGGCTAACCGATATGAAAATTCCTAGGATCCAGACTACTCATCCGACTGTTTGCAGAATGTCATGGATGATAGCCGTGTGGTTTATGGATCCACTGTCCAAGGCTTCACGTAGGGAATCACCTTCCCAGTCCAATAGCAGTCGACGCCGATGGAGATAGACGCACATCCGCACAATGGGCTATGGCAACCTTGGCTCCGTCGATGCCAAGTCCATGGTAGGGCTCATCCTCGCTAGCCATCTCAGGACTATTACGGGGTCGCCTAAACGACACTTGTGCGTGTCTAAATTTCCGGGTAGGGACCTGCTCCATATTTCCGGTCTAATATAACCTTGGAGTTTGTGCGGTCCCTTTCCCTACCAATTCTCAGTATCTAAGCTATGTATAGCCTCGAGAGTGGTGCGTAGGGAAACATCACCGTTTTGACCATCGACGGTACACGGTGGTCAACCGAGGTATGTGAGAAATGCTCCTTTCTGTCTAACTTCCAGTGATGTCTCCTAGGAGGTTCTAACATCTAATGTCACCTAAGACTAAATTTAATACATCTGATGTTATTGTTGATGCTACCTCTTATGTATGTTTGTTATTCATATATGTCATTATTTATATTCATGTCTGCATGAAAATTGTGAGGTACATACCACATAAAATAGTATAACATGTAGGACAATTTCAGAACATGTTAAATATTTAACATTTGGAACATAACATATCACTCTCGTTAGGCAAAATAAATTATACTGACATGCGTATATATCAAATCTTATATTTTATCATATTTTAGGCATCCAAGAATTTTCTAAAAAGACCGCAGCAGGAATTTCCTAGCTTGAATAAATTCTACATCGATGAACCAACGCACCTGATTTGGCGGTTTACTCTTCGGAACCAACCTAAGGTCTGTTCGCTGAATTTTATTCTCTGACACTGTCTCGATCCACGTGTCGTCATTTATGCATTTTATATTTTCCTATCAATTATTCAACGAATTTTAATTCTCAATTCAGAAATAGTTTCTCAAATCTCTCTTTACCACTACTCTTAGAATAATCTCTAGAATCACCCCTTTTTTTTCCAAGTTCACCGGAAAATCTCTTCGGCGATCGCCGAAAAGTTCGTCGGAACCATCGCCGACGAAGTTCTTCGATCAGCACCAATATTAGTACAAGTCGAAAGTTCTCTTCATGAGGATTCCTAAAATCATATTTGCCCAAATTTTTATAGCTCATACGCGATCAATTTTACCGATTAAATTAATTTGGGCGAAATCCCTAAGTTAGGATTTTTAGCTCACCGGCGGCTAATAGTCCTCAACTCTGATACCAATGGATAGCTCTCGTCAAGGAGAATCCATATGTACCAAGTTTGTAAGGTTTCACGGCCAGAATCGCCCGAAATTGTCGGAGTAAGCTCCGGCGATCGAAACCCTCGCCGCCGACTCCTCTCGCGTGATTTCTCCCTCATCTCTACACCAAATTTGGGCATCTTGGTATCAAAATGAAGAGTAGGTCGAGATCTACCTGTGGCTAAAATTTGGGAGCCTAGTTCATCGTGGTTTCACCGGAGCATCGTCGGGAAGTTTGCGTCGCCATCGCCGGTCCGTGCGGAGGAGGAGAGAGAGAGAGGGAGGGAGAGGAGCGCGCACAAGCGTGCATCAGTGGGAAGAAAATGCATTTTTTTTAATTAGTTAATTAAAATCTTAAATCTTAGATTAAATCTTGATTGTCCAATTGACCGCCGTTGGATTTCTTATCAAAAATACTACCTGATGGTATAATTTTCACATCAAAATCTCATACTTTAAAAAATCTATATGATTTTACAAATAAGTCCTTTAAAGAATTTCTTTTACGATTAAATTCTCTAAATACTAAAATTACTCTATTGCCCTTATTCAAAAATCACAGGTCTCACAGATGCACTCATAAAGGCTGAAAGTATCGATGATATTATATTATATAACCAAATTAGGCACTGTGATTTCCTCATATGCATCATGATTTAATGGGGGTGTGTTTATGCTAATTGGTATCAAAATGAGTGTTGTTTGATTTAGGCGAAGCAAGACAGAGAATGATGATTCCTCTTATCGAATCCTCATGGAGAGCATACCACTTAGAGGATCAGCATTGACAGTGATCTCAATCCCTACTAGATCAAGGTAGGATCCTTAAAAGGCTTGAAGTAGATCGCTTTCTTCTTTATCCTCTCTCCTCTCCCCACTTCATCCAAATATTATTTCAACAAGTCTCCAAGCAAGCAACTCAGGAGCAAGTTGGCCCACTGGACGCATCGATCAAAGGCCCATCCTAATAAGGTTAGAGTAGCTCGAGCATCGGCTCATTGCATGACCACATGGATAAGCACTATCTAGCCATAAAAATACTACACATGGACTTCAAGTATTTTGGGGCAACAATCGACTCCCGTGAGCTTAGCGTGCCTCTTTTTCTAAGCTGAGAACCTAGGGGGTGTAGAAATATCGAACTAAGCTCAAAATATTACAAGCAATGCCCCAACACTGACGAGAGATGCAACTGACTACGAAGGCCAATGTGTGCGTCCTTGGACCTCTCTCCATGCATGACAAGTGCAATACTAAAGTTGGTGGTAAAGAAGACTACATGAGATAACACGCAGAGTAAATGTGTGAGGCATGAATGTGAACATTTTGTGAAGACCACGTGAAAGAATCACATGACTCCCTTTATGTGAGGTGCATATCTAGGTAGTTTACTAGACCACCCAATGTGGCGCATGGGTTTCCCTTTGTACAAGGCACCTACGATTATCCTCAATCGGGTTTATATGGGCATACCACCAATTACGTAAGGGACACGAAGAGTTAGTACCAAGGTCATGTAAGGTGACATGAGCCTCATACTACATGAGGGTGCACAATAATCCCTTTCCAAAATTGCATCAAATGTTATGCAGATTTCTCTCAGCATGAGGCATGCATAGAGGCTCTCAAAGTGGTATGCACGGGCTAGACCCCTTTGTGAACGAGGGAAGCATAAAAACTTCATCGAGGCCACATAAGTGAATGTATACCTCCTGCTACGTGAGAGCATATAATAATAACTTATTGAAAGCACATCGGATAGCACACATGTTCCCATTCGTGTGAGACATACACGAAAGCTCCCAACTAGGTCTGTATGGGGTAGAACCCTTTATACATAAAAGCATAGAGATTTTGGAGCATAGTTGTATGGATAATGCGCAAACATCCATTCATGTGAAGGGTGTGCAGAGCTATTTGCCCAGCTCAAACAAGTGCAAGGTATGCATCAAGATGAGCGTAAAGTGCACCAATGCACGTAAGGGTGATGCAATGTATAAGGGTTCAACCAGGAGGTGCAGTCTAGCAACAATGGCCAAGTGGATGACACACTATTGAATCTCGATAAGTTGAAGATTTACCACATGCATACATGACCAAAGAGTTGATAACTTTGGGTAAGGGAGTATTGTTATACTCCTAAGGTTAGGGATGCCTTTGTAAACTCCCACCATTTTTACCTAGAAAGAAAAAAATTGAATCAAACCAACCAATTGATCGGTTCAGATAGACCAACCTCCAAACAAAAGCTCCTTCACAAGAGAGGCCGGCCGAGGACTTTGCCCTAGTTCACACGACCCTATCCATCGGCAAATCTAAGCAGTAGAAGGCGAGCGCCATCAAGCTCACTAGCATGCCATCCACCGCATCCACCGGCTCTGTTTCCTATCATTGTTGAAGCCCATTGAAGGAAGCTTTGATGCCTTTGTTTCTGTAGACCCTCAATTCCACCTGATCTTAGAGTTATAAATAGCTTTTCAGTGAGGGGTATTTTAGTCTTTTTTTACCCTCAAGGTTTAGGAATAATTTTCCCTAATTTGTGTCGGTGTGTTTCAAGGGATTTATAAATCCTACAACTAGCAACTAGCAAGAGGAGCCTTCGCCTGATCATTTTCCATCCCCACCACTTTCCTGTTCTCGATGCTTGATCTCGAACGACGTCTTGGCAAGGAGGATGACGGCAACGACTTTGATTTTCCCCCCTCGCATCATTGTGCTATAGGACAGAGCTTGAAAGTGCTAGAGGAACCCAAAGTTGGGAATGAAGGATCCAACAGGTGAAACTAGGGATCATCGTGCTTATGCTTTGTTGATATGATGCTTGCTATTGAAATTGAAATCTTTGACTTGCTGTTTCTTTCTCTCAATTTGGATGTTCATTCTCTATGTTAAGTGGGCAGAGTTAGCTGGGGGTGAAGGAGATTTAGGAATTTGGGAGACATGTAGGAATAAACTGTGTTTTCCTTCTTCCCTCCCACTGCTACAAAGAAATTTATTTAAATGATGTATATTAATTATGTTTTGGGTATGTTGTTGTGCTGTTAATTTGATTGGATGATTGAGTATGAGATGGATGGGTTGGTTGGATACTGAGTAGACTCCATGCTTTTGATACGGATGCATTGATGTTGTTTTCCCTTGTTTATTTATGTTGTTACGGCTAATGTTTTTTTTCTCCCTTTTTCTTTTTCCTTCCCTCAAATTGCTACTAAATATGAGATTTTAAGTTGCTATTGTTATTTTTAAATGTTTGTGTTACTACTTTCAAAGGAGGTTAAATCAAATGATGTTTTAAATATCTGTTTTGGAATTATGCTGCCGAGAAAGCGAAAGTCATCTTTCTCCTCTTTTGTTTTCTCCTTTTCTTTTCTTTTCCTCTCTCTTCCTTTTCTTTATATTTCCAACCACTCATAAGGCCTCCATGGTTTTAATAGAGTTTTGGTTTTGGATAAGGCTTGATGATACTTTTCAAAGATTTATTTATTTTGGAACTTGTCGTATGGTGGTGATTTAGCTAAGTTTGGGATTAAGTGATTGACTGATTAGGATGGGGTGATAGGAACTTGTAGGTTTATTGATTTCTTTGCGGTTTTGGTATTATTGCGTAGTTTTTGACTTTCATAATAGTATGCAAAAATAGAGAAGTTGGTTAAATAAATTGGACGGCAAAATAAATCTATTTTAATGATTTTACTTACTGTAAATAAATTATTATTGATGAATTACCCTTAATATGAAATGTTAACAAGTAGACTAAGGTTTATTTAGCAAATTAATATATTTAAATAAGTGGATTAGGTGTTGTAAAATGGTAGAAAGGTTATATATTTAGCAAGTAAGACCTTGTTGTTGTTTTTTATTTTTTTAGAACTCGGTGAGACTTGAACCCAAGACCTCACATATCTTCCGTATAGAGCTCAATTGCTCTAATCAGATGATGTACAATTTGTGTACAAGACCTTGTTGTTGTTGATAAAATATTTTGAATGGAATCAAGGAGTTATTAGTGTCAACCCATATTTTTAAAAATATATATGTGTTTTAAATAAGTAGGTATATATATATATATATATATATATATATAACAATAAGATAGTAATATGTATACACATATCGTATAGAGGTATCTAACAATAAGATAGTAATATCTAGATCTATATATATATATATGTGTATATATAAATAAATTATGTAAATAGATACTTAGTTAGGTTTGGGAAAGGAAATCTTGAGCTCAACTATAAATAAATATAAATGAATATATATATTTCTATTCTTATTATATCATCAATAAACTTAGTTCTCATAAATTAAGGGTTAATAAAAAAAAAGAGTTAATAGAAAAAGAGTCAGAGCACAAGACTACTATGTTAGTTTTTGTCACGCCCCGACCTATCTGTCGCGTACGTGGCAACCGCTATATGAGCCCAAAGGACCCATACAATGCATTTATTGATTTACATAACTTACATACATTATCAACGCAGCGGATAATACAATTAAATCAATTAACTCAGCTCTACTAACACAGTCCCGATATACCTACTACAATACTAAGATGACATCAATGATAGATAGACTATGTTCATCGGTAATCTCTTCTCCATCAACTATCTTGAATAATCATTTGGTAGACCTACACACATGTTGAACGCAATGTGCTCAGTCTTGCAGCTTTGTGCTTACGACTCTAACCGTAGTATAATATCTCAAGTAGAGAAGAGGAGATTTTAATATGTCCTTAAATCATTTAATAAATCAAGCAAAGCATGTAAAATCAACAAGTAGAGCATGAAAATATTTATAAACAAAACATATTATGAGTGTATGTAATTCAAGCTGTAAACATAGAGTATGTCAATGTCTCTAGGTATCTGTCACTAAGAAAATATCATGTTATTCCGATACTGTGATCTGGGCAGCCAGCCTATGCTTAGGGGATCTCTTGATTAGGGAGTTTCCATAAGCCCATCAGTGTCCTCTATCTATGTCTCTACCTATGCCCGTAACACTGATATTGGCGAAGAGGTCGGGCGACCGTGAATCCCTCTTCATTGGTCTGCTAGGCGAATCTCTCCATCGCCGCGTTCTAGCGACCTGTCACTCTATGCATCTTCCCCAGACAATCCATGGAGTGACTCGTATAGTATTACACACTGTCCCCAGATAGGATCACCGCACTTAGATGTACACATCAGCCACGGTTAGCCAGTAATTAATTAAACCCCAGGATCCGGACTTCTCTTCAGAACGTCTGCAGTACGTCTGGTATAATAGTTGTGTGGTCCATGGATCCACCATCCAAGGTTATGTGAAAGGTGTGACCGTTCCGATTTAAAAGCAGCAATGCATGCCAGGAGGTGTGCATTCTAGCCGTCGTCGGAATGCTACAACCTCGGCGACATGCTGGCTAGATCCTCAGTATGGTTGTACCCCCGTTAGCCATTTTAAGACTATCACGGTGGCGACTTCGCGTCCCACGTGCGGGTATGGTGACTATGTCACAAGATTCCTTGGCGATTAGTCGATCATATTGAATTCCACCCTTCATGACTATCATGAATTCAACATCTTGGGTGGCATAGGTTTCTGAGTGTCAAAGCTCGTATCCATAATTCGGAACATCCGTTATGATGTATTGTTAATATTTTCTTATATATGTGTGATAGTGTCACATGAATATAGATTCTATTTCTAGATGTCCATATAGATGACAAACTTTGGTATAACCAAATTTTCTACACCATGCTTGTAGATGTAACACTATCATTTTATTTCATACATCATCACAGTGGATAAAAAAAATGAAGAGCATCCTAGCATACTCAGATAACATTACATGCAAGGCTATAAGCATATCACAAAAGCAAGATTAAGAATGTAAGCATAATACCTAAGCAAGATTTAGGCTACAAGCATATCACGATAACAAGATTTTTAATATACAAACATGCATAAGTTTAATTTAAATATTAGTTTCCTAAGCAGTAACAATGTTATCTCCTTAAATTCTACAACTTAGGAATAGTCTACTATAGCGAACCAGCACACCTGGATGTTGTCATTCGTTCTTCGGAACCAACCATATAATAACTTGCACGTCGTTTAATTGTTTAAATTAATTATCTTTTCCTTTTTTTATATTCAAACTCACCTCAACTCAAGCTAAATATATTATTCAACTCAATTTAGTTAATTTGAGATAATCTATCCTAATTAATTAACTTTTATTTAATTTACAATCTTAACTTAGTTAGAATCTTAAGTTACAACTCAAGTCCCAATTCTCTTGTAAGTTCCAAGTCATCTATAATTTCAACTAATTACTCCCTAACTTTATTTAGTTTCAATATTTAATTACTAGCAATGTGAAAACTATTAACTATGCCCTAGTGTTGACATGCATTTGACTACTCATTCAACCATAATTATTATACTACATATATGCTTACAAGCAAATGAAAGAAAAGAGATTATAATAGGAAAGAAGGAGGATGGTGAGGGAGATTATCATATCATCAACATTATTGCCATGAAGTCCCAGCAACATCAACCATCAAACTACCAAAATTACATCATAACCTTACTAAGCAACAAAATTCAAATAACATATCACCACCAACAACATCTACCATACTATTACTACAACATCATCATATCATATATCGCGGGCATGAGAGAGGAAGGGATACGATGAGGGCGCCGTTGCCCTCGTCCAGGTTTATCATAAAACCCCTTCCATTTCTGTTGAGGGATTAAAAATATTTGATCATAAGTACATTTAAATTTATATATACATCTCGATTATAGTAAATATATATATATATATCTTTGATGATTGCTAATAATTTAATAAAATGTATTTCTTTTAAGTGCTACTTAGAATAGTCCACTGTATTTAGAGGATCCCATTAAAATAATAATAACAATAACTTAAAAAATATATTTAAAATATATAATTTGTTCATTGTTAATAATAATTGAAACTCTGATGAAAAAAATTATATATGAAATAATTATATCTTTCTCATAACTCAATTATTGCTTGCTGCAACCTATCACCAATAATGACTTAACATTATTCCCTTCATATGCCTATGTGTGTGTATATATATTGAGTAGATAAATAATCCTTCTTGTTTTAATAAATATATATATATTATGGTAAATATAGAAACTTTAGGTATTAAATTTATTTTATTATTGGTATAATTAGTCATCACAATTGAAGTTATTTAATTAGAGTTTTTTTACATTACGTTAGAAAGAATAACATATTGAGAAATACTTTGTTTCATTTCTTTTCTTAATATTGTAAACAAAGTTTTGGACTCAGTATTTCCTTAGTCATATATATGAATGACATTTAAACAATGAAAATCGAAACTCCTATTTCATTCCTTGTCTTCTATTTCCATAATACCAAATAAAAAATAAGGAAAGAGAGCAAGGTTAGATACTTGATGTCATGAGTATTAAAAAAATTTAAATATACTTGCAAATTGATAGAGAAATATTCTGCGGCAACAATGATTAAATACGGCAGGGCCGTGAATCTATTAAATTTTTAATTTAAAAGGCTCAGGTGCGTTGTTGTTTCAGCTAGTTTACGAACGCTGCAGTTGAGCTCCCAAATTGCAATGATACGTAATGTGATATGTTCTCCCATTTGCTTGTGTTTTTAAATTCTAAAGGTGTATAACACTAGGAAAAATATATATCACATTATTAACATATGAACATGCTAGGTGACAGACAAAACTAGTTTGGTGACATATTTATATGATAACCTAAACTAGTTAGAACACTAAACTAGTTAGAACACCTAAAAATATAGACCCAAACTACCTAGGGACATAAATTTCTAAGAATCATATAAATCTATATAACACAGTACTTCTCTCACAAATGGTAAGAATGATTTGTGTTAGTCTAATAATGGGTATATCAAGAATGATGTTAACCTAAGTTTAGTTATATGAAGAATAGGAGATTATAAAATAGATAATCTTTTGTATAAATGTTATAACCTTAAGATTAAAATAGAAGGTAATTTAGTAAGAGAAAAAAAATTTATAGAGCTTAACCGGACTAAATTACTATAGTCCAAGAGCAAGTATTCTTCCGTAGAAAAGAAAACTCAAATTAATTTTGAATTAAAGATAATATTATACCTAAAATGAATGGCTTGATGAGCTTTTTTTTTTTCATATGTTTTGGATGTGCTTTATGGTGAAATATATTCTCATTTTTAGTTTACAGTATACGTTATATGAATATATTATGATTTAATTGAAGGTATATCACTCCATGGATACTTTAAGAGTAAATATTCTTTCACCAAAAAAGAAAACTCAAATTAATTAGAATAAAACATAATATTATACCTAAAGTGAAGCGCTTGATGAGGTATTCTTCTTCTTTTTTCCATATGCTTTGGACGTGTTTTAAGTTGAATTCGATAAGAATGTAAATATATTATATTTTTTTAATTAATATATATTATATTTAAAATTTAACATATAATATAAATTCTTAGCTATTTGATTCTCTCGCTTTAATTATATCTGATCATTTAACGGTCTTTCAAAAAAAAATTGGCCCAAGAAGAACTCATACTCAACTTTAAAAGATTTATAATTTTTAGCCCTAGTTGAGCTAATTTTATGTATTTTCAATTATTGCAGCTCATGGCCATAATAATTTTAATTTTTAGTTTTTCTTAAACTTTGTTAAGTGCGTATTAAACTTTCAACCGAACCACCGTACACTGTATAATTTTAATTTTTATTTGATATTAAAACTTAATTATACTATCGTTAAATCCATATAAACTTAATACTACCAATGCAGTCGATTTATAAAGATAAAATAAAAACTTCTTAATTATTTAGTTCTATATATCAATTATATTAATCTCTCCCTTTATTCATAATTATAAGACCTCTTGTTTAAATTCTAAATATAAATCTTCACTTCAGATTTTAATATTGGGGAGCTCCTGGAAATATTCTTTATGAAATTTAATATAAAATACAAAACCCCCTCTCATAAATTTAATATAAATTATGAAATTAATTTTTTTTTTCTTCGACACGAATTATATCTATAGATTTAAAATTGAAGTATATGATAATATACCATAACATCTACTTAGTAGGTTTTTTTTGTTTAAAATAATTAGGTTTTATACATGAATATTTATCTGGTTAAAAAATATATAACTATTAAAAACATAGATATTTTAAAATGTAAATAATATTTTATTCGTTATAAATAGGATGTGATTAATTTATTATCTTCAAATCAAATTATAACGCATGGTCTGATGAATTTTTTTTGAAAAAAAACTAAAATTGTAATTTTTCTTTTTTAAAAAAAGGATTTTAAGTCGATAGTTGGAGGCCCTTCACGGCACGCGTATAAATACCCTGCAGGCCCAAAACTGCCCCATTTTGTTCGTCCCCAAAGCGCTTCGTCCCGCTATTGAAGGCCTTGCTCGCCCGCTCCTGCATCTCCTCTCCGTTCTCCTTCCTTCCTTCCTCCCTCCCTCCCCGCAAACCCCCCTCCCGATTTCGATCATCTTCACCGGTCCCCGTTCCCCCGGCCGCCGTCCAATTCGTTTCTCCCAACCGCCTCTCTGGCCCTCCTCGTCTCCTTCGATCCGCCCCTTCCAGTCCGCCGATGAAGAGCCAATTGGGGGCGTGCCAATCGAGATAATAGGGCTCTGTTCCCGTTCTTGCCGGGGGATTATTACTGCGTCAGGGGCTCCTCAGATTGAATTGCGTGGTCGGGTTCCGGAGCTCGGAACCCTAGATCTGGGGGTCGGGGGGCGCGTCTGAGGAGCCTTGGGCATCTTTCGATTCGGAGACGTCAAGATGTTCTGGCGCATGACCGGATTGTCCCAAGCGTCCCCTGTGAGTCTCCCGCTGCTTTACGATTGCGATTTCGTCAATTTTGTCACCTTTCTGCTTGCTGATTGGGAAGATCGGATTTGGGTCTTCTTACGCTATGCTTTATGTAATTGCGGTCTCTTGGCTCCTTCTCTACTTGTGGCCAGTCTGGGGGACAATCGCATCGTGGGTTGTCTTAACGGACAAACGGCTAAAAAACCGATAATTTTTTTGGCCTTTTGACTTTGATGATCACGGTATCATTGCAATGGACTTTTCCTTAGTCGACTTATAGCTCCTTTTTCGGTTAATGTTCCCATCCCAGGTAGCAGCTACCAATTGTTGTCTTTTCAATTTGTTAAGCAGAACCCACCGTTCTTTCTGCCGTTATTAGTATTTTGTTTAGTAGGAACAGGCACAGGCGCTGCCACTTAATCTAGCTTTCACCCCTGTGCTCAGCCTATTCCTACTAGAAGCAAGAAATATAAGACAAAAAGAAGGCATGGGTAGGCTGACTTTACGTGCGTATTTGATATGAAAGATTGTGCTTGCACAATGTAAGATATTGAAATTTTTGTTGCCGCAGTGCATTCTTGGTAATTTGAATATTAATCCATTTTCTCGTAAGCGCAGTAATGCGGTAAACTAAGTTCAATGAAATCTTATTTCAATTATCTCCTTAAATTTTGTAGATATACAGTACCTTTCCAATTGATGCCTATGGTTCATTTGAGAATTTGTTGATATGAGCTATCATTAGATGCTTGTTCTTAATGGAGTTTGTTGTCCTTGGTAATGTTAAATGAGTAGGTAATTAACTGCATTTTTAGGCCTGAAGCATATTGTCATTGTTGATATGCTCCTAGCTCTACTGTTTGACAATTTTAGCATCAAAGCGTCTGCTTTTCTAGTACTAATTGTACTCTTAACATTACAGTGTTTTACTGTGTTGGATTCTATTTTTTTTGAGATGGATATGTTATTTCCAGTTGATCATAGGCTGGATAAAGTTTGGTTTTGAGTTGCTGTGGATGATGTTTGAGTAGATAACTTTTTTCTAGTTGAAGTCTGTGTCCAGAATCACAATCCACACCATGCATGCAACTGCCCATTGTTTGCTTTCTTTAAGATTTTTCACGATGAAACTTTTGTGACACACCTTTTTGCATCCAAACACTTTTCCTTGACTTTATCACATGTTTTTTTATTGGTTCAGAAATCAATCAATGTACAGTTTTATTACTTATTTATGTCAGATAGCAAATTTATTCTATCCCCTTAAGGTAGGATTAACGAGATTAGTGCATTATGCATGTAAAGAAATAAAACATTTTTCTTATACTAGTTCCTTTTTTGTTTCAGGTGGATGCAATTTTGGATAAGGATAATTTTATTCTGGAAGATCTACTTGATGAGGATGAAATTATTCAAGAATGCAAAGCACTAAACACTCGTCTTATAAATTTGTAATAGTTTGTCCTACTCTTGTATTGATTCCATCATATAACAGTTTTTTTAATCCTATCTTGCATATTATAGACAATGATCTCATTGAAAAGAATTCAATTCTGATTATTGAATTTTCCTACATCTGCAAATAGTTTGTTTGTTGGCTGGCATTGAAGAAACCAGGTACCCAGAAAACTTGTTTCTAGCCTTGAGGGAGCTAAAGTGCTTGAAAACCAACTGAAGTTGATTATGAAAAAAAAAAAGAATTTGTTTGATTGAATGTGAATAAATTCACTTGGAAAACTGTCAGCTGCATATGTGTGTACCTTCTTAATTTTTAGTTTCTTTTTGCCTTGTGGTTAATGTACAAGTGAAGCCAATTTTATCAATTTGATGTAATAATTTCCTGAAAAAAGTTACTTGAATACCTTATTTATGGTTGCGAACAAGATGATTGCTGATTATACTTTCTTTCCTATTTATTTGTTGTCTGTTTACTTTATTTTTTATTTTCTATACTCATTTAGAGAATATTTGACAGTGTGCTTCAGACTGATCATTTGTGACACAAGTTTTGGACGTTTTTTTCACTTTTGGATTGTTTTCCCCTGTTGAATTAATTAAAAAAAGAAAAAGAAGCAAATTCAACTTCATTATCATAGTTGCAATAGACAAGAAAGCTATATATGTACATTTATGGATTGTTCCTTGTTTGTCTTGGATACAAGAAGGAATATGTGGTTTTTCTACTTGTTGCAATAAAATAATTTTATCTACTGATTACAGGCAAAGGATTAGTTGTGAGCTCCATAGTTGATAAATAATTTTATCTACTTGCCAATTATATACAGTCATGAAAGCTGAAGCAATTATGATAGTACTATATTTTTTGCTACATCACTTCTATTTAACAAAACGAACATTTGAATTTTACTACTTAATTTTAAAGTTATCCTTGTATGAATTACACTTTTCTACTTGTTTATTACTTTGTTGTTCTGTGTTTAGTTTGCGAGAGAAAGCCCAAGTGGAGAAATTACTTAGTTATATTATAGAGGAACCTCCTGAGGATGCTGATAAGAAGCATGCTTTCAAGTAATATGCTTCAATTTCTATCTTTTTAGTTCTTGCTTGAACACATAATGTATATATTTATGATTTTTGTTTCCAAAGCAGGTTTCCTTTTATTGCATGTGAGATATTTACTTGCGAGGTTGATATCATACTGAGGGCTCTAACTGAGGATGTACAGGTAATTATCTCTACCATACTCACAACTACTTGGATGTTTTTGATGCTCATCTACCCTTATGTAAATTGTGGCTGGCTGCACCTTTTTCTCCTTGCTTCCGTGCAGCTTATGGATATGTTATTCTCCTTCCTCAAGCCAGATCATTCACATAGTACGCTGCAGGCTGGCTACTTTAGTAAGGTAATAATTGCTCCTATGGGTGGTGTTCAACTAACATAAGGGAGAAATCAACAGTTTTCTGTCTCCTCTTTCTGGATAATAACTACTAATACAATTTTTTTTTACATGCCAAGGTTGTCATATGCCTGATGATGCGGAGGACAGGTCCTCTTTTTACTTATGTTCAAGTATGTGCTTCCCTTTTCATCAAGCAAAAAGGAAAATCAATTATTTTGCCTATTAGACTTTATCTTTACTGTGAAATAGAGATATGCAAATACTATTAGTTACATTCTGAAGCAATCTTTTATGGGAAAAGAAGCGTTTGTCAATTGGGCCTCAGAATTGATATTCTTTTCTTTGTGTGCATGCTCACTACTTGATTTTCGTCCATCATTTTTCAACGGTTCCTGTGGTTCTTAGACATCTTGGTTTGTTCTTAATTTCTTCTCTGCCTCTATGATTTCTGGAAATTCAGACTGAGTATTACAGAGCAAATCTCAGAAAAGAGCCAACAATGAATTTGATTTAATTGTCGCTCTTAGTGAAAAAATATTCTTTCTTCTGTTTTTAGTTGTTGAATAGTGTTTGTTAGACTATCATTTGGTTCATTAGAATAACAAAAGAGAATCTTGATGAAAATAGTAGAAAGATTGACTTTTTTCTTTGTCATTTGTAATACCTTGTGTGGAAGATATGCCTCAAGCAATGGATGTTGCATTAGCTAATGGACTACCTGCGGAAACTATGTGGTGGCTTTTCATACTATTTAACCTATCTTTCATCTACTTTGCAACTTATATGCGTACAGTTTGGATTCTATTATGATATTAACAATGAAAAGACATATTAACCATGACATTTATCATTGATAAAGTATTACATTATTCCAGTTCTGACATTCTCTTATCTTTTATAAACATTTGCATTGCTAATACTTGCTCTTGATGGGTTTTCCTTGTGATCGTCTAGGGCCATCCAGAAATAATACGTCATCTTGTGGATCTTATTGGGATCACATCTATAATGGAAGTAAGGATTTCATGGTTTCTGCACATTTAAATTATATTAATATGCCAATTCTGAGACTTGTAGATCCTGTACTCCTGGTTTTTCTTCAACTAGTTGATCATGCTGGATTATGACCAGGTACTCATTCGATTGATTGGTGCTGATGAAAATACACATTCTCACTATGCGGATTCAACACAGTGGTTGGAAGATGCAGATGTTCTTGAGATGATTGTGGATAAGTTCAGCACATCGGTATGTGATAAGATGGATCTCAACATATCCTTTAGTGCTGTGTTCACTTGTCTAAAGCGATACGTTGTTTTCTTTTAGGTACATGTATGAATATTACTGTTCTCAACATATTATAAAAGTTTAGCATACTCCAAAACTATTTAATGTTCAAAGCATCACAAAAATTAGTATCTGAGCTGCTGAGCACATAAAGATGAAGAGCTTTGCAAAAACATTTTTGAGTTTGTGAGGTTGTTATATGCACGTTACAGGTTTATGTCAATATAAAACAGTGGTCCATTAATAATTTTGCCTATCAAGTTTGACAGTGTATTAAGCAAAGCGATACAGGCATGCTTATGATGTGCATCATAAACTCTAGCATCTAAGCACGTAAAAATGGAGAGAACTGCAGCGAAAATTTGCTAGCTTTTGATGTTATTATATGCATAATATAATTCTTGTTATCAGGAAGGACACTGTACATTAAAGAAAGAGGTACAGATAGTTCATGGACATAACTCTTTTTAAACCTAGAAATTTGGCTCAAGCATATTTGGCTTATTCTGTCTATTAAAAACTATTAGATTCCAAGGGTTCCAATTAGTAAAGGGAAGAAAACTATTGAATGTTGCGATAATTGGTTGGATCTTTTGAATTCAGGTGCACAGGATTTTGTAGGTTGTCAAACTACTATAATCTACAAAATATGTTCTGTTTCCATTTCTATTTGATGTGAAACTTGTTTGCGGAAATATCCTGTCATAATTGATTTTGTATGTTCAAAATTTTCCATATTTGTAGTTTGGGAAAAGGATGGCAGCATTAAGCTCTAATGATTAGCATAAGTTGTAGCTTAGGAAGAAGGGGACAACATTAAGCTCTAAGAATGAGTATAAAACTCTGTCAAGTTTATAGAATGGATATATACTTTTTTTTTCTAACCACCGAGTGAAAAAGTTTATTAAATACTCAATGACAGGAAAAGATACATCTTGCGACTAAATAGTTGCACATGCTATTTTCATCCTTTCTTTTGTTTTGACAGTGAACCTTTTATCTGGTTGTGTTTTTTTCATATTTATGTTCCTTTAACTCATAATAGATCTCTTGGAACTACATCCTTGTATTTTCGATCACTTGGGTTGTCTGTTCTTTTGTTCCATATACTCTCACATCTTGGATTGTCTGTTCTCAGTCATTGCAATGCATTCTTTTTTTCAATGCTTCCTTTGATATAGCACATCTTATTTCTTTCATATATCTCAGATGTTCATGGTTCATGATTGTATTGCTATTTTCTTGATATGATAGCAGTGATTTTATTGACTTCTGTACTGATGTTTTTTCTGCAAATCAGTGCCTTACACTGATCTTTGTATGACTATCAGTCTTCTTACAAATTCAAGTGACCATCTAGCATTTCAAGGAGTGCCTAGTCATGCCTTTTATCCCTGATTATTGATTCCACAAGTACCCGGTGTCACCCTGAAAGTGGCTGTGAAATATGTCTGAATTCATATATCTAGAAACGCCAAGATATTCAAGCTTAGTTGATTGTCATTCTGTGTTGATTTTGCACTAGATTTTATAATCTATGTGGTCATGCTTAATATTAGAAAGGCTCTTATTGCTATAGAAAGCAAAGGAAATATTTGTCCCTTCAATGAACCATTCAATATTCTGAAGCTAAGAAATTGTTGTGTATTATTCAAAATTTGGTCAACTTCTTCCTGATCTTGCAAACCCAAACAGGACTCTCCTGAAGTCCATGCCAATGTAGCAGAAATTCTTTGTGCCATTACTCGTTGTGCCCCTCCTGCTCTTGCAGTTAAAATATGCAGCCCAAGGTAAACATGAGACTTCTATTTTATCAGCTTGATGTAGGATTCGTCATTGACCTGGATGGAGCTCTATTCTACTTTTTTATCATGTAATTATGGTGTTCAAACTGCAGTTATGTTGGGCGATTGTTTCATCATGCACTGGAAGATTCCAGACCTAAATCTGTGCTAGTTCATTCGTTGTCTTTCTGCATATGTTTACTAGATCCTAAACGACTAGTAGCATCTTCCTACCAAGCATTTAGAAGCCAGCTAAGTCATGGGTCATTGGTTATTGCTAGTCAAGACACTGTGGAAGGCATGCTGGAGAGACTGGGTATGCTTTTGCTTTTTGTTGACTACCAAGATATACTGCTGTACTGTGTTTAATTAATTTTTCTTCTGGAGGTGTCTTGGAGTTATTGCATGGAGCACTGACTTGATTTTTAAAATTTTGAATTATCTGTAGTATGTTATGACCAATCTTATGATTCATTTCTATTTTCTTGTGCTTTCAATTGGGCCCAATGCTGTATTCACTTGAGATCGCCCTATACATGCTTTGTGGCTTTGAGTTTTTTGATTCTCCTTTTACATCTTACAACACCTGATCCTTTCGTCCAGTGCACCAGCTGACACAGTGGCTTGCAGTATAATGCAGTTTTGTACTACAATGATGTGTTGATTTGTAGTCATCATAAATTACACTTTTTTAAGCCTTCTGTTGATGGTTATGTTTCTATCCCACCCGTGATGACAGTTTAATGTAAGTAGTTAGATCTGGTTGATAATGATTGTGGAGCTGTCATAATTGAAAGAGAACATTATAATCCACCTATTTAATTTGTTTGGGGGTTGATCTGGTTTAATGTAAGTAGTTAGATCTGGTTGCTAGGACTTGTAGTCAAGTGCATCTTCTAATTCCAAAATCATTTGACTTGGTAGGTAGATTCTAAACTAATCTGAGTACATCTCAAATGTTACAGATACATTGGTCCTGGCACCATCTTATAAACCTATTCAGATTCTTGGACATTTTATGTTTCACACAATTAAAATGAGAAATTCCTTCAAATAAACATCAATGCTGCAAGCACCATCCTAAGAACCTATGCAGAGTCTTGTATGATGGTTCCATATTTCTTGTTGCTAATTTATGTGAAAGACATTTTCTGTCTGACCAAAAAGTTAAATCTGTAGGTTGTGGGCTTGAAATAGAATATTTCGTTTCCATCCTCTCTGAGGGGTGTGCCTCTTATGATCCCATCTAGATGCTATATGATTTTTTCCCCGTTACATATTTGGTTCTGTTAATTTAAGGTTACCAGTTATCAATTGTCAACTGTTTTATGTTAAACTCAGCTACTGATTGGCCAATATCCTTCTTTCTATTTTCAAATTTCCTTTTTCCATGAAGTTATGTCTATATGAATTTGATATCGTATGATTCTTCATGAAAGATAATCATTGAAATAGTAGGTGATGATTTCTCCTCAATTCTAGTTAATATAACTCTACATTAGAGCATAATAGCTGGCAGCTGCAAGAAATATCTTAACATTCATAACTGTGTAATCAGTAGTTTTGCTTGTGGATAAAGTAAATTCCAACGTGGAAGGCTTGCAAAATCAACATGTATCAAATTTTTATGCCATCAAGCACATAGTGGTATAAATAACACTTCAATACATTATTGTTAATTTACTTTGGTACCTACAGAGAAGACGTTAAAAACCTTATTCAGGTGCCTTTCTATAGTTTTTTATGTCTTTTTTTTTTTCTACACTTGTCATGGTTTGTTTTTCTTTTGATTTTCACTCATTCAATCACAATACAGGTGATTTGTTGAAGTTGTTGGAAAAATCTTCATCAGAAGGTGATTTACCCACTACTTATGGTAAATTACAGCCACCTCTTGGAAAACATAGGTTAAAGGTAACATGCTATTTTCATATTTCAGTTTTAGGTTTGCAGATTTTTGTTGTCAGACTTATAAAGAAAATATGTTCTTTCTGTGACCTTCTAGTTTTCAGATGGTTACTGTTGAACAAGAAATTAAGATGTATTTCATGCTTTATCACTGGTCACTTATAACTGCCACATATCTTGTAGCCCTCAAACTTTATTACATATTTTTTTCCTTTCGGAAGTATGTATTGTCTTAACTAAATTTAGTGACATAAGGATTTCAAATGTTGAGCAAGACTAATTTAATTTTAGGAGATACTACTTCAGTGCAGATAGTAGTTAAATTTTGCTGATGTGTTTTCAGATTGCAGAGTTCATCTCTGTTCTATTGACAATTGGTAGCGAAGCTGCTGAGAAACAACTGACCAGCCTTGGGGCAATTAAGCGTCTTACAGATTTGTTTTTTGAGTAAGTTAGATGGCTTAGAGACTTTTAATGAATTTAGTCAACTTCCAAATTTCTCATGAGTTTAGTCATCACTGACATTGCAGGTACCCTTTCAATAATTTTTTGCACCACCATGTTGAGAATGTTATAGTATCATGCTTAGAAAGTAAGAGACTTCTGTTAATTGAACATGTTTTGCATGATTGCAACATTGTTGGGAGAATTCTTGCTGCAGAAAAGCAATTATCCTTGTCAACTGGTTCTTCCCAGGTATGGAGTTCTTATAGAAAACTGCAGCCTTTTCATCTATTTCTTTTATTAAATACTTGACTTATGATGCCTCATGATCATTTTTATATACATTGGTAGGATCATTAACCATAATGTAAGTTTAAACCTTTTACTGCAGGCTACAACATCAGCAGAGGGACGACCACCTCCCAGAATAGGAAATGTGGGTCACCTGACACGCATTGCAAACAAGCTTATTAATTTGGGGAATAACAAGAGTGTAATTCAGACACACTTGCAGGTCAGTCACCTTTTCCTTTTCTTCATAAGCATAATGATGTAGTACCAAGAAGGAGAATAGGCATTTGCGAGAAGAAAATATCCTGATTTTAATTAAGATAAATACTGATAAAAACAAAAAGAAAAGAAAAAGTTTCAACTATAGATGTGCTACATCAGATACCTGTAAACAATCTACCTTATCATGCTTTGATAGGGTTTAACAAAGGCAATCTGGTGGAGCATGGGTGGGTGACGTTTGGAACCTTAAATTTTTAATGTAATTTTTGCTGTAACACTTGTGGTATTTTAATAGCCATGTCTTGTCAGTTGTGCTTTATATCTTGGTCTCTAAGTTTTAAACACTATTAACGTTCAGTCCAGTTGTGCCAAATTGGATTTAGTACCATATCTTCTGGTTTAATACTTCTAGGGAATTTGATTCTATAGCTGGTCTGTAACTTGCAGGAAAATAGTGACTGGGTTGATTGGCATAGCAATGTCTTGCTCAAGCGGAATTCTGTTGAAAATGTCTATCAATGGTCCTGTGGGTAGGTTGTTTTAGGTTATTTATTTATTTGTTTCAAGGATGCTTGAACTCTGATGCGTAGAAGGTTTATATATATCGTAGATTTTTTTTTCTGTTCCTCAAATTACATCAAGATTTTCAGCTTGTTATCTCTCCTAATGGAATTTATTCATAGGAGGCCCTAAATGTTTTCTTAGCTTGTAGTTCCCATTTTTTGCAATCATAATATCCAAATTCTTTCACTATTGGGGCTGAAAATTTTAAATTTTCAATGTAGAATTTTCTTCTGTTGAATGTTGATGATGTTGGGCTCTGTTTATTCTTTGAATTGTGTGTATAACTACAGGTTGCATTTTTCGTTTTTTAGATAATGGCATTAGTACAACTACATTTACGTTATGGTTTGGTGATTGAACTATCTGCCAAGAAATGTTTTATAAACGTCTTGTATTAAAATCTAAAAATCATTTCTGTCGTATATGTTCATTTTCAGACAAGTGGCATACCTGCCTTTTAACTTGTTGAAAGTTGAAGACAAACAGATGAAGTGGAATGGTAATCAGTTATCCCATAGGTCAAACTCTTTGGAAAGAACCAATCTACATTTTTTTAATTGCCCACTTCGGCTTGCCTAGAATGTTTTAAGCTGCCCCAAGCTCAACATGTGGATTTACTCAAGGGGGATGTATTTTTCCAGTATCTGATTTCGATAGAAGTTGAATACATGACCTCTTGCTCACTAAGTTTGATTGGGTAAATATTATAACATACTAACTGATTACTTGTACTTTATGATTCAATAACATATAGGAGTTAGAGTAGTGTGGCCATCTTTGCCCTGTACTCATTTATTAAAATTAAGATAATATTGTTTCATAATTGAATTTTTTTTCTACATTTATTATTTAAACATTCATTTTGGATATGTTGCAACTGAGTTGACCTGTTCCCTTTTGATTATTTGGTAGTCGTCCGACCACACTACAAGACCGTGTAAGGGATAGTGATGATGAGGATTTTCGAGATAGGGATTTTGATGTAGCAGCACTGGCTAATAATCTGAGCCAGGCATTTCGCTGTGGAATATACAGTAATGATGATCCTGAAGAGGTAATTATCAGGACTTTCTAAAATGGTTTCACTTTTACAAATAAGGCTTCTCGATTTCTCCTTGCTGTTAGGTTCATATGCTAATATGATTTCCCTCTCCATACTGTTTCCATTTGTTTGAACTAGACTGATAACATTTTTCACTATGAATTGCTTTTTTGCCATTGTAGTGGGTGCTCTTATCTAGTTTGGCCACCCTTCTAATGCAGGCAATGAACAAGAGTGCATTCAGTGTTCCATGACACATGTACTTGTCAATCAAATCTTTGATCGTTAATATATAGTCACCTAACACCACTATAGAGCGATAATCATAGTTGATCTAGGTTGTTGTTAAGCAATACCTCATGTTTATTGAAGATGACGACTTGGCATCTAGAAATAGGCTGTTGAGACAATGGTGTGTTATTTATCATTTTCCTTGGCTTTTGAATGCAGGCTCATGGGTCTTTTGAACGAGATGACGAGGTATGATAGTATTCCCTATTGTCTTTTGTTTATTGATTGCAAGTGCTACTAGGAATGTTTACCTGATGATTGCTTGGTTGGGGATGATGGATGCAAAATCTCGGAGTAGTTGTTAGAAAGAAAATCTCAGAGTTACTAATAAATAGTTTCCCTTTTCTTCTTTTCTTGCATGGATGTTTCTTATGATTGAAATGTTGATGAGTTTGGACACTGTTGAATTTGCTTGCAAATGGCTGAAGACATTTACATGTATTGTGAATTATTTCAGGATGTTTACTTTGATGATGAATCTGCAGAAGTTGTTATTTCATCTCTACGCCTCGGCGATGAGCAAGACAGGTACTTGCTGTTTCTGCTAATCCTTAAGTTAATTGAGATAGAACTACTGACCGTGAAGCTCTGTTTCTGCAGTTCCCTCTTCACAAATTCCAATTGGTTTCCTTTTGAAAATGAAAGAGAGGCGAATGATCGCTCAGTTGATTCTGTTGCATCATCATCACCAAATTCACTCGAAAAGTCAGCTAATGAAGATGAAGCGGATAAGGTGGTTACCAATGCAAACAACGATTTGCATGACAGAGCAGACTCTCTGCCAGTGATAGAGCTAGGAACTGCTTCAGAAGAGACTGGAGCTACAGTCATCCGAAATGGTTCTGTCGAAGAGGTCAAAGAGGATGCTGGTAAGTCGAGCAAAAGTGAGGGAGAGAACCCTCCAGGGTGGGTCGAATGGAGGGAGACGTCAAGGTCCACCGAACCGAGTGTAGAAGAGCTACCTGAAGATATTCCCAATGGTGATGTTGAAGCAGAGAAAGAGACGGGTGTCGACGGTGAAGCTGCACCGGAAACTGCTAAACATGAACCTCCCTCGACAGGTGCAGAAATCGACCGACAAGGTGGGGATGCAGCTGGGTCTTCAGAACCAACCAATGCTCTTGCTGAAAATACACCGGAGTCTGGTAAGAATGATGTACGTGAACATTCACCTGGATCTCCTGAAGCAGTTAAGAACAGCTCGAGTTCAGAGCCACCTGCAAGCAAAGCTGCAGACAAGGACTCCGAACCGATAAATAAGGCCGCCGAGGACATGGGGAAGTGAAAGAAGTTGGACAGCACTCACTCTTCATCGATTATTCTACGATGTTTGCTCCCGTCGGAGGATGATAACCTGGGTGTCCCCCCTCATCGGTAGCTGCTTAGAGCCTTGTACATCAATCATCTTGGCAGGGAAGCTTTATATATTCTACGGGGGCCAATATGTTATTTCTTCGTATCGCTGTACAAAATGAGAGCCCTCTCTAACGTAAGAAAGTGCTGGCAATTCCTTTCAATGTCTTTTTTTTTTCTTTTCCCTTCTTTATTCCTTCTCCCGTGTGCGTTTTTGTTCAAAATTTTGTAATTGATTTGTGCCAATACAATTGGCAGATAGTTATTTATTTAGCTCTGTGGTACGCTCTGATGCTTCTTCCATGGTAACAAGATGCATGTTGATTTAATTGCAATAGAAGACGGCTGTTGTTATTTATACAATTACGCTTCTTGATTCTGCAAATTAAATCTGATGTTGCAACCTTTTCCTTTCTCTAGTTCTGTTTTTTTTTTTGGCTCATATGCTGTACTTCCTTAACCGTTGTTTGCTGCTGAAGGCGGAAGCTACATGCAATCTGGCAGTAGGGCTGCTTGTAAAAATTATAACCTTCCATGTGATGGATTAGATTTTTTTTCTGACTCGTTTAGAAATTTTGGGCTATACGGACAGCTCATTTATTTTTCTCAAATGAAGGTAAATTCCACATTAATTATATATAAATATTTAATCATATGATCACGAGTTATAATGAATGAAACAACCTAACGATTGATTAATAAACAGGTAGGTATTTTTTTATAAAAAAAAATTTACTAGGCATTATACTTCATAAAACGCAGCCATTGACTACTACACGACATGCCGTTGAGTTCGAGCCGAAAGGCACGGAACGGAAGCACTTAATGAACCGGCTTAGTTGGTTCGCCTGAACCGGGAACGGAGTCAAAAGCGCCGCGCACCTCATTCTACTTCTCCACTCCCATATATATATATAGATGCACGAACTGCTTTCGCCCCCTCGAATTTTTGTTATCCTTCTGGAAACCCTAATCCAAATCCACACACCGACGGTGGGTGGCGCTTTCACTCGTCTTCCGTCCCTCTTTCTGTTTATTTTTCTGTAATCATTGTACGATTATTTTTCATGCGTTCTCTTGTTTTTTGTTCTTTCTATTCAGATCCACATCAGCGTGCGAGGAGATGGCTGGGTATGTTGTCTTTAACTACTCTTCTCTTCAATTGATCTATTTCTACTTGTGAAAAAAGAAGAAGAGATTTTTGTTATTATTTAAGTTATCACAAAAAGTTTGAGAGTTATTTAGTCAGATTAGCAGCTCACTAGTAGCGTCCGCCTGATTTAGAATTATCCACTATTATATCTAAAGGAGCATTCTTTTCATCACTTTAGAAGGGTTCTGTTGTGGTGGTCCCTATGTTTTTATATTTTATCCTGTTTAAAAACTTCTGCTTTCTTAGTCCTGCAGCATGATAGGCAAACTTAATAATCCGTGTATCGACGGAGGGTTGGATTTTGATTGAGTGAAACTTCTGCTTTTCGTAGCAAACAGATGATAATTGTTTTAAGTGCGACCCATTACTTCGCTGAAATTGATTTACAGTTTCAGTAGTCGGGTCGGCAGTCATGCATAGAACCTAATGGAGCAGTAGTCTATTTCAAGTATAGCTCGTTTGATGTAAGTAAATTAATTTTGCATGCACATACAAAAGTTAGGAGAACAGGACCCTTTGAACTGTGAAGCTGGATATCCCTACTCCTGGGGACAAGGAGTGTGTTGAGTAACTTACTATGATCACCTAAAATTCCAAATTGTTTCAATCAAATTTTTGGATGTCTAATTGTGATTAAACAAATTTGGGCTTTTATTTGTTTAAATGTTTTAAGTAAGAGTTTTCCAGTTTAGTTATTGGCCATGATCTGAGCCACTGTAATATTTCTTGTTGCAAAAAAGAATTTGCAGAGCAAGGTTGATGCATAGGTATCCAAATAACTCTAAAATGAGATCTGCTTAGCAGGAATCGTTCCCTGAAGATTACTTTTAAGATTCCTAGTTAAAAAATGCCCATAGTTCGAGAATGTAGATGTATAGGAATGAATTATAACAAATACATCTGCTTGTGCCTGATTTGTTTAGTAATGCTCTGACATTTGCCTGTCTTCTTATCTTGTTTTTTTATAATTTAGACAAATTCTTGGAAGCCAGCATATCCGTGTGAACTGATTTCTGAAATTAAGTTGTATCACATCAGCCTATAATCTTATCATGGCAATTGGATGATAATACACTGGCACATATATGAAGTTAGTGGATTAATTGTTATATTACAATTCTGAACTTTCTTTCATGAGACTTTGCAGCAGTTGACCTGAAAGCAACTTATGCAATGGTTGTGGAATTCATATTTTGATGGTTGTTGCTCTTTTTTATTCTTTGTTAACAGAATGTTTGACATTATTGTCTAATTGCTTCTGCTTACATAATCAAGATCAGAAACTAGTTTCGTTATAGGGAAGTGGTTCTGTTCTTTTAATTTTCTTCTGTTTCTGCAGTAACGTTATTTGAACTTCTGCATGGGGTTATACCATAACTGTACTTGTATCCCTCCTACAACATTTATAATGTGTGCACTCCTTGTGGTTTTTCAGAGAAGAGGCTGAAAACACTGCTCCAGCTCTTGGAGAGCCCATGGACTTGATGACAGCTCTGCAGCTTGTCATGAAGAAATCATTAGCGCATGATGGGCTTATCCGTGGCCTCCATGAAGCTGCCAAGACGATCGAGAAGCACACAGCACAACTTTGCATTCTAGCTGAGGATTGCAACCAGGCTGATTATGTCAAGTTAGTCAAAGCACTCTGTGCTGATCATAATGTCCATCTTGTGACAGTGCCAAGTGCCAAAACCCTTGGCGAGTGGGCAGGGGTTAGTATCTTCTTAGTGTATTTATATTGTTATAGTTTCATTTTCTATTAATTTCATTGCAAAGAAGTTCTGGATAGTAGTTTCCCTTACTATACCGATTTTTTCCTAATGTTGGGCTGGAAAAAACCCAGAAAACTGGAGAAGGATTTCTTCAATGTAAAATTTGAAGAATTCTGTAATAGTATATTTCTTTTCTTCAGTTTTTTTTTTCCTACAAATATTAGTCTTCTTGCATTTCTGGCATTCACATTCTGATTTCCAAAGACAAAGGAAGTCAAAATTGTTTTCCTTTACCTTCAACACAAATCTTGTTTTAATGATTTCTTTGCTCTTTTCATGAAAAACATTTTTTTGACACTTTTCGTAACAACTAGCAGATTCTAATAAACAATTGATTTTGGAACCATGTACGGTTGTTGTCAGTTTTAGGCAAATTTGAAAGTCTCTGTCTTCATTAATTATATCTCAAGAATCCATAAGAATTATCGTTTTACATGTCTTGACGATCCAAGTGACAGACTTGCTTATGTGGAGGTTATTTCTTTTGACAACATTGCTTAATGCGTGTTTTTTAAAAATAATCGGTTCTTTGAACGCAGCTATGCAAGATTGATTCAGAGGGAAAGGCACGAAAAGTTGTGGGTTGTTCTTGTGTGGTGGTGAAGGTACTGAAATCAATTAGAGCAGCACATTCCACGCTTCTCATTAGTTTTTCTTTGCTAAATGATAACATTTTTGTTAATGTTTTCTCAACAGGATTATGGTGAGGAGTCAGAGGGACTCCATATAGTCCAGGAGTATGTCAAGTCCCACTAAATTTTGCATTTTGATCAACATATGGGTTTCTAGTGCTTTTCAGTTTGGAATTTTCCCATGGCAATCTAAAACCATGCAGCGAGCAAGTTTTGAACCATTACGAGAGTTCTTGGATTAATTTATATTTACTTACTCCCATATGAATGCTCCTCATTTTTCTTATGTTGGTATCTTTTTTTTTTTGTGTGTTCTTGGATTAATAGGATATGGATACACACTTTTGGCTCAAAGTAGTGGAAAGCATCCATCATGAAAAAAAAAATGCAGAGCTGGAACTTATAATTTTTTGCCTTTTTATTTTATTTTAAGGAAAATAGTTAATAAAAGTTTTTTTGAAAAATATTATTATAGAGTTATATAATATATAAAATTGCAGTTATAATAACACTTAGCTATAATTTGCTCAAACTAATAAATATTTTTTATAATACATTTCTTTTCCAAAATAAAAATACAAAATATATAATTATTATAATATTTAATACTGCAATATATGTATATATAATATTGTTGATTTTATTATAGCATTATAAAATTAAACTCCCATCAGCATGTCTTAAATTTAGCAATGAAGTGGTAGGAGGCCCCACCGTGCGGCAGTGGGCCTTTAAATCCTCACCGTTAGATTAACTCTGGACCGTCGGATCTGCGGATCCCAGCTCGTCCTCCTCCTGCCCGTCTTCTCCGTTGCCTTCTTCCTCCATCTCCAAATTCTTCCTTCCTCTCTTCCTCCTTCCTTCCAACAAACTAGGGTTTCCCCGGATCTCTTCGCGCCAAAGCCCGGGAAGGGAAGCTCTGCCGGTTCCTTCATCCCACTCGACGGATCCCCACCGCGGCCCAACCTCCGCCGGCGCTCGCTGCGCCCGAGGCTGAATTCTCGGTTACGGATAATTCGCACCTTTGCGGGAAGAAAAAGGACCTTCTTTTCGAAGCTCATTGTGGTTCTGGGTTCCCTTCCCCGTTGGGATCTTTTCAGGAGGATGTCATTGAAATGTCGTAGGAGAAATGCCGGATTATGGTTGTAGGCGGAACCCTCATCTCATGGGATTGTGATTTTTTGTTTCCTTTTCCGTCGATTGTGGGAGCGAAGAGATCATGAGGGCAAGAAGCGCTGAATCCTCTGGGGCAAGGAGGTGGAGGCTCTCTCATGCTCTCGTTGCAGCCGGATCGATCTACTTGCTGTTTATATCCTTTAAATTCCACCATTTTCTCGAGATTGCGAATGCGTTGAGTGGGGATGACAGCTTCTCCGGGCTCGACCGGCCGGTCAATGACGTTGCCTCCGTCCACCTTCAAGTCGGCCATGGGACCCCTGTCTTAGTCCACCATGATACCTTCCACAGGAAACTGGAGGACAGCCGGAACCTCCCTCCTACCCGAGGGAAAGAACAGATTTTTGGATTTGCGCCAGTGATGCCCTTTCAGCGCAGGGTCGGCTATAAATCTTCACGCAATTTGACTCAGCTGGAGGAGATGGTCAATGAGGCTTGGATGCTCGGGAAGAATGCTTGGGATGAGGTGGAAAGGTATGATCCTGAAAAAAGCATGGATCAAGTTCACCTTGGGGAAGGAAAGCCTGAATCTTGCCCGTCATCGTTGGCAAAGAGTTCAGTTCAGATGGGTTCTGATGGGGAACTTCTGGTCTTTCTTCCCTGTGGTCTAGCAGTAGGTTCTTCAATTACAGTGGTTGGCAAGCCCAATGAAGCCCATATGGAGTATGTTCCCCAGCTGGCGAGGTTGAAACAAGGGGATGGATCTGTCTGGGTCTCGCAGTTTATGGTAGAATTGCAGGGATTGAGGGTGGTGGATGGTGAGGATCCACCAAAGATCTTGCATTTGAATCCTAGAGTCAGGGGGGATTGGAGCAAAAGGCCTATTCTCGAGCTGAACTCATGTTACCGGATGCAATGGGGCACAGCAATAAGGTGTGATGGCCTTCCTGCAGGAGGTGATGATGACACAGGTGAACATTATTATGCTTCTAGCTATATTTGTTTTTAACTCTAGTATTCTGCATGCTTTTCAGATTTTATAGATCAACATCCAGAAAAGATATTGCAGCATTTGACTGCACTGGGTGCATTTCAGTAAGTTTCCAGTCCCATCGGACTCCAAAAGAATTAAGCTCGGTTGTATAGATCAGAAAACCTTTCGTGGTTTCAAGCAACAGTACCAATGCTCTTCTTGAAGAATTAGTCGTGAACTTGTGGATTGCACATAACAAGTTTAGAACTTTTATGATTATATCATTATATTAAGTCAACAGTAAATTATGAATGATAATTGTTCGACGTTCTATGCAAAACAATAATTAGTCAAATTTCAATATTTTCAAATCACTATTCTTTATAAGTGTTAAACCTTTGCTTTTACCAAGAATAATATGCAAATTGAAAGACTAAGTCTATAAAAAAGTTTAATTTGAACTTCTTAAGAAATTTCAAATGATTCTTATAAACAGAAATAATTTGTTTCGATTATTTACCATATAATATAAAATTATAGACATAATATAGTTGTAACTAGTTGTACATACTTCTATACATATGATAATAAAATTTTAGTTGAATAAAGTAACTGATCACTTTAATTTATAAATTATAATATATTAAAAATAATATTTAGCTGAAAGTAGTAAATTAAAATAATTTAATAAAAAATAGCAAGTATGGGAATTGATTGGAAAAATAAGCAAAACATCACTTTCATTCATAATATTCAACTAATTCAGTTTAGGAATAGAAGAAGATGCAAAACTAACAATGAAGCATGAAACAAAATTGAAGCAGACTTTTATATAAAGTCATGTTAAAACAATGTTATGTTATTATTGATGCACATTATTCGTGATAATATCTTAGTTGCTTTTGTTTCTAATGTTGGGATGACCAAGATCACAAATGATGTGAGTTATGGTGATGTATCCATTTTAACTTCTGGTAGAATGTATGGCTTAATTGCCTTCTTCTTTTTGGACAGTTGATGGATTCAGAAAATGCGAGAAATGGGCTCGCAGTGATGTGGCAGATCCAAAAGAATCTAAAACTACTTCTTGGCTGAGGAGGTTTATAGGTCGTGCAAAGAAGCCAGAAATGACATGGTCTTTTCCTTTTGTAGAAGGAAGGCTGTTTGTCTTAACAATACAAGCCGGTGTTGAAGGGTATCATATCTATGTTGGGGGGAGACATATTGCTTCATTCCCATATCGACCGGTAAACAAGTTTCCAAATGAATTGCATGCATGACAAAAATTATTCTCTTCATATTGTTTAGGAAGACACCATCAAAGATATTGTGTCAAAATTACTTGCTAAAAAGTAGTTGGTTGGATCTACAGGGATTCACTCTTGAAGATGCAACTGGATTGGCTATAAAAGGAGATGTTCAAGTACACTCTGTATATGCCACTTCACTTCCCACATCTCATCCCAGTTTTTCACCTGATAGAGTCTTGGAAATGGCAGAGAATTGGAGGTCCCAACCTTTACCGGATAGACCCCTTGATCTTTTCATTGGAATTATTTCTTCTACAAATCATTTTGCTGAACGCATGGCTGTTAGAAAGACATGGATGCAATCTTCTGAAATAAAGTCATCTAGTGTAGTGGCTCGTTTCTTTGTTGCATTGGTAAGTTTTTCCCTGGGTCCAAGAATAACAGAAGCATGTGAGGTGATGTTATATATATTTTTGCATATTGCTTGAATAAATTTGAGTTTATTGTTTAACCTAAAAATCTTGAACCTATCAATTTTAGTACAGTCCTGCTTGGATAGCTTCTTATGGTTTTATTTTGGTTGTGATCAAGAAGTTCAAATGGAGTCAGAGGATGTCCTTAACCTTACAAGTTTTACGTTCATCTATATAGCTAAGCTTGGCTTTAACAACCTTCAGGGCTCAATGATGGGTAATTTGAAATTGCAACCTGACTTTACTCTTTTTTATTAGAACCCAAGGAAGGAGGTCAATGCTATGCTGAAGAAGGAAGCAGAATATTTTGGGGACATTGTAATTTTGCCTTTTATGGATCGGTATGAGCTGGTGGTTCTTAAGACAATTGCCATTTGTGATTATGGAGTAAGTCAACGAGTTTGTCTTACTTCGCAGCTAACTTTGCCATCACGTTCATACAGTCCCATGTCCAACATCTAGTAATAGCTTGGCTTTCCTGCAGGTTCACAATGTAACAACTCCATTCATCATGAAGGGTGACGATGATACTTTTATACGGTTAGATGTTGTTTTAGAAGAAATTAAGAGGATTGCTACAGGAAGACCACTATACATGGGAAACCTTAATCTCTTGCATAGGCCTCTCAGAAATGGAAAATGGGCTGTCTCATTTGAGGTATGACAGCACTACCAGAATTTGGGGTTTACCAAATTCTCTTTTTTGCATAATGTTGCTTGTGTTTTTCTTCAATTTGTAAATGTTAGACCAATCAAGAACTTATAGCTTCATCTTCTTGTCTAAATTTTTTCCCATGAATACAGGAGTGGCCAGAGCATATATACCCACCATATGCTAATGGACCTGGCTACATAATTTCAAGAGATATTGCCATCTTCATTGATTCCCAGCATGCCAAAGGGAGATTAAGGGTTAGAATCCAATAAGAAAAGATCGTGCTCATGCATGAAAATTAACATCTGACAGATTTTATTGCTGTTCTTGCAGCTGTTCAAGATGGAGGATGTAAGTATGGGTATGTGGGTTGAGCAGTTCAACGCCACTATGAGGGTTCAATACTCGCACAGTTGGAAGTTCTGCCAATATGGATGCCTGGAGAACTACTACATTGCGCATTACCAGTCTCCTCGGCAGATGCTCTGCCTCTGGGACAAGCTCGCCAGCGGTCGAGTTCAATGTTGTAACTTTAGATGATAATTTTGTTGATTCTTTTATTACGTTCCTCCCACCCCGATCCCTCTTCGTTTGGACATTGGCAACAGCAGAGAAGAAAAATACGCTTCACTACTTGCCAGTTTAGCTCAATGCGTTCTGATCCTGGCAGCAATCTTAAGATGGGGCCTCTTGAATGAGTGTATATGCTTTGTTTTTTTTTTGTTCTTTTTGGGCTTTGTCCAACATTTTATTACTGATTAATTTTTTTCAAGCAGAGCAGCTCATATTCAACGATATTGAGTTAAGGTAATGTTTGTTGGTTATTCAAGTTTACTGCTTTTTGTATCATGGTAGTTTATGCAGAAGCCAACCTTTCATCTTTACCTCTGCGCAGGTTTGGTCGATTTGCTGAATACTATTTGGCTTTATAGTTTAAGAGCCTTAGAATACTCTAATGACATGCGCATTTAAAACGTAATTTTTTTCAGGGATTTTTCTTATCAAATCTTAAATTTTCATTTTGTCATCAAAGAATAAACTATTTGAATTATATTCTAAAGGGTGGTCTATCAAGAAAATGCAGCTTTCAGATTTTGCATATCCAATTCTTCCCAAAATTTGCTATCCAAAATTTACTCTCAGTCTCTAAATCCTTTTCGCCTTTCTGGTAGGAGATTTAGTATTTCATACATTTTCCCAACTTTATAAGATACAACTGGTATCATCGTTAAAAAAATTTAGAAAATTTTGTTAGAAAATTTTGTTTGAAAACTTTGCTAGTGAGGACTTTGATGAACTTTTTATTGAACCTAAGACCTCAAAAATCTTCCGTATAAAACTCAATTACTCTAATTAGAAGGATATACACTTACTCATTAGTAATTATTATTCTCTATCAACTAAAAAATATCATGAAAATATGTTATTATTTTAAGTATGAGTTTGAAATATGGACTTAGCTTGACAAAATGGCTCACATTGATAAGTACTTTGGTTGATCATATTGAGATCTTAAGTTGATTCCTTCAACTATCAAATATACTATACTATATTATTTCAGTATAGTTACATAGTCAGACATAAATTTTACTTCTTATAACTTATTTGATAGCATCAATAATAATCTCAATTCACCTTCTAAAAAGGGTATTTGAGCATCACTACAATATCACATGCTATAAGTTATAAAAAAATAAATACATTAAAAACATGTTCATCAATGGTCAATATTTTCTTGCAATACATGTTCAATTTGTTGATGATTGCCTCGATTCATCATTTCTTCATGGGCTCTTAAATTCATTAATGGTCATGACTTCAGCGTTCTTCGATTTTTCGATCGCAACTATGATATGATCAAACTTCTCATCAAGAGAGTATAGAATTTTCTCCACCACTCGAGCCTCCGGTATTAGCTACAATGAGCCAAGAGATGAAGAAACACTTTATGAAGGAAAAAAGAAAAGTTTTGGAGAAAGAAAAGATAAATGATCAATATGCTCTTGCCATCATCTATCAAGGCTTAGATGATAATATGCTCCTGGAGATTGTGAATGAGACCACAGTGAAAAAAGCATAGGAGACCCTTCAAAACTCCATCATAGGAGTAGAGAAGGTGAAGAAAGTCTGTCTTTAAACTCTAAGGGCTGAGTTTAAATCTCTTTCAATGAAAGAAGGTGAGGCAATCCAAGACTATTTTACAAGAATTTTTGTAGTTGTGAATCAAATGAAGAATTTTAACCAAGAATCGCCTTCGTCCGAATTGTCCAAATCTCATAATTGAGAAAAGTGAGCATTGGATATGGATAAGAAAAGGAGGATGATGACATCTTCAAATAGCCTTCTCAGAACCTCGCTCTGATACTACTTTGTTATAAATAGAAAATTTCTCTCACAATTTAGAATTTGGAAAATAAGGAGGAACAAAGAAGATAAGACACTTTCTTCAAAGAAAAAGAGATTATTTAATTTGTTATAAAATAGGGCTCTCACACAATGCTCATGGAACTTAGAAGATATGGAAGAGGAGAATAATAGAAAGAACTATCTTCAATAGAAGGACAATTATATTAAATGAGAATAAATAATCTTGACACTTACATCACTTGTTTATATTAAAACAAAGTGCTAAATTAAGCTAAATTTACAAATATTAAAATAGTATGAACCATATATTTTTAAAATAACTATAAACTAAGTCAACCAATAAATATGAACTATAAATTAAGAAATAAATAATATATAAAAATTAAAAATATAAATTTCAAATTTAGTTTTCAACACTCCCCCTTAAACTTGAAATGATTTGAACTTTGAGCTTCAATCTAAGCTTTTGAAAGCTATCGAACTTGAGAGGTTCATTGAAAATATGTTCTTCATACTTAACCTTTTATTTTTGCTCATTGCCTTTGGCTACAAATTTTGCCTGGTATCTTTTGAGATTTTTCTTGATATTATAAACTCATTTAACTCCAATTGATTGGTGATCACTTGGAAGAGTTTTTAATTCTCAAGTATCGTTCTTTTTTGTTGTTTTGATTTCTTCATTCATAACTTCATCCCAATTATCTTCCTCTAGAGCTTCTATAAAATTCAAATGTTCACGGTCGGTAAATAAATAGAATAAATTTATGCCATCATTTAGCCTTTAGGTTTTATTATAAATATCTTCAAGAGATCTTGATTTGATTGGTCTTTCAGAAGATATTTCAAACGATGATGTACGATGATGTTGGTCCATTGTCAGGATACCATGTACTTGACTTATCCACGTGATCCTCTTTTAATGCAAGAAATAGAGAGCATTCTGTATCTCCCTCTCTATAATCAACAAGCTTTGCTTCTTCATTTCTTCCTTGTCCTCTTGAATACATTGTCATAGAAAATTGATTTTTTCTTTCGAAATATGATGAATGCTCATCTTTTCCTTGCAAGACTTGTTCAATTTGTAGATGCTTGCCTCGATTCATCCTTTCTTCATAAGCTCTTAAAGACCCGTTTAATTCATCAATAGTCATGACTTCAGTGTCCTTCGATTCTTCGATTGCAACTACGATATGATCAAACCTCTCATCAAGAGAGCGTAGAATTTTCTCCACCACCCGCGCATCCGTTATTGACTCTCTCATACTCTTCATCTGATTCACAATTACTGAAACTCTAGTAAATAGTCTTGAATATACTCATCTTCTGTCATGGAGAAGGATTCAAACTCAGCCCTTAGAGTTTGAAGTCGTACTTTCTTCACCTTCTCAACTCTAGGATAGAGTTTTGTAGCGTCTCCCATGTTTTTTTCGATGTGGTCTCACTTGCAATCTTCAGATCATCCAAACCTTGATGGCGAGAGCATTTTGATCCTTCCTCATTTCTCTCTCTAAAACTTATCTTTCTCCTTAAATTTCTTCATCTCTTGGCTTATTATAGCCTTTTTCTATAAAATCTCATAATCTTAGACGCCAAGAATTGTATTCATCTGAATTGCTCAAATATTATAATTGAGAGAAGTAATCATCGGATATGGATAAAAAAATGAGGATGACGATATCTTTAAACAACCTCCTCAGAACCTACCATTTTGCTGGAAATAGAGACTCTCTCTCACAATCTAGAATTTAAAAAATAAAGAGGAATAAAGAGGAGGAGATAATTTCTTCAAATAAAAGGAAAATAAACTCTAAAGAAAAACTAATTTAATGCCAAGAAATAATTTAAACAACATATTAAAATATAACAATGGACTAAATCAAAAGAATAAATATGAACTATAAATATAGAAATATAATTTTAATTTTTAATTTCTAAAATACTTTTTTTATTTTATATTAGGGTATATATGATTCGAACATAATGTATATTGATAGGTATTAGAGCTACTTTTGTTGTAGTGATATATGATATTTTTAGTGCTTTAGAGGTTAAAGTATAAGTTATCAAGATGGATGATTAGATAACTATCTAGCATATAATGAGATTTATGTTATATTTTGTGATGATTGATATTTTTATTGAGATCACAATGCAACAATTGTTATTAATTATGTGAATTGTAAATATATTCTTACAAGATTCATTCTTTATTCCACTCAAATAATTAAATTTCAAATCAATTCATTCTATTATATATCTGTATGAGTTATCAATTTTATACTATTTATTATCCTCACTTTCTTGATAAATCATATTTATTGTTTTGATGAATTATATTTGTTATTTTTTAAGGATAGGTGCTAAATTTTTAAAAGTTAGAGAGTTCCTTTTTTATACAAATTCACTGCATAAATATTTTAATAATATTATATTTGTATATAAAAAAGTTTGACTGTCGTATGTCCTAAAATTTAGATTTAAATATCAATTAAAAGTTACATGGTTGCTGGGAATATGAATATTATTTCATATCTTAGACATAGAGGGCAACATGTAAATTAGGTATGCTTAGTAAATTCTAATACTGCTGCCACACCTAATTTACATGAATATAATAATAGGTTGATATATATATATACACCTAAACTACAACTAATATTAAAAATAAATTAATTAAATTATAACTAATTTTCATGAATATAATAATCAATTTGGTGTGGAAGAAATATTATATGGTAATTATTATTTAAGAATTAATTTTACATACTGAGATCTAGTTGATGGAATAATATTCTAGAGGATCTACTAAAATAAAGTCGGATAAAATTTTAATACTATATAATATTTTGTATAATATTATACAATGTAACATACAATATATCTTATGGCATAAATATTATCGTATATTTTCTTATATATTATATGACATCATATATGATAAATTTTAATACTATTTAAATATATTTTTAAAAAATGATATAATTCAATAATAAAAAATAAAGTTTAAAGTATCATAAGTGAATAGCATGATATAAAAATAATTTTATGATGTGATATAATTTAGTGCATAACAGATAAAATCAAAATTCAACATCAAATTATTCAATTAAATTATAAATAAAAACTAGGAGTTTCTGATATTAAGATACTAAATGATGTTTTTTATTATTTTATCTCTTTCGATAATAATTTATAATTTATTATTTTCTATCACTCAACATAATTTATTTAATAATATTAAGAGTAATTTCTAATTCACATCGGACAGAGAGCAATATGTCATTACACTTGCTAGTATAAGTAATATTTTAAACTAAATATAAGATATCATACTCACTTATAATTAGGCTAATAATTCGGAGATTGGAAATCGAATCTAAAAAAAAATCTTCCAAACTTGGCAATGCAGCCGGTTCGGCTCGGCATTGTGGTTTTGACCCGAACCGGCGCGAACGAACCGGCTAAGTCTGCACGTGCCGCCCGCCTCCCGCCCCTTGCGACGGGCCCGAGGAAACCCTAAACCGCACACCTCCCTATATAAGGCCTCCATTCCGCCCCTTCCCAAAGCCTCTCCAAAACCCTAGCTTTGGGTGTCTCCGCCTCCACTTCGCCGTCCAGACTCAGCTTCCTCTTCTCTCCTTCGTCCTCCGAGGAACGCTCGCCGGTGAATTCTCGTGCGCTTTCTCTCTTTTCGTCTCATCTCCTGTCGCCGTTCGATTTATTTTTTCGCTTTCGTTTTTTCGGTGTTAATTTGCTTAAGAGAGGTTTTTGAGATGTATTTCCCTGCGATCAAGTTGTTCTCCTGTTTATATTTATCACTCGATGGAGTCTGTGCTTGTCAGTGATGATATCTATGTTGAGAGGAACTCATCGTCGTTCCATCCGTTCTCTACATCTTTTGTGTTCTCGTAGCTCTATATATTTCCAACGTTGTATAACGACAGCATGGGAGGTTGGAGGGTTTGAGTTAATAGCCGATGTATGGTATAATACTGTGCCGTTGCTATGGGTTTCTTGCTTCTTTTCGCTGTGTTGATATTAATAATTAAAAGGAATTTGGTACGAGTTAATTGCAGAACAGAGCATTGTTTTTATTTATTTTACTTTTTTCGGCATCAGGTTTTTCATGGAAATGAAACTTTTCTCAATCTTTTCATTAGTAATTTTGAATTATGTTATTGCTGTAGAGTATCACTAATGGGGAAGTCCAGCAAGAAGTCCAGCACTGAGGTAATGATATAAATATTACCTATTGACGAGGAATCGATTTATTTATCTATGTTTTAGACAATCATTGATATTTCGCAGGCAACAGAGGTTGTTCCAGTAATGTCGGGAAAATCTGGTAAAAAAGGTCGGTGTGTTTTATATGCTTACATGTTATGGGTCCAACTAGTATCGGCTATCCGGAAGTTAATGATTATTTTATTGTTCAGGAAAACGGGATGCTGAAGAAGCAATAGTGAAGGCTGCGAGTGCCAAGAAGCTGAAGACAGAAGCGGAGAAGGTTGTACCAGTGAAAGACATTAAAAAGACTAAGACGAAGGAGGTTCCACCGAAAAAGAAACCTGCGAAAAGCAGTTCGGAGGATGACACTTCATCTGAATCTGAGGAGGATGTGAGTTTACATCTTAGTTTTTTATGAGCTTCCCGATTTTTTTGTTGAGATTTTCATTCGTTACATCACATATGGTAACCGAAATGTTTGTATATTATAAATTAGCATCAATTTTTTTTATCAGGATTGGTTTTACTTTTGTCATTACTTTATATATGTTCATTTTAAAATGTCAACACCTCTAAGGGAACATCTGCAGTTTATTGTTCTCCGAAAAATCTCTGCACAAATTGGTTTGACGACTTGTATTTGATTTTAGTTTTTACTTTTTGTTTCAAATTGAACAAATTCTTAATTTTCTGGCATGAAAAATTGTATTTAGGTTAAGGTTTCTCCGAAGAAGCAAACCAAACCATCCAAAGCTCCTCCACAGGAATCTAGCAGTGCTGAGGAATCGTCTTCTGATGATGTAATTCTTCAGAAAGCTTACTCAGTATTTATTGAGAGAATCATAACCCCAGTTTGATAGCTTTTATTCTATTGGTTCAGGAACCTGCTAAAACAACAGTTGCACCACCTAAGAAGATCAATAATGGCTCTGCTGCCGTGGTCACCAAGAAGGGAAAAGCAGATAGCAGTTCTGATGCATCGGATAGTGATTCTGATGAGGATGAAGTGAGTGTGGCAGGATAACTGTGAATCTGATTTTAGCATGGATCTTTGACATAATACTTTCTTTTCGTTTCCACTATATTACTTGTCATTAATTGCAAGAACCAACTAAAACTGCTTTGCAGGTGAAGGCAGCAGTTATTGTAAAGAATGGCTCTGCTGCATCATCTAAAAAGAAGCAAGAATCAAGTGAGACTGACGCTTCTGATGATTCAGATGACGTAAGCAACTGATATATTTTAATTTCCTGTTTCAATCATTTTCCTACAGCTGAAACCACCTTCCTAATAAGTCTATAATAAGTTTAACGTTAAATGTGTCTTATATTCAGATGTGAAGTTTTGCATTAAATCTACTAGTGATTGAACTACTGCGTGGTATTTTTGTAGGAAAATGTACCAACAGCTAAAAATCAAGCAGCGCCAGCGAGCAATTTAAAGAAGGACGAGAGTGATTCTGAATCTTCCGAGAGTGAATCTGATTCTGATGAGGTGAGCTGTGACTGTCAAATGTTGGTTGTTGCATGATAATTTTCTTTTTTGGACTGACTTTCTTGGTACCTATCTATGCTAATTTATTAAAGTTCTGTTGTGATATAATTCTTATGCATAATTTATTAAAGTTCCTTTTTTCTCCTGGTTATTTGCTATATTCAATTGTAGCTTCTTCTCAGTGGAACCAACTATTTTAATTTGGAATATTTCTGGCATTATCTTGTTTATGAAAATTTTTCAGTCTTTCTTTTGTTAGAACTGCAACTAAATTGTGCTTGCGTGGTGTAAATAAATTTTTTCCATGAATTTGGAGGATGATATGACACAATTCTATAATGCAGGCTCCTTCTGCAAAGGTTAGTCTACCTGCAAAACGGTCAGCTACAACAGAACAGAAGAATGCTCAACAGGTATTGTTATGAATTTAATTTGTTTCCATTACTAACTAGCAGGATGCTTACTTTCTCTGTTGTTTTCTATGTTGTAAATCATCTTAGCATTTAGAAAATTGACCGGTAAGTTTAGCATTTTCTGCAAATTTGTTTCAATCTTTGCTTCATTTTAACGTTATGTTTTGATTCTGTACTTGTAGTTATTTTGATACTTGTGGGCTGTTGTGCACGTCATGATTGTTTAATGGTATTTCTTAGTTGTATATTTGATAATTTACGAGTCATTCAATACATTTTGTTGGGTCTTCAGAAGCCGCTTGCTAAAGCTAAGGCTGATGAAAGTTCTGAGTCATCTGATGAGAGCTCCGATGAGAGTGATAAGGAGCCACAATCAAAGAAGCAGAAGGTTTTATTTTTATTCCTTATTGAAATAATCAGTTATATATGTGCTAATTTTTATTATCGAACACAAACCTTTGGACTGGTTAGAAGCCAGAGGTTAAAGGAAAAGCTGATGAAAGTTCTGAGGAGGCATCAGATGAGAGCTCTGAGGAGAGTGATGAAGAGCCGCAACCAAAGAAACAGCAGGTTTTTCTTTTTTATTGTTTTAATTTCTCCATATATTGATATTATCCCTTTAGATATTTGTAATAACTTATCACCTAGGATGTTCCTGCCAATCAGAATGCTAAGGCTGTAAAAGAGGAAAGCGGCAGTGAAGATGATTCCTCTGAAGAAAGTTCGGATGATGAAACTGCTAAAGTTCAAAACAAAAAGGTATTTTGTTTGTTTCTCTTATTTATTGATAGTTATCTATACTATGGGATTTTGTGCTTCAGTTATTATGCCTTGTGTTCCTTGGTGAAGAATGGCAACATGGGAGGGAATACTTTTGTTGACCGTGCTTTATTCAATTTTTTTCTTCCATGATTTTTCGTTGGTTATTAACTGACATGATTTTGATAAGCAATTTGTTTGAATGCAAGACTAGGTACTCTAGCATTTTGTATGTAGGCACATCATATTTACTTTCTTATTTCAATCAACAATTGTGATTTTTACTTCTATCCTGCTTACTGTGTAGACTCCTGTTGCCAAGCCTGCAAAGAAGGAGAGCAGCAGCAGTGAGGAAGATGATGGCAGCAGCTCTGAGGAGGAAAGTGAAGATGAACAACCACTTAAGACCCCAAAGAAGGTATAACTTTGCATCTTTAGAATTATTTCTTGTTTTATGGCTACTGTCCGCGATGTGGATTTCATACAATGAACTACTTTTCGCAAATGAGAGTCCCCTGATTTATAATGCTTTTAATCCATGTCAAACTTCTTTGTTGTCCTAACAGTTTTTCTTGTACATTGAATACATGTTTGTTATATACGTTTTTACAAATTATTGCAGGATAAGGATGTAAAGATGGTGGATTCAAATGAAAAACAATCGGCTGTGAATTCTGAAAAGAAAGGGGTATCTTCCTACTTTTTTTGATCGAGACTTTTTTTTAATAAAGTCAGATGGCTGAAGTTCGTTTGTTTTGTTGCAGCTGAAAACTCCTGCAGCTGCTACTCAGAATCAGTCAGCTGGGCGAACACTTTTTGTAGGGAATTTGTCGTTCAATATTGGACAGGATGATGTGTAAGTCATATCAGTCAAATTAATACTTTGCATTTTGTTATGTTCATGTTCTGATACGAGTTCTATTTTCAGATCAGAATTCTTCAAAGATGCAGGGGAAGTTGTTGATGTGCGTCTGGCCACTGGTGATGATGGGCGTTTCAGAGGATTTGGTCATGTTGAATTTGCAACTGAAGAAGGTGCTAAAAAGGTACTGTTTGGTGTTGTTAGTTAAGATTCTGTAATCCTAATTACCGTCGATTTCTACTCAAATACATTCGATTGTTTTTGCAGGCACTTGAAATGAATGGCCAAGAATTAGATGGTCGTGCAGTTAGACTGGATCTTGCTCGTGAAAGGGGTGCATATACCCCTCAGAGTGGGTAAGTTTCTCAAGTAAAACTTGTCATGTATTTGATATATGTTCATACATTTACTTTTTCTTTCAATCTGCAGAAAAAGTCCTGGTGTGAAACATACGTTATTTGTGAGAGGCTTTGATAGATCACTCGATGAGCATCAGGTAGTTCCTATATTTACATGTTAGCTTTTGATCTAAATAAACCCATCTTAACTAGTCCTCTTTTAACAGGTCAGAAGCTCCCTGCAAGAGCATTTTGCTTCTTGTGGAGATATTACTCGAGTTTCTATTCCTACGGATTATGAAAGTGGTGGCCCAAAAGGGTTTGTTCCTGAATTCTCTTTGCATTCAAAGCCATCTCGTTTTGTTTGCGCAACACAAATCTGCATCGTGGCATCATTGGTGGGGTGACATTTTTTGGCCTTCCTTTTGCAGGATTGCTTATATGGATTTCAAAGACCAGGATTCTCTTTCTCAGGCTTTAGAACTGAATGGATCTGAACTAGGTGGTTACAGTCTTACAGTGGAGGAAGCAAAACCGAGGAACGACAATCGTGAGGGTGGTGGATGGAGTGGCGGCCGTGGTGGTGGCAGAGACGGTGGTGGTAGGTCCGGAGGCAGAGGTGGTCCTCGTGGTGGTGGACGAGGTGGTAGAGGGCGTGGCTTTGGTGGCCGGGGGGGTGGCCGTGGGGGCGCCCCAAATAGGCAAAGCGCAGGCACAGCTAGCACTGGTATATCAATTGCTCCTTAGGTTCATGCTGCGTCTTGATGTGGTGCATAGCACGTCCGCTCACATCTGGGAATCTATTTTGCAGGGAAGAAGACTGTCTTTGGCGACGATTAAATGATCCAGGACGAAGGTTTTTGCTTATCATGGGTAGATCACTAGACAAGTGTTATTTGTAGCGTTCTACCATATAGGTAGTATTAAAATTTTGAGGCCTTCGTTTACCCGCTTAGGCCTGCAAGTTTTTGAACTCTATATTTTGTTGTGGGAAGACCAGCTATGCACTTTTTGTACTCCTTTAATTATATTCTCTTCTATCATTGTACTTTCATATGCACACAATTTTAATGAGGTTATGTTATCATTTGCGTCCCATGTCCCCTTTTTCTGTTCCATTCTTCTTTATCTCCCCTATACGTTAATCTCCTCCTTTAATTGGGTCAATTCATGTCGGGCTGTTGTTGTCAACTTGTTCTTCTCTCTGAGCAAGAACAGTCAGTGGCACAGCTGGAAAATATATTCCTATATCAACCCTTTCAAATCATACCGACTTTGCCCTGCAAGTGCAAGGGAGAAGATGGCCTGCTCAGAATTAGCCTTCTTCCTCTCAAATCATACGGGCTTAGGAGTGATGACTGCACTCCGCACAATTCTTCTCCCAAATATACTCTACTTGTAGTATTATTATTATATACGCTGCACTTTTATCACCGATTCACCGTTCGGAAAGATAATTATTATATCGTAAAGAGGAGGCCATGGATATATGACGATTTATATATTGTTTCACATGGCGAGGATTGATGAAGTAACGGGGAATTAAAATTATAGATTGGTATGGTCGTAAGGGGAGGACTCGTGGCTCCTCGTCTTCCTCTTCTGCAGAAACATCTGCAGCGATCGCTTCATCGACAAGCTCCGCTGCAGCAGCTGCGGCCGCACCGCCGTCTCCATGGAAGGCTGCCTCTCTTTGCCGTTGCAGGCCGCCGCCGTCTCGTGGACGTTGGCCGCCATGCTGATGATGGCTCTGGCCTGACAGTGAGAATTAAACTGAATTAAATTGAGCTCTCTGTGGCATGACATGACCTTTTTGCATCCCAAAATGAATCATAGGTGTGTGCATATATTTAATCTTTCTTCTCCTAATCAACTCATCCCAACCCAACCCTTCCCTTTCCGATTTAAGCTCGAAAAATTAGTCATGCAACTTAAGCTAAAACATATACATAGAAGAAGAAGAAGAAGAGGGGAATCGTTCTTCATCCTCTAATGCCTACCTGGATCTCCGTGACATCGCAGATGCAGATGCTGCCATTGTAGAACATGGTGATCTGCTGGTCCTTCTCCTCCTCCTCCTCCTCCTCCTCCTCCACCCGCTGATGATGATGAGCTGCTTTAATTTTCCCCACCTCCTTCTCTTCTCCCCTCCTTCACCACCACCGCCACACCGTTTTGTTAGATTCTGAATCGAACCGCTCTCCGGCCGAACAGAAAATTAAAAGAACCAATCAAGAGAGATAACCTGCCGGAGCTGGCGGCGGCGGGGTCGGAGGACGGCCGGCGATTCCTCCGGCCGCTCCCCGGGCTCAGGCAGAGCTCTGTGTCGCACGCGTCGTCGGAGCTGCTCTCCTCCATCCGCTGCTTCATTCCTCCCCGCTTGGGAATTGAGAAGAAGAAGAAGAAGAGACGCACGCAGCGAAGGTGTTGGATGGAAAGGCCTGCTCGCTGCTATAAAAAAAAAAAAATACATGCGCGGTGGGGGAGACGGTGGGATTGAATTGAGGCGGAGGAGAATGATGAGAGTTGGGCGGCACGAAGAACACATGCTTTAATTCCTTCATGTGGGTGGAGCTTTCAAAATATAATAAATTTTCTCTACTCACTCCTCAACCATTTTTTTTTACAAAAAAAAACAGCGACGTTAAATATTATTATTTAAAAAATTAAATATAATTAAGGTTTACATCAAAGTTTATTTTATAAAAAAATAAAAATTAATTAGGAAGGAGATAGAAATTAAAGAACAAGTCGAAACGCGTGATTTTGATTCCGGCAATCTTAAAGTAAAGAGCTATTTATATTTCAAAAGAATGCAGTGCTTCCAATCCATCTCCTTCGTGGCTCGCAGCGTGTGACTGGGTGATGGTGATGCGACAAAGGAGGCTTTTTCTTTCGCAAAGTAAATTAAACGTGCTTCGTTAATTATATATACGTATAAGATTTAGCTTAATCAATACACGCACGTATGTGTATATTATCCACGTGGGTAGATGGATTGGGGCGCGTGTGAGTGAGTTAGGCTTCTTAATTAATTCGACGGACCCGATCTCCTCCTGCCCACCACTGCCGCCGTCGATTTCAAGTCGCACTGCAAAGCAATCCAAAACAACTAAAATTACGAACCTAACTAAGCGGCACGTGTTCATCACGTGCAACGAGCACGCTGTGCCCAAACAATTAGGCGGCGGCGGTGGTTGTGGTGAGCCGTTCATTCATTCACCTTATTATATATATATATATATATAAGCTGAGAGTTTTTACCAATAAAAAAAATTATAGTATGATTAAATAATTATCAGATGGCTTTTTTTAAAAAAAATGTTATAATGACTTTGGGATTATCTATCAACCGCCTTTCTAAAATATATTATTTCCTATTAAAAAACGTGCTGCATCTGCAATAAATAATTAATGAGCCCTCCTTTCTGTCCCCAAATTTATGGGAAAATTATTTTATGATTTGAAGGCAAACATCAGCCCCCCAACTTGTTATTATTTTTTTAAAAACCTAATCGTACCACCCCACCTTCCCTAATCCTAAAGCATCTTCACTTATTCTAAAAGTGCGACCGATGGTTAAATTGAACCACATATAAAATGAATAGATCCAGTTGAAAGGGCCATGATTAACTGATAAACAAATCTCTTCAAAACCTAACTTTACTATTTACTCATTAAAAATGATTCATTTTTTTCATGGACAGAACTTAGCTAATCTAAATTGAAGATGGTGCAGATGATAGATTTAGGGTTAGGGTTTGGGATTAGAGGGTGGTCGTTGGATTAATCTAACCACCCACCCCGCCTCTTCAAGCGGATCAAGTTTGGGGTTTGTTTGGCCTTATCTCGCAAGTAGATGAGGGAGATGAGATTGAGGCGATGAAAAAAACATGGAAGGAAGCCTAACGTACATGACTTCCACATGCTCAGTTATTGCCTTTTCTCAGCTCCATCTCTTTGTTTTGCTCCATCCCACAATTAATGTTGGGGAATAAAACAAAACAAAGGTTGCATTTTTCGTCTCCTATTATTTACAAAGTAATCATTTTTTTATAAATATATCCATTCAAGTAAAAGTAAGTAAACAAAATGTAACTTTGTACTCCTAAGAGCAAACGGAGAATTAGTTCTGGATGAGGAAAGACCAACCTAGTAAGGTGCGAGTCACGTACTAGTATTAGAAACCTCAATAATAGTTGATTGTTCATAATTTTATAGAACTTTATTGATGAAAAGTTCATAAAATAGAATTGAAAGACTAATATGAACCCGAGATAAATTTGGTGGTGATATAGAGAAAGGTTATATTTCAAAGAAGATTATATTAACTGAAACAATATATCTTTTTAGGTCCAAATGCTTGTATTCTTTTTATAATCTAGACTAACAAAGGAATAAACATTTAAAGTTTTTGTGCAGTGAGCTTGTTTCTCTCTTGAGTAAAATTATAAATAAAACATGTGCATCCAAACACTACTGGAGAGGAAATTTATCACTATAATTTAAATCATAAATTTGACTATAATCTACTCGGTAGCCAAGGTTTATTATCAAACTTATGATTTAAATTATAATGACTTATTTTCTCCTATGACTAAGATAGTATCCATCCGACTGCTACGACTATTATTCACTATTAACCTCTCTCTCAACTTTAAGTTCAGAATGGATTTGTTAATGGAGATATGGAACAATTAGGAGATTTTCTTATTAAGGGAGAGAAAGATATAATTTGCTAAATATGCAAAATCTTTTATGGACTTAGATAATCTCCTCCTCATGGTTGGTTTATATATATTATTATAGAAGTGTAAAGATGCGAATTGTAAACCCAACCATTCAGCTTTATCTAGATGCTACAACTTGGATGAAGATGACAAAACGCAAAAGAAAAAGAGGAGAGGATGCTAAGTTTGTCAATGACCGCGACCGAGAGGCAAGTAGCATATATCCTATTTTGCAGCAATTTTCCATCATCATATTAAGGATTTGAGTGTCATTCTACAAGGAAGTAGCATAAATCTTACATCACCTCCCTCATATGCAAAGGAAAAAAACTTAAGGCAAAACATAGATGCTCTGTTTGAGGTCGACATGTAAGCATCATTTTATTGGAGTAAAGGTTCATAAACCTGAATTTTATGTTCTTTATGAAGCCCACATAGTGCACATAATCCTTCAAAATTTAACTGATAATGATGTGTCTCTTTATAGGTGTCAGCATTGGACAGCAGTTACATCTAAGCTGGCTTGTACTTTATTCCGCAGCAGTAAGTGTGGGAGTGCATCTTTCTATATACATATCCTAAGGTTGTTTCTCAATCTGAATAATTTGCTCTGATATGATTTATTTGGATCCCCTATATATATATATATATATTTATAATTTGAAGTTTTGATTTTTTGACGTAAGTTCATCTTTTGCTAATAGTTGACAAAGGATTTACATGAATTTTGGTGTGAACTGGGGAATTGTATTCTCTCTTTTGTTTATTTCTTTAGTTGATAGCTTGGGAGGTTCTTTCTCTTGAAATTAGGAAAAGACCAACGAGAAGTGTCTCTTCTAACAATTAGTTATGCAAGACATCTTGTTTTCTTGTACCTGCCATTTGAAATACAACACTGCAGAATTCTCAGCAACTATTGTTCACTTTGAAACTTCAAGATTTCAGATTGACGATACATGAGCTACTGCTGAAAGCTTCTAATAGGAATATAGAACTTTTTTTCTAAAAGCCTTGAGGGTTCACAACTGCAGGAGAGCTTAATTCTTATCTCTACCTCCTACATGATTCTATCGATATATTTAAGCATGCTGTAGTATCTTAATCTTTGAGGCAGAAGATTGAGTTCAACCAATTCATTTTATGAATCTTCCGAACCTAGGAAGCTCTGACTAAGACAGCAGTAGAAGGAAACCAAGTAAAGAAAAGTTTGGATTTCTCATTGCATACAAGACATGGGCTCAAGGTGTTCTGCGAAACATCTGATGAAGACACAGTATGCAAACAATGAATAAAAATTCGAGGTTCTTTAGGACATATTTGAAGGAGTAGAGATGCACTAATGAGCCACCAAGATTAGCTGAAAATGAAAAAGTGGGTTAGATCTATAAACTTGTTAAGATTTGTTGTTCTAGAGATCTTACTACTAATCTCCAGTTTCTTCAGTTGTCTACGGATAAATTCACTGACTGAAGTCACTTTGTATCTCCTGCTTGATAGCTGAAAGATGAAAAAGGGGTGTGAGCAGCTCATTTGAAGATACATTTGGACATAAAAAGAAGTGAAATGACCTAACTTGCAAAATCTGTAAGTTCTTGTTCTACTTTCCTTGAAAACCTGCTTTTATGTCAATAGACATATTTCTAAGAGTGTGAAGTTTTTTTCTGATGCAATTGCAAGGTGATCTTTTCAATAATTTTTCACTCCATGAAAAAATTAATTTTTAAGAGTGTGAAGCTTTTTTTGATGAGCCCGGGTTATCTCTCAATCCAACAGACTCGGACGAACCGGTCCGGTCCGGTCCGGTCCGGTTGGTTATTAATTTCGTGTAGTTTGCTCCCCATCAGCCCATCTCCTCAAATTTCCGGGCGAAGCGGGAAGCGTGAGAGCGAGCGAGGAGGGACGGCGTCGCCGGGGGGGAGGAGGCCGCGCTTGGAAGATGGAGGCGCCTCTCGATTTCGAGGAGGAAGACCAGCTCCTCCTGAATTCCACCACCAAAAGGTTACTCTCCTCAATCATGGAACCTAAGACCGTGCTTCCCATTATTTTCCGCCCACCCGATGAGCACGAGGCGGGTTTAGGCTTCCAGGGATTTGTTGCGTGCTCTTGCTCTTTTAGATATTTATATTTTCGAGAAGTTTTTGTTTCATCGCGTGGCAAAGGTTCGTTTTTCTGCGACGGGGCAGCGTACAGGCATGTGGTTACCACCGCAATGGCAAACCTAAAGCAGCTGACCTAGTTTGTAAAACGGGTTTAGTGATGCCAAAGTGCTTTTTTTTTCTATATGAATTCTGTCATTTAGTGCTTCTTCTTGCTATGGATGATCCCTTATGTTGAGGATGATGATTATTGTAACGATGGTCACAAGCATATTGACTTTGTACTTTTTTCCTTTGTTAACAGGAGAAGGGTCATACACTTGGACGATCTTCTAAGTGATTATTACGAACAACAACAAAATAAAGAGGCGAATTGTAAACCCAAGCATTCATCTTGCTGCAACTCGGATGAAGATGACAGAACACAAAGAAGGAAGGAGAGGATGCTATCTAAGTTCGTCAAGGACTGCGAAAAACAAGCATGTAGCATATATCCTTTTTTGCAGTACTTTCTATCATCTTATTTACAATTTTACATGACCTTGCTCGTAGGTCAATGAGATGAATGTTGATGACGAGACTATGCTGTGGGGCCAAAAAGTTTTTGGACAGCAGGTCACGACCAATGTTTCTTCGAAGCAATCTTTTGAGCATAAGAGTCCTGGGATAACTTCTTGAAACACTGGATTTTAATGAGTTATATTTTCTTAAAACATGCAGAAATCGCTGCCGTCAACTGAATATAAGGGTCTGCAAAATTGTCAACTTCTGCGGTTACAATCAACTGGTGATTTCAATCATATGTTTGATCTAGATGCTGAACAAGGTTTCAATAAGCCTTCCTTACTATTTTCATTAAGACTTAGCTTTTCCGTTTTTAGATTTAATCAAAATTGTGTGTGCTTTGCATATCTTTTGGGCTAATTATGTATCACCTTTTTCGTGAATGACTGAATACTATCCCTATTCCCTGGAGTTTCAGTTCAATAAGATGGTGTTAACATATAATAGCCTACCATCAGAAAGTACCGTGTATTTTATGCTGTGATATGTAATTTTTTGCTGAAAATTTAAATTTTGATAGGCATTCCATAGAGTTCTTCGAATGATAAGTTTTGTTTGATGTTTCTTTCTTTTTTTCAAGCTAAGGTTGATAAATCTTCATCATGAATTCGATTCCACTGCTTGGATCATGTACTAGAAATTATATGTTAAACCCAAAGGACAAGCTGATGTTCAACTTCTTGAGGGTGCTTCAAATTAATTCTTTACTGTTAGAAGAATTATGCTAGGGAAATAACCTTAAGTTTAGATTTTCTGTTCTGATCAAGCCTACCTGTGACTTCTTTAGAAAATGTGGATATTCACAAATTCCTGGATACCAAAATAGCGTACATTCTGTATTCAACTACACGTGTGACATGATGCATGGATCATGTTTTGCTTGTCATTAAGGATTACATATTGTGTTTCTATAGATTTCTGTTTGTTGGATTGTTGTATGGGTCTGCTGATACAAACTGTTGTTACATGATAGAAAAGAAGGAAGTGAGAAAAATATAGGAATAGGTAGTTTGAAAAGATATATATTAAACCTGGTTGACTTAATATCTTCTCTTCGATATTAAGGGTGTTCTATAACCTGGCCACCATCTTTCTTGAACCAAAAAATTGAAGAACGAGTTTATAGAATTTATTCTGCATATTGATGTGGGTAACTTTAATTAGAATATTCATTTTCCTCAGCCAGTTATTGGGTATAATCTTATTCTCTGTTGTAGTTTTATTACTTATGGTGTGTATAAGTCTTCAATGTCATATTAATAACTAACATGTGTAGTGTATCAACCCTGGTCAGAATATGACTTTTTAGAAAAAGACTGTTTCAAGTTGCAGTATGATGTAGCAAAAACACTCAATGTGAAGTTCTGAGAATCTCATACTTTCATCATTTTGTCATATTTTCTTTCTTCCTTATCATTTTTCTTCTCATTCTGGAATAACATCTTCTACTCATAAGACTACCTATATACACTTATGCCATGCTGAGTGTTGTACTTAAACTTGCTTGGTTTGATATTTAGACCTCCTTGAACACTATTTATCCTTTATTAATCTTTTCTCTCAGTGGTTCCTTTGTCTCAAGTACTGGTTTTATTTGGCTGCAGGAGAAAGCTTTCTCGAGGGACTGCTGGTCAATAGATGGCTCTCTAAATTGGTATTCGTATCTGGCTCTATAGAAGAGTCTATAGCTAATTGGTCGTTCAACAGAAGTCAGTCTGTTTCCTTCCCCTAATGCTTCTATCTAATTGTTGAGTCCTAAAATGTATAATTTGTATTTCATGTATAGTGTTATACTCTTCAAATAAGGAGCTACAAGTTTCTGCCTGTGAATTCTGGCATGATATTCTTCTATCAAAAGATGAGGTATTTTTAGTTTTTCAGTTTATGAACATAATTAACTCAGCATGTTATATCTAGAAATTAGATCCTACAATTTTTGCAGGCCAATAAACCATTAGTATCACTCGGTTGGTTTCCTAGCTACTTGAAACTAATGGAAGCTCTGGAAAGCTATGGATATCAGTCTGATACATCTACAAGTTGTCAGACAGATTCAAAAGAATCCCATAAAGGTTAATCCTTATGTTCAGTCACTTTTGATTTTAATTAAGATAGAGAAGATCATGAATTTAATATATTCATGACTGTTTATTTGGCTATTAAGGTTTGATGTAATACTCAAATTTTACCATGTAATGACACATGGCCGTATCTTGTGAGCTTTAATTTTACTGGACTAGTCCCATCCTCTATCACTTTTAAAGTTTATTTTCATGACAGAACATGACATTTACTTGAGCCAGTCTATCCTGTGAAAGGATGTCATATATTTTTGCAGCAGATAAGGTATTTTGTTTAGCATAATAACATGATCCCATAGCTACTTTGCTCCTTAAGATAGCAAATTGGTCCACCTATATCAGTGTTTTTGAACATGTTATTTCCATCACAATCACAACTGTAAGAATGAATAATTAGCCTTCCTGGGCTTCTACACAACAAAGACAAACCACCGGAAGAGGTAATGCAGTCAGGATATTAGTATTTTAGATTTTGGTACTTGACTAGTTGAAGTTTAGTTTGAAGTAACTATGGCAAAAGATACAGTAGGAGAATTAGTAGTCTAGGAATTGTTATCAGTAGAACGACAATCAGCAAGCTTGCTCAGAAGTTTGGCTACATGGATCTTTTCCTGCTACTGAATTCTGTGTGTTATAGTTTCTTTAGTTAAAACAAGAGCAGATAAACCTCCTTAAACTCCTTTTAGTCATCACACTATTAATCATCGGGTGATAAGTTATTAATTTAGGAAAATTTATCCAAAGTGGTCTTTTTTTGACCAAAGTAGCTTCAAGGGACTGGTTTATGTTGTGTCTTTTTGAAGTCAAAGGTCCAAGTTCCATGATAGTAGTCGGCTGCTTTACTTTTGAGATTAGTAAGGAAAACTTATGAATCAAGTAGACTTACAGACACAATGGAGGTATAATTCCTTCTTGTTTTTACCAAATCAAAGCATTAATTCTAGATCTATTTCAAATTAATGGACATCATTGAAATGTTTTTCTTGTTTTCTAATCATATGAACAGTGTACAATAACGCATCCCGTAAGCTGTGTTGGTGTTATTTCACCAAATCTTCTCCACGTGTTATTACTGGTTCTTAGCTTTTATAACTTCCCTTCTTTTTCCTGTATCAGATCCATCTGATGGACCACCGGAAAATTTTCATTGCTGGATCAAAGTCACATCTGCATGTTGTCAGATTAGGTAAATGTCATAATCTTTTATTGCATAGAGATCAATTTGCTTCAAAAAAAATATGTGTGAAGCATGTGGTCTTACCCAGGCATGAATTTTTATACATTGCATACACATAGAACCAGGCACATGAAGCACACAAGAATAGTTGGATTGTAATCTCTTGTTCGTTATCCTTTTGTTACAGAAGTCATTACTCCATCTTCTCTTGTTCGGAGGCAGAGGAACTCCTTTGCATAATTATTCATCTCTTATTGGACCGGGAGCTTCAGGGCTTGTTATTTATTATAAACGAGTGCATGCAATCAATCATTTGTTATTTTTATGAGGAAGAATGGGATGCCAGCTGCAATAGGGTAGCACGATCAATTGCTTCCAGGTAAATATTGCAATTTTGGATTAATTTAAAATATAATGTGCATCCTTTGAAGTGTGTAAGGAACTATTCTATTTGACAGCTTAAGTTAGAAATATTTGTCCAATATCTATTAGATAATTACTTGCGGTTAGAACTATATATTGCAGAACAGGTAAATTGCATTCATCAAGTGTTGTAACTGAACTTTTTTGAAAAATATATCAAACAACTTGACAAAAAATATTGATTTCATAGTCTATCACCCTGTGTTGTACCCAGGTGGTGCACGAGAGAGGAACTCTAGTGATTTTGCACTGGCTTTATCTAGTCTCATTTAATTTGAACGAGTCATTTCCTTGAGGGCTTTTATAAACTTTTATACACTTTCACCACCCTTCTGTTTATCTTCTACTTCCATTTGATAAGCCAAAGCCTATGATTGTCATAGCACAGTCATGTTTTTCCTCCGTAAAGTTTGTGCTTCTCTGTTTGGGTTGGTGAACTGTTGTTGCTTTATATATTTTCAAGCAACAAATATTGTTTCAAAAAATCCTCTTGCGAAGCATGATTCAATTGATAGACCAAATGGAATCCATGAATGGGCTGGGTTTGCTATTCACGATTCCTAGCTTAATTTTGTCATATTCCTTGTCATCTTAGGTGGATTAATTGATTATCACTTTATTGTGCTTCCTATGCTTTATTTAGCTTTTTGGATCTTAATTTTAGTTTTTTGTGAGGGTAAAATTTCCTCTTATTATTCTTTTTGCTCTCTACAAATTCTCTAAATGTTGCTGCATAGTAATACAGAGTTACCTTGATATTTTGTTTGTAACCATTCGAGTTGTGACCTTTTGACATATTGCATCTGCAGAATCCCTAAGGACCTTAACTGTTTAAGGGTTGTGGAAGGCATTTCTGTGACCAACAATCGCAGCAAACAGCTTAGGGATCAAATTTCCCTTGAGTTACTTATACTGTGCTTTGGCAAAAAGGTTAGTCCAATACTTGCATGTGAGGTGTTCTTTCTCCTTCAATTACTGCTTGGAATCATTCGTTTTGCGATTACAATACAACAACAGCAACAAACTGTATGTTCCAATTGTCTGAGGTGGACTGCATGGATCTTTCCTGCTACTTTTGTGTAAGGCGATGGGTGATTGCCTTGCCCTACAATGAAAACAGCTAAGATCTTATGTGGTTGTGGTCTTAAACTAGCTTGGGACTGGCATCTACAGTGCTGTTTTTTTTGCAGCTTTAGAAATTAGATGTACATAATGATAAATGCTACGTATATCGTTTTTCCAGAAAGACATTTCAGGATTATCCCATATTCTTCCAGCAAGACTTCTTTTTGATGGTTATATTGGTTGCTAAGTATATAAATATTCACCTTTTTCCATGTAGGTGAAGAATTGTGAAGAGGTTCTGGAATGTCTTTTGCCAGTCAATGTGAAGGATAAAGATTGTGATTTCGTCAAACTATATATCTATTTAGCTTTAGCGGAGAATCTGCTCTTCTCTCATGATACAGGCGATGAAAATTTTGGACCTAAGCATTTGTGGTGTAAATATCTGCGCAAGTTATCAACCCAGATCACAAACACAGATTGGAGATCATATGCATCAAGGGTATCACACATCAACTTCTGCGTATTTATAGATACATATGCATGCACCATTTATACGCACTGTTAAATTATGCAATGTACACCTATTTTGCATTGTTCAGGTTCGCGTGAAAGCTTCATATCTTCTGCAAAGCACCACCGAGAGGAATTGCTGAGCCATATCTGGGAGTTTATTCCGCGAATGGAGATTGTACATTTCGATCTGGTTATGTATTTTTCCTTTTCCATCCTTAAGGTTCCTCGATACAACCTGCAAATCTGTCAAAACATGGGGATTGGTTCAAGATAATGAAGTTTAGGATCATCTAAGGATTAAGGAGTTTTAATTTCTATAGGTTTTGTTTGGTACGTGGTAATTAATGGATAAAGTTTCAGACGAGCTTCATTTTAGAATAAGGAGCCAGTCCTGACTTGCTTGCCTTTTGCCTGCACCGCTCCAAATAGCACCATCATGCAGTCGCTGGGCTTCATCTCCCCCTTCTCGGCGTCTCTCTCTGCAAAGAATAGATTAAGTCAATCAAGTCATGCTGTTGCTCGCTGCAATGGTGGGAGCAATATTCGCTGACGACGAGGTCACCTCCTTCGGCGGCCTCATCTTCCGGCTATGGCGTCGGCGTTTCCGGTCTGCATGCTAATCATCGCTGCCTCTGCATGTGATGTAGAAATGGCAAAAAAAAAAAAGTTAATTGTTAATTGTGTGGTTAGGATTGAAGTTCCTGTGACATCCGCGGATGCCTTCTTGCTGCGGTTCTTCCCTTCATTCGATTGGGCGGCAGAGCCAGGCGGCCTCCGCAGCCACCACCAAGTACTGCAGCTCCTGATCCTCTTCGCCGCCTACGTCACCCGGGCCTTCGGCTGGAGACGCTCCTTGTTCGTCGCAGGCATCGCCTTCCTCGTCGGCACACGTGCCAGCGCCGCCGCCGCCCTCAACCTCTACATGCTCATCGCCACTCGCCTCTTCTGTCGGCTTCGCAATCCAGGTGAGGATCAAATGCATGATGTGGTCGTAGAGATGAGAGCGTCGTCTTTGGACTTTACCCTGAATGCGTGTGCCGCTCTATCTGTCGGAGATTGCGCCGGCGAGGTGGCCAACAAGGGTTTCCAGCTGATGACCACGGTCGGCGTCATCGTGGCCAATATGGCGCGATGAAGAACAAGGGCGGCCGTGGCCGTCAGCTGATGACCACGGTAACGACGGTGCTCGTGGCGAAGGGAACCTGGAAGTGGCCGAGAATATTATAGGAGAGATAGAAGAAGAAAACGATGATGCATTTTAATACAAATGCTGTAAAAATCGTGCATCAAGTGTAATGTCGGCGGTCCAAGGATTAATTCTTAAAACACCCCTCTTATGATAATTTTAAAATTAAAAAACTTCTTTAAGATTTTAAAATTCCCTTTGTAGTTGCAACTGAGAGAAATCTCCCTCTTATATTATAAAGATCATTATTCATCTATCCAATTAATCTTAATCTAAAGGAATTTGTTTATAATTTTAATATATATATTTAAATTATAAAAGATAGTATTTATAATTTTAAATTATAAAAGGATAAATTTATACTATTTTAAAATTATAAACTGAAAAGTTGGGATTACCATAGTCATTCAGCAACTCATGGACTCCAAGCGACAGGAGTGAAGCTTAGAACTCAACTGATAATAAATGAAGCTTAGAAGTCAAATGAATCTGAAGGTCAGATAAGAACAAGTAATAAAAGCATTGAAAAAAGAAATTCCACAAGCTGAGCATACCATTTTTCCTTAAAAAAAGAAGTTCCACAGGCTAATCTTCCTAATACTGCACTAAAACAAAATGAAGCAACCTTCTTCAAATTCACTATATAAGAATTTTGCAACCAATTTGTCTTTCATCATAAGTATACAACTGAAAAGTTCGGAGTACCAATTATCATATAGAAATTCATGGACTCCAAGCCACGAGTTATGCGATGATAAAAGGAAACTATTAGAAGTCATATGAACCTAAAGGTTAGAGAAGAAACTATAAGTACTAAACGCATTGAGAAAAGAAAGTAAAATAAATAGTCTAAACAATGAATTGACTAATATATTAATGAAATTTTCTGACTCATGAAAAAGATGCATATAGAGATAAACCAAAATTTAGTTCCATTGCCTATGCAATTGCTGGATTCATACTTACGAGTACCAGCACTTGTTGGTATAATTAAGAAAGTTATGATGTATGCAGAAAGAATCACTAGAACAAATGTGACTTTCATCGACTCATCAGCTAAAGTAAGCCTCTTGGAGTCACACGATTGAATAGATCAAAATAAATAAGCAACAATAACAGAAGAAGTTTCTAACAAATAACAATAACGTATTGTAAGAAGACTAACCAAATTAGGTTCTAACGGTGGCCAGAAGAACCACAGTGCAAGGTAATTATTTCTTAGTAATACAGAACGGAGAAGAGGAAGATATAATCATCTTACAACAAAACCTTACGAACAAAACTAGTTTCCATTCAAAGACATTTTTAACAGTTGTGTTCTCTTGAACTAATCCCACACATGTGAATTATCAGCACTCTCTTCCATAACATACAAAGGTAGCACATCTGAGACGCTCAATATAGGAAAGATAAGCATCATATGCAAGTCAATTAAGCTACTTGGCCTTGGACAATAATGAATTAATATACGGGCTGTAGGCAGTATAATTAATTATTTGAAGTGAATGTAATTGGCTTTGAATTAGTTACTAATAATTAATGAATCTTAAGTTAGATGACTAACCAAAGAGTAACATTTTAGAGCGACATGCACTCTTGTTTAACAAGAAATAGATAGGAGTGATCACAAACTTGAAATTTTAACAAATTTGAGACAGCATTAGTCAAACAAAAATTTTCTAAATAAATCCTAACTGCATTTGACACAAGCAGGCCAACGGTATGGGCTTCTACTAAATAATTTGAACCGAGTAAAATTAAGTTAACTTGATCTCGACTATAGTAGGAAGAAGCAACAACACATTAACATATTACTTAGTTTGGCATGGGAGTAATATAGGGTGAATCCTCAAATATAGGGTGAAACTGGGATGGAATTCCAACCCATACCAAACAATGTCTGTAGTTAATCGTCAATGTTAAGAAGGAATGCACATAAGTATATAACACAAGAAACGTCAATCAAGCATTGATTGAATAGTAAAGCAAATAACATCATAATGAATCATGATCTTTACTAATACAAAAAAGGATTTAACGCATCAAACTTAACACATTCTTGAATTCTTTATGAGAGTAACAAGATCTACGCAATGAAAGTATGCAACAAATATATATATATAATGTCATAACAAAGCAACAAGATCATTAATTGTCAAAACCGTGCACACTGCAGATCTAGTCCCACAAAAAAAACTCTAACAGACACATGAATTCGAAGCTTGTATGTCAGAATCCAAAACCATTAATTGCTTGAACTGTGCTCATTGCAAATCTATCCCAGTTAAGTCTAATGACACAAGAACCCAAAGCATGTAAGTCAGAATCCAAAATCCTCAATCATACAAAGAAAGAGAACTAAGATTATTCTTTCAGAAAAAAAATGTTTTACAATTTCGATGTCACATATTATCAGGAGTAGAAAGAGGACGAGGTCAGATTTTGATGTTATTAACTCCCCATCTATCAAACAAACAGGCATAAGAACCAAACAATATAGGAGAAATGAAGTTCAATGTGCAGCAACCAGATCCAGACCAAAGGCGTCCAAGAAATGCTCGAGGAGTTCCGGGCTAGAGGGGGCGAAGAAAATGGACTTGGCGGCGGCAAGCTTCTTGCGCTGCGGAATCCGCGGGCCGTAGCTTCGCGAGACGAAACAAGGGAGCCCGTCAATCTGGTGGGCGGCGGCGGCGGCGGAGGGGGGAGCGGCTGGGGAGGGTGAGGATGGGGGCGAGAGCCGGAGGCGATGGAGGGCGGTCGACCGAGGCGATCTGGCGCTGCTGATCCTCGAGTCCCGGAGGCGCGCAAGCGCCCCGGGCTTCAGGAAGCGCTGAAGCCGCTCCTCGATCCGGGATGACGCCGGCGAAGGCTTCCCATTCGGGCTCCGAATCCTCCGATTCATCGCTAGCGAACAAGCAAGGGAGAGAGAGAGAGTGATTAGGGTTTGGATTATTGCGGTGGGAGATGCCAATTTGGGAATTTTAAGGGCGCGGAGGGACGATCGAAGGAAGGCGGGAAATGGAGGGAAAATAAAGCGTGGCTGTGTGATATTTTAAAATAAAGGGCAAGGAGTAGCCCAATTATTACTATACTGCCACTACTCATTAAAATAAAGTGCAAGTGAAAACCTGCACAGATTATTATTATATTGCCATTACTCGTTAAAATTGAGACCCACTAATAGCGATTAAAATAAAAGGCAGGAAATGAGCACAATATCACATTACTGCCATCAGAAATTAAAACATAAGACCCATTAGAAAAGACCCCCAAAGGCCCAATTGCACTCGTCTTCCCCATCTAAAACCCTAACTATTTGTTACTCGAAAAAAAAACAAAGGCATCTCGACGAACACCTTCGCGGCACAGCAATGGCGGTTGCCTTCGCTTAAATCCAAACATGCTTTTCTCCGTCGATTGCTGCCCCACCTCGATCCATGCTCTCCAGACCTCTCGCCGCCGCCTCCAAGCTCCGCCGCTGTGCTCTCTCCTCCTCCGCCGCTCCTGCACACGGATATGAATCCGATGGAAGCGCTGGTGATCCCCCGCCACCGCTCGCCGATGGGCTTTTCAGCACCGCCCGCCGGTCCGGCGGGTACACCCAGGGTGATGCCACCTACCTCGGCCTCGCCCGCGCCTACGCCGATCGCGACCCACCGGACATCCCCGCGCTCGGCCGCCTCCTCCAACGCATGCGCTCCGAGCGGCCCCGTCGTTTCCCTGAGCGCATCTTTATCCCAATTCTGCGCGGCTTTGGCCGCGCCGGACTTCCTCTCGTTGCCGTCCGCCTCTTTCTCCGTCTCCTCCCTTCTTATGGCTGCGTTCCCTCAATCTGCTCTCTTAACTCCGCTCTCTCCGCCCTTCTCGCAGCCCCCGGTTGCCACTACCACCGCCTTGCAATCTCCTTCTTCTCCTCCGCCCTCCGGCGCCACCCTAACGTCGCCCCCAACCTCCTTACCTTCAACCTCCTCCTTAAGTCCCTCTGCCGGGTTGGCGACCTCGCCGGTGCAATCCGCCTCCTCCGCGAAATCCCCCTCCGTGGCCTGTGCCCCGACGCTTACTCCTACTCCACCATTATTGCTGCCCTTGCTGCCGCAGGCCACCTCGATGACGCCCTCGCCATACTCGACGAAATGCTCCTCGACGGCGTCCCCCCCGCCGCCCCGGCCTTCAACGCCCTTATCACTGCCCTCTGCCGCTCTGGTGACCTCCGCCGAGCGGCCAATCTCACCCACTACATGCTCCTCAAGGGTTGCCCCCCTTCCGTCCCAACATACAATACCCTCCTTCATGCCCTCTGCCTCCGCGGCCGCCTCCGTGCCGCGGTCCGCCTCCTCGACCGCATGGGTCGCGATGGCCTCGCTCCGAACGAGGTCACCTGCGGCGCCATCGTGCACGGCCTTGTCCAGCTCGGCCGGCTGTCCGACGCGCGATGCGTGGCGGAGCAGATGGAGCGTCGGGGCGTCTGCCCCAACGAGTTCGTGTACTCCGCCCTAATCAGCGGCTTCTTCCGCTGGGGCGACCCGGACGAAGCGGCGAGCTTATGGGAGGAAATGACCCGCAAGGGGGTGCGGCCCAACGCAGTCCTCTTCACCACCCTCATCGACGGCTATTGCCGGCACGGCCGCATGGAGGCCGCGGAGGAGGCGTTCGCCAGGATGACAGTCGAGGGCTGCGCGCCCAACGTGGTGACCTTCAGCGCAGTGATGAGGGGGCACTTCAAGGCCGGCAACACGGAGCGGGCGCTCGCCGTGTGGAGGCAAATGTCTGCCGCCGGGTGCGAGCCCAATGCGGTGAGCTACAGCGTGCTCATCAGCGGCCTGTGCGGGGCGGGGCGGGTGAAGGAAGGGATGATGGTGTGGAGGAACATGGCGAACAGGGGGTGCTCGCCGGACGTGGTGGCGTACACCTCGATGATCAAGGGGCTGTGTGAAGCCGGGAAGGTGGACGCAGGGCTGAGGCTGTTCAACGAGATGGATGCCGGCGGGGAGGCGGAGCCAGACGTCGTGACCTACAACGTGCTCTTCGGGGGGCTGCTGACGGAGGGCAGCGTGGGCCGGGCCATGGGGCTGCTGAGGCGGATGCTGGAGAGCGGGTGCGGGCCGGACAGGGTGACATGCAACGTGTTCCTGAAGGTGTGGATGGAGGAGGAAGGGGGGAGGAAGGCCGAGGAGTTCATGGCGGGGCTGGTAGAGAGGATGCTGAAGAGGGAGATGGTGCGCGGCGCCGGGGAGATGGTGGAGGTGATGCTGAGCAAGTTCATGGTGCCGGAGGTGGCGATTTGGGACATGGTTTTGAGAGGGATTTGCCGGAGGGAGAGGGTTGTGGGAAGGATTCGGAAATGCTGGGAGGAGATGCGGGGATGATGATGCTCTTCTCGTGTTGTGTAATTATTTGTTGGTTTATAATTTTTGGAGGATGATCTGAAATAATGAAGATTTTTTTTTTCAAAAAAAAAAATGGACATGTTCTTTTCCTTCTATATGCGTGCTTATAAGAACAATCCACAAATACTAGATGACATGTGAACCTTCAGCTAAATAAAAATTTAGATTTGGTATTTTATCACATCAAATTCTAAAAGAAAAGAGAAACTACAAGCCAACATGATCAGAGAATGACAGAACCATGTTGCCAAAAGAGCAATAATATTTCATTTATCTTTGCAATCCGAGGGATAATAACAGTGCCCAAATCAATAGGAAAAAGTTTTGATTGATAAGCAATCAACGCTGGATCAGTGTTCTAACCAACTATAAGCAGGCACCCTTTTCTTATGTAGGATCCGTGGATTTTTTTTTTCTTTTTCTCTAAATATATTTAAGCAAAACGACACACTGCTGATTACACACAATGACCAACCGATACTAACCCTGTGTGGGGAATCTTCTTCAGAAAAAAAAAACCCTGTGGGGGATCAAAAAAAACTACTGCCTTTCTTGGAAAGATGCAGGACTTCGGTGGGCACGCGTCTCATGAAAGCTTCATCCCTGGAGTTTCTATACCCTGACGTTTCCCTAAAGTGGCTGAAGTCTTTGAATGACAACAGCATTCGGATGCATAGCAATGATGAGAAGAATGAATCATATTGAAAGGATTAAATCAATCAGTTCTAGTGCTGTCAGAGTTAGAGTGGTCTGAGCCCCTGGAATCTTCCGCTCTTGTTTGGGAACCCGCGTGTCTCAAAATATTTCGACATGATCTGCAGTGTATGAGAGACAAAACCAATAAGAAAAGATCTGGAAAAGAAATGAAGTTTCCATATGGTACGGAGGGAGAAGAAACAGTACGTGTCCAAGGCTTCTGTCTTTTTCTTGATTTCATGAGACCATAATACTGGATCTGTGCTCTTTGACAGCGAATCCTGTAATTTAGACCTCTCCCTTAGCCACTGCTCAGCTTTATGGCATTCGTTATTGACCTGAAAAAGAAAAGGTTAGTTGTTTGATACTTTACTGTAAATTGCAATGTGCATAACTACTGCTGACAACATTAGACTTGGAACATTTGGAACTCACAGCATCTCGCTCATATGTTGTCAATGAAGATACGGCCATTCTATAATCGACTATACACTTCAAAAGTTCCCTTGTAGCTTGAGCTCTAGCATCTTCATCCTTGTATCTGCTCTCAATAGGGTCTACCAGCTGTTTCGATAACAAGAAACATAAATCAAGGTAAAGAACCGGAATGAAATACTTGAGTTTGGATTTTTTTCCACTGTCCATGTATTTCCTAGGAAAATTGCTTTAAATCATCTGACCTGATAGAGGCTACACATATATAAGTTTAAGATAGCATAAATATAACTGATATAGAGAGAAGGCACTCCACAATAAAATTTTCCATTTTAAGGATTAGATCAAAAGTTGGTAATTGACCCTGCTGAACATAAAACCCCCTCTCTGAAGTACTTGTCTATTTAAGATATTATATATGGATGACAATGGATTTCTGTCCAAAGGTTGTAGAATAAATTATGGAGTTTTGTTATTAATATTAGTTGCAAAACTATTTGTAGTTACCCAACATAGCATAACAAGCTTGAGGATTAAGCAAGCAAAGGCCTTACCTTCTTTAATTCCTCAAGTTTACCACTGTAAGTCCTCTCGGTTTCATCATCTCCATCCTCATAAAGCCATTCTTCAGTTTGCTGCAGGCTAGCAGAAATCCCTTCTCTTTCAGAATCAGTAGCAAAACTTCGATATGTCTCAAATAGCTGTTCACAAGCAAGTTAGTTAAAAAAATACTCTGGTACAACACAAACGAGATATAATTATTGAATTCAACATTACCTTATTGCGAACGTCATAGACATAAGCTTCCAGTTGATTTTTTTTGTCCTTTGTTTGCTCCATTAATTTGTCCTGATTATCAAGCCACTTTTCCTGCTCTTGGGCCTCTAACAACCATTCCTTTGTCGTTCCACCATATACGGTCTCCATAACTGGCAATTCATGTCTTCTTGGCAATTTTTCTGTTTTTGCTGTATCCTGAATGGGTGAGAATTGATTAACCAGATAGTCTAAGTAGCTTATGTTCACTTGTATAAACTCTAAATGTCCGTCCTTACTCCAATTGTAATAAAGAATTAATAAACAACAAAATTACTCACGCCGGCTAGGTGGTAGGTTGCCGTGGATTAGCTCATGCCCTTGTTTCTGTCTACTTCCATCTTGAATTTATTGAATTTAATATTTTTCAGTTACAGCTATTCAGGTTCAGTTAATTCCCAATGAGACCTATCGTAGATTATTTAGATCAGTTTGATTCTGTCATAAGAATGCTTCTTAAGTGGTGCTGTTTTGTTCGATAAGGAAGAAAACCATAATCTGAGTAAAGGACGACTAACTATGAATGCCAGCAATAATTGGCAGGTAGGAGGCATTTAATCATAGCCAAATCTAATCAGATTCTTGGTTTTTTTCAAATTGGTTCTTAACCCAAAAAAAAGGAAGGGCAGCATCAAGACAATCAACTAAGTATTCAATCAAAGGGATGCATTTTTTTCCTTTTTATAAAAAATCATGCAGGTAGGCTCTCTCTCGTAACCTACAAGTACCAAGTTCCTTGCAACATTTAAGTAGGTTTCAATTAGAATATAGTAATATGTAGTAAGAATATGTTTAGTGAAAGAGTTGTCTTTCATTGAACATATAGCTAACATCTATTCTCTCTCTCTCCCTCCCTCTCTCCTACGTTTACCAACCTACATCTCTTGTCTACATAACCAGGCACCTTTGTGTTTGAATTGAATCGAATCATGTGCAAGGATAAAGATAAAGAAAAAGATTGTGAGAGAGATAGATGCAGCATCATCGATATCAAAGTTAAGCGATACTTACAGAGGACAAAGATCCAGATTCAGTATGTTCAGATACTCCGTTTTCAACAGATGCAGACTCCATTTCAGTATCCATTTGATTTGCATCCCTTGGAATTGGATTACTATCATCTTCAATCAGCTGAAGCATTTTAATTATGACAACTCAAATTAAAGATTGTTGTTTAATATGATGAAAGTAGCAGCACACATTCATATTCATTACTCACCGAGACTGATTCCGCAGAAACAATACAATGAAGATTCAACCGAATTTTTACTTTGACTTTGTATCTTTCACTTGCATTAACAGGAAAAGAGCCAACCTGAAAGAACAGTAGCAGAAGCATCTTAATGGATAATTAATCTCAATATTAGTAGTAGATTAAAGCTTTTTTTTTAAAATTCTAGACTTCAGAATTCGGACTAAACATAACTTTCTGTCCACGAACTTCATATTAGGAAATTACCATCATTTTGTCACTGCTTGCTGATGTTAATTCATCAAACGGATCAAATTGAAAACTTTGTCAAGTTGACTCCAGAAAATTACCAAGAGATTGCAACTAATAGGACTTACATTATCCTATGAATGAATTTATGCTTTTAATCAGTAATACATTATCCTACAGAGGCATAACAACCCACGTGTGCAGTGTGCACTAATCTATTTGTGGCCTTATGGTGCATGTAGTTGTTGCATGATGAAATGAAATATGTAGTTTTCATGCAAATACGCGAAATAAACAAATAACATAGAAATACACACATGCAGTCTATGCACTAGATCATTATCCTCTAGCATGGCAGTAGCATCTTCATTGGTAAGAAAACAGATAAAACACCTAGTAACTCCCTCCTGGAATAATCCCTTCTTGACTATGGCTACATTTGATTAAGTGGTACAAATTTAGCGCAAGGTTGCACCATCGACTTACAATATAAATGAATGGAATAAATGAAGTCACTTTACAAAAAGGGAAAGGGTATTCAGGCATCATCACTGACCATTGAGTAATGTCCTCCACGCAATTGTATAACCACATCTTAGGAAAAATTATACTAATCCAACGGAAACTACAATTAATGATCAAACACTTAATACAACATCAAAAAATTCAAACAGGTCTATTAGAGCTCGTATGAGTACAAAACTTGTCAAAAACAAAAGTAAAGCTCTAAAACTTCAACTTGTTCTACAAACACAGCTTAAGTACCAGAAAACAACTTAATGGTTTTTTTATTATCATTCCCTTCAATATTTACCTGGAAGCAGCTGATTTTTGGAGGGGTTCCAAGTGGCAGTTCATTTTGGTTTGCATAAAATGCTTCCAATTTAAATGCATTAGTTCTATAGAAAGAGAGCATCTTAACACTTGGAATTGGTTGACCCTTGCGGAATAGCACATTACTTGACACAGTTGCGATAGGACCTTCATCCGTCGCAAAGGCAATTGAAAAGGGAGATGAGTCTTGAACCTGCAATCATTCACAAATACATTTATGTGAATAAAAAGACAACTGGAACAGAATGGTAAAATATGGAGCTGAAGATTTCACAATACAATTTGTACACTCTCAAAAAGAGAGTGGAAGCTTCTAATCTTAAATACAATTTGGATATTTCCTTATTCCAACTTTTCTCTAGAAAATAAGTAGCATCAGCTAAAGCAATTGTTATTAAAATACTTTACATTCATGAGTTCTGAAAGTAGAAGAGGACAACCAGTTTTCACCTATTTCATGGATCCATACAATATTTGCAAAACATACAGCATCATAAGACTTCCCTAATCTAAATTCACAAAAATCAGTTTTAATTCAGAGATATATGCATCATGCAGACTAATCAAAACAGCCTGACTAAGCCTAGAAACAGTAATGTTCGCAAAATTATTTCACAGCTTATGAACACTCATCTACAAAATTACACAAGTCATAAGTTCTCTGATTTATGCAATCATTTCTCGCAAACAACAGGAGAAGCGGCAGAACAGAAATGCACTATTTATGCAACCACATCTATATGCCTAACTTGGATGACTAAGTTATAAGTGCTATACATGTTTGTCGGCCTGTATCCATGGAGTCATTCCATACAGGGCAGTAACGTTATCAAGGTTGAATACACCTTATGCAAGGCAAAAATATAACTGCATATTCACCATGAAGATAGATTTTTTTCAATTTTGGCAACTAGTTCCTCAGCCAAAAAGAAGCACATGGTCAGAATTGATGAACCAAGTAAAAGTTAAGTTGTAGAAAATTTATTAGTGCTATTTGTTAACTGCCCAAGCAACCATCTATCCTCTAGTGAGATTGGATCTAAAATTGGAACTATCTACTGAACAACGTCACATGATCTTCCATTTCTTATCACATATAATCAAAATAGGTAACAATAACCTGATGCAAGACATTATAGTCTTCTGCATTTCACCAAATTTCTATAAAAAAAATTCTGTGAACTTGAGTATATTCTTTTCCCGTGCAACATGTATTTGCAAGACATTTATAACAACTATCTAGAAATTTTGGTGCAATACGTGGCTAGCATATTATAGATAAGTTAAAAATGCAACTAAAAGAAATATGAGGATGATTCAAATTGTCTATTAGATGCCACTGATTGGAAAACGACATTGATGGAAATTCTCACCTCATAATCCCTAACCCTGAACGTGGGGCTAAGCATAGCACAATGTAGGGCACAACCACGGGCAACACATTCGCTAGCATTGAGGGTCCGGCTTGGTTCCCTCCTGAAGAAGTCTGTCAAAACTCTTGTTATAGCTGGAATTCGTGACCCTGACCCAACAAGCTCAATGGCATTGATTTTATCATGTTTCAGTCCGGCATATTCTAAAGCTTGTTTGCATGGTTCCAAAACCCTGTCGAACAGACCAGAGCTGAGTCTTTCGAATTCCTCCCTCTTAATGAATCCCTTCACATCTTTCTCATCCATCAGGCATTCTATATTAAGCGGCGCTTCTGCATTTGCACTCAGAACCCTCTTCAGTTTCTCACATGCAAGCCTCAGCCTGATGCTGGCACGAATATTAGAATTCACATCAATCTTGTACTCCTCCTTGAATTGTTCAGCGAAGTGATCGAACAGAACCTCATCGAAGTCCCTCCCACCCAAATTCGCATCAAAAGCATGAGAAAGAACGTTCATCTTATCGGATGCAAAGCTAACAACCGAGACCTGAGTGTCACAATGACCGATGTCGACGAAGACGACATAGAATGAAGACCGAGGGTTCAGGTCAGTCCTATAGATGCCGTAGCCCAATGCGGTCGCGGCGCAGTCGTGCATCAGCCGCAGCGGCTTCAGGCCAGCGATCGCGGCGGCATCGAGGTACGCCCGCCGCTGGAGATCGGTGAAGTAGGAAGGGACACCGATCACGCAATCGGAGACCGCGGCGTCGAGGTTCTTCTCCGCGATCTGCCTGAGGTGGGCAAGGAGCATCGCAAGGATCTGGACGGGGGTGAAGGTGCGCTCCTCGTTCAGGAAGCGGACGCGGATCTCGATCCCGCCGTCGGGGGCCTCGGCGGTGGAGAATGGGAGGCGGCGGAGGTCATCCTGCACGGCGGGGTCGCGGTAGAGGCGGCCGAGGAGGCGCTTGACCTGGGAGACGGTGGCGCGAGGGAAGCGGGAGGCGGAGGCGGACCCGGCGGCGCCGAGGAAGCGCTGCTTGTCGCCGAAGGAGACCACGGCGGGGTCCTCTCGCTGCGACTCTTCGTTAAGGAGGACGTCGATGCCGCGCTGCCGGACGGCGGCGACGACGCAGTTGTCGTTGCCGACGTCGAACCCGACCACGCTCATCTCGGATCAACCCTAGACGGAGAGCGAGAGCAACAGCACTCGATTCTCCAGCCTTCTCGCGATAGGGAGGAAAAAATGGAGATCAGGAAAGGGTAGAGGAAACCCTAGAGGGAGATCAGGGCAGCGAAGGAAGAGAGCAGAGGAGGGGAGGGAATGGAGCGAGCAAAATACGGTGCGGGTCGCCACGGCGGCTCCCTCCCTCCCACCGCGGTCGAAGGGGGAAACGAGCTCCGGACCAAAACAGGAAGAGGCGTGCGCGAGGGGAATCGAATTCGGATGGGAAACGGATTCTGGACGCAGTTAGGGGGGAGGAGGCCAAACGCGCGCCTGTAGATTTTACCCGGGTAAACTTTATCTTTATCATCAATTTTATGAATAATGACGTCAGCGTTTTATTTTTCCTTTTTTTTAAAACCTTTTATACTTCCAACGTTAAAGTGTATCTCTCCCTGCTCGTCATCAATAAACCTTATCGTGCTTGACTTACTGTTTGAATCTACAGCGAGTGTTCGTTTCACCCGAGCTAATAAAACTTGCTATGCTTACGAAATAAAAACAAGTGCGCTTAACATTATGAATTCTTTAGCCTCATCCCCACGTGAGCGAGAAGTGTGCTTGTGCAACCACACCACCAGGTGCATTTACACCGTTCGCTAAGTCCGTATCCACAGGCGAGACCTCCGCTGGTCCTTTGATTCCACGAGGTAACAAGAAGGGATAAGGTCAAGTTGATCAAGTCCGACCTTATCACCGAGACAAAGATAAGGAGCAGGCCTCACCGCACAACCGCGTGCATGGGGATAGACAGCATGGCTTAAGGGAATTGGCCGAGATATCTGACCCATCCTAGTTGCAACAACTTCTTCCCTTCCCCCTTGAGTAAATACTACTCTTAAGCCTGTAGAGGCAAAAATCATTCATCTTATCTTTTATAGAAGTAGGATTATATAGGCTACTACCAGCTAACACCACTTGCTTGTAGGCTGTTTTAAAAGTTTCTATCATCAATGTTATTAAAGCTTCCACTCAGTGCTATAGAGAAACGAAGGCGAAAACTTGTGGTTGCACGAATTACGCCCCACAAACTTAGTCGAGCAATCATAAACACGATTTAATTAACGGTATAATATAAGAGTTTGACATATTATTGTTAATTATGATCAATATTTAAGCTTTTAGGGAAAATATGTGAAGAACCTGTTATAAATAACTCGGTCTAAAAGACCTGATTTCTGTGGTTATAATTCATTTACTATTTTTAGTTGTATTATCCTTGGTTGTTCCAAGACCTATATATATCTGTAATAGCTTAGCTTTAAGACATCAATCAAACATTTTATCATTCTCTCATTCCTTACATGGTATCAGAGCCTAGCTCTTCTAATAAATTCCATCTAGCAATGGCATCCAGTTCTTCCTCGCCTGGTTTTGCCATGAACCCGCTATTTGGTCATCAAGTCACAAAGAAGCTCTCCAAAAATAACTATCTGTTGTGGAAAGCGCAAATTCTCCCAGCTATACGGGGTGCACGCTTGGAAGGATACATTACCGGCGAAACTCGAGCCCTTGCCGCCAAAATCAACATCCAGGAAGACGACAAGACAATGATGGAGCCAAACCCGGCTTATGCTGATTGGCTTGCCTTGGATCAACAGGTCCTAAGATATTTGCTAGCCTCTCTATCCAGAGAGGTTCTCACACAAGTCGTCACTGCAAGAAATGCAGCGCAAGCCTGGAGGGCAATTGAGGATATGTTTTCCTCTCAAACTCGAGCGCGTGCTGTGAACACGCGGATTGCTCTCGCAACAACCCAAAAGGGTAACATGAGTGTTGCGGAATATATGGGCAAAATAAAAGCGCTAGGAGATGAGATGGCATCTACTAGCAAGCCCCTAGAGGATGAAGAAATGGTTTCGTACATCCTCGCCGGTCTCGACATCAAGTTTAACCCACTTGTCTCTGCCCTGGTTGCAAGGGTGGAGCCGATCACAATTGCAAACCTGTTAACACTCCATTATCCACCTCTGAGAAGTTGTCTGCACAAGAAGGAACACCTTTGGATCTTCAAGATGCAACACAGTATAGAAGTATTGTTGGTGCTTTGTAATATCTGACCCTAACTAGACCAGATATTTCTTTTTCAGTAAATAAAGTTTGTCAATTCTTACATGCTCCTACTACAGTTCATTGGATAGCTGTAAAGCGCATATTGAGATATTTAAGGTATACTTTAAACTTGGCTTAAAGGTGAACAGGTTTGTGTCTATGTTAGTCAGTGCCTTTTCAGATGCAGACTGGGCTGATTGTTCTGATGACAGAAGGTCTACTGATGGTTTTGCTATCTTCCTGGGTTCTAATCTTATATCTTAGAATGCTCGCAAGCAAACCACTGTATCTCGATCTAGCACAGAGGCAGAATACAAAGCTCTTGCAAATGCTACTGCTGAAATCATGTGGGTGCAGTCATTGCTAAGAGAGTTAAAAATCCAAAGTTCACAACCTGCAAGACTATGGTGTGATAATATTGGAGCTACATATCTTTCGGCAAATCCTATTTTTCATGCAAGGACAAAACATATAGAAGTGGATTATCATTTTGTAAGAGAAAGGGTATCTCGCAAGCAGATAGAAATCAAGTTTGTTCCCTCAGGTGATCAGGTGGCCGATGGATTTACTAAGCCTCTTTCGCTACGACAACTGAAGAATTTCAAGCGCACTCTAAACCTTGACGAGGTTTCAATTGAGGGGAAGTGATAAATAACTCGGTCTAAAAGACCTGGTTTCTGTGGTTATAATTCATTTACTATTTTTAATTGTATTATCATTGGTTGTTCCAAGACCTATATATACCTGTAATAGCTTAGCTTTAAGACATCAATCAAACATTTTATCATTCTCTCATTCCTTACATCTGTGCCATAAATATCTTATGACAGACTTAATAAAAAATAGTTATATCTAAAAAACATAAATATATCTAGGTATGTCTAAAAAACATAAATATATCTAGATATTTATAAAGTCCATGTGATAACCTTATGATTATATGCACCATTTTCTCTCTTAAATTTGCCTATTAAATCTCTTAAATTTGTCTATTAAATCTGGTTACCTAATATAATAGCTCATAGACCAAGAGTTACACATGCTGCTTTTTTCTAGTGACCTTACTTTCCTCTTATTCTCTCTTACTAAGTAGTAACTCATAAGAGTATATATGAAATTATTATAGTAATAATTCTTACCCACTTTAGGTATTTTTTATCATATCCAATCAAATCAGTCTAATTAAAAGTAAGATTCATACTTTATATAAGAAATCACTTTGATGATTCAACTTATGATCCCTCCCTTAAATCAACTCTAATATTTTGATTTAATGATTTAATTGTCACGCCCCGACCCATCTGCCGAGCACGTGGCAACCGCCGTATGAGCCCGAAGAACCCATACAAGGCATTTAATGATATACATAATTCATATACATTAACAATGCAGCGGAAGATACAATTAAATCATCTAACTAAACTCTACTAACACAGTCCCGATATACCTACTACAATACTATGGTCACAAAATTAATAGATAACTAGATTCGTCGATAATCTCGCCTCCATTAGCTATCCTGATCGGTCGTCTAGTAGACCTGCACACATTTGAACGTCGTGTGCTCAGCCGCAAGCGGCTGAGTGCTTATGGCTCTAACCGCAGTAGAATAACTCAAGTAGCAAACAAGGAGATTCTAGCATGTCCATAACATCATTTTATAATCTCAAACAAAGCATGTAAATCAACAAATAAAACATGAAGCATTATAAGAAGAACATATAATATAAGTGTGATATCAAACAAAGCATATAATATCAGCAAACAAAACTTGAAGCATTATAAGAAGAACATGTACTATAAGTGTGTAGCTCAACTATAAATATGAAGTGTGTTTATTTCACAAGATTATTGTCACTAAAAATATCATCACATTCAAATATGATGATCTGGGCAGCCAGCCTATGCTTAGGGGATCTCCTGATTAGGGAGTTCCCATAAGCCCATCAGTGTCCACTGTCTATGTCTCTACCTATGCCCGTCACACTGATGTTGACAGAGAGGTCGGGTGACCGTGAGTCCCTCTCCGGTGGTACACTAGGCGAATCACTTCATCTCCGCGACCTAGCGACCTGTCACTCCATGCGTCTTCCCCAGACAATCCATGGAGCAACTCGTGTAGTACTACACCAAGGGTCACCGCACCTATGTAAACGCATCGGCCACGGCTAGCCGGTAATAAACCCCAGGATCTGGACTACTCATCAGAACGTCTGAAATAATAGCCGTGAGGTCCATAGATCCACTGTCCAAGGCTATGTGGAAGGAGTCACCGTACCAATTTACAAGCAACTATGCCTGCCAGGAGGCATGCATCCTAGCCGTCGCCGGAATGCTATAACCTCGGCGACATATTTGCTAGGTCATTGGTTTGGTTTCATCCATCCTAGCCATCTTAGGACTATCACGGTGACGACTTAGCGGCACCATGCGGGTATAGTGAATACATCACAACGTTCTCTGGCAATAAACTAATTCATATCTTATTCTCACCCTTTTATGTCCAAGATGATTTCAACATCTTTGGGTGATATAGGTTTATGAGCATTAAAGCTCGTATCCGTAACTTAGGAGATCAAAACGGTGCATCGTCAATAATTACATACGTAAGTATGTCAATGTCACATGTCTATTAGTGATGTTTGTCGATGTCTATGAATATGTCACACTATAGTGTAACATAATAGGTTCTAGAAGTAATTGTAATATTGTATTACTTTTCGTCACATCAATCTAGTAGATAATGAGCGAGAAAATAACCTAGCACATATTTGAATAACAGTAGCAATAAGACAACAAGCATATCACATTAATGATATACATAGACTATTCTAACCTACAAAGGATGAATCTTAAATAATTAAATATTAACTTCTAAACAGTAAAATATTTATGCAAGAGAATAACCTAACACATATTTGAATAACCGTAGACATAAGACAACAAGCATATCATATTAATCATATAAATAGACTATTCTAACATACAAAACATGAATCATGAATGATTAAATATTAATTTCTAAGCAGTAAAACATTTATCTCCTCAAGTTTCGCCAACTTGAGAATAGTCTACTGTAGTAAACCGGCGCACCTGGATGTTGTAGTTCGTCCTTCAGAACCAACCGTAAAATAGCTTGCACGTCGTTAAATATTTTGAGATAACCTACCTATTACAAACATCATCACCTTTAGAGATTGTCTCTAATATTAGGTATTATCTATTTTATTTTTAATGAGCTAAACTAACCACCTTTTTTTATTTTCTTTAAACTCATCTCAACCCAATTTAGTTAAATGTTGTTCAACTCAATTTAGTTTATTCGACATAATCTACCCTAACTAATTCACCATTACTCTTGATCACCCAAGTTCCCATTCTATTGTGAGCTAATTAAAATTCTAAGTCATCCATAGTTCAACTAATGACTCTAATTTTATCTAGTTGTCATATCTAATAACTAACAAAATGGGACATTGCAAATATGTCCTAGTGTTGACCTGCGTTCGATTACCCATTATGATGTAATTATTATATTACCCACATGCTTACAAATAAATGAAGAAAATAACACAAAATACTAAATGAGTAAAAGGGTCATAAAAGGGTAGGAAGAGAAAGGTGGGGGAGATAGCATGATTTCAGTAGGATCAAATTGAAAGTGAGGAAAACTAGAATTCACCTTAACATCGGTGTATGAGCTTAGATTCAATTATAATCCCATAAAACCTTCTACATATGTTCATATTGGTCCTTACAAATTTTAATAAATTACAAATTCAAAATTCTTTAACCTTCTTCTACACAAATATAAATTTAAGAAAAATTTTAAGCTATTATTATTATTATTTATTTATAATTCAATCACCTAAAAGTGGGGGTTTACAGAATTGCTCATATGATGCTATAGTAGGAGTTTCATCAAAGAATTCAATGAGAATCTATTGAATCATTAATAAGAATAAGAGAGGGTTGCTCGCCTACTGCTACTACTATTTACGTGATGGGAGAAGAAGAAGAAGAGTTGAAGATGGATCAGTTCCATGACTTAAACCTGAACTATACCTTGAACTTTAACTCAGGTTCAACCTGGGTTATTAAAATTAAATTAAAACCATTTATTTGAGTTGTTCGCTTTGACCTCGCTAAGCTAAGTTTGGTTAGTCCATGATTTATATGATTTTACTAATAGATCATTAAAATAATATTATATTATATCATTAGTCAAAATTATAAATATAAAATCAACTTTATTTAATTTAGCGTGGCCTCCCAATCTAGTTCACCGGAATACTTACTAGTTTGGATCAAACCCAATATATTTAGTTTCAATCAATTTTAACTCGATTGAGCGGTTGGACCTAGTTGATCAAATCAAATCATTCATCTTAAAAATAGACTAATTTAGGTCACCTATGTGAATCCATTTAATTAAGATTTAACTTATCCGATTCAATCAAACTGATTCAGTGGTGAATTGAAAATTTAATTGATTCAATAAATTAACTTATAAAAATATATATTTTATTTTATGTATAGATCTTTAAAATAATATAATATTATAAAATACCTTTATTAAAAATTAAAAATCTTACATGTTATTGTTATAATTATTTTATTTCATTCCTAGGTTTCTTTAGGTTTATTATAATTATTTTATTCCATGCTTCTCTCTTCTCCCACCCCCAATCCAATCAACCATGCTGCCTTCTTTTGATTGGCCCATGTCAAAATCCAGCTATGCATTTCATCATATTAGCAAAGAATATTCACTTCCTCTCATCCTCTCCGCACTCACACCTTCGTGCCACGCATCAATACCCACCAATCGTCTCCATCACGATGCCTGCATTCGCGTCCCTGACCACACGTCCGCATCCCTGGGTCACATTTTTAATTTTGCCTTGTTCGCTCGTTCGTCCTCCCTCTCGAAAAGTTTAAAAATAATTCTCGCTCTGCTCTCTTTTTTTACTCCTTCCCTTCGCCTTCTCTTCACTCCTCAGTCGGCAAATATAGAGAGATGCTGCTGCCGTGAGGGAGGAAGGGAAGGAGAGGTTGGGGAGGATGGGGGATCTGCTGACCTCGCTGATGCGAGGGGGCCGCGGGGAGGAGGAGGAGGGGGCGGCGGACGCGTTCGAGGACGACGACAGGTGGGTCACGGTGGCCGTGTCGGCGGTCCGGATCTTCGCCTGCTTCGTCACCATGGCGGTCACCACCGTCGTGTGGGCGGTGGTCTTGGTCGTGATGCTTCCGTGGCCCTACCAGCGGATCCGGCAGGGGAACTACTACGGGCACGTCACCGGGCGACTGATGGTGAGACAAAGATTCGTGATTTGTCATTTTTATGTGCTTTGGTCATCTTGCTTGTCCTTTCTTGTTTTGTTTTGGTGATTTATGTGGGAAGTTTCCCTTTTAATTGATTAGGGTTCATCAGATGGTCGTTTTGTCATTTCTTATGGCAGAAAGGAGAATTTTTTTGTAGTTGTTGTCCTGGTTATCAGATAAACTATAATGGACAGTGCCATTTCCCTCCCCCCTCCACTAAAATTCCCTCTGTTTTTCCTACCAATTTCAAAGCGTGCATGCTTTTGCTGTTATTTTCTAAAATGAGCTTCGATCTTTTCATCAACAATCTCTTCTACTTCTCCATCAGCTTGTAAAAAAGTCAAACAATAATCTTCCGCTGTCAATTTTTTAACGAATAGCTTATGAAGCTTATGAATCAAGAGTCAACCAGCCATGTTCTGCATAATTGCCTCCAATAAGTTATTTGTTTGACTCAATTGCTTTATGCCAATTGGCCTAACATTATGATCTTACTGAAGCCACATTATTTTTCTCTTTCCCCATGTATAGTGCTTAAATGATGTTCATGTCTAACATTATATATTTTCTATAGTACTTATTCCTAATCTTCATGGATTATATATCGCTTCTTCTCACGTTCACTATTCAACTGTATTAGTTTAAAGCTTTTACCTTGTTTCTCTATCATCTTTTCTAACTCATGCTAAACCAATTATGAAAATAAATTAATACTCGGTTCATAATTGAGAATAGTTCTGCAGAACTCGGCCTAACTCTTGTGTTTGGAGACATAAGTGATGGAATTCTTTCTCATGATGTTTTTCTACATTGCCTTTGGGTTTAGTTCATTGATTAGGCTAATAGGCCAGATCAGTAATCTAGATCTAGAAGTGGATAGGATTGTGAAATCGAAATAATAAGTTGTGACGAATCCCGAGTTTTTATTTAAAAAGGTTGTGATTGTTATTCCCAATTTTCTTCTTTCCATAGAAAGGAAGACATTATAATTGTCTGTTGAAAGTCCCAATTAGTGTTTTATTCAAAACAAGTCAAATGGGGGGCATAGGATTAGACTCGAGAGCTGCATAAACCAAACAAAAGCTCTAAGCCTTCATATTTGTCCATGACATACTTATACGGGTTTCCAGAACCACTACAGTTTCAACAATCAGAGAATGCTGATCCATTTCGTGAACTAGATGGAGGATGTTTTTGTTTGCCTATGTATACTTTCTTCATTCTCTAGTGGTCTCTACCATCGTTCCTACCATGGAAAAAGGGAGATGATGCGTTCTGCAGCACAAATAGTTTTCTTATTTGTTTCTGGTAAATATAGGAATTGTAACGGATGGTTCTATCCTATATGAATCAAAAGTCAAGCTGAACCATGAGTCCCCAACTAACCCTTTAGAACATAAGTGGCATTTGTTTGGTAGACAGTAATCTTAGTCCTAGAGGAATTCTTAGTAGCCTACCACAGTTGACCTGCACGTTTTTCCAAGGATGAATGAAAATAGTTACGCACTAGGCAATGAAGAAAGTATATGTAACATATAGTACTATACTGACTATGGCGAGAGAAAAAAAAGAGAGGAGTTTGTTAATTAAAGCAGAAAATAATCAATTTCCCTAGCACAATCCTGAGTAGTAAAGAGAATTGTACGGTTTCCGTGATAAGAAGTGAAGGAAGTAGGATATTTGGAATTAACGTAGATTTGATGCATCCAATTAAAATAATTTGAGTTAAAAAAACTATTGTTGCATTGGAACTTTGGGACATATTCATATCCATAAACATACTCATTGATGATCTAAAAAATGTATTTTTTCTTTCTGGTGAAACGAATTATGTTTTTGAATTATTCTGTGATTAAGCTTCTGTAGTCATAAGATCAAGTGCTGATGTTTACTTCACATTGCAAATTTGGGCTAGCAGCCTACATTCCTTAGTTTCCGAATAAGAAAATGATGCTTCTACAGGCATGCTGCTGCACTTAGGCCCGTAGTTGACATAACAAAAATTAAGACTGACCTAGCAAGACAAACACAATTAAAGAAACATCTTTGAGATTGACTTGGGGAATACTTCATGCGTCAAAGTAAACTTTAAAAACCTGGATTAACTAACTTTTATTGTCAAACATATAGCTAAACCAGAAATCAGCAATAGATGATTAGCAGAAGAAGACGAGAAGCACTGAAGCAGGTTCTTCTCAGGAAACATGAATCTTATTATGTACATGAAGATGGAAATTATGTAGTGATATTTCACTCCTTTAACGTTTTCCTTTTCTTTAATTATTGCAGATGTGGATTCTTGGAAATCCCTTACAGATAGAAGGTTCCGAGTTCTCCAATACAAGGGCTATATTTATTTGTAATCATGCATCACCCATAGACATTTTTCTTGTGATGTGGTTGACCCCAATTGGCACAGTTGGGATAGCCAAAAAGGAGGTCAGGCCTGAAAGCTAATAGCAACACTTACCAAACTATCATATCATTGCTATTGTAAAAAGTTCCTATCATATATACGACATCAACATACAAAGTCATGTGCTTTTGGTATACTGTTGACAGTATTATTTTCCCAGATTATTTGGTATCCCTTGTTCGGTCAACTGTATGTGCTGGCAAATCATCTTCGGATAGACCGATCCAACCCTACTGCTGCCATTGAATCACTGAAACAGGTGGAAATCTCCCTTCAACAACAGATTCTTTACTGACCTGTTTGCAGGCTTGTAATTACCTTTTGTTCCTGAGCTCAGGCAGCTCGTGCAATCTTGGAGAACAACCTGTCACTTGTCATCTTCCCCGAGGGTACTCGATCAAGAACAGGGAGGCTTCTCCAATTTAAGAAGGTAGGTCATGATTCTGAAAAACAAATGCTCCTACTTGTGCCGTGTGCTAAATCTGTTGGTTTTCTTTCCAGGGGTTTATGCATATTGCACTGGACACGCAGTTGCCAATAGTCCCAATGATCATCACCGGCGCACATCTAGCTTGGAGGAAGAACAGTTTGCGAATCAGGCCAGCACCAATCACCGTAAAATACCTTCCACCGCTAGAAACAGATGGTTGGAAGGCTGAAAACATGAACGAACACATAGAAATGATACATTCTTTGTATGCTGAAAACTTACCTGAGTCTCAGAAGCCATCGACAACATCAGGGTGTGTATGATCAGTCTTAGAACTGGTCAGATGTTGTAGGTATTTATTGATGCCTGGTTTCCATATGTTCTTTGTATGATGTAGATCTTATTTTTTCATTAATTTTTTTGTTTTGGCCAAGTTGTCTTGTAAAATTTTTGCTTCTTCCATCATTTGAGTACTGGATATGCACACTAATCAGCAGCAGTTGGAGAACCAAGTGTGTGCTTTATGTTGTTGTCTTTATGATTCAATCTTCGGCTCATTTTTATTTTATTAAACTCGCTCATAGCTCATGTACAAAATTACAACCGAAGGGGAAAAAAAGGGTAATGTGCAACGGTGTAATTTAATGCTGATTGGGCTCGAGCCCAAACGGGTTGGGTCCGGGCTCATTCTGGACACGATTCTTCTAGAACTTTCCACGAATCCAGCGGTCCGAATCAAATCAAGGAAGCACGGAATCTAATGGTGACAGCGAAGCCGACGCAGAGAGCACTAAAAATCCGCAGTCTCGCACGACGAGGGACGACGAAGGCCGAGAAGACATCGAGAGGGAAGCGAGGAAGAGGGGGAGGAGAAAGCGGCGAGGGGAAGGTGTCGTCGCGGTTAAGGAAGAAATGGCCCCGACCGAGCGAGGGGATGAGCTCGCCAAGGGGATCTCCAACTCCAAGGGTGCCTCTCTCGGCGAGGTGCTGCTCTACGCCACCATGTGCATCGTCGGGCTCCCCGTCGAAGTCCAGGTCAAGGACGGATCGCTTTACTCTGGCATCATGCACACAGCCTGCTTCGACAAGGATCACGGTGGGCCGCTACTTCAGAGCTTCCTTGACCTTGATCCTCTTCCGCCTGTGGTTCTTTTTCGGTTTTCTCGTGCAAATTAGCGCTGTGTTTGTATCAAATTGTGTCGATGGCTGTTTTCTTGTTTTATCATTTATCTGATTCGTTTGTCGATTCTTAAAGGATGGATCGTCTCTCAATTTTGTGAATTTCCGAAATGTCTGCCTTGATAGGGTATTGGTAATCCGCCAAGCTCCCTTCTTTTGCTCGATTTGATTCCGCTTTGTTGGGTTTTCCCCCTTTTGCGTGAGAAGATTGATGGTTGCTTCGATCGAGTTATGTTGATTGTCCCTATTTTTCTTAATGTCGTTGGTTTTGCCCCTGTTTGTGAGAATGTTGATACTGTTTTGGAGGAAGTTCCAGGGATCTCTAGAGTTAGCATCCAAATTTTATTGGCTTTCTATGTTGTTTCTGCCTTGCAATTTGTTAGTACTGATAATCATTCGAGCCCCGCGTATATCCTTGCTTCTCATGGCATGTGGCCTTTGAATTTGTGATAAAGGTTTGATTCAATTTGGTTCTTGTTACTGCTCTCCTGCGTGCTTTAGGAATTGTCTTGAAGAAAGCGAGGAAGATAGGAAAAGGGAAATATCGTACGAACTTAGAATTAGGAGACTTCGTTGACACTCTTGTTGTGCTTTCTTCGGATCTTGTTCAAGTAATTGTAAAGGTAAACCATCATCACGTACCTCATTGATCTCTACGAAATTGTTTCTTAAAGTTTCTGAATCATCTTTTAACTTTGCAGGGGTTGCTATTGCCAACTGGAGGAATTGTTGGCCACGTTGCTGGCGAAACCGCAGAGGCAGTGAATAAGTATCGTTCTGAAACTTGCCCAGAGGATATACAAAAAGGAGAAACCGGGTCAACATGTGCGCCAAGGTATGGATATAGAAACTTGACTTCATTGGTTATCTTTGCTTTTTTTGCTTTTTGCTTTTAGCATAGGCATTGTTCCCGCCACTTAATTATTTTCATTGGTTATATTTAACACCCATTTTACTTTCAAATAGCAGCTGAACTGAGAAACATTTGGATCTATTAGGATTTTTTTGCTTCACACTAGCTTTTTTCTTTTTCTGACGAGGGAAAGCCTTGATATCCTTGTTACATCTCTCCTCTGAGATTTGGGTGTCAGTAGTTTGGATCATGAAAATAACTACTCTTCTTGTGTGAATTAGGTTGCACTCATCTGTCTCAATACCCATGGTCCGAACCTTCAAGCATTATGCTACCTTATTACCTTCCTTTTTCTTGTGAACATTTTGCATTGACTCAAAACAGTCCCGACTTAAGTTTATGATAAACCAGAGCTAAGTGTCTAATTGTAATCCTGGTGTGAAAAATGAAATGAAGCATTTTGGAAGTTTTGGAAATAGAAGCTTTCATATGGTCGTGAATATAAGGTCCATAAGCTGAAAGATCTTGCTTGTTAATAGTTGTTCTAAAACTAACATGATTGCCATAGTAGTTACAGTGAAAATGATATGAGTGACAAATTAAAAAAATAATAGTGAAGAAAAAGTTTCTCCAGAAAAAAAGTGGAGAACAAGGGTGGAGGCAAAAGCACATGTTTTCTTATTCTAACAAAAACCTGTTTCTTTATTCTAACAAAAAACTATGTTGCTGGAACTTGGAAGAACCAATCCAAGTTATGTTGCAATGACATCTGAAGTCATACCTTCTTGAAGTAGTGAAGTACTTAAACTATTTACTTCTAATAAAACTACTTTTGTAAGGTTTAGAATGGGAGGTTAGACCTTGCTGGAAACTCAAATTTAGGAAGCTATGTACTCTGTTTTATCCTTTCTTGCCTCATCTCTTCAAATAATGACCAGTTGCCAAACATGTCAGAAAAATGGAAATACAATTTTTTTTGCGGTGCTTAAATCTGCTGATATTGAATGTGACTCATTTGGTGTTACTTATAGAAAATGGTTCGCCAGTTTAACGTTCACTGATTGAACATTTGAATTATCCAATTGCATTGTCCCTAAGCATTTTATTATAATGGAAATCATAACTTCAGTAAGAAAAAGATCTGCATTAAAAGCTTTTGGCACCCCACTAATTTGCGAGAGTTGAATTTCATTTGATATTTCCAACTGTGCTGTGTTCTGGGGATTATGACGTGTGGAGCAACACTTGTATCTTCTCAAATTTCTTTTGAAGTGACATTTTTCTTTCCTTTTATCTCATTGCTCTCCTGCAGACAGGTCCCAGGATGCAGGCCAGAGGACAAAAAACACGACGATGATCCTATTGAAGAGGTTTCTATAACAAACAGTTATTTTGAATAAGCAAAACTTGTTACTTCTGTTTTATTTTATATAGAGAACAAAAGCGAAATCTTCCATTCAGTGAAAAAAGCTGTTTATTTCTCGTTCTTTGAGCTCATAGTGATCTGTTCCATGCAGGTGGTGCATGAAGTTCACTATTTGAGTCCTAGCGGTAAGCCATTTGTTCTCTTCTTAAAAAACTAGTTATTAATAATAACGATCTAGGTGACTTTAGCATGGTTATGCAATTTGGTAATATTTTACCTGCAAATTCTCTTTCAGCAAATGCAAATGGAGAAAGACGTAGCAGTTCTAGTTCTCTACCTGCCCAGCTGGTTTCTCCAGAAAGTGAAGCTCCTGCTTCAACTATATCTCCTCTGCCAAATGCTAAAACTTCAGTATGTTCTACTTCTACTGCATTGGCTTCAGTTACTTCAGCCCCTTCGTTCCCTAGTAGATCAACAACATCATCTGACCCAACAATTCCTGTAAGGAACAAAACTGGAAGCATTGGTGCCAAGGTGACCTTCATTTTCATATAGAAACTATTTTGCAACTTATATATATTTGAAAAAAAAAGTTGTAGTCGGTTTGATATTTTTAAGATACCCAGATAGTTTGGAGGTTACTGGTTGTTTTTGGTTTTCTACCTGCACTCGAAGTTCATGGAGTAATCATTTGCATTTCTAGAAACAAAAATGATGACCATTACATCTAAAAGGAACATTCTAATAGAAAGTTTCCTGCAGAATAGAGTTATGTTGCTATGGAAGGATTTTAGGATGCATCTAGAACGTCAATCAACATATGACAGGCAATTCTTGAGCTGGTAATTTTATGTCCATACTTGTCATGGGACCTAATGTGTGTTACATTCTTAATTAAAATCTTCATCCACATCCTAGTGTTCTCTGAATGCCGATAGCTGTTCTCCATTGAATTCCTTACTTTATTTGGCTTCTTCTCTGTTTTACAGTATGATTATTCTAGTAATTACAGTCTATTTATATTTTACATAATATTGCAGGAATCAAAGCTCAATCCAAGTGCTAAGGTTTTTACACCATCATTTGGTAATATAAGACAAGTACCCACACCTGTGCCTAGAATGGTAAGCCCAAGTCAGATATCCAACAACCTTCCTGTAATGCCTATTGCTGGTGGTCAACTAGGAACTGAAGTGAGCTCTCTTGCAAGCCGGTTGACTGTGCCAAGTAAACTGCTACCATACAATAATGTCATTGCTGCACAAGCTGGAACGGGAACTCATTATAATCGACCTGTATGTTCTTAATTGCTTTTTGACGTCACCTTATGTTTCATCTTCATAATAGCCTAAATGCTAGAATAATTTTCATGCTATTGATTGCTGTGTTCTAAAACAATGTTGTTTCTTAGAAATTCTATTGCATGATAACCTTTTATTGTTTTTCTCTTTGAGATAGGTTATGGGGCATGCTAGTATTCATCAACTACCAGTTCGGATGAATGGCCAATATCATCATCCTCTTCAAGCAGGTCATTTGTACTTGAATCCACATTCTCAAATGGTAAGTCGTAGGTACTTCTTTTCAAATCATATGTAGCATTTAAAATATCACTTCTTGAGGTAATTGACTATTACAATGTTGCAATCTGGAATATAGGTAGCTGTTGGGCCATTAAATCAGCCAGTCTATATGCATCAACTATCACAGGTTATTATTCTTCTTTGCATTACATAATGTTAAATCTTGTGGATGTTCATTGATGTCTACCCTATACTGCTATACGTTCAGCAGTATCATAAGGAACATGTGTCTACTTTTTCTAGGTGACATGGAAATGTTTTATAATTTAGGCACGATGCGATGAGATTCATCAATGAGATAACACCAATATAAAATATTACCCCACTAACAGAATTTCCATAAGCCTTAAAGCTTTTCTTTCATCATAAACCATATGCAGCAACATCGATCAATTTCAAAGCAATAGAGCCGAACCCTCAAATACCTACTATTAGCAACTTTATAACACCAAAATAAAATCTGCTAGCTGCTACAATTCTGTCATGTTTCAGTACTTGATACTTGTTAGTGATCCCCTGCATACGTACCTCTTTAGGGTCCCATGCATGAAATTATATAGGCTGCTAAGGAAGAAAATTATCTGCAGTGTTTGTTAATGACTTCAGATTCGAAAGGCAGAACTTGTTAAGTTCATCTTCAGGTAACAATGGATAGAGCGAAAATCTGGGGATAACAAAATTAGATGGATGAGAAATTCTAAAAAAATACCAACCTTTGGCACTTAGATCTAGAACTCTGGAGAAGATATTGAGAAGGAAATAGGAAAAGATGCATTGCGTTATCTAAGGATTTGATCTCCGAAGTACAAATTTTTTTTCTCACAAGTTGATCGGCTAATTGTCATCATACTATCCAGGCTTACCTTATAACCAATTTATGTGAAGCATCAAAAGTAATATAAAAATATTATTTTCTGATGTATCTCCACTTAGATTGTTTTATGAGCAGTATAGTTATCATATTACTGTTTTTGTTTTTGTCATTTTCGCTGATATTTTGCCTTCCGCTTCAAGGATCCAATACATGGAACGCCAATTATGCCACAAGCACAACCACACCCATTACTAACTCAAGCAAATGCACTGAAGTTTCAAGGTACGTGTTTGTTGTCTTTTATTCTAAAAATAGCTTTAAGTGCATGAGTTTTTCTCAGATTATTCCCATGTCATTTAAAATCCAATGAGCATCATGGCATGAGGTTCCAAGTGTTAGCTTAACCTAGTTTTGTTTTCATTCTTGGTATTTCTCATCTTGCTTTTGGGTGTTCTTATTACTTTTGAGTTAGACTACATCGAAATCTTTGTCGAATTTTGACAGCTTTTAGTCCATTCTCGTTCTCTACATTTGCGTGTGTGAATTGTCGTGTCCTGATGTCATTGTCTAAAAAAGATTTAAAGTGACATGAATTTTTGTTGATAAAAACATCTTGTAGGTACAGCAGCGGCGCAGACGATGCATCTGCCGATGACTCCACCCATAATGGCCGTTGAGAACCAAACTCTTGTAGCATCACCACATGCTCCATTCTCCCAGTCCTTCACTGTTGCCCAGCCGATCATGCCGATCATGATCCCTGGTGGCCATGGTTATATCTTACGCTAAATCCTGGTGAAATCTCTTAGTTGGTTCGTGGTGTCTCCCGTCTGCTATCAATTTTGATGAGTTAGTCTAATTCTTTTCACCTCCCATGGTAAATAATGGTGATGCAGAGTTGAAGAGTTGCCCTTTTTGAGCTTGGTTTATGTGATTTACTAAATTTTTACAAAATTACAAGTGAACCTCCTCTCATGTCAAAGATGCAAGTAAAACTACTATGTATTCATTCTTATGGCTGGTTTCTTTTTTTTCTTCTCTCTCTCTTTTTTCCCCATAAATTTTAACGAGGAAAAGAATGTAATATATACTTTTAAGCAGGCCAAACTGAGAGGAAGAAATATAGACGTTTACGATGTTCTTCTTTGCATTCTTTTACCTTGTAAACTATTTATTACCTTCAAGTTGAAAATAGCTATCCATGAAGGTGCATCCCTTCTCCAAACCTTTCTGTATTTTTTATAATGCACTTTGTCTCCATTTTACTCGAGTTGGTAGGGAAGATGGTTTTTTGCTCATTAAGTAACAACAATTTGAAAGCCACTTTGGCTAGATGTTAATGAAAGCGCTTATAGAAAAAGAAATAAGTTGCAAACTACTTGGGACATGCAAAATGGTAACATGTTTCAAACCAAATTTTATATAAATTTAACTGCTGCTTCTACCGACTAAGTTTTAAAACGTACCAGCAAAAGGTCATTGGCTTGCCTTGTGAATCCGAATCGGTCAAGGAATAAGAATCAGCCAATTTTCACGTAAGAACTCATGCTAAATTAATGAGAGACATGTACCCAACAAAATTGAAACGCATTAAATGAGTCTAACACAGTAATAACCCAAACACATGGTCACCGTCCAAAGAGCTTCATTAAAAGTACACCGTGCACAGAATCCTCTGCGATCTGAAAAAGTCCTGTCGAACAAAAAAACAGTGGGTGGCAAAACCAATCATTTCCTGTCACTATTCAACTTCCAAAGTTCCGTGAAGGCAGGCATGTGCAGCATTCTCTGCAATAGGTCATGTGAGCACCAAATGATACAGAAAAAAGGAGAGCAAAATCAATTTACTGCCTAGTTGATTAAAACTACAATCTGTTTTCTTATTTCGAACTACATCTATTCCTAGTTGTGTCCATCAGTTTTCACCTAAAAGGTTGGTTCTTGGAGCACAGATGAATCCTGGAGCTTCGTTTCTCCGTCCTCCAACTTTTGTTCACCCAAAAACTGTCCCTTGTCAGAAGTCATCTGGTCGCTGGGTTTTGGTGAATTGCCTGCAGAAGATAACTGACCCCTGTTAGTCTAAATATTTTAGCATAGCAAGCTTTGGGTTATCTAGCATTCATTACTTTGTAATTGTTCCTGAGGGCAGTGATGTCCCTCCACCTCCACCATGTCTCCTGATGGCGTTTCCGTCTGCTGCATCTCTGCATTTTCTCCTGTTGCATCAGGTGTGTTCACCAGTGACTCTTTGACATCTTGTGCACGCTGCTCCTCTTCAACGGATTCAATCTTTGCTTCAACTCCTCCTGGCACCTGATGCATCTCTGCATCTCTAATGGATGATTCTTCAACCTGATGGACGCTTTGCTCTCCTCCAACAGACTCAATCTTTCCCTCAGCTACTCCTGGTACCTCCTCCAGGTTCTCAACAGTTGATGTTTCAGCCTCATGTGTCTCTGCATCTTTTTCTGGTGTCTCAATTGCATTAGCCACTGATTTTTCGACCTGTTGGGAGCTTCGGTCCCCTCCAGCAGACTCAGCCTGTCCCACATCTCCTCTTGGCACCTCAACCATGTTGCCTCCGGTTGATGTTCCAGTCTCATGCATCTCTGCATCTTTTCTTGATGCCTCGGCTATGTTAATTGATGCCTCTTCAATCCGACTCATGGTTTGCCCTACACCAGCAGGCTCAAGAACACTTGTGCTTTGACCCTCTGCAGGAAGGTTCAAGTTTGCCTGGGGTTTTTCTTTATTGACAGAGGCAATGGCCAATGAATCCACTCGTGCATCTTTGATCACCTCTCCTTGAGGTGCACTTGATGGAGATTCTTGATTGGCATTGCTATCTGGACTTACATGTCCAATTTCAGTAACTTTTAGTGCTATTTGATTTTGATTATGATGAGCTTCTTTCTGAGGAAGCTGCCTATCCGTTTGAGAAGCAGTAGCAGGTTCCTTCATCTGAAGAGGCACAGCTGCAGTAGATATCATAGACACAGGGCGGATTGGTACTGAAACAAGTGTCTGACTAGGTTGCTCAAGCACTGAAGGTGAAATAACATTTGAAGTTGCCATCTGCAAGAATGGTGCAATATCATTCTCCCTTGAAATGGGAACAGATCTTTGCGGGTCAAAGACCACACCTTTTAGGACAATTCCAGTGTCAGGCACTCGAACAGTGAGCAAATAACCTGCATCAAAGGTTCCATCCAGAGTGCCAGATACTGCATGACCAAGTAGACTAGTAGGCCGCACGCTTGAAGTGCCCGACGGATTAACTTGAGTTGGGAAAATGTCAGAATGATGCAAAAAATTGGAAGTTCGACGGGTTGGGGCTGGAACACCTTCTGCTTGTACACCATAAATGGGGCTTGAAGATGGATTAGTTTGAACCGGAAGTGATTGAGGCCTTAGACTGGAATAGGCCGCAAGGTTTGCTTGAGTTGGAGTAGCCTGAATGCCATATTGAGATGCAGTATTTTGGAACCTGATGATAGAAGGTGAACTACCTCGGGGTGTACAAGGTGAACCTGATTCAGAACTAACATTTTCATATTTTCTAGGGCGACCTCGTCGGCGTTTTAGAGGCACACTAGATGAATCACCAGCGATAATCTCCGGATTCTGTTGATCCATGCTCTGTCTATCTGTGCAGTTATGCCTGTCACACATAAGCATTTGATTATTCTCTGCACAAGCAAAAAACTAACATTTTACTAGCTGTCAGATCTTTTTCTGTAAAAAAAATCCTCAAATACAATAAAAAACTGACCAAGGAGAACTTTCAAGTTGCAACATCGTAACCAAACATATGTTGGATATAATACCACATTTAATAAGACAACATAATTGGAAATAAAACACAGATGTGCATGTTGAGAAAAGCGACACATTTACAACTTTAAAGCCTGAAAGTACATCTCTGTATCCGACTTATGTCGCAATATATCTGAGTCTTGCCAAAAACAAGGGACATTATTAGCTTTGAATCTTATGAGTGCATCAAAGACGATTAAGAAGAAGATTCACAATAAGTAGAAAATATTTATGAAAAAGAAAGCAGAAGGCATACATATGAACCTTGTGGACCAAATAATCAAATAAATCATAGACCTCAATAATGCCAACATTAAGCATGCACGTCAAGAAACTCAGGGATGTTTTTCCCACATATTCTTCAAAACAAATTCACCGTCGTTCTAGAATTACTTTCTATCATTTCATACATCAAAAAAGGAAAGAAAAAGGTAGAAATTCCATAGTGAGACTAATTTCATGTTCATTTAAACACAATTTCTAGCCAAAAATACTCTCGATCAAAGGGAAAAAGAAACAATTATTCAACAGTATCCGAGTCAACTCAGGTGTGGTACTTAGCGAGTAGACAAAATCGGTTGCTAAGATTTCCCTAAAATAAACAAAGAAAAGTCAAGGTCTTCCGTCCCACCAGATTCACAAGCGAAACATTAGAAGACAAACTAAAACCTAAATATTCGCACAGACACCGAACCTTCTGAGACCATAATCTTCGTCATCAAAGTGCATTTCCTCAATTGAAACCGACCGTGCACGCAGAGCAAAACCCGATTCCAGATAGTTTATTATTATTATTTAATCCCAATGAACGGAAGCAACAACAATAATAATAATAACTCACTTTTTCTCCGGCTCTGCTCGATCCTCTAGCGGAAGTCCAAGGGGGAACTTTTGAGCCGAGGAGGGACCACGACACAGAGGAGAAAGAGGAACCCTAGGGGATCTCGCAACTCGCCGTTCCGGCTTTCCGCACCCCTTTTTCTTCCCCTTTTTGCTGATTTGCTCCGCAGTTATCTGCTCGCTTCGGTTGCTACAGGGGGATTAATGGCGATGGCTATCGGGAGCAGCGAGGGCGGGGGGGCGGGCATTAATGGCGTCGCGGCGGCGTCCTCTCTCTCTCTCTCTCTCGCACTCGGTCTCTCGGCTGCGCTCTCTCGGCTTCCTGGTCGAGTCGATTACCGCGCGGCCGAGGAGGAACTCGGCAGGACCCACCTCGCCCGCCCCGCACGAATCGCGAGGTGGAGCGAGGGGATCAACTTATACCGTCCGATTCAGGCCGTAGGGAGGAGCCGCCCGGTTTCCTGCTCCGGCGCTGAGCCGGGCCGGTGCGTCGTGGGCCGGACGAGGCCACCGTCCGCGTAGGGCGTTGTATGCGGACGCAGAACCTTATCATTTAATAATTTATAAAGCTACAGGGTAAAAAAAAAGAATACCCTACAATTTAATGTAATTTTATTTTTAAGTAATATTAATTTTAAATTTAATATTTTTAAGTAAATTATTTCATTAAAATTAATGATACATCTAAATAAATTATACCTATTGAATATTGTAAGACGTAGAACAATCCTTGATCTTCACCTGCATGAGATGGAATCATAATATTGAGACCCTACCTTGACATCCTTTGGTTAATATCTTGGTACCCTGATTGCACTCTACCTTGGCATCCTTGATCATCTGCACTTATTGTATTAGTACATCGTATACACTATTAAGATACATATATTCTTCATACTATTTCATCCTCGCACATATTGAGACATGTTCTTTAAGTCTGTAGCCGTCAAATTTGACCTACTTGATGTGACATATTTTTACCCTTACGAATATAAATATTTAAATTGATATTTTTTTACCATTTTGTATAATTTTTTCATTCAAATAAACAACTCACAGAGAATAGAGGCTATTGATAAACGTAAATACCCGTAATTATGAAGCGTCAAATCTAGTTATTTATAAAAAGATTTTATTATTATACAACGATAATAGATCATTTAAATTATTTTAAATATGTAAAGTCGTTAACTACTTTAACTATCCTTGTGATGATTTCCATCCATTATTTTTAAATCATTTAAATAATTTCTTTATTCTATTGTCTTGAATTTTATTTTTTTTCGAGGAAATAAAAAACCTCACGGGGTGAAAATAATTATTTATCATCTATAATTAAGTTTATTAACGTCATTTCCACAACTAAAATTTTATCATATCTATCTCCTACATTTAACTATTTATATATTTTACTAAACATATCGAATAAATTTTAAATACCTATTTTGAACCTAATTTTTTTTTAAGACAAATACACCCTCAGTCACCATTTCAATTTTCAAATACAACCCTGGTTCTGAAGCACGAAAAAGAGGAAAGAGATCGTGCTATTGAATGATTGAAGTTTTTCTTATTCACATTATTTTAAAGAAAGTCTGGTCTCATTAAGATGATGATGCTGGCATCAAGTCAAAAAGGCTGAAAGAATATCCGTGTAGTTATTCCAAATTCTGATGATGGCAAGTCATAAATGTGCCAGCCAATGCTAAAATAATCATAACAAGGTAAGAAAATGACAAAAATGTACATCCGTTCAATTATCAACACTCGTTAAGTTCTAAAAAAAAGAATAATAATCCTGCTTAAAATACTAGAGTACTAGAAATTTTTTTTTAAGAAAAAAGAACCAACAGCAAGCAGATAGGGGAAGGCAATGAAAAGGGAAAAGACTAGCAGTTATCTCTGCAAAGAGCAACAGACAAGCCAATGTAAATTGTACACTATCATCCAAATCAGTCTACATCTGCCTGCATCATTCATGAGTCCAAATTATTAGGTAGAAAATGGTATCAAAAGAAAATTATAAGGCAAGTTCAACTTATCTAAGCAAACATCACTTTCTACTCGATGAATGTTTGGCCGATAATACAACTTAAACTTCGCCAAACTAATTATTTCAGCTCTATCTTAAAGCAAATCTTGAACAATCTGCTTCTGCATGACAAAAGCATGTAGAAAGCTGATAAAACAAGCAAACATTATTCAATGTCCGGTCTCCGAATCTATGAATATTCTTGGTATAATCCTTAAATAGAAGGGCTGTTCAACTCTCAGCAAAATATCTGCTTAGCCACAGCATTACTATTGCAGTAGCCATCCGTGACATGCCACTGATGTCCCTTTTTTTGTTTTACTGCTTGGCCTGCATAGTCGTTGCAAATAAAATCTATTAGCCTCAATTTCATCTTGCTCGCATAAGAAACATAAACTAAAACCATGTTGGACGGTAGAACAACCAAAATGTTATACCTGACCAATGTGAAAAACAATAATAGAGATGTTCCTAATGACAATAATTTACTTCCGTAACATAACTGATAGCCACTAACCAGCTTATTGCACCATGTGCACAAAGTCAATTGCATCTTAGATATATTCCTAAATGCAACTATTCTATTTACCTACTAAGCTATTCCTACACTGGCCTTTACACATGAACGAGTCATAGTTTTGTGCTTCAGAACTACATACCTGTATCCAGAAAAGAAGGCTGATAAAAAATTCCAACCCTTACACGTTCAAGTGTCAACACCTTAACTACCTTCGCGACTTTTAACATTAAACTCCATGGATTCATTCAATTGTGAGAACACTGTGTGTTCTCAAGCTATAAATTTCATGTTTAATATTGACCAAAAGAACTGCTTGTATGATGATAACATCAGGCAAGCTTTTTGGTTGAGAAACGTATCATTAGTGATAAACTCCAGTTTGTTCCCCCTATTTTTACTCATCACTTCATCCTCCCACAGTAACTGACAATTCTATGTATCGCTGATAGGTATAAAGACGCTCAAAGATTGGGATGATGAATCATTTTTAGTTGAATAAATAAGTACAAGCATAAAGACAAACAAATTAAAAAGTTACCATCGCCCAGAACTTTGGAGAAGTCATTTCAGATATTCTTTTTTCCCTTATAAAAGATCTTTTCTTTGCCAAAAACGTTATTTGTGACCCAAACAGCACAATATATCCCAAAAGAAAATTAAAATGGTAAAGAAAAGTACCTGGGAATAAAGGAAAGTTCCAAGGATGGCAATGGCAGCCCCGAGTGCGTTGATGGGCTGGATAGGAGTGTGGAAAATAATGATGGATGAGACAATAACAGATATCCGCTTCATCGTGTTGCCAATGCTAAACGTTAAGGGAGAGATTTGATCCAAAGACATATAGGAGACTTGATTGTACAAATGGTAGAAGACACTCTGAGCAGCTAGCCACCTACCATGATTCATAGCCACACAAATTAAGATATCAGATAAGATTATAGAATGAAACAGCTAAAATTCATTTCTAAATTTCATGAAGAGGGTTCAAAAGAATTATAGAAGTGCGTTTAGATTTGATAACCAGTGACGAGCATAGTTAAATTTACTAAGCATAAAACAAATACAACTTGATAAGACAGTGAATTTGAAAAGTAAAAAATTCCAAGAGAGTTGAAGTGGATTAAGTTTAACCATCTGGATGCAGTATTATCAGAAACTCCAGAGAGCCAAAAAAACCATAATAGGATTGCACAAAATTAAGCATTTTAATACTATTGTCTAGAAGTTAATCATCATGTAAATGCCCAAGCAGGTATAAATTACTGCAGCAACCAAGAGGATTTTGCTCACCATATGAAATTGGGACCAATCTGTGAAAGTGCCGTCTGCCAACCTGCAGCCCACATCTGGGGACCTTCGACAGCAATAGCAAATGGTGTGAGTATCAACAGGGAGAGAATAGAGAGGCAGGCATAATAGTTCATCCCGCTAACCGACATGCCCTTCATCCCCCTCTTTGAGAAGATATTGCGAAAGACAAATGCAAGGTTTGATATCATTGCACCCATGAAACCTGGAATCAAGGCAAAACACCATCTTAAAAGAAGAATATGAAAAAGAAGTCACCTTATAATGTGAAACTTAGAAACAGTTCAGGCATGGTGGATTGAAATCAAAATATACTATTTAAACTAACATGAATTATAAACAGCATCAACTTGTAGAAGTAAAATCTATAATTTTTCAACTCATGAAAAGGAGGAAAAGGTAAACCATGTGACGGCAAGCCTACGATCCAGAATACTCAAGCAAAGATAAGAATTCTCTCCTATAAATCTAGCTATAACCACACTGGAAAATTTTGCAATTGACATAGCATTCGTAATTTGAAGCAGCAAAATTTTGGATATGTGCTTTGTTCTATCGGTATGTTGAAGTATATTTGTTCCACCCCAAGAAGTTCATGAATCTTTGAAGATGTGTTTTGTAATAGGTTGAGGCGCTCGAAAATTAAATTATCCCAAACTTTCGATGATGTAATCTTTACTAATAATAGCAGAATTGTAAAAATCGAATAAAATCAATAACTATAAATAATACCTCATAGGGCATGAACACGTGATAGAGCAAATGAAATAAAAATCGATAATTATAATAAATTTATATGAGTTCCTTTCTCTAACCGATCATGTTAAAGTTCAGCTCTGTTACTGCAGCCAAAGCACATCCACCAATGATCGGGACCAGGGAAAGGTACACCGAAGCGGGGAAAGTCTCCCCCAGCAGAAATCTTGACACTAACACGCTGAAAGCCGGCTCCCCACTCTTAATTATGTGGGTGAACGAAACAGCCACCTTAGACATACTCACTGTCGCTGCCACATGCCCGATCGTATGAGCCACCGCCACCTGATCCAACGAAAACTAGTAGCCTCAGAAGCCGCCAAATCGTCGCATAACAGCACCAAAGAGGGGAAACATTGAAAAAGACAAATCTTTTTTCTAACCGGTGCAAGGGCTTTCCAGAAATTGAAGTCGGTCTTGGGGGGCTCAGCAATTCTGATCGCCCAGGAGATGAGCATCATAAGCGATCCAGTGGCAAGGGAAAGCGTGGAGGTGAGCCACGGGTAAGGGAAAGCATTGAGGACCTTCTTGTTGTAGATGTTGAAGACCACGTTGAGAGCCCACCAGGTGGCGAAGTAGATACCGATCTTTACCCTCTGCGCTGCACCCGTATCAGTTTCCTGAGCGGAAATCTCAACGCTGTCGGATTTATCCGCCTCGTAGGCCTCGCACTTGACATCAAGACCGCGACGCTTGACGGCCGACAAGGTCCCATAGCCGAAGCCTTCAGGAGAAGCGAGATAAAGGGGCTTCCGTGGGGGCAGCGCTACATTCGGTGCCTTGATCGCAGGCAGGGGAGGAAGAGAAGCGATCCGCGATCTGAGAGGGAGCAATTTGTGCCGACCGAGACCAACGACGCCCAGCGCGGCGGAGGGATGAGCGACGGAGGAGATCATGTCGAAGTGCAGGCGTGATCCCTAGTGGCGGATGACGAAGGTTGCACTTTTAGGATCCCGGGTGGCGGACAAACCAACGCAACTCCACAGCGGTCGATTCGACCGAGCCCTCCGTCGATAACAACGAGGGAATCCGCCGAGAACCTCGAATAGCTCCGCCCCTTTCTTCCGTGCCGCACCAGGCCACCCAAAAACCCACAAAAGAAATCTCGCCTTTTGCAGCGCGGCCAACGAGAGACGGCGATCGACCGTGCTTCCGCTATCAAACTCACGAACAAAAGCGGCAGAGGGGGGAGAAGAACCGGATCGAGAAGCGGACCACGGAGATCTCGGGAGCGAAGACGATGGGAAGGTGAGATTTTTATTGACCGGGGAGGACGGAGAGCAGAGTTGGTGGTAGAGAGGTTGGTGAAGGAACTGCGAAGTATGCCGAACGACCCCGCCGATCATAAATTTCGTAGCTTTTCTTCCCAGAATACCCCCGACGACGCGAGGATCCCCTCCAAGTTCGGCGTATCGTGCCGTTGGTCCTCTTCTGTGCAGATCTCAGCCGTCCATGCCGTCCGCCGCCATTGACGTCGTATGACGGACGGGTGGGATGGGATGATGAATGTGATGGACGGTGGATGGACTCCTGACCGTCGATCGAAAAAACTCAATAATTTATATTATACGTTTCCTATTTTAAAAAGCATCTTAAAAGTGACATGCGCTTCTGGTGTAATAATTGACAGCCTATTTTGCATTCCTATTTTTTGCCTGATAAAATATCCTCTGTATATGTACAGAATTAATCTTCAGACATTTCCTCAAATTTTAATACGTAATGCAGAATTATAATAACCTAATCAAAAGTCTAGATATTTAAAAAAAAACACAAGTCAAGGTTAATCCAAGATAGAAAGTGCATGCAGGTGAATAGGGGAACTGCGATTACATGTTTGTGATGATGACATGGAATAACAACACTTACAAAACAATTTAAGTGGATAAAATATATCTAGGGAGAGTTGACGTTTCTTCAAAGGTCAAACCAGTGGTAGTCCTGAAGCGAGGGGGAAGTCAATGCCCGAACCAACCCTTCTTTGAGTCCTACAAATATTGAGTTGCTCGATCGACGATGTCAAAGTCAGCGCCTGGAGAGGAAGTATGAGGTGCGTTCTTGACTTCCCATTCCACCCTCTTCAGCCGATTGATATCTTAATCAATCAGCGGCCGTCTTCGCCGGCGAGCGAGGCCTTGATGCGTTCGACGGTGCACGCGATGAGGCTGTTCACGGTGGCCACGGATCCCAGCGAGAGCTTGGCGGTGGGCACCGAGTCGACCAGGATCTGGAACGCCACCGTGAGCAGCGACCCGCCGCCGACCTCGACGCCGGAGCTGCTCTGCGGTGGCGGCCCGTCGGGGAGGATGGCGAAGCCCGACGGAAGGAGCGCCACGTAGTCGGGGTCGCCGCCGCTGAGCACCACGTTCATGGCGACGACGTCCACCGGAGCGTAGATGACGTAGGACCCCGTCGCGTCCGTGCAGCTCTCCTGCAGTATCAGCATGCTGCTCTGGTTCGCGTTTGTGCCCTAAAAAAGGTATAAACAATGCAAGACGATGAGCAGTCTCTTATCATTTGTTTTCTGCAATGCAGCGTGTGCAGCGCTTACGTTGACTCGAAGAAGGGAGACGGAGTTGCCGTGGTCTCGGCCATTGGCGATGTGAGCCATTTCCTGGACGATGCCGCCGTTGGAGAGGATGTCCCACTGCAGTGAAACGATGCAGTTCTCGTTTTAGGGATTCGAGGAGGATTCAATCGAGGAGGAAGAAGGTGAAGTGAAGACCTCGCAGCGAGTAGTTTGGTCGCGGAGGAAGTCGAAGACCCTCTTTGGGGGGAGAGGGAGCCAGAAGGAGGTGGCGGCGTTGAGGATGATGCCCGGCGGACGGCCGGGGTCGTCGACGCTCTTCCTCGTCATCACCCTCACGTCCTCGGCGCCGCTGCCGGACAAAGTAGTCCATTGATGCGTGGTGGAGGCGCTCACTCCGCCGTAGAAGCTTATCACCATCCTCTCCGCTAGCTTCAGCATGCTCTTCCTCCCTTCCGCGGTCGTTATCACTGCATGTCCACACAACAGATGAAATGGCCGGAGAAGAAGAAGACATTGGATTTGATGAAGAAATTATGATTACCACCGAGATGATCTCCGGAGGGCATGTTGGTGGCCATGAAACTGGCAAGGCGCTCGGATTGCCTGTCCAACGTGGAGATCCACCGCTTCGCACCAAACGCGAGCCCGGAGTTCACCAGCCCCTTGTAAAGGTTGTGCACTGCTCTGTCGTCCACCTCAACATGCTCCACCCACGTCACCTTCGAGTAGCCATTGGGGAGTTGTCGGATGATGCATCCGGACGGCCTTCTCCGGCAGCGGAGGGCGGGTGCGGCGGCGGGGCGGAGGCCGTCGAGGGAGACGTCGATCACCGCCCAGGTTAGCCCGTCGGCCTGCTGCTTGCTGTACCGGGCAAAGTAGCTCTCCCGAGTCGGAACCAGCGGCGATGGAACTTGGAATTCTGCAGACATCTGATCTCAACCAGGACGGCCACCAAAAAAATTAGCTCTTTTTGGAGAAAGATTAGAAGATGGAAGGGGGATTAAAAGTGTGAAGTAAATACCACTTGAAGAGCTCCATTGCAGTTGCCTGCAACTCCAGTTGAGAGGACTTCAAGTGTGATGGCTCTTGACACAATACTCGAGAACAAATTGGACCATTGATGCTAGATTTGTTCCAAAAAAAAGTCAATCAGATTCCCAATAAAGACGTTTTGTACTTTAAAGGCCTAAGAATCGATTCCTTTACCACATCCATGAGCATCTCCACAAGGTTCATTTGGTTCATGATGACCACCGCGGTCTCCCGAGAAGCCTCCCACTTGAGTCCATAATTCTTCGGGCCAACGCCGCGGGGGAACCTCCTCACGTACTCCTCCTCGTTCAGGACCTCGCTCGAGCCGCCGCCGTCGTCCGGGTTCACTACCCAGAGCGGCTCCCCGAGCTGCGCCATCCCAACGAGCTCCTCCATGGCCGCCACCGCAAGCTCGATCACCGCCGGCTTCTCGATCTCCAGGCCACCGGCGGCAGCGGCGGAAGCCCCGAAGATGTCGCCGGCGCCGGCGCCGAAGCCGAGATCCATGGAGGAGCGGGATGAGATGGAGGAGGAGAGCAAGGCGCAGGATGGCGACGCCATCGGCTTGCCGACGTACTTGGCCGCGATCGCGGAGATCCGATCGATCTGCCATTAAGTGGGTCAGCAAGGCAAAACAACGAGATAAAGCCTGAAGCAAGCGGCGCCGGAGATGGATTTACTAACTTCTTCGCGAAGGCGGGCGTTTTCGAGGCGGAGGTGGTGCTCGTCGAAGGACATCTCGCCGAGGGCGGCCGGGCCGCCGCAGTTGGGGCAGGAGGCATTGGCGAGGGCCTCCTTATAACGCATGTTCTCGGCGCGGAGCTTGTCGTTCTCGGAGCGGAGCTGGGAGTTCTCATGGCGCTCGTGTTGATTCTGAGAGAGATCAAGAGCGAAACCGAAGTTAATCAGCGAAGTTAAACACGGACGGAAAGAGATCGTAATGATCACCTTCATCTGCGTGCGCTTGTTCTGGAACCAGAACTTGATCTGAAGGGGCTCCAGGCCGAGTTCTCGGCTCAGCTGCTTCCGTTGCTTGTCGTCCGGGTGAGGACATTGTTTGAAGAAACTAAACAAAAATGAATCAAACAGATTGCATTACACGCATATAAAGATATATATGATCATTAACTATAAGATGATACGAAGAGATCGAGATCATATACTGACGATTCCATCTCCTGAATCTGGTGCTGCGTGTGGCGATGGTATCGCTTCTTCTTAGGGCGGTGGTTCTGCTCCTGGTCGTCACCGGAGGCGGTGCCCTCGATGTTCTCGCTGCCGGATTTGCTCTCCAGGTCGTCGTCCCGAGCCCTAATCCCCATCTCGCCGTCGCCGGCGGCCACGGCCTGCTGCTGCTGCTGCTGCATGTTGTTATCACTATTACTATTACTGTGGTGGAGGTGGTGGTGTTGGTACTCATGTGGAAGTATTTGCTGCGCCTCCAACAAATTTGGCTAAAAACAAATTAGTCAATTAATTAATCACCCAAAGTAGAATAACTCCTTAAAAACTCTCAGTTTTTAAGTCAAGAAAAATACTAAAATATCACTTCTTAAGAAACCCTAGCTCCTAAATTTTTTGATGTTTCAGTAGATTAAACAATCTTGAAGAAAATTCAATTTTCTTATTAAAAAAACTACCCTTCCTCTTTATGCAGGGAAACAAGAGGCCACAAGAGGAGGACGAAGAACTCTCTCTCTCTCTACATATATATATATGTCTGGAAACCCTAACTCAGCAGAGGAGGAGGAGGAAGAAGAAGAAGAAATAGATCGTTGATATATATGCACAGAGCATTGATGTCTGCTTGATTGATTACTAACCTGGCTGAGCGACAGCACGGAGGAGGAGCCAAAGCCGCCGCCGCCGGCACCGGCGGCGGCGTTCCTTCCCATCATCGACTGCGTTTGTCTTGATGGTATCATCATCCCCACCGGCATATTACTCAACTAAACCCTAATTAAAAACTCCCTCTTCTTTGCTCCTTCCTCCTCAAACCCTGTCAACAAATGGATTCATAAGCTTCGGAAACAAGACAGCAGGCCACTTAGATCTGGCTAGTATTGAGCAAAGAACGCAGCACGTACTCTCTGCTGCTGCTCCAGCCAGTTGCTGCTACTGCCTCTTTTTCCTTCTTTCTTCTCGCTGTTGCTGATTACGGAGGAGGGAATAGAGGAGCCATTAAAGCGAAGGGAAGCAGGAGAAGGGAGGAGGAGAAGGGGAAGAAGAGGAAGGGGAAGAAGGGGGAAGGGGAAGGGGAAGGGGAAGGGAACGGGTGGGAGAGGAGTTAATGCAATGGAGAGGGTGGCAATGGCGATGGCGCTGCATTTATTGAGAGGAGGGTGGTGGTAATAAATTTATCCACAAGATGGGTATATGCTGAAAGGGATTTTTTTTATTGGCTACGTATACATATTTGTATATATACACATAATTTCTCAATTTATAAATCATTATAATATATCTTTTATAATAACAACAATAATTTATCTTTTTTTTAAATAAAAAAATATGTTTATTATCCCTTATTATTATTATAATTATATAAATTTATTCGATGAATCCTATGAAAAATTGAATATTAAAATTTTTAATACACATTTAAATATAATTATTTTTAAAAAAAACTAATAACCTCGTATGTATATTTTTTTTCATTAGAAAATTTTAGTTCATATTTTTTTTAATTTTTTGTTTAAAAAAAATGGAAGTAGTTTTAATTGTGTACAAGCATCCAATTTAATGCTTATGGATCGAGTACTGCAGTACTGCAGATCCAGCTAGGGTTTATATTTTCTTCCAGTTTAAATTTTAAAACATTCATCTCCGATTCAGAGTATTTTTTTTTAAACATTTCTATACTGACTGATTGATTAATTAATTATGAAATATTTGATATTAATCAAGGTTTTTGTAATTTAATATTAGATTTTTAAAACTTTAGACTATATATATACATATTAAAAAATTAATACGAATGAATTGATCTCTAACTACTACGAGGAAGACTGATGTGGCCACCTTGTAATTTACAATTAATTTGATCAAATTTATGATGACATGGTCAATTAAATTTCACAAACGGAGAAAAAAGGTTCATAAAGTTCGGAATAAGTCAACTTTGTGCAATAAATGTTTGGATTTTGGTGTTCATCAATTGGGGTGCGACTTTTTCCAACCCAATTCCACACACTCCTCTACCATCGTAATCATTGCGTAATAACTTTTTTTTTACAAACTATGCTGAAGTAATTAGTCAAAATGTTCAATAATTATTCGTCATCCTTTAGTAAAAGTGAATGATTGATAGAATAATTATAAATAGTGATGGACAAAATAATATTAAAAAACCAACCATATTATATATATATATATATAGGGATATTTAGAAATATATTTTGGAGGATTTTATAAATCTCTAATTATGGTTTTAAATAAATCTGACTGTGAAACATCTCAATTGGTATAATATACCACATGTGAAATATAATTATATTTTGAAGGATAATTAATATTTTTTTTAAAATGATAAAAAATCTGTCAAACCAAACGATAAGTTATTAATAATTTTTAAAATATTAATATATATATATAATAATTAACCTCTGGACTATTTAGTTTATTTTATCTTAATATTTTTAAAAAAATTATGAGATTAAGAAACCTACTTATTGTCAGCACCCCCACTTCCGCATGGAGCGGACGCGCCCCAAACAACGGGACGCCTTCTTCCATCTTCTTTATAATATCGTTGTTACAAAACTATAGTTCAGTTTTTGCTTTTGCTAGGACTTGTAACCCATTGAAGGAGAGAGTAATAAGAAATCCTTCGTTCGGTGTTCATCGACGCTTCCTTCGCGAGGCTAACGTCGCCGACCACCCAGGTTCCGATGGCCGCACTCCCCGAGTTCTCCTCGTCCCTTAGTCGTGTAGAGAACTCGGTGGTGTGTCAATTGGTATCAGAGCTAGTTCTCTGAACACCAGACAATGAAGGCGAGAACCTCTTGATCTCTCTCCTCACTTCCCGTCACCATGGTTACTAAAAAGGAATTCGAAGACCTGGAGAAGCGGGTAGATTCAATGGGAGAAATGTTCCAAAACTCCCAAACCACAAGTGACGAAAATTTCAGAACATTACAAGGGCGCTTGGAAGAACTGCAGATTACTCTCATAGGGGTCCTCTCGGAACTGGGGAAAGCCAGGAACAGGGGAGGACAACCCGACGAGACAAGGGAGGCGGATTTCCACTTCACGGAGGAGTTTAGCGACGAGGCAGATCTGCCAACGGAGGTCGCGACACTACGACCTGCATCCCGACAACAGCAGGGAACTCGCCAACAGTTCCGAAGCAGCGCTCGTATACCCGATCCCACCACTTTTTCGGGCGAACGGGATGCGAAGGTGGTAGAAAATTTCCTATGGGACATGGAATAATTTTTCCGCGCCACCAGGATGGATGAGGAAGATAAGGTGGCCACTGCGGCGGCCTTTCTCCTCGGCGACGCGAAGAAATGGTGGCGCGTGCGCTGTGATCCCCACCGTAGAGGAAGGGGAGCGGTTATTGAGGATTGGGCGACGATGACAAGGGAGATACGTCGCCAGTTTCTTCCGGTGAACGCGGCATGGCTGGCACGCGAACAGCTGCAGAAGTTGCAGCAGACGAAGACGATCCAGGAGTACATTCAGGACTTTAATAGTCTTATCCTGGATCTCGGAGATATGGCCGAGGCAGACCAACTATTTGCTTTCTTGAGGGGTCTGTAGCCTTGAGCACGAAATGAACTAATGAGGAAAGGGATTTCGGATTTGCAAGAGGCCATCGAAGCTGCAGAAGGGTTATTCGAATGACGCTCCAATAATGCATCTTCCCACTCCGATACAAGGACGGCCCATCCACGACAGGGACCGTCATACGGAGCAAATGAGCAGAGACGACAGGGTTACACCCCGGCGATGAATTCGGGGTACAACAACAACCGAACCGCTGCCCACCAAAACAGAGGACGGCGGGAGGAACAAACATCTACATCGCAACCTCGTCGTGAAGATTTAGCCGCAATACGAGTCAACGACGAAGACCCCTCCCAGCAGGCAGGGGACGACTCCATCGTCGCCCGAGCAACCCCTCTACAGCGTATGAACACAATGCGTGGAGAGCAAGATTCAAGACTGCTCTACGTCTCCCTGCAAATCCAAGGGAGACAATGCTCAGCGATGGTGGATACAGGAGCCACCCACAACTTTATCAGTGAAGAAATTGGCCGCGGGTTGGGAGTACCGGTGGAAGACAGCAACTGCACAGTAAAGACAGTTAACGCGCTTCCCACAAAGGTCGTCAGTGTGATTCGTCGTGTGCCGGTCACGATGGAAAATTGGAGAGGCGCGCTGGACTTCACCATCGTACCTCTCGACGACTTCGACGTAATTCTGGGAACCGAATTCCTTCTCTATTCCCATACGATGGTAGCGCCGCATCTCGGAGGGATCATGGTGATGGACAAAGAGCAACCCGGGTTTGAAAAGGCGGTCACGGTAACATCCCGATGGACATCATCTGGTGCAGATGGCCTTCTCTCAGCAATACAACTAATGAAGGGCCTTCGGCACAAGGAGGCGACATTCGTGGCCACCATCCGTGAGGACAGCCCGGCGCAAGCAACCAGTGAAATTCCAGCAGCTATCACACAAGTGGTAGAGGAATTCCGCAATAGAATGCCCGCAGAACTCCCAAGGACATTACCGCCCCAAAGATCCACAGATCACCAGATCAAGCTTCTCCCTGGTGCCCGTCCTCTCCCTACCGCATGGCACCGATCGAATTGGCAGAACTAAAATGACAACTCCATGAATTAACAGAATTTGGGTTGATCCGACTATCTAAAGCACCTTTTGGTGCTCCTGTATTGTTCCAGCGGAAGAAGGACGGGAGCTTGCGCATGTGCGTGGATTATCGCGCCTTGAACAAAGTCACCGTCAAAAACAGATATCCAATTCCGCTCATTGCGGACCTCTTTGACCGCCTCCATCACGCCAGAATTTTCTCCAAGCTTGATCTGCGATCCGGGTACTGGCAGGTCCAGATCGCCAAGGGCGACAGGGCGAAGACGACCTGCGTCACGAGGTACGGGTCGTTCGAATTTTTGGTGATGCCATTTGGCCTCACCAATGCCCCAGCAACTTTTTGTAATTTGATGAACGACGTTTTTCATAATTTTTTGGACAAGTTTGTCGTCGTTTATCTAGACGACATTGTGGTGTATTCGGGAACCCCGGAGGATCACGTCGAACATCTTCGTCAAGTGTTCGCAGTGCTCCGGAAACACCAACTCTTTGTGCGCATGGATAAGTGTGAATTTGGGTAATCAGAAATTCTCTTCCTTGGGCACCGCATCGGCCATGTGTAAACCCCCACCACAAAAAAAAAAAAAAATAATTTACCGGCCGGTTCGGTTAGACCGGTCGGGTCAACCGGTCCACCCAAACCGGCCCCATCGAGTAGAACCGCGCAGAAAAGGGCGAAGGAGCTCGCCCTAATCGCGCGACCTCTGCTCCCCTCTTCACCATCTTCACCCTCTCCACAGCAGCGGCGACCGACGAGGGCATCGCCGGCGAGCTGCTGTTGCTTCGACCAAGCCCCGTCGCCACCGTCGAGAGGAGGACCGCCGGAGAGAGCTTAGCAGCGACCCCATTCCCGCTCGCCCCTGCCTCGCTCCCAGGATTTCGCCGCTGCATACGGTGAGGTCACCGCCGCGATTCCACCTCTCTCAACCGTCGCCACCCATCAACGCCGCCTCGCTTCGGCTCCACGAAGGCACAGCGGTCGGCGTTCCACCCGGATCGACGTGAGGACGCAGCGGCGAGTCGTCTGCTCGAGGCGGAAAGAGCAGAGGGCGGCGACGCGTGAATCGACTCGTCCGCCCGTTCTGCTACGCGACCCATTTCGATTCACCATTTGCGAGCTCGAAGGTGAGGAAATCCGTCCCCTATCGACCCCTTCCCACCTTCGATTTCGCGGACGATACGTTGCCATCCGCGGGTGGTTCGGCGACCTCCGAGAGCTCCGAGGGTTTGACTCCTTACGGTCGAATCGTTGCAGCGTGCTTCCGGCCATCTCGCGCACGAGGACGCCGGGGGTCGTCGGCCAGAGTTTGCGTTCGGGCGTAGGCAGCGGAAGGGCCGGCAAGGGCGTCGGCGAAGGAGCCGACGAATGCGCGACCGGCGAAGGAAGCGGCGAAGGTGTTATTTCGCCCCTTTTCGTAATCGTGATTAAGGATTTCCTTAATCACGATTAGCGCTAATTAACTGTGCTTAGTATAAATAAAATATAATTAGTAAAAAATTATGTTATTGTATGCTTAGTTTAATTAAAAGCATGATTAGCGTTAATTAATTATGCTTAGTGAATAAGAAATTATTTCTTTAATGAAAACGGTTGGGTTGAATCAAGTGGGATTAAATCGGTTGAGTTTGAGTTAAGTTTGGGTTCGAGTCAAGTTGGGTTGGGTGAGCCGAATCAAATAAGTTGAACCTGGTTCGAGCTCAAGTCAAACTAGATTGAATTGAATTTAGCTGAACCGGACCCGAACCGAACCAAATCGAACCGAACCGAACCGAACCGGGTGAACAGTAACACGAACCGTTGACCGGGCCCACTGTTGACCCAGTCAGCGTTGACCGGGCCCACTGTTGACCAGTCAACGTTGACCGTTGACCAGTCAACGTTGACCGTTGATCAGGTTAGAAAAATAATAAATTAAATTAAATAATTAATAAAATAATAAAATAATATTAAAATAATAAAATAATATTAAAATAATAAAATAATATTAAAATAATAAAATAATATTAAAATAATAAAATAATATTAAAAAAATATTAAAATATTAAAAAATCAAAAAAATAATAAAAATTTCTATGGGTTCTACTTGGGCTCCTAGATGACTTGGGCCAAGTTATGGGTGAGTTTGATGAGTAGAAATTGAATAAAAATTTATTTAAGTTATTAACTAAAAATGTAAAAATATGATTAATTTAGAATCGATTAGGTGGGATTAATCCTAAACATGTATAGGATTAATTTAATGTAATAATTATTTAATTGATAGATTTTAATTTATTTATCTTAAGGGAAATAAATTAAATCTATTTTAAATAATTTTTATTAAATAGGATTATTGTGGGTACGCGATCCGAGAAGCTCGGCGGGTGATATTCTCCGCGCGACTTGGTTCCCACGAGCAAATCGTTATCCCAGGTGCGTTGGTTCTCCGTTGGTAGGATTTATTCACGCTAGGGAATTCCCGCTGGGGTTTTCTTAGGAACAATTCTTGGATGTCTTAAATATGATAAACTATAATGTTTGATAAGATTTGAATTGTATGCATGCTAGCATAGTTATCTTATATAACATGTTTATCTGCTATGTATCTAACATGTTCTACATTCATGTCCGGCATGCTGTATTGTTTTCTATGCTTGTGTTAAATAACTACCATGCGGACATAGATAATACATGCGACATGTTAGAACTTTTGGCGACGTCACCGCCACTTAGAGAAAAAGGGGCCTTTTTCCATATGCCCCGGTTGACTGCCGCGTCCCGACAGTGGTCAAACGGTGACGTTTCCGTTAAGCGCCACTCCCGAGGTTGATGCATAGCGGAGCATTGGAAGTACCGCTCCCGACGTTATGCATAACTTATATACTGGGAGCTGGTAGGGTAAGGGACTGTACACACTCCATGGTCATGTTAGACTGGAAATATGGAGCAAGTCCTTACCCGAAATCTTCACCCGCACGAGTGTCGTTGTAGGCGGCCTCGTGATAGTCCTGAGATGGTTAGCTGGGATGAACCCTACCATGGACTTGGCACCGATGAAGTCGAGGGCCACAGCCCATCGTGCGGATGTGCGCCAATCTCGATAGACGTCGACGACTATTGGACTGGGAAGGTGATTCCACATGCGACGCCTTGGACAGTGGATCCGTAGACCGCACGGCTATCACCCTTGACGTCTGCAGACGATCGGATGAGTAGTCCGGATCCTAGGGTGGTTATTCCGGCTAGCCGTGGTCGATGATATTTAAGAGAGGTGACCCTGTCTACGGGTAGTGTGTAGTACTACACGGGTTGTCGTGACCCCTACGGAATCCGGGGAGGATGTAAGTGCACGACGGTTTCGCTAGGGGAGGCATGGTTGGCGACTAGTGAAACAACAGGAGAGGGACTCTGGGTCATCCGTCCTCTCTGCCAACATCAGTGCAGCGGGCATAGGTAGAGACTGAGACAGAAAGGCACTGATGGATTTATTGATACCCCCGGCCCGGGTAGTCATTAAGTGTAGGCAGGCAGCCCGAGTTTATGAAACCTAAAAGTCTCACCATGACGTAGGTGACAGACTACTGATATGCACACTAGACATGACTTAGGTGACATCTAGTGGTATGTACACATGTATTTAATTATTTATTTAATTGGTTATTTATGCTGTCTATTTTTATATAAATTGTTTAAACGATGTGGCATGAAAGATGATGATTAATTACCAAAGACATCCTAGAATACTCCTCCTAGCCTTTGATTTCCTTATTCGGTAGAGCCGTAATTTCGCATTAGGCCGCAAGGCTGAGCACACCGCGTTCAATGTGTGTGCAGGTATCGACGCACGAGACGAGATCGTTGACGGAGTGTTCGTCGCGGAAGGTATACGACTGCTGTTATGAGTTTTCGTATGCCGGTCTTAGATTTGTATTAGGAGATATCGGGACTGTATTTAAGATGTTATTTGAAAATGTGGGTGTATGTAGTTTAGTATTTGTATTTATGCCTTGTATGGGCTTGTCGGGCTCATACGGCGGTTGCCACGTGTCGTCCTGCGGGTCGGGGCGTGACAACTTAAGTGGTATTAGAGCTTAGGTTTAAAGACCTGAGCATTTAAGTGATATCAAAACCTAGGTTTATAAACCTAAGAATTTTTGGAGTTTCGACTCCAAATCTTAATTATAAGGAAGTCAGTCCCGATATATTAAATTGGCCAGTTAGATAGTTAGTGGTACGGTCGTTTACCTATATCGTGACTATGCGTACCGGAAGAGTTTTACCTCACGTAAAAATTTTATTTCGTATGAACTGACAGAAGCATGTTCATGTAGATGTCGGAAGTACCGCCGAGACGTAAACGGGGGAGGCCCCGAAAGCTCGCGGAGCCCCAGGATCATTCGACGGTCACCTCCCGTCCAGTGGCAGATCCGTTAATGCCGCTAGCACCGGTACCAGTTGCGAGTGTTACCGGAGATTCCGACAGGGCACCAGTATCCGCGGTCGCAGAGGGGGCATCATTGGGTACACGTCGGAGCTCGAGTTCTCGTCGTACCTTAAGGCAGAGGACTACATCTACAGTGCCATCAGGGCAGGCACCCGTTGCTCAGGGACAGCTGAACATAATAGCAGCAGCGGTGGCCAGCGCGATGGTCAGCATTCTAAATCCCACTGCACAGCGTGAGCCCGAGGTACCTCAGACTAGTGCACCTCCTCCTCCGCCTCCTGCTGCACCAGTGGTACCACCAGCACCGCAGGTGGTCCAGACGGCTCCTACCCCAGCAGTTGTACCTGCTCCAGCTGATTGTGGTGCAGAGTCAGATCCAGTGAGGGTTGCAACCCCTCTGACTGGAGCTGTAAACCCCCATCACATGAAAAAAAAAAAGACCGGTTCAGGTGAACCGGCCGGAGAGCCGGCCGGTCCAGCTGAACCGGCTTGGACCGGGCGAGGAGGCGAGACGGGGCGAGCGAGAAGAGCAAACGCCCTTCCCACTCGAGCCATCGTCCTCGAGCACGCGAATGTCGCTTCGCCTTCTCCCGCACCGAGCAGCGCCGGCGACTTTTCCTTCGCCGTCGGCTGCTACCCGCCGTCGTCGACGGCTGTCCGCCCTCGTCCACCTCCAGCAAACAACCCCCGGCGGAAGGGAGAAATCGCGACGCCGCTGCTCCTTTCCCGTTCGCGCGACCACCGCAGCAGAGGAACTGCTGCCGATCGATCGCCGCCCAGCGCTCGCAGACCTTCGGCGGACGTCTCCTCCGCCGCAGTTGGAGACGCCGGCCGTCTCCGCGTCTCCACGGGCCTTCGTGGAGTTCGAAGACCCCTCGGCGGGCGGCTGAGCTCGCCGCCCCTGTTCGAGCGATCGAACCCTACCGGCGGCGGCTGCAAATCGCGATCCGCTCGCTTCGCCGGCCGCAAACCCCGCCCTTTCCTTCTCCAGACGTCCGCGAGGTGAGCAGCCGCGTTTTCCCCATTAAAAGGGGTGGTTTTCACCCTCCGGTGGAGACGCCGTGAGTTCGCCGGAGACGACGCCGGAAAGATCGCCGTTTAGGCGCTGATGGTCGTCATTCTCGCAGATAGGCGTAGTCTCCGCGTTGAGCGAGGAGCTACGAAGCTCGCCGGCCGTTTAGCCTTCGTTTTCGCGAGTTCCGGCGAGGTGGCGGCTAGGGTTCCGGTGGCGGCGCTGAGTTTTCCGGCGGCGCACAATTAATCCGGCGAAGGTGCTTAATTAGGGCTTAATCGCGATTAGCGAACGCTAAGCATGATTAGTTAAACGTTAAGCATGATTAGTGTAAATATAATATGTTATTAGAATAAGATGTATTAACGTATGCTTAGTTTAATTAAAAGCATGATTAGCGTTAATTAACTAAGCTTAGTGTATAAGAAATTATTTATTTAATGAAAACGGTTGGGTCGAATCAAGTAGGGTTAAATCGGTTGGGTTTGAGTTAAGTTTGGATTCGAGTCAAGTTGGGTTAGGTGAGCCGAATCAAATAAGTTGAACCTGGTTCGAGCTCGAGTCAAATTAGATTGAATTTAATTTAGCTGAACCGGACCCGAACCGAACCAAATCGAACCGAACCGAACCGAACCGGGTGAACAGTAACTCGAACCGTTGACCGAGTCAACAGCGGACCCAGTCAGCATTGACCGGGCCCACCGCCGACCTAGTCAGCATTGACCGAGTCAACCGCTCACCCAGTCGGCGTTGACCGGTCAACAGCTGATCCAGTCAGCGTTGACCGGGCCCACTGCTGACCCAGTCAGCGTTGACCGTTGACCAGGTCAGAAAAATAAATAAAAATAAAATAATATTAAAACAATAAAATAATATTAAAATAATAAAATAATATTAAAATAATAAAACAATATTAAAATAATAAAATAATATTAAAATATTAAAAAATCAAAAAAATAATAAAAATTTCTATGGGTTCTACTTGGGCTCCTGGATGACTTGGGCCAAGTTATAGGTGAGTTTGATGAGTAGAAATTGAATAAAAATTCATTGAGGTTATTAGATAAAAATACAAAAATATGATTAATTCATAATTCATTAGGTGAGATTAATTCTAAACATACATAGGATTAATTTAATGTAATAATTATTTAATTGATAGATTTTAATTTATTTATCTTAAGGGAAATAAATTAAACCTATTTTTAATAATTTTTATTAAATAGGATTATTGTGGGTACGCGATCCGAGAAGCTCGGCGGGTGATATTCTCCGCGCGACTTGGTTCCCAGGAGTAGATCCCTATCCTAGGTGCGTTGGTTCTCCGTTGGTAGGATTTATTCACGCTAGGAAATACCCGCTGGGGTTTCTTAGGAAAAATTCTTGGATGTCTTCAATATGATAAACCATAATGTTTGATAAGATTTAAATTTTATGCATGCTAGCATAGTTATCTTATCTAACATGTTTGATCTGCTAGGTATCTAACATGCTTTATAATCATGTCGTGCATGCTAAATTGCTTCGGTATGATATGTTAAATAACTACCATGCGGACATAGATAATACATGCGACATGTTAGAACCTTGGCGACGTCACCGCCACTTAGAGAAAAAGGGGCCTTTTTCCATATGCCCCGGTTGACCGTCGCGTCCCGACGGTGGTCGAACGGTGACGTTTCCGTTAGGCGCCACTTCCGAGGTTGATGCATAGCGGAGCACTGGGAGCACCACTCCCGACGTTATGCATAGCTCATATACTGGGAGCTGGTAGGGTAAGGGACTGTACACACTCCATGGTCATGTTAGACTGGAAATATGGAGCAAGTCCTTACCCGAAACCTTCACCCGCGCGAGTGTCGTTGTAGGCGGCCTCGTGATAGTCCTGAGATGGTTAGCTAGGATGAACCCTACCATGGACTTGGCACCGACGAAGTCGAGGGCCACAACCCATCGTGCGGATGTGCGCCGATCTCGATAGACGTGGACGGCTATTGGACTGGGAAGGTGATTCCACATGCGACGCCTTGGACAGTGGATCCGTAGACCGCACGGCTATCACCCTTGACGTCTGCAGACGATCGGATGAGTAGTCCGGATCCTAGGGTGGTTATTCCGGCTAGCCGTGGCCGATGATATTTAAGAGAGGTGACCCTGTCTACGGGCAGTGTGTAGTACTACATGGGTGTCGTGACCCCTACGGTATCCGGGGAGGATGTAAGGGCACGACGGTTTCGCTAGGGGAGGCATGGTTGGCGACTAGTGAAACAACAGGAGAGGGACTCTGGGTCATCCGTCCTCTCTGCCAACATCAGTGCGGCGGGCATAGGTAGAGACAGGAAGGCACTGATGAGCTTACTGATACCCCTGACCCGGGTAGTCATTAAGCGTAGGCTGGCAGCCCGAGTTTATGAAACCTAAAAGTCTCACTATGACGTAGGTGACATACTATTGATATGGACACTAGACATGACTAGGGTGACATCTAGTGACATGTACACATTTATTTATTTATTTAATTGTTTGTTTATGATGTCTATGTTTATATGAATTGTTTAAACGATATGGCATGAAAAATGATGATTAATTACCAAAGACATCCTAGAATACTCCTCCAAGCCTTTGATTTCCTTATTCGGTAGAGCCGTAATTTCGCATTAGGCCGCAAGGCTGAGCACACCGCGTTCAATGTGTGTGCAGGTGTCGATGCACGAGACGAGATCGATGACGGAGGGTTCGTGCGGAAGGTATACGACTGCTGTTATGAGTTTTCGTATGCCGGTCTTAGATTTGTATTAGGAGATATCAGGACTGTATTTAAGATGTTATTTGAAAATGTGGGTGTATGTAGTTTAGTATTTGTATTTATGCCTTGTATGGGCTTGTCGGGCTCATACGACGGTTGCCACGTGTCGTCCTGCGGGTCGGGGCGTGACAACTTAAGTGGTATCAGAGCTTAGGTTTAAAGACCTGAGCATTTAGGTGATATCAAAACATAGGTTTATAAACCTAGGGATTTTGGAGTTTCGACTTCAAATCTTAATTATAAGGAGGTCAGTCCCGATATATTAGATTTGCCAGTTAGATAGTTAGTGGTACGGTCGTTTACCTATATCGTGACTATACGTAACAAAAGAGTTTTACCTTACGTAGAAATTCTATTTCGTATAAACTGACAGAAGCTTGTTCATGTAGATGTCAGAAGTACCGCCCAGACGTAAACGGGGGAGGCCCCGAAAGCTCGCGGAGCCCCAGGATCATTCGACGGCCACCTCCCGTCCAGCGGCAGATCCGTTAACGCCGTTAGCACCGGTACCAGCTGCGAGTGTTACCGGAGATTCCGACAGGGCACCAGTATCCATGGTCCCAGAGGGGGCATCATTGGGTACACGTCGGAGCTCGAGTTCTCGTCGTACCTTGAGGTAGAGGACTACATCTACAGTGCCATCAGGGCAGGCACCCGTTGCTCAGGGACAGCTGAATATAATAGCAGCAGCGGTGGCCAGCGCGATTGTCAGCATTCTAAATCCCACTGCACAGCGTGAGCCCGAGGTACCTCAGACTAGTGCACCTCCTCCTCCGCCTCCTGCTGCACCAGTGGTACCACCAGCACCGCGGGTGGTCCGGACGGCTCCTGCCCCAGCAGTTGTACCCGCTCCAGCTGATCGTAGTGCAGAGTCAGATCCAGTGAGGGTTGCAACAGCAGTTGCTACCCCTCCGATAGGAGCACAGGGGACTTATACTCGAGTGGATTATTAGACCCCGCCTGGGGGAGTTGTTACGTCGGAGCCCAGTACCCGAGCTGCGAGGCCGATAGCCGCGTGGGTGAGAGACGCTCGACATCTGGGGTGTGTTACATTTTCTAGATCATCTGACCCCCAGACAGCCCGGTCTTGGATTAACAACATCCGCCGTATCACTGCGGATTTGGAGTTATCTGATAGAGACCGACTTGGAGTGGCACTCTATCTGGTAGACGGGGAGGCTGAGACCTGGCGAGATGAGCTGGAGACCCGTTATTCTACAGGACTGACGTGGGACATATTTCTGGATGAGTTCCACGAGTGTTTCTATACAGAGCTCCAGCATGATCTGAAGGTACAGGAGTTCTTAGACTGTAGACAGGGAGGCAGATCTGTGTCAGAGTATGTGGCGGAGTTTAATCTTCTGGCCTCCCTGGTACCCGACACGATCACATCCGACAGGTATCGTCAGATGCGCTTTATTCAGGGCTTCGATGACCACCTTAGTGTTAGGGTGGGAATATTGGATTACACTGCTTTCCAGCAGTTGGTGGATAAAGCCCTGTGGACTGAGAGGATGATCCAGACGACACATATGCGGAGAGAGGGGCATAAGAAGAAGAGGTCAGCGACACATAGAGGTCGAGGTGACTTCAGGGACAGACAGACTGGCTCGGTAGCTTCAGTGGCCTCGGCTGCAGGAGGGGCTCCATCTGGGAGCCGATTTATACAGAGGACTGAGCAGCGGGGTCAGCCGAGTCAGGCACGTTCCCAGCCGTCAGTACATAGGGCCCCTCAGATACACCGTGCATCACAGTTGGCCCCATGTACCATTTGCCGCCGGACTCACACTGGGATGTGCCGAGAGATCACTTGTTATCAGTGCGGACAGAAGGGGCACATTCGGACCAGCTGTCCGCAGCGGATTCAGATGGGTGGATCCCAGCAGTCAGCCATCCACCCGGCATCTGCGGGTCGTGGTCGTCCTCCTGCACCGTTCCCACCGGCTGCACCTATGACGGGGTCTACCCGAGGATTTCCTACCGGATCGGGCCCACACTCTCAGAGGCCGCCCAAGCGCACCCAGACGCGCATATATGCATTGGACGACATCGACGCCCAAGCCAACCCCGATGTAGTCACGGGTAACTCCTCCCATGCTGACGCCTCTTAAATAGAATTTTTATTTTGGAGATTTAGTCTTTCCATTTGATAAGTTGTTGTTGTGTTGGATTTTGGAACTAAAACTTATCTTTTGTTAAGTGAGACTAAATTTAACTTGTCGCATGTGTTGTTTGTGTGATGTGGAATAGGACATATGCGATTATTTGATGCATGAGCTCGTATTCTTATTGACACCGGGTCACATCGGTCTTTCATTAGTTCGGAGTTCGCCAGGCGAGCCGATATACCTCTTACCCCGTTAGAGGCAGAGTTGATTGTCTGTACTCCCTTGGGTGAGAAGATTTTACGGAGTCAGGTGTATCGGTCCTGTCCCATTATGATACAGGAGGTTTCCCTTGAGGCGGACCTGATTCCACTGGACATGGCAGACTTCGTTGTGATTCTCGGTATGGACTAGTTGACAGCACATAGAGCCCTGGTGAGCTGCTTCACAAAGTCAGTGTCCTTCGTTGGATCGGGACCCCCGGAGCTGGTATTCGAGGGGGATCGTCGAGTCCTGCCGACTGCCATTATATCCGCTCTCACGGCGCAGAGGTACATCAGGAAAGGGTATCAGTATTTTCTTGCGCACGTAGTGGATAGCAGCCAGTCGGATAGCCAGATGGCAGATATTCCTGTAGTTCACAAGTTCTCAGATATTTTTCCAGATGAATTGCCTGGCCTACCCCCGGATCGGGTGTTAGAGTTTTGCATCGATCTCGCCCCTGGGACGATGCCAATCTCTAGACCCCCGTATCGTATGGCACCGGCAGAGTTGAAGGAACTCAAGCTACAGTTACAGGACTTGGTAGATAAGGGGTTTATTCGACCTAGTGTCTCCCCTTGGGGCGCACCTGTTCTATTTGTGAAGAAAAAGGATGGGACCTTGAGGATGTGCATTGATTACAGGCAGTTGAATAAGGTCACCATCAGGAACAGGTATCCGCTTCCCCGCATCGATGACTTATTTGATCAGTTACAGGGAGCTCGGGTTTTCTCGAAGATTGATTTGAGGTCCGGGTATCATCAGTTAAAGATTAGGGACTCGGATGTTCCGAAGACGGCATTTCGGTCACGGTATGGACATTATGAGTTCCTAGTCATGTCTTTTGGACTTACTAATGCTCCCGCGGCCTTTATGGATTTGATGAACCAGGTTTTTCATAGACATTTAGATAAGTGTGTCATTGTCTTTATTGATGACATACTTGTCTATTCGAAGAGCCCGGAGGAGCATATGAGGCATCTCCGACTTGTCCTTCAGGTACTGAGAGATAGTCAGCTTTATGCTAAGTTTTCCAAATGTGAGTTTTGGCTGACTCAGGTTGGATTTCTGGGGCATATTATATCCAGTGAGGGCATAAAGGTCGATCCGACTAAGATTGAGGCAGTGACTAAGTGGGAGCAGCCTAAGAGTCCCACAGAGGTCCGTAGTTTCCTTGGATTAGCTGGATATTATCGGCGGTTTGTGCAGGATTTCTCACGTATTGCAGCGCCGATTACCAAGTTGACTAGGAAGGACATTAAGTTTCAGTGGACCCCAGAGTGTGAGCTCAGTTTCCAGGAGCTTAAGACTCGTTTAACCACTGCTCCGATACTCACCCTCCTAGTCAGCGGTACAGAGTATGTGGTATTCAGCGATGCTTCGAAGCAAGGGCTGGGTTGTGTACTTATGCAGGGCGGACGGGTAATTGCCTATGCTTCACGACAGTTGAAGAAGCACGAGGTAAATTATCCGACTCATGATTTGGAGTTAGCCACTATTGTTCTGGCTCTTAAGATTTGGCGACACTATCTTTACGGGGAGAAGTGTCATATTTTCACGGACCATAAGAGCCTACAGTACTTGTTGACCCAGAGGGAGTTGAACCTCAGGCAGCGCCGCTGGTTGGAGTTGATCAAGGACTATGACTTGATTATTGACTACCATCCGGGGAAGGCTAATGTTGTGGCAGATGCTTTGAGCAGAAAGTCGTCTGTCACTTTGGCGTATATACGCACTGCCTACTTACCCTTGCTGCGTGACATGAGATTGCTGGGGGTTGAGCTACAGTGTGACTCTCAGGGTGGGTTACTGGCACAGTTTACTGTGCGACCCACTTTATCAGACCGGCTGGCCGAGTTACAGAGGACAGACTCTGAGTTGAGTATGGTGATCCGGAGAGTAAAGGATGGTCAGGGTCAGGAGTTCAGACTCAGAGATGACGGCATGCTGGTGCTGAATGACAGGATCTGCGTACCCCATGATGAGGATCTACGATGACAGATTCTGGAGGAGGCACACAGTTCCGCTTATGCTATGCATCCGGGTAGTACGAAGATGTATCGTACTATTCGACAGACGTATTGGTGGTCGGGCATGAAGCGGGACATAGCTGAGTTTGTAGCTCGATGCCTAGTATGCCAGCAGGTTAAGGCGGAACATCAGAAGCCGGCAGGGACTTTGCAGCCTCTTCCGATACCGGAGTGGAAGTGGGAGCACATCACCATGGACTTTGTAGTCGGGTTGCCGCGCACCCAGAGACACCATGACGCTATCTGGGTGATCGTTGATCGACTTACAAAGTCTGCCCACTTCTTGCCGATTGAGATTTCTTACACATTGGAGAGGTTAGCCAGGCTGTACATCAGCGACATTGTCCGCCTTCATGGAGTACTTGTATCTATTGTGTCGGACCGAGATCCTAGGTTCACTTCTAGGTTCTGGCCGAAGTTTCAGGGGGAGCTGGGTACATCATTGAGGTTTAGCACCGTATTTCACCCACAGACTGAAGGACAGTCAGAGCGTACCATACAGACGCTGGAGGACATGTTGAGAGCATGTGTGCTCGAGTTTACTGGTAGCTGGGATACCCACCTTCCTTTGGTGGAATTTAAATATAATAATAGCTATCAGGCCAGCATTGGTATGGCTTCTTATGAGGCTCTATATGGCAGACAGTGTCGGACTCCATTATGTTGGAGTGAGGTAGGCGAGAGACGACTGACAGGTACGAAGTTGATTGATGAAACCGTAGCCAAGGTCAGTGTCATTCGAGGCAGACTGAAGACAGCTCAGGACCGACAGAAGTGCTATGCAGATAATCGTCATAGGCCTCTAGAGTTTGCAGTCGAGGATATGGTTTTTCTAAAGGTATCCCCCTGGAAGGGCATTCTTCGTTTTCAGAAGAAAGGGAAGCTACACCCTAGATACATCGGACCCTTCCAGGTACTTGAGAGAGTCGGGCTGGTGGCATACCGACTGGAGCTACCTGCAGACTTAGAGCAGATTCATGATGTCTTCCATGTATCCATGTTGAGGAAGTACATTTCAGATCCGTCCCATGTCCTCACAGCACCACCAGTTCAGCTGAGAGAGGACTTGAGCTACGGGGTGCGGGCTATTGAGATCATAGATCGGCGCGTAAAGGTACTTCGAGGTAAGTCTATCCCCTTAGTAAAAGTCCTCTGGAGGAACGCTCATATCGAGGAAGCTATATGGGAGACTGAGGCCCACATGCGGGCCCAGCAACCTCACTTATTTGAGGGAGAGAGTGTTTGAGTGTGATGTACAAAAATTTTGGAAATTTATATGTTGATTTTGGATATTCAAGTGTTATTTTGGAGGACCAAAATTTTTAAGGGGGGGAGTACTTGTAAACCCCTATCACATGAAAAAAAGAAGAAGATCGGTTCAGGTGAACCGGTCGGAGAGCCGGCCGGTCCAGCTGAACCGGCTTGGACCGAGCGAGGAGGCGAGACGGGGCGAGCGAGAAGAGCAAACGCCCTTCCCACTCGAGCCATCGTCCTCGAGCACGCGAACGTCGCTTCGCCTTCTCCCGCACCAAGCAGCGCCGACGACTTTTCCTTCGCCGTCGGCTGCTGCCCGCCGTCGTCGACGGCTGTCCGCCCTCGTCCACCTCCAGCAAACAACCCCCGGCGGAAGGGAGAAGTCGCGACGCCGCTGCTCCTTTCCCGTTCGCGCGACCACCGCAGCAGAGGAACTGCTGCCGATCGATCGCCGCCCAGCGCTCGCAGACCTTCGGCGGACGTCTCCTCCGCCGCGGTTGGAGACGCCGGCCGTCTCCGCATCTCCACGGGCCTTCGTGGAGTTCGAAGACCCCTCAGCGGGCGGCTGAGCTCGCCGCCCCTGTTCGAGCGATCGAACCCTACCGGCGGCGGCTGCAAATCGCGATCCGCTCGCTTCGCCGGCCGCAAACCTCGCCCTTTCCTTCTCCAGACGTCCGCGAGGTGAGCAGCCGCGTTTTCCCCATGAAAAGGGGTGGTTTTCACCCTCCGATGGAGACGCCGTGAGTTCGCCGGAGACGACGCCGGAAAGATCGCCGTTTAGGCGCTGATGGTCGTCATTCTCGCAGATCGGCGTAGTCTCCGCATTGAGCGAGGAGCTACGAAGCTCGCCGGCCGTTTAGCCTTCGTTTTCGCGAGTTCCGGCGAGGTGGCGGCTAGGGTTCCGGCGGCGGCGCTGAGTTTTCCGGCGGCGCACAGTTAATCCGGCGAAGGTGCTTAATTAGGGCTTAATCGCGATTAGCGAACGCTAAGCATGATTAGTTAAACGTTAAGCATGATTAGTGTAAATATAATATGTTATTAGAATAAAATGTATTAACGTATGCTTAGTTTAATTAAAAGCATGATTAGCGTTAATTAACTAAGCTTAGTGTATAAGAAATTATTTATTTAATGAAAACGGTTGGGTCGAATCAAGTGGGGTTAAATCGGTTGGGTTTGAGTTAAGTTTGGGTTCGGTGAGCCGAATCAAATAAGTTGAACCTGGTTCGAGCTCGAGTCAAATTAGATTGAATTTAATTTAGCTGAACTGGACCCGAACCGAACCAAATCGAACCGAACCGAACTGAACCGGGTGAACAGTAACTCGAACCGTTAACCGAGTCAACAGCTGACCCAGTCAGCATTGACCGGGCCCACCGCCGACCCAGTCAGCGTTGACCGGTCAACAGCCGACCCAGTCATCGTTGACCGGGCCCACTGCTGACCCAGTCAGCGTTGACCAGTCACCGTTGACCGTTGACCAGTCAACGTTGACCGTTGACCAGTCAACGTTGACCGTTGACCAGTCAACGTTGACCGTTGACCAAGTCAGAAAATAAATAAAAATAAAATAATAATAAAATAATAAAATAATATTAAAATAATAAAATAATATTAAAATATTAAAAAAATGAAGAAAAAAATAATAAAAATTTCTATGGGTTCTACTTGAGCTCCTGGATGACTTGGGCCAAGTTATGGGTGAGTTTGATGAGTAGAAATTGAATAAAAATTCATTGAGGTTATTAGATAAAAATGCAAAAATATGATTAATTGATAATTCATTAGGTGAGATTAATCCTAAACATGCATAGGATTAATTTAATGTAATAATTATTTAATTGATAGATTTTAATTTATTTATCTTAAGGGAAATAAATTAAATCTATTTTAAATAATTTTTATTAAATAGGATTATTGTGGGTACGCGATCCGAGAAGCTCGGCGGGTGATATTCTCCGCGCGACTTGGTTCCCAGGAGTAGATCCCTATCCTAGGTGCGTTGGTTCTCCGTTGGTAGGATTTATTCACGCTAGGAAATACCCGCTGGGGTTTCTTAGGAAAAATTCTTGGATGTCTTCAATATGATAAACCATAATGTTTGATAAGATTTAAATTTTATGCATGCTAGCATAGTTATCTTATCTAACATGTTTGATCTGCTAGGTATCTAACATGCTTTATAATCATGTCGTGCATGCTAAATTGCTTTTGTATGATATGTTAAATAACTACCATGCGGACATAGATAATACATGCGACATGTTAGAACCTTGGCGACGTCACCGCCACTTAGAGAAAAAGGGGCCTTTTTCCATATGCCCCGGTTGACCGCCGCGTCCCGACGGTGGTCAAACGGTGACGTTTCCATTAGGCGCCACTCCCGAGGTTGATGCATAGCGGAGCACTGGGAGCACCACTCCCGACGTTATGCATAGCTCATATACTGGGAGCTGGTAGGGTAAGGGACTGTACACACTCCATGGTCATGTTAGACTGGAAATATGGAGCAAGTCCTTACCCGAAACCTTCACCCGCGCGGCATCGTGATAGTCCTGAGATAGTTAGCTCGGATGAACCCTACCATGGACTTGGCACCGACGAAGTCGAGGGCCACAACCCATCGTGCGGATGTACGCCGATCTCGATAGACGTTGACGGCTATTGGACTGGGAAGGTGATTCCACATGCGACGCCTTGGACAGTGGATCCGTAGACCGCACGGCTATCACCCTTGACGTCTGCAGACGATCGGATGAGTAGTCCGGATCCTAGGGTGGTTATTCCGGCTAGCCGTGGCCGATGATATTTAAGAGAGGTGACCCTGTCTACGGGCAGTGTGTAGTACTACATGGGTGTCGTGACCCCTACGGTATCTGGGGAGGATGTTAGGGCACGACGGTTTCACTAGGGGAGGCATGATTGGCGACTAGTGAAACAACAGGAGAGGGACTCTGGGTCATCCGTCCTCTCTGCCAACATCAGTGCGGCGGGCATAGGTAGAGACAGAAAGGCACTGATGGGCTTACTGATACCCCCGGCCCGGGTAGTCATTAAGCGTAGGCTGGCAGCCCGAGTTTATGAAACCTAAAAGTCTCACTATGACGTAGGTGACATACTATTGATATGAATACTAGACATGACTAGGGTGACATCTAGTGACATGTACACATTTATTTATTTATTTATTTATTTGTTTATGATGTCTATGTTTATATGAATTGTTTAAACGATATGGCATGAAAAATGATGATTAATTACCAAAGACATCCTAGAATACTCCTCCTAGCCTTTGATTTCCTTATTCGATAGAGCCGTAATTTCGCATTAGGCCGCAAGGCTGAGCACACCGCGTTCAATGTGTGTGCAGGTGTCGATGCACGAGATGAGATCAATGATAGAGGGTTCGTCGCGGAAGGTATACGACTGCTGTTATGAGTTTTCGTACGCCGGTCTTAGATTTGTATTAGGAGATATCAGGACTGTATTTAAGATGTTATTTGAAAATGTGGGTGTATGTAGTTTAGTATTTGTATTTATGCCTTGTATGGGCTTGTCGGGCTCATACGGCGGTTGCCACGTGTCGTCCTGCGGGTCGGGGCGTGACAGGAGCACAGGGGACATATACTCGAGCGGATTACCAGACCCCGTCTGGGGGAGTTGTTACGTCGGAGCCCAGTACCCGAGCTGCGAGGCCGATAGCCGCTTGGGTGAGAGACGCTCGACATCTGGGGTGTGTTACTTTTTCTGGATTGTTTGACCCCCAGACAGCCCGGTCTTGGATTAACAATATCCGTCGTATCACTGCGGATTTGGAGTTATCTGATAGAGACCGACTTGGAGTGGCACTCTATCTGGTAGACGGGGAGGCTGAGACTTGGCGAGAGGAGCTGGAGACCCGTTATTCTACAGGACTGATGTGGGACATCTTTTTGGATGAGTTCCACGAGCATTTCTATACAGAGCTCCAGCATGATCTGAAGGTACAGGAGTTCCTGGACTGTAGACAGGGAGGCAGATCTGTGTCAGAGTATGTGGCGGAGTTTAATCTGCTGGCCTCCTTGGTACCCGACACGATCTCATCCGACAGGTATCGTCGGATGCGCTTCATTCAAGGCTTGGATGACCACCTTAGTGTTAGGGTGGGAATACTGGATTACACTGCTTTCCAGCAGTTGGTGGATAAAGCCCTGTGGACTGAGAGGATGCTCCAGACGACGCGTATGCGGAGAGAGGGGCATAAGAAGAAGAGGTCAGCGTTAGGCGCCACTCCCGAGGTTGATGCGTAGCGGAGCACTGGGAGCACCACTCCCGACGTTATGCATAGCTTATATACTGGGAGCTGGTAGGGTAAGGGACTGTACACACTCCATGGTCATGTTAGACTGAAAATATGGAGCAAGTCCTTACCCGAAACCTTCACCCGCACGAGTGTCGTTGTAGGCGGCCTCGTGATAGTCCTGAGATGGTTAGCTAGGATGAACCCTACCATGGACTTGGCACCGACGAAGTCGAGGGCCACAGCCCATCGTGCGGATGTGCGCCGATCTCGATAGACGTCGACGGCTATTGGACTGGGAAGGTGATTCCACATGCGACGCCTTGGACAGTGGATCCGTAGACCGCACGGCTATCACCCTTGACGTCTGCAGACGATCGGATGAATAGTCGGGATCCTAGGGTGGTTATTCCGGCTAGCCGTGGCCGATGATATTTAAGAGAGGTGACCCTGTCTACGGACAGTGTGTAATACTACACGGGTTGTCGTGACTCCTACGGAATCCGGGGAGGATGTAAGGGCACGACGGTTTCGCTAGGGGAGGCATGGTTGGCGACTAGTGAAACAACAGGAGAGGGACTCTGGGTCATCCGTCCTCTCTGCCAACATCAGTGCAGCGGGCATAGGTAGAGACTGAGACAGAAAGGCACTGATGGGCTTATTGATACCCCCGGCCTGAGTAGTCATTAAGTGTAGGCAGGCAGCCCGAGTTTATGAAACCTAAAAGTCTCACCATGACGTAGGTGACAGACTACTGATATGCACACTAGACATGACTTAGGTGACATCTAGTGGCATGTACACATGTATTTAATTATTTATTTAATTGGTTATTTATGCTGTCTATTTTTATATAAATTGTTTAAACGATGTGGTATGAAAGATGATGATTAATTACCAAAGACATCCTAGAATACTCCTCCTAGCATTTGATTTCCTTATTCGGTAGAGCCGTAATTTCGCTTTAGGCCGCAAGGCTGAGCACACCGCGTTCAATGTGTGTGCAGGTGTCGACGCACGAGACGAGATCGTTGACGGAGGGTTCGTCGCGGAAGGTATACGACTGCTGTTATGAGTTTTCGTATGCCGGTCTTAGATTTGTATTAGGAGATATCGGGACTGTATTTAAGATGTTATTTGAAAATGTGGGTGTATGTAGTTTAGTATTTGTATTTATGCCTTGTATGGGCTTGTCGGGCTCATACGGCGGTTGCCACGTGTCGTCCTGCGGGTCGGGGCATGACACCATGGCTGCGTTCGGATGGAGGAACGCAAAGTGGCGGCCATCCGGGTTTGGCCATGTCCGAAGAACCCCGCAGATCTCCGCTCCTTCCTCGGCTTTACCAATTACTATCGGCGATTCATCCAAGGATACTCCACGATCACCGTCCCCTTAACAGATCTTTTGAAGAAAAATCACTTGTGGGCGTGGACATCGGCGTGCGATACGGCTTACCAGCGCCTCAAGCAGAAGATGATGGAGAAGCCGGTATTGGCGCTACCCAACTTCGAACAACCGTTCGAGGTCGTCACCGACGCCTCCGACAAAGCTCTTGGTGGCGTTCTCACTCAGGATAGACATCCGGTGGCATATGAAAGTAGGAAACTCAATGCTGCGGAACAAAGCTACAGTGCCCACGAGAAAGAGATGCTCGCCGTCCTTCATTGTCTGCGTACTTGGCGGGTTTATCTGTTGGGCAACCCGTTCACCGTGCAGACAGATAACGTGGCCAACACGTTCTTTCAGACGCAAAAGAAGCTCTCCGCCAGGTAGATCCGATGGCAAGAACAACTTGCCGAATATGATTTTGTCTGGCGCTACAAAGCCGGTCGTTGCAATCAAGCGGCTGATGCGTTGAGTCGTCGAATTTCTGCCATCACAACCCGAACGCATGGCGACCTGGCAGATCGTCTTCGGGTAGCTGGTGAGAAGGATCTGGTCTATCGGCGCATCTTGCAGCTGATCACGCAAGGCGACACCCGCCGGTATTGGACAGACGCTACCGGGATCATTCAAACCAGGGGAAGTCGCACGTACGTCCCCTGTTCTGCCGAATTGAAGCAGGAACTGATTTCAGAATGCCATGATACCATCTGGGCGGGGCATCCTGGTGTTGAACGGACGCTGGCTCTCCTTAGTCGTTCGTTTTTTTGGCCACGCATGGGCGACGATATCGAGGCCTTCGTCCGAACTTGCGGGGTATGCCAGCGCAACAAGACGGAGTGAAACAGGGGAGCAGGCTTGCTGCAGCCACTGCCTCCGCCGTCCCAACCTTGGCGATCAATTTCTCTGGATTTCATCACCTATTTTCCCAGGGTCAACAACATCTCCGCGGTCCTCGTCGTTGTGGATCGGTTCAGCAAATTTGCTATTTTTATTCCAACCAATGAACAGGTTACGGCCGAACAAGCAGCCGATTTATTTCGGGCTTCCGGAGGACATTGTCAGCGATCGCGATCCTCGCTTCACCGGGAAGTTTTCGACCTCGCTCTTCCGCCTCCTCGGTTCCAAACTGAAGTTTTTCACTGCCAACCATCCTCAAACGGATGGTCAGACGGAGCGGACAAATGCCCTCTTAGAGGAATATTTATGGAACTTCGTTACCATCAAGCAGCAGAACTGGGTGGCACTCTTGGATGTCGCCCAGTACAGTTACAACACCAACCGCAGTTCGGCCACCGGGAAATCTCCCTTTGAAATCGTCTACGGTCATTCCCCGCTTCATCCTGCGGAGATCAGTCAGGCCTCCATCGACGAACGTTGTCCGGCTGCTACGCAGTTCGCTTTTAATCGGCAAGAACAGCTAGAAGAGGTCCAAGAAAATTTAGAGAAGGCCGCGCGGCGTATGAAGAAGCAGGCAGACCAACATCGACGCCCTCGGGAATTTTCTGTTGGCGACAAGGTCCTCCTCAAACTCCCTTCCCAGTATTGGCGATGCTAGAAGAATTCCCCTCTCCACAAGGGTCTCCTCCCACGTTTTGAAGGTCCCTTCGAAGTACTGGAGAAAATCGGGGCCGTGGCATACCGCCTGCAGCTTCCCCCCACCATTCGGATGCATCCCACCTTCCACGTCAGTTTACTTAAACCATTTTACACCGATGCATCCGGCAGTCGATTACCTGAAGATCGACGTCCCCTGCTTCCGAACGAACCCAGCCGGCAGATCCACCAAATCCTGGGTCGTCGCACCTTCCAGCCGCAGGGGACCACCGAATACCTCATCCATTGGAAGGGCGATCCACTTGCGGAAGCCAGTTGGGAGAACGAAGCGGACCTTGGTCGATTCAAACGTACCATTCAAGCCTATCTCCAGCAGGACTCGATGGGGACATCGCCTATTACAGACGGGGGAGAATTGTCAACATCCCCACTTCCGCATGGAGCGGACGCGCCCCAAACAACGGGACGCCTTCTTCCATCTTCTTTATAATATCGTTGTTACAAAACTATAGTTCAGTTTTTGCTTTTGCTAGGACTTGTAACCCATTGAAGGAGAGAGTAATAAGAAGTCCTTCGTTCGGTGTTCATCGACGCTTCCTTCGCGAGGCTAACGTCGCCGACCACCCAAGTTCCGACGGCCGCACTCCCCGAGTTCTCCTCGTCCCTCGGTTGTGTAGAGAACTCGGTGGTGTGTCACTTATCCTTTGTCCTTTGAGTAGTTTTCAAAGTTAAATTAAATTGATGTATTATTTTATCTCTCAAATACTTATCCTTTTAAGTGCACGCTTTGGTATAAATGAGACTGTGAGTTCTATAGTTACTGAATTAAAAAAAGGATGGACTCTTAAAGATATATATGAGATCATCCGTTGGTTTGATGAACTTAATCCAGTTGTTTTAATATAAAGTGTGTATATAAAATGTAATTCGATGTTCTATAATTGTTAATTATAATTTGTATTTTAAAATCATTTAATGTAACGTGATCTTAATCATGTTTTAAGATATATAATGGCAATAAAAATTACTAATATACACAAATTCTTAATAATGTTTTTAATTATTTTCAAAAAATATAAATAGGTCTATTATTATTAAAAAAATATTTATCAAGGATCCATTATATAATAATTAAAAATAATTTGAATTTAAAATAACAATAAATAATCTATCATTATTATTATGGATTAAAATTAAGTTAATTTACTTATGTCCTTCGGTAACTGATAAGGATTTTTAAATAAATAAATTATCATTCATTATTTCAATACTGTTATACATAAATTTTTGCTCCTTACAACTTATTTGAATGCATTAAGAATAATCCTCAATTTATCTTCTAGGAAGGTTATTTAAGTATCACTATAATATCATATATTACAAGTCACAGAAGGAGCAAATATATTAAGAAAAAACATCTTAAATAGCAGTAGTATTCTAAGCTAAATATAAGATAATAAATTTTTCTATTTTATCTCTGTCCAGTCTAGTAAAGATTACTATCTTAATGTGCAGAAGAAGGATTACTTCATCCTTTACTTGTTGTTTGAATAGTCTTTAATTCCTCTCCACCTAAATGTAATACACAAACTTTGCCATCACTATTTGTGTAATTTATTTTCCATATAATTTGTATCAATGATTTTTTAATCTATTTCAACGTATCACAATCTTACTATATCTATATTTATTTAGTAAATGCTCTAAGGTTTTCCGTTGTTGTCAAACATAGTTAACATCCCCCTTCTATTTGCATGCCCTACTTGAGTAGTTTATCTGTGATCATAAATTTCTAATATAATGCAAGCCATAGAATAAAAGTAGTTCTAGGCCTAGTAGTATAGTTAAATTAATCAAAGTCTTATTTAGCAGTGTACCCATCAATATATTGTAATTATACAAATTGTAATTTTCCTCGTTAGGGCCACTGTAAGCTGAGGGTGATGTTGTAATACCGTTCCACTTATTATCACTTTCTTTAATATCCAATTTATTTATTTGGGTATCGTAGTAATATAAATATTTTATCTTATATGAGGTCATAGATTCAATATTTAGTTTTTAAAAAAAATTACTTAAGTCCAAGTTGGATAAGGTTACTTTAATAATTAAAATATGGACTAACCCAATTCTAATCTTACTTAATAACTTAATTTATACCATGGTAAGTTTGAAAATTTAATAATATTAATTAAAAATAAAAAATAATATTAATACGTGAGAGGATGAGTGAGTTGTATAAAGTACAATCCTATAGTTAGAACAATTGATTCTATACTAGATATTATGTTTTTAATAACTAACCAAATTTTAAATAAATATGTTAAGCCATTTTAAATTTCATACTGTTATAGGAGTTGTTCCTAAGGATATATATACCATTTATAAATATTAAAAGAGGTATTTTTATAGTTTTAAAATTTAGATGGTTTTTCTGCAATTAACCCTTCGTATCGACCAAAGTTGGCCTTTTCTTTTAAAAAAATTGTAGAACATCAACCCAGAGAAGAAGTGGAAATCAAAGCTAATTTTATTTTAAAAAAACATTGTAAATATTTGGACACAATTTACATTGTCATCGTAAATTAATAAATAACAAATAATGATAATTTAGCAATCCAATAATTATTAAATGCTGCAAACGGAGCAGCTTATTAAACCAATTCTTTTCCCAATCTCCATCATCTCTCTCTCACACCCAAACCAATTTAACTCTTCGCAGAAGAAAAAGAAAACAATTAAAGCACAACTCAACAAGCCATCGATCACTTCATTCAATCAACACGGCTGACCTCGTTACAAAACCAGGAGAGCTGCTCCACCAAGTAGACCTCCGGCCATGCCCACCAGTCCCGCTGCCCTCGCGGCAGCCCCGTTCGGTGTCTCTCCGGCCGGTGCCGGCTCTGCTGCCGGCGGTGGAGGCACGGCTTCGGAGGACTCCGGAGGCGGCGACGGCGGAGGTGGAGAGGGAGACGGCTCCGAGGCCTCGGGAGGAGGAGGAGGAGGAGGAGAAGGCGGAGGGGACGCCGGCGATGGAGAGGGCGGAGGAGCACTGCTGCGTCCCCGTTCTCCCATTACGACGACGAGCAAGGACTCGTTCTTGATGCAGTTGTCGTCGGCGCCGCTGATGAAGTAGAACGGGCCGGAGCGGTTGAACGTGTACACGGTGTTGCCGTCGTCGTACTTCTCGATGTAGCCGCTCGTGTTGCAGGCGGCGTAGCCCTCGCTGTCGACTTCGAGCACCGAGTCTTTGCCGGCCGGGTAGACGAAGACTGCAAAGCCAGAAGAAAGAAAACCTTAACCAGGAAATGCAGTAAAAAAATTGCTTCTTTTTTGGAGGTTTAGATCAAGATCAAATCTAAAAGGTTTAAGAAATTTTCTACAGAACTTACGCAGCGAGTCTCCCATCCGAAACCGGTTCTTCGAAGCCCACTGGTTGAGGGACGCTCCATTGGGGTCAGACACAGACCAGCCATTGGAGCCCCCCACCCTGAACTGAGTTGCATCGGCCCCCATTGCCAGGAGAAGAGCAGCAGAAACGAGCACAAGAGCACATGAGCTTTCCATGAGCGGAAGGCCCATGATCAATGATGAGAAGATGGAGATGAGATGAGGAGGAAAGAGCGGAGAGGTTTAAGGGTATTTGTAGCCTGTAGGGCGTCCCATGGCCCTAAAAAGGTAGGCAAGTGGGGTGCTTTGCGCACAAGGATGGGAATGGGATGAGGTGCAAAGGGCACTCCTTTTTGATATCTTACATCAAGTTATATACTTTGCTTGGTGCAGTTGGGAATATGCATTGCTTCTTCATCGGTTCATTAAAGCCCTAATCATGATCCTATTTGGCTATTTCTCCCTGCTCATGAACTAGGTTTTGGTTAATCTTATAATGATGATTCTATTATTTTTCGAAATATTATACACACTGGATAAATTCTTTTGGTCCGTAGATTCAATTTACGAAGGAAGGATTTCTGATTACTGATCGTGTTGTTCATCATTTGTGTCCTCAAAAGCAGTTTGAGTATGAAGTTGTCGACCCCATGGGTTACCTCGGCGATGATGACATCAACCCCCCTTCTTCTTTTATCTTCTTCCTCTTTTTATGCATCCTTTGTTTCTTTGGATATTGATTCATTAAAATAGCAGTTAGTATTTGATTGCATCTCTCTCTCTCTTTCTGATGCTGCTCAAAATCTAGCATTTAAGTTTAGTAAAATATTTTAACACCAGCAACATTTATTATTATTATTTTCAATTTATCTAATTAATCAAACCAAAAACTCTAATTTTAAAAGATCAGCCTTGTTATCTCGAGTAACTTCCATTTAGCTTCCTATTGCCATATGTGTGTGTATATATATAAAGTATTCAATTAAGTATTGCGATATATAAGTTTTCCTTTTTAAATCTTAATTATAACCTAAATATCTAAAGTATTGTATTTGATCGAGCTCTCCTTCACATAACAAGGCTGCAATTAGGGAGAGAAAGAATAAGAAAGAAAAAGAGAGAAGACCTTGATAACCATCATCAAGATGAACACCAAGTCCCTATCATCTAAATTGATGCTAATTAATTTTGATACTCATGGCCAAAACTAAAAGACCATGATCCACCACCTTCTTGCCTACTGTATATAAATTGATGCTACTTAATTATTATTATTGTTATTTTAAGAAGATATATTTATTGTCTTTGATTATAAGTATATTAAATGTTAATTATATAAGTTGTATCTAACGATTGACTTCCACACCTAAAAATACAATTCTAGATCCTCAACTTGGACTTGCTGCTCGTAAGCATAATACATGTTACATTTACAATTTTTTTTATAACCTTAACCATAGTAGACTAGGAGGCACTATCCTACTTTGCTCAACCACATGAGACACTCACAGATAGTGTGCTGGGCAAAGTCTGGTGATGTGTGAAGTGTGCCCCCCACGAGGTGGTGACCGATGACATACTACATTAATCCCGAGCACAATCCATCCCAAGCTAGACTCATAAATTTAGTAAATTTTTTAATTTTTTTATTATAATTGTTTGAATTTAGTAAGTTTTAAATTTACTATCTTTAATATAGAACTCAATCAGCATAAAAGTAGAACCTCACATAAAATAAACCTATAAATTATATGTGGATCGTACCATATCAGATGTTCTAATTTTCTTCTACAGTAATTGGCCAATTACAAAGATCAATAATCCAAAGAACTTCTTATAAGAATCATTTATTTAAAATATATTTATTTATCTGAATTTAAGTATTTGATTGAAGACATACGCAGTGCAAGAGTTAAATATTTATATATATGCAGTGAAGAGTATTTTCGGATTTGAGCAATTAGAATAATAATGGATCTTTCAATTTATGAAAGTTGACAATGAGTAGATATGTCTGTAAAATAGCAACATACAAGCTTGTTTCGGATCAGCATATATATAATAATGAGTCCGATACAGCTAATATAAAAAAGAAAAAAAAGGAACTAGATATACACTTCTTTCAATCGCTTAGAAACAGAGAATTAATGACCATTCTTCAAGCCTAAGACAACCGGCACACCTCATATTTTTATTCATCCATGTAATGGAATAAATAATTAGGTCGCACTCACGGATGTGTCTCGTCTGCATTGGTCAAACAAATATTCCAATCCAAAACTAGCTACATTCAGCTAACTTGACTTCGTTAATTTTCTTAATTTGTTTCTGCCACCATTACCATTATAAATTTATTTTAGGATGGTTGGTGTTAGATGTGCAGACGTGGATCTCTAAAATATAACTCTAACAACTGATTCTAAAATTAGAATCACTCCCTTTCCTTTGCTGAAAACATTTCTTATTTTTGAGGAAAAAATACACAAATTACTCGCGTTGGGTATGATAGAATAGGAAGTATCATGGACAAGTACAAGGTCCATGGCAGCAACTTATGGCCTATTTTCACAAATGTTAACATTAAATCAATCGAAAAAGAATGAAGGCGGCCATAAATAGGGTTGGGGCGAAATTGGAAAAACAAGCAACATCTCTACTTACGCAATAATCCAACGACAGTCATTGAAGAAATTGGCTTATCAGGCGAACACAAAATACATTTGGACATAAAGCAAATACTCGTCTTAAAGTAGATTATAATATCATCACAACAAGCCATCTTTATCGGTCTGACCGTATCCAACAGGCTTCAGAGTCACAAACATGCAGTTATAGTAGTGGGAGTAAGGCCAGATGAAAATAGCTTAACAAAGATATCTCTGGTTTTTTGTCTTCAGAATCATAAACATGTAGTAGTAAGACTAGAGCTGTGACTTGATTAAAAACCGTGAAGCTTGATGTGTTCCTTCTTCACAATGCCAGCCTGAATAGGAAACCGCACTTGGAATTAGAAAGAAACAATTTTAGTATCAAGTCTTGACATGAAGACTAGCACACCCTGTTCATCAACCAAATTAATGCAACTGTCGAGTGAACAAATTCCAGTTAATTGGCAAACGGGTCATACATGTTCTCCAATAAAATTCATACATTTCATGGGAGTTGGCAAAAAGGAAAGGCGACATGGAAGGACAACATTATCTATTCTTAAGCCATCTTTGATGTGTTTAATATGAAGGAATTGGAGGTTGATTTCCAAATAAACCTCAGTCTAACCAAATCCAATTTCTAATTCCAAACATTGCCTTTGGCAATGCAGATCTTCGGCCTATTTTCTGATTATTAACCACTAAATGAGAACTATCAGTCTAATACCAAGATAGAACAATGCAAGCTCAGTATGACTTATTCTAGAGTCTAGGATCTTGCACTCCCCCTCATTTACTTGGTCACACAGATGTTTATAACTTAGAAACAAACATTGTCGTCATACCTGGAGGAGGAAATTGGAAACATTCTTTCGCTGATCGCCTTGGAGTTGAATAACCTGCCATATGAGAGAGAGCCAGTTAAGCACAGCTACATACACTAATAACAGCTGTAGGAATAGCAGTAGTCGCTTGGATAGAGTACCTGGCCTAGCTCTGGATCTTGGACAACAGTACCATTGCAACAGAATTCTTTCTTCAGATCCTTCAAGATCTTGTTATAGCTGAATTCTTTCTTCAAACCTTGCACAGTAGTTAGACTCTTTCTGCCATTCCGCTGCTGTACCCGCACATGCACATACTCCTTTGAAACAGCACCAGAGTCGTCAGCATTTGCCTCTGCAAATGGGTCTGCACAAACAAAGTGAATTCGTTTAGCATTGCCAATAGTCATCAGCAACATATGTAGTTGAAAAAATATATACATATATTAAACAATCCACTTACCAAAAGTACTTGGGAGCTGGACGTCAAGCTCAGACATGAACCTTTTTGGACAAGAAGTAAATGTTTAACTCGCTTTTATCAGTCGAAGCTGAAAATACAAATCACAACAGATAAATAAAAATACAACAGATAATACAACAAAACCTCAACAGATAATACAACAAAAACTCACATGCAATCTAAGAAAAAATATATATCTTTTTTTAAAAATATCTAATGATTGTTAGTCAAGCAATCACATTCAGCGTGTCAGATAAATTATTGTTTTCTAAGCATTTAGTCTCAAAATTTCGACCAGTGAACTTCATACAATCCAACTATTGAACTTAAAAAGCTATCATAATCTCTCAACACAATATAGTAACATGTCCAGGAGCACGTAGATTTAAGCTTTAAATCATGCCAACTAATAAACTAAACTTGGCCACATACAGAACAAGGTTCTCAATTGTAGATCAAGAAAGATCTAATGGAAAAATGATCAAGGGCATGGAATATGGCACTCAATTATAGATCAACAAAAACCTAATTGAAACTGGTTGACACGATCAAGTGCATCACTCCTCCAAATAACAATCTGAACAGGATTCCACACGAAATCTTACAAATTATCCATCAATACTCGGGAAACAAGAATTGAAAACAGAACATCAACAAAACCTCCATGGAAACAACTAGCGGTAAGGAATAGTTGGATAATTTGTGACATCGATATAGGAATACTCAACTACTTAGTATTTTGGTAAAAAATAGTTAGCTAATTTCTGGCATTCATATAGGTTTAAGACAATTCCAGTTATTTACTTCAAATGATTCGCAAACATACCTAATAAGCTTTGTTGTGAATTTACCCAAGCAAGTAGAGATCAAAAGAAATAGTGATAAACGAAGCTTTCGCGAGAGTTCAAAAAATGAAATCAAATTTCACTATCTATCGATCTCCACAATCAGATCAAAGTGTCATTAAAGAAAAAGCAAAAATTTCAGTTGGATGTGGGTAAATCACAATCTAAAAGATTCCTACAAAATGATTACCAACCAGTCTTACTATCATCAAAATATTTCAACTTAAGCACTAAATATACTTGTAAATATTTTCCGTAGCAAACACAAATATAACCTTTTTTAACATTTTATTTAAAGGACTGAAGGAAAGGCATAAAATTCAGCCCAATTTTCAGGATAAAAACTACAATAACCAATGAAGAAGTATTTATCATATGATTTCAAAAAAAATCTAACCAGAAAGCTCGTCGGAATCGATATCCGAGCACTGATATCTAAAGAAACAAATCAAAGCGCGCAGAAATCCTAATGATATCAAAGCAAAAGAAAAACAACCTTAAACCTAATGATATCACAGCGATCAAAGCAACCAGCGAAGAAATATCTCGTACCTGGATCAAGGTTCGAGATGGAAGACGGGAAGACGCGAAACCCTCCAAAATCAATGAACTCGCAAAGGTTCCTCCTCAAGCCGGCTTCTTTATATACAGCAGCTTTCACCGACGATGCATCAATCTTGGTGAAGAATCGACGGCCACGATCGTCTCCTTCGCGACGCCTCAAGATGGGATCGTGTAGATCCAACGGAGCAAATCGGTGCGTACGATCCACGCGAAGTCCCGATCACAACAAAAAGTTCCATTTTTATCGCAGCACGTTTCTTTTCGATTCCCAACTTCGACCCGCATAGATATTGGGTTAAACTAGTGGGCTGCCGGCGGGCCCCATCAGATGACTCGAATAACGTCGTGTAAGATTTTTGCGTAATCATTTTTGCGTAAGCTTAGTGCGACGTTTTATTTTTATTTTTTAATGGTTCCTACTCCGACCTTATCGAGAAGTCGGCCGGTGATTTCGCCGCCTCGCCCGTTCCGCGTTGATTGAGCCGACCTTATTGAAGGGAAGACGTAAGCGGTAACCTCACCATCTCTCCCTATTGGGAAGGGCATCGTTTCCGATATCACCACTATAAATTTGGTCGCCCTCCGTCCTCCCTCCCGACTCAATCCGTCTCCCATTCTTGGCTCCCAAATCCCCTTCCCTTCTTCAAAGCCTTCGGTTTCGCCCCTCAAGGTACTGCTTATTCCTCTCCCGCTTTTTGCGTTATTGATCTGATGCTGTGTTCTATTTGTGGTTTTTACTGTTCTGGCGTTCCTCTGTTGGTTGTTTTTTTCTGGGAAATTGTAGGGTTAAGGTTGCAACAGCAATCTTCTTTTTGGTTCTCCTGATTTTTCGAATTCCGATCTATCTGATGCAAGGCGGAATCTAATTTTTGATATGATCTTTTGTGCCGTTTGTCTTGTTGGTCCTTTCTTCTGTTTTGCATATCATTTGGGAGATCAATTTATTCTTCAGATTTATTTCTGATAGTTTCATGCCGGAATATAATTTTTGATCCTATCCTTTTTTCTGAGTAATAATAATTTTCTTCAGATCTCTAAGGAGGTTATCTGATTTTTTTTCTGGTACTGGTACTTTTCATAGTTTGTTTTTCTTCTTTTAACCCTTTGTTTTACTTCATCTACGTCTTCGGTGTTAATTTCCTATTTAGATTATTAGGGCATCTTATTTTTGGTATTTATATCAATCATCAGTGGATATTTTCTTGTACAGATGCAGATCTTCGTCAAGACTCTCACCGGCAAGACCATCACGCTGGAGGTCGAGAGCTCCGACACCATCGACAACGTTAAGGCAAAAATCCAGGACAAGGAGGGCATCCCTCCCGACCAGCAAAGATTGATCTTTGCCGGAAAGCAGCTGGAGGATGGCCGCACGCTCGCCGATTACAACATCCAGAAGGAGTCTACTCTCCACCTTGTTCTCCGCCTCCGTGGTGGTATGCAGATCTTCGTCAAGACTCTCACCGGCAAGACAATCACTCTTGAGGTCGAGAGCTCAGACACCATCGATAATGTCAAGGCAAAAATCCAGGACAAGGAGGGCATCCCTCCGGACCAGCAGAGATTGATCTTTGCCGGAAAGCAGCTTGAGGATGGGCGCACGCTCGCCGATTACAATATCCAGAAGGAGTCCACTCTCCACCTTGTCCTTCGCCTCCGTGGAGGTATGCAGATCTTCGTCAAGACTCTCACCGGCAAGACCATCACCCTGGAAGTCGAGAGCTCCGACACCATCGATAATGTGAAGGCGAAGATCCAGGATAAGGAGGGCATTCCTCCGGACCAGCAGAGATTGATCTTTGCTGGCAAGCAGCTTGAAGATGGTCGCACCCTTGCCGACTACAATATCCAGAAGGAATCCACCCTTCATCTCGTCCTCCGTCTCCGTGGTGGTATGCAGATCTTTGTGAAAACGCTTACAGGCAAAACCATCACCCTCGAGGTGGAGAGCTCCGACACAATCGACAATGTCAAGGCGAAGATCCAGGATAAGGAGGGGATTCCACCAGACCAGCAGAGGCTCATCTTCGCAGGGAAGCAGCTGGAAGACGGCCGCACCCTCGCAGATTACAACATTCAAAAGGAGTCAACCCTGCATCTGGTGCTCAGGCTCAGGGGAGGAATGCAGATCTTTGTGAAGACCCTGACTGGGAAGACCATCACCTTGGAAGTGGAGAGCTCGGACACCATTGACAACGTGAAAGCTAAGATCCAGGATAAGGAGGGGATTCCACCAGACCAGCAGAGGCTCATCTTCGCAGGGAAGCAGCTGGAAGACGGCCGCACCCTCGCAGATTACAACATTCAAAAGGAGTCAACCCTGCATCTGGTGCTCAGGCTCAGGGGAGGAATGCAGATCTTTGTGAAGACCCTGACTGGAAAGACCATCACCTTGGAAGTGGAGAGCTCGGACACCATCGACAACGTGAAAGCTAAGATCCAGGATAAGGAGGGGATTCCTCCAGACCAGCAGAGGCTCATATTCGCCGGGAAGCAGCTGGAAGACGGCCGCACCTTGGCGGATTACAACATCCAGAAGGAATCCACCCTCCACCTGGTACTCCGCCTCCGCGGTGGCCAGTGAAGCCCTGGATATCCGCCTCGTCTGTCTTGTTCACGGCGGTGCCGTCTTTCTGGTTTGAAGTGGTGTCTGCGTTGGATCGAGTCCATATTTGTTGCTACTCTTTTTAGTATTTCGTGTTTGGTTTCAATGCTGTTGTTGGTATAATGTTACTTTCCTCTCCGTTATACGGGGAGTTGGTATCTTCTAGTCGTATGACGACTATTATATGCTTTTGAATTCTATAGATAATATGCTCTTGCTACTGGTAAATAATGTCTTTATTTCATTGCATGTCTATTTTGTCTTCTAGTATATGCGCTTCTGATTGAATTTTGGAAGAGTACTGCATGAATATCAAAATTTGAGTTCATATATTTTTTTATGACGAAAGCAGATGTACCCAGTTAGCAGAATTTTGGAAGTTAATGACTTTGAAGGTAAAATGGATCTAATCATCTCACACTTTTACTGTGCTTACTTTGCACATGAATTTAAAATCTTAGCAAAAATATGGAGTTAGCAGAATATGGAAGTTAAGATGCCCTTTCAACTAACTAAGATATAGCCTTTATATTTTTATGGCTAGTTGTGAAGGTCAATTTTTTCTAAAAAATTATGATAAGATAAATTAGATAATGGATAACCTTTGTATTTGGGGGTAAAATGAAGGATCAAATTAGTTAAAAAATATTATTAATTAGATATATTTAATATATATGATATCATAAATATGTGATCCATAATTATCTCTAAATTTAAGGGTTTAATTTAACTATAAATAGTTTATCTAAACAATATTAAATCAATCAAATAAAACGTTAGTTTTCAAAAGATATATTTTTTTCTAAATTTGTTTTTTGACTATGGAACCTAAGTTAAAAGATAATTTCTTTCCTTCTTTTTACTCTTTTCTCTCAAGCTCCTTCTAATCATTGATTCCAACTTTGGAATTCATAGATGGTGGCATCGTGAGCAGAATAAAGATGCCCTAGATAATGGATGACCTTTATAAATTCTTCCTAGCTGTGAAGGCAATATGATGGATGAAGGTCGATGAAGAACATTTAAAAAAATAAAAAATCCAAATCTGATAACTCATACTCTGTCAGATCTAATCATCTTTCCAGTTTTACACGTGAATCACACTTTCTTTTCTCCTCTCGACTCTTGCCTCTCAAGCTTGTTTGAATTGCTGATTCCAATTTTAGAATTGATGGTAAAGCCTTTTGATATCCATTCAAGATGCTGGTGGCCTTTGGGGGTAAACTAGGTAATGGATAACTGCTACATTTTCTACCTAGCCTTAACACAATACAAAGGATCAAATGGGCTGCTTTTGGGATATAATCATCTCCTATTTTTATCATGCGTGCTTCGCACGTGAATCTAACACCCCAGTACAAATATACTTTCCTTCCTCCTCTTGACTCTCATCTCTCAAGCTCCTTCGAGTTGTCGATTCCAACTCTGGGATTCATGGCAGTCATCACAGGTAGAATATGGAGGCCTTTTGATATCATCTTAAGATGCTGATGTCCTTTGGGGTAACATAGATAATGAATAACCTTTATATTTTATTCCTACCTGTGAATGAAGTATCAAATTAGCTGATAAGGACACTTCTTTTTCTAAAAAATTTTGATAAGCAGGACTCAGTTGGATCTAATTATCTACCATTTTTCCTCCTCTCGGCTTTGGGATCCATGATGATCGTCATGAGTAGAATATGGAAACCTTTAGATATCCTTTCAATTCTGCACTACGTAATTATTCTATGTTTTTATTTTGTACAATACTTGATGGTGTCTGCATTGGTCAAGATGGTGTGTGGCTTCTTCCACTATGCTTCACTTTTCATAATTTAATGTCTGTTTTCATCCTTAAAATTGTTACTTTCGGGCTAAGTGCTTGAACTTTCTTTCCCTTTTTCTGAAGAAAAATATGTTTCTTTAGCTAACTAAAGTAAGATTTTGATATCATTATTTTATTCTTTTTAATATTTTAAAAAAATCATCTTAATAGTATAAAAATCTCAAAAGAAACATATTCATTATGAAAGGTTCTCGTCTTTTAGTTAGTATCTAAATTTTGAATTAGTTATTTTAAATGATTCGACAAACTCTTGTTGACTGTTATTTCACTTGTAGCTCACAGTTTTTTCGTTTTTACTCTTTACAGGGTTTGGGTTTTTTTTTTCACCAATGAGGAAGGATAAATAGTGAGAAAAAAGTCGTCATTGTTTTTGTGCGATAATTCTACTGATTTTTAGTTGATGGTTCTCTTCTGGTGAATCCCATGGTTCTTTGAACAGAAAAAGAAAAAAAAACACAAACATACTACAACAAAGGGACACATCTTCCATATCTCTGGGACAAACCATCATGATATTATCATGTGAATGTTTTCTCATGCTTTTTCATACGAGTGAATCCTGCGCAAGACTATCTTGTCTCCATTTATACACTGATGGTTGTTTTGTACTAATCATGTAAATAAATTGATGCGAAATGAATGACTTGGAGATACGTGAAATAAAGGAATCTATCTATCTATATATAGATTCTACAATTCAGCAATTTCTTCTCAGCTTTCCGACCGTGGATATCTAGCAATATGAGATCTATTAAGGTGAAGCTTTTGACTGAAATCTAGAAGCTTAACCTCCTGATATGATGGAGGGAATTTGATGAAACCGGCCGTCTGAATCCCAGATCTTGCATCCATTAGCCTACTAACATCAATAAATAGGTCAAAAGAGGCATATACGGGTGTGCAGCAGTCACTGCTTATCTTATTATAGATTGTTCTTGTAGAACATCCGCAATTTAGCACACTGTCTGCGCCACTCATGGATGGGAACCTGCATAAGATGATAAGAGATTGAATGCGTCGACATTTGGTTCCAAGCAAAAGAGGATAAAAAGAGCAGAAACAAAAAGGAGCAATCTTACAGCAGGAAAACCACCGTAGTCTCCGGATTTCATCGGTAGTCTCAGGAAAACCACCGTAGCAGGAAAACCATCTTACATTATGACCTATCTGCAAGATGAAATTTGGTCAAAATGGCAGAAAAGCTTGTATCTACCTATTTCATCCGGAAAAGGCCGTTATTTTCAAAAAATATCAAGAAAAATAATTGGCTTTACCTTAAGAGAATATATAAGTTCATAACAACATTCAAACCCACCTGAACGAGATTATCTATTTTGGTATGGTCTCCAATTGCCGTGTCCCTCCAGCTGCAGCAACATTCCAAACATTGCACATTACTAATTAGTGCACAAGCGGTGGTAGCATAGTGGTGTCCATAAAGCTTGATAAAGGATTGATTCAGTATGTAGCCCGCATGAAGAACCAATAATCTGAATATATTTAGCAGAAATTACGAAACTTTCTTTACTAAACATAATATATGCTAAGATTGAAAATGCATATTACTCTCTCGCACGTAAGTGGTTGTAGCATAGTGAAGCTTGATAAACAGAATGATTCAATATGCAACCAGCATAAAAGACCAATGTTCTGATCATATTTAAGCTGAATTATAAAACCTCCATTACTGAAGAAAAAATATTCCAAGATTGAAGGAACAAATAGTATGTTAGAGTGAACATCTCACCTGCCCCTATCAATGCAAGTATTTGCACCTATCTCAACATGGTCCCCAATCCTCACAAACAGCTCCTTGAGAAAGTAAAAAAGAAACAAAGACGTTAGATGTTATTGCTGCAACCATTACCTGGATTCGTAGGTTGTATCATTTTCATCAGGCTGATTTTAGCACTTAGCTTTGATGTAGAATTAATTACATCTTAAGATATTCACTGACTCTTCAGTTCTCAATCATGCTGCCAACTCAACGTGTAGAAACATTTATAACCGAACATGAAGGTTCATTTGTGTTTGTGAAAATACATAAGCAAAAGAAAAGATAACCAAACAAACACAAATAACATGCATTTGAACTTTTAATAACGAACCAAAAAGTCTGTGTTGTCTAAAATTTTCAAAGATAATAAGAAACTTTGCAAGTTCAGAACAGCTGCAACATAAACAGCAATTTGCTGCTGGCTAGACATTAAAATAACATCAATTGGGACCTTGTTGTGGGTCCAAGTTGTACTAATTAATGAATCTCAAGAAATATTAACAAGTTCCATATATTTAAGTTGCAGAACATGTCTGACAGACACGATATGCAATGTGACATTCTACACTCTTCCACCAAATGAAGAAAAGGAATTAAATGGAGCATAAAAGAGTTGGCCTGGTTTACAATTTATTTACATGATTAGCGCAAAACAACCATCAGTAACAATGTTCTTTATCTATAAATGAAGACAAGTTGGTCTACGCAGGAGAGAACACTGTTCCTACTCACTCATATGAAAAAGCATGAGAAAGCATTCACATAAAAATATCATACTTTGCTTTCACTCCACTTTAGTTAACGCTCTAAAAGATATGGAAGATGTGTCACTTTGTTGTAGTTTGTTCTTTTTTTTTCTGTTCAAAGAACCATGGGATTCACCAGAAGAGAACCATCAACAAAATGCTTGTTAAACTAAAAGTATCACACAGAAGAGAGCCGGCTATTGCGCAAAAGACTAATAATTTAACTACATGAAAAAACAATGACGACTTGGGGTTTTTTTCCAAATCCTGTAAAAAGTAGAAACAAACAACTATGAGCTACAAGTGAAATAACAGCCGACACAAAGAGTCCAATGAACTACTCAATCAGACATATAGCTTTTGGCACACCCACCGTGGGGCTCGAACCCACAGCCACAAGGTTAAGAGTTTTGCGTTCTTCCAACTCAGCTAGATAGACTAATTTTAATATTAATTTTATATAAATAATATGTCGGGACTTATGAACTTATTATTATTGGTAAACATAAGCTAGAATGATTTTGTATTAGCAATAATTTTATAGAATATCTTGTGACTTCAAAACTAATTATTGTAGATGAGCTTAAGCAATGATACATTCAGCATCATTCACTCTCTATTCCGATGTTCTTGAAATAATTGAGTCTTTACACCAATGATATTAATATATTTTGATTTTGATATATATAATCTTTGTACAAATTATTAAATTCTTGATATTGGATGATTTCCTCCAGAGTGATATTGGATGATTTCCTAAAGCACCAATCATTGGATATATGGGTGTGAAAACTAGTAGATGCACCATTAGTGAGGATGAGAGATATTATTAAGAGAAGTTCCCCTCAGAGTAATGACATTAATAACAAAATTAATATGATAATTTTTCTATTTTTTCATACACAATTTTAGATATTGAAAAATATTAATGAGAGAAAAGTTAGGATGGCCGAGTGGTCTAAGGCGCTAGACTCAAGTTTTAGTCTTTGATAAAAGGCCTACCAGATGATCATTCATCGACAACTTGCTCTAGATGGTTACAGTTAGTCGAACTTAAAATTTAGTACTATCGCAAACATTTATTGATGACTTCTTAATTCTTTTTTTACTAAGGACGACACTCTTGCTTCTTCCGACTCGGCGACAATCATCTTGTTAGACCCAATTCCTGAGGGTCAAGCCCGAAGCGCACCACGAACCACAGAAGGTCAAGTGCGAAGGGACAGGCCGCACGCAGCGCACGGGGCCGCTTCAAGGCCGCAACAAGGAGGCGTGCAGGACACGAGCTACGGAGCTGGACCACCGAGCAACCGAGGTGCGCCCACAAGACAGGCGACCGAGGGGTGAGCAACCGAGGGACGTGCGTGGGGCAAACGCAAGGCAGCAGAGTGAGGGGCGCATACGGAGCAAGCGCCCGAGCGATCAAAGGACTTCGCAGGTAAGACGCCCGAGCAATCGGAGGCACGCGCGGGGCCAACAACCGAGCAACCGAGGGCGCGCACGGAGCAAGCGCCCGAGCAACCGAGGGACTTCGCAGGTAAGACGCCCGAGCAATCAGAGGCGCGCGCGGAGCCAGCAACTGAACAACCAAGGGCGCGCACGGAGCAAGTACCTCAGTAGTCGAGGGACTTTGCGAGTAAGACGCCCGAGCAACCGAGGGCGCACACGGAGCAAGCAGCCGAGCAACATGACGCGCATGCGGAGCAAGCAGTTGAGCAACCAGCGACGCGCGCGGATCAACGAGGGACGCATGTGGGGCAAGAGTCGGGCGGTCCCTTAGCCGAAGGCGCGCGCGCGGGGCATCGAGCCACGAAGCTCCCGCACGATCGAGGGTCGCGCACACCAGCCCGCCGATACCGCCGACGTAAGACACGGGCGCTCAGCCGCCAGGCGCATGGACAGCGCGGGCTTAACGACTGGTAACGCTTGGGGCATTGAATGCCCGAGCAATTATAGGTGAAATGAAGAGGGCAGCCGAAGGGTCAGCCCCGCACCTATATAAACCCCCTTGCCAAACACTTAGAGGCAAGCAGGAGGAGAGCAAGCAAGCGGAGGTAAGAAAAGAAAAGAGTGCTAAGTAAGGGAGTGATTGTAGCTTAGTCCACTTGTAATAATCCCCTTCAAGTTTAGCTTGAGGGAGAGAGGTTTTACCAGCGCTAATAAAGTAGTCCTTTTGTCCTCTCAACCCCAAAGGCTTCCAAAGATCCTATTCCGCATCATTTCCGCACTCAAGGCTTGTGAGCACCGATCCCCTCTCGGTATCATTCACGCCGGCACGACTCGGGCTCAACCAAGGAGTCATCGCGAAAAATTAGTTGTGACATTTTAGTATCAGAGCGGAGTTCGAGGGACGCCAATCCACTGACTTGTGGGACAAGTGGAAGCACTCAACCGACGAGCAAGTAAGTCCGAACTTGAACCGTTGTTTTCAACCTCTCCCCTCTGTCATGTCAGGCAAGCAAATGAAGGAAGCATTTGATAAGAGATTAACGACGCTAGGAGGGTCCGTTGGGACTCCTCCCTCAGAGGAGGAGAAGGACCTAGGGGTCGAACCGCTATGGAGTCGTGTTAGCAATATCTACATAGCCATGGCAGACATGCGACTGAAGCTTGAAGAGCTCCAAGCAACAGCCGACTGAACCACCACAACCGGAGAACCCAGCGCCTCAATCTCGCCTGACATGAGCTTGCTCGAACGGAGGATGCGAGAGGAGCTTGAAAGCTTGCGCACCAAGCTTAGTTCCTCACTCGCACCCCGGGCAATCTTGCGCCCAACTTTGCGCATGCCTGAGCAGAGGTCATATTCCGGTGCACGCAGTGCAAAGCTGTTGGAGAACTATATTTGGGACATGTCCCAATACTTCAACACCGCCAAGATTGCCGAGGAAGACCGAGTGCCGACTGTGGCAGCCTTCCTCGACGGAGACGCGAAGCAATGGTGGCATGTCCGATGTGAAGCGCCGGGTTACCGAGAACACACCGAGCCGGACACATGGGCCACCATGATCGAGAAGATGCGGCGCCGATTCCTCCAGATCAATATCGCGTACCAAGCATGGAAGCGACTCCAAGAGCTTCGCCAAACCCCGAGCATTCGTGAGTATATTCAAGATTTCAATAATCTTACTTTGGACGCGAAGGACATGGAAGAACAAGATCTCTTTTTCACTTTCTTGGAGGGTCTACAACAAGGAGCCAAGGACGAGCTCCATCGCCGTGGTGTGACCACGCTGCAAGAGGCCATCAAGACCGCGGAGAGTCTGATGGACCTGGGACTAGACCCGATACGGCTGCGCGACGACGAATACCGCCCAGTCGGGGTGCCCGCGCACGGCGCCCACCGACCGCCTGCAAGAGCAGCAGGGCGAAGACACACCATCATGGCTCAGCTAGCGCGTGCAATACCGCAGGGCACAGGGCCGCAAGGGCCGCTGCGAAGGCGCGGATGCATGTTGTGCGGAGGACTGCACCCCGCACGAAGATGTCTAAGGCGTGAGCATAATGCCGCGGCAATCCAGGAGGAGCCAGACCGCTTGGCGCTGGTGCCGGTCAACCAAGCCAACTCTCCAGCCGCGATCGCTCGAGCCACACCCGTGCAACGTTTGAGTATGATGCACACCGAGAATGATAACCAGTTGATGTACGTCTCCCTGTTCGTCAACGACGACCATGTACCACGATGGTAGATACCGGTGTATCCCACAACTTCATGCGAGAGGAGACAGCTCGCGAGTTGGGACTGCACATCGAGCCGAGCGCACTACGGATCAAGACGGTGAACACCGCAGCAGCCGCTGTCACAGGTATGGTTCGACAAGCCCCCATACAAGTCGGACACTGATATTGTCACACGGACTTGACCATAGCACCGATGGATGATTTCGACTTCATCCTTGGCACGGAGTTCTTGGTGCAATCCCGCACCATGGTGGCGCCGCACTTAGGTGGACTCATGACCATGGATGCGGACCAACTGGGGTTCACTCGGGCAGCTAACACCATCTCCCGAGCCAGCAGCCCGCAATTCTCAAGCGGAAGCAACGTGGAGTCTCCGAGGGCAGCGAGCATGCTGAGCCCTACGTCTTCATCTTGGAGCCCGATCAACTTCCTATCGGCCATCCGAGTCATCAAGGCAGCAGACGACGCTGTGCCGCTGGAGGAGCCAGCCGCAGCACAAGGGACGAGTCCAGTCGAGGCATCAACCCTAGGGACCTCTGAAGGAGCTGCCCCCTCAACAACCGAGAAAAAATGCGAGGATACGTATCTCCAACCCCCGAACTATTGTGTTCAACAGGAATGGATCCGACGAGCACTGGAGGGCGATGCACGGAAGGACAACGTACCGCGTGACGAAGGAGCGCACCGTAGTACCCCTATGGCACAACGCAAGACTCACTAGGAAACGAGCGTACCTAGTGCAGCAAGAGGACCCTTCTCCGAAGATAGCCCGGGAGGAGCAAGATGCTACACTCCGGCTACACCTAGATTTGGAGTTGACGTGGACGTCAACGGGTTTAGGTGGGGGAGGATTGTTAGACCTAATTCCTGAGGGTCAAGCTCAAAGTGCACCACGAACCACAGAAGGTCGAGCGCGAAGGGGTAGGCCGCACGCAGCGCACGAGGCCGCTTCAAGGCCGCAGCAAGGAGGCGCGCAGGACACGAGCCACGAAGCTGGACGACCGAGCAACTGAGGCGCGCGCACGAGACAGGCGACGGAGGGGCGAGCAACCGTGGGACGTGCGCGGGGCAAACGCAAGGCAGCAGAGCGAGGGGCGCATATGGAGCAAGTGCCCGAGCGACCAAGGGACTTCGCGGGTAAGACGCCCGAGCAATAGGAGGCGCGCGAGGCCAACAGCCGAGCAACCGAGGGTGCGCACGGAGCAAGCACCCGAGCAACCGAGGGACTTCGCGGGTAAGATGCCCAAGCAATCGGAGGCATGCACGGAACCAGCAGCCGAACAACCAAGGGCGCGCACGGAGCAAGCACCCGAGCAACTGAGGGACTTCGCGGGTAAGACGCTCGAGCAACCGAGAGCGCACGCGGAGCAAGCACCCGAGCAACCGAGGGACTTCGCGGGTAAGATGCCCAAGCAATCGGAGGCGTGCACGGAACCAGCAGCCGAACAACCAAGGGCGCGCACGGAGCAAGCACCCGAGCAACTGAGGGACTTCGCGGGTAAGACGCTCGAGCAACCGAGAGCGCACGCGGAGCAAGCAGTCGAGCAACACGGCGCGCATGCAGAGCAAGCAATCGAGCAACCAGAGATGTGCGCGGATCAATGAGGGACGCATGCAGGGCAAGAGCCGGGCGGTCCCTTAGCCGAATGCACGCGCGTGTGGCATCGAGCCACGAAGTTCCCGCACGACCGAGGGTCGCGCGCACCAGCTCGCCGACACCCCCGACGCAAGACACGGGCGCTCAGCTGCCAGGTGCCTGGACAGCATGGGCGTAACGACTGGTAACACTCGGGGCATTGAATGCCCGAGCAATTATAGGTGCAATGAAGAGGGCAGCCGAAGGGTCAGCCCTGCACCTATATAAACCACCTTGCCAAACACTTAGAGGCAAGTAGGAGGAGAGCAAGCAAGCGGAGGCAAGAAAAGAAAAGAGTGCTAAGTAAGGGAGCGATTGTAGCTTAGTCCACTTGTTATAATCCCCTTCAAGTTTAGCTTGAGGGAGAGAGGTTTTGCCGGTGCTAATAAAGTAGTCCTTTTGTCCTCTCAACCCCAAAGGCATCCAAAGATCCTGTTCTGCATCATTTCCGCACTAAGGCTTGTGAGCACCAATCCCCTCTCGGTGTCGTTCATGCCGGCACGACTCGGGCTCAACCAAGGAGCCATCGTGAAAAATTAGTCGTGACACATCTGCTCTGAGCAAACTTGTGAATTCGCCCCGCTCCAGAGCTAAACTCACCATCATCCACGTCATCATCTCGCCAAGCTCCTTCTCCTCCTCTGTTCTCCTGCTTTCCTCCCACCACACCCCTTCTTCTCTCCTCTCTCCCCTCCTCTGCTGCTATGCATCCCCCACCTCAGCTCCCTAAACATCTCCTCTGTTGTGAGGAGGCGATGGGAGAGGCAGGTACCATGGTGTCCAGCATGACCCAACAGGAACGGTGCTTGCATCTAGCTCGGCACCTTCAGGACCATCGAGGAGGCCGCCCATGCCTACAAGGCCACCTATGGGAAGAAGGGCGCCCATGCTGTGCTCAACTTCCCTCACGAGGTTCATTCCCCTCCCCCTCCTCCCGCTGCTGGCTCGTCATCATCGAGTGGTGCTCTCCGGAGTGAGGGCGTGCACAGCAGCATCACAAGTGCGGACGAGGCCACGGGTGTCGGTGAGTAAGAACGAGACCGCGAGCGAAGCCCTCCACCTCGTCCTCCCCACTCTCTCCCGCCCCGCCCCTCCGTTTCTTCTTCCTCCTCCTTTTTCCTCCCACCCCACCCCCTCTTCCCCCCTCTACCATTCTCTCCCCACCCCACCCGAGGTTCTTCCAGCGCGTTCGGGACTCCTGGATCAACTCTCATCGTGTCATCTCGATCCGGTGACATCGATTGCTCCCGTCTTCACGGAAGAAATAGAGGAAGACCCAGGTGGTGAGGTAGACGATCAGGGAGACGGGTCCTCTATTCGTCCTTGTAGCGAATCAATCAAATTGAGGAGGAAGCTGCTGGCTACTGATCGAATCCACTTTCAAAGTGTGGGTGCGGCGCGAAGGCACAGAGAGAATTACGAAATCAAGCTCGCGGACGATGATCGATCGAAATCGATGGGTGATGGATGGAATGGGTGGATCAGATGATGGTCACAATCACTTCGCCGAAGCTGGAAGAAATGAGGGAGTGTCGTCACTGTCACTGGCCCATGAAGAAGAAGGAGTAGAGCATGTTCATGCCATCAAAATCAAACTTGCAGACAATGAATCGTCTGCAATTGACGTCGCTGGAGTAGGGAGACGATGCAGATAGTGACAGGGAGCTTGTCCAAAGTCCTGCTGGTCAAAATTGAGCATGCGTTTAGGCAAGGTGCTTGCATCGTAGACGTCGTTGGTGTTTGGGCGAAGAAGGAATGCATATGCCCAAGCCTTCGAACTCAATCTTGCAATTGTTAGCAATCGACATGACCGTATCCGGGAGATGGCAGAGACAAATATGAAGAGCTTTGCGCCGAGCGGCCCAACTGCTTGGCGAAGGAGATTGAGTAGAGGGCAGAAGAGGGGGTAATAGCGGAGGAGGTGGAGGCAGAGGGGATGGTTCACTGATACCGATGGTTTCTTCACTTTCGCCCCCGTCGTCTGCCGCTCTAGCAACAATATCTCATCCATCAGCAATGGCGGCCTAGAGCCCTCATCAATTGGGATTCTAGACGTCATCTCATCGAGGGGTTGGGGGTGGGGGAAGCAGAACGACAGAGGAGGGAGAGAGGAGAGGGGGTGAGGTGGGAGGAAAGCAGGAGAATAGAGGAGGAGGAGAGCCTGGCCGGACGATGATGCGGACGATGCCTGCGTCGTCCGGTTGGGCGCGCGGAGGGTTCAGTGGGTGGACGAGCGGTCAACTGATGGTTCGATGAGTTTTTTTTTATTAATAAAAATCGATCAATGTGCAACGTTATTCATGGCATTAAAATATTTTAATAAGTTAGTATAGTCAAAAGCTCTATATAATCTTTGCACAAATCATTAAATTCTTGGATACAATAGTAATTGATTATGAACCTAAAAAGTGATATTGAATGATTTCCTAAAACACTATTCATTAGATATATGAGTGTGAAAGCTAGTAGATGCACCATTTATGAGGATGAGAGATATTATTAAGAGAAGTTCCCCTCAGAGTAATGACATTAATAATAAAACTAATATGATACTTTTCTATTTTTTGCCTACACAATTTTAGATATTGAAAAATATTAATAAGAGAAGAGTTAGGATGATTGAGTGGTCTAAGGTGCTACACTTAAGTTCTATTCTTTGATAGAAGGTGTGGGTTCAAATCCCAATTTTGACATTTAGTGGGTACTATAATCTTTTTAGGTACAATGGAGCTTTACTTGATGAAAGATCTCAACTTCAATATACTACTCTAAACTTCAAGTTCTAGACTTTGAGTGACTAAAGTTCAAATTCAGTTCTTGATGGCTAATTTTTATGCCTATTTTTGTATAAATAATAGATCGGAATTTCTAAACTTATTATTAAGCCATAATGATTATGTATTTGCAATAGTTTTAAATAATTTCTTTTGACTTCAAAACTTATTATAGTAGATGAGCTTATGCAATGATATATTCTGCATCCTTCACTCTCTATTCTAATATTCTTGAAATAATCGAGTCTTTACACCAATGACATTAATATATTTTGATTTTGATATATAGAATCTTTTAACAAATTGGTCATTGATCATGAACCTACAGAGTGTATTGGATAATTTCTTAAAGAATATTGGTAACTTTAGTACTATCAAAAGCATTGATTGATAACCTCTCAATCTTGGTAACTTTAGTCACTCAAATATAAGGTACAATGGAACTTTAGTTGATGAAAGAGCTCAACTTTAATGTATTACTGTATCTAAACATTAGCATAATATTTGCACTGCTTTTGGCACGACCACAATGAGGCTACCCACGACCACAAGGAAAAGAGCCTTGTGCTCTACCAACTGAGTTAGACAGGCTAATTTTTATGCCTATTTTGTATAAATAATAGATCAAAATTTCTAAACTTATTATTATTGGTAAGCTTAAGTCATAATGATTATGTATTTGCAATAGTTTTAAATAATTCTTTTGACTTCAAAACTTATTATAGTAGATGAGTTTATGCAATGATAGTCTTTACACCAATGACATTAATATATATTGATTTTGATATATAGAATCTTTTAACAAATTGGTCCTAGCAATTGCACCATTCGACCACCTGCCTTTAATGTATTACTCCATTATTTCAATACTTTTAGCACACCCATTGTGGGGTTCAAACCCATGACCACAAGCTTAAGAGTCTTGCACTCTATCAACTGAGTTAAACAAGTTAATTTGTAAACCAATTTGTATAAACAATATATCAGGACTTCTGAACTTATTATTATTAGTAACAAAACTAATTTGAGGTTATATTTAGTGCGGTTAAAATTTAGTACTATTGCTAGAATTGATCGATAACTTGCACAATCCTCAACTTCAATGTACTACTCTATATGATATTAACATAATCTTTGCATCGCTTTTGGTATGCCCACCATGGAGCTCAAACCCACGACCACAAGGTTAAGAGCCTTACGGTCAACCAACTGAGCTAGACTAGCTCATTTTTATACTTATTTTGTATAATCAATATGTAGGGGCTTATTTACACAAAGTGTATATCCCTCTGGTTAGAGTAATTGGGCTCTATACGGGAGGATCATGAGGTCTTGGGTTCAAGATTCATTAAGTTCTAAAAAATATGTAGGGACTTATGAACTTATTATTATTGGTAAGCTTAAGCTATAATAATTTTGTATTAGCAATAATTTTATACAATATCTTGTGACTTCAAAATTAATGACGGTACATGAGCTTATGCAATGATACATATGTAGGGACTTATGAACTTATTATTATTGGTAAGCTTAAGCTATAATAATTTTGTATTAGCAATAATTTTATACAATATCTTGTGACTTCAAAATTAATGACGGTACATGAGCTTATGCAATGATACATTCTGAATCCTTCACTCGCTATTCTGATATTCTTGAAATAATGGAGTCTTTAAACCAATGATATTAATATATTTTGATTTTAATATATATAATATTTACACAAATTATTAAATTCTTGATATCGAATGATTTCCTATAGAGTTGTTAGTGGATGATTTCCTAAAGTACCAATCATTGGATATATGGGTGTGAAAGCTAGTAGATGCACCATTCGTGAAGATGAGAGATATTATTAAGAGAAGTTCCCTTCGGAGTAATGACATTAATAACAAAACTAATATGATAATTTTTCTATTTTTTCCTGCACGATTTTAGATATTGAAAAATATTAATAAGAGAAAGTTAGTATGGTTGAGTGGTCTAAGGTGCTAGACTCAAGCTCTAGGCATCAATAGAAGGCGTGGGTTCAAATCCCACTTTTGACATTTACTGGGAACTAGATGATCATTCTTCGACAACTTGCTCTTGATGATTATATCAATCAGCTTTCATCACTCAAATATAAGTTAGAATAGAACTTTAGTTGATTAGTAATGACATTAATAACAAAACTAATATGAAAAATTTTCTTTTTTTTTCTGCACAATTTTAGATATTAAAAAATATTAATAAGAGAAAGTTAGGATGGCCGAGTGGTCTAAGGTGCTAAACTCAAGTTCTAGTCTTTGATAGAAGGTGTGGGTTCCAATCCCACTTATGACATTTTATGGGTAATATTTGCATCAATTTTGGCACGCCCACCATGGGGAGTCGAAGAATGATTTCGAGTTGATATTGGATGATTTAAGCACCAATCATTGGATATATGAGTGTGAGTAATGACATTAATAACACAACTAATATGATTATTTTTTTATTTTTTCTTACACAATTTTAGATATTAAAAAATATTAATGAGAGAAAAGTCAGGATGCTGAGTGGTCTAAGGTGCTAGACTCAAGTTCTAATCTTCGATAGAAGGCATGGGTTTAAATCCCACTTCTGACATTTAGTGGGTACTAGATGATTATTCTTCGACAACTTGCTCTTGATGGTTACATTCTTTCCGACTTAAAATTCAGTCCTATCACCTTTCATCACTCAAATATAAGTTAGAACAGAACTTAAGAAATATGAAAACAAACATTCAAAATATGAAAAGGGAAGCATAGTGGAACACCATCTTGACCAATGCAGAAACCATGATGTATTATACAAAATCGGCCACACCATTTTGACCAATGCAGAAACCATGATGTATTATACAAAAAATCGGCCACACCATCTTGACCAATGCAGCAATTACTCAGTGCAGAATTGTACCACAATCAAATGTTAGAACCATATTAGAACCATAAACTGAGGAACTAACCCAACCTAAAATACTTTATTTTGCAGCATTTGGACAAGAAATTATTGTTATGATCAAAAGAAAGATAAAAGCACAACAAGAAGCCACCATAAACCATTCATAGATTTTACTTATCTTTTACAAATAGCTCAGTGAGAGAACTAAAAAGATTATCAAACCAACAAAGTGTTGGCCTAGGTTTTTGCTCTTGATGGTTACATTCGTTCCGACTTAAAATTCAGTACTATCAGCTTTCGTCAGTCAAATATAAGTTAGAATGGAACTTTAGTTGTTTAAAGAGATCAACTTCAATGTACTATTCTAGCAAAACATAAGCATAATATTTGCATCACTTTTGGCATGCCCATCGTTGGGCTCAAACCCACACCCACAAGGTTAAGAGCCTTGCGCTCTACCAACTAAGCTAGACGAGATAATTTTAATATAAATTTTTTATAAAGAATATGCCGAGACTTATGTACTTATTATTATTCTTAAGCTTAAGCCATTATAATTTTGTATTAGAGTAACAACAAAGATAAACAATCCGAAATTAGATACTAACTAAAAGAAATCATTATATTAATCTGAATTAACGCAGAGAACCTTCGTATTCATTCATACTATTAAGATAGTTTTTTATAAGATAAAGAAATAGACTAATGATGCCAAAATCTAGCTTTGCTTAGATGAAGAAACATATTTTTCTTCAGAAATGAAATGAAAGTTCAAACACTTAGCCTAAAGTATCTCAGTAACAATTTTAAGGATGAAAACAGACATTCTAATTATGAAAAGGGAAGCATATTGGAAGAAGCACACTATCTTGACCAATGCAGACACTATAATGTATTGTACAAAATTGGCCAATGGAGCAATTACTCAGTGTAAAATTGTACATAGGTAATACAATCAAATGTTAGAACTATAAACTAGGGAACTAACCCAACCTAAAATACTTTATGTTTATTTTGCAGCATTTGGACAGGAAAATATTGTTATGAGCAAAAGAAAGATAAAAGCACAACAAGAAGCCACCATAAACCATTTATAGATTTGATTTATCTTTTACAAATAGCTCAGTGAGAGAACTAAAAAGATTACGGAACTTTAGTTGATTAAAGAGATCAACTTCAATGTGCTACTCTATCAAACATAAGCACAATATTCACATCACTTTTAGCACACCCACCGTGGGGCTCAAACCCACAATCACAAGGTTAAGAGCCTTGCGCTCTACCAACTGAGCAAGACGAGCTAATTTTAATACTAAATTTTTATAAATAATATGTCGAGACTTATGTACTTATTATTATTCATAAGCTTAAACTATTATGATTTTGTATTAGAGTACAAACAAAAATAACCAAACCGAAATTAGATACTAACTAAAGGAACATCATTATATTAATCTGAATTAACGCAGTGAACCTTCGTATTCATTCATACTATTAAGATAGTTTTTTATAAGATAAAGAAATAGACTAATGATGTCAAAATCTTGCTTTTCTTAGATTAATATTTTTCTGCAGAAAAGGAAAGGAAAGTTCAAGCACTTAACCTGAAGCATCTCAATAATAATTTTAAGGATGAAAACAGACTTTCAAATTATGAAAAGGGAAGCATAGTGGAAGAAGCACACCATCTTGACCAATGCAAACACCATGATGTATTGTAAAAAATCGGCCAATGTTACAATTACTCAATGCAGAATTGTACCTAGGCAATACAATCAAATGTTAGAACCACAAACTGGGAACTAATACAACCTAAAATATTTTATGTTTATTTTGCAGCATTTGGACAAGAAAATATTGTTATGAGCAAAATAAAAATAAAAGAACAACAAGAAGCCATCATAAGCCATTCATAGTTTTGACTTGTCTTTTTACAAATAGCTATTATAAACAACCACAAGGTTAAGAGCCTTGCGCTCTACCAACTGAGCTAGACGAGCTAATTTTAATATTAATTTTTTATAAACAATATGTGAGGACTTATGTACTTATTATTATTGGTAAGCTTAAGCTATAATCGTAGTAAGGAAATTAAAAACTAGGAGTAGTATCCAATATGCCTTTAGTTTGTTAATTATCACTTTTCTTTTGTTATGAGTAATTCATGACAGAAAAAACAGTATAGCAGTGCATACAAATACATATATACATGTCACTAGATGTCACCTAAGTTGTGTCCAGTATCTATGTCGTTAATGTATGTCACCTATGTTATAATACGACTTTAAGTCTCAAGACTCGTGATGAGGACATCGTTGGTTCACCCGTGCAAGATTCAATTACCATAGAAGGCCCAATGACACGAGCCCGTGCACGACGCTTAGGACGGCAGGTGAATTCTTTTCTTGGGCAATTTAATTACTTAATTACAGAACAAATGATATTGCTTAATTATTATTGTTTACTTGTCACTACATGCAAGGAAACACATGGAGGAATTACTTATATGGAAGTTGCATGAATTACTAATATGGAAGTGTATGAGTGAAGGAAGATTTATTCAAGAATCAAATCTTCATCAAATATTTATTAAAGAGCAAATCAAGGATGAAGATTTATTCAAAAGCAAATCAAGGAAGAAGATTTATTCAAGAGCAAATCAAGGAAGATTTATTCAAGATCAAATCTTCCTCAAATATATATTCAAATCTTCATGAAGGAATTTATTTTTCCAAATTTCGTAGCTAACAAGAGTAGGATATTTATATATTTATTTTTCCTATTTTAGTGAAACAAAATAGGGAAAAACGTGCCATATTTTATCTATATATTTGGTGGGACGTGCACTATTGAAAAGGGACTTTGATTTTTGCTTTAGCCACCACTTTTGTAATGCTTTTGCTACAAACTTGAAGTCCAATTTCTTGAGTGATCCTTCCGCTGTTGCTCTTTCAATTCTCTTGAATTGTTCGTGCCGTTCTTCTGAACAGGTCAGTCGTGTTTGACACGGTTGATAACCAATTGAGGAGTGGTTTAGCGATTGTGAGGTTGCTGGTCGCGTTCCTAGATCGTGATTAGCCTCCCCTTTGTCAAAGTCACAACTCCCCCCGCTTTAAGGATTTCTCCTACGACGGAAGATCGGGACCAACTTGCTTGCACGCATCTTAAGTCGAGGCGTGTGCATATCAACTCGGGCTGCCAGCCTATGCTTAGTGAATACCCTGGCCAAGGGTATTCATAAGCCCATCAGTGCCTTTTTGTCTCTGCCTCTACCTATGCTCACTGTACTGATGTTGGCGGAGAGGACGGATGACCCTTGATCACTCTCCACTGTCTCGCCAATCGCCCTCGATGCCTCCCCTAGCGAAACTGCGGTGCCTTTACATCCTCCCTGGAATCCGTAGAGACAACGGCAACTCGTGTAGTACTACACACTGTCCGAAGATAAGGTCACCATCAACAAGACTCATCGGCTACGGCTAACCGATATAATAATAACCCTAGGATCCAGACTACTCATCCGACTGTCTGCAGAACGTCTTAGATGATAGCCGTGTGGTTTACGGATCCACTATCCAAGGCACCACGTAGGGAGTCACCTTCCAGTCCAGTAGTAGTCAACGTTGTCCGAAAATAAATGTATATCCGCACAATGGGCTGTGGCTACCTCGGCTCTATCGGTGTCAAGTCCATGGTAGGGTTCATCCTCGCTAGCCATCTTAGGACTATCACGGTGTCACCTAAACGACACTCGTGCGGGTATCAATTTTCAGGTAGGGACCAACTCCATATTTCAGGTCTAGTATGACCTTAGAGTTTGTGCGGTCTATTTTCCCACCAACTCCCAGTTTCTAAGCTATGTATAGTTTTGGGAGTGGTGCGAAGAGAAGCATCACCGTTTTGACCATCGATAGTACGCTGTAGTCAACTGAGGTATGTGAGGGACACCCATTTCCATCTAAATTCCAGTAATGTCTCCTAGGAGGTTCTAGCATGCCATCATTTATATCTATGTCTACATGGTAGTTGTGTAGTACATAACATGAAAAATAACACGACATACAGGACAAGATTTTAAAACATGTTAAATACTTAGCATGGTGAATATGGCATAACATTCATGTTAGACAAAATAAATTATACTAACATGCATACCGGCATGTGATATTAACATGCATTGCATTTTATCATATTTAAGGCATCTGAGAATTTCCTAAGAAAACCTCAGTAGAAATTTCCTAGCTTGAATAAATCCTACTTCGATGAACCAATGCACCTGATTTGACGATCTGCTCGTCAAAACCAACCCACTTAAAATAATAAGCACACAATTTACTATATCAAACAATAGTACTAAATAATAAAATTATTTAAAATATAAATTAATACAATTTCCTAAAATTAATAAAAGTAGAAATTTATCGATCTAACTCATACAATTATCCTAGCTAAGTTCCACTTAATAAGCCTATATTTAATTTCATAAGCCCGTGTTTAATTTAAGGGCTCATGTTTAATTAATGAGCCCATGCTTATCCATGAGGCCCATGTCCACATGCTAGGCTCAATTGCTCATTCATAGCAAGCCTAATAAATCATCAATATAATCAATTAAAGTAAATTACTACATGTAATTAATCAAATCTAAGCATACAATTTGATAACTAATTCCATCTAATCATTCAAATGTTAACTAACCTAATTTTAATTATGCTAATTAGAATTCAATTACAATTCTAGATTAATTCAATTAGGCTTAGATGAGTTTTATCAAATTTATACTCATTTTAAATCCAAACACATGATCTAGCCCAAGTCACCCAAGGGCCCAAATAAAAATCCATCAGAATTTATTAAATATATTTAATCTTAATTAACTAGGTTAATCAATCCTAAATTAACTCATCTTAATCATACCCAATTTTATAAAATTTTGACCCAATTTATTTTGGCCCAACCCATAAGGTTAATTATCTTAATTAGGCTTATTCAAGTTAATCCTCCCCTAATCCAATTAAGCCCAATTCCTCAACTATAAGGTCCAAGTTAAAATTCGGTCAAAATTGGTTCAGTCAACTAAAAATTGACTACGTTGACCAATAGAGAAAATTTTAATTTATCATGACCCAACCCACTTCAAAATGTCAGCCCAATCCGGTCGACCCAAAATAATGCTCCTCCTGACCCGGTCAACACTGACCCGATCAACATTGATCCAAGTTTACCACCTAATAACTTAATTAATTGAACACTAATTTAGATCTAATTGTTCAGCCCAACCCATACGACCTAATTTGAACCCAAGGGTCAAAATTGGTCAATTTTGACCGTAGTCAACTTAGGTTGACTATGTTGACCCAGTAACTGATTAATTGAACTCATACTTAAACCAATCCCAAAATAGTTCGACTTGAGTTCGACCCCAGCCCAAGCTAGGTCGGCTCGATCCAGTCTAATCCCAAAAATTCTAATATGAGTCAGATTCGAGTCCAAGTTTAATCCACTTAGCCCAATCCCTCTTTTAATTAACCATGTAGTTTAGGATTAAGCTAAATAATTAAACCAGGTAGTTAACCCACTAAAAAATTACTTTAGTCATATTTAACCTTAATCATTACACTAAGCATACATAAATTAATCTACACATAAAACATAGCCTAATTACACTAATCATGATTAATTATCTCTAAGCATGTTTAATTAACGCTAATACCTTTGTCGTCCATTCGCTGGAACCCTCGCAGCTCACGATCGACGACGTCGCAGATGACCCGACGACGAGGTTCGCGACCCTTCGCATGCGGGGAGACCAAGAGCGGCCTGCACTAGAATCGGCCGTCAATGCCAGGCAACAGCTCTCGGTGGACGTCACCAGCTAGCTCTGCGCAAGCCCATCGAAGGGAGTGAAATCGATCGAACAACACGAGGGGAAAAGAAGCTACTCACCTCACGATCGCGTAGAAAGGGAAAAGAGGAAGATTCGGGCGGCGAGGTGAGTGGAATCACAGCTCCACTCCTTGCTGGTGTGCAGTGGATCGAGCGAGTGGCGGCGACGAAATCATTGCCTATCGCGTCGACTTCGGGGCAAACACTGGCTCACAAGCTTGTGGAGAGTGTAAGCAACTCAAGCCCTAGCGAAGGAAGCTGCGAATCGTCGACTAGGGCATGGGACGGCGGACGGCGGACGGCTGCTCACGCGAAGAGGATAATGCAGGGGAAGAAGAGGGCGCGCAGCAGCAGTAGACCTCCGCCGAGCTCTCCTTGTCGCAGCGGAGATCTATGGAGGGCGAACGGTGGGCGGCATACGCGGTGGAAGGGTGCCGGCGTTAGCTCCGCTGCAGTGGGAGGTGAGAAGGGCATTGTCGCGAGGGCGAGGGAGAGGGGCATCATGAGTTGGGAAGAGGCCTCGGCTCTTCTCACTCATGATGGCTCCTTCAAACCAGGTCAGGCCAGTTCATCTGACCCGGCCGGCTGGCTGGTTCATTTGAACCTGGCCAATCAAAAAATATTTTTTTAAAAAATAAAAGGGTAGGGGTTTACATGTTTCTTTTGAAATTTTCATACTTATTAAGATAGTTTTTTCTAAGGTAAAGAAATAGACTAATGATGCCAAAATGTAGCTTTGCTTAGATGAAGAAATATATTTTTCTTCAGAAAATGAAATGAAAGTTCAAGCACTTAGCCTGAAGCATCTCAGTAACAATTTTAAGGATGAAAACAGACATTCTAATTATGAAAAGTGAAGCATAGTGGAAGAAGCACACCATCTTGACCAATGTAGACACCATGATGTATTGTACAAAATCAGCAAATGGAGCAATTACTCAATGCAGAATTGTACCTAGGCAATACAATCAAATGTTAGAACCATAAACTGGGGGAACTAACTCAACCTAAAATACTTTATGTTTATTTTGCAGCATTTGGATAGGAAAATATTGTTATGAGCAAAAGAAAGATAAAAGCACAACAAGAAGCCACCATAAGGGATTGTGCGCCCACCGTGAGGCTCAAACCCACAACTACAAAGTTAAGAGCCTTACGCTCTACCAATTGAGCTAGACAGGCTAATTTTAATACTAATTTTTTATAAACAATATGCCTCGACTTATGTACTTATTATTATTCGTAAGCTTAAGCCATTATAATTTTATATTAGAGTACCAACAAAGATAACCTATCCAAAATTTGATACTGACTAAAAGAACATCATTATATTAATCTGAATTAACGCAGAGAACCTTCGTATTCATTCATACTATTAAGATAGCTTTTTATAAGATAAAGAAATAGACTAATAGACTAATGATATCTTAGTAACAATTTTAAGGATGAAAACAGACATTCAAATTATGAAAAGGGAAGCATAGTGGAAGAAGCACACCATCTTGACCAATGCAGACACCACGATGTATTGTACAAAATCGGCCAATGGAGCAATTACTCAGTGCATAATTGTACTTAGGCAATACAATCAAATGTTAGAACCATAAATTAGGGGAACTAACCCAACCTAAAATACTTTATGTTTATTTTGCAGCATTTGGACAGGAAAATATTGTTATGAGCAAAAGAGCCCTGCGACCACAAGGTTAAGAGCCTTGCGCTCTACCAACTGAGCTAGACAGGCTAATTTTAATACTAATTTTGTGTAAAAAATATGTCAGAACTTATGAACTTATTATTATTAGCAATAATTTTATAGAATATCTTGTGACTTCAAAACTAATTATTTTAGATGAGCTTTAGCAATAATATATTTTGCATCATTCACTCTCTATTCTGATATTTTTGAAATAATTGAGTCTTTACACCAATGATATTAATATATTTTGATTTTGATATATATAATCTTCGCACAAATTATTAAATTCTTGATATTGGATGATTTCCTATAGAGTGATATTTGATGATTTCCTAAAGCACCTTTCTATTTTTTCCTGCATAATTTTAGATATGGAAAAATAATAATGAGAGAAAAGTCAGGATGGTTGAGTGGTCTAAGGTGCTAGACTCAAGTTTCAGTCTTTGATAGAAGGCATCCCACTTCCTACATTTAGTGGGTACTAGACGGTTACAATTAGTCTGGCTTAATCTTGTGAGGTATACAATTTAGTTCTTGATGGCATTTATTGATAACTTCTTAATCTTGTGAGGTATACAATTTAGTTCTTGATGGTTACATCGAGTGCGGCATAAGGTTAAGAGCCTTGCGCTCTACAATGAATTAGATGGGCTAATTTTTATACTAATTTTGTATAAACAATATGTCGGGACTTATGAATTTATTATTGATAAGCTTAAGCCATAATGATTTTTTATTAGCAATAATCTTATACAATATCTTGTGACTTCAAAACTAATTATTGTAGATGAGCTTATGCAATGATACATTCTGCAACCTTCACTCTCTATTCCAATATTCTTGAAATAATCGAGTCTTTACACCAATGTTATTAATATATTTTGATTTTGATATATATAATCTTTGCACAAATTATTAAATTCTTGGATCCCAATGGTAATTGATTATGAACCTAAAGAGTGATATTGATGATTTCCTAAAACACCATTCATTGGATATATGCATGTGAAAGTTAGTAGATACACCATTCATGAAGATGAGAGATATTATTAGGAGAAGTTCCCCTCGGAGTCAATATTAATAAGAGAAAAATTCTATTGGTTATGTATATGAAATCTAGTACTTGTTCGTAACTTTTGTTCATGAATAAAATTTAGAACTTTAGATGATGAAAGAACTCAACTTCAATGTACTACTCTATAATAGCTTTTGGTATACCCACCATGGAGCTCAAACCCACGACCACAAAGTTAAGAGCCTTACACTCTACCAACTAAGCTAGACTGGCTTATTTTTATACTTATTTTATATAATTAATATGTAGGAACTTATGAACTTATTATTATCGATAAGCTTAAGCTATAATAATTTTGTATTAGCAATAATTTTATACAATATCTTGTGACTTCAAAACTAATTATCGTACATGAGTTTATGCAATGATATATTCTGAATCCTTCACTCGCTATTCTGATATTCTTGAAATAATCGAGTCTTTTAAACCAACGATATTAATATATTTTGATTTTGATATATATAATATTTACACAAGTTATGAAATTCTTGATATTGGATGATTTACTACAGAGTTGGTATTCGATGATTTCCTAAAGCACCAATCATTTGATATATGAGTGTGAAAGCTAGTAGATGCACCATTCGTGAGGATGAGAGATATTATTAAAAAAAGTTCTCCTCGAAGTAATGATATTAATAACAATAGAGTTGATATTATTAGTAATGTCGAAGAATGATTTCCAACAGAGTTGATATTGGATGATTCAAGCACCAAAAATTGGATATATGGGTGTGAGTAATGATATTAATAACAAAACTAATGTGATAATTTTTCTATTTTTCCTGCACAATTTTAGATATTGAAAAATACTAAAGAGAGGAAAGTCAGGATGGCTGAGTGGTCTAAGGTGCTAGACTCAAGTTCTAGTCTTCGATAGAAGGCGTGGGTTCAAATCAAATGTTAAAACCACAAACTTGGGGAACTAATCCTACACCGCCCATCACACTATGGGAGCTGGCCATGCCTGAAGTCGTTACCCTAACCGCAAGGAGGGGAATGCCGAAGGCGGGGCTAGTGACTGGAGTGAAGTCGTAACAAGGTAGCCGTACTGGAAGGTGCAGTTGGATCACCTCCTTTTCATTGAGAGCTAATGCTTATGTTTGTTGAGTATCTTGGTTTGCCACTGCTTCACACTCCAAAAGAAGCGAGTTACGTCTGAGCTAAGCTTGGATATAGAATTCTTCTATTGTTTCTTGACGGTTAAGTAAGACCAACCTCATAGGCTTATCATCCTAGGTCGGAACAAGTTAGTTGATAGGATCCCCCTTTTTACGTCCCCATGTCGCCACACGGGAGGGTTATGGGGACGTAAAAAGAAAAGAGAGGGATGAATTTTTTTCATTTTTGGCATAGCTCAACAGTAGAGTGCGCCCCTTATACCCTCAACGACACACGTGCTACAATGGTCAGGACAAAGGGTCACGATCCCGTTTGCTCTAGATCATTATATTTGTTCTGACTTAAACTTCTATACTACAAGTAACTTTATTGTACTACTCTATCAAATATAAGCTGGCATGCCCAACATGGGGCTCGAAACCATGACCACAAGGTTAAGAGCCTTGCGCTCTACCAACTGAGCTAGACGGGCTAATTTTAATACTAATTTTTTATAAATAATATCTTGGGACTTATGTACTTATTATTATTGGTAAGTTTAAGCCATTATGATTTTGTATTAGAGTTCCATCATAACCAATGCATACAGCATGATGTATTGTACAAAATCGGCCAATGGAGCAATTACTCAGTGCAGAATTGTACCTAGGTAATACAATCAAAAGTTAGAACCACAAACATGGAGAACTAACTGTACACTGCCTGTCACACTATTGGAGCTGGCCATGCCCGAAGTCGTTACCTTAACCGCAAGGAGAGGGATGCCGAAGGCGGGGCTAGTGACTGGAGTGAAGTTGTAACAAGGTAGCCGTACTGGAAGGTGTGGTTGGATCACCGCCTTTCAATGGAGAGCTAATGCTTATGCTTGTTGAGTATTTTGGTTTGCCACTGCTTCACACCCCAAAAGAAGCGAGCTACGTCTGAGCTAAGCTTGGATATGGAAGTCTTCTTTCATTTCTTGACGGTGAAGTAAGACCAAGCTCATAAGCTTATTATGCTAGGTCAGAACAAGTTAGTTGACAGGATCCCCCTTTTTACGCCCCCATGTCGTCACACGGGAGGGGCAATGGGACGTAAAAAGGAAAGAGAGGGATGAGTTTTTCTTGTTTTTGGCATATCGGGCCTCCCACTAGGAGGCCCCCATGACGGGCTATTAGCTCAGCGTAGAGCGCGCCCCTTATGCCCTCGGCTACACACGTGCTACAATGGCCGGGGTCGCAATCCTGCGAGGGTGAGCTAACCTCAAAAACTCGTCCTCAGTTTGGATTGCAGGCTGCAACTCGCCTGCATGAAGCCGGAATCGGTAGTAATCGCCGATCAGCCATACGGCGTTAAATAAATACAGCCATACGGCGGAAAATATTGTTCAGCCATACGGCGTTAAATAAATACTTTGTGTTTATTTTTCAGCATTTGGATATGAAAATATTGTTATAAACAAAATATAGTTTTTGCTCTTAATGGTTACATTTGTTCTCACTTAAATTTCGTCACTCAAATATAAGTTAAAATGGAACCTTATAAGTTAAAATGGAACCTTATAAGTTAAAATGGAACCTTACTTGATTAAGGAGATGAACTTCATTGTACTACTCTATCAAATATAAGCTAGCACGCCCACCGTGGGGCTCAAACCCACGACCACAAGGTTAAGAGCCTTGCGCTCTACCAACTGAGCTAGACAGGCTAATTTTAATACTATTTTTTTATAAACAATATCTCGAGATATATATACTCATTATTATTGGTAAGCTTAAGCCATTATGATTTTGTATTAGAATACCATCATAACTAATGCATACACCATGATGTATTGTACAAAATCGGCCAATGGAGCAATTGCTCAGTGCAGAATTGTACCTAGGCAATACAATCAAATGTTAGAACCACAAATTTGGAGAACTAACCGTACACTGCCCGTCACTCCATGGGAGCTGGCCATACCCGAAGTCGTATTACCCAAACTAGAAGGAGGGGGATGCCGAAGGCGGGGCTAGTGACTGGAGTGAAGTCGTAACAAGGTAGCCGTACTGGAAGGTATGGCTGGATCACCTCCTTTTCATGGAGAGCTAATGCTTATGCTTGTTGAGTATTTTGGTTTGCCACTGCTTCACACCCCAAAAGAAGCGAGCTACGTCTGAGCTAAGCTTGGATATGGAAGTCTTCTTTCGTTTCTCGACGGTGAATTAAGACCAAGCTCATAAGCTTATTATGCTAGGTCGGAACAATTTAGTTGATAGGATCCCATTTTTACGTCCCCATGTCGTCACACGGGAGGGGCATGCGGACGTAAAAAGGAAAGAGAGGGATGGGTTTTTCTTGTTTTTGGCATAGCGGGCCTCCGACTAGGAGGCCCCCATGACGGGTTATTAGCTCAGCGGTAGAGCGCGCCCCTTATGCCCTCAGCGACACACTTGCTACAATGGCCGGGGTCGCAATCCTGCGAGGGTGAGCTAATCCCAAAAACTCGTCCTCAGTTCGGATTGCAGGCTGCAACTCGCCTACCTGAAGCCGAAATCGCTAGTAATCGCCGGTCAACCATTTGGACATGAAAATATTGTTATAAAAAAAATATAGTTTTTGCTCTAGATCGTTACATTTATTCTGACTTAAACTTTAATGTACTACTATATCAAATATAAGCTTGCATGCCGACCACGGGGCTCTAACCCACGACCACAAGGTTACTTATTATTATTGGTAAGCTTAAGACATTTTGATTTTCTATTAGAGTACCATCATAACCAATATATACAGCATGATGTATTGTACAAAATCGGCCAATGGAGCAATTACTCAGTGCAGAATTGTACCTAGGCAATACAATCAAATGTTAGAACCACAAACTTGGAGAACTAACCATACACTGCCAGTCTATGGGAGCTGGCCATGCCCGAAGTCGTTACCTTAACTGCAAGGAGAGGGATGTCGAAGGCGGGGCTAGTGAGTGGAGTGAAGTCGTAACAAGGTAGCCGTACTGGAATGTGTGGCTGGATCACCTCCTTTTCATGGAGAGCTAATGCTTATGCTTGTTGAGTATTTTGGTTTGCCACTGCTTCACATCCGAAAAGAAGCGAGCTACGTCTGAGCTAAGCTTGGATATGGAAGTCTTCTTTCGTTTCTCGATGGTGAATTAAGACCAAGCTCATAAGCTTATTATGCTAGGTCAGAACAAGTTAGTTGATAGGATCCCCATTTTTACGTCCCCATATAATCACATGGGAGGGGCATGGGGATGTAAAAAGGAAAGAGAGGGATGGGTTTTTCTTGTTTTTGGCATAGTGGGCCTCCGACTAGGAGGCCCCCATGACGGGCAATTAGCTCAGCGGTAGAGCGCGCCCCTTATGCCCTCGGCGACACACGTGCTACAATGGCCGGTGTCGCAATCCTGCGAGGGTGAGCTAATCCCAAAAACTCATCCTCAGTTCGGATTGCAGGCTGCAACTCGCCTGCATGATGCCGATTGCAGGCTGCAACTCGCCTGCATGATGCCGGAATCGCTAGTAATCGTCGGTCAACCATTTGGACATGAAAATATTATTATAAACAAAATATAGTTTTTGCTCTAGATCGTTACATTTGTTCTGACTTAAACTTCAATGTACTACTCTATCAAATATAAGCTGGAATGCCCACCACGGGGCTCGAACCCACGACCAAAACTTATTATTATTGGTAAGCTTAAGCCATTATGATTTTCTATTAGAGTACCATCATAACCAATGCATACAGCATGATGTATTGTACAAAATCGGCCAATTGAGCAATTACTCAGTGCAGAATTGTACCTAGGCAATACAATCAAATGTTAAAATCACAAACTTGGAGAACTAACCATACACTGCCCGTCACACTATGGGAGCTGGCCATGCCCGAAGTCGTTACCTTAACAGCAAGGAGAGGGATGCCGAAGGCGGGGCTAGTGACTGGAGTGAAGTCGTAACAAGGTAGCCGTACTGGAATGTGTGGCTGGATCACCTGCTTTTCATGGAGAGCTAATGCTTATGCTTGTTGAGTATTTTGGTTTGCCACTGCTTCACACCCGAAAAGAAGCGAGCTACGTCTGAGCTAAGCTCGGATATGGAAGTCTTCTTTCGTTTCTCGATGGTGAAGTAAGACCAAGCTCATAAGCTTATTATTCTAGGTCAGAACAAGTTAGTTGATAGGATCCCCCTTTTTACGTCCTCATGTCGTCACACGAGAGGGGCAATGGGACATAAAAAGGAAAGAGAGGGATGGGTTTTTCTTGTTTTTTGCATAGCGGGCCTCCCACTAGGTGGCCCCCATGACGGTCTATTAGCTCAGCGGTAGAGCGCGCCCCTTATGCCCTCGGCGACACACGTACTTCAATAGCCGGTGTCGCGATCCCGCGAGGGTGAGCTAACCCCAAAAACTCATCCTCAATTTGGATTGCAGGCTGCTACATTCGTTCTGACTTAAACTTCAATACTACCAGCTTTTGTCACTCAAATATAAGTTAGAATGGAACCTTAGTTGATTAAGGAGATCAAGTTCATTGCACTACTCTATCAAATATAAGCTAGCACGCCCACCGTGGGGCTCGAACCCACGACCACAAGGTTAAGAGTCTTGCGCTCTACCAACGGAGCTAGACGGGTTAATTTTAATACTATTTTTTTATAAACAATATCTCGGGACTTATATACTTATTATTATTGGTAAGCTTAAGCCATTATGATTTTGTATTAGAGTACCATCATAACTAATGCATACACCATGATGTATTGTACAAAATCGGCCAATGGAGCAATTACTCAGTGCAGAATTATACCTAGATAATACAATCAAATGTTAGAACCACAAACTTGGAGAACTAACCGTACACTGCCCGTCACACTATGGAAGCTGGCCATGCCTGAAGTCGTTACGTTAACCGCAAGGAGAGGGATGCAGAAGGCGGGGCTAGTGACTGGAGTGAAGTCTTAACAAGGTAGCCGTACTGGAATGTGTGGCCGGATCACCTCCTTTTCATGGAGAGCTAATGCTTATGCTTGTTGAGTATTTTGGTTTGCCGCTGCTTCACACCCCAAAAGAAGCGAGCTACGTCTGAGCTAAGCTTGGATATGGAAGTCTTCTTTCGTTTCTCGACGGTGAAGTAAGACCAAGCTCATAAGCTTATTACGCTAGGTCGGAACAAGTTAGTTGATAGGATCCCATTTTTACGTCCCCATGTCGTCACATGGGAGGGGCATGGGGACGTAAAAAGGAAAGAGAGGGATGAGTTTTTCTTGTTTTTGGCATAGCGGGCCTCCGACTAAGAGGCCCCCATGACGGGATATTAGCTCAGCGGTAGAGCGCAACCCTTATGCCCTCGGCGACACACGTACTACAATGGTCGGGGTCGCAATCGAGGGTGAGCTAACCCCAAAAACTCGTCCTCAGTTCGGATTGCAAGCTGCAACTCGCCTGCATGAAGCCGGAATCGCTAGTAATCGCCGGTCAGCCATACGACATTAAATAAATACTACCAGCTTTCATCACTTAAATATAAGTTAAAATATAGGGTGGCCATGCCTGAAGTCGTTACGTTAACCGCAAGGAGAGGGATGCAGAAGGCGGGGCTAGTGACTGGAGTGAAGTCTTAACAAGGTAGCCGTACTGGAATGTGTGGGCGGATCACCTCCTTTTCATGGAGAGCTAATGCTTATGGTTGTTGAGTATTTTGGTTTGCCACTGCTTCACACCCCAAAAGAAGCGAGCTACGTCTAAGCTAAGCTTGGATATGGAAGTCTTCTTTCCTTTCTCGACGGTGAAGTAAGACCAAGCTCATAAGCTTTTTAGGCTTGGTCGGAACAAGTTAGTTGATAGGATCCCCATTTTTACGTCCCCATGTCGTCACATGGGAGGGGCATGGGGACGTAAAAAGGAAAGAGAGGGATGGGTTTTTCTTGTTTTTGGCATAGCGGGCCTCCGACTAAGAGGCCCCCATGACGGGATATTAGCTCAGCGGTAGAGCGCAACCCTTATGCCCTCGGCGACACACGTACTACAATGGTCGGGGTCGCAATCGAGGGTGAGCTAACCCCAAAAACTCGTCCTCAGTTCGGATTGCAGGCTGCAACTCACCTGCATGAAGTCGAAATTGCTAGTAATCTTCGGTCAGCCATACGGCAAAATATTGTTATAAACAAAATATAGTTTTTGCTCTTCATGGTTACATTCATTGTACTACTCTATCAAATATAAGCTAGAACGCCCACTGTGGGTCTCGAATCCACAACCACAAGGTTAAGAGCCTTGTGCTCTACCAACTAAGCTAGACGAGCTAATTTTAATATTAATTTTTTTTAAACAATATCTCGGGACTTATGTACTTATTATTATTGGTAAGCTTAAGCCATTATGATTTTGTAATTTGTATTAGAGTACCATCATAACCAATGCAGACACCATGACGTATTGTAGAAAATTGGCCAATGGAGCAATTACTCAGTGCATAATTGTACCTAGGCAATACAATCAAATGTTAGAACCACAAACTTGGGGAACTAACCCTACACCGCCCATCACACTATGGGAGCTGGCCATACCCGAAGTCGTATTACCCTAACTGGAAGAAGGGCGATGCCGAAGGTGGGGCTAGTGACTGGAGTGAAGTCGTAACAAGGTAGCCGTACTGGAAGGTGTGGCTGGATCACCGCCTTTTCATGGAGAGCTAATGCTTATGCTTGTTGAGTATTTTGGTTTGCCACTGCTTCACACCCCAAAAGAAGGGAGCTACGTCTGAGCTAAGCTTGGATATGGAAGTCTTCTTTCGTTTCTCGACGGTGAAGTAAGACCAAGCTCATAAGCTTATTATGCTAGGTCAGAACAAGTTAGTTGATAGGATCCCCCTTTTTACGCCCCCATGTGGTCACACGGGAGGGGCAATGGGACGTAAAAAAGAAAGAGAGGGATGAGTTTTTCTTGTTTTTGGCATAGCGGGCCTCCCACTAGGAGGCCCCCATGACGGGCTATTAGCTCAGCGGTAGAGCGCGCCCCTTATGCCCTCGGCTACACACGTGCTACAATGGTTGGGGTCGCAATCCTGCGAGGGTGAGCTAACCTCAAAAACTCATCCTCAGTTCGGATTGCAGGCTGCAACTCGCCTGCATGAAGCCGGAATCGCTAGTAATCGCCGGTCAGCCATACGGCGTTAAATAAATACTTTGTGTTTATTTTGCAGCATTTGGACAGGAAAATATTGTTATAAACAAAATATAGTTTTTGCTCTTGATGGTTACATTCGTTCTGACTTAAACTTCAATACTACCAACTTTCGTCACTCAAATATAAGTTAAAATGGAACCTTACTTGATTAAGGAGATGAACTTCATTGTACTACTCTATCAAATATAAGCTGGCACGCCCACCGTGGGGCTCGAACCCACGACCACAAGGTTAAGAGCCTTGCGCTCTACCAACTGAGCTAGACGGGCTAATTTTAATATATTTTTTTATAAACAATATCTCGGGACTTATATACTTATTATTATTGGTAAGTTTAAGCCATTATGATTTTGTATTAGAGTACCGTCATAACTAATGCATACACCGTGATGTATTGTACAAAATCGGCCAATGGAGCAATTACTCATTACAGAATTATACCTAGGCAATACAATCAAATGTTAGAACCACAAACTTTGAGAACTAACCGTACACTGCCCGTTACACTATGGGAGCTGGCCATACCCGAAGTCATATTACCCTAACTGGAAGGAGGGGGATGCCGAAGGCGTGGCTACTGACTGGAGTGAAGTCATAACAAGGTAGCCGTACTGGAAGGTACGACTAGATCATCTCCTTTTCACGGAGAGCTAATGCTTATGCTTGTTGAGTATTTTGATTTGCCACTGCTTCACACCCCAAAAGAAGCGAGCTACGTCTGAGCTAAGCTTGTATATGGAAGTTTTCTTTCGTTTCTCGACGGTGAAGTAAGACCAAGCTCATAAGCTTATTTTCCTAGGTCGGAACAAGTTAGTTGATAGGATCCCCCTTTTTACATCCCCATGTCGCCACACGGGAGGGGTATGGTGCCACGCCCCATACCTTCTCCTAGGGTACGTGGCAGACTGCAGTTAACTCCACATACAACCCCATTTATCCCCGGAACTATATGGGAACCCACTAAGCGTACTTGATGTATATTCCCTCTCTCTGTGGAATTAAAGAACTTAGATAACAGATCAATATAATTCTAAAAGAATATATTCTTAAAATCAGATCTCAATACAGTGACACACACTTATATATATAAGTAGTTTACAATTAAAAGGGGAATATGCCCAAAGTTATACAAAATACCTAGTCAGTGGATCTTTCTTATACATACAAAACAAAGGTAGAACTGTCCCACCTTTTAGAAATCAGGTGCTTAGCTATATGCCGCAATATTTATTAGTCTCTCTCCTGCTGTGATTCTGTAAAATAAAAATGAGTTCTCCTACAGGGTGAGTAACACCGTACCCAGTGAGTTGGATAGAAAATAATGTAAAACTGAGAAAATAAAATAACAAAGTCTCAAGAATAGAATCATATGACTATTCGTGTGCAATAGCCAATCAAAAAAAGTAATCAAGAATCACATGAGACTGTCTCCGGGGCTGGTATAATCAAATACAGTTGTTGTATAAAACTGTCACCTCAGGGGGAGGAATCATGTATCATAAGGTACCCAGATCATAGTAGAAGTGCAAGAATAGATAACCAAAGCCTCCTTTCCCCCTAGGTTGCCCATTGGACTTCGCTACCTGATATGCATAGCTAGTCCAGAGTAAAAACCAGTCAGGAGTATCCCAGTCTCCCATCCTGACTTCGAGCATTATTCCTCATTCCCCTCTCAATAGGTGGCCCATGAGGGTGTTAATAATGTCATAACATATCACTGTAGTGAAAGTACCTATAGCATAATCCAGTAATGTGTCATCCCATCCATATGTATTTCATAAGTGAAATAGTATCACGAATAATTAAATAGATGCATATGCTCGATTGGAAGTCAACAAAAGCATCATATCATGTTTAGGAACAAAAGCAATAAAAAGCTTATATCAAGAAGAATGGATATTACATGTTATTCACAACTCACATATATAATCATAATCATGATAATTAACTAGCAGGAGAGTCAAAGGATATCAAGTTTAACTAATCAAAGGCGATATAGTTCTCCTCAAGTAAATATTGAAAACTATCCCGTTTATTCTGCCCAGAGAATAAACATTCACTTGATCCTATCGTCGTAAGCACGTTTTAATTCGTATCGCGATCGTTTGTATCCTCGTGCTTGCTTATCGAATTTTCTGTGAATATTTCAACTAATTTTAATTCTCAATCCGGTAATAATTTTGCAAATCCATCCTTACTAACACTCTTAGAATGATCTCTAGATTCACCCTAATTTTTATCTCGAGTTCGCCGGAAAGTTCACTGAAAACTCGCCGGAGACTCGTCGGAAAGTTCGACGGAACCCTTGCCGGCGAATTTATTCGATCAGCCCTAATATTGGTACCAATCGAAAGCTCTCTTCACGAGGATTCCAAAAATCATATTTGTTCCAATTTTTATAGCTCATATGAGTTCAATTTTACCGATTAAATTAATTTGGGAGAAATCCCTAAGTTTGGGTTTTTAGCTCGCCGGCGACCAATAGTCCGCAACTCCAGTACTAATGGATAGCTCTCAACGAGGAGAAGCCATAGATACCAAGTTTGCGAAGTTCCGCGGCCGGAGTGGCCGGCAATCTTCGGAGCAAGCTCCGGGGATGAAACTTCACCGCTGCCACTTCTCTCCTCTTTTCCTCCTCACATCGTCACCAAAACTTGAAATTGATAGTTCTAATGCGTTCTCGTGGCTCACCTGATGTCGTCCTTGAAATCTCGTCGAAAAACTCCAACTATGGTGGCTGGACCGTCGAAGATAAAGTGAAGATGAGTTGTCGTCGTTGCTGCCGTGCGAAGGAAGACGGAGAAGAGACGCTCGAGCGGGCGGTGGGAAAAGAATATCATTTTATTTATAAATTAATTAATGAAATCTTAAATCTTATATCAAATATGGACCGTACATTTGGATCAATCCTTTCTTCATCAATTTGATCAATGAAACGATGTCCAAATTACGATCCGTCTGCGCCGTTGGTTTCCTTATCAAAAATCCTATCTGATGGTATAATTTTCACATTAAAATTTCATACTTCAAAAATTCATATAATTTTACGAATAAGTTCTTCCTATTATTTTTCTTCCATAAAACTCATCAAAATTACTATCTATTAAATAATTATCTTTAATGTAAAAATACAAATCTCACACATGGGGACGTAAAAAGGAAAGAGAGGGATGAGTTTTTCTCATTTTTGGCAAAGCGGGCCTCCCATTAGGCGGCCCCCACGACGGGCTATTAGCTCAACGGTAGAGCGCGCCCCTTATGCCCTCGGCGACACACGTGCTACAATGGCCGGGACAAAAGGTCGCGATCCCGCAAGGGTGAGCTAACCTCAAAAACCCGTCCTCAGTTCAGATTGCAGGCTGCAACTCACCTATTTCGTTCTGACTTAAACTTCAATACTACCCAGCTTTCATCACTCAAATATAAGTTAGAATGGAACCTTAGTTAATTAAGGAGATCAAGTTCATTGTACTACTCTATCAAATATAAGCTAGCACGCCCACCGTGGGGCTCGAACCCACGACCACAAGGTTAAGTGTAAACCCCAACATTTCATGAAAAGAAAAAAAAATAAAGATAGTAATAATAATAATAATACGGAGGAATAGAATGGGTAGTATAAAAAAAAAGGTAAATAGTTGGAAGGAAGAGGGATAAAAAGGGAAAATATGAACGTGGGAATATGTAAATTTAGTAAGGTTGAAATGGGAATATATTATTGTAAAATTAATGAATGTATGGGGGTAGAATGGGAAAATGGGGTATCATTGTAGATAAATTTAATTTAGAGGGTCAGAGTAGGTAATTCAATGATGAACGTGCGTTGCACGTGGGCGCCTTTTGCCCTAAACGAGATGAGCGCGACGGCGCCTCTCCTTCCCTCTTCGCATGCTCGCCACTCCGGACCCCTTCGCCACGAGCTCGAACCCCACCTCTCGTTTCCCCTTCGATCGGCCGGCGACCCGCACCGATGTTGTATGCTCTCCTTTCCCTTTGACCGCCACGCTGACGACTGGAGCTCTTCATCGCCTCTGTCCCTCACTCTCTCACCAATCTCACCGGTGATCCAAGTGCCACCATCGACCTCTGCAAAGTCTCTGCAAAACCAGTATTGCTTCTTCGAAACCCTCACCACTCCGCCTGCTTGTTTTCCACATCCTCATCACCTATCGTGCCATCACCGCAACTCATCGGGAGCCATCAGGTCACCGCCGCGGTTGCATCGCCGATGGGCGCGGCCACCATCTCATCTCCTTCGTGTGGTCGCCAACTCCTACAGCAGCTTCCAGAGTCGAGAGAGGGCACTCCATCTGCACCCTCGATGCGCAGCCATCTTCCATCACCCAGATGAGCCCAAGGCACAACGAGGCTGCAGAGCAGCCCACTCCTTATTGCTGTTGATTGCCTTGATTCCCCTGTTCCAGGGCTTACAGCCCCTCGTTCACCGCAAGCTTCATTGAGATTTGAGAGTCCATGCGCCCATGAAATTGACCTTGCTAAGGTGAATCTTTCTAATTAGTTGATAATGCGATGCTACAATCTATTGTTGTGAATACCAGATTTTATTACTAAGATTTGGCCATAAGGTGGGTCCATTCCTTGTATGTGCATGATTGATGAATTGATGATGTTGATTGATGCTGCTGAGTTTTCATGGTAGATGGTTTGTGTTGTTGAGTTTTGATGAAGTGAGGTGGTTTGGTTTTTGGTTAAATTCATGCTATCTCCACCACCTCCCTCCTTCTTCCCTATTAGATACTTCTTTTCTTTTCCTTGTCTGTGAGCATAATTGTAATATAATAATTATGATGGATTGGGGAGTTGAATGCATGTCAACACTAGAATATAATTACTAAGTTTCATCTTGCTAGTAATTAGATATTGTAACTAAATAAAGTTAGGGAGTAAATGGTTGAAATTATAGATGACATGGTACTTAAATTAGCATATAAGTTCAAACTAAGTTAAGGTTGTAAATTTAATACAGGTTAATTAATTAGGGTAAATTATGTCAAATTAACTAATTTGAGTAGAATGACATTTTACTTGGGATGAGGTGAGTTGGAATAAAAATAAGGACATATGATTAACTTAGCATATTATAAATAAATTAGGTGATACATAATATTAGAAACAATATCTAAAAGTAATGTTATTTGTAATAGGTAGATACTTCAAAATAATTAAGCGACGTGCAAGCTATTGTACGGTTGGTTCTGAAGGTCGATCTACATATCTAGGTGCGCTGGTTCACTACAGTAGGCTATTCTCAAGTTAGTGAAATTTAAGGAGATAAATATTTTACTGCTTAGGAACTAATATTTGATTACTCATGATTCATGCTTTGTATGTTAGATTAGCCTGTAAATATTAATAATGTGATATGTTGTAGTCTTATATATGCTGTTATTTAAATATATGCTATGATTATTCTCTTGCTCATTATCTGCTATGTTGATGTAACGAAAGATAATAAGATGATACAGTTACATCTGGAAACTATCATGTTATACGATAGTTTGACATATACATAGACATCAACAAGCAGCATTTATAGACAAATGACATTGACATACTTATGTATGAAAACACTGAGGATGCATCACATGTGATCTCCTAAGTTACGGATACGAGCTTTAATGCTCTTAAACCTAGACCACCCAAAGAGGTTGAAATCATCTTGGACATAAAGGGTGGGGATAAGATATGGATTGGCTTATTGCCAGAAAACGTTGTGATGTATTCACTATACCCGCACGGTGTCGCTAAGTCGTCATTGTGATAGTCCTAAGATGGCTAGCATGGATGAAACCAAACCAATGACCTAGCAAACATGTCGCCGAGGTTGTAGCATTCCGGCGACGGCTAGGATGCATACCTCCTGGCAGGCATCGCTGCTTGTAAATTAGTACGGTGACTCCTTCCGCATAGTCTTGGACAGTGAATCCATGGACCACACGACTATTATTCCAGACGTTCTGATAAGTAGTCCAGATCCCGGGGTTTATTACCGACTAGCCGTGGCTGATGTGTATGATTAGGTGCGGTGACCCTGTCTGGGGATAGTGTGTAGTACTACACGAGTTGCTCCATTGATTGTCTGGGGAAGACGCATGGAGTGACAGGTCGCTAGGACGCGGAGATGGAGAGATTCGCTTAGCGGACCATTAGATAGGGATTCACGGTCACCCGACCTCTCTGCCAACATCAGTGTGACGGGCATAGGTAGAGACATAGACAGAGTGTACACTGATGGGCTTATGGGAACTCCCTGATCAGGTGATCCCCTAAGCATAGGCTGGCTGCGCAGATCACGATATTTGAATGAGATGACATGTTTGGTGACAATAATCTAAAGACATAAACACACTTCATATTTATAGTTGAGCTATATACTTATACTATATGTTCTTCTCTTGATGCTTTATATTTTATTTGCTGATTCTACATGCTTTGTTTGATATTATTAAATGATTTATGGATATGTTAGAATCTCCCCTTTTCTCTACTTGAGTTATTCTACTGCGGTAAGAGCCATAAGTACAAAGCTGCAAGGCTGAGCACACTGCGTTCAATATGTGTGCAGGTCTATTAAACGATCGATCAAGATAGCTAATGGAGATGAGATTATCGACGTACATAGTTATCTACCATTTTTATGATCATAGTATTATAGTAGGTATATCGGGACTGTGTTAGTAAATTTGAGTTAATTGATTTAATTGTATTATCCGCTGCGTTGATAATGTATGTAAGTTGTGTAAATTAATAAATGCATTGTATGGGTCCTTTGGGCTCATACGGCGGTTGCCACGTGCTCGACAGATGGGTCAGGACGTGACATTAAGAACCTTGCGCTCTACCAACTGAGCTAGACGGGCTAATTTTAATATTTATTTTTTATAAACAATATCTCGGGACTTATGTACTTATTATTATGGGTAAGCTTAAGCCATTATGATTTTGTATTAGAGTACCATCAAAACCAATGTAGACACCATGACGTATTGTACAAAATCGGCCAATAGAGCAATTACTCAGTACAAAATTGTACCTAGGTAATACAATCAAATGTTAGAACAAACTTGGGGAACTAACCCTACATCACAAGGAGAGGGATGCAGAAGGCAGGGCTAGTGACTGAAGTTGTTACGTTAACCGCAAGGAGAGGGATGCAGAAGGCGGGGCTAGTGACTCGAGTGAAGTCGTAACAAGGTAGTCGTACTGGAAGGTGCGGCTGGATCACCTCCTTTTCAGGGAGAGCTAATGCTTATGCTTGTTGAGTATTTTGGTTTGCCACTGCTTCACACCCCATAAGTAGCGAGCTACGTCTGAGCTAAGCTTGGATATGGAATTCTTCCTTCGTTTCTCGACGGTGAAGTAAGACCAAGCTCATCAGCTTATTATCCTAGGTCGGAACAAGTTAGTTGATAGGATCTCCCTTTTTACGTCCCCATGTCGCCACACGGGAGGGGCACGGGGACGTAAAAAGAAAAGAGAGGAATGGGTTTTTCTTGTTTTTGGAATAGCAGGCCCGCACGACGGGCTATTAGCTCAGCGGTAGAGCGCGCTCCTTATGCCCTCGGCGATACACGTGCTACAATGGCTAGTGTTGCGATCCCTCGAGGGTGAGCTAACCCCAAAAACTCATCCTCAATTCGGATTGCAGGTTGCTACATTCGTTCTGACTTAAACTTCAATACTACCAGCTTTCGTCACTCGAATATAAGTTGCATGGGGACATAAAAAGGAAAGAGAGGGATGGGTTTTTCTCATTTTTGGCATAGCAGGCCTGCACAACGGGCTATTAGCTCAGCGGTAGAGCGTGCCCCTTATGCCCTCGGCGACACACGTGCTACAATGGCCGGTGTCCTGGCCGGTGTCCGGATCCCGCAAGGGTGAGCTAACCCCAAAAACTCATTCTCAATTCGGATTGCAGGCTGCTACATTCGTTCTGACTTAAACTTCAACACTACCAGCTTTTGTCACTCAAATATAAGTTAGAATGGAACCTTAGTTGATTAAGTAGATCAAGTTCATTGTACTACTCTATCAAATATAAGTTGGCATGCCCACCGTGGGGCTCGAACCCACGACCACAAGGTTAAGAGCCTTGCGCTCTACCAACTGAGCTAAACGGGCTAATTGTAGTACTAATTTTTTATAAACAATATGTCGAGACTTATTTACTGATTATTATGGGTAAGCTTAAACAATTATAATTTTGTATTAGAGTACCATCATAACCAATGCAGACACCATGACGTATTGTACAAAATCGGCCAATAGAGCAATTACTCAGTGCAGAATTGTACCTAGGCAATACAATCAAATGTTATAACAAACTTGGGGAACTAATCCTACATCGCCCTTCACACTATGGGAGCTTGCCATGCACGAAGTCGTTATCTTAACATCAAGGAGGGGGATGCCAAATGCGAGGCTAGTGACTGGAGTGAAGTCGTAACAAGGTAGCCGTACTGGAAGGTGCGGTTGGATCACCTCCTTTTCAGGGAGAGCTAATGCTTATGCTTGTTGAGTATTTTGGTTTGCCACAGCTTCACACCCCATAAGTAGCGAGCTACGTCTGAGCTAAGCTTGGATATGGAATTCTTCCTTCATTTCTTGACGGTGAATTAAGACCAAGCTCATAAGCTTATTATCCTAGGTCGGAACAAGTTAGTTGATAGGATCTCCCTTTTTACGTCCCCATGTCGCCACACGGGAGGGGCATGGGGACGTAAAAAGGAAAGAGAGGAATGGGTTTTTCTCATTTTTGGCATAGCAGGCCCGCACGACGAGCTATTAGCTCAGCGGTAGAGCGCGCCCCTTATGCCCTTGACGACACACGTGCTACAATGGCCAGTGTCGCGATCCCGCGAGGGTGAGCTAACCCCAAAAACTCATCCTCAATTCGAATTGCAGGAGGGTGAGCTAACCCCAAAAACTCATCCTCAATTCGAATTGCAGGTTGCTACATTCATTCTGACTTAAACTTCAATACTACCAGCTTTCGTCACTCGAATATAAGTTGTATGGGGACATAAAAAGGAAAGAGAGGGATGAGTTTTTCTCATTTTTGGCATAGCAGGCCTGCACGACGGGCTATTAGCTCAGCGGTAGAGCGCGCCCCTTATGCCCTCGGCGACACACGTGCTACAATGGCTAGTGTTGCATCACTTTTGGCACGCCCACCGTGGGGCTCAAACCCACGACCACAAGGTTAAGAGCCTTGCGCTCTACCAACTGAGCTAGACGGGCTAATTTTAATACTAATTTTTTATAAACAATATGTCGAGACTTATTTACTGATTATTATGGGTAAGCTTAAACCATTATAATTTTGTATTAGAGTACCATCATAACCAATGCAGACACCATGACGTATTGTACAAAATCGGCCAATAGAGCAATTACTCAGTGCAGAATTGTACCTAGGCAATACAATCAAATGTTATAACAAACTTGGGGAACTAACCCTACATCGCCCTTCACACTTTGGGAGCTTGCCATGCACGAAGTCGTTATCTGAACATCAAGGAGGGGGATGCCAAATGTGAGGCTAGTGACTGGAGTGAAGTCGTAACAAGGTAGCCGTACTGGAAGGTGCGGCTGGATCACCTCCTTTTTAGGGAGAGCTAATGCTTATGCTTGTTGAGTATTTTGGTTTGCCACTGCTTCACACCTCATAAGTAGCGAGCTACGTCTGAGCTAAGCTTGGATATGGAATTCTTCCTTCATTTCTCGATGGTGAATTAAGACCAAGCTCATAAGCTTATTATCCTAGGTCGGAACAAGTTAGTTGATAGGATCTCCCTTTTTACGTCCCCATGTCGCCACACGGGAGGAGCATGGGGACGTAAAAAGGAAAGAGAGGAATGGGTTTTTCTCATTTTTGGCATAGCAGGCCTGCACGACGAGCTATTAGCTCAGCGGTAGAGCGCGCCCCTTATGCCCTTGACGACACACGTGCTACAATGGCCAGTGTCGCGATCCCGCGAGGGTGAGCTAACCCCAAAAACTCATCCTCAATTCGAATTGTAGGTTGCTACATTCGTTCTGACTTAAACTTCAATACTACCAGCTTTCGTCACTCGAATATAAGTTGGATGGGGACATAAAAAGGAAAGAGAGGGATGAGTTTTTCTCATTTTTGGCATAGCAGGCCTGCACGACGGGCTATTAGCTCAGCGGTAGAGCGCGCCCCTTATGCCCTCGGTGACACACGTGCTACAATGGCTAGTGTTGCGATCCCGCGAGGGTGAGCTAACCCCAAAAACTCATCCTCAATTCGGATTGCAGGTTGCTACATTCGTTCTGACTTAAACTTCAATACTACCAGCTTTTGTCACTCGAATATAAGTTGCATGGGGACATAAAAAGGAAAGAGAGGGATGGGTTTTTCTCATTTTTGGCATAGCAGGCCCGCACGTGCTACAATGGCCGGTGTCCCGATCCCGCAAGGGTGAGCTAACCCCAAAAACTCATCCTCAATTCGGATTGCAGGCTGCTACATTCGTTCTGACTTAAACTTCAATACTACCAGCTTTTGTCACTCAAATATAAGTTAGAATGGAACCTTAGTTGATTAAAGAGATCAAGTTCATTGTATTACTCTATCAAATATAAGTTGGCACAACCACCGTGGGGCTCGAACCCACGACCACAAGGTTAAGAGCCTTGCGCTCTACAAACTGAGCTAGACGAGCTAATTTTTATACTAATTTTTTATAAACAATATGTCGAGACTTATTTACTGATTATTATGGGTAAGCTTAAACCATTATAATTTTGTATTAGAGTACCATCATAACCAATGCAAACACCATGACGTATTGTACAAAATCGGCCAATAGAGCAATTACTCAGTGCAGAATTGTACCTAGGCAATACAATCAAATGTTATAACAAACTTGGGGAACTAACCCTACATCGCCCTTCACACTATGGGAGCTTGTCATGCACGAAGTCGTTACCTTAACATCAAGGAGGGGGATGCCAAAGGCGGGGCTAGTGACTGGAGTGAAGTCGTAACAAGGTAGCCGTACTGGAAGGTGCGGCTGGATCACCTCCTTTTCAGGGAGAGCTAATTATTATGCTTGATGAGTATTTTGGTTTGCCACTGCTTCACACCCCATAAGTAGCGAGCTACGTCTGAGCTAAGCTTGGATATGGAATTCTTCCTTCATTTCTCGACGGTGAATTAAGACCAAGCTCATAAGCTTATTATCCTAGGTCGGAACAAGTTAGTTGATAGGATCTCCCTTTTTACGTCCCCATGTCGCCACACGGGAGGGGCATGGGGACGTAAAAAGGAAAGAGAGGAATGGGTTTTTCTCATATTTGGCATAGCAGGCCCGCACGACGGGCTATTAGTTCAGCGGTAGAGCGCGCCCCTTATGCCCTCGGCGACACACGTGCTACAATGGCCAGTGTCGCGATCCCGCAAGGGTGCGCTAACCCCAAAAACTCATCCTCAATTCGAATTGTAGGTTGCTACATTCGTTCTGACTTAAACTTCAATACTACCAGCTTTCGTCACTCGAATATAAGTTGCATGGGGACATAAAAAGGAAAGAGAGGGATGGGTTTTTCTCATTTTTGGCAAAGCAGGCCTGCACGACGGGCTATTAGCTCAACGGTAGAGCGCACCCCTTATGCCCTCGGTGACACACGTGCTACAATGGTCGGTGTCGCGATCCCGCGAGGGTGAGCTAACCCCAAAAACTCATCCTCAATTCGGATTGCAGGCTGCTATATTCGTTCTGACTTAAACTTCAATACTACCAGCTTTTGTCACTCAAATATAAGTTAGAATGGAACCTTAGTTGATTAAGGAGATCAAGTTCATTATACTACTCTACAAATATAAGTTGACACGCCCACCGTGGGGCTCGAACCCACGACCACAAGGTTAAGAGCCTTGCGCTCTACCAACTGAGCTAGACGGGCTAATTTTAATACTAATTTTTTATAAACAATATGTCGAGACTTATTTACTGATTATTATAGGTAAGCTTAAACCATTATAATTTTGTATTAGAGTACCATCATAACCAATGCAGACACCATGACGTATTGTACAAAATCGACCAATAGAGCAATTACTCAGTGCAGAATTGTACCTAGGCAATACAATCAAATGTTATAACAAACTTGGGGAACTAACCCTACATCGCCCTTCACACTATGGGAGCTTGCCATGCACGAAGTCGTTACCTTAACATCACGGAGGGGGATGCCAAAGGCGGGGCTAGTGACTGGAGTGAAGTCGTAACAAGGTAGCCGTACTGGAAGGTGCGGCTGGATCACCTCCTTTTGAGGGAGAGCTAATGCTTATGCTTGTTGAGTATTTTGGTTTGCCACTGCTTCACATCCCATAAGTAGCGAGTTACGTCTGAGCTAAGCTTGGATATGGAATTCTTCCTTCGTTTCTCGACGGTGAATTAAGACCAAGCTCATAAGCTTATTATCCTAGGTCGGAACAAGTTAGTTGATAGGATCTCCCTTTTTACGTCCCCATGTCGCCACACAGGAGGGGCATGGGGACGTAAAAATGAAAGAGTGGGAGGCCCACACGACGAGCTATTAGCTCAGCGGTAAAGCGCGCCCCTTATGCCCTCGGCGACACACATGCTACAATGGCTAACCCCAAAAACTCATCCTTAGTTCGGATTGCAGGCTGCTACATTCGTTCTAACTTAAACTTCAATACTACCAACTTTCGTCACTCAAATATAAGTTAGAATGGAACCTTAGTTGATTAAGGAGATAAAGTTCTTTGTACTACTCTATCAAATATAAGCTGGCACGCTTAACATGGGGCTCGAACCCAGGACCACAAGGTTAAGAGCCTTGCACTCTACCAACTAAGCTAAACAGACTAATTTTAATACTATTTTTTTTATAAACAATATGTCGGAACTTACGTACTTATTATTATTGGTAAGCTTAAGCCATTATAATTTTGTATTAGAGTACCATCATAACCAATGCAGACACCATGACGTATTGTACAAAATCGTCCAATAGAGCAATTACTCAGTGCAGAATTGTATCTTGGCAATACAATCAAATGTAAGAACCACAAACTTGGGGAACTAACCCTACACCGCCCGTCACACTATGGGAGCTGGGCATGCCCGAAGTCGTTACCTTAACCGCAAGGAGGGGGATGCCTAAGGCGGGGCTAGTGACTGGAGTGAAGTAATAAAAGGTTGCCGTACTGGAAGGTGCGGCTGGATCACCTCCTTTTCATAGAGAGTTAATGCTTATGCTTGTTGAGTATTTTAGTTTGCCACTGCTTCACACACCAAAAGAAGCGAGCTACGTCTGAGCTAAGCTTGGATATGGAATTCTTCTTTCGTTTCTCGATGGTGAAGTAAGACCAAGCTCATAAGCTTATTATTATTAGTAAGCTTAAGCCATTATGATTTTGTATCAGAGTACCATCATAACCAATCCAAAATTAAATACTAACTAAAAGAACATCATTATATTAATCTGAATTAACGCGTAAAACCTTCATAATGAATATGTTTTTTTTGAAAATTTCATACTATTAAGATAATTTTTTCTAAGATAAAGAAATAAACTAATTATCACGCCCATACCTTCTTATAGGACACATGGCAGACCACAGTGAACTCCATATATAGTCACAATTACTCTCCGAAATTATATAGGACCCCACTATGCGTACCTGATATATATTCTCTCTATTTATAGAAGGAGAGAACTTGGATAACAGTTCAATATAACTCTAAAGCTATATATTTTCAAGTTTGATTATTGACATAGTGACACACTTATTTACAAATAATTTATAATCAAGTTGGGGCACATGCCTAAAGATATACAAAATACTTAGCCAGTGGATTTCTATATACACCAAAATGAATGTAGTATTATGCTACCTTTGAAAAGTCGGGCACCTGACTACTTGTTTCATGATCTATGAATCTTTCTCCTGCTGTGGTCCTAAAAATAAAAATGAGTCCCCCTGTGGGGTGATTATGCTTGTACCCAATGAGTTGGATATAAAATAATGTAAAATCGAGAACATAGAATAACAAATTCTGGTGAACAGAACATATGGGTTATTTGGGCGCGATAACCAAGTAAAAAAAATAATCCAAAATCATACGAGACTGAATATGGGGCTAGCTAAATCAACGACAATTGTGGCCACAACTGTCACCTCAAGGGGAGGTATCAAGCATCATAGGGTACCCAAATCAACGTAGAGTCGCAAGAAAATAGAAATAAAGCCCCTTTTCTCCCTGAGTTGCCCACTGGACTGGTTACCTTGTATCCATAGTTAGTTCAGCGTAAAACCAGCCAGGAGTAACCCGGTCTCCCATCCTGACCTCGGGCACTGTCGCCCCACGCCCCTCTTCATTGACGGCCCATGGGAGTGCCAATAGTATAATCTCTTATCACTGCAGTGAAAGTGCCTATAGCACTATCCAGTATCAGGTCACACTAGCCATATACATTCACAAGTGAAAAAATATCATGAATAATTAAACAAATGCATATGTTAGATTTAGAGTCAATAAAAGCATAATATTATGCTTAGGAACCGTAGCAATGAAAAGCTTACTTCAACAAATATGGATATCAAAAAGAGATTCACAACTCACTTATAAGCATAATCATGAATATTAACTGGCAGGAGAATCAACGGATATCAAATGTAGGTAATAAAAGGGATATAGTTCTCTTAGACTAAACATTGAGAACTATCACATCTATTCCGCCTGGGGAATAAACACTCACCTGATCCTATCGTCGTAAGCATGTTCTAATTTGTATCGCGATCCTTAGTATCCTCGTGTTTGCTTATTGAATTTCTTGTGAATATTTTAATGAATTTTAATTCTCAATCTGATAACAATTTTACAAATCTGTCTTCACTAACACTCTTAAAATGATCTCTAGATTCAGCCTAATTTTTATCTCAAGTTCGTCGGAAACTCGCCGGAGACTCATCGGGAAAGTTCGCCGGAACCCTCATCGTTGAAGTTCTTCAATCAGCACCAATATGGGTACCAATCGAAAGCTCTTTTCATGAGGATTTTAAAATTCATATTTTCCCAATTTTTATAGCCCACACACGATCAATTTCACTAATTACATTAATTTGGGAGAAATCCTTAAGTTAGGGTTTTTAGCGCGCTGGCGACCAACCGGCAGTCAATAGCCCTCAACCTCAGTACCAATAGATAGCTCTCATCAGGGAGAAGCCATAGGTACTAAGTTTGCAAAGTTCCGTAGCCAAAATGGCCGACAATCACCGGAGCAAGCTCCCGCGGTGGAACTTTTGCCGCTGACGTCTCTCTCCTCTTTTCTCCCTCAAATCTTCACCAAAACTCAAAAATAATTATTCTAATATATTCGCACAGCTCACGTTCAAATCTTGTTGAAAAATTTGATCGAAGCTAGTTGGAGCATCGTCAACAAAAGTGCTCGCCATTGCTACCGCGTGGGGAGGAGGGAGAGAAGGGAAGGGAAAGCTCTCAGGTGAGATGTGGGGAAAAAGGTATTTTTATAAAATAAATAATGAAGAGCTTAAGGTTGCTGGCGAGGCTGATTTTTTTTCCAAATCAAATCCTGACCGTTCACCACTTTAAGTGATTTGATCTTGTCCGTCCATTTGGATCAATCCTTAGTTCAACGATTTGACCAACCAAACGACGTCCAAATTATAATCCGTCTGCGCCACTAGATTCTAAATCAAAAATCTCATCTGATGGTATAATTTTTATATCAAGATTTCATACTTCAAAAATCCATGTATTTTTTCAAATAAGTCCTCCATATTAATTTTTTCCATAAAACCCCTTAAATCTTTTTCTATTGCAGAATTCCCCTTAGTGAAAAATGTAAATCTCACATCCGACCCCCATTAAAGAAATTTTGTCCTCAAAATTTAGTTCGAATCATCCCTTCAAGTAGTCGAGGATAGTTCCTCTTCATATATTTCTTCGATTCCCAAGTGATTCCTTCTAGTTGTGCACTTTTCGGTGATCCTCTAATAATTCATACATCTTTATTCCTTAAGGTTTTCTTCTTTCGCTCTAAGATCTGTATAGGCTATATTCTTAGATCTTCCTTAAACTTAATTGGGGTGTTTATAATATTTGTTCAGGGTCCACAATACTTCCTTAATATGGTTACATAAGATATATCATGTATTCTGGCCGTTTCTTCAAATAACTCCAATTTATATACCATCGGACCAATTCCGTTAATGATTCTGAGATGTCCACTATATTCTGGACTCAATTTCCTTGTGTTTCAAAATCGTATGATTCCTTTTCAAGGATCTACTTTCAGACACATTATACTCCTAGATTGAAAACTCTAATTCTCTTCTTCCTTTGTCTGCATAGTTCTTCTATCCATCATGTTCCACTTTCAATCACTCCTTAATAATCTTAATATTCTCTTTAGTAGTCTCAATCAATTTATCTCCTTTTATTCATCTTTCTCCAACCTCATCTTAACATACTAATGTTCCACATTTCCTTCCATATAAAGTCTCATATAATGACATTCTAATGCTAACTCGGTAACTATTATTACAACCAACCTCAATCAACAGTAATTGTTGTTTCGACTTTCCTAGAATTCAATCACCCATGTTCTCAATATCACTCCCAAGTTTTGGATTGTCCTTTCAGATTGACCATTAATCTAAAGATGGAAGTTATGTTAGACTATAAGGTTGTACCTAAAGCCTCACGCATGCTTAGCCTAAAAAGATAAAATAAATTAGAGATCTTGATCCGAACTCATTGTAATATGAACCCCATAAAGTTTTACGATCAACTAAATAATAATTTTGGCTAACTTATTCAATGAATAAGTATTATGAATGCTAGAAAAGTTTATCCACAATTACCTATATCGTAATATAATTACTTGATGTGCGGAGTAATCCTATCATAAGGTCTATTATGATATGTTCTTATTTTCCTTCAGGAATAAGTAAAGGTTGCAGCTTTCTTGCGGATCTTTGATACTCAACTTTAGCTCATTGATATATGTGACACTTAGCTACATAATGTACAGTGTTCTTTTTCATTTAGGGCCACTAACAATTTTCTTTTTTTTATGTGATACATTCTTGTAATTCCCGAGTATATTGCATATACCGATGAATGAGCTCCCTCCAAGATAGCTTTCCTGAGCCTAACCTTATTAGGAATACAGACTCAGTTTCTATATGCCAATAATCCATTATCACTCATGATGACCTCAATATTTTCTTCTATTTACATTCTTTGAAATACTTTTTCTTCAATTCCTTCATTTTTGTCATGCCAACCCAAATTTCTTCATTTACTGTAGATCACACCATAAATATGGTTATTATCTTACTAGATATGCCATAGTGTAATTAAACTCTCAAGGATTTTAGTTCCACTAAATAAGATGATTTTGCGGTTGAGATAATTGATAAAATAACTAATTTTCTACTTAATGCATCAGTAACCACATTCGTCTTGTCTAACAGATACTAACTAAAAGAATATCATTATATTAGTGTGAATTAATGCAGATGACCTTCATAAGGAATATGTTTCTTTTGAAATTTTCTTACTATTAAGATAGTTTTTTCTAAGATAAAGAAATAGACTAATGATGTCAAAATCTTGCTTTTCTTAGATGAAGAAACATATTTTTCTTCAAAAAAGGAAATGAAAGTTCAAGCACTTAGCCTGAAGCATCTCAGTAAGAATTTTAAGGATGAAAAAGACATTCAAATTATGAAAAGTGAAGCATAATGAAAGAAGCACACCATCTTGACCAATGTATTGTACAAAATTAGCCAATGGAGCAATTACTCAGTGTAGAGTTGTACCTAGGCAATACAATCAAATGTTAGAATCACAAACTTGGGGAACTAACCCAACCTAAAATACTTTATGTTTATTTTGCAGCATTTGGATAGGAAAATATTGTTATGAACAGGTTTTTACTCTTGATGGTTACATTCATTCCGACTTAAAATTCAGTACTACTAGCTTTTGTCACTCAAATATAAGTTAAAATGGAAACTTCGTATATTACAAAGATCAACTTCAATGTACTACTCTATCAAACATAAGCATAATATTTGCATCACTTTTGGCAGGCCCAACATGGGGCTCAAACCCACGACCACAAGGTTAAGAGCCTTGTGCTCTACCAACTGAGCTAGACTAATGATGTGGAAATCTTACTTTTCTTAGATGAAGAAACATATTTTTCTTCAGAAAAGGAAATGAAAGTTCAAGCACTTAGCCTGAAGCATCTCAGTAGGAATTTTAAGGATGAAAACAAATATTGAAATTATGAAAAGTGAAGCATAGTAGAATAAGCACACCATCTTGACTAATGTAGACACCATAATGTATTGTACAAAATCGGCCAATGAAGCAACTACTCAGTGTAGAATTGGCAATACAATCAAATGTTAGAACCATAAACTAGGGGAACTAACCTAACCTAAAATATTTTATGTTTATTTTATCGCATTTGGATAGGAAAATATTGTTATGAACAAAAGAAAGATAAGAGCACAACAAGAAGCCACCATAGGCCATTCATAGATTTGACTTATCTTTTACAAATAGCTCACTGAGAGAACTAAAAAGATTACTAAACCTACATTTAAAATTCCGACTTTAACTGGGGCTCGAACCCATGACCACAAGGTTAAAAGTCTTGCGTTCTACCAACTGAGCTAGATGGATTAATTTTAATACTAATTTTTTATAAACAATATGTTGGGACTTATGTACTTATTATTATTGATAAGCTTAAGTCATTATAATTTTGTGTTTGAGTACCATCATAACCAATCTGAAATTAAATACTAACTAAAAGAATATCATTATATTAATGTGATTTAACGCAAAGAACCTTCATAATGAATATGTTTCTTTTAAAATTTTCATACTATTAAGAGAGGTTTTTCTAAGATAAAGAAATAGACTAATGATGTCAAAATCTTACTTTTCTTAGATGAAGAAACTTATTTTTCTTCAGAAAAGAAAATGAAAGTTCAAGCACTTAGCCTGAAGCATCTCAGTAGGAATTTTAAGGATGAAACTAACATTCAAATTATGAAAAGTGAAGCATAGTGGAAGAAGCACACCATCTTGACCAATACAGACACCATTATGTATTGTACAAAATCGGCCAATGAAGCAACTACTCAGTGCAGAATTGTACCTAAGCAATACAATCAAATGTTATAACCATAAACTGGAGGAAATAACCCAACCGAAAATATTTTATGTTTATTTTGCAGCATTTGGATAGGAAAATATTGTTATCAATAAAAGAAAGATAAGAGCACAGCAAGAAGCCACCATAAGCCATTCATAGATTTGACTTATCTTTTTCAAGTAGCTCATTGAGAGAACTAAAAAGATTATCAAACCTACGTTCATTCAGTACTACCAGCTTTCGTCACTCAGATATAAGTTGGAATGGAACCTTAGTTGATTAAGAAGATAGGAAATAACCCAACCTAAAATATTTTATGTTTATTTTGCAACATTTGGATAGGAAAATATTGTTATAAACAAAAGAAAGATAAGAGCACAACAAGAAGCCACCATAAGCCATTCATAGATTTGACTTATCTTTTTCAAGTAGCTCATTGAGAGAACTAAAAAGATTATCAAACCTACGTTCATTCAGTACTACTAGCTTTCGTCACTCAAATATAAGTTAGAATGGAGCCTTAGTTGATGAAAGTTCAAACACTTAGCCTGAAGCATCTCAGGAATTTTAAGGATGAAAATAACATTCATATTATGAAAAGTGAAGCATAGTGGAAGAAGCGCACCATCTTGACCAATGCAGACACCATTATATATTGTACAAAATCGGCCAATGGAGCAACTACTCAGTGCAGAATTGTACCTAGGCAATACAATCAAATGTTAGAACCATAAACTGGAGGAAATAACCCAACCTAAAAAAATTTTGTTTATTTTGCAGCATTTGGATAGGAAAATATTGTTATGAACAAAAGAAAGATAAGAGCACAACGACATAAGTCATTCATAGATTTGACTTATCTTTTACGAGCAGCTCATTGAGAGAACTAAAAACATAAGAGAACAACAACATAAGCCATTCATAGATTTGACTTATCTTTTACAAGCAGCTCATTGAGAGAACTAAAAAGATTACCAAACTTACGTTCATTCAGTACTACCAGCTTTCGTCACTCAAATATAAGTTAGAATGGAACCTTAGTTGATTAAGAAGATCAACTTCAATGTATTACTCTATCATACATAAGCATAATATTTGCATCACTTTTGGCACACACACAATAGGGCTCAAACCCACGACCATAAGGTTAAGAGCTTTGTGCTCTACCAACTAAGCTAGACGAGCTAATTTTAATACTAATTTTTTATAATCAATATGTCGGGACTTATGTACTTATTATTATTGGTAAGCTTAAGCCATTATGATTTTACATTAGAGTACCATCAAAGATAACCAATCCGAAATTAGATACTAAGTAAAAGAACATCATTATATTAATGTGAATTAACGTAGAGAACCTTACTAATGAATATGTTTCTTTTGGAATTTTCATACTATTAAGATAGTTTTTTCTAAGATAAACAAATGGATTAATGATATCAAAATCTTTCTTTCCTTAGATGAAGAAACATATTTTTCTTCAAAAAAGGAAATGAAAGTTGAAGCACTTAGCCTGAAGCATCTCAGTAACAATTTTAAGGATGTGAACAGACATTCAAATTATGAAAAGTGAAGCATAATGGGCACACCATCTTGACCAATGTAGACACAATGATATATTGTATAAAATCGGCTAATAGAGCAATTACTCAGTGCAGAATTGGTCAGAAAAATATAGTTTTCGTCACTCAAATATAAGTTAGAATGGAACTTTAATTGATTAAAGAGATCAATTTCAATGTATTACTCAATCAAACATTGGCACGCCCACCATAGGGCTCTAACCCATGACGACAAGGTTAAAAGTCTTGCGTTCTACCAACTAAGCTAGATGGGTTAATTTTAATACTATTTTTTTATAAACAATACTTCAGGACTTATGTACTTATTATTATTTGTAAGCTTAAGCCATTATGATTTTATATTAGAGTACCATCATAACCAATCCGAAACTAAATACTAACTTAAAGAACATCATTATATTAATCTGAATTAATGCAGAGAACCTTTATAATGAATATGTTTCTTTTGAAAATTTTAAACTATTAAGATAGTTTTTTCTAAGATAAAGAAATAGACTAATGATGTCAAAATCTTGCTTTTCCTAGATGAAGAAACATATTTTTCTTTAGAAAAGGAAATGAAAGTTCAAGCACTTAGCCTGAAGCATCTCAGTAAGAATTTTAAGGATGAAAAGAGACATTTAAATTATGAAAAGTGAAGCATATTGGAAGAAGCACACCATCTTGACCAATGCAGACACCATGATGTATTGTACAAAATCAGCCAATGGCACAATTACTCAGTGTAGAATTGTACCTAGGCAATACAATCAAATGTTAGAACCATAAACTGGGGAAACTAACCCAACCTAAATACTTTATGTTTATTTTGCAGCATTTGGATCGGAAAATATTGTTATGAACAGAAGAAAGATAAAAGCACAACAAGAAGCCACCAAAACCATTTATAGATTTGACTTATCTTTTACAAATAGCTCAGTGAGAGAACTAAAAAGATTACCAAACCTACATTCAAAATGTTGGCCTAGGTTTTTGCTTCTTGTTTTCCTTTACATTATCATATTTCAATAGCTCCTCTTCTCCAGTCTGTTATTAGATCTCAGTATTTTGTAGCAGCATTTTATCTTTCAACTCCCTACTGTGTACAGACGAGTAGCTGTATTTTATCTTTCAACTCCCTCCTGTGCAGACCAAAAGCTGAACATATATATTCTTTGGGAGTCATTATCCTTTCCTCACCGGATTTTCTTTACAGCTATATCCATGATCTTTGCCTAAAATGCTGAATAACTTAAAGAAATTGACACACTGTGGCTTTGAGGTTTTTCATCAATTTAGATTTTTTGATAGTTTGGTGCAATACGAAGTTGATTTGAGCTTAAGCATCCACAACAGCTATTAAAGCTACAACAAGTCAATACCGTGAACTTTACAGCCAACATAGTCATATAAAGGCATGAGCTTTGGCTCTAGAAACCCAAAAATCTTACCCTACTTTTGTCGAGTGCCCAATTGAAATAAAAGGCCCTATTACGGCACCTGATCCAATGTGGACATCTGATTCGAGCACAGAATCTGACTGCACTACAGCTCCAACTTCTACAACTGCAGTGGGATCAATGTGCGAAGACCTATGGAATAGGCCGCCTCCATTCTTCCATCTAGCAAACTCAGATGAAGCCCAGACAATCTCTTCTTCTGATCAAAATCGAAATGAATCAAAGTCAAAAAAATAGAAGCAGAAAAGCATACAGAAACAGATCATTTGGACTTTGGAGAACCTACCGAAACGGAAAGGGCTGCCAGAGATGCGGCGAAGAACGGAATGGTGCAAGGGCAGCAGGGCTGAAAGGCATCGGCATCTTGAGAGGATATCAAAATGCTTCCATACTCTGCTTGCAATGACCACCATGAATCCCAAACTTGGCAACGACAATTCAAAGTGCTTCGGGATTGCATATGGACGAAAGAAAGAAGGTTGCAAGCTTCAAATCCTAGCAACACAGCATACTTCCCAGAAACAACAAAACAGGATCATCCAACAGATATATGTATTATAAAGAAATAATTTCCAATCTTCTAAAACCATAGAAAATTAATCTGAACTACAAATGTCTCAAATCCACTTGCACGGTGATGCAACTCTAACAAATATGATGCATATCTTTTCATAATATTGTAGGTGACAGTCACCCAGTCACAAACAAGAAAGCTCAATAGCAGCACAAAGCATTGAATCAGAGAAAAAATTTCTTGCGGGATTAAAAAGAGACTATTTTTTTCTTCTCCCTGCTCAACATTACAACGGATGCAAAGAAATGAGACTTCAGGCCATAGCATGAACAAAAAAGAAATAGTCCCCAAGCCTTACTCGAGTTACCTAATGCTGGAAGGAAGAAGAAAGCATGGTTGAAACCCCAGAGAGGTCCGATGAACTCCAGCGCCACCGTCCACCGCCAAGTCGCCAACGGAGTTGAGGATTCCGTTCGCCTCGCCGCCCCTTCGCCCGAAACCTGAATATTAATTGGGAAAATTGAGATAGGGATCAAATTTTAAATAAACTTAAAGAGAAGGTCCGAAGTACAAAATAACCATTTTTAATTTTTTTTCCCCAATTCCCACGTCAGGCAAGATCGAACCGTCCGAACTTGGCCACATCGACGGCCCTGGACTCCGATCCGTGTGCTCTCGCAGTTGGCCAATCCTCTCCTCGCTTGAATGCCTACAAATAATAAACGCATCCCGCCTTGCCCCAAAAGCCACCGTCGAAGCCTTCGACTTCGAGACCGCTGCGGAAGCGCTTCCCCTCGACCAAATCCAAGCCCCCTTCTTTAGTTGTTTTTCCATGGCAGGAAGAGGGAAGGCGATCGGCTCTGCCGCTGCCAAGAAGAGCACGTCGAGGAGCAGCAAGGCTGGACTCCAGTTCCCCGTCGGAAGGATCGCCAGGTTCCTCAAGGCCGGCAAGTATGCCGAGCGCGTCGGGGCCGGCGCTCCTGTCTATCTCGCCGCCGTTCTTGAGTATCTCGCCGCTGAGGTAGGCTGTTGCTTCTTCTCCTGTCTCCTAATTGAGGCACCGTCGTCTTGGTTCTGGGGTGAAACCTTTGTGTTCTTCTGCTTTGTGTAAGCTTAGCTCAAAGTCGTCAATTTAACCTAGATTTGACCTTTTAGAACCCAGTACCTTCTACGTTAATGGAGGTTTGGTCTTCCCCTTTCCCTCCTGTGGTATTTCGTTTTGTCCAGAGACCTTTGTTTCTCTCCTCCCCTTCCTGGCCGTTCGTTTCCACCATGATGGATTCACACTTCACTGCAGCTATGTCCTTTGTTCTGGCACTGATTGCTGTTGATTTCCTTTGTTCTGAGCATTTATGTGGGATTGCTTGTGTCGTGATATAATTTATCCTCTCTAAGTTGGAGTTGGTTTGCCATGATTAGGTGCTTGAGCTTGCTGGTAACGCAGCAAGAGATAATAAGAAGTCAAGGATTGTACCAAGGCACATCCAACTTGCGGTGAGGAACGATGAGGAACTCTCAAAGCTTCTGGGGGAAGTCACTATTGCGAGTGGTGGAGTAATGCCCAACATCCACAGCCTTCTCCTTCCCAAAAAGGCTGGTGGTGGCTCTTCCAAGGCTGCACCTGGAGATGATGATTGAGTTGATTTTTCTTTAATCCTTTGTAGATAGCATGAACTGTAAACCTCTTTAGAACACTTTCTTTTTTATTTTTATTCTCCTCTCATTTGACACATCTTTCTCTCTTTCTTTCTGTATTTCTTGACTGGAAATCTTTTTAACTCAAAGAATGAGAAGATGCTTTCAAAACATTCCATGTGTTTGGGTACTTGTGGCTGCTGTCTGTGTGTAGTTATCTCAATTTACTGAGTTGCATAGCCTTCATATTAAGAAAACCATTATGTTCCTTGCATGGAATTCTCATGCTGCTCGGGTCGAATCAATTTTAAGTTTTTTGTTTTGGTGATGATTATTACTTGTCGAACTTGTTCCCGCAAATCTCTGACAAAAACGATAAGAATAAAGAACAGAGAGAATCAATTCAGCAGTCATTAAGAAAGCTCTGTCTAGGGGCATTAATTTGCAGGGACTCCAATGAGAGAAGAAAAAGAATGATTACTGATCATAAGCCGTGGTTGGTGACAAAGGAACTGACCATTAGGGAAGCTTCCATGGCTCAGAACTACGAAAAATTAGATTTGAGGTTCGGAATATAACTTTTACGGACTGGACATGGTGTTCGATGTCCACGGCTAACATGAATAGCCTGGCAAATCTACTGAAGACAATTTCCTGCTACCTGCATCATGTTTCTGGTCAGCTCTACCTGCAGTAAGAATGAAAGGAGTAACTCGCAATCGTCAAACAAAGATTTGGTCTCCAGGCCTGCACCAACTAATCCAAACTAGCTCATAATGCTAATGACAATGCCTCCTAAAACATCGCAGATAAAACTATTTTGTCCTTGTTGCTACAGACCAACTCATCCAAACCAATTCATAATGCTAATGACCGTGTTCCTAAAACATTGCAGATAAAACTTCATGTTATTGTTGGGACACATCAGAGAACAGGTTCTAGTTGGAGGGCAAAGTTACAATGATCACAATAATGCGTATTCTAAAAATAATAAACTTATTCTCTTTCCCTCGCATGGTCGCTGTCGTCACTGAATGATCCTTTTGCACATAAGTTCAACGTTTTTCTTGCCGCAATTAATGATGGCAGTGAAGGAGGAATTAAAGACCTACTTTTCTGTCTGTTTTTTGAGAGAAGTTAAAAATTCTTGAATTGTTGCCACTTGCATCTCAGAAAACTAAGTTGTACTTCAAATATCATTTAGCTGCAAACGAGCATGCAGCTGTGGTACTCCAAATTAAAGTTGTTGAAGAAACCATAAATAAATTGCTAAGTTTTTTCTAACTATACAATTGGAATTCCTTCTATCATGTGGAAAGAAACCATGAAATTTCTGTGCTACATGGATTGTATAATCATACTAGTTTTCAGCAGTTGAGAAGTTTATAGGCTACCTTAAAGCCTGGCTCGAACTAGAATGCTCAATTAGAAAACATATCACAATAAGGTTACATTTTTGTTTAGACTGGTTAAATCAATGATGAAAAAAATCTCCTAGCCTCCAAATATAGGATATGGTTCGTCTCCACTAAATTCAAATCAATTGAGAATTCCAATTGAGGAGTGAGAGGCAAAAGAATGGTCTGTGTACCAGTTCAGCCCCATGCCAAATTTGGAGTGCGAAAGGTGAAGATATGAACGAAGAAAACATGTCATATCAAGATTTAAAAAATTGACAAAAGACCACAGACATATATACATTTTAGTTTCATGAACATATTCAACATGCAGACAGTAGAATAGAGAGATGATGTGTACAGGAGACGGGAAACGGACGCTGCCACTGCCTTTAGCGATATCCATCTCTCATATCTTGCTCCTCTGCTTCTTTGTTAGCAGCTTGGACAGATTTAAACCACAAAAATCCCTGGAGACAGGAAAAAAAAAGATCTGGTAAACAGATTATATATCCAAAGAGCTAAATGGAGGGAAGATCAACAAAAAGATGAGGTCAGCACAGCTGATATCATGAATGCGGAAACCTGAAGGCAAATTCAAGTACTATTCACAACTTACAGACATCGGTATCCCAGTAAAAACAAAGAAACACAGAAGTGGTGCATAGAACGGACTGTCTAACTTTATGACTCCAAAAACTGTATTTTGGTTTACATACTCACATATTGAACCAATCTGTATAAGAGATCACACAGGTTAGGAACAATTCAACATTTTTTATAGTACAAGAGTAAGGAACTGGTCCCAAAAATACCGCAGCTATAGCTGTGATAGCTGATGCAAGTAAATAAACATAAAAAGGAATCTCAAATGTTGATTGGGTAGTGCTTCCACTGCCCTCATTGCGAGCCCAAGGTGGAGGTTCACTGGAATCAGGTTTAGCCCAACAAGGAATTTGTTGACTTGCTTGATTTTGCAGATCCTTCAGTAGTAGCAAGCACTATGAACCTCTGAGAGAATTGGTCCGAGTGCTGAACAAGACGATGTTGAACTCTCTGATGGATACAAGATTGAAGTAATCCTTGCATAACAAATGGACTTGTTCCGGTCCTTATTATAGCATTTTGCATACTAGAAGGAAGATAACTAGAAGTACATAGGGACGTTGCAGCGGCCATGAATACTTGCTGAAGATTTTCTTCTGACAATTTCAACCTGGTTATCAAAGATAATAAAGCTACATTAGGGCACAAAAGTTAGTAGTTGTACATTTTATCCTTTTTTTTTGTCAGACTCGTCAACCTAAATAGCTTGATGATAGGGGATTATGAATTCAAATTAGAACAATTAAATGATCCACTGTTCAATCATCATACGTGGTCTAGGTTTGCCGAGATCAAAAGACAAATAATTTACTTGAATAAATAGAAGACATAGGCATTCATGGGAACAAATAAATACCACTTGCTGAAACAAATAAATCACTTAGGCATGGAAACAAAACCGATGAGGAATCCCACAGAAAGCAAGGATATCAAAGCAAAAGAAAAACAACCTTAAACCTAATGATATCACAGCGATCAAAGCAACCAGCGAAGGAAGATCTCGTACCTGGATCAAGGTTCGAGATGGAAGACGGGAAAACGCAAAACCCTCCAAAAATCAATGAACTCGAAAGGGTTCCGGTTCCTCCTCAAGCCGGCTTATTTATATACAGCAGCTTTAACCGACGATGCATCAATCTCGGTGAAGAATCGACGGCCATGATCGTCTCCTTCGCGACGCCTCAAATAAGCACGATATGATCGTGTAGATCCAACGGAGCAAATCGGTGAGTACGATCCACGCGAAGTCCCGATCACGACAAAAAGTTCCATTTTTATCGCACCACATTCCTTGTCGAATCCAAATTTCGACCCGCATAGATATTGGGTTAAACTAGTTGGCTACCGACGGGTCCCATCTGATGACTCGAATAACGTCCGGTAAGAGTCTTGCGTAATCAATTCTGCGTAAGTTTAGTGCGACCTTATCGAGAAGTCGGCCGGTGATTTTGCCGCCTCGCCCGTCCCGCGTTGATTGAGCCGACCTTATTGAAGGGAAGACGTCAGCGGTAACCTCACCATCTCTCCCTATTGTGAAGGGCATCGTTTCCACTCGCACCGCTATAAATTAGGTCGCCCTCCGCCCCCTCTTTCGGCTCAATCCGTCTCCCATTCTCATTTCTCATCACCCAAATCCCCTTCCCTTCTTCAAAGCCTTCGGTTTCGCCCCTCAAGGTACTGCTTATTCCTCTCCCTCTTTTTGGGTTATTGATCTGATGCTGTGTTCTTTTTGTGGTTTTTGCTGTTCTGGCGTTCCTCTGTTTCTTGTTTTTTTCTTGGTAAATTGTAGGGTTAAGGTTGCAACAGCAATCTTCTTTTTGGTTCTCCTGATTTTTCGAATTCCGATCTATCTGATGCAAGGCGGAATCTAATTTTTGATATGATCTTTTGTGCCGTTTGTCTTGTTGATCCTTTCTTCTGTTTTGCATATCATTTGGGAGATCAATTTATTCTTCAGATTTATTTCTGATAGTTTCATGCCGGAATATAATTTTTGATCCTATCCTTTTTTCTGAGTAATAATCATTTTCTTCAGATCTCTAAAGAGGTTTAATCTGATTTTTTTCTGGTACTTTTCATAGTTTGTTTTTGTTCTTTTAACCCTTTGTTTTACTTCATCTACGTCTTCGGTGTTAATTTCCTATTTAGATTATTAGGGCATCTTATTTTTGGTATTTAGATCAATCATCAGTGGATATTTTCTTGTACAGATGCAGATCTTCGTCAAGACTCTCACCGGCAAGACCATCACGCTGGAGGTCGAGAGCTCCGACACCGTCGACAACGTTAAGGCAAAAATCCAGGACAAGGAGGGCATCCCTCCCGACCAGCAAAGATTGATCTTTGCCGGAAAGCAGCTGGAGGATGGCCGCACGCTCGCCGATTACAACATCCAGAAAGAGTCTACTCTCCACCTTGTTCTCCGCCTCCGTGGTGGTATGCAGATCTTCGTCAAGACTCTCACCGGCAAGACAATCACTCTTGAGGTCGAGAGCTCGGACACCATCGATAATGTCAAGGCAAAAATCCAGGACAAGGAGGGCATCCCTCCGGACCAGCAGAGATTGATCTTTGCCGGAAAGCAGCTTGAGGATGGGCGCACGCTCGCCGATTACAATATCCAGAAGGAGTCTACTCTCCACCTTGTTCTCCGCCTCCGTGGTGGTATGCAGATCTTCGTCAAGACTCTCACCGGCAAGACAATCACTCTTGAGGTCGAGAGCTCGGACACCATCGATAATGTCAAGGCAAAAATCCAGGACAAGGAGGGCATCCCTCCGGACCAGCAGAGATTGATCTTTGCCGGAAAGCAGCTTGAGGATGGGCGCACGCTCGCCGATTACAATATCCAGAAGGAGTCCACTCTCCACCTCGTCCTTCGCCTCCGTGGTGGTATGCAGATCTTCGTCAAGACTCTCACCGGCAAGACCATCACCCTGGAAGTCGAGAGCTCCGACACTATCGATAATGTGAAGGCGAAGATCCAGGATAAGGAGGGCATTCCTCCGGACCAGCAGAGATTGATCTTTGCTGGCAAGCAGCTTGAAGATGGTCGCACCCTTGCCGACTACAATATCCAGAAGGAATCCACCCTTCATCTCGTCCTCCGTCTCCGTGGTGGTATGCAGATCTTTGTGAAAACGCTTACAGGCAAGACCATCACCCTGGAAGTCGAGAGCTCTGACACAATCGACAATGTCAAGGCGAAGATCCAGGACAAGGAGGGTATTCCACCGGACCAGCAAAGGCTCATTTTTGCAGGAAAGCAGCTGGAAGATGGCCGCACCCTTGCCGACTATAACATCCAGAAGGAATCAACTCTTCACCTTGTGCTTAGGCTCAGGGGTGGCATGCAGATCTTTGTTAAGACTCTCACTGGAAAAACCATCACCCTCGAGGTGGAGAGCTCCGACACAATCGACAATGTGAAGGCTAAGATCCAGGATAAGGAGGGGATTCCACCAGACCAGCAGAGGCTCATCTTCGCAGGGAAGCAGCTGGAAGACGGCCGCACCCTCGCAGATTACAACATTCAAAAGGAGTCAACCCTGCATTTGGTGCTCAGGCTCAAGGGAGGAATGCAGATCTTTGTGAAGACCCTGACTGGGAAGACCATCACCTTGGAAGTGGAGAGCTCGGACACCATTGACAACGTGAAAGCTAAGATCCAGGATAAGGAGGGGATTCCTCCAGACCAGCAGAGGCTCATATTCGCCGGGAAGCAGCTGGAAGACGGCCGCACCTTGGCGGATTACAACATCCAGAAGGAATCCACCCTCCACCTGGTACTCCGCCTCCGCGGTGGCCAGTGAAGCCCTGGCGTTCCGCCTAGTCTGTCTGGTTCACGGCGGTGCGGTGTTTCTGGTTTGAAGTGGTGTCTGCGTTGGATCGAGTCCATATTTGTTGCCACTCTTTTTAGTATTTCGTGTTTGGTTTCAATGCTGTTGTTGGTATAATGCTACTTTCCTCTCCGTTATATGGGTATATGGGGAGGTGGTACTTGTAGTCGTATGACTACTACTATATGCGTATAAATTCTATAGATAATATTCTCTGGTAAATGATGCCTTTATGATGAATAATCCTAAATTTTGGTAGAGCAACTACATGAATATCAAAGTTTGAGCTCATATATTTTAGTTTATGATGAATAATCCTCAGCGCTATGATTAAAGCAGATGGACCTGGTTTTGAAGGTTAATGAATTGTGAAGTTAAAATGTATCTAATCAATCTCAGTTTTACTGTGCATACTATACACATGAATTTAAAATCTTAGCAAAAATATAACCTTTATATTTTTGTGGCTAGTTGTGAAGTGAATATGAAGTATCAAATTTTTCTTAAAAAATCTACTTTTTCCTAAAAAATTAGGATATATATAATGGATAACCTTTGGATTTGGGGGTAAAATGAAGGATAAATTTAAGGGTTTAGTTTGCCTATAACTAGTTGTAAACATAGTATTAAATCAATCAAATGAAATTTAAAACTTCAGTTTTCAAAAGATATATTTTTTCTAAATTTTTTTTACTACGGAAAGATATAGTTTTCAAATGAAATCTAAAACAGAGTATTAAATTTTTTTTCTAAACAGAGTTTTAGTTTTCTAAATTTCTTTCCTTCTTTTTACTCTTTTCTCTCAAGCTCCTTCTAATCATCGATTCCAACTTTGGAAAGCAGAATAAACATGCCATAGATAATGGATAAAATTCTTCCTACATGCGAAGGCAATATGAAGGATAAGGCGGTTGATGAAGACATATTTTTATATCTTCCATTTTTACACGTGAATCTAAAACCCCAACAAAATTACACTTTCTTTTCTCCTTATCGATTCCAACTTTAGAATTCATGGCGACCATCGTGAGTAGAACACGGAAGTCTTTTGATATCCACTGAAGATGCTGGGTGCCCTTTGGGGGTAAACTAGATAATGGATAACTGCTATATTTTCTACCTAGCTTTAAGACAATACAAAGGATCGAATAGGCTGACGAAGATGTATTATTTTAAAAAAATCTGAATCTGATAACCCTACTCCAGCGAATCTAATCATCTCTATTTTTATTGTGTGTGCTTCACGCATGAATCTAAAACCATAGCAAAAGCACTTTCTTTCCACCTCTCGACTCTGACCTCTTGAGCTTCTTAGAATTGTCAATTCCAACTTTGAGATGCCTGGTGATCGCTGGGAGCAGAATACGAAAGCCTTTCGATATTCTCTCAAGACATCGTTTCCCTTTGTACTTGGTTGTAAAGGCAATATGAAGGATCAAATTGGTTGATAAAGAAAAATCTGAATCTGATAACTAGGACTCTTCTTCGGATATAATCATCTCCTATTTTTATCATGCGTGCTTCGCACGCTAATCTAACACCCCAGTACAAACATACTTTCCTTCCTCCTCTTGACTCTCACCTCTCAAGCTCCTTCGAGTTGTCGATTCCAACTTTGGGATTCATGGCAGTCATCACAGGTAGAATATGGAAGTCTTTTGATATCATCTCAAGGTGCCGATGACCTTTGGGGTAACATAAATAATGGATAACCTTTATATTTTATTCCTATCTGTGAATGAAGCATCAAATTGGCCGATAAAGACACTTCTTTTTCTAAAAAAATTTGATAACCAGCGTTTGATCTAATCATCTACCATTTTTTATAGTGTGTGGTACTTCGCATGTAAATTTAAAACCCCAGTAAAAATACTCTTTCTTCTTCCTCCCGACTCCGGTCTCTTGAGCTCTTTCGAATTGTTGATTTCAACTTTGGGATTCATGATGATCATCGTGAGTAGAATATCCTTTCAAGACATCGAGTGTATTGCCAAGGTACAAATCTGAACTACGTAATTTCTCCGTGAGTCGATTTTGTACAATACTTAATGGTGTCTGCATTGGTCAAGATGGTGTGGCTTCTTCCATATTTTCATAATTTTAATGTCTGTTTTTATCCTTAAAATTGTCACTGATATGTTTCGAGCTAAGTGCTTTAACTTTCTTTCCCTTTTCCGAAGAAAAATATGTTTCTTTAGGTAACTAAAGTAAGATTTTGATATCATTATTCTATTCTTTTTAATCTCTCAAAAGAAACATATAAAGGTAAAGGTTCTCTGCATTAATTCGTATCAATAAAATGATGTTCTTTTAGTTAGCATCTAAATTTTGAATGAGTTATTTTTAATGGTTCGACACACTCTTGTAGACTGTTATTTCACCTGTAGCTCATAGTTGTTTTGTTTTTACTTTTTACAGGGTTTGGGTTTTTTTCTCACCAATGAGGAAGGATAAATAGTGAAAAAAAATCCCAAATCGGTCATTGTTTTTGTGTGATAATTCCACTGATTTTTAGTTTAACAAGCATTTTGTTGATGATTCTCTTCTGGTGAATCTCATGGTTCTTTGAACAGAAAAAAAAGGGATATATCTTCCATAAATCAAAGCAAACCATCGTGATATTATTATGTGAATGTTTTCTCATGCTTTTTCATGAGTGAATAGAAGAAACAGTGTCCTCCTGTGCAGACTATCTTGTCTCCATTTATCTAGCGATATGAGATCTATGAGCTGAAGCTTTTGACTGGAATAGTAGAAGCTTAACCTCCTGATATGATAGAGGGAATTTGATGAAACCGGCCGCCTGAATCCCAGATCTTGCATCCATCAGCCTCAGCAATATATAGGTCAAAAGAGGCATACACGGGTGTGTAGCAGTCAGTGCTCATCTTATTATAGATTGTTCTTGTAGAACATCCGCAATTTAGCACACTGTCTGCGCCACTCATGGATGGGAACCTGCATGAGATGATGAGAGACTGAATGCGTCGACTTTTGGTTCCAAGCAAAAGAGGAGAAAAAGAGCAGAAACAAAAAAGGAGCAATCTTACAGCAGGAAAACCACCGTAGTCACCGGATTTTGAAAGATCCTTTGTCACACAGCTATTTGCCGCAAGTCGAACCTGCAAACCGCATAAGGAAAAATCACCAAGACACATCCAACAACTAGTTGAGTTTTTGTCAGAATAAGTACATAGTAGGCACATAAGTCTGCTAGAATGCACAGGCGAAGCCGCAAGACATTGTATAAGAGGAATAAGATGTCGAAGTAGTTTTTTGGCTCAAATTACGTGCCTTTGCTCAGAGCAACCTACAGGTCTAGCAGCATTGATCCTACCTTCTACTATACACAAAGGAATAAGATAATGTTGTCATTAATCATGCTTAAATAAACTAATGTTTTCCATTAAGCATGCTGCATCTTTGTCAAATCCACCCTTGATCTGAGTCGAAGTCATCCAAGCTGCTGGTTTTTCATGTTCGGTATATCTTAAATCAATAGAAGGAAGAGCAAAACTATATCAGCGCAAAACAATCAGTAAAAACTTGGATCCTTAAAAGGCACAAGTGAAGACCTAACGCATTATGCATCAAGGAACTTTCGTCATAGGAGTGTCAACGACTTCACGGGTCAATTTAAGTTAAGCATATTCATCAATGGTACCTTTGAGGCAATGGACACATGATCTCGAACAGCTGCTCTGCCACCCAAAGTAACATAGTCACCCAATCTACAAAGGCAAGGGTAAAAATGTAAATGAACTTATATCATATCTATAAAAAAGGATGTATAAGCTATACATACGTCGCAGAACCAGCGATCCCAACTTGCCCACAAAGAATACAACACCTTCCGATGATTACATTATGACCTATCTGCAAGATGAAATTTGGTCAAAATGGCAGAAAAGCATGTATCTACCTATTTCATCGGGAAAAGGCCGTTATTTTCAAAAAATATCAAGAAAAATAATTGGCTTTACTTGAGAGAATATATAAGTTCATAACAACATTCAAACCCACCTGAACGAGATTATCTATTTTGGTATGGTCTCCAATTGCCGTGTCCCTCCAGCTGCAGCAACATTCCAAACATTGCACATTACTAATTAGTGCACAAGTGGTGGTAGCATATTGTTGTCAATAAAGCTTGATAAAGGATTGATTCAGTATGTAGCCCGCATGAAGAACCAATAATCTGACTATATTTAGCAGAAATTACAAAACTTTCTTTACTAAACATAATATATGCTAAGATTGAAAATGTATATTACTCTTTAGCACATGCGGTAGTAGCATAGTGTTGTACAGAAAGTTTGATAAACAGAATGATTCAATATGCAACCAGGCATTAAGCTGCATTATGAAACCTCCATTACTAAACAAAAATGTTCCAAGGTTGAAGGAACAAATAGTATGTTAGAGCGAACATCTCACCTGCCCCTATCAATGCAAGTATTTGCACCTATCTCAACGTGGTCCCCAATCCTCACAAACAGCTCCTTGACAAAGGAAAAAGGAAACAAAGACGTTAGATGTTATGGCTGCCACCATTACCTGGATTTCGTAGGTTGTATCATTTTCATCAGGCTGATTTTTAGTACTTAATACACATTAATGTAGAATTAATGAGATCTTAAGATATTCACTGACTTCAGTTCTCAATCATGCTGCCAACTCAATGTGTAGAAACCTATATAACCAAACATGAAGGTTCATTTGTATTTGTGAAACAACATAAGCAAAAGAAAAGATGACCAAGCAAACACAAATAAAATGCATTTGAACTTTAATAACAAACCAAAAGTTGTGTTGTCTAAAATTTTCAAAGATGACAAGAAACTTTGTAATTTCAGAACAGCTGCAACATAAGCATCAATTGGGACCTTGTTGAGGGTTCAAGTTGTACTAATTAATGATTCTTAAGAAATATTAACAAGTTCCATATATTTAAGTTGCAGAACATGTCTGATAGACACGAGATGCAATGTGACGATTCTACACTCTTCAACCAAATTAAGAAAAGGAATTAAATGGAGCATAGAAGAGTTGGCCTAGGTTACGATTATTTACATGATTAGCACAAAACAGCCATCAGTTAACAATGTTCTTTATGTATAAATGGAGACAAGATGGTCTGCACAGGAGAGGACACTGTTCCTACTCACTCATGAAAAAGCGTGAGAAAACATTCACGTAATAATATCATGGTTTGCTTTAACTCCACTTTAGCTAATGCTCCAAAAGATATGGAAGATGTGTCACTTTGTTGTAGTTTGGCTCTCTTTTTTTTCAGTTCAAAGAACCATGGGATTCACCAGAAGAGAACCATCAACAAAATGCTTGTTAAACTAAAAATCAGTAGAATTTTCACACGGAAAAGAGCCGGCTATTGTGCAAAAGACTAATAATTTAACTACATGAAAAAACAATGACGGACTTGGGGTTTTTTCACTATTTGTCCTTCCTCATTCGCAAAAAACCCAAACCCTGTAAAAAGTAGAAACAAACAACTATGAGCTACAAGTGAAATAACAGTCAACAAGAGTCTGTCAAACCATCAAAGATAACTATACCGAAATTAGATAAATTAGATACTAACTAAAAGAACATCATTATATTAATCTGAATTAACTTAGAGAACCCTTCATAAAGGATATGTTTCTTCTGATATTTTCATACTATTAAGATAGCATTTTCTAAGATAAAGAAATAGAATAATGATGCCAAAATCTTACTTTGCTTAGATGAAGAAACATATTTTTCTTCAGAAAAGGGAAAGAAAGTTCAAGCACTTAGCTTGAAGCATCTCAGTAACAATTTTATGGATGAAAACAGACATTAAAATTATGAAAAGTGAAGCATAGTGGAAGAAGCCACACCATCTTGACCAATGCAGACACCATGATGTATTGTACAAAATTGGCCAATGGAGCAATTACTCAGTGCAGAATTGTACCTAGACAATACAATCAGAAGTTAGAACCATAAATATTGGGCCAACTAACCCAACCTAAAATAACTTACTGTATGTTTATTTTGCAGCATTTGGGCTTGAAAATATTGTGATGAACAAAAGAAAGATAAAGGCACAACAGGAAGCGACTATAAGCCATTCATAGATTTGATTTATCTTTTACAAATAGCTCAGTGAGAGATCTAAAAAGATTACCAAACTTACGTTCTAAGTGTTGGCCTAGGTTTTTGCTTGTTTTCGTTTTCAGTATCATATTTCAATAGCTCCTCTTCTCTAGTCTGTTGAGCACTCAAAGTTGTTACATCTTGATTTTTTTACTCGGTTTATTTATTAGTGGCTATTAGATCTCATCATTTTGTAGCAGTATTTTATCTTTCAACTTCCTACTGTGTACAGACCAGTAGCTGTATTTTATCTTTCAACTTCCTCCTGTGTACAGACCAAAAGCTGAACATACACATTCTTTGGGAGTCATTATCCTTTCCTCACCGGCATTTTTTTTCTTTTTTCTAAAAAGGCTTTTCCTCAAAGCTATATCCATGATCCTTGCCTAAAATGCTGAATAACTTGAAGAATTGACATACTGTGGCTTTGAGGTTTTTCATCAATTTAGATTTTTTGATAGTTTGGTGCATACAAAGTTGATTATAAAGATTAAACATCCACAACAGCTATTAAAGCTACAACAAGTCAACAATAGCTGTGAACTTTGCAGCCAACATAGTCATATAAAAGCATGAGCTTTGGCTCTAGAAGTCCAAAAATCTTACCCTACTTTTGTCGAGTGCCCAATTGAAACAGAAGGCCCTATTACGGCACCTGATCCAATGTGGACATCTGATTCGAGCACAGAATCTAACTGCACTACAGCTCCAACTTCTACAACTGCAGTGGGATCAATGTGCGAAGACCTATGGAACAGGCCGCCTCCATTCTTCCATCTAGCAAACTCAGATGAAGCCCCGACAATCTCTTCGTCTGATCAAAATCGAAATGAATCAAAGTCAAAAAAATAGAAGCAGAAAAAATACAGAAACAGATCATTTGGACTTTGGAGAACCTACCGAAACGCAAAGGGCTGCCAGAGATGCGGCGAAGAACGGAATGGTGCAAGGGCTGCAGGGCTGAAAGGCATCGGCATCTTGAGAGGATATCAAAATGCTTCCATACTCTGCTTGCAATGACTACCATGAATCCCAAACTTGGAATCGACAATTCAAAGTGCTTCGGGATTGCATATAGATGAAAGAAAAGAAGGTTGCAAGCTTCAAATCCTAGCAACTCAGCATACTTCCTAGAAACAACAAAACAGGATCATCCAACAGATATATGTATTATAAAGAAATGATTTCCAATCTTCTAAAACCATAGAAAATTAATCTGAACTACAAATGTCTCAAATCCACTTGCACGGTGATGCAACTCTAACAAATATGATGCATATCTTTTCATAATATTGTAGGTGACAGTCACCCAGTCACAAACAAGAAAGCTCAATAGCAGCACAAAGCATTGAATCGGAGAAAAAATTTCTTGCGGGATTAAAAAGAGACCTTTCTTTCTTCTCCCTGCTCAACATTACAACGGATGCAAAGATATGAGACTTCAGGCCATAGCATGAACAAAAAAGAAATAGTCCCCAAGCCTTACTCGAGTTACCTAATGCTGGAAGGAAGAAGAAAGCATGGTTGAAACCCCAGAGAGGTCCGATGAACTCCAGCGCCACCGTCCACCGCCAAGTCGCCCACGGAGTTGAGGATTCCGTTCGCCTCGCCGCCCCTTCGCCCGAAACCTGAATATTAATTGGGAAAATTGAGATAGGGATCAAATTTTGAATAAACTAAAAGAGAAGGTCCGATGTACAAAATAACCATTTTTAGTTTTTTTTTCCCCAATTCCCACGTCGGGCAAGATCGAACCGTCCGAACATGGCCACATCGACGGCCCTGGACTCCGATCCGTGTGCTCTCACAGTTGGCCAATCCTCTCCTCGCTTGAATGCCTACAAATAATAAAGGCATCCCGCCTTGCCCCAAAAGCCACCGTTCGACTTCGAGACCGCTGCGGAAGCGCTTCCCCTCGACCAAATCCAATCCCCCTTCTTTAGTTGTTTTTCCATGGCAGGAAGAGGGAAGGCGATCGGCTCTGCCGCCGCCAAGAAGAGCATGTCGAGGAGCAGCAAGGCCGGACTTCAGTTCCCCGTCGGAAGGATCGCCAGGTTCCTCAAGGCCGGCAAGTATGCCGAGCGCGTCGGAGCCGGCGCTCCTGTCTATCTCGCCGCCGTTCTTGAGTATCTCGCCGCTGAGGTAGGCTGTTGCTTCTTCTCCTGTCTCCTAATTGAGGCACCGTCTTCGTGGTGCAGGGGTGAAACCTTTGTGTTCTTCTGCTTAGCTCAAAGTCGTCAATTTAACCTAGATTTGACCTTTTAGAACCCAGTCCCTTCTACGTTAATGGAGGTTCGGTCTTCCCCTTTCCCTCCTTTGTTAATTCGTTTTGTGCAGAGACCTTTGGTCCTCTCCTCTCCTTCCTGGTCATTCGTTTCCACCATGATGGATTCACACTTCACTGCAGCTATGTCCTTTGTTCTGGCACTGATTGCAGTTGATGGAAATGTTCTGAGCATCTTGTTGGTTAAATTTATTGTTAAGTCATTTATGTGGGATTGCTTGTGTCGTGATATAATTTATCCTCTCTAAGTTGGAGTTGGTTTGCCATGATTAGGTGCTTGAGCTTGCTGGTAACGCAGCAAGAGATAATAAGAAGTCGAGGATTGTACCAAGGCACATCCAACTTGCGGTGAGGAACGATGAGGAACTCTCAAAGCTTCTGGGGGAAGTCACTATTGCGAGTGGTGGAGTAATGCCCAACATCCACAGCCTTCTCCTTCCCAAAAAGGCTGGTGGTGGCTCTTCCAAGGCTGCGCCTGGAGATGATGATTGAGTTGATTTTTCTTTAATCCTTTGTAGATAGCATGAACTGTAAACCTCTTTAGAACACTCTTTATTCTCCTCTCATTTGACACATCTTTCTCTCTTTCTTTCTGTATTCCTTCACTGGAAATCTTTTTAACTCAAAGAATGAGAAGATGCTTTCAAAACATTCCATGTGTTTGGGTACTTGTGGCTGCTCTGTGTGATGCAGTTATCTCCATTTACTCAGTTGCATAGCCTTCATATTAAGAAAACCATCATGTTCTTTGAGTGGAATTCTCATGCTGCTCTCGCACAGAGAAGCTTGGGTCGGATCAATTTTAAGTTTTTTCTTTTGGGGATGATTGTTACTTGTCAAACTTGGTCACGCAAATCTCTGTCGAAGTTTGTCATGACTGACAAAAACAGAAAGAATAAAGAACAGAGACAATTAATTCAACAGCCATGAAGAAGGCTCTGGCTAGGGAATTAATTTACAGGCATTGCAATGAGAGAAGAAAAAGAATGATTACTGATCATAAACCGTGGTTGGTGGCAAAGGAACTGACAATTTGGGAAGCTTCCATGGCTCAGAACTACGAAATATTAGATTTGAGGTTCGGAATCCAAATTTTACGGACTGGACATGGAGTTCGATGCACATGACAATGTTCCTAAAACATTGCAGATAAAACTATTTTGCTCTTGCTGTTACACATCAGAACAGGTTCAAGTTGAGGGCAAAGTACAATGATCACAATAATGCGTATTATAAAATAATAAACTTATTCTCTTTCCTTCGTATACTGCTGTCGTCACTGATTGATCCTTTTGCACACAAATTCAAAAATTTTCTTGCAGCAATTAATGATGGCAGCGAAGGAGGAATTAAAGACCTACTTTTTTGACTGTTTTCTGAGAGGAAGTTAGAAGTTCCTGAATTGTTGCCACTTGCATCTCAGAAAACTAAGTTGAACTTCAGATATCATTTAGCTGAAATCGAGCATGCAGCTGTGGTACTCCAAATTAAAGTTGTTCAAGAAACCATGAATAAATTGCTAAGTTCTTCCTATGTAACTATACAATTAGAATTCCTTCTATCATGTGGAAAGAAACCATGAAATTTCTGACCTCCATGGATTATATAATCATACTAGTTTTCAGCAGTTGAGAAGTTTATAGGCTATCTTAAAGCCTGGCTCGAACTAGAATGCTCAATTAGAAAACATATCTCAATAAGGGTACATTTTTGTTTAGACTGGTTAAATCCATGATGAAAAAAATATCCTAGCCTCCAAATATAGGATATGGTTCATCTCAACTAAATTCAAAGCAATTGAGAATTCCACTTGAGGAGTGAGAGGCAAAAGAATAGCGTGTATACCACCATTTGAGGAGTGAGAAGCAAAAGAATGGTGTGTATACCAGTTCAGCCCCATGCCAAATTTGGAGTGGAAAGGTGAAGATGTGACGAAGAAAACATGTCATATCAAGATTTTAAAAAAAATGACAAAAGACTGCAGACTTATATACATTTTACTTTCATGAACATATTCAATATGCAGTCAGTAGAATAGAGAGATGACGTGTACAGGAGATGGGAAACGGACGCTGCCACTGCCTTTAGCGATATCCATCTCTCCTATCTTGCTCCTCGGCTTCTTTGTTAGCAGCTTGGACAGATTTAAACCACAAAAACCCCTGGAGACAGGAAAAAAAAAGAATCTGGTAAACAGATTATATATCGAAGAGCTAAATGAAGGGCAGATAAACATAACTGATAACAAAAAGATGAGGTCAGCGCAGCTGATATCATGTATGCGGAAACCTGAAGGCAAATTCAAGTACTATCACAACTTACAGACATCGGTATCCCAGTAAAAACAAAGAAACCCAGAAGTGGTGCATAGAACAGACTGTCTGACTTTATGACTCCAAAAACTGGATTTTGGTTTACATACTCAAATATGGAACCAATCTGTATAAGAAATCACACAGGTTAGGAACAATTCAACATTTTTTTTAGTACAAGAGTGAGGAACTGGTCCGAAGAATACCGAAGCTATAGCTGTGATAGCTGATGCAAGTAAATAAGCATAAAAAGGAATCTCAAATGTTGATTGGGTAGTGCTTCCACTGCCCTCATTGCGAGCCCAAGGTGGAGGTTCACTGGAATCAGGTTTAGCCCAAGAAGGAATTTGTTCTTCTGACTTGCTTGATTTTGCAGATCCTTCAGTAGTAGCAAACACTATGAACCTCTGAGACAAATGACCCGAGTGCTGAACAAGACGATGTTGAAATCTCTGATGGATGCAAGATTGAAGTAATCCTTGCTGAACAAATGGACTTGTTCCGGTGCTTCTTATAGCATTTTGCATACTAGAAGGAAGATAACTAGAAGTACATAGGGACATTGCAGCGGCCATGAATACTTGCTGAAGATTTTCTTCTGACAATTTCAACCTGGTTATCAAAGGTAATAAAGCTACATTAGGGCACAAAAGTTAGTAGTTGTACATTTTATCCTTTTTTTCGTCAGACTCATCGACCTAAATAGCTTGATAATAGGGGATTATGAACTGAAATTTGCACAATTGAATGATCCACTGTTCAATCATCATACATGGTCTAGGTTTGCTGAGCTCAAAAGACAAATAATTTACTTGAATAAATAGAAGCCATAGGCATTCATGGGAACAACTAAATACCACTTGCTGAAACACATGCATCACATGAGAATGGAACCAAAACCGATGAGGAATCCCACAGAAAGCAAGGATCTTTAGAACTTCAACAACCAAATTTTAGGGATTCAAACTGATTTCGCCAAAGGAAGGAATCCATTTCAGATGCAATTCAACAAAGGAAGAAAGAAATACATAAATATATGATTTTTTTTTTGGGAGAGAATAGAGTTTACTTCTTCCTTCTCCGCTTCCTTTTTTTTTTCCACACTTTTTCCACTGGAAGAGGAGGATGAATCCAACGATTTCTTGCTTTTTCTTTGTTGTGGTTGGCTCTCCTTCCTCTCGATTCTTAGCCAGAGGGCGGCGAATCTTCCCTTGTTGGATATGCTGCGGGACATCCAACGGCCAGTATTTTGGGTCGGAGACATCTTGGCCATTCATTTTATAGAAGGATGTTTATCTTCCAAAAGAAGAAAAGGGAAAAATATTATAAATAAATATGAGTTACAGTACTAACAAATTATATTATTAGTTTCAAAAATATTTTTATTTGGACAAAATTTTATTTGATTGATCTTATTTTTTTAATTAAATATTTATAAATTTATTATGTTTTAAATTTTAATAAATTTTTAATTTTAATTTTTAAGTTTTAAAAAAACTCACTACACTCGATCAATGTACGTCTCTAAATATTAAGAACACTCTGTGCTACAATCAATTAATATAAAATGTATGTTTTTAAATTTTAAGAACACTCTACACTGCACTCAATCGATATAAAATATATGATTAATGGTTAAAGTCTAGCATAATACTTAGACTTAGAATTATAAAGGTGCTAGATGAGGTTTTGACGAGTAAGACCAACTTAAAATATATTGATCGAGCCTAATAATTCATAGAGGAACACATTTAAAATATCAAATGATGATGCTTAACACAAATTTTATAATACTAAAAATAAGATATTTTAAAAATAGATAAAATTCTCTTTTATGAAAATTCATTCTGTTAACTTTTAAAAATTAATTTGATATAGAGAATATAATTATAATAAGAGGATTATTTATATTTTTTATTTTTTTATTTTAATATTTTAATATTTTTCTAAGATAAATCTATCCAATTAACCTTTAAATATGTGACTTAAAATTTAATCGCTTAATTAGATAAGTATAAATTAAGCTAAAATTTGTTTTTAAAACTTTAGTTTTTTAAAATAAGCCAGTCAAATAAATTTTTTTAACAAAGATTAAAAATTATTCGAAATTTCAAAGAATTAGCTGAGCTATAAGTTTATTAGTCCACATTATCAATTAAAAAAAACAAAATCAGATGCCAAATTGATCTCTTCTTCCTCCAAAAGCTAAGATGAGTATAACTCTGATGCTTGTAGGACCAAAACACTTTGTTCGCTCCTATCACTATTCATTGTCAGTTACACTTCAAAATTTAGTTAGTTCGGGAGCTCCTGTGATTGAACAAGATTAATGATGATGCTGATGGCCCTCCACATTCTAGTGATAAATAGGACTTTTAACCTGACTACCAGATCAACCACAGGAGGATGGAGACTGCTAATTAATGCGATTAACGATGATGATGATGAACTCCACTTTGATCATTTATATGGATGCTTTATGTCGCACCTTGGTCTATTGATCTTTATATAGATGCTTCTTCATTTTATGATGCCTTCGTCTGTTGTTCTTTAGATAAAAAAATTTACTTGTTTGTATGCCTATATGAAGTTATTTGCAATGGAAGATTAATTGAGCAAATCTATGTTTACTCCTTGGATGATGGTCCGCTGCTTGTCTTGTGCAAATTAGGGTTTCAGCTGAGCTCCACAACAGACAAAGGTGTCAGAGATGAAAGGACAAGGACTATGTCCCAATTGAAGGGTCCTGTCTCACTCCATTTCACAAGGGCTGTTCACTGCACTCTGGAAGAAATGTGAGCAAGAGAGACCGAATCAAACAGTGACACAGGAGAATCTGGGGCCTTTGGCTGTCACTTTGCATGTAAAAATGTTACAAAAGAAAATGTTGGGGAAGATTTGAGCTCCCTTGTGGCCCCCTACAGCCTAATCACCACCACATGCTTCACGCTTGTTCTGTTTCTCCCATCATTAGCCACAAGAATCCTCTAGTTTTGGTAGTCCGTCGTCTCCCTTGGTTTGGCCTGCTTTGAGGCTCCAAAAGGCGTCGGTTTGATCAAAGGAAGAAGAAATCTGCGTTGTTTCATTCGTTTGTTCCGCCTCTTTCCGGCCGATCTAAAAGGTTGGTTTTTGGCTTGCCTTTGCTTCTACTCAATCATGGTTGTTTGTGGTAGCTCGGAAGATCAAAGCTTCCCCCCTTTTTTTGTGATGAGAAGATTTGAGCTTCCTAATGTGAATATAACCTTCGTTTGATTCCCAATTTCTAGGAATTGTTTCCTTGTATAATTTTTTTTTAGTTTTTTGGAATAATTTTGGATGCTTCCTTTCTGGTTTTTGATCTCTAGTAAACATCTAGCGAAAACATCAATTTATTCTAATTTTGTGCTGATTTCTCATACAACAGTGAAGATATATCCTCTCAGAACATCTGGGAAATTCGGATAAACTTCAGAGAGATTGAAAAGGAATGAATACTAAACCCAGGGTGAAACGACGAGTTGGTAAATATGAGCTTGGGCGTACAATTGGGGAAGGAACATTTGCAAAAGTCAAGTTTGCGAAGAACGTTGAGACAGGGGAACCAGTTGCTATCAAGATCCTTGACAAGGAGAAGGTTCTCAAGCACAAACTAGTCGAACAGGTCCCCTCTAAGCTCATGCAACATTATTTTTGACTCGGTTTCAGTTTTCTGTCCGTTGAATTTGCTTAATGCTTCTTCATTGTTGAATATGTTTTATTTAGTCTCGTGCAAATGAAACTTGAGTTTTCTTCAAAAAAAATTTGAAATAAGGTTTCTTAGTCGCAATTATATATCACAAACAATGGATTCCAGAAAAAAAAAGTGTAAATATTCAGAAACATACATAAAAAGCTATCGATTTGATCATTTAGAAAAAGTATAAAACAAACTGCATGAAGCATTCTATCCTCAGCTAATGGTCGGGCTTATAATTCTATGCAGAATGACAGTCGAAGCACAGAACATCGTTTCTTTCATAAAATGTGGTTCCCTCATTTTGGATCTTTATATGTTCTTACCTCCTAAATCACCCTTTACTGATGTGGTGCAGATCAAGCGGGAAGTTGGCACTATGAAGTTAATTAAGCATCCTAATGTTGTTCGCATATATGAGGTTGTATTCAATCTTTTACGTAGCATCCATATTTTCTTACTGCCATTACTCAAATGATTTCATCATGTCACATAAGAAACTAGCAGATAACAGATTTGGCTAATTGGTATCTTTATCAATTCTTCAATAGGGAAACAAAGTGGAACTACCGATGATCAGCTTGGCATTCTGGAATTTTCTTTTCTTTCTTTTCCTTTTTGATTCTTTCAAGCGACATCTTTGATAAAACAATTTGCATTCATCCATTGACATTTCTGTGTATCTCATGTAGGTAACCAAAGTGTATTTGGTCAGGCCACATAGTTGAAACAATTTGCCTTCGTCCATTGACATCTCTGTTTATCTTGTATAGTAAACAAAAGTGTTTCTGATCAACCCAACATTTGTTTGCACTGTGATATGAAAAGGTTTTTGATTGAATGAGATCTTCAATAGGACAATTTGACAGCAACAAGTATTTTCCAATATCTTTTCCATCTTGTGATTTGATCCCCTTGTTTTCTTTCTTGATCCAGATTTATGTTTACTTTGCATTGATCCAAAGGTAATTCATTTACTTCCTCAACAGAATATTCAAGACAACAAAAGCGGAAAAAGAAAGCCTTTATGTTGCTTTATACTAAATGGACAATAGGATTTGTTAAAAGTGTGCATTACAACTCTCCGTTGAAAGTGTCCTCTCTTATGTTTGTTCTTTTCAACTTTGTTTTTAGGCATCCCTTTGGATGATATAGCGTGTCGTTTCAAATTGGTGAAATAAATGCAATGTTACCTTTCAAAAAAAAAACCTTTCTGTTGATCAGTATGAGCTTGAAACAGTGTAAGTATTAACTTTTTAAACTATTCTTATACTCTTTCCGTTCAGGTGATGGGGAGCAAAACAAAGATTTTTATCGTACTTGAATTTGTTACAGGAGGGGAGCTCTTTGACAAAATAGTAAGATGGAAATTTTATGCACGCTTTTTTCTTCTTATTAATTAGCAACCAAAATACTTCTGTAGGGTGCATTTTACGCTACAGATATACTGTTCAGTAACATATGTAGCATCATATTTTTCCTCACTAATGATGGAAAATCCAATCATTAAGGTAAACCATGGCAGGATGAGGGAGGAGGAAGCACGGAGATATTTCCAACAACTCATTAATGCTGTTGATTATTGTCATAGCCGGGGAGTTTACCACCGTGATTTAAAAGTAACTTCTTCACCCACATGTCCTTGTTAATTTGTTGTTCAGGGCTCTATAAAAGGTTGATGTTTTTCTTGAATGCATTATACAGCCAGAAAATTTGTTACTTGATGCCAGTGAGAATCTGAAAGTTTCAGACTTTGGATTAAGTGCACTATCTCGGCAAGTCAGGGTAAGCACATAATATTGTGAAGCTAATTTCCTATCAATAATACCAACCCTCAGTTGCTATGAATATTTCAAAATCAAACATAAGGCCGTGAATGAAGATCAACCCCATTGAACATGACCTAAGGAAGTAAAGGAAAGTTGATAAATAAAAATTGTATACACCAAGTATAAGAACAAAAGACACTTTGAACATCAAACATGTTTTATTTTGACTAAGATGGGCATTTAGATGGATTTTAGCCTGACGTTAGTCACGTGAGAAGTGCTAAAGCATTGGCACTGCTTAATGAACAAATTTCCATTGTTCGTTATATAATCAAATTGCTTGAATTATGAGTTGTAGGCTCATAAACATTACTCATTCTAAATATTGGCATTGGTATTTAAATATGTGCCTTTCATATATACCTCTTCACTTGCACTACCTACTATCAAGGTTCTAAATTTAAGAACATCATCTTGAAAAGTCATGTATGGAGGTATATGAACACTAATCAGCCTAGTTTCTAGCTTTTGACCACAAGATCACTTTTGTTAGATGTCTTTTTCTGGATTTTGGGAAATTGCTTGTTCATTTGCTCAATCATTCTTCTTCCAGGATGATGGCTTGTTCCATACTGCTTGCGGCACTCCAAATTATGTTGCTCCTGAGGTTCGGATGACCATCTCGAGATACAATCTTCTACACTACCTTACCACAAAGCATACTTCATAATTCACTGAAATAGCTTTATTTTTCTCATTAGGTTCTCAATGACAGAGGATACGATGGAGCAACTGCGGACTTGTGGTCATGTGGAGTCATCCTATTTGTACTGCTAGCAGGGTACTTGCCTTTTGAAGACTCTAATCTTATGACCTTGTACAAGAAAGTGAGCATTATACTGCACATAGGATTTCTGCATTGCATTGCATTGATATCTTTGTCTACAAAGTTGTGAATACTTGTTTTACTTGCAGATCTCTGATGCTGATTTTACTTGTCCATCATGGCTTTCCTTTGGTGCCATGAGATTATTGGCAAGAATCCTCGACCCAAATCCAATGACAGTGAGTGTCAAATAAGCATAGAGTTTAACAGCACTCCAATTGCTTTATTTGCCTCTTTAAGACTTTCTTCTCGAAATAAAAACATGGCAGCGTATAACTATTCCCGAGATATTGGAGGATGAATGGTTCAGGAAAGGCTACAAGCCACCAGTGTTTGATGAAAGATCTGATGCAAATGTAGCTGATGTTGATGCTGTTTTCAAAGACTCAGAAGTGAGTTGAGGGCAAAGTTTTCTCTGACAATTCTAGTAAAAGATTTGTTATTGTACCATTTTGTGAAAATGGTCTCAACCGTTTATGATTTTTTCAAGCACATCTATATTCTTCTTGACAGGAACATCATGTGACAGAGAAGAAGGAAGAGCAACCAGCAGCAATGAATGCCTTTGAACTGATCTCAATGTCAAAAGGACTTGACCTTGGCAACTTGTTTGATGTAGAACAGGTAGGTGATATTTATTTGATTGAGATTGCACTACATGCAATCAAGAATTATAACTGATCTTTATGTTTTGTAGCAGGAATTCAAGAGAGAAACAAGATTCACATCAACATGTTCAGCCAATGAAATTGTTACCAAGATTGAAGAAGCAGCAAAACCACTTGGATTTGACGTTCAGAAAAAGAACTACAAGGTGTGCGATCAGGTGTTTATTATTAGTACTACTAGTACTGGGAAAAGATGAAGTATTTTGAAATAACCATTCTTCATCATCAAATGCTTTTTCTTAGATGAGGCTGGAAAATATTAAAGCTGGGAGGAAGGGAAATCTCAAAGTTGCCACTGAGGTAACCCAAGGACATTATTTTACTGAGAGGATTAACAAATTCTTGTCTGCTAATGATTGTTCTACAAATACCCAGGTATTTCAAGTGGCTCCATCCCTTCATATGGTTGAGGTACGAAAAGCTAAAGGTGACACACTGGAGTTCCACAAGGTACTAAGACAAACCTGAATTGATATATCAATTTTTTCGAGTTTTTTTACTAATGTTGTAAAGTCATCATGTGAGACTTGAAATTGGCAAGCTACTCTTTTATTGTTCTTCCTCTTGACTTATCAAGTTTGCATGGTGAAGATGATAGTCAAATGCATGGTTCAAAGTTGTGTTCCATAATGCTCAATGAGGGCAATATATAACATTATAACAATATCGATTAATAAAATAAGCTGATCACACCGCCTGATGTAGGCAACATGTAAGATCACTGTATTTGCAGTGGAAATTGGACGCAAACATTGAAAGTGATTACAAATATCCTCACTGGACAATGTGAAGCGTGACTTGGTAGGTTAACCGTAAATGGATGAACTATTTCTTGAAATCTTATGAGGTGTAATCACCATGAAATTTATTCTGCTCAACGTTTGCTGCTACATCTTCATACTAGCATATAATATCCTGAATTGCTGCACTCGGATTACTTAAAGCAATCATTGCCAGATTTAAGTTACTGATCCATTATTTCCAGAATGGATTTTATGTTGTTCTTTCAGTGGCTCGGCTGATCACTCGGATCTTATCTATTTGCAGTTCTATAAAAATCTCTCCAGCAGCCTTAAAGATGTTGTTTGGACATCCAAGGATGACAAGGAAGACAAAGACATAGCTGAGTCATCATAATAGCCGTAATCCTTGTAGTATTCTATTGTGTGTATCTGTAGGACACTTCCTTCTTTTCTTTTCCTGCAAGCTACGTTCTGAATGCTTGCAAGCTTGTTGCCCCCTTGTAATTCTTTCATTGAGTTAGGAAAAATGCCGGTTGCTGTCGTCGGAGTCGTCGATCTATGTTTCTTGAAATGGTACCTTCCTGTCTATTTAAGTGGAAGGGCAAGGACTCAAATCGTGATGTGGATGTAGTATTCTTCTTGGATATGGATACAATAACAGAACATCTATTTCTTCGTTGATTTTGTTGATTCAAGACGCAGTTTCCTTGATTTTTCTGTGGGCTCATTCTAGAGATATTAACATTACATCTAGAAGTGTGATTGAATGAGTTCATTGTCAAAACGAAGCAGGGCAGTACAGAAGTCCAGATATTATCTTGATGAACTTGTTAAATGGGTATTTTTCAAAATGAAATCGGACAGCCAGATTCAGCATACGTTTTGCCCCATTGGGAATGCCTCAAAAGCTAGCTATAGATGTTGTATACATATCCAACCATTCTAGAGATAATATTATCATATGTTTTGTGGTGTTATTCCATTTTTCTACAGCTTCAAACATTTAACACATTTGATCAAGGATTCATGCCCTTTAAAGGAAGAGAAACCATACATTTCAAATCAAGATGATGAGGCGAAAACCAAAACAAAGGATGTATTTCCAAGCCTTGATTGAGGCAAGGCAGGTGAGCCACACAAAGTGCATTTAAAGCACGAATAGCAAACACATGCAAGAAATATTTCTTTTACATATCACAATGCACAGGGAGTAAACTTCACAACAGCAACTTCTTTTCTCTACATCAAGGAAATCACGCAGGTATCCAAGCCAAGATACATACAGAGATTAACATACTCCAATCCATATATGGTATCAGAGAATGTTGCACTTGGGGCACATATTGGGGCCTTTATTCTTGGTGTTTGATTGAGAACTGCTCTCATCTTTCCCAGTGTTCCTCCTTTCTGCAATTCTGTATTCTCTTCTCCTGCACAAGTAGATATGCCAATGGAAATTGGAGCTCTTAGATTCCCTTCGTTGATGCCATATCATGCTTATTATAAATAAGATGCTTTAGATTCCCTTCTTTGATGACATATCATGCTTATTATAAATATGATGCTTGGTTTAACTATTTGGCTTTTTTTTTTCCTTCTCATCATCAAAGAAGTACCATCTCATGCTTATTGACTGACACGAGCTTGCCCCTAAGAAATAGAGAAGATTGAGAAGAGGGCTTCAAATCTTTAGTTCCACAGACACAGATAAGATGAGCGAATGCAAACCCTAATAAATTCCTTATGGGAAGAGAGCTTCAGTTCATTTTTTAATATCTTATCTGCCATGAAAAAGAATAGAATTCACACCTCTACTTATCATCCGCCATGCATGACAAAAGAAAAAAAAAGAAAAAAAGAAATTGTGGTGATGTCCTCACTTGGCCATCAGGACTCGGAGGAATTCTTCGTAGTTGATTTGGCCGTCATGATCAAGATCAGCCTCATTCATCATCTCAGTGATCTGGTCCTCAGTCAATTTCTCCCCGAGATTCTTCATGACATGGCGAAGCTCAGCAGGTGAAATGAACCCGTTTTGATCCTTGTCAAACACTCGAAAAGCATCCTTAAACTCCTCCTCTGAGACAGAATCCTTCATCCTGCGTGTCATCATGCTAAGGAACTCCTTTTTATCCACCTTTCCATTGCCGTCGGCATCCACCTCTTTGATCATCTCCTGCAGCTCTTCCTCCGAAGGTTTTTGCTCTAGTGCTTGCATCACGTTCTCAAGCTCCTTGGTTGTGATCATACCTGTCAAAATTCATTCGGAATTTTACTTGGTTGTGCAGATTTCAACGATCATTCATTCAATCAGCATGCTCATTCATCTTTTCAATATATAAAGTGAGGCTTGCATTGATCAAATTAAATAGCTCAGCTGAAACAGTGGCATAATGCAAGGAGTAAACTATAAACAATGCATCGGAGAGCGACTAAACTATGTTTTACTGGATTCTTCGATGCAATCTTCTCTCGTCATCTACCAGAACGATGATTTAGGATGCAACTAGAAACAATACAGCAAAAGATAGAATCCCTCTTTTCCCTCCTCGAAAAAAAGAAGTCTTTTTTCTCATGAACCGACAAAGGAGCAAACACAACATGTGCAAAGAAGAAAGAAAGGCAAAGAAAGCCCTAATTTTTTGGGTCAATGGTCGAAGCGCATGGATCCACGGAGAAGGGGAGATAGCCGAAGAGTTATAAGAGATGGGAAGAGTCACCGTCGCCGTCCTTGTCGACGAGGCTGAAGGTCTCTTCGTACTTCGCGATCTGCTCCGCCGATAACATCCTGTCTGCCATGACTTGCCCGGAAAAGGCAAGGGAAGAAACTGGTCGACAAGCAGAGGCAACAGCTGCCGAATTCTTATAGAAATCAAGTGCAGCTGCAGTACGTAGAGCGGATAATGAGGCACAACAACAAAAAAAAACCTCCACGAATTCGCAGCCAAGTAAAGCAGATGAAAGCAGAGCAGAATCGGATGCTTTGGCTTTACAGCTGACAGTGTGCAGAAGAAATGCTTCACTTCATCCGGCTCTTCCATCTTTATCCTTTCTTTACAGGCCAAGTGTACAGATTAATTGGGCTCTATATCTTCCTAATTATATTTTATACGGAATGATCACGTTAGAGTAATTATACTACGGAATGATCTCGTTACAGTAATTGTACTTTATACGGAATGATTGTTAGATCTTAAATTCAAAACTTACTGAGTTCTAAATAAAATATTTAGTCACTTAAAATAAAAGTACAGTAGATGTACATTATCATGCTTTTAGGTATTTTTTTAAAAAAAATATATATTACTCCTAACTTTATTTTCATGTTATTTTTTTTAAAAAATTAATGAATATTTAACTTAAATCCTTCGGTACAATAAAGAGTCCAAGACAAGTGTAATTAATTAATTTATGTATGTTTTCTGAGAGTAGACATCCTAACAATTTAAATTAATTCAGATAGTTTTAAAAAAAAATATTAGAATTAAATTTAACAAGTTTAGAGACATCAAACCATGATTTGATAAATTATTCAAAAATATATTAATAAAATTAAAAGAGTGGTTTAGGTATTATTAGAGATCTTAAATTCAACACATGACATCAATATACTGCATATATTAATAACTAAAAGAGTTGTTTTAGCTACTACGGATTAAAAACTTTTAAGTCCCACGCACATCAGTGCTTCAGTTTGAGAATAAATTAAGATCGTACAGAAAAGAAGTAAATTGAATCTTTGGTACAGCCCAAGGTTTCCAAGGAAGAACGAGCTCGAACTACCAAGTGCTCCATAAAAATTTACAGAAACTTGATGCCTAAACCCTAAATCACGAGCTGTCTACCCTTACTGATACTGATGGAAGAAAAAGTGTGCAGGGAACTTTTCTCATGGACCAGCTGGGTTTCTCTTCAGCGAAAGCCTTATGCCGCACGAGACCTCCTCTTTGCCAAAAGTAATCTCATCATGCAGCATAAGACATGAAGATACTGCAATTTTGCCAATCTGGTTAGTATCAATTATCATTTGGGAACCGCAACAAAAGGTTAATGCAGGTTTCTAAGAGCACATACATTTTATTCATTTTTTTGATTTAATCCTGATTTTTAAAGTTGTCAAATAACATGCGCCGTCAAACTACTTAGAAAATAATAAGTAAAAATTTTCACGTACATACATTAAGGTTCAATCCCTCACCGTGTTTTTTTTTAAACAACCGTACTTGCAATAAAAAGTGATGTTTTTGGGCAAATATATAAAAAAAGAAGTAGAGGTTGAAACAGTGAGAAATTTGAATTAGTTAATAAATAATGCACGGAGTTGTTGGGGATTCCATTCACACCTGTGCAGGATTTCATTCATCGCCCGGTGGGCTCACCGCTCCCCATATTAGGTGATAAAATAAATAAATAAAAGACTCTCATTTCATTCACCTCTTCATTATTCAATAGATCTTAATAATTTATTTTTAAAAAAAATCTGGAAAATTCTCTATTTTTAAAAATAATTTAAATTAAATCTAAATTTTGTGGTTTATATTTCAGAATAACTTTGTATTTCCCATCTCACCCGTAATTATTCAAATTTTTTAATCAAAACTAACTACATACTATTATTGTATTTTTTAATAAAATTATAGTAATTTTTTTTAAAAAATGATTTTATGAATTAATTAAATACCAGACGTTTTTTTGTTATTTTATTTTAAGAGTGCATTTAACACCTCTTATCATCACCGGTCGGTTCTAAAACCTTTCTCGTCTTTGGAAAATCCCTGGGGGAACTCCTCGTCTTTTCCTATAAAACGGCGATTAGTTCCTTCCTGCTCTCTTGCCTTGCCCACACTGCTTGCTTCTCGAATCTTCTCTCCTCGCCTTCCCATCTCCTCTCCAGGACGAAGGGGCCGCCTGAGGTAAAAAAAAAAAAAAAAAAAAAAAAAAAAATCCTTATCGATCCCTTCGAGATCTGGCCTTTTTTTTCACCCGCTATCATTATCGACTTTTTCCGATCTGGTTCGCCTTTTTCATATGAAGATCCAGGATATTTGGAGCGGTTTCTGATTTAATTGGCTTTTTAACTTTGTATGATTGCATCTTCTTCATCTGCATAGATTTTGTAAATTAGGTTTGATGGCGTTTCCAACTTTCTGAGACTTTTTGATGATTGGCTGATCATTTTGTCTGTTGCTGGAGTTGGACTCTGTCATCAGTGCTAGGGTTTATGATTTTTTTGTTTTATATATATTTATATTACAGGAGGAAAGCGTTTCCTTTTGTTAATTAAGGTCTGTTTTATTCTTAGATGTATTAAGAGTGAGATGGAGTGGATTATTTGTTTATGATCGTTCTCTCTTTAACTGAAAAGGTTAGTCGATTGCTCGCGTCTTCGTATTCGCACGAGCTGCTGTTATACAGATGATTAATTTTTGAGTCTTAAGGCATGCGATGCCATCTCTTCCTCTATTTTTTTGTCAAAAGGAACATTTCAGATAATATTAATGTCATTGCTTGTTTAAAATGGATAGATCACATACGAAAATGGTGAAGGCTGTTGCTGTTCTTGGTAACAGTGAGGGTGTTAAGGGCACTATTTTCTTCGTCCAAGAAGGAGATGGTGAGAAATCTGGAATTCCCAATCAGCTACATTATAGACTGTTCAAGAGCTAGTGTTAATCTTTTCTTCTCACTAGACTTTTAGTATCATTATGAACCAGATCTAATATCAGAAGCTTGCACCTCTGTTACAGGTCCAACTACGGTCACTGGATCCATCTCTGGTCTCAAGCCTGGACTTCATGGCTTCCATGTGCATGCTCTTGGAGACACTACCAATGGATGCATGTCAACTGGTAAATTATCTTCTACTCTTTTTCTTTTTTTTTAGATTGAGCATTTTTTACGACATTTCCTAAGATGAGTTATTTTATTTTGCATCTTCTGCTGTTTTTTTTGTATTTCAGGCCCTCATTTCAATCCTGCTGCAAATGAGCATGGAGCTCCTGAAGATGAAATCCGCCATGCTGGAGATCTTGGCAATGTAACTGCTGGCGAGGATGGTAATGAACAATTTTCTTATGCTTTCCTCATTTTTCTATTGGCCTACATCATGTTCGACAAAATTTGTAGGAAAATGTGGCCATTTCTTAATTTGAGTATTTTGGTTATATTATGTTCTCTTTGTTTCCAGGCACTGTTACTGTTTCAATTGTTGATAGCCAGGTGAGAGAGATTATGTCTACAATTATAGTTCTTTGTGTTTTACAAGTACCACGCGTTTTGGATTCCAAGATATGAGATTATTATCTTTGCAGATCCCCCTCTCTGGACCAAATTCTATTATTGGGAGAGCTGTTGTTGTCCATGCTGAGCCTGATGATCTCGGGAAGGGTAATTTTCACATTCAGTTTATCACGTTAACTTTATGTTCTATTACATCATCCATTCGATAACTTTCATGTTTGAAGATTGTTTTCATACTCATTATTTGTGCTGCACGAGGACTTTTTTTTTCCTGTAGTAGATATAGTCTTGGTTGTGATGCTGAAAACTTTCAATTGTGGTTTTTTTAATAAAAAAAAATCAAATCTCCTGGTTGATTTTTACAATTCAAATGACTTGTAATTTGCTTCTGTGAAAGAAAAATCCCTAAATGTGCCTAATGTTACTGAGTTGGTGGGTTACCATCATTCTCCAACCATCTTTTGTTTTCTGGCAAGTTCCAATTGTCAAAATCTGGATGTTGAAAGTTCCTGATTTATTGCTTACTTTATCTAGATATTGAGTGCTTGTTGCATACAAGTAATAATTTGAGCGTAGCATGCTGCAGTAATGATACAGATAGACATCCCCATGATATTGAAGTAATGCAATGCATGTTAATATTATGATTTCTATCCATGCATTCTTTGCTACAGAAGCATAACATATCCGTCGGTTAAATAAATAGTCTTCATTTTCAGCATAAATGTGCAATGCATGTTAATATTATGATATCTATCCACCATGTTTTCTTTGCTACAGCAACATAACGTACCCATCGGTTAAATAATAGGTCTTCATTTTCATCATAAATAAATAAGTAAACAAATTTTTACACCTAAGTTTCACATAGATGCGTTTATTAGAGGTAATAGTTTCGTATCCAAGACTAAGATGTTTTTTTACTTCATGGCACCGTACACGTTTGTCCTTGGCACTTGGTAATCATGCGTGGCTCTGTATTTAAATGTGAATCGCTTCCTATATTCGTGATATTTATTTGGGAAAATATGCTCTAACAAGGATTGTGTTCTTTCTAGGTGGACATGAGCTGAGCAAAAGCACTGGAAATGCTGGTGGAAGAGTTGCTTGTGGTGAGTTTTGTATCCATATATTATTCTTTGCTTCCAGCTAATCCTTTCCTCTCTATTTTTTTCATCCATTTTTATCTCTCAAATTAGTTCATAACAACCCTTCCTTTTTCTTTGTTTTATATTGATTCTTTATGTTCTTTGCTTCAAGTTGTTTCTTTTAAATTGGTTCTTTCTGCAGGAATTATTGGACTGCAAGGTTGAGTAACTTGAAAATATTCCAGTACCTGTGCGTTGATGGAATGCCTTGCTCTGCATTATCATAATTAGTTTTTTGAGTAACTGTAGACGGTGAACACTTTGTCCTTTCCTTACGATGATTATGTTTGAATAAGCGAGGGAAACTTCTGGAGTGTGTGAACTTGCACTTTCGCATCATGCACTTTTCTATTTAATCTTCGTCGTACTCATTCTTCCCTCCAATGCCTTTAATGCGTGTGGCCTACACGGATTTTGTTTGCGTGGTTCAAGGGAATGATTGCCCTCCAGGTTTTTAGTTAATCTGTTTTCTCGTAAGGATGGAATGATAACTTATTTATGATATATACCTTATAGATCCATTAGTAGATAGAGGTTCATAGGCTTTAGAGCGAACAACAATTATACGTTTAAGGAATTTATATATGTTGAATGTTGGATCGGCAACCGTCTGGTCTTTATTAGTTTCTTACAAATGAACTGTATTTGTATGTGTTGAATGTTGGACTGGTATGAAGTAATTCTTTGGTCTCTACTAGTCGGAATATAAGATTATGATGATTTGGTAAAAATACTAAGAAATTTAGAGAAAAATATATTCTTTATCTTTAAGGGATCATACTTGACACTCTTTCTGCCCTAAATGTAAATAGAAATTTTTTTAACCTAATAGTTATCCAAAGTTCTTAAACTTTAGCTCTCTCTTACCTCGTTATTGTTTCTTAACGATAAGAGTTCGTTTTATAGTTGTAGTAAGATTTATCTTGGATGTCGATTATCTACATTAAGATTTATGAGGCTATTTGCATTATCTAGTAAATTCAGAAATAAATAGTCTTGCATTATCTAGTTGAGTAAATCCAGAAATCAATGGTCCCAATGTTGTTTTACAAAATATATACGCTCTTTAGAATCTCAAACTTCAGTTCTACTTTTCTCTAAGCTTTTAGTTCTCTCTTGGTTCTTCTCTATGGCTTTTTTGTGCATTATTGTAGCTGACCGAGTTGAAGCAAATCTAAAAATCTGTGGTCAATCTTAGGTATCCTCTTATCCTGTTGTGATCCTTTTAGGTTATTAAAAAATAACTTCATTTTTCCTAGCATTGATTTTGTCAAAAGAGCTATTGTTTTCTTAGTTATAATAAATATCTAGTCCAATTCATCTCCATTAGAATTTAATCCTATGACTAAGCATACACCTGGTGTACATCTCTTATATTCTCTTATACAAAGGATATAAGATATAAAATCATGTCTCTCTCTTAGATAACATATAAAATCTTATCAATGAATTTAGAGTTTATACATAGTAAAATCAAAAATAAGCTTTTTAATGCTATAATATAATGTTCTATGAATATTTGAATAATTTGTAATCAATAATTAGGTAATAATTTTTTAAATGTAACTTTAAATTAATATAATTTTTTAACAAAGTTTCTTGAAAAGTTTAAGGTAATATTTTTTTTTTCCTTTAATCAACCTTCAACTCTAGCACCAGATTATTGATTTAGCAAAAAAAAAAATTGGTATTAATATTTTCATTTAACGCACACTTTATTATTGGACAAAGTATTTGATACGACAAATCTCACCATCGCCATTTGGCCAATTTTTTCTCTCTTATTTCATCTATAAAAAAACAATTTAATGGGTCTTAGCTTCCTAACGCTCACTTAATATTATAATGAAAGTTTCATTAAATTTTTTTTCTAAAATTAGCGAAAATATTATTAGGATGGATAAGGTGAGGAAAAAGATAAGGATGATGATGTCATGGGTTTATGTAAAGTTAATCTGAACCCACACTCTGCTTTGCTAAGTTGATAGATAAAATAATTTTGGATCATTTATTTCAATTAAGTTTAATTAGTCCCGATTCATTTCAACTGATTCAATTATTCATCTCAATTTTAATTGGTTTAACAAATTAAACAAACCTAATAAAGTCTAGATTAAATTTTATTTTTTAAGTTAAAATTCCATTCGATGGTATCTATTTCATAGTAAAATTTAATATTATATTTAATTTTATAAATAAATCTTTAAAATAATATAATATGATATAAATACACTTACCTAAAATCTCACATATCGGTCTCCTTACCTTCCTTGCTTTATCAATCTCAATCAGCAAAAAAAAACAGTGATATAAGAAAATACACCGTAGATGAGTCACCGTGACTTTTAAATCCAAGCATTTCACTTCCATTTCAGTTTTCTCAGTTTGAAGTAGCCCTACTTTAATCTTTATAATTTATTCCGTTTTAACAGCAATTATAATCGTGCTTTTAGTTCTATCAATTTGGTTTCATGTAAATATTTTAAACTTAATTATCAAGTTAATGGGCTTCTAATGGAATATGTTAAAAAATACACACACACACACATTATATATTGAAAAAATGAATTTTTTAAAAATGTGAAAAGTTGATAAGAGATAAAATTTAAAGTCTTTTGGGTTACAACTAAAATAAGTTGATATATTACAACCAAAATAAAAACCTGTGAAGTGGAATGAAAAATAAAAATGTATTATCAGAAATAATAAAATCTCTAAAACTACATTTATAATATGTTAATATATTTATTGTCATCTCTCTTCTCTTCATTGGCCTCCCCCGCTTTATCCTGCGATGGGATATTTCATCGTCTTCCGCCCGACCACCCCTACGCCTCTCCTCGACGCCCCTTCTCCCCCTCCCAACTCCATCGCCCACATCCTCCTCCTCCACCGTGCGATCCACTTGCGAAACCAGCGACGGCCCTCCGCCCCGCAGCACTCCCGTCTCCTTCCTCCTCTTCTCGCCGTCTCCGGCTCCGGCGTCCCAGGCGACGAGGCCCCCGGGGAAACACCGGTCCAGGAACTCAGAGTCCCCACCGCTTGGTTGTCTCCTTCCATCGCCTTGCAGGTAAACAGATCTATTTATACTTCCCTAATCCTTGGTTTTGTGAGATGAATCGGGATTCCCAAGTCCGAGTTGATGCAATCTTCATTCGAGGATCTCTTTTATTTGGGGGAAATCCACACACTGATCCATGACTTCGACCGGGATTGTTTTTTGCCATAAATGTGGGAATGTTTTGAATGGTTTTTTGTCTGATGTGTTTCTCTCTTCTTTTCTCTTTTTTGATTTTTTCCATCGCTCAATGTCAGAACATCTGTATCTTCATCTCTCCACACTCAACGCGGGCTCCGCCTGCTTAATTATTTGTAACTTTATAATGACATTTGGACTAGGGTTTAGATTTGAAACCAACCTCCAATCCTCCCATACCAAACTAGATTTTTCTTCTCTTCTCTTGAGTACCCATCTCTCAGCATACTGAATGCTTCTTAACTTAGGAATCAGAATGGCTAAGAGAGGCTTTGCACAAGTGGTTAGATGATGAATACTGCCCCGAACCTGCTAATGTGGAGATCAGCAGGGTCGCTGCACGCTCCTACTACGAATCTCTGATGGAGCAGCAGTCTGACCTTGGGGAGATACTGCTGAAGATGGCCAGGGATTTGGATTCAGTTTCCTTCCAGGAAAGCTTCCATGGGGCGTTCTCATCTGCTAATGCGGCCATACATTTAATTACCTCACGGATGAACTCAACGACAACAACCAGTGTAGAAGAAGATTCATAGTTCCATTGTGTGCGCGTGTGTTTTTTTTTCCTTTTGGGGGCAGAACAAGTTACTCTTGTATTATCTACTGGTTGTTGATACTGAATAGGTAAAATTTCTTACTTTAAAAATCTATTAAATCTTATCGGGTCAATCAAAAACATGCACGTTTGTGATTTCTTTAGAAGAGTTGCAAAAGATTTATAATAGCCATAATAGTTTAGTAAGAAAATTCATAATAACATATCTCAAATGATCACGTAATTATTTAAGTCGGATATGTTCGAGGACATATTAAGAGAGTGCAACTTATAACAAGGTTTTAAATCCATCGGCAAATTACTTCCTTAGATCCGTTAACACAGTACACATTAATGCCTGGTCCTTCATACCTTTTTTTTTTTCAAAAGGATGGAATCTGCTTTTAGGAATACCCTTTCTCCACTCCATGACCCCAGGAGGAGGCCCAGGAAGGAAAAATATAAAATATAATTCGATTCCAGAATATTCTGTGTGCGTGTGAGAGAGAGAGAGAGAGAGAGAGAGGGGGGGGAAGCTCCACATTCGGAGTCGTAGGCAGCACACAGCACCACCTCGCTTCATCGCCACCGGAACGTAATTGGATCGTAAATGGATGAAAATATGGGACCCGCGTGGGGCCCAACTTCCTACGTCCTCGGTACACACCCTTTTCCTTCTGCTCGGTTCGCTAACAAAACGCTCGCAAACAGTTCAACACCCACCCTGGCAACGCCCGGCACCCACCGTGTGATCGTCCGGAAACCCAATCGCTTGGCGACACGCCTGCTCAAGTATCCGGTGTCCGAAGTGGGTAAAAATGAGAGATGGTTCTGGTGAAAAAAACTAGAAAGGGTCGCGAAAAGACCGCCCCCCTTTCTCTGCCTCGCTCCCTTCCCTCCTTCCTTCCGTCTCGATCTCCCTCCCTTCCCCGCCCAAATCATTTCTCACCTTCTCCGCCGAATTAGGGTTCCGAATCCCAGCGGATCCGCCGCCATCCCGGGCCCTACCTCCAATCGTCCGGTCCCTCTCCCCCCCTTCTCCCCTTCTCCGTTCACTTCCTACTTGGGGCTCCCGAGCTTTTCGCCTTCGCGCCCTCCTCACGTCGGGCGCAAGGCGAAGCAGGTAAATGTTCCCCCCCCCTCTCCTACTCGCGTGTATCCATGGGGTTTTGGTGGTCTAGGGCACTTTTAGCTTGTTTTAGGGTTTTTGGAGAAGGCTAATCAAAAGAGGAAGAAATGGGAAAAAAGTAAAACAAAAAAAATCAGGAGAGGAAGAAGGGGAGATGTGTGTGCATACCATGCAGGTGGTGAGAGTGAAGGCGAAGATGAATGAGGGGCATGAGGAGGAGGAGGAGGTGATGGCGGTAAAAAAAAAGGTGCCTCAAACATATCATGCGAGCTTGAGTGGTTTGCATAGCAGTGCAGCAATGGGTCGGTAAATAGCGGGATTTAAAACCTTTGGCATGAGCTATGATTACCAGTTACGAGTATTGCATCAAGAGCGGGTTGGTGGTTCTGTTAGTAAAGGAATACTGCTATAAAGGGTTTGTTATAATAAATAATAGATGATTAGAATTTTAGAAAATTATACAATATGTAGAAAGTGAAAAGAAGATCTAAGGATGATAAATTTATTTTCTATATTTATTAAATCTCTGAAAGTGTTTTTCCTCCATAAATAAGAAAAAGGAACTTACCATCGTTGGGATCTGATGCCACACTGCTGTTCAGTGATGTAATAGATTGACTCTACTGAACAAGTTGCTTCCAATCTTTTATCCCATATCATGATATAAGTAAGCAAAGTAGTTCTTAACTCTATTGACCCAACAGTTTGCTAATCGATCTTACAGTGTTTTCTCTATTAATTTCATCATTTATCCATTGAATGTAGTATGTAGGCTGTATCTATTTCTTCCTATTTTAGTTTACATGAAGTTTTTCTTGTTTGCCACAGCTAATAAAAATGGGTGCTACGACGATGCATATAGAGAAAACCTTTTTTTCCTAGTATTTAGTTGATTGGATCTTTTTCTTAATTGTTTATATAATGGCAGCAGCTACATAGATCCTGAGAATATTATTAAAAGAATTTGGTAAGAATGGGTTTCATTCTAGTGCTTGGAAATACTGTTACAAAAAGCCTTTATTTTCTTCTTTACTTGTCTTTATAAGGTCTATGTTGTAGAGTATGTAATTTTGATCCTAGGAATCAAATTTCTGGGTGCATAGATTAGCCTATTATAACTTCATGATATTTATCGAGATACAGCATTGGAATAAGTATTTTGGTTGAGGGGCAAATGGAGTTCGTTTACATCATGTTCATTCTTAAACATGCTGTTATACAGCTTCTATATTTATGTTAATCAGGATTCAAGACCTTGAATCTGGAACAGTGTGATTTTATGTTGCCCTTTTGAGAAATTATTTTATCTGCATTTGTTCTAAAATATTTTGTTAATGCACGCAGGTAGATCATTTCTATTGTGGCAGTAAAGGTTGTTGGTTTAAGAGCCACAATGGTCTTATAAAAAGAATCTTGTGTTGAAAGGAGATCGAGTAGAATGTCCTTTGCATTCTTTAGTAATCTGGTAGCAGAAGTGAGTATGAAGAGGAAGCTTGATCCTTTTTGTTCATAGCATTACACGCAAGGACAATCAAGTAGACTCTTTAGTACAGGCATTTTGTTTTTGTATCACATGATGGATTGTAACAAGGAAGAAGCTATCAGAGCCAGGGATCTTGCAGAAAAGAAGATGCAAAATAAAGATTTTGCTGGGGCACGAAAAATTGCTCAAAGGGCCCAAAATCTTTTTCCTGAGCTTGAGAATATTTGTCAGATGTTAACTGTCTGTGATGTTCATTGCTCTGCTAGCACTAAAGTTTGTGGAGAACTGGACTGGTATGGAATTCTACAAGTAGAGACAACAGCAGATGACTCGTCAATTAAGAAGCAGTATCGTAAACTTGCACTTTTACTTCATCCCGATAAAAATCAATTTGCTGGTGCTGAGGCTGCCTTCAAGTTAATTGGGGAAGCAAATGTGATCCTATCTGATAAAACAAAACGACACCTTTATGATATTAAAAGGAAGGCTCCAACAGCGACTGCTATTTACAGGCAGCCTGCTGCACAGATGAGGAAAAGCTATCATGATTCATGCCCTTACAGTGCTGTGAACCTTAATGGTCTAAATCATCAACAGCAGCAACCATCAGCTTTTGCTACTTCCCAGACATTCTGGACTATTTGCCCTGTTTGTGGTATGAGATATCAGTACTATAAGAGCATATTGAACAAACCCCTCCGTTGTCAGAATTGTTTAAAAACTTTTATTGCATATGATTTAAATGCAAATGTCCCACCTTCTGGGGTAAACTCAAACCCACATGAGCAGGTACAAGGCAAGCAAGCTTGTAATATAAATCAACAAGATCAATGTGGGAATGCTTCTTCTAGTATGGGGTTTAAGGGTGGAAGTGCAACTACAGGACTTGCACACACGACCACAAATCATAAAGCAAATGATAAAGGCAATGGAAGAAATGAAGCAAAATTTGAAAAGAACCGCAAAGAGCAGCCTGGTAAGCCTTCAATTGCAAATGCTGGTAAGAAGAGGAGCCGAAAAGCTGCTGTAGGTTCCAGTGATTCAGAGAGTGCTGATTCTGATAGCACTGATGTTGAAGTAGCTACTGATACTCGAGCAAAACATTTTCCTTCGTCTGAACCACGAAGGTCATCCAGGCTCAAGCAGAATATCAACTATAATGAAGTTGCAAGTGAAGATGATGATGACTTTGTGGATCCTCCTAGTGATAAAAAGATGAGGTGCAAACAATCAGATAGTGCTGATAGTCATTCTCATAAACTTCATTCAGTATTCAATGCCAACCATTCCACTGGTGACAAAATGAAGAACAACTGTAAAGATGATGCCTCCTCTAGAGAGGAACTGCCAAATGAAAGTAAAAGTGCTTACACTAATGCAAGAGAGAAGAGTGAACCAGATGCTGCCACAGAACTTGAGTCAGGGTCTACAACTGCATCGAATATTGACAATAGGTCTAAAACCACAGCTGAAGCCAATGCATTTGTATATCCTGATCCAGAATTTTGCGACTTTGATAAGCATAGGCATCCAAGTGCTTTTGCAACCAATCAAATATGGGCAATCTATGATAATCTTGATGGGATGCCTCGATTTTATGCACTTATTCGTCAAGTTTATCGGCCACATTTCAAGCTGCGATTTACTTGGCTTGAGCATAATCCCTTGAATGACATTGAGACCAGCTGGTCTAATGCGGAATTGCCAGTTGGTTGTGGGAACTATGTACTAGGTTCTTCAGATACCACAGAAGATCAGTTGATGTTCTCACATTTAGCCACTTGGGAGAAAGGGAAAAAGAAAAACTCATATAACGTATATCCTACAAGGGGTGAGGTCTGGGCTCTCTTCAAGGACTGGAACAATGGGTGGAGTTCTGATGCTGACAGTCATAGGCTGTATGAATATGAAGTGATAGAAGTCCTGTCAGACTTTTCAAATGGAACTGGAGTTTCTGTGGTTCCGTTGGTTAAGATAGATGGTTTTGTAAGCCTCTTCATGAGAGCAAAAGAGATTGCTCCATATGTGATACCACCTGATGAAACACTAAGGTTTTCTCATAACATTCCTTCTCACAGGTTGACTGGGACTGAAAAAGGTCTTCCTCAAGGTTGTTTGGAACTTGATCCTGCATCTCTTCCTACCAATTTTTCAGATGCATTTCCTTCTGTTGGCCTCTCCATTGGTACAAATGTAGCTGTTAATTCGAATGATTCCTGTGGTCAACCGACAACAGATAACGAACAACCGACTAATGACACAAAACAGCCTGAAGAAAGTATAAGTGGGAAAGATAATCTAGATCCCAGGAGCATCAGTGATAATGTTTCTGATAAGGAAAATTCATCTACTACATCATCATCTAGGTCCCCCATCTTTGAGTATCCTGAGGCAGAATTTCACAATTTTGATGAAGGAAAATCAATTGATACTGTCCAACGAGGTCAGATTTGGGCACTGTATAGTGACATTGATAAGTGTCCCAAGTATTATGGTTGGGTAAAGAAAGTTGACTTAAAAGAGCTGAAAGTGCATGTTTTATGGCTTGAGGCCTGCCCTGTTTCTGTGGAGGAACAACACTGGATAGACGAGGGCTTGCCCATCACATGTGGAACATTTAAAGTAGACCATGAGAATGTTGTATTCAACAATACGGGCAGCTTTTCTCATCTTGTCAAGGCCAAACCAAGTGGGAGGAACCGGTACATTGTTCTTCCTCAAAATGGTGAGATCTGGGCTGTATACAAGAATTGGAGTGCTGGATGGAAACACACGGACTTTGAAAACTGTGAATATGATGTGGTGGAGATTTGTGAATGCACTGATGCTAGCATTGGTGCTACCATTTTAACGAAAGTTAATGGTTATAGGGCTGTTTTCAGACGTGGAATTCAGGGTAAATCTGTGACCGTGAGGATATCTGCTGACGAATATCTTAGATTCTCTCATAAGATACCTTCATTTCTATTATCACATGAAAGAGGAGGGAAACTGCGGGGGTGTTGGGAGCTGGATACTGCAGCAGTACCTGACGTTTTACTCTTCCTAGATGATGAGTAATCAGGAAGAAGCCGACTTGGCATCTGGATCTGCTTACAAACAGGTGCGCTAATTGCTCGCTAGTTGGGCGCTTAGTTATTTTGACCTTCCAGTATCTGGAGGTTATCCACGGCAGTCTGAAAGACAAGCATGAGGGCCTCCAGTCATGAGTTTGCATCAGGTCCCAATGTTACCTGGTTCATTGTGCATAAAAATGAAGTCACCATTTTTGCCTGTAGTTCTGAAGGTGCGCCAGCTGCTTCTAGAATTTGGAGGTTGCAGACAATGCTTTACGATCCATTTTGCAGGTTGGATTCGCCCTCCGTTGCCCATTCGTGTAATTTTGTATGCAATGTAGTCCTCAGAAACCGTTAAAATTTAGGTGATTGCAAATATTTAATCTTTGCCTTTAGCTTTAACTAGTCGGTCATCTCAAACCATTTAAACATGCAAGTCTAACATTGTGAAGCTAGGGATTAGGCCGGTAACGTCATCCTGAGCAGGGTGTTTTTTTCTTCCGCAACAATATCTTCCTAGTGAAAATTGTCTCTTCTATCGGTTTAATTATTCTTCTTTTTTCCTTTTGGTTGGTGCACTTTCACTCTAATTTTTTGGGTATAATTAATACAGATTATAGGTAAAAGTTGGAAATTGATTAAAGTTAAGGTGGAAATTGGAGTTCATCCAGCATTATTTCTCTCTTCTCATAAATATAAGTTGGAAGTGAGTTAGGGATTCTTTTCGTAGGAGCAATTGGCAGCGATGCTTTTTAGGGCAGTGTTAGACACATCAGCATATCTACTATCGCACCACCATCTCCAATGATCTGGTTTGAGTATCATCTGTCATTACTTTGGGAGTACATTTGAAGTGTGCAAGCTTCAAAACCATGCATTCCTTCAACATTGGTTCTACTCGAATCTGCAGTGATGTGGAGGAAGCGATCCTGCTCTGATCGATTACATGAATCAATTCAAAGTGCTAATCGATCAAATTCGAGCGAGCATCATGGCATTCGCTTGAATTGGTTCGATCATTCACTGCAGAGGAGTCCTTTACCGATCATTTCATTGGTGAGGACGAATGGAGAGTGTAGCGAATCGGGTGGAGGATGAGATGACCGCATAATAATCATATGCAGTTTATTATTGTTAAAATTTTAAATAAAATATTTTTATAATATTATAATCAATTAATTAATTAGGGTAAGAGAGGGAGAGAGAGCCTCAAGCCTCACTAACATTATTAATTAGGAGAAATATTAACAGGCAGATGTATATAATACACACACACACACACTCTCTGATTTCACTCGAAAAAGAAGAAACAAAACAGGCTGCTTATACTTGTCGCCTTCTGCTCTCTCAATCTCGCACCCTCATGGTCTTCACCGCCGGGGAGACGCAGGTCTTAGACGCAGATTCCCCTCCGTCCGGTAATCCTTTGCTCCCCTGTCTCCGCCGTTGCCTCATCTCCCCTCGTGGGATTCCTTCTTATTTTGTCCCAATTCTACCAGTCGCATCAGATTGCAAAGACGGTAATGGCGACGAAAACCCTCTCATATACGGCGAGACCCAACAGCTTTATGATCCCGATCCCGATCCCGTCGACGGCGCTGCGAGTATGGACATCTGGGGCAGGACCCAACCGGTGGACGCATGGGGCGAGACAGACACCGTGTTTTGTGATGAAACAACACAAGAGACTCAAGTGATGACCCAAGGCGCAGGTGAGGAGGAAGCAATTGGCAGCTCCGTCGATTATGCGGGAAGAGTGAAGCAGAAGAAAGAATATTGGGCCGACTCTGATGCTTCCACGGATGATGAGGCCGGTCAGGTTTTTGCTCCATTTCCTATCTAATTCCGTCGGTAAAGATGAACATGTTTTCCTTGCCCTCTTAAATTGTCGAACGTATTGCTGTGGAATTTGGTTTTTCTTTAAGTTTTGCTTTTTGACATTTGAAATGGTTTTTCGTGCTCTTTTCTTGGATGAAGTTATGTTTTGTTCATTTTTGAAGGGGTTTCTGAAGTTTGTTCTTTTGGAACTGATTAAGATGAGATAAAACGCTAGGGATGTAACCGTACTACCCAATTATGCTTACTTATTTGTCTTTGGTGGCGAGCCTATCCTTGAACCTTAATCATGGAAAAGGACATTTCAAGATTTATTCGGAACAGAAGATGCTTATTATAGTTAACTTTCTGTGCTGTGTTTGATACCCTAAATGTTTTCTCTATGTTGTTCATGCTATACTTTCTGCTACATGGATCTACATTGTGTTTAGATATATGGAGAATTCAGCTGTTTCTATGGTCATTCAAACCTCAAGTTTGAGATAAATAAACATTTTAGATATCTTTTATGCGAATTATGGACTTAAAATTTGTTTAAGAACAATCAGGATATCTTTTGTAAATTATGTATATATGAATATAATACATCTGAATTATGTTGTTGCTTCGCAAGCTAGAAAATGTTATGTATTTTACTATAATAAATCAACTGAATTCGGTTGTAAAGAAACCCTGGATATCTCTCAGAGCTAGAAACTATTTGTAGATACTCCTATATCAGAATCATTTTCTTATTCAGTGATTTCTTTGTTAAAAAGGACTTGTATTGAGAAGTTTTTGTGGACACTGGATATCCAACAGTTTCTTGTTCTGCGCTGTTGCATGACATTCTGAATTTTGCACCTTTTAATTTGTAAAGTGAAGGTAATTTATTATAGCTAGTTTTTTAACTGATAACTGCTAGGTGATATTTTGTGGATTTCATGTCAGAACTAGTGCATCTTTGTATTCAGGGTTCTATTATTTTTTCTTTGTTGTTTTTATTTTCATGTTTCCCTTGAAAACATGCTATGTATCTTCCCATGAAAACATGCTTATTATGTGGAAAATTTGGCAGGAGCTATGAAGGGAAATGCTTTCAGATCATTCGAAACTCTATTGTGTAGTTGGGATACAATGGAAAACTAGAGTAGGATTAACATCTGCAATTTTCTCCTTTCTATTTGATTTTCCCTTCTTCTTTTTTCCTTTTCCTTTTTATTGATTTTATGTCACTGATTTAAATTTTAATATTTAATTCTATTATTGCCATATAATCTGCTTCCTTTTATGCCACTTATATCAGATTGTACAACTAGCAATGGACTCAGTGGAGAGAATCCTAGCTTCTGTGGCAAGACCCAACCTCTCCATGATCAAGATAGTGTTGATGACATACCAAGTCTTGATATCTGGGGCAAGACCCAGGTGGTGGATGCATGGGAGGAGACAGCCCCTGTGGATAGTGAGGGCAAGGAAACAATCAAGAGGATCAATATGATGAACCACGATGAGGATGACACATCTAACTATGGGGCTAATTGTTGTCCTCAAGATGAGAGATTGACTGATCGCATGAGTAATGGAGTGAGTGAAGAAGGGAAGAAAGACAATTGGGTCGACCCTGATGCTTCCACTGATGATGAGGCAGGTAAGGTTCTTGTTTCACATCTAATATTTTATCCAAAATTTAAACATTTTGTTGATACACTGTCTTGAATTGTCTGATAATGTTAGGGAATCTAGCTTTCTTGGATTAGTTGAATCATGCTGAAGACCATTGTATGCTCCAAAACCAAAATTTCCATTTTGACATTTAAATGCATTTTTGCAAGTTCTTTTTCTTGGAGTAAGTTTTCGGAAGGTCTGAGTCGTCACTATCACTATTGGGAGTCCTTTCTTCACAGTGGAAGTCCCGCTCATGGGGCTTAGTCAGGGTCAGGACTAGGAATTGAACAAAGGGAGTGAAACTATAATCGAGGCAAACGAGAAGAGAAAAGAGGCAAGGCATCGGGGCACGACGGGAATTGAGCGTCATTTTGCTATTGTCAGTGGTCACTGGAAGTTTATTAATTTAAACCTAATGACCGTAAAAAAGAGCTAAAATACAAATTGATGGTATAGGTGTGTTTATTTCCTAATGGGCATCTATGTCCTGATTGTCTTTGGGAACCTGCTCGTTGGAGCATTTGGCATCAAACAGAAGGATGTTTGGTATTCAAACACTACACTAGCTACTGTACAGTTGTAATATAATCTACCATTTCTTACCACCTATAAATTTGAGAATTACATTTACCGATCGTGCTTCCTCATCTCCCCTATTCTCTGACTGAGACTAGAAAAAGATCCTACCCTGGAATTCCTTTCTGTTGTTCTCTGGAGATGCTTCATCTCTTCTCTCTATTGCAGAGTGAAGGTTCTTGAAAATATATTTGTATTCTTCCTTTACAGAAGGTTTCTGGCGTCATAGTTGATTTATCATATCATTTATGATGTGTGAGGAAATGATAGGAAAGTTATCATTTACTTTTTATTCTTCTAGCTATTATAAGTTAGGACAACTGCATTGTGCCCATAACATTTGCTTTATGTCTCCTGAATCCATGCTGCTTTTCTCCTAACATGCTTTGCATCATATCAGGATCTTCACCATCCTCTTTCTGCCTTGCAGTTGGCCAGATAAACCAGGATAATGAAATTGAAAATTCAGCAGATTCTGTACAGATGTTCTCTCAAGAAAAAGTTATGTGTAAACAGAGCGATCTAAATGTCAAAAACCTTGTTAACGAGAAATCTTGTGAGAAAAATGAAAGCATAACTAAGGTTGACAAAATAGTTGTAAATGAAGATTTGCCCCATTTGCTTATGTCTAAGAATGAGGTGAGTGGATTAAGGTACATTGGTTCACAAGAACCAAGCATGCTGTCTCAGGCCAATGCATTGGAGGCTGTAGATAAATTGCTTTCTATTGATTGCGTGGGTTCATCTCAAGTAGCTAAAATGAGTCCCCTTCCAGTTTCTCATAAAAAAGGTGCTCAAATTTTTGCTAAAAGGATACGTAGGATCCCAGCTGGAGAGGTAGATATTTTTGATTGGAATGATGGTTGTGAGGATGTAGGAGGTGGAGGTCTTTGTAAAAGCAAAGGTTCCTTATTCGCAGCAACATGTGACACTAAACACCATACTAAAAAGTCCAAATTTACCATCTGTGACATAATGGAAGGTGGAGTCCTTCATAACAGAGGAGAGATGAGGGGCACATCATCAAATGTATGTATGAAAACAACTACTCTACTTCAATCAGATTCAATGATGTCACAAAGGGCTCATATTTCTCAGAAAATGGCAGAGAAGGAAAGTGCCTTGAAGGATAAAGATGCAGAAACTAGATCTTTAGTGCATCAAGTTGAGATACATGATGTTTATCTGAGCTCACAATGTGAATATGTTGTTGGTGCTGATACACAAGTGGCAGCTGAGGCTATGGAAGCCTTATCTCATATATTCCCTGTTAATTCAGAAACAAAGGATGATATACATCCAGAAGATGGAATCTTGATTAAAAGGTCTGCAAAGAACTCAATCATGGAAAGAGAGTCCAGTGACATGTTTCTTAAAAGGAGAATTTCTACTAAAGGGAGAAAGGAGTACTCTACGAAACCATGCAATATAAGGCCCCATGCACCTAGAGATCTCTCAAATAAAACAGAAAGGAGTTCAAAGAGTAGCACTGCCACAGTGGAAGCAAAAAGAAGGAAGCAGAGAAAGGAGTACTCTAAGCAGCCATGTAATATAAGGCCCCATGCACCTGGAGATCTCTCAAATAAAACAGAGAGTTCAAAGGACTGCACTGTAACAGTGGAAGAAAAGAGAAGGAAGCAGAGAAAGGAGTACTCTATGGAACGATATAATATAAGCTCCCATGCACCTGGAGGTCTCTTAAGTAAAACAGAAAGGAGATCAAAGGACAGCACTGCAGTAGTGGAAAAAAATCGAAGAAAGTGGAAGCTCAGTGGCTGTTTGGAAGTGGATGCTGTCTTTAGCCACCCAAAAAGAAGGAGAACAAGTCGTATTGCTTCAAGAAACATGAATGCCAACATCAGTAAGCCATTGGTCTTCTCTGGAAAAGATGCGTTTCAACAGGGAAAAACAGAAGGTTGCCCTTTTGGAGGAATTCAAGCATCAACTGCTTATAACATAAGTGCAATATCACCTGTTATTGTTGTTCAAGATAATCCAAGATTATGTGACAAGCACCTGTCAAGATCTTTAGACTATAGGGAAAGATTAGAAGCCATTCTAGCCCCATCAACTCCTCAGCTAAAAGATGGACGCAGAAGAAAAGATATGGCCAGCGTTAGTGTTTTGTTGAGCCGTCACTTGGATGAGGATACCATCAAGCACCAGAAAAAGGTAACAGCTTTTTGTTTTGTTTATTTCTATATTGCTTTAGGTATTAACTTTGACTACCAGTTGTCAGATTTTATATGATTTACTCTTATTTGCAGATCTTGACACGCTTAGGGCTTTGTGTAGCATCTCTAATTTCTGATGCAACGCACTTTGTTACAGACAAGTTTGCCCGAACACAGAACATGCTGGAAGCAATAGCTTCAGGTAAACCAGTGGTAACTCCTATGTGGCTTGAAAGCTGCAGTCTAGCAAATTTTTTTATTGATGAGAAAAATTACATATTGAGGGACCTCAAGAAGGAAAAGGAGATAGGCTTCGACATGTCTGTTTCCTTGTCCCGTGCACGCCGATGTCCACTCTTGCAGGTGATTTTTAGTAAATTTGGAGTTAGCAAGAAAATGTGCTGGTCATTTTATTGTATTTGTGGTACTTTATGATGCATTTAACTAAAATTATTCTAAACTGGTGACTAAATTGGAATTTTTTTTTGCAGGGCTTAAAATTGTTCGTGACACCTAATGTTAAACCCAGTCGAAAGCTTATAACAAGCTTGGTTAAGGCATCTTGCGGTCAGGTTAATTATTCACCTTTTTTTTGTTCATCTTTCGTGTGTTTATATGCCTGTTTGTTTGTGTTAGGTGAAATTGTTCGTTGAGGAACATAAAACCAAGTATCGCATCTCTCTTCTATAGATCCTTTTCGTTCAGTTGCTGGATGTTTTTAAACTGCAATTGCTAGTGCAAATATGATTACTCATCATTTTCAGCAAGGATTTCATTTTGGGTTTCATGATAATCTTGTCTAAATATTCATAGGTCAAAAGTTGGCATCAATAGAGCTAGTAATTTCTAAAGCAGGTTTAGTTGCAGCATGCCTTGAAGAATGTGGCTTTGACTATTAAAAGCGTCATAAAAGAGTCGTGCTACAGCAAGTAATATATTGCTTTCTTTATATTTTTTCTGATATGCAATTAATGTTTGTCCGTGATGATTAGGCAATAGAGACAATTGGAACATCTGCAATGATTTGTGATAATATTTTGGATGAACTCCTGGTTATTTCATGCGAGGAAGATTACTCTGACTGCATCCCACTCCTGGAAAAAGGTACCGTCTCTCTTTCTCTCTCCATTTGACATTTGAATTAAGTTACCTTCTTGTACCCCGCAGTGCGCATTAGCTCCGTTCAAAATTTTGCAGGAGTGCGCGCCTTCAGCTCGGAGCTGCTGCTGAACGGCGTAGTCATTCAAAAGCTGGAGTACGAGAGGTACTGCATGATTAATGAAACTTCTCCGACACTAGCCACGTTTTTTACTCTTGTTCTTATTGTTCCCTAATTCCGATCATGTTCAGGCATCAGCTTTTCGAGATCACCTAGCAAAGTGGCTAGGGCAAACAACCCTTGACAGTCCATGCGAATGCATCGTTACTTGTTTCTCTCTTGGCATTTAGGATGATGATGCATCCCCTCCACGCATTTAGGATGAGGGGCATTATGGAAGTTCCTTCAATGCAAATTTCAACCTGTTATTCTTGATTCACCTTGAAATCAACTCCAAGGGGTTTGATGCTTTCTATGGTGGTACCATTTCTTTCTGCCAAGAATATGGACCTCGTGGTATAAGGATGATGCAGGAAGGGGTCTATTTGTTGAACGATTCATCCAAATACGTATCACCAATGAAGGTAGCATGTACAGAGGCTGAACTTTTTGCTGAGAAGGTTGGACGATTGCTTCCCATTCAATCCTCAGTTTTATCTTTTTGAGCATGATAAACTTAGGGACTATTGGATATTAGTTTTAATATACATATATATATATATATATATATGAATTTAAAAATCAATATCTAATTATCCTACTAAAAAATGTGTCTTGCATAGTCACAGTGTTCGAGCCATGCCCGATCCCTAATATCGTGCCTGTTCGAGCTTTTTTAATCACCATCCTCCGCAAATTTTGCATGGTCAGAGTGTCTTGAAAGGCACCAACGTTTTTCCTCAAGATTCTCAACTATCTCCGGTAAAAATCAAAATCCAGATTTAGTGAGGAGTTTCTTTCTGCTGAGTGAGAAGAACATCCTTATCTAAAAATTTCATGGGGATCTTTGAAAGGTACCCGATTTGCAAGATTGAGCTTGGGAAGACAGTAATCCAGTCGTGGATTTTCTAAGAATGATGGGGCTTGAGCCGTCAAATCTTCCAAGGTAATAATACTATACATAGTCTACTTACATGGTAAATATGAGGACAAATCGATGACAGCCATGCCAGTTGACAGTAACTGCCAGCTATCTGTTTAAGGAAGAGAGTTATGACGCTTGGAGTTGGTTTGTATCATGCTTAAAAGAAAAGGTGGTTTGACTCGGTAATATTTCTACAGTATATGATCTTCATAATAATATTCTTTTTGCAGTCAGTAAGAGTTAGATTTGCACCATTTATAATGTGTAATCGAAAAAGCTTATTTAGTGTGTAGGGTGAGAAAATTTGATAAGGATATAACTCTAATTGAAAGCATAAATAAAGGAGTCAATGTATGATTAGATATGAAAAATAGGGTTTTAAATTTTGGACAAGGGAAGAGATAATTTCCTTTGATTTTGGATCTGATAGATCTAACACATCCAATTATTTATAGTAAAATTAAACATTTAGGTTACAAGAACTTAAATTACATTACCAAAATGATATAGACCATATATTTTATTATATTAATATATAAATCATATATTAAATATATCTATATATTAATGATACTCTAACACTCCTCCTTAAACTGATTAGTATAAATCATATTAGTATATATCAGTAAGTTTGCTGTAAATATGTAGTCCATTTATGACCTAACAAAGGATTTGATGAAGATATCAGGTAATTATTTATTAGAGCTAACAAAGGCGTAATGTCTCTAGATTGAATTGAATTTTTCCTCTCATAAAATACACTGGATTATATATGAGATTTATTAACTTATTTTAATACGAGAAAGAGAATGACTATTGAAGCAAATTTGGATAGCATAAACCTTATACACCTCTGATCATCATAAGTTTAGAAAATAACACATCAAGGGTAAACTTATACAGAATAACTAAGTATAAATTTCAATATGGCGTGTATGATCTATGACTAAAGACCAAAATTTGCAAATACAGAAGCTTCAAATATACAAATATCCTTAAATCCATAATGAAATATATATTAGAAAGGGCATTTAGAAAATCTTTATAATATATTGGATAATTTCATCGCAATCGAATAATAACTTAATATCAACAATTGGTGATCCGCTCTGATCAGATGAGGATACATACTTTTTTTTTAACACTCGGTAAGTATTAAATCCCCTCGCATACAACTTAATTAGCCTACACTTTATACTATGAATATTCATAAATTATATGATAACTTCTGATTTTAATTTCATAAGTTACATCTTCATAGATAGTTCTTATTTATTATATATAAGTTAAACTCTATAAATAGATACATTTATAAATATAAGTATATACATAGAATAGATTGAATTTAACTTTTTCTTTCAGTTTAGTTCTCTTTTTTTTTTCCTCCCACTTTCTTCTTTAATTTTATATCAGATCTCAACTTAAATGTTTGTAGCCAGAGCATAAATTACTGATATCCGAGTTAACTACATATTTATGTTTTACTTTTTAGTTGCAATTGGAAATACAAAATTTTCATACAAATTATAAAAAACGTACCATGCTTTTACTGCTGTGATATTCAGATCAAAGAACGGACACTCTCGTGCTGTGTTTATTATTTATTCATCATCTATCTTTCTATCCAACACTTGTATTGCAATAAGCCAAAACGTTGCCCAATCATGAATTAGTGAAAGTGTAATTTTTTTTCAGGCCCTTACTCAGATCTTTGAGGTACAGACAGATCTGGTTAAAAGAAACAGATCAAAGCAATTTTAATTCAGTCTTAACAGTTGGACCACCTTTTTTCTACGAGGATTTGCTTGCTTCCTCATCATGCTTTCTCCATGGATTAAGAGCTTCTCTGATGGCTTGAGCTTCTGGGGTGCCCTCCCAGGCACGTTTTTCTGACTCCAACGCAGTGACCTTGTCATCTGTGAAGGAAAATGCATATAATTTCATCAAGAACAATGGTGGATTTCATAAAAGAGCATATAATTTTGTAGTTTTAACCAACTAGATGTGCAGTGTTTTAAAGTGGCATCGAGACACATTTTATCCAAATTGTACATAGACTGCCTATGCTGTATAACCCTGCACTTAGCTGACTCGACTATGAGATACATAAAGTGAGGATAAGAGGAGTATTTGGGTCAGCAAGTACAGAAATATTAGATATTGCCTACGTGCCAAAGTGCCAACAATCAACTAAATGCTAATGAGCATTTAAAATACCCCTTTGCTTATTCTTCCTCGCACCAATCCATCAGTTACTGTTTTATATGAGTCTATGATCTCAATTTTTTTTCCAAGAGAATGCATGCGTATTTCTGAGCCAAAAGGTGATCCTTATTCCATGATATTTACAAACTCAACACTTCTGTAGCTTGATTCAAGAGGCCGCAACCCAAGTTGGTGGCAAGCCATTCTTAACAAACGGCAAAGTGGAAATAGCATCATAAAATGCACACCAGCATTAAATAACAGTGTGAGGAAATATTACAGACACTTCGAAGAGAGCCACAACTTTGCATGCTTGGACTGACAACTCATTCAGCGACATATTCATGCAATAGAAAGCTTCCCCAGGCCCCGTCTACCTATTTGATCATTTAGTCTAACATTACTTGCCACTCGACCTACTTAAATCCTAGCTGGATAAGTTCCTGTTTGGCTTATAATGGATAACTTTGTATGGTGAAACTTCATATTACCAAGCAACAAAAAAAATTTGAACAGAGGTAATGATGCTTAACTGCTAACTGAAAGGCAACAAGCTTATCTTCAAGCTTAGTCGATGGAAGCAAAAAATTACTTAGCCGTAGTATTTATGTATTAGAAAGTTTGAAACTAGGATTTATTCAGATTAGGGGTAAGGAGAAACCCAAAATGGAGCAAGAACAATGAACGCATAGTGCGAGGGAGCTCTCAGTCATATGTTTGACAACAATCTCCGAAAGATAAATTCAAAAGAGGCTAAGGAGGAAACAAGGTATGCTATCAAGGCATTACTATCTAGACATGAGGCAATTAAATCAACAATGAGGGTTCGATCAAGTCCTCATATTTACTGTTACGTAATAAAGAGGTTATCAAGGAGACTGAGGTTGGAGACTTGAATCAATCTGTGAGTGCCATTTTTGGATCGCCCAGCCTAAGCAAAAAGATGAAGAAATAGTCCACAAATTGGATTTAATCCACACTATTATCAACGAACCGTATACTAGCACACTCATCCCACCCAGATCCATCCACACGCAGCGCTGCGACCAACTATTGACAAAGTGATTTGAACTGAATCCATGTCAAAAAAGCGCTGTCCTTTACTACAATCAAACAGCTAGACCCAGATGCCCTAAAAAGATTCAGACTTTCTCCTGGATCTACAAACCCTAATGTACAGATGCTTTCAAAAGGGGGAAAGAGCAAAGCGAGAAAAACAAGGGCAAACAAACATGGAACGTCGAGACAAACGATAAGAGGAACAGAAAAAGATGAAAAAGAAGGACGATAAGGGAAAGACGCCTCACAGAAGCCAGTGTGGATCATGAATAGCTCCATGGAAGCTCCAATTATCGCCGAAACGGCTGCAATCTTCAAGTACCAGCCAAAAAACTTCATCGCGAACCCAAAAGGAACTGAAACGAATAAATCGGCGATGAAAAATGATGACAGAAGAAAGGAGAGGTGGCGGCGGCGGCGGCGGCGGCGGTCGGAACGGGACAAAAAATGAAGCGCCGATGGGAGCCTCGAAGAGCCGGAGACGTAGAAATGAATTTGAACCTGAATCGGGATGAGCCGGTTTGAGCCGGACGGACTCAAACCGGATCATTTCGACCGGATCCATGCGATCCATTTAATTAATTAAATGGATAAATTCATTTGGGCCCTCCCAATTTGCACAATGTTACTATTTGGACTTGAGAGATTTGTTTCGTTTTGTTAAAATCCAACATGTCTCATGACTTCTTAATCATGAGGGTATTCTAGTAAATGTCACTCGAGGATTCAAAAGTGGTGGCCTACCATATATTTCGGAGGGTATTTTTAGTAGTCAAATATGTCCTTATATTATAAGAAACATAATTTTAGCTTCCCTTTTTATTTAGTACAACTAAGTTAGTCAAAGCGAAATGCTCGTTACTTCTTAATCATTATCGAAAGGCTTACAATGGACATCCAAAAAAAAACTTATGGGCACCTTTAATATTAAGAAAAAGGGAAAAAAGAAATGATCATCTTTAAAGTGTCATCCAGTATGATGAGAAAATAGATAATAGTCAGTTAAAGTGTCACAAAAGTAAACACATAGATTAAAAGTAAAGCTAGACAAATTGATTCTACTTCCATAGCCTGCCTATCAACAAATACTTTCTTGAACGACACAGTTAAGGAAACTGTTAATGAAGAATGCAGACAAAACAATGCAAGTTCAGCAAATGAAGAAGAAGCTGAACATTTTTCATTCGCAGTCTCACACACAACCAAGCCACAACTAACTCAACCCCGTGTTGATCTAATCAAGGACCCCCCAATGGCAAGCTCAACGAGCTAATGCTTCTCATACAAGTACAAGTCAGGTAAACAATCCTAATCAACAACTCTGATCGGCATGGTTTTTGATTATGATATCCACTTGGACTCGGCTATTTCTTCTTCACAGCTTTCTTTTTGCCTCTTCACTTCAGCTTCTGATTCCTCATCATCATCATCAATAATAATACCAGGCCTGGAATCGCCTTCGGTGTTTGTGATTGAGCTTTCTTCTTTCCTTTCGACAGTGGAATCAGAATGAGATATTTGCGCTGTTTTAGCACAAGATGTTGTTAAACTTTGAGTAATGTTGTTATCCTCGGACTTCCCTTCCAGTTGCCTTAAGAAGCATACTTCGATGTCTGTTAGAGAATCGTCTTCATCCTCTGTGTAGTTGCCGGTGAAACGCTGGCTACAGACGCGATTGCCTGAGATGCGTCTTGCAGAATCGTCATTCACTTCCTCATCCTGCTGATCGTATGTTTCTGATTCATCATCTGATGTGATCTCGCTCGACTCGTCACTCATGTCCACATCCTTCGGGCTGTTGTAATCATCATCACCGCCGGGGTTATGAGATGGAGAACATGAGAAGTCTGAGTATCCACTCATGCCCGCCTCCTCCTCACGTTCCCTAAGAGTTTTCAGAATCAATGTCTTGAGGAAGTTCATGACTTGAACAGCATGCATAAGAGCTGTTAAAGGATCCGACATCTGGTAGTCCAGAAGACAGCAACAATATCAAATGTCAGAAGACAGGTAGGATCCAAGAATTTCTGAGATGAAGTTGGTACCTGAGTCATGTTTGGAGCAAAGACCATCGCGATGTTTCTTGCATTCATCTTGTTTATCTCTTCTTCTTCTACGACATCTGCCATGAGCTCAATAGCCCAGTTGAGAAGTGAAGCCTGGGTTGGTAGAAGCAGCTTCACAAGCTGCACGGAGTCCTCCTCAGTGTTGCATTGAAGAACTTGTTCGGGCGAAAGGCAGTCTAATACACCCTCCGGAAGTTCCCTAAACCATGCCTGACCAGAGGACCGCATAAGTTTCTTTATCTATAACTCACAAAGTAAGATTTTTATGGCCCACCAAAAATGAAGCTAAATTCTACATGCATAATGCGTACAAACAACTACGTTACAAGCATCATTATGATTAAGTCTCAAGAACCAACAGATTACAAAAGTGTAAGAAGCTAGGAAGAGCTAGGTTAATCAATCTAGTTGACCTCAAAAAATACTAAGTGAGCATTCAAGTGCAACTTGTTAAGGACAACTTGGGATACTAAGCAAATAAAACATAGATCGACTGCTAAAATACACAAGCTTCTTGTTCCTGGTCATCTTGTTCTTTGTGCCAGCAAAGGAAGTCACTTCATGGTCTCATCGATCTCACCTTAATCAGGCTGGCCAAGCAGTGAACATCGATGTCATCTGGCACAACACCTTTGTTTAGTTGTTCTCTGACATGCTCCTCTTGACTGTTCTCTGGGTTTATGCGAAATATTCCTTCAGCCTGTACTTCCCACCCACCCATGTCAACGAATCTGCTATTCTCAATAACTGATACTGCGTAAATGGACTTAGTTCTCAATAACTGTAAGGCTTAGTTACCTTCAGACCACCTTGTGTGTATAGCCTCTCCTGCATTAGCAAGAGGATTGTCGGAACACTGTTACCTCTGGTATCGTAAGAGCACTGCATCGACTCAGCTGAGACACCAAACACACTCGCACTACACAAGAGCAAGATGATTTGTCAAGAAACACTGGTGGTCTATGGAAGCATAGCATCAGAAAGTGATTTCAGAAAGCATTAAGTCTACCAAAAAGCAACTCATCAATGATGATGTGGGTTTACTATGCGTAGATTTAGAAATAGAAAAATTCACTAAAACATTAACAGCAGAATCATAGCAAGTGGAGTTAAATGTCTGTACGAAAAGTAGATCCTTCTCCACTTTATGGTGAAAAGATTGGGCAGGTGATGAATGAAATGAGCCCCACAAAGCACCATCTCTTTTGGGCTATCTTTTCTTTCAAATTTCTTCCATGTCTGCTCCTTTCCTCTTGGCAGCTAGACGAACGTAATCGTGCATGTAGATTGGTTCTCGGTAATTCTTGTACAGTAGGATGAATTACATGACAAAAGTTAATAGATTGTACTTGCATCAGGACGTCCCATTAAATCGGACAACGGAGGTGTACAATTAAAGTTCCCGTGATGGTCTTAGATTTTGCAGCAAATACACTAACTTCCACCTAATGGGCGCACCAGGAACTCGACTATTTTTATACCCCATTCGTACTCTCAAACAGGAAGCATACAAGGACGACCAGACCAAAATAACCCTAATGTTTTAGCCCCAAGCAAAACCAGCAAGTCCGCTTTATTTTCGCCCAAAATGTAACTTTTTTAGAAGGAATACATACGAGCAACTACCAATTGTACAACCCCAGTACTTGGTTTTCGAAATCTCCTGATGGTTTGAGTCTACAAAATAGAAGACTTCCACTTAGCAAAAAATATGCAGAAACATATTTATCGTACGAATGCCGACTCAAACTTAGCAGAAATCTACTAATTTTTTTTTTCTATATTAGGCTAACAGTTCTTCGCAACTCCACTATTTAGGAAAGTAGAACTGCGAGTAATAGAGTAAACGAAGAGAAGCCCACGATTTATTTTGCGAGGCGCTGGAGAAATTCAACTAATTTTCTTCTCTTTGTTCTAAACAAAGATTAAAGTTTCATTTTTGTTCTCCGGAGGAAAGATTTTTTTTTTTAGGTAAAGAAATGAGAGATCCCAAAACATTTAAAAAAAAAGGATTTTTTTTTTTTTTTTTACTTGAAGAAGCAAAAGAGGCCAAGGGGAGGAGATGGAAGGAGGAGGACCTGGCACTGGGGACGCGGCCGGGGACCTCGAGCTCGAACTCGACGGGGAGGCCGAGGAAGCCATTGAAGCGGTCGAAGGTGACGTGGGCGACGTGCCTGACGTCGGTCGGCCACCCAATCTCCATGTGCCGCAGCGCCGGTTTGACGACCTCGTCCTCCACCACCTCCCCCTCCATCCTGCAGGACGAGGCCATGGACCGGCGGATGGTCGCCAGGAGCAGCGCGAGCACGGAAATCTGCTGCTGCTTCCGGCGCTCCTCCTCCTTGGCGGCCCGCTTCCCCTCCTCCTCCGCCTCCACCTCCTCCGCGGCTCCTCTCCTTCCCCTGCATCCAGCCGCGGACGACGACACCAGCACCACCCCCGTCATCTTCCGAAATCGAGCAGCAGCTCAGTGTTGCTCGCTACGGCCGGAATCTGAGGAAGAATCCAGCTGATGCAGATCTGGGAAGGGGCGAAGGGGAGGGGGGTGGGGATTTGGTTCGTGGGGTTGGGCAGCAGCAGGCTCATAAATCCAAAGGTGGAGTTTTGTGTGAACTCCTCCTGCCAGGACATCAATAAATATATATTTGATTTCAAGTTTGAGAGGAAGAGAGAGAGAGAGAGAGAGGAGGTTGGGGATTTAAAAAAGTGGGAGTTCGAACGGCCATTCATTCAAATTCTAACGCCTCTCTCTCTCTCTCTCTCTCTCTTTTTATGTTCTTTTTCATGAAGGGGAAAGCGAGTTACTGCCAACTATTTGCCCCTGCGTTATACCTTAATATCAGAAATACCCCCCCCATTCTTTTTAAAATAAAAAAAACTAGAAAAGATATTATTTTATTTCTTAAAAATGTTTAAATTAATTTTTTGGAAAAAAGAGCGGTTTAATTTTAAATTACATATATTTATATTGTTTTCCCCTCCTCTCTTCTCCTGTCCTGTACTGGGAAAAATATAACTATCTGCTGTGTCTATTGGGAAAACGTTTCACGGTCGTTTTGGCAGTATAAGTTTGAATATTTTGTAAGGATACGGTGAGACAATAAATAGGCGACCGCGCATGCTGTTTTTTTAAAAAAAAAAGAAGGGAGGAGGATGCACGCTTGATTTGTTGTTTATAAAACGATTAAAAATAAAGTGTCCTCAAGCGAGGGGCTCACTCAGATAACACAGCACAAAACCAGACAATTTTATTATTTAACCCAATCTCTTTCGTTAGAAATATATATACAACGAAACTAGCAAATTTAAAATTTTATATATTTGAATGGCCTCTCTGTCCCCCTCCCCATCGAATGGGATGGATATATTATATAAATATAAATTTTATATAAAGTAGACTGATTTTAATTACCTGAGTAATAGATTGGAAAGTCACCAATGTGATTTATAAAGAAAAATTAGACATCATGAGTTATATCATCTTATTATCAAAACATCATCGACCATTTTGAGAAAGAATGAGATGGAAAGCATTGGAGGATAAAAAATCGAAACATACCGAGTAGATTTTTTTTTGTTAATTTCTTTGCAGTGCAAGAAAATGAGAAAATAGATAGATCTGTTTATTACGATAGTTAAAAAACAAATCTTTTCACGTGACTAGAGTTCACGAGGAAGTGCATTGTTTATTACACTTTTATCCATAATTTATATTAATTCATTCTTTTTTAAAAAAATTTCCTCAATTCACTTAAAAAAGAGAGAGAGAGGATCCCTCGATTAATCCTACCGAGATTCCTCATCTTATTAGGAGAATCTCGCGGCAGCAATTATTTATTTATTACGCACTCAAATTATTTTAATTTATGAAAATTTCGAGGCGAAGGATAAAATAAATAAGAAATCGACGCATTGCGATTTCTCCGAAGAATTTATTTAAAAACAAAAAGAAAAGAAAAGAAAAAAAGCACACGGCTTTTAAAGTTTCGGGTGTGGTTCGCTCTAAAAGTAAAACGCTGGAACCGGAGCCGTCCGATCTCCCTCCACGAACCGGTTTAATCTCCCGGTCCGGTCCGATTTGCTCTCCTCTTCAGTCTTCGGTGCATAGAAAATTTAGGAAAAAAAAAGCCCTCACGACGTACGCACGTAAGTGAGAAGCGCACGTGCCGTGTCCTCCTCTTCTTGTTCTGCACCCCGATTAAACAGCACTTTTGAGTTTGAATTTGAGTCGAGTCAGGCCCTCGACTGCACTGCACAGCTTTTAACCTGACACGTACCGACTCAAAAGCTCTGCTCCAATCAACTTTTTGTTTCTTACTCGTAATATAATCAATACTCTTCAATTATCGCAATTGCACATATATCTAAAAATTCATCAATTCTATGTGAAAAAAAAGGACTGCTTAGGAAGATACTAAACGTAGTAAATTTATAAACTATTTGGATTAAAGATTTATCATTCTCTTCTCTAAATATTTATTCCTTGATATTCCTGTGGTTTAGTTCTATATTTAAAATCATGTAATTTTAAAGGTATTCAATCTTGCTTTTGTACGTGCCTGGCCCCGTGACGGCTCGAAGCAAGGTTTACCAACTCATGTTTGCACGTTCCATCACCTCAGCGTGGAAAATTTGAGGGTATTTTGAAGTATCCCTCCTCGATCCTCTGTCGGCTTATGTGAGTTAACTTAACTCTATATTAACACAATAAGTATACTATACTAACTAAATAATTCACCAGTCAAGATATTAACATGTTTTCAAAAATTACTAAAAAGTTTTTGTATTCATTCTAGTGTCCTGAACCACATTTATCACAATCATCTGATCAGAGTTACCTTACTTAGTCTCACATGTCAAAACTATTATACAAAAAACATTCCAATACAATCTATAAAATTATTTCTAATATAAAATTTTATACACACTAATATCTCAATCAATCTCTTCAATAATTATCGATCACGTGGCTTCACCACTCTCTCGTACTCGTATCTTCAAAACCTATTACTTGCACATGGAGGAAAATATATGCTGAGCCTTGTGGCTCAACGGCTACATAAGAGAATTCTCAAACAACAATAACCTGTGTAATAAAATATAAATCACTAACAGTAGAATGTTTCAACTACTTTATTCCTGAGTGTTTAAGTCATTTCGACGTCTAGTATTTTTTATTTGCTCATCCCGACACTATTCTTTTTATTACTTCCTAGGGTTGTCATCTTATGCTTAAAGTTAGTTTTGATCGGGGACCACCCTCATAGCTGTCGGTGCCAATCTAAGTCTCTGTCTAAACCTGTCACATTAACATTGGCTGAGAAGATAAGTAACCGTGAGTTCTCCTTTTAGTCTTAAAAGTCGTGACCTTAGACCACACTTCGAGTCCATCATATCATGCATTCTCCCGAAGAATGCACGACACAAGGACTATATAATACTATACTTTTGCCCCATGATAGGGTCACCATACTTAAACTCATATTCATGGCATGACATACCAAAATGGGCACATGTAACTGGCTAAAGGTTTAGACTGCTCACTATACCTGTATACCTAGGTGGAGCACATCATGTGTCAAATAGACTATCTAGTCCTATGCTCAATGACATTATCTACCTACTTCCTAACTTCTTAGCTTTCGACGTGTGCCCCAAGGAAGTATCTCAACTATGGTTGAGAAAACTCTTTCCTCGGCTTCATCTAAGGTAATGATTGGATTAGGAAACACCCCTGCTACCTCATTAGTACCGTGTATTAAGGACCTATCTATTTTTAAGGTTCTGATGTCATAGGATGTGTTTGGTCCTTATCTCAAATGATGAGGGACTAATAATGGGTATTATAGTTGAAATGTCAACGAACTAGTTATCTATATCACCTAGGGTGCTCATCTATTTCCCATATGTTTATTATTTTCCATTTTGTCAAGACAGTTATAATAAATGAACAAAACATGCAAATGAAGAAGAGTCCTTTAGTATCAACAGTCAAATTTTGCATAAATAATTAAGTAAACACCGCAGACAATTTTAAAAGCTCGCTTCAAAGCTCCAACTGTAGCAAGTTTAAATAAACCAAAACAACTCATATCCCTTTTGGGTTATATGATCATCCCCCTGGGTTGCCCACTGGACTTCGCTACTTGGTATCCATAGCTAGTCTAAAGTAAAAACCAGTCAGGAGTATCCCAGTCTCCCGTCCTGACCTCGAGTACTATTCCCCATGCCCCTCTTAATAGGTAGCCCATGGGGGTGCTAATAATGTAATAACATATCACTGTAGTGAAAGTGCCTATAGCACTATCCAGTAATGTGTCGTCCTAGCCATATGCATTTCATAAGTGAAATAGTATCACGAATAATTAAACCGAAGCATATGCTAGATTAGAAGTCAACAAAAGCATCATATCGTACTTAGGAACAAAAGCAATGGAAAGCTTATATCAAGAAGCATGGATATCACATGTTATTCACAACTCACATATATAATCATAATCAGGATAATTAACTAGCAAGAGAGTCAAATGATATCAAGTATAACTAATCAAAGGGGATATAGTTAAACCAGATAATAAACACTCACCTGATTCTATCGTCGTAAGCATGTTTTAATTCGTATCACGATCGTTCGTATCCTCGTGCTTGCTTATCGGATTTCCTGTGAATATTTCAATGAATTTTAATTCTAAATCTGATAACAATTTCTCAAATCCGTCTTCACCAACATGTTTAGAATGATCTCTAGAATCATTCTAATTTTTATCTCGAGTTCGCCGGAAAGTTCGTTGGAGACGCCGGAAAGTTCACCGGAACCCTCGCCAGCGAAGTTCTTCGATCAGCCCCGATATTAGTACCAATCGAAAGCTCTCTTCACGAAGATTCCAAAAATCATATTTGCCCCAATTTTTATAGCTCATATGAGCTCAATTTTACCGATTAAATCAATTTGGGTGAAATCCCTAAGTTAGGATTTTTAGCTCGCCGGTGGCCAACCAGCGACCACTAGCCCTTAACTCCGGTACCAATGGATAGCTCTTGTCGAGGAGAAGCCATAGGTACCAAGTTTGTGAAGTTCCACGGTCGGAATGGCCAACAATGCTCCGGCGACGAAGGTTTCGCCGCCGCCGCTTCTCTCCCCTTTTCCTCCTCAAATCTCAACCAAAACTTGAAATTTATGGTTTTAATGTGTTCTCCTAGCTCACCTGAAATTGTGTCTGAAATTTTATAGAAAAATTTGATCGGAAAACCCTCCAAATGTCGTCTACGAAGTGAGCCCTATTCGTCGTTGCTGCCGCGCGAAGGAAACAGAAGAAGGGAAGGAGCGCTAGAGCGGTGGGAAGAAATTGATAATTTTTTATAAATTAATTAATTAAAATCTTAAATCTAAGATTAAATTTGGATCATCCATTTGGATTAATCTTTGATTCAACGATTTGACCAATCAAACGACGTCTAAATTATGATCCGTCTGCGCCGTTGGATTCCTTATCAAAAATTCTATCAGATGGTATAAATTTTACATTAAAATTCCATACTTCTAAAATTCATGTAATTTTTACAAATAAATTTCTCCTATTATTGAATTACAAAATTATCCTTAGTGCAAAACACAAATCTCACAAAAATACTACTAAATATCCCATAAGTACTAGTCTCATCTTCATCATTCATATATTTTCTCAAGCACAAAAATACTCTGAACTCTTGTTTGGGTGATTTTGAAAGAGTTGTTGAAGAATTAGTGCACTATAGTAGATGTATGTTTTAATTATTTATATTTTATCACCTCAGGATATCATAATAGTAGTATTTCATCGAGTTAATATTTTTGTATTATTTTACTTTCATTCAAATCTAGCTTGGATCAGATCTGATGGCAAACATACACTTGTCAATCTTTTAGTCCCACATCATCTACTTTTACGACTAATAAGATGTTCAAATTCTGGTTTTATTGTACTGCTATTATGATGTTACTCGAACAGGAATTGAAGCTGTCGATGATCATTCTAATCCTCCATGAAATGGATTGGATGGTGTACATTCCACCCACATTGAACATACACTAATAAGTGTAGACAGACACTAGTAGTCTAATCCTGTTCGAGTAAGATCTTATACCTCTTTTTATCGTATACTTATAGATGATTTACTCTATTGAAGTAGATGGATTGGCTTGCTTCTATTTGTTCACACATCTTCTTCTAATATAAAAGTACTCTAAACTCTTGTTTTGCTTGGTTTATAAATGTAATTATTACCAAAATACTACTAAAAATCCAGTAAGTACTAGTCTCATCTTCATCATTCATACATTTTCTCTTGTTTATCCATCTTTTTATCCCACATCATCTACATCTTGAACTTGAACTAATGATACATCTAAGTTTTGGTTTCATTGTTAACAAAGAGTAATTATACCTCTCATATTACTATCTATTAATAACACATGGTCAACGAATCCATTGTCTAAGGCTATACGGAAGGAAGTCTTACCTTAGAAGTAATAAACTCACTTGAACATCTCAACTCCTGCATGCATGGTGTACTATGTTCCTATTTTCAATATGCTGAAATCAGATAGCTAGGTTTCTTCTTATCATCTTCAGTGAAACCACTTTACTTCATTAATTTATTGAGGCAACTAATTCATTTCCTAATTGGCGGTATCAGGAAGCAAATCAAACAATTCCATCCCACTCCACCGTTTGGCAGCAAACCAGCGGAGAAAGGAAGAAAGAGGAGGAAGAAGGAAAGGAAGGAAAGGGAAGTAAAAAAATTACTTTTCAGCAGCAGCTAAGCTTAGAGAAGAAAAATAAAAAAGACAACCGTCCTCTCCCAAACTTCGTTCAATCCTCCTCTCAACATTTGACATCCAACCAGAACCTCATATTTGCTGCAAAGCAAACCCAGCTTTTTCACTCAACTAATCTATCTTCAATCCCATTAAATTTGACACTTCCAAACCAACCCATCCATTCACACAATCGCATCCACAAGAGACCGAGCCCAAACACAGTGTTTGCAATTTCAATGATCCAAGACATCACCGCATCACCTGCAATTCCATACCAAATAAACAAAAACAGGGGAGTTCATGTTATGGAAATAGCTTCCCGGATAAACCACCTTGTTGAACTAACAGAATTTATTTTGCAACAACTTAAGCCTTTAATTTCCTTCATGGCAGCAATCGGTCATCCCAAAATTGACAATTCGCATCATTCACCTCTTTCTATTTTAGCTTATTTATGCAAGTGGTTCGAATCCTCCTGTGCATATATACTCTTAGTTGCCTTTGATGCCTAGACCTCATTTGGTATGGTTGCCGACATCATTAATATTTTTAGTCTCAGTTAAAGAAGAGTCGCATATTTAAGATAGTTTCTTTAGTACCACTCTTACACTATGTTCTGGGTTTCTTGAAGGAATTGAGATTCATGCCATTACTGCTCATCGTCTCGGTAACACCACATGCAATTAGAAAGTATTTGTTTGTTTCTAAGTGGCGGCAGCCAGCGATTGTATCAGAAGTCGATAACCTTCTGGTATCGGCGCCTGCCTCCGCACGCACTCTGCGAGTGCCGGCACGTCGACCTTCGCGTCCAAATACATGGAAAGCAAGAGAAGCAGATGGAAGTCGGAGATGCGCTTCACGAACGGAAGGTGCTTCGTCCGCTCCAGGTGATCCTTCAGAGCCCTCAGCGTATAACTTACGCTCCGGTTCTCCACCGGAAAACTCGACGACAGCGGCCCCTGCAAGCGAAAAAGTTATTAATCTTAAGAGCAAAGCCAGCTGATAAATGAGTTGGATTCTTCCTCGGATTAATTAATTAGTTAAACTGATCGATGATCATGACCTGGTGATCGGAGATCTTGACGGGCACCAGGAAGAAATCGTTGTCCACCTCCCTTGTCGCCTTCTGCCCGACGATTACATCCTTCTTCATCCTCGAAATCCCGACCTCCTCCTCCTCCCCCAACTCCCTCACGAACCACTCCTCCCTGAAGAGCCGCACGCAGGTGTCGCTCATCTGAAACGCCTCCAAGTGCACGTCCCCTCCGCCGTCGAGCTTGACGACGCCGGTGACCCACTCCGGAATCCCTCCCTCCACCTGCAGCTCCACCGCCTGCAGAACCTCGCGGCCGGACATGGTGTACCTGGCGGTGCTGGCCCTGCGGCCGACGGCCTGCGTGAAGACGAACCCCACGCGGCGCATCCCGAGGCCGGCGGCAATGGCCTCGACGCGGGCCTCCTCGTCGGGGTTGCGGGCGAGCGCGACGGCGTCCTCGGACCCGCGCTGAGGGGGCTCGTAGATGAAGTCCACGGAGATGGAGTGATCGGCCGGCCGGACGCGACCGTAGAGGAAGCCGGCGCGCTTGACGGCGAAGGCGAGGGCTCTGGCTGCGTAGAGCTGGAAGGAGTTCGCGGCGCTGCGGTCGAAGGAGGCGGCGGCGCAGTGGGGGGACTCCTGGCGGGCGACGCGGACCTGGCGGGCGAGGAGGTCGTCGAGGGTCATCTTGCGGAAGCGGGTGGCGGAAGGGGTGAAGGCGGGGGAGGGCGGGGCGGGAGGGGCGCGGCGGCGGTCGGTGGGGGGGTAGGAGAGGTAGAGGAGCGAACCGTGGGAGAGGGGGAGGGAGGAGAGTGGGGCGGAGGGGGGGAGGGTGGGGGCGGAGGCGGCGCCGTAGGGGAGGAGGAGGAGGTTGGGGCTGAGAGAGAGGGTTTGGGAGGCGGCAGGGACGCCAAGGTGGGTGTCGATGAGGGAGCGGAGGGTGGCGACTGTGGCGGCGGAGGGGTTGGGTACGGTGACGCGCTCGAGGCCATCGCGGCTGCGAATGCGAAGAATCATCCTTGTCTTCTTAGTCGTCGTCCTCCTCTTTTCTTCTCTTTTTCCTACCAAGTGAGCTTCTTTGTTGCTTGTTGTAAAGTTGTAACGTGCAGGAAGATTACTACTGCAATTTTTTTAAATATTCTTTTTTGATTGGAAAAGGATAAGGGAGAAGAATATATCCTGCTCCATTAATTACCTAAATGTTTACTTCTTAACCACCCAAACAAAAAAAAAAGTTCAAAAATAAATTAATGCTCTATTTCCCGGAGCAGGAATTAAATTAAACCCTAATTTTCTCATCAAATAAGATCTAATATGATTTATTCTCACCTGTTAAGTTTTAGGTCTATTAAGAACCCACTCCTAATTTCTGATATCAAATAATCATTACAGTAGTATAACAAACTCTATATTGAAGGTAGTTGGTTTAAGCATACCTGCCCATTTTTAAATTTTAATTATAAAAATAAATGCTATTGGAGATTATTTTAAATTTCACTAGTTTCCTAAGCTATGATTTTTACTACTTTGAATGGTGCATTACCCAACACATCATTATAATACAGAAATGTGTATGCATATTCTCTTAAGCAACGAAAAAAAAGATTAAAAAAATAAATAAAGTTTTATTCTCTAGGATACTATTTAGCTAGACTTAGATTCCTGCACTTCACTTAGAATAATATCAGATTTTTATTTATTAATTTAATCTATTTTTACATTCTTGCTTCCACAATGTTGAAACACAACTTGGAAAATATAAAGGATGCCCACACCCCTAATTCAATTCCAAAATAGGGCTGAAGCTTGGCTTTATAGTGTAGTTCTATGTTGTCATAAGCCAAGCCTTCTTCTGATGCACTGAAGGATAAATATTAAGGAAAAGAAAGGAGAACGTATTCACCTTAGACCTTCTCAATTTGCACTCCCCAGGCGAGTGATGCCAACTCTATAGTAAAGTGGATTTAAACCTATTACAAAGACTAACTTGCTATAATTGATTCATTGATGCTAATGCCCTACCCTTAAGGCTTTATTTATGCTTTTAGGTAGACATGCTGAAAGCGGGCTGTGCCCGGCACGATCCGCACTTAGTATCGTGCCGCGTCGGGCCTCAAGGTTGAGGACTGCGGGCCGGCACGGCACGGTATGAATAGTATATATATATTAAATATATAATTTTTTTAAAAAAAATTAAATAGTTGAATGGTTAAAATATTAATTTTCACAGTGAAAGTATAGCTTCAAATCTTGTTAAAGATATATTTTACAGCAAGCCAGCATGACCGGGCCGTGCCGTGCTCGGCCCAGTACTATTTATCTTCGGACCGTGGGCCGTGCCGGGCGGATGTTGATGTAATGAATGAGACTGCATATCATTTTTCTCCTCTAAAAATCCTTTTTGCTAATATTATGATCCACATATAAGTGAATATGCTTAGACTCACCTAGAACCTAATGTCCCACTCAACCCTTACTGATTATTCCTTTTTTTTTTCTCCTACTGAAAACCTTTTTTGTTAATGTTATAGTCAATATATCCCAATATAAGATACTGAAAGAGAAAGTGAGGGACATTAGAGTTAAGCTTTGTCTAAATCTATAAACACCACAGGTTGAAGTACTAGTGAACTTAGCCCTATATAAAATTGCAGAGCTCGAAATGGTGGTGTTGGCAATGCATCAAGTTATGAAGGAGGTGTTGCTATTTCAATACAAAATTCTCCAATAAGATGAGATGAGCATCAGACAATTGCGAAAGGAGGTGGTGAATGTTCAAGCTAAGCTTCACCAATGAGATAATTGATGATAATGGGAAGGGCTATAGGTTGTTTGGACCAAACTTCACTGATAGGATGAGATGTGTGAGATGCCTTAATCAAGTGCAATAAGTGTGCTTGACCTCTCAGAATTTTGAGGCTTCTAAATGTAAAGGTCATGGAAAACTTCCTTTGGAATGTGGAGTAGTGCTTTACTACTACTCGGGTCCCCTAAGTCGACGGAGATCACTAGAGCAACTACCTACTTCATAGAAGAAGTAAAGCAATACTGAAGGATGTAGAGTGATCTCAAGGTGAATGGAGGACAAGTAGCCTTCTAAATTGGGATTCAAGAAGAAGTAACTATGAGCACATTTCCTACCAATCAACGTGATATGGGTAGCTGGAGAAGCTACTCCATGTCAAGAATCCAAGTGTGAGCTTAAATATATCCAAGAGTTCAACTTTTGGTTACTTATTCAAGACATAGTCAATGCTGATATGCTTATTGTGTTTATGAAAAAGCTAGCACATTTGGGACATGATACCGCTGAAGGAGTCATCAAACTTAGGGTTATTGGGTAACCACAGAAGTTGTAATTTGATCGTCCAAAAGGAAAAGTCCACCGTAGAATTGAGAGTGCAAGCAAAATAAATAGGGTGCAAGGAAGTAAAGAGGCCAAACTTTCCTGTCTAAGATTTCTACCTTGAACCTACAATGCCAAGATAGGTTTACTTTATGGGTTGCATAGGGTACAAGATTGTCTAAAAAGTGAGTGGTAGGTTGTTCCTTATGTGTGAGGATATTGTAGCCATTGTTAATTGCATAGCATAGTGGATTAGTGCATCTAACATTGGATTAGAAGGCCATGGGTTCAACTTCCATTGTTGTCAAACTTAAAAATAACCATCAATGATTTTGATGTAATCTTAGGGATCGAATGCTTCCACCAATAGACATTAACATTGTCGACTGCATAGTGGATTAGCGCGTCTGGTTTTCTCTAATAGACATTGACATTGTTGACTGCATAGCGTAGTGGATTAGTGTTTCGGGTAGCGCATCTGATTTTCTCTAATAGACATTGACATTGTTGACTGCATAGCGTATTGGATTAGCGTTTCGGGTAGCGCGTCTGGTTTTCTCTAATAGACATTGACATTGTTGACTGCATAGCGTAGTGGATAGTAACCATAAGGAATTAGGGAAAAACTCAATGGATAGGAAGGTTTTCTCAACTTCACAATGCTACCTTTAGATGATTTTGATGTAATCTTAGGGATCAAATGCTTCCACCAATAGACATTAACATTGTTGACCGCATAGCGCAGTGGATTAGCGCGTCTGACTTCGGATCAGAAGGTCGTGGGTTCGACTCCCATTGTGGTCGAACTTAAAAATAGTCATCATTGATGTCGGCTGCATAGCGTAGTGGTTTAGCATGTTTGACTCTGGATCAGAAGGTTGGGGTTTTGACTCCCAATGTGGTCGAACTTAAAAATAGTGTCTAAGTATGAGGAATTAGGGAAAAACTCAATGGATAGGAAGGTTTTCTCAACTTCACAATGCTACCTCTAGATGATTTTGTTGTAATCTTAGGGATTAGATGATTTTGATGTAATCTTAGGGATAGGGATCGAATATTTCCACCAATAGACATTGACATTGTTGTGGATTAGCGCGTAAAAATAGTCGTTGATGTTGATCGCATAGTAACCATAATTTTTTATGAGTTCTAACGACAAGAAAGTGTCTAAGATAAGTATAAGCGCGTAAAAATAGTTGTTGATGTTGATCGCATAGTAACCATAATTTTTTTTGAGTTCTAACGTAGTGTCTAAGATAAATGGATATGAAGGTTTTCTCAACTTCACAATGCTACCTCTAGATGATTTTGATGTAATCTTAGGGATAGAATGCTTTCACCAATAGATATTGACATTGTCGATCGCATAGTGTAGTGGATTAGCGCGTCTGACTTTAGATTAGAAGGTTGTGGGTTCGACTCCCACTGTAGTCGAACTTAAAAATAGTCATCATTGATGTCGATTGCATAGCGTAGTGGTTTAGCATGTTTGACTCTAGATCAGAAGGTTGGGGTTTTGACTCCCACTGTGGTCGAACTTAAAAATAGTGTCTAAGATAAGTATGAGGAATTAGGGAAAAACTCAATGGATAGGAAGGTTTTCTCAACTTCACAATGCTACCTCTAGATGATTTTGATGTAATCTTAGGGATTAGATGATTTTGATGTAATCTTAGGGATCGAATGTTTCCACTAATAAACATTGACATTGTTGATCGCATAGCGTAGTAGATTATTGATGTTGATCGCATAGTAATCATAATTTTTTATGAGTTCTAACGTCAAGAAAGTGTCTAAGATAAGTATGAGGAATTAGGGAAAAACTCAATGGATAGGAAGGTTTTCTCCTCTAGATGATTTTGATGTAATCTCAGGGATCGAATGCTTTCACCAATAGACATTGACATTGTCAACTGCATAGCGCAGTGGATTAGCGCATCTGACTTCGGATCAGAAGGCCGTGGGTTTGACTCCCACTGTGGTCAAACTTAAAAATAGTCATTATTGATGTCGACTGCATAGCGCATGCTTCCACCAATAAACATTGACATTGTCGATCGCATAGCGCAGTGGATTAGCGCGTCTGACTTCGGATCAGAAGGCCGTGGGTTCGACTCCCACTGTGATAGAACTTAAAAATAGTCATCATTGATGTTGACTTCATAGCGTAGTGGTTTAGCAGATCAGAAGGCTGGGGTTTTAACTCCCACTATGGTCGAACTTAAAAATAGTGTCTAAGATAAGTATGAGGAATTAGGAAAAAACCTCTAGATGATTTTGATGTAATCTTAGGGATTAGATGATTTTGATGTAATATTAGGGATCAAATGCTTCCACCAATAGACATTGACATTGTTGACTGCATAGCGCAGTGGATTAGCATGTTTGACTTTGGATCAGAAGGCCGTGGGTTCGACTCCCGCTGTGGTCGAACTTATAGTCATCATTGATGTCGACGTAGTGTATTAGTGTGTTTGACTTTGGATCGGAAAAAACGCTACATCTAGATTATTTTGATGTAATCTTTGAGATTGAATGCTTCCTCCAATAGACATTGATATTGTCAACTGCATAGCGCAGTGGATTAACATGTCTGACTTCGGATCAGAAGGTTGTGGGTTCGACTCCCACTGTAGCATGTCCCTCACTTGCACTTTCGACATCTCATTTTAGGATATGCTGATCATAATGCTGGTAAGAAGGATTTTGAGAGTAGAAGAAAAAAAGAATAATTTTTATGGCAAGAGTTTTTGGTGGAGCATGATTTTGTATGGGAGCACAAAACGGGTCAACACAATTAAGTGGCAAATACACTCGGTTGAAAGGTATGCATGGTCACCGCTCGAGTATACATTGATCTTTTGAAATATACCTAAACCTAAGCAATGATTGACATCATCTACAAGAAGTTAATTAACCAGGTGAAAGCTGGAGAAGTTAAGTTCTATTAGCTAGAATATAATGACATACTATAAAAAAAAGAAGGGTGGACACACCTGTGTTGGGCATTGGCGAGAGTTACTTTGCAAGTAGCATAGTGCACAAAAGGCAGACCATCCAAGCATAGAACATATGATGATGATACTACTATCCCGAAGCTATTATTAGCTGAAGATGAAGGATAAAATCAATATACATGTTAATACTTGTCTTATTTGCAAAAAGATAAGACAGGCATATTATAACCCTTGTCGATGTCTTATTGAGAGTTTTTTTGGAAGTGAATGGAATGTCTATAGTGGTCGTGGACATCAAGTCATCTTCAATATCTCCACTACAATGAATAATATAGCCAAGGAAGCAATTAGGATATTCCAGAAAAATATCAAGTACTTTGGGTTACCTGAAGAAATTATGAGCGACCGAATTCCATGATTTATGAGGAGATTTTGGATAACTCTACTCAAGTTGATGGGGGTGGAAACTAAGTTCTCGACCACCAACAATCCCAAAACTGACGGATAAATTAAGAGGATCGATGCTTGGGTAGCTTTTAAGACCATATGGAAACTGTTTTGCTAATAAAATTGGGTAGCATTGTTGGATAAAACCTAGTTTTATTATAATCTTAATCTATCTTCTTCGACGTTAAAGAATCCATTCAAAGTAGTGTTCTGACAATAATCAATAACCCTTAACAAAGTTTTGTACGGGTGATGACCAACCATGTTCAAGTTTGTACACTTAAAATGAAGAGATTTGTGTAGAGGCACATGACAACTTAAAAAAGGCATCCCAACCAATGAAGGAAGAATGTGAAGCCACACCAAATACTGGTGAAGTTCAATGCTGGCAACCTATTTATGCTCAACCTAACGCCATAAATGTGGCACAAGGCATGGCATAAAGGTTCACAAGGGGCTAATTTCTAAGTTTGATGAACTGCATGAGGTGATCCAATATATATGCAAGGTGGTTCTACAGACTTCAAGTTTTATCATGGCAAATGCTTTCACCCAATTTCATATGAGTTTTCTCAAGCTATATAATGAGAACCCAATAAGACAAGAACCAAAAATGACATCTTCGACCGTGATGAAAGAATCCTCCCGAGAGCTGAAGAAAGTCATTGGCAAGAGAACCTTGAAACCAAAAGGGTACATTGAGTTCCTCACCGTGTAAAGGAACACACCTGAATAAGGAGGGAGCAACTAGAGAAATAAGTGCGAGACTATCTTAATCTTGAGAAAGTCGATGAGAGCATGAATATCTTCAATGGAGGAGTCTTGTCACGCCCCTAATACAGATAGAGCAATAGAAGTCGTCCTAAGGCTCAAACGAAAGTAAGGTATAACAATGTACGAGCGTAGCACATGTAAAACACAAGATACACAGAGGGTAAGGCTAAGCACAAGCACAAGTGCACATAATGCATTGAATGATAAGCCAAGGGCAGTATTCTTGTCTATCATCCTTTAACCACCTCACTCTAGAGTGCATGTCTCTAGGAAGTATCTGCAGTGACAAAACACAGAGGGTAGGGAACTGTTACTTATCATCATCCTTTAACCACCTCACCTCACTCTAGAGTGCCATCTTTAGAAAGTATCTACAATGAAGAAATAGACGGTTCATATTAGTTTTACATACGTTGAGTTGTATCCATTATGATGGAGTAGGAAGATCTCTTTCTTTCTTTGTTTCATGCCAAATTCATGTGTATATGCTCTCATCAAAACATATAAAAAACTTTAAGTAAAAGAATAAATCTTAATATGAAAAACACTACAATAAATCAATCAAAAGAGTAACGTGGAATAAAGTAAAAGGCAAGATAAAAGCAATTCAATTTCTTCTTCACAACCACAATAGACAAAGAGAAGAAAATATCAGATGATTGAATGCTCAATGTTCGAGTCAGGCCTAAAATGTAATTGTAGTGTGTTGTACCGAGCATGGAGCACTTTATACCTACTAACATTATGGCTCGGTACGTAGGCCATACTACTGGATCTTATGCCCCTCTAACACTAAAAAATGTTAGGTTGACCGGGTTATCTTCTAATTTAGTTGATGATAGGAAAAGCATCGGATCATCTTAACCTTTTATCGGCCTATAAATAATACACCGTCGTGTATGCCAGCAATTAATTAATTAGAAGAAAGAAGAAGGAAAAAAAAGAGAGAAAAGAAGAAGAGGCCGTGTGAGATAAAGGAGGAATAATATATATAAATATAATAATAGAAATCCGCATCTGATGCCTTGTTATTATTATTATTATTATTCCTCCTCTGTTGTCGTGCGTTTCCCCCATCTCTTTCTTTATCCGCGGAGCAAGAATACCACACCGAGCACATCTCCATCTCCTCCTCCGTCCCGCTTCCGAAGGCGGGCGCTTCTCCAAAATTCCCAGCCGTCTTCCCTGCGGTACGAATCCAATCTCCTCTCCCCCATCCGCACCATCCCTAATCCTAACCCTAACTCTAACCCTCCTCTCCCTGCCTCCCCCTGCGGAAAGGTCATCCAGGCTTTCGCCAGAGACGTAGCCTCCTGGTACGGTAATCTCCCGCTTCTTCGATTTCTTCCTTTTGCGCGAGTAATCGTTTATGCTGCCTTGGTCGATCGAATTCTGCTGATATTTTTATGTGCCAAATTACTCGAAGAAGATTCGACGTTTTTTAAGCCCGGAAATGGATTCTTTCTTGTCCTGGAATGAACAATGTGCACTCTTGAATCGTTTTGCAGGCAAATGGACCGGCTCAATGGCCCTGCTCGCCTTATGATTGTTTCCGATCTCGACCATACGATGGTTAGCCCGTGATCATCCTCTTCTCGGTAGCAGAATTTTTTGGGATTCTTAATGTGTCCTACTGCTGTTGCTTGCAGGTTGATCACCATGACCCAGAGAACACATCTTTGCTTCGGTTTAACGCATTGTGGGAAACACTTTATCGCCACGATTCTCTTCTGGTTTTCTCCACTGGGAGATCTCCCACACTCTACAAGCAGCTGAGGACCGAGAAGCCACTGCTGACCCCTGATATCACAATCATGTCGGTGGGTACAGAGATCACGTACGGCGACGACATGGTGCCTGACGAGGGCTGGGTAGAAATTCTGAATCAAAATTGGGATAAGAGCATCATCCTTGAAGAAACAGCCAAATATCCCGATTTATTAAAGCCTCAGGTAATCCTCAAAATTTGTGCTATCTCTATAGAACACCCTTTAATTGACAAGCTAGGGACATGTTGTCATCTCACACGGCTCTCTTTTGCATCCACTGTAACATGCAGGTCGCATCTGAGCAGAGACCACACAAGATCAGCTTTTATGTAGACAAGCCGCATGCTAAGGAAGTAACAAAATCTCTTTCAGATCGTTTTGTGGAACGGGGGGTAAGATCAGACGATATTTCAATTTCTTTTTCTCTAAATTAATTTCTGTTACCGATATGCTTGATTTGTCTAAATCCACTTTCTACTTTCTGTTTTTGGTTGGGAAAATATCCAATCAGCTAGACGTGAAAATAATCTACAGTGGGGGTATTGATCTGGACATACTACCACAAGGTGCTGGCAAGGGCCAAGCTCTTGCTTATTTGCTCAAAAAGTTCAAAGCAGATGGCAAACCACCATATAATACTCTTGCTTGTGGAGATTCGGGCAATGACGCAGAGCTGTTCAGCGTTCCAGATGTTCACGGTGTCATGGTTGATTTCTTCAGAACACGTTTAAGAAAACTCCTGTGCCTTCTTGTGGTAATTTTCTTATTTAACATCCTCAATTTTCAGGTCAACAATGCCCAGGAGGAGTTACTGCAATGGCATGCTGAAAATGCAAAAGGAAACCCTAAGATAATCCATGCAACCAAAACGTGTGCTGCTGGTATTATTGAAGCCATCGGACACTTTGGTTTAGGTCCTAATACCTCCCCTAGAGATGTTGAGGACCCCTTGTCTTGCAAGCCAGAAAACGCTACCCCAGCTCAGCTAGTAGTGAATTTCTTCATTTCATATGAAAGATGGCGCCGAGGTGAAGCTAAAAGATCTGCGTCATTCATCGAATCTATGAAAAACCTGTGTGTAAGCAAAATACTACCATTTTTCTCATCATTTATCCAATCCTTATATTTGAGCTGCACATTAGATCCTCTCATTGTTTCACTGGCGTGTTTCTGATGAATCTTTATCCTACTAAATTGATCATGGGGTTATATATATGTTCTTTTTTGCTGTAAATTATCTATTTTGTATGTATTGGTTTATTATGAGCTAATTACTTGCTATGTTATTCTAATAGCACCCTACTGGGATTGTTGTTGATCCTTCTAAAGAAGAGCATCATCTTCATGAATGCATAAGCTTGCTGGAGCCGAGCTATGGTGATAAGCAAGGAAAAAAGTTCCGTGTATGGTTGGATAGAGTTTTCACTACACAGACTGCTGGAGTTGAATGGACAGTAAAGTTTGATAAGTGGGAACTGACAGGTGAGTATCTAGATGATTTAGGTTCTAGTAACCAGTTCTGTTTTGCTGTGAAAAGGTTAGGCAATTAGGTCTAGATTTTGCAGAAAACCAGCTTGGACAAGAACCAAGATTGCAATGCAACCCACCACAGCTGATATAACTCAGGACTAGTTGTCTTGGATTTTCTGTGCTTTTACATCTTTTGATCCAGATCAGATGAACAACTACATTGGTGGCCAGCCATTGATTCTCTGGCCCTTTTGCTTTCCCCAATTTTATTTTTCTGCATATAAAGGTTCTTGTTTAACTGGAGAATTTGCATCCGTTCTTGTTCCTCTTCTTCTTTCCTCTCCCTTCTCATTTTTATTGTCAGTTACTAACTTCCTGTTCCTTTGTTTATTAGAAATGCTTCATTATCACTAGTACTTACATGGCCATCTCTTGCAGACGATGGAAGACATTGTTGTCTAAATACTGTTGGACTGAAGTCAAAGGTAAAAAATAAAAATCAATGCTGCCTTCTTAAATCTTGAGTTTGTGTATCTTCACATCAATCAATTTGGTACGGCACATCTTACTTTTGTCATTTCTCAGCCGGAGGACCCGTTTGACTACAAGATAGAGTATGTCCACCAGACTTGGCTTGAAGGGTTTGAAGCAAAATCTCAGAGTCCGTGGTTCCTCTAACTCATCAGTCCCTCTACTTCAATTCATAAGAGTTTTATCTGTCCAAATACAGATAATAAATTGGACTACTGATAATGTTTGTGTGTCCATCCAGTTGCTGGACCAAGGCTTTAACTGAAGAAATGGCCAGAGAATATTATGACTATTTTTTTACCAATCTTCACTTGTAATGTTGCTGTTATCAGCTTTAGCATAAAGTAAAATATAAAATAATGGAAACGATATCTTCTTGACGTTGTTGAATCCAAATGTTTGTAATTAGCAATTGTTGAAAAGCCTTAAAGTTAGAACAGAGTTGAATTTTAGGATACTGATTGCTGATTGCTAACAAGCAAAGCTAAAGTTGATTTAAAAAAAAAAGAAAAACCTGTTTTTTATTCAGGCTGTCTGGTGATTTTAAAGCTTGACTTCCGTTCAAGCAAATCGATACTCTGAAAAAAAATGTATGGATGCCAACAAAGTTTAAAATACTGGTTATGTTCAAACATGATTGAAGTCTCTATTTATAACTCTTTATATGAATCTGAATTGGATAATGCTAATATGACAGTGAACTACATGAATGAATACAATGGATATGGAGCGAGATTATTAAGGCCCACATGCAGCTTTATGAGGTCCTTGTGAGTTGTGGGAGTAGACAAACTACATCCATCTTTGGTTTTATAACCCATAATTTGAAGGTCCATTAGATATATACCCATAAGATGCTCGACAATTCTTAGGATGACCTCCTTGAGCAGGCAGCCTATTCAAACTTCACCTCACATCAGCTCCTGTGGGTGATAGAAGATCAACCATCCCACAATAAAAAGGTCCTGTGACCGGAACTCTTTCCTCATCAATATGGCTTCTCAAGGAGAGAAGGTATACATTGTTGTTGGGAAGGACATGCAGCAGGGATCAGGAGCGATAAGATGGTCCCTGAGTTACTGGTCCAAGCAACCTGTCTCATTTGTCATCCTCCAGGTTTCAATCAAAGCCAAGGATTTTGTACACACTCCAAGTATGCAGTTGGCGGATTTTACACACCATTTCTTATCTTCCAATCCACCATGGTTAATGTAGTTTTTGGTATGCTCGTGTACTTGAATCCTTCTTCAGTTGGGATTCTTCCAATCAGCTCAGCAAACAAGGAGATGCTTGAAGTATTCAGAGCAAAGGATCGAGAATCAGCAGATAACATCTCAAAGAAGTATCTGGCTCTGTGTCCCAAGGTTTGGATGGTGATCTTCCTTAGATTCTCATTTCTCTTGGCAATTTCACTTGATAAGGACCTGTAATATTGAATAATCTGCCCGAGCTCAGTATGTTGACTATCATAATTTAATTGTGATAAATCAAAGCTTTGATCAAGAAGCCTAATGCGTTAGCTGATTTAATCTAACTAGGAAAAAGATAGGATTGTCGCAAGATTCAAGCCCAAAACCCCTTTGCTTCAGTGCATGCTGAATTTGATTGCCACCTCATTTTTCCAAAATGTTAAGCGCTTACGAGAGAGCCAGTTCTAATTCTACTAATTTATATTATCAATAATCATCAACTTAGCAATCCTTGTAGGCAAAAGCAGAAGTCATGAAGATTGAAATATTTGATGAACCACTTGACAAGATAATCATTAGTTTGATTTCTGATCTACAAATCAAGAAATTGGTGATGAATGCAATGGCAACAAAATCATTGTCGAGGTGAATAGCCCATTCAACTTCAAGTTGCTCATGTGTGTGAAAAATAACGATTTTCATGCTAAAGTTGTGGCATTTGTGCTAATCTCAAATAGGAAACTGAAGTATGATATTCATGTCGCACATGCTGTCTATAAGCTAAAACCAGAGCACTGTCAGCTATATGTGGTGTGTAGGGAGAAGTTGCTGTTCTTCAAGTTAGACAGCAATGGGGGTGAATATGTGGAGGATGAGAATGGTATCATGGTTGCAGATCTCAGAAAAGAGAAGGGAGGCTTAAAGGGTTTGCTTGGCAGAATCTTCACTGATGATGCTTCTTCATCTAACACCACCAACAGATATTCGCCTCAAGTTTCTCAGAACTCCAATGGTTTCAAGGACCAATATGAGGAAGTTGAGAAATACATCTCATATTTGCAAACCCTGTACAGAAAGCAGGGAGAGGAAGAAGATGAAGACAACATATGCAGTTCTCAATGTCTTTCCAGGGACAATATGACACATACCAAGAGGGTAAGTCTGAAATAATTTGGTTCATAATTCTACTCTTCTTTTTATTCTATTCCTTGTGTCTCTATTTTTTTTAGAACTTAATGAGTCTTGAACCCAAGACCCAAGACCTAAAGTATACATCCCTTGTGGACCGTGCACATCAAAAATTATCTGTGCTCCCCAACTACTCTTCATTCTGTGCTCACCAATTCCAATTTCTAATGATTTACTAATGTGCATATTTAATACATGATATTAATCACATAAAACTACCTTGCATTTTTTTAAATTTGCAAACTAACCAGTATGTTTTTGGATATAGTAGTTGTAAATATATCCTCGGTGGACCGTGCACATCAAAAATTATCTGTGTGACTTAAGTATTTTATTCTTTTTTCTCAGAGCAAACTCCATGTCAGTTACAAAGGTGCATGCTTCTAGAATTAAAAGGATTTCCATTTTTAGAGAACTCTATACAGTAGACAAGATGGAGAGATCCCTATAAAATCTCCATGAGTTGCCTATACTCGTGCATTGTTCAAGACCAGTTCATCTTGAACTGACATGGAATGTTTTATGAGAAAAAATAACACAAATATAAATGCATACCAGCAAATTTTGAACAGTGCAGTGAAGATGCATTTACGACTGCATCAAAAATGCAAGGATGTGATAAAAAAAAATTTAATTTGTAGAGGATCTTTGCAAATTGCAGGGTAATTTTTACATGTAGTTGATTAAATATAATATGTAAATAGCGCGAAGGATGGTCCAGGTTCGAACTGGTATGACTCATCTTCTTCAACCAGAAGACAATTTGAAATAGTCTTGCAGATGACTGAAGGCAACATCCAGGCTTATTGAATCGAATTAAATAGCCCCTGCAGCTTGTTGATTCCACAGGAAGGACTCCGCAGCTGTCCAGGCAGAGAAGTCCTAGAAGCTAAGATCAAGGAGGCTCAAAAGATGGCGGAGGAGAAGCACAAAAGAGTCAAAGCCGAAGCAGAACGAAGAAGTAAAGCAGATTGGGGCATCTCCATTTGCAATCAAAAGGCAAGCGTTTTCAACTGATCCACCATTTTTGTAGCTCGACCCCTGCAATCTGTTCTTTGAAATGTGCATCCACTGCTGCAGGCTGGGGAGATTGAAGCCCAGTTGAATGAAGAAGTGGCCAAGAGAAACCATTTGATGGAAGAGCTTGACGTAGTGAGAAGACAAGTGTCAGAACTCTCAGAGGAAATCATGGGGAGCAAGCAAAAGCTCAAAGAAGAGCATCAGCATGAGAATGAGCTCAAGATGAAGCTCGAGGAGTTCACCTTAGAGAAGTCATCGATCGAGGAGCGCCTGGGGAGCGCGTTGTGGGAGAAGGACGAGCTGGAGAGGAGGATGGAGCTGGTCCGCCGGAAGAGAGACGCGCTCCGCCGGAAGTTCGAGCGGTGCAGAGAGAGAGAGCTCTCCCAGATGTGGCAGCTGTATTGCAGGGAGTTCACAGCCGACGATATCAGCGAGGCCACCGGAGACTTCTCCGAGGACATGCAGATCGTCGTAGCAGGCGGCGGAGGCGGGATCGTCTACAAGGCGAAGATTTACCATATCGATGTCGCCATCAAGTTCTCGACGGAGATGTCGACGATGAGCTCCGAGGAGTTCAAGGCACAGGTGGGCGAACGCAGTCCTCATCGGATACGGATACAAACTTTTACAGATCCGACCTGTTAACGATTTCTATTATACAACTATAATGATTGATGCGTAGGTGGATCTTCTAAGTGGGATCCGGCACCCGAACCTCCTGCAAGTGATCGGCGCGTGCGAGGAGCGGCGTTGCGTGTTGTTCGAGTTCGCGCACCAGGGCAGCGTGAGCGACGCCCTCTTCTCGGCCTCCTCTGCCGCGCCGCCGCTCCCCTGGTACGCGCGCATCCGCGTCGCCGCCGAGGTCTCCTCCGCTCTCGGTTTCCTCCACTCCGCTGGCTCCGCCCACGGCCGCCTCCGCGCCTCCCGCGTCCTCCTCGACAGCTGCCTCTCTGCTAAGCTCGCGGGCCTCCGCCCCTCCTCCGCCGCTTCCGTAACCAACGACATCGCGGCCCTCGGCGAGCTCATTCTCCAGCTCCTCACGGGCAGGGAGGCGACCTCGGCGGAGGAGGTGCGAAGGGCGACCGAATGCGGCGGGGGAAGGAATTTGGAGGGGTTGGTGGATCCGACGGCGGGGAATTGGCCGATGGATCTGGCGGTGGAGTTCGGGGAGATCGGGTTGGAGTTACGTTGCGCAGGGGCAGGATATGATCAGGAACTGATGGTTGACATCGTGAGATGGCTCGAAGGTTTAAAGGAGAGGGCGGTTGAGATGAGGAGGCGGAATGCGCTTAAGGAGGAACGCCAGAACAAGGAACTCCTACCACCACCGGAGGCTCCCTCTGCTTTCTTCTGCCCGATACTTCAGGTGATTTAGAAAATTAAAGCATTAACAAGTTAACTTTTGATGTCTGAACTTGGAATGAAGTCAAAAAGATGTTTTTTTCCTTCTTCTTTTGCCTTCAGGAGGTGATGAATGAGCCCCATGTGGCAGCTGATGGATTCTCTTACGAGTTAGAAGCCATAAGAGCATGGTTGGACAGCGGCCATGACACTTCTCCCATGACAAACTTGAAGCTCAAGCACACTCGCCTCACTCCAAATCACACCCTCCGATCTCTTATAAGGGAATGGTATGGCAAGACCGTATCTTTCTAAAACTAGAGTTCCTGATTCTGATATTTTGATATCTTTTCTCTTTCATGGATTCCTGATTCTGATTGCGATAAATGGAGAACTCCCATATTTTGATGTGTGCATTTTTTTCTTTCTTTGAACTTTCGAATATAATTCTTCTTGTCTTGCATTGGATAACAAGCATGAAAAGCAGTGGAAAGGAGACAGACCGAGCAAATTCAATACTCAAATGAAAGAGTTGGACTTGGAAGTCGAAGTCCATCACCATGTACATCAGATATACGCCAGAGGAAGCTCAGAGATGGGCTCACTGCTCCAGGGCAAGCTGCTTGTGGCGATGGAGGTCACTGAGGTACCTGGAGCAGGTGTAGTCGTCCATGTCGCAAGCATCAAACATCGGCGGCGTTGCGACCTTGTGCTTGGAGTCCCTACCGGCGAGTTCCAACGAGCCTTCCTCGCCCCGTAGAAGCCGAACCACCTGCACCGCCGCAGTGCACCCTCACGGTAGATTAGTACTGGCTGTTAGTGTTTTAGGGTTCATCATACATAACTTGTGTCAATTCGTTCTAAAAATGACCTCGTTCATGGTTGGCCTTGAGGTTGAGAGGTGGTGAATGCACAGTGAGGCAACCTGCAGCGCCCGGGACAACTCGTCGGGGTTGCAGGAATCCTGAAGAGTGGGGTCAACAAGCTCTTCCGCCCTGTTTGCATCCAGAAATGGTTTTGCCTGTTTGAAGTAGACCATATGCAGCAGACGTTAATTAGCTGAAGTTTCACACAGAGTTTTATCTATAGATCGATGAGAGAGATTGATGTAGAGCGATAAAGCCACCCGGATGACGAGGCTCTGCCTGGAGGAGTCGATGGCTCGCCGGCCGGTTATCAACTCCAGCAGCAGCACACCGAAGGCGAACACGTCCGTCTTCTCATTCACCACTCCGTGCATGAAGTACTCCGGCGCGAGGTACCTGATTCAACACATCAAGCAGCACAATATGAAGGCTAAAGATTCAACAAGCACTGGCTAGCTCTCATCTTGAGCTCGGGAAATGGAAACCTCATCGTCCTCATTCCATCCTCACCCAAATGTCCCTTCGATGGGGAACACGACGTGGTGATCCCAGTTCTCCGGCAGCCACTTCGCCAGTCCGAAATCCGAAATCTGTTATGATGACTTCCAGCATTGTTATACATCTCGTTCCTCAAAGATGAGGAGGAAGGAGAAGGTAAATAATTGAAGTACTACCTGAGGTTGGAAGTCTTCGGTTAAGAGTATGTTGGAGGCCTTGATGTCTCTATGGATTATGCGCCTCTGGCAGCCCTCGTGGAGGTAGTGAAGTCCTTCTGCTACGCCAATGGCGATCTTAAACCTCGCCTTCCAATCCAAGCCCTCCTTCGAATTACCTGAAGACGAACTAATGTCATCCCTTAAACTGCTTAACAGAAGCATGCGATTGGGCTTACCATGGAGCACGGAAGCGAGGCTTCCATGGGGGGAGAACTGGAGGATGAGGTGCAGGCCGCCCTCGACGCTGAACCCCAGCAGCTGTGCAGCGTTTGGGTGGTTGACATGAGCGATGATTCCGAGCTCTGCCAGGAAGTCTGCGACTCTCTCCTCCTCCTCCTTGTCCTTGTTCATCAACCTCTTCACCGCCACGATCTGCCCGTCGACCAGTCGCCCCTTGTACACCTCCGCGTGCCCTCCCTTCCCTATCAGCTTCTCTGCAAGATTCCATCGTCAATTTTTTTACTTTTTAGCAAGAGAACGGATGAATGGTACTCGAAGCTGCAAGCTCTCTACGCGGTGATGATGGCGGTGACGCATCTACCTGCGCTGAATCCATCCGTCGCTGCTGCGAGCTCTTCGTACGCGAAGCTCCTCCACGAAGGCCGCGGCGCCATTTTCACCTCCGCCACCGCGGTTCCTACCACGCCACCGGCACGGTCCTTGCCGCTCCTCATCCGCTCCAGCGCCCCGCGCAAGCTCGACGGCTTCCTCGTCGTCGCCCCCGACGGGAACGTCGACAGCCTCGCCATCGACCTCTTCTTCCTCATTATCAGTCCCGATATCAGGCTTCGCCATTGCAGGCTGTGGGATTCCGCCTCTGCTCCGTACGGTGAGATGGGTTGCTCCGCGGATGATGAAGTCTCGCTGCTGCCGCTGCTGCTGCCGCCGTCGGACTCTGAGCTCGACGAAGAGATTTCGAGCACGGTTCTCGGCGAGCTTTGCTCGGAGTCGTCGGCTTCTTCTTTGGAAGGGTCGGGTTGGTACTCCTCTTTGGATGTTTGCACCTTCTGCTGCTCTTCGGATTTCTGTTCATTCTCCCCCTTTCCTGCAGAAATTTAGCGATTGAATTCTGATTAATTCACTTTTACAGCAGAAAATGTCTCGGACATTTTTAATTTTGGTTTGTTTTTTATGCTTCTGAACCCTCTGAAAAAGGAGGGGTTTTGAAGACATGCTAATCGCCAACGAAAACTTAGAACTTTCAATCAAAAATGAACAGTTATTGTCTCTCAATCATTTATCTTTCATGAACAAAATCTCCTTGTCAGCAGATATTTTGCAATCAAAGATGGTGACTTGAGAATATTTTCAGAGTTTCAAAATTACACTTTACAAGCTTTGATGCATTCCTTATCCTAATAATCACAATATTCCAAAAATTAATTTTGCATTCCTTATCCTATTCTGCCCCACTTTTCATCAGATAAACGAGGGAAAAAGAAAACCAAAAAAACACATGAAGTTTTACCTTCATCTGAAATCAAAGCATCCTCCTTTCTTTCTTGTAGAGGAAGCTGAAGTTCTTCTAATTCTGCAGACATTTTTGAGAATCAAGAAGAAAAAGAAGGAGGAGGAGGAGGAGAGGGAGAATCAAAATGGTATCATCAGGTAAGCATACCTCCCTGAGAACTGCTCTTTTCAGGATCAAGCTCTGGAGACAGAACCAAAAACTCTCTCAGTTTCATCAGTTTGCAGAATGCCGGAAAGCTGATTAATCCTCAAAAGGGGGAAGGGAAAAAAAAAGAGCACAAGTTTTTTAGAGCCGCCCAAAAATGCTTACCTTCCTTGGAAGTCATAGATTATGTTTGGTTCCTTCGTTTGCTTCCCTGTTCTGTTGGCAAAATTCAAACTTGGGTGCCAGGAAACAGCAGCAACAACGGAGAGAAGGTAGTCTTGAGGAGCCCTCTTTCTTTCATTCTCTGTTTCTTCAAACAAAGTTAGGGAGAATTTGTCTGCAGAAGAAAAAGAGGAGGGGGGGGGGTAGGGAGTTGTTTTCAGAGACGGTAGGGTATTTCTTGGGTGATGTGTTTGTTTCCCAGCAAAAAAAGAAGGGAATGTGAGTTTGAAAGTTGAAACAACTGGAACGGAGGAGGGAGAGAGGGAGAGGAGCAGGAGGAGGTGGGTTCTTAAAAAGGGGGGTCATCAGACATCAGGTCAGGGAGAGGTTGTGGATCAAGTTATAGAGATGCAGCTGGTTTGACCTATTTTATTTTCTCTTTCTTTTTGGAAGACCCACTCAAAGTGGAGGTGGAGATTGCGGTCCTTAGATTGAGCCAATTGAGAATGATATTTTTGGAATTATACAGATTTATGTGCATGTTTTCATTTATGGTGTGTGAATTTGCGATTGGCTGAAATAATTATTGAGTGTGGCAGCGGATTCGGTGCTATATTTTGATTATTATTATTTCTTTAAAACTTACTCTCATATCTCTCTCCGTACATGTATAATATTTAATAATAACACGTCAATATTAATTAAATGTTTTTAAAAAGTTTAATAATATTATTAAAAAATCATAAAATTACTACTACCAGGAGTAGTGTTATTATTTAAATCATGGCATATATTACTGCGGCAGGTCAGGAAGTGAAGCAGGGAAGTAAGTCGGTGGGTCGTCGTCGTCGCCTTCAACTATATGTATATAAAAGAATAATATATGCCATGCAACGCAGTGAGTGAGAGGTGCAGTGCTTGCTTTGTAAGGAGGAAAAAAAGCAACCTCACACCTCACACCATTAATTACATTAACCTTAAACTTACTTACTGAATAATACCTCTTGAATAAAATGATCAGAATGGAGTGAGTTAATTGGCTTTTAAAAGTGGATATATTGGATCATCCTACTCTACTCTTCGTACTGTTTTAAGTGGGTCAACAACCAAACCATCATCTCATGAATCAAATTCATGCATATTTCTTCTTAAATTTAAATCCAATTGATAAAATTAAAGTTCTTCACTGCAATTCAATGCACAACCACTCGGCAATCTTAACTGACTATATACTGAAACCACATGATAAACTATTTGCATGCATGCATGCATATAAACTCCTTTTAATAATTTTATATATCAGAATTTTAAATTATTCTTAAGAAGATATGATCACTTAAGCTATGCAGTTGACTTTATGAATAGAATAGAATCAATCGAGAGAACATTAAGTGATGGATGGTGATGCAGTGAAAGAGACAATTAGGCTTGCTTGCTTTGCTAGCTAGCTAGTAATTAGCAGCACCAATTAGTAGTACTATTAATAATAGTGGGTTTTGGTATTCCTCCTACCGACTTGTCATCTTGATTCTCCTGTTTATTTATTTATAAATTCTTAATGTGGGCATCAAGTCAGGTCAAATGATGTGGGATTGTTGGTCAATGCTGCTCCACCTAATTTTTATGAGCTTGTGAAGAAGGTGCCCGGTGGCGTTTGACCTACTTCTTCAGGGATATTAACTAACTATCTATTTGCAGTGCCGCTGGGCTTTTTAGTTAAACATGTTTCTGACACATTGGATTAGGTTTGCATTGATTTTGTTTTTTTTATTTAAAGAAAAAGGAAGAACAATAACTACTTCACATCAATGTCGGAGCAATTTGATACTTTTTTATTTCTATCTTGATTCCCTGGGTTTTTCTCTATCTTGATTGAATTTTTGATGAAATAAGTAAGATATTAATTTGATAAAATGCATGATCAATTCATGCATGATGGAAAAGATTAGTTCAGTTCATGTAATTAATATAATAATATATACTGTGTTTTGTAAAATACAAAGTAATTGATTTGTCTAATTTCTAGTCACTAGATAATAAAATTATTTTTATTGTATTTTTCAATGGATGCCTAAATTATTAAAATTTTGAACTCATTTTCATTTACAAAAGTGATTTTAATAATCAATTATTAGAGCTGAGAAGAATATGCTCTGTCAAATTTATGAAAATATTAAATTAATAAAAATGGATACCGTATTTTAATGAGGGAGAAAGGTACGTGCAAATTATGAAAATAGCTAGGTAGGTAGGAATTAAATAAATAATGGCAACTTCATTGGTTTTTTAAACTCTTCGTATTATAATTATGTTGGTTGGAGTTATGGGTTTATTTAATTTATTCGAAGAAGAGGAATTTGAATTTGATGGGAGGGAGCATCCATCTTGGATCTTCCATTAATTAATTGGATATATATATATACGCATATGTTAAAAATTCTGGTAGGTAGTTCGGTCGACAATGCTTAAAAAAGAATAGTAATAACAATAAAGCATTTAAACGGAGAAGAAGTAGATGCTGATAAGACGATGCCTTTGTTTTAAAGGAAAGGAAACAGCTCAAATTAAGTAGCTCATTGTTTCTTTTTGTAAAAAATGTTTAACCATCTGTCATAATTAATTATAAATTCGCAAATGTTACCGGACTTATCCTCATTTTGATTAATAAATAGATTTGTTTTTTCATCAGAAAAAAACTTAGCTCAGCTCCTCGTCGATGCTGATTTTGGTGGCAATTAATCGAACAATATTTTCTTCTTTTGAATTATTCTCGGGACGAAAGAAAGAAAGAAAGAAAAAATCCATGGCGCCGTTAATCTCGTCCTGCCGCCGCTGTTGTTCGATGGATTTGATTGCACATGCGATGTACCGCCGCAATGGAAGGATCGATCTGTCGGTGGAGGGATGGACGAAGGCGAAGACGAAGACGAAGACGAAGACTACTCTCTCTCTCTCTCTCACCTGCTCCGTCATCATCTCCATGGATGGAGAGTTGATCCAAATGGAAGGATGAAAGGGCCTTCTTGAATCTTTGGGTGCTGATGGTGATGGTGATGGTCGGTTGGAGATCGGAGAGGCAGGCAGCCAAACCTCATTTCTTCTCCACCGACTGACTTCCTTCTTTGCTCTCATCAGCGCAATGCCCGCCGCATCCATCGCACACTAATTTACCCCAACTCTAATTCATTCATTAACTTAATCTGTCTTCTTCTACTTTTATGACCTTATTTTATTCATCACTAACACACACAGGCACAGAGCATCGAATCATCGAATCATATTACGTGTGTATGTTCATAAGAACATAATAATCTAAAAAGTAGGCCCTTGGCTGCACTTCGATATGGTTTTTCACCTGACCGTATGATTTAAATAGATGAGGATAAGCATACATGAAAACACAAACACCTCGTATACAGGCACGGTGAAAGGACAAACCCATCACAGGAGGTCCGAGTACCCTAATGACGGCATCTGCCGCCGGCAATGGCATAGGTAAATATTCCCAGATGAGACAGCTCGGGAGGATAATTAAGTGAACTGGTGAAGCAACATCGACAAACTAGCTAGCTCCTCCAGTGTCAGGCCAACAGAGTAAACCAAGAACGAACGGTGGACAATTTTCCTTTTAAAAAAACTAATCAATATTGATTCCAATAATAGCTACACCTCAACCAAGAGATTCTCTGAGTATGAATTCAGCTCAGAATTATATGTGACAAGCGCATGCAGTGAAAGCTTCTTAGTTTCCCACTAGACTACACAATATGCAGCCATATAGAATGTCACCAGAGTTGGGAAACGTGCCCAATAGTCAGTAAAAGTTAATATTATATTCACCCGTGTGTCTTGTCCGTATTAGAACCGAGAGGCATTTGAGGGTATCCTCGCCGGTGCCACGCCTGGCATGACTGCAGTGCGCCTTTGCCGTAAGTACAAAACTGACCCACTTACAAGTAGCAAGCCCACCATGATCACCTACCAAAAGCACAGGAAAGAGGGATAAGATTTGTGAAAAAGCCATCTTCAGAATATCAAGCACTATCCGATGAATAGATTGCCATACGATTGTACCGAAACCCAATAGTGTTGGTACAGGTGATTAAATAATTTGATACTCAAAAGGGAATGTTACAATATATGCACACTCAAAGCAACTTCTGTCAGCGGTTCAAGCAATTATGGTGCAGCAATTGAGTTTAAGATTCTTTGCAGACTCAAATAATCTAGTTTTTGTTAAAGATATAGAGCCCACCTTAGAGAATTTGTACTATACAGAATAGTACGTCAATTGAACTAGCTAGAACGGCTTGCTCGAAGGAAGAAGACTATATGCTCATGTTAAGACTCAAAAGGCACAAGCTTGATTTCACAAGTTTAACTCAACTCAAAAGCTATACTAGTTTGTTAACCAAAAAACACTTTACCAACGTTTTAGCCTAGCCTTTGTTATTTAAAGAAGGTAATTATCTCCTATAATCATATCAAGTCAAGAAAATGAACACATGGATGTAAAATAGACTCTTACAAAACCACATAAAAGTTCCGTTTTACTTGTGTGTGTTCTCTCTTCTATTCTCTCCCTTGCTTCTCTTGTTGATTATTTTCCTTTGGTGCGTTGGAACTGACCTTCTTTATTAACATTTGTCACTCATAACTCAACAGCTCGGCCTCACTCATTGTTTTGATAACAATGTTTGTGGTCCGAGCATGTAGATGGTACCATAAATATATTTCATCAGTAACTTTTTGTGCTGCTTTGATTACATGTTTGGGTTTTCAATACCAACATCCTAGCTAAGTGAAGGATATCCTTGAGTTTGGTCCAATCAGTCTGCCTTTACTTAGGGGAGAGTGTTATACAAAAATATAAGCCCTTCAGTTCAAGCTTTTGCCAAACAAAATCACTCAATAATTCTTCTGACATCACTCGTATTTGGACTCCGTTTAGTTGTCAGCAAACCAGGTTGGCAACTCCCCTGATTCAAATGAGCCTTATGTGCCTAAAAATTTCAGAAGCATTACTCTGTGTTTGATCAATAATGCATTTGTCAAGGTAGGACCTGTTGAGATGACCATATGTCTCTTTATCTAGCCATAAACGTATAAAACTCAAAAGTCGGTACAGTGAAGTCATCTATCATGGTCATGCAAGCTATGGTTACAGAGGGTCAATATTATGCCAAAGTACGAGACTGGCCTAGAATAAGCAGAAAGAAAAATGCAGAAATGGACTATAACAGCCATGGATGATTTACACTTCAACCTAAACAAACTGCAGATCCTGAAATAGATGGAGAAATAGAGATCGTTGCCTAATCTAAAATTTATGAATTAAAGATTTGAAAGAGACCAAACGACAAGGTACCTACCTTAGAAAATGTTTGGTTGACGAAATGTTTTTTGAGTTTTCGTTTTCAACTTGAAATCTGAATCCAAAAACAAGTTTGGTTGACAATTATTACCAAAAACAGTTTTAATCTGAATTTCTAAAAGCTGAAAGGAACAGTGACAATTGTAGTACTTCAGCAATGGAGACTTAGAAACAATACTACCAGGAATCAAGTGCTGACCCAAGACCTAGAAATTACTATGTTAAAAGATGCAGTAGAAATTTTTCCTGAGTTGTATATGGTTTATATATTCTTCAGATCAAGAACTTTAATCAAGTCCATCAAACATATTTTTCTGTTTTTGATTAAAAAATCGTACTTTTCTGAATCAAACAAATTTTTACAATTTCATGCTATAAATATTGGATTAACTTAATACACGTTTTTAACTTTTTAGAAATGTTCAACCTAAAAACTTGATTGCCAAAACATAAGTAATTTTTTCTAAGGGAACCTCCACAAACCAAACATGCATATAAGGTTTGTAGATTTAAAAACGGTATTAAATTGTAGGACCAGATCTCATGATGATGCATAACCTTGGGGATTTGAATAGAATTATGACAAACTAATTCTGTCCTATTGGACTTACTAGCTCCGTTTCTCCTCAAAAGGTACATAATTTGGTACATAATTGCATATACCTATATATTCCACTATACAAGATAATCATGCATAAGAATATTTGATAGTTAATTGGATACAACGAACATCTATATATATTTGCATATTTTCAGGAAGAAAACATAATTTTTGCATACAAGGATAAGGAATAAGGAATCTCACAAGCCAAAAAGAGTGTTTACGCACATAGAACACATCTTTCAATTGGTTCCAAGGATGTAGAGATGAAAACCTAGTCTAGCTTATCCTTGGTCAAATATGCACTGAAATTGCATCAGAAACTCCATGGTAATTGTCCTTGCAAACTATTACAGATGATGATCAGAGAAGCAAAAGATCACTTTTAAATGAAGAAAATCAAAATGCTCAATGAAATTAAACACCAGTTTCAGTTTCTTCAGAATATATAAAACATTGTTTAAGTCAAGCAGCACCAGATGCCATCATGTAAGTAGGCATCCATGATTGTATTTACTCCCTTAATAAAAAATTACAGAGAGATTAATAGTAGTGACTATCATACGATTACTTTTTTGGGTTTGAGGATTCCTTTTACTTGTTATCATCAATTTAGCTTCCCTGGATAGGTGCATTTACCACAAACTATGTGGTTCTCTTTATTTCTTTCTCTATATTATATGATAATTTCAGCGGTGAAGAACAGATTCTAATTTCTTTGTTTCACACCATGATGACAATAAAATTTGCACATGGAGTAATCACTTGCAGTATGATAGCAAGCACGGTTCTAAATTTAAAAAAAAAAACTGTGAAAAAAAAAATCATAAAATTGTCACATGAGATGTAAGACTTTTACCGAAACATGAAAAATGACTATAGAATAAGTTCTAGAGGACACTGTACGTTCATACCTCAAAACCCAGGACAGACAGCTTCTCCTCACTATCAACTGGTACACAACTCCTATAAGTAATGTAGCTTTCTTCTCCATCAACGGAATTTGATGAAGTAGCCAACAGTTTTCTCCATTTATAATTACTTATCGTACTGAATAGTTGCGTTTGCATTTCCGATGCATTTTCTTGAAAATAAAAGAGCTTTCTCCGAGATTTGATCTTACTTGCATCCTTCGTGCTATCTTTTACTTGTTCGCATTTCAGAGGTACGCGGTAGCCAGTTTCGCTGCAGTGATATTTCTTATCATTCTAGATTAAAACAACTTAGATTTAGTGCACACACAAAACAACTTCAATGAAGCTAAAGAGTTTTTTTAAAAAAATTGGATGTCAGAAAAGTAAAACCGTGGTGGGAAAAAACTCGATTATATATTAACTAGTGAATACAAGGTGGTTTAAGCAGGTGCCTATTGCAGTTGGAGATGTCATGAACCAAGGTGCCACAATGAGATCTGACGTCTACGCATTGAAACCATACAAAATCGTCTTCTAACCAATCAGTTGATAGTTCCATCTGTTTGATATTGTAAAACGCCAGATTGCAATAAAAAAGCTAGTTCTGCTCCCGTAAATTTTGCATAAATTGCCGTTTGGAACTAAATGACCTAGCAGATCAGCGTAGCGGTAGTCAAGGCCCTTGATTTTGATCGCATCGCAGAAAGTACCACTTAGATGAAGAAGAAAAGCCATTAACTAATATTCGACCTAGGGCGCCGGTTAAAGCGGAAGATAGAATTGGGGAAATTTTAGCTGAGGGGTGGGGTGGGTACCTTTTCGGAATACTGGCAGGGGAGGCAGGGGCCGGAGGGAGAGCAGCGGAAGGTGGTGTTGCCCTTGGATTCTTGGAAGCTTAGGAGCAATCGGCCCCCGGCCCTCACGCCTCGGGCGGTGGCGGTGGCAGCGGCGGCGCCAACACCGACGACCTCTCCTCGCGGTGCCCTCCCTCCATCCGGCGCTTCCCCACGCGCCGAAGGGATGGAACAGCAGAAGGACGCAAAAGCTAACAGCACCAGCGCCGGCCACCGCCTGGGCAGCACCGTCGCCGCGCTTCCAGATCTCATGCCTTTCGACTCGCCGGGCGAAAGGACGAGCTCCGTGGAGGCGTGGATTGCGGATGCTCGTAGTAAGTAATGCCTATTTCATGCTTATCGGATTCGGATGTGTTGCGGGGGTTGGATTGCGGAGTCACGGAGCATGAAAAGAGATTAGCTGGGATGTACGCATATTGATTGCTTCATTGCATGGGAGCTCCACCAATAACGTGCATAGGATATATACGTATATATATACACACGTGCATTAGGCGTGTAGAAAACTAAAGAGGACATACTCTAAGCATACCCTTACTGCATAATGACTTAAATCAACATAATTACTCAATTAAAGGCTTAATCAATTTTACCCTAACACTTGGAGAATGAACTTTGAAGGCTAAGTCGATGCACTAATGCTATTTTAGAGGAAGAAGAAGCAAGTTTATGAATATACATAGACTACCATTTACTACTTACCTTCAATTACTTGGCAACCACCCCATAAAAGTAATATACTACATATTTTAAAATTATATTTAATGGCTTTTACATATATGTTCTTAGAATAATATTATATTAGAACAAAAGTTAAAAGTTTAAAACTACCTAAACTCCTAACTTGGACTAGCAACTATTATCTTAGCTCCTAAGATTTAGAGACATTATAATTATAATTAAGGTAAAAGATGCCATGTATTTATTGATCAAAAAAGTTTTAATATTTGCCGACTTAAAATAAGCTAAATCTCAAGCAACAGAGATGATTTGAACTATTTAAGGATTATGACTTGGTGAATTACTATCCAGGAAAGTAAATATCTTGGTTGATGCACTAAGTAAGAAATCTTTGACTGACTCAACAACCCATCAATATGCAGCAACCATCATCATCCTCAGCAATCAAATGCTGTCACGCCCCGACCCACCTGTCGGACACATGACAACCGCCGTACGAGCCCAAAGGACCCATATAAGATATTTTGTAACAAATAATGTCCATACACATAATCAACACAGCGGAATATACAATTAAATCATCTATGAATCTCTACTAACACAGTCTCGATATACCTACTACAATTCTACAATAATGACATCGATAAATAAAATGAAATCCATCGATAGCCCTCATCTTCATCAAATATTCCGGTCAGTCATCTAACAACCTGCATACACATTGAACGCGGTGTGCTCAGCCTTGTGGCCTAGTGCGAAATTACAGCTCGAAACCACAATACGAAATCCAAGACTAAGGGGATCGTTCAAGGATGCCTTAATGAGATTAGTTATCACATAATAAGTTTTTTAATATTTTACATGTATTATCCGATTATGTTATATGTCAACCTAGGTTGTAAGTAGATGTGTGTCTCTGAATGTCACCTAAGTTATATACAATATCGGTGTCACTAGTGTGAATTATATATAACATCTTTATTTTTATATCACATGACTCGAGCTGCCGGCCTATGCTTAAGGAAAGTCCTGGCCTGGGACTTTCCTAAGCCCATCAATGCCATTACAGTCTATGTCTCTACCTATGCCCATTGCACTGATGTTGGCGGAGAGGACGGGTGACCCAAAATCACTCTCCATCATTTCACTAGTCGCTGGCCATGCCTCCCCTAGCGAAACCGTCGTGCCCTTACATCCTCTCCGGATCCGTAAGGGCAACGACATCTGTGTAGTACTACACACTGTCCGTAGACAGGGTCACCATTACAACAGTCTCATCGGCCACGGCTAGCCGAAATAATAATCTTAGGATCCGGACTACTCATCCGACTGTCTGCAGAACGTCAAGGATGATAGCCGTATGGTCTACGGATCCACCATCCAATGCCTCACGTAGTGAATCACCTTCCCAGTCCACTAGCAATCAACGTTGGTCGGAATAAACGCACATCCATACAATGGGTTGTGGCTATCCTGACTACATCGTGGCTAAGTCCATGGTAGGGTTCATCCTCGCTAGCCATCTAAGAACTATCACGGTGTCGCTTAAGCGGTACATGTGGGGGTATCGGTATCTGGGTATGGACCCACTCCATTTTTGGTCTGTCTTGACATAGGAGTTAATCTCGTCCAACCCTCAGCTCACTCCCAGTATCTAAGTTATCTATAATCTGTAGCCTCAGGAGGTGCTGGTATGTGAACATCACTAACCGAACGCTAATAGTTTGCGATGTCATTTGGGGTGCATTAATAACACCCTTAGTTTAAAATTTAGTGATGTTCTTACGTTGTACTAGTATCATGTCACCTATGTTTCTATACTAAAGTATCCGGTGTAATCATGATACTATATTCTATGTTTGCTTATTTTTATCATGTTCCGCATGATATTATTTTGTATTTAGCATTTCAACATAATTAACTAACATGCGGTAAAAATAATATATCATGCGTAAAGAGAAAAAATAAGCATGCATAACATATTAACATGCTAAATAAAATATAATAATATAGCATGTATTTTTCTTGATAGTTTTAGAAGCATGATATTTATTTAATTGACAGACATTCGAGAATTTTCCAACAAAATCTAATTAAGATTTTTCCTAGCTGGAATAAATCATACTATGATGAGCCTACGCACCTGATTTGGCGGTTTACTCTTCAGAACCAACCTAAGGTCCGTTCGTTGAATTTTATTCTCTGACACTGTCTCGATCCACGTGTCGTCATTTACGAATTTTATATTTTCCTGTTAATTATTCAACGAATTTTAATTCTTAATTCAGAAATAATTTCTCAAATCTCTCTTCACCACTACTCTTAGAATGATCTCTAGAATCACCACAATTTTTTTTCCAAGTTCGCCGAAAAATCTCCCCGGCGATCGCCGGAACACTCGCCGATGAAGTTCTTCGATCAGCACCAATATTGGTACCAATTGAAAAGTCTCTTCATGAGGATTCCAAAAATCATATTTGCCCCAATTTTTATAGCTCATACGCGATCAATTTCACCGATTAATCAATTTTGGTGAAATTCCTAAGTTAGGATTTTTAGCTCGCCGACGACCAACCGGCGGCTAATAGCCCTCAACTCTAGTACCAATGGATAGCTCTCATCAAGGAGAATCCATAGGTTCCAAGTTTGTAAGGTTTCACTGCCGGGATTGCCAGAAATCATCGGAGCAAGCTCCGGCAATCGAAACCCTCGCTGCCAACGCCTCTCGCATGATTTCTCCTTCATCTCTACACTAAATTTGGGCATCTTGGTATCAAAATGAAGAAGAGGTCGAGATCTACCTGCGGCTAAAATTTGGGAGCCTAGTTCGTCGTGGTTTCACCGGAGTATCGTCGGGAAGTTAGCGTCGCCGTCGCTGGTCCATGCGGAGGAGGAGAGAGAGAGAGGGGGGGGGGGGAGCTCGCGCAAGTTCGGTGAGAAGAAAATGAGTTTTAATTAATTAAAATCTTTTATCCTAGATTAAACCTTGACTATACAATTGACCAATCAAACGACGTCCAAATTACGATCCGTCTGCGCCGTTGGATTCCTTATTAAAAATACTATTTGATGATATAATTTTGAAATCAAAAATCTCATACTTCAAAAATTCATATGATTTTACAAATAAGTCCTTTAAAGAATTTCTTTTACGATTAAATTCTCCAAATACTAAAATTACTCTATTGCCCTTATTCAAAAATCATGGGTCTCAAAAATACACACTTCAATCCAAATGCAATAGCATAGTAGCCATCATCATTCAACAACACACTTTCATCCAACAGCATTGCACAATCGACCTTAACAAGCAGCAAGCAGCAAATTGGAAGGTGCGTTGAGGACGAAGTGATGGATGGCGATGAGTTCGCTGGGATCGCTATGAAGTCGACGACGCACGCGTGAGATCGATTTGGGGGCAAGGTATCACCATTTAGTCCTAATTCAACTTAAAACTTAACTAACCCTCTTCTAAGCATATCCATGTTTAAGAAAAATTTGATCTCTCATTATATTTTTGTTTTTATTTTTATTTATTTATTTATTTTCCTAATTTAACCACCTGAAAGTGGGGGTTTACACTTTTCCTATAAAGATTGCTCACTACAACAAGCTTGATAATTTTCCTCTTGAATGATGTCGACAAAGAGTTTGTCGATGAGTTTTTACTACGAGTATGTTTTACAAATTAGGACTTTCACTATAAGAATATTTAGGAGTTTGAGAGAATCAATTACTTTGATAATGGATGGTGACTTTCAGCCGATGTGGATAAAATTGATCACTAATATCTTTTTCATCGCACCAACAATAACACCAAGCAATCACCTTGTTCGGATGAGCTTCAAATTGATTCCGAATTAAGAGTTTGATAAAACTTTACTTACAAAATTAGAGTGGTGCAGCGGAAGCATGGTGGGCCCAAAACCCATATGTCAACATTAATTAAGTTGGTTGGGTGAATCATTTGTTCCATGAATGCTGGAGAAAAAATAATCTTAATGAACTCTTCATGATACTTAAATACACAAATTTTTATTTATAAATGAGGAAGAAATAATTATCTATTGAGGCATTTTGCTTCAGCAATATTGATGAAGTGTTTGTCGATGAGTTTTCATTCTAAATAGGCTACGAGAATAATATATAATTTTTATGTTTGGAGGGAGAGGAGCCTTATGGACAGTTAAATGGAGATTTGTTCCATGAATGCAGGAGAAATAATAATCATTTGAGGTATATTGCTTGAGTGATATTGACGAAGGGCTTCACGAATAGGGCTTTTCCTATAAGGATTGCTCACGGCAACAAGCTTGATAATTTTCCTCTTGAATGATGTCGGCAAAGAGTTTGTCTCTGAATTTTTACTACAAGTATATTTTACAAATTAGGACTTTCACTATAAGAATATTTAGGAGTTTGAGAAAATCAATTACTATGATAATGGATGGTGACTTTCAGCCGATGTGGATAAAATTGATCACTAATATCTTTTTCATCACACCAACAATAACGCCAAGCAATCACCTTGTTCGGATGAGCTTCAAATTGATTCCAAATTAAGAGTTTGATAAAAATTTATGTACAAAATTAGAGTGGTGCAGCAGAAGCATGGTGGGCCCATAACCCACAGGTCCCAAGATCGAAACTTTGCTATAATATTAATAAAATTGGTTGGGTGAATCATTGTGCCTCTTGAAGGGTAAGTTTCGGAGGAATAGGGGATTTATATGAAATAATTATCTAATGAGGCATTTTGCTTGAGCAATGTTGATTAAGTGTTTGTCCATGAGTTTTTATTCTAATTAGCCTATCTGTTCCATGAATGCAGGAGAAATAATAATCGTTTGATGTATATTGCTTGAGTGATAGTTTGTCGATGAGTTTTTACTACGAGTATTTTTACAAATTAGGACTTTCAATATAAGAATGATAATTAGATGACGAGGCATTTGACTACCTTAAGAGAGTCATAGTTACTCCCATCATTTACCCGCGCTTGGTTGAATTTCTTCACTTTGACATTTAGAGCACTCGGCAGAAATCACATTGCGTGAGCATCCGCGGGGACCATCGTAATGCTTAGTTTTAATTAAACAGTCGTAATGTACAAATTAGGACTTTCACTATAAGAATGATAATGGATGGTGACTTTCAGCCAATGTGGATAAAATTGATCACTAATATCTTTTTCATCACACCAACAATAACATCAAGCAGTACACAAAGTGTACATCCCTCTAGTTAGAGTAATTGGGCTCTATATTGGAGGATTATGAGGTCTTAGGTTCAAGACTCGTTAAGTTCTAAAAAAAAACAATAACACCAAGCAATCACCTTGTTCGGATGAGCTTCAAATTGATTCAGAATTAAGAGTTTGATAAAAATTTATATACAAAATCAGAGTGGCGCAGTGGAAGCGTGGTGGGCCCATAACCCATAGGTCCCAAGATAGAAACTTAGCTCTAATATTAATTAAGTTGGTTGGGTGAATCATTATGCCTCTTGAAGAGTAAGTTTGGGAGGAATAGGGGATTCATATGAAATAATTATCTAATGAGGCATTTTGCTTGAGCAATGTTGATTAAGTGTTTGTCGTTCCAGAGAAATAATGCAAAGAGTTTATCGATGAGTTTTTACTAAGAGTATTTTGCGGATGTGGATAAAATTGAACACTAATATTTTTTTCATCACACCAACAATAACACCAAGCAATCACCTTATTCGGATGAGCTTCAAGTTGATTCTGAATTAAGCGTTAGATAAAACTTTATGCACAAAATTAGAGTGATGCAATGGAAGGGTGGTGGGCCCATAAGCCATAGGTCCGAAGATCGAAACTTGGCTCTGAAATTAATTAAGTTGGTTGGTTGTATCATTGTGCCTCTTCAAGAATAAGTTTGGGAGGAACAGGGGATTCATATGAAATAATTATGTCTTTGTCGATGAGAGTTTTTACTACGTGACTTTCAGTGGATGTGGAGAAAATTAAACACTAATATCTTTTTCATCACACCAACAATAACACCAAGCAATCACCTTATTCGGATGAGCTTCAAATTAATTCCGAATTAAGAGTTTGATGAAACTTTCGGTACAAAATCAGAGTGGCGCAGCGGAAGCGTGGTGGGCCCATAACCCACATGTCCCAAGATCGAAACTTGGCTCTGATATTAATTAAATTGGTTTCGTGAATCATTGTCCCTCTTGAAGAGTAATTTGGGAGAAAAGGTAATTTATGTACAATTAAATGAATATTTGTTCCATGAATGCATGAGAAATAATAATCATTTGAAGTCTTGAAGAGTAATTTGGGAGGAAAAGGTAATTTATGTACAATTAAATGAATATTTGTTCCATGAATGCATGAGAAATAATAATCATTTGAAGTCTTGAAGAGTAATTTGGGAGGAAAAGGTAATTTATGTACAATTAAATGAATATTTGTTCCATGAATGCATGAGAAATAATAATCATTTCACGAATAGGGCTTTTCCAGCAAACTTAATAATTTTCCTCATCTGGATAAAATTGAACACTAATATCTTTTTCTTCATACTAACAATAACACTAAGCAATCACCTTATTCGGATGAGCTTCACATTGATTTCGAATTAAGAGTTTGATAAAACTTTATGTACAAAATCAGAGTGGCGCAGTCGAAGCGTGGTCTGCCTATAACCCACAGGTCCCAAGATCAAAACATGGCTCTATTATTAATTATGTTGGTTGGTTGTATCATTGTGCCTCTTAAAGATTAAGTTTGGGAGGAATAGGGGATTCAAATGAAATAATTATCTAATGAGACATTTTGCTTGAGCAATGTTGATTAAGTGTTTGTTGACGAGTTTTCATTCTAATTCCATGAATGCAGGAGAAATAATAATCGTTTGAGGTAGGGCTTTTCCTATAAGGATTGCTCACTACAACAAACTTGATAATTTTTCTCTTGAATGATGTCGACAAAGAGTTTGTCGATGAGTTTTTACTACAAGTATTTTTACAAAATAGGACTTTCACTATATAAGAATATTTCGGAGTTTGAGAGAATCAATTACTTTGATAATGGATGGTGACTTTCGGTGGATGTGGATAAAATTGAACATTAATATCTTTTTCATCACACCAACAATAACACCAAGCAATCACCTTATTCGGATGAGCTTCAAATTGATTCCGAATTAAGAGTTTCATGAAACTTTAGGTACAAAATCAGAGTGGCGCAGCGGAAGCATGGTGGGCCCATAACACACAGGTCCCAAGATCAAAACTTGGCTCTAATATTAATTAAATTGGTTCTGTGAATCATTGTCCCTCTCGAAGAGTAATTTGGGAGGAAAAGGGAATTTATGTACAATTAAATGAATATTTGTTCCATGAATGAGGTAGAGTATTTTTACAAAGGATGTGGATAAAATTGAACATTAATATCTTTTTCATCACACCAACAATAACAACAAGCAATCACCTTATTCGGATGAGCTTCAAATTGATTCCGAATTACGAGTTTGATGAAACTTTACATACAAAATCAGAGTGGCGCAGCGGAAGCGTGGTGGGCCCATAACCCACAGGTCCCAAGATCGAAACTTGGCTCTGATATTAATTAAATTGGTTGGGTGAATCATTGTCCCTCTTGAAGAGTAATTTGGTAGAAAAAGGGAATTTATGTACAATTAAATGAATATTTGTTTCATGCCTCATTTGAGGTATAATGGATGGTTACTATCAGCCGATGTGGATAAAATTGAACACTAATATATTTTTCATCACACCAAGCAATCACATTATTTGGACGAGCTACAAATTGATTCCCAACTATGAGTTTGATAAAATTTTATGTACAAAATTAGAGTGGCGCAGTGGAAGCATGGTGGGCCCATAACCCACAGGTCCCAAGATCGAAATTTGGCTCTAATATTAATTAAGTTGGTTGGTTGTATCATTGTGCCTCTTAAAGATTAAGTTTGATTGGAATAGGGGATTCATATGAAATAATTATCTAATGAGACATTTTGCTTGAGCAATGTTGATTATTGATAATTTTTCTCTTGAATGATGTCGACAAATAGTTTGTCGATGAGTTTTTACTACAAGTATTTTTACAAATTAGGACTTTCACTATAAGAATATTTCGGAGTTTGAGAGAATCAATTACTTTGATAATAGATGGTGACTTTCAGCGGATGTGGATAAAATTGAACATTAATATCTTTTTCATCACACCAACAATAACACCAAGCAATCACCTTATTCGGATGAGCTTCAAATTGATTCCGAATTAAGGGTTTGATGAAACTTTATGTATAAAATTAGAGTGGCGCAGCGGAAGCGTGGTGGGCCCATAACCCACAGGTCCCAAGATCCAAACTTGGCTCTGATATTAATTAAATTGGTTGGGTGAATCATTATCCCTCTCAGTAATTTGGTAGAAAAAGGTAATTTATGTACAATTAAATGAATATTTGTTCCATGAATGTATGAGAAATAATAATCATTTGAAGTATATTGCTTGAGTGATATTGATGAAGGGCTTCACGAATAGGGCTTTTCCAGCAAACTTAATAATTTTCCTCTTGAATGATGTCGGCAAAGAGTTTGAGAGAATCAATTACTTTTATAATTGATGGCTACTTTCAGCCGATGTGGATAAAATTGAACACTAATATCTTTTTCTTCATACTAACAATAACACTAAGCAATCACCTTATTCGGATGAGCTTTACATTGATTTCGAATTAAGAGTTTGATAAAACTTTATGTACAAAATCAGAGTGGCGCAGTCGAAGCGTGGTTTGCCTATAACCTACAAGTCCCAAGATCAAAACTTGGCTCTATTATTAATTAAGTTGGTTGGTTGTATCATTGTGCCTCTTAAAGATTAAGTTTGGGAGGAATAGGGGATTCATATGAAATAATTATCTAATGAGACATTTTGCTTGAGCAATGTTGATTAAGTGTTTGTTGATGAGTTTTCGTTCTAATTAGCCTATCTGTTCCATGAATGCAGGAGAAATAATAATCGTTTGAGGTAGGGCTTTTCCTATAAGGATTGCTCACTACAACAAACTTGATAATTTTTCTCTTGAATGATGTCAACAAAGCTTGATAATTTTTCTCTTGAATGATGTCGACAAAGAGTTTGTCGATGAGTTTTTACTACAAGTATTTTTACAAATTAGGACTTTCACTATAAGAATATTTCGGAGTTTGAGAGAATCAATTACTTTGATAATGGATGGTGACTTTCGGTGGATGTGGATAAAATTGAACATTAATATCTTTTTCATCACACCAACAATAACACCAAGCAATCACCTTATTCGGATGAGCTTCTAATTGATTCGGAATTAAGAGTTTCATGAAACTTTAGGAACAAAATCAGAGTAGCGCAGCGGAAGCGTGGTGGGCCCATAACCCACAGGTCCCAAGATCGAAACTTGGCTCCGATATTAATTAAATTGGTTCCGTGAATCATTGTCCCTCTCGAAGAGTAATTTGGGAGGAAAAGAGAATTTATGTACAATTAAATGAATATTTGTTCCATGAATGAGGTAGAGTATTTTTACAAAGGATGTGGATAAAATTGAACATTAATATCTTTTTCATCACACCAACAGTAACAACAAGCAATCACCTTATTCGGATGAGCTTCAAATTGATTCTGAATTACGAGTTTGATGAAACTTTACGTACAAAATCAGAGTGGCGCAGCGGAAGCGTGGTGGGCCCATAACCCACAGGTCCCAAGATCGAAACTTGGCTCTGATATTAATTAAATTGGTTGGGTGAATCATTGTCCCTCTTGAAGAGTAATTTGGTAGAAAAAGGGAATTTATGTCCTTGAATCAATTACTTTTATAATGGATGGTTACTATCAGCCGATGTGGATAAAATTGAACACTAATATTTTTTCATCACACCAAGCAATCACCTTATTTGGACGAGCTTCAAACTGATTCCCAACTATGAGTTTGATAAAACTTTATGTACAAAATTAGAGTGGCGCAGTGGAAGCGTGGTGGGCCCATAACCGACAGTTCCCAAGATCGAAATTTGGCTCTAATATTAATTAAGTTGGTTGGTTGTATCATTGTGCCTCTTAAAGATTAAGTTTGATTGGAATAGGGGATTCATATGAAATAATTATCTAATGAGACATTTTGCTTGAGCAATGTCGATTATTGATAATTTTTCTCTTGAATGATGTCGACAAAGAGTTTGTCGATGAGTTTTTACTACAAGTATTTTTACAAATTTCATCACACCAACAAGAACACCAAGCAATCACCTTATTCGGATGAGCTTCAAATTGATTCTGAATTAAGGGTTTGATGAAACTTTATGTATAAAATCAGAGTGGCGCAGCGGAAGCGTGGTGGGCCCATAACCCATAAGTCCCAAGATCCAAACTTGGCTCTGATATTAATTAAAATGGTTCCGTGAATCATTGTCCCTCTTGAAGACTAATTTGGGTGGAAAAGGTAATTTATGTACAATTAAATGAATATTTGTTCCATGAATGCATGAGAAATAATAATCATTTTAAGTATATTGCTTGAGTGATATTGATGAAGGGCTTCACGAATAGGGCTTTTCCAGCAAACTTAATAATTTTCCTCTTGAATGATGTCAGCAAAGAGTTTGAGAGAATCAATTACTTTTATAATTGATGGTTACTTTCCGCCGATGTGGATAAAATTGAACACTAATATCTTTTTCTTCATACTAACAATAACACTAAGCAATCACCTTATTCGGATGAGCTTCACATTGATTTCGAATTAAGAGTTTGATAAAACTTTATGTACAAAATCAAAGTGGCGCAGTGGAAGCGTGGTCTGCCTATAACCTACAGGTCCCAAGATCATAACTTGGCTCTATTATTAATTAAGTTGGTTGGTTGTATCATTGTGCCTCTTAAAGATTAAGTTTGGGAGGAATAGGGGATTCATATGAAATAATTATCTAATGAGACATTTTGCTTGAGCAATGTTGATTAAGTGTTTGTTGATGATTTTTCATTCTAATTAGCCTATCTGTTCCTTGAATGCAGGAGAAATAATAATCGTTTGAGGTAGGGCTTTTCCTATAAGGATTGCTCACTACAACAAACTTGATAATTTTTCTCTTGAATGATGTCAACAAAGCTTGATAATTTTTCTCTTGAATGATGTCGACAAAGAGTTTGTCGATGAGTTTTTACTACAAGTATATTTACAAATTAGGACTTTCACTATAATAATATTTCGGAGTTTGAGAGAATCAATTACTTTGATAATGGATGGTGACTTTCAGCGGAGGTGGATAAAATTGAACATTAATATCTTTTTCATCACACCAACAATAACACCAAGCAATCACCTTATTCGGATGAGCTTCAAATTGATTCCGAATTAAGAGTTTGATGAAACTTCAAGTACAAAATCAGAGTGGCGCAGCGGAAGCGTGGTGGGGCCATAACCCACAGGTCCCAAGATCGAAACTTGGCTCTCATATTAATTAAATTGGTTCCGTGAATCATTGTCCCTCTTGAAGAGTAATTTGGGATGAAAAGGGAGTTTATGTACAATTAAATGAATATTTGTTCCATGAATGAGGTAGAGTATTTTTACAAAGGATGTGGATAAAATTGAACATTAATATCTTTTTCATCACACCAACAATAACAACAAGCAATCACCTTATTCGGATGAGCTTCAAATTGATTCCGAATTAAGAGTTTGATGATACTTTATGTACAAAGTTAGAGTGGCGCTGCGGAAGCGTGGTGGGCCCATAACCCACAGGTCCCAAGATCGAAACTTGGCTCTGATATTAATTAAATTGTTTGGGTGAATCATTGTCCCTCTTGAAGAGTAATTTGGTAGAAAAAGGGAATTTATGTACAATTAAATGAATATTTGTTTCATGCCTCATTTGAGGTATATTCACGAATATGGCTTTTCCTATAAGGATTGTTCACTATAACAAGCTTGATAATTTTCCTCGATGTGGATAAAATTGAACACTAATATCTTTTTCATCACACCAAGCAATCACCTTATTTGGACGAGCTTCAAATTGATTCCCAACTATGAGTTTGATAAAACTTTATGTAAAAAATTAGAGTTGGCGTAGTGGAAGCGTGGTGGGCCCATAACCCACAGGTCCCAAGATCAAAATTTGGCTCTAATATTAATTAAGTTGGTTGGTTGTATCATTGTGCCTCTTAAAGATTAAGTTTGATTGGAATAGGGGATTCATATGAAATAATTATCTAATGAGACATTTTGCTTGAGCAATGTTGATTATTGATAATTTTTCTCTTGAATGATGTCGACAAAGAGTTTGTCGATGAGTTTTTACTACAAGTATTTTTACAAATTAGGACTTTCACTATAAGAATATTTCGGAGTTTGAGAGAATCAATTACTTTGATAATGGATGGTGACTTTCAGCGGATGTGGATAAAATTGAACATTAATATCTTTTTCATCACACCAACAATAACACCAAGCAATCACCTTATTCGGATGAGCTTCAAATTGATTCTGAATTAAGGGTTTGATGAAACTTTATGTATAAAATCAGAGTGGCGTAGCGGAAGCGTGGTGGGCCCATAACCCACAAGTCCCAAGATCGAAACTTGGCTCTGATATTATTTAAATTTGTTCTGTGAATCATTGTACCTCTTGAAGACTAATTTGGGAGGAAAAGGTAATTTATGTACAATTAAATGAATATTTGTTCCATGAATGCATGAGAAATAATAATCATTTTAAGTATATTGCTTGAGTGATATTGATGAAGGGCTTCACGAATAGGGCTTTTCCAGCAAACTTAATAATTTTCCTCTTGAATGATGTCGGCAAAGAGTTTGAGGTGATGGTTACTTTCGGCCGATGTGGATAAAATTGAACACTAATATCTTTTTCTTCATACTAACAATAACACTAAGCAATCACCTTATTCGGATGAGCTTCACATTGATTTCGAATTAAGAGTTTGATAAAACTTTATGTACAAAATCAGAGTGGCGCAGTCGAAGCGTGGTCTGCCTATAACCCACAGGTCCCAAGATCAAAACTTGGCTCTATTATTAATTAAGTTGGTTGGTTGTATCATTGTGCCTATTAAAGATTAAGTTTGGGAGGAATAGGGGATTCATATGAAATAATTATCTAATGAGACATTTTGCTTGAGCAATGTTGATTAAGTGTTTGTTGATGAGTTTTCATTCTAATTAGCCCTTGATAATTTTTCTCTTTAATGATGTCGACAAAGCTTGATAATTTTTCTCTTGAATGATGTCGACAAAGAGTTTGTTGATGAGTTTTTACTACAAGTATTTTTACAAAATAGGACTTTCACTATGGAGTTTGAGAGAATCAATTACTTTGATAATGGATGGTGACTTTCGGTGGATGTGGATAAAATTGAACATTAATATCTTTTTCATCACACCAACAATAACACCAAGCAATCACCTTATTCGGATGAGCTTCAAATTGATTCTGAATTAAGAGTTTGATGAAACTTTAGGTACAAAATTAGAGTGGCGCAGCGGAAGCGTGGTTGGCCCATAACCCACAGGTCCTAAGATCGAAACTTGGCCCTGATATTAATTAAATTGGTTGGGTGAATCATTGTCCCTCTTGAAGATTAATTTGGTAGAAAAAGGGAATTTATGTACCTCATTTGAGGTATATTCACGAATATGTTAAATGAATATTTGTTTCATGCCTCATTTGAGGTATATTCACGAATATGGCTTTTCCTATAAGGATTGCTCACTACAACAAGCTTGATAATTTTCCTCGAATCAATTACTTTGATATAATGGATGGTTACTATCAGCCGATGTGGATAAAATTGAACACTAATATCTTTTTCATCACACCAAGCAATCACCTTATTTGGACGAGCTTCAAATTGATTCTCAACTATGAGTTTGATAAAACTTTATGTACATAATTAGAGTGGCGCAGTGGAAGCGTGGTGGGCCCATAACCCATAGGTCCCAAGATCGAAATTTGGCTCTAATATTAATTAAGTTGGTTGGTTGTATCATTGTGCCTCTTAAAGATTAAGTTTGATTGGAATAGGGGATTCATATGAAATAATTATCTAATGAGACATTTTGCTGGAGCAATGTTGATTATTGATAATTTTTCTCTTGAATGATGTCGATAAAGAGTTTGTCGATGAGGTTTTACTACAAGTATTTTTACAAATTAGGACTTTCACTATAAGAATATTTCGGAGTTTTAGAGAATCAATTACTTTGATAATGGATGGTGACTTTGAGCGGATGTGGATAAAATTGAATATTAATATCTTTTTCATCACACCAACAATAACACCAAGCAATCACTTTATTCGGATGAGCTTCAAATTGATTCCGAATTAAGGGTTAGATGAAACTTTATGTACAAAATCAGAGTGGCGCAGCGGAAGCGTGGTGGGCCCATAACCCACAGGTCCCAAGATCGAAACTTGGCTCTGATATTAATTAAATTGGTTCCGTGAATCATTGTCCCTCTTGAAGAGTAATTTGGGAGGAAAAGGTAATTTATGTACAATTAAATGAATATTTGTTCCATGAATGCTTGAGAAATAATAATCATTTGAAGTATATTGCTTGAGTGATATTGATGAAGGGCTTCACGAATAGGGCTTTTCCAGCAAACTTAATTGATGGTTACTTTATGTGGATAAAATTGAACACTAATATCTTTTTCTTCATACTAACATTAACACTAAGCAATCACCTTATTCGGATGAGCTTCACATTGATTTCGAATTAAGAGTTTGATAAAACTTTATGTACAAAATCAGAGTGGCGCAGTCGAAGCGTGGTCTGCCTATAACGCACAAGTCCCAAGATCAAAACTTGGCTCTATTATTAATTAAGTTGGTTGGTTGTATCATTGTGCCTCTTAAAGATTAAGTTTGGGAGGAATAGGGGATTCATATGAAATAATTATCTAATGAGACATTTTGCTTGAGCAATGTTGATTAAGTGTTTGTTGATGAGTTTTCATTCTAATTAGCCTATCTGTTCCATGAATGGAGGAGAAATAATAATCGTTTGAGGTAGGGCTTTTCCTATAAGGATTGCTCACTACAACAAACTTGATAATTTTTCTCTTGAATGATGTCGACAAAGCTTGATAATTTTTCTCTTGAATGATGTCGACAAAGAGTTTGTCGATGAGTTTTTACTACAAGTATTTTTACAAATTAGGACTTTCACTATAAGAATATTTCGGAGTTTGAGAGAATGTAATTGATAATGGATGGTGACTTTCGGTGGATGTGGATAAAATTGAACATTAATATCTTTTTCATCACACCAACAATAACACCAAGCAATCACCTTATTCGGATGAACTTCAAATTGATTCCGAATTAAGAGTTTGATGAAACTTTAGGTACAAATTCAGAGTGGTGCAGCGGAAGCGTGGTGGGCCCATAACGCACAGGTTCCAAGATTGAAACTTGGCTCTGATATTAATTAAATTGGTTCCGTGAATCATTGTCCCTCTTGAAGAGTAATCTAGGAGGAAAAGGGAATTTATGTACAATTAAATGAATATTTGTTCCATGAATGAGGTAGAGTATTTTTACAAAGGATGTGGATAAAATTGAACATTAATATCTTTTTCATCACACCAACAATAACAACAAGCAATCACCTTATTTGGATGAGCTTCAAATTGATTCCGAATTAAGAGTTTGATGAAACTTTAGGTACAAAATTAGAGTGTCGCAGCGGAAGCGTGGTGGGCCCATAACCCACAGGTCCCAAGATTGAAACTTGGCTCTGATATTAATTAAATTGTTTGGGTGAATCATTGTCCCTCTTGAAGAGTAATTTGGTAAAAAAATGGAATTTATGTACAATTAAATGAATATTTGTTTCATACCTCATTTGAGGTATATTCACGAATATGGCTTTTCCTATAAGGATTGCTCTCTACAACAAGCTTGATAATTTTCCTCGATGTGGATAAAATTGAACACTAATATCTTTTTCATCACACCAAGCAATCACCTTATTTGGACGAGCTTCAAATTGATTCCCAACTATTAGTTTGATAAAACTTTATGTACGAAATTAGAGTGGCGTAGTGGAAGCTTTGTGGGCCCATAACCAACAGGTCCTAAGATCGAAATTTGGCTCTGATATTAATTAAGTTGGTTGGTTGTATCATTGTGCCTCTTAAATATTAAGTTTGATTGGAATTGGGGATTCATATGAAATAATTATCTAATGAGACATTTTGCTTGAGCAATGTTGATTATTGATAATTTTTCTCTTGAATGATGTCGACAAAGAGTTTGTCGATGAGTTTTTACTACGAGTACTTTTACAAATTAGGACTTTCACTATAAGAATATTTCGGAGTTTGAGAGAATCAATTACTTTGATAATGGATGGTGACTTTCAGCGGATGTGGATAAAATTGAACATTAATATCTTTTTCATCACACCAACAATAACACCAAGCAATCACCTTATTCGGATGAGCTTCAAATTGATTCCGAATTAAGAGTTTGATGAATCTTTAGGTACAAAATCAGAGTGGCGCAGCGGAAGCGTGGTGGGCCCATAACCCATAGGTCCCAAGATCGAAACTTGGCTCTGATATTAATTAAATTGGTTGCGTGAATCATTGTCCCTCATAAAGATTAATTTGGGAGAAAAAGGGAATTTATATACAATTAAATGAATATTTAATTAAATGAATATTTGTTCCATGAATGCATAAGAAATAATAATCATTTGAGGTATATTGATGAAGGGCTTTTCCTATAAGGATTGCTCACTACAACACAAGCTTGATAATTTTCCTCTTGAATGATGTCGGCAAAGAGTTTGAGAGATAATGGATGGTTACTTTCAGCCGATGTGGATAAAATTGAACACTAATATCTTTTTCATCACACCAACAATAACACCATGCAATCACCTTCTTTGGATGAACTTTATGCACAAAATTAGAGTGGCACAGTGTGGTGGGCCCATAACCCATAGTATGTTGTATCATATGAAATAATTATGTAATGAGGCATTATTTTGCTTGAGCAATGTTGATTAAGTATTTGTCAATGAGTTTTCATTCTAATTAGCCTGCTTGTTTGAGGTATATTGCTTGAGTCGATGAGTTTTCATTCTAATTAGCCTTCTTGTTTGAGGTATATTGCTTGAGTGACATTGACGAAGGGCTTCACGAATAGGGCTTTTCCTATAAGGATTGCTCACTACAACAAACTTGATAATTTTTCTCTTGAATGATGTCGAATGGTGACTTTCAGCCAATGTGGATAAAATTGAACACTAATATCTTTTTCATCACACCAAGCAATCACCTTATTTGGATGAGCTTCAAATTGATTTCGAATTAAGAGTTTGATGATAATTATGTACAAAATCAGAGTGGCGTAGCGGAAGCGTGGTGGGCCCATAACCCATAGGTGTGAAACCCGTGATTTTTGAATAAGAGCAATAGAGTAATTTTAGTATTTGGAGGGTTTAATCGTAAAAGAAATTCTTTCAAGGACTTATTTGTAAAATCATATGAATTTTTGAAGTATGAGATTTTGATGTGAAAATTATACCATCAGATAGTATTTTTGATAAGGAATCCAACGGCGCAGACGGATCGTGATTTGGACGTCGTTTGATCGGTCAATTAAACAATTAAGATTTAATTAGGATTTAAGATTTTAATTTTAAAAAAAAAATATTTTTTTTTTCATTTTTCCCACCGAGCGCGCGCGACCTCCTCCCTCTTCCTCTCTCTCCTTCTCTCTCCTCTTCTGCAGCGGCGACGGCGACGACGATCATTTTTCCCATCAATGCTCCGACGAAACCACATCGAATTAGGCTCCCAAATTTTAGCCACAGGTAGATCTCGACCTCCTCTTCATTTTGATACCAAGATGCCTAAATTTGGTGTAGAGATGAGGGAGAAATCGCGTGAGAGGCGTCGGCGGCGAGGGTTTCGTCGCCGGAGCTTGCTCCGGCGATTACCGGCTATTCCGGCCGTGAAACCTTGCAAACTTGGTACCTATGGATTCTCCTTGACGAGAGCTATCCATTGGTACTGGAGCTGAGGGCTATTGGCCGCCGGTTGGCCGCCGGCGAGCTAAAAACCCTAACTTTAGGATTTCGCCCAAAATTTTAATCGGTGAAATTGATCGTGTATGAGCTATAAAAATTGGGGCAAATATGATTTTTGGAATCCTCATGAAGAGAGCTTTCGATTGGTACCAATATTGGTGCTGATCGAAGAACTTCGCCGGCGAGGGTTCCGGCGAACTTTCCGGTGACCTTTCCGGCGACCGCCGGATAAATTTTCCGGCGAACTTGGAAAAAAAATTGGGATGATTCTAGAGATTATTCTAAGAATAGTGGTGAAGAGAGATTTGAGAAATTATTTCTAGATTGAGAATTAAAATTCGTTGAATAATTGACAGGAAAATATAAAAATGCGTAAATGACGGCACGTGGATCGAGGCAGACCTTAAGTTGGTTCCGAGGAGTAAACCGCCAAGTCAGGTGCGTTGGTTCTCCGATGGTAGGATTTATTCAAGCTAGGGAACTCCCGCTGGGGTTTTCTTAGGAACAATTCTTGGATGTCTTAAATATGATAAAACATAATGCTTGATAAGATTTGATTGGTTTGCATGTTAGTTTAATTTACTTTACTTAACATGCATGATATACCATGATTTCCTTATTAAGTTTCTAATATGTCGTAGTATCATGTCAAGCATGTTAAATATTATTTTATTGTGTTTCTATGCTATGATAGCATACCTACCATGCAGACATAGATAGTAAATAATGACATGTTATAACCTTTGGTGATGTCACCGCCACTTAGACAGAAAATGGGGCCTTTTTCCATATGCCCCGGTTGACCGTCGCGTACCGACGGTGGTCAAAACGGTGACGTCCCGTTAGGCGCCACTCCCGAGGTTGATGCGTAGCGGAGCACTGGGAGCACCACTCCCGACGTTATGCATAACTTATATACTGGGAGCTGGTAGGGTAAGGGACTGTACACACTCCATGGACATATTAGACTGGAAATATGGAGCAAGTCCTTACCCGAAACCTTCACCCGCGCGAGTGTCGTTGTAGGCGGCCTCGTGATAGTCCTGAGATGGTTAGCTAGGATGAACCCTACCATGGACTTGGCACCGACAAAGTCGAGGGCCACAACCCATCGTGCGGATGTGCGCCAATCTCGATAGACGTTGACGGCTATTGGACTGGGAAGGTGATTCCACATGCGACACCTTGGACAGTGGATCCGTAGACCGCACGGCTATCACCCTTGACGTCTGCAGACGATCGGATGAGTAGTCCGGATCCTAGGGTGGTTATTCCGGCTAGCCGTGGCCGATGATATTTAAGAGAGGTGACCCTGTCTACGGGCAGTGTGTAGTACTACATGGTTGTCGTGACCCCTACGGAATCCGGGGAGGATGTAAGGGCACGACGGTTTCGCTAGGGGAGGCATGGTTGGCGACTAGTGAAACAACAGGAGAGGGATTCTGGGTCATCCGTCCTCTCTGCCAACATCAGTGCAGCGGGCATAGGTAGAGACAGAAAGGCACTGATGGGCTTACTGATACCCCCGGCCCGGGTAGTCACTAAGCACAGGCTGGCAGCCCGAGTTTATGAAACTTAAAAGTCTCACCATGACGTAGGTGATAGACTACTGTTATGCACACTAGACATGACTTAGGTGACATCGAGTGGCATGTACACCTGTATTTAATTATTATTTAAATTGTTTATGTATGCTGTCTAGCTTATTATAAATTGTTTAAACGATGTGGCATGAAATGTGATAATTAACCACCAAAGACATCCTAGAATACTCCTCCTAGCCTTTGATTTCTTTATTCGGTAGAGCCGTAATTTCGCACTAGGCCGCAAGGCTGAGCACACCACTTTTCCCCGTGTGTGCAGGTCTGTTAGATGACCGTCCGAGAGATTTGATGAAGATGAGTCCGTCGACGAGTCTATTTTAAATTCTCGATGTCTTTTATTATAGAATTGTAGTAGGTTTATCGGGACTGTGTTAGAAATTTTGAGTTAGATAATTTAATTGTATATTCCGCTGCATAAACGATGTATATGAATGGTATGTATCACTTGATGCCTTGTATGGGTCTGTCGGGCTCATACGGCGGTTGCCACGTGGCCGACGGTTGGGTCGGGGCGTGACAACTTAAGTGGTATCAGAGCCTAGGTTTTGAAGACCTGACCATTAAAGTAATATGAGAACCTAGGTTTGGAGAACCTAGAAGATTGAGTTAAGTTTGAGGTTTTAAGGATTACGATGACAGTCCCGATATAATATAGGATAAAGTGTGAGTCGGAAATATAGTAGTATATTTCCTTGGTAAGGAGTTTTTACTCCGGCGATAGTAATTTTCGTTAGGATAAATTTTTCCTAGACCGCTAATCGCATTAATATACGAGATTATAAATTTATTAATCTTCGGACAATATATATGGCTACGATCTCCACTACATTGGAGAAGAGATAGAAACTTAGATCAATATGCTCAGATCTACGATCAAGTTTCATTTCTAAACAATCCAATAAATTTATCCATGATCATATCAAGGTTACCTTGTTGGGTACATCATGATCACCTCTTATACGAACATAGGTAGCTATCATCACTTTGATCTTAAGAGTATCGATATCAAAATATCTCATGCGATATCTTTATCATACTAGTTGTATCCCATGACCCAGTGGGGATACTGAGTTAGAATGAATCTATCAATATTTGATTTTATCCACTCCGAATCTAGCACGTGCTTCTGAGTTTGACTCTTAGGCATAGAAGCACCAGATACACTCTCACATCTGTACTCTTATGCTAGATAGCTGAGGTATCAGGTGGTCTATCAGAATTGCTAAATTGTGGACCTTCCTACTTGAGTTAACACGTGTGTTATTATACGACATTTGAGCACGTGTGATATTGTTAACTCTTGCTTATATCGCGGGTTATAATTATCTTATCAGATTGTGAAATCTGATGTTATGATCATATTGACTAACGGGTATAAACGATTTCTAGAAAGTGGAAATTTTGAATCATAGGTTAAATCTATGATCAGTTTGGAGATATAGAAATCCAGGTAGATTATCTCCAGTTATACACCCTTTTACATCTTGATGTCGATCATGAGAATTTTTCATACAAATCGTTGCCTTAGTCATTTCTTAGATCTTGAAAATAACTGATATTGAACGTCCATTTAAGATCTGGATCATAGAAGTTATATCAGAATTTATCTACGTAAGACCACTAAGCTTAAAGAAAGATCTATCGATGTTTTTAAGCCGGCTTACGTATGAGTTAATTTTGTTTAAATCTGACTCTTACTCGGATCTCTTCAATGGACTTTATTTCTGATTCATAAATTTGATTATAGATGGATCGGTTTGAAATGATTTGAAATTGTCATCTATGACCTTACTCTCATTTGAGTTAATTATTATATACATGTAAATCTTATGTGTATATGTTGATCATTTTGGATCGTCGTCATGATTTTTTTTTTTTTTTTTTAGTTGCAACTAGAAGTTGACCACCATCAATTATCATATTAGTGTCAACTCCCAACACTTGCAGCTCTACGTATAGTATTTTGTAGCTTTCTACATATACTTTCTTTGCAGCTCTACACCCTATCTGCAACTCCATTTCACAAATTCAGCTGGCGTATATTGCATGACATTTCTAGTTGTGCATGCTACAACTTTCTACATTTTCTTAGTTTCTGCAGCTTCGATGCTCACTTGTTATATTTCTGTGGCTTCATTTTTGCCGCTCAGCTTTACCGCTTGCTTCATCTTACATTTCTCAACTTTCGATATTTCATATTCATTTCAGATTTATCTGCGGTCATGTGGACTGGCTTCCTAAATGTAAATTCTTTATTGTTCCTCCCTTCATTTCATATTTTGATGCGTCAATATAGTCGGTATAGCTGTCATCAGCATACCACTAGCCTTCTATGCATTCAATGCAGCTGTTTCCTGCTATTTTCTTCTATCTATCAATTTCTTTTTGGAGCTTGAGCAGCTTTCACTTAATTCGTATATCCTATATAGGGCCAACTTATTAGCCAAGCATATTTATTTTATCTGCTTCTTTTAATTCTGTTTAGTGGCTTTTCTGAATCCAAATTCTATCAAATATTTCTACAATTTTCTTTGCAGTTATTTCTTTATTCCTTTTCTGCAGTTTGCAGTTCCCTTTTTGCGAAGCTACTTCCTTGGTCAAATGTCCTTAGTCCAATTTCTATCCATCGTTGGTAGATTTCTTTACTCCTTTTTATTTCTAAAGCTCCATCGGCTTAGCTCAGTTCTTCACTTAGTATTTTTGCAGCTCAGATTCCTATATTTTCATCAGTATTGTTATATAGATTCGGACTTTCTCTGCAGTCTTATTCAGTCAATGCAGTTGGCAGTATTTCTATATTTGCAGATCAAATTTCAACTGCCTGCAGATTTTGTAGTATCTTTACTTCCTTACTCTTTTTCATATCTTCTCTAATTTTTGGATACTGTAAATTTCTTGAACCTCTAGCATGTGTTGATGTGCATGTTGATATTTCTGCATATTGATTTCTCCAACACATGTTGATGCACATGATGATATCCTTAGTAGCTGCATGTACTATTGACCTCTCTTACTCCAGTCACCACTGCTGCAGCTCGTATCCTGTGCGCATAGCAGCTTAGTTATAACTATAATATTTATGCATCTATAGACTTGGATGAAGTCCTTATACATCAAGAGTTTACTTTGTTATTATTATTATTATATCCTTTTACATAGGATATAGTATATTTCATATCAAATTTTATATCATCATATAAGTATGATCTATAAATTCTGTATCAAACTCAATTTTAGATCCTATTAGGACTCTTATGAACTCAAGTATTGGTTAAGTTCGGCCTACATTTCCTGCCACGAACTGGGAGGCTTGCTCTTAATTAGGTCGACACTCATAGAGGAGATCACTACGTACCTAGACGTACCTCTTTGTGTTAAATAAGATGGATGCTCATGAGGATCCAAATATGACTACAATGATCCATAGTATAGTGACAACTAAAGTGGATCCCTATATCATGATATATATTATGTTGTCACGTGGGTCATTTAGTTGAGCTACCATAAATTGCAGATCTTATATCTTAGTACCAATAAGTATATGGTAACTAAAGTGGTATCACCTTGGAAAGGGGTTATTGCTTTAAAGGAAATATAAATGATCTACTTATTTATCATCGATCATGGTTATTGATGATGCCAACATAATTTTTGTTGACTTGGACTTGGCAATTGATGACCCATCATATAGATGCATATCTTGAGTATCTCATTTTATTCTAATCTTGGAACTTGTCATAATGCAATCGTACTTTGATATATGAAGAAATTATTTGTGGAGGATTACAAATTTTTAAGGGGGAGAGTAATCTCTCCATCACGGAATCGATCGAAAATTTTGAGGACAAAATTTTTGTAAGGGGGGTAGGTTGTGAAACCCGTGATTTTTGAATAAGAGCAATAGAGTAATTTTAGTATTTGGAGGGTTTAATCGTAAAAGAAATTCTTTCAAGGACTTATTTGTAAAATCATATGAATTTTTGAAGTATGAGATTTTGATGTGAAAATTATACCATCAGATAGTATTTTTGATAAGGAATCCAACGGCGCAGACGGATCGTGATTTGGACGTCGTTTGATCGGTCAATTAAACAATTAAGATTTAATTAGGATTTAAGATTTTAATTTTAAAAAAAAAATATTTTTTTTTCATTTTTCCCACCGAGCGCGCGCGACCTCCTCCCTCTTCCTCTCTCTCCTTCTCTCTCCTCTTCTGCAGCGGCGACGGCGACGACGATCATTTTTCCCGTCAATGCTCCGACGAAACCACATCGAATTAGGCTCCCAAATTTTAGCCACAGGTAGATCTCGACCTCCTCTTCATTTTGATACCAAGATGCCTAAATTTGGTGTAGAGATGAGGGAGAAATCGCGTGAGAGGCGTCGGCGGCGAGGGTTTCGTCGCCGGAGCTTGCTCCGGCGATTACCGGCTATTCCGGCCGTGAAACCTTGCAAACTTGGTACCTATGGATTCTCCTTGACGAGAGCTATCCATTGGTACTGGAGCTGAGGGCTATTGGCCGCCGGTTGGCCGCCGGCGAGCTAAAAACCCTAACTTTAGGATTTCGCCCAAAATTTTAATCGGTGAAATTGATCGTGTATGAGCTATAAAAATTGGGGCAAATATGATTTTTGGAATCCTCATGAAGAGAGCTTTCGATTGGTACCAATATTGGTGTTGATCGAAGAACTTCGCCGGCGAGGGTTCCGGCGAACTTTCCGGTGAACTTTCCGGCGACCGCCGGATAAATTTTCCGGCGAACTTGGAAAAAAAATTGGGATGATTCTAGAGATTATTCTAAGAATAGTGGTGAAGAGAGATTTGAGAAATTATTTCTAGATTGAGAATTAAAATTCGTTGAATAATTGACAGGAAAATATAAAAATGCGTAAATGACGGCACGTGGATCGAGGCAGACCTTAAGTTGGTTCCGAGGAGTAAACCGCCAAGTCAGGTGCGTTGGTTCTCCGATGGTAGGATTTATTCAAGCTAGGGAACTCCCGCTGGGGTTTTCTTAGGAACAATTCTTGGATGTCTTAAATATGATAAAACATAATGCTTGATAAGATTTGATTGGTTTGCATGTTAGTTTAATTTACTTTACTTAACATGCATGATATACCATGATTTCCTTATTAAGTTTCTAATATGTCGTAGTATCATGTCAAGCATGTTAAATATTATTTTATTGTGTTTCTATGCTATGATAGCATACCTACCATGCAGACATAGATAGTAAATAATGACATGTTATAACCTTTGGTGATGTCACCGCCACTTAGACAGAAAATGGGGCCTTTTTCCATATGCCCCGGTTGACCGTCGCGTACCGACGGTGGTCAAAACGGTGACGTCCCGTTAGGCGCCACTCCCGAGGTTGATGCGTAGCGGAGCACTGGGAGCACCACTCCCGACGTTATGCATAACTTATATACTGGGAGCTGGTAGGGTAAGGGACTGTACACACTCCATGGTCATATTAGACTGGAAATATGGAGCAAGTCCTTACCCGAAACCTTCACCCGCGCGAGTGTCGTTGTAGGCGGCCTCGTGATAGTCTTGAGATGGTTAGCTAGGATGAACCCTACCATGGACTTGGCACCGACAAAGTCGAGGGCCACAACCCATCGTGCGGATGTGCGCCAATCTCGATAGACGTTGACGGCTATTGGACTGGGAAGGTGATTCCACATGCGACGCCTTGGACAGTGGATCCGTAGACCGCACGGCTATCACCCTTGACGTCTGCAGACGATCGGATGAGTAGTCCGGATCCTAGGGTGGTTATTCCGGCTAGCCGTGGCCGATGATATTTAAGAGAGGTGACCCTGTCTACGGGCAGTGTGTAGTACTACATGGTTGTCGTGACCCCTACGGAATCCGGGGAGGATGTAAGGGCACGACGGTTTCGCTAGGGGAGGCATGGTTGGCGACTAGTGAAACAACAGGAGAGGGATTCTGGGTCATCCGTCCTCTCTGCCAACATCAGTGCAGCGGGCATAGGTAGAGACAGAAAGGCACTGATGGGCTTACTGATACCCCCGGCCCGGGTAGTCACTAAGCACAGGCTGGCAGCCCGAGTTTATGAAACTTAAAAGTCTCACCATGACGTAGGTGATAGACTACTGTTATGCACACTAGACATGACTTAGGTGACATCGAGTGGCATGTACACCTGTATTTAATTATTATTTAAATTGTTTATGTATGCTGTCTAGCTTATTATAAATTGTTTAAACGATGTGGCATGAAATGTGATAATTAACCACCAAAGACATCCTAGAATACTCCTCCTAGCCTTTGATTTCTTTATTCGGTAGAGCCGTAATTTCGCACTAGGCCGCAAGGCTGAGCACACCACTTTTCCCCGTGTGTGCAGGTCTGTTAGATGACCGTCCGAGAGATTTGATGAAGATGAGTCCGTCGACGAGTCTATTTTAAATTCTCGATGTCTTTTATTATAGAATTGTAGTAGGTTTATCGGGACTGTGTTAGAAATTTTGAGTTAGATAATTTAATTGTATATTCCGCTGCATAAACGATGTATATGAATGGTATGTATCACTTGATGCCTTGTATGGGTCTGTCGGGCTCATACGGCGGTTGCCACGTGGCCGACGGTTGGGTCGGGGCGTGACAATAGGTCCCAAGATGGAAACTTAGCTCTGATATTAATTAAATTGGTTGGGTGAATCATTGTCCCTCTTGAAGAGTAATTTGGGAGGAAAAGGGAATTATTTGTGTACAATTAAATGAATATTTGTTCCATGAATGCATGAGAAATAATAATCATTTGAGGTATATTGCTTGAGTGATATTGATGAAGGGCTTCACGAATAGGGCTTGTCGATGAGGTTTTACTACAATATGTTTTACAAATTAGGATAAAATTGATTACTAATATCTTTTTCATCACACCAACAATAACACCAAGCAATCACCTTGTTCGGATGAGCTTCAAATAGATTCCGTATTAAGAGTTTGATAAAACTTTACGTACAAAATCAGAGTGGCGCAGTGGAAGTGTGGTGAGCTCATAACCCACAGGTATGAAGATCAAAACTTGGTTCTGATATTAAATAAATTGGTTGTGTGAATCCTTGTGCATCTTGTAGAGTATGTTTGGGAGGAAGAGGTAATAATCTCAATGAACTATTCATGATACTAAAATACAAAAAAAATTATGTACAAATGAGGAAGAAATAATTATCTATTGAGGCATTTTGCTTGAGCAATGTTGATGAAGTGTTTGTCGATGAGTTTTCATTCTAAATAGGCTTCGAGAATAATATATAATTTTTATATTTGGGAGGGAGAGGAGCCTTTTGGACAGTTAAATGGATATTTGTTCCATGAATACAGGAGAAATAATAATAGTTTGAGGTATATTGCTTGAGTGATAACGATGAAGGGCTTCACAAATCATCATGCTAGTCGTCGTGAGGAAATGCCCCTATTCTTGAAGCCCTTCACCAATATCACTCAAGTAAAATCATCCCTCAAAAGATAATTATTTCTTCCTCAATTATCAACAAAATTTGTGCATTTTAGCATCCATATGAAGAGGACTTTGAGATCTACCTACTCTCCGTATATCATTGTTGCGTGAACAAATCTCCATTTAATTATCCATAAATCTCCTCTCCCTCCCAAACTTACTCTTCACTAAATCTCCATTTAATTATCCATAAATCTCCTCTCCCTCCCAAACTTACTCTTCACTAAACACTACCCATTTAATTAATATCAAAGACAATTTTCAATCTTGGGACCTGATAGTTACGGCCCACCTCCGCTATGCCACTATGATTTTGTACTTAAAGTTTTATCAAAATTGTTATTCAGAATCGATTAGAATTTGATCTGAACAAGGTGATTGCTTGGTGTTATTGTTCGTGTGAGGAAAAAGATATTAGTGACCAATTTTCTCCAAATCGGCTAGAAATAGTCTTTCATTATCATAGTTAATTGATTCTCTAAACTCCTAAATATTCGTATAGTAGAAGTGCTAATTCTTAAAACAAATTCGAAGTAAAAACTCATCGACAAACTCTTTGCCGGCATCACTCGAGCGAATATCGTTATTTCTCCCATATTCTTCCTTAAAATTTATATATTTTCTTTTAAAATGGAAATGATTTGGAGATCTCCAAACGACTTAAGTTTCATCCTCCAATTTACAATATTTTGATTAGAGGAATGTCAAAAATCATCATGCTGGTCGTCATGAGCAATCCATATAGGAAATACCCCTATTCTTGAAGCCCTTCCTCAATATCACTCAAGCAAAATGGCTCGAAAGATAATTATTTCTTCCTCATTTATCAATAAAATTTGTGCATTTTAGTATCCATACGAAGAGTACATTGAGGTCTACCTACTCTCCATAGATCATTATTACGAGAACAAATTTTCATTTAATTATCCATAAATCTCTCACTCCCAAACTTACTCTTCACTAGACACAACCCATTTAATTAATATCAAAGTCAAGTTTCAATTTTGGGACCTGATCGTTATGAGCCCACCACACATCTGCTATGCCACTATGATTTTATACTTAAAAGTTTTATTGAAATTGTTATTCGGAATCGACTAGAATCTCATATGAACAAGGTGATTGCTTGGTGTTATTGTTCATGTGAGGAAAAAGACATGAGTGACCAATTTTCTCCACATCTATAGGAAATCACCATCGATTATCATAATTAATTAATTCTCTCAAACTCTTAAATATTCGTATAGTAGAAGTCCTAATTCTTAAAACATATTCAAAGTAAAAACTCATCAACAAACTCTTTGCCGACCTCACTGAGCGAACATGGTTATTTCTCTCTTTTTTTTCATAAAAATTATATGTTTTCTATTAAAATGGAAATGATTTGGAGATCTCCAAGCAGCCGAAGTTTCATCATCCAATTCTTACATTTGGACATCCTATATGCCCATACTGCATAATCTTTGGACCCTAGGTAAAAGTTACAATGTGACTCCCATGGTAGGCTACAAAGTATAATTCAATGTCAGACCAACCCTAATTGATTCCATCATAAAACTTCAAAGGTTAGACCCATAATGGAGTCGGGCGATCTAGAGGTATATAGGATGATCAGAAATAAGACTTCAAATTAAGGAAGGATGAAATGTTAGTCCTAAGAGATAGAATTTCTGTACCTCGATGAAGAATTTCAAAGGCAGATTCTAGAGGAGGTGCATTGCTCAGCTTATGCAATACATATAAAGAGCATAAATATGTATTGTACTATCCGACAAATCTAGTAGTGTTCAGGGATGAAGTGAGCCATAATAACATTATGGCTAAGTGTTTGGTATGCCAATAATTGAAAGAAAATATCGGAAGTCGATAAGTACTATAACTCCTTTTAATCCCATAGAGCAAATATAAAAATATCACTACAGACTTTGTGATTGGCCTTTTGTGCACATAGTGATACCATGATACCAATGGGTGATAGTTGACAAACTCACCAAGTTTGCCCATTTTCTTCTAATTGATATTACTTATTGTATAAACTAGCCAAACTGTATATTGATGAGATTGTTCATCTCTATGGGGTCCTAGTGTCACTTGTATCTGATAGAGACCCTATGTCCACTTTTAGATTTTAACCGAAATTACAAAAAGAGTTAGATATATTTTTGAGTTAGATATACCTTCTATCTACAAATAGATGGACAGATAGAACGCACTATACAAACATTAGAGGACATACTCACATTAGAGGACATACTCAGAACTAGTGTATTAGAATTTATATGTAGTGATGATCATCATCTTCCACTAGTGAGTTTGTATACAATAATAGTTACTAATCTAGCATAGGAATGTCGTGCTATGAAGCATTCTATGAGATAGCATTGACACCATTATGTTGGGTTGAGGTTAGAGAGCACCATTTGATCAATATAGTCACTAAGATCAAGATCATTTGGGACTGATTAGAGACTGCTCGAGACTATCAAAAGAGTTATACAACTAATCACTATAGACCCTTAGAGTTTACAATAGGCAACTTAGTCTTTCTAAAGGTTGGAAATGTATCCTTGTATTTCAGAAGAAAGGAAAACTGTACCCCATATACATTGGCCTATTCTAGATTCTAGATAAGATTGGGCCAATGGTATATTGATTGGAGTTACCAACAGATTTAGTGTAGAGAGTGTAGAGTGGATTTATAATATCTTCCATAAGCGTTCATGTTGAAGAAATATATTCATAACTTTTTATTCACTAGATGAAGTTCAAGCTCTGGATATAATTGACAAACATAAGAAAGTATTTCAAGGAAAATCAATACCTCTAGTTAAAGTACTTTGGAAGAATGCTAATGTCATGAAGTTACTTGGGAACTTAAAGCACAGATCAAGATCCAATGTCCTCACTTGCTGACGCCTTCCCTACTGGACCAATTATTTCTCTTTCACAAGCTGACGCCCGATCTCCCTACCAAAACCCTCTTCCTCCCTTCCCTTCGCCTGCTGCCGCCCCTCGCCTCATCAGCATAAGAAGTCAAGAGGTTAATGCTGATTTTAGAAAAAAATCATTAGGCGCAGGACGTGATTGCACATGCAGCATGCACTCCTCATTTATTGCAATTAATTACGCATGTGGAAATCAGCGGCACTTGGCAAGTAGCAAATGATTCTCCGGGGAGATGTTCGACGGGACATACTTCACAAGTTGTGCTTCCATCCCATGATCCCTCAACCACAGTAAGCGACCAAAGTCTATAATCTCCTTGCACATGATTCCCAGACCAGACCTGTCCGCCGCTGCCATACTTCGTATGACATCACCACACTCGACCTCGGACTCCTTTCCTTCGCTGCACCGTGCCAAAGGAGAAAAGATGGCAGCATAGTCAACATTTGGGGCAATGAATATTTACCTAACCCCCTCTCTCTCTCTCAAATTACCCCATTATCTAGTTGGTCCTGACACTTATAATATCCCACCGAGGCAGGTGAACTTACAGATTGCTAAGACTAGGTGTGTGATTCGACGTATCGGCATGCTCTGAGGTATGATCTGCATCTACAGCCCAGCTAGTGAACCATGTCATGGCATGGAATTCTTCCTTTGTGATACCAAGAGAAAGTAGAAACTTCGTATCTGCAGCACCAATGACAAGAAAGATGGATTCAAAACTTATCCTTTCCAATTCAATGTAAACTTTTCCAAACTCTTGTGCACACTGAAGTACATTGTAGAAGAATGACTAGTAAAAAGAGTGAAACATTTGCTACTTGTAGTTTGAAATGGACACGACCACTTATTTAATATTCATACAGGGCGATGATTCTTTGTGCATAACATTCTTCAACTGTATGCTGGACCTCAATTTTTTTGACAAAGCTACGCAGGTTAGCTAAGAGAACATACACTATTTAACTTTTCGAGCAGGAACAGAGTGGAAGCTATTTATAGAAATTCTAAAGAGAACAATACTTCGACAAAAAAACCCAACTAAATCGATCCAAACTGTTCGTGTAATATATCTCATTTATAATGAAAGAGAAAACCACCAAAATCTTGTCTTTTTTTCATTTGCTTTGTAGATTTACTATGTATTGCATTATGATAAAAATAAAAAAGGAACAGATTGGTACTGACGGACAAATATAGACGACAGGGTATTATCCAAGAGGAGAATTACTTGCATAATGCTTCCATTGGCAAAGATGATGACAGCATGTTGCAAGAGCAAGGCCCTGAAAGCGAGAATTTACTGAATGTGCTTCCTTACTGTGCTTATATTCACCATTAAGACAACAACGTATTGTCAGATCTGCATAAGGTTTTTTGAAAGGATCCAGCCGGTCAACTTGAGGTGCAGAGACATTGATAGAGCATCAGCATTACAATCCTTAGAACAGTCGCTGTAGCACTCACCTATTGCAGGTCCACAAAGATGTTTTCCGATAGCAATGTAATGATGCCCCTCCAGCAAGTTCACTTTTGGTAAGTTTAAATCTGCTACTGAAATCAGAGAAGAAACAATTTGATTCTATCAATGATAGTAGACAATATACCAGTATCATAATGTTTAAATTTGAGATTTCCTCCAAGAAATATACTGGTATGCAATAAAGAGATCTTTTTTTTGGATGCTTCTTCCAAAATTCTTTTGGATCCTGACTGCAACCAATTGCTTGCACGAGCAGCTCTAACAGCTCAGGTGGTTAGAGTAGAAAAGCAAGTGCTTCAGCACAAAGCATTTGCTTAGAATTCCTCATAAAGCAGACGTTTAATAAGGCCAAAATATAACATACTGGTGTCAAATTGAATCTCCTCGTTGAAGAAAATTAAAATGAATGTAAGTAGGCAAACCATAAACATAAAAGCAAGAAAGCTTACTGTCAATTCTCAAACGCTCTAAAATTAGGCTTCTGTTTTGTCGCAGACTTCGGTCAGCCTAGTAGTTATTTTAAACAGTAAAAGAACAATTATTATATTACCAGAATGACAATACCTAGTTAAGAAAAATAAAAAATACCACTCTGTGAGGTTTAAACACAATCTAACTGACAGATAATAACTCCTCAAATAGCTAAATTAGTTCAAAAGGTAAAGATAACACATCCTTTGTTCCTTGCTAACAGATATATGCACTGTTATTTCATTCATTTTTTGGGGAAAAATTGGTTACAGCACGTTCCAAACTGCAAAATTCTACTAGAAAAAAGCAAATAAAATAAGTAAATGCTGACTGACATTTTACTAGCTAATTAGGTGACACCTTCAATAATGCATGTAGAATAAGCAAATAGTTTCTTCTCCACAAAGACACAAACCACAACTTAGAGACAGGATTCTCAAGGTACTTTTAGAGACCTTTTGATCTACATATGCTGCACCCTGATCATTTCTAAGTACAAGAAATGGTAATCGAGCACGATCTTGATGTTCAATACGGATAAAATCAGCACAACACATTCACAATTTCACTAGACATCCTGTATCTATTGTCCAGGGTGCAAAGGATTATGGATATAACGATTATGTACGGTGGCCAAAAACTCTGAAATTTTGCAGCTTTCTTCATCAAATACTCAAAGAAAAGCTGTTTTTTATTTAGATTACTTTTGTAATGGAACAAAAAATGAAAGCATGGAGAATCAAAAAAGCTAAAAGGTTCATCAAAAATGAAAGCATACCACCGACCTTAAGTTTGTATGATCTTCGCTCCACCAGTAAAGCTTTCCTTATACCATAACAATCTGTTAGCATTTGAGTCAAGTACCCTCTGCCAGCTCCAAACTCCACAACTGCTGGGACTTGATTTTTGCCCTCATCAAAATCTCCACTTTCCACAAACTCTTGACAAAATTGACCTGCCAACTGCTCCGTTGCCCTCTGAAGGATGCCAAATGCCTCTATGTTCCCAACAATTGATGCTTGCTGCATGGCATGTTTCTCCTGGTAAGGCAATTTCCTGCAACCAAGATGAGACTGAAATGACAGCAGGTCTAATTTTGAGGTCTAGCACCAATCCTAATTTAAACATTCAAATATAAACCTGTCCCACTGTTGCTCCAAGCATCTGTTGCAGGTGTCAGAGACAACATAAGAATCGAGCAAAACAATAGAAATGGTTGCATGGATAGATTTGATCTTCCCTAGGAGATCACAAAAATCCTTCACTGGCATCTTGAGGACCATATTTCTTTTTGCAGCTGAGTCAACAGTGTCGTCATCAATTTTGCTACTGCTACTGCCATTGATTCCCTTCGAGTAGTATGGTTGTCCCTCCAGGGCTTGAGCTTGTTTCTTGAGAGGGCATCTCTTGATGTGTGACTCTAAATTCACTACTGATATGAAGCTGTAGCAAAGGCATTTAGTCAGGCAAAAGGGAATCTCAAGGAGAAGAATGGAAATGGGATTCATTGAGCTAACTGCGATGGGTCGATAGGACAGGGGATGCGGGAAGCTTCAGTGGAGGGATCATGGTTCCCACAGAACCTATAAAAAGAGTATATCATAGAAGGATTGACGATATTTGAGCAAATGTATTATTAATAGATCGAAGGTAGTCACCGGGATGAAGGTAGAGGCATGTTGGCACAAAGGCGGCGCTTGTTGGGGAGCCAGAACTGGCATCGGTTCTGCAAGACTGCTTTATCCTGTTGCTCATGGTCTACCTGGATAGTGACGGAGGAGGAAGGGTTGTGGGACAAATGCTGAGGCATATTAGCTGTTGACATTGGTGACGGTACTAGTGTGGTTAATAGACTTTTAAAGAACTAAACCGACAAGAGTAAAAATGAATTGGGTATCTGATTTGTTTGGATTACTTGAACTTAGAGATCATACCTGAACCAACCCACCACCGAGTGGGGTAGGTCTTTTTCAAACACAACCCTGCGCCAAAGGCTACTCAGCTACCTGCTAAACCTGACCTTTAAAACCTATCAAATATAACTAAACAGCACCTTCTAAATTAACAAAAACAATAACAAAAGTAATCTGTATCTCATAAATTGATATGAGATTTCGGTCAACTAAAAATTGTATTGTTTCAGAACATTTGGCTTCAAGTGTTGCAGCAAGACAGGAGCGAAATTATTTATTCTAAAAGAAATAACTTTAGGTCCTTCCGAAACTAAATAAGTAGTTATTACTTTGCAGCAAAGCTTCTGAAGATTCCTCATTTCCTAAATGAAGAAGCAGGGATAAACGTGGGAGTGTCTGGAATAGCAAAAATTATTCCCCGCGGAAGGTCAAGTGGGATTCGAAGATTTATCCAACAAACAATACTATAATGGATCAAATAGCAGGTAAGAAGTATTAATCCCTCAAATAAGGACGTATAAGGCGAACGCGATCCGCAAACAACGTCAAAGAAGAAGAAAAGAAGGGAATAAACGAAGACGAGACAAAAAATTTTGCATCCCTCACTTGCCTCGTCGGCTATATTATGGTGACTGCTCCTGACTGCAGGGAGAAATGCATCGGCGGAAATAGGCTTTGTCTGGCAACTGATCCTGCAGATGCGGCGAGTAGAACCCGGACGACGACGCAAGGAAAACGGCGAGGGGAGCGATCACCAAGAGAAGAAGGCACAAACGGGAGAGGCGTTTGGGCCCTCGGGTGAATAGTTTTAATTAATGTTCATCAGGTAGGGCGACGAGGGTACCAATTTACCTAACTGACCCTCAAGCATCCTTTTCTCCTCTTTTTTTTCTTTTCACTTTTTCTTTGTTAACTGCGTGCGGATGACGGGTAGCCGGGAGGTCAAATCCGAATCTGGACAGCGACTGCCGTCCGCCTCCTGCTGCGGCGAACACGATCGCCGGCCGCACCGTCTTGCTGCGGCACCCGCTGCAAGGCCTCATTCTGACCTTGGGAGCGGAGATCCGGTTCCTTCGCCCCCCGTACGGTGTCGACATGCGATCGTCTCCCGCCGTGATCATGCGCATTCTTATCCTGTGCCCTCGCACACCCCTCCGCTGTGCCGACGCATAAGATCCTCAGATCCGGCGGCTACCTCCCTCTCACCGGATGCTCCACTGCCGCTCTTCTCTTCCAACTTAATAAAACATGTCTAGATCTTGAGGTCCGCATCCGTTCTTCCTTGAGCTTGTTTGGTTCCGATTCACATGGAAGTAATCTGAAAAAGAAAGGCAAGAAAACAGTAGGCCAAGGAGAGAAACGGATGAAGCGGCGGAGCTCTTTGCAGCAGCAACGAAGCAGCATATGGAGAATTAAGGTGCCGATGGTTCTCCTCTTGATCTTTTGCTGTCTTTTGTTGCTGTTCAATCGCTATTACTACGCCCAAACATTCAATGTGATGGAAGCCCCATCTCTCGAGGTTGCCCTCAAGCCCAAGATTGCCTTTCTCTTCATAGCACGCAACCGGCTCCCCTTGGATTTCGTCTGGGACGAGTTTTTCCAGGTATCAGCCCCTTCTTTTGTCTCAGCCCTTCTCTTAGTTTTCCCCCCACCGTTTACACTTTCTCAATTCCGTTGTAGGGAGATAAAGATGGCAAATTTTCAGTATTCGTTCACTCGAGGCCTGGATTTATCCTCAATGAGGCCACTACGCGATCTGCTTATTTCTACGGTCGTCAGGTCAATAACAGTATACAGGTAAATATTTCTCCATTCTGTTGATTGAATCCTTTTAGTTGTTTCTAAGGGGAGATCATCATCCTTTTTATCTTTGTTTTTCCCTGCTATATTCAACGTGCTACTGATATTAACATTTCCATTTGAAAGGAAATTTTTATCCACCTCATTTATACTCCAAAGCATTGATATTATAGTTGCAGATATATGCTGGGCTTCTATGTTTACTCTTCTTATTGGAAAAGATCAAAATTTTCAAATCAATTTATCGTGTAGTTGTAGTTGCTTACTTGGTCGTTCTTCTGATTATATTACTAGTGTGATAATACATGACTATCATGCTATCATCAGGTCAATTTCAGCCTTTAAATTCTATCATAATACAGGTGTCATGGTATTACATAATGTTCTTGTATGGTACTCGTATCCTGTTTATCATTGTATGATCAGACAACATTAGGGTTAAGGTTATTCATTAGTGGTCAACAGTTGGGGGTTTAGGTGAGTGGGCTTAGTTGAAAGTGTAAGGAAGGGGGTTTATTTGTTAGTAATAATTTTGATTCATGGACATGTAACTGAGAGTTCAAATATGTACAATGGAATGAATGATATAAAAATTTATCCCCCAAAGTAGTGGTTTACATATGAGATTAGTGAGTTCTCTCTTACAAACTCATGAGATTTGTAATTCTCGCTGAGGAGCTCCCATTTGCCATCTATCCTACCATCTGTAATTTCAATAACTGCCTTTTAACATCAGGACCTCCCATTCACATTTTGTGCATGCCATTGATTGATAATATGTAGATAGTGGAAGTATAACACTACTGGACGTCAGTATTGCTATTGCATAGCATTAATCACTGGTATGCAAGAGCTTGTTTAACTCCTGTGCTTGTAGATGTGCATAGGAGATGATCTTCAGCTCCCACAGGTTGTATAATTCTTCTTAGGATTCGTCTTGGTTGAAAAACTGTTGAACAATTTCAGCCTTCTGATTTATTCTGGATGAAGAGCCTTAAATCATTATAGGTTAGCCTTGAGATTTAATCAGCTTTTTAGCTATTACAGGCTTCTGCTTTATGATAGATAAACTAGTTTTAATTCTATTTAAGATCTTAGTCTGATACCTATGGCGGCTTAACCATTATCATCCTGGCATCAGTTAATTTTATTGGGATGGGCTAGTACTTCACAAAACCAAAAGTGGCAGCCAAGGGCAGCATTTGGTCAGTGGTAGGATATAGGAGAAATGAGCAGTAAAAGATATGGGAGCGGAAGAGGTTGGTGCAGACTATGAGGGAGAAGGAGACTGGGAGGGGGAGGGGAGAGAATATATGAGAAAAGGAAAATTGGTACAATTCATATACCTATTTCTGAGTGTCTCATTGATCAGTTGAACTAATATGCAACAGATGCTATGGCTCATGCTAACTGGTAGTTAGAGTCCTAAATCAGAATATGGATAATTTATTTCAATAATATTTACATATTGTGTTGACTCTTGAAAAATTATTTAGCCCTAGATTCCCTAGAGTTTGGAGCCAAACAAAGACCTATTTGAACCTGTAGAATAAATGGTACTTTTATATGAAATTAGATGGGTCACCTCCAGTGCACAAAACAAACCCAGGGATCCGTGAGTTTCCAATGGATGTAATATAAGTCTTGGAACCTCTAGATTGATACTAATGTTTTATCGAACAATATTGGTTTGATGAGCTGGTAATGTAGTTTCACTACCTATTTCTTGACATAATGCTGTTGCTACTCTAGGGACCAATTAACTTTGTAATAGTTTGGATCTAATTTTGTTTGTTTTCACTTTGAAGTAACGTGATTAGCATATGTTGTTTCTATTTGAAGTCAATAACTCTTGTTCTCTGTCTTTATTTTCAGGTAGAATGGGGGGAATCTAGTATGATTCAAGCAGAGCGCGTTCTGCTTAGAAATGCTCTTGTGGATTCCTTGAACAAACGGTTTCTTTTTCTCTCTGACAGGTTCAATTTCCTTTGAAGGATTATTTTCTTGTTGATAATTAAATTTTAGCTAAGGATCATCATTATGAATGATTGTGCAAACACTATGCCAATTGTGTGGTTGTTCCATATTGTTTTCAATAATTATTCATGATTTGTTGAACTTGAGGGGGTGTTTGGTCTGTGGAATAGAGGTGTGGATTGGATTCCACAGGAATTAAATTCTTACTGTTGGTTGTTGGAGTCAATTCCTGCTGTTGTGAAATTTCTTTGGATCTGTACACCATAGGAAAAAGTGTGGAATTAGATAGATGGGGGGGGGGGAGATCGGGAACCAATTTCACACACTGTTAATTAAAGTTCTACCCTTATATCACACCAAACATTTTAGTTTTGCCCTCATACCAAACAAACCCTTATACCCTCACAACCTTTTGACCCTCATACCAGTCCATAACCTCATAACGTTCTAACCCTTATAAAACCTAATTTTATAACTCCCTCCCAAACCGTCATGTCTTTTCACTCGCACACACCTCCTCTCTGCCGGAAGTGGGGGAGCAAGACGAGGAGGAGGCAAAGCAGAGGACTGAAGAGGAGAGGAGGGAGGGAGGAAGGGATCCTCCTCTCGCCAGAAGTGGGAAAGAGAGATGAGGAGGAGGAGGCAAGGTAGGGGCGGAAGAGGATAGGAGGAGGCAGCAGTGGGGATGTGGGGGCAGGGAGAGAGGTGTTGTATGGATTGTGGACGGACTGCAGCAACATGAACATTTTGGTGACATTTTTAAGAGGTAAAATTGTCTTTTGCACCTTGATTCTGTGGGAATTCCTTCATGGTATCAAACACAATAATTCAATTCCGCAGCAACTATTTCTGCACACCAACCATGCTCAGGGAATTGGTTGGAGGGGAAAAATGGACTTTGGAAGTTGGATTCTACATCTGAATTCCACAAACCAAACATACCCTTAGTGTTTGACTGGTATTGGTTGTCTTTGGCTTTGTAAAGTTTAGTAAAATGTACTTCTGTTTAATAAGGTGAACATACGTAGCTTTATCACTTCAAACAAAATTAGAGAAAACACAATTCTATGTATTTATTTGTTTGAAATGGCAAATTTCAGGCCTTCATCATTTGCATTTTGAAAGAAGTCTTACCTTCTAGATATTATTTATTTATGCATTATAATTCAGGACAATGAACAACACTAATGTTTTCAAACAGTGTGCTTAATATGTGATTTATTTGCTCTTATAATTTTCATTAATCACAAAAGATTTTTTAACCTATGCACATGTTGTCACAACCAACTCTAAAGTATCTTCATCCCTTGCAGCTGCATTCCATTATATAACTTCAGTTACATCTATCACTACATAATGTCTACATCAACTAGCTTTGTAGACAGGTATGTTTCTGGTTTCCTGTATTTATCTGTAGTTTTACATCCTCAGTGTTGCATAAAAACTAATACCACTTTTTTAGTCACGAATTGAAGGTTTTGTAGCAAAAATGTCAACATAACATACAGCGAACTTCTTTGTCATGTGCATGCCAAAATTTACAATTCGTTATACATCTTATCTCTGATTAATTTGGAGGTTATTTCTCTCTCAGGGCTTGATAGGTTTTACTAGTATTAACTTGAGCTATAATAAGGAAGTCAAGCACTGAGCTACTGATATTGGACAAATAATATAGTTTCACATTGTAAGTAGGAGCATAGTTATGTTGGTCTGTAGAACTTAGATTATTAGCATTAACTTGAACATAACCATTTTGTTACGTATGGCTTTAGGCCTCTCAAATTAATCAATCAGTTAGCTCTCTATAAGAGGATGCAAGCTGAAGTGATGCCTAAATTTTGCAGTAACAAGTCCCACAAGAGAACTAAACCATGAACTTGATAGATTTAAAGTCACATGGTGAGAAGTCCTTCAACTTCATAGAAGATATAAGGCCATATATACCAACACAACTAGCCTCCTACTGTTGACTAATACTGATATCCATTTCTCTTACATGAGAGTATGAATTCTTCAAATGGTCCTTACTCTTTACTCTATTGTAATGCTATAGAAAAAGTACACACTAATCTAACATTCTGATATTCAAAAATGAAATATCTTTATAACTTTTCTATTTCACCAGCATATTCCTAATAAAAAGCTCCCAATTAAACTTGTTAATCAAAATAATTTAATCAATGATATCAAATTCATGCAACTCTAGTAGCTGCACTTTCTATAGTCTCTCGCATGGATGGCACATTCAATGTCTTAAACAGTATAACCTTCCAAAGTATTATTTGTTAGCACAAAAAGGGATATTTACTATTTCTTTCCATACATAATATACATATATATAACATATATATATGCTGAATGAAACTAATTACTTGTCAATCATAAATTGCACAGTTTTGCAGATACCAAAGAGGGCCGTTACAATCCAAGAATGTACCCAGTTATTCCAGTTTATAATTGGAGGAAAGGATCTCAGGTACTATTCATGTCTTCTGAATCGTGTTTACCGAGTTAATGCTTCTTTTATTTGTATTGTACTAATATGACATTTTCTGGCTCTTCTAGTGGGTTGTGTTGACTAGAAAACATGCTGAAGTTATGGTCAATGATGATACAGTCTTTCCACAATTTCAAAGGCACTGCAGAGTAAGAATTCCTATTCAACATGGAGAGGTTCTTGGTTCCAGCATATTTTAGCTTCCATTCAGTGCATACATATGATACTTGGCCTTGTATCTAATAAAGTTTTGCGAATAATCATTTGATCGAGGCAGTATACTAAATTTTCACTGTTCTATTGGCCAAGTATGAACAACTAAGCATTAGAGTAATTCTAATGCTCTATGTTTTGGTTAAGCTTCCATCTTTGAGCAGCTCAGATAAGTTCAGATTTTTGCAATATAGACCAGCAACGTGAAATGCTTGCTGAAACTTGCAAGGAGTTCAATTTTGATGCTTGAGACTTGGGATCCTTAATTTATTCTCTCAATGTTCATTTTTTCATGTTATGCCAGATTCATAGAAAAGTTCGTGAAGATTCATACAAAGACATCTAAGTAGTTGACTGAATTAGATACATTCCCATCCTGTGATGTGACTTTTTATTCCATTGTGCTTAAAGGATCTCTCTTTGGGCTATTTTTCTTTTCATTAATCTCTTTCGATGATTATATTGTCAATGTAATTAGGCATTTATCAGGGATTTGTAAGGATCTACCTTTGATGATCATTAATTTTCTCTTTTTGTAATTGTAATCAGAGGAAGTCATTGCCTGAGTTTTGGAGGGATCATCCTCTTGTAAGTAATTTTTAATCTCTTTATCAAGTTTAATTATTTGGTATGTCTTCTTTACTTTGTTTGTTTTTTACTCGAAAGATCAGAACACGTTCTCTTTTCTCTTGCTCAATTCTGAGGCTTGTAGCACTGTGCTCAGAACCATGTTGTTGTCCTTCCTAGGACTTCACTGCTTCAATGAATAACATTGGAAGCCATTTTTTGCATAATTTGTGAGGAAACAAAGGCTTGTCAGCACCCTGTTTGAATGATTGATCTGTTCTATTAGTTGGATAAGATTGAACATTTTCCCAAAAGGGTTAAGACCAAATTAAGACTTATGGAAGCCATCTATATATAGTTAGTCATGACTTCCTGATGTCAGGCTAATTTGGGGTGTCAAGCTTATCCAATGATGATTTCTGAAGAATCTTACTTACCTTTTGGAAGTTATTCTCACTTGGTCAAAGGGAATAACATTTGGTTCAGTCAACGTAACCAACAGAATATCTATTCTTGCAAATTTATGTAATGAACTTCCCTGTTCTCATTATGTTACGTGTGGTTTTACATAAAAGAAATTTTAATTTTATATATACTTTGTTCGTTTTATCTTTTTGCATTATTAAAGAGAACAATAATGGCAGGAATATGTGTATAACCTTGTAGCTCTTTTTAATAAGTGTACTTAGTCTCAGTATTTATTCTTGAACCAAATGGCTCCCATGTCTTACGGGAGACCAAGATTTGAAAGTACCCAACTAAGCACTATCCTGTGAATTCATAATCATGTTGATATGAAACTTATACAGTTTGATGAGCAGAAACACAGAAAATCTTTTGATTGACCTAAGCACCAACTGCCTGGTTTAGTTAATCTGCTTCACAATTAGTTGCTAGTTGCAAAATGTCAACGCCATATTTCTAGCTAGCCAAATTGGATAATGAACGTCATTACCCTGCTTAAACAAGGTCTAGAAGAATTATGTCTTAGTTGCTGGTTTTCTAAGATTAAAATTTAACAGATTTATCTGTCTTAATTCCTGAAACTGACTGGAGGCTTGAAGAACTTTTTTTCAGAGCAAAAGATCCTAATAGCACTAAATAGTAGAATGGTTAAATGGGTCATGGCAATTAATTGTTCTAAAAGGTCTGCGCAACCAAATATGTTGAGGGATGACTTCCTGCTCGTTCCTGTGATTTTTCAGATTGTAGGATTTGGTTGCGCTGTCAATTAATATCTCATTCATGTCCAACTTGTCAGTCATTCTATTGTACATTCAGCTTACAAATTATTTTTTGCTCATTCTTTCTAATTATTTGAAAATGAACTGTCAAGAAGAAGCGCAAGTTTGTAGTGGCTATCTCAACTGCCTTTCTTATGCAGCCTGCAGATGGGTCCAAGGAGCATAATTGTATACCAGATGAGCATTATGTTCAGACATTGATTGCAGTAAGTTGCCTTTTCTTTGCACTTCATTTCTACAGATTCAGTGCTGTTACTCCAGTATGTTCTATATTATATTATGGTGCATGTGAAGTGAAATTCTCTTAGTTAAATTGGTCCAGAACATTTCATTCTCTATATAGCCTCTTTTATCTTAAAAAATCTATTTGCTAAGTTTTATTTGCAAAAGAAAAAATGCTCTCTTGACGCTGAGTGGAGTCCTATTTTATCTAATTATCTAAACTTAAATGGTCAAAGATATATCCTTTCCGCTATGGGGTGATACGGAACTGATTTCAAACTTCGAATCATATTGATCCTCTCTCTCTTCCATGCATACTTGCACAGAAAGGGCGATGCAAATTTCTTTTACTTAGAAATACAAATATTATAATAAACATATATAATTTGGTGACACATATTATAACACGTAATACATAACTTAAAATTATCATCAGTTTATAATATCTAACGATGTAATGCAATTAATTTTAAAAAAAAATTGAAATGAAGTTTGTACCGATTGAAAAGTAAGATATTAGTATGGATTATTTTGATAATTTGGTGATTAATTTAATTCCAAGATAAAAAAATTTAAATTAAACTTAAGATTGAAATGCACTCTTGGTGGGCTCCAACCCTCGTGTTATTGTCTTCAAACATTGTTTTTGCTAATATTATGCTTTTGTTATCTCTAGAAAAACAAGTGCTACCGAACTTGTTAGAAACATAAACCTTTTAATCATGTAGTCATGTGTTTGAGACTCATGATCGACATTAAATTTTTTAATCAATCTAGTTTACGTGTTGAAAAACAAAATATTAATTTTTTTGCAAACCAAATTAATAGTCAGTTCAGTTGAAAGACAGGGTCATACATCCACTGAGCAAAGTTTACCAGCCACTATCGCAGTGGTTTGCATGGCCGCGGTGTTTCTAACATGCGGCAAAATCTTGTTGCACGCAGCTTATCCATTTTATTGGTAATCAGATCTTAAAGGAATATTTTCCACTTTTAAGAACAGCTTCTTGCTAGTTTTTGTTGTTTCCTGTTTTTCCTGTCTTGGTGGACAGATTAACATTTATTTCATGTGAGTCCCTATTGTTTGAGAAGTTTGAATTATTAAAACTCCATCTTGTAGCAAAAGGGACTTGAAGGAGAAATCACAAGGAGAACATTAACACATACATTATGGGATCTTTCATCGTCTAAAGATCGTCAAAGGCGAGGATGGCATCCAGTCACATACAAGGTTTCTGATGCTACACCTATGCTTATAAAAAGTATAAAGGTTTGCAGTGTTCTATCCTGACATATTTCCATTGATGATCATTCTTTTGTTCATTTAGTGTTGAGGGGTAGAAGATTAATAGTTCCAGCCTAAAGGCTCTATAGTCCTGAGCTCTAAAGAGGAAATCACATTGGGTTGATTAGGAGATTAGAAATGTGCAACTAAATATTTGATAACTAGAGTTTGATCGATCAGGCTTATTTCCTTCAATCAACCTAGAAGTAAATTTATCATTCATTTGCAGGGAATAGATAATGTGTACTATGAGACAGAGTATAGGAGGGAGTGGTGCAGAAGCCAGGGTAGACCATCACCATGCTTTCTCTTTGCAAGAAAGTTCACACGTGCTGCTGCCATGAGGCTTCTTAATACGGTACTCCTCAGATGAGGGTTGCAGGAAAGCTAACCCTCTCTCAGTTGTTGTTTTTTTATGCTTTCTCTACGTATAATACGGTTGTGGCATGATAGCATCCATGTTGAAGTGCTAAAGCTTTGTCCTTCATGTTTTCAGAGTCTGCTATTGCTGTAAATTGATGAAGACAATGGACTTTTTATACGACTATATATTCATCTGCTGCTGCAAGTTTTCTCTTGTAAGTGGCACTAGTTGGGAGATTGATGAAGACGGACGTTTTATACAGCCATTCATTTGCTTCTTCTACAGCATACGCGTATTAAGTGAGTAAATAATATGAAATGAACACTTTGTAAATCCTAGCAATGAACTGACGTATAGACATTAGTAAATTTTCGGTCATATGTGTGTGAAATGTAATTAGATCATTAATATGATTTTTACCATTTTTTAATCGAACATACTTAAAAAAAATTTGACTCTAAATGTTATTTGTACATGCATATCTCTTATTTCTTAACCGCGTCTTTATTCCTGAAGGAGAAGGAGAGGGGCAACGGAGAGGGGGAGGGTTAGAGACCAGCGAGGAGGATAATGAAAGGGTTGTTGTGTCACTGTATAACTTCTTCTAGCTCTTCGGTCGTGAATCATCGTTGGCTTCGTCTTCCTGCATATGTATATATATGATCGAGATTAAGGATATACGAACAGATTAATTTATATATCGTCGTCTTTTTACACAGGTGAAATGAAATGGTTCAATTTTGTTGCAGGCGCTCTGTTGATATTATATTTTTGTTTCTGCAGGGAACGTACTCTGTACTCATGAAGCTCTTACTAGGCCGTCTATGTTCTGGTTATTTTCACAAAACATTCACGACTAATTAACTAACTGAACAAATATAAAAGTAGTGTACGATACTTTGCTGAATTATATGGATGGAGACCTAGCAATACGAAAGTAGACTGGTTCGCATGATAATGCTTATTGCATACGTTTTTATAGATGACCAAAAAGTTCGTCAAGGCGACAGGCGACGATGGCTTTGGCTTAAAAGAAAGAAGTCGATCCCTAAGATTATATCATAATTATCTAGAGGTATGAAATCATCTGCAGGTGCCATGGTGAAACTTGTTCTCACTCTTGCACGGTTTGTAGTCTAAGCGCTCGTGAAGTTGTGGGTTGCTCCAAATTTTTATGGGTATGTTCTGCATGCTTCACTTAGCAATTATACTATCATCATGCACGTCTAAGTAGTTTCAGCAATTCTACTGCCTACTGTCAAAGTACTACGATCTTGTCGATGTACTGTTTCCTTACTGTTGAGATAATTGCATCTACTCGTACCATGTGCAACTCATTGTTGAGCGAGTAATCTTGTCTTGGCTCAAGTTGTGTGGTTGAAGTAGCAATTTTAGTCACGGAGATTGGCCACTTTTCTCCTTGTACCCTACTAAAATTTCCTTGTGCCCTTATTTCTGTGGTAGGCTCTTGCTTCTAGGTCAATTTCTATGGTGGCCCAAACAAATTCTAAGATCAATAAGTCCTTTACCAGCTATTATTGCATCCGAAACGGTTTAAATGTCTTAACGCACTAGCTTGACTTCTATGCGCTTTCATAAATGCAAAGAGCTCGTCGGCCTTCACTGTACGTAGTCATGCATATACTCAAATTGCTTGAGATGGATTAACTTCTTCGGAGCTACTCATACTATGTTGCTCCCTTCCTCATATCTCAATTTAAGATGCTGAGTTGTGGTGTGGTATCCCTAAGATTTAGGTTGAGGACATATTCGAGGCATACTCACCCGATCTAAGATATGTCATAAGTAACTAAAGCATGGTGTAGGCTTATATCACCCCCCAATCCATAGGTCAATATATGTCGGTCATCATATAGTCTGAAGAGCCTCTCATCATGTAGTCCTCGTAACTACATAAATATTTCAATGGTTAAGAAGAATAATAATATGATATAAAATTAGCACAATCTAGATATGATCTACTACATCTTTATAAAATAAATATTTAGATGAATAAAACATCAATAAGAAGAAACTCTTAACGATAATATGCTCTTTATTGCTCTTCCACTCCTATAATATCTATATACACCAAAAAGTTATCTATATACACCAAAAAGTATGTGGCCAACCTAGTGAAATCAAATAAGATCTACAACTAGGTTTGCCATCTCAATGTGAATTTTTACGGTTCTAATTGCAGTGAACTTTATTTCGAGGTAAACAATCTAGGATGTCAAAATATTCTTATATAAATATTTTATAATACACTTGTATTATGTGAGTCTTGAGTAGATCCAATGTGGATGTATAATAAAATATATATTAAGCTCACCTTAAATAAAAATCATATATATATAATAAGTATTTATTATTATTATTATTATTTTAGTTTATTAATTTATAAGTGCACATTATACCTTGAGCAAGCCTATCTATACATAGGATGAATCCTAATTAAGGAGTACCCATAAATCTATCAGTGTCAAAGTTTGTCTAAGCTTTACCTACATCATTATATTGATGTTGGCCGGAGAAGGTGGGTGACCAAAACCCTTCTCCCATAGTCTCGCTAATCATAAAATAACTTCAACACGCACTGGTGAGAACTATCATTCTACATTCTCTTTCTATAGGTAAGTATGGATGTGAACAATATGTAGTACTATATATCTGTCCCTGACAGAGTGACCACCTAAATACATATGATGTCAGCTACGACGAGCTATAAAGAAACTAAAGATCTGAATGTTTCATCAAAACGTCTAGAATAATAAGGTTGTGTAGTCAATAAATTCACTATCCAAGTTTTGCTAACATAAATCACCGTCCAAACTCAAAAACAAATGATACCTGCCAGGTGTACCTCACAGTTACGTCTAGTTGGAATGCAGCTGCCTCAGCTACATTATTTTGCTAATTTTTTGGAAAGATATATTCCTTGCTAACCATATTGACATGGTGGTGCTTGACCACCACATGTGTGGATGTACTATGTTACAAATAATGGACCTATGATAATATATTAGATTCAATATAATTCACATATCCATTTAAGATATCCAGAAAGGAGGAGATAGGGGTCCGGCATGCCCCATTTCCTGCCCCAATCAGCCCAGCCCGACACGCGGCGCGCCCAGGGTCATGTCGGGCCGAGCCCGGCCCGAGCCCAAACATGCAGGCATGACTCAATATAAATAAAATGCACGCAATGAGACTCAATCCGAATGTTAAGTGAGGAAATACTATTTCTTACTATTGCACTAACTTAAATTAATAATTTTATTTATATAATTAATATATATATCGAGCTTCGTACCGTGCCACCCCAGGCTCGCGGGCCCAGGAGAGCAGTCCGACATGACACACCTACTTGGGCAGACCGTGCCGAGCATGGCACACTCAGTCTCCGAGCTGAGCTTGGGCCGCCTGCGGGTGGCACGGCCTGTTGAGCACTCCTATTGCAAGCTGAGGTTGAGACATATTAGGCCGAACTTTACCATTAACCTGAGATGTGTTTGTTAGTGGCTTAATTTTGCTCCCTATTGACTAATCATCGATTCATCTACCTTAAATTTGATACAAAATAATAAGTTTCATCAAGATAAATTTATTGATACTAAGATTATCATCTAACTAGCTCTATATATCATTAATTACCATAGAAAACATCCAACAACCCAACTCTTGCCACCGCACTTCTTGAACGAATTCTCCCTCATTTATCATGAAAAAATTGATTTAATATGTCTAATAGTTTTAGAAAGCTCACCTGATGTCCCATCTAAAGTTTTATATGAAAAATTCACCTTAAATTAGCCAAAATATCATCAGAAGTGAAAGAAGGTAATCACTCTGACGTTGCAATTTTAGAACAAGGAAGAAGATAATGTTAGGTTGATTTAGGTCAAGTTAATCTGAACCTACTATCTTGCACCAATTTGGATTAAACTCAGTTAAATTGATCAAATCATAGCCATCCATCTGAATGCTAATCTAGGTTATCCATTTTAATCTATTTAAACCATAGTTTGACTTTTTTGATTCAATTGAATCAATTCACTAATTCATCCTAAATTTTATTAGTTTAACAAATTGACCAAAATCTATTTTCACTATTAAAAATAAATCTAATGGTACGTGTTTCACGGTAAAATTTCACATACCAAAATTCAATATTTATTTTTATAAATAAGTGCTCAAAATAATATAAATATTTTTATTCAAAATTATAAATCTTACAAGCACGGGTGATTTACCTTTAAAATTACACTTTGGCCGGACTACGTGGCTATGGCTATGTAAATAGGATTGGCAATAACTCACTGGGAAAATGGATGGATTGTTAGTAGAAGGAAAGGTCGGTCAGGGTAGAAAAATTGGTGCCGATTAAAAGCTGCTGGCAACCATATGATCACATTTCCTAGGAAAGATGGTCACCAGCGAGATTCATACAAGGATTTTTTTTTTCTCTGTTTGTGAATGAATAAGTGAAACAAAAAGGCATAGGTATGGTAAATTAGAAATTTTGTATCATGCCTAGGCAGCAAGCTCGCTTAGGTATACTGTATATCAAAACTCATAAGCAGGCAAGGGCACTCCAATGGCTTTGGAGGCTAGCAATAAACACACGAGATTTATGGTGCTTAGTGGTGCGATATGCATACTATAAGAAGAAGAATTGGTACCCTAAGTTGTCTATTAACCTAAGAAGAAAGTACAAAATTTCTAATTTATATAATACCCTAAGTTGGATAGACATATGTAAGAAAACTGATAAGAAGTAAAAATCTTTTGCTACTGGACCCATGTACTAAGCACGGACAGGTTATCTTATTGATCTCTTTTACACATAAATCACATGGATGCACACCATCCGGGATTATCTTTCATGATACCGATGGGCCTGATAAGGTCGCTCATGGCACTATAATATACACCACCTCAAACCCTGATAATTTTAGGTCTTATTTGATATAGAATGAAATAGATGAAATCTCATTCCCCACGTAGAAACAATTTAGGATACATCTTTGATAGAGAAATTAGACTTCTAAACTTGATCTGAAGACTGCAGAGTGGTCAAACTGATAAGAAAACAGAAGCTGATAAATTATACAAGGCCAATAGTGGAAAAAGCAAGAACAAATGCAACGCAGCTGCTTCCCTCATTCTTCCAATTTGGTCCAAGGACTGTACCGACGGGTTGGAACAGCATGCATTCAAGTGTATATTTATTTATTTATTTATTACATATTTGACTCCAAGGACATACCATCCTTTCCAAATCGGACGAACAATTAATAGGGAGCATTCAGGGGGTTGCCTCAGATGCCAAATAATGGAGTCTTTCTCTTGCTGTACTAACTTATTTAAGATATTAATTTCTGAAACCGACCGTGCTAAAAAAAATTATCTGAAACTGATTGGTCAACCTGCCACCACACTGGAAGTTTAACCAATTTTTTTAATTAAAAAATTTAACAACATATGGCTCGCCCAAACCCAACTTTCAACCGGTGCTCACTTGCACCTTGCCCCGGCTATACCGCCATCATCTTCTTTTTTATCATCTTTCTCGCAACACTGTTTATCCCGATCATCTTCTACCTTGATCTCTCTTATGGGACTGCAACTACTAATCCATATTCCTCATCCTTCTTCGGCGCACCGTCGATAGATCCGACAGATTTTACACCTTTGACCAATCCATAGTCCTGCAGCCTCGTCGACAATGAAGCAAGTACAGAAGACCTGTTCAACGGGGAAAACCACCATCGTCTCTGCTGTCCAATTCATCTACATTCAACATATTTAAATACTTGTTGACCGTGTCCCTGAAAGCAATATCGGACACTTGTCGCCCTTCCGCAACATCAACAACCTAACTCATTAAATGACCCCTCACCCTCCCCCCTCTCTCTGCCAACAAGTTGTCTTCTATCAAGAACGTTTTCATACCAAAACTAGTGCCCATGCCCCGCTGATCGCATTAAGCTTATGTACATTTGGTAGAAACATCTTTCTATGATTGCTTACTTTACCTGCAAAGAAAAAGAACTGCAAGCATCTAAGTGGACATGGTCAACAAAGCTCACATGAATCCCATCCTATATATTGCAGTTTTGCAATAAGTTCCTGACTGTTTTTCATCAAAAAGTTTAGAATTTCACTTGACTATATGAATTGTTCTGTTAATTAAGCAAACAGCACTTTCTTTTGTTTGGATTTTGAAGGAAGAAGTCAGCAAGATCTATGCAAGAAAGTAAAGATGCTACATGCAAAAGGAGATTTCAGATAAGAATATGATTGAGTCGTATCTGGCTATGTCGACACTTTCTTATAGTACATGTGTCCTCTTTATATTCAGTAGTACTTATGGCTTCTAACTAAGGATGACCCCTTTTCTGAGTCCCACAGCTATCACTCAAAGGTTGCCATATGTTAGGATGTAAGTTCAATAATATCACTATATTGAAAACATAAGGAAAAAAAGTCAATGGACGACAGACTTGTTGAATTTTGGTTCGTTATCTCTCTATCCTACCAGTGTGAGTGTGTGTGCCGTTGCTGCAACATGTCTTGATAGCATACTCAAATCTCCATCTTCTTCTTAGATTAGAACAACATATATTTGACTATCACTAATTTTCCTCCTAAATTTTACCTATCTCCTAGCTCTAACTCATTAGTAACAATTCAAATCACAATCAAACAGTACGCTTATTAAGACAATAAATGAAACTATTGTGCCTTAGTGGCTCAAACTTCAATCATTAATGTTGTAGATAAGAAATCATATGTCTAAGAACAACCAAATAGTCTGAATATAAAATAATATTAAACTAAAACTTTGCTGTGGTAATCTCACACCAGTTAAAAATTCAGTTTAGTAAGGGCATCTGGGTTAAACTAATCCAAACCTAATCTTGATGACACAGCAACGAAGTGATAAATGCCAAAAGTTAGCTTTTGGACTTCAATGCTCCATTGTCAAACTCAGACAAAAAGCCAAATAAAAACTTTTGAGCTGTGTCTTGTGGTCTCACACTACCCTGCCCCGCCATGGGGACCAGGTGAGCCCCCAGTTCCAGATACCACATCCACACCTCTCCCCATGGCTTAACATCCATCATCTTCTCTGTTATCAAAATCTCCAATGCTTCTTTGCTATAAATACCCATATCCTCCCTATAACAGATCCATCCACAGAAATCTAATATTTCATCTAGCTCTTCTATAATACTCTTAATTCCTCTCTCTCTCTTCTCTCATTTGCTTCCAATTACCACACTGCTCTGATTCCCCTGTTTCTTTCCTGCTGCAACTCAACCCTGCACTCTCTCTAGTTGCAACACTAGCTGCATATATAAAAAGTTCCACTTACTTTTTCCTGGAAGAAAGAGATAAGGCACTTACTTGGAGACAAGGGGCGCAGTAAAGTATATATTGCCGGAATCATGGATGGAATGCAAGAAACCCTGCCGCCGGCAGTAACGCCAAGAGAAATCAGCGCCACCCTATCGGAGATCCTCCTCTCTGGGACGAACGCCATAGACTCCATTTTCTCTTACCTTCCGCCGCCGCTCCCTGTGACCAGGACCCCGTCCGTTCCGCCACTCGGCTCCGCCGTGTATCTCCACCAGTCGGAGCTCCTCCGGCAGTTCAGGACGCGGTGCCACCCAGGCGCTGCCCTGTCGGCCTACCACCACGAATCGATCGCTATGGCAGAGGAGACGGCGGCGGAGAGCGGGAAGAAGAAGCTCTACCGAGGGGTTCGGCAGCGGCAGTGGGGGAAGTGGGTGGCGGAGATTCGGCTGCCCCAGAACCGGATGCGCATCTGGCTCGGCACCTACGACTCCCCCGAGTTGGCGGCCTACGCATACGACCGAGCCGCCTACAAGCTCCGAGGCGAGTACGCGCGCCTCAACTTCCCGGCACTGCGCGACGCCGGGGACTGCTCCGAGCGGCTGAGGGCGGTGCGTTCCTCCGTTGACGGGAAGATCCAGGCCATCTGCCAGCGACTCAGCCGTCGCCGGGCGGGGAGGCGACTGGCGGACGCGGAAAAGAAGAAGAAGCAAAGGTTGTCGAAGAATAGGGAGGAGAGTGAGGGGGCGGAGGAGGAGGAGGAGGAGAAGAGGGGGGAGGAGAGCCAAGCGGGAGCGTCGCAAACGTCGGCATCGACATGGGGGTCATGGGAGAGGAAGGAGGAGGAGGAGGAGAAGAGGGGGGAGAGCCAAGCGGGAGCGTCGCAAACGTCGGCGTCGACATGGGGGTCATGGGAGAGGAAGGAGGAGGAGGAGAAGAGGGGGGAGAGCCAAGCGGGAGCGTCGCAAACGTGGTCGTCGTCGGCGTCGGCGTTGGCGTGGGGATCATGGGAGAGGGAGATGGAGGAGTATTTGCTGGAGCGGATGCCATCCTACGATCCAGAGTTGATCTGGGATGTGCTCGCCAACTAATTAATGTAATCATATTCATAGCCGACCTAATGCTTGATTTGGACCAAACACATTTATATTAATCATTAATATTATTAATTGAAGAAAGTAGATACGCTTTTTTATTTCATAATTCCTCCTCCTCTAGAATTAGCATATGATTAACTGGGAACCAAAATAACAGAATGTAATTGTTCCTTTTATATTTATATATATAATATTGCCATTTTACACTAATTTAATAGATAATTTATTCATAATATGTGTTACGACTCCAAAATTAAGGAGTCCCCCTTCAACTTCAAGTGACGCCTCAGTTGGGAAGGGATGCCACCTTTCCCATGTAACTACCTTTTATTATATTATATATAGAGATTTATTTACAATGTACATCACTTATTATTCTATTAGCAGAGTTGTAATGAAAGAGAACCTAAGTCTAAATTATAGACATCGGAGTTTTGGGAGTTTTTTTATTAATGCCATGATAAAGAGGCAATCTTTTCCCTCAACTCTTGTTCTTGGTGTCAATTATTGTTTCCGCCAACCAGGCTAGTATTGTCCCCATCACCCTAACGATACACCGCATACTCCAGCATCCCTATTGAAGTTCTTGACATAGAAGATTTTGGAGTGTGACATTTGGTATCATAGTGAAGTTTAGCTCTCTGGGCACCACGACAAAAAGCAGCAACTCTTCCTACAAAAACTAACCTCCATTCTCTTCTCCTTTCAACATGGTTAAAAAGGAAGAATTCGAGAAGTTGGAGTATAAGGTAACTTCTATGGAGGAATTAATTCGGTCCTCCCAGAAGGCCGGTGATGTAAAATTCCAGTCGTTACAAGGACGGGTGGAAGATTTGCATGCGGCAATCTCGAGTGTCATTACAGAACTCAAAGAGCTTCGAACCCACTAAAGACGGACCACGGAGATAGAAGGATAAAGCTCCCATCTGCCTAAGGAGTCCATCAACAATTCGGAACTTCAGGCAAAACTGGATACTTTTCACTTAGGAACTGCGACAGTATTCAGGAGGTCGATATCCGCCCCAAACGAATATAAAGATTCCTGATCCTTCTACCTTTTCCGGTGTAAGGAATGCAGAAATCCAAGGTAGTCATTTGGTACATGGAGCAGTTCTTCAAATCGACAAGGATGGCCGACGAAGACAAGGTCGCTACTACTGCTGCCTACCTCGTTGGTGATGCAAAGAAATGATGGAGAGTACGTTTTGACCCACCATAATGGAAAAGAAGCAATCATCGACGATTGGGTGGCGATTATAGGAGAATTGCATCGACAATTCCTTCCAACAAATGCAGCTTGGATGGCGCATGAACATCTTCAAAAACTACAGCAAACAAGATCTATCCAAGAATTTAATAGCACCATCCTGGATCTCCAAGATATGAACGAAGCAAATCAATTGTTCGCTTTCTTCCGAGGCCTGCAACCATAGGTGCGGAACAAACTAATGCGAAAAGGTGTGAAGGACTTGCAGGAAGCCATTGTGACTGCCGAGGGATTGATTAATTGGCGATCGATGAATGCATCGCAATCCTTCGAAAGAAGGACGCCTCGGCAAGCACAACCAAAGATAAGTGGGCGTCGATAATTTACAACAGGTCGAGGAAAAAGGGGAACTCAACCATCAACCGTTATGAACTAGAACAATGGAGTAGCAACCAACATGAATAGAGAACGAAAGAACTGGTGCGATAGGTGTGGAGGACCCCATCACATACGATTCTGTCCACGATGTGAAGCCACCATTCAAACTGAAGAGGAGGGAGCACAGTAGGAGGCGGAGCCCACCATCACTACTCAAGTGACCCCTCTTCAACGAATTAATGTTATATGCAAAAATTCAGATTTTTGTTTGATGTAAGTGTCACTGCAGGTGAATAGAAAACCATGCATCGCCATGATTGATACAAGGGCGACCCATAATTTCATAAGTGAAGAATTGGGACGTGAGTTGGGGTTACGAATAGAAGAAAGTAATTTCAAGGTGGAGACCGTGAATGCCTAACCTACAAGAGTCACTGGGTGATCCGCCAAGCACCAACGACGATGGGAAACTGGAATGGGAGACTGGACTTCACCATGATCCTGCTAGATGACTTCAATCTCATACTAGGAACAGATTTCCTCCTTCAATCTCAAACAATGGTAGCACCCCACCTTGGAGGATTAATGATCATGGATGTTGAACAACCAGGATTCCAGAAAGCACTGACGGAGGAGATAAAAGGCAAAGCATCAACAAAGAATGGAACCCTTTCGACAATGCAAATTGTTAAAGGACTTCATCAGGGAGAAAACACATTTGTCGCAACACTCCTGGACGAGGCAGCCCCTTCTTCCCTAGAAAATAGAGTATCTATAAAAATAGGAGAATTAATAGAAGAATTTGCTGACAGGATGCCGGATGAGTTACCTCAAGTGCTACCTCCTCGAAGACCAACTGACCATCAGATAGAACTTATTCTAGGAGCACGCCCCCAACACAAGCTCCCTACTAGATGGCCCCAACAAAACTCGATGAGTTGAAGAAACAACTGTAGGGGTTGACCGAGGCCAGGTTAATTAGACCCTCTAAAGCTCCATACGGCGCTCCCGTACTATTTCAAAGAAAGAATGATGGAAGTCTACGAATGTGCGTAGACTACCAGGCGTTAAATAAGGTAACGGTGAAGAATCACTACCCAATTCCTCTTATTGTAGATTTGTTCGATCGTCTAGCACATGCGAAGATCTTTTCTAAACTCGATTTGCGATCGGGTTATTGGCAAGTAAGAATAGCAGAAGGAGATGAAGCAAAGATAACTTGTGTTACTCATTATGGATCCTTTGAGTTTCTAGTAATGCCGTTCGGAGTCATCAATGCTCCAGCCACCTTTTGCAATCTGATGAATGAGGTATTCCATGAATTTTTTGATAGATTTATGGTAGTCTATTTAGACGATATCACTATTTATTCGGAGAATGAGGAAGAGCACATCGAACACCTCCGACAAGTATTTCAGAAGTTGCAAACCCATCAACTCTTTGTTTGCAAGAATAAATGCGAATTTGAAAAAGAAGAAATTCTATTTTATGGACACAAAATAGGTGGTGGATGTGTGAAGATGGAAGAACGAAAGATGGAAGCCATTCGAAGTTGGCCAACGCCTGCAAATCCTTCCGAACTCCGTTTATTCCTCGGTCTCGCCAATTATTATAGTCATTTCATATGCATGTACTCTTCTATCACCGCCCCGCTAACAAATCTTTTGAAAAAAGATCAAAGGTGGGCTTGGACCAAGGAGTGCGAAGAGGCTTATCAATAACTCAAGGCAAAGATGATGGAAGAATCGGTCTTAGCCTTACCCGATTTTGATAAATCCTTTGAGATAATCACCGATGCTTCTAATAAAGCATTGGGTGGCATACTCATGCAAGAAGGACACTCTATTGCATACGAAAGTAGAAAGCTTAATCCCACCGAACAACGTTACAGTGTACATGAGAAAGAAATGTTGGCGGTTATCCACTACTTACGGATTTGGCGGGTTTACCTTCTAGGAAAGCTATTCATCGTACGAACAGACAATATAACCAACACTTTCTTCCAAACCCAAAAGAAACACTTTGCGAAGCAAGTCAGATAGTAAGAACAACTCACCGAATATGATTTCACCTGGCAACATAAAGTCAACGGACACAACCAAGCTGCCGATGCACTGAGTCGTCGAGCATATCCAATCGCCATTCGAGTATGCAGCGACCTCGCAACACGCATCCACGAAGCTGGAGAACATGATGCAGCCTACCAATATCTCCTACAACAAATTGAGAAGGGAGAGACTCACCGATATTAGAAAGATACATATAACAACATATAAACTAAGGGGAATATAACCTATATTCCTTCTTCTGTAGAACTACGGCGGGAGTTGATATCAAAATGTCATGATACGATGTGGGCAAGACATTCGGGAGTAGAACGAACAATGACACTCCTCCATCGATCCTTCTTCTGACCACGCATGGAGATGGATGTAGAAGCATTCGTTCGCACTTGTGTGACATGTCAGAAAGATAAGATAGAAAAAGCTAGATCAGTGGGACTCCTACAACCTCTACTGACACCTTCTCACCTATGGAGGTTTCGTTTCCCTCGACTATATAACTTCATTTTCGAAGGTAAACAAAATTTCTGTCATTCTCGTAGTGGTAGATCGCTTCAGCAAATTTGCGATATTTATTCCCACCAACGAAAGAGTCACAGCGGAACAATCAGCATGACTCTTCTTCCGGTATGTTGTCAAATATTTTGGTTTACTTGAAGATATTGTGAGTGAAAATATTTTGGTTTACTTGAAGATATTGTGAGTGACAGGGATCCCAGCTTCACTGAAAAATTCTGGACAACCTTATTCAAGCTACTTGGATCAAAATTAAAGTTTTACACCACTGATCATCTACAGACGGACAGACAAACTGAAAGAATAAATGCACTGCTCGAAGATTATTTACGTCATTTTATCACTGCCAAACAACAAAATTGGGTGGAGTTACTAGATGCCGCACAATTCTGTTACAACCATCATCAGAGTTCCACAACGGAGAAATCCTCCTTTCTCCATTCTAGAATTGGTTCGGGCATCCATCAATGAACGCTGTCCTGCCGCCAACAAATTCATCATTGACAAGTAAGAACAAATTGAAGAGGTGAAAGAAAGTATAGAGAAGGTAGCCAAAAGAATGAAGAAACAAACCGATCATCACCGGCAACTTAGAGAATTTAGTGTTGGAGATAAAGTTCTCTTAAAATTAACGCCATAGATGTGGAGGAAAACTCGAGGTGTGCATCTTCACAAAGATTTGATTCCTAAATTTGATAGACCTAAACACATGCTTAGTCTATGTTACTTCATTTTTAAATTTACTATGATAGAAAAATTTAAGTATATGGAATGTAAAAAATATCAAGGTTGTCATGTTAAACTCATTTTATTTTGAAGGAATAGAAATTAAATTAATTTTAAAGCTTAAAAATAATATATTTTTTCTTTTAGAACTGAGTTTAACTAAGACCTTATGATCCTCTCATATAGAGCATAATTACTCTGACTAGATATATATACTATTTATACAAAACTTTAAAATAATATATTGATATAAAAAGTTTAAATGAACTTATAATTTTTTTTTAATAGAAAAGTAGGTTGGAAAGTGGTAGATTGGGCTATAACAGGGGCCCAAAGTATTATTATTAAGACGAGGGCGGTGAATATTAAGTAAACAAAACGGAACCCACTCTCCACTCTCCACTCTCCACTCCTCGCCGTTGCCCCCGTCTCCGAAAAGAGCTTCGGAACCCTAAAATAATTAATAAACCTCTCCACCACCACTTCCTTCTTCGAAACACTTCTCCTTCCCAGCCTCAAACCCTCAAACCTCCTCTCTCTCGCTCTTCCTTCCGAACCCCGATGGCAGCAGTCCCCTTGGACCAGGAGAAGGCGAAGAACGTCCTCCGCCAGGTGATTTCCGCTTTTCCATCGGTATCTCATCTCTCTTCATCCTTTTGTAAAATGATTTTTTGGTGAGTGTTTGGTCGTCGTCGTTGTAGGTTGAGTTCTATTTTAGCGACAGCAACCTTCCCCAGGACAAGTTCCTAAAGAAAGCCGTACAGGAGAACGAGGATGGACGTATCTTTACCCCATGTTTTATAGATTTTTTTGTTGTTGATGTTTGTGTTTCTAAGAGTCTTTTTTTGGTTTATTTAAATGAGTTTCCCTGTGTTTGCTACCTTTACTCTGTTCTGTTGATCTTGACTTAATTATTAGTGGTGAGCTTGCCGTTGGTATGCTCATTTACCCGGATGAAAAAGCATCTGGGCTTGGACGCAGCACTGAAGCCGGACGATATCCCAGAGGAGACTGTGCTGGCTGTGGCGGATGTTTTAAAGAGTTCGTCATCTCTCCGAGTCTCAGAAGATGGTATCACCTGGGCTTGAGTTTCTTGCTTATCTTTTCAATAAAAGAATGTATCAAATATTTATTCTATCATGTTTTCCGCTTGTTTAGATATTTATACTTTTTAGTTCGTAGTGTATCTTGTTACAGCCACCTATTATTTTCATAATGTAGAGTACCTTTGTGTGAATTTACGGTTAGTTGTATGAACTGCACACTTTTCTATGGTTTGATCCTGAGCTCCTTTCTGAGTATGATCTTACAGTATATATTTCATTTTTTCCAGGGAAGAGGGTTGGTAGGAATACAAATCTAATGAGTTCTGTAGAGACTATTGAGCAATTGGACTCAAGGACTGTTGCTGCATCACCTTTGCCCTATAATGTTCAGCTAGAAGATGTCAAGTCTTTCTTTGCCCAGCACGGAAAGGTATTTCCTACTCTCGAAGAAGTCATATGAGTGAGATGATTGGTTTGGCTGCGGTAATAACTTGATGTTAGCCAATACTCACTTTTTAAAGTGATCTATTGTAAGGTCAAGAAAGAACTGTTAATTTTATGAATTATGTTTTCTTTTTTAAACTATTTTTTTTAATCATTTTCAGTGCTTGCCTCTACCCATGTTTTTATTTTTTACTTATTAAAGTAGTACAAGGATGAGCCTCTATACAAATCTCTTCAATCATGTTTATGAAGCATGCTTTATATCTCTAAGGGAATTTTTGAGGATTCAACGGAATGGCAGGTAGAGGCAAAGGAGAGATTGGGAAATAGAAAAAAAAAGGGGATCACAGGACCCACTGGCCATCTTGACGTAAAAGAAACCTGAGTTTGCTGCATACCCTCTATATTATGTTTGATGTCTATGGTTCTTTGAAACTTTTTTTTAACTGAGAATCCAAATTGTATATATCTTGGGATTGGGTACTACCATAGTTTTGCTTCCTAAGCAGCTAGTTTATCGAGCATGGTAGTTCATCTTGTTCATTTTGTTGACACTTGAAGCCGATCCCATTACTTTTACTCTCTAGTTCAGAAAGTCTGTATTTTAGATGATAAGCCCTTGAGGAAAAAGATATAGTTAATGTTTACTTATTCTTAATACCCCTCGTGCAGGGTGGGTAGGTTGGACTTTGCTCGCAGCGATACTTTTTCTGATTATATGCAATACATGAATTTTATAGGATTTGAACTTAGGTCATATTTTATTACCATATGTTAAGCTTGATTGGACGACCACTTGTATTGAAGGTTTGAGCAATTAGAAGCTATCCAATCTATTTTACATGACCTATATTCTTCATAATATTTGGGGAAAGGGATGAGGCCGAAAGTACCAACTTGTATTTGCATCTTAGGAATTTATTTATTCATTAGCCATGTGCAAAATTTTGAAATATATCAAATTTATTTTAATAATTTCTTGTCATGAATTTGCTTAGGTTAACAGTGTTAGACTTCCCCGGCATGTTCATGACAGAAGATTTTTTTGTGGCACTGCTTTGATTGAATTTTCAGAGGAATCAGATGCTAAGAGAGTTTTGGAGAAGAATTTAGTTTTTGCTGGAGCAGAGTTGGAACTACAACCAAAGTAAGCTTCCTCGAACCCCTTATTGGTTTTAACTATCCCATGAAGCATTCTTTTTATAGCCATGTGGAAGTTAATGCACATCACTTATGTGGTTCACTTCACCCGGAAATTTCTGGACTTTTCTATTTTGGCTTCCCTGAGAAATGTTCGTTCTAGTTCATTATAGACATCTGAATCAAGCTCCGTCGATTATTTCTCATATTGTATTGTCCTGGGGGGATTCAAAGTGCAGAGAATGAAAAATGATCTGTCAGTTCAAACTAGATTTGCACAAATTTTTATTGCATAACTCGATGCATTTTAATAATATATTGTAGGTTTTGACAAAATATCAAATGATAATAGGATAAACATTAAGCAAAATCATATTTTATAAATCACTTACATTTTGAAGTAGCTTTAATTTGACATGCTTGTTTGAAGAAATTAAGAGAATGCGATCTATAATCTCTCTAGTATAGCAGATATAGTAATATAAAAAACGATTGGAGGATTTTTGTGCATAAAATTTTTCTTGTTTATTTCAAATGCAGAAATGAGTTTGATTCTCAGAGGAAGAAGATGGGGGAGAATGCTCAGAAATCTCATTTTGGCAGAAATGTCTCTGATCCAAGGTTGTCCCGATTGACTTGTAGTTGCCTATGAGTTTTTTTAATTTCCATCTATACAAACTTTTCTGACAAATATTCTCTTCGTTGCCCATGATAGCTATCCAAAAGGCTTAATAGTTTCATTCAAACTGAAGAAAAAGCAGGAGAGTGAATCTGTGGGACAGAATGGTACGGATTTGACTAATGATAATAGCCAAGGATGCTGCAAGGGAGAAGAGATTCTGAATGCAGTGGATGCTGAGGGCGAACAGAAGGTGGAAGATTCAGTTGCTGTTAACATGGAAAGTGAAACAAAGATCACCGGGGACCATCCGGAGGAGATTGAAATGGTGGTTACTGAGGATGTTCCACGTGACAGTGAAGATAAGGATGCCAAATCTCCATCAGATGACAGTGACAAGGGCAAGGGGAGTATAGTCACCAGAGAGGATCTTAAGCAGATCTTCCGGAAGTTTGGTGAGGTTAAGGTATTTTTTGCATACCAGAATTATGTCCCTTATACTGTATGTTTCCTTCTCGCAAGGTGCAGCTGTGAGTGGATATAGATTTAGATTCTTTGGTACTATTATTGTTGACACAGAAAATTGGATGTGTTTGTTATGGTGAGACTATAACGTAATTAATATCAGAATCTAATAGAAATCATTTAAGATATTTTGTATTTTATGTCTTGATTGTATCTTGTTTTGGTTGAAGTTCATTGATTATAGAATGGGAGAGGAATCTGGATACATCCGTTTTGAGGACCCTGAAGCAGCAACGAGAGCTCGTGCTGCTGCTCTTCTGGTTGATGAAGGTAGCTTGATTGTGAAGAATCACATAGTTTCATTGGAAGCCTTGACTGGTATGAAATACTTTTACAACTTGTTCTGTTTGATCTTTAGTTTCTTCCATGTTTGTATTGGGTAGTCTTACGATAACATAAATCTCTTATAGTTCCATTAGATTTGATGGAAATTTGGTTCTCACTTCGATTTAGTAATTATTCTGTCAAATCTCAGGGGAGGAAGAAAAGGAGTACTGGAAATTACTTCGTGCCGGTCAGGAACAACTCAAAGATAGTAATAAAGGAAACAGAGGGGGGAGGTAATTAAGCCATTGTGTCCTATGGTGACTGTATTGTTTTTAGTTGAAGCATGACCACCATTATTTATCCTCTTCAGGGGTGGTAGATACAACAATCACAACAGAGGCGGTGGAAGAGGGCGCGGCGGCAAGCGACCTCGCCATGGCGATTCATCGTCTGACAGGCAACCGAACAAATCTCAAAAAGTTGAGGCCACTGCATGAGTGTACTGATTCCTTCCGAATGGGCGAATTTGGGACAGGCAAACCGAACAAGTATCATTTTGCCATGCAGTATTTTTATTATTTATTTATCACAAGCTGTTGCACTGCTACGCTAATTAGTTAGATTAATTTTAAACAGACTAATTTCTGTATTTAGTTTCAATTCATTTGAAGTCAGAAGGATATTTTATATATATATATAATTAGTTTTTTAAATCTACCACCTTCCGTCTAACGGCTCTAATTACTGCTTTAATCAGATGATTTTTATAAATTGATACTAAACTTTTAGAAGTTAGATAAAAAAAAACCTTTTTTGCCTAATAAATTGCCGAGTAAAAGCTTTCTTTGATGATGCATAAATGAGTTTTCTTCTTAATTTTATTATGTGTCTGATGGTTTTCTAAAGTATAGAATTTAATCCTTCGGGGGTCATGTGGATGTGTTTGATTTATGAAGTTTAATAACTTTTTATATAGGAAAATTTATGAAGTATAATAATTTTAGGTCAGAAGAATATGTTTTTTATATTTTAAATCAGAATAATAAATTTATCCTAAAAAATTCATGTTATTTTTACATGGTATTGATATTTTATTAATTATATAAAATATATTTAAAATTGATATTTTTTTAAATTTAAGTATTATATATTTAATCAATTATTAAATCATTATTATATTCTTTTATTTTTATAATTAATTTTTTTTTACTGTTATCTTCTTTTAATTATTTTTATAATTAATATTTTAATTTTATTTATATAAAAATATGAAGTTAATAGAAAGATAAGAAATGAAAAAATTAATTAGCAAGATGGACATTGGGTGTTAAGTTCTATACTTCTAATTAGATCATTGAATTAGGTACGAGGTAAACTTATGTCAATGGTTGAAAAACTATCAAATTTCATTCAGAAGAGCTAAACTTATTATAAAGACTAAATTATTACAATGAAAAATTACTCTAAAATGAGATGCCTCATCATATCTCCTCCTCTCTTTTTTAGTCCTAAGGTTACTGGATTTATATAAAGAATCAACATCATATTTTTTTGCATGGCTAACATGTGTTGGAGCATCATCCTTATCTCCTACAAGTGTGTAGATCTTTAAATCTTTTTGAGTTAGTCTTGTATTGCACTCCTCTATGACCTCCATTGGACACATCCATAGTCGAACATTACCCAACTTCATGAGTATAACAATCCTCCACTACTCAAAGATTGTCAAGGATTGAATCAGCATCTCTCTCGCCATATTGTGAATGGCGCAGCAAATGCAATGGTGTTGTGGTGATGCTCCCAAGCATGATCCTTTTGTGTGCAAGGTGCAGCTATAGCACTAAGTGAACCCTTTGCCATGCAATGGAGCATCTGTGGCAGACCTTAGTGCACCTTTGTTGCTTGCACTGATGAGGAGGTGTTGGTGCGTGTCTCTACAATGACCTATGCACTTGCTATTGGCCATGCTTCTTGTTGCTTATGGTGTACTTGATCTGGGATGGACACGGTTGAGCCATATCAAAGATGGACATGTTGAGGTGGTCATGCAGGTGTGCTTTCATGGGCAAGGCTATCATTCACATGGTCCTCAAGTTGCATGGGAATTGGTAAGACGTCTTTCTACTTGCTCATAGTGGTGTTCGGATGGTTTGGACACCCTGCTTCCACAACCAGCATAGTAGACACCAATCTGAAGGGTAGTGGTGCTCTAAGTGAATCACCGCTATGGTTTGGTGAGGGACATCATTATGGTTGGGCGCTTGGCATGGTTGTGTTTGACGTCACAACATTGCCCTTGATGAATATAAGTTGAGTTAAATCAAAGACTATGAGACCACCTAAATATGGTGCCACCATGGCCTTGGTGGTAAGGAGGAAGTCGGCCTCCAAGATAATGTTAAAATCATCATGCGGGACAATCATGAAGTTGAGGTTCAACCATTGGCATGGCTTCAGCTTCTCGAACAAGTTTGATTGCGTTTATTGGCATGACATTGATGGTCTTGATTCGATGTTGGCTTCTCTCTACCCGAAGTCCGAGTGGTTGCATGATTTCATTGTTCATTGAAGTTATGAGTTATACAAGAGTCGACCATTGCTTTGCTCACTCTCTCCCCCATTGATTTTTAGCTCAACATAGGTTAGTTTTTGATCAATTGATAGACACTCCTTGCACACTGAGTTGAGAATATGCAAAGGAGTAACACGTGCCGTCGATGCATCCCAGGTAGTTGTGGTCACGGTTGTCGAGTCACCGTCATGCAGAATCATGATGAGTCACTATGTTGTGCACAACACTGCATGACACACGGTTTATCTTAAAGCAAGCATCCTCCTCTTGGACGGCCCTTGGTATTCCTAGGATCTCCTATCCTAGGAGGTGAGTAATTGCCTCTTTGCTTGTGAACGATTTGAATTACCTTCAGCCTAGATTCCTTTATTAACTCCTTTGGTTCAGCACCCTTGGAGTATAATGTTGGGGTGCCGGTTGTCACAAGTCCTGCAAGCCTTCTATCGTCATAATTGCCTCATCCATAATGTAGATATTTTTGCACACTAATTCACTTTTCTCCTATAGTTGAAGTCCTTGAATGAAGGTGTAGAGCTTACCTACTTCGGTCATATTGCATAGGTCCATAATTAGTGAGTTGAAGTTCTGGATATACTACTTATGGATGGACTTAATCTGGCAGAGGTTGTGTAATCTTTCTCTTGCAGCCTACTTTTATAAGATGTTTATGAATGTTCAGGAGTTAGATTAACATTATTGTAGGTTCAATAGCATGTACTGAAGATTACAAAAGGAGTCAAGTACAAATGTATAGCTTTAGAGGTTTCATTCTTCTTGAGCTATGAATTGGAAAGAATGTTTGGTTTTTCACTGAACCCCATGATTGTTATCAACAATAAATCCATTTGTGGCTATTTTACCGTATGTATTTTGATTATGAAACATACAACTCTAAACCTAAATGAGGACAAAATTGGATATTTTTCTTCTATGCTATAAAATAATGAAGCAGACAACTATGAAGTTGAAGAAATATTATATTCATAGAAAGATGTCGAAAGGATGCAATTGCTTTCTACATGAATATTTGTGATTGCTTTTGGGTGAAGGACATCATTGCACACACCTGAAAGATTGATCTTCAATAATATTGCTTTGGCCGAGTGGTTAAGGTGTATGCCTGCTAAGTACATGTGATTTCCTCGTGGGAGTTCAAATCTCTTAGGTGATGATCATCTTTTTTCTATTTTTTACATGGCATAATTACGATTTGAAGTCTCAAAATTTTACTATAAGTTTTTTGTATTTATTAATGTTCAACAACATTAATGCTTGAGTCCTACTACAGTCCAACTAATTTAATTTATTTCTACCTGAGGTCTTATCATTTTCCGTTCTCTCAATGCATAGACTTGGTCGATTTGACCTTTCCGTTCTATCCACTCTCAATATGTTACTTGCACGTGGGAGAAAATTTACATGTGCTAAGTCTTGCGACCCAGTAACTACAAATAGAGGAATCCATGATAACATAAAGCATACTACACAACAACAATTGAATATATGTATATTCAAGTAATAAAAAGCAAATAAATATAACACATGCTTATGTAAAAAAGGTTTATTATATATCATGTGTATGTCTTGACTAGCTTTTGTTTTTAACTTTATTTTAGGTTGCTATCCAATGCTTAGAGTAAACCCCCATCAGGGACTCTCAAGTTCGTCGGTGCCCAACTAGGTCTCTTCTTAAGCCCGTTGCACTAACGTTAACAGAGAAGACTGATGACCGTGGAATCTTCTCTGGCCGATCTTACAAACCGGTAACCCGACCGCACTTCGAGAACTTTGTACTAGATGCCTCCAGTCCGAATATGACTACTATGTAGCGCTACATTCTGCCCCACGACAAGGTCACCTCTTTGTTTAATCTCAACAGTCTGATGAATCAGACTCTGCACAAATTATTTAACTCCAAGGTTTAGAATACCCCCATAGGTCTGCAGAACCTAGACAATGTACGTTTGTTGTCTTATGACCCCTTAGTCCTAAAGCAAAGCAGTTAGATAGCTCCCCAGCTCCTAAATATTTATCCTTGAATGTGTGCCAAGAGGACATCTCTAAAGACTCCTCCTTTTTTGTTTCACCATGAATTTAAAGTTGGGTGGGGTGACGCTTCCGATTATCCTCACTGGACTAGCACAGTGATACTCACCAACCGTAAAAAAAATAATGTGCATAATGACCCATTTTTAGATTCTTAGATTTTTGATGTTTCTAGGATTTGTTGGTCATTAATTTTAGGTGGTATGACACTAAGTTGTTGTATGTGATATATCATATCATGTCACTAGTTTTGTCTCTTACACCTTATGATGTTCGAGATTTTCTCATGTCTCAATTCTCCTAGGTATTGAGTTCAAGTAGCAGAGTTTAATATAATGAGAAGTGAACACAATTTACATCAACTTAAGCATAAAATAATTTAGTTTTGTGTAAAGCTCTAAATAGACATGCATCAGACGACATCATATTTTTAACAATCACCCCATAGGAGCTCTACTGCAGCAAATCATATTTAAAATAAAGCTTAAAAAATTTACAACTTTGCCGTATTTTTTTTAATCACCGTTGATATAAAAAATCATGTAGAATGATTTCCTCTTGCCTATAATTAATTTCAATAACATTCATGCTATTTGTCATTTGTTTCTCCCCTTTCTTAGTGTATGATTTTAGTAGGATGACTAAGAAGAGCAAGCAGTAGCAAAAGAAACAATGAGCTATTTACTAATAACTATTTCAACATAGTTCAAGCAAACAAATTTAATACTATTATAATTCTCCCATGTCTCCACAGCAAGTATTCATGAACACGAGCAATTTGCCTTTCTTTATTTCTTTTGCTCGTTTTTAGTGCAGCCCAAGCAACAACAGACATCAATTAATATTTAGAGAATAATCATAGCATTATAGTAAACCAAATACCCCATTCGAGGACTTCAAAACAATTCAACCAATTGAGGTAGTTTTACTCCTCCCTCTCTTGACAACTTCCTTGCTATTTATTTCCTAAATATGGAGATTCACGTTCCCATCGAACCACTACTCTCCAAGAAGAAAAAGGAGAAAAGAAATCCCCAAGAACTCATTTGCAATTTATCCAAATACTTCGATTATACTTTCTCTTTCTCAACTCATTTTATTTACCTTCTGCAACCAAGTAGTGTTCTTACGTAGTTAAAACCACTCAACCACGGTTCAAGAGAGCACGGATATTTTCCGTTCTCATACCATCAAGCTTTAATCCCAACCATACATTTATTTTCATCTATTTGTCATGCTTAGGTGTTTGTAAATAATAATAAAACATAGGAAATGAATTTATTTCAGTATAATAATAGCAGCTCATTGATGAAATCAGAATCGGAAAAACAAAAACATGATTTACTATAATTTCATTTGGTAGGCTTTCATTTATTTAAGATTAAGAAATTGAGTTGAGTTACTTGTTTGTTTTCTCATGTCCTGCTTCAAGAATAAACTTCCATTGCTATTGTATTTTGAACTCATACTCGTCGTTGCAAATATGGAACCCTTTTTGTTGTTTACCTTCCCCTCACTATGCTGAGACTTGGAAAGTTAGAAAAAAACTAAATTTGTAATAACTATTCCTGAGTTATGCTTGAGATTACTACACTATTAGCAACTAGAAAATTTATGTTCTTGTTGATACCAAAGGGGTATGATAAATCCTTATACAAATTACTATTGCAGAGAGTACATAGTAGGGGAAAAATAACTTAAATACTCCACTTCCTTAAATCTAGTTGCAAAATAAAAAGGGGTCTTGAAACCGATGTAGCAAGTTAAATTGGTTGCCCTCAAGATGTTGTCCATGCATTCTTGTTGCTGCTGCCTAAGTTGGATCGTTTCAACAAGGTTTGAGTGACTTGATATTTGCAGTTATTCCCTTAGTAAAAAGGTTCTTTTTTTCTTTCTCCCTGGGAATACTACAAACATAGACCAGTACTAATGAAATGTCATTCAATGATGATTTCAAGCATAAACATGTCTAAATAGTGTGTTGTCCAATTTTGGATGCGCTACCAGAAAGTGTATGAGAGATAAACACTTATTGTTGCCAAGGATGCTTGCTGTCCTGTCACGTTGAGCTATTCATTTTATTCTTTATGGCCAATCGGTAGGCCTATAATGCTGTGATTGGTTGCGTAAGGGCTAACATAGTTCTACTACTTTGTCTAATGGACATGAAAACTAAATAGCATGACTTTAAGCTGATTTCAATTTCATTCAGGATTTGAGTCAATGCTATTAGAAATGAAATATTGAGGTTATCTTCTTTCTTATTGTCCCTATTTTGGCCATATGTTTATATGGATTATAGAGCCGTGGAAGACATAGTGTAGTAAAGAGAAGAATGGCTTGGTGAATCTTTTTCCATTGTCTTGACTTGCATTTGCATTTCAGGTATGCGATGAATGACCAATTGGCAAATAAGAGCCACATGCATTGTTGTTTCTTTTTTTAATGAAATGAAGTGGTGTCAAGTCCCTAATGTTCAGGAGTTGTGCCTCGACACTGTTGAAAAAAACATCTCCATACTCTTTTAAGATGTCCAGGAATGTTTAGGTGTTAGATAAACATTGTTGTATGTTCAATAGCTTATACTAAAGATTGAGAAAAGAATTAGGTGCAAATTTTTAGCTTTGGAGTTGATCCTTCTCAAGTTACGAACTGGAAAAAATGCTTGGTTCTTCACACCGTGACTTTTCAACCCCAAGATTGTCATCAACAATACAAGCCATTTGTGGCTATTTTACCATATGTGTTTTGCAGATCATGAAACACACAACTCCAACCCTAAATGCCGATGAAATTGGATATTTTTCTTCTAAGATATTGAAGTAGACAACTCTGAAGTTCAAGAAGATTATATTCATAGAAAGATGGCTCAAAGGTAACTAAGTAAACCAATCAACTGCTTTCCTCTACAGCTCATGGATGTAACTGCTTTCTACATGAATATTTGTGATTGCTTCTAGGTGAGGTATGCTATTAGATGGACGAGAAAAATCAATCTTTAGTAATGTTTCTTTGGCGGAGTGGTTAAGGCGTGTGCCTGCTAAGTACATGGGGTTTCCAGTGAGAGTTCAAATCTCTCATGCGACGATCACGTGTTTTTTTTACTTTTATTTTTAAGCCTTGCTCTTCAAAGAATACAATGTTTTCTACCCTAGATTTTTTACATCATATTTTCCTTGTCGATGCTTCTTTTCTTCTTTTAAGATCTATAGCGCATACACAATAGATGCAATTAGCGAGGCATATTCTTCCCCAAAAATTTCCATATCCAAATCCCACTTTTTCTTTCAAAATTAGTTTAAGTAATTACTACAACTTGGCTAGTTACATGCATTTAGATTTCAACAATTGCTATAATGCTCGATGAATCTTTTTCCATTGTCTTGACTTGCATTCGCATTTCATATAATGGATGAACGACAAATTGGCACATAAGAGCCATATGCATTGTTGTTTCCTTCTTTAATAAAGGGAAGTGATGTCAAGTCCCCAAAGTTCAGGAGTTGTTCCTCGACATTTGTGGGAAAAAAGGATCTCCCTACTGTTATAAGATGTTCAAGAATGTGTAGGTGTTAGATAAATATTATTGTATGTTCAATAACTTGAGTCAGGTGCAAATTTATAGCTTTGGAGGTTTATCCTTCTTAAGCTACAAACTGGAAAAAATGCTTGGTTCTTCACACCGACAATAGACTTTTCAACCCCAAGATTGTCATCAACAATACAAGCCATTTGTGGCTATTTTACCTTACATGTTTTGCAGATTATGAAACACACAACTCCAACCCTAAATGTTGATGAAATTGGATATTTTTCTTCTAAGATATTGAAGTAGACAACTCTAAAGTTCAAGAAGATTATATTCATAGAAAGATGGCTTAAAGGTAACTAAGTAAACTGATCAACTGCTTCTCTCTACAGCTCATGGATGCAAGTGCTTTCTACACGGATATTTGTGATTACTTCTAGGTGAAGTATGCTATTGGACGGATGAGAAAATTCAATCTTTAGTAATGTCGCTTTAGCTGAGTAGTTAATCCGTGTGCCTGCTTAGTACATGGGGATTCCCCGCTAGAGTTTGAATCTCTCACGCGACAATCACGTGGCTTTTTACTTTATTTTTAAGCCTTGCTCTTAAAAAAATATGATGTTTTCTACCCTAGATTTTTTGCTTAATGTTCTATGTGGTAGAATGTTTTGAAAACTTTACATTATCTTTTCATTGTTGATGCTTGTTTTCTTCTTCTAAGATCTATAGTGCATACACTACATATGCAATGGTGAGGCATATTCTTCCCCCAAAATTTCCAAATCCAAATCCCACTTTTTCTTTCAAAATTAGTTCAAGTAATTATTGCAACATGACTAGTTACATGCATTTTGGTTTCAGCAATTGCAATAATTCTCGGTGAATCTTTTCCCATTATCCTGACTTGCATTTGCATTTCAGGTATGCGATGATCGACCAATTGGCACATAAGAGCCAGATGCACTGTATTTTCTTTCTTTCACAAAAGGAAGTGATGTCACGTCCCAAATGTTTAGGAGTTGTTGGTTCACAATGCTGAAAAAAAAAACTCCCTACTATTATACGATGTTCAAGAATGTTCAGGTGTTGGATAAGAATTATTGTTCGTTTAATAATTTATACTGAAGATTGCAAAAAGTGTCCGGTGCAAATTTATAGCTTTGGAGGTTTTATCAATCTTAAGCTTCGAACTCAAACAAATGCTTGGTACACCACATCGACTGCAGTCTTTTCAAACCCATGATTGTTATCAACAATAAAAGTCATTTTTGGCTATTTTTCCTTATGTTTTTTGAAGATTATGAAACACACAACTCCGACCCTAAACGTTGATAAAATTGGAAATTTTTTTTCTATATTGAAGTAGACAACTCCGAAGTTCAAGAAGATAATAATCATAAAAAGATGCCTCAAAGGTAACTAAGTAAACCGATCAACTGCTTCCCTATACAGCTCATGGATGCAATTGCATTCTAAACAAATATTTGTGATTGCTTTTGGGTGAAATATGCGGTTGGGGTGACGAGAAAAAATTATCTATAGTAATGTCGCTTTGGCCGAGTGGTTAAGGCGTGTGCCTGCTAAGTACATGGGGTTTCCCCGCGAGAGTTCGAATCTCTCAGGCGACGATCACTTATTTTTTTACTTTTATTTTTAAGCCTTGATCTTCAAAGAATATGATGTTTTCTACCCTAGATTTTTCGCTTAATCTTCTATGTGGTAGATAGTTTTGAAAACTTTACATTAACTTTTCGTTGTTGATGCTTCCTTTCATCTTCTAAGATCTATAGTACATACACTACAGATGCAATGGCCAGGCTTATTCTTCCCCCAAATTCTCCAAATTCAAATTCGAATTTTTTTTCTTTCAAAATTTGTTCAAATAATTACGATAACTTGACTTGTTACATGCATTTAGGTTTCAGCAGTTGCTATAATGCTCGGTGAATCTTTTTCCGTCGACTTGACTTGCATTCGTATTTCAGGTATTCGATAAACGACTAATCGGCACATAAGAGCCATATGCATTGTTGTTTCCTTCTTTAATAAAGGGAAATGATGTCACGTCCGCAAAGTTCGGGAGTTGTTCCTCGACTTTTGTAGGAAAAACAGTATCTCCCTACTGTTGTAAGATGTTCAAGAATGTTCGGGTGTTAGATAAAAATTATTTTATGTTCAACAACTTACACTGAAGATTTCAAAAAGAGTGAGATGCAAATTAATATGTTTGGAGGTTTTATCCTTCTTAAGCTACGAACCGAAAAAAATGCTTGGTCCACCACATCGACTGTAGTCTTTTCAAACCCAGGATTGTTATCAAGAATAAAAGTCATTTGTGGCAATTTTACCTTATGTGTTTTGCAGATTATGAAACACACAACCCTGAACCTAAACTTCGATAAAATTGGATATTTTTCTTCTTTGCTACACGCATATTGATGTAGACAACTCCGAAGTTCAAGAAGATTATAATCATAAAAAGATGCCTCAAAGGTAACTAAGTAAACCGATCAACTGCTTCCCTATACAGCTCATGGATGCAATTGCATTCTAAACGAATATTTGTGATTCCTTTTGGGTGAAATATGCGGTTGGGGTGATGAGAAAAAATTATCTTTAGTAATGTCGCTTTGGCCGAGTTGTTAAGGCGTGTGCCTGCTAAGTACATGGGGTTTCCCTGCGAGAGTTCGAATCTCTCAGGCGATGATCACTTATTTTTTTACTTTTATTTTTAAGCCTTGATCTTCAAAGAATATGATGTTTTCTACCCTAGATTTTTCGCTTAATGTTCTATGTGGTAGATTGTTTTGAAAACTTTACATTATCTTTTCGTTGTTCATTCTTCTTTTCTTCTTCTAAGATCTATAGTGCATACACTACAGATGCAATGGCCAGGCATATTCTTCCCCCAAATTTTCCAAATTCGAATCCCAATTTTTTTCTTTCAAAATTTGTTCAAGTAATTACAATAACTTGACTAGTAACATGCATTTAGGTTTCAGCTGTTAATATAATGCTCGGTGAATCTTTTTCCATTGTCTTGACTTGCATTCGTATTTCAGGTATTCGATAAACGACCAATCGGCACATAAGAGCCATATGCATTGTTTTTTCGTTCTTTAATAAAGGGAAGTGATGTCACGTCAACAAAGTTCGGGAGTTGTTCCTCGACTTTTGTGGGAAAAAAAGTATCTCCCTACTGTTATAAGATGTTCAAGAATGTTCAGGTGTTAGATAAAAATTAATTTATGTTCAATAACTTATACTGAAGATTTCAAAAAGAGTGAGGTGCAAATTTATATGTCTCGAGGTTTTATCCTTCTTAAGCTACGAATCGGAAAAAATGCTTGGTACACCACATCGACTGCAGTCTTTTCAAACCCAAGATTGTTATCAAGAAGAAAAGTCATTTGTGGCAATTTTACCTTATGTGTTTTGCAGATTATGAAACACACAACCCAGAACCTTAACGTCGATAAAATTGGATGTTTTTCTTCTTTGCTACGCGCATATTGATGTAGACAACTCCGAAGTTCAAGAAGATTATAATCATAAAAAGATGCCTCAAAGGTAACTAAGTAAGCCGATCAACTGCTTCCCTATACAGCTCATGGATGCAATTGCATTCTAAATGAATATTTGTGATTGCTTTTGGGTGAAATATGCGACTTGGGTGACGAGAAAAAATTTTCTTTACTAATGTTGCTTTGGCCGAGTGGTTAAGGAGTCTGCCTGCTAAGTACATGGGGTTTCCCCATTAGAGTTCGAATCTCTCCGGGGATGATCCTGTATTTTTTTACTTTTATTTCTAAGCCTTGATCTTCAAAGAATATGATGTTTTCTACCCTAGATTTTTCGCTTAATGTTCTATGTGGTAGATTGTTTTGAAAACTTTACATTATCTTTTCGTTGTTGATGCTTCTTTTCTTCTTCTAAGATCTACAGTGCATAGACTACAAATGCAATGGCCAGGCATATTCTTCCCCCAAATTTTCCAAATTCAAATCCGAATTTTTTTCTTTCAAAATTTGTTCAAGTAATTACGATAACTTGACTAGTTACATGCATTTAGGTTTCAGCAGTTGCTATAATGCTCGGTGAATCTTTTTCCATTGTCTTGACTTGCATTTGTATTTCAGGTGTTCGATAAACGACCAATCGGCACATAAGAGCCATATGCATTGTTGTTTCCTTCTTTAATAAAGGGAAGTGATGTCACGTCCCCAAAGTTTAGGAGTTGTTCCTCGACTTTTGTGGGAAAAAAGTATCTCCCTACTGTATATGATGTTCAAGAATTTTCGGGTGTTAGATAAAATTTTTTTTATGTTCAATAACTTACACTAAAGATTTCAAAAGAGTGAGCTGCAAATTTATATGTCTATAGGTTTTATCCTTCTTAAGCTACAAACCGGAAAAAATGCTTGGTCTCGTTATCTCCCCCACCTCCTTCTCCTCTCCCTATCTTACTCTCCTCTTCTCCATTATTTAGTTTTCTCCTTTCCTTACTTAAAGTTATATATATAGGATAATTATGATGGATGGGGAGAGATTCAAACTGGGGTTTGTACTAGGGAAAATACTACTAAATCCCAATTAGCTAGTTATTATATGATGTGGTGGAATTGTTGATGTGGTTTGATTTATGTTGAATGTTTTGATGTGGTTTTTGCATATGGGTGATTATGTTGAATGTGATGTGGAATTTTTGTTGAATGTTTTGTAGATGTTTCTACCCTAGATTTTTCGCTTAATGTTCTATGTGGTAGATTGTTTTGAAAACTTTACATTATCTTTTCGTTGTTGATGCTTCTTTTCTTCTTCTAAGATCTACAATGCATAGACTACAAATGCAATGGCCAGGCATATTCTTCCCCCAAATTTTCCAAATTCAAATCCGAATTTTTTTCTTTCAAAATTTGTTCAAGTAATTACGATAACTTGACTAGTTACATGCATTTAGGTTTCAGCAGTTGCTATAATGCTCGGTGAATCTTTTTCCATTGTCTTGACTTGCATTTTGTATTTCAGGTGTTCGATAAACGACCAATCGGCACATATGAGCCATATGCATTGTTGTTTCCTTCTTTAATAAAGGGAAGTGATGTCACGTCCCCAAAGTTTAGGAGTTGTTCCTCGACTTTTGTGGGAAAAAAGTATCTCCCTACTGTATATGATGTTCAAGAATTTTCGGGTGTTGGATAAAATTTTTTTTATGTTCAATAACTTACACTAAAGATTTCAAAAGAGTGAGCTGCAAATTTATATGTCTATAGGTTTTATCCTTCTTAAGCTACAAACCGGAAAAAATGCTTGGTCTCGTTATCTCCCCCACCTCCTTCTCCTCTCCCTATCTTACTCTCCTCTTCTCCATTATTTAGTTTTCTCCTTTCCTTACTTAAAGTTATATATATAGGATAATTATGATGGATGGGGAGAGATTCAAACTGGGGTTTGTACTAGGAAAAATACTACTAAATCCCAATTAGCTAGTTATTATATGATGTGATGGAATTGTTGATGTGGTTTGATTTATGTTGAATGTTTTGATGTGGTTTTTGCATATGGGTGATTATGTTGAATGTGATGTGGAATTTTTGTTGAATGTTTTGTAGATGTTTTATGTTGAATGTGATGTGGAATTGTTACACGCTTTTGTTGTGAGTATTTTGCCATGAACCATGGCATGACTTTAAATATCTTTTAAATTGTTGTTATTATTTGTGATATGATGGTTTTGCATGTGTTGGTATATTGAGGTGAGGTTTTGGGTTTTGGTGATGATGGTATTGTTGATGAGTTTGATGATGGTGTCATGGTATTTAGTTGGTTGTGGTATTTGTATTTTTATATGGTGGTGATGTGATTTGGTTTTGGGTTGAGGTTGTTATCGTCGTGAGTATTTTTGCATGAGTTTTGCCGTGAATATTTAATGTGTGAATGGGTTTGTTTTGTTGATGTGTGGACGAGTTTGTTTTATTTTTGCATATGTTGTTGCCATGGGGTTTGGGTTTGTTGTTAATGTTTTAATGGGGTTATTGAGTTTGGCATGTAGATAATAAAATAATTATGTTAGAATGGGGAATCCAATATGAGTCATCACTAGGATACCATTGTTGGGTTCCACCTTATTATCCGTTAGATGTGATAGATAAATAAAATTAGGGCGTGATTAGTTGAAACTAAGATGACTCGTCACCTTATCGACAAAGTTAATTATAAATCATATAAAAGTAAATCTCTAAATATGACTTTATTTATAATAGGAAGATCTACTCGAAACGATTAAAGGAAGAACGACTTATTACACGGTTGGTTCCGAAGAAGACCCAACTACATTATCAGGTGCGTTGGTTCTCCGATGTAGGATTTATTCAAGCTAGGGAAGTCCCGCTGGGGTCTTCTTAGGAACAATTCTTGGATGTCTTAAATATAATAAAATACTATGCTTGATAAGATTTGATATGTCTGCATGCTAGTTTAATTTACTGCTGTCTAACATGCATGATATATTCTGATTTCCCTGCTATGTTTTAATATGTCGAGATAGCGTGTCCTGCATGCTGTATATTTATTTTCTTATTTTCTATGCTATGTTAGCACAACTACCATGCAGACATAAATAATAAATAATGATATGTTAAAACCTTTGGCGACGTCACCACAACTTAGACAGAAAGGGGCCTTTCTCATATGCCCCGGCTGACCGCCGCGTACCGACGATGGTCAAACGGTGACGTTCCGCTACGCACCCCTCCCTAGGTTGATGCATAGCTGAGATACTGGGAGCACCACTCCCGACGTTATGCATAGCTTATATATTGGGAGCTGGTAGGGTAAGAGACTGTACACCCTCAATGGTTATATTAGACCAGAAATATGGAGAAGTCCTTACCCGAAATTTTTACCCGCACGAGTGTCGTTTAAGGGGCACTCGTGATAGTCGTGAGATGGTTAGCTGGGATGAACCAGAACAAGAACCTAGCAAACATGTCGCTGAGGTTGTAGCATTCCGGCGACAGCTAGTCTGCACACCTCTTGGCAGGCATCGCTGCTCGAGGATTGGGATGGTGACATCCCTCCGCATAGCCTTGGACAGTGGATCCGTAGACCATACGGCTACCATCCTTGACGATCTGCAGACGGTCGGATGGTGAGTCCGGATCCTAGGGTTGTATTATATCGACCGAGACCGTAGTCGATGGATTTTATTGACGGTGACCCCGTCTTCGGACGGTGTTGTAGTACTACACGATTGTCGTTGTCCTTACGGTATTCGGGGAGGATGTAAGGGCACAGTGGATTTCGCTAGGGGAGGCATGGTAGGCGACTAGCGACACCGAGGAGATTGACCACGGGTCACCCGTCACCTCCGCCAACATCAGTGCAGCAGGCATAGGGAGAGACAGAGACGAAAGGCACTGATGGGTTTGGTGATGCTCTCTGGCCGGAGTATTCACTAAGCATACGCTGGCAGCCCGAGTCATGTGATTGATAGACATAGTGCACCGTAGATGATATTCTGGTGACATTGATGACACAGATACTAGAGATGGCTTAGGTGACATTGATGACATAGTGACTAGAGACAGCTTAGGCGACATCTAGTGTTACACGTGTTGTATTTGCTTACACTGTTATTTACGATTATGATATGTTTCACATGTATTACCTGAAAATGACTTTTAATAAACCAAAGGCATCCTAGAATACTCCTCCTAGCCTTTGATTTCTTTATTCGGTAGAGCCGTAATTTCGCACTAGGCCGCAAGGTTGAGCACACCACTTTTTCCCATGTGTGCAGGTGTATTAGAAGACTGTCCGAGAGATTTGATGATGATGAGTCCGTCAACGGGTCTATTTTTATTTTTAGATATCTTTTATTATAGATTTGTAGTAGGTTTATCGGGACTGTGTTAGGAATATTGAGTTAGATGATTATTTGTAAATTTCGCTGTGTAAATGATGTATTGGATGATGTGTATCACTTGATGCCTTGTAAGGGTCTGTTGGGCTCATACGGTGGTTGCCACGTGTCCGACAGTAGGGTCTGTCGGGGCGTGACATAATCGACTGCAGTCTTTTCAAACCCAGGATTGTTATCAAGAATAAAAGTCATTTGTGGCAATTTTACCTTATGTGTTTTGCAGATTATGAAACACACAACCCAGAACCTTAACGTCGATAAAATTGGATATTTTTCTTCTTTGCTACGCGCATATTGATGTAGACAATTCCGAAGTTCAAGAAGATTATAATCATAAAAAGATGCCTCAAAGGTAACTAAGTAAGCCAATCAACTGCTTCCCTATACAGCTCATGGATGCAATTGCATTCTAAACGAATATTTGTGATTGCTTTTGGGTGAAATATGCGGTTGGGGTGACGAGAAAAAATTATCTTTAGTAATGTCGCTTTGGCCGAGTGGTTAAGGCGTGTGCCTGCTAAGTACATGGGCTTTCCCCGCGAGAGTTTGAATCTCTCAGGCGACGATCACGTATTTTTCACTTTTATTTTTAAGCCTTGATCTTCAAAGAATATGACGTTTTCTACCCTAGATTTTTTGCTTAATGTTCTATGTGGTAGATTGTTTTGAAAACTTTACATTATCTTTTCGTTGTTCATTCTTCTTTTCTTCTTCTAAGATCTATAGTGCATACACTACAGATGCAATGGCCAGGCATATTCTTCCCCCAAATTTTCCAAATTCAAATCCGAATTTTTTTCTTTCAAAATTTGTTCAAATAATTACGATAACTTGACTTGTTACATGCATTTAGGTTTCAGCTGTTGCTATAATGCTCGGTGAATCTTTTTCCGTCGACTTGACTTGCATTCGTATTTCAGGTATTCGATAAACGACCAATCGGCACATAAGAGCCATATGCATTGTTGTTTCCTTCTTTAATAAAGGGAAGTGATGTCACGTCCGCAAAGTTCGGGAGTTGTTCCTCGACTTTTGTGGGAAAAAAAGTATCTCCCTACTGTTATAAGATGTTCAAGAATGTTCGGGTGATAGATAAAAATTATTTTATGTTCAATAACTTACACTGAAGATTTCAAAAGGAGTGAGGTGCAAATTTATATGTTTGGAGGTTTTATCCTTCTTAAGCTACGAACCGAAGAAAATGCTTGGTACACCACATCGACTGCAGTCTTTTCAAACCCAGGATTGTTATCAAGAATAAAAGTCATTTGTGGCAATTTTACCTTATGTGTTTTGCAGATTATGAAACACACAACCCTGAGCCTAAACGTCGATAAAATTGGATATTTTTCTTCTTTGCTATGCGCATATTGATGTAGACAACTCCGAAGTTCAAGAAGATTATAATCATAAAAAGATACCTCAAAGATAACTAAGTAAACCGATCAACTGCTTCCCTATACAGCTCATGGATGCAATTGCATTCAAAATGAATATCTGTGATTGCTTTCGGGTGAAATATGCGGTTGGGATGACGAGAAACAATTATGTTTAGTAATGTTGCTTTGGCCGAGTGGTTAAGGCGTGTGCTTGCTAAGTACATGAGGTTTCCCCGTGAGAGTTCGAATCTCTCAAGCGACCATCATGTATTTTTTTACTTTTATTTTTAAGCCTTGATCTTCGAAGAATATGATGTTTTCTACCCTAGATTTTTCGCTTAATGTTCTATGTGTTAGATTGTTTTGAAAACTTTAAAATATCTTTTCGTAGTTGATGCTTCTTTTCATCTTCTAAGATCTATAGTGCATACACTACAGATGCAATGGCCAGGCATATTCTTCCCCCAAATTCTCCAAATTCAAATCCCACATCGACATATTCTTCCCTATATGTCTGGAGGTTTTATCCTTCTTAAGCTACGAACTGGAAAAAATGCTTGGTACACCACATCGACTGCAGTCTTTTCAAACCCAGGATTGTTATCAAGAATAAAAGTTATTTGTGGCAATTTTACCTTATGTGTTTTGCATATTATGAAACACACAACCCTGAACCTAAACGTCGATAAAATTGGATATTTTTCTTCTTTGCTACGCACATATTGATGTAGATAACTCCGAAGTTCAAGAAGATTATAATCATAAAAAGATGCCTCGAAGGTAACTAAGTAAACCGATCAACTGCTTCCCTATACAGCTCATGGATGCAATTGCATTCTAAACGAATATTTGTGATTGCTTTTGGGTGAAATATGCGGTTGGGGTGACGAGAAAAAATTATCTTTAGTAATGTCGCTTTGGCCGAGTGTTTAAGGCGTGTGCCTGCTAAGTACATGGGTTTTCCCCGCGAGAGTTCGAATCTCTCAGGCGATGATCACTTATTTTTTTACTTTTATTTTTAAGCCTTGATCTTCAAAGAATATGATGTTTTCTACCCTAGATTTTTCGCTTAATGTTCTATGTGGTAGATTGTTTTGAAAACTTTACATTATCTTTTCGTTGTTCATTCTTCTTTTCTTCTTCTAAGATCTATAGTGCATACACTACAGATGCAATGGCTAGACATATTCTTCCCCCAAATTTTCCAAATTCGAATCCCAATTTTTTTCTTTCAAAATTTTTTCAAGTAATTACGATAACTTGACTAGTTACATGCATTTAGGTTTCAGCTGTTAATATAATGCTCGGTGAATCTTTTTCCATTGTCTTGACTTGCATTCGTATTTCAGGTATTCGATAAACGACCAATCGGCACATAAGAGCCATATGCATTATTTTTTCATTCTTTAATAAAGGGAAGTGATGTCACGTCCGCAAAGTTCGGGAGTTGTTCCTCGACTTTTGTGGGAAAAAAAATAAATCTCTACTGTTATAAGATGTTAAAGAATGTTCGGGTGTTAGATAAAAATTATTTTATGTTTAATAACTTACACTGAAGATTTCAAAAAGAGTGAGGTGCAAATTTATATGTTTGGAGGTTTTATCCTTCTTAAGCTAGAAACCGGAAAAAATGCTTGGTGCACCACATCGACTGCAGTCTTTTCAAACCCGGGATTGTTATCAAGAATAAAAGTTATTTGTGGCAATTTTACCTTATGTGTTTTGCAGATTATGAAACACACAACGCTGAACCTAAACGTCGATAAAATTGGATATTTTTCTTCTTTGCTACGCACATATTGATGTAGACAACTCCGAACTTCAAGAAGATTATAATCATAAAAAGATGCCTCGAATGTAACTAAGTAAACCGATCAACTGCTTCCCTATACAGCTCATGGATGCAATTGCATTCTAAACGAATATTTGTGATTGCTTTTGGGTGAAATATGCGGTTGGGGTGACGAGAAAAAATTATCTTTAATAATGTCGCTTTGGCCGAGTGGTTAAGGCGTGTGCCTGCTAAGTACATGGGGTTTCCCCGCGAGAGTTCGAATCTCTCAGGCGACGATCACTTATTTTTTTACTTTTATTTTTAAGCCTTGATCTTCAAAGAATATGATGTTTTCTACCCTAGATTTTTCGCTTAATGTTCTATGTGGTAGATTGTTTTGAAAACTTTACATTATCTTTTCGTTGTTCATTCTTCTTTTCTTCTTCTAAGATCTATAGTGCATACACTACAGATGCAATGGCCAGGCATATTCTTCCCCCAAATTTTCCAAATTCGAATCCCAATTTTTTTCTTTCAAAATTTGTTCAAGTAATTACGATAACTTGACTAGTTACATGCATTTAGGTTTCAGCTGTTAATATAATGCTCGGTGAATCTTTTTCCATTGTCTTGACTTGCATTCGTATTTCAGGTATTCGATAAACGACCAATCGGCACATAAGAGCCATATGCATTGTTTTTTCGTTCTTTAATAAAGGGAAGTGATGTCACGTCCGCAAAGTTCGGGAGTTGTTCCTCGACTTTTGTGGGAAAAAAAGTATCTCCCTACTGTTATAAGATGTTCAAGAATGTTCGGGTGTTAGATAAAAATTATTTTATGTTTAATAACTTACACTGAAGATTTCAAAAAGAGTGAGGTGCAAATTTATATGTTTGGAGGTTTTATCCTTCTTAAGCTATGAACCGAAAAAAATGCTTGGTGCACCACATCAACTGCAGTTTTTTCAAACCCGGGATTGTTATCAAGAATAAAAGTTATTTGTGGAAATTTTACCTTATGTGTTTTGCAGATTATGAAACACACAACCCTGAACCTAAACGTCGATAAAATTGGATATTTTTCTTCTTTGCAACGCACATATTGATGTAGACAACTCCGAAGTTCAAGAAGATTATAATCATAAAAAGATGCCTCGAAGGTAACTAAGTAAACCGATCAACTGCTTCCCTATACAGCTCATGGATGCAATTGAATTCTAAACGAATATTTGTGATTGCTTTTGAGTGAAATATGCGGTTGGGGTGACGAGAAAAAATTATCTATAGTAATGTCGCTTTGGCCGAGTGGTTAAGGTGTGTGCCTGCTAAGTACATGGGGTTTCCCCGCGAGAACCCCGCGAGAGTTCGAATCTCTCAGGCGACGATCACTTATTTTTTTACTTTTATTTTTAAGCTTTGATCTATAAAGAATATGATGTTTTCTACCCTAGATTTTTCGCTTAATGTTCTATGTGGTAGATTGTTTTGAAAACTTTACATTATCTTTTCGTTGTTCATTCTTCTTTTCTTCTTCTAAGATCTATAGTGCATACACTACAGATGCAATGGCCAGGCATATTCTTCCCCCAAATTTTCCAAATTCGAATCCCAATTTTTTTCTTTCAAAATTTGTTCAAGTAATTACGATAACTTGACTAGTAACATGCATTTAGGTTTCAGCTGTTAATATAATGCTCGGTGAATCTTTTTCCATTGTCTTGACTTGCATTCGTATTTCAGGTATTCGATAAACGACCAATCGGCACATAAGAGCCATATGCATTGTTTTTTCGTTCTTTAATAAAGGGAAGTGATGTCATGTCCGCAAAGTTCGGGAGTTGTTCCTCGACTTTTGTGGGAAAAAAAGTAAATCCCTAATCCCTACTGTTATAAGATGTTCAAGAATGTTCGGGTGTTAGATAAAAATTATTTTATGTTTAATAACTTACACTGAAGATTTCAAAAAGAGTGAGGTGCAAATTTATATGTTTGGAGGTTTTATCCTTCTTAAGCTACGAATCGGAAAAATGCTTGGTGCACCACATCGACTGTAGTCTTTTCAAACCCACGATTGTTATCAAGAAGAAAAGTCATTTGTGGCAATTTTACCTTATGTGTTTTGCAGATTATGAAACACACAACCCTAAAAAAAAATCTCCCTACTTTTATAAGATGTTCAGGTATTAGATGAACATTGTTGTATGTTCAATGGCTTATACTAAATATTACGAAAAGAGTCGGGTGCAAATTTATAGCTTTGGAGGTTGATCCTTCTTAAGCTACGAATTTTTAAAATGCTTGGTTCTTCACACCGACTACAGCCTTTTCAACCTCATGGTTGTTATCAAGAATAAAAGCCATTTGTGGTTATTTTACTTTATATGTTTTGTAGATGAGGAAACACACAACTCTGAACCTAAATGTTGATAAAATTGGATTTTTTCTTCTATGCTACGCCGATACTAAAGTAGATGACTCTGATGTTGATGAAGATTATATTCATAGAAAGATGTCTTAAAAGGTAACTAAGTAAACCGATCAACTGCTTCCCTCTACAGCTCATGGATGCAATTGCATTCTAAATGAATATTTGTGATTGCTTTTGGGTGAAATATGCGGTTGGGGTGACGAGAAAAAATTATCTATAGTAATGTCGCTTTGGCCGAGTGGTTAAGGCGTGTGCCTGCTAAGTACATGGGGTTTCCCTGCGAGAGTTCGAATCTCTCAGGCGACGATCACTTATTTTTTTACTTTTATTTTTAAGCCTTGATCTTCAAAGAATATGATGTTTTCTACCCTAGATTTTTCGCTTAATGTTCTATGTGGTAGATTGTTTTGAAAACTTTACATTATCTTTTCGTTGTTCATTCTTCTTTTCTTCTTCTAAGATCTATAGTGCATACACTACAGATGCAATGGCCAGGCATATTCCTCCCCCAAATTTTCCAAATTCGAATGCCAATTTTTTTCTTTCAAAATTTGTTCAAGTAATTACGATAACTTGACTAGTAACATGCATTTAGGTTTCAGCTGTTAATATAATGCTCGGTGAATCTTTTTCCATTGTCTTGACTTGCATTCGTATTTCAGGTATTCGATAAACGACCAATCGGCACATAAGAGCCATATGCATTGTTTTTTCGTTCTTTAATAAAGGGAAGTGATGTCATGTCCGCAAAGTTCGGGAGTTGTTCCTCGACTTTTGTGGGAAAAAAAGTAAATCCCTAATCCCTACTGTTATAAGATGTTCAAGAATGTTCGGGTGTTAGATAAAAATTATTTTATGTTTAATAACTTACACTGAAGATTTCAAAAAGAGTGAGGTGCAAATTTATATGTTTGGAGGTTTTATCCTTCTTAAGCTACGAACCGGAAAAATGCTTGGTGCACCACATCGACTGTAGTCTTTTCAAACCCACGATTGTTATCAAGAAGAAAAGTCATTTGTGGCAATTTTACCTTATGTGTTTTGCAGATTATGAAACACACAACCCTAAAAAAAAATCTCCCTACTTTTATAAGATGTTCAGGTATTAGATGAACATTGTTGTATGTTCAATGGCTTATACTAAATATTGCGAAAAGAGTCGGGTGCAAATTTATAGCTTTGGAGGTTGATCCTTCTTAAGCTACGAATTTTTAAAATGCTTGGTTCTTCACACCGACTACAGCCTTTTCAACCTCATGGTTGTTATCAAGAATAAAAGCCATTTGTGGTTATTTTACTTTATATGTTTTGTAGATGAGGAAACACACAACTCTGAACCTAAATGTTGATAAAATTGGATTTTTTCTTCTATGCTACGCCGATACTAAAGTAGATGACTCTGATGTTGATGAAGATTATATTCATAGAAAGATGTCTTAAAAGGTAACTAAGTAAACCGATCAACTGCTTCCCTCTACAGCTCATGGATGCAATTGCATTCTAAATGAATATTTGTGATTGCTTTTGGGTGAAATATGCGGTTGGGGTGACGAGAAAAAATTATCTATAGTAATGTCGCTTTGGCCGAGTGGTTAAGGCGTGTGCCTGCTAAGTACATGGGGTTTCCCCGCGAGAGTTCGAATCTCTCAGGCGACGATCACTTATTTTTTTACTTTTATTTTTAAGCCTTGATCTTCAAAGAATATGATGTTTTCTACCCTAGATTTTTCGCTTAATGTTCTATGTGGTAGATTGTTTTGAAAACTTTACATTATCTTTTCGTTGTTCATTCTTCTTTTCTTCTTCTAAGATCTATAGTGCATACACTACAGATGCAATGGCCAGGCATATTCTTCCCCCAAATTTTCCAAATTCGAATCCCAATTTTTTTCTTTCAAAATTTGTTCAAGTAATTACGATAACTTGACTAGTAACATGCATTTAGGTTTCAGCTGTTAATATAATGCTCGGTGAATCTTTTTCCATTGTCTTGACTTGCATTCGTATTTCAGGTATTCGATAAACGACCAATCGGCACATAAGAGCCATATGCATTGTTTTTTCGTTCTTTAATAAAGGGAAGTGATGTCATGTCCGCAAAGTTCGGGAGTTGTTCCTCGACTTTTGTGGGAAAAAAAGTAAATCCCTAATCCCTACTGATATAAGATGTTCAAGAATGTTCGGGTGTTAGATAAAAATTATTTTATGTTTAATAACTTACACTGAAGATTTCAAAAAGAGTGAGGTGCAAATTTATATGTTTGGAGGTTTTATCCTTCTTAAGCTACGAACCGGAAAAATGCTTGGTGCACCACATCGACTGTAGTCTTTTCAAACCCACGATTGTTATCAAGAAGAAAAGTCATTTGTGGCAATTTTACCTTATGTGTTTTGCAGATTATGAAACACACAACCCTAAAAAAAAATCTCCCTACTTTTATAAGATGTTCAGGTATTAGATGAACATTGTTGTATGTTCAATGGCTTATACTAAATATTGCGAAAAGAGTCGGGTGCAAATTTATAGCTTTGGAGGTTGATCCTTCTTAAGCTACGAATTTTTAAAATGCTTGGTTCTTCACACCGACTACAGCCTTTTCAACCTCATGGTTGTTATCAAGAATAAAAGCCATTTGTGGCTATTTTACTTTATATGTTTTGTAGATGAGGAAACACACAACTCTGAACCTAAATGTTGATAAAATTGGATTTTTTCTTCTATGCTACGCCGATACTAAAGTAGATGACTCTGATGTTGATGAAGATTATATTCATAGAAAGATGTCTTAAAAGGTAACTAAGTAAACCGATCAACTGCTTCCCTCTACAGCTCATGGATGCAATTGCATTCTACATGAATATTTATGATTGCTTTTGGGTGAAATATGCGGTTGGGGTGACGAGAAAAAATTATCTATAGTAATGTCGCTTTGGCCGAGTGGTTAAGGCGTGTGCCTGCTAAGTACATGGGGTTTCCCCGCGAGAGTTCGAATCTCTCAGGTGACGATCACTTATTTTTTTACTTTTATTTTTAAGCCTTGATCTTCAAAGAATATGATGTTTTCTACCCTAGATTTTTCGCTTAATGTTCTATGTGGTAGATTGTTTTGAAAACTTTACATTATCTTTTCGTTGTTCATTCTTCTTTTCTTCTTCTAAGATCTATAGTGCATACACTACAGATGCAATGGCCAGGCATATTCTTCCCCCAAATTTTCCAAATTCGAATCCCAATTTTTTTCTTTCAAAATTTGTTCAAGTAATTACGATAACTTGACTAGTAACATGCATTTAGGTTTCAGCTGTTAATATAATGCTCGGTGAATCTTTTTCCATTGTCTTGACTTGCATTCGTATTTCAGGTATTCGATAAACGACCAATCGGCACATAAGAGCCATATGCATTGTTTTTTCGTTCTTTAATAAAGGGAAGTGATGTCATGTCCGCAAAGTTCGGGAGTTGTTCCTCGACTTTTGTGGGAAAAAAAGTAAATCCCTAATCCCTACTGTTATAAGATGTTCAAGAATGTTCGGGTGTTAGATAAAAATTATTTTATGTTTAATAACTTACACTGAAGATTTCAAAAAGAGTGAGGTGCAAATTTATATGTTTGGAGGTTTTATCCTTCTTAAGCTACGAACCGGAAAAATGCTTGGTGCACCACATCGACTGTAGTCTTTTCAAACCCACGATTGTTATCAAGAAGAAAAGTCATTTGTGGCAATTTTACCTTATGTGTTTTGCAGATTATGAAACACACAACCCTAAAAAAAAATCTCCCTACTTTTATAAGATGTTCAGGTATTAGATGAACATTGTTGTATGTTCAATGGCTTATACTAAATATTGCGAAAAGAGTCGGGTGCAAATTTATAGCTTTGGAGGTTGATCCTTCTTAAGCTACGAATTTTTAAAATGCTTGGTTCTTCACACCGACTACAGCCTTTTCAACCTCATGGTTGTTATCAAGAATAAAAGCCATTTGTGGCTATTTTACTTTATATGTTTTGTAGATGAGGAAACACACAACTCTGAACCTAAATGTTGATAAAATTGGATTTTTTCTTCTATGCTACGCCGATACTAAAGTAGATGACTCTGATGTTGATGAAGATTATATTCATAGAAAGATGTCTTAAAAGGTAACTAAGTAAACCGATCAACTGCTTCCCTCTACAGCTCATGGATGCAATTGCATTCTACATGAATATTTATGATTGCTTTTGGGTGAGGTATGCTATTGAACGGACCAGAAAAATCAATCTTTAGTAATGTCGCTTTACTCGAGTGGTTAAGGCTCGTGCCTGTTAAGTACATGAGGTTTTCCTGTGAGAGTTTGAATCTCTCAGGTGACGTTTATGTTGTTTTTACTCTCTTTTTTAAGCCATAGTCTTCAAAGTATATGATGTTTTATACCCCAGATTTTTCACTTAATATCCTATATGGTAGATTGTTTTGAGTACTTAAGATTAGCTTTTCATTATCGATACTTCTTTTCTTTTTCTAAGATCTATAGTGCATACACTACAAATGCAATAAGAAGCTATATTCTTCCCCAAAAAATTCCAAATCCAAATCCCACATTTTCTTTCTAAAATTAGTTCGAGTAATTACTACAACTTGACTAGTTACATGCATTTAGATTTCAGATTTTGCTATAATGCTCGGTGAATCTTTTTTCCATTGTCTTAAGTTACATTCGCATTTCAGGTATGCGGTGAATGACCAATTGGCAAATAAGAACTACATGTATTGTTTTTCTTTTGTTGATGAAATGAAGTAGTCACATCCCAAATGTTCAGGAGTTGTTCCTCTACATTGTTGAAAAAAATTTCCTGCTTTTATAAGATGTTAGGAATGTTTAGGGGTTAAATAAACATTGTTGTATGTTCAATAGCTTACACTGAAGAAAAAAAATAGCTTATACTAAAGATCGCGAAAAGAGTCGGGTGCAAATTTATAGCTTTGGGTATTAGTGAACAAGGTCTTTGCGAAAGTAGGACCTAGGGCTAAATGCTATAGGCATATGGTTATATTATCTTTACATATCATATTATATCTAGAAAATTAATTTTTTATAAAATAATTTTGGTCACATAAACGATAGTCTATTTAGATGATGTCCATTTGATTAATTAAATGAACTATTAGATTATTGAATTATGACTGTTATTTTTGGCTGTGCATATAGTTAAGGTCTTTTAACATAATGTAGTGTAAATACTAATAAAGTTTGCTACTTGGCATCAAAGTCTAAGATAGTATGATAACACGAAAACCCTTCTTATTTTTTACTACACTGGCACGTAAAAACTTTTACCAAACTTGATTATCTAAGATACTATAACCACTTGTTGCCAAGCTTTGGATCTTCGAACCCCTTCATGACAACCTGATTGTCCAGCTATTTTTAAATTTTATTCACGAAATGACTTGGTTGAGTTTTTAATTCCTTGTACAAATATCATGATCTGGATTATGAGTATAACTCATAACCTAAGACTACTAGATTAATCTTTTATGTAGATCTAGTAGATTGTTTTAAATAATACTATTTTATAGAATATTTTAAAAACTTCTCCAATTTTTAAGATCATGCTCTAATATCATAAAAATTATATATTACGGTTATACATTTCCTCTTCCTCTAGGGTGTATAATTGACATACGTCCATTTAAATCTAGAAAGTAAGAACATGATTATAAAAAGAAGAAGATAATAATATGTTTTTGCAAACCAATATAGTTTTCAAAAGCCTAATTTATAGATGTAGCAAAATATAGGATTTTCCCTTTACTTGATTAGATATATATAACAAAATGATGTAGAGGTAATCTTCTAATACCTTTAAAAGATATGTTTTCCTTAACTTGAGTTTGTACCTACAAGTCTCTTTCGCTGGGATCTTTATAAAAATAGAATTTTCCAACAGAGTGAATAATGCGTGCTTAATGAATTAACAAGTTTTCAAAATCAAGATTAACATAACCATCCTTTGTAAAAAAAAAGTCAAAATATTATGTGGGCAAAATTTACCTTGTACAAGAAAAAAAAAAGGTCTGGAAATAATTTATTTTTTTATTTACAGTAGTACATACCTATAAAAACTCTTAAAACTAATTTAGTAAAAATAATAATGTTTTTATTTGCTTATGTGTTCGGCTGATGATGTGATAATGTTTAACTAAAAATGATAAAATTAATTACCATCGGGCATCGGGATAAAATTTGAAAGATATATATTGTTATTATTTATGATAATAATAGTAATTGCCTTTAATTTTGTTGAATTTTTTTAGAACTAGTTTTTTTTTAAAGAACTTAGACCTTAAAGACCTCTAATTAAAGAGATGTAGTACAAAACACTTTTAGAACTAGTCTTGAATCTAAAATTTCAAAGAATTCGAATTATATGAGAAAATTGTGAATATTTTAAAAAAAATTGATAACCACCGACCGGCTCACTGGCGCTGGCTAAATTAATCGACGAGTTTGGTTCAAACAAAACCGTCAAACCGTGGAGTAAACAAAATCAAAATAATTTCCCCGACTCCCTTTTCTTTTTTTTCGTTCTTTCTCCCTTCCCTCCCGCTCCCCTTTCTCTCATTCTTGCCGGAGTGGAAAGCGGGAAACCCTAGGAAAAAAGCTCGCTCCCTGTCGATGTCGAATCGAGTCGACGACTACCGCTCCAGCCACAAGGGGAACGCTTCCGCCTCTGATCGCGCCTCCCCGGGCCGCCCCACCGTCGATACTGCCTCGACGTGCCTCTACTCGAAGCATGGTTTTGCCGCCGGTGGCTTCTCCGCAGCAGCCTTCGATGATTCCCTGGCCTCCGGCACCAAGCGCTCCGTGGAAGGTTTGTGCTTGCTTTCTTTAGTGCCGTTCCTTCCTTGGTCTGTTTTCGCCTTGTAGAATCCTGATGTAACTGTAGGTTTAAATAAATGAATAAAGGAAAAATCTGGAACTATGACGGTCGCAGCTTCTCTCTCCTTGAACTCGGTTGAACTTGCTTGTGCGTCGGACCAATCAATCCATCTAAATGCATAAGCCATCAGTATGATCTGTCAATTTAAATTCCTAAGGTTTACTGTTACTTATACGTGGATAGCTCTCGACCAATTGCATGGAACTTGAACTAAAATGGGTTTAATGTTTTTCCTTATAAATAATGTCTTGAGATGATTTGGACACAACAAGTTGTGACGCAATGTGAACGAATTGATTGATAAAGGTTAATCTATTAGTAAAGAGGAGGATCTCTATATCCTAACGTTTTCCTAATGCGTCAGCCCAAGTGATCATTGAGTGCCCCATAACAAGCAAATGCTTGATTGTGGAAACAATTACAATAGAATTCAAGCACCAGAGAAGAATGGGATTTGCTCAACCTGCCATATGAGAGCAACCAGATGGGTTGATATTTAATATGGGTTACTTCATACTTCACCTGAGTCATTCAAAAATAAAGATTGACAGTAGACAAGCCAAATTGTTATACTCATGAATTTATGAAGTTGACCTGGAGATGAATATGTGGAACTCCGATATACAAAATTGGCCATTTCAAGCAATTGGTATCATATTCCTGCATGGAAGGAGGTCCCACATTGAACCCTGGAACTAATCTCTTGGTTTCCCAATTGATGGAAGAGAAAGTTCAATTGAATGTGGAAGGAGATTGCAGAGGATGATTGTGGTACCAATTGCTTGACTCCAAGAAATAGTGAGAATTTCAATAGAATAATGAGAAATTCTTGTCTCCACATCTATCTTAAGTAATCAAAAACATTAATGCAAATCTACTAAGGTGCCGTGGTTGTTATTTTGCTAACATGTTCTGTATAACAAAGTATAACTTGCATATAAATGGATTCAGGTATATTTATGTCACATCAGAGGGTCACCAGGTCTTTTTGAACTTTTCCACATCCTACCATGCATATAGCTTGTTATCTTGCTGACCAATAACTTGCAACATATGAATAGATGTTAATAAACTGTAGGTTTTTCTAGAAATAATATTCCTACTTGCAGGTATGATGCTTAAAATGTATATTGCTGATGTTCTTTGAGAAACCAACACATATATTTGCCATTATTTGTCATTTGTTCTTTGGTAGTTACATGTTAATTGGTAATTGACCTATATAACTGATGATCTTTTGCTACACTTGCAAATACTGCATTATGAACTAGTAATTATCTGATCTGTTTTGATTTCTAATGTTGCTTGTGTAATTATATTTAGAAATAAGAATGTACACAGTGAAATATGTCATAGAATCAACCACACTTTTAGTACATTGAGGTCTGTGACCTTTATGTCCAATCCTTGTGTATTTTTTTTATTTTTGTTTAAGTTTATAGATTCATAATTATATAATTAAATTAACCATCATTGTATTTCTCCTATTATTGAATTATAGCCACGATGACTTTTATGTTTTTGCATTTTTACTACTGACCTTTATATGTATCTGATTGGATGCAACTTATTACATTCTGATGGCAATACTCGATTGTTAGTGCAAAGTCTAGACATACGTTTGTAGACTATACCATAAAAAGATGATGTAATCTTATATTATGTTTTGTATTATGTACATATAGCTCTCTATCGTCAGACTGTTCTTGGAAGTCATAACAGTATTGGGCAAAGTGAGGCTTTATTTTCTTCAAATTCTTTGATCAAATGCCCTAGACTCGAAACTGGAAGCAATCTTCCTATATATCCTCAGCGACCAGGAGCAAAGGATTGTGCTTATTATATGATGACAAGAACTTGTAAATTTGGAGAAGCGTGCAAATTTGACCATCCTATTTGGGTTCCTGATGGTGGATTACCTGACTGGAAAGAGGTGATAATTTGTTAATGCTGTTCTATTAAGTGGGCAGTAGCTATGTAGATGGTGTTTTTGTATATAAATATATTCCAACTCTCACCATGTCTTCCATGAGTAGGTGTAGAGAAGCATAAAACTTATTATCATCGAACTATCAATATGATTTTAGTATTTTAACTATGCCTACACCATTATTATATTCTTTTATTGGAATCATGCTCCATTTTATATATTCTTCTTTTTGCATTAAGATAGTCTTAACTGTGTGTGGAATTTTGAGTGTTATTTGAATGAGATAATATATATCCTATTAATTATAGCCTCACCATACAGCATAAACATTCACAAAAGCTTACTTGACAGGATAACTATATTTACTTCAAGAATATCACCTCCCTATGAGATCAGTGTTCCTTGCATAAATGTTGGAATTGCTATCACATTTGGTACCTTGGTTTTTGGAACTTCTCTGTTATTGAAATTTGCCAATACATATTTGTGATCAATTTCATTTAAAGATTTGGTTGTGAACTTGATATGTGAAAAAAGTTAATGAGAAGTATCCTTTTTTTTTCTTTAAGGTGATAGATCCCTTAAAAAAAATCCTAGAATGCCTAGCTTTCAATATCATGAAAATATGCTATGAAATGCTTTCATGTCTATTTTTAAAGCACTCATTATGTTGAAAATTTGCCATCTCTTGATTGTCATTGTATATTAGTGGATTAGAGCTAACTAGCCAGCATTAGATTAGGTTGCAAGTTTGGTACTTATTAATGCATATCTTTCTGCTTATTGTGAAAGGCACCAGTTGCTTCGCAGACTCAGACAGCTGGTTAACAATTAATCAAGCTGTATTTGTGCTGATCTATGCCATCTAGATGTGGCTTATGAAGAGAAATATTCTTAACATAGTGTATCTGTCGTGGCTTGGAAACTACTAACAATGGTATATGTACATGAACTTGGAATTAAGAAAGATACTGATCACTGAACTCCCTCACCCAGTGCACATGAAGGATCTCATGCTATCTAAACAAAAAAAATTTTCTCAAAATGGCTTTGCCAATTTTGGTAATTAATCTTTCCGTCATCCTTGACTTCAAACGTTGAGGTTCATAGCATGTTGTATATTTACACTGTCTGCTAGAGTTTCAAGATAATCTGTTTTTGTGTATGTCCTGTATCAATATTTTGTAATAGCATGCCAATTATGTTGAAAAACTTGATGCTGCTACTCTATTGTACTATAACTAGTAGTTCAGCATGGACCTCACAGGAATTTACTGAAAATACAATATATGTAAGTGGTATATGCATGTAAGCTAAATTATAACCAAGTTGTTGTCAATGTATTTCTGGAATCAGCTTCTTGCGACTGATTCGTTCTAATGTTCAGCTCCAGTCAGCTAAAGTTAGAACTTGACTTGTGCAACAGATTGCTTTACTACTATGAATTGTAAGCTGTCATATTTCTGAAGTAGAATCTAATAGTGCATTCAATAGTCCCTTTTTAATGGTTAAAAAAACTTGTTTTTATGAAGTTGACATACTTGATGTCATAATTTGATATCATTTGACAGAAATAATTCCTTTTATGATATAAATGTAGTATAATTTCTGCTTTCTGATGGGCAAGGGGAAATATTCGACTACAGATAGATTTGCCTGGTGTATATTGATCAATGACATTCAACACAAAGCTCCAATGTATCATCTTCAATTTACTTTTCCTCACATTTTTCTTGCATGACATGATGGGATTGTGGTGACATTTATGTTTTAGTGATCATCTTTGTAGTAAGGGTGCAATATCTTGCATTTTTTCTTCTTCAAATTGAGAGCCTATGTTTTTGAGGGCTCTGAATATGCTTAAGCATTATAGAGGACTTCTTTATTGAGTAAAACAAAATTCTCAAACACAGGTGATTATTTAGTTAGATATGATATGGATCTGTGTTATTCACTATGCAAAAATGATATGTGTTAATATTTCTCCTTATCTAGATTTCTTGAGATGGACATGCTGAACATGCAAAAATGATATGAGTTAATATTTCTCCTTACATGCTGAAATGAAATACTTGTTTCTAGAACTCAAAAGTTTAGTTCTGAATATCTTGGATTGAAGATCTTTCATGGTCGGATGATGTTCTATATTTAATTAACCATTGTGTTCAAATCTTTTCCCTTTTCATCTCCATATTTTCTTTATATTAACCATGTCTCTTGGAGAGATGTCAACTGCCACCTTGTATTTACAGCTGATCTTTGATGATTTCTGTTTCCAGACACATGTTTGTCTGTTAAGACCTTCCCTACAGTAAATGTTTTCAACAGAATCTTTGTCAACCTTAAAAGTTTCCTTTGGAAACTTCTTGCTACAAAATCCAATTATCTCTAATGATCTAACACTTATTTGTTATTGCCATCTTACTCTCTTGGCCCTAAGAAATAACATTGGAAGATATTTAAGCTTCCTGGAAAACATGATTAAATTAGACCATCGCAGCATCAGGCTTTATAAATAAAAGGTGTGGAATCTTTCATTAATATGTATTACATCTTAGAAGTTGCTCAGACAGTCTTGTCTGCTTTTACATGTACATCGTACAGTGAGAAATAAATTACTTTAGACATAAGGTCAAAGTTTTAGGAGGTTTATAGGAAAGTTAACCTATTAAGTTCCTTAAGATGCTGTTTATTGAACCCCTTTTTTTCATGTTCAAACTGTCATTGCTGACCCAATAGTCAACTTTAGAAATATTTTTATCTATGCACACCGTAATTGGATAAACCAAACCCTCTTGTTCTTTCCATCGGTGCGACTACACAACCAACCTTGTGTTTCGTGCGATGTAAATTAGAGATGTCATAATGATCTTGTTTGGGTGGAATCATTTGGTAATAATTTCTATTTTCTTAAGATTCATTTACATCCCCAACAAATTGTTCAGGACAATCAATCATGAAGGATCCATTATTTTTTTTAGAACTTAGTGAGTATTGAACTCACAACCTCCCATATAGAATCCAATTGCTCTAACCAAAAGGGACATACATTTTGTGTATAATAAAGGATCCATTATTATATAACAAAAATCTATTTTTCTCAAATCTTTTAATAATCCTTTAATTTAATATTTTTCTGAGTTCCCGAACGAAAACAAAATAAATTTTTAGTACAGTAAACTATTCCAATGACTTCATCATAAATAAAAATTTTCCTTGCCTATATATGAGCATCTAGTGGACTAATAGTACTACACCTTCTGTATCACTTTATAAACTCTTTTTTTTTTCTTCCTCGTAGTCTGAGCTATGTTCTTTTTGCAGGTTCAACTTATCCCCACTACTGAATTTCTTCCTGAACGACCAGGAGAACCTGATTGTCCTGTAAGTAGTTTTTTATTTGTTTCTGATACCTGTTTGCAAATGTTTGTATGTGTAATAAACTTGAGAGGAGAACAGAATAATTTCCTATCTCATATCATAGGTGTGCTTACATATTTATAGTGAGGCTAAACCTTAGGGTTACAATCATAGAGAAATCTGAGCCACACATCATATAAAGACTGACACATATTAAATCTAATTATTCTAACAGTATGTACTAATTTATTTTCTCGTTTAATCTGCAGTATTACATGAAAACTCAGACATGTAAATATGGAGTTCGTTGTAAATTCAACCATCCAAAGGAAAAGCTAAATTCATCTACAGGTGAATTTGATGAAGATGTAAGCGGCACTCACTAAATTACCTCTTACTATAAGAAAATTTGTACCCTTCTGTTATTTTACGTAGATAATCACTTTGTTAAACTGCAGCACCTTGAAACTACAGACACCACCATCTTACCTGAGAGGCCATCTGAACCCATTTGCTCGGTATTTTCTTTAGCACTTTTCCTTATAAATATGTTGTGCTTAACTGAAACTAAGGCTACAGTTTTACATGAAAACTGGAAAATGCAAATTTGGGGCAAGCTGCAAGTTTCATCATCCAAAGGATATAGTCCCATTAAATGAGCAAAATGGAAATCAAGATTCAACTGTGCAAGATGGTCAAACCAAGATGTGTGTTCCATTCACCCCTGCCTTATTGCATAATTCAAAGGGATTGCCCATTCGACCGGTAATATTGAACTAAGAAATTTATTACCAGTGTATGGGTGTTTGATTTACTAAAGATAGGTGAAAATGTTCAACTTTTACTGTCATTGATTTGTTAGAGTTTATGTTGTATTTGTTATTATCAAAGTATATGATAAAGGCAAATTTTGAAGGCCTTTCCTTTTTGTAACTAGGATTGCCGATAAAATCGTGTATATAATCTTATTATGTCTCTTTTGTTTTATCTTGTAGGGTCAAATGGACTGCTCATTTTACCTCAAGACTGGAAGGTAATTCACTTATTCCTGTAGGATTACAAAATTTTACTAGTCATGACCAGGAATCTTGGTATGGGCCACCGTACCTCCACAGATGGACTGGTATAATCTGCCAAGCGAAACATCTTATGTTGCTACTCCTGGCACAGTTCATCAACACATTTTTTTAAAATCATATATATATAATTAGTTAAAAATAAATACCAACAGATAAAAAATATTTTATTCAATAGCACAATACACGATGCTTGCTGAGTAGTATGCATTGCGTGCCAACACATTTCACATCAGCACAGTGCAATCCAAGTGCACTGGCAGCACATCTAGAATATCATACTGAATTGACTGAGGATGGTTAGTGAATTGGTTCATATTTGAACCCGATTACCGAGCATATCAAACCAATATAGCTGTTATTTTAATTCTTGGTCATGTCCACTATTTCTTCTTGCTAATCACAATGCATGTCTTATTCTTTTTCCACTCAGCTGTAAATATGGTTCTACTTGCTGCTACAACCACCCTGATAGATACAGTATGTTATTTCTACATTTTGGAGTACATGTAGCTTTCTAGTTGATTACTGTACTGATTTTCTTCCTTTTCTAACTTATTATCAAAGCAATTAATCCATTTACTGTTGGTGTTGGACAAAACATTCTGCCTTCTATAACAGCTAATTATTCAATTGGAGTCTTAAATCCAGCTGCTAATTTTCTTCAAATGGATTTGCAGGCCCAAGCATCGGTAAGATGAAATTTTCAATGCTTTTGAGTGCACGTACAAATTGGTTAGTTTATTTGTACAAATATATTACACATCCCTGAAATGCTTACTCTTGCCTTCTTTCGTGCAGCTTGGTATTTTTCCAGCCATCTATCCTCAAAGGCCTGGGGAAATTGAATGCGATGTATGTTACTGAGCTCACATATATGTAACTAAACAACACTATATATTCTGTATAAAGTACATTTAAGTGCTAATCCCCATTTGTCTCGTACTCTGTTCTGGATCATTGTAACTTTACTGTGCTATTGGTATGATGTTATTTGGGTTAATTCTTCAACGACAATGAAATATTATTATATGATTTGTTGTGATTACTTACCATGTGTACTCTATAGTAATGCCTAAAAAGTAATTAGCTTACATCCACATTTTTATGCTAATGATTTTTTTCAGTTGTGCCTTGTCTATCAAAATATTTATTTTTTAAGTGTCTCTACTATGTCTATAACTATGTTCTGTCAACTTTCTATGGTCTATAAAATCTCCTCTTTTTTATGTTACTTGATTTTTCATCTTATTGATTTTAGCATACTCACTGGAGGATGTTGTCTCAAAGTATTTGGTTATTGATTTTTCATGTGCTTTTGGGGATGCAGTTTTATATGAAGACTGGACATTGCAAGTTTGGAGAAAGTTGCAAGTATCACCACCCTTTTGACCGTTCTGCACAGCTGGCCCCTCAACAAGCTGTAATGCTTACTCTTGCTGGATTACCAAGAAGAGAGGTAATGATGGAACCACTGATCTAAATGGTTTCCTCATATACAATATACAATGTGGGACAGAAGGGTTACCTTGGTCCTTAGTTGAATGCTTTCAAATTATTACACGTCATAACAGTTTTTCTAGGACAAAATTATCTTTCTAATATGGTTATCCATTGGGTTTAAACCCTAGTCCTCATTTATGAGTTATCACACCTTTGCAGAGGAATTAAATGAAACTGAACGTCTATGACCAAAAGCAGATAAGCTTGTTATTGATTGAATGCCTATGTGGGTGAGTGGCTAAAATTGTATTGGTTCTAAACAAAATAGGTTGCCATATGTTCCACTTTCATTGATTTTGAGCGTGTGCCTCAAGGATGGACTTCATATTTTACTTGTTTGATTAGGAATGAAGTTTGGTTCACAAAGACACCACAGATTAAGCACCAAAATTGTGTCAACTGGTTTGGGCGCAGTTGCACTTGGTTTTGTTGGGCTTTGATTTCAATATCCTCTCCCTTCAAAAGTGTGCAACACCAATATTTCATTAGGTCTTAACTAGTACTCTTTATTTAGCTAATACCTAGGATGAGTATAGATACTTTATGCATCTTTATTCATGATAATTCATATCTAGTCTGGCTATTTATGACCAAAATCATACCCTTAAATCACTAGATATTGAAATTTGTGTTTAGATTCTTGTTGCAAAAACCATAATATCACATTGCAGCTGGTCAAATTTACCATACTATGGAGGGTCCGTCCTCAGGACAAAAGACTTCCTTCAATCTCTTTTTACTTACATTTTCTCAGGGCGATAATGTACAATTTGTTAATTAATCTGGAAGCTTCTGCATCATTGCGGTCAAGAAGTGTGTGACTACTATGCCTAGAGTGATGCTCATTAATTCTTGTACATGTAAGGAGACGAACTCTCTCGTGTCATCTAAGTAGTAGTGCAGAATGATCCTTGAGCTTAGTGATAATTCTAAATGGTATTGAAGTATTATTATTAAACTTGGGCTTGGTCCAAAGAACCAATAAAATTGCCTCAATTCCCAATCTAATCTTGGTAAGTTTGCTTTCAGGCACCTGCTGTTTGCAAAGGCATCTTACGCAGGAATAGTATTAGTATCCATTTCATTTAAATATTTTCTGGGTCACTTCTCATCTCAATGGAAATGGGATTGCAGGGTGCAGCTGCATGTTCCTTCTACATGAAGACAGGCACATGCAAGTATGGCATGATGTGTAGGTTCGACCACCCGTCCCCAGGGGAGGTCATTTCTATGGCATCGGAAGGAGAGCAGAAGGACGACGCTGCTGTTCCATAGGGGCTCGATGGAGGCCATCTCCTCTTTTTCCAGTCTTGGCAGCCCTTTTCACTAATGTGCCACTGTTTCAGCCTATTGTGTATTGGAAGAGCAGAAGACCTGCATTTTCCAGGTTACGGAGGTTCTATCCATTGCATGGATGCCGTTCGCAGTTGTATGGTGTTAGTATACCTTTTTTTTTCCTAGAGAATCCTTTTTATACGCTTGACAATGCGTCTTGATTATTTAACCGAGTATTGACCGAGTTCATAGTTGTGAAGCCTGCTAACGACACGAATATGATGATGCCATATCTTGCTTCTTCATGTTCATTTTCCTACTAGGGACAAAAGGAAAAAAAGGGAAAAGAACTGATACTGATTTAAGTTTTGAGGTGGTTTGGAGTCAGTTTGACTTAAGGTTATCTTTTGTATTATTCACACATCTTTCGTTTTTTTTAGATTCAGTCGGTGGACATAGTTTAGCACTGTGCTACAGTCGGTTGATTTGTATTTCTAACTTGGTGAGAAAAGAAATTTTTATAATTTAAGTCAATGAAGAGTACTATGAGAGATTATGAGATATGTGTAACTGTGAACTTTATTTTGCTCCCCTAGAAGTAAAATTTCCATGGATTCTGAATCTGGGATCTGACTACATCATCATCATATTATGTCAAAACATAGTAGCAGTATTCCCTTATCCTCACTTTACGAATTAAGCTGCACGTGGAAAATACTTTTAGTTCCATTTGAGTATATTATTGACAAAACTTTTGATAGCAGTATTGCTATGATTACAAGCTAATTGCATGGGGGGTCTTAGTTTCATTTGGCTCCTCCATCCTCTGAAGAACTTTCGTAATACGGAGTCTTGCGAATCAAGCTAAAGCTAAATGTTGTAGTGGTAGGTATTGTTATGGCTAGGGATGTACGTGTGAGTTTATGGACATCCAATAAAATTTTAAATGTTGATGTGAAAATTGTTGGTTGATGGAGGTTTTTTTTAAAATTCAATTTTGTATAAATTCCTCGATATTAGTATTATTGGTGGATCTTGAAGGTTTACTGAACTAGCAACACTTTTCAAGAGTAGCTATATCAGGAGTCTTAAGTCTATGGGCTTCATGATACTTTTCCCTCTCACTGTATTATGCCATCTTATGTTCAGACCTTTATATAATTTTAGTGGATAACTTTTAAAAATATTTTTAAAACTAAATAAGGATGTCAATTGTGCATTATAACATCCTGATTCTTACCCTTAGGTACACGATCATCGTTGTGTGTCCTGCCACCTCCATTTAAACATTATAGAATTTAATCCCGGATCCTATTTTTAGAAGTTATGGATGGCACATATGTTAGCTTATAATTTCAAAATGTAAAAGGAAAATTGATAATTGAAGTAAATCTTACAAAATCATATAAGTCAAAGCACCAATCTGCACATGTCCTTGGTCTAGACCTATTTGCATCTTCCTAACATCATGATCAGGGCCTTGGTGCCTTGGGCGTCCCATGCACCCTATTCTCTATTATGTTACTTTATGCACACCATCCTGAGTCCCATGTATCCTACGCTCTACCATGGTACTTTATGCACATTACCCTACCTACGTGTTTTCCATGCTCTAAGCCATAAGTACATCCTAATATATCTTCGAGCTTAAGGGTGTAGGGCATCTCTATTTGTGGGAGGCTTGCAGCATGCTAGGATTACGTTGGGTTGGTTTAAGTTATGTTAGGTTTAGGTTAGATCCCGTTAAAGTATGTTACATCATAAATTGGGAATCAGTTTATTTAAATCTCACCATTAATTATTGCTCAGAAGAGCTATATACGTAATATTAAATTATGAGAGAAAAGATATTATGTGATTTGGAAAAAAAAAGTACAAGTAAAATCAATTCAATTATTCCATACGGTGAATATATAATTTATCACTTGAATTTTTTTTTTAAAAATATCCATCTCTACAAAATGCAATCAGCTCGTCGTAAACATTTGCTTTGACGACGGAGCCGAGGAGGGCAATCTCGTCATTATAAAACGAAACAAAAAGCTATTCATCATTTCCGTCGCACAAGGCAAACCGATACCCTTCTTAAAGTTCTTCCTCCGTCCTTTTCTCCTCCTCCTCCTCCTCCTCCTCCTCCGTCGTCTCGACATCATCGCCTCCATCATTTCCCTTCCCCAGCGGTGCTGCCTGCTACTGCCGCTGCTGTCGCTCTCTTTTCCCCCACGAGAGGAGCTCTAATGATCCTCCTCCAATCCCCCTCGCGATTCCTCCTCCAAATCCTCCAGGATCGGCTCCTCAGGTACCCCAATCCCCCAGATCTCCAAACCCACCGTAGGGCTTTAGATCCGTTTCCTCTCTGATTTCCTTTTTCTTTGTTTCCAGCCCGGACAAAGGCATCGATCTGGATTGCCATTCCGTCGAGTTCGATGACGTCCGCTACCACATTCAGGTGAATTTTTTGACACATTCGCAAGGTTGCCTCGGTGGGATTTCGTTGATGGCTGAATCATGGTGGGGGGTTGGTTTGCGGGTTGCAGTTCTCGATGAAGAATCCGCAGGTGGTGGTGCTCTCCGTCTCTCTCCCCATCCCTCCGCCGGAGACTGTTTTCTTGGACGGGCTTCCTTTCGGCGCCATCGACGCCATCAAGGCGGCTTACGGGCCGGTGGTGCAGATTCTTGATCCGCCTAAAGATGGGTATAACCTCACGATGAAGCTCAACCTGTCGAAGCTTCCGGCTGATGAAGGTCCAACGCGTTCCTTTTCCAAGGTCACTATGAGTTTGCTATGAATGAATGTTGATGTGCAGAACCGTCACCTCGTCCTTTCTTTACTGTTTTTATGTTTACTATCTTTATCGTATGTTCCAGATCCGTTGCAAGGCTCTGTGTGCTTAGATGTGAAATTAAGATAAAAAATATATTCACTAGTTCTAGATAAAGGAAGCCAACTCGTTATTTTCTTCATTTTGCAATTTCATATGATTACAAATGGATTCAGAGTCCAGTCATAAAATAGGATATTCATTTTTGTGTGCGTGTTCCCTCATGAGCAGTGCCTGAGCTAAAATTTGATGGATTAAACTCTTTATTGCATGCAATTATGATTTCTCATCATTTACTTCATTGTTGTGCACTATCTACTCCTAAAACAAATAAGTAGACCAATTTCTATGTTATTTGAATGCCTTTACTGTCGCTGGTTCTTCACTGAATGTTCCATGGGAACTTTAATGGCGTTTGGCATATCTTCATGATATTTATAATGCTCACTGTCTTCTTGTTGTTCTATTACAGAGCAAAGGCAAGCTCTTCTGATAAAAATTGCATCTGTGAGAGAAGTTGTTTTAGGTGCTCCATTGAGATATGTTTTGAAGAATCTCTCAACAAAGACAGTTGTGCCTGAAACAGATCAACTTATTCCTCTTGTTCATCGACCAAAGGAATCTTTTTTCCTACTTCCCCAGGTAAAATACATTCTTAAAGCTCCATTTCCTAAAGTATTTGTTTACTCCATACATCATATCAGTTGTTCAGACTTGAGGCATTATCATTCTTCTTGGGGCTAATAATCTTCACGACTTGATGTTTAGGTATAAAGAAATTGTAGTTCATTTCTATACCATTTTTTTGTTTTAGTAACATAGCAAATTGTTATTTACCAATCAGATCCTGACTGTTCTACGATCTTCTAGACATTTGGTTTAATAAAATTGCAATAAATCTCTCTTTTCGGTTGGAAAATTACTAATGTAGACTGTCTTGTGTGGAATCAACTCTATGTTAACATGTAGTTCAAACCTGGAAGCTAATCAAGTAATTGAACTTTCATTAGTGCTATATCTGTTTTCTTTCTTTAATTCTCATGACTGATATTCTTACTTTAATTCTCATGACTGATATTCTTATATAAGTCTGTGATTACATCAAATAAGGGAATATGATAACCTGTCAACCAAAGTTAGTTCACATGTTAGCCACTGGATTTTTCTTAGGATGCCTTTTTATGCAGGCTGAAAAAGTAACAGTGGTCTACCCAATGAGGTTCCAGGATGCTACAGACGTTGTTTTGGCAACAGCTTTTTTACAGGTAAAACACATGCCTCTTGTGATTAAGTGATGATTATGCATGTGCAGTAGCATTGAAACAGGACAGGGTGTATTTAGTCACATTATGTGATTTTATATGAGTGCAGTCACCAATGCTCTCTATTGAATTTGAATCTAGTTGTTGATTATATTCAAAAATACTTAATTGATCTGTACATTTATATTGTGGTTGGTTCTTAAGACTTTGTTGAAGCATTTCATAATCAATTTATAGATCTTACTTTCGCAATAGGAAGCCATCAAAATTGTTGCAGCAATGCATTATTTTCCTCATTAATTTTGGAGACTGCATTTGGCTGTGGGATGTATAGTCAGGATAACTGAAAGAAACATTGTATTTCCAGGAACTTGTTGAAGCAAGGAGATCAGCTGGAGTTAATAATGCACCTTCTTGTATGTGGTCAGCATCACCTCCTCTTGAGTTGAAAGGAGCTCCCGCTCAAGCACTAACAGCAAATGCAGGATTTGTTACTTTTGGTAATACAAAGAAATGTCTTCAGATATTTCTTTCAGCTGCTTACTTCTTAATTTAAACGTGTTTTCTTTATTTGCAGTGATTTTGCCTCGTCATGCTGATAGGGAGAAATTGGACAGAACAGTTTGGAGCCTGTTAACATTTCATGCATATGTCAGTTATCATGTAAAGGTATTTATATTGATCTTGTTTTATGCACTATTTAAGTAAAACAATTGCATACTTTGCACGTGGATGTATATTTCATTATCTGATGACAAAGGCATACAAAGACCCATGTGAAAGGAATATTTGACATTAAAAGAAGTAATAAAATGATTGAACTAAGAAAGAGGGCAACTGAATGTCTAATGCTTGAAATAATGTGACACAAGATTACAACAGTCGCATTAGCAAGTTCATGAATCACTATACTAGGAGTGGGGAAGAGAAACAAATTATGTAGGTGTATGTCATACCAGAAGCCATAAGGTACTTGACATCATAATAAAATTGGATTCAGAAATAGCACGCATTAGGATATAAGGTTACATGCCTGTTTGATCTATGACATGCAGAGGGAATGAGTTCTGGTGAAAATATTTGAAAGTGGAAAACTTTGATATTTAATTAGAAATTGAATAATTAATCAATGAAAATCAATGAGGAAAAACTTGAAAATGATCCTTTTAAAGTGTACCTGGGGATTAATTTATGTATGAAGGGGAGTGGGATGGGCAACACATCAATACAAACATGAATGTTATATTTGATTCTAAACTATTTATTTCAGTTGAATTGGTGCCCTTTCTTCCTTGCATTGTACAGTGCAATTAAACACAATGCAAATGAAAAGCTCATAATACAATGAATTGAGATGGATATAAATAATAGTTTTTAGAAGACAAGTGCACAAGTACATATTCATTTGGTTAGACCGGTAATGCTCAATGCTGGAGGTTGTGAATTCAAGACTAACTAAAATATAAAAAAAGTCTCGAGAAGACAAAATAAATGGATAATAGAGAATATAGAACCTAACATGAATGTTCATAAATTGTATTGAAGATGGAAGCTACTTGGAAAAGTGGAAACGACATTATGTAAACTATTTTTGCTTCTACATCATGAAAGGCTAAATATACATTTTCGTCCTGATACTAATACTTGAGAACCAAATCTAACTTAGGCACATGTGCGTGAACGTTGAGTAGTTTAACTAGTATAATATTATTATTTCATCTCGATTTTTTTATATTTTCCTAAAACCTACGACTACTGTTCCTATTGGGTTGAAAAAAACCAAGGAAATGATATGAAATATGGAAATTTGCTCTGCTACCAATTGAGGATGATACTATTAGATGCAGGTATGCGTTCATAATAAAACATACTTTAAAAAGAAAAGTTAAAGAGTGGTGAAACTTTGCTTCCATTATAAAAATGAATATTGTGTTAATTTTAATTTCATATGCAGTAAACCTTTTAGTGGAGACTTCACTAGTTAGTCGAGGAGAGTATCCTTTTTTACATAGTCATATGGACATCCCCTTAGAATTTAAGAATGATGAGTTAGTAATAGATGTAAAGTATGGGAACTAAAATGGTAATTATATAGCCTGAAGCAATATCCTCGAGCATAATTTAGCAAATATAGAAGATTCATATTACCTAAAAAGTACAAAAATGTAATTTAGATCAATCACACTATCCTCACTTGATACTAGTAGAAAAAATTGATAGTTCTCATAGTATGTTGATGAGACACTGCTGGTTGAGACTTCAAATGTTTTACTACATATGACTGGATTATGTTTGGTTTAAGAATTTGAGACTAAGGATCTTAGATAACTACAATACTTTGTTTCTTGAGGTATGTCTTTGATCTGTCAAAAGATATCAAATGCAAGAGTGTGGACGAGCCAATACTTCAATCAATCAAAATCACAAACTTCAACAAAGCTGAGAACAGATTGATAAGGAATAATATCATTGTTTGTAGGTCATATAATATACACGTCTTGCACTTGACAGTCTACATATTTGCATAATCAGATAGATCCAAAGGATATCCACGTGGAGGTAGGCCTGATAATCCTGGGATATCTCAAAAGACATCCACAGATCATAATCATATGAGAATTGAGATATGTATGGATGTTGATGTACTGGTTGTTTTGATGATAGACTTTCTACTAAGGGTGCTGAAATGTTGTGGATTATAATCCAGTTACACAGAGTAAAAAATAAAATATGGTTATATCCTGTGCAGCTGAAAAGAAGGATGATTAAGTTGAGTTCATGCAACAGCATCCTCTAATGCTATATTGTGATAACAAGGCAGTAATTAATATTAATAACAACATGATGTATGAAGTGTATGTAGGTAGACCATCATTTCAAGAAACAGCTAGATAAACAAATCACTTCCATTTATCAAATCATTTATCATGAAAAGATAACATCATTTCATGATGTTTATCAGCTAGATAAACAAGATGTATGAAGTGTATTCTGATGCAAAGTATTTTGTAACAATTATAAGCAAGGTTGGATAGTTCTTCTTTCTGAGAGAGAGTGTTGGAGATCAGTACCATGTTAAGGAGCTAACTGTTAATAGTGTGATTAATTTGGCAAGATTATGTCATTAACCAACTAATCATCAACTAAAAATTTGTATAAAATGGGATGTTTAATGTAAATAATAATCAAGTCTAGTTTTTCCTTCTCACTTTCACTTCTACCTTTTTTTTGAGCTTCCTTCTTCTTGTATAAGCATTTATCAGAACTTGCAAGTCTTGTTTGCTGGATTTTTTAATTCACTTTTGTTTATTAATAGTGTTCAGCAGGTTTCATGCACACCAGAATGAGGCGACGAGTGGAAACACTTATTCAGGTAAGTTTTCCAGATTTTCCTGTTTTGTTGTTATTTTATTAACAAATCAATTGATGATTTTTTTAGGCAGTAAAACATTTTTTTCAAAGGGAGCATAGTGATTAAGTGCTTTATATACTAGAACTGTTGGAGGATTCCAGGTTCTATTCCAGTGGATGATACAAACTTTGAAGCTTGTGCCCTTTTTGTCGATAATCTTGAATGAACACTTCTTCTTTTTGTCGTGATCTGCAAGCACTTCAAGCATCTTTTATTTTGTTGGGACTTGTCTTTAGGATAATTAGTAAAATAATGAGGTTCTAATAATCTTCATCAAAAGACATAGAACCTTAGTCTTAAGTAATGCATTGGTATCTATGTAAGCCTTGTGTGCAAGAATGCCCTTTTAGTTCTTTGGATTTAAGGATATAGTTGGGTCTGCAGATTCTGTAAGCATTTGTGTTGAAAACTACTGGTTTTATTTTCTGAATAATAATTGTAAGAATGCTGAAACAGTTGGTTCTTGGATGGTTGGCAGGCCTGGTTGAACTAGTTTTCAAGGGAATGAAAAACAACAGAATGGAAAAATTACAAATCACAGGTTTTACCGGGAGCATACAATCTAGCTTTCATTGTTCCAAATGGAAACTGAGACTGAGATCCCAACAGTGGAGATATATCTATATTGTGGTTAGATGATGCATATCAATTAGTTAAAAATGATTGCTGTCCTGGATACTTAGTAACAAGGTTCACTATGATTCTTTTTTCAATAACTCTTGGTTGTTCATGACAAACATTTTACCGAAGGTCTTTTACAAAATTTACAAGCCTTTTGTTCCTCATGGAAGATATTTTTGTTTGCCACTCTAGCGGTTCTATGTAACATGCTTTTCTTGGGTGTTGGCTTTCTGGATTTAAATTACATCTACTATGCTAATATATTTTCTATTGTGCTAGGCTTTGGATCGTGCCAAATCAGAATCGGAGAAATCCAAGAAGTTGGGCAAGTCCATGAAAAAGTTGGTTAGTATTTGAGGTATATGTTGTGAAGATTCCACACCGGGATAATCATGGGATTAACTTACTATGTTTTTTGTTTCCCATTGCCAGAGTCTAAATGACACTCGTAGCAATTCAATTTCTTAACACCCTCCTCACTAAAGGTGAATTTGTTTGAGATCTTTTATGATTGCATAAGGAATCTCTTTCTTCTGGCTCTCCTTCTAATTGCTAGGTGAACAACTACCATTTTTTACCTGTATATTAGATATTTTTCTTGCATCGTTTGATGCCATCTGTGTTGTGACTAAAAATTATTTCGGCATAGCAAAGTACTTAATGGGAGCCCAATTTTGTGTAGATTTTACAACTCTGGTGACGCATAAAAAATTGTAACAATTATAGTCGTCTAACCTACTGTCGAATTGGTGTGAAGTTGTATGGTTTGTAGTTCTGTTGAAATGGGCCGAGGACGATATATTCAATAACGTCATGGATTTTTCATATATACAGAAGCATCATCTATAAAGTGAGTTTTTTTATTTTATATATGTACTTGTTCTGAAATTATAATTTCACCTTTAGCACAATTATAGTGTTTTCTCATTATATTATATATGTTTGAGCTGCTGATATTGAGCATTCATTTTGACTACCTCATAATACCAACACGCGGATTTAATCGATAGCAGAGAAGAAACAGAATTCAAGCATATATATTTGCAAATAATTTTAGCAGTGAAGGTATAGTTTCTCAGTGAAGAAGTAAATGTGAAATATAAATCAAACTGCTGGTTTAGCAAATAAAAGGTTCATGTTGAATTTGATCCAACTCCAAAAAATAGTTCGAAATTTAATGACTTGTGCACAAAAATGTTATGTGAAACGACAGGCTAAGTTTACGAAATTCTAATTTGGTATTTGATGATGTTAACATGTCGGGATTGTTAGAAATCAAAGGATGGTTGAATAAAATCCGGTAATTTAAGCGAGGTATCTCGATTAAACAGATGTTTGATTCAATTTTTATTCAGTTTAAACTTTTATTTCGACCAATAAAAAATAATTTGATAATTAATTCCTAGTCCAAAAGGACAGCCTGGTGTTGTTGTAAACAGTGGCCGTGCATGGCTTAGCTCCTACTTTAAATAAACTCAGCATCATATCTATTATCTATCCAGATGACGTGGAATATTACCGACCAACCCCACAGGCAGCATCTCTGAGCTTCATGTTCTTGGATTTGCTGCTGCTCCTATTCGCTTGCACATTGTCATTCAATCGCACATGACCCCACCATACTCTCTCTAGTTTTATTATTGTAAATTTAATAATATCATTGAAACATGATTTTATTTACCTTCCTAAAGTTATACTTTACAATATTTTTGCAATCCACCTTCTTTCTGAAATAGCTAAATTTTTTTGTATCGTAGGATTGAGAAACATACATGTTAATTAAATAAGTATTCGTATATTTTGAATTTAAGTAGCCTAAAGAATCACGTATGTTTAAATAAGAGCATGGATAGACATGTTCAATAAGGTAAAACGAATTAATGAGTAGTTAAACCTTTAGATAATCAATAGAATAAAAAACATCTGTATTTTTATTATATATTTATTCTCTCTCTATATATATATCAAAATTAAATTATATCTTTGTTTCTTTTATAAACAAATTATTAATCTAAACATTATCTCTATTGCAATCCGAAAATTATTATTAAAGTATAAATTGTTGTGATGAGCAAAGTCGTATTAACCACAAAAAGAGAACAAATTGAAACCCTAAATAGGTAACCTTTAACATGACGCGGCCGTTTGACGCTAATAATATAACTTTTTTTTTTCTTTTCGTATATTTCGGCCTCTCTCTGTCCCTACTCCCTATATATATTCTGTGAGCTCCTCGATTCAAGCCGAGCGTCATCCTTCGGCCCCCCGCGCCTCGTTTACGTTTCTAGGGTTAGGGTTTTACCGCCGCTCAAATCTCGAGGGCGATCGATCGATGGATCCCTCTTCCAAGAAGCGCAAGGCCGACGAGAATGGCGCCCTCGCCACCGCCATGCGCGCAACCGAGCTTACCCTCGACGATGGCCGCAAGATCATCGACCCCCTGTCCCTCGAGCAGCTGCGCGATATCGTCGCCGCTGCTCTCTGCCGTGGCGAGCTCGGCGTCCTCGCTGACGTACGCTCCATCGCCGATCGCGACCAGAGCCAGCGCAAGCTCTTCATCCGCGGCCTCGGCATGGAAACCACCAGCGACGCTGTCCGTTCCCTCTTCTCGACCTATGGAGAGGTCGAGGACGTCGCCGTCATCGTCGACAGAGCCACCGGGAAAAGCAAAGGCTACGGTTTCATAACCTTCCGCCACATTGACGGCGCCCTTCTTGCCCTCAAGGAGCCTTCAAAAAAGATTGATGGCCGGATGACCGTGACGCAGCTTGCCGCCGCGGGTGGTTCTGGTGGGGGTGCTACCGCGTCCGCTGATGTTTCCCTCCGTAAGATCTATGTGGCGAACGTCCCTGCTGACATTACCTCGGATCGTCTTCTCGCCCACTTCTCCTCGTATGGAGAGATTGAGGAGGGGCCTCTAGGGTTTGACAAACAGACAGGGAAGTTCAGGGGGTTCGCTCTCTTTGTCTACAAGACACCGGAGGGTGCGAGGAATTCCCTCGTCGATCCTAACAAGAACATTGATGGTCATAACCTGGTCTGCAAGCTTGCAAGCGAAGGAAAAAAGGGGAAGCCAGGCGGCCCACCCCCAGGTGCTCTGGGCGGTGTCCCTGGCCAGCCAATGGGTGGCGGTGCTGACATGGGGCGTGATGGTCTTGGACTGGGTGCCCAAGGGTCCCTCTCGAGCCAGTATGGTGGCCCAGTCGGCGGTCTTAGTTCATATGGTGGGTACTCTGGCAACGCTGGTGCAGCTGGATTAAGCCACCATCATAATCTGAGCTCTTCATTGCCGTCAATGGGTGCAGGCACTCCAGGCTTATCTTCCGTCGGTAGTCAGATGCCTTCATCGCTAGGTGCTGCTCCTGGAGGATATGGTGGAGGTTTAGGTGGTCCACTTGGGTCTTCTCAGTATGCTGGCCCTGGTTCTGGTGGGTATGGAGGTTATGGTATGGGTTCATCGCTGTATCGCATGCCCCCAAACTCAGCTGGAGTGCCTTCAGGTGGTTATCCTGAGAGTGGACACTATCCACTGTCATCAACATACCAGAGCCAGCATCACCAGCCAACGGGTTCTTCACCTGGACAGAGGGTTCCAGGTGGAGCATTATACCCACCTCCTTATTATTAAGGTAATAGATATTTTTTTGATGAATAGCCTTATATTAATTGGAGCTTATATTTTGTCAGCTTTATGGCTTTTATCTTACAGCTATTTATCTATAGTTTGCTTAACTAATTTTGGTAGTTGATTAGTTGCAGAGCTTGACAGTTGACTAGTTTGTATAAGTAGTTTAGTTATTTAGAGTATGTTGTCGATTAGAAGACATTTTATGTTGTGTCTTTTGGTCCCTAGGAAAATCGTATGTCAAATCCATTGGTTTCTCAGAGTGGTTGATAAGCTAGGGATATATTCGAGTTGTGACTTATCACAAGTTAGCAAGTGGAAATTGTTAGACAAACTTGCCACAAAATGGTAGGAGGTTACCGATGCTTGTTTTTGGGCAACTTTGACATCTGAACTACATCGTTCAGATGCTACTGGCATGCCAGTATCACATGAAGGCTATATGTTTTTGGTTTTGATAGGTAAAGGAGTTTTTTTTATAATAGGCTTAAGCAATTGAGATGATCATGGGATACTTTTTGGTCTTGATTTTGATCTCCTTTGTGTTTGGATATCATCACATTTTTATTTTCTGCATTTTAAGTATAGGTTTATTGTGACTGAATTTTGGTTTATTTAACTGTGCATTCTTTTACCTTTTTTTTGTGTTCTTAATTGTTGTGTGCTTTTTGGAACATATAATTAAGACATCATATGTCAAATTGTTTAGCTTTGTGTTGTATTGTCTATTATTGTTTGCTTAGATCTTATCCTAACATTTATCTTTTTGCTTGATAAAATAACATTTAGATGATCTATTGTGTTTTGTGTTTGATTCTTTGCGCTTGATTATTGCCTAAAATTTGTCCTCTATATTGATCTTCCTCATTTTACATTCCTTTTGCTGTCTTTGTCCTGGTATTACCTGCATCCTATAATGTTTTCTTTATGTTGATATTTTTTTCTTTTTTGTTTTTTTTTCCAAAAAAATGGTGACCTGTTATTCATGGGTTCCATGAATCTAAATGGACTATGCTGTTTACTATGGATGCTAGTTTCAGTTTGCATGCCCTATTAGGCCAGGGTTGAGAATTTTTTTGGAATGTTCTTTCTCAGTTTCTTATGTTATCACAGATTGTGCAAACATTATATTATAGTCACATAAGTTCAGTGTCTTTTTGGTGTGTTATGTAGAGTGTTTAACAGTCTTAGCATGTCTACAATTAGTTTAATGGTTGATCAACTGAATTTATGTTAAGACCAAAAATGAATAAATGTTTTTAATCTCTTCCATAATCGCTAGCTGTTTGATTTTGATTTTGCATAACTAAATAAAATAACCATTCTATAGCTTAGAGAAGTTCTGTATTGAGTTTGTATTGTGCATATTTTTCTTGTGTTTGTTCCCACAACGTCATTGTTTTGATCTTCTCTTCACTGCTTGTGCCATATTGTTGTTCTTATGTGTGATGGTTTTGCTGGTCAATAGAGGGCTTTGCTTGTTTACTAGAAACACATTGTATGATGTCTTGACATTTTTCTAGATATTTGATCTTAGCTTTTTTGCGAGTGATCACACCATTTTACAAGTTTTTTGAATCTAGTTGATAAGTTTCTCTAAATGGTAATTTAAAACACTATATATCGTAATGTACTCATCCTGCATCTTTGAAATTCTAATCGAAAGATCTTTCTATAATTTAAGCACCCCTTGAGAATTTTGGTGTTAATGTAGCTTTGCATCTTTAACTATACGTTTTTCTTGTTTTCTAAATTCTTTTTTGTTTTTTAATTACTTCTTACCATTGATATCTGACTTCCTCACCTAATTAGCTTCTTTAGTTTGCTTGACTTGTTAGATCCTAGCTTTTTCATGAGCAATGACACCTTTCTACAAGCTTTTTGCAATCAGTTTTAGTTGATAGTTTTCTCTAGACGGGCATTTGACCACACTTGTAGATCTTTCTATAATTTAGCATACCCTGAAAAATTCCTGGTTTTGATCGTCTTGCATCTTAAAGTAAATTCTATTCATTTTCCTTGTTTCTTTACGGTCATGAATATCTATTTGGTTTGATCATTTGAATATTGGCTTGGAAAAAGTGTATTACTAGCCCTAATCATTAATTTTTTTTCCTGTTATTTGTTGATATAATGTATCTGAATGAGCTTCCTTTGGCAAATTTTCGTAGCACACATCATTGGTAACCATGTTTTGATTACTGTCTACTGAAGTGACTTGGAAGCTATACATAGTTTCAAGTTGTTATTTTGCTCCAGTTGAATAATTATTTATATTTTTCCTCTTCTCTGGTTTTTGTACCCTTGTAGTCTGTCTTGAAATATAGTTTGATGGTTATATTGTGATGGTCCTGATGGATGTGTCATTCAGGTGTGTGGGCAACATGGGAGCAAATGCTTTGAATGGTTGTGCTGAATTCAGATTTCTTATCTGCTTTGATGAATGGTTTGCAAACTTTTTTCTACTTCTCTGCTCCCTGTGCACTTTCTTGGCTGTTAGCTACTGGGATCTAGTAATCTTGATCTTTCTTAGGTTATAGTACTTAGCAGATCCATGAATGTTTGTGTTATGGTTGTCTTTGTACTTTAAAAGAGTATTTAGTTCTGTATAACTTATTTCGTATCTTTGCATGGATAATTATACTATGTGAACATTGCTCTTATTGCTTGCAGTATCTTGCTGTTGTATGCAACCTCATTCAACTGCATCCTTATTTCATTGGCTCAACCCCCACTTCAACTAATATCTTCTACCGTATTCTTGAATTTCCATTTTGTCATGTTATTGTCCTCTTTGTTGATATTTTGCTATTGGACTTGTTTGGGGGCTCACATACTTCTCTGATGTTTAGTCTTTTATTAAAAAACTCATATGCAGTGTTCTGTATTGGTATGTTCTGTATCCTTTCATGGGCAGTTTTCTGTATTCTTTCATAGGCAGCAGTGTTCTGTATCCTTTCATTGGGAAGTTCTGTTCTTTTCTTCTTTTATGGGGCTCGCTGATACGGCTGCATTCTCTTATAGGCTGCTTGCTTTACTGTGTAGTTTTGTTTCATTTAAGATATTAGTGATTTATACACATTCACCTTCATCAGTTAATTTTGAATTTGATAACTAACCTTGCTTTTATCTCTTTTTTCCTCCGTGGATGGTGATTTGCACTATTTGTCATTGAATATTCGAATGATGCTCATTTTGTCTGCTTTGCGTGATTAATTTCGTGTTTTTTATTATCAACCCAAACAACTCTTGACTGTGTTTGCAAAATTTCATTCCTTCTTGATTTATTGCTGCTCTGCATTTTTGACCAACTAATGGTGCTATTTAGTTGCTCTGCTAAAGACAGTTAAAAACTTGGCTGTCTGCTTGCTTTTGTTGGTCATTGTTTTATCTGTCAGGTAGGTCATATGTATGTGTGCCCGTAACAATCAATAATGGAAGGACTGAGAGCAATGTGTGTTGTTTAATCACTGGTTTATTCTAGTGGGCCTCTTAATGTAAATTTGTATTTTGAATAGTGCATTTGCTGCCAAAATTTGCGAATTAAGATATTAAATTAGTCTCCTTCAAGTTCCTCCGATCAGCTCTAATTGTTTGATTCGCTTTCCTCTAAATGAAGGGGGGGCTTTCATGAATGTTTTATTTGAATTGGCTTGCGGTAATCGTCATGTGTTGGGCATTCCTATATTTGATGCCCGCTTTTCTATGAATTCGAAACATCCGTTGGAAGTTCCACTGTTTATGATGTTAGTTATATTTTGGATCTATTTCTGGTGGTCGTTATGGGGTGGATTTTCAACTTGAATGACAAATTGTGTTATCATTCCGACAACAAATCTTATCGATGAGGGAGTCTTTCAACTGTCTTATATATTTTTATCAGTATAGTAATAATCCCTTTTAAAATTTACACAGGGCATTATAATAATTTAACACTGTTCACTTATTATACAATCATAATCCGTACACCCATTGACCTGTAGGTGAGATTGTTATAGAAGGGCTGCCTGTAAATCTTTAGTTGGGTTCACTAACATTGGAACGGTAATCCCGCCTCTCTTGACTTTTTATGCCCTTAGGTCGGCTTGCCTTGTCATCATGAGAGATATGGCTTGTGAGCTCTTTATCCATCAATCTTCTTGAGTTCTTTCTCTTTAGCTACTTGTAGATTTCTCACTCTTGTGCCCTTATCTTTTCTATGAGGGCTATGCTGTTGCAACACTTAGTTTGGATGCCTCTTATCATCATTTCTCCTGATCTGTACTTGCTTATGAATAGGCCTGAGTTCAATCGCATCATCAATGGGTAGGTATGCTCCTAAGTATGTATGCTTATGTTGTGCTGACACGGCACACCACTGCCGCCAACTTGAGTATGATCTAATTGAATGACTAATGAATAGTTGTTCTTAATGTTGTATGTATTGAGTTACTACTAGATGATGCACAGGCGTTCTCCATTGTATGATTATCTTGAAGTGTTCTTGTCACCCCGCAAACATCCCCTTTGGTAGACTCTGTAGCGAATTAGTAATGCTCTACCTTTCAAATGTTATTTTACTATTTTGGTTTCTAAAATCTAATAAGTTGAATGTAAAATAATATAAAATTGAAAATATATAATAGGAGTATATTTTGATATAATGAATTTATACAATCTGGTTGCCAATGAGAAATGGCTAAATAGGAGGAACGATTAGAAAAACACGAGATTATTTTTAGGGTTTATATAACCAATCATACTACGTCGTGGGGCTGGGGGCATTAATCACTCCTTTTTCCTGGTAAGGTCATTATTTAACTTGTTTGTTTTTATTTTATATATAATGGATTTATCTAGACTAATATATGATATTATCGTATCGTTTATAGAGAGTACTCAGGTCAGAGTAATAATATAAAGGTATAAGAATATATTCTTTTCGTAGACCTCACTACCTAGCTAGTCCAGTTATACCTATTAATTAACATTTATATAATTACCTGTTCTAGTTATATAATTACCCATTCTGGTCCCATGCCATCTCTACTTAGGTAGTTCATGGAACTACTACTATATCATGTTTTTGTTAGTGCTATGTCGATATCATATCGATGTGCTTGGTTATTAATTTTTTATAAATATTTTAATAATTTTTATTTTTTTTATAGTAATAATTTTTAACGATTACTCTAAAATTACCATTGCTGGTAATGTTCTACAATGAGCATCAATAATAGTATCAATTAATAGCTCTCATCTTGAAGGCTTATCGGTGGCTAATTGAAGTAAACACTGAAAATTTAGGTTCTTGCTCATAGTCGGTCAAGCAATTACCCTTATTTCCAATATCATCTGGTAGGTCTCGTGGAGATAAATTCATTGATACAAGTTTCATCACATAATATGACATGAATCACTGTCAAGTTTTATTTTGATGATTCTAAATGGTTCAAAGGGCTCTAGGCGAAGTTTCATCAAAAGATTCTGCCTGGAGTGGTTGAAAAAGGAAGAGAGTTATTGCTGTTGCGGAGGAGATGGGTCAATTCAATGACTTAAAACTGCGCTTAAGCTGTAACCCTAGGCTAATGATTGCTATAAGTGAGTTGATTGGAGTTATCCATTTTAATTCTAGTTAAGTCGGTTGAGTTTAATTGAACTAGTTCAGCTGTAATTTATATGGTTTTAATTTAGTTTAGCAATTTAAAAAACCTATGTCCAAATTATGATTTGGTTACACCATTAGATTTCAAATTAAAATATTATGATTTATTTTATGTAATTTTCAACATCTCAAATATTCATAGGTAAATTTATAGGTCCATTATATACTTTTATAAATAGGTCCTCAAAATAATATAATATTATATAATTACAATCAAAATTATAAATCTTTAAGTCTATACTAACCAATCCATTCCCAAGAGGTCCAGCACCTAATTGTTCGCTCGAGCTCTATCCTTCACAATTTGATCATTAACTAATATTCCCGAATGGTCGGTACATATACCAGTAGCACCATGTTCGGAAGAAGCAATAAGCCCGTGCATCTCCAAGCTAGGTTTAGAAAAAAAGAAGAGTGCAGACTTCCAATATTTGTAAAAACGTAAATATAGGTGTTTAAGATTATAAGAATACTTATTGGAGGAGATTTTTGTAGCTTTTCATTGATCCTGGTTAGGTTGGTTAGACGAGGTATCGTGCTAATTTTGTGGGAGATTATATGTACAGATTATGGTCCCCAAGCAAGGTTAATATAATTCCTAATATATATGTTTTCCATTTACATGAACCCTAGCCATTGAGAGTTGCCACTTGGAAGTGTTCCTGTTAGAAAAAACATGAGCGGCACTTGTCGCTTGTAGTTCGATCGCTACTTGAAGGCTGAAGGTGAATGAAAGCACAATTGTTTATTGTCGTTTGACCACCCACCTGCCACTTGAAGGCTAAACGTGAGTGGAAGTCGACTCTTCTTGCCCTCCTGCTCCTTACTTCGTCCTACTACTTGAAGGTAGTAGGTGTATGACGAACGCCGAGTAGATGATGTGAGTATTGGGTGGAATACTAGTGAGTAAATGAAGAGCAAAGTACGAGCAGAGAGCGGATCATGAATAATGAGCAAACCGTGAGTAGCGAGCAGATGGTGAGTGTTGAGCGAGTGGACGATATGTGAGTATCGAGCAATCGAGTAGGCAAGTCCGTCCTTGTGAACATCCTTGCCTTGGACAAGTCTCGCCTTCTCTTTTGACAACATTTCATCAACTAACCACTCATGTTATACACTCACTACTTATCACTCACACATTGTCACATAATATTTGTTGCTTGCACCTTGGTAGCTTAATATTCAATACACAACTCATCCACTCATTGCTTGCATTGTTTGTTTGCCGCTTCAGCCGCTCAACTTGCCTCTCAGTGCTCGTTTCATTTGCTCATTACTTCCTCACCGACTCAATGATCAACATTGATTGATCACACCTTCTGCTCGCTTGCCTGCCACTCATTTACCATCACTCGCTCACTTGCTTGTTGCTCACCCGTTCAATTGCTCCCTACTGGCCTATTTGATTGCTCACCCGTTCGATGCTCGTGTGCTTGTTCCATGTTTGCATCGTCCGCTTGTCACTTATCTCATGCCTATTGTGTTTGAGTGAGGTAGGGAGCGGGGGTGAGCGAAGATATCCTTCGCTGACCTTCCACCTCCCAATGGCATATAAGCGGTCAGGTTGTGAACAAATTCTCGTCTTATCGTAAGCAACTTGTGAGGGATGAATGCCACTAGTATTTATTTTTTTAATTTTAAATTGGAGCCTATATAGCATCCAAGTTGAGAAGTAGTGTTAAAAAAATTAATTATATTAATGACATAGTAAGTCCCATGGGAGGTATATGTTTCTATGCCTAATTAATATTAAAGACTAATTAAGTAACTAAGTAGAATTTAAGTATCCTGACCGAGTTTTAGAAAATGGGAAAAAAATCAGTAGTTAACTAGCTACAGTGCAATGCACGAATGCTTAATGTAGAATAACAATTAAGAAACAAAAAAAACCCTAGTTGGCTAAATTTATGTTCATGTTTATATATATGAAACGGTGCCAACACCATGATCATGTTCCATCGTCCCCCGACAACGCCTTAACCGATCGCATCGTTTCCCTAACAATACAACGAACGCAGTAAGTGTGGGATTATTAACAACCTCCGGTTCACTCACCCCTTCTTCCGAGATGATATATATATATAAAGGGAAAGGGAATCGTACGTACGGACGAACATACGAATCGAGCCCGGTTGAGATTGTTCCTCTCACACGGAACAAACCCCACCGGCCGCCTCTTTTCACCTCCATCTCCTCTCGATGAGATGCATCCCCAGACACAATTTCTCGATCCATCATTAAAAAGGTCAAAAGGGCCGCCGTCGTCCTCCCGCTATACGCATATCCATCTCATTATTTCAATTTGATGCCTCGCCGCCCGAGGGATCCGACCGCCTCGGTGGGGCGCACGGCGGAGGCAGGAGGAGACCCGATGGAGTTTGTGGAGGCGATGCTGGAGGGGCTGCAGGGCGGCGACGATGAGTTATTTGCTGGGCAGATGGCGGCGCCAAACTCGACGGAGACGACGACGGCCTGCAGGTACAAGTCGAAGAATCTGGAGGCGGAGCGGAGGCGGCGGAGCAAGCTCAACGGGAACCTCCTCACCCTCAGGGCTCTCGTTCCCAATATCACCAAGGCATATATACATGCAACTAACTCCATCGTGCATTATCCATATATCTTTGCTCGGATCTTCCTCTCTTTCTGCTCCTAAATATGTATAGCTTGATCGACGAGGAGGCGTGCTGATTGATCGATCGTTATGTGCATATAAGATGAGCAAGGAGTCGACGCTGGTGGATGCCATAGGCTACATCAAGGATCTCCAGCGGCAGAAGGTTGAGCTGGAGATGGAGCTGGCGAGGACGAATCTGGAGCAGCAGCATCTCCCTGCGGAGGATGACCGTGAAGACGTCGAGAAGCAAGCAAGCGGCTCCAGCACCGACGCATTGATGCCGCCGCAGCCGCCACCAGCACCCTTTCAGCTCCAGGTCTCGTCTTCTTCGGCCTCCTCCTGACCTCTTCCTCCTCTGCGTCTTATGATATGCATGCAGGGCACGGTGAAGGTGAACCGAATGGAGAAGAACAAGCTGCACGTGGAGATGGTTTACAGGAAGCAGAAGGGCGGATTCGGCAGGCTGGTGGAGCTCCTCAGCCGTTTTGGGGCGGAAGTCGACACCGTCAGCTCCGTCGCTTTCTCTGGCTTCTGCCAGACCATCTTCTCGCTTGAGGTGTGCCGTATGTATGCATCACTTTAATTAATTTTATCACTGTTTTTGATCCGATTAGGGATTTGCAGGTGAAGGAGGAGGGGGAAGGGGCGGTTCCCTCCATCGATGGATTGAAGCAGCAGCTTTTATCATCCCTCATCATAATCTAATCTGGCGTCAATAGATCACCCGAGAAAGTTTGGGTTAAATAAAGCTTGTTGCTGTGTAATGCTACAGGATTGTTTGTTGTTCAATGTGTTGAGATAAGATATATGATGGGGGTTCCCCATGGCAATCAATAGCAATGGCAGTAATTTGGAAGAAGACATCTTCTTCAAAATAATCATGAGACCTTTTCAATTAATTAATTGCATCTATTTATGTTTTGAGAAAAATAATGTTGTTAACAAACACATCTATTCGCTACTGGTTATTGGCTCTGGCAATGTCGTCGTCGTCGCTCGAACTCGCTTGCTGAGTTCAACGAGCGCGACGTCCACCGCGTCCCGAAACCCCAACTCGCTCCGTTTTGCGTCCGGGTGGGCGTACGCGAGCCGCGGTATCAGCCCGATCACCTCCTCTCTCATCCTCTCCACCTTCGCCCTCGGAATTCTCGCAAGCTCCTCTTCGATCCCATTCCACCGCTCCCGTTTCAGCAGCACCGACCATTTCTCCAACCCGCCCGCCGCCCCGTACCATTCGTATTGCGTGTACGCCGAGCGCTGCTCCGAGAAGAACACCGGGATGCACCCTGCGAGCACCGCGTCGAACGTCGATCGCCCAGTGAACGACGACCTGCCCGGCGGCTGCAGGCAGAAGTCGGCTTCCCGCATCGCGCTCAGCACCCGGTCCGGATCGTCGCAGTCGTGCGTATCCTCGCTGCATCGAACCGATAGGCATCGATCCGATCTCCGGCACTGCCTCAGAATCCTGGATCGAACGCCGGTCTTGTTGGCGTAGTCTGTCCCCGCCCCGCCGACGAACGCGAACAGACGGGTTCGCCCGAACCTGCGGAGCTCCGTCTGCCACTCAGAGACCTCCGCCGCCGTGCGCGGGTGGAAGTAGGAGGGATAGGGGATAGCCACCTGATTGCCGCCCTCCCTCGGGTGGCGCTCCACCGTGAGCACCGTCATGTTGGCCACCTCCGGCAGGAGGAGGCCATCGAGGGCGCCGGTGTCCTGATGGTGATCGGGCGAGAGCATGAAGTCCCGGGAGGGGCGGCCGATGACGAGGAAGTGGTCACGGCCAGCGTTGCGGCGGAAAGCGTGGAGGGAGGAGAGGTGGGCTGCGAGTTCGACGGGGAGGGAGTTTCGGAGGGTGCGGTTCCCCGGGCGGGAGCCAGCGAGAGCGGCGTGAAGACCGGCGTAGATCGGGACGTAGAACAGGGTTGCCTCCTCCGGTTGCATGGTCCGGCAGGGGTGCCGCTCGACGCGGGCGTGGAACAGCATCTCGGCGGCCGAGGGGTGGGTGGCGTACCAGGGCGTGCCCTCCGCGTCGCCGCCGCCGGGGATGCGGAGGAGGGGGCGGCCGAGGCCGCGGTGGCCGACGTAGGAGCAGACGTGACAGCAGACGAGGGGGGAGAGGCAGCGGTTGACGAGGGCGGCGTTGAAGCGGGGATGGATGGGCAGTACGTAAAAGGGCGCTATGTCCGGGTCGCAGGTCTCGGTGGGACGGTGATCTGAGGCGGAGTGCAGCGGTGGAGGGGGCGAGCTGGGGGGGTAGAGGAAGAACAAGAGGCGGAGCCAGAGGAGGTAGGAGAGGAGGACAAGGAGGAGGAAGTGAACGCGATGGAGGAGAGGAGGAGGCCTGATGATCTCCTCCATGCGATGATGATGAGGAGGAGGAGGGTGGTGCTCTGCTTGGGAGGAAGCCATCGACGAAGTCAATGAACGGGGAGAGAAGGATGGAGCAAGAAAGGAATCAAAGAAGAAGCCGAGCAAGCTTTTTTGGTCGTTTTGATTTCCTCTTCCCCCAAGTAATCAAATCATATAAAGAAGGGGGGAAGGAAGAAAGAAAAGAATGGCTTTGTGCTTCCAGGAGAGTGGGTGGTGGTGGTGGGTTCGGTCTCACCTCATTATGTGGCCGGCTTCCAGCGGAAATGGAGGAGGAAGGGCGGTTGAGTGGGGGGAGGGGGAAGGCGAAGGCTTCACTTCCTTCCACCATGCTTTTGCCCGCGTCTTCTCCCCCTATTTCTCACCACTATACAAAGAAAATTAAGAAATTATGTATTGCTGCTCACTATCCTTCCTCCTTATTTTAAATTTAAAACTAACTAATCAAAGATGTACTGATGCTTGCAAGAAAGAGTATCTTCATTTCATTTAATACGGCTTCCTCCTGTACCCGTCACCGCTATTAGTCCTAATAATAATAATAATAAGATACTCTTAGTTGCTAACCAAGTTTTGGTTTCCCTCCAGCTAAACAAATGCTATAAAAAATAGGACTCAGCTTTTTTTTTTTTTATGTCTCTTTCTCCCTCTCTCCCTCTCTCTGTTCGTTTAGTTTGATTTAATTTCTATCCAAACACCTTCTAATTAATTGTAGGTTGACGGGTGTAGGGAAGTCCAGACTCAACAATTAATTCTAATCAAGAAGGGACAATTTTTTAAGAATACACGAGCATGCGGACGAGATGATCCAATTAATTGAGCTGAGAACAGTTTTAACTCCGCATGCGCAGCATAAGAAATATCAATGGAGCAGGAGTCCCATTACCTGATGGCGATCTCCCCATTCCAATCAACTTTATTCTATCGATGTTTGCTGTACTAAACATGATTTTTTTTTAAAAAAAAGAATTCAGCATGAACCTGTTTTAAAGAAAATTTCCCAACAGCAGCACTTTGCCCTAGTTTTAGAAAAGAAAAATCCATGTAGTCTCGCAACAGCTCCTGGTTTCAGCGAGCTTGCTCACAACTGCTCTAGAAAGGTGACCTCGCTTGCGACCGCTTCTGCTCCAACAAGCTCGCTCACGACTGCCTTTGGCTCTGGCGAGCTCAAGAAGGCGGTTGTCGTCGGAGAAACATATGCTATTGAACCTCAATAGAGATATAATAACAATAGATAGTTTTGAATTAAGTCTGCAGACATTCACTTAGTGAGTCTTAAACTTAAGACGATCCTCTCATATAGAGCTTAATTACTTTAACCAAAAGGATGTACATTTTGTGTATCATTTTTAGTGAATTCTTACTTCAATAACTTTCATGTTAACATCATCTGCCATTTTCTTATGAGTTGAGTTTATTTTTTCTTATGAGTTGAGTTTATTGCAAGCGAAGAAGGGCTCAAGAGGGGAAGATCCAATGATTTAATTTAATTAAAGGAAAGCAAATAAACCTTATCAATTCAAGTTCCAATCTCCATAGTTTAAGATAACTAAGTGAATGATTAATCTCAACCATCTAAGCTTAGTTAGTTGATAAGACTTTATCAAATCCTTATTTCATGCAATAGTAGATGAGATAATTCCTCACGACAGCAGTATCATTGGAGGCAGTCAATTCAACCCTTTATCTCACCTCACAAAGCATCAAGTGAGCAGCAAGCTCCACTGTTCAAATTTGAAGAAGATAAATTTTTTTTATTTTCTTTAATTTAGGAGAATTATTCTCGTATTATTTGTGAACCCTAGCTGCCCTTATGAGTATAAATAGGCTTTCCTCTTGGACATCTCATCAGGAGTGATCTTCTTAAGTAAGTTCTAGTTCTGTACGATAGATGTAGGACCTCTAAGCAAGGCTACCATGCCAGCTTATGGTATGGATGTTTGAGAATTTTTTAGATTAATAAAAGGTTTTTTCCTCTTTCAACTATTACCTTAAAGAAGGAGTTTCAACTATCAATTTCTTTATCAAGATTTCCGCATGACACACTCACTTTGACCCTAATTCATAAGTTAAAGTTGGACTCAGCTTGATAATTAAATTACTAATTCATAAGTTAAAGTTGGACTCAGCTTGATAATTAAATTAGGGGTGACATCCCATACAATCAAACTAAAGAAAGCAAGCGTCCTTTTCCTTTTGCGGGCTTAATTCTTCCGACTTCCTTCGATGCATAAATTTAATTTTAATGCACCAAGACTGCCGCTTAATTAACAAAAATGGCTGCCCGACATATGCTCCTCCTACCCTACTTTAAGGAGGTAGGGACGACTAAATGTCAGCAACCCTTCGTTCACTTCATCCCTAAATCTTAAACAAACTTACGTGTCTGTAAGTGTAGGTGTCAATCCGTGCTTGCTTATAGAATAATACGAAATTTCACTTTGCGTTACAGCGTGGCACGAACTCCAGTTCCTATCTTACCATATCAAACATTACATAGATTTGATTTGTGTGCATCCAGTATCTACAATTAAATAAGCTCTTTAACTTCCAGCATCCACCTCTGCAACTAATGTTTTGCATTTGGACTCGCCCACCGTCGATCTGTAGTTTTGATCTTCTTCTGCAAGTGAGTCCATTCAAGCTATCCTTTCTTCTACTTTCAGATTTCGCTGACGAATCATGCAAAGATACCTGGCCTCCAAGCTGAATGCTTGCACATGAACTCTTTCTTCTCCATGTGGTCGGTCTCCGAAGAAAAAGCTGCCATCATAAAATCCAGGAGAGGATCACATTATTAGATATGGTCTGTGCGACCTATCAAAGGACGCCATGGCAGTAAAGATACCGACTTCACAAAATTTTGAATATGCAAAAGTTTCTCACCAAACTCTTGCCACACGCTAGCGTAGTAAACACTCATACTCCTCTCTTAGGTCATAATGCAATATGCCTTTTTATTCATTATATAGGACTTCTGGCTAGGTTAGCTTACTGATGGTTGGTTGATGTTCCCCCAACAGCAGATTATGCCCCCACATACATGGAAGTTTATGCTGGATGATCTTCATACAATACTTTGCAGTGTGATTGACTTCCTGCACAACAAGGTTGCTTAAGAATGATTTTCTTCGTATAAAAAGAACATGGAATCAAGGAAACAACAAGGCTGCTTAAGAATGTTTTTCTTATAAAAAGAACATTGAACCAAGGAAACAAGGATCACCATACTTACACGAGAAGAAAGGTACGAAAATGCTATGGACGTGCAGCTACTATGAAATAAAATATCCTTGCAAAGGAAATTATGGAGAAGATAGTGCCGCCAGCAAGACAAAACTGTAAGATTTTCTGCTGACGTCGCCTGTTGAGAAAGGCGAAGTAGCAAAGAATAGTTTCTAAAATAGATTCACCATCCAGAAAGTAGACCTACAGAGTGGGCAAGAATAGAGATCAGACTATGATTAAATACACAGCAGATTACTTTTGCTAATCGGACAGATGATATATAAACCAGCTAGAGACCAAAACAAGTGAAATAAACTGGTCCATGAGAAGATTTTAAAAGAAGCATGAACATTACAAATTTAAAAGATCCTCTTGTATAAATAGTCTGATTTATATAGATGGGGTGAGTCAGAACAACATTTATTGTGTATAGTGGTACCAAAAAAACCTAATTACCCTTAGAGCTCAGGAGCATGGAAAAAATCCATTCAGCCTATCTCAAGTAGTTGAGACATTAGCTCTTGTTATAATGTGATAGTGAAATAAGAGAGAGACTCAAGCTATTTTGTCAGTAATCCCCAAACCCTAACTATTTTGTATTTTCACATTTGTTTTATATCGTGGGATCCCTACATCAGGTCAGACTGCAGAATCAACGGACTAAGGCACTTTTCAATTATCTAAACAATTAATTGGGAAGCTTCACACGATTTAGAAAATCATCCAAAGAGCATCAGAAGGGAAAGATGGAAAAACATGGAATGCAAGTATTGCTTATCTTTATTTCAAAGTAACTACCAAAAGAACTTTGGCATAAACAGTCTTAGCCCTCACCACAGGGTGAGAGATCGGAGTTTAGAGTGAGCAGGAGTAAGTAGATTGAGCATGACTCACCGGCAAGCTATTAACTACAGCTAAAGATGCAGAAACATGGAAGCAATAAGATAGGAACTTTTCCAGCATGTTTGGTATGTGTGCAATGACCATAGCTGACGACCATCGAGGCTGATACGCTGACAAGTAAACTGAGTGTGCCACAGAGAGAACATCGCCAATGTATATGAAAGTTCCTCCACAAGAAGTTGAACTAGGGTCATGATCATAATACACTGATGAATTTCTTCTGTACTTCAAGCAATCTGAAGAATACGGGCTATAATAAGTAACCTCAACCCATGACATGCCTGGAATCTGAAGAGGTGTCATGCATGTTTCATCCTGTATAGTTGATATAACATCAGTCTGAAGCAGTACAACACATATAACATGTATAATTTGTGCATCACGGAACAAAAGGTCAAAACACCAATCAAGTAGCATTGTAAGGAATAATAACAACCAAGGAATGTCTTCCTTAAATGAAAATATGAGATGTGCATTTTATACCTCTGAACACGAACAAATTGTTCCATTAGTTCCATTCAATGACAAGCCATTCCAACATTTTTTAAGCTTGACTACTTCTCCAGCAATCAAGCAATATTTATCTTCTGATTTATTCTTCGCACTGAGACTTTCAGACATTGTGCTTGAACTAAAGCAGGGAGTAGGCACAAAAGCAGCAAGCTCATTGTGGCATGGATTAGATTTGCTGCTTCCATCAATCCAGGTATGAGAAACACAGTAACCCTTTCTATAATTGACTTTAAATTGTTGAGAATTTTTAATTTCAAAATGTTCTGAAAGCATTTGGGAGTCAACCTCAGCCATCATTTTCATCCACTCGTGCGGGTTCTTTATGTTTGATCCATCTACTGCCACGATAACATCATAGGGAGACAAATATCCATATAAAGGAGATGTTTGGGGAACCTCTAAAACCTGTTCCACATAAAAATTTAAACTCAAGAAGTAGATCACATGATTTAAAATCACATTATGGATTAAAAACACTTACCAAAGGGCTTTCACCATGCAAGTAAAAAGGATGCAAGAGGACAGGAAGTGAGATCAATATCAGCATACACGCAGCAGAAAACTAAAAGATTAAAGTACTTCATTATAGTTTTTCTTAAAAGATAAATCAGATGAGACCAGTATACTAAACAAGAAAGGAAATTCTATAGAAAACTCAGAAAGTATCAACCGTAATGTTTCATGGATCTCTATAGTAACATTAACTCACAGTAACATTATGCCATATTCCAGCACTGTATATACGTAGAGCTGCAGCACGAGGAAGGCTTTGAAGCAAATCAAAGTTGAAAGCAACCAAGGCTCCAGGAAAAAGGATGGCTAAAAATACCGCAATATACTCAATCTGTAGGCCTTCACTGTTATGACAGTAGTAAAAGTGAAAAAGAAGATTATATTCAATTTAACAATTACCACCAACTTCCATTTTTCAAATCTATTCTACCAAGGTTAACTAAGTAAATTCATTAATATCACATGAAACGACATCATGCACTTTGGAAAAATTCTCACTACTGAAATATATCAAATTCACCATGAAAAAACTTACACAAAAACTTAAGGCATCAACTTGCCAAAAAATACTAGAAAATATGTTCTCCGTCTGGGTTGGCCTTTTAATCTCATTATAAATGCACGATTGAAGATTGTTATGGTCAAAAAAGAAAAAGATTAAGAACCACGATCATACAAAAAGGAGACAAATTCTTCCTAAGGACAAAATTCGTTGAACACCTAAGCTATCAGAGAACATAAGCTCAAGATATCAGTATTATATGTCATGGCTCCATGGTATGCAGTGAAACTGACAATTTCATATAAATCATAGCTGATTCCTTAAGGCAGCTACAAAGAATAGTACATATGAACAGTTAAGAGAGAAGACAAGCATGGTGACCTTCAATTGAACAAGTCTAATAACTGAAGATGTCAATTGCGACTTAGTACTAACCTTGCAGCAGCACTTGCATGCCCAAATTCATGAATACAAACAGACAGCAATGTTGAAATTATCATAAAACCAGCATCGATGATTGATATGCTCAAACCAGGAAGCTGTGAAGTCATTCATCCAACAATTTATCAAGTTCTGAATAATTGACTCAGGAAAAAAAAGCTGTCAAAGTAGGGGAAACCAATCTATTACTGACACTTACCGAGAAAGAAGTACCAAAAAACCAGTGTCCTAAAGTGCCATTAATTCTAGAAGTCCCTTGACGAAGATTGACAGTATCCAGCATATCCCATAGAAGCATCTGAACATAACATAGTGAGCATAAAGCTCATGAACCAAGAAAAACATGTGAAACTAAAGGATATGAAGCTATAAACTGCATACATTATTTCCATGGGTACCAAAAATACAGATTTCACAAAATCGAAGTTCATAGATTATTGCTCAAGGCACAAAGATGCAGATGAGCAACAAATTTTAGAAAACTACAAATTACAATATGAGGTAGCCACTGAAGCTATTTGCTATGAAGGAAATACTAGTATAATCAGGACTTTGAAAATCTAAATATCTAGCTATCGAATTTTCTCTTCCAAATAGTAAATAGATTACCGAGTTTACCAAATTCATTGAGAAGGTTAAGTTTTCTGTTTTCCGTCAGTAAATGTTTGGATCATTTAAGTTAAGCTCATCAAGTGGGGAATGCAGGATTATGTTGTTTATGTTGGTTCAAAGCAGTAGGATGTCAAACATGATGGCAATGCTTCCACATTAGAGTGCAAATCAATTCTACAACACAGAGTTCAAGTGTGCCACTTAAATCCAAAACTCTATTGCAGTCAGTGGTCAGGTTACGCAAGAATCAGAACAGCTATAATTACTGAAAATAAAGAGAGGTCAGGTTGCATAGGAATCAGAATGGCCATAATTACTGAAGATAAAGAATAGTCCCTAACCACTGAGACTCCAACCAAAGTGACAATGCTGAAAGCAGCCCCTACCGTGAACCAAGCCTTTAGGAACCTGTATAGCCAGAAGTTTAGTCCTATGCTTATAACTGCTGTTAATTGATGAATTTCGTAGTAACTTTAAAAAGTAAAAACAATTAAGGCCACTGAAAATTACTACAACATCTGTTAAAGAACAGAGGGCACAAAGAAAGAAGACAAAAGACTGCTATTTATATAAAAACAACTAAAAAGGAAAGAGACACACGGGATGAAGAAGACAGTTCATAATAAAACCCCAAAACGGTACATATACTTTTTGGCCCGGGTCCTCTATTGTCATAACTCATCACAGACCGTCAACTTACTGCAGTAAACCAAGAGACAAAATTCAAATACAACGGCATTTGTGCACATTCTGCAATCTGCAGCAAAGTTCTCATTTATTTTTCGCATGATTACACAAGTCCTTGGGTCAAAACGTTACTCTTCTCTAATTTCGTGGGAAATATTCTCAAAATGCCTGTGCAAGCATGAAATAAGCATAAAAGGAAACCAAAAAGTTACAAATGCAGTAACCACTAGTTGCACATGAGAATCTCTTACACTCATAGATAAACTATGCAACTCAAAGTGGATCGCATGCCCGAACTATTATATCAGGAAGTAACTGGTGCGTACCTGGAGTACCGTTGTCCAAGAGAAAATAGAGCCTCATTGAATGAATAAATCTTGAAATCACAGTACCTGGAACACCACCGAGAAATGACCGGCAATAAGATACAGTGAGCTTCACCAGAAAATTCAAACAAATCCTTCCGTTAAAGGGAACTTTGAAATGGTAATAACGATTGCGAAAGTATCAATAACTATGGAAACTAGGGTTGAAGTAGTAGATTTATACAGGTTTGTGAGAAGGAAGGCGAGGGAAACATGAGCTGAAAACATACCAGCAAGAGACAGCGTTGGGAAGGGAATGGGCGTCGAGCGGCAAGAGGGGCTGCGGCCGAACCCGCCTTCGCGATCGCCGGCCGGCCATGGTTCGGGTGGGGCAAAGCAGTGCTGGAGAAGGCCGCCCACCCACGCCCGATCGGAAGCGCGGGGCGAAAGAAGTTGCTGCTTCGTTCAGCGGGCTTTTAGTTTGGGCCAACTCGACCAAGACATCCGAACTCAAATAATAATAATATAAAAGAATAATTTTTAAGTTTTTATTTATTTTTTTAAAAATAAATAATGAGGGTAAAAAAAGTTGCTAATTCTAATCATTATGATTTAGAAGAGCATACACTTTAAAATCTTAGTCTCAATGATTTTGACATTTCATTCTTTTCTTCTCTCCCTTTCTCTCTTGTTTTAACTCCACAAATTATAAATGATACTTTTAAAATATATTTATAAATTATACACTAACTTATAATTTTAATTTTTACTCTACTTGTATACTCGCTTTTTATTCACTTCATTTAAGTTATATGGTGTTTTGAGCTCTATAGATAAGAAAAATGATACAGTAAAAAATCAATAAGTTAGTTAACACTAAGAACATGAGTATAAAGGAGATATATCCTTTATATGTTTACGTATCATCGTGTTATTAAAAATATGTAGGTTTCTTGAGATGGTTAGCACATATTTTTATAGTTACCTAAATGCAATTCTATGATACATAGATTTGCTTTTGAGTAGACTTGGATGAATACCTATTAACTCTACTGAGTATAAGTAAATGAAATAATTTATTGGAGCTTTATAGGTGAAGAAAAGACCGTGTTCATTCAATGTTAAGAATTTGTATTCACTGTATGAAATATACATATATTCTACCTAAATGGGAAGACTCGGAACATGATAATACTAGGAAGAATAAATTGAGAGCTGCACTAAGTAATATAATATCATTTAATATTAGGCATAGTAATATTTTAATTATATAAGCATAATGACTATCATATATAAAAGAGTTTTAGTATGTCATGTTAGATTCTATTATCTACTTGGTGAACGGTTGAGATTAAAAAATCTAACTAGTCCCAACACGGGTCGAGTGGTACTTGACCCTATAAAGGTGATCCATTGTGTGTGAGAGAGCACACGAGGCACAATTCACACTTCGTACCCATCAGAAGACATGTGGTAATTTACTGTATGAGCCCCAAAGGTCTATACAAGGTATTACACAATCACAACCACAAATATACATTGATAGTCTCAAAACAATATAATCAAATCAAACCAACCTCCATTATGTCAAGACATTATCAAAGTTCCACTAATACAATAAAACCAACACAATTAACTAACTTGGTCCCGATATCACATATTACATTTGTATAATAAGAAACTTCTCAATCGGTAATGTACTACAATCAGCAACTTTTGGTGATGACTTCTACTTCTACTACTCTTCGCACTCCTACTGTGCACCTGCACACATTTAAGAGTATATTGAGCTTACTAATAACCCAGTGAAAAATAGAAGATCTATCACTGAGTTTTTTATCTCAATGCGAATGTTTACGATTTTAGTTGCAATAGATATTATTTAGGATGCTCAATTATTTTCATAGATATCGGTTGGTATATTAATGTGTCATTAAATAGCACTTCACATAGTTCTAGATTATATATCTTCTACCATGCATTGTCTCATTTCATTGTGTAATATCTTGTCTAAAGGAGTATTATTCGATATGTATATAATACCACAATTGGTGTCATGATTTATATTATTTCTAAATACAATATCACTTCCTATACGTACACAAAGTATATGCTTAAAAAAATTCACATCCTAAGCAATTTCTAGATACAATAGTAATTAGGTTCTATATGAGAGATTGTGAGTTCAATACTCACCGAGCTTAAAAAAAAATCACATCCTAGGCAACTGACCTATAAGTTTGCAGCGTACTCCAATCCACCCAACTATGTTCATCACTCCCCTACTGGGGTGTTTTTATGCTACCCTTCTAAGGGTGTGTATGCTTTATTTACTATGTTCCCTTCTTTTATTGGGGTGTTTTTATGCTAACCTTCTAAAGGTGTGTATGCTTTATTTACTATGTTCCCTTCTTTTATTGGGGTGTTTTTATGCTAACCTTCTAAAGGTGTGTATGCTTTATTTACTATGTTCCCTTCCTTTAAAATGTTAGGAAATATAGTATATAGATATTTAAGAAAATATGGGTAATATCTTGTCCAAAGGAGTATTGTTCGACATATATATAATACCACAATTAGTGTCATGATTTATATCATTCCTAGATACAATATCGCTTCCTATGCGTACACAAAGTATATGCTTAAAAAAAATCACATCCTAGACAATTTCTAGATATAATAGAAATTGGGTTCTATACGGAAGATTGTGGAGTTCAAGATTATGGGTTCAATACTCACCAAGCTTAAAAAAATATCATAGGCAACCGACTTATAAGTTTGCAACATACTCCAATCCACCCAATTATGTTCATCACTCCCCCACTGGTACCCTTCTAAAGGTACGTATGCTTTATTTATTATGTTCCCTCCCTTTAAAGGGTTAGGGAATTTAGTATTTAGATGTCTAAGAAAATATGGGTAATATCTTGTCTAAAGGAGTATTGTTCGATATATATATAATACCACAATTAGTGTCATGATATATATCATTTCTGCATACAATATCACTTCCTACGTGCACACAAAGTATATGCTTAAAAAAAAATTACATTGTAGGCAATTTCTAGATACAATAGCAATTGAGTTCTATACGGGAGACTGTGGAGTTTTATATGGGAGTTTGTCAAGTTTAAAAAAATATCATATCCCAGGCAACCAACCTATGAATTTGCAGCATACTCCAATAATAATTGGGTTCTATACGGAAGATTGTGGAGTTCTATAATACCACAGTTGGTGTCATGATTTATATCATTTCTAGATATAAAATCACTTTCTATTGCTCTACCAAATGAGCTAGACATGCTAAATTTTATATCAATTTTGTATAAACAATACTTTGGAACTTCTGAACTTATTATTATTGGCAAGCTTAAGCCATGATGATTTTGTATTAGCAATAGTTTTATACAATATCTTGTGGCTTCAAAACTTATTATTATAGATGAGCTTATTCAATAATACATTCTGCATCCTTCACTCTCTATTATGATATTCTTGAAATAATCAAGTCTTTGTCAAGTGAATAAAAGCTATTAGATGCACCATTCGAGAGAATGAGAGATATTATTATGAGAAGCTCACTTGGGAGTAATGATATCAATAACAAACTTATATGATACTTTTTCTATTTTTTGTTTATACAATTTTAGATATATAAAAATATTAATAAGAGAGAAGTTAGGATGGCCGAGTGGTCTAAGATGTTGGACTCAAGTCCTAGTCTTCTAAAGAAGGCGTAGGTTAACTGAGCTAGATGGGCTAATTTTTGTATCAATTTTATATAAGCTTAAGCCATGATGATTTTGTATTAGCAGTAATTTTATACAATGTCATATGACCTTAAAACTTACCATTATATATGAGCTTATGTAATGATACATTGTCACGCCCCATATCTTCCCATAGGGTACGTGATAGACTGCAGTGAATTCTATACAAAGTCCCGCTTAATCTCCGGAACTACATGGGAACCCATTAAGCGTACTTGATATATATCTCCTTTATTTATGAGAGAGAACCATAATAAGAGATTAATATAATTCTAAAACCATTCATTTTCAAATTAGATTTCTTATATAGGAAAACACTTGTATACAAATAATTTACAATCAAAATAGGGCATCTGTCCAATGATATATAAAATATCTATCCAGTGGATCTTTCTGTACACAAATAAAGGTAGAATTATCTCACCTTTCAAAAATTAAAAGTCTGACTACACGTCTTGATATTTATCAGTCTCTCTCCTACTGTGGTTTTGAAAAATAAAAATGAGTCGCCCTATGGGGTGAGTAACATCGTACCTAGTGAGCTAGATAGAAAACAATCTAAACTAAAAATAAAAAATAATAAAGTCTCAAGAATAGGATAATCTGGTTATTCATGTGCAATAGTCAAGTAAAAAGAGCAATTAATAATCACATGAGACTATATTTGGGGCTGGCTTAGTCAAATACTGTTTTAATCAATAACTGTCACCTCAGGAGGAGGAATCAAATATCATAAGGTACGCAAACCAAAGTAGAAGTACAAGAATATAGAACCAAAGCCCCCTTTCCCCTTGGGTTGCCCACTGGACCTCGCTACTTGGTATCTATAGCTAGAACAGCATAAAACCAGTTAAAAGTACCCCAATCTCCCATCCTGACCTCGAACACTATCATCCTATGCCCCTCTTCATAGGTGGTCTATGAGAGTATTAATAATGTAATATCCTATTATTGCAGTGAAAGTGCCTGTAGTAATATGTCATTCTAGTCATATGCATTACATGAGTGAAATATTATCACGAATAATCAAATAGATGCATATAATAGATTTAGAGTCAACAAAAGCATAATATAATGCTTAGGAACAATAGCAATGATAAACTTATATCAACAAGCATGGATATCTGATATTTTTAAAAACTCAAATATAATCATAATCAGGAGGTATCAGAGCTAAAGGATATCAAATATAGATAATCAAATGGATATAGTTCTCCTGGACTAAACATTGAGAATTATCCCATCTATTCTGCCTAGAGAATAAATTCTCACCTGATCCTATCGTCGTAAGCATGTTCTAATTCGTATCGCGATCCTTAGTATCCTCATGCTTGCTTATCAAATTTCCTGTGAATATTTTAATAAATTTTAATTCTCAATTCGATAATAATTTTACAAATATGTCTTCAACAACACTCTTAGAATGATCTTTAGATTCTTCCAAATTTTTCTCTAAAGTTCGCTGGAGACTCGCCCGAAAGTTCGCTGGAACCCTTGCCGATGAAGTTCTTCGATCAACACAAATATTGGTACTAATCGAAAGCTCTCTTCATGAGGATTCCAAAAATCATATGTCCCCCAATTTTTATAGCACATATACGATTAATTTCACTAATTAAACCAACTTAGGCGAAATTCTTAACTTAGAGTTTTTAGCTCGCCAGCGGCCTAACAGCGGCCAATAACATTCATCCTAAGTACCAATGGATAGCTCTCATCGAAGAGAAGCCATGGATATCAAGTTTGTCGAGTTTCATGGTCGGAATGACCAGCAATTGTCGGAGCAAGCTCCGATAATAAAGTTTTCACCCACCGACACCATTTATAATTTTCCTCCCTCAAATCTTCACAAAAACATTAAATTGATTCTTCTATTGTGTTCTCCTCACTTACTTGAAGCTGTGGCTAAAACTCCGTAAAAAAATTCAATCAGAAGGTGGTCCAATCGTCAATGGCGATGGTGGAGGCGAGTTCGTCGTGCACGAAAAGAAAGAGGAAGGACCGTACGATGGGAAGAAAAGAATTTATAAATTACTTAACATAGGTGGTTCACTTAACCCATGTTTGCCTAAACCTTGGTTCAACATGGGTTCGATGAGACTAAATCTGAACTGTCCATCACATTAAGTTATTTAATCCCATCTATCCATTTGGATTTATCCTTGGTTCAATAACTTGACCAATCAAACGACGTCCAAATTAGGATCCGTCTACGCCATTGGATTCCCTATCAAAAATCCTATTTGAGAGTATAATTTCTACATTAAAATTCTATACTTTAAAATCTATATAATTTTACAAATAAGTCCTCTATATTATTTTTCTTATACAACCTTCAAAATAATCCTATATTACACTATCATCATTGATACAAAAATACAAATCTCACATCCTACCCCCCTTAAATAAATTTTATCCTCAAAATCTAATTCAAATCGTCACTTGGAATAGTTGTGGATACTTCCTCTTCATGTACTCTTCTGAATCCCAAGTGATTTCTTCTACCTTGCACTTCTCTATAAAACCTTAATCATCCATACATCCTTATTTCTTAAAATTTTCTTCTTTCATTCTAGGATCTGCACAAGTTGTATCTTAAAGCTTAGATTATCTATCAGCTCTATCAGGGGTGTTTGTAATACTCATTCCGGATCCACGATATGTTTCCGCAACATCGATACATGAAATACATCATGTATTCTAGCCATCCCTTGAGGTAACTCCAATCTATAAGTCATAGGACCAATTCTATTAATGATTCTGAAGGGTCTAATATATCTAGGACTTAACTTTCCAGTGTTTTCAAACCGTATAATTTCTTTCCATGGAGCTACTTTCAGATAGACCATATCCCAAGGTTGAAACTTTAATTCCCTTCTTCGATTATCTGCATAACTCTTCTATGTATCTTGAGCTACTTTCAATTTTTCTTTAATAATTTTAATATTCTCTATCGTGGTTTCAATCAATTCATTCCCTTCAATTTGTCTTTCTCCAACTGCATCCCAGCATAATGGTGTTCTACATTTTCTTCCATATAATGCCTCATATAGTGACATTCCGATACTAGCTTGGTAACTGTTATTGTAAACAAACTCAATCAAAGGTAAATATTGATCCCAACTTCCTTGGAATTCAAGTACACAAGCTCTCAACATATCTTTCAAAGTTTGAATTGTCCTTTCTGATTGGCCATCTGTTTGGGGATGAAAAGCTGTACTAAACTGCAATGTTGTCCCCAAAGCTTCATACATCTTTGACTAAAAATGAAAAGTAAATCGAGGATCTCTATCAGAAACAATAGTAATGGGAACTCCATGAAGTTTACAATCTCCTGAATATAAATTTTGGCTAATTTATCCAATGAGTATATATTATGAATTACCAAAAAATGAGCTGATTTAGTAAGTCTATCCATAATTACCTATATTGTATTATGATTACTGGATATACAGGGTAATCCTATCACAAAATCCATTGTGATATGTTCCCATTTTTATTCTAGAATTGGCAAAGGTTGTAGCTTTCCTGCAGGTCTTTGGTGCTCTACTTTAACTTGCTAACAAATGTGGCACTTAGCTACAAAATCTGTAATATATTTCTTTATTCCTAGCCACCAATAACTTCCTTTTATTTTATGATATATTTTGTACTTCCCGAGTGCATTGTATATGTCGAGGAATGAGCTTCCTCCAAGATAGTTTTCCTAAGTTCAGCTTTACTAAGGATGCAGACTCTGTCTCGGCAAACCAGTAATCCATCATCCCTCATCCTAAACTCATTATTTTCTCCTGTTTGTATTCGTTGAAGTAATTTCCTCAATTTCTCGTATGAGCTCTACAAAACCAGAATTTCCTCATGAAATGTGGGTCACACAATAAATATAGCCATTATCTCACTAAATTTATTATAATCTAGCTGAACTCCCAAAGATTTCAACTCCACCATTTAAGGTAGTGTAGTGGCTGAAATAGTTAACTAAGTAACCGATTTCCTACTCAATGTATTTGCCACTATGTTAGCTTTTCCTGGATAATATTCAATTACTAGATCATAATTCTTTATCAACTCCAACCTTCTTCTTTGTCTCAAGTTTAATTCTTTCCGAGTCATAATATATTTCAAGCTTTGATGATCGGTAAAAATATGACATCGAACTCCATATAGATAATGCAACCATATTTTTAATGTAAACATTACTGTTGCCAGTTCCAAATCATAAGTAGGATAATTCAGCTCATACTTCCTTAGCTGACGGGATGCATAAGCAATAACTTTTCATTCGTGCATCAATATACATCCTAGTTCCTGTCTGGAAGCATTGCTATATACTATATAATCTTCATTCAGTTTTGGTAACGTTAAAACTAGAGCAGAAGTAAGGCAATCCTTAAGTTTATGAAAACTCTTTTCACAATCCTGATCTCATTGAAATTTTATTTGCTTTCAGGTTACTCTGGTGAATAGTGCAGCTATCTTAGAAAATTCTTCAATAAATCTTCTATAATATCTAGTCAGACCTAAGAAACTTCGAATGTCTGTAACATTCTTGGGTCGCTCCCAATTCAAAATTGCTTCCACTTTGTTGAGTCCATCATGATACCCTTTTCTGACATGGTGTGCCCCAAGTATTTTACTTCTTTTAACCAGAACTCATATTTAGAGAATTTAGCATACAACTACTTTTCTCACAATGTCCATAAAACTATTTTCAGATGTTCTGTATGTTCCTTTTCTCTAGGAGAGTATATTAGAATATCATCAATAAATTAAATAACAAACTTATCTAGATATGGATAAAATACTCTGTTCATTAAATTTATAAATGCAGCTGGGGTATTTGTCAAATCGAAAGGCATCACTATAAACTCATAATGTCCATATCTAGTTCTGAAGGCAGTCTTAGGTATATTTGACTCCCTGATCCTTAATTGATTATATCCTGATCTCAAATCAATCTTTGAGAATACTTTTGCTACTTGTAGTTGATCAAAGAGATAATTAATTCTCGAAAAAAGATATTTATTCTTGATAGTCACCTTATTAAATTATCTATAATTAATACATAATCTTAAATTATCATCCTTCTTCTTTACAAATAGCACTCGTGCTCCCTATGGTGAGGTGCTGGGCCTGATGAAGCCTTTATCTAATAATTCTTGTAGTTGTACCTTTAATTCACTAGGTTCTGCAGGTGCCATTCTATATAGTTGGATAGTAATAGAGTGAGTGCCTGATTGTAATTTAATAAAGAAATCTACTTCCCAATGAGGTGGTAAATCTTCTGGGAATATATTTATAAATTCTTATAGCTTGGTTTTAGATGTGGATGTATCTATTACGTGAGCTCACACAAGTTGGTAAGATTCGGCGATCCCTCATAAATTGTAGCTTAGGTATTCATTCTCTTGAGAATGCCACTTCTTTGGCAAAATAGTTAACTATGAGCTTATGTCTGGCTAACCAACCAATTCTCAATATTAAGTCAAGATTTATCGTTTTTAAGGAAATTAGATTTGCTAGTAATACCATATCTCCCAACATAATCTGTAAATCATGTTTTCTTTATAGAATTCTTTTAAAATAATAATAAATAAATATTATTATAATATTAAAATAATATAGATAAAAATAAATTTTAAAAATAATAACAAGGGTTGTAAAAATAATTTAAAATATTATTAAAATTATAGATAATTTTTACAAGTTTAAAAAATATAAATATAATAATGTATTTGATAAATAAATAGTAAATAAAATAATTTTAGAAAAAAAATAATAAATAAGAATTAATTAGATGAAATATATATAGCAATATATATTTAAAAAAAGATAATAGTTATCCGATGTAAAAAAAAAAGGGAAGAAGAGAGAAATACCGCCGCTACAAGTGCGTGGGCGGAGAGGAGAGGGAAGGGTTTTTAAAACCCAGAAACAGGGCAGAGCCCTGTTCCGAGGGCTACGGCAGCGCCGGAGTGCGCACAGCTCCGGCGGCTGGTGTAATGGTGAAGGGGGTGTAAACCCCAACATTTGGTTTATAGAAAAAAAAATAATACTAATAAAATAAGATAAGGGACTAATTTATAAATAACCACAACTAATGTGTTAACCAATGAAAAATAGCAACATTGTAAAATTTGTTGTGTAAAATGCATGAATATTTGAGGGTAAAATAAGAAATAAGGGCATTGTCGTAAATAAGATGAATTAAGAGGGTCAAAATGAGAATCTATCACTCGCGTGCACTGCACGTGCACATCTTTTGCCCTAAATCGGATGAGTGCGATGGTGACTCATTCCATTTCTTCCCTCTCGCGCTCTCAGCGCTCGATCCATCGCAGCAAAGGAGAGGGAGCTCGACGGCGAACTCCTCGGCACGTCCCCCTCTCATGCCGCGAAGCCGATCCATCACCGCAGAGCAGAGAGCTCATCCGCTTTTTTCCCCTCATGCCCGCAGAGCCCGATCTGTCGTCGGAAGGCAGAGAGCTCGACGACGAACTCGTCGTTCCACTGTTTCCTCTCCTCTTCGCCGCCGTCGCTCCGGATCCCTCGCTGCGAGAGCGACGGTGAAACCCCCACTTCCCGTTCGATTCGCTCTCGATCTCTTGCCGAGAGATCGATGCTGGGAACCAGGGAAGTCCTCCCCTACGACCTGCGACGTCTTCTCCTCTTCACATCTCACTGCTTCGCCGCTCCGGATCAACCACCGACCGATCTCATCCTCCCTTCTCCAGCTGACGACCGGCGAGCGCTCCTCTTCGCATCGCATCCTCGATTGAGCGCGTCGCCGGAAGGGATGTCTTCTTCATCCTCCTCTCTGGTCGCGCGACTGCTGTGGCTCGTCGCCGATGGGAAGTAGAGTGTTCCGAGTTACAGCCGCCGCTTCGCTGCACATTGTTGATCGCAGCTCCTCCAATTTGATCCACGCCTCCCCGCCAAGGTTAATATCTTGACCTGCCCCTTTGTTAATGATCTGATTAAGGATGTTGATTAATCTCATAGGGATGTCCTTAATTCTGATATGCTTCGTTAGCTGAGTGATGACTTGTTTTATTTTTATTTTCTTGGCCGTGTGTTGTTGATCAGTTTATATGGTGGGTTGATGATGTGCCCTGTTTTTGCTACTCGGTTTCAATGGTTGTCGTGGTTGCTGAATTTGTCCATTGATCAACCACACCTTCCCATCTGTTTGAAGCTTGATGCTATGTTTAGCTGATAATGATTATTAACCCCATATGTGCATGATTGATGAATTTATTGACTGATGATGATGGATTTGTGTTGCTGATGGTTTTGATGGTGGATTGAATGGGGTTATTTTTTATTGCTGCTGATGGGTTGGAATTGTGTGTGATTTATGGTGGTTTAATGATGCCGTGTGTCTCTTGGTTGATAATGTTGGTTGTTGAGTTGCCATGTGTTTCATGGAGGTTTGATAATATAGCGCTGATGCTTATGGTGTTATGATAATGAGGTTAATTATGTGGTGGTGCTTGATGAGTTTTGATGGTACTGTTGAGTTATTGATATTGCTAAGTTTTTATGGCAGTGATGTGATTTGGTTTTGATTATGGAATTAATGGTGATAATGATGTTGGATTTATTGGTGGTTTAATGTTGTTATTTCGATTGTGCTTATTTGGTAATGTTGCTGATGGTTTTTAAAGTGTTGTTATATGGTACTTTGATTGATGAGTTGATGATGTTGTTTGCTGAATTTTTATGGTGTTTTGATGATGGTGTTGCAATTGGTGGTTTGATGGTGGATGTTGATGTGGTTGAGATTTGCTTGGCAGTGATGCTGATGATATGATTTATTCTTAGTTGATGGTATTCACATATGATTTATTCTTACTTGATAGTATTCAAGTATTATGATTTTGATGGTTATGAATGTGGATTTAATGGTGATGTTATTTTAGTTGGCTTGTGATGAGTTGATACGGTGTATTGCTGTTGAGTGTTGATTTTATTTCTTTTTTTTTCCTTGCCTTTACTTGATGACATGTAGATGATATGTTAATTTTCATGGAATGTAGTATCAAATGTATGTCAACACTAGGGCACAATTAATAGTTTCCTCTCTACTAATAATTAGATATTGTAATTAAATAAAAATTAGTGAGTGGTAAATTAGGACTAGGGATGATTGTAATTTTAGTTGGACTTTATTTGGGACTCTAATAGTTGCTTGATAGTTATGATTAAGGTTTATAAATTGAATAAGGTTAAATTATTAGATTAGTTTGGATTAATCAAACCTTATTGAATAATTAATTTAGGATGGGTTAGGTAGGCAAAATGGTTGAGATGGTTGATTTAATATTTTGTAGATAGGATTAATAATATATAATGTTGAAGATCATATCTAAAGGTAATGCTACTTGTAATAGGTAGATACCTTGATATAATTAGACGACGTTAAAGCTAACATACGGTTGGTTCTGAAGATCGATCTACATATCCAGGTGCGCCGGTTCACTACAGTAGACTATTCTCAAGTTGGTGAAACTTGAGGAGATAAATGTTTTACTGCTTAGAAATTAATATTTAATCATTCATGATTCATGCTTTGTATGTTAGAATAGTCTATTTATATGATTAATATGATATGTTTGTTCTCTTATGTTTACGGTTATTCAAATATGTGCTAGGTTATTCTCTTGCATAAATATGTTACTGTTTAGAAATTAATATTTAATTATTTATGATTCATCCTTTGTAGGTTAGAATAGTCTATGTATATCATTAATGCAATATGCTTGTTGTCTTATTGCTACTGTTATTCAAATATGTGCTAGGTTATTTTCTCGCTCATTATCTACTTGACTGATGTGACGAAAAGTAATACAATATTACAGTTACTTCTAGAACCTATTATGTTACGCTATAGTGTGACATATTCATAAACATCGACAAGCATCACTAATAGACATGTGACATTGACATATTTACGTATATAATTATTGACGATGCACCGTTTTGAAATCATCTTTAAGTTACGGATACGAGTTTTAATGCTCATAAACCTATACCACCCAAAGATGTTGAAATCATCTTGGACATAAAAGGGTGAGGATAAGATATGGATTAGTTTATTGCCAGAGAACGTTGTGATGTATTCACTATACCCGCATGGTGCCGCTAAGTCGTCACCGTGATAGTCCTAAGATGGCTAGGATGGACGAAACCAAACCAATGACCTAGCAAATATGTCGCCGAGGTTATAGCATTCCGGCGACGGCTAGGATGCATGCCTCCTGGCAGGCATAGCTGCTTGTAAATTTGTACGGTGACTCCTTCCGCATAGCCTTGGACAGTGGATCTATGGACCTCACGGCTATTATTTCAGACGTTCTGCAGACGTTCTGATGAGTAGTCCAGATCCTGGGGTTTATTACCGGCTAGCCGTGGCTGATGCGTTTATAGGTGCGGTGACCCTTGGTGTAGTACTACACGAGTTGCTCCATGGATTGTCTGGGGAAGACGCATGGAGTGATAGGTCGTTAGGTCGCGGAGATGAAGTGATTCGCCTAGTGGACCACCGGAGAGGGATTCACGGTCACCCGACCTCTCTGCCAACATCAGTGTGATGGGCATAGGTAGAGACATAGACAGTGGACACTGATGGGCTTATGGGAACTCCCTGATCAGGAGATCCCCTAAGCATAGGCTGGCTGCTCAGATCACAATATTTGAATGTGATGATATTTTAGTGACAATAATCTTGTGAAATAAACACACTTCATATTTATAGTTGAGTTACACACTTATACTACATGTTCTTCTTTTAATGCTTCAAGTTTTATTTGCTGATATTATATGCTTTGTTTGATATTATTAAATGAGTTATGGACATGCTAGAATCTCCTTGTTTGCTACTTGAGTTATTCTACTGCGGTTAGAGCCATAAGCACTCAGCCGCTTGCGGCTGAGCACACGATGTTCAAATGTGTGCAGGTCTACTAGACGACCGGTCAGGATAGCTAATGGAGGCGAGATTATCGACGAACCTAGTTATTTACTAATTTTGTGACCATAGTATTGTAGTAGGTATATCGGAACTGTGTTAGTAGAGTTTAGTTAGATGATTTAATTGTATCTTCCGCTGTATTGTTAATGTATATGAATTATGTATATCATTAAATGCCTTGTATGGGTCCTTCGGGCTCATGCGGCGGTTGCCACGTGCTCGGCAGATGGGTCGGGGCGTGACAATTAAAGTGGTGCAGGTCTACTAGACGACCGGTCAGGATAGCTAATGGAGGCGAGATTATCGACGAACCTAGTTATTTACTAATTTTGTGACCATAGTATTGTAGTAGGTATATCGGGACTGTGTTAGTAGAGTTTAGTTAGATGATTTAATTGTATCTTCCGCTGTATTGTTAATGTATATGAATTATGTATATCATTAAATGCCTTGTATGGGTCCTTCGGGCTCATACGGCGGTTGCCACGTGCTCGGCAGATGGGTCGGGGCGTGACAATTAAAGTGGTGCAGGTCTACTAGACGACCGGTCAGGATAGCTAATGGAGGCGAGATTATCGACGAACCTAGTTATTTACTAATTTTGTGACCATAGTATTGTAGTAGGTATATCGGGACTGTGTTAGTAGAGTTTAGTTAGATGATTTAATTGTATCTTCCGCTGTATTGTTAATGTATATGAATTATGTATATCATTAAATACCTTGTATGGGTCCTTCGGGCTTATACGGCGGTTGCCACGTGCTCGGCAGATGGGTCGGGGCGTGATAATTAAAATGGTATCAGAGCCTAGGTTCGAGGATTTAAGGATTAGGCTAATAGTCCCGATATACATAGGATATTATGTAGGGTCAGAAGGATGACATTTTAGTTCCCTTAACCTTATTTATACCTCCTTCTGAATTGATTCTCTTGACCTTGTATCTTTTTCTTGATCCGTCAATATCTCTTACAAGCTAGAGTTATACTTCTATATTAGTTCTAATTATTGTGGTTGGATACTTCTTTTAAATAAGTTTATTACACCATCTATTAATGGATTATGGATCAAGTATATGCACATATCTCAACTATTACAAGGTCATTGTTGTGATAGTAGTTAAGTATTATATCACTATGAACTTCCTAAGATCATAGATCCTATTTATCTTTCCCTCCTTATTGAATTAGTTCAATAATCCAAGCATTTGTTTTTCCTTCTTATTGATAATGCATGTTGGTGGTTGAGGCACTTCTAAACTCCCCATTCTTACTAAATCCCATTATTAGTGAGTTTTAATATTCATATGCTCTGGACAAAGTGCATCAATAATTTGAAACATTGGTCGGGATTTGATCAAAGCCTGTTGCCCATTAAGATACCTATTCTAGTTGCATTGAAAAAAAAATAACTTAGCTTGCGAAATATCAGTTTTAAGAGAATTTATTTCTTTCCTCAAAGTCTTAAATTTTGAAAAAAAAAACTTCTTTCTTAGGATCAAATGTTTCATTGATTTAAATCTTCGAACCCGTACTTAAATTAAGGTCATATTGATAGTCTCAAATGTGTAAGTTTATATATCTTGGATGACTACATCCATGGAATCCTTTCAAGACCTTCAACTCAACAAGAATTTTAAAGGATAGGATTTCATAACCTTTCTCTTAGGTTGTTGTTCTTTTTTTCAGCTTCTTTGGTTGATAGGTTTTTATTTTGGACACACTAAATCTATCACACATATAGTGTCTTAGATTAATTGATGATACACTATTTTCTTCTTTTTATTTGTAGTATCATCGACGATTAGATCTTCATACTTTGATGACATGCACTAACACCAACCATCAGTATGAACATCCTACATGAAAAGCCATTGGTTTCCTTAGTTCTAGTATAAATAATGTGCTCAAGAAATTATAGAAACTTATGAGTTATTTCTCTATTTGCCTGTTTCTTTTAGAATTTCATTGTGGTCCTTAAACTCTTATAGATTAAGAATTATTTCACTATATGTCTACCCCGAAATATATAGTTCATCTTCTCTTAATTCTTATTCCTAGTGTACTAGATACTACCAGTTATGGTATTAGTTATTTATACCTTCACCATAAACATTCTCTAAATATTGTACCTTCTGGCATGTCTCCTTTTCTCCTTGCCTATCAGATCATGTATATCTTCATTAAATGTGCTATTATTTACTTTTGTTTGCTCCATTACTTCTCCAATTTTCTTGGTTAGTGTTATCCTCCATGGATTTGGAGAATGCAATACTACCTTGTTGGTTATGATAAAGATTAACTTAATATGTTTCTATGTCTTGTCAACTTTGAGACTCTTATTTTCATGATGTAGATATTAATGAAAGTTTATATTGCATAACCACCATGATTGTATCTAGATGTGCATCTTATCATTTTGAGCATATAGATGCAAGATCCTAAGTTCTCTACTCTCAAATACGATAATCTTATCTTTTGCATATTGATGCAAGGAAAAAGAAATGCCATGGTACATTTCCAGGTGATTAGTCTTGGAATTCATCGACATGATTATTGTCGGATAATATATTGTTTAACATTTTCTCAAAATCCTTCATACTCTGCTACTCCATAATTATTTTTGCATATGCATTAGTTTGGCACTTCAAAATTTGTGCAACAGAAATAAAATTGTGACTTCCATTGGTTTTGAAAATTGTGTCCTCTTTCACTTGATGATGAGAGTCGTTTGTCATAGCTTCTCTTCACTATCTTTGGTAATATTGGGGTGGATGTTTCTTCTCTTTTTATGATCTTAGCACATGGATTTTTATCCTCATGGATTTCCTTTGACAACCTATTAGCTTTCTTGTTTGCTTTAGATATCATAGAAATCTGATCATCTACTATGTGTTAATTCCTACATAATAAAAATTTGACCTAATTCTAAAATGTTTTCCAAATCCATCTAAAGATCATTTCCATCTATCGTTATTGTTATTCCCTTACTTGTTATTTAAAATTTGATCATTTAAAATTTCTCCTTGTATTTATTTGTCCCTTCCCTCATATCACTTGTAGGTTATAGTCTTGCAAGATATCGTAGTTTAGATCTTAGTTATACTACTTTTGGGAACTTTAGAAATATGGAAAAAAAAATTACAATTGTGGTTGTATCTTGAAACCCTCCTCTCTCTGCTCAATATCAAAGTGAGAATATACATTTGATCATTTTTATCCAGTTTTCTTATCGTTCATACCCTGCTAGGATTTTATTAGCAAAGGTTATTTTCGGATCTATCAAAAAGAACATTCTTAAGGGAGTTTGGGTTAATATTAAAATTTCCTACAATGATGTAATAAAAGGTGGAACTTCAAAGGTTGATGCTAAATCTGATTCAAAGATTTATTGGCACTGTTAAAAGAAAGATTTGACACCAAGTGGAGTGTCCATGTATATCTGCAAAGTGTGAATCCATGAATACATACTCATATATTGAGTTTTTGTTATATTGGGGTATGATCTTGAGAATAAAGAAAAACATACCCCTGCTTTTATCTTGATATTTAACATCAACTATCAGTCAGATAAATTATATCATTTCTTTGGGAATAAGTTGCACTTACTCACCTATGTTTTCCTTTTTAGTTTCAATGGTATTGTCAAGAACTGTATATGGAAGCATATGACCTTTCATTACATGACTTAAGTGTTCACATACGAACTTAGTCATGTTATGCTAGACTATGATTAATCATAGTGACATGTATAGCTTCCTATTCACTAAGAAAATATCTTTTAATCGCTTGCAACTGCATTTGAAATTTTAATTATGATATGATTGCATTACTTTAGTGACAAAAGAAAAGAAAAGAAGAAGTAGTTTTTCATGTTGTTTGGCTTTGAGTTTGCTTACATTAATTTGCTTGTTTTACATTACATTAGTATAGATTTTTGAGCTTTAGACATTAAACCCTTGTATGTTATCTTACTTTGTTTTATTGGGAGTCAATTTTTCTATTATTGGAGAATGCTAAAAATGAGCCTATGTTGACCTGTCTAGATATTCTAAGGTACCTAACTTAACGAGCTATTTGATTTTTCCTAGTACCATACCTTCTCTTTTCTCTCCTTGGGGTTAAAGTAGTAGATGATTTAGCTCTGTCACTTTTACTATTAGAGAGAATCAAAGAAAAGGTAATAAAATATCTTATAGTATATGAGAAATTCCAACTAAGGAAAAATAGAAGTATCCTTAGTTTTCCTTGAAATTCCAAAAGTAGCCCATAGACTTGCTCTAGAATTCAAAAAGGTTTAGTAGAGATAAATGTCATACTTTCCTTTCAATGTTAAGGTGTCATAGTTGAGGAATTAGTTAATATAAACTTGTTCAAAAAACACAAAATCCTCATCATACAAATAGGTATCTAGGAGATAAACTATATTAGTGATTATAGAGTGGAGATATAACAATATGACTATTTATTTTGTTTATAAAAAGCCTAACTATGCTTACTTTTAGGATCATTTTAATTTTTGGAGGACCAAAAATTTTTAAGGGGGTGAGAACTTGTAAACCCCAACATTTGGTTTATAGAAAAAAAAAATAATACTAATAAAATAAGATAAGGGACTAATTTATAAATAACCACAACTAATGTGTTAACCAATGAAAAATAGCAACATTGTAAAATTTGTTGTGTAAAATGCATGAATATTTGAGGGTAAAATAAGAAATAAGGGCATTGTCGTAAATAAGATGAATTAAGAGGGTCAAAATGAGAATCTATCAGTCACGTGCACTGCACGTGCACATCTTTTGCCCTAAATCGGATGAGTGCGATGGTGACTCATTCCGTTTCTTCCCTCTCGCGCTCTCAGCGCTCGATCCATCGCAGCAAAGGAGAGGGAGCTCGACGGCGAACTCCTCGGCGCGTCCCCCTCTCATGCCGCGAAGCCGATCCATCACCGCAGAGCAGAGAGCTCATCCGCTTTTTTCCCCTCATGCCCACAGAGCCCGATCTGTCGTCGGAAGGCAGAGAGCTCGACGACGAACTCGTCGTTCCACTGTTTCCTCTCCTCTTCGCCGCCGTCGCTACGGATCCCTCGCCGCGAGAGCGACGGTGAAACCCCCACTTTCCGTTCGATTCACTCTCGATCTCTTGCCGAGAGATCGATGCTGGGAACCAGGGAAGTCCTCCCCTACGACCTACGACGTCTTCTCCTCTTCACATCTCGCTGCTTCGCCGCTCCGGATCAACCACCGACCGATCTCGTCCTCCCTTCTCCAGCTGACGACCGGCGAGCGCTCCTCTTCGCATCGCATCCTCGATTGAGCGCGTCGCCGGAAGGGATGTCTTCTTCATCCTCCTCTCTGGTCGCGCGACTGCTGTGGCTCGTCGCCGATGGGAAGTAGAGTGTTCCGAGTTACAGCCGCCGCTTCGCTGCACATTGTTGATTGCAGCTCCTCCAATTTGATCCACGCCTCCACGCCAAGGTCAATATCTTGACCTGCCCCTTTGTTAATGATCTGATTAAGGATGTTGATTAATCTCATAGGGATCTCCTTAATTCTGATATGCTTCGTTAGCTGAGTGATGACTTGTTTTATTTTTATTTTCTTGGCCGTGTGTTGTTGATGAGTTTATATGGTGGGTTGATGATGGATTTGATGGTGGATTGAATGGGGTTATTTTTTATTGCTGCTGATGGGTTGGAATTGTGTGTGTTTTATGGTGGTTTAATGATGCCGTGTGTCTCTTGGTTGATAATGTTGGTTGTTGAGTTGCCATGTGTTTCATGGAGGTTTGATAATATAGCGCTGATGCTTATGGTGTTATGATAATGAGGTTAATTATGTGGTGGTGCTTGATGAGTTTTGATGGTACTGTTGAGTTATTGATATTGCTAAGTTTTTATGGCAGTGATATGATTTGGTTTTGATTATGGAATTAATGGTGATAATGATGTTGGATTTATTGGTGGTTTAATGTTGTTATTTCGATTGTGCTTATTTGGTAATGTTGCTGATGGTTTTTAAAGTGTTGTTATATGGTACTTTGATTGATGAGTTGATGATGTTGTTTGCTGAATTTTTATGGTGTTTTGATGATGGTGTTGCAATTGGTGGTTTGATGGTGGATGTTGATGTGGTTGAGATTTGCTTGGCAGTGATGCTGATGATATGATTTATTCTTAGTTGATGGTATTCACATATGATTTAATCTTACTTGATAGTATTCAAGTATTATGATTTTGATGGTTATGAATGTGGATTTAATGGTGATGTTATTTTAGTTGGCTTGTGATGAGTTGATACGGTGTATTGCTGTTGAGTGTTGATTTTTTTTTTTTTTTTTTACTTGCCTTTACTTGATGACATGTAGATGATATGTTAATTATCATGGAATGTAGTATCGAATGTATGTCAACACTAGGGCACAATTAATAGTTTCCTCTCTACTAATAATTAGATATTGTAATTAAATAAAAATTAGTGAGTGGTAAATTAGGACTAGGGATGATTGTAATTTTAGTTGGACTTTATTTGGGACTCTAATAGTTGCTTGATAGTTATGATTAAGGTTTATAAATTGAATAAGGTTAAATTATTAGATTAGTTTGGATTAATCAAACCTTATTGAATAATTAATTTAGGATGGGTTAGGTAGGCAAAATGGTTGAGATGGTTGATTTAATATTTTGTAGATAGGATTAATAATATATAATGTTGAAGATCATATCTAAAGGTAATGCTACTTGTAATAGGTAGATACCTTGATATAATTAGACGACGTTAAAGCTAACATACGGTTGGTTCTGAAGATCGATCTACATATCCAGGTGCGCCGGTTCACTACAGTAGACTATTCTCAAGTTGGTGAAACTTGAGGAGATAAATGTTTTACTGCTTAGAAATTAATATTTAATCATTCATGATTCATGCTTTGTATGTTAGAATAGTCTATTTATATGATTAATATGATATGTTTGTTCTCTTATGTTTACGGTTATTCAAATATATGCTAGGTTATTCTCTTGCATAAATATGTTACTGTTTAGAAATTAATATTTAATTATTTATGATTCATCCTTTGTAGGTTAGAATAGTCTATGTATATCATTAATGTAATATGCTTGTTGTCTTATTGCTACTGTTATTCAAATATGTGCTAGGTTATTTTCTCGCTCATTATCTACTTGACTGATGTGACGAAAAGTAATACAATATTACAGTTACTTCTAGAACCTATTATGTTACGCTATAGTGTGACATATTCATAGACATCGACAAGCATCACTAATAGACATGTGACATTGACATATTTACGTATATAATTATTGACGATGCACCGTTTTGAAATCATCTTTAAGTTACGGATACGAGTTTTAATGCTCATAAACCTATACCACCCAAAGATGTTGAAATCATCTTGGACATAAAAGGGTGAGGATAAGATATGGATTAGTTTATTGCCAGAGAACGTTGTGATGTATTCACTATACCCGCATGGTGCCGCTAAGTCGTCACCGTGATAGTCCTAAGATGGCTAGGATGGACGAAACCAAACCAATGACCTAGCAAATATGTCGCCGAGGTTATAGCATTCCGACGACGGCTAGGATGCATGCCTCCTGGCAGGCATAGCTGCTTGTAAATTGGTATGGTGACTCCTTCCGCATAGCCTTGGACAGTGGATCTATGGACCTCACGACTATTATTCCAGACGTTCTGCAGACGTTCTGATGAGTAGTCCAGATCCTGGGGTTTATTACCGGCTAGCCGTGGCCGATGCGTTTACATAGGTGCGATGACCCTTGGTGTAGTACTACACGAGTTGCTCCATGGATTGTCTGGGGAAGACGCATGGAGTGATAGGTCGTTAGGTCGCGGAGATGAAGTGATTCGCCTAGTGGACCACCTGAGAGGGATTCACGGTCACCCGACCTCTCTGCCAACATCAGTGTGACGGGCATAGGTAGAGACATAGACAGTGGACACTGATGGGCTTATGGGAACTCCCTGATCAGGAGATCCCCTAAGCATAGGCTGGCTGCTCAGATCACAATATTTGAATGTGATGATATTTTAGTGACAATAATCTTGTGAAATAAACACACTTCATATTTATAGTTGAGTTACACACTTATACTACATGTTCTTCTTTTAATGCTTCAAGTTTTATTTGCTGATATTATATGCTTTGTTTGATATTATTAAATGAGTTATGGACATGCTAGAATCTCCTTGTTTGCTACTTGAGTTATTCTACTGCGGTTAGAGCCATAAGCACTCAGCCGCTTGCGGCTGAGCACACGATGTTCAAATGTGTGCAGGTCTACTAGATGACCGGTCAGGATAGCTAATGGAGGCGAGATTATCGACGAACCTAGTTATTTACTAATTTTGTGACCATAGTATTGTAGTAGGTATATCGGGACTGTGTTAGTAGAGTTTAGTTAGATGATTTAATTGTATCTTCCGCTGTATTGTTAATGTATATGAATTATGTATATCATTAAATGCCTTGTATGGGTCCTTCGGGCTCATACGGCGGTTGCCACGTGCTCGGCAGATGGGTCGGGGCGTGACAGGGGGGAGCTCCACGGAAGGTCGAGCTGTCGGGGCGAGGCCGACTGAGAGTAGAATCTTCCAGCGGACGGTGCAACGAACAGTGGCACTGCCCTATTTCGAGGTTTTTGGCGGCGGCAGGCATGGTTTGGGCTCTGACGAGCTTCGATTTTGACGTGAGACGGTGGGTCCAAGGTCTAGGTTCTGCTTCGCGACCGAAGGTTGGTGGACGAGGCTCCGGTGAGTGAATGACTGCGGGGAGGTGGTGAAGGTAGGGGCCGCTCTATTTTCTTGTCGATCTCGCCATCGACCTGCGCGAGGTTGCCTTTTCCACACTGTGGTGAGGTGCGTAACTTCAATTCGACTTCAGCCGAGTCGAATTGGGGCGTTAGTAGAGGCGTCGGAAGCTGGTAAGTCGGCGGCCAGTGGAAATTGTGGGGTGCGACGAAATCCTCATTGCACCGAGTATTATGGAGGTGTTGAGGCTTACCGGCGGCAGTGAGTGGTGCTTGTGGGTTGCTGGTGGAGTGGGGAGCTGGTGCGAGGTTCTACCGGCACAAACGTGATAGTTGAACGGCGACGATCGGCGATAGGGGCGGCGGAGACTGCAGCAGACGTCTTCGAATAGCAGAGGGAGTGGACCGCACGTGCTGTGAGACCCGTGATTTTTGAATAAGAGCAATAGAGTAATTTTAGTATTTGGAGGGTTTAATCGTAAAAGAAATTCTTTAAAGGGCTTATTTGTAAAATCATATAAATTTTTGAAGTATGAGATTTTGATGTGAAAATTATACCATCAGATAGTATTTTTGATAAGGAATCCAACGGCGCAGACGGATCATGATTTGGACGTCGTTTGATCGATCAATTAAACAATTAAGATTTAATTAGGATTTAAGATTTTAATTAACAAATAAAAAAAATATTTTTTTTTCATTTTTCTCACCGAGCGCGCGCGACTCCTCCCCCTCTCTCTTCTCTCTCCTCCTCCGCAGCGGCGACGGTGAAGGCGACCATTTTTCCCGTTGATGCTCCGACGAAACCACATCGAATTAGGCTCTCAAATTTTAGCCACAGGTAGATCTCGACCTCCTCTTCATTTTGATACCAAGATGCCTAAATTTGGAGTAGAGATGAGGGAGAAATCGTGTGAGAGGCGTCGGCGGCGAGGGTTTCGTCGCCGGAGCTTGCTCCGGCGATTACCGGCCATTCCGGCCGTGAAACCTTACAAACTTGGTACCTATGGATTCTCCTTTACGAGAGCTATCCATTGGTACCGGAGTTGAGGGCTATTGGCCGCCGGTTGGCCGCTGGCGAGCTAAAAACCCTAACTTTAGGATTTCGCCCAAAATTTTAATCGGTGAAATTGATCGTGTATGAGCTATAAAAATTGGGGCAAATATGATTTTTGGAATCCTCATGAAGAGAGCTTTCGATTGGTACCAATATTGGTGCTGATCGAAGAACTTCGCCGGCGAGGGTTCCGGCGAACTTTCCGGTGAACTTTCCGGCGACCGCCGGAGAAATTTTCCGGCGAACTTGGGAAAAAAATTGGGGTGATTCTAGAGATCATTCTAAGAGTAATGGTGAAGAGAGAATTGAGAAATTATTTCTAGATTGAGAATTAAAATTCGTTGAATAATTGACAGGAAAATATAAAAATGCGTAAATGACGACACGTGGATCGAGGCAGACCTTAAGTTGGTTCCGAGGAGTAAACCGTCAAGTCAGGTGCGTTGGTTCTCCGATGGTAGGATTTATTCAAGCTAGGGAATACCCGCTGGGGTTTTCTTAGGAACAATTCTGGATGTCTCAAATAAAATAAAATATTATGCCTGATAATATTTGTTTTATCTGCATGTTAGTTTAGTTTATTTCTGTTTAACATGCATGATATACCATGATTTCCTTATTAAGTTTCTAATATGTCGTAGTATCATGTCGAGCATGTTAAATATTATTTTATTATATTTCTATGCTATGCTAGCATACCTACCATGCAGACATAGATAGTAAATAATGACATGTTAGAACCTTTGGCGATGTCACCGCCACTTAGACAGAAAATGAGGCCTTTTCCATATGCCCCGGTTGACCGCCGCGTTCCGACGGTGGTCAAACGATGACATCCCGTTAGGCGCCACTCCCGAGGTTGATGCGTAGCGGAGCACTGGGAGCACCACTCCCGACGTTATGCATAGCTTATATACTGGGAGCTGGTAGGGTAAGGGACTGTACACACTCCATGGTCATGTTAGACTGGAAATATGGAGCAAGTCCTTATCCGAAATCTTCACCCGCACGAGTGTCGTTGTAGGCGGCCTCGTGATAGTCCTGAGATGGTTAGCTAGGATGAACCCTACCATGGACTTGGCACCGACGAAGTCGAGGGCCACAGCCCATCGTGCGGATGTGCGCCAATCTCGATAGAGGTCGACGGCTATTGGACTGGGAAGGTGATTCCACATGCGACGCCTTGGACAGTGGATCCGTAGACCGCACGGCTATCACCCTTGACGTCTGCAGACGATCGGATGAGTAGTCCGGATCCTAGGGTGGTTATTCCGGCTAGCCGTGGTCGATGATATTTAAGAGAGGTGACCCTGTCTACGGGCAGTGTGTAGTACTACATGGGTGTCGTGACCCCTACGGTATCCGGGGAGGATGTAAGGGCACGACGGTTTCGCTAGGGGAGGCATGGTTGGCGACTAGTGAAACAACAGGAGAGGGACTCTGGGTCATCCGTCCTCTCTGCCAACATCAGTGCAGCGAACATATGTAGAGACTGAGACAGAAAGGTACTGATGGGCTTATTGATACCCCCGGCCCGGGTAGTCATTAAGTGTAGGCTGGCAGCCCGAGTTTATGAAACCTAAAAGTCTCACCATGACGTAGGTGATAGACTACTGCTATGGACACTAGACATGACTTAGGTGACATCTAGTGGCATGTACACCTGTATTTAATTATTTATTTAATTGTTTATGTATGCTGTCTATGTTATATAAATTGGTTACACAATGTGGCATGAAAAATGATGATTAATTACCAAAGACATCCTAGAATACTCCTCCTAGCCTTTGATTTCTTTATTCGGTAGAGCCGTAATTTCGCACTAGGCCGCAAGGCTGAGCACACCACTTTTCCCCGTGTGTGCAGGTGTGTTAGATGACTGCTCGAGTTATTCGATGAAGATGAGTCCGTCGACGAGTTTATATTTTTATTTATCGTTGCCTATTTCCTAGAATTGTAGTAGGTTTATCGGGACTGTGTTAGAAATGTTGAGTTAGATAATTAAATTGTAAATTCCGCTGCATAAATGATGTATATGAATGGTATGTATCACTTGATGCCTTGTATGGGTCTGTCGGACTCATACGGCGGTTGCCACGTAGCCGACAGTTGGGTCGGGGCGTGACACGTGCAACGCGCGTGTGTGGCGGTCCGGCTTGGACCGGTCCAGCCGGTTTGGTCCGGTTTGACAGCGGTTCAACATGATTTTTACTAGTTTTCATGATTTTACACATAGTTCGAGTGGGTTCAACATTGCTAGAGCTTTGTTGGTAAGTTTTAAACTTTAAGGAATTTATTTAGAATTTTTAACAAATTATAAGTATGGTTTTCGAATTATTTTAGGTTGGGTTTAGGATTTTGAGTGCGATGTCAGAAATATCTAAAATAAATTATGATGCTATGTTATGCTTAAACACATTTTCCATGGTTTAATTAGAATTTTTTAATATATTTAGAATTCAGTTTTTGGTTTAGTTAAGATAATTTGGTTTAAATGACTTGATTGTATGTCATATGCATGAAGAAATATTTTGGTACGAGTTATGATATTTAAATTATATTAATTAGAATTAAAATAATTTATTTAAAAAGTTACTAAATTAAGATATTGTAAATTGAGGTAATAAGATTAATTAGATTTTTCCAATTAATGAAATTTAATAAATTAAAATTTTTTAAATTATAATGTGATAGAATTTAGAAAATTGGTTTGTTCAGATTTTCTAATTAATGAAATTGGATAAATTTAGATTTTGTAAATTTATTTGATTTAATTAGATTTTTTACAAAATTAGTAAGTTTATTTTTAGAACTAATTAAGGTGTTTTATTTTGATTAAAATTTTGATTAAATTCTTAAACTAAATATTATTTTATAGGCATGTTTATGTTTGATAGAGTTGGATTGTGATTGTTAATGTGATAGGTGATTAGTTGATTATAAGAAATTAAGTAAAATAAAGAAAATGATGTGAGGATGTGAGTAGAAGGGTAGATAGGAAATCATTGTTTGAATTGTATGATCTATGATTGTTGGATGTATTTATTTTATCTTAAAAAAATTGATTGCTGTCCTGATGCTCGACAAATCACAGCAAAATAATGATTTGTGTTGGAGTAAGAAGGAATTATTGTGCTTGATTGATTGTTTGCTTGCTTTTAAGAATCACAGCCAAGCTGTGAATTCTTACTTGATTTTGCTTTGGGTCTCAGGTGAGGGCTTATAATTTCAAATTTATTTGGCCTACTACAGATGCTGAGTCCTAAAGGTCGTTATTACTTATTGTATATGCTGATGAGATGAATGTCTGCTTGTTGTATATTTTAATGGCATGTATGTTTTGATAGTTGTTGATAGATTTTGTTATGAAAAAATACATAATGTTATTATATGCATGCTATGTATGATTGTTCTCATGTTATGCTGGATATTGATATGTTCATGTTGTGTTATAGATGTAGAGACATTTAGCAGGAACATAGAAAATGGAGACATGAGACAAAAACTAGAGACACTTTAGGTTCATGCTATGATTAAAATCTAGAGTGATCTTAATTGACATTTGATTAAGAACTTTAGACATCATAGGGTTATGATAATCTAGGAGATTATGTTAGGGTTCTTAGCTATGTACCAACATATGGTGAGGAGCCATGTGCTAGCTGAGGTAGAGGTGCAAGTCCGATTGACTTAGCTGCAGATGCTTTAGGGTAACCGAGGTCTCATTTTGGTGCAGAGCTCACCTGATTTGTGTTACTCTAAAATAGATGGTGTGCTAGGAACAGTACCGTTCAATGCGTTACAAAGCTAGAGAACCTGAGGACATTGACATGCTCAACGATGTGTGTCCCTGAGCAGTCCGAGTTCATTGGCAGCATATGTAGATAGCCTCAGTTTATCAAGCCGAGGCATGTGTGATGTTTGATTTTGTATGGTGATCCTGTAATGGCCAGAATTACAGCGCTGTATGGTACTTGTGTTTGTATAAGAAGGGGTGTCGTGATCACCAGCTCCTTTTGCCAACATCAGTGTACAGGCACATAGGGCAGAGACCTAGAGTTGACACTGATGGGTTTGGGGTAATCCCTGACGAGAGATTTACCTTAAACATAGGCTGGCTGCCTTAGGAGTAGCTTGGAAAAGATATGATATGGTAGTTAAAGAAATATGACATTTGTGGATTTAAGTTGTTATAAATAAAAATCTTTATGTTTTATTCATATGTCATGTCCATATCATGATTCTGCTGCATTGATCTATTTATATGCTTTTTAGGGTGCTCTCTCTGTAGTCTTACTGAGTTTCATGACTCAGATGTCAACATTTTCCCCCTGTTGCGCAAGTTATAGGTTGGACATTGATACGGGGAGCGAGGGAGAATCTAATTATGGTGAAATAGAATTTACTTTAGAAATCTAGATAGAGATTTCATTTTTATAGCATTGATGTAAAATATACATTGTTTATGTTTCCACTGTGTTTAATAAAAAGAATTTATTGTGCTTTGTGATACATCTAGTCTTGTATAAGTTGTGGTAGAGAAGTGCAGCTTATACAACGGTTGCCACGTGCCCAAAGGTGGATTTGGTGCGTGACATAATCTCACCTGTTTTCTAAGAATTTATTGTCCTAAAGGTGTGCATATGATAAGTTCAGATTTTAAGGAAACTAATAGTTTATCACTAAACCTTGCAAACTCAAGATTAATATAAGATCTATGAGAACCACTATCAATAAGTACTCTAGCAGAATGCTGAAAAGCTGTAAAGTACCCTTGATCAGATCTAGATTATCCTCAGATTTCTTATTAGAACTGGCAAAAGTCCTAGTCTGCTCTCACGGTGGAATCACAGAACCACCCTGTGATCCTCTATCATTGCCCCCTTGCTCAACTTTTTGGCCTCTCGCTGCCCCTGATGGTTGCCTATCTTGAGTGGTTGATCATCCTCTAGTTGGTAACTATCTTGGCATCCCAAAGCTTCTACTATCACCTATTGGTTGAAGTCTCGGGCAGTTATTACAATAATGCTCGATCTGATGACAATAGAAACATTTCAAAGGAGCTATGCATATTCTAAAATGATTCTTACCGTAATTTCTGTAAGTATCTCTAGCCATGGATCGAGCACGAGATTTAATATTCGGCATGGGTAAAGCTTGGAGTAAGCCTCTGGTATCGAGGTACTACCAGATGATTCTTAGTACTCTTTCTCTGAAATGTAGGATTAAAAATTCTTGACTTCCTCTTTCCTGTAAAACTTTCTTACCCTTAGAAGGTTCTCGAGACAGCTGTTCAATCTTCACTACTATCTGCACTAACTCATGATAATTGACAGTGGTAGAAGTAACTAGTAACCTTCTGATTTCTAAATTCAGTTCCTTTTTAAATCTGCTGAGCATATATTCAGTATCTCGAGCATACTCTGGGACGAATACAGATAAAGCTCATAACTCAATATCAAACTCCAATACTGATTTATGATCCTGTCGTAATGCAAAGAATTCTTCTTACTTCTGATCCTTATAAAAACTGGTATAATATTCCCTATTTAAGATATTTATAAATTCTGCCCATGTAGTCGGAATGACTCCACAAGCATTGAGGGATTCCGACAAGACATGTGCATCACCCTCCAATAACTGAGCTACTAGTTTGATAGTGTATGCTTCTGTTAATAGTCTTTGAAACATTCTGTATGTATTTATGAGCTATTTTTGGGTCTTTAGATCCCTCAAAACTGTAACAGCGTAACTGTCGGGCTATCTTTATTCGCTTCAACAAGTCAATCTGTGTAAGAGCTGCTAGTGCATGCATTGGTGGAGCAGGAGTCTGTATCCATGCAGTTTGTGCCTGCATAATTCTAAGGATCGTTTAAAACTGCTCATCGATCAGAGTGACTCCTCCAACTACTAGTGGTGCTGCTTGACCACCCTCTAAAGGCATTGCATGGGAGGTAGAGGAACCCTCATTTCCTTGTGATGCCTTATCCCCCGAGTGTCTACTCTCTGGCTGCATTTCTGAATTTCCTGTGCGAATATTACAATCAATGTTACATATACGACTTATATCCTAGGACCAGTAGACCGGTCCTTATCTAAAATGATGTCCTAATATATCCTAGGACCACTGGACTCCCTATATCCTAATATGAATTACTTCTAAAATATCATTTATGAAAATGTGTCACGACCCGACCCTACTGTTGGGCACGTGTTAACCGCCGTATGAGCTTAGAAGACCCATACAAGGTATTTAATGGTAATCACAGTTGATATACATCATTAATACAGCGGAATATACAGTTAAAACATCTAACTAAACACTGCTAATACAGTCCTGATAAACCTACTACAATTCCATGATAAGTATCGATCACTAAAATTAAATCTGTCGACAAACTCATCTTCATCAACCGTCACAATCGATCATCTAACACACCTGCACACACATTGAACGCGGTGTGCTCAGCCTTGCGGCCTAGTATGAAATTATGGCTCGAAATCGTAGATAGAAAATCAAACACAAGGGGGAAGTTCTAGGATGCCTTTGGGTTTATTAATTTTCAGTTATTAACTTTTTGGCGTAGATAATATCATTCACAATGTCAAGTTCTCACTATTTGTGTATGTCTGTATATGTTCCTAATTGTCATCTATGTCAAACGACATGTCTGTCACTAGTAAAAATCATCTATGTTGAATAACATATCTGTATCTCTAGTATATGTCAACTAGAAGTATTTCTGTCTTTATGTCAAGTGCTTCGGGCCGCCAGCCTATGCTCAGGGGATATCATAATCAGGGATTCCCATAAGCCCATCCGTGCCGTGAATGTCCAGATCTCTACCTGTGCCTGATGCACGAATGTTGGCAGAGAGATCCGGTGACCGTGTATCTCTCTTTACTGTCTCGCTGGTCGATCCCTACACCCCATCCCAGTAAAACCGGTTGCTCCCGTATCTTTTTCCTTGGAAACCCAGTACGGTCACAACCCACCGTGTAGCGCTACACAACTGTCTGTCGATAGGATCACCTCAATAACATGTCCTCGGCTACGGCTAGCCGAATTAATTATTAACCCTAGGATCCGGATTGCTCATCAAATCGTCTACAGAATGTCTGGAATAGTAGCTGTGTGATCTACGGATCCATTGTCCAAGGCTTTAAGGGAATTCACCTCTTGAATTCAATAGCAGTTGATGTTGGCCGAGTTGAGCTCGCATCCACACAATGGGCTGTGGCTAACCCGACTACATACCTACTAAATCCTTAGAAGGGTTCATCCCCGCTGGCCATTCCGGGACTATTACGGTAACGCTCAAACGTCACGCGTGCGGGTAATTATATCCGGGTATGGACTTACTCCACTTTCTGATCTATCTTGACCTTGGAGTTAATCTAGTCAATTTCCCAACCAACTCCCAGTATCTGAGTTGTTTGTAGCCCCAAGAGTAGTAATAGTGAGTGAACATCACTATTCGAACACTAAGGGTTCGATTTATCATCTAGAGTGTGTTACTAATACACCCTCACAATTTGTGATCTAGTGATGTCCCTAGGAGGTGCTAGTATCATATGTTACCTCCTATGTAGTGATTCAACTTTAGAATCCATATTTTATATTCTTTAGCAGGGTATTAGCATGTCATATAACAACAAGGGAAAATAAAGCAGTATGTAAAAAAATTTAGTAAATCATGTTAAATATTAGACGATATACCCATGACATATAATTCATGCTATATAAATAATGTTATTCTAGCATGCATGTTATCACATATTTAGCAAACATAATATTTTATTATTTTTAAGGCATTTAATACTTTCCTAATAAAATCTTTTTCAGATTTTCCATAGGCTGAATTAAATCTTACTACGATGAACCAACGCACTTATATGGGGATCTGAACTTCAGAACTAACCCATATATATCAATAATACACAGCTCTCAAGTCGGAGTAAGATTTCCAAAACAATAAAGATTTCATTTAAAATATAAATATCTTCGTAATTTAATATGATAAGAATTATTTAATCACTAATAACTCAACTTATGTGATTTATTTGGCCTAATCCAAATTAATTAACCAAACCCAACTTCATGCTCAAGCCACTACTTTAAATTCTTAATTACCATAGATCAACTTAAGTTTTATTAGACTAGTCCAAGTCAACCACCAAGCCAATTCAATTATTCTAATTTTCAACTTCATATCAAACATCCTCATCAACTATATGGAATTAGCAATAATTTTTCCTAGTGCAAACCTCAATTCGATTCTTTATACATTCATCATTCTTATCCTATATACATAAATTCAAGTAACGAAAAGAGAAACATAACAACTAAGAAGGATAGAGTATAATAGGAAAATGAGAAGGAGGTGACCTTGGTAGATCAGATTGAGTGGGAGTGGATGGAGGTGACCTTGGTAGATCAGATTGAGTGGGAGTGGATGTGGCCGATCGGTGAATAGAGGAACGATGAGGATGGCACCCAAATCTGCCGAGATTCCCAAAATTTTTTATTTTTAATTGTTATTATGCTATTAATTAAACTACCCAAAAAGTGGGGGTTTACAGATGTCCTAATATATCTAAGTTCTCAAATGATCTTATTAGAATATGAAACTACTCCGATACTACCAAAATCTGTCACGTCCCATACCTTCCTATAGGGCACATGGCAGACTGTAATGAATTCCACACATAGCCTTGCTTAACCTCCTGAATTATATGGGAACCCCACTAAGAACACCTGGTATATATCCCCTCTATTTATGGAAGGAAAGAACCTCGATAACAGATTAATATAACTCTAAAATCATGTATTTTAAAAATTAGTTTTCTTATACAAAAAATACTTATATACAAATAATTTACAATAAAAATAGGACACCTGCCCAATGATATACAAAATAGCTATCCAGTGGATCTTTCCGTACACAAAATAAAGGTAGAACTGTCTTACCTTTCAAAAATCAGGAGTCTAACTACACGTTTTAATATCTGAGTCTCTCTTCTGCTTTGGTCCTGAAAAATAAAAATGAGTCTCCTATGGGGTGAGTAATGTCGTACCTAGTGAGTTGGATAGAAAATAATATAAAACTGAGAACATAAAATAATAAAGTTTCAAGAATAAGATAATCTGGTTGTTCGATTGTCAAGCAAAAAGAGTAATCAAGAATCACACGAGACTATATCTCAAATTGGTTTAGTCAAATATAGTTGTAGCCAATAACGGTCATCGTAGGAGGAGGTATCAAGTATCATAAGGTACACAGACCAAAGTAGAAGTGCAAGAATATAGAACCAAAGCCCCCTTTCTCCTTGGATTGCCCATTGGACCTCGCTACGTAGTATCCATAGCTAGTCCAGCCTAAAACTAGTCGGGAGTACCCCAATCTCCCATCCTAACCTCGAGCACTATCATCCCACACCCCTCTTTATAGGTAGCCCATGAGAGTGTTAATAATGTAATCTCTTATTGCTGCAGTGAAAGTGGCTATAGCACAATCCAGTAATATATCATTCTAGCCATATGCATTACATAAGTGAAATATTATCACTAATAATCAAACTGATGCATATACTAAATTTAGAGTCAACAAAAGCATAATATCATATTTAGGAACAATATCAATAAAAAGCTTATATCAACAAGCATGGATATCCAATATTGTTCACAACTCAAATATAATCATAATCAAGAGTTATATTAACTTGCAAGAGAGCTAAAGGATATTAAATATAGATAATTAAAGGGATATAGTTCATTTGAAATAAATATTAAGAATTATCTTGTCTATTCTGCCCAGAGAATAAATACTCACCTAATCTTATCATCGAAAGTACGTTCTAATTCGTATTGCGGTCCTTAGTATCCTCGTGCTTGCATATCAAATTTCTTGTGAATATTTTAATAAATTTTAATTCTCAATCCGGTAACAATTTTGCAAATCCGTCTTTACCAACACTCTTAGAATGATCTCTAGATTCTTTCAAAATTTTCTTTAAAGTTCGCCGAATACTCACTAGAAAGTTCGCCGAAGACTCACTAGAAAGTTCGCCGAAACCCTTACCGGCAAAGTTCTTCAATCAACACCAATATTGGTACCAATCGAAGGCTCTCTTCATGAGGATCCCAAAAATCATATTTCCCCCAATTTTATAGCTCATACGCGATCAATTTTACCGATTAAACCAATTTAGATGAAATCTCTAACTTAGAGTTTTTAGCTCGCCGGCGGCCAACCAATGACCAATTGCCCTCCTCCCAGGTACCAATGGATAGCTCTCATCGAGAAGAAGCCATAGATACCAAGTTTGTCAAGTTCTGTGGCTGGAATGGCCAGTAATGCTCCGGCGATGAAGTTTTCACCCACCAACACCCTTTGCAATTTTCCTCTCTCAAATCTTCACAAAAACTTTAAATTGATGCTTCTATTGTGTTCTGGTCACTGAATTGAAGCTATGGCTAAAATTCCATCGAAAAATTCAACCGGGAGGTGGTCCAAACATTGATGATGATGGTGGAGGCGAGTTTGTCGTCGCTCACATGAAGAGGAGGAGGAAGGAGCGTGCGATGGGAAGAAAAGAATTTAATTAAAATAAATATAAATTACTTAACACAGGTGGTTCACTTAACCCATATTTGTCTAAACCTTGGTTCAACATGGGTTTGATGGGATTAAATCTGAACCATCCATCACATTAAATGATTTAATCTCATCCGTCCATTTGGATTTATTATTGGTTCAATGATTTGACCAATCAAATGACGTCCAAATTACGATCCGTCTGCACCGTTGGGTTTCTTATCAAAAATCCAATCCAATTTAAATCAAAATTCTATACTTCAAAATCCATATAATTTTATAAATAAATTCTCTATATTATTTTTCTCATACTACCTTCAAAATAATCCTATATTAGATTATTACTATAAACCCTATTTTTTATAAAAAAAATACATTATTTAATATTAAATTAATAAAATAATAGATAAATAAAAAATAAAAAATAAATAGAAATAGAAATAGAAATAGAAAAAAAGATAATAATGTTTATTTATCAGATAGATATAAAAGAAAAAATAATAAAAATAAAAACAATAAATAAATAATAAAAAGAATATATTCAATAAATAAATATTAAAAAGGAAAGAAAATTCAAAAAAACCGTCACTGCACGTGCGACGCAGGTGCAGCGAGCGGGCTGGGTTGGATCGAGGGATTCAGTCGACGAGTCGGTGAGTTGGCGACTCGTCGATAGTGTTTTAAAACCCTGAAATAGGGCAGCGCTCTGTGGAGAGCGACAGCGGCTTCGAGGGACTCTAGCGAGCAATGGTATCGACGGGGGGAGCTCCTGCCAGAGACGAGATATCGGTTCCGGGGTCGGCGAGGTGCGGAAGTGGCTCCGATGTGCTGTGGGTGAGCAGGGGAACACCCTGTTTTCGACCGTTTCGCTGGCAAGGAGCGCAACCACCGTTCCTTCTTCTGCGGCGAACTTCCTGGGTATAATTCGACTCTTGTAGAGTCGATATCGAGTTGGGGTCATAGTGGGAAAGACGTGGGGGCGGCTTGTCACGCCCCGACCCTACTGTCGGGCACGTGGCAACCGCCGTATGAGCCCAACGGACCCATACAAGGCATTTAATGGTAATCACAGTCCATATACATCATTAACACAACGAAAATACATTTAAAACATCTAACTCAACACTGCTAACACAGTTCCGATAAACCTACTACAATTCTATGATAAGTATCAATCAATAAAAATAAATTCGTCGATAAACTCATCTTCATCAACTGTCGTGATCGATCGTCTAACACACCTGCACATACATTGAACGTGGTGTGCTCAGCCTTGCGGCCTAGTGTGAAATTACAGCTCGAAATCATAGCTAGGAAATCAAACACTAGGGGGAAGTACTAGGATGCCTTTGGATTTATTAATTATCAATTATTAACTTTTTGGTGTAAATAACGTCATTGACAAAGTTGAGTTATAATTATTTGTGCAAAGCTGTATATGTTCTTAGTTGTCATCTATGTTGAACAATATGTTTGTCACTAGTAAAAGTCATCTATGTTACATAAATGCATGTATCTCTAGTATATGTCAACTAAGAGTATTTCTGTCTTTATGTCAAGTGCTTCGGGCCGCCAGCCTATGCTTAAGGGATATCCTGATCAGGGATTCCCATAAGCCTATCCGTGCCGTGAATGTCCAGGTCTCTACCTATGCCCGCTGCACGGATGTTGGCAGAGAGATCGGGTGACCGTGTATCTCTCTCTACTGTCCCGCTGGTCGATCCCTACACCCCGTCCCAGCAAAACCGGTTGCTTCCGTACCTTTCCCCTTGAAAACTCAGTACGGTCACAACCCACCGTGTAGCGCTACACAACTGTCCGTCGACAGGGTCACCTCAATTAAAATGTCCTTGGCCACGGCTAGCCGAATTAATTTATAACCCTAGGATCCGGACTGCTCATCAGATCGTCTGCAGAATGTCTGGAATAGTAGCCGTGTTTTCTACGGATCCACTGTCCAAGGCTTTAAGGAAATCCACCTCTTCAATTCAATAGCAGTTGATGTTGGCCAAGTTGAGCTCGCATCCGCACAATGGGCTGTGGCTAACTCGACTACATGCCTGCTAAATCCTTGGAAGGGTTCATCCCCGCTGGCCATTCCGGGACTATCACGGTGACGCTCAAACGTCACGCGTGCGGGTAATTATATCCGGGTATGGACTTACTCCCCTTTCTGGTCTATCTTGACCTTGGAGTTAATCTAGTCAATTTCCCAACCAACTCCCAGTATCTAAGCTGTTTGTAGCCCCAGGAGTGGTAATAGTGAGTGAACATCACTATTCGAACATCAAGGGTTCGATTTATCATCTAGGGTGTGTTACCAATACACCCTCACAATTTGTGATCTATTGATGTCCCTAGGAGATGCTAATATCAAATGTTACCTATGTCTCTATCTAAACTAGAGTGTCAGGTAACCATTTTTGATATTATCTCCTATGTGGTATTTTAACTTTATAATCGATATATCATCTTCTTTACTAAGGTAGTAGCATATTACAAAATAATAAGGCAAAGTAAAGCAACATATAAAAGAATTTGATAAAGCATGTTAAGCAGCATAAACATGACATATAATTCATACTACATAAATAATATCACTCTAGCATGCGTGTTATCACATATTTAGCAAACATAACATTTATTTGTTTCAAGGCATCCAGGACCTTCCTAATAATACCTCAGTAGGTAGTTCCCTAGTTTGAATAAATCCTAATTACGATGAACCAACGCACCTGATAGTGTAGTTTGATCTTCTTCGAAACCAACCATGTAATAATTTGCACTTCCTTTAATTGGAAAGATCATCCTATTATAAACAAAGTCATATTTAGATCTTTGTTTTACATACGATTTATAATTAATCTTGTTCATGATGTAACAAATCATCTTCCTATGTTGTTCTCCTCTAGGCATGATAGAACCTTAATTAGTAGTCTCGCAAAGTCCACATCAATAACTTTCAAATTTCCTCCAACATCATCATATAATAACTAGTTAGTTGGAATTCAACAATACTTCCCTAGTGCAAACCTCGGTTCGATTCTCCCTACATCCACCATCATTATTATCCAATGTAACTTCAAGTAAATAAAAATATTAACATAACAAGGGAGAAAGGGAGAGCACCATAGAGAAATGAGAAGGAGGTGGGGGAGATAGTGTAAATTCAACGTCTAGATTAACAAGCATATTCCTCCATCATCACCACATACCATCATCATCAACGACAATTGCATTCACATAAGCATATTCCTAACGGTGAAGGCGATGCGACGAAGGCAGCGGCTTGGTTGGGCCGGTCATGTGAGGAGCATGTGACCCGTAACTTATGCATGGCTCCACTTGTGGCAGAGGAACAGGGGGCGCAGGCGGGTTGGTGAGTTCCTGGGCTTCATCGGCGGCGAGTAGGGGCGGCCGGTGGGTCGAGGAAGGCGCGGCGGGGTGTTGCGCGAGGTTCGATTGTGGTTGCAGCAGCTGAATGGGCAACGATCTGCGGTGGAAGTGGCGGTGAGGTCGAGCGGAGGAAGAAGAGGTTGAACTCGGGCGGCGCATGCCCGGGTCCGGTTCAGATCAGTCCAGTTCGGTCGAACGGCCAGTTCAGCGGTGGTTTTGGGTTTGCTTGGTTTCATGATTTTTTGCCTAGTTCGGTTCGGTTCAACATGGCTAGGAATTTATTGGTGAGTTTGGAGCCTTAATAAATTTATTTAGGATTTTTAACACATTTTAGGTGTGGTTTTCAAATTATTTTAAGTGGATTCAGGATTTTGAGTGTGTTAACAATGTTAGAAAAATCTAAAATAAATTATGTTAGAAAAATCTTAAACATATTTTCCATGATTTAATTATAATTTTTTAAGATTGTTAGAATGCGGTTCTTGATTTAATTAAGATAAATTAGATTAATTAAGGTTTAAATGAATTAATTGTATGCTATATGCATGAAGAAATATTTTGGTAAGTGTTATGATATTTAAATTGCATTAATTAGAATTAAAATAATTTACTTGGAATTTTTACAGAATTAATGAATTTAGGATATTGTAAATTGAGATAGTTAGATTAATTAGATTTTTCTAATTAGTGAAATTGAATAATTTGGAATTTTATAAATTTATAATGTGAGAAAATTTAGAAAATTAATTTATTTAGATTTTTTAATTTATGAAATTGGATAATTTGAAATTTTGTAAATTAAATTGATGTAATTAGATTTTTTACAGAATTATTAAAATTATTTTTAGAATTAATTAAGGTAGTATGTATTGATTAAGATTTTTGGGTAGATCCATTGGAGGCACATGGTTAGATTACAAATATATGCCTCATCACAGAAGACATGGAACTATCGGAGGAAGATAGGTTAGTTATAGCACAATATCTCCTGAAAGGTGACGCAAAAATATGGTAGAATGAAATTAGAACGAATGGTACAATTATCGTTACATGGACTAGAAATGTTTAAATCTAAATATTGCTTCATGAGACCTCGCGATCGGAAGAACAGAAATTTCTTAGAATGTTCACAAAATGGATGGTCGGTGGTGGTTTATGCAAGAGACTTTGAATTATTATCTGTCATGGTGCTAGATGACATTCCAAGTGATAAATATTACTCTCGCTAGTTTAAAGTAATTTAGCCAAAGATGACTAGAGAAAAGACTACCGACTTAAATAAATTAATAGATGCCGCTATGAGGATAGAGGAAATGATCCGAGAGAGGAAGCAATATGAAGGAAAAATGAAGAAATTTCAATCCATCTGATGAGATAATTGAAGTCAATAACCCATGAAGTTTAGTATTTTAGTTTAGTTGAGTTAGATGGATGATCTCCTATTTTGTGTTAGTTAATTCATTTTTTTAAAAATTTATACTTTAAGGTTGATTATAAACCTTAAGATATTAAAAAGATATTGGAACTTTTATGTTTATTTTTGCACCTCAACATCTATTTATTTTACCTCCATATTCCTTTTCTATGAAGAATTTGCTTCCAAACACACTAGTTAAATTCATTATATCCTAAATTTATATAAGTATTCTTCTGATTGACCATCTATAAAATTTTCTTCTATAGCTCATTTAATCCTACCTTTATCACTACTTCTTATGAAAAATAATCACCAGATCAAATCAAGCATCGAATTGATCGACTTCTAACATATCTAAAGACAAGAACAATAGACTTCTGGCAAAAGACATTCACATCCTCCATTCTTACATCATCTGATACAAAGTATTTCTCTAACCTTCTTTCTTAGGAAATAAACTCTCATATTCCACTAGTTCTATGTGGAAATGATCTGAATTTACTAGATGAGGAGCTATAGCTTGTTTATGCCTAAGTGAATGCCTCAACTCAATATACTATAACTTGATATGAACTCCTAACTAAAGACCGACACAACTATATTGTCAAAAAGAAATAATTGCGGTCATACCATAATCGAACTTCAATTTCTTATAACCTTACCAACTATGAAACCATTTCTTTTCAAGTGAATAAGTTTTAGCAGCTTGGTCAAAAAAGGAATTTTAATCCTTGGGAGATTCCTTTTCTTTTCTTCTTACATGAAAAAGAGAGCTGGTATTATTTCTTTGACCTTACCTTCACATACTCTTAATAAATCAACCAAGAAGACCAAGAATCAAACCTTTTTAGTAATCAATACTCCTTGAAAATTAAATACTAAGATGGTCTAAACTCTTCAAGACTACTAGATTGAATAGATCAGGAAGACTAGAAAATCTTGAGTGTGTTTATCCTTATGCTCTTTAGTAACTCTTTACTGCTTGTCTATAATCCTATACTTAGTTTCTACAAAAGAAACATCCAAAAGATTGCTAGATATAGCTTCAAATCGATGGTAGAAACATCTCAACACAAGCAAGATTACCATTCATCGTAACTTAGATGCAAGTCAAGGGTTCAAAATCCTGAAATACATGAGTCAGAAATAATGGAAGTTGTTAAAATATGGAAAGTTGTTAAAGTCAAGTGTCCAAGATCAGATATAATGTGTTGGAGATGAACCTAAGCAATTTGAACAAAAAATAATAGCTTCACCTCAGTATTGTGTAAAAAGGAAGTTGAAAGTGCGATTAAATATATAAATATCGATTTGAGATTTCTGAAATTACTATAGCAGCATGCATAATGGAGTAGCAGCTATCATCTTAATAATTCTTCGAGCAAAGCGAATATATATCAAAGCTTCTACAGTTCCTGATATACTCAAATCAATTTGGAGTTATCACATGTAAACCCCCACCATTTTCAAAAATAAATAAATAATTTTTTTTAGGAGGTGAGAACTTGTAAAGCCCAATTTTAGGTGTAAGAAAATTTTCATAAGTGCAAGGGGTATTAGGAAAAAGTAGCTTTGTAAATACTTGGGAAGAGAGGGGTAAATAGGGAAAAATATAATAGGGTAAATAACAAGAACTAGTAGGGGTAAAATGGGAATAGGGGTAGATTTGTGGATAACTTGAACCAAGAGGGTCAAAGTTGGTATTTTCCCCATGCACGTGCGTTATGTGTGCCCTAAACCCGGACGATGCAGCCCCAACTCCCTTGCCTCCATCAATCGGCCGCTCCATTAGCTGGGCTCAAGCAGCTCCTTCTTCGTGCGAGTGTGGGAAGCGGCGACCTTCCCAGATCTAGTTACTGCATCGATCGATGGTGTGGATGCAGTCGAGATATCCATCGGCGACTCAACGAAGAGCAGTTTTTCTCATTTTTCCCCCTTTTCGCCGTTTGATCTGCTTCCACTGATCAATCTGGCTTCGCCGCGCGTTTGCACGTCTATTAGGTGGGTGAATTCTTCCTTCTTCTTTTTTTTCCTTCCTTGTGTTGGATTCGCATCTTCTCACCGGGTTCATCCTGCATCACGGTTTCTCTCCACTGATGACCTGGCGATGCTCATCGAGCTATCGCCGCCCCTCTCTGATGGGCGATCTTGGTGTAGATCGTCCATTGCCCTCACACACGCATAGCGTTGGATCCTCCGTCGTGGAGTTCGTTGGCGCCTCCTTCGAGCGGGTGCTACGATGATTTCGATGAGGGTTACGGCGAAGGTAGCGATTTCCTATCCCTTTTCCCTTAATCATGTCTTAGCGATAATTAAGCATAGTTAGCATAATTTGGTTATGTTTTATGTGTAGGCTAATTTAGGTATGCTTAGTGTGAGGGTTAATTTAAATATGATTAAAGTAATGTATACTATAATAGGTTCACCTAACTGTAGTTAGTTAGTGGATTAGATTAAATGAATCATTAAAGAGATTTGAACTTGGATTTGGGTTTAGTTAAACCAAATCAAATTCTTAGTAAAACAGTCCTAAGTAGATTCGTTTCTGATTGGGTCAATTTGGACCCGGATATTAAATTGGACTTGGGTTAAGGTGGAATCAATGTTGACCAATTTTGACTGAATTAAATTGGATCGGAATTTGGGCTTCGCGTGGGCTTGGACTAGATGGATGGAGTTATGGACATGGGTAAGGTCAAATATAGAAAATAAATTGGACCAAATCTTAAATTAATCAATCATGATAACCTTAGTAAATTTTATTTATTATATTATATTCTGACTAAATGTTATTTAGTAAATTGTTTGACTAATTAAATAGGATAGTATTTTAGTTGCATAAATAACTAGTTAGATTTGGTATTATAAATTGAGTCAATTTAATAAATAAAATATATTGTTAGTTGATTGGGTTATGAAATCAGACTTGGACTTTAAGAATTTGGATTGGACCTCCATAACATTGGACTTTAGTTAAAGTGGATTAATTGGATTGCGTTAGTTTCACGAATCGGATTAGATAATTTATTTAGATAGAGCTAAACTAATTAAATAATTTAGATTCTCACTTAATTAAATTTTTATCCGAATAATTAGTAGAAATGATATTAAACTTGTTCTAAATAAATTTTATTATTTAGGAATACTATTTCAACACGTGAGCTATATCACGATCGATATATTTGAGCTTCAATTGAATTAGTTCTGAAGCTCAGATCGCGATTCAGGTGCGTTGGTTCATCGTAACTAGGATTTATTCAAGCTAGGAAAATTTCTGTCGAGGTTTTTCTTAGGAAAGTCTTGGATGCCTTGAATAAAATAAAATATGATGCATGTTAGATATTATAGGATTATTCATGCTAGCATGATTTATTTATCTTATATGATCGATATGCCAGACATACCATGCCAGCATAGACATGATATACTGTATCTCCCGCATGTTATATTATTTTGTTTCCGTGTTATGTCTTAAATATATACCATGCGGAAGAAGATAAGAACAAATTATTAAATAATCAAACAAATATATATCAGGAGGTAGTATCAATAATAAATACCTAACACTCTACATAGAGACATAGGTGACACATGATACTAGCACCTCCTAAGGACATCACTAAATCATATTTAGTGGGTGTTACTGATGCACCCTAGACGACATTACGGACTGTTATGTTCGAATAGTGATGTTCACTCATAAACACCACTCCCGAGGCTACGTATAGCTTAGATACTGGGAGCTGGTGGGGAAATGGGCCAGATTAACTCCAAGGTCAAGATAGATCAGAAAATAGAGTGGTCCATACCCGGATACTATTACCCGCACGAGTGACGGTTGGGCATCACCGTGATAGTCCTGATATGGCTGTCAGGAATGAACCTTCCAATAATTTAGCAAAATGTGGTCGAGGTACCTCAAACCCATTGTGCGGATTGACGGTCAACTCGACTAACATTGATCGCTTTTGAGTTGGGATAGGGATTCTCTTAAGCCTTGGACAGTGGATCCGTAGACCACACGGCTATCATCCTAGACGTTCTGCAGACGGTCAGATGAGTAGTCTGGATCCTAGGGTTATTATAATTTCGGTTAGTCGTGACCGATGATATATTAAGTTGAGGTGACCTTGCCTGCGGGCAGTGTGTAGTACTACACAGAGTGTCGTTGCCCTTACGAAGACCGGGGAGGAAGTAGGGGCGCGATGTTTCACTGGGACGGGGCATATGGTGCGACTGGCGAAATAATGGAGAGAGATATACGGTCACCCGTCCTCTCCGCCAACATCAGTGCAGCGGGCCTAGGTAGAGACATAGAATAACACCGCACTGATGGGCTTATGGGAAGTCCCCGATGGGAAAATTCTTCTAAGCATAGGCTGGCGGCCCGTGATATTTGATACAAAGATAGAAATTATTTAGATGACATTTATTAGTGACACATGTATGAATTGCAATATAGAGAACATGTAGGAATATACAAAGATGTGCATTATCACATATGATTACATGTATTGTTGATGACATTCATTTACTTTATTAATCTTGTAAAGAGATAATTAATAAAATAAAAAAGCATCCTAGAATCTTCCCCCTAGTATTGATTTCCTTACTACGATTTCGAGTTGTAATTTTGTATTAGGCCGCAAGGCTGAGCACACCACGTTCAATGTGTGTGAAGGTCTTGGAGTAAGAGTTGAGATTGTTGACAATGGGTATGACGTCGGAGAAGTTCATCACTCATATTTAGATTTATCGATTACAAACGTAGTATTGTATTAGGTTTATATCAGGACTGTACAAATGAGACTGTACTAAAGGACTGTAAATGCAGACTTTATTGAGATTGTTATTATATTTTAGTACCTTCTGATGTAATGTTGAATATATCATATGCTTTGTATGGATTTCCGGATCCATACGGCGGTTGCCACGTGCCTGACCTGCAGGTCGGGGCGTGATATCACAAATGTTGGAAACTTGCTCCATAGCTGATTAAGTTGAAAATTTAGGAACTTCATCCTTAAATTTTGATACATATCAAATCTTTAGACTTATGAAAACTACATAAATTACCAAGACTAAGAATCAAATATTCTTCTGCCGGCTAGCAGTGTCACGGCCTGACCCATCTGTTGAGCACGTGGCAATCGCGTATGGCCCAAAGGACCAATACAAGGCATTTCACATACATCATCAACTTAGTCCGTCGGGCACGTGGCAACCGCCGTATGAACCTTGAGATCCATACAAGGCATAAAATAGAGGATCAGTAAAATATACATGGATGCCATACCATCCATCCAGTACAGTCCAGCTAGTACAGTCCCGATATAGCCCTACTACAACTCTAAATGCGGAAGCGATAACATCTAAATAAATACGGAAGTATACCTCCGATGGCGTAGTCCTCGTCAACGGATACTACTATCGTACGTCAAAACCTGCACACACGGGTAAAGCGGTGTGCTCAGCCTTGCGGCCTAGTGCGAAATTACGGCTCGAAACCGAATAAGAAATCCAAAGGCTAGGAGGATTAATCTAGGATGCCTTGGGTTTATTAATGGTCATTTTCATATAATACATGTGAAGCATATCATAAATGTAAAAGAACTGTATAGGTAAATCCGGCAGGTGTAGCACTAGGTGTCACCTAAGTTGTCTCTAGTATTATATCATCAGTGTCATCAGAATATCATCTACGGTGTACTACATCTATCAGTCTCATGACTCGGGCTGCCAGCCTATGCTTAGAGAAATTCCCCCGTCGATGAGTCCCCTAAGCCCATCAGTACCTTTTTATCTCTGTCTCTTCCTATGCCCGCTGCACTGATGTTGGCGGAGGTGACGGGTGACCCGAGATCACTCTCCTCGGTATCGCTAGTCGCCTGCCATGCCTCCCCTAGCGAACCCGCCGTGCCCTTACATCCTCCCCGGATGCCGTAAGGACAACGACAATCGTGTAGTACTACAACACCGTCCGAAGACAGGGTCACCATCAATAAAATCCATCGACCACGGTCTTAGTCGACATAATACAACCCTAGGATCCGGACTCACCATCCGACCGTCCGTAGATCGTCAAGGATGGTAGCCATGTGGTCTACGGATCCACTGTCCAAGGCTATGCTGAGGGATGTCACCGTCCCAATTCCCGAGCAGCGATGCCTGCCAAGAGGTGTGCAGACTAGCGGTCGCCGGAATGCTACAACCTCGGCGACATGTTTGCTAGGTTCTTGTTCTGGTTCGTCCCGGCTAGCCATCTCAGGACTATCACGAGGCCCCTGAAATGACACTCGTGCGGGTAGAAATTATCTGGTAGGGACTTGCTCCATATATCCGATCTAATACGACCTTGGAGTGTGTAAAGTCCCTTTTCCCCACCAACTCCCAGTATCCAAGCCACGTGTAGCCTCGGGAGTGGTGTGTGGTGGAGCATCACCATTCTGACCATCGGCGGTACACCGTGGTCAACCGGGGTATGCAAGCAATACCCATTCCTGTCTGATTTCTAGTGATGTCTCCTAAGAGTTTCTACATGTCATCATTCTTATCTATAACTGCATGGTAATCGTACTATCATAGCAAAGATAAATAACATAGCATGCATGATAAGATTCATAGACATGTTAAATAAGTAGCATGGTAAACCTGGCATGTCATGCATATAGACCAGATAAATCATACTAACATGCTTTTACATATAAACATAGCATGCATTTCATTTTTATTATATTTAAAGTATCCGAGATATTTCCTAAGAAAACCTCGGCAGGAAATCCCTAGCTTGAATAAATTCTATATTCAGTGAACCAACGCACCTGAAACGGGATCTGAGCTTCGGAACCAATCCAGTTGAAGCTCGAACGTATCGATCGTATTATCGCTCACGATCCAAAATAATATTCCTAAATAATAAAATTTACTTAAAACAAGTCTAACGTCATTCCTACGAATAACCTGGATAGAAATCTACTTAATCACAAATTAAATTTTCTAATCAATTTAATTAAATTTCCTCCCAATTAATTATCTAATCCAACTAATAAACCTAACACTATACCTAATCCAATTAATCACATTAACTAGGGTCCAATTGCTATGGTGATCCAATCCAATTCCTAAAGCCCAAGTAGTGAGCTCATATCCATTTTCTTAATAACATAATCCAACTCTATCAAGAAATAAATCTCTCCCATTAATTTAGAATTTAAACTCATATTAATCCATTTAATCAAATACTAATTTAAAATTTTAAAAATACAATTTAGTTAATCTTATTTTATCCTATAAAATTTAACTAAAATAAATTTATTAAATCTACCCCCTTATTAGAGCCTACTTTTAATTATCAACCCAATTTATTCAAGCCCATCTGAGGTAGGCCCAAATTTTTAATAAAATAAGTTCAGGTCAAAATTCAGTCAACATTGATCTAGTCAACTAAAGTTGACTATGTTGACCACTAAATGAATTAAGTTTATCAAGCCCCACTCCAACTTTGATCCACTAGCCCAAATTGTCCGGTCCAATTTCATCTAGCCCAATTTGAGTCCTTTGGTCAAAATTGGTCAAATCTGACCATAGACCCAATCCTAATCCACCCGACTTAGGTTCAACCCGGACCTATTTTATTTGGTTCAACTTAGTCAAATTCACCCTATTGACTCAACCTAAGTTAAGTTAGGCCCACACTCATCTAGCCAACCTGGTTCAATCCATACTATTTAACATGCATCATAAATTAATAATTAATTATCCACTAAGCTTAGATAACTAATATTAACATGTTTTATTTAATCTAAGCATACATTAAATCTAATATATACTAATCATGTTTTAACTTAAGCTAATCATGCTTCATTAGATGTTAATCACGATTAGAGGTAAAGGGGCGAACCCTTACCTCCTTCCACAGCGCCCCTCGCCGAGCCTTTCGCCGGAGCTTCCGCTACGCACGCTTGTGCGTCTCTCCGACCGACGTCAACGGGGTTCTCGTGCGCGTGGGTGCTAGGAGGACGCTGCAACCAAACGACTCGTAAGGGACCAAATGCCGGAGGTTTCGGAGATCGTCAGACCATCCGCGGACAGCGAGCACCATTGCTGCGAAATCGATGAAAGGAGAACGACGGCGGGCGGGGTTCTCACCTATGGACTCACGAGAAGCTATTGGAGAGGGATTATGCAGCCGAAACGGATGGAAGGATCGATTTCCGCCATCACCGTCTCCTCTTCGTTCTGCCCCGGGCGAGTGGTGCTCACCGGCTTCAGCAACCGATCCAGGGTGGACTGCCGGCCGTTCCACCTTCATGGAGGTGGAGCGAAGCACGTTGAAGGGCGTCGCGACAGCTCGAGGTCGAGGTCGAGGTCGAGGTCGCCGGCGAGGAGGGCAGCGAAAAGGGGAAGAAATACTTCGTGTTCCCATCGCCAATGCGTGAGCGGGAGGCGCCGATTGCAGACCTCCGCTCGGAAGCCTCCACGAGCAAAATCTGAGACGAACGCCGGCCGCCGAGCTTGCGACGGAGTTAGGTCGACCGTCCCCAACGATCGAAGGAAGGAATTGATGGAGATGAGGTGAACGGCGACTGACTTCGTTGAACTCCCAATGGAGCAGAGCGAGGGCAATGTTGAGCTCGGCTCCGATGGAAGTGCCGCCGAGTCGCCCCCTGCGAACTCTCCTCGCCGCGACGGGAAGAGATGAACGGTGGAGGCGTGGGAAAGCACGGCGACGAGCTCTCCTCCGATCGTCCGCGTTGCGTGGAGTGAAGCCGGAACAGTGGAGGCACTCGAGAGGTAGGGCTTCCGCCCTTCTTGCCCGCGTCCCCGTTTAATGGTCAACCGGTCCACCCGAACCGGTTGACCGGCCGGTTCGGTTGAACCAGACCGGACCGGACCTTCTTTTTTTTTTGATGTAGGGGTTTACAGACAGTTTCACCTTCGTCAACTAGCTTCAACAATCATCTACTAAACCTGCACATACATTAAATGCGGTGTGCTCAGCCTTGCGGCTTAGTGCAAAATTACGACTCAAAATCATAATAAGAAATCAAAAGCTAAGGGGAAGGTTCGAGGATACCTTTGGTTTATTAATTATCATACATTAACTTTTTATTGTAAAACATATCATCAATAATGCTATCTATTAACTCATAGTGTATGTACATATGTGTCTCTAAATGTCAACTACATTGTATAACATGTTTATTTTTCTAGTATATGTCATCTAAGAATATTTATGTCTTTAGATCAAGTGTCATTAGTGTACATCCTCTAAAAAAATATGTCTTTATGGTAAGTGTCTCAGGCAGCCAGCCTATGCTTACGAGACTTCCTGATCAGGGAGTTTCTGTAAGCCCATCAGTGTCAACCATGTCTATATCTCTATCTATGCCTGTTACATTGATGTTGATGGAGGGGTCGGACGACCGTAAAATTTTCTTTAGAGGTACGCTAGACTTATCCTCTGCATCTCGACCTAGCGCACCACCATCTCACGTATCCTCCTTAGACAATCCATAAAGTGACTCGTATAATACTACACACTATCCTTAAACAGGGTCACCGTACCTAATTATATGCATCGGCCACGGATAGCTGAAATAATAGAACTCCATGATCTTGACTGCTCATCAGAATGTCTGGAATTATAACGTGCATTGGACAGATCCACTATCCAAGGCTGCGTGGAAGGATTCATTATTCTAATTCAAAAGCAGCAATATCTGCCAGGAGGTGTTCATCCTAACCCTTGCCGGAATGCTACAACCTCGGCTACATGCTTGCTAGATCCTTAGTTTGGCTTCATTCCCACTAGCCATCTTAGGACTATCATGGTGATGACTAAGCATCATGCGTGTGGGTAATAGTTATTAGGTGTAGACTAACTCCGCTTGCTGGTCAAGTAGAAACAAGAAAGTATAATGACTAAACACTAAGTAGCATAATACATCATATCACAACCATGTTGGATAAAATATACTAGTTAGCATGCATCTTATTATGATATTTTAGCAAACATAGCATTTATTCATGTTCAAGGCATCCAAGACTTTCCTAATAAAATCTTGTTAAGATTTTCCCTAGTTTGAATTAAATCTAACTATGATGAACCAATGCACCTGGATATGTAGATCGATCTTCAGACCCAATAGTATCTTAAGTTTCCACCAATCATTTCCTAATTCTATCCATCATCACATCTAATCACTAACTAATTGGAGTTTAACAATCATTCCCTAGTGTTGACATGCATACCAAATGACTCTGTGACTCTCAGCAGAGCGCACAATGAGGGAGAGGGAGGTCGGCGAGGAAGCGAGGTGCGGCGAAGCTCCAATCGACGCTGCAATCATCGACATGGGTTGTTGGGGGGCGTGCAAAGAGGGAAAGGGTGTTGGGGGCGCCGTCGCGACTTCACCTAGTTTAGGTCACAGGGCGCTCATGTGCATTGCACATGCATAAATGAAATACCCACTTTGACCTCTTAATGCATCCTATCTACAGTGATGCCTCTCTTTTCTATTTTACCCTTATACATTCATGAAATTTATAATATTAAAATTTTCATTTCACCCTTACTAAACTTAGTTATTCACATTATGATATATTTTTTTCTTTTTATCCCTCTTCCTTCTAACTATTTACAAACTACCTTTACATATAATCCCTTCAACATTTACATAACTTTTCATACACAAAAATTTTGGAGTTTACAAGTTCTCACCCCCTTAAAAATTTTTGGTCCTTCAAAAATTAAAATGATCATAAAAGTATGCATAGTTTGGGTTTGTACTATGAATCAAGAAGTTTACTACCCTTATATGGATTAAAATAGATTCCAATAGTGGGTCCGGATCCGTTCTTTTATTTTTTTCTACCTCCATTTTTTTTTTGCTAAAGGATCTTTCTACCTCATGATTTAGAGGTCTTTTATAAACAAAACAAACATTCATATTGTCATATGCCCTATCTATATCACTAATGTGGTTTACCTCCTAGATACCTATCTAAAATTTAAGTATTTTATGTTGTTTGAACTAGCTTATATTAACTAATTCCTCGACTATGGTACTTTAGCAATATGAAGAAAAATAATAACCAGTTGGTGGACCATTTTAGAGGTTATAACCTCAAAGAACATTGGTGGCTTCCTAAAGCAAGCAAATATATCTATCTTCATCATAGTCCCATTTAATCAAGATAGGCCCATGACCAATAATGAAGTCTACGTAGTGCACCAACTACTCAAACTACCATAGCAAGGATTTGCTAGATTCTCTATGTAAAGGAGCTTACACTTACAACCTTTGGGGTCTCAAACACTCATAAGGACAGAGGAATTTTTTTTTTGGTTATAAGTATATCTAGCTGTATAAGTGTCATATGTACTAGTTGGATATTTAATCAGTCATTAATAAGTACTAGAAGCTTTAAAAGTAAACTAAGATACAATGATGAGAAATGTTGTGAAGATTTTGTTACAACCCTCTATTGACTCCCAGTTCAAATGCAGCCAACATTTTTGTTCAATTTGGAAGGAAGGTATGGCATTTATCTTTTGCCAACTAAATGTTTATGAATCCTAACAGCAAGCATGTAAACTACTTTTGGATTCCAAGGAAGACTAAGGAAAATTCTGCTTTTCCCTAGTTGGGATTTTTTTTTCCAAGTATCATATAAAACAGTTTATTACCTCTACTTTGATCCTCTCTAACAGTAAAAATAAGAGAGCTCAATCACCCACCATTTTAACCCATGGAAGTCAAGGAGAAAAGAAGAAAAGATATGACATTGGAGGAAAAACCAAGAAAGCTCATTAAGTTAGGTACCCTCAAACATCTAGAAAGGTCAAAAGAGGCTCCTGTTTAGCATTCTCCTAACCACCAACAGAATCACCTCCCAATAAAAACAAAGTAAAACAATATACAAGGGTTTAATATCTAAAGCTAAAAAAAAATTGATACTAATGATGAAAACCATTTTCCACTAGGATAATGAAATCACATCATAAACATAAATTCAAATAAAGTTGCAAGCGTTCAAAAGATATTTTCTTAGAGAATAGGAAGCTATATAGATAACTATGATCAATCAAATTCTTGCATAATATGACTAGGATCATATGAGAACACTTAAATCATGTAGTGAAAGGTCATATACTTCTATATACAATACTTGACAGGATCATAGAAACCAAAAGGCAAACATAGGTGAGTAATTGTGACTTATTCCCGAAGAAATGCTACAATTTATCTGAATGATAGATAAAGCTAAATATCCAGATAAGAGCAAGGGGATTATGTTTTTCCTTGTTCTCAAACATCATGCTGTAATATAACAAAATGTCAATATATAAGCATCGATTCAAGGGGATACAATTTGAAGATACACATGGATACTCCATTTGTGTCCTATCTTTCTTTTAATAGTATCAATAGATTTTAGACTCGGATTTAGCATCAACCTTTGTAACCCCATGTTCTATTAAAACCTTAAAGGTAATAGTAGTATTAGCTTGCACTCCCTTAAGACTATCCTATTTGATAGATTCAGGAATAACCTTTGCTAATACAAGTCCTAGAAGGGTATTAACGACGAGAAAATTGATCAAAAGGATCGAATGTGTACTCTCACTTTGATATTGAGTAGAGAAGAAGAAGAGGGGTTCAAGATACAACCCCAATTGTTAATTTAATATTTCTAAAGACCTCAAAGGTAGCATAACTAAAGATCGAGACTAGGTTATCTTGCAAGACCATAAACCTGCAAGTAAGATGAAGAAAGGAACAAATACATAGAAGGGGAAACCTGATAGCCAAGAAAAATTATATATAAATATTAAGGATAAGATTTATAATAAAAAAGGAGCTAAATTTCAAATGCTCCTTACAAGTTAAGAAAGAAAGTAGCAATAATAATAAATGAAAATGATCTTAAGGTTGAATTGGGAAACATTTCAAAACTAGGTCGAATTTTATTGTGTATGAATTTACACATAAGAGATGATTAAATTTCTGCGAAATATGAAGCAGACAAGGAGGCTAATATATTGTCTGCAGAAGTTCATGGGGATGGGAATTAATGTACTAAGATCATAAAAAGACGAGAAAAATCTAAGCTCAATATTGCAAAAGATTGTGAAGACGAAACCATGACAAATGGCTCTCATCATCAAGTGGAAGAGGATTCAGTTATCAAAGCCAATGGAAGTTAAGATATTATTTCTACTGCAAGAATTTTGAAGTGTTAAGCTGATGTAGATGCAACCATTGTTGTGAAGTTGCAGGGTATGAAGGAACTTGAGAAAATATCAAATAGTGTATTATCCAATAATGACTATGCCTAATGAATCACAAGATTAATCACATAGAGATGTACTATGACATTTTTTTCTATATTTATACGCAAAAGGTGAGGTTATTAGATTTGGGAATAGGAAGACTAAAGATCTTGTACTATTTCCTATGAAATTAGAGTAATCAAAAATCTTTATATAGCAACCACAAGTGGGCACAAGTACAAGGAAGCAGCTCCACTTGCAACACTTTAAATAAAAATGTAAAACAAATAAACTATAAAAAACAACTAGTGAAATAAATCCCATAGATTGTAACACAAGATATGGATGTTTTAAAAAAAATGAAGAAGAAAGAGAACTCTATGAATTAACTTCTTAAAATGATAAGATGCACCACCATGGATACCCCATTACGGTTATACAATAGAATTCTTTTTTCCATTAACATCTACATAATGAAATGAGGGTCTCGAGTTAATAAAAAGACAGACATACGTTATGTAAATCTTTAACATAACCAATAAAAAAGTATTGCGTTCTGCAAATTCTTGGAAGGTAATAATAATCAATAAACATTGGGAAATAGGAGCAGACAGAACTAAATGAGAGTACATCTAAAGAAGATATATATGGCATGGTAGGTGAGGAGATATAATATTTGTAGAATAATTGTGGTAAAGATATAAATAAATAATACCATAACTAGTAGCATCCAGTACACTAGGAACGAAAACCAAAGGAAGAGGAACTATATATTTCGGCGTACATGAATATATAGTAGAGTAATTCTTAAACTACGAGAGCTTTTAAGGACCACAATGACTTTCCAAAAAAACCTTGCAAGAGAAATGGCTAATAAGTTCCTATCATTTCTCGGGCACATTTTACATACTGGAACTTAGAAAACTCATGACTTTTCAAGAAGAATATTCATACTAATGGTTGGTATTAGTGTATGTCATAAAAGTATGAAGATCCAACCATCGATGGTGCAACAAATAAAATGAATAAAAGAGTGTATCATCAAGTAATCCAAGACACTTTGTGTGAGATAGATTTGGTGTGTTAAAAATGGAAACCTATCAACTAAAGAAGCTGAAAAAAGGAACTGCAACCTAAGAGATAGGTTATGAAATCCTATCCTCAAAAATTCCGGTTGAGTTGTAGGTCATGAAAGGGTCCTTTGGATATAAACAACCGATAAAGTTACATATTAGGAATTCTATCAACTTTGCTATCGAGAAGTAGAAGTGGATATCTAATGAATTCTAGATGAAGTTTAAGGTTGAAAAATTAGAGGAGAGTATTGCACGAGCTGCAGTTACTGCTAAATGCCAAGAGATGGGTTCACTCCAATTGATGGTAAACATGTTGCAAAATATATATTTGCTAGAGAAAATATACATTTTAGATATTGAAAAATATTAATAAGAGAAAAGTCAGGATGGCCAGGTGGTTGCAAGCATTTATTGATAACTTTTTAATCTTGTCAGGTACAATAGAGCTTTAGTTGATAAAAGAGCTCAACTTCAATGTACTACTCAAGACAGACTAAAGTTCCAATTCAGGTCTTGATGGTTACATTCAGTGCGGCATATAATTTAACATTAGTTGATAAAAGAGCTCAATTTCAATGTACTATTCAATTTAACATTAGCATAATATTTGAACCACTTTTGGTAGCCCATTGTGGGGGTCGAATCCATGAACACAAGGTTAAGAGCCTTGCGCTCTACCAACTAAGATAGCAACTAAGATAGATAACCTAATTTTTATACTAATTTTGTATAAACAATAGGTCGAGAGAAGACATGGGTACTAGGATCATTATTCTACTTCTAAGGACGAGAGATATTATTAAGAGAAGTTCCCATCAGAGTAATGATAGTAATAACAAAACTAATATCATACCTTTTGGCTCGAACTCACAACCACAAGGTTAAGAGCCTTGTGCTCAACCGACTGAGCTAGAAGGGCTAACTTTAACACTAAATTTGTATAAACCATATGTCGGGACTTTTGAACTTATTATTATTGGTAAGCATATGATAGAATGACTTTGTTTTAGGAATAATTTTATAGAATATCCTGTGACTTCGAAACTAATTATTGTAGATGAGCTTATGCAATGATAAATTATGTATCCTTCACTCTCTATTCCGATATTCTTGAAATAATGGAGTCTTTACACCAATGATATTATTATATTTTGATTTTGATATATATAATCTTTGCACAAATTACTAAATTCTTGATATTGGATGATTTCCTACATAGTGATATTGGATGATTTCCTAAAGCACCATTCATTAGATATATGTGTGTGAAAGATAGTAGATGCACCATTCGTGAGGATGAGAGATATTATTAAGAGAAGTTCCCCTCAAAGTAATGACAAAACTAATATGATAATTTTTCTAATCTTGGGCCGCATAATTTTAGATATTGAAAAATATTAATAAGAAAAAAGTCAAGATGGCCGAGTGGTCTATTAAACTTCTTAATCTTTATAGTTACAATCAATGCAGCCCACCGTAGGGGTCGAACCAACAAACACAAGGTTAAGAGCCATAATGATTACTTGTAAACTAAGCTAGAAGGGCTAATTTTTATATTAATTTTGTATGAAGAATATGTCGAGACTTATGAACTTATTATTACTTGTAAACTTAAGCCATAATGATTTTGTATTAGCAATAATTTTATACAATGTCCTCTCACTTCAAAGCTAATTATTGTAGATGAACTTTCATTTTGATATGTATAATCTTTGCACAAATTATTAGAGTCCTAGATCCCAACTGTTATTGATCATGAACCTTGATATGTATAATCTTTACCTTGATATGTATAATCTTTGCACAAATTATTAAAGTCTTGGATCCCAACGCAGTATTCGTGAGGATGAGATATTATTAAGAGAAGTTCCCCTCAGAGTAATGACAGTAATAACAAAACTAATATCATATTATTGAAAAATATTAATACTATTAGTCACTCAAATATAAGGTACAATGGAAATTTAGTTGATTAAAGAGCTCAAATTCAATATACTACTCTCTTAGACATATCTCATTTAGCACGCCCACCATGGGGCTCGAACCCACGACCACAAGGTTAAGAGCCTTGCGCTCTACCAACTGAGCTAGACAGGCTAATTTTAACACTAAATTTGTAAACAAAATGTCGGGACTTATGAATTTATTATTATTGGTAATCATAAGTTAGAATGGTTTTGTATTAGCAATAATTTTATATAATATATTGGGACTTCAAAACTAATTATTATAGATGAGCTTATGCATTGATACATTCTGCGTCCTTCAATCTCTATCCTGATATTCTTGAAATAATCGAGTCTTTACATCAATGATGTAAACATATTTTGATTTTCACATATATATAATCTTTGCACGAAATTCTTAAATTCCTGATATTAGAAGATTTTACTACATAGTGATATTGGATGATTTCCTAAAGCACACCATTCATTAGATATATGTGTGTGAAAGCTAGTAGATGCACCATTGGTGAGGATGAGAGATATTACTAAGAGAAGTTTCCCTCGGAGTAATAACCTTAATAACAAAACTAATATGATAATGTTTCTATTTTTTGCTTGCAAAATTATAGATATTGAAAAATATTAATAATAGAAAAGTCAGGATGGCCGAGTGGTTTAAGGCGCTAGACTCAAGTTCTAGTCTTCGATAGAAGGCGTGGGTTCAAATCCCACTTCTGACATTAAGTGGGTACTACATGATCATTTATCGAACATTTGATATTGATGGTTAACTTTAGTTTGACTTAAAATTTAGTACTATCTTCAAGTTCTATACTTTGAGAGACTAAAGATCGAATTCCAGTCTTGATAGTTACAACCAGTGCGGCCCACCCTAGGGGTCGAACCGAACCCATGAACACAAGGTAAGGTTAAGAGCCCCTAGGGGTCGAACCGAACCCATGAACACAAGGTAAGGTTAAGAGCCTTTTATACTAATTTTGTATTGAGAATATCTAGAGACTTATGAACTTATTATTACTGGTAATCTTAAGCCATGATGATTTTGTATTAACAATAATTTTATACAATGTCCTCTAACTTTAAAGCTAATTATTGTAGATGAATTTATGCATTGATACACTAATGATATTAATATATTTTCATTTCGTTCCTAAAGCAACATTCATTGGATATATGTGTGCGAAACCTAGTAGACTAATATCATACTATTGACAAATATTAATATGAGAAAAATTATGATGGCCGAGTTGTTTAAGGACAACTACTAGTAGACTAATATCATACTATTGACAAATATTAATATGAGAAAAATTATGATGGCCGAGTTGTTTAAGGACAACTACTAGGATGTTACATTCAGTGCGACTTAAAATTCAACACTATCGCAAGCATTGATCAATAGCATCTTAATCTTGCCAACTTTAGTCACACAAATATAAGGTACAATGGTAATTTAGTTAATGAAAGAACTCAAATTCAATGTACTAATCTATTAGACATATCGCATTTAGCACGCCCACCGTGAGGCTCAAACCTTCGACCACAAGGTTAAGAGCCTTGCGCTCTACCAACTGAGCTAGACGGGCTAATTTTAACACTAAATTTGTAAACAAAATGTCGGGACTTATGAATTTATTATTATTGGTAATCATAAGTTAGAATGGTTTTGTATTAGCAATAATTTTATATAATATATTGGGACTTCAAAACTAATTATTATAGATGAGCTTATGCATTGATACATTCTGCGTCCTTCAATCTCTATCCTGATATTCTTGAAATAATCGAGTCTTTACATCAATGATGTAAACATATTTTGATTTTGACATATATATAATTTTTGCACGAAATTCTTAAATTCCTGATATTAGAAGAATTTACTACATAGTGATATTGGATGATTTCCTAAAGCACACCATTCATTAGATATATGTGTGTGAAAGCTAGTAGATGCATCATTCGTGAGGATGAGAGATATTACTAAGAGAAGTTTCCCTCGGAGTAATAATCTTAATAACAAAACTAATATGATAATGTTTCTATTTTTTGCTTGTAAAATTTTAGATATTGAAAATTATTAATAATAGAAAAGTCAGGATGGCCGAGTGGTCTAAGGCGCTAGACTCAAGTTCTAGTCTTCGATAGAAGGCGTGGGTTCAAATCCCACTTCTGACATTAAGTGGGTACTACATGATCATTTATCGAACATTTGACATTGATGGTTAACTTCAGTGCTGGGTGATCTCTGCTGTGCATCTCAGCAAATGATTTCTTTTCCACATTCGACAGTGCTGCTCTGTTCTCAGCTGCGTGAGCTCGTCGGGTATCTGATCCATTTCCAGGTCTTGCATTCGAGATGGTTCGCCTTCTTCTCAAGTCCACATAATTAGAGCTGATGGGTTGCTGTCCAGGTGTTGTAGCATTTGGTATGTATGGCCTACGAGGAACTGGCTTATCGCGCATGAACTCGAGGGAGAACTCCTCACCAGTTTGAATTGAATAGTTGAAAGCATGTCTGCTTGCAGCATTTGATGCAGCAAGTCCTGTAGGTCTGACTTCATTTGTAGTTTCTGAATCGTACTGGAACTTGTGGGTGTTGTTCCTTGGACGTTCCATCAATTATCCTGACTGATGAATGCATGAATCTTCATCTGAGGGAAATCAAACAGAAAAGGCAGATTACTTAGAGAAAGGAAACAATCAAGTTATTAAAAAGGTTCCACGCATCTAATCAATTTGTATGACGATACATAAATGTAAAGTGAGTAGTTACTTCATTTCTATGGTAACAAGGAGCAGTTCTAATGAGCACTTGGTTACAACGTATTTCTGATAAAAAACTAGGGGAAAATCCTGAAAGAATTAACAAATTTAAACACCTCTGCTGCAGCATACCAGTAAATCGTACGTTTAACAGCTAAAATTTAGCCCACATCACACACAGCATCAGTCCTTTTGAACCCCAAGAGTCACTAAAGGAAACCCAGTTTGCCGATTGATTAGCCTCAGGATATATTACACAAAAACTTCTTGGCAAACGAATTGCATGAAGAACAAGATCGTCCGGGCATAACTTTTTCTAGATAGGAAATCAGGGCGAACGGATAGAACAGAGTAAAGACCAGTATTCTAATTAACACAGTTTTCTTATCATTTCCACGTGCATCAGGTCAATACCAATTTCCATCAGGTGAAGAGATTTAGAACATCATCTTGCATCCCTACCAAATACCTTTCTATTAAGAAAACTGGTGGCACACCAGAGGAAACAAGAAATCATCAGAATCACTCCAATTTTTGGCTGAATAAAACTACTGGACACAGTCAATCCAAACTAAAACAGCAAAACCATTCCCCCCCCTGGAGAAACTAAGCACCTCATCGATCGTCATCTGCTGGAATCCACTTTCCTTCGCGCAAACAAAAAACAGCACAAGTGAAAAGGCAGGATTCAGGGTATTTACAGACGTGCCTTCTCTATCTCTCTCTCTGCTCTTCTGCTGCAGAGGCAGCACCTGGAACCTGAAGATTAGAATCAAATAGAATGAAATTTAGGCAAATTAATGAGTCAGATTTTAAAGCGCTTGAGGGAAGAGACGAGATGGATTGAGTGTGAGCCATCAGATTTTAAATTCAATATACTACTATAGACTTCAAGATCTATACTTTGAGAGACTAAAGATCAAATTCCAGTCTTGATAGTTATAACCAGTGCGGCCCACCCTAGGGGTCGAACCGAACCCATGAACACCTTTTATACTAATTTTGTATCGAGAATATCTAGAGACTTTTCAACTTATTATTACTGGTAATCTTAAGCCATAATGATTTTGTATGAACAATAATATTATACAATGTCCTCTAACTTTAAAGCTAATTATTGTAGATGAATTTATGCAATGATACGCTAATAATATTAATACAATTTCATTGCGATATATATAATCTTTGCACAAATTATTGAAGTCTTGGATCCCAACAGTTTTAGATCATGAACCTACAGAGTTCCAATCTTCATTCTCAAAATTTAGTCGCAACTACTAGGATGTTACATTTAGTATCGCAAGCATTGAACAATAACATCTTAATCTTGCCAACTTTAGTCACACAAATATAAGGTACAATGGAAATTTAGTTGATGAAAGAGCTCAAATTCAATGTACTAATCTATTAGACATATCACATTTACCATGCCCATCATGGGGCTCGAACCCACGACCACAAGGTTAAGAGCCTTGCGCTCTACCAACTGAGCTAGACGGGCTAATTTTAACCCTAAATTTGTATACAAAATGTCGGGACTTAAGAATTTATTATTATTGGTAATCATAAGTTAGAATGGTTTTGTATTAGCAATAATTTTATATAATATATTGGGACTTCAAAACTAATTATTATAGATGAGCTTATGCATTGATACATTCTGCATCCTTCACTCTCTATTCTGATATTCTTAAAATAATCGAGTCTTTACATCAATGATGTAAACATATTTTCATTTTGACATATATAATCTTTGCATGAAATTCTTAAATTCCTGATATTAGAAGATTTCCTACATAGTGATATTGGATGATTTCCTAAAGCACCATTCATTAGATATATGTGTGTGAAAGCTAGTAGATGCACCGTTCGTGAGGATGAGAGATATTACTAAGAGAAGTTTCCCTCGGAGTAATAACCTTAATAACAAAACTAATATGATAATGTTTCTATTTTATGCTTGCGAAATTTTAAATATTAAAAAATATTAATAATAGAAAAGTCAGGATGGCCGAGTGGTCTAAGGCGCTAGACTCAAGTTCTAGTCTTTGATAGAAGGGATGGGTTCAAATCCCACTTCTGAAATTAAGTGGGTACTAAATGATCATTTATCGAACATTTGATATTGATGGTTAACTTTAGTTCGACTTAAAATTTAGTACTATCACAAGCATTTATTGAACTTCTTAATCTTGTGAGGTACAATGGAGCTTTAATTGATGAAAGAGCTCAAATTCAATATACTACTATAGACTTCAAGTTCTATACTTCGAGAGACTAAAGATCGAATTCCAGTCTTGATAGTTACAACCAATGCGGCCCACCCTAGGGGTCAAACCGAACCCATGAACACCTTTTATACTAATTTTGTATCGAGAATATCTAGAGACTTATGAACTTATTATTACTGGTAATCTTAAGCCATAATGATTTTGTATTAACAATAATTTTATACAATATCCTCTAACTTTAAAGCTAATTATTGTAGATGAATTTATGCAATGATACGCTAATGATATTAATATAGTTTCGAACCAACTGAGTGATATTTGATGATTTCCTAAAGCACCATTCATTGGATATATGTGTGTGAAACCTAGTAGATTAATATCATACTATTGACAAATATTAAAAAGAGAAAAATTATGATGGCCGAGTTGTTTAAGGCGCTAGACTCAAGTTCCAATCTTCCTTATCACATTTAGTCGCAACTACTAGGCTGTTTCATTCAGTGCGACTTAAAATTCAACACTATCGCAAGCATTGATCAATAACATCTTAATCTTGCCAACTTTAGTCACACAAATATAAGGTACAATTGAAATTTAGTTGATGAAACAACTCAAATTCAAAGTACTAATCTATTAGACATATCGCATTTAGCACGCCCACTGTGGAGCTCAAACAAAAGACTACAAGGTTAAGAGCCTTGCGCTCTACCAACTGAGCTAGACGAGCTAATTTTAAAACTAAATTTGTAAACAAAATGTCGGGACTTATGAATTTATTATTATTGGTAATCATAAGTTAGAATGGTTTTGTATTAGCAATAATTTTATATAATATATTGGGACTTCAAAACTAATTATTATAGATGAGCTTATGCATTGATACATTCTGTGTCCTTCAATCTCTATCCTGATATTCTTGAAATAATCGAGTCTTTACATCAATGATGTAAACATATTTTGATTTTCACATATATATAATCTTTGCACGAAATTCTTAAATTCCTGATATTAGAATATTTTACTACATAATGATATTGGATGATTTCCTAAAGCACACCATTCATTAGATATATGTGTGTGAAAGATAGTAGATGCACCATTGGTGAGGATAAGAGATATTACTAAGAGAAGTTTCCCTCGGTGTAATAACCTTAATAACAAAACTAATATGATAATGTTTCTATTTTTTGCTTGCAAAATTATAGATATTGAAAAATATTAATAATAGAAAAGTCAGGATGGTCGAGTGGTCTAAGGTGCTAGACTCAAGTTCTAGTCTTCGATAGAAGGATGGTTAATTTCAGTTCGACTTAAAATTTAGTACTATCGCAAGCATTTATTGAACTTCTTAATCTTGAGGTACAATGGAGCTTTAATTGATGAAAGAGCTCAAATTCAATATACTACTATAAACTTCAAGTTCAATACTTTGAGAGACTAAAGATCGAATTCCAGTCTTGATAGTTACAACCAGTGGGGCCCACCCTAGGGGTCGAACCGATTTGTATTAATAATAATTTTATACAATGTCCTCTAACTTTAAAGCTAATTTCTGTAGATGAATTTATGAAATGATACGCTAATAATATTAATATAATTTCATTGCGATATATATAATCTTTGCACAAATTATTAAAGTCTTGGATCCCAACAGTTTTTGATCATGAACCAACAGAGTGATATTGGATGATCTCATAAAGCACCATTCATTGGATATATGTGTGTGAAACCTAGAGACTAATATCATACTATTGAAAAATATTAATAAGAGAAAAATTATGAGGGCCGAGTTGTTTAAGGCGCTAGACTCAAGTTCGAATCTTCCATCTCACATTTAGTCGCAACTACTAGGATGTTACATTCAGTGCGATTTAAAAATCAACACTATCGCAAGCATTGATCAATAACATCTTAATCTTGCCAACTTATTCACCCAAATATAAGGTACAATGGAAATTTAGTTGATGAAAGAGCTCAAATTCAATGTACTAATCTATTAGACATATCGCATTTACCACACCCACCATGGCGCTCGAACCCACGACCAAAAGATTAAGAGCCTTGCACTCTACCAACTGAGCTAGACGGGCTAATTTTAACACTAAATTTGTAAACGAAATGTCGGGACTTATGAAATTATTATTATTGGTAATCATAAGTTAGAATGGTTTTGTATGAGCAATAATTTTATATAATATATTGGGACTTCAAAACTAATTATTATAGATGAGCTTATACATTGATACATTCTGCATCCTTCACTCTCTATCCTAATATTCTTGAAATAATCGAGTCTTTACATCAATGATGTAAACATATTTTGATTTTGACATATATATTATTTTTGCACGAAATTATCAAATTCCTGATATTAGAAGATTTCCTACATAGTGATATTGGATGATTTCCGAAAGCACCATTCATTAGAAATAGAAGAAGCCATACAGGGTTTTTGTCGAGCCTATTCATACGCTATCTAAACTAAGAAATTAGATTAGGCGATGTTCGTGCCCATAGAGAATTTTGGTCTCCCCAATTTAACTGGTATTCTCATTTTTGCTTGAATCAAGATTGAGGAAAGGAAGTTTTCGAATTACATATTCGGGCCCATTGTCGAATCCGATCTGGTCTTTCACAATAAAGTGATAAATGGAACTGCTATGAAACGACTTATTAGCAGGTTAATAGATCATTTCGGAATGCCATATACATCACATATCCTAGATCAAGTAAAGACTTTGGGTTTCCAGCAAGCCACTGCTACATCCATTTCATTAGGAATTGATGATCTTTTAACAATTCCTTCTAAAGGATGGTTAGTTAAAGACGCCGAACAACAAAGTTTTATTTTGGAGAAACACCATCATTATGGGAATGTACACGCGGTAGAAAAATTACGTCAATCCATTGAGATATGGTATGCTACAAGTGAATATTTGAGACAAGAAATGAATCCTAATTTTCGGATGACTGATCCTTCTAATCCAGTCCATCTAATGTCCTTTTCAGGAGCTAGAGGAAATGCATCTCAAATACACCAATTAGTAGGTATGAGAGGATTAATGTCGGATCCCCAAGGACAAATGATTGATTTACCCATTCAAAGCAATTTACGTGAAGGACTTTCTTTGACAGAATATATAATTTCCTGCTACGGAGCCCGCAAAGGGGTTGTAGATACTGCTGTACGAACATCAGATGCTGGATACCTCACACGTAGACTTGTTGAAGTAGTTCAACACATTATTGTACGTAAAGAGTCGGGCGGAAAAAGGGGGAGAGCTCTCCGTTCCTGGTTCTCCTGTAGCTGGATTCTCCGGAACCACAAGAATCCTTAGAATGAGATTCCAACTCAGCACCTTTTGAGATTTTGAGAAGAGTTGCTCTTTGGATAGCACAGTACGATGAAAGTTGTAAGTTGTGTTCGGGGGGGAGTTATTGTCTATCGTTGGCCGCTATGGTAGAATCAGTCGGGGAGGCCTGAGAGGTGGTAGTTTACACTGTGGCGGATGTCAGCGGTTCGAGTCCGCTTATCTCCAGTGTGTGAAAGCTTGTAGATGCACAATTCGTGAGGATAAGAGATATTACTAAGAGAAGTTTCCCAATGAGTAATAACCTTAATAACAAAACTAATATGATAATGTTTCTATTTTTTGCAAGCACAATTTTAGATATTGAAAAATTTTAATAAGAGAAAAGTCAGGATGGCGGAGTGGTCTAAGGCGCAAGACTAAAGTTCTAGTCTTTGATAGAAGGCGTGGTTTCAAATCCCACTTCTAATATTAAGTGGGTAGTACATGATCATTGTAACCAACCCTAGGGTTCGAACCGAACACAAGGTTAAGAGCCTTTTGTACTAATTTTTTTATCAAGAATATCTAGAGACTTATGAACTTATTATTACTAGTAATCTTAAGCATCATTCATTGCGATATATATAATCTTTGCACAAATTATTAAAGTCTTGGATCCCAACAGTTTTTGATCATGAACCTACAGAGTGATATTGGATGATTTCATAAAGCACCATTCATTGGATATATGTGTGTGAAACCTAGAGACTAATATCATACTATTGAAAAATGTTAATAAAAGAATTAATTCCACACTATCTAGGATGTTACATTCAGTGCGATTTAAAATTTCACACTATCGCAAGAATTTATTTGATGAAAGAGATCAAATTCAATGTACTAATCTATTAGACATATCAAATTTTGCATGCCCACCGTGGGGCTCGAACCCACGACCACAAGGTTAAGAGCCTTGCGCTCTACCAACTGAGCTAGACGAGCTAATTTTAACCATAAATTTGTATACAAAATGTCGGGACTTATGAATTTATTATTATTGGTAATCATAAGTTAGAATGGTTTTGTATTAGCAATAATTTTATATAATATATTGGGACTTCAAAACTAATTATTATAGATGAGCTTATGCATTGATACATTCTGCGTCCTTCAATCTCTATCCTGATATTCTTGAAATAATCGAGTCTTTACATCAATGATGTAAACATATTTTGATTTTGACATATATATAATCTTTGCATGAAATTATTAAATTCCTGATATTAGAAGATTTACTACATAGTGATATTGGATGATTTCCTAAAGCACCATTCATTAGATATATGTGTGTGAAAGCTAGTAGATGCACCATTCGTGAGGCTGAGAGATATTACTTAGAGAAGTTTCCCTCAGAGTAATAACCTTAATAACAAAACTAATTTGATAATGTTTCTATTTTTTCCTTGCACAATTTTAGATAGTGAAAAATATTAATAATAGAAAAGTCAGGATTGCAGAGTGGTCAATGGTGCTAGAATCAAGTTCTAGTCTTCGATAGAAGGCGTGGGTTCAAATCCCACTTCTAACATTAAGTGGGTACTACATGATCATTTATTGAACATTTGATATTGATTGTTAACTTCAGTTCGACTTAAAATTTAGTACTATCGCAAGCATTTATTGAACTTCTTAATCTTGTGAGGTACAATGGAGCTTTAATTGATGAAAGAGCTCAAATTCAATATACTACTATAGACTACAAATTCTATACTTTGAGAGACTAAAGATCGAATTCCAGTCTTGATAGTTACAACCAGTGCGGCCCACCCTAGTGATCGAACCGAGCCCATGAATACGTTTTATACTAATTTTGTATCGAGAATATCTAGAGACTTATGAACTTATTATTACTGGTAACCTTAAGCAATAATGATTTTGTATTAACAATAATTTTATACAATGTGGGTACTACATGATCATTTATTGAACATTTGATATTGATTGTTAAATTCAGTTTGACTTAAAATTTAGTACTATCGCAAGCATTTATTGAACTTCTTAATCTTGTGAGGTACAATGGAGCTTTAATTGATGAAAGAGCTCAAATTCAATATACTACTATAGACTACAAGTTTTATACTTTGAGAGACTAAAGATCGAATTCCAGTCTTTATAGTTACAACCAGTGCAGCCCACCCTAGGGATCGAACCGAGCCCATGAATACCTTTTATACTAATTTTGTATCGAGAATATCTAGATTCTTATGAACTTATTATTACTGGTAACCTTAAGCAATAATGATTTTGTATTAACAATAATTTTATACAATGTCCTTTAACTTTAAAGCTAATTATTGTAGATGAATTTATGAAATGATACGCTAATAATATTAATATAATTTCATTGCGATATATATTCTTCTCACATTTAGTCGCAACTACTAGGATGTTACATTCAGTGCGATCTTCCTTCTCACATTTAGTCCCAACTACTAGGATGTTACATTCAGTGCGATCTTCCTTCTCACATTTAGTCGCAACTACTAGGATGTTACATTCAGTGCGATTTAAAATTCAACACTATCGCAAGCATTGATCAATAACTTCTTAATCTTGCAAACTTTAGTCACTCAAATATAAGGTATTACTCCATATTAGATATTGAAAAATATATTTTTTTAGAAAATAATGAGTCTTGAACCCAAGAGCTCATGATCCTCCCGTATATAGTCCAATTACTCTAACTAGAGGGATGTACACTTTGTGTATGATATTGAAAAATATTAATAAGAGAAAGATTTAGCAACTTGCTCTTGAATGTTACATTCAGTGCGACTTAAAATTGAATACTTCAATATTATCGCAAGCATTGATCAATAAGTTCTTAATCTTGCCAACTTTAGTCACTCAAATAGAAGGTATTACTCTATATTAGATATTGAAAAATATTTTTTTTTAGAAATTAATGAGTCTTAAACCCAAGACCTCATGATCCTCTCCTATAGAGCTCAATTACTCTAACCAGAGGGATGTAATATTGAAAAATATTAATAAGAGAAAATTTAGGCTACTTGCTCTTGAATGTTACATAAAATTAAATACTTTCAATATTATCGCAAGCATTGATCAATAAGTTCTTAATCTTGCCAACTTTAGTCACTCAAATATAAGGTATTACTCTATATTAGATATTAAAAAATATATTTTTTTATTAATTAATGTGTCTTGAACCCAAGACCTCATGATCCTCCCGTATAGAGCTCAATTACTCTAACCAAAGGGATGTACAGTTTGTGTACAACATTGAAAAATATTAATAAGAAAAAAATTAGGCAACTTGCTCTTGATTGTTACATTCAGTGCGACTTAAAATTAAATACTTTCAATACTATCACAAGCATTGATCAATAAGTTCTTAATCTTGCCAACTTTAGTCACTCAAATATAAAGTATTACTCTATAAAGCTTATTGCATTTAGCACATGCACCATAGGGCTCGAACCCACAACCACAAGATTAAAAGCCTTCCGTTATACCATCTAAGCTAGACAAGCTAATGTTAACACTAAATTTGTAAATTACGAATTTATTATTATTGGTAAGCATAAGCAAGAATGATTTTGTAGTAGCAATAATTTTATAGAATATCTTGTGACATCGAAACTAATTATTGTAGATGAGCTTATGCATTAATACATTCTGCATCCTTCACTCTATATTCTGATATTCTTGAAATAATCGAGTCTTTACATCTATGTTATTAACATATTTTGATTTTGATATATATATAATCTTTGCACAAAATTATTAAATTCCTGATATTGGAAGATTTCCTACATAGTGATATTGGATGATTTCCTAAAGCACCATTCATTAGATATATGTGTGTGAAAGCAAGTAGATGCACCATTCGTGAGGATGAGAGATATTACTAAGAGAAGTTTCACTCGGAGTAATGGCCTTAATAACAAAGCTAATATTATAATTTTTCTTTTTTTTGCCTGCACAATTTTAGATATTGAAAAATATTAATAAGAGAAAAGTCTAGATGGCTGAGTAGTCTAAGGTGCTAGACTCAAGTTCTAGTCTTCAATTTTCTTAATCTTGTCACGTACAATGGAACTTTAATAGATGAAAGAGATAAACTTCAATATACTACTCTAGACTTCAAGTTCTAGACTTTGAGAGACTAAATATCCAATTCAAGTGTTGAAGGTTGCAATTAGTGCGGCCCACCGTAGGGGTTGAACCCATGAATACAAAGTTAAGAGCCTTGCGCTCTACCAACTAAGTTAAAGGGGCTAATTTTTACACTAAATTTGTATAAACAATATTTTGGGACTTATGAACATATTATTATTGGTAAGTTTAAGCTAGAATGATTTTGTATTATAATTTTATAGAATATCTTGTAACTTCCAAACTAATTATTGTAGATGAGCTTATGCAATGATACATTATGCATCCTTCACTCTCTATTATGATATTCTTGAAATAATCGAGTATTTACACCAATGATATTAATATATTTTGATTTTGACATATATATAATCTTTGCCAAAAATTATTAAATTCTTGATATTAGATGATTTCCTACATAGTGATATTGGATGATTTCCTAAAGCACCATTCATTAGATATATGTGTGTGAAAGCTAGTAGATACTCTATTCGTGAGGATGAGAGATATTACTAAGAGAAGTTTCCCTCTCTAATATGATAATTTTTCTTTTTTTTGCCTGCACAATTTTAGATATTGAAAAATATTAATAAGAGAAAAGTCTAGATGGCTGAGTAGTCTAAGGTGCTAGACTCAAGTTCTAGTCTTCAATTTTCTTAATCTTGTCACGTACGATGGAACTTTAATAGATGAAAGAGCTAAACTTCAATATACTACTCTAGACTTCAAGTTCTAGGCTTTAAGAGACTAAATATCCAATTCAAGTGTTGAAGGTTGCAATCAGTGCGGCCCACCGTAGGGGTGGAACCCATGAATACAAAGTTAAGAGCCTTGCACTCTACCAACTGATTTAAATGGGCTAATTTTAACACTAAATTTGTATAAACAATATTTTGGGACTTATGAACATATTATTATTGGTAAGTTTAAGCTAGAATGATTTTGTATTATAATTTTATAGAATATCTTGTAACTTCCAAACTAATTATTGTAGATGAGCTTATGCAATGATACATTATGATCGACTTGGGGCAATGCTTTCTTGCTCTGCGATTACTTGTGCCCGGTGGTTTTCAAAATTTACTCTTCAGATACCTCTTCAAACTTATTGCGGGTGAATAAACTGGATAAAGTGAAAGACGACTAAATAGCAGCTATTCATTTATATAAAGAAAAGAACCCAGGGTGCTCCACCGACTTGAGACATCATTAATGCTCCATTGACTTCATCGTTAGTATTCTTCATGGCCAGACAACTTTTGTGGTTGCTTTGATCGTTCTCCATCATTCTCTGTTCCACACGGCACACATGCTCTGCTATTGATTGGCTTATCTGATCCCTTTTTTTATATCTTATTTTCTATATGAAGAATTATTATCCTGAAACTGAATCGTACTTGCTGTGCAGCTCGGCCGATTTACTTTCTGAGTCCAACTGATCAAAACTTTTTTTTTTTTTTTCCTTTGCCCTGCTCATCATCTTTTTTCTTTTGTGCGGCATCAAGTTAGTGTGGCTAGGCTGAGGAAAACAGGTGCTCGATCTTCAAAATAGCACGAGCAAATCGTCTTCGGACCCCCACCACCACTTTCTCGGTGGTGGAAGGAGCCCAAACATGATAAATTGTCTCCCACCTTGGTTGGTCAAGAGCGACTTCCATGGGAGCGACGCATAGCAAATGCGAACCAAAAGGTAGGTTCTTTTTAGCGTCAGGTAAGACCACCTGGGATGGGGGTCCTGAGTGCACAGCAGCAGGGCCGTCGTGTTTTGGATAAGTCGATCGGAGCTTGGATCCTCCTACAGCTACAAGAAACAAGGTTAGCTGGGGCAGTATGGTTAGATTTTTTTATGCTCGGCGATAGATAGATGTTTGTTTTTGGATCTTCCACGGCTGACTGACCGTCTCTGTGTTTATTATTATTATAATTTCTGATGCGGGCTGATGATTATGATGATTTAAAATTATCATTTTCTCATTTGGCCTTTGCGAAGGCAGTGTCAGGTGTACCATGATCTCTGGTTCGTTTTATTTATTTTAATTCTAAAATTTTAAGAGAAGTTGAAACACCCCATGCTTTATTGTTTAACAGAACGGCATGTAGGTAATGGAGACGAGATGACCGACTGCTGCTGCGTGTGGGTCGTAATCAGGGAGAGCCACAAATTTTTTTTAATGATTTCCCTTTCTTGGTGAGATCAGGAGGAAGCAGGGGATTGCTTCATTATCCAGTGAGCGAGCGTAGGGCATAGAATTTATTTTTAAAAAAAAGTGGGGATGATGGACCCTCCACCTCTTGCTTACATTATTTCTTCGGATGAGCTTCCTTAACAACCGATGGTGGATATATTTTCTATCTATCTATCTTTTAATCGTCGGTCAAGCGATGAGAGTCAGTCAGGGGTGATTGATCTTTGAAGAATAGAATACAAGGATGGTGGTGGGTGGGGCTACCGCTTCCGACCATCTTTTAAACATTTTTAGCTTGATAGATTTGCTGGATCTTAAAATTAATTGTTTGAGATGGATTGATGATTTAGAGTGAGTTTTTGTGGCTTAAATTTAATTCTTCTGGGGCCTACTTTTTTTTTTAATTAGGGGGGTAATAATATTGCTTTTTGTGACCCTCGAGATTAATTTTATGGTTTTTTTTTTAAATCTCATTATTTAATAAATCTTGTGTGTTCAGTCACATAAAAAGTTATTATGGGGGTATACGATTTGCTTTAATCTCAGGGTGGGGAGCTTAAGAAAATAACATCGAAGGTTGCCTCCGAGACATTAAGAAAGAGTAAATTAAGAGGAAAAAAAATCATGGGAGTATGGAGGGGCAGACAGATAGATGCATTGTCTGCCACGTAGGATCAGGTGTTTCTGCCACGGGGAAAAAAACGAAGAAGAAGAATGAGAGCAGCAGCTTTCAACGAGCCACACCGTCTGCTCGACGAGGGAGAAGGCAAGAGAAATGGACGGTGGATGGCCCTCCGCGTACGCTCAAAATAAATCGATCTTCTCCGACCTCCTCCGTGGTCATCATGCGTCGCACGTGGCGTTGCAGCGAACCCGACCTGATCTTACGGGCATGACGTGGACTTACGCTCCCCACTCGGCTCGGCTCGGCTCGGCTCGGCTCGTGGTCGTCGCCGTCCCACGAATCCACGGACGGGCACGCGCATCTGCACGAACACGTGGATGGTGGGGCGCAGGCAGGACGATGATTTTTGGCACCCCACGTTTCCAATATGGTTTGATTGATTAAGCAGGATGATGATGGTGGGGTTGAATGGAACTCCACGTTTCCAATATGGTTTTGATGAAATTAGCAGAATCTTCTCTTCCTCTGTTTAATTTAATTTGTCCTTTTTCTACAGTATTCATTCATAATTAAGGTGGGCTTAAAAAGACTCTTGCTGCTGCATAACAATCACGCCAAACATGAGCCGTCGCAACATGCATGCAAATTACCAAGTAGGAAGAAAGGGACGGATGGACAGGCAGCAGTTCCTGTTACTGTTGTTTTTTTCTTTAAAAAACAAAAAAAAAAAAAGTATTCTAGACATAATTATTTAAGACTTCTCATATTCATATATTATTCTATACAAATAAATAAATAATAACTTAAATGACAAAGTTGGCCTAACATCCTTTTTGAAGATGCATATAGGCTACACTCAATACTCAATCAAACAGAAACATGATAAATAAATGTAAATCATTTTAGTTTAGATTTATAATGGTAAAGAAATGATCCTAAACCACAAGTTGGTCGATAGTATTAATAGAGAGTTCTAAAAATAGATAAAATTTCCTCGTATAAATGTCTATCCCCTCAATGTTTAGAAACAGAAGAGTTAATTTGACATTAAAGAGAGTTAATAGAGTTAAGAGTGCATTATAATCGTGGTTGAGTTTATGTTATTCTTCTTTACTTGTTTTTCTAATTTTATCTCTTTTTGTGTGCTCAACAAGATTAATAGTGTCAATGATGTTACGCCACACACCTCTTTAAACGATGCAATACGCATCAAGTTTAATTAGGAGCATGACAATTGATATCAGGAGTTAAGTTTTTTTTTTGTCTAAATAAAGAAAGATGAATAACAATAACCCCTCTCCTCTCTCCATTAAAAATAGTGTCCCAACAAAGTTTACAACCAACTCGAGGAGTGAGTTATCGGAGTGATATCCATACAAGATGAGGACAATTGGAACCCCAACTTGTTGTACTACTGCGTGAAGGAGCTCCAATTTGCTATACTACTGTGTGAAGGAGCTCCAATTTGCTATATAAATACTACGAAGGGACTTCAAGCTCATTCGAGCAACCACCAACCACAACTCTAATCTCGACGGACATAATACTCCATCCTTCCCTCCACGAGAATCTACGGATGTGCATGAACAGTGCTAGAAGTGCAGATGCACTTTTATACACTTGTTTTATATTCATTTGAATACATGACGTTTAATCACGGGAAGCGCAGGTGCACTGCTTTGCTAATCAACAAAGCTTTTATACCCTGATTACTCGTCCGCTTCTTAAAATAATTTCAAGTAATTTTCATTTGCTAAAAAATAAACACATCATCACAATCTACGGAAGGAAATAAAGTATTCTAAAATATTATACTTCCTCATCGCTCTTATATACTTGTAATTTAATAAATTTGTCTATGTTTAATTCAATTCATTTACGACGTTCATTTATAAATCAGGAAGAATTTACTGTCAGCTTATACTAAAATCTAACTCTAACTTCATCAGATTTTATTTCTACAATCTCTAGCTAACTAATTTTTTTATATTGTATTATTATTATTAACAAAAATAGATAGATTAGCATTTTATTTTATAATTGGTTTTGACTTTTAAAACTAACTAAATTTTATATATTCAACCTAGAATAAAATAAAAAATAGCAACCTAGAAGAATTCAAAATGTAACTAAAATGACCTACGTTAACTAAATTTTTATTATTTCTTGGAAGTATATTTATATATAAAAAGAAGGCAGTAGGCTTAACCCAGTAACTCTTGCTACATACACTGCATACTATGATGAATACAAGAAGAAGAAGGGAAGATTATAACGCAAAGCAATCTTTTTTTTATAAAAAAAATGTCGACGTCCAATTGCCAATTGCCACGGCATGCGCAAAAAATAAACACATCATGCATGGCACGTCAGGTTTGAACAATTAACGTCGGCATTTTTCAGCGGCAGGCCAACTTTGATTTTATTCTGCGAGCGAGCGTGGTTGACTCGGTCTTAGGATAAATTAATGCAAGATGGGATAAAATTGTATGTAAATACGATGTGGAACCATAATTTGTAGTTACGTTCGAAATAGTCGGTTCGAGTTTTAAAGAACAAACACCACGGTTTAATAATAAACGCTATATTAATTTAATACACCGATTTATACCATGATCATATATATATATATACATATTAAAATTGAGAGAGGGGGTAATAATTTCTGATGAAAGCGAAATCGGAACCCTTTTGGCTCGGCTCCACATGAAATTAACACGCCGTGCCATGATGGAAAAATGAAGAAGAAGAAGAAGCAGCCTCTCTCTCAGTGATTCTTAATTTTGTGTGGCTCTTTCAACTGATGGCTACTACTGACTATTATTAAAACAAATTAAATTAAGAAATGGTCGGTGGGTCCTCCTCCTCCTTTTTTGTTATTCTTATTAATTACATTCCTACTACTTTTTCTTTAAATAAAAAATATATATATATATCCATCCATTCATGACGCTGCCTCCTCAACCACATTTCCCCATTTAATGTAATTAATTCAATAACCGACCAATGGCCACGTATTTATACTAAACTATTACAAGTATATGTGTTCATTATTAATAAGCCATGCCAGGACAACATGTATAGGGAATTAACTAACTCGCCCGCTGATATATATATATAATATGTAGGTACTTGCTAGCTAGCTATTTCCCAGCTCACTCACATTACACGTTACGATTAAATAGTCTCTTCTTCATCTATATTAATTAATCCTCTCTAGCCCTAGAGAGAGATAGATATTGAGAGGAATTTTTTTTTACTTTTTAAACCCGTCCCTCGTACCTACCTACCTACCTACCTACTATATTTACTATAACTATTCGTATCCTTGTCGTTTTAATCTAATCTATATAGATATAATTTTAGGTTGATAAATAGTGGTAATCACTGCACGGGCTCTGGAACTAATTCAATGTCGTATGCTTCTGCTTGCAAACTCCTTTGAAAATAATTGATAAGTAGATCCGATATGAACATCCAAGGGGTATTTATGCCTACCTTACCTTGGGAAGTGCTGACGAGCACCTTTATATATATTATAGAAGAAACTCCCAAATTACTTTTGTGTTTACGACGACGACGCTGAAGTTGAAAAGCTACCATGGGCAAATTGTGTTCACCGCAAACTAGTGTTTTCATCTATAATTTACTGATCGTGTATTATTCGAGTGTTCTTTTGCAAATAGCTATCAGAAATTCACCTCTGAAAGGCTTGGCATTCACCTTCCTTCATTTTTTTGGGCAATGGCCTCAGTGGGTATGGATGACAGAGCTGTTCAGATATGGAAAGAGAGAAAAAATTAGAGGAGTCTTTTGTAGTAGTATACCTACAGAATGTAGGGAGGGAGCTTATATTCCAGAAAGAAAGCTTTAGTAGACACCTACTTGTCGATTCTTTGAATGTTCTTCTTCCCATACCAATAATATCGGTTATCGGTGCGTGAACCTCGTCCTCAAAATCTGAATTATTCTTAATGGAGCTCATGGAATTAATACGATGAGCTGAGAGGTAAAATCCTACCATATAATTCTAGCCAATCATCTCCTTGGATCAGTTATTCTTCCGTGTTAGAGCTTGAATTGTGCTTGGGAGGGAGGGATTCAGGAAGCATCAAGGTTGAGTATGCAGTGCTGGCTTTGAAATTTTATCTAATAATAAACAAGCTTTAAAATAATACATTCAGGACTGCCAAGAGAACCAGGCTGCTGATGTTAGGAGGACTACTGCTGGATGAGCTGTCACAGCTTGGAGATACGTGAGCAAACAACAAACAAGTTAGCGGATCAATTAGCTGCCGACTCTTTTAGAATGAGTGGAGTTCCGGAGAATCTTTCAACAAGCTGTTTCAGTGAAGCCTTACCCTAAAGTTTTTTTCATTTTTTTTATTTTCCTTGTACAGCCTCCAATGACTTCTCAGTCTTTAGTTAGTATTATTAGATAGAAAATTATAATATGATTCTTTTGAAGGTACCTTGACACTTGTATTATCTTTTTATAAAATTGATCATGATTGGACGTTGAATAAAACTAGTTTCTTATTAACACAACGGAGGATCTCTACCTCTCAATCTCTTAGAATAATAGGAGAGAATGACTTTTTTTTACTAAGTATTCAATTGATTATTGAGCTTAGTGAATATTAAACTCATCTATTTTAATATAGAGTCTTATCATCTAACACTATATATTCACTCTTCTTTGAAAAATAGTCCTAGCAAACTAATTATTATTTACCCAAGATAAATTTTAAGTTGATTATTTAGTCTTAGTAAAATAATAAATTAAAAGATATTCACTGGTTTGATATTTAATTAAATTTTTTCTTCACTAGATGCATTTTATCGTCTAAATATTTTAGAAAAGAATATGATCTAATTTATTATTATATGATTATTTTATTACTATATTTTTTAAGAAAAGAATATAATCTAATTTAAGATTATAAGAGTATCTTCAATACTTTATTGGATTAAAAACCTAAACTGTATGGTTGCTTATTCTGTTGAAGATAATTTTAAGTTAGTAATTAGAATGTTATGCCATGTTATAATAACAACACTATGGGAATGCTATATTACAAATTAAATTTGGTGAAGCTTTGATAAGATGACACCTAACCTATGATATATGATAGATGACTAAAGTGCAATATATTACTTCGGTTGAGATCTGTCTAGATCCATAATGGTGCATGATAATTCTCCATCAAAAGTTGCACTATACTAATAATAGGGAATTTTAAAAATAGTTAAAATCATCTTCTATAAAAGGCCGTCGATGTCAACAGGATAATTTTTTCCCCTTAATGCAACCTGGCCTTGTACGTGAGCACCTATAAACTCGCCATGAGTAAAATATGACCAAGGAGTTGACGAGAGCGTCATTTACTTTGAATGAGGGAGTATTCTACTCTGGATGCCGCATAACACTTCTAAGATTGAGAATACATTTAAGCCATACTCATCCAACTCAATACATGTAATGGATGACTAAAGTAGGATGAATCACTTTAGCTCAGATCCACAATAGTGTATGATTCTCCACTATAAGTTAGATCACACTAATGTAGAGAGTTCTAAAAATAACTAGAATCATCTACTATGAAAGTTGATCAACGTCAACATTCAAAGTGGGGCATGTAATTACTATTAGAGAAAATGATTTCTTGATCATAATTGTAATAAGAGAGTTGGGTGACCAATCATCCAATATGTGAATGATAGTGATTACCTATTCTTATTATTTTCTTGCTTTCAAAACGTTTTCAAATTTATTCTTACATATGTTATGAAGGCTAGTAGCATTGACAGTGTTATACCGTACAACCCCATTAAATAGTATAATTTCCTCGGACGTATATGATTTGATTGGGGTGTGACACTGATGCATCTAGGCTGCAGTTACTCTATCCAAAATATTTGATGATGAGCCAAAGTGAGACACAATCATTAAGCTTATAATAGCAAAAGTGTTCGATAATGTTCAATTGCTAAGATCAGCCTAAGATGTGCTAAATCAAACAAGGAGCCCAATCATTCATTGATGCACACATTTACAGGAGACAAGGGTGATACTCATTATGAGTTCCGCAATACTAATAATAGAGAGTTTCAAAAATAAATAAAATTCTCTCGTATAAAAGTATATAAAAGTCTATTATCCTCAACCTTCAGAGATAGGGGAGGAGATGATTGATAAGAGAAACTAGTAGCATGGATGAAGTTAAGCTTGGTGGGAGGGTTTGAGGGTGTGATTCTGAAATGAAATGTCTTAATTGGGGTGAGATACTTTCTATATATATATATATAGGTACAGGTATAATTATCAAAATTAAATATTATCCTAATATTAAAAAAATAAAATTTTAATAAATAAATAAATAAATATGTTTTGAGGAGGTGAAAGATTGGAGGAATATCATTTTATTCTACCCCTTGAAACAAAAATTGATGTCGTTTTCCACAATCAATAATTAGGGATTTAGAATTATCCGTTAGGAATTGTAGCGTGCCAGCCAAATGCATGCATCCGGCTTCCCTCCCCCGCCTTTATAAACCCCACACTTCCCCCTTTCCATCTCCTGCCAAGAGCAGCAGCGGCAGCACCCACCCGCAATTGGCCGCCGCCTGCCCTCATTCGTTAAAGCCGGACGAGTGAGAGGAAGAATCGAAGCCAAATCCGCCATGTCCGCCTCCCTCGCCTCCTCCCTCGCTCCTTCTCCTTCTCCCTCACCTATCATCCCCACCATGGCTCTGAATTCAAGCTCCTCTGCCACTGCCTCCGATGCTGCTGCTGCTGCCGCCGCCGTCGCCGTCGTGTCAACGTGCACGGTCTTCCCCGACCGGCCGTCCGTCATTGGCGACCTCCGCCTCTCCGTCTCCGACCTCCCCATGCTTTCCTGCCACTACATCCAGAAGGGCCTCTTCTTCTCTCCTCCGCCCATCCCCATCCCGTCTCTGGTCTCCCTGCTCGCCTCCACCCTCGCCCGCAACCTCTCCCTCTTCCCTGCCCTGGCCGGCCGCCTCTCCACCCTCCACGACGGACGGATCGTCATCGACTGCAGCGACGCCGGCACCGAGTTCTCCTACGCCGTCGCCGCCTCCCTCTCGCTTGATGTCCTCCTCCCGGCCTCCGAAGATGTCCCGCTGGCCGTCAAGTCCTTCTTTCCCCTCGACGGCGCCATCAGCTTCAATGGCCACTTCCGCCCGCTGGCCGCCTTCCAGCTCACCGAGCTCGGTGACGGAGCCGTCTTCATCGGCGCCGCCGTCAACCACGCCGTCGTTGATGGAACATCGTTCTGGAACTTCTTTAACTCCTGGGCGGAGCTCTGCCGCGGCGGGAACCCCTTGCCGCCGGACTTCCGCCGGAACTTTTTCGGTGAGTCGAAGGCGGTGATTCGGTTCCCGGGGGGCAGCGGCCCGGAGGTGACCTTTTCGATGGACGCGCCGCTCCGAGAGCGGATCTTTTACTTCAGCCGGGAGGCAATCCTCCAGCTCAAATCGAGGGCCAATCGCCGCGTCAATGGCGGGGGCAGTGATTCGGCCGCCGAGATCTACGGGAAGCAAATCCACGACCCGAAGGCAGCGGCGGGGGCGGCGAAAGCAGGGGAGGAGATCTCGTCCTTCCAGTCGCTTTGCGCGCAGATGTGGCGGTCGGTGACGCGGGCGCGGAAGCGGCTGCTACCGGAGGCGCCGACCACGTTTCGGATGGCGGTGAACTGCCGGCACCGGGTGGATCCCCCGGTATCGGCGAACTACTTCGGGAACGCGATACAGAGCATCCCGACGACCGCGGCGGTGGGGGAGGTGGTAGGGCGGGACCTCCGCTGGGTGGCAGGACTCCTGCACCGCAACGTGGTGGCGCACGACGACAAGAAGGTGAGGCGCGGGGTGGCGGAGTGGGAGTCGGCGCCGCGGTGCTTTCCGCTGGGTAACCCGGACGGCGCGGGGCTGACGATGGGGAGCTCGCCGCGGTTCCCCATGTACCGGGGGAACGACTTCGGATGGGGGTTGCCGGCGGCGGTGAGGAGCGGCAAGGCCAACAAGTTCGACGGGAAGATGTCAGCCTTCCCGGGGAGGCAGGGGGGCGGCAGCGTGGAGCTGGAGGTGTGCCTGGCGCCGGAAACCATGGCGGCGCTCCTCCAGGACGATGAGTTCATGAGCTACGTCACTCAGAAGTAGAGCGGCGCGGCGTTCACGAAGACAGTTAAAAAATATGTCAATTAACTGCTCCGAGTGAAGTCAAAAGGAAAGAGAGAAAAAAAATCTAATAAAATAAGGAGAGTGCAAGATTTAGGGTATCTTGGAAGATTACTTGTTAGTGTGTTCTTTTAACTCTTATGATAGTTTGTGCCTGAGTTGTGTGCTTCAAGCTTGAAATTATTGGCGAGTTGCCTAATGCATTGCATTCCTGGATTTCTCAACATCGATCGAATTTAGTAGGTGTTGAACCCAGTACCTCTATACATCATATGAGTCATACGAGTTGTTTTTGAAGATTTTCTTATGTTTATTTGGTCAATTAAAGATACTAACTTCAACAATGATAAAGAGCAACTCCCTCTTTGAACTGGTTAGAGCTAAAAGTTGCCTCCTAACTAGATGGCCTATAACCACTCATGATGATCACAATAAAAAGGAAAAAAAAAACGCAATAATATTTTGAAGCAGTGGAATTGATCTGATAGGTGATCCGTATGTCAGCTAATTGGAAGTTGATTAAAGTTCATTGAACGGCTAGCGAAATAAGACAAAGCTGTCTCTAACATTAACCCTATAGAATGGATCATTATTAAAATAAAGATTAGGGAGGGATGGATGAATGGATACATTCCAAGTCTCACCTACCAATAATAGTTTTGATTTGACATAAAACAGTCCTTTGGCACTCACTGTATGGTTCTTGCGTGAACCCTGATCCATCCTTTTTACATGACAAAGGTCAAGCTTTCAAGCAATCCAACACCCTTAAAGAACTCCACAGCTTACATTTACTTATTTGGTTTCATCTAAATTCCTATCGTACAACATCACCTATCAAGGGCACAGGCAAGGGCTTAATCATAGCAGAGAGGTAGTTGCCCTTGTCAATTTGCTTGGTTTTCCAGCCCTAAATGAGGCAGAACGAATCACCCGACTAGCCAACTCAACTTAATTTTCGCTCACATGTTTACATTCTAACCTCTACAGCTGCAGCTGCTTTCCGGCGTCCTGAGGATCCATTTAAACAGCTATTGCAGCGGTGCAAGCACCGGCACCTTCTCCTTCCGCCAGGAACGGATGGCATCGCTGTAGTTCTAATCGCGGATTACCCGCGATGCTGCCCTCCAGTCGTGATTCTCCATCTCTTCTCGAGCTGCCTTGCCCATGGCTGTCCTGGTGTCGCTGCAGGACCGGAGGTGGCAGATCTTGTTCACTAGGTCGCCAGGAGCGAAGAGGTAGCTGGTCTTGCCTTCCTGATCCTCAGGTATAGTGTCGGGTTTCCCTCCTGCATGAGCTGCGACCACAGAGATGCCGGATGACATGGTCTCCAGCACAACTTGGCCGAGCGTCTCGGATTCTGAAGGCATCAAAAAGACATCCCCGCTGGCGTATGCCTTCGAGAGCTCTTCTCCTCGAAGCATGCCTGTGAATACTGCAGCCATGCCGGTTAACAACTTCTCCAGTTCAGGCCTGCTTAAACAGACAGAAAGAGAACAACGGTAAGAACAGCTTAGTCACTCTAATCACACTCGGATTCTTTAGTAACATGTCGAAACAATTTTGATTAATATGCAAGTGCAGGTTTGCTATCAGTGGTAATCCAAGGAATACCAATGATATCATACTCATGCGAACATTATGCTCTGAAGCTCAACATATGGAACTTTAATTATGAACGTAATTAATGATTAATTCATGGCCTTATCCATATTCTGATAAAGAAGGTACTTGAAAAGAATTCAATCTAGCACTCTAAACTTTTTGTATTCTTAATTAGTGCTTCCAACCTCCACTTTTTATTTCAGCTAGAATGAAAATGGGGGGAAGGAATTTGAAAGTACGTCACCTGTACGGTCCATCCCGACAACTGCAATTCTGACTCCTGGAAGCTTGTCCACAACCCTGAGCATTAAATTCTAGGAAGTATATTTAAGTGTTGCTAGTAAATAAATAAGGTTTGTGAAAAAAGAAATATCACCTTTTGAGAAAACCTAAGTCTTTTCTGCTCCTAAGCGCCCAACATGAATCAATAAAGGTTTTTCTGGTTCACCATTACTGAAAAAGGAGAGTTCAACTTCAACATTCATCCGTTGATTGTGATACTATCAGTATTTGATTGGTAACTAGTGGGTACCTTAACCTTACACGCATTTCATGACTGTAATAACGCGGATGGAAAATTTCAGAGTCAATACCCTTATTCCAAAGGCGTATTTTATGTGATACGTAGAAAAAGAAAGATGCCATCAGTAACGAAGAAGAAATACAACACATCAGAGATGATAATTCAGAGATGTTAATGTTGAGGAAACCTTCGAAGAAGGGTCTAACGTTCTGTTGCATGAGCAGCGACAAGGTCCTTGCTAATAGCAGCAGAAGGCACCAGAGTAAGGTCAGCGGCTCTGTGAAGGAACCCTAAGAAGGGAAAACTACCAAGTAAGTGACACAGAATTAGCATCCTATCAAGCAAGAAAAATGAACCCCACAACCCATCCCAAAAAAAACTTACTTCTTACTGACCACATGGGCTCCACCAACCAACTGAATATATATCGAAGTATGTATCTGTAGCAATTGTAAGAATCGTGTAGTAAGATGGTATGCTTATTTAGTAAATGTTACCTTATTAAGTCAATATACATATAAACATAAATATTTGTTAGTAAAGCTCAGACTAGAGGGATGTTTCAGCAATCATTGAGATACATATATGCCTTATATTTGATGTTCTTCCGTGCTATAGAAGATTTTGTTTAGCTTCTACTTTTACATAGTTAAGATTCACATCAGTCTTTCTAGGTCGTTGACGTTTGAAATGTTCTTTCTTTAGCTGAAGAATGTCAATAAACTGACAACAGAAAAGTTCAAATGGGTATAAACAGCAAAACTAAAAGTCTTAGCAAAGTTTAAAAAGAAAAGTGGAAATTTGCAGTAGTTAGTGAATTCAAAGGTATAGTTTAATAAAACAGTATCCTAAAATGAAACATCAAATTCTAACAATGATAATGTTAATGCAAAGAGCAAACGGTTTATTTATCAAAACCAACTTACTTTGGAACATGAGTGTGATATGACATCACATAGGAACACAAAGCATCTTGGCAATTGCCAGAGCACCAAATACCTGAAATATTAATTAAGAAGTATCAGCAGGACAACATTTTCAAGAGAAATGAAGGTATCATCCTTTCGTAAGTAAAAATTACCACGATTCCTGGTGAAGATGCGCGGATAATATCTGGCTTGAAGTTTGCAACTTCAGATATTATTCTTGGGCTAAGAGCCAGTGAAAGTGGGACTTTATGATACCAAGGACAAGGAAAGCTGCAAATGGAACTCAGAACTCTAAGAAAAGCAAATGGAGACGCAAATTCTGCAATGCATGATGGAGAACAAATGCCGTGGGACATAGAATTGAAAATGGCTGGCTTATATCAACTCTCTTTTTGATACTCACCTGAACAAATTCTCACATCCTGTAATGAAAGCACACATCTAGTACTAGATCCTTCAAATTAAAGAATTTTATTTGTTACACTAAGTTCTCAGTGTGCATGAAGTATGTTGATGAAGCCGGAGTTTCTCACCAATAGGCAATCTAGCTGAGCGATGAGCAGCAGGGTCAAAACCGATGCCAATATTTACCAACAGGGAGGAGTAGAGCCAATAGGAATATCTATGTCTACCCATCGGTGTTGACCAAAATGGCAACACAATGGGTTCGTGGAATAAATGAACCTGCTTAAAACCAAGGTATATCTCCAAGTACGTGGCAAGTCGCGTCCTATTATTTCATTAGACCGGTATCACTCCGTGCTTAGACATGACTTTTGTAATTAACATGGAATGGAACTTTGTCTTTTTAGGAGGCAAGGTTTTGTTTGTAAACATCATCATCTAGCAGGCTTAAGGAACAATAATAAACTAAATGAAAGTCATTGGAGGATATACGATGATTTAGAATTCATCAGCACAATGCATAGATCTTCATTTCAAGAAACAGTATCATAAACTAGAATTGTTTACCAAATTGTCAAAACAATTTTGAGTAAGAATGACCACTAAGCATATGTTCAAGATAATGCATATACAACAAGTCTTCATGGTTAGTCACAACAATGACCTGTATAAAGCATGATGAAAACTTCCATTAGATTCTGCAAATCCTAAATCTTACTTAGCATATATGTCTTTTCTCCACATACTACAATGACAAATATAATAACGTTTTTAGACGCAAATGTCTGCAATCAAACATGAATCAGTTCTGCCCAGAGAATTATGTACAGCCAGTACAACAAATAAGTCCAGGATCAAGTTGTACTGAGAAGTATTCACCTCATCCCCCAGCTCACGCAAATTTTTGATAAAATTCTGAAAGCGGTTCTTATATCGAGAGACGTAGCTGCCAGACAAAAACCAAACTCTAACTCAGTAGTGCAGCAGCAATCAGCGAAAAGATATTTTCTGCAAAACAAAGGGAACCGGCATATGCTTAGGAAGTTTCCTGGGAATCAAGAAGAAAGAAAGAAGGAAAACACTCATCGGAGAGAGCGATATCCAAATCATCATACCTCCGATTCAAGATGACAAGTTTCATCAGTCGAAGTGACAGAAGGCAAAAATTTCCAAGAAAAATGGACCCATCAACATCATGGGGCGGCGACTCATCCACCCAAGGAAAAAAATCTCGAAGCCCTTTTCAAATGGAAAAAATATCACAAAACCACCCAGGCCCAACTTCAGCGTCACAAATCCAAACTTCAGCAGACAAACCCATCATCAAAAATTCAAACATTTTGGATGCAAAACTGAAGACGACAAGTTGCATCAATCGAAATCGAGAGCAATAATTTCACTTAAGTGACGGAACGAGGAACTTCCATAACAAACGCATCATCGACAAGGGGGTAACTCATCCAAGTAAGAAAAATCCAAAAAGCTTTCTAAAACCAAAAAAGGAAAAGAAAGGCGAAACTTTTTTAGTAAAGAGGGCTCGACGAACAGAGCAATCCGGCGGGGCTTGTGGCTGGCATCGGGGTCCTCAGACGGTGGGGGCATCTCCTCCTCCTGCAACAATGTCTCCTCGAACTCGTCCATCCCGATCGTCACAAGGACGCAGCAAATCAATCGGTCAAGGCAAGCAACCGAGCACGAGAAGCAGGGAGAAGGGGCCTCCCTCCTTTACGGCACTGAAGGTGACGGAAGACTTAGGAATCTGAGGCTCGAAAAGGGCGCCCTGGAAAGCATATTCTGGCCATTGCAGAGGGGAGGAGGGCATCCCATATGCTCCCCCCCTACTCTTTACCTCCATTTTGGCAACCAAGGGTTGGTTTGCCCCTCCCCTCCCTCTCTCTGGTTCATGCACGATTCACTTCCTATATAAAAAAGGCATACATATAAAGGATACAAAAAAGTCGCATGCTTTTTCTTTAATTTAATTGATTTGACTTTTAAATTTTACAAAACCGTGTTTTTTTTTCCATCTATAGATAGATGGAACTCTATTATAATTAAGAAACCTGGTAGAACAGGATATAAAATTTATCGATTTATTATATTATATTATTATATTTAGTATTGTACCCAAAATGTACACGACTGACACCTTATGTTATGTAATAGTGTAGTAATGTTATTATATTAATATATTATTATGTTGATGCGCTGACACGTTTGATCAATAATTTATTAGGACATGATAATTTTAATGTTCAGTGTGAGATTATAGTATTTCTAAATATTAAATTAATTTTTTAAAAATTTATTATATATTTAAACTCAAAGCATTAGGTATAGAGCGAGTTTGATCATTTAGGAGTGTGCAGTTCATATATTCCTTGGATTAATTATTTATCCATGTCTCTTTGAGTAGGAGTGGACATTATTTATAAATAAATAAATAATATCTAGTAAAATGTTAGATGTGATGTAATTTTTTAAAATATTATAAAATCTGAAGAACAATACATGAGAAAATAGGTAAATAATAATACAAAATAAAATGCTTTCGTGAAATAAATAGAAAAGAAAACGTCTCATACATGCTTGGTATTAATACAATAACTATTTTCTATTGTAACTTATCACCCTGATGGTGATAATACTCCTCTTTTTGAGATAATAACTCTTTTATTTTATAATTATCACTGGACGTCCAAAAAACATTTGAACATTTATAATTTTTGCCTCTATTAAAATTTTATTAGAAAAAATCCTTTGGCATAAAGAAAAAAATACATGTATTAAATTCACAATCTCTTCTATAGAACATAATTATTTTAACAGGGGAAGTGTGCATTTTTTATATTAAACATAGAGTATGGGGAGTAAAAATGGGAAAACTTAAGGTGGAGTCAGAAATGAGAAACTTGAGGTGGAGTCTCAGCTACGGCGAGAAGATGCACTTGCTCATTTGCGTGAGGTATCAAGTGCCATGAAAGCTCAGTAATACTTGGTGCAACGAAAAGAATGTCTGCAAGCAACACGTTTTGGTTCCAGGGAGCCGAAAACTATACGTAGAGCATCGTAAGCCCTAGGTGGTTGTCGGCTGAGATGAATGAATGACCTTTTAATTCTCCTTTTGAGAGGTGAAGATGCACACGTCCAGGAGGAGGAGGTAGAGAAACTTTGCCCGTGCGGCGCAGAGAACCCACAAGCCTGATACAGAGGAAAGCGAATTGATAATGTTAGCTCACTGCGCTAATACATATAATTCTTTCTCAGGTCGCACACATCTGCAATGGCATTCCAGTATAGATATGTTGCACGAGTTGATGAATACCCTAACGAATACTTGTCATTGCGGTTCTTCCAAAGAATACAAAAATGGTTTGTGATGGATAGAGGAGTTTACTCTAGAATGTTTTTCTAAATCATCTCCTTCCTTGAGCTGTCAACCATAATGCCAATCAGATAAATGCCAAAAGTGTAACCAATCTGTTGCTGTGAGTAGATCCAATAGTTGCGATCAAAAAAACATTGAAAGAAAATATGTCAGTTAAAAGTAAAACCAACAGAGATATTCAGTCCGTCCGTAGATGCATCCAAATGAATTACTATAAAAAACATGTACGTGCAGTGTAACCTAAAGAGACCAAAGGCGACAGACCATAAAAATCAGGGATAATCTTGCACTTGTACTGTAATCTAATTACTACAGGGCAAGTTTGGTAAATCTGATCTTGATTATACATTATCTGCTCATCTAGCAATGCATACATAATAAGTACTGACCCCAACTGTTCCAGTGGTCTACTGAACCTCTCATGATAACTTGTATTGATGTATGATTTATGTGCTCTAGTGTTAATAAGTATCCGTGCTCAATAATCAAACACACGCATAGCAACAAACAATCAATTAATATCAAACCAACAAGCCAAATATCCTTATAACCGTGGTATGATCTATTTCAATGGGATTATTATCCTAAGTGATACTTTAACTTTGCCATATAAGTTCAAAGGGTCCCTTATTATGAGGTCCTCACAGGCATACAAGATATTTTTACCTAATCATATCATATCTAACTCTTTAAATAGTTAGAAAATATGACTTGATCCATCAATCAACGGTGCATATCATTACTATTTAATATTCAACTAACATAGGCCCTATGTGACTTAGTACAACTCTATAAAATAAAAATATCTAGATGAACAAGAGATCAACCAAAAAATCTCTAAGATGATATTGCCCTTTACTGATCTCTAGCTCCTGTAGTACCTGCACACACCAATATAGTATGCTTAGCTTACTAGCCCAATGATACAAAAATAAAATCAATAACTAGGTTCGCTATCTCAATGTCGATCTTTAAGGTCTTGGCTATAGTAAGCTTTATTTCAAGCACAGGAGGTAGAAAAATTAAGGATATCAAAATATTCTCATATATATTATCAAGTAGGTCCTAAGCTAGACTTAGTATGAATTTATCTTCAAAATGTATTAAATCTAACTAGTAAGGAAAGATCATGTTTGAAGAGTAGGTTAATGTACATCTATTTATTATTGTTTAAGCCTATCAATGCTTAGGATAAAATATGATTTAAATATGTAAGTTTAGTAACCACAAATATGATTTTATCATCTACTTAAATTATAGTCTTATACAAATATAATAATCTATTCGATGTTTAGTTTATCCTAATATGAAATAAAAATGCTACAATGATCCAACACACTTAAATATACATGCCTGACTTAAAACCACGTGAATAGAATCACTCACTCGATAACCCATTTTCCTCCTTTCTAAGATGGTTCTCCAGTAACAAGTAAAACTTATGAGGTATTCCCAACCTCTCATCATCGCAGCATCTTAAGCTTTCATATATAACTAACTTGGCCGCCCATAATGTATCTTACATATCTAATACATATTCAAACGTTCAAGCATAGTTAAAGAAAATAAGGAAGCAACCAATTACACACAATATCAAACACTTTAGATTCAACTTATTATGAATCTCATCCCTCTATTTCTAGATTTAATTTGATCAACATAGACCCTAAAAGTCACTTAGGGTCTCTACAAAATTTATTTTATCTAATGAGTAAGAAGGGTCAACCGGAAGAAAGCAAACTTTATGAATCGATCAATTATCACCAGAATAGCATCATAGCGTTGTTGGGTATGCGACCAGCCACAAATTCTATAGTGATATATTCCCACTCTTGCAGTAGAATTGAAATGAGTTGTAGTGTACCTATTGGCTTCTAATATTCTATCTTCACTTGCTGTCATACTAAATACTTAACCACAAATGATGCGATGTTTCACTTCGGATAGTGCTCTGCATATGTTTGCTCTATAGATGTAGTACCTTCTCTATCGCAATACTAATACTTAAGTTCCTCTCTATAGTAAGCTTTATTTCAAGTGTAGGAGGTAAAAAATTCAAGGATGCCAAAATATTCTTATAAAATATTACATAGTACACACATATACTTAAGGTCTTAGCAGCCACAAATTGAACTTAATGAATATTAAACCTATAACCTCCGAAATAGAGCCTAATTATTCTAACTAGAAGAACTTACACTTTGTGTACAGATTCAACTTGTTAATTTAAGGTTGTATGTACTTAGATGTTTGACTTATTGTTATTTTAATATTTTATCTATTAACCATACAAATAAATTCTTAGAAAGGTATATCCCTAGCTAACCATACAACTATGTTAGGTGATATGATAGTATATTTTCTTAAATATTTAGCTTTGATGTTCGACTTATTATTAATGCTTTATCTATTAACCAACTAGGTTTGACAAACTCTAAAGTCAGCCATTCTTGGTTGCTTGATGGAATCTTGGTCATTGACCGAAACTAAATGCCTAACTAAATCACAATTGTTCATCATCCTTTGATCATATATCTCAACCATCAATCTCAATTTAAAGCCTATTTAAATCCCATGGGGTCTAATTTGACCTAAACAAATTTGATTAAAATGATTAACTTGGTTCACCTCAATTTAAATCAATCAAATTCCCGACCACTTGGTTAATCTATAGACCTTCATTTTGATCCAACCAAATTTTCAGAACCTCAGTGGAGTTATAAAATGGTTGTCCTGCTTATGGGATGTATGTCTCGGACTAATTAAGAGTCATGCCTCACACCACCATTATATTGATGGGTTATGTAATGCATGATCCATTTTTTTTCCAAAACCATGTCAGATAAGGTAGGAGGGCACCATCCAAGCACAACCCTATTTGATTCGAGCAAGACCTAAATCCTAATCTAAGTAAAACCCTAGACTAAGTATGATGTAGTTCGATTCCATGATATTTAATTACATACTCATGATATATTAATGATCTATTTTTTTTATCCAATAAGGTAGTAATTATGGACTATAAATATCACTTACTTTGTATACAAATTATACGCCTGAATCCATAATTAATATTTTTTTGAGATTACTACTACAATGCTTGGATGACTCCAAAATCTATCCAAGATGCCTTACCTACAATGCTTGGATGACTCCAAAATCTATCCAAGATGCCTTGCCTACAATGCTTGGATGACTCCAAAATCTATCCAAGATGCTTACCCTAAGGGGTTTATTTATACTTACATGCAGTAGTTAGGATTACATGACTAATTCCTCTAAATTAAAGGAAATAATCATGCTCTATCTTCTTCAAACTTGGATGGCTAGGCTTGCTCATTTGATATTGTTAAGATAGAAGCTTAGATTGACTCCCCCCAATGCCATGATGAATTATCTCATGTAATATTGCATGAGACGATTTAAATTAGGGAAAGAAAAAAGTCTCCTCAATTCATTTTGTTGGCTTTAAGTGTCACGCCCCGACCCTACTGTCGGGCACGTGGCAACCGTCGTATGAGCCCAACAGACCCATACAAGACATCAAAGTGATACATACCATCTATATACATCGTTTACACAGCGGAATTATAAATGAATCATCTAACTCAAGATTTCTAACACAGTCCCGATAAACCTACTATAATTCTATGATAAAAGGTATCGATAATTAAAAATAAACTCGTCGATGGACTCATCTTCATCAACCGTCTCGTATGATTATATAACACACCTGCACACACGGGGAAAAGTGGTGTGCTCAGCCTTGCGACCTAGTGGGAAATTACGGCTCTACCGAATAAAGAAATCAAAGGCTATGAGGAGTATTCTAGGATGCCTTTGGTTGTTAATCATCATTTTTCATTTGATTTGTGTAAATCAATTTATAAAAAACAGTAAAACAACATAAATAAATACAGATGTATTATTCACTAGATGTCACATACGTTGTATCTAGTGTCAATGTCAACAGCATGTCACCTACGTCATAATAATATTTTGAAGTTACAAAACTCGGGCTGCCAGCCTATGCTTAGTGAATACCCGAGCTAAGGGTATTAGTAAGCCCATCAGTGCCTTTCTGTTTCTGTCTCCACCTATGCCCGCTGCACTGATGTTGGCGGAGAGGACGGGTGACCCAATATCACTCTCCATTGTTTCACTAGTCGCTAACCATGCCTCCCCTAGCGAAACCGTCGTGCCCTTACATCCTCCTCGGATCCGTAGGGGCAACGACATCTGTGTAGTACTACACGCTGTCCGTAGACAGGGTCACCATCATAATAATCTCATCGGCCACGGCTAGCCGGAATAACAACCCTAGGATCCGGACTACTCATTCGATCGTCTGCAGACATCAAGGGTGATAGCCGTGTGGTCTACGGATCCACTGTCCAAGGCATCCATATGAAATCACCTTCCCAGTCCAATAGCAGTCGACGTTGATCGGGATAAATACACATCCGCACAATGGGCTGTGGCAACCCTGTCTCCATCGGTGCCAAGTCCATGGTAAGGTTCATCATCGCTAGCCATCTCAGGACTATCACGATGCCGCCTAAATGACACTCGTGCGGGTATAAGTTTCGGGTAAGGACTTGCTCCATATTTTCGGTCTAATATAACCATGGAGTTTGTATAGTCTCTTACCCTACCAGCTCCCTATATCTAAGCTATGCATAACCTCGGGAGTAGTGCTCCCAGTATCTAAGTTATGCATAACCTCGGGAGTGGTGCTCCCCATCCCAATATCTAAGCTATGCATAACCTCGGGAATGGTGCCCCCCCAGTATCTAAGCTATGCATAACCTTGGGAGGGGTGTGTAGCGAGACGTCACCGTTTGACCACCGTCGGTAACGCGACGGTCAACCGGACATATGAAAAAGGCCCCTTTCTGTCTAAGTTGCGGTGACGTCGCCAAGAGGTTCTAACATGTCGTTATTTACTATCTACATCTGCATGGTAGTTGTGCTAGCATAGCATAGAAAAATAATAAAGTAATATATAACATGCAGGATACGCTATCACGATATATTAAAACTTAATAGAGAATCATGGTACATCATGCATGTTAGACAGAAATAAATTAAACTAACATGCGGACAAATTAAATCTTATCAAACATTATATTTTATTATATTTAAGACATCTAGGAATTATTCCTAAGAAGATTCCAGCGGGAATTCCCTAGCTTGAATAAATCCTACATCGAAGAACCAACGCACTGCTCTTTAGAACCAAACCGCGTAGAAATAAATCACTGCGACGAACTACGCGAATCGCATACCCGCGATAATCCTAATTATCACAATTATTTAAAATAAAATTTAATTTATTTTTTCCTAAAGTAAAGCAGATATAAATTTATCAAATCTAACTTATACAATTATCCTAATTAATTATCGCCCACATTTTTACCCCTTAGGCCTATGTCCACATTTTTGGCCCAATTAAATTATCAATAAATTAATTAAAGTAATTACTACTTTTAATTAATCCAACTAAACATACTAGTTGATAATCAATTCAACATAATCATTCAAATAGTAATTAACCAAATTTTAATTTTACAAATTAAATTAATTATAATGTTAAATTAACTTAGTTAAACTTAGATAAACTTTTATCAATTTACACCCATTTAAACCCATGATCTAGCCTATGACTTGGCCTAAGTCACCCAAGGAACCCTGAAAAATTTTATTATTTTTATTTTAATATTATTTTATTATTTTATTAATTAATAAAAAAATTATTATTTTTTGACTGATCAACGGTCAACATTTGACCTGGTCAACGGTCAACAGTTGACCCGATCAACGCTGACCAGTTCGATCAACTGTTGACCCGATCAACGCTGACCGGTTCGGTTCGGTTCAATTTAATTTGGTTCGACTCAAGTTCGGTTTAATTTAATTCAATCTGGTTTAGCTCGGATCCGGTCTAGTTTAATTGGATCTAGTCCACTCAACCCAATCTGATTTGATCTAACTCGAGCTCGAACCACTTTCAATTAACTGATTTGGCTCGAACCCAATCTAATTAATTGATTCAGCTCACCCAACTTAACCCAACCTGAACCCAAGTCCGGCCTAGACTCAACCCAACTCAATTAACGGGTTCAGCTCAACCACTTACTAATCTCACTTAATTAAATCACTAACTTTGTTTAATTTACTCTAAACATGCTTAAATTAAGTCTAAGCATACATTAACACAACTTACACTAATCACATTTTAATAAAACTAATCATGCTTAATTTATCGCTAATCGCGATTAAGGAAGAAATTAACCTAACCAGCCGATCACTATTCACTCACCGGAAAACCTCACCGCCGGTCGCCGGAACCCTAGCCGCCACCTCACCGAAGCTCGCAAAATCCAACGGTCAGCTAGCCGACGAACTCGGGAACCTTCACATGCGGAGAGATCAACGATGGCCTGCGAAAAATCCGACCATCAACGATAAAAATCCATCTTTTTGTGGCGTCGCCGGCGAACTCTAGGGCGAGTTCACCGGAGGGCGAAATCGCCCGTTCACAAAGGGGGAACGGAGCCGCTCACCATGCGAACGAGCGGGGAAGGAGGGGAGGAGGTTCCAGCCGGCGAGAGGAGTGGATTTGCAGCTCCACTCATCGCCGGAGGTGCTGCGGGTCGAATGAGCAGCAGCGACGAAATCGTCGCCTGCTGCAGGGGTGTCGAGGCCGATACGAGTTTGCGAGCATGCGGAGAGGGCGAGTCCACACCAGCTGCAACGGAGGAGAGGACGCGCCGATGATTTGGGCGCGGGACGGCGAATGAACGGCTGGCGGACGGTGAGCGATTTTAGCAGCCGTGAAGAGGAGAAAACGCAGGGGAAGGGTCGGCGGCTACAGCAGAGCCCTCCTCGTCTCCACCGAACGCTCCTCGTCACGGCGGAGAGGAATGTGCGGCGACGTCGGCTGCGGACGGCAGCAGCGAGCTGCAGTCGGTGGGCGCGGAGGAAGGGCGACGGACGGCTGCGACTTCTCCCTCAAAGGGGAGGAAATAGGGGACGGAAAAGGGGCGGGGGTACGGTAGCAGACCTCCGCTGTGCTCTCCTTGCCACGGCAGGGATCTACGGAGGTCGGACGGCAGCGAGGGACGACGGACGGCGAACGCGGCGGGAAGGCGCCGGCGTTCGCTCCACTGCGATTGAAGAGGAAGTAGCGTCGCGAGGTCGGGGACGAAGGCGACGCGAGTGGGAAGAGCCGTGCCTCTTCTCGCTCGCGTTGGCTTTTCGAACCGGGTCCGAGCCGGTTCAGCTGGACTGGCCGGCTGGCCGATGCAGTTGAACCGGACTGATTTTTTTTTTATATATATAAAAAGGGGTAGGGGTTTACATTAAGGGTAGAGATTATAACTTGAGTTGATAATGTTTAAGTTACTTTTCTTGAATTGGCTCGGCCATTAGATCTTCCCCTCTCGAGATATACAAAATTGGTATAGAAATTAGACTAAAGCTGCCAAGATTGAAAGTTCTATATTACTGAATCTAACTATCAAGAACTGGATATGAGATTAGATAAGTTATTGATGAATGCTAAAAGTGGGATTTTAACCTAGGCCTTCTCACAAAAAAGAGAACTTAAGCCTAATATCTTAGACAACTCAATCATCCTAACTTTTCCCATAAAATGTAGTGGTACCCATAAAATGTCAGAAGTGGGATTTGAACCCACGCCTTCTCATGAAGACTAAAACTTGAGTCTAGCACCTTAGACCACTCGGCCATCCTGACTTTTTCATTTTTAAGATTTTTATATTTTTTAAAATTATATAGGCAGAAAATAGGAAAAATATCATATTAGTTTTGTTATTAATGTCGTTACTCCAGTAGAGCTCCTCATAATACATACTTCTGGTCCCCATGAATGGTGCTTCTACTAGCTTTCACATCCAATGAATGATGCTTTAGGAAATCATTCAATATCACTCTATAGGTTTATGATCAATGACCATTGAGATCATAAAAGGATTTATGGAACACTATAATCTCAATGGATCCGTAAATTATGCTCGAATTGGGCCTGGTTGATCGAACCTCGAGTTTAGATAGATTAGCCTTGATTTCGCTCCTATTTGTCCTCCATTGCCTTAAGATGTTCATGACCTTATTGACTCCTTGTCGTGAAGGAATCCCTTGATTATATCTCTGACCACTAAAGGTGATGCCTTATGCTTAACCATGATTTAATGTGCTCAAAAAACTCATCATGTGCTTGAGATGCAATTGAATAGGCTTAGTGCCTAAGGGTATCGACCACTTGGTTGTGCTTGCTAGGTTTGTGCTCCAATGCTAAGTTGAATTCGACAAGTAACTCTTCCCATCTTGCTTATTTGGCTAATAGCTTCTTCTAAGTTTGGAAGTAGATGTTTGCCACATTGTCAGTTTGGATGATGAATGATGCTCTAATTAGAGTATATATGCTAAAGTCTAAGTCAATGTACCACTGTGAGCATCTCCTTCTCTCGAGCCAAATATTGTTGCACAATTATCTTATCTTATAACATAAGTTGTTTTGCCTTTGTCACCTTTTACAATTCGCACTTGCTAATATTCAAACTAATCATCCAGTTTGGTAAAGTAGGTTGCTTTTGCAAATCGATCAAAAAGGTTAGCTACAAAAGGAATTGGGTACTGATTCTTAATCATTACTGTTGAGAGTATGATACTCCACACATATATAAAGGTTATATAGCCAAAGGAATTGGCTATAGGGTGCCATGGAGTATTGGATAGGACCAGCCTCCAAGAGATCATTTAGTTTCTTCTTGAGTTCCTTTAACTCGGTTAACGCAATATGGTAGGGTGCGATCTCCCCCAGCTCCCTCCTTCTCCTCTATTATAATCTCTTTTCTTTTCCTTTCTTGTGAGAATGCATGTAGTATAATAATTATGATTGAATAGATAGTCGAATGCATGTCAACACTAGGGCATAATTATTAATTTCTATCTTACTAGTAATTAGATATTATAATGAAGCAAAATTAGGGACTGATTAGTTGAGATTATGGATGACTTAGAATTTTAATTGGGCTTATAAGGGAACTGAGACTTGAATAGTTGCTTGAAAATTATAATTAAGTTAAGTTTGTAAATTAAACAGAGATTAATTAATTAGGTCCGATTATGTTGGATTAACTCAATTGAGCTGAATCACATATTTAACATCGGTTGGGGTAGGTTTAAACAAAATAGGGAAGGTGATTAATTTAGTATATTATGGATAAATTGGGTGATACATAACATTAGAAACAACATCTAAAGGTGATGTTACCTTTATTATGTAGATCACCTTGAAACGATCACGCAAAAAATGAATTTATATACGGCTGGTTCTGAAGACCGATCTATTTTTCCAAGTGCGTTGGTTCATTGCATTAGGATTTAATTCAAACTAGAAAAAATCTTAACAAGATTTTATTTGGAAAGTCCTGTATGCCTTGAACATGAATAAATGTTATATTTGCTAAAATGATGATAACATGCATACTAATCAATATATTTTATCTAGCAGGATCATGATATGATGTAATATGCAGCTTAGTATTTATTCAGTATGCTTTCTTATGCTCACATAATACTTGCTATGCTATGTTGTTGAATTTTATTTTCACTATCCTGTGGGAGGAAATAACGTTCATGAACTTGAAAGCTTGAATAATTACATGTGGATTAGATTAACTCCTAGGAAATATTAAACCAGCAAACGAAGTTAGTCCACACTCGGTAATTATTACCCACATGCATGATGCTTAGTCATCGCCATGATAGTCCTAAGATGACTAGTGAGGATGAAACCAGACTAAGGATTTAGCAAGCATATAGTCGAGATTGTAGCATTTCGGCAATGGCTAGGATGCATGCCTCCTGGCAGGCACTGCAGCTTTTGAATTAGAACAGTGATTCCTTCCACGCGGCCTTGGATAATGGATCCATCGACTACACGACTATAAAACCAGATGTTCTACAGATGTGTTGATGAGCAGTCGAGATCCTAGAGTTATATTATTTCGGCTAGCCGTGGCTGATGTGTATAATTAGGTGCGGTGACCTTGTCTAAGGATAATATGTAGTACCACACGAGTCACTTCATGGTTTGTCCAGGAATGACGCATGAAGTGGTAGTGCACTTGGTCGAGATATAGATGATAAGTCTAGCGTACCTCTGGAGGGGGATTCACGATCGCCCGATCTCTTTGCCAATATCAGTATGACGGGTATATATAGAGACATAGACATGGTTGACACTGTTGGGCTTATGGGAACTCCCTGATCAGGATCTCCCCTGAGCATAGGCTGGCTGCCTGATACACCTACCATAATGACATATTTTTCTATAAAGGAGGTACACAAGTGACACTTGACCTAAAGATAGAAATATCCTTAGATAACATGTACTAGAAAAATAAAATATGACATACAATGTATTTGACATTTGGAGTCACACATGTACATACACTATGAGTTAGTAGATAGCATTATTAATGATATCTTTTACAATAATAAGCTAATGTATGATAATTAATAACCAAAGGTATCCTCGAATATTCCCGCTAACTTTTGATTTCTTACTACGATTTTGAGCCATAGTTTTGCACTAGGCCGCAAGGCTAAGCATACCACGTTCAAGTTTAATAGATAATCAATGAAGGTAGTTGACGAATGTGAAACTGTCGATGAATTTATTTTATTCACTGATATCATTGTTCTAGATTTGTAGTAGGTATATCGGGACTGTGTTAATAAAGTTAAAATAGTTTATTTACTTGTATTACCGTTGAGCTGATGATGTATATAAACTGTGTATATCAATAAATGCATTGTATGGGTCCTTTAGAGCTCATACAGTAGTTGTCACGTGCTCGACAGATGAGTCGGAGCTTGACACATCCACACGTTCATACATGGCATAAATGATCTACAAGGCAAGGCCACGACACACAGGGGGAAGGGTGCATGCGATCTCAAGGTGTTGTGTTGAGGATGAGGCAGCAAGCCCACGACATGTGGGTGCGGTGCAATCTTCAGCCGATGTTAAGGTTGGATGCGGGATAGGTAGGGCATGTGTGGCTGTGACGTAACACCGGGCTCTTGAAGCTGCAACATAGGCGAGATTACAGCATCACACAAAGGAGAAGGGTGTATTGTGAACTCAAGGCACTATATCGGGTGTCGAGGTAATGGTGCACAGTGTAAGGGCATGGCACATCTTCAATGATCATTGCTAAAGATGATGCAAAAGTGGTGCACATTGGTGCATAGACCTTCGGTTGTGGTGTAGAAGCAGCACACAGTTGGAAGCGCACATGGGCTAGCTGTAGTAGATGCGAAAACGCTCACATAGGAGGAAGCAAGCGCATGAACCCGATTGAAGATTATATAAGCGAGACAAAGTCGCAACAAGTACGGAGTGTGGGTAGCACATGACGTGCAATTGCAATTGGACCTTCGATGGAGTTGTTGCTGTACGGGGACCATAACAACTTGGCTTCAATGTTGTTGGTGGAGCTTGATGTAGCTTGATCACCAACACTTTATCTTGAATTTTCTCTGATATTGGATTGTTTGTTTAGTGATGCCAACTGTCACACCCCTAATTTAATTACATGAACTAAGGTCGAATTTGGTGTGCCGCATGACTCCATGATAGTCACAAGTCTTCTTCGGTCATTGGACTAGGATGCTATGAAGTAGATGATGTTAAAGCTCTCTACAAGAATAAATAGTCGAGGAAAAAAGGAAATATCATTCACCTTAAAAACCTCCCAAAAATAAATAGTCAAGGAAAAAAAGAAATATTATTCATCTTAAAACCTCTCAGATTTAACCCCCATAAGTTGATGGTGCTAGTATGATGATAAATGTTCCTAGCATATTAAAAGGGCTAAAAATTATTATAATAGTCGGTTGACTATGAGATCAATTCAAGATGCCTTTATAGCTTGCTGCAAGAGGCTTAATTATACTCATATGGAGCAGCTAGGGCTATATGAATAATTCTTATAAATTAAAGAAAATAATCTAGTTTTATCTTCTTTCCAAGCTTTGACGGCTAGGCTTGCTCCTCACATGATGCTTTGTGCGGTTAAGATAGAAGTTTGGATTGACTCCCTCTAATGGTTGGCCCCTATAAGGAATTATCTCATAAAATATTGCATAAATAATTTAAATTAATAAAAACATAAATCCTATCGAATTGACTAAGCTTGAATGGTTGAGATTAATCATTCACTTAGTTATTTTGAACGGTGGAGATTAAAACTTGTGTCGATAATATTAAGTTGCTTCCCCTTGAATTAGATACGTTATTGGATCTTTCCCTCTTGAGAAGCACAACGGCCCTTCTCCGCTTGCAGCAAACATAGTTGGCTTAAGCCACCCAACTATCCTTGACTTGGGCCACCCAATTACCCTTGACTTAGGCCTGGTTGATCTAACCTTGAGCCTACTTTGATTGACCTTGAGTTGCACTTCTTTTTAACCTCCATTAGGTGTGCCTAGTGTCATTTAAGTTAGACTCGGGTGCAGCCCGACTTCATGTGTGTAATACCAACTTAATATGAGAACAACACACGAACCCCAACTTTCTCCGATGCTCATGTTGATTGTAGCGTGCATGATAAATGGAAATTATGATGGGTTATGGTATAAATTAATCTTTTGATTTATAAATCATAATTTTCATGCTAAATACCTTGTTCTTGGAGTTTAGTTTCTATTTTATTTTATTCAATTCTGTTTTGGAGGGTGATCCATTGAAATTAGTGATGAGATGAAAAAAAAGAGAGTTAGATTTTAGGTTTTTAAAGGTCCTGTGATTGTTGAGATAGAAAGGATAAATTCAAGAATAAGATCATGGTAGAGTTGATTAAAGTTAATTCATTGTTGAATTGATTTACTGGTTAATTAATTATTAAAAGACGTTAACTAATAGCTCTATTTAAGTCCTGCTTTTGAGTTGTCTAGTTATGGTTGATTCATGGGTTGTTCAGTGTCATAATGACAAGGAGCCATAGTAAAACAGGGAAAAACTTATGGAATCCCTGCTGAATATTAAAGAGTTAATCTTCATGATAATAAAATGGGTTGCAGGACTAGAATGAGTTTGAGTACACTTTCATCATGAGTTTGGTTACCTGTTCAGAGTTGATGAGTAACAGAACAGAGGATAAATGTAATAAAGATCATGGTATCACAATATACTAAACAAATCAGTAAAGAAGTACACTGAATTCTAAATTCATCACAGATGAAAAAAATTGTTTTTTCCTGATATCTTGCTGAGTTCTTTTATGCGATCGTTTCCATTTAAGATATAAACCTTGTTCCAACAGTAACCCCACCTTGAAACTATTCAGTATTTGGTGGAATGCGAATAGCTTTGAGAACCTTCAGCTATTGTAGTAGAAGATGCATGAGTTGTAGAGAATAACAATAATGCATTTAGTAGATTCTGGTTATGATACTTTATTGTTATTAACTTATTTGAGTTGGGTTGGTTCTAATTAGATAATTACAACATGATAAAAACTATTCAATCGTTGCCAAATTCGATAAGAGATAATTGTGGTTTGCAAATACATGGAATATAGGGTGATAAGTAATGTGTCATCGAACTTCATACCACAAACATGTGCACTAATCAAAAATTTTCTAATACTGCAATTGAATTCAATAATCAGTAATCAGATTAATCTTTGTTGCTGAGAACATGGGGAACCTTGTAAATGAACAAAAAACTACTATTTTGAATGCATGTGGTTACAAATTTATCCAAAATTTGATTTGCTAAATAAATTAGCATACATGGGAGTAGGAAGAGTGCTGTTCAACCTTATTAAGGAGCGGGGAAAATTTTAGACTTCCTAATAAGTAAATCATAAACTCCACATAAACAACACATCAAGACCCCAACCTCTCTCTCTCATTTGTCCTCTCTAGACTCAACTTCTATTCTATACGTATATCTATACAGACCTTCACCTCAATCATCCATAAATTTCTCATATTATTAGCACAATATAGAACGCCCTTAATATGCATCTCCCATCTCTCTTTCAATGTCAAAACATAACAAGAACCCCACGGAGGCTGCTTCCTATCAGCCCCCTCTCCCATGTTCATGCTACTCTTTTTCCCGATAATTTCAAATAATTTACGGCCTCAATAGGCACATAAAGGTTCATAAAAAGGAGCACATCACCCACATGCCCACAGAGGCTAGCACCTCTCTTCCCCCTCCATTTTCATTGCCTTACTATTGCAAATTTTGTTCACGACAATTTGATACCCTTTGTAGTCATCAGAATACACATATCAATAATCACCATGCAGTTGCAGCCATAACTCTTAAGCCCTTTAGCTTGCCTCAAATTATTGCCACTACCAATCCCACCCAAGTGAGCATCAGTATCAATAACTCCAATGATACCGACCTCGATTTGTACTTACACACAAAGGCTACTTCATCTCTTCTTCCTCCATTTCCATTGCCCTATTATTGCATTTATTGTTCCCAACAATTTGATATCGTCCAAGCCCTATGTGGTCATCAGAATGCACATATGAATGATCCCTCAAACCCACAGCCATAACTCTAAGGCCCTTAAGCTTGCCTCAAATTGGTGTTGCTCCCTGTCCAACCCAAGACGGCTCCAATAATACTAACTTCAACCATATCAACCTCGATTTGCACTTATAGATGAAGAAGAGATCATGGTCTCTTATGTATATTATTTCTTATCCTCCATTTCAATAAGAATAAGACTTAGGAAGTCACAGTAAGATTTAATAGATTTCAATAGGAATAAAGACTTAGGACATTTCCATGAGAATTTAAGAGATTCAAAGATGAAACAAAACCAATTATCTGGATCATATGGAAGTCATTCAAACTAGAATATAAAGAAAAAAATTGAAGGAAAGATTTCCAACTATTCTTGCATGGTTTTTTTTTCATTGTTATTATTATTATTATTTGTTTTATTTTTTTTTATTTTTCTCTTACAAATCAATTCCTCCAATCTTAAAATTATCTAATTACCCTTAGTCAAAAATCACAATTTTCATATTGTATATTGTTTATTTCTAACGCGTTGCTTCTTTTGGAACATATTTGACATCTAAATAAGCGACGACTTAAGTAGATGAACTAGTGTAAATATAGTTAGAGTGTACCAATCCTAAGGTTGCCTATGTACATGCATGTCATCTATGTTTCTCATATATATATCAATTTAATTTGTCAATCAATCTAAGGAAAGTTTCATGCAACATAGAACAAAGCAACTTTGATAATAAATAGCAGACCATTTTGGAAGTTTAGGGTATATAACCGATGTTCAATTTAATTAGTTAAATAATAATTAAGCAACTCTATTGGCTGAGCTAAGCTTTAAGATCAACAGAAGCCCACAAAGTATCTTATTTTTATATATAAATAACATGGATATGGATAATTATTTTTTTCTTTGACCAAAATTGGAAAAGAATTCATTGCTCCCCTCTCTCTTCCTTTTCAGTTGGCTTCCTAGAGGGTATTCTTTCTTTATATAGATAGAATTAACTAATTGATAGATCAACAAAACAAATGCAGGATCCAATATCCCCTTTTTATTTTAAAATATGCGAGGGCAATCCCCTTAATTCTCTCTCTCTCTATATATAACAAACTACATAATTAATTATAATTGCACGACAAAGACATGGTACATCCCTCTCTCTTCCTCTCTTTCTTTCCATTATAAATAGAGCCAATTTACCCTTTCGCTTAGCCATGCACTTCCCCGTCTCCATGATGCTACTTCACTATTTTTCTTGGATTTCTGACAATATGAAGGCACTTCACGACGAACACCCTATTCATTATTTTTATAAAAATTACTATTGACAACAAATAGGTAGTTAATAATAGTAAAATTAAATTAACTAAATAGGACATACTCCCATGGCACATCAATGACAGTTACGTGGCGGTCTTCGTCCTCAAAGATAAGAATGTATCCTTTCCCAACCTCATCCTCATCCCCACCATCTGCTAACATTTGAATAACAAGAGAAGCAGTTGATTAGATTTAGCATGCAAATAGGATGAAGCTTTTGCTGCAGTCCGTCAAATCAGATTCTAGGTTAGATTCTCATATTGATAAAGCTATATAGATACTTTTCAAAATATGTAATAAAGAACACAAAATAATATTAATTTGAATAATATATGCGTGCTTAAGTTTCCTTAAACAGAAGAAGAGTATATAAACACATGCAAAATAAATCTGAATGTTTGATGATCATATCAATGTTCTTTCTGAAGATAAAAGAAAAGGGAGACTTATCATCTTATATATCGTCCAAACATAATCGGAATTCATGCATTCATTTTCAATCTAGCTGCCAAGATCAAGAGAAAAAGGAAAAAAAAGTTATTAGAATGAATAATTTACTTGCTAGAAATGGAGAAAACATGTTTTGGAGAATACGAGCGAGCGACCGAAAATCACGATGCACCAGCACATCGACCTTTCTCCCGATACCATGTCCTTCTAGATGAACTTTTACATACTTTCTCTGCTCCGTAACTGTGTTTAGTTAATTTTTTAAGTAAGTACAATGTTGAATAAGACAAAAAACCTTAAGACGATGAGTGGTATATAATTTACTCCTCAAATCTGAACATAGATGAAATATTTAGTCAGTTAAAGAATAAGGATAAAGTAAAATTTAAAAAGATAGTATTTAGTGGAAGAAAAAGAAACAATATATGATCACATGAATGAAGGTGAAATATATATTACTTAAGAGGGGAAGGGCAAATGGTAATTGGGGTGTGAGATGATGAATTAGCACATAGAAACTATTTTGGGGTTTCCTCCAATTGCCAAAGTTTTTATATATAGAGAGAGAGCAGCAATAAACTGCCAAAAAGTGTGAAATGCATGCATTTCCCAGCAATATATGTGTTATCCTTAAATTAACATAACAAAGGGAGGGGGGAAGGAAGGGATGCTTACCATTAACTGATAGTTTTCTTGGATTTCTAACAATATGAAGGCTCTTCACGGTTCTGAGGAACATCCTGTTCTTTTTTAAAAAAAAAAAAATTACTATTGAGCACAAATAGTGCAGTTAATAATACTAAAATTTAAATTAATTGAGTAAGACATACTTCCATGGGACATCAATGACAGGCATTCTGTGGCCTCCGTTATCCTTAAAAGTAAGTATAAATCCTTTCCCAACCTCATCCTCATCCTCATCCTCACCGGCTGCTAACATTTGAATAATAAGAGAAGCAGTTGATCACATTTACCATGCAAATAAGATGAAGCTTTTGCTTCGGTCTATCAGATTAGAAGTCATAATATTTAGATTCCTTATATTTGTAGAGCTCTATAGATACTTTTAAAAATATGCCATTAAGAACACAAAATAATATTAGTTTGAATAATATATGCGTGCTTAGGTTTCCTAAAACATGATGAAAATTGGAAAAAGAAGAAGAGTAAATTAAGGCATTTGAATGTTTGATGATCCTATCAATATTCTTTGTAGATATAAAAGAAAATAGAGACATATCATCCTATGCATCATCTCATTTTCAACCTAGCTACCATGGTCAAGAGAAAAAAAGAGAATAAATTACTTATTAGAAATGGAGAAAACATATTTTGGAGAGCATCAACCTAGCTACCATGGTCAAGAGAAAAAAAAAGAATATATTACTTATTAGAACGGAGAAAACATATTTTGGAGAGCATGAGCCAGTGACTGAAAATCACGATACACCAGCACGTCGACCATTCTCCTGATAAGGTGTCCGTCTAGTTGAACTTGTACGTACTTTGTTTGCTTCATAACTGTGTCTAATTAATTTTTTAGGTAAGACAATGAGTGGTAGATAATTTACTCCTTTGATCTGAGCATAGATGGAAAATATTTAATTAATTAAAGAAGAAGAATAAAGTAAAATTTAAAAAGATAGATAGTATTTAGTGGAAGAAAAAGGAAAAAAAAAGAAATAATATATGGATATATGAATGAAGGTAAAATATATATTACGTGAGAGGGAAAGGGAAAATGATAATTGGGGTATGAGATGATGAATTAGGTGTCTCTTCTCACATGGAATGGAAGAAGAGAGATGTGTTTATTTATACAGAGGAATTGTAGCATGTAGAAACTATTTTGGAGTTTCCTAAACTGACAAGTTTATCTATAGAGAGAGAACAACAAAGTATGCAATGTCTTCATTTAGTGCAACTACGAGCATTAAATGCAAACAACATCAGATAAATAATATACAAATACATAAACCTATAACTATACATAACCACCATATGTGCATAAGTATGTATAAGACCCAAAAATATGGCATGCCATGTTGGTGGTGGGTTGACCGGGTTTTGATTGGTGGGGCAGGTGTGAGACATGAAATGTAATGAGTGTGGCAATTAGCATTTGATCTTTTGATGTAAACCCCCAGTTCTAAGTGATGGTAGAATTGTAAATAGTCCCCCCTAGTGAGGGAAATTTTGGTCATTTTATCTTCAAAAAAAGAAATTAATCCCCTTTGATTTGGGGGATAAATTGCAAGGGTTTAAGAACCCTATAGTGAGATAGAAGAAACACGCTCGCCTGATCATTTCCATCCCTGCCTCCCTTCCTCTTTCATTGCATGACCCCGGACTACGTCTTGGCGAGGAGGACGACAGCAGTAGGCTCCATCTTTCTCTCTTCGCATCATTGCCGTGGGACGAAGCTGAGGGTGTTAGTTGGGACATAGTGTTGCTGGGAACGTGGAATTTGATAGTCGAAATATTGATTTTTCGTGCTTAAATCCGCAAGTAGGTAGGCTTCTAAATCCTCTCGCAATGTCACATTTTTTTGCATGATTGTTTGAGTAGCCTAGCGATTTCTAAATTGCCTTATGAATGTGATGCTTGTCGTTAAAGTTAAAAAAAAAATTGTGTTTTGTTTTTGCTCTCTCAAATTGGATGTTGTTGTCTTATTAAATTAAGTGAATGTTGAGTATTAGATGGATGGTTTGGCTGGTAATATTGAGTAGAATCCATGCCATAGATATTGGATGCATTGAGGTTGTTTTCCCTCACGGTTAATTGATGCTATTGCTGCCACCCTTCTTTTGTTCTTCCTTTCATCAAGTTGTTGCCAAAGATGAGATATTAAGGTGTTGTGATTGTTTTTAAACTGTGTATACTGCTGTCCAAGGAGGATTAAGTCTAATGATTGTAAAACCTCTATTTTGAGTTATTGCTTCCAAGAAAAGGGAAGTCCTCTTTCTTCCCTCTTTTGTTTTTATCTCCTTCTTCCCTTTACCCTCCTCTTAAGTGCTGTCATGGATAAAATTTTGCACTAAAATGGCTATGCTTTGAATATTTGTGTTGCTGCAACAAAATGAAGGGAAAAGTCATCTTCCTTCTTCTTTGTTTCCTCTGTTTTCCCCCCTTCTCTTACCTTCTTCCTCTCTTCACTTACTGAGATTTTATCTTCTTTGGAATTTTGAAATAAGGACTCCATGGTTTCAAATGGAGCTTTGGTTTTAGATGACTCTCGATGATATATATATATGTATATATTTTTGAATTTTTTTGGAATTTGCCGAGGATGGGGAAGCTTTCCCCCTTTTTGCTTTATTTTGTACCTTCTATTTTTTCTTCTTTCCCAGCCGCATGAAAACATTGTTGACTTTAATATATTTCATTCACCGAGGTTAAGTGGGGTTTTGACTAATCGAGCGCTTGCTGCAGAACGGCAGAAAGGTGTCAACAAATATGTTAAAGTGGACTGCATGTGATGTATATATATTTTATATATTAAGGCCAACTTGGCCGAACACTTGCTCGGTTTGCAACTGAGATATTGTTGTCGTTGATGAAATGTTTCAGTGGGGTTTAGGGGGGGATTAAGGAAATTGGAGAAAATTAAGTGAGATGGAGGCGTTTTGCCCAGTGGGGATCAATTCAGAAGAAATAAAACCAAGTTGCTTTAAGGCTTCATCGCCAAATCAATGTTAGATGGCTAGGTTTGTTGCTTGCAAATGGATGCTAAATTATTTTTATTTGACTATTGAGTTGATTTCTTGGGTTTCCTAAGATGGGTTGTGCTAGGAGCAACGCATGACTAATTGTAGAAATTGTTAACGGTAAACTATGTGAGGTTTCAATCAACACTTTAGCAAATCAATCCATCATACGATAAATGATAAGTCAAAATTTTAATATAACCGACCACTACTTTTGAAACCTGCTTCAAGGGGTAGTAGAAAATGTAACTTGAGTTTCTAATAGTTCCTCTATATTATGTTCCAACTGGATTTTGATAACTCAGTTGACTGCTCCAAGAGATCAAAGAAAGATCAATGGATATAGGCTGTAATTCAATTACTTCAGCTGGTATTCGGGATTAAAATCTAACTACCTTATTTAGCCAAACAGGGTAGACATTTAGCTAAGTAGAATGATCCCATAGGATGGACTAGATGATGGTTGTTGTTACAGCATGGGTTAAACAGCAGGACAAAGGAAAAATGATTCCTTGAAGATTTAAGAATTGATTGAACCCTTCTTAGGTGATATGAAAATGTGATGTATCATGATGAACTATAGGTTTGTAGGATAGATCTGAATAAGAACAAATAGCAGGGATACTCACATCAGAAAAGGGTTTAGAAATTTCAACAAGAAAGTATAGTTAATAAACATGTCATTACCTTGTTCATGATATTTTACTCTTCATTGGAGAGCACTTCTGCCTATTTACACTCTTATAGGGTAATGAAAGGAATTCTAAACTATTAGGGGAGATTATCCATTAGAGAGTGCATAAGTTTAGGACAAAGGAATAAGGAAAATTGAAATTGTCAAAGTTTAGAATGTAGGCAAGGTAAAATTTCAACTTTGTTCTTCACATAAGCCCCTAGTACTTATTATGATGAAGAATCAAACTTAGATATATGTTAGTTTAAGATTTGTCCAACTATTGTTGCAACTACTCTAGTATGGCAGGTAGCCGGACCTACTTATCCTTGTCAGCAATGCCGTGTCATCAAATAATGCACACTAATTCCAAACTGAAAAAAAAAACTTTCTAGCCATCCCAACTTCAAATCTCTGATTCTGCAAGGTCAGAAAATTTTCAAAAAAAAAAGAAGTCCGTGATTCACATCAATTGAACTTACAGTGGACATGGAGTAATAAAATTTTAGGCGGATGATGTCCAGGTTGTAACGGCATCGAAGCCTACCAGAGCAGCAGTGGAGTCTCCATCGTACTCGGGAACCCTTGTCTTATCAGGCTGGGCCTTCTACTACGAGGGAGAGTGCATCTACATTTCTGTTTTGGGATCATATTGCATTATGACACAGTAGTTGAAACTTTATTTTGTTGCAGGGGAGTTTTGGGGACATATTGATTGATCCATTCAGCTCTCCAAGGGACATGCTCTTTGGTTCCTTTGTTAAGCCCAAAACGTGGTGAGACCGAAGAGCGTAATGTTCAGAGAAAGCATCTACCATTCCGCCCCTTAATTGAATGAGACAACAAGTATACTGATTTTACAAAGCTAGATGTCCAAATAAAAAATACTGTTCGATGATCATCATATAAGCCCAGTTCGTACAATGCAGCTGCTACGATGCATCATCATCCCAGGAAGTTATTACTTTTTAACTCTTTTTAACCTCTATGTGCTGACTATCTTTACAACCCTTATCTCATATCGGTCGATAATTTTACAAATTATGCAGATAAGTCCTTATGACTTTAGCCAATTATAAATATTTTGTATGATTGTCTAGTGAGGAAGAAGTTATAAACCTGGTCACATGTTAGCAACAACATGCATACTTAGATTAAATGCACATATTTATTACATATATAGAATATAATATCATTTAAACTTTTGCTAAAACATGCTCCGAATATATAATATTTAACACTAATTTCAAACATCTCCCCTCTAGGTTTATTACACAGACCTCCCCACTATAAGTTTCAATATAATAGGGACTTTTCATCGAATACATAGTCAACATCTAGTAAGCAGTAAGTTAGATATATGTCAGGTAATACTGATTATTATATAATAAAAATACCATATCACTATGCCACCTCAGCAAACCCATCAAACTAAACTGATACTTAAAACTCAAACATAATTAAACCCTTCCACTATCGTCGCGCTCTCTTACTTTTTTCTCCACCTCCCTCCCATTGCAACGATCGCCCTGCCTCTTCCAGGTACATGGATTGCTACTTTTTACTCCACCGAACACGTTCATGAGATACCGCTGTCATCTCCAACCAATTCCTTCTCCTCACTGTTAAATCAAAAGAAAGTCATTCACTTCTCTCCGTGAGTTCGCTGAAAGAAATTGAGTGAATTCCAGTGCATTGTTGGAAAAGAACTCTATGTTCTTCTCCGATAAATGAAGATAGATGAAAAAAGTGTTATCAGAGACGAAGAAATTCTTTTTTCTGTATTCTATATTTCTTTAATGAAAAACAACATAAATAAATACATTCCACTAACCACGGTTTAAAGAAAAACCAACCTAATCATCCCTATAAACTTGGTCTACAGTTATCTAAACTGCAGTAACTTATCTTACGATTAAACATGATAATAATAATTAAAACAAGCTTATTCCTAACAATCTTCCTCCTAACTTTGTTATATATTTTCCTTGCATCCGGAAATCAATCATCGATGAACAAGAAACTTGCACCCCTTCAGGGTGTCTGCTGTGTTCGTGATGCTCCTTAGCTCCTCCCCATACTTCAAAGGCTTCGACCAAACCTTGTCGTCTAAGATGAACACCTTCACTTCGTCCTCTGTAGATTCATATTCAGCAATGTAGGCTTCTTCCTCTGGCTGAGGTAGCAACAACTTCTTTGCATTAGATGGGGTGATTTCAAGGGATGCTTCATGCAGATCTTGTTCGATCATCTTCCCAATCGAAGGATGGCTAAGCACCGAAGCACATCTTCGTCCTCCAGCTATATCTTCCCAATCGAAGGATGGCTAAGCACCGAAGCACATCTTCGTCCTCCAGCTATATCTTCCCAATCGAAGGATGGCTAAGCACCGAAGCACATCTTCGTCCTCCAGCTATCACACTGCTCGCACACCCATCCAGGTTCCGCCTCTTCACAGTTTGCTCGATATCCTGCATCGCCATCTTCTGTGACGCCATAGGCGGTCGAATTGAGTTGATCTCCTGTGCTTCAACTTCCACAAAATTAAAACAAGATGTTGACTGAGTCTTCTCCAACTTCACGCTCGTGGATTTTAATTTGGCTTCCGCTTCCCTTTGCAGAAACATCTCGACCTCTGAGACGGAGAACTTGGCGGGTCCCTGTGAGAGCTCCTGCGACTTCCTCGCCGTCTCCGTCAACCTCTCGCTCAACAGGCTGGTATCCTCGTTCAACATCATCTTCTCCTCGATGAAATCAGCCCAGAAGCGGACCTGGGCGCAAGCGTAGGGATCGAAAAGGAACAGCGGGCTCTTGTTCCCCAGATCCTCCTCTACTTCTTCATCGAACGCTTCAAGAGTTTCCTCCGCGCCGATGAGTTCCTGGAAGATCCTTGCAGTCGATTCCGAAGATTGTCTCGTCCTGCAAGGTAAAACAATGGGCAAGAGGAATTCGTCTTCCGCTCCCCTCCACGCCATCGTTCTCCTGACTGCAGTTTTGCAGAGGAACTCGAGAGGACCTTCTTCTGCAGCAGCATCCTTCGTCTCCTCGGCCTTCTCCGCCGTCAATGCTGCTGCCTCCTGTGTCCGACCCGTGATTGCGCCGAAGAGCCACTTGGTGTCCTCCTTAATACTCTCCAGAACTCCATCGCCACCATTGTCGCTGCTGCCGCTGCCCTGTTGCTGGCGGAGGCTCTCCTCAGTCTTCCGCTCGCTGCGAATAGTGGCCAGCATATCAGCAGACTTTCTCGCCGCCGCCATTGCCCGCTCCTCGCACAACTTTTGTTCCTTATTTGGTTTCTGGAAGCGGGACTCTGATGTGGCTGTTGTCTCCTCTTCGAGCAGTTTCTCCATCGTCCCTTGCATCGCCATGGATTGGGAGACTGCGAACTTTGATTTCTTCTTCGCTATATCCCCAGTTTCGATCATGGCCTCGCGAGTCTTGTAGACGGTGTCGACAGCAACCTCCTCGTAATCTTCCATCTTCTGCTTCGTTGATACCATCATCTCCATCATTGGTTGATCCTGGAAATTGCGATCCAGAAGTAGACGACTGATCTCCAGACTCGCGGCCATCCTACTCGAGATCACCGTAGCATCATTGTGAATGCCTTCCTGCGCGGACCCGTTCAACCTCGCTCCTGTCATGTCCTGCGCCTCCCGGACCATTACAGAACCTGCAACCTCCATCAAAGGAAGCTCCTGCAACAACATCAACGAAGCATCAATTGCTTCAAAAACATTATCAGGTTTTTCTTCAATTTCTGTTTCTGCAGCAAGCAGAACTTGATGCTGCTCTTCTTTTCCACTGGTCTCAGCCAGATACACCGCCTCCTCCTTCTCCTCCTTCTTGCACTCTGAGGCGTAGTGCCCATAATGATGGCACTTGAAGCACTTGACGTGAGATTTATCTTTCATTGTCTTCTCATGTTGTGGAGATGAACTATCGTCCCGATGGTTCTTCCATCTATTGTTGTTGAATCCGCATCCACGACCACGGAAGTTTCCGAAGTTGCTTCTTCCTCTCAGTTCCCATTCACACCGGGTTAGCAACACCTGGTTCTCAGAAGTTTGCAGTCTAGATTTGAGTCTTACTTCAAAGGTTTTGAGGGCACTTACAACATAATCAACTGTCATGGCGGAAGTATCCTGGAATTGCTCCAAGTTGCATGCTACTGGGTCAAACTTGGATGGTACTGATCGAAGGATCTTCTCTACGACTCATTCTTCCTTTACTCTTTGGCCAATATTCCTCATTGTGGTCACAATTGAGGAGAGACGATTCACGAATTCATCAACAGATTCACTCTCAGACATGTGAATACTTTCGAACTCACCTCGAAGTTGGCTCATCCTTGCCTTCTGAAATCTTTTGTTTCCACCATGAAGACTCTTAAGCGCATCCCATGTCTCCCCTTCTGATCCCTTATCAGCAACTAACATCAATAATTCATCAGATAAAGCTTGATGAATAAATGACATGGCTATATAATCCAAGCGCTTGTCAACAGCACGATCATCTCCATCCACAGGTTCAATCGCTTCCCAAACTCCCTGTGCTTTCAAGGAGCGAATTCTAATTGCTCAAGTAACAAAGTTTCCTCCCTTCCGAAGCATCGGACAAAATCCAATACTGCCTCCTCCTCCCCTCGGAGAGGCTTTGGAACCAGCAGAACCCATCAAACTCATCACGGGTTCCTTTCCACTTGCCGGGGTTGACATCAGGACCTTCTTTCCAGATGACATAAACTCCTTGATCCCGGCAAGAACAGAGAAGCGATGCACTCCACTTCAGTGGGGAGATGATCGTTGTTCTTTTTTTTTTTTTTTCTCATTTCGTTTGGCTCTGATACCAAATGTTGGAAAAGAACTCTCTGTTCTTCTCCGATAAATAAAGATAGATGAAAAAAGTGTTATCAGAGACGAAGAAATCCTTTCTTCTGTATTCTATATTTCTTTAATGAAAAACAACATAAATAAATACATTCCACTAACCACGGTTTAAACAAAAACCAACATAACCATCCCTATAAACTTGGTCTGCAGTTATCGAAACTGCAGTAACTTATCTTACGATTAAACATGATAATAATAATTAAAACAAGCTTATTCCTAACATGCATTTGATTGGCCAGCAGAGATGCAAGGGGGAGTATTGGGGGAAGGGATTGATTAGAGAGGAATTCTTCAAATCACACGCCAATGGAGGTCATATATCTGTAAGCTCGAGGACACGTCCAAGTGGAATTGACTAGCACCGAGAAAAAATGACGTCAACAATACGAGGCTCAAGGTATGTCCGAGATATAAAATTTGTGCAAAGACAGTGTTAAGGATGTATGCATGTGGGGTTGTGTACACAAGATACAATTGCAGAGCATAGGGCATATGGGATGCGCAGGGTGCACCCAAGGTGTCAAGGCCTGGACTAAGCTGTAGAGTGCAAGCATAGGACGTGCAAATGAGCGCCATATGTGCCTGAGCGCAAGGACATGCATGGATGGGCACGAGTACAAGCATGTGCGGGCTTAGTGGGCAGGTGAGCAACCAAGCGGATGCACAAAGGTAAGTGTGTAGGTGAGTGCGAAGGCCAGCATGCAAACTTGAGGTGCGAGGGCACATGCAAGGACCAGAGCGAGCCGAGTAGTGCCTCGAGCCCAATGGAGCATATGAAAATGTGGTGATGAAAATTAACTTATCTATGAGATTATACATGCGAATTGGATAAAATTTAATAAGTTTCTAGATTTGTGTGAGTAGATAATAATATAAACGACCTTGATCAATCCTAATGATGTAGAGAACTGATGTCTAGGGATGAAGTTGGTAAAAATATAGTAAAACTACTTTTTGAACCTTGAAGGTAGGAGAGGGCAAATATAGAGAGGCCAAGAAAGCTAGAGGGCTTAAAGCCAATTCACAGCTAGAGTCTGAAAACTTTAGAGGGTATAGATAGTTGTGAGATATATTCTAAAGTAGCGTTGAGGTTGCTAGGTTGAGGTTTTTCAGTTTGTAATCTATGCAGGAAGAATTTGGCTAGTATTTTGTAGGTGTAAGCCCCTCTTGATGCATTTTCCTCTCCGCTGCATTCTATTCTACCAAAGCATTACCATCTTGAGTTCTATATTGTGACGGTGGAGGTTGCACCATGTTGATCCGGTGTTCAGTAGGTGAGGTTCCCTTGGATGCATTTTGCTCATCATGACAAAGTTGGCACTAGTGCAAGGTCTGGTACCCAACTGCCCTATGAATTCATTCTCATTGAGTACAAGGATTTGGCCAACCCCCATAGTGAGGAAGATGTGAAGTTGTTGCAGTAGGACTTGTCTCGGAATGTGAAGTGAGTATAAGCCTCCATCAATACCTCAAATCCCTCCTTCAAGGTGTGACAATAAGGTTCTTTCTTACTCTCTTTCTTCCCCAACTAAGTTGCTACAAAAATGGTGAATCAAGCAGCAATTCAAATCATTTGCGGAGCGAGATGTCCGATTTGGAGACAATGATTGGGACGAATCCTACCAATCCTGATGGTGACTTGATTGAGGGCTCATTGTGCGAAAGAGTATTTTCTATGAATTATTTCAAATAATTTCCTCTCATAAACCATTATAAATTTACAAAAATTATCTTCTCAGCTGATCTCAAAACCATTATAACTGCCCAGGTTTACGAACACTCAAGTGATAGATAGTTGATTGCACCTACAGGTCCATAAGCTTATACTCTATAAAATCTGAACTCAAATCTCATCTTTAAATTTTGGCTATAGGCGGCCTAAATTGACTAAGGAGAAAATATCTCTGGTTATCATGTTTCTGCTTACTATTGGTCAATACTCACCAATTACCTTAATTAGCATTACCAATCGTATCATCTGCATGCAAAGAGTCCATTGAACCTATTTGCCCCTCAATCCTAGCCCAGTACCCTAGTCAGCTAGGTTTGTAAGTCCAACAATTCTATCAATCAAATATTCTCCTTTTTTATGGGATTGAGGTATTTGTATACTTGGTGAGATTCACAGTAATGCTTATCCATATAGCTCTTCATCTTATTAGCTAGGCTTTCGAAAACTAACTTATATACACGGAACAATTAGTCTAAAGTCCTAATTTTGCTTGCTTGCTTGCTTGCTTGTGTCTCTCTAGGAATGAAAATTAGCACAATTCTTCCGGAATCAACTAAACTGGAAGATGTTTCTTCTTCTGAAAGTTATGAAGGGCAAGGCAGGCCTCTTTGTTAGAGGTGCTAGTGTTAGTGTTGGAAGGAAGAAATAACTCAAAACTATTTGGGAGAGAGTTGCGCAGCGTATGTTTTTATCGCCAAACACCTACACAGTAAAACTATATATCTAGCTAGGGAAAATTATTAAACTCACTCTTCAAGTCTCAGCTACGTCAAGTTGGCCTTTTCTTTTCGGTCGACACATCCCCTGACGACAACCAGCACCGGAATCCAGAAGGAACTCAGTTTAGTTTTTCCCAACTTTTTCAGCAAAAGGAGATAGCTGGATCTGACCATCTCTTGCACGATCCAACGACCACCTTTCGATATTAATTCCTGCTTTCACCGGATAACACTACAAGATATATGCAATACTGAAATGAGAATTTCTGGGAGACAGTACTGTGAATTGAAGACTAAAATTAAGGGCACAGACGACGAGCACAGCAACGAATGATCCATGATGAATACACGGGGCAACAATCGGAAGTCATTCTTGTTCCTCCTTCCCTCATAATACGTTAAGAAGCCAAATGATATATCTGAACTACTGCTCCTGATGCATGCCAACGCAGCAGAAGCTAGCATTGTTGCTGCTCAACTCCAACTCACGATTAAAGGTGAGTTCCATGCTGTAAAATGCCATCATCATCATCAGCAGCAGCACCAGCAGCAGGAGCATCATATACATATATCTATAGAAGAAGAAGAAGAAGAAAGAATCGTTCATAAACTTCTAGTACTGTATACAATGGGATGCGCTATCCATGCCAGCCAGCCAGCAATATGCTTCGTATAAATTAACCTTGTTGCATCTGCTGTATATCCTGTGAGCTTTGAGGCCGTAGCTTCATGCCGTAACCGGTTATCCCGAACTGGTGCTGCGTGAATTGGTTCGCATGCGAGGACGGATTGAAGACGCTGGCTACTTCGCCAAGCTGATCCGAGTCGACGACCGCAGAGAACTGGGTGGTGGGCGTCATGGCTAGGCTTGATTGCGTGGTGATCGTGGATGGCTGAGAGGAGGGCGACGGAGGCCTGTTGCTGTTGTCCGCCGGGAAGTCGACGGTGGTGATGTCGTGGATGCTGGACCTCCTCTTGTCCTTGCTGCCGGAGTTGAGCCTGATGAAGTACTTCTGCGCATGACTGGCCACTTGGGTCGGGGTTCGGGTGATCACGAAGTTTCTCGATATGTTCCTCCAGTCCCCTTTCCCATATTTCTTCAGGCCGAGCAAGAACAACCTGAAAACTTTCGATTTCCATTAGCCGGAAGGGAATCGTATGTAATTCCACATGATCTCAAGAGAGGAAGGGTTTGAGCTTAATTACTTGTGCTCCTCTTCGGTCCAAGGGACGCCTTTCTTCCTCTCGTGTTCGGACGCTCTGCCGCCGGATCGCTTGCCGCCGAGGCAGTACGAGTTCTTCCACCCGTCGGAGTCGTAATTGTGCTCCCAGTCCAGCGTGAACGACGAAGCCCCGGAGTAAAGAGGGCAGGGGATGCGTCCGGCCTCTATCTCCGACACATCGTCCACCAATTCACGGTAATGGTTCATCACGTCGCCCACCGTCTTCCCGGGAATGGAGGCCGCCACCTTCTCCCACCGGTCCGGGGTGTCGCCGTCGAACTTCGCCAGGGAGTCCTCGAAGCGCTTGTTTTCTTCCGGCGTCCAACTCCCACTCCCCCCGCCGCCTCCGCTGTCCTGGCCGCCGAAACAACTCGAGGGATAGGTGCTCGGCGCCGCCTCCTTACGAGGGAGAACATCCTTCCAAGGTCTTGTCATCATCTGGAGCTCCCGAAATCCCCAACCCCCAACAAAGGAATTGATCGACCTTGAAGACGAAGCTGGATAGAGAAAGGTAAAGCGACAGGAGAAGCGAGGCCAAAGAGAAGCAGCAGCAGTAAAAACGAAAAAGGAAAAGAAGAAGAAGAAGAAGAAGAGGGGCGGTAAAGAAAAGATGCAAGCTTTCTTCCTTTTCCTGCACTCCCCAGTCCACCTTTGCGAGGACACAGGAAGGTGGAACGCGGAAGAGCAAGACAAGCAAAGAAAGCGGTGGATCTATGAATCCGAACCTGTCGATCCTTTCCCACCTCTCTTTTTCCTCCTCCCCTCGTATTGTTTATTCGATCGCCTTGCCTTTTCTTTCCTGCTGAGATCTGCAGCAGGGCTTCAACGATAGAGGAGAGGAAGAAGGGAGGAGGAGGAGGAGGGAGCAAAGGTCGCCATGATTAATATGTCTTCTAAGTGGAGCTTTATGACCTCCAAGACAATTCATTTATAAAAGACAGCTCGAGAACAATGCCATCATCATCATCATGGGGCTGCTTCCCACCATTAAATTAACCTCTCGCCATTAGTTTACTCCTGCATCAAAAGCCAAAAGATGACCCGCAGGAATACAATAATCCGGCTACCTAAATCTACTAATACTTTATTCAGTCACCCAACCAATCACTCCGCGAGCTCTTTCCCATCTCAAAGAAACTGCGCTCGCTGTTGATTCAATCAAAGATGGAGGAACCTTTAATTAACTCCCTCCTTCGCTGCCGTGGTCCTCAACCTATGAGAACCCTATTTGTCCATTTCGTCGTTCAGCTCTCGTCCTCTGCTTGCCCCCCAACTCTGGCTAGCGTTTTTCTAACCGGGGAATCGGCCAATCAAACGGGAATCTGGGAGCAGTAAAAATGGCGATCTGGGCACGCAGCCTGCAAAGTTGGCAACAGGAGAAAACAGCAGCAGGCGGTGGCTGGCTGGCATCTGTGTCCAGCATCGGTCGAGCTCCTACGCCATCGTTGATGTGACCAACTCTTGTAGAAGCGGTCTGTATGTCGAGCGGCCATTGGGCGGGAGGACCAAGTTGGCGGGGTTGGGGGGATTCCATGGCCGCAGAATCAAAGGACAGGAAGACGAGCAGCTAGTTTAATCAATCACTATCCAATCAACATGGAAGACGAACAGCTTCTGCTAAATTGTTGTATCGTCTACTAAATTGTTTGTGGCCGGGCTAATTCTTACCCTTCTGGTTCATGTCAACTCAGCTTGAACTTTGGCTGGGAGGTCGAATCTCTTCGATGACCCGCTATTCAGTCCCTAAAATTAGTATAAACTGGAGACGGTAGTTGAAAAAAACACATATAATCACTGCATTATTTTAGTAATATATATATATTATATTTGTTTGGGATCTTTCCATGCACTACTCCTGTCTTCCTGTCTCTTCTGCAAGGATCTCCGTAAATGTACTGAAATATCTATCTATCTCATCACTTGCTTCTTCTCTGGCTTCCTTCCTATTTAGTTTTAGGTTGCTAAGCACCGCAGCAGCTTAACTGTCACCACCTTAAAAATACTTATGCAACGGTGGCGTCCCGTCTAAAGGGACGCCTCCGTTCGTTACTATATATATTATGTTATTAAACGGAGGAACATGAATTAGTTTTCCGCTTTGCTTCTGTAATAAAGAGGAGAGAGTCCCAATAAAGATTCCTTTCAATAGACTTCGCATCTTCCGTTTGCAAGGCTAGCATCGTCGATGTTCTGACAACGACGCACCGCACACCCCGCCTCCTCCTTTCCGTCCAAAAGAACAAGGAGTCGCTGGTGTGACAATTGGTATCAGAGCCAAGTTCTCTGAACCTAGAAGTCGGAGAACGAATCTGCGAAACTCTCTCCTCGCCAACTATCAAATATGGTGACAAAGAAAGAATTCGAAGAACTAGAGAAGCGGATGAATTCGGTGGAAGAAACGATTCAAACTTCCCAAACCTCGAATGATGAGAACTTCAAGACGCTTCAAAGCCGCCTAGAGGAATTGCAGCTCACGATCACAGGAGTTCTCACGGAATTGGGAAGACCTCGTGGTAGGAGGGGACCATTGACGGAAGCAAGGGAGTCGGATCTTCATATGGCGGAAGATGATGATGACCCAGAAGTGATGGCAGAAGCGGCGATACGAGCAGCACCTCGACAGTACCAGGAGTTGCGACAACCGCCCCGGCACAATGTTCGCATACCCGACCCGACCACCTTTTCGGGCGAACGGGATGCAAAAATATTGGAAAACTTTCTTTGGGATATGGAGCAATTTTTTTTGGCTACCCGCATGGACGAAGAAGATAAGGTGGCAACTGCAGCAGCCTTCCTCCTCGGCGATGCGAAAAAATGGTGGCGCGTACGCTGTGATCCTCGCCGCAGGGGCAGAGGAGCAGCCATTGAAGATTGGGCGACGATGACGAAGGAATTGCATCGCCAGTTCTTACCGGTGAATGCTGCGTGGCTCGCACGAGAACAACTGCATAAACTACACCAAACAAGAACAATCCGAGAGTACATCCAAGACTTCAACAGCCTCATTTTGGACGTCGGAGATATGGCGGAGGCTGATCAACTTTTCGCATTTCTCCGTGGACTGCAACCCTGGGCGCGGAACGAATTAATGCGCAAAGGAATTTTTGATTTGCAGGAGGCCATCGAAACCGCGGAAGGGCTGTTCGATTGGCGCTCCAACAACACTTCCTCTCCATCCGATGCGCGCCCCTCTTACGCTCGACAAGGGCCGTCGCACGGGCACAATACGAGATGACGCTACCCGGAAGAACAACGGAGGCCGGGTCCTGCATCAACTGCGCCTTCAGGGCATCACGGCCACAGATTCGCCGCCGCCCCAAATAAAAGTCGCCGCGATGATCTGCCTTCAACTTCCCAACCCCGCCGCGAAGAATTAGCGGCCATACAGATGGACGAAGGAGACCCTTCGCAGCAGCCGGAGGATGAAACCACCACGGTTCGGGCGGCATCGCTGCAGCGGTTGAACGCGATGCAGCGCAGCACCGACTCCCGCCTTCTCTATGTCTCCTTGCAGGTCCAAGGAAAGCAGTGCGCGACCATGGTGGATACGGGCGCCACTCATAATTTCCTAAACGAAGACCTCAGCCGCAGACTGGGATTACAAGTGGAGGCCAGCAATTGCAAAATCAAAACCGTGAATGCTCTCCCCACGAAGGTCATCGGGGTCGTTCGCCAAATTCCCGTGACGATGGGTAACTGGAAGGGCGCCTTAGACTTCACCATCGTCCCTCTCGATGATTTTGACGTCATATTGGGCACAGAGTTCCTCCTCTGTTCCCAGACATTGGTAGCACCGCACCTCGGTGGCGTGATGGTAATGGATCGCGACCAACCTGGGTTCGAAAAAGCACTGCTGCTAGAACCTCGACGTTCGCCCAACCAGGCGGACCACTTCCTCTCCGCCATACAATTGGAGAAGGGACTTCGGCGACAGGAAGAGACGTTCATCGCTACCATCCAGATGAACAACACTGCTCCGACCAGTAGCGCGATTCCTCCGGAGATTGCAGCCGTGATCAGCGAATTCGGTGATCGGATGCCAGCCGAACTTCCGAAGGCTTTACCACCTTGGCAGCCAACCGATCATCAGATCGAACTACTCCCAGGCGCCCGTCCTCCTGCACAAGCACCATATCGTATGGCGCCAATAGAATTAGCGGAGTTACGCAGACAACTTCAGGAGTTAACCGACGCCGGATTGATCCGGCCATCCAAAGCTCCGTTCGGAGCTCCTATTTTGTTCCAGCGGAAAAAAGACGGCAGTATGCGGATGTGCGTGGATTATCGTGCCCTCAACAAGGTCACGGTGAAAAATAGATATCCAATTCCACTGGTTGCCGATCTCCTCGATCGCTTGCATCATGCCCGGGTTTTTTCTAAGTTGGACCTACGATCCGGGTATTGGCAAGTTCGCATCGCCAAAGGTGACAAGGCCAAAACCACTTGCGTCACCAGGTACGGCTCCTTCGAATTCCTGGTGATGCCATTCGACCTCACGAACGCTCCGACGACGTTTTGTAACCTGATGAACGAAGTTTTCTACCCTTTTTTGGATAAATTTGTTGTCGTCTATTTAGATGACATTGTAGTTTATTCCAACAGCATGGCGGAACATGTGGAACACCTTCGTCGGGTGTTCTTGGAGCTTCGGAAACACCATCTTTTTGTTCACAGGGACAAGTGCGCATTTGGCCAACCGGAGATCCTCTTCCTCGGACATCGTATTGGCCATGGTTGCGTCCGTATGGAAGATCGCAAAGTGGAGGCAATTCGTGACTGGCCCTGTCCGCAGAATCCATCCGAACTCCGCTCATTCCTCGGCCTCACAAATTATTACCGGCGCTTCATACAGGGTTACTCCACCATCACCGTACCCTTGACGGATCTGTTGCGGAAGAACCACCCTTGGACCTGGTCGCCGGCATGTGATGAGGCCTATCGTCTCCTTAAACGGAAGATGACGGAGGAACCAGTTTTGGCCCTGCCTAATTTCGAAGAGGCTTTTGAAGTGGTTACCGACGCCTTCGACAAAGCGCTTGGCGGCATCTTGACGCAGAATGGTCATCCCATCACCTACGAAAGTAGAAAACTGAATTATGCAGAACAGCGCTACAGTGCCCACGAGAAGGAGATGCTCGCCGTCCTTCATTGCCTTCGGACGTGGCGAGTGTATTTGCTGGGACAACCCTTCACGGTGCGGACCGATAATGTCGCCAACACATTTTTTCAAACACAGAAAAAATTGTCTGCACGCCAGATTCAGTGGCAAGAACAACTTGCCGAATATGATTTCATATGGAGTTACAAAGCCGGTCGTTGCAACCAGGCGGCCGATGCCTTGAGCCGCTGGATCAACACCATCACATCTCGTGCACATGGCGACCTGACGGAGCGCCTCCGCTTGGCGGGCGAATCCGATGCAGCTTATCAACGCCTTCTTCGCTTGATTGAGCAGGGGGACACGTGACGATATTGGCTAAGCTCCGATGGCACCATCCTGACCAGAGGAGGGCGGACATACGTCCCCTGTTCCGCTAGCTTGAAGCAGGTGTTGATCTCTGAGTGCCACGATACGGCGTGGGCTGGGCATCCGGGGGTGGAGCGGACGTTGGCTCTTCTCAGCCGCTCTTTCTTTTGGCCGTGCCTCAGTGATGATGTTGAAGCGTTAGTCAAAACGTGTGCAACCTGCCAACGCAACAAGATTGAACGCAGCAAGGGCGCCGGACTGTTGCAGCCGCTACCTGCGCCCTCGCGCCCCTGGCAGTCCATCTCCATGGATTTTATCACCTCCTTACCACGGGTGAATCGCATCTCTGCAGTACTGGTCATCGTCGACCGATTCAGCAAGTTCGCCATTTTTATACCAACAACAGAGAAGGTCTCCGCCGAACAAACTGCTGATTTGTTCTTGCGTCACGTGGTGAAGTATTTCGGGCTTCCGGAAGACATCGTGAGTGATCGGGATCCTCGCTTCACGGGGAATTTCTGGACATCACTCTTTCGGTTGTTGGGCTCGAAATTGAAGTTCTCCACCGCCAACCATCCGCAGACCGATGGCCAGACGAAACGGACGAATGCATTGTTGGAGGAATACTTGCGCCACTTCATCACCATCAAGCAAGATAACTGGGTCGAGCTGCTAGATGTGGCGCAATTCAGCTACAACACCCATCGCAGCTCGGCGACAACGCAATCCCCCTTCGAAATCGTCTTTGGGCGATCGCCACTTCAACCGGCGGAAATCAGTCATGCATCCACCGACGAACGGTGTCCTGCTGCCACCTCTTTTGCTTTGAATCGGCAGGACCAATTGGAAGACGTCCGAGAGAGTTTGGAGAAGGCATCACGACGGATGAAGAAATACGCCGACCGTCATCGCAGCCCTCGCGAATTCGCCGTTGGTGATCAAGTGTTGCTCAAACTTCCACCCCAGTTCTGGCGCAAGCAGCAGCGGACGCCTCTTCAGAAAGGACTACTTCCTCGGTTCGAAGGACCCTTCACAATCATGGAGCGGATCGGGACAGTCGCGTATCGCCTCCAACTCCCACCCACGAGTCGGATGCACCCCACCTTTCATGTTAGTTTCCTCAAACCCTTCTTCCCCGATGGGTCCGGCCTTCACCTCCCCGATGCTCGCCCCTCCCTCCTCCCAGACAACACTTCTTGGACGATCCAGCAAATCTTGGGACGCCGCACTTTTCAACCCCAAGGAGTGGTCGAATATTTGATTCACTGGGCGGGTGATCCCATCGAAGAGGCCAGCTGGGAATCGGAGACCGACCTCGCCCCTTACCACCGCCAACTCCAAACTTACCTGCAGCCGGAGTCGCTGAGGACATCGACGAGCTCAGCTGGGGGAGAATTGTCACCACCTTAAAAATACTTATGCAACGGTGGCATCCCGTCTAAAGGGATGCCTCCGTTCGTTACTATATATATTATGTTATTAAACGGAGGAACATGAATTAGTTTTCCGCTTTGCTTCTGTAATAAAGAGGAGAGAGTCCCAATAAAGATTCCTTTCAATAGACTTCGCATCTTCCGTCTGCAAGGCTAGCGTCGTCGACATTCTGACAACGACGCGCCGCACACCCCGCCTCCTCCTTTCCATCCAAAAGAACAAGGAGTCGCTGGTGTGACATTAACCGTATATATAAGAGCATTTATTAACTGAACTAATGATCTCTTATATGTGCCGATATAATAAGAAAGAGCATATCGCATTTGTATCTCCGGTCTGAAGATTTGTACGACCATATACTGATTAAAAGTTGAAGAAAGTGGTTCCAGGTCAATTTTATAGACTCAAAATTGCATGAGTAGTCACACCCCTTATGTACTCTTTTTTTTTTCTTTTTTAATCAAAAGATTTGAAAACTTGAGCCATTCATTAGTTTTGTTGTTTTGTTTTTTATTTTTTTATAAAAAAAATTAGAAGAAGAAGAAGATGATAATGATGAGAAGACATTAGTTTTAGAAGCAACATCATTTGCCTTCCTTTCAAGGCAAATAAATGCCATCAGATTTAATGGGAGTTGTTCGATTTGAAGTCAGACATTGCATTCAATTCACATACAACCACTGAGATTAAATATTACTATTTTTTTATTGACACCGAGATCCACAAGACATTGAACCATTTTTTTATTTTATTAGCCTCAAATAAATAATTAGATGATAGCATCCCCCATGACGTGACAAGTGGCAAGCCCCTCCCCCCCTCTACAAACACCCCTGCAGGTCATCCTTCCCTAATGCTGTCGGTGAGGTCAATACTTTTTAAGTTACAAGCTACATTGTGTTCCTCTTTTCAGATGCAGTTTATATTTTATGCACTGTATTTTTAAGTATTTATGTTTTCATCGCTTTTGGTTAGACTTGCTCCTCAAATCGATGGAGCGGTGACAATATTTGGTTTTTTCAACGTGCATTGAGATCTATCTTCTGGTAAATCATTTTTTCTTTTTTCTTTAGCTTAAAGATACAGCAAAATCTCTCTCTAAGTGAACTGCAATAACTCTCAATTCTTCATAGAAAAAGTGTTGGCTCTCATCATCAATTATACCCGAGACAGATAGTGGTCTAAATCATGAGAAACTCCGTTGCATTAAGGTGATAAAAATATCATCTCCTTTCACACGACTTCATAAGATTCACATCACCTTGACTTATTATTTGAACTCAAGTGTAGATGGTATTTTATTATTATTATTATTATCGTCATTGTTGAGCCACATGCTATTAATTAATGTTAGAGTTTTCTTCCTTCAATCTGTATCCCCACTTAATGTCTTATATGAAACTTTTATGATGTCCTTAACCAATCTTCTCGTTTAATTAGGGCAGAGGTATTTCCTTTTTTTCAAGGGATTTATGCATCATTGTATTATCATCCTTCACGAGATTTCACAGTCCTTAGTGCATTCTTGCTACTAAACTTACAATTTTCTTTTAAAGTTAAACTTAGTCAAAAGAATTTTTTTTTTAAATATAGTGAGTATTAAACTCACAACCTCTCGTGTAGAGTTCAATTACTTAATCAAAGGAGTTTACACTTTTAAAGTTAAAATTAACAAAAAATTATTATTGTTGTTGAGCAATTAACTCTCTCTCTCTAGGTGTCACACCCTTAAGTTTCAAGGCAGACTCCCCCCAAGCCAAGATGTGAGACGGATGGCTGAGTGGGGTGTAAGTCAAGGCCAAGATCTGATAATGCACCAACGTGCCAAGATTTATGAGTGCGAAGCTCAATGTAAGGTGTACAAATGTGAAAAGGCAGTACGATGCACAAAGATCTAGCAGTATGGCATAGTAGAAAGTAGTTGGCTATGATTCAAGATGAGGCTATGAGGGATAGTGCACAGATCTCCTTCTGTGCGAAGGGTACGTGGAAGTACTCATCCTTGTCGAGCAAGTAGGATGATAATTGCATCAAGGAGGGCATGAGTACACAGACACACATGAAGGTAGCATCGTTCTTAAGAATCCAAGTGTGTGGTGAAACTAAGGCACGGATTGTAAGGATCCAAGACATAAGTCGCACTATAGAACAATTTAAGGCTCACATGTAAGAATGACGCATGAAGGCCAGCAGGAGGTGCATGAGCATCCGTTCAATTGGATGCATGTCAGCATATCCGCTCAGAGGAATGTACATGTGGCAGACATGTGAGGAACATACAAGGTCGTGACATCGACCAAGTTAGGTCATGAATGTATGTGGTAGACATGTGAGGAACACATAAGGCCAACGTGCAAGAAATGCGCGAAGTCTAGACACACAAAGCGTGTCTCTCACCTAGGCATGCAATGCACCAAACATTGTGGACAAGCAAGGCATGCGGGTGGTGCTCCAAAAGATGTGAGGCGAGTAATTGTAGGGCATACAAAACATGCTCCTCCACCAGGCAAACTTGCCAAAATTAGGGGTTCCAAGTGGTTTGACCTTCCCTTATATAAATCCCAAGCAACCTCAGCAGTAGAGACAAGGAAGAAGAAGAAGAAGAAGGAGATCAAGAATTAATGATCCAAGAGTGAGTTCCTCGAATCGAGAGCACTTGTGGGTTTAGGGTGTGATTGTGAGAGGTTTATCCCCAAAAGGGATAGAGTGAGGTTGAGGGTTTTCACAATCAACTCGTGGGAGTGCAAGGAGAGATTTTTAGAGGTATTCAATGAAAGAATAGCCTTTCCTATGCAATTAAAAGAAGGCTTTGCAGTGTTAAAGGATATTATATTGCACAATCCTAATCAAATGGTATGATTCCCTTGAGCACAACATGATTGATTTGGGGGTAGAACACTAGGTATCAAACCCTCAATCAAATTTTATTGCATCACAGGGGGATCACAAATTTGATGAGGTTGTGCGGTGTAATATTACCGAAACTACCAACCTTTATTGAGATCACACAAAGGGAGAACATAAAATCAACCAACGAGCAAAAACACAAACACTCTGAGAGCTAAAGGACTTTTCTTTATTGAGAATAACTTTGTTAAAAGCTCATCTCAATGATTGCAGCAATTTCACTCATCACCTACAAGCCAACACAAGTCCAAACACACCTCTCACAAGATTACAAGTGCTCTCAATCACTCAAGGTCACTATTGCTCCAATTGCCACTGAGTTCTCCCAGTACTCCAGGGCCTCCCGCTTGTCCTCACCTATGCCTAGTGAAGTAGAGAAGAATACCATGTGGTTGTAACTCCCTGCAACTACTTGTGAATATGGGCACAACTTCCAGTAGGTGCACCCATTGGGAAGGTTCAATGGAGGCATGCTACCTCACCTATACAATTGTTGAATTGATGGGAACTTGCCACACCACCCATGTTGCAACAACTGAACTAATTACACATCCACTTCTCCCAACTGCAAGAACTTCTTCAGTATGCATCTTGGAGCACCCACATACATCCTCGTGCATCCTCAAGAGCCCTGGTTGCACTTGATCGTGCTCCACCCCTTTGTTAACCCCCCAAGTCGCCCAACCATGCCATGCAGTCCAAGATCTCTTTGGCTCTTTGACTTGTGGATGATAATGTGGTGTTGTTGTGGCTGTGGTCCATCACATTGCTTCTATGGAGTGTTGTGTCCAATGCATATGCATGGCCTTGTGCCATGAATACCCTATCGTAGCATGGTCACACGCACAAGCCTTGAACTTATACTTGTGCGAGTGTTGGCCTAGGTATTATGCTTACCTTGGTCGCACTTCATGCGTCCTAGTATTAACAATGATGCCAAGATGTACCCTCAATTTTAGGGGCATGATAGCTTTCCCCCACCTAAAATTATTGATGTCCCCATCACTCCAACCTTAGCCATGCAGGCTTTGATCAAATTTTTGAACAATTAGAGTGTCACGTCCCTCTCTTAGCTCACTTCTGCTTCGTCACCATCCTTCTACTTAACCAAGTACTCCACGTGCCTTGTCGGACGTAAAGTTCTTCAACTGAGAATGTTTTTTGCTTGCCAATTGAACTCTTTCATCATGGTCGGAGGGGCGTGTTGTTCTTAGCATTAGTTCATATCCTCATTCCTGTCAAAAGGCTTTAGAAAACTTACATGGAAGTTGGGTATGTCTTCAAACTTAAGGGGAGCTGAAGTTGGTAGGCCACCATGTCTACCCTTTTCACCACCTCAAATGGGCTATCGTAGCGTGACATCAGACCTTTGTGTATGGACATGTGTGCAATCTACCTAGTTGCCAACTTGGAACTCCAAGGGACAATAGTGTTAGTTGGCTGCCTTCTTCATTTGTTGGGCTACCTTTCCCAAACTCTTCCATGCCTCAGCAAGCCACACCTATCAATCGAGGGTGAACTTGTGCACAACATGGCACCATTCAAACTCGATCACCTAAACCAACTCTGTATGGGACAAGGGTTGATGCCTAAATATCACCTCAAGTGGTTCTTCTCCATTGCAAAGTTGTGATGTTGATTGAGATAGAACTGGGCAATATCGAGAAGCTCAACCAAGTTCCCTTGGCTTGCGAACACAAAATATCAGAGGTATTCCTCAAGCATAGTATTAATTCACTCGAGTTGACCATCTATCTAGTAATGGTTCACCATGGAGAACTTGAGCTTGGACCCTAGCAACCCGAACAATGAATATCGGAATCATCCCTTGAACTATGGATCATGGTTCAAGACAATGTCCTCTGGTAGACCAAAATGCTTAATCATATGCCTGTAGAACAAAACGATTATCCCTTTGGCCATCACGCACTCCATGGTTGGGATGAAGATAGTATGCTTTGAGAATCATTGACCACCACAAGTGTGGCTAAAAGGGCATCGACCAATGGAAATCCTTTTATGAAATCCATGGACGTGAAAGATCATGGTCGGCTAGGTGCGCATAGGGGCTAAAGAAGCCCTGCCATATGGGATCTTTCTGGCTTGTCCTACTAGCATACATGGCATATCCTTATATAGGACTCAATATCTTCATCCATCTAGGGCTAGAAATATGAAAGGGATAGCAGCATGATCACGCACTTGGCACTGAGTTGTCCTGCCGAAGGCACATCATGGCATTCAAACATGAATGCATGCCGAGGTTCTTGAGAGTTCAGCTTAATTGTGCATTATCCACAAGTCCGCAATAAGCCTTACAAGCCTAGCCAATAACACTTGTTTTATCCATCATGCATACTCTGGACGAGATTTTTTGTAAGTTGGGTCAGTCTTGACTACGTCTCGAATCCACGTCAGGATGTTCTCGTGCACCTGAGATATGACTATGCACACACAACAATTGAGTATGTCCACCGCTTGATTATGTCTATCTTCTTTGTCTTCTTATATGAGTCAAATTCAACTAGCAACTCTTGCCACCTTGCATGCTAAGATCGTGTGCCTCCTCTAGGTTTGGAAGAATGTTTTAGTCATGTTGTCCATTCATACCACGAACGATGAACCGAGGAGATGAACTCGCCACAAACGGATGCAATGGACGAAAACCAACATTTCCTTTTGGTGGATTGAATAGTTCTATTCCATAAGGTATAGCTTTCTGGACTCGAAGGCCACTAGATGCTCATCCTAGATGAATGCTCCACCGAGGACTATACGTCCATGATGACTTCAAAGGGTTTGTCGAATTATGGGAGTTTGAGTAGGGGCTCAGACATAAGGCGTTCATTGAGCATCCATAACGCATCCTCAGACTCCTCAATCCAACTCCATGGTGCATCCTTCTTCTTCAACAAATCTGTGAGAGGGGCTTACAAACTTACGGTAATAGTTAACTAAGCCCAAGAACAAATGAATCTCAGATGGGTTCACCAAGCACATCCAATCTATAATGGCTTGTCTGTTGCATCCATCTCTAGTTACTTGTCCTAAGCCAAGTTAGTGGCCCAAGAATATGATGTCTTTTTGCAAATAGGCACTTGTCTCATCAGATCACCAATTTGCAAATAGACACTTACAAACCCAAGACCTCACATATCTCCCGTATAGAGCCTAGTTGCTCTAACCAGAGGATGTACACTTTGTGTACTTTATATATTTAAAGTTGTGTAGGCAAAAAATAGAAAATAATATCATATTAATTTTTTTATTGATGTTGTTTCTTCCAGTGTAGCTCCTCATAATACATATTTCTAATCCTCACAAATGGTATCTCTACTAACTTTCATTCAAGTATATTCAATGAATTGTGCTTTTAGGAAATCATCCAATATCACTCTATAGATTCATGATCAATGACTGCTGGGATCATAAAAGGATTCATGGAACACCATAATCTCAATAGATCCACAACATGCTTATCTAATGGCTACAATTAGTATATCACTTTTCATTTTCAACCCCTCACTAATAAGATTGAATATTGAATTGAGATATGCCACATGGTCTTTTAAGGATCTCCAAATAGACCACTATATCGTCTAAATATATGACCATAAATTTATTCAAATACTCACAAAAGATATCATCCATGAGATTACAAAATATGGTCGGAGTATTCATGAGTGTGAAAAGCAAGACTATGAACTCATACGAGCCATATCGTTGTGCACATATGGGTTATCTACTTCAATTATTTAGACTTGCCAATACTTTTTTCTATAAATAAATAAATAAATAATATTAAAATAGAAAAAGGAAATAAAATAGTTATCGGATAGAAAAATATTATAATAATAACAATAATAATAATAATAGATTGAATAAATAAAAATATATATAATAAGTTTAAAAAAATAAAAAAAAAACCTGTCGCTGCACGTGCGTCGGGCAAGTCGAATCGGTGGGTTGGGCAACGATTCGAGCGAGCGGGCGACTCGTCAAATAGGGTTTTTAAACCCTGAAAATAGGGCAATGCCCTGTTACCATATTGGCGACAATAGCGAGAGCGATTGGAGTTCTGGCAGGCTTCAATTCGAAGGGAAGAGTTGCTGATCGGACCTGGGCGTCGGAGCCGGGGGCTGTGAGCGAAGGACATGGTTCCGGCAAGCCGGAATTGCGAAAGGGGCGGCGAACAGAGGGATTTCTCTATTCGCAGCTATTCTGCTGGCGAGGAGCACGACGAGTATTCCCACCCACCACGGCGAGGTCGATACGACTTCGTAGAGTCGTATTGAGGTAGTAGCAGATGCGGTGAGGACTTGGCGGCGGCTGTGGTTGGAGTTTGGAGGCGAGCGGCAGAGTAGTGGACGCTGGCAAGCTGTTGGAGGTCGTCGATCTCTATCGGTGGCACGGTTAGGTGGCCGGAGGGTTGAGGAAGACTAGGTGAGGGTAGGCGTGGAGTACCGTTGAGTGGGCGGTGGCCAATCGGCGGAATCGTAGCAGGAGTTAGCGGCGACGTCGACTACAGCGGCAACGTCGAGCAGCACAGGGTGCGGGCGAGTGACCGCACGTGCCGCGTGAGTGCTATGATTCGGTTCAACCCGGTTCGACCCGGTTCGGTCCGGTTCAGAGCCGGTTTAGCTGCAGTTTTCACTGATTTTCACAGTTTTACAACTGGTTCAAGTGGGTTCAACATTGTTAGAGCTTTGTTGGTGAGTTTCGAGTCTTGAGGAATTTATTTAGAATTTTTAACATATTTTAGGTACAGTTTTTGAATTATTTTAGGTTGGGTTCACGGATTTGAGTGCGTTAATGATATAGAAAAATCTAGAATAATTTATGATGCTTGTTTATACTTAAATAAATTTTTTTTGATTTAATTAGAATTTTTAAAGATTATTAGATTACGGTTCTTGATTTAATTAAGATGATTTGGGTGAATTTAATGGTTAAATGAATAAATTATATGTTATATGCATGAAGAAATATTTTGGTAGATGTTGTGGTATTTCAGTTGCATTAATTAGAATTAAAATAATTTATTTAGAATTTTTACAGAATTAATAAATGTATAATGCTATAAAAGTGAGATAATTAGTTTATTTAAATTTTCTATTGAATAAATTGGTGATTATACACATTTATTTGGTGTAATTGGATTTTTCATAGAATTATTAAAAATTATTTTTAAGAATTAATTAAGGTGATATATGGTGATTAAAATTTTTGGTATAATTAAACTCTTAAATTGAATTTTATTTTATAGGCATGTTTAGGTTTACTTGTGAGGATGATTGGTTGATTATAAGAAATTAAATAAAATAAAGAAAATGGGATGATGATATGAGTAGAAGGGTAGATAGGAAATTCTTGTTTGAATTGTATGATTTATGTTTTTTGGATGTACTTATTTTATTTTAGGATAATTGATTGTTGTGCTATTACTTGACAAATCACGGCCAAGCTGTGATTAGTGTTAGGGGGAGAAGGAGTTGCTTGTTTGATTCTCCTTGTTTGCTTTTAAGAATCACAACCAAACTGTGAATTTTTGCTGGATATTACTTTGAGACTTAAGTGAGGATTTATGGTTTTAGATTTCTGGCTTACTATAGTGCTGAGTCCTAAAGGTCGTTGTTAATTGTTGTAAATGCTGATGAGTACATATCTGCTTTGTTACATGTTTAAATTTGCATATGATTTTATATGATTTTGAATGTATGACATGCCACTATATAGATATGATTCTATCATGTGCATGTTATTAATGTTATGCTCATTTTATGTTGATATTGGTATATTCATGTGATGCTAGAGATATAGAGACACTTAGCAAGACATAGAACATGATGACATGAGATAAAACTAGAGACACTTTAGGTAATTATTATGACAATACCTAGAGTGGTCTTATTTGACATTTAACTAAGAACTTTTGGACATTTTAGGGTCATAATAACCTAAGAGATGACATTAGGTTCTTAGTCTGCTATGTGCCAACATATGGTGAGGAGCCATGTGCTAGCCAAAGTAGAAATACACATCTGGTTGATTTAGCCTTCGATGCTTTGGTGTAATTGGGATCTCACTTCGGTGTAGAGCTCAACTTATTTGTGTTACTCTAAGGTAGATGGGTACTAGGAATAGTACCGTTCCATGCACTACTAATGCTAGGGAACCTGATGATACTGGCATGCTCAATGATATGGATCCATGAGAATTCTAGGTTCATTGGTAGCATATGCAGTGGATCTCAGCTTGCTAGGTCGTAGATGGATGTGATTGGTAGTTTTGTATGGTGATCCTGCCATAGGGCAGAATTATAGTGTTCTATGGTACTTGTATTGCATAGAAGGGGTGTCGTGGTTACCAGCTCCTTCCGCCAACGTCAGTGTACAGACATCAAGGATAGAGACGTAGAGTTGACATTGACGGGTTCAGAGAAAATCTCTGATGAGGGGTTTACCTTGAACATAGGATGGCTGCCTTAGGAGTAGTACTAATAACTTCTGATATATTAGTTAAGACGATATGACATTTTCATATTTAAGTTACTATTATGAATACAGTTCTTATATCATATTCACATACCTTGTTTAATAATATGACTGCTACTTTAATATGTTAAGTCTTGTTATATATTGTATGACATGTTATTTTAAATGTGTGATTTGGTGAATATATTTTCTTATTAGTTTGTACAATACCTTATGCTCATTTTTAGGGTTCTCTCTCTATAGCTGATATGCACACGCCTCGACTTAAGATGCGTGCAAGTAAGTTGGTCCTGATCTTCGGTCGTAGGAGAAATCCTTAAGGCAGGGGAAGTTGTGACTTTAACGAATGAGAGGCTAACCACGATCTAGGAATGCGACCAGCAACCTCACAATTGCTAAACCACTCTTCAGTTGGTTATCAACTGTGTCAAACACGACAGACCTGTTCACGAAGAACGACACGAACAATTCAAGAGAATTAAAAGAGCAACAGCGGAAGGATCACTCAAGAAGTGATTAAGAAAGTGGACTTCAAGTTTGTAGCAAAAGCATTACAAAAGTGGTGGCTAAAACAAAAATCAAAGTCTCCTTTCAATAGAGCATGCTCCACCAAATATATAGACAAAATATGGCACGTTTTTCCATATTTTATTTCACTAAAATAGGAAAAATAAATATATAAATCTCCTCCTCTTGTAAGCCACGAATTTGAAAAATAAATATCTCTTGATGAAGATTTGAATAAATATTTGATGAAGATTTGATCTTGAATAAATCTTCCTTGATTTGCTCTTGAATAAATATTTGATGAAGATTTGATTCTTGAATAAATTTTCTTCCTTGATTTGCTCTTGAATAAATATTTGATGAAGATTTGATTCTTGAATAAATCTTCTTCCTTGATTTGCTCTTGAATAAATATTTGATGAAGATTTGATTCTTGAATAAATCTTCTTCCTTCAATTACTCATGCAACTTCCATATTCATGCAACTTCATATGAGTAATTCCTCAATATGTTTCCTTGCATGTAGTGACAAGTAAACAATAACAATTAGGCAATATCATTTGTTCTGTAATTAAGTAATTAATTTGCCCAAGAAAAGAATTCACTTGTTGTCCTAAGCGTCGTGTACGGGCTCGTGTTATTAGGCTTTGTATGCTAATCGGGTCTTGCAATGGTGAACCTGTGATGTCCTCATCATACTCCCCTTCTTGAAAAGGAGTCGTCCTCGACTTTAGCTCATCTTCATCACCCAAGTATGGAGATAAATCAGTCACATTAAATGTATTACTCACTCCATAATCCTTAGGTAGTTCCAGCTTGTAGGCATTATCATTGATCTTTGCAAGAACCTTGAATGAACCGTCACCTCGTGGCATTAGTTTCGACTTGCACTGTTCTGGAAATCGATCTTTGGGCAAATGCAACCAAACTAAATCTCCTTCTTCAAAAATAACTTTCTTTCTCCCTTTGTCTGCATGCTTCTTATATTGTATTTGCATCTCAATATTTGTTTTGGTCATCTGATGTATCTTACGAATCATCTCAGAACGCTTCTCCGCATCAAGATTACCTCTTTCTGATGGTGGTAGAGGTAGTAAATCAATTGGAGCAGCAGGCTTAAAGCCATAGACGACCTTGAATGGGCAGAACTTGGTAGTAGAATGCACAACTCGGTTGTAGGCAAACTCAATATGTGGTAAGCACTCCTCCCACATCTTCAGGTTCTTTTTGAGTATCATCCGTAGCATTGTACCAAGTGTGCGGTTGACGACCTCGGTTTGTTCGTCCGTTTGAGGATGACATGTAGTTGAAAATAAAACTTTGTCCTGAGCTTACCCCAAAGCGTCCTCCAAAAGTGGCTCAAAAATTTTGCATAACAATCTGAAACAATTGTCTTCGGCACTCCATGTAGGCGCACGATCTCTCTGAAAAATAAATGGACAACATGAGTAGCATCATCACTCTTATGACAATGTATGAAATGAGCCATCTTAGAAAACCTATCAACAACAATAAATATATTATCTCTCCCCTTCTTAATCCTTGGTAAACCCAACACAAAATCCATTGAAATATCCTCCTAAGGTACTTTCGGAATAGGAAGAGGTGTATATAAACCATGTGGGTTTAAGCGAGACTTAGCTGTTTGACAAGTAGTGCATCTCCCCACGTAACGCTCAACGTCGTGCCTTATCTTTGGCCAATAAAAGTGTGTTGCCTATACGTCCTCAGTATTACATATCCCAAAATGTCCCATCAAAATACCTCCATGCGCTTCCTGCAACAATAGAAGACGAACAGAACTTGCAGGAACACAGAGCTTGTTAGCTCTAAATAAATAGCCATCATTCAACACATACTTATCCCAACATCTTCCTTCTCTACATTTAATGTAAATGTCTTTGAAATCCAAATCAGTAACATAAAATTCTTTTAACATTTCCAAACCAATAATTTTACAATCAAGTTGGGACAACAACATGTAACGTCTAGATAATACATCGGCAACTAGATTATCTTTTCCTTTCTTATATTTCACAACATATAGAAAAGTTTCAATAAATTCGATCCACTTAGCATGTCTACGATTCAACTTACTTTGGCAATGAATATGCTTCAAGGATTCATGGACTGAATGTATGACAAATTCTTTTGGCCAGAGATAATGTTGTCATGTTTCTAACACTCTAACCAATGCATATAATTTCTTGTTATATGTTGAGTAGTTTAAGGTTGGACCACTAAACTTTTCACTAAAGTAAGCAATGGGTTTCCTATCTTGCATAATAACACCTCCAATTTCAATACCACTAGCATTACATTCTATCTCAAAAGTTTTATTAAAATCAAAAAGTTGTAAAAGTGGTACATTGGTTAACTTATCTTTTAGCAAATTGAAGGCATATTCTTGTGCCTTTTCCCACTTGAAAGGTATGTTCTTCTTTGTCAACGCATTGAGTGGAGCGGCGAGTGAGCTGAAATCATTTTCGAATCGACGATAAAAGCTTGTTAGTCCATGAAAACTCCGTACTTGCGTGACTGATGTAGGTGTTGGCCAGGCTCGAATATCTTTCACCTTTTCCTCAACCACTTCAATTCCCTGTGCAGTCACAACAAAACCAAGAAATACGACTCGATCCGTGCAAAAGGTGTACTTCTCGAGGTTAGCAAACAAGCGTGTCTCTCTCAAAGTACTCAAAACTTAGCGTATATGTGCTAAATGTTCATCCAAAGACTTGCTATAAATTAATATATCATCAAAGTAAACTACCACAAATTTTCCAATAAAAATTCTCAAGACTTCATTCATTAAGCGCATGAACGTACTAGGAGCATTAGTAAGACCAAATTGCATAACTAACCACTCATATAATCCAAATTTAGTCTTAAAAGCAGTTTTTCATTCATCACCTAGCTTCATTCTAATTTGATGGTAACCACTACGCAAGTCAATCTTAGAAAAGATAGTAGAACCACACAATTCATCAAGCATATCATCTAATCGAGGAATAGGATGACGATAACGTACCGTAATATTGTTGATAGCTCGACAATCTATACACATCCTTCATGATCCATTTTTCTTTGGCACAAGTAAAACAGGAACAGCATATGGACTTAAACTTTCACGCACATATCCTTTATCTAGAAGCTCTTGCACTTGGCGCTAAATTTCCTTTATCTCCTCGGGATTGGTATAGTATGGGGGTCGGTTAGGCAGAGATGCCCCTGGAATCAAATCGATTTGATGCTCAATCCCCTGCAATGGTGGCAATCCTGCAGGTATCTCATCTGGAAAGACATCAACAAACTCCTGCATCAAAGAAACAATCGAAACAGACAAAAAAGAAGGTAAAGAATTAGTAGAAAAGAGAGCATCCTTGCATACAAGTGCAAAACACTCTTGGGGATTGGTTTCTAATTCTCGCATCTCACTTTTGGTGGCTAATAGAACCTGTCCCTTATCGGTATTTCTCTTTTTTTCTCACATTTTTCTTTCTTTTCTCTCAATTTGGGCTGATGACTCTCACTTCCCATTTTGTGAATGTCACTCTTCTCTTTTTCTTTTCTCTCACATTCAGTCCTATCTAAATTATTTTTGAGAAGTTCTTCCGGTGTCATTGGAACCAATACGACCTTCTTATCTTTGTGCATAAAGGAGTACTTATTGGAATGCCCATAATGTGTAGCATCCTTATCATATTGTTATGGTCTTCCAAGTAGTAATGCACAAGCTTGCATTGGCATAACATCACAATCCACAAAGTCAGAATAGGTACCAACAGAAAAATGAACACGTACCATCGTTGTTACCTTCAACTTTCCACAAGAATTGAGTCATTAAATGTAGTATAACTGCGGGTGTAATCTTGTGATTAGGCCAAGCTTTCCAACCATCTCTGAACTTGTAATATTATTGCAGCTTCCACCATCAATTATGATCTTACAAGAGTGCTCCTTGATCATAAATTTGGATTGGAATAAATTGTGATGTTGTCCGTTTTCTGCCTTCTCCATCTGGGAGCTAAGAACACGGCGAACAAAAGGCTTTCGTGACTTATATCAAAAGTGATCTCTTCTGGTTCTGACCCCGAAACAGGTTGAGACTCTTCGTGATTAGATCCACCTCCCTCTTCTACCACACTAGCCGATGTGTACTCACCATCTTCTCGAATAATAAGGGCACGTTGATTTGGACAATCACGCATGTAATGTCCTTTCCCCTTACACTTGAAGCACTCAATCTCCCTTGTTCTTCCTATAGATGCAACTGAGGATGAACTTTTTATAGGGACAACAGTGGTCTTTTTTGAATCGATAGGTTTGGATGTTGGTGAAGTAAAATGGCTTCCTGAATTCCCTTAGCCAATTGGTGCAGCAGTCCTGCTAGAATGACCAACACGCTTCTGTTGCTCATTGGCATCCCTCCAAGGCATGGAAGAACTACGATAGCTACGACTGGCTTTGTATGGCTGCTTCCTCCTTTGAACTTGCCTTTCAGCTTTGCATGCATAATGAAATAGTTGATCCAAAGAATTGTAGTTTTGGAAATCAAGTATATCTTGTATCTCTTCATTCAATCCTCCCAAGAATCTAGTCATCTTTGCATTATCATCTTCTTGCACATTAGCACGTAGCATTCTCACCTGCAACTCTTGATAGTATTCTTACACAGATTTGTTTCCTTGATTCATTTTTTGAAATTTATTAAGTAATTCTCTCTCAAAATAAGAAGGCACGAACCTGGACCTTATCAAGCGCTTCAAATCATCCCAAGTACGAGGATCTCTATTTCTTTGTCGAATTTGACTCCACCAGATAGAAGCATAACCAATAAATTCAATAGTTGCCGCACGTACTCTATACTCTTCTGGGTAATGATGACAGCTGAACTTTTGCTCAACTAATAATTTCCAATCAAGATAGGCTTCTAGATTAAACTTTCCATCAAAACTAGGAACAATAAATTTAATTTTACCCAGTGCATCATTTCTTCTTTCTTCATTACGGTGACGTGCATGACCTCCGTCAACTCCCACTCCTCGTGCGGGGCGGTGCTGATACAATTACAAGGCAACTTCATCATCAGCCACATAATTGTCATTTAACTCTTCATCAGCAGCTTCTTGAAATACTGCATTCAGATTTCCTCTTGGTTCGAATGGAGCAGCAGCAGCAGCATTATTATTAGCTTCAACTCGTCCTTGAGGAACTCGAGGTGGTGGGTGTCGTCGTGGAGGAGTTCGCTCCACTTGATCAAGTCGTGCTTTAATTTCACCAAGATGATTTTCCAACCCGTTCAGGCGCATAAGTACTTGATCGGATAGTATTTGCTCGAAGGTGTTTGTAACATGAGCCATCAAAGCTTGAGAGCGTGGAGACAATGATATCGCCGATGATTGGGACCCATCTTTCTCGTCATAAGAAACATCACGAGAACTTCTCGATCCTGACATTGTTAGTAAAGACAAAAGAGAAATTCTACCAAACTAGTAAATTATTTATGAAAAACTCATAATCCTCACAAACCTTACCACCTGAAGCTCTAACCCTTCTCAAAAATTACTCGCGTGTTTGCTGGTTCGTAATAAATTTCAACAGAGAATGAATAAAATGATTGCAAAGTGCTAGAACATGGCGATCAAGGCTAATTTATGGAGGTCTAGATACGGATATCTTTGTAGCAAAGAGTAGAAAATAATAATTCAAGAAATTGTAAAGTTGACTCAATCAAGCAAGTTAGAAGGTGTCAAAACGAAGGATAAGTACAAGGATAATTAAAATTCGAATAAAATGTTTTTTTGTTTATTTATTATTATTTTATTTTTCTTGGCCGAACCTTCCTCCTCTCTTTCTCCTTCTTTTTTTTTCGCCGAACACTTCTTCCTCTTTTTTGTTCTCTTTTCTTGCAAAACACTTCCTCCTCCTTTTTCTCCTCTTTTCTCTCTCTCTCTCTTTTTCCAAAATTTCAATCGACTTTCCTTTCTTTTTTGTTCCTTGGCCAAACACTCCCTCCTTTTTTTGCTCTACATCTCCTTTTTTCTTCCAAAAATTCAGCCGAACACTCTCCTTGGTCGAACAACACTTCTTTTCTTGTTTTTTTTTTTTTGCAAGGATAAAAACTCAACAAACGGAAATTTGGAGATAACAAAAAAAAAATAACTAAATAAAAGATGGAAAAACAATGATGATAGGTACGAAATATAAGTTCAAGAAAAGGACTAGAGGATTTTTTTTCTTTTTTGATGTAGGGAAAATAAAAGATATACTAAAGGATAGATGAATTCCTACCGGCAACGAAGGCTCTGATACCACGTGATATGCACACACCTCGACTTAAGATGCGTGCAAGCAAGTTGGTCCCGATCTTCGGTCGTAGGAGAAATCCTTAAGGCAGGGGAAGTTGTGACTTTGACGAATGGGAGGTTAACCACGATCTAGGAACGCGACTAGCAACCTCACAATCGTTAAACCACTCCTCAGTTGGTTATCAACCGTGTCAAACACGACTGACCTGTTCACGAAGAACGGCACGAACAATTCAAGAGAATTGAAAGATCAACAGCGGAAGGATCACTCAAGAAGTGATTAAGAAAGTGGACTTCAAGTTTGTAGCAAAAGTATTACAAAAGTGGTGGCTAAAGCAAAAATCAAAGTCCCCTTTCAATAGAGCATGCTCTACCAAATATATAATCAAAATATGACACGTTTTTCCATATTTTATTTCACTAAAATAGGAAAAACAAATATATAAATCTCATCCTCTTGTAAGTCACGAATTTGGAAAATAAATATCTCTTGATGAAGATTTGAATAAATATTTGATGAAGATTTGATCTTTAATAAATCTTCCTTGATTTGCTCTTGAATAAATATTTGATGAAGATTTGATTCTTCAATAAATCTTCTTCCTTGATTTGCTCTTGAATAAATATTTGATGAAGATTTGATTCTTGAATAAATCTTCTTCCTTGATTTGCTCTTGAATAAATATTTGATGAAGATTTGATTCTTTAATAAATCTTCTTCCTTCAATTGCTCATGCAACTTCCATATGAGTAATTCCTCCATGTGTTTCCTTGCATGTAGTGACAAGTAAATAATAACAATTAGGCAATATCATTTGTTCTGTAATTAAGTAATTAATTTGCCTAAGAAAAGAATTCACCTGTTGTCTTAGGCGTCGTGCATGGGCTCGTGTTATTGGGCCTTGTATGCTAACCAGGTCTTGCAAGGGTGAACCTGTGATGTCCTCATTAGTAGCCTCACTGAGTTTCGCGACTCAGATGTGCATATTTTTCTCTATTTCGCAGGTTACAGGTTGTCCATTGGTACGGGGAACGAGGGAGAATATAGTTATAACGAAATAAAATGTACTTTGGAAATCTAGATAGAAATTTTCTTTGTACTGTTGGTATTAAATGTAATTTATTTATCCTTCCGCTATGTTTGATTAAAATAATTATGATATTTTGTGATACTTTTAGTTTTGTATAAGTTGTGGAGTAGAAGTGTGACTTATACGGCAGTTGCCACGTGCCCAAAGTTGGATTTGGGGCGTGACAAATACCCAAAGTGTAAGTCCAATTTGGAGAAGTATCGTACATGAGCCAGACAGTTGGAGAGATCAACAACCAAGGTAATGGGGTACTAATTCTTAATCGTTGATCTTGTTTAACACACGATAAATGATGCAAATGCGTAGGCTACCATCATTCTTCCATTGGAATAAAACTAGGGCTTCGAACAGCGCCCTGTAGGGGTGGATAAGACTCACCTCTAATAGCTCACCAAGTTGCAGTTTCAACTCAGCTAATTCCATTGGTGCCATCCGGTATGGTGCTTGGTCTAGTGGTCTTGTACTGAGGAATAACTTTATCTAGTGATCAGTCTCACACTGGGGAGGTAGCATATGCAAGAGTTTGCCCAGCCCAAACTCCTCAAATAGTTGTTGCTATTCCTTCGACACTATGTCAGCATCCTTGCACGATGAAAGTTCCCCCATCAAGGTAGCGATGAAGGTTAGTTCATCACATTGCAGCTTCATATTGTGGAGAGGAGTTCCACCCTAGGACATACACTGCATACAATCAAAGACTCCATTATTGAAGTCATATCCACATGACTTGGGACAAAACTCAGCTATGTTGAGTCCAAGATCAGCATGCCACCGAGGGATGGTGCCACCATTGCCTTGGACTTGAGAAGAAAATTCATGCCAAGGATGAGGTTGAAATCATCTAATGGCACGATGGTGAAAGACCTTCCCATCCCAGTATTATGTCAATACTACTAGCCTTAATTGAGATTGCAGGAAGGGATAAAGAAGTAGAATCAACTAACGAATAAAAGCACAACCACTTTATGAGAAACATAACTTTTTTATTATAAAGACTTCCATTAAAAACCTCTCAGAATCTCAATGATTATAATAACTCCACTCCTCACCTATGAACCAACAGGAGTCCAAACACACCCCTCATAAGATTACAAGTGCTCTTAATTACTCGAGATCACTCTTACTCAAATTGCCACTAAGTTCTCCCTGTTCTTCCATGCCTCCTATCTATCCTCACTTGTGCCTAGTGAAGAACAGAAGAATATTGTGTGGTTGTAACTCTTTGCAATCACCTGTGAACGTGAACATAACTTCCAGCAAGTGCATCCTTTAAGAAGGTTCGATGAAGGCATGCTACCTCACCTCTACAATTGTTGAAATGATGGGAACTTGCTATGTCACCCATGTTTGGGTTTGCAATTGCCAAAGCAACTACACCTCCACTTCTCTCAATTATAGTAAATACTTTAACATGAATCTTGGTGTGCCTCGCATATTCTAGTACGTCCTCATGTGCCGTAGCTACACTTTGTTGCACCCCACCCTTTTACCAACCCCCAAATCACCCAACCAAGCTCATCCTAGAGTTGTAAGGCCTATGCACTCTAAGATCTCTTGGTTGTTTGACCTGTGGATGGCACTATGGTGTTGTTGTGGTCGTGGTCCATCACATAGCTGATATGGACCATTATGTCTCACGCGTATGCGTGGTGTCACGATCAATTTTTTGTTGGTTGGCCTGTTGGTTGGGTTGAGATCATGCCGGCGTGAACGACAATGTGCATGCGTGCTTTGGTTGCTTGGCCCCTTGGCTCGTCCTGCGCGCTCCTCTCGACTGCGGCCTTAAAGCGGACCTACGCGCTGTGCATGGGCTGTTTGTTGGCACTTCGCCCTTCATATCCTCGAGCGAGACTTGAGCCCAACCTGAGGCTGGCTAGGAAGAAGGGTCTAACAATCCTACCCCACCTAAAGTCATTGATGTCCCTGTCAACTTAGAATCAACGTACCTGTAGATGAGGTCCTCGAATTGTCATTGGGTGGTGTCTCTCTCCCAACTTGCTTCCTCTGGAGGAGTCTTTCCACTGCACTAAGTGCTCGATGTAGCCGGTCGGTCGTGCGATCCATCGGCCTAGTATCCTCTCCGCTCGACGGGTGAACTCCTTTATGATAGTAGAGGGGTGCCCACTCTGCTTGCTGCCTTGCTGGATCATTGTCCCGGTGATAAGGCTTCAAAAAGTTCAATTGGAAGGTCGGGTGGATCTTGAGTTGAGGTGGCAATTTCAACTAATATACCATTGCTCTTCATAACTCTAAATGGCCTATCATACTTAGGAATGAGGCCTTTGTGCACACGCATTCCTTGTGCCTTCTTTCACATCTACGGAGTGAGTTTGAGAAGTACCTCGTCATCTGCGAGCTGCTCTTGTCAGTTGCGGATGAAGCAAGTTGCGGCAGGGCAGCATTCGTCCAGTGTTCCCTGCGCTAACTCGAGGGGTGTGAGCGGCTCATGCCCAAACACGATTTCAGCTAGTGATTGCTCAGTAGCCGACCCTCGGTGTAAGTTGTAGTAGAACTGGGTCGTCCCAATTAGCTTCACCCAATTGCTTTGATTAGCGATGACAAAGTGTCGAAGGTATTTCTCCAATAGAACGTTCATTCGCTCCGTCTGTTCATTGGTCTACAGGTGGTATGCGGTCGAAAAAGTTTTGGCCCTAAAAGTTTGAACAGTGATGTCCAAAACTTCCTCGTGAATCGGACGTTTCAGTTACTGATGATGTCTTCGGGGAGATCGAAATACTTCACCACATGCTGGAAGAGTAACTCAGCCAATTGCTCCGCCGTGACTTACACCGTGGTCGAGATGAAAACTACAAACTTGCTGAACTTATCCACCATAACAAAGACAACAGATAGTCCATTTACCTTGGAGAAGGACTTCACGTAGTCCATCGAAATTGAGACCCATGGTCGGCTTGGAATCGGCAGCGGCTACAGTAAGCCCTCTGGTCGGGCCCACTCGGACTTGTCTTTCTAGTAGACGGTGCAAGTCCGGACATAAGCCTCGGTATCATCCTCCATGCGTGGCCATTAGTACACATGCGTGAGGAGCACCATTGTCTGCTCTACTCCTGGATGTCCCGCCCAGTGTGTATCATGGCACTCGGCTATGAGTTCCCTCCGCACTTTGACCAAGTGGGGCACATACGTGCACCCAACTTGTACTTATAGCAGATCAGTCGAGTCACTCTAGTAATGTCGGGTCTCGTCGTCCTTTACTTGCTGCATGATGCGCTGGTAGGCTAGGTCTGCCTTAGCGCTCTTCGTAACTGCTCGGCCAGAGTCCCATGCACGTGAACGGCTGCGTATAGTCGCTTGCTCAGCCCGTCAGCCACCTAGTTGTGCCATCCCGCCTTATACTCCCATGCGAAGTCAAACTCGGCAAGTTGTGAGTTTGTGCTAGGTGAGGATGAATATGTTGGCGACATTGTCCGTGTGTACAACAAATGGACTTCCGAGGAGATAGACGCGCCAAGTCCTAAGGTAGTGTACCACGGCTAGCATCTCCTTCTCGTGAGCACTATAGCATTGCTCCATCCCATTTAGCTTGTGACTTTCGTAAGCCATCAGATGTCCCTCTTGCATTAGGATGCCTCCAAGGGTTTGGTCGGATGCATCGGTGACCACCTCGAATGTTGTGTTGAAATCAAGGAGAATTAGCATGGGTTTGGACACCATACATACCTTGAGCTGCTAAAGAGCAAGCTCACATGCCTCAGTCCAATCCCACTCTTGATCATTCTTTAAGAGATCGGTGAGTGGTGCGGTAATCTTAGAGTAACCTTTGATGAACCTTCGGTAATAGTTGGCTAGCCCCAAGAACGAACGAAGTTTTGTTAGGTTGTTAGGCTTTGGCCAGTCCTTGATGGCCTGCACCTTGCACTCATCCATACGTGCTACTCCTCCATCGATCTTGTGCCCTAGAAAGAGGATTTCAGCTTGGCCGAATTTGCATTTGTCCCTTCGGACAAACAGGCTGTGTTCCCTTAGCTTCTGGAAGGTCAATCGGAGGTGCTACTAGTGTGCTTCCTTGTCCTCCGAGTATATGACAATATCGTCCATGTAGATGACCATGAACTTATCCTGGAACTCATGGAAAACCTCATTCATCAAGTTGCAAAATGTAGTTAGTTAATCCAAATGGCACGACCAAGAACTCGTCGGAGCCACACCTCATAACGTGCATGGTTTTTGCTTCGTCGCCTTCAGTGATCCTGACCTGCCAATACCTTGATTGGAGGTCGAGTTTGGTGAAGACTCGTGCATGTCCCAACTGATCGAATAGGTCGACGATCGGTAGGATTGGGTATCTGTTCTTCACTATCACCTTGTTAAGCATGCGGTAGTCGATGCACATGCACATATTGCCGTCCTTCTTCCGCTAGAACAGAACCAATGCACCGTAAGGGACCTTCGATAATTGAATGAGCCCGGCATCCAACAACTCATTCAGTTGCTTCTTGAGCTCCGTTAGCTCCGTAAGCGGCATTCTATAGGGTGCCTGCACTGGTGGTCGGGCATCCGGAACTAACTCTATCTAGTGGTTTATCAGCCGACAAGTGGGTAGCGTCTTCGGAAGATCGTCCAGCATTATATCAGCCTAAGATGGCTTCAATGTTAGTTGGAATCATACCTTGTGGGGCTGCTAGCTCCTCCAGCAACGCGGCTGCAAAGGTTGCCTCGTTCCTTTGGACTTCCTTGAACTCCCCCAGGATGGCTTCAGTGTTAGTTGGAATCATACCTTGTGGGGCTGCTGGCTCTACCAGCAGCGCGACTACAAAGGTTGCCTCATTCCTCGGACTTCCCTATCTAACTATATGGCCGATAGAAAGTTGGACAGGCTCCGAGTTGGTGACAAAGGGCTTAGTATATTGTCTGCCCATGGGGAACCAGGGTTACTGCCACTTGAGAATTGTGGGCTGCTCACCCGGCTGATGGCATTCATTGCTCGGGTGAATCCTAGTTGGTCCGCATCCATGTGTGCTATGGTGAGGTTGGTATGACTGCACCAATATCAAACCTGTATGGGATCTTGTCGGACTATACTTGCGACAGAGGCTACAGCTGTGTTAACCATCTTGATCTTGAGTACGATTGGCCCGATATTTAGTCTGAGCTCTAGTGTCGTCTCTTTGTGTATAAAGTTTTGTAACGCATCCCTGTCCACCATCATGACACAAGGTCGTCCATTCACAAAGAGGGATATGTACATCAGCTGGGATTCTTGCTCAGTTGATCGTGCAGAGTCACTGTAGGGGTGTCGCTCAAGCAGGCGCGACTGGTGCGATCGCTTGGTTTACGAGCACCAATGCAAGCCTGTTGGGTTCCTCTTGAACCGCGGCCGCGGCGTTGTACTCGCACCTGGGGCATCAACACTTGGGGTGCGAAGCCCCACAAAGCATGCATCCGTACCGTCAAGGTATCCCTTACGGCCCCGTGCCCTGCTAGTTGTCCCACGCTGGTGTTGCTGCAATTGTGCACCTTCGCCTGTTCGCTGGTACGGGCGGTCAGTTAGCACTATGTGCGGGCGCTCTGGTTGTGCAGGATTCTTCATCACGTAGCCTCCATGGGCCTAGTTGCAAGTCCATCAGATTCTCTGCAGTCTTGATGGCTTCTTGCAGAGTCGCCACTCCATGTCGATGGAGCTCATCCTTGGCTCCTTGTTGTAGGCCCTCAAAGAATGCAAAGAAAAGGTCCTGCTCACCCATGTCCTTCACGTCCAACGTGATGATGTTAAAATATTGAATGTATTTACAGATGCTCCAGGTTTGGTGAATGTCTCGAAGCTGCTTCCGTGCTTGATATGCGGTGTTGATTGGAGGAAACGTCGATACATCTCCTCAACTATGGTGGCCCAAGTCTCTAGCTTGATACACTGTGTGTAGCTCGGAGACTCGTACCTTACGTGCCACTATTGTTTCGTGTCGCCATCGAGGAATGCTGCTGCCGTCAGTACCCTATCCTCCTCAGTGACTTTCATGGCCTTGAAATATTGGGTCATGTCCCAAATATAGTTTTCAAGGACCTTGGTGTTTCATACGCCCGAATACGTCTTTGGCTCAAGCATGCACATGTTGGGACGTGGTACTACCCATAGTCCACTGGAGGAACTGAACTCGTTGCACGAGCTCTCGAGTTCCTTGCGCATCCTTTGCTCAAAGATGCTCATGTTGGAAAGGATCACCGTGCTGAGTTCATCTACATTAGAGGTCGAATTGGTAGAGGCTTGAAGCTTCTCCAGCTCATGCCGGATGTCCACCATAGCCACGTATAAGTCGTATATGTGGTTCCACAGTGGTTCAGACCCTAGGTCCGTTTCCTCCTCTGCTGGGGAAGTTCCAAGAACCCTTCCAAGGCTATCAGCCTCTTCTTAAATCCTTTCTTGGTCTGTTTGCCCGACATGGTAGATAAGTGAGAAAAGATATTGATGGGTCAAGGTTACACACTTGCTCGTCAGCTACTCCTTGCACCTCTCTCCAAATGATGTATGAAGTGGGTCAGCGGTATTGGTTTACTCAACTAGTGCTTTGATACCAAAATGTCACGACCAATTTTTTATTGGTTGGCTCATTGGTCGGAGTGAGGTTGTGTCAGTGTGAATGACACCGTGCTCTTTGTTGCTCACAAGCCTTTGTTATGAAAAGTGAATATCCAAACACCTTTTGGATTAAGAGGATAAAAAGGACAACTTTATAGCACTAGTAAAAACCTCTCTACTCTTCAAGATCACAAGTTGACCTTGAAAAGGGCTTATTACAAGAAGCACTCTTATTTTTCTCTCTTAGGACCAAGCTGCCTTGCTTCATGCTCAGCGAGTCCTTATATAGGTGGAGGGCTGGTGGTTAGGCTGCCCTCTTGATTATATGTGTTACAAGTTGCTGCACTAAATGTTCAAACCGTTTTGGCTGTTCGCCCGCGTCGTCTACTCCTTTAGCGGCTCTTCATATGTCTCCTACATCGGCAGCTGCAGCGGTGTGCTGTGCATGACAATCGGTCGTGCCAAAGCCCTGTGTCTCAATGCTCTCATCGCGCGCGCCTTCGGTTAAAGGACCGCTCAGCATTTGCCCCGCACGCATCCCTTATTGCTCGGATGCTCGCTTCGTGCACGCCCTCAGTTGCTCAGGTGCTTGCTCAATGAACGCCCTCAGTTGCTCGGGTGTTTGCCCTATGCATGCCCTCGACTGTTCGGTTGCCTTGCACTTGTCTTGCATGCACACCTCTATTACCTATCGATCATGTGTTTGCCCTGCACGCGTGCCTAGGTTGCTCGGCCGCTTGGCCCCTCAGCTCGTCCTACGCACGTGTAAATCCTATTTTCTTTTAAAAAAATATTATTATAATATTAAAAAAAATAAAATAATAAGTAAGATAAAAATAATAAAAATTATAAAAAAAATAAAAAAATAGGTAAAGGGGAAAAAGGGATTTTAAAATTTAATTTTAAAATTTTTTAAAAAAAGAAGAGAAAAAGTTGAAAGGTTGAAGATGAGTTATTTTTAGTCCCACATTATAGAGGTCTTGGAAAAGAGTTGAATCATTTTTCTATTTAAGAGAGATGAGTCTTTTTAGTCCCACGTCAAGAAAGTCTTGGAAAAGAGTTGCATCCTTTTCCTATTTAAGAGTTAGTGCCCTCCTTCACACCTTTAGTATCCAATCTGCCCATAAAATAATTTGTGGGCTGTGGTCTTGTCGTGTCTAACACAGCCCGACAACGTGCGTCGCGCGTGGGTCCGGTCCAATTCATGCAGCGGTCGATTCGGCGTGGTCTACACTGGTTTTTATAATTTTTCAATCAGTTCGATTTGGTTCGACGTGGCATAGGATTTGTTGGTGACTTTTAGACTTTGAAAATTTTATTTAGAATTTTTATTGAATTTTAGGTACTATTTTTAAATTATTTTTAGTTGGGTTCAGGATTTTGAGTACATTAAATTTGTCAGAAAAATCTAAAATAAATTGTGATGCTTTATTATGCTTAGATATAATTTTTATGATTTAATTAGAATTTTTTCGAATTGTTAAGGTGAAGTTTTGATTTAATTAAGATGATTCGACTTAATTTAGGATTTAATGGGTTTGTTTGTATGTTATATGTATGAAGAAATATTTTGGTAGATGTTATTGTGTTTAATTTATATCAAATGGAATTAGAATGATTTAATTATGATTTTGACAGAATTTATAAATTTATATTATTATAAATTTGAGTAATTAGGTTATTTAGATTTTCTATTTAGTGCAATTGGATAATCTGTGATTATACACATTTATTTGGTGTAATTGAATTTTTTACAGAATTATTAAAATTATTTTTAGATTAATTAAGGTAGTTAATTTGACCAAAATTATTAGTATAATTTAATTGTGAAAAATGAATATTCAATTTATAGTCTTATATTATAATTTAAATGTAATATATTTTATAGGTATAACTAGGGTTAATTTGATGTTTGATTGTGGTTGTTGTATTTATGTAAATTATTAATTTATTTGGTTGATTAAAAAGAAATTAAATAAAAATTGGTGTGAGGTTGTGAGTAGTAAGGGTAGTTAGGAAGATTGTTGAGCTGTGTTATTTATGTATGTTGTTTAGTTGTATTTATTTTATTTTAGAAAATTTGTGTTGTTGTGTTATTGCTTGACAAATCACGACCAAGCTATGATTTGTGTTGAAGTAGGAAGGAATTACTCTGCTTGATTGCTTACTTTTCAGAGTCACAGCCAAGCCGTGATTCTTGCTTGAGATTTGCTTGAGACTCAGGTGAGGACTTATGGTTTTAAATTTATAGCCTACTACAGTGCTGAGTCCTAAGGATCATTTTTACTTATTGTACATACCGATAAGTTGAATGTCTCCTTGTTGCATATTCTAAATAGCATGTGTGTTTTGATGTTGTTAATAGAATTTATTATGTGAGGATACATGAAGCTGTTATATGCATGTTATTTATAATTGTACTCATGTTATGCTAGTGATTAATATGTTCATGTTATGCTACAGATGTAAAGATACTTAGCAAGAATATAGAACATGGTGACATGAGACAAATACTAGAGACACTTTAGATTCTTGTTATGTTAATACCTATAGTGTTCATAATTGACATATGACTAAGAACTTTAGATATCTTAGGGTTATGATAACCTAGGAGATGATGTTAGGGTTCTTAGCTGCTATGTGCTAACATATGGTGAGGAGTCATGTGCTAGCTGAGGTAGAGGTGCAAGTTCAGTTGATTTAGCCTCAAATGCTTTAAAGTAACTGAGATCTCACTTCGGTGCAGAGCTCACCTTATTTGTGTTACTTTAAGGTAGATGGTGTGCCAGAAATAATACCGTTCAATGCACTACAAGGCTAGGGAATCTAAGGACACTAACATGCTCAACGATGTGGGTCACTGAGCAGTCCAGGTTCATTCGTAGCATATGTAGAATGTCTTAGTTTATCAGGCTGGAATGGCATGATGTTTAATTTTGTATGGTGATCCTATCATGGCGTAGAATTACAATGTTGTATGGTACTTGTGTTGCATAAGAAGGGGTGCTATAATCACCAGCTCCTTCTACCAACGTCAGTGTACAGGCACATAGGACAGAAATATAGAGTTGACACTGACGGGTTTGGGATAGTCTCTGACGAGAGATTTACCTTAAATATAGGCTGGCTGCCTTAGGTGTAGTATGGAAATGATATGATATGGTAGTTAAGGAAATATAACATTTATGGATGTGAGTTACTGTTATAATTACAATCCTTATGTTTATTCATATATCTCGTTAATATCATGATTCTACTATATTGACCTACTAGTCTTGTTATATACAGTTGAGCATATTATTTTAATATGTGACTTAGTAAATATTTCTTCTTGTTGGTTTGTACCTTATACCCATTTTTAGGGTGCTCTCTCTGTAGCCTCACTGAGTTTCGCGACTCAGATGTGCACATTTTTTTCCTTTTGTGTAGATTACAGGTTGGCCGTTGTATGGGGAGCGAGGGAGAACCTAGTTTTGACGAAATAGAATTTACTTTGGAAATCTAGATAGAGATTTGATTTGTAATATTGGTATTAAATGTAATTTGATTATATTTCCGCTATGTTTAATTAAAATTATTGTGATACTTTGTGATATATTTAGCCTTGTATAAATTATTGTGGAGAAGTACAGCTTATACGGCAGTTGCTACGTGCCAAAGGTAGATTTGAGGCGTGATAGCATGCCTCTGGGCTGTGGCCTTGAAGTGGCCCTACATGGGCTGTTTATTGGCACTTGACCCTCCATGTCCTTGGGCAAGACTCGAGCCGAACCCAATGCTTGTTGGGAAGAATGGCCTAACACATGGCCTGGTGCCTTGAGCAGCCCTTATCGTGGTTCGATGTGCTAGCTTAACACACATGAGCCTCAAACTTGCGCATGTGTGCATGCTGGCCTGTGCTTACCTTAGCCACTCGTCATGCATCTTCACATCGGTAGCGATGGTGGGATGTACCCCCAATTTTAGGGCATGACACTAGGCATAGCTTTGGGATGTACCCCCAATTTTAGGGGCATGACACTAGGCATAGCTTTGGCTATTAAAATATAATCTTGTTCATCTTTGATCGCATCGTCCAAATCTATTTTTTGATATTATAAAATTGTTTTACAAGCTATTGATCATTTGCTTAGTTTTTCGAAGCTCTATTAATTCTAGTGTTGCTTAGATTTCATTGTTGGTACTCAATTGATAGACATAATTTTATAATAGGTGGGAAATCTTACGTAGCTAGGAGATGTATTAGATGGAATGACTTGGAATTTGCCATTGTTGCATAGCATTTTCAATGCTCATTTGTATGACTTGAAGCCCCAGTCTGGAAGCCCTAGTCTGGAACAATAAGTTTGGGGATTTGCAGTAGCAATAATTTATGTTGTAAGATATCACATAATTAACTTAAAAAGATATCACATAATTAACTTCAAAAAGATATCACAAGATGATAATCTAAGTTGCATAAATGTAAGTGAGATAGCTTTTGGATCTTAAAGTTAAAGTTAATTTAAGAGTACATATTTTTCTTCTGAGAGTGGGCTTGGTATCATCTTTGCATAGTTGACTACCTCGAACAATTAAATATTATTTAGTTGCAAAATAAATTCATAATAAAATATATTCTATACTAATAAAGCACAGTTCATTTATGAGAGTGATAAGATTATAGGTTAAGACTCACTCATTTTAAAAATAAAATATATTCTTTATATAGATTTGTACATATAGAGAGAGATGGTATGGTTAATTAGCATGGTATCATATGGCTTTCAAATAATTATTAGTTGAGTAATATATAGACAAAACAAAAGAGTAATAATGAGAAAGCCAGTCCACCTCAAGGCAACTCGCAAAGGCAACCCAACAGCGGCAGCAAGAATAAGAGACGCATGCATCACCAATATTTAGTTTAATTTAATAAAAAAAGTGGGTGAAAATTGAAAAGCATGATGAGGAAGGGAAGGGAAGGGAAGAGGGCCCAGAGACAGCTAGCTAGCTGTATGAATTGTGTTATTGTCTATTATTTTAATAATGATGAAAAATTATAGGAGGGAGGGAGGAAGGGAGGGAAATAAAAATGTGGAGGGGCCAGAGACAGCCCTTTCCAAAAACGGAAAGGATCTTTGAACCTCAAACCCCTCCTCCACCCCACGCCATATGCTGTCCATTTTATTATTATTAGGGTTCCTCTCATCCATCCATCCATGCATGTGCTCTTCTTTTAATCCAATGCATCAGTGCATGTGTTTCCCTGGCCCCCTCTCTTTCTTTGTTTTTTCCCTTTTCTTTTCTCTTTTAACACCTCCGTTAAGCTGGGAGAAAACTGCAGGTCATATGCTTATATATATATATATGTAGAGAGAGAGAGTATTAATTTAATAGTATGGTTTTGCAGTGATATGGTTGGTGCATATGAACAACAACAGGGCAGGTCAAAATGATTTAAACGGAGGGAGGGAGCGGCGTTCGAGAGATTCCACTCCACTCCACTCCTCCTCGTGACTTATTTTTTGGTTATTTAAATATATGAAGAACCACAAGAACAATTTATGGGAGTGAGGCCGGGCAGCAGCTCCACCAGCAAGCAAGGCGTCCCTACGAATATGATTTCAACGGACGGGTGGCCGACCCAAATTGGACATCAAATCACATTAAGTAGAAGGCCGAAAGCAAATCAGTTAAGTGACTGGGAGTCTTTTCAGCTACCTGAAACTTGCCTCGTACATGAAATTATCCCAAGAATTTTTTTTAAAGTGTATTATAGTGGGCTACTCTTCACCAACTTATCTTAGAACGAGTGCGAGAATTGGACACAGAAATGTGGCCTCAATGCTAGACGATGCAAAGAAGATGAAGTAGCTCGGAATTGCAGGGATCCTCCAATGCAGATGGGCTCCATGGAAGTAGCGATCGTTGATGATATGGCAAAATTGAACGAGATTCTAGAGGGCAGCGAGTTTACGGTCATAGATGAAGATGTAGAAGCCAGGCCAGAGGTGGTTTAAGCTATGTTTCTGCTAAAGGGCAAGGATGCATCAACTTCTTCCAATCTGCTTCAAGACTGAGAATTAATCTAGTTCAAAAAATGAAGACTATTACATTTTGGGACATCTGGGGGTAGATATCTAGATGTAGTAAGAAAAGAATGTACAGTTTTTGCTGAAAGAATGCAGATGTAATTTATGTGCAATTCAGGAGACAAAAGTTAGTTAGAAAAAGTATCATGTCACAAATCTATGAGCTATTGATCCCTTGGTCTTTCCATCAATAGTTTGGAACTGAGGCATGAAGCCTTTTAGAGGACATTGCTATCTAGGTGGGCAGAAGCTCAATGGGATAAAATTTGGGCCATCGGTACAGCGAGCTTTTGCTGGTTAGGTGATATTGACGTATGGCTTTTAAATGCAGGAAAAGGTTTGGATGATATAGGAGAAAGAACAACATACAATCTTGAAGTCGATCATTATTATTTACTCTTAAATTTTTGTTGTTAAAGCCTGGTGTCTTGTTTGATGTTTTCGGCTACATGTTGGTGTTTCCAAGTGTGGAGAATGTAGTGGATCAATTCATGCGAGTTGTATATAGGAAAAAGATTAATATATATCGTTAATTTAAAAAAAATTTCAAATTTTAACATAGGAAAAAATTTAATTATCCTTCACATTTATTTTAATTTTATTTTTCCAAATTAAATAAATTTTGTTTCAATCATAAGACATTTAAAAAAAAATCATAGTCATCTTTACTTAATTCTTGTTCTATATCACCTATCTTCTTTCATCCTCATTTAGAGATATTTTTTCTAATTTAATGAGTCTTGAATTAATAATCTCTTATATAAATTATTATTGCTCTGACCAGATACACATTCATTTTATACATCAGGTGATTAAATAAATAAATTAAAACTAGTAAGTTAATGTGACATTTATCAATAGTCCCACATCTTTATTTTTAAAATATTCCAATATTTTACATATTTTCGAAACAGAAAATAAATTAAATTATCAAGACTTCTCAGGATTCTCCTACTTTTATGATCATACCAAATATTACAGCTATGTTTATCAGTTCAGACTAGAAATCGAGTCTCATGGGTTTTTGACATTAATTTGGGTACCATATCATTATATGTCTAAAAATTAAACATCCATGAACGTACAATAGAAAAATCAATGTACAATTTAATTTAATCTAAGAAATAAAAAATATTAATAGGTTATGTGAATACATAAGAGTTAAGAAATAATGTACTAGATGGGATAAAAATTACAACCATTAATATTACAAAAGATTATTTAGTTTATCTTTTATTATCAATTTTTTAGAACTATTTTTTAGAACTTAATAAGACTTGAACCCAAAACCTCATGATCCTTCCGTATAGAGCCCAATTACTCTAACCCAATTATCTTTCATTATTAATTTTTTAGAACTTAATGAGACTTGAACCCAAGACCTCATGATCCTTCCGTATCAATATTTTATACATCAGGTGATTAAATAAATAAATTAAAACTAGTAAGTTAATATGACATTTATCAATAGTCCCACATCTTTATTTTTAAAATATTCCAATGTTTTATATATTTTCAAAATAGAAAATAAATTAAATTATCAAGACTTCTTTATACGAGGATTCTCATACTTTTATGATCATACCAAAATATTACAGTTATGTTTATCAGTTCAGACTAGAAATCGAGTCCCTCATGAGTATTTGACATTAATTTGGGTACCAGTTCAGATTAGAAATCGAGTCCCTCATGGGTATTTGACATTAATTTGGGTACCATATCGTTGTATGTCTAAAAATTAAACATCTATGAACGTACAATAGAAAAATTAATGTACAACTTAATTTAATCTAAGAAATAAAAAATATTAATAGGTTATGTGAATACATAAGAGTTAAGAAATAATGTACTAGATGGGATAAAAATTACAACCATTAATATTACAAAAGATTATTTAGTTTATCTTTTGATTATACTTATCTTTCATTATCAATTTTTTTAGAACTTAATGAGACTTGAACCCAAGACCTCATGATCCTTCCGTATTGAGTCCAATTACTCTAACCAAAGGGTTGTACATTGTGTAAATCTTTCATTATCAATTGTTCTACCTTTTTAATTTTAGATTTTTCTTTAATTGTTTATATTTTTGATAATTTTTAGAAATTTTTAGTTAAAAGAATCATGACTAGGAGAGTCATACATATTAACCAGCTAAAAGATTATCTTCATAGTAGATATGGGCACAGTGGTAAGGCAATAAAGCATTAAGTAAAGGGTGAGGGGCGATGAGGTCAAGGTTGAGGGATGACTTATTCAAGTCACCTCTACTTTCCTCTCTCCTTTTGTTCACTTCTCAGTGTTCTGGCATTGATTTGTTCTCACAGCCATTGATCATGCCTACAACTCCACCTCCAGTTACCTTGCACCTTTTGGCCTTTGCCTTCATAGTCTAGCACCCTCAAGCCGTTCAACTCATTGATTGATCACTCACCACCCTCAATAGTGTTGTCATCATTGTTACAGGAGTCTTGACCTCATAGTTTGACTCTGTTGGATCAAGCGATCCAGGACAAGGAGTAGAGGAGGCATCCTAGCTTAGAGACTTAGACCACCACCTAACGGTCCACATCCTTGCACTAGTGAGACTTTGACTGAGTCAACTATTCATTTTTCCGAATGGTTGAGTCTATGGCTCCAATTTCTAACTCTACTCTCACCATCTTGTGTTCTCCTCCTAGCCCATTTACCACTTCAATTTATAAATTCACTTTCCTAGTATTCGTGATTCCAAATTGTATCAACAATGGATTTATATTGTATAAGATTATAATAGAAAAATAATAATAAATTTTTAATTATAATCTTTATATATAGAGAGTTAGATATTTTATATTGGAGGAGAATTCATTCACATCTAACACTATTGCTCTCTTCTCTCCTCTTGTTCACTTTTAGATGTTCTCATATCTAATTGTTCTAACAGGCATGGACCACACCCACACGTGCACTTCCGCTTGCCTTGCACCCTTAGTTCTCATCTCTAGGATCCAACCCCCTTATATCTCCAACTCATTTGCCAACTCATTTGCTGATCACCAATAACCTGTTTAGGTTCAACCCATTGCTAACTTAAAAGTACTATCCTCGTCGTTGTTGTAGGAGTTTGAAACCCACAGTTTGGCTTTATTTCATCAAATGAATGGACAACTCATATAGGAGGCATCCTAGCTCAAAGTTTCAAACAAGCATCAATTAGAGACTGGAGGTCTGATGTCACCTCATTGGCAATAGATCGATAAGCTCTGATCGAACACGGACCTCAAATTTACAATTTCACTTTTTCTAGATCTAGAGAATCAAAGTTTGTGATTATATATATACATATATATGTCCAAATAACCATCTATGTTATACCATCTAAGTGGATAAAAAAATAAAAAATCCTACTACTATCGTATTAAGATGCAAAATCAAATCAATGAATCTATTTTCATATTAGCATTATAATTATTGAGAAATAATAATACTAAGAGATTGTAAATTGTTAAAGAAAATTTTATTGGTATTATAAATTAAAGACATTATGATGACTGCGAATTTTAATAAAAATCATATTATTGTTCAATGCTTTATTTACAACATGTCAAACCATGCCTACTCAAGAATTTTTAGGAATTTTGATATCTATTATCGTGCACCATTCTAACAACCTCCACTTTAACCAAGACAAATGTAAATAATAGGACGCAATATACCCATGTTCCCAATGGTTGACTCGATGGCTCTAATCTCCAACTCCACTCTCACTATCTAATGTTCTCCTCCTAGCTCATCTACCACTTCAAATTTATAAATTTACTTTTCCAATATTCATGATACCAAATTAAAATTAAGTCTTGAGAGCAGAAATTGATTTGGAAGTTCTGGGACTCCATTATTTACACCAATGAATTTATATTGTATAGGATTATAATAGGAAAATAATAATATAATTTTTAATCATAATTTGTGGAGAGAGAGTTAGATATTTTATATTTTAAAAAGATAAGCTATAAATATGCATTATTGAAAAAATATATTTTTTAGAATTTAATGAGTTTTAAACCTAAGACCTCGTAATCCTCCCGTATAAAATCTAATTACTCTAACTAGATGAATGTACACTTTGTGTATTATTAAAATTATATATATTGATCATTTTACAATAATTAGTTGAAGTTAACAATGTTGCACCAATGAGCATATGTAACATATGCACTTCTCCCAATGAATACTTAATTAATATCAATACATGGATATTATACATGACGAGTTACTAGGTGGATATTTTCTATATGAATGTGGTTTTAGTTGTGGAGGGTGATATGGGTGTAAACCTTCAATTGGAGTACCAACCTATGGATCGTGTCCGGGATATAAATAATCAGCATCTGTATTGACAGCCATCTTCATATTTTTCTTTATTTAAAGCAGTTTACATTTATAGAATTAGGCCTCTGTGTAGATAAAACAAAGATAAATGTAAACTAAAATCAGCTAAGTAGTAATAAGAATAATTTTAAATATTTTTTTACCCAGACTCCTGCATTGGTACATACCATAATATTTGAGAATAATATAAGACACCCAAAGAAAATACACTAAAACCTTGAGGACATATTGTTCTAATTGTTCAAAAAATTTACAAAAAATTGTGAAGCTTTAGAGCATCAATTCATTGGAGTAAAGAGGTGTAGATGGTAAGGAATTACCAAGTATTTCTTCATATAAATAGTAGGACAGACCATGCTTAAACCTTAAAAGAATAATATAATAATAGTATCAAAACTACAATTAAGGATATGGGGTGTAATCGTGGTTTTCAATTAATGAAATATACTTAATTTAAGGTGTTTTTATTCAAATTTATGGCAACCACAAAGTATAGATACTATATATATATATACTACACTAACATATTTAATATTTATATTTTTAGATAACTTTTTATTTATGAGTGATAGTATTACTTTTTAAATTTAATGAGTATTGAAATTATAATAGAGTCTTACAACTCTAATTAGATGAACTTCATGTATAATTATTTTATTATTTTTACCTCAATTACAAATACTCATTATTAACCTAATCAATAAGTTAGGCTAGATTTATAAGAAATATATGCATTCATGTATAATGACTCACTTAGTTTTATGGTTATATATAGAAATAAAAATAATAACTTAGAAATACAATTAAAACATTAAGGCTTAACAATTCTTTTTTCATTATGTCTACCAGCCGAGACCCGCAAGGTTTTTTGCATTAATCCAAGGATTAAAAAATATCAATTATACAACATATTACGTATCATTTTCTCATGCCAATCGAGACAACTGCCAACGTCAACATTAAAATAAGAACCACTTCTAAATACATTTCTGATCATTTTCAAAAGATATTTATAGAATATTTTCAATAGCACGGTTAAGCTAGAAGGGCTAATATTTACATTGATTTTGTAAAAGTTATAAGTAGTGATTTATGAAATTATTATTATAGGTAAGGTTAAGCCATTATGATTTTAACATTATCTTGATACCATAATAGGATAATATTATAGTTTTACTTAATATGCTGTGACTTCAAAACTTATTATTTAAATGAACTTATGCTATGATATTTTCTACCTTCTTATTTTTCTATTCTAATATTCTTAAAATAATAAGTTTTTACACCAATAATATTAATATATTTTAACATTGATATAATATAATCTTTGCAAAAATTAGCAAATTTTTATTAAAAAATAATATTAGTTTTAAGCCCATAAAATAGATAGATAGTATCGGCTTATGCATAGCCACGCCAATGTATAATTCCTTAAATATATACTAATCAACAACAACGGCTCAATGGGACTGAGGAGCAAAATAAAATGTTAAATGAGAATTATAATAGTCTTTTAATTTAAATGACCCTTGAAATCACAACCTCCAGGTAAACATACACTCCGTCCAAAAATTTAATATAATTATTTTGTTGTGTGTCATGCCCATAAAAGCATAAAATAAATCCAACATCACACTAAAATCACAATTATATTAAGCAAAATACAGGTAAAGACGATGGTATACATTCGGTAACGTAATCCTCGTTAATGACCTCAAACGCTATTAGTAAACTTGTAAACCCTAAATTTTATTGAAAAAAAAAAGTTTCAAAAGTAAGATGGGATAGGAAATAATAATAATAATAATAATAATAATAAATGCTATCTCTCCCACATTCCTCCTTCTACCCTACTATGACCTCTTATTCTTATTTGTCATTTTCTTCTTTTACTTGTGAGCATGAATGTAATGTAATAATTCCTCCTTCTACCCTACTATGATCTCTTATTCTTATTTGTCATTTTCTTCTTTTACTTGTGAGCATGAATGTAATGTAATAATTAAGACGTAATGGGTAATCGAACGAAGGTCAATACTAGAACATATTTGCAATGTTCCACCTTGTTAGTTATTAGATATGATAACTAAATAAAATTAGGGAGTCATTAGTTAAAACTATAGATGACTTAGAATGTTTATTAGCTCACAAGGGAATTAGAACTTTATTGTAAAATTAATAGGGGTTAAATAGTTAGGGTAGATTATGTTGAATAAACTAAATTGAGTTGAATGACATTTAACTAAATTGGGTTGAGGTGAGTTTAAATAAAATAAGGAAATGTGATCAATCTAGCTTATTGTAAATAGACGGGGTGATACATAATATTAGAAACAATCTCTAAAGGTAATGTTATTTGTATTAGGTAGGCCACTTCGAAACAATTAGACGACGTGCAAGCTATTGTACGGCTGGTTCCGAAGAACACACGATAACTTCCAGGTGCACCGGTTCACCACAGTAGATTATTCCCAAGTTGAGGAATCTAAGGAGATAACATTGTTATTGCTTGGGAAAACTAATATTTAAATTTAACTTGATGCATGTTCGTATATTGAAAGTCTTGTTATCGTGATATGCTTGAAACCTAAATCTTGCTTTTGTATTATGCTTACAATTTTAATCCCGCTTTTGTGATATGCTTATAGCCTTGCATGTACTGTTATCTGAGTATGTTAGGATGCTCTTAATACTTCCTTTTTATCCACTGTGATAATATGATGAATTAAATGATGGTGTTACATCTATAAGCATGGTGTACGAAATTAGGTTATACCAATGTTTGACATTTATATGGACATCTAGAAATGAAATCTATTTTCATGTGACACTATCACCTATATGTAAGAAAAACATTAACCATACATCATAGTGGATGTTCTGATTTATGGACATGAGCTTTGACACTCAGAAACCTATGTCACCCAAGATGTCGAATCCATGATGGTCATAAAGGGTGGAATTCAATATGGATCGGCTAACCGCCAAAGAATCTTGTGACATAGTCATTATACCCGCACATGTGACGCGAAACCGTCACCATGATAGTCTTAAGATAGCTAGCGGGGGTGCAACCATACTGATGATCTAGCCAGCATGTCGCCAAGGTTGTAGTATTCCGGCGACAGCTAGAATGCCCACCTCTTGGCAGGCATCGCTGCTTTTGAATCGGAACGGTCACACCTTTCACAGCATTGGACAATGGATTCATGGACCTCACGGCTATACCAGACGTACTGTAGACGTTCTGAAGAGTAGTCCGGATCTTGGGGTTTATTACCGGCTAGCCGTGGCCGATGTGTATAATTAGGTGTGGTGACCTTGTCTGGGGACAGTGTGTAGTACTACACGAGTTGCTCCATAGATTGTCTGGGAAGACGCATGGAGTGACAGGTCGCTAGGACGCGGAGATGGAGAGATTCGTCTAGTGGACCATTAGAGAGGGATTCACGGTCACCCGACCTCTCTGTCAACATCAGTGTAACGGGCGTAGGTAGAGACATAGACAGAGTGGACACTGATGGGCTTATGGGAACTCCCTGATCAGGTGATCCCCTAAGCATAGGCTGGCTGCCCAGATCACGATATTTGAATGAGATAACAGGTCTGGTGAAAATAATCTAGAAACATAAACACATTTCATATTTATAACTGAGCTACACACTTATTCTACATGTTCTTCTCATGGTGCTTCATATTTTATTTACTGATTTTACATGTTTTGTTTGTTATTATTAAATGATTTATGGACATGTTAGAATCTCTCTTTTCTCTACTTGAGTTATTCTACTGCGGTTAGAACCATAAGCACAAAGCCACAAGGCTGAGCACACTGCGTTCAATATGTGTGCAGGTCTATTAAATGACCGATCAAGATAGCTAACGGAGATGAGATTATCAATGAACGTAGTTATCTACCCTTTTTGTGATCATAATATTGTAGTAGGTATATCGGGACTGTGTTAGTAGACTTGAGTTGATTGATTTAATTGTATTATCCACTGCGTTGATAAAGTATGTAAGTTGTGTAAACCAATAAATGCCTTGTATGGGTCCTTTGGGCTCATACGGCGGTTGTCACGTACTCGACAGATGGGTCAGGGCGTGACAAAACTTGTACATAGATTGAACGCGATGTGTTCAACCTTATGGTCTTATGCAAAATTATGGTTCAAAATTATAGTAAGAAAATCAGATATTAGGGGGAATGTTCTAGGATTTCTTTAGTTTATTAATCATCACATTTTAACTTTTGTGTAAAACATATAATCAACAATATAATATATCAACAGATAATGTATGTATGTATGTATGTCTCTATATATCATCTATATTGTATCAGATGTCTGTGTTACTACTATATGTCATCTAAAATATTTCTATCTTTATAACAAATAACTCGGGTCATCGGCCTATGCTTAAAGAATGCCCTCGTTAAGGACTTCCCCTAAGCCCATCAATATTGTATCAGTCTATGTTTGTACATATGCACGTTGCACTAATGTTGGCAAAGAGGATAGATGATTCACTAGTCGCTCTCTATGCCTACCCTAGCGAAATTATCATGCTCATACATCCTTCCCAAACTCCCTAGGGGCAATGGCCTCATGTAATACTATACATTGTCCGTAGACAGGGTCATTATTACAAAAGACTCATCATCCACGACTAGCCGAAATAATAGCAACCTTAGAATCTGGACTGCTCATCTGATCGTCAGCAGAACGTCAAGGATAATAGCCGTGTGGTCTACGGATCCATTTTCTAAGGTCTTGCGAAGGTTCCCAACTCAAAAGCAATCGATATTGGCCGAGTAAACTCAATCCGCACAATAGGTTGTGACTACCTCGACTATATACCTGCTAAATACTTGGGAGAGTTCATTCATGCTAGTCATCTTAGAATTATCAGAGTGGTGCCTGAGCATCACGTGTGCAAGTAATGGTATCCGGGTATGGACCTGCTCTGCTTTCTGATCTATCGTGAGCCTGGAGTTAGTCTAGTACATTTTCCAAGCAGCTCCCAATATCCAAGCTATATGTGGCCTCTAGAGTTGTGTAAATGAGGGAATATCACTACTCGAACATTAATGATTCGTAATGGCATTTAGAGTGTACTAAAGATACATCCTCTCAAATTATAATCTAGTAATATCCCTAGGAGGTTCTAGCATTATATGTTACCTATGTTTCTAATTAGGGTGTTAGGTACTTATTCTTGATGCTACCTCCTATGTAATGATTCAACCATTTAAATTTATAATTTTATCATACAATAGGATGACAAAATAAAGCAACATGCAGAAGAAAATAATAAAACATGCCAATTTCTAAGCAGTACATACATGTTAAATAAAATATATTATTCTAGTATGCATATTACCATAGCATTTAGTAAGCATAACATTTTATTAGGAAGACTTTCCTAATAAAATCTTATTAAGATTTTTTCTAACTTAAATAAATCTTATTGGGATGAATCAATTGACCTATATGAACTTTAGAATCAATCCAATTAAAGATCATGGATACTAATAATAAAGCAGCTCACTAGCAGAAATAATATTTCTAAAATAATAAAACTTATTCATAATAGATTTAATAAAGTTTTCTGTAATTATTAGGGTGAGAGCTTGTTAATTGATAACCAATTTATCTAATTAATTAGTCCCTATCCAAATTAATCTAATTCATTCACTTAACCCAACCAATTACCCCAATTCAATCAAGGTCCAATTGAATCTACTTAGCTCATGTCCAGTCATGAAGCCAAAGTCCAATTTCACAACTCAATCAAATATTAAGCATATTTTCCATATTCAAATCAAATCAATTTACCAAACCTACTCCAATTAATTAACCATATATAATCAAATTACTAACTCAATTAGTTAATTAAATGCAAATAATTTTATAACTCCATTTAATCATCAGTTATCAACCTCCAATTTAATTAATCAACCCTAAGTTCATTTAATCAAATCCCAAAGTAAATTATCAAATCAAGATCCATTGTTGAACCCAATCTAATTTACTAGTCTATTAGTAAGCCCAACTACTCTAAGCCCACCTGGATTAATCTCAATTAATTTAATAACTAAAGTTACCTTAATTAAATTAATCGACCCAATTTAATTAAATCCAACCCATTTATTTAACCCAATCTGTTGAGGCTTAACTCCTATACTGGCTCAAATCGTTCCATTAGTCCTTAATCTAAATTTAACATGCAATCCAATTTAAATCAACTAAATTCATAATTTACCCAAATCCAGCTCAGCCCAATCCATTCGGCCCAACCCACCATACGATTCAAACCCATACTTCCAGCTCAACTCATGCATTCGGTCCATTCTAGCAGTCCAAGCAAATTCAGTTAATCCACCCACTTAAGCTAATTAATTATTTGATCATGATTACGTGGATTAATTATTCCGTGTGCTAATTAAATATAGCTAAATTAATTTATCCACTAATCATAATTAATCATGTAATTTGGTTAGAATAATTAAATTCTAATTGAAGGTTGTGGGTTTAAAACTCATCGAGTTCTAACAGGGAGACAAGAGAAGAATTATCATTCAGCCCCTAATGAAAATAACAAACAAGGATCCACCTATACAGAAAAGTAAGTGCGTGCTTTTACAGAATTGAAGGTGCTATTTTAATCTGAGAGAAAACCTTGGTTACTAAATAAATGGAAAGGGGTAACTAATTGATACCATAAAGTTAAGGAAAATTTTGGGTCATGGAAAAACTATCAAGCTTGAGAATAATTAACTAAAATATTCAGAGCGGACTAACGGAGCGCAAACACTCAAGCTTGCTCTCATAGATTGCCAGTTGGCTTTCATGGACAACCAAGAGATGTGCCTGATCATTATGAAATTGAACTTTGGTGTCCCCGACTAATGGAGCTGAACGAGTAGCTGGTGCCTGGATGTAACGTGACTTTTTCTTCTCCCAGCCATCAATACTCCACATGATAGCTGCAATATTTCAAAGAATAAAAGGACTACTGCACTTAAAAAGCTAAACAGTGAAAAAATATCAAAGGTACAACGTAATTGGATTTTATTATCAAATCAGGAGCATGTCATGTATAATCAAACCAGCAAATGGACGTTATACTTCAATTTACACACCTGAGCATCAGCACCTGAGGAGACGAGCACATTTAACGATTGGGAAAATGCAAGACCAGTAATTTTCTTCTGGTGACCCTTGAGCTTGGTTTTAACCTGAAAATTTGAAGTAAATGCTGAAACAGAATTTGACAAAACCATGCTATCGAATTTTCAAGTTTAGCTCCCAAAGACAATAAGAAGGCTGTTTGTTTTCTCATAGAGCATGAACAAGTATGAGAACACTAACCTCATCAACTCGAACATTATATATCTGAATACTAGAATCATCCATTCCTATGGCAATGATATTGTTGTCTTGCGGATGGAATGCTAGAAAAGTGGCAGCAGGTGGGGGAGCCATGAATTTTGTCATAACCTGTAAAATTTCATGCAGGTAAGTTCATTGACAAAGAAAAAATAGTCTTGACAGAGCAACATAGCCAAAGTCTGTTCCTGAAAGCATCAGCCTAGTGAGAAGTCAGGATAGAAAAGCTATGCACCTTGAAGGTCATCATGTTAAACAAAGAAACCTTGCCACCAGATGCAGACATTACATACGAGTCATTCTTTGACAGAGCAATACAGGCAATCACTTCTTCTGGATTGGCATCAGTTGTTTCATTAGTCATCAGAGCACCATTTGATGGCTGCCACAACTGGGGAGCAGTAGATGCATTTGACTGAAGAAATAGAAGAAACAATCAGAAAACAGATTGGCAATTGATAGAAAAAATTGCAAAAGATATTTTTACCTTGCCAGTTGGATTGCGTTCATTACGAACCCATTTCCACAGTTTATGGATGGCATTGGAGCCAAGAGCCAACACAGCTAGGCCATTGTTTGTATATAACAAACGCACTACCTGTAAATGGAAAAGAAATAGTTCCCTGAATTAGACAAACAGTTAACAGAGCAAGAAGTTTCACATTTGAAACTATGTAAAATATAACTCAGGGAATGTTTAATCCACGACCTAGGTGGGATAGGTGGATATGCAGATTTCTTCCAGAAAGTAGAATGTGAGCATTAAAGTCGTTAAGTTTTATACAAGTGTCCTATTGGCAAATTTAAGTTCGGATTTTGGCGGTCAAGAATCTTGCAAATCATGTCATGTGCTAAGGTTCCTCTTGGACAAGGATCTGGATTTGTCTGTACTCAAGCTCCAGTGAGAACAGTAAACAAATGGTCTGGTTTGGTTAATAGTAATATTACATAATGAAATGCTATGCGATCGGAGAAAACATCGGCAAACTCAACGAATAAGATTCCAGATCTGAAAGAGGGGGTTTATATTGTGACTTGAAAATTTATTATGTAGGTGGCTTATGTAATGATGTTCTTCACGTCATACTACCACTACCATAATATTTTTTTATATAATTAATCTTTTGCACCGATTAATAAATATTTTTAAATAAACTAATATTATATCAAATTATCTATAATCATTACACAATTTTGAACCACATGTGAGTGTCATGTAATTCCCTGTAGTTGATGGTTTTATGATGCATTTTGAGAGAAACATGATGAGGTAGAGCTTTTTTCCTATTGTACTGTGCTCTTTTCTTATTGATACCTTGGAATTCATGGGAAGATAATCACGATCGGTTTATTAAATAATCTGCTGAAGATTCTAGTCTTCTCTTTAGTTTATGGCAATTATCAAACTACTTTGAGTTTTAAGTATTTATTTCTTTTGTCCACTATATTGACTTGGAGAATCATTGGAAGATAATCATGGTCAATTGACTAGATTATTGATTCTTAAATTGGAAAGTTATCACTTGGAGAATGATAGGTAGGATGAAGGAGACTTAGGAGATTTAAAATTTTACCAATGAGTACAACAATAATGGAATAAGTGGAGGTTGTTAGAATGGTGTACTTGAACTCTTTAATTGTAGTTGGAGAAGTATATTACGAGATATCGCATTTGTCGTTAATATGGAGAATACAATGTCGAATAACTAACCCTTTCAAATTAATAGTTTCACTTTTACTTATATTCGAGGTTCTAAACTAAAATTATATTTGGCAAATAGAAATGGTTTAGGAGTTTTATTATCATTAATAAAACTTTTAATTAGGAGAATACTCTATCCAAACTTTAGTCCCATATCATCCACCCTTTAGTTGTTAAAGCTCAATATAAGCATCACCCTTCAACAACTTGGTTCTTGAGTGTGATTGCAATGGCTTGTAACCCATACTCATTTAGGTGCATAAAAATTGTAAGACTAGACCATTAATCTTTTATTTATTTTTAAATTCAAAAGCTTTAATTTTGACCACTTAAAGATTGATGGCAATAAACCATCAATCTTTTATGTATTATTAAATTCGTAAGCTTTAATTTTGGGAGTATAAAGATTGGTGGGAATAAACCATCAAAATAACATCATTTTAATTTTTTAAATTTTCCTTTAAAGGTATTCTCAAATCTATGTTTGCAATACATAGATGTTAATTATTTTAAGGTCGACGATAGGGTAAGCATCAAGCTCCAGGCCAAGACTTGCTACTCTTATGTCAATTATGATGCAAACAAAGAGAACTGCTGTGAGCAATTGGTTTGCAACCCTCAAACATGACAACTTCACTACCATGATGATCATTGGCAAACCATTTGTTATGAAGGTCATTATGAATGTAGCCATGGAGAAGGTCGCACAAGCACTCATGTACCCTGATATCATGGCATTCACTCCTTTGAAGTACAACAAATAAGTCTGGTTCCGGAAGTTTGTTGGCCTCTAAGCTTCATACTCATCCACATCAGATCAGCAAGGCCTTCAAGATGGTAGTGATGTTAGGAAATAAAATTGTATTAGAAAATAAGTGCTTATTATTTACTCTTATGCTTGTTTTGTTTACAGTTTCTACTATTTATGTTTTATAATTTTTATGTAAGGAGAAGATGGGAGAGTATTTCCTATTCCTTTCCATTACTTTTTATTACTTTTCATTGCATTTTACATGTAACATTTCTTCCTTTAAATATAGAACAGGGGAAACATGACACAATTGATGTCTCTCCTTTCTAAGTCGTGTTGTTTATCTCTGCTGAAAACACAACCTCCTTCTATTTCATCATTTGGTATCAGAGCATAGGGAGTGTCACGCCCCCACCCTCTGTCGAGCACATGACAACCGCCGTATGAGCGATGTCCCACTCATACAAGGCTAACAATACTATATAACTCAAACAAAAATGAAAAGTCCTGCAGTTAAGTTTACTAATTAAATTTACAACTAACTCATATGTTACTTACAAAACTGATACAGTCCGTCTACATTATGTGAGGTATACAATTAATATATTCTATTAATGTCATCCTATTGTATCAACCCTGCTACCCATGATTCCTCGCAGTCTCCTAAGCGGTGTCTCGATACCTGCAGGGGGGGGGGGGGGGGAATTTGCATGCGCTAAGTCTTGCGACTTAGTGCCTACAGATAGAAGCTTCTCCAAGCAAAGTAATGGGCTAACAATACATGTCCGGATGAGCAACAGTTATATCAATATCAAATCATAAAATAATAATGAAGGAAGGCATACAAATAATTAAACAATTAAATTCTGAAAATCTAAATATGTATCTAGCTTGTTTTAAGTTTCTAGTTTCAAGTACTAGCTCCTAGGGCTGCTTGCGCTTAAGGTAAGCCCTAGCCGAGGACTACCCTAAGCCCGTCAATACCAGTCTAAGTCTCTGCCTAGGCCCGTTGCATTGACATTGGCGAAGAAGGTGGGTGACCGCGGTTCCTTCTCCTTCCAGTCTCGCGAGCCGTTTACCCGTATCGCACTCCGAGACTATCGTATCGTACGTCTCCCATAGACCCTACGATACGAGACACTATATAGCGCTACACTTCTGCTTTACAGCAGGGTCACCTGCTGACATATATACTCAAGGCCTGACCTGCCGGATCCAACACATTGTATAACTCTGGTTGCCCGGACTACCCCCCAAGCTTGCATCAACAGACACCTTAGTCCTCAGGTATAGCGGCTGAAGTGAGCTCCCCAGCTCCCAGCACCTTAGTTTCGGATATATGCCATGGGGATATCTGGCCATTGGCGAGAACACCCTTGTTGGTACTCACCGAACGCTAAAGGATGGGTCGGGTGATGCCTCCGCTACCCCTCTTTAGACTAACACAAATGACACCTACCATTCGTGAGAGAAATATGGTGTTATGTAGACCTATATGATTCCTAGAGGTTTATGTCCCTAGGAAGTCCAGGTCTGTGTCTCTAGGTGATCAACTAGTTTAGGTTATCATGTAAGATATGTCACCTAACTAGTTTTGTCTGTCAACTAGTATCTTTATGTGTCGCTATGTGTTCTATGTTTTCCCTAGTGTCATTCACCTTTTGGATTATAGAACACAAGCATTTAGAGAAGCATAACATATAATACGTAATTTACAATAATTCACATCATATAAAATAGTAACAAATTGTACATCACGGACAGCGGTTGTAAACTAGCCGAAATAACAACGCACCTGAGATGGAGTCCTATCTTCATAACCAATCAGGATAGAATGTAGGCATCAAGTGCTAGTCGACCCTCACTTGAAAATGAATGCCTACACCAATTAATAGTTTATTCATGGTGCCGTTGTTCTTTCTTGCCTTACTTAAATTCTCAACTAATTATAAAGGAGGTTCCATATATAATATTTCAAGAGGAAACTAGTGTAGGAAAAATGAACAGAATAAAGAAGGAAGGGAGAGAAAAGGAGAAAAAAGAAGGAAGAAAGGAAGGAGACAGAATGAAAGAAAGAGATAAATAAATGAATAAAAAGAAATGGAGGAAGACAGTGCTCTCGGCAAAGCTTTTAACCAATGAAAAGAAAAATTTAGATTTATCTCTCCCTCTGCATTCACCAACTCATACAATTAGTCAACTTAAATTTTCAATTTACCTTGATGGAGATTTCGGTCCCCGGAGAGGATAGGCGAATCCGGAAGTAGGGAGAGAAGAAAGGTTCGACAAGGGGAGAATATGGAGTCCTCTGGAGAGGTGGGCGGCACCGGCAAGCGAATGGCGGAAGAGTGTTTGATGTAGCGATTTGGGCATCGGCATACGGAAGAAAAGTATTTTGAGTCGCCGATTTGATGGGGGTAAGGTAAAAGGGGTTTGATATATTGCTATATATCTTGCCTTATTTTATACGTAAGTATTTATATACTTTTGTCCATCTCTCTCTATATATAAATAGTTCTATATTTTCTGCTGATAAATTATTATTACTATTATAGTAATAACAAACTAATTAGTAATGATGCAAATATTACTAACAAGATTTATTTTAATAGTGATAAGCATAAAATAACATTAAAGAGGATGGTAATACTAAACATTAAGATTTGATATTAATTAGGAAGGGCTTACAAGTTCTCCCCTCCTTTACATCTTTTTGGTCTTTCAAAATTAATACGATTAGGGGAAAAATAAAACCCCATCGTGTCATTGACCCTCAAATAATTGTAGATATTGACACTTTACCTAGGAGTTGCACTCCGAGGTGAATCCATCCAGCTTTTTTTTTTTTTTTTTCATTCAAGCGGTCGTGTACTTGTTCCCTCTTCCAATATTGTTTTCAATGTGGGATTAAATAGTTTAAGCATTTGATCCATATAGTGCTATTCTCTTCGCTGTTGCTGAGGAAACTAAGAGATGGACCCTAAGGTTGAGGCTTGTAATGGAAGAGTAGCAATAAAACGGAAAATAAATGGCTCGAAGCCAAGTCCTATGGTTATCATAACCGAAGAGAAAAACTAGAGAGTAGAAAGCCAATATAGATGGAGATACTAAAGAAAATTGTAATGGATATTGAAAAGATTACTCAATTGAAATCTCCTTGTGCTTTATCAACTATTAAGATTTCGACCAAAATTTCAAGCACCGGAGAGCATCGACCATTTAAAAAAATAGAATAGGGAAAGATTTTTTTTTTGGCCAGTTACCAATGTTACTACCGCTATAGCAATGATTAAGGCAGTTGGCGGAGGCAATTAAAATATTCAAATTGCTACGAATTGATACCACCAGTAAGGATCTAAATGAGGTTGAAGCAAGAGGTTAGAGATGTTAAAGTTTAACCATAGGGATGCATATACTTCTGCAAAGACTGCTTCCAACTCTCCAACAATAGGTATGGAGCATACTGGAACAGAAGCCATGATGATTGCAAACTGGAATTTGAAGACAGGGAAATAAGAAATAGAACCCAAAATTTTAACCGGACACAAAGTTTTCAACAAAAGCTAAGAGCTAAGTTGAGCATAAATACAATGAGGCAGCTACCATTATATCACTTCAAATGTCAATTTAGAAAAGAAACTGCAAGGAATATGCTAGAATTCGCAACTTAGAATTTGATGAAAAACGGACATAATCAAACCAGAAATTTCAAAACACCAACACAAATTTACCACAAAAGATGAAAACAGGTCCTGACTAGTGTAGAAATGTTACTCTAACTATGTTGTTCCTGCAGAAACAAAAGGGGTAGAAGCTAATCTTACAGATGAAGAGCAGAAAACACAAGCAGGGATTTAGAACAAGCTCAAGCTGAGTCCAACAATGTTAATCCAACTATTGTGATTATTGAGGAAACCACGAAGCTGAAGTGAAGAGTTGAAGATGAACATCTAGGAGTGATAACAACAGCTAAAGCAAAAGAAAACAGACTCTAGTAGAGGTCTATAGACTTTTTTTTTCCAGAACTAACTAAAATGTTGTGACAACTAAAGAGGTTGAATATATAATTGTAATAGATAAGCAATTGACAAAATGAACAAGTTGTGAATATGGCAATTGAAGTAAATACAACCAATGATATCTCTCAAAACATAACCAATAAAAAAAATACTATTGTGGTTATTGTATCAATTCAGATGTTAGATGGCCCATATTACAGTTTCACAAATTTTAAAATGAGCCTTACATAGAGACTTTTAATTTAGTGATAGAAACTACCGAAGATAGAAATTCTAAAATTTCTATAGATGTGAATGGAAGTGATGTTGCTCAAGACATAGAAACATTCTCAATACACTTTAAAAGATCCATTCTTGCAATAGGGGAGAATAATTTACTGAAGTGTCACAAAATCTCAAAGAAGTTGAGGCTTTTGTTAGGAGACATCGAAGAGAAGTGTGGTATGAACTCAATTTTTATTTTTTGAACCTTTAATTTCTTCAAGAGGAATAATAATGGACTCATTAATCAACTCACATTTATTAACAATAAGGGAACAAAAGTGGAAATGGCAATGGAAGAAATTTCTTCACACTGCTAGATATCTCTATAGAAGCCAATAGAAAGGACTCAAGGCTAGTGAGGATGCAAGCTGAATCAAAGAAGCACTGACCGAGATAGAGTATTTGAACATAGTTTTGAGAAACATCAGAGGAAGGTATGAGGTGATGCTCGGTGAGGTGAGACACGAAATTATTTGCCTCAAGAGGATTTATGGAAGCTTGGAAACAGATGTGGGCATCACAAACCTTGAGCTAAGGGCAAAAGAGTTTTATTTTATTCACATCATAAGGACAATGTTCAAAAATAATTTACCTCCATAAAAGTTAGAGGTTACAAAGGTTTGCAAGCGAAAGATACATGAAACTAGATTAGATCCTAGTGAAGTAGAAGTTAAATCCGAGCCAATAAAAGTTGACATAGATTGAGCTCATGAGGTAGGAAAAAAAATCAACAAGTAATAAGAAAATTGAAGAGTGACATGGGTTATCCACTAATATAACGTACTTGGAAGAGAAAAACTATAAAGGACCTTTCCGACAGCCTAAAGATTTAAATCAAAGAACTATAATCAGCAAAGGAAGTAGAATAATCACAAGGATCGAACAAGGAACAACAAAATTTGTAGGCAACAACTCAGTACTAGGGAAAAAGAACGTGAGTAAGCACTCACTAATGATGAGCTGAAATCAAGCGCTGATGGAAGTAACAGAGAACTAAAATGATAATTAATGGCATGAGTTGAGGAACTTTTCTTTTGGAAAGGTATAACACACGAGGTTGAATATATTAAGTGTCTGCACCAAAATGTGGGGACCTAAAATATTTAGACATGAGTACTATATTTGTGCCCCAAAAATGGTCAACCCAATAGGGTAATGGCATTGATAATCATAGGGAATCACACGGTACCATAGAATCATAGTCACTTAATCACACATACCTTAATATTTCGCAAAGTTGAGCATGCCACTTATCCTATTGATATCAGTCAAAAATTTTGTAGGCAATCTAAATATTTTGAGGATAATTCAAATGATGGAACTCATCGTAAAGATATCCCGGGACAATAACTCGGATAGATAAATTCCAGATCATCTGATATAAATTTAACCATAAATTAAATTCTTGATCAACGAAAAAGGTACTCCAGAGACATGAAGGAATCTGTCAAATTTAAATAGTAGCCAGCCTAAATGCAGGCAAAATCACCATACCCATGTACTTAATCCAACCCAATATCCTAAAGTAGATCGAAGGTATAGATATTGTGATCTAAATATCATATGAAGCTTCAAGGTCAATATTTTTAAGATTTAAGTGGTGGTCACTGCAAATGTTAAAAGTGATCATAATGTAATTACTGAGATGATGTTGGGTATGATCAAGGATAGTCTACAAAATATTTTCATATATCGAGAGTATTCAATTGGCATGAGTGGAAGTTAACTGTGGAGATGGATAAATGAATTAAGGACTTCATCGGAGACAACCATTGGAGATACTCTTATTTATGCCAATTTACAGCCCAAACAATTTACCCCAACACTTGACAATTGGGTGCTTACATGATCCTCTAAAATGAGGGCAAAGAAAGACTTTGGTGAGATGGTTGTGGTGATGGAAATATTATCATTGTAAGTAGTTTTCCTATAACATGAAATGCACAAAGTGTGGGTTAAAAAAAGAAATTCACACTCTAACTACTGAGCTGAGAGTGATAAGCTCACACGGCAGGAGCATAATCAATGGAGAAATTTTGGAGAGAATCTAATTGATTGGTTATGTAGTTGAAGGGAAATTCTGGAACCAACAAGCTAATTTCATTGATGCAAGGATGATAACCAGGATACTTGATCTTACCACACTTAAGTAGTTTTAAACAGTTTGAGAAAAAAAACTTAGGTTCAACCTTCTAGATGGAGTAGAAATTTTATATTCAACCCATCATTTCTGCACTTTATCAACATTCCAAAAGGGTATTTAGGATGCAACATCACCAATATCCATTCGCTGGATAGGAGGGATTTTATGAGTTGACTAGTCAGGCACTAGGGATTTGGAGGTGACATTTACAAACAAAGGTCCACTAAAATTCAAGTGATTGGGCAAAATTTAAATTTCTAGGTCCAGTGGGATAGATCACGGAGTCCTATATTTTCATGCCGTTCAACAAAGGTGCAGTGATAGAGATTTTCAAAGGTTCGTGGAAGGATAACTTATATCAGAAAAGCATCATTAAGTGGCCTCAGTTGATTCCAAGGATCAATTTAAGTCATATCAGGTTTCAGAAAGATATATTCAGAAAATAGCATGAGAGGGTTGATTTCAAAGGTTTTGATTGGTAAACTAAAGAGCACATACTTCAGCTTATGTTAGGAACACCAAGTGCTTTCACTCATAGAGATTTTGCAACGGATGCCTTTATGGCAGCTAGTTGAATGGCTCATGCTTGTCAGAGGAGCAAGGGATATAGTTTTGTTATAAAATTGGATATGGAAAAGATGTTTAATATAATCTTGTAGGAATTAGTTCCCCAAGTCCTATATGTAGATGGTTTTTTTTTTCTTAGTAATTTGACAATTTGGATCATGGAGTTAATAAAAACTAGATATTGTAGAGTAGCATGGTAAACTATCCATTTTATCATCAACATGGATTTTAAGATGGAAATATCTATGAAAGAAAAGTACTCTTTACATAGAGACATCGACGTATAGTCAAAAACTTAGCTACCTATCTTCAAACTTAAGGAAATCATTTTATTTAGTCCAGAAGATAAGATTAGGACTAGAATATAAATTAAATTTTGGACAGAAATCATGAAATATATCCAGAAGATGGTTGAAGAGTTCAACCTGATTAGACTTTTTGCCTCATTGTTATTGAAGGATCGTGAGCCAAGGGGGAAACTGATTTGATTCATAGATTTCATAAGAAAAATCAAAATAATGATATAGCATTATACCATGCTCATATGACCATAGATTAACAGATTATGTATGGATCAAGACCACTACATCTGATGAGAATCTAGCGGAAGCATTAAATCTTTACGATGGAAAGGTTTTCAAGGAAACTCCAATAATTCATGTCATCACCACTATTTTTCTCCAATTACTCTACAAAACTAGTATAGGTTCTGAAGATTCAAATTGTTATAATAGGTTCCAAGAGTTCGGAGTTCGCCTTGATAAGATCCCCTACCTTATTGTAATGGAGTATCATTGTAAGCCTGAGGAGTATGAGTGCAACCCTCAACTTCCCTATTAGATGGAGTGTAACTGAACTGTTCCTGGATGAAAATTCGTTCCCCAAATTTGGTAGGAGGGAATTATAAAACTATTTATTGACATGGTGAAGAATGATGTGGGTCCGGATATGATTTTCTAAAACACACTTGTTAGAGAGTTTTAAAGAAATGGTTGCATAGACATGGCAAGTATTTCCAACCGCAGCATACATCCTATTAAAGCCCCTCACAACATGACCTGCCTTTGTAGGAAAGGCAAATTAGAGGAGCTGGAAAATTGATATCATCTCTAGAACTAATAATAAAAGGTGCATGAAAAAATGTCAATCGATCAATTTTGATAAGCAAGCAAATAATTAAGGGAAAGAATAAAGGCATAGCAAGGGAACAACAATAAAGTCACACATAGAAAATATTTTTCTATCCCCTTGCCTCTCTCTCACCCTTGTTTGCCTAATGGACTGTATCAAGAGTGTGTTTCTTATCTTAGTATTTCAACTTCTATACAATATCTGTGCCATTATGTGAGGACACAATTGATGTCTCTCCTTTCTAAACTGTGTTGTTTATCTCTGCTGAAAACACAGCCTCCTTCTATTTCATCATTTGGTATCAGAGCATAGGGAGTGTTAAGACCAGATGTTGAAGATGCCAATAAAAACTCTAGGAAGCAGGAAGTCACCTGCTAGCAACATGACATATATAGGGGGCCTCAAACCCTCTTTGGGAGGAGGAGGAGGGAGTCTAAGTATTTGCTTAATGCGGAATAAGGGAGGAAACTATGTCATGTGGGCAATTTGAATTTGATCCTTCCTCAATGCATAAGGAGTGTGGGAGGTGATCGAATTAGAAGAAGGAGGAGATCTTCCAGTTGATAGAAGGAAAGATAAGTTAACATTATCATTCATTCATCAAGCTTTAGTAGATGAAATATTAATTCTTGTTGCTGATAAGAAGACAACGAAGGAAACTTGGGATACTTTCAAGAGTCTCCATATGGGCAACAAAAAATTTCAGGATGTGAAGATGAATCAACTTCGCGGGGAATTTAAGAGGTTACATATATCAAATATTGAGACGATCGATGAGTACATCCATCGTTTCTCCTCAATCATCACGGAAATGAGAAATATTGGGTAAAAAGTAAAAGAGCAGTGAGTTGTAGAAAAACTCCTTCATTCTGTGCCATCCAAATTCGATCTTGTAGCTTACAACTTGAAATAATTCAGCAATATACAAATGATGACGGTGGACTACGTGGTAGGCGCTTTAAAAATATATAAAGTGCGACTTCAATCATCCACGCCTGCAACCGAAAACTAAGTTTTGCTAACTCAGACAGAATGGGAAGCCAAGGTTCATAGAAACAATAGAGCAAGGGAAGAAGATGTGGACATGGCAGAGGAGGTGGTCACAACAGCAGTAGGGGAAGAAGATGTGGACATGGTAGAGGACGTTTTGATGGGCATTCTGATGGAGGTCGGGGCAGTAGCTCAGTCACGCCCCGACCCGCAGGTTGGGCAAGTGACAACTGCCGTATGGATCCGAAAACCCATACAATACATATGATATATTCGACATTACATCAGAAGGTACTAAAATATAATAACAATCTCAATAAAGTGTGCATTTATAGTCCCGATATAGATCTAATACAACACTGCTTTTGATAATTAATGAACTAAATATGAAAAATGAAATCCTCCGACGTTATACCCATCATCAACGATCTCGATGATTATCCCTAAACCTGCACACACATTGAACGCGGTGTGCTCAGCCTTGCGGCTTAGTGCGAAATTACGGCTCGAAATCATAGTGAGGAAATCAATACTAGGGGGAAGATTCTAGGATGCCTTTGTTTTATTAATTATCACATTATAAGTTGGTATAGTAGATGATGTCATCAATAATTCATGCAAAGTATAAGAGTACACCTAGTCGTATGTTTCTAATTATTCTCTATGTTGTCAAACATATTGTGTCACTAACAAATGTCATCTAGATTTTCTTTATCCTTGAATCAAATATTTCGGGCCGCCAGCCTATGCTTAGAGGAATTCTCTCGTCGAGGACTTCCCATAAGGCCATCAGTGCGGTGCCATTCTATGTCTCTACCTAGTCCCGCTGCATTGATGTTGACGGAGAGGACGGGTGACCGCTTATCTCTCTCCACTGTTTCGCTAGTCGCGCCCTACACCTCGTCCCAACGAAACATCGCGCCCTTACTTCCTCCCCGGTCTTCGTAAGGGCAACGACACTCTGTGTAGTACTACACACTGCCCGTAGGCAGGGTCACCTCAACTTAATATATCATCGGTCACGGCTAACCGAAATTATAATAACCCTAAGATCCGGACTACTCATCCGATCGTCTGCAGAACGTCTAGGATGATAGCCGTGTGGTTTACGGATCCACTGTCCAAGGCTTGAGAGAATCCCCGTCCCAACTCAAAAGCAATCAATGTTAGCCGAGTTGACCGTCAATCCGCACAATGGGTTTGAGGTACATCGACCATATTTTTACTAAATTATTGGAAGGTTCATTGCTGCTAGCCATATCAAGACTATCACGGTGATGCCCAACCGTCACCCGTGCGAGTAATAGTATCCGGGTATGGACCACTCCGCTATCTGGTCTTTTTGACCATAGAGTTTATCTGTCCCATTTCCCAACCAGCTCCCAGTATCTAAGCTATGTGTAGCCTCAGGAGTGGTGTGTACGAGTGAACATCACTATTTGAACATAACAGTCCGTAATGTCATCTAGGGTGTGCTACCGACACCCTGTAATTATAATTTAGTGATGTTCCTAAGAGGTGCTAGTATCATGTGTTTCATATGTCTCTATACTAGAGTATTATAAATTATTATTGATACTACCTCCTATGTAATGATTCAAGTTTAAAATATTTAGTTTCATAGTTCTCCACATTACAGTATTATAACATTCAATAAGTATGAGACAATAAATAACATGTAAGAGAACTAATAAAGCATGCCAAGTAAAGCTAAGTAGCATAGCATATGACATATCAATCATGCTTAATAGATAATTTAATATAGCATGCATGTTCTATAGTATTTAGCAAGCATAAGTTTTAATTATTTTTAAGGCATCCAAGACTTTTCAAATAAAATCTTTCTCAGATTTTTCCTAGCATGAATATAATCTTACTGCGATGAACTGACGCACCTGATTGAAGTCTGAGCTTCAGAACCAATCCAATTGAAGCTCAGAAATATCAACCGTAAATTAGCTCACGTGCCAAAACAAATTCCTAAATAATAAAATTTATTTAGAACAAATTTAGTAAAAAATTTCTAGACTTATTATTAGGACAAAAATTTAACAAATTGAGAACCTAAGTTATCAAATTAATTTATCCCTATCAAAATTTGTTATCCAACCTAATTCATGTAATCCCCTAATCCAAATTACCCAATTCATTTAAGGTCAAATCCAAATTTCTAGCCCATATTCAATCCTAAAACCCAAGTCCAAGTTCATAGCCCAATCAACTAATAATATATTTTATTTATTAATTTAATTTAAATTATCATGAACAATCTAACTAGTTATTCATGCAACCAAATTACTATATTTAATTAGTCAAATAAAAATAGATTTCTAAAATTAATAACATTTATTCAGAATATAATATATAAATTTTACTAAGGTTATTAGGATTAATTAATTTAGGATTTATCCAATTTATTTCATATATTTGACTTTCCATTTCCATAATTCAATCCATCTAGCCCAAGTCCATGCATGAAGCCCAAATTCCAACCCAATTAAATTCAGTCAAAGTCGGTCAACATTGATTCCACCTTGACTAAGTCCAATTCAATATCCGAGTCAAAATCAACCCAATCCGATCATGGTCAACCAATGTGACCTAATTTGACTCAGTCTAATTGATTCACTTTAAATTTGACCTAACTCTAACTCAATCTAGTCCAATTTGGGTTCAACAAATTTTTACCTGGCTCGACCTAACTCAATTCAATCAGCTAGGGTTCAATCTTGGTTTGATTAAATTTGATTGGGCTCCACCATGTTTCTTACCCATTCAACTTGACTCAACCTGATCCATTTAATTTGACTCGATCCGACCAAATTCAATTAAGCTCGACCTAATCCCACTTAACCTAATCTATTCTGACTCAGTCACATTTGATCGGTCCAACCCAAACCCGACTCAAATCCCAGATCTGTTCAATCCAACCGGTTGGATTCAATCAACTCAATCCAACCATCTTAACTCAAGCCAAACCGAACCCAATTTAATCGATTTAACTCAACCGCTTACTTAAACCTCAACTTAACTAATTATTTACTTCCTTAATCACAAATTAGCTTGACTAATTAACCACTAATCATGCTTAAGTAGACGAGAATAGAGTCGTTACCCTGTTCTTCGCTACGATCGTCCGCTGCTGGTGAGCTTGCCGACGAAGTCTCATCGCCGACCGTTACTTCCAGCGACCTCTGCTGGCGGTGGTCCTTCTTCGATGGACGCAAATTGCGGCGACTACGGCGGAGGGGAAGGAAGGAAACGATGTCGGAAACCCCTTCGACGGATCCCTTTGGCAGAGAAACGATGCTCGGAACGAGCAAAACGAAGGGAATGTAGAAATTGATGGAGCGAGAAAGATATTACCACCTGGCTGTCCACGTCGATGGAAGGTCGTCAGCGAGTTCGTGGGCGCCGACTGTTGCTCGCGAGGAGATGCCCGAAGTCAGGGGGTGCTCTATTTCCCCCAATCTTAGTAGGTCGACGACAATGGGTGAAGGGAAGGGAGAAACGAACCAACAAAGCGGGATAGATGCCGCTACCTGGTCGCTCACACGTCAATGGACGATTGTCGCCACTCGTGAGGAAGGCTGGTCACTACTCCTGAGCAAACGAGCAAACGCTAAGCCGCCGATGGAGGAATACGATCACAAACGCCCCGCTTATCACAGATAATGGGGGTGGTGCCTCCTCGCATCAGGGTGAAGAAGTCTGACGAAACGCGGAGGAAGCGACGCCCTTGCAGCTACTCCGGCGTCGACGACGTTTCTTCCCTCCCCGCTGAAGCTCGATCTCGCGGACGAAGGCAGAGGAGAGGGTGAGAATTAGGGCGACGACTGCGGCGCTCGCTCGAATCGCTTTCACCCGCATGGATCGGTCCGCTCGAACCGGTTCGCTCCAAACCGGATGATTCGGCTCAACCAGGCCGGTTCTATTGGCTGAATGCGGATCACGTGGAGAGCACATGGTCCGCGTGCTTTTACATTATAGTCCTTCAACCCAGTTAAATCTCACCTAGGTCCCTCCAGCTTTAAATAAAATTTCAACTAGACCCTTCTTAAATTCTCAACTTAGTCCAAAATTATCACTTAAGTCTAAATTTAACCCAAAAATTCTTTAATCCACTTTACTCATATCTAAGCGTAACGAAAAAATTTTAAATTTAAATTTTTTTTCCTAATTAAACCATATAGAAGTGGGGGTTTACAAGCTCATTTACATATCAAGAAAAATCCAAGAGAGATAAATCTCATATCAAGTGTTTCAACTGTCATGATCATTTTGCTTCAGAGTGCAAGAAGGAAGAAGTGGTTTACTTGCCTGACACTAGTATTGATAAAGATCATCAAGCAACTTTGAATCATCATTCAGTTTTGATGGCAGTAGAAGAAGAGATTGGTGAGAGTGGAGGGCTCTTGCAAGGTACTAGTTTTGAAACATATGATTTTAACTTATGGTTCTTAAATACCGGTGCTACTAGTCATATGACTAGAAATAAAACATTCTTTCGAGATGAAATGGTTTATGGAAAGGTTAAACTTGGGGATGGGTCTTTAGCTGAAATTGCAAGGAAAGGGAGCGTTTATTTTCCTGCAGAGGATGGACATACCCAAATTTTAGCAAAAGTGCTCTATGTTCCAAACTTGAAGATAAATATCCTAAGTCCTGGTCAGTTGGTCGAGCTAGGATATATTACAATTATCAAAGATGAAAAACTGAACATTCTTGATAAAGAAGGAAGGCAGCTAATAGGAGTAAGGAGGGCTGATGGTAGATTATATTTGCTGAAACTAAAGAATTTAGATCATTATTTTTTGATAATCATAGAAAGTAACAGTTGGTTATTGCACAATCAATTTGGGCACTTAAATTTTCAAGCTCTAAAGAACATGGCTGATCAAAATATGGTTAAGGGACTTTCAAAAATTAACTTAGCCAAAGGTATGTGTTAAGAATATATAACTAAACTGGCCCGATCTGCATTTCAGTCAGCTTCAAGCTTTAGGGCAAAGAAAGCTTTAGAAATAGTTCATGAGGATTTATGTGGAATTATTGTTCCTCCTACCTTGGGAAGGAGCAATTATTTTCTTCTTCTAATTGATGACTGCACAAGATTTATGTGGGTGAAAATATTAAAACAAAAAGGTGAAACATTTGATGATTTTAAGAAATTTAAATTGTTAGCAGAATCTAAAAGAGATGAAAAGCTAAAAGTCTTAAGATATGATAGAGGAGGAGAATTCAATTCAAATGAGTTCAAGTTGTTCTGTGAGGAGCAAGGCATCAAGAGGTTTCTTATAGCTCCATATACTCCACAATAGAATAGAGTAGTGGAAAGGAGAAATAGAACAATTATATCAATGATAAGGAGCTTGTTGAAAATAATAGATGTTCCTCTAGAGTTACAGGGAGAATCTGTAAATACGACATTCTATATATGGAATAGATCATTCACAAGTATTTTGGATGGCATGACTCCTAATGAGAAATGGACAGTAAGGAAACTATAGATATCACATCTCAGAGTATTCGGTTATCAAGCACATGTAAAAGTTCTTGGAACAAATTTAAAGAAACTTGATGATAGAGGCAAAAATGTTGTATTTGTTGGATATGAAAGTAGTTTAAGAAACTTATGAATTTCTTGATCGAGAGACAAACTCTATAATAATAAGTAGATATTGTATATTTGAAGATGTAAAACTAAATTAGAATAATATCAAAGATGTTGGTAGCTGCAGTCAATTCAAGAAAATTCTGGATAATGTTATAGTTGCTCAAACTGCACAACAGCACTATAATTCAGATGCTGAAACAATTCAACAACAACACCAACATACTGCAGATGTCGAATATGTCTAGAAGCAGCAACAACAAGTTGTTTCTGATAGTGAACAAACTCCTACAGTTTCTAGATTTAATTCTACAGAATCAGTTTTTGAAACTCCATAGCAATCAACATCTGGTAGAAGCAGTTTTGATGATTCTGCAAAATTGCCAGCACTAAGAAAATTTTGAATATTAAGCAACATATATAGAGATACTAAAGAACTAGAACCTTTTATAGAAAAAGTGTTACTAGCTCAAGTCATGGATGATGAACCATCAAGTTATCAAGAAGTTATCAATGAAGAAGTTTGGAGAAGAGCCATGGAAGAAGAATATGGACAGATCGAGAAGAATCAGACTTGGATTCCTTTAGATCTTCCATCAAGTAGTAAAGCAATTAGTTTAAAATATGTATTTAAATAAATACTCAAGGTAAAATAATAAAGCACAAAGTTAGACTGGTTGCAAAAGGATTTGTGCAGCAAGCAGGAGTAGATTTTGAAAAAGTGTTTGCACCGGTGGCTAGAATTGAATAAGTAATATTAGTGATTGTAGTGGTTACGCAGAAAAACTGGGAGATCCATCAGATGGATGTTAAGTCGACATTTCTGAACGGAATAATTGAAGAACAAGTGTATGTAAAGCAACCAGATGGTTTTGTCTTGAAAGGCAAAGAAGAGAAGGTTCTAAAGCTCCAGAAAGCTTTATATGGTCTCAAACAAGCTCCTAGAGCTTGGAACTTGATAAATCCTTACTATCATTTGGATTTAAAAGGAATTTACAAGAACCTACAATTTATACAAGGTTGGTGAACAAAGAAAAATTAGTAGTTGGTGTGTATGTTGATGACTTATTGATTACTCGCACAAGTTTACAAAAGATTCAAGAGTTTTCAGATGAAAAAAGAATTTAAAATGACTGATTTAGACTTACTTAACTTCTATTTTGGTATGGAGATAACACAGTCTAAGTACAAAATCACATTGGGATAATTATTATATGTTAAAAGAATTTTGAAGGAGATGGGGATGCTTCAATGCAACTCTGCTCACATGCAATGGAGGAGAGATTGACATTTTAGCATGCATAAAATGTGGATAAAACTGAGTATAGAAGGTTAACTGGGAGCTTGAGGTATCTAACTCATACTAGACCTGATTTAATGTACTCAGTTAGAGTTTGAGTAGGTACATGAAGACACCAATAGTGGAACATATGGCTGCAGTAAGATAAATTCTAAGGTATCTGAAAGGGACTCTTGACTATGGCCTTGTCTACTATAAAGGAGGTCATACAGACAACTTGTTGATCGGCTACAATGATAGTGATCATGAAGATTGTAGTGAAGATAGAAAAAGTACAAGTAGAATATTGTTTATGCTTGGAGATAGTTATGTAAGTTGGGCATTAATGAAACAAAAAGTTGTTACTTTAAGCTTGTGTGAGGCTGATTATATAGCCTTAACTAGAGCAACTTGCCAATGTATTTGATTAAATCGTCTTTTCTCAAGTTTGTTTGAAGAATCGGTGAAGCAAGTGAAGTTGTATGTTGACAACATGTCCGCAATAGCACTAAGTAAAGTTCCAGTATATCACAGTCGTTCTAAGCACATTGATATTAGATATCATTTCATCAGAGAGTGCATTGAAAATGATCAAGTGATTGTTGAGCATGTTAGCACACGAGAGCAGAAAGCTAATATCTTTACAAAATATTGGAAAGGTAGAAATTTGTAGAGATCTGAACTCTACTGAGTCTTCAAAATATAAAGAAACAATAAGCTTAGGAGAAAGATTGTTAGGAAATAAGCGTCTATTATTTACTTTTATGCTTGTTTTTTTTTATGTTTTATAGTTTTTATGTAAGGAGAAGGTGGAAGAGTGTTTCCTATTCCTTCCCATTATTTTTCATTACGTTTCATTGTAATTTACATGTAAAGTTTCTTCCTTTAAAATATACAATAAGGGAAACATGACACAATTAGCTCTCCCCTTTCTAAACTGTGTTGTTCATCTCTGCTGAAAACACAGCCTCCTTCTATTTCATCAAGTGATAGTCATCAACTCAAGGCTAGAGATGGAGGAGAAAACCATTTAAGTAATGGGTGCTAATTCCTTTATTATTTGAAGCAATTCTGAAAAAATGGAGTTTGACTCACTCTTTGATCTCATGTAGATGTGAACAGACCAATGGAAGATATATATATATATATATATATATATATATATGATGGGGGATTAATCATGTAGGCGACAAGTGGATGATGGATTTCATTTTTACCAAGTCCTTTGTCATTCTCATATTGAGCTCTTGAGCTCTTTACTTCCCTTGCTCGGTACTCAAAGAAAAGTAATCATGGTCAGTTCACAAAGGCAGTCATCGAAGCTTCCAATCTTTACTTTATTTTCTTCAATTTAGTTCAATTGATTATTGTCTGCAAGAGTGAATGTTATCACCGGTAGAATAATAAGTGAGATAAAGGAGGTGTAGGAGATACTAGACCTTACTAATAAGCACAATGTAGTGTGATAGTTGGAGGTCATCAAAATAAAGTACTTGGACATTTCAAGTGAGCTACTAGAGAAGGGTACTGTGGGAGATCTGTTTGTTATTAATTAGGGTGTAACTACTTGAGATTGCTCAAAATTATCCCCCTTCACTTAACTTGCTAGCTCAGATTCTCGAACCATTTTCTAGAGAGAAGGCAAGAGCTTGTTCCTATTTACCATCTTGAACAAGCTCTTCTATGAAGATACACCCTCGCTCGTGTTCTTGAACCATCTTCTAAAGAGAAGATGAAGATGTGCCTTTCAGTCACCCATCACTTCTTTTTTTAAAAAATTTTGTTTTACCACTTTTTTTTTACCTTTCTTATCCCACCATTAGTTCTGATGGGTTTTTTATGTACCATTTTACCAAAAGAAAAAATATTTTAAGATTATTTTTGATAAATTATTATGGGCATACTCCCTATAAAAACCTTCCTCCTTTTTAAATAAGCCTCGCATCTTCTCAAATAACTCTATACTCTTTATTCACCTCTCCTTCTGAATTAATCAGCATATCTTCTCAAAATTTTCTGAACTTTCTCATTACTTCTAGATTTAGGATCTTGTGGATTTGAACTCCAGATGCTACAATTATCAATTGTTCTATCTTTTAGTCTACAAAAGTGCACACTTATCTGGTTAGAGTGATTAGACTTAATAGCATGAAGAGCATACATGCTTACATCATAATAGCCATACGCATGGATGTCAAAGTAGCAAGCATCAAAGCTAAGGGGCAAAGGGTGAAAGGAAATGAGGTCGAGGTTGGAGGAGGATTTATTTAGTTCACCTCTAACACTCTTGCTCTCCTCTCTCCTCTTGCTCACTCCTCGGTGTTCTCACATCTAGTTGTTCAGATAGGCATGGACCATGCCCACACCTGCACCTCCGGTTGCCTTGCACCTTTAGTTGTCACCTCTAGGTTCCAGCACCCTTATATCCTCCAACTCATTTGTTGATCGCCAACAACCCATTGAGCTTCAACCCAGTGCCAACTTATCACTACCATCCTCATCATCATTGCAGGAGTTTGAACCCCATAGTTTTAGCTTTGTTTCATCAAACAAATAATGGACAGTGAATATAGGAGACATCCTAGCTTGGATTTTCAAACAACCATCAATTTGAGACCGGAGGTCCCATGTCACCGCATTGGCAATAGATCGATATGCTCGGATCGAACACAAATGATATGTTAATGCAACATACCTAAGTTCCTAAAGGTCGACCCATTGACTCAAGTCTCTAACTCCACTCTCACCATCTCATGCTCTCGTCCTAGCCCGTCTACCAATTCAAATTTATAATTTCACTTTCCCCACATCTAGAGAATCAAAGTTTGTGATTTTACATATGTCCCAAATAACCGTCAACTTTATACCATATAAGTGGATAAAAAATCAAAGATCCTATTACTGTCATATTAAGATGCAAAATAAAATCAATGAGTCAAAATTGTACACCATTCTAAATTAACCTCCACTTTAACGGGATCAAACATGAATAATAATTGGACGCAATATATCCATATTCCTAATGGTGGCTCCAATCTCCAATCCCACTCTCACCATCTACCATCTGATGTTCTCCTCCTAGCTCATCTACTACAAATTTATAAATTTACTTTCCCCATATTCTTGATTCCAAATTAAAATTATGTCTTTAGAGTAAAATTGGTTTTAAAATTTTATTCTAAATTAAGTCTTGAGGCTCCACTTTATGAACGATAAATTTATATTGTATAGGATTATAATAGAAAATTAATAATATAATTTTTAATTATAATATTTATATGCAGAGAGAGTTGGACATTTTTAAAATTTTAAAAAGATAAGCTACAAATATGCACTATTGAAATTATATATATATTGATCATCAAAAATTATCTTACAATAATTAGTTATAATATTACAATGTATATGTAATATATACATTCCTCCCAAGGGATGCTTAATTAATATCAATACATAGAAATTATATATATATGGAGGATGATATGGATGTGAACCTCCAATTGGAGGACCACCCCATGGATCGTGTCCTAGATATGGATAATCAGCATTTATATTGCCAGTCACCTTCATATTTTTATCTATTCAAAGTAAAGAAGAAAATAAATTTAATTTATATGTGCATAAAAAGTAGTTTACATTCATAGAATTAGGTCTTTTTTAGATAAAATAAATATAAATTGTAAAATAAAATCCTATGGTATTGGCATGTAAAATAAAATTATTGACAAAGTAGTAATAATTTTAAATAATTTCTTTAACTGGACTCCTTAAGGTATTGGCATGTACCGTAATATTTGAGAATAATATAAGGCATCCAAAGAAAATACACCAAAAACTTTAGGAGAACATATTACTCTAATTGTTCAAAATATTTAGAGAGAAAACTAAGAAGTTTTAGAGCATCAATTCATTCAAGCAAAGACTTGCAAATGGTACAGAATCACTGTAAATTTCTTTGTTTAATAGTAGGTCAGAACAAGTTTATACCTTAAAAAAAAAAAAAGTATCCAAACTACATGGTATGAATGATTGTGGTTTTCAATTAATAAAATATACTTAACTTACTATGCACTTGTAATTTTTTATCTAAATTTATGGCAACCACACATTAGATATTATAGATTTATTAGGCTAACATATTTAATATTTATATTTTTAAATAACTTTCTTTTAGATATATATTACACTAACATATTTAATATTTATATTTTTAGGTAATCTTCTATTTTACGAGTGATAATAAATTTTTAAATTTAATTAGTATTGAAATTACAACCTCCACTCTGTTACAAATACTCTCCTATGCATATGGGCACTATTATCCTAACCCTTAGAATTTTAAACCTAAGCTCTGATACCATTTTAATTGTCACGCTCCGACCCATCTGTCGAGTACGTGTTGACCGTCGTATGAGCTCAAAGGAACCATACAAGACATTTATTGATATACATAATTCACATACATTAGCAACTCAGTCGATAATACAATAAATCAATTAACTCAACTCTACTAACATAGTCCCCATATACATAGGATAATATTATGATGATAAAAATGGTAGATAGAATATATTCGTCGACAATCTCATCTCCATCAACTATCTCGACTGGTCATTTAGTAGACTTGCACACACATTGAACGCGGTGTGCTCAATCTTGCGACTTTGTGCCTACGGTTCTAACCGTAGTAGAATATCTCAAGTAGATAATGGGAGATTCTAATATGTCTATAGATTATTCAATAATATCGAGCAAAGCATGTCAAATCAACAAATAAAATATGGAGCATTCATGAGTAGAACACGTAATATGAGAGTATATTTCAAACTATAATTATGAAGTATGTTTATGTCTCTAGATCATTGTCACCAGTAATTTATTATTTCATTCAAGTATTGTGATACGGGCAGCCAACCTATACTTAGGGGATCTCCTGATCAGGGAGTTCCCATAAGCCAATCAGTGTCTACTCTATCTATGTCTCTATTTATGCCCGTCACACTGATGTTGGCTGAGAGGTCGGGTGATTATGGGTCCCTCTCTATTGGTCTGCTAGGCAAATCTCTCCATTGCCACGTTGTAGCGACCTGTCACTCCATGTGTCTTCCCCAGACAATCCATGGAGTAACTCATATAGTACTACTTGGTAATTTTTTAAACCCCAAGATCCAGACTACACATCAGAATATCTGCAAAATGTCTGAAATAATTAGCCGTGCATGGAGTAACTCATATAGTACTACTTGGTAATTTTTTAAACCCCAAGATCCGAACTACACATCAGAACATCTGCAAAATGTCTGAAATAATTAGCCGTGTGGTCTATGGATCCACTGTCCATAACTGTTTACCTATTACCATTTTACTTAGACCTAACTCCATCCCAATTAATTAATTATTCAACCAAGTTTAATTAATCCAACCTAACTAATTTTTTTTGAATTTAATGAGTCTTGAACCGAAGACCTTATGATTCTCCCGTATAGAGCCCAATTACTCTAATTAGAAAGATGTGCACAAAAATTAAATTGATCATCATCATTCAATTTATCAACCCAAAATTAATCATAATCCTAAATCAACTATTTAAGTTCAATCCCCATTATTAAGCACAATTAAATTTTTGAATCCAAATCAACCATAAATTTTCACCAAATATTTCCTAATTCTATCCATCATCATATCTAATCACTAACTAATTAGATTTTAACAATCATTCTTTAGTGTTGACCTGCATTCGACTATCTCTACCATGACAATTATTATACTACAATCATAGTCATAATTAAGGAAAAGAAAAGAGATCTTAATAGGGAAAAAGGAGAAAGGTGGGAGAGATAGCACAAATTCAACTAAATTATCACATCATCACCACCACCGTTAATATAATCATGGAGTACTCTCTCTCTCAACCATAAGTTATATTGCAATTTTAGTTGATAAAAAAAAAGTACTACTTTTTAAATATTAGTATAATTCTTAAGGTTAAAAGTCTTGGGCTCGACCAACTGAGCTACATGGGTTAACTTAAATACCAATTTTATATAAATAATACGTCGAGACTTATGAACTTATTATTATTGGTAAACTTAAGCCATGATGATTTTATATTAGAAATAGTTCCATAAAATATCTTGTGACTTTGAAATTAATTATTGTAGATGAGCTTATGCAATGGTAAATTCTTCATCCTACACTCTCCTTTGTTATTCTTGAAATAATCGAGTTTTTACACCAATGATATTAATATATTTTAATTTTTATATATATAATTTTTGCACAAATTATTAAATTCTTTGATCCTAACGGTCGTCGATGATGAACCTACAGAGCGATATTCGATCAATTCCTAAAGTACCATTGATTGGATATATGTGTATAAAAGTTAGTAGATGCACTGTTCATTGGGATGAGAGATACTATTATGAGAAGCTCCTCTCTGAGTAAAGACATAAATAACAAAACCAATATAATACTTTTTCGATTTTTTGCCTACACAATTGTAGATTTACAAGTTACTTGGCTTACCTTTAATTCTTTGTGAGAAGGCATGGGTTCAATTCTCGCTTTTGAGATTTAGTGGGCACAATTATTATGATCATTCATCGGCAACATATTCAATCTCTCTAGTTCTCAATCATAATCCTACTATGGGGCTTGAACTAAGACCACAAGGTTAAGAGCCTTACGCTATACCAACTGAGCTAGATAGGCTAATTTTTATACAAATCTTTTATAAATAATATGTCGAGACTTCTGAACTTATTATTATTGGTAAGCTTAAGCTATGATTATTTTGTTTTAGAAATATTTTCGGACAATGTCTTGTGACTTTGAAATTTATTATTGTAGATGAACTTATGCAATGATACATTATACTTCCTGTACTCTCTCTTCAATTATTCTTCAAATGATCGAGTCTTTACACCAATGATATTAATATATTTTGATTTTAACATATCGAATCTTTGCATAAATTACTAAATTATTTGATCCCAACGGCCATTGATCATGAACCTACAGAGTGATATTGGATCATTTCCTAAAGCACCATTTATTGGATATGTGTGTCTGAAAGCTAGTAGATGCACCATTCATGAGGTTGAGAGATGCTATTATGAGAAGCTCCCTTGGGAGTGATGACATCAATAACAAAACTAATATGATATTTTTTTTTTCCTACACAATTGTAGATATACGAAAATATTATAAGGGAAAAGTGAGAATAGTCAAATGGTCTAAGGTACTAGATAAAATTTCTAGTTTTTGTGAGAAGGCATGGGTTCAATTCCCACTTTTCACATTTAGTGGGTATTACTACAATATTAATAAGGGGAAAGTGATGATGGTCGAGTGGTATAAGGTGTTAGACATAAGTTTTAGTCTTTCTAAGAAGTCGTGCCCATCCTAATTTTTATAATGTATTTAGTTACAATGCCATATTTGAGTGCGGCCTCATGATAAAGGGACCCTTCTAGTTCATAGGGTATCAAGTATCAATTAGGATAGTAATCGTGGTAATATAGGAGGTCCTACGATGGTTATAATGATATTCACTACATTCTTAATATTGTTAGTGTATCAAATTTTATAGATACACTAGTGGGTGATAGAGACAAACATATCTTTGAGTATTACGTTCTTAGGTGATTAGTTTAACATATACCTTGTATGATAGATGAAAAATATATTTAAGAAATATTTGATCGATTGATTTTCTTCAAAGTAAATAAAACTCCTAATTTATTTAAAGGTTGGTAAATTCATATTTATCTTAGTATATTCATTCATAGTTTTGTAATGCTTAATCCTAAGATATTAACATTACTGTAGCTAAAAATATGACATTAATGATACAACCCATGAGTTACTAAGACTTCGTACCTTGATTCTTCTAACCTCGCTTATATTTCCTCTGGATTGATTTCTCTTGACCTTGTATCTTTTCTTTGATCTATTAATATCTCTTGCAACCTAGAGCTAATAAAAATTTAAATTCAAACTATAGATGGTTTGAGTTATTTGATACCTCGATATTAGTTCTTATTATTGTGGTTGGACATTTTTTCTAAATAAGCTTATTGCACATTCTATAGGTCGATTATCTAGGTGCAAAGATCTCAATTATTACAAGGTCATTGTTGTAATGGTAGTTAGGTATAATATCACTTCTACGTACTACCCTACGATCATCAATCTTTTATGTCTTTCTTTCTTTATAGAGTTGGTTTCAATATTTCAAGAATTTTTTTCCTTTCTATTGATAATGCATGTTAGTGGTTGAGGCATTTCTAAACTTTCCATTTCTAATAAATTTCATTCTTAATGAGTTTTAATATCCATATGCTCTTGACAAAATTCATCAATAATTTGAAACTTTGGTTGAAGTTTTTTCTTAAGGTCTATTGCTCACATCATACCTATTCCAGTTGCATTGGAAACTAACATAGCTTGCTATTTCTAAGATTGTCCTTCTTCAACATCTTGCATATCAGTATAATCTGTTTCTTATGGTTAAATGTTTCATCGATTGCTATCTTTGAACTCCCACTTAATTTGAGGTCACCTTGTTAGAGTCTCCTCATCTTCCTAAGTTGGATCTTGTTATCAAAATATTCTCAAGCAAATGTATATTTGGCAACTTGTTTACCATCAATTTGAAAGAACCCATCTCTTGGCATTTAGCAGTAACTGCAGCTCGTGCAACACTTTCCTCTAATTTTGCAATCTTAAACTTCGTCTAGAATGCATTAGATACCCCCTTCTACTTCTCAATAGCAAAGTTGATAGAATTCCTAATATGTAACTTTATTAGTTGACTACATCCATGGGACCCTATCATGACCTACAACTCAACAAAAGATTCTGAGGATAGGATTCCATAAACCATATCTTGGTTGTTGTTCCTTTTTCGGCTTCTTTAGTTGATAGGTTTCCATCTTAGACACTAAATCTCTCATATAGAGTGTCCTGGATTACTTGATGATACACTCTTTTGTTCATTTTATTTGTCGTATCATCGACGGTTGGATCTTCATACTTTGATGACATACACTAATACAAACCATCAGTATGAATATTCTTCTTGAAAAGTCATGGGTTTCTTAAGTTCTAGTATGTAAAATTTGCCCAAGAAATTATAAGAACTTATGAGCCATTTCTCTATTTGCAAGATTCTTTTAGAAAGTCATAATGGTCCTTAAAAACTATTGCAGTTTAAGAATTATTTCATTACATATTCATATATGTCGAAATGTATAGTTCCTTTTCTCTTGGTTTTCATTCCTAGTGTACTAGATGCTATTAGTTATTGTATTATTTATTTATATCTTTACCATAATTATTCTATAAATGTTATACCTCCTTGCATGCCTTTTTTTCCTCGCCAGTCACCTCATGTATATCTTCTTTAGACGTACTCTCATTTACTTCTGTCTATTTCTCTGCTTACCTATGTTTCTTGGTTATTATCATCTTCCAAGGATTTGGAGAACGCAATGCTATTGTATTGGTTATGCTAAAGATTTACATAATGTGTTTCTGTCTCTTGTTAACTTGAGGCTCTTATTTCATCATATAGATATTAATGAAAAAATTTCTTATATAACTGCAATTGTGGTATCTAGTGGTGCATCTTATCATTTTGATCAGTAGTGTTCTCTTCCTCATTCATTTTTAAAACATTTATATTTTGTGTTGCAACCCATGGGACCTATTTCATTAGTTTCTTATAGTTTCTTTGTTGTACATTTTTATTTGAAATGTTGTAAATGGAGTTGCCTCCTTTTACTTGTGGTCCTTGGGTTTGCTATATAAAGAGCTTTGATTACTCTAATTTCATAAGATCTTTAAGTTTTTCTATTCTCAAATATGATAATCTTATCTTTTGCATATAGATGTAGAAAAAAAAAGTCATAGTACATCTCCATGTGATTAGTCTTGTTATTCATTAAGCATAGTTATTGTTGGATAATACACTTTGAGATTTTCTCAAGTTCTTCATGCCCTGTTACTCCACCACAATGGTTACATCTGCATTAGCTTGGCACTTACAAAATTTTTACAGCAAAAATAATATCTTGATTTCCATTGGCTTTGATAACGGTGTCCACTTCCACTTGATAATGGGAGCCGTTCATCATGGTTTCATCTTCACTATCTTTTGCAATATTGGCCTTGGATGTTTCTTTTGTCTTTTTATAATCTTAGTACATGGATTTCTGCTGCCAAGAATTTCCATTGACAATATTTTAGCTTTCTTGTCTACTTTATATAGTGTAGAAATCTAACCATCTCCTGTGTATGAATTCATACATAATAAAATTTGATCTAGTTTTGAAATGTTTCCCAATTTCATCCTAAGATCATTTTTATTTATTATTATTGTCATCTTCTTTCTTAGCTTGTAAGGAACATTTGAAATTTAGCTCTTTTTGGATTATAAACCTTATCTCTAATATTTACATATAACTTTTCTTAGCTATCAAGTTTCTCCTTTTATTTATTTGTTCATTCTCCTTTTATTTATTTGTTCCTTCCTAAGGTTTATAGTCTTGCAAGGTAATCTATTCTAGATCTTAGTTCTACTACCTTTGAGGACTTCAAAAATATAGAAAAAAAAATTGAAACCTCAACAATTGTGGTTGTATCTTGAACTCCTCTTCTCAGCTCAATATCAAAGTGTGAATACTCATTCGATCCTTTTGACTAGTTTCTTATTGTTAATACCCTTATACGAATTGTATTAGCAAAGGTTATCCCTGGATCTATTGAATAGGATAGTCTGAAGGGAGTTTGGGCTAATACTACTAATACCTCCAAGGATGTAATAGAATGTGGGGTTGCAAAGGTTGATGCTAAATTTGGCACTGTTAAAAGAAAGATATAACACAAAATAGAGTATTCATATGTATCCTCAAATTGTATCCCTATGAATACATACTCATATATTGAGTTTTTGTTATATTGGAGCATGATCTTTGAGGATAAGAAAAAACATACCCCCTACTCTTATCTTGATATTTAGCTTTATCTATCCTTCAAATAAATCGCAGCATTTCTGCAGGAATAAGTTATAATTACTCACCCATATTTTCCTTTTGGTTCTCGTGATCTTGTTAAGTATTGAATATGGAAGTACATGACCTTTCACTACATGACTTAAGTTTCACATATGTACAACTTTGACTGATCATAGTTATTCGCATAGCATCATATTCTCTAAGAAAATATCTTTTGATCGCTTGCAACTTCATTTGAAATTTTTTGGGCTTTGAACATTAAACCCTTGCATGTTGCTTCTTACCTTATTTTTATTGGGAGGTGATTTCACTTTTTTGGGAAAATGATAAACCTAAGTCTCTTTTGACCTTTCTAGATATTTTAAGGTACCCAACTTAACGAGCTCTTTTGATTTTCCCTCCAATATCATATTTTATCTTCTTTTCTCCTTAGCTTCCATGGGCCTAGATTAATGTTATGAGATGGTAATTGTAGCTAGTTTACTAAAAGATGGTAGGTGATTGAGCTTTCTCACTTTTATTGTTTGAGAGGATCAAAAGTAGAGGTAATAAAATTATTATACAATATTTGAAAAATCTCAACTAAGGAAAAGCAAAAATTTTCTTATTCTTCCTTGGAATCCAAAAATAATCTACATGCTACTCCAAGGATTCAGAAATATTTAGTTGATAAGAGATAAACGTCATACCTTCCTTCTAATGTTAAAGTGTCATAGTTGAGGAATTAGTTAATATAAGCTAGTTCAAACAATACAAACTCTTTAACTTTTAGTTAGGTATCTAGGAGGTAAACCACATTTATAGATTCAACATACGACAATATAATTGTATGTTTTATTTATAAGAGGCCTCTAGACAACGAGGAAGATAATATCTCTAGTGAAAGATCCTTTAGAGAAAAAAAATTATATACATACATGGAGGTAGAGGAAGACATTTAGGAAACACAAAGCATGAATCTGGTTCCACTATTTAGATCTATTCGAAGCACTTATTAATTGGGGGAATTATAAAGTAGTAAACTTCATAATTCATAATATAAACCCCAACTGTGCATACTTTTATGATCATTTTAATTTTTGGATGATCAAAATTTTTTAAGGGGGCGAGAACTTGTAAACCCCAAATTTTGTGCATGAGAAGTTAGATAGATATGGAAGGAGCTGTATATAAAGTTAGTTTGTGAATAGTTGAAAGGAAGAGGGATAAAAAGTCTAAGAGAGATAAATCTCATATCAATTGTTTCAACTGTCATGACAATTTTGCTTCAGAGTGCAAGAAGGAAGAAATGGTTTACTTGGTTGAGACTAGTGATGATAAAGATCATCAAGCAACTCTAAATCATCATTCAGTTCTAATAGCAGTAGAAGAGATTGGTGAGAGTGGAGGGCTCTTGCAAGGTACTAGTTTTGAAACATATGATTTTTAACTTGTGGTTCTTAAATACCGGTGCTACTAGTCATATGACTAGAAATAAAATATTCTTTCTAGATGAAACAGTTTATGGAAAGGTTAAACTTGGGGATGGGTCTTTAGCTGAAATTGCAAGGAAAGGGAGTGTTTATTTTCCTACAGATGATGGACATACCTGAATTTTAACAAAAGTGCTCTATGTTCCAAACTTGAAGACAAATATCCTAAGTCTTGGTCAGTTGGTCGAGCTAGGATATGTTACAATTATCAAGGATGGAAAACTGAACATTCTTGATAAAGAAGGAAGATAATTAATAGGAGTAAGGAGGGCTGACAACAGGTTATATTTGCTGAAACTAAAGAATTTAGATCATTATTTTTTGACAAGCAAAGAAAGTAACAATTGGCTATTGCATAATCGATTTGGGCACTTAAATTTTCAAACTCTAAATACCACGGCTGATCAAAATATAGTTAAGGGACTTTCAAAAATTAACTTAGCCAAAGGTATGTGTCAAGAATGTACAACTAAACTAGCCCGATCTGCATTTCAGTCAGCTTCAAGCTTTAGGGCAAAGAAAGTTTTAGAAATGGTTCATGAGGATTTATGTGGAATTATTGTTCCTCCTACCTTGGGAAGGAGCAATTATTTTCTTCTTCTAACTGATGACTGCACAAGATTTATGTGGGTGAAAATATTGAAAGAAAAAGGTGAAACATTTGATTCTTTTAAGAAATTTAAATTGTTAGCAGAATCTGAAAGATATGAAAAGCTAAAAGCCTTTAGATATGATAGAGGAGAAGAATTCAATTCAAATGAGTTCAAGTTGTTTTGTGAGGAGCAAGGCATCAAGAGGTTTATTATAGCTCCATATACTCCACAATAGAATGGAGTAGTGGAAAGGAGAAATAGAACAATTATGTCCATAACAATGAGCTTGCTGAAAACAATAGATGTTCCTCTAGAGTTACGAGAAATGGACAATGGAGTAGTAAATACAACAGTCTATATATTGAATACATCATTCACAAGTAGTTTTGATGACATGACTGCTAATGAGAAATGGACAGGAAGGAAACCATAGATATCACATCTCAAAGTATTCGGTTGTCAAGCACATGTAAAAGTTCTTGGAACACATTTAAAGAAACTTGATGATAGAGACAAAAATATTGTATTTGTTGGATATGAAAGTAGGACTAAAGCTTATGAATTTCTTGATCCAAAGACTAAATTGGAAGAAGATGTGAAACTAAGTAGACATTGTATATTTGAAGAAGATGTGAAACTAAATTGGAACAATATCAAAGATGTTGGTAGCTGCAGTCAATTCAAGAAAATTCTAGATAATGTTTTAGTTGCTGAAACTGCATAATAGCACTATAATTCAGATTCTGAAATAATTCAACAGCAACACCAACATGCTGCAAATGTCGAATAAGTTCGGTAGCAGCAGCAGCAAGTTGTTTCTGATAGTGAACAAACTCTTACAGTTTCCAGATTTAATTCTACAGAATCAGTTTTTGAAACTCCAGAGCAATCAACATCTGGTGGAAGCAGTTTTGACGATTATGCAAAATTGCCAACATTAAGAAAATTTCAAACTTTAAGCAACATATATAGAGATATTGAAAAACTAGAACCTTTTATAGAAAAAGTGTCTAAAGTCATGGATGATGAACCATCAAGTTATCAGATCTTCCATCAGGTAGTAAAACAATTAGTTTAAAATGTGTATTTAAAGAAATACTCAAGGTGAAATAATAAAGCACAAAACTAGACTAGTTGCAAAAGGATATGTGCAGCAAGCAGGAGTAGATTTTGAAGAAGTGTTTGCACCGGTGGCTAGAATTGAATCAGTAAGATTAGTGATTGCAGTGGCTACGCAGAAAAGCTGGGAGATCCATTAGATTGACATTAAGTCGATATTTCTGAATGGAACAATTGAAGAACAAATGTATGTAAAGCAACCATATGGTTTTGTCTTGAAAGGCAAAAAAGAGAAGGTTCTAAAGCTCAAGAAAGCATTATATGGTCTCAAACAAGCTTCTAGAGCTTGGAACTTGATAAATCATTACTATCATTTGGATTTAAAAGGAATTTACAAGAACCTGCAATTTATACAAAGTTGGTGAACAAAGAAAAATTAGTAGTTGGTGTGTATATTGATGACTTGTTGATTACCGGCACAAGTTTGCAAAAGATTCAAGAATTTAAGTTACAAATGAAAAAGGAATTTGAAATGATTGATTTAGACATACTTAACTTCTATCTTGGCTTGGAGATAACACAGTCTCAGCACAAAATCACATTGGGACAATCATTGTATGTTAAAAGAATTTTGAAGGAGATGGGGATGCTTCAATGTAACTCTGCTCACACGCTAATGGAGGAGAGATTGACATTTTAGCATGCTGAAAATATGGATAAAACTGAGTATAGAAGGTTAACTGGGAGCTTGAGGTATCTAACTCATACTAGACCTGATTTAATGTACTCAATTAGAGTTTGAGTAGTTACATGAAGACACCAATAGTTGAACATATGACTGCAGTAAGATAAATTCTAAGGTATCTGAAAGGGACTCTTGACTATAGCATTGTCTACTATAAAGGAGGTCACACAAACAGCTTGTTAATCTGCTACAATGATAGTGATCATGAAGATTGTAGTGAAGACAGGAAAAGTATAAGTAGAATATTGTTTATGCTTAGAGATAGTTGTGTAAGTTGGGCATTAATGAAACAAAAAGTTGTTACTTTAAGCTCGTGTGAGGCTGAATATATAGCCTTAACCAGAGAAGTTTGCCAATGTATTTGGTTAGATCGACTTTTATCAAGTTTGCTAGAAGAACCGGTGAAGCAAGCGAAGTTGTATGTTAACAACATATCCACAATAACACTGAGTGAAGTTCTAATGTATCACAGTCATTCTAAGCACATTGACATTAGATATCACTTCATCAAAGAGTGCATTGAAAATGATCATGTGACTATTGAGCATGTTAACACAAGAGAGCAAAAAGCTAATATATTTACAAAATATTGGAAAGGTAGAAATTTGTAAAAATTCGAACTCTACTGAGTCTTCAAAATATAAAGAAACAACAAGCTTAGGAGGAAGTTGTTAGGAAATAAGCGTGTATTACTTACTTTTTATTCTTGTTTTGTTTACTGTTCCTATTTATATTTTATAGTTTTTATGTAAGGAGAAGGTGAGAGAGTGTTTCCTATTCTTTCCCATTACTTTTCATTACTTTTCATTGTAATTTACATGTAATGTTTCTTCCTTTAAATATAGAATAAGGGAAACGAGACACAATTGGTGTCTCCCCTTTCTAAAGTGTGTTGTTCATCTCAACTGAAAATACAGCCTTCTTCTATTTCATTAAGTGATTATCAACAACTCAAGGCTAGAGATGGAGGATAAAAACATTTAAGTAATGGGTGCTAATTCCTTCATTATTTGAAGCAATTCTGAAAAAATGGAGTTTGACTAACTCTTTGATCTCATGTAAATGTGATATATGATGGGGGATTAATCAGGTAGGCGACAAGATAGATAAAACTTGGACTTATGAATTTAAAAATAATAATGCTATGTTATATGATAACTTTTTTTTTTACGGTCTTGTGCAGCCTTCAGCTTGTCCTAAATCATATTATTCTTAGCAAGCTTGTCTAAAATCATATTATTCTTAGCAACAGTTTCATCAATCAACTCTATACCAACTAGGGTTGCTCTTCAATCTCACCCCAATACAATAGGAAAGAATCAAATCTAGAACCATTTGTAGGACCTCCTATATTACCAAGACTATTATCCTAATTGATACTTGATACCATATGAATTAGAAGGGCCCTTTATGAGGCAGCAACTCAAATAAGGCATTGTAACTAAATACATTATACAAATTTGGATTGGCATGCCTGCTCAGAAATACCCACTAAAAAAAGTGAAAAGTGGGAATTGAACCCATGCCTTCTCACAAAAAGTAGAACTTGTGTCTTGAATCTTAGACCATTTGACTATTCTCATTTTTTCCTTGTAATATTTTTGTATATCTACAATTGTGTTAACAAAAAAAAATAGTATCATATTAGTTTTGTTATTGATATCATCGCTCCCAAGGGAGCTTCTCATAACAGTATATCTCAACCTCATAAACAATGCATCTACTAGCTTTTAGACACATATCCAATAAATGGTGTTTTAGAAAATGATCCAATATCACTCTGTAGGTTCATGATCAATGACCGTTGGAATTAAAGAATTTAATAATTTGTGCAAAAATTTGATATATTAAAATAAAAATATATTAATATCATTGGTGTAAAGACTCGATTATTTCAAGAATAATTGAAGAGAGAGTGTAGGAAGCAGAATGTATCATTGCATAAGTTCATCTACAATAATAAATTTCAAAGTCACAAGAAATTGTCTATAAATATTTCTAATACAAAATAATCATAGCTTCAGCTTACCAATAATAATAAGTTCAGAAGTCTCGACGTATTTTTTATACAAAATACTTCTCATAATAGTATCTCTCATCCTAATGAACGGTGCATCTACTAGCTTTCATACATATATATCTAATCAATGGTACTTTAGGAATTTATCAAATATCGCTCTGTAGGTTCATCATCAATGGTAAAATTAAAATATATTAATATCATTAGCGCAAAGACTCGATTATTTCAAGAATAACAGAAGAGAGAGTGTAGGATGCAGAATTTACCATTACATAAGCTAATCTACAATAATTAATTTCAAAGTCACAAGACATTTTATGAAACTATTTCTAATACAAAATCATCATGGCTTAAGCTTACAAATAATAATAAGTTCATAAGTATCAACGTATTATTTATATAAAATTGGCGTACAAATTAGTTCATCTAGTTCAGTTGGTAGAGCACAAGGCTTTTAACCTTGTGGCCATGGGTTCAAGCCCCATGGTGGGCGTGTCTACTCTCTTTCATTTACTGAAATGGATCCTATTTGATATAATTAGTTGGGCATCGCTCCTTTTGAATTGGGGTAATGGAGAGATTTGATTTGCCTAGCGGACCAATAGAGAGGGATCCACGGTCACTCGACCACTCCGCCAACATCAGTGTGACGGCTTTTTAGAATAATTCCCTAACTAAGTCCTTCTCGAACTGATTGATTGGATTTCAATGCAATATCCAATAAAGAAAACTTATGTTTATTGGAAGATACTCTTTACTTCATATAGAACTAAAATATAGATTTATTAAGGTTTTCTTTCTTTGTTTTCATTTATTTATTAATTTATGTAATACAATACTTGAATGAAATAATAAATTCCTACTGACAATGATCTAGAAACATAGACACACTTTATAATTATAGTTTGAAATATACTCTCATATTACGTGTTCTACTCATGAATGCTCCATACCAGCTAGGGTTGCTCTTCAATCTCACCCCAACACAACAAGAAAGAATCAAATCCTAGATTTAAAGATTTAGATTTTACCTTGAAATCGCTCATTACATTAGTCCATAAAAGAATAAGCAATATTAAGAATGTAGTGACTATCATTGTAACCATTGTAGGACCTCCTATATTACTAGGACTATTATCCTAATTGGTACTTGATACCATATGAATTAGAAGGGTCCCTATATGAGGTCATTATACAAATTTGGATGGGCACGCCTTCTCAGAAATTCCCACTAAATGTGAAAAGTGGGAATTGAACTCATGCCTTCTCACAAAAACAAGAACAAGTGTCTAGCACCTTAGACCATTTGACTATTCTCACTTTTCCCTTATAATATTTTTGTATATTTACAATTGTGTAGACAAAAAAAGAAAAAGTATCATATTAGTTTTGTTATTGATGTCATCACTCTCAAGCGAGCTTCTCATAATAGTATCTCTCAACCTTATTAACGATGCATCTACTAGTTTTTAGACACATATATCTAATAAATAGTGCTTTAGTAAATGATCCGATATCACTTTGTAGGTTCATGATCAATGATCATTGGGATCAAAGAATTTAATAATTTGTGCAAAGATTCGATATATTAAAATCAAAATATATTAATATTATTGGTGTAAAGACTTGAAGAGAGAGTGTAGGAAGCAGAATGTATCATTGCATAAGCTTATCAACAATAATAAATTTCAAAGTCACAAGATATTGTCTGGAAATATTTCTAATACAAAATAATCATAGTTTAATCTTACCAATAATAATAAGTTCAGAAGTCTAGACGTATTATTTATACAAGATTTGTATAAAATTTAGCCTGTCTAGCTTAGTTGGTAGAGCGCAAGGCTCTTAACCTTGTGGTCGTGGGTTCAAGCCCTAGTGGGCGTATCATATAAGGTGCAAGTATTATGCTAATATTTTAAAGGCACAATAGCACCAACTAAATGTGTTCTAAAGTCATATATTATTTATACAAGATTTGTATAAAAATTAGCATGGCTTAAGCTTACTAATAATAATAAATGCATAAGTCTCGACGTATTATTTATATAAAATTCGCATATGGTGGGTGTGCCATATATGGGTTTACCTTATGGTTGCATGTTTATATTGATGGTGTTGTAGTGGTGGTGGTGGTGGTGATGTGATAATTTGTGCTATATCCCCCACCTTTCTCCTTTTACCCTATTAAGATTTCTTTTCTTTCCTTAATCATGCAACCATATATGGTGCAAGAATTATACTAACATTTTAAAAAGAAATACTCTCTTTCAATAATTAAAATTTTAGTGTACCTTATGATTATATTGATGGTGTTGTAGTGGTGGTGGTGATGATGTGATAATTTGTGCTATCTCCCCCACCTTTCTCATTTTTCCCTATTAAGATCTCTTTTCTTTTCCTTAATTATGGCTATGATTGTAGTATAATAATTATGATGGTAGGGATAGTCGAATGTAGGTTAACACTAGAGAATTATTGTTAAACTCTAATTAGTTAGCAATTAGTACACAAAGTGTACATCCCTTTGGTTATAGTAATTGGGCTCTATACGAGAGGATCATAAGGTCTTGGGTTCAAGACTCATTAAGTTCTAGAAAAATTAGTCCTAAGATATTGAATTCATCTTAGACATAAAGGGTGGGATATGACATGAAATGGCTTACCGCCCACCATGATAGTCCTAAGATGGCCAACGGGGATGAAACCAGACCAAAGATCTAAGCATAAGCTGGCTGCTCAGATCATAATATTTAAATGAAATAATAAATTCCTAGTGACAATGATCTAAAGATATAGACACACTTTATAATTATAGTTTGAAATATACTCTCATATTACGTGTTCTACTCATAAATGCTCCATGTTTTATTTGTTGATTTTACATGCTTTGCACGATATTATTGAATAATCTATAGACATTAGAATCTCATATTATGTACTTGAGATATTCTACTATAGTTAGAGCCGTAAGTACAAAACCACAATGCTGAGCACACTGCGTTCAGTCGAGATAGTTGACGGAGATGAGATTGTCAATTAATATATTCTATCTACTATTTTTATCATAATAGTATTGTAGTAGGTATATCGGGACTGTGTTAGTAGAATTAAGTTAATTGATTTAATTGTATTATCCGCTGAGTTGCTAATGTATGTGAATTGTGTATATCAATAAATACCTTGTATGAGTTCTTTGGGCTCATATGGCGGTTGTCACGTACTCGATAGATGGGTTGGGCATGACAACAGTAGTACCAAGCAGCCTAGAGTACTCAACCATCGTACAATTATGTAGGCAAAAAATAGAAAAAGTATTATATTTATTGATGTCATACTCAGGAGCTTCTCTCATCCTAATGAATTGCAATGTACCTTATGGTTTCTAGAGAACTAGAGAGATTGAACAAGTTATGGGTTATAGTATTACCCACTAAATGTCAAAAGTGGGAATTGAACCATGCCTTCTCAAAAAGAATAAAAGTTAAGTCAAACAGCTTAGACCACTCAACCATCCTCACTTTTTTCTTATTAATATTTCTAAATATAACTACAGTTGTGTAGGCAAAAAATTAAAAAAATATTATATTAGTTTTGTTATTGATGTCATTACTCGGAGGGGAGCTTCTCATAATAGTAGAGGTATTATTTATACAAGATTGGTATAAAAATTAGCTCATTGGTTATAGTATTACCCACTAATTATCACAAGTGGGAATTGAACCCATGCCTTCTCACAAAGAATAGAAGGTAAATCAAGCAACTTAGACCACTCAACCATCCTTACTTTTCCCTTATTATTATTTTTATATATCCACAATTGTAATGCAAAAAATTAAAAAAGTATCATATTGGTTTTCTTATTGATGTCATTACTCAGAGGGGAGCTTCTTATAATAGTATGTCACGCCCCGACCCCTCGGTCGAGCACGTGGCAACCACCATATGGATCCAAAAACCCATACAAAGCATATGATATACTCAATGTTTCATCAGAAGTCACTAAAATATAACAAAGGTCTCAATACAGTCTACATTTACAGTCCTTTAGTACAGTCCCGATATAGATCTTATACAACACTACTTTTGATAATTAATGAACTAAATATGAAAAATAAAATCCTCCAACGTTATACCCATCATCAACGATTATGATGATTATCCCTAAACCTGCACGCACATTGAACGTAGTGTGCTCAGCCTTGCGGCCTAGTGCGAAATTACGGCTCGAAATCGTAGTAAGGAAATCAATACTATGAGGAAGATTCTAAGATGCCTTTGTTTTATTAATTATCATATTATAAGTTTAGTAAAGTAAATGATGTCATCAATAATTTAGATAATGTATGATAATGTACCTCTTGGTATGTCTCTAATTATCCTCTAAGGTATAAGACATGTTTGTGTCATTAACAAATGTCATCTAAATTAGTTTCATCTTTGTATCAAATATCTCGGGCCGCCACCATATGCTTAGAGAAATTACCCCGTCGAGGACTTCCCATACCATCAGTGCGGTGTTATTCTATGTCTCTACCTAGGGCCGCTACACCGATATTGGCGGAGAGAACGGGTGACCGTATATCTCTCTCCACTATTTTGTCAGTCGTACCCTACACCCTGTTCCAGTGAAACATTGCGCCCCTACTTCCTCCCCGGTCTCCGTAAGGGCAACGACACTCTGTGTACACTGACGCAGGCAGGGTCACCTCACACTTAATATATCCTTTGTCACAGCTAACCGAAATTATAATAATCCTAGGATCCGGACTACTCATCCAATCGTCTGTAGAACGTCTAGGATGATAGTCGTGTGGTCTACGGATCCACTATCCAAGGCTTAAGGGAGTCACCATCAGAACTCAAAAGCAGTCGATGTTAGCCGAGTTGACCGTCAATCTGCACAATACGTTTGATGTACCTCGACCATATTCTTGCTGAATCATTGGAAGGTTCATCACCGCTAGCCATATAAAGACTATCACGGTGACGTCCAACCATCACACGTGCTGGTAATAGTATCCGGGTATGGACTCACTCTGCTTTCTAGTCTATCTTGACCCTAGAGTTAGTCTGATCCATTTTCCAATCAGCTACTTGTAGCCTCGGAAGTTGTGTTGGTAAGTAGATATCACTATTCGAACATTAACAGTTCATCATGTCATCTGGGGTGCGTTGTTGACGCCCTCTAATTATAATTTAGTGATGTCCCTAGGAGGTGTTAGTATCATGTGTTTCATGTCTTTATGCTAGAGTGTTATGAATTATTCTTGATATTACCTCCTATGTAATGATTTAAGTTTTTAATCTTTAATTTCATAGTTCTCTGCATGACAGTAATATAATATTCAACACGTATGAGCAAACAAATAACATGTAGGAGAACTAATAACGTATACCAAGTAAAGCTAGGTATCATAGCATATGATATATCAATCATGATTAATAGAGTACTTAATCTAGTATATATATTGCGTGGCATTTAGCTAGCATAAGTTTTCATTAGTCTCGAGGCATCTAAGTCTTTACTAATATAATCTTATTAAGATTCTCCCTAGCATGAATATAATCATACTGCGGTAAACTAACGCACCTGATCGAAGTCTGAGCTTAAGAACCAATCCAATTGAAGCTCAGAGGTATCAACCGTAAATAGATCACGTGCCAAAATAATATTCCTAAATAATATGAATTATTTCTATGAATTATTCGGATAGAAATTTAATTAATTAAGGACCTAAGTTATCTAATTAATTTGGCTTTATCCAAATTAATTATATAACCCAGTTCATGAAATCAACCCAATCCAATTAACCCAATTTAATTAAGATCCAATTCAATCCACCTACTCATGTTCCATTATAAAGCCCAAGTTCCAAACATGGAAACCCAATTCCAAATTCATAACTAGCAATGCATCTTTTAATTGTTCAAATCAAATCAATTACTACACTGAATTTTACTAAGTAATCATATAAAATTAAATTACTAACTTAATCAATTAAATTAAATTTCTAACATCACGTAATTAATCTTGATTGCCATCAAATATAAATCTCCAAATAAATTAATCAACCTTAAATCTATCTAATCCAACCCAATTAAATCATTGAACTCAAACCAAGACATTAGCCCAATTTAACTTAAAAGCCCAACCTCTTAAACCCTTAATCATCATCCATCAACTCTACTTTGTTAAATTAGTCCAAGTCAACATCAATACCAACCAATTATTTCATATTTCTACTTAATATCAAAACATGATCATTGGTCATATTAAATTCACAATAATTTTCCTAGTGCACATCCTTATTCAATTCTCTACCTTATTTGTAAACCCCTACCCTTAATTAAGAAATAAGAAATTTAATCGGCCCAGTTCTAATGAACTGGCCTATCCCGGTTTGAAGGAGTCATCGCAAGCGGAAAGAGCCGAGGGCTCTTCCCAACTCGCGACTCCATTCCCCTCGCCCTCACGACCACGCCCCATCTCCTCCCTCATCCACAGTAGAGCGAACGTCGGTGCCCTTCCACCGCGTCCGCCATTCGTCGTCCACAACAAGGAGAGCTCGGCGGAGGTCTGCTGTTGTGCATCCGCATATTCTCTTGTATTTTCCTCTTCACGAGAGCAGCCGCCCCATCCGCCGTCCCACGCCCAAATCGTCGATGCGCCGCTTCCTCCGCTAAGGCTTGAATTGCTCGCACTCTCCGCAAGTTCGTGAGTCAATATTCACCCCGAATCCAACGCTATAGGCAGTGGCTATGTCGCCGCCATCTGCTCGATCTGTTATAGGCAGTAACCCTCTCCTTCCGCTTTGTTCCATCGATTCTGCCCTATCGTGGATTTGCCCGTGGGTATTCGGTGATGCCCACTAAGTTCGGCTGCCCCGCGTTGACAGACGATGCTGGTGTAGGTCGTCCGCGGTCTTCTCGCCCACGAAGGTCCACTTCCTGCCGTTGAGGGCACCTGCAACTCCTCCGACAGTGAGCGGCGAGAGCTCCGGCGGGTGGGCGATGATGGTAGCGACTCGATCCCCTTTTTTCCCTTAATCATGTTTAGGTGCTAATTAAGCATGCTTAGTGTTAGTTAAGCATGATTAGTGCTAATTAACTATATGCTGTGATTAAGTTAACTTAATCCCTGTTTAATTAATGCATGGAGTATTTGTTAGAAATTATTTAGTGGGTTAGTCTAAGTGAATAATCAAATTGGGTTTGGGTTGGATTAATAAGATGAACTTGATTGGGTTGAATTAAGTCAACCGAACACATGGTTAAATAGTTAAATCTGAGTCGAACCCAAGTCGAACCATTTCGGATTGGGTTAAGTATGGGTTCGCTTAACCCATTAGTGTGTCAACATAGTCAACCTAAGTTGACTACGGTCAAAATTGACCAATTTTGACCAATGGATTTAAATTGGGCCGAATTAACTAGGCTAAACAAATTGGGTCTAAGTTAATATCAAATTAAGTCATGAGTGACGATATGGTCAACTTTGGCTGCATCAATGTTGACCAGGTTAATGTTGACCAAAACTCTAATTTGGATTTCATGGGCCTAACTTTGTGCCGACCGGATTGGGTTAACAATTGGGATTAGGCTGGATTATAATAAATTAAAAACTATTTTACTGGTTAATCAAGTCAATTTTAGTTGATTGGGCTAATTTTGACGAACCTTGACTGGACCATATTAGTTGGGAATTTAGACCATATTAATTGGGTATGATTAAATTTGGTTAATTTAGAATTAATTAATCTAGTTAATTAAGGCTTCCGAGTTGGGCCCTTGGGCGACTTGGGCCAAAAATATAGGTTTGGATTTAAAATAGGTATATGGATTGGATAAAATTTATCCAAGCCTAATTGAATTGGTTTAAGATTGTAATTAAATTTCTAATCGGAATAATTAAAATATGTAGTTAACATTTGAATAATTAGATAAAGTTAGTTATTAAATTATATGCTTAGATTTGGTTAATTGCATGTAGTGATTTACTTTAATTGATTGGGCTTGCTATGAATGAGTACATGGGCCTAACATGTGGACATGGGCTAAATGGATAAGCATGGACTTATTAATTAAATATAGGCTCCTAAATTAAACATGGGCTTGTAAAATTAATATAGGTTTATTAAGTGGGACTTTGCTAGGATAATTGTATAGTTTAGATCCTCTATTGATAAGTTTCTATTCTACTATTTTAGAAAAATATATTAAATTCTATTTTAAATAATTGTATTATTTAGGACCATTGTTTGATACGCGAGCCAAGTAAATCATTGGAGTGCTTATTATTTTAAATGAGTTGGTTCTGAAGAGCAAACCGCTAAATCAGGTGCGTTGGTTCATCAAAGTAAGATTTATTCAAACTAGAGAATTCCCTGACGAGGTTTTCTTAGGAAATTCTTGGATGCCTTAAACATTATAAGATGTAATGCATATTAATATTACGCTAAAACATAACTGGAAAGGGGTGTCCCTCATACACCCCTGATGACCACTACGAACTATTGATGGTCGAAAAGTGATGTTTCTCATCGTACCACTCCCGAAGCTACACGTAGTATAAATACTGAGAGCTGGTAGGGAAAATAGACCATACAAGCTCAAAGGTCATACTAGACCGAAAATGTGGAGTAGGTCTTTACCCGAAAACTGATACCCGTACGTGTGTGGCTTAAGTGACATCGTGATAGTCCTAAGATGGCTAGCGAGGATGAACCCTACCATAGACTTGGCAATGATGTAGTCGGGGTAGCCACAACCCATTATGCGGATGTGTATTTATTTCGGCCAACGTTTGCTGCTATTGGATTGGAAAGGTGACTCCCTATGCGATGCCTTGGACAGTGGATCTGTAGACCATACGGTTTGATGAGGACATCACAGGTTCACCCGTGCAAGACCCGGTTAGCATACAAAGCCCAAAGACACGAGCCCGTGCATGATGCTTAGGACAACAGGTGAATTCTTTTCTTGGACAAATTAATTACTTAATTACAGAACAAATGATATTACCTAATTATTATTGTTTACTTGTCACTACATGTAAGGAAACACATGGAGGAATTACTCATATGGAAGTTGCATGAGTAATTGAAGGAATATTTATTCAAGAATCAAATCTTCATCAAATATTTATTCAAAAGAAAAATAAGGAAGATTTATTCAAGATCAAATCTTCATCAAATATTTATTCAAGAGCAAATCAAGGAATATTTAATGAAGATCAAATATTCATCAAATATTTATTCAAATCTTCATCAAGGGATATTTATTTTTCAAAATTCGTGGCTTACAAGAGGAGGAGATTTATTTATTTATTTTTCCTATTTTAGTGAAACAAAATATAGAAAAACGTCTATTATTGTATTTATATATTTGGTGGAGCATGCCCTATTGAAAGAGACTTTAATTTTTTCTTTAGCCACCACTTTTGTAATGCTTTTGCTACAAACTTGAAGTCCAATTTCTTTAATCACATCTTGAGTGATCCTTCCGCTGTTGCTCTTTCAATTCTCGTGAATTGTTCGTGTCGTTCTTCACGAACAGGTCAGTCATGTTTTATACGATTGATAACCAACTGATGAGTGGTTTAGCGATTGCGAGGTTGCTGGTCGCGTTCCTAGATCGTGATTAGCCTCCCCTTCGTCAAAGTCACAACTCCCCACCTTAAAGATTTCTCCTACGACGGAAGATCGGGACCAACTTGCTTGCACGCATCTTAAGTCGAGGCGTGTGCATATCAGGTGGTATCAGAGCTTTCGTTACTGGTAGAAATTCATCCTTCTTACAAAAAAAAAAGTTGTTCTGCCAAAGAGATAGTGTCGGCCGAAATCTTGAAAAAAAAGGAGAGGTAGAGAAAAAAGAGGAGGAAGTGTTCGGCTAAGGAAAAAAAAAGAAAGGAAAATTCGGCTAAAATCTTGGAATAAAAAAGAGAAAGAGAGAAAAAAGAGGAGGAAGTATTGGGCTAGAAAAAAGGAGAAAGAAAAAAAAAAGTGAGCGGAAGGTTCGGCCAAGTAAAAAAAAAATAAACAAAAAAATATATATTTTATCCGAATTTTAATTATAATTATCCTTGCACTTATTCTTCATTTGACACCTTCTACCTTGCTTGATTGAGTCAACTTTTCAATTTCTTGAATTATTGTTTTTTTCTCTTTGCTGCAAATATATCCCCACCTAGAGCTCCCTAAAATTAGCCTTGAACACCGTGTTCTAACACTTTGCAATCGCTTTATTCACTCCCTATTGAAAGTTATCACGAACCAGCAAACACGCGAGCAATTTTTAAGAAGGGTAAGGGCTTCAGGTGGTAAGGTTTGTGAGGATCGAGAGTACTTCATAAATAATTTAATAGTTTGGTGAAATTTCTCTTTTGTCTTTACAAATAATGTTAGGATTGAGAAGTCCTCGTGATATTTCTTATGACGAGGAAGATGGGTTCCAATCATCAGCGATATCATTGCCTCCACGTTCTCAGGCTTTGATGGCTCATGTTACAAATACCTTCGAGCAAATACTATCTGATCAAGTACTTGTGCGCCTGAACGGTTTGGAGAATCATCTCGGTAGAATTGAAGCCCAACTTGAACAAGTGGAGCAAACTCCTCCACGACGACACCTACCACCTCGAGTTCCTCGAGGACGAGTTGAAGCTAATGCAGCTGCTGCCGCTCCATTCGAACTAAGAGGAAATTTGAATGCTGTATTTCAAGAGGCTGCCGATGAAGAGTTAAATGATAATTATGTGGCTGATGATGAAGTTGCCTTGGAATTGTATCAGTGCCGCCCCGCACGAGGAGTGAGAGGTGATGGAGGTCCTGCACATCATCGTAATGAAGAGAGAAGAAATGATGCATTGGGTACAATTAAATTTACTGTTCCTAGTTTTGATGGAAAGTTTAATCCAGAAGCCTATCTTGATTGGAAATTATTAGTTGAGCAAAAGTTCAGCTGTCATCATTACCCAGAAGAGTATAGAGTATGTGCGGCCACTACTGAATTTATTGGTTATGCTTCTATTTAGTGGAGTCAAATTCGATAAAGAAATGTAGGTCCTCATACTTGGGATGATTTGAAGCGCTTGATGAGATCCAGGTTCGTGCCTTCAAATTTTGAGAGAGAATTACTTAATAAATTCCAAAGGATGAACCAAGGAAATAAATTTGTGGAAGAATACTATCAAGAGTTGCAGGTGGGTATGCTACATGCTAATGTGCAATAAGATGATAATGCAAAGATGGCAAAATTCTTGGGAAGATTAAATGGAGAGATACAAGATATACTTGATTTCTAAAACTACAATTCTTTGGATCAACTATTTCATTATGCATGCAAAGCTGAAAGTCAAGTTCAAAGGAGGAAGCAACCATACAAATCTAGTCGTAGCTATCCTAGTTCTTCCATGCCTTGGAGGGATACCCATCAGCAACAGAAGGGTGTTGGTCATTCTAGTAGGACTGCTGCACCAATTGGTCAAGGGAATTCAGGAAGCTGCTTTACTTCACCAACATCCAAACCTATCAATTCAAAAAAGACCACTGTTGCCTCTACAAAAAGTTCATCCTCAGTTGCTTCTACAGGAAGAACAAGGGAGATTGAGTGCTTCAAGTGTAAGGGAAAAGGGCATTATATGCGTGATTATCCAAATCAGCATACCCTTATCATTCGAGAAGATGGTGAGTACACATCAGCTAGTGAGGTTGAAGAGGGAGGTGGATCTGATAATGAGGAGTCTCAACCTGTTTCAAAGTCAGAACCAGAAGAGATCACATTTGATACAAGCCATGCAAGCCTTGTTGTTCGTCGTGTTCTTAGCTCCCAGATGGAGAAGGTAGAAAACAGGCAGCGTCATAATTTGTCTAATCTAAATTTGTGATCAAGGAGCACTCTTGTAAGATCATAATTGATGGTAGAAGCTGCAATAATATTGCAAGTTCAGAGATGGTTGGAAAGTTTGGCCTAACCACAAGATTACACCCGCAGCCATACTATATTCAATGGCTCAATTCTTGTGGAAAGTTAAAGGTAACAATGATGATACGTGTTCATTTTTCTGTTGGTACCTACTCTGACTTTGTGGACTGTGATGTGGTGTCAATGCAAGCTTGTGCATTACTACTTGAAAGACCATGGCAATATGATAAGAATGCTACACATTATGGGCGTTCCAACAAATACTCCTTTATGCACAAAGATAAGAAGGTCGTGTTGGTTCCAATGACACCGGAAGAACTTCTCAAAGATGAAATAGATAGGGCTGAGTGTGAGAAAAAAGAGAAAGAGATGAGTGACATTCACAAAATAGAAAGTGAGAGTCATCAACCCAAAATAAGAGAAAAGAAAGAAAAATGTGAGAAGAAAAGAGAAATATCAATCAAGGGACAAGTTCTATTAGCCACCAAAAGTGAGATGAGAGAATTAGAAACTAATCTCCAATAGTGTTTTGCACTAGTATGCAAGTTCTATTTCGATTGTTTCTTTGATGCAGGAGTTTGCTGATGTCTTTCCAGATGAGATACCTGCAGGGTTGCCACCATTGTGGGGAATTGAGCATCAAATCGATTTGATTTCAAGAGCATCTCTACCTAACCGTTCCCCATACCGTACGAATCCTGAGGAGACAAAAGAAATTCAGCGCCAAGTGCAAGAGCTTCTCGACAAAGGGTATGTGCGTGAAAGTTTAAGTCCGTGTATTGTTCCTGTTTTACTTGTGCCAAAGAAATATGGATTATGGAAGATGTGTATAGATTGTCGAGCTATCAACAATATTACGGTACGTTATCGTCATCATATTCCTCGATTAGATGATATGCTTGATGAATTGTGTGGTTCTACTGTCCTTTCTAAGATTGACATGCGTAGTGGTTACCATCAAATTAGAATGAACCTAGGTGATGAATGGAAAATAGCTTTTAAAACTAAATTTGGATTATATGAGTGGTTAGTTATGTCATTTGGTCTTACTAATGCACCTAGTACGTTCATGCGCTTAATGAATGAAGTGTTGAGAGCTTTTATTAGAAAATTTGTTGTAGTTTACTTTGATGACATATTAATTTATAGCAAGTCTTTGGGTGAATATTTAACACATATACGCCAAGTTTTGATTGCTTTGAGAGAGGCATGTTTGTTTGCTAACCTCGAGAAGTGCACCTTTTACACAGATCGAGTCGTATTTCTTAGTTTTGTTGTCACTACACAGAGAATTGAGGTGGATGAGGAAAAGGTGAAAGCTATTCGAGCATGGCCAACACCTACAACAGTCATACAAGTGCGGAGTTTTCATGGACTGGCAAGATTTTATCATCGATTCGTAAATGATTTCACTCACTCGCCGCTCCACTCAATGCGTTGACAAAAAAGAACGTGTCTTTCAAGTGGGAGAAGACACAAGAAGATGCCTTCAATTTGCTAAAAGATAAGTTAACTAATTCACCACTTTTACAACTTCCTGATTTTAATAAAACTTTTGAGATAGAATGTGATGCTAGTAGTATTCGAATTAGAGGTGTTCTTATGCAAGATAGGAAACCCATTGCTTACTTTAGTGAAAAGCTTAGTGGTCCAACCTTAAACTACTCAACATATGACATGGAATTATATGCATTGGTTAGAGTGTTAGAAACATGGCAACATTATCTCTGGCCAAAAGAATTTGTCATACATTCAGACCATGAATCTTTAAAATATATTTATAGCCAAAGAAGTTAAATCGTATACATGCTAAGTTGATTGAATTTATTGAAACTTTTTCATATGTTGTGAAATTTAAGAAGGAAAAAGATAATCTAGTTGTTGATGCTTTATCTAGACGTTACATGTTGTTGTCCCAACTTGATTGTAAAATTCTCGGTTTGGAAAGGTTAAAAGAATCATATGCTGCTGACTTAGATTTCAAAGACATTTACACTAAATGTAAAGAAGGGAGATGCTGGGATAAGTATGTATTAAAAGATAGCTATTTATTTAGAGCTAACAAGCTCTATGTTCCTGCAAGTTCTGTTCATTTTATATTATTGTAGGAAGCGCATGGAGGTGGTTTGATGGGACATTTTGGGATACGTAAGACTGAGGACGTATTGGCAACACACTTTTATTGGCCAAAGATGAGGCGCGACGTCGAGCGTTATGTGGGGAGATGCACCACTTGTCAAACAGCTAAGTCTCGCTTAAACTCACATGGTTTATATACGCCTCTTCCTATTCCGAAAGTACCTTGGGAGGATATTTCAATGGATTTTGTGTTGGGTTTACCAAGGACTAAGAAGGAGAGAGATAGTATATTTATTGTTGTTGATAGGTTTTCAAAGATGGCTTATTTCATACCTTGTCATAAGAGCGATGATGCTATTCATATTGCCGATTTATTTTTCAGGGAGATCGTTAATCTACATGGAGTGCCGATGACAATTGTTTCAGATCGTGATGCGAAATTCTTGAGCCACTTTTGGAGGACGCTTTGGGGTAAGCTTGGGACAAAACTGCTATTTTCAACTATATGTCATCCCCAAATCGACAGACAAACCGAGGTCGTCAACCGCACACTTGGTATCATGCTACGGGCGATACTCAAAAAGAACCTGAAGATGTGGGAGGAGTGCTTACTACATATTGAGTTTGCTTATAACTGAGTTGTGCATTCTACTACCAAGTTCTGCCCATTTAAGGTAGTCTATGGATTTAAGCCTACTGCTCCAATTGATTTACTACCTCTACCACCATTAAAAATATGTAATCTTGATGCGGAGAAGCGTGCTGAGATGATTCGTAATATACATCAGATGACCAATACAAATATTGAGGAGATGCAAATACAATATAAGAAGCATGTAGATAAAGGTAGAAAGAAAGTTCTTTTTGAAGAAAGAGATTTGGTTTGGTTGCATTTGCGCAAAGATTGATTTCCAGAACAGTGCAAGTCGAAACTAATGCCACAATGTGACGGTCCATTCAAGGTTCTTGCAAAGATCAATGATAATGCCTACAAGCTGGAACTATCTAAGTATTATGGAGTGAGTAATACATTTAATGTGGCTGATTTAAGCCTACTACTCCAATTGATTTACTACCTCTACCACCATCAAAAAGAGGTAATCTTCATGCAGAGAAGCGTGCTGAGATGATTCGTAAGATAAATCAGATAATCAATACAAATATTGAGGAGATGCAAATACAATATAAGAAGCATGCAGATAAAGGTAGAAAGAAAGTTCTTTTTGAAGAAGGAGATTTGGTTTGGTTGCATTTGCGCAAAGATCGATTTTCAGAACAATGCAAGTCGAAACTAATGCCACGAGGTGACGATCCATTCAAGGTTCTTGCAAAGATAAATGATAATGCCTACAAGTTGGAACTACCTAAGGATTATGGAGTGAGTAATACATTTAATGTGGCTGATTTATCTGCATACTTGGGTGATGAAGACGAGCTAGAGTCGAGGTCGACTCCTTTTCAAGAAGGGAAGTATAATGAGGACATCACAGGTTCACCTGTGCAAGACCCGATTAGTATACAATGCCCAATGACACGAGCCCGTTCACGACGCTTAGGACAACAGGTGAATTTTTTTCTTGGGCAAATTAATTACTTAATTACAGAACAAATGATATTGTCTAATTATTATTGTTTACTTGTCACTACATACAAGGAAACACATAGAGGAATTACTCATATGGAAGTTGCATGAATTACTCATATGGAAGTTGCATGAGTAATTGAAGGAATATTTATTCAAGAATCAAATCTTCATCAAATATTTATTCAAAAGAAAAACAAGGAAGATTTATTCAAGATCAAATCTTCATCAAATATTTATTCAAGAGTAAATCAAGGAATATTTAATGAAGATCAAATCTTCATCAAATATTTATTCAAATCTTCATCAAGGGATATTTATTTTTCAAAATTCGTGGCTTACAAGAGGATGAGATTTATATATTTATTTTTCCTATTTTAGTGAAACAAAATATGGAAAAACGTCCATTATTGTGCCTATATATTTGGTGGAGCATACCTTATTGAAGGGGATTTTGATTTTTGCTTTAGCCACCACTTTTGTAATGCTTTTGCTACAAACTTGAAGTCCAATTTCTTTAATCACATCTTTAGTGATCCTTCCGCTGTTGCTCTTTCAATTCTTGTGAATTGTTCGTGTCGTTCTTCGTGAACAGGTTAGTCGTGTTTGACACGATTGATAACCAACTGAGAAGTGGTTTAGCAATTGCGAGGTTGCTGGTCGCGTTCCTAGATCGTGGTTAACCTCCCCTTCGTCAACGTCACAACTCCCCACCTTAAGGATTTCTCCTACGACGGAAGATCGGGACCAACTTGCTTGTACGCATCTTAAGTCGAGGCATGTGTATATCACGTTATCATCCAAGATGTTTTACAGACAGTCGGATGAGTAGTCCGGATCCTAGGGTTATTAATATATCGGCTAGCCGTGGCCAATAAATTTTGTTGATGGTGACCCTGTCTTCGGACAATATGTAGTACTACACAAGTTGTCGTTGCCCCTATGGAGTCCGGGGAGGATGTAAGGGCATTGCAGTTTTGCTAGGGGAGGTATCGAGGGCGACTAGCGAAACAGTAGAGAGTGATTAAGGGTCACCCGTCCTCTCCGCCAACATCAGTGCAGCGGGCATAGGCAGAGGCAGAGATAGAAAGGCATTGATGGGCTTATATATGCCCTTGGCCAGGGTATTTCCTAAGCATAGGCTGGCAACCCGAGTCTTGAGACGTAAAGTCGTAATACAACATAGATGATATTCACTGATGACATAGACACCGGACACAACTTAGGTGACATTTAGTGATATGTATATTTGAATTTGATTACACTGCTACACTGCTTTTTATGTCAGGAATTACATATAACAAAATAAAGATGATAATTAACAAACCAAAGGTATCCTAGAAAAATTCCTCCTAGCTTTAAATTCCTTACTACGATTTCGAGCCGTAATTTCACACTAGGCCTTAAGGCTGAGCACACCACATTCAATGTGTGTGCAGGGTAAACGTATTAGGCGAGGCTGCTGACGAAGAGTTCATCGCTGAAGGTATACGATCGATGCGATTTAAATTTGGACGTCATTATTTTCGGACTTAGAATTGTATTAAGATATATCAGGACTATACTAAAGTGTTGTATGAACATACTTGTGGTTATGATGCTGCGTTATTTGTATGCCTCGTATAGATTGTAGGGTCCATACGGCGGGTGCCACGTGCCGACCTGCAGGTCGAGGCGTGACATTATCACATTGCATGCACCATATAGAGATGAGAGGAGAGAGTGTGTCATAGGAAAATAAGAAGGAAGTGGGGGAGATAGCATGAATTCAACCACCATAATTCAAATCTCATATATCATATAGAATTCAACATCATCCTCAACACATCATACCATAATTCAAATCTCATATATCATGCAAAGCTCAACATCATCCACGGTAAATCATGTTTTTTTATAAAAATAAAAATAAAAATAAATAATATTATTGTAATATTAAAATAATAAAAAATAGAAAAAAAAAATAAAATAAAAAAATAATATTTATCAGAAAAATAAAATAATAAAATATTATTTTAATATTAAAATAATTAAATATTAGAAGCAGTAAAGAGAAAAAATATATATATTAAAAAGTAAATAAATAAATAAAAGTAATAATCAGATATATATATATATATATATATATATATATATAAAGTAAATAAATAATAAGATATATAAAAAGAAAGAAATAAAATATGTAAAAAAAAGAAAAAATAAAAATAAAATTGTCACTACACGTGTGTCGCACGTGCAGCGAGTCGGGCTTAGTTGGAGCGGTGAATCGGTGGACGAGTCGACCGACTCAATGCTAGGGTTTTTAACCCTTCGGAAACAGGGGGTTGCCTTGTTCTGAGGTGGACGACGACGGCGGGCGCGTTGGAGCTCCGACGAGCCGAGTGGTCAACGGGGGAAGGTTGGGCCGGAGGCGACGTGACGGTTCCGGCGGCGACGAGGTATGGGAGCAGCTCCGGGGGGAAGGAAATAGGTTGGGAAGCGGCGGGAGTAGAGGCGGTTGGCGAAGGCGTTGATCTCAGTCGATTTTGCCGGCGAAGGGCACGGGAATTGTTATCTCCCTTCGGGGTGAAGTGCCAGACATCGAATCGACTCCAGAGAAGTTGATTTCGAGTGGCGGCGGCAGCGAGGAGGCTGGAGATCGGCGGCGAACGGAGGCTGGCAATTGTAGCAGAGGAGGGCGACGCTGGTGGCGATGTTGCGGGTGTTCGGGCTCTACCGACGGCCTGAGAGGCGGTCGGTGAGCTGAGGGAAACTCGGCGAGGTCGGGCGTTACGTTCCGTCGAGTGGGCGGCGGCCGATCGGCGGCAAAGAGTGGCAATGGTGCGGTTGAGTTCGAGTAGAGAGGGAAGAGTCGTTTGAACGACCCACGCGTGCGTAGCGCGTGCGGCGGTTCGATTTGAATTGGTTCAACAGGTCCAGTCCAGTTCGAGGCTGGTTCTGCAGCGGTTCAAGTCAATTTTTGCTGGTTTTCACAGTTTTAAGATCAGTTCGAGTTGGTTTAATGTTGCTAAGGCTTGATTTGTGAGTTTTGAGTCTTGAGAAATTTATTTAGAGTTTGTAATAAATTTTAGGTGTAGTTTTCGAATTATTTTTGGTTGAATTCAGGGTTTTGAGTGCGTAAACGATGTTAGAAAAATCTAAAATAAATTATGATGTTATGTTATGCTTAAACATATTTTTCATGATTTAATTAAAATTTTTGAAGATTATTAGAATGCGGTTCTTGATTTAAATAAGATAATTTGGGTTAATTTAGGGTTTAAATGAATTAATTATATGCTATATGCATAAAGAAATATTTTGGTAGGTGTTATGATATTTAAATTATATTAATTAGAATTAAAATGATTTATTTAAAAATTTTACAGAATTAACGAATTTAGGATATTGTAAATTTAGGTAATTAGATTAATTAGATTTTTCTAATTAATCAGATTGAATAATTTAAAATTTTATAAATTTATAAGGTGATAAAATTTAGAAAATTAATTTATTTAGATTTTATAATTAGTGAAATTGGATAATTTAAAATTTTATAAATTTAATTGATGTAATTAGATTTTTCACAGAATTATTAAAATTATTTTTAGAATTAATTAATGTGGTGTATATTGATTAAGATTTTTGGGTATAATTAAATTGTTAAACTAAATATTATTTTATAGGCTTGTTTATATTGATTGTGTTGGATTATGATTGTTAATGTGATAGATAATTGGTTGATTATAATGAATTAAATAAAATAAAGAAAATTGTGTGAGGATGCGAGTAGAATGATAGATAGGAAATTCTTATTTGAATTGTATGATTTATGATTGTTAGATGTATTTATTTTATCTTAGGAAAATTGATTGTTGTGTTATTGCTTGACAAATTACGGCCAAGCTGTGATTTGTGTTGGAGTAAGAAGAAATTGCTATGCTTGATTGATTGATTGCTTGCTTTTAAGAATTACAGCTAAGCTGTGAATTCTTGCTTGATATTGCTTTGAGACTCAAGTGAGAGTTTATGATTTTAGATTTCTGACCTACTACAGTGTTGAGTCATAAGGGTCGTTGTTAATTATTGTACATGCTGATGAGTTATATATCTGTTTTGTTACATGTTTAAATTGTAAATGATTTAATTTAATTTTAAATGTATGTTATGCCAGTATATAGATATGATTCTATCACGTGCATGTTATAAATGTTATGTTCATGTTATGTTGATATTGATATGTTCATGTGATGCTAGAGATGTAGAGACACTTAGCAAGACACTGAACATGATGACATGAGACATAACTAAAAACACTTTAAGTACATATTATGATAACACCTAGGGTGGTCTTATTTGACATTTAACTAAGAACTTTTGCACATCTTAGGGTTATGGTAACCTAGGAGATGATATTAAGGTTCTTAGTTTGCTATGTGCCAACATGTGGTGAAGAGCCATGTGCTAGCCAAGGTAGAAATGCACGCTCGATTGACTTAACCTCAGATACTTTGGTGTAGCCGGGATCTCACTTCGGTGTAGAGCTCAGCTTATGTGAGTTACTTCAAGGTAGATGACAACTAAGAACAGCACCGTGCCATGCGCTACTAGTGCTAGGGAACCTGATGACACTGGCATGCTCAATGATGTGGGTCCCTAAGCAGTCCAGGTTCATTAGTTGCATATGCAGCAAATCTTAGCTTGCCAGGCTGTAGATGGTGGTGATTTGTGATTTTGTATGGTGATCCTACCATGGGGCAGAATTACAGCACTATATGGTACTTGTGTATGCATAGAAGGGGTGCCGTGATCACCAGCTCCTTCTGCTAACGTCAGTGTACAGGCACATAGGGCAGAGACCTAGAGTTGACACTAACGGGTTTGGGGTAGTCCCTGATGAGGGATTTACCTTGAACATAGGCTAGCTGCCTTAGGTGTAGTATAGACAGATATGATATGGTAGTTGAGGAAAGATGATATTGTGAATTTGAATTATTATTATAATTAAAATCCTTATATTTTGTTTATTTGCCATATCCATATCATGACTCTGCTGCATTGATCTATTTGTATAATTATAAACTGTGGAGCATGTTATTTGATATATGACTTAGTGGATATTTCTTCTTATTAGTTTGTACAATACCTTATGTCCATTTTTAGGGTGCTCTCTCTGTAGCCTCACTGAGTTTCGTGACTCAGATGTGCACATTTTTTCCCTGTTGCGTAGGTTACAGGTTGGACATTAGTATGGGGAGCGAGAGAGAACATAGTTACGACGGAATAAACTGTATTTTGGAATTCTAGATAGAGACTTGATTTGTAGCATTGATATTAAATGTAACTTGATTATGTTTCCGCTATGTTAATTAAAATAATAGTGATACTTTATGATACTCTTAGCCTTATATAAGTTGTGGTGGAGAAATACAGCTTATACGGCGGTTGCTACGTTCCCAAAGATAGATTTAGGGCGTGACATCCCCACTATTAATCAACAATACAAAACCAACTAACAAAAGCCATCAAATCAAATTACCACATAATTGAAAACAACACAAGCATAACATGCATTACCACATAAATCAAGAGTTTAAGAAAGCATACATAGCATAACATGCATCACCATTAACATTACCATATAAATCAAGGGTTCAACAACACAATAAGTATTGATTTAGAGCATGCAATTTGAGATCAATGATCAAATTGAGATCAAAGAAAGGGGGATTTGCATATTAGACCTTAGTGCGGATTGATTTGAGGGTTGACGGCTTCTGTCGATGGGTAATGAGGCGACTCTCTGCAATCCAACGAAGTTGCTGGCGGAGCTTTAATCGTCGACAAACTGAAGGAGGAGAAGGGTCGAACACTCAACTGTTAAGCATCGATTGGATATGAATGCTACCGGTAGGTTATCCGGGCAAGGGATCGATGAGGGAGTCTGGTGAAGATTCAACTGGGGCTTCCGGTGAGCTACGGTGCCAGTTGCTGTTTCCTGAGGTGCGCACCCGACAGAGGACGATGACGAAAAGGTTCAATGCTATGGTAGTCGGTAGCTCCAACAAGAGAGAGGAAGCAGTGGACACGACGACGAGTTTACCATCGAGCTTTCTGCTTTGCAGCGATAGATTGGGTGCTGAGAGCGTGAGAGAGAAGAAGATGGGATGAGGCACCGTCACGATTTAGGGCAAAGGACGCGCACGAGCATCGCACGCGCATCAACAAAATACCCACTTTGACCCTCCTAATTAATCTAATATACGATAATGCCCCTCTTTCTTATTTTACCCTAGACATTCATGCATTATTATTATTCTATATTGAAATATTGGGGTTTACATACCACTATGTAGACTCAAGGTTTGATTTCTAGGACTATATATGGACCGTTTTTTGGTAAAAAATCATAACCAATAGAAGGCAAGAGGAGAAAAAAAAAGGAAGAAAGCAAAAAAATTAAAGAATAAATTTTGGAAAAACAGTGTAAATAACTAATAAACCAAAGACCAACCTCTTATTAATACACATCATTCTACGTACATTTTATTATTCTATGAATAATTTCAAAGAATTTTAATTGTTCAAACATAGTGTAACAAATTTAACTTTAAATTTCATCCATAGGATAAATAAATTTTTTATTAGACTTTTTTGAAAGATTTCTTCCACAATTTCCGCTAACACCATCGATCCACTCATCTCATCAATTGTTATATTCCTCAGGTGTCATCAACTAATTTAGCTAGAATATATTAAAATTTAAATTCAGAAAAATCTCATTTTTTTATTCATTGGTTGATGATCAGGGATCTCTAATACCACTGGGGTTCTCTCATCCTCCCAAATAGTCCTATGCAATCTTATCAAATATACCACTGGTGGAACTAAAATAGACGATGATTTTACTTCATAAAATCTTATTAGTAATGTATCAATATTGAAATTAGAATAGACTGCATAGATTTATTCTTTAGCACCGAAAAATTCCTCTCATTCTCCTAAGAATCTTGCATTGAAGGCTCAGAAAATAGAGGTCAATGTTAGAGAAAATTTTGTTGGTATAATCATATATTGAAAGCCCAAATAATAGAGATCAATATCAAATAAAATCTCACCCTAAGAATCCTAGGCGGAAAGCCTAAAAAGTGAAGGTTAATATTAGAAAACTAGAATATATCATGGATTGAATCTTATACTGAAAGTCCAAATAATAAAGATTAATATGAAATTTATTTTTCATCATCAAAATTATCCTTATTGGTGATGTGTCCTAGGAAATTAAAACGTACAATAATTTTTATTCTATAAATATAGCTCAATTTATAAAAATCATTATCATTCATGGTAGAAAATGGAAAGACTTAGAAGATAAATTTTTTTTATAAATTTTCTTTTTAATTTTGATATTAATAGTAATAATTTTTGTTTTATTATATTTAAATAAAAAAATAAGAATTTAATATATATATCAGAAAAGAGAAAGCTGCACAGTTCTATTTTTAAATTTAAAAATAAATTCTATCAATATATGGAAGTAATATGCTAGATAATATTTACATGTAAAATTTTGTACAAGTAATAAGTCCAATATATACCTCAGTTTTCTGCACTTATAACACTCCAATTAAGCTATACGAGCTAATACGTATACTTAAACAATTTTGTACAAGTAATAAGCCTAATATACATCTTAATATTTTGATATCTTAATGGGTTAATTTTTATATAATATAAAATTTACAATATTATAATATTGTCATAGGTGCGCTTATGTTATAATTACTTTAAAATCGATCATCGTAGGTGCGGTTATGTTATAATATTTTCAAAGCCCTTCAGCTTTCATCCTAATATCGTTGAGGAAAAAAAGAAAAAACCCCGTCCGCTCCCCCAAGCAATAATAATACGCGCCTCGTTTCCAGCAGTGCGCGCTCCCTCCGCCCAATTCTTACCTCGCAAATTGAAATTGGCACCTCCCCCTACGTCTACGTACGCTGTCCCGCATTTCCACCGCGCCATGACGTGAAGAAAAAGATCAAGAAACATACCCAGTCCGTGGGGTCCGCTGGCCACAATGGACGCCACGAGTCTCCCTCCTCCTGCCGCCCTCCTCTCGAGGACCGCTTGCCTGGAGGATAGGGTTCCGCTTCGTCGGCGGCAGCGGCGATGGGGAGGCGGCGTGGCCAGTTGGAGCTGCGGCGGATCGAGGACCGGACCAGCCGTCAGGTGCGGTTCTCCAAGCGCCGGAGCGGCCTCTTCAAGAAGGCCTACGAGCTGTCGGTGCTCTGCGACGCCGAGGTCGCCCTCGTCGTCTTCTCCCCCGCCGGGCGCCTCCACGAGTTCTCCAGCGTCTCCAGGTTGGCCTCCCATTTCCTCTCGATCGCTATCTATCTTTTAAGCCGCGTCTCTCATAGGGGAACTCTAGGGCTTTTTAATCCAGTGCCTCTAAGGCCGTCGACTAAGAGTTGTTTCGGAACGACACCGATCTCCGTGTATAAATTGGCTCGTGGGAGGCATCTCCATCTCCTCCGACGACGACTACAACCAACTCCCGTTTTTTTTTCTCCTCCTTCCTTTTCGCGTTTTGCGAGCAGACAATATGAAAAAGTTAAAGGGAAAAGAAAAGTGGAGAGAGAGAGAGATGGCGTCGGCTGATGGTATGGTAGACAATATCAAGTGCAGAATAAGAGTCTTGTTGTTGGGTGATTACATGTATGCAGTGTGAACTAGGTAAAGTTAGCTACCTACTTTGGTTAATTTTATTCCGTCAAAGGCGATTAATTAATGTAAATGAATAGAAAGTAAAAAATACGTACGCATAATACTCTCATGTTTATATGAGAAGCAAACTGTCTTATGGTCATTGGAGGTGGTACGCAAGGATGACATCGAACCATATATTTATTAGAGCAACTCACACGGATCTATACGAAGAGTTAAATAATACATGATGGTATGATTCAAATTAATAGATAATTCATACGGTGAAGTTTAAGCCCATGCATCTCGATCAATTAATTGCTTGTGATAGGATGGATTAATTCTTTCGAGAGCTCTTTACTAGCCAAGTAAGTTCAGATAATCGAACAACTATGAATTACGTGACCTCCCTTATTTAATTATATTAAATAGTTAAATAATCGGTGAACAAAAAAGTAAGTTAAGATAATCCAACAACTATGAATTACGTGAACAAATCGTAGAACTGTCAATGATCGGTGAACTGGTGAATCCATTTGTAACTCCTTCGAACATAGTCCCTGAATAATATTTCTTTCCCATATTTTAAATACTCTGCATAGGACCCAATAAATTAATTATTAGGTGTTCTTTTAATGGTCTCAGTACCTTACTATTTGTGACATTCTTGTGCGAGAGATGTGTACCTGTTTAGAGGGAATGGTCAGTGTGGAAAAAACAAGTGATCCCTTCCCTTGATTCAACTTCCTCTCCATTCACTGCCACTTCCTTTGTAAATAAGTCTTATTTGCCTTCATCACTTTACCAATGGAAGACCTCAATGGCAGATTTATGTTCCAAATAAACTCCATTTTCTCACTCCTGAGTCCTTCCTGTGAATTCCAAAATCCATTTTGGTGCCCAGTAGCTAAGATAATTTTTTTATTGGTATAGCTAAGCTCTCTACTCATGTATTGGCGCAACATTATGTATTGATAAATCCCTTTTGGTCTACTTTTGGCGGGATCTAAAGTTACTCGTTTTATTTTTAAAATAAAAAAAAAATTTGAACTGAAAAAAAAAATCCATTCACATTGCATTCTCTGAGTACAAACTCTCAGATAAAAGAATTCAAATCAAAGAGAAAATGCATTTGAATCCACAATCTTGCTCTAACTAGAGGGGTATATACTTTGTATACTTAAGACGGAGGATGAATTAATACATAATATATCGAGTTCAAACCCTAAAATGTTGCACAGCTCCTTAGAATCCAAAAAATATCGTATAATTAACCCCTAAGATTAACTAAAAAAACTCTTCATTGCATAATTGCTTACTATTAATAGTTGACTATAATTTATATTATCTAAATCTTATGATGGTCGATCCCTATAATTATCCTATAAAATGGATCTGTATGATTTATTTTTTTCAAAGATAACATTTGCATTCATTTCACCAATCTAAAACTATATAAATATGTGAGATTTACTTAAATAACTAAAAAAGCTTTTTAATATGGTATGAATTCATAACAAGCTATTTTCTTGGAAAATTTGGTGGATCAACATTAACAGTATAAAAATGCTCAATTACATGGTGTGAATTAATTAAAAAATAATCATGGTATGAATTCATAACTAGTTATTTTCTTGAAATATTTGATTGATTAACATTAATATTATAAAATTGCCCAAGGTTATTTGCATCTTTTTTCTCCTAGAAGTCATTCCATCCTGCATCAATTACTATTTTACTTTTTGGCTCAATTTCTTTTAATCATTTCTATCTAAAGAATCTAGCTAGGTGGGTGTTGTAAGCCATGCAACTATCTTTAAACTTATTTGAGGAAAAAAACACTAGGTATGCATTAACATCTACTGCAGCGCAGAAAAAGAGAGGAAAACTTAAGGACCTCTCCCATGGGACACTATTTTTTTGTAATCTTTCTTTGTGCTAACAACTTATGCTAATTTGTGGAGGGGCAGTTATTTTTCAGCTGGTTAAAATGTTAAGGCTAGATTTTGTGGGTTTAAGACACATGAAAATACAAAGAATTAATTATGCTAATTTATGAGTTCAAATCATGCCTTACCATATCCATTTTCAAATGTTCAATTGCTCTGTATGTCTATCTCATTTCTGCATTGTCATATTTCTTTTTTATCTATCTTACACATCTGTTGTTTCCGTGGTGCAAAACTATAAATGTACCTGTACACACTGCTAATTTATTTTCTCTATTAACTTGTACCAACGTAGTTTGGTCACTTTTGATCATCTCAGCTCCTCCTTCATTTTTTGCTCAATTTAAATGTTTTATCATCGTCATGTTGACTTCAATTACAAAATTTGGGAAAGTCTGATATATTTGGTTTGACTCCACTGGCATCTGATCAAGCCCCTTCTAGTTATTTTACATGAAAAAACAACAACTTATATTGGGAACCAAAATTGGGTGAAAGATGGTAGAAAAGTGGACAAAACCCAGTCAACTCAAACATATTAACTTATTTGGAAGAATATAGAAATAATGATAAAAGGAATTTTGTGTTATTTTCAGGAATAGACTGGTATTGGTTGGTTTCAACAGAAAATGATACAGTTTAAAAATATTATTACATCAGGGTTCCCATATGCAGCAGCATGTATTAGTGTATTAGAATATATAAAAATCATTGCATATCAAGATTGAAACTGTCCAGTTCCCAAATGCGGCATATGTTTAGTTATTAGTATATATATATATATATATATAAATCAGTACATATCGATCTTGAATCTATTACACTCCTCTGGTTCACTCTGTTAAGGCATGCATGTTCTAGTTGTTTTACCCCCAAAAAAAAGAAGTTAATTCTAAATTCAAACATGGTGGAAGTGTAATGAAATGAGATAAAAAACTCAATCTAACTTCAATGAAATCTTTTCTTTTGATTTAGAAGAATATAGAAATAACAAAAGAAGGTGAAAATTGACAAAAGTCAATTTTTATAGCCAGGCAATCTTATCCTTGCATGGCAAAGATTTGCTCTTTTGCATTTTTCACCAAAGTACATATGACCTGAATTAATGGACCGCTGAATGGTATAAGCATCTAATGGATTGGGAATTGCCAAATTCTGATATCTATGATGTATTCGTCAAAGACAACCAAATATAACTTCATTTCCTTCTCACAAACAAACCCCATCACAACAACAACAACAAAAAAAAAAAAACATTTTTCAATCTTCTCTCTTTCAGTAAAAGACCTCTTGGCATCCAGTTGATGCTTTGTTAACCATGGTGCTTGAGACCAGATTTTTTGCAGTTTTATTGGCATGTATAGTGGGGTACTTGTTAGCTGCAAGAATAGAAAATCACTAATCTCTAATTAGTATAGTTTTTCCAGAGTCTGAGTAGTCATTTATACCTACATTTTGACAAAAAATGCCTTCTCATTGTTCTCTCTTCAATGATGAATGAAGAACAAACCAGACACAACCATGGCAAATTTCTATATGGTAAAAAAATATGAATATAGACTGAGAACAAGGATCTGTACAGACTTCAATGCTGATTATGATATTTACATATATAAACTTGCATTTTGGTTCACCAAGTAATGGCTCCAGCTGGTGTAGTAAGCAAAAACATGTGAGGTATAAATCATTTCTTGATGTCAAAAATAAGTTCATGATAATGGATCGTAGTTATTGTGTAATGTCTTCGCAAGAAGCTCATAACAATCTATTTATAATTAGGGTATTGTTTGGTATAAGATAATATTAGTTGGAGCATCATTCCAACCAAATTATATAAAGTCTTGTTGGAAATATTTTGAATTACCTTATACCAAACAGACCCTTACGGTAATGTATAGTCTTCATTGTAGTGCCTATACAGAAATAATTGTTTGTAGCGAACTGTTGTGGTCATAATAACCTTCAACAAGTTCAGTGAAAAGGTTTCGGTAATTGTTATTTGTAGTATGGTGTGTTCTGTAGACTAATAGTCAGCAGGTCATACTAGTTTGATGAATGATACTTACTTTATTCAACAGCTTGGAGAAGACAATGGACCGCTATCAGAAATTTCTGAAAGAACAAAGTGGTCTTTCCATGAATGAAGATAAAGTGCACGTAAGAGCTTTTTCTAAAGCAATTTTGTCATTATTTTATCAAACTCCTACTATAGAAAGCACATATTTGCTATGAAATTACTCTTCAGAGTCCTGTTCTATGCACACGTTTACTGCTACCGTGGAGAGAATATGACTAGCTTGGACAAATATGAGGTAATTGGCTTAGAAAGACTGAAGCTTGGCAGTAAATATATAACATGATGTTAAGTTGGCAGGAGCGGTTTTTGGTAGCTATCTCTTCATTACTTATAGCTGCAATCTGCATTATACATTTTATCGTTTGATGCTATATGAATGTTCTTATGGATTTCAACGAGGTTGACGTTTCCTAGAGTCGATGGTTTCATTCTAAAAGTATGGATTCCTGTATCAGTATTTGACACTTCTCAATCATCACAAAAGCCACCGAAGGAATCATCTCCTAATGGGCTATGTATATGGCCTAGAATCTCATGTTGTTCTGACAAATCAACCACTACTGTATTTCTGGTAAATAAGAATGAAAAATGTTGGATGAAATTTTTTTTTAAAAGAATAAGTAGATGAGTAGGAGTCTTATTATCAATCAATGCTGATGTCAAAGAAAAACTAAAGAACTGAAGTTTATGCCGATTGATGTTTCCTAAAATCCAGTTATATTTTATGTATAATGAATGACATATTTTTATGTATCAACATTTGTTACTAGTCAGTCAGTTATCGCAAAGGACAGCTCCAAGAATAATTAAAAGTGTCGTAACAAGATCCCTAGAATTTCATCCTGTTCTGACAAATCATGCACCTATTATACTTGCCAATTGTGAATGAACATTTTAGTGCTTCCCATGATTCTTCTTGATATATGTTAAATTTTCGTCCATCATACGACACTGGGTTTGATGCAAGGTAGGAAGCTTATTAGCAAACGGATGTGCTGTTGCTCGGTCATCTTGTATGCTGAAATTTGGGTTTAACTCTCCAGTTATGCCGACAGAATTGCGGAAACGCATCTTCTTCTTCTTCTGAAGGATTTGATTCCAAAATATTGGAGATTGGTAAAAGGTAACACGTCGGTTGTAATTAATTACCTCATCAGTAAGAAGGTCGTATCCCAGCGTATGATTACCATATGTATGATATTTTAGGCTTTTTTGCAGATTGGATGAAGCTAACTTCGCGAAGCTAAATGCCGATGAGGTCGAGACATTAGAAGACTACTTGAGCGATGCACTAAAACGGTTGAAAATAACAAAGATGAGGAGTGCAACCATGTAACGAATTCACCATTCATGTTTATTCTGCTCGAATGAGATTTACTAAAACATTAATAATACCAAATGCATCTATATATATGTATATATATATATTGCAGCAGACTGTGAAGGAAGTGAGTCGATGTTTCCGCTTAGCTGTAAAATCTGTTCTGATCGAACAATTGCTACAGGTTAATCCCGGCAGTAGGTATATTGTAATATTCAGTTTCTGCTGCACCCTGTTTTATTGTTTGACAAGTCTCAGGTACAAGCATGCGTCGTATGCTCCACTCCGACTCCCTTTTTGCTTCCTGCTGGAAACTTGTGGAGAGGAGGAGGACTCGAGCAAGTGGATGATTTGTTTTTATTGTGGAGAGGAGAGATGGTGACAACGATCAAATGATCCGATATGCTACGTAGCGTGAAAAGGTAAGCAGAATTCATCAGCTCACCTGGCTATATGCAGCGAACATGGATGCGCCTTTCTTCCCCTGCCTTTTTCTCGCCGAGGCGACGCACTGCTTCTCTCTATAAAAAAAATAAAAATATATATATATATATTTATGAACAGGAAAAGTTATGATCGCTGTACTTCAATAATACGTAAAAAACCAATGAGAGGAAAAAAAAGAGAGAGGAGGAAGCGTGGGCGTACGTGAGGTTAATTAATTCAAGGGCAGCGGAGGTGAAGATGATGCTGTTGATGTGTATGGATCGAGATAACCCCTCTTCGCAATATATTGTAAGTATACAAATTCCTGATTCGTGTTCCGCTGCGACCAGCTGCGTTTGGAAGCGGCGGAGGGTGGCGGGTGCAGGCGGCGTGTGGCGACCTCCCGCCAGCTAACGTGCATGAGTTATTATTATCTACTGAGCTCACGTGCGCTCTACTTGTACCGCCGCCGTCCGGATTCGATGTGCGCGTGTTCCCCAAACAGAGCTAAAACTCATACTTCCGGCCGGTTTAGTTTTCTATAAATACTTCTATTCTTAGAAACACTATTTTTCTAAGTTTTTTTTTCCTTTTTAAAATAACATAAAATAAAATAAAATGGGTTATATATATATCTAAATTAACTCGCTATCACCAATCAATCTACTTCTGTACTATATATCTTCAATCCAAATCTTGAATTGAGTTCATGTAGAAAAATTGTCATATTATATAAAAGATTATCGCAACTAAATTTACTTGATTCTAACTCTATTTGGCATTACCAAATACAACAAATTTATTTTCATTTTATGTAGATTTTTGTAGGATCATGTTTTCGCTCTCATCTCTCTCCTCTACTATAATATAACCTAAATATTATATATAGAAGCATACATTGAATCATGAAATAGATTTTTTAAAAAATTTATATTATAAATTGATATCATGTTAAAATATGTTATAGGAATGCAATTCTTTTTAATATGAATGCAAAAAAAATTTGACGATATTAACATCTAGCACTAAGTTGGAGTTAGTCTGTGAATATAATTTTAACTAATTGCATGGACTTAGCTGATTCTATTTATGTCTATTTTTATATTTACTCAATAGAAATCTTTAATATTATTTATTAAAATAATTTATTTCCTAACACTCAATTTGAATTTTTATAAGAAATGAACCTTAAGCACATATGTTAAGGAAGAAAAACTTATGGAAGCACACGTTGGAGATTGATTGACCATGTAAGTGCACCCGATGTCATGAGCACACTCGTTATTAAGAAAATCATCTTCATAGCGATCTATATCCAATATCTAATCTATTGGGTTGTTCTTAAAATTGAAGGTTCATGCTCATATCACCCTTCCTAAGGAAAACATCAACTCAGTAACCCGTCATCTATAGTATCTATGCATTGATATTAATTAAGTATCCCATGACAAATATATGTACTATATATATTCATTAGTACAATATTATTAACTTTTAGTAAGATAATTCTTGATGGCCAATTTATATAAAATTTTAATAAAGTATATTTATTGCTTATCTTTTTAGAATATATAAATAAATATCTCTCTCTATAATTTTAAAATTTATTATTTTTTTTGTTATATTCACCTGAAAAATAAATTCTTTTACACAGTAGAACCTCCACACCTAATTATTTGATTTTACAAAACCCTCTATTAATTACTTATTAAAATATATACTAAACTTCCCTTGCCAGAGTAATTATAAGATTTCAAAAATTAGGGTTAACAAAATAATCATGAACATACATCATTGTATTAAATATTCACATAATATATTTTAGTACACCCACCATGGGGAGCATTGCAAACTAGCAATTAAGCTAAATGAGGTAATTTTTATATTAATCTTGTATAAATAATACATTGGGACTTCTGAACTTATTATTATTGGTAAGCTTAAGCTATGTTTATGACTTTGAAATTTATTAGATGAGTTTATGCAATGATGCATTCTGCATCCCACACTCTCTCTTCTGTTATTCTTGAAATAATCGAGTCTTTACACTAATAGTATTAATATATTTTGATTTTTATATATAGAATTTTTGCACAAATTATTAAATTCTTTGATCCTAACAATCATTGATGATGAACCTACAGAGCGATATTCGATCAATTCCTAAACCATTATTGATTGAAAATATGTGTATGAAAGCTAGTAGATGCATCGTTCATTAGGATGAGAGATACTATTATGAGAAGCTCCTCACTGAGTGATGACATCAATAAGAAGACCAATATGATACTTTTTCAATTTTTGTGTACACAATTGTAGATATATAGAAATATTAATAATAGAAAAGTGAGGATGGTTGAATGGTCTAAGTTGCTTGACTTACATTCTATTCTTTGTGAGAAGGCATGAGTTCAATTCCCACTTTTGATAATTACTGGGTAATACTATAACACGCAACTTAAGTTTATTACATTAAAAAATTCTCTATATAATCATGGAGTACTCTCTCTCGCAATCATGTTTAATTTTTTTTCAATATAATCATGGAGTACTCTCTTTCGCAATGATGTTTAAAAATTTCTCAATATAATCATGTAGTACTCTCTCTCGCAACCATAAGGTACACCGTAATTTTAGTTGATGAAAGAGAGTAGAGATACTGTTATAAGAAGTTCCCCTATGAGTAATGACATCAATAACAAAACCAATATGATACTTTTTCTATTTTTTGCCTACACAATTATATATATACAAAAATATTAATAAGGGAAAAGTGAGGATGGTTGAGTGGTCTAATACGCTTGGTACTACTGTAACTATTCATCGGCAACTTTTTCAATCTCTCCAATTCTCAATTTTGATAAGTTTATCACATGAAAAAATGTTTAAAGATTTCTCAATATAATCATGGAATACTCTCTCTATGAACGATAAGGTTGACTGCAACTTTAGTTGATGAAAGAGAGTATCAACTCTAAGGTTGACTGCAACTTTAGTTGATGAAAGAGAGTATTACTCTATTAAACCATATATGGCACGCCCTCTTTAGTGTTCGACCTACGACCACAAGGTTAAAAACTCTGCGCTCTACGAACTAAGCTAAATGAGCTAATTTTAATACTAATCTTGTATAAATAATACGTCGAGACTTCTAAACTTATTATTATTGTAAGCTTAAGCCATTATGATTTTATATTAGAAATAGTTCCATAAGATGTCTTGTGACTTTGAAATTTATTATTATAGATGAGCTTATGCAATGATGCATTCTCCCACACTCTATCTTCTGTTATTCTTAAAACAATCGAGTCTTTACACCAATGATATTAATATATTTTGATTTTTATATATATAATTTTTGCACAAATTATTAAATTCTTTGATCCTAATGGGCATTAATGATGAACCTACAGAGCGATATTCGATCAATTCTTAAAGCACAATTGATTGGATATATGTGTATACGGTACACCGCAATTTTAGTTGATGAAAGAGAGTAGAGATTCTGTTATGAGAAGCTCCCCTATGAGTAATGACAATAATAACAAAACCAATATAATACTTTTTCTATATTTTGCCTACACAATTGTACATATAAAAAAATATTAATAAGGGAAAAGTGAGGATGGTTGAGTGGTCTAATGCGCTTGGTACTACTGTAACTATTCATCGGCAACTTTTTCAATCTCTCCAATTCTCAATTTTGACAAGCTTATCACATGAAAAAATGTTTAAAGATTTCTCAATATAATCATGGAATACTCTCTCTATGAACGATAAGGTTGACTGCAACTTTAGTTGATGAAAGAGAGTATCAACTCTAAGGTTGACTGCAACTTTAGTTGATAAAAGAGAGTTACTCTACTAAACCATATATGGCACACCCACTATGGTGTTTGACCCACGACCACAAGGTTAAGAGACCTGCGCTCTACGAACTAAGCTAAATGAGCTAATTTTAATACCAATCTTGTATAAATAATACGTCGGGATGTCTGAACTTATTATTATTGGTAAGCTTAAGCCATTATGATTTTATATTAGAAATAATTCCATAAGATGTCTTATGACTTTGAAATTTATTATTGTAGATGAGTTTATGCAATGGTGCATTCTCCCACACTCTCTCTTCTGTTATTCTTGAAAAAATCAAGTCTTTACACCAATGATATTAATATATTTTAATTTTATATATAGAATTTTTGCATAAATTATTAAATTCTTTGATTCTAACGGTCATCAATGATGAACCTACATAGTGATGTTCGATCAATTCTTAAAGCACCATTGATTGGATATATGTGTATGAAAGCTAGTAGATGCATTGTTCATTAGGATGAGAGATACTATTATGAGAAGCTCCCCTCTGAGTAATAACATCAATATGATACTTTTTTTATTATTTGCCTGCACAATTGTAGATATACAGAAATATTAATTAGAAAAAAGTGAGGATGATTGAGTGGTCTAAGTTGCTTGACTTACCTTCTATTTTTTCTTGAGAAGGCATGGGTTCAATTCCCACTTTTGACAATTAGTGGGTAATACTATTATGAGAAGCTCCCCTGTGAGTATGACATCAATAACAAAACCAATTTGATATTTTTTCTATTTTTTGCCTACACAATCGTAGATATACAAAAGTATTAATAAGGGAAAATTGATGATAGTTGAGTGGTCTAGGGCTCTTGGTACTATTATTGTCACACCCCGACCAATCTGTCGAGTACATGGCAACCGTTGTATGAGCCCAAAGGACCCATAAAGTATTTATTGATATACACAATTCACATACATTAGCAACTCAACGGATAATATAATTAAATCAATTAACTCAACTCTACTAATACAGTCCATATACCTACTACAATATTATGATGATAAAAATGGTAGATAGAATATATTTGTCAACAATCTTATCTCAATCGGTTATTTAGTAGACCTGCAAACACATTGAACGCGGTGTGCTTAGCCTTGCGACTTTATGTTTACGACTCTAACCGCAGTAAAATATCTCAAGTAGATAATGAGAGATTTTAACATGTCTATAGATTATTCATCAATATCGAGCAAAACATATAAAATCAACAAATAAAAGATGGAGCACTCATGAGTAGAACACATAATATGAGTGTATATTTCAAACTATAATTATGAAGTAAGTCTATATTTCTAGATCATTATCACTAGGAATTTATTATTTCATTCAAGTATTATGATATGGGCAGTCAGCCTATGCTTAGGGGATCTCCTGATCAGGGAGTTCCTATAAGCCCATCAGTGTCCATTCTATCTATGTCTCTACCTATGCCCGCCACACTGTTATTGGCGGAGAGGTCGGGTGACCGTGGATCCGTCTCTTTTGTCCGCCAGGCAAATCTCTTCATTGCCACGTTCTAACGACCTGTCACTTCATGCATCTTCCCTAGACAATCCATGGAGCAACTCGTGTAATACTACACATTGTCCCCAGACAGGGTCACTGCACCTAAATATACACATCGACTACGGCTAGTTGGTAATTATTTAAACCCCAGGATCCGGACTACTCAATAGAATGTCTGCAAAACGTCTGAAATAATAGCTGTGTGGTCTATGGATCCACTGTCCAAGGCTATGCGGAAGGAGTCACCGTCCCAATTCAAAAGCAGCGATGCCTGCCAGAAGGTGTGCATCCTAGCCGTCGCTGGAATGCTACAACATCGGCTACATGTTTGTTAGGTACTTGGTCTGGTTTCTTCCCTGCTGCCTATCTTAGGACTATCACGATGGCGACTTGGCAACACACGTGTGGGTATATTGAATACATCACAACGTTCTTTGGTAATAAACTGTTTCATGTCATATCCCGCTCTTTATGTCACACCCCGACCCAACCGTCGGCCACGTGGCAACCGCCGTATGAGCCCGACAGACCTATACAAGGCATCAAGTAGTACATACCATTCATATACATCGTTTATGCAGCGGAATATACAATTAAATTATCTAACTCAAAATTTCTAATACAGTCCCGATAAACCTACTACAATTCTAAGAAAAAGGCAACGATAAATAAAAATATAGACCCGTCGACGGACTCATCTTCATCGAATAACTCGGGCAGTCATCTAACACACCTGCACACACGGGGAAAAGTGGTGTGCTCAGCCTTGCGGCCTAGTGCGAAATTACGGCTCTACCGAATAAAGAAATCAAAGGCTAGGAGGAGTATTCTAGGATGTCTTTAGTGTTTAATCATCATCTTTCATGTAATACATTTTAAACAATTCATCTAGAGCGATAAGATAACATAAATAAATAAATAAATAAAGGTGTACATGCCACTAGATGTCACCTAAGTTAAGTCTAGTGTCAACGTCAACAGTCTGTCCCCATTTGAATTGTGTAAATCAATTTATGGGGAGCAACAAACATCATAAATACAATACCGATGTATAATTCACTAGATGTCACCTACGTTATATCTAGTGTCCACGTCAACAGTCTGTCACCAACATCGTGATGAGACATTGAGGTTTCATAAACTCGGGCTGCCAGCCTACGCTTAATGACTACCCGGGCCAGGGGTATCAATAAGCCCATCAGTGCCTTTCTGTCTCAGTCTCTACCTATGCCCACTGCACTGATGTTGGTAGAGAGGACGGATGACCCAGAGTCCCTCTCCAGTTGTTTCACTAGTCGCCAACCATGCCTCTCCTAGCGAAACCGTCGTGCCCTTACATCCTCTCCGGATTCCGTAGGGGCCACGACACCCATGTAGTACTACACACTGTCCGTAGACAGGGTCACCTCTCTTAAATCTCATCGGCCACGGCTAGTCGAAATAACCACCCTAGGATCCGGACTACTCATCCGATCGTCTGCAGACGTCAAGGGTGATAGCCGTGCGGTCGACGGATCCACTGTCCAAGGTGTCGCATGTGGAATCACCTTCCCAGTCCATTAGCCGTCGACGCCTGTCAAGATTTGGCGCACATCCGCACGATGGGCTGTGGCAACCTTGACTCCATCGGTGCCAAGTCCATGGTAGGGTTCATCCTAGCTAACCATCTCAGGACTATCACGAGGCCGCCTACAACGACACTCATGCGGGTGAAGATTTCGGATAAGGACTTGCTCCATATTTCCAGTCTAACTCGACCATGGAGTTTGTACAGTCTTTTACCCTACCAGCTCCCAGTATATAAGCTATGCATAACGTCGGGAGTGGTGCTCCCAGTATCTAAGCTATGCATCAACCTCGGGAGTGGCGCCTAACGGGAACGTCACCGTTTAACCATCGTCGGTACGCGACGATCAACCGGGGCATATGGAAAAGACCCCTTTTTTGTCTAAGTGGCGGTGACGTCGCCAAAGGTTCTAACATGTCGTTATCCACTATCTATGTCTGCATGGTAACTATTTAACACATAATAAGGAAAACAATACAGCATGTCGGACATGGATTTAGAACATGTTAGATAAAATAAACTACACTAACATGCATACAAGTCAAATCTTATCAAGCATTATGTTTTATCATATTTAAGACATCCAAGAATTATTCCTAAGAAAACCCCAGCGGGAATTCCCTAGCTTAAATAAATCCCACCATCGGAGAACCAATGCACCTGACTTGGCGGTTTACTCGTGGGAACCAACTTAAGGTCTGCCTCGATCCACGTGTCGTCATTTACGCATTTTATATTTTCCTGTCAATTATTCAACGAATTTTAATTCTCAATCCAGAAATAATTTCTCAAATCTCTCTTCACCACTACTCTTAGAATGATCTCTAGAATCACCCCAATTTTTTTTCCAAGTTCGCCGAAAAATTTCTTCGGCGGTCGCCGGAAAGTTCACCGGAAAGTTCGTCGGAACTCTCGCCGGCGAAGTTCTTCGATCAGCACCAATATTGGTACCAATCGAAATCTCTCTTCATGAGGATTCCAAAAATCATATTTGCCCCAATTTTTATAGCTCATATGCGATCAATTTCACCGATTAAAATTTTGGGCGAAATCCTAAAGTTAGGGTTTTTAGCTCGCCGGCGGCCAACCGGCGGCCAATAGCCCTCAACTCCGGTACTAATGGATAGCTCTCGTCAAGGAGAATCCATAGGTACCAAGTTTGCAAGGTTTCACGGCCGGAATGGTCGGTAATCGCCGGAGCAAGCTCCGGCGACGAAACCCTCGCCGCCGACGCCTCTCACACGATTTCTCCCTCATCTCTATACCAAATTTAGGCATCTTGGTATCAAAATGAAGAGGAGGTCGAGATTTACCTGTGGCTAAAATTTGGGAGCCTAATTCGATGTGGTTTCACCGGAGCATTGACGGGAAAAATGGTCGCCTTCTCCGTCGCCGCTGCGGAGGAGGAGAGAGAAGAGAGAGGAAGAGGGAGGAGGTCGCGCGCGCTCGGTGGGAAAATTTGTTATTTATTTATTTATTTAAATTAGTTAATTAAAATCTTAAATCTTAATTAAATCTTAATTGTTTAATTGATCGATCAAACGACGTCCAAATCACGATCCGTATGCGCCGTTGGATTCCTTATCAAAAATACTATCTGATGGTATAATTTTCACATCAAAATCTCATACTTCAAAAATTCATATGATTTTACAAATAAGTTCTTTAAAGAATCTCTTTTACGATTAAACCCTCCAAATACTAAAATTACTCTTTTGCTCTTATTCAAAAATCACGGGTCTCACACTTTATGTCCAAAATGAATTAAACCTCTTTGGGTGGTGTAGGTTTATGAGCATTAGAGCTCGTATTCATAACTCGTGATATCAGATAGGATGCATTGTCAGTTTTTCCATATATAAGTATGTCAATGTCACATATCTATAGGCTTTGCTTGTTTATGTCTATATATATGTCAAATTATAGTGTAATACAATTGTCTGTAGATGTAACTGTAATATTTCATTATTTTTATCACATAGACATAGTAAATGAATCATGAAGCATACATTGAATCATACATTGAATCATGAAATAGATTTTTTAAAAAATTTATATTATAAATTGATATCATGTTAAAATATGTTATAGGAATGCAATTCTTTTTAATATGAATGCAAAAAAAAATTGACGATATTAACATCTAGCACTAAGTTGGAGTTAGTCTGTGAATATAATTTTAACTAATTGCATGGACTTAGCTGATTCTATTTATGTCTATTTTTATATTTACTCAATAGAAATCTTTAATATTATTTATTAAAATAATTTATTTCCTAACACTCAATTTGAATTTTTATAAGAAATGAACCTTAGGCACATATGTTAAGGAAGAAAAACTTATGGAAGCACACGTTGGAGATTGATTGACCATGTAAGTGCACCCGATGTCATGAGCACACTCGTTATTAAGAAAATCATCTTCATAGCGATCTATATCCAATACCTAATCTATTGGGTGGTTCTTAAAATTGAAAGTTCATGCTCATATCACCCTTCCTAAGGAAAACATCAACTCAGTAACCCGTCATCTATAGTATCTATGCATTGATAAGTATCCCATGACAAATATATGTACTATATATATTCATTGGTACAATATTATTAACTTTTAGTAAGATAATTCTTGATGGCCAATTTATATAAAATTTTAATAAAGTATATTTATTGCTTATCTTTTTAGAATATATAAATAAATATCTCTCTCTATAATTTTAAAATTTATTATTTTTTTTGTTATATTCACCTGAAAAATAAATTCTTTTACACAGTAGAACCTCCACACCTAATTATTTGATTTTACAAAACCCTCTATTAATTACTTATTAAAATATATACTAAACTTCCCTTGCCAGAGTAATTATAAGATTTCAAAAATTAGGGTTAACAAAATAATCATGAACATACATCATTGTATTAAATATTCACATAATATATTTTAGTACACCCACCATGGGGAGCATTGCAAACTAGCAATTAAGCTAAATGAGGTAATTTTTATATTAATCTTGTATAAATAATACATCGGGACTTCTGAACTTATTATTATTGGTAAGCTTAAGTTATGTTTATGACTTTGAAATTTATTAGATGAGTTTATGCAATGATGCATTCTGCATCCCACACTCTCTCTTCTGTTATTCTTGAAATAATCGAGTCTTTACACTAATAATATTAATATATTTTGATTTTTATATATAGATTTTTTGCACAAATTATTAAATTCTTTGATCCTAACAATCATTGATGATGAACCTACAGAGCGATATTCGATCAATTCCTAAACCATTATTGATTGAAAATATGTGTATGAAAGCTAGTAGATTCATCGTTCATTAGGATGAGAGATACTATTATGAGAAGCTCCTCACTGAGTGATGACATCAATAAGAAGACCAATATGATACTTTTTCAATTTTTGTGTACACAATTGTAGATATATAGAAATATTAATAATAGAAAAGTGAGGATGGTTGAATTGTCTAAGTTGCTTGACTTACATTCTATTCTTTGTGAGAAGGCATGAGTTCAATTTCCACTTTTGATAATTACTGGATAATACTATAACACGCAACTTAAGTTTATTACATTAAAAAATATTTAAAAATTTCTCTATATAATCATGGAGTAGTCTCTCTCGCAATCATGTTTAAAATTTTTTCAATATAATCATGGAGTACTCTCTTTCGCAACCATGTTTAAAAATTTCTCAATATAATCATGTAGTACTCTCTCTCGCAACCATAAGGTACACCGCAATTTTAGTTGATGAAAGAGAGTAGAGATACTGTTATAAGAAGCTCCCCTATGAGTAATGACATCAATAACAAAATCAATATGATACTTTTTCTATTTTTTGCCTACACAATTGTATATATACAAAAATATTAATAAGGGAAAAGTGAGGATGGTTGAGTGGTCTAATGCGCTTGGTACTACTGTAACTATTCATCGGTAACTTTTTCAATCTCTCCAATTCTCAATTTTGGCAAGTTTATCACATGAAAAAATGTTTAGAGATTTCTCAATATAATCATGGAATACTCTAAGGTTGACTACAACTTTAGTTGATGAAAGAGAGTATCAACTCTAAGGTTGACTGCAACTTTAGTTGATGAAAGAGAGTATTACTCTATTAAACCATATATGGCATGCCCACTATGGTGTTTGACCCCGACCATAAGGTTAAGAGACCTGCGCTCTACGAACTAAGCTAAATGAGCTAATTTTAAAACCAATCTTGTATAAATAATACGTCGAGACTTTTAAACTTATTATTATTGTAAGCTTAAGCCATTATGATTTTATATTAGAAATAGTTCCATAAGATGTCTTGTGACTTTGAAATTTATTATTATAGATGAGCTTATGCAATGATGCATTCTCCCACATTCTATCTTCTATTATTCTTGAAAAAATTGAGTCTTTACACCAATGATATTAAAATTATTAAATTCTTTGATCCTAACGGGCATTAATGATGAACCTAGAGAGTGATATTCGATCAATTCTTAAAGCACAATTGATTGGATATATGTGTATAAGGTACACATCAATTTTAGTTGATGAAAGAGAGTAGAGATACTGTTATGAGAAGCTCCCCTATGAGTAATGACAATAATAACAAAACCATATAATACTTTTTCTATTTTTTGCCTACACAATTGTAGATATAAAAAAATATTAATAAGGGAAAAGTGAGGATGGTTGAGTGATCTAAGTTGCTTGACTTATCTTCTATTCTTTGTGAGAAAACATGGGTTCAATTCTGACTTTTGACAATTAGTAGGCAATATTATAACCAACAAATTGTTCACTCTCTCCGGTTATCAATTTTAGCAAATTTAGGCACTTGGTATAAGTTTGTTGCAACTTTAGTTGATGAAAGAGAGTACCTTTAAGGTTTACTGCAACTTTAGTTGACGAAAGAGAGTATTACTCTATTAAACCATATATGGCACGCCCACCATAGGGTTTGACCCACGACCAAAAAGTTAAGAGCATTGCGCTCTACCAACTGAGCTAAGAGGACTAATTTTTATACCAATATTGTATAAATAATATGTCGAGATTTCTGAACTTATTATTATTGGTAAGCTTAAGCTATTATGATTTTGTATTAAAAATAGTTTCATACGATGTCCTGTGACTTTGAAATTTATTATTACAAATGAGCTTATGCAATGATGCATTCTCCCACACACTCTCTTGTTATTTTTGAAATAATCGAGTCTTTACACCAATGATATTAATATATTTTGATTTTTATATATAGAACTTTTGCACAAATTTATTAAATTCTTTGATCCTAACGGGCATTAATGATGAACCTAGAGAGCGATATTCGATCAATTCTTAAAGCACAATTGATTGGATATATGTGTATAAGGTACACATCAATTTTAGTTGATGAAAGAGAGTAGAGATATTGTTATGAGAAGCTCCCCTATGAGTAATGACAATAATAACAAAACCATATAATACTTTTTCTATTTTTTGCCTACACAATTGTAGATATAAAAAAATATTAATAAGGGAAAAGTGAGGATGGTTGAGTGATCTAAGTTGCTTGACTTATCTTCTATTCTTTGTGAGAAGGCATGGGTTCAATTCTGACTTTTGACAATTAGTAGGCAATATTATAACCAACAAATTGTTCACTCTCTCCGGTTATCAATTTTAGCAAATTTAGGCACTTGGTATAAGGTTGATTGATAAGGTTGATTGCAACTTTAGTTGATGAAAGAGAGTACCTTTAAGGTTTACTGCAACTTTAGTTGACGAAAGAGAGTATTACTCTATTAAACCATATATGGCACGCCCACCATAGGGTTTGACCCACGACCAAAAAGTTAAGAGCATTACGCTCTACCAACTGAGCTAAGAGGACTAATTTTTATACCAATCTTGTATAAATAATATGTCGAGATTTCTGAACTTATTATTATTGGTAAGCTTAAGCTATTATGATTTTGTATTAGAAATAATTCCATACGATGTCCTATGACTTTGAAATTTATTATTACAAATGAGCTTATGCAATGATGCATTCTCTCACACTCTCTCTTGTTATTTTTGAAATAATCGAGTCTTTACGCCAATGATATTAATATGTTTTGTTTTTTATATATAGAATTTTTTCCCAAATTATTAAATTTTTTGATCCGAACAATCATTAATGATGTACCTACAGAGTGATATTCGATCAATTCCTAAAGCACAATTGATTGGATATATGTGTAAGAAAGCTAGTAGATGCACTGTTCATTAGAATGAGAGATACTATGTAAATCCCTACCATTTTCAAAAAAGAAAAAGAAAAAATTAAATTAAGAGGGTGAGAACTTGTAAACCCCAATTTTATGTGTTAGAAAATTTTTCATAAGTGCAAGGGGTATTATGAAAAAGTAGCATTGTAAATGAGGAGGGACAAATAGGAAAAACTAGAATTATGTAAATAACAAGAACTAGTTGGCTAGAAGATTTGGTTGATACACTCTCCTTCCTCCAATGTGATAAGATACAATAAAGAGAGAATGCACTAGGAAAATTATTGTTAATACCATATAACTAATGATCATATTTGGACATTAAGTGAAAATATGGAATAATTGGTTGATGTTGACGTTGACTTGGACTAATCTAATAAAGTAGAGTTGATGAATGAAGATTAAAGGTTTTAAAGGTTGGGCTCTTGAGTTAAATTGGGCTGATATCTTGGATTGGATTCAATGATGAGTTAATGATGTAGTTGGGTTTGATTAGATGGACCTAGGCTTGATTTATTAAATTGGATGCTGATTATTGGTATAAATTAGATTGATAAAATGGAGTAGAAAATTTAGTTTCACCTGATTAGTTGAATTGAGTTAGCAAAAGGATTGCACATGATTAATTAATTAAATTGAGTTTAGCAATTTGATTTGTTTGGGAATAATTGAAAGATGCTTAGTTTGTTTGGGTTATGATATTTGAATTGGGTTTTTATGGTTGGACATGGGCTAAAAGATTGAATTGGACCTCAACAACATTTGACCTTAATTGAATTGGGTTAGATAATTAATTTAGATAGAGCTAAGTTAATTAGATAACTTAGGTTATCAATTAATTAAATTTCTATCCGTCGTAGAAATAATATTAAATTTGATCTAAATAAATTTTATTATTTAGGAATATTATTTTGACACGTGAGCTACTTTACGGTTGATACCTCTAAGCTTTAATTAGATTGGTTCTGAAGCTCAGACTTCGATCAGGTGTGTTGGTTTATTACAGTAGGATTATATTCATGCTAGGGAGAATCTTAATAAGATTATATTAGAAAAGACTTGGATGCCTTGAAACTATTTAAAACTTATGTTTGCTAAATATCATGCAATGTACATGCTAGATTAAGTACTCTATTAATCACGATTGATATGTCATATGCTGTGCTATCTAGCTTTACTTAGCATGTGTAAACCCCAAAAATTTGGTAAAAAAAATAAAATAATAATAATAATAATAATAATAAAAATAGTAATAAAAATAATATGCAAGAATGGAAGGGGTTTTATGAAAAGATAGTTTTGTAGCAGGAATAATAATGTTGTAAATTTTATGAATGTGTGGGGGTAAAATAGGGAAGAAGGACATTACTGTAGATAGGTACAATTGATAGGGTTAAAGTAGGTAATCCACCTACTTGCGTGCGATGCACGTGATTCCCTTAGTCATCCACTTGGCCGATGGTCAAGGAGCCTGCGAACCCAGTATTGCTTCTCCGGAACCCTCACCCATTCTGCCTGCTCGTCTTCCACATCCTCACCATCTGTCGTGCTATCACCGCAGCTCATCGGGAGCCATCAGGTCGTCGCCACGGTGGCATCTGTCCATGTTAATTAGTTGATAATGCGATGCTACAATTGATTTAATGGTGATGATGAGTTTGAATTGTTGTTGGTGATGTTGCTGATGTGGTATCATGAGTTTTCATGGTAGCTTGTGGGATTTACATGGTGGTTGATGCTGAGTTTTCATGGTAGTTTGGTTTCGGGTTCGAATTGTTGTGATAATGGTGGTGATGTTGTTAAGTTTTCATGGTGCTTTGATAACAATCTCCCCCACCTTCCTCCTTCTACCCTATTAGGACCTTTTATCATTTAGTTATTTTGTTTTCTTTTCTTCCTTTACTTGTAAGCATGCATGTAGTATAATAATTATGATGGAATGGAGAATCGAATGTATGTCAACACTAGGACATAGTTACTAAGTTCCATCTTGCTAGTAATTAGATATTGTAACTAAATAAAAGTAGAAAGTGATTAAATTAGCTTATTATAAGTAAAGGGGTGATACATAATATTAGAAATAATTTCTAAAGGTAACGATATTTGAAATAGGTAGTCTACCTCGAAACAATTAAACGACGTGCAAGCTATTATAATGTTGGTTCTGAAGAACGAACTACAACATCCAGGTGCGCTGGTTCACTACAATAGGTTATTCTCAAGTTAGTGAAATCTAAGGAGATAAATATTTTACTACTTAGGAATTAATATTTGCTTAATCAAGATTTATGCTTTGTATGTTAGATTAGCCTGTTAATATTAATAATGTGATATGCTGTAATCTTATATATGCTGATATTTTAATATGTGTTATGATTATTCTCTTGCTCATTATCTGCTATGTTGATGTAACGAAAGATAATAAGATGATACAGTTACATCTAAAAACTATCATGTTACATGATAGTTTGACATATACATATACATATACATCAACAAGCAGAACTTATAGACAAATGACATTGACATATTTATGTATGAAAATACTGAGGATACATCACATATGATCTCCTATGTTACGGATATGAGCTTAAATGCTCCTAAACCTAAACCACCCAAAGAGGTTGAAAATATCTTGGACATAAAGGGTGGAGATAAGATATGGATTGACTTATTGCTAGAGAACGTTGTGATGTATTCACTATACCCACACGGTGTCGTTAAGTCGTCACCGTGATAGTCCTAAGATGGCTAGCATGGATGAAATCAAACCAATGACCTAACAAACATGTCGCCGAGGTTGTAGCATTCCGGCGATGGCTAGGATGTACACCTCCTGGCAGGCATTGCTGCTTGTAAATTGGTACGGTGACTCCTTTCGCATAGCCTTCGATAGTGGATCTATGGACCACACGACTATTATTCCAGACGTTCTGATGAGTAGTCCAGATCCTGGGGTTTATTACCGGCTAGCCGTGGTCGATATGTATACTTAGGTGCGGTGACCCTGTCTGGAGATAGTGTGTACACGAGTTACTCCATGGATTATCTAGGGAAGACGCATGGAGTGACAGGTTGCTAGGTTGCGGAGATGGAGTGATTCGCCTAGTGGACCATTAGAGAGGGATTCACGGTCACCCGACCTCTCTGCCAACATCAGTGTGACGAGCATAGGTAGAGACATAGACAGAGTGGACACTGATGGGCTTATGGGAACTCTCTGATCAGGAGATCCCCTTAGCATAGGCTGGCTGCCCAGATCACGATATTTGAACAAGATGATATTTTTAGTGACAATAATCTTGTAATATAAACACACTTCATATTTACAGTTGAGCTACACACTTATACTACATGTTCTTTTTGTAATGCTTCATGTTATATTTGCTGATTTTACATGCTTTGTTTGATATTATTAAATGAGTTATGGACATGTTAGAATCTCCTTTTTCTCTACTTGAGTTATTCTACTGCGGTTAGAGCCATAATCATAAAGCCGCAAGGCTGAGTACACTGCGTTCAATATGTGTGCAGGTCTATTAAACGACCGATCAAGATAGCTAACAGAGATGAGATTATCGACGAACATAGTTAGCTACCATTTTTGTGATCATAGTATTGTAGTAGGTATATCGGGACTGTGTTAGCAGAGTTGAGTTAATTAATTTAATTATATTATCCGCTGCGTTGATAATGTATGTAAGTTGTGTAAATTAATAAATGCATTGTATGTGTCCTTTGGGCTCATACTGCGGTTGCCACGTGATCGACAGATGGGTCGGGGCGTGACAATTAAAGTGATATCAGAGCCTAGGTTTAAGAATTAGGCTAATAGTCCCGATATATATAGGATATTGAGTAGGGTCAGAATGATGGTGCTTTAGTTCTCTTAACCTCACGTATATCTTATTCGGGATTGCATCCCTTGATCTTACACCTCTTCTATGATCTATTAGCACCGCTTACAGACCAGATCTATACCTTGACAAAAAAAATTTAAATTCAAGCTATGGATGGGGCGAGTTATTTGTCACCTCGATATTAGTTCTTATTATTGTGATTGGATATTTCTTTTAAGTAAGTTTATCACACCTTCTATATATGGATCATGGATGATAAATTGTCTAGGTGCAGAGATCTTAACTATTACAAGGTTATTATTGTAATTGTAGTTAAGTATTATATCACTATGAACTTCCCTAAGATCATATATCTTATTTAACTTTCCCTCCTTATTGAATTAGTTTAAATAATCCAAGCATTTGTTTTTCCTTTCTATTGATAATACCTATTGGTGGTTGAAGTACTTCTAAACTCCCCATTCTTACTAAATTCCATTCTTAATGAGTTTTAATATTCATATGCTCTTGACGAAGTGCATCAGTAATTTGAAATGTTGGTTGGGATTTTATCAAAGCCCGTTGCCTATTATGATACCTATTCTAGTTGCATTGGAAAAAATTAACTTAGCTTGCAAAATATCAGTTCTAAGAGAATTTCTTTCTTTCTTCAAAGTCTTGAATTTTTGAAAAACTTCTTTCTAATAATCAAATGTTTCATTGATTTAAATCTTCGAACCCGTACTTAAATTGAGGTCATATTGATAGTCTCAAATGCGTAAGTTTATATATCTTGGATGGCTACATCCATGGAATCCTTTCAAAACCTTCAACTCAACAAGAATTTCAGAGGATAGGATTCCATAACCCTTCTCTTGGGTTGTTCCTTTTTCAGCTTCTTTAGTTGATAGGTTTTCATCTTGGACACACCAAATCTATCCCACATAAAGTGTCTTAAATTACTTAATGATACACTACTCTATTATTTTTATTTATGGTATCATCGATAGTTGGATCTCCATACTTTGATGACATGCACTGACATCAACCATCAGTATGAACATCTTTTGTCACGCCCCGACCCACCTGTCGGACACGTGGCAACCGCCGTATGAGCCCTACAGACCCATACAAGGCATCCAAGTGATACATACCATCCATATACATCATTTACACAGCGGAATTTACAAATAAATCATCTGACTCAAGATTCCTAACACAGTCCCGATAAACCTACAACAATTCTATGATAAAAGGTATTGATAAATAAAAATAGACCCGTCGATGGACTCATCTTCATCAATCGTCTTGTATGATCATCTAACACACCTGCACACACGGAGAAAAGTGGTGTGCTCAGCCTTGCGGCCTAGTGCGAAATTACGGCTCTACCGAATAAAGAAATCAAAGACTAGGAGGAGTATTCTAGGATGCTTTTGGTTGTTAATCATCATTTTTCATTTGATTTGTGTAAATCAAATTATAGAAAGCAGTAAAACATCACAATTAAATACATATGTATATTTCACTAGATGTCACCTAAGTTGTATTTAGTGTCAAAGTCAACAACATGTCACCTACATCATAATAAGACTTTAAGGTTACAAGATTGGGGCTGCTAGCCTATGCTTAGTGAATACCCGGGCCGAAGGTATCAGTAAGCCCATCAGTGCCTTTCTGTCTCTGTCTGTCACGCCTCGATCCTACTGTCGGGCACGTGGCAACCGTTGTATGAGCCCAACGGACCCATATAAGGTATCAAAGTGATACATATAATCCAGATACATCATTTACACAGCGGAATATATATTCAAAACATCTAACTCAACATTTCTAACACAGTCCCGATAAACCTACTACAATTCTAAGATAACGATATCAATAAATAAAGATGAATTCATCGAAGGACTCATTCTCGCCACCGTCTCGATCAAATATCTAACGCACCTGCACACACGGGAAAAAGTGGTGTGCTCTGCCTTGCGGCCTAGTGTGAAATTACGACTCGAAACCGAATAAGGAAATCAAAGGCTAGGAGGATTAATCTAGGATGCCCTTGGTTTATTTATTTATCATTTTCATATGATACATGTGAGGCATATCGTAAATTCAAATAACAGTGTAAGTATATACGAAATGTGTAACACTAGATGTCACCTAAGCTGTCTCTAGTAACTATATCATCAATGTCACCGGAATGTCATCTACGGTGTACTATGTCTATCAATCTCAAAACTCAAGCTGCCAGTCTATGCTTAGTGAAATTCCTCCGTCGGGGACTTCCCATAAGCCCATCAGTGCGGTGTCATTCTATGTCTCTACCTAGACCCGCTACACTGATGTTGGCGGAGAGATCGGGTGACCGTGTATCTCTCTCTACTGTCCCGCTGGTCGATCCCTACACCCCGTCCCAGCGAAACATCGCGCCCCTACTTCCTCCCTGGTCTCCGTATGGGCAACGACATTCTGTGTAGTACTACATACTGCCCGAAAGCAGGGTCACCTCAACTTAATATATCATCGGTCACGACTAACCGAAATTATAATAACCCTAGGATCCGGACTACTCATCCGACTGTCTGCAGAACGTCTAGGATGATAGCCGTGTGGTCTGCGGATCCACTGTCCAAGGCTTGAGAGAATCCCCGTCCCAACTCAAAAGCGATCAATATTAGTCGAGTTGACCGTCAATCCGCACAATGGGTTTGAGGTACCTCGACCACATTTTTGCTGAATCATTGGAAGGTTCATCCCCGCTAGTCATATCAGGACTATCACGGTGACACTCAACCGTCACTCGTGCGAGTAATAGTATCCGGATATGGACCACTCCGCTATTTGGTTTATCCGACCTTGAAGTTTATCTGGCCCATTTCCCAACCAGCTCCCAGTATCTAAATTACATATAGCCTCGGGAGTGGTATGTGGTGGAGCATCACCATTCTGACCATCGGCGGTATGCAGTGGTCAAACGAGGTATGCAAGCAGTACCCCTTCCTATCGAATTTCTAGTGATGTCTCCTAATAGTTTCTAACATGTCATTATTCTTATCTATATCTGCATGGTAGTTGTGCTATCATAGCATAGAAAAATAATATAGCAGGCAGGACAAGATGTGTAGTTATGTTGAACATGTAGCATGGTAAATGTGGCAAATCATGCATGTTAGACAACGTAAATCATACCATCATGCATTTAGATAATATCATAGTAAGCATAACATGCATTTATTCATATGTATATATAATCATATTATGCATTTCATTTTATTATATTTGAGGCACCAGAGATATTTCCTAAGAAAACCACGGCAGGAATTCCCTAGCTTGAATAAATCCTACATTCGATGAACCAACGTACCTGATTGGGGATATGAACTTCTGAACCAATCCAGATATAGCAATAATACACAGCTCCCAAGATGGAGTAAGATCCCTAAAACAATAAAGATTTTATTTAAAATAAAATCTTCATGATTTAATATGATAGAAATTATTTGATCACCAATAACTCAACTTATGTGATTCATTTGGTCTAATCCAAAATAAATGATGCACTTCAACTATTGGGCCCAACTTCATACTCAAGTCCAATACTTCAAATCTCTTAATTATTATAAGTCAACTCAATAACCCAAGTTAACAACAATTCCAACTCCATTATTTTATTTTTCAACTCCATGTCCAATATCATCATCAACTATATGGACTTAGTAATAACTTTTCTTAGTGCAAACCTCACTTCAATTCTCTATCTTAACACATTACATGCATCGAGAGGAAATGACAGAAAGTAGATAAGGAAATGAGAAGGATGTCACAATAGATGAGAAGAAGGAAGATAATGGGGGCGATAACATAAATCAACCAAATTCTTATATTCACCATAACCCATTACCTTAAAAACTCACCCTAATTCACATCCAAAAATAACACCGCGTGAAACCACGCGCATCATCGACAACACTACCACCAAGAACAATAAATCCAAAGTCATTAGTCGCTACCATCATCAGAATCCACAATACCATAACCACAATATCGACATTATCACATCATTGAAAACCACACGACATCATCAGAATCATCAATACCACAATATAACAACCCAACATCTCCCAAAAATATTATCAACTAAACACCACACCAACATTAATACATCATCCACACATCAAACTAACTAAATCACAACACCCACAAATTTCCATCCATTAAAAACCAACCACCACATGCAACCACCAAAACCACCAATAATTCAAATTCGTCAAAGCCCACAACAATACCACATACACAACTAAAATTTCAACATCATCAAAGCCATAATTCAAAATCCTCAAACCCAACAATACCACATAAAAACCATCAACAACATCACCTTCATATAAACAACCCACAATCACCACTAATAATAAATCTAATATCATCAAAGTCATTAGCAACATTACCACATAAACATCCTCATCGGAATCATCACAATCAAAACCATTTGAAATATTATCACATAACACCATTAAACCATCAATAAATCAATAACACGAAATAATCACCCAAATAAATACCACACCATCATCAACATTCAACAACAACATAAATCACTTAAAATCACAACACCATTTTCAATCCAAATAGCATCAAATTAATCAACCATCAAAGCACCCAAAATGCATCAACAACCATCATATCCAAAATTAACCATCAACACCACTATAAAAAAAAAACCATATAATCTCCAACGAAACCACCATAAGGTAAACCCATATAATTCACATGACAATTCACAACGAACCAACAGTAACACCATTAAATCCACATTCAAAAGCAAAGTACCATAAAATAACATCATCATGTAATATCTAGCAAATTAGAATTTACTAACATTTTCCTAGTGCAGACCTCAATTCAAATCTCTCCACATCCATCATTATTATACCACATGAATAATCTCTAAGTAAAGGAACAAGAGAAGCATAATAAGAAAGAAAAGAAGGAGAGAGTAAAATGGGTAGATGAGAGGGAGGTGTGGGAGATAGCATAAATTTAACCATCCTAGTTCCATCACATCACCCACTAGTATTATATCACATGCAATCTAACATTATCACACCACCAATGCACCCAAAATGCATTAAATTAAAGTTAATTTGCATCATTAACCGAGCATGTAGCATATAGGTCAAACAAGCAACTATGATCAATGAGGAGGATGCGCGACGAGGGCGACGAATTGAAGGGGAAACAGACTCAGCGGAAGGCGTCGCGATTTGGGGCAGCGAGAGCAAAGGAGTCCTCCGGGTTAGGGCTTGGGTTTGGTTTGCGCATACCGGTTCAATCCGATTTAGTTGAACTGGACCAGATTTTTTTAATTTTTTTTTTTAAACTTAATGTTGGGGGTTTACACTGTCTCTACCTATGCCTGCTGCACTGATGTTGGCAGAGAGGATGGGTGACCCAATATCACTCTTCATCGTTTCACTAGTCGCTGACTATGCCTTCCCTAGCGAAACCGTCGTGCTCTTACATCCTCCCTGGATCCGTAGGGACAACGACATCTGTGTAGTACTACACACTGTCCATAGACAGGGTCACATTGATATAAATCTCATTGGCCACAAGTAGCCGGAATAACAACCCTAGGATCCAGACTACTCTTCCGATCGTCTGCAGACGTCAAGGGTGATAGCCGTGTGGTCTACGGATCCACTATCCAAAGCGTCGCATATGGAATCACCTTCCCAGTCCAATAGCAGTCGACGTCGACCGATATTGACGCACATCCGCACGATGGGCTGTGACAACCTCGACTCCATCGGTGCCAAGTCCATGGTAGGGCTCATCCTCGCTCGCCATCTCAGGACTATCACGAGGCCGCCTAAACGACACTCGTGGGGGTATAAATTTCTGGGTAAGGACTTGATCCAAAATTCTTGTCTAATATGACCTAGGAGTTTGTACAATATCTTACCCTACCAACTCCCAGTATCTAAGCTATACATAACCTCAGGAGTGGTGCTCCCAGTATCTAAGCTATGCATAACCTCGGGAGTAGTGCTGCCCCCTTCAGTATCTAAGCTATGCATAACCTCGGGAGTGGTGCCCCCAATATCTAACCTATGCATAACCTCGGAAGGGGTGCGTAGCGGGACGTCACCGTTTGACCATCGTCGGTAACGCGGCGGTCAACCGGGGCATATGAGAAAGGCCCCTTTCGGTCTAAGTTGCAGTGACGTCGCCAAGAGGTTCTAACATGTCGTTATTTACTATCTATGTCTGCATGGTAGTTGTACTAGAATATCATAGAAAATTAATAAAATAATATATAACATGCAAGACACGCTATCACGACATATTAAAACTTAACATGAAAATAATAATATATCATACATGTTGGACAGCAATAAATTAAACTAGCATTCAGACATATCAAATCTTATCAAACATTATATTTTATTTTATTTAAGACATCCACGAATTGTTCCTAAGAAGACCCCAACGGGAATTTCCTAGCTTGAATAAATCCTACATCAGAGAACCAACGCACCTGGGTTAGCGATCCGTTTCTTCAGAACCAACTCACGTGGAAATAAATCACCCGACGAACAACTTGGATCGCGTACCCATGATAGTCCTAATTAACATAATTATTTAAAATAAATTTATTTTATTTTTCTCCTAAAGTAAATAAATTAGAAATTTATCAACCAATTAATTAAAATAATTATTACATCAAATTAACCCCAAACTAAGCATACAAGTTTATGATTAATTCTACCAATTCAAATCTTAATTAATCATATTTTAAATTTTTATCTATTAAACTAACTACAATGTTAAATTAGTTTAATTAACTTAAATGAATTCTATCCAATTTATGCTTATTAAACTCATCCATGACTTGGCCAAGTCACCCAAGGGCGCAATTAAGACCCATGAATTTTTTTTATTTTTTTATTTTTTTATTATTTTAATATTATTTTAATATTTTAATATTATTTTATTATTTTATTATTTTATTAATTTTTATTATTTTAATATTTTCTGACTGGTCAACGGTCGACCTGGTCAACGTTGATCAGTGAACGGTTGACCCGGTCAACGCGGACCTGTTCATCCGGTTTAACACGAGCCTAACCCAAGCCCAGCTGGTTCGGTTCAATCGAGTCAGCTCAATCCATCTAAACCCGAGTACGACTTGAGTTCGATTCAAGTTTATTTTGGTTTGACTCGGATCCGGTTCAACCAACCCAATCTAATTGGGTTTGACTCGTGCTCGAACTAATTTAAATTAGTTGATTCGGCTCACCCAACCCAACTCAATCTGAACCCAAACCTAAGTCAAACCCAACCGATTTAACTCCAATTTGGTTCAACCCAACCAGTTACATTAAATTAACTCTAATTCATAGTTAACTTAACTAAACTTGATTAATTAACTCTAAGAATGTTTAAATCATTATAAGCAAATCATAAACTTAATTTATACTAAACATACGTATTTATAGCTAATCATGATTAATTATTCGCTAAGCATGATTAAGGGAAAGGGGCGAGATCGGCACCTTTCACCGCGCCCTTCGCCGATCGCTTCGCCGACTCCTCCTCGCCGAAGCTTCCGCCGCCCACGCCCGAACGAACTCGCCGGCCAACGACCCCGGCGTCCTCATGCACGAGACGACTGGAAGCGCGCTACAAACGATCCGGCCATAAGAACGAAGCGCCCGAGCTTTCGGAGGTCACCGGACCACCCGCGGACGACAACCACCTCGACAACGAAATTTGGAGCTGAGGATGGAAGAATGATGGACGGAGGGACGATAGCTGCGATTACTCACCTATGGACTCACGAACAGCAAGGGGAAGGAAATCGAGTAACAGGAGAGGCGGATTGAACGATTCGCTCGTCTCCTCCGCATGCGCGTTCTGCTCCGAGCTAGCTGCCAATCGCCGGCTTCACCTGCCGGCCTCGGGGTGGAATACCGGCTGCTACACCTCCGTGGGGACGGAGCAAGGCGATGTAGACGGGTTGCGACTGTAGATTGAGGCGAAGTCGCGGCGGTGACTTCACCGTGTGCTGCGGCTGAGACCCGGGAGCGAAGCAGAGGGCGAGCGAAAATGGAGCCGCTGCTATGCCTTTCTCCGGCGGTCCTCCTCTTGACGACGGCGACGGGAGTTTATGATTAATTCCAAACTAAGCATACAAGTTTATGATTAATTCTACCAATTCAAATCTTAATTAATCATATTTTTAATTTTTATCTATTAAACTAACTACAATGTTAAATTAGTTTAATTAACTTAAATGAATTCTATCCAATTTATGCTTATTAAACTCATCCATGACTTGGCCAAGTCACCCAAGGGCGCAATTAAGACCCATGAATTTTTTTTTATTTTTTTATTTTTTTATTATTTTAATATTATTTTAATATTTTAATATTATTTTATTATTTTATTATTTTATTAATTTTTATTATTTTAATATTTTCTGACTGGTCAACGGTCGACCTGGTCAACGTTGATCAGTGAACGGTTGACCCGGTCAACGCGGACCTGTTCATCCGGTTTAACACGAGCCTAACCCAAGCCCAGCTGGTTCGGTTCAATCGAGTCAGCTCAATCCATCTAAACCCGAGTACGACTTGAGTTCGATTCAAGTTTATTTTGGTTTGACTCGGATCCGGTTCAACCAACCCAATCTAATTGGGTTTGACTCGTGCTCGAACTAATTTAAATTAGTTGATTCGGCTCACCCAACCCAACTCAATCTGAACCCAAACCTAAGTCAAACCCAACCGATTTAACTCCAATTTGGTTCAACCCAACCAGTTACATTAAATTAACTCTAATTCATAGTTAACTTAACTAAACTTGATTAATTAACTCTAAGAATGTTTAAATCATTATAAGCAAATCATAAACTTAATTTATACTAAACATACGTATTTATAGCTAATCATGATTAATTATTCGCTAAGCATGATTAAGGGAAAGGGGCGAGATCGGCACCTTTCACCGCGCCCTTCGCCGATCGCTTCGCCGACTCCTCCTCGCCGAAGCTTCCGCCGCCCACGCCCGAACGAACTCGCCGGCCAACGACCCCGGCGTCCTCATGCACGAGACGACTGGAAGCGCGCTACAAACGATCCGGCCATAAGAACGAAGCGCCCGAGCTTTCGGAGGTCACCGGACCACCCGCGGACGACAACCACCTCGACAACGAAATTTGGAGCTGAGGATGGAAGAATGATGGACGGAGGGACGATAGCTGCGATTACTCACCTATGGACTCACGAACAGCAAGGGGAAGGAAATCGAGTAACAGGAGAGGCGGATTGAACGATTCGCTCGTCTCCTCCGCATGCGCGTTCTGCTCCGAGCTAGCTGCCAATCGCCGGCTTCACCTGCCGGCCTCGGGGTGGAATACCGGCTGCTACACCTCCGTGGGGACGGAGCAAGGCGATGTAGACGGGTTGCGACTGTAGATTGAGGCGAAGTCGCGGCGGTGACTTCACCGTGTGCTGCGGCTGAGACCCGGGAGCGAAGCAGAGGGCGAGCGAAAATGGAGCCGCTGCTATGGCTTTCTCCGGCGGTCCTCCTCTTGACGACGGCGACGGGAGTGGTCCGAGGCGACGGTGGCTTCACCGGCGATCCTTCCATCACTCGTCGCTGCTGCGTGGAGTGCAAAGGGAAGAAGACGCCGTGCGGATTAGGGCGAGCTCCATCGCCCTCTTTTGCGCGGTTCTTCGATGGGTTGGTTCGACGGAACTGACCGTATGGGTCGGTTCGGGTGAACCGATCGACCAGGCCGATCTAATCGAACCGACCGGTCTAAAATTATTATTAATTTTATTTTTTATAAAGGTGGGGGTTTACAAGTACTCCCCCCTTAAAAAATTTTTGGTCCTCCAAAAATAATACTTCAATAATTGCTTACACACTACGTCACCCATGAGTGCAAACCCTGTGCTTCTTTCGATACACTTAATGGTTCCTTCCATTGCACCTTATTGATCTTTTTATAAGGAAAATATATATAGATCTCTCAAATCTTCCCCTTAAGCTAGCATTCTATAGTTCACCACTTGCTAAAGCAAAAGACATATAAAGTTTGTAGCAACTACTACTGGCGAGTACTCCGATAATTTCGGTAAAATAAAGTCTTAAGTCACAAGGAATTCAACTAAATGCTTAAGTGTTCCCATGGGGTATACATTTATCCAAAAATTCAACAACTATAGCAAACAAGCTAACTCAAGGTAGATCTCTATGTGATGGGTCATCGACAAATGGTTCTGGGTCATCAGTAACCCTATCTGGATCCTTGATTGCTAAATCCTCATCATCAATAACCATGTCAGGGTCGTCCTGCATATCCATACCATCTAACGCGTAAAGTCGCGCCTCAATGCGTGGGGACGGTCTCTCAGAGTGTTGACTAGATCTGGTGGCGGGTCCTCGAGTAGACGCTGAGGCAGGTGCAGCAGGTGAGGTCGGTACGGGCAGGCGACCACGACCCGCAGATACAGGATGGATGGCCGACTGCTGAGATCCGCCCATCTGAGTCCGCTGCGGACAGTTGGGCCGAATGTGCCCCTTTTGTCCACAATGATAGCATGAGACCTCTCGGCACAACCCGATGTGGGTCTTGTGGCAGAAGGTACATGGGGCCAACGGTAGGGTACGGTGCATCTGAGAGGCCCTATGTACTGACGGCGGGGGATGCACCTGACTCTGCCGATCAGGCTGCTCAGTTCTTTGTATAAATCGGCCTCCAGATGGAGCCCCTCCTGCAGTTGAGGCAACTGATGCTACTGAGCCAGTCGGTCTGTCCCTAAAATTACCTCGACCCCTGTGTATCGCTGACCTCTTCTTCTTATGCCCCTCCCTCTGTGTACGCGTCGTCTGGAGCATCCTCTCAGTCCACAGGGATTTATCCACTAATTGTTGGAAAGCAGTGTAGTCTAGTATTCCCACCCTAACACGAAGTTGGTCATCCAATCCCTGAATGAAACACAGACGATGATATCTATCGGATAGAATCATGTCGGGTACCAGGGAGGCCAACCAGTTAAACTCCACCACATACTCTGACACAGATCTGCCTCCTTGTGTACACTCCAGGGACACCTGTACCTTCAGATCATGCTGGAGCTCTGTGTAGAAACGCTCGTGGAACTCATCCAGAAAGATGTCCCACGTCAGTCCTATGGAATAACGGGTCTCCAGCTTCTCACGGCAGGTCTCAGCCTCCCCGTCCACAAGATAGAGTGCCACTCCAAGCCGGTCTCTATCGAATAACTCCAAATCAACAGTGAAACGACCGATGTTGTTAATCCAAGACCGAGCTATCTGAGGGTCTGATGATCCAGAAAAAGTGACACAACCCAGATGCCGAGCATCTCTCACCCAGGCGGCTATCGGTCTAGCAACTCGGGTGCTAGGCACCAGAGTAGCAACTCCCCCAAGCGGGGTCTGATAATCAGCCAGGGTATACGTTCTCTGTACTCCTACCGAAGGGGTAGCAACTACCGCTGCAACTCCCACTGGATCTGACTCTGCACAACTGTCAGCTGGAGCAGGTACAACGGCTGGAGCAGTAGCCGCCTGAACTACTGGTGGTGCTGTTGGGGCCACTGGTGCAGCAGGAGGTAAAGAAGGCGCTATCGTTTGTGGCTTCCCCGGCTCCTGCTGCGGCGAGGGAGTCATGATGCTGACCATAGCTGCCGCTATCATGTTCAGCTGTCCCTGCGATACCGGAGCCCGCCCCGATGGCACTGTAGATGTAATCCTCTACCTCAAAGTCTGACGGGAACTCGAGCTCCGACGTGTACCCGACGATGCCTGCTTTGGGATCGTAGGCACTAGTGCCCTGTCGGAATCCCCGGTAACGCTAGCGGTTGGTACCGGTGCGAGTGGCGCTAACGGATCTGCCGATGGACGGGAGGTGGCCGTCGAATGATCCTGGGGTTCTGTGGGCTTTCGGGGTCTCCTCCGTTTGCGTCTCGACGGTACTTTCGACATCTACACGAAACAGGCTTCGATCAGTTCATGCGCAATCAAATTAACGTAAGGTAAACACTTCTGGTACGTATAGTCATGATATAGGTAAACGACCGTACCACTAACTATTTAACTGGCCACTCTAATATATCGGGACTGACTTCCTTATACTAAAGATTTGGAGCCGAAACCTCAAAAATCCTTAGGTTTTTAAACATAGGCTCTGATATCACTTTAATTGTCACACCTCGACCCACATGTCGGACACGTGGCAACCGCCGCATGCGCCCTACAAACCCATACAAGGCATCCAAGTGATACATACCATCCATATACATCATTTACACAGTGAAATTTATAAATAAATCATCTGACTTAAGATTCCTAACAGAGTCCCAATAAACCTACAACAATTCTATGATAAAAGGTATCGATAAATAAAAATAGACCCGTCGATGGACTCATCTTCATCAACCGTCTCGTATGATCATCTAACACACCTGCACACACGGGGAAAATTGGTGTGCTCAGCCTTGCGGCCTAGTGTGAAATTACGGCTCTACCGAATAAAGAAATCAAATGCTAGGAGGAGTATTCTAGGATGCCTTCGGTTGTTAATCATCATTTTTTATTTGATTTGTATAAATCAAATTATAGAATGCAGTAAAACATTATAATTAAATACATATGTATATTTCACTAGATGTCACCTAAGTTGTATATAATGTCAAAATCAACAGCATGTCACCTACGTTATAATAAGACTTTAAGGTTACAAGACTGGGGCTGCCAGCTCCCAGTATCTAAGCTATGCATAACCTCGGAAGTGGTGCTCCTCCCTCCAGTATCTAAGCTATGCATAACTTCGGGAGTGGTGCCCCCAGTATCTAAGCTATGCATAACCTCGGAAGGGGTACGTAGCGGGACGTCACCGTTTGACCATCGTCGGTAACGCGGCGGTCAACCAGGGTATATGAGAAAGGCCCCTTTCGGTCTAAGTTGCGGTGACGTCGCCAAGAGGTACTAACATGTCGTTATTTACTATCTATGTCTGCATGATAGTTGTACTAGCATAGTATAGAAAATTAATAAAATAATATATAACATGCAAGACACGCTATCACGACATATTAAAACTTAGCATGAAAATTATGATATATCATATATGTTGGACAACAATAAATTAAAATAGCATGCAGACATATCAAATCTTATCAAGCATTATATTTTATTTTATTTAAGACATCCAGGAATTATTCCTAAGAAGACCCTAGCAGGATTTTCCGAACTTGAATAAATCTTACATCGGATAACCAACGCACCTGGGTTAGCGATTCGTTTCTTCAGAACCAACTCACGTGGAAATAAATCACCCGACGAATAACTTGGATCGCGTACCCACGATAGTTGTAATTAATACAATTATTTAAAATAAATTTATTTTATTTTTCTCCTAAAGTAAATAAATTAGAAATTTATCAACCAATTAATTAAAATAATTATTACATCAAATTAACCCCAAACGAAGCATACAAGTTTATGATTAATTCTACCAAATTAAATTTTAATTAATCATATTTTAAATTTTTATCTATTAAACTAACTATAATGTTAAATTAGTTTAATTAACTTAAATGAATTCTATCCAATTTATACTTATTAAACTCATCCATTACTTGGCCCAAGTCACCCAAGGGCCCAATTAAGACCAATGAAATTTTTATTATTATTATTATTTTTTAATATTTTAATATATTTTTAATATTTTTTATTATTTTAATATTATTTTATTAATTTTTTTATTATTTTAATATTTTTCTGACTGGTTAACGGTTGACCTGGTCAACGCTGACCGGTCAACGGTTGACCCGATCAACGCGGACCGATTACTGTTTATCCAGTTTAACACGAGCCTGACCCAAGCCCAACTAGTTCGGTTCAATCGAGTCAGCTCAATCCATCTAAACCTGAGTCCGACTTGAGTTTGGTTCAAGTTGATTTTGGTTTGACTCGAATCCGGTTCAACCAACCCAATCTAATTGGGTTTGACTCGAGCTCAAACAAATTTAAATTAGTTGATTTGGCTCACCCAACCCAACTCAATCTGAACCCAAACCTAACTTAAACCCAACCGATTTAACTCCAATTTGGTTCAACCCAACCAGTTACATTAAATTAACTCTAATTCATAGTTAACTTAACTAAACTTAATTAATTAACTCTAAGCATGTTTAAATCAATATAAACAAATCATAAACCTAATTTATACTAAACATACTTATTTATAGCTAATCATGCTTAATTATTCGTTAAGCATGATTAAGGGAAAGGGGTGAGATCGGCACCTTTCACCGCGCCCTTCGCCGATCGCTACCGCCGGAGCTTCCACCGCCCATGCCCGAACGAACTCGCTGGCCAACGACCCCGGCGTCCTCTTGCGCGAGACGACTGGAAGCGCGCTGCAAACGATCCGGCCGTAAGAACGAAGTGCCGGAGCTTTCGAAGGTCACCGGACCACCCGCGGACGGCAACCACCTCGACAGCGAAATCGAAAGATGGAAGAACGATGGACGGAGGGACGATAGCGGCGATTACTCACCTATGGACTCACGAACAGTAAGGGGAAGGAAATCGGGTAACAGGAGAGGCGGATTGAACGATTCGCTCGTCTCCTCCACGTGCGTGTTCTGCTCCGAGCTTGCTGACAATCGCCGGCTTCACCTGCCGGCCTCGGGGTGGAATACCGGCTGCTACACCTCCGTGGGGACGGAGCAAGGCGATGTAGACGGGTTGCGATGGTCGATTGAGGCGAAGTCGCGGCGGCGAATTCACCGTGTGCAGCGGCGACTTCACCGTGTGCAGCGGCGGAGACCCGGGAGCGAAGCAGAGGGCGAGCGAAAATGGAGCCGCTGCTATGCCTTTCTCCGGCGGTCCTCCTCTCGACGATGGCGATGGGAGTGGTCCGAGGCGACGACAGCTTCACCGGCGATCCTTCCGTCGCTCATCGCTGCTGCGTGGAGTGCGAAGGGAAGAAGATGTCGTGCGGATTAGGGCGAGCTCCATCGCCCTCTTCTGCGCGGTTCTTCGATGGGTTGGTTCGACGGAACCGGCCGTATGGGTCGGTTCGGGTGAACCGGTCGACCAGGCCAGTCTAACCGAACCGGCAGGTCTAAAATTATTATTATTATTATTATTATTTATTTAAAGGTGGGGGTTTACATCTTTCTTAAAAAGTCATTGGTTTCCTTAATTCTAGTATGAATAATGTGCTTAAGAAATTACAGGAACTTATGAGTCATTTCTTTGTGTGCAATGTTCTTTTGGAAAGTCATTGTGGTCCTTAAAAACTCTTGCAATTTAAGAATCGTTCCATTGTATGTTCATGTACGTCAAATCATATAGTTCCTTTTCTCTTGGTTTTTGTTCCTAATATATTGGATGCTACCCGTCATGATAATACATATTGATACCATTACCACAATTATTTTCCAATATTATACCTCCTTGCATGCCTCTTTCATTTCGCCTATCACCTCGATGTACTCTCATTTACTTCTGTTTACTCCATTACTTTTCCAAATTTCTTGGTTAGTGTTATACTCCATGGATTTGAAGAATGCAATACTACTTTGTTGGTTATGATAAAGATTGACTTAACATGTTTCTATGTCTTGTCAACTTTGAGACTCTTATTTCATTATGTAGAAATTAATGAAAAATTTATATTGCATAACCACAATGGTTGTATCTAGTTGTGCATCTTATCATTTTGAGCATATAGATGCAAGATCGTAAGTTTTCTACTCCCAAATATGATAATCTTATCTTTTGCATATAGATGCAAGGAAAAAAAAAATGCCATGGTATATTTCCAGGTGATTAGTCTTGGGATTCATTGGCATGGTATTGTCGAATAATATACCGTTTAACATTTTCTTAAAATCCTTCGTACTCTGCTATTCCACCCACAATTATTTTTGCATATGCATTAGTTTGGCACTTCAAAATTTTTGCAGCAGAAATAAAATCTTGACTTCCATTGGTCTCGAAAATTGTATCATCTTTCACTTGATGATGAGAGCTATTATGTCATAGTTTTTCTTCACTATCTTTTCCAATATTGGGGTTGGATGATTCTTTTGTCTTTTTATGATCTTAGCACATTGATTTCTATCCTCATGGATTTCCTCTAAATACCTACTAGCTTTCTTGTCTGCTTCAGATATTGTAGAAATCCGATCATCTACTATGTGTAAATTCATATTTAATAAGAATTTGACCTAGTTTCAAAATGTTTTTCAATTTCATCTTAAGATCATTTTCATCTATTAGTATTGTTATCTTCTCTCTTAGCTTGTAAGAAACCTCATCTCTAATATGTACATTTAATTTTTCTTAGCAATTAGGTTCACATTTTATTTATTTATTCTTTCCCTCATATTTCTCACAGGTTTGTAGTCTTGCAATATAACCTAGTCTAGATTTTAGTTAAACTACCTTTGAGGACTTTAGAAAAAAAAAAATCTTTACAATCGTGGTTGTATCTTGAACCCCTGTTTTCTATTCAATATCAAAGTGAGAATACACATTTGATCCTTTTCACCCAATTTCTTGTCATTCATACCTTGCTAGAACTTATATTAGCAAAGGTTATCTTTGGATCTATCAAGTATGATAGTCTTAAGGGAGTTCAAGCTAACACTACAATTATATTCAAGGTTGTAATAGAACTTGAGGTTGCAAAAGGTTGATACTAAATAAGATTATGAAATCTATTGATATTGTTAAAAGGAAGATACGACACAAATGGAGTATCCATGTGTATCTTCAAATTGTACATCCATGAATACATACTCATGTAATGAGTTTTGTTATATTGGGGTATGATCTTGCGAATAAAGAAAAATATACCCAATGCTTTTATCATGATAGTTAGCTTCATCTATCAGTCAGATAAATCATAGCATTTCATTGGAAATAAGTTGCATTTACTCACCGATGTTTTTCCTTTTGGTTTCCATGAACTTGTCAAGCATTTTTATAGGGAATATATGACCTTTCACTACATTACTTAAGTGTTTACATATGAACATAGCTATACTATATAAGACCTTGATTGATTATAGTTATTCGCATAACATTCTCTTCTCTAAGAAAATATGTTTTGATTGCTTGCAACTTTTATTGGAATTTTTGGTTACGATGTGGTTTCATTATTAGTATCAATTTTTGAGCTTTAGACATCAAACCCTTGCATGTTGTTCTACCTAGGAATTTCATTGTGGGCTAGGAGAATGCTAAACATGAGTCTTTTTAATCCTTCTTAGATATTTTAGGGTACCTAACTTAATGAGCTCTCATACTTTTATTAAGAGATAGAATTAAAGTAGGGGTAATAAAATTTCTTATATGATACTCGAGAAATCCCAACTGAGGAGAAACAGAACTTTCTTTAGTCCTCCTTAGAATATAAAAGCAGTAAACATGCTTGTTGTTAGGATTCAGAAAATATTTAGTTGGCAAAAGATAGAGGCCATACTATCTTTCCAAATTGAACAAAATGCTAGAATGAGAAGTTAATGAGGATTGTGACTAAATCTTTACAACATTTCTCACCAACCCCTATTAGTTAAATTTTATAGCTTCTAATACCTACTAAGAGTTAGTTAAATATGCAACTAGTACATATGACACCTACATAGCTTGATGTACCTACCACAAAAAAAAAAAAAGAGAAAGAAGTCGAGGAAGGCACTTAGGAAACCAAAAGAACGGATCTAGTCCCACTATCCGGATCTATTCAAAGCACTTAATAGTTGGGAGAAATCATAAAGGTAGTAAACTTCTTTATTCATAATGTAAATCCAAACTATGCATACTTTTATAATAATTTTAATTTTTGGAGGACTAAAAATTTTTAAGGGTGTGAGAACTTGTAAAACCCAAAAATTTGGTTAAAAAAATAAAATAATAATAATAATAATAAAAGTAATAAAAATAATATGCAGGAATGGAAGGGGTTTTATGAAAAGATAGTTTTGTAGCAGGGTGAAATAGGAATAATAATGTTGTAAATTTTATGAATGTGGGGGGGTAAAATAGGGAAGAAGGTGTGAGAGATTTGTATTTTTGTATTATAGATAAATTTGTAAAAAAATTTGAATAAGAAGGACTTATTAAAGATTAGGATTAAACGGGAATTAAAGATTAGTTAATTTGAATAAATTAGTTAAATCGTTGAATCAAGGATGGACGATTAGGATTAAACGGGAATTAAAGATTTTAATTATTTATTAAAAACCGAATTTTCACCCATCGAGCGCGCGCGGGTTGAAGCTTCTTCTTTTTCTCTCTCCTCCCCTATTCCACGGCAGCAACCCTTCATCATTTTATCAACGACGTTTGCACCACTTTCCGATCGTATTTTTCGACGAGATTTCAGATACAGCTTCAGGAGAGTGAGGAGAACACATTAGATGTATAAATTTACAGTTTTGGTTGAGATTTGGGAGAGAAAAGAGGAGAGAAGTGAGGGGCGGCGAAAGTTCGTCGCCGGAGCTTGCTCCGGCGATTGCCGGCCATTCCGGCTGCGGAACTTCGCAAACTTGGTACCTATGCCTTCTCCTCCACGAGAGCTTTCCATTGGTACCGGAGTTGAGAGTTATTGGCCGCCGGTCGGCCGCCGGCGAGCTAAAAATCCTAACTTAGGGTTTTCGCCCAAATTGAATTAATTCGTGAAATTGATCTCGTATGAGCTATAATAATTGGGGAAAATATGATTTTTGGAATCCTTGTGATGAGAGCTTTCGAATGGTACCAATATTGGTATTGTTCGGAGAACTTTGCCGGTGAGGGTTCCGGCGAACTTTCCGACGAGTTTCCGGTGAGCTCCGGCGAACTTTCCGGCGAACTTGAGATAAAAATTAGAGTGATTCTAGAGACTATTTTAAGCATGTTGGTGAAGACAGATTTGTAAAATTATTACCGGATTGAGAGATTTAATTCGTTGAAATATTCACAGGAAATTCGATAAGCAAGCACGAGGATACGAACGTTCGCGATACGAACTAGAACGTGCTTGTAACGCTAGAATCAGGTGAGTGTTTATTCTCCATGTAGAATAAACGGGATAGTTCTCAATGTTTAGTCCAAGAGAACTATATCCCTTTGGTTAGATATGCTTGATATTTCTTTGGCTCTCCTACTAGTTAATTATCCTGAGTATGATTGCATTTGAGTTGTGAATCACCTTTGATATCCATGCTGCTTGATATACTGTTCTTTGATTCATTATAAGTATGATATTATGCTTTTATTGACTCTAGATCTAGCATATGCATTTGCCTGACTCTTTGTGATACTTCTTTCACTTGTTAATGCATATGGCTAGTATGATCTGATACTGGATAGTGCTATAGGCACTTTCACTGCAGTGATAGGATATTACATTATTAGCACACCCATGGGCCGCCTAGTGAGAGGGGCATGGGATGTTAGTGCTCGAGGTCAGGATGGGAGATCGGGATACTCCTGACTGGGTTTTTACTCTGGATTAGCTATGGATACCAGGTAGCGAAATCCAGTGGGCAACCCAGGGGGAAAGGGGGCTTTGTTTATTTATTCTTGCACTTCTGCTTTGATCTGGGTACCTTATGATATTTGATTCCTTCCCCTGAGGTAACAGTTGTTGGCCACAACTGTATTTTGATTATGCCAGCCCCAGATATAGTCTCGTGTGATTCTTGATTGCTCAATTTGATTGGCTATTGCACACGAATAGTCATATGATTCTATTTTTGAGACTTTTTTATTTTATGTTCTCGGTTTTACATTATTTTCTATCCAACTCACTGAGTACGGCGTTACTCACCCCGTAGGGGAACTCATTTTTATTTTTCAGGATCACAGCAGGAGAGAGTGTGATAGATATCGCAGTGTATAGTCAGGCACCTGATTTCTTTTGAAAGGTAGGACAGTTCTACCTTTGTTTTGTGTGTATAGGGATCCACTGGCTAGGTACTTTGTATAACCTTGGGCATATATCCATTTTGATTGTAAATTACTTGTATATAAGTGTGTGCCACTGTAATAACGATTTGGTTTTAATAATATATATTTTTAGAGTTATATTGATCTGTCATCCAGGTTCTCTCCTTCCATAAATAGAGGGGATATACATCAGGCACGCTTAGTGGATTCCTATATAGTGCCGGAGGTTAGGCGGGCTATATGTGGAGTTCACTGCAGTCTGCCACGTACCCTAGGGGAAGGTACGGGGTGTGACAGATTTTGGTGGTATTAGAGCAGGTTCATATTAGAACTTATGTATATCCTGATTCGATTATTGGAGAACTTAGATATATTAGGATATCATTTGTATAAATGATCTTTTAGAAGTAATCCATATTAGGAAATAAGGAGTCCAGTGGATCTTTAATAAGAAGCAGTCTAGTTGCCCTAGGATATATGTCGTATACGTAACATTGATAATAATATTCGTGCAGGATATTCAGAATGCAGCCATAGCATAGTCATTCGGGTAATGAGGCATCACATGGACAGGAGGGTTCCTCTGCCTCCCATGCAGTACCAGTAGAGGGTGGCCAGGCTGCACCATTTGTTGCAGGAGGAGTCACTCTCTTAGAGCGATTCAAACTCAGACTGCATCGATACTAGCTCCTGTTTCACCAGTGCAGGCACCCGTTGTTGCTCCTCAGACTGATTTACTAAAGCAGATCAAGACAGCTCGACAATTAGGCTGTTACAGTTTTGAGGGATCTAGAGACCCAGAAATAGCTCACAAATGGTTACAGATAGTTTCAAAGACTGCTAGAGACATGAGATTGACAGACGCAGACACTATCAGACTAGCAGCTCAGCTATTAGAGGGTGATGCACAGGTTTGGTGGGAGTCCCTTAGCGCTAGTGGAGCTTTACCTACTACTTGGGAAAGATTTATAGATCTCTTCAATAGGGAGTACTACACTAGCTTTTATAAGGATCAGAAGAGAGAAGAATTCTTTGCACTATGACAGGATCATAGGTCAGTATTGGAGTTTGACACTGAGCTAAGAGCTTTATCAGTATTTATCCCAGAGTATGCCCGAGATACTGAGTATATGCGTAGCAGGTTTAGAAAGGGACTGAAAATAGAGATTAGAAAGTTGTTGGTTACTTCTACCACTGTTAGTTATCATGAGTCAGTGCAGATGGCAGTGGAGATTGAGCAGTTATCCCCAGCACCTTTTAAGGGTAAAGAAATTTTCTCAGGAAAGAGAAAGTCAGGATTTTTCAGTCCTACATTCCAGAGGAAGAGTACGATAGTTAAGGGATCGCAAAGAATGGGGGAATCATCTAGTAGTGCTCCTAGATCACCAGCTTACCCTCGAGCTTTACCCATTTCAGATTCTGAGTCTCATGTTCGACCTATGACTAGAGATACTTGCAGAAATTATGGTAAGAATCATTCTTGAATCTGCAGAGCTCCCCTGAGATGTTTCTATTGTCATCAGCCAGGGCATTATCGTAGTAACTGCCCAAAACTACAACAAAGAGGTGACAGTAGAAGCAGTGGGATACCCAGACCAGTACCAAGTTGTAGGGGATCGACCACTTAGGACAGACAACCATCTGGGGCAGTGAGAAGCTATAAAGCAGATCAAGGAAGCAGTGTTAGAGGGACACAAGGTTGTTCTGGAATTCCACCGCGAGAGCAGACCAGGATCTTTGCTAGTTCAGATAAGGAGGCTGAGGCCAATCCAGACCTGATAACAGGTACCTTACAGCTTTTTCAGCATACTGCTAGAGTACTTATTGATAGTGGTTCTCATATATCTTATATTAATCCTGAGTTTGCAAAGTTTAGTGATAAACCCTTAGTTCCTTTGAAACCTGAACTTATTGTATGCACACCTCTAGGAGAACAACTTCTTAGAGATACAGTTTATAAGGACTGTGAGATTATGTTGGGAGATATCATATTACTAGCAGACCTAATCCCATTAGATATGTCTGATCTTGACTTGATACTGGAGATTTACTGGTTAGCCCGACATAAAGCCACAGTCAACTGTTTTACCAAGGAAATGATATTTTCGATAGAGGGAACACCTGAATTACATTTTACTGGGAATCGCCGAATTCTACCGACTTGTATAATTTCGGCACTACAAGCTTGGAAATTAATAAGAAAAGGATGTGTAACGTATTTAGCTCAAATAATAGACACATCCACCTTAGGAACCAAGCTAGAAGAGATACCGGTGGTATGTGAATTCCCTGATGTATTTCCTGAAGAATTACCAGGTGTACCACCTGATAGGGAAGTGAATTTCTTTATTGAATTACAACCAGGCACTCACCCTATCAATATCCAACCATATAGAATGGCACCTACAGAACTTTGTGAATTGAAAGTACAATTACAAGAATTGCTTGATAAAGGATTCATCAGACCGAGTACTCACCCTGGGGAGCACTGGTATTATTTGTAAAGAAGAAAGATGGTACCTTAAGATTATGTATTGATTATAGATAATTAAATAAGGTGACCATCAAGAATAAATACCCTTTGCCGAGAATTGATGATCTTTTTGATCAACTACAAGGAACTAAGGTATTTTCAAAAATTGATTTGAGATCAGGATATCATCAATTGAGGATTAGAGAGTCAGATATCCCTAAGACTATCTTCAGGACCAGATATAGACATTATGAGTTTGTGGTAATGTATTTTGGTTTAACAAATGCCCCAGCTGCATTCATGAATTTAATGAACAGAGTATTTCATCCATATCTCGATAAGTTTGTTATTGTATTCATAGATGATATTCTGATATACTCTTCTAGAGAAAAGGAACATGCTGAACATCTGAGAATAGTATTACAGACACTGCGAGAAAAGAAACTATATGCAAAGTTCTCTAAATGTGAGTTTTGGTTAAAAGAAGTGAAATTCTTGGGACATACCGTATCAGAAAAAGGTATCATGGTTGATTCAAATAAAGTTGAAGCAGTTTTGAAATGGGAACAACCCAAGAATGTTACGAAGATTCACAGTTTCTTAGGTCTAGCTGGATATTATAGAAGATTCATTGAGGGATTTTCTAAGATAGCTGGACCACTCACTCGATTGACCAGAAAAGAAGTGAAATTTAAATGGAATGAAGAATGTGAAAAGAGTTTTCAGAAACTTAAGGATTGTCTTACTTCTGCTCCAGTTCTGACACCAAAGCCTAATGAAAATTATACAGTATACAGTGATGCTTCCAGACAAGGGTTAGGATGTGTATTGATGCAGGAAGGAAAGGTTATTGCTTATGCATCCCGTCAGCTAAGGAAACATGAATTAAATTATCCTACTCATGATTTGAAACTGGCAGCAGTAGTATTTGCACTAAAGATATGACGGCATTATTTATATGGAGTTCAATGTCATATCTTTACTGACCATCAGAGCTTGAAGTATATTATGACTTAAAAAGAGCCAAACTTGAGACAGAGAAGATGGTTGGAGTTAATAAAGGATTATGATTTGATAATTGAGTATCATCCAGGAAAAACAAATGTAGTAGCTGATGCATTGAGCAGAAAGTCAGTTACATTATCACATATTTCAGCCACTACATTACCGCAGCTAATAGAATTAGAATCTTTGGAAATTCAGCTAAATGGTGATACAATTAGTGAGGTACTAGCTACATTTGTTGTGCGACCTACACTTCATGAAGAAATTTGGGTTTTGCAAAGCACAGACGAGGAATTAAGTAAAGTAATTCAAAAGATGCAAACTGAAGAAAATTCTGAGTTCAGAATTAGAGATGATGGGTTATTAGTATACCGAGACAGAGTTTGTGTCTCTAATAAAGTTGAACTCAGGAAAGCTATATTGGAGGAAGCTCATTCTTCGGCATATGCAATGCACCCGAGCAGTACAAAGATGTATCGCACCATAAAAATAAATTATTGATGGCCTGATATGAAGAAAGATATTGCAGATTATGTAGCTAAGTGTCCTATATATCAGCAAGTTAAAGCTGAGCATCAGAGACCGGCAAGAAAGCTACAGTCTTTGCCAATTCGAGAATGGAAATGGGAACATATCACTATGGATTTTGTGATAGGATTACCCCGTACATCCAGCAATCATAATGCAATATGGGTAATTGTGGACAGACTTACTAAATCTGCTCATTTTCTGGCAATTAATAATACTTATTCATTGGAAAAGTTAGCCAGAATTTACATTCAGGAGATTGTGAAGCTCCATGGAGTTCCCATTATCATTGTTTCTGATAGAGATCCCAGATTTACTTCTCATTTCTGGCCAAAGATGCATGAAGCTTTGAGGACGACATTACAGTTTAGCACAACTTTTCATCCCCAAACTGATGGCCAATCTGAAAGAACAATTCAAACCTTGGAAGATATGTTAAGGGCTTGTGTAATTGAATTTCAGGGAAGTTGGGATCAACACTTACCGTTGATTGAGTTTGCTTACATTAACAGTTATCAGGCTAGCATCGGAATGCCACCGTATGAGGCTTTGTATGGAAGAAAATGTAGAACACCGTTATGTTGGGATGAAGTGGGAGAAAGGAGAATAGAAGGGAATGAGTTGATAGAAACTACGACAGAAAAGATTAAAATTATTAAGGAAAGATTGAAAGTAGCCCAGGATAGACAGAAAAGTTATGCAGATAACCGAAGAAGAGAATTAGAGTTCCAACCTGGGGATATGGTTTATTTGAAAGTAGCTGAATGGAAAGGAATTATAAGATTTGGAAACACAGGCAAGTTGAGTCCCAGATATATTGGACCTTTCCGAATCATTAATAGAATTGGTCCAGTAGCTTACAGATTAGAGTTACCACAGGAGATGGCTAGAATACATGATATATTTCATGTATCAATGTTAAGGAAATGTATTTTAGACCCAGAACGAGTTTTAGAAACACCCCCGATAGAGCTTGCAGATAATTTAAGTTATAAGATACAACTTGTGTAAATTTTAAAGCGAAAGAAGAAAATCTTAAGAAATAGGGATGTGTTGATGATTAAGGTGTTGTGGAGGAGTGCACAAGTAGAAGAAATCACTTGGGAATCAGAAGAGTATATGAAAAGGAAGTATCCTCAGCAGTTTCAAGCATCGACTTAAGCTAAATTTTGAGGACAAAATTTCTTTAAGGAGGGTAGGATGTGAGATTTGTATTTTTATATTATAGATAAATTTGTAAAAAAAATGAATAAGAATGACTTATTTGTAAAATTTTGTGAATTTTTGTAGTATGAAATTTTGACATGAAAATTATACCATCAGATAGTATTTTTGATAAGGAATCCAACGGCGCAGACGGATCGTAATTTGGACGTCGTTTGATTAGTTAAATCGTTGAATCAAGAATGGACGGTTAGGATTAAACGGGAATTAAAGATTTTAATTATTTATTAAAAACCGAATTTTCACCCATCGAGCGCGCGCGGGTTGAAGCTTCTTCTTTTTCTCTCTCCTCCCCTGTTCCACGGTAGCAACCCTTCATCATTTTGTCAACAACGTTTGCACCACTTTCCGATCGTATTTTTCGACGAGATTTCAGATACAGCTTCAGGAGAGTGAGGAGAACACATTAGAGGTATAAATTTACAGTTTTGGTTGAGATTTGGGAGAGAAAAGAGGAGAGAAGTGAGGGGCGGCGAAAGTTCGTCGCCGGAGCTTGCTCCGGTGATTGCCGGCCATTCCGGCCGTGGAACTTCGCAAACTTGGTACCTATGGCTTCTCCTCGACGAGAGCTTTCCATTGGTACCGGAGTTGAGAGTTATTGGCCGCCGGTCGGCCGCCGGCGAGCTAAAAACCCTAACTTAGGGTTTTCGCCCAAATTGAATTAATTCATGAAATTGATCTCGTATGAGCTATAATAATTGGGGAAAATATGATTTTTGGAATCCTTGTGATGAGAGCTTTCGAATGGTACCAATATTGGTACTGTTCCGAGAACTTCGCCGGCGAGTTTCCGATGAGCTCCGGCGAACTTGAGATAAAAATTAGAGTGATTCTAGAGACTATTTTAAGCATGTTGGTGAAGACGGATTTGTAAAATTGTTACCGGATTGAGAGATTTAATTCGTTGAAATATTCACAAGAAATTCGGTAAGCAAGCACAAGGATACGAACGTTCGCGATACGAACTAGAACGTGCTTGTAACGCTAGAATCAGGTGAGTGTTTATTCTCCAGGTAGAATAAACGGGATAGTTCTCAATGTTTAGTCCAGGAGAACTATATCCCTTTGGTTAGATATGCTTGATATTTCTTTGGCTCTCCTGCTAGTTAATTATCCTGAGTATGATTGTATTTGAGTTGTGAATCACCTTTGATATCCATGCTGCTTGATATACTGTTCTTTGATTCATTATAAGTATGATATTATGCTTTTATTGACTCTAGATCTAGCATATGTATTTGCCTGACTCTTTGTGATACTTCTTTCACATGTTAATGCATATGCCGGAGGTTAGGCGGGCTATATGTGGAGTTCACTGCGGTCTGCCACGTGCCCTAGGGGAAGGTACGGGGCGTGACAGAAGGGCATTACTGTTGATAGGTACAATTGATAGGGTTAAAGTAGGTGATCCACCTACTTGCGTGCGATGCACGTTAGCATACCCTACGCCCTAAACCTGGACGAGGGCAACGGCGCCCTCATCGTATCCCTTCCTCTCTCACGCCCGCGATGCCGATATGTCACCATATCATAGGGAGCTCGACGGCGAACTCGTCGCCCTCTTCCCCGCCGTCGCTTTCTCTCTTGTGGGCAGTGTGTAATACTATACAGATTATCGTTACCCTTACGGAGACCAAGGAGGAAGTAAGGACGCAATGTTTCACTGGGACCGGGTGTAGGGTGCGATTAGCGAAACAGTGGAGAGAGATATACGGTGACCCATCCTCTCTACCAACATCAGTGCAGCAGGCCTAGGTAGAGACATAGAATGATACTGCACTGATGGACTTATAGGAAGTCCTCGACGAGGGAATTCCTCTAAGCAAAGGCAGGTGACCCGAGATATTTGATACAAAGATGGAACTAATTTAGATGACATTTGTTAGTGACACAAATATGTATTATACCCTAGAGGATAGTTAGAGACATACCAAGAGGTGCACTATCATACATTATCTTAATTGTTGATGACATCATTTACTTTACTAAACTTATAATATGATAGTTAAAAAAACAAAGGCATCTTAGAATCTTCTCCTAGTATTGATTTTCTTAAAATAATTTTGAGCCGTAATTTTGTATTAGGCCGCAAGGCTGAGCACATCGCGTTCAATTTGTGTGTAGGTTTAGGAATAATTGTCGAGATCATTAACGATGGGTATAACGTCAGAGGATTTTATTTTTCATATTTAGTTCATTAATTATCAAAAGTAGTATTGTATTATATCTATATCGGGACTGTACTAAAGGACTGTAAATGCAGACTGTATTGAGACCTTTGTTATATTTTAGTGACTTTTGATAAAATGTTGAGTATATCATATGCCTTGTATGGTTTTCCGGATCCATACGGCGATTGCCACGTGCCCTACCGACGGGTCGGGGCGTGACAATTAAAGTGGTATTAAAGTCTAGGTTTCAAGACCTAAGGATTAAAGAGATATCAGAAATTAGGCTAAGAGTCCTAAGAGCTATGAAAAATCAGTCCTGATATAGTTAGGAGGTTAAGAATGTCAGTAAGTGGTATGATTATTTGGCCGAGACTTATTTACGATATTGATTCGCAGTAAATCAATATGTATACATGGGTTATACCTATATGGTATGGTTAATGGAGGATTTTACTCATCGAAAATTTATTTCGTGTAGATGTCGGATGTACTGCCAAAACGGAAACCAGGAAGACCTCGAAAGAAAGGGAATCCTCGGAACTTTACGAACGTTACTTCCCGTCCCCCGGTAAATCCGACGATGCCACTTGCACCAACACCAACTGCTAGTGTGGTTGATGATTTGGAGGGAGCATCATTTCGGTTGGTCCCAGAATAGTCATCGTCAAGGACACCATGGATCTCGGATGCAACGGATACGATAGTACAACCTATGGTTGGCGATGTACCACTAGGACATGCACCTTTATCGTAGGAACATCTGAATATGATAGCAGCGACAATGGTTAGTATTCTTAATCTAGCCACGCAGCACTAGACGAGAGAGTCGGAGACCATAGTACCTTCTCCACCACCTGAAGCCCACCTTGTATCGCCAGTGCCGCAAGTCATTCCGGTAGCCACTACTTCGACTGATACACCTGTTACATTAGATAGCACATCCGAGACAGCACCAGTTAAGGGCTTGGAAGATATAGTTATCTCTCCGGTAGTCTGATCGGTAACCCGTGTCCAGCTAGTTTATCAGACCCCACCGAAGGGAGGTATCACCACAATACGAGACTCCTCAGAAGGTATTCGCATTGGTAGATCTTTGATATCCTGGCTGCATGATGCTAGACAGTTGGGTTATGCATCTTTTTCCGGATCTTCAGACCCGCAGATGACCCGAGCTTGGATAAAAAATATTCGTCGAGTCACTACAGAGTTAGAGCTAGCAGATAAGGACAAACTTAGTATAGCACTCCACTTGCTGTAAGGAGATGCTGAGATATTGTGGGAGGAGCAGGAGGCTCGTTGCACTGTCGAGTTGACTTGGGTTAGCTTCCAGGAGGAGTTTCACATGCAATATAATACCTCGATACAGAAAAATCTAAGAGATATGAGTTTTTAAAGTGTGCACAGAGGGGTAGATCTGTATCCGAGTATGCAGCGGATTTCAACAGGTTAGCATCCTTCGTATCAAAGATAATCCCATCAGAGAACTATTATTGTTTCTATTTGTCGAAGGACTAGATGACCCTATTTGATTAAACATGGGATTATTAGACACAGTGGGGATCCATAGGGTTGTGGATAAGGCCCTTATGGCCGAGAGATTTATTCTAGTGAGCCGCAAGCAGAATGAGGATCATAAGAGGAAGCGATTAGTGTCACAGAAGGGTCGAGGCGAGCAAAGTGACCGGTAGGTCACTATGATTTTATCGATCGCCTCGACAACTAGGATAACTCCATCTAGTGGTCTAGTCTCCCAAAGGATGATCCCACACAATCCACTGAGTCAGACTCACCGACCGCCACCATCGCTAGGGCCTACTCAAATATATTGTGCCCCTTACTTGGTTCCATGTTCTCTTTGCAACAAGGTCCACATCGGACCATGTTGAGGGATTTCTTGCTACTAGTGCAGCCAGAAAGGACACATCCAGGCAAATTACCCACAGCGGAGCCAGATGAGAGATTTCCAACAATCAATAACACCTGCTCTTGTTGGTCGTGGCTGCCCATTCATGTTAGCCACACCTAAAACTTCTGCCTCGAATTGACTAGAGGACTTGCCCGTAGACGGGGCCAACACTTCTAGGGGTTGTCACCGTGTACCTAGCATGCTCCTTCGCGTTGGATAGCATGGATGCAAAAAATGATCGAGATATAGACACTGATGATCCAGACCTGGCCACTGATGACCTGGGCACAATTACTGATGACCCATTGCCTGGCGATACATCTTGAGATACTTTGTTATTCTAGCTGGCGAACTTTTGTTAGTAATTGAATCTATGATAAACTTAAGTATACTTTTACTTAGTGAATTGCTTTTAACATAGAACTACGTACTTTGTTGGGGAGTTGCTAAGTTGATAACATCAAGGGTTAGTAAAATAAAAAATCCTAGAGAATTTATTGATCATTTGGGTCGTTATCAAAATTCTTAGATTGGAAACCAATATTTTGACAGTCATTAAGTATGTTATTCGTATCAGCTCCTTACACTTGCAACTCCATGTGCAGTGTTTATAGCTCCCCTCTGAGTAATGACATCAATAAGAAAATCAATATGATACTTTTTTGATTATTTGCGTACACAATCGTAGATATACGGAAATATTAATAAGAGAAAAGTGAGGATGATTGAGTGGTCTAAGTTACTTGACTTACCTTCTATTTTTTTTGAGAAGGCAACTTTTGACAATTAGTGGGTAATACTATAACACGCAACTTGTTCAATCTCTCCAATTAACAATTTTAGCAACTTTATTACATGTAAAAATGTTTAGAAATTTCTCAATATAATCATGGAGTACTCTCTCTTGCAACCATTTTTAGAAATTTCTTAATATAATCATGGAGTACTCTCTCTGTAAACCCTAAATTTTATGTAAAAAAAAAATCAAGAGTAGAAGGGGTAATATGAAAAATAGCAAAGTAAATAGTTGATAGGAATAGGGATAAGTTTGAAAAAACATAGTATGTGAATAACAATATCTGATAGGGGTATAATAGGCAAAACGGGGTACCATTGTAGTAAAATCAAACAAAGAGGGGCAAATTTGAAATTTGACCTAAGCATGTGCTCCGGTCTCTCTCCTCAGTTCGTCACCCTGTAGATCGACCTCTTATCATCATCATCCTCTTTTCCACATGGTGGCTGCCATAGTTCCCCCTGATGCTATGATGTTAATTAAACCCCCCTCTGTTATTGATGACCGGGTGTTGATGCTTATGGTGAGTTTTTCATAGTATTTTGATGGTGCTGTTGGGTTGTTGATGTTGCTGAGTTTTCATGGCTGTGATGTGGTTTGGTGTTAGTTTTGATTATACTGATGGTTTGGTTTTGGATTCTTCCTCCTACCCTATTAAGACCTTTTTTTTTATTTTCTTTTTTTTTCCTTTACTTGGAAGCATGTAAATAATATGATAATTATGATGGAATGGGTACTCAAATGCATGTTAACACTAAGATATAATTGTTAAGTTCCACCTTGTTAGTTGTTAGTTATGGTAGCTAAATAATATTAGGGAGTGGTTAGTTGAAACTATAGATGACTTGAAATTTTAGTTATCTTATAAGGGAATTGGAACTTGGGTGGTTGTTTAAGGTTGTAAATTAAATAGGGGTTAAGTAATTAGGGTAGATTATGTTGAATAAACTAAATTGAGTTGAATGATATTTACTTAAATTAGGTTGAGGTGAGTTTAAATAAAATAAGGAAAGATGATTAATTTAGCTTATTATAAGTAAAGGGGTGATACCTAATATTAGAAACAATTTCTAAAGGTAATGATATTTGAAATAGGTAGTCCACCTCGAAATAATTAAACGACGTGCAAGCTATTATACGGTTGGTTCCGAAGAACGAACTACAATATCTAGGTGCGCCGGTTCACTACAATAAACTATTCTCAAGTTAGTGAAACTTTAGGAGATAAATATTTTACTGCTTAGAAATTAATATTTAATTATTCATGATTTATATTTTGTATGTTAGAATAGCTTATTTATATTAATAATGTGATATGCTTGTAGTCTTATATATGCTGTTATTTAAATATATGCTAAGGTTATTCTCTAGCTCACTATCTGCTATGTTGATGTAATGAAAAATAATAAAATATTATGGTTACCTCTAGAAACTATCATGTTACACTATAGTTTGACATATACATAGACATCAATAAGCAGCACTTATAGACATATGACATTGACATACTTATGTATGAAAACACTAAGGATGCATCATATATGATCTCCTAAGTTACGGATACGAGCTTTAATGCTCATAAACCTATACCACCCAAAGAGGTTGAAATAATATTGGACATAAAGGGTGGGGATAAGATATGGATTGACTTATTACCAGATAACGTTGTGATGTATTCACTATACCCGCACGTGTGTCGCCGAGTTGCCACCGCGATAGTTCTAAGATGGCTAACAAGGATGAAACCAGACCTAGGACCTAGCAAACATGTTGCCGAGGTTGTAGCATTCCGACGATGGCTAGTTGGACGGTGACTCCTTTCGCATGGCCTTGGACAGTGGATCCATGGACCACACGGTTATTATTCCAGACGTTTTGCAGACGATCTGAAGAGTAGTCCAGATTCTTGGGTTTATTATCGGCTAGCCGTGGCCGATGTGTATAATTAGGTGCGGTGACATTATCTGGGATAGTGTGTAGTACTACACGAGTTGCTCCATGGATTGTCTGAGGAAGACGCATGGAGTGACAGGTCGCTATGACGCGGAGATGGAGAAATTCGCCTAGTGGACCATTAGAGAGGGATTCACAGTCACCTGACCTCTCTGCCAACATCAGTGTGACGGGCATAAGTAGATACATAGACAGAGTGGACACTGATGGGCTTATGGGAACCCCCTGATCAAGTGATCCCCTAAGCATAGGCTAGCTACCCAGATCACGATATTTAAATAAGATGATATTTTTAGTGATAATAATCTAGATATATAAACACACTTCATATTTATAGCTGAACTACACACTTATACTACATGTTCTTCTCATAATGCTTCAAGTTTTATTTGCTGATTTTACATGCTTTGTTTGATATTATTAAATGAGTTATGAACATGTTAGAATCTCTCTTTTCTCTACTTGAGTTATTCTACTACGGTTAGAGTCATAAACACAAAGCCGCAAGGCTGAGCACACTGTGTTCAATATGTGTGCAGGCCTATTAAACGACCAATCAAGATAGCTAACGGAGATGAGATTATCGACGAATATAGTTATCTACTATTTTTGTGATCATAGTATTGTAGTAGGTATATCGGGACTATGTTAGTAGACTTGAGTTAATTGATTTATTTAATTATCCGCTGCAATGATAATGTATGTGAGCTTTGTATATCATTAAATGCCTTGTATGGGTCCTTTGGGCTCATACGGCGGTTGCCACGTACTCAGCAGATGGGTCGGGGCGTGACACTCTCTCGCAACCATAAGGTGCACCATAATTTTAGTTGATTAAATAGAGTAGATATACTGATATGAGAAGCTCCCCTATGAGTAATGACAACAATAACAAAACTAATATAATATTTTTTTTATTTTTTACCCACACAATTGTAGATATATAAAAATATTAATAAGAGAAAAGTGAGGATGGTTGAGTGGTCTAAGGCACTTGGTATTACTGTAACTATTCATCGGTAACTTTTTCAATCTCTCCAATTCTCAATTTTGACAAGTTTATCGCATAAAAAAATATTTAGAGATTTCTCAATATAATCATGGAATACTCTTTCTCTGAACGATAAGGTTGACTGCAACTTTAGTTGATGAAAGAGAGTATCAACTCTAAGGTTGACTGCAACTTTAGTTGATGAAAGAGAGTATTACTCTATTAAACCATATATGGCACGCCCACTTTGGTGTTTGACCTACGACCACAAGGTTAAGAGCTCTGCGCTCTACGAATTGAGCTAAATGAGCTAATTTTATACTATTCTTGTATAAATATGCCTTGTGACTTTGAAATTTATTATTATAGATGAGCTTATACAATGATGCATTCTCCCACACTCTCTCATTCTTGAAAAAATAGTCTTTACACCAATAATATTAGTATATTTTTATTTTTATATATAGAATTTTTGCACAAATTATTAAATTCTGTAATCCTAACGGTCATCAATGATGAACCTACAGAGCGATGTTCGATCAATTCTTAAAGCACCATTGATCGGATATATGTGTATGAAAGCTAGTAGATGCACTGTTCATTAGGATGAGAGATGTTATTATGAGAAGCTCCCCTCTGAGTAATGACATCAATAAAAAAATCAATATGATACTTTTTTAATTATTTGCCTACACAATCGTAGATATATAGAAATATTAATCAGGAAAAAGTGAGGTTGATTGAGTGGTCTAAGTTTGACTTACCTTTATTTTTCTTGAGAAGGTATGGGTTCAATTCCCACTTTTGACAATTAGTGGGTAATACTATAACCCATAACTTGTTCAATCTCTCTAGTTCTCAATTTTAGCAAGTTTAGTACATGTCTCTGGCAACCATAAGGTACACTGCAATTTTAATTGATGAAAGATTCATTAGGATGAGAAATATAACATTCATTAGGATGAGAGATACTATTATGAAAAGCCAATTCGATACTTTTTTTTTTTTTGCCTACACAATTTTAGATATACAAAAGTATTAATAAGGGAAAAGTGACGATAGTTGAGTGGTCTAGGGCACTTGGTATTACTATTGTCACGCCCCGACCCATATGTCGAGTACGTGGCAATCGTCATATGAGCCCAAAGGACCCATAAGGCATTTATTGATATACAAAATTCACATATATTAGCAACTCAGCGGATAATATAATTAAATCAATTAACTCAACTCTACTAACACAGTCCCGATATACCTACTATAATACTATAATGACAAAATAGTAGATAGAATATATTTGTCAACAATCTTATCTCCGTCAACTATCTCGACTTGTCATTTAGTAGACCTGCACACACATTGAATGCGGTGTGCTTAACCATGCGACTTTGTGCTTACGGCTCTAACTACAGTAAAATATCTCAAGTAGATAATGAGAGATTTTAACATGTTTATAGATTATTCAATAATATCGAGTAAAGAATGTAAAATCAACAAATAAAAAATGGAGCATTCATGAGTAGAACACGTAATATGAGAGTATATTTCAAACTATAATTATGAAGTATCTATGTTTCTAGATCATTATCACTAGGAATTTATTATTTCATTCAAGTATTGTGATATGGGCAGTCAGCCTTAGTTGTGTGGTAGCTCGTATTCATAACTTGTATCCATAAAATGTCTTATGACTTTGAAATTAATTATAGATTAGCTTATGTAATGGTAAATTCTACATCATCAACAACCATTGATGATGAACCTACTAGTCGCCCACCGTGGGGCTTGAACTTATGACCACAAGATTAAGAGTCTTAATCTCTACCAACTTTGCTAAATGGGTTAACTTTTATCCAAATCTTGTATAAATAATACGTCGAGACTTCTTGTAAACCCCTACTCTTATTTTTTTTAAAAAAAATTGACCGGTCTGGTCCAACCGAACCGGCCAGCCGATCGGTTCGGATGGACCGGCCGCCCCTTGAACAGTCGAGCGGGCAAGAAGGTTGGAAGCCCTAACTCGTTCGAGCCCCCTCCCCGTCTTCCCCCTTGCGAAGCGCAGCGCAGATGGGCGCCGACGAACTCGCCGGCGCGCCGTCCACCCTCCATTTCCCCGTTATGATGAGGAGGACCTTCTGGAAACTGCTAGGCGGCATCTCCTCCAGCTTCGCATGTGCCAGCATTGTCGGATTTCCCCCTTTCCAGCGAACATTCCATCGCGTCCACCGTCCGTCATCCGTCGCCTCGCTACCGTCGATTCGCCGCTGCATTCGCCGGTGGGGCAATTGCTTCGACCTTCTCCGCAAGCTCTGAGGCCGACCTTTTCCCAGATTTGCTCGCGAAGGCTCCGATCGGGGGTTGGCATTCGAAGCGGTTCACCCACGCGCCAGCGACAAGCAATATTAGCTCATTTTCTTCCTTTCCGCCGCGCGAACCGTTCCCAAGAGGTCTTCGCGAGTTCGTAGGTGAGTTGTTCGATTTCCACCGTTCCTTCCCTTCGGTCCTTCGAGGTTGTCGTCGATGGTGCCGCGTGTAAAAGGTTCGATGACCGCTGACTCCATGCCGCTCGATTCTTACGAGCGTGTGTTGCTGTAGGGCACTCCCTACATCCACACTCGCTGGGTTGCCGTCGTCTTCGCCGGCGCGTGGATCGATCGTGAGTCTGCGGAAGCTCCAGCGAGGGATTCGGCGAAGGGAGGTATCGATCCGCCCTTTTTGCCTCTAATCATGATTTGTGCTAATTAAGCATGTTTAGTGTTAGTTAAGCATGATTAGTGTTAATTAACTATATATTATGATTAAGTTAGTTTAATCATATTTAATTAGTGTATGAATGATTTGTTAGTAATTATTTAGTGATTAATTAATCAACATGGTTAATTAAAAGGGGTGGTTTGATGGGATTGGATCGAGCTGACCCAGCTCAAGCTTGGGTCGAGCTCAAGTCGAATCACTTCAGATTGGGTCAAGTATGAGTTCACTTAACCAGTTAGTGTGTCAACATGGTTAACCTAAGTTGACTACGGTCAAAATTGACCAATTTTAATCTATGGGTTTAAATTGGGTCGAATCTACAAATTGGGTCGAATCTACAAATTGGGTCTAAATTAATATCAAATTAAGTCATGGGTGGTCAACATGGTCAATGTTGACCGTCAACACGGGTCAATGTTGACCGTCAACACGGGTCAATGTTGACCGTCAACACGGGTCAATGTTGACCAGGTCAACATTGATTAAGAATTTAATTTGGATTTCATCAGCACCAATTTGAGCCGATCGGATTGGGCTGACATTTTCAAGTGGATTGGGTCATGATAAATTGAAAATTTCTCTATTGGTCAACATAGTCAATTTTTAGTTGACTCGACCAATTTTGACTGAATTTTAACTTGGACCTTATAGTTGAGGAATTAGGCTTAATTGGATTAGGGGAGGATTAACTTGAATAAGCCTAATTAAGATAATTAACCTTATGGATTCTGCCAAAATGAATTGGGTCAAAATTTTATAAAATTGGGTATGATTAAGATGGGTTAATTTGGGATTGATTAACCTAGTTAATTAAGATTAAATATATTTAATAAATTATGATGAATTTTTAATTGGGCCCTTGGGTGACTTGGGCTAGATCATATGTTTGAGTTTAAAATGGGTATAAATTTGATAAAACCCATCTAAGCCTAATTGAGTTAATCTAGAATTGTAATTGGGTTCTAATTGACATAATTAAAATTGAGTTAGTTAACATTTGAATGATTATATAGAATTAGTTATCAAATTGTATGCTTAGATTTGGTTAATTATATGTAGTAATTTACTTTAATTGATTATATTGATTATTTATTGGGCTTGCTATGAATGAGCAATTGGGCCTAGCATGTGGACATGGGCCCCATGGATAAGCATGGACTCATTAATTAAATATGAGCCTTATTAAGTGGGATTTAGCTAGAATAATTGTATGAGTTAGATCGATAAATTTTTACTTTTATTAATTTTAAGAAATTGTATTAATTTATATTTTAAATAATTTTATTATTTAGGACTATTGTCAGTCCGAGTAAATCGTCGGAGTGCTTATTATTTTAAGTCGGTTGGTTCTGACGAGCGGATCGCCAAATCAGGTGCGTTGGTTCATCGAAGTAGAATTTATTCAAGCTAGAAACTTTCTGCTAAAGTTTTCTTAGGAAATTATTGGATGCCTTAAATATGATAAAATGGAATGCATGTTAATATTATGCAAGTATGCATGTTAGTATAATTTATTTTATCTAACATGAATGATACCATGTTCACCATACTAAGTTTTTAACATGTTCTAAAATCTTGACCTGCATGTGGTATTATTTTCTATGTTATGTACTACACCACTACCATGCAGACATAGATATAAATGATGACATACTAAAACCTCCTAGGAGACATCACTGGAAATTTAGATAGAAAGGGATGTCCCTCACATACCCTAGTTGACCAGCGCGTATTATCGATGGTCAAAATGGTGATGCTTCTCTTCGCACCACTCCCGAGGCTACACATAACATAGATACTGGGAGCTGGTAGGGATATGGACCATGCAAGCTCCAAGGTCATGTTAGACCGTGAATATGGAGTAGGTCCCTACCCGAAAATTGATACCTGCACGAGTGTCGTTTAGGCGGCACCGAGATAGTCCTAAGATGGCTAGCGAGGATGAACCCTACCATGGACTTAGCATTAACAGAGTCGGAGTTGCCACAGCCAATTGTGCGGATGTGTGTTTACCTGGTCAACGTTGACTGCTATTGGACTGGGAAAGTGATTCCCTACGTAAAGCATTGGACAGTGGATTCGTAGACCACGCGGTTATCATCCATGACATTCTGCAGACAGTCGGATGAGTAGTCCGGATCCTAGGATTAATACATTGGTTAGCCGTGGCCGATTGGTCTTCGTTGATGGTGACCCTATCCTCGGGCAGTGTATAGTACTACACGAGTCGTTGTTGCCCCTACCGAGTCCAGGGAGGATGTAAGGGCATGGTAGTTTTGCTAGGGGAGGCATTGAGGGCGACTAGTGAGACAGTGGAGAGTGATTAAGGGTCACCCGTCCTCTCCGCCAACATCAGTGCAGCGGGCATAGGTAGAGACAGAGACAGAAAGACACTAATGAGCTTATGAATGCCCTTGGCCAGGGTATTCACTAAGCATAGGCTGGCAGCCCGAGTCTTGAGACTTAAGGTCGTATTATAACATAGGTGACATACATTGACGACATAGACACTGGACACAACTTAGGTGACATCTAGTGACATGTATATCTGTATTTGTATGCACTACTATACTGTTTTTTCTGTCATGAATTACTCATAACAAAAGAAAAATAATGATTAACACACCAAAGGCATCCTAGAGTACTCCTCCTAGTTTTTGATTTCCTTACTACGATTTCGAGCCGTAATTTTGTACTAGGCCGCAAGGCTGAGCACAGTACGTTCAATGTATATGCAGGTGTAGACGTACTAGTTGAGGCTGTTGACGGAAGATTGCTCGTTGAAGGTATACGATTATTGTTATCTAGTTCTAGTCATCGCTTTCATCGACTTAGAATTGTATTAGGATATATCGGGACTGTATTTAAATATTGTATGAATATGCTTACGGTTATGATACTGCATTATGTATATGTCTGGTATAGGTCGTAGGGTCCATACGATGATTGCCACGTGTCGTCCGACGGGTCGGGGCGTGACACTTCTGAACTTATTATTTTTGTTAAGCTTAAGTTATGATTATTTTGTATTAGAAATATTTCTAGACAATGTGTGACTTTAAAATTTATTATTGTAGATGAGCTAATGTAATGATACATTCTACTTCCTACACTCTCTCTTCAATTATTTTTGAAATAATCGAGTCTTTACACCAATGATATTAATATATTTTGATTTTTATATATCGAATCTTTGCACAAATTATTAAATTCTTTGATCCCAACGGTCATCGTTCATGAACCTACATAGTGATATTGGATCATTTCCTAAAGCACCATTTATTGGTTATATGTGTCAGAAAGCTAGTAGATGCACCATTCATAAGGATGAGAGATACTATTATGAGAAGATCCCTTAGGAGCAATGACATCAATAACAAAACTAATATGATACTTTTTCTTTTTTTGCCTAAACAATTGTAGATATACAAAAATATTATAAGGGAAAAGTGAGAATAGTTAAATGGTCTATAAGGTGTTAGACACAAGTTCTAATTTTGAGAGAAGGAATGAGTTCAATTCCCATTTTTCACATTTAGTGGGTATTACTACTGTCACGCCCCATACCTTCCCATAGGGTACGTGGCAGACCGCAGTGAACTCCACATACAGCCCCGTTTACCCCCGGAACTATATGGGAACCCACTAAGTGTACCGGATGTATATCCCCTCTATTTATGGAAGGAGAGAACCTGGATAACAGATCAATAAAACTCTAAAGGCATAGATTATTAAAATCAGATCTGTACTACAGTGACACACACTTATATACCAATAATGTACAATCAAAATGGGCACATGCCTAAGGTTATATAAAGTACCTAGCTAGTGGATCTCCATACACACAAAATAAAGGTAGAACTGTCCTACCTTTCAAAAGAAATCAGGTGCCTGGCTATACGCTGCGATATCTATCAGACTCTCTCCTGCTGTGATCCTGAAAAATAAAAATGAGTTCCCCTACGAGGTGAGTAATGCCGAACTCAGTGAGTTGGATAGAAAATAATGTAAAACCGAGAACATAAAATAACAAAGTCTCAAGAATAGAATCATATGACTATTCGTGTGCAATAGCCAATCAAAATTAGTAATCAAGAATCACACGAGACTATATCCGGGGCTGCCATAATCAAAATACAGTTGCTGCAGATAACTGTTACCTCAGGGGGAGGAATCATGAATCATAAGGTACCCAGATCATAATAGAAGTGCAAGAATAGATAAACAAAGCCCCCTTTCCCCCTGGGTTGCTCACTGGATGTCGCTATTTGGTATCCATAGCTAATCCAGAGTAAAAACTAGTCAGGAGTATCCCAATCACCCATCCTGACCTCGAGCACTATCGTCCCACACCCCGCCTCATAGGTGGCCCATGGGAGTGCTAATAGTATAATAACCTATCATTGCAGTGAAAAGTGCCTATAGCACTATCCAGTATAATATCATGCTAGTCATACGTATTTTCAAGTGAAATAGTATAATGAAAAATTTAACAGATGCATATGCTAGATCAAGAGTCAACAGAAGCATAGTATAATGCTTAAAATGAATCCAGTAACAAGAGTATCAAACATGGATATCAAAGATTACTCATAACTCATTCATGATCATAATCAGGATAATACTAACTAGCAGGAGAGCCAAAGGATATCAAATATAAATAGTCCAAGGAACTATAGTTCTCCTGGACTAAACATTGAGAACTATCCCATCTATTCTGCCCAGAGAATAAACACTCACCTGATCCTAACGTCGTAAGTACGTTTTAATTCGCATCGCGAGCGTTCGTATCCTCGTGCTTGCTTATCAATTTTCTTGTGAATATTTTAACGAATTTTAATTCTCAATCTAACAATAATTTTACAAATCCGTCTTCACCAATACTCTTAAAATGATCTCTAGATTCACCCTAATTTTTATCTCAAGGATTATTTATGTGATTTAATGGACCGTCCATTTACGTGATTTAATTTCGTCCGTCCATTTGGATCCATCTTTAATTCAAGGATTTGACCAATCAAACGACGTCCAAAACTGACCCATACAAGGCATCAAAGTGATACATACCATCCATATACATCGTATACACAGCGAAATTTTCAAATAAATCAACTAACTTAATATTTCTAACATAGTCTCGATAACTCTACTACAATTCTATGATAAACGGTAACGATAAAGAAAAATAAATCCGTCGGTGGATCCATCTTCATTTACTATCTCGATCGGTCATCTAATAACCTGCACACACGGGGAAGAGTAGTGTGCTCAGCCTTGCGGCCTAGTGCGAATTTACGGCTCGAAACCGAATAAGGAAATCAAAGGCTAGGAATATTAATCTAGGATGCCTTGGGTTTATTAATAGTCATTTTCATATAATACATGTGAAGAATATCATAAATGCAAATAACGGTGTAAGCAAATACAACACGTGTAACACTAGATGTCGCCTAAGCTGTCTCTAGTCATTATGTCATCAATGTCATCGGAATGTCATCTACGGTGTACTATAACTATAAATCTCAAGACTCGGGCTGCCGGCCTATGCTTAGTGAATACCCCGGCCAGAGAGCATCACCAAGCCCATCAGTGCTATTTTGTCTTTGTCTCTTCCTATGCCCGCTGCACTGATGTTGGCGGAGAGGACGGGTGACCCTTGATCGCTCTCCTCTGTCTCGCTAGTCGCCTACGATGTCTCCCCTAACGAAACTGTCGTGCCCTTACATCCTCCCCGGACTCCATAAGGGCAACGACGACTCGTGTAGTACTACAACACCGTCCGAAGACGGGGTCACCATCAATAAAATCCATCGACTACGGTCTCGGTCGATATAATACAACCCTAGGATCCGGACTCACCATCCGACCGTCTGCAGATCGTCAATGATGGTAGCTGTGTGGTCTACGGATCCACTCTCCAAAGCTATGAGGAGGGATGTCACCGTTCCAATCCCTGAGCAGCGATGCCTGCCAAGAGGTGTGTAGACTAGCTGTCGCCGGAATGCTACAACCTCAGCGACATGTTTGCTAGGTTCTTGTTCTGGTTCGTCCCGACTAGCCATATCAGGACTATCACGAGGCCCTTGAAACGACACTCGTGCGGGTAGAAATCATCGGGTAGGGACTTACTCCATATATCTGGTCTAATGTGACCTTAGAGTGTGTACAGTCCCTTTCCCCACCAGCTCTGTCACACCCCGACCCTACTGTCGAGCACGTGGCAACCGTCGTATGAGCCCACAGACCCATATAAGGCATCAAGTGATACATACAGTCCATATACATCATTTACGCAGCGGAATTTACAAATAAATCATCTAACTCCAATATTTTAGCACAGTCCCGATAAACCTACTACATTTTTAGGAAAAAGGCAACGATAAATAAAAATATAGACCCGTCGACATACTCATCTTTATCGATTAACTCGGGCAGTCATCTAACACACCTGCACACACGGGGAAAAGTAGTGTGCTCAGCCTTGCGGCCTAGTGCGAAATTACGGCTCTACTGAATAAAGAAATCAAAGGCTATGAGGAGTATTCTAGGATGCCCTTGGTGATTAATAATCATCTTTCATGCCATATAATTTAAACAATTCATATTGAGATAGACAGTATAAATAAATAAATAAATAAAGGTGTACATGCCATTAGATATCACCTAAGTTAAGTCTAGTGTCAACGTCAACAGTCTGTCCCCATTTGATTTGTGTAAATCAATTTATGGAGAGCAACAAACATCAAAAATATCATACTGATGTATAATTCACTAGATGTCACCAACGTTATATCTAGTGTCCACGTCAACAGTCTGTCACCTACATCGTGATGAGACTTTAAGGTTTCATAAACTCGGGCTGCCAGCCTACGCTTAATGACTACCCAGGTCGGGGGTATCAATAAGCCCATCAGTGTCATTCTGTCTCAGTCTCTATCTATGCCTGATGCACTGATGTTGGCAGAGAGGACGGATGACCCAGAGTCCCTCTCCAGTTGTTTCACTAGTCGCCAACCATGCCTCCCCTAGCGAAACCGTCGTGCCCTTACATCCTTCCCAGATTCCGTAGGGGCAACGACACCCATGTAGTACTACACGCTGTCCGTAGACAAGGTCACCTCTATTAAATCTCATCGGCCACGGCTAGCCGGAATAACCACCCTAGGATCCGAACTACTTATCCGATCGTCTGCAAACGTCAAGGGTGATAGTCGTGCGGTCAACGGATCCACTGTCTAAGGCGTCGCATATGGAATCACCTTCCCAGTCCAATAGCCATCGACGTCTATCGAGATTGGCGCACATCCGCACGATGGGCTGTGGCCCTCGACTCCATCGGTGCCAAGTCCATGGTAGGGTTCATCCTAGCTAACCATCTCAGGACTATCACGAGGCCGCCTACAACGACACTCGTGCGGGTGAAGATTTCGGGTAAGGACTTGCTCCATATTTCCAGTCTAACCCGACCATGGAGTTTGTACAGTCTCTTAAGTATATAAGCTATGCATAACGTCGGGAGTGGTGCTCCCAGTGCTCCGCTATGCATCAACCTCGGGAGTGGCGCCTAACGGGACGTCACCGTTTAACCACCGTCGGAACGCGGCGGTTAACCAGGGCATATGGAAAAAGACCCATTTTCTATCTAAGTGGCGGTGACATCGCCAAAGGTTCTAACATGTCGTTATTTACTATTTATATCTGCATGGTAGGTATGCTAGCATAGCATAGAAACACAATAAAATAATATTTAACATGCTCGACATGATACTACGACATATTAGAAACTTAATAAGAAAATCATGGTATATCATGCATGTTAAGTAAAGTAAATTAAACTAACATGCAAACCAGAGTATATCCTACATGTCAGACAGAAATAAACTAAACTAACATGCAGGCAAGTCAAATCTTATCAAACATTATATTTTATCATATTTAAGACATCCAGGAATTGTCCTAAGAAAACCCCAGCGGGAATTCCCTAGCTTGAATAAATCCTACCATCGGAGAACCAACACACCTGGGTTAGCGATCTGCTCCTCGGAACCAAGTCGCGCGGAGATATTAATCTAACTTAACTCATTAATTAATCATGCTTAAATATTAATCATTCTTAAATTACTTAACTCATTAATTAATCAACTTAATTAATTCATTAACTAAACTTATATTAATCTAACTAAATATTAATCATGCTTAAATTAACACTAACCATATCATAAATTTATTTTATACTAAGCATACTTAATTATAGTTAACCATGCTTAATTAATCCTTAAGCATGATTAAGCTAAAAGGGAGGAGATCGGGCTGCTACCTCCACTGGGGTGCTCGTCCTCGCCGGAACCCTAACGGCCCTCGACCGACGACGGCGCCGACGACCCAACGATGCAGCTGGCGACCCTTCACTCGCGAGGAGATGCAGCCTGCATAGAGATTGGCCGTCAAAGTCGGGCGGCGGCTCAGTGGATGTCGCCGACCAGCTCGCGTGCGAGTCCACCGTGGGAAGGGCGAAATCGATCAATCGACAGGGGAAGAAAAGCTTCTCACCTCACGCTCGCGTGGGAAGGGAGGAGAGGAAAATTTGGGCGGCGAGGCGAGTGGAATCGTAGCTCCACTCCTCGCCGGTGGCGCTGCGGATCACACGAGCAGAGGCGGCGATGAAATCGCCGCCTACTGCATTGGCATTGGGGGCAGACGCGGCTCACGAGCTCGCAGAGAGGGCGAGCAGTGACACCGAAGGATCAGAGAGGTGAGGTCGGAGACGCGAGGATTCCCGCAGCAAGGGGTTCGCTGCAGAGCTCCTAACTACGCAGGCGGCGAGATCCGGTGAAGCGAGCAGGGGAGAGGACGAGGTGTGGGGCGCTTCATCCGGATTTTAGAGCACGCGGATCGCCGCTGCTACCGTCGACGGTTCGAAGGAGGTTGGCGAGCGAGCGATTTGGGGACGATGCGAGCATGCGACGCGATTTGGGGGCTCCTCGTCTGTATTTTGGGCTCCACGGTGGGAAGAGGAGAGGAGAGCGCGGCAGCAGAGGACCTCCGCTGTGCTCTCCTTGCCGCGACGCCGGCGATTTGCACGTCGGACAACAGCGACGGACGGCGGATGGCTGCGGATGCGAAGAAGGGAAAATGCAGGGGAAAGGGGTCGCGCGGCTGCAAGGGGCCTCCACCGCTCTCTTCGTCGCGGCGGAGAGGGACGACGACGAACGGCGAGTGGGGACGGTGGCAGCGAGGCAGCAGCCGGCGGACTCGGCAGCAGCTGCTGTCGACGATGAGCAGAGGGAAAAAAAATGCAGGGGCGATGGGGTCGAGTGCCGCCGAAGTGCTTCCGTCAAGCTCCCCCCTTTCGCGACGAAAAGGAGGCACGGCGGACGGCGGTCGACGGGCAGCGGTGGCGGGCAGCAACCGGCGACAGAAGGGCTGGCGTCGCCGCTGCTCTGCTGCCGAAGAGGGAGGCGAGGAAGAAAACGAAGAAGAAGAAGAAGAAGAAGAAGAAGGGGAAGGGGGGAAGAGCCCACGGCTCTTCTCGCTCGCGTCGACCCCTTCGGACCGGGTCGGCCGGTTCAATCGGACCGGCCAGCTGGCCGGTTAAGTTGAACCGGACCGATTAAAAAAATATATTTTTTTTAAAAAAAAAAAATTCCTCTAAAATATAATTTATTAAGGTGGGGGTTTACAAGTACTCCCCCCCCTTAAAAATTTTTGGTCCTCCAAAAATAAACACAACATATGATCCCTTCCTCGAATCATGATCGATGATAAATAAGTAGATCTTTTATACTTCCTTTAAAGCAGTAACCCCTCTCCAAGGTGGTACCACTTTAGTTATCATAAACTCATTGGTACTAGGATACGGCATCTGCAATTTATGGTAACTCATCTAAATGACCCACGTGACAACATAACATATATCATGATATAGCGATCCACTTTAGTTGTCACTATACTGTGGATCATTGTAGTCATATCTGGATCCTCATGAGCATCCATATTATTCAACAACAAGATATGTATCCTAGTACGTGGTAGAAAGCAATTGCTTAGTAGGGTGTCAAACAATTGCTTAGTATGATAGTAGTCTACTAGAGGTACTGAATGAGCATTAAAAGGGCAGATCAAACTTCACCATAATAGATTATTAAAATAAATCAAGATAATTATTCGTTGGCGAAGCACTAACCCCAATGGGAGAAATACAAGTGGCAGAAGTTGAAGATATGACTTTAACTTTCTCAGGTAGATATACTGGGTAGTCCCTTCTACACTAACATACGGACAACCTTTCGTGGTTCAGGTTGGATCAAGATCAGACATCTCTGAACTATAATATGATCATAATGGAGTCACCTCCAGATAGAGGATAATATATAAAAAGATAAAAATAACCACTCAATAAAATGCCCATTAACTTGCTCCGCGTCAGTTTTAAATTCCTTCAACCACTACCTTATGATACAAGGACAGGTTTCACAACCTAAAGTGAGCACATGATATTCTATAGATAGTTAAATCATAGTCGTAAAGAGGACATCAGTTCTCAATACGAAAATACTGGATAAGTAGTAGTGGTTAAGGCTTTGATATTTAGATCTAAAGATTTGCATTTGAACCTTAATGATATCTCTTTTTATCCAAATGCTCAAACTATGATAGTTTGTTCTATGTCGGATAACAAGAACTTGATTGCATGGCCACCGAAATATATATAACAAAAAATATAGGCCAAATGAAATCCAAAACTGAATTTTATAGTGCTAGATCACAACTGCACTGAGATTGACACTGTAGTATTAGATCACGTACGATATAGAGATATTGTGTATACGATGATATTATTATGATAACGTGCAATTAGATTGATTGCTAGCACGAAATAAGCTTTAGTCAAAGCTCAAAATGGAGTAAAAAGATTACATCCGAGTTTGTAGATATAGAAATATCGTAGTTGTACCTAAGTTGCTACGTGCACTAGATATGAGCTGCAGAAGCAGTAACTGAAATAGACAATGTCAACAATACCTTCACATACTAAGGATATCAACAGGTGCTAGAGGTGCCAAGAAAAACTGCAGCATCCAAAATTTAAAGGAGAAGTCGGAAGAAGTACAGAAGCAAAGTTACCCCAAAATTTGCAGGTAGTCGCAATATGAGTTGCAGATATAAAAATGCTGCCAACTGCATTGACTGAATAAGACTACAGAGAAAGATTGGGTATATATAATGATACTGATGAATGTATAGGAATCTGAGCTGCAAAAATACCAAGTAAAGAACTGAGTTAAGCTGTGGGAGCTACCGAAATAAAAATGAGTAAAGAAATCTACCGACGATGAACATAATTGACTAAGGACATTTGATAAAGGAAGTAGCTCTGCTAAAAAAGAAACTGCAAACTGCAGAAAACAACTGGAGAAATAACTGCAAAGAAAATTGCAGAAATATTCAACAGAATTTGAATTCAGGAAGGCCACTAAGCAGAATGAAAAGAAGCAGATACAAGAAATCTGCTTGGCTAATAAGTCGGTCGTATATAGGATATACGAATTAAGCGAAAACTGCTCAAGCTCCAAAAAAGAAACTGATAGATGAAGGAAAATAGCAGGAAACAGCTGCATTGAATGTATAGAATGCTGGTACAAAGGAAGATGCTCCCAGCTCAGCAAAAAGTAATATGACAGAGTGAACCGCTTGAAGGAGGGTAGAAAGCTTCATGTATATAATCATGCAAGAGTGCAAGTGGTATGCTGATGACAGCTACACTGACTGTATTATCGCATCAAAATATGAAATAAACGGATAAACAATAGAAGAATTTATATTTAGGAAGCCAGTCAACATGACTGCAGATAAATCTGAAATGAACATGAAATATCGGAAGTTGAGAAACGTAAGATAAAGCAAGCGGTAAAGCTGAGCGGCAAAATGAAGCTACAGAAATATAACAAGTGAGCATCGAAGCTGCAGAAACTGAGAAAAATGAAGAAGACTGTAGCATACACAACTAGAAATGTCATGCAATATATGCTAGCTAAATTTGTGAAATGGAGTTGCAGATAGGGTGTAGAGCTGCAAAGAGAGTATATGTAGAAAGCTACAAATACTATACGTAGAGCTGCAAGTGTTGGGAGTTGACACTAATATGATAATTGATTGCGGTCAACTTCTAGTTGCAACTTAAAAATCATGATGACGATCCAAAATGATCAACCTATACTCACAAGATTCATATATATATCAATAATTAACTCAATGAGAGTAAGGTCATAGATGACAATTTCAAATCATTTGATACAGATCCATCCACAACAAATTTATGAATCTGGAATGAAGTCCATCTAAGAGATCCGAGTACGAGTTAGGTTCAAACAAAATTAACTCATACATAAGCCAGCTTAAAGTATTAATAGATTTTTCTTTAAGATCAGTGGTCTTACGTAGATAAATCTGATATAAATTCGATGATTCAGATCTCATATGGGCATTCAATCTCAGTAGTTTTCCAAGATCTAACATGAATAATTAAGGTAAAGATTTATATGAAAAATTCTCATGATCAAAATAAAGATGTAAAATGGTGTATAACCGGAGATAATTTACCTGGATTTCTATATCTCCAAACTGATCATGGATTTAATCTAATATTCAAGATTTCAACTTCTCTAGAAATCATTTATACCAGCGATAATCAATATGATCATACGATCAGATTTCACAATCTGATAAGATAATTATAACCCGCGATATAAGCAAAAGTTAAACGATATCACACGTGCTCAAATGTCTTATAATAATACACGTGCTAAGTCAAGTAGGAGAGTCAATAAAATAATCAGATAATGTATTATTATTATTATTATTATTTTTTTTTAACTAGATCGTGACATATGAACCGATGATAAGATTCATAAATAATCTACAATTTAATAATTCGGATAGACTACATGATACCTCAGCTATCTAGCATGAGAGTACAGATATGGGAGTGCATCTGGTGCTTCTATGTCACGAGTCCAACTCAGAAGCACGTGCTCGAATCAGAGCGGATAAAATCAAATATTGATTGATTCATTCAAACTCAGTATCCCAACTAGGTCATGGGATACAAATAGTATGATAAAGATATCGCATAGGATATTTTGATATCAATACCCTTAAGATCAAAGTGATGATCATTACCTATGTTGGTATAAGAGGTGATTGTGATGCACCCAACAAGGTAACCTTAATATGATCATGGATAAATTTACTTGATCATTTAGAAATGAAACTTGATCGTAGATCTGAGCCTATTGATCTAAGTTTCTATCTCTTCTCCAAAGCGGTGGAGATAGTATCCATATTCACTGTCGGAAGATAGTAGATTTACTATCTTTATATTACGGCAGTTATCGACTCAAGAAAAGATTAATCAGAGCGATCAACTGTCGTCTGAGTAAAAACACATCACTAAGGAAATATACTACTATATTTCTGACTCGCACTTTATCCTATATTATATCGGGACTGTTATCTAAATCCTTAAAACCTCAAACTTAACTTAATCTCCTAGGTTCTCCAAACCTAGGTTCTCATATCACTTTAATAGTCAGGTCTTTAAACCTTGGCTCTGATACCACTTTAGTTGTCACGCCCCAACCCTACTGTCGAGCACGTGGCAACCGCCGTATGAGCCCAAAGACCCATACAAGGCATCAAGTGATACATACAGTCCATATACATCATTTACGCAGCGGAATTTACAAATAAATCATCTAACTCCAATATTTTAGCACAGTCCCGATAAACCTACTACATTTCTAGGAAAAAGGCAACGATAAATAAAAATATAGACCCGTCGACAAACTCATCTTCATCGATTAACTCGGGCAGTCATCTAACACACCTGCACACACAGGGAAAAGTGGTGTGCTCAGCCTTGCGGCCTAGTGCGAAATTACGGCTCTACCGAATAAAGAAATCAAAGGCTATGAGGAGTATTCTAGGATGCCCTTGGTGATTAATAATCATCTTTCATGCCATATAATTTAAACAATTCATATTGAGATAGACAACATAAATAAATAAATAAATAAAGGTGTATATGCCACTAGATATCACCTAAGTTAAGTCTAGTGTCAACGTCAACAGTCTGTCCCCATTTGATTTGTGTAAATCAATTTATGGAGAGCAACAAACATCATAAATACCATACTGATGTATAATTCACTAGATGTCACCTACGTTATATCTAGTGTCCACGTCAACAGTCTGTCACCTACATCGTGATAAGACTTTAAGGTTTCATAAACTCGGGCTGCCAGCCTACGCTTAATGACTACCCGGGCCGGGGGTATCAATAAGCCCATCAGTGCCATTCTGTCTCAGTCTCTATCTATGCCCACTGCACTGATGTTGGCAGAGAGGACGGATGACCCAGAGTCCCTCTCCAGTTGTTTCACTAGTCGCCAACTATGCCTCCCCTAGCGAAACCGTCGTGCCCTTACATCCTTCCCGGATTTCGTAGGGGCCACGACACCCATGTAGTACTACACGCTGTCCGTAGACAAGGTCACCTCTCTTAAATCTCATCGGCCACGGCTAGTCGGAATAACCATCCTAGGATCCGGACTACTCATCCGATCGTCTGCAGACGTCAAGGGTGATAGTCGTGCGGTCAACGGATCCACTGTCCAAGGCGTCGCATGTGGAATCACCTTCCCAATCCAATAGCCGTCGACGTCTATCGAGATTGGCGCACATCCGCACGATGGACTGTGGCCCTCGACTCCATCGGTGCCAAGTCCATGGTAGGGTTCATCCTAGCTAACCATCTCAGGACTATCACGAGGCCGCCTACAACGACACTCGTGCGGGTGAAGATTTCGGGTAAGGACTTGCTCCATATTTCCAGTCTAACCCGACCATGGAGTTTGTACAGTCTCTTACCCTACCAGCTCCCAGTATATAAGCTATGCATAACGTCGGGAGTGGTGCTCCCAGTGCTCCGCTATGCATCAACCTCGAGAGTGTCGCCTAACGGGACGTCACCGTTTGACCACCGTCGGAACGCGGCGGTCAACCGGGGCATATGGAAAAAGGCCCCGTTTTCTGTCTAAGTGGCGGTGACATCGCCAAAGGTTCTAACATGTTGTTATTTACTATCTATGTCTGCATGGTAGGTATGCTAGCATAGCATAGAAATACAATAAAATAATATTTAACATGCTCGAAATGATACTACGACATATTAGAAACTTAATAAGAAAATCATGGTATATCATGCATGTTAAATAAAGTAAATTAAACTAACATGCAAACCAGAGTATATCCTACATGTCAGACAGAAATAAAATAAGCTAACATGCAGGCAAGTTAAATTTTATCAAACATTATGTTTTATCATATTTAAGACATCCAAGAATTGTTCCTAAGAAAACCCCAGCGGGAATTCCCTAGCTTGAATAAATCCTACTATCGGAGAACCAACACACCTGGGTTAGCGATCTGCTCCTCGGAACCAAGTCGCGCGGAGATAATCACCCGCCGAGCTACTCGGATCGCGTACCCACAATAATCCTATTTAACAAAAATTATTTAAAAATAGATTTAATTTATTTCCCTTAAGATAAATAAATTAAAATCTATCAATTAAATAATTATTACATTAAATTAATCCTATACATATTTAGGATTAATCTCACCTAATCAATTCTTAATTAATCATATTTTTATATTTTTAGCTAATAACTTAAATGAATTTTTATTCAATTTCTACTCATCAAACTAACCCATAACTTGGCCTAAGTCATCCAGGGGCCCAAGTAGAACCCATAAATTTTTTTACTATTTTTATGATTTTTTTTAATATTTTAAAATTATTTTATTAATTATTTAATTTTATTTTATTTTATTATTATTTTCTGACCGGTCAACGGTCAACGCTGATTGGGTCAGCTGTTGGCCCGGTCAATGCTGACTAGGTCAGCTGTTGACTCGATCAACGGGCCGGTTACTATTCATCCGGTTCGATTCGGTTTGGTTCGGTTCGGCCCGGTTTGGTTCGGTTCGGTTCGGGTTTGGTTCGGTTCAACTCAACTCATTCACTAACCTCACTTAATTTATCACTAACCTTGTTTAACTTACACTAATCATACAACTTAACTTAACCCGAACCCAAGTCCGACCCAAACTCAACCCAACTCAACTAACTGGTTCAGCTCAACCAATTACTTAACTCATTAATTAATCAACTTAATTAATTCATTAACTAAACTTATATTAATCTAACTAAATATTAATCATGCTTAAATTAACACTAACCATATCATAAATTTATTTTATACTAAGCATACTTAATTATAGTTAACCATGCTTAATTAATCCTTAAGCATGATTAAGCTAAAAGGGAGGAGATCGGGCTGCTACCTCCACCGGGGTGCTCGTCCTCGCCGGAACCCTAACGGCGCTCGACCGACGACCCAACGATGCAGCTGGCGACCCTTCACTCGCGAGGAGATGCAGCCTGCATAGAGATTGGCCGTCAAAGTCGGGCGGCGGCTCGGTAGATGTCGCCGACCAACTCGCGTGCGAGTCCACCGTGGGAAGGGGTGAAATCGATCAATCGACAGGGGAAGAAAAGCTTCTCACCTCACGCTCGCGTGGGAAGGGAGGAGAGGAAAATTTGGGCGGCGAGGCGAGTGGAATCATAGCTCCACTCCTCGCCGGTGGCGCTGCGGATCACACGAGCAGAGGCGGCGACGAAATCGCCGCCTACTGCATTGGCATTGGGGGCAGACGCGGCTCACGAGCTCGCGGAGAGGGCGAGCAGCGACACCGAAGGATCAGAGAGGTGAGGTCGGAGACGCGAGGATTCCCGCAGCAAGGGGTTCGCTGCAGAGCTCCTAACTACGCAGGCGGCGAGATCCGGTGAAGCGAGCAGGGGAGAGGACGAGGTGTGGGGCGCTTCATCCGGATTTTAGAGCACGCGGATCGCCGCTGCTACCGTCGACGGTTCGAAGGAGGTTGGCGAGCGAGCGATTTGGGGACGATGCGAGCATGCGACGTGATTTGGGGGCTCCTCGTCTGTATTTTGGGCTCCACGGTGGGAAGAGGAGAGGAGAGCGCGACAGCAGAGGACCTCCGCTGCGCTCTCCTTGCCGCGACGCCGGCGATTTGCACGTCAGACAACAGCGACGGACGGCTGCGGATGCGAAGAAGGGAAAATGCAGGGGAAAGGGGTCGCGCGGCTGCAAGGGACCTCCACCGCTCTCTTCGTCGCGGCGGAGAGGGACGACGACGAACGGTGAGTGGGGACGGCGGCAGCGAGGCAGCAGCCGGCGGACTCGGCGGCAGCTGCTGTCGACGATGAGCAGAGGGAAAAAAAATGCAGGGGCGATGGGGTCGAGTGCCGCCGAAGTGCTTCCACCAAGCTCCCCCCTTTCGCGACGGAAAGGAGGCACGACGGACGGCGGTCGACGGGCGGCGGCGGCGGACAGCAACCGGCGGCAGAAGGGCTGGCGTCGCCGCTGCTCTGCTGCCGAAGAGGGAGGCGAGGAAGAAAACGAAGAAGAAGAAGAAGAAGAAGAAGGGGAAGGGGGGAGGGGCGCCTCGCGAGCGTGAAGAGCCCATGGCTCTTCTCGCTCGTGTCGACCCCTTCGGACCGGGTCGGCCGGTTCACTCGGACCGGCCAGCTGGCCGGTTCAGTTGAACCGGACCGATTAAAAAAATATTTTTTTTAAAATTTTTTTTTCTTCTAAAATATAATTTATTAAGGTGGGGGTTTACAAGCTCCCAGTATCCAAGCTATGTGTAGCCTCGGGAGTGGTGTGTGGTGAAGCATCACCATTTTGACCATCGGCGGTACGCCGTGGTCAAACGGGGTATGCAAGCAGTACCCCTTCTTATCTGATTTCTAGGGATGTCTCCTAAGAGTTTCTAACATGTCATCATTCTTATCTATAACTGCATGGTAATTGTACTATCCTAGCATAGATAAATAACATAGCATGCAAGACAAGATTCATAGACATGTTAAATATGTAGCATGGTAAACATGGCATAGCATACATGTAAGGCAAAGTAAATCATACTAACATACATTTAGATAATATCATAGTAAGCATAACATACATTTATCCATATATATATAATCATGACAAGCAATTCATTTTATTACATTTGAGGCATCTGAGATATTTCCTAAGAAAACCTCGGTAGGAATTCCTTAGCTTGAATAAATCCTACATTCAGTGAACCAACGCACCTGATAATGTAGTTGGGTTTTCTTCGGAACCAACCGTGTAATAAGTCGTACTTCCTTTAATCGTTTCGAGTAGATCTTCCTATTATAAATAAAGTCATATTTAGATATTTACTTTTATATGATTTATAATTAACTTTGTCGATAATGTGACAAGTCATCTTAGTTTCAACTAATGACTCTCTAATTTTATTTAATTATCACATTTAACGGATAATAAGGTGGAACCAAGCCATTGTATCCTAGTGATGATCCGCATTCGATTCCCTATTCTAACAATCCACATGCGACTCATGCAAAAATTAACACCAATCCACATGCGCGATTCACCCGGCCTCATTCACAGCAAAACACAATAAAACATCCACACTCACGACATACACACATTAAATATGATCAAATACATTGATTGAATAATTGTTAATAGTCAGTAAAGAGGATTTGGAATTCACCTTAGTGGATGTTGATGAGGAGATTGAGTAGATGCGGTCTCTATAGATAGCGTCGGTCTTGTCGACGATTTGGATTGGGGGCACCGGAGGAGTTCCGGCAGGGCGGAAGAGAGGTCGTCGGCGGCCGAAGGAGAAGGGGCTCGCAGCGAGGGCTCCGGAGCGGCGCCGGCAAGGAGGGAAAGGAGGGAAAAAAGTGTTCTCTCGCTCGCGTTTACTTGAACCGGGCCAAGTCGGTTCATCTGGACCAGCCAGCTGGCCGGTTCACTTGAACCGGGCTGAAGAATTTTTTTTATTATTATTTTAATAACTAAAGGGTGAGGGTTTACATCATCTTTTAATTGTTCAAATCAAATCAACTACTACACTAAATTTTACTAAATAATTATATAAAATTAAATTACTAACATAATCAATTAAATTAAATTTCTAACATTAGGTAATTAATCTTGATCGCCATTAAATATAAATCTCTAAATAAATTAATCAACCTTAAATCCATCTAATCCAACCCAATTAAATTATTGAACTCAAACCAAGACATTAGCACAATTTAACTCAAAAGCCCAACCTCTTGAACTCTTAATCCTCATCCATCAACTCTACTTTGTTAGATTAGTCCAAGTCAACATCAATACCAACCAGTACACAAAGTATACACCACTCTGGTTAGAATAATTGAGCTCTATATAGGAGGATTATGAGGTCTTGGGTTCAAGACTCATTAAGTTCTAAAAAATTATCAATACCAACCAATTATTCCATATTTTCTCTTAATATCAAAAAATAATCATTAGTCATATGAAATTCACATTAATTTTCTTAGTGCACACCCTTATTCAATTCTCTACCTTATCACATTGCATGCACCATATAGAGAGAAGAGGAGAGAGTGACTCATAGGAAAATAAGGAGGTGGGGCAGATAGCATGAATTCAACCACCATAATTCAAATCTCATATATCATACAGAATTCAACATCATCCTCAACACATCATACCATAATTCTAGAGCTCAACATCATCCCTACTGTTAATCAACAATACAAAACCAACCAACAAAAACCATCAAACCAAATTACCACATAATTGAAAACAAAGTATATGAATGCTGTCGGTAGGTTGTCCGGGCGAGGGATCGATGAGGGAGTCTGGTGAAGATTCAACTGGAGCTTCCAGTGAGCTGCGGCACCGGTCGCTGTTTCCTGAGGTGCGCACCCGGCAGAGGACGATGACGAAAATAGGGGATGAGCCAGCAGAATGGGAGAGGCCTCCGGAGAAGCAATACTAGGTTCGCAGGCTCCTTGGCCTTCAACAAAGGGGACGAAGAGGGGAAGAGATCGAAGTCGATGGTGACACTCGTATCATTAGTGAGATCGGCGAGGGAGCGAGGGACAGAGGTGCGATGAACTCGAATCAATGCTACGAGTTCACCGTCGAGCTTTCTGCTTTGCGGCGATAGATCGGGTGCTGAGAGCATGAGAGGGAAGAAGATGGGATGAGGCGCCGTCGCGGTTTAGGGCAAAGGACGCGCACGAGCATCGCATGCGCATCAACAAAATACCCACTTTGACCCTCCTAATTCATCTAATCTACGATAATGCCCCTCTTTCTTATTTTATCCTAGACATTCATGCATTATTATTATTCTATATTGAAATATTGGGGTTTACATACCACTATGTAGACTCAAGGTTTGATTTCTAGGACTATATATGGACCATTTTTTGGTAAAAAATCATAACCAATAGAAGGCAAGAGGAGAAAAAAAAAGGAAGAAAGCAAAAAAATTAAAGAATAAATTTTAGAAAAACAGTGTAAATAGCTAATAAATCAAGGACCAACCTCTTATTAATACACATCATTCTACGTACATTTTATTATTCTATGAATAATTTCAAAGAATTTTAATTGTTCAAACATAGTGTAATAAATTTAACTTTAAATTTCATCCATAGGATAAATAAATTTTTTATTAGACTTCTTTGAAAGATTTCTTCCACAACTTCCGCTAACACCGTCGATCCACTCATCTCATCAATTGTTATATTCCTCGGGTGTCATCAACTAATTTAGCTAGAATATATTAAAATTCAAATTCAGAAAAATCTCATTTTTTTATTCATTGGTTGATGATCAGGGATCTCTAATACCACTGGGGTTCTCTCATCCTCCCAAATAGTCCTATGCAATCTTATCAAATATGCCACTGGTGGAACTAAAATAGACGATGATTTTACTTCATAAAATCTTATTAGTAATGTATCAATATTGAAATTAGAATAGACTGCATAGATTTATTCTTTAGCACCGAAAAATTCCTCTCATTCTCCTAAGAATCTTGCATTGAAGGCTCAGAAAATAGAGGTCAATGTTAGAGAAAATTTTGTTGGTATAATCATATATTGAAAGCCCAAATAATAGAGATCAATATCAAATAAAATCTCACCCTAAGAATCCTAGGCGGAAAGCCTAAAAAGTGAAGGTTAATATTAGAAAACTAGAATATATCATGGATTGAATCTTATACTGAAAGTCCAAATAATAAAGATTAATATGAAATTTATTTTTCATCATCAAAATTATCCTTATTGGTGATGTGTCCTATGAAATTAAAACGTACAATAATTTTTATTCTATAAATATAGCTCAATTTATAAAAATCATTATCATTCATGGTAGAAAATGGAAAGACTTAGAAGATAAATTTTTTTTATAAATTTTCTTTTTAATTTTGATATTAATAGTAATAATTTTTGTTTTATTATATTTAAATAAAAAAAATAAGAATTTAATATATATATCAGAAAAGAGAAAGCTGCACAGTTCTATTTTTAAATTTAAAAATAAATTCTATCAATATATGGAAGTAATATGCTAGATAATATTTACATGTAAAATTTTGTACAAGTAATAAGTCCAATATATACCTCAGTTTTCTGCACTTATAACACTCCAATTAAGCTATACGAGCTAATACGTATACTTAAACAATTTTGTACAAGTAATAAGCCTAATATACATCTTAATATTTTGATATCTTAATGGGTTAATTTTTATATAATATAAAATTTACAATATTATAATATTGTCATAGGTGCGCTTATGTTATAATTACTTTAAAATCGATCATCGTAGGTGCGGTTATGTTATAATATTTTCAAAGCCCTTCAGCTTTCATCCTAATATCGTTGAGGAAAAAAAGAAAAAACCCCGTCCGCTCCCCCAAGCAATAATAATACGCGCCTCGTTTCCAGCAGTGCGCGCTCCCTCCGCCCAATTCTTACCTCGCAAATTGAAATTGGCACCTCCCCCTACGTCTACGTACGCTGTCCCGCATTTCCACCGCGCCATGACGTGAAGAAAAAGATCAAGAAACATACCCAGTCCGTGGGGTCCGCTGGCCACAATGGACGCCACGAGTCTCCCTCCTCCTGCCGCCCTCCTCTCGAGGACCGCTTGCCTGGAGGATAGGGTTCCGCTTCGTCGGCGGCAGCGGCGATGGGGAGGCGGCGTGGCCAGTTGGAGCTGCGGCGGATCGAGGACCGGACCAGCCGTCAGGTGCGGTTCTCCAAGCGCCGGAGCGGCCTCTTCAAGAAGGCCTACGAGCTGTCGGTGCTCTGCGACGCCGAGGTCGCCCTCGTCGTCTTCTCCCCCGCCGGGCGCCTCCACGAGTTCTCCAGCGTCTCCAGGTTGGCCTCCCATTTCCTCTCGATCGCTATCTATCTTTTAAGCCGCGTCTCTCATAGGGGAACTCTAGGGCTTTTTAATCCAGTGCCTCTAAGGCCGTCGACTAAGAGTTGTTTCGGAACGACACCGATCTCCGTGTATAAATTGGCTCGTGGGAGGCATCTCCATCTCCTCCGACGACGACTACAACCAACTCCCGTTTTTTTTTCTCCTCCTTCCTTTTCGCGTTTTGCGAGCAGACAATATGAAAAAGTTAAAGGGAAAAGAAAAGTGGAGAGAGAGAGAGATGGCGTCGGCTGATGGTATGGTAGACAATATCAAGTGCAGAATAAGAGTCTTGTTGTTGGGTGATTACATGTATGCAGTGTGAACTAGGTAAAGTTAGCTACCTACTTTGGTTAATTTTATTCCGTCAAAGGCGATTAATTAATGTAAATGAATAGAAAGTAAAAAATACGTACGCATAATACTCTCATGTTTATATGAGAAGCAAACTGTCTTATGGTCATTGGAGGTGGTACGCAAGGATGACATCGAACCATATATTTATTAGAGCAACTCACACGGATCTATACGAAGAGTTAAATAATACATGATGGTATGATTCAAATTAATAGATAATTCATACGGTGAAGTTTAAGCCCATGCATCTCGATCAATTAATTGCTTGTGATAGGATGGATTAATTCTTTCGAGAGCTCTTTACTAGCCAAGTAAGTTCAGATAATCGAACAACTATGAATTACGTGACCTCCCTTATTTAATTATATTAAATAGTTAAATAATCGGTGAACAAAAAAGTAAGTTAAGATAATCCAACAACTATGAATTACGTGAACAAATCGTAGAACTGTCAATGATCGGTGAACTGGTGAATCCATTTGTAACTCCTTCGAACATAGTCCCTGAATAATATTTCTTTCCCATATTTTAAATACTCTGCATAGGACCCAATAAATTAATTATTAGGTGTTCTTTTAATGGTCTCAGTACCTTACTATTTGTGACATTCTTGTGCGAGAGATGTGTACCTGTTTAGAGGGAATGGTCAGTGTGGAAAAAACAAGTGATCCCTTCCCTTGATTCAACTTCCTCTCCATTCACTGCCACTTCCTTTGTAAATAAGTCTTATTTGCCTTCATCACTTTACCAATGGAAGACCTCAATGGCAGATTTATGTTCCAAATAAACTCCATTTTCTCACTCCTGAGTCCTTCCTGTGAATTCCAAAATCCATTTTGGTGCCCAGTAGCTAAGATAATTTTTTTATTGGTATAGCTAAGCTCTCTACTCATGTATTGGCGCAACATTATGTATTGATAAATCCCTTTTGGTCTACTTTTGGCGGGATCTAAAGTTACTCGTTTTATTTTTAAAATAAAAAAAAAAATTGAACTGAAAAAAAAAATCCATTCACATTGCATTCTCTGAGTACAAACTCTCAGATAAAAGAATTCAAATCAAAGAGAAAATGCATTTGAATCCACAATCTCTTGTATAAAACTTAATTGCTCTAACTAGAGGGGTATATACTTTGTATACTTAAGACGGAGGATGAATTAATACATAATATATCGAGTTCAAACCCTAAAATGTTGCACAGCTCCTTAGAATCCAAAAAATATCGTATAATTAACCCCTAAGATTAACTAAAAAAACTCTTCATTGCATAATTGCTTACTATTAATAGTTGACTATAATTTATATTATCTAAATCTTATGATGGTCGATCCCTATAATTATCCTATAAAATGGATCTGTATGATTTATTTTTTTCAAAGATAACATTTGCATTCATTTCACCAATCTAAAACTATATAAATATGTGAGATTTACTTAAATAACTAAAAAAGCTTTTTAATATGGTATGAATTCATAACAAGCTATTTTCTTGGAAAATTTGGTGGATCAACATTAACAGTATAAAAATGCTCAATTACATGGTGTGAATTAATTAAAAAATAATCATGGTATGAATTCATAACTAGTTATTTTCTTGAAATATTTGATTGATTAACATTAATATTATAAAATTGCCCAAGGTTATTTGCATCTTTTTTCTCCTAGAAGTCATTCCATCCTGCATCAATTACTATTTTACTTTTTGGCTCAATTTCTTTTAATCATTTCTATCTAAAGAATCTAGCTAGGTGGGTGTTGTAAGCCATGCAACTATCTTTAAACTTATTTGAGGAAAAAAACACTAGGTATGCATTAACATCTACTGCAGCGCAGAAAAAGAGAGGAAAACTTAAGGACCTCTCCCATGGGACACTATTTTTTTGTAATCTTTCTTTGTGCTAACAACTTATGCTAATTTGTGGAGGGGCAGTTATTTTTCAGCTGGTTAAAATGTTAAGGCTAGATTTTGTGGGTTTAAGACACATGAAAATACAAAGAATTAATTATGCTAATTTATGAGTTCAAATCATGCCTTACCATATCCATTTTCAAATGTTCAATTGCTCTGTATGTCTATCTCATTTCTGCATTGTCATATTTCTTTTTTATCTATCTTACACATCTGTTGTTTCCGTGGTGCAAAACTATAAATGTACCTGTACACACTGCTAATTTATTTTCTCTATTAACTTGTACCAACGTAGTTTGGTCACTTTTGATCATCTCAGCTCCTCCTTCATTTTTTGCTCAATTTAAATGTTTTATCATCGTCATGTTGACTTCAATTACAAAATTTGGGAAAGTCTGATATATTTGGTTTGACTCTACTGGCATCTGATCAAGCCCCTTCTAGTTATTTTACATGAAAAAACAACAACTTATATTGGGAACCAAAATTGGGTGAAAGATGGTAGAAAAGTGGACAAAACCCAGTCAACTCAAACATATTAACTTATTTGGAAGAATATAGAAATAATGATAAAAGGAATTTTGTGTTATTTTCAGGAATAGACTAGTATTGGTTGGTTTCAACAGAAAATGATACAGTTTAAAAATATTATTACATCAGGGTTCCCATATGCAGCAGCATGTATTAGTGTATTAGAATATATAAAAATCATTGCATATCAAGATTGAAACTGTCCAGTTCCCAAATGCGGCATATGTTTAGTTATTAGTATATATATATATATATATAAATCAGTACATATCGATCTTGAATCTATTACACTCCTCTGGTTCACTCTGTTAAGGCATGCATGTTCTAGTTGTTTTACCCCCAAAAAAAAGAAGTTAATTCTAAATTCAAACATGGTGGAAGTGTAATGAAATGAGATAAAAAACTCAATCTAACTTCAATGAAATCTTTTCTTTTGATTTAGAAGAATATAGAAATAACAAAAGAAGGTGAAAATTAACAAAAGTCAATTTTTATAGCCAGGCAATCTTATCCTTGCATGGCAAAGATTTGCTCTTTTGCATTTTTCACCAAAGTACATATGACCTGAATTAATGGACCGCTGAATGGTATAAGCATCTAATGGATTGGGAATTGCCAAATTCTGATATCTATGATGTATTCGTCAAAGACAACCAAATATAACTTCATTTCCTTCTCACAAACAAACCCCATCACAACAACAACAACAAAAAAAAAAAAACATTTTTCAATCTTCTCTCTTTCAGTAAAAGACCTCTTGGCATCCAGTTGATGCTTTGTTAACCATGGTGCTTGAGACCAGATTTTTTGCAGTTTTATTGGCATGTATAGTGGGGTACTTGTTAGCTGCAAGAATAGAAAATCACTAATCTCTAATTAGTATAGTTTTTCCAGAGTCTGAGTAGTCATTTATACCTACATTTTGACAAAAAATGCCTTCTCATTGTTCTCTCTTCAATGATGAATGAAGAACAAACCAGACACAACCATGGCAAATTTCTATATGGTAAAAAAATATGAATATAGACTGAGAACAAGGATCTGTACAGACTTCAATGCTGATTATGATATTTACATATATAAACTTGCATTTTGGTTCACCAAGTAATGGCTCCAGCTGGTGTAGTAAGCAAAAACATGTGAGGTATAAATCATTTCTTGATGTCAAAAATAAGTTCATGATAATGGATCGTAGTTATTGTGTAATGTCTTCGCAAGAAGCTCATAACAATCTATTTATAATTAGGGTATTGTTTGGTATAAGATAATATTAGTTGGAGCATCATTCCAACCAAATTATATAAAGTCTTGTTGGAAATATTTTGAATTACCTTATACCAAACAGACCCTTACGGTAATGTATAGTCTTCATTGTAGTGCCTATACAGAAATAATTGTTTGTAGCGAACTGTTGTGGTCATAATAACCTTCAACAAGTTCAGTGAAAAGGTTTCGGTAATTGTTATTTGTAGTATGGTGTGTTCTGTAGACTAATAGTCAGCAGGTCATACTAGTTTGATGAATGATACTTACTTTATTCAACAGCTTGGAGAAGACAATGGACCGCTATCAGAAATTTCTGAAAGAACAAAGTGGTCTTTCCATGAATGAAGATAAAGTGCACGTAAGAGCTTTTTCTAAAGCAATTTTGTCATTATTTTATCAAACTCCTACTATAGAAAGCACATATTTGCTATGAAATTACTCTTCAGAGTCCTGTTCTATGCACACGTTTACTGCTACCGTGGAGAGAATATGACTAGCTTGGACAAATATGAGGTAATTGGCTTAGAAAGACTGAAGCTTGGCAGTAAATATATAACATGATGTTAAGTTGGCAGGAGCGGTTTTTGGTAGCTATCTCTTCATTACTTATAGCTGCAATCTGCATTATACATTTTATCGTTTGATGCTATATGAATGTTCTTATGGATTTCAACGAGGTTGACGTTTCCTAGAGTCGATGGTTTCATTCTAAAAGTATGGATTCCTGTATCAGTATTTGACACTTCTCAATCATCACAAAAGCCACCGAAGGAATCATCTCCTAATGGGCTATGTATATGGCCTAGAATCTCATGTTGTTCTGACAAATCAACCACTACTGTATTTCTGGTAAATAAGAATGAAAAATGTTGGATGAAATTTTTTTTTAAAAGAATAAGTAGATGAGTAGGAGTCTTATCATCAATCAATGCTGATGTCAAAGAAAAACTAAAGAACTGAAGTTTATGCCGATTGATGTTTCCTAAAATCCAGTTATATTTTATGTATAATGAATGACATATTTTTATGTATCAACATTTGTTACTAGTCAGTCAGTTATCGCAAAGGACAGCTCCAAGAATAATTAAAAGTGTCGTAACAAGATCCCTAGAATTTCATCCTGTTCTGACAAATCATGCACCTATTATACTTGCCAATTGTGAATGAACATTTTAGTGCTTCCCATGATTCTTCTTGATATATGTTAAATTTTCGTCCATCATACGACACTGGGTTTGATGCAAGGTAGGAAGCTTATTAGCAAACGGATGTGCTGTTGCTCGGTCATCTTGTATGCTGAAATTTGGGTTTAACTCTCCAGTTATGCCGACAGAATTGCGGAAACGCATCTTCTTCTTCTTCTGAAGGATTTGATTCCAAAATATTGGAGATTGGTAAAAGGTAACACGTCGGTTGTAATTAATTACCTCATCAGTAAGAAGGTCGTATCCCAGCGTATGATTACCATATGTATGATATTTTAGGCTTTTTTGCAGATTGGATGAAGCTAACTTCGCGAAGCTAAATGCCGATGAGGTCGAGACATTAGAAGACTACTTGAGCGATGCACTAAAACGGTTGAAAATAACAAAGATGAGGAGTGCAACCATGTAACGAATTCACCATTCATGTTTATTCTGCTCGAATGAGATTTACTAAAACATTAATAATACCAAATGCATCTATATATATGTATATATATATATTGCAGCAGACTGTGAAGGAAGTGAGTCGATGTTTCCGCTTAGCTGTAAAATCTGTTCTGATCGAACAATTGCTACAGGTTAATCCCGGCAGTAGGTATATTGTAATATTCAGTTTCTGCTGCACCCTGTTTTATTGTTTGACAAGTCTCAGGTACAAGCATGCGTCGTATGCTCCACTCCGACTCCCTTTTTGCTTCCTGCTGGAAACTTGTGGAGAGGAGGAGGACTCGAGCAAGTGGATGATTTGTTTTTATTGTGGAGAGGAGAGATGGTGACAACGATCAAATGATCCGATATGCTACGTAGCGTGAAAAGGTAAGCAGAATTCATCAGCTCACCTGGCTATATGCAGCGAACATGGATGCGCCTTTCTTCCCCTGCCTTTTTCTCGCCGAGGCGACGCACTGCTTCTCTCTATAAAAAAAATAAAAATATATATATATATATTTATGAACAGGAAAAGTTATGATCGCTGTACTTCAATAATACGTAAAAAACCAATGAGAGGAAAAAAAAGAGAGAGGAGGAAGCGTGGGCGTACGTGAGGTTAATTAATTCAAGGGCAGCGGAGGTGAAGATGATGCTGTTGATGTGTATGGATCGAGATAACCCCTCTTCGCAATATATTGTAAGTATACAAATTCCTGATTCGTGTTCCGCTGCGACCAGCTGCGTTTGGAAGCGGCGGAGGGTGGCGGGTGCAGGCGGCGTGTGGCGACCTCCCGCCAGCTAACGTGCATGAGTTATTATTATCTACTGAGCTCACGTGCGCTCTACTTGTACCGCCGCCGTCCGGATTCGATGTGCGCGTGTTCCCCAAACAGAGCTAAAACTCATACTTCCGGCCGGTTTAGTTTTCTATAAATACTTCTATTCTTAGAAACACTATTTTTCTAAGTTTTTTTTTCCTTTTTAAAATAACATAAAATAAAATAAAATGGGTTATATATATATCTAAATTAACTCGCTATCACCAATCAATCTACTTATGTACTATATATCTTCAATCCAAATCTTGAATTGAGTTCACGTAGAAAAATTATCATATTATATAAAAGATTATCGCAACTAAATTTACTTGATTCTGACTCTATTTGGCATTACCAAATACAACAAATTTATTTTCATTTTATGTAGATTTTTGTAGGATCATGTTTTCGCTCTCATCTCTCTCCTCTACTATAATATAACCTAAATATTATATATAGAAGCATACATTGAATCATGAAATAGATTTTTTAAAAAATTTATATTATAAATTGATATCATGTTAAAATATGTTATAGGAATGCAATTCTTTTTAATATGAATGCAAAAAAAAATTGACGATATTAACATCTAGCACTAAGTTGGAGTTAGTCTGTGAATATAATTTTAACTAATTGCATGGACTTAGCTGATTCTATTTATGTCTATTTTTATATTTACTCAATAGAAATCTTTAATATTATTTATTAAAATAATTTATTTCCTAACACTCAATTTGAATTTTTATAAGAAATGAACCTTAGGCACATATGTTAAGGAAGAAAAACTTATGGAAGCACACGTTGGAGATTGATTGACCATGTAAGTGCACCCGATGTCATGAGCACACTCGTTATTAAGAAAATCATCTTCATAGCGATCTATATCCAATATCTAATCTATTGGGTTGTTCTTAAAATTGAAGGTTCATGCTCATATCACCCTTCCTAAGGAAAACATCAACTCAGTAACCCGTCATCTATAGTATCTATGCATTGATATTAATTAAGTATCCCATGACAAATATATGTACTATATATATTCATTAGTACAATATTATTAACTTTTAGTAAGATAATTCTTGATGGCCAATTTATATAAAATTTTAATAAAGTATATTTATTGCTTATCTTTTTAGAATATATAAATAAATATCTCTCTCTATAATTTTAAAATTTATTATTTTTTTTGTTATATTCACCTGAAAAATAAATTCTTTTACACAGTAGAACCTCCACACCTAATTATTTGATTTTACAAAACCCTCTATTAATTACTTATTAAAATATATACTAAACTTCCCTTGCCAGAGTAATTATAAGATTTCAAAAATTAGGGTTAACAAAATAATCATGAACATACATCATTGTATTAAATATTCACATAATATATTTTAGTACACCCACCATGGGGAGCATTGCAAACTAGCAATTAAGCTAAATGAGGTAATTTTTATATTAATCTTGTATAAATAATACATTGGGACTTCTGAACTTATTATTATTGGTAAGCTTAAGCTATGTTTATGACTTTGAAATTTATTAGATGAGTTTATGCAATGATGCATTCTGCATCCCACACTCTCTCTTCTGTTATTCTTGAAATAATCGAGTCTTTACACTAATAGTATTAATATATTTTGATTTTTATATATAGAATTTTTGCACAAATTATTAAATTCTTTGATCCTAACAATCATTGATGATGAACCTACAGAGCGATATTCGATCAATTCCTAAACCATTATTGATTGAAAACATGTGTATGAAAGCTAGTAGATGCATCGTTCATTAGGATGAGAGATACTATTATGAGAAGCTCCTCACTGAGTGATGACATCAATAAGAAGACCAATATGATACTTTTTCAATTTTTGTGTACACAATTGTAGATATATAGAAATATTAATAATAGAAAAGTGAGGATGGTTGAATGGTCTAAGTTGCTTGACTTACATTCTATTCTTTGTGAGAAGGCATGAGTTCAATTCCCACTTTTGATAATTACTGGGTAATACTATAACACGCAACTTAAGTTTATTACATTAAAAAATTCTCTATATAATCATAGAGTACTCTCTCTCGCAATCATGTTTAATTTTTTTTCAATATAATCATGGAGTACTCTCTTTCGCAATGATGTTTAAAAATTTCTCAATATAATCATGTAGTACTCTCTCTCGCAACCATAAGGTACACCGTAATTTTAGTTGATGAAAGAGAGTAGAGATACTGTTATAAGAAGCTCCCCTATGAGTAATGACATCAATAACAAAACCAATATGATACTTTTTCTATTTTTTGCCTACACAATTATATATATACAAAAATATTAATAAGGGAAAAGTGAGGATGGTTGAGTGGTCTAATACGCTTGGTACTACTGTAACTATTCATCGGCAACTTTTTCAATCTCTCCAATTCTCAATTTTGACAAGTTTATCACATGAAAAAATGTTTAAAGATTTCTCAATATAATCATGGAATACTCTCTCTATGAACGATAAGGTTGACTGCAACTTTAGTTGATGAAAGAGAGTATCAACTCTAAGGTTGACTGCAACTTTAGTTGATGAAAGAGAGTATTACTCTATTAAACCATATATGGCACGCCCTCTTTAGTGTTTGACCTACGACCACAAGGTTAAAAGCTCTGCGCTCTACGAACTAAGCTAAATGAGCTAATTTTAATACTAATCTTGTATAAATAATACGTCGAGACTTCTAAACTTATTATTATTGTAAGCTTAAGCCATTATGATTTTATATTAGAAATAGTTCCATAAGATGTCTTGTGACTTTGAAATTTATTATTATAGATGAGCTTATGCAATGATGCATTCTCCCACACTCTATCTTCTGTTATTCTTAAAACAATCGAGTCTTTACACCAATGATATTAATATATTTTGATTTTTATATATATAATTTTTGCACAAATTATTAAATTCTTTGATCCTAATGGGCATTAATGATGAACCTACAGAGCGATATTAGATCAATTCTTAAAGCACAATTGATTGGATATATGTGTATAAGGTACACCGCAATTTTAGTTGATGAAAGAGAGTAGAGATTCTGTTATGAGAAGCTCCCCTATGAGTAATGACAATAATAACAAAACCAATATAATACTTTTTCTATATTTTGCCTACACAATTGTACATATAAAAAAATATTAATAAGGGAAAAGTGAGGATGGTTGAGTGGTCTAATGCGCTTGGTACTACTGTAACTATTCATCGGCAACTTTTTCAATCTCTCCAATTCTCAATTTTGACAAGCTTATCACATGAAAAAATGTTTAAAGATTTCTCAATATAATCATGGAATACTCTCTCTATGAACGATAAGGTTGACTGCAACTTTAGTTGATGAAAGAGAGTATCAACTCTAAGGTTGACTGCAACTTTAGTTGATAAAAGAGAGTTACTCTACTAAACCATATATGGCACACCCACTATGGTGTTTGACCCACGACCACAAGGTTAAGAGACCTGCGCTCTACGAACTAAGCTAAATGAGCTAATTTTAATACCAATCTTGTATAAATAATACGTCGGGATGTCTGAACTTATTATTATTGGTAAGCTTAAGCCATTATGATTTTATATTAGAAATAATTCCATAAGATGTCTTATGACTTTGAAATTTATTATTGTAGATGAGTTTATGCAATGGTGCATTCTCCCACACTCTCTCTTCTGTTATTCTTGAAAAAATCAAGTCTTTACACCAATGATATTAATATATTTTAATTTTATATATAGAATTTTTGCATAAATTATTAAATTCTTTGATTCTAACGGTCATCAATGATGAACCTACATAGTGATGTTTGATCAATTCTTAAAGCACCATTGATTGGATATATGTGTATGAAAGCTAGTAGATGCATTGTTCATTAGGATGAGAGATACTATTATGAGAAGCTCCCCTCTTCGTAATAACATCAATATGATACTTTTTTTATTATTTGCCTGCACAATTGTAGATATACAGAAATATTAATTAGAAAAAAGTGAGGATGATTGAGTGGTCTAAGTTGCTTGACTTACCTTCTATTTTTTCTTGAGAAGGCATGGGTTCAATTCCCACTTTTGACAATTAGTGGGTAATACTATTATGAGAAGCTCCCCTGTGAGTATGACATCAATAACAAAACCAATTTGATATTTTTTCTATTTTTTGCCTACACAATCGTAGATATACAAAAGTATTAATAAGGGAAAATTGATGATAGTTGAGTGGTCTAGGGCTCTTGGTACTATTATTGTCACACCCCGATCAATCTGTCGAGTACATGGCAACCGTTGTATGAGCCCAAAGGACCCATAAAGTATTTATTGATATACACAATTCACATACATTAGCAACTCAACGGATAATATAATTAAATCAATTAACTCAACTCTACTAATACAGTCCCGATATACCTACTACAATATTATGATGATAAAAATGGTAGATAGAATATATTTGTCAACAATCTTATCTCAATCGGTTATTTAGTAGACCTGCAAACACATTGAACGCGGTGTGCTTAGCCTTGCGACTTTATGTTTACGACTCTAACCGCAGTAAAATATCTCAAGTAGATAATGAGAGATTTTAACATGTCTATAGATTATTCATCAATATCGAGCAAAACATATAAAATCAACAAATAAAAGATGGAGCACTCATGAGTAGAACACATAATATGAGTGTATATTTCAAACTATAATTATGAAGTATGTCTATATTTCTAGATCATTATCACTAGGAATTTATTATTTCATTCAAGTATTATGATATGGGCAGTCAGCCTATGCTTAGGGGATCTCCTGATCAGGGAGTTCCTATAAGCCCATCAGTGTCCATTCTATCTATGTCTCTACCTATGCCCGCCACACTGTTATTGGCGGAGAGGTCGGGTGACCGTGGATCCGTCTCTTTTGTCCGCCAGGCAAATCTCTTCATTGCCACGTTCTAACGACCTGTCACTTCATGCATCTTCCCCAGACAATCCATGGAGCAACTCGTGTAATACTACACATTGTCCCCAGACAGGGTCACTGCACCTAAATATACACATCGACTACGGCTAGTTGGTAATTATTTAAACCCCAGGATCCGGACTACTCAATAGAATGTCTGCAAAACGTCTGAAATAATAGCTGTGTGGTCTATGGATCCACTGTCCAAGGCTATGCGGAAGGAGTCACCGTCCCAATTCAAAAGCAGCGATGCCTGCCAGAAGGTGTGCATCCTAGCCGTCGCTGGAATGCTACAACCTCGGCTACATGTTTGTTAGGTACTTGGTCTGGTTTCTTCCCTGCTGCCTATCTTAGGACTATCACGATGGCGACTTGGCAACACACGTGTGGGTATATTGAATACATCACAACGTTCTTTGGTAATAAACTGTTTCATGTCATATCCCGCTCTTTATGTCACGCCCCGACCCAACCGTCGGCCACGTGGCAACCGCCGTATGAGCCCGACAGACCTATACAAGGCATCAAGTAGTACATACCATTCATATACATCGTTTATGCAGCGGAATATACAATTAAATTATCTAACTCAAAATTTCTAATACAGTCCCGATAAACCTACTACAATTCTAAGAAAAAGGCAACGATAAATAAAAATATAGACCCGTCGACGGACTCATCTTCATCGAATAACTCGGGCAGTCATCTAACACACCTGCACACACGGGGAAAAGTGGTGTGCTCAGCCTTGCGGCCTAGTGCGAAATTACGGCTCTACCGAATAAAGAAATCAAAGGCTAGGAGGAGTATTCTAGGATGTCTTTAGTGTTTAATCATCATCTTTCATGTAATACATTTTAAACAATTCATCTAGAGCGATAAGATAACATAAATAAATAAATAAATAAAGGTGTACATGCCACTAGATGTCACCTAAGTTAAGTCTAGTGTCAACGTCAACAGTCTGTCCCCATTTGAATTGTGTAAATCAATTTATGGGGAGCAACAAACATCATAAATACAATACCGATGTATAATTCACTAGATGTCACCTACGTTATATCTAGTGTCCACGTCAACAGTCTGTCACCAACATCGTGATGAGAATTGAGGTTTCATAAACTCGGGCTGCCAGCCTACGCTTAATGACTACCCGGGCCAGGGGTATCAATAAGCCCATCAGTGCCTTTCTGTCTCAGTCTCTACCTATGCCCACTGCACTGATGTTGGTAGAGAGGACGGATGACCCAGAGTCCCTCTCCAGTTGTTTCACTAATCGCCAACCATGCCTCTCCTAGCGAAACCGTCGTGCCCTTACATCCTCTCCGGATTCCGTAGGGGCCACGACACCCATGTAGTACTACACACTGTCCGTAGACAGGGTCACCTCTCTTAAATCTCATCGGCCACGGCTAGTCGAAATAACCACCCTAGGATCCGGACTACTCATCCGATCGTCTGCAGACGTCAAGGGTGATAGCCGTGCGGTCGACGGATCCACTGTCCAAGGTGTCGCATGTGGAATCACCTTCCCAGTCCATTAGCCGTCGACGTCTGTCAAGATTTGGCGCACATCCGCACGATGGGCTGTGGCAACCTTGACTCCATCGGTGCCAAGTCCATGGTAGGGTTCATCCTAGCTAACCATCTCAGGACTATCACGAGGCCGCCTACAATGACACTCATGCGGGTGAAGATTTCGGATAAGGACTTGCTCCATATTTCCAGTCTAACTCGACCATGGAGTTTGTACAGTCTTTTACCCTACCAGCTCCCAGTATATAAGCTATGCATAACGTCGGGAGTGGTGCTCCTAGTATCTAAGCTATGCATCAACCTCGGGAGTGGCGCCTAACGGGAACGTCACCGTTTAACCATCGTCGGTACGCGACGATCAACCGGGGCATATGGAAAAGACCCCTTTTTTGTCTAAGTGGCGGTGACGTCGCCAAAGGTTCTAACATGTCGTTATCCATTATCTATGTCTGCATGGTAACTATTTAACACATAATAAGGAAAACAATACAGCATGTCGGACATGGATTTAGAACATGTTAGATAAAATAAACTACACTAACATGCATACAAGTCAAATCTTATCAAGCATTATGTTTTATCATATTTAAGACATCCAAGAATTATTCCTAAGAAAACCCCAGCGGGAATTCCCTAGCTTAAATAAATCCCACCATCGGAGAACCAATGCACCTGACTTGGCGGTTTACTCGTCGGAACCAACTTAAGGTCTGCCTCGATCCACGTGTCGTCATTTACGCATTTTATATTTTCCTGTCAATTATTCAACGAATTTTAATTCTCAATCCAGAAATAATTTCTCAAATCTCTCTTCACCACTACTCTTAGAATGATCTCTAGAATCACCCCAATTTTTTTCCCAAGTTCGCCGAAAAATTTCTTCGGCGGTCGCCGGAAAGTTCACCGGAAAGTTCGTCGGAACTCTCGCCGGCGAAGTTCTTCGATCAGCACCAATATTGGTACCAATCGAAAGCTCTCTTCATGAGGATTCCAAAAATCATATTTGCCCCAATTTTTATAGCTCATATGCGATCAATTTCACCGATTAAAATTTTGGGCGAAATCCTAAAGTTAGGGTTTTTAGCTCGCCGGCGGCCAACCGGCGGCCAATAGCCCTCAACTCCGGTACTAATGGATAGCTCTCGTCAAGGAGAATCCATAGGTACCAAGTTTGCAAGGTTTCACGGCCGGAATGGTCGGTAATCACAGGAGCAAGCTCCGGCGACGAAACCCTCGCCGCCGACGCCTCTCACACGATTTCTCCCTCATCTCTATACCAAATTTAGGCATCTTGGTATCAAAATGAAGAGGAGGTCGAGATTTACCTGTGGCTAAAATTTGGGAGCCTAATTCGATGTGGTTTCGCCGGAGCATTGACGGGAAAAATGGTCGCCTTCTCCGTCGCCGCTGCGGAGGAGGAGAGAGAAGAGAGAGGAAGAGGGAGGAGGTCGCGCGCGCTCGGTGGGAAAATTTGTTATTTATTTATTTATTTAAATTAGTTAATTAAAATCTTAAATCTTAATTAAATCTTAATTGTTTAATTGATCGATCAAACGACGTCCAAATCACGATCCGTATGCGCCGTTGGATTCCTTATCAAAAATACGATCTGATGGTATAATTTTCACATCAAAATCTCATACTTCAAAAATTCATATGATTTTACAAATAAGTTCTTTAAAGAATCTTTTTTACGATTAAACCCTCCAAATACTAAAATTACTCTATTGCTCTTATTCAAAAATCACGGGTCTCACACTTTATGTCCAAAATGAATTAAACCTCTTTGGGTGGTGTAGGTTTATGAGCATTAGAGCTCGTATTCATAACTCGTGATATCAGATAGGATGCATTGTCAGTTTTTCCATATATAAGTATGTCAATGTCACATATCTATAGGCTTTGCTTGTTTATGTCTATATATATGTCAAATTATAGTGTAATACAATTGTCTGTAGATGTAACTGTAATATTTCATTATTTTTATCACATAGACATAGTAAATGATAAGCAAAAGAATAAACCTAGCACATACTTAAATAACAGCATATATAAGATTATAGGTATACCATAGTCATAATATAAGCAAGTTTGTCTCACACACAAAGCATGAGTCATGATTAATTAAAACTTAATTTCTAAATAATAAAAATATTTATATCCTTAAATTATCCTAACTTGGGAATAGCCTACTGTAGTGAACCAACGCACTTAGATAAACATATCGATCTTCAGAACCAACCGTATAACAGCTGCATGATGTTTAATTATTTCAAGGTATTTACCTATTACAAGTAACATTACCTTTAGATATGATCTTTAATATTCTCTATCATTAATCCTAACTACAAATATTAAATCAACATTCTTCACCATTTTACTTTGACCTAACTACATCCCAATTAATTAATTATTCAATCAAGTTTAATTAATCCAATGTAACCAAATTGATCATCATCATTCAATTTATCAACCCAAAATTAATCATAATCCTAAATCACTATTTAAGCTCAATCACCATTATTAAGCCCAATTAAATTTTTAAACCCAAATCAACCATAAGTTTCCACCAAACATTTCCTAATTCTATCCATTATAATACCTAATCGCTAATTAGAGTTTAACAATCATTCCCTAGTGTTGACCTGTATTTGACTATCTCTACTATCATAATTATTATATTACAATCATAGCCACAACCATCACAATTATTATACTACAATCATAGCTACAATTAAGGAAAAGAAAAGAAGGGAAAATGAGAAAGGTGGGGGAGATAGCACAAATTCAACCAAATTATCAAATCATAACCACCACCACTACAACACCAACCAAATTATCAAATCATAACCACCACCACTACAACACCATCAATATAATCATGGAGCACTCTCTCTCTCTCGCAACCATAAGGTACACTACGATTTTAGTTAATGAAAAAAATTATCAAATCATAACCACCACCACTACAACACCATCAATATAATCATGGAGCACTCTCTCTCGCAACCATAAGATACACTACAATTTTAGTTAATGAAAAAGAGTAGACACCCATCATGGGGCTTGAACCTATGAGCATAAGGTTAAAAACTTTGTGCTCTACCAACTGAGCTAAATGAGTTAATTCATATTCTAATTTTATATAAGTAATACATCGAGACTTATGAACTTATTATTATTGGTAAGCTTAAGCCATAATGATTTTGTATTAAAAATAGTTCCATAAAATGTCTTGTGACTTTGAAATTAATTATTGTAGATGAGCTTATCCAATGGTAAATTTTGAACACATTTATTTGTGCTATTGTGACTATTCATCGAGACTTCTGAGCTTATTATTATTGATAAGCTTAAGCTATGATTATTTTGTATTAGAAATATTTCTATCTTGTAACTTTGAAATTTATTATTGTAGATGAGCTTATGCAATGATACATTGATTACGAACCTACATAGTGATATTATTTTAAGGTATTTATTATTGTAGATGAGCTTATGCAATGATACATTGATCACGAACCTACATAGTGATATTATTTTAAGGTATAACATAATTGGAGTTTAACAATCATTCCCTAGTGTTCACTCGCAACCATAAGGTACTTTGCAATTTTAGTTGATGAAAGAGAGTAGACACGCCCACCATGCGGCTTAAACCCACAACCACAAGGTTAAGAGCCTTGCGCTCTACTAACTGAGCTAGACGAGCTAACTTTTATTTAAATCTTGTATATATAATACGTCGAGACTTCTGAACTTATTATTATTGCTAAGTTTAAGCTATGATTATTTTGTATTAGAAATATTTCCAGACAATGTCTTGTGACTTTGAAATTTATTATTGTAGATGAGCTAATGCAATGATACATTCTGCTTCCTACACTCTCTCTTCAATTATTTTTGAAATAATCAAGTCTTTCCACCAATGATATTTAATATATTTTGATTTTTACATATGCTACACTCTCTCTTGAATTATTTTTAAAATAATCAAGTCTTTCCACCAATGATATTAATATATTTTGATTTTTACATATCGAATCTTTGCACAAATTATTAATTTCTTTGATCCCAACGGTCATCGATCATGAACCTACATATTGGATCATTTCCTAAAGCACCATTTATTGGTTATATGTGTCAGAAAGTTAGTAGATGCACCGTTCATGAGGATAAGAGATACTATTATGAGAAGCTCCCTTGGGAGCAATGGCATCAATAACAAAACTAATATGATACTTTTTCTTTTTTTGCCCACACAATTGTAGATATACAAAAATATTATAAGGGAAAAGTGAGAATAGTGAAATGGTCTAAGGTGCTAGATACAATTTCTAATTTTTGAGAGAATGCATGAGTTCAATTCCCATTTTTCACATTTAGTGGGTATTACTACGACTATTCATTGACAACTTAAGATCCTACTTTTTCTAATAACAAAAAAAGTGATGATGACAACTTAAGATCCTACTTTTTCTAATAACAAAAAAAGTGATGATGGCTCAGTGGTTTAAGGTGCTAGACATGAGTTATGATGTATTTGTTACAATGCCTTATTTGAGTGCGGCCTCATGATAAAGGGACCCTTCTAATTCATATAGTATCAATTAGAATACTAATGTAATGAGTGATTTCAAGGTAAAATTTAAATCTTTAAATCTAGGATTTAATTCTTTCCTGTTGTGTTGGGGTGAGATTGAAGAGCAACCCTAGCTGGTATGGAGTTTTTTTTATAGAACTTAATGAGTCTTGAACCCAAGACCTCATGATCCTTCCGTATAGAGTCCAATTACTCTAACCAGAGTGGTGTACACTCTGATTTATGAAATAACCGTATGGAGTTGATTGATGAAATTATTGCAAAGAATAATATGATTTAGGACAAGCTGAAGGATGCCCAAGACTATAAAAAAAGTTATCATATAACATACCATTATTATTCTTGAATTCATAAGTCCATGTTTTATCTAACCATTATTATTCTTGAATTCATAAGTCCAGTTTTTATCTATCTTAGTATTAAATTGTATAGTTGATCTTTTTTTATACTTGGATTAATGTCAAAAACCCCATAGCATGTTACTTAGATGTATGTTACTTTGTATCAAATTCTATAGATACACTAGTAGGTGATAGAGACAAACATATCTTTGAGTACTACATTCTTAGGTGATTAGTTTAACACATACCTTATAGTTAAGAAATATTTTATCGATTGATTTTCTTCAAAGTAAATAAAACTTCTAATTTATTTAAAGGTTGGTAAATGCATATTTATCTTTGTATATTCATTCATAGTTTTGTAATGCTTAATCCTAAGATATTAACATTAAGGTAGTTAGAAATATGACATCAATGATACAACCCATGAGTTACTAAGACTTCACATTTATCATTAGAGAGAGTATTTGTAAAGAGAGGTAAAAAATAATAAAATAATTATATATAAAGATTATGTATACTCCCTTATATGAGGTTGTAATTAGAACAGAGATAAGATTTCGTACTGGTCCCTAAGTTTTATTAATTTATTTAGAGTTTCAAATAATATCTAACTTAAATTTTAATTAGTGTGTATTTTTTAAATTATTGACAAAATTAATTAATATATTTATTTCTTTAGAGTGTTAGATCCAAATTATTTTATCTTTGAAATATTATGATTGCACAAATAGTTTAATAGTAGAATTATATTTTAATTGTCACCCCCCAACCCATCTGTGGAGTACATGGTAACCGTCATATGAGCCCAAAGGACTCATACAAGGCATTTATTGATTTACACAATTTACATACATTATCAATGCAGCGGATAATACAATTAAATCAATTAACTTAACTCTACTAACACAGTCTCAATATACCTACTAAAATACTATGAGGATAATAATGGTAGATAGACTATGTTCATCGATAATCTTATCTCCGTTAACTATCTTGATCGGTCATTTAGTAGACTAGAATACACATTGAATGTGGTGTGCTCAGCCTTGCGGCCTAATACAAAATTATGACTTGAAATCGTAATAAGAAAATTAATACTAGGGGTAAGATTTTAGGATGTCTTTGTTTTATTAATTATCACATTATAAGTTGGTAGAGTAGATGATGTCATCAATAATTCATGTAAAGTATGAGAGTACACATAGTCATATGTCTCTAATTGTTATCTATGTTGTCAAACATGTTTGTGCTACTAATAAATGTCATCTACATTTTCTTTATCTTAGTATCAAATATCTCGGGCCGCCAGCCTATATTTAGAGAAATTCCCCCGTCGAGGACTTCCTATAAGCCCATCAGTGTGATATTATTTTATGTCTCTATCTAGGGCTGCTGCACCAATGTTGGCGGATGCACTTAATATATCCTCTGTCACGACTAACCGAAATTATAATAATCCTAGGATCTGGACTACTTATCCGATCGTCTGCAGAACGTCTAGAATGAAAGCCGTGTGGTCTACGAATCCACTGTCCAAAGTTTAAGGGAGTCACCATCACAACTCAAAAGCAGTCGATGTTAGCCGAGTTGACCGTCAATCTGCACAATGGGTTTTAGGTACCTCGACCACATTTTTGTTGAATCATTGGAAGGTTCATCCCCGCTAGCCATATAATGACTATCACGGTGACGTCCAACCGTCACACGTGCTGGTAATAGTATCTGGGTATGGACCCACTACGCTTTCTGGTCTATCTTGACCTTTGAGTTAGTCTGGTCCATTTTTCAACTAGCTCCCAATATCTAAGCTACTTATAGCATCGGGAGTGGTGTAATTATAATTTAGTTATGTCCCTAGGAGGTACTAGTATCAAGTGTTTCATATAAATTATTTTTGATACTACCTCTTATTTAATAATTTAAGTTTTTAATCTTTTAATTTCATAGTACTCCGCATGACAGTAATATAATATTTAACATGTATGAGAAAATAAATGACACGTAGGAGAACTAATAATGCAAGCCAAGTAAAGCTAGGTAGCACAACATATGACATATCAATCATGATTAATAGAGTACTTAATCTAGCATGTACATTGCATGACATTTAGCAAGCATAAGTTTTAATTAGTTTCAAGGTATCCAAGTCTTTCCTAATAGAATCTTATTAAGATTCTCCCTAGCATGAATATAATCCTACTGTGATGAACTAACGCACCTGATCGAAGTCTGAGCTTCAGAACCAATCCAATTAAAGCTCAAAAGTATCAACAATAAAGTAATCACATGTCAAAATAATTTTTCTAAATAATAAAATTTATTTAGAACAAATTTAATATCATTTCTATGAATTATTCGGATAGAAATTTAATTAATTGATAACCTAAATTATCTAATTAACTTAGCTCTATCCAAATTAATTATCTAACCCGATTCAATTAACCCAATTCAATTAAGGTCAAATGTTGTTGAGGTCCAATTCAATCTTCTAGCCCATGTCTAAGCATAAAAGCCCAATTTAAATATGATAACCCAAACAAACTAAGCATCTTTTAATTATTCCCAAACAAATCAAATTTCTAAACTCAATTTAATTAATTAATCATGTGCCATCCTTTTGCTAACTCAATTTAACTAATCACGTGAAACTAAATTTTCTACTCTATTTTATCAATCTAATTTATATCAATAATCAACATTCAATTCAATAATTTAAGCCTAGGTCCATCTAATCAAACCCAACTACATCATTAACTCATCATTGAACCCAATTCGAGATATCAGCCCAATTTAACTCGAAAGCCCAACCTCTTAAACCCTTAATCCTCATTCATCAACTCTACTTTATTAGATTAGTCAAAGTCAACGTCAATATCAATCAATTATTCTATATTTTCACTTAATGTCCAAATATGATCATTAGTTATATAGAATTAACAATAATTTTCCTAGAGCAGACCCTTTATCAATTCTCTCTGTATTGTATCTTATCATATTGGACGAAGGAGAGGGTACAATAGGAAAATGAGAGGGAGGTGATGGAGATAGCATGAATTCAACTATTTCTGCCAATTAAAGGGATCATGATCAAATTGAGAAATCTCCATACTGGTGGCTGGCTGTAGCATGCAAATCGACCGTAGTGGCCGTGAGGCGGTGATGATTCGGTGATCACATCGTGAGGGCGATGTTCCCTGTGGGTTTTGGTGAAGCTTCGAATAGGGTCCCCGGTGAGCAGCGATGGAAGAGCATGCGATGGTGGAACTCAGTCTCCGTCGACGACCAGCATGCAGGGATCCTTAATCGCAGAGTCGTGCCGGAGATTGGAGGAGTCACTGTCGGGGTTCAGGCGATTGGCAATGGCGCCTCCCATGGAGTCCAACGAAGGAGTCGACGATGATCCCGAATCGTCGAGGAAATGGGGATGGAAGGAGACGGGTTTGGGGCCGCCTCATCAGGGCACGTGCATTGCACATCATAGGCAAAATACCAGCTTTGACCCTCTTAGTTCAAGCTATCCACGGATCTAACCCTATTCCTATTTTACCCCTACTAGTTCTTGTTATTTACATAAATCTATTTTTCCCTATTTGTGTCACGCCCCGACCCTACTGTCGGACACGTGGCAACCGCCGTATGAGCCTAACAGACCCATATAAGGTATCAAGTGATACACATCATCCAATACATCATTTACATAGCGGAATTTATAAATAATCATCTAACTCAATATTCCTAACACAGTCCCGATAAACCTACTACAATTCTATAATAAAAGAGTATCGATAAATAAAATTAGACCCGTCGATGGGCTCATCTTCATCAACCATCTCGTATGATCATCTAACACACCTGCACACACGGAGAAAAGTGGTGTGCTCAGCCTTGCGGCCTAGTGCGAAATTACGGCTCTACCGAATAAAGAAATCAAAGGCTAGGAGGAGTATTCTAGGATGCCTTTGGTTTATTAAAAGTCATTTTCAGGTAATACATGTGAAGCATATCATAATCGCAAAATAACGGTGTAAGCATATACCACATGTGTAGCACTAGATGTCACTTACTGTGTCTCTAGTAGCTATGTCATCGATGTAATCGAAATGTCATCTACAGTGTATCATAGCAGCTATCAGTCTCAAGACTCAGGCTACCAGCCTATGCTTAGTGAATACTCCGACCAAAGAGCATCACCAAGCCCATCAATGATTTTGTCTCTGTCTCTTCCTATGCCCGCTGCACTGATGTTGGCGGAGGTGACGGGTGACCCTTGATCACTCTCCTCTGTCTCGCTAGTCGCCTACGATGCCTCCCCTAGTGAAACTGCCGTGCCCTTACATCCTCCCCGGACTCCGTAGGGGCAACGACGACTCGTGTAGTACTACAACACTGTCCGAAGATGGGGTCACCGTCAATAAAATCCATCGACTACGGTCTCGGTCGATATAATACAACCCTAGGATCCGTACTCACCATCCGACCGTCTGCAGATCATCAAGGATGGTAGCCGTGTGGTCTACGGATCCACTGTCCAAGGCTATGCGGAGGGATGTCACCATTCCAATCCCCGAGCAGCGATGCCTGCCAAGAGGTGTGCAGACTAGCTATCGCCGGAATGCTACAACCTCGGTGACATGTTTGCTAGGTTCTTGTTCTCGTTCGTCCCGGCTAGCCATCTCAGGACTATCACGAGGCCCCTGAAACGACACTCGTGTGGGTAAAAATTTCGGGTAAGGACTTCTCCATATTTCCGATCTAATATGACCATGGAGGGTGTACAGTCTCTTACCCTACCAGCTCCCAGTATATAAGCTATGCATAACGTCGGGAATGGTGCTCCCAGTATCTCAGCTATGCATCAACCTCGGGAGGGGTGCGTAGCGGGACGTCACCGTTTGACCATCGTCGGTACGCGGCGGTCAACCGGGGTATATGGGAAAGGCTCCTTTCTGTCTAAGTTGCGGTGACGTCGCCAAAGGTTTTAACATGTCATTATTTACTATCTATGTCTGCATGGTAGTTGTGCTAGCATAACATAAAAAATAATAAAATAATATACAGCATGCAGGACACGCTATCTCGACATATTAAAACCTAGCAGGGAAATCAGAATATATCATGCATGTTAGACAGCAATAAATTAAACTAGCATGCAGACATATCAAATCTTATCAAGCATAGTATTTTATTATATTTAAGACATCCAAGAATTGTTCCTAAGAAGACCCCAGCGGGACTTCCCTAGCTTGAATAAATCTTACATCGGAGAACCAACGCACCTGACTTGGCGGTTTACTCCTTGGAACCAACCTAAGGTTCGTTCGCTGAATCTTTATTCTCTGGCACTATCTCGATCCACGTGCCATCATTTACGCATTTTATATTTTCTTGTCAATTATTCAACGAATTTTAATTCTCAATCCAGAAATAATTTCTCAAATCTCTCTTCACCACTACTCTTAGAATGATCTCTAGAATCACCCCAATTTTTTTTCCAAGTTCGCCGGAAAATTTCTCTAGCGGTCGCCGGAAAGTTCACTGGAAAGTTCGCCGGAACCCTCGCCGGCGAAGTTCTTCGATCAGCACCAATATTGGTACCAATCGAAAGCTCTCTTCATGAGGATTCCAAAAATCATATTTGCCCCAATTTTTATAGCTCATACGCGATCAATTTCACCGATTAAAATTTTGTGCGAAATCTCAAAGTTAGTGTTTTTAGCTCGCTGGCGGCCAATAGCCCTTAACTCCGGTACCAATGGATAGCTCTCGTCAAGGAGAATCCATAGGTACCAAGTTTGCAAGGTTTCACGACCGGAATGGCCGGAAATCGTCGGAGCAAGCTCCAGCGATCAAAACCCTCGCCGCCGACGCCTCTCACATGATTTCACCCTCATCTCTACACCAAATTTAGGCATCTTGGTATCAAAATGAAGAGGAGGTCGAGATCTACCTATGGCTAAAATTTGGGAGTCTAATTGGATGTGGTTTCGCCGGAGCATCGACGAGAAAAATGGTCGCCTTCACCGTCGCCACTGCAGAGGAGGAGAGAGAAGATAGAGGGGGAGAGGCGCGGGCGAGCCCGCGCTCAGTGGGAAGAAAATGAAATATTTTTATTTATTTATTTATTTATTTTAAAAAAAAATTAAAATCTTAAATCTTAATTAAATCTTAATTATTTAATTGATCGATCAAACGACGTCCAAATCACGATCCGTCTGCGCCGTTGGATTCATTATCAAAAATACTATCTGATGGTATAATTTTCACATCAAAATCTCATACTTCAAAAATTCATATGATTTTACAAATAAGTCTTTTAAAGAATTTCTTTTACGATTAAACCCTCCAAATACTAAAATTACTCTATTGCTCTTATTCAAAAATCACGGGTCTCACAATTTGTCCCTCCTCCTTCCAAGTATTTACAATGCTACTTTTTCCCAAAACTACTTGCACTTATGAAAAATTTCCTTACACCTAAAATTGAGGTTTACAAGTTCTCACCCTCTTAATTAATTTTTTTTTTTATTGAAAATGGTGGGGGTTTATAAGTACTCCCCCCCTAAAAATTTTTGATCCTCCAAAAATAAGATCACCGTATCAAGAAAATAAATTTTCTAATTTTTAAAACTTAACATCCTTACTAAGTCCTCCATAATCAGATTTCTCCAACTACTAGCATTCCTTATCTATGGTAAATCAATGGATATCTAGCTTCTCTTTGAAGTCCTTTATTCTTAGTGATCAACTTGCAAAAGCGAAGACATAAAAATTATGAAAACTTTCACTTGTAATTTACCTAGTCCCTTAATTCCCTATTTTAAATGTTGATGTCATAAACCTAACCACCCAAGCAAAAATACACCGTCTCAAAATGAAGATAATTTACTAGCAAAAGGACGCTTAAGTTCTAAAATAGGTCCAACCTTCACTTAAAAGTTCCAAAGCTGAGATAACCAAAAGAACTCAAAGTAAGTCACTATGAGATTATATTAGAATCATAGAGATACATGTAAAGGTACATAAACATCAGTTGATACTAGGGAATATCTAAATCGGGTATGGCTATAGGAATTCATAATATCCATATTGATAGACCATGCTAAAATTTTGACTGAAACAAAAGAAGAAAATGCAATAAGATTGACATTGTAGTGCGAAATGTTGACTGAAATCGTGTCTGTATATGAGTTTAGAGATAATGTAAGAATGACAAAACTGCTGCAAAAATTATGCATGAATTTAGAGATAATAACTTGACTACATATGTGGCAGAGATATAGGAGAAAATATGCCAACACAATGAAGTCAACTTAAGAGTCCTCAATGTAAACTGTTGGAGAACAAATCGAAGTTGACTGAACTGTAGAAAATATCAAGTTGCATTAATGTGTATATGAGGATAAATTGTGAATGGACTGATTGCTGATAAGAAGTAAGCTTTACTCACAAGCTCAGAAAAGAATAAAATAAAAGAGTGGACTCTTGATGTAGAAGGACTGCATCCAAGTTTGTAGATGCAGAAGTAATGCAGTTGTATCTAAGCTGCTAAGTGTACTGGATATGAGTTGCAAAAGCATTGACTAAAATAAAAAATGTCAATAACACATGCGGCTACTAAGGATATCAACATATGCATCAAATATGCTAGAGGTGCCAAGAAAACGACAATATTTAGGATTTAAGGAGAAATAAAGAGGAGTAAGGAAGAAGAGTTACTATAGAATCCGCAAGCAGTTGAAAAGTGAGCTGCAAATAAAGAAATGTTGCAAGCTGCCTTGACCGAATAAGAATGAGAAATTGACCAAATATATTTAATAATACTCATGAAAGTGAAGGACTCTAACACACATAAATTCTAAGTAAAAAATTGAGCTAATATAGGGGAGTTACAAAAATAAAAAGGAGTGAAAAAAATTGCCAACAATAGGCAAAATTTGACTAAGGAAATAGCTTCACAAAAAGTCGCAAACTGTAGAAAAGGACTAAGGAAATAACTGCAAATAAAACTGTAAAAAGATGTAGCTGCACAAGAAGCTGCAAAAATATTCAGCAAAATGAGCTACTGCAAAATGCAAGAATCTGTACTATGAAAAATCATCAAACAATATTGTAGAAAATTGCTTGACTAATAAGTTGACCGTATCTATAAGAAATATGAAACAAGTGACAGCTACTCAAAGCTCAGAAGATGTTAAGTATGACTGAGTGAAAGGCTTGAAAGAGTGAAGAGGACATTAGATATATACCGATGGAAGAGTGCAAGTGTACTGATGATAACAGCTACCTTAAGTTGCCTTGATACATAAAAATATAGAACGAAGGGAAATTGTATAGCTGAAGAAGACACACTTATATGGCCAATCAACATGACTGCAAAAAATCTAAAATAAATATGAAATATGGAGAGCTGCAGAAGTTGAGAAAAATAAAATACAGTAGGCTGCAAAGCAGAAGATGCACTTATGAAGTCAGTCAATATGATTGCAAAAACTATAATAGAGAAAGACAATTTGAGGAAAATAAATTGACTGCTATCAAGATTTAGCAAGTGAGCATCTAAACTACAGAAATATATAACAAGTAAGGAAAATGAAGATGACTGAAATATGAGCAAATAGAAATGTCAAACAATATATGCAGGTTGAAAATGTGAAATAAAGCTGTAAATAGAGTATAGAATCACAAATAGGGTACACGCTAAAGCTATAAACACTGTACATGGAGTTGTAAGTGTAAGGAGCTAATACGAATAGCATACTTAATGACTGTCAAAATATTAGTTTCCAATCCAAGAATTTTGATAACAACCCAAATGATCAATATATTCTCCAGAATTTTTTTTTTACTAACCCTTGATGTTATCAATTTAGCAACTCCCCAACAAAGTATGTGGTTCTATGTTAAAAGCAATTCACTAAGTAAAAGTATACTTAAGTTTATTATTGATTCAATTCCTAACAAAAGTTCACCAGCTAGAATAACAAAGTATCTCAAGATGTATCGCCAGGCAATGGGTCATTAGTAATTATGCCCAGGTCATCAGTGGCCAGGTCTAGATCATCAGCTATATGTCTAGATCATTAGTGTCTATGTCTGGATCATTTTTTGCATCCATGCTATCCAACGCGGAGGAGTATGCTAGGTACACGGTGACAACCCCTAGAAGTGTTGGCCCAGTCTACGGGCAAGTCCTCTAGTCAATATCGAGGCAGAAGTTGTAGTCCCTGATGATGATTGTTCTGGGACCAATCGAATTGATGCTCCCTCCGAATCCTCAACCACACTGGCAGCTTGTGTTGGCGCAAGTGGCATCATCGGATCTACCGGGGGACAGGAAGTAACGTTCGTAAAGTTTCAAGGATTCCCTTTCTTTCGAGGTCTTCCTAGTTTCCGTTTTGGCGATACATCCGACATCTACACGAAATAAATTTTTGATGAGTAAAATCCTCCATGAACCATACCATATAGGTATAACCCACGTATACATATTGATTCACTGTGAATCAATATTGTAAACAAGTCTCGGCCAAATAACTGTACCACTTACTGACCTTCTTAACCTCCAAACTATATCGGGACTGATTTTTCGTAGCTCTTAGGACTCTTAACCTAATTTCTGATATCTCTTTAATCCTTAGGTCTTTAAACCTAGACTCTAATACCACTTTAATTGTCATGCCCCGACCCATCGGTCGGGCACGTGGCAACCGCCGTATGGATTCGAAAACCCATACAAGGCATATGATATACTCAACGTTTCATCAGAAGTCACTAAAATATAACAAATGTCTCAATACAATCTGCATTTACAGTCTTTTAGTACAGTCCCAATATAGATCTAATACAATACTACTTTTGATAATTAATGAACTAAATATGAAAAATAAAATCCTCCGACGTTATAACCATCATCAACGATCTCGACGATTATCCCTAAACCTGCAAACACATTGAACGCGGTGTGCTCAGCCTTGTGAACTAGTGTGAAATTACACCTCAAAATCATTGTAAGAAAATCAATACTAGGGGGAAAATTCTAAGATGCCTTTGTTTTATTAATTATCATATTATAAGTTTAGTAAAGTAAATGATGTCATTAACAATTCAGATAATGTATTATAGTGCACCTCTTGGTATGTCTCTAACTGTCCTCTAGGGTATAATACATGTTTGTGTCACTAACAAATGTCATCTAAATTAGTTCCATCTTTGTATCAAATATCTCGGGCCACCAACCTATGCTTAGAGGAATTCCCCCGTCGAGGACTTCCTATAAGCCCATCAGTGCGGTGTCATTCTATGTCTCTACCTAGGCCCACTGCAGTAATGTTGGCGGAGAGGACGGGTGACCGTATATATCTCTTCACTGTTTCACCAATTGCACCCTACACCCTGTCCCAGCGAAACATCGCACCCCTACTTCCTCCCCGGTCTCCATAAGGGCAACGATAATCTGTGTAGTACTACACACTGCCCATAGGCAGGGTCACCTTACACTTAATATATCCTCGGTCATGGCTAAACGAAATCATAATAACCTTAGGATTCAGATTATCGATCGTTTGCAGAACGTCTAGGATGATAGCCGTGTGGTCTACGGATCCACTGTCCAAGGCTTAAGGGATTCACCATCCCAACTCAAAAGCAATCGATGGTAGTCGAGTTGACCGTCAATCTGCACAATGGGTTTGAGGTACCTCGATCATATTTTTGCTAAATCATTAAAAGGTTCATCCCCACTAGAGTACTTTATATAGCATGTACATTGCATGATATTTAGCAAGCATAAGTTTTAATTAGTTTCAAGGCATCCAAGTCTTTCTTAATATAATCTTATTAAGATTCTCTCTAGTATGAATGTAATCCTACTGCGATGAACCAATGCACCTGATCGAAGTTTGAGGTTCAGAACCAATCAAATTAAAGCTCAGAGGTACCAACCGTAAAGTAGCTCACGGGCCAAAATAATATTCCTAAATAATAACATTTATTTAGAACAAATTTAATATCATTTCTACGAATTATTCGGATAGAAATTTAATTAATTGATAACCCAAGTTATCTAATTAACTTAGCTCTATCCAAATTAATTATCTAACTCGATTCAATTAACCCAATTCAATTAAGGTCAAATGTTGTTCATGTCCAATTCAATCTTCTAGCCCATATCCAATCATAAAAACTCAATTCAAATATCATAACCCAAATAAACTAAACATCTTTCAATTATTCCCAAACAAATCAAATTGCTAAACTCAATTTAATTAATTAATCATGTGTAATCCTTTTGCTAACTCAATTCAACTAATCACATGAAATTAAATTTTCTACTATATTTTATCAATCTAATTTATACCAATAATCAACATCTAATTCAATAAATCAAGCCTAGGTCCATCTAATCAAACCCAACTACATCATTAACTCATCATCGAACCCAATCCAAGATATCAGCCCAATTTAACTCAAAAGCCCGACTTTTAAAACCCTTAATCCTTATTTATCAACTCTACTTTATTAGATTAGTCCAAGTCAACGTCAATATCAACCAATTATTCTATATTTTCACTTAATGTCCAAATATGATCATTAGTTATATGGTATTAACAATAATTTTCCTAGTCCATTCTCTATGTATTGTATCTTATCACATTGGAGGAAGGAGAGTGTATCAACCAAATCTCCTAGCCTATTAGTTCTTGTTATTTACATAATTCTAGTTTTTCCTATTTGTCCCTCCTCCTTCCAAGTATTTACAATGCTACCTTTTCTCAATACCCTTTGCACTTATGAAAAATTTCTTTACACCTAAAATTGTGGTTTACAAGTTCTCACCCTTTTAATTTAATTTTTTCTTTTTCTTTTTGAAAATGGTGGGGATTTACATAGTATCTCTCATTATAATGAACGGTGCATCTACTAGCTTTCTTACACATATATCCATTGAACTTCCAACATCATGGCAGGCATTCCAGACAACAACAATGATCAACCAAATCTGCTAGCCTACTAGTTCTTGTTATTTACATAATTCTAGTTTTTCCTATTTGTCCCTCCTCCTTCCAAGTATTTACAATGCTACTTTTTCCTAATACCCCTTGCACTTATGAAAAATTTTCTTACACCTAAAATTAGAGTTTACAAGTTCTCACCGTCTTAATTTAATTTTTTCTTTTTCTTTTTTGAAAATGGTGGGGATTTACATAGTATCTCTCATTCTAATGAACGGTGCATCTACTAGCTTTCTTATACATATATCCAATCAGTGGTGCTTTAGGAATTGATCGAATATCACTCTATAGTTACATCATTAATGATTGTTCGGATCAAAAAAATTAATAATTTGGACAAAAATTCTATATATAAAAATCAAAACATATTAATATCGTTGGTGTAAAGACTCGATTATTTCAAAAATAACAAGAGAGAGTGTGGGAGAATGCATCATTGCATAAGCTCATTTGTAATAATAAATTTTAAAGTCACAGGACATCGTATCGAACTATTTCTAATACAAAATCATAATAGCTTAAGCTTACCAATAATAATAAGTTCAGAAGTCTCGACATATTATTTATACAAAATTGGTATAAAAATTAGCCCTCTTAGCTCAGTTGGTAGAGCGGAATGCTCTTAACTTTTTGGTCGTGGGTCAAACCCTATGGTGGGCGTGCCATATATGGTTTAATAGAGTAATACTCTCTTTCGTCAACTAAAGTTGCAGTAAACCTTAGAGTTGATACTCTCTTTCATCAACTAAAGTTGCAGTAAACCTTAGAGTTGATACTCTCTTTCATCAACTAAAGTTGCAATCAACCTTATACCAAGTGCCTAAATTTGCTAAAATTGATAACCGGAGAGAGTGAACAATTTGTTGGTTATAATATTGCCCACTAATTGTCAAAAGTCAGAATTGAACCCATTCCTTCTCACAAAGAATAGAAGATAAGTCAAGCAACTTAGATCACTCAACCATCATCACTTTTCCCTTATTTTTATTTTTATATATCTAAAATTGTGTAGGCAAAAAATCAAAAATTATCATATTGATTTTCTTATTGATGTCATTACTCAGAGGGGAGCTTCTCATAATAGTATCTCTCATCCTAATGAACGAAGCTCTACTAGCTTTCATACACATATCTCCAATCAATGGTGCTTTAGGAATTGATTGAATATCACTATAAGTTCATCATCAATGATTGTTAGGATCAAAAAATTTAATAATTTATGCAAAAATTCTATATATAAAAATCAAAATATATTAATATTATTGGTGTAAAGACTCAATTTTTCAAGAATAACAGAATAGAGAGTGTGGGATGCAGAATGCACCATTGCATAAACTCATCTACAATAATAAATTTCAAAGTCATAAGATATCATATGGAATTATTTCTAATACAAAATAATCATGGCTTAAGCTTACCAATAATAATAAGTTCAGACGTCCCGACGTATTATTTATACAAGATTGGTATAAAAATTACCTCATTTAGCTTAGTAGGTAGTTTGCAATGCTCTTGAATTTATGGTCATGTGTTTGAGCCCCATTGTGGGTGCTACTAAAATACATTATGTGAATATTTAATATACTTTTTAAAATCTTATAATTACTCTACCAAGAGAAATTTACACTTTAAGTATATATTTTAATAAGTAATTAATAGAGGGTTTTGTAAAATCAAATAATTACAGTAGTACCAAAATTAAGAAATTTACACTTTTAGTATATAACATTTTTTCCATGTGATAAACATGCCAAAAGAATTGGAGATATTGAAAAAGTTGCCAATGAATAGTTACAGTAGTACCAAGCGCCTTAGACCACTCAACCATCCTCACTTTTCCCTTATTAATATTTTTTTATATTTACAATTGTGTAGGCAAAATATAGAAAAAGTATTATATTGGTTTTGTTATTATTGTCATTACTCATAGGGGAGCTTCTCATAACAGAATCTCTACTCTCTTTCATCAACTAAAATTGTGGTGTACCTTATACACATATATCCAATCAATTGTGCTTTAAGAATTGATCGAATATCGCTCTATAGGTTCATAATTAATGCTCATTAGGATCAAAGAATTTAATAATTTGTGCAAAAATTCTATATATAAAAATCAAAATATATTAATATCATTGGTGTAAAGACTCGATTGTTTTAAGAATAACAGAAGATTGGATAAGCTCATCTACAATAATTAATTTCAAAGTCACAAGACATTTTATGGAATTATTTTTAATACAAAATCATCATGGCTTAAGCTTACCAATAATAATAAGTTCATAAGTCTCGATGTATTACTTATATAAAATTAGAATATGAATTAACTCATTTAGCTCAGTTGGTAGAGCACATAGTTTTTAACCTTATGCTCATAGGTTCAAGCCCCGTGATGGGTGTCTACTCTTTTTCATTAACAAAAACTGTAGTGTACCTTATGGTTGTGAGAGAGAGTGCTCCATGATTATATTGATGGTATTGTAGTGGTGGTGGTTATGATTTGATAATTTTTTTCATTAACTAAAATCGTAGTGTACCTTATGGTTGCGAGAGAGAGAGTGCTCCATGATTATATTGATGGTGTTGTAGTGGTGGTGGTTATGATTTGATAATTTGGTTGGTGTTGTAGTGGTGGTAGTTATGATTTGATAATTTGGTTGAATTTGTGCTATCTCCTCCACCTTTCTCATTTTCCCTTCTTTTATTTTCCTTAATTGTAGCTATGATTGTAGTATAATAATTGTGATGGTTGTGGTTATGTGTCACGCCCCAACCCTATTGTCGGACACGTGGCAACCGCCGTATGAGCCCAACAGACTCATACAAGGCATCAAGTGATACATACCATTCATATACATCGTTTATGCAGCGAAATTTACAATTTAATTTATCTAACTCAATATTTCCTAACACAGTCCCGATAAACCTACTACAATTCTATGAAAAAGACAGCGATAAATAAAAATAGACCCGTCGACGGACTCATCTTCATCAAATCTCTCGGACGATCATCTAATATACCTGCACACATGGAGAAAAGTGGTGTGCTCAGCCTTGCGGCCTAGTGCGAAATTACGGCTCTACCAAATAAAGAAATCAAAGGCTAGGAGGAGTATTCTAGGATGCCCTGGGTGATTAATAATCATCTTTCATGCCATATAATTTAAACAATTCATATTGAGATAGACAACATAAATAAATAAATAAATAAAGGTGTACATGCCACTAGATGTCACATAAGTTAAGTCTAGTGTCAATGTCAACAGTCTGTCCCCATTTGATTTGTGTAAATCAATTTATGTGAAGCAACAAACATCATAAATACAATACCGATGTATAATTCACTAGATGTCACCTACGTTATATCTAGTGTCCACGTCAACAGTCTATCACCTACATCGTGATGAGACTTTAAGGTTTCATAAACTCGGGCTGCCAGCCTACGCTTAGTGACTACCCGGGCCGGGGTTATCAGTAAGCCCATCAGTGCCTTTCTGTCTCTGTCTCTACCTATGCCCGCTGCACTGATATTGGCAGAGAGGACGGATGACCTAGAATCCCTCTCTATTTGTTTCACTAGTCGCCAACCATGCCTCCCCTAGCGAAATCGTCGTGCCCTTACATCCTCCCCGAATTCCGTAGGGGCCACGACAACCCGTGTAGTACTACACACTGCCCGTAGACAGGGTCACCTCTATTAAATCTCATCGGCCACGGCTAGCCGGAATAACCACCCTAGGATCCGGACTACTCATCTAATCGTCTGCAGACGTCAAGGGTGATAGCCGTGCGGTCTACGGATCCACTGTCCAAGGCGTCGCATGTGGAATCACCTTTCCAGTCCAATAGCAGTCGACGTCTGTCGAGATTGGTGCACATCCGCACAATGGGCTGTGGCAACCTCGACTCCATCGGTGCCACATCCATGGTAGGGCTCATCCTTGCTAACCATCTCAGGACTATCACGAGCTCGCCTAAACGACACTCGTGCAGGTGAATTTCGGGTAAGGACTTGCTCCATATTTCCAGTCTAACATGACCATGGAGTTTGTACAGTCTCCTACCCTACCAACTCCCAGTATATAAGCTATGCATAACCTCGGGAGTGACGCTCCCAGTATCTAAGCTATGCATCAACCTCAAGAGTGGTGCCTAGCGGGACGTCACTGTTTCACCATCATCAGTGCGCGGCGGTCAACCGGGGCATATGGAAAAAGGCCTCTTTTTCTCTAAGTGGCGGTAACGTCGCCAAAGGTTCTAACATGTCGCATGTACTATCTATGTCCGCATGGTAGTTATTTAACACAAGCATAGAAAATAATACAACATGCAGGACATGAATGTAGAACATGTTAGATAAAATAAACTACATTAACATGCATATAAGTCAAATCTTATCAAGCATTATGTTTTATCATATTTAAGACATCCAAGAATTGTTCCTAAGAAAACCCCAGCGGGAATTCCCTAGCTTGAATAAATCCTACCATCGGAGAACCAACGCACCTGACTTGGCGGTTTACTCCGCGGAACCAACTTAAGGTCTGCCTCGATCCACGTGCCGTCATTTACGCATTTTTTATATTTTCCTGTCAATTATTCAACGAATTTTAATTCTCAATCTAGAAATAATTTCTCAAATCTCTCATCACCACTACTCTTAGAATGATCTCTAGAATCACCCCAATTTTTTTCCCAAGTTCACCGGAAAATTTCTCCGGCGGTCGCCGGAAAGTTCGTCAGAACCCTCGTCGGCGAAGTTCTTCGATCAGCACCAATATTGGTACCAATCGAAAGCTCTCTTCATGAGGATTCCAAAAATCATATTTGCCCCAATTTTTATAGCTCATACGCGATCAATTTTAACCGATTAAAATTTTGGGCGAAATCCTAAAGTTAGAGTTTTTAGCTCGCCGGCGGCCAACCGGTGGCCAATAGCCCTCAACTCCGGTACTAATGGATAGCTCTCGTCAAGGAGAATCCATAGGTACCAAGTTTGCAAGGTTTCACGACCGGAATGGTCGGTAATCGTCGGTGAAACTTTCGCCGTCGCCACCTCTCACATGATTTCTCCCTCATCTCTACACCAAATTTGGGCATCTTGGTATCAAAATGAAGAGGAGGTCGAGATCTACCTGTGGCTAAAATTTGGGAGCCTAATTCGATGTGGTTTCACCGGAGCATCGACGAGAAAAATGGTCGCATTCACCGTCGCCGCTGCGGAGGAGGAGAGAGAAGAGTGAGGGGGAGAGGCGCGGGCGAGCCCGCGCTCAGTGGGAAGAAAATGAAATATTTTTATTTATTTATTTATTTATTTATTTTTAAAAAAAAAATTAAAATCTTAAATCTTAATTATTTAATTGATCGATCAAACGACGTCCAAATCACGATCCGTCTGCGCCATTGGATTTATTATCAAAAATACTATCTGATGGTATAATTTTCACATCAAAATTTCATACTTCAAAAATTCATATGATTTTACAAATAAGTCTTTTAAAGAATTTCTTTTACGATTAAACCCTCCAAATACTAAAATTACTCTATTGCTCTTATTCAAAAATCACGGGTCTCACACTATGATTGTTATATAATAATTATGATAGTAGAGATAGTCGAATACAGGTCAACACTAGGGAATGATTGTTAAACTCTAATTAGCGATTAGGTATTATAATGGATAGAATTAGGAAATTTTGGTGGAAACTTATGGTTGATTTGGGTTTAAAAATTTAATTGGGCTTAATAATGGTGATTGAGCTTAAATAGTGATTTAGGATTATGATTAATTTTGGGTTGATAAATTGAATGATGATGATCAATTTGGTTACGTTGGATTAATTAAACTTGATTGAATAATTAATTAATTGGGATGGAGTTAGGTCAAAGTAAAATGGTGAAGAATGTTGATTTAATATTTGTAGTTAGGATTAATGATAGAGAATATTAAAGATCATATCTAAAGGTAATGTTACTTGTAATAGGTAAACACCTTGAAACAATTAAACATCATGCAGCTGTTATACGGTTGGTTCTGAAGATCGATATGTTTATCTAAGTGTGTTGGTTCACTACAGTAGGCTATTCCCAAGTTAGGATAATTTAAGGATATAAATATTTTTATTGTTTAGAAATTAAGTTTTAATTAATCATGACTCATGCTTTGTGTGTGAGACAAACTTGCTTATATTATGACTATGGTATACCTATAATCTTGTATATGCTGTTATTTAAGTATGTGCTAGGTTTATTCTTTTGCTTATCATTTACTATGTCTATGTGATAAAAATAGTGAAATATTACAGTTACATCTACAGACAATTGTATTACACTATAATTTGACATATATATAGACATAAACAAGCAAAACCTATAGATATGTGACATTGACATACTTATATATGGAAAAACTAACAATGCATCCTATCTGATATCACGAGTTATGAATACGAGCTCTAATACTCATAAACCTACACCACCCAAAGAAGTTTAATTCATTTTGGACATAAAGAGCGGGATATGACATGAAACGGTTTATTACCAAAGAATGTTGTGATGTATTCACTATACCCACATGTGTGTTGCCAAGTCGCCATCGTGATAGTCCTAAGATAGGCAGCAGGGAAGAAACCAGACCAAGTACCTAACAAACATGTAGCCGAGGTTGTAGCATTCCAGCGACGGCTAGGATGCACACCTTCTGGCAGGCATCGCTGCTTTTGAATTGGGACGGTGACTCCTTCCGCATAGCCTTGGACAGTGGATCCATGGACCACACAGCTATTATTTCAGACGTTTTGCAGACATTCTATTGAGTAGTCCGGATCCTGGGATTTAAATAATTACCAACTAGCCGTAGTCGATGTGTATATTTAGGTGCAGTAACCCTGTCTGGGGACAATGTGTAGTATTACACGAGTTGCTCCATGGATTATCTGGGGAAGATGCATGAAGTGACATGTCGTTAGAACGTGGCAATGAAGAGATTTGCCTGGCGGACAAAAGAGACGGATCCACGGTCACCCGACCTCTCTGCCAATAACAGTGTGGCGGGCATAGGTAGAGACATAGATAGAATGGACACTGATGGGCTTATAGGAACTCCCTGATCAGGAGATCCCCTAAGTATAGGCTGACTGCCCATATCATAATACTTGAATGAAATAATAAATTCCTAGTGATAATGATCTAGAAATATAGACATACTTCATAATTATAGTTTGAAATATACACTCATATTATGTGTTCTACTCATGAGTGCTCCATCTTTTATTTGTTGATTTTATATGTTTTGCTCGATATTGATGAATAATCTATAGACATGTTAAAATCTCTCATTATCTACTTGAGATATTTTACTACGGTTAGAGTCGTAAACATAAAGTCGCAAGGCTAAGCACACCGCGTTCAATGTGTTTGCAGGTCTACTAAATAACCGATTGAGATAAGATTATTGACAAATATATTCTATCTACCAATTTTATCATCATAGTATTGTAGTAGGTATATCGGGACTGTATTAGTAGAGTTGAGTTAATTGATTTAATTATATTATCCGTTGAGTTGCTAATGTATGTGAATTGTGTATATCAATAAATACTTTATGGGTCCTTTGGGCTCATACAACGGTTGCCATGTACTCGACAGATTGGTCGGGGTGTGACAATAATAGTACCAAGAGCCCTAGACCACTCAACTATCATCACTTTTCCCTTATTAATACTTTTGTATATCTACGATTGTGTAGGAAAAAAATAGAAAAAATATCAAATTGGTTTTGTTATTGATGTCATACTCACAGGGGAGCTTCTCATAATAATATCTCTCATCCCAATGAATGGTGTATTTCTAATCCTAATGAATCTTTCATCAACTAAAATAGGGGAGCTTCTCATAATAGTATCTCTCATCCTAATGAATGGTGTATTTCTAATCCTAATGAATCTTTCATCAACTAAAATTGAGAATTGGAGAGATTGAACAAGTTACGAGTTATAGTATTACCCACTAATTGTCAAAAGTGGGAATTGAACCCATGCCTTCTCAAGAAAAAATAGAAGGTAAGTCAAGCAACTTAGACCACTCAATCATCCTCACTTTTTTCTAATTAATATTTCTGTATATCTACAATTGTGCAGGCAAATAATAAAAAAAGTATCATATTGATGTTATTACTCAAAGGGGAGATTCTCATAATAGTATCTCTCATCCTAATGAACAATGCATCTACTAGCTTTCATACACATATATCCAATCAATTGTGCTTTAAGAATTGATCGAACATCACTATGTAGGTTCATCATTGATGACCGTTAGAATCAAAGAATTTAATAATTTATGCAAAAATTCTATATATAAAATTAAAATATATTAATATCATTGGTGTAAAGACTTGATTTTTTCAAGAATAACAGAAGAGAGAGTGTGGGAGAATGCACCATTGCATAAACTCATCTACAATAATAAATTTCAAAGTCATAAGACATCTTATGGAATTATTTCTAATATAAAATCATAATGGCTTAAGCTTACCAATAATAATAAGTTCAGACGTCCCGACGTATTATTTATACTAGATTGGTATTAAAATTAGCTCATTTAGCTTAGTTCGTAGAGCGCAGGTCTCTTAACCTTGTGGTCGTGGGTCAAACACCATAGTGGGCGTGCCATATATGGTTTAGTAGAGTAACTCTCTTTGATCAACTAAAGTTGCAGTCAACCTTAGAGTTGATACTCTCTTTCACCAACTAAAGTTGCAGTCAACCTTATCATTCATAGAGAGAGTATTCCATGATTATATTGAGAAATCTTTAAACATTTTTTCATGTGATAAACTTGTCAAAATTGAGAATTGGAGAGATTGAAAAAGTTGCCGATGAATAGTTACAGTAGTACCAAGCACATTAGACCACTCAACCATCCTCACTTTTCCCTTATTAATATTTTTTTATATCTACAATTGTGTAGGCAAAATATAGAAAAAGTATTATATTGGTTTTGTTATTATTGTCATTACTCATAGGGGAGCTTCTCATAACAGAATCTCTACTCTCTTTCATCAACTAAAATTGCGGTGTACCTTATACACATATACCCAATCAATTGTGCTTTAAGAATTGATCGAATATCGCTCTGTAGGTTCATCATTAATGCCCATTAGGATCAAAGAATTTAATAATTTGTGCAAAAATTATATATATAAAAATCAAAATATATTAATATCATTGGTGTAAAGACTCGATTGTTTTAAGAATAACAGAAGATAGAGTGTGGGAGAATGCATCATTGCATAAGCTCATCTATAATAATAAATTTCAAAGTCACAAGACATCTTATGGAACTATTTCTAATATAAAATCATAATGGCTTAAGCTTACAATAATAATAAGTTTAGAAGTCTCGACGTATTATTTATACAAGATTAGTATTAAAATTAGCTCATTTAGCTTAGTTCGTAGAGCGCAGAGCTTTTAACCTTGTGGTCGTAGGTCAAACACTAAAGAGGGCGTGCCATATATGGTTTAATAGAGTAATACTCTCTTTCATCAACTAAAGTTGCAGTCAACCTTATCGTTCATAGAGAGAGTATTCCATGATTATATTGAGAAATCTTTAAACATTTTTTCATGTGATAAACTTGTCAAAATTGAGAATTGGAGAGATTGAAAAAGTTGACGATGAATAGTTACAGTAGTACCAAGCGCATTAGACCACTCAACCATCCTCACTTTTCCCTTATTAATTTTTTTTTATATCTACAATTGTGTAGGCAAAATATAGAAAAAGTATTATATTGGTTTTGTTATTATTGTCATTACTCATAGGGGAGCTTCTCATAACAGAATCTCTACTCTCTTTCATCAACTAAAATTACGGTGTACCTTATACACATATACCCAATCAATTGTGCTTTAAGAATTGATCGAATATCGCTCTGTAGGTTCATTATTAATGCCCATTAGGATCAAAGAATTTAATAATTTGTGCAAAAATTATATATATAAAAATTAAAATATATTAATATCATTGGTGTAAAGACTCGATTGTTTTAAGAATAACACAAGATAGAGTGTGGGAGAATGCATCATTGTATAAGCTCATCTATAATAATAAATTTCAAAGTCACAAGACATCTTATGGAACTATTTCTAATATAAAATCATAATGGCTTAAGCTTACAATAATAATAAGTTTAGAAGTCTCGACGTATTATTTATACAAGATTAGTATTAAAATTAGCTCATTTAGCTTAGTTCGTAGAGCGCAGAGCTTTTAACCTTGTGGTCGTAGGTCAAACACTAAAGAGGGCGTGCCATATATGGTTTAATAGAGTTGATACTCTCTTTCATCAACTAAAGTTGCAGTCAACCTTATCGTTCATAGAGAGAGTATTCCATGATTATATTGAGAAATCTTTAAACATTTTTTCATGTGATAAACTTGTCAAAATTGAGAATTGGAGAGATTGAAAAAGTTGCCGATGAATAGTTACAGTAGTACCAAGCGCATTAGACCACTCAACCATCCTCACTTTTCCCTTATTAATATTTTTGTATATATATAATTGTGTAGGCAAAAAATAGAAAAAGTATCATATTGGTTTTGTTATTGATGTCATTACTCATAGGGGAGCTTCTTATAACAGTATCTCTACTCTCTTTCATCTACTAAAATTGCGGTGTACCTTATGGTTGCGAGAGAGAGAACTACATGATTATATTGAGAAATTTTTAAACATGGTTGCGAAAGAGAGTACTCCATGATTATATTGAAAAAATTTTAAACATGATTGCGAGAGAGAGTACTCCATGATTATATAGAGAATTTTTTAATGTAATAAACTTAAGTTGCGTGTTATAGTATTACCCAGTAATTATCAACAGAGCGATATTCGATCAATTCCTAAACCATTATTGATTGAAAATATGTGTATGAAAGCTAGTAGATGCATCGTTCATTAAGATGAGAGATACTATTATGAGAAGCTCCTCAGTGAGTGATGACATCAATAAGAAGACCAATATGATACTTTTTCAATTTTTGTGTACACAATTGTAGATATATAGAAATATTAATAATAGAAAAGTGAGGATGGTTGAATGGTCTAAGTTGCTTGACTTACATTCTATTCTTTGTGAGAAGGCATGAGTTCAATTCCCACTTCTTTAATTTGCACACTAAACCCGTGCCTTCGGGAACTTCAAACCCTTCAGGCTGCTGTATATATATTTCCTCTTCTAAATAGTCATCAATATCAAGCAACCCAACTAATTGGTAGACACCGCTAGGAGTTTATATGATGCCATGATAGGACAACCTCAGGCCATCACTCTATAACAAGGCAGTTAGGTAATTTAGTCATTCACAGTGATTTTACCACCAAAGGAAGTCAATGGAGCATATGTTTATTATGAATTTAATTCTTCCCAATAACTAAATGTAATGAGAGATAATGTATCCTCCTAGATTTAAAATTCTTGGAGAGTGAGAATAGGTTTACTTCAACATGGAATTTATCACTAATGAAGTTAGTACCAACTAATACCGAGTAAGATTCAAAAATTTAAAACATGAAACTAAAGCACCCTAAGCATTAACTGAATCGTGATAGAGTAGAATAAGGCATAAAAGCGCATGTCCTAAGAATAAATTCTACGAGGGAGGATTTGGTAGTAAGGTTTTAACCACCAAGTGGTGATCCGAGTCAAGCCAATTTCGATCATAGTATCCACAAGACAGTGGAGTACATTCTGGTAGTAGGAACAGTAGATTAAATTCTTACATCGGTCCATGAAAAGTGTATCAGGGTTTTCTTTTCAATTTTTGTCGTGGTGGGGGAAGTTGTCTGTACCACAACCTTAGTTAAACTCATTGCACTCATTGCTTATGTTACATGTGTACCCGAGCAACAGTAGGCCCACATTTGTTGGAAGGCAATGACAAAGACTTCAAACAACTAGTCCTTTCTTTCATTGAACAAAACAGCCAATTTATCATTGCATAGAATAGTAATGAATTTTAGTAGTACTCTTGAAATTTTAAAATACTACCTTTGAATTAAGGTAAAGGCTAGCAAATAAAATATATAAGCAATCTACTTAAATAACTTAATGAGCAAATATACAATTAATCAAACCGTTAAGAGTAGTCAAATAATTTATAGCAAGCAACTTATCAAATAGGAAAGTGTAGAGAGGTAATAAGGAAAAGTTTAATCAAGAAAATCGTATTCCTAATCCTTTGTCACTCTCACCCTTGTTTGCTTATGGATTGTATCAAGTGTGTCACTAATTCTTATCTCATAAATAATTTCCTAAATTTTCTAAACCTGCTCTAACACCACTTTAATTATCATGCCCGATCCTTTGTCGGACCCATGACAACCGCCATATGAGCAGTGTCTTACTCATACAAGGCTAACAATATCACATAACCCAAGCATGAATGAAAATTTCTATAATCAAGCCTACTAATTAGATTTACAATTTACTCATAGGTTACACAAAAAGTTGATACAGTCTGTTTGTATTATGTATTGTATACATCATATCAAGTAATCCATTCTACTAATGTCCTTCCATAGCATTCAACCTTGCTACTCATCATTCCTCACAGTCTCTTAAGCGGTGTCTCGATACCTGCGCGCGGAAAATTTTTTGCATGTGCCAAGTCTCGTGACTTAGTGCATACAGATGGAAACTTCTCCAAACAAATAAATGGGCTAACAATACATGTTTGGACGAGCAGCAATTATCTCAATATCAAATCATAAAATAACAATGAAAGGAAGCATACGCATAATTTACCAATTAAAATTTTGAAAATCTAAATATATATCTAGATTTTTCTAAGTTTCTAGTTTCAAATACTAACTCCTAGGGCTGCCTACCTATGCTTAAGATAAGCCATGGTCGGGGACTACCATAAGCCCGTCAGTGTCAAACCAAGTCTCCGCCTAGGCCCGTCGCACTGACGTTGGTTGATAAGGTGGGTGATCGCAGTTCCTTCTCCTTCCAGTCTCTCGAGCCGTTTACCCAGACCGTGCTCCAAGACTATCGTATCGTACATCTCCCATAGATCGTACGATACGAGACATCATGTAGCGCTACACTTTTGCTTCATAGCAGGGTCACCTGCTAACACATACTCATGGACTAACCTGTCGAATCCAACACGTGTATAACTCTGGCTGTCCGGACTACCTCCCAAGCCTATAGGACTCAGTTGAGCTATGTCAGCTTCAACAGACACCTTAGTTCTTAGGCATAATGGCTGAAGTGAGCTCCCTGGCTCCCAGCACTTTAGTTTCTGATGCATGCCATGGGGATATCTAGGCCAGTGGCGAGAACCCCCTTGTTGGTACTCACCGAACGCTAAAGGATGGGTCAGGTGACGCCTTCGCTACCCATCATTAGACTAACACAAATAGTACCTACCATTTGTGAGAGAAATACTGTGTTATATAGATCTATATAATTCCTAAATGTTCATGTCCCTAGGAAGTTTAGGTCCGTGTCTCTAGGTATTCTATCTAGTTTAGGTCATCATGTAAATATGTCACCTAACTAGTTTTATCTGTCACCTAGCATGTTCATATGTCATCTATGTGTTCTATGTTCTTCCTAGTGTCATACATCATTAGAATTTAATAACACAAGAATAAGAGAGAACATATCATATAACATGTTATTGCAAATAATTTACATTTCATAAAGTAACAACAAAATGCACGTCATGGACAGTATAAAAATTATTAACAACTGCCCACTTGGTAGCTCTACTGCAGCAGCTGTAAACTAACCGAAATAACAACGCACCTTAGCCTTTCTAAATTAGGTATTTAATAGATTCACGGCCCTGCCGTGTTTAATCATCATCGCTGCAGAACGTTTCCCTATCAAATTACAAGCATATTTAAATTTTTTAATACTCATGACATCAAGTATCTAACCTTGCTCCCTTTCTTTATTTTCTATTTGGTATTATAGAAATAGAAGATAAGGAATGAAATAGGTATTTTAATTTTCATTATTTAAATGTCACTCACATACATGACCAAGGAAACACTGAATGCAAAACATAACAAATTTGTTTACAGCATTAAGAAAGAAAGTATCTAAGAAAAGAAATGGAACAAAATATTTCTCAATATATTATTCTTTCTAATAACTTCAATTGTGATGACTAATTATACCAACTAATAAAATGAATTTAATATCTAAATTTTCTATATTTACCATAACATATATATTTGTTAAAACTAGAAGGGTTATTTATCTACTCTATATATATATATACATATATATAAACACATAGAGGGAATAATGTTAAGTCACTATCATCCTAAGTAATGATAGGTTGTAGCAAATATTAATTGGGATATGATAGAGAGATAATTATTTCATATATCATTTGAATTGTCACGCCCCGACCCATAGATCAGGCACATAGTAACTGCTATATAGATTTGGAAACTCATACAAGGCATGAGATGTACATCAGAAGTCACTAAATATAATATCAATATCAATACAATCAGCATTTATGATTCCTTTTGCACAGTCCCAATATATATCTAATACATTACTACGTTTGATAATAAATGAATCTCCATACGAATGAAGAAAACTTCCGACGTACTACTCATTGTCAACGATCTCGACTCTTATCCTAAGACCTACACATACATTGAACATGGTGTGCTCAGCCTTGCAACCTAGTGCGAAATTACGGCTCGAAATCGTAGTGAGAAAATCAATACTAGGAGGAAGATTCTAGGATGCCTTTATTTTATTAATTATCACATTATAAGTTGGTAGAGTAGATGATGTCATCAATAATTCATGTAAAATATGATAATCACCTAGTCGTATGTCTCTAATTATTCTCTATGTTGTCAAATATGTTTGTGTCACTCACAAATGTCATCTATGTTTTCCTTATCTTTGTATCAAATATCTCGGGCTGCCAGCCTATGCTTAGAGGAATTCCCTTGTCGAGGACTTCCTATAAGCCCATCAGTGCGGTATCATTCTATGTCTCTACCTAGGCCTGCTGTACTAATATTGGTGGAGAGGATGGGTGACTGTATATCTCTCTCCACTGTTTCGCTAGTCGCACCAAAACTCCATCTCAGGAAAACATCATTTCAAGAATAACAGAAGAGAGAGTGTGGGATGCAGAATGCATCATTGCATAAACTCATCTAATAAATTTCAAAGTCATAAACATAGCTTAAGCTTACCAATAATAATAAGTTCAGAAGTCCCAATGTATTATTTATACAAGATTAATATAAAAATTACCTCATTTAGCTTAATTGCTAGTTTGCAATGCTCCCCATGGTGGGTGTACTAAAATATATTATGTGAATATTTAATACAATGATGTATGTTCATGATTATTTTGTTAACCCTAATTTTTGAAATCTTATAATTACTCTGGCAAGGGAAGTTTAGTATATATTTTAATAAGTAATTAATAGAGGGTTTTGTAAAATCAAATAATTAGGTGTGGAGGTTCTACTGTGTAAAAGAATTTATTTTTCAGGTGAATATAACAAAAAAAATAATAAATTTTAAAATTATAGAGAGAGATATTTATTTATATATTCTAAAAAGATAAGCAATAAATATACTTTATTAAAATTTTATATAAATTGGCCATCAAGAATTATCTTACTAAAAGTTAATAATATTGTACTAATGAATATATATAGTACATATATTTGTCATGGGATACTTAATTAATATCAATGCATAGATACTATAGATGACGGGTTACTGAGTTGATGTTTTCCTTAGGAAGGGTGATATGAGCATGAACCTTCAATTTTAAGAACAACCCAATAGATTAGATATTGGATATAGATCGCTATGAAGATGATTTTCTTAATAACGAGTGTGCTCATGACATCGGGTGCACTTACATGGTCAATCAATCTCCAACGTGTGCTTCCATAAGTTTTTCTTCCTTAACATATGTGCCTAAGGTTCATTTCTTATAAAAATTCAAATTGAGTGTTAGGAAATAAATTATTTTAATAAATAATATTAAAGATTTCTATTGAGTAAATATAAAAATAGACATAAATAGAATCAGCTAAGTCCATGCAATTACTTAAAATTATATTCACAGACTAACTCCAACTTAGTGCTAGATGTTAATATCGTCAATTTTTTTTTGCATTCATATTAAAAAGAATTGCATTCCTATAACATATTTTAACATGATATCAATTTATAATATAAATTTTTTAAAAAATCTATTTCATGATTCAATGTATGCTTCTATATATAATATTTAGGTTATATTATAGTAGAGGAGAGAGATGAGAGCGAAAACATGATCCTACAAAAATCTACATAAAATGAAAATAAATTTGTTGTATTTGGTAATGCCAAATAGAGTCAGAATCAAGTAAATTTAGTTGCGATAATCTTTTATATAATATGATAATTTTTCTACGTGAACTCAATTCAAGATTTGGATTGAAGATATATAGTACATAAGTAGATTGATTGGTGATAGCGAGTTAATTTAGATATATATATAACCCATTTTATTTTATTTTATGTTATTTTAAAAAGGAAAAAAAAACTTAGAAAAATAGTGTTTCTAAGAATAGAAGTATTTATAGAAAACTAAACCGGCCGGAAGTATGAGTTTTAGCTCTGTTTGGGGAACACGCGCACATCGAATCCGGACGGCGGCGGTACAAGTAGAGCGCACGTGAGCTCAGTAGATAATAATAACTCATGCACGTTAGCTGGCGGGAGGTCGCCACACGCCGCCTGCACCCGCCACCCTCCGCCGCTTCCAAACGCAGCTGGTCGCAGCGGAACACGAATCAGGAATTTGTATACTTACAATATATTGCGAAGAGGGGTTATCTCGATCCATACACATCAACAGCATCATCTTCACCTCCGCTGCCCTTGAATTAATTAACCTCACGTACGCCCACGCTTCCTCCTCTCTCTTTTTTTTCCTCTCATTGGTTTTTTACGTATTATTGAAGTACAGCGATCATAACTTTTCCTGTTCATAAATATATATATATATATTTTTATTTTTTTTATAGAGAGAAGCAGTGCGTCGCCTCGGCGAGAAAAAGGCAGGGGAAGAAAGGCGCATCCATGTTCGCTGCATATAGCCAGGTGAGCTGATGAATTCTGCTTACCTTTTCACGCTACGTAGCATATCGGATCATTTGATCGTTGTCACCATCTCTCCTCTCCACAATAAAAACAAATCATCCACTTGCTCGAGTCCTCCTCCTCTCCACAAGTTTCCAGCAGGAAGCAAAAAGGGAGTCGGAGTGGAGCATACGACGCATGCTTGTACCTGAGACTTGTCAAACAATAAAACAGGGTGCAGCAGAAACTGAATATTACAATATACCTACTGCCGGGATTAACCTGTAGCAATTGTTCGATCAGAACAGATTTTACAGCTAAGCGGAAACATCGACTCACTTCCTTCACAGTCTGCTGCAATATATATATATACATATATATAGATGCATTTGGTATTATTAATGTTTTAGTAAATCTCATTCGAGCAGAATAAACATGAATGGTGAATTCGTTACATGGTTGCACTCCTCATCTTTGTTATTTTCAACCGTTTTAGTGCATCGCTCAAGTAGTCTTCTAATGTCTCGACCTCATCGGCATTTAGCTTCGCGAAGTTAGCTTCATCCAATCTGCAAAAAAGCCTAAAATATCATACATATGGTAATCATACGCTGGGATACGACCTTCTTACTGATGAGGTAATTAATTACAACCGACGTGTTACCTTTTACCAATCTCCAATATTTTGGAATCAAATCCTTCAGAAGAAGAAGAAGATGCGTTTCCGCAATTCTGTCGGCATAACTGGAGAGTTAAACCCAAATTTCAGCATACAAGATGACCGAGCAACAGCACATCCGTTTGCTAATAAGCTTCCTACCTTGCATCAAACCCAGTGTCGTATGATGGACGAAAATTTAACATATATCAAGAAGAATCATGGGAAGCACTAAAATGTTCATTCACAATTGGCAAGTATAATAGGTGCATGATTTGTCAGAACAGGATGAAATTCTAGGGATCTTGTTACGACACTTTTAATTATTCTTGGAGCTGTCCTTTGCGATAACTGACTGACTAGTAACAAATGTTGATACATAAAAATATGTCATTCATTATACATAAAATATAACTGGATTTTAGGAAACATCAATCGGCATAAACTTCAGTTCTTTAGTTTTTCTTTGACATCAGCATTGATTGATGATAAGACTCCTACTCATCTACTTATTCTTTTAAAAAAAAATTTCATCCAACATTTTTCATTCTTATTTACCAGAAATACAGTAGTGGTTGATTTGTCAGAACAACATGAGATTCTAGGCCATATACATAGCCCATTAGGAGATGATTCCTTCGGTGGCTTTTGTGATGATTGAGAAGTGTCAAATACTGATACAGGAATCCATACTTTTAGAATGAAACCATCGACTCTAGGAAACGTCAACCTCGTTGAAATCCATAAGAACATTCATATAGCATCAAACGATAAAATGTATAATGCAGATTGCAGCTATAAGTAATGAAGAGATAGCTACCAAAAACCGCTCCTGCCAACTTAACATCATGTTATATATTTACTGCCAAGCTTCAGTCTTTCTAAGCCAATTACCTCATATTTGTCCAAGCTAGTCATATTCTCTCCACGGTAGCAGTAAACGTGTGCATAGAACAGGACTCTGAAGAGTAATTTCATAGCAAATATGTGCTTTCTATAGTAGGAGTTTGATAAAATAATGACAAAATTGCTTTAGAAAAAGCTCTTACGTGCACTTTATCTTCATTCATGGAAAGACCACTTTGTTCTTTCAGAAATTTCTGATAGCGGTCCATTGTCTTCTCCAAGCTGTTGAATAAAGTAAGTATCATTCATCAAACTAGTATGACCTGCTGACTATTAGTCTACAGAACACACCATACTACAAATAACAATTACCGAAACCTTTTCACTGAACTTGTTGAAGGTTATTATGACCACAACAGTTCGCTACAAACAATTATTTCTGTATAGGCACTACAATGAAGACTATACATTACCGTAAGGGTCTGTTTGGTATAAGGTAATTCAAAATATTTCCAACAAGACTTTATATAATTTGGTTGGAATGATGCTCCAACTAATATTATCTTATACCAAACAATACCCTAATTATAAATAGATTGTTATGAGCTTCTTGCGAAGACATTACACAATAACTACGATCCATTATCATGAACTTATTTTTGACATCAAGAAATGATTTATACCTCACATGTTTTTGCTTACTACACCAGCTGGAGCCATTACTTGGTGAACCAAAATGCAAGTTTATATATGTAAATATCATAATCAGCATTGAAGTCTGTACAGATCCTTGTTCTCAGTCTATATTCATATTTTTTTACCATATAGAAATTTGCCATGGTTGTGTCTGGTTTGTTCTTCATTCATCATTGAAGAGAGAACAATGAGAAGGCATTTTTTGTCAAAATGTAGGTATAAATGACTACTCAGACTCTGGAAAAACTATACTAATTAGAGATTAGTGATTTTCTATTCTTGCAGCTAACAAGTACCCCACTATACATGCCAATAAAACTGCAAAAAATCTGGTCTCAAGCACCATGGTTAACAAAGCATCAACTGGATGCCAAGAGGTCTTTTACTGAAAGAGAGAAGATTGAAAAATGTTTTTTTTTTTTTGTTGTTGTTGTTGTGATGGGGTTTGTTTGTGAGAAGGAAATGAAGTTATATTTGGTTGTCTTTGACGAATACATCATAGATATCAGAATTTGGCAATTCCCAATCCATTAGATGCTTATACCATTCAGCGGTCCATTAATTCAGGTCATATGTACTTTGGTGAAAAATGCAAAAGAGCAAATCTTTGCCATGCAAGGATAAGATTGCCTGGCTATAAAAATTGACTTTTGTTAATTTTCACCTTCTTTTGTTATTTCTATATTCTTCTAAATCAAAAGAAAAGATTTCATTGAAGTTAGATTGAGTTTTTTATCTCATTTCATTACACTTCCACCATGTTTGAATTTAGAATTAACTTCTTTTTTTTGGGGGTAAAACAACTAGAACATGCATGCCTTAACAGAGTGAACCAGAGGAGTGTAATAGATTCAAGATCGATATGTACTGATTTATATATATATATATATATACTAATAACTAAACATATGCCGCATTTGGGAACTGGACAGTTTCAATCTTGATATGCAATGATTTTTATATATTCTAATACACTAATACATGCTGCTGCATATGGGAACCCTGATGTAATAATATTTTTAAACTGTATCATTTTCTGTTGAAACCAACCAATACTAGTCTATTCCTGAAAATAACACAAAATTCCTTTTATCATTATTTCTATATTCTTCCAAATAAGTTAATATGTTTGAGTTGACTGGGTTTTGTCCACTTTTCTACCATCTTTCACCCAATTTTGGTTCCCAATATAAGTTGTTGTTTTTTCATGTAAAATAACTAGAAGGGGCTTGATCAGATGCCAGTAGAGTCAAACCAAATATATCAGACTTTCCCAAATTTTGTAATTGAAGTCAACATGACGATGATAAAACATTTAAATTGAGCAAAAAATGAAGGAGGAGCTGAGATGATCAAAAGTGACCAAACTACGTTGGTACAAGTTAATAGAGAAAATAAATTAGCAGTGTGTACAGGTACATTTATAGTTTTGCACCACGGAAACAACAGATGTGTAAGATAGATAAAAAAGAAATATGACAATGCAGAAATGAGATAGACATACAGAGCAATTGAACATTTGAAAATGGATATGGTAAGGCATGATTTGAACTCATAAATTAGCATAATTAATTCTTTGTATTTTCATGTGTCTTAAACCCACAAAATCTAGCCTTAACATTTTAACCAGCTGAAAAATAACTGCCCCTCCACAAATTAGCATAAGTTGTTAGCACAAAGAAAGATTACAAAAAAATAGTGTCCCATGGGAGAGGTCCTTAAGTTTTCCTCTCTTTTTCTGCGCTGCAGTAGATGTTAATGCATACCTAGTGTTTTTTTCCTCAAATAAGTTTAAAGATAGTTGCATGGCTTACAACACCCACCTAGCTAGATTCTTTAGATAGAAATGATTAAAAGAAATTGAGCCAAAAAGTAAAATAGTAATTGATGCAGGATGGAATGACTTCTAGGAGAAAAAAGATGCAAATAACCTTGGGCAATTTTATAATATTAATGTTAATCAATCAAATATTTCAAGAAAATAACTAGTTATGAATTCATACCATGATTATTTTTTAATTAATTCACACCATGTAATTGAGCATTTTTATACTGTTAATGTTGATCCACCAAATTTTCCAAGAAAATAGCTTGTTATGAATTCATACCATATTAAAAAGCTTTTTTAGTTATTTAAGTAAATCTCACATATTTATATAGTTTTAGATTGGTGAAATGAATGCAAATGTTATCTTTGAAAAAAATAAATCATACAGATCCATTTTATAGGATAATTATAGGGATCGACCATCATAAGATTTAGATAATATAAATTATAGTCAACTATTAATAGTAAGCAATTATGCAATGAAGAGTTTTTTTAGTTAATCTTAGGGGTTAATTATACGATATTTTTTGGATTCTAAGGAGCTGTGCAACATTTTAGGGTTTGAACTCGATATATTATGTATTAATTCATCCTCCGTCTTAAGTATACAAAGTATATACCCCTCTAGTTAGAGCAATTAAGTTTTATACAAGAGATTGTGGATTCAAATGCATTTTCTCTTTGATTTGAATTCTTTTATCTGAGAGTTTGTACTCAGAGAATGCAATGTGAATGGATTTTTTTTTTCAGTTCAATTTTTTTTTTTATTTTAAAAATAAAACGAGTAACTTTAGATCCCGCCAAAAGTAGACCAAAAGGGATTTATCAATACATAATGTTGCGCCAATACATGAGTAGAGAGCTTAGCTATACCAATAAAAAAATTATCTTAGCTACTGGGCACCAAAATGGATTTTGGAATTCACAGGAAGGACTCAGGAGTGAGAAAATGGAGTTTATTTGGAACATAAATCTGCCATTGAGGTCTTCCATTGGTAAAGTGATGAAGGCAAATAAGACTTATTTACAAAGGAAGTGGCAGTGAATGGAGAGGAAGTTGAATCAAGGGAAGGGATCACTTGTTTTTTCCACACTGACCATTCCCTCTAAACAGGTACACATCTCTCGCACAAGAATGTCACAAATAGTAAGGTACTGAGACCATTAAAAGAACACCTAATAATTAATTTATTGGGTCCTATGCAGAGTATTTAAAATATGGGAAAGAAATATTATTCAGGGACTATGTTCGAAGGAGTTACAAATGGATTCACCAGTTCACCGATCATTGACAGTTCTACGATTTGTTCACGTAATTCATAGTTGTTGGATTATCTTAACTTACTTTTTTGTTCACCGATTATTTAACTATTTAATATAATTAAATAAGGGAGGTCACGTAATTCATAGTTGTTCGATTATCTGAACTTACTTGGCTAGTAAAGAGCTCTCGAAAGAATTAATCCATCCTATCACAAGCAATTAATTGATCGAGATGCATGGGCTTAAACTTCACCGTATGAATTATCTATTAATTTGAATCATACCATCATGTATTATTTAACTCTTCGTATAGATCCGTGTGAGTTGCTCTAATAAATATATGGTTCGATGTCATCCTTGCGTACCACCTCCAATGACCATAAGACAGTTTGCTTCTCATATAAACATGAGAGTATTATGCGTACGTATTTTTTACTTTCTATTCATTTACATTAATTAATCGCCTTTGACGGAATAAAATTAACCAAAGTAGGTAGCTAACTTTACCTAGTTCACACTGCATACATGTAATCACCCAACAACAAGACTCTTATTCTGCACTTGATATTGTCTACCATACCATCAGCCGACGCCATCTCTCTCTCTCTCCACTTTTCTTTTCCCTTTAACTTTTTCATATTGTCTGCTCGCAAAACGCGAAAAGGAAGGAGGAGAAAAAAAAACGGGAGTTGGTTGTAGTCGTCGTCGGAGGAGATGGAGATGCCTCCCACGAGCCAATTTATACACGGAGATCGGTGTCGTTCCGAAACAACTCTTAGTCGACGGCCTTAGAGGCACTGGATTAAAAAGCCCTAGAGTTCCCCTATGAGAGACGCGGCTTAAAAGATAGATAGCGATCGAGAGGAAATGGGAGGCCAACCTGGAGACGCTGGAGAACTCGTGGAGGCGCCCGGCGGGGGAGAAGACGACGAGGGCGACCTCGGCGTCGCAGAGCACCGACAGCTCGTAGGCCTTCTTGAAGAGGCCGCTCCGGCGCTTGGAGAACCGCACCTGACGGCTGGTCCGGTCCTCGATCCGCCGCAGCTCCAACTGGCCACGCCGCCTCCCCATCGCCGCTGCCGCCGACGAAGCGGAACCCTATCCTCCAGGCAAGCGGTCCTCGAGAGGAGGGCGGCAGGAGGAGGGAGACTCGTGGCGTCCATTGTGGCCAGCGGACCCCACGGACTGGGTATGTTTCTTGATCTTTTTCTTCACGTCATGGCGCGGTGGAAATGCGGGACAGCGTACGTAGACGTAGGGGGAGGTGCCAATTTCAATTTGCGAGGTAAGAATTGGGCGGAGGGAGCGCGCACTGCTGGAAACGAGGCGCGTATTATTATTGCTTGGGGGAGCGGACGGGGTTTTTTCTTTTTTTCCTCAACGATATTAGGATGAAAGCTGAAGGGCTTTGAAAATATTATAACATAACCGCACCTACGATGATCGATTTTAAAGTAATTATAACATAAGCGCACCTATGACAATATTATAATATTGTAAATTTTATATTATATAAAAATTAACCCATTAAGATATCAAAATATTAAGATGTATATTAGGCTTATTACTTGTACAAAATTGTTTAAGTATACGTATTAGCTCGTATAGCTTAATTGGAGTGTTATAAGTGCAGAAAACTGAGGTATATATTGGACTTATTACTTGTACAAAATTTTACATGTAAATATTATCTAGCATATTACTTCCATATATTGATAGAATTTATTTTTAAATTTAAAAATAGAACTGTGCAGCTTTCTCTTTTCTGATATATATATTAAATTCTTATTTTTTTATTTAAATATAATAAAACAAAAATTATTACTATTAATATCAAAATTAAAAAGAAAATTTATAAAAAAAATTTATCTTCTAAGTCTTTCCATTTTCTACCATGAATGATAATGATTTTTATAAATTGAGCTATATTTATAGAATAAAAATTATTGTACGTTTTAATTTCATAGGACACATCACCAATAAGGATAATTTTGATGATGAAAAATAAATTTCATATTAATCTTTATTATTTGGACTTTCAGTATAAGATTCAATCCATGATATATTCTAGTTTTCTAATATTAACCTTCACTTTTTAGGCTTTCCGCCTAGGATTCTTAGGGTGAGATTTTATTTGATATTGATCTCTATTATTTGGGCTTTCAATATATAATTATACCAACAAAATTTTCTCTAACATTGACCTCTATTTTCTGAGCCTTCAATGCAAGATTCTTAGGAGAATGTGTGAGACCCGTGATTTTTAAATAAGGGTAATAGAGTAATTTTAGAATTTATATGGTTTAATCGTAAAAGAAATTCTTTAAATAACTTAATTGTAAAATTATATGAATTTTTAAAGTATTAGATTTTGATGTGAAAATTATACCATCATGTAGTATTTTTAATAAGGAATCCAACGGCGCAGACGAATCGTAATTTGGACGTCGTTTGATTGGTCAATTGTACAATTAAGATTTAATTAAGATTTAAGATTTTAATTAACTAATTAAAAAAAAATCTCAATTTTTCCCCACCGAGCGTGCGCGAGTTCCTCCCTCTTCCTCTCTCTCCTTCTCTCTCCTCTTCTGCAGCGGCGACGGCGACGGCGACTAATTTTCCCGTCGATGCTCCGACGAAACCACATCGAATTAGGCTCCCAAATTTTAGCCACAGGTAGATCTCGACCTCCTCTTCATTTTGATACCAAGATGCCTAAATTTGGTGTAGAGATGAGGGAGAAATCGCGTGAGAGGCGTCGGCGGCGAGGGTTTCGTCGCCGGAGCTTACCGGCCATTCCGGCCGTGAAACCTTGCAAACTTGGTACCTATGGATTCTCCTTGACGAGAGCTATCCATTGGTACTGGAGTTGAGGGCTATTGGCCGCCGGTTGGCCGCCGGCGAGCTAAAAACCCTAACTTTAGGATTTCGCCCAAAATTTTAATCGGTAAAATTGATCGCGTATGAGCTATAAAAATTGGGGCAAATATGATTTTTGGAATCCTCATGAAGAGAGCTTTCGATTGGTACCAATATTGGTACGGATCGAAGAACTTCGCCGGCGAAGGTTCCGGCGAACTTTTCGATGAACTTTCCGGCGACCGCCGGAGAAATTTTCCGGTGAACTTGGGAAAAAAATTGGGGTGATTCTATAGATCATTCTAAGAGTAATGGTGAAGAGAGATTTGAGAAATTATTTCTAGATTGAGAATTAAAATTCGTTGAATAATTGATAGGAAAATATAAAAATGCGTAAATGACGGCACGTGGATCGAGGCAGATCTTAAGTTGGTTCCGAGGAGTAAACCGCTAACCCAGGTGCGTTGGTTCTCCGATGGTAGGATTTATTCAAGCTAGGGAATTTCCGCTGGGGTTTTCTTAGGAACAATTCTTGGATGTCTTAAATATGATAAAACATAATGCTTGATAAGATTTGACTTGGATGTCTTAGTGTAATTTATTTTATCTAACATGTTCTAAATCCATGTCCGACATGCTGTATTGTTTTCTTTGTTATGTGTTAAATAGTTACTATGCGGATATAGATAGTTGATAACGACATGTTAGAACCTTTGGCGACGTCACCGCCACTTAGACAGAAAAGGGGCCTTTCCCATATGCCCCGGTTGACCGCCGCGTCTCGACGGTGGTCAAACGGTGACGTTTCCGTTAGGCGTCACTCCCGAGGTTGATGCATAGCTTAGATACTGGGAGCGCCACTCCCGAGGTTATGCATAGCTTATATACGGGGAGCTGGTAGGGTAAGGGACTGTACACACTCAATGGTCATATTAGACTGGAAATATGGAGCAAGTTCTTACCCGAAATCTTCACCCGCACGAGTGTCGTTATAGGCGGCCTCGTGATAGTCCTGAGATGGTTAGCAAGGATGAGCCCTACCATGGACGTGGCACCGATGGAGTCGAGGTTGCCACAGCCCATTGTGCGGATGTGCGCCAATCTCGATAGACGTCGACTGCTACTGGACTGGGAAGGTGATTCCACATGCGACGCCTTGGATAGTGGATCCGTAGACCGCACGGCTATCACCCTTGACGTCTGCAGACGATCGGATGAGTAGTCCGGATCCTAGGGTGGTTATTCCGGCTAGCCGTGGCCGATGAGATTTAAGAGAGGTGACCCTGTCTACGGGCAGTGTGTAGTACTACACGGGTTGTCGTGACCCCTACGGAATCCGGGGAGGATGTAAGGGCACGACAGTTTCGCTAGGGGAGGCATGGTTGACGACTAGTGAAACAAATTGGAGAGGGATTTTGGGTCATCCGTCCTCTCTGCCAACATCAGTGCAGCGGGCATAGGTAGAGACTGAGACAGAAAGACACTGATGGGCTTATTGATACCCCCGACCCGGGTAGTCATTAAGCGTAGGCTGACAGCCCGAGTTTATGAAACCTCAAAGTCTCATCACGATGTAGGTGACAGACTGTTGACGTGGACACTAGATATAACGTAGGTGACATCTAGTGAATTATACATCGGTATTGTATTTATGATGTTTGTTGCTCCCCATAAATTGATTTACATAAATCAAATGGGGACAGACTGTTGACGTTGACACTAGACTTAACTTAGGTGACATCTAGTGGCATGTACACATTTATTATTTATTTATGTTATCTTATCGCTCTAGATGAATTGTTTAAAATGTATTACATGAAAGATGATGATTAACCACCAAAGACATCCTAGAATACTCCTCCTAACCTTTGATTTCTTTATTCGGTAGAGCCGTAATTTCGCACTAGGCCGCAAGGCTGAGCACACCACTTTTCCCCGTGTGTGCAGGTGTGTTAGATGACTGCCGAGTTATTCGATGAAGATGAATCCGTCGACGGGTCTATATTTTTATTTATTTATCGTTGCTTTTTTCCTAGAATTGTAGTAGGTTTATCGGGACTGTGTTAGAAATTTTGAGTTAGATAATTTAATTGTATATTCCGCTGCATAAACGATGTATATGAATGATATGTATCACTTGATGCCTTGTATGGGTCTGTCGGGCTCATACGGCGGTTGCCACGTGGCCGACGGTTGGGTCGGGGCGTGACAGAATGAGAGGAATTTTTCGGTGCTAAAGAATAAATCTATGCAGTCTATTCTAATTTCAATATTGATACATTACTAATAAGATTTTATGAAGTAAAATCATCGTCTATTTTAGTTCCACCAGTAGCATATTTGATAAGATTGCATAGGACTATTTGGGAGGATGAGAGAACCCATCTCCCTAATCATCAACCAATGAATAAAAAAATGAGATTTTTCTGAATTTGAATTTTAATATATTCTAGCTAAATTAGTTGATGACACCCGAGGAATATAACAATTGATGAGATGAGTGGATCGATGGTGTTAGCGGAAATTGTGGAAGAAATCTTTCAAAGAAGTCTAATAAAAAATTTATTTATCCTATGGATGAAATTTAAAGTTAAATTTATTACACTATGTTTGAACAATTAAAATTCTTTGAAATTATTCATAGAATAATAAAATGTACGTAGAATGATGTGTATTAATAAGAGGTTGGTCCTTGGTTTATTAGCTATTTACACTGTTTTTCCAAAATTTATTCTTTAATTTTTTTGCTTTCTTCCTTTTTTTTCTCCTCTTGCCTTCTATTGGTTATGATTTTTTACCAAAAAACGGTCAATATATAGTCCTAGAAATCAAACCTTGAGTCTACATAGTGGTATGTAAACCCCAATATTTCAATATAGAATAATAATAATGCATGAATGTCTAGGATAAAATAAGAAAGAGGGGCATTATCGTAGATTAGATGAATTAGGAGGGTCAAAGTGGGTATTTTGTTGATGCACGTGCGATGCTCGTGCGCGTCCTTTGCCCTAAACCGCGACAGCGCCTCATCCCATCTTCTTCCCTCTCACGCTCTCAGCACCCGATCTATCGCCGCAAAGCAGAAAGCTCGATGGTGAACTCGTAGCATTGATTCGAGTTCATCGCACCTCTGTCCCTCACTCCCTCGCCGATCTCACTAATGATACGAGTGCCACCATCGACTTCGATCTCTTCCCCTCTTCGTCCCCTTTGTTGAAGGCCAAGGAGCCTGCGAACCCAGTATTGCTTCTCCGGAGGCCTCTCCCATTCTGCTGGCTCATCCCCTATTTTCTTCATCGTCCTCTGCCGGGTGCGCACCTCAGGAAACAGCGACCGGTGCCGCAGCTCACTGGAAGCTCCAGTTGAATCTTCACCAGACTCCCTCATCGATCCCTCGCCCGGACAACCTACCGACAGTATTCATATCCATCGACAGAAGCCGTCAACCCTCAAATCAATCCGCGCTAAGGTCGAATCTGCAAATCCCCCTTTCTTTGATCTCATTTTGATCATTGATCTCAAATTGCATGCTCTAAATCAATGCTTGCTGTGTTGTTGAACCTTTGATTTATGTGGTAATGGTTTTTGTTGGTTGGTTTTGTATTGTTGATTAACAGTGGGGATGACTCATGATCCTCTCGTATATAACTCAATTATTCTAACCAGAATGGTGTACACTTTGTGTACTGGTTGGTATTGATGTTGACTTGGACTAATCTAACAAAGTAAAGTTGATAGATGATGATTAAGAGTTTAAGAGGTTGGGCTTTTGAGTTAAATTGGGCTAATGTCTTGATTTGAGTTCAATAATTTAATTGGGTTGGATTTGATGGATTTAAGGTTGATTAATTTATTTGGAGATTTATATTTAATGGTGATCAAGATTAATTACCTAATGTTAGAAATTTAATTTAATTGATTATGTTAGTAATTTAATTTTATATAATTATTTAGTAAAATTTAGTGTAGTAGTTGATTTGATTTGAACAATTAAAAGATGCATGGTTTGGGTTATGAATTTGGAATTAGGTTTCCATATTTGGAATTTGGGCTTTATAATGGAACATGAGCTAGGTGGATTGAATTGGATATTAATTAAATTAGGTTGATTTCATGAACTGAATTAGATAATTAATTTGGATAGAGTCAAATTAATTAGATAACTTAGGTCCTTAATTAATTAAATTTATATTCAAATAATTCGTAGAAATGATATTAAATTTGTTCTAAATTTTTATTATTATTTAGGAATATTATTTTGGTACGTAAGCTACTTTATGGTTGATTAGGTACGTTGGTTTATCGTAGTAGGATTATATTCATGCTACGAAGAATCTTAATAAGATTCTATTAGGAAAGACTTAGATGCCTTTAAACTAATGAAAACTTATGTTTGCTAAATGCCACGTAATATATATGCTAGATTAAGTACTCTATTAATAATGATTGATGTGTCATATGCTATGATACCTAGCTTTACTTAGCATGCATTATTAGTTCTCCTATATGTTATTTATTTTCTCATACGTGTTGAATATTATATTACTGTCATGTGGAGAACTATGAAATTTAAGATTAACAACTTAAATCATTACATAGGAGGTAGTATTAAGAATAATTCATAACACTCTAGTATAGAGACATATGAAACAAATGATACTAGCACCTCTTAGGGACATTACTAAATTATAATTAGAGGGTGTCAACAACGCACTCTAGATGATATGAGGAACTCGCTAAGTCTCGATAATACCAGGGTTCTCACTAACCCTTTCGAACAAACATCCGCATACCCGATCCTACCACCTTTTCGGATAATAGAGATGCGAAGATAGTAGAAAACTTCTTAAGGGACATGGAACAATTTTTAAAAGTGACGAGGATAGACAAAGTACCCATAGCGGCAGTTTTCCTTGTCGGGGATGCCAAGAAATGGTGGCGGGTACGTTGTGACCCCCATCACAAGGGTAAAGAAGCCGCTATTGAAGATTGGGCCACAATGGTAAGAGAACTTCGCCGCTAGTTCCTCCCTGCGAACGCAGCATAGCTGGTGTGAGAGCAATTACAGAAATTGCAACAAACGAAGACGATTAGAGAACACATACAAGAATTCAACAGTCTCATCTTGGATCTTAGAGATATGGCTGAAGCAAATCAACTTTTCACTTTCCTAAGGGGATTACAACCTTGGGCTCGGAACGAGTTGATGAGAAAAAGAATATCTAATCTACAGGAGGCAATCGAAACCGCCGAAGGATTGTTCGATTGGCGCTCAAACAATATATCCCCATAATCCGAGACTAAGTCCTCAAACCCGAGATGTAGCCCACTACAAGGAATGAACGGGCATCAACGATTTGCAAATGAACAAAGGAGGCAAGGTCACCTCCCACCAACAAATCCAAATTACAACAACAATGGGACGCCCCTAAATTTGAACAAAGGAAGAAGGGAAGGTCACCCATCACCATCTCACCCACGACGTGAAGGACTGGCAACCATACGAGTGGAGGAAGAGGCCTTGTTGCAAAAAGTAAAAGAAGATCCCACCATTACACGAGCAGCACCCCTACAAAGGATGAACGCAGTACGAAGGGAATAAGATTACAGGTTGTTATATGTATCCTTGTAGGTACAAGAGAAATGATGCTCGACGATGGTCGATATAAGGGTGACCCACAACTTCATGAGCGAGGAACTAGGTTTGCAGTTGGAGAAGAGCGACTACAAAATAAAGATGGTGAATGCCCTACCTACGAAGGTTATCGAGGTAATCCGCCAGGTACCAACAACGATGGGAAATTGGAGCAGGGAACTGGATTTCATAATAGTACCCCTAGATGACTTCAACCTGATACTGGGAACTGAATTCCTTCTTCAGTCCCAAATGATGGTGGCACCGCATGTCACGCCCCGACCTACCTGTCGGACACGTGGCAACCGCCGTATGAGCCCAAAGGACCCATACAAGGTATTTGATAATAAATGTCGTCCATACACATACACAACACAGTGGTATATACAATTAATTCATCTATGAATCTCTACTAACACAGTCCCGATATACCTACTATAATTCTACCATAATATTATTAATAAATAAAACTAACTCCGTTAATATCCCTCATCTTCATCAAATATCTCGGTCGGTCATCTAATAACCTGCACACACATTGAACGTGGTGTGCTCAGCCTTGCGGCCTAGTGCGAAATTACAGCTCAAACCCGAATAATGAAATCAAAGGCTAGGAGGAGTATTCTAGGATGCCTTTGGTTGTTAATCATCATTTTTCATTTGATTTGTGTAAATCAATTTATAGAAAGCAGTAAAACAGCATAAATAAAAATAGATATATATTTCACTAGATGTCCCCTAAGTTATATCTAGTGTCAATGTCATCAGCATGTCACCTACGTCATAATAAGACTTTAAAGTTATAAGACTCGGGCTGTCAGCCTATGCTTAGTGAATACCCGAGCTAAGGGTATCAGTAAGCCCATCAGTGCATTTCTGTCTCTGTCTCTACCTATGCCCGCTGCACTGATGTTGGCGGAGAGGACGGGTGACCCGTGATCACTCTCCATTGTCTCGCTAGTCGCCCTCAATGCCTCCCCTGACGAAACTGCCGTGCCCTTACATCCTCCCCGGACTCCGTAAAGGCAACGGCGACTCGTGTAGTACTACACACTGCCCAAAAATAGGGTCACCATCAATAAGATTAATCGGCCACGGCTAACCGATAAAAATAACAACCCTAGGATCCGGACTACTAATCCGACAGTCTGCAGAACGTCATGGATGATAGCCTCGTGGTCTACGGATCCACTGTCCAAGGCGTCGCATAGGGAATCACCTTCCCAGTCCAATAGCAGTCGATGTCGATCGAGATTGACGCACATCCGCACAATAGGCTGTGCAACCTCGACTCCATCGATGCCAAGTCCATGGTAGGGCTCATCCTCGCTAGACATCTCAAGACTATCACGAGGTCGCCTAAACAACACTCATGCGGGTATAAATTTCTAGGTAAGGACTTGCTCCATATTTTCGGTCTAATATGACCATGGAGTTTGTACAGTCTCTTTCCCTACCAACTCCCAGTATCTAAGTTATGCATAGCCTCGGGAGTGGTGCTCTCAGTATCTAAGCTATGCATAACATCGGGAGTGGTGCGTAGCGGGACGTCATCATTTGACCACCGTCGGTACGCGGTGGTCAACCGGGGCATATGAGAAATGCCCCTTTTCTGTCTAAGTTGCAGTGACGTCGCCAAGGGGTTCTAACATGTCGTTATTTATTATCTATGTCTGCATGGTGGTTGTGCTATCATAGCATAGAAAAATAATATCTAACATACGGGACAAGATATCACGACATATTAAAACTTAGCATGGTAATCATGGTATATCATACATGTTAGACAGAAATAAATTAAACTAACATGTAGACATATCAAATCTTATCAAGCATTATATTTTATTATATTTAAGACATCCAAGAATTTTTCCTAAGAAGACTCCAGCGGGAATTCCCTAGCTTGAATAAATCTTACATCGATGAACCAACGCACCTGATTTGGTGGTTTACTCTTCGGAACCAACCTAAGGTCCGTTCGCTGAATTTTATTCTCTGACACTGTCTCGATCCACGTGCCGTCATTTACGTATTTTATATTTTCCTATCAATTATTCAATAAATTTTAATTCTTAATTCAGAAATAATTTCTCAAATCCCTCTTCACTACTACTCTTAGAATGATCTCTAGAATCACCCCAATTTTTCCCAAGTTCGTCGGAAAATTTCTCCGGCGATCGTCGAAAAGTTCGCTAGAACCCTCACCGGCGAAGTTCTTCGATCAGCACCAATATTGGTACCAATCGAAAGCTCTCTTCATGAGAATTCCAAAAATCATGTTTGCCCCAATTTTTATAGCTTATACGCGATCAATTTCACCGATTAAAATTTTAGGCGAAATCCCTAAGTTAGGGTTTTTAGCTCGCCGGCGGCCAATAGCCCTCAACTCCGGTACCAATGGATAGCTCTCGTCAAGGATAATCCATAGATACCAAGTTTGCAAGGTTTCACGGCCGGAAATCGTCGGAGCAAACTCCGGCGATCGAAACCCTCGCCGCCGACGCCTCTCGCGTGATTTCTCCCTCATCTCTACACTAAATTTGGGCATCTTGGTATCAAAATGAAGAGGAGGTCGAGATCTACCTGTGGCTAAAATTTGGGAGCCTAATTCATTGGGGTTTCACTGGAGCATCGTTGAGAAGTTGCATCGCCGGCGCCGTCGCTGCTGCGGAGGAGGAGAGAGAAGGAGGGAGAGGAGCGCGCTCTCGGTGGGAAGAAAATAAATAATAATAATAATAATTAGTTAATTAAAATCTTAAATCTTAACTGTCCAATTTACCAATCAAACGACGTCCAAATTACGATCCGTCTGCGTCGTTGGATTCCTTATCAAAAATACTACCTGATGGTATAATTTTCACATCAAAATCTCATACTTCAAAAATTCATATGATTTTACAAATAAGTCCTTTAAAGAATTTCTTTTACAATTAAATCCTCCAAATACTAAAATTACTCTATTGCCTTTATTTAAAAATCACGAGTCTCACTGCACCTCAGGGGATTGATGGTAATAGACAGAAAATAATTAGGGTTCGAAAGAGCAATTATGGCAGAACCTCGGAAGATGACCACGAGGAGTGATAGATCTCTCTCGGCACTATAATTAGTCAACGGTCTCCGTCGTAATGAGGATACGTTTATTGCTGCCATTCAGGAAAACATCATACTACCACAACCTGCTAACAAGACTCCAAAAGAAATCGAAAAATTAGTAGAAGAATTCCAAGACCGGATGCCCGTAGAACTTCCGAAAACTCTACCTCCTGGAAGACCCACCGACCATCAAATAGAACTCCTTCCGAGCGCTCACCCCCTGTGCAAGCAGAAGTAGGATTAATCAGACCATCCAAAGCCCCTTATACCGCTCCCATTATATTTCAACGGAAGAAGGATGAAAGTTTATGGATGTGCGTGGATTATCACGCACTAAACAAAGTCACGGTAAAGAATCGATATCTGATTCCACTCATAGCAGATCTCTTTGACCACTTGAACCATGTCAGAATTTTGTCCAGACTTGACTTGTGATCAGGGTATTGGCAAGTTAGGATCGCTAAAGGAGATGAGGTAAAAACAACATGTGTCACGAGGTATGGATCTTTTGAATTCCTGGTAATATCCTTCGGGCTTACGAATGCCCCAGCAATATTTTATAACCTGGTGAACGAGGTATTTCACAACTTTTTGGATAAATTTGTTATGGTATACTGGAACGATATTGTTGTTTACTCTGAAACAGAGGAAGACCACATAGAACACCTCCGACAAGTGTTCTAGGAACTCTGAAAACACCAACTCTTCATTCGCAAGGATAAGTGCGAATTTGGACAGCATGAGATCTTATTCCTCGGACATAGAATTGGCAGTGGCAGTGTAAGAATGGAGGAACGAAAGGTGGAGGCCATCTGTAGTTGGCCATATCCGAAGAACTCATCCGACCTTCGCTCTTTCCTCGGACTCACCAATTATTATCGTCACTTTATACAAAGCTACTCCACCATCACAGCACCACTAACTGACCTTTTGAGGAAGAACCACAAATGGGCATGGATGACAGAATGCGAAGAAGCCTATCAACTCCTTAAAAAGAAGATGACGGAGGAACCGATATTATCTTTGCATTACTTCGACAAACCCTTCGAGGTCATCACAAACGCCTCCGACAAAGTACTCAGTGGCATCCTAACCCAAGGAGGGCACCCGGTTGCCTACGAAAGTAGGAAACCGAACATAGTAGAACAACGTTACTGTAAACTCCCACCTTAATAAATTGATTTTTAGGAAAAAAAAAATTAATTTTTTCGGTCCGGTTCAACTGAACCGGCCAACTGGCCGATCCGAGTGAACCGGTCCGACCCGGTCCGAAGGGGTCAACGCGGGCGAGAAGAACCCGCGAGGCGCCCCTCCCCTCCTCTCTTCCTCTTCTTCTTCTCTTCTTCTTCTCCTTCTTTTTCCTCTTCTTCTTCTTCTTCTCCGTCTCCCTCACCCGCAGCAGGGCACGCCGGCGGCCCTCCCATTCGACGCCGTCGTTCGTCGGCGGCCGCCCGACTCCGTCGCCTGCCTCCTTCACTCTCGCGACGCCCCACCTCCTCTTCGACCGCAGCAGGGCGAGTGCAGGCGCTCGCCGCCCGTCGCCCGTCGCCAGCGCCCATCGTCCGTCGCACGTCGCCGGCGTCCGCCGTCGTTCGACCTCCTTAGACCCCCACCGTGGCAAGGAGAGCGCGGCAGAGGTCCAGCGGCCACACCCCTCTCCTTTCCCCTGTTTCCCCTGCATTCTCCTCGCCGTGACAGAAGCTATCCGCGTCCTTTCCGCGACGCCGCCCTTCTCCATCGCAGCGGAGCGGACGCCGGTGCCTTCTCGCCACGTTCGCCGTCCGCCGTCCGTCGTCCATCGTCCATCGCCGGCGCCGCAGCAAGGAAAGCGCAGCGGTGATGCCGCGCCCCCTTTCCTTCCCCTGTTTTCCCTTCTTCGAGCTCGCCCCCTCTTCCATCGCAGCGAAGCAGCGCCGACGCCCAGCATATCGCCGTCGACCGCTGCCCGCCGTCCGTCGGCGTCGGCCTGACTTCATCCACCCCCGTCGCACACTCCCTGCAGAAGGGGGAGCTCGGCGACAGCTCCCTCGTTGCCTTCGTTCGACCCGCAGCAGAGCAGCCACCCACCGAGCCGCAGTCCGCTGTTCGCCTCCTTTCCGCCGTTCGTTCGCCGTCCCGCGCCCACATCATCGGCGCTTCCTCTCCTCCGTCGCAGCTGGTGCGGACTCGCCCTCTAGGCATGCCCGCGAGCTGCCGTCGACCCTCGACGACAATGCAGCAGGCGGCGATTTCCGCCGCCGCTGCTCGCTCGAACGCAATACCACCGGCGAGCGGTGGAGCCTCGATTCCGCCCGCCTCGCCGGCCGAAGCTCCCTCCCCTTCTTCCCCACGCATTAGCAAGGTGAGGAGCTCCGTTTCCCCTCTGTTGTTGGGCGATTTCGCCCTCCGGCGAACTTGCCCTAAAGTTCGCCGGCGACGCCACCCAAAAGATGGGTTTTTGGTGTTGATGGCCGGATTTTTGCGCAGGTAGTCGTCGGTTCCCACGTGCGTAGGCTTGCGGAGCTCGCCGTCTAGTTTGCCGCGGATTTCGCGAGCTCCGACGAGGTGGCGGCTAGGGTTCCGACTACGGTGCTACTATTCCTGCGGTGAATAGTGTTTCCGACGATGAATAGTGATTTCGGCTAAGGTAGCTTTACTTCCCCCTAATCACGATTAGTAATTTATTTTAAGCATGTTAGTTGTAATTAAACATGTTTAGGATAAATTAGTGTTGTTAATATGCTTAGTGTTAATTAATCAAACTTAGTGGATTAATTAAGCATGATAAATTAAGTTAAGTAAAAATTAGTGATTTAATTGAGTAGAGTAGTGAATGGGTTGAGTTGAACCGGTTTGGAGTTAGTTGGATTGAATTCGAGTTAAGTTTGGGTTCGGGTTGAGTGTAGTTGAGGTAAGCTGAATCAATTAACTTGAACCAGACTCGAGTCGGACTTGGATTTAGATGAGTTGGAGCTGACTCGATCGAACTGAACTGGCTAGGCTTGGGTCAGACTCAAATTAAGCCGAACGAATAGTGATTGGGTCCACCGCGTTGGTCGGGTCAACAGCATTGACCGGGTCCACCGCGTTGGCCGGGTCAACAGCGTTGGCTGAGTCCATCGCGATGGCCGAGTCAACAGCGTTGACTGGGTCCACCGTGTTCACCGGGTTGACCGGGTCAACTGTTGACCGTTGACCAATCAAATAATAATAAAATAATAAAAATAATTTAACTTTTCATGAGTATGATTAGGTGATTTAAAATGGCTAATTAATGTTTAATTGATCTAATTAAATATTGATGAGTGTTATTTGGGCCCTGAGATGACTTGGGCTAGATGAGGGGTTTAAATGGATAAATTTGATAGAATTTATCTAAGCTTAACTAAGTTAATTTAATTTGTAAAATGGAAATTTGGTTAATTAGTATCTGAATGATTTGGTTAGATTGATAAATTAATATTTGATTTACCTTAGGGAAAAAGGAATTAAATTTGATTTTAAATAATTGTGTTAATTAGGATTTATCGCGGGTACGTGATCCGAGTAGTTCGACGGAGTGATTCGTTGTTACGCGGGTTGATTCTGAAGACCGGATCGCTAACCCAGGTGCGTTGGTTCTCCGATGGTAGGATTTATTCAAGCTAGGGAATTCCCGCTGGGGTTTTCTTAGGAAAAATTCTTGGATGTCTTAAATATGTTAAAACATAATGCTTGATAAGATTTGACTTGCTTGTATGTTAGTTTGGTTTGTTTCTGTCTAACATGTAGGATATACCATGGTTTGCATGTTAGTTTAATTTACTTAACATGCATGATATACCATGATTTCCTTATTAAGTTTCTAATTTGTCGTAGTATCATGTCAAGCATGTTAAATATTATTTTATGGTATTTCTATGCTATGCTAGCATACCTACCATGCAGACATAGATAGTAAATAACGACATGTTAGAACCTTTGGCGATGTCACCGCCACTTAGACAGAAAAAGGGGTCTTTTCCATATGCCCCGGTTGACCGCCGCGTCCCGACGGTGGTCAAAACTGTGACGTCCCGTTATGCGCCACTCCCGAGGTTGATGCATAGCGGAGCACTGGGAGCACCACTCCCGACGTTGTGCATAGCTTATATACTGGGAGCTGGTAGGGTAAGGGACTGTACACACTCCATAGTCATGTTAGACTGGAAATATGGAGCAAGTCCTTACCCGAAATCTTCACCCGCACGAGTGTCGTTGTAGGCGGCCTCGTGATAGTCCTGAGATGGTTAGCTAGGATGAACCCTACCATGGACTTGGCACCGACGAAATCGAGGGCCACAGCCCATCGTGCGGATGTGCGCCAATCTCGATAGACGTCGACGGTTATTGGACTGGGAAGGTGATTCCACATGCGACGCCTTGGACAGTGGATCCGTAGACCGCACGGCTATCACCCTTGACGTCTGCAGACGATCGGATGAGTAGTCCGGATCCTAGGGTGGTTATTCCGGCTAGCCGTGGCCGATGATATTTAAGAGAGGTGACCCTGTCTACGGGCAGTGTGTAGTACTACATGGGTGTCGTGACCCTTACAGTATCCGGGGAGGATGTAAGGGCACGACGGTTTCGCTAGGGGAGGCATGGTTTGCGACTAGTGAAACAACAGGAGAGGGACTTTGGGTCATCCGACCTCTCTGCCAACATCAGTGCAGCGGGCATAGGTAGAGACAGACAGAAAGGCACTGATGGGCTTACTGATACTCTTAGCTAGGGTAGTCACTAAGCGTAGGCTGGCAGCCCGAGTTTATGAAACCTTAAAGTCTCGTCACGATGTAAGTGACAGACTGTTGACGTGGACACTAGATATCACGTAGGTGACATCTAGTGAATTATACATCGGTATTGTAGTTACGATGTTTGTTGCTCCCCATAAATTGATTTATACAAATCAAATGGGGACAGATTGTTGATGTTGACATTAGGTTTAACTTAGGTGACATCTAATGGCATGTACACCTTTGTTTATTTATTTATTTATTTATGCTGTCTATCTCAATATGAATTGTTTAAATTATATGGCATGAAAGATGATGATTAACCACCAAAGACATCCTAGAATACTCCTCCTAGCCTTTGATTTCTTTATTCGGTAGAGCCGTAATTTCGCACTAGGCCGCAAGGCTGAGCACACCACTTTTCCCCGTGTGTGCAGGTGTATTAGATGACTGCCCGAGTTATTCGATGAAGATGAGTCCGTCGACGGGTTTATATTTTTATTTATTTATCGTTGCCTTTTTCCAAGAATTGTAGTAGGTTTATTGGGACTGTGTTAGAAATTTTGAGTTAGATAATTTAATTGTATATTCCGCTGCATAAACGATGTATATGAATGGTATGTATCACTTGATGCCTTGTATGGGTCTGTCGGGCTCATACGGCGGTTGCCACGTGGCCGATAGTTGGGTCGGGGCGTGACAGTTACAGTGCCCACGAAATTGAAATGTTAGCCGTCATTCACTGCTTACGAACTTGGCAAGTCTACCTGCTGGGGAATCCATTCATAATGCAGACGGACAATGTCGCAAATACCTTCTTCCAGACACAGAAGAAACTTTCTGCAAGACAAGTTGGCAAGAACAACTCGCCAAATATGACTTCACATGGAGATACAAGGCCGAAAGATACAATCAAGCTGCGGACGCGTTAAGCAGAAGGATTAATCCCATCACTGCATGCACCCACGGAGACCTCACGAATCACGTCTGAGCGGTTGGGGAAAAAGATATGGCCTATCAATGCATTTTGCGACTGATCGAACAAGGAGTGATGCATAGATATTGGAAGGATTCAGAAGGAAATATTCAGACAAGAAGATGTCGAACATACATCCTTGCTCTCCTGAATTAAAGCAAGAGTTGATCTCATAATGTCACGATACAATATGGGCAAGACATCCAAGAGTCGAGCGAACGATGGTACTCCTAGGTCGCTCCTTTTTCTGGCCATGAATGGGAGATGACGTCGAGGCATTGTGCGCACTTGCACCACATGCCAGAAGGATAAAATCAAAAGAAACAGGGGAGCAGGACTCCTGTAGCCTCTGCCAACACTGCCACGATTATGGATTTCAGTTTCACTGGACTTCATCACGTCATTCCCAAAGGTAAATGACATCTCCGCGATCCTCGTCGTTGTTGATTGCTTTAGTAAATTTGTGATTTTTATCCCTACAGCATGTCATGGCCGAACAAGCTACCGATCTTTTCCTTCAGCATGTTGTCAAATATTTCGGGTTACCAGAGGATATTGTGAGCGACAGAGATCCTTGCTTCACGAGCAAATTCTGAACGTCACTCTTCAGATTGTTGGGATCGAAGCTGAAATTTTCTATTGCAAACCTCCCCCAGACAGATGGTCAGACAGAGCGAATGAACGCCCTCCTGGAAGATTATCTGCATCATTTTGTCATCACCAAACAGCAAAACTGGGTTCATCTACTGGATGTTGCACAATTCAGTTATAACACCCACAAGAGTTCTACTACGAAGAAGGCCCCGTTTGAAGTTGTATACGGGCATCCCCCTCTCAACCCCGTGGAAATAATCCAAACCTCCACTGACGAGCGTTGTCCCGCAACCAAAAGGTTCGCCTTGAATCGACAAGAGCAATTGGAGGAGGTAAAGAAAAGTTTAGAGAAAGCGACAAGGAGAATAAAGAAACATGCAGATCGACATCGGTGTCCCAGAGAGTTTAATGTTGGAGACAAAGTCCTACTAAAGTTAACTCCTCAACTCTGGAGAAAAATAAAGGGTAACCACCTCCATAAAGGATTACTCCTTAAATTTGAAGGGTTATTCAAAGTGATCGAGCAAATAGGAGCAATGGCCTACAGATTGCAGCTTCCCCTAGAATCTGCATGCATCTAACTTTCCATGTCAACTTCCTTAAATCTTTTTATAGTGATGAAAACTCGGCTCGCTTTCAAGAAGAACGATCAATAATTCTCAGGAACGGACCATCGAGATAGGTGAAACAAATTCTGGGGCGCAGGACATTTCAACCAGAGGGTCTCGTTGAATATTTGATCAACTGGAGGAGATAACCCCTCGAAGAAGCAAGCTGGGAGGACGAAGCTGACCTCGAACAGTTCCAAAAGCACATCCAAGAATATCTAAACTAGGAATAGATGAGGACATGGACTGCTTCAGATAGGGGAGGATTGTCACCACCCCAACGATGAAAAGACGTGCCTCGACTTAAAGAGACGCCTTATTATTATTATTATTATTATTATTATTATTATTATTATTATTATTATTATTATTATATATATATATATATATATATATATATATATATATATATATTGTGGTACGAAGGGAGAGATAGCTTTTTGCTATTACATGATAATAAGGAGAGTAGTGAGAGAATAAGGAGAGTAGCAAGAGAAGGAGAAGTTTGGTTTAGGATTCCTAAGTTAAGTTTGAGAGTTCTAGTAATTTAATGAAGCAAGCCTTTCTCTCAACAATGGTGTTTTGGTGTTTTTAATTCCTTCTGCTTGCCAAGGCTGTCCTCGTCCATCTGGTCGTCGACACACCACACACTTTGGCCCTTTCTCCCCCCAAGAAAAAAATAAAGGAGAAACATCGATGTGACAAGAATATTAAGATATATATTAGACTTATTACTTATACAAAATTTGAAGAATACTTATTAGCTAGTATAGCTTAATTTGTGGGAGTGTCATAAGTGCGAGGTATATATTGGACTTATTACTTATACAAAATTTTACATATAAATATTAGCCAGCATAGCTTAATTAATATATTACTTTGATATATTGATAGAAGTTATTTTTAAATTTAAAAATAGAACAGTGCGGCTTTTTCTTTTGTGATATATAAATTAAATTCTTATTTTTTATTTAAATATAATAAAACAAAAATTATTACTATTAATATTAAAATTAAAAAAAAAATTATCTTCGAAGTCTTTCCATTTCTGCTAATTATGTTGATGTGAATGTATCCTGATAATGATTTAATTTCACTATGGACACAAATTTTTATTTATAGAATAAAAATCATGGTACTTTTTAATTTCACTATGGACACATAAATTTTTTATTAATCACATATTAAGTATGATTTTCTTTAGTATTAACCTTTAATTTTTAGGCTTTCAATATGTTATTAAACACATAAATTTTACCCTCGCATCCGCGATAAATAGTTGTACACAGAGTGTACATTACATTCCTTTAATTAAAGTAATTAGATTCTATATGGGAGGATCATGAGGTCTTATGTTCAAGACTCGATCAGTTCTAAAAGAAATATAGGATTTTGATGACGCTTGAGGAAGATAACAATTAATAAGATGGGTGGATAGATGGTGTTAGCAGAGATTATAAAAGAAATCTTTCAATGAAGTCTAATGAAAATTTTGTTTGTCTTATAGATAAAACTTAAAGTGAAATTTGTTACACTATGGTTGAACAATTAAAATTCTTTGAAATTATTCATAGAGCAATAATATGTATATTGATAATAGGTTGGAATTAAATTTTAGCAAATAGATCTAAAGTGAGGATCTATCCTTTGGTTTATTAGCTATCTTCACTGTTTTCCTAAATTTATTCTTCAATTATTTTACTTTTTATTTTCTCCTCTTGGCTTCTATTGGTTGTGATTTTTTCACTAAAAATATCCATATATAGTCCTAAAAATCAAACCAGAGTCTACGCAATGGTAAGTATTCTACTATTAAACTATTTGTGCAATTATAATATTTAAAAGATCTAACACTATATTAATTAATTTTATCAATAATTTAAAAATACACACTAATTAAAATTTAAGCTAGATATTATTTGAAACTCTATAGTACGTTCTAATGAGGAAAAAATGTATTAAAGTGTGAAACTACAATAGTAAAATAAATTAAAATAGAAAAAAGGTAAAACATGCATCTAAAACATACAGCAATGCTATCTTATTGGGACAATAAATTTTCAAGACCATCTGCCATATTTACATACTTAAACCTATAATTGAAGGATCTTATTCCACCATTAGACCACCAATGCAATTATGATATTTAAAAAATAAAACATTTAGAATAAGCACTTAAAAAAATAATTGTATTAGTTAATTTCATTAAGAATCTTTAAACTATGTATCAATGAGAAATTAAGGAATATATAGCTCTCCCATCAATGGCCATTGATGCAAGCATGATCGCTAAAAGATCTAGCATTCATAAATCAATTTATATTTATTTTCTCACACTTATAAAACTTATATTAGATGGGATCAAACCATCACAATTAATATCATAAACAAACTTGCTATAATTTTTAGCTAAAATATTTCTAAAATAAATATTTTATGGTGATGTTGTAGTTTTTTATCCAAAATTACACCATAAAGTCAATTAAATACTATTTAATATTTAAGTAAGCAATTTAATTCTAAGTAGGGAAACCAAAAGAAATTTATTTTCATATAACTCATTTTTAAATTTTTTATCTCATAATTTTATATTAAATAAATCAATTTATCACAAATACTACATAATCCATAAAATAGTGTTGCTACTTTTTCACCAAAAACTAGAAACCCTCCACATAAATATGCACTGAGCAAAAATGAAACCTACCTTATAACCCTGTTGTGACTACATTCGACATGGAGATAAACATTATGGTATAGATGGAGAGGAAGCAGCAGCTACGACTGCCTCCTTGTTCCAACTAATAATATAAATTCAATTATTGTCGTTGGAGGCAACCACTCCAGATATCAGGAATACTTAACTTCTTTATGCCGCATAGCCGATCAGAGTAAAATAATGAAGGTGCAGATAACCCCCTGTTTTGAGTTGACAAACCTACAATTTCCACCCCAGACACTTTGACCTAAGCTAGATCTAGTTTTTTTTCCTTTAAAAAAAAAGAAAAAAGAAAAGAAAAAAAGTAGAAGATCAAAAGGACCACTTGAGCCACTCAACTTTCTTCACCACCTATCCATCCTATCAGGATTCACTAGGATCCAATCTATTCCATCTTTTGGCAACAAAATATTGTTTTCCTTTGTCGGAAGACTCGCCCGGTCGGACTGGACTGCACTACCTGACTATTGTGAACGAAAAAAAAAGAAAGTGAGAGAGAGAGAGAACAAATACGCTTGATGACTACTCATATCATTGCTTGATGAAAAACTAGGCCCGAATTGATGATATCGCTAGGATTGTTATTACTCAAGTCTTGGTCAGCAATCACAAGAGAGAAGGAAGCAAAAGATCATGGAGAATACTTTACATCTGAAGGGCAAATGCACCATGCAACGCCAAGCTCACTTCATTTCGTTTCGTTGAAGAAAGTCTCGGAATTATTACTCAAGACAAGTGGTAGTACTGTAGTGACCAATTTGCTAATCTTAAATCATAAACTGGATTAGATGAATCAACCTATAAACAATACACACGGCAACACTGGTAGCTATGGACGAGAGAGAACACAGAATTTTCTTCAGTTTTAAAATAAAATAGTTTCTAGAATAACAAAAGAGAAATTGAAAACAGAATTGATCCCCAAAGAATTTAGAGTTTTAAGGTTGGATATGTTCAATGAACTTTTCTAAAACGACAAGCACAGTAAATCCAAAAATAAAACGATAATAATAAAATATGACCAAACTAACTCAAATTGAGTAAATCTACGAAGCAAACTCAGGTATTTGGATTAGACCTCCCCCTTGTTTTTTGAACAACTTTTTATACAACCCAACCCCACTATACCTCTGATTCGGGCCCAACCCAATGAATCTACTCTCCTGTTGGAAGGTCAAGCCGCTCATGTTGAAATCAGGGGTTTCAAATTATGTTCCTTTTATTTATCTAATCAAGTTCATAGGGAGAGGAAAAAAAAAAACCCAGGGACCTTAAGTTGCATGGCGTACGTAACAGCAAGGCCTTAGGCACTAGGCAGCAGAGTAAGACCAGTTAACTCAGAAAAAGAGATACTAGCAAAATGGTCGTCCATGGACCCAAAGTGTCCCACGGAAAGATTCACGCGAGCTTTGAGAAGGGTGAAGGATACAACCGAATAAAAGAGAATAAAGAAACAGGTCCATGGGGAGAGAGGGAATAAGATAGGCGTACCTCAAAAGAAATGAAGAGGTGCTGAGACTGTCATTTAGTAGGCTGTCCCTTTCTCTTCTCGCAAACCCTGTTGAGCTTTCGCTCCCTCCAAGGATGATAAGATTCTTCCGCCATCAACCCAAAGCATGACGCCAAGCATATACCACGCAAGATAGCGTTCCAAATTCCACAGAGACTCCATCTTTTAGTCTCACTGCCACTCTTGCACCAGCAGCCATTCTCTCATCTCTGTACCCTCTTCGACCTTCTTTTCCCGTTCAACACCGCCTCTGTTCTCCTTGGCGTCTATCGTGAATGCCTCGCCTTAAATGCATCGTCGCTGCGATCCTGCGGCAAAATTACCATCACCTGGGAGCCAGAAATCATCACCAGGAGTTGAACAAGTGCAGTGGAAGCATGGCCAATGAGAAGCGAAAGGGGAAACCTGGAGAGAGAGGAGGCGGCTTCTCCGCTCGGCTGCTTAAGAAAGCGTGTTGCTCGGTAGCGCGATTCATTCGTCTTTTAGATGTCACGAGATTGAGAAGGACGCAGCAAGCCGTTTCCAGAAGCAGAAGCAGAAGACATCCTGCATCAGCCAGAGTTTCCTCTTCCAGCATGACTCCGCAGAGATTTGCTCCCCCCGGAGATTCTCACCTGTCGGAGGCTGTTGAAGACTGCATCAAGTTCCTCAACTCCTCGTCAAGAAGATTACGCTGAATCTGCATGCAAACTCCACGGATTGTAGCTCAACCAGATAATTTATTTTACCTTTACACACTAGAAGTATACTCACAATGTTCTCTTCTGTGAACAGTTCTACAATGATACACCTGTAGACTTTTCACGGTAAATCTTCAATATTGTCTTCCATCGTCTTCTTAGTAGCTCCTTGCTCCAACTTAAACATTCCCTATGGAAATGCAAATACATGCTTCACCAGTAAAAACAGCCAATTGAAAAAGAAAATTCAACACTGGTCAAACTGTAGTAGACTTTAGACTGCTCAAAATTATTTGCTTCTACTTGAGTAAAATTCAGTCTACAGATGTAGCGTCAGCCAAAATCTGGCAATGCCAGCAGTCTGTCTCAATCACAAATTATTCATGAAATATAAAGAGTTTAAACATCAGAATTCAGGGAGAGCTTGTCAAATTCTGCAATCCCATGGCTCGAAGCTTTCTTAAGTTCTAATGCGGTCTTGTAAGGGGGAGCGATGGGAGGCTGCACGGGATCCAGACTCTTGTAACAACCACCCTCGGAAGAAATTGGAAGCGGGTATGACCGGTCCGAATCATAGCCATTGAGGTCACCGCATGCCAAAAAGGGAATATAAACCTTGTTTGGTCCCTCCAACCACCCACTTCTGCAATCTGCTAAGAAGATAAAATATAATTAATAAAAATTATAAGATGCATCAGGCATGCTAGCTTTTGCTGACTTGCTAAAAGGGAGGTCTACAAACCAAGTAGAAATGGAAATTCACTTAAAATGGTTGTTTAAAATAGCATGATTGTTATCCTGAACGTTCAAGCTAAATAAGAGAGCAATAGGCAAGAACAAAATCTTTGCACAAGTCCGAAGGTTCACATTCTGTAACAAGTTGTTACTATGATTCACGATAGAGTGAATATCAATGGGTCATAAAATACAACAACTTTTGAGTCGATTCTGAGGAGCTAAATAATGCAGGAACTTCTAATTAGGATGAGCAACTGACCTAAATCATCAACACCAGAAGGACTGCCGACTTTTTCCAGAAGGTGATACAAATCTTTCTCACTAAAACCTTCAGGGGGTGAATAGTTCTCACAAACTGCAAATGCCTCTGCAGTAGAAGATAATAAATATTTTAAGAAAATTGCGAAGCCTGAAACTATCACAATGCATACTGAAAGTCAACACTTTGGTTGCTAACATCAAAAAAGCATTTGGTTTGGTTTCTATGTTTTCAGGATTAGTACCTTCTAAACATACAATCATGTGCAACTACATATATGTTAAAGAAGATTATTGTGTCAATCAGAGGTGAAAATTGAGGCAAGCTAGAGGTGACACGGAGCAGCCGAGGTAGATCCAGCCAATTTCTTCACGTCACCATCTCAGTTTATTCATTTTATTCCATCTTCATCTGCTTTTGCCGACCAATTCGAAGATGCAAAATTCGATGCATTGCATCAGTCACTCTAGGTGAGTCGAGCTAGTCCAAAGCAAGACAGTTCGCCCTAGTTCATCAATCATTCAAAGGACTCAGCCAGTGCTTTTTTGACCTTTTTACAAGTGTGCGACAATGCAATGAGAGATTCCTTAGGCTTCATTATCAGTTCCAATGAGAAGAGAAAGAATATGGAAAAGACTAGCTAGAATGCTCTCTCACTTTTCTGTCCTTTCTTGATTCAGAGGGCTCAAAGAAGTAAGTATTGACTAACACCGACTATAAAAGGTCTTATGTGAAATAAGGGATGAAGCTCTACTCTAAGAGGTAGAATATATTTCGTAGTGACTAAGGAGCTCTACTCTAAGAGGTAGAATATATTTCGTAGTGACTAAGGAGCAGATAGAAAAGGTCCGCTCAACAAGGAGTTGAGGAGCATGTGTGTGTGTGTGTGTGTGTGTGTGTGTGTGTGTGTGTGTGTGTGTGTGTGCGCGCGCGCGTGTGCGCGCATGTGTGCGCGCGCGCGCAATCAGGAAAGTGATATGTAGCAGCAGTCTGCTCAGAATGGCCAGTAGCTGCATGCCATATAGTACATACAAACTATCAATCATAACTTACAGAATCTGCTTTAAGCAGTCAGTCTATCTATTGGCAATATACAATGGGTTCATGAAAAAAGGCAACTACACCATGACATTCAGCTTACCTATGCTCGAGTTACGGCTACTCTTTGGCTTCGCAAATGTAACATGAGAAAAGAATAATTTCAGCTGCAGAAGAAAAATAACTCATTGCAATTACAATAAGTACATGGTAAAAAAAATGTATATTGAAACATATATCAAGTACAATCCGAGCGCATTGAGCATCTTACTTGGCAATATAGAAGACTTGTATCTTTACCCCGAAATATTTTTGCAATAAATTTCCCACCTACTCGAAGTACATGAGTAACAATTGTTAAAGCCTACAGGAGAAAATAAATCAAAATGGATTAGCTTAAGATTGCCAGAAAAAGGAAGTAGGCAAACTCCAAGAACTTGCAAAGATCATTGATCACTCAACTATTAAGCTCATATAAAAGGAAAAGGACAAAATCTAGAGTCAACTCAGATCCACTAAGAATTCTCGAACAAATATTCTCTAATCTTGATGATATAACTCATAGGTTATATAGCATATCACGACTTAACCATACAACTATAATAAAAAATTATTAAAAAAATAAGAATCCCAATAAAGCATGTTTCTGGAGTAGACAACTAGGGTTGATGATGATATAAAGCAACAAGAAATTGCACCAAAAAGAGCGTTACTCTTCAAAATAACAGAAGTTATTTGCACTTACTGCCAGTATAAGTTGAGACTGCACAAACTCATCCATATCATGAAGACCAGTCACTGCATTGTATTCCAGATAATAATTACATACAAACATATTACAGTTGTCAGTATGCACCAATACATAAAATACTACTTACCATCTGGAGCACCATCACAAACAACCAAGTCTGCCTTGCACCCATCAAAATGTCTGATGACCTAATCAGTTATCACATTCTCATTAAATAAATAATAAACATGATATATAAACATAGATATGGGGCTAAAAATGATAATTGATTAAAAGAGGATATTATAACTATGAATGTGTCTAGTGCAGCATCCAAAGTGAGAATGATAATCAGGAACGAACAAGAAAAGCATTACAAAATTAAACCTAAACAGTGGCAGAAGAAAGAAATGGGAAAAGTAAAAAAAGGAAGGCAAAATAAAAACATGCACATGAGATATCTCAAATAATAAGATAAGAAATCTTGACCAAGAGAAAACCGCCAATCTAGTCACTCAGACATCAGTGATTATTATCAAGTTTATTTTCAAGCCCAAATACCATACAAAATAAACATTGGTGAAAGTAGTCACTACAATGTAAGCTTTGCTGCAGGTTTCATAACTCAAAATGCATGAAAGAATTAAGTTTTCAAAGCATTTAGTAGTTGCCTAACTTTTAAGAACCAAAGGAAATGGGTTTAAATAGTTCTACCACTTCAGCAGTTCGAGCATTAGTGATATCACCCTGAACTTGAATAACTCCATCTATAGGAGCCATGGGTTGCAAATCTATTGCAACAATGAGTGGAAGATCACCATCCCTGCAAAATAAAGTTAATACATTGAGAAGCAAGCATATCAAAGCCGCAATGTAAGTACGGCTTAATGCATAAGCATGCTCCATAATCTCAGTTAGTTTTGTATATTCTTATTATTGTTTTTAGTTAAAGATCCCTCCAATTAAAAGTATTCTCTGATAATTTGCAAATCACTTGATAATAATACTTATCCAACCCTAATAGGTTGTTTATGCAAATAAAGGACGAGCAGCCCAATAAACAACGCTCGTGGAAGGTCAGCACATGTTACCATATACTGAATGCTAAAGGGTTGTTTATAACTTTAATCAAGGGCTAATATACATAATATACAAAATACAAACAACCAACAAAGTTCAAGGTATAAGTTTATCTGACAAGAAAATTTGATTAAGATATTTAAATAAATTGAACAATATGACAACAAATAATTGCCACAAACTGATATAGTTGGCAACACATAATAGAGAGGTCATTTTACCCATAGTCTGGTGATAATTTTGCTGGAAGATACAATTTTCGACTCAAGACCTGTGATATAAATAATTGATCTTAAGAATGAGTCATAATGAACAGTGTAGTATCCAAGAAACAAGGAAATAATTTCTACTAAGAAACTTTCAATAGAATATCCTAGTTAACACTCTGAGAAAAAGAATTACATTAAATATCTTGTTGCCTCCATCCATCATGAATCTATGAAATAGAATCTATAACTAGCACATTAGACATGCAACAGTTGGGACATGTCGGAACCGATGAAAAGAACTTGAACATTAATTGTTGTTTCACACAACACAAACACTTTCAAGGGAAATGATACCTTTTCAGCTTATTGTAGAGTTAGTAGACACATGGCAGAGATTTAGTATGAATAAGTAAACTACACTGGTTGACGTTGGTGATTTACATACCTGGCAAGGTCATTCCTTGATGTGTAAGCTGATTTCTAGTGACAGCCATATATAGACTGTCTAAAGTCATATGTGAAATTCTTAATATGACAGTGAAATAACTGGTGAAATGTTGCAATGTATGTTCGACAATGCAAGAAAAAAAATGTTTTATTTTCCACAAACAAGAAGTCATTCAAGGACTACTTATTTTACAACAGATAAAACCTCATAATACTTGAGAAGAGTATAAGTCAAAGTCATAACACATACCTGACTCCAGCTGCCAGGAGCTGCACAGAGATCAACTACACGTTTTACTCCTGCCACACGAACGTGACGAATTGGTATACTGGAAAACATTGTGAGTAAAATATTGATGCACTGCAATTATTGGGCGTAAATCTATGTTTACACTAGCATTGGCCAAAGTTATATCTAAAAACATATGGTCAGCAGCATAACTGAACTCGAGTCAGTTTCAGATAGTACTTGATACATTCATTATCTTACCTACTAAAAATAGCAGCACTGGTAAATGTGGTCGTTTTTATACTTCCCTAGTGTCAATTCGTACATCTGCTTCTTTTACTATATCCTCACTTTGTTAGAACTTAAAATAGAGATACAGAACGATAGCCTTTTGAATGCAAAACAAACAAAAAAACGCGCGCCATCATCCCACCCATAGATTAACTAAATTCTCTTATCAATATTGACATCGTTTTGAATTATACAAAGTCTCAACAAAGAAGCATAATCTCAAATCCCTTCCGAAACCAAATATCACTTCACCCGACTGAAAAATAAGTCACCTTGGAAAATGTTGAATTCCTCATCGATCTGGAGGAGCTTGAAGGCACTCCGAGCGCGCCATCCTTCCTCCTTCGCCTTGCGGTAGTAAATATCCTGGATCCCACGAATGGCGTGCGTCAACGAACCTCGAAGCAAAATCAACAAAACCAAATCCAAAGAAGAAACCCTAGCAAGCAACGAAGTGAAGACGAGGGCAAAGGAGGAGCAGAATACCCTCTTGTCCTTGGAAGCTTTGCCCATGCCGTCCGCCTCGACGGAGAAGGGATTTGCAGGCAGCGGAGGCTTCTCCTCGCCCTGCTCGATTCCGGGCGAGAGTCGGGCCGGAAAGCGAGATCAGGGCTTTATAGAGGCGACAGGGTTCGCGAGTCGGGGACGACGTCGCCATTTCCAACCGCACCAGGTGAGCCACACCGGTCGAGCCCAACAGTGTAAATGGGCTCCTGATGAGCGAAAGCTCAAACCTAAACGACATGATTTTTTTGGTCTAGCGCACCGAGCTCGGCTGTTTTCGACCCAATTTGTTTGGATCTAGGTTTGGCTGAATCATCACGCCCAAACCGGATCATATTTTATCTGGCTCACCTCTAGGTAAATAATAGTTTAAAAATAATACACTCACGCTCACTTTATTATTCCCTAATTTTACTTCGATGCTCTGTTAAGTTTTAAAAATAACATACTAAAAATTTAAAATCAACACTCTTTCACTGTTCATTTAAAGATATATATATATACATACAGACTCCTTGTCGTCGTGGATGGAAATCGAGAAGTCCCTCGATTGGAAATTTTAATTAATCAATCTGTCCCCCATTCTTTCCCTTCCTCTGTTGCTTGTCGTCGTCGTTGACTAAATTCCTACGACCACTTTTGTGTGTATATATATATATATAATACATAAGAGAAAGCGAAGCAAAAAAAAAAAAGCAGAGTTCCCGATGAAGTAATGCAATGAAGAACAAAACAGCCACAGAATTAGGTATTTAGTCAGTCAGATATGCTCCAAGTTCCAATCATGGTACATTTGGAGTCATGTGGTTCCACAGTCACGACTGATCTCCTGCACCGGCCAACGGCATATGCAATGTAAACAAGAGAAGAAAACTAATTAAAATCAAGCTGAGTGGAAGTTTGAAATTAACACACCGTCTGCTGCTACCTAAGCTGAGCTATATGTAAATAAGTTAAACGTGCACAGTTCAAGAACTTAGTTGTTCTCTTCCCTCCTCAAGATCCTCCTCCTGCACCTTCTTCATCTTCTTCGGCATGCATGTCGATCGATGATCACAAAGCACAGGAAATTAATGAACCCTAGGCCGCATCCGAACACCGATTCACCCTGAACTAGCTACTACCTGCACATTAATTCTATGTAAAGCTCAGACGCAGATCCAGTACCGGTGGTGGATCCCATCCTGCGTCGAACAATAGCGCTGATCGGCCGCACGGCTCCTCCCTCTCGTCGGAGGAGGAGTTGGCCTTCATCTTCCTCTCCTCCTCCGAGCTGCACGACTTCAACGGGAACAGCTCCAGCGTCTCCCCCGTCGTCGTCTGATCATCCCCACGCCCGGCGATCTCTTGCCTCCGCAGGAAGGCGTTTTGCTTTCCGCCCTTCGTGCACTGATCTAAACAGGGAGGAACGAAATTTGAATCAGTAATTACGGCACGCGTGACGATGATTAAAGCCAACAAAAACTTACCCCAGAGAAGGAAAAAAACATTATATAATAAATATAATATGCCGAAAGAAAGGAAGTAAGCTGGGAAAACATTTATGTTCGTTGCTTATTTAGTGGTTGGTTGAACAGAAAATGAACCAGCTAGCTCGGCTGAACTACTATTAAAAAAATTCGTTTCTACATACATCTTCGAAAAAAACTCCCTAATCGATTATTTTTTGAAGAAAAAAAGAAGAACCAGCACACCATTTAATAGAATAATCCTTGTCATGATTAAAGTAAGTGGGAATTATATTCAAGCATGCACGCACTGAGAAAGAAGCAGGAGTTTTCTCTTTCTTTTTCTTTTTTTGTGGACTAATTATTTCTTTTCTTCTACGTGGCGTATGCCTGAATGATCGAGTACCACCACTCACCGGCGGCGCAGGGAAAGTTGCATCGGCTCCTCGTCATCACTTTGTGGTGGTGGTGGTGGTGGTCGCCACAGTCGTCCGGCGGGGGGCGGCGGCGCTTCTTGTGGTGGCGCTCCCGAGCCTTGTGGTTCTGAAACCAGTAGAAGACGTTCTTGCTCTCGATCTTGCCGAAGGCGCTGAGGTGGGCGGAGATGGTTTGGATCTGGTCGGTGCTAGGCGTCCGCAGCCCCGACCTGAACAAGTCGGTCAGCACCTTCACCTGCTCTGCCGTCGGGTTCCACCGCCCGCACTTTCCCCCCATGCTCAGCGTCTCCCAGCCTTCTCCCTCCATCTCTCTCTCTCTCTATATATTTATATATATATCCTCCTCCTATACTACTACTACTATGACTACCTCTTTCTCCTTCCTTCCTCTTCCTCCTCTTTGCCTTCTTCTTCTGCTTCTATATTTCTTCTCCTTCTCCTCTCTCTTCCTACTGCTACCGCTGTTCTTTCTTCTGCTCTCTCTCTCTTTTTTTCTTCTTCTACTACTTGTACAACCGCCAGCACTACGACTCCTCTCCTGCTGCTCCTCCTCCTCTTACTACTACTATTACATACTACTACGTACTTCTAAATAGTTGTTGTTACTCTTGCTCTTCCTGCCCCTCCTTGGTTTGGCAGCCTAACCTAACCTTTCTGTTTTGAAATCAATATATCGGGAGGTAGCAGAACCCTTTTTGTGTGTGTGTGATATATATATACACAGGGGAAGTGGAAGAGAAGGATCTGGTGGCAGATTTAGGTTTGAAAAGCTGGTGGAAAATAATTAATAAAATAATAATAAGGAGATGGTGGGGGAAGACATGCGGAAAAGCTGCCACTGTAGAAACATGATCTCGGTGATCGAGAAGACATCCTTATTTCTTTACACCTTTAGTTACTATTATTATTATTATTATTATTATTATTATTATTATTATTATATATATGGGGTACCTAGCTAGGGCTTCTTCGTCAATTGATTAATTATACATGCAAATAATAATAATATAAAGGTGGTGGTAGGATATCCATGCAATTAATTAAGCGCCTCATCGTGTCTAAAAGATGTCTGTCGTATTGTTCGTCCTCTTGCCTAATTGCATGGGGTTGAGGATATATTATTATATATGGGGTTGAGAGTAATTACACTGCATTTTAATCATGCAAAGTTAATAATAATCTGGGGAGATCAGAGCTTTGACCGCTTGATTCCATCCATTTGCCGTTTGACCTCACCAATTGTTTCTACTCTCTTGTTTCTTTCTTCTTCTTTTTTTATCTCTCTTAGTTTTATTTGTAGGGATAAAGACAGCATCTTCCGTTGCACTGCACTGCATGATGGGGCGAGCAAGCAAAGGTATACAGCTACCTAACTAGGTGTGGTTGGTTCCAAGGACAAGTTAATTATCCTTAGCTGGTGTAGTTTTGCAAATTAAATTCATCATCTTATTAAAATCAGATTATATATATATATATATATATATATATATATATATATAAAAGTCTGTGCAGAAAAAACATGCATAGACAACTGCAGAAGTAGTACGTAGGAGTACTTCCGGAGGAGTATATATGTACAGAGAGCTAGCATGGATTAATTTAATAGAAAGCAAGGAAGGCAGCAAGTTCCTTACGTATTAATGAGCATTTTGGCACTAAAAGTCTGAGGAAGGTGTACATCGTCATCCTTTCCTTTCCTTTCAGGGAGAGAGAGAGTGAACCACCGCACTCTTGCTTCCTTTCTTAATTTGCAATGAATGCACGGCCGTCCGTCCCAGCAGACGTGACGTGACTCAGCTCCTAGAATTGAAAGGGTTCTAGCTACGCGAGACAGATTTTTTCAAAAAAAAAAAAAACACCCTGCCTCTTTGTATGATTGCTCCAGGTATCTTATGATGTTGCTCTCGGTTGTCGTTGCTTCTCATCCGGTTGCCTTGAGGTGTACCCTTCCTTTCTCGCTTTCTTCTGATTCCCCCCCATGGGCATCCCTTTCTCTTATTTTACTTTAGTAGGAGGTGCGGTGGCCTCTCTTAGCATCTCCATGTGACGAATATAGGTGTGAGCACGGACTCTAGTTGAAGGCTCAAGTCAAGGCAGAGAAAGAAGCAGACAAAAAGGAAAGGTCAAAGTGTTATATGTGCATGTGTGCACACCACTACGTAGTGAATTCAATGTGAACAATTACTTTAGAATCAGATAAAGTAGGTTAAGTTTGAGCTTTTAGTTTCTAAACATATCCAAATTTACTACCTCAAATAAATGATCTTTAAAAGAGTCACGATTTTTTTTAAAAAAAATAAATAATGAAAATTACATCGTGGAGCTGAATCATAAAAAAAAAACAGAGGTCTCGGTCGGGTCTCAAATTGGGTTGAAAGAAATGAGGCCTTCCGAAGAACCCAAGAGGATCAAAAATAAGTCCACGAGAGCCCTTCTGAAGCCCAAAACACAAAAAATATATCCGATCGAGGAAAGAGCACATAAAGCGGTTTTTACGAGATGGGCGAACGCGGAGTCAGCGTGTTTACCCGACCCTTGACCTTGAGGTGTTCGTCCATTTGCCCCAAGGAATACTGAAGTCCGCACTGCACGACTCCTCTCTATCCTTCAAGCTTCGATCCCAACCTCAAGACCTAACTCCGCCCCCGCTGCCTCTTCCGGATCAGGGAGACGCGATGGAAGGGAGCGACTCCGATCTCACCAGCTCCACCCCCGCCCGCCGCCCCACTGATCGCGTCAAGCTCAACGTCGGCGGCCGGCTCTTCGAGACCACCGTCCGCACACTCCGATCCGGCGGCACGGACTCTCTCCTAGCCGCCCTCTCCCTCCGCGCCGGCGACGAGCTGCCGCCTGATTTCATCGACAGGGACCCCGATATCTTCTCTGCCATCCTGTCCCTCCTTCGCTCTGGCCGTCTCCCCTCCGCTGCTCTCCGCAGCTTCTCCAAGCAGGACCTCCTCGACGAGGCCCTTTACTACGGTATCGAGGCCCGACTCCGTTTAGCTCTGTCCCCGCCGCCGCTCGTCGGTTTTGACGCTGTTCTTGCGTCCACAGTCCGCCCCGCCGCTGACGCCTTCCCCACAGCACTGTGTGCTGAATCCGAGGATGGTTCCGTGTGGGTCGCCCACGGCGGCCAGATCTCCGCTTACGATTGGGGCCTCGCCCATTCTGGGACTCTCCGGACGCACCTGGACGATATTACCGCGCTGCAGCGTGTGTGGCCGGAGGTCGCTGCCGCCGGTTCCATGGACTCTCCCGGTCTCCACTTCTACGACGTCGCCGGTGGGCGGCACGTGGGATCCGCCCACTGGTCCGACCCCGGCGACCCCCGAGTGTATAAGGCCCGGGTGACCGCGATCGCGGCGAGGTGGTACGGCGCCGACGACCCGGTCTACGCCGCATTTGAGTGCCCCCACCGGGAGAACTGCATCCTGGCGGTGGACCCGGCCACGTTGCGGCCGGCGGCGACGATCGGGCGGCAGAGCGGGAGCGCGGCGAGGACGGCGTCGCCCGGGCGGCTTGTGCACTTACGCGAGCGTGGGCTGGTCTTCGCGACGGCGGTGTGCTCGGGAGCGTTCGGCTACGCCGGGTACATGCGGCTGTGGGATCCGCGGTCAGGGGACGCGGTGTGGGAGACGAGCGAGCCTGGCGCGGGGGGCAGCAACCTGCGCTTCGGCGACGCGTTCGCCGCCGCAGACGTTGATAGAGAGGGGTTGGTCATCTATAAGGTGTGCTGGCAGTCGGGGGACGTGGCGATGCTGGACATGCGGCGGCTGGAGAAGAACCGGTGGGTGTACCTGGAGGAGCGAAGCGCCGCCGTGAGGGAGAGGAGTGCCGGCGGAGGGGCGGGCAGCGTGCTCCGCTGCTACAAGAAGCAGGTCTTCGTGAGCAAGCAGGCGGGTTTGGAGGTGTGGTCGCGGGTGGAGGAAGAGGGAGAAGGACGAAGCGAGCGAGGGGAAGAGGAAGAGGAGGAGAGAGGTGTTCGAGAGGAGAAGGCCTTCCGCAGGAACTTTATGGACAAGGAGGAGGACGCAAGGCGAGGGCCGATAAGGGCGATGGAAGGAGGTGGAGACCGGCTCTTCGTGAGCAGGGAAGGGGTGGAAGGGGTTGAGGTTTGGGAGAGCACCGATCTGGCCGGCGCCATCTCCCTGATGTAGCGAGCGAGCACCGCCTGTTTGTGGAAATGCCAAGTGGGGTTATTTATTTATCTATTCTTCTAGATAACTGCAAATTCTAAATTTTATCCTATTTTCTAATACAATTTACTGAATGATTCATGAGAATAAAAGCAATTTATAATCGTTTCGCACAAAGACTTGGAATCGTAAAATTAGATAATGGCATATAAGTAAGAAACATGTACATACAACTTGTAATCTCTCTGTGTAAGATTTAATGGAAATATACAGGGAAATGTACATCACAAAATTGCTGTCTGTTCAATCTACAAGCTCCAGTGGCTGTCCAGCCTGAGATGGTATCCTTTCCGTTCTTTTCTTGTGTCTCGGAAGTTCGAGCACTAGAAAGGAAATTTGTTGTTAAAAAGGAGCAAATAAATGGCTTATTATCTTCCCCTGGAAATTAGATGCGCTTCATTTGCCTCACTGCTGCTCCAATCAAGAAAAGAATAAGCTTTTGGTTTCCTCTCTTGCACCCTCTTTGAATGCGTATGGGTTATCCAGAACTCAATCAAGAATCTTCTCCCCAGTGGAGAAGAGATTCCAAACAATAGTTCCAGCAATATAGAGTGCAACTGAAACTCTAAACACATCATCCCATGAACCTGCAATTTAATAGCAGTAAACTTAAGGAGAGAAGAAAAAGGAAAAATCGACCTTTTCTAAAATGGAAGATTTTTGTTCTTTTATTGAACTCGGCGAAGTATCGTCTAATGATGAAATATGCATACGAACAGGTCAAGTTGGTGTTCCCTAAATATGCATATGAGGGGCAAGCTGTTGTTGGAACTAACCATGAAGTTTCAACGAGGACAATTTTTCAAGATTGTAGCAATATGATAAACTATTGTAGAATCTCGGCCTATCCATCCCTCAATATACTGTGCTAAATACAGTGGTTGGACACTCAGCAATATGATACTCCAACACAAGGCCAAGAGGAGGAAGATGGTTATGCTAAATTATGCTTTCCTAGTACTCGTACGTAAAGCATTTGAAAGTATGGACAAACCATGTTGCAGGATGTAGCCTGTTGCTGCTGTTCCGAAAACACCAGCTAAAACCCCAGCTGTGTTTGAAAGGCCAAGCAGCACTCCCTGACATTTGCATCAAAATGTCATGTTGTAACTCAGAGGCATGTGTGACTGAATATGATGTTAAGATGGAAAAAGAAGCCTAGGCAAAAAATGTCCAACTTGTAGTTTGCCTAAAAATGTTTAATATACATACAGCGTATCGAGGACCAATATCTTGGTGGTTAGAGTACAGGCCGGACTGTGAAAATGCATCGGTTCCCTAATGATCAACACATAGAAGAAGTCAAGTCATTGATTGAAACCTGATGGTAAACATCTAAAGTTGTAAATATTGATGAATACACAAAAGCTAAAGATGACTTCGAGGAGTTAAAAATTACATATGCATCCACCAATATCAGCTCTGTAAACTGCCATTCAAGGAATTAATTGAAGTCATAAGCTTCAAAATCTTCTAAGGTCCAACAGCTCATATGAAAAATTACATGATAAAAAACTGAAAATATAGATAAATATGAGAAGTTGTTAGAGCACCATAATGCTTTAAACTTTGTCTGGTACAGCTAATACGGGGTTAGAATGGAAGTATAAATTATACTAATTGTTACATATTCATTATACATAATAATTGGGGTTGAAATCTATTTGAAATCATACCAAAATAGGCTTTAGTGAATAACCTAAGCTACTAATGCAGTTGATTTCACCCATGTGTATTCCCACATTTGTTTGCTGAATCCGCAAATAATGGTTTTGATAATTTTCCTGGAGTTTGATGATTAACTTAGGATTTAAAGTTCTAAATATTTTCATCGTATAGCTCATTGAATAATCCTATAAGAATTTATGGTTATGCCATTTTGGTGTTTCATCTTCAGCAACTTTCTAGGAGAAGCAACTTCTCTACAGCTTAAACATGGGTTTCCTTATCGCATCTGTATTTTGCTTTCTAGCTGTTCTTTTTTGTTTGTACAGGACCTCTATAATGTATGCAGAACTTCTGGCATCTCTATTGTAAACTGTTTCTTCTTTGGCAATAAAAGATGGCACTCCCTTAGCATCAAAAAGAATAAAAAACAAGTAATAAAAAAACTGAGTTAAATCATACGGGTAAAGAAAATGATACATATTAAACCATGATGGCGAAATTTGAATGTTGCATCAATAACCTCATCTAGCTGCTGCTAACAGGAACATACCTGACTACACGCCATACATAATATCGCCATTGCAGGAGAATGGATATGGCTCAACTGAGTCAAGAAGAAAGCTGGACCAAGGAATCCAATCGATTGCATGATCTGGATAAAACATTTACGAAAACTTAATAAAACATCAATGATAGCCAAAACAGAGAAAATAAATATTTTGAATAAATTTATTGGACAGGTTAAATCATTGCAGGGAAAACCATCGGACAAATAGAAATAACAAATCTTTTGCGTAATAAAATAAGACTATGAGAAACTCTAACCATATAGATGAAGAAGAATGGTCCTGACCTTACGGACGATTGTCACTGACAATCCTTTACTGACGAGAGTATCTGCAATCCATCCACCCATATTTGCAGAAGCAGCCATCGTAAGCCAGGGAAGAATACAAAACAATCCAGAATCTGTGAGGTTGAACTTCAAAACCTGTTTAAAGGACCATATCAATTTCATCAATATCTTGCTATTCTCAAGAGGATTCCAATAAATGTTCTGATTAAGACAATTTGTTGTGAATTAGTAAAAAGATTCGTTAGTTCATAAATCAATGTTATTATGAAAGGCCTTTGAAGCAGAAGAAGTTATATACTCTCTTTTTTCCAAAAAAAGAAGCTAGAGGTTCACTTAATTTGTTGTGAAAAGGAAAAAGAAATAGTAAATGTGGTGGCATTAAATCAAAAGGATCAACCCAAACTACCATATAACCAACCTGATTATAATATGTTGGCATCCAAGTAAGGAGGATAAATGTTCCCCAGTTGTGGCAGAAGTGGGACACGATAAGAGCCCAAACAGGTGGCTTTGACAAGATCAATCTCCACGGAATTGTTGTTACGGGTTCCTTTGATACACTTCCACTGATGATAAACTTTTTCTCGTCAGCGCTAATTTCAGGATCTTCAAGAGGAGAACTGTATGCCTAACATTAATGTGATAACAGAAATAAGGACCCTCGAAGTGGATGAGTATTAAAATCTAGTTAGAGTTGATAAACTGTCTTAAATACTGATATTGACCGTCTCTAAGGAAAAAACCACTAATAATATGTTGCAGCATGTACCTTATTTAGCCATATTGTCAACCAAACACTTCCAAGAGAACCAAAGGAATAGAAGACAGAAGGCCAACCAAATTGATGTATTAAGAAGGGTGAAAATGCAAATCCAGTTACTGATCCAAGATACATCCCACTATACACCATTGCTAATGACCTGCTTCTCTCTGCGACTGGTATCCACTTTGAAAGAATATTATTCATAGCAGGCATGGCAACCCCCTGACAAAGTTGCACTATCAGAAGTTTAATGCCAGACAGATAAAGTTAATAATCAAAAAAAGGATTAGATCAGATGGAGAGAAACGGAAGCCTTAGCTATCTCATATGTGCAAAAGACTAGTAGTGTAAATGATTGAACAATCATGTATCATTTCATTTTACCTCACCAATTCCCATGAAAACGCGTGCCACCAGAAGGAAAGGCAAGCCCAACTTTGCAGCAACAGGTGTAAGTGCTGTAGCAATAGACCACCAAACAACCCCAAAGCCCAAGACTAGTTTACCTCCAACCATATCTGCCCATATTCCGCCTGCAATCTACATTGACCAACAACCATAACAACGAAAAAGACCACAATTATGGTTTATGAACAAATAATTCATGGTGGTTATAGTTACTTTCTTCATCATAGTTTAGTACTCAACATAAGCAGTAAAATGTCAATAATCTGTTTATGGAACATACATCTACAATAAAATTTTAAGAAAAGTAAATCTATTTCAAGAGGAAGAGATATCTACTAGTCAACCTAAAATATTCTAGAAGGACAATGTTTCAATATTTCGCATAGATTCCTAGGAACCTGGAGTTACATGATAAAAAGGATAATGGATTCATGTACGCGGTTCACCAACCTGGGTGAGAAGGTAGCCCCAGAAAAAGGATGACTGGATCAAGCCTACAGTAGAAGGATTCCATTTGAATTCTGCGGACATGGGGAGAATTGCAATGCTCATATTGACCTGAACATATATCGTGTCCAATTATATATTATAATGAGTAGTTCAAAGCTATTTTGTTTTGAACAGTTTACTAGTTCAAAGCTTGAGAGGATCAATGAGCATCACAAATACAAATTTTTAAAATTAAATAGAAACATAAAAATTATTGCATGATTAACATAAGATTTAAATTTTGTTGCTTTCTATGATCATAAATGCACCAGCAGGCCAATTCTGTATACTCTGCTGTTAGATATCACAAAATAAGCCAGTTCATTACTCATTGAGTGCAGAGGAAAAACGATCTTCGAAAGTGTCATCGACCAACATTGTGAAACAGGTAGTGCTAGAACTTAGAAGCGGCTAAAAGAAAAAAAATTGAAGTAGGGTCTTATTTACGATGACCGAAAAAGTGCCGTCCAAGTAAATGCGAAGTTATAAGGTTTTTAAAGCCACTAGTTGCAGCTTTGATTTTGAGTGCCCTAAGCTACTATGAGTTTCTTCTAACGTATTAGGATTTTGGACATCCAGATTTTTACACCAGCCTGTAAATCTCTACCTGTCAATCTCTATCTGGCTACAACTGATATTTTATTCAGTGAAGCGTACTGTGGTACGACCACATAATCAAAGAGTAAGAGATAAGGACCAAAAGAAAAATAGCAAGAAGAAAACTCACTCGATCCATGTTGCAGAGCAAGAACGCCGAGAAGCAAAGGATAACGATCGCCCATCTCTTTGGAAACGTCTCCAATCCCAACGCCCCCGCAACACCTGAAATTTTCCCCACTTCCTCCGCTACCTCGTCCTCATCCTCCCTGCTCTCCCGCAGAGCTGGAGTAACCAACTCGCCCCGCACGGCCCCCGGGAACCCGATGGAATCCGGGACCGGGACAGAGTCCGACGCTTCGAGCGCCCCGGGCTTCAAGTCAGCCCCGCCGCCCCGGGCAGCTCGTGAGGTCAGCGCACGTCGGAGGCGGGAGAAGGAGCCGGGGCGCCAAGGCACGGGCCCGCTCAAGTGGTACGCTCCGCTTCTTCCCCGGCGGCGATCCTCCCCGTTGGGATTGGAGGAGCAGGAGGTCTTCGTTGGGGGGGGCGGACGGGCGTGGAGAGGGAAGGAGAGCGGCAGGAGGAAGGCTCCCGCCGGGGGCATTGCGTCGAAGGCCTAATGTGCGAGTTCGCTGCTGATTTTTTATCGCCGTGCTTGTGAGCTCCGTTTTCCATGGGGGGGAGTGGAGAACGAGTGGCCAATAGCGGTTAAAGCTGGAACGGGAGATATTATGGGACATTGATGAATCCTGAGCGTCAAAGAAGGGTGAGACGGCGAGAAGTGGGTGTTGGACGGCGAGGATGAGGATTATAGGAGTCGTCGTGGACCTTCGGCATCGAGTGATAAAATAATAAATATCTCCGGTCAGCCGGTTCGATTTCGCGACAGCCATCAAATATTGAAGCGTAACGTGGCGCTTGTTGCGGTCTACGGTGTCCCAATACACGAGAACCATTTATTATGGGAGTGGGATTCAAAGGGCAAACTTTTGAATGGCGGAGCCGCGGGACTAGAAGGAGTCGACTGAATTAAATAGGTTGTGATTTCCTTCTTTATCATGATCCTACCACCATCTTTTCTAAAACAACTATGACTCACACCCCCTCAGCTCTTGTGGCTAAGTTGGATAATACTTCTGTAATTTTTTTACTTTATTAATAATATTTTATTCTTATGTTGGTGGTAGTATATTATGAATTGTAACATTAAATAAAAGAAATGTACAGACTCAAACACAGGAGATAATATAAAGAAATATAAATGGATTCTTACTTAAAAAGTAAAATTACAAAGGAATGCTTGCTAGACTTGTAAAGTTTTGGACCGGCATAAACACCCAACCTAGGAGGTGTGAAATGGTACAACACCTGGACCCAAGTTAAGTATATGCTCCATCATAAATAAAGCCAAGAGTAAGCAAAGATGATGCTCCATCATAATAAATCATGTCAAGAGTGTAAGTATGGATGATGCTCCATCATAAATTAATCATGCCAAGAATAAACCCGCCTAGACCTCAAAAGAATACTTATATAAGAAAAGGATGATGTTCCACCATAAGTTGGTTATATCAAAAATAGGATAACCGAACCCAACAATCTCAGGTGTTGTAGAAAAACTAACAATCTTGGTCGCTTGTATAAACCTAACAATCTTATAACTAAAAGTAGAGATAAAAAGTTGAGATATAGAAGGTATCTCATCGCATATCTCAGAAGATCTCTGAATCATCGATTATTAAGATTGAGTGTGTGAGACTCGTGATTTTTGAATAAAGGCAATAGAGTAATTTTAGTATTTGGAGGGTTTAATCGTAAAAGAAATTCTTTAAAGGACTTAATTGTAAAATCATATAAATTTTTGAAGTATGAGATTTTGATGTGAAAATTATACCATCAGGTAGTATTTTTGATAAGGAATCCAACGACGCAGACAGATCGTAATTTGGACATCGTTTGAACGATCAATTAAACAATTAAGATTTAATTAGAATTTAAGATTTTAATTAACTAATTAAAAAATAATAATTTTATTTTCTTCCCACCCGCACGCGAGCTCCCTCTCCATCCCTCTCTCTCCTCCTCCGCAGCAGCGACGATGACGACGACGAAACTTCCCGATGATGCTCCGGTGAAACCACAACGAATTAGCCTCCCAAATTTTAGCCACAGGTAGATCTCGACCTCCTCTTCATTTTGATACCAAGATGCCCAAATGTGGTGTAGAGATGATGGAGAAATCATGTGAGAGGCGTCGGCGGCGAGGGTTTCGATCGCCGGAGCTTACTCCGACAATTTTCGGCTATTTCGACCGTGAAACCTTGCAAACTTGGTACCTATGGATTCTCCTTGACGAGAACTATCCATTGGTACTGGAGTTGAGAGTTATTGGCCGCCGGCGAGCTAAAAATCCTAACTTTAGGATTTCGCCCAAATTTTTAATCGGTGAAATTGATCGCGTATGAGCTATAAAATTGGGGAAAATATGATTTTTGGAATCCTCATTAAGAGAGCTTTCGATTGGTACCAATATTGGTGCTGATCGAAGAACTTCGCCGGCGAAGGTTCCGGCGAACTTTCCGGCGACTGCCGGAGAAATTTTCTGGCGAACTTGGGAAAAAATTAGGGTGATTTTAGAGATCATTCTAAGAGTAGTGGTGAAGAGAGATTTGAGAAATTATTTCTAGATTAAGAATTAAAATTCGTTGAATAATTGATAGGAAAATATAAAAATGCGTAAATGACGACACGTGGATCGAGACAATGTCAGAGAATAAAAATTCAGTGAATGGACCTTAGGTTGGTTCCGAGGAGTAAACCGTCAAGTCAGGTGCGTTGGTTCATCGATGTAGGATTTATTCAAGCTAGGAAATTTCCCCTGGAGTCTTCTTAGGAACAATTCTTGGATGTCTTAAATATAATAAAATATAATATTTGATAAGATTTGATATGTCTGAATGTTAGTTTAATTTATTTCTGTCTAACATGTATGATATACCATGATTTCTCTGCTAAGTTTTAATATGTCGTGATATCTTGTCGTGCATGTTATATATATTATTTTATTATTTTTCTATGCTATGATAGCACAACTACCATGCAGACATAGATAATAAATAACGACATGTTAGAACCTCTTGGCGACGTCATCGCAACTTAGACAGAAAGGGGCCTTTCTCATATGCCCCAGTTGACCGCCGCGTACCGACGGTGGTCAAACGGTGACGTCCCGCTACGCACCACTCCCGAGGTTATGCATAGCTTAGATACTAGGAGCGCCACTCCCGAGGTTATGCATAGCTTAGATACTGGGAGCACCACTTCCGAGGTTATGCATAGCTTAGATACTGGGAGCACCACTCCCGAGGTTATGCATAGCTTAGATACTGGGAGCTGGTAGGGTAAGAGACTGTACAAACTCCAAGGTCATATTAGACCGGAAATATGGAGCAAGTCCTTACCCAGAAATTATACCCGCACAAGTATCGTTTTGTCACGCCCCGACCCGCAAAACGACACGTGGCAACCGCCGTATGGGCCCTACGACCCATACCAGGCATAAATACAAATACTAAAATACATGCACACCCACAATTTCAAATAACACCTTAATACAATCCTGATATATCCTAATACAAATCTAAGACCGACATACGAAAACTCGTAACAGTGATCGTATACCTTCCGCGATGAACCCTCCGTCAACAACCTCGTCTAGTGCGTCTGCACCTGCACACACATTGAACGCAGTGTGCTCAGCCTTGCGGCCTAGTGCGAAATTACGGCTCTACCGAATAAAGAAATCAAAGATTAGGAGGAGTATTCTAGGATGCCTTTGATTGTTAATCATCATTTTCATTTGATTTGTACTAAACAATTTATATAAAGCAGTAGAACAACGTAAATAAATAAATATGTACATTCCACTAGATGTCACCTAAGTTATATCTAGTATTAATGTTAACAGTCTGTCACCTACGTCAAATGATAATATTTTGAGGTTACAAAACTCGGGCTGCCAGCCTATGCTTAGTGAATACCCGGGCCGAGAGTATCAGTAAGCCCATCAGTGTCTTTCTGTCTCTGTCTCTACCTATGCCCACTGCACTGATGTTGGTGGAGAGGACAGGTGACCCAATGTCACTCTCCATTGTTTCACTAGTCGTCGACCATGCCTCTCCTAGCGAAATCGTTGTGCCCTTACATCCTCTCCGGATCCGTAGGGGCAACGACCTCCGTGTAGTACTACATACTGTCCGTAGACAGGGTCACCATCATATAAATCTCATCGACCACGGCTAGCCGGAATAACAACCCTAGGATCCAGACTACTCATCCGATCATCTCAAACGTAAAGGGTGATAGCCGTGTGGTCTACAGATCCATTGTCCAAGGCGTCGCATATGGAATCACCTTCCTAGCCTAATAGCAGTCGACGTCGACCGAGATTGATGCACATCCGCACGATGGGCTGTGGCAACCTCGACTCTATCGGTGCCAAGTCCATGGTAGGGTTCATCCTCGTTAGCCATCTCAAGACTATCACGGTGCCGCCTAAACGACACTTGTGCGGGTATAAGTTTCGGGTAAGGACTTGCTCCATATTTCCGGTCTAATATAACCATAGCGTTTATACAGTCTCTTACCCTACCAGCTCCCAGTATCTAAGCTATGCATAACCTCGGGAGTGGTGCTCCCAGTATCTAAGCTATGCATAACCTCGGGAGTGGTGCTTCCCCCTCCAGTATCTAAGCTATGCATAACCTCGGGAGTGGCGCCCTCGGTATCTAAGCTATGCATAACCTCGGAATGGGTGCGTAGTGGGACGTCACCGTTTGACCATCGTCGGTAAACGACGGAAACCAGAGCACATGAGAAAAGCCCCTTTTTTGTCTAAGTTGCGGTGACGTCGCCAAGAGGTTCAAACATGTCGTTATTTACTATCTATGTCTGCATGGTAGTTGTGCTAGCATAACATAGAAAATAATAAAATAATATACAACATGTAGGACATGCTATCACGACATATTAAAACCTAGCAGGGAAATCATGGTATATCATGCATGTTAGACAAAAATAAATTAAACTAATATGCGGACAAACCAAATCTTATCAAATATAATATTTTATTATATTTAAGACATCCAGGAATTATTTCTAAGAAGACCCCAGCGGGAATTCCCTAGCTTGAATAAATCCTACATCGGAGAACCAACGCACCTGAGTCAGCGATCCGCTCTTCAGAACCAACTCACGCGGAAATAATCACCCGACGAACTACTCGGATCGCATACCCACGATAGTCCTAATTAAAATAATTATTTAAAATAAATTTAATTCATTTTCTCCTAAAATAAATAAATTAGAAATTTACAACCAATTAATTAAAATAATTATTACACCTAATTAATCCCAAACTAAGCATACAAGATTAATTCTACTTAATCAAATTTTAATTATTCATATTTTAAATTTTTATCTATTAAATAACTACAATATTAAATTACTTTAATTAACTTAAATAAATTTTTATCCAATTTATACTCATTAAACTCATCCATAACTTGGCCCAAGTCACCCAATGGCCCAATTAGAACCCATGAAATTTTTTATTCATTTAATATTATTTTATTAATTAATTAATTAATTAATTATTTTTCTGATCGGTCAACGGTTGACCCGGTCAACGCAGACCGGTTACTATTTATCTGATTTTAACATGAGTCTGACCCACGCCCCGCTGGTTCAGTTCAATCGAGTCAGCTCAATCCATCTAAATCTGAGTCCGACTTGAGTCTGGTTCAAGTTGATTTGGTTCGACTCAAGTCCAGTTCAACCAACCCAATCTAATTTGGGTTTGACTCGAGCTCGAACTAATTTCAATTAGTTGATTCTATCACGCCCCGACCCTACTGTCGGACACGTGGCAACCGCCGTATGAGCCCAACGGACCCATACCAGGCATCAAGTAATACATACAATCCATACCCATCATTTACACAGCAGAATATACAATTAAATTATCTAACTCAACGTTTCTAACACAGTCCTGATAAACCTACTACAATTCTAAGGTAACGATATCAATAAATAAAGATGAATTCATCGAAGGACTCATTCTCGTCACCATCTCAATCAAATATCTAACGCACCTGCACACACGGGGAAAAGTGGTGTGCTCAGCCTTGCGGCCTAGTGCGAAAATACGGCTCAAAACTGAATAAGGAAATCAAAGGCTAAGAGGATTAATCTAGGATGCCCTTAGTTTATTTATTTGTCATTTTCATATGATACATGTGAGGCATATCGTAAATTCAAATAACAGTGTAAGTATATACGAAATGTGTAACACTAGATGTCACCTAAGCTGTCTCTAGTAACTATATCATCAATGTCACCGGAATGTCATCTATAGTGTACTATGTCTATCAGTCTCAAGACTCGGGCTGCCAGTCTATGCTTCGTGAAATTTCCCCGTCGGGGACTTCCCATAAGCCTATCAGTGCGGTGTCCTTCTATGTCTCTACCTAGGCCCGCTGCACTGATGTTGGCGGAGAGGACGGGTGACCGTATATTTCTCTCCACTGTTTCGCCAGTTGCACCCTACGCCCCGTCCCAGCGAAACATCGCGCCCCTACTTCCTCCCCGGTCTCCGTAAGGGCAACGACATTCTGTGTAGCACTACATACTGCCCGTAGGCAGGGTCACCTCAACATAATATATCATCGGTCACGGCTAACCGAAATTTTTAATAACCCTAGGATCCGGACTACTCATCCGACCGTCTGCAGAACGTCTAGGATGATAGCCGTGTGGTCTACGGATCCACTGTCCAAGGCTTGAGAGAATCCCCGTCCCAACTCAAAAATGATCGATGTTAGCCGAGTTGACCGTCAATCCGCACAATGTTCATCCCCGACCACATTTTTGCTAATTTGTTGGAAAGTTCATCCCCGCTAGCCATATCAGGACTATCACGGTGACGCCCAACCGTCACTCGTGCGGGTAATAGTATCCGGGTATGGACCACTCCACTATCTGGTCTATCCGACCTTAGAGTTTATCTGACTCATTTCCCAACCAGCTCCCAGTATCTAAGCTACATGTAGCCTCGGGAGTGGTATGTGGTGGAGTATCACCATTCTGACCATCGGCGATACGCAGTGATCAAATGAGGTATGCAAGCAGTACCCGTCCCTATCGAATTTCTAGTGATGTCTCCTAATAGTTTCTAACATGTCATTATTCTTATCTATATCTGCATGGTAGTTGTGCTATCATAACATAAAAAAAAAATAATAATATATTATATATCATGCAGGACAAGATATCACGACATATTAAAACTTAGCAGGAAATCATGATATATCATGCATGTTAGACAGAATTAAATTAAACTAACATGCGGACAATCAAATCTTAACAAGCATAATATTTTATTATATTCAAGACATCCAGGAATTGTTCCTAAGAAGACCCCAGCGGGAATTCCCTAGCTTGAATAAATCCTACATCGGAGAACTAATGCACCTGGGTTAGCGATCTGCTCTTCAAAATCAACTCATGCGGAAATAAATCACTGCGACGAACTACGCGAATCGCGTACCCGCGATAATCCTAATTAACATAATTATTTAAAATAAAATTTAATTTATTTTTCCCTAAAGTAAAGTAGATATGAATTTATCAAATCTAACTTATACAATTATCGTAATTAATTATCGCTTAACAAGACTACGTTTAAATTTACGATCCCATATTTAATTTAAGGGGTGCACACTTAATTAATACGCTCATGTTTACCCGTTAGGCCAATGTCCACATTTTTGGCCCAATTAAATTATCAATAATTTAATTAATTCAACTAAACATACTAGTTGATAATCAATTCAACCTAATCATTCAAATATTAATTTATCAAGTTTTAATTTTACAAACCTCATGATCCTTCCGTATAGAGCCCGATTACTCTAACCAAATGGATGTTCATTTTGTACACTAAACCTCATGATCCTTCCCTATAGAGCCCAATTACTCTAACCAAATGGATGTACACTTTGTGCACAAGTTTTAATTTTACAAATTAAATTAATTATAATGTTAAATTAACTTAGTTAAGCTTAAATAAAATTTTATCAATTTACACCCATTTAAACCCATGATCTAGCCCATTACTTAGCCTAAGTCACCCAAGGGCCCAATTAGAACAAATGGAAAATTTTATTATTTTTTTTATTATTTTATTATTTTATGATTATATTATTATTTTATTTATTAATTAATTTTTTATTATTTTCTGATTGGTCAACGGTCAACAGTTGACCTGGTCAATGATCAACAGTCAACAGTTGACCCGGTCAACGCTGACCGGTTCGGTTCGATTCGATTCGGTTCAATTTGGTTCAACTCAGGTTTGGTTCAATTTAATTTGGTTCGACTCGGATTCAATTTAATTCAATCTCGTTCAGCTCGGATCCGGTCCAATTTAATTGGATCCGGTCCAACCAACCCAATCCGATTTGATCTAACTCGAGCTCGAACCACTTTCAATTACTTGATTCAGCTCACCCCAACTAAACTCAACCTGAACCCAAGCTTAACTCAAACTCAACCTAACTAACTTCAATTCGGTTCAACTTAACCACTTACTTAACTCATTAATTAATTCACTTAATTAAATAACTAACTTTGTTTAATTTATACTAAACATGCTTAATTAAATATAAGCATACATTAACACTAATCTACACTAATCACCTTTTATTAAAACTAATCATGCTTAGTTGTCCTTAAACATGATTAAGGAAAAAGGGGATCGAATCATCGCTACCTTCGTCGCCCACCCGCCGGAACCGTTGCAGCTCCCCAGCGGCGACGTTGCAGGCGACCCGACGACGAGGTTTACGGCCCTACGTGGACGGGAAGACGGAGGATGACCTGCATCGGAAATGGTCGTCAACGCGAGGCGGCAACTCTCCCTGGACATCGCTGGATAACCTCGCTGGCGAATCCATTGTGGAAAGGGGCGAAATCGATCGATCGACAAGGGAAGAGAAGCTTCTCACGTCGCGATCGCACAGAGGAGGCGGAGAGGGATGGCTCGCCAGCGAGGGGAGTGGAATCGCAGCTCCACTCCTCACCGGTGGTGTTGCAATTCGAGAGGACGGCGACGACGAAATCGCAGCCTCCTGCGTCGGTATTGGGTGGACGTGGGGCTCACGACTCGCGGAGAGGACGAGCAGCTCAAGTCCCTAACCGCAAGCGGTGGCACGTCGGCGATCTGCGTGTGGAACTGCGGGCGGAACGGCGGACGATTTCTGCGGACGGCGGATGGATGCTGCAGACGCGAAGGGGGAGATTTCAGGGGAGAGGAAGTGGGCACCGCCAGAAAAACCCCTGCCGAGCTCTCCTCCTCGCGATGGGGGTCGAAGGCCGACGATTAGCGGCTGCGGGTGGCAGCAACGGGCGGCAGACGGTGAACGTGGAGGAGGGGCGGCGAACAGCTGCGAGAGTGGGAGAAAATAGGGGAAAAGGGGGGTCGCCGAGCTCCCTTTTCCGTCGAGGAGTGGCGCACGGTGGACGACGGGAGCAGGTGGCAGCCGACGGATGGCGGGCAGCGGCCAACGATGAAATGCGGGCGTCGGCGCTGCTCCACTGCGGGCGAGGGAGGCGTGCTTGCGAGGAAGAGGTCGAGGATGGAGGCGGGCGTCGCACGGCTCTTCTCGCCCGCGATGCCTCCTTCAAACCGGGTCCGAACCGATTCAGCTGGACCGGCCGGCTGGCCGGTTCATCTGAACCGAACCCCTTTTTTTTTCTAAAAAAATAAGATTTTGAAGATGGGGGTTTACAGATTCGGCTCACCCAACCCAACTCAATCCGAACCCAAACCTAACTCAAACCCAACCAATTTAATCCCAACTTGATTTAACCCAACCAGTTTAATTAAATTAACTCTAATTCATAGTTAACTTAACTAAAACTTGATTAATTTAACGCTAAGCATGATTAAATTAATCTAAGCATATCTTAATTTATACTAATCCTACTTAATTATAGCTAACCATGCTTAATTAATCGTTAAGCATGATTAAGGGAAAGGGGCGAGATCGGTACCTTTCGCCGCACCCTTCGTCAATCGCTTCGCCGACTCCTCCTCGCCGGTGCTTCCGCCGCCCACGCCTGAACACACTCGTCGGCCAACGACCCCGGCATCCTCATACGCGAGACGACCGAGATCTCGCTGCATCAAATCCGGTCGTCAGAACCCAAAATGCCGGAGGTTTCGGGGGTCGGAGGACCACCCATGGACAGCGGCGGCAACACCGTCGAATCGGTGATCGGAGGGCCGATAGGGATGGGATTTCTCACCTAAAATCTCGCTAGTGGCTAGTGGAAGTCGGATCAAGCAATGACGAGGGCGGAAATAGAGGAATCGCTCGTCACCGCCGATCACGCGTCCCACCCCAAACGTGTTGCCAGTCGCCCGCTTCGCCAGCCAAATCCGGGTGGAATGCCAGTTGCTATGCCTTCGTGAAGAGGGAGTGAGGCAACTTCGATGGGTGCCGGAGCAGGTCGAGGTCAAAGTCGCCGTCGAGGAGGGCAGTGATTCCCCTTCGGAGCGTTGCGGCGGAGGTACTGCAGGCGGGGGCTTCCTCGACCGGAGCTGCAACTAAGCTCCCCACCACATTGACTCGCAGCGACGGGGACGAGGGCCAACGGACGGCGTGCCGACGAGCTCATCGGCGTTCGTCCGAGCTTCGTGTAGAGGAGCAGGGGAACGCTCGAAGAAATCGTAGCTCAAGCGAGATAGGGCTTCTGCCCTTCTCGCTCGCGACCGCGTCCCTGGGTAAAGGGGTGGCAAGTTCGCCCGAACCGGTTGACCGACCGGTTCGGTTGGACCGGGCCGAATTAAAATATTATTATTTTTTAAAATAAAGGGCTGGGGGTTTACACATTTAGGCGACCTCGTGATAGTCCTGAGATGGCTAGTGAGGATGAGCCCTACAATGGACTTGGCACTGATAGAGTCGAGGTTGCCACAGCCTATCGTGCGGATGTGCGTGTCACGCCCCGACCCGCAGGACGACACGTGGCAACCGCCGTATGAGCCCGACAGGCCCATACAAGGCATAATTACAAATACTAAAATACATATACCCACATTTCCAAATAACATCTTAAATACAGTCCCGATATCTCCTAATACAAATCTAAGACCGGCATACGAAAACTCAAAATCCGCGATCGTATACCTTCCGCGACGAACCCTCCGTCAACGATCTCGTCTAATGCGTCGACACCTGCACATACATTGAACGCGGTGTGCTCAGCCTTGCGGCCTAGTGCGAAATTACGGCTCTACCGAATAAGGAAATCAAAGGCTAGGAGGAGTATTCTAGGATGTCTTTGGTAATTAATCATCATCTTTCATGCCATATAGTTTAAACAATTTATATAAAAATAGACAGCATAAATAAATAAATAAATAAATGTGTAAATCCACTAGATGTCACCTAAGTCCTGTCTAGTGTCAAGGTCAACCATCTGTCACCTACATCACGGTGAGACTTTAAAGTTTCATAACTCGAGCTGCATGCCTACGCTTAGTGACTACCCGAGCCGGGGGTCTACGGATCCACTGTCCAAGGCGTCGCATGTGGAATCACCTTTCCAGTCCAATAACAGTCGACGTCTATCGAGATTGGCGCACATCCGCACAATGGGTTGTGGCAACCTCGACTCCATCGGTGCCACGTCCATGGTAGGGCTCATCCTTGCTAACCATCTCAGGACTATCACGAGCTCGCCTAAACGACACTCGTGCAGGTGAAGATTTCGGATAAGGACTTGCTCCATATTTCCAGTCTAACATGACCATGGAGGTTGTACAGTCTCCTACCCTACCAACTCCCAGTATATAAGCTATGCATATCCTCGGGAGTGGCGCTCCCAGTATCTAAGCTATGCATCAACCTCGGGAGTGGCGCCTAACAGGACGTCACCGTTTTGACCTCCGTCGGGTCGCGGCGGTCAACCGGAGCATATGGGAAAGGCCCCTTTTTCTGTCTAAGTGGCGGTGACGTCGTCAAATGTTCTAACATGTCATTATTTGCTATCTATGTCTGCATGGTGATTATTTAACACATAGCAAGGAAATCAATACAGCATGCAGAACACGGATTTAGAACATGTTAGATAAAATAAACTACCCTAACATGCATACAAGTCAAATCTTATCAAGCATTATGGTTTATCATATTTAAGACATCTAAGAATTGTTCCTAAGAAAACCCCAGCGGGAGTTCCCTAGCTTGAATAAATCCTACCATCGGAGAAACAACGCACTTGGGTTAATGATATGCTCCTCTGAACCAAGTCACGCGGAGAAAATCACCCACCGAGCTACTCGGATCGCGCACCTACAATAGTCCTAATTAACACAATTATTTAAAATAGACTTAATCTATTTTTCCTTAAGATAAATAAATTAAAATCTATTAATTAAATAATCACTACATTAAATTAATCTTATACAAGTTTAGGATTAATCCCACCTAATCAATTCTTAATTAATCATATTTTAAATTTTTATCTATTAACTTAAATAAATTTTTATTCCATTTCTACTCATTAAACTCACTCATAACTTAGCCCAAGTCACCCAGGGGCCCAAGTAGAACTCATAAAATTTTTTACTATTTTTATGATTTTAATATTATTATATTATTATTTTATTAATTATTAAATTTTATTTTTTATTTTTTATTTTTATTATTTTCTGACCGGTTGACCGATCAACGGTCAACAGTTGACCGGTCATCGCTGACTTGGTCAGCTGTTGACCCGGTCAACGCTGACTGGGTCAGCTGTGGGCCCGGTCAATGCTGACTAGGTTAGCTGTTGACTCGGTCAGCGCTGATTGTGTCAGCGGTGGGCCCGGTCAACGCTGACTGGGTTCATCCGGTTACTGTTCATCCAGTTCAACCTGAGTCTGACCCATGCCTAAATGGTTCGGTTCAATCAAGTCAATTTAACCAACTAAGTCCGAGTCCGACTCGAGTCTGGTTCAAGTCAATGCGGTTCGACTCGGGTCCGATTCAACCAAACCAATCCAATTGGGTTTGACTCGAGTTTGAACTAATTTCAATTAGTTGATTCGGCTCACCCAACCCAACTCAATCCGAACCCAAACCTAACTCAAACCCAACCGATTTAATCCCAACTTGGTTCAACCCAACCGGTTTAATTAAATTAACTCTAACTCATAATTAACTTAACTAAACCTGATTTATTTAACGCTAAGCAGGATTAAATAAATCTAAGCATATCTTAACTTAATTTATACTAATCCTACTTAATTATAGCTAATCATGCTTAGTTATTCGCTAAGCATGATTAAGGAAAAGGGCGAAATCGGCACCTTTCGCCGCGCCCATTGCCGATCGCCCTTCACCGATTCCTCCGCCGATGCCCTCGCTGGCCCTTCCGCTGCCTACGCCCGAACGCAACTCCGACCGACGACCCCCGACGTCCTCGTGCGCGAGATGGCTGGAAGCACACTGCAAACGATCCGACCGTAAGGAATCAAACCCTCGGAGCTCTCGGAGGTCGCCGAACCACCCGCGGACGGCAGCCACCTCACCAGCGGAAACAAGGGATGGAAGAGCGGACGATAGTGGCGATCACTCACATGTGGGCTTGCGAACAGAAATGGGAAGGGTTCGGGTAGCGAAAAGGGGCGGATTGGACGATTCCGTCGTCGCTGCCTCTCACGCGTTCCGCCCCGAGCGAAGGGTGGTCGCCGGCTTCAACAGCCGATCCAAGGTGGACTCCCGGCTGTTCCGCCTTCATGGAGACGGAGCGAGGCGGCGTTGATGGGCGGCGACGGTCGATTGAGGCGAAGTCACGGCGGCGACTTCACCGTGTGCAGCGGCGGAAAACTGAGAACGAGGCAGGGGCGAGCAGAAATGGGGCCGCTGCTAAGCTCTCTCCGGCGGTCCTCCTCTCGACGGTGGCGACGGGACTGGGTCGGAGCAGCAGCAGCTCGCCGGTGATGCCCTCGTCGGTCGCCGCTGCTGCGGAGATGGTGAAGAGGGGAGCAGAGATCGCGCGATTAGGGCGAGCTCCTTCACCCTTTTCTGCGCGGTTCTACTCGATGGGGTTGGTTCGGATGGACCGGTTGACCCGGCCGGTCTAACCGAATCGGCCGGTCTAATTTGTTTTTGTTTTTTTTCAAGGTGGGGGTTTACAGTGCGTCAATCTCGGTCGATGTCGACTACTATTAGACTGGGAAGGTGATTCCATATGCGACGCCTTGGACAGTGGATCCAGAGACCACACGGCTATCATCCTTGACGTTCTGCAGATGATCGGATGAGTAGTCCGGATCCTAAGATTATTATTCCAGCTAGCCGTGGTCGATGAGGTTGATATGGTGGTGACCTTGTCTACGGACAGTATGTAGTACTACACAAATGTCGTTGCCCCTACGAATCTGGAGAGGATGTAAGGGCACGATGGTTTCGCTACGGGAGGCATGGTCAGCGACTAGTGAAACGATGGAGAGTGATATTGGGTCACTCATCCTCTCCGCCAACATCAGTGCAGCAGGCATAGTTAGAGACAGAGACAGAAAGACACTGATGGGCTTACTGATACTCTTAGCTTGGGTATTCACTAAGCATAGGCTGACAGTCCGAGTTTTGTAACTTCAAAGTATTATTATGACGTAGGTGACATGCTGTTGACATTGACACTAGATACAACGTAGGTGACATCTAGTGAATAATACATCTGTATTTATTTATGTTATTTTACTACTTTCTATAAATTGATTTACATAAATCAAATGAAAAATGATGATTAACAACCAAAGGCATCCTAGAATACTCCTCCTAGCCTTTGATTTCTTTATTCAGTAAAGCCGTAATTTTACACTAGGCCGTAAGGCTGAGCACACCGTGTTCAATGTGTGTGCATGTTGCTAGATGATTGTCTGAGATATTTGATGAAGATGAGGGCTATCGAAAGATTTAGTTTTATTTACTGATAACGTTACTGTAGAATTGTAGTAGGTATATCGGGACTATGTTAGTAGAGATTCATAGATGAATTAATTGTAATTCTGCTGTGTTGTGTATGTGTATGGATGACATTTATTACCTAATGCCTTGTATAGGTCCTCTGGGCTCATACGGCGGTTGCCACATGTCCGACAAGTGGGTCGGAGCGTGACAGAGAGAGTAGGGTGAAAGATTGAATCTTACTATTAGATTGTGGGATGCAGTATGGAGATTTTTAAGGTTGAAATATATTCTAATTTTCTTTTTGAATTGTAAGATTGTGTTTGTCCTCTCCACAATCCTAACTTCCGTTATGCAAAATTAGATGAAATAAACTTATAGTGCATTGATGACTATATCATATAACCTCATTAAATGGTATGATTTTCTTAAAAGTATTATAATTTAATTGTAGTTGTAACAGTTAATATTAGAGCACAATTTAGATAAAATATGGTTCTTATAATTGGTATCAAAGCTAGATTTGACCAACATGCTACAAGCAATTAAGAATGACGCCACATTTCCACTAAGTCCAATGCATGGACAATGACTCTATGTAGCCTCATCGGTGTAAGGCGACACTAAGTATTCGCCCGAACCTAGCAAGGATCCATATCCAATGAAGGAGAAGTAAGCAGAAGTTTCATCTCTACCCAAATAATCTTTTGATAGATGGTGCCCCAGTAGATTGAGCAACCGAATAAGAGAGTTGCACTGTGAGAGAGGATGGTCTGATCAGTTCCTATCGATGAAGGCAAAAGACCAAGTAACCTGATCGGATTGTAGAGATGGCCATTGAGTACCTATTGAAGGCGGGGCAAACTATCTTGTGAAACACGGTAGTAGTTACAAGACCATGGTCATCAAACAATGGATTCTAAAGTGTTCCAAGGATAATGGTACCGACGTCCTTCACCTGATGGGACATTGCTTCAGCTCTACCTCGTCAAATTGCAGTCGTTTGCAGGTAGTCAAACCAAGGGAAAGGTCCCATCGATCATCATCCCACCCCTCTCTTTAGGAATGAACATCTGTGGATCATTTCGCTACCTTATCATGGATCAGTGCAAACTCTGCTCCAGATGTGCACGACGCATCATAAAATACTCTCCACTACTTCACTAGATGATAAACGAGGATAACAAAGTTTTCAGATTTGTCCTTCTTCAAAGTCTGATTCAAACTTTAAAACCAGTATTCAATTGTCAGATTTGAAGTATTGGAGTAACTCGATATTAATGAAAAGAAAACGATAGATGCCGCTAGTGTAGCATGGGATGGGAGAGGAATACCGACACCGTCCTCCTCCCTCCCTTCCTTCACGAATCACGACTACCCCCCAACCAACCAAACATTAACTCGGTCATTCTACAGCTTTTTCTCTGAGACTGGGTTCGGCGGAGTCGGGCATTAATTGGATATCGGGAAAAAGGCACGATGTCATTCACAAGCGTCGGGAACAAACTGTGACATCTGGTCAGCTATCAGCGTCAGTATCGGGTCCGGCCACATGCTCGACCTCCACCCGTGCACCACCGTGACTGTTACTATTTCTCCTTCCAATTATTAAAGGCTGCATCGCCGACGAATTTAAGATCCGAGTTCCGACCTCGTTGGCCGGCCGGGTCCATTTGCAGACCTGCCACCCGCGACCCGATGGCGACCACTCCTACGTTGGTTTTCGGTAGGCGATCCATCACTCCTCCTTACCGGATCAAAACTCCGACAGATTGATTGCCATGTCGGTGGTGTGGAAATTGGAGCAGGACTCATCTCTTTATCGGATTAATCCTCCGGCTCCGCTTTATTATTATAAGTTGGTCGATCGGTCCTGATCCGAGTTTGCAGCCTTTTCCGTGCCCCCACTCTTCCTTCCTCCGGCGGCTTCTCCTCTCCCCCATGAAGTAAGTACTGATGGCGGCGGCGACTTCACGAGGTTCCTTGGACAACTTACTCTCCATCTTCGCCCTTCTCTTCCTCCATATCGGCTGCTTCTTCTTCTCCTCCACATCCTCCTTCGGGGACTGCTCCGGCGAGCAAGCTCAATCGCCGACGAAGAGGAGGAAGATTCAACAGCCGCCCTCCGACGACCCCGCGACGGACCGTACCCTCAAATCCATCTCCTTTTTTTCCTATCTCGGCTGTCTCCTATCCTTCCGCAAGCCCCGAACGGTCGAGGAGCAACAGAACCGCCGAAGCCTTCACATCCACCAGGCCGGAGATCCGCCCACTTATCCTTCCAGCCCTCTTCTTCTCATCTCCTTGTCGCCCGATGCTGGAGGCGACGGCGTTCATGTCTCGGCGGAGTCCGCCGCCACGAATGATTCGGTGGCGACGGTCGCCGTCTATCCGTGCCCCGCGTGCGGCGAGGTGCTGAGCAAACGTCACCTTCTGGACCTCCACCAGGCCGCAAAGCATTCCCTCTCCGAGCTCTGCGATCCCGACTCCGGCTACAACATCGTCCGCATCATCTTCGATTCTGGCTGGAAGGGGAAGTCGCCGCCGGTAGTCCATCGGGTCCTCAAGATCCAAAACTCGGCACGCACCCTCGCGCGGTACGAGGAGTACCGCGACGCCGTCCGGTCGAGAGCGGCGCGCTACGCGGCGAGGACCGGCGGCGGCGACGAGCGCTGCATCGCCGACGGGAACGAGAGGCTCCGTTTCTACTGCACGACGACGCTGTGCTCGTGGAACGTCGTGGCGGGGGCGACGGTGGGCGTGTGCGGCAGCCCGTACTGCTGCACCTGCGCGATCGTGCGGCACGGATTCTCCGGAAAGCACGCGGACATGGACGGCATCGCGACGCACGCCACCGGCTGGGGCGCACACGCGTCGCTGCCGGAGGACCTGGAGCGCGAGTTTGCGTGCCTGCGGGCGCGGCGGGCGATGCTGGTGTGCCGCGTCGTAGCAGGGAGGGTGGCGCACCGTCTGCGCGGCGGGGCGGAGCAGGAGGAGGAGGAGGAGGAGAAGGGGGCGGGGTTCGACTCGGTGGTGCCGATGAGCGGGGATGAGGGCGGGCCCGGAGACAGCGGCGTGGGCGAGGATGAGCTGTTGGTGTTCAGCCCGAGGGCGGTGCTGCCGTGCTTCGTCATCATTTACACGGTGTGATGGCGACCACGTGAGCTCCAACTACGACATCCTGCCGTCGAGTGATGTACTTCTCTGATCACCGTCGCATCCTCCATCGATCGTATCATATCGACCGTGCAATATAATAACTAATGCGAGTCAGTATAAATAAAATATTAAGAAGAATCTCTTCTCCTGTGTAATGTGCTTATGAACGATAAAAGAGAAGTAGAGCCTCAGAGTAATCTTATTAAATACTAGTCTTTTTTTTAAAAAAATTTAATGAGTACGATCTCTAAATTGTTTAAATAAAAGAAAACTCAGAAGCCCTTAAATCTTAGATCTGAATTTAGCACGTGCGTCTTTTTCATTTTACTACGGCGAACGTACTGCACGAGGTTTACGTGCGCTTTAAAATCCAACTGATTTCATTCGATTGAGGATACGAGCGGGTTGCAAAAGAGTTAGAAACATCTGAACTCTATTTTTACCAACTTAATGAGTTATTTTAGTATATTAGTTATATTTTAATCATTCCATCTCTTATTTAGTTTAGCTTTAAACATAAGCTATTTAATATTTAAAATAAGTTCATAAATTTTTTAATAAATTTCTTCTTATGAAGTTTATTTATCTATTTTTGATGGTTTGCACTCATTTTATTTAGACTCATTAGAGTGTTAGCCTTCCAACATCATAAAAGCTCTTTCTAATATTATATTTTAAGAGAAAAATATTTATAATTTTATAACATTTTGAGAAATAATTTTTTTAAAGAATTTAACATTAGAAATACAATATTTTCCTTCATTTTTTTTAAAATAATTTATATTTAAAAATTTAAAACACAAAAGTAGTTATAAAATATAAATATCTTTAAATTAAAGCATTTGGTACGAAATATATATGCCATCGATACACATTGGTGGATACATATATATATATATATATAGCAACAAAAGAGAGAGATGTACTTGTAGCTATTAAATTAGTATAAATAGGTAATTGAATCCCCGTTTCTTACGAAGGCGGCTCGGTTTGCAGTGTCGGCCTTTAGGCCTTGTCGTTCTTGGCGGCGGCGACGCGGCCGTCGTTGCCGGCAAGCACGCCATACTTGTCCCTCCTGGTGAGGCTGGTGCACTCAAATCCCAGCACCTCGGCGATGGCCCGTTGCACGTAGTTCGCAACCTCGATGGCCGTCCGCCCCCCGGACGTCACCGTGAGCTCCGGCCGCAGCTGCTCCAGGAACGTCACCTCGTACTTCGGCCGAGGGTTCATAAAGAAGAAGTAGGGGTCGAACGCCTTCCACCCTCTTGCCGTCGACCCGTGGAACATCCCCTGCCGCGTGTTGATCGCCACCGGCACGATGCGGTCCGTGAGCTCGGCGAAGAGCGCGCTGAAGCGGAGCAGGAACGGCTCCCGGCACGTCGTCCCCTCCGGGCAGATTACCAGGTCGCCCTCCTCCAGGAGCCGCCGGATGTCGGCGGCGTCCCTGGCCCGCTCGCGCGATAGGGCCACCGCCTTGATGGGGGAGATGAGCTCGGAGAAGCGGCTGATGCTGTATGTGACGCAGCTGACCTTGCGGCCGAGGGCCGCGGCGGTGATGACAGGGTCGATCACGGTGCGGTGGTTGCAGACGAGGAGGACGCCGGGCTGCCCCGGCTCGGGGGAAGGCGGGGGGCGGCCGCGGACGACGAGATCGATGCCGAGGAGCTTGTAGGTGAAGACGACGAAGCGGTAGGGGAGGGGGAGTGTGAGGTAGATGCGGAGGAGTGCGAGGGCGAACCCGACTGGCAGCCAGAGGAAGGTCCGTAGCGCCGTCAGAGGCGTCGGTCGGGGGGCTAGGCGCCCGTCGTGGAGGATCACCGGCCGGAGGAGCTGGCTCTTCGCCGCTGGCTCGCGTTTGGTGCGCGTCACCGTGTAGGCTTCCTGGTCGAATCGTCATTAATGAAGACATCAATTAGGCACCGCACCACCGGTTGGCCTGGCAGGCTTTGAAAAGGAAAGTTATGGATGCATCGTATTCGTGTGCATATAAATATATAATAGTCGTCAGAATGCTCGTTCAGTTCTTTCAACTGAACATTCTGAATCCATTTACAACTTCGACCGGCGGAATCCGACAAATTGAAGGATCTCGTTTGGTCGTACGAAGATCTACCTTAGTCAACTGTGGATCATCATTCGTATAATAAAAAAACATTTATAAATTAAGATTAAGCCGATAAATCGAACCTTGCAGAGCGACATGAACTCCACGTCGCTCGCGGCATCTCCGATGCCCAAATCCGGCGCCTCCGAACGGCCCAACTCCTCGACGACCGCCTTCCTCTTCAGGTCGCCGACGAGAACTCCCGGCTTCTCGACGAACCCCGTGGCCCTCCCCGACGCCTTCGACACCTCCACCTCCGTCCCCAGAACCCCGTCCGCCCCGAGGAAGCCCTTCGCGAAGGGCTCCGCCATAATCCTGGGGACCTCCGTCACCACATACCTCCTCCGGCAGGCCGCGAAGACCCTCCAGCTGTCGGGGTTCACCTCCTCGGCGTAGAACTTGGGCAGCACGGAGCGCGCCGCCATCTCGATCTCCCTCACTCTGAGGCCAGCGAAGGAGACGAAGACGAGGGCTTTAATGGCGAGCGATTCCGAGAAGAGGCGGAGGAGGGAGACGACGGGAAAGGCGGCGAGGAGGAGGAGGCCGCGGGGGAGGCTGCCGGCCTCGATGGCGATGAGCATAAAGTAGGGGAAGGCGCAGCGGGAGAGAAGGAGGGTGCCCTGGAGGTCGGCGACGATGGTCTGGTGGGAGCGGTTCTCGGAGCTGCATGCTTCGATGGGCTTGAAGCCGGCGGAGTCCGCCATTGTGGGAGCTCCAAGGAGGCCAGAGAGAAGTTGAGCTTGATTGCTCCTGGGTGGTGGCGATGGTGAAGAGCGAGTATATATAGTGGGAGGGAGGGATCGTTGGCTCCATCTGTTGAAGTTAAATTAGCAGGTGCTACTTGCTAGTGCAGATCAGTGCATTGTCTTCTGGCTTCTCAGATGGCTGCCCTTTTTTTTTTTTTCAAATTATTTTATCTAGTAGTTTATAGTGAAAAATATTGATATCATGGTCGACGTCGTCGTGGAAACCAAAAATAAGGGAAGGTCTAAATGCGGATAAATTGAAGCTGATGGGCCACCGTTTAATCTGATGAAGGAAAAAAAAAATTAGTTAAAGAGGGTGGTTGGGGCAGGGCAGGGGGTGGAGGGGCTTCCATTTTTTCTCACCAAAGTTTGGTGAATGTTTGTGCTTTCGGATGGGCGTAGTAAACCAAATGCATTTGAATAAAGCTAAATAAAGCAAAAACGTGGAGGGGCGGAAACAAACAACGCCTTCAGCTCCAAATCACAAAAACAAGGCTTGTAGAGTTGGTTGGGAAGAAGGTGGTATGGCCTTGGCCTTTTTTGTACATGCAGCGAGCTACCCCCTTCTTTTTTTTAATTATTAAATAAGAAGTCCTTTACTTACCTTTTGATCGATAAAATCCAATCTGAGATCCAAAGTTACAACCTAACCACTGCTTAAGTAATAATCATTAAAACTATTAAGACTCTTCGCTGGAATTAACATGTCCCTCTGTTTAAGTTAAGGATGGTTACAATAATGATAGTATTAGAATTATTATCCACAAAATTAGGTTCAAAGTTAACTCATGCATGTGACGCTGGAGTGTGTAATCATTTACTTGAGATTGGGAGAAAACATAAGAGATGAAAAACCTCCTAATGTATTTTTTTTAAAAAAGATATTAGAGGTTGTTGGATGGGATTATTTCCAAGAAATTGCTTGCAGCAAAGAATTAGACTTAAAAGTTTGGGCACTGCACCTATTAAATCAATCCATACGGTAATAAGGCCCTTAGTTCATGACATTATGAATCAACTTAGCAACGCCAAGATCTAAGTTAAAATAATTACCTCTTCTTAAGCACGTCATGTCTATTATTGATAAACTATAATATGAGAAATTATCTAAAATAAAATTTATCTTTAATTTTAGAAAATATTAAAATGATAGACTTTAATGCCTTATTATTATTTTAACCGCCTGAGTATGTATTTTCTTAAATTAATTTTTCATATTTTTATAAAAAAATATCATTATTATAAATTAATATATGAAATTATTGTAATTATATTAATAAAAATTTAAAATTATAATATCAAATAAGAACTAACAATAAAAATATTAGCTGCGGATAATCAACTTAAACTACTGAATAGAAGTTTTAAGGAAAGAAAATCAGAATAAAAATAAATTTTATTAACAAATAAAAAAAACTAATTAATATGTCAAATTCATTTAATTATTTTAATTTATGTTGTCAATAATATAACGCCAGTAAACATAAAAGGTTGGCTCGTGATAGATAGATAAATAAATAAATATTAAAATTTAATATGTTTGGTGGGTATGAGAGGGAAATTGATTTTTTAATACTTTAAATCAGTGGCCTAATAGCACAAACCACATGCTGCTTGCTTATTCCCTTTTCATATGTATAGTACAGATCATCTAGATATTGATATAGATACAGATGTAAATATAGACATATATATAGTATATAGATATAGAAATAAATATTAGGCATAGATATAGATATAATTATGATTATAACGTGAGAAGTGTAGAAAAAACTAACGTGATATCTGTTATTTTTTTATTTATGAATTGATTTCAGATGTTAACCTTTATTTAAATTATAATAGGTTAAGAATGTTTCGCGTTTGAACTTAGTGTGGATGCTCGATATTTTGTTCTGATCTCTTTTTACCTATACAGTCATAATCATGATTGTGTATTTTATATTTGTATTACATAATTTCTAATAGTACTACTTGATATATTTGTATTATATAGGAGGAGGAGTGTAGTTCAATTTTTAGCTATTGAGCCCTACAGAGGATGTTCTCATCCACCCTCTCTAACCAATCTAGTGGAATATTTGCTGGATAAAGAGATTTTATAATTATTTTTATTTCGACATAATTGTATATGTTTTTGATATATTTATTTTGAGATATTATCTTTATTCCTATACCATTAACAAGTAAATGGTATACGGACGAATTAGTTATTTGCATATATAATTTACACAAAATAGAAACGTGTTGATTGAAATAACAACATTTCAATAGTTAAAAGACCTCTGAAATATGATTAAAGATGTTAAATTTTTTAGTTTAAGATTGTAAGAGCTTAGAAGGTAAAATTTATAATAAAATATATTTTATCTTAAGAAAAACCATCCGGTTATCTCTCACCCTCTAATTTTTATATCCATAGTTCATATCCCCCTTACATTCTCCACCTTCTACCATCTTATGATCATCTTACTCTTAATCTCACGATCATCTTACTCTCAAGTAGGTGGTTACCGCCCTCATTTGTCAACTTCTTCCCTTTTCCCTACGATCACATCCCTTAGGGTCTCCGGTCTCACAACTTGTGGTCATGTCCCTTGCTGTCTCGATGCTTTGGCCATTTTATATTACTTACTTTTTTATCCTTTTAGCTCACAGAGATTTAGATATATAAAATGTAAATATATAAGACATAAACGATGAGATTTAGATAGTAAATATTTTTGGTATTGCAATAAATAGGTACTTTCGGAAAGAGAAACGACCATCAAAACTCTTGGGATGACTCTTAAGGGAGGAAGACTCGGATGTTTCTCATCACTAAAACAGGGAGGCCCGTATCCCTTGTCTATCTACGATCTCAGCTCCACAGTTAGAGAATAAGGGCCTCCATTACCTCCTCAATAGTATTCTACGTACATCTATGTCACGCGTGTTAATTCATCATCTAATTACTTTTTATAAATTTTTACCGGTCACTAAGGACGGCGTTTTTTCTCAAATACTTTTTAAAAAAATTACGATGAGTATTTATGCTATATTTAGTGCATGGGCCACTTTCTAGTGTTTTAGTAGAAAAAGCATTCGCAGCCCATATATTGAAATCCTCGCACAGCTCATTGCAGGCCCATATCATATCCAAATTTCAAAGATAAGAAAACGTTTTTCTTTTCATCATGTACTACGGTTAGGAGGAGGAGGAGTGTTGGAGGCATGGGACAAGTAATCCTTGTATCTCTCGTACGCACACAAGGAGTATTTTTTAGTAATAGTCAAATTAAAATATTAATTTAACAAAACGATAAAGTAAAAAATAATTTTTAACAAACTAATCCAGTTAACTGCCACATCAGACCGTTGATAATTTTTTTAATCAAAAAATTCAACCCGGTCCAGCGCTCGACCGAACTCCCCCCCCCCCTCCGAGTCTTCAGACTCACCGTCGCCCCCTCTCCCCGTCACCCTCGTCGGCTTACGAGCTCCCCCCCCCTCTCCTCGTCGCCCTCGTCGGCTTAAGAGCTCCCCCCCCCCTCTCTCCCTGTCGCCCTCGCCGGCTTACGAGCTCCCCTCCTCTCCCCCACCGTCGCCCCCTCTTCTCGTCGCCCTCGCTGGCTTACGAGCTCCCCCCCTCTCCCCCACCGTCGCCTCCTCTCCCCGTCGCCCTCGCCGGCTTATGAGCTCCCCCCCTCTCTCCCACCGTCGCCCTCGTCGGCTTACGAGCCCCCCCCCTCTCCCTCTCCCCGTCGCCCTCGTCGGCTTACGAGCTCCCCCCCTCTCTAGCGCTGCGAAGAGTAGTGGGAGAGGGGTAGAAGGTACTCGAGCTCGAAGATACTAGCGAAACAAGTCGGAATTCGTGAGTTCATCTTCATCGTCGTCACCGCGCGGCGGGGAGGAACAAAGGTTGGGGTGGGGGAAAGCTGCCCGGGGGTGAGCGTCGGTGGGCTGCAGAGGGGAAGGGGAGGGAGTTGTGGCCTTGTGCAGAGGGGAAGGAGAGGGAGTTGGGGGGAGGGGAGCAGAGGAGAGCCGGCTTCAGAGGAAAGGGGAGGGAGCTGTGGTGTCACAACCTCCATCTTTCCACGAAGGGGAAAGGAGCGATTCCCCTCCAAGGAACCAACGAGTGAAGGAAGACGTGCGCATCATGCCTGCTAAAAATAGCCGTCCACGACCTCCAAAGATTCATCTCCTCAAAGATATATATGCTCGAACGCTGCCGATGGAGGATATCACGAACAGCACAGGCGCCTTCCCTTGTAATTGAGAGTTAGAGAGCTGTCTTTGTAAGGGTTTTACTGGTGCTTATACAAGCAATCCTTTCCCTTCCAATCTTTTCCTCTGTTCTTGTGTTCGTTCGTGCATCAGGCTAGTAGGCACTGTTGGAGACGCGTCTACGCCTCACGGTGGAAATTCACCCGTGACAGTTTGGTATCAGAGCCGATCTGTTGGTGAATACATCCAACAATTCAACAGCATCCGGATGAACATCCGAGGCATGTCCGAACAGGACTTGTTATTCTCATTTCTGCAGGGTCTCCAACCAGGGATTCAAAGCGAAGAGGTGCGGAAAGGAGTCTCCACGCTCAAGGAGGTGATCTCCACAGCCGAAGGCCTCCTAGAGATGCGAGTAGGGCCTCCTCGGTCGGAGCACGGCAGGGAATCCTCTAGCAGGATGCCTTCCCGCGGTCCCCCACGACGCGACGGTAGTGGAGTCGAGCGAAGACCGATTCCCCCGTCATCGCCTACGCCTGAAGCGGACCGAGGAGCTAACATGGCAAAACCCTGATTCGAAGCGAGGCGAGGCTGCTACCTTTGCGGGAAGAACCATCCGATGCGCGCCTGCCCAAGATGTGAACGCGATGCCGCCATCATCGCAGAAGAAGATGCGGAAGCTGAAGCCGCAGCCATCGCCGTGCAAGAAGACGCCGGAGAGACGGACGGCGATGATACTCCCATTATTCCTGCTCGAGCGACTTCGATGCAACGAATTAGCGCGGTGTAGACGGAGGCCAATCCGAAGTTGATGTACGTATCTCTTCTCGTCAATGACCAACCCTGCCGCGCCATGGTAGACACCGGAGCGACCCACAACTTCATACGAGAGGAACTTGCCCGGAAGCTAGGACTCCAAATGGAACCCAGCCGCCTAAGGATGAAGACAGTGAATGCCGCTGCCTCCGGCATCGCAGGGGTGGTGCGCGGAGCTCCTCTCCAGGTCGGCCAATGGAAGGGAAGAACGGATTTCATGGTGGCCCCGATAGATGATTTCGAATTCATCCTCGGGACTGAATTTCTGATGAATTCGCAGACGGTGGTCGCCCCGCACCTAGGCGGCCTGATGACTCTGGACAACGGACAACCGGGCTTCACCCAGGCAATGGTCTCCCCTGTACGAGCAACACTGGACCCCACGATGCCCGACCGCCTCCTCACAACCATCCAGGTGGCAAAGGGTGTTCGGAGGGGCGAGCTGACCTTGGCGATAGCAATTCGGGAGGAAGGAGACCTGCACGAGAGCACGACACCGACTCCCTCGGCCATCAAAGACTTAGTCAAGGAGTTCCAAGATGTAATGCCTAGCGAGCTCCCCAAAAGATTACCACCCCGGAGGCCCACCGATCATCACATCGAGTTGATCCCCGGTGCTCGGGCCCCAGCCCAAGCCCCATATCGGATGGGTCCGGCAGAACTGACGGAGTTGAAGAAACAGATTGGGGAACCCTCGAAGGCTCCCTACGGCGCGCCCATCCTGTTCCAAAAGAAAAAAGACGGAAAGCTGCGGATGTGCGTCGACTATAGGGCCCTCAACAAAGTGACGGTTAGGAATTGGTATCCCATCCCATTGATCGTCGACCTCTTCGACCGGCTGGCGCACGCCCGAATATTTTCCAAGCTGGACCTCCGATCTGGATATTGGCAGGTGCGAATTGCCGAAGGGGACGAGGCGAAGACAACTTGCGTCACACAGTATGACTCATACGAGTTCCTAGTCATACCCTTCGGCCTCACGAATGCTCCGGCCACTTTCTGCAACCTAATGAGCGACGTGTTCCACGACTTCATCGACAAATTTGTGGTGGTGTACCTCGACGACATAGTCATCTACTCGATATCGGAAAAAGAGCACCTCCGCCACCTCCGACTGGTGTTCGAGAAGCTGCAAGAACACCAGTTGTACGTCCGAGAAGATAAATGTGAGTTCGGACAACCCTCCATCTCCTTCCTTGGCCACAAAATTGGGGAATGGAAGGTGCGAATGGACGACAGAAAAATCCAGGCAATCCGGGATTGGAAGCAACCCACAACCCCCTCAGAATTGCGGTCCTTCCTCGGACTCACCAACTACTATCGGAAATTCATCAAGGGATACTCGAAGATTACCGCACCCCTCACCGACTTATTGAAGAAGGACCGGAGTTGGACATGGACCGGAACCTGTGAACACACGTTCGAAAAGCTGAAGTCCCGCATAACGGCTGCCCCGGTGCTCGCACTACCCGACTTCCAAAAATCCTTCGAAGTGGTAACTGACGCCTCCGACCGTGCCCTCGGAGGAATACTGATGCAAGAGGGACATCCCATCGCGTATGAAAGTCGGAAGCTCAACGACACCGAGCAGAGATACACCGCACACGAGAAGAAAATGTTGGTGGTGATCCATTGTCTACAAATCTGGAGAGTCTACCTATTGGGTAACCCTTTTATTGTTCGAACTGATAATGTCGCTAACACGTTCTTCCAAACCCAACGAAAACTATAAGCTAAGCAAGCCAGGTGGCAAGAACAATTGGCGGAATTCGACTTTTCCTGGGAACACAAGGCAGGAAAACACAACCAAGCCGCCGACGCCCTCAGCCGGAAGGTGAGCGCCATCTCCTGAATCCAAGGGGATATGCTCCAACGACTCCAAAAGGCGGCAAAAGAAGATTCGACCTATCAAAGCCTCCTCCAACAGGTGGAGAGAGGAGAGACCCGACGATACTGGAAGGACAACACAGGACTCCTCCAGATACGGGGTCAACGAACCGTGGTCCCCTATGCCTCCGAACTTAGAAAAGCGATGATCTTTGAATGCCACGACACCCCCTGGGCCGGACACCCCGGGGTCGAACGAACCTTGGCGCTCCTCGGTCGATCCTACTATTGGCCGAAGATGGAGGAGGATGTGGAGCTCCATGTGAAGACCTGCCAAATTTGCCAAAAGGATAAAACAGAGAAGAACAAGACCGCAGGACTCCTGCACCCCCTACCGGTTCCGACTCGACCATGGGTATCCGTCTCGATGGACTATGTGAAGTCCTTCCCAAAGGTCGATGGATTCACTATCGTGTTGGTGGTGGTCGACCGCTTCAGCAAATTCACGGTCTTCATCCCTACCACCGAACAAGTCACTGCCGAACAAACGGCCGAACTATTTTTCCAGAATGTCATAAAATACTTCGGCCTCTCCGAAGACATCGTCAGCGACCGCGATGCCTGCTTCACGGGAAGATTCTGGACCGACCTCTTCAAATAACTAGGGACGAAACTCAACTTCTCTACCGCTTACCACCCCCAAACAGACGGACAAACAGAAAGAACGAACGCCCTCCTCGAAGAATACCTACGGCACTTCGTCTCAGCCAACCAAAGCAATTGGGTTGAATTGCTAGGTACAGCGCAATATTGCTACAACCTACACAAGAGCTCAGCTACGGCCACGTCGCCCTTCGAATTGGTGTATGGGCAGCCGCCCCTCAACCCCGTCGAGCTAACACGGACCTCTCTAGACGAACGCTGCCCTGCCGCGTCCAAGTTCGCGAAAGACCGGCAAGATCAATGGGAAGAGGCCAAGGGGAGGCTAGACAAAACCGTCCGTCGCATGAAGAAATACGCCGACCAACACCGGCGACCCCGAGAATTTCAAATTGGTGATGAAGTACTGTTGAAACTGACGCCGCAAATGTGGAAGAGGGCTCGAGGAACCCGAGCACACAAGGGCCTGATGCCAAGATTTGATGGACCGTTTTGCGTCACCAAGAGGGTCGGAACAGTCGCCTACACATTGAACCTGCCTGCACGACTTCGGATCCACCCAACATTCCACGTAAGCGTGCTTAAACCGTTCCACCGTGACTCCGATCCAGACAGGAAGCAACCGGTGCGCGCTCCGCCCACCGTCACCAAAGAATTCGTCCGCCAAGCAGAGCGAATCCTAGGAAGGAGGACCCGCACACCCCACCGGCCACACCGAATATCTGGTGCAATGTAAGGGAGCCCCACCAGAAGAAAGCAGTTGGGAGAAAGACACGACCCTCTGGCAATTTGAGCATCTTATCCGAGACTACTTGGAACAAGAGGAGATGAGGACGTCTCCCAACTCCGGCGGGGGAGGAATGTCACAACCTCCATCTTCCCACGAAGGGGAAAGGAGCGACTCCCCTCCAAGGAACCAACGAGTGAAGGAAGATGTGCGCATCATGCCTGCTAAAAATAGCCATCCACGACCTCCAAAGATTCATCTCCTCAAAGATATATATGCCCGAACGCTGCTGATGGAGGATATCACGAACAGCACAGGCGCCTTCCCTTGTAATTGAGAGTTAAAGAGCTATCTTTGTAAGGGTTTTACTGGTGCTTATACAAGCAATCCTTTCCCTTCAATCCTTTCCCTTCCAATCTTTTCCTCTGTTCTTGTGTTCGTTCGTGCATCCGGCTAGTAGGCGCTGTTGGAGATGCGCCTACGCCTCACGGTGGAAATTCACCCCGTGACATGTGGCCTCGTTGGAGTTGGGTGGGAGAAAGCAGAGGAGAGCCTGCAAAGGGGAATGGGAGGGAGCTGTGGCCTCGTGGAGGGCTGGAGGGGACCTTGGTGCACAGCCACCCAATCGGGCAGCGGCGACAGGATCGGAGAGAGGCGGCGATTCTGGGATCAGCGAGGGAGTCGGCTGCAATCGTAGTCCAATGGAGCTCGGTGAACTGCTTGCCCATGGGTCAAGGCGACATAGCACACCTTGGCGTCTTCCCCCGGCGGTGGTGCGGCGAGTTCGAATCACTGCTTCGATCACCAAAGAGATGGACGAAGCAGTGGGCTGTGATGCGAGAGAGACGCAGCAAGCAACGTGAGCAGAGGGGGGGAGAGGAGGAGGAGGAGAAAGAATCGGAAGCAGAGGGGAAGGAAGGAGAGGGAGTTGTGAGGGGAGGGGGGAGAGGAAGCCGGCTGCAGAGGGTTAGGGTTGGGGTTGGGGGGGGGGGGGGGTGGCGGCTGCAGACCCTCCTCTTCGGATCTCCTTCTCCGTCGGCACAGAGTAGATCTCCTCAGCCGGGGATGGAGGACAAGGACGAGGCCCAGTCGCCGTCGCACTCGCAGTCCCAATCGGCATCCCGATCTCCGTCGCCGGTCCACGTCTCCGTCGTGCCGCCCTTCTCCTCCCCTCACCATACCAACGGTAACTACGCTGACCACGTCTGTAGAGGGCTGCAAAGTCAGAGGGGAAGGAAGGAGAGGGAGTTGTGGGGGTGGGGGGAGAGGAAGCCGGCTGCAGAGGGTGGAAAGATGATCGCCAGAAATGATCGGGCGGTCGAATAGTAGAACGCTGGACCAGGGTTATGGTACCATGTTGAATTTTTTAATTAAAAAAATAGTCAACAAATCTGACGTGGCAGTTGACTTGACCAGTTTGTTAAAAAATATTTTTACTTTGTCATTTAGTTAAATTAATATTTTAAGTTGATTAGTATTAAAAAAATACTCCGCACACAAGTGACATTTTTTGTTGTTTTCTTAAACATCACCTTCCGTTATTATTTGGCCGGTCTTATCGGTTTCGATGGACTGGTAGAAATAGAATTCCATGCTGATTAAGAGGGAGGGAGAAATAGAATTCCAGGAGTCCGAAGAAGAGAACCCATATTTCTGAGACGAGCTGGAACTCGAGCGAGCCCTCCTCCATCTGCTAAATGACCCACCGATGACGCAGAACCCTCCTCATTCCATTCCCATCCTAACCTACTCATTTATTCTCAGCCCTGCGTGTTTATCTTCTATGGGCAGGCCAATGAGATGAAGTTGCAGGGTGAGGCACGGAATCGGAGAAAGCGACGTGTTCCTCCCATAGATTAGAAATAAAACAAAAAAAGAATAAATAACATGGGAGATTAGAAATGGAGAGCCCCTCCCCCCCCTCCCCATCGATTAAAATACAATAAATCGTTTACCATCTCATCATCCTTTCTATATACTTAGTTAACTGGTGCGGAGAAGACCGGCTGGAAAATTAAAAAAAGAAACTAAGAAGTTGGGAACGGTCCGTAGTAGTCGGACTACACGGTGCGTACGGCGTACTGACATGTATATATAAAATAAAGCATATTTTGTAAAGTCCATGTGATTACGTGTCAGTAATAATATCTCGAGTTTGTTATTCACATACGAACGTGATAATCCTGCTCTTAATATGTCAGGATTCAATGCGAAGCACGTCCTGTCAAAATTAAGAGAAAAGTTAATTAGGCGGAGAGGAAGTAAAGAACGTCGATGAGCGCATCTGCATCTTATCTAGAAGATGCGACTTCCAGATAATAATAGTGGAATAAATCAAACACGAGCAATGTCGTAGAACCTACCTGCTCTTTTGAATTTGACTCTTGACTTCGTCGTGAATCGATGCTTTGTTCCCCTTCCATGGATACGGGGAAATTAGATTTCTTATTATTTTTAAGATTTATTGACCGGACGAGATGAGGTGCTTTTTTTTCTCTTTTTTTTAGAAAAGGAAAAAATAGAGAGAGAAGAATTATAGGATTATTTTGACGTTCGTAAATGCGTTGAGAAAAAGAAAGGCGGACGCAAAGTATTTAATTTGAATCACTGCAACCAAAGCCAGCAGCCGTTCGTTTCGTTAACCTTGCTTCCGAACTCCTCCTTCCTCTCTCCATCGCTCGCTCTGCAACCCACCCCTCCATCCCTAAAATCAAGCTGCTGCAGCGAGCGAACGAAGAGGAGAACAGATAGCAATGAGGGGAGGCGGCGGCGGCGGCGGCAGTTTCGGTGGAGGCGCAGGGATTCCCATCTTCCTCTCCCCAGCCGGCGGCGGATCAAACCGGAGGATACCGCTCAAATTCCGGCAGATCCCCGGTGGGGGGCCGCTAAAGTTCAGGCCCCTCTATTATTCCTGGAGCGGTTCCGTCACGGCCTTCGCCCTCCTCCTCCTCCTCATCGTCCCCCTCCTCTTCGTCTGCGCCGGCCGGTGGCATCGGCCCTCTCGATCATCTGCGTCGCCGCTTCCCACCAGGCTTCCTCGGGGGTTCGTTGTCCTGATTTTTTTCTTCTTCTATTTATTTCTCTCTTTCGTAAAATAAAAATAAATAAATACTTAGGAGGCATACTATGTTTTTTTTTAATGAATTCAGATGCTCTAAGTTATGGGCCGATTTTTTTTATTATAAAAAGTAAACGGCGAAGAAGAGAGAATTTAGAATGCTTAATTTAGAATAAATTAATTAAAGCTGACGTGTAGATGTAAGTTCGCCGTGAATCTAGTTTAAACTGCAAGCATAAAGATAGTTTTTTTTTTCTTCCAACTTTTTAATTACCGCGTAGTACGTGGGGGCGGTCGATTTTTGCGATTTAGAGGAACGTCGAGCGAGTAGCGCAGTGAAGGGAGTGGTTAGAAGGGAGGAAGGAGGAGGGCGCACGCAGATTCACGACGATAAGCATCACCATAAATTTGCAACGAAGGTTGCTAGTTAAACGTCATTGCCCAACTTAATCGTCAGCACTGATGTCATCCCGTCGGCTGCACAAGATTTATTTTTTTCCTTCCGAGAGTTTTAATGCTGAACAATACAACTTTAATTACAATTATAACAGAATTAGTTTGGGGAAATTAAGGAGCTGTCGACTTAATAGTATTATTCATCATCTGCCGGCGCAGAAAAGGATACACCGTTTTCATCAACACGTGGAAGAGGAACGAGCTGCTGAAGCAATCGGTGGCCCACTACGCCTCCTGCGCTCGGGTGGAGTCGATCCGGGTGGTTTGGAGCGAACCGGAGCCGCCCTCGGACTCGCTCCGCGGCTCGCTGCGGGAGGCGGCGGAGGGGGGAGGCTGCGTCGGCGGGCGAGTGGAGCTGCGGATCGACGTGCACGAGGAAGACAGCCTCAACAACCGGTTCAAGGAGGTGGAGGGGCTGGGGACGGACGCCGTCTTCTCCGTCGACGACGACGTCATCTTCCCGTGCTCGTCGGTGGAGCTGGCGTTCGACGCCTGGCGGAGCGCGCCCGACGCCATGGTTGGGTTCGTGCCCAGGATGCATTGGCCGGATGATCCGCAGGAAGGAGGGCCGGCGACGACGAGGAGTTACAGGTACGGGGGTTGGTGGTCGGTGTGGTGGAAGGGCAGCTACAGCATGGTGCTCTCCAAGGCTGCCTTCCTCCACACCAAGTACCTCCGCCTCTACACCCATCGCATGCCCGCCTCCATCAGGGAGCACGTCACCGAGCACAGGTAATCGATCTACTGACGCAAGAACTGTCGAGCTGTGGATGGATCCCATCCGATCGTCGGCTCAGCTGCTGCATTTACGTGATGCAGGAATTGCGAGGACATTGCGATGTCGTTTCTCGTGGCCAACGCGACAGGTGCTCCTCCGATATGGGTCCAAGGTACTGCTGCTCGAGGATTAAACTAAGCCACCTCTACCTAATGCACATAAAGAATAATATATAGATAGATTCTTCATCAACGTAATCGCACGGAGCTTATGCTTGGTGATGCAGGGAGGATATTTGAGATAGGATCGAGTGGAATAAGTAGCACGGGGGGTCACGGCGACAGAAGGACCGAGTGCCTTAACTTGTTTGCTCGGATTTATGGAAACATGCCTTTGGTGCCAACCAGCATCAAGGTCGTCGACAGCAGGAGCTCTTGGATCTGGTGATATATATATATTGATACACACATGGCTTTTTAAAATTTATTACCTGTGATCCTGATGCAATGCTGTGATCTTCCATCAACTGGTCACACGTTATTCCTAGGTATTGGTTTGATTCAGGTTTTTAAGGTTTTGTGAAAGAGGTGCAGGGAATATAATGCAGTAGCAGTCCATGTAGATTGATCCTTGTTATTTATGATCCGCACAGTATACATACTTGTAGTACGAACCGGATTGATTTAACTTTGCAGGGCTTCAGATTAAGTTCCATTGGATTCAAAAAATAAAATGTCTTTTCTTGGTTTTCCCCCCATCCTAACTATATAATAAGCACCAGGAGCTAGCTGCATACGGCAATCTCCTCTTTCAAATCATCATCCTTTTCTTCTCATAAATAATATGCGGACGATGCTCCTTACCACAGAGTTGGAAGATGGCACGGTTCTTCCCAGTGGTGCAAAACGGGCCGGGCCTCCCACGGGCGGCCCGCGCTCGGCCCGAACCGGGCCCGCCTCCTGCGCGTGCCCGTGCTGGGCTGCGCATCCGCAGCTCGTGGCACGGCACGGCACGGGCACGAACCCGTGTCGTGCTTAGCCCGGGCCCGAGTCCCGGCACGACTGTCTCCCCCCCCCTCGTGCATCGTCTACCCTCGTGCAGCTGCCGGTGCTGTCGCCCCCTGCTGCTGCCCTCTCGTCGCTGCTGCCGTCCCCCGCCGCTGCCATCCGCCACTGGTGCTGTCGCCCCCTACAGTGCCGCCCCTGCTGTTGCCCTCTCGCCGCTGCTGCTGCCCCCCGCCGCTACAACCGCCCAGCCGCTGGTGCTGCCCCCCGCTGCCATCCCCTCGCTGCCGCGTCCTGTCGCTGGTGTCGCCTCCCGTCGCTGCCCCCTCACCCATCGTCGCCCGCCCCTGCTGCTGCCCCTTGCTTGCTGCTGTTGCCGCCCCCTCGTCCGCCGCTGCTGCCGCCCCCTTGCAGCCGTCCCCCGCCGCTGGTGCTGCCATCCCCTCGCTGCCATCCTCTGCTGCCGCCCCCCCTGCTGCCATCCCGCTGCTGCTGTTGTCCCCCGCTGCCGCTGGTGCCGCTCCCCGCCCCTGCCCCTCACCCGTCGTTGCTGTCATCCCCCCTGCTACTGCCGTCCCGTTGCAGCTAGTGCCCGCTACCGCCGTGCCGCCCGCCTAGATGTGGAGAGGGGATGCGCGAGCGGTCGCCCTCTCTGCTCGCGACGACGGGCGCCCTCGCTGCTCGCGACGACGGGCGCCCTCGCTGCTCGCGATGGGGGGCGTCCTCTCTACTCGCCAGCGATGGGCGTCCTCTCTGCTCGCTATGGGCGTCCTCCTCTCTGCTCGCGACGACGGGCGCCCTCTCTGCTCGCGATGGGCGTGCTCGCTGCTGCGATGGTCTCGCCGCTCACGATGGGTGTTGGTGTCCTCGCTGCCGGGGAGAGGAGAATGCAGTCCTCGCTGCTCGCGATGGGCGTCCTCTCTGCTCGCTGCTCACGGCGTCGGCATCCTCGCTGCCGGGGAGAGGAGAACGCAGTCCTCGCTGCTCGCGATGGGCGTCCTCTCTGCTCGCTGCTCACGGCGTCGGCATCCTCGCTGCCGGGGAGAGGAGAACGTAGTCCTCGCTGCCAGGGAGAGGAGAACGCAGTCCTTGCTGCCGGGGAGAGGAGAACGCAGTCCTCGCTGCTCGCGATGGGCGTCCTCTCTGCTCGCTGCTCGCCCGCGATGGGCGTCCTCGCTCTGCTCGCAATGGGCGTCCTCGCTCTGCTCGCGATGGGCGTGCTCGCTGCTGCGATGGCCTCGCTGCTCGTGATGGGCGTCGGCGTCCTCGCTGCCGGGGAGAGGAGAACACAGTCCTCGCTGCCAGGGAGAGGAGAACGCAGTCCTCACTGTCGGGGAGAGGAGAACGCAGTCCTCGCTGCTCGCAATGGGCGTCCTCGCTCTGCTCGCGATGGGCATGCTCGCTGCTGCGATGGTCTCGCTGCTCGTGATGGGCGTCGGCGTCCTCGCTGCCGGGGAGAGGAGAACACAGTCCTCGCTGCCAGGGAGAGGAGAACGCAGTCCTCGCTGCTCGCGATGGGCGTCCTCTCTGCTCGCTGCTCGCGCGATGGGCGTCCTCGCTCTGCTCGCGATGGGCGTGCTCGTTGTTGCGATGGTCTCACTGCTCGTGATGGGAGTCGGCGTCCTCGCTGCCAGGGAGAGGAGAACACAGTCGCGATGGGCGTCCTCTCTGCTCGCTGCTCGCCCGCGATGGGCGTCCTCGCTCTGCTCGCGATGGGCGTGCTCGCTGCTGCGATGGTCTCGCTGCTCGTGATGGGCGTCGGCGTCCTCGCTGCCGGGGAGAGGAAAACACAGTCCTCGCTGCCGGGGAGAGGAGAATGCAGTCATCGTTGCTCGCGATGGGCATCTCTCTGCTCGCTGCTCGCCCGCGATGGGCGTCCCTCTGCTCGCTGCTCGCCCGTGATGGGTGTCCTCGCTCTGCTCGCGATGGGTGTGCTCGCTGCTGCGATGGTCTCGCGGCTCGCGATGGGTGTCGGCGTCCTCGCTGCCGAGGAGAGGAGAACACAGTCCTCGCTGTCAGGGAGAGGAGAACGCAGTCCTCGCTGTCGAGGAGAGGAGAACGCAGTCCTCGCTGCTCGCGATGGGCGTCCTCTCTGCTCGCTGCTCGCCCGCGATGGGCGTCCTCGCTCTGCTCGCGATGGGCGTGCTCGCTGCTGCGATGGTCTCGCCGCTCGCGATGGGCGTCGGCGTCCTCGCTGCCGGGGAGAGGAGAACACAGTCGCGATGGGCGTCCTCTCTGCTCGCTGCTCGCCCGCGATGGGCGTCCTCGCTCTGCTCGCAATGGGCGTCCTCGCTCTGCTCGCAATGGGCGTGCTCGCTGCTGCGATGGTCTCGCTGCTCGTGATGGGCGTCGGCGTCCTCGCTGCCGGGGAGAGGAGAACACAGTCCTCGTTGCCAGGGAGCGATGGGCGTCCTCGCTGCCGGGGAGAGGGAGAGGAGAACGCATCGCCGGGGTCGTTATCTGCATTCTACGGAGTCTTCTTTAGCCATCACCCACCGGGCCGGCACGACAGATTGCCGTGCCGCGTGCCGTGCCGGGCGGGGTGAGGCAAGCACGGCACGCTCTTTGAGGGTGCCGGGTTTAGCCCAGCACGATCGTAGGTCGTGCTATAGTGGGTCGTGTCCGGATTAGCCCGAGCACGGCCCATGTGCACCTCTAGTTCTTCCCATACATATTGTTATCTGAATTCAGATAGCCGCTTTAAGGTGTACAGATTGTCATCGCCATATTGCATTTGAACTGATTCCTGATTCTTTTACGGTCGAGGAAGAGTAGATGGTCTGCTGTTTCCTCGGCTTCATTACATACGTATAAAACAGCTCGAGGATATCTAAATTCCTTTCTCGATCAGGGTTGATCTGTTTTTTATCTTCCCTTCAATTGCCGACCATAATAAGAACGATTCTTGCTAAAATGGTGTGCACGGGAGCACCTGAATAAGATGATTGGGTGAATAGGTGAGTGTGAAAAATGCATGAGAATGCAGAGCATGAAGGTAACTTAATTCAATCTCTATAAAAAGCATTCTTCTCACACGATGTTTTTAATTATTACCGCTGCCTAGTGTTATTACCATTAACATTAGTTGCCGATTAGATGGTATACATTTATAAGGCTTGAATTGTGAACAAACAGAGAAGCTCAATGGGCCTGCACTCGCTGTAAGCCTTCAAGTGCATCTAGAATAATATACCATTATAAGTAATGGCAGTTGAAAATTATGCTCCCATCTGCTGTTGCCGTAGCATTAATAAGCAAGAAAATAAGAAGCTAGAACAGACGATTAGTTGGAATGAATTTACAAAGTATTCTCTTGATATGCAAATAAAATAATTATCAGTTTGATTTATTTTTCTTACAAAAAATAGTAACTAAATTTTACAAAACAGATAAAAATACTCTAATTAAAATTGATATCTCTAAATCACAAAATATTAGAAAATATGATTATCGATAAATTCTAAGATAAAAACCCCGAGGAGAAAACAAAAAAGTGAAAATAAAGAGGGTGGAAGAATCTATAATCGATTATTTCTTAGAAATAACATATATGTATATAGGAGATAAGTAAAGTATTATCTTTTTTTATCTTCATTACAATTTTATCCAAATAACATCAGTTAATAAATTGAGCGATGTCGGTGGATTTGCATTCCAAGGAACGCCTGTGTGTATTGGGTTGGGCCGAGAACCGACATCCTTTTAATGGACACTGCCAGTATCAGATGACGGCTCTTCTTATCCGCTCCCCGCCTCCGACCTCACGCTCTCGCTCCGCCTCCTCATGGCTCTCCTCACCCTGGGCATGGAGCTGGGCGCTGCTCCCATGGCCCCCGCCGCCGCTGCCGTCGCCTCCCGTCTCTCCTTCTCTCGAACTCACAGCCTCGGTTGCTCCTCCTCCATCCTCCCAGTGTCCTCGGCCTCGACGACCCTTCCTGCCTTCCCTTCGAGTTAGGACCGACCAATTCCGGTTCTTCCCCACTCTTCCCTAGTTTGCTTGATTTCCTTCTCCCTTTTAATCGGTTTCTCTGGATTGGTAGTATACTGCGGCAGAGGGGACAAGAAGACCGCGAAGGGAAAGCGGTTCAAGCACTCCTTCGGAAACGTAACCAAGCAACCTCTTCCCCTTTCATTCCCTTGTTTGTTTTCTCTGTAAAGTTCAAATTTTTAGGCTTCTCGTGTCCATCAGGCGCGCCCTCGGGACAAGAAGAAGGGGAGAGGTCCCCCGCGGGCTCCGGTGCCGCCGTCGCCTCCCAAGAAGGACCGATTCGACGACGGGGAGATAATCAAAATCGACATCGATGAGTCCCTCTTCTCCTAAGAGTCGTAATTGGCTTTATTAGTGCAGCGTTCTTGCTCCAGGGCAGCTGTGTGTCTTTAAGCTTGACAGGCCTCGCCAATGTTGATACTTAACTCCTTAAAGATCTCGTATTTTGCATTTGATGATGGAGAAGTTCAGATTTGTGAGAGCATGAACAACTGCGTTTTGCATTTTCAACAACTATAAGATTGTAAGGAAGCAATTGATGTTGTTAGTATTGTACCGACTGCCTGCATTCTTTTCTGATAAAATTTTAGGAGAGTATGTCCCTTGCTTCTCCGCCCAACGTCAAAGTGAGAATTGCTTTCTTGAGGGGCTTATGAAACCCAAGCTCCTAAATATGGTTTGCCATTATCCGCAGGTTCCTTCTTTAGCCGGCTACACCTTCGATCCTTTTGACCCGATTCCATGTCGTACTGACCCTTCTAGGACTTGCATTAGCGAAAGTTACCTCTGGTTCTGTCGTATAGAATCATCTTAGTAGCAAGATGATGTGAAGGGAAACTTGTGGCAACTGACAATGTTCGTGTCTTATTATATGTATGTAGTTGGTTGCTTTAACTGCAATTTTGCAGTTCAAAAAATCAGCTTACTTGTATGTTCTTGGAATATTAGCATACGCTTTCTAGATGCATGACACTTGAAGCTAAGATACAACATTATGCAATATAATTGGGACCAGCGATATTTTTGGGAATACAAGAGGATCGCATTCATTTTACTTAGCTTTAAGGGAGATTGAGTTGATGCTAATATTATCTTAAATGATGTAATGTAATTTGGGATTGCTACGATTGACGCTCCATCTGGGTCCAAAATCTGCTGATACATTGAAAAGAAAGATATGATACGGAATGGAGCATCCATGTGATATCTTCAAATTGTACTCCCTTGAATCCATGCTCATGTAGTGAGTTATTATATTAGTGCATGATCTTTGAGAACAAGGAAAAACATAATCACACTGCTCTTATCTTGATTCTTACCTTCATCTGTCATTCTGATAAAACTGAAGCATTCCTCTTTGAATAAGTTGCATACTTATCCATGCCTATGTACCTTTTTGTGCTATCCTTCTCGTGTTTGATGCCTAAACGTTGATGAGCAGTTTGAAGAGTAAAGGTGAAGGCCATTGGAAGTTTTACCAGACTTTAGGCATTTGAAAATATTCTTCGGATTGCACTCTAGCCAGGAACAATTTATTATTATGACCTTTTGCATTTTAGATCTTTGTGGCATTTGAAAGGTTTCATAAACATTAAGGTTATCTTCTATTTGCGATTTTCTTTCATCTCTAGGATTGCATGATCTCTCAAGGACTGATATGGAGGTAAAATGAGCGTTCCTGTTGCTGATAAGTTGACTGATGACTTCAATTTGACCTTATATTATTGTCTTCATAAACATTTAGGTTACATTGGATGTCTGCTTTTTATTCATCTATAGGATCGTATGATCTCTCAAGGACTGGTTTGCAGGAAAGAGTGAGCATTCGTGCTGCTGATAAGTTGACCTCTATTTGACTTTATATTATTGTCTTCATAGTACCTTCCCTGTGTTCTTTCCATTCATCTCTCTATGATTATGTGATCCCTCAAGGAATGGTTTGCAGGAAAGAGTGAGTATTCCTGTTGCTAAACGCCGACTTAATGTGGGTCTATATTATCGTGCAGAACTGCAGACCTCAAACACACGCACACTAAAATACAGCCACTCAAGTCCGTGATAAATTCTTCTGAGAGTTTTACCATACTAACCAACTTAAAACGATAATTTATAAAAAAACTACTGTGCTAATTATTTTAAAACTGACCGATCAACATTGGCTACTTTGTTAATTTTTTTTTTCTCGGGCCAACTTCCGACGCTCGACCTGCCGTTGACCTTGCTATCCACACCCAACGAAGACGGTGCCCCGGTTGAGGTCGATCCCCGGAGCATCGACATCGACAGCTCTCTGTCGTATCCCAATCGATCTTCATTCTCAAACTCTACTTCGCCCTCCCCTCATTCTCCTATGCTTTCCCTTCACCCCCAACCCCCCAATATCTCCTTTGCAATATCGTTGCGTGAAAGAACAGAGGAGGCACCATTGTCTCTTCTCTTCTTCTTTCTCCGCACGCACATTCCCCCCTCCGCCCTCCCTCGGTACTTTTTTTGTGAAGAATCCATCGCCCTCCCCTCGGGAACAAAGGAGGCGCCATTGCTCTCGCTTCATCGTTGACCCCAGACGCAGTAGCATAGGCACTCTTGAAGCCAAAATCAGAGAGGAGATGCTCGCTAATAGAGGCATTCTGTTCTCCTTCGTTCGTTCTTCATCGTCGTTGTGTGATGGGAAATAATAGAGAGGTCGAAGTCGTAGCTGGCTTTCCACGGATCGATCGAAATTGACATTGGAAGTGTTGGAAGCTCTGATACCACTTTGTTGGAAATAGAGGTACTTTCTCACGAACTAGAATTTGGAGAATAAGGAGGAACAAAGAGGAGGAGACACTTTCTTCAAATAAAAGGAGATGTATTCAATATTCAATTGCTCTTTTTAACATGATGATTACATAACCTTTTTATAGGAAAATAAACCCTAAATAAAAACCTAAGTTAATGTCTAAGAAACAATCTTAACTACATATTAAAATATAACAAAAGACTAAATCAAAAGATAAATATGAACTAAACTAAAAATGATAAATATAGAAATTAGAAATATAAAATTCAAGTTTAATTCTAATTTCTAACACTCCTCCTTAAACTTGAATTGCTTCGAACTCTAAGCTTAAGTTTGAGTTTTTCAAAATTATCGAACTTGAGAGATTCTTTGAAAACATTTTCATAGTCCACCTTTTGGTTTTGCTCATTGACTTTTGCTATAAACTTTGAATTGTATCTCTCCACATCTTCAGTAAGATCTCTCTTGATCTTATACACCCATTTAACTCCAATTGATTGATGACCACTTGAAAGAGTTTCTAACTCCCAAATACCAGTCCTTTCTATCCCTTGGATTTCTTCATTCATAGCTTAACTCCAATTATCTTCCTTTAAAGCATCTTCAAAACTCAAATATTCATGGTCAGTAAATAAACAAAATAAATTTATGTCATCCTCAAACCTTTGAGTTTCATTATAAATATCTTCAAAAGATCTTGTTTTGATTGGTCTTTCAGAAGATGATGCTTCAAATAATGATGTTGGTCCATTGTCAAGATACCATATACTTGACTTATCCACGTGATCCTCTTTTAATGCAAGAAGTATGGAGCATTCTGAATCTTCCTCTTTATACTCAACAAGCTTTGCTTATTCATCTCTTCCTCGTCCTCTTGAATACATTATTATAGAAAATTAATTTCTTTTTTCGAAATATGATGGATGCTCATCTTTTGCTTGCAAGACTTATTCAATTTGTTGATACTTGCCTCGATTCATCATTTCTTCATGGGCTCTCAAAGACCCATTTAATTCATCAATGGTCATAACTTTAGTATCATTCGATTCTTCGATCGCCACTATGATGTGATCAAATTTCTCATCAAGAGAGCATAAAATTTTCTCCACCACTTGAGCCTCCGTTATTGACTCTCCCATACTCTTCATCTTATTCATAATTACCGAAACTCTGGTAAAGTAGTGTCACGCCCTGACCCACCTGTCGGACACGTAGCAACCGCCGTATGAGCTCAAATGACCTATACAATGCATTTGGTAATAAATATTGTCCGTACACACAATCGACACAATGGAATATACAATTAAATCACTTATATAACTCTACTAACACAGTCCCGATGTACCTACTACAATTCTACAATAACGACATCGATAAATAAAATTAAATCCATCGATGGCCCTCATCTTCATCAAATATCCCGGACAGTCATCTAACAACCTGCACACACATTGAACGCGGTGTGCTCAGCCTTGCGGCCTAGTGCGAAATTACAGCTCGAAACCACAATACGAAATCCAAGGCTAAGGGGATCGTTCAAGGATACCTTAGTGAGATTAGTTATCACATAACAAGCTTTTTAATATTTTACATGTATTATTTAACTATTTTATATGTCAACCTAGGTTGTAGGTAGATGTATGTCTCTAAATGTCACCTAGGTTATATATCATATCAGTATCGCTAGTGTAAATCATATATAACATCCTTATTTTTATATCACATGACTCGGGCTGCCGGCCTATGCTTAAGGAAAGCCCTGGCCCTGGACTTCCCTAAGCCCATTGGTGCTATTACAATCTATGTCTCTGCCTATGCCCGCTGCACTGATGCTGGCGGAGAGGACGGGTGACCCAAAATCTGTCACGCCCCGACCCAACCGTCGGCCACGTGGCAACCACCGTATGAGCCCGACAGACCCATACAAGGCATCAAGTGATACATACCATTCATATACATTGTTTATGTAGCGGAATATACAATTTAAATATCTAACTCAACACTTCTAACACAGTCCCGATAAACCTACTACAATTCTAGGAAAAAGGCAACGATAAATAAAAATATAGACCCGTCGACGGACTCATCTTCATCGAATAACTCGGGCAGTCATCTAACACACTTGCACACACGGGGAAAAATGGTGTGCTCAGCCTTGCGGCCTAGTGCGAAATTACGGCTCTACCGAATAAAGAAATCAAAGGCTAGGAGGAGTATTCTAGGATGTCTTTGGTGGTTAATCATCATCCTTCATGTAATACATTTTAAACAATTCATCTAGAGCGATAAGACAACATAAATAAATAATAAATGTGTACATGCCACTAGATGTCACCTAAGTTAAGTCTAGTGTCAACGTCAACGGTCTGTCCCCATTTGATTTATGTAAATCAATTTATGGGGAGCAACAAACATCATAAATACAATACCGATGTATAATTCACTAGATATCACCTACATTATATCTAGTGTCCACGTCAACAGTCTGTCACCTACATCGTGATGAGACTTTAAGGTTTTATAAACTCGGGCTGCCAGCCTACGCTTAATGACTACCCGGGCCAGGGGTATCAATAAGCCCATCAGTGCCTTTCTGTCTCAGTCTTTACCTATGCCCGCTGCACTGATGTTGGCAGATAGGACGGATGACCCAGAGTCCCTCTCCAGTTATTTCACTAGTCGCCAACCATGCCTCCCCTAGCGAAACTGTCGTGCCCTTACATCCTCTCCGGATTCCGTAGGGGCCACGACAACCCGTGTAGTACTACACACTGCCCGTAGATAGGGTCACCTCTCTTAAAATCTCATCGGCCACGGCTAGCCGGAATAACCACCCTAGGATCCGGACTACTCATCCGATCGTCTGCAGACGTCAAGGGTGATAGCCGTGCGGTCTACGGATCCACTGTCCAAGGCGTCGCATGTGGAATCACCTTCCTAGTCCAATAGCCGTCGACGTCTGTCAAGATTCGGCGCACATCCGCACGATGGGCTATGGCAACCTTGACTTCATCGGTGCCAAGTCCATGGTAGGGTTCATCCTAGCTAACCATCTCAGGACTATCACGAGGCCGCCTACAACGACACTCGTGCGGGTGAAGATTTCGGGTAAGGACTCGCTCCATATTTCCAGTCTAATATGACCATGGAGTGTGTACAGTCCCTTACCCTACCAGCTCCCCGTATATAAGCTATGCATAACCTCGGGAGTGGCACTCCCAGTATCTAAGCTATGCATCAACCTCGGGAGTGGCGCCTAACGGGACGTCACCGTTTTGACCACTGTCGGGACGCGGCGGTCAACCGGGGCATATGGAAAAAACCTCTTTTTCTGTCTAAGTGGCGGTGACATCGCCAAAAGTTCTAACATGTCGTTATTTACTATCTATGTCTGCATGGTAGGTATGCTAGCATAGCATAAAAACATCATAAAATAATATCTAACATGCTCGACATGATACTACGACATATTAGAAATTTAATAAGGAAATCATGGTATATCATGCATGTTAAGTAAAGTAAATTAACTAACATGCAAACCATAGTATATCCTACATGTCAGACAGATATAAACTAAACTAACATGCAGGCAAATCAAATCTTATCAAGCATTATGTTTTATCATATTTAAGACATCCAAGAATTTTTCCTAAGAAAACCCGAGCGGGAATTCCCTAGCGTGAATAAATCCTACTATCGGAGAACCAACGCACCTGGGTTAGCGATCCAGTTTTCAGAATCAACCCGCGTAACAACGAATCACTCCGTCGAATTACTCGGATCACGTACCCGCGATAAATCCTAATTAACATAATTATTTAAAATCAAATTTAATTCTTTTTTCCATAAAATAAATCAAATATTAATTTATCAATCTAACCTAATCATTCAGATACTAATTAACCAAATTTCCATTTTACAATTTAAATTAACTCAGTTAAGCTTAGATAAATTTTATCAAATTTATCCATTTAAATCCCTCATCTAGCCCAAATAATACTCATCAATACTTAATTAGATCAATTAAACATTAATTAGCTATTTTAAATCACCTAATCATACTCATGAAAAGTTAAATTATTTTTATTCTTATTTTTATTATTTTATTATTTTATTATTATTTCACTGGTCAACGGTCAACCCGGTGAACACGGTGGACCCGGTCAACGCAGTGGACTCGATCAACGCTGTTGACCCGGCCAATGCGGTGGACTCGGTCAACACTGTTGACCCGGCCAATGCGGTGGACCCAATCACTATTCAATTGGCTTAACTTGAGTCTAACCCAAGCCTAGCCAATTCGGTTCGATCGAGTCAGCTCCAACTCATCTAAATCCAAGTCCGACTCGAGTCTGGTTCAAGTTAATTGATTCAGCTTACCTCAACTACACTCAACCCGAATCTAAACTTAACTCGAATTCAATCCAACTAACTCCAAACCGGTTCAACTCAACCCATTCACTAACTCTACTCAATTAAATCATTAATTTTTACTTAACTTAATTTATCATGCTTAATTAATCCACTAAGTTTGATTAATTAACACTAAGCATGTTTAAATTAATCTAAGCATTTTAACAACACTAATTTATCCTAAACATGTTTAATTACAACTAACATGCTTAAATAAATCACTAATCGTGATTAGGGGAAAGTAAAGCTACCTTAGCCGAAATCACTATTCATCGTCGAAAACACTATTCACTCGCCGGAATAGTAACGTCATCGCCGGAACCCTAGCCGCCACCTCGCCGGAGCTCGCGAAACCAACGACAAACTTGACGGCGAGCTCCGAAACTCTTTGCACAGGTGGGAACCAGCGATGGCCTGCGAAAACTCCAGCTATAAATGCCTAAAAACTCACTTTTGGGTGGCGTCGCCGGTGAACTTTAGGGCAAGTTCGCCGGAGGGCGAAACCACCCGTTTGAAGAGGGGAAGCGGAGCCGCTCACCTTGTGAACGAGCGGGGAAGGAAAGGTGGAGGATCCGACCGGCAAGGAGTGGATTCGCAGCTCCACTCGTCGCCGGAGGTGCGGCGGGTCGAAACAAGCAGCGGCGACGAAACCGTCGCCTGCTGCCATCACGTCGGGGCCGAACGCAAGCTCACGAGCTTGCGGAGAGGGCAACCAACTCGAGCCCCAGCAACCACGAACGGCGCGTCGGTGATCCGCGCGTGGAACATCGGCCGGACGGCGGACGGTGACTGCGGACCGAACGGGCGACGGCGACGAAATCGTCGCCGGCTGCGTCTGCGTTGGGGCAGACGTGGGCTCCAAAATTTTGTGGAGGGGGCGAGCAAGCTCAAGCCCCTGCAGCAAGGAGCGGGACGCCGGCGGTCGGCGCGTGGAAATGGCGAACGGATAATGGACAATTTGCAGCAGACGCGAAGAGGGGAAATGCAGCGGCAAGGATCGCGCGGCTGCAATCGATCCCTCCTCGTCTCCGCCGAATGCTCCTCGTCGCAGCGGAGGGGAAAGGGGCGGCGACGTCGGCTGCAGACGGCAGCAGCGATTGGCCGTCGGTGGGCGCGGAGGAGGGGCGACGGGCGGCTGCGGATGAGAATAAAGGAAGGGGGTGGACAGCGGCTCGGTGGGGTGCCCTGCTGCGTTTGGTCGCGAAGGCGAGGAAGGAGCCGTCGCCGAGCTCCCCTTGCAGGGAGTGATGCGCTGCGGCGACGGAGACGGGCGACCACCGACGAACGGTGGGCAGCGACCGACGGCGGAAATGGCCGTCGGTGCTGCTCTGCCGTGGACGAGGGAGGTGGCCTCGCGAAAGAGCGGCTGCAGTAAACTCGAAGGAGAGATGGCCGCAGGCGGAGGAGAGGCGCGTAGCGACGGCAGACCTCCGCTGAGGTCTCTTCGTCGCGGCGGAGAGGAGAGGGCGGCGCCGGAGTGGGTCGGCAGCCAGCGGCGGGCGGTGGTGGATGGAGCTCCTCTGCTTTGCTGCGGACGGTCGCGAAAGCGAGGGAGGCAGGCGACGGAGTCGGGCGGCCGCCGACGAACGACGACAGCCGACGGCGTCGAAGTGGGAGGGGCCGCTGGCGTGCCTACTGCGGGTGAAGGAGACGAGAAGGAGGCGAAGAAGAAGAAGAAGAAGAGGAAAAAGAAGAAAGAAGAAGATGAAGAAGAGACGGAAGAGGGCGAGCACGAGTGGGAAGAGCCCGCTCGCGTCGGCCCTTCAGACCGATCGGGTTGGTTCACTCGGACCGGCCAGCTGGCCGGTTTAGTTGAACTGGGCCGATTAAAAATATATATATATATATATATATATTTTTTTCCTAAAAAAATGAGATTTAAAAGATGGGGGTTTACAAAATCACTCTCCATCGTTTCACTAGTCGCTGACCATGCCTCCCCTAGCAAAACCGGCGTGCCCTTACATCATCCCCGGATCCGTAGGGGCAACGACATCTGTGTAGTACTACACACTGTCTGTAGACAGGGTCACCATCATAATAATCTCATCGGCCACGGCTAGCCGGAATAATAACCCTAGGATCCGGACTACTCATCTGACCGTTTGCAGAACGTCAAGGATGATAGTCGTATGGTCTATGGATCCACTGTCCAAGGCATTGCATAGGGAATCACCTTCCCAGTCCAATAACAATCGACGTTGATCGGGATAAACACACATCCGCACAATGGGCTGTGGCAACCCCGTATCCATCGGTGCCAAGTCCATGGTAGGGTTCATCATCGCTAGCCATCTCAGGACTATCACGGTCCTGCCTAAACGATACTCGTGCGGGTATCGGTATCTGGGTATGGACCCACTCCATTTTTGGTCTATTTTAACCTAGGAGTTAATCTGGTCCAACCCTCAGCTCACTCCCAGTATCTAAGCTATCTATGATTTGTAGCCTCGGGAGGTGCTGGTGTGTGAACATCAACAACCGAACGCTAATAGTTCGCGATGTTATCTAGGGTGCATTAATAACACCCTTAGTTTAAAATTTAGTAATGTTTTTACGTTGTACTAATATCATATCACCCATGTCTCTATACTAAGGTGTCCAGTGTAAATCATGATACTATGTTCTATGTTTGCTTATTTTTATCATGTTCCGCATGATATTATTTTGTATTTAGCATTTCAACATAATTAATTAGCATACAGTAAAAATAATATATCATGCATAAAGAGGAAAAATAAGCATGCATATCATATTCACATGCTCATGCTAAATAAAATGTAATAATATAGCATGTATTTTTTTTGATAGTTTAGAAGCATGATATTTATTTAGTTGACAGACATCCAATAATTTTCCAACAAAATCTAATTAAGATTTTTCCCTAGCTAGAATGAATCATACTATGATGAGCCTACGCTCCTGATTTGGAGGTTTACTCTTCGAAACTAACCCATGTAAAATGAATCACTCCGACGAACCACTCGAATCGCGTACCAACAATAGTCCTAAATAACACAATTATTTAAAATAAAATTTAATTTATTTTTCCCTCAAATAAATAAAACCCATGAGAAATTAATAAAATTATTAAATCTTAATTAACTCAATTAAGTATCTAAATTAGGTTTAATCACTTTAATAATCATCTAATCTAATTTAGCCCAATTTATTAGCACCATTTGATTCAAATCAAAATTTAGTTAAAATTGTCCTAGTCAACTAAAATTGATCATGTTGACAATTTAGAAAATTTTAATTTATCATTACCCAAAACCCAATTCAAGTTGTTAGCCCAATTCAGTTGCCCAAATTTGGGCTCATGAAGGCTAAATTGAATTTTGATTCAATATTGACCCGGTCAACGCGGACCGATCAACATTAACCCGAGTTGACCACTTATTAACTTATTTGATTTAACTTGAGTCCGACCCAAGCCCCAACTGGGTTGGCTCGATCCAGTCAAATCCTAAAAATTCTAACTTGAGTCAGAGTTCGGGTTAAACTTAAATTAACCGTGAGTTCAATTGACTTGGTTCAACCCAATCAAATTCGTCATATTAAATCCTCACCCAACTACACTTAAATCAAATCAAATTATTCTGATCCAACTCATCTATATTTAGCACACATCTTATTTAATTACCCAATTAATTATTATTAAACATTACTTTACTCAAAACATTAATCAAATTGAATTAAACTAACATGTCTACTAAACATAGTTAATTAATACTAAATATGCTTGATTAGCGCCTAAACATGATTAATTACGTGATTAGGGGGAAAACAGAAGCCGAATCCCTCGCCGGACTCTCAAAATCCCACAATCGATCCACACGCCGGCAACGACGACGATGACGACGGCGACCCAGCGAGCGTGGAGGCAGGGGGTGGCTGTAAACCCTCAATTTTTTTTTGAAATATATATATTACTAAATAATAAAATTTCTAAATTTTTAAAAAACATATATGTGTCAATAGGTGCATTTATATATGTACATTCACATATATGCATATACATAACGTGTAAATAAAGGTTTGCATAGATGTGTTAACAATGATCAGTAGATATGTGTATAAATAGGTAAATATAAATAAATAAAAAATAATAATAGCTAGATCTATATATATATTTAGCCATATAAATAGATTATATAGAAAATGAATACTTATATAGATTATATAGAAAATGAATACGTAACTAGATCCTCATAGTAGAAATGAAGATTTATTTTAAATATATATATATACAAGTCAATATGCATAGATGTATATATTAAATATACATATAAATAGAATCCTCCTAAGAATAATTCTTTACAATATATATATATATATATATATATATATATATAGGTATATAATAATAGATATATCTATATATATGTAAGTATTAAAATAAGTTTATCTCAAAAATTAAATAATTAAGGGTTAATGGAAAAAAAAGGGAGTTCGAGGCAACGTTATAGTTTCCTTGTTTACCCAATCATCCCATAATCTAAATCTCCACCTCCACACCCTTCTGTCGCCAACAATTAAGATTGACAAGCCTATGGTTGAATCTCTTCGACTAGGAAGAGAAGGCGTTTGAGGAAATGGAAGTTAACGGCACCTACGCTCAGAATCCCAGACGAAAATAATAAATTTGAAGGATTAAGGTTGGTGCCCATTCTCTAGTTAATACAAAAATCTAATTTTTGGGATATGAAGTTGAGATCGTTGATAATGTAGAATTTAGGTATTGTATTGTATTATTTTATTATTATTTTATATGAATTTCTCGTATGTCTTAATTTCTTTCTTGAATGAAATTATTTGAGGATACTGCTTATTAGTTAATTTTCAATATTGAGGTGATAAAAAGATATTTCATGTTATATACATCTGTTAAATGACAGTGAATGTATATATATATTTCTTTTGTCTTCATCTATCTGTACGTCATGTATTAGGTAGATTCAATAATCCAATAGAAATAATACTAACCGTAATAATAATTAAATATATATAATTAAAGTCTACAATTGTTCTCTATTAATAAAAATCAAACTTTGAGGATGCAGATGATATGTGAAATAATTATGTCTCTCACATCTAATAATAATTTAATACTCAAAACTATATAATAGCCTGAGTATTACTGGATATGATAATGATGATTCACATCGTTCATCCCACATGTTATATCTCTGTATATATCTATATATGGTAGATAAATACCTTTCTAGTTTAATAAATATATATATGTCGTAGCAGATGTGAAGACTTTAAATATTAAATTCTATTTGGTTGTTAGAAAGTATATTGTTGAATTAAAATTGTTGAGAAATACTTTGTACTACTTCTTTTCTTGGACATTTTCTTTCATACTGTGATAAATATACTTATCATATCTTACACTCAACGTTTTCTTGGTCATATGCGTGAGCGACATTAAACAACAAATATAGTAACACCTATTTTATTCTTTATCTTCTATTTCTATGATGCCAAATAAGGAATAAGAAAAGGGGAGCAGGGTGTTAGATACTTGATATTATGAGTATTAGAAAATTAAATATGTTTGCTAATTGATAGGGAAACGATCTGCAGTGATGATGGATAAACACGACAAAGCCGTTAATATGTTAAATTGCTAATTTAAAAGGCTCAAGTGCGTTGTTATTTCGGTTAGTTTACAACCGCTGCAGTAGAGCTCCCAAGTGGGCAAGTTGATATAAAATTTTATTACTGTCCGTGATGTGCATTTATCTTGATTCTTGTATGATATGAATTAATTCCAAATGATACATTATACGCTTGTGTTCTATAATTCTAAGAGTGTATGACACTAGGGAGAATCCAGAACACATAGCGACATACGAACTTTCTAGGTGGCAAATAAAACTAGTTAGGTGACATATTTACATGATAACCTAAGCTAGTTGGACACCTAGAGACATAGACATGAACTTCCTAGGGACATAAAACCTCTAGGGATCTTATAGGTCTATATAACACTGTATTTCTCTCCCAAATGGTAGACACCATTTGTGTTAGTCTAAAGAGGGGCGGCGGCAGCATCACCCGACCCATCCTTTAGCGTTCGGTGAGTACCAACAAGGGGGTTCTCGCCAACGGCCAAATATCCCCATAGCATGTATCCGAAACTAAGGTGCTGGGAGCCGGGGAGCTCACTTTAGCCGCTGTCCTGAGGACTAAGGTGTCTGTTGACGCTGATATACTCCAACTAAGTCCTGCAGGCTTGGGGGGTAGTCCGGACAACCAGAGTTATACATAAGTGTTGGGTCCGGCAGGTCAGGCCGTGAGTATACATGTCAGTCGGTGACCTTGCTGTAAAGCAGAAGTGTAGCGCTACACAGTGTCTCGTATCCTAGGGTCTATGGGGGACATATGATACGATAGTCTCGGAGTGCGGTCTGGGTAAATGGCTTGCGAGACTGGAAGGAGAAGGAACTGCGGTCACCCGCCTTCTCCGCCAACGTCGGTGCAAGGGGCCTAGGCAGAGACTTAGTCTGGCACTGACGGGCTTGTGGTAGTCCCCGGCCAGGGCTTACCATAAGCATAGGCAAGCAGCCTTAGGAGTTAGTGTTGAAACTAGAAACTTAGAAATTCTTTAGACACACGCATATATTTAGACTTTTAGTGTTTAATTGATTATTTACGCGTATGTTTCCTTCTATTGTTAATTTATGATTTAATATGGATATACTTGCTGCTTATCCGGACATATAGATTGTTAACCCATTCTTTTGCTTGGAGAAGTTTCTATATGTAGGCACTAAGTCGCAAGACTTAGCGCATGCAAATTTTCCCCCACGCGCAGGTATCCGAACATTTCTTAGGAGACGGTGAGGAGCGATGGGTAGCGGGATTGAGAGCTATACAAGAACATTTTTAGAATGATTTATATTGCTATGATGTACACAAACAATACATAGACGGACTGTATCAGTTGTGTAAGAACCTATGGGTTGGTTGTAAACTTATTTGGTGAACTTAACTATAGAACTTTTCATTTATGTTTGAGTTATATCATATTGTTAGCCTAGTATGAGTAGGACTTCCCTCATACGGCGGTTGTCATGTGCTCGACAGAGGGTCGGGGCGTAACAGTGGCACTGCAGCAATACACGCTCGTAAGACTCGAGCGGCATGGAGTCGGGGGTCGTCGGACCATCCGCACACGGCACCATCGACGGCAACCTCGAAGGATCGAAGGGAAGGAATGGTGGAAGTCAAACAACTCACCTACGAACTCGCTAACACCACTTGGGAGCGGATCGTCCGACAGAAGGGAAGGAACGAGCGATCCCAGTTCGCCGCCGATGCTTGAGCGTTCTGCCCCGTACGATGATCCCAAATTGACGTCTTCGCAAGCCGACTCCGCATAGAACACCAACTGTTAGGCTTGCGCAGAGACGGAGCAATGCAACATTGGTGGTCGCGGTGGCGAATCAATGCAGAAATGGGGACGATGACCTATTTGGGGCATCACGGTGGAGGCTTCAGAGGCGGGGTGCCTGCGGGCGAATGGAGGTCGCTTCTACGCTTCCTCCGGGGGTCCACCTCACAGCGATGAGGAAGAGAGGTGGTCGAGGCAACGACAGCTCACTGGCGACTTCACTGCCCTTGCTGCTGCTACTAGGTGGAGCTATGGAGGGGGACAATGTCGCGCAAGTTAGGGCGAGCTCGCTCACCCTCTTCCACATGGGTTCTAGTCGAGGGGTCGGTTCGCCTGAAGATGAGGCCCCCCCTCGATCCCTTGCGGATGAAGCGGCGGAGCCGACCCCGATGAAGCGGCGGCGGACGGCTGGGCGAACTCCCGAACGAAGGAGTTCGAAGGAAATGGGGCGTGCAGCATTAACGGGAGCGTCGCCGGATCGTTTCCAGAGAGCTCTCCTCATTGCGACGGGAAGGATCAGAGGGTGGACGGCGCGCCGGCGAGCTCGTCGGCGCCTGCTCGTGCTCCGTGACGCGAGGAGGAAGACGGGGCGGGGGCTCGAACGAGTTAGGGCGTCCGCCCTTCTCGCCCGCTCCACTTTTCAAGGGGCGGCCAGTCTATCCGAACCAGTCGGCTGATCGATTTGGTTGGATTGGACCTGTTCTTCTTTTTTTTTAAATTAAGAGTAGGGGTTTACAAGTAGTCTTGAATAGACTCATCTTTTATCATGGAGAAGGATTCAAACTCAGCCCTTAGAGTTTGAAGTTGTAATTTCTTTACCTTCTCAACTCATAGGCTGGAGTTTTGTAGCGTCTCCCCCGCTTTTTTCACTGTGGTCTCATTTGCAATATTCATGAGCATATTATCATCTAAACCTCGATAGATGATGGCGAGAGCTTGTTGATCCATCATCTTTTCTCTCTCAAAATCTTCTCTTTCTTCTTCAGAAAGAGTTTTTTTATTTCTTGGCTCATTGTAGCTTTTTTCTATAAAATCTCATACACCTTAGGCACCAAGAATCGCCTTCATCCGAATTACCGAAATCTCATAATTGAGATAAGTGAGCATCGGATATGGATAAGAAAAAAAAGATGATGACATCTTCAAACAGCTTCCTTAGAACCTCGCTCTGATACCACTTTGTTGGAAGCTCTGATACCACTTTGTTGGAAATAGTGGCACTCTCTCACGAATTAGAATTTAGAGAATAAGGAGGAACAAAGAGGAGGAGACACTTTCTTCAAATAAAAGGAGATGTATTCAATATTCAATTGCTCTTTTTTAACATGATGATTACATGACCCTTTTATAGAAAAATAAATCTTAAACAAAAGCTTAACTCAATGTCTAAAAAATAATCTTAACTACATATTAAAATATAACAAAAGACTAAATCAAAAGATAAATATGAACTAAACTAAAAATGATAAATATAGAAATTAGAAATATAAAATTCAAGTTTAATTCTAATTTCTAACAGGAAGACGACGCAAACGTCTATTGTGAGCTTGGTCTGATCGATTGTTAGGTGCAATCGTTGTCGTTTGGAGGCAGGAGGAGAGTTCCTTCTTCTTCTTCATTGCTGTTTCATCTCACCCCATGGAGAATCCTCTAGGGCGCTGAGGGCACACCGTGCAAGTTGAAGCCATCACCATCGCCACCTCCCCTGTAGCCAGGAGGGCGGATAATCGGACGACGAGAAGTTGGTTCTTCACGACGAAAGCGAGGGAGGAGGAGATGGTCTACAAGTTGGAGGGTCGTGGAGAGAGTAAGCAACGCCAAAAGATGATAGAGGTGAATGGTAGGTGAGGAAGATGACGGTGTGGGTGGGGAGAAGAATATGACGGTATAGCTAGTGTAGGCATGAACGTTGGTTGGATACTGTGCTATTGAATTCTTTAATTAAAAAATTAGTACGATCATTATAATAAATAAATATTCTAAATAGGTTAGTACTAACAAACACTCAATTCTTCAATTAATACCGTCTCTTCGACAAGGAGGTCACTATCCATGATCAAGGTTGGTCGTCCCATTCAATTCAATTCAATTGATTATGACTACAGCCATCGTAAGCTGCTGTCAGATCATATGATTGCAAACTGTATATGAATTTGAAACTCAAAACAAATTGACGCTGTAAATAATACTATCTTACACCTACAAACTAAAAATCTATTTAGATATAGCTAGCTGTACTTCTTTGAAATGGAGTGATAATGTCGTATTTCACTGGCATGTTCTTTCTAGTATACTTAATACCTGACAGAGTGAAGATTAGATTGGTATTGTCTAGAAAGATTTCTTTTTTTTAAAAAAAAGAAATTTTTTCCTAAAACTAAGATGAGAAAGAGTTCAATTGGATTTTCCAATGTTCAATTATTTTTAATGCAAGTTCTAAATGAATAAAGAATACCCTTTACACACTTCCTCTTTTTGAAAAAGAAAAATTCATATCTAATCAAATCAAAAAGTTCTTTCTGTATCACTCCGAAAATACTTACATCTTCCAAGCAATATTTTTCAAATAAAAATAATTTAGAAAATAAAACTAAACAGCTTTTACTATTTATAGGGGAATGTCAGAGCTTTAACGAACGCGTCCAGTCTTCGTCTTCTTCTCTTTCTATTCCTTCGTTGCATTCCTCTCCTTTTTCCTATTCACCTTTTCATTAACGCATATGACGTATGATTTTTTATCAGCTATTTTGTGGTCGTAACACGCATATAGTAAATGGTAAGACACATTCAATTCGCAAAACGTATTCTTAAAAAAAGTAGTCTTGTAGATTTTTTAGACTTATAATAAACTAAAATAATATTTTGTGTAGAAATAGAAAAAAAATTCAAAATATTCAACCAACATTTTATCTATTTTAAAAAATCACAATAAATAAAAGAAAAATGTAGATACGTAGTAAGAAATGTGGGAAATATTCGGTTTGGAAGGGTTTATATGCAATGTTGACGCAATAAATAGGTCAGAGCTCCGGTCGCTCTCGCCTATCATCACTCTCGCCTGCTCTTCCTCTTCCGATCTCCCTTCGCCGCCAGCCCCGGCGGTCCTCCTCTCCCCTCATCCGCGACCGAAAGCGGCAGCCTCATCGAGCGAGTCCACGGCTTCCCGCTTCCCTGATCCGTCGTCGGGTCATGCCCCTTGGCTCGCTCGTTCGTGGGCGACCGGGAGCCGCGATTGGTTCAGCGTAGATGGGGATGATCTCCCGCATCGGCGGCGGGGTCCTGCAAGCGTGGGATCTTTTTCTCGTGTTTCCTTTTGCCTTTGGATGCTTCGTCGCCCGATTCTTGCTTGATCGCTTCCTCTTCAAGGTTCGGATTCTCCGTTGTCGTATAGGGTTCTTCCTTCTGCTCTCGCCTTGAGTTGCTCCGCATTTTTCTACCTTGTAAATGTCCTCCAACTTTGGACGAGGTGCATTGCAATGATTGTTGCTGCTCCATTCAATCTGGTTACTATTGTTAAGTATAACCGGAATAGACCGTCAGCAACTTATTCACCGAAGAGTAAGTATTAGGAAAGCACAGATTAATAATCATCATGATCATCATAGGAACAGAATATGCAACGTCGGCCCATGCTTAACCAAAGAAAATAGGTTCTTTGGTGTTTGATGTATGTATATATTTCTAAAAGATTTCAAATTAAGAATTTTAGCTGAATCTCATTCTTGCTTTCGATATTCCTTCATGCAGACTTTGATTTATATTGTTTTTACATTTCTGTAAAATAATCTGGTTCTTCTAATTTTCTCCACCGAGAACTTGAGGTGCTAGGACTTTGGAAGGACAGACAATTTGACGTAGATGACTATCCTATTTATCTTGATCACTTTCAAATTCTGTAATACTCAGGCTTTCATTGCGTTCGGTTAGTTTAGACCATAATATACTTCCCCATAGTTTTAGGTCATGACTGATCATGACCAATTATTTCTACTGGTTATCCTTTTAAATTTGGAACCAAGGTTGTTATCATGTTGCAAAATTAAAATGTGCATTTTTATATTCAGCCTTGTGCTAAGAACTTCTTCGGCAATGGAGCTGTTGAGATTTCGAGGAATTACAAGGATGTACAGTCTCAAAAAATTGTGAAATGCTGTGAGTCAATGTGGAAATTGACTTACTATGCTACTGTTCAAATATGGGCTTTTTCAATCATTAGGCAAGAGCCTTGGTCATTGGAGACAAAGGAGTATTTTGAAGGATGGCCGAACCAAGAACTGAAGTGAGTCCAAAAAATGCTGAACTTTCCTTTTCTTTTGGAATATTGTTTTACATTTTTTTTGAAATGCACATTGACGCTAGCAACACCTAGGGAGAGATTCCTTTACATTGGCATGCATGTTTTATTTTCACGTTGGCATAATTATTTTCCTAGAGAAAATTCCTTCTATATCTGATGTCTTGAGATCTGTAGTTCACCTGTAATCTGTAGCTTGATAAAAAAAGTATAATTTTTAGAAATTATTAGCAAATATAGATTAATTGACTATTCATTTTTTCCCTGCGAAATTAACACAATCAATCACATAGTGTGTCGTTAGCTTCGTGTGCAATTCTTATTTGAATGATAAAATAAACCATTTGTGTGTCTCATTATGCAACTATGCATCTTGGAGAAGTTTGGTCTAATTACAGATCTTTTAAAGCTTTGACAATAACTCAAATTTTTATGGCCTTCCTTTCACCATGTGGAAAAAAGTTTGACACCAGAGAAAATGAATACTATAGATTAATACTAGGAAAAATGAAATAAAGTATGCTTATATTCTGCATTTAGTCTCACCTAGCTGTTATCACTGTAGTGTTAATTACATTATGCTCTGCATCTGAACCATGTGAATCTTGAGCAAGTTTTACTTATCAGAATTTTAGCAGTTTTCTGTCCGACCAATCATTATCATGTTTATATTAGCGAAACTTGGTAAATCCTGTTTTTCTTTTTTCTCTCTTTTTTTTTGGCGTCAAGTTTTTGATTTAAGGAAAAAAAGGAGCATGGTAAGGTAATTTTCCTAACATTTACTTGTGTTAAGCATTGAATTAACCTGAGTTTCCCATGATGTCATTTATGTTGCCTTCATATTTCCTACTGATAATGACTATTTACCTTTTTTCTTAGGTGGTCTTTGATGCTCTTTTACATGTGTCAATGTGGATTTTACGTTTACAGTATTGCTGCTCTCATTGCCTGGGAAACACGCAGGAAAGACTTCTCAATAATGATGTCTCATCATATAGTAACATCACTGCTGATTGGATTTTCATATGTTACCAGGTACCATTTTAACTGTCAATTGACCTTGTTGAGTAGCTAATTCTTCTGCTACTTTCTTGGTCTAACTATTCACATGAGATACGGAGTGCTGAATAATGAATTTTGCTCGTGCAGTTTTTTCCGTATCGGGACTATAATTCTTGCCCTTCATGATATAAGTGATGTTTTTCTAGAAGCAGCTAAATTATTCAAATATACAGAAAAAGAGACTGCAGCTAGCTTATTCTTTGGACTTTTTGCTTTATCATGGTTCATGCTGCGATTAGTATACTTCCCCTTCTGGATTATCAAGTCCTCGAGGTTCTCCCAGCATCAGAAGTTCAATTCACTTAAAAAACTTATCTTCTTGGGCTAATAATAGAATAGTTGTATTTTTCAGCTATGACTCTGTTCAGGCCTTTAAATGGATGGACAACTTCCCGATCCTTTTGTACTACAGTTTCAACACCATGCTTCTTACACTACTCGTCTTCCACATCTACTGGTGGAAATTAATATTTGCGATGATTATAAAACAATTGAGTAATAAAGGTCAAGTGGGAGAGGACATTCGATCAGGTAAAAATTGTGCTAAAAGTTTCTTGTTTATAAATTCATCTTATTGAATATGGCATGTTTGTTTATATTCCTCTTTTGTGCGACATAAATAGACGTATCAGTTGCATACCTTAGCACAAAAAAAATTACTTTAAAAACCAGTAGGTTAATTTTCTTTGACAATTAGTGGAGCAAACTGATCACATTCATTTGCACCTCTGACCTAATTATATAGAGGTCTTCCGCATCAGAGCTGATTCTTGTATCTTTCCAACATTCTAGCATGTCCTATAATGTTTATACCACACTTGGTGTCACATTCCTAAATCAATCGCGTTTGCAGCATGGGATTAGGGTTGTGCGGCGTGATCCTGCACCACAAGACTATCGCCTTCCTTTCTTATGAGTGTGCAGTGGAAGTCTTGAATAATGGTGAAGGGCTAATCATGATACTAGTTAAAAAGAAACCTTTCTTCCGCTAACTCCATGACAAGCTTTTTGTCTATCAGTTTCAGTGCTTAGCTTGCGGTCCTTAACTGTTTTTTTATGGAGACTTGGATGGATTTCTAGTCAGTTTACTGAAAAGACTACTGACGTTTTTGTCTGGTCCAATTACAGATTCTGAAGATGACTGAACAAAAGACGTCCAGATTCTACAGTGGGGGATGCTAACTCTCAACTTAAGCAATTTTAATAGGATGGGTGGATATATATTTTACCAAGTCAACACTGAACGTCAAAATGGTGGCAGGTAGCGAAGAGTCGCTAAATGCAGGTAGAATGAAGGTTCAAATATAAGTTAGGTCACTAGAATTCCCTCATTTTGGTTGCGAAGAACAACAGCATTGAGACGGAACAAGAAGGTTGTTTATTGGCTTCACAATGAAGAAAGGCCTTTCGAGCATGGACTGAAAACTAAACTGGAAATTGTTTCCGGGAAGCCCATTTATGGTCCTCTACGAAACCATTATTGTGGAAGCAAAATTGTAATTTAGGGTTGTGCTTGGTGGAGGTTGACCACACCACGCCGTTTTTGCTAGATCGAATTCATTTTTCCTATAACTTCGCCTTGTCAATACTGTCATCATCCATGCCGGATCGCTTCGTTCCAAGCCCTGAGTCCGATTCCAGATTCAGTCAAAACTCCACAAAAATCCAGCCTGTCTTGTAATTTATATTAGTCGGTAGTCTGTTTAAGTTCGGTAGCAATAATCTGTATTCATTCCTAGTTTAATCTATAACCGATCCATATTCTCGTTTGACTTTTCAATTTAATCAAGTAAAGACATCAACTAGATAAATTTAATTTTTATACTTAAATGGGCAGGCAATTTGTTCCGAGTAGATATTGTCATATCCTTGAGTTTGGAGATACGTATGAACTTAAAAGATAGAACTCTTAAGTTTATATTATTGTCTTTTTACTTTTCTAGCTTTTGTAGCAGTCTTGTCAATACTAATAATATCGATGATATTAGATGTCGTGGTTACATCGTATACCTATTAAATGATATAATTTTTTTAGATACATTGATCTTAGGCCTCAATTTTTCTAATTAGTTAGCCTGTGCAAGAACAATTACTTTGAAGTATTTTCATGCATAAAATACATGCCGTGAAAGGGGGCACACCCACCTGTATAATATTGCGTCCTCTTGCAATTAATTGATGCTGTGCAGAAAGTCAAGATGCCTATTATTTTGACCATTTAGATTATTATTTGTCCGCCGGACTTGACTAAATAGTAAATAGCACACCTGTCTGTGCCCATCCCCCAAGGCTCGCTGTCATCCTTCTGACTCGTCGACTTTTCTCTTTTTCGGGTTAACATCCAGCAGGGCCAGCCCTGCGAGTGCTGTGCCGTTGCATTTAAGTCTCCGAATCAATTATCGAGCTCAATCTTCAACCCTAATCTCACAAGTATCGCGCATCAAATCAATTCAAAATGATATAAACCTACCACTAAACAAATCGAAAGCATCCATCCAATTTGCAGTTTGGTGTGGCTGTTTCACCTTCCTCCATCTTTAATGTTTTTTCTTTTCCAAAAATTAATAAATAAATCTATTCTTTTATATGAAATACCTCATTAATGCTGTCAGCGAGTTAGAAATTTATACGCTTTCGAAAATTACAGATATCCAACTTTTGTCCTCGCTGTGAATCTGTTGCTGTTGCCGACCCTCCTATTCCTGTGGAAGTATAAGAGAAGAAGCAACGGCAGCAGCCCTTTCACGTTGCGTCTCCGCTCCGCCTTCTGTCTTTTTTTCTCCCCCCTTTGCCTTTTTCCCTCTCTTTTAATAATTAAACTATGAAACCTCCCCAAATCCACGCACCAACCGCTGCTTCCTCCGGACTCCAATTCGTAGCGTAGAATCGATCTCCGGTCACTCCTCTCGCCCTAGGGCGATGGATTCGGAGGCTCCGAGCCGGCAGCGGCGCCTCCTCCTCGTAGTGGCTCTCCTCTTCCTCTACCTGGTCGCCTCCGCCCACTGCCTGGATGCCGATCGCCTCAGCGCCGCGGGGCGGAAGAGGAGAAAGCCGAAGCACGAGATCAGGGGACCGATCAAGACCCTCGTTGTGCTGGTGATGGAGAACAGGTCGTTTGACCATATGCTCGGCTGGCTCCGCTCCAAGGGCGGCCGCCCCGACATCGACGGCCTCACCGGCCGCGAGTCCAATCGCCTCAACGCCTCCGACCCCTCCTCCCCGGAGGTCTTCGTCGCCGACGGCGCTGCGTACGTTGACTCCGACCCCGGCCACTCCTTCCAGGCCATCCGCGAGCAGATCTTTGGGTCCGAGGACACCTCCGCCGTGCCCGCCCCCATGAGCGGCTTCGCCCAGCAGGCCGAGAGCATGGGCGAGGGCAAGGCCAGCTCCGTCATGCGCGGCTTCGCTCCCGAGGCCGTCCCCATCTTTGCCGCCCTTGCAGAGGAGTTCGCCGTGTTCGACCGGTGGTTCGCCTCCGTTCCAGCCTCCACCCAGCCCAACCGCTTCTACGTCCACTCCGCCACCTCCCATGGCGCCTCCAGCAACGCGCGCCGTGATCTCATCCAAGGCTTCCCCCAGAAGACTATCTTCGATTCCCTCGACGAGGATGGCCTCAGCTTTGGCGTCTACTACCAGAACATCCCCGCCGTGCTCTTCTTCAAGAGCCTGCGCAAGCTCAAGCACCTCGTCAAGTTCCATAGCTACAAGCTCGCGTTCAAGCAACACGCCAGGCAGGGTAAGCTGCCTAACTACGTCGTCATCGAGCAGCACTACTTCGACGTGAAGCTCTCCCCGGCCAATGACGATCACCCTTCTCATGACGTTGCCAGGGGGCAGCAGCTCGTGAAGGAGGTCTACGAGACGCTCCGGGCGAGCCCGCAGTGGAATGAAACAGCCTTGCTCATCACCTACGATGAGCACGGGGGTTTCTATGACCATGTGCCTACTCCTGTCACTGGAGTGCCGAATCCAGATGGCATCATCGGTCCTGACCCCTTCTACTTCAAGTTCGACAGGTTGGGCGTCCGTGTTCCCTCCATTCTCGTCTCGCCTTGGATCGACAAGCGTACTGGTAATGAATAAATGATTTCGTTTGCTTATACATTGTTCATGACTCCTTAAGTTCATTCATTAGCTATAATGAAGATATAGGTAGTTTATCCTTACATTTCTCTACCTCCCCGTGCTTCCAATTTCTCTTAGGATTTGAAATAATTTGAAGGCCCTGCAAAGTTTTGCATGTTCGTGAATACTACTTGCCATGTTTCCAGACATATTTCTATCTTAATACTTGTTTACGAAACTGCTTTGTTTAAGATGCAACTAATAATATGATCATCAGAGATTTTTTATACGGATAATTTTAATATTAAAGTTATTTCTTGCGATACGTTAACCAAGTGGGACAAAACTATCTTCAGCAGGCATTTATTGTTACAAGTAACTATGAACCAAATGCTGTTTATTTTTTACATCATGATTAAGAGTTTTCGTCCTCATCATACGAGTCATATAAGAATGTCGAACTTGTGTAGCAAGTATCCTAAATTATTGGTATTATCCACATTTTATTAGCTGGTTCTTTCACAGTTTTGATATTTTACTTTGTTGAACTTATACTGGAAATATTTAGGAAGCCACTGAGGTTATACGTCTGTGTTTTGGTGCAATGACATAGGTTTAATTCTTACAGTTCTACAAGTGAGTTTGTAGATAATTTAGGTGGATCAAATTCGAATGTCATCCTTCTACTCCATTCTTGAAGTTTCATCACAGAAGGTACATAAAGATGGAAGCACTATCTCATATTGTTGAGAAAACATTACAGACACCGTGAAACACCTATCATCCACTAAGGTTCATTGAAGTGACTGCTGGCCAGCACTAACTCAACTAAAAGAACTGGTGGTTAATCAAAGCTTAATAAAGTTGCAGAATTCCATAGGCCTTGTAGTAGTTGAGTATCTTTACAATCTCCATCAATCTAGCAGTTGTCATGGACCCACTTTGTACAAGCGGTATTATTTAATCTAGGCATTGTTGTTCCATATCATGAAATGACTACTGTTAAGGAGCAGCCAGCACATCAACCTTAAAGTGCAAATATATAAGACATCTCTGATTTACTACTTTCATGAGATTTTACAATTTTTCTCAAGTATGCAGTTCTTCAAATATTCATATACTGGAAAGACGATGTAAGTGGTAAAAAGTTCGTTTTGGTTGCGAACATAAGGCTGTGATTCCAAGTCACCATGTTGGTTATTTTCCTATTATTATGAGTTATATCCTACTATGGAGATCATGATATCAATAGGATCTTCAAATGTGTCAATGCGACATGTCCAAGCTAATATTTTGTTGGCTTCCGACCATGCTTATAAGGCATGGGAATAAGTTCCTGCTGAAACTGACAAATTTTTTCAGCACATTTTACCCCTGACTTGCAAAATTCAAAAATTATGGGTTTCATGTATTTTTTTATCATTAATGTTCAGGCACCACAAGCCTCGTGATCTAGAGAGATGCTTTTTTTTCTTCATTTCTTTCTCTTTCACCCTAAGTCAGTCATGTCATCTATCCACTGTTCCCTTCTGGTACTGCAACAATGGGCTTATGCCACAAGATGCATATATGACAATTCTGTGCTTTCTTAAAACTATTGGTTAGAATGTAATGTAGTTAAGAACTATTACTTATTCCGTTGCAGTGATCCATGAACCTAAAGGGCCAAAGCAAAATTCACAATTTGAGCATTCATCTGTTCCAGCGACAGTTAAGAAATTATTCAACCTGAACTCAAATTATCTCACAAAAAGAGATGCTTGGGCTGGGTCTTTCGAGAGCTACTTCTTCATGAGGAACACACCACGAACTGATTGCCCAGGTATGATTTCGTGCACTTGTACATACACAAGCAAATATTTATCCAACTTCACAGGTTGGCAGACATTATCTAGTGCACTAGTGTGGCTTTGCCATTTTTTAAGAAAAAATTGGATTTGTCTACAAAACTTAACCAGAGATGTGGGAACTTGAGAAGACCAAATTATACATACTCTTCTTAACTAGCATATCTGCAATAAAAAGTCAAGTTATGTGGTTCAGTATGGGAAAAAAACCTTTGATAATATTTGCTTGGACACTTAGGTTGAATTTGGGCTGATAGGCATACCAAGAAATAGGTTCTATATATAAGGAAGAAATAAACTGGTGTATGACCTCGAAACATAGTAGTCAGTATTAAATTTTTGCTTCTTGAGTCAAAGTGACATCAGATGCTGGGCGCCCTAGCCTAGTAGGGTGCCTTTATCGTAAAGGGTGGCTTAGGAAGTCGACAGGAAAAAAATGCCATGTTGGGCTCCAAAACTTGAGTGTAAGGCTGCTTCTTTTTTTGATTTTTATGGGGCTTTGAATGGATGACCTCTAGCGTTAAGACTTATTGCTCCAACCAACTAAGAAGTAAGATTGCTTGTTCTTGTTAATATTTATCTCTATCCTAGTTCTTGATGGCTATACTGCATATTGTCTCACGAGAAACATTTGCTGCTAAACCAGAGAAGCTCCCTGAAGTCAAGCCATTGAGGCCATTTGGACCGAGGGAAGATAAGGTGCTGTCGGAGTTCCAGCTTGAGCTGATCCAACTTGCATCTCAGCTCAATGGAGACCATGTTCTCAATACCTATCCAGATATCGGCAAGGGCATGACCGTGGGACAAGCAAACCGATACGCAAATGATGCAGTCGCAAGGTTCCTGGAAGCTGGCAAAGCTGCTTTGAGGGCTGGAGCAAATGATTCTGCCATTGTCATGATGAGGCCGGCTTTAACTAGCCGAACTACCCGATTTGATTCCGATTCTTCCATCCCAAGTATTTAGTTCAAAGAAAAAAAGAAAGAAACGAGAGCATAGATACTATTTAGGCCGGCGTTTGTATATAATAGATACTACTTTTTGCATGAGTTGGTTAATATTCACTTGCAACGGAAGATACAGATTGATCTTTTAAATTCACACAACTATTCCCGATATTGTAATTGTTGTACGCTATTATATACACCTGGAAGTCAGAAATATGTGCTCCAACTGTTTATATGCTATACAAAGTTGTTTTTTCGTAGGTGTCTTTCATTGCTCTGAATGTGATGGGGTTTTTTGGAAGGAGGAAAATTTTTCATCAAATAAAATATTTAAAATATTTTTTTTACATTAAAATTATTCCGAAGTTTTCATGAAATCAAATATTCTTAAATGCTGAGACGTTTTAATTACTACATCTTCGAAATTTGTGGAACTTCGGTTATTTTTCTTGGATTTTTTTCCCAAAATATACTATACCTCTTCTCTGTTTTTCTCTTTTAGTATGTTTGGATCTAAAATAGAATTGAAAATTTTGATTTAGTTCAGTTTGATTTATTGGGTGTGCAGTTCGGTTCGGCCATCGGATCATTGAGCTCCTACTAGGAGAAATCATCAAGCAACTAATTTATATTGATTATTCACCTTATCATGAGTGTTAAGGCGGCCAACAAAGAAGAAGATTTGGAAGATCTGAATGAAAATGAAGAAGAAGAAAGGCTCCATTATCAAGAAGCAAAAAAAGAAATAATAAGATGGCTTACTAATTGACTTGTACAATGTACATTACCAATGATAATATTAAAATTTACGAGGATAATATTATCATTCTATTACTTGAGTTAAAAGGGCCAACAAAGGTATGATACTTCAATAAGGGATTGAGAAAACTACAACAAAGAAAACAAACTAAGATTTTATCAGAGCCCTTTTTAGATAGATAATTTTATACTGTCACTTTCATAACTATGCTTTGAGGATGCATTGCTATTTGCTGCCCATTTGGCATTATTGAAGGAGCAACTACTGGTTATTTTCCTCAACCGAGTACTTCATGCATCTAACTGAATGCGAGTGCACATTTCCATGTCTTATCTAATCTATTGATGGAATGAGCACGACAAATTTATTCTCAGTGTAACAGGAAATCCACTGTATCTTATTTTGCTTCAACAATCTTCCCTCTATCTATGTCCTGCATGCTTAAACATCTCATCGAAAGTACAGTGTCTAGCTATTTAGAGTTGCATTGGTAACAAAAAGAGGTGTACAAGTCAGGCTTGACCTCAAACTTCTTCCTTTTTATCTGTGCCTTGGAAAATTATTTTTCTTCATAATTTTTTCCGAAAAGCGTCCGAATTTAGGAGTAAATTCTGTTTTCATCCCTCATTTTTTCAGGTTAAAATAAAATAGTCGCCCAGGTAAATTAGCAAAAAAAAAAGTTTCTAAAAGTACCTTGGTTGCGACCTTTAAGATTCGCACGCAGGGTCTTTGCGCAATTGTGTAATTGCCGCAGACGGTTGGCACCAGGCGAGGCGGCGCCTCGACCTTCCGCTCGATGCAGCCCTTCGATCCGCATTCCCGTTTCTTCTCTTCTCTCAAGCAGGTGGTGTGCACTCCGCCAGGCAGGACCTCGCATCTTCTCCCTTCTCCATCGACCTCATCTCCTTTCTCTCCTCTTCCTCTCTTCGTTCGCAGGTGGAGGATCGATTGGCATCAGAAGCGCGCGCCTGCTCAGGATCCAAAACCCGGACGCCGTTTGATGCCCATCTGCTAAGCTCACCCATCTTCCTCGACCTCCCCTCGCCAGATGCCGGAGGAACCGATCCCCAGCCGTCCCACCTCCAGGATAGCAGCGGCCCCCCGCTCAACTTCCTCTCGAGCTCGTCCTGCCCGCAGGCAGAGCCAGGGCAGGCGGGGGAAGAGCACCGGAACCTGCCGCCGGCTGAAAGCGACGCTGGCTCGGACGACGCCGACCCGACGCACGACATCGAGCAGCTGATGTCCCTGCTGGGGGTCACGGCAAGCGAAGACTGCAGCGGGGGCGGAGGAGCCGGGAGCAGCTGCGACTGCAGCGGCGGGGGGTTCTACTCCAAGGTCGCGGGGGTGAGGGGCCCCAAGTGCGGCAGGGAGCGGAGGAGGTTGGACGGGTGGATCGAGCACTACCGCAAGAAAAAGACGGAGCCGGCCAGGTTGGGCCATCTGCTGCTGGCCAAGGCCTGGTTCTCGAGCGGCGGCGACGAGGAAGAGGATGGCGACGGACACGGAGGCATCGAGTTCCCGGTCACGGTCGAGGAGTTCCTGGAACACGACACGCCGGCGGACGAACAGCGCCAAGCAGATTGAAACCGAGAACCCCTACGAGCATTTGGAATGCATCACGTTGAGTACAGAGCCCGACAAAGATAAATTGTACCAAACTCCTATTAATATCAAAGCCAGTCTTATGATCTACTGAAGCTAGTCCTACAATTATCCAATCAGATAGTAGTGGGGTCTTAAACATTTAGCACTAGAAGTTAAATGTTTCGATGCAGCGATAAGTTAGTTAACCCAAAGTATGTAAATTGAGTCCTTAATACCACCTATAATTTGATTCAATATTGTTTTCTTTAAGTGCATGCTAAAATGATGGAATAAGTTCACAAAGCAAGCCACCCACCAGAGACAGAGCGGCCACCGGTATGCATTATTACTTGGTGCGCAAGTTTACAAAAAATTGAAGAAAGTGCTATCAAAATCTCTGGTTCCTCCTTCCTTTAAGAAAAGCTAACTCATCTTGGAGGTTGAATTGCTTTCCCAAAATCTCAATTCTCAACTAACAGACGACGTCGAGGTCCAATTCATCACCACAGCAATCAAAATCTGCCTTCAATTCAGCACCTTTTCCATTTCAACACCCCAATATGAAATAAGATCAATCAAACACCAATATCCATATTTGAAGAAATCAAAAACCTGCTTAATTCCTGGAGATACATCTCGGTCCATAGTTTAGCTGGGACTGGATCCCAATCATCTCAATTCTAGCTCAACAAGTGAGATAACATCAACATACATTACATTGAAATTATTATGAGCGATCCAATAATTCCTTTCGTCCAACGCATTTCAGATTTTGAAGGTGCGATTGGATCCTGAAATCTCAATTCTCCAGCAAGCCGACGAATGAGAGAAGATGAGCCAAATACCAAGATTACATAGTTCGACGATCGATCAATCAATCAGTCAAAAAAATATCATCTTTCATCTTTGAAGCTGGAACTGGATCTCAAATTCTCAATTCTGAGGTAACACCGAATTTTATAACTTCACTCCAATGAATCATACTACCGCCAGTGAAATGACATGTAAATCATCAAGGCAGAAACCAAAACTTAGTCTTCAATTCCGCTCCAAGTATAGAACTTAAACCTTTTTCCATCAGAGACAACTTAGTTCATCTTTGAAGGTGGAATTAGCTCCCAAAAAATCCTATTTTTCAACCACCAAATGAGATATGATGAATAAAAAGAAATCATAACAGTAATTCATCACCGCAGAGATCTAAATCCTGTCTTCAATCAAACACATTTTAGCTCATCCTGGAAGGTGGAATTGGATCTCAACATGTATGAAAAGACCGATCAAACATGAAAACCGCTAGAGGAAAGAGAATTTAGTAATTCATAGATCATCATCATCATCATCGTGTTCTAAGGGGGGCATATACAAGTATCAGGATTTTACAATTATGCACAACATACCCAAGAAATGGTTTTCCAAAACCCATCAATCATTTACACATCAATCAATTATTCCATCAGCCACCGATAAAGCAGAAGCAGCAGCATCAGCAACCGCAGCCCATCCGACGCCCCTCATCTTCCTGGCTCGGTCGCGTTCAGCGACGCCGCCGAGAGCGCCTCGGTGAGCGCCCTCATCGCCTTCACCTGCATCTCCAGGGCCGCCACGTAATCGGCCGCCTCCTCCAGCAGGTTGGGAGCCGACAGCTTCCGGCAGCCGGGCACCAGCCGGCCCAGCAACCGTAGCCGGTCCCTCACCTTCTTCCCTCCGAGCGCGGCGGCAGCGGCGTCGTCGAGCTCGGGAGCGGGGGGCGGCCGCGGGGGCCGCTTGCGGGCGGGGCGGGCTCTGAGGAGGAGCTTGCAACGGGGGCGGCGGCGGGCGAGGAGGATGGCCCGGCTCCAGCGGGACCGGCCCCGGGCGGTGAGGGCGAGCGCGGAATCGGCGGCCTCCTTGACGGCGCGCGGCCCTGCTGGGGCGTCGGCAGCGCGGAGGGCGTCGAGGAGGCGGCGGCCGTAGATCTTCTCCTGCACGGCGGTACGCCACTTGGTCTCTGCTTGGGCTTTTGGGCCGGGCTCGATCACCTTCGTCCTCGGGTTCGCCGGAGACGGAGAAGGAGAGGAAGAAAGGGAAGGGGAAGAGGAAGAGGAAGACATCCTCCAAGCGGAGAGGAGGAGGAGGAGGAGATGAATCAAGAGAGAGAGAGAGGGAGGCGATGTGTTGTCATGATATAAGAGAGAGAGAGAGAGAAGGTGGGATTTGGTGGTGGAGTGGCCTGCAAAGGAAGGTGGTGACTTTTTTTTTTTTGGTATTCTTTAATAAAAAATTACTCGTTTGGTATATCAATTCCAAGACAACAACTACAATTTTTTTTCGTATCTAAGGATAACAAATTGAATTTTAATTTTTTACAAAAATAAACTCCAGCCAACAACTGTTTCTTTTTAATTTTCTCATCGGAAATGAATCGTGCTGCGAGAATATCGGATGTAGATTATACTGATTAATAGATGATGAGGAAGTGGTGGTGGGTCATAAAAACATATAATGATTTTAATCGGAGGAAGGGCCGGAGCATGTGAGGGGGTTGGGGAATATGTTTTCGACGTTCCATTTATTATTCATCTAAGGGAGTTTTATGCTGCATCCTTTTTTTTCTTATTCATTATAACTTCCTTTTGGGTGGCCTTTTTTTTTTCTCCGACTTATTTACCGAAGTAGTTGGCGTAAAATAAAAAAGTGCAGCAAGTGGTGTGTGGTTACCGCACTCCAACGCAGGAGTGGAGATGAGCGTCGCAGTAGGTGATAGAAAAGAATGGAATGGCATTCACTCGTTCCTACTCCCTTTTTTTGGTTTCATTGGACGCATCCACAGAGCTGTACGCGTACGTGCAGTCAGAAGATGAGATGTCCGACGGTGCCACCCCCACAAGTAAACAATTAATGATAAATACGACTCATATAATCTTATACTGTCGAATAAAACTCAATAACATCGGTAACTGTAGGCTAAGAATAAAAAGGTAAAAATCTTAATAACAAGCGGTAAAAGAAGTTCTATCACGCTTCCAGTAAAATAATTTTTTTCCCTTTTTATTTCTAAAAAAAATAAAGTGAAGGTTTAGTTGCTCGCCCACAGGCGTAGTTATGGAGTCAATCGCGTTACTTTCCAACGTGCAAAGCATGCTCTCCCTCCTCCTTTTCCTATTTCAATCCATGCATGCATTTGGGCATCATCTCATCTACGCCCATAAATAATTAAATAAAGCATCCCTCCAGTAATTAATTGCGTCCCACCCCCCCAAAAAATAAAAGTAATTAGAGAAGAGTCATCATATCTACGGGGAAGGAAAACACGAGCGAACATGCCGCCGAGCCACTTGTTTACTAATTAATCAGTCACCAGGTAAGTGATGAATGCATCCTTTCTTTCCGACATAATTAAGGCATTAATTGATACTCCTGCCCATTAAGTTAAGCCTTGTCGGGTCCCGATGTTGGTGCTGGTGCATCATAAATATATTATTTTAGCTGCGTACAGGACGGCTAAACTACCTTCGACTCAAATAATTACTGATCGCCGTGTCAAAATTATATACATAAATATGTATAGGGAGGGGGTTGCCCTCATATACATAAATATGCTAAAGGAGTTAAGAATACATATGTATATTTAAATACGAAGACATGGTTGGCACGCATGATGGCGATGATGATGTGGTGGTGGATGTCTGCGCTTTCGGCTCTCTTTGTCCACCGCCGCGCTGGGCGGTGGCCGCCCACCATTCTCCCCCACAATATTATTCATTTATGGTTAACGTTAACCCAACCCAATTATTTTACTCCTCAAATCTTATTTTGTGTCGGTTTGACGGTCGTGCTTAATCTCCCCTCCTTCAAAAGAACAAAAGTTATCTTTTTTTTTCGAATAAGTTAATTGTTTGTAGATAAGCCTGCACGTTATAATATAGAAAAATAAGAACAGTAATCAAATTTAATGGGACGATTCGGGGCATTATTATTAATAATTAGCCATCCATCATTAAGAAGTCGTTGTTGCTGCTGCGGCCGCTGCCGCTGCCGTGTCGATGTTGGGGGAGGAAGGTCACATGGAGCGGTGGTGGAGCTCAATAACGTGGAGGGGGAGGGCCCCGTCGGGTACCGGCCGACGTGTCGAGATAGGATTTGTCGGAAGGGAGAAAAACGAGGGAGGGATTGGTGGGTCGTTCGCCGTCGGGGTACGGTTCGGCGGTGGGGTTCGGGTTCAGGTCAAGTCGAGTCTGACTTGACTGGTGATGCGACCACCTCATCTTCCGGCCGCCACCACCACCGGCCCGATTCGGGCTCGTGTTCGAGTGAATTTAGTCCGGACGTTGTGCTATAATTAGCACGACGTGACGTGACATTTCTCTTTGATCTACGACCAGCAGCTCTAAATCATCCGTTCACCCCTCCGTGAGTTAGTCGGACGGCGTATTCATGGAATAGTAAAATTATAGGTATATACGTGTGCGCGATGGAGTCGAGTATAATCTTTTACTGGAGGTGCGTAGAAAATATATACGCGAACAAGAAAGAGCAGGAGAAGAAAAATAGGTGAGCCCAATAACGAGAGGCTTAGGCTGAAGGCACGGTAGGGCAGTTAGGAAGGCAGCCCAAAGGCACCCTTATTAATTCCCTCCCTCCCTCTCTCCCTTTCACCAACTAATCACTATTTGTTAATAATGGATGGATGCCATTCTTATTTTGGGAGACTAATTAATCACTATTTTATTAATGTTTAATTTTTTTAAAATAATACTTATTTAGAATTTCATCCTTAAAATACGGGGAAAATATTTAAATTATTTAAAAAGTAAGAACATTATTTTTATATTATGTTTAAAAACTAAGACACGATGTGAATGTTAATATTTTTTTAAAACTCAGTGAGTTCTGAACCCGAAGACCTCATTAACCTTTTTTATATTACTCAATTACTTTTTATATAAATAAAAGAAATTATCATAATATTATTATGCTTTTTAAAAAATAAAAAAAGCGAAGATTTAGGTTCACCCAGTTAATCTAGCAGCACCAGTGCTCGAAGTAGAATCAATTAAAGAAGAAGGGCTCAGGGGTTACTTTTCAGTTATACTGCTAGATTAATAATGTAATAATTGAGACCTCCTCCTACCTCAAGGTAGGACGAGGGCACAAGGCAAGGCAGCCTCCCCCAGTCAGTAGTGATATTAACCCATTTGAGGCTCAGTAGTGATATTAACCCATTTGAGGCAAAAAAGCAGCATGCAGAAGCCTCGAAACATGGAGGATGAGGATGGTGAAGGGAAGATTATAAAGGGGACGGGGGAGGGACGGAAAGAAAGAGGAAGAAGAAGAAGAAAGAAGAAAGATGGGAAGTAAAGAAGGTTGCCCTAATGGCAGCTTTTTCCTTTAAACATGTGTACCCCTCAAAATGCATCACACCGAGACGTCCCCCCACAACGAGCCTTCTCTTCTTCCGCCTCTGCCACCGCCATTAATTACCCGTTTCCCTCCCCACCCCTTACTCCTTCCTCTCTCTCTCTCTCTCTCTCTTCCTCTCTTCCTCTTTTCCAGTTTTCCCTCCCTCTCTAGCAGCACTAATTCCCAGTACGAGAGCTCCTGCTATTCTTAGAATCTCCTTTTCGCCCATCCCCACCATCTTCCTTCCTCCTCAGTCCTCACTCATCCTTCACTGCTTGCTTCTCCTCCTCCTCCTACCTCATCATCAAGAGGAGGAGAACGAGAGATCAAACGGCGCCGTTGGCGTTCAAACTTTTTTGGGAGCCCCGTGATGGAGAGAGAGAGAGAGAGAGAGGATGAGATAGATAGATAAACAAATAAATACGTACTAGATGAAATACGTGTGTACGTAAGCAGGGAGGGAGATAGATGGGAGTAATGGAGGAGGATGCATATCTTAAATTTGCTGCTTCATGCTCATGCTGCTGTGGGGAGATATAGAGGATGAGAGAGAGGGAGGGAGGACGTCAGTGTTGGAGTTGGCCTAATAAAAGAAAATGCTTTGGAAGTCGTGCGGGTGGTCAAGATTCATGAATCAGTGTTAATAACGACCATGATGCTTTCCTCTTTTAAATGCCCCCTTCCCCTCTTATTACTCCCTCTTTTTAATTAACGTTCGCTAGCTATTGTATGAGATTAATTTGAGATGGAAGCACACACTGTAAAAAGGGTCATCTTTTTTAGTTTTTTGGTTGCATGCATGGAATGGACACGACATCGCCCTGCTTCCTTCGATCATTAATCAGAAGAGAAGAGGGAAAAAGTTGGCAGATTAACTTACTTCAAGTACCTCTTTTTACACATCATCCATCCTGTGAATTGCATGTTTATCCTACCCCTGCAAGTTTGGGAAAGGAGTAGGCATAATCAAAATGACCTAATTAATTCCAAAGCCCACCGCCCAACTTTTTTTTATGATCTAGAAAAATTTTAATACGTACAGCGATCTGATGACTATACACGCATATGCATTTCTTTGCTTTGTTTTTTTTTAAAAAGAAAACTTTTCGCGGCCTCCTACCAAAATAATAAATATCCCAAGAAAAACTTGCAGGAAAATTAGCAGGCAGTGGTTTGAGGACAAGAGTAAGTTTTTGAATGAAAGTTACGCAAAAGTTAGAAATGGAAATCTCTTCCTCAAAGCTTTGTTCTTACTATTGCTTCTATGTATGTCCCCCTTTACAAAAAGTATATAGTGCAGTAGTGTGTTCTTCTATTTACTTGGATATGTGTATATATATCATTTTTGTCAACCTAAAATGTGATTGCTAATGATGAAATCTTGAAGAAACAAGCATGGATCTGGAGGTGTATATTTTTAGTGAAATAAAGGTGAAAAAAATACACAGAAGGAAAAAAAAATAATTAATTTTTTTTTGTCCCCATGGTTTTAATCTCCGGTCTCCTAATTTGTACTGTTTTGAAGCCATACCTGCTCACAAGGAGTCAGGGAGTGGTTTGTGCCCTTCACTGCTTTGCTTTGCTTTTGGTTCTATAAATTCCACACACAAGTCCTCTTCTTTGCTTGCAGGGAGTGACCCACATCCATCCCTCTCTCTCTCTCTCTCTTTTCCCCTCTCCAATCTCCATCTCCTTCTTCTTCTTCTTCTCCTCCGCCTCCTCCTCCTCTCTCTCTCTCTCTGTACTGCTGCCTCAAACAAGGGGCAGAAGGAGTAGTCCTTTTGGGGGGTCTTTTAGCTTCATTTCCTCACCCCTTTTCTGTGGTTGCAGGCATGGCGAGGTTCCTTGGGGGAGTGAGAAATGGCAGAGGTAAGAAAGATATGGTTTTGCTCAAGACCGCGCAACACTTCCATATGACATCGCATCGCCGTGCTCGCCTATCCGTGTGTATCATAAAGATGAGAGAGAAGATTGAACACTATGGAGTTTTTGGGGTGTGATAGGTTTGGACGTCGATGCGCTGGTTTATGGCCAGGCTGCGCGGTCCTGCGCAAAATCAATCGCCCACCATCTGTGATCGGCCGGTTGCTGCTTCGTCCCTGCAAGTTCTCATCTTTAGATCTCGAGGCGGGGAAGAAGAGACGGGAAGCCAGGCGATCGAGTAGGCTTGCAAGGTGCTTGATGTTTTGTCCTTAGTGTTATTTCACATCAGAAAATGGCCATGATGGGTGAGGTAGGGTTTCTGTCAGCGCCAGGTTTCTTTTCTGTTTGATGCAGGATGCGAGCTGGAATAAGGGTGATGTGTGATTGAGGAGACGGGGGACGGAAAGGTTCGATGTCCTCGGGAAGCGGAGCAGCGAAGACGGTCGGATTCCGCTCTTTCCCTTTCGCGGGGGGCGGCGCCCCGCGGCGCAGGAGAGCGGAGCGCCAAGGCTTGCCGGGCATGGGAGCTTTAACGGCAGGTGAGCTCAGGTTTGGTAGGCGTGAGCGTGGTGTTTGTTAAAATGCTTAGGCGAGAGAGGCGTTATCGCATGCTCCGCGTGCGGCCGTGGATCGACGAGGATCTGTTGGCCGCGCGGGGGCATGTGCAGGTTTCGGCAAAAGAACGATGCGCGAGCACTGCGCTTGCCTTGCAGTTGCAGTGCGCCTTCTGCTGCAGCTTGCTGCTTCGGTCATGCATTTGCATTTTTCCCCCCATGAATCTGGTTGACGCTTCTTTCTTCCTTCTTGGAACTTATTAAACTGGATTTAGGTCTCCACAATTTTTCTGTGATTTAATGAGATAATCCATCTCTAGAAATCCGTACCTCGGAGAAGATCCAAGGAAAATAAGAAAAGAAAAAAATATGTTGGATCTTGATTGAAAGATGTTACGGGGTGAAGTCTTCCAACAGCTTGGCTGATCTGCCAAGTAAAATATGTGATTTTTGACATAAAATGATTAGAAACATTTTTGATATATTGAGAAATATTTTCCTTGCAATTTCTTTGCAGAGAATTTAAGTAAATTGCATACGTGTAATAGGGAAGGGATATGTATATCCATGCTATATGTGGAGGTTCAAGGTTAATTCGTACACTGTGATCGAGTTAAAAGATGAAAACTCTTTTGTTACCACTTACAATAAAAATGTCAATTTGACTGCTCGATGATGCTAGAAACCTAAGTACGCTACACTGAGCTGAGTTCTTCACATCAACAAACAAGCACATGCATTCAAGCTGAGCTTTGATTTGATGCTGTATTTTGTTTAATTTATGTGGATGTCTGTGCAATAATTTGGATGTTTTTCATCTATAGTGCAATTATTTCTTTCTTTCAATTTCGAGACAGGTTCAACTTTGCAAGCACATCTGGTGTCTGAAGGAGGGATTAACTCAAAACTGCAGATATGAATTTTCGCTGAAGCATTCAAGCCTGGGATCAAGAAGATGAAATAGCTTGAGTTGGTACTGGACTTCAGTCTATGAGTTGAGAGTGTCTCAAACTTATTACTAAGAAAAATAACTTGTCTCATGTTTTCACACGCTCAAACCGTGTAGGAGGATAATATATCCTTATGTATCAATCTCGAGACACATTTCAATACTTTTATCTCCATATTAATTATTAACGTGGTTGCAAGAAAATCTTCCTTTTTACTTGTTTGTTTGGTAGGAATTATGGAATTAAAAATTTGAAATTACATATTACAATACTTTTGCCAGTGTTTAATAGAAATCTGTTTGCTCAAAAAGGAAATAAATTCAAATTTGATGTATATAATTTAGGAACTCATGATATTGGTTCTTTTAATATCTGGTCAGTGGTCAGAAAATTTAAAGAAGGGAGCAATTGCCACATGATTGAGTAAGCTCAGATTTCAATAGCCAGTTTCTGTAATTAATTAGGTTGGCATGCAAGGTTAGGATCCTTTCAACTTCAATTTCTACTTTTTCCTAATATTCCTTCCCGGATAAATGAGGGAGTTGGAGGTTTTGCAAGGAAAGATGTTTGAGTGGTGGTGGCCAGCTGACTCTTTTTAGCAGCAGGTGAGTTGGTGGCCATCAGTATCAAGCCATAACTTTGTGGCAACGTGACATTTGAGATAATCCATCCCATATCGATGATACCAATACTGAAGTGACCATACCATCAAAAACATATGCATGTTTCTGTGAAAGATTATATCCAAGCAAAGAGCGAAAATTTGGCTTTATAATATCATGTAAATCTGCTCTCTACATATGTGTATTTGAGTACACATTAACGGTGAAGCTGTGAATCACAAAATATAATTAACAAGAACTTAAACTCTCACAGAACTTGTATCCAATAACCAAGGCTCCATGGAACTCATTGGTATCTTGTGATTTCAACAGGAGCAAAACTTGCTTGACCTGAGATTAATTTCACGAGGCTAACTTGCACAGGATTAAAATAATAGGTATTGATCTTCATTCTGGTACCTACTCAAGGGGGACTTGTAGAAAAGAAACGTCGCCGCAATAATGATGGAGCAAAGTAATAATAATGAAGTTGGAGAATAAGACCCTTCATATGGTGCCAGGTACCATCTGGAAGAATAATGGCGGCTACAAGAATTGCCATAACTAAGGTCACAGTCTCCAAGAGTTTGAGACTGGGATCCATATTGATGCCTTTTATCCATGCCACAACAGTTATCAATGGAACCTAAGAATGTGTTTAATTAGGTAAGACGTCATCATATAAGCAAGCTTGTGGATGTTTAATTTAAGAAGAGCTTAGTATCATAGTCTGATCAGAAATAAGGAGATTTGAGATGCAGAACCTAAAGAGACGCCTAAGGTAATATTCTGTTTCACAATCAAACTTTGAGATAATGGTGATGCGTTTCTTTTGTTAGATGTTCGTTCCATAAAAATATGACCTGTACTTATTATCTTGTTTCTGAAAGCAAAGATGACTGCCCCTGCATGTTCGCTTGCATTTCCAACAACGGGAAGCAAGATGACACTAATGAAGCTAACGGGCACGCCCCATGATTCTGATGCCGCCTAATTTCAGATTAGGAAAATTCTGCTTATTTAGAGTATTCAAGAACTTCATTTAGGAAAGGAGATTAGGAGATATCTGTTTGAATTGTATTTTTCTCTATCATACTAACAATATACTCCGAAAGAATCCCAACTAGTGTACTCATCCCTATTAGCCAAGCAAACGAGCTAGCAAATCCAATCCCAGGTGCATCTGAGACTGCATCAACATCCTCCTCCTCCTGTTAATTAAATCACCCTAGGATTTAGACTCTTCTTTTTTCACAAGATAAGGCATCAGTTTATGCACTAATGTGCACCACCAGCTATGTATCAGGGAAAAGTAGATTCTGACATTTAAAATATGTTAAGACCGAGTTATCTAAAAATTGAAAAAGCCACTTGTGCACAGGAAAAAAAGAATCGGAAGCCAAACATTAGTAACTGACTTAAATGAAGTTATGACATTATGGTGAGACCATATATTCTTCTGATGCATTGTATTTCTGTTAAGAGAATAGATATAAACCTAATGTAATTGAATAAATTGGTAAGAGCATGATGGCTTAAGCACAATTACTAGCTCAAACTTTATACACTTTTTAAAAAGATGAAAGCAGCATGTTTCTTTGCTGTTGGCTTGATAATTCAGGTCGCACAGAAATGATGTTGAAATTAAGTATACTTCAGGCCGGAGGTTGTAGAATGATGCTGTGCATATTTATACAGTTGGGATTGAGTAATTGAACAAGGAAAGTCTACCTTTGATGCCTGCGTTTAGATCCAGAATTTGGCACTTGAATAAAGAATAAAAAACAGTTGCTATATGAATGTTCTAACCTCTTCTGATTCAAATAGTTGGCGGTGGGTCATCAGCTGGAAGAACGTGCACCCGAAGTAGGCAACAAGCATTGTAATGCTGCATGTTCTCAACAGTTGCACAGAGGTCCTGTCCACCATGGAAATATCACTGTCCGTAATGTAGCTGTGCGTCAAACCCAAAATGTGGCACATAGATGCCAGCATCAGCAGGCTCAAGTTCACATCAGCTTGCTTCTGTTGTAACATAGCAAAAACAATGTAAAGGAATAATTGGGTGCCATTTGATCACATGAAACAATCTTTTGTCATATATTTCACTGTAAAAGCTAACAGTTCATTTTTTTTACCTCACCCTGTCAAATTGGCGGTCTTTTTAAGATTGGCAAGACCACCATAAAAGAGGGATGACCCCAGAACTAGGAGAAGGTTGGACATGATGGAGCCAAGAAGGGACCATTTTAGGACCCATGTCTTGTCGTTATGCAGCGCTACTAGTGAAATAATCAGCTCAAGAACATTACCACAGGTAGCATTTAGGAGACCGCCAACTGCATATGTTCAGCTAGAATTCCAATCAAACATAAATCACAATAGCATATGAAATCTTTGCTGGGAGCTGCAAATAATCGACTTTGTAGAGGACGAAATGATGCTCTACTTGAGTCTGACATGCTTAAATGAGCCTAACTATGAAAAAAGGTTTCCGTTGCAGTTAACTGAAAGCTGAAATAGTATAATTTGGTTCTCTAGACCATCTTTTTCTTCCTTAATAAAGTCCAGCATTTTCTGGAGTTTTGGGAGATGACACCTAACACATCTCAGATTTATGATTAGGCAACCTTCCGACCTGATGAGATATTCAGTCAACCACATGGACAACGGGATCAAAATGAAGAGTTGAATAAGGCAAGTAATGGATTCATATCGAATGTTGGAACCTGAACTATAAAATACACGGGCACATCAAAGTCAAAAACATGGGCATATTAATACTGAAACCAAATACAATATATTTTGGTTTTCACTTGAGGACTTCATGAACACCATCCAAAACTAAATCCAGATGAAACGAAATGCTAGACTAATTCTCAAGATGCGCTTTCATAGACTTTTCCCAGTTCCCTTGCTAGTCAAATTATCCATTTTATTCACCTACTTTTATCTTTGTGCCAAATATACATTTCGCAACAAGTCCTACAACCAAGCCAATGAAGAAAATACGAAGTATCCCAAAGTCCGAGCATAATAAGAGTAGGGTGTTCATATAATTCACATGAAAATGTTGCATTATTTTGGCTACGTTTCCTAATTCACTAGACCACATATTAGTATTTTCAGTTTGACTTATGTATTAATTTTAGCTTATCATCTTAGAATTTAATAAGGTAGATCCAGTCATTATCCAGATTGTTCGAAAGTGAAAAATGCTTAGGAATGAGTAATATCTAAAGTAATAGATTTACCCGTTGGACCAGCGAAATAAGAAATTTGCCTAATGGGCATTAAAAAGGAGACAGAGATGTCAATTGATTTATGAATCAAGAATAGAAAATTAAAGGATCTCAGAGTTCAGCCGAACTTACATACTGAGGAAGCTCACACGTTCTGCAAGAGGGACAAGGCCCGCCAAAAACTTTATCCAAAAACCCAAGCCTGTTCCAGCAAATGACGTAAATACACAAGTTAGATTCTAAAGATAATTGATCCTAGAAAGCATAGGATTTACACTCGAAGCATGTAAGAAAATTTATTTATGTGCTAGGGGAGTAATTCATACTTAAGTGCAAATGAACAGTTTTCCCTGTGAAGAAATGAATATTGCGTCTTCCTTCGTAGTATCTTATAGAGAATGGTGTTCTGTGATATATACAATTCTTTTTGGCCTGATATTTCTAATTGTTTAGGGAAAAATATGTCAGAATAGCCAAAGCAAGAAAGAGTTATGTACGATTATTGGAGCAAAGAAAAACCGATTCTATATCGATGAATTAGTCCTAGCTTGCAGAGGAAACAATGATTCCCGTTTGGAACAGGATGGGCCCAGATTATTCCCATGAGCTGCATTTTCTCATAGTAAACCCAAACACTCAGGCCTAAAACGCTTGCCAAATTTGGGCAGAGGACAACGCAATAAAACATCCCCCACCCCAGACATGGATGATCATGATGCAACTACTAACTCGTTCATATGGATTTTTCATCAACAAAGAACGTTCATTTACAGAACTATCTCAGTGCTGCTTTATTTAAAGCGAAAGAGTACACAATTGGTGCTCCTTTCTCGAACAAAAGCTGCCTCAGCAGCCAAATGGGCCCGTCATCGATTGGATATGCTGTGGAGAAACCTCCAGGCAGATTTATTTTCCGCCAAGCACAGGTTGAACTCCAAAGCCTAATCACAAAATATGTTGCGATGATAGGCAAATAAAAAAGATCATTTTTGCTTCTTTTTTTTTTTCCGTTTACCTACTCCTATTTTTCAGGCATATTGCTATATAAACACGTACGTCAAACGCGGCTAGATTAATCCTTAGCGAACACCAATTCACTTCGATGGTACATTGGGGCGGAAGGGAGGGTTTTGGGAGAGGAGGGGAGCGATTCGTTCACCTGGCCGAAGCGGAAACAATGGGCGGCGATGGCGAGGGGCACGAGGAGGAAGAGAGGGAAGAGCCTGGTGCCGAGAAATACCTCACGGATATTGGCGAGGAGATCCTTGAGGAGAGTCTCCGAGCGCAGCTTATCGGCGACGGAGAGGCCGTCGGATCGCTTCCGCGGAGAGGAGGAGGATGACGACGTGTTGTGGGTTGGCAGACACAACGGAAACGCCGGCTCCGCCTCCTCCGCCAGGGCGTTGCCGCTGCTATGGCCCTGCCTCTGCGAAGTCATCTGGGGCGGCATCCAAGGACTGACGACGCGATTGGAAGAGGAAGAGGAAGAGGAAGAGATGGGTCGTGAAATGGAGACGGTGCAGTGCAGTTGGAAGTCGCTCTTGCCAAAAATTTAAAAAGATGCGCATACGTTTATTTATTAATCCCTTGCTCTTCTACAACTACGTACCCTGCCTTATATATATATATATATATATTCGAATACCGATTTGGGTAATTAAGTAAATCGATAGAGGCATAGATATAGGAACACAAAAATTGAAGCAAGCAAAGCACATCTTATACACCGTAATATATATAAAATAACTAACCAATATATCAACATGGTAGGTATACTTGTACTAAATCCTCCTCCTTTCCCTCTCTCTTAATACACTTGAAGTAACTATAGTTTTTCTCTTTGAAAAAAATAAGATTGCCGTGAAAAATAGGTTGAAGGTATCATTTTTAATAAATTATACTTTGTTCCAAAATATAGATTGTTGATATAATACACTTTAAGGGAAGTAGATAGGTCTAGAGATCTTACCTTAAAAGTTGTACATGAAGTACACCCATATGTATTATTATTATTTTTTAAAATTTATAAGTATTAAATTCATAACCTCTAGTATTGATAACCTTGATAGATGCATTGTTAAAGAAGGAATCTTTGATGAAGTTAGATAGATTTATATTTTAATAAAAATTAACGCCTCAAATCTTCTTTTAGGAGGTGGCAACCTAGTAAACTTTAAATATAATTATTTTTTTTCTCCGAGTATAATTTAGAACTTAGGTGTAATAATATATATTTAATCAAAATATAAATTTTATCTAAATATGTATTAAATATATGTGTAGTATATCTCTTAATATACAAGCTAATAACTCATTGTATATAACGTACATGCCCCTCTTGTTAAAATAATTTATATTTTGGTAATAATTTAAATTTTATAATTCATCCATTTTTTTTTTTAAAGTTTACTGAAATCCTTTAACTCTTACCAAAATCCTCACCATCAAAGTTCTCTAATGATCACCAGTAAGAGTCGATTGATTGCTTTCAACATCAAAATTTTAAATATCTAATTTACCTTATTATTGGAGATTTATTATAAGCTCAATTTTGCTAGAGACTTATGAAATTCTCATAATAAAGTTATTTACTTAATATTGGTCAATCGATGACTAATTGACCTTAATTCGGTATCAAATGATAGGTTTCATTGAGAATAATCAATTGATACTCGGATTGCCATCTAAGTCGATATATATTATTGGTAATCGTTGGATAAAGTGTTCGATAACTTAAATATTGATGTTGCCACTTGATAATCATCAATGACTTCTCTATTAATTTGATACCAAAAACTCAATTTAATACTCATGTGACGTTGTATCAAAAGTTTTATTAAAAACTTTATTTTGAATCAATCAAAATATTATAATGAGATGGTCATCAGCTATCTCCATTCACACACAAGGAAAAATATAAAACATCAAGTAGAGTTAATTCAAACTTACTACCTCATACCGACTCAAGTTGAACGGTAGTTAACTTGATCAAATTGCAGCCATCGATCTCCGTGATAGATTAGTTTGAGCCATCCATTTCAATATATTTAAACCATGGTTTAGCTAGTTTAATTCAATTGAGTCGTTTCATTGATTCACTATAAATTTAATTGAATCAATAAACTGACTGACCTAATAAAGCTGAAGTATAAAATCTAGCATGATCACAGTAAAGAATGATTTTTTAAAAGGAATATTTATAAAACCATGTTATCATACTGATTTGCACGTATGTTTATATGATGTAATAATACGTTCATATGACAATGAGGTTTTGTTCCATTTATTTGTTAGCATCGCATCGCATCTCACTTACTCTCTATTAAATGAATGCACTATGTTACGCTATTTCTAATTAATTAGACATCATAAAAACTCTTTCCACCTAAGTAATCAATCCAAGCAAGGAACTAAAATGCCCCATATATATATATCTTAATTTATGGTCAAATCAATGATCACCTTTCTATCAAGGAATCCACAACAGCTAGAGAAATTATTATATGTACGCGCACATCCTTTAGCTTAAGTTCAGTACTCATTCTTCCTTATGAGCTTACCAATCCCTGAGTGTTAAAGTTCTTTCTGATCATCTACTCAACTAACATTTGGTTTTTAATCTTAATAACTTTTTTCTAGACTAGCTCCGAATAGTTAAACTATCGATGATCCAATCTATAGAGACACAAGATTACCAATGAACCTAGTTTTTTCTGACACAACTTGCTGGAAAAAGGCAAAATTTTCTACAGCAGTTCAATGATTTTAAATGCTTCATTAGAAGGCAAGTAAGAGGAAGAATGTACCCATGATTGATAAAAAAATTCCAAGGTGAACTCGTCATGGCCTGGGCCTTAACAATTAGAATTTTGTTACCTGGTTATAAGATTCCTCAGAAGAGATCAAGTGCTAATGTTAGTCCAAATATAAAGAGAATTAGGAGTTGGTGGCTTTTGACGTCATAAATAAATAAGAATCCAGTCAACGAATACGAAAGCAATATCCTCAACATCCTCAGCCAATGTAAAATAATTATCTGTTGCAAATAGTTCGGTTAGATAGCATCAAAATTTTGTAAGATTATGAAATAAGGATGTGTTGTGATCTCGTTGTTTGATCTATTTAACTTGAGACTTTAACCACCACCACTTCAAATGAAGTTGACAGATAATTGAGGGCAGCGATCTAGTTAGTTAGTGAGAATTTGGAGCTCCTGGAACACATTCTTATTCTTTTGTGGTACCCACATAATCTTTGAGCTTAAAAGCCTTAAAAATTGGATTTTACAATTTAGTAGCAAGTTCATGAGCTTCAATATTGGTTTCATACCATTCTTATAATTTAGAAGAAATAAAATATAATTTTTCACCAAATTCCTTGATGAGATCAAGGAGGCAATTGTTCTTTCTAGTAGCCTCCTTGCACACAGAGGAATTTAGTTTATTTTACTTGAAATGAGAAATTTCCACAAGCAATAGATAATAATAATAAAATATCTAAGCAAGATGTTTGACTTGCGTCGGGTATCTAGTTAGAGTTGTAAGATTTAAAAGATGAGATTAAAATTATATATGATCTACTAGGAGCATTACTATAGGGACTAAGATCTTATAGCATGATCGTTTAAAACAATAGTTTTAGTACATGCTTAACTAGAATAAAAAATAAATAAAAATAGTAGAATTCTTATTTCTCACCATCATCTGTGTCGTTGAAGTAACGAATGCAATCATTGTTAGTCATGCAAAATGGGTCGGGCCGCTCACAGGCGGCTCATGCCCGACCCGAATCGGACCGTGCCAGGCACGGCCCGCCTCTTGCACGTGTCTGTGCTGGGCTGCGCTTCCGCAGCCTATGGCATGACACGGTACGGGCATGAACCCGTACCGTACTTGGCCCGAGCCTGAGTGTGGCTAGCTAGGTCGAGGTGCAGACACAGAGAGGAGATGCGAAGGACAGGCAACATTGTCGATGGAGTGGAAAGGAGCGGTGGATTAATCGATGGTGCCTGGCGGAGTTCTCGACGGATAATTTCTTCACCCAACATTCATTCATTTACATTTTTGCACACCACTTTTTTCATTATATTATTTCTTTTAAAGGGTATTTTGGTCATTGTACTTTATTATCTATATTTTGGATTTGAGAAGCATTGTCAATTTAATAGTTTTATTACTATGGTGTTATCAATTTTATTGTCAATTTAATAATTTTATTACTATGGTGTTATCAATTTTATTGTCAATTTAATAATTTTATTACTATGGTGTTATCAATTTTTTTATTTTTTACTTATTTCTTAATATTTATTTTTTCTTTTTTTCATTAAATTTTAAGATGACTAATAATAATAATAATAATAATAATAATGCTACTATAAAGAACCTCCAGCTTACTGAGCTAACAACTATTAGAGGATATTACACCAACAAACAAGAAGAGAGTGATAGGATATGAAGTAAGATAGACAAAGTATTTGGGAATAAAGATTAGATGGAAAATAATGGATCAGTTGTGGTAGAGATAGGAGAAGAAATAATCTCATATCATTCTCCATTAAAACTTGATGTTGGTACTACTACTAATAGAGACATACAAAATTTTAGATTTTTGAATATAATAGCTAATCACATTGAATTTCTCCATATTGTTGCAGCTATTTGGAGTACAGAAATTAAGGGCTTTGAGATGTACAAAGTATGACAAAGACTTAAACTCATGAAAGGTGCAATGAAAGAACTATTCAAGAAAAATTTCAGTCAAAGTAAAACTTAAGGCAGACAAGGCTAGAAGTAATTTGGAAAGTATCCAAAGACAATTGCAAGATACTCCTTTACTAGCTAATCTGCATGTGCAAGAGAAATATGCCTTAATAGAATTAGAAAAATGGGATAGAGTAGAGGAAAGTATACTGAGACAAAAGTCTAGAGCTTATTGGATTACTTTAGGTGATTCAAACTCTAAATTCTTTTTTGCCTGTGCAAAAGCAAGGAATGATGTCAAAACTCTTAATATCCTATATAGTAGAGATGGGGAGAGATTAACTACTCATGATAAGATCAGTACAGAAATAGTTGACTTTTATAAAGGTTTAATGGGAAATGCAGAATATGAACTTCCTATGGTGGATAAAATGACAGTTAGACTTGGTAGACTAGTTCAGCACCATCATTTCTCAGGTCTATGTGCAGCTATCTCAGAAGTAGAGATCAATCAGGCTTTATTTGACATAAATGATGATAAAGCTCCGGGAATTGATGGATTTGGTGCATTATTTTTAAAAAAAGCATGGCCTGTGCTAAAACATGATATATGTGTAGCAATACAAGAGTTCTTCATGACAGGAAAAATGTTGAAAGCTATAAACTCTACTCTAGTAACACTCATACCCAAGGTATCAAATCCAGAAACTGTAAAAGACCTAAGACCAATTGCTTGTTGTACAATTTTATACAAGATTATTACTAAGATCTTGGTGAATAGACTTAAAGGAGTGATTGTGAACTAGTTAGTGAAGCTCAGTCAGCCTTTGTGCCAGGAAGAGTGATTGTAGATAATATCATATTAAGTCATGAACTCATTAAAGGATATACTTGAAAAATAATATCCCCTAGATGCATGATCAAGGTAGATCTACAAAAGGCTTATGATTCAGTAGAATGGATATGTGTGGAATAAATGCTCATAGAATTGGGATTTCCTCCTAGATTCATTCAATGGGTGATGGCTTGCATCAAATAAGTACATTATACCATTCTAATAAATGGTAAGAAAACGGTACCTTTTCAAGCAAAAAGAGGATTAAGACAAGGTGACCCTCTATCACCTTATATTTTTATCCTTGTGATGGAATACTTGAGTAGATGTATGAGGGAGCTAGGAGATAAGAAAAACTTTAAATATCATCCTAAATGTGCAAAATTATCTATTACTCACCTTTGTTTTGCAGATGATTTACTTATGTTTTCTAGAGGAGATGAGAAATGTATCAAGCTCCTACATGAGGCATTTCTTAAATTCTCAAAGGCATCAGGTTTGAAAGCTAATGCACTTAAGAGTAGTATTTACTTTGGAGGAGTACCTGCCGAAACAAAAGACAGAATATTACATATACTTGACTATAGAGAGGACTCTTTACCATTTAAGTATCTAGGAGTACCTTTGGCTCCTAAGAAACTAAAAATTATAGAATGTAAAGTACTGCTTGACAAAATGATGGTTAGACTTAAAAGTTGGACTACCAAGTTGCTAACATATGTAGGAAGAGCTTAACTTATAAAGTCAGTATTATTTGGAGTGTAAAGCTATTAGTTACAATTATTCATATTGCCCAAAAAAATAATCAAAATGATGGATGCAGTTTGCAGGACATTCTTATGGACAGGATCAATTGAGACTAGTAGGAAGACATTGGTAGCTTGGAATAAAGTTTGCACACCAAAGTTAGCCAGATGACTTAACTTACTAAGACTAGACTTATGAAATAAGGCAGCCATCTTCAAGCTCTTTTGGGATATGCAGATGAAGAAAGATAAATTATGGAACAAATGGGTACACACTTATTATGTAAACCCCCACCTTCAAAAATTATATATATAAAAAAATCGGTCCAGTTCAACTGAACTGGCCAGCCGGCCGGTCCAGCTGAACCGGCTCGAACCCGGTTCGAAAGAAAACCAACACGAGCGAGAAGAGGCGCGGCTCTTCCCACTCGCGTCGCCTTCTTCCTCGAACTCGCGACGCCGCCCCCTCTTCGATCGCAGCGGAGCGAACACCGACGCCTTCCCGCCGCATTCGCCGTTCGTTGTCCATCGCGGCCGTCCGACCATCGTAGATCCCTGCCGCAGCAAGGAGAGCACGGCGGAGGTCTGCTACCGCGCCCCCACCCCCTTTTCCATCCCCTGTTTCCTCCCCTTCGAGGGAGAAGTTGCAGCTGTCCGTCGCATTTCCTCCGCGCCCACCGCTTGCCGTCGCTGCTGCTGTTCGCAGCCGCCGTCGCAGCCCGTTCCTCTCCGCCGCGACGAGGAGCGCTCGGCGGAGACGAGGAGGGCTCTGTTGCTGCGGCGCAATCCTTCCCCTGCATCCGCCCCTATCCGCGAGTTCAGCCGCCGTTCGCCTCCCTCACCCACAGTAGAGCAGCGCCGGTGCCGCTCCGCTTTGTCAGCGTTCGTCGCCTGCTCGCCGTCGTCCGCTGTGCATCGTCCCCCGTTGCAGAAACGGGAGCCCGAAGGAGGCAGCGCGCGACCCCCCATCTTCCCCTGCGTCTTCCTTCGCGTTCGCAGCTATCCGCCTGCTGCGTCTACCACCGTCCCGTGCATAGATCGTCGGGCGACGTCTCCCCCACTGCAATTGGAGACGCTCGCCCCCGCTGCACGCCCGCGAGCTGCCGTCGACCCCCGACGCCAACGTAGCAGGCGTCTATTTCCGCCGCCGCTGCTCGTTCGATCCCAGCACCACCGGCGAGCGGTGGAGCCACGAATCCGCCCGCCTCGCCGGCCGTGCTGTGCTTTTGTTTTGAGCCCGTGGGCCCCAGTCGGCATAGCACGAATCTAATATATATAATGTTACATATATTAAAGTAATAAATTATAGTTGGCACAGTGGTAAATGATATTATTTCCCCATTGCCGATCTCGGTTCGACTCTTCGCTCGCGCACATTTATGCAAAAAATGTGCTGTTTATATGCTCGGGCCGGGCACGGCCCGGCACCCCCCTGGGCGTGCCGTGCCTGACCCGGCCCGACCAGTAAGTTAAGTTCATCGGTTGTGCCCGACCCGTGGGCCCCTGGGGCGTGCCGTGCGTGTGAAGGTTCCCGAGTTCATCGGCTGGCCGATCGTCGGATTTTGCGAGCTCCGGTGAGGTGGCGGCTAGGGTTCCGGCGGCCGGCCGCGAGGTTTTCCGACGAGTAAATAGTGATCGGCTGGTTAAGTTAACTTCTTCCTTAATCATGCTTAACGATTAATTAAGCATGGTTAGTTATAAATAAGTATGATTAATATAGATTAAGTTTATGATTTGTTTATATTGATTTAAATTAGAGTTAAATAATCAAGTTTTAATTAAGATTTTTAATTATTTTAATTAATGGATTGATAGATTTTTAATTTATTTATCTTAGGAGAAAATAAATTAAATTTATTTTAAATAATTGTGTTAATTAGGACTATTGTGGGTACACGATCCGAGTAGCTCGACGGGTGAATATCTCCGCGTGACTTGGCTCAGAGGAGCGGATCGCTAACCCAGGTGCGTTGGTTCTCCAATGGTAGGATTTATTCAAGCTAGGGAATTCCCGCTGGGGTTTTCTTAGGAACAATTCTTGGATGTCTTAAATATGATAAAATATAATGCTTGATAAGATTTGACTTGTATCCATGTTAGTGTAATTTATTTTATCTAACTTGTTCTAAATCCATGTCTTGCATGCTGTATTGATTTCCTTGCTATGTGTTAAATAATTATCATGCGGACATAGATAGTAGATAACGACATGTTAGAACCTTTGGCGACGTCACCGCCACTTAGACAGAAAAAGGGGCCTTTTCCATATGCCCCGGGTTGACCGCCGCGCACCGACGGTGGTCAACCAGTGACGTCCCGTTAGGCGCCACTCCCGAGGTTGATGCATAGTTGAGATGCTAGGAGCACCACTCCCGACGTTATGCATAGCTTATATACTGGGAGCTGGTAGGGTAAGAGACTGTACAAACTCCATGGTCAGGTTAGACCGGAAATATGGAGCAAGTCCTTACCCGAAATCTTCACCCGTACGAGTGTCGTTTAGGTGGCCTCGTGATAGTCCTGAGATGGTTAGCAAGGATGAGCCCTACCATGGACTTGGCACCGATGGAGTCGAGGTTGCCACAGCCCATCGTGCGGATGTGCGCCAATCTCAATAGACGTCGACTGCTATTGGACTGGGAAGGTGATTCCATATGCGACGCCTTGGATAGTGGATCCGTAGACCGCACGGCTATCACCCTTGACGTCTGCAGACAATCGGATGAGTAGTCCGGATCCTAGGATGGTTATTCCGGCTAGCCGTGGCCGATGATATTGTTATATGGCGACCTTGTCTACGGACATCGTGTAGTACTACATGGGTGTCGTGGCCCCTATGGAATCCGGAGAGAATGTAAGGGCACGATAGTTTTGTTATGGGAGGCATGGTCGACGACTAGTGAAACAATGGAGAGGGATACTGGGTCACCCGTCCTCTCCGCCAACATCAGTGCAGCGGGCATAGGTAGAGACAGAGACAGAAAGGCACTGATGGGCTTACTGATACCCTTAGCTCGGGTATTAACTAAGCATAGGCTGGCAGCCCGAGTATTATAACTTCAAAGTATTATTATGACGTAGGTGACATACTGTTGACATTGACACTAGATACAATGTAGGTGAGATCTAGTGAGTTATACATCGGTATTTTATTTATGATGTTTGTTGCTTCCCATAAATTGATTTACACAAATCAAATGGAAAATGATGATTAACCACCAAAGACATCCTAGAATACTCCTCCTAGCTTTTGATTTCTTTATTCGGTAGAGCCGTAATTTCGCACTAGGCCGCAAGGCTGAGCACACCACTTTTCCCCGTGTGTGCAGGTGTATTAGATGACTGTCCGAGAGATTTGATGAAGATGAGTCCGTGGACGAGTCTATTTTTATTTCTCGATGTCTTTTATTATAGAATTGTAATAGGTTTATCAGGACTGTGTTAGGAATATTGAGTTAGATGAATTATTTGTAAATTCCGCTGCGTAAATGATGTATTGGATGATATGTATCACTTGATGCCTTGTATGGGTTCGTTGGGCTCATACGGCGGTTGCCACGTGCCCGACAGTAGGGTCGGGGTGTGACATATTATATAAAAAATAAAAATATTCATTGTCACGCCCCGACCCAACTGCCGGCTGCATGGCAACCGCCGTATGAGCCCAACAGACCCATACAAGGCATCAAGTGACACATACCATTCATATACATCGTTTATGCAGCGGAATTTACAATTTAATTTATCTAACTCAACATTTCCTACACAGTCTCGATAAACCTACTACAATTCTATGAAAAAGACATCGAGAAATAAAAATAGACCCGTCGATGGACTCATCTTCATCAAATCTCTCGGACAGTCATCTAACACACCTGCACACACGGGAAAAAGTGGTGTGCTCAGCCTTGCGGCCTAGTGCGAAATTACGGCTCTACCGAATAAAGAAATCAAAGGCTAGGAGGAGTATTCTAGGATGTCTTTAGTTGTTAATCATCATTTTTCAATTGATTTGTGTAAATCAATTTATCAAAAGCAGTAAAACAACATAAATAAATTACTGATGTATAACTCGCTAGATTTCACCTACATTGTATCTAGTGTCAATGTCAACCGTATGTCACCTACGTCAAATTATACTTTGAAGCTATAAAACTCAGGCTGCCAGCCTATACTTAGTGAATACCCTAGCTAAGAGTATCAGTAAGCCTATCAGTGCCTTTCTCTCTCTGTCTCTACCTATGCCCGCCGCGCTGATGTTGGCGGAGAGGACGGGTGACCTAGTATTCCTCTTCATTGTTTCGCTAGTCGCCAACCATGCCTCCCCTAGCGAAACCGTCGTGCCCTTACATCCTCCCCGGATTCCGTAGGGGCCACGACACCCATGTAGTACTACACGATGTCCGTAGACAGGGTCGCCATATAACAATATCATCGGCCACGGCTAGCTGGAATAACCACCCTAGGATCCGGACTACTCATTCGATCGTCTGCAGACGTCAAGGATGATAGCCGTGCGGTCTACGGATCCACTGTCCAAGGCGTCGCATGTGGAATCACCTTCCCAGTCCAATAGCAGTCGACGTCTATCGAGATCGGCGCACATCTGCACGATGGGCTGTGGCCCTCGACTCCATCAGTGCCAAGTCCATGATAGGGCTCATCCTTGCTAACCATCTCAGGACTATCACGAGGTCGCCTAAACGACACTCGTGCGGGTGAATTTTGAGTAATGACTTGCTCCATATTTCCAGTCTAATACGACCATGGAGTTTGTACAGTCTCTTAACCTACCAGCTCCCAGTATATAAGCTATGCACAACGTCGGGAATGGTGCTCCCAGTACCTCCGCTATGCATCAACCTCGGGAGTGGCGCCTAGCGGAACGTCACCGTTTGACCACTGTCGGAACGCGGCGGTCAACCGGGGCATATGGAAAATGCCCCTTTTTTTGTCAAAGTGGCGGTGACGTCGCCAAATGTTCTAACAATGTCATTATTTACTATCTATGTCCGCATGGTAGGTGTGCTAGCATAACATAGAAAAATAATAACATAACATACAACATGCTCGACAAGATATCACGACATATTAAAACTAGCATGGACATCATAGTATATTCTACATGTTAGACAGAATAACTAAACTAACATGCAGGCGAAACAAATCTTATCAAGCAAAACATTTTATTATATTTAAGACATCCAAGAATTGTTCCTAAGAAAACCCCAGCGGGTATTCCCTAGCTTGAATAAATCCTACCATCGGAGAACCAACGCACCTGGATTAGCGATCCGGTCTTCAGAATCAACCCGCGTAACAACGAATCACTCCGTCGAACTACTCGGATCACGTACCCGCGATAATCCTAATTAACACAATTATTTAAAACCAAATTTAATTTTTTTTCCCTAAAGTAAATCGAATATTAATTTATCAATCTAACCTAATTATTCAAATACTAATTAACCAAATTTCTTTTTTACAAATTAAATTAACTTAGTTAAGCTTAGATAAATTCTATCAAATTTATCCATTTAAAACCCTCATCTAGCCCAAGTCAAAGGGCCCAAATAACACTCATCAATACTTAATTAGATCAATTAAAAATTAATTAGCTATTTTAAATCACCTAATCATACTCATGAAAAGTTAAATTATTATTATTATTATTATTATTATTATTATTATTATTATTATTATTATTATTATTTTATTATTTTGACTGGTCAACGGTCAACAGTTGACCCGGTCAGCGCGGTGGACCCAATCACTATTCATTTGGCTTAACTTGAGTCTGACCCAAGCCTAGCCAGTTCGGTTCGATCGAGTCAGCTCTAACCCATCTAAATCCGAGTCCGACTCGAGTTCGGTTCAAATTAATTTGGTTCGACTCAGGTTCAATTTAATTGATTCAGCTTACCTCAACTAACTCAACTCGAACCCAAACTTAACTCGAATTCAACCCAACTAACTCCAATCTGGTTCAACTCAACCCATTCACAAACTCTACTCAATTAAATCATAAATTTTTACTTAACTAAATTTATCATGCTTAATTAATCCACTAAGCTTGGTTAATTAACACTAAGCATGTTTAAATTAATCTAAGCATTTCAACAACACTAATTTATTCTAAACGTGTTTAATTACGACTAAACATGCTTAAATAAATCGCTAATCGCGATTATGGAAAAATAAATCTACCTTAGCCGGAATCACTATTCACCATCGGAAACACTATTCACTCGTCGTAATAGTAACGTCATCGCTGGAACCCTAGCCGCCCCTTCTTCGGAGCTCGCGAAATCAGCGACAAACTTGACGGCGAGCTCCGCAAGCCTATGCACGTGTGGGAACCGACAACGACCTACGCAAAATCCGGCTATCAACACCTAAACGGTCCAAATTTTTAGCGTCGCTGGCGAACTTTAGGGCAAGTTCGCCGGAGGGTAAAATCGCCCAATAACAGAGGGGAAACAGAGCTCCTAACCTTGCGATCGCATGGGGAAGGAGAGGTGGAGGATCCGGCTGGCGAGGAGTGGATTCGCAGCTCCACTCGTCGCCGGAGGTGCGGCGGGTCGAAACAAGCATCGGCGACGAAACCGTCGCTTGCTGCAATCGCGTCGGGGCCGAACGCAAGCTCACGAGCTTGCGGAGAGGGCGACCAACTCGAGCCCCAGCAACCACGAACGGCGCGTCGGTGATCCACGCGTGGAACGACGGCCGGACGGCGGACGATGGCTGCGGACGGCGAGCGATTTCAGCACGCGATGAGGAAGGTTGCAGTGGAAAAATGGGAGGCGCGCCATAGGCACTTCCATCGAGCTCCCCTCACCGAGACCAGAAGCAGAGGCCGGCAGGAGGCGGGCGACTGCCGGCGGAGGCTGCGGCGGCGAGGAAATCGCCGCTCGGGGCATGCGAGCAGACGTTTCTACTCGCGGCTTTGTTTCCGCCCGCAAGCAGGGGAAGGCGGGGAAGAGGAGGAGGCGCTCGGCTGTAGACCTCTGTCGCGCTCTCCTCGTTGCAGCGAGGAGCTCCGGAGGGCGAGCGGAGGCGGCGAACGACAGACGGCGAGCTCGCGGGAAGGATAATGCAGGGGAAGGAAAGGGGGCGCGGCATCACCGCTGCACTTTCCTTGCTGCGGCGCCGGCGATGGACGGCGGACGGCGGACGACGAACGTGGTGGGAAGGCACCGGCGTCCGCTCCGCTGCGATGGAAAAGGGCGGCGTCGCGAGCTCGAAGAAGAAGAAGGAGGAGAAGAAGAAGGAGAAAAAGAAGGAGAAAAAGAAGGGGAAGAAAGGGGAAGAGGGCGAGCACAAGTGGGAAGAGCCCGCTCGCGTTGGCCCTTCAGACCGGGTTGGGTCGGTTCACTCGGACCGGCCAGCTGGCCGGTTCAGTTGAACCGGACCGATAAAAAATATTTTTTTTCTAAAATATAATTTATTAAGGTGGGAGTTTACATTCATACTATGACTCTACCCAAACAAACAAGCTGGATGTTGAAGAAAGTAATAATGAGTAGAGAGGTATTACAATACCATCCCTGACTGGTAATAATACTAACTAGAAAAACCACAATCAGTGTAATTTACAATATATTGGTGGGTACATTGCCAAAGAAAAATTGGACAAGTTTGATATGTGATTCTACAGTTAGACCTAGAACTACCTTCATTCTATGGCTTACTTTGCATCAGAAATTAATGACTGCATATAAACTACTCAAGCGGGGCATGCAAATAGAAGGAGGATGTCAGCTATGTCTAACTGCAATAGAAACCTTAGAACATTTGCTGAATGAATGTAAATATAGCAATACTATATGGAGTGATTTGTTAAAATGGAATGAAGAAGTTTTAAGACAAACTACATGGGAAACCACAATTAATATAGCTGCTAGAATAACTAAAAGGAGAACTTTGAAAGGACAGCTTATGCAGGTGGTGATAGCAGAGTTTGTATATCATATTTGGGAAGAAAGAAACTGGAGATTATTTAAGCAACAAGTAAGAGATGAGGTGGACCTTCTTCGACATATCAAGACGGTAATTTTCACTAGGCTGGATAAAGAAAAAATAACTTATATTATATTTACTTCTTTATAACTTGTAGCACATGATATTGTAGTGATGCTCAAATATCCTTCCTAGAAGGTGAGTTGAAGTAAAATTTATGTAAGATGATGTAACTATACTGAAACAATGTAATATCTTATTGGTAAATGATAATTTAATTTATTTGCAATAAATAAATAAATAATAATAATGATTTTAATTATAATACTTATAATTATTAATATTTTTCTTAAGAATTGGGCTATGGTTAGAGTAATTGTGCTCTACATGGGAGGATCATGAGGTATTGAGTTCAAAACTCGATAAGTTCTAAAAAAAAATATTTTTTTTAAGAATTTGATTATAATCTTTTTAGTTCAATGCAGAATAATTCTCATTCTATGTAGATCTCAAATATTATGAAAATCCTCCCACTGATGGCAGTACAACTAGAACTGAACATGAGGCTAAATTTGATCCTATTGGTAAAAAAAGAACTAGTATGGTTTGACAAGAATTTGATCTTATAATAGTTGACAATATTGAAAAAGCTTGCTGTAAGAGGTGTAAGAAATTATTTACAACTTTCTCAAAAATAAAAACTCGTCATTTAAAGAGGAAGTCACATAAATCAAATATCTTCTACACAGCAGCTTTTAAATATAAATTCTAATTAAATTTATAATTATAAATGAATTACCTTTTTCTTTCGCTAGAGTCCTAATTTTATTTGTCTCATACAAGTTGTATTTTATCCTTATTTTAAAGGTATTAGTAGAACTACAGTTAGATCTCATATAGTAAATTTTTTTTATGATTATAAAAATAACATTTTTAATGATTTTAAAGATAATGTAGTTATTCATTATCTTCTAATGTTTGGACTAGTCAGCATAATAGTATGACATATATGTGTATTAGTTATCATAGCTTAGATACTGAGAGCACCACTCCCCAGGCTATACATAGCTTAGATACTGGGAGCTGGTAGGTAAAGAGACTGTACAAACTCAATGGTCATATTAGACCGAAAATATGGAGCAAGTCATTACCCAAAAATTTATACCTGTACGAGTGTCGTTTAGGCGACCTCGTAATAGTCCTGAGATGGCTAGCGAGGATGAGCCCTACCATTGACTTGGTACCGATGGAGTCGAGGTTGCCACAGCCCATCGTGCGGATGTGCGTCAATCTCGGTCGATATCGACTGCTATTAGACTGGGAAAGTGATTCCCTATGCGACGCTTTGGACAGTGGATCCGTAGACCACGCGGCTATCATCCATGACGTTCTGCAGACAGTCGAATAAGTAGTCCGGATCCTAGGATTATTTTTATTGGTTAGCTATGGCCGATTTGTCTTGTTGATGGTGACCCTATCTTCAGGCAGTGTGTAGTACTACACGAGTTACCGTTGCCCATACGGAGTTCGGGGAGGATGTAAGGGCACGACAGTTTCGCTAGGGAATGCATTGAGGGGAACTAGCGAGATAGTGGAGAGTGATCAAGAGTCACCCGTCCTCTCCGCCAACATCAGTGCAGCGGGCATAGGTAGAGACAGAGACAAAAAGGCACTGATGGGCTTATGGATGCCCTTAACTCGGGTATTCATTAAGCATAGGCTGGCGGCCCGAGTCTTGTAACTTTAAAGTCGTATTATAACATAGACGACATATGTTGATGACATTGACACTAAATACAACTTAGGTGACATCTAGTAAAATATACGTCTATATTTATATATGTTGTTTTACTGCTTTCTATGAACTGATTTACACAAATCAAATGAAAAATGATGATAAACAACTAAAGGCATCCTAGAATACTCCTCCTAGTCTTTGATTTCCTTATTCGGTTTCGAGCTGTAATTTCACACTAGGCTGCAAGACTGAGCACACCACGTTCAATGTGTGTGCAGGTTGTTAGATGACCGACCGGAATATTTGATGAAGATGAGGGATATTAACGGGGACTGTGTTAGTAGAGATTTATAGATGATTTAATTATATATTCCACTGTGTTGATTATGTGTATGGATAATAATTATTTCCAAATGCCTTGTATGGATCCTCTGGGCTCATACGGCGGTTGCCACGTGTCCGACAGGCGGGTCGGGGCGTGACATTATGTATATGATATAATAATTAAGTATGTAAAGAAATCGAATCAATATTTGTAGTAGGGATGTATTATTCAATTCCAATTAGCTAGCTATTTTATTATGATGTTAGATGAAATTAGGGAGTTATTGACTTGGACCTTATTTTGATTTGGACTATTAGTTTAGGGGATATCGTGCCTAGTTGAGAAATAACATAGAGAGATGACTGGTCATATTATGCACAATGCTACTTATAAATCGCATACAAAGTAAATATCTAAATATAACTTTATTTATATTAGGAAGATTTTTTCGAAATGATTAAAGGAAGTGTGAAATTTTACACGGTTGGTTCTGAAGAAGACCAGACTACATCATCAGGTGCGTTGGTTCATCGTAATTAGGATTTATTCAAACTAGGGAACTACCTACTGAGGTATTATTAGGAAGGTCGTGGATGCCTTGAAACTAATAAAATACTATGTTTGCTAAATATGTGATAACATGCATGCTAGAATGATATTATTTATGTAGCATGAGTTATATGCCATGTATATACTGTTTAACATGCTTTATCAAATTCTTTTACATATTGCCTTATGTTTACTGAAATGCTACTACCTTGCTAAAGAAGATGATATATTGATTATAAAGTTAAAACACTATATAGGAGATAATATCACAAATGGTTACCTATCACTCTAGTTTAGATAGAGACATAGGTAACATTTGATACTAGCATCTCCTAGGGACATCACTAGATTAAATATTGTGAGGATGTATTAGCAATACATTCTAGATGATAAATCGAACCCTTAGTGTTCGAATAGTGATGTTCACTCACTATTACCACTCCTGGGGCTACACACAGCTCAGATACTGGGAGTTGGTTGGAAAATGGACTAGATGAACTCCAAGGTTAAGATAGACCAGAAAGCGGAGTAAGTCCATACCCGGATAAAAATTACCCACACGCATTACGTTTGAGCATCATCGTGATAGTCCCAGAATGGTCAGCGGGGAAGAACCCTTCCAAGGATTTAGCAGGCATGTAGTCGAGTTAGCCACAGCCCATTATGCAGATGCGAGCTCAACTCGGCCAACATCAACTGCTATTGAATTGAAGAGGTGAATTCCCTTAAAGCCTTGGACAGTGGATCCGTAGACAACACGACTAGTATTCCAGACGTTCTGCAGACGATCTGATGAGCAGTCCGGATTCTAGGGTTATTAATTAATTCGGCTAGCTGTGGCAGAGGACATGTTAATTGAGGTGACCCTGTCGACAGACAGTTTTGTAGCGCTACATGGTGGGTTGTGATCGTACTGGGTTTCCAAGGGGAAAGGTACGGGAGTAACCGGTTTTGCTGGGACGGGATGTAGAGATCGACCAACGGGACAGTAGAGAGAGATACACAGTCACCCGATCTCTCTGCCAATATCCGTACAGCGGGCATAGGTAGAGACTTGGATATTTACGGCATGGATGGGCTTATAGAAATCCCTGATCAGGATATCCCCTGAGCATAGGTTGGCGGCTCGAAGCACTTGACATAAAGACAGAAATACTTCTAGTTGACATATACTAGAGATACAAATATATTATGCAACATAGATAACATATACTAACGACAGAAAAGTTGTTCAACATAGATGACTTTTACTAATGACATACATATTGTTCAACATAGATGTTAACTAAGAACATATACACAAACAGTTAGAACCAAACTTTGTTAATGACATTATTTACACTAAAAAGTTAATAATTGATAATTAATAAACCCAAAGGCATCCTAGTACTTCCCCCTAGTGTTTGATTTCCTATCTACGATGTCGAGCTGTAATTTCGCACTAGGCCGCAAGGTTGAGCACACTGCGTTCAATGTGTGTGCATGTGTGTTAGATGATCGATCATGATGGTTGATGAAGATGAGTCTATCGATAGATTTATTTTTAGTGATCAATACTTATCATAGAATTGTAGTAGGTTTATCGGGACTGTGTTAGCAGTGTTGAGTTAGTTATTTTAAATGTATATTCCGCTGAGATGATATGTATATGGACTGTAATATCAACTAAATGCTTTGTATGGATCCTTTGGAGCTCATACAGCGGTTTCCACGTGCCCGATAATAGGGTCGGTGTAAACCCCCACCACCTTGAAAAAAAAATTAATTAAATAATTCGGCCCGGTCCAACCGAACTGGTCGGTCAACCGGTTCGGGTGAACCGGCCGCCCCTTTACACGGGGATGCGGCCGCGAGCGAGAAGGGCAGAAGCCCTATCTCGCTCGAGCTGCGTTTTCCTCGAGCGCTCTCTGCGCCTCTGCATGCAGCACGGACGAACGCCGACGAGCCCGCCGGCGCGCCGTCCGTTGGCCCTCGTGCCGTCGGTTGTGAGTCGGGTCGGAGGGGAGCTCGACAGCGGCTTCAGTCGGGACGAAACCCCCGCCGCCAGCCCTTCCGTCGTGACGAACCGAGGTGGGTTGCCGCTCTCTTCGCCGGCGACTTCGACCTCGATCCGCCTCCGCATCCCTCGAGATCGCTTCACCGCACCACCACGAGCGCCTAGCAGCCGGCATTCCACCCGGATTTGGCTGGCGAAGCGAGCGACTGGCGAGACGTTGGGGCGAGACGTGCGATCGGCAGCGGCGAGCGAGTCCTTCGTTTCCGCCCTCGTCGTTGCTTGATCCGACCTCCACTAGCCACTAGCGAGTTAATAGGTGAGGAATCCCATCTCGATCGGCCTTTCGATCCCCTATTTCCGCGGCATTGCTGCCGCTGTTCGCGGGTGGTCCGCCGACCCCCTCAACCCTCCGGCGTTCGGGTTTTGACGACGGATTTGGTGCAAGTGGGATTAATGAAAACGGTTGGGTTGAATCAAGTGGAATTAAATCGGTTGGGTTTGAGTTGGGTTTGGGTTCAGGTTGAGTTGGGTTGGGTGAGCCGAATCAACTAATCGAAATCAGTTTGAACTCGAGTCAAACCCAATTGAATTGGGTTGGTTGAACCGGACCCGAGTCGAACCGAATTGAACCGAACCGAACCGGATGAACAGTAATCGAATCGTTGACCGAGTCAACAGCTGACCCAGTCAGCATTGACCGGGCCCACCGCTGGCACAGTCAGCGTTGACCGGGCCCACAGCTGACCCAGTCAGCGTTGACCGTTGACCGGTCAACCGTTGACCATTGACCGGTTAGAAAATAATAAAAAAATAAAATTTAATTTAAATAATTAATAAAATAATAAAATAATATTAAAATAATAAAATAATAATAAAGTAATACTAAAATAATAATAAAATAATAAAATAATAAAAAATCATAAAAATAATAAAAATTTCTATAGGTTCTACTTGGCCCCTGAGTGACTTGGGCCAAGTTATGGGTGAGTTTGATTAGTAGAAATTGAATAAAAATTTATTCAAGTTATTAGCGAAAAATGTAAAAATATGATTAATTTAGAATTGATTAGGTGAGATTAATTCTAAACATGTATAGGATTAATTTAATGTAATAATTATTTAATTGATAGATTTTAATCTATTTATCTTAAGGGAAATAAATTAAATCTATTTAAATTATTTTTGTTAAATAGGATTATTGTGGGTACGCGATCCGAGTAGCTCGGCGGGTGATTATCTCCGCGCGACTTGGTTCCGAGGAGCAGATTGCTATCCCAGGTGCGTTGGTTCTCCGATGGTAGGATTTATTCACGCTAGGGAATTCCCGCTGGGGATTTCTTAGGAAAAATTCTTGGATGTCTTAAATATGATAAACCATAATATTTGATAAGATTTAAATTATATGCATGCTAGCATAGTTATCTTATCCAACATGTTTGATCTGCTAGGTATCTAACATGCTTTATAATCATGTGTTGCATGCTATATTGTTTAGGTATGATATGCTAAATGATTACCATGCAGACATAGATAGTATATGCGACATGTTAGAACCTTTGGCGACGTCACCGCCACTTAGACAGAAAAAGGGGCCTTTCCCATATGCCCCGGTTGACCGCCGCGTCCCGTCGGTGGTCAAAACGGTGACGTCCCGCTAGGCACCACTCCCGAGGTTGATGCATAGCTTGGATACTGGGAGCGCTACTCCCGAGGTTATGCATAGCTTATATACGGGGAGCTGGTAGGGTAAGGGACTGTACACACTCCATAGTCATGTCAGACTGGAAATATGGAGCAAGTCCTTACCCGAAATCTTCACCCGCGCGAGTGTCGTTGTAGGCGGCCTCGTGATAGTCCTGAGATGGTTAGCTAGGATGAACCCTACCATGGACTTGGCACCGATGGAGTCGAGGTCGCCACAGCCCATCGTGCGGATGTGTGCCAATCTTGACAGACGTCGACGGCTATTGGACTGGGAAGGTGATTCCACATGCGACGCCTTGGACAGTGGATCCGTTGATCGCACGGCTATCACCCTTGACGTCTGCAGACGATCTGATGAGTAGTCCGGATCCTAGGGTGGTTATTCCGGCTAGCCGTGGCCGATGATATTTAAGAGAGGCGACCCTGTCTACGGACAGTGTGTAGTACTACACGGGTTGTCGTTACCCCTACGGAATCCGGGGAGGATGTAAGGGCACGACGGTTTCGCTAGGGGAGGCATGGTTGGCGACTAGTGAAACAACTGGAGAGGGACTCTGGGTCATCCGTCCTCTCTGCCAACATCAGTGCAGCGGGCATAGGTAGAGACTGAGACAGAAAGGCACTGATGGGCTTTTTGATACCCCCAGCCCGGGTAGTCACTAAGCGTAGGCTAGTAGCCCGAGTTTATGAAACCTAAAAGTCTCACCATGACGTAGGTGACAGATTATTGATATGGACACTAGACATGACTAGGGTGACATCTAGTGACATGTACACATGTATTTATTTATTTAATTGGTTATTTATGATGTCTATGTTTATATAATTGTTTAAACGATGTGGCATGAAATATGATGATTAACCACCAAAGACATCCTAGAATACTCCTCCTAGCCTTTGATTTCCTTATTCGGTACAGCCGCAATTTCGCATTAGGCCGCAAGGCTGAGCACACCGCATTCAATGTGTGTGCAGGTGTCGACGCACGAGATGAGATCGTTGACGGAGGGTTCGTCGCGGAAGGTATACGACTGCTGTTATGAGTTTTCGTATGTCGATCTTAGCTTTGTATTAGGAGATATCGGGACTGTATTTAAGATGTTATTTGGAAATGTGGGTGTATGTAGTTTAGTATTTGTATTTATGCCTTGTATGGGCTTGTCGGGCTCATACGGTGGTTGCCACGTGTCATCCTGCGGGTCGGGGCGAGACAGTCGGGGCGTGACAAAAGTACTTGGAATCCTAATGGATTTAGTGATTATAATATTTTAGATTGGTAGAGAATAAATAAAAAATCTTTTCCTATAATGTCTATGATTGCTCGTGATTTTCTAAGTGTAACGATGTCTACAATGACATCAGAATCTTGTTTTAGCGCAGGAGGCAGGGTTTTGGATGAAAAAGGAGTTGATTAAATCCTTTGAGCATGGAAGTTTGTATTTGCATGAAGGATTGGCTAGATGCGGAGGATCGAGCTCAAAATAATAATTTTGATATATGTTCAACTAAATGGGACGAAGAAGCTTTAACTTCGACTACGGCAGGAGGAAATAATATTAACGATGAATAATCAATAATTAAAGACAAAGATTATCAAAAACTAGAAGGTAATTTTTTTTCAAATATATTTTTTATTTTTTAAAATTATTTAATACCTAAATCAAGAACTACGTTGTACCTGATTCTTCTTATTTATAAGAAGATACGTAGGCAACTCAAAAAAAGTGGGTTCGGCCCTTTTTTTTAATTTATAATCCTAGGGCTAAGAAGAATTAGTCTTGCGGCAAGCCCCAAATTAAGAACCGCTCCAAATCAAGAACTCGTGGTGAAGGCGTGGGGTGCAAAGGTAAGCCGGCAAAGATGAGGGCGTGAGGTGGTGCCGTGGAGAAGTCGCCGTCGACCGGCCGGCAACCTACAAAGCCCCGACCCACTCGCCACTACCGCTACCACGAGTGTGACCCATGAGGCCATGACACCTTTTATTTTTTTTAAAAAAAAACCTCGACCGATTCAACCAAACCGGTTCACTCGGGCGGTTCCACTAAACTAACACAGACGGCCGGTCCAGTCGGACCGGCTCTTTTGTGTAGGGCTTCACGCGACAGCAGGCGAGCGAGCGAGCCCTACTTCTCGCGATTGCCCGCCTGCTTTCCCGCGATAGTGGGAGCGCGGATGACGCTCCCTTTGCCCGCTGCCCGCCGTCCGCCGCCTGCCGTCTGCCGCCGCCGTTTCGCCCTCCATAGGTCTCTGCCGGGACAAGGAGAGCTCGGTGGAGGTTTGCTGCCACGCGCCCATTCTTCCCCTGCATTCTCCTCTTCGCGAGAGCAGCCGCCCACTGTCCGTCGTCCTTCCCCTGAGCCTGTCGTCCGCCGTCCATTGATCGCCGAGCACTGTTCCTCGTCACAGGAAGGGGAGCTCGGCAGAAGCATTTCTGCTGCTCGCACCCCGCCTCCGAAGTCCCTACTCGCGACGCCCTTCTACTCGCCTCACGACAGCACCTTTCTCCTCCCTCACCCGCAGCAGATCGAACGCCGGCGCCCTTCCATTGCGATCGACATCCGTTGTTCGCCGTGCACTATTCATCATTGCAGAAAGCGGAGCTTGGTGGAAGCGTCCCTACTGCGCATCCGTGTATTCCTTCACGAGAGCAGCCGCTCCGTGCGCTGCCTGTCGACTCAGTTTCCCCGTCACGACGAGGAGGACCTCACGAAGACTGCTAGGCGGCATCTCCTTCAACCTCGCACATGCCAACATTGTCGGATTTCCCCCTTCCAGCGAGCGTTCCCCTGCATCTGTCGCTGCTTCATTGTGGTCGATTCCACCGCTCCATCCGCTGGGATTGAGTTGCCCCGCCTCCGTGCAAGTTTAGGAGTTTGTGTTTCTCCCCCAGATTTTGCTCGTGGGGGAGGGAGGGCAGTCGCTCGAGGTGCTGGGTTCGAAGGAATCCGCCGACGCATCGACAACGGACAATATCCGCTCGTTTTCCCCCTTTTTGCCGCTTGATCCATTTTCGCCACTCGCTCCCGAGTTTGCAGAGTGTCTACTGATCCACGCGCCTGGATGTCCGAAGGTCTCCCTATCGACTTCGCCAGTGTAACGTCCGATTGTAAGTCTGCGGAAACTCCGGCGAGGGATTCGGTGAAGGGAGGTATCGATCTGCACCTTTTGCCGTTAATCATGTTTAACGATAATTAAGCATGTTTAGTGTTAGTTAAGCATGATTAGTGTTAATTAACTATATGTTGTGATTAAGTTAATTTAATCATATTCCATTAGTGCAGGATTTGTTAGTAATTATTTAGTGATTAATTAAATAATATGGTTAATAAAAAGGGGGATTGGGCTCAATGGATCAAACTTGGACTCGAATCTGACTTAAATTATAATTGTTGGAATTAGACTAGATCGAACCGACCCGGCTTGGGCTTGGGTCGAGCTTAAGTCGAACCACTTTAGATTGAGTTAAGTATGAGTTAATTTAATCAATTAGTGGGTCAACATAGCCAACCTAAGTTGACTACGGTTAAATTGACCAATTTTGACATATGGATTTAAATGGGTCTAAATTAATATTAAACTGAATAATTTATTAGATGGTTGACCGCGAGTCAACGTTGCCCGAGTCAACATTGACCTAGAAATTTGATTTGGATCTCATGAGCACCAATTTGGGCCGTCCGGATTGGCTGATAACTTAAATTGGGTTGGGTCATGATAGATTAAAATCTTCTCTATTGGTCATTATAGTTAATTTTTGTTGACTGGACCAATTTTGACCGAATTTTGACTTGAATCAAATTGGGCTAAATTGGATTAGATGATTATTAAATTGAGTAAACCTAATTTAGATGTTTAATTGAGTTAATTAAGATTTAATAATTTTATTAATTGCTGATGGATTTTAATTGCGCCCTTGGGTGACTTGGGCTAGATCATGTGTTTGGGTTTAAATGAGTATAAGTTTGATAAAATTTATTTAAGTTTAATTAAATCAATTTAAAATTATAATTAGTTTAATTAGTAAAATTAAAATTCGGTTAATTAATAATTAAATTATTAGATAAAATTAATTATCAACTTGTATGCTTAGATTGAGTTAATTAAATGTAATAATTACTTTAATTAATTTATTAATAATTTATTTGGGCAAAAAATATGGACATGGGCCCAATGGGTAAACATGGGCTTATTAATTAAGTATGCGCTCCTAAATTGAACGTGGGCTCGTAAATTTAAATTTAGGCCTATTAAGCGATAATTAAGTAGGATAATTGTATAAGTTAGATTGATAAATTTTTATTTTATTTATTTTAGGGAAAATAAATTAAATTTTATTTTAAATAATTATGTTATTTAGGACTATTATTGATACGTGATTCGAGTGGTTCGTCGGGGTGATTTATTTTACGTGGGTTGGTTCCGAAGTGTAAACTGCCAAATCAGGTGCGTTGGTTTATCGATTTAAGATTTATTCAAGCTAGAGCATTCCTGCTGATGTTTTCTTAGAAAATTTTTGGATGCCCTAAATATGATAAAATATATAATGCTTGTTAAAATTTTATACGTATGCATGTTAGTATAATTTATTTTGTCTAACATGAATAACATGCTATGTTTTATTTAACATGATGTACAATCTTGTCATGCATATTTTAATATTTTTTATGTTATGTTCAAAACAACTACCATGCAGATATAGATATATAGAATGACATGTTAGAATCTCTTTAGAGATATCACTGTAATTTAGACAGAAAGGGGTATTCTCCATATACCCCGGTTGACCACCGCGTACCGTCGATGGTCAAAATGGTGATATCTCTCTTCGCACCACTGCCGAGGCTATACATAGCTTAGACACTGAGAGCTGGTAAGGGAAGGAACCGTACAACTCCAAGGTCATACTAGACTGGAAATATGGAGTAGGTTCCTACCCGAAAACTTATACCCGCACGGATGTCGTTTAGGCGACCCCGTGATAGTCTTGAGATGGCTAGCGATGATGAACCCTACCATGGACTTGGCACTGATGGAGACGGGGTTGCCACAGCCCATTGTGCGGATATGTGTTTATCCCGATCAACATCGACTGTTATTGGATTAGGAAGGTGATTCCCTATGTGACGCCTTGGACAGTGGATCTGTGGACCACGCGGTTATCATCCATGACGTTCTGCAGACAGTCGGATGAGTAGTCTGGATCCTAGGATTGTTATTTTTATCGGTTAGCCGTGGCCGATTCATTTTCGTTGATGGTGACCCTGTCTTCGAGCAGTGTTGTAGTACTACACGAGTCGTTGTTGCCCCTATGGAGTCCAGAGAGGATGTAGGGGCACGATAATTTCGCTAGAGGAGGCATTGAGGGCAACGAGAGAGACAGTGGAGAGTGATCAAGGGTCACCCGTCCTCTCCGCCAATATCAGTGTAGCAGGCATAGGTAGAGACAGAGACAGAAAAACACTGATGGGCTTATGAATGCCCTTGGCTTGGGTATCCACTAAGCATAAGCTGGCAGCCCGAGTCTTGAGACTTAAAGTCGTATTACAATATAGGTGACATTTGCTGATGACGTAGACACTGATTATCACTTAGGTGACATCTAGTGATATGCATGTTTGTAATTGTCAACTTTATTATACTGCTTTTATGAGATGAATTACACATATCAAAGGGAAAAATAATGATTAACGAACAAAAGGCATCCTAGAGTACTCCTAGTTTTTGATTTCCTTATTTCGGTTTCGAGCCGTAATTTCGCACTACGCCGCAAGGCTGAGCACACCACGTTCAATGTGTGTGCAGGTTGTTAGATGACTGACCGGGATATTTATGAAGATGAGGGATATCGATAAATTTAGTTCTATTTATTAATATCGTTATCATAGAATTGTAGTAGGTATATCGGGATTGTGTTAGTAGAGTTGCATAAGTGATTTAATTATATATTCTGCTGTGTTGATTATGTGTATGAATAATATTTATTACCAAATACCTTGTATGGGTCCTTTGGGTTCATACGGCGGTTGCCACGTGTTCGACAAGTGGGTCGGGGCGTGACACGTGTGATGAGGGCCAGGGCAGCTGAAGGCCTGGAGGCTGAAGCTAGATTAGGGCAACCTATGAGGCTGTGACCCCAGCCGTGACCACGACTGCAACCCCTGGCTGGTCGGCTGCTATCTCAGGGTGAGCCGTGAGTGTGAGGGCAGCCAGAGTGATGGAGCTGGAGCAGGGTAGCTACCTAGCGAGTAGTGGCAACTAAGTTGAAGTCATTAGAGAATGTAGTTCGTCGCCGTCGCATCCGGGATTCAATGAGGTTTTATATTTTTCCGTCTTTGTCATTATTTCCTCTTTGTTTTCCTCTTTCCCCTGTTCTTGGTGCATCAGCACGATGGGCGTGGAGTCTCGCTCCAATAGGCGTGGAGTCCCGCTGCAATGGGAGTGGAGTCTCGCTCTAATGGGCGTGGAGTCTCGCTGCAATGGTTGTGGAGTCTCGCTCCAATAGGCGTGGAGTCCCGCTGCAATGGGCGTGGAGTCTCGCTCCAATAGGCGTGGAGTCCCGCTGCAATGGGCGTGGAGTCTCGCTCCAATGGGCGTGGAGTCCCGCTGCAATGGGCGTGGAGTCCCGCTGCAATGGCCGTGGAGTCTTGCTGCGAGTCCCGCTGCGATGGGCGTGGAGTCGTGGACGGTGGAGTAGAGTCATGGATGGTGGACAGAGGCGCGGAGTTGTGGACGGAGGTGGCGGCGTCAGAGATGTTACTTTTGCGAGGGCTTCACAATTCATAGGTTTGAGATTTTTTTTAGACAGTCGAGTGGGAGTTGCTTCTTCAATCTCTTCCCCTTTCTAGATTGCTGCGGTGGAATAAAATTGAAATAATTTCTATTTTGTTTCTCTTCTCGCTATGGATTTATTTGCTTCTTTTACCATCATCATCGACTCGTCTTCTAAGCTCACACTGTCGCGCCCTCAATTGGCAAGCTTCGTACCATATGACATGATGGCAAAATACGGCACGGGTAGCCCGGCACGCTAATCTACCGTGCCGGGCGGAGCGGAGCACGACACACTCAAGGAGCGTGCCGGATCTAGCCTGGTACATTTTTAGATCATGCTGGCCCGAGCACGACCCATGTGCACGTCTAATCATTATGCCCGTGAAGAAACTAAGACAATCATTATATCATTATCTAAATGTAATTGTTGTCCTATGAACTAAGGAATAAATTTGATCATTGTATGATGGATGACCTAAGGTACCTATAATATTTGGCCTCATATTATAATTTAGATAATTTAATTTCGAGTATTATTCACTGATATTATATGTTTTTTAAAGAAACAATATATCAATTTTTAATATACATATATTTAAAGGAAATATACTTTAAAAAGCAACAATCAGGGTTGAAATTGTACACATAAAATCATTAATTTAATATCGGAGATGGAAAACATAATACTATTAATCGATGCCATGGCGTGCGATATAAGTCGCGCCCACCCACCCACCAAATATGACCGGAGGTTGTTGTTTTGTGGTTCATCGCCACATGGAATTATATCTATATAATTATCCCTAGGAGTAGGTATTCGTACCATTAGATAACTTCTCCGTTATCCTCCGTCGTCGATGGATGGATGCGGTGCAGGATAATTAGTAGCGAAGGAGGAGGTAAAATGAAATCATATTTTTACGGTCACGTTCCACTTAATGTCCTCAGCTTAAGCGACCGAGTTAATTATCTTTTTTTATAATGAAAAAAAAACACCGTCGCCGATGGTTGAATTTGACTCCTCGGGATAATTCAACCGAGTTAATTACATCTCTCATTTTTTAAATGCAACGTATGCGCGGATGATCGGACAGACCCGTCCACTTAATGAGTCACAGTCAGACCCCACAACCACAACGTGTTAGGCTCATGCAAGGATACAAAATAATAATCATAATAATGCACTTCAATAATTTTGATCTGATCCAAAGTCCACTTATATCTGTCTCAATCCCCCTTCATCGTCCGTCCGATCTCCATCCAACGGCACGAAAAAACGCGCCTTCCCCGCAGATCGCCTTCCTGCCGACACCGCTCGCTTCAGCTCATCACCCGCCACGTTCGACCGCGTCCTTCTCCCACGTAACGCGACCCGCGTGGGCCCCGCTCGATCGCCCTCGTGTCTCCCGCGGCCGTTGTTTATTCAAGTATATTTTACGTAATAATAGCACGAGTTTTAAGTTCTAAAAACGTATTTATTATTTTGTTAAAAAGATTATGACGTGAGCATGCTTGCTTACCCGTGAAGTATATGTGTGCGCGGTCACTGCGAGTTTAGTGTCTCTACGTTCGCGCATGCTTCCAAATTTTGAAATCAGGTAAAAGCGGTCCGAGTAGTTTTTGGGTTGAATTTTTTCTTTTCAAGAAGGGAAACGTCGGTTTGGTTAAAAAAATTATCTTCGGAGAATACGAAACGATGGTCTTTAAATCTAAAACTTCACCGCATTACATTTTTACCACTCCTATTTTTGGCTTCCGAAGATAAAAATTCTAAAAACCACACTGACAAAACAATAACAGATTTTTGTAAATATAAATTATATATTTTTTTGAAGAAAAAACTAAATACTGTTCGTAAGCAAGCGAGCGTGCACTAAAAATTTCTGTTACTCAATGCAACTAATAATCTTAGTTTGGAAAAGTTGCTCACTTTAGGAAAAAAAATAAAGTTCAATATCGCCATCGCCAGTTAATTAATTCCGTCGCTGGAAGAACCCATTCGCGTCTTAAAGGAGTTCCGAATGAATGATTTCCTTGCCTTTTCTTTTATTTTTGGGGATATTCTGAAAATAAAAATTCTTGACCTGCGGTTTCCCTCGTAACGGTTTCCGTCGACGTGACTCTTCGACGGGCCGTTAAACTTCCGTCTCCACCTCTTCCTCTTCTCTTAACGCCTGCGCTCTCCTTCTTCTTCTTCTTCTTCTTATTCTTCCTCCGCCTCCGTTAGTTCCCGGTCGACCGCACTCCCTCTTCTCCCAGACTCGAAGCGCCTCCTCGCCACACCTCACCGCAGCTTCCCTCATGGAGACCTCGGGGAGGCGACGGATTGGATGAGCGCGGGGCTGGCTCCAGTGCTTGCCGGCTATTGAATCGGGCGGCGGGGAGGGAGGGGAGGATGGACATAACGGAGGTGACGATCCTCCACCACATCGCCTTGGTGCTTCTCCTCCTCTGTGTTCTCGTCCAGTTCGGTTGGGCTCGCCCGGTCGCCTTCCTCGTGGCGCTCTTTTATCTCTACGCGGTGAGATGACTAGGAATTCGCCTTTGGTTGTGTTGGATGTTCTTTCTTTCCTGTCCATCTTTTGTTGCTTTTCTAAATGTTTGTGGTTTTTGATTTGGGATCTCTGGTTGATTAGGGTTAGCTGTGTGAAGAAGAAGAGGTAATTGTGTGTGAATTTAGTATCGTTTCCCTACATTTGATCGATATACTTATTTTTCAACCTTTTATTTTATCTCTGGAGAACGGGAAATCGACTAAATGTTCTTCGAGTTTTATTCAGATTCATACTTATCCGTAGGAATTATCTAATTTGAGTTAGTTATAAATTAAGATATGGGATTCAGGCACTACTTTAGGAGCTGAAGAAGATCTTCTTGGTTGTTCATGCCCAAGTTAGGTCTACTTATCTCACGCTTTTACAGTATCTGTCTTGTTGCATTGGGTATATATCTATAACCGAATTGATATTTTAAGACTATTGACGATCTTACCTTCCCTCAGCTTTCGGTGCTTGTAAGTAGTAAGCATATGGAGTTCTGATATTTTATGAATAGGATGGTTTTGAGTGCGGAAAATGGAATTTAACATCAATGAATTTGCTCTTGTTTATTTGCTACTACTGAAAAATGCAGGAATGCCTATGCACTTTAGAGCATTCTTTGAAGCGTTGGTCTACGAACAATATGAACATGCTTTTGTGATCGTTTCTCTTGTATGAAAATTTTCATGTTATTTAGGACCAATTACTGTCTATGTAGAATTTACATACTTTGGCTATTTATCTCTTAGTCCGATGTGTGGGGCATTCTTCTCTCAATTTTTGATTTAGTTTCTTGTGTTTTTCTTTCCTTCAATTGTATGTTCAGTACTTCAGCATATTTGGTTTCACACTTTTTTTTCTAACTTCCGACCATATTATTTGTGACTGATCTATTAACCGCTTTCTTACTTGGACTGTTTGTTTTTTGTTTTCCTTCTACTCCAGGTAAATGGACGCTATACCTTTAGATTGCGAAGACGATTGCGATATGAAGAAAGAAGATCTGCTAACCAGCGGAAAGTATGCATTATATATGTGTGTTTGTGTTTTTATATCATTTAGAAGTGTCATCTTGATTCATTTACTGATGATATCTGCTTTTGAACATCACATTCTATATCTTAATTATTATGTATTTCAAATTATGTTTTATGGATCCATTATTGATATTTATTTATTGATTTGTGGGTGTGACAGATTCTCTCTGATACAGAATCAGTTAGGTGGCTAAATCATGCTATTGAGAAGATATGGCCTATATGCATGGAACAAGTTGCATCTCAGCAGTTTCTATTGCCTGTGATACCTTGGTTTCTGGACAAGTTCAAGCCTTGGACAGCTGTAAGGACTCAGAACTAATTTTGTTCTTATAATTACAGATACTTGTCTTTATTGATTTTTCTTGTGATACATTTGACTTTATGACGGTGAGCTTTAGTGTCATCCTTAGTAGGTAGTGTTGTATGATACTAGTGTGCTACATCGAACAACTGGTAAGTTCCCGAGCATGTTTGATTTCGGGTAGTATTTGGTTGGAATGTGATTCCAACCAAATTTTAGTTATAATTATAACAGAAATATGGTTGGAAAGTTATGTTCCAACCAAATTTTACCCTATACGAAACATGCCCTAAGGTGAATTATTTGCTGGTAATGCTTGCCTCATGATACTTATATATAGTGACTTTCAATATGTTGTATTTGGAATATTCTTATATGAACTATTTGGGTTTTTTAGTTTTAGCTTATGAAATGCAGAAGAAAGCAGTTATGCAGCACCTTTACTTGGGGAGAAACCCACCCATTTTTACGGATGCAAGGGTTCGACAATCTGTAGATGACGACCATCTGGTGTGTGCCACTTTTAGGGCCCTGTTGTTCTCTTTTTTCTAACAGGTAGATCCACTTATTGTGTTCAAATTTCTGATGCCAAATTATGGTATGGTACAGGTTCTGGAAATGGGAATGAATTTTCTTACCGCAGAAGACATGAGTGGAAAACTTGCGGTGCAGTTGAGGAAAAGGCTGGGATTTGGCCTAACAGCAATCATGCATATAACAGGCATGCATGTTGAAGGAAAGGTACATAAATAGAATCTTCCCTCCATCTTGTGGTGCATTTAACTTTTCTGACTATACATGTCTGCCACTTATTTCAGAGAAAATTGTATTTCATTTTAAATATCCCTTCTAATTGTGATATTTGGTGAAACTAATTATTTTAATATCAGACCAGCATTGACAGTTTGTCACTCTCATGAAACTAAGACGTGAGCAGTAGTGTAATTTCTTTGTAACAACGACACTGAAAACTACTAAAAATTATAGAAAATATAGACCTGAGCAATCTTGAAGTAAAATAACCTGAACAACTCTTTCCAGATTTTGAACAAAATTGTCTGTTCTTTTCTTCTTCTTTTTGGGGCCTGTGGTGCTGCTTGCACTATTTTATTATACCTTCTTCTCATGCAACTGTAATATGCATGAAATTCCCAGAATCAGCATCTGCAATGCTCCACAGGCGTAGTTGTCAATTTGTTAAGTTGATAAAGTTGTTTATTGTCGATAGCAAAGGTCTCATTTCCATTATTTATCTTTTACTTATTCGTTTGCTAGGAAAAAGAAATATACTTAATTTGATTTTTACTTTGTTGATGCAGCCAAAAAGAGTAATCTGTTTTTAAATGATTTACATCTCATCATTCTTTCGCAATGCCATATTGATGTATTTATGTTTTGAGTCTTCCAATGAAAATAAGAAGAAAAAAATTTGGAAATAAAAAGGAACTTTTATAGAAAAATTGCTACAAGTTGTTATGAGATACTAAAAATTTTTATAGAAAAATTGCTATAAGTTCTTTGAAATGTATTTGTAAATTTTATTGTGCAGATTTTGGTGGGGGTGAAATTTCTTCGGCAATGGCCATTTATTAGTCGACTTCGGTTATGCTTTATGGAGCCCCCATATTTTCAGATGAATGTAAAACCTATATTTGGACATGGAGTCGATGTTACTGAACTACCTGGGATTTCTGGATGGCTAGTAAGTTACGAGTAGTCTTGACCCTAGTGTGAGTAGTCTCCAATTCAATGTGCAGTCTTCTCAATTTAACAAAATCTATTTGTATGATTTTAGGATAAATTGCTCGATGTTGCATTTGGGCAAACATTGGTTGAGGTCAGTCATGTGTCATCTCTCTCTCTCTCTCTCTCCCTTGTACAGTAAAAAGTATATTAGAGTTTTGATGCTCAAAACATATACTATGAAGAACGGTAATGCATAATGCGAGGAGCTCGATACTGGTTATCAATACAACCAACATAGATAATGATGCTTTCATACTATAGCGAAAATTAACATCTTCAACTTATTTCTCATGAATGGCATTAATGATGGCGTTTAGTAAGTTCCAAGTCAGCAGAAAATTTTGATAAAAGAATAATAGTTTATTGATTCCATCATTAATTCTAATGGCATACGGGTTATCTGAAAGAATTGGTATTTGAAGAAAAGCTAATGTACTCCAAAAATAAAAACCCTAACCCTCCACCTGCATGCATATCATTTGAGAACCTAATCTTATAATTATCATTTGAAATTTGATACTTTGAATGGATATCCATCATGCAACTTTTGGAGCAACTACGAGTATAGATTATATCTGTTGACACATTAAATAATTTGATTGGTGTTTCATGGGCTACAAGGAGGAATGCCATCACACTTCAATTTCCATTTTCAATTTAGTAAATGTTAAATGTATCTTCCGTTCTCAAGACCAGTAAGGAATTGAAAGTTAACAATACAACAGTATGAGTGGCGATCCTAATACCTTGAATGTCACTTTGATAACTGTTTGATTCTTGTTTACAATTTTTTTACGAGTATAACTAATATAATTATTTTTGCACAGCCAAACATGCTGGTTATAGATGTGGAAAAATTTGTTTCAGCTCCTGAAGGTAAATGACTTAAACCTTCCTCCCCAGGAGGAAAAACTTTTTATGCTTTGCTGCTTGCAACACCACTGGCTAGCATTTCTTTCTTTCTATCTCTTCTTTCTCAAATTCAAGTTATGTGTATGACCATTAATCATGCCTCGTAACTCTCACCAACTGTGAGTCAAATCTATCAACTCCTACCGGTAAATTTTAATCACATTTACTATTAGGAGAGACATTGTTGGATTCGATCATCTCTATCAAGGATTTAAAGTTTGGTTTGATGACAGTTTTATCACATGATAATACCAGTAAATGTCGGTGTGACACTGAATTCTTGGGTGATTTCCCGGTTACTTGATTAGCCTATAAGAAAGTTCATATTCTAATAGCCACTGAGGCTGTTTGGTCTTATTTAGATTTATAAATATATAGAATTCCTTAGTCCAATGAGGCTGAGAATGGTCTGATTAACATGATGGGATCTCTGAATTTCGAGGATATGAAAATTGCAATTAGCTTACTTAAGCTTGTGTTGGAAAAATGATGTCATTGCTTTGATCAAAGACAGAATATATTGAGGCTTCCTCAGTTTAGGAGGTATGTGAAAGGGCTATGCTAATCTGAAGACCAGAGGTTCTTTCCATGACTGAAACTCGTAACGCCGTGTCCAAGGACATTAAGACACTGTTGTTTTGGAGTTTTGCTTGATTCATCAAATGAAATCACTTTGTGTCCTATCAGATGTTGATTAAAAGACTAGTTATTTTTCATGTCATTCTAGTATCGAATCATATCATAAATCATATTCTCTTCAAATTCGCAGAAGGTTGGTTTACTGTCCATGAGAAGCCTCCGATTGGACAAGTGAAATTAGAGTTAGTAGAGGGGGCAGATATGAAGCCATCCGATATAAATGGTATGCTTCTTTTTACTCTTCTTCCATTTAGGTTTGGGTTATTTTTGTTGTCATTGCAGAAACTGACTCCTGTTATTTGCGAAAACTACCGTCCAGGACTTTCCGACCCATATGTAAGAGGACAACTGGGTCCTTTCCGATTCCAGTCAAAGATCCAAAAGAAGACATTATCTCCAAAGTGGCTGGAGGAGTTCAAGATTCCCATCACTTCATGGGATGGACCTAATACGCTTGCTCTTCAAGTTCGTGATAAAGACACCATTTTCGATGACATTCTTGGGTTCGTATCACAAATACTATTCTGTAAAAAGATCATTCGTTAATTTTGTTCAAGCATGCTCTTTCTAGAAGATGGTCGTGAAGCTTTCCCCAACCTTTAGAATCATAGCAATATAGTTGTTTTAAGCTTATTTTTCATGTAACATGCAGAGACTGTTCCGTAAACATCAATGAACTTAGGGGTGGAGGGAGGCATGACATGTGGCTGTCACTGCAGAATATCAAACAGGGCCGTATCCACTTGGCAATCACTGTAATTGAGGAACCACCAAGCCAAGTAAAGAAGGTAAGTCAACTGCACTTTTTCATATGCTCGTGGATAACAAAGCTTGATATCCTCAGCTTGAATCAGCACTTGCACAGGAGCAGAAAGATTCTAATGATGATGAAATATCGAAGACGACAGAACAAGTAACAACCGATTTAGAGGAAATGGCTGAAGCTCTTAGCAGTGGAGAAACCCGCAAGATGGCTGATGAGTTTGAGCAAGTTGGCATTCAGGGGCAAGAAAAGGCAGGAGTATGGGTGCATCGTCCAGGGAGCAGCATCAGCCAAACATGGGAGCCCCGAAAAGGGCGTCGCATCACTGATACCTCACACCAAAAGCAGACAATTGCCTGCACGAAAAGCCCGAGTTCATCCTCATCTGACTCCCATCAAAGTGACTCTGGTAGTAATGAAGAAACCATTGATGGAAAGAGAGTCCGACTTAAAACAATTAGAAAGGGCCTCCGCAAACTAGGTTCCGTGTTCCATAGACCTTCAAAGCAGGGAAGCCCCCGAGGAGATGAAGAGGAAGTTTCTCCCAGACCCCCCACACCACAGCCTAATTTACAACCACTGGGGGAGAAGCGGACACTAGTGAAAATCGAAGTGCCTGAAAAATTAGACGAGAACAACGGAGAGGCAAAGCTCGATGATGGTGCATGCAGCTCTGAGATGGCCGAGGTAGAGAACCTAAGCAGAGGCAGAGATATCCAGTCACCAAAGAAATATATGGGTAAATCATCCAAGAGTTTTAAAAGCATTCTGAGTCGGAAGGATTCCAGCAGGCTAAAACCTGGAGCTGATGACGAGTTAGACAATAGTCTGGGGGGTAACCTGGCAATTGATCCTTTGGTCGATGATCCATTAGTAGTAGAGAGATCACCCATAAGTAGTGAGACAGGCATGGATAATAAATAATAAGGTACCTCGGAATGCAGGAAAAGGTTTTGCGAAAACAACGTATTAGGTGTTGATGAGATCAGGGTGTCCCTGTTGTGTTCATTGTGTGTGCTTTAGTAGTGTAAATTTGTCAGTCCCATAAATAGTTCAAAATATATACTTGTTAATGCAAAGTGTTTTTGTAGTATTCCTTTTTGTTTTGATTGATGTAGTTGCTACTGTGAATTATTGAATAAAGGGCATCGTCAAAATTGTGCATTTATGCATTGTTGTTACTATTGTTACATACGAGAAGTGTACGATTAGTTTTATATTCTCTATCTCATTGACTCTGCTATCTCCTTACGGAGCTAGCGAGCTTCATCGGTCCAGCTTATCCTTTCTCAATTGCTATTATCTTAGGATTTTAAAGAATATACATTTTCTATAGAGCTCAGTTACTCGACTCAATTACTCTAACTAGACGAACTAATTAGAAAATAAATATTTGCTTCTATTGTTAATTATTATATCACCTAGATAAAACTTATTTTCTTTCATAAATTGATGGTGTTCTTAGAGCTTTGATTTGAGAGAAATTAGATAATTTATCAGATGATTTTTTTTCCTAAATAAACCAAAACATTTGAGAGAAATTAGATAATCAATCAGATGATTTTTTTTCCTAAATAAATCAAAACAAAAAGAGAAGACTATATAAAGATTTACTTTTTTTTTAAAAAAAAAAGTAAAATCTTGAGCCAACTAAAATATTTCAATGCTGTTCTGATCGTTCTAAATACTTCAATTAAAAATAAAATCCGGGGGGTGGGGTGAAAAAGACAGTCTCCCCCTATTTTAATAAAAAACAAAAAAAGGACCCACAGAATCGAGGTATTGAAAAATGTGGGGACCCGCTCGGCTGTTGAATTGGCAGAGGAGCCAGGGAGGCGGGTATTGGCGTTGGCGGAAGTGGGTCTTTGAATTAATGAATAGGGGAAGGCGACAGCGCAGGGTCAGTAAGGATCCGCCACGTCAGGATGGCGACTCCGTCCAATTTGGAACCCATCGCTTCGATCCATCGATTATTCGATTGATTCCCTCCCTCCCTCCCTCCCTTCCTCTCTCCACCACCACCACCTCCTCCTCCTTTCTTTTTCCTTTTTCCTTTCATTCCTCGAGATCGATCGCCGTCCCCTCCCCTCCCTCCGCCCTCAGATGAGCAGCTCCATCCTCCTCCTTTGACTCCACATCGATCCTTCCTCCGTTGATCGATCGGTCGGCCTCTGATTCATGGCGTTCAGGGGAGAAGAAGACTACGATTACCTGTTCAAGGTGGTCTTGATCGGCGACTCAGGGGTGGGGAAGACCAACCTGCTCTCTCGGTTCGCCCGCAACGAGTTCAGCTACGAGTCCAAGTCTACCATCGGCGTCGAATTCGCCACCCGCACCATCAGCGTCGACGACAAGCTCGTCAAGGCCCAGATCTGGGACACCGCCGGCCAAGAAAGGTAACCTTTTCCCATCCTGACCCCTAAGGTCAATGTCGATGACAATTCTGATTCGTGTATATTATTGTCGAGCGTCAAAAACTCTGTTCGATCCGACTCGATTCACATATATATATATATATATGGATTTCTTCATCAATTCTCTCCCTTCTTAATTTTGTCGTCTTAAATTCTTTCCCTTTTCGTTCCTCTGTTTTTTAGTTTGATCCAATGCGTTAGATTTCATTATACGCATTGATTTTCTGGTTTTTTTACGATTATATGCCGATGCAATATGCAGATGAATGTTCTGGTAGTCGTTCTTCATTCCTCTTCTTAATTTATCGTAGCAACTATTTCAATTCATGGTTACTTCCTCAAGATCGTACGTGCATTGTATCCTTGTTGTTGTTTTCTAGGAAAATAATTTATGGTTTCAGAACTATAAGAAAAAGGAAAGAAAAGTTTAAAAAATTATGATTCGTTTTCAAATTATGTATTTCCTATATTGGCAAGAAAATAAATAAGCACGGAATTGGATGAAGTGAGAGAGGGTCAAATGATCACTTGCACCGCAATGAGAGGATGGTTGAAAGTCAATACATTTTTCCATATTTCGGTTCCGTCTAGAATTCTGTCGTCTAGTATATTTTGTTCATACCATTGGAGATTCAATAATTTGTTTTGTCATCTCTTCTTTTTTCATCTGAATCTGTGATCATCCCGTATATGTTTCATTGCCAGAGTTACCTGAAAGCTTTTTTTTTTCTTCCAAAAAAACTGGGAGAACTATTTAGGAAAAGGAACCATTGATATTATACGTCGAACAGAAAAGAGATGAGGTATATTCCTGTTGACGAGTTTTTCAGAGAAAGGACGCAGTGCTTTTATTGACTTGTTTTAATAGTAGCATCCTAAATTCATTGGTGTTAAAAAATATTGATGAGATTTTTCCAGCATTTTCGAAGAGCATTCATCCGGTAGGTTTTTCCTTTCAATTTCCGCTCACTCTAATTTCTGGGCATTGAGCATTTGCAAGATCGATCTTCTCTAACAGTGAGCTTTTACAAGTTTAATTACTTAAGCAAGGTAAAATCATTAGATGAATGCTTCTCTTTTTGCCATGACTCTTCCAGTTACTGTCTTATTGTTCACGTTGTTCTTTATTTGTGTAGATATCGCGCGATCACCAGTGCATATTACAGAGGAGCTGCTGGTGCACTCGTCATCTATGATGTGACCCGTCATATCACTTTTGAGAATGTGGAGAGGTGGTTAAAGGAACTAAAAAACCACACGGATCACAACATCGTCATCATGCTTGTGGGCAACAAAGCAGACTTGCGTCACATAAGGGCCGTCCCGCTGGACGATGCCGAGGCTTTTGCCCAAAAGGAGAACGCCTTCTTCATGGAGACTTCTGCTCTCGACGCCATGAACGTAGAGAATGCCTTCACTGAAGTGCTCACGCAGATCTACCACGTGCTTAGCAAGAAGACGCTCGATGTCGGCGATGATCCTTCGGCTGTCCCCAAAGGAAAGACCATCAATATCGGCGAAGACGGTCCGCAGGCTAAGAAAGGTGGTTGTTGCTCGAAGTAGCTAGCTGACCATTTCATTCATTACTGTGGATCTCAAAACATGTTGCTTGGCTTTTTTTTGTTATGGCCTTTCTTTTGTAAAGCATGAGGAAGGACCTTCTTTAGCTACATGTCCGCAGCACTGAGCATCATGGTTTTGTCACTGGAATCAGAGTTTGCCTCGTTGAAGAATGTTCTTTTCTTTATCTTTCCGTAGCTTGTTTCACTTACATCTGTTTACTATGCACCATCTAGTAGTTTTTCCTCTACTTTTAGCCCATGACCTCCTCCTACTTGCATGACTTACTTTTTTTTTAAAAAGTAATTTCTCTGCTTGCATAGCATAGTTTTGTACGTTTTAAGAGATCCTTGTAGTTATCTACACAGCTTAGTAATTTTTTAAAAAAAATTCCTTTTCCTCCTCCTCGCTCTTCCCAAGGAGCAGCAGCTCTGAGGAGCAAGTTCGCTAACTTTTCAAGGAAGAGCTCACGTTCTACGTATGGCCATGATGATCATTTGATAGTATATTTAAAACCTCCAGTATATCCTCAACGAGCCTGCTCAGAATAATTTGAACGTATCAATTTGATAACATTCTTTCTCCGCCGTTTGCTTATCCCCCATGACTAACCATTGTTAGCTATGATGATAGTAACTAATGATACAATAGGTGATGGAAATGATGCAAAGCTCCTCATGGAGCATAGAGCATAGAGCATAGAGCATGCAAAAGTCTAGAAAGGGGTTAAGTACATCAGCAAGTTCCCCAGAGTTAAAAACCTTCATCATCAAGCAACTTTCTACTAAAAAGATGATGAAATTGATAACCCAAAGAGTGATAGTAATATCATAATAGGACTTTGCATACATCATCCCATAAGGACGCTGGTGAGATGTACAAGAATTATTAATCTCTCACTCATCTTAGAGTAAAGTTCTTTACAGGCACATGCCTTTAAGAGGAAGTAAGAACTTGTATCTATCACCATTTTCTCAAAATATTTTTGCTTTATATTTCATGATTAAGGTGTTTACTCTCATTCCCAAAATCTTTAGCCAAGTTTGGAGATATTGTATCACCTTGGTTAGCCACGGATCGAGGTAATTATTCCTATATTTAAAAAGGATGAAATCCAATCTACTCTCTAATTAATTACCTTGCACCAGACACACCAAATAAGGCCTGGTTCAGACGTTGGATGATTATTCCCACAATTGTTTATCGTGCTATTCAAGTAAAAAAGAAAAGAAAAAAAAGATGATTAAAAATTTATAAATTCATCAGAGAAGAGGCCGATATATCTTTGTGCCACTAAACATACTTCAATCCAAGCACAAAAAAAAAACACCCCAAGGGAGATGGACCGCAATAATTAATGGAGCCAAAAGGAGGTGCTTTGTCTTCTTTCTTTCCAAAAACAAAAGGCAGCAGCATCTCATGGAAATCTAATCACTTTTGGGTCCATGAGAATATGCATGGATATATGATCTCCTTCCGCCTCAAACAAGTGCTCGTTCTCTCCTTGCAAATTAATTAAGATCTCGTAGTTACCGTAATTTTTTAAATAGATGTACTCTTCCTAGCTAAATCAATCAAATCCATCCAGTAACTGATGATGCCTGGGGGAGGGATTGCATTAATCCAACACCTAAGAAATCTCTCGTCTCTCCTCCAAGATCATCCTTCAACCCTGCAAAGTTTCCTAAGACATTCTCTAGATCATCCTTTTTCCCTTGGAATCTGTCACCGGCGATCTCGGTTTGGGCCCTCGGTTCCTGCAGGAAGCTCCCCGTGAATGGAACAGTTGAAGAAGTCACACCGATCTGTGCGGCCTTCTGGAGCAACGCGGTGGCCGATGTGTATGCTGTCACCGCCGCCGCCGGCATTGGATGATGCTGGTGAGCGCTGAACAAGGCAGGCAAGCTTCCCAGGAGAGGCTGTGAGACATCGGCCAGCTCCTTCATCGTGCCCGGCATCAATGGCGACGAGGCCCTGTCGCCGTAAAACCAACTCAATTGGGTCTCGAGTTGGTGCGTTGTGAAGGGGAGGGAGTTGCAGACTTGCTGCTTCGCCTGCTGGTCCCCTTCGCCATTGACGGCGCTCGGCCTGGCGTGAGCTGGAAACTGCTGCGAAGTGTTCGACGGCTCGATGCGCCCGCTGAATGCCGCAGAGACCCTGGCTGTTTCCTCCGCCAGCGCGTCGCAGAATGCTCTGTGGGTGATGAAGCTGTCTCTCCTGTTCCCAGAAGAACAACGAGGTCACATAACATATATATATCGATATGCATACAGATATAGTGAAAGAGGCATTATTACAAACACCTGGAGAACAGGGTGCCGCAGTCGCAGCGGTACTCCCTGGTGCCGCAGGTCTTGGCGTGCGCCTTCCAGTCCGACTGCACGGCGTAGCGCTTGGAGCACTTGTCGCACTTCCACCGCTTCTCACCGTGCTTTCGGCAGAAGTGCTTCTTGATGCCGGTGAGGTCGCCGAGCGCGCGCGCCGGGTTGTGGTGGACGCAGCTCTTCTCCGGGCAGACGTAGACGCGCTTGCGCGGCTCCTTGCTGCTGCGCTGCCGGAGCTTCCACGGCAGGTTGTGGCCGCGGCGGTGGAGCTGGAGGTTCTGGTCGCGCTGGAAACCCTTCCCGCATATCTCGCAGATAAAGCGGTTGGTCGCCATGAGCGTCCTCGGGGACAAGGCAATCACTTCGGCTTCAGGATCTGCCATCAATTAATAACGTCAGTATTATTGAGTGTATTGCTGGTAATATTAAGGGGACGTGATGCATGCTCGCCTGGTGTCCCTGGAAGATTTCGCTTCTTCTTGGCGACCACCGGGGGATTGTAATCTGGAGACGGATTAAGTGGGCAGAAGGGCTTCAAAATGACCTCTGACATCTCTTCTTCTTCCTTGTTCTTCTCCTTACTTCTTACAAACGGCCAAAAGGCTTCAAATTATATTTATAGAGCTGGTCTCAGCCTCTCTCTATGTATATTATATTGATATTGATTTCTATATAAAGCCCTTTTAGCTTAATTTTTGAAACGAGGAGCTGCAAAAGAAAAACCATATATAATAATCTTCTAGGTAGGGGAAAATAAATTGAAGGTACCGAGGGCTGCATGCTGCTGCTGCTGCTGCTGACAAGGGAAAACGAAGGGAAGAGGAAGTGGAGGAGGAAAAGCTGAGAGCACGCAGTGAAGAAAAGGGGCCTTCCAATTTGGAACGAATCATTAACCCATAATTTGGTGTTTCTTTGCCTGCCTTTTGAGTTGTCCGTAATCTTTAGTTCGATATATATATTATACATTGCAAGTATTATTTGGGAAGAATCAATTCATATATGAGCCGGAATTATAATTAGGGCGGACATGGTGGACGCTCACATGCATCCTTGTCTTCCCATATATATACACATAGATCGAATCCACGTGTGTAGAATTAAAGGAGCCGTCCTCGCTCATATATATTTCTCTTCTTTATCTAAAAGCTAATTAATTAGGAAGCCACGGCAGCAGCGCATGCAGTCACTGCAAAACATTCATATATGCATGCATGTGGGAGATCAAAGATTCTTCTCCTACCCCACTTTTTTTTTTAAAAAAAAAATATTTATAATTTTTACACTTTTATTTACTTTCCTTGTTTCAGTTGATCTATAATTATAATGACAGAATGAAAAAGAAACTGTGTGAATCTTTTATCTGCTGAACCAAAAGAAATCACAATTGTAAGCCTATGCCATCTGCATTGACCAAATGGTTCGAGTGCCTGCGGAGCTTTAAATTTCAAACTAGATTCAAACCTAAATCTACGAGGCTCTACATTTACACTTAACAAAAAAGTATTACTTTTTCTTTAAGAAAAAAACAGACCTACCAATAGGTGATTTTGTCGTAGCAGAGACAAAGGAGAGAGAAGAAGAGAGAGTAAAAAGAGGGGAGTAGTGAATATTTAGAAGTGTGGGAGGTCATCCTCATCCTCATCCTCATGTGGGCTGACTTTTAGTCCAAGGGTTGAATCTTGTGGGTGGATTTTGATGCCCTAACTTTTAGTTTGTTTAATCCAAACTTTCTAACTCAAAGCTTCTCCTTTTACTAAGTTAATGGTTATGGTCTTGGAATGTAGTGCTTGAAGGCTTGCAGGGCTTGGTATATTCTCCTAGAACTGGCTTCAGCTTTCCACATCCTTCTTCCCAACGCCACCACTTCTCTACATGACTATTTCTTTAAGTTCCAAGACCCAATGTTCATTAATTTAATTTATTACCGCAGTATTCTTCCGATGGCCTCAAGATCTCTTTTGTCGTTGGAAAAAGAGAAGCTTTTTCTTTGATATATATATATTTATATTTAATCTACTATGATGGGTTTGGGGAAAGAGACATCTTGTCATCAAGAGCATGTTTCATCCTTTTGGATCTATTTGTGCTTGGGAAGAGTAAATTAATTACTCTTGGGTTTACTAATCTTCTATATTTTTAACTTTATCTTTTATATTAAAATATCTTTAACATATGGATGTTCCTCCTATGCTGACAAATTGCAGGTGAAATTTTATTAGATCTGAAAGAGTATTCGTCTCTGATGTGAAATGTTAGAACAAAACCTGGCCTTGAGTTAATAATGCCAGGATATAAGAAAGAGGAAAGAAATAAAGAAAACCAAATAGAAGCAGAGATTGAGAAAAACCTCAGAGTGGTTTGAGTATCTCAATTCAGCCATTTGTTGGTACCAAAAAGTAGTTTAAACCACCAGCTTTTCCAAGTACTCTGTGTACTCTCATGGCATCCGGTGTTCCTTCCACCCCCAAATTCTCCATTTCAAGAAAAAGGAGCAATTCCAATTTATGCCTTCTAAGCTCATTGTTGTCTTTGTTTCATCATCCTATGTTCTATAGCTAAAGTTCAAAACTTTTCGATCCAAGTTTACAAAGAGAAGCCAACCATCCTCTTATCAGGAACTCACACTTTTCACATAAATGAGTAGGATCTTCTAACTGTTGTGAACACAACGTATATGTTTCATCCACAATGATGTCTAATGTTACTAAATGCAGCTTTGTAGGAAGTCGAGCTCGAATCAATAACTGGCTAAACATTTTAATTTTTTTTTGGGAAATTTTGCATTTCAACAGCAGCTTGAATCTATATTGTCTCTTAAACCCCTTGAGTCATAAGATGGTGAAGTCACTTTGTTGCCGTCAATTCTCCATCTCCATAGTTTTTTATATATAAAAATATCCGGTGGTGAGTTAAACTCTTTTAAAATTCTGACTCAAATTTATTAGAGATGTAAACGCCGGGCTCGGTCCGAAAGTAGGCCGTGCTCGGTACAGCCCGCACCCAGTGTCGTATAGGGCTGAGCCTCAAGGTTGAATGACAGAATGATTAAAATAATATAAAATATTTTTATATTATTTTAATATAAAATAATATATTTTATTTTAAAAATATTAAAATTATATATCAAACCCGCACCCAGTGTCGTGCACAGCTCGCGAGCCGGCATGATACAAATAATATATATATATTATATATAAATTTTTTAAAAATATTAAATGACAGAATGATTAAAATATTTATCTTTCATAATAAAGACATGACTTTCACAGTAAAAACAGACTTTGAATCTTGTTGAAAATATATTTTTCAGTGGGTCCGTCCGAGCACGACCCGCTTGTATATCTAAAATTTGTGATGTTTTTTGGGATATTTCTATTGACCAAAAATGGATAGAACCATTATTATTTTTGAAAATCATATTAGCTAGCGATAGTACTTTACCCAGATATTGGGGTTTGACATATAATTTAGGTGAGCTATTCTGAGGTGTGAAATGTACCATCAAAAGTTCATTCTAGAAATGTATGTTAGACTCATCTCTGATTTTATAGACTAAGCTAAAGTTTAGAATATATTTTATTTTGTCAATTATTCTCTAAATTAATATCCATTTAGTTATACTCTTATTTTTATACCAAAGTTTTCTTCTAGAAGAGATACAGATAATAACATGAACCCATAGGCTATATTCACCTACAACGTGTCTCCATAACCATTGCAGAAAGACTTCAAGCCCTCCATGCTCCTGAGCCATCCTTAGATTTTGTACTTTAGCTCTCTAGTCTAGAATAAGAACTCCTTTTATTATATCAATCCTCCTTCAAAACCTAAGTTGGAATTGGAAAAAATAGTGATAAAATAAGATGGTTTCACTGTGAGAAACTACATTAACTTGCTTATGTTGACTTAAAGCCCAATTGCCAAATAATACCCTTGTAATAGGATGCTGAGATTTCACATATAATCCTCTTTAATAAAATGATATCATCTGTGAAACTTATTATATTTAGAGTGCCTCCATCACATGCTTCGTGCATGACACTCTTTATGCCTTTACCACTAGCTCTTTTCAACATCCTGGTGAGACTCTCCCTTACTAAGATAAAGAAATAAGGTGACAGTGGATTCCCTTGCTTAACTCCCTTCTTCTTATGTTGGAAGGAATCGCTAATTTATCCATTAATTATTACGGAGGATTTGATAGTTGCGATGCTCTTCAGAAAGCAATGAATCCATTTAGATGAGAACCTTTTAAATTGCAACGACACTATAAATGAAGTCTCCATTGTCCATTCAAAAGCCTTCTCTATGTTCAATTTCATAAGTAATGCATTTGTTCTAGAAACTACTTTAATGTTTCTTTAACGGCAGTAAAGCAATATATAGTAGAATGACATTGAATTAAAGCCTCTCGTGTTGGGGATATCAATTTTGACATAAATGGTTTGAGTCTAGTTGCTAGGACCTTAGAGATAAGCTCCATTCTACTATTCTCAAGACATCGGTTTGAAAACCTGGATAGTTTGTGCTCATTCACATTTTAGTATCACTGTTATCAAATTTTTGTTCACCTTATGAAATCTAGTTGTTCAACTTTGAAACTATTAAAACATCTTGAAAGCATCACCTTTAATCACGTTCTAAGAGATTTTGTAAAATTCTGAAGTTTCATTCCTGCTGCAATTTCCTTAAGATCATAATAGGTGGGGGAGAATTGGACCTCATTTTTAGTTATAATTTACACTTAAAATGATGTTAGATTTGAAAATCAACCTCTGCTTCCTCTTTACTAAACATGGCCTAAGAAGAAATCAATGACTAGATGATCTAACTCCACCATGTTTTCAACATATATCTCTGACATGCAAATGTCTAAAATGCGTTTAGAAGCTGTTCCCAATTTGCCTTTAGATGCCCTTTGAACTCCTCTACCGTTTTATGTGGCTCATGTGTTTCTCCCAAAGAGGTGTGTAGTTTGAAAATGTTATTTTTGGTTGATTTATGATCAAACTTTATATTTCTATCGCCATCTTGTAACCATATTATCTTCGCTCTTTGTTTTTAATACTCGTCAATAGTTGTGTGACCGACCAATTTGATTGAGGTGTATATGAGGGGATCGTACTAATGAAGTGATTCATCCGGCATTATGTCCTTGAACACCACCGCCCTATTCTCTCCCTTGCACCATCATGGAAGCGGTTTAAGGACAAAAGAATAATTTGCAATAAGTGGAAAATATAATCTCTATTCGCTACCAACAAAAATCTCTCCTACAACTTATAAGTCGGACTATATCACTCAACCCTCAATTTTACAATTCTTACACTCTCAGTACAATGGACTCGCTCGATATTATATTTTGGTCTCTCCGAACTATTCTCTCTTGTCATCTTCTCTACTCCATGTCCTAAAAGTCGTGAAAGATATTTATAAGCTTAAAGGCCCACTATATAACTGCAATGGTCGAAAACTAGAGCCCCAAATCAACTCCAACGATTGTGGGTCATGTGTGATCGTTCGTCTACCACGGTCGATTGCATCACTTTAGCTTCCCCTACATTCCCTCTCAGCTGCCATGGTCCGTGAATGCCTCGCTTGCATGCGATAACCTTAGGTTGCTTCAGTTGCAGCGAGCAACCTAGATCTGAGCAAATTCGCTCGCCTGTACTTACCTTGTGTAGTATGTCCTCTGCACCCATTCCCTCTTGGCATGCTTGTCCAGCCTATATGGTTGGGATGAATACTTCTGTACATGCCTCTTGTAGAAGGAGCTATACATTCTCCTACGTGACTTTACTTAGAAGCCTCTAACATGCACGAGGCCTTCATGCTATCTCACACCTTGTATGTGCCCTGCATGAACAGAGGTCTATGCACTATTCCTCTCGACCTCACTTGGATGTCCTTGCATGTGCCTTGCGCAGAGGGAGACCTATGCACTGCCCCATGTAGCCTCTCTTGGATGCCTCTGTGTGTGCCTCATATGAGGGGAGGTTTTCATGCTATCCCATATGGCCTCGTTGGGATGCCTTTACAGAGGGAGGCCTACATGCTATCCTATGTGGCCTCACTTGGATGCCCATGCATATCGCCTCGTGTAGAGGAAGGCCTATGTGTTGTCCCGTGTGGCCTCATATGCATTGTAGCTCTTGTGCTAGCTCCCTAATGGGCTCCTCGCACCTCATGCTCTCATGCCCACTCATTGGGTTAAGACTTTCGTGCTTAAGACTTTCCTCGCCGTAGTGTTGAACCCTATCGGTCCAGTTCTTCATTGCACCCTGCGTAGGCATCTGTGTCTTGTCTTTGGGTGTCAGGTTGTACCTTAAATGTATCCCGACTTTAGAGGTATAATAATCCTCCTGTGCCCAAAAATATTAATGCCCTCATCCGCTCTTTCTCGACCAAGTCTTCTTATAGTAGCTTTTCAAATTGCCAGAGGGTCATATCCTATTCCCAGTTGACATCTAACTCTAGATTATCCTTTCATTTCACTAAGAACTGCACATATCCTGTCGGTTTTAGGTTTGCATCAGCCAAGGATCTTATTGACTTATCGAGAGAATTCCTTGGTCACTATCAAGGGAGCTCTTGTGTCACGGGGTAATTCCTTCTTGTCGCTTTCTCTACCTGGCTCTAATACCAATTATCATGGGGCAATTCCTTCGCGTCACTTTCTCCGGCGAGACGAAGCTCCGTGCGGCGTAGGTGCGTCAATGTCGACACCTACCAGCCTGCTACACCAGCAGAAAACAGGGGCACAAAGAGGAAGAAAATAGGAACTTTGAAAGGGAAAAAGGTTGCTTCTTATTAAGCTCCAAAAACCCTTACAATGACACTCGAATTCCTCTCAAGATTCCTCATTTACAAGAGAGAGATCAATGGCACTGTTGCTCTCCTCCATCGGCAGTGTTTGGGTATATATATTCGAGAGGAGGCGTATCTTTTGTGGGTGTGCTCTGCTATTTTTGGAAGCTACGATGCTCACGTCTGTTTCCCTTCATTGGAGCCTCGGACGAGAGTCGTGACCTTCCCCTGTTTCATCGTGGGAAGAGTGGGGGCGTGACATTCCTCCCCCGTCGGAGTTGGGAGACGTCCTCGTCTCTTCTTGCTCCAAATAGTCCCAGATGAGGTGTTCGAATTGCCAGAGCGTTGCGTCCTTCTCCTAGTTATTATCTTCTTGGGGAACTCCCTTCCATTGTACCAAGTACTCGGTGTGACCGGCTGGGTGTGCGATCCTCCTTCCGATGATTCTTTCAGCTTGTCGGGCGAATTCTTTGGTGATGGTGGGTGGTGCACGCGTAGGTTGCTTCCTAGTTGGATCGGGATCCCGGTGGAACGACTTCAGTATGCTGATGTGGAATGTTGGGTGGATCTGAAGTCTCGTCGGTAGGTCTAACTTATAGGCGACCGTCCCGATTCTTTTCGTGATGCGGAAAGGTCCGTCGAACCTCGGGATTAGACCCTTATGTGCCCGGGTCCCTCGAGCCCTTTTCCACATTTGCGGCGTAAGTTTCAGGAGTAGTTTGTCGCCGATGTGGAATTCTCGGGGTCACCGGTGTTGGTCCGCGTATTTCTTCATGCGGCGGGCGGTCTTCTCTAGTCTCTCCTTTACCTCCTCCCATTGGTCTCGCCGGTCCTTCGCAAACTTGGAGGCGGCCGGGCAATGATCATCGAGAGAGGTTCGAGTCAGCTCGAGAGGGTTGAGGGGAGGTTGCCCATACACTAATTCGAATGGCGACTTTGTTGTGGCCAAACTCTTGTGCAAATTATAGCAATATTGAGCGGTACCTAATAGTTCAACCCAGTTACTTTGGTTAGCTGAAACAAAATGTCGTAAGTATTATTCGAGGAGGGCGTTCGTCCTTTCTATTTGTCCATCTGTCTGGGGATGGTTGGTAGTGAAAAAGCTAAGTTTAGTCCCAGTTGCTTGAATAGCTCCATCCAAAATCTTCTCGTGAAGCGGGCATCACGATCGCTGACGATATCCTCGGGGAGGCCAAAATATCTCACGACATTAAGGAAGAATAATTCGGCCATTTGTTCGGCTGTAACTTATTCACTGGTAGGGATGAAGACCGCGAATTTGCTGAAACGGTCGACCACCATCAACACGGCGGAGAATCCATCGATCTTCGGGAAAGACTTCACATAGTCCATCGAGACGGACACCCACAGCCGAGTTGGAACTGGCAGGGGGTTTAGGAGTCCCGCGGCTTTATTCTTCTCCATTTTGTCCTTCTGGCAGATCTGGCAGGTTTTCACGTGGAGCTCTACATCTTTCTCCATTTTCGGCCAGTAGTAGGACCGACCGAGGAGGGCCAAGGTTCATTTGACCCCGGGGTGTCCGGCCCAGGGGGTGTCATAGCATTCGAAGATCATTGTTTTCTGAAGTTCGGGTGAGTAGGGAACAAAGGTTCGTGGGCCGCGTATTTGGAGGATTCTTGTGGCGTCCTTCCAATATCGTCGAGTCTCCCCTTTCTCCACCTATTGGAGGAGGCACTGGTAGGTCGTATCTTCCTTTGCTGCCTTTGGAGTTGTTGGAGCATATCTCTTTGGATTCAGAAGATGCCGTTGATTTTTCGGCTAAGTACGTCCGCGGCTTGATTGTATCTCCCGGCTTTGTGTTCCTAGGAGAAGTCAAACTCCGCCAATTGTTCTTGCCACCTAGCTTGCTTGGCTGATAATTTTCGTTGGGTTTGGAAGAAAGTATTAGCTACATTATCAGTTCGAACAATAAAGGGATTGCCCAAGAGGTAGACTCTCCAAATTTGCAGACAATGGATCACCGCCAACATCTCTTTCTCATGGACGATGTATCTTTGCTTGGTGTTATTTAACTTCCAACTTTCGTACGCGATAGGATGTCCGTCCTGCATCAATATTCCACCGAGGGCATGATCTGAGGCATCGGTCACCACTTCGAAGGGTTTTTGAAAGTCGGGTAGCGCAAGCACTGGTGCGGAGGACATGCAGGACTTCAGCTCTTCGAACGTTTGCTCACAATCTTCCATCCAGGTCCAGGTCCGGTCCTTTTTCAATAACTCGGTGAGCGGTGCGGTAATTTTTTAGTATCCCTCGATGAACTTTCGGTAATAATTGGTGAGTCCGAGGAAGGACCGTAATTCCGAGGAGGTTGTGGGCCGCTTCCATTCTCGAATCGCCTGAATCTTCCGGTTGTCCATTTGCACCCTCCCTTCCCCAATTTTGTGACCGAGGAAGAAGATGGACGTCTGTCCAATCTCACACTCGTCTTCTCGGACATATTGCTGATGCTCCTGCAGTTTTTCAAACACCAGTCGGAGATGACGAAGTTGTTCTTCTTCTGATGTCGAGTAGATGATGATGTCATCGACGTACACCACCACAAATTTATCGATTAACTTGTGGAATACGTCGCTTATTAGGTTGCAGAAAGTGGCCGGGGCATTAGTGAGGCCGAAGGGCATGACTAGGAACTCGCAGGAGCCATACTGTGTGACACAAGTCGTCTTTGCTTCATCTCCCTCAGCAATTCGCACCTGCCAATATTCGGAGTGAAGGTCCAGCTTGGAAAAAATTGGAGTGTGTACCAGCCGGTCGAAGAGGTCGGCAATGAGCGGGATGGGGTACCGGTTTTTAATTATCACCTTGTTGAGAGCCCTATAGTCGACGCACATCCGTAGCTTTATGTCTTTCTTCTTTTGGAACAGGATGGGTGCACCATAGGGGGCCTTCGAAGGTCGGATGAGCCCAGCTTCAAGGAGCTCTCCGATCTATTTTTTCAGCTTTGTTAGCTCCATCGGACCCATCCGGTACGGGGCTTGTGCCGGGGTCCGAGCACCAGGGACCAGCTTAATGTGGTGATCGGTGGGCCTTCGAGGCGGTAGTCTTTTGGGAAGCTCGTTGGGCATTATGCCTTGGAATTCTTTGACCAAGTCTTTGATAGCGGAAGGGGTCGGTGTCGTGTTCGCTCGCTGGCCTTCTTCCTTCCGGATCACTATCGGAAGGGTCAGCTTGCCCCTCTGAACGCCCTTCGCCACCTGAATCGCTGTGAGGAGTCGGTCGGGAGTTGTAGAATCCCGCGTTGGCCGCTCGGTGAAGACCACTGCTCGTGTGAAGCCCAGCTGCCCGCTGTCCAGGGTCATCAGGCCGCTTAGATGCGGGGCAACCAACGTCTGCGAGTTCATCAGGAACTTAGTTCTGAGGATGAACTCAAAATCATCCATCGGAGCCACCGTGAGATCTGTTCGCCCTTTCCATTGACCGACCTGGAGAGGAGCTCCGTGCACCACCCCTGCGACACCGGAGGCGGCAGCATTTACCATCTTCATCCTGAGACGGTTGGGTTCCATTCGCAGCCCTAGTTTTTGGGCGAGCTCCTCTCGTATGAAGTTGTGAGTTGCTCCGGTGTCAACCATGGCGCGACAGGGCTGGTTGTTGATGAGAAGAGATACATACATCAGTTTTGGGTTTGATTCCACCTGCACCGCGCTGATTCGTTGCATCGGGGTCGTCGAGCGGGTATAACAGGAATCACGTCTTCATCGGTCTCCTCTGCATCCCCTTGCCCGACGATGGCTGCGGCTTCAGCTGCCTCCGCATCCTCCTGCGCGATGATGGTAGCAGCACATTCTTGCCTTGGGCAGAGACGCATCGGGTGGTTCTTCCCGCAGAGATAGCATCCTCGTCGGAAGTCAGATCTGGAATCAGTAGCGCTGAATTCCTTGTCAGCAGCGTGCGTCGGCGGTGTCGAAGGGGCCAGTTTTCTCTCGACCCCACTACTGCTGCGTCGTGGGGCACCGCGGGTCGGCGTTCTACTGAAGGATCCTCTCGCGTGCTATAAATGGGGAGGTCCCAACTGCAGCTCCAAGAGTCTTTCGGCGGTGGAGATCGCCTCTTTAAGGAAGGAGACGCCCTTCCGAACCAGTTCGCCTTGCGTTACCGGCTGAAGATCTTGCAGAAAAGAGAACAACAAATCTTGTTCGGAAATGTCCCTAATGTTCATCCGAATACTGTTAAACTCCTGTATGTATTAGCCAATAGATCGATTTTGATACAGATTCCGGAGACGTTTGCTCGCTGCCCAGGCAGCATTGACGGGGAGGAATTGTTGTCGCAGCTCCTTCGTCATCTCTTCCCAACTCTCGGGTTCGCAGGAGCTGCCATCCTCCTGTACCTCGCATCAGAGTCGCCACCATTGTTTGGCGTCTCCGTTCAGGTATGCCGCGGCGATGGGGACCTTGTCCTCCTCCATCGTCTTCATCGCTCGAAAATACCGGGATAGATCCCAGATGAAGTTCTCGAGAAGCTTCGCGTCTCTCTCCCCTGCAAAGGGCTTTGGTTCCGACACCTTCATCGAGAGTCCAACGCGAGCTCCATGGCCAAATCGGAGTTCCTAGTGAATTTTCTCAAGTTCCTCCTGGAACTTGTCCATGGGAACGATTCCAGATGGAGAAGCAACATTAAGGGGTTGTGCATCAATTCCTCGCAGTTTCTCGACATCTTCCTGCAAAAGTACGACGGCCATGCAGAGGTCATCGAGGCGTACCAGCATTGATGAGGTGCTCAAACTCCCGTCCTCGTGGATGGGAGGTTGGTCGACCATCTTCTCGAGCATCACCATGCGCTCTTCCAATGCTTCGAACTGTTGCTTCGTCACCATCGTGGGAGGGAAAACAGCTTCGCAGTGGTTCAGAGGTTGCCTAACCTGGCTCTAATACCAATTATCATGGGGCAATTCCTTCGCGTCACTTTCTCCGACGAGACGAAGCTCCGTGCGGCGTAGGTGCGTCAATGTCGACACCTACCAGCCTGCTACACCAGCAGAAAACAGGGGCACAAAGAGGAAGAAAATAGGAACTTTGAAAGGGAAAAAGGTTGCTTCTTATTAAGCTCCAAAAACCCTTACAATGACACTCGAATTCCTCTCAAGATTCCTCACTTACAAGAGAGAGATCAATGGCACTACAACCCTCCTCCATCGGCAGTGTTTGGGCATATATATCCGAGAGGAGGCGCATCTTTTGTGGGCGTGCTCTGCTATTTTTGGAAGCCACAATGCTCACGTCTGTTTCCCTTCGTTGGAGCCTCGGATGAGAGTCGCGACCTTCCCCTGTTTCATCGTGGGAAGAGTGGGGGTGTGACCTCTTGCCTACTAGTGCCATGTTGGGTCCTCGTCACAGTGGAAGGCCTTGAGGAAGTTGAATGTGAAAGGTGGGTTAGATCTTCAATCTTGTTGATAGCTTGAGGTTGTAGGCTATCTTGCCTACCCTTCTAATCATTGGGAAAGGGTTATCCTAGTATGGTATCAGCCTCTTGTGCACCTAACTTGGAACTCCAACGGGTATCAATGATGATCGACATCTTCATACATTGAGCTATATTTTCTAAGTTATTGTGTGCCTCAACCAACCACTTATGTCGATCTCATGCAAACTGAAGGGCTATTGGGTATCATTCACCCGGTGTTGCTCATGCCATCTCTATCGGTGATAGCAATTGTTGCCCAAACATAACCTCGAATAGGCTCTTTTCAGTCGAGGACAATCGGTGCAGATTATAGTAGAACTAGGCAATGTTAAGGAGATCAACCTTGTACTACCATTAGCTAGCAATCACGAAATGCTAAACTTACTCCAATAACTTATTGATCCGCTTGGTTTGGTCATCTGTCTAAGGATGATTTACTATTAATAAGTTCAAATTGGACCTCAACAACTTGAGGAGTGATGCCCAAAAAAACCATGTGAATCTGGGATCCTATGATAAATTAAAATATTTGACCACATAAAGGTGAAACAACTTAGTCATCCCCTTGACAGTGACATGCTCGGTGGTTAAGAGGAAGGTGAACTTACTAAATCTATCGATGATAATGAGCACGTCCTACGAATGGGGTTTGGAGCAGCTGTGTAGCCAGGCATATATGAAAGGAATGGTGTCAACTAAGAGCTAAGTTTAGCATAATCCTTTGCATCCCACTTCAAACGGTCAAAGGATTGTAGCGGCAAAGGAGGAGCTGGATGATTTTTTTTCAATTACGTATGCATGCACACGTTCATTGGACATTTGCTCCTTAGTCTGTGGATGAGTGAATTAGTCTATGTTGGGTATTTGAGTATTTCTCATAAATAAATAAATAAAATATTTTGGAAGCACAACAAGCATGAGAAGACGTCTAAAATAATATTATACTTTAATTTTGAGGTAATTATATTGCTATTAAAAACTTACGAAATAAAAAAAGTATATATTTTATTTTAAATATTTACAAGTTATAAAAAAATTTCAGGGGACTCCATTGGATGTTTTTGTATAATTCGGAAAATAATTTATTCTGATCGATTTCTTTTAACATATCCAAAGGTTTCTTCCTTCCATCGCGGAGGCACCGCGCGCGTTATCCTCCTCTTTCCTCCCCCCGTCGGCTCCTCGCCGTCACGCCATCAAATGCTCCACTCTCGCCGCCTCATCCCCCACTTTGTCCCCTTCGCTTCCCTTCCCCACCCCCTCCCTACTCCTCCTCCTCATCTTCATCCCCCTATCCTCCGCCGCCGTGTAGCTTTCCCCTCCGCCGCCGGCGGCAGGCCCAACCTCAGCGCCTCTAAGCTCTCCGTTCTGTCCGAGACCACCGCGGCCCCGGAGGATGGCGGTGGAGGCATCGGAGAGGGCCCCATCGAGCTGCCTCCTTCCTCTGGCTCCACCATTTTCGCTGTCGATAACAACCCGACTCCTCTGCAGGTCGCGACCAGCGTCCTCCTCACTGGCGCAGTTTCGGTCTTTCTCTTCCGCTCCCTCCGCCGCCGAGCCAAGCGAGCGAAGGAACTGGTATCCATCTTTCTCTCTATCCTTCTTTTAGGATTATGCTATAGCGCATCTCGATTTTGGAGTTTGGTGTGAAATAGAGAGTGAGATCGAGCGGGGTGAAGAAGACCAAGGACCTAAAGGCGGAAGCTTTGGATAGCTTGAAGTCCATGGGCGCCGCGCCACTGGAGGCCGCGAAGCCACCTTCTCCAGTCCAGGCGTTTCTGGGCGGTATCGCAGCGGGAGTTATCGCCCTCATACTTTACAAGTTCACCATCACCATAGAGGCTGCTCTTAATCGCCAGGCCATTTCTGATAACTTCTCGGTCAGTGCTCAATTTCCATTGGTTGCTCTGTTTTCCTCCAATATACCCTTAAAATTCAGGTCATTTTTCACCGGCGATATATACGTTTGGTCTATTTTTCTTCAAACAGCAGCAAAATGAAGGCGATTTTTTGATTCTGATGCCCACACTGTCAAGCATTGCATTATTTGTTTTCAGTCAGGCCATTTCATGACTGATCACTGGTCACCGATAAATCTGAATATGAATATCGTAACTAATGGCATGTCTTCCAATCCTAGTTTTTCCAATTTATTTCAATTCTCCAATTTCCACCATTTAAATATGCATCTGCACCTCTTTGGGATGGTTCAGTGGGTTAAGCCTTGCCCTACTCTGGCTATAAGGTAGTGCAAGAGCATAAGTATATAAATTTAACCTTTCCTGATGCTTTAAGCTTTGAGGACTGCTGGTCAATATTATCAGTTCTTTACACTTAAAGCTGCTTGTAGGTACAAGTGACGATTGATTAGCATATAATAAGGTAAGAGTTTGGGAAGCCTATATTCATATGCTAAGTTAAAAGCAGCTTTAGCTTTTTTTTTCTGCCGTTGCTAATTTATTGATTAGAAGGGAAGCCTAAAATGTTCTTTTTATATCCCGTTCATATGCTAAGTTAAAAGAAACTTTAGCTTTTTTTTTCTCATGTTGCTAATTTATTGACTAGATGATGGTCAAATTCAAGATTCAATACCGAAGGTTATGGGTTTTAAGCCCACGAAAATCAAAAAAGAAAAAGAAAAATCAAGATGATTGAGTCCCTTCGTAGCATCTTTGTAAGTCTTGTGTTGTTGTCTGGTCATAATAACTTTCAGTGGGAAGGATTTGAGCCCTTTGTTCCGACCTCAGATTATTGCTTCAATTAGTAACATAGAATCAGGATAAAGTGAATTCGGTCGGTGCACATTTTAACCTGCATCTTATAGAAATGTCACAAATGATCGGATGCAGAGATGCTAGTCATATGTAATTACGTGAAAATTTCTTTTTGTTCCTTTTCCATAATATTCACATATGGAAGAAAGGTATCATTTGCAAACAAAATGAGGGCATGCGCTCTGATATGTGCAATTATTCAGTTAATCAGTGGGATTTGATGAGCGTACACAACAAGCTTTCTTCAATGTCGCGTGACATCTGCACAAATGACATTTCTAAGTTATAGGGTTAGATATTCTGAGGGTGCCTAGACTTTCCCTGTAATTTCATTGGGGTGGTCAATTTAACTAACTTTTACAAAAAAAGATACTTTCATCAATTAAAATTAAAAAAGAAATCATTGAGCTCTTTCCTACCAAACTTAAGCTGATAGGTGGTTTATCTAATCTAATTTAATATAATCTAAAGTATTCCTATTATTCTGATCGAACAATCCTTTTAAGCTTCATGTTCGAGGGTATAATTTAAGCACCTATCTGCTGCTGAATTTTGAACTGTGCCTTTTGAATTCTCCGACTGAAATTACGGTGGACGGCAACAGGGATAGGATGGAGAAAAGGGGTAATTCCCTAGACCAGAATACTTTCTTCGTTGCCTAGTATTTGCTGCCCGAGATTTGTGGTGTTATATATTTCTTAATTTGTATATGTCCATATAGTAAGTGCATCCCTGATTTAAATGCTTCATCTCTGGTGAAATCTGGACAACAGGGAAATTTAGTAGGTTTATTTGTTCCGTAGTACTAGAGTTTTTGAAGCATTGGAGATGCTCATTTTCTCGACCAACTCTTTACTTATTGCTGATTTTGTGGATTTTCTTTTTTTTGAGGATGAATGTCTAATTGAGATACTTCCTTTTATCTTGAGGAGATGTTTCCGGGCCACTCCTACACTGTGGATGCACTCTGGTTTAGACAGATTTTCTCAGTTTTAATAAGTGAGGAAGTTAAAAGGAAAAAAAGAATTAGCACAGACAAGAAAATACGATACTCCTAACCTTATTTAACCGGTGTTGTTATACACTTCGTCTGATTTATCACATTGTTGAATCTCTTGCTATGCCTATCTGAAACATGTAAGTACATTTTGATGTGTGAACTAAGATATTGTGTGAACAAGATTCTGAAAACAAGATCTTGAACTTTACACACTGAATTTTCAAAAAGTATGGCCTCTTCCCAGAGGAATTTTGATGTGCAAATGAGTTTTCTTTTCTATTGAGATGGAGAAACAGTAAGTATTCTGCATCGTGAATGATTGGCTGCCCATGATGCAAATGGATATGCAGCAATAGGCTGTTTTCTTTACGAATAATATTCAGTTTTTAGCAATTTGTTGCATTTGAACTTTCATCATGAGCAACCAAGTACCATATTACACGATTATGGGAACATGATATTCTCTATAATGGCTCTACCATCGTCTAACACCAACTTAATTCCATTGTTTTCAGGTCCGTCAGATAACAGTTACGATAAGGTATTCCTTGCCTCAAAAAATATGTTCCTTTTTTTCTAGTTATCCACATCTTCCCGATATATTCACAAACTTCCTTCTCAGCTCATTTTCTCCTAAAACAAATCCAGGACTATCATAAATGGTATTTGCTACCTTGCAACATTTGTTTTCGGAGTTAATTCTGTCGGATTGCTCCTCTATGCTGGTCAGCTTGCTCTTGGTTCTATAATGGGAGGTGACTCAGATACACCAACTCCTGATAAGGATGATGCTCGTCTGAGTGAAGCGGCTCCTGCAGAGGGCACTGCAGATCCCATGGAATCCAGAGCAAATGAAGTGACACAGAATTCAGAGGATTCTAAAACACAATGAGTAAAGCAAATGTCTAGCTGGAAGTTGTACTTCCTTTGTATATTTACTTTGATCATATCACTTGTATTTTTTTGGAAACATCAGGGATGCTAAATATTTTTGGAGTTAGTTTGGATTATTACTAGATGCGAAAAAATGACAACTCCATTTGTAAAACCAGGCTAGCAGATGAATAAGACAATCTATTCGAGGTTAACCTGTCAGTTTTTTGTTTGCTCTCTTCTTATTCCAGTGATGTCAGTTTTACACAACATGACTGTATGAGAAAATACTGATTCTGGCCCGGATTAATGGTAAGGTGGCTTTGAGAAATAGAAGGGCTTGCTAATGTTGGTGCTGGATTTTTTTGTTCTTTGGCGATTCTAAGTTATTTCTCTGAATCTGATACTTTGAGCTATGAACTACCTGCAAAAATTAGTTATCTATAAAGCAAACGCTCCAAATTACCTTTCTCTTCTTCGATCCAACTCACGAGCATTATATATTATATATTATTGATAGGTATTTCTAATACGAGCATTCCTGATCGCACGCTTGGTAGAAGCTCATTATCCAAATATCTAACTTCAAACCTCTGATTAAAGAGCGGTCGATCTAACACGAGCATTTGTGGTCTAAAGATCCGTGAGATAAACAAGAATGCTTTTTGATTAATTAATTCAATTACCAAATGCGCTGAGAATTGGCTCCTCATGTTTTTTGTCTTAAACCGATGATAATTTATTACCGAAGTGGATGGCAACTCACGAGTTGCCACTAAATTAGTTTATTAATGAGAAGGTAGTGACGACAAACACGAGCTCAATGACAATAGCTGGGAGACGGAATCGTATTTAGTTTATGGATCCAGCTGGAGACTACAAGCAGCGGCAGTCTTGGTAAGGCAGACAGAAGAGGAGGAAAGGAAAAAAAAAACGAAAGAATTGGGAAAACAGAATAGGGAAGAATAATTTCTTTAGCGCAGTCAGTCCCTTCATCCCATCCTTTTAACCCCTCCTCCCTCTCAAATGTCATGCTCCGTTTCCCATCGCACCATATATTATAACTCACACAGTTCAGATACCCACTGAAAAATTGTACCAATATAAAAAAAATCCTCTACTCTCCACCCACCTTTAGTTATAATGTAAAAAATATGATCCACAGTAAAAACACTTGATCCACAGTAAAATTGAGAGAAAAATACATCTTTTATACTCCCCAACCTATCAGCTTCAACGCTTACCGTGTAATATAACTCTAAACTCTTTAAAATTCGTCTTAACTCATCTACCTTTATGAATTTGAATAGAAATGACTTATGGTTGTAGTCGACGTAGTCATTAAAAGTCAATCATCTGTATCTATTTTACTTGTCGGGATCATTTACCTTATTTATTTGTATAAATCTTAAAATTATGGTGAACAACTTTAGATAATTATCTCTAAATTTTATGTATTAAATTGTACTCAAATCTCGTAAGTAATTTTTAATATATCTCTAAAATTTTGTTAGACTATGCTTTGGCGAACTTTGTTGACTCGGTTCATTCTTATTCACTATACTGTGCACTTCCATGCTCGCCTATGCTCGGCTCATCCAAGTCCAATCTAAAACCTAATGGTCCGACCTACTTATTTCGAGTCAAAAATGGGTACTAGGAATAAAACAGACGATCAAGTCCAAGTCGTTTGAAATTGAATTGTTTTATGTTATGTGCATCATTGATTTTAAAAAAAAGGAGAATGCAAAATTCCAAGACCCGCATCCATTTACGAGGACGATAATAAAACATACAGCATTTATTGGAAAATATTACTCGACGATGATGATTGATGATACACACCGCTGCTAAAAATGCGCTACAGCCAGTCCACCAGGTAGAAGGAAAGCAACCTGAGAAAGAGGAGGAGCCATTTTTGCCTTTGCCATCGCCTTCGCCGGAAAACCACCTTAAAATGCTGGCGGAATCAGCCAAACCACCTTCCCGTTCCTGCTCTGTCCACCCCCCCCAGTTAGTAGGTACACTCTCGCTACCGTCTCCTAAGCTACCAAACTAACTACATGAAGAAGATCCGTATCGCTTCTTCTCTTTTTTCCCCCCTTTCTTCGGGGTTCGACTGCTTTGCCTCCCCGTTGGTTGAGACATAAGAACGAGCCCTAGTAGTAAGGAGACAGCTTCCCGTCCTTCCTCTCGTTGCTCTTGGGCTTGTTGCTCTGCGCCCGCACTTCCTGCAGCATCTTCACCACCCTCCTCATCGACGGCCGGTTGATCGGGAGCGAGCTGGCGCAGAGAAGGCCGATGTCGAGGACCTTGCTTATTTCACCCCTGCAGCAGACATCCAGCTTTGGATCGATCACATGCTCCACGCCCTTCTGCTCTATCACGCCGCACGCCCACTTCACCAGGTCTTTCTCCCCGTACTCGGGGTCGAGCGGGGGCTTCCCCGTCACCAGCTCGAGGATCACCACTCCGAAGCTGTAGATGTCGCTCTTCTCGTTCACCCGGAGTGTGTAGGCGTACTCTGCAGTGCAAGGTGGGTGTGATTCTTTTGAGAACCCAATTTGGCGATGAACGCCAGGGCGAAGAACACTATTCTTAATGGAGATCAAAATTTGCAGCACTATAGAATGTCTAGTGCGTCGATAAAAAGAGGAACGTGTAAAATGATCAGAAATCTATCTGGTGATCGATTCGATCTGTAGTGCATATGCGAGAATTAATGATATCTAAAACCAGAGGAATCCGCCATTGCCGAATCAATAAGAGAGCGGAAAAAAAAAAGCTGAGAGTGAGTTTGACGGATTAACCTGGGGCGATGTATCCGCACGAACCGGCGATGACCGACATCGACTTGGGCCCCTTGCCGAGCAACTCCACAGCCTTCGCTACTCCGAAGTCGGCCACCTTGGCCCCGAATTCTGCATCCAAGAGGATGTTGTTGGACTTGACGTCTCTGTGAACGATGGGGGGCACGCAGTCGCAGTGGAGGTAGGAGAGCCCCTCCGCCGCGTCCAAGGCTATCTTGTACCTCGTCGGCCAGTCGAGGATCCCCCCTTTGCTGCTGTGCAGCAGGTCCCCCAAGCTTCCGTTGGGCATGTACTCGTAGACCAAGAGCCTGAGATCCTTGTGGGTGCAGCAGCACCACAGCTTCACTATGTTCTTGTGCCTAATGCTCCCCAGCGTCGCGACCTCAGCTTCGAAGCTGTCCTCCCCGAGCTGCTCTAGGCTCTCGACGTCGGCCGCCGGCCGTGCCGCCAGCAGCTTCTTCACCGCGACCGTTTCGCCACTGCTCAGCACGACCTTGTAGACCTTGCCCGACGCCCCACAGCCGATCACGTTGTCCTCGTCGAGAGCATCCAATATTTCGTACTCGCTGAATCCCAGCTTGTGGAAGGACTTCAGCGTCCACTTCGACTTGTCCATGGCTTTTCTGTAGCTGCGGTACCTCCAGATGAACCAAGTAATGCCAGCGACGAAGACAGATCCGGCGAGGATAAAGATCGAGCGCAGCAGCCAGGTGAAGCCATGGCGATCCCCTGCGGCGCCTCCTGAGGCAGGACACAACCCTGGGATGTCTCCGCACAGGCCCGGGTTGCCCAGGAAGCTGCTGAGGTAGATCTCGTTGGCGAACACGGGAGGAATGGCTCCGGAGAGGTTGTTGTCGGAGAAATTGAACCGGGTCAGCTTCAGATTCTGGAGTTGGACGGGGATCGTTCCGCTCAGGTCATTGCTAGAGAGGTCGAGATAGTTGAGCACCGGGAGGCCGCCGAGCTCCGGAGGTATTCCGCCTGTGAAGTCATTGTCGGAGAGATTGAGCTCCGCGAGCTTACTCCAGGACTGGATTCCTCGAAGCAATTCCCCGGAGAGGGAATTCTTCTGGAGGTTGAGCCGACCGAGCTCCGCTAGGTTACCGAGCGACGCAGGGAGCGGCCCTGTGAGCAGGTTGTTCGCGGCGGAGAACACTTGCAACTTGGACAAAGCGCCCATTTCTGACGGGATCCTACCCGAGAACTGATTGTCGTCGATGAGGAGAGACGAGAGATTAGCTGCGCCGGAGATCGCAGGGGAGATACCGCCGGAGAAGGTGTTGTTTCTTAGATCGACCAGCCAGATGTGCGGCAGCCCCCAAAACCCGGTCGGCACCGGACCGCTGAGAAGGTTCGATTGGAGCCGGATTCGATTTAGTGTGCGGCACCGCCCGAGGCCGTCGGGGAGTCTGCCGGAGAACGAGTTTTCAATCAACAGCAGCTGCGTCAGCGCGCCGCGGTCGCAGATTCTCGCCGGGATCTGGCCGAAGAGAGAGTTCGTGGACAAATCGAGGGTCTCCAGCGGAGAGTTCTTGCCCAAGTCTGCCGGAAGCTCGCCCTCCAACTGATTGCGGTAAAGCCGGACGTCGACCAGGGTCTTGGAGCTTGCGATGCCGGCGGGGATGCCGCCCGTCAGCTGATTCGAGTAGACGTGGAGGCTCTCGAGCGACGGCGCGTCGAAGATGTCGTCGGGAAGCGGCCCTTCGAGTTGGTTAATGGAGGCATCGAAGCGGCGCAGTGCGGCGAGCTTTGCCAACCCGACTGGAATTCGACCGGTGAGGTTGTTCTGGTACAGCTCTATCTGGACGACGCTGGAGAGGCCGATGATCGCCGGCGGGATGCTGCCGGTGAGCTGGTTGGTGGAGAGATCGAGGTTGATGAGGCGCTTGAGCTTGCCCAGCGCCGGAGGGATCTCGCCTGCGAGGTTGGAGTTGGCGAGGTAGATGTGCTCCAGTTCGGAGAGGTCCCCGAGCGATTCCGGCACGGGACCAGCGTCGAACGGGTTGTAGCCAAGGCTGAGCTCGCGAAGCGTGGAGAGATGGCCGAGGAAGGAGGGAACGGTAGAGTTGAGGAGGTTGTACACCAGCGAGAGCGTCTCGATACGGCGGAACCGACCGAAGGAGGGCGGAATCGCGCCGGAGAAGTTGTTGGAGGAGAGGTCGAGGTAGGTGAGGTTGGGCAGCGCGGCGAGATCATCAGGGAGCGGGCCGACGAGGCAGTTCTGCGAGAGGTCGAGGTACGAGAGAGCGGCGCAGCGGCCCGCAAGGGGGACGTCGGCGAGGGAGGCGTTGATGAAGTTAAAGGAGAGGTCGAGGGTGGCAAGTTTAGGGAGGAGGCAGAGGGAGGACGGGAAGGGGCCTTCGAGGCCGAAGCGGCTCAGGTTGAGGGCGACGACGGAGGGCGGGTTATCGGAGGAGCAGCTGACGCCGGCCCAGGCGCAGGGGGTGCGGTCGCGCGGGTTCCAGCTGGAGAGGGTGCTATTGGGGTCGGCGAGGCCGCGCTTGGCGTCCAGGAGGTGAAGCCCTTCGTTGTTCAGCGAGAAGGCGAGCTGAAGGCCGCCGTGGAGGAACACGGCGAGAAGAAGAAGAAGAAGAGGAATCCTCATGATGTCTGCGCTAACGGCCGCAGCGGTGGAGGAGTCAATGTGAGGAAGGAGAGGGAGGAGGAGGATTGGCGACCATTGGTGCTGCAGAGGAGAGGGCAGGAGGAGAGGAGAAGAGGAGCGACACCATGGGCGAGTGCGAAGGTCATGCCCTTGCTCTCTATCCGTCCGAGTTGTTAAATTTATGGATGCCGTGATCGAGTCGCATTCAAAGCTTCTCCCGATGCGGGCCAACTTTTTTTTTTTTTTTTTTTGACATATAAATATAATCTACACCCACACCACAGCATATAAAATCATCGGATCAGATGCGTGCGAGTCGGTTCGCTTGGCTCACATTGGGTGGGTCGATTCGGAACCGTGATCCCGGTTCGGGTTGGGGAGTGCGACGCCAGTAGAATTATTAAGATCAAATAAGCAGCAGCAGGTGGAACTAATAAACATTTTGATTTATTCGCCAATAGCAGATAAATATTATTATAACTTAAGTGTCAATTTATTTTTCCATTACAAAAAGGACTCGCAAAAATCATATATTTTTCCACATGCACCCAGCACTTGGAAAAAAAAAGGAAAGAGACAAAAATCAAATTTTCTGTTTCTTAAAAAAAATTATTCTCTAATTTAAGCCGTCTCGTTCGTCCCTTTTGTTATTTTTAAACGATGGAATTTAGTGGAATAAATTAATATGAGTATAAAAATTAATATTCAAAATAAATTGATCCGCTGATTACGGATTTGTCTCTGTCTTTCCTATCTGCCATATTTGCTCATTTAAACAAAATGACAACTTGGACAGCGATCATCGTCACCTCGGCCCATATCAATCATTTCCAGAGGAGCAGTGCAATCTGAGCAATGCGGAGGGAAGCTTATTCTCACATAAATTTTTAGTCTCAATAATTACTACTATCATTAAAAAATATTAAGAAATAAGAATGGGGTAATTATTTTAACGTCTTGGATTGGTTGGCAGCAGGCATTTCCGCACCCATCGAGTAGGCTTTTAAAAATAAATAATTGCATTGCACGTGAAGGCTTCATCGATCGATGGACCCAGCTCCGACTGACTCCACTGCTGCTTCTTTATTTTTTCCTTTTTAAGGTGACTCGGGAGGAGCAGGAGCAGGAGCAGGAGCAGCGGTCGGTCAATTGAGATGGATCGAGTCTTCAAACTCGGCGGCTGTTTCAATTTTGGCCTCCTCCTCCTCCTCCCTTGCTTTTGCTTTCCCACAGTGCTTCAGTCAACGTCTTGGGTCAATCCAACCCCCACCTCATCCTCCTTTTTTTTATTATTAGATTAAAGATTTATTTATTCTTGTTTATAAGAAGAGGAATCGATCCATGCTTTGCGATTAGAAGCTCGTCGTAGTCGTCCCGAGTCAAAAGATGCCGATGGGTGGGTGGGTGGGCGCACGCACTCTGTCTCTCTATAAATCTTTGTCGCTTGTCTTGCAACTTTACCTGCCTTGTAAATCTCCCTCTCCAGCGTAACACGTATGATTAATTAAACTATATTCTATATTCCTTGCTCATTTTTAAGTGCCATTTGGAAGATTTCGTTGACGAAAACAAGAAAGAAATAAGAGGAAGAAGAAGATGAAGATGCTGGTGGAGGTCGATCGGAATCTGCTTCGGAGGAGGAGGAAGAGAGTAGTGAGTTCCGAGAAAGAGAGAGATCTGTCTCAGATGCTTGATTTGGTTGTAAGCTTCCAAGGAACAACTACTCGTGCTGTTTCTTACAAGCATAATATAATTATATATTCTATTATATTATTTTAAAAATGACCCCCCTCCCCTCATAAAAGCTTATTCCCTTCACGTGTTATTTTTTTTATGATTTTATTTATTATTCAAACCTAACGCCATGTCACGCCTAGTTATATGATCCCAATTTTTTCACAATTTGAGTGCAAGTTGACATGTGGGGTGACCTTGTCCAAGAGCCGCGGGTCTTTCAATGGTCGACATCGGGCAGTGGAGATTGAATACTAAGCGGTTCCCATTGTATACAAATTTTATTAAGAGAGAAATGATTGTTGTCTCACTAGTACAACCCCTTTGAAAGTAAGTCTTCGGATTATAATTGTCATGTCCCGACCCATCTGTCGGACACATGGCAACCGTCGTATGAGTCCAAAGGGATCCATACAAGGCATTTTGTAATAAATAATGTTCATACACATACTCAATACAACGGAATATACAATTAAATCACTTATACAACTCTACTAACACAGTTCCGATATACCTACTACAATTCTATAATAACGACCTCAATAAATAAAACTAAATCCATCGATATCCTTCATCTTCATCAAATATCTCGGTCAGTCATCCAACAATATGCACACACATTTAACGTGGTGTGCTTAGCCTTGCGGCCTAGTACGAAATTACAGCTCAAGACCGAAATAAGGAAATCAAAAACTAGGAGTACTCTAGGATGCCTTTTGTTTGTTACTCATCATTTTTTTTCTTTTGATATGTGTAATTCGTGTCACAAAAGCAGTATAACAAGCAGACAATTACAAACATGCATATCACTAGATGTCACCTAAGTGATAATCAATGTCTACGTCATCAGCAAATACGAATATACATGTCACTAGATGTCACCTAAGTGTATGCAGTGTCTATGTCATCAATGTATGTCATCTATATTGTAGTACGACTTTAAGTCTCAAGACTCGGGCTGTCAACCTATGCTTAGTGAATACCCAGGCCAAGGGCATCCATAAGCCCATCAGTATCTTTCTGTCTCTGTCTCTATCTATGCCCGCTGCACTGATGTTGGCGGAGAGGACGGGTGACCCTTGATCACTCTCTACTGTCTCGCTAGTCGCCTTCGATGCCTTCCCTAGCGAAACTGTCGTGCCCTTACATCCTCCTCGGACTCTGTAGGGGCAACGACGACTCGTGTAGTACTACACACTGCCCGAAGACAAGGTCACCATCAAGAATACTAATCGGCCACGACTAACCGATAAAAGTAACCCTAGGATCCAGACTACACATCTGACTGTCTGCAGAACATCATGGATGATAGCCGTGTGGTCTACGGATCCACTGTTCAAGGTGTCGCATAGGGAATCACCTTTCCAGTCCAATAGCAGATGACGTCGATCGAGATTGACGCACATCCGCATGATGGACTGTGGCAACTCCGTCTCCATCGGTGCCAAGTCCATGGTAGGGATCATCATCGCTGGCCATCTCAAGATTATCACGGTGCCGCCTAAACGACACTCGTGCGGGTATAAATTTTCAGGTAGGAACCTACTCTATATTCCTGGTCTAGTATGACCTTTGAGTTTGTATGGTCCATTTTTCCACCAGCTCCCAGTATTTAAGCTACGTGTAGCCTCGGGAGTGGTGCGAAGAGAAGCATCACTATCGTGACCATCGATAGTACATGATGGTCAACTGGGGTATATGGGAGACACTCATATCCATTTAAATCCTGGTGATGCCTCATGGGAAATTCTAGCATCTCATGTCACCTAAGACTAAATCTAGTGCATCTGGTATTATTGTTAATGCTACCTCCTATGTATGTTATTCATATATGCCACTATTTATATTCATGTCCGCATGGTAATCGTGTGGTATATAGCACATAAAAATAATACAACATGCATGATAGAATTTTTCAGCATATTAAAATACTTAGCATGGTGAACATGACACATTATTCATGTGAGATAAATAATTTATGTTAACATGCATACATACATAATATTATCAAGTATTACATTTTATCATATTTAAGGCATCCAAGAATTTCCTAAAAAAACATTAGGAATTATCTAGCTTGAATAAATCCAAACTTCGATAAACCAACGCACCTGATTTGGCTGTTTACTATTCGGAACCAACCTAAGGTCCGTTCGCTGAATTTTATTCTTTGACACTGTCTCGATCCACGTGCCGTCATTTACGCATTTTATATTTTCCTATCAATTATTTAATTCTCAATTCAAAAATAGTTTCTCAAATCTCTCTTGATCACTACTCTTAGAATGATCTCTAGAATCACCCTTTTTTTTCTAAGTTCGTCGGAAAATCCGGCGATCGCCGAAAACTCGTCGAAAAGTTCGCCGGAATACTCGCCGGCGAAGTTCTTCGATCAGCACCAATATTGGTACCAATCGAAAGCTCTCTTCATGAGGATTCCAAAAATCATATTTGCCCCAATTTTTATAGCTCATACGCGATCAATTTCACCGATTAAATTAATTTGGACGAAATCCCTAAGTTAGGGTTTTTAGCTCGCTGGCGACCAACCGGCGGCCAATATCCCTCAACTCTAGTACCAATGGATAGCTCTCGTCAAGGAGAATCCATAGGTACCAAGTTTGCAATGTTTTACGGTCATAATCGCCGGAAATCGTCAGAGCAAGCTCCCGCAATCGAAACCCTCGCCACCGATGCCTCTCGCGTGATTTCTCCCTCATCTCTACACTAAATTTGGGTATCTTGTAATCAAAATGAAGAGGAGGTCGAGATTTACCTGTGGCTAAAATTTGGGAGCCTAGATCATCGTGGTTTCACTAGAGCATTATTGGAAAATTGGCATCGCTGTCGCCGGTTCGCGCGAAGGAGGAGAGAGAGGGAGCGCGAGCGTGCGTTCGGTGGGAAGAAATGAGGTTTTTTTTTCTAATTAATTAATTAAAATCTTAAATCCTAGATTAAATCTTGACTATCCAATTGATCAATCAAACGACGTCTAAATTACGATCCGTCTGCGTTGTTGGATTCCTTATCAAAAATACTAACTGATGGTATAATTTTCACATCAAAATCTCATACTTCAAAAATCCATATGATTTTAAAAATGTCTTTTAGAGAATTTCTTTTACGATTAAATTCTTCAAATACTAAAATTACTATATTGCCCTTATTCAAAAATCACGGGTCTCACAACCTACCCCCCTTACAAAAATTTTATCCTCAAAATTTCAGATCGATTCAGTGATGGAGAGATTAAAATTCTTTCTTTCTTCTATTTTTTTTAATGATGATGATGAGAGTGGGGGTTTAAAGTACTCCCCCCTTAAAAAATTTTAGTCCTCCAAAAATAATTTTTTCATATATCAAAGTACGATTACCGTATGACAAGTTCTAAGATTGGAATAAAATGAGATAGTCAAGATAGGCATCTATATGATGGGTCATCAATGAATATTTCTGGGTCATCAGTCATCATGTCCAAGTCAACAAAAATCATGTCGGTATCATCAATAACCATGATCGAGACATCTTGAGCATCCATACTATTCAACAAAAAGATATGTGTCCTAGTACGTGGTAGAAAGTAATTGCTTAGTAGGGTGACAAACAATTACTTAGTATGATAGTAGTATACTAGAAGGATTGCATGAATCTTAGATAAGTAGGTCAAACTTCACAAGAATAGATTGTTAAGATCATTCGAGATAAACTATTCGCTCGTGAAGCAATTACTGACAAAACTGGGGAATATATAAATGGGCAGATGTTGAAGATAATATTTCAATTTTCTTGGGTAGATATGCTAGGGAGTCCCTGTAAACCCCCACCTTCAAAAAATTTTATTATTATTTTTTTTAAAAAAAATGGGTCTGGTTCAGATGAACCGGCCAGCCAGCCGGTCCAGCTGAACCGGCTCGAACCTAGTTCGAAGGAGGCATCGCGGGCGAGAAAAGCCGCGCGATGCCCGCCTCCTTCATCCCCGACCTCGCGACGACCCCTTCCTCGCGCTCGCCCCCTCTACGATCGCAGCGGAGCGAACGCTGGCGACTTCCTGCCGCGTTCGCCGTCCGTCGTCCCTCGCTGCCGTCCGACCTCCGTAGATCCCCGCCGCGGCAAGGAGAGGACGGCGGAGGTCTGCTACCGCGCCCCCGCCCCTTTTCCGTCCCCTGTTTCCTCCCCTTCGAGGGAGAAGTTGCAGCTGTCTGTCGCATTTCCTCCGCGCCCACCGCTTGCCGTCGCTGCCGCCGTTCGCAGCCGCCGTCGCAGCCTGTTCCTCTCCGCCGCGACGAGGAGCGCTCGGCGGAGACGAGGAGGGCTCTGTTGCTGCCGCGCAATCCTTCCCCTGCATCCGCCCCTCTCTGCGAGTTCAGCCGTCGTTCGCCTCCCTCGCCCGCAGTAGAGCAGCGCCGGTGCCGCTTCGCTTTATCAGCATTCGTCACCCGCTCGCCGTCGTCCGCTGTGCATCGTCCCCCGTCGCAGAAACGAGAGCCAGGAGGAGGCAGCGCGCGACCCCATCTTCCCCTGCGTCTTCCTTCACGTTCGCAGCCATCCGTTGGCTGCGTCTGCCACCATCCCGCGCTCAGACCGCTGGGCGACGTCTCCCCCGTTGCGGTTGGAGACGCTCGCCCCCGCTGCACCCCCGCGAGCTGCCGTCGACCCCCGACGCCAATGCAGCAGGCGGTGATTTCCGCCGCCGCTGCTCGCTCGAACACAGTACCACCGGCGAGCGGTGGAGCCTCTATTCCGCCCGCCTCACCGGCCGAAGCTTTCTCCCCTTCTTCCCCACGCATTAGCAAGGTGAGGAGCTCCGTTTCCCCCCTGTTATTGGGCGGTTTCGCCCTCCGACGAACTTGCCCTAAAGTTCGCTGGCGACGCCAAAAATTTGAATCGTTAGGGCGTTGATGGCCGGATTTTGCGCAGGTCGTCGTCGGTTCCCACGCGTGCGAAGGCTTGCGGAGCTCGTCGTCTAGTTGGTCGGAGATTTCATGAGCTCCAGCGAGGTGGTGGCTAGGGTTCCGACGGTGAATAGTGATTCCGACGGTGAATAGTGATTCCGGCTAAGGTAGCTTTATTTTTCCCTAATCGCGATTAGTGATTAATTAAGCATGTTTAGTTGTAATTAAACACGTTTAGGATAAATTAGTGTTGTTGAAATGCTTAGATTAATTTAAACATGCTTAGTGTTAATTAATCAAGCTTAGTGGATTAATTAAGCATGATAAATTAAGTTAAGTAAAAATTAATGATTTAGTTGAGTAGAGTTAGTGAATGGGTTGAGTTGAACCAGATTGGAGTTAGTTGGATTGAATTCGAGTTAAGTTTGGGTTCGGGTTGAGTGTAGTTGAGGTGAGCTGAATCAAATTAATTTGAACCGAACTCGAGTCGGACTCGGATTTAGATGGGTTGGAGCTGACTCGATCGAACCGAACTGGCTAGGCTTGGGTCAAACTCAAGTTAAGCCAAATGAATAATGATTGGGTCCACCGCATTGGCCGGGTCCACAACGTTGACCGAGTCCACCGTGTTGGCCGGGTCAACAGCATTCACCGGGTCCACCGCGTTGACCGGGTCAACTGTTGACCGTTGACCAGTCAAAATAATAATAAAATAATAAAAAAATAATTTAACTTTTCATGAGTATGATTAGGTGATTTAAAATAGCTAATTAATGTTTAATTGATCTAATTAAGTATTGATGAGTGTTATTTGGGCCCTTAGGTGACTTGGGTTAGATGAGGGGTTTAAATGGATAAATTTGATAGAATTTATCTAAGCTTAACTAAGTTAATTTAATTTGTAAAATGGAAATTTGGTTAATTAGTATTTGAATGATTAGGTTAGATTGATAAATTAATATTTGATTTACTTTAGGAAAAAAGAATTAAATTTGATTTTAAATAATTGTGTTAATTAGGATTATCGCGGGTACATGATCCGAGTAGTTCGACGGAGTGATTCGTTGTTACGCGGGTTGATTCTGAAGACCGGATCGCTAACCCAAGTGCGTTGGTTCTCCGATGGTAGGATTTATTCAAGCTAGGGAATTCCCACTGGGGTTTTCTTAGGAACAATTCTTGGATGTCTTAAATATAATAAAATGTTATGCTTGATAATATTTATTTCGCCTGCATGTTAGTTTAGTTATTCTGTCTAACATGTAGGATATACCATGATGTCCATGCTAGTTTTACTATGTTGTGATATCTTGTCGAGCACGTTGTAGGTTATGTTATTATTTTTCTATGCTATGCTAGCACACCTACCATGCGGACATAGATAGTAAATAATGACATTGTTAGAACATTTGGCAACGTCACCGCCACTTAGATAGAAAAAGGGGCATTTTTCATATGCCCCGGTTAACCGCCGCGTTCCGACGGTGGTCAAACGGTGACGTTCCGCTAGGCGCCACTCCCGAGGTTGATGCATAGCGGAGGTACTGGGAGCACCACTCCCGACGTTGTGCATAGCTTATATACTGGGAGCTGGTAGGGTAAGAGACTATACAAACTCCATGGTCGTATTAGACTGGAAATATGGAGCAAGTCCTTACTCGAAATTCACCCGCACGAGTGTCGTTTAGGCGACCTCGTGATAGTCCTGAGATGGTTAGCAAGGATGAGCCCTACCATGGACTTGGCACCGATGGAGTCGAGGGCCACAGCCCATCGTGCGGATGTGCGCCAATCTCGATAGACGTCGACTGCTATTAGACTGGGAAGGTGATTCCACATGCGACGCCTTGGACAGTGGATCCGTAGACTGCACGACTATCATCCTTGACGTCTGCAGACGATCGGATGAGTAGTCCGGATCCTAGGGTGGTTATTCCGGCTAGCCGTGGCCGATGACATTGTTATATGGTGACCCTGTCTACGGACATCGTGTAGTACTACATGGGTGTCGTGGCCCCTACGGAATCCGAGGAGGATGTAAGGGCACAACGGTTTCGCTAGGGGAGGCATGGTTGGCGACTAGCGAAATAATGGAGAGGGATACTAGGTCACCCGTCCTCTCCGCCAACATCAGTGCAGCGGGCATAAGTAGAGACAGAGACAGAAAGACACTGATGGGCTTACTGATACCCTTAGCTCGGGTATTCACTAAGCATAGGTTGGCAGCCCGAGTTTTATAACTTTAAAGTATGATTATGACGTAGGTAACATACTGTTGACATTGACACTAGATACAGTGTAGGTGACATCTAGTGAGTTACATATCAGTATTTTATTTATGTTGTTTTACTGCTTTCGATAAATTGATGTACACAAATCGAATGGAAAATGATGATTAACCACCAAAGACATCCTAGAATACTCCTCCTAACCTTTGATTTCTTTATTCGGTAGAGCCGTAATTTCACACTAGGCCGCAAGGTTGAGCACACCACTTTTCCCCGTGTGTGCAGGTGTATTAGATGACTGTCCGAGAGATTTGATGAAGATGAGTCCGTCGGCGGGTCTATTTTTAATTATCGCTGTCTTTTCCATAGAATTGTAGTAGGTTTATCGGGACTGTATTGGAAATCTTGAGTTAGATTATTTAATTGTAAATTCCGCTACATAAATGATGTGTATGGACTGTATGTTTCACTAAATGTCTTGTATGGGTCCGTTGGGCTCATACGACGGTTGCCACGTGCCCGACAGTAGGGTCGGGGCGTGACAGTCCCTATAACTATAGCATACGAATAACCTTTCACGGTTCATGTTTAACCATAATCAAACACCTCTGAACATAATATAATCATAATGGAGTCACCTCGCGATTAAGGATAATATATAAAAAGATAGCAATATATAAAACATGTATATTTAGGTTGATATACGATAGAATTTGAAACTGAATTTGATATGAAATTTATAGATCATGCTAAATTTTGACTTGACTGAAGAAGAGTCAAAAAAGAATATTGAAGTGACTAATATGATGTATCTGATACTGTGTATTTGGATTTTTTTTTTCCAGAAATATTAGTTGAATCTAATTTCTAATACATGGTTGAATTATGATGTAGAATAGGTTCATACTTGACAGTATCTAGGAAACTGAAATTATGATGCAAAATATAAGTTGACTGAAACTGCAAAAAACACCGAGTTGCAGGTTCATGATGTGTATATGATGATATTATTATGATAACGTGCAAATAGATTGATTGCTAGCACGAAGTAAGCTTTACTCAATGCTTATAATAGAGCAAAAAGGATTGCATCCAAGTTTGTAGATGATGATATTATAAAAAGCACCGAAAATGATGCAAAAACAGTGACTAAAATAGGAGATGTCAACAATATATGCACTTACTGAGGATATCAACATGCAACACATGCTAAAGGTGCTAAGAAACTGCAGCATCCAAAAATTAGAGAAGAAATAAAAATGAGTAAAGAAGCAAAGTTACTACAAAATCTGCAGGCAGTTAAAATCTGAGTTGCAAATGCAGAAATGTTACCTGCTGCCTTGACCGAATAAAATTGCATAAAAAGACCAAATATATATATACTGATACTGATGAAAATATAGGAATCTGGGCTGCAAAAATACTAAGTAAAGAACTGAGCTGAGTTGAGGGAGCTATAAAAATAAAAAGGAGCAAAGAAAACTACCAATGATAGATAGAATTTGACTAACGACATTTGACAAAGGAAGTAGCTTCACAAAAAGGAACTGCAAACTGTAGAAAAATGACTGAGGAAATAACTGCAAAGAAAATTGTAGAAATATTCAACCGAATTTGTATTCAGAAAGGCCACTAGGAAGAATTAAAGGAAGCAGATAAAAAAAACTGTTTGGCTAATAAGTTGACTATATATAGGAAACATGAAATAAGTGAAAGCTACTCAAAGCTCAGAAAAGAGACTGATAGATGAAAGGAAATAGCAGGGAACAGCTGCATTGAATGTTGGTACAAAGAAAAATGCTCCAAGCTCAGCAAAGATTTAATATAACTAGGTAAACTACTTGAATGAGTGTAGAAAGCTTTATGTATATAATAATGCAAGAGTGCAAGTGGACTGCTGATGACAGCTATACTAACTGCATTGATGTGTCGAAATATGAAATGAGGGGAGAAACTATAGAAGAATTTACATTTAGGAAGCCAGTCAACATGACTGCAGATAAATCTGAAATGAATATGAAATATCAAAAGTTGTAAAGGTAAGAAATATAAGATGAAGCAAGCTGTAAAGTTGATCTGCAAAAATGAAGTTATAGAAATATAACAAATGAGCATCTAAACTGCAGTATAACTAGGAAAATGAAGAAAGCTGTAGCATGCGTAATTAGAAATGTCATGCAATATATGCAAGTTGAATATGTGAAATAGAGTTGCAGATAGGGGGTAGAGCTGCAAAGAGAGTATATGTAGAAAACTACAAATACTATGCATAGAGCTGCAAGTGTTGGGAGTTGACACGTATATTATAATTGATAACGGTCAACTTCTAGTTGCAACTTAAAAATCATGATGACAACCCAAATGATCAACATATATTCATGAGACATATATATATATATATAATTAACTCAAATGAGAATAAGGTCATAGATAATTCTAAATCATTTGATACAGATCCATCTACAAACAACTTTATGAATCAGGAATAAAGTCCCTTTAAGAGATCTAAGAAAGAGTTAGGTTTAAACAAAATTAACTCATACGTAAGTCAGTTTAAAATATCGGTAGATTTTTTTTTCTTTAAGCTCAGTGGTTTTACGAAGATAAATCTGATATAAATTCTATGATCCAAATCTCATATAGACATTCAATATCAGTAATTTTCAAGATCTAAGAAATAATTAAGGCAACGATTTGTACGGAAAATTGTTACAATGAAAATAAAGATGTGGCACTTGTGTATGATGTGGGATAATTTTTTTTTTTATACGTCCAAATTGGTCATAGATTGAACTTACAATTCAAGATTTCAAATTTTCTGAAAATTACGTATACCGACGATAGTCAATATGTTCATATCGTCAGGTTTCATGATCTGATAATATAACTATAATTTGCAACATAAAACGAGATACACATACTCAAATGTCATATAGTAGCATACGTGCTAACTCACGTAGGAGAATCAACAAAATAATCTGATAATGTATTAATTATTTGGCTAGATCGTGACATATGAATCGATGATAAGATTCATAGATAATCTATAATTTAATAATCCTGATAGACCACCTGATACGTCAGCTATCTAGCATGAGAGTATGAACGTGAGAGTGCATCCGGTGCTTTTATGTTTAAGAGTCAAACTCTAGTAGCAAGAGCTCGAATTCGAGCAGATACAATCGAACATTGATAGATTTATTTAGACTTAATATCTAAAGATGGGGTCATGGGATACAAATAGTATGATTAAGATATAACATGAGATAATTTGATATCAATACTCTTAAGATCAAAGTGATGATCGCTACCTATGTTAATATAAAAGGTGATCATAATGCACACAATAAGGTAACATTGAGTATGATCATGGATAGATTTACTTGATCATTTAGAAATAAAATTTAATCGTAGATCTGAATATATTGATCTAAGTTTCTAACTTTTCTCCAATGCAGTGGAAATTGTAGCCACATATACCATTTGGAGATTTATAGATTTACATTCTTTATATTAAGGCGGTTATCGGCTTAGGAAAAATTAATCATAGCGATCAACTGTCGTCTGAGTAAAAACTCATCACTAAGGAAATATACTATTATATTCCCGACAGGCTCTTTATCCTAGATTATATCGGGACTGTTATCTAAATCCTTAAGACCTTAAACTTAAGTTAATCTCTTAGGTTCTTCAAACCTAGGCTCTGATACCACTTTAGTTGTCCCGCCCCGACCCATCTGTCGGACACGTGGCAACCGCCGTATGAGCCCAAAGGGACCTATACAAGGCATTGGTAATAAATAAAGTTTATACACATACTCAACACAGCGGAATATACAATTAAATCAATTATGCAACTCTACTAACACAGTCTCGATATACCTACTACAATTCTATAATAACGACCGCAATAAATAGAACTAAATCCATTGATATCCCTCATCTTCATCAAATATCCCGGTCAGTCATCCAACAACCTGCACACACATTGAACGTGGTGTGCTCAGCCTTGCGGCCTAATGCGAAATGACGGCTCGAAACCGAAATAAGGAAATAAAAAATTTGAAGTACTCTAGGATGCCTTTTGTTTGTTACTCATCATTTTTTCCCTTTGATATGTGTAATTTGTGTCACAAAAGCAGTATAACAAGCAGACAATTACAAACATGCATATCACTAGATGTCACCTAAGTGATAATCAGTGTCTACGTCATATCAGCAAATACGAATATACATATCACTAGATATCACCTAAGTGTATGCAGTGTCTATGTCATCAATGTATGTCATCTATATTGTAGTACGACTTTAAGTCTCAAAATTCGGGCTGCCCGCGTATGCTTAGTAAATACCCAGGCTAAGGGCATCCATAAGCCCATCAATGCCTTTTTGTCTCTGTCTCTGCCTATACCCGCTGCATTGATGTTGGCGGAGAGGACGGGTGACCCTTGATCACTCTCCACTGTCTCACTAGTCGCCCTCGATGCCTCTCCTAGCGAAATTATCGTGCACTTACATCCTCCTCGGACTCCGTAGGGGCAACAGGGTCACCATCAACAAGACTAATCGGCCACGGCTAACCGATAAAAGTAATCCTAGGATCAGGACTACTCATCCGACTGTCTACAGAACGTCATGGATGATAGCCGTGTGGTCTACGGATCTATTGTCCAAGGCGTCGCATAAGGAATCACCTTCCCAGTCTAATAGCAGTCGACGTCGATAGAGATTGACGCACATCCGCATGATTGACTATGGCAACCCCGTCTCCATCGGTGCTAAGTCCATGGTAAGGTTCATCCTCGCTGGCCATCTCAAGACTATCACGGTGCCGCCTAAATGACACTTGTGCGGGTATAAATTTTCAGGTAGGAACCTATTCCATATTTCCGGTCTAGTGTGACCTTGGAGTTTGTATGTGAGACCCGTGATTTTTAAATAAGGACAATAGAGTAATTTTAGTATTTGGAGGATTTATAACTTAGGGATTTCGCCCAAAATTTTAATCGGTGAAATTGATCGCGTATGAGCTATAAAAATTGGGGCAAATATGATTTTTGGAATCCTCATGAAGAGAGCTTTCGATTGGTACCAATATTGGTGCTGATCGAAGAACTTCGCCGTCGAGGGTTCCGACGAACTTTCCGGCGATCGTCGGAGAAATTTTTCGTCGAACTTGGGAAAAAAATTGGGATGATTCTAGAGATCATTCTAAGAGTAGTGGTGAAGAGAGATTTGAGAAATTATTTATAAATTGAGAATTTAAAATTCGTTGAATAATTGATAGGAAAATATAAAATGCGTAAATGACAGCACGTGGATCGAGACAGTGTCAGAGAATAAAAATTCAACGAACGGACATTAGGTTGGTTCCGAAGAGTAAACCGTCAAATCTGGTGCGTTGGTTCATCGATGTAGGATTTATTCAAGCTAGGGAATTCCTGCTGGGGTTTTCTTAGGAAAAATTCTTGGATATCTTAAATATGATAAAATGAAATGCTTGTTAGGATTATATTTAAATGCATGTTAGTATGATTTACTTTGCCTAACATGTATGCTATGCCATGTTTACCATGTTATGTATTTAACATGTCCTAAAATCTTATCCTGCATGTTATATTATTTTCTATGCTATGTGCTACACGACTACCATGCAGACATAGATATGAACTGTGACATGTTAGATCCTCCTAGGTTACTGGAATTTAGACAAAAAGGGGTGTCCTCGCATACCCCGTTTGACCACCGCGTACCGTCGATGGTCAAAATAGTGATGTTCCTCAACGTACCACTCTCGAGGCTATACATAGCTTAGATACTGGGAGCACCACTCCCGAGGCTATACATAGCTTAGATACTGGGAGCTGGTAGGGAAAGAGACTGTACAAACTCCAAGGTCATATTAGACCGGAAATATGGAGCAAGTCCTTACTCAGAAATTTATACCCGCACGAGTGTCGTTTAGGCGACCTCGTGATAGTCCTGAGATGGCTAGCGAGGATGAGCCCTACCATGGACTGGGCACCGATGGAGTCGAGGTTGCCACAGCCCATCGTACGGATGTGCATCAATCTCGGTCGACATTGACTGCTATTGGACTGGGAAGGTGATTCCCTATGCGACGCCTTGGACAGTGGATCCGTAGACCACGCGGCTATCATCCATGACGTTCTGCAGACAGTCAGATGAGTAGTCCGAATCCTATGGTTGATATTTTAATCGGTTAGCCGTGGCCGATTAGTCTTGTCGATGGTGACCTTGTCTTCGGGCAGTGTTGTAGTACTACACGAGTCGCCGTTGCCCCTGCGGAGTCCGGGAGGATGTAAGGGCACGGCAGTTTCGCTAGGGGAGGCATTGAGGGCAACTAGCGAAACAGTGGAGAGTGATCAAGGGTCACCCGTCCTCTCCGCCAACATCAGTGCAGCGGGCATAGGTAGAGACAGAGACAGAAAAGCACTGATGGGCTTATGGATGCCCTTAGCTCGGGTATTCATTAAGCATAGGCTGGCGGCCCGAGTCTTGAAACTTCAAAGTCGTATGATTACAGATGTGACATATGTGGATGACATTGATACTAGATACAACTTTGGTGACATCTATGAATTACACGTCTATATTTATTTATGCTGCTTTACAGGGTTTTTTTTAATACTTTTTATGAACTGATTTACACAAATCAAAATGAAAATTTATAATTAACAACCCAAGGCATCCTAGAATACTCCTCCTAACCTTTGATTTCCTTATTCAGTTTCGAGCTGTAATTTCGCACTAGGCTGCAAGGCTGAGCACACCACGTTCAATGTGTGTGCAGGTTGTTAGATAACCGACCGGGATATTTGATGAAGATAAAAAATATTAACGGAGTTAGTTTTATTTATTAATAATGTTATTGTAGAATTGTAGTAGGTATATCGAGACTGTGTTAGTAGAGATTCATAGATGAATTGATTATATATTCCACTGTGTTGTGTATGTGTATGGACGACATTTATTACCAAATGCCTTGTATGGGTCCTTTGGGCTCATACGACGGTTGCCACGTGTCCGACAGGTGGGTCGGGGCGTGACATTATATGATCCCTTTTTCCACCAGCTCCCAATATCTATGCTACGTGTAGCCTCGGGAGTGGTGCGAAGAGAAGCATCACTGTCGTGACCATCGATTGTACACGATGGTCAACTAGGGTATATGGGAGACACCCATATCCATTTAAATCCTGATGATGCCTCATGGGAGGTTCTAGCATCTCATATCACCTAAGACTAAATCTAGTGCGTCTAGTGTTATTGTTGATTCTACCTCCTATGTATGTTATTCATATATGCCACTATTTATATTCATGTCCGCGTGGTAATCGTATGGTACATAGCACATAAAAATAATACAACATGCATGATAGAATTTTTCAGCATATCAAAATACTTAGCACGGTGAACATAGCACATTATTCATGTGAGATAAATAATTTATGCTAACATGCATACATACATAATATTATCAAGCATTACATTTTATCATATTTAAGGCATCCAAGAATTTACTAAAAAAACCTTAGCAGGAATTCCCTAGCTTGAATAAATCCAAACTTTGATGAACCAACGCACCTAATTTGGCGGTTTACTCTTCGGAACCAACCTAAGGTCCGTTTACTGAATTTTATTCTTTGACACTGTCTCGATCCACGTGCCATCATTTACGCATTTTATATTTTCCTATTAATTATTTAATGAATTTTAATTCTCAATTCAGAAATAGTTTCTCAAATCTCTCTTGACCACTACTCTTAGAATGATCTCTAAAATCACCCTTTTTTTTCTAAGTTCGCCGAAAAATCCCTCCGGCGATCACCGAAAACTCGCTGGAAAGTTCGCCGGAACACTCGCCGGCAAAGTTCTTCGATCGGCACCAATATTGGTACTAATCGAAAGCTCTCTTCATGAGGATTCCAAAAATCATATTTGCCCCAATTTTTATAGCTCATACGCGATCAATTTCACCGATTAAATTAATTTGGACGAAATCCCTAAGTTAGGGTTTTTAGCTCGCCAGCGACCAACTGGCGGCCAATATCCCTCAACTCTGGTACCAATGGATAGCTCTCGTCAAGGAGAATCCATAGGTACCAAGTTTGCAAGGTTTCACGGCCGGAATCGCCGGAAATCGTCAGAGCAAGCTCCGGCGATCGAAACCCTCGTCACCGACGTCTCTCGCGTGATTTCCACCTCATCTCTACACCAAATTTGGGTATCTTGGTATCAAAATGAAGAGGAGGTCGAGATCTACCTATGGCTAAAATTTGGGAGCCTAGTTCATCGTGGTTTGACTGGAGCATCGTCGGAAAATTGGCATCGCCGTCGTCGGTCCGCGCGGAGGAGGAGATAGAGAGAGAGAGGGAGTGCGCGCGAGCGTGCGTGCGTTCGGTGGGAAGAAATTAGGTTTTTTTTTCTTCTAATTAATTAATTAAAATCTTAAATCCTAGATTAAATCTTGACTGTCCAATTGACCAATCAAACGATGTTCAAATTATGATCCGTCTGCATCGTTGGATTCCTTATCAAAAATACTAACTGATGGTATATTTTTCACATCAAAATCTCATACTTCAAAAATTCATATAATTTTACAAATAAGTCCTTTAAAGAATTTCTTTTACGATTAAATTCTCCAAATACTAAAATTACTCTATTGCCCTTATTCAAAAATCACGGGTCTTACAATAATGGCCTAGCCGGAGCAAGTTTACTTGGGTCATCGCCTATCTACTACTTGTTAAGTTCACATGCGAACTGACGATGCTACACTTGGATTTTTCCCTCGTCAAACCCTCACAATGTTGGTAGAGCGATCGCTCTTCCTCTACTTGCCTTAGCCTTCTCTTGCCTGCTTCTCTGTTGCAAGTCCCTCTAGAGCTTTAGCTTTTAGAGCTGCAACATCAGATTATAACGGCTGGCTTAAATGCTCTTCTTTGCCCCATCAATACTGGCTTGGTTGAATTGCATCCAAAATAATTAGTTATTTTTGGTGCCTCCAGTGCGTGAAACAGTTGGCCATTAAGTCTTTTTGGATTCCTTGTAATAGCCCCTAACCACGTGTAATGGAGTGTGCATGTCGTGCAACCATGCTTGCTCCTGCTCATGCGTCTCGCTCGAGTGCACACGTACATCTCGTGCTCCATCCCTTTTGCTCGAGCACATGCTTGAGCATCTTGCGTGCCTGTAAGCCCCAGGTTGTGCCCCCCACACCCCACTGAAAAGTCGGCACCCTTATCAACTCCTCAACTAAGTACTTTTAGAGGAGGTCTTCAAATTGACATGTTCCGTGTTATATATCCTTAACCTTGAGAGAATTTGGAGTTGATCGGCTATAGCTCCATCTTGTTGCACCACTGGGAATGGTCTGTTATATTTTGGCATAAGTCCCTTATGCACTCGAATTCCTCTAGCCTTTCCTCACATTTGAGGATTAGCTTGAGCAAAATTAAGTCGCCTACTTGGAATTCTCATGATTGACAATACACACCCACACGTTCTTTTCTCTATTGTGTGGTGCGTTTCAAGCTCACTTTTACCTTGGTGATTTGTTCCTCACAATCGTGTGCAAATCTCGAGGTCATTTGACATCCATCTGACAAAGTGGCTCAAGCCAGTTCAGCAAGATATAGTGGTTATTATTCAAACACCAACTTGAATGAAGAATGTCTTATTACTGAAGTTCTATGTGAGTTATAATAAAATTAAGTGGTGTCCAATAAACTCACCCAATTCTTCTATGATGTTGTCACGAAGCATCATAGGTACTCTTTAAGCAACGTTTGGTCATCCATCTATGGATGATTTGCTTTTACCTTATCGAGCAAGGCTCGGTAGGAAATATCGTGCTCACTTGCTGCGCGCACCCATTCAATAATGTTTGCAAATGTACGTTGCTATAGCACATATCCACTGGCTCAGTTCGTCAGTTGCTTGGTTGTGGTGCCCTAGTTTATGCTCCTATTTGAAGTCATACTCGGCAAGTAGTTCTTGCCATCATGCCTACTTTGTCGAGAGTTTGCATTGAGTGGTGAAGAATGTGTTTGCCACATTGTCCATCCTCACCATTAAGGGTTTTGTTACACCCCGACCCTATGTCAGCAACGTGGCAACCACCGTATGAATTTATAAAAATTTATACAATGGTAAATATAAATATATTATACTTATTAATACAACTTGAGATCTTAAAATTTCACTAAAAGTTTTTTGCATTCATTAATATTCAACCAATGTCAAACTTAGTCCTACTACAATCTGACTAATTTGATTTGATTCTACCCGTAGTCTTACTATTCCCTGCTCTTTCGACGTGCAAACTTGATCACCACCATCCTGATCTATTCAACCTGTTACCTACATGCGGGGAAAATTGGCATACACTGAGCCTTGCGGCCCAATGGCTACAGAAAAAGACATCCTAGTATAGAGGTAAAAGAATATGTCTGGAAATAAGCTAAATACAAGCAATCAAGCAGTAGAAGTTTAATAATCGATATAAATAAGCATGTGGTATTAGTTAAATAAGCATGCAATATAAAGAATATATCACTCCATAATTTTGTGTTTAGTCATCTGTGTCATCTTTATATTAACATGTGTTTTGTTTTCTATCTTAGTTTGGATTGTCTTCCTATGCTTATTTTCTCATCAGAGACTAATCCTATCAGTGTCCAACTAGGCCTTTGCCTAAGCCCGTTACACTGTCGTTGGTAGAGGAAACCAATGACCATGGAATCTCCTTTGTTCGATCTCCAAAGCCGTACCTTTGCTCGCATTTCAAGATCTTCGAATGTGTGTCTTCCTAGACTTACACCGTACGACTACCATGTAGTGCTACATTATACCCCACGATAGGGTCACCTCTTTATTTAGTCTCAACGGTCTAACGGACCGGACTCCGCACAATTTATTTAACTCCAAGATCTACACTCTGAGGTGCAAACGTGCACGGCCCGGATCACAAACGGGCCATGCCCGGCACTGTTACCGTGCCGTGCCAGGCAGCAGGGTCTAGGCCCGCGGGCCGGCACGACACGGCACGAATAGTATATATTTATTATATATATATATATTTGTTAAAAATATTGAATGATAGAATGATTAATAAATTTTGCTTTCGCAATGTAGGCACGATTTCAAATCCCGCCAGAGCGGCTATGTAGCTCCTTAGCTCTCGACTTATTATCCGACTTATTATCCTTGGATGTACGCCTGGAGGACATCTCTATGAACTCCTCCTTTTTGGCTTTACCACGTATTTAAAGTTGAGTTGGATGACGTTTTCGATTACCTTTCACTGTACTAGCAAGGTGGTAACCCATCTACTGTGAGAGAAACAATGTGTATTAAAGACCCATTTTAAATTCCTAGACCTTGATGTCTCTAGGATTTGTCGGTCATTAGTTTTCGGTGATGAGAGACTAAGTTGTTCAAGTATGTCATTTATTTGTGTCTTTGTCACTTATATATATTCACATGCTCAAGTATTTCCTATATGTCAAGTACAATATACAAGTATTGCATAATATAATAGAAATATAATTCCATAAGCATGTAAATCAAAGCATTTAAATTACTATAAAAAGCTGTAAATAATTAAGTAATCGGAAAATATAAAAATTAACAATTGCCCACTATAGAGCCTTTCTGTAGCCGACCATATTTGAAACCTTAAAAACTCAAGTGTTTTTTATTTAATTCTCTACGAGGAAGCAAAGTCTCCTCAAAATACCACTGCCGATGTCGTACTTCTTGCCGATGTCGTACTTCTTAGTTTAGCAAACACATTCTTTAATCGATAATTCTTTGTAAACAATGTTAACAACATCCTATTTCCCAATCCCATCCCAATACAATAGATATTGCATTCAACCAAATAAAAGTAAGAATTTATCGTGATGAAATCAATTTAAGAAAGCAATGAGTCAAAAAAGAAATCTAAGAATTAAATTTATGATACTCTTATCTCTCTCTCACTTTCTAATCAATCACTTAGTAGTTTGCAGCTTCATTATCACTCTAAAACACTATAAGTCAGTTATGCTTGAGATGAAATAGTTTAAGGAATTGAAAGAAAGTAGTTCAACCCTCCTTCGACCAACTCAAAGTCACTTACTTGACACAAACAATTCCAGTTTAATTTTACCATAGAATCAGACTTATCAATTTTCAAGTCATATTTGTAGTGTTAACTATACAAATCATTGAATAAAATAATTCAGCTGTTCTTTACCTAGCTCAAGATCACTCATTCGGTCAAGTAACACCCAAAATATCACAATAATAGGATTAATGCATCTTAAATCAGCAATACCAATTAAATAAATGATAAGTAGTGAACTGAACAAAATCCTTAAACTCCTCTTTAAGTATGATACACTTCTGTTAACTTATTACAATTCACAAAGACAAGATTGATCAAAATGCAAAATATATTAAGCAAGATAAGGGCACTCAATAATTTTTTTCTCAAATCACCGGCTCACTTTAACCATTCCTCCCTCATTGATTTATTTCTTTTACTATCCTTCTTACTTTTATTTAACATCAAACACAGCTAGGTATCAAAAGGGCATTTAACATTTTAACCTAGCATAATATAGAACTTAACATTCTGATTTAGATGGTGCATTTGAAAACCATTTTTAACTCAATATTAAAAATTACTGGATTTACTATAAAATTGAGAATTTTAAAATAGCAGACCAGTAAAGTCTATAATATTTACTAATTGAGCAGAGTGTTCCTTTTGGACTCTTACTAATCATGTAATTAAATTTAAGGAATTACAGCAACAAAAAAGCATGTCTAGTAATTTACTTGTGCAATACTTACCCCCAGCTTGGAGAATTTTATTAACATGTTGTTATTGTTAGATCATAACCCATTGCAATTAAATTACAAATTAACATCCCACAAATTAACAGAAGTAGTAAAGACCATAGTAGTTTTAACCATTATTTGAAAACAATCCTAGAAGAAACAGTAAATCATGTTTACTGCCTATTTAAAATTTTTCACAGATTCTCCAATCCATCATTTATTCCTACTTTTCTCTAGCAGTAAGATAGAATATTAAAGTAGTAAAACAAAATTACTCAGTATCAAGCAAAGAATTCCATAAACGCCTTCTTTACTCTAACATCTCAATCGTACCTGAGTTATTCGGTTTTGTTTAGTCCTTATGATACTGTGTTATTTATTTCCTATTTTCTCCAAATATATTGTTGGCTTCAATTAAAGCTATTGAACATGCTAGTGGACATTTATTTCTGACCAACCTCTGAATTCCATTTTATCAGTTCCTCACTGATGGAGCCCCTCTCAATTCAACCTAGTATAAATTCTTATGTTGCTTAGTATCACTATTTTTGTTTGATATTCCATGATGCTTTGATCTTTGCCACACTCCACACTATAATAGGTTACTATATTCAGCTTAAGATTGTTGAGGTTTCGGTGGATTCTCCGTACAGTTTTATTTCTGAACTTAATTAAAGTAGCAACCAAGTGGAAAAATAGAACAATTCGCATGATATAACCATAGCTGTGGTACAAAAGATTCATTACCGATACTTTCCTATAAATTTAAACTTACCATATGTTAATGCGATCCTTTGGTCTCAGTTATCACATAATCATTTCCCAACCAACCGAACATGCCAGTACTATATTATGTCTTTAGATTAAAATTTTAAATTTTAATTGTCTAGCAAGCAAGATTGAACTTTACAGCTTTTTATATATTATTCTAAGGTTTAAGCATGTGAACAGTAAAGGTATAGAAAAAGGAAACCACAATTTAATCCAATAAATTTAAACTCCTAAAGCAGAATATCCAATCTGAAGATGAAGTCTATCAATCAAGGCATTCATCCTTACTATCACCGATCTGCAGATATGCAAGGAATTTGCAGTAAAATTGAGAACCATGTAATTCATTAAAATAGGGAATTACATTGTAATTCCTGCATGGATTTTAAGCATTTCACACTTTCCAATTTTAACCATCAATTATGCATTAGAGTCTACAACTTCTAAATTTTGACTCCATAACAAGAGCATCTTTTCACGAAATCGAAAGACAACAATTTCACAGTCGAGCTCCACACTGATCGTCCACATGTTTCACCATGTTTATACATATCAGTGCATTCACAAAATTTTGAATTTAGTGGTCGATTGATCCCAACTAATTTTAACAAGTGTCACAAGCTATAATTTTCATAACCTTCACAGGAATCAAGGAATGCAGTCCATTTAACAGATATTAAGGAGCATAACTCCCATTCGTAACTCAGAAATAATTAGGAGTACGAGGTATGTAAACATCGAACAGAGAGAGAATGCAATTCAGAAAGTTAGCATGTATTTGTCTTCAATTTTGGTGGTATCTAACCTCCCAATTCCCTTATCTAAATCGACGTTAAATCAAATCAAAAAGAAAGAAAAGGAAAAGGCCTACCTCTTGACGAGATTCCGACTTGGTCGGGGTTCTTGTCGATATTTCTTTTTCTCTTTCCATTAGCTCCAATTCTTCTCGTAAGATTTTTCTTTACGCAATCCCTTCCCATCGGCCGTAGAACATCAACAAATTCATGAACATGTTTGTTGAATTAATCATTGTTCGTGGGAGTAGGAGAGATTAAGGGTGCCCAATTCAAATCCCTCCTCTGTTCTTCCCTTTACATAATCAACTTCTATTTATATATTTGTATCTATTTATATCACCTCGTAGGTAGATATACACATTATTTATATTTATTTTCCTCCACTCTCTTTCAACTGTATAATTATTTATGTATTTTATATTTTCTTTTTATCCGCTGTTTCAAAACTTCCTAAATCTATTGGAAAATAATAGAAATAAGTGCGTGACGCACGACCATGCTTGCTCCTGGCGTGCGCTTGTGCATCTTTCTAGTTGAACCAGGCACACTCGTGCATCTCGCGCTTCATCCCTTCTGCTCCAATGCGCACTTGAGCCCCAAGTCATGCCTTGAGCTGCAATGTTGATGAGATCATGACATACCATGTTATTCTGCTGAGGTTGGATGTTTCCTAGATATATTCATTTGACTTGAGATATATGACAAGTGATCAAAGTAGGGCACAATACTTATACCTAATACTACAAAACTATAAGACGAGGCTCGAGCCTATAAAGACCAACCCAAAATGTACATGTCCAATAGGTCGCCCAGTCAATCTTAGAGGAGCATATTTTTAAGAGGTAAGATAAAGATGTAGTCATATTAAGAACAAAATATTTATGCAGGGATAAGAAAATGGAACTCTTGAGTATAACTATAAAATAAAGTAAAGCAACCAATCATTTAACCTGTAAACTATGGTAATTGTGGGTTTTTTACTGGTACTTGGTGCTTAATAAAGTAATTTTTTCCCTCGCTCTATTCTTAATATTATTTACTTCCTAAACTTTCACCGATCTATTCTTAGTATACTAGTAAATGTAGATACCATCGAAGATATCACGCTGCATATCCATAGGATATAATTTTTATTTTATATTTAAAATTAAATTAAAAAATAATAATAATAATAACAAGTAGGTGGTGGAGCCCAAGTAGCAGTAGTAGGTTAACCAGATAGCTGGTGGCTAATTGTATATTCCAAGTGGATCAAATTTCAAGCATTGTTTAACTATTAGAGTTTAGAATAAGTGTGTACGTTTTTTATGTGATTTGGGCCCAATGAATGATCAATTTACATTTAAAAAAGAAAAAAGAAAAAAGACGACGACTTTGACTTGCTGGTGAGTGTATATATATACACGTTAAAGTTTTCACTGGTGGTCTATCGCATCGCAGCAACCGCAGGGATAACAACACGTATGAAAAATTTTAATTTGTTCCTACTCTGCAAAATAATGTATAGGATGATAAAGAAGTTGTGCCCTTTTTGGATCATTCGTTTCTTCTGTATCCAATATCCATCCTTGTGCAACTTGATGATCCAGCATCAGCAAGGCATGCGGGAAAAAAAAAATCATCCATCCATCCATCTGGAAAGAAAGAAAAGATTCCATTTTACAACTATCATCAAGTATGTGGTTGTCAAATCAGTCCATCCACATTATTATATAAGTCCAAGGTTGAATTCTAATTCCAATTAATCATGCAAATTTTAAATTTGTTTCACAGGGTTAGGGTTACGTAATTGATTTATTATATAAACTAGTACATGTAGGAGGAATATGTTGGCAAAAGTACAAGAGAAGTGCTGTTTGGATGGCTACCAAGTCGTCTTCTTCTTCTTCTTCTTCTTCTTCTTCTTCTTCTTCTTCTTCTTCTTCTTGTGAAGTATTTCTGAGTAGCAGAGATATGCAGGTAGCTTTTAGTTTCTTAAAACTGAACGGATGATCGCATGAGCAGTAATAATAAGTTAAATTTGGAAGATTTTTTCAGGATCTGATCGATCAATTTAGATGAATTTTATTTCTGATGTGTAGTAGAAATCATGTTCGTCGATTAGATCAGGTAGATGCAACAACAATATTAATTAATCATCGCATGGCTGTCTCTCGGTTGCAAGCGAGCGTGGCGTCAATTTGGCCTTATGCATGCGTAGCTGCCCATCACAGTCAGCGGGTTCGTGAACTGCAGGTGCAAGTGGCTTTTGTTCTGCTTTGCTTTGCTTTTATAAGTTGGTCGTCGCATTAGGAGGATCACATCACATCTTATCGCATGCTTAGAAATCACCATCTCCTTTCTCTGGCATCATCATCTTCCATCTATCTACATGCTCTTTGTGCGTATATACATATCATATGATGCGTTTGCAAAGCCCTCCTAATCATCGCTCACATGACTGTTAAGTACGACTGCTACTCACTCGCTCGGTTCGCTCGGCTTTACGGTTTAAAAGAATAAAAAAGAGGAAGGATAACAACGACAAGCAAAAGCAGGGAAGAAAATGGTCGCCAAAACCACCACCGCCACTGAAACGGTGGTGGTGGTGGTGGCGGTGGTGGAAGTAGATCGATGTCTTGCCCGCATTTGACTCGGTCGGCGATGTGAACCCACCCCAAAAAAGAGTTTCCATCTGTCTCCCTGCTCACCTTTCTTTCTTCTTTGTGATAAAAATCTTCTTCTTATTCGGACGAACCAACCTGCAACCTTTACCCTTCCATATTTATTATATATACATCATCCATTGGTTGGTTGTTTTGATGAGGAGAAAAAAAGAAGAAAAGAGAGTGTTTACGATGTCCCTCCGTGATCTGTGTAGTGTTTAATTAATTCGTCATTCCCCACGCCTCAAGAAAAGGGCAAAGAAAATATTTTTAAATTATTCCATTCCGACGTAGTTCAAATCAAGAATTAAATCGGAACCCTCCTCGTATTCCGTATTCCATATTCCATATTCCATATTCTATGCTCGGTTCTTCTAGAAATCCTCCTCCTTTCTACTGAATGAAAGCCTCCTGAAAGGAGAGGAGACTGAATCAATGGATGCGATGGTAGGGTTTGGGCTTCTGATTGAAGAGCCATGGCCCAATAGCAGGAAAAGAAATAAATCAACCACCACCGGCGGTGGGCTCATAAAGCCGGCCATCACCTCAAACCTCAAACCTGAACTGGATGGATGGACTCTTTCACGAGCCGCCCTGCGGTGATTCCTCCATTACATTTACAGAGCCAGAGAAGACAGGAAGCAGCATGCTTAGACATAACCGTATGCAGTTGCATTCTGAAGCGATGGGTTTTGGAATTTACCATTTTAAATGTTTATAGTTGCATGCACAGTTTTTATGCTACGCATAAGCTTAGAAAAAACATGCGCATGCAGTTACATCTCCCCTCCTCTTCGAACCAATTCCCTCCTCTATTTCTTTCTTTATTTATGCTTTACCTTCCATCATCAGACCCTCTACGTGATTAACCGATCGGCACAGCATCAGCAGCAGCAGCAGCAGAATTAACAAGTAAGAAAATTAAGTTTGACAAGATGGAAACTTCAGATTATCAAGAAGGAAAGCGCATGCAGATTCCAACTCCAGATGACGAAGAAGCGCGGCAGCCCCTCCTCGCCGACTACGCCGGACCACCGCCGCCCCCCACCGCCCGGATGACCGCCCTACAGAAGGCCATCAGCCTGACCTTCCGGAGCACCGCCGACCTCGCTAATCACCTCCCCACGGGCACCGCACTCGCCTTCCGCTTCCTCTCCCCTGTCTTCGTCAACGTCGGCCCCTCCGTCACCGCCGCCCTCCTCGCCATCTGCGCTCTCTCCTGCTTCCTCCTCAGCCTCACCGACAGCTTCCCCGACCCCGCCACCGGCCGCCTGCGCTACGGCTTCGCCACCGTGTGGGGGCTCTGGATGATCGACGGTCTGGGGCCGCCCGCGGAGGACGAGGCTAGGAAGCGCCGGCTGGTGGCGGCGGACCTCCTGCACGCGGTAACGTCGCTGGTGGTGTTCGCGGGGGTGGCGCTGCTGGAGCAGAACGTGGTTGCTTGCTTCTACCCGGAGCCATCGGAGGACATGCGGCGGGTGCTAGCGGTGTTGCCGGTAGGGGTCGGGGCTCTCGCCAGCGCTTTGCTCATCACCTTCCCGACGACTCGCCGTGGAATTGGCTTCCCGGCGACGACGCCAGCACAGAACTGAGGATCGACGCCTCCGTTGATTTGTTTGTCGTGGACGTGACGGGACACAGTACATATATTTCGTTCATATTGAATTTTCAATGAGTTTGTGTTCATATGATGTTATATGTATTTCTTTTCTTTCACAACCATTAAATGCTGTCTTTGGCCATTTAAGTCGACCGTGCATGCATGGCATCTCCTCCCCCTCTTCTCCTTCTCCTTCTCCTTCTTTAATCCCCAGCGTTGACGTCGTCGGACTAATTAAGCCCTCAACCTCGCTAGCAATGCATGAATGCCACGCTGCATAATCTTCAGCTAACGAAGGTTCTTCTTCTTCCTTTTAATTTAATAGCGTCAGAATATAAATGTCTCTGAATTTTTAATCAATGCAAAAGCCAAAACCTGCACAATTTATGCTGTTTCCGTGCCGCATCGCAAATCAAGGTGATAATTAATTATCCTAAAAACAAGGAACTGGTTGCTGAACACCTTCATCTTTAGCACTTGCTGGTATTCGTTCTTCAGATCAATAAATTCAACCCTCCCCACCTGCACATATATATATCATATAGCTTTCCAATAGATCATCTTCGTACAGGATGACTCCATTGAATAACGTGAGTTTTTGTTCTTCCATAAATGCTATAAATAGTTTACAATAAAAGATACCAATGCATCCTTAGATTTCTTTTCTTTCCTTGCAAATTCCTCTTCTTCCTAGAGAGTGTGCAATGCCATAAAGAGTCATCATTCAATCTTAAGTCATGCCAGGTATGGTATGACTTACGCTAGGACTGTGTATCATGCTGGGCCACAATATTGTAGCCCATCACTCTGAAATCCCCATTCTACACATCGAGGTGGCTTTCAAATGATCAACATCTATCATGGTGCCTCCTGTGCCATGTCAAAGAAGAGCAGTTGGCTCATCCCTTCATGCCTCCAACAAACATGGTTACCGTCTCCCCACGAAGCATGTGAGTACCATAGTAGGTTCAATACTTGATCCAATAGTTCAATGATGATGTCTAATGAACTACTAAACACACTTCTACTAGAAAGAGCAACAATCACAATATAGAGTTGATGCTAAGGATAAAAAATCACATTCAATCCCCCTAGGGTTAGCAGAGCTACCCAAGTCATTCAATAAACTTTTGAAAGTCAGATTGATTCAACCTTCAAAAGCTTCCTATGGTGTATCAATATTGTTCTAAAAGAAGAGAGATTAGAATCTATGAAGAATAAGTACCTAATCTCACTTGTGGCAAATATTTTTTACTAATTAACGTGTATAACCTACGTCATGAAATTGGACTTAAGATCAAACTATTTGAAATTGCATATTGTCGAGGGCGATAAAAACTAGATGACATGCATAACTCAATATTAATATCATGAATTTATCATTATATTGTTCTGTCTTACAATGATCCTACTAATTTCTACTACCTCATGAATGATACTTTCTATGAGTAAATTGATAGATTTATAATAGTCTATTCAAATGATAGTCATATAATTTGAGAGTTTAGAAGATCATGTAAAACTTCTTGAGTTAGCGTTTGAAAATTTGAGCGAAAATAAACTAGATATAAGGATGGAAAAGTATGAGTTTGCACCCCAAAAAAATCATATTTCTAAATCATAGGGTGAGTTCAGGGTGTTGTTGATTCGCTGAGTACTGTAAAAGTATCTGTGTTGAATTTTTTTTCTAGGTAAGATAAACTACTATCAAAGATTCGTAAATAATTACTCCAAAGGTCCCTGAAGCAACAAGAAAAGAGAATGAAGGAAAGTTAGCTGATACTTGATACTGTTACTACTGCGAGATATTATGTACTTGATCGGGAAGTGCAGGATATAAAATGGAATGAACAGTTGCAAAAGAACTCGCCAATTGGCACAGTATCCTTAATAGGAGATCGCACTCCCAAGGAGTAGGGATGAAGTCCTGACTATATGGTGCAACTGTTATGGAAGAAATATTCAAGTCCTGAACTATATACTAAGAAGAGCAACGGATCATAAGATAAAGTTGATGCCCTGGACAAAACCCACTACATAAACAACCCCTTATCACATGTTATCCTTTCAATGGGCAGAGCAACGCTCGCAACTCAATGAAGTTTTGTAGGTTGGATTAATGCAGCCTTCAAAAGCTCCATACGGAATGGGAGAGTTGAAGAATTAAGGCGAGTCTATCATAAGACGATTAGATCAATCGTTACAGCTAACGATTGTCATTGGGGAAAAAAAAAATTGAATGCAGTATTTTAAATTCTACGTATTTTTTCCGATTAATTTAAAAACATTAATCGAGATAACTTGCAGCAGCAGCCAGTTGAGCGCGTGGGTCATTTTATAAAAAAAACGTAGTATGATTAGAATATATATTACTCTTCCGCATTTTATTGCCACCAGTTTTACTCCTCGATGAAGCAAGCCCAAATTCTCTCTTTATATATACAATAAATATCACACAACCAACGTCGCCATTTCTTGGAATTAATCTTCATCAAGCTCCAAAGAAAACAATGGCAGCGACTCCGCATGACGAAGAGCAGCAGCCCCTCATCCCACCGCCCGCCGCCGATGACGCCCAGATGTCCATCATCCAGCAGGCCATCAGCCAGACCTACCGGAGCACCGCCGACCTCGCCAACCACCTCCCCACCGGCACAGTCCTCGCCTTCCACGTCCTCTCCCCCATCTTCACCAACGTCGGCCGCTGCACCGCTGCCGGCCGCGCCCTGACCGCCATCCTCCTCGCTCTCTGCGCCCTCTCCTGCTTCCTCCTCAGCTTCACCGACAGCTTCGCCGACCCCGCCACCGGCCGCCTGCGCTACGGCTTCGCCACCACCGGGGGGCTGTCGATGATCGACGGCCTGGGCCCGCCGCCGGAGGACGTGGCGAAGAAGCGGCGGCTGGGAGCTGTGGACTTTCTGCACGCGTTGACGTCGTTGGTGGTGTTCGCCGGTGTGGCGCTGCTGGATCCCAACGTGGTGGCGTGCTTCTACCCGGCGCCGTCGGAGGACGTGCGGCAGGTGTTGACGGTCCTGCCGGTGGGCATCGGAGTTCTCGGCGGCTCTCTGCTCGTCGCCTTCCCGACCACCCGCCATGGAATCGGGTTCCCGGTGACTGCGTCGCATTCACCGGCGACTGCGCCAACGCAGAGTCGCTCATGACTTGGTCTGCAGGAGATGTTTCTTGTCTTCGTCTTTATTTTATGCCGGAATAACTTGCCGTTTAGGCATTTATAGTGCTGACTGTGCCGGCAACGTCATCCAACTCCATTTAAGTATATATATAATTATACTTTACGTGCACAAGTATACAAAAACATCATCATACTAGAATGAAGCGTATAAAATGAGCTGAATACCGAAGATGATTAAGAATATACGAATAATTTAATTTGTGATGTCGTTTCATCTGAATACAAAAAAATGGCGCCTATCTTTTGATGTCACGGGGAGGAAGAAAAAGGACTCGGTCAACATTTCGAATTAATAATATTGTCCTTAAATTCTAATTGCAATTGAAACGTTCGGTTTAGAAAACAACTCCAAAGAATTGAAGAGGTATTGGGTCATGTCCAAATCATACTTAAAGTACATCACTTATTGCTAAATTCTCTACTATAAGGTAGGTTTAAATATAAAATTTCAAAAATAAGTTCTCTTATAAAAGTTATCAACAATAATATTCAAAAGAAGTTCATATTTAAAAAGATAAGTTATTGAGCACGATTATAATACAAAAGTTAAGCGGTGATAGTCTAACCTATGAATGATAGTGATTGAGGGATTTTAATAAAATAATATTTCTCCTTTTCTGTTCTTATCATTACTTATTTTCAAAGCTTCTATATCCGCTCTTAGCACACTAGTGAAGGCTTATAGTATTGTCAATATTGTTGCACAATCCCATTAAGCAGTGTAATTTTTTAGATGTATAATGATTTAATTGAGTGTTTGTTAATTGGTATAAAAGTCAAACTAATTTGTCAATTGGTATTAGAGCCTAACCAATTTGTTAATAAGTATCGAAGCATAGTTCGGATCTAAGCGGCTATGTCAAATGGAATCGGAGCCGAACCAATTTGTTAAGTGGTATTAGAGCGACTGTTGCTTTATACACATGAAGCTAGATGAAGAACATCGACTCTTCTTCTTGAATCCTCACTTGGAAGATTTCACTTACTGAATCGGTATCGACAATGACCCCGATCTCCAACTAATCCATGTGAGATCTTTATAGTCTAGAAGAAGGAATATGGAAGTGCCCCATCGAGCTAATAAGATATGGCCTCTTGCTATATAAGGATACACAACAACAACTTGCTAGAATGACACCAGGCAACTTGCAGGTTTCCTTCATGCGAGGCATGTATAGAGGCTCTCAACTAGGTCTACACAGGAAAGACCCATCTCTATGTGAGGGGTACACTAAGACTTTACTAAGGGTGAGGGGCACACTAAGACTTTACTAAGGATGTGTAAGACGATGTGGGCCTCCTATTGCACAAGAGTATGTAGTAATAACTTGCTAGAACTACACTGTACAACATGTAGATTCCTCTTCAAGAGAGGTATGCATTGAGGCTCTCAACCAAGTATGCACGTGACAGATAGCATGGGCCTCCTGCTATGTGAGGGCACGCAACAATAACTTGTTAGAACTATGCTGGATAGTGAGCATGTTCCACTAGTGCAAGGCATGTATGGAGGCTCTCAACTAGGTATGCATGGGACAAACCTCTCTCTACATGAGGGATACGTAAGAGACCACATTTATTGTATAAGACAACAAGGATATGTAACAAACACTTTTAGAACCACATCAAACAACGTGTAGGTTCATCTGTGTGCAAGGCAAGTACGGAGGGTCTATGTGGGGTAGATTCGTCTCTATGCGAGGGGCACATAGAGACCTCATCGATATTGGGCAAGATGGCAAAGGACTCTCACTGCTCAAGGATGTGCAGCAAACCTTTTTTAGAACTGCATCAAACAATGTGAAAGTTCCCCCTTCGCAAAGTGAGCATCGAAGCTCATGATTAGATCTATGTGAGGCAGACTCCTCTTTATACAAAAGACTCTTGAAGAGGTGACCTAGGATAGCATGTCGACCTCCCTCCATGCGAGGTGCACATAGAGGTACCTAGTTGGGTTCGTGTGGGTTGGCTCCTCTCTGTGTGAGAGGGTGTTAAAGATAAAAATAGGAGATGCCTAAAAATAGAAGGTGTTTAACTTAGGCAAAGCACCACAACTAATTATTTTTGGCTAAAACTAGGGGTGCCTAATTTAGGCATCTAATTTAGGCTATTGTGAAGCCTGTATAAACTCCTTTTTGCTCTCATTTGTAATGTCTCTCAAAGTTGTATCTTCTCTTCCTTTAATTTAACGATCTGTAGTAAATTCGGAGACGGAGGTAAAATTGGCCAAATTTTATCATCAAATTTGTGTGTGTGTTATTTTCTCTGAGTTTTGCTCTCTCCAATCTGACTTATAAAAAAATTCTACGTAATTTTTCTCAACAACTAGTATCAGAGCCTTGGTTATGAATTCTGTCAATTTTCTTAGAAGACTCATCGAAATCGATCTAAAGTCAGATTCGAGTAGGAGTGATGGCTGAAGATGAAGGAAATGTGAGATTTGAGAAGTTCGATGGTGTAGATTTTGGATTCTGGAAGATGCAAATCGAAGATTATCTATATTAGAAAAATCTTTATCAGCCTCTCTGAGGAAAGATGCTAGAGGGTATGAATGATGAAGATTGGGCTCTTCTTGATAGACAGACCCTCAGAGTTATCCGATTGACACTATCCCACAATGTCGCTTTCAACATCGCAAAGGAAAGGACCACGGTGGGTCTTATGATGGTTTATATATAAAGTCAAGAGGAAAAAATTTAACTATAGGGAATGGATGTGACAGATCAAACAATTAAGGTAGATCAAAGGACAAGAGGTCCAAATCCAGAAATTCCATCTATTTCCAGAAATCGAAGATCGTCTAGTGTTAGAATTGCGGGAAAACTAGGTACTACAAAAATAAGTGCAATAGTCCATTGAAGGACTAGGATGCGAGGTAAATATTACTTTCATCTCAGGAGGAGATGATGCATTGATATGTTCTTTAGAGAGCAAGGAAGAGTTTTGGTTGTTAGATTTTGGAGCATCATTCCATGTTTCTTCGAAGAAAGAATTCTTCTAGAAGTATATTCCTAGAAACTTTGGAAAGGTATACATTGGTGATGATCAACCTTGTGATATCATCAGTAAAGGTGCGGCGAACATTAAATTGAACTGATCTATTTGGGAGGTGAAGAATGTCTGGTACATTCCTGATCCGAGAAAGAACTTAATTTTAGTATGGCAATTGGCTAGCGAAAGCTACACTACAATCTTCCATGATGACAAGTGGAAGATTTTAAATGGTGCAATGATAGTTGCTCAAGGAAAGACAGCAGAGGCACACTGTAAAATTGTAGTTGCAGCAGGAAATAAAAATTCTAATATATAGCATCAGAGACTTGGCCACATGAGTGAGAAGAGGATGAAGATTGTGCACTCAAAGGAAAAACTTTCAAGTCTACAATCAGTTAAGATAGACATGTGCGAAGATTGTATACTTAGAATGCAGAAGAGGACTAGCTTTCAAACAAGTGGCAGAACTCTTTAGAAAGAAAAGCTATAGCTTGTTCACTCTAATGTTTGGGGACCAATGACTATTGCATTCATTGGTTGAAAACACTACTTCGTAACTTTTATTGATGATCACTCTCGGAAGGTATGAGTTTATTTTCTAAAGCAAAAAAATTTAAAGTGTTTGAATTTTTAGGAATTGAAAAGCTATGGTTGAAAATAAGATAGGTCTGAAGATTAAAAGACTCATAACATATAATGGTGGTGAATACGAAGACACCAGATTTAAGAAATTCTGCTATGAGCACGGAATCAGAATGGAGAGAACCGTGCTTGGTATGCCTCAACACAATGGTGTAGCTGAGCGTATGAACCGAATATTAATAGAAAGCCAGAAGTATTTATATACACTCAGAACTACTGAAGAAGTTATGGGCAGAAGCAGTCAACACAGCAGCTTACTTGATCAACCGAGGATCATCAATTCCATTAGAGCACATAAAACAAGAGGGTATGGAATGGAAAAGAAATAAAATTATCACATTTAAAAGTTTTCGGTTGTATGACATATGTTCATATCAATGATCAAGGCAGGAATAAGCTTGATCCCAAATTGAAAAGTGCATCTTTATCGGCTATGGCGAGGATGAGTTTGGCTACTGTATTTGGGATGATGAAAATAAGAAGTTGATCCGCAGCAGATATGTGATTTTCAACGAAATAGTGATGTTCAAACATAAGCATAAAATTGATGCCAACGACTCAGAACAAAGTGGGCCAGTATTTGCAAGTGTAGATGATATCCTAGACAGTCCCATAACGAAGACGGTTGTAGCAAGTCCTCAACCAGAAGAACTTGTTAGCCAGAACAATACACAATAGTCCGATATACCACAGCCGCAGCCTCCTACTCCAATTCTTGTATTGAGAAGGTCTTCTCGACCTCATTTGCCTAACAAAAAATACATGAATTTACTGCTGACTAATGGAGGGGAGTCTGAATGCTATGAAGAAGCTTGTTAGACTAATGATGCTAGCAAGTAGGAGCTTGTCATGAAAGATGAGATAAAATCTCTAAACCTTAACAAGACATGAGAACTAGCTGAGTTACCCATGGGAAAGATGGTACTTCATAACAAATGGGTGTACCGGGTGAAAGATGAGCATGATGGTTCTAAAAGATATAAAGTTCGGCTAGTTGTCAAAGGATTCCAGCAAAAAGAAGGAGTTGACTACACTGATATTTTTGCTCCCGTTGTGAAACTCAATACTATTAGATTAATGTTGAGTATTGTTGTCGCTGAAGATCTTCATCTTGAACAATTAGATGTGAAGAATGTATTTCTTTACGTATATTTGGATGAAGAGATATATATGCACCAGCCAGAAGATTTCTCAAAAAAAAGAAAGGAAAACATGGTATGCAGACTTAAGAAGAGTTTTTATGGCCTAAAACAAGCCCAAGATAATGGTATAAAAAGTTTATTGATTCATGTACAAAAAAAGTTTCCAGAAGTGCAATGCTGACCACTGTTGTTACTTCAAAAGGTATAAATTCAGTTATATCATTTTACTACTTTATTTTGATGATACGTTAGTAGCAGGTCTAGATATGAATGATATTAGAAGACTGAAGCAATAATTATAAAGGAGTTTGATATAAAGGACTTGGGTCCAGCAAAGAAGTTTCTTAGAATGCAAATCACAAAAGATAAGCATATAGGGATTTTGCAATTATCTTAACTAGAATACACCAATTGTGTTTTACATTGATTTAACACGGGTGATGCCAAGCCAGTCAGCATACCCTTGGCTAGTCACTTTCGTTTATTGAAAAACCAATTCCCTCGGACGGAGGAAGAGAGAGACTTTATGACTAAAGTTCCTTATGCCTCAGCCATTGGGAGTTTGATGTATATGATGATCTGTACGAGACCAAACATTAGCCATGTAGGTTTATGTTGTTAACAAGTTTATGTCAAATCCAGAGAAAGCTCATTGTGAAGCAGTAAAGTGGATTTTGAGGTATCTACGATGCACCACAGAGAAGTATTTGTACTTTGATAAAAGTGAGTTAAAAGTACAAGGTTACGTAGATACAGACTTTGGAGGTGTAATTGATCATTGGAAAAGCACTATTGGGTATATATTCACTGTCGAAAATACAGCTGTTAGTTAGATGTCGCAGTTGCAAAAGATTGTCACTTTATGTACTACAGAAGCTGAGTATGTAGCAGTTACTGAAGCTAATAAAGAGATGATATAGCTTCAAGGTTTGTTAACTGAGCTAGGATTCAAACAGGAGAAGAACGTTCTTTATAGTGATAGTCAGAGTGCAATACACTTGGCGAAGAATTCAACATTTCATTCCAGAACCAAGCATATTGGACTTCGATATCATTTTATCAGATCTTTATTGGAGGATTAAGTGTTAATACTGAAGAAAATTCAAGGAAACAAAAATCCAGCAGATATGTTGGCAAAGACGATAACTATTGACAAACTGAAGTTTTATTCAACTTCAGCTGGTCTGCAAGAGTAATCAGACCAGAAAGATCTGCTGCATAGATCGAGGTGTGAAGACAGATTGAAATCAGTCTTCAAGTGGGAGATTGTTAAAGATAAAAATAGGAGATGTCAAAGACTAAAATAGGATATGCCTAAACATAGGATGTGCTTAACTTAGGCAAAGCACCGTAACCAATCATTTTTTGCTAAAAATAGGGATGCCTAATTTAGGTGTCTAATTTAGGCTATTGTGAAGCCTATGTAAACTTCCTTTTGCTCTCATTTATAATGTGTCTTAAAATTATATCTTCTCTTCCTTTAGTTTAACGATATGCAGTAAATCCAAAGACATAAACAAAATTAGCCGAAATCCGTCATCAAATTTGTTTGTGTGTTATTTCCTCTGATTTTTTCTCTCTCCAATCTAACTTATAAAAAAATTCTGCATAATTTTTCTCAATTGAACAAGAGGCACATAAAGGTCACTAATGCATGCAAGGGTGATTCAGTGCATGAGGGTTCAATTGGGACGTGTAGTATGATAGTAGAGGTTCTTGGTCAAGTAGGTGATGTATTCTTAAACCCTTACAAGTGAGGACTTACTACGAGCAAATATAACCGACGACTTCAGGTGGGTGGGTATTGTCACTCTCTTAAGGTTGAGGATATATCTAGATTGCACTCATCCGATCTAAGATGTGTGATATATAATCAAATGAGGTGCATCATTTGGACCCTCATATGTGGATAATTCTTCACAACAAGTTGGGCAATGCTAAAAGTAAGAGGTTTTAAACATAAGTAGAACATCTTATATAAAAGCTTATCAACTTCAATATTAAAAAAGGTGGTTGGTATGATATTGTGCCATATAATCTTATTAAATAGTACCTCCACGTGCATTGATGATTTAATTAGAGTGTGCAAATTTGGTTGGGGGTGTAAAGTTGGCTGAATGAAAAAGATACAGTGAGAAAATTTTGAAAACTTCTTTAAACTTGCAAATAAATATGCCGTGCATCGATGAATCATTCAAGTCGAAATTCAAATAGAAAAAGAATCATTCAAAAGTCTTAGCACATGGATTTGAGTTACGTATATATTTTGCTCGGTTACGTATGGCCTCTACGACGTGATCGAGTAATTAATTAAATCGAACTGGATGAACATAGAAAAGGTCTACAAAAATGATCAAGTCCCAGCCACTCACGATAAATTAATTAATTACCGAATGAACATTCATATCATACACCTTCAAATTAGTTTTAAGTGAATCCAAATTTCTAACATACCTAAAATCTAATTAATTAACTTCTCACCATCCTTGACTGTTGACGGTCAAGCGAGCCACCACCCCACGAGCAACTGACTTTTAATGGAGGAGCTGCAACCATCGCTCCTTCCACATCGGCGGCCAAACCCAAGTTCTCCTCCTCTACTCCCCTCTTGTTCTTCGTCGATGTCTCCTTCCTCCTTCGACCTAATGATTCAGCAAGAGCCCATAAATTTCCAATTTCTCCTTGAGTGAGCACCCTCCATCCCTCACCCATACCCATCCTCTACCCACGATTCCCATCACCGATAGCTCCTTGTGTGAGCTCTTTCAGATTCATCTTTGCTCCTTTTCCCTTCTTCAAGGATTTTTCTTTTAGAATCGACTTAACTATCACATGGTTTGTACTCATTAAAATCCAGTCCTACGGGGACATTAATCGCAATTGGAGCATTTATGGTAGGGCTAATCAATCTATCTGAAAATTAATTCTCTTTTGAACTTTAGGTTTATATTACTTTGTTAGGGCATCAAAACTATGATTCTGATAATTCATTCCAACCAATCTCTTTTTCCAACTATTTCTTTTCTCTGTTTAATATTGAGAATAAATATTCAATAATTAGAGTTATAAATAAACAATAAAATAATTACTCTAAATATTTAATTATAGATCATGTTCCATATCCAATATACATTCTCAAATTCGTTGAGGACCCATCTTTATACCTTATATACATCAAAACTTTTTTAGATGCTACATACTTATTGGATTGATAATAATTGGTAAGATATCATAAAAAATAATGTCCTGATATCAATTGAGATATTTAATAAACTATTCTATATGACCGTTTTTTATTTAATTATAAATCATAACCCACATCCACTCAAATTCTTTGAGGACCCATCTTTATACCTTATTTGAGCAATTATACGTCAAAACTTTTTTTAGATGGAAAATACTTAGTACAGAATCATAAAAATAATATCCTGATATCAATTAAGATATCTACTGCACGCCCCATCCCCTCACACGTACTCAACTCACCTTGCTCTCCCATTATTTACCTCGTTCACTTTAGCATTAAGTTATTAAGTTATTAGATCTATAGGAGAGAAGATTTTATATATTTTAAGAATTTAATTATTATTGGCATGATTAAATTTATAATGAGTACCTCCTTCAGAATTTATTAGGTTTCTTATTGAACTGACATATATTGAGTTGGTTTTACCAATTCAAGCCTTATCTTGTGCCTTTACGATTCTAAGTCAAAGTATTACGTCCCACTTTGACTTACTGTCATACATCTTGGGTTGAGGGAATATGATCGATACTTATCCTCAACCTTAGGAAGTATCCTCAACCTTAGGAATGTGACAATATTCTCCTCCCCAATCATCAATATCGTTGTTGACTCCTCGTGACAATTTCTCAACTTGTTAGGATTCAAGAGTGCATTGTCCACTTGACTAAGTACCTCTATTGCTAGACTTCACCTCTTAACTGAATCTTTGCACACTGCATGGCCCTTTTGTGTGAGAGGTATGCACATTGCCTTGCGTAACAGTGTTCTAAAGTTTGTGTACCTCTCATGTAAAGAGAAGTTTGTCTCATATAAATCTAGTAGAAAGCACACAGATAGTAGCTCGTGCAGTAGGAGGTCGTGCCATCTTACACAATCATGATGAAGCTTTTGCGCGCTCTATATATAAAGAGGGATTTGCTCCCTGCAAAGTTTAAAGAGGGTTCCGCTTGTATCTTGCATGGAGTTTTGGAGTGAAACATGCACATTGTTTGGTGCTTAGTAAAAAAAGTAAGTAAAAAATAATCATGTGGAACCCACACATTATTTGGTGTGGTCTGACAAGGTTACTATAATAAATATGTAAAAAATAAGTACTGGTCCTTAGTAAAAGAAGACCATCTGATTACTATAATCCTAGACAATTTAATAATACCTCATGACGTCTCTGTGTGCCGCTACTGGGCTTATATTATTCATGCATCATCTATCTCTAGGTGCCGGTGGAAGTATATTCATGGACTACATACAAGTTAGTAAAGATCATATGAGTTCTAAGATCAATACCAAAAAGAATAAATTGATCAGTGGAGTATCCTATTACTTGTTAGGTCCGAAACCAATTGAGAATAGCTCATGGGTAAGCACCTCACATAATGTAAGTAAGATTTTACTACTTTCCTATACCACACACAATTAGTAATTACTTTCATATTTAATTGACACTTCCAAGCTAGACCGGTGCACTTACAGTAATCAAATGTATGATTATATTTAGGGGCACTAAGCTTGATGAGTTGGCTAATACATTATGTATAAGATACAAGGTTTAACTTAAAATTTAATTTTAGAGCTTGATGAGAGATAATATGGGTCATAATATATAAAACACTGCAAATAATATAAAAATTGGAGCTCATCCAGACGTATTATCAAAATGAATAATATGCACTCTAAAATCAAGTTTAATTATTTTTAAATTCTTACTAGCATGTCAAATTGGATCCATCAAAGTGAATACAAGTTTGTTATATATAGGTTGATCTTAATTTTTGAAATATATTAAAATAGGAAATGTATGCATCTAGGCTTGCTAATAAAAAAGAATGTCAAACACTTAACTGTAGATTTGCCTATGCATGTCCTACAGCACCACACATCAGGCACACACGTATATATATATTAATCCTGGATAGGATGATATTTCTTTCTCACTAGCATTCTTTTATAAGACATGCTAAAGAAATGTCAGTCATATAGTCTAAAGAAATGTCGCTCTAAAATCAAGTTTAATTATATACATTTGTGTATAGTGCACAGTGGGGGAAAGAAACAAAATTTTTGTACAAGTGAACAGTAAAGTCGCCATATGAGTTCTTTCCCCCTTCATTATTCTATTTTTACTTACGGAAAACACTATCTATCTTTAATTTTATTTTATTTGCTGCAGACCATGAAGATAGGCGAAGGTATTTATTAATATATCGAACTTGACGAAGACAATGGACTTTTTTTTTTTTCCTTCTGCTGTACGTACGTAGTCGAAGTTTAAAAAAATGGGCATGGCACGTCGTCTTCCATCTCCGATCTCCTCCAACGTGACTTGACGAAATCCGTAATCATTAACGAGCTGAGGAGGAGGAGGAGGAGGAGGAGGGAGAGATAGATTTGTTGCGTTCGTCAATTTGTCACCTGCACGTTGACATTTTTATTCATTCATTAATTAAATCACTCATTTCTCATCACAGTTAATCTATTCTTTATATATATATATACACACAAAAAAAATTAAAAAATAAAAAGAAGAGAGGAGGAGGAGAAGGAAGAAAAGAGAAGAGAAGAGAAGAGACAGGAGGAGGCAATTGATGGAACGGGGAGAGGGATGGAGATGGGGGATGGGGGATGGAGGGACAAGACAAGTCGATGCCAATTTGATCGCGTCAAATCAATAAAAAAGATTCATATGAAACCTCCTCCCCCTCTCCCTCCACCCTCCCCCTCAAAAACAACAACTCATCCGTCTCCTTTTTCCCCCTCCTCCGTCCTCCCCATTTAATTCTTTTTTAGGCAATCATTTCTTCATCACAGTATATATACGTATTAATTAATCCCCCTACTCATTGCATATTTAGGAATCTCATCTAATCGTCACTGGCTGCGTAGGTCATAAGTTGGGATTCATTCAGTAAAGGAAAGGAATGAATGGTTGAACGGATGAGATGAGATGAGACGAAAAGAGGATTGGAGATGCTGCATACGTACCTCAATATATTCATATCAGACGGCGATGCAGCAGGGGGAAGTCAATGAGACGTCGATGATGAATCGGAGGGTTCACGTCATCCTCATTCCTCACCACCACCTCTCTTTCTCAGCGTGTTTAATGAACACGTGGAATTTCTATGCACAGCATAAACGCTTCCTTTAATTCTCGGCGGATCGAATCATCCGACCTCGAGGAGCGCATTATATATATATATATATATTCTCTTTGGGTTTCATGTTTCTGAAAGAAGCTCCATTAATGCTTGCATTAATTAATAGAAGAAGAAGACGACGACGGAGGAGGAGGAGGAGGAGATTAGAAAAAGACACGGAGTGGAAGGGGAAGGGAGATGATGCATGCAGGAGGAGGAGACCTCGTAGGTTAAAACATTAATTCGGAGATCAAGGTAGGGGGGTTGGGTTGATATGATGATTTGATGTTAAAGGCGGCCGGCGGATCCACGTCATAATCTCCCTTAAACTGCGAGCTCGACATGTCATTTGATCCTCCTTCCTCCCCACCCCCATTAACTCCTCCTCCTCCTCCCCCATCTCATCGCCGTCGCCGTCATCATCGTCTTGCCCCTTTCCACCAATCATATCCTCCGCTCCATCCATGCATTCCATCCCATGCAAATATATATTGTATAATATTTGCAGGAGATTAATAAATCCGAACGATCGACTTCCCAGCTTAATCGGATTCGTGATTTTATTTCTCTTCTCAGTTCCGATATCATCACTCCTCCCCATCCCCAGCATATCCATCAATCCATCCTGCTGAGGTGACTCGTCCTCTTTCTTTTTTATTTATATATACACTTCACTTGTTTTATTCCTGATGTGCCACCACTTTTCTGCTCTTTGTTTTCTTCTTATTCTTAATATTAATAATGATAACGCAGGTGGCTGATGGTGGTAGGGTCAATACATTAGAAAACTAATTTTATTTGTGTTGGTATTATAAATCTGTAAATGCATGCCAACTTAATACTTTAATTTAATTAGGATCTTCATTCATTCTCTGATCTGGTCTTCGAGTCAATAAGAGGGGAGGCACTTTTTTGCATGACAAGATGTTCAATTAATATACATTACACACGGATGTTCGATTGACGATGACTTTATAAAACAAGACTTGGACATCAATTCAATTCAATTCAATTCAGCTGCAGCATCACCGTGAGTGACTTATTATGGTAAGATAAATAACCTGGTCCCATTCACTCGGATTGGATTGGATTGCACGGCATACTTCTTCAAAGTAAGCGTTCTGCTCGTAATGCTTGCGTGATTAATTATCAACTGATGATAAGTTCAAGTTCACTGCTATCACTGTAAATACTTTTTTTTTTTTTTTTACCCTGGCCGTTAGAAATGGGACGGCCTGCAAATACTTAAACATATCATGAAAAATTCATTACTTTTTAAATGAGTAATAAATAATTTTAGAAAAAATAAGCTGACCAAAATAAGTTATTTATTATTATTATTATGTTATGTAAGAATTACAATAATTACTTATTAAATCGCCCATCTTCATCAGTGACTAATAAGTTAATATAAAAGTGTAGTTAAAGAGCAGACTTAGAAGTACAGGAACAGACACACCGAAGGGAGAACTTGTACGTACACACAAAACAAAACAAAAAATTATTACATCTGACGTAGCGACCCACCAATGCATGCGAGAGAGGATGATGATGATGAGGAGGAGGAGCCCCGACGGCCACCTCCACCTCCTCCGTCCTTTCCATCTCCCGAAACAAATCACCAGCCACTCTGCCCCCTTCGTCCTTGACCTTTTCATAATAAAAACCCCTCCCTTCCTCCTCTTCCTCCTCCTCCTCTTTAAAACAAGGAGAAAAGAAAAAAAAAATCAATGGAGAAAGATACAGCGACAGAGATGGAGATGGCGATGGTGATGTGATGGAATCTGTCTCATGATTTATTTAATGTGCCCACTGTTCATCATCCCCTCTCCTCTTCCTCCTCTGCCTGACAGATTGAGATTTCCCAGCAGCTTTTCCTCTGATGGGAGATCACCCTCCCCCCTCCCCCTTCTCTCTTTCTCTCTCCTCCTTCCCTCTTCTTAACACTACTTTCTGTTCCCCCCTCCTCTTCTCCTCCTCCTCCTCCTCCTCCCCCTCTCTCTCGCTTTCTTCACTGACAGAGAAAATACCTGCACAATTTCTCACGCACGCACGCATTGCTCTCTCCCCCCCTCCCTCTCTCTCTCCCCCATGGACCTGCTCGCTGCTGAGCTCAATGGGATATCATAAGCCCCACTGCAGCAGCAGCTGCAGTAGCAGGCAGCAGCAGCAGTGGAGCAGAGGGAGGGTAAAAGAGAGAGAAAGGGGAGGAAGAAACCCTTCCCCTTCTACTTAGCTAAGCTAGGGTTTGAAGGTGGAGAGAGCGCAACACCGCCCTACCTCATTAGCCTACCTCGCCCTGACACAATCCTCGATTCGTCGAATCCCAATTAAATCCCAACCTCCTCCCAAATCTGATATATAAATCCCCCGATCGATCGCCAACTCCAGATCGTGGCACGCACAAGACGACGAAGGAGGAGGAGGACGAGGAGGTGGAGAACTGATCGATCTGCCTCTTTGCGGTGGCGCTCTTACCTGCACATGTTCTTGTTTCTTGTTTTGATATTTGTCTCTCTCTCTATATGCATATATATTGATTGTTTGATGAAACCATGAAAGAGATCGAGCAGAAGACGGGCAGTGCTTTGGGCGCACAATTCGTTCGGTCTCTTGGAAGTTTCTTGTTCTTTGTTTCGCCCCCTTTTTCTCCTCCTGAAACTTCGCGCAAGCTTTTTGAGCTTTCGCTTGTTGCAGAGGAAAAAAAAAGGGGGAAAAGAAAAGCTGTCGATTGATTTCTCGCTTGGACTTGCAGCGGCGGCAGGGCGACGAGCTAATTCGGTTGCGGAATGGAGAGCTACGGGAACCTTCATCACCTCAACCACCACCACAACCAGTTCGACAGCGGGGACGCTCAGCTTCCGCCAGGTTTCCGCTTCCATCCCACCGACGAGGAGCTCATCACCTATTACCTCCTCAAGAAGGTCCTCGACAGCAGCTTCTCCGGCCGTGCCATCGCCGAGATCGACTTGAACAAGTGCGAGCCCTGGGAGCTTCCAGGTACCTCCATTTTATTCCTCCCATCCCCGTTACTTGTTAATCCATAAAGCAAACTTGTGATCTTTTGTTCGACCGATTGATTTATGGGGTGCAGAGAAGGCGAAGATGGGGGAAAAGGAGTGGTACTTCTTCAGCCTCCGCGACAGGAAGTACCCCACCGGGCTGCGGACGAACCGCGCAACCGATGCAGGCTACTGGAAGGCCACCGGCAAGGATCGCGAGATCCACAGCTCGAAGACGATGTCGCTGGTGGGGATGAAGAAGACGCTGGTGTTCTACAAGGGCAGGGCGCCAAAGGGCGAGAAGAGCAACTGGGTCATGCACGAGTACAGGCTCGAGGGGAAGTTCGCCTACCATTTCCTCTCAAGGTCTTCCAAGGTGGTCATTCTGTCCATCACATTGTGCCGGCCAAATGCTTGTTATTATGCGTGAACCAGTTTTCCTATCCGATTCTTCTCATGCATGCTGCTTCCTTGTCGAACTTGAAGTCGTTGCATCGCGATGCCATTCAACTCTAATTAATTCAAGGTCTACTATACCTGATCTGATCTGTTTATTTTCATGGCCATGCACGTAGGACGAGTGGGTGGTGTCGCGCGTGTTCCAGAAGTGCGCCGGCAACGGAGTCGGTGGCGGCAGCAAGAAGACTCGCCTAGCCCTAGCCGGTCCCCACTTCTCCGACTCATCCACTGCGACCGTCGGGGGAGGCGGCTGCGGCTCCGCCTCTTCGTCTTCCCTGCCGCCGCTCCTCGACACGTCCCCGCTGCCGCCTCTGAAGGCACCCGACCGCGAGAGCTGTTCCTACGACGACAGCTCCGAGAGGGAGCCCGTGCCCTGCTTCTCCACCGTGGCCGCCGCCTCGGGCCTCGGCCTGCACCTACCTCCGCCGCCCGCGGGTCCGTCGCTCTTAGGCCACCCGGCGGCCCTGGTGGGCGGGTTTCCGAGCCTGAGATCGCTGCAGGAGAACCTGCAGATGCCGTACTTCCTCTCGGGGATGGCGGCGGCGCCGGTGTATTTGGGGGGACCGACGGCGGCGGCGGCGGCGGCGGCGGCGGAGGGTCCGGGGTGGCCGACGGATACGGATCGGAGGGCCGGAGTGCGGATGGGCCACGCAATGCCGGTGGGGTCCAGTGAGCTCGACTGCCTGTGGACGTTCTAGATCGAACTCATCCACTGTTACCGCTACTTGCTGCTGTTACTGCCCAGCTGCAGCTGCAGTGCTGCTGCTGCTGCTACGAACTCTCTGCGCATGCGATGATGTAGTTGTTAAAATTCTCTGTTTTGGACGAAGCACGTAATGTGGACTCGTTGGGCTTTTGCTTGTGAGTAAGATTTGCTATGTTGGTGCGTAATCTGGTGTCGGTGTGCATGCAATGGGCAACGTAATGTTAATGTCGAGGGCACATGGAGCTGGTTGACGAAGAGGACGCGTGCGGACTACGTTTTCCCCGTCGCAACGCCCGTTGCACTCAACCGCTATACGCAGCAGTGTGAGGGCTGCTGCTGCTGCTTTATCTGCATCTGCAACTGCGGGGTTCACTGTGCTCCGTTGGTCGTCCGTCCCTCGTGTCCTATTTTTTGCCCCGTTTCACCTGCTGTTACCGTGGGAGTGGGAGTGGGAGTGGGAGGAGAGACAAGTGGCAGGGGTGGGGGGCCGAGGCCCAGGGTTTTCTGCTGCTACTTCACATTTGCCTCTGCCCTCACGTCCTTTCCTTTCCGCAGCATGCCATTTTTCTTCTCTTTTATTTAAATATTTCCTTTTTTATGTATAGCGGGTCCTTTCTCAAATTGATCACACCCTGCCAGAAGCAATTTGAGGGTAGAAAGGTCTGTATGTCCAATAGAGCATGTTTTATCTAACAAGTGCCCTGAAATAAGGAGTCGTATGTCCTAGGTACAAGAGGCCAACGTTGAGCCTTCATTTAGTTACTCTTTTTTAAACATTAGACCCAGAAGATAAAAATATACAATTCTTCCATGAAATCATCCAAAGCTTCGACCAACTGATGATGAAGCAACGATAACGTCTTTGAAACTAATAGCAGAATAAATGAGCAAGACCTGAGCATCCGATGCTTTGTTCCACACTTGATTAATTTCTTGTTGCAGTGGTGAAGTGAGAACACCATTAAAATAAAACTCATCTTAACAAAATCTATATTCCCAATTATTCATTATTCAAGTAACATTATGGTTGGGAACCCCAGGTCCCTTGCAGCTGCATAAATAATATTGTTACCGAGGATTCAAAATTTTGGATCTCAACTCCTAGAAAAGAATTATGTATAAGTAAGATTAGCATGTGGTTTGCCTAAGCAGGTAACCCTGCCTATATCTCCCATCTCGGGAAAGGATAAAAAAATAAAAACAAAAAACTTCACTCCTCAGACTTGTTGGCATTGTGTGCATTTATGAGCTGCATTTGTACATCTTGAGAAACAGCCGAGTGCTCCAAGTATTCCATGGTGAATTCACCTTTTCCCTATTTGAAACAACATGCAAAACGTAAGCACGCAAACTACTGATATGGCATGCTTGAGAAATAGTGGAGAAACTCAAGTACGCACCTGCGTCATGGAGCGAAGGGATGTGGAGTATCCAAACATGTTGTTTAAGGGTACCTGACAGATTCAATTACATTTTCATCAGCCAGAACTTCCATTTTATATGCATATTCCTCTTTGATGTAGAAATATATGTTCATTTGATGTGCCTTTCAAAGGCATTGATTTGACAAAGCATGTGATGCAAAAACCTTGAAAGAAAGTCTGGTATGTGTAATATTTGACTGAAATGTGATTCCAGTTAAATTTTACTTATAACTAAAATTTAGTTGAAATATGATTCCGACCAAATATTATCTCATATCAAATATACCCAAAAGGTCAACTACGTAGCTCTTGAAGTACCGTAAGGTAGGCAATGGGGAAAAAGAATGAAAGTAGAGACAACGTTTGGTATTTTAACGAACTGATCAAGATTATGAAACAGTATACTGCATCATAGGAAACTCCACAAAGCAAATGACATCTTATTTTATGGTTTTGTAATTAGATTTAGTGGCTTTCTTGATAGAACATATCCAATAATTTACACAAGTTATCCACCCTTTATATTTGTAGCATGTTATTTGTGTGTCAGGCCCCCATAATTTTACTGTTTTTGATCTAACATGGCAATGTAAAATGAAATAGTATGTGAAATGGCTCCATACTATTGAATCTTTAAGCTACGAATTACTTCCAATATCAGCATCATGTAGCAAGGATTCGCCATGGAACTCCAAGGATTACAGGAATATGCAACACTAATGACTATTGAAGTTCAGCTGTGGCATGTGTCCCTTAGCACTTCTCCCTAACTTAACCGAAGATGAATTTAATATATCATATGCATAGACTTAAAACCATCGGTAAGGGACTTGAAAATTAGCATTCGAATATTGACATAATTATCAACCAGACCACATCAAATATCTAAAACAACTAAAGAGAGATAGTAGCATTTTACATACATGAGCAACAACCACGGTATCATCACCATCCTGGTCATTTCCAACAATGAGGCCTTTCCTCCTGTCATTCATTTAAGACGTACGTGGCATAATCAGTGAGAAAATAGGATAATCAATTAAAATGTAAAACATAATCAACACCCACTTGTTAATATCACCGGTAACAGTGCCCTGGAAATCTGTTGGAAATTTCAACTCCACTTTCATCACTGGTTCCAATATGATAGGCTTAGCTGCAGCATAACACTGTACAGAATATAGATCGTCAGATTTCTCAAAACTTTTTCCCAAAATGGAGCTACTTCCAATTCTCCATTTTGCAAAAATGACAACATATACGGGGAAATAGCAAAAAAGTGGTCAACCTTTCTAAATGCATATATAGCTGCTAGCTTAAATGCAAGTTCACTAGAATCAACAGCATGTGATGCACCATCTGTCAGGACCACTCGGATATTTTCAACAGGATGCCCAATCAACGAACCACTGAATAGCATGAGATTTAATGATAAGACTAAATTTCCAAATAACCAGAGAAATGACAATCAAGTGTTACCCACGAGTTGCTAGCTTCTCTGAACCCTTTCTCAATTGCTGGGATGAAGTTTGAAGGTATCGCTTGCCCTATCATAAGATTCTCAAATTCAAACTTCATAGGAGAATCCATTGGTAGGGGTTCAATATATCTGCTCAGAAAAAATAATGAATAGTTAAGAAAGCATTTTAGCCCCTGAAAAAAATGAAAACAGCATCTTAGAAACTTCTTAACTAAGATACAGTAATAAGAAATATAAGATTACAAATGAAGATAAAATTTTTGACATGCAAAAAATTTTCATCTTTTTATTATAGTGAAATAATTTTCTCAAATATCTAGTAGGAAATTAGGAAAAAGACATTAAAAATTGAATTTGAGAAGAATTTGTGCAACATGCATTCTTCTCCCATGGTCTTCTTCCATCTTTGTCATACTGTTTCACATACTACTCTTACTGTTTATATGATATCTCCGAATAAAATTAACATGCATGTCTGGTTAAATATGCGGCAACCCACTGAATTTCCTACAATGCAGCCTCACGTAGTCTCCGTTTTGCTTCCACTATGTTTGTGCTATGTCAACATCGTAATGTGTTGCACTCACATTCTATAACGTGTAAATGCAATACGATCATATAGCAACTCTCAACCTAATGACAGCCTACCAGGGCAGATTTCCCACATCCTTTATCAGATGGATATAAAATATCAACTTATCAGCCAAACAAAACTGTTCTCATTTATGTGCTACACAAACTGCCTAGCCAAGCTGATGAAATCTTTTCCAAGTTCTACAATCAATACGTTGAAGCAACTCTTCACATAAGCCGCTGATCGAAACTCCATTAGGAACATTTATTGATTTGAAATATCCATAGATCAACAAAATATATGGTAGGCATACTAAGTTCACCATGAATTAAATTAGTGATTTAACTGATGAAAAAAAAATCATCAATTCCTGTTTTATAATGCACAACAACAGCACCTCAAAGTAGCCTGTCAGAAGAGCAAGTGAACCAAATGAAATGAACAAGCAGGTTTATTCCATTAAAAGTTCCAAAATCAACTTAGTACACAGCAGCTGATATAAAAAATAAAAATAATAAACACATTTCGAATTGATAATTACCAAATATCTAGAATTAACAAAAAATGAGACACTTCATTATGAAAAACATCCATCAAGACTACAATATGTCGTGTCTTGTAATCTCATGTGCTTGCATTTTATAATCTGTGATGAATAGTAATAAATTTCCTTTGCAAATAGGTCTTATGTGATTTGATAACATGGATTGATCCATAATTTCATGCATGTTGCATTACAGACGGCTAAAATAAGAAAGAAAAAACATGAAAAAATATATTAATCTTCTATTTATGCTCACCCACAAACACGTCCATATTGACCTTGACCACCACTTTGCTTTTTGTGAAGATAATCAAAAGCAGAGCGTTGTGTAACAGTCTCCCTAAAGTTAACACGAGGCTTTCCAACTTTTGCATCAACCTTGACACCAACATCCAAGTATTAACTAATTTTTTTGGGGAAAATTAGAAACATTTGAAAATTAAATAAGGTTACAGATTATTGATACTTAAGCACATTAAGGCAATCTTTGCAGCAGAATCAAAGTTTAATTGGAATTTGGAACCATCAACTATGTGCATGATCACCCTGCGCACATGCAAATTTGAATGTACACTCACCTTGTACTCCCTCCGAATGCGCTCGACATAAATGTCCAAATGCAATTCTCCCATCCCAGAAATAATTGTCTGCAATGAAATAACAATCTTACAAGGAAAAGGGGAAACGAAAGATATTGAGCAGAAGTTAACTGACCTGACCACTCTCAGCATCCAATCCAACACGGAATGTTGGATCTTCCTTCTGAAATCTATTTAACGCTTTTGAGAACTGGAAAAACAAAAAGGATCCTAGGTAATTATGAAATGAATGCACAGTTTGTTAGATTGTAAAACAAAAAAACACTTCGAAATTACTTGTCCTCCAAAATCTTTAGATACAGGTGAAACAGCCAAAGACATCACCGGTTCAGGAACATTCATAGAAGTCATTGTATATCTAACAGAACCATCTGTAAAAGTATCACCTGATGGGAAGGATGGATAATTCCAAGTTCAGGAATGATCAAAAGGGACCACTCAAAGTTAAAAAATAGAGAAATTAATCAAATATATTACCCGATGCACAATCTACACCAAAGACTGCAACAATCTGTCCAGCATGGGCTTCCTGAATATCCTGTAGAATAAAAAGCACGCACTAGTTTTAAGACTAAGAACACTGCAGAACCTATATGGGATGCTCACTGATTTGAAATGGTACAGGATAAGACTTCCACTCATATATCAGCAATACAAACATAAAAACCCAAATACACAAGTACCTTTGCATGCTAAAATATAGGATAAAGTGAAAATGAAAAAGAAAATAAAGGATAAAGTGTAGCAACTAACCTCCATCTCATCAGAATGCATCCTAACCAAACGAGGAACCTAGTCACAAATGAAAAATTACATTGTAGTATGGAATTGAAAATAGAGGGATGCAGCACATGAAAAGGTGATCGTGAACTTTTAGAAACAGAACCTTGCCGTAAGGTCAACAAATCATGTAAAATATAAAGACAAATAAGTAAATCATTTCCACAGAATCTTCAAAACAAGCCAGAAAACATTGTATTCTAAGCAAGCATAATTACAACTCGTACAGATAGGAATAAGTATAACAGATGCCACAGTTCATGATATAGACCTGTTAATCAACAAGGCCTATTGTGAGGGCCTAATAACCTGAACTGGTACTGATAATTTTTTTTTTCAACTTTTAGTTTGAGTACAAGAAAGGCTTTGAACCCTATAAAAGTTCTGCAAATACTTCAACACATACGTTGTTCATACTAAGGTTTAAAATCAGTTCAAACCCCACACAAGCATTTGTCAGTATAATCGACTGCCAAGGATAGTGATTATTTTTATAAAATTTGAAAATTATTATTAGATAGAATAAGATAATTTATTAGGGTTCAAAAATGAAAAATGGTATGGATCTAATTGCAAATATGAATAAAATAATTACCAAACCCTGATGAAGTCCATTCAATTTCTTTGATGATCCAAGTTTTGGTTCATAAAAAGAAAGATTAGATTATAAATACAGTGGAAATAGCACTGATATTGATTATTAATTTAGTACATATCTTCCAATGAAATTCCTGGATCAAGAAAAAAACGCACACACTATGTAATTGACAAGTGCAGGATGTTAATACCACTCACGGGAGGGGGAATTTTCTAGCAAAAATATTTCAAGATATATATTACCATCTTCCACAGTGGATTTTGAATTAATCAAGCAGCTTAATTTCCTAAACTACCAAGAAATACTACCCATCTTGATTTTTGCAACAAAGAGGACTATTAGCACTTCATCTAACCATGAAAAGAAGTCAAAAAAAGCAAATTAATAAATAAGAAAATTAAAGAAAAATAAGGCATGCTTCTCTGGAATAAAGCTTACTTTAATTTTCTTTCCTGTGTTTATATTGATCATAAATTCGCCTTTGCGAATTACACCTTCATAGATTCTGCAAGGTAAATGGACTGGATTAATATTATTCTTAAATGGAACTACAGAAAGTTTGTGAACAAACAACACTAGTACAGAGCTAGCTGAAGTGGAAGCATAATCTATCCCAGAATAAATAATACCTCAGATATGTCAACTGACCAAAACGTCCTTCTTCCAGTTTGAAAGCCAAAGCTACAAGCGGTCCAGATGGGGTTCCAGATAACAAAATCTGCAACATAATCAAAGGGATATTATTGAGTTCTTCAAGTAAATTCAGGAAAAGAATGCAAAAGTAAATGATGATACAATCAATAAGTAATGAAAATGATGCATGATGACCCAATTTTAAAATACTGGTACCTTTTCTTCAGATTTGTCTTGGTCAAGGGCAAAATTTTCAACTTCAGTTGGACATGGCAAATAATTGAGAACTCCATCCAAGAGTGGTTGTACCCCCTGAAAGTTGCAATTTAAAATGCATACTTCCGATCATTTCTAAGATGCTTAATGAACAATATATGAAAACAAATAATGTAATGACTTCATCAAATACAATATTGGCCAAACATCGCAGGCACATGATGCTCATCAGGGGTAAAAATAGTAACCCAGTAGTCCATAGTCTACTTAAATTTATTAGCAAGTCCCACTGGAACAAACTGAACTAGTTATATCACCATTTTGAAGAATACCAATGAATCATGAAAATCTCTGCAGTTCTGACTTAAGATCAGAAAACCTGCAAGTAGAACTTTTCCCTTTTGATTAATGACAATAACTTGAACACTTTAAGCTTTCAGTTAGAACAAAGTCAATTCAGTGAGAGATATTAACTGCCTAGACTAGTACGAAGAAAGTTGCTCCAAACGTAAACTGTCCATGATTAACTTTTTTTTCTCTTTAAAACAAACACACAGATGGATGAACCAAAAAGAAATGACTTCAGCTACCTTGTTTTTGAAAGCACTTCCCATGAAGACTGGAACAAATTTGCGTGATATTGTTGCCCTGCGAATAGCCATCTGATCAAAGTAGCAACATAATAAGCATCAATATAATCATAGTAGTGACCAATAGTACATGTAATTTCCTAAGAGTTCTATTAAAAGAAATCTGATTCTGTTTAGAAAATTAATTCTCCTATCAAAAACAAGGTTGCAATCTCAAAGTGGGCCAGCAATCACACTCTAGCAAGAGATGTGAAACCTAATTAATATACATCATCCTGCAATGTTGTATGGGCATCAAACAAACTTGTAGAAAGTTGGTTTCAAGTAAAGCCCCATGGGACAACTGTTTAACCACATTCAATGATCACAACATCTCCAAATAATCTAGTGCTGTAGTAACAACATTCTTGCTCAAGTAAAAGTTTAATGGAGAAATGGAGGAGCAACACACGGCATGGGACATAACAATCAATACAGACTTCTAATAGTAAATCCAAATCATTGTGCAAAAAGAATAGAATCTATAGATGCTGGATAAAGAAAAACAGGCAAATAAGCAATCCTAGGTCCCCATATCCAAGAATCCAAGAAAGAGGAACAGAGTTTTTTATTTCACCAAATGTGGTCAGGATGCAGCTAAAAAATACTACTGCCTTATGGCTTAACTAAATGGAGTACAATATCAACAGAAATAGAATATGATTAAATCTTCCAAGTGAACCTTGAGGTCAGTTGGAGAAATTGGTTCATCATTGAGAAAAGCCTCAGCAAGTTTATCATCTACTTCAGAAACAACTTCAATAAGCTCACGCCGTTTTTCTGCAACCATTTCCTCCAAATTCTGTGGAATATCAGCTGTTACAACCTTCTCACTGCAAGTCAATGAGGCATAACAACCATGAACAACAAATTATCAAGAAAATCCTTTGAGATGTATGCGATTAAAAAAGACAAAGGATGCTAGCACACCCATTGGCTCCTTGGAAATAATATGCTTTCTGTTCCACAAGATCCACAAGCCCCTGGAATTCTTCCTCCAAACCAATCGGAGCTTGCACAGCTGCACTATGATGGCGTAGCTTAGATCTTGCCTAAAAATGAACTTCTTTATCAGAATTGCAATAATTAACAAAAATAAATTAATGATGTGCACAATCATTAAAAAATAGGCTTTTCCTGATATGATCGATCAAGTAAATAGCACTTTTGTCTGAAATATAATTGATGAACTGCAGTACTACTCTTCTGATTTCAGCTTTCATATTGTTGATGCCGAAGGCGTCGTACATCATTCAGTTATACAGACCTAAAAAGACCAACCTAACATCCAACTATACAAAAGTCAGTGTGTACTATCTAGGACCTAAAATGATAATGGACTCCCCGATAACATTAAAAATATGTGGTAGCTCCACCAACTGGAACACTTAAGAGGAGTCCCATGCCAATTACTTCCATTCCTTTCATCATCCATCTTCAACACTCATAGATACATTTCCTAATATTCATGGACATCACGTCACATTGACTTTCTTACTGATAATATATCAACCCTCCACTACCAACATGTTATAAATACTAGGGATCTCACCCAGAGGAAAAATGATAAGATTGTTCCTTTCATTATGGAGTCACAGAGGGATTACACCATTCAGGTCTCATTTTTTCTTTCACGCTTATCGCATAGGTCTAAGGAAAGCAAAAACTAATAGGATTTTTCTAATCCCCCCTTCTTGAAAGTTGTAGGCTATGCTGAAAAGGTGACCTTATGAAATGCATGAACAATCTTAATTTAAAGCTTCTGGTGCATCAAGATTTAGAACATTTGAAGTTGTTCCCATTATTCATACCCCATCAGGCCATGTAATGATATATAGGAATGAACTGCACGCATGATTACTTTTGCGGAGAAAGTCATGTAGAAAAAAGAGGAAAAATGTTCTTGTCATCTAAGGAATCACAGTGGCATATCAAAATTACATAAAACTTACCTGACTTAGAACTTTCCAAGGATCTGCTCCCATCCGATCTAACTTGTTGATAAATGCAAGTCTTGGAACTTCATATCTTCTCATCTGACGGTCAACTGTGATAGACTGGCTTTGCACACCACCTACGCTACATAGCACTAAGATGGCACCATCAAGAACACGCAGTGCTCTTTCAACTTCAATGGTAAAGTCCACGTGGCCTGGAGTGTCAATGATATTAACCTGCATTACATTTGAAGATACGCTATCAGAAACTATGCCTTAAAAATCACTGTTTTGCATCATCATGAATCTTTACTAAGTTTTTTTTCTTTTTCGAGGAAAAGGAAGCACACTTCACGGTGTGCTACCTAATCTTTACTAAGCATTAGGAAACAAAAGATAACTTCTTTCCCTCGTATGCCCAGTGAAAATATATGGAAGCAGTTTATATATAGAGGCAGTTTCTCACTGGTGAGCTTGAACATGTTATGCAAAAAACCAAAGACTGAAAATTCCTACACAAAGTTCACCCTGTTTAATACAAACATACATAAGTTGCAAGAGTCGCATAATTAAGGTAAATCAAAATTTAAAGCAAGTCTAGCGAAAGGTAAGAATAAGGAATCAAATTAACTCCTTCTCTGATAATTGAACTTTCGAAGAAAAAGAAAGAGAAGAGTCGCATCTTACATCAGCTCATTGAACCTACGAATTGCAACCAAAAAGTTGAAGTTTTCAACGGAGCGAATGTACCTGGTACCCGTTCCATGTGCAGTAGGTGGCCGCCGATTGGATAGTGATCCCCTTTTCCCTCTCGAGGTCCATCGAGTCCATTTTCGCGCCGACCCCGTCCCTCCCACGCACCTCATGGATCTCGTGGATCCTCCCCGTGTAAAAGAGCACGCGCTCGGTAAGGGTGGTCTTCCCGGAGTCGATATGGGCGGAGATCCCAATGTTCCGCATCCTGTCCATCGCCTCCCTCCACGGCTCCTTCTCCTCCTTGGTCTGCGCCGCGGTCGACATCGCTCGGCGACCACCACACAGCCCGGCGCCATCCAGAATGACGGGAAGCGGGCGGAGCTGGTTGCTCTGCGAGCGGCGGAAGTAGGAGATGAGGCGAGAGATGGAGGATCTCGCCATCGCAGTGGCGGTCGGCGGCGGGACAGGACGACGACCGGGGTGGATTGGGTTCGGCTAAACCCTAATCGTTGTCCAAAACCCCGCTCGCCGCAGACTTGTTGGCGGTACGAGTCTCCGAGAGAACTCCTAAATCTTAAGCTGCGTCGGCTAACTCCCCCAAGTTTCAAATTTTCTAAAATTTCGTGACCAATTACAATTTTCGGTTCGTAACTTTTAGAAAAGTTTTTTAAAAAAAACGTACCATGGTAAGAAAATTATTTTAAAACTATATAAGAGAAAAGCTATTTTTTATATCTGCTTTGTTTGTAATTTTAGAGTAGGCATAGCTAAACTAGCTCATTTAGACTTAAGACAAATGGATTAGCCATACGCTAGCTTAGACTTAGATAATTCAAACTAAGTTGATTTGTGTTATCCTAATAAAGCTATAAAAGAGTTATGTTACTCATGTGTAATAAGATCCATTAAAGATTATTTGTCCTTAGTATGATCCGGCAAATAGGTAGGTCATGATTATACAGTTTATCCTTCATTTTGAGCTGTATTAGATAAAAGAGGCATGACACAAGGCTCTACCTGAGGTTGCACAACGTAGGCCCATACATAGTGGGTTTATGGGCCGAGCTACTACCAAGTTGGAAAAAAAATGCTAGCTTAGATAAGCTTATAAGATATAAAAATGTTTAGTTGGTTATTAAAAGTTTCGATCATATTTAGGAGGCCAAGGTTCTGCATTTTAAATAGACCAAAAAGATATGTATGTTAGCGGATGAGTTTGTTATGAAACTAAGGAGAATGTTTGCAACTCAATTTATTTTCACTTATAGTCATATTTACAAATATCTTTATTCATAAAGCTTAAAAATATCTAACTTAAATAAAAAAACTAGAATTATTCACAGGTGTATAATTCATAAAATTAAGATAATAAGAACCAATTGAATGATCTGTTGGAATCGAGTCTGATCTAGCCATCTAAGGATTCATTCAGTACTCTAGTCTTATGTCAATGCAAGAAGAATGGATCACTCAGAATAGTAAACTTATTTGATAGATTGACTAAAGTCCGAGTTTTCTTTAAGTTAGACTTGACATTGGGATATTAGTAGGTCACTTTTACAGCAAGAGATGAGGCAAAGACCACTTGTGTCACCAAATATGGGACCTATGAGTTCTTATTCATGTTATTTTGGTTGACCAATGCACTAGCAACATTCTGCAATTTGGGTTGACATTGTCATCTATTCAGAATCATTAGAAGACTATATTCAGCACCTCAGAACAATCTTCAAAAAACTCAAGGAGCATCACTTGTATTTAAGGTAAGACAAGTGTGAATTTGTACCATACCATCATGGATGGCAGCAGAGAAAGATTGAGGCAATTAGGGATTAACCTCGACCAAGTAACTCCATTGAATTGAGGTTATTCTTGGGGCTAAACAATTGTTACCACAAATTTGCCAAAGGATTTGTGAAGATTGTTGCTCCCCTAACCAATCTGCTGAAGAAAGAATAGAATTAGATTTGGTCAATGTCGTGGTGTTTTGGTGTAGAATGACTATCCCATAGCCAATGAAAGTAGAAAGTTAAACCTAGCTGAGCAGACATATGATGCACATGAGAAAGAGATGCTTGTTATTGTGCATCTCTCAAACTTTAGAGGGTTTATCTGATCCTTCCGTATAGAGCCCAATTACTCTAACCAAAGGGATGTACACTTTGTGCACAGAGGGTTTATCTGTTGAGCCATCCTTTTGTAGTAAGGACTAATAAATATTTTAAATACATTATTCACTATATAAAAGAAATTATTAGCTAAACAAGCACATTTGCAGGAATCTTTAAATGAATATGACTTCTTAGGAGTACAAGAAGGGAAAGCATAATCAAAAAGCAATAAATGTGCTCAATCGGTGTGTACAGTTGTCATACAAGATGGGCACCAAATTGAAGTTGTCAATTCCAATCATCCTCAAATTGATGGCCAAATTGAGAGGGTAAATGTAATGCTTGAAGAGTATCTAATGCATTTTATCGCAGTCTCTCAGTGTAACTGGGTAACACTCATCGACGCTGTTTAGTTTACTTATAAAACTTATGCAACGAGTTTGTCACCATTTGAGTTTGTGTTTGTTGGAGCCAATAACTTTGATCCTAACTGAAATGGTTCATACCCAGCTGCATCAAAATTTATATGAGATCGTGAGGAGTTGGTTGTTTAAGCCAAGGTGAGCTTGGAACCTACAACCTATAGAATGAAGAAGTATGCTAATCTGCATAGGCAGTATAAAGAATTCAACATTGATGACATGGTCCTATTGAAACTTACACCATAAATGTGGCATAAAGCTAGAGGTATAAGAGTCTACAGGGGATTGATGCCCGAATATGATGGTCTATACAAATTGTCCGCGAAATTGGGGAAGTAGCATATCATATACAATTATCAACCATATATAAAATACATCCAATGTTTCATGTATCATTTCTCAAGCCCTTCTATGAAGACAATGATCCAAGAATGTAGCAAACAGTGAGGGGCACCCCCAATAATCATAACAGAACATAGTAGAACCCCAAAAGATCTGGAAAGAAGTATATCGATCACATGTAGTATTTGGTGTAGTGGAAAGATCAACTATAATTAGAGGCTAGCTGGGAGAAGAATGTCACATTATGGTAGTATGAAAATCTCATCCGGGTCTACTTTGCTGGGGAGTTAACAAGAACATTGTCTACCTCAAAGGGGGGAGAATTATCATAGCCTTAGGTTTGGGACATGATCGAAGCGTGCCTAGCCCATTTGGGGCATGCATGGGCCTAGGGCATGCCAAGTCATTTGGATATCAATTGACCAGATGGGTAAAACTTAGTAGCCAAGCTCGAGAGAGGCTTGCGATGCTCGACATGATGTTGCACTACACTAACGTCGATAAAATATAAAAAAATTTAAACGAGGAATTAACTAGTGTCACCATCAGCATGTCTTATTCATCCTGCTCTCTACTACATTGTCTCATGCACTCTCTTTATGTGCATCCATCTTTGATACTACCTTCTTACAAATCTTTTATATTGACCATTCCTTGAGCCTTATGTGACTAGTCATGCAAAACAGGTCGGGCCGCCCATAGGCGGCCCGTGCCAGGCCCAAATCAGATCGTGCTAAGCACGGCCCGGAAATGGGCGGACCATGCCTGGCACGGCCTGCCTCCTACGTGTGCTCGTGCTGGATTACGTCTTCGCAGCCTACGGCACAAGCACGAGCCTGTGCCGTGCTTGGCCCGAGCCCGAGTCATGCCTAGCACGGCACGACCAGCCCGGGTGGCACGAACTAGAGGCCCGCCCAAATCTAACCCAGGTCAAATTTGATCGCACGCCGCCAATCTGTCATCGGAGAGTTAGAGACACGATCTTGCTTTCCGAATCAACAAATCTGCAACTGTGCATGGAGTCCGCCGGAGCACCTGCACCTCTGAAATCTCGTTCGTCTGGTCTCGATCATCCCCTCTTGTCCGGCTATTCTTCCATCAAATCCACGACGTGAATCACGCCAATCTCGAGCTATCCCATTCTCATCTAATTCGGCTTCGCCTCTTCCCACAGCACTGAACACGAACGGTGAACAGAGCAGTAATTGCCAACTTCTCTGCGCCAAACAGAGCAATGGATAAGAGGACAGATCACGCTCACCACTCGTCTGTCAATGGAGAGTTGGAGATGTGATCTTTCTGTCGTAATCAATGAATCCACTGTTGTGCACTCTGAACGGCTACGGTTGCAACACGGTGGATGAATTAGATAGATTCACCTTCAATTCATTCAAGCAATCAAGAGGAACTGAGGAAGAGTTGCTCTGCCTTGGCTGTTGCAGCAAACGGCCACTGCCGCTTGGTGGCTAGCTTGGAGATGCGACTGCAAGCGGCGGAGAGGAGATGCGACTGCGAGCGGCGGAGAGGAAATGTGACTGCGAGCGGCAGAGAGGAGATGCGACTGTGGACGACGGTATGATGAGGAGGAACGAGGAGGGAGAGGAAGATGAGTTGTCACTCATCGGCGAAGGAGCGAGCAGATTAATTGTGGGCTGGCAGAGTTCTCTAAGGCACTAAAGAGAGCAATCTCTTCACGCAAGATATTTGTAATTACATTTTTACCCTCTACTTTTTTATTATATTATTTCTTTTTAGGAGTATGTTAGATATTTTACTTTATTATCAATTTACAAACATATCTTGTATCCATGTGCACACCTAGAAATTCTATAAATACCCCCCTTTGTTCACAATTTTTTTCACAACTCAAAATAAACTCTCTCTTGCTATTATGCTTTGGAGATCCACGTTTCAAATTGCAGCAGCATTTTATTATCAATTTAATAGTTTTATTATTTTGTTAATCTCAATTTTTTCTATTTTTACTTCTTTCTTAATATATAATTTTTCTTTTTTTCATTGACTTTTAGAATGGCCGATGATAATACTTTAATTATAATACTTATAATTATCAATATTTTTCTAGTTCTCAGTAATTTGATTCTAACATTTCTAAAAATCCTCCCACGGGTGGCAATACAATTGGAACTGAACTTGAGGCTAAATCTGGTCTTGTTGGTAAAAAAAAGAACTAGTGCGGTATGATAGGAATTTGATCTTATAATAATTGACAATATTGAAAAACCCGCTGTAAGAGTTATAAGAAATTATTTGCAGCTTTCTCAAAATTGGAACAGATTATTTAAAGAGGCATGCTAAAAGTCACATAAATCAAATATCTTCAACACAACAGCTTTTAAATATAAATTCTGGTAGTTTAACAACATTTAGATATAATTCTGATATTGTTAGAAAAGAATTAATTAAATTTATAATTAGAAATGAATTACCTTTTTCTTTTGCCCAAAGTTCTAATTTTATTTGTGAGACCCGTGATTTTTGAATAAGAGCAATAGAGTAATTTTAGTATTTGGAGGGTTTAATCGTAAAAGAAATTCTTTAAAGGACTTATTTGTAAAATTATATGAATTTTTGAAGTATGAGATTTTGATGTGAAAATTATACCATCAGATAGTATTTTTGATAAGGAATCCAACGGCGCAGACGGATCGTGATTTGGACGTCGTTTGATTGGTCAATTGTACAATTAATATTTAAGATTTTAATTAACTAATTAAAAAAAATCTCAATTTTTCCCACCGAGCGCGCGCGCGACCTCCTCCCCCTCTCTCTTCTCTCTCCTCCTCCGCAGCGGCGACGGTGAAGGCGACCATTTTTCTCGTTGATGCTCCGACGAAACCACATCGAATTAGGCTATCAAATTTTAGCCACAGGTAGATCTCGACCTCCTCTTCATTTTGATACCAAGATGCCTAAATTTGGAGTAGAGATGAGGGAGAAATCGTGTGAGAGGCGTCGGCGGCGAGGGTTTCGTCGCCGGAGCTTGCTCCGGCGATTACCGGCCATTCCGGCCGTGAAACCTTGCAAACTTGGTACCTATGGATTCTCCTTGACGAGAGCTATCCATTGGTACCGGAGTTGAGGGCTATTGGCCGCCGGTTGGCCGCCGACGAGCTAAAAACCCTAACTTTAGGATTTCGCCTAAAATTTTAATCGGTGAAATTGATCGCATATGAGCTATAAAAATTGGGGCAAATATGATTTTTGGAATCCTCATGAAGAGAGCTTTCGATTGGTACCAATATTGGTGCTAATCGAAGAACTTCGCCGGCGAGGGTTCCGGCGAACTTTCCGGTGAACTTTCCGACGACCGCCGGAGAAATTTTTCGGCGAACTTGGGAAAAAAAATGGGTAGTGGTGAAGAGAGATTTGAGAAATTATTTCTATATTGAGAATTAAAATTCATTGAATAATTGACAGGAAAATATAAAAATGCGTAAATGACGGCACGTGGATCGAGGCAGACCTTAAGTTGGTTCCGAGGAGTAAACCGCCAAGTCAGGTGCGTTGGTTCTCCGATGGTAGGATTTATTCAAGCTAGGGAACTCCCGCTGGGGTTTTCTTAGGAACAATTCTTGGATGTCTTAAATATGATAAAACATAATGCTTGATAAGATTTGACTGGTTTGCATGTTAGTTTAATTTACTTTACTTAACATGCATGATATACCATGCTTTCCTTATTAAATTTCTAATATGTCGTAGTATCATGTCGAGCATGTTAGATATTATTTTATGATGTTTCTATGCTATGCTAGCATACCTACCATGCAGACATAGATAGTAAATAACGACATGTTAGAACCTTTGGCGATGTCACCGCCACTTAGGTAGAAAAAGGGGCCTTTTCCATATGCCCCGGTTGACCGCTGCGTTCCAACGGCGGTCAAACGGTGACGTCCCGTTAGGCGCCACTCCCGAGGTTGATGCATAGCGGAGCACTGGGAGCACCACTCCCGACGTTATGCATAGCTCATATACTGGGAGCTGGTAGGGTAAGGGACTGTACACACTCCATGGTCATGTTAGACTGGAAATATGGAGCAAGTCCTTACCCGAAATCTTCACCCGCACAAGTGTCGTTGTAGGCGGCCTCGTGATAGTCCTGAGATGGTTAGCTAGGATGAACCCTACCATGGACTTGGCACCGACGAAGTCGAGGGCCACAGCCCATCGTGCGGATGTGTGCCAATCTCGATAGACGTTGACGGCTATTGGACTGGGAAGGTGATTCCACATGCGACGCCTTGGACAGTGGATCCGTAGACCGCACGGCTATCACCCTTGACGTCTGCAGACAATCGGATGAGTAGTCCGGATCCTAGGGTGGTTATTCCGGCTAGCCGTGGCCGATGATATTTAAGAGAGGTGACCCTGTCTACGGGTAGTTGTGTAATACTACATGGGTGTCGTGACCCCTACGGTATCCGGGGAGGATGTAAGGACACGACGGTTTCGCTAGGGGAGGCATGGTTGGCGACTAGTGAAACAACAGGAGAGGGACTCTGGGTCATCCGTCCTTTCTGCCAACATCAGTGCAGCGGGCATAGGTAGAGACTGAGACAGAAAGGCACTGATGGGCTTATTGATACCCCCGGCCCGGGTAGTCACTAAGCGTAGGCTGGCAGCCCGAGTTTATAAAACCCTAAAGTCTCATCACGATGTAAGTGACAGACTGTTGATGTGAACACTAGATATAACGTAGGTGACATCTAGTGAATTATACATCGGTATTGTATGTATGATGTTTGTTGCTCCCCATAAATTGATTTACATAAATCAAATGGGGACAGACTGTTGACGTTGACACTAGACTTAACTTAGGTGACATCTAGTGGCATGTACACATTTATTATTTATTTATGTTATCTTATTGCTCTAGATGAATTATTTAAAATGTATTACATGAAAGATGATGATTAACCACCAAAGACATCCTAGAATACTCCTCCTAGCCTTTGATTTCTTTATTCGGTAGAGCCGTAATTTCGCACTAGGCCGCAAGGCTGAGCACACCACTTTTCCCCGTGTGTGCAGGTGTGTTAGATGACTGCCCGAGTTATTCGATGAAGATGAGTCCGTCGACGAGTTTCTATTTTTATTTTATCGTTGCCTATTTCCTAGAATTGTAGTAGGTTTATCGGGACTGTGTTAGGAAATGTTGAGTTAGATAATTAAATTGTAAATTCCGCTACATAAACGATGTATATGAATGGTATGTATCACTTGATGCCTTGTATGGGTCTGTCGGGCTCATACGGCGGTTGCCACGTGGCCGACAGGTGGGTCGGGGCGTTACAACTTAAGTGGTATCAGAGCTTAGGTTTAAAAACCTGATCATTAAAGTGATATGAGAACCTAGGTTTGGAGAACCTAGGAGATTAAGTTAAGTTTGAGGTTTTAAGGATTTAAATGACAGTCCCGATATAATATAGGATAAAGTGCGAGTCGGAAATATAGTAGTATATTTCCTTGGTAAGGAGTTTTTACTCCGGCGATAGTAATTTTCGTTAGGATAAATTTTTCCTAGACCGCTAATCGCCTTAATATACGAGATTATGAATTTATTAATCTCCGGACAATATATATGGCTAAGATCTCCACTACCTTGGAGAAGAGATAGAAACTTAGATCAATAGACTCAGATCTACGATCAAGTTTCATTTCTAAATGATCAAGTAAATTTATCCATGATCATATTAAGGTTACCTTGTTGGGTGCATCACAATCACCTCTTATACCAACATAGGTAGCTATTATCACTTTGATCTGAAGAGTGTTGATATCAAAATATCCCATGCGATATCTTTATCATGTATCCCATGACCCTGTTGGGATACTGAGTTAGAATGAATCTATCAATATTTGATTTTATCCGCTCCGAATCGAGCACGTGCTTCTGAGTTTGATTTGTAGACATAGAAGCACCAGATGCACTCCCACATCTGTACTCACATGTTAAATAGCTGACATATCAGGATTGTTAAGTTATGAACTATTTATGAGTCTTATCATCGATTCATATATTGCAATCTAGTTAAACAATAAGTACGTTATCATATCATTCTGTAGACCTTCCTACTTGAGTTAACATGTGTGTTATTATACGATATTTGAGCACGTGTCATATTGTTAACTCTTGCTTATATCGCGGGTTATAATTATCTTATCAGATTGTGAAATATGATGTTATGATCATATTGACTATCGCGGGTATAAATGATTTCTAGAAAGTTGAAATCTTGAATCTTCGATTAAATTCATGATCAGTTTGGAGATATATAAATCCAGGTAAATTATCTCCAATTATACACAACTTTACATCTTTATTTTGATCAGGAAAATTTTCCATACAAATCTTTGACTTAATTATTCCTGTTAGATCTAGGAAAAACTACTGATATTGAATGTCCATATGAGATCTGGATCATAGAAGTTATATCAGATTTATCTACGTAAGACCACTAAGCTTAAAGAAAGATCTACCGATATTTTAAGCTGGCTTACGTATGAGTTAAATTTCTTTGAACCTAACTCCTGCTCGGATCTCTTAGATGGACTTCATTCCAGATTCATAAATTTGTTGTGGATTGATCTGTATCAAATGATTTGAAATTGTCATATATGACCTTACTCTCATTTGAGTTAACCATTGATATATATATGAATCTTATGAGTATATGTTGATCATTTTGGATCGTCATCATGATTTTTAAGTTGCATCCGGAAGTTGACCATCATCAATCATAATATTCGTGTCAACCCCCAACACTTGCAACTCTATGTATAGTATTTGTAGCTTTCTACATATACTCTCTTTGCAGCTCTACACCCTATCTGCAACTTCATTTCACAAATTCAGCTGGCGTATATTGCATGACATTTCTAGTTGTCATGTAGAAAGCTACCACTTTCTACATTTTCTTAGTTCTGCAGCTTCGATGCTCACTTGTTATATTTCTGTGGCTTCATTTTTGCCGCTCAGCTTTACTGCTTACTTCATTTTACATTTCTACAACTTTGATATTTTACATTCATTTCAGTTTATCTGCAGTCATGTGGACTGGCTCCCTAAATGTAAATTCTTCGATTGTTTCTCCTTTCATTTCATATTTTGATGCGTCAATACAGTCGGTATAGCTATCATCGGCATACCACTTCCACTCTTGCATCATTTTATCCATAAAGCTTCTCTCCTTCAAGCGGTTCACTCTGTCATATTACTTTTTGTTGAGCTGGAGCATCTTCCCTTGTACCAGCATTCTATGCATTAATACAGTTGTTTTCTGCTATTTTCTTCTATCTATCAGTTTCTTTTTGGAGCTTGAGCAGCTTTCGCTTAATTCGTATATCCTATATACGGCCAACTTCTTAGCCAAGCAGTTTTCTTTTATCTGCTTCCCTTAATTCTGCTTAGTGGCATTTCTGAATGCACATTCTGTCGAATATTTCTGCAACTTTCTTGGCAGTTACTTCCTTAGTTATTTTCTGCAGTTTGCAGTTCCCTTTATTGGAGCTACTTTCTTTGTTAAATGTCCTTAGTCAAATACCATCCATCGTTGGTAGATTTCTTTATTTCCTTTTTATCTATGTAGCTTCATCAGCTTAGCTCAGTTCTTTACTTAGTATTTTTGTAACTCAGATCCTATTAGGACTCTTATGAACTCAAGTATTGGTTAAGTTCGGCCTACATTTCCTGCCACGAACTGGGAGGCTTGCTCTTAATTAGGTCGACACTCATAGAGATCACGGCGTACCTAGACGTACCTCTTTGTGTTAAATAAGATGTATGCTCATGAGGATCCAAATATGACTACAATGATCCATAGTATAGTGACAACTAAAGTGGGTCCCTATATCATGATATATATTATGTTGTCACGTGGGTCATTTAGTTGAGCTACCATAAATTGCAGATCTTATATCTTAGTACCAATAAGTATATGATAACTAAAGTGGTATCACCTTGGAAAGGGGTTATTGCTTTAAAGGAAATATAAATGATCTACTTATTTATCATCGATCATGGTTATTGATGATGCCAACATAATTTTTGTTGACTTGGACATGGCAATTGATGACCCATCATATAGATGCATATCTTGAGTATCTCATTTTATTCTAATCTTGGAACTTGCTACAATGCAATCGTACTTTGATATATGAAGAAATTATTTATGGAGGACTATAAATTTTTAAGGGGGAGAGTAATCTCTCCATCACGGAATCGATCAAAAATTTTGAGGACAAAATTTTTGTAAGGGGGGTAGGTTGTGAGACCCGTGATTTTTGAATAAGAGCAATAGAGTAATTTTAGTATTTGGAGGGTTTAATCGTAAAAGAAATTCTTTAAAGGACTTATTTGTAAAATTATATGAATTTTTGAAGTATGAGATTTTGATGTGAAAATTATACCATCAGATGATATTTTTGATAAGGAATCCAACGGCGCAGACGGATCGTGATTTTGACGTCGTTTGATTGGTCAATTGTACAATTAAGATTTAAGATTTTAATTAACTAATTAAAAAAAAATCTCAATTTTTCCCACCGAGCGCGCGACCTCCTCCCCCTCTCTCTTCTCTCTCCTCCTCCGCAGCGACGACGGTGAAGGCGACCATTTTTCCCGTTGATGCTCCGACGAAACCACATCGAATTAGGCTCTCAAATTTTAGCCACAGGTAGATCTCGACCTCCTCTTCATTTTGATACCAAGATGCCTAAATTTGGAGTAGAGATGAGGGAGAAATCGTGTGAGAGGCGTCGGCGGCGAGGGTTTCGTCGCCGGAGCTTGCTCCGGCGATTACCGGCCATTCCGGCCATGAAACCTTGCAAACTTGGTACCTATGGATTCTCCTTGACGAGAGCTATCCATTGGTACCGGAGTTGAGGGCTATTGGCCGCCGGTTGGCCGCCGACGAGCTAAAAACCCTAACTTTAGGATTTCGCCCAAAATTTTAATCGGTGAAATTGATCGCATATGAGCTATAAAAATTGGGGCAAATATGATTTTTGGAATCCTCATGAAGAGAGCTTTCGATTGGTACCAATATTGGTGCTAATCGAAGAACTTCGCCGGCGAGGGTTCCGGCGAACTTTCCGGTGAACTTTCCGACGACCGCCGGAGAAATTTTTCGGCGAACTTGGGAAAAAAATTGGGGTGATTCTAGAGATCATTCTAAGAGTAGTGGTGAAGAGAGATTTGAGAAATTATTTCTATATTGAGAATTAAAATTCGTTGAATAATTGACAGGAAAATATAAAAATGCGTAAATGACGGCACGTGGATCGAGGCAGACCTTAAGTTGGTTCCGAGGAGTAAACCGCCAAGTCAGGTGCGTTGGTTCTCCGATGGTAGGATTTATTCAAGCTAGGGAACTCCCGCTGGGGTTTTCTTAGAAACAATTCTTGGATGTCTTAAATATGATAAAACATAATGCTTGATAAGATTTGACTGGTTTGCATGTTAGTTTAATTTACTTTACTTAACATGCATGATATACCATGATTTCCTTATTAAATTTCTAATATGTCGTAGTATCATGTCGAGCATGTTAGATATTATTTTATGATGTTTTCTTAAGGCACTGATGGGCTTATTGATACCCCCGGCCCGGGTAGTCACTAAGCGTAGGCTGGCAGCCCGAGTTTATAAAACCCTAAAGTCTCATCACGATGTAAGTGACAGACTGTTGATGTGAACACTAGATATAACGTAGGTGACATCTAGTGAATTATACATCGGTATTATATGTATGATGTTTGTTGCTCCCCATAAATTGATTTACATAAATCAAATGGGGACAGACTGTTGACGTTGACACTAGACTTAACTTAGGTGACATCTAGTGGCATGTACACATTTATTATTTATTTATGTTATCTTATTGCTCTAGATGAATTGTTTAAAATGTATTACATGAAAGATGATGATTAACCACCAAAGACATCCTAGAATACTCCTCCTAGCCTTTGATTTCTTTATTCGGTAGAGCCGTAATTTCGCACTAGGCCGCAAGGCTGAGCACACCACTTTTCCCCGTGTGTGCAGGTGTGTTAGATGACTGCCCGAGTTATTCGATGAAGATGAGTCCGTCGACGAGTTTCTATTTTTTTTTTTATCGTTGCCTATTTCCTAGAATTGTAGTAGGTTTATCGGGACTGTGTTAGGAAATGTTGAGTTAGATAATTAAATTGTAAATTCCGCTGCATAAACGATGTATATGAATGGTATGTATCACTTGATGCCTTGTATGGGTCTGTCGGGCTCATACGGCGGTTGCCACGTGGCCGACAGGTGGGTCGGGGCGTGACATTATTAGTCTCATACAAATTACATTTTATCTTCATTTTAAAGGTATTAGAAGAACTACCTAATATAGTAAAAAAAATTTATGAGTATAAAAATAATATTTTTAATAATTTTAAAGATAATGTTTCTAGTTGTTCGTTAACTTCTGATGTTTGGACTAGTCAGCATAATAGTATGACGTGTATTACTTGTCATTGTTAATTTATTAAGACAATTTTTATCTCCTATTTTTGATGGTATATTTTTTCATATTAGATGTGTATGTCATATACTTAATTTATGTGTTCAAGATTGTTTAAAATTAATTGATGAACATGTAAAAAAAATTAGAAATGTTATTAAGTATGTTAAAACTTCAAGTTCTAGATTACAAGAATTTAAACAAATATGTACGAATCATCGTAAACCATTTAAAAAATTCAAATTAGATGTTGCTACTCGTTGGAATTCCACATATGACATGCTACAATGTGTTTTACCTTATAAATATATTGTTACTGTTTATTACAATAAAAAAATATCAGAAGTAGAAGGTATTATTATTGACTCTCATTGGACTTTTGCTTCATTTATATGTAAAATTTTAGAATTATTCAAAGATGATTTTAATTTTTTATCTTGTGTTTGTTATCCAACTATTAATCAATTTTTATTGTAAATAGTTAATATTAGTACCCTTTTTTTTTTAAATGTAGAGATAATCAATGGATTGGACCTCCGGAGGTTATGGAATTAAAATTTTAAAAATATTGAGCTAATATTGGTCTTATTTACTCTTTAGGTACAATTTTAGATTCTATAATTAAATTATATGGGCTTTATCCTTTAATTGATGAATATTATAGTAACATATTATTAAATGATGATGTATTAGAATTTAAAAATAAAATAACTAAATTATTATATGATGTATATAATCTATATTCAAATAAATATAGAGCAGCTAATCAAGAAGTAACACATCCTTCATCAACATTAAATAAACTTAGAATGGGGTTGGCAAGTAATATTTTTAATATTACTAGAAGATCTCAAAAGCCTACATCTAGTATTTCGGGTATTACTGAAATCAATATTTATTTAGAACAATATCATGAAAGTACTTGGAATCCTAACGGACTTAGTGATTATAATATTTTAGATTAGTGGAGAATAAATGTAAAATCTTTTCCTATAATGTCTATGATTGCTCGTGATTTTCTAAGTGTACCGATGTCTACAGTAGCATCGAAATCTTGTTTTAGCCCAGGAGGCAGGGTTTTGAATGAAAAAAGAAGTCGATTAAATTCTTTAAGCGTGGAAGCTTGTATTTGCATGAAGGATTGGCTAGATGCGGAGGATCGAGCTCAAAATAATAATTTTGATATAGGTTCAACTGAATCGGACGAAGAAGCTTCAACTTCAATTGCGACGGGAGGAAATAATACTAACGATGAATAATTAATAATCAAAGAGAAAGATTATCAAAAACTAGAAGGTAATTTTTTTTTCAAATATTTTTTTTTTATTTTTAAAAATAATTTAACACCTAAATCAAGAACTACGTTGTACCTGATTCTTCTTATTTACAAGAAGATACATAGGCAGCTCAAAAAAAATGGGTTCGGTCATTTTTTTTTAATTTATAATCCTAGGACTAAGAAGAATTAGTCGAGCCCCAAATTAAGAACCGCTCCAGAATTCACGGTGAATGCGTGGGGCGCAAAGGCGAGCCGACGAAGATGAGGGCGTGAGGTGGTATCGTGGAGGAGTCACCGCCGACCGGCAACCTGCAATGCCCCAACCCACTGGCCACTGCCGCTACCGCAACTGCGACCCGTGAGGTTGTGACACTGACCCACCGTCATGAGCGTGGCGGCGGCTGGAGGCTGAAGCTGGAGTAAGGCAACCTATGAGGCCGCGACCCCCAGTCGTGCCCACGACTGCAACCTGCGGCTGGCCGACTGCTACTCTCAATGTGAGCCGGGATTCAATGAGGTTTTATATTTTTCCATCTATCGGTGTTTCCTCTTTGTTTTCCTCTTTCCCCTGTTCTTAGCACATCAGCACGATGGGCGTGGAGTCTCGCTGTGATGCGATGGGCGTGGAGTCTCGCTGCCCCCGTTGCGAGTCTCGCTACGATGCGATGGGCGTGGAGTCTCGCTGCCCCCACTGCGAGTCTCGCTGCAATGCGATGGGCTTGGAGTCTCGCTGCGATGGGCTTGGAGTCTCGCTGCGATGGGCGTGGAGTCTCGCTACGATGGGAATGGAGTCGTCCAGTAGAGTCATGGACAGTGGACAGAGGCGCAGAGTTGTGGACAGAGGTGGCGGCATCGGAGATGTTGCGAGGGCTTCACAGTTCATAGGTTTGAGTTTTTTTTTTAGACAACGAGTGGGAGTTGATTTCTCTTCCCCTTTCTAGATTGCTGCGGTGGAATAAAATTGAAATAATTTCTACTTTTTTTCTCTTCTCGCCATAGATATGGAGTCGTGGACGGTGGAGTAGAGTCGTGGACGGTGGACAGAGGCGCGGAGTTGTGGATGGAGGTGGCGATTTCAGAGATGTTGCGAGGGCTTTGGAGATGTAGATGTTGCGAGGGCTTCACAATTCATAGGTTTGAGATTTTTTTTAGACAACCAAGTGGGATTTCTTCTTCGATTTCTCTTCCCCTTTCTAGATTGTTGCAGTGGAATCAAATTGAAATAATTTCTACTTGTTTCTCTTCTCGCTATGAATTTATTTACTTCCTTTACCATCATCATCGACTGTCTTCTAAGCTCACGCCAGTGCGCCCTCAATTGGCATGCTTCGTGCCATATAACACGAAGACAACGACATGTTAATCTGCCGTGCCGCGTGCCGTGCCGGGCGGAGCGGGGCACGAAGAACCTCGTATCGGGCACAGCACGCTCAAGGAGCGTGTCGGATCTAGCCCGGGCACAGCCCATGTGCACGACTATATGTGACCAATCTCATCTCATCTTTGTACTGACCAATTGATCCTGCATATATTGTGGAGCTTAAGGGTGTAATACTAAGACTATACTAGTTGAATATTAAAATATTAATGATTTGTGCTAACAATGAATGGATGAGCTATTAGTTTCTAATTATTTAAATAGCTATACGTGATATGATTAGTTAAAATGTCTTATGTTAGTACTAGGACTTCATAATAAGAGGTCCCTCAAACTCATACACCACTATATATCGATCTATGAGGTTAGGGCACGATAGATTTACCTATTAATAGATAATATGTATAGAGTTATCATGTTCTCATTTGAGGAAATATGATCTAATAGAAGAGCAAGAAATCAAATGTAACTCGGTTAGAATAATTAGATTCTATATGCTAAGTAAAAGTTAACTTTAATATTCATGTTATTTCTTTTAAGAACTTGATGATTATTAAACCTACAATCTTTCTTATATAATCTTATCACTTTAACTAAAAGAGTATACAGTTGATATACTTAATGCTATCTGTAATCTAAACTTTAAAATTTTATTTTTAATGCCTACATACATTTTTTTTTAAAATTTGTGGACTCTTTTTTAAAACTCAGAATTAGCAAAAAAATTGTATTTTCCAAATTCACCTTTTAATTTAGGTCCATTTTTGGAAGAAAAATAATGAGAAAAAACTAATTGGGCCCTGGGACAGAGCGTGACGATGGGTCCATGATGATTCCTGCAAGCAACACGAAATAATTCAGCTTACTATTTATATATAATAAATACTTAAACTGAATAATATTAATTTATCATTCGCCAGGCTCCGTTGTAATCGATAAATTATTGCCCAAATATTAATAACAGAAGGAAACAAATGGGTCGTCGGCTTGGCTAATCACATGATGATATGGACATCCATCGATCGATCCTTTTTTAAATAAAAAAATCGATCGGTTGATCGATCCATTGATTCTTAAACGTCATTATCTTTTTTGTCTGTGGAGATTTTTATCGGCATTAAACTCGGCGCATAATCCAAGATGATGCGAATTATTTAATAATTTTATACAATCCATCATACAACGGATGCTTATGAAACAACACGCTATCGTTCTTCTTCTTCTTCTTTTTATTGTTATTATTAAATACACAACTTGGACGATTATGATCCTTATTTATAAATAGAATTCTCAGTCATGTTATCGGGTTACGTGAATTGCTACGTAGCTTATACGACTTGTCCATCTATCTATCTTCTATATTTTAAATTTAAGAATCTTTCTTTCTTTCTTTTTGCACTTTGTAGTATAAATCTGTATGAGTTCTGAGAAAATAAAAGTAAATAAGATACATAACTATTAATTCTCTGTCACATGATAAGAAAATGAAATATATAATCCATTCATTACTTAGAATTGATGATTCCCCTTGACCTCAGTGATCCAGAGACTTGAGAGTTTCATAAATTACTCTATTAGATTTTAATTATGAATATTCTTAATAAGTTAAAAACCAAATCCGAATAGATTTTTAAATTTGATCCGAGTCAAATTAATTAGGTAGATTGGATTTGAGCCGAATCAAAAGACACCTAAATTCAAAGTTCAAACTTAAATGAGCTCCTCGGGGGATGCAAAATTCAATGATATGTGCTGAAGCCACTCGAGTTAATTTTAATCTACGAGTATTGAAGTCTACTTTGTCTCAGATTTAAAAGAAGCAGGCAGAAGTCATGATTGTTAAGTTGAAGACGGGGGATATTATCGCCTCCAATATTTTCTACGGAGGAGGAAATAGGCTTGGTTTTAAAAGAAAGATACAACTTTATTACGTTTTAATTAGAGTACGGGATCGGTCATAGAAGCGAGTCTACTGCCAGAGAAGGGTCTGAGAAGATATGCTTTTTGATGTTGTAAGGTAAGATTTTTTTCAAAGAAAAACCAAATAGATTAGGTAACATATCCGAACGACAAAGCATCTCAAGTACTTGTTAGAGTATAAAAATTTAACGTCGAAGGTCCTACGTTTATCTTTTAATCAAGCCTCCTCATCCTAACATGATGTGGAAACAATCGGATCCGGCTGACGATTAGAGTTCTCACCCGATCCAGAAACACTGCACTGCATTCATCGGTCAATTCTAGAGCTATCTAATTCCAACCCCGGCCCATGCATTCCTTCTTTTACTCTCTTTTTTTTATTTATAGGTACGCAGATAGATAGATAAATAGATAGATAGATAGATAGATAGATAGATAGAGCAGGACTCTCCATTCCATCTGCTGCGCGAATCCATTAATTAAAAGCCGTATACATTGCATGCAGTGAGGAGCAGGGACGGTGACGTTGTCGATATGATCGACTTAATTATTCCTCGTATAAATGACATGGTTTTTATATATATATAAATAAAAAAGTGGTCATGCTTTATGCGCATTACACATAGCAGGCATTGAGATTTAATAATAATTTTGCCACGTCATATTACCCCTTTCGGCGATGATATATCCGTTGAATTATACGGTGATGGGGGCGTCGGGTTACGGTTTTGGAAGGCTCTGCAGGCGTTGATTTAATGCGGTTGCCTTCTTCGCATGCCGGGCGTGGCGACCGTGTTTGACTCGTAATAATATCACAGCGGCGAAGCAGCTTCCCCTTTCATTCCTTATTTCTCCCAGTTTGGACCTCGTAGGTTTGGAAATTTTAACATGACTCTACAAAATCCAATGAGGGGTCAAACAGACGCGATGCGTAAATTATAACACCACCAAAATCCAAATCAATAATAATAGAAAGTCAAAACTGTACGTAGGTCCATTATTGATTAACCCCTCCCTGTGTATAGAATAGATAACCATAATGATAATACCTGAAGGGAAAAAAAAAAGAGAGAGCAGCCAGCAGCAGCAGTAAAATGCAAGATAAGTCAGCAGCAGCAGCAGCAGCAATTAGTAGCAGTAGGAGGAGAGGAGTAGGAGTATTATGTGGGAGGAGAGGAGCAATTAGTAGCAGTAGGAGGAGAGGAGCAGGAGTGTTGTTATGTGGGAGGAGAGGAGAGTAGGTAGGTAGGGTTTCGAAACATCTTGAAAGCAGTGCCGGAGTTTTAGTTCATCCATATCATCGTCTTCCATATCCATTACCGCTTCCACCTCCGCCTCTTAATAAATATTAACTCCGTCCCTCCTCCATTCCTTCCCAAGTGGTACATTCTCCCTGCCGCTTCTGCCAGTGCTACTTGTCATATATCCGTCTCATCCAAACCCAACCACGGCTTTAAGCCCCCGAAAGCGGATAGCGATGCGAATTAAGGCTCACCGAAACTTTTCCCCTATTTAAACTCCCCCTTCCTCCGTTTCCATCTCCGCCTCCAACCCCCCCAACCCGAACCCAAACATTCATCCCTCCTCCTCTCTTCTCTTCCTTTCTCTTCTCTTCTCTCTCGCCTATCTACCTTCTCCTTCCGTATATTAATTCTCTCCTACGCATCTCGATCTCTCCGCCTTATCCTTAATTCTTCTTGATCGACTGACGATATCTAATCATGGTTTCCGCTGATGCTATTCGCACCGTCGTCGGAATCATAGGTGTGTATGTCTACTTTCTTTAAGAAGGAAACCTTTTTTTTTTTGCTCGCTTTGGCTCGAGATTGATCTGGGGAGAGGGTCGGTTGATTAATTATTCCTCATACGGTGTGGCAAATCTTTGAGCTTCCTTAGATATGTGTCGTGTGTGCGTTTCTTTCTTCTTCTTCCTTTTAAAATAAAAATGTTAGTTATGCAGTGTATGTGTTGCTCTGGATGCGAGATCTAGAGTTTGGAAAAAGATGCTCATCTATATATGAAATGTTTCTCTGTTGGTGTTCGATGAAAACACCGACACATGCTCTCTCTCTCTCTTTTTTTTTTCCTACTCCTTATCCATCGATCTGGCGTGAAAGAAACAAATTAACGCATCCTTGAAAATGACTGCACGGAGGTTTAGATTCCAGTCGCAGTCCTCAACGTATCTCAAATTTCCCTCACCGGCTTTGCCAATGCTAATATATTCTTCTACTAGCAGTCTCGACTCGTATTAATTAATTTAGGAGACCAAACGCAGCAACCTCCCCTTTAGATTTCCCTCCTCCTCCGCTGATTCACTCGTTCAATCATTGATTTCATCGTCTTCTGCTTTATAGCTCTTTTATGTATATGTGCATCATTTTTCTTCTCTGATTAATTTCCTCTCCTCTCCTGATACAGGGAATGCTATTTCACTGGGCTTATTTCTCTCGCCAGTGTAAGCGAAGCGTAGATGACGATCATCGTCGTAGCTAGCTAATAGTATTTTTTTTTCCTTTAAGAAAAAAGATGAAGAAAAGTTTCGATGCGAGTAAATCTCAAGTTAATCGTATATAAAAACAAATAATTATGCAGGCCGACGTTTGTGAGGATATGCAAGAAGAGGTCGGTGGAGCAGTTCTCCCCCATCCCCTACCTGGCCACCCTGCTTAACTGCATGGTGTGGGTGCTGTACGGGCTGCCCATGGTCCACCCCCACAGCATGCTCGTCATCACCATCAACGGCTCCGGCATGGCCATCGAGCTCGCCTACGTCCTCCTCTTCATCATATTCTCCAGCGGCGGCGCCCGCCGACTCCGCGTCGTCGCCATGCTCCTCGCCGAGCTCGCCTTCGTCGCCGCCCTCGCCTTCGTCGTCCTCACTTTCGTCCACACCTGGGAGCGCCGCTCCATGGTCGTCGGCATCATCTGCGTGATCTTCTGCGCCATGATGTACGCTGCTCCCCTCTCCGTCATGGTACGCGCCCACCCACCCCCGCTATCTCTATTTCAACTCCACTTGATTAATTAATTAATCAGTAACTTCAGTTATATAGATAATTATAATTACGAACGGCCACCACAACTTCCCGTGTACGATAGCATCGATTTCCGAGAAGGGGTGGGTCTTAAAGTGCATGCAGGATTTTAACCTAATCTTGTAAGCATGCATTTATGGGGGCATGAATGCGAGATATGAAGCGCAAGAACTCTTATCCTCTTTTGGTTTCGTTTCCTCGTGATGATATATATACATACAAGGCTACTGCGAGCATGTGAATGTGATGCTTTTAAAATGAATAAATTCTGATGAATTATTACTGCTTGGTGGTGCTGCAGAAACTGGTGATACAGACGAAGAGCGTGGAGTACATGCCCCTCACCCTCTCCCTCGCCTCCTTCTTCAACGGCGTCTGCTGGACCGCTTACGCCCTCATCCGCTTCGACCTCTACATCACCGTAAGTTCTCTCCGTCACCGTTTAATCTCCCTCTCAATTCTTCACCACAGTATCTACACACACCACATCTGGTCCTGCTGCTCCTCGATGGGTACAAACATCACATGTGAGATGCAAAAGTGTTGTCGCATTCCGATCAACCACTTGAAGGAAACAACAAAAAGTTCTCATGTCAGAGCGTGTCAGCCGATACGATACTGACGCCCCTCTCCCCCCATATATGATATATCTCCCGATATATCTACATACCCGTGTTATCGATTAAAGCTGCTGCAATGAAACAAACAGGTTTCACAGGCGAAAACTTAAGCCTGTGGAGGGCGGGCTGACGCCGGTTCGACGATTCCCTTTATATCGGGTGACGTACGTAACGGATGGTGGGCTTTGAACTCGCAGATACCGAATGGGCTGGGGCTGCTGTTCGCGGTGGCGCAGCTGGTGCTCTACGCGGTGTACTACAAGTCGACGCAGCGGCAGATCGAGGAGAGGAAGATGAAGGGGGAGGTGGGGCTGGCGGAGGTGGTGGTGGTGGCGGCCAAGGGAGACGCCGCTGCGGCCAACAAGGTGGGCGACGTGCCAATGTAACGGAGGGGATATGTCACGATCGGCGATATATCCGCATCGCGTCGTCGTCGGCATATATCTACATATTTATATATAAATAAGTAATGAAGGATAATTATATAAGGCGGTCCGATATATCAGAGTTGTGTGCTGATTAATTTCTGATGTATTAATGCAAATGCCCGAAGGGGTGCTTGCTGCATGCTGCGTGTGCGCTTTATTTTTACCTTTTTCTTTCTCTCTTCTTCTTCTTTGTTTTTGTTTTCCTTTTTTGGGGTCTGTTCCTGGCTCTTTGGGTGAGGTGTTGAACTCAAAGAGTGAAATAATTTTGCCTGTTGCTCGAAGTGGAAACTTTGAGAAAAAAAAAATATCATCATCGTTTCATGGGCTTGAATTGAATTTAAACGTATGCTTTTAACTGCTTGGTGAAGCCTCCCCCACAGAGAAAGAGAGAGAACCGATATGCATACATATAAATTTAAAACAAAAGTACTACTACCCAAGTCAACTGCGCTGGGTGCCAAATCATGTTGGAGCATGGGTTGTTCCCCCTTTTTTTTTAAAAAAAAAAAAACAAACTTGGTGTTGGAAATTAAAAGTTATTATTATCCTAAATATTCTTTTTTTCACAAGGAAATATTGTATTTTATAACTGGTAGGCTGCGGTGGGTCATGCAATCCCAATTAATAAATATTTTATTATATTTAACCCCCAAAAAAGAGACTATAAAAACTCTATATATGCTTTGAATAAGGGGAGAGAAAGAGAGGATGGGGCCGGACATCACGAGAGGAGGAATTGGAGAAGTACTGTTTTCCTTGTGATAAAATGATGCTTGCTGCCCCCCCTGCACTTTCAATTTTTTTTTCCTATGTAATTAATTTTTTTTAGAAACAAAAATCTTGCTACCTATAACTGGGAGAGTTATGAGTCTGCCATACACTTTATATGTAAACTCAAGTTAGCTTTTAGAAATTTAATAAGGGAATTATTGATGGGGCCCCGGCCATCACAAGGTAACACTACTTCAAAAGTACTTGTGACGGAGAGGGATTCTTGTCGTTCCCCATATTTTGTGCTATTTAAGTATATCTCTTTTTATTGGAAAAAAGTTATAATAGTTATTTTTAACTTACTTTTATTCTCTACTAGAGTTATTTTAACTTTAACAGATTGATTAGAATAATTAAGCTCTATGCCAGATATATGAGATCTTTGGTTCAAGATTCACTAAGTTCTATTTATTTATCATGAATAGTAGCATATCTTATTTTAAACCTTGAGAGTGTGTTGGATAGAATTAGTTTGGTCAAAGAAGCATGAATCACTCAGTAAAACTACTGCAGAGGTCTTTAGATAAACCTTTTAATTATCTCTGCTATGAAATATTATTGATACCTAATCATTATGAGGATAATATGTCAAGCTTAGGTGGTAATATATAATTTATAGGACTAGAAGAGTTATGATATTCAGCATTTATATGCATCCATTTTACATGTTTAGTACACATGATTAGCTAGAGCAGACATAATCTAGTTGAATTATTAGAAAGCTTCTAGATATGAGATTTATAATATGTTATTAATCTAGCATTAATTATCCTAAAGTAAAATTTTGAATAAATCTAACTTATAATTATTCATTTAAGTGTTTAAATCTAGTATTCATAGAAGAAAGCAAAATATTTTTTTTTAACTTTATATTATTCTCTATATACCTAGCTGTATACGATATTACTTACTCTCATGAGTATCATCTATGAATTATTATGATTTATTTTTCAAGTAGCAGCATAAGTATATATATTATATTCACTTTGCTTGTGCTCGTTTTTGAGAATTAGGAGATAACATATATACATACATAGGATTCAAAAGAGAGTTGTTGACTGGGTCCTGTAACGCCAACTTTAAAATAGAGGTGGTTAAACTCTCTGATCTAAATCAAGAATAAAATGGTTATAAAACAATACTAGCCACTATTGTATTAAGTTAGAAAGTGCGATGCATTCCTTATTGCTGAGGCAAAAGCAATGATTTAAATATGTGGCGATTTGCTAAATGCTGGATATCTAGTTATTAAGCTTAAAATTTAGCATCATGCAATGAGTTCTTATCTTAAGCTGCTTTACCTACTGTGACAACCTCTTTTAGTTCCCAGAGGCAATTATCTCCTCGCAGCAAACTTTTGCTAATAAGAAGCAAATTTTACAATTGTAGCTCAACCATTAAAATGCCATATTGCTGCTATGCAAAGGGAAAAAAAGGGAGTAGGATATATCTAAGAATAGTTTACCTACAGGAGCTTGATGAAGTTTTCCGAAGTGTTATCGGACAACGATCTCATATTGCTGCTATGCCATAATTTATTTTTATTTCCTTTATGTTATGCGTCAATCAAGTGCTATAATTCTTATATTTCTTGTATTAGTTTCGGTTCCTTTTTTAATTTGATTTTATTATTCTTTTTCTGGAAAAAGTTAACCATTTTTGAAAATTTTTATGTTAACTCTTATTATTATAATCAGGTAAAAAAAAATATACTTTATATTTAATATATAGATTTAAAATATAGAGATTACAAAGACATATTATATTTAATTAGTAATAGTATATTAAAAGAAAGATTAAATAATTATTCACGCGTACTGCACGGGCCGATTCGTAATCTATCAATGAAAAGAATATAAAGGTTGGGAATAGATATCTCGGTTAAATATTTTATTTACGTGGCAGTTTGATGCGATGTGGACTGCCAATACAATAATATTATCAATTAAAAAAAAGAAAAGAAAAGGACAGGCACCCGCTGTCGCATCCCCATTGAAACAAGAAGACATCGATTTGATATCTCCCTCCTACCCTTTTTCACTTTTCACACCGACTACCCAAAATCCATTGATTTCTTCTTCTTTTTTATAACCTTCAGGAAATATAATAATAATACGGCAGAGGAGGAAAGATCGCTGTTTTTCACCCCCGCATTTAAAACTCCTGTCTTTTTCCTCCTCTGATATTTTATGATTTCATTATCACTAATTATTTCTATCCGCATATTATATATACAAATCATATTTTTTAAAAAATTTAAATATATATAAAAGTCTTAATCTACAGAAGAAGAAGAAGAAGAAGAAGAAGCATGTGAATGGGGTATCCATTACAACAAAATTATGGATTAATTTATCAGGAACGCTCGATCTGTCTCCATCTCTTCTTCTTATGCGGAACAGTTTTTGGGCGGTCCTTCAGCACATGCCCCGATGCACCAACCCAAGAAGATCACATGAGACGACCATACCATACCATAACACCATACTTGGAGTTGGAGGGAGGAAGAAAAGAAAACAAATGTCACACTTACGATTAAAGAAATGGCAACAAACATGCGTGGAGGTTTCATCCTCCCATCCGATGATGATGAGCTCCGTATATTTACATACAGGAAGGAATCATCCTGAGTGCTCCTCAACCTCAACCTGGGCCAAAGTGAGAGATTTAGATGATGTCTCTTGTCCATTGCGTTGACTTATGTTATGTTTTATACAATAAGTTTATTAGTAGTAGTAGTAGTAGTGCGATGCAGGTTAGCAAAATTATTTGTTCTCCATCTCCCTCTCCTCTCTCTGTATATACCTGGATATATAATGCAGCATTAAGCAGTAGGAGAGGTCAAAAAAAAGCTTCTTCTTTTTAGTCCGGAGCCCACTCTATTATTAATAACAATTATTATTGTCATCATCTGTGAGTAAATAGAGTAGGAGGTCCGTCCACTGCACGGGTCGAGTTGAAGTGGCACGACCCAGAAGTATATTGAATTGAAGAAGCATGAATGTAATGTAATGTTAGGTAGGAGGTCGATTCGGACACGTCTGAGGTGGACCGGACTACAACACCAGCACACCTTTTCTGATGCCTGCTGCCCAACTTGGTTCGCTAGAAGAAGCAACTCAGGGTTCGGATTTTTCTAGAGAACACACCTCACCTCAGAGTCTGGATCATCCCTTCGACTCCACAAATAGCCAGCGCTGTGCAGATTTGGATTCAACGGCAACTTCAAAACGAGTTTTCCCATTTGGTGGGTCATTTCATTCTGTCCCGCTCTGTGTCCCAAAATTCCTGGGCAAGTAAATATATATCCCAACCAGACCAGCCAAGTAAATTTCTGGGCAACACAATCCGCCTGTTTGCTCATTCTGAGCAACGTTCTCTTTTTGATGCGCCGAGATAAATGTAGGGTAAAAGAAAAAATGAAGAAGAGTTTTCATCCATATTCTTAATTCTTTTAAGCCCTTCGTGATATTTTTCATCTTAAAAAATTTAAAAAGTCAGCAACGAACTTATAAATACGTTATGCCGCTCCTTTATGCACCTACTGTTTCTATCATACGACGATTTGAGCAACCAAAAGAAAATGATCGAACCTAATAATTCTCCAAAAATACAACCTAATAAATATACTGCCATGCTGCACCAGCAAATATGGGAAACAAGACAGCAAGGCTCGTCCCCTTGGGGAAAGGGCAGCTTAAAGTTTCAGCAGCTTACCAAGGTAATGTGAAACCATTCAAAGGAAAAAAAAAAAAAAAGGAAGAAGAAAAATCTCTTGCTGAACCATGTCGTGCATCTGCATTTTTTCATATTAAGTTTGTACTTTGGCAACCATCAAAAAGCATCTTTGAGACCTTAGCCCATTTAACCAACTGAACTTAAGAAAAAAAAGAAAGGATGTCGATCTACTTCCATGGACAAACAAAAAGAACTCCTTGCTGAAATTGCCAATGCTTCACAGCAGACATGTCTTTGAATATAAAAAAAACCGTCCTTCACCTCAGAAAATGATGATGGAAATGCCCATTGCAAAGCAACCCAAGGACACCCATGGGCTTAGCCGTTCACCTGAAATAAAATCACATGCTGCCAGATCAATATTTCGCATTAATAAGGCGAAGATAGAACAGAAGGAAGCTGCCCTTACAGTTGGTGATCATGTGATAAATACATTGGGGAAAAAAAAGAAGGCTCACACACGTTTTTGAAGCATGGCTTAGAAAGCAAAAAAATTCAAAGAAACTAAACAATAATGCAAAGTACCTCAGGTTTCCTAAAAGAAAATTATGACCATCAGATATTTGCTTCCTTTCGCTCAGTTTACCAGATTACAAATGCATAAAACAGTATTGGTCGTCTTCAGTAAGAACGAAAAAAAAAAATCGTGGTTTTTATAGTGCAGTATTTTTCTTGCTATAATTGTTTGTCATATCTTTTGTTAAGTTCCACAAATGAAGAAGTTACCTACGCACTCATAATTGATTCTGATTCGATACAACTGCAGTGTCAACGAGTGAGTCTACAATTCCAAACTAACTGTATCGACAAAGTCCTAAGATACCATTATGGGAGAAAGAAGATAACATAATGCAAGGTAGACCAATGATAGAACCGTAGGATTTCTTGTTTTCTCCCTGCTGGCATCATATAAAACCATTAGAGCATACCACATCTACTTTGACTTCTCATGTGCAAGTAATGTGAACAATGTGTTATACTCCGTCAAATATTCTAATTCATGAGGTAGAGAGACATTCTGATCAAAGATTCTCCTGAATGCAAGCTACTCTTCGAATTAAACAGGTTAATATGGAAATAAGCCAGTGAAACTATAAGGTGAGCCAACTGCGATGGAATAAACTATTTCCAGATGGTGAAAAAATTGTCGTCATACAAGAAAAAGCTAGCATCAACAAACCATTTGTATGATATAATAGCTCTGATGTTTTTTTAGAAAATATAGAGTTGGCTTATAAACTTAATAAGGAAATTTTCTCTTGCCGTGTTATGGTGGTCAGATATCATGAAACTCAAAAATTTATTTGGTAGTTGAATAAGAAATACAATATGAGGCCTCAGGTATATATTGATTGTGAGTCCAATCACTGTGCTGACTAACATACTCTGTGTGATTTATGATGATCTTAATCTCTTAGAATAACAGAGGATTCCTACAAGATGTTTTCTGGAATTGTTTAGCAAGCTCAAAGCAATTAGAGAGTTGAGATATACCATGTTAACAGACGTGGAATAACAAATTTCTATGTTTAACTGAGCTCCTCATGTCAAGACTAGGGTAGAAAACTTCAATTGAATAAGGAGACACTTACACGACATTGCAAGAAAATGCTATATTGACTGCAAGGAGAGTTACTCAAGAAAACCCAAGCATATTTATGAAAATTATACTAGTGAGAGGTGGAAATGCTTTAAGGTACCGTAATGCTTATAATTAACTATCTTGTGGTCGTATGGACAAACTTTACTGACTTATTTTAAAATGAATTTCTAGGGCTGCTTAAGAGCGCACCCTAATCCACTTATAGACCTAAGTAGAGAAATCAGAAGGATGAAACTACTAATGATGTTTTAGGATTATGTGATCCAGATATGACGTTCATCTACGTATTATTATCTAAGTGAGAAGGATGTGTCCATTTACGGTAGAATTATACAGGATGTTATTGGTAGAAGAAATAGTTTGGTTATACCTCGCTAGCTATCTCAGGACTATCACGGGGTCGCCTAAACGACATCCGTGAGGGTATAAATTTCTGGGTAAGGACTTGCTCCATATTTTCGGTCTAATATGACCATGGAGTTTGTACAGTCTCTTTCCCTACCAACTCCCAGTATCTAAGTTATGTATAGCCTCGGGAGTGGTGCTCCTAGTATTTAAGCTATGCATAACCTCGGGAGTGGTGCGTTGAGGAACATCACTATTTTGACCATTGACGGTACGCGGTGGTCAAACGGGGTATGCGAGGACACCCCTTTCTGTCTAATTTCTAGTGATGTCTCCTAGGAGGTTCTAACATGTCACTGTTCATATTTATGTCTGCATGGTAGTCGTGTAGCACATAGCATAGAAAATAATATCACATGCAGGACAAGATTTTAGGACATGTTAAATACATAGTATGATAAATATGGCATAGCGTCGTACGCTTCATATATCTATAACCATTAATGTGATACATGCAAATACAAAACCATAGATTATGTTTTAGGTAATTACTACATGGTTGATGCTGCATATACTAATGGATCTGGATTGCCAGCCCTTCACAGATGCCAACAGTATGAACTTAATGGTCCGAGAGATGGATACAACCTAAAATGCTGGAAGAGTTTATTCATACGAAACATTTTGCCGCAGGATATGTGATTGAAATATGTTTTTGATTATTAAAACAAAGGATGAGCAATATTGAGTCCCTTTTATTAACCAATTAATGTCCAATATGTATTACTCAGACATGTTGTTTACTGCATAATTTTATTGGAAGAGAGCTGACAGTTGATCCAATAGGAGAAATGTGAGATGAGGATTCGGAGAGAAGAATAACGAGAAAATAAAAATGTTCATGTGACTTATATCGGCACATCTCTTTAGTGGACAAATATAGGAATCAAATAACTGTTTGAATGTTTAACTCATGGAGAGCAAATATCAGATGTAATGTTATGATTATTTTTTATTTATTTATTATGGGAATGTAAACAAATATTTTAAGATCTAGCCATCTGGGCATGGGAAAGAACAAAGATACAGTTAACGTATTCCTTTATTGATCAATACTGGAATTTGTTTACTTATTGAGAGGCAAATTTGCTTGTCTCTGTGGTGATTTTTTTATATGAATTCCATTGTTGGTTATAATTGTATTTATATTGTGTCATTTTTGAAATGTCGGAAAACAGGGACGATGACAGTCCCAGAAAGAAAAGAGGTAATGGGTATCAAAAGAAGATGCAGAGATAATCTATATGTTGGAGGACTTCTACAGTTCTGACAGGTTTGAAATCAGAAAATGGCTTTAAAGGTGGTCAGTCACAGTTAGTGGAAGCAATGTTATCGGAAAAGCTTCTAAATGCACCGATACCAAGAGATTCACAGCTGATGATAGTGTGTGGGATGAGTATGTGAAGGACTAATGCATTGATTAATGTTGTTTTAATCAGTTTAATGATAATTATATTGGTTGTTTTACGATTCATATTATTATAGCAAAGCAAAACATGTATAATTTAGTCATTAACTAGGGTCTCCTAGGAGCGACAGAGTTTAGGGTCAACTTTTCCCTTTTGTGAACTACTAACAGAAATCTTTTGCAAGACAGGGCAACTGGGAAAGAGTCCAAAGCTCTCGAATAGATGGTGGAACATTTGGACAGGGAAGGGGATGAAACTAACACAGTTGCATACATTGATGAAGCTGATATATCTATGTTAAAGAAGAGTGTTGATACACACTGCATGATGGTTGCTAGCTGTTGCTACCATTAGTAGAAAGATGATTGAGGTGGCAATTTCCAAATTAAGTGAAGCCATGACTGTGGACAAAAAGAATGCAGTGAAGAGAACAAGGATTAATGAGTAACTTCCAAAGATGACTACACACTTTCTGAACACGTCATAAAACACAGGTCAAGTTCGGGCATCTCACGAGATGAGGGACGTGTTCTCCAGAATTGAGGAAGATGGTAAGTAGGAAATCTTGTTAGAAAATATCTTGATGGTGGTCTTGAGTAGTATGCAGATGACCACCCTTGCTACTTGGACCAAATTGACAATTCTCAACTGACTTTCTCTTTAACACAATAAGGTATGAGAATGCTTTTAGTGCTTGGCGTTTTGAAAATAAGTTTGCATTAGTGACACATATCGCTATTTATGTAGCTTTTCCTTTTGCCAAGGACATCTATTGCATTTGGTGAATAAGCTTCAAAGGTAGCTACTAAAACGCGTACAAGAATATCAAACAGTCATAGAGGGCTTGTTAGTTCTTTGCAACTGATATTACATCTCAGTACATCTCTCTGATATGTCAAATTCTCCGTCAAAGTTGCAAAGCATTCTTGTGTAAATTTATGAAATCTTGATGCTTTGTGGATAACACGTACCAATGGGCAATCACTGAGTCCACAGGAAGAAGACACATATAGATGGAGGTGGGAGTCCAATGGGCACTACTGCTCAGTTCACTCGGCTTACAAGTAGCTCAATGATGGGGGTACCGTGATCTTGGAATTCCATGAGATACGAAATACACCAATGGCTAATCCTTGAAAATAAACTGAACACAACAGTTCAATTAGTATGGAAAAGATTGCCAATTGCTGATCCTTGTCAGCTGTGTCTGCAAGATCTGAGTCGACATCTCATCTAATAGTAGGTTGTGCAAAACTCGACCTATATGTAAGGATCCCTGGGGTGATATGAGTAACAAGCCCGATGATTGCTTAATGGTCCAACTACCCGCAGCATGAGCTTGAGAGTTTGGCGCAATGTAGTTCAGGCAAGTTTTTGGACCATTTGGTGTCCTAGAAATGAGGTGCTCTTCAGAAACGATTCTTGGTCGGAGAAGGAAGTAAAATGGAGGTGGATCCAATTACAGAGAACACGGATGGGTCAACTCAAGTGTGGAAAGGTTCCTGACCTACACATGCTAATTGGGACTAGCCATATACCAAGCAACCCGTCACAAATTAAGGATCTAGTAGCTTAACACAGTGGTAATTCAGGTTATAACCTCTGCATATTGCTAGGATCAAGAGAGAAGGAAAAGCAAGTTCTTTTAATTAGCTAGCTTCACAAGATAGTTCAAAGTCTGCAGTATTCATGCAAGATACATACGAGTCTAATTCAGATGCAACATACTGCACAAAGAACTGCAGAATTTTTTTTTGGAAAGAGCCATCCTAAAATGCTTATTATATTAACAACATACCTATTCTAGCTGCTTTCCAAAAGAAACCACGGAACCTGCCAGAAGAAAAAACTTCAAAATTAAACAATTCCTGAATCAATATAGATAGTTTTCCAGGTTACAGGTTATTTACTTAGAGGTTGATATCAATTATGATTTGAAGGTCAAAGTGAACCTAACAGAACCATACATGAGTGTATTTGGAAGAAGATAATTTCGGTCAATCAAATAGCTTTAACCATACTACATAGTCCTAACAGAAGCATATGAATGGGAAAGAATATGCATGCACAGTATTTTGAGCCTAAGAAGCACCAACGTTGGTTCTCAGGAAGTTCGAATATGTTTCTAGCAATCTGGAATGACATTGTATTCTGACAACATCGCGAAAAATACCGCATGACAATGACAACTTTCTGTCATTCAAGAGTTAGTAACAAAATGGAGATTATAAATCCATGACTATAATTTCCATTTGACTAATAAAATAAACTATTCATTTTTGAGTCCACATTCCTTGCATCTGGATCTTCCCCTCCAATCCGATCAAATCCCCTACGTGCCGCTCCCCTTCCATCTACTTTCTCAATTAGAAAATTTCAATCTCCTCCTGATGGCCAAAAACTTGCCACTTCCAGTCTTATGTCTTTGAACGCACAGATCATTCTATAAGCAAGAAATGCAATTGAGAATGCAGAGAGGTTCCAACGAAGAAAACAGCTTCAGGATAAAGTATCGAAGGATTACCCGGTTCTCTGCTCGAGGATGGCAGGGAATTGCATCTTAAGGTAGGTGCAGGTGCAGATCACGAACAACACTACGATCAGGAAAGAGTGGAAATTGAACAGCGCCGACTGTCAGAAACGCAAAACATAACACCAACATTCCCCAATCAAGATCGACAGAACAACGAGAAGCGTGATCCGCGAATAAAAGGACGCAGATGATGCTCATTACCATGGAGGCCAATTCAGGACTCTGATCCGCAGCCCGATGCAGAAGCGTGAGCGATCCGTTCGGCTGCTTTGGCCGCAAGCGGAAGCGGAAGCGGAGCTCTGCGGTTTCCCTTTTGGTTGCGGACTCGGCGTGCCGGTAAACCAGAAAAGACATTTATTTTTTTTGCACGTTAAATTAATCAATAGATTCTTCGAAATTAAATTGGGGTTGACATTTGCACTTTTTAATTCCACATATCATATTTAATAAGTATTAGAGGTTTAAATAATTATTAAGTAAACAATAGATTACCCATTTAAACTTACTATTAGATATACCTTTATCAATATCAATTAACCTTATATTAGAAATTAGTAGGAGATTATTAAAAAAATCAATTAAGTGAAAATATTTAATTAAAAAGTTTATATGATTATTTTATAATTTTATTCTCAATCATAATAATTTTTTACAAGGGACATACATTTAAAATTATACCCATAATGTCAGTGTGAAAAAAACTATCAGGTTACGAGTTAATAATAAAATAAATGCCCGATCACTTTATTAATGCATCAATTAAAAGTATAAAAATATCTTAATGGGTTGCATACGGTTATACTAGTCACTTTATACATATTCTAAAATTAAATTCACCTCAATATTTTAGTTCATATTTCAAAATAAAAAATATTATATAATTTATTAGTTTTTCAATTAGCGTCCATATCAATTTAAACAAAAAAACCTACTTCCCTAGTTATAGTTAAATAACAAGTGGTTGAGAATTAAACAAATATTCTAGATATATCTAGACGATCCAGTAAACTCATTGTATGAGCATTATCATAGATGTGTTGTAGGATAGGATATGAATAATATTTATTGGCTTTGAGATTTTTGCATCATCTAATGGGAAACGCAAGCACATCATCACCTGATCATTAACTTTAAAATTTTTACTTATACGTATTGCTGTAGTACTAGCACCTAAGCCTTCAGGAAACTAAACAATGTTTATAAACGTGTGATTCCCGTATATTTTCTAATTAGAATAGTTATATTTTATATAAAAGATCATGACATTGAAGTTTTTTAAAAAATTCAATATGTGAGATACATTAGAACATCAAGTATAGAATAACTTAGTATATTGGCAGGTGGTTTTCTTTTTATACGTATATAAATAACACCACAATTGATATTAGTTTATCTTTTTATAAGTATATGACTAAAGATGGCAGTGCTAGTGTTATGTATTAGGTTGAAAGGACATTGATTCAAATTCAGATCTTTATATGTTGAGAGAAAGGTTTACCTGGGCATTGTCGGAACCCATTTGTGATGAGATACTTGTACAAGTTTAATTTAAAGTCAAAAGTTTTGATGATTGTTGATGTTCTCCTTAATCTATACAAGTTTCTCTATCTTTTATCAAGTTAAAATTGCTTGAGTTGGTAGTTTTAGGCATTAGTTTGAAAGGACATGATGTTCTTTTCCTTTAGCTAAAGCAAATATTTCTTTAAAGCCAACCATAAGCTACTGTGAGTATCATTTTGCTTTAATTGAGCCAAGCATTGTTGTTTGCTCCAATGACTTAGTTGAAGTTGAAGAAGATGTCCCTCTTTCCCTCGATTGCGACCCTCGCTGGTGACTTGCTCATGCCCCTCTTTGACTCGACGATGACTCCCTCGCTCGAGACCCACAGCCCCTGACACATCTCTCGCGTGCGACCCTCTTTGGCTCCAGCGATGACTCCCTCACTCACGATCCTCTACAGCTCCAACCCTTGCCTGCCGAAGGTGTTATCAGATCCGATAAGAAGCGATTATTTAAAATTAAATTCATAGATTTAGATTTAGATCTAGATCTATTAAATATTTAACTCAAATGTAAAATCTCAGTGATGAAACTTTTTTCTCTCCCTACATCTGTATGCCTTAATCACCTCGTAACCTCGTACCCATTTCCATTGTAGTTTATGTCATCATACTTTTCTTGTCATATCGTGATTCATTTGTCGGGCAAGTGACAACCGCCGTATGAGTCCAAAGGACCCATACAAAACTTTTGTGAATAAATATAATGTCACGCCCCGACCTGCAGCAACCGTCGTATGAATCCTGAGATCCATATAAAGCATAAAAAGAACACAACTTCACACTAAAAATTCTAAACACATCAACACAGTACTTCAGTATAGTTCTAATATATCCCTAATACAATACTAAGTTTGATGATAGGTGAAATCGAGACTGAAGCAATGATATATCTCTGACGATGTACTTTTCGTGAGCGACCTCAATTACTATACCTACTCCTGCACACACATTGAACGCAGTGTACTCAGTCTTGCGGCCTAGTGCGAAATTATGGCTCGAAATCATAGTAAAGAATTCAAAAACTAGGCAGAAGGTTTTAGGATGTCTTTGGTTTGTTAATCATCATCTTTTTCTTTTATATATAAAACATAGTATAACAAGTAGTATGTCAATATACCAATGTAGGTATGTAGGTGTCTCTAGTTGTCAACTATATTTTATTGAATGTCTGTATCACTAGTATTTGTCATCTAAAATATTTTCTAACTTTATATCATAAGACTCGAGCCACTAGCCTATGCTTAAGGAATACCCTGTCTAGGAAATTCTATAAGCACATCAGTGCCTTTACAGTCTATGTCTCTCTGCTTATGCCTGCTGCACTGATGTTGGCGGAGAGGACGGATGACCCTAGATCACTCTCTACTGTTTTGCTAGTCACCCTTAATGCCTTCCCTAGTGGAACTATCGTGCCCATACATCCTTCCCGAACTCCGTAGGGGCATCGGTGACTCGTATAATACTACACACTATCCGTAGATATGGTCACCATTATAAAAGACTCCTCGACCACGGCTAGCCGAGATATTAACCCTAGGATCTGAACTGTTCATCCGACCATCTGTAGAATGCCAAAGATGAAGCCGTGTGGTCTACGAATCTATTGTCCATGGCCTCACGTAGGGAATTGCTTTCCCAGCTCAGAAGCAATCACTGTTGGCTGGGATAAACGCACATCCGCATAATATATCACGCCCTATACCCTAAGGCACGCAATAAACCATAGTGAACTTCACACATAGCCCCACTTAATCTCCGGAACTATATGGGAACTCACTAAGTGTATCTGATGTATATCCCCTCTATTTATGAAAGGAGAGAACTAGATAACAAATCAAAATAACTCTAAACTATGTATTTTTAAAATTAGATCTTTGACATAATGAAACACTTATGTACAAGTAATTTACAATCAAAATGGGGCACATATCCAAGGACATACAAAATACCTATCCAGTAGATCTCTATCTACACACAAAATAAAGGTAAAATCATCCTACCTTTCAAAAATCAAGTGCATGGCTACACATCTCGATATCTATCAGTCTCTCTCTTGCCGTGATCCTAAAAAATAAAAATGAGTCCCCCTGTGGGGTGAGTAACATCATACTCAGTTAGTTGGATAGAAAACTATCACGCTGCCGACCTACTTATCGAGCAAGTGGCAATCGTCGCATGAGCTCAACAACCCATGTTAGGCGTAATAGGATCTTATCTCTGCAACACAAGCAGCTAGTCGATGAGCACTCTCTCGTTGGTTTTTTGGTGTAGCTGTATTTTTCTTCACAAATATACTTTTATGTGGACGATTATACGCTCAAAATAGTGACTTGAGGTTGCTTTCTATCACTATATATTCAATATTAACCATTGCAAATTATACCGGTTCAATCACCTTTCCAGCATATATATTTGATAACTTTGAATAAAAACTAATGTCGGTGATCATTAGTTAGATTCTGATGGTATCTAAGGAACAAGAAATTTTCTCAGAAAAACTTTCAGTCAACCATTAAATATGTGCAGAATTAAGTCCATAGATTAATTGAATGATTTGGTATTGTGGTGTAGTTGGTTATCACATTAGTCTAACATACTTAAGGTCTCTAGTTCAAACCTAGGCAACTTTATTCCATTGCTAATTCAAGAAGTTGATAGTTCCTTTTTTCACCATACAAGAGAGTCTAACTTTGGCTTTGCGGTCTTGTTTTTCTTTGTAAATGTATTTTTATACTCGAAAATATATGCTTCGTCGAGTGATTTGGCATTGTTTATAATCACGGAGGACCATCAGTTTGATGTGGAAACACTTGGGATGTTAATAAATTTTTCTCGAGACTAGGTTTTGTTATCCATTGCTCGTGTGGATTTAGATTGTATGCTTAGAATCAATAATCCAGTGTTATGGATTAGTTGGTTAACACGTCTATATATAGTGCTGAAGATGTAGTTATTTTTTAGTTTCATTGGAAAGATGTAGATGCCCTTTACTAGATAGTATATATTTTTTTAAGAGGGCGATCTCACGTTAATTTTATAGTGTAGTTGTATTTTTTTTTGCAAATGTAATTTTATGCGTATGAATATAAGCTAGGAACGACAACTTTAGGTTGCTTTCTATCGTTTAATGTTCGCTATTAGACGTTGCAAATTATATCGGTTCAATCAACTTTACACCTTGCATATGCAATAACTTTGGACAAAATCTAATGATGGTGATCATAAGTTGGACTATTAGGGTATCTAAGCAACAAGAAATTTTTCTCAAGAAACGTTTTTGCCAACCTTTACAATGTATGAGGAGTACGACACCTAGGGGTATTGGTGATTTGGTGTTGTGGTGTTGTGGTGTAGTTTGTTATCACATTAATCTTACACACTAAAGTTCTTTGGTTCAAACCCATCCAACACCATTGCCAGACATATGCACCATCTAGAAAATTACCTTTTGACTATAAGAGGTAATCTTTTGGGGTAGTTGTTTGTTAGCTTAAGTGAATTGAGGTAGTTCTTCTCATAAAAAATGCTACATTGAGCAACGCAAAGTATATCAACTCAATCAGCTTATCACCATTTATATTTAAGAATTATGAGCATAGGTTAATATTATGAATTATTAGTTGAAAGATTCTATCGTTCACAATTACGCGTGTGGTGTTCAACTTCTATACTTAAAATGAATTATTTATTTTTATACCTTAGTTGTTGAGCACAACATTCTAAGATGCCGAAAATGTAGTTATTCTTTAGTTTAATTTGAAAGATGTAGTTGTTCTTTTATTGAATGTAGATTTTTGATGTTAAAATGATAAACTCTCGTTGGTTTTTTGGTGTAGTCATATTTTTCTTCACAAATATATTTTTATGTGGACGATTATACACTCAAAATAGTGACTTTGAGGTTGTTTTCTATTACTATATATTCGATATTAGCCATTGCAAATTATACCGGTTCAATCACCTTTCCAGTACATGTATTTGATAACTTTGAATAAAAGCTAATGTTGGTGATTGTTAGTTGGATTCTGATGGTATCTAAGGAATAAGAAATTTTTCTTAGAATAACTTTCTATCAACCATTCAATATGTGCATGATTATATCTGCTTCTTCATTTAATGATTTGGTGTTGTGGCGTCATTGGTTATCACGTTAGTTTAACACACTAAAGGTCTTTAGTTCAAACCTAGGTAACCGCATTCCATTGCTGATTCAAGAAGGTGATAGTTCCTTTTTTCACTGTACAAGAGAATCTAACTTTGACTCCGTGGTCTAGTTCTTTATTTGCTTTGAAAATAAATTTTTATACTCGAAAATATAATCTCGATCGAGTGATTTGTCATTGTTTATAGTCACAGTGAATTCTACATTGAACAAAGCAACATATATCCCCTCAATCGACTTATATCCTTTTATATTTTAGAATTATGAGTAAAAGCTAATGTTATGGATCAGTTCGATGCGGAAACACTTTGGGTTTAACAAATTTTTCTCGAGGCTAGGTTTTGTGAACCATTGCCCATGTGGTGTTTAGCTTGTATGCTTAGAATCAATAATTCAATATTATGGATTAGTTGGTTAGCATGTTTATGTATAGCACTGAAGATGTAGTTATTCTTTAGTTTTAACCGAAAGATATCGATGCCCTTTACTCGATAGTAGATTTTTATTTTTAAGAGGGCGATCTCACGTTGGTTTTATAGTGTAGTTGTATTTTTGTTTTGCAAATGTAATTTTATTCGTTTGAATATAAGCAAGGAATGACAACTTTAGGTTGCTTTCTATCGTTTAATGTTCGATATTAGACGTTGCAAATTATATTGGTTCAATCACCTTTGCATCATGCATATGCAATAACTTCGGACAAAAGTCAATGATGGTGATCATAAGTTGGACTATTAGGGTATCTAAGAAACAAGAAATTTTTTTCAAGAAATATTTTTGCCAACCTTTAAAATGTATGAGGAGTATGACACCTAGGGCCATTTTTTATTTGGTGTTGTGGTGTAGTTGGTTATCACATTAGTCTTGCACACTAAACCTATACATCATCTCATAGGGTAACGTCATTCTAAGATGCCGAAGATGTAGTTATTCTTTAATTTGTAAGATGTAGTTGTTCTTTTATTGAATGTAGATTTTTGATATTAAAATGATAATCTCTAGTTGGTTTTCTAGTGTAGTCTTTTTTTCTTCACAAACATATTTTTATGTGGACGATTATACACTCAAAATAATGACTTGAGGTTGTTTTCTATCACAATATATTTGATATTAGCCATTGCAAATTATACTGGTTCAATCACCTTTCCAGCATATATATTTGATAACTTTGAATAAAAGCTAATGTGGCGATCGTTAGTTAGATACTGATGGTATCTAAAGAACAAGAAATTTTTTTCAGTAAAACTTTCTATCAACTTTAAACATGTGCAAGATTAAGTCCACAAATTAATGGAATGATTTGATATTATGGTGTAGTTGGTTAAAATATTAATTTAACACATCGAAGGTCTTTGGTTCAAACCTAGGCAACCCCATTCCATTGTTGATTCAAGAAGGTGATAGTTCCTTTTTTCACCATACTCTTCAAAATGTATTTTTATACTAAAAAATATGAGCTCGGTCGAATGATTTGGCATCGTTTATAAGCACGTGAATTCCACATTGAGCAAAGCAACATACATCCCCTCAATCAACTTATATCCTTTTATATTTTAGAGTTATGAGCAAAATTTAATGTTATGGACCAACAGATGCGAAAATACTCCGGGTGTTAATAAATTTTCTCAAGACTAGGTTTTGTCAACCATTGTCCGTGTGGTGTTTAGATTGTATGCTTAGAATCTATAATTCAGGGTTATGGATTACTTAGTTAACACATCTATGTATAGCACTAAAGATGTAGTAATTCTTTAGTTTCATTTAAAAGATGTAGATGTCCTTTACTCAATATTAGATTTTTTTTTAAGAGGGCAAACTCACGTTGGTTTTATAGTGTAGTAGTATTTTTCTTTTGCAAATATAATTTTATGTGTATGAATATTAGCTAGGAAAGACAACTTTATGTTGCTTTCTATCGTTTAATGTTCGATATTAGACATTGCAAATTATACCTTTTCAATCACCTTTTCACCGTGCATATACAATAACTTTGGACAAAAGCTAATGATTGTGATCATAAGTTGGACTGTTAGGGTTTCTAAGCAAAATATATTTTTCTAAAGAAATCTTTTTGCCAACTATTATAATGGATGAGAAGTACGGTGGCACCTAGGAATATTGTTAAATTGGTGTGGTGGTATAGTGTGTTATCATATTTGTCACACTGAAGGTCTTTGATTTAAACCCACGCAACACCATTGCCATACATATGCATCATCTAGAAAATTACCTATTGACTATAAGAGGTAACCTCATGGTATTTGTTGGTCAGTTTAAGTGAATTGAGGTAGTTCTTCTCATAAAAAATACTACATTGAGTAACGTAAAGTATATCAGCTATGTTACTATAGAGAACCTCCAGCTTACTGAGCTAACAACTATTAGAGGATATTACACATGGAGCAACAAACAAGAAGGGAGTGATAGGATATGGAGTAAGATAGACAGAGTATTTAGGAATAAAGATTGGATGGAAAATAATGGAGCAGTGGTGGTAAAGATAAGAGAAGCAATAATCTCAGATCATTCTCCATTAAAACTTGATGTTGGTACTACTACTAATAGAGGCATACCAAATTTCAGATTTTTGAATATAATAGCTAATCACATTGAATTTCTCCCTACTTTTGCAGCTATTTGGAGTACAGAAATTGAGGGCTTTGAGATGTACAAAGTATGACAAAGACTTAAACTCATGAAAGGTACAATGAAAGAACTATTCAAGAAAAATTTCAGTCAAGCAAAACTTAAGGCAGACAAAGCTAGAAGTAATTTGGAAAGTATCTAAAGACAATTGCAAGACACTCCTTTACTAGCTTATCTACAAGTGCAAGAGAAATATGCCTTAATAGAATTAGAGAAATGGGATAGAGTAGAGGAAAGTATATTGAGGCAAAAGTCTAGAGCTTATTGGATTACTTTAGGTGATTCAAACTCTAAATTCTTTTTTGCTTATTCAAAAGCAAGGAATGATGCCAAAACTTTTAATATTTTATATAGTAGAGATGGGGAGAGATTAACTACTCATGATAAGATCAGTGCAGAAATAGTTGACTTTTATAAAGGTTTAATGGGAAATGCAGAATATGAACTTCCTATGATGGATAAAATGACAGTTAGACTTGGTAGACTAGTTCAACACCATCATTTCTCAGGTCTATGTGCAGTTGTCTCAGAAACAGAGATCAATCAGGCTTTATTTGACATAAATGATGATAAGGCTCCGGGAATTGATGGATTTGGTGCATTATTTTTAAAAAAAGCATGGTCTGTGCTAAAACATGATATATGTATAGCAATACAAGAGTTATTCACGACAGGAAAAATATTGAAAGCTATAAACTCTACTCTAGTTACACTCATACCCAAGGTACCAAATCCAGAAACTGTTAAGGACCTAAGACCAATTGCTTGTTGTACAATTTTATACAAGATTATTGTTAAGATCTTGGTGAATAGACTTAAAGGAGTAATTGGTGAACTAGTTAGTGAAGCTCAGTCAGCCTTTGTACGAGGAAGAGTGATTGCAGATAATATCATATTAAGTCATGAACTCATTAAAGGATATGCCAGGAAAATAATATCCTCTAGATACATGATCAAGGTAGATCTACAAAAGGCTTATGATTCAGTAGAATGAATATGTGTGGAACAAATGCTCATAGAATTGGAATTTCCTCCTAGATTCATTCAATGGGTGATGACTTGCATCAAATCAGTACATTATACCATTCTAATAAATGGTAAGAAAATAGTACCTTTTCAAGCAAAAAGAGGATTAAGACAAGGTGACCCTCTATCACCTTATATCTTTGTCCTTGTGATGAGATACTTTAGTAGATGTATGAGGGAGCTAGGAAATAAGAAAAACTTTAAATATCATCCAAAATGTGCAAAATTATCTATTACTCACCTTTGTTTTGCAGATGATTTACTTATATTTTCTAGAGGAGATGAAAAATCTATCAAGCTCCTATATGAGGCATTTCTTAAATTCTCAAAGGCATCAGGTTTGAAAGCTAATGCACTTAAGAGTAGTATTTACTTTGGAGGAGTACCTGTTGAAACAAAAGACAGAATATTACATATACTTGGCTATAGAGAGGGCTCTTTACCATTCAAGTATCTAGGAGTACCTTTGGTTCCTAAGAAACTAAAAATTACAGAATGTAAAGTACTGCTTGACAAAATGATGGTTAGATTTAAAAGTTAGACTGCCAAGTTGCTAACATATGCAGGAAGAGTTCAACTTATAAAGTCAGTATTATTTGGAGTGCAAAGCTATTGGTCACAATTATTCATATTGCTTAAAAAAAAATCAAAATGATAGATGCAGTTTGCAGGACATTCTTATGGACAGGATCAGTTGAGACTAGTAGGAAGGCCTTGGTAGCTTAGAATAAAGTTTGCACACCAAAGTTAGCCGGATGACTTAACTTACTAAGACTAGACTTATGGAATAAGGCAGCCATCTTCAAGCTCTTTTGGGATATGCAGATGAAGAAAGATAAATTATAGATCAAATGGGTACACACTTATTATATAAAAAATAAAAATATTCATACTATGACTCTATCCAAACAAACAAGCTGGATATTGAAGAAAGTGATGATGAGTAGAGAGGTATTACAATACCATCCCCGACTGGCAATAATACTAACTAGAAAAACCATAATCAATGTAATTTACAATATATTGGTGGGTACATTGCCAAAGAAAAATTGGATAAGTTTGATATGTGATTTTACAGCTAGACCTAGAGCTACCTTCATTCTACGGCTTGCTTTGCATCAGAAATTAATGACTGCAGATAAACTACTCAAGCGGGGCATGCAAATAGAAGGAGGATGTCAGCTATGTCTAACTGCAATAGAAACCTTAGAATATTTGCTGAATGAATGTAAATATAGTAAGACTATATGGAGTGATTTGTTGAAATGGAATGAAGAAGTTTTAAGATAAACTACATGAGAAACCACAATTAATATAGCTGCTAGAATAGCTAAAAGGAGAACATTGAAAGGACAGCTTATGCAGGTGGTGATAGCAGAGTTTGTATATCACATTTGGGAAGAAGAAAATTGGAGATTATTTAAGCAACAAGTAAGAGATGAAGTGGTCCTTCTTCGACATATCAAGACAATAATTTTCACTAGGCTGGATAAAGAAAAAATAAGAGAGTTTGCTGTCTTAAGCTTAGCTTAGAATATTAGTGCTCTTTGAGATATTTATTTTTATTATATTTGCTTCTTTATAACTTGTAGCACATGATATTGTAGTGATGCTCAAATACCCTTCCTAGAAGTTGAGTTGACATTACTATTGATGCTATCAAACAAGTTATAAGGAGCAAAATTTATGTAAGATGATGTAACTATACTGAAACAATGTAATATCCTATTGGTAAATGATAATTTAATTTATTTGCCAAAAAAAGTATATCAGCTCAATCAGCTTATCAACATTTATATTTAAGAATTATGAGCAAATGTTAATATTATGGTCATCAGTTCAATGTTGAAGGATTCTGGGTGTCAAGAAATTTTTCTCGGGTGTCGCCAAGATATAGTTATTCTTTAGTTTAAATTGAAAAACGTAGTTGTTCTTTTATTGAATGTAGACTTTTGATTTTAAAATAATAATCTCTAGTTGGTTTTCTGGTGTACTCTAATTTTTTTCACAAATATATTTTTATGTGAACGATTATACACTCAAAATAGTGACTTGAGGTTCTTTTCTATCACTATATATTCGATATTAGCCAATGTAAATTATACCGATTCAATCACCTTTCCAGCACCTATATTTGATAACTTTGAATAAAAGCTAATGTTGGTCAGCATTAGTTGGATTCTGATGGTACCTAAACGATAAGAAATTTTTCTCGGAATAGCTTTCTGTAAACCATTAAACGTGTGCAGGATTAAGCTCGCAAATTCATTGAATGATTAGGTGTTCTGTTGTTGGTGGTTATCATATTAGTCTAACACACTGAAGGTCTCTAGTTCAAACCCAAACAATGCCATTGATTTGAGTAGGTGATGGTTTTATTTTTTCACCATAAAAGAGAGTTTAACTTTGGCTTCATGGTCCAGTTCTTCATTTGCTTTGAAAATGTAAATGCTTTGAAAATGTAAATATAAGCTCACGAGAAATTCTACCTTGAGCAAAGCAACATATATCCCTTAATCAACTTATATCCTTTTATATTTTAGAATTATGAGCAAAAGTGAATGTTATGGACCATCAGTTCGATGCGGAAACATTCCAGGTGTTAATAAATTTTTCTCGAGACTAGTTTTTGTTAATCATTGCCCCTGTGCTATTTATCTTGTATGCTTAGAATCAATAATTCAGTGTTATGGATTAGTTGGTTAGCACGTCTATGTATAGCGCTGAAGATTTAATTTATTCATTAGTTTTAATCGAAAGATATTGATGCCCTTTACTCGATAATAGATCTTTATTTTTAAGATGACGATCTCACGTTGGTTTTATAGTGTACTTGTATTTTTCTTTTGCAAATATATTTTTATGCATATGAATATAAGCTAGGAATGACAACTTTAGGTTATTTTCTATTGTTTAATGTTCGATATTAAACGTTGCAAATTATATCGGTTCAATCACCTTTGCACCATGCATATACAATATCTATGGACAAAAGTTGATGATGGTTATGATAAGTTTGACTGTTAGGGTATCTAAGCAAAAGATATTTTTCTAAAGAAAACTTTTTGCCAACTGTTACAATTGATGATAAGTACAACACTTAGGAATATAGATAATTTGGTGTTATGGTGTAATCGATTTTTAAATTAGTCTTACACACTAAAGGTCTTAGGTTGAAACCTAGGCAACACCTTTGCCATATATATGCGTCATCTACAAAATTGCCCTTTACCTATAAGAGGTAATCTCATGGGGGTATTCATTTGTTAGTTTAAGTGAATTAAGGTAGTTCTCGCATTTTGTTTATGTGAATTGAAACGTGGTTGTTCTTTTATCGAATGTAGTTGTATTTTTCTTCATAAATATATTTTTATGTGGATGATTATACGCTCAAAATAGTGACTTGAGTTTTTTTCTATCACTATATATTCAATATTAGCCATTGAAAATTGTAGTGGTTCCATCACCTTTCTAGCACATATATTTGATAACTTTGAATAAATGCAAATGTTGGTTATCGTTAGTTGGATTCTGATGGTATCTAAGTGACAAATTTTTTTTCTTGGAATTACTTTCTAGTCAACCACTAAATGTGTGCAGGTTTATATCTGCAAATTCATTGAATAATTTAGTCTTAGTAGTGTAGCTTGTTATCACGTCAGTCTAACACACTGAAGGTCTCTAGTTCAAACCCATGTAATGTCATTCCATTGCTGATTCAAGAAGGTGATAGTTCATTTTTTCACCATACAAGAGAGAGTCTTACTTTAGCTTTGTGGTACAGTTTTTTATTTTCTTTGAAAAATTATTTTTATACTCAAAAATATAAGCTCGGTCGAGTGATTTGGCATTGTTTATAATCACGGCGAATTCTACCTTGAGCAAAGAAAAATATATCCCCTCAATGGACTTATATTTTTTTATATTTTAGAATTATGAGCAAAAGTTAATATTATGGACAATCAGTTCGATGTGGAAACATTCCAGGTGTTAATAAATTTTTCTCGAGACTAGGTTTTGTTAACCATTGCCTGTGTGCTATTTAGCTTGTATGCTTAGAATCAATAATTTAGTATTATGGATTAGTTGGTTAGCACGTCTATGTATAGCACTGAAGATTTAGTTATTCTTTAGTTTTAACTGAAAGATATTGATGCCTTCTACTCGATATGATGGTGATAATAAGTTGGACCGTTAGGGTATCTAAGCAAAAGATATTTTTCTAAAGAAAACTTTTTGCGAACCGTTATAATTGATGAGGAGTACGACACCTAAGAATATTTTTAATTTGGTGTTGTGGTATAGTCGGTTATCACATTAGTCTTACACACTAAAATTCTCTAGTTCAAACCTTGGCAACACCATTGCCATATATATGCATCATCTAGAAAATTGCCTTTTACCTATAAGAGGTAATCTCATGGGGTATTCATTTGTTAGTTTAAGTGAATTGAGGTAGTTCTTCTCATAAAAATACTACATTGAGCAACCCAAGGTATATCAGCTCATTGGGTTTATCACCATTTATATTTCAAAACTATGAGCAAAGGTTAATATTATGGATCATCAGTTCTATCGAAAGAGATGCAGCATTACGAGCTATTCATAGAAGTGGTATACTACTAAGTTTCGTACGTGATGTAACACCTATACCACATAATGGATGTAGACCCTCTTAAAAAAGACGTGTGTAGAAATAAGAAAAAAAAGATTTCAAGAGAAATAAACGATTTAATGATCTAATCAAATAATAGTATTAGTATAGTATGGTTCGAGAGGAAGTAGTAGGATCCACTCGAATACTAGGCGTGTGGTGTTCAACTTCTATACTTAAAATGAATTATTTATTTTATATCTTAGTTGATGAGCATGTCATTTTACGACGCCGAAGATGTAGTTATTCTTTAGTTTAATTTGAGATAACATAGTTGTTCTTTTATCGAATGTACATTTTTGATATTAAAATGATAATCTCTCATTGGTTCGGAATAGCTTTCTATCATCGATTAAACGTGTGCAGGATTAAGTCCGCAAATTCATTGAATAATTTGGTGTTGTGGTGTAGTTGGTTATCACATTAATTTTACACACAAGGTCTCTAGTTCAAACTTAGGCAATGCCATTTGTTGATTCAAGTGGAATTTTTATAATCACGTCGAATTCTACATTGAGTGCTATTTAGCTTGTATGCTTAGAATCAATAATTTGGATTAGTTGGTTAGCACGTCTATGTATAGCGCTAAAGATTTAGTTATTCTTTAGTCTTAACCGAAAGACATTGTTGCCCTTTACTCGATAATAGATCTTTGTTTTTAAGATGACAATCTCACATTGCTTTTATAGTGTAGTTGGATTTTTAAAAAAAATATAATTTTATGCGTATGAATTTAAACTAGGAATGACAACTTTAGTTTGTTTTCTATCGTTTAATGTTCGATATTAGACGTTGCAAATTTTATCGATTTAATCACCTCTACACATTGCATATGCAATGACATTGGACAAAAGCTAATGATGGTGATCATAAGTTGGACTTTTAGGGTATCTAAGCAAAAGATATTTTTCAAAAGAAAACTTTTTGCTAACCATTACAATTGATATGGAGTACGACACCTAGGAATATTGTTTATTTGGTGTTGTGGTATAGTTGGTTATCAATTTAGTCCAAACCCAGGCAACATCATTGCTATACATATGCATCATGAGTTGAATTATCAACCATTAAACATGTGTAGGATTAAGTCTGCAAATTCATTGAATGATTTGGTGTTGTGGTGTAGTTGGTTATCAAGTCAATCTAACATATTGATGGTCTCTAGTTCAAACCTAAGCAATGCTATTCTATTCTTTATTCAAGAAGGTGATAGTTCCTTTTTTTCACCATAAAAGAGAGTCTAACTTTGGATTCATGGTCCAGTTCTTCATTTGCTTTGAAAATGTATTTTTATATTCAAAAATATAAGCTCGGTCAAGTGATTCAGCAATGTTTATAATCATGGTGAATTCTACCTTGAGCAAAGCAACATATATCCCCTCAATCGACTTATATCCTTTTATATTTTAGAATTATGAGCAAAAGTTAATGTTGTGGACCATCAGTTCGATGCAGAAATATTCCGGGTGTTAATAAATTTTTCTTGAAACTAGGCTTTGTTAACCATTGCCCGTGTGCTGTTTAGCTTGTAAGCTTAGAATCAATAATTCAGTGTTATGGATTAGTTGGTTAGCACGTCTATGTATAGTGTTGAAGATTTAGTTATTCTTTAGTTTTAACTGAAAGACTTTGATGCCCTTTACTAGATAGTATATCTTTGTTTTTAAGGACTTATTTGTAAAATTACATAGATTTTTGAAGTATGAAAATTTGATATAAAATTATGCCATCAAATAGAATTTTTGATAAGGAATCCAACAGCGTAGACAGATCGAAATTTGGACATCATTTGATTGGTAAAATTATTGATTCAAATATTGATTCAAATGGATGATCTAGATTAAATTACTTAAATAATGGACGACCATGATTGAAACTAAGATTTAAGATTTTAATTATTTATTTTGCTAAATTCTTCATTTTCCTCCCACTGTTCTAGCTCTCCTCTTTCTTCTCTCTCTCCTCCCCTATTTCATGCGACTACACTTGTCGACGACGCTCCAGCCACTTTCGGTGGAATTTTTCGACGAGATTTGAACCATGAGATCAGATGAGCTAGGAGAACATATTAGAACCATCATTTTCAAGTTTTGGCAAAGATTTGAGGGAGAAACTGAGTTTTGGCATCAGCGGCGAAAACTCCATCGCTGGAGCTTGCTCCGACGATTACCGATCATTCCAACTGCAAAACTTTACAAACTTGATACCTATGACTTCTCCTCAACAATAGCTATCCATTGGTACCTGGGTTGAAGGTGATTGGCTGCCGGTCAGCCACCGACGAATATAAAACCCAAAAGTTAGGGTTTCACTGCCGTGAGCTTCTCTGGCGACATTGGATGCCGATGAGCTCTAAAAATTGGGAAAAATAGGTTTTCTAGAATCCTCATGAAGAGAACTTTCGATTGATACTAATATTGGGGTCGATCGAAGAACTTCGCCGGCGAGGGTTCCGGCGAACTTTCTGGCGAGTCTCTAACGAACTTTTCGGCGAACTTGAGATAAAAATGAAGGTGAATCTTGAGATCATTCTAAGAGTGTTGGTGAAGATAGATTTATAAATTGTTACCGGATTGAGAATTAAAATTTGTTGAAATATTTGCAAGAAATTCGATAAGTAAGCACGGCCCGGTTCGGGTCGGGCTCGGGCCGCCCGCGGGCGGCCCGGCCCGATTTTCATCTCTACATATAGTGTTTGTTGAGGGTGGTCAGGCTACACCACCTGTAGTTGGAGGAGTAACTCTTAGTGACGAGCAATTTCAAACACTCCTCAGAGTAATTCAGACTCAGGCTACACAGGTACAGACTCTCGTTCCACCAATGCAAGCACCCATAGTTGTTCCTCAGACTGATTTACTGAAGCAGATAAAGACAACCCGACAGTTAGGCTATTACGGTTTTGAGGAAAGATTGCTAGAGACATAAGATTAACGGAAGCAGACACTATCAGACTAGTAGCTCAGTTATTAGAGGGCGATGCATAGGCTTGGTGGGAATCCCTCAGTGTAAGGGGAGTCATATTGACTACATGAGTAGAATTCACAGCTATATTTAATTGGAAATATTATATCAGTTTCTATAAGGATTAGAAGAGGGAAGAATTCTTTGCATTACGATAGGATCATAGATCAGTACTGGAGTTTGATACTGAGTTACGAGTTTTATCAGTATTTATCCCAGAATTTACTCGAGATACTGAATATATACGTAACAGATTTAGGAAGGGACTGAATTTAGAGATTATAAGATTATAAGTTACATTACTATTATCAGTTATCATAAGTTAGTGCAGATGGCAGTGGAGATTGAGCACATATCTTAGGAATCTTCTAAGGGTAAAGAAGTTTTTACATGAAAGAAAAAGTTAGGATTTTTTTCAGTTCTACATTTCAGAGAAAGAGTACAATAGTTAGAGGGTCGCAAAGAATAGGAAAATCCTCTGGTAGTACCTTTTGACTATAGACCTACTCTCGAGCTTTACCGGTTCCAGATTTTGAGTCTCATGCTCGATCTATGACCACAGATGCTTGTAGAAATTGTGATAAGAATCATTCTAGAATATGCAGAGCTCCTTTGAGATGTTTCTATTGCCATCAGACAGGGCATTATCATAATAACTACCTGAGACTTCAACAAAGAGGCGTTAGTAGAAGCCTTGGATGCCTAGACAAGTTACCCAGTGGTAGAGGATCAACCACTCAAGATAGGCCAGCATCAGGGGCAGCGAGAGGTCAAAGAGCCGAGCAAGGAAGTAATATTAGAGGATCACAGTGTGGTTCTGGGATTCCACCACGAGAGCAGACCAAGATTTTTGCCAGTTCAGATAAGGAGACTGAGGCTAATTCAGATCTGATTATAGGTACTTTACAACTATTTCAACATTCTGCTAGAGTACTTATTGATAGTGGTTCTCATAGATATTATATTAATCTTGAGTTTGCAAAGTTTAGTAATAGATCATTAGTTTCTTTGAAATCTGAACTTATCGTATGCACACCTCTAGGACAACAATTACTTAGAGATACAGTTTATAAGGACTGTGAGATTATGTTGGTAGATACGATCTAATTAGCTGATTTAATCCCATTACATATGATAGATCTTGATTTAATACTGGGAATTGATTGATTAGCTCGACATAAAGCCACAATTAACTACTTTACCAAGGAAGTGGTATTCTCAAGAGAAGGAATACCTGAGATGCATTTTACTGAGAACCGCCGAATCCTACCGACTTGTGTGATTACGGTGCTACAAGCTTGGAAACTAATAAGAAAAGGATGTGTATTCTATTTAGCTCATATAATAGACACATCCACATCTAGAACCAAGCTCGAAGAGATACCGGTTGCGCGTGAATTTCTAAATGTATTTTTAGAAGATTTACTAGGTGTACCACCTAATAGGGAAGTGGATTTCTTTATTGAATTGCAACCAGACACTCACCCTATTACAATTCAACCATATAGAATGACTCCTGTAAAACTCATGGGGATACTATAAGAATTACTAGACAAAGGTTTTATTAGGTGCAACACCTCAGCATGGGGAGCACTAGTACTATTTGTAAAGAAGAAAGATGGTACCTTAAGATTATGCATTAATTATAGGCAATAAATAAGACCATCAAGAATAAGTATCCTTTACCGAGAATTGATGATCTTTTTGATCAACTACAAGGGGCTAAGGTATTTTCAAAGATTGATCTTACGTCAAAATATCATCAATTGAGGATCAGGGAGTCAGATATATTTAAGACTACCTCCAGGACCAGATATGGATACTATGAGTTTGTAATAATGCATTTTGGTTTGACAAATGCCCCAACTGCATTTCTGGATATGATAAATAGGGTATTTCATTCATATCTAGACAAGTTTGTTATTATTTTTTTTGATGATATTATGATATACTCTCCTAAAGAAAATGAACATGCAATATATTTGAAAGTAATTTTACAAATATTGCGGGAAAAGAAATTGTATGCATAATTTTCTAAATGCGAGTTATGGTTAAAGGAGGGGAAATTCTTGGGACACACAATATCAGAAAAGGGGATGATTCAAATAAAGTGGAAGTAGTTCTGAAACGGGAACGACCCAAGAATTTCACCGAGATTTTAAGTTTCTTAGGTCTAGCTGGATATTACAGAAGGTTTATTTAAGGATTTTCTAAGGTAGCTGGACCACTCACACGATTGATAAGAAAGGAAGTAAAATTTCAATAAGATCAGGATTGTGAAAGGAATTTTCAGAAACTCAAGGATTATCTCACTTATGCTCCAATTCTGACATTACCAAAGCCTAACGTAGATTATATAATATACAATAATGATTCCAGGTAGAGACTAGGATGTGTATTGATGCAGAAAGGAAAATATATTGCTTATGCATCCTATCAGTTAAGGAATCATGAATTGAATTTCCCTACCCATGATTTGAAATTGGCAGCAATGGTATTTGCTTTAAAAAATATGGCGACATTATCTTTATAGAGTTCGGTGCCATATTTTTACCGACCATCAGAGCTTGAAATATATTATGACTTAGAAAAAATTAAACTTGAGACAAAGAAGATGGTTGAAATTGATAAAGAATTACGATCTAGTAATTGAGTATCATCCAGGAAAAGCTAATGTGGTGGCAGATGCATTGAGTAAGAAGTCAGTTACGTTATCAACTATTTCAGCCACTACACTATCTGAGTTAGTAAAATTGAAATCTTTGAGAGTTCAGCTAGATTATGATAAATCTAGTGAGATACTGGCTACATTTATTGTGCGACCCACACTTCATGAGGAAATTCATATTTTGAAAAGTTCAGATAAGGAATTGAGGAAAATACTCCATAAAATTCAAATAGAAGAGAAAACTGAGTTCAGGATTAGAGATGATGGGTTATTGGTATACCAAGATAGAGTTTGCATCCTTAAGAAAGCTATTTTGGAGGAAGCTTATTCCTCAGCATATGCAATGCACCCAGGAAGTATGAAAATATATCGCATAATAAAAGGAAGCTATTGGTGGTCAGGAATGAAGAAAAATATTGTTGATTATATAGCTAAGTGTCATATATATCAGCAAGTTAAAGTAGAGTACCAAAGACTTGTAGGAAAGCTACAACCTTTGTCAATTCCAGAATGCAAATGAGAACATATCACAATAGATTTTGTAATAGGATTACCCCATACATCAGTAATCATAATGCAATATAGGTAATTGTGGATAGATTTACGAAATTTGGTCATTTTCTAGTAATTCATAATACTTACTCATTGGATAAATTAATCAGAATCTATATTTAGGAGATTGTGAAACTTTATGGAGTTCCCATTACCATTGTTTCTGATAGAGATCCCAAATTTACTTTCTATTTTTTACCAAAGATGCATGAAGATTTGGGTACGACATTGCAATTTAGTACAGCTTTTCATCTTCAAATAGATGGCCAATAAGAAAGGACAATTAAAATGCTGGAAGATATGCTGCGAGCTTGTATACTTGAATTTAAGGGAAGTTGGGATCAACACTTACCTTTAATTGAATTTACTTACAATAACAGTTACCAAGCGAGTATCAGAATGCTACTATATGAGGCTTTATATGGAAGGAAATGTAGAACACCATTATATTGGGATGAAGTGGGAGAAAGACGAATAGAAGAGAATAAGTTGATTGAAACTACGACAGAGAAGATTAGAATCATAAAGAAAAGATTGAAAGTAGCCTAGGATAGATAGAAGAGTTATGCATATAATTAAAGAGGGAATTAGAGTTTCAACTTGGGATATGGTCTACCTGAAAGTAGCTCCGTGGAAAGAAATTATACGATTTAGAAACACAGGCAAGCTGAGTCCTAGATATATTAGACCCTTCAGAATTATTAACAGAATTGGTCTTGTGGCTTACAGATTGGAGTTACCTCAGGAGATGACTAGAATACATGATGTATTTCATGTATCTATATTGAGGAAACATATTATGGATCCGGAATAAGTATTGCAGACACCCCCAATAGAGCTTGCAGATAACTTAAGCTTTAAGATACAACCTGTGCAGATCTTGGAACAAAAGAAGAAAATCCTAAGAAATAAGGATGTATGGATGATTAAAGTTTTATGGAGAAGTGTACAGGTGAAGGAAATCACTTGGGAATCAGAAGAGTACATGAAGACTATTCCAAGTGACTTCTTAAACTAAATTTTGAGAACAAAATTTCTTTAGAGGGGTTGGATATGAGATTTTTATTTTTATATTAAGGATAATTATGTAATAGATAATAATTTTGAGGGGTTTTATGAAAGAAATAATAGGAATGACTTATTTGTAAAATTATATGGATTTTTGAAGTATGTAATTTTGATGTAAAAATTATAACTCAGATAGGAGTTTTGATAAGGTATCCAACGGTGTAGACGGAACACAATTTGGACGTCGTTTGATTGGTCAAATTATTGAATCAAAGATTGATCCAAAAGAAGATTCAAATTAAATCAATTAAATAATGAATGGCCAGGATTGAAACTAAGATTTAATATTTTAATTATTTATTTCGTTAAATTCTTCATTTTGCTCCCACCGCTCGAGCTCTCTCCTCTTTCTTGTCTCTTTTCTCCCATGTTTCACGTGACAACGATGACGAGCACACTTGTCGACGACGCTCCGGCCACTTCCGGTAGAATTTTTTGATGGGATTTGAACCACAAGATCGGGTGAGCTAAGAGAACAAATTAGAACCATCATTTTTAAGTTTTGATAAAGATTTGAAGGAGAAATTGGAATTTTGACGTCGACGGCGAAAACTCAATCGCCAAAGTTTGCTCCGACGATCCCGGCCATTCTAGCTATGGAACTCGACAAACATGGTACCTATGACTTCTCTCGATGAGAGCTATCCATTAGAACCTGGGTTGATGGCGATTGGCCGCCGGTGAATGGAAAACTCAAAAGTTAAGGTTTAGCCACTATGAGCTTCTCTGGCGAAATTGGACACCGATGAGCTCTAAGAATTAGGGAATATAGATTTTTTGGAATCCTCATGAAGAGAGCTTTCAATTGATACCAATATTGGGGCTGATCGAAGAAGTTCGCCGGTGGCCATCTTTCTGGCGAGTCTTCGGTGAACTTTCTGGCGAACTTGAGATAAAAATTAGGTTAAGTATAGAGATTATTCTAAGAGTGTTGATGAAGATGAATTTGTAAAATTATTACCAAATTGAGAATTAAAATTCGTTGAAATATTCAGAGGAAATTTCATAAGTAAGTACGAGGATATGAACAATCGCGATACGCGTTAGAATGCAATTACGATGATAGGATCAGGTGAGTGTTTATTCTCTGGATAGAATATATGGGAAAGTTCTCAATGTTTAGTCGAGGAGAAGAATTATATCCCTTTGATTAGATATGCTTACTATTCTTTGGACTCTCCTACTAGTTAATATTCCTCATTTTGATTATAAATGTGTTGTGAATAACCTCGATATCCATTTTTAGCTTTTCAGTGCTATTTGTTCATCGATCCATTATAAGCATGATAATATGCTTTTGTTGACTCTAAATCTAGCATATGCATCTGTTTGATTATTCATGAAATCATTTCACTATCGAATGCATATGGCTAATATGACATAATACTAAATAGTGCTATAAGCACCCTCACAACAGTGATCAGAGATTATACATTATTAGCACTCCTACGCACCACCTATGGAGAGGGGATTGATAGATATTGAGGCATGTAGCTAAACTCTTGATTTTTGAAAGGTAGGATAGTTCTACCTTTATTTTGTGTATAGAAAGATCCACTGGATAGATATTTTGTGTATTATTGGGCAGATGCCCTATTTTAATTGTAAATCATTTGTATATAAGTGGTTTTCTTATATAATAATCTCATTAATTTTCTGGTGTAGTCATATTTTTCTTCCCAAATATATTTTTATGTGGACGATTATAAGCTCAAAAGAGTGACTTTAGGTTGTTTTTTATCACTATATATTCGATATTAACCATTGCAAATTATACAGGTTCAATCACCTTTCCAGCACATATATTTGATAACTTTGAATAAAAGCTAATGTCGGTTATCGTTAGTTGGATTTTGATGGTATCTAAGCCACAAGAAATTTTTCTCCGAATAACTTTCTATCAACCATCAAACGCGTGTCAGATTACGTACATAAATTTATTGAATGATTTGGTGTTGTGGTGTAGTTGGTTATCACGTTAGTCTTACACACTAAACGTCTCTGGTCCAAATCCAGGCAGCACCATTGCCATACATATGCATCGCTTATAAAATTGCCTTTTGACTATAAGAGGTAAACTCATGGGGTATTTGTTTCTTAGTTTAAGTGAATTGAGGTAGTTCGTCTTAATAATTTTTTATCGAGACTTGGTTTTCTTAACCAATGCCTTTGTGGTGTTTAGCTTGTATGCTTAGAATCGATAATTCATTGTTATGGATTAGTTGGTTACAACGTCTGTGCATAGCAATGAAGATGTAATTATTCTTTAGTTTCATTCGAAAGATGTAGATGCTCCTTACAAAATAGTAGAATTTTATTTTTAAGAGAGCAATCTCACGTTGGTCCTATAGTGTAGCTATATTTTTCTTTTGCGAATATAATCTTATGTGTAGGAGTGTAAGCTACGAACGACAGCTTTAGGTTGTTTTTTATCATTTAATGTTCGACATTAGACGCTGCAAATTATATCAGTTCAATCACCTGTACACCATGCATGTGCAATAACTTTGGACAAAAGCTAAGGATGTTGATCATAAGTTGGACTGCTAGGGTATCTAAGCAACAAGAAATTCTTCTCAAGAAAACTTTTTGCCAACTTTTACAATGGATGACGTGTACGACAACTAGTTGGATTGTTGATTTGGTGTTGTGGTGTAGTTGGTTATCACGTTAGTCTTACACACTAAAGGTCTCTGGTTCAATCCCAGGCAACACCATTGCCATACATATGCATCGTCTATAAAAATTCCAGCACATATATTTGATAACTTTGAATAAAAGCTAATGTCGTTGATCGTTAGTTGGATAATAACCTTTTATCAACCATCAAACGCGTGCAGGATTAAGTACGTAAATTTATTGAATGATTTGGTGTTGTGGTGTAGTCGGTTATCACGTCAGTCTAACACATTGAAGGTCTCTGGTTCAAACCCAAACAACGCCATTCCATTGTGGATTCATGAAGGTGATACCTTTTTTTGTCTAGTTTGGCATTGTTTATAATCACCGCAGATTCTACCTTGAACAAAGCAACATATATCCCGCAATCAACTTATATCCTTTTATATTTTAGAATTACGAGCAAAAGTTAATGTTATGGACAATCAGTTCGATGCGTAAACACTCCGGGTGTTAATAAATTTTTCTCGAGACAAAGATTAAATAACCATCGCCAGTGTGTTGTTTAGCTTGTATGCTTAGAATAAATAATTCAGTGTTATGGATTAGTTGGTTAGCACGTCTATGTATAGCGATGAAGGTTTAGTTATTCTTTAGTTTTAACCGAAAGATATTGATGCCCTTTACTCGATAGTAGATCTTTGTTTTTAAGATGGCGTTCTCACGTTGGTTTTAAAGTGTAGATGTATTTCTCTTTTGCAAATGTAATCTTATGCATATGAATATAAGCTAGGAACCAAAACTTTAGGTCGTTTTCTATCGTTTAATGTTTGATATTAGACGTTGCAAATTATATCGGCTCCATCACCTTTCCACCATGCATATGCAATAGCTTTGGACAAAAGCTAATGATGGTGATCATAAGTTGGACTGTTAGGGTATCTAAGAAACAAGAAATTTTTCTCAGGAAAACTTTTTGCCAACTATTACAATGGACGACGAGTACGACTAGAAGTTCAATGCGGAAACACTTCGGGTTTTAATAATATTTTCTCGAGACTTGGTTTTCTTAACCAATGCCTTTCTGGTGTTTAGCTTGTATGCTTAGAATCGATAATTCATTGTTATGGATTAGTTGGTTAGCACGTCTGTGCATAGCAATGAAGATGTAATTATTCTTTAGTTTCATTCGAAAGATATAGATGCTCTTTACAAAATAGTAGAATTTTATTTTTAAGAGAGCAATCTCACGTTGGTCCTATAATGTAGCTATAATTTTCATTTGCGAATATAATCTTATGCGTAGGAGTGTAAGCTACGAACGACAGCTTTAGGTTGCTTTTTATCATTTAATGTTCGATATTAGATGTTGCAAATTATATCGGTTCAATCACCTTTACACCATGCATGTGCAATAACTTTGGACAAAAGCTAAGGATGGTGATCATAAGTTGGACTGTTAGGGTATCTAAGCAACAAGAAATTCTTCTCAAGAAAACATTTTGCCAACTTTTACAATGGATGACGAGTACAACAACTAGATGAATTGTTGATTTGGTGTTGTGGTGTTGTTGGTTATCACGTTAGTCTTAAGTTCTATGCCGATGGATTTTGGGTGTCAAGTTTTTTTTCTCGTTAACCATTACTCATGTTCAACTTCCCTACTTAAGATGAATTATTTATTTTTGTACTTTAGTTGATCTTAAGATGAATTATTTATTTTTGTACTTTAGTTGATGAGCACGTCGTTCTAAGATGCCGAAGATGTAGTTATTCTTTAGTTTAATTTGAAAAACATGGTTGTCCTTTTATAGAATTTAGATTTTTGATATCAAATTGATAATCTCTCGTTGATTTTCTGGTGTAGTCGTATTTTTCTTCAAAAAATATATTTTTATGTGGACGATTATACGCTCAAAATTGTGACTTGAGGTTGTTTTTTATCACTATATATTCGATATTAGCCATTGCAAATTATACTCGTTCAATCACCTTTCCAGCACATATATTTGATAACTTTGAATAAAAGCTAATGTCGGTGATCGTTAGTTGGATTCTGACGGTATCTAAGGACAAGAATTTTTTCTCCGAATAACCTTCTATCAACAATCAAACGCGTCAGGATTAAGTACATAAATTTATTGAATGATTTGGTGTTGTGGTGTAGTCGGTTATCATGTCAGTCTAACACACTGAAGGTCTCTCGTTCAAATCTAGGCAACACCATTCCATTGTGGATTCATGAAGGTGATACTTTTTTTTCACTATACAAGAGACTCTTATTTTGGCTTCCTTGTTTAGTTTGGCATTGTTTATAATCACCGCAGATTCTACCTTGAGCAAAGCAACATATATCCCTCAATCGACTTATATCCTTTTATATTTTAGAATTATGACCAAAAGTTAATGTTATGGACAATCAGTTCAATGCGTAAACACTTCGGGTGTTAATAAAATTTTCTCGAGACTAAGATTAATTAACCATCGCCCGTGTGTTGTTTAGCTTGTATGCTTAGAATCAATAATTCAGTGTTATGGATTAGTTGGTTAGCACGTCTATGTATAGCGGTGAAAGTTTAGTTATTCTTTAGTTTTAACCGAAAGATATTGATGCCCTTTACTCGATAGTAGATCTTTGTTTTTAAGATGGCAATCTCACGTTGGTTTTATAGTATAAATGTATTTCTCTTTTGCAAATGTAATTTTATGCATATGAATATAAGCTAGGAACCAAAACTTTAGGTTGTTTTCTATCGTTTAATGTTTGATATTAGACGTTGCAAATTATATCGACTCCATCACCTTTCCACCATGCATATGCAATAGCTTTGGACAAAAGCTAATGATGGTGATCATAAGTTGGACTGTTAGGGTATCTACGAAACAAGAAATTTTTCTCAGGAAAACTTTTTGACAACTATTACAATGGACGACGAGTACGACTAGAAGTTCAATGCGGAAACACTTCGGGTCTTAATAATTTTTTCTCGAGACTTGGTTTTCTTAACCAATGCCTTTGTGGTGTTTAGCTTGTATGCTTAGAATAAATTTTTCTCGAGACTAAGATTAATTAACCAAAAGTTAATGTTATATCCTTTTATATTTTAAAATTATGACCATAAGTTAATGTTTTGTCCAATCAGTTCAATGCGTAAACACTTCGGGTGTTAATAAATTTTTCTCGAGACTAAGATTAATTAACCATCGCCCGTGTGTTGTTTAGCTTGTATGCTTAGAATCAATAATTCAGTGTTATAGATTAGTTGGTTAGCACGTCTATGTATAGCGGTGAAGGTTTAGTTATTCTTTAGTTTTAACCGAAAGATATTGATGCCCTTTATTCGATAGTAGATCTTTGTTTTTAAGATGGCGATCTCACATTGGTTTTATAGTGTAGATGTATTTCTCTTTTGCAAATGTAATTTTATGCATATGAATATAAGCTAGGAACCAAAACTTTAGGTTGTTTTCTATCGTTTAATGTTTGATATTAGACGTTGCAAATTATATCGACTCCATCACCTTTCCACCATGCATATGCAATAGCTTTGGATAAAAGCTAATGATGGTGATCATAAGTTGGACTGTTAGGGTATCTAAGAAACAAGAAATTTTTCTCAGGAAAACTTTTTGACAACTATTACAATGGACGACGAGTACGACTAGAAGTTTAATGCAGAAACACTTCGGGTCTTAATAATTTTTTCTCGAGACTTGGTTTTCTTAACCAATGCCTTTATGGTGTTTAGCTTGTATGCTTAGAATAAATTTTTCTCGAGACTAAGATTAATTAACCAAAAGTTAATGTTATATCCTTTTATATTTTAGAATTATGACCAAAAGTTAATGTTATGGACAATCAGTTCAATGCGTAAACACTTCGGGTGTCAATAAATTTTTCTCGAGACTAAGATTAATTAACCATCGCCCGTGTGTTGTTTAGCTTGTATGCTTAGAATCAATAATTCAGTGTTATGGATTAGTTGGTTAACACGTCTATGTATAGCGGTGAAGGTTTAGTTATTCTTTAGTTTTAACCGAAAGATATTGATGCCCTTTACTCGATAGTAGATCTTTGTTTTTAAGATGGCGATCTCACGTTGGTTTTATAGTGTAGATGTATTTCTCTTTTGCAAATGTAATTTTATGCATATGAATATAAGCTAGGAACCAAAACTTTAGGTTGTTTTCTATCGTTTAATGTTTGATATTAGACGTTGCAAATTATATCGACTCCATCACCTTTCCACCATGCATATGCAATAGCTTTGGACAAAAGCTAATGATGGTGATCATAAGTTGGACTGTTATGGTATCTAAGAAACAAGAAATTTTTCTCAGAAAAAGTATTTGACAACTATTACAATGGACGACGAGTACGACTAGAAGTTCAATGTGGAAACACTTCGGGTTTTAATAATATTTTCTCGAGACTTGGTTTTTTTAACCAATGCCTTTGTGGTGTTTAGCTTGTATGCTTAGAATCGATAATTCATTGTTATGGATTAGTTGGTTAGCACGTCTGTGCATAGCAATGAAGATGTAATTATTCTTTAGTTTCATTCGAAAGATATAGATGCTCTTTACAAAATAGTAGAATTTTATTTTTAAGAGAGCAATCACATGTTGGTCCTATAGTGTAGCTATAATTTTCATTTGCGAATATAATCTTATGCGTAGAAGTATAAGCTACGAACGACAGCTTTAGGTTGCTTTTTATCATTTAATGTTCGACATTAGACGTTGCACATTATATCGGTTCAATCACCTTTACACCATGCATGTGCAATAACTTTGGACAAAAGCTAAGGATGGTGATCATAAGTTGGACTATTAGGGTATCTGAGCAACAAGAAATTCTTCTCAAGAAAACATTTTGCCAACTTTTACAATGGATGACGAGTAGGACAACTAGGCGCATTGTTGATATGGTGTTGTGGTGTAGTTGGTTATCACGCTAGTCTTACACACTAAATGTCCCTAGTTCAAACCCAGGCAACACCATTGCCATACATATGCATCGTCTATAAAATTGCCTTCTGACTATAATCGGTAATCTCTTGGGGTATTTGTTTCTTAGTTTAAGTGAATTGAGGTAGTTCTTCTGATAAAAAATGCTACAAGTTCTATGCCAATGGATTCTGGGTGTCATGTTTTTTTTCTCGTTTACCATTACGCATGTTCAACTTCCCTACTTAAGATGAATTATTTATTTTTGTACTTTAGTTGATCTTAAGATGAATTATTTATTTTTGTACTTTAGTTGATGAGTGCGTCGTTCTAAGACGCCGAAGATGTAGTTATTCTTTAGTTTAATTTGAAAAACATGGTTGTCCTTTTATAGAATGTAGATATTTGATATCAAATTGATAATCTCTTGTTGATTTTCTGGTGTAGTTGTATTTTTCTTCCCAAATATATTTTTATGTGGACGATTATACGCTCAAAATTGTGACTTTAGGTTGTTTTTTATCACTATATATTCGATATTAGCCATTGCAAATTATACTGGTTCAATCACCTTTCCAGCACATATATTTGATAACTTTGAATAAAAGCTAATGTCGGTGATCGTTAGTATGATTTGATAAATAACTCGGTCTAAAAGACCCAGTCTAAAAGACCTGGTTTCTGTGGTTATAATTCATTTACTATTTTTAGTTGTATTATCCTTGGTTGTTCCAAGACCTATATATACCTGTAATAGCTTAACTTTAAGACATAAATCAAACATTTTATCATTCTCTCATTCCTTTCATGGTATCAGAGCCTAGCTCTTCTAATAGATTCCATCTAGCAATGGCATCCAGTTCTTCCTCGTTTGGTTTTGCCATGAACCCGCTATTTGGCGTTCAAGTTACAAAGAAGCTCTCCAAGAACAACTATCTGTTGTGGAAAGCGCAAATTCTCCCAGCTATATGGGGTGCGCGCTTGGAAGGATACCTTACCGGCGAAACTCGAGCCCCTGCCGCCAAAATCAACATCCAGGAAGACGACAAGACAATGATGGAGCCAAACCCGGCTTATGCTGATTGGCTTGCCTTGGATCAACAGGTCCTAGGATATTTGTTAGCCTCTCTATCTAGAGAGGTTCTCACACAAGTCGTCACTGCAAGAAATGCAGCGCAAGCCTGGAGGGCAATTGAGGACATGTTTTCCTCTCAAACTCGAGCGCGTGCTGTGAACACGCGGATTGCTCTCGCAACAACCCAAAAGGGTAACATGAGTGTTGCGGAATATATGGGCAAAATGAAAGCACTAGGAGATGAAATGACATCTACTGGCAAGCCCCTAGAGGATGAAGAAATGGTTTCGTACATCCTCGCCGGTCTCGACATCGAGTTTAACCCACTTGTCTCTGCCCTGGTTGCAAGGGTGGAGCCGATCACAGTTGCTGACCTCTATGCACAACTTCTAAGCTTCGAGACACGAATGGAACTACTCCAAGGAGGCCATCAATCTTCGTCCGTAAACTCAACAAGTCGTCGTGGGCGAGGTGGCTTCAATCGTGGAAGAAGAGATAGTCGTGGTCGTGGCAATGATCGTGGCAATGGTCGTGGCCGTGGCAATATCAACACCACAAGGCTGAACAACTCCAACAACAAGCGTCCTATTTGTCAACTTTGTCGTAAGAGTGGTCATACTATTATTAATTGTTGGTATAGATTTGATGAGAACTTTGTTCCAGATGAAAAATATGCTGCTACTGCCACAACGTCCTATGGAGTGGACACCAATTGGTATACAGATACTGGCGCCACTGATCATATTACTGGAGAGCTTGAAAAACTAACTATCCGAGACAAGTACAATGGGAACGATCGGATTCACATGGCAAGTGGTGCAGGTATGCACATTAGTCATATTGGTCATACTGTTGTTCATACCCCTAAACGCAATCTTCATCTAAATAATGTTCTTCATGTTTCGAAAGCAAAGAAAAATCTTGTTTCTGTTCATCGTTTTGCTACTGATAATCATGCATTTTTAGATTTTCACCCTAAATTTTTCTTGATAAAGGACCAGACCATGAAGAACATTCTGCTTAGAGGAAGATGTCAGAATGGACTCTACCCTCTTCCGTTTACATCCACAAAGAAGGAAGTTTTTGGCATCATCAAACCATCCTTTGCTAGGTGGCATAGTCGTCTTGGACACCCATCTTGTCCCATAGTTAAAAAGATTATTAATCTTAATAATCTCCCTTATCTTCATGAAGAAAATAATGAGAGTATTTGTGATGCATGCCAAAGAGCCAAAAGTCATCAGTTACCTTATTCAAAGTCATCTAGTGTGTCAAAATTTCCTTTAGAACTTATCTTTTCAGATGTATGGGGTCCTGCTCCAAATTCTATCGGGGGCAGAAAATACTATGTTAGCTTTATTGATGATTATAGCAAATTTACTTGGATTTATCTTCTTAAGTTTAAATCTGAAGTGTTTCAAAAATTTCTTGAGTTTCAAAATCTTGTTGAAAGACTCTTTGATAGGAAAATCATCACCATGCAGACAGATTGGGGTGGAGAATACAAAAAATTACACTCATTCTTCCAGAAAGTAGGCATATCACATCATGTTTCTTGTCCCCATACACCCTAACAAAACGGTTCTGCGGAAAGAAAACATCGTCACATAGTTGAGGTTGGTCTTGTACTTCTTGCTCATGCTTCCATGCCTCTTAAATTTTGGGATGAGGCATTCCTTGCTGCTACCTACTTGATCAATCATACTCCTAGTAAAGTTATTCACTATACAACTCCTTTAGAGAGATTATTTCATACAAAACCTGATTATTCTTCATTCCGAGTGTTTGGGTGTGCTTGTTGGCCTAACCTTCGTCCCTATAATTCTCATAAATTACAATTTCGCTCAAAAGAGTGTGTATTTCTTGGGTACAGTAATATACATAAAGATTTTAAATGTCTTGATGTATCAACTGGTCGTGTTTATATCTCTAGGGATGTTGTCTTTGATGAAACTGTATTTCCTTTCTCTAAATTACACTCAAATGCTGGTGCTCGATTGCAGTCTGAAATCCCACTTCTTTCTCCAACTTTGTTAAATCCTACCATTCCTACCACTTCTGCTTATGGGGATGATCACACAGATGATTTATTGACTAATGTGCATAACACCAATACAGTTGATGAGCATGCAGATACTAATATAGTTGATGAGCATGCAGCCGTGGAACAGGAACATGGAGTTACACCGAACAATGAAGATTTATCAAATATTGCAGAAAATACGGAGATCGAAGCTCATATTCCTGTTCTCTCATATGCACAGGAACTCGCACCAGACCTCGAGTCCAATGTTGCTCCAGCACTAGAACCTGAGTTTGATGCTACTGTAGGATCTTCTACGCAGACACAACTGGCTCTAAGATCCGATGTACCGTCATTTGTTCCAAATCGTCCTAAAATAAGGTCGCAAAGTGGTATACGCAAGGAAAAGGTATATACTAATGGTACCATCAAATATGGTTTTTTTACTTCTACTGGAGAACCTCAAAATCTCGAAGAAGCTTTGAATCATGAACACTGGAAAAATGCTATGGATATAGAATATATAGCTTTGATGAAAAATAAGACTTGTCATTTAGTACCACCAGAAAAAGGGAGGAATATTATAGATTGTAAGTGGGTATACAAGATTAAAAGAAAATTTGATGGGTCTATAGACAGATACAAAGCTCGACTAGTTGCTAAAGCCCGACTAGGGAGGAATATTATAGATTGATGCCCTTTACTCGATAGTAGATCTTTGTTTTTAAGATGGCGATCTCACGTTGGTTTTATAGTGTAGATGTATTTCTCTTTTGCAAATGTAATTTTATGCATATGAATATAAGCTAGGAACCAAAACTTTAGATTGTTTTCTATCATTTAATGTTTGATATTAGACGTTGCAAATTATATCCGCTCCATCACCTTTCCACCATGCATATGCAATAGCTTTGGACAAAAGCTAATGATGGTGATCATAAGTTGGACTGTTAGGGTATCTAAGAAACAAGAAATTTTTCTCAGGAATACTTTTTGCCAACTATTACAATGGACGACGAGTATGACTAGAAGTTCCATGCGGAAACACTTCGGGTCTTAATATTTTTTTCTCGAGACTTGGTTTTCTTAACCAATGCCTTTGTGGTGTTTAGCTTGTATGCTTAGTAACGATAATTCATTGTTATGGATTAGTTGGTTAGCACGTCTGTGCATAGCAATGAAGATGTAATTATTCTTTAGTTTCATTCGAAAGATGTAATGAGCTAGGAGAACATATTAGAACCATCATTTTCAAGTTTTGGCAAAGATTTGAGGGAGAAACTGAGTTTTCATCAGCGGCGAAAACTCCATCGCTGGAGCTTGCTCCGACGATTACCGATCATTCCGACTGCAAAATTTTACAAACTTGATGCCTATGACTTCTCCTCAATAATAGCTATCCATTGGTACCTAGGTTGAAGGTGATTGGCTGCTGGTTAGCCACCGACGAATAGAAAACCCAAAAGTTAGGTTTTCACTGCCGTGAGCTTCTCTGGCGAAATTGGATACTGATGAGCTCTAAAAATTAGGAAAAATAGGTTTTCTAGAATCCTCATGAAGAGAGCTTTCGATTGATACTAATATTGGGGTCGATCGAAGAACTTCGCCGGCGAGGGTTCTGGCGAACTTTTCGGCGAACTTGAGATAAAAATTAAGGTGAATCTTTAGATCATTCTAAGAGTGTTGGTGAAGACAAATTTATAAAATTGTTACCGGATTGTGAATTAAAATTTGTTGAAATATTTACAGGAAATTCGATAAGTAAGCACGAGGATATAAACGATCGTGATACAAGTTAGAACGCGATTACGACGATAGAATCAGGTGAGTGTTTATTCTCTGGGCATAATAAATTTTACGATGATATAAAATTTACCGGATAGTTTTCAATTTTTAGTCCAGGAGAACTATATCCTTTTGATTAGATATGATTGCTATTCTTTGGACTCTCCTACTAGTTAATATTCCTGATTTTGATTATAAATTGTTGTGAATAACCTCGATATCCATGTTTAGCTTTTGAGTGCTATTGTTCCTCGATCCATTATAGGTATGATAATATGCTTTTGTTGACTTTAAATCTAGCTTATGCATCTATTTAATTATTCATGATATCATTTTACTATAGAATGCATATGACTAGCATGACATAATACTGGATAGCTATAGACACCCTCACTGCAGTGATTGGAGATTATACATTATTAGTACTCCCATGCGCCACCTATGGAGAGGGGCATAGGATGATAATGCTCGAGGTCAGGATTAGAGATTGGGTTACCCCGGACTAGTTTTTATGCTGGACTAGCTATGGATACCAGGTAGCGAGGTCCAGAGGCAACTCAGGGGGGAAAGGGGGGCTTTGGTTCTATATTTTGTACTTTTATTTTGATTTGGGTACCTTATGATACTTGATTCCTCCCCTAGAGTTAACAGTTGTTGGCCACAATGTATTTGAATAAGCCAGCCCCGAATATAACCTCGTTTGATTCTTGATTACTCTTTTTGCTTGGCTATATTGTATACGAATAAACAAATTATCCTTTTATTGAGACTTTGTTATTTTATGTTCTCGGTTTTATATTGTTTTCTATCCAACTCACTAAGTACGGTGTTACTCACCTCGTAGGGGAACTCATTTTTATTTTTCAGGGCTACAACAGGAGAGGAATTGATAGATATTGAAGCGTGTAGCTATACTCCTGATTTTTGAAAGGTAGGATAATTCTACCTTTATTTTGTGTACAGAAAGATCTACTAGATAGGTATTTTGTGTATCATTGGGCAGGTGTCATATTTTGATTGTAAATCATTTGTATATAAGTATTTTCTTGTATAAGAAATCTGATGTTAAATATGCATGGATTTAGAGATATTAATCTGTTATCCATGTTCTCTACTTCTATAAATAGAGGATATATATATTAAGTATGCTCAGTGGATTCCCATATAGTTCTGGAGATGTAGCATGGTTATATGTGGAGCTCACTTCGGTCTGCCACGTGCCATAGGGGAAGGTATGGGGCGTGACTGATTTTGGTGGTATGAGAGCTAAGTTTATATTAGAACATATGTATATCCTATTATGATCATTTGATAACCTGGGTATATTAGAACATCATTTTCATAAACGATCTTTCAAAAATCTTTTAATCATTTAATGTTCGACATTAGACGCTGCAAATTATATCGGTTCAATCACCTGTACACCATGCATGTGCAATAACTTTGGACAAAAGCTAAGGATGGTGATCATAAGTTGGACTGCTAGGGTATCTAAGCAACAATAAATTATTCTCAAGAAAACTTTTTGCCAACTTTTACAATGGATGACATGTACGACAACTAGTTGAATTATTGATTTGGTGTTGTGGTGTAGTTGGTTCTCACGTTAGTCTTACACACTAAATGTCTCTGGTTCAAACCAAGGCAACACCATTGTCATACATATGCATCGTCTACCTTCTGAAGAGGTAATCTCATGGGGTATTTGTTTCTTAGTTTAAGTGAATTGAGGTACTTCTTCTCATAAAAATGCTACAAGTTCTATGCCAATGGATTCTGGGTGTCATGATTTTTTTCTCGTTAACCATTACGCATGTTCAACTTCCCTTTATTTGTTTTTGTACATTAGTTGATGACCACGTCGTTCTAAGACCCCGAAGATGTAGTTATTCTTTAGTTTAATTTGAAAAACGTGGTTGTCCTTTTATAGAATGTAGATTTTTGATATCAAATTGATAATCTCTCGTTGATTTTCTGGTGTAGTCGTATTTTTCTTCCCAAATATATTTTTATGTGGACGATTATACGCTCAAAATTGTGACTTTAGGTTGTTTTTTATCACTATATATTCGATATTAGCCATTGCAAATTATACTGGTTCAATCACCTTTCCAGCACATATATTTGATAACTTTGAATAAAAGCTAATATCGGTGATCGTTAGTTGGATTCTGATGGTATCTAAGGATAAGAAATTTTTCTCCGAATAACTTTCTATCAACCATTAAACGCATGCAGGATTAAGTACATAAATTTATTGAATTATTTGGTGTTGTGGTGTAGTCGATTATCACGTCAGTCTAACACACTGAAGGTCTCTGGTTCAAACCCAGGCAACGCTATTCCATTGTGGATTCATGAAGGTGATACCTTTTTTTCACTATACAAGAGACTCTTTACTTTGGCTTCGTGGTCTAGTTCTTCGTTTGCTTTGTAAATGTAATTTTATACTCGAAAATATAAGCTCAGTCGAGTGATTTGGCATTGTTTATAATCACCGTAGATTCTACCTTGAGCAAAGCATCATATATCCCTCAATCGACTTATATCCTTTTATATTTTAGAATTATTTGCAAAAGTTAATGTTATGGACAATCAGTTCGATGCTTAAACACTCCGGGTGTTAATAAATTTTTCTCGAGACTAGGATTTGTTAACCATCGCCCGTGTGTTGTTTAGCCTGTATGCTTAGAATCAATAATTCAGTGGTATGGATTAGTTGGTTAGCACGTCTATGTATAGCGGTGAAGGTTTAGTTATTCTTTAGTTTTTACCCAAAGATATTGATGCCCTTTACTCGATAGTAGATCTTTGTTTTTAAGATGGTGATCTCACGTTGGTTTTATAGTGTAGATGTATTTTTCTTTTGCAAATGTAATTTTATGTATATGAATATAAGCTAGGAACCAAAACTTTATGTTGTTTTCTATCGTTTAATGTTTGATATTAGACGTTGCAAATTATATCGGCTCCATCACCTTTCCACGATGCATATGCAATAGCTTTGGACAAAAGCTAATGATGGTGATCTTAAGTTGGACTGTTAGGGTATCTAAGAAACAAGAAATTTTTCTCAGGAAAACTTTTTTCCAACTATTACAATGGACGACGAGTACGACTAGAAGTTCCATGCGGAAACACTTCGGGTCTTAATAATATTTTCTCGAGACTTGGTTTTCTTAACCAATGCCTTTGTGGTGTTTAGCTTGTATGCTTAGAATCGATAATTCATTGTTATGGATTAGTTGGTTAGCACGTTTGTGCATAGCAATGAAGATGTAGTTATTCTTTAGTTTCATTCGAAAGATGTAGATGCTCTTTACAAAATAGTAGAATTTTATTTTTAAGTGAGAAATCTTACGTTGGTCCTATAGTGTAGCTATATTTTTCTTTTGCGAATATAATCTTATGCGTAGGAGTATAAGCTACGAACGACAGCTTTAGGTTGCTTTTTATCATTTAATGTTCGACATTAGACGCTGCAAATTATGTCGGTTCAATCACCTGTACACCATGCATGTGCAATAACTTTGGACAAAAGCTAAGGATGTTGATCATAAGTTGGACTGCTAGGGTATCTAAGCAACAAGAAATTCTTCTCAAGAAAACTTTTTGCCAACTTTTACAATGGATGACACGTACGACAACTAGTTGAATTATTGATTTGGTGTTGTGATGTAGTTGGTTATCATGTTAGTCTTACACACTAAAGGTCTCTGGTTCAAACCCAGGCAACACCATTGCCATACATATGCATCGTCTATAAAATTGCCTTCTGACTATAAGAGGTAATCTAATGGGGTATGCTACAAGTTCTATGTTGATGGATTCTGGGTGTCAAGATTTTCATGTTCAACTTCCCTTTATTTGTTTTTGTACTTTAGTTGACGAGCACGTCGTTCTAAGACCCCGAAGATGTAGTTATTCTTTAGTTTAATTTGAAAAACGTGGTTGTCCTTTTATAGAATGTAGATTTTTGATATCAAATTGATAATCTCTCGTTGATTTTCTGGTGTAGTCGTATTTTTCTTCCCAAATATATTTTTATGTGGACGATTATACGCTCAAAATTGTGACTTTAGGTTGTTTTTTATCACTATATATTTGATATTAGCCATAGCAAATTATTCTAGTTCAATCACCTTTCCAGCACATATATTTGATAACTTTGAATAAAAGCTAATGTCGGTGATCGTTAGTTGGATTCTGATGGTATCTAAGGACAAGAAAATTTTCAAATATTGATAAGGAATCCAACAGCATAGATAGATAGAAATTTGGACATCATTTGATTGGTAAAATTATTGATTCAAATATTGATCCAAATGGATGATCTAGATTAAATCACTTAAATAATGGACGACCATGATTGAAACTAAGATTTAAGATTTTAATTATTTATTTTGTTAAATTCTTCATTTTCCTCCCACTGTTCTAGCTCTCCTCTTTCTTCTCTCTCTCCTCCCCTATTTCATGCGACTACCCTTGTCGACGACGCTCCAGCCACTTTCGGTGGAATTTTTCGACGAGATTTGAACCATGAGTAGAATTTTATTTTTAAGAGAGCAATCTCACGTTGGTCCTATAGTGTAGCTATATTTTTCTTTTGCGAATATAATCTTATGCGTAGGAGTATAAGCTACGAACGACAGCTTTATATAAGGAGTCCATTGGATTTGAGATAAGGACCAGTCTAGTGTCCCTAGGATATAAGTCATATATGTAATATTGATCGTAATAATCGCGTATGAAATTCAGAATGTAGCCAGAACATGGTAACTCAAGGGATAAAGCACCACAAGGTCAGGAGGGTTTATCTGCCTCCCATGTAGTGTTTGTTGAGGGTGGTCAGGCTACACCACCTGTAGTTGGAGGAGTAACTCTTAGTGACGAGCAATTTCAAACACTCCTCAGAGCAATTTAGACTCAGGCTACACAGGTACAGACTCCCGTTCCACCAATGTAAGCACCCATAGTTGTTCCTCAGACTGATTTACTGAAGCAGATAAAGACTACCTGACAATTAGGCTATTACGGTTTTGAGGGAAGATTGTTAGAGACATGAGATTAATGGAAGCATACACTATCAAACTAGTAGCTCAGTTATTAGATGGCGATGCATAGGCTTGGTGGGAATCCTCAGTGTAAGTGGAGTCATATTGACTACATGAGTAGAATTCACAGCTATATTTAATTGGAAATATTATACCAGTTTCTATAAGAATTAGAAGAGGGAAGAATTCTTTGTATTACGACAGGATCATAGATCAGTACTAGAGTTTGATATTGAGTTACGATTTTTATCAGTATTTATGCCAGAATTTACTCGAGATACTGAATATATACGTAACAGATTTAGGAAGGGACTGAATTTAGAGATCAGAAGATTGTAAGTTACATCACAACTATCAGTTATCATGAGTTAGTGCAAATGATAGTGGAGATTGAGCACATATCTTAGGAATCTTCTAAGGGTAAAGAAGTTTTTAAATGAAAGAAAAAGTCAGGATTTTTCAGTTCTACATTTTAGAGAAAGAGTACAATAGTTAGAGGATCGCAAAGAATAGGAAAATCCTTTGGTAGTACCTTCGGACTATAGACCTACTCTCGAGCTTTACCGGTTCCAGATTTTGAGTCTCATGCTCGATCTATGACCACAGATGCTTGTAGAAATTGTGATAAGAATCATTCTAGAATATGCAGAGCTCCTTTGAGATGTTTCTATTGCCATCAGACAGGGCATTATCATAATAACTACCTGAGACTTTAACAAAGAGGAGTTAGTAGAAGCCTTGGATGCCTAGACAAGTTACCCAGTGGTAGAGGATCAACCACTCAAGATAGGCCAGCATCAGGGGCAGCGAGAGGTCAAAGAGCCGAGCAAGGAAGTAATATTAGAGGATCACAGTGTGGTTCTGGGATTCCACCACGAGAGCAGACCAAGATTTTTGCCAGTTCAGATAAGGAGGCTGAGGCTAATCCGACTCTGATTATAGGTACTTTACAACTATTTCAACATTCTGCTAGAGTACTTATTGATAGTGGTTCTCATAGATCTTATATTAATCCTGAGTTTGCAAAGTTTAGTAATAGATCATTAGTTTCTTTGAAACCTGAACTTATCGTATGCACACCTCTAGGACAATAATTACTTAGAGATACAATTTACAAGGACTGTAAGATTATGTTGGTAGATACGATCTTATTAGCTGATCTAATCCCATTAGATATGATAGATCTTGATTTAATACTGGAAATTGATTGGTTAGCTCGATATAAAGCCACAATTAACGGTTTTACCAAGGAAGTGGTATTCTCAAGAGAAGGAATACCTGAGATGCATTTACTGGGAACCGTCGAATCCTACCGAATTGTGTGATTTCGGTGCTACAAGCTTGGAAACTAATAAGAAAAGGATGTGTATTCTATTTAGCTCACATAATAGACACATCCACATCTAGAACCAAGCTCGAAGAGATACCGGTTGTGCGTGAATTTCTAAATGTATTTTTAGAAGATTTACTAGGTGTACCACCTAATAGGGAAGTTGATTTCTTTATTGAATTGCAACCAAACACTCACCCTATCACAATTCAACCATATAGAATAACTCCTGTAAAACTCAGTGAATTAAATGTATCAACTAAAAGAATTACTAGACAAAGGCTTTATCAGTTGCAACACCTCACCATGGGGAGCACTAGTACTATTTGTAAAGAAGAAAAATGGTACCTTAAGATTATCCATTAAATATAGATAATTAAATAAGGTGACCATCAAGAATAAGTATCCTTTGCCGAGAATTGATGATCTTTTTGATCAACTACAAGGGGCTAAGGTATTTTCAAAGATTGATCTTACGTCAGAATATCATCAATTAAGGATCAGGGAGTCAGATATATTTAAGACTACCTCCAGGACCAGATATGGATACTATGAGTTTGTAATAATGCATTTTGGTTTGACAAATGCCCCAACTGCATTTCTGGATATGATAAATAGGGTATTTCATCCATATCTAGACAAGTTTGTTATTTTTTTTTTGATGATATTATGATATACTCTCCTAAAGAAAATGAACATGCAATACATTTGAAAGTAATTTTACAAACATTGCGGGAAAATAAATTATGTGCAAAATTTTCTAAATACGAGTTATGGTTAAAGGAGGGGAAATTCTTGGGACACATAGTATCAGAAAAGGGGTTGATTCAAATAAAGTAGAAGTAGTTCTGAAACGGGAACGACCCAAGAATTTCACCCAGATTTTATGTTTCGTAGGTCTAGCTGGATATTACAGAAGGTTTATTTAAGGATTTTCTAAGGTAGCTGGACCACTCACACGATTGATAAGAAAGGAAGTAAAATTTCAATAAGATCAGGATTGTGAAAGGATTTTTCAGAAACTCAAGGATTATCTCACTTATGCTCCAATTCTGACATTACCAAAGCCTAACGTAGATTATATAATATACAGTAATAATTCCAGGCAAAGACTAGGATGTGTATTGATGCAAAAAGGAAAAGATATTGCTTATGCATCCTATCAGTTAAGGAATCATGAATTGAATTACCCTACCCATGATTTGAAACTGGTAGCAATGGTATTTGCATTAAAAATATGGTGAAATTATCTTTATAGAGTTCGGTGCCATATTTTTACCGACCATCAAAGCTTGAAATATATTATGACTTAGAAAAAATTAAACTTGAGACAAAGAAGATGGTTGAAATTGATAAAGAATTACGATCTAGTAATTGAGTATCATCCAGGAAAAGCTAATGTGGTGGCAGATGCATTGAGTAAGAAGTCAGTTACGTTATCAACTATTTCAGCCACTACATTATCTCAATTAGTAAAATTAAAATCTTTGAGAGTTCAGCTAGATTATGATAAATCTAGTGAGATACTTGCTACATTTATTGTGCGACCCACACTTCATGAGGAAATTCATATTTTGAAAAGTTCAGATAAGGAATTGAGGAAAGTACTCCATAGAATTCAAATAGAAGAGAAAACTGAGTTCAGGATGAGGGATGATGGGTTATTGGTATACCAAGATAGAGTTTGCATCCTTAAGAAAGCTATTTTGGAGGAAGCTTATTCCTCAGCATATGCAATGCACCCAGGAAGTACGAAAATATATCGCACAATAAAAGGAAGCTATTGGTGGTCAGGAATGAAGAAAAACATTGCTGATTATATAGCTAAGTGTCATATATATCAGCAAGTTAAAGTAGAGTACCAAAGACTTGTAGGAAAGCTACAACCTTTGTCAATTCCAGAATGCAAATGAGAACATATCACAATAGATTTTGTAATAGGATTACCTCATACATCAGTAATCATAATGCAATATAGGTAATTGTGGATAGATTTACGAAATTTGGTCATTTTCTGGCAATTCATAATACTTACTCATTGGATAAATTAATCAGAATCTATATTCAGGAGATTGTGAAACTTTATGGAGTTCCCATTACCATTGTTTCTGATAGAGATCCCAAATTTACTTTCTATTTTTTACCAAAGATGCATGAAGATTTGGGTACGACATTGCAATTTAGTACAACTTTTCATCCTCAAATAGATGGCCAATAAGAAAGGATAATTCAAATGCTGGAAGATATGTTGCGAGCTTGTGCACTTGAATTTAAGGGAAGTTGGGATCAACACTTACCTTTAATTGAATTTACTTACAATAACAGTTACCAAGCGAGTATCGGAATGCCACCATATGAGGCTTTATATGAAAGGAAACGTAGAACACCATTATATTGGGATGAAGTGGGAGAAAGACGAATAGAAGGGAATAAGTTGATTGAAACTACGACAGAGAAGATTAGAATCATAAAGAAAAGATTGAAAGTAGCCTAGGATAGACAGAAGAGTTATGCATATAATTGAAGAGAGAATTAGAGTTTCAACTTGGGATATGGTCTACCTGAAAGTAGCTCCGTGGAAAGAAATTATACGATTTAGAAACACAGACAAGTTGAGTCCTAGATATATTAGACCCTTCAGAATTATTAACAGAATTGGTCTTGTGGCTTACAGATTGGAGTTACCTCAGGAGATGACTAGAATACATGATGTATTTCATGTATCTATATTAAGGAAACATATTATAGATCCGGAATAAGTATTGCAGACACCCCCGATAGAGCTTGCAGATAACTTAAGCTTTAAGATACAACCTGTTCAGATCCTAGAACAAAAGAAGAAAATCCTAAGAAATAAGGATGTATGGATGATTAAAGTTTTATGGAGAAGTGTACAGGTGAAGGAAATCACTTGGGAATCAGAAGAGTAGATGAAGACTATTTCAAGTGACTTCTAAAACTAAATTTTGAGAACAAAATTTCTTTAGGGGGTAGGATGTGAGATTTTTATTTTTATATTAAGGATAATTGTGTAATAGATAATAATTTTGAGGGGTTTTATGAAAGAAATAATAGGAATGACTTATTTGTAAAATTATATGGATTTTTGAAGTATGTAATTTTGATGTAAAAATTATAACTCAGATAGGAGTTTTGATAAGGTATCCAACGGTGTAGACGGAACACAATTTGGACGTCGTTTGATTGGTCAAATTATTGAATCAAAGATTGATCCAAAAGAAGATCCAAATTAAATCACTTAAATAATGAATGGCCAGGATTGAAACTAAGATTTAATATTTTAATTATTTATTTCGTTAAATTCTTCATTTTGCTCCCACCGCTCGAGCTCTCTCCTCTTTCTTGTCTCTTTTCTCCCCTGTTTCATTTGCCCTTGTCGACGATGCTCCGGCCACTTTCGGTAGAATTTTTTGATGGGATTTGAACCACGAGATTAGGTGAGCTAAGAGAACACATTAGAACCATCATTTTTAAGTTTTGGCAAAGATTTGAGGGAGAAATTAGAGTTTTGACATCGACGATGAAAACTCAATCGCCAAAGTTTGCTCCGACGATCCCGGCCATTCTAGCTATGGAACTCGACAAACATGGTACCTATGACTTCTCTCGATGAGAGCTATCCATTAGAACCTGGGTTGATGGCGATTGGCCGCCGGTGAACGGAAAACTCAAAAGTTAAGGTTTAGCCACTATGAGCTTCTCCGGCGAAATTGGACACCGATGAGCTCTAAGAATTAGGGAATATAGATTTTTTGGAATCCTCGTGAAGAGAGCTTTCAATTGATACCAATATTGGGGCTGATCGAAGAAGTTCGCCGGTGGCCATCTTTCCGGCGAGTCTTCGGTGAACTTTCTGGCGAACTTGAGATAAAAATTAGGTTAAGTATAGAGATTATTATAAGAGTGTTAATGAAGATGAATTTATAAAATTATTACCGAATTGAGAATTAAAATTCATTGAAATATTCACAGGAAATTTCATAAGTACGAGGATATGAACAATCGCGATACGCGTTAGAATGCAATTACGATGATAGGATGAGGTGAGTGTTTCTTCTCTGGATAGAATATATGGGAAAATTCTCAATGTTTAGTCCAGGAGAAGAACTATATCCCTTTGATTAGATATGCTTGCTATTCTTTGGACTCTCCTACTAGTTAATATTCCTTATTTTGATTATAAATGTGTTGTGAATAACCTTGATATCCATGTTTAGCTTTTCAGTGCTATTTGTTCCTCGATCCATTATAAGCATGATAATATGCTTTTGTTGACTCTAAATCTAGCATATGTATTTGTTTGATTATTCGTGAAATCATTTCACTATCGAATGCATATGGCTAATATGACATAATACTAAATAGTGCTATAAGCACCCTCACAACAGTGATCAGAGATTATACATTATTAGCACTCCTACGCACCACCTATGGAGAGGGGATCAATAGATATTGAGGCATGTAGCTAAACTCTTGATTTTTGAAAGGTAGGATAGTTTTACCTTTATTTTGTGTACAGAAAGATCAACTGGATAGATATTTTGTGTATTATTGGGCAGATGCCCTATTTTAATTGTAAATCATTTGTATATAAGTGGTTTTCTTATATAATAATCTCATTAATTTTCTAGTGTAGTCATATTTTTCTTCCCAAATATATTTTTATGTGGACGATTATAAGCTCAAAAGAGTGACTTGAGGTTGTTTTTTATCACTATATATTCGATATTAGCCATTGCAAATTATACAGGTTCAATCACCTTTCCAGCACATATATTTGATAACTTTGAATAAAAGCTAATGTCGGTTATCGTTAGTTGGATTTTGATGGTATCTAAGCCACAAGAAATTTTTCTCCGAATAACTTTCTATCAACCATCAAACGCGTGTCAGATTACGTACATAAATTTATTGAATGATTTGGTGTTGTGGTATAGTTGGTTATCACATTAGTCTTACACAATAAACGTCTCTGGTCCAAATCCAGGCAGCACCATTGCCATACATATGCATCGCTTATAAAATTACCTTTTGACTATAAGAGGTAAACTCATGGGGTATTTGTTTCTTAGTTTAAGTGAATTGAGGTAGTTCGTCTCATAAAAAATGCTACAAGTTCTATGCTGATGGATTCTGGGTGTCAAGAATTTTTTCTAGTTCACCATTACGCATGTTCAACTTCCCTACTTAAGATGAATTATTTATTTTTGTACTTTCGCATGTTCAACTTCCCTCCTTAAGATGAATTATTTATTTTTGTACTTTAGTTGATGAGCACGTCATTCTAAGACGCTGAAGATGTAGTTATTCTTAAGTTTAATTTGAAAAACGTGGTTGTCCTTTTATTGAATGTAGATTTTTGATATCAAAATGATAATCTCTCGTTGATTTTCTGGTGTAGTTTATTTTTTCTTCCCAAATATATTTTTATGTGGACGATTATACGCTCAAGATTGTGACTTGAGGTTGTTTTTTATCAATATATATTCGATATTAGCTATTGCAAATTATCCTAGTTCAATCACCTTTCCAGCACATATATTTGATAACTTTGAATAAAAGCTAATGTCGGTGATCGTTAGTTGGATTCTGATGGTATCTAAGGACAAATTTTTTTTCTCCGAATAACTTTCTATCAACCATCAAACGCGTGCAGGATTAAGTACGTAAATTTATTGAATGATTTGGTGTTGTGGTGTAGTCGGTTATCACGTTAGTTTAACACACTGAAGGTCTCTGGTTCAAACCCAGGCAACGCCATTCCATTGTGGATTCATGAAGGTGATACCTTTTTTTCACTATACAAGATACTCTTACTCTCGCTACGTGGTATAGTTCTTCGTTTGCTTTGAAAATGTAATTTTATACTCGAAAATATAAGCTCAGTCGAGTGATTTGGCATTGTTTATAATCACCACAGATTCTACCTTGAGCAAAGCAACATATATCCCTCAATCGACTTATATCCTTTTATATTTTAGAATTATGAGCAAAAGTTAATGTTATGGACAATCAGTTCAATGCGTAAACACTCCGGGTGTTAATAAATTTTTCTCGAGACTAAGATTAATTAACCATCGCCCGTGTGTTGTTTAGCTTGTATGCTTAGAATCAATAATTCAGTGTTATGGATTAGTTGGTTAGCACGTCTATGTATAGCGGTGAAGGTTTAGTTATTCTTTAGTTTTAACCGAAAGATATTGATGCCCTTTACTCGATAGTAGATATTTGTTTTTAAGATAGCGATCTCACGTTGGTTTTATAGTGTAGATGTATTTCTCTTTTGCAAATGTAATTTTATGCATATGAATATAAGCTAGGAACCAAAACTTTAGGTTGTTTTCTATCGTTTAATGTTTGATATTAGACATTGCAAATTATATTGGCTCAATCACCTTTCCACCATGCATATGCAATAGCTTTGGACAAAAGCTAATGATGGTGATCATAAGTTGGACTGTTAGGGTATCTAAGAAACAAGAAATTTTTCTCAGGAAAACTTTTTACCAGCTATTACAATGGACGACGAGTACGACTAGAAGTTCAATACAGAAACACTTCGGGTCTTAATAATTTTTTATCGAGACTTGGTTTTCTTAACCAATGCCTTTGTGGTGTTTAGCTTGTATGCTTAGAATTGATAATTCATTGTTATGGATTAGTTGGTTAGCACGTTTGTGCATAGCAATGAAGATGTAATTATTCTTTAGTTTCATTCGAAAGATGTAGATGCTCTTTACAAAATAGTAGAATTTTATTTTTAAGAGAGCAATCTCACGTTGGTCCTATAGTGTAGCTATATTTTTCTTTTGCGAATATGATCTTATGCGTAGGAGTGTAAGCTACGATCGACAGCTTTAGGTTGCTTTTTATCATTTAATGTTCGACATTAGACGCTGCAAATTATATCAGTTCAATCACCTGTACACCATGCATGTGCAATAACTTTGGACAAAAGCTAAGGATGGTGATCATAAGTTGGACTGCTAGGGTATCTAAGCAACAAGAAATTCTTCTCAAGAAAACTTTTTGCCAACTTGTACAATGGATGACGTGGACAGTTGGATTGTTGATTTGGTGTTGTGGTGTAGTTGGTTATCACGTTAAGCTATTGGTGGTCAGGAATGAAGAAAAACATTGCTGATTATATAGCTAAGTGTCATATATATCAGCAAGTTAAAGTAGAGTACCAAAGACTTGTAGGAAAGCTACAACCTTTGTCAATTCCAGAATGCAAATGAGAACATATCACAATAGATTTTGTAATAGGATTACCCCACACATCAGTAATCATTACCCATACATCAGTAATCATAATGCAATATAGGTAATTGTGGATAGATTTACGAAATTTGATCATTTTCTGGCAATTCATAATACTTACTTATTGGATAAATTAATCAGAATCTATATTCAGGAGATTGTGAAACTTTATGGAGTTCCCATTACCATTGTTTCTGATAGAGATCCCAAATTTACTTTCTATTTTTTACCAAAGATGCATGAAGATTTGGGTACGACATTGCAATTTAGTACAGCTTTTCATCTTCAAATAGTTGGCCAATAAGAAAGGACAATTCAAATGCTGGAAGATATGCTGCGAGCATGTGTACTTGAATTTAAGGGAAGTTGGGATCAACACTTACCGTTAATTGAATTTACTTACAATAATAGTTACCAAGCGAGTATCGGAATGCCACCATATGAGGCTTTATATGGAAGGAAATGTAGAACACCATTATATTGGGATGAAGTGGGAGAAAGATGAATAGAAGGGAATAAGTTGATTGAAACTACGACAGAGAAGATTAGAATCATAAAGAAAAGATTGAAAGTAGCCTAGGATAGATAGAAGAGTTATGCATATAATTGAAGAGAGAATTAGAGTTTCAACTTGGGATATGGTCTACTTGAAAGTAGCTCCGTGGAAAGAAATTATACGATTTAGAAACACAGGCAAGCTGAGTCCTAGATATATTAGACCCTTCAGAATTATTAACAGAATTGGTCTTGTGGCCTACAGATTAGAGTTACCTCAGGAGATGACTAGAATACATGATGTATTTCATGTATCTATATTGAGGAAACATATTATGGATCCAGAATAAGTATTGCAGACACCCTCGATAGAGCTTGCAGATAACTTAAGCTTTAAGATACAACCTGTGCAGATCCTGGAACAAAAGAAGAAAATCCTAAGAAATAAGGATGTATGGATGATTAAAGTTTTATGGAGAAGTGTACAGGTGAAGGAAATCACTTGGGAATCAGAAGAGTAGATGAAGACTATTCCAAGTGACTTCTAAAACTAAATTTTGAGAACAAAATTTCTTTAGGGGGTAGGATGTGAGATTTTTATTTTTATATTAAGGATAATTGTGTAATAGATAATAATTTTGAGGGGTTTTATGAAAGAAATAATAGGAATGACTTATTTGTAAAATTATATGGATTTTTGAAGTATGTAATTTTGATGTAAAAATTATAACTCAGATAGGAGTTTTGATAAGGTATCCAACGGCGTAGACGGAACACAATTTGGACGTCGTTTGATTGGTCAAATTATTGAATCAAAGATTGATCCAAAAGAAGATCCAAATTAAATCACTTAAATAATGAATGGCCAGGATTGAAACTAAGATTTAATATTTTAATTATTTATTTCGTTAAATTCTTCATTTTGCTCCCACCGCTCGAGCTCTCTCCTCTTTCTTGTCTCTTTTCTCCCATGTTTCACGTGACAACGATGACGAGCACACTTGTCGACGACGCTCCGGCCACTTCCGGTAGAATTTTTTGATGGGATTTGAACCACAAGATCGGGTGAGCTAAGAGAACAAATTAGAACCATCATTTTTAAGTTTTGATAAAGATTTGAAGGAGAAATTGGAATTTTGACGTCGACGGCGAAAACTCAATCGCCAAAGTTTGCTCCGACGATCCCGGCCATTCTAGCTATGGAACTCGACAAACATGGTACCTATGACTTCTCTCGATGAGAGCTATCCATTAGAACCTGGGTTGATGGCGATTGGCCGCCGGTGAACGGAAAACTCAAAAGTTAAGGTTTAGCCACTATGAGCTTCTCCGGCGAAATTGGACACCGATGAGCTCTAAGAATTAGGGAAAATAGATTTTTTGGAATCCTCATGAAGAGAGCTTTCAATTGATACCAATATTGGGGCTGATCGAAGAAGTTCGCCGGTGGCGAACTTTCTTGCGAGTCTCCAGTGAACTTTCTGGCGAACTTGAGATAAAAATTAGGGTAAATATAGAGATTATTCTAAGAGTGTTGATGAAGACGAATTTGTAAAATTATTACCGAATTAAGAATGAAAATTCATTGAAATATTCACAGGAAATTTCATAAGTTAGTTCGAGGATACGAATAATCGCGATACGAGTTAGAACGCGATTACGACGATAGGATCAGGTGAGTGTTTATTCTCTAGATAGAATATATGGGAAAGTTCTAAATGTTTAGTCCAGGAGAAGAACTATATCCCTTTGATTAGATATGCTTGCTATTCTTTGGACTCTCCTACTAGTTAATATTCCTCATTTTGATTATAAATGTGTTGTGAATAACCTCGATATCCATGTTTAGCTTTTCAGTGCTATTGTTCCTCGATCCATTATAAGCATGATAATATGCTTTTGTTGACTCTAAATCTAGTATATGCATCTGTTTGATTATTCGTGAAATCATTTCACTATTGAATGCATATGGCTAATATGACATAATACTAGAAAGTGCTATAAGAACCCTCACAGCAGTGATCGGAGATTATACATTATTAACACTCCTACGCACCACCTATGGAGAGGGGATTGATAGATATTGTGGCATGTAGCTAAACTCCTGATTTTTTAAAGGTAGGATAGTTCTACCTTTATTTTGTGTATAGAAAGATCCACTGGATAGATATTTTGTGTATTATTGGGCAGATGCCCTATTTTAATTGTAAATCATTTGTATATAAGTATTTTCTTATATAATAATCTCGTTAATTTTCTGGTGTAGTCGTATTTTTCTTCCGAAATATATTTTTATGTGGACGATTATACGCTTAAAATAGTGACTTGAGGTTGTTTTTTATCACTATATATTCGATATTAGCCATTGCAAATTATACAGGTTCAATCACCTTTCCAGCACATATATTTGATAACTTTGAATAAAAGCTAATGTCGGTTATCGTTAGTTGGATTATGATGGTATTTAAGCCACAAGAAATTTTTCTCCGAATAACTTTCTATCAACCATCAAACGCGTGCAGGATTAAGTACGAAAATTTATTGAATGATTTGGTGTTGTGGTGTAGTCGGTTATCACGTCAGTCTAACACATTGAAGGTCTCTCATTCAAACCCAGGCAACGCCATTCCATTGTGGATTCATGAAGGTGATACCTTTTTTTCACTATACAAGAGACTCTTACTTTGGCTTCGGGGTCTAGTTCTTCGTTTGCTTTGAAAATGTAATTTTATACTCGAAAATATAAGCTTAGTCGAGTGATTTGGAGTATAAGCTACGAACGACAGCATTAGGTTGTTTTTTATCATTTAATGTTCGACATTAGACGCTGCAAATTATATCGGTTCAATCACCTGTACACCATGCATGTGCAATAACTTTGGACAAAAGCTAAGGATGGTGATCATAAGTTGGACTGCTAGGGTATCTAAGCAACAAGAAATTCTTCTCAAGAAAACTTTTTGCCAACTTTTACAATGGATGACGTGTACGACAACTAGTTGAATTATTGATTTGGTGTTGTGGTGTAGTTGGTTATCACGTTAGTCTTACACACTAAAGGTCTCTGATTCAAACCCAGGCAACACCATTGCCATACATATGCATTGTCTATAAAATTGCCTTGTGACTATAAGAGGTAATCTCATGGGGTATTTGTTTCTTAGTTTAAGTGAATTGAGGTAGTTCTTCTCATATAAAATGCTACAAGTTCAATGTCGATGGATTCTGGGTGTCAAGATTTTTTTCTCGTTAAAGTTCAACTTCCCTTTATTTGTTTTTGTACTTTAGTTGATGAGCACATCGTTCTAAGACGCCGAAGATGTAGTTATTCTTTAGTTTAATTTGAAAACCGTGGTTGTCCTTTTATAGAATGTAGATTTTTGATATCAAATTGATAATCTCTCGTTGATTTTCTGGTGTAGTCGTATTTTTCTTCCCAAATATATTTTTATGTGGACGATTATACGCTCAAAATTCCGACTTGAGGTTGTTTTTTATCACTATATATTCGATATTAGCCATTGCAGATTATACTGGTTCAATCACCTTTCCAGCACATATATTTGATAACTTTGAATAAAAGCTAATGTCGGTGATCGTTAGTTGGATTCTGATGGTATCTAAGGACAAGAAATTTTTCTCCGAATAACTTTCTATAAACCATTAAATGCGTGCAGGATTAAGTATGTAAATTTATTGAATGATTTGGTGTTGTGGTGTAGTCGGTTATCACGTCAGTCTAACACACAGAAGGTCTCTGGTTCAAATCCAAGCAACACAATTCTATTGTGGATTCATGAAGGTGATATATTTTTTTCACAATACAAGACTCTTACTTTGGCTTCGTGGTCTACTTCTTCGTTTGCTTTGAAAATGTAATTTTATACTCAAAAATATAAGCTCAGTCGAGTGATTTGGCATTGTTTATAATCACCGCAGATTCTACCTTGAGCAAAGCAACATATATCCCTCAATCGACTTATATCCTTTTATATTTTAGAATTATGAGCAAAAGTTAATGTTATGGGCAATCAGTTCGATGCGTAAACACTCCGGGTGTTAATAAATTTTTCTCGAGACTAAGATTAGTTAACCATCGCCCGTGTGTTGTTTAGCTTGTATGCTTAGAATCAATACGCTCAAATTGATAATCTCTCGTTGATTTTCTGGTGTAATCGTATTTTTCTTCCCAAATATATTTTTATGTGGACGATTATACGCTCAAAATTCCGACTTGAGGTTGTTTTTTATCACTATATATTCGATATTAGCCATTGCAGATTATACTGGTTCAATCACCTTTCCAGCACATATATTTGATAACTTTGAATAAAAGCTAATGTCGGTTATCGTTAGTTGGATTCTGATGGTATCTAAGGACAAGAAATTTTTCTCCGAATAACTTTCTATAAACCATTAAATGCGTGCAAGATTAAGTACGTAAATTTATTGAATGATTTGGTGTTGTGGTGTAGTTGATTATCATGTCAGTCTAACACACAGAAGGTCTCTGGTTCAAACCCAGGCAACGCCATTCTATTGTGGATTCATGAAGGTGATACATTTTTTTCACAATACAAGACTCTTACTTTGGCTTCGTGGTCTACTTCTTCGTTTGCTTTGAAAATGTAATTTTATACTCAAAAATATAAGCTCAGTCGAGTGATTTGGCATTGTTTATAATCACCGCAGATTCTACCTTGAGCAAAGCAACATATATCCCTCAATCGACTTATATCCTTTTATATTTTAGAATTATGAGCAAAAGTTAATGTTATGGGCAATCAGTTCGATGCGTAAACACTCCGGGTGTTAATAAATTTTTCTCGAGACTAAGATTAGTTAACCATCGCCCGTGTGTTGTTTAGCTTGTATGCTTAGAATCAATAATTCAGTGTTATGGATTAGTTGGTTAGCACGTCTATGTATAGCTGTGAAGGTTTAGTTATTCTTTAGTTTTAACCGAAAGATATTGATGCCCTTTACTCGATAGTAGATCTTTGTTTTTAAGATGGCGATCTCACGTTTGGTGTTGTGGTGTAGTCGGTTATCAAGTCAGTCAAACACACAGAAGGTCTCTGGTTCAAAGTCAGGCAACGCCATTCTATTGTGGATTCATGAAGGTGATACATTTTTTTCACAATACAAGACTCTTACTTTGGCTTCGTGGTCTACTTCTTCGTTTGCTTTGAAAATGTAATTTTATACTCAAAAATATAAGCTCAGTCGAGTGATTTGGCATTGTTTATAATCACCGCAGATTCTACCTTGAGCAAAGCAACATATATCCCTCAATCGACTTATATCCTTTTATATTTTAGAATTATGAGCAAAAGTTAATGTTATTGGCAATCAGTTCGATGCGTAAACACTCCGGGTGTTAATAAATTTTTCTCGAGACTAAGATTAGTTAACCATCGCCCGTGTGTTGTTTAGCTTGTATGCTTAGAATCAATAATTCAGTGTTATGGATTAGTTGGTTAGCACGTCTATGTATAGCTGTGAAGGTTTAGTTATTCTTTAGTTTTAACCGAAAGATATTGATGCCCTTTACTCGATAGTAGATCTTTGTTTTTAAGATGGCGATCTCACATTTGGTGTTGTGGTGTAGTCGGTTATCACGTCAGTCTAACACACCAAAGGTCTCTGGTTCAAACCCAGGCAACGCCATTCTATTGTGGATTCATGAAGGTGATACATTTTTTTCACAATACAAGACTCTTACTTTGGCTTCGTGGTCTACTTCTTCGTTTGCTTTGAAAATGTAATTTTATACTCAAAAATATAAGCTCAGTCGAGTGATTTGGCATTGTTTATAATCACCGCAGATTCTACCTTGAGCAAAGCAACATATATCCCTCAATCGACTTATATCCTTTTATATTTTAGAATTATGAGCAAAAGTTAATGTTATGGGCAATCAGTTCGATGCGTAAACACTCCGGGTGTTAATAAATTTTTCTCGAGACTAAGATTAGTTAACCATCGCCCGTGTGTTGTTTAGCTTGTATGCTTAGAATCAATAATTCAGTGTTATGGATTAGTTGGTTAGCCTGTCTATGTATAGCTGTGAATGTTTAGTTATTCTTTAGTTTTAACCGAAAGATATTGATGCCCTCTACTCGATAGTAGATCTTTGTTTTTAAGATGGCGATCTCACGTTGGTTTTATAGTGTAGATGTATTTCTCTTTTGCAAATGTAATTTTATGCATATGAATATAAGCTAGGAACCAAAACTTTAGGTTGTTTTCTATCGTTTAATGTTTGATATTAGACGTTGCAAATTATATCGGCTCCATCACCTTTCCACCATGCATATGCAATAGCTTTGGACAAAAGCTAATGATGGTGATCATAAGTTGGACTGTTAGGGTATCTAAGAAACAAGAAATTTTTCTCACGAATACTTTTTGCCAATTATTACAATGGACGACGAGTAGGACTAGAAGTTCCATGCGGAAACACTTCGGGTCTTATTAATTTTTTCTCGAGACTTGGTTTTCTTAACCAATGCCTTTGTGGTGTTTAGCTTGTATGCTTAGAAACGATAATTCATTGTTATGGATTAGTTGGTTAGCACGTCTGTGCATAGCAATGAAGATGTAATTATTCTTTAGTTTCATTCAAAAGATGTAGATGCTCCTTACAAAATAGTAGAATTTTATTTTTAAGAGAGCAATCTCACGTTGGTCCTATAGTGTAGCTATATTTTTCTTTTGCGAATATAATCTTATGCGTAGGAGTATAAGCTACGAACGACAGCTTTAGGTTGCTTTTTATCATTTAATGTTCGACATTAGACGCTGCAAATTATGTCGGTTCAATCACCTGTACACCATGCATGTGCAATAACTTTGGACAAAAGCTAAGGATGTTGATCATAAGTTGGACTGCTAGGGTATCTAAGCAACAAGAAATTCTTCTCAAGAAAACTTTTTGCCAACTTTTACAATGGATGACACGTACGACAACTAGTTGAATTATTGATTTGGTGTTGTGATGTAGTTGGTTATCATGTTAGTCTTACACACTAAAGGTCTCTGGTTCAAACCCAGGCAACACCATTGCCATACATATGCATCGTCTATAAAATTGCCTTCTGACTATAAGACGTAATCTCATCAAACGCGTGCAGGATTAAGTATGTAAATTTATTAAATCATTTGGTGTTGTGGTGTAGTTGGTTATCACGTCAGTCTAACACACTAGGTTTCTGGTTCAAACCCAGGCAACGCCATTCCATTGTGGATTCATGATTTTTTCACAATATAAGCTCAGTCGAGTGATTTGGCATTGTTTATAATCACCGCAGATTCTACCTTGAGCAAAGCAACATATATCCCTCAATCGACTGATGCGTAAACACTCCGGGTGTTAATAAATTTTTCTCGAGACTAAGATTTGTTAACCATTGCCCGTGTGTTGTTTAAGTTCAAACCCAGGCAATGCCATTCCATTGTTGATTCATGAATGTGATACCTTTGTTTCACAATACAAGAGACTCTTAATTTGGCTTCATGGTCTAGTTCTTCATTTGCTTTGAAAATGTAATTTTATACTCGAAAATATAAGGTCAGTCAAGTGATTTGGCATTGTTTATAATCACCGCAGATTCTACCTTGAGCAAAGCAACATATATCCCTCAATCAACTTATATCCTTTTATATTTTAGAATTATGAGTAAAAGTTAATGTTATGGACCATCAGTTCGATGCGTAAACACTCCGGGTGTTAATAAATTTTTCTTGAGACTAAGATTAGTTAACCATCACCCGTGTGTTGTTTAGCTTGTATGCTTAGAATCAATAATTCAGTGTTATGGATTAGTTGGATAGCACGTCTATGTATAGCGGTGAAGGTTTAGTTATTTTTTAGTTTTAACCGAAAGATATTGATGCCCTTTACTCGATAGTAGATCTTTGTTTTTAAGATGGCGATCTCACGTTGGTTTTATAGTGTAGATGTATTTTTCTTTTGCAAATGTAATTTTATGCATATGAATATAAGCTAGGAACCAAAACTTTAGGTTTTTTTTCTATCGTTTAATGTTTGATATTAGACGTTGCAAATTATATCGGCTCCATCACCTTTCCACCATGCATATGCAATAGCTTTGGACAAAAGCTAATGATGGTGATCATAAGTTGGACTATTAGGGTATCTAAGAAACAATAATATTTTCTTAGAAAACTTTTTGCCAACTATTACAATGGACGACTAGTAGGACAAGTTGGTGAATTGTTGATTTGGTGTTGCGGTGTAGTTGGTTATCACATTAGTCTTACACTAAAGGTGATATTAGACGTTGCAAATTATATTGGTTCATCACCTTTCCAGCACATATATTTGATAACTTTGAATAAAAGCAATGTCTGATCATTAGTTGGAGTCTGACGGTATCTAAGTAATAAGAAATTTTTCTCAAAATAACTTTCTGGTAACCATTAAATGTGAGGAGGATTAAGTCTGTAAATTCCTTGATTTGCAATTGATTGCTTTTGTGATTCTTGAAAATTTCTTTCATTGCTTCTTCCTCCTTTCTTCAGTTTTCTTTTGTGTTCGGAATGCAGCTCTGCCCAGTGCCTTTTCAGGTTGAATCTTTCTCTGTTCTGATGCCCCTATGGCTTTAACTCTTTATTCTAGCGAAGTTGATCTTTTCATTTGGGTTCCGCCTTTGCAATTCTAAACTCCTCTTCCTTCGTAACTGAACCTATCCATAATGTTCTCTCAAAGCTCACATGCTTTTTGACGAAGAGCATTGGCATTTTGAAATGTTGGTTAGAAGGTTTCCCAAAGGCATATTGTTCGTCATTATACTTTTTCCTAGCAACATTTGAGACGGACACGGCTTGCAGAACGTCATTTTAAGAGAATTCATTTCCTTTTCAAGGTCTTAAAATTTTAAACAATCTATCTCTTTGGATCATAACGTTTCATTGATTCTGTCTTCAAATCTACACAATATGAAATCACCTTGCTGATATCTCAACTCCTTAAACTCATGGATGCGATTCTCTTCTTCCTTCAATGACATGGATATGGGCTGCAGCTCACATTCCATAGCTCAGTTTGGCACTCATCAGTTGTTTTTTTTACAACATGAATAATAACTAGACTTCCATCTGCTTTGATGGCTACCTCCGTTTCCACTTGATATTGGTGGCAATTCAACATGATATCTTCTTCGCTACTTCCTGTGATAGGTGGTGTAGAAGCTACCTCATGATCATTCTCGGTGTCCTTGGTCCCTTCTCGATGCGGAAGTAAATCCTTTCAGTACCATTCCTTTTTCTTTAGTCTTCTTCCTTGTGATAAATACAGGTTCATTGATAAGTCTATTGACTTCCTCCATCAAGATCTCAACTTTTTCACCGTTGATGGCTTGCAACTTTTCCAAATTCTTCTGAGTTTTTCCTTGCACTTCAAGTGCAAACTGCAATTCATTTATGCTTCCCTAAACTCAACCTTTAATACCTCTGTTTTCCTTCTCCATCGGTCGACTAGTTCCTCTGTAACTTGCTTTCTTCAGGTGAAGCAAATATGTTTGTTGCCTCTAGCACAGATGTATCCTCAAGGAAGGATGTCCCACCATTTCCGTGAATTGCAAGCTGGTGACTATTTGCCTGGCACAGTTGCTAAGGTATGCCGTCTTGTCATCTTATGCAATTCTTGAACTCTGTGATGGAAATTTTACATACTCTGCACGGTGTGATGTCCTGCCTTTGTGGATACTTTCCACTTGTTAAGAACACTGCCTAGACTTTTTACCATTGGAGATGCAGCTCGATCAGCTGATTACTGGAAATGGCATTTAGCTTACTTAACCTCAGAAGGAAATTATGATATGAGCATTTATTGGTTTCAGGTACTTGCCAATTTGATGAAGTGTTTTTTTTATAATTTTTTTATGCCGGTGGCTTGTATTGCATGATTCGTGGTGGATTAGATTGAGCAGAACGATTTCATTCTAGATCATGTGCTGGGTCATTATGTTCCTGCATCAAAGAGAACGCTGACCCTGATGCATGGTCCCTAGAATACTCCAAATTGAACATGAATCCTCAGGTGTCTAGGTGCTCTTAATTTTAAGATAAGACTCTGATCTTGATATATGTGCCAAATAAATCTTCCATGTAATTTCAAGTATTACCTAAGCCATGCAGAATTCAACGTCATGATTTGGAGAAATGTGTTGAATACATGGGGGACCAAATGCAGTATTAAGTGTTCCCGTATCCACACTCCTACAGCTTGTTCTTGTCCAAATTTTGTAATTGCTTGTCGGATTTTGGTATTTGCTTCTTGTTGTACTCCTATCTTCAACCACTTCATCAGCTGCTGCTATTACCACTCCTGGATTTTCATTTTCAACTCTTTTCTTTAGCCTTAGCACCAGACTTTTGTATCAGTATAAGCTCCTTATATGTGCCTAGCTATACTTTATTTGCAAGAGTGTTTTACGGTACCAAACAAACTTAAAATAATAATTTTCAAAAACAACAAAGCAAATTTTTTCAAAGTAAGCAGTCAACTCGCCAAAGTTGACCTATTTTATATTCATGAAAATTCGAACGCCCCTCGCCCGGTTCACCTTCCCTTGTTCGTCCATCCGACCCCCGGCTGGTCCGCCTTCCTCTGTCGTCGTCGGCTTCGGCCTCCCACCCTGTCCTCCCTCTCCATCTCCAATGCACGTCTCTGAGGCCATCGTATTAGATTCGTCCCTTCCCTCCGTCGACAACCATCGCCGCAGCCTCTTGGTTGCCATCGCCTTTCCCGCCGCACTTGCGCCTACGATGTCCAATCCCCGCGTCCCCACCATCAGCCTCTTCCTCTTTGAGCTTCCCGTTGCCCTGTTGTTCTCCTCGCTATCCACTCCCGACGACGACGGTGCCGGGGTTGACGTCGATCCTCCGGAGCATCGGCATCTCTCCCCCGTATCCTAATCGATTGTTAGGAAGAAGATGCTTGAGAACAAAGAGCAGTAGATGGATGGCGCTAATTTTACCTGCAGGCCGCCTATGGATTCTTCTAAGGAAGGAATAGGAGAGCATGAGGTCCCCCCGCGCCCACCAACGCTCCAGCCTCCTCCCCGCCTCCCCTCTCCTGCCTCTTCTCGTTATCCTCTACTGCTGCTTCTTCTTCTTCCCACCAATGCTCCTCTGCTTTCCCCCACCCCATCTCCTCTCCCACCACACCCACATCTCCTCTGCAATGCCATTGCGAGAAAGAACAGAGGCGCCATCGTTTCTTCTCTTCTTCTTCCTCTGCACGCACCTTCCCGCCTCCGCCCTCCCCTGGCGCTTTTTCTGCGAAGAATCCCCCGTCTCCCCCCGGCGCTTCCTCCCTCCCCAAGAACAGGGCGCCATCGCTCTCGCTTCGTCGTCGACGTCACAGCGTCGCTCGCAAGCAGATGCAGCAACAGAGGTGCTCTTGAAGCCAGAATCGTAGACGGTGGGTGGTTTGTGAGCTCGGGTGGATCGATTACTAGCTGCAATCATAGCGGACGGACGGGATTATGAGTTCGTCTTCATCGAAATTGATGTTCGGTGGGAAGAAACAGAGGTTTCCATGAAATTGATGGTCGAGCACCATGAAACCAACATCACCTTCTCTTCTTCTTCCTCCGCTTCTCGATCTCATCCGTTGGCGAGGAGGTGGTGCGTGGCGTAGGCGGATGCAAGTGCGGCGTTTCTGCACCTCCTCTGCTCCAACCCCAACCCCTCCTCCTCTCTTCCCTTCCCAGAGATTCCCCCCCTTCCCCTCTCCTCCCATCGTCCCGTGCTGTTCCCAGAGTGAGAGAGTACCTTCTTCTTCTTGTGCTGCTTCTTTTGCTGGGGAAGGGAAGGGGATGATGGAGGGGGCCTGCAGCAGCAGCTGGAGCGGCGCCTCTCTGCGAATCCACCCTACGGCGCGAGGTGTGCCTCAGCGCCTTGTAGGATTCCGTCGTTTGCGAAGCGCGCTGTGACGAAGACGAAGATAACTCACAATCCCGTCTCCTTCATCACCGCGCAGTCGGATGGAACAGATGTTCTGCGCTCGCGTCCGAATCGACTGGAAGACGATGCGACGATGCAACCGAGGGAGGTGGGAGACGAGTTCCTCCTCATCACCATGCGGTGGGAAGGAGCAGGAGGTAGTGCGAAATATGAGTGGTGGGAAGGAAGTGCGAAATGGAAGCTCGCATCCATTATCGCGGACGTGCTGGAGATGAAAGTTGATCGCCAGAGAGGGAAGAGACGAGAGATCGTCGATGATGGGCGGGCCGGTGTGAGTCTAGTTACATTATTTATAGCTTCACTCGACTCCTATGCTTTGAGTAAATTATTTCTGCTCTGTACCCTTGCTTCCATCTGAGCTGTACTCTTTCATCACTAATGATGTTAGGGCTTTCAGTGAATGGTTTCTGCTAAATTTTCATCTCTATTTCTATCAAATATTAAAATCATAGAATGGAGGTTTGATTAGGGATCGAAAGCAGATCATGAGATTCAAATACCAAAGTCCTAATCATCTACCTAACATACCTAACATCCATGTATTCTATGCAAGTTTATCCTCCTAAGTGATTATATCATCCTCCATCATAATTGTATTTTTGGAACTAAAAATTTGAAAGAAGGGGAGAACTTGTAAACCCTCTCTAATTATGGTTAATATTAGACTAATTAGATGATTTAATTTCTAATAAAGTGGGGTTAGTTTAACAAGGTTAGCTCAATTTAATTGTTAACAGGCTAGTGCTGCTTTAAGGGTTGACCAAATATGGGTTAGGCCCATTTAAATCCTTAGTCCATATATATGTTAGATAACAAATGAGTCATGCATTAGTTATTCCTAGCCCAATGTTACTATTGGATCAAAGCTTGGGCTTCAACCATAAATGGGACCCATGGGTTTATCTTGTAAATTAGCTAAGTGTTGAGGAGAAAGATGAGATCTTATGGAGACGTGCTCCTCACGTGTACCATTGTTCTTTCACTTGTTCGAATAGGTTGAACCGTACGGTTCGCTTGAACCAGCTGTAGCAAATAAAAGAAACCCATGCTACAGGAGCTGGTTCAATACCATACCTAATTGTCATTTGGTCCATTACCCGACTCTACTGCCTCGAGATCCCACTCTACGCAACATCGTCTCCTCCGACTCAACGGCAAATCTACTACCTGGCGTCGAGCTTACGAAATGTTTCGCCGAAATGCCGCCACGTTCCCATGCCACCTCTTCTCCTCCCTCCTCACCTCTTCCAAAGGCGGAGCTAAATCGCCCTCTACTACCACTTTCGGATGAATTTTCAACATTCTTGGGGAGTCTGTGGATAATTTAGATCTTATAGATACTAGCACAACATCTCCTATTTATAGACCAACACCTGCCTTTATACAGTTAGATATGAAATTATCAATCTTTGAAATATAAATTAAAGTAGTGGATCTTTTAGCTCCTTATTGCTGTGAGTAGCTAACTATTCTCCGCGACCAATAGCTATTGAGCTCATGATGCCCATTGTCTGCTTGTCGGCTTCATCCACACTGGGTTTCTCTCTGCAGTAGAGCGATCATTGAATCTGCCCCACATCCAGGAAGCCATTCCCAAATCAAATACCCACTACCAAACCACTGATTAGCCGGACCTCATTCATTTGTTGCTCCCTGCTCATTATTGCTTCCATCGTGCTACTGCCCTAGGGCCCATTGATTGATTAGACAATTTGTGCTTCCTTCTCTGATTTGATCAATTTGTGATTACGTGATCTCTAGTGTTATTGAGCTACCCTGTTTTCAAAGTGGGAAGTGGAAGTGCATCGTTCCCCTATTTCCATTAGGAGTATGTGAACTAAGTAGCAATTGGAAGCTAATCGTAGCCGAGTCCATTGTGAGTGAAGTGCACTGGCCAATAATTTAATTACATTGATAAAGATGTTGAGATAAACTTGGTTTGACATAGGAAAAATATTTCGAGAAAAGGGTGACGCATCACTTGTTTAATATATTATAATTGGGTTGGTTCTGAAGTATAAATTCTACAACTATCAAGTGCATAGGATTCACTATATTAGTTACTTATGCAAGTTAGGAAAAAGTTTAAATTAAACTTTTGTTGAAAATTCTTGGATGCCTGAAATAAAATATATACTAATTATGAAATATTTTAAATGATCTACCATGCATGCATCATTCAATGCCATGATTATTATATTATTATTTTTACCATGCATGCTAGTTTTTATATGTTTATATAGCATATTTGGTTATATCTTGCATGTTTTTGTTCTAAGCATGATTTATCAGCTTATGATATCATACATGCTGAAATGATCTACCATTTGAAAATAATATTAAAATATTCACATTTTACCAGATCAACATAGAATAGTACAATGACATATTCAAAGGTATAATGTGCCCCTAATGGTCTAGATTTTACACTTAGAACTTAGGGAATACTAGGATCTCCTAGAGATACATTACATATCAAATGCAGAGGGTGTACAGCAGTGCACCTAGAAGACATCATGGACAGTATAGTTCCTAATATGATGTCTGCCCACTAGTATCACTCTGGAGGCCAAGCGTAGCCTAGATATAGGGAGTGATCTGGTGTAGGATGGATTGGCTAGGGGATATATACATGGATACTTTACCCACATGTGTGGTGGTTGATTGTCACCGTGCTAGTCCTTGATGGTAAGCGGGGACGCTACCAATCCCTGACCATTGCTTATATGTAGTTAACACTGAGCTCTCTAGTTCCGAGGATTTCGGAGGCTCACAACCGATGTGCATGGCTAGCTCCTATACGAGAGAGGTGTGATTTCAGTGATCCTTACATAGGTCTATACCTGGATAATCTACCCATACGTATGACAGTTGAGCACCTCTATGCTAGTCCATAAATGCGCATGGTAATGATACTAATCCCTAGTCGTTGCATGTAGTCCACGATGAGCGCTCCAATAGTGAAAATCTTGGAGGTTCACCATGATGGGCATGTTTAAGCTCCTAAACGGGAGAGGTAGGACCTACCGTGAGCCTTGGACAGTGGATCCATAGACTAGAAGGCTATGATTCCCGATATTCTATAGACGTATGGATGATATAGTCTAGATCCTAAGGTTGTTTGTACCGGCTGGCGATAGCAGACGACTTGTTTTCTTCAAATGGTGACCCTACCATGGGGCAGTATTTAGTACTACACCGTAGGCTGTGTTATTTCCGTACGGTGCCAAGGAGACAATATGGCTCAGCGGGTCTTGCTAGGATGTGATGTTAGGGTAGTTGAGTAATGAGACAGATAGAGCAGAACATACGGTTATCTGTCTCTTGCCAACATCCGTGTAGGCTATAGGGAGAGATATAAGTACTTTTGACACTAATAGGTTCATAGGTCATCCCTGATCAGGATAGCCTTTGAACATAGGCAGACAGAGCCCAACTCACATAATACTTAAATTTGAAACATACTAGATGTTACACCCTAGGTACATGACAACCTAGATGACAGTTAGATATTTACGCTAGGTACATGATAACTTGACACCATAACTACTTGATTGATGATATTGAGATAATTAAGTAATCACATTGAAATATATACCAAAAAGGCATCCTAGATATTTCCCCCTAACCTTGTTCGTACTACTGTGGTTTGAGCTGTAATTTGACACTTGGCTGTATGGTTGAGCATACCGCATTCAATGTCCGTGCAGGTCTATTAGGAGACAGTGATGTAGGCGAGAACCATGCCAATAGGAGATACATCAAGACTATCTTGGGAGTTTTCCCCAGCTAAGGTATAAGTTTTTCGCATTTTATAATTATTTATAATATTTTAGCTATTGATGTGTTTGCCATATGCCCCATATTTGATCGCAGGTCTATATGATGGTTGCCACGTGCTCAACTTGCGGGTCAGGGTGCGACAGGCAATCTCTCGTTGGTTTTATGGTGCAGTCATATTTTTCTTTACAAATATTTTTTTAATGTTTACGATTTATGCTCAAAATAGTGACTTGAGGTTGTTTTCTATCAATCACTTAATGATGAATATTTAAAGTTGCAGATTGCATCAGTTCAATTACTTTTTCAACATATATATTTGATGACTTTGAACAAAAGTTAATTTGGGTGATCATAAGTTGGACTCTAACGGTATCTAAGCAACAAGAAATTTTTCTTAGAATTACTTTATGTCAACATTTATATGTGAGGATTAAGTCCGTAAATTCTTTAAATGATTTGGTGTTATGGTGTAGTTAGTTATCACATCAATCTAACATAGTGAATGTTTTTGACTAAAAACCCAGGCAACACGATTGCATTATAGGTTCAAGAAGTTATAAGCTCGGTCAAGTGATTTGGTGTCGTTTATTGTCACAGGGAATTCTACATCGAGCAATGCAACATATATCCCCTCAATCGGTTTATATCATTTTATATTTTAGAATTATGAGCAAAAGTTAATGTTATGGACCATCAGTTTGATGCGGAAACACTCTCGGTGTCAAGAAATTTTTCTCGAGACTAGGTTTTGTTAACCATTTTCTATGTGGTGTTTAACTTCTATTCTTAGTATCAATAATGTAGTGTTATGTATTAGTTGGTTTGCATGTCTATGTAAAACATTAAAGATGTAATTATTCTTTAGTTTCATTCAAAAGATGTAGATGCTCTTTATGCGATAGTAGATTTTTATTTTTAAGAGTGGGATCTCACATTGGCTTTATGGTGTAGTTGTATTTTTCCTTTGCAAATGTAATTTTATGCGTATGAATATACGCCATGAACAGCAACTTGAGGTTACTTTCTATCGCTTAATGTTTGATATTAGACACTGCAAATTATATCGGTTCAATCACCTTACACCATATATATGGAATAACTTTGGACAAAAACTAATGATTGTGATCATAAGTTGGATTGTTTGGATATCTAAGCAACAAGAAATTTTTCTGAAGAAAGCTTTTTCCCAACCATTATAATTGACGAGGAGTACAACATCTAGGTGTATTGTAGATTTGGTGTTGTGGTGTGGTTGTTAATGACATTTGTCCTACATGCTAAAGGTCTCTAGTTCAAACCTAGGTAATGCAATTACAATATATATGTATCAATCACCTTTACATGATGCATAAGCAATAACTTTGGACAAATGTAGGGTACATAAGGAATAAGAAAATTTTCTTAACCATTACAATTTTGATGTGGATTACGACAGCTAGGTGTTCATTATTAGACGTTGCAAATTATATTGGTTCAATCACTTTTTCAACACATATATGTAATAACTTTGAACAAAAGCTAATGTGAGTGATCATATGTTGGACTATGTCTAAGACACAAGAAATTTTCCTCAAAATAACTTACATGTGAAAAGGCTTAAGTCTGAAATTTTTTTGAATGATTTGGTGTTGTAGTGTAGTTGGTTATCACGTCAGTCTAACGCACTAATGGTCTATACTTTAAACCCAGGCAATGTCGTTGCATTGTAGATTCAAGGAGTTGATAATTCCTTTTTCACCATACAAGATAATCTAACTTTGGTTTGGTGGTCTAGTTCTTCCTTTGCTTTGAATAAATATTTTTATACTCAAAAATATAAAGCTCGGTACAGTGATTTGGCGTAGTTTATTATCACACTGAATTTAGCGTAGTTTATTATCACACTGAATTCTACATTGAGCAATGCAACATATATCGCATCAATCGGCTTATATCCTTTTATATTTTAGAATTATGAGCAAAATTTAATGTTATGGACCATCAGTTCGTTGTGAAAATACTCTAAGTGTCAATAAATTTTTCTTGAGACTAGGTTTTATTAATCATTATCCATGTGGTGTTTAGATTATATGCTTAGAATTAATAAGTTAGTATTATGGATTAGTTGGTTAGCACGTCTATGTAAAACGTTGAAGATGTAGTTATTCTTTAGTTTCATTCAAAAAATTTTGAGCAAAATTTAATGTTATGGACCATCAGTTCGTTGTGAAAATACTCTAAGTGTCAATAAATTTTTCTTGAGACTAGGTTTTATTAATCATTATCCATGTGGTGTTTAGATTATATGCTTAGAATTAATAAGTTAGTATTATGGATTAGTTGGTTAGCACGTCTATGTAAAACGTTGAAGATGTAGTTATTCTTTAGTTTCATTCAAAAGATGTAGATGCTCTTTACGTGAATGTAGATTTTTAGTTTTAAGAGTTGGATCTCACATTGGTTTTATGGTGTAATTGTATTTTTCTTTTGCAAATGTAATTTTATGCGTACAAATATATGCTAGGAACAATAACTTGAGGTTGCTTTCCATCACTTTAATCACCTTTACACCATGCATGTGCAATAACTTTCGACAAAAACTATGGTGGTGATCATAAGATGGATTGTTAGATTATCTAAGCAACAAAAAAAATTTCTCAAGAAAACTTTTTGCCAACCATTACAATTGATGAGGAGTTCAACGTGTATTGTTGATTCGTTATGGTGGTGTAGTTAGTTACCACATTAGTCTTACATACAAAAATTTAAAATATTGACTTGAGGTAGTTTTCTAGCACTTAATTTTCGATATTAGACATTACAAATTATATCAATTCAATCACTTTTACAGCATATATATGTGATATCTATGAACAAAAGCTAATGTGGGTGATCATTAGTTGGACTTTGACGGTATCTAAGCCACAAGAAATTTTTTGCAGAATAATTTTCTGTCAACCATTATATGTGAAAAGGATTAAGTCCATAAATTATTAGAAGTATTTGGTGTTGTGGTATAGTTGGTTATCATGTCAGTCTAACACATTAAAGTTCTTTAGTTCAAACTCAGTCAATGCATAATCTGCTTATATCCTCTTATATTTTAGAATTATAATCAAAAGTTAACATTATGGACCATTAGTACGATGCAGAAACACTCCGGGTGTCAATAAATTTTTCTTGACACTAGGTTTTGTTAACCATTGCCATGTGGTGTTTAGCTTCTATGCTTAGAATCAATAATTCAATGTTATAGATTAGTTGGTTTGCACATCTATGTAAAATGCTAAAGATGTAGTTATTCTTTAGTTTCATTCGAAATATATAGATGTTGTTTACTCGATAGTAGATTTTGGTTTTAAGAAGGCGATCTCATGTTGGTTTTTATGGTGTGTTGTATTTTTCTTATGCAACTGTAATTTTATGCCCACGAATATACGCTACGAACGGCAACTTGAGGTTGCTTTCTATCGCTTAATGTTCGATATTAAACGTTGCAAATTATATCAGTTCAATCATTTTTACACCATGCATATGCAATAACTTTGGACAAAAGCTATGATGGTGATCATAAGTTGGACTATTAGGGTATTTAAGCAACAAGAAATTTTCTCAAGAAACTTTTTGCCAACCATTACAATTGACGAGGATTACAACATCTAGGTATATTGCTGATTTGGTATTGTAGTATAGTTAGTTACCACATTAGTCTTACACACTAAAAGTCAAAATAGAGACTTGAGGTTGTTTTCTATTACATAATGTTCGATATTAGACGTTGCAAATTATACCGATCCAATCACCTTTTCAGCACATATATATGATAACTTTGAATAAAAGCTAATATGGGTGATCATAAGTTGGACTCTAACAGTGTCTAAGCCACAAGAAATTTTTCTCAAAACAACTTACTATCATCATTATCTGTGAAAATACTTAAGTCTGTAAATTTTTTGAATGATTTGGTGTCATGGTGTAACTAGTTATCACGTCAGTCTAACATATTGAAGGTCTCATTGCAGATTCAAGAAGTTGATAATTCCTTTTTCACCATACAAGATAGTCTAACTTTGGTTAGGTGGTTTAGTTCTTCCTTTGCTTTGAAAAAGTATTTTTATACTCGAAAATATAAGCTTAGTCAAGTGATTTAGCGTAGTTTATTATTACAGTAAATTCTACATTGAGCAATGCAACATGTATTGCCTCAATCGGCTTATATCCTTTTATATTTTAGAATTATGAGCAAAAATTAATGTTATGGACAATTAGTTTGATGTGAAAACACTCCGGGTGTCAATAATTTTATCTCGACACTAGGTTTTGTTAACCATTGCCCATGTGGTGTTTAGCTTCTATGCTTAGAATTAACAATTCGATCTTATGGATTAGTTGGTTATCACGTCAATGTAAAATGCCAAAGATGTAGTTATTCTTTAGTTTCATTCGAAAGATGTAGACACTCTTTACTCGATAGTAAATTTTTGTTTTTAAGAGGGCAATCTCACGTTGGTTTTGTGGTGTAGTTGTATTTTTTTTTGCAAATGTAATTTTATGCATACGAATATATGCTACGAACGGCAACTTAAGGTTGCTTTCTATCACTTAATGTTTGATATTAGACATTGCAAATTATATCGATTCAATCAACTTTACAACATGCATATGTAATAACTTTGGATAAAAGCTATGATGGTGATCATAAGTTGGACTTTTATGGTATCTAAGCAACAAGAAATTTTTCTCAAGAAAACTTTTTCCAACCATTACAATGGACGAGGAGTACGACAACTAGGTGTATTGCTGATTCAGTGGGGTGTAGTTGGTTATGACATTAATCTTACACACTAAAGGTCTCTATGTTGAACCTAGCAATGCCATAAATATACATCAATGAGAAATTGTTTTTCACTATACAAGGTAATTTAATGGTTTAGTTGTTCATTAAATTATTTTTATACTCCAAAATATAAGCTTGGTTGAATGAATTGAGGTAGTTTTTATCACAAAAAATGCTATATTGAGCAATGCAAAGTATATCAGCTCAATCAGCTTATCACCATCTATATTTGAGAATTATGTGCAAAGGTTAATATGGATCGTCAGTTCTGTGCTGAAAAATTCTAGGTGTCAAGAATTTTTTCTTGAGATTGTGTTTCATTAACCATTACGCTCGTGGTGTTCAACTTCATAAGCAAGGTACAATATGTCCATATCACTAAAAAAATCTGGTTCAATTTCATAATAGTGATCTAGGTAGGTAGTCTATACTTAGGGGATTTTCTAATTAGGTTAACTTCTATAAGCCAATCAGTGTCAACGATTTAGGTCTCTACTTATGCCTATTACACTCATGTTAGCAGAGAGTACGAGTGACCACAAATCCCTCTCTTGAGGCCTTGCTAGTCAAAATAAAAACAAACGCCAAACCAATTTAGCAGGCATACATGAACTTGACAACTTGTGTAGTACTATACTATATCCCTAGACAGGGCTACCACCACAAATAAAATAAAACATCAGTTATGGCTAGTCAAAAATAAATCAAACCACAAGATCCAGACTAGTCATCTGATCATCTGCAGAACATCTAGGATGATAACTGTGTGGTCAATAGATCCCTTATCCAAGGTCTCGAGGAAGGAATCACCATCTCATCTCAAAAGAAATTAGTGTTGACCAAAGTTGAGCTTCATATCCGCATGATGAGTTGTAGGTACCTCGACTACATTCATTCTGTAGAATATCATGGACCTAGTATAGTATCATTAGGAGTTTTCATCCTCATTGGCCTTATTAGGACTACCACAACGGTGCTTATCCGCAACACGTATGAGTAATATATTATGAACCTAGTATAATATCCTTGGTTTGTACCCTTAACTCACTCTTAGTGCCTTAGCTATCTTTAGTTGTTAGAGGAGCGTTGATGATGGATATCACTTCCTATACCCTAATAGATCGAGGTGTCAATTATGGTGTATTATAATCATACATTACCTTATATGCTTATGATGAATTTATAAGATTCGCATTATGTTAACATTTAGATTCTATGTTTTGGAACTTAATGTGGAGGTTTGTTAATTCTCCCTACTAAGTTGAGCTTCATATCCGCATGATGAGTTGTAGGTACCTCGACTACATTCATTCTGTAGAATATCATGGACCTAGTATAGTATCATTAGGAGTTTTCATCCTCATTGGCCTTATTAGGACTACCACAACGGTTCAGTATTGTGTTTCATAGTATCGCATATATGAATATTGCAAAACAAGGATTATATTTCTGTAAAATAACGTCATTTTAAATAATCATGGTAATATGAACTCATATGACCTGATGACATATTAAATTAATCATGATCTTTTCAACAATATGGCACTATAGCCTATTAAACATGAGATTTTTAACCAACATGTCACATTGGCATTTTCATCAATATGGTGGTTTCAATAATATTGTAAAATAATAATTTTAAACAAATATGATATTTTAATCAAACATAGCATAATTATATTTTAATTATACATAATATTTTCAACAAGCATGATACAATAATGTACACAAAGTATACCCCCATTTAGTTAGAACAGTTGAATTCTATTTGAAGAAGTTGTGAGTTCAATACTAATGGAAAGTTTTTCCATATTAAATTTTTTTTACTTGAAAGTATTCTATTCTGATGAATCTGATGCACCTAGATTAGTAAGTCCATACTTCAGATCTATCCAAATGTAATAGATTATATAAGCCATGCGTCACTCTCATCCCAGAATACTTTTCCTATGACAAACCAATTTTATTTCAACATCTTGTTCCCCATAACTTAGTTTCTCATTAATTAGGACTTAATAGTAATTCCCTAATGTAGACCTCAATTCAATTTGATCCCCTTTACCTATATAATATTCCTATCTTGTGCACAAGTGAAATAAATGATAAGGAAGGGAGATGGGGGAGATAGAAGGAAATTATAAACATGTGAAGGCTGCAATAATGAATAGGATGAGTTCTACTAGAAATAATTTAGCCTGCATTCTGCAGCAAAGACAAATATAGCTCATTCTTCTCCATTGCTGAGGTCAGATAATTCAGCTTGCATTCTATAGAAAAGGCAGATATTGCTTCACGGTTCTTGTAGAAGCTCTTCTAAGTGATGGAGGAACCCAGAGAAATTTGTGGAAGACAATGAATGTAGAAGGGGGTCGTCTAGCAAAAATTGTAGCAACGTGTCACACCCCCTCGGGTAGATGCCCATGAAACCAAGAGTGAAGAGCATGGATCGCCCCTCAACCAGGTCACACACTAAAAGTAACTCCCTAAATAGAGGCATCCTCGATGATATATAGATCTGACCACAACACCTCGTCAAGTGGATGCCTACGAAACCAAGAGTTAAGAGCATGGATTGCCCCTCAACTAGGTCGCATGCCACGATATATAGATCCAACCTCAGCGGGGAGGAGGATTGTGGAAGAACGTCTGGAACATTCCCACCTTCAAGAGAATATGAGCTTCTCTATTCAAGAGAGAGAGAGAGAAAGCACGAGAGAGAGTTATAGTGCTGGGGTTAGAGATCATCCGAGTCAGTCCGACGAGCACTAGGGTTCCCTTTTCTAATATTCTAAGTAAAACATTTATTTTCTTCCTTACATCTCTCCTATTATACATCATCATCTACTATACTGTTGGGGATCAAGCTAGTAGGCGACAACATTCCCTCCACCTACACTGCATGGGTTGCCACTTCCAAGGATAGCAAAGCAAGGAATGACCCCTTTGAAAGTTGGTATCAAAGCAAGTTGCAAACTTGACATCAGTACAAACATCCAGCCCCCATCCTAGACGAAGGGAGCTCGCACGTCACGTCAGTCCATGAATGTATGGATGAGCTTTCCAGGGCTGTCGCACTTCTGCGTGAAGACCTCAAGCAACTATGCAACGTCAACATCCAACCCCTCAACATAATCCCTCCTTCCAAGATCGTCCCCATGGATAGATTCCAGGAAGAACTCGAGAAGATCCGTTTGGAGCTCCAACTTGGTAATGGAGCTCGCGTCAAGTCTTCGTGAAGGTATTGGAGCCAAAACCTTTCTCGGAAGACAGGAATGCGAAAACCTTGGAAACATCATCTAGGACATGACCTAGTACTTCAAGGTGACCAAGATGATGGAAGAATATAAGGTCCCCATTGCAGTGGCGTATCTGATTGTCAATACCAAACAATAGTGGAGGGTCCATTGCAAAGTCCAAGACGATGGCGAATCCAAAGAACCCGATGATTGGCAAGAGATGGTGAAGGAGCTCTGCTAATAATTCTGCACCATCAATGTCGCCTGGATTACATGTAAGCACCTTCAAAACCTTTATCAAAATAAATCAGTACGTCAATGTATCCAAGAATTCAATAGCATCCAAATAGAGATCAAGGACATGTCCGAGCAAGACATTTTGTTCACCTTCCTCCAAGGACTCCAAGCATCGACTCAAAACAAGTTGATTCGCAGGGGGGTCACCTCCTTGCAGGAAGCTATCTCCACCACGGAGAACCTAATGAACATGTGGATAGGCGCTCCTCCACCAGGAATGGAGGACTGGAGACCACCTCCGAACAGGGGACTGTGCATGGTTTCATAGATGAACACCTATAATGGCAGACAAAGACCCCCGTCCAATAACAACGGGACGCCGCAGGATAGAGGACCCATGCATGGTCCCCCATAGGTGAACACCTACGATGATAGACGAAGGCCACCGATGGAATCATGGCTCAACCGTGTATCATCATTGTCGATGAAGAATATATATGTCCTATAGCACAAAATAATGAAATCAACTCAATAATGTTCTTATATTTCTTTCCTAACCCTCCCTTTGGTCTTACTTAAGATTTTTTGGACATTTCAACCAAGTGCAACAATGAACAATCAAACAGAACTTGTTGACCATTGTAACTTGGCACCATTTCAATTAATGCACAACAAGGTAAAAGTGGACAGCAAGCATCGTTTCTCAAACATCCTCTGTTATTACATGATAATCATCAATCAATAACAGTAACAAGAGGAAAGGAATAACTATGACATTATTAACATTTGCATTATAAAAATTCTTGATCAATACTATCTTATTTCAATCACAATCTAACTTATTCTTACTTGGTTTTCCTTTGTTTGTTTGAGTGGTTTCATATTCACTAGTTATACTATCCTAACCATCCAACAGCAAGGACATATGGCAGCAGGTAGCTGTCCCACACAACCAAAGAGGCAGCCATGCAAGTTGCAAAACATTAATACAATTATTTTGCTATTTTGTTCTCAGGTTACTGTCCATGTTGCTAAATCACTTCATAAAATTATCTCTATCTTGTTCATAATCAGAGCAATAGTAGTAGTTCATATTAAATTTTGTGGATTGACCAACCACAAAGGAGAGGACAAGTTTATAATAACCATTAAAGCCACCATGCAATGAGGAAGTGAAGCATTAACTATTATCATGCATGTATTCATCCTGCTGTGAATTCTTAGCAGTAACAATTAGAGCTAGAGTTTACTAAAACCTTTGAATTAATTCACATATTTTCATACGGACAGATAAAGGAGAATTAATTCAATGTTTGCTAGCCATTATTTTGAGTGGTCCTTCAAATGCAAATTTAAAGGCAACTGGAGCAGAACTGACCAGTCTTGATGTATCACTAACTTTGTTTAATTTCATCAACTCAAAGTGACCTACACTTAATCAAGTCAAGTATCAATAAGCTAATCCATAATACTATCTATCTTTGTTTATTTAGCTTTGCAACAATTATATCAAATAAATACTACAAGTTCTTTGAATTTAGTAGCTGATGAAGAACACAAGAAAGGAGACATCTTGTAGGCCGAATTTAATTAACCAAGGCATTTCGCAGCAACCACTTGGTAGATGTCAGTTTAGTTCATTCGGCCAATCAACTGAACCTATTGCATATGTAATTTACAGTTATGCATCAGTTATTCTACTCTCAACATATCCTAGTGTACTTTACAGCAGGTTCACTACTACACCGAATTCTATCATTCAGTCATCAAAACAAAAAGGTGATAAAACATAGCAGAAAGAGGAAGGAAAGGGAAGGAAAGAAAAAGCTCTTCTTCAAACATTTTGTTTAGAAGCCAAAACAAAAACCAGCAATACATTGCCAATAAAACTCAAAATTCCATATTTGCAACAAACATTAAGGCAATGACAAGGCATAAATATTTTCATCATGAATTCACTACGAGAATTTCAAAGCTTCACAGAAATCAACTCAACCAACTTCTTAAACCCAAAATCACAGTATCATCAAGATTTTTTTTTAAAAATAGTTAAAATATGTTTAATTTATTGTAGCAACAATAAATCAGTCTGCCCTTTTAAAACTGAAAGACAATTGTCAATTTTATCCAAAACTGGTTTTACATTCAAACTTGCAACTTGAAAACTTTCCAGAAAAGGGGAAAAAAGTGTTTTGTTCCTGCATTTTCATTCATGCATGTGAAATACAAAAGTGTTCACTCTTTCTCCAAAACTGAAGTACTCAACTGGAATCATCATAGTAGGAAATCACAACTGTCAATCCCCTCAAGATTAACATTATAAAATCCAGATTACCACAGCATCATCAATCAAATCATAGCAGCATCATAAATTCAAAATCACAACTACAATAGCACCCTTAAATCCTTCGGCAACAGTAAAACCTTCATCAACCAAAATAACATTTGAACTTCAACACTGAAGATTGGGGAAACTCAAAACCGCAATGCAATCAGAATTCACTGGTTCTTCAGGTAAAGAAAAAAAAAAGAAAAACATCATGGTACGGTTCTCAAAATATCATTTCACCTAAATTTCAATATGCAAGTCAGTAATTCTTGCTACCACCATTCAACCAAAAATAATCATAACCCAACATGCTTTCAATCAATTAATTTCCAGCAATTAATTTTAGAACATGTGGAAGACAGGTGAAATAGCTATAACTCCTATCATTTGACAATCAAGACCAATGTAGAAAACAACATCATCGAGAACATATAGCATGTAATTCGATCAACAATACTTCAGTTCATGATTTCTAACAGTGGCATGGTAGTATAGTGGTCCTCACTCTCAATAAGCTCTATGTCATCAGGTTGCAAGGGACTTATTCATGCATTAAGCACCAATCAACCGACCCGTCGAATTCATAAGGACCAAATAGAAAAGAAGGCGGCAAGCATTTTCAATTACGGCCTACATAAATCTCAAAATTTGGTTAATCAATCCAAAGAACTCAGTTAATTTACTCATCATGAAATTCCAGTTAACTCAATTTCAATCATGCAATGGAATCATCAAGCAATGTAAATGAATTCTTCACAGATTTGTACCAATAAAATAGGGCATCGCACAATAAGCACTCAAATCAAAAAATCTCTCCTTGGGTGTTTTCTATCTATCCCTCTAATCCACAAAACACTACTTTGATGAAGAAGGAGATGTAAAACCAACCTCAATTTGCCAAATCTCCAATTCTTTCCTCGCCTTGCACTGTCGACCCTTCTCTCACCGTCTCTAGTTGCTGAAATGCTTGCCTCCTCCATGGTGTGGCTTCGTCCTTCGCCGGACAACCCCAATTGAGGGTCCTCCGTTGTTGGCTTCCGAAGGCAGCAAGGAGAGGTGGCGAATTTAAGCGTTGCGTTTTTTCGGCCGAAAACCCTTTTTGCCCTTTTTTGATTTGAAAGAGCAATGAAAACCGTCGCACGCGAGGAGTGCATGCGAAGAATCCATCTGCTGGTAGAAAATACTTCTTATTTGCCCTTCTAATTTCATTGTATCTAACAAATCAATCAGGGCTCTCTACTTTTCCTTATTAATCTGAATAAGTGACAATGTAGCCCTTCATATTTTTAAAGTATTACAAAATCAACTTTAAGCTATAATATTCTATTATCGAGCCCTAAGTAGATTTAATGGTAATTTATATATATATATATCTTATATTTATTTCCTTGCACCCTTATTATTTATCTATGTATTTATAAATCTCTTATCATCCATTTTAACCCTACAATTATGGTAGTTCTCTTCGTGATGATAAAAATAAAATTATTGATTCGTAGAGCTTCTAAACTAATATTTATAAAATACTACGAATTGGAGAATAATAATAATAGAGAGTTGTAATCCGAACCATTAAATAGTTTATGAGTAGATATGTATTTTTTATATTTATTTTATTTCCTTTCCTCTTACTATTTGTATTACTATCCTTCTGTTGTCTATAAATCTCTCTAAAATAATATCTATGGTAATACCATAAATAGAGAATATAATAATAAAGGGAGATAAATTCTTAATTTAAGAATTTTTCACAAAATTAAGATAAAGTTTAAGAAATTGATTTCTTTTCCATTTTAAAATTTTATTTTCTTTTTCACTCTCGTAGGACACCTGATGTCACGCCCTGAAGCAGAAACGGTGCTTCCTCGTCAAAAGACGCATCCCCAGCAAAAGTAGTGTGTCCCTTCCCAAAAGAGTGATCTATTTAAAGGCATCCCAAAAAGAAAGGGAGGACCGAGAGATCTTCGTGAAGAATTAAGAAGAAGAGAGAGTACTTCTTGTAATCTGTGAGAGTGAGCTTGTATTTGAGGGTTTTACTGGTGCTTTTAATAAAGTAATCCTTTCCCTCAATCTTTATGTTGATCTTTTCCGCTCAAAAGGCTTATATCGTCAACTCCGGAACAAGACGATATGTCGCACACCTCCCAGTAATGTTCATTAAGTTAGAACAAACATAGGCGTGACATTTGGTATCAGAGCAAGTTCGATCACCACAACAACAATAGCTCCTCTCCCTGAAGACCCTCTTCTAGATTCTCTCCGGACGTCAATCATGGTGGCAAAAGCATCGAAGGTAACCAAGAAGGCATTTGACAAGCTAGGAGAACGAGTTGGTGCCATAGAGGAATTGGCTCGTATGGCACAAAACTCGACGACGACGACCAATGTCAACTCCTTGCATGATCGGGTAGAAGAACTTTGCTCAGCGATAGCTGCCATACGAGCAGAGTTGGAAAGAATCCGAACTCTTGAACCTCAGATGGTCGAGATGGAAAGTAGACCCTCTGAACTCATCAATGAGACAGGAATTCGAATGAAGGTATTGCAGTCCGGAATCCACCATCAAGAGGGCCAGCATCTTCCGCGGCCTAACATCCAAATTCCTGAACCTTCCACGTTCTCAGGTGAACGCAATACGAAGGTCCTAGAGAATTTTATCTGGGACCTTGAACAGTTCTTTACAGCAACATGGATTAGCAACATGGATAAGGTAACTACGGCAACAGCTTTTCTCGTTGGAGATGCAAAACAATGGTGGAGGATACGTTGTGATCCCCACCTAAGAGGAAATAAAACAACAATCTCCGACTAGGAAACAATGGCGGAGGAACTACAACGACAATTCCTTCCGACCAATGCGGCATGGATAGCGCGAGAACGACTGCAGAATCTGCAACAAACCAGAACCATACATGAGTATGTACAAAACTTTAATAGTATTATGTTGGAATTACATGATATGTCGGAAGCAGAACTCTTTGCCTTTCTGCGTGGATTACAACCGTGGGCAAAGAACGAGTTAATTCGAAAGGGGGTAAGTAATCTGTCGGAGGCAGTATATGCAGCAGAAACATTGGTGGACCTCCAATCAACTGCACATTAACATCGAACAGAAGTAAGGACGTCTCCCCATCACAATCACTCATAGAGGCTACAGGGGCGTCGAACATCAACATCAGGGCATGGGCGGAGGAGAACCCCACACCAAGCAACTCCTCCCAACCACAACAACCACGCTCCACCAACCAACAATTCAGAAAGAAGGAACGGAGGCACCAACTATGGAGAACCGCATCCAGCACGATTTCGGCCTCACCAGGAACGAATCGCAGCCATCGTAAAGAACGAGGAGGAGGTGAAAGAAGACTCTGCGGAATCGATCACCACTCGAGCAACTCCGATGCAGCGGATTAATGCCATACGAACAAAGCGGGATCCATGTCTGTTGTATATTCCGCTGTAGGTGAATGGTAAATTTTGCTCCGCAATGATAGATACCGGAGCTACTCATAATTTTATGAGTCATGATTTGGCAAAAGAGTTGGGACTGAAAATAGAAAAGAGCAACTTCAAGATAAAAACAATAAATGCACAACCTGCAGAGGTCACAGGAATTGTTCGCCAAACCTCAGTTTCGCTTGGACACTGGAACAGCGAACTGGATTTAACAATTATTCCCTTGGATGATTTTAAATTTATTCTAGGAACAGACTTCCTCCTCCGCTCGCAAATCTTGGTAGCCCTTTATCTTGGGGGCCTGATGGTGATGGAGGAATCCCAGCCAGGTTTCATCAAGGGTTCCACCATAGAAGTCATACCAACAGGAATAGGGCTTCTCTCTGCCTTGCAGCTCGTCAAGGGATTGCGGCACGGTGAAGCCACTTTTGCAGTGATGATCAGGGAAGAAAAAACAACTTCCTTGGACGAACAAAAGATTCTCCCTGAAGTGCAGAAACTGGTGGAAGAATTTGTAGATATTATGCCTGCAGAACTACCAAGAACCCTTCCACCCCGACGACTAACAGACCACCAGATCGAACTCCTCCCTAGAGTTCGACCGCCGGCACAAACACCTTATCGTATGGCGCCTACAGAACTGGCGGAACTAAAAAAACAACTTGGAGAACTATTGGAGGCAAGATTAATCCGGCAATCAAAAGCGCCCTTCGGTGCTCCAATTCTTTTCCAACGGAAGAAAGATGGTAGCTTGCGGATGTGCATAGATTACCTCTCACTCAATAAAGTTACGGTAAAAAACCGATACCCTATACCATTAGTTGCATATTTATTCGATCGATTGACAAGTGCAAGGATCTTCACAAAATTGGATCTTCGCTACGGATACTAGCAAGTAAGGATCGTTGAAGGAGACGAAGCCAAAACCACTTGCGTTACAAGATATGGATCATTCGAATTTCTGGTAATGCCCTTCGGAGACACAAATGCTCCGGCGACATTCTACAATTTAATGAACGACATCTTCCATGAATTTCTAGACAAATTTGTGGTTATTTATTTGGACGATATAGTCATCTACTCAAAAACCAAGGAAGAACATATCCTGCACCTTCGGAAAGTATTCAAGAAATTGCAGGAACACCAACTTTTTATTCATAGAGACAAATGTGAATTTGGACAAACAGAGATCCTCTTCCTTGGACATCGAATTGGAGGAGGGCACATCCGGATGGACGGAAGAAAAATCGAAGTCATCTACAACTGGCCTCTTCCTTCCAATCAATCCGAACTTCGATCATTTCTTGGTCTTACTAACTACTATCATCGGTTCATACAAGGATACTCCAACATCACTGTACCCTTAACCGATCTCTTGAAGAAAGATCAGAATTAGAGTTGGTCAGAAGAAAGTAAGGAAGCATTCAAAAGACTCATGAAATAAATGACTTCGGAGCCTATTCTATCGCTACCCCACTTTGATAAACCTTTCGAAGTTACAACAGATGCATCAAATAAGGCTCTTGCCTGATACAAGAAGGCCACACGGTAGCATATGAAAGCATGAAATTAAATGCAATAGAGCAACATTACAACTCCCATGAAAAAGAAATGCTCGTCGTCGTACATTGCCTACGAACATGGCGAATATATCTGCTGGGAAATCCGTTCATTATACGAATGGATAATATTGCTAACACTTTCTTCTCTACGCAGAAAAAACTCTCAGCAAAACAGGCGAGGTGGCAAGAACAACTTGCAGAATTCAAAATTAGATGGGAACACAAAGCTAGTCGACTCAACCAGGCAGTGGATGCTTTGAGTCGCCAAATACATGCAATCACAGTTCGTGTACATGGCAACCTAGCGGCGTGAATCCTGGAAGCAAGTCAACATGATTCTGCCTACCAGCGTATCCTTAAGTTAATAGAAGATGGCGACACTCGCAGATACTGGAAAGACACGGCAGGTTTGATTCAAACTACATCCCCTGTTCGGCGACACTTCGACGAGAATTAATCGCCGAATGCCATGATACAGCATAGGCAGGACATCCAAGAATAGAAAGGACGATGGCGCTCTTGTCCCGATCCTTCTGTTGGCCTCACATGGAAGACTAAGTTGAAGCGTTTGTCCGAACCTGCAACATCTATCAAAAAGACAAAATAGAGAGAGAAAAATCAGCAGGCCTCCTTCAACCTTTACCAATCCCACAACGACCATGGGCGTCGGTCTCCATGGATTACATAAAGTCATTCCCCATGGTAGATGGATTCACTGCAATATTCGTTATCATCGACCGTTTCAGTAAATTCGCCATCTTCGTACCTACAACAGAACAAGTCACCGTCGAACAATCCGCAAAGTTATTTTTTCAATATGTCATCAAGTATTTTGGATTACCAGAGGACATCATGAGCGACTGAGATCCAAGATTCATCGGAAAATTCTGGACCTCCCTGTTCAAAGCAGTCGGATCAAAGCTGAAGTTTTCCATGGCAAATCACACACAAACTGATAGACAAACTGAATGGACCAACGCCATGCTGGAATAATATCTATGACATTTTGTCACCGCCAGCCAACGAAACTGGGTAGAACTTCTTGATGCGGCTCAATATTGTTATAATATTCATCGGAGTACGGCTACAGAAAAATCCCCGTTCGAGTTAGTATATGGTCATCAACCCCTCACTCCAACAGAATTGGCTCGAGCAACTTTGGAAGAACGCTGCCCTGCTGCAACAAAGTTTATTCGAGACGACAAGAACATATAGAAGAAGCAAAAGAGAGTTTAGAAAAGGCACATCGAAGGATGAAGAAGTATGTCGACCAAAGCTGGTGACCTCGGGAGTTCAATATTGGAGATCAAGTACTCCTTAAACTTACACCACAGATGTGGCGCAGAGCGAGAGGAACAAAGGTTCATAAAGGGTTGATTCCCAGATTTGACGGACCCTTTCGCGTGGTTAAACGAATTGGCACCGTTGCATACCAACTACAACTCCCCCCAAGACTCAAAATTCAGCCTACTTTCCATGTAAGTTTTCTAAAACCATTTCATAGGGATGATGATCCAGGTCGCCTACAAAAGGAACGAGCACCGCCCACCATCACTAAGGAATTCACAAATCAAGCAGAAAGGATCTTGGGAAAGAGAACCTTTCACCCGGCTGGACAAGTAGAATATCTAGTACAATGGAAAGGGCTGCATATTGAAGAAGCTAGTTGGGAAAGAGATAATACCTTATGGCAATTCGAAGGGCTCATACAAGACTACCTGACAACTGAGTCGATGAGGGCATCGATGTCTTCCAACCGGAGAGAATTGCCATGCCCTAAAGCAGAAACAGTGCTTCCTCGTCAAAAGACGCATCCCCAGTAGAAGTAGTGCGTCCCTTCCCAAAAGAGTGATCTATTTAAAGGCATCCCAAAAAGAAAGGGAGGATAGAGAGATTTCCGTGAAGAATTAAGAAGAAGAGAGAGTACTTCTTGTAATCTGTGAGAGTGAGGTTGTATTTGAGAGTTTTACTGGTCCGAAACAAGACGATATGCCACACGCCTCTCGGTAATGTTCATTAAGTTAGAACGAACATAGGCGTGACAACTGATATCATCATCTTTCACCTTTTTTCACTATTTCCTAATTATATAACTCTTTAAATTTATTCTTATTCTTTATTGTTATAATTATTTAAGTGAAGATTTTCAAATTTGACAATATTAATATTAATTGTGACAATTAATCGCAATTATATATAAACATCGAAAAAAATTAATAGATACTGGGAGGGGCAACCTGGACCTTCCACCCGTCATGGGTGCCTTTTTCTATTTTATTTGTCTTTTATTCTTCACTCATTTCCCCTCGAGCTGGCTTTAATCCTATCTCCCTTTTCTCACTTCCCAGTAGAAGCTTCAACTCTTTTCATTGCTTGTTCCTGTAGCTTACGCAATTCCTCTCTAGTTGCCGGAGTATTATGTCACAGGAGACATTCCTTGCTTCCCTATCCTCCAAAGTGGCAACCCATGTGGCATAGGCATAGGGAATGTCACTCACCTACTAGCCTAATCCCCAATACTGAAGCAGACGATAATAGAGAACATGGGAGATGTAAGAAAGGAAATAAATATTTTATTTATAATATTAGAATATAGAACCCTAGTTCTTATTGGACCGACTCGGATGATCTCTAACCCCCACTCGAGTTCAAAGACATCCTCACCTTCTTCGTAGGCAGCGATGGCTACCGACCACTCCCACCTTGGGTAGTGACACGCTGTGTGTGATCCTTTGCAAATGAAGCACATGCTCCGTTGGTTTCGACTTCTACCAGTGTCGTTGGTGTCACCATTGTAGGGCGGTGGCAAAAACCTTGTATTATCACCGTAAGGAGCGATCGATGTAGTCTGAGCTCTTAAGATGACAAGTTCTGAAAACCTCTATATGTGTCTATGAAGCTGTTACCTAATATTTTACTACTTTACTATGAACTGTGATTAAATTGATTATATTTTGGAATTACATGTTCATATTATACTGCTATTCAAAATAGCTTGTCTGCATTTGACGCATAAGATTTTTGAACTATTAAACAGTACATGAACACTTAGATGGTAGAGGCAACTAACTAGTAACAGTGTAACATAGAGATGAAATCACTATAGGTTAGTTCCAAATCAACTAAAATTAAAGACTAGAAAATCTCTGTGATATCATAACTTAGGAAAATAATATGGGTCCTTATGCACATTATTTCTCTCACGATAGGTGGGTACCACCATGCTAGTTCAGTGAGGATAACCAAAAGCGTCACTATATCCAACTTTAAATCCATCGTAAAGCCAAAAAGGGGGAGTCCTTAGAGATGTCCTCCAGGCACATATCCAAGGATAAAGAATTGAAAACTTGAGAGCTATATAGCCACTCTACCCTAGGACTAGAGGGTCATAAGACTACTGACATATCCTGTTCGGGCTTTCTAGTCCTATGAGGGGGCAGTCTGGACCTTTGAATTTAAATATTTATGCGGAGTCCAGTTCATCAGACTATTGAGACTAAACAAAGAGGCAGCTCTGTCATGGGAAAGGATGTAGTACTACATGGTATGGGTCTGGGGAGACACATATATGAAGGTCTCGAAGCATGGGCTAAGATACGGCTTGCGAGATCATAAGGAGATGATTGTGTGATTACCATTTATCTCCGCCAACATCAGTGTGACAGGCTTAGGCAGAAACCTAAAAAGACACTGACGGGCTTAGGGGTAGTCCCTGATCAGAACACACCCTAAGCATAAGATGATAGCCGTAAGAAGTGATTATAGAGTGTAACTAGTTGATCAGAAAATACTTGACATCAAAGTGTGACGAAAACTTAGAATAGTAGTGACATAATTATTCTACTTATGCTTGTGTTTTATTTGAGGTTAATATATCTTGTTGCATTGATTCACTTCTTTACTTTACTTCCGAACACATATACTTGGTGCCATCTATTTTGCTTGGGATATACTCTTTTTGTATTTACTGAGTCATAAGACTCAACGCATAGTATTTTCTATGAGTAGGTGATAGGTCTCAAGGCTAGGAGACGAAAGAGCGATAGGGCAGCGAATCCGGACATTGATTTAAAAGGGTGTAAAAGTAAGTAATATATTTGGAGGAAAACTTAGTTGGATTGTATTAGATTACCATATGGGACTGTTAGTAAATAATTATGACAACATATGGATTAATTAAAATCATTATTATTGGATAACAATGATAAAACATTGTATAAATTTTTTTATTACTTTGTGATAAATTCTTAATGAATTTTGAGAGCGACATTATTCTTGTTACTGAGTTATTAAGTTTTAAAATGCCTTGTATGGGTTGTACCAATTCATACGACAAGTTGTCACATTACCGAAAGAGGGTGGGGGCATGATAAATATTTTATCTAATCTCCAGGGAGTTGAAGAAAATATTAGTGTTATCATTATTATATTTTAAAAAATTATCATTAAGAAGAGGGTTTATATTTTCCTATAACCTGCCAGCCTGGAGTGAATTCTATATAGGGACCACTCTCAAGCCCGTCAATTTCTATCTAGGTCTCTGTCTAAACCCATCAAACTGATATTGAAGGAGAAGATGGGTGATCATTGGTTCTTCTCATTTATGTATTGTAAGCTATTTGCCCAGACCGCATTTTGAGACTTTCATATCCTCTGTTCTTCCAAGACCACACGACACTATAACACTATATTTCTACCCCACAATATGTGTGCATATAATAAGTTCAGGTTGTCACAAAGTAATTCTATTCCTAAGTAATTATTATACGCTACACTTCTTATAAACTGTGTTCCTAAGTAATTGTTGATCCAAAAGTATGCATACAATGAATTTAGATTTTAAAAAAAGTTTATCATTATGCTTTGCAAACTTAGGATCAATATAAGATTTATGAGGGCCACTATCAATAGGTACTCTAACATGGTGTTGAAATAATTATAAAGTATATGTAATCAGATTTGGGTTAATCTTGGCTTCCTTTCCCTAGCTAGCAAAATTCCAAATTTGCTCTTGAGGTGGAATACTAGAACTACTCTGAGGTCCTCTGGTATTACTATATCTCTCAACTCTTGAGCCTCTCACGACCTCTAATGGTTGCCTGGTCTCACTGGTTTGTTATCTACCACTTTATAGCTGTCTTTGCATCTCTACGCTTCTACTACCACTCCTTTGTTGAAGTCTAGTGCAGTCCCATTTGAGATGACCCATCTGATGGCAATAGAAGCATCAGGAAGATTCTATAATGAACTCTACATATCCTATAATGAAGTCTTCCACAAATTCTACAAACACTTCTAATTATGGTTCTAGCATGGGATTAAGAATTAGGTACAACTAATGTCCATATATAGGTTTACGTTTGAAGGTACATTAGATGCTCAAGCTCTACTGCTGTCTGCATTAATCTATGATAACTTGTGGTGGTAGATTCAACTATCTCTAAATTTAATCCTTTTTTAAATATGTTGTGCATGTACTCAATATCTAGAGTATCCTGATCTCTAAATTTAATCCTTTTTTAAATATGTTGTGCATGTACTCAATATCTAGAGCATATACTCTGGTGTAAGTATTGATAAAATTACGAATCTCACACTTAAATTTGGAGGTAATAGAGCTACTGGATCATGATCAAGGATAAGAATGCCATGTGATAGCACTAGCAAATATTGAGTTAAATTGAACATATATACTATATTTTTGTATGGTTCCATACAAATGGATAGCGACTGAAATATATTGATCCTGCGTTTTTTATTTTGATAGATGGCTTTGGTCAAGTTAGCCATGAAGCTATATTTTGCGCATAACAAAGATTGAAAATATCCTATGAACTTTCATGGATTGTTTTCGTGTATTTATTTAATTTGCATCGTAGCAAATTTTCTGAAAATACCAAGGTTAAGCATAGATTACATTTGGGGAGAATTAAAGATTAGTTTCTAACTTTAATTTTATTTTAAGTATAAGTATAATTAAAAATAAGGTTGATTTTTAAAATCAACCTCAGAGTACTCCTGACTTAATAATCTCCAGAAGGGTTCCCCACTGCCAACATTGCCTCTCTTTCCCATAATTGCCTGCATCAAAAATAAACGAATGGCAATTTGATTCTCCTTTCAGGTGGGTAACACATTTCTTAAATATCAATGTTCCTTAATCATGAAAAAATAAAATAAAGAAAATTAATGCTTGCGTGCAGATTATTAACATTATCTGCTAGAATATTTTTTACACTTGTAGAAGGGTGCCCTTCTCAGTATTCATCCAAGTAGCAGTACAGTGACTCATCAGTCCATGACTTGTTCTTCTTGAGCAGGCTCTTGAGGAATCCTCTCTTTTTGCTTGTATTCCTTCTAATGTCCTTGTGACTGTTCTTTTCAGCGTACAAGCTTATGGGAAGTGAGTTCTGGGACTCCAAATTGTACTGCGGAGAATAAGTAAGGAAAAGGATTTAACATCACACTGTAATCCCAACTGTTTTAGGTTTTCATTTCAACAGACACATGTACAGCTATCCAACTACAACCGAAACCCAAAAAACCTCCAACATGTTCGGTTTGTTTTTTCCGCAAATCAAAAACAAAGGGTTGTGACCCAAATCACTCGCTCTCTTAGACTCCCAGTTTTAGATGGTTTATCTTTTCATCAATTACCGGAGAGAATAAACACCAAAAATTATTGTGCTTATGTACTTTTATTTTAGTGCAAGAACTTTTAAAAATGGAAGTCCAATAAATTTACCTTCTGTAATAAATTAGGAATAGATGGTTTATTTTCTGTTGATCTTACTGGCGTGAGGGTGTTAGAAACTTCAGCTGATGAAGTTGTTCGTCTCTCTACATTGCAAGAGGAAAAAGAAAATCACATTTCTCTGAACTCGAGTTCATCCAATGAAAAACAAGGCAATTGTGAAGTAAATAAGTACCTGCGCAAGAGATCTCAAGTTCTGGTAATGGCAAAGTAGATAAAGAAAGCTCTCTTATTGAAGGAGAGGGGACAGGGTTTTGTGAATGAACATTCCTGCACGGAAATAAAAGATCCTTAATCTTATTGCATTCAGATTACAAACTTCAGTATTCATAAATGAACTGCATATCCATACCTCATCACAGTTGGCCAACGCTTATTTGCTGAAAAAATGCAGAAATTTGGCACGTTATGTAAGTTACACACAACTGGCAAATATATATCCATGTGTTTTCGGGATGTAGAGACAATGTATTGTACCAGTATGGTGCTGTTTTACTTTGCGGTTTTCATTAAATGGGTAGAATTTTTGGAATTTCATCGTGGACTGATCGGGCGTGGATTCACCACCTGATGATGATAACTAGGAATATAAAGTTTTATTAGTATCTACAGAAATAATATTAAGAAACTTACTTTGTGTTTTTAGTATTTTAACATATTTATCTCTTCTTCTTTTTTTATCATCATGACCTTGTAAAGCGTACAATAATTTATTATTCTCCTGATTGTCACAGTTGATGTTTGTTTCAGCGCATCTAAGTGTAAAAAACTCTCCCTACCCCCACATCTTCTCTAGGCCTAACTATAAAAGTCAAGTTTGTTTTAACGATTTAAAGGATGTAGGAGAGAGGGAAACTTTTGTTTATTTAGACTTGCTGAATCATCAGTGACATAGTCCACTGAATAGGATAAGTAGACCACATCATCATGCTCTAAGGATTTAGAAACAAAAGCTTCTGTAGAAACCATTAAATCACAAATTAGATTTTGCAATCAACAGTAGGAAATGATACTTATGACATTAAGATTAGTACTTCACCTTGCAATATGTAGTGCTTGTAATACTTTGGAGGTCTGATCAAAAGTGACTGTTGAGAGAGACCTTCTTGGCCAAGACATGCTTGGCACGTGCGAAGTCTCTAAAGCCGAAAGGATTGAACAACGGTATGAAACACTGAATGCCTACAGCTGAGCGTATGAGAGAGGGTAAAAGTGATCAAGTGAATGATACCTGCTCGATGCATGATACCTCGAACTCTGCTAGAGAGACCTCATCAACCTCTTCATTGAGAAGACTGCTCACCTTATAGGACACTGAACATAAATGTTCTGCAGCATTAGAAATGGCCTTAACAGCATAATCTTTCAAAGTTCTTGACACTCTGCATGGAATAAAGCACAGAAATTTCAGTTTGACAAACTCATATCATTTGAAGGCTCATCTCTTGGAGAAAATTATCCAAACATACATTTCTTTCTGCTCATCCGTAATGTAAGATAGTTCAAAATATTCAGCAGCTGAGTATAACTGCGAGCGCATATTCCTCAAACCCTGTAACCAACAGCCAAAAAAACAAAATGAACAATCCAACAAGAGAGAAAATAACCAGTTCACAGATGAGGAGAAGATTCAACAAGGGCAATACTCTTCTATGTGGCAGGATGATAGGTATATATACAATACCACAATATGTAACCGAATAATATGAGAAACTATGGCAAAACTACCTAAAATTGTGATATTGTTGTTGTGTCTGAAAAGGGGAAGAAAAAGAATCTAGAATATAACCGAAGTCTGCAAATAGGATCATATGATCAATTGAATTGAAATCTTAGTAACCCAAGGTAATCTCACCTTTGACCTGGCAGAGTTTGTAGTTTGTCTCTGTTTCATTCAGGGTTTCTTTTGTCTTTATTTTGGCTCTTATAGTTTGGTAAAAACTTCATCCAAAATCCTCCAAGTACGGATATATTTTGATTCCTTCTCCTATCACTGTACTTGAAGAATTTGGATGAAATTGAGATACTTTTGAGAACCATAGGAGTTCAATTGAGAGAAACAGATCTTGGTCAAACCGAGTCAAACACTATGCTTCCAGGGGCCAAAATGAAATTACCCCCTATTTGCAATATAAGTAATAGCAAGACTGATACAACCAACGGGAAAACCAAACTCAGATACCGAATCATCCAGAATAGTACATGTTTCCAAGACCTGCCAAACCTCTATTCTCTGCCCGACTTTGAAACTAAGAACTAACCGTGACAAGAAATCATTAATTAGATATAGCATCGTACGACTAATTAGATGGAAGTTTATTGACCAGATACTTGCAATGCAAAAGGAAAACTGATATAAGCACCAGACAAAAGACAACACAAAAACCTAATTATCGAAAATAATATATATGTCCCACGGGCATTTGCAAACCTATAGTTTCTGCCTAAATCCAGAACAGTAGAACAATCATAAGAACTTTTCTAGAGAAATAGCAATAAGAACTGAAACACTATGTCTTGTCAATACGGTGATCATAAGCAACGCCTTTGAATTGGCGAAAATATTACGTTAATGGAGATTAGCAGTACCTCGAGGCTTTCTGGTAAGAGCAAGCTCTCTTGAGTGGGGACACCAACAAAGCTTGACTCTTCCAGCCGGCTCGCGAACAGAGAGGAGGGAAGCGGAGGTGCAACCTCCATCGACAGAGCCGGCTGCAGAAGCCCTCAGGAGTCGAGGCCTCCTCTTACCCCCTTACCTTCACTGTAAAGCATTGGCATGAGGAAGAAGGAAAAAAAACCCTAATTTTGATTGTTACAAAGCGGAAATAAGGAAAGGAGCATAAGAACGGGGGGAAAACAAAAAAAACAATGGAGTTTCAGATCGACTGTTAACCTTAGTCCTAGCCGGTTGCTACCACAATGGCGAGGAGAGGAGAACAAAAAAACCCATCTTGACTCCAAGTTTGGGGCATTGAAGAAGAGGAGGTTTAAATTTTAAAGGCAGCCGCTTTGCTGCTCCTTTTCATCGTCCTTAAAAAAACGCACTTTTTTATGCTCATCAACACCATCATTGCCCTGCCGTAGAAAAGAAACGAAAAAAAAGGAACAAGTTGTTCCTTTTTTATGCTTTCCTGTTTCCTCTTTTTTAAATGTTTGAAGGCTGCGAATTTGATTATTAAAGCAAACTGACTTCCCACTCACCTTTGACTTTTCTTTTTTCCTGATTCATTCATTTCTGATTCTAAATTGGTTTCTTTTCACTGTTCATGACCCATGAGAGTGATTAAGAAATCTGCAACTTGATGTTTTGATAAGCACTCACTACATTTGTTTTTAATGCTTTCTACTTTCTATGCATGATGTGAGTTTGGATCTCTGCCATGATCCCTTGACTGACTTTTGTCTGCTACTTTCCTGGCGGTATTCCATCTATTCCCCTGGAAAAATATTAAAGGTACACATTTTTGAAGGAAATCAGATTCAATTTAAACTGAAGAGTACTGTTGAATTAAATTGCCTATCATTTGCACGGATCACGCGTGCGGCCTAGGCATGATAATGGGCCGTGCTCGTGCCAGCCCAGGCACGAGCCCGCTTAGGCACGCCTTTTGGCGTGCCGGGCTAGGCCCGGCACGAAGTGGTATCGTGCCGGGCTAGGCCCGGCACGCTACAACAATTATTCAGCCCAGCACGGCACATGGCACGCATTAATGCGTGCCGGGCCAAGCCCGGCCCGCCCATACAAGTACACTAGTGCTAGTGAAAGTATTGTCTTAAATATGCAATGTTTCCTCCTAAATTACATGATGTGGGACTAAAAAAAAGTCAGACTAAAAAAACCAAGCTAATGAAAGTTACCGAACACTTTTTTTTCTAGAAAATTCATCTTGTACTCGAATCTTAAAAAAATAATTACATTTTAATTTTATTAAAGTATATAATTTTTTTAAAATATATAATATAATTTATAAAACATCCCAGTACTTCAAAGAACAAATCAATCATTATCTTACAAAATTAACACTTTTAACTTAAATTAAACTTGATCAACTCCTCCAGTCCTCCTCCTATGCTTCAATATTAAAATCTGCAAAAAGAAAGAGGTTCCTCCTCCTATAAAATCTCTGCTCCAATATTAAAATCTGCAAAAAAATAAAAAGACCGAACCCAAAATTAGATTTTGGGCTGCCTACGTATCTTCTAATTGAGATTAGAAGAATCAGGTCTCCGTAGTTCTAAATTTAAGTTAGATAGTTAAAAAATAAATAACAAATCAACTTTAAAAATAAAAATTACCTTCCAATATATTTTTTACTTATTTTTTAAATTATTCGTCACTGATCCAGATTATTCTCTATTGAAGTTGAAGCTCCTTCCTCATCAGATTCGGTCAAGCACGTATCATAATTATTTTTATTTTGAAGTTTATCCTCCGCATACAACCAATCTTTCATACAAATACAAGCTTCAACACTTAAATTATTCAAACGACTCCTTTTTTCATCTAAAACTCTTCCACCTGCACTAAAACAAGATTCGGATGCCACCGTAGATATGGGCACGCATAAAAAATCACGAGCTATCATTGACATTATAGGAAAAGATTTTCCATTTGTTCTCCACCAATCTAAAATATTATAGTCATTAATTCCATTAGGATTCCAACTACTTTCATGATTTTGTTCAATATAAATATTTATTTCAGTAATTCCCGATATAGTAGACGTATTTTGTTGACATCTTCTAGTTATATTAAAAATATTATTCGGTAATCCCATTGTATGTTTATCTGATTTTGATAAAGGTGTTGTTTTTTGTTGATGCACTACACCATATTTATTTGAATATAAATTATATACGTTATGAAATAATTGAGTAATTTTATTTTTAAAATCAAATACATTATCGGTTAATAACATATTATCATAATATTCATCTATTAATGGGTAAAGTCCATATAATTTAATTCTAGGATCTAAAATTGCACCAAAACAATAAATAGGAGCAATCGTTCCCCAATATTTTTTAAATTTTAATTCCATGACAGTAAGTGCATTATTAATAATAAATTCAGATTCATTCGACTGACTATTTCTATAATTATGAAAAAAAGAACTAATATTAACTATTTGCATAAGAAATTGATTAACAGTAGGATAATGAATACCTGAAAAGCAATTAGAAGCATCTCTAAATAATTTTAAAATTGAACATATAAATGAAATAAAATTCCAATCTGCATCAGTAATAATATTTTCTGGTATTTTTTCATTATAATAGATAGAAAAAATATCCTTATAAGGCAGAGCACACTGTAACATGTCATAGGTTGAATTCCATCTAGTTGTAACATCTAATTTTAATTTTTTAAATGGTTTACGATGAATATTACAAAATTTTTTAAATTCTTGTAATCTAGAACTAGAACTTTTAATATATTTAATAATATTTCTAATTTTCTTTATATGATCATCAAATATTTTTAAACCATCTTGAACACATAAATTAAGAATATGACATGCACATCTAATATGAAAAAATAATCCATCAGAAATAGGAGATAAAGATTGAGCTAATAAATTGACTGCCACATCATTATTACTAGCATTATCAAAACTAATAGAAAAAAATTTATTTTCTATATTATATTCATGAACACATGCATTGATAGTTTTATAAATAGCATGTCCGGTATGAGGGTGTTCAAATATTTTAAAACTAATAATTCTCTTATGTAAATAAAATTTATTATCTATCCAATGACAAGTAATGCACATATACGACATACTATTATGTTGATTAGTCCATACATCTGAAGTTAATGAATAATTTGAAATATTATCCTTAAATTCATTAGAAATATTATTTTTATACTCGTAAAATAATTTTAATATATCAGTTCGAACAGTATGTCTACTAATACATTTATAATAAGGATAAAATGCAGATTGAATTAAACTGATAAAATTAGGACTTTCTACAAATGAAAAAGGTAATTCATTTTTAATAATAAATTTTACTAATTCTTTTCGTGCAGTGTCAATGTTATATCTAAATGTGGTTAGATTACCTGAATTTATATTTAAAATTTGCTGAGCAGATGATATTTTATCACTATGACTTTTAATATGTCTCCTTAAATGGCCCGTTCCTGATTTTGAATTAGCAGAAAATATTTTTTTACATTTTTTACACCTAGCTTTTTCAACATTATCAAGCATTAATAAGTCAAAATCTCCCCATACCTCGCTACTTCTTTTTCTAGAAGTAGAATTTGATGGCGGGGTGATTCCGATTATAGAATTTGATTCCATGTTGATTGCAATTGCAGCATCATCCGATTGATTAGCCATTGATGTCGTAGGATTTGAAGATGGATTATCCTGCATAAAAGAAATATTAGCAGAAATATTCGAATCAATTTCTTGTGAACTTAAATTTTTTTGATAATTAGAACTATTATTATTCGTCATAATAAAAAATAAAAATAAATGTACGAATAGTAAGATGAAATTACCGAATACAAATATAATAAAAAATTAATAACTCGTATGAGAAGAAATTAAAAGCGAGAAAATTAAGAGTTTAGAAGAGGTCAAATGAGTTGAGAGCACGAAAAGAAATTAAAAGAAATTAATAGCGAGAAAATTAAGAACTCCGAAAATGTCAAATGAGTTGAGAGCACGAAAAGAAATTAAGACCGAGAAAATTAAGAACAGGGAAGAGGTCAAATGAGTTGAGAGCAGAGATTAGTATGAGAAGAAATTAAGAGCGAGAGCGGAGAGCGAGAGTTGAAAGCGGAGATCGTACGAAGGAGGAGAGTATTTATAATAATATAATATTTTAATAAAACAATAAATGTAAAAGACTAAAATACCATTTAATAAAATTATAATGTTATAACTAATAAAGGATAATAAGGTAATTTTAATAGAATATGAAAAATTTTAACCGTTGGAAGGGGGAGAGGAAACGTCGGTGTATTTAATAAAATTTTGAACGTTAAATTTTGAGTAATAATGAGTTTGAATAAAATATATAAAAAATTTTAATGATAGAAGTTTTAGTCCCACATCGCCAAATCTTGGAAGAAAGCTGTCTATTTTTTCTATTTAACAGTATCTGTGGACTGTCTACAGGCTATGGGCTTTAGGTAGGCCGTGCCAGGCACGGCACGACAGCGGGCCGTGCTAAGCACGGCACGACAGCGGGCCGTGCTAAGCACGGCACGACAGCGGGCCGTGCTAAGCACGGCACGCGGGCTGCAAAATGTGGCCCAGCACGGCACGTTATATACATAGTGCCGTGCCAAGCACGACCCGATTGGGCACGGGCCGTGCCGAGCACGGCCCGAAACGGGCCGGGCTCGTGCCGCCCACGGGCGGCACGGCCCGATAAGCATGCCTAGTGCGGCCAAGGAAATCTTCCCCTGCAGTCATTTATTAAAAAGAAAGAGACAGTCATCCGACTTGTGTGATTAATTAACCCATCTGCTCCTCATAGCCAAACCAAGTTCTTAAAAGGAGTTGCTGACGGCATAAGAAATTATTACAAGATCTAATTAGGTTGGTCAACCATGATTCATCATTCATTGCCGAGGTAATTTTATTTGGACTCAGGAAATTATAATTTTTTTATTTGGCTTACCTCTCGAATTAGTCTTAATTTTATCTTAAATAGTTTACCGCATTTTGAAAATAAAAAAGGTTTTATTCATTTTCGTAAAAATGAACATATGAAAGCAGCTAAACTGAGATTTTTTTGATTGTTTATTTGATGGTATATATAAGCAAAATATTATGCTCTTTCTCCGGCAAACGATGAGGTTAGAGAGCGTTGGTTGCTTTAATTTTTAAAGGGAACAAAAGAAATTGATTGGATTGAGTGGGTATAGGGTTTTTTATAATCATGGCTTTGGTTTGGTGAAAATAATTTAATTTTTTATGCTTAAAAGAAACAAAAACATCAATCATTCAATCAAACCTAATCTATATATTAGGTTTTTATTCCGTTGCTCTTAGAAAACTTATTCGTACATTTTTCATAAGAATCAAATAGAGCACACAATAAAAGCAAGAAGATGCCTTTGAGTGAGAGTCATCTCCTTCTACTAACCAATCCCTTTGAAGCTAAGAAGGAAAGCAGCTGATGTGAAGATGAGAATATTGCTACGAGAGTTTGCTAATACTCGGGAGCCACCAAACAAGAAAGTAAGATGCGGTCAATTACATTAGGGCGGCGACGATGAGCAGTTAAGCCAAAAAAAAATAACACCAATTAGCAGTCACTGTCACTGTCACTGTCACTGCTAAGAGAGCTTCCAAAAAAAAATTCACATGAATAATAATAGGGAGGTTTAGACTTTCAGAATATATGAAGCATTCCACCGAACGAAAGATGATAATGAGCAATTTTGATGACTGCGATGAGTGCCATATTCATGGATAAAAATTATGATACTTTGATTCCTTTAGCTAGCTTACATGGTAATTTACTAAAATTAGTATCATAAAAGTTAGGATATACAATTAGATGTCAAGGTTAATTTCAGACTACCATGAGCTACTTATTAAGAGGTGGTATATTACTAAAGCGTGGAAGCTATATTCTTTTAATATTATCTTAACCTAAGTATTATTGCTACCTATTAAGATGTGATATATTACTAAAGTACGAGAGCTATTTTTTTTTAATATTATCTTGACCTTAAATATTTTCTTTCTAATTTATATTTTTTCTTTAGGAGATACTTATATACAACAATTGTTGTTAATTATACTTAGACCCAAATAAATTCTTATTTGATTTCTTTATTTTTTTTAACTCAGTATAAGAAAGAACTCTTATACTGTACTTGGTAATCCACAACCTTAGTATAAAGTCTTACCTCTCTAATCAAGATAATATATACTTTCTGTACATATTATATTATCTTATACTTGGTGCTTGATATCTTATTATAAAAATAACTCTTACATAATCTTTGTATTTAAAAATAAATTATTATATGATATACATAAAGAAGAAAGAACAACACTTAAGCATTAAGTTTTAACTGAGATAACTAAATATTTAAAGTTTATTTTTATTAATAACTAACTCTCTTACTTCAAAATATTTAATTGATATTACAAACGAAAATGAAAAAGAAATATCATACATGTCAAATCCATGATTAATATCATATACACTATTATTATTTATTATATGATGTGAATATACTATGGATATTATATCTCATTTTGAATATAAACCTAAAACTTTTTAATTCATTCATAGCAAAGTATGAGCTTAATCTTGATAATATTGATTCCTTTAGCTAATATATATATATATATATAAATTAAAAACTAGAGGTACTAAAAAAATATGCCTTAGAAAACTTTTTACATTATATTATTTCAGTTCTTCTATTATTTTATTAGCGGTTGCATATATATAAGATATACTAGTAGATCAATAATATCATATTAATATTATTAGTACTATCATGAGATGTATATTAGTATGTGGCATACAACTAAGTGTAAGTCACTAGGATAGGTAGCTAGATAAGTCATGATCAATTATATTTATTATTATTATTATTATTATTATTAGATTAACTATTTATTTGCTAGGTAGTTAGGTCTAATGGACAACTTAGAAAAAAATAAGTTATATTCTTTTGATGTTATCTTTGACTTGAGTATTCTCTATTTGATTTACACTTTTACCTGAGGTGTCAATTATCTATAATAATTGTTATTGATCATGTGAACCTTGTTAAGTTTTTATTTGATTCCTTAATTATTCTTTCAACTTGTTATAAATTCTATATAGTTTATCTATTATGAGTTCTTGATTTTATATTATATTCTATCTAGCTCGTTAAGTATAGTGTTACTCATATCTTTGAGAATTTCTTTACTAAAAACCTTAGCAAAAGTTAAGTAGTTTGAAATAACTTAATACCTAATTTTTGACAAATGGTGGGTTTACTAATTGTGTTTAAACTTTCTACTGTAAAACTTAATTCTTTTTTAAAAAAGTTTTGATTATGATTCTATTATTGAGAAGATTATATCAATATACATTATTTACATATGCACAAAATGTACATCCCTTTGATTAGAGTAATTAGACTCTATACGGAAGGCCTAACATTTTCCTTAGCAAGAGTATGTGGTGGAAGTCTTTAAACACCTCGAAAGAACTATATTTGAGAGAGAGAAAAACTTTATTCATTTTTTAAATTTATCTTTTATATCCCACAAGCCGGTTGTGTAGCTCTAATAGTATTGTGACTCTAAACCTATTATAATATTCTCTCTGCAAAGAATATATGGGTTGAGTTGATACTCAATGAGATGATCATTGTTTTTCCTTAAAATTATTTATGGTGTACAAAGATAGACTATCTTGAGGAAATCTCAATCAAGAAGACTGATCTCTTTCGCTTGATCACCCTTGCAATTGGATGGCTTGACTTCGTGTATTGTCTTGGCTTCAAGGGTGGATGAGCTTCACTTGATGATAAGGTCGGCAAAGATAATTGTCTTATCCTTATCTTCTCCTCCTTGTTGATAAAGTCGACTAAAAAACTTACATTATCTTCTTGTAGATGGCCAAATGAGCTTAAATCTTACTCAATACCTTGGATGGGGCAAATGGTGCACTCCTTCCTACTTCTTGCTCCATGTGGAAGAGGGACAAGCTTGGCTTAGGTCCTTTGACGGCTTGGGCCTTCCATGTGCACTATGGTGTAGGCTAAAGTGCTTGAGCCTTAAGCCTCATTGAGTTGGTTTTGCATTGGTCGGAGGGTCGCTTTAGTACGGCATGGGCATGCTCAACCTCTATTCAGATTTAGGAGTGTAACACTATGCTTGGGATTCATTATAGTTGCCTTGTGTAAAAAGGAGAATGGGGGCATGCCACCAATGGTACATATCAAATTTTAGGGTGATAGTAATAAGGGGAAGAGATGAAAGGGTCTATTGCCACTCTTATCAATAGGTAAAAAGATAGCGTTGAAATCACTTAATAAGAATCTAAGGTGGAGCTTGTCAAATCCAAAGTTCAAGGATTTGCAAGAGCTTTACTATAAACAGATGGATCAGTTGATGCATAAAGCAGTGGAAAGAATTTAGCAATTCCAATATGAATAGAATTTGCACGTAAAAATAGGAGAAAACATTTCTTCTCATAGGAGCTCCATGATTAAGATCAATAGGCTATGGACTGATCGGTTTTAGCCAACCAAAAAGCAAAATAAGGTGCTTCTATGAGCGTCCATACGAGGAATACTTTTGCGAGATGTTTTTCTAAGAGGATCAAGAATGAAATATGACGAGAGTCCAGAAGAAGAGACTTCAAGCTCACGTGAGGCACAACGTTATGCATCTCAGATGTCACTCAAACTATCTTCTTTTAATAACTAGTTTCGCTAATTACGATCTTCTAATAATGGTTCAAAATGTCACTGAAAAACCATGAGTACGTATTACGTAACACAGCGGCACCATCCCACACCGGAGGCTCCTTCCCTTCTTCTTCAACTCAAAATGTTGTAACCGGTGAATTCAGAACTCAGAGCCATTATTTTTTTATCAGGAAACCCTCCCTTATTAAACACACAAACTTTATATTCCAAATATACAACGCCACTGAAGGACTCAACTCTTCCCTTCTGTTCTAATTAAGGATCAAAGCAACAAAAACTCGTTCAGGCTACTTAGGACATACGTAAACACACTGCCATCGCCGTGCATCCCTCAGATTAAACGTTCACCGTAAGTCCTCCTCGCCCGACCTCCACGGGGAGGCGTGGGGTAGTCGCCGCCACAGCTGGAGTCCGGGCTGTGTCCTGTGTGCCGCCTCGTCTGCACGTTAAACCCGACTCCAACGCGACTAGGGCTCTGGACCGTCGGATACACTACTGTCGTCGACGTGGCTCCGCCGGAGCTCGACGAGTCCGGGCCGGCCCCCGACCTTGCCCTCCTAGTCGACGCAGGTGGCCTCGGCTTTGCTGCAATTGGGGCCTGCCCCCGGACCCTAGCCCGGGCGGACTGCGTCGCCGCCATGTAACTCGGAACCGCCTGTGGCCGGGCGGGCTCATCCGGCATGCGGTCGGAATAGCGGGTGGGATTAACTGGGCTTCCTCTGCCGGGATCCATCTCGACCGTCTTCTCCGACAAGCCGTCCATGGCGGCGGTGGCCGTGACGTAGGAACTCACCGGTGCTTGTGGCGGAGGCGGTCTGCCGTACCGGGCCTCCGGCTGCTGCACGGTCATCCACCTCTCCAGCCAGTTCCAGCCCAACTGAGGCTTCTCGTTCTCCGATTGCCACTGGGGACGCTGCGGCCATGAGGAAAGAAGCGAGTTTTTAGATTTCAGGAAAAGCCATATATATGGTGCAAAAGCCGAATAAGACAAACACCTGATACGTGTAAGCATAAGCAAGGGCCCTCTCGCGGCGGACTGCGGCGGCGTGCTTGCGCTGGGAGTTGGAAGCGATGGCATCTAAGCTCTGCTGCCGGCCGTCCCATCCGGTCAGCGGACTCTTCACGTAGATGGGATAATTGGTCGCCTCGTCATCGTCGTCGTCGTCGTCGTCTTCTTCCATGATGTGGAGGTGTTGGGGATGGCCGCCGTCGTCCGGTGGCGCTGCTCTGCGCTTCGGGCGGTGGAAATATTGGAAGGCGGCGGCGGAGGAATGAGAAGGAGAGGGAGAGGGGGAGAAGAGGAGGTTGCGGTGGCTGGCGAGGCGGAGGCGGCGGGAGCGGACGAGGGCCTGGACGCGTACGAGGGAGTGCATGCAGCGCAGGGTCATGTGCGCCTGCTTGCGGACGTGGTGGCCGCGGACGAGCGCCTGCAGCCTCACCAACCCCCTCAACGCCCGCAGCGCTCTGCGTGCCTGCCAACAGAAAATTTTAAAATTTCTAATTAACTGTTTCGATGTTCACAGGCATAATACTAATACATGCCAATAGATGAACTTTATCAATTTCAGCTTCATTAATAGTTAGACGGATATATATATATATATATATATACACCATACTCTCCACTGCAACTTTTAATATGCCGTGTGCCACAGCTTGTTGGAGCATTCAATGACTGCAAGTTATCGATCAATTCAATTGTGATTAAGTTAAAATGTAAACGGTTGAAATGCCACTTTTTGAACTTAGTAAATATTAAACTTATAACATGTACACTTTTATATACTAAGGTATTACATTGGTGTATGGATAAAATCATGGCTAGTTTGGTCCTAATATTGGCTAATAATCCTATTGACTCAGCATCAAATTGTAAAATTTATTTGGTCCATGCAATAATACTTGATTACTAACTGTGCTCTTTAATTAATTTATATAGTAGAGGAGCTTTTACATAATAATTACTAAAATTAATATTTCAAAATTTATATACATCAATAATTTAGATTTTGGATAATGTGTATTAAAGGCAGTATACTGCTGGTTAAATTAACCGGCATGACTATGGGTTTAGGCTCATGTATATATTTTATGTATGAGTTTTATAACGTTTCTAACCGTTACGCTTGTTTGAAGTGTTATCTTCTTTGGTATTTAGCCGTGACACGGCTAATAACGGGCGTTATACCGACTGCATCCAAATTTTAACGGAAAAAAATATTCTGATAAAAAACAGAGATAAATATTGTAACGTAACAAGATATACGAAGATGGAGGCGCACCAAGTAACCGCGGTAGAAGGACTGGATGAGGACGGCCGCCCTCTCCTCCCTCGACGGCAGCGTAGTGGGGCAACTGGCCATCCGCACGACCCTGGCGGCCGCCTCCGCGGCGGCGGCTGCGGCCCTCCTCGCCTCGTCGATCGCCAACTGCCGCTCCACCACCTCCACCTCCACGTCCTCGTCCTCGTCCTCGTCCTCGGGCGAGGTCTCCGCCGGGAAGTGCTCCACAGACACTATCTCCGCGGCCACCTCCTCGTTGCCCTCCGCCCCGGCGGCCAGCGGATCTCTCTCCCGCTGCACATAAGGAAAAAAGAGAACGGCTAGCAAAGAAGGCGTCGGAGATCAGGAAGGAGAGCAGAGGTGAGGCCGAGGGAGGATAGAATATTATACCCGGTGATTGGTGGGCGACGAGTCCTTGGGCTTGAAGACCTTCTTGACGGTCGATAGCCAGCTCTTCTTCTTCCCCATCCGAACGATCGATCTCCCCTCTTCCTCTCGATCCGATCGAGAGGGCGAGGGAGATTGGGTAGAATCGCACAGGTATTAAGTGCAGTAGAGGTTGGAGGCGCCGATGGTATTTAAGTTTTGTCACGAGAGGCCGCTCTAACTCTGCACTACAAAATTTATGGAGCGGAGGGAAAAAATTGAAGGAAGAGTTAAGAAGGTGGTTGTGTTGGTGACATTGTGACTGCTTATTGACTGTAGTATTTTATTTGCTTTCAAATTGGGTGAGGATTAAACTAGCTTCTAATATCTAGTTAAAAAGGTGGTAGATGGCTAGTCCTTCAACAATAGAGACACAACGTACATAGATTTTCATAATATTGAATTTTCAATCCTTATTTAAGAGGTTCAGACATGATTTATTGGTATATAAATTCTAGCAAAGCAACGTCTAAACCTTCAAAATTTTTTGTCAATCTTATTTGCTGAACCAATCTGATTGATAAATTTTTATTGTGATTTTAATACATAAACCTCAAACCCGGCATGCTATAGGACCGGGCCCAGTACGGTTCGGGCGGGCTGGCCCACTAAAAATTCACTCTATTAACCATTCTGTCATTCAATATTTCTAATATATATATATATATATATATTATATATATTATTCGTATCGTGCCGGGCCGGCCCGCGGGCCTGAACCTTGCGGCCTAGCTCGGTACGGTAATAGTGGCGGGCTGTGCCTGACACGATCCGCTTGTGCTCCGGGGCCCGGGCTGCCTGCGGGCAGCCCGGGCCTATTTGCATCCCTACTTATAGAGAAATAAAGTGAGAAAAAAATATAAGGTTGCTAGGAGAGGTGTGAAGATAACTCCTAACAGCGAGTCATATATCTTTATACAGTTAGGCTATTTGTTAGTATCTTCAAAGTAGCCTTTGTCAGTGGGGTTCCTAAGGGAAAAGGATTTTTTTTGTTTGAACTAGTATTTGATCACGATTTCCTGTTATATAATTGACTTTTTTCCTTAAGAGTATTAGTGCTCTACAATAACCAATATTGATTTATTGGTCTTCGTTGATGCTAGATTATAGAATTTTGTGTTCACCATTCTAATAGAATATAGATTTACTCCTAGTCCTTTAAAAATAAATTCATTTCAAAACTAATTTGAAAATCAAGAATTTTAACTAAGAAATTGATCTCAAAAATCAACTATATTATGTTCCTAATTTTATATTTTTCTTTATCTATCTTATGAGTATGGTGTTGCTCCCTTTGTTGGGGACATGGTGTAAACCCCCATCAAAAAAAAAAAAAAAAAAAAAAATGGACCGGTTCAGGTGAACCGGCCGGTCCAGCTGAACCGGCTTGGACCGGGCGAGGAAGCGAGACGGGGCGAGCGAGAAGAGCAAACGCCCTTCCCACTCGAGCCATCGCCTCGAGCACGCGACGAAGCAACGTCGCTTCGTCTTCTCCCGCACCGAGCAGCGCCGACGCTCCGCCTTCCGCCGTCGACCGCTGCACGTCGCCGTCGACGATCGTCTGCGCTCGTCCACCCCCAGCGAGCTACTCCCGACGGAAAGGGCGACTCGGCGACGCCTTCTTTTTCCCATCCCGTTCGCGCGACCACCGCAGCAGAGGAACTGCTGCCGATCGATCGCCGCCCAGCACTCGCAACCCCTCGGCGGACGTCTTCTCCACCGCGGTTGGAGACGTCGGCCGTCTCCGCGTCTCCACGGGCCTTCGAGGAGTTCGAAGACCCCTCGGCGGGCGGCTGAGCTCGCCGCCTCTGTTCGAGCGATCGAACCCTACCGGCGGCGGCTGCAAATCGCGATCCGGTCGCTTCGCCGGCCGCAAACCCCGCCCCTACCTTCTCCAGACGTCCGCGAGGTGAGCAGCCGCGTTTTCCCCATGAAAAGGGGTGGTTTTCACCCTCCGGTGGAGACGCCGTGAGTTCGCCGGAGACGACGCCGGAAAGATCGCCGTTTAGGCGCTGATGGACGTCCTTCTCGCAGATCGGCGTAGTCTCCGCGTTGAGCGAGGAGCAACGAAGCTCGCCGGCCGTTTAGCCTTCGTTTTCGCGAGTTCCGGCGAGGTGGCGGCTAGGGTTCCGGCGGCGGCGCTGAGTTTTCCGGCAGCGCACAGTTAATCCGGCGAAGGTGCTTAATTAGGGCTTAATCGCGATTAGCGCTAATTAAGTGTGCTTAGTGTAAATAAAATATAATTAGTGAGAAATCATGTTATTGTATGCTTAGTTTAATTAAAAGCATGATTAGCGTTAATTAACTAAGCTTAGTGTATAAGAAATTATTTCTTTAATGAAACGGTTGGGTCGAATCAAGTGGGGCTAAATCGGTTGGGTTTGAGTTAAGTTTGGGTTCGAGTCAAGTTGGGTTGGGTGAGCCGAATCAAATAAGTTGAACCTGGTTCGAGCTCGAGTCAAATTAGATTGAATTTAATTTAGCTGAACCGGACCCGAACCGAACCAAATCGAACCGAACCGAACCGAACCGGGTGAACAGTAACTCGAATCGTTGACCGAGTCAACAGCTGACCCTGTCAGCATTGACCGGGCCCACCGCCGACCCAGTCAGCGTTGACCGAGTCAACCGCTGACCCAGTCAGCGTTGACCGGGCCCACTGCTGACCCAGTCAACGTTGACCGTTGACCGGGTCAGAAAAATATAAAATAATAAAATAATATTAAAATATTAAAAAAAATCAAAAAAATAATAAAAATTTCTATGGGTTCTACTTGGGCTCCTGGATGACTTGGGCCAAGTTATGGGTGAGTTTGATGAGTAGAAATTGAATAAAAATTCATTGAAGTTATTAGGTAAAAATGCAAAAATATGATAAATTCATAATTCATTAGGTGAGATTAATCCTAAACATGCATAGGATTAATTTAATGTAATAATTATTTAATTGATAGATTTTAATTTATTTATCTTAAGGGAAATAAATTAAATCTATTTTAAATAAATTTTATTAAATAGGATTATTTTGGGTACGCGATCCGAGAAGCTCGGCGGGTGATATTCTCCGCGCGACTTGGTTCCCAGAAGCAGATCGCTATCCAAGGTGCGTTGGTTCTCCGTTGGTAGGATTTATTCACGCTAGGGAATACCCGCTGGGGTTTTCTTAGGAAAAATTCTTGGATGTCTTCAATATGATAAACCATAATGTTTTGATAAGATTTAAATTGTATGCATGCTAGCATAGTTATCTTATCTAACATGTTTATCTACTATGTATCTAACATGTTCTACATTCTTGCCCGGCATGCTATTGCTTTCCATGATATGTTAAATGACTACCATGCGGACATAGATAATACATGTGACATGTTAGAACCTTGGCGACGTCACCGCCACTTAGAGAAAAAAAAAGGGCCTTTTTCCATATGCCCCGGTTGACCGCCGCGTCCCGACGGTGGTCAAACGGTGACGTTTCCGTTAGGCGCCACTCCCGAGGTTGATGCATAGCGGAGTACTGGGAGCAACACTCCCGACGTTATGCATAGCTCATATACTGGGAGCTGGTAGGGTAAGGGACTGTACACACTCCATGGTCATGTTAGACTGGAAATATGGAGCAAGTCCTTACCCGAAACCTTCACCCGCGCGAGTGTCGTTGTAGGCGGCCTCGTGATAGTCCTGAGATGGTTAGCTAGGATGAACCCTACCATGGACTTGGCACCGACGAAGTCGAGGGCCACATCCCATCGTGTGGATGTGCGCCAATCTCGATAGACGTTGACGGCTATTGGACTGGAAAGGTGATTCCACATGCGACGCCTTGGACAGTGGATCCGTAGACCGCACGGCTATCACCCTTGACGTCTGCAGACGATCGGATGAGTAGTCCGGATCCTAGGGTGGTTATTCCGGCTAGCCGTGGCCGATGATATTTAAGAGAGGTGACCCTGTCTACGGGCAGTGTGTAGTACTACATGGGTGTCGTGACCCCTACGGTATCCGGGGAGGATGTAAGGGCACGACGGTTTCGCTAGGGGAGGCATGGTTGGCGACTAGTGAAACAACAGGAGAGGGACTCTGGGTCATCCGTCCTCTCTGCCAACATCAGTGCAGCGGGCATAGGTAGAGACAGAGACAGAAAGGCACTGATGGGCTTACTGATACTCTTAGCTAGGGTAGTCATTAAGCGTAGGCTGGCAGCCCGAGTTTATGAAACCTAAAAAGTCTCACTATGACGTAGGTGACATACTATTAATATGGACACTAGACATGACTAGGGTGACATCTAGTGACATGTACACATTTAATTGTTTATTTAATTGTTTGTTTATGCTGTCTATTTTTATACGAATTGTTTAAAACGAAATGGCATGAAAGATGATGACTAATTACCAAAGACATCCTAGAATACTCCTCCTAGCCTTTGATTTCCTTATTCGGTAGGACCGTAATTTCGCATTAGGCCGCAAGGCTGAGCACACCGCGTTCAATGTGTGTGCAGGTGTCGTTGCACGAGACGAGATCGATGACGGAGGGTTCTTCGCGGAAGGTATACGACTGCTGTTATGAGTTCTCGTATGCCGGTCTTAGATTTGTATTAGGAGATATCGGGACTGTATTTAAGATGTTATTTGAAAATGTGGGTGTATGTAGTTTAGTATTTGTATTTATGCCTTGTATGGGCTTGTCGGGCTCATACGGCGGTTGCCACGTGTCGTCCTGCGGGTCGGGGCGTGACACATGGGGACTTAACTTTTAGGGCTATGGTAGAGGAGAGATGACTAGGTAAATCATGCATAAACTAACACCTTGACCTTTGAAGATAGATGATGGTTACTAAATTCTATATTATTGTATATATATTTTTTAACATCAACAAAGTGCAATTTCCTTAAAAGAAGAAAGTGGTATTAGAGCAAGCTGAAGAAAATTGTTTCTACACCCTCGAATATGTTTATGCGGAGGACAAGGATTCACCATACCACCCTGACAATAAGAAAGACACATAATGGAAGATTATTGCTACCAAAAAAGGGCCATTACTGCAGGACTTGTGTTGGTAGGATGAAGTCAGCTTGAGACAACCAACAATGCCTCAAACACCCCATTGGAAGAGCTACAACAAAGGTTCTTTCTTATTACCCCTTGCCCCTATTATTTGGTATGACGATCATGGTCTAGGAATAGTATGAACAACTCGTGGAGTAAGTTGTGCTGCTGGAGATAATGATCAGAATAGATCCTGCCTGGCTCGAGGCTAAGCAACCAAAATTAGCCAACAATGCATCAAATCTAGACCCAGAGGAGGTGCACTAGTTGAAAGAGAGTCAAAAGTTTACAAGTGGAGCTACACCCTCAACCTACGATGCATGAGGCACTTATAGTAGGCGTGCATGTTCCGAAGCCTATTCCTTTGCAGGTTAAGAAATGCCAAACCATGGAGGACTTTATATGGGATATGAAATAATATATTATCATTACTCATGTTGCAAACAAGGATAAGGTACCAATAATTGCAATTTACCTCATCGAAAATGCCAAGCAGTGGTGATGAATTGATTATGACCTGAGAGTGAATGGGAAAGCACCTACGGTTGAAGATTAGATCACCATGAAGGAGTTGCAGGATCATTCTTACTTGTAAATTTGGCATAGGTGGCTTGAGAGAAGTTATAAATGTTGAGACAAACAAAGACATCCATAACTACGTTCCAGAATTTAGTTCTTTGATGCTTGACTTGAATGATATATTTGATAGCGATAAATTATTTGCCTTTATGAAGGGCCTACAACCATGGGCAAAAGATGAGTTAATACATAAGAGGAGTCTCCATGGCGTGAGAAGTGATCATCGCTACTGAAGGATTACTAGATGATAAGGTTGTTCATGCCTCGACAGAAGCTGAGGGCTAAGTGCACAAATGGCAAAGTCCACAAAATGCTCATGGGTACAAGCAAAATTGATCGGGTGGAAGGAGAGGTGGCCAACCTCCCTCGACGAAGGACACAACTCTGTCAAAAGTTGCTATCTAGAATGGAGGAGGATTCTTGTATGATGATCCCCATATGGTGCAAAACTATCCGAGGTGTGAGAGGCTAGCTGCTGTGGTGCATGAGGAGATGATACTAACAATTGAGTCACTGGGTGCTGCACAAGCGCATGTGATGCTACTACAACTGCTAAGTAGAGTGCACAAAGCATATTGACCTCAAACTTGAGTTGACATATGTCAAACTATAGGTTGGAGACTTGAGGGTGGATTCAAGCATAACTGATAGCTTTATGAGCGATTAGAGAATGCGGATGCTCAGATTACAAATTGACAAGAGTGATAACTAAATCAAGATGGTTTTGGAGGCTAAGATAATATCTAGAATTATTTGGAATGTGAGGCCAAGCTTAAAGGTTAGTGATGGTGGCTAGACTTCATCGTGGTACCCCTCGACTTCAACATCATCTTGAGGACTAACTTTTTTCTCAAAGCTAAGACTATAATCCCCTTATATCCAAGGGAATTTTGGTTATGACCAACATGCATCCAGGTTTTCTCAAGTGGTGTGCATGGGCTGTGAAGAGAACATAGCAAGGAACAAGCATGCTGCCCATAAATCAACTAAATGATGGCTTATATCAGGGCAATACAACCTACATTATAGCATTGATCAATGACATAGCACCGAGCACAAAGGCATATGCAGGTGCCATAGTAAATCTAGGACTTGATCTAGGAGTTTGATGACTTGATGTCAAATGAACTATTGAAGATACTTCCATGCAGAAGAGCAATTACTCATAAGATAGAGCTAATGTTAGGGGTGAAACCCCTACACAAGCCCTTTACATTTTATCACCTCTGGAGTTGGTGGAGTTACGCAAGTAACTCAATGAACTTTTGAAGACAAAATTGATTTACCCTTGAAAAGTACCCTATGGTGTACTAGTATTATTCCGAAAGAAGAAGGATGAGAGTGTGGACTATTGAGCACAAAACAAGATCATAGTAAAGAACAAGTACCTAATCCTACTTCTGGTGGATCTCTTTGATCGATTGATATGTGCAACCTACTTCATGAAGTTGGTTTTGAGGTTGGACTATTGGCAAGTGTGCAGCATTGTCCAGGGCAATGAAAGCATGATAACAAACATTCTATATATAACTCAATTGTTCTAACTAAATGGGTGTACACTTTGTGTACAATTTTAAATTATTGTTGATTGGTTGAGTCTATTAGAAGTATCTGAGTTGAGATTTTTTCTAGGTTTAGCAAACTACAACCAAAGGTTAATGAAGGACTACTCCAAATTGTAGACACCATTGACATATTTTCTCAAGAAGGGCCAACCGTAAGAGTGGACTATGGCTTGTTGAGAATCGAAGCGTTGAAGGAATGCATCTGGCGGAAATAGTATTAAAGTTTTTAGACTTTGAACATGCCTTCAAAGTTGTGCAGATGCTTCTCATCGAGCCATTTAAAGAGTGCAAGTACAAGATGGACTTTAGATTGCCTATGAGAGCCGCAAGTTCAATGATTCCAAGCAAATGTATTTAGTGCATGAGAAGGAGATGTCCATAGTAGTGCATTGCTTGAGGGTATAACATATTTACATATTGGACATGACGTTCATGGTACATATGGCCAATATCTTCTACCATACGCAAGAGAAGTTATTTGGTAAGCAAGATGATAAGAATTAGCAGAGTATGACTTTGTCTAGGAGCACAAAGCCATGAAGTGTAACCAAGTTACATATGCACACATTAGGGTCCAAGATATGAAGGATGCAGAATATCAAAACCCGGTCAATAAGGTCAAGGGCGACATAGTGAGGGATTATTAGTCTAATGTAAGTCGATTGCTATAATACAATGGAGGCCACACCTACATCCGTGTTCGGGCATACTACAACATGAGTTATTGAGTGAGTGCTATTGTAGCATGGTCAGAAAATGTGGGCATTGATCGCATGACGGTGCTAATATCTCGAAGTTACTAATTGTCGAAGATGGAGGATGACATCGAAGTTTATATGAATACATGTTTTGTTTGCCAACAAGATAAATCAAAGCAATGTCATAAGATAGGGCTGCTGCAACCCTTGTTGATTAAGAGTAAACCATAGCTATTGGTATCTATAGACTATACGAGGATCTTTCCTAATGTAAACAATATTTTGATGGTCTTGGTGGTCGTTGACTGATTCAACAAGTATGTTATTTATATCCCAACAAAAGTGCATGTGATGGTCTAGAGGATGACCGAACTCTTCTGTTGCCACATGGAATAATACTTTGGAGTATCGGAAAATATCATGAGTGATTGAGATCCAAGGTTCATAGAAAAGTTTTGGACCTCTCTTTTGAAGTTAATAGAATTGAAGCTCAAGTACTCAACCGTGAATCATCCACAAATGGATGGACAAATAGAATAGATTAATGTTTTGTTAGAGGAATACTAGGAGTATTATGTGATCGCAGGCCAAAGAAATTAGGTAGAGATACTTGAACATAACCTAATTTGCTACAATCTTCATCGATCTTCATCAAAAACAAAGAGCCCATTAATGCTTTTGTTTGGTTCATAATTGTTGACACAATAGGAGGTGGTACAGGCAATAGTGGAAGAGCACTACCCTATAATGTTCAAATTCATGTGTACTAGGCAAAAGATACTTGCAAAGGCGCAAGATAGATTATACAATATGAATGATGCATGAATAATTATACAGATCCACAATGATGCGCATTGGAGTTGCAAGTGAGCAATCGTGTGCTGCTAAAGTTGACCTCTTAAATGTGGAGGAAAATGTGAGGGATAAAAATGCACGAGGGACTTATGCCAAAGTATGATGAATTATTTGAGGTTATCAAATGCACAGGCAGGATGACCCACATGTTTCAACTTCCATCAAGGTTGAAGATTCACCTAACCTTTTAGGTAAGTTTCTTAAAACCATTCCTTGGTGAGTCCCATAAGATACCACCTCTAATGTGACGATGGAATTCTCATAATAAATAGAAAAATCCTAGGGAGGAGAACTATGTGACTAGAGAGACGTGTGTAGTTTTTAGTAAAGTGAAAGAATGTCCTCGAGTCATAGGTAAGTTGGGAACATGATATGACCATATGACAATTTGAGAAGTGTAGGAGTTTCTAATCGAAGAGATACTAGATGAGGGCATCGATGACTTCACATGGTGGAGAATTGTTACGCCCCTAAATCCTTAAATTATTTGATCATAATTGGCTAACATAGGACAGGGTGAGTTTGTTACTCGAGGCTTGGAATATGACTAAGACACAAAGACTATGCATAAGGTGATGCATATGGGGCACAGGCATAAAAGTCATTTGGATAATGTTTACAATGTGCAAGGGTGCTTGGGCAAGGTGCACAGGGTGCAAGAACACCTAATCAAAATGTTAGGGTAGAAGAGAACCTAGGTCGGTGCCTAGGTTGCCAGGGCACTTTGCAAGGCCACTAGATGAGTAAACGATCATTGTAAACCCCCCATCATTTTTACTTAGGAAAAAAATAAAAAGAAGTGAAAACCGCATGCACCCCATCGTTCGTCAACGCGCACGTGCTGCCCATGCCTTCCCCCTTTCCCTATGTACTCATTGTTTATGCTCCAGTTGTTATCTTCATCCTCGCCACTCTTCGACGATGCCCTTGCCTCTTCGCCTTCCTCCTCTACTGACCACACTCGTTGACCGTCGGAGAAGGGTCGACGATGACCTTCCCTCCAGCTTTGTGAAGCCCTGCAACTCCACCCTCTTCCACACATGCAATCGCAGGCGCAGCTCACCAGCTCCTGCCTCCTCGCACGATCCATGCGCTCGAGCTGCAGAGGAGTTCCGAAGACCTCACCGGCGCCTCGTCCATCGTCTTCCCTCTTCTTATTGCTACCGGAAGTTGTGGAAGGCAGCCCGATGCCTCCACCATCGCTTTCCCCTTCTTGTGGGCAAAAATAGGGTCGCGAGCAAAGTGCCCCAATGCGCATGCCCCCGACCGATGTGTCACCCAGCCCCACCGATGGCGCTCCTACTCTTGCGGATCAAGTGGCCGACCAAGTCTCCACCACACGAAGAAGAGATTGCCCACCAAAGATACGGCTTCTCCTCGACATATATAAACGGGCGCCCAGGATCGGATAGGACAGAAAGGTGCTCGTCCACTCCCTTCCACCAGATCGCTCTTCCACCTGCCAATAACGAGAGAGAGATCGAGAGAGAGAGAGAATTCCCTATAAGCGTTTTCCTTTCTTTTTCTGAATGAAATAAATCTTTTCCCCATTGCAAGACTCTCATGTTCTTCTTCTTCCCTCCTCCTTCCTTCCTTCTGAGAACCGCAGGCTTGTGGGCGACGGCGAACCGTTCGTCCACGCCGCACAGGCTGCCACTTCGCGAGCTTCCGCTCCCCAACGCAAAGGCGCCTGTGACAGTTGGTACCATAGCCAAGTCGCAACCTTGGCAACTACTTGAAGGACAGGGTAGCGCCCCAGGAATCCCTCCGTGGCAAACGGCACTTGGAGAAGAAGCAGGAACCACAAGCGCTAACCATCCGAGGAAGATCGAAACAACGCTCCCCCCCCACTTCTCGAGTATGGTGACCAAGCAGCAGCTCGAGGAGTTGGAGGAACGCGTGGAGGAGATAGAGACGGCAATTGGACCTTCCCTTGCCCAACACGAAGGTACCACTCCAGAGAACTCGATCAACATGCGCATGGACGAACTCCACAGAATCGTCAACCGACTGGAGGAGCGAATGATGGGGATAGAGGCAGTGATTGGCCAGCCCCAACGCGAAGGCACCTCGCAAGGCGGTGCGAGCTACCCATGCGCGGATGGACTCCTCCAGTCCGTCGCCCAAATACGTGGGGACCTTGCAGAACTACACTGCACCACAGCCCGACCCCTGAACGTGGCGCTCCCACCCGGACTCATCTCCATGGAAGTCTTCCAAGAGGAACTCCAGAAGATCCGCCAGGAGTTCCGGCTTGGCAGCGAGGTCCGCGTCCGAGCCCCGGCGAAGGTCCGAGAGCCCCAAACGTTCTCCGGGGCAAGGAACGCGAAGGCCCTGGAGAACTTCATCTAGGATATGAACCAATATTTCAGGGCGACGAAAACCGCCGAAGAAGACAAAGTACCCACAGCGGTCACGTACCTAGACGACGATGCAAAACAATGGTGGCGCATCAGATGCGAAGAACAGCCCGATGGGGGGGTCTGCGAACCAGAAAACTGGCAGGAGATGATGAAGGAGGTTCGACAACAGTTCCTTCCGGGCAACACCGCCTAGGTCGAACGAAAGCGTCTCCGGGAGCTGTACTAGAATCGGACAGTGAGAGATTACGTACAGGAGTTCAACAATCTCCGCATGGACATCTGCGACATATCGGAACAAGATCTCCTGTTCGCCTTCATCCACGGACTTCAGCCGGCACCCCAAAACGAGCTCATCCGCCGCGGCGTCACCTCCCGCCGAGAGGCGATCTCCCTCGCCGAGAGTCTACAGGACCTTCGGCTAGGGGCGATCCCCTCACCTGCAGGCAGCTCACGGACAACGCAATACCGAGCCCCCAACCCAGGGGTACAGCGGCGAGGCGGCGGAGGATCCGGCGGCTGGCGACGACCACCTGCTATCCCACCCCCAGCCCGCAACCCCCACCGAGACGCGGACCCCGGAGTCGTACGCAACGAGCCTCGCCGCCAAGGTGGATACCCAATGCTCACCTACCCCCGGCGCGAGGGGACTGCAGCCCCCCTCATCCAGGAAGAAGGGGACACGGAGACCTTCGAGGAGGACCCCGCGACCGACGAGCCGGCCCGAGCGACCCCCGTCCAGCGACTCACTGCGGCAAGCACTGAGTCCAACCCTCGCCTGATGTACGTTCCTCTATGCGTGAACGGACAACGGTGCCACGCCATGGTGGACACCGGAGCCACCCACAACTTTATGTGCGAGGGGCTAGCGAAGAAGCTGGGACTGAAGGTCGAACCCAGCAACCTCCGGATGAAGACGGTGAACGCGGCAGCCTCCAAGGGAGCAGGGATGGTGCACCGAGCCACCCTCCAAGTCGGCCCATGGGAGGGCCGGACCAACCTGACAATCGCGGCAATGGACGATTTCACCTTCATCCTAGGGAATGAGTTCTTGTTGGCCTCCAAAATAGTGGTCGAACCGCACATGGGCGGCCTCCTCACGATGGACGACCAACACGCTGGCTTCACTCCCGCCCTACAACCACCAGAGTACAAAGCCACAACCAGCGCCGATCGCTACCTGACAGCCACCCAGTTGGCCAAAGGAGTGAACAAGGGCGAAACCACACTTGCTATCGCCGTCCTAGCAGTAACGCAGAACCCGGAAAGCTCCAATCCAACACCGGCGGCCATCACCGAACTCGTGAAAGAATTCTAGAACCTCATGCCGGATGAACTCCTAAGGGCCCTACCTCCCCGTCGACGCACCGACCACCACATCGACCTACTCCCCGGAGCCAGCCCACCGGCCCGAGCTCCTTATCGAATGGCGCCGGCGTTGCTGGCTGAACTAAAAAGACAACTCAAGGACCTCCTCGACGCCGGATTGATCCGACCTTCGATCGCCCCTTACGGCGCCCCCGTTCTATTCCAGAAGAAAAAGGACGGGAAGCTCCGAATATGCGTCGACTACCGGGCCCTCAACAAGGTGATGATCAAGAACCGGTACCCGATCCCCCTCATCGCAGATCTCTTTGACCGGCTGACGCACGCCCGGATCTTCTCCAAGCTCAATCTCCGTTCGGGATACTGGCAGGTCCGGATAGCAGAAGGGGACGAGTCAAAGACAACATGTGTGACCCGGTACGGTTCTTACGAATTTCTTGTCATGCCCTTCGGACTCACTAACGCCTCCGCCACTTTCTGCAACCTCATGAGCGATGTATTCCACGACTTCATCGACAAGTTCGTGGTGGTCTACCTAGACGACATCGTCGTCTATTCGGATTCCGAAGCCGAGCATCTCCGACACCTTCGCCAGGTCTTCAAGAAACTGGAGGAACACCAGCTCTACGTCCGAGAAGACAAGTGCGAATTCGGCCAAAGAACAATCTCTTTCCTCGGCCACCAAATCGGCAATGGAACCGTACAGATGGATGAACACAAAATATGTGCCATCCAAGAATGGAGACAGCCCCAGAACCCTTCAGAGATGCGCGCCTTCCTCGGCCTCACGAACTACTACCGGCGCTTCGTGGACGGGTACTCAAAAATCACGGCGCCCCTCACCGACCTGCTGAAAAAGGACAAGAAATGGACGTGGACGGAGGTCTACACCACCGCATTTGAAAACTTGAAAACTTGAAAACTCGCATGACCTCCGCCCCCATCCTAACCTTACCGGACTTCCAAAAGCCGTTCGAAGTGACAACGGACGCATCGGACCAAGCCCTCGGGGGGGTACTCACTCAAGAAGGACACCCGATAGCATATGAAAGTCGGAAACTAAACAATGCTGAACAAAATTACAGCACTCACGAAAAAGAAATGTTGGCTGTAATCCATTGCCTGCGCGCATGGAGAGTATATCTTCTAAATAACCTGTTTATTGTGCGTACAAATAACGTGGCCAACACGTACTTTCAATCCCAACGGAAGCTGTCGGCGAAACAGGCGAGGTGGCAAGAGCAACTCGCGGAGTTCGACTTCACCTGGGAACACCGAGCCGGAAAGCACAACCAGGTGGCAGATGCCCTAAGTCACAAAATCCACTCAATATCTCGAGTACACAGCAACACAACACAACTACTAAAGACAGCAGCAGATGTCGACCCATCCTACCAACAACTACTCCGACAAGTAGAACAGGAGACCGCCGCACTCTTCTTCCATCACGTGATAAAGTACTTCGGAATCTCCGAATATATCACGAGCGATCGTGACGCCCGCTTCACGGGACGATTTTGGACGGAGCTGTTCCCACGCATCGGAACAAAACTCAACTTCTCAACTGCCTACCACCCCCAAACAAATGGACAGACAGAGAGAATAAACGCGCTCCTCGAGGAATACCTGCGGCACTTCGTCACCGGCAGCCAAGACAACTGGGTGGAACTACTAGATACCGCCCAGTACTGCTACAACCTGCACAGGAGCGCCGCTACCACTCAGTCGCCCTTCGAGGTGGTGTTTGGGCGAACTTCCCTCAATCCCCTCGAACTAACCAGGACATTGTTGGAGGACCGTTGCCCGACCGCATCTAAATTCGTCCAAGACCAGTCAGAACAGTGGGCGGAGAACCAAGCGAACCTCGACAAAGCACGACGACGTATGAAAAAGTATGCGGACCAACACCGACGACACCGAGAGTTCGAAGTTGGCTACGAAGTACTCCTCAAATTCACCCCGCAGATGTGGAGGAGAGTTCGAGGGACCCACAAGCACAAGGGGCTAATGCCCAAGTACGACGGCCCATTCCGCGTCCTGACACGAGTCGGAGCTGTCGCCTACAAGCTGGACCTACCCCCATGCCTCAAGATACATCCGACGTTTCACATCAGCGCACTCAAACCTTTTCACCAAGATACCAATCAAATGCGGCAGCAAGCAGAACACACACCGCCCGCACTTACCAAAGTACCTACACAACAAGCGGCGAAGATTCTCGGACGACGAAGTATACGACCGGACGGCCTCTCCGAATACTTGGTCCGGTGGAAAGGGGCATCACCAGCAGAAGACAGCTGGGAGAAGGAAGAGGCACTTCGGAAGCACTCACGCCTCGTCCACGACTACCTCACCCAAGGGACGACGAGGACGTCGTCCGACTCGAGCGGGGGAGAAATGTCACCCAGCCCCACCGATGGCGCTCCTACTCTTGTGGATCAAGCGGCCGACCAAGTCTCCACCACACGAAGAAGAGATCGCCCACCAAAGATACGGCTTCTCCTCGACATATATAAACGGGCGCCCAAGATCGGATAGGACAGAAAGGTGCTCGTCCACTCCCTTCCACCAGATCGCTCTTCCACCTGCCAATAACAAGAGAAAGGGATCGAGAGAGAGAGAGAATTCCCTGTAAGCGTTTCCCTTTCTTTTTCTGAATGAAATAAATCTTTTCCCCATTGCAAGACTCTCCTGTTCTTCTTCTTCCCTCCTCCTTCCTTCCTTCTGAGAACCGCAGGCTTGTGGGCGACGGCGAACCGTTCGTCCACGTCGCACAGGCTGCCACTTCGCGAGCTTCCGCTCCCCAACGCGAAGGCGCCTGTGACACGATGACTCCTCATCACCGCGCCATCTTTGCACGCCTCGCCGGTTTCACCTCATCGTCGACCCCTTTCGCTCGAGCTTCGCCGCCCACGGAGCTCGTCGAACCCCACTGGAGCAGCCGTCGTGCCTTACCCTATTCCCGCTCCTGCCGGATTCGCCTTGCAACACACGCACGACTATCGGCGTCCTACTGCGAAGTCGTGCTGTCGAAGACGCCACCGTCAGACGCCATTGCGGCGACCTTTATTCGCACAATGAGAGCGGAGAGGGTTCACGACCTACTTCTTTCACCAGATCCTCACCCCACTATGGTGACCCCTCGTCCTCACCCTCCATCTCACCGCCGTCATTGGAGCTAGAGAACTCACTGCCCTCTTGCCGGAGTTGGGGACAACTCTCATCGAAGCCGAAGGGAGCGAGCGCATAAGCAGAGGTACCTCGCTCTGCGCTTGCCCCTTCCATTCGAAGAAACTCCCTAAGCATGATTAGAGCATGATTAATTAAGTTAAGCAGACTTAGTGAGTTAATTAAGCGGGTTTAGTGAATCAGTTTTGTTCTGATAAAAAATAAGTGAGTTTGGGTTTGGGTTAGGTTTGGATTGGATCTGGGTTTAAGTTAAGTTTATTTAGAGTTGGGTTCAAGCCAAACCAATTAATTAGATTTGGTTTAAGCTCGAGTCAAATTAAGTTGGATTGGACCAGATCTAATTGAATCAGACCGAATCCGAGTTGAACCAGAGTGAATTGATTTGAACCTGAGTCGAGTCAAATCGAATTGATTCAAATCTAGGCCGAACTAAATTGAATCAAATTGGATCCAGATCGAGCCAATTTTACTGTTTGAACCCGAATTGAGTTAAATTGGTTGGGATTAGGTCAAAATTGATCAATTTAGTTAATAAATGTTAAATTTGACTAATTTTGACTTTAATTTTATGCATTGGGTTTAAGTCTAAATTGAGCCCAGGTTGACTAACTTTGACCAGATTGATTGAATAATGAAATGGGTTATGTTTGGACTTTATAAATAGACTTGAACTACACATAGGCTAGTTACTTGTTTAGATCCGAATTAAAGGAATAGATTGGATAAACATAAATTAATCTATTTTGATCCTAATTAAATTTAGAGAATTTATTTAAAAATTTTAAGTAAATTTTCTTATCTTAGGAATATTATTTGAACTTGATTTACCCGACTATTAATACTCTGAAGCTTTATTTGGATTAGCTCTTAAATTAAGTTCGGTACAGGGGCGTAGGCTCATCATAATATGATTTATTTAAGCTAAGAAAAATCTTAATAAGATTTTGTTGAAAAATTCTTGGATGTCTGCCAACTAAATAAATACCATATTTCTAAAATACTAAGAAAAAATGTATGCCAAGCTGATACATTTTATATAGTATTTTTGATATGTCATGTATGTTTACTGCTTTATATTTACTTGGCATGATATGTTATTTTTACTGCATGTTAGTTAATTATGTTGTAATGCTGAATGCAAAATAACATCATGCGGATGATGATAAAAATGAAATAAACATAGGAGAAAGTATCTTGACATATACCTAAGAGTCTAGTATAGAGACATAGGTAACGTGATATTAATACCTCCTAGGAACATCGTTGAATTTTAATCAGAGGGTGTCATTAATACACCTTAAATGACATCGCGAATATTAGTATTCGATTAGTGATGTTCATCTGCTAGCATCTCATGAGACTGCAGATTATAGATAGCTTAGAGACTATGAGTGAGCCGAGAGTTGGACCATATTAACTTCTGGGTCATGTTAGACTAGAAAATGGAGTGGATCCATACCCAGATATTGTTACCCGCACGTGTGATAATTGGATATCACCATGATAGTTCTAAGATGGCTGGAGGAATGAACATTTCCAATGATTTAGCAGGTATGTGGTCGAGTTATTACAGCCTATTATGATGATGTGACGTTTAAGTAGGCCAACATAGACCTCTTTTAAATTGGAAAGATGATTCTCTTAAGCCTTGGACAGTAGATTCGTAGACCGCACGACTAGCATCTTAAATATTCAATTGAATGAGTAGTCCGAATCTTAGGGTTATTATTATTTTAACTAGCCGTAACCGGTGAGACTTTTGTGATGGTGACCCTATCTACACAGGTATCATTGCCCCTATAGATCTGAGGAGAATGTACGGACATGATAGTTTCGCTAGTGGAGGCATGGTTGGTGACTAGCGTGACGATGGAGAGTGATCAATGGTCATTCGTCCTCTCTGCCAGCATCAGTGCAACATGTATAGGGTGAGAAATAGATTGTAATGACACTGATGGGCTTAGGGAAGTCCCAAGCTTGGGCATTCCTTAAGCATAGGCTGACAGCCTGAGTCATGTGATATAAAAATAGATATTATAGATCACTTATACTAGTAATACCGTCATAATATGTAACTTAGGTGATATTTAGAAATATACATCTACCTACAACCTAGGTTGACACATATCATGGTTAGACGATACTGGCAATATACCAAAAAACTTATTGTGTGATAACTAATCCATTTAAGGCATCCTTGAACAATCCCCCTAGCCTTTGATTTTGTGTTGTGGTTGTGAGATATAATTTCGCACTAGGCTGCAAGGCTGAGCACATCATGTTCAATGTGTGTGCAGGTATAACAGTGACGGTCAAGATCGTAGATGAGGATTTTATCGTCGGAGGTTGACTATCATCCTCGTCTAAACTTTTTTTTTTTTTTATCAGACGTAGCTTGTAATAGATTTATATCGAGACTGTACTAAGTGACTATTTAGTTATTGGCACTACAAACTATTCTTGATGTAGAGCTCAAATCTTACTATGCCTTGCATGGGTCTACAGGCTCAATATGTCGGTTGCCATGTGTCCGATAGGTTGGGTCAGGGCATGATAATCACAAAGTGTGTACGAGAGCATGAGGCTTGCAGAAAAGCACTAGGTGCACTAACAATTTCATAACAGATAAAGATAGGCCCAGATAATAGAATAAATTACCAAGGTTAAAGAAAAAATAAGATATCTCCGTAGATACTTATTTAAAAGTGAAACTTAATATCTGATACCTAGAGATAATTATCTAAAGATAGCCACCATAATTAAAACTAGAAAAGAGCTACTTCTAGGAGGTAAGTTGACTATAAGGCTATAAAACTCACTCTTTTTGATCTCTTCACACATAAAAGAATGAAGAAAACTAAGGGTGAGTATTTCTTATTAAAATTAGAGCTAGGGTGTTATTGAGAGATTTTTATATTTTTTCTTTTTTCTTTTATTAGAATAAAGAAAATATTTCCCTCTCTGCCCAATTGTTGTGTTTTTAGATATTGTTGTTTATTCTCTATGATCCTTTATTCCCTATTGCAAAGAGAGGCTCGTCGAGATTAGAGGACGACTCTATACTGGTGCAATATTTAGTGAGAGTGTGATTCCCTGTATCTCTGTTGTTCATTATAACATATACTTAGTGATATTGTATTTAGAGTCAATGCATGTTGCTATCAATTATGACTATCAGATAGAAGGGCAATTATAAAAATCAAATGATATAGAAACGCTTAAAAGGTGGCCTCGTTAGACCTTTGACCCTTATTATTGGCATCAACAATCTTTGTTTGGTTTTGTCGGGGCATTTCAAATTATCAAGCTATTGACTAAAAGCAGTAATTATTAATTATTATTATTATTATTATTATTATTATTGATATAAATAATTTAGCATGTGGAATACAGTACTACGCCAAGTAAATATCTTCGTTCTATATTTAAATATAATAAGAATGTATTTTAAAACATGTCTATTCACCCTTATTCAAATAGGTTCCTTTTAGGTTCTCAAAACCAACTTAAAAGTATTTCCAGAGACTAACTAATCAATTGAATTATGATTTATAGCAGTATTATAGTTTTATTCTGAATTTAAAATCCTATTTAATATTTTCACAATAAAATTCTAGACAAAAAGTTTCTCTACATGTAAATTTATATAAAGACACTTGAAGATCTTCTCCTACTATAAGGAGTTAGTTGGAAGTAAAGAAGCTCTTATTTTATAGAGTAGAGAATAGGCTGGTAGTACATTTCACAGCTGCTTAATTTAAATTCCTACTTTTTTTAGTACAGTATTTTTTAAGGGTTAAAAACAATATACTTTGTTTATAATTTTTATGTCATAAATAAGTATTACTAGGAAGGAAGTTGGATCTTGAAATTGACCCATTTAATTTATTTTAAAAAAAAAATCTATTTTGTATATAGGTACGTATGGGGTCCAATCAATTATAATCTTACTCCATACTAATCGGTCTGCGTTTAGGTTTTAATATGATATAAGATTCAGATAAAATAAAATTATTATTATGATATGCTCATGGGGTCCGATAAAATAAAATTATTCTTATATTTTATAAAAATAACCTATTTTTAGAAATATTCATAGTTTGGGAAAGTCAAATCTAACCACGATCTCTTTAATTTTAAAAAATCATATATATATATTGTTTTCTACGTTTCCGCGAGACGTATTAATTATGAGTTACTCTTGCAAGGAAAGGCAATGGCTAGTAATATTTTAACGCCTTTCACGTGTTCTCTTCACGAGCTTCACATGACGCCCAACGGCGTTTCTCGCCCACGTGTCGACCTGCCGTTACTCTCCCAAACTCCTCGCGCCGTTCATCCCGTGGACCCGCCGACCCCCGGCCGGATCAATCTGGAACTCGGACGGTCCAGATCGACCGAGTCGATAATTTTGACGGCGGAGACTCGATCAACATTTATCACGCAGATCGATAAGGTTGGGCTTCCGTTTGAACCGCCGAGCCGCCGAGCCGACTAGTCGATCTATCGGTCCGGTTGAAAATGACTTCATCTTCCTTGTCCGTCGTTAATATATTATTCTATTTAATTTAATAGGCAGAACCCGGCTCTCCTCTCGGCTCAGCTCGGCTCCAGCCGGAGGAATCATCGTACCGCCATTTTATGGTCATCGGGCCCTTCACTTCGAGGCGTCCCATTCTGGGATCGATTTCAAGCACATCGTGCAACGAACCTCCCCCGCTTTGAATCAGCACCGTTAATTCCGTCGAATTCGTTTAATTCGACGGTGATATAAACGATCAAGTTTCCAGTAGTAGGAGAGGATCCTAATTTTATCAATTTAGATCCCCAAATACCCCATCCCTCCCTACTGTCTCACTTCCCCCCACCCTTTTCGATCCCTTCCCCGTCTCCGACCCTGAGATCGAAGAATTCAATTACACCCCCAAAAGATTCAATCTTGCTGCTTCGTTTCGATCCAGATCTCCATATCTGGCAGGTCCGATGACGGAATTGGTATGGAGCGAGGAGGAGCTCGGTATGGCGGAGGCCGTTCTCGGCGCGGAGGCCTTCGACTACCTCGCAGCCAGCCGCGCCTCCTCCGATGGCCTCACTGCTGCCGCCGCGGCGGCCGAGGCCGACCTACAGAACCGCCTCCACGACCTCGTCGAGGGGTCCCCCGACCGCCCCGGCCTCGGGTGGAACTATGCCATCTTCTGGCAGATCTCCCGGGCCAAGTCCGGCGACCTCGTCCTCGGCTGGGGCGACGGGTCCTGCCGCGACCCCCGGGATGGAGATGAGGCCGCTTCCGCCCTCGTCGCTGTCGCGAGGTCTGCTGGCGGTGACGAGGCGGCCCGGCAGAAGATGAGAAGGACTGTGCTCCAGAAACTCCACGTGTTCTTCGGCGGATCGGACGAGGACAACTATGCCCTCCGGCTCGATCAGGTAACTGACGCCGAGATGTTCTTTCTCGTGTCCATGTACTTCTCTTTTCCTCGAGGGAAGGGCGCCCCAGGACGAGCCTTAGCGGCCGGAAAGCACCTCTGGATCCTCTCGCCCTCCGACTATTGCTACAGGGGCTTTTTGGCTGCCTCAGCTGGATTTCGCACAATCGTTGTCGTCCCACTCGAGACGGGCGTCCTCGAATTGGGATCTGTTAGATCGATTGCCGAAAGCCCTGATGCCTTGCAGATGATTAAGTCGGTGTTCTTGGGCACAGCTCCTGCAGGGGCACCAAGATTTAGCCAGAAAAAAGAGAAGAATGGGTCGGAGACATCCACCAAGATCTTCGGGAAGGATCTGAATCTTGGGACTCCGAATGCTAAGGATAAGATTTTGGTTACAAAGGTGGAAGACAATTCCTGGGATGCGCAGTTAAAAAGTGGCAGCACCAGCAGCAGCAACTGGATGCTGTTTCCAAATGTTCGCAAAGGGATGCAGAGTTTCAGCTGGAACCATGTCCGTGGCCTGAATTCTCACCAGCAGCCGTTTGGTAACGGCGTTGTGATCACAGGCAGCGAAGTCAATAACCATGGTAATGGGGTAAGGGGAGACAACTTGCTGGGCCAATTCCAGATTCAAAATAGTCAACAGAAGCCCCAACAATCTCTCCAGCCACCTCCCCGGCAGATTGATTTTAGTGGAGGTGGGACTTCAAGAGCTGGGGCTTTGATCGCCCATGTTGGTGCGTTGGAAGGGGAGCATGCTGATCTAGAGGCTACATGCAAAGATGATAGAGCTGGCCCACTAGACGAGCGTAGGCCAAGGAAGAGGGGAAGGAAGCCTGCAAATGGGAGGGAGGAGCCTCTCAATCATGTTGAAGCAGAGCGCCAAAGGAGGGAAAAGCTTAACCAGAGGTTCTATGCTTTGCGTGCAGTGGTGCCAAACATTTCAAAGATGGATAAAGCATCGTTGCTGGGAGATGCCATTTCATATATCACCGAGCTCCAAAAGAGAGTGAAAGAAATGGAGTCAGAGAAGGAGAGGTTTTTTGAATCAGGTATGGTGGATCTTGATAATCAACTGCAGCGTCCTGAAGTTGACGTGCAAATATTGCAAGATGAGGTGCTTGTGCAAGTTAAATCCCCTTTGAACACTCATCCTGCTTCTAGGGTTTTTCAAGCTTTGAAGGAGGCCCAGGTTAATGTGACAGAATCAAAGGTGTCAGGTGGCGAAGCCACTATACAACATACTTTCATCATTAAATCACCTGGTTCTGAACAGGAAACCAAGGATAAGATAATTGCTGCATTATCTAATTCTAATGAAAGAAACTCAACAGAGCAATAGTATATGTGTTCCTGTACTAATGGTGTTTTAGAAGTAGCTAAGGAGGTAGGAGTAATCATGCCATCTTATTGCCTAAAATTTTGCTGCAAATTGCAAATGCTTGCTTTACATGGTTATTTGTCATCATAAGAAGTCAGGACCTGACCTAGATAGCATTTTACTAACCAGATAGCTCACCCAATAACTCTTCTGTTATTTGTATTGATTAAAACAAATTTGATATTGATTGACTAATGTTTGTAATATACACTTATCTTTCAGGTTCTATCTGTTCACTTGTTAAAATGTGAAGCTCTGCATGTACCTAACCGACAGTTTCTTCATCATTTGGTTATTAGCAGCGCTATGCTCTTTGTTTGAAGAATTCACAAGTTCTTAATCCTTGATCATATGGAACTAAACTATGAATATTTCTCTTCCCTCATTCTAAAGCATATTAATCAAAATTCATTCTCATCTTCTATCCACGTTTTTGCACTAGAGCAAGGATTATGCAGACTGGTACTATTTCACTCTTGCTAATTTCATTTGTCCAGAAGTTAGTATAAATCATGCCATAATACTCACATGGATATGTAGGAGTAGGACAATTATATAGGATATGCTTTAGCAATATTTTTGCCCGTAGATGTAGCTCCCTTGAGACAGAAAATAAAATGATAATAGAATTTCTAAAACACTATCAACTTATTTAGTAAATGTCTTCATTAGATGAGTGAACTTGCTTGCTGATCAGGATTAGTGATCAATGGAGAGCTAGAGGGAGACTAATAAAATTTACTAGAAATAATAAGAGTTTTCGTGCTTCTACATACCAATTGTGACAACAAATCCATGTAGTCCGCCATAAATGGTTGCAACATTGTGACTTTCTGTTTTGTTTAATCTCTCACCCGTAGGATTCATGTGCTTAGTTGGTCCTATTCTGGTGTCTTGGTTTTTGAACTGCCTATGCATGGTAAATTGGTTTTGTGTTGCAGGTTATTACTAACTAAATTGTTCTCCTAAAAAGGGAGCTAAAAGATTCCACTTTATCTTTCGTCTTGTCACAAGTAAACATCTCATATTTCATGGCATCGTAGAGATCCCAAGTAACTAATTTGTACTTACTTTAGTTGCTTGTTCATCGTATGAGAATCTATTTTCGCTATTTACAAGGGAATGCTCTAGGACTACACTAACTTATTTAGGGTGCTTCATAATAATTTAGAACAGAGAAGCAAAGGACCTAAGTGATTGCTGGGTGAAAGTATCATCAGGACAAAGATTATTCCTAGTGTGTGCATGATTTTGTTAATATTATAAGATAATGGACCAAAAGATACCATTTCCTCACTTGTATGCAACATTCTAGCTAGATTTTATTGCATGCATTGTTTCCTATGTCATATCTGCACATTTGACTTTCAAATTTACAGTGCTGCCAGGTATCCAGTAAAAAAAAAAGTATCCAGCATTGTCAGTACCAGTTCTATATTGTTCTTTTGTCCGACAAGTATAACCCTGCTTTTGGATTTGAGGATAAAACAGTGTTCTGAAAAATAGAAGGGAAATTTCTTGGGAATGGTTTAGTTATTGCTTCTGAAGAGAGGATTTTGTACATGAAAATATTTCATCCCTCTCACGTTGATGATTCCTTGTCAGACCCGTACGAACCAATTGATTGGCTTCAGAATTGGCATTATATGATGCTCTTGTTTGAAGGCAGACACTAGTTTCGTCTCATAATATTATTTTCGTCATTGCTTGGCAGCTGCATGTTTTTTTTTTAATATTGGTATTGGTATACCAATCTAGATGGAATATACTATTAAAATCAGGAAGGTAACAGATAGATATCCTATGATATTGCAGAAAATGATCCTACCTGCAGGTCTTAATTACGTGGAATGCAAATGGTTAGATCGTAGACGCTCGAGGCAGCTTGTGAATGCAATTTTTAGATTTCCCTTCATTTTTTATGCTATAAACAATTCAGTATATTAAGGAGCTATATGTCTAGATACTGGACGATGTACCACATGACGGCCTTCTTTTTGCTATCTTTGCAACTTGATTATGATGACTGCAGGAGGAAGAACAGGTGGAGCTGGAAGAGCATGTCTACTTGATAACTACACATGAGCTAAGCATTCAATACTCCATCCTCTTCTTCTCGACATTTCAAGCTTACCCACTAATAACAGTCATTTCTTTTGGTTAAACAATGCCCCATTGGAGTACAAAGGTCAATCTGCATCTTTGTTTTTTATTTTTTGCTTGCAATAGTTATGCCCTCTGGAACTGTACATGGTCTTGAATAACAAGGTTCCTGTGATTCCATGCCCATTCCAAGCTGACTTTTTTTGTTACTGCAGTTTTTCATTTTGTCTTCAAAAAGAAGCAAAATCCGCAGTTATATTTTGTTTTCTGTTTTAACTGAAGATTAAATTGTGAATTCACTTTCAAAAATGAATGAAAAGAAAGGTTAAAAAAAAATTCTGTATTCTCTTTCTAGAATATTAATGAACCCAAGGTTGGGTTTTCTTTGCAAATAGGTTGTGACCATCTTCACCTTGGTATGGCCTTTTGAGGCACGGACTTAATTGTGCCAGATTGAGCTGGACAAATTATGAGGTGTTGGGCATGACTTCGTGGAATCCTCATAGGTTTCATGAGTCAACTCGAGCCTCTATGTTCGAGTTAAAGATTTCTTCCTTTTGATATTCCTTATCACGAATTGAGATAGACAGAAACTTTTCTTGGAGTTTTGGAACTAAGATGATTAGAGTTTTAAATTCCTATCTAATTATATAACTTTTTATAATTAAGTACGAATAAGTACCATTGATCAAAATCTGAGCCAGAGGAATTTGAAGTTATCTTGTTGGCAAGTAGAAAAGGGTAGCATACCAACAAGAACGAGCATGAAATTAGTTCATCAGGAAATTAATCTAAGTCAAGTATGTAAAATATACGATTAACAAAATGAAGACCGGGTCCATCTATTCCAGCAAAGGTTGAAATGACTACATCAATCAATCGACTAGGTGTGGATCATTTTGAGTTGAACAATGACTTGGGGGGGTAAAAGAAGAGGAGAAAGGTTTGTAAAAAGCGAACTATTTGGCAATGAATGATTTGGCTGAAAAGAAATAGCAGAAGATTTGCACGCACCCATTGAAACAAAGTGACATTTTAAAGAAGCCAAGGAAATCTTTAGGATAGTTTTTCAACCACCATAAATTCATATCATTATTTATTTTGTAATATAATTATTTTCTCTACCTTCCTTCTTTCTCTCTCTCTATATACATTGTAATATTTCATATATATTTAAAATAAATATTTTTTTTTTCCTTTTTAAAAAATTATAATTTGATAATAAATCAAATTAAACCAGGAGTAGAGAAGCGATAACTTAATATTCTTAGCGTATTCTCTATATTATCCTACTAATAATAAGTGCACACTTAAAAATTATAGTTTTAAAAGATACTAATATAGAAAAATAATAAGATAGAAATTATTGTTTACACCCATATTTAAGAGCAGTGATATAAACATCCTTAGAAATATTAGATATAGATTAATTTTTAATTGTTTACTATATATATAAAAAATAAGCACACTTGGGATATATCGGATTGAGATAACGGAGTCCAATTCATGAGTAATCGTTACATAACGTTTCCATTACCCGTTATATTAGGGAGGTATTGACTCTCGAATTGGGTTCTGAAGTGGCTATAAAACCGCATCTCTCATCCTCGTCGTCTCCTTCCCCTTCTTTCTCTTCTCCAGCGTCCGATCTCCGCCTTCTCTCTCATTTGGGAACGAGGAAAGAAAAAATTGAAAGCCAACTCCAACTTCTCTCGCGCCAAAACAAGCGAGGGTAATCGTCGCCACTTTTTCTCCTCCCTCGCCTCGCCGCCTTGGCCTGCCGCCCGCCGACCTCCCCCTTCCCCTTTCCCGATAGCTTCGAGATCTAGGTTTTCTTACCCTTTGGATGGATCCAGGATTCTGGCACGACGATGTCGGATGATTCGCCGAGGAGTCCCGCGGGGAGGGCCAAGAGGCCCCTCGACAGCAGCGAGGAGAGCCCGCGATCCGCGGATGGCGCTGAAGAAGTCCGCGAGCAGGACAAGTACCTTCCCGTCGCCAATGTCCTGCGGATCATGAAGAAGGCGCTCCCGGCCAATGCCAAAATCGCCAAGGACGCCAAGGAGACGATGCAGTTGTGCGTCTCCGAGTTCATCAGCTTCATCACCTGCGAGTGAGATCGGCGCCGTCCACTCTTCCGGCCGGATCTTTTATGTAATCGTTTATCTTAGAAAAATTGATCTTGATGGTGGATGTGACGTAGGGCGGGTTCCAAATGCATCCAGGAGAAGCGGAAGACGATCAATGGAGACGACGTGCTAGTGGCCATAGCAACCTTCGGGTTTGAAGATTACATTGATCCGCTAAAGCTCTACCTGTTGAAGTATCGAGAGGTACTGATCTCCTAGCTTCTGAATACCATTCTTTTTCAAATTTAATTACGCATACTGATCACTGTTCATCTTTTTTTTTTTCTTCTTCTTTTTCTTAATCGGATGATCTCAATATTACTGTCCAACATCCTTTAGTTTGAGGTAACCAATTATATTATCCCTTTTTCCATGTCTCTTCTCTGGATTCTACTTATTTTTGTGCACATTCTGTTGTATGGACACAAATATGTCAAATGAAAACGTACGTATTTGTTCTCAAGGGTAGAGAGGGGTCCGGCAAGAAAGAATCAGGAGGAGGTTCTCAAGCAGGAACAACTAATCAATCCAGAGCATCTACGGCAGGGGAACATCCGGTACTTCTTCATTCTTTTGATTCACTGCAACGATGAACAAATACTCTATCTATATAACTAACTTCATGTTCCTTATCTCTACTTATTTGAGAATGGACTTATATATATATATATGCAGGTTACCCAACAAGGACAAGACTTGAGTTATACAAATCCTCCGGTAATAACTTCTCTCTCGTGACCTTTATGGGATATGATTTTTGCAGATTATATCTGACTGAAAATTTTAAAATGCTAACATGTTGGATACTCATCATAGTGGACCCTGTGCCCTCCTTTTTTAAAAAAAAAAATGATATTTTTTTAGTATTAGTAAATGAGGACTTTCTTTGGTTTGATTCATTTTACACTTCCACAATTCATATATATCTATTTTTTGAAAAGTATCCTGTGCTATTAGTTTTGGGTATTTATAGCATAATGTGGCTACACGTGTAGGTTGGCCAACAAGCCTTGGACTACCCGAGTCCTTCGGTAAGGACCCTTTCCTTGTGACTTTTTGGAGAATTAATGCCTTGTGTTAGGCAAAAAAAGAAGAAGAAAGAAAACCTATGTAAACACACTAAGATCTTGGATACTTTATGCAGTATAAGAACATGGTATATTTTGTTGCCCTGATTCATCACTATTGTACTTATTTTAGAATGTCTATGAGTAGGTTCTGCAACGTGGTTTTGCGCAAGGGCAAGGGATGGATTATTATAATACTCTGGTAAGAACTTTCTTGTGATCTCTATGTTATGGAGGTTGAACAGTAGAATGAAGACTTATTTTTCTAAGCTTTTTAGATACTTCTTACATAGTATGCCTAGCATTCTTGTGTTGATTTTTTTTTAGTACTTGGTGAGTATTAAACTCACAACCTCCCGTATAGAATCCAACTGTTCTAACTAGAGAGACGTACACTTCGTGTATCATTCTTCTGTTGATTTGAGCTGTTGATGCTATCATACTATTAGTTTTTTAAAATTTTTATTATTATTACTTATTCTGGAAAGAGGCCCTATACTATTTGTTGTTTGCACTCATTTGAGAATGAGTATGAGTAGGTTTCACAACATTTTTCATAAGGTATAGATTGTTCAAACCCTTCAATGTGAACTTCTTTCTTGTGAACTTTGAAGTTATTGACTTCTTATATTGTTGGAATAAATAGACGCTTGAATGTACTAGTACATTCTACTTATTTTATTGATCTAATTTATCAATCCTTTTATAGTATAAGTTTCGTGTACATGTACTTACTTGAGAATGGCTATAAATAGGTTTTTGAGCAAGCTTTCTCACAGAGCATGGATTACTCAAATCCTTCGGTAAGAAATCACCTTTTGTGTGTTTATGAATCTATACTAAAAATTTAGAATATATAGTACCATTAACTTATACTGCTCTATTATTTTGATCCATTACTACTTCAATAGTATGAGTTATTTGGACATTTGAATTTGCTTATGGGTAGGTTTCCCAACAAGGATTTCCGCAAGGCATGGACTATCCAAATACTCTGGTAGGGGTTTATTCTTGTGGTATTCTTAAATTATATTAGATATTTCTACGGGGACCTTGTACTATTTAATTGATTTGGCACATTACTTATAGTGACACTAATTAATTGTACTTATGTTCGAACGGTCACGAGTAGGTTTCCCAGCAAGGATTTCCACAAAGCATTGACTATCAAGTAAGATTTTTTTTCATTTACTATCTGCTTTGCAGATATTGATGTTGTCAGAATGTCCTAAATGGCATCTTGAATATGAAATCTTGATACTTTTATATTGTACAGTGTACTTTTTGTAGTAAGTTCATTAACTATTAGTTGCATTAGCTATATGGTGCATTCATGTTTTAATAGCTTAAAATTTGTGTAGGTTCTCCAATTAGATTATTCTTTTTTATTTATCTAATTTAAGTCATTGCTATATTCTTTTTTGAATGACTTTGAGTAGGTTAACCAACAAGGCTTTCCACAAGGAATAGACTTTCCAAATCCTCTGGTAAGAACTTTGTACTTGTGAACTTTTGAATTAAATCATAGCACTCGATGTTTCATGAACATAAATTAAATACATTACTTCTATAGTACGTGTTATTGGTAAATATTTGACTGTATATATTAGCAGGTACCCAAACATGGTTTTCCACAGAACATGGATTTTTTAAATCCTTTGGTAGGTACTTTCTTGTGATCCTTTTCAAGTTATAATTGGTGTTGAATATAGCCTTATATGGGTGAAAAAGGAACAAACTAATTAATAAAGAACACTATACTTTATTATTTATTTGATTCATTTTGTTAAATTCTCTTGTACTAGAAAGTTTTATTTGAGAATGCTAATGAGCATGCAGGCTTCCCAACAAGCATTTGCACAAGGCATGGACTATCCACATCCTCCAGTAAGATCATTTTCTTCCTGACATTTTAAAGTTCGTATGGTTACAAAGTCGTATATTGACATTTTAAATACTTCAATATTTATACGTGATATGTTTCAATGATTTGATTCATTACTCCAGTTATATAATTTTAGTGGTTTGTACTTAATTATCTAAGAATGGGTATGAGTAGGTTCCCCAGCAAGGTTTTCCACAAGGCAAGGATTCTCCAAATTCTTCAGTAAGAACTTTTTTCTTATGATTTTTTTCATTTCATTTACATTCTAGATTATTGTAGCACTATAATGAAAATTTTAAACAAATCAAGGCATTAGATGCTCTTGCACAGCGCATGGAACTTTCCATGGTTCGGTTTATTTCTACTTCTGCAATGTGAAAGTAGTTCAAATTATGTTTACTTCTATAGTGTGTGTTAATTTTTTATACATATTTCTGAATAGATAAAATAATTTTTGATATTTTCAAGTCGCTAATTAATAACATCATTCAATGAAAACTGGAAAATGTATAATACTAGATGTTAAATCTTTTGTGTAGTGCATGATTAATATCGTGTTTTCCTTACCCCAAAAGAATCCCTTGTTTTCATTGACTTGATCCGTAACCCATTTCAGAATAATTATTTGTGCTTATTTGAGAACGTCTATCAGCAGGTTCTCCAACAATGTCTTCAACAAGGCATGGATTATCCAAATCCTCAGGTCAGGACTATTTTACTTTTACCCTCCAAATTAGCAACGCTCTAAATTGTCCGAAAACATAAATATACGAAGAATATTATTAGATACTTTACATAGTACGTATTGTATGAGTACCTGGTACGCTCTTGACTTGATTCTTCTCTTTTTCTATAAGATTAGACTCAGTTTTCGTACCCATTTGAGAATTTTAAGTAGGTTTCATAGTGTCAGGAACATCCAATCTTGTGAACTTTTATGTATTATGAGAATTTTAATATACTGAGATTTTCTATTATTAGTTCTTGACGTGTATATTTATGAATGGTTATGAGCAGGTTTCTCAGCAAGATTTTTCACAGGGCATGGATTATGGGAATCGTCTGGTAATTAAGAACCCAAAACTTCCTCTCATGACTTTTTGATTTATCAGCATCGTCAAAGTATAGCATTGAATCAAACCAAAATAGACTACCATTTTTCTTACTCTTGTACAGTTCATAAATATTACTTGTGACATTGAACATTCATTACTACTATAATATTAGTTGTTTATAATCATTTGATAGGATCCCCAAGAAGGTTTTCCACAATGCATGGATTATCCAAACTCCTCGGTGAGCACTACTCTTCCTTGTACAACTTATCGAAGATACTAACATTGTAAAAGTGCTACTTGAAAACTTTTGAAGAATAATAATATTCTAACTTATGGCGTTGATCTAAATCTTAAATATCCCAAGTGGTTAGGAACGTACATATCATATATAGTACATTTTAATTCCATCACATAAGAATATTTTTGGGTAAACTCTGATTAAATTATAACACAGGATAAAAATTTGAATACACTGAGAGTTTAGATACTTTTTAACAACTTGAACTTTTTTAGCTGTTTATACTAATTTGACAATTAATGTGAATAGGTTCCCGAACAAAGCTATTCTCAAGGGATGGATAATCCAAATCCTCTAGTAAGAAATTTTTTATGATCTATTGAAGTTGAATGACACTGCTAATGAAAATTTAAACATTTTACTAAAGTTTCAACTTCCTATAGTGTTAAGACTTTGTACATTTTATTGATACATTATCCCTACTTATTTGTGACAATTTTCCTTGGAGGTTTCTGAACAAGGTTTTCCGCAAGGCATGGACAATCCAAACTCTCCGGTAAGAATTTCTTTCATGTGACTCTTGCATTGAAGTTATATATCACCTGTTCCTTTTTTATTTGTTTTTTTTTTCTCTTTACTATTGTTCAATTATTTGAACTTATATTTGATAAGAAGTGATATTATTAGGCTCCAGAACAAGTTTTCTCTGAAGGTAACAATACTCCAGGTCATCCGGTAAGATTTTTTTCTAATGATACTGAATGTATTAATATGGTATTTATGAATGATATTTAAAGGAAATTTGAATAAAATAAAATCTTTGATATGTGAAATATATGTTTTTCAATTACTTGGTTTGAGAAATTGTTTTAAGTAAGTTACATTTAGAATGTTTTACTTTTTTTTTTCTTTGGCCAATTTCTAGACAATTGATGATAGCGAATAGCCAGCGTTGGAGATAAGGTGACATCAAGTTATAATCGAAATCATCTGGACTGAAATCAAAGTGCCATGCAGTTCTTCCATTTTTTCTCATGGACTAAGCACCACGATCATTTTAATAATGTCTACTCGGCAAGTAATGTTTTACTGCTGGTTAGGTGTTTCTATTATTTGTAGTAGAAATGTAGCAAGTAGAGTTTGATCACTTGTCGTTTTTTTAAATGAAAGGAAGTGTGTTGAAGCTCACTGTCTGCTTGCTTGCTTTTATTATTGGGAAGAACTACAAAACAGTTTGGGCGTATTTACACCCGGAAAAGAACATACCACAAAGAATCTACATGTATGCTCATCAAATATACCATCCTATGGTGCACGTGACAGCATCAAAAGAGTTGAAAGAATAGTAATGATGTATGATTAATCGCCCAAAGGTTGAAGCAACGAGGGGTCCTTGTACGGGAGCCACATCAGGATGACTAACTCGGTGAGAAGTTTGTCCCCTGACGGAGCCCTCTCGTACATTTGAACCATTCGGATGAGATAACAATTTCTGGCATCATCGTATCCAAGTATAAGGGAAGGTTAGAATGTAAAGCAATCGACCTGATTGTGTTGAAAACCTTTTAAAAGTCAAATTTTGAGCACTATACCCTCCTTACCCTTACACCTGCATAAGTTATTTACTTCAGAAACAATAATATAGGAATCAAGGATGCATCTAGTTTGGAAGAATGTGGTGTGGTTATGAGGGATTAACGTGCACTTAGAGTCGTCTAGACATGACCATTGCAATGAGTTTGGGAACTAGATTTTATAAGGAGATCGAGGTGTAGCGACTTGGGGAGATTGCCTCAATAAGAGCGATGTAGGCATAGTTCTCCTTTGATAGTACTCTAGAACGTCTGTAGGAACTCCGGGGTAAGGTAACGTTTGTATAGTACCTAGGGCTTTATTTCAGTGAGTGTGTAAGGTGCTGCACTTTCTTAATCGTTCCCCACCTATTAATTGCAAGTAGAAATAACGTTGGGTGAGAGCTTGTTTTTCATGTAAGGCCAATGGTTGTATTCAAGATGGTTCCAAAGCAAACTGAGAGTAAGGCAGGGAGACCTCGTTTCTGTATACCCTTTTTATTATTCTGCAATAGTTTTTATCAAACATATTGAACTAATTTATTGAGGATAAGAAAATAGTCCCATTCAAACTAAAAGGGTTCTCTCCAAAATCATATCATGTTTGTGGAGAGTTCCTACATCGGGTCACTTGGCAAAGATTTCAAAGATAGCTTGGGATGTATGTCCAGTTTGCAAGCAGGGAATGGAGACTACTGACCATAGAGTTTTAGGAGCTAACACTTTGAAATTAAAGTCAAAGATTGGATCAGTTTCTGAGTGGAAAGGAGGAGGCCGGATGAGCAAGAACTTTTCTTAGCACTTGTTGCGTGTTCTTTTTGGATTTCTCTGGAAAAATAGAAATGGTGGGTTATTTGCAAAGACCACCGGGGATGTTTTTTGCTAATACGGTTGATTACTTCAGAAATGTTTTTAGAGGAACCATGCAAGATGGAAGGCTGGACTTCATGTGTGCTCAAATGTTGAATGGTTTGGATATTTCTCACACATTACTAACAGGCGAAGAAGCAGTTGATCATGGAGAATTCCCAGAGCATGTTTCCGGAAATAGTAAATGTTAAATGGAGGCTTATAGCATTCTTACGTGTGATGGTGGAAGCAGAAGGACTAAATTCTCAGATTTGCTTTATAATTTGGAAAAGGGGATGACAATTGAAATTGGCTGTATCAGAATGTTGGAAAGATCAGTCTGCCTTTGAAATTGAGTTGAGGGCTGTTGAGAATGGCCTTTTTTGCTGTATTATTTAGGGGAATTCAGATTAAGGAGGTTTTTACTAACCGTAGAGCAATAGCACTGATAGATAATCTTGGGGGACTAAATGACTCCTTGAGAACTCTAAATAATGATTTCAGATATTGTAAAACTTCTAGAGGACGCACGAGTTCAAAGGTCAAAGCACATAAATAGGAAGTACAAATGTGTTTCTGACAAATTGGCTAAACAAACAGTCTCTCCTAACTTGAATATTTTTTGGAGTAATATAGGAATATAGGATTTATATGTTTCGATTAAACATAGTATTATGTGAAGAGAATGATTTTTTATCATTATATAACAAAATTATATTCTTGTCGTGTACACGATTTTAATTTGAAAGTGAATAAGGTAAGTTCTTTAGATAAATCTAGCTTGGTTTTTCAAAAAGAAACTATTGGATAAAAGCTATAATAAGAGAATTATTCCCTCGATGCAGCTAAATTTTCGGATACGATGTAGAGATGTGGTAGGAGTATGTATATACACCAAAGGAAAAGATGTAGGTCAATAACCATCAACAATTGCTATTTAACCAAGGATTTTGGAAACCATAGGATTAGTGATGAACCAGCTGCAAAAATCCTCTGGGATATTGAATATAATACTGTATGGAAGAGAAGGAAGGCCAAATAAATCCACTTTCCATGCTTAAATTTTTACATTCACTGAACGTCCAAGACAAGTAGACAAAACATCAAATACTACGCAGAAAATAAATAAGGAAATCTAACAAATATCATTCCTCAAAATCACTGCCAGAAAAGAAAATGTTTGACATAGCACAAGTTAGGGCGGTGGCAACCTTGAAAAGGGGCATCGAAGATTATAAAAGGAGTATCAATAGAGGGGATTGAAGAGGAGAGTGAGAGATCATTACACATGAATTGTCAACAAATTGAAAAGTCTTTTCAGAAGATCTGTCCTCTGTTGTAAAATCAGATACTGTGATTACTACTATTGTTGTGAGATAATTGTTTTTCAAGTAGAAAGTGGCAATCAACTTAACATGGTCACGGTGCTTTTACCCTCTGTATCATTTCAATGAACAAACAAATCTTTGTGCTCACTCGTGACCTTATCACATCGGGTAAAAGATAACATATGCCATAATTATTGAGCAACCAGAACGTCTGTATTGTTTTCTCTTTGGCTCTTGCTCAACAAGTCTTATTACATCCTTGTAGGTGGTATAGAAAGGCAGTCAAACATCACATCTAAAGACTAGTTTCCCGACCTCAGTATGTATATGCACGACTCGATTCACAACCTGGTGCATCAGATCCACCAACATCTACCCAAACCTCATTAGTACGATGGATGAAATGAAATGGGGAGTCATATTGAGCAATAGAGTAGGCATTTTTACTAGAATATTCAGTCAGATTAGCCCATGAAGTTTGGCTCAAGCTGATGGCTAGCTTCTCTGCTTCCTTGATAACATTGCTGTCTCGAGCAAAACCAGAGAACTGTCTCACCGCGATGCAATGACTTTCCCACACATCGGAATGCAGATTTAGCTCGGGGAGAGGAACTGGGGGGGATTCCTGGAATTCCAGCTGTACGTAGAATCGTACAAAGTAGGCTGAAGAGTGAAGAGGCCCAGCACCAGGGACAACACTTGTCAGTACGGGGGCAGTCATTCTGAGTCTCGTAGAATTCAGATTAGCTCCTTGGATATACTGGAACAATCTGAGAAAGTGAGAGAAGGACGATTCATCATTGTGGGTACTGCTGATGACTTAAACAATAGCAATACAGACTTCATCACGAGTTCAAACATGCAGCTTTTGCTAAGATGTGGTAATGGTAGAAAAATAAGCAGCCTACCTGATGTGATAGAACAAACTAGACAAGATGCCTCTAAGAATTTTTAGGCAATATAATGGTAGGATCTCCAATAGTAACTTTGGAAACTGATATGTATTCCGTACACTAAAAATGAAATCAGATATCCAGTCTACAGTATGTGAAGCTTATGCACCAGGCACCAGGCACCAGATGGATTGAAACCAGAGAAAAAACATAGCTCTGATATCAGTACGATAAATAAGATGCTCGAACATTTAGGTGAAACCTACAATTGAGAATTTTAATGCAGTTCTGGCTACACGACGAGAGTGAAATTACAAAAGAAAATTACCTAGTAACGAGAGGTTCCAGTATCGTCCGTTTTAATGAAATTAGAGAAATTTAGTGCAATGGAAGGGGTTCCAGTTCAAGGTCTTCTTCAAAATGAGGAATTTAGCATCAAATTTTAAACTCGTTTGCTGAGGAACGGCTTACGTGATGAGTGAATTAACATAAAGCATCCTGATCTGCCTCAAGATTCCACCAACCAAGTGAAAACATCGTTCAGCTATATCAAAAATCTAGGGCTGCCTCAAGATTCCAACCAAGTGAAAATATCAAGGGCACACCACGCCAAGACACAGAGCAGATCGAAATGATCGTCGAAGAATAACCGGAGAGGAGGTTAGGGTATCAATTTACCGGTGGAAGCCAAGTTTGGTGGCTTTCTCGAAGGAGATCCGATCGGTGGGAGCGGACATCCAGACCGACTTCCTGTACAAGCGGACCTCGAAATCTGACTCAGAGTGGACGACGGTGTACTCAGGCGACTCTAACGCGCCGGCGACTGCGAGCACAAGAGAGGCGAGGGCGAGGGCGAGGAGGAAGGAGAAGCTGCGAAGCCGACGCATGGTGAGCAATCGAAGCAGAAGCGAAGGATCGACGGGAGGAGGGCAGCGAGTCGATCGAACCACCTTTTTCTTTAAATCAAGGGTTATCAAAAGCGCCTGCCTGCCTTCCATAATCCATGATGAGTTTTTAAAATACCTAAATAATAATTGAATATGAGAATATATAGAGAGGGAGGGACGTATACTTTTTAGGATTCACCCAAGAAGATGAGTAATAATAATACAAGTGCATATCATATAGAGTTTTAATATCTATCAAGTTCTAAAAAAAAAGAGCTGCATTCACCTGCCTCCTCTACCTACTTTGATCCCAAAAGCAAAAGGGCATTGCACTGATTTTGGTGTTTAAGATCCCATAAGTCCTGCGGACCTTTTTTTCTTTTTCTCTCGACCTCTTGCTAGGTCATCTGTGATCCCCGACCCACTATAAATTTCCAGTTCCAGTTATATATAGCTGCATTTTGCTGCTTTTATCCTCGTACGAGTTCATATATCTTCACCTAACATTATATTTTGTAGTCACGTATAAAATGGTTTGAACTTTTAGATTTGCAGAGCCCTTGTTGATTCAAAAGATGATGATGCATGATCCGATGGGTAGCAAAATCTCGGCGGAAACATCTGTAGGCTAAAGATATCATAAATTACTACTAGATCCAATTTCTTGTAGGATTTATTATTTGTCCAAATGTATCTATTTTTCAAATTTAATTTACTAATACATCATGCCTACGAATCTGCATTCCTCATTATTTTACATTCCACTAGAGTTTGATTGTTTTTATTAACATGAACAAAATATATAAAACCTAGAAGCTGGTTTAGGATACCATTAGGGAACGTCAAACAATTTTTTTTTCCTAATACAAACCACCTAATAAGATAAATCAACGTACCAGTTATTTTACAATATTTCACTTACCTAAAGCCACGGACATTCCAGGATTCAAAAAAAAAACTATGATTAGCAGGATCCTAACTACTAATTATTAGTCATCGTCTTCGAGCATTCCTTTTTCCTTTTTTATCATTTTGGTTGATGCTTGAAAATTTTTTTTTACTACGTTACCGCATGCCTCCTTCCTCTTTTAGAGTTAGAGTTGTGCCTAATGTACTCCCATAGTCTACTACTTATGATTAGAGTTAGAGTTAAAATTTTAGATAATAGATCATTTATCCATAAATTTAAATAAAAAATAAATTAAAAAACATACAAGATATAGGATTCATTTGGCTTTAGCCTATGTTTATTTAGAAAGAAGAGAAATCTTATCATCGGACGGAGAGAAAATAATAAAAGATGAACCTCTTGTCAAACTTAGAGAAGCTTGAACCCCCTCTCTCTCTCTCTCTCTCTCGTACTTGGTATATTATATTCTTTTATCAGTTACTGTTGGTAAAAAATTAATATTTTATTAAGTAAATATCTTTTTTTTATTTTTCATTAAAAGATAATTATTATCTTATCATATTCAAAAAATAATTATTATTATCTTATCTCAGACAATATATATTTCTATTATTAAAGAAGACAGTGTATATGTATTTATTTATTAAATTTAAATATCTAATAAATCTATGGTGGTAAAAATTCAAGGATATCCTACTGATGGATTGAGAGTATTCCCTTTCTTAAATAATCTCATAGTACTTAATTTAGAGTAACTCAAAGTCCAACCAAATCCAGAACTTAGTAATTCTTTATCTTATCGATCTTCTCCAATAATACCCCCCACTGTTGATGATATCATAAAGAAAGCTTTGTCTACTCATTAAATTTTTGAGCCAAAATCATCTTATTAAAATGGAAAATGTAGTTTGTGCTAGAATTTCTGATATCAAAATCTCCTAGAGTTTAAAATCTATAAAATCCTTTCTAATTTAATAAAAAACTAAGTACATACGAGTGGCACCCTTAAGATATTTATGATCCACTTAATAATTTTTTAATATATCTTTCATGATTTTACTAAATACTTATTGGTAATATTGATAGCTTAAGCCATGCTTGCTCATGTGTACACTATAGCATGTAACGCATCTTTTCCTACAATAACATAGAACTATGTTCATCTAGGCCATTTGATTCATCCCTCAACTCATGAGGAATTAATTGGTACTATTTATCCTTTTATTGAAGGAATATTAGTCATTTGATTATAATCAGAAAGCTTCACAAGTGAAACTCATTTGCTTGGGAGATTTTGGTTGCTAGCAGCCAGTTAAGAAATGATTGCCCTTAATATCCACATCAATTGACTTACCTCTTCAAGGCAAATCGATTAATACCAAGTTCTACTCCTAACTTCTTACTATTCATCGGTAATCATTGAAGGAAAGCTCCAGCAATAACGTTCTTTAAAACATACTCTCGTACAATTGTTTCTCGGTGCTTCTAAAAATACCCAACAATTAATTGTTCCTAATAGCAGTGTTAGTCAACTCATCTCTTCAACATAGGTCTAGGTCCACTGATACAAACTTAGAGAAATATGAGGCGGAGTTATTTTTTTGTAGCAATCAACTTGTTATTCTTCTCAGTCACTGTGGCAACTGAGTTAGGATTTTGATGGTTCTTCTTGGTTAGGAAGACTTATCGGAGTTTAGATGAGATATTTGGCACAGAGTACTGAAAAAAACAAGGGAGGGTAAGTTTGCTCAAGAAGCGTATATATAGGTTATATTATGAAGGTGGAAGCAAAGATGGTTGCCCATGCCCATTTGACTCGGGGTCGAGCTATATTTTGATCAAATCTAATTACTCTTTTTTATTTTCACCAAGGGAATACAGGCAGTATGCTTTCAAATCAACTCGACCACAGCATTGATCCATGTGGATGTTTATTAACATTTTAAGTCGTAGGTTTTGGTTTGGATCAAATCCACACCATGATTTAAATCGACTCGTTCATCCTAATCAGGTTGGATAGGTCTAATCTTGATTAGTTTATTTAATTTTGACACAGTTTAATTTATACTCCCATCAGGAAATTGATGGAAATAATGAACTCTAAATTTAAAATAATTTTATTACTGGATCCTAAAATTAAAAATTTTATGTTTTATATGGTTAAATTTAAATCGAAGCAATTTAAAAAAAAAACATAATTGCATAGATCAAATCTTACGATCCAACAACTGCCGATATGATGGGAGGAGGGAAAAGGATGCTCAAGAGATTGTTGGCATCATCCGTATATGTTCCATACGTGGTAAATATGGGAATAGAATCCATTTCCATCTTAAGCTCCGAGTATAGATAAGATAACAATATATTTCAACTTTTGTTTCCACCAAACATATCTGCAGTATGCTTACCATGAATATAATATTGGCTTTAAAAGTATTTTTCATCCACTAAACTAGTTTACTTTTTTATCTGTTAATAATAAATAACAAATTAATGACATCAGCATAACAAAGGGGTAGGTAATAAAAAAAAAGGTTTTGTCGGTTAATCTAAAACCGACATGAAAGATTTGAAGGGGGGTATCGTTAATCCGCGTGGGAATTACCAAACTGCATCGCGTGGATGATTTAAAGTTTGGAGTCGGAGGGTGACGGGAGTCCTTAAGAAATAAGAAGAGGTGGGCGCAGAATTAGTCAATTTCTTCGCTGCGACGACTCGGTCAAAACTCGAAACTGATACCGAGACGAGAATAAACGAAGAAATGAACAGAGAGAGGCTGCTGCTGTAAAACCGCAGCGGTCTCCTCTCCCTTCCCAAGACGTTGACGCGGCAGCGCTTTGGCCTTTTTGGTTGGTAGCAAGTGACGACTTGGTTTGGATCTCAAACCAGTTCAAAAGTTCTGAGTTTTGCATCTTCACTCTCCCCTCCGCTCCGATTTATAGACGTCCGCGGACGCCGATCGACCGGGCCTCCGCAAATCCCAACCCCCCTCCCCCCAACGAAGGGCGGAAGGGACGCCGCAGCTCCACTTTTCCCCAGCGCCGGACCGGGGAGGGGAGTGGAGGGAGGAGAGGGTACGGCGAGGCGCCTTCTTGGGGTCGCATCCGGCTGCCGGATCCATGGAATCGGACACCATCGAGTGCATCTCGGTGTCGGATGGCATGGTGGACGACGACGAGGTCGCGCATATCCCCCACCCCTTCTTGAAGCCCCACGGCGGCGGAAGCGCAACCGTCAGCGGAGGCGGGGGCGGCGGCGTTGCTGTGGCCGCGCCGCCGCCGGTGATTAGCCCGGTGACGAGGGTGCATGAGTTGCTGGAGTGCCCTGTCTGCACCAACTCCATGTACCCCCCGATCCATCAGGTCAGATTTGCCCCTTTTGGATTTGCCTTTCCGTCCCCGCTCCGGCTCTAGTGATTGCCGTCTGATTTGGTTCCCCGATTTCGCAATTTAAGTCTAATTGAGGCCGCTGTTCGTGGAAAGAGGCGTTTTTTTGGTGCTGAATGATTTCATCTGTGCCTTGCTCGGCTCTTATCGGTTTGAATCTCGAGCGGAATCGAAGTCTTAGATGGCATAAGGCTGCAGATTTCGTCCTTGATTTTAGTTCTTGATGGAAAATGTACGATCTTCATTTGGCCATGACTTAATCTTGATGAAATCGTGGCTTTTAAAGCTGCGATCCAGACCTTTTGAACCTTGATTGCAGATGTTTCATCTTTCCCCATTTGTTTCTCTCCTCATCAATAACAAAGGGCGTAAATTTAGGGTAATTTCTGTGGATTTTACTTTAATGTATTTGTATATTTACGAATTCCACATTAGCTTCTATTTTAGAGACATTTTCCAGGCATGTGATTGTTGGTCCTCGTCTGATTTGGGTACCTATTTTAGACCTAGCTATTTGTCTTTCATAGATTTTTTTCCCCTTTTTTAGCAATATGTACAATTCCTTTTGAGCCACTAAAGTTGACTAACCAACGATTCTCATACTCCAATTGGAAATGTGATGATTTTCTAACTCATGTCAGTTGATGCAAGTTGCCAACTGCCAATTGGATTTACATCTAAATTCTTGTCTGCATTTTTGTTTATCATTACATGAAGAGAACTGTACATGGAGTTAAAAAAAAAAAGAAATCTTTTGACACGGTGGTGTGCTTTCGTCAAAACCAAAAACATCATGTGGAAGTGGAAACAGTAGACATGCCATCAAGTTTATGTTGAGAGAAGCTTATATATAGTTGAGACCATGATTTTTAATAGAACTAGTTAGCTATAAATGATTAAGATAAATGTGCTTTGGATTGCATCTAAAATTTACGTTGTTATCATATGTTTCTTATTTCTTTCCAACTTCTGTTATTAAAGGAGAACATATAATGAAACGCATATTACCCCCCAGAATCATGATAGAAACTAGCTTGTTTGTTATTGTTGTTGTTTTCTACACTATAATCTTAAATGTGATCCTGATGTCTGAATAGAGGCTGTCCTCCTCAGAAATGAAACTATAATACATTTGTTTTTCCTATATTTTCATTTTTTGTCTTTCTCGAATTAAACTTTAATAACAAATAGCATCTCTTGCAATGTATGTATTATAAAGTGTTTTACTTGTAGGATATGAGAAATTTGTAGTAACTGTAGCTTGCTTTTTTTATCAATCATCTTGCATCATGATTTAGGAAATTTGTATTGTTTATAAATAAAAGCAAGAAGCACAACATTGTTGTGCTTAACCTTATGGTTCTGAATCTACAGATTAGTTGGTTAAACTGAGTGTGCTCTCTCCTATAGTCTTTTATATAGAACGATGGCACCCACCAAGTATGAAGTTTGTGATGATGGACAGAAGTTTTTTTTCCTCCTCTTGACATCAAGTTACTATATTATTCTCGTTTATCAGCTATCGGGTGTATCTATTCCATGCTTATGTCATTTTTTTGTTGTTGGCTGGTTGCAGAAGCTTATGTCATTTACAAACCATCCTTGTTGTTCAAACAGCTTAAATAAATATCTAAAATGTATCGTTGCATGTGGAATCTCAGATAGCATGAAGTTAAATTACAGCGCTTAAAACACATCGAGCTTTTTTCTTCCCTTTTTTCTTAAAGTGACTGATACTTGTACTCATGAACTTTCTTTACGTTTTCAAATATTAACTTTTCTCTAGATCACACTGAATTCTCTACATACTACCATGATATTGACCTATTTTTTCATGTTTGCAGTGCCACAATGGACACACTTTATGTTCAACTTGTAAGGCAAGGGTGCATAATCGTTGCCCCACATGCAGGCAAGAACTTGGAGATATCAGATGTTTGGCATTGGAGAAAGTGGCTGAATCACTTGAGCTTCCTTGCCGATATATCTCACTGGGTTGCCCTGAAATTTTCCCATATTACAGCAAGCTCAAGCATGAAGCTCAGTGCAATTTCAGGCCATACAACTGCCCCTATGCAGGTTCTGAATGCTCTGTTGTTGGAGATATTCCTTTCCTCGTTGCACATTTAAGGGATGACCACAAGGTAGATATGCACATTGGCTCCACATTCAACCATAGATATGTCAAATCCAATCCCAGAGAGGTTGAAAATGCGACCTGGATGTTGACTGTAAGTATACTAAACACTCCAAAGTTGATTCTCATGATTGAGAAGGGTTCAAATTTTATCTAGTGTGCGTGCTAACATGTATTACGGAAGATGACTACAATTTGAAATGAAATGCAATGACTTAGTGCATACATAGTTTATGTGCCTTCTTATACTGTTTGCACTTTTGATATATTTCGATTCTGGTACGCACCATTTGGTGGGAATGATTTCTCTATGTATCTCTACGTAGGTGTTCCATTGTTTTGGGCAATATTTCTGCCTTCACTTTGAGGCTTTCCAGCTCGGGGTGGCTCCGGTCTACATGGCTTTCCTCCGTTTCATGGGCGATGAGAATGAAGCCAGGCAGTACAGCTACAGCCTTGAGGTCGGTTCAAACGGCAGGAAGCTAATATGGGAAGGAACCCCTAGAAGCATTCGTGACAGCCACCGAAAGGTCCGCGACAGCCATGACGGCCTAATCATCCAGCGGAACATGGCACTCTTCTTCTCAGGAGGCGATAGGAAGGAGCTGAAACTACGGGTTACCGGTCGCATATGGAAGGAGCAGCAGAACCTTGATGGCGGAGTGTACATACCAAATCCCTGCAGCTGATAGTTAACAAATTAACGTTCTTAACTTATAATCTGTATGAATGTGTGTGTTTTGTGTTCGCGGTGTTGTTGTCAGTATTCGGCATCAGCTATGTTCCTTCAACTGCTCAAGTTGATTTGTTGATAGGAAGAGGATATGTATGTTTAGGAGCGGTGCCTATTGTCCTCGGACTCTCATCTCATGCTATGCCTGAAAATGGAGACATTTCTTTATTCTATTCTATCATGTTGATCTCAGGTCTACATTCTGATGTATCTGGGGTTCTAAAATAGCAGTCAAAGTGTGCTCCTTCTGTGGATGACGACATGTCTGCAGTATGTTTTGATGTCCCCTCTTGCGGCCCCAATGATTTTTGCATCGTTCATGGCACGTGCAGCATACATATATTGGAGATGGTATCATTTAAAACTAAGTGAATAAAAACTCTAGGGATGACCATTGAGATTGGTTATCATTTTTCTTAAAGTGAAATAATTAAGATGATCAAAAATCAACACGTGCTAGAAAGAGTACATGCAGATTTAAAAGGAAATGATAAACACAGCAGACAAACCACGCAGAGGAAATAAATACAGTAGATGATACTTTGCTGAACGCCCATCAATGGCACTCTTCCATCTGACCTACCTATCCAGTCCTTAAACAGCTCTATGCTCTTCCATCTGACAGACAGGCTAATCAATAAGATGTAAAAGCCATCAGCCTCAGCCTCAGCCTCTGACAGAGTAACAACAGAGAGAGAATTCAACTCAGTCCGCTACTTGAACCTGAGTACTTTGGCTTCCTCAGGAGAACCAAAACTGCTGCCTTCCCAGCTCAAAGTTGTGATGTTTTTTCCATCATTCCAGGAGAATGAGCACTCGAAGACAGCACACGGTCATCATAGCGATCCTTCTCCGAATACAGACCCTTGGTAATGAATCAAAACTGGTATGGTAGCATCATGTATCGACCGGAAATGAATCAAAAGAGGGGGGGGGGGTGGGAAAGTTGTGTGGAGGTAATAATTAAGAGAGAAGGTCCCCCCTCCACCCAAAACAAAACTAGGCGTGGCTTCCAAACACCAACCAACGCTTTTTGGGTGGCTTTTAAAGCTCAGCTCAATTCATTTTATTAAACACGATGATGAATCTGCATGATGAGTTTACTTTCATATAAAATTTATTTATTAATTACCCTGCAAACAAACAAATTAGACTATCATTATAAAATATTATCTTGCTATCTCAGTGAAAGATTCTAATCGTTTTAGTGGATAATAATTAAATTTTCATAAACTCACACAACTCAATTACCTCATGAATAAGAGTTTAATGATTTTATAATAACCAATGTGTTGATCTATTTAGGCTTTAGACTTAAATTATATTTATTTATCTAGTTTGCAGATCCATATGAATAAAATATAGAATCCATCATCTTATAGAATTTTCGTATCTAATATCTCTGCAAAGTGGGATAATGGAGACGACCAAAGATTCATATGTAAAGTTGACTTATAATTAGGTAGGTTTAGATTAATCAGATTGTTTTAGTGGATTTATTTAAACTAATTGTGAGTGAGGTAACATAGTGACAGGGGGTGGAGGTAGTGATTAGGTAATCCAAAGCAGGGGAGGTGTCTCTCAAATATATTTTTTTCCTCCATTGAGGTCTCTCTCAGATTTATTGGGGGTAGCATTAGTTCAGAGAAGGAAGCAGAGGAGACAAAGAACGTTGAATTTTCAAGGAAAAAATGGCATTTTGCTTTGACCATTGGGGTTCCTGTGCATCTTTTTATACTTAGATGTGAATGTTTGTTAATATTTTCAAGGATACATTGACTTCCCTAATTTCATTTATTTTAAAATTTTCAATTCACCGATTCTCTGGTGTTTATTTTTTACCAGAAATATTTCCTTCTTTCTAGTTTTATAAAAACAATTCATTTTTACCAAATTTTGTCTGAAGAATAATAAAAAGGAGATCAGACTTGAAGTAGCAGTTGAATTAAAGTTGAGAGAAATAGTGCAATGTCAATAACGAAAAAAAAAGTAACAAAGAAAGAAAAGGTAAACAAAAAATGACATGTCAGAGCGAGAGGTGGTATAAATAAATAAATAATTACCTTGTTGTTGACTGTTTTCCTTCCTCTCTCCTTACTCGGTGATAACGTCGACGTCACGGCATACGCTTCTTCTCTCCGTCTCATCTCCGCCTCAGATTTTTTTTTCAACCTCGCTTAAAGCAAAGCCTTAACATATGTAATTATAATTAACACTTTTTAGATGGAAAGGTTTAATTCATTAATCTGAACAGCTGTGCAGACAACCAAGCACGACTTATAGTTGATTTTTAAAAAATATTTTGTTAGAAAATAGTTAACGCGTTATGCGATTAGACCGCGTAGACTTCCTCACTTATTAATAATTAATTGATAAGGTGTATTCAGTCAATAACCTTTTATTTTATCGTAAAACTTTTACCCTAAATTTTTAGTTTTAAAATATAATATGATGATAAAAAGTGTCAGGGGTAAAAATGTCAATCGCACTAACATGGTTCCCGGAAGCCACCCACTTCGGTGGAACCCTGCAACCAAACCGCTCCTCCTAACGCCGTCACTCTTTACGTTAACGCCGTCCAATCCCGGTCCAAGTCCTGGTCTCAAGCCTTATTTGAATCAGGCTTCATTTCCTTGTTCTCTTCTTCCTCTTCCTCTTCATCCTGTTTCCGCGTGCCTTCTCCTCCTCCTACGCAATCGCTTTGAAGCAGGGAGAAGCTTTGGCTACCGCGATCGGAGGAAAAGAAGATCGTTCGAAACTCCAGTTTTCGTTGTGGGCAATCCGCTCCATTTGACGCCGCCTTCGGTTCGGTTCTTCCCTCTCCGGTAAGAATCGATCTCCGCAGATCAATCTTCTGGCCCTCCGTCTTTTCTCGCCCCCCTTCCGCCTCTTCGGTAGCCGCCGGCACGTCGATCGAGAAGGATCCTGATTGATTCAAGTGCTCGCTTTTGGTTTTTGCTGAATTTGGATGGTCCGACCTTAGGATTAGTTTTCCATTTACGTAAATTCCATTAATCATCGATGGGCTTATAGTATTTGAGCGAGATTTAGCGTTTTGGGTCTTTTTCCCCCTTCGATCTAAGATCTGATGATCTTGGTTGGGCGTGAGAGCATGGTTGTTGCTGAAGATGGGTTATAGTATTTGAAGGGAAAATCTCGTCTTTCTTCGTACTCCTTCCCTCTTGGAGGAGGCAAAAAGAGGGGTTTACTTTCTCCTCTGTTAGGGCACGAAGATGTCGTCGTCCGCGGTTCTTGCTCTCAGCCCCGTGCGGGAGGATTCCCCGATGTCCTCCATCCGTTTCGACGGTAGCCGATCGCCGCATTGCTCGTCGGAGTCCATCTTGATATATCTGGCGGTCCCGGGGTTGTTTGTGATCCCAATGCAAGTATTCGAGTCCGAGTCGATTGCCTCCGTGAAGCTTCGGATCCAAAGGTTTAAAGGGTTTGTAATCAAGAAGCAGAAGCTGGTATTTGACGGCAGGGAGCTGTCACGGAATGGTAGCCTTGTCCGGGACTACGGCGTCTCTGATGGAAATGTCCTGCACCTTGTAATTAGGCTTTCCGATCTTCGTTGCATCTCTGTAGAAACCATCTGCGGGAAGATATATAATTTACAAGTTGAAAGGAACCGTAGCATCGGGTATATCAAACAACAGCTTGCAAAGAGGGGCAAGGACTTCGGCGATCTTCTGGATCATAAGCTCATATGTGACGGTGAGGAGCTTGACGATCAGCAGGTGATTGATGAAATCTATAAGAACGATGATGCTGTGATCCATTTGCTGATCCGCAAGTCCGCAAAAGTTAGGACCAAACCTGTTGGGGAGGATTTTGAGCTGTCAATAGATGCTCCTGCTGTGAAGGAGAAGAAAGGCGCTGATGATCTTCAAATAGTACCTAGGAGGCCAGGATATAGAGATTTGCTAGTTGAGCCTGTTATTGTTAATCCAAAAGTCGAATTGTCTCCGGTGATTGCCGAGCTGGTCCAGTCTGTCTCATCAGGTTTGGATGCAGGCCATCAACCTATCATGTCCTCTGAAGGTTCTGGGGGTGCCTACTTTATGCAGGATGCTTCAGGTGACAAGTATGTTGCTGTCTTCAAGCCAACTGATGAGGAGCCAATGGCTGAAAACAATCCTCGAGGACTTCCTTTGTCAAGTGATGGCGAAGGGTTGAAGAGGGGAACACGTGTTGGAGAGGGTGCAATAAGGGAGGTTGCAGCGTACATACTCGACCACCCTATCGGTGGGCACCGCTTCTTTGATGAAACAGGGTTTGCTGGTGTTCCTCCAACAGCAATGGCGCGGTGTTTCAGTAGTCACTTCCATCATCCTGAGGTGAATGGGTATGTGGCCAGGAATGTCAAGATTGGATCCTTACAGAAGTTTATGAAAAATAATGGAAGCTGTGAGGATATGGGGCCTCGAGCGTTCCCAGTTGAGGAGGTTCACAAGATATCTGTATTAGATATACGTTTGGCAAATGCTGATAGGCATGCTGGGAATATATTAGTCTACAAGGAGGGAAAAGAAGGGCAGATTACACTGATTCCAATCGATCACGGATACTGCTTACCTGAGAACGTAAGTAATTGCATCGAACCTTGTTATATTTTAACATTTTGCGTAAAGGACTTCTTCTTTGTTTTTGCTTAATTTGCTGCTAACGATCGTGGAGATTTTTTTAAAATTTTCAAATATTTCATAATTATGTCGTAAAATTTTTGATCATGAGTAGATCAATCTAATTCTAGGACTGGACACCCTTCCATGTTTTAGCTGCAAAGTGTGTACAATGAGAAATTATGATCTGTAGTTTTAACACATTAGGATATATTAATACATAACTACGAGAGTCAATAATTCGAATTGCAGGCCTTAATTTTGTCCAGATAATTGGAGATTTTGCTGTAAGCTTTTATATTAAGTAACTCTGAAAGGTTCTCTAGCTCATCATAAGCACAATTTGTGGAGGTTTAACCAGTCTTGCCTCAGGTACCTCAACTATTCCCAAGGTCCATGGGTTTTTCTCAATCACTGTAAGCTTACTGATGTTTTGCAATATGATCCTTATACGAGTGAACATTACCTTTGATATTTCTTAAACTATCATCAGATTTCAATATTCTTAGAAAAGAAATATCTTGGAAGCATTGGAAGCATTGTTTCATTTACTAGTTGGAGTTTTTAACCACACAATCAAGAGAATCTATTGGCACTTCTCCAGTCCAACATTTATTTGCATTTAGTTATATCTTTCTAGATCACAGCATAAAGTGTGGTATGCTTGTAAGCATAAAATCTCTCCGGATGGATAAAACCCATATCTCTCTGCCAGGAAACCTAAGCAACATTAGCCTGAACTTGCTATGTTTTAGTGATTTTTAAAAAATTATGCCAGTGCTATCTTCTACAGTCGTATTTCTTTAAATGTGCAGATGTATCTTTTTACTGACAGCTATCTTCTTTTTCAATTTCTTGTGCAAAATGTGTAGTTACTGTGTCTATCAGGATTAGTATGTTAATTGATGAGATCTCAAATATTTTTGCTCCAGTTTGAAGATTGCACGTTTGAGTGGCTTTATTGGCCGCAAGCTCGCCAACCTTTCAGTGATGCAACCGTTAATTATATAAAATCATTGGATGCTGAAGAAGATATCGCACTCCTTAAATTCTATGGGTGGGAACTATCACCAGAATGCGCTCGCACCCTCCGAATCTCAACCATGCTTCTGAAGAAAGGTGTCGAGAGAAGCCTCACACCCTATGATATCGGAAGCATCATGTGCAGGAAAACAGTTAAGGAGGAATCAAAAATTGAGAAGATAATCCATGGAGCAAAGAGTTCTGTCCTCCCAGGAACCAGTGAGGATGCATTCCTGGAGGCAGTTTCAGAGATCATGGACCGGTACCTCGACAAACTTTAATCATAAAGCAACTAATCATATTCCAAGTTCGCTTTGTAATCAGATGTAAGTACTTTAACATGTAATTTAAATTATGGATGATATGGTGGTTAAGTATGCTAGACCATCCTATCAGTTTATGTTAATGCTGGTGATATCTTCCTCGTGCGTTAAAATTATGATTTGCAACTGTTCCTGTTGTATTTATCTTGGAGGCTTTGGATTCGCAAATTTCCAGATGTGCGTCATATTTTGTTGCATGAACAAAACTCTACCCCGTGAAGGATTCATGTTATCCGCACTTGTATCGCTCAATTACTTGCTGTGTCCAATTTTATCTGTTCACTGCCTAGTGAGACAACAAAGATTGCATTTTCTGGGTACCTCAAACATATAATGGTACCAAAATCTCAGGGCTGTCACTCAAGGACTAGCAAGACTTTTTTGATGTTTGCTTAGAGGTAATATGAAATTCTCAGGTTAAATCTTAGTTATATTTGGTAAACTAATATAATTAAGTTTTGACTAAAAATGTTCGGAGGTTGTGGGTACGGGAGTTATATTAGCTAAACTAATATATATAAGTGTAATGCCTGGGCTAGTGTGATCTTAGACCCCCTTTCTGAACCATCCTTGGGTTCAACTCGAGTCACACCCAAGGTTTGCCAGACTAAGGATATTGAGGGTCAAGTACTAGTGAGCAGCCCACGCACAACGTGCAAGGCTGCGAAGGGCGCGCGCAAGGCGCACCAAGGGTCCATGCGGCCGAGCATCCAAGGGGTGCGTACATAGGAAACACTCGATAGGCCGACAACCAAGGGGTGACACGAGGTGGGCGCAAAGCAATTGAAGGCACACGTGAAGAGGACACCCGAGCAACAAGGGGCACGTACAGGGCCGAGCAATCCCTTATCGAAGGCGTGCACGAGCAGAGCACCGAGCACGACCGAGGGTCGCGTGCAGCTCCCCACTGCAGTGGCCGATGCAAGAGACGAGTGAGGATCCGCCAAACGAGCGGACGGTGCAGGCATAATGACTGAAAACTATTGAAGTCTTTAATACAGCAGGTTGTAATGGTTGTAATCAAGAGGGCAGCCTAACAGCTGGCCCTCCATCTATATAAGGACCTGCTGAGCCATAGAACAAGGCAGCTTGCCCAGATAGAGAAAATAAGTCTTCCTTGTAATAAGCCCTTTTGAAGGTCGGCTTGTGATCTTGAAGAGTTGAGAGGTTTTTACTAGTGCTATAAAGCAAATCCTTTTTATCCTCTCAAACAAAAGGTGTTCAGGTGTCCCTTATTTTGCATCAAAGGCTTATGAGCATTGTGTTGAACAGTGTCATTCATACCGGCATGACTATAGCCCGACCGTCAAACTGATCAAAGTAAATTGGTCGTGATATTTTGGTATCAGAGTGAGGCTCGGGCAAGCCAACACCATGACACCATTTCGGGCACCGATTGAATCTAGGCACAAGGAGTATTCGATGAACAAGTGAGTAATTTTGACCCATCATCACAAGTTTTCTCTCTTGTCTACCATATTGGGCAAGCTGACCAAGGAAGGATTCAAGAAGAGGCTAGCGGCCTTGGAAGGGTCCATTGGCACTTCCCTAGCAGAAGAGGAGATGGACTTGGGCTCCGGACCACTTTGGAATTGAGTATGTAAGCTGTATGTGGCAATGGCGGACCTTCGGCATGAGTCGGAGAAGCTCCAAGCCACTGCCGACCGGACTTCCAATGTGGGCGAACCCAGCATGGTCATCCTCCCCTCCCTGAGAGGAGCACCTTTGAGTAAAAGATGCATGAGGAACTCGAGAGCTTGCATAATGAGTTCAGTTCCTTTGGTAGGTTACGTGTAGCACCATGCCCCGGTGTGCACATACCCAAGCCAAAGTCGTATTCCGACACACAGAATGCGAAGATCCTTAAAATTATATTTGGGATATGACACAATATTTCAAGGCAATAAAGATCACCGAGGAAGACAGAGTTCCGACGGCAGCAGAGTTCCTCGACGACAATGCTAAGTAATGGTGGTGCATAAGGTACGAAGGCCCGGGCAATAGATAGCACAACACTGGTGTTTCCTCCCAATCAACACAGCGTATCAAGTACAGAAGCGCCTCTGAGACCTTCGTCAAAGCTAGAGTATTTGTGAGTACATTTAGGATTTTAATAGCATTACTCTGGATGCAAAGGATATGGACAAGTAGGACCTCTTCTTTGCGTTTATTGAGGGCCTACAACAAGGAGCTAGGGACGAGCTCCATCGACGTGGAGTCGTAACTTTGCAGGAAGCCATCGAGACTATGGAGTCTAATGGACCTACAATTAGGCCTGTGGAAGCTACGCGACAATTAATCCTGCACAGCTAGGGCACCCATGCATGGAGCCAACAGACCCCCAAGTAGGGCAGTGGGTGAAGAAATGGATATGTAACTATACTAGCGTGCAACAATCAGAAGGGCATGGGGTCGTAGGTGATGCCCCGACGGCGCGGATGCATGATCTACAGGGGTCCACACCCTGCACGCTGATGCCCCAGGTGCGAGTGCAATGCCATGGCCACAACTCAGGAGGAGCCTGACAGACTTGCACCGGTGCCTATAGACCAGGCAATTGTACCGGTCACATCCGCTCGAGTGACACCCCTATAGTAACTCGACACGGTCCACACTGAGCAAGAATCCCAGCTAATGTACATATCCCTTTTCATGAACAGACGACCGTATGTCGTGATGGACATAGGTGCATCACACAATTTCATTTGCGAGGAGATGACACAAGAGCTCATACTAAACATCGAGCCAAGCATCCTCAAGATCAAGACGATCAACACAGCCATAGCATTAGTCGCAAGTATAGTTCAACAAGCTCCTGTACAGGTTAGACAATGGTGTAGCCATACTAACCTCACCATAGCCCACATGGACGACTTCTATTTTATTTTGGGGATGGAGTTCTTGCTGCAATCCCACACTATGGTGGTGCCATATCTTGGTGGCTTGAAGACCATGGATGCGGACCAACCTTGATTCACTCGAGCATTGAATGCTATCAGCCGGATGAGTAGTCCGTAATTCTCGACTAGCAGCAACACTAGCTCCCCAAGGGTGGGTAGCATGCTAAACCCACTATCACCAATCTAGAGCCCACCCAACTTCCTATCAGCCATACAATTGGACAAAGAAGTTCAAAGGAACGAGACAACATTTTTAGTCGCACTGCTGGGGGAGCCTGCACCCCCACAGGGAATGATTCCAACCAATATCGTGGCACTCATGGGGAATTCAGCGACATAATACCAAATGAGCTTCTGAAGGTGCTACCCCCTCATCGGCCGACGGACCATCAAATAGAATTGGTTCCGAGTGCCAACCACCAGCACAGGCACCCTACAGAATGCCGCCTGTGAAGCTCGCGGAGCTCAAGAAGCAACTGAATGAATTGCTGGACGTTGAACTTATCCGACCATCTAAAGCATCTTATGGTGCTCTAGTCCTATTCCAGCAAAAGAATGATGACAAGATACACATGTGCATCAACTACCATTCACTCAACAAGGTGATGGTGAAGAAAAGAAACTCAATCCCACCGATTACCGACTTGTTCGATTGATTGGAGCATGCGAAGGTCTTCACAAAACTTGACATGTCATGCCCCGACCCTTTGTCGGGCACCTGACAACCACCGTATGAGCAATATCTCACTCATACAAGACTAACAATATCATATATCCCAAGCACAATTGAAAATTTCTATAACCAAGTCTACTAATTAGGTATACAATTTACTTATAAGTTACACAAAAAGTTGATACATTCCATCTACATTATGTCTTGTATATATTGTACCGACTAATCGATTCTATATTGTTCTTCTATAATATTCAATCCCACTACCCATCGCTCGCCATCTCCTAAGCGATGTCTCGATACCTGCGTGCGGGGGAAAATTTGCATGCGCTAAGTATTGCGACTTAGTGCCTACAGATAGAAACTTCTCTAAACAAAAGAAATGGGCTAACAATACATGTCCGGATGAACAATAATTATATCAATATTAAATCATGAAATAGCAATGAATGGAAGCATGCACATAAATCACCAATTAAATGTTAAAAGTCTAAATATGTGTATGTGTCTAGAGATTTCTAAGTTTCTAGTTTCAATAATATCTCCTAGTTTTGCTTGCCTATGCCTGAGGTAAGCCCTGGCCGGGGACTACCACAAGCCCGTCAGTGCCAGACTAAGTCTCTACTTAGGCCCGTTGCACCGACGTTGGCGGAGAAGGCAGGTGACCGCGGTTCCTTCTCCTTCCAATCTCACGAGTCATTTACCCGGACCATGCTCCGAGACTATCGTATCGTACGTCTTCCATAGACCCTAGGATACGAGACACCGTATAGCGCTACACTTCTGCTTTACAGCAGGGTCACCGACTGACATGTATACTCACGGCCTAACCTGTCGGATCCAACACATATATATAACTCTAGTTGTCTGGACTACCCCCCGAGCCTGCAGGAATCAGTTGGAGTATGTCAGCGTCAACAGATACCTTAGTCCTTAGGTATAGCGGCTGAAGTGAACTCCCCGGCTCCCAACACCTTAGTTTCGAATACATGTCATGGGGATATCTGGCCGTTGAGGAGAACCCCCTTATTGGTACTCACCGAATACTAAAGGATGGGTCGGGTGACGCCTCCGCTACCCCTCTTTAGACTAACACAAATGGTGTCTACCATTTGCGAGAGAAATACATTATTATGTAGACCTATATGATTCCTAGAGGTTTATGTCCCTAGGAAGTTCAGATCTATATCTCTAAGTGTCCAAACTAGTTTAGGTTATCATGTAAGATATGTTGTCTAACTAGTTTTGTTTGTCACCTAGTATCTTCATGTGTCGCTATCTGTTCTATGTTCTTCCTAGTGTCATACACCTTTAGAATTGTAGAACACAAGCATATGAAAAAAAAACATAGCATTTAATTTATCATTTACAATTAATTCATATAATATAACACAACAACAAAATGCACATCACGGACAATATAAAAAGTTTAATAACAATTGCCCACTTGGGAGCTCTACTGCATCGGCTGTAAACTAGCCGAAATAACAATACACCTGAGTCCTTTAACTTAGCTTAACGATAAATTTACGGTCTTGCTGTGTTTTGTATATCACCATCGATGCAGATTTAAGAGTACCCCTACGATCATAAGTAAGATTTACTTTTTATTCTTTTCCATTTAATTGTTTGCTATCCTTTCCTTTTCTATGACTTAATTTAGTGTGTAGGGTGTTTCGATTTAATGAAGGAAATACCTCAATATCCTTGAACGAAACATTTAAACAACCGGAAAGATAACAGCTCAAGTGATTTCAGATAATAATTAAGCACATGCACATTCATCTCTACAATATATTTTCTATCAATTTAGTACGTCCAATCAAAACCATGCGATAAGAGAATATACCATAACTACACAGAATAATTATTTTAGCAAATGGAGGAAACCTTCATTTTCAATTTGGTCGTGTCTTGGATAATTCTGACATTATCCATTCGGCACAAATACATAACAACTAACGAAAACATAATTACAACCACCATGACAAGTCCTCTGAAACCCCCAAGTTTTCCTTCGACGACACCACGTATATCACACAAGGGTAGTATCACAGCATGAAAATATAATACTCAAACAATGAAGCCCTTGACAATGTCACTTGTAAAAGTAAAACGAAACCAACAATATCGTCATGATAGCAATAAAACTCATAGTCACATCGTTCTCATGCAATCCTATGGGTTGCTACCAGACATGCTAGCAACCTATCCACCACTACAATCACTAATTTAAATCATCGAAATAAATTTATAAATGTCAGGATCCATCCATTATGCACCTTGAACTCATGATTTTATGTCGGGAAACCAACTTCATCGCAAAATAGTTTCCCACAGTAAGGATAGTGAGTCTCAATTAGAAAAAAAAGAAATCATTATCTAAACTTTTTCCAAACATCATTAACAAGTACTTAAACCACCAAATCAAATTTAGGGAGAGTAGCATCAAGGCAACATCAACTATGAACACAAACATCACTAACATCCTTTTTTTTTTCCATATATAGCAGGTGAAGAAAGTAGGAGAAAAGAGGGAATCATGTGTTAATGACATCAGTGTATAATAGTCTAACGTACAAACAGTTTAACAACATTATTCACACATCTATGCACACAATTTCCATCAAACAACACCATGATAAGCAATTATATAGTCAAAAAGTTTTTTTATGGATTAAGCTACCCAACCCCTCAACATGATGAATTTTTCTTGGCTAGAATTAAAATGTGGAATGGGGAACCAACCTAGGGATGAAATCCGACTTGGTCGGAGCTTCGTCGGCGTCTTTCTATCTTCCCGTTCGCTCCCATGCTTCATGTTCGCTCCACCAACTCGCGTAGCCTCGGATCGACGATGCTCTGCCCCCTTGCTCCAATTACCAGCGAGATGCTGCAGGTCCCCTCCTATTGGTCTCCAATGGCGTGGGAGATGAGGAGGAGAGGAGAGAAGGGAGGTTGTGAGGAAGAGAGGTTGGGGGAGGCGCCCTCTACTGTCTTCGGTAGAGAGGGGTATGAAAGGGTCCTTGTGAGGGCTTGGCAAAAGGGTTTTTTGCCCCTTTTGTTAACCCTCATGTGGAGGGGATTGGGCACAGAGAGGGTGGCAACTTTCTAAGTTGCCCCCTTTAGTTATTTATTTTTATTATTTTTTGTGTGTGGTTTTACATGACCTCTGATCAGGATATTGGCAGGTCAAGATTGCTGAAGGAGATGAGGTGAAAACCACGTGCATTACGAGGTATAACTCCTATGAATTCTTAGTTATGCCATTCGGATTAACCAATGCACCAACTACATTCTACAACTTGATGAACGAGGTTTTTCATGAGTTCCTTGACAAGTTTATGATTATCTACTTGGATGACATTGTCATATACTCGGAGGACATGAAAGCACATGAGCAACACCTTTGATTAGCCTTTCAAAAGCTAAGAGAGCATAATTTATGATGAGGATATCACCGGTTCACCCATGCAAGATTTAATTAGTATACAAGGCCCAATAATACGAGCCCGTGCCAAAATCTCTTTGTTGTAATTAAATGTGCCGTTGTTGGTGTTTGCATGTATCTGCTCAAAATCCCTACCGAATACATCAAGTCGGGTCTTGTATGAGTAAGATACCTTAAGCTTCCAATGAGCCTACAGTATTCAGCCACATCTGTTTCTTGTGCTTGCTGAAATACCAATCTTTCTTCCATTGGTGTATGTGCCAAATTGCATTGCAATATACCCATCTTTTTCAAGATTTTCTCAACATATAGTGACTGATTAAGTGTAGTTCTATCCTTGAATTGCACGATTTCCATACCAAGATAGTGATGTAGAAGTCCCAAATCAGTCATCTCAAACTCCCTCTGCATTTGCACTTTGAATTGTTGGATACTCTTCACATTTGTGCCTGTAACTAGTAGATCATCCACATAAATTTCAACAATTAACCTTTCATTCTTTACTGATCTTGTGTATACTGCTGGCTCTTGCAAACTTCTTTCAAAACCTAGTGATAATAAGGACTTGTCTAGTTTTATATTCCAAGCTCTAGGTGCTTGCTTAAGGTTATAAAATGTCTTCTTAAGTTTCAACATTTTTCCTCTTTACCTTGTAAAACAAACTCATCTGGTTGTTTCACATACACTTCTTCTTCAATTGTGCTATTTAAGAATGCAGACTTAACATCCATTTGATGAAGTTCCCATCCTTGTTGTGCTGTTACTGCAATCAGTAACCGAATGGTTTCAATCCTTGCAACTGGTGCAAATACTTCATCATAGTCTACACCTGGTTGCTGCAAATATCCTTTTGCAACTAACCTTGCTTTGTGCTTTACAATTGCTCATTGTGTATCTCTTTTCACTTTGAACACCCATTTCAGTCCTATAGCTTTACTGTCATTTGGAAGATCAGTAGGAAATCAGGTTTGATTCTTTAGAATCTAATCATATTCTTCTTTCATTGCTTTCCTCCAAGCTTCATATTTGGCTGCCTCTTGAAAATTTAATGGTTGCTGTATATTTCTGAAATGATCAGAAATTTCACTAGTTGACCCTTGATGTCACGCCTCGACCCTATTGTCGGGCACGTGGCAACCGTCGTATGAGCCCAGCGGACCCATACAAGGCATCAAGTGATACATACAATCCAAACACTTCATTTACACAGCGGAATATACAATCAAAATATCTAACTCAACATTTCTAACACAGTCCCGATAAACCTACTACAACTCTATGATAAAAGGTATCGATAAATAAAAATAGATTCATCGAATGACTCATCTTCACCCACCATCATAGTCGATCATCTAACACCTGCACACACAGAGAAAAGTGGTGTGCTCAGCTTTGCGGCCTAGTGCGAAATTACGGCTCGAAACCGAATAAGGAATCTAAAGGCTAGGAGGATTAATCTAGGATGCATTGGGTTTATTAATAGTCATTTTCATATAATACATGTGATGCATATCATAAATGCAAAATAACTATATAAGTATATACAACAGGTGTAGCACTAGATGTCACCTAAGCTGTCTCTAGCAACTATGTCATCAATGTTACTAGAATGTCATCTACAATGTACTATGACTATCAATCTCAAGACTCGGGCTGCCAGCCTGTGCTTAGAGAAATTCCCCTGTCGGGGACTTCTCATAAGCCCATCAGTGCCTTTTGTCTCTGTCTCTTCCTATGCCCGCTGCACTGATGTTGGCGGAGGTGACGGGTGACCCTTGATCACACTCCTCTGTCTCGCTAGTCGCCTACGATGCATACCCTAGCGAAACTGCCGTGCCCTTACATCCTCCCCGGACTCCGTAGGGGCAACGACGACTCGTGTAGTACTACAACACCATCTGAAGACGAGGTCACCATCAACAAAGACTCATCGACCACGGCTAGTCGATATAACACAACCCTAGGATTCGGACTACCCATCCGACCGTCTGCAGAACGTCAAGGATGGTAGTCGTGTGGTCTATGGATCCACTGTCCAAGGCCATGCGGAGGGATGTCACCGTCCTAGTCCCCGAGCAGCAATGTCCCAAGAGGTGTGCAACCTAGCTGTCGCCGGAATGCTACAGCCTCGGCGACATGTGTGCTAGGTTCTTATTTTGGTTCGTCCCGGCTAGCCATCTCAGGACTATCACGGTGTCGCCTAGACGGCACACGTGCGGGTATGACTTTCTGGGTAAGGACTTACTCCGCATTTCCGGTCTAATATGACCTTGAAGTTTGTACAGTCCCGTTCCCTACCAGCTCCCAGTATCTAAGCTATGCATAACCTCGGGAGTGGTACTCCCAGTATCTAAGCTATGCATAATCTCGGGAGTGGTGTGTGATGGAACATCACCATACTGACCATCGGCGGTACGCAGTGGTCAACCGGGGTATGCAAGCAGTACCCCTTCCTGTCTGATTTCTAGTGATGTCTCCTAAGAGTTTCTAACATGTCATCATTCTTATCTATGTCTACATGATAGTCGTACTAACATAACAAAGAACAATAATATAACATGCAAGACAAGATTCTATGACATGTTAAGTGCATAGCATGATAAACATGGCATATCAATCATGTAGATAAAGTATATCACACTAACATGCATTATGTATATATATATAAACATAGCATGCATTTCATTTTATCATATTTGAGGCACCTAAGAATTTTTCTAAGAAAACCTCGGCAGGAGTTTCCTAGCTTGAATAAATCCTACATTCGATGAACCAACGCACCTAATTTGGGGATCTGAACTTCGGAACCAACCCAGATATAGCAATAATACTCAGCTCCAAATCAGAGTAAGATTCCTAAAATAATAAAGATTTTATTTAAAATATTTTAAATTTAATATGATAAACATTATTCAATCATCCATGACTCCACGTCTGTAATTGATTTGGTCTAATCCAGATTAATCAACTCAACTCAACTAGTAAGCCCAAATCAACGTCAACTACATTCTCCATCTTAACACATTACATGCATCAAGAGGAAAAGAGAGAAAATAGATAAGAGTATGAGAAGGAGATCATAATAGGTAAGAAGAAGGAAGATGATGGGGGCGATAGCATAAATCAACTAAATTCTTATATTCACTATAACCCATCACATTAACAACTCACCATAATTCACATCTAAAAACACCGCGTGAAACGACATCAACTACCAAAATCGTTGTATGAAAATATCATGTAATCACCATTAATAATTCAAAAGCATCAAAACCATCATTCCCGATAATTCAAAACCATTCATCAACAACAATATCAAAGTCATCATCAGCATCACCACAATATAACAACCCAAAATCACCCCAAAATATTATCAACTAAACACCACCCCAATATTAATACATCATCCACACATCAAATTAACTCAATCAGAACACCCACAAATTCTCACCCATTAAAAATCACCGCATGCAACCACTAAAACTACCAATAATTCAAATTCATCAAAGCCCACAACAATACCACATACACAACTAAACCATCATATAAACAACCCACAATCACCACTAACAACAAATATAATATCATCAAAGTCATTAACAACATTTCCACATAAACAACCTCATCAGAATCATCACAATCAAAACTATTAAAAACACAATTACATAACACCATTAAACCACCAATACCATTAAATCCACAATTCAAAAACCATTAACAACATTACCCACAATACATTAATTCAATCACTTCATTAAACACCACCCATCCATCAAACCACACAGAAATCTCATATTCACCATCAAACCATCAATAAATCAATAACACGAAATAATCACCCAAATAAATATCACACCATCATCAACATTCAATAAAAACATAAGTCACTTAAAATCACATCATCTTTCCAATCCAAATAGCATCAAATTAATCAACCATCAAAGCACCCAAAACGCATCAACAACCATCATATCCAAAATTAACCATCAAATCCACATTCAAAAGCAAAGTACCATAAAACAACATCATCTTATAATATCTAGCAAATTGAAATTTAACAATATTTTCTTGGTGCAGACCTCAATTCGATTCTCTCTACATTCTTAATTATTGTACCATATGCATAATTTCAAGTAGAAAAAATAACAAAGAAGAATGAGAGAGTTCAATAGAAAAGTGAGAGAAAATAGGGAATGAGAAGGAGGTGGGGGAGATAGCATAAGTTAACCAATATATCATTCAACTAAATTGAATCATAACACCCACCCACCAATTCACCAATTCCATCAAGTATGCATTCCAAATATCGACAATGATTTATACTTCACAATACTTCACAATTAAATTGAGAACAAAGAAGGGAAATTAGATAGGTTGACCTTAGTGGTGCATCAAATTGGAGTTTGGATGCGTTGCGTAGCAGCGATCAATCCAGTATGAAGCAGCTGCTGCTGCAGACCCGGATGCGTAGCAACGATCACCCCAATATGAAACAGCTGCAGACCCCATGAATTTGGGGTGACGGCGAGTAGGAGCTCCCGAAATTAGGCGAAGGAAATATCGAGTTCGAAGCCCCCCATCCAGCATTGAGCGGATCGATCACAGATGAGTCGCCGGTGGAGAGGTCGAGCGGCGGAGCACTCAGTCGTCGACGTGTCAAATCAACCACCTCGCTGGGGAAGAAGGAAGGAGGTGCGGCGACAGTGCGGCCGAGGGAGAAGGAGGAGCTCGTAGCGAGGGCTCCGGAGCGACATCCGCAAAGAGGGAAAACGACGGATCCGGAGGTAGAGGAGCTCACGGCGAGGGTCGCGTGATTAAGGGGGAAGGGGTCGTCTGCGGACGTAGGAAAGGTGAGGTCGAAGTCGAGGAGTTCGTTGTGTCGCGAAAGAGACGCAGCGGCGATGGTTCGCTGTGATGCGAGGTCGTCGGCCGCCGAGGGAGGAAGGAGATGTCGTCTGCAGCTGCAGCCACCGGCGGAATGAGGGAGGAGGACGCACGATGGAGGGGTTGGCAGCTCGTTGCCGGCAGATCGAATGAGGAGAAGGAGAGGGGTCGGCGTCGAGCGCGTGCGAAGAGGGAAAGGAGACGAATTTGGGGGAAAAATTAGGGATTAGATGGGTTTTGTTGTGGGCGCCGGTTCAGGTGGACCGGGTCGGTTTAGGCCGGTCTGGTTCGGCCGGTTCTATCACGTGGGAAGCACCTGCTTGCAACGTTTTACAACCTCGTCCACTATTTTCATGATATCACAAGTAGATCTCTCACACCTAAATTAAAATTATAAACTAGGTCTCTATAAATTTTAAATAAAGTACAACTACATCCTTTTTAATTCAAAAATCAACCTAATGTCACCATCTAGGTCTTAACTCAATTTCAAACCCTTTTTTATACAAATCTAAACTCAAATAAAATTTTAAATTATTATTTATATTATATATATATATTAAACTATATAGAAATGGGGGTTTACACTTGATTCCAATTCCATTTCACTCCTTCTTCAAATACACAATCCCTGCTCACTATTACTGATTTCTTCTCTGGATCAAAAAATCTGTAGGCTTTAGAACCACTTTCATAACCAACAAAAATCATTGCTTTGCTTCTATCATCCAACTTCTTTAAGTGAACTCCTAAAGTCTTCACATGAGCCTTGCAACCAAAAACTTTCAAGTGTGAGATGGTTGGTCTCCTTCCTGTCCACTTCTCATAGGGGGTCATACCAATCAAGCTGCTAGCAAAGGACCTGTTCAGAATATACACAACTGTATTGACTGCTTCTCCCCAAAATTGTAGAGGTACACTCATAGTTTGTACTCCCCGTAGCTTAGTTGTAACATACCATGGGGTTTGGATCGTGTCCGCTAATACAATCTTTGAGGTCTCTCTTTAATTTAAATATACTATCTGGGTTAAACACATTTAAGAAAGTAATTTAAAAACTTTAAAATAGTTTGTACTCCCCGTAGCTTAGTTTTTAATATTTTTATAATTAAAACAAAAAAACATAAAGCTCATACAAAACTTGTTCTATTCCTATCCTATCCACTTAATTTTTTTACTCTAAAAAATTTGTTATTATTTTAAGAATTTTTTAATATTAAATTTATAGTTTCCACTTTAATTTAAATACTCACCCTTAAAAATGATCAAAGTATTTAGGGTCACTAAGTTTTTTTACTATAATATCTGCATCACCTTTTAGTTTCACAACCTAACTTAATTATTATTCACCATGCAATAAATTTCTATATATTGAATATACTAAATTATAGAAATCTCATCTGCATACTTCAAAAAAATTTCACTTTAGAAAATTTAATACTAATCTAAATAAATAAAAATATCATTTAAAATAATTTAAAAATAAATCCTATACTGAGGTCTACGTTATTTTAATTTTGGAACTATTGATTTTTTTTAAAAAAATTGGAACAAATTTGATGTCAATCTTTTTTAGAAAATAATGGTGTTTTTACAAACAAACTTTAAAAATTGGAAAATTTTAATTATAGTTTAATCGCTATCTCGGTTTCCTCTGAATTCCCGCGCGTTTCGCAACGCAACCCATCTCTAATCCCTCCTCCGCCGTACTCCTCAGACGCGCAATTTTTCCCTTAATTTTAGCAAACGATTTCCTCTGTTCTTTTTCCTACCACCGTTCTCCTGCTTAATAATGGCTTCTCTCCTCCTCGCTTTCCGCTGCCAGGACTACGAATCCAACCAGCTTCCGCATTCGGAAGGGATTACGCCCCCATTTTCCCCCCCTCGCGGATGGAAAAAGAGATTTGTCACGGAGTTACCTTCGTTCCCAAGCAATCGATTCGGAGGCCCCTCTTGCGTTGCGGCAACCGATTAATTGATGGTTCGATGATGTTTTAGGTTTTCTTCTTTCTTTCTCCTTTAAAGCTACGAGTTGCTTCTTCGACCCCTTAATTTCATTATGTGCGTGCGGTGGAAATAAAGTTTGCCTTTTTTTATGCATGCATGCATATCAATTTTTAGCACACTTGTTAATTATTTTAATTTGATTTTGGATATATTTATTTATCTTTTTATCTCCTCCCAAGAACCCTAAATTGTTGCGTCTTCCTGCTTGTTAACCTGTTTTGCTTCCTGTACTTTCTGCTTTAAGAAAAAAAAAACTTTGTTTGTTGTTTCCTACTAGTTGGCAGAAACCCTTGAACTGTCAGAAATGCTGTTAGGTGTGTGCTTGTTCTTTTTATGCTTAAAAGGATTCGCTGCATCACAACGTCCTACACTCGTAGATAATTAATCCAATGCTATGTTTGTGCTTCAATGTATATCTTGATTGTCACTGCCAATTCGGTTATGCATCTGCCTTATGATCATCATAACAAACATACATTTTTTTCATTTTTGGTTTGTCCCAGACCCTGTTGTTGTTCAATCCTAGGTAACTTATAGACAAATAGATTGGAGGAGCATCTGTATATATATATATGCCATTGTTGGAATTTACATTCTTCATCAATTAAAGTACCACAATTTGGTGTCTCTGATCCATTGTCTGATGCAAGCTGACATAAAATGCAAACTCCACCAGAATTATTCCATCTGATCACAAGGAAGCCAATGCAATAGCCAAAAGCAGTATGGATCCAACAAGCCACCCAAATCCTGGTCCTCCTGCAATTTTAGATTCAGTGTCGGGAAAAGCACCACGCCGGAAGAAAAAACCCAGCAATGGTGCTATCGATATTCTAAACAGTTCTTCGTGCTCTAGCCCCAGAATGCCAAAGATTTCTGAGACTCCATCGACATCATCTTCTACGACGCAAAGCTTCGGCGTGACTGCGGCTGCTGGTCGAGGTAGCACCAACTGCAACGGAAGTGACATCACCGAAACCGTTAGTTCTACGCCTATAAAGCGTCACACAGGAGGTGATAGGCACTGGGATGCCATCAAGCTGGCCAATGCAAGAGAGTCACCGATCGGCCTAAGCCATTTCAGACTCCTTAAGCGTCTCGGCTACGGTGATATCGGAAGTGTTTATCTTGCTGAGCTTCGAGGAACCGGCACATACTTCGCAGTCAAGGTGATGGACAAGGCCTCCATTGTTAGTAGAAATAAGCTGCTCCGTGCGCAGACCGAAAGGGAGATACTCAATACGCTTGATCATCCCTTCCTGCCAACTCTCTACTCTCACTTCGAAACAGAGAAGTTCTACTGCTTGGTTATGGAGTGCTGCAGTGGTGGCAATCTCCATTCTCTGCGGCAGAAACAGCATAATAAATATTTCAACGAGCAGGCTGCCAAGTAAGTCAAGCTAATTCCTTCAGATAGTACTCCATTTTTACAGTCGTTGAGATTGTCTCGTTGCTGCCTGCGCCAACAGATTCTACGCCTCTGAGGTGTTACTTGCCCTCGAGTACCTGCACATGCTAGGGATCGTCTACCGCGACCTGAAGCCGGAAAACGTTCTTGTCAGGGACGAGGGCCACATTATGCTCTCCGACTTCGACCTCTCCCTGCGGTGCAACGTCGACCCAACACTCGTCAAGTCCTCCTCGGTTCACGGGACCGGCAGCAGCGGGAGTTCTAATGGCCCGCTCGAGAACGACCCACCCACGCAGCCCCGGTCTCAACAGTCTAGCTTCTTCCCCCGCATCCTCCCGAAGAGAAACCGCAAGTCCAAGTCGGACTTCGGTCTCGCCAACGGATCCAGCAACCTTGAGTTCATGGCGGAGCCGACGCAGGCGCGGTCGATGTCGTTTGTCGGCACACACGAGTACCTTGCGCCGGAGATCATCCGGGGAGAGGGGCACGGCAGCGCGGTGGACTGGTGGACGTTCGGCATCTTCCTGTACGAGATGCTATTCGGGATGACCCCGTTCAAGGGCTCCGGCAACCGCGCGACGCTGCACAACGTGGTCGGACAGCCGCTGAGGTTTCCTGATAGCCCGAACGTGAGTCACGTCGCCAAGGAGCTCATCCAGGCGCTGCTCGTGAAGGACCCTCAGAAGAGGATCGCGTACCACAGAGGGGCCACGGAGATCAAGCAGCACCCCTTCTTTGAGGGCATAAACTGGGCGCTGGTGCGGAGCATGGTGCCTCCTCATGTTCCCGAGCCCACTGACTTCGGACAATTCCAGATCAAGGAGAAGGGTACTGAGGGTGGTGCTGCCTCTGGGGGTAGCAAAAGCAAGGGCAGCTCGGCGGATGATTCTTCTTACGTCAATTTTGAGTATTTCTAGGGAAAAATTAACCCTACTAGAGTTTTGCCTCCTCCCAAAGCAAGCCAGTTAAGATTGAGATTTCTGTTTCATTATTGCTTTAAAACGTTCTCATATTCCGCTATGATGATGATGATGGTAACAAGTATCTTAACCCAAGTAAGGGGTGGCAAGGGCAGCTATACTCGACTGTATCTTACTCGATCATCCTGATGCTGAGTTACTTCAAGCTTTGATGAAATGCTGGAAGGGAAAAGTTAATGTAGAGAAGGTGGAGCGAATGTCTGAGTCTTCTTTGCAGGGAGATGGACTGATAGTATGCAGAATATACTGTGTTTATATACCAATATTGTAAGATTTGCCAACAGATTAGAACATCTAACTTATTCCTGACCTCAGAAGCTTTATATATATATATATACATATATACTGTATCCCATTCCAGCTTTATACATATATACTGTGTTTATATATCAATATTGTAAGTTTTTTTTGTCCTTGTTGATTGTAGTCTTCCATGCTACGATTTGGCCACGTAAAGGCATGAATATAAAGTTTGTGGTTTCAATGAATTGTGCAAGTCAGCCTAGATATGACTATTTATACCTCTACTATAAATAATTTTAAGTTGCCGCATCATTTTCAACTTGTAGGAAATGGATAATGTTTAAGTGATAATATTATTATTTGCCTCAGGCACAAACTAATTATTTGAACTGGTGATCATACTTTGTTTACTGAAATAAAAAGGAAGATAAAGTAAAAGAAAATTCTAAAAACAAGATGACAATAAACACGGAGAGCGAAATAGTCAGTGGATAATGAGATTTTGGATTTGCCTAAAAAAGATGGCGACATAGTGATATTATTATCTCAAAGTGATTCGCAAAATGTTGGAGTCCTTGCAAGCAATTGTAGAACCAGGGACTCGCTTTTAATATTTAGATCAATGAGGGTAATTAACTATCACCTTATTAAAAAAGTATCTTAGATGGTATTATTCATTTAGAAATACTATTTAGAGATAGGGTAATATATGTCTCTCCTATCATTCACTCTCAGTTAGCAGCTTTTGTGTTTCATTCACTCGTTCATTCTCAGTTAGCAGCTTTTGTGTAGCACCAAATTTTTGATGGCTAAAGAACCGAGGACCTTGCATTCTGGATTTGAAATTGCACAACTTCGTAGCTGAAAGGCTACTGCAATGCGCGCCCATACATGCTGCTTGTGAATGCCGATCGGATGTGGGTTACGGTAGTGGCTTCGTTTCAACACCAACAAATGGACGTAAAGCACGGACAGAGGAGATCTTGCATACCCCAACCTATATAACGGATTTTAGCCTGATATATAGAATTGGAAATGGCAGGCAGAGAAATGGATTTTTGGAGAAAACCTTGAGGGACGCGCAAGCCATTTTATCTATCCAAACAGCAAGGGACGATACCATATTTATTTATCTCTAATGTTTGGAAAACTAATCTGGAAGAGCAAGCTGATGCTATTGAAGATCAGCTGCAAGCAGGACAGATGGGGTTGCTCGTATTGTGAAGAAAAAGCAAGAGCATTCATTCAGGCGTGATGGGGTTGTTTCGTACTTGCTGCGGGCGCTCTGCAACTTTGATGTTTTTTGTACCACTCTTGCTATGATTCTGTGGACTGAGGAAAACCACAAGAACATGACAGAGAGAAAATGATGAACCAGATCATCCTTATTTGTTTTAATAGAATAATATCAGATAAGATTCAACTCTTCCATGATCTGATACAAACTGTAATAAGAAATGCGTTGGACCAACGCTCATACCAGCGAGAACGAAGACACCAACTCAATGAGGCCAATCTAATCTAATCTAATGAGGAAAAAAAGAGAAAAAAGGGAACGGAGGGACATCTTTGATGTTGGACCGACATTGAAAAGAAAATACCCCATTGGGAACAAAAACACAAACACAAGGACGAACACAGCACGGAGCATCACAATTTAACTTTTGCTAAACACCAAATGGGAGGGAGCTGCTGGTTTCCAAACCAGGAGGATTCAGGCGGAATTGTTCGGCATCTCCTCATCGCCGCTCTCGAACTCGTCAAAATCCCCATCGACATCCTCCAAGCCATCGAGACCCTCGCCCTCGAGATCATCCTCAGTGACCTCCTCCTCGTAGTCGGAGTCCTCTTCCTCGTCGCTTGGGACGATCTCCTTCTGTCGGGCGTAGCCGCGGCACGGCTGGAGAGCAGGCGGGAGAAGGATCGTCAGCGGGCGGTGGAGGTCGACGGAAGAGGCGGCGAGGGGCTGGCGGAGGGACGCGGCGGCCAAGGAGGTAGCGCGGGAGAGAACCGGAGGCCGGCAGATGGCCTCGGCTGCGAGACGGCGCAGGGCGGAGGAGGCGATTGCGGCTGCACGCTGCATCCTTGGTTCCGTTCTGTTGTGCTGTTCTGGAGGAGACTACGGATTAGGGTTTATGAGCGATTTTTATAGAGGAAAGGGGATGCCTTATGCCGACTGGGTTTGTATCGGTTTATTATATCAATACCCCTCTCGGATATACTATTTACTATATTTGCCCTTATAAATCGTTTTTGCCCTTGAATGTGTTTTTGCGCTTTTTCCATGTTACCGCGGCGAACCGCACTTTTTGCCCACCATGGTCTCACCTCACTCTAGTAGCCCCCCTTGCTCGTGAAATGTAATATATTTAATTTATTTAATTTATATGACATAAAATTATCTTGAAAGAGTTGATGAGCCCATCCTGATATTGATCGTTTAATGTGTTTTAAGAATTTAAGACTAATTTATCATATGTGGGTCATACTGACTTAGGCCAGATATACATTAGAGTGTGCCTCATGTTAGGCCAAACTATAGGTGAGGCGGGCCGTACTTAGGACGGTACGCTATATTGTCGCACCTTAGCAAGCTATGCCCAGAATAAGAAAAAGAGACATCAAGAGGCATCTCATCTCAAATCTCATAAGTACTATTATATTGTGTTTGTCTCATTCATGATCCTAAAATTTACCATGTAAAGGAGGAAATAGACTTGTAGTGTATTAGATATCACACTGTATAACCCCAGAAAATAGACTTGTAGTGCATTAGATATTACACTGTATAACTCCATTAAATTATGTGATTTCCTTGGATGCATTATGATTTAATTGAGGGTGTAAAAGTTGGTAGTAGAGTAGGTCTGTGCAACTTGCTCCTACCAAAGTGGTGACTATAAGCAAATGAAGGGTCACTTTGCACTTAGATCGAGTCCAATGCATGGGCAAAGACTCATGCAATCTTATCAACAATGGCACTAAACATTCGCTTAGATCTAGAAGGGATCTACATCTCATGAAGGAGGAGCAAGCATAAGATTCATCCCTACCCCAATGACAACCTTTCCAATGATGGTGACCAAGCAGACATTTCAACACCTTAAGGGGTGATTTGGAGATTATGGAGATACTACGATCTGAGCTACACCATCGATAGAAGATGCGACCTATGCCGAGAGTGGGCATGCATGTCTTGAAGCCCTCCACTTTCTCTAGTGAGTGGAGCACAATATCATTAAAGAACTTCATATGAAATATGGAGCAATTCTTCAGAGTAACATGGACAACAAAGTTCTAATCACTATCATCTACCTTGCTGATGCCAAGCAGTAATGGCATATCCACTATGATGCACGTGTGAACAGAAAAGTAGACACCATTGGTGATTGGACCACGATGACTGAGGCACCAAGATGTCAATTCCTACCCATGAATGTTGCATGGGTAATACGCAAACAGTTGCAATCTCTTTGGCAAATGAGGACTATCCATAAGTATATCTAAGATTTTAACATCGTCTTGGACTTACACGATGTGCCAAAAGTCAACAAGCTATATGCTTTCCTTTAAGGCCTTGACCATAGGCAAAGGTGAGCTCACGTACAAGAATATCATAGAACAACAAGATGTAAGGTGGCCGAAGTCCTTCATCGAGAACTACCACACCAAACAACTCGAGATCTTAGAACCGGAGGAGGATGGCTTTGCATCGGGCCACACCTCATGCACAGCTTGTTGAAAGAAGAACTCTCTGTTCTTCGTTAAGTGGAGATAGATAGAAAATGTGTTTTCTGAGACGAAGAAATCCTTTCGTCTGTATTCTCTATTACATAATAAAAAAAGTACATTAATAAATACATAGGTGGAAGCACTCTTCCACTAACCATGATTAAAGACCACTTACTCCATATCCTATAGACTTGGTCTTTTAACTTAAAAGAAAACTTATCATGCAGTTATAAACTGCAACTTATTATCTTATGATTAAAGGAAAATAAACATGCATGATAATAATAATAAAATAAACAAGCTTATTTCTAACAATCTCCCTCCTAAGCTTGTTATATATTTTCCTTGCATCTGGGAACCAATCTCAATGAACTCGGAACTTGCATCTCTTGATCTTCTTGCCAGATAGTTCCCAATCATCACCATCACCTAAGTTAGCCTCAAACTCATCTGTGGCTTTGATTTCTGAATCAAACAACTCCAACATCTCAGAGTTTGATTCATCAAATGGTGATTCTATGTCTTAGTCGAGCTCCACAATTGAATCGGAAGGGGATTGCAAGTTTCATCTTCAGAGAGGCTAGTTGTTGTTTCAGCAATTGGATCTCCTCATCTCTGATTGTAGTGACGTGCATTAGTTCCCCTAACAGAACCATCATCTCTTTGATGTGGTTTTCGCACCTCTTCAGGGTGTCAGCTGTGTTCATGATGCCCCTCACGAACTTCCTCAGCTCCTCCCCAAACATCAAGAGCTTCAACTCGACCTTGTCGTCAATGATGAACGGCTTCACTTCGTCCTCTGCAGATTCATGTTCAGCAATGTAGGCTTCTTCCTCTGGTTAAGGTGGCAGCAGCTTCTCTGCATCAGATGGGGTGATCTCTAGGGATGCTTCATGAAGATCTTGTTCGATCATCTTCCCTATCGAAGGATGGCTGAGCATTGAAGCACATCCTTATCCTCCGGCTATCATGCTGCTCGCACTCCCTCTATTTACTTGGGCGTTAGATTGTTGTCCATCATCGCACATGCTGTTTGGGAGCAATTAACTGAATCCACCATCCAGGTTCCGCTTCTCCACAGTTTGCTTGATATCCTGCATCGCCACCTTCTGCGATGCCATAGGAGGTCGAATTGAGTCGATCTCCTGTGCTTCAACTTCCTCAAAATTAAAACAAGATGTTGAATGAGTCTTCTCCAACTTCATGCTCGTGGATTTCAATTTGGCTTCTGCTTCCCTTTGTAGAAACAACATGACCTTTGAGACGAAGTCCCGGGAGAACCTGGTGGGTCCCAGCATGAGCTCCTGCGACTTCCTCGCCATCTCCGTCAACCTCTCGCTCAACACGCTGGTATCCTCGAGCAGCGTCATCTTCTCCAGGTTTGAAAAGATTTCGGCTCTCACATCACGAAGGAAAACAGAGGACTCTCTTTTTTCTTCCTCGATGCTCTCATTGATGTTGAATGCATTGCGATCAACGCTCCCATCATTGATCTTAAGAGGGTTCTCTGACAGCAATGAGGAGTTTACGTCGAGATTCATGACCTCGTCCTCCGCTCGCTTCCTCTCCTTTTCCCAGTTCCATTTCTGGAATTCGAACTCTGTAGCGGCTGCATCCTCCACTTCGGCATAGGCGAGCCTGGCGAAATCAGTTGACTGCTTGGGGCCAGAATTCTCTAGCATCAAGTTCTCCATCGTTCTCTGCATCACCATGGACTGGTAGGCGTACTTTGTTTTCTCCTCGCTGACCACTGCAGCGCGTGCGACCTCCATCAGCTGGAGCTCTTGCAACAACATCAAGGAAGCCTCAAATTCTTCAAAAGAATTTTCTTTCTCAATTTCTTTTTCTACCGCTAGCAGAACTTGTTGATGTTCTTCATTTTTACTGGTTTCAACCAGATATACCGTCTCCTCCTTGCACTCTGAGGCGTAATGCCCATAATGATGGCACTTGAAGCATTTGACGTGTGATTTATCTTTCTTGGGCTTTTCATGTTGTGGAGATGAACTACTGTCCCAATCTCCATAACTGTCCCCATTCGCATGTTTGTCACGACCATGGCTCTTCCATCTATGGTGACCACGCCCACGCCTTGAATCCGAAAAATTTCTGCGACATTTTGCTTCCCACTCTTCCCGAGTTAATAAGACTTGGTTTTCTGTTGTAGGCATGGATGATTGAAGTCGAACTTCATATGTTTTTAGGGCGCTCACCACATAATCCACAGTCATCGTTCGGATATTACCAAATTGCTCCAAATTGCAGGCTATAGGGTCAAACTTGGATGGCACTGAACGAAGAAGCTTTTCAACAACTCGCTGCTCCTTTACTTTCTGCCCCATATTTCTCATTGTGGTGACAACAGAGGAGAGTCGATTGATATACTCATCAACTGTCTCGGAGTTTGACATTTGCAACTTCTCAAATTCACCGCGAAGTTGGTTCATCTTTGCATCCTGGAATTTCTCGTTGCCAACATGAATGCTCTTCAAAGTGTCCCAGGTTTCCTTCGCCGTCTTCTTATCTGCAACAAGAATCAAAAGTTCATCTCCTAGTGCTTGATGAATAAAATATAAAGCCACCTTATCTTTCTTCTTGTCAACAGCAAGGAGTCCTCCATCTTCTGACTCGATCACTTCCCACACATTCTGTGCATCGAGGAAGGACCGCATATGGAGTGCCCACATAGCATAGTTCCCTCCTTTGTTCAGCAGCGGACATAGGCTCCCTCCTCCTCCTGAAGATCTGAGCCCTCCGATGTCTGACATGCTGCTGACGAGAATCTTACCGCTTGCTGGAGTTTGCATCGTCTTCAAAGGTATCCACATAATCTTCTGAGCTCTAATACCAAATGTTGAAAGAAGAACTCTATGTTCTTCTTCATTAAGTGGAGATAGATAGAAAAAGTATTTTCTGAGACGAAGAAATCCTTTTGTCTGTATTCTCTATTACATAATATAAAAAAATACATTAATAAATACATAGGTCGATTAAAGACCACTTACTCCATATCCCTATAGACTTAGTCTTTTAACTTACTCCATATCCTTAAAGACCACTTACTCCATATCCCTATAGACTTAGTCTTTTAACTTACTCCATATCCCTATAGACTTAGTCTTTTAACTTAAAAGAAAACTTATCATGCAACTTACTATCTTACGAAAGGAAAATAAACATGCATAATAATAATAATAAAATAAACAAGCTTATTTCTACCACAACTGCCCACAGTGTAAGCACAAGCTTATTCCTAACACAACTGCCCACAGCATGAGCACCTTGATGTGATGTTACTCGCACATACACTGATGTAGTGACTTAGCATAGTATACACAGTACGTGGAACCTGACCCCCGGGTGCATGGTGATGATTGACATGAGTGGCACATATAAATTCATTAGATTGACATGAGTGGCACATATAAATTCATTAGGAGCTGGATTATACGGTGGCGATTTTCTGCTCACTGCAAAGGTAATAATAGCCCCTCATCTCTCATCTTGGAGGGATCATGATCCTTCATGCCGTGCAACCGGGCTTTGCGATGCAGTGCACAAAGGCTACACCCACAATGACGTCTATGGCTGCAAGGAGCATGCAGCGGTTTGCGCTACACCCACAATGACGTCTATGGCTACAAGGAGCATGCAGTGGGGATGTTGTCCGCCATTCAACTTGATGAAGAAGTGTAGATGATGTATATCGGGGCGATCATAGAGGATGCTGCACCACAAATGGGAGAAGGAGAAAACGCTACAGCACGTGTTCGGGCAGGTCCAAGATGCTGATCACCAAGGAGGGCAGGACTGTGCGCAAGGATCAAACAACACGATGCAGAGGACAGAGTTATAGATCCTAAACAACACCTATGCGCAAAGGTCGGTAGTGAACAATGATAGAGTAGTAGGGTTAGCAGACGCGGATACGTGCAGGCCTACATCCGCCGGAGGTCCCATCCTTGCTAAGCTGATATAAGACACTCACCAAGGAGGGCGCAAAGGCACACAAACGCATGCAGAAATGTAGTGCTCAAAGGGCGATCGAGTGCATGCGCGAGAGAGATTGTGGTGGTGGATGCTCGATGAAGAACCGGCAAGCCGGCCAACACTGCTTTCAGACTACTACGCAGCGAAGTTGTCGGCCTCGGCAGTTTAATTGTTATTTTTTTCCGCAGATGGATGATGGTTTAACTAGTACCACTAGCTGAAGCATCGATCAACTGCAAGCAGGACATCTCCTCCTGGGGTTGGGGTTGATCGGATTGTGAAGAATAAGCAAGAGCATTCATTCAGGCCTGATGGGGTTGTTTCGTACTTGCTGCAGGCGCTCTGCAACTTTGATATTTTTTGTATCATTCTTGCTATGATTCTGTGCACTGAGGAAAACCACAAGAACATGGCAGAGAGAAAATGATGAACCAGATCATCCTTATTTGCTTTAATAGAATGATATCAGATAAGATTCAACTCTTCCATGATCTGATACAAACTGTAACAAGAAATGCGTTGAACCAACGTTCATATCATCGAAAACGAAGACACCAACTCATGAGGCCAATCTAATCTAATCTAATGAGGAAAAAAAAAGAGAAACAAAGGAAACAGCACGGAGCATCACAATTTAATTTTTGCTAAACACCAAATGGGAGGGAGCTACAGGTTTTCCAGACCAGGAGGATTCAGGCTGAATCGTCGGACATCTCTTCATCGCCGATCCCGAACTCGCCAAGATCCCAATCGACATCCTCCGAGTCATCGAGATCATCCTCGCTGATGTCCTCATCGTCGGAGTCCTCTTCCTTGTCGCTCGAAACAATCTCCTTCTGTCGGGCGTAGCCGCGGCACGGCTGGAGAGCAGGCGGAAGAAGGCTCGTCAGCGGGCGGTGGAGGTCGACGGACGAGGCGGCGAGGGGCCGGGGGAGGGACGCGGCGGCCGAGGAGGCAGCGCGGGAGATAACCGGAGGCCGGCAGATGGCCTCGGCTGCGAGACGGCGCAGGGTGGAGGAGGCGATTGCGGCTGCGCGCTGCATCATCGGTTCTGTTCTGTTGTGCTCTGTTCTGAAGGAGGCGAGGGATTAGGGTTTATGAGCGGTTTTTATAGAGGAAAAGGGTATGCCTTTGCCGGACTGGGTTTGTATCGGTTTATTATATCAATACCCCTCTCGGTCTCGGATGTCATATTCTAATACATGTTATTGCAGCAGGAGGAGCCACGCCGCCTTCTCACTAGATCTGAGAAAAGAAAAAATAATTTTAATATTGTGCAGCTTAGTCTACGTATATAAACAAATAAGGTGATTGCTTATATTCAAATAGCGATAAGATGAACACTAAAATTCTTACGAATTGAATTCGTATATTCAGATAAAGATAAACTTCTTACAATATAAGAGAAGCCACGTATTCCTCAAATTCAGGTGCTAAAAGAATCTCCTCAGGCTCTCTGTGTACTCGTAGTAACGTCCTCTATTTTTATTATAAACTTTAAAATTCTCTCACTTATGTGAACCAACTGTGAGCTTTCGTCTATAATCTTCTTATGCAAACGGGTTATGATGACTTCTCTGAGGTTGGTGATATTTTACTCAAAATCATTCATTCCAAAATAAGAGAGAATACTGTAAGGAGAGTTTTATCTGATAACTCTTTCTTTTGCAACCCTTCATTGTCAAGAGGGCTTTGATCTTGATCTATGATATGGTGAAGTTGACATTATGATAAAAGTTTTTTTATCTCAAACTTGGTACTCACCAAGGATTTAAGATCAATGATTAAAAGTTTTGATACCAATTTGTTAGGGTGGGAGCAAAATTCTAACAACCTAGGATTTTTATACCAACACCAATTTTAAATTCTTACGAGGCTTTAGAAAACAAAAGATAAACAACATAATATATTAACACAAGTTGTAAAACATTTAACATGATTCAACTTGGCCTGTCTCCGGGGTAAGGAAGTAGTAACTCGTATTCAAGTAGATCAAGTAGAGAGAAGGACAATAATTAAATTCTCACCAACAGGAGAAATTCTAGATGCCTCAAGTAGAGAGAAGTGATTCCATAAAACTCTCTGTAGACTCACTATAAGATCTCTCTAATTTTACCTTAAACATCAAAAAAATTTCACTCTCAAATATTATATTCTTTTGTATTAACTGTGCTGATTCATTAGGCCTCCCAAAGGGAATATTTATACAAATATGAAATAATGTCATCAAAGATTTTTTTTAATTAGGGAATTAATGAATTAATTCCAAGCCACCTCAATACAGAAAGATATCAATTCCAATAATATTATGTGATCGTATATTTCTTTTATTACTTTGAATTAATAATCCTAATTTAAATCCAGTTTCATCAATAGATACTAAATTTAAATTTTTATTTAATAGTACGTCATTCATGTACCAAATTTTATATTTATTTATATATGTCACATCAACGGATCTTTATTTATATCTTTGTTTACTCATATTATATATTAATTTTTGAAGATATTCATATATTTAGATACAGTACCTGTCACGGGTGCATCTGCGAAGAGACGCTTCCGAGACGGAGGTTGCATCCCGTAACTTAACTTCCCAAACCTCTTCTATATTTTATACTATTTATATCTGTAAACGGATGAAGGAAACTTCATCCTCGATTATAATATTCTTATATTATAGAGTGATCATTGAACGGAGAAACTTCATCGTCGATTATAATATTCTTATATTATAGAGTGATCATTGAACGGAGAGGAATCCAGAGTTGAGATTGTTCACTCCAATGGGTTTTTACCGGAGCTTTATAATAATAATAAAGTAATCATTTTCCCTCATCTCTGTTGTTGTTATTTTTATGCTTCCGCAGGCTTGTATCGCGTAGATCATCCGTGATACGCCGCATACCCAGGCGATCTTCCGCAAGCATTGAAGACGCCAGTTTAAGGGTGTGTCAATTGGTATCAGAGCCAAGTTCGGTATGCGGTATGCGGTACGCGACTTTGGCGTCTTGTGAACGAAACACCATGGTGACGAAACAGGAGTTCGAAAAGTTGGAGAAGAAGATGGGCACGGTGGAGGAATTGATAAAAACTTTGCAAGCCAAGGACGATGCAAATTTTTCCTCCTTACAAACCCGCATGGAAGAGATGCAGATGATGTTCTCTCGCATCTGCAATGATCTTGAGCAGATTCGGATTGCTAGCGAACGAGTATCCGAGATCACGGAACCAAGCTCCTTGGCGCAGAAGGGAGAGGATGGAGCGCAGAAGCTCTCGCTTGGAACGGAAGCAGGTTGTTCCAACTCCCGGCGACCAAAGGATGCTCGCCAATCGGCAAAACCAAACGTCCGGATTCCGGACCCCTCTACTTTCGCCGGTGTTCGAAGTGCGGAAGTACTGGAGAACTTTATAGGGGACATGGAACGCTTCTTTAAAGCCACCAAGCGTGTCGACGAAAATCAAGTCGATGTGGCTGCGGCGTTCCTAGTCGGTGACGCGAAGAAATGGTGGAGGGTGTGCTGTGATCCACACCTCCACGGTAAAGGAGAGGCTATCAACACATAGGCAGCCATGACGAGGGAGCTACGTCGTCAGTTCCTCCCAGCGAACGCTGCGATGCAACTCGTGAAGGGGCTGCATCACGAGGGAGTTTCCCTCGCTGCCATATGGAAGGATGAGAATTCAGTGTCGGTTCCAGGGGTGGCCAAGGCGCGGTTTCAGGGGTGGCCAAGACAACGGAGATCAGAAACCTTGATGATGAATTCGAGGAGATGTTTTCGCAGAGTGTGGCGACAGGCGACAGGGGAAGGCTCCTTCGAAGTTGCAGAGGAGCGCCAATCGTACTACCTGACGGAGTTGGCTCGGGTTACCCACGAGGGACGCCGACCAGCGTCCGCGAAGTTCGCCCAGGATGTGCAGGGGAGCTTCGAAAAGCCTCGGCGACGAACGAGGAAGCTAGCAAATCTCCATCGTCGCCCACGGGTCGTCTCTGTCGGTGACGGAGTTCCTCCGAAGTTGTCTCCGCGAACGTGGCGGAGAGTGCAGGAAACGCACGAGAGTTCGGCGTCAGGGAAGGACCCTTCGGAACAGCACATACGCGCCAACTCTGTTTGCCCGATGGAGTTGGGTTACGCAACACGCGACGAGTGTTGTCCGGTGGCCAATCGCTTCGTCCAAGGGCGATCGAAGCAGCTGGCGAGCAATCGAAGGATTTTGGGGAAGATCCGGCGGCGAATGACGAAGCACGCCGACCCTCGCTGCCGCCCAAAGGAGGTTGCCGTAGGTGATTGAGTTTTCCTCGCTTCGCAGATATGGAGGAGGACTCCACGTTCGCCTCTCCCGCCTCGTTGGTGCATCTCTCTGACATTGCAGATACGCTTCCTCGAAGCATTCCACGGAGACGAGGAGCGCTGTTCAGATGTCGCTGGGGTCGTCCAAGATCGCCAAGAACAGTCGGCGGCTGTGCAGGGGAGCGTGGGGAAGCTTCGGCGGCGAAGGAAGAAGCGAGTTGATCGCTGCCATCGCCCCCGCGTGGTTTCCTCCGGTGATAGAGTTCTTTCGAAGATGTTTTTGCAAACGTGGCAGGAGGCGCAGCAAAAACACGAATACACGGGGTTGATACCCCGATTTGATGACCACCAGGCGGATTGGATCGGTGACACATCAAGTTCCGCACGGTTACGCCTCCGACCTCCTTTCCATATGCGTTTTCTTCAATCCTTCCATGGGGCGGCGATGCTCTTCGGCTGCAGTAAGGTCGGTCGACGTTCTCTGCTGTCTAGGATCCTACGAAGAAGATGGATTGGGCGTCGGATCTTCCAACCCGACGGCATCGTGGACTGGTTGATGAAGCAGCAAGAACAACCGGTGGATGCAAGAGAGGGTTTGGATGAGGCTAGGCGGCGAAGGGCAAAGCTCGCCGACACCCATCGTCGACCAAAGGATGTTGCTGTAGGTGGCGAAGCTTTCCTTCAACCTTCTCCACCGATGTGGAGGCCTACGCAGCGATCCCCTGTGCAGGAAAAGTTCGTTCCCAGATACGATGGACACGAATTGGTTTTGTTGCTTATCAGCTTCACCTTTCGCCAAGGCTGCATGTTTTCCCATCGTCCACGTCAGCTTCCCCAAGGCGTTTCACGAAGACGATGGTGGGACTCGTCTGCAGCAGAGCCGCCCGACGCCACCCTCTTTTCATCGTTCCTCAAAGCAGGCGGATAAATTCGTCGGCCGCCGGACGTCCCATGAGGACGATGCAGATCGCTTGCAGCCGGTTGGAGAGGCTAGCTGGGAGAGCGAGGCGTGACGTCTTTCGGTCCCTCTTTTCATCGTTCCTCAAAGCAGGCGGATAAATTCGTCGGCCGCCGGACGTCCCATGAGGACGATGCGCTTGCAGCCGGTTGGAGAGGCTAGCTGGGAGAGCGAGGCGTGACGTCTTTCAATGGGGGAGAATTGTCACGCTTCCGAGTTGCATCCCGTAACTTCCCTCATCTCTGTTGTTGTTATTTTTATGCTTCCGCAGGCTTGTATTGCGATACGCCACATACCCAATCTTGCCGCATACCCAATCTTCCGCAAGCAGTTTAGGGGTGTGTCAGTACCTATGAATATATGCATTAAACCTAATCAACAATAGATACTAATAACTAATATATATTACAACTTAATGTTATTGATAACGTAGATAATAAAAATAATATGGACAGGAAAGAAATATATTTATGTTGGAATCCATCCCATTCCACTATTCCAGTAGAACTAGACTCTCAATTTAGTCAAAAGAAAACATTGCTATGAACAAGAACTCTTTCGTGGAGGCCCTTAATTACATAGCCAAGTAAAACATCGGCAATTAGCCCCCCTTCAGCATCCTCCAAGAAGGTTCAAATTCTCAACCCAGAATTATCTACATATGCTAAACAAAAGATGCTATAAGCCTAAAGAATTAACCACAATTTCTCCCGCCAAGCCGGTTCGAATGGAATTAAACCGGCCTCAACTTAGAAGAAAATTTTGTTTCATCAACCCTAATGAAGGAAAAAGAAGACAAAAGACGAAAGAAGTTTGGGTCAAGGTTTGTCAGCAATCTGAAGAGTCGACGGAGCATCCACTCCAGCTCCGGCTTCAATTATTTTCTGAGCAAGGAATACATCACAATCAGCTCCTTTGACAGTGAATTCCATCAGAAGATCCTCGAAGAGAACCTTTAGGTTGGATGTGAAGGTAGAGTTCTTCTCGTTCTGCGCTTGCCCCCCAACGGCTGACCCAACCCGAGCGCCTGACATGTAAGCTTTGCATGCTGCAAGAATAGTATGCCCTTTCTTCCGGAAGTAACCATCAACAAACTCAGAAAAATGCTGCAAAAATAATGGCAAAGGAATGGGCTCAGCGAAATATGTTTATACTATCATGAATTGTATAGGCGATTGATTGATGATCATGACTATAAAAAGGCACTCATCAGAGTGATTGATGTATTCAGTGAAAGTTCAAAAGACAGGCAAACGTATGAAGATGACATAATTTCTGATATATTTACCACAACAAGCATAAATAGATATGTACAACGGTTAAGATGTAAACAACCCCTCCTGTAAAATAGATGTCATAAGAAGTTACTTGCGATCATTAAAATATTTAGGAGCATAAGAAAGAAAAAATAATTTATAAGAACTTTAACATGACAATACTTACTTGTGGAGGTCTTCGCAGCGAGTACAGCATTGTCTTGCATGACAGCAAGAAAGCATTCTCACTGTAGGCTAAGGATTGTTGACGACCTTCAGATGTAGATGCCATCGTTTCGTATCCAGGCTCATTGAAGTATGGATTTTCATTTAGAATAAGAGCTTGAATTGAAACTAAGACCTGCAGCATAGTTGATGCTGATGGATTCCATTTTTCACACCCTGTTCCATACCAAGTGTTGAGTAGGCTAAGGCAAACCTTTCCACCTGCATACAAGTTTGGATTGATACGCAATCCGCCAGAGTGATAATATACCGCCTGAAATGATATGAGAAGAACTACTGTTAATTATCAATCAATATTCAAGTAAGTTGAAAACAGAAAGAACTGGATACTGATATACCGGAGGTTGCTGTGGATAATCTGAAGGAAATTGAAAATCAAAGAAGAACAGGCCATCATGGTATGGAGTTCCAGGAGGCCCTATAATAACAGCTCGAAGTAGATCCATCCTATCCTCATATACTCGCACGAATATAGAATCTATAAATTGTAAATGGAGATGAAGAGTCAAAAAGTGTTCAAACACATGGAATTCTTAAGCAGTACTTTTTATAGATAATTTCAAGATATAATTCAGAACAAATCGTGCTAATTTGATGATTATCATCCTTGATAATTATCATTATAATTCGAAAATTATCACCCTTGATGATCATCTTCAAAAAAACAAGATTGTCAAAAATCCAAATTCTTAGGTTTTGAGATGATAAATTACTGTAAGAGAACCTAAAGCAGACAAAATGAAAAGCTATAATTTGAAAATACTTCCCTTTTTTCATTTCCAAACTTTCACAAAATTATCAGGATTGCATATTTTAGGTCAGTTCTAATGGTTCTCAGGACTCGTTGAATCAAGACAATTTTACAAATATACTGTTTAATAGAAATAGATACAGTCTATAACATTCCCTTCTTTATCCTGCCTTAATGGTACAGAACACTTTTAACTGTACCGACCTTTCTGCTACTAGATAAAGAAAAAAATAGAGCATAAAGAAAGGAATGTTATAGACGTGCATGGAGAGAAAAAGTACATAAATCAATAATTCAACAAATAATGATCTCACCAGGTAAATCACTTTCCAATATCTTCCACTCATGCTGAATTTTCTTCGTCCAATCTTTTGCCTGCTAATATTTGCATGCCCATATGAGATAATAAAAAGAATTATTAAAAGAGCCACAGAGACATTCAGCTTACCTTCACTGATTTATCAACTTTAGCATAATGATGATCAGAGACACCTTGAATAACATCAAATTTTTTAAACGATTTAAATTTAATTTCAGTCTCATCTTCAGCTTGTTTCTTTCTCTTGGAGGTTCTCAAACAGGCAGATGCTGGCTTTTCCAACCATGGTACAGTAGCCTCTACACCTGGTGGCAAGTTTAGATCATCAAATTGGGCAGACAAATTGGAACTAAAATCAGCTTTGTCATCATCTTCAAGGTAAAATTCATATTCATCATCGTCATTATAATCATCCTGATCTTCATTGTTGTTATGATCCTCATTTTCATCACCATTGTCAGGCTCATCTTCATTGAAGTTGTTCTCATCATCAGTGATAGAACTGTTAAGATCAGGCAAGTCTACTTCTGAACTACCAGATGTACTTGCAAGAGTATCAGTGTGAAAGGTAAAATATGCAGAAGGATTTGAAATAACATCAGATGGGGCAACCTGTAGAAGCATGTCAAAAGTCAATGCGGAAATATACGAGCAATTCAAAACTTAAGAGTGATCATTAAACATGCCAAAATAACCCAGATTTTACCTTATTTTGCTCAACCTCATCATAAGTTGTTGTTTGCTTAGCCTCACCACTAGAGGAGATTTCCGTTATGATCACAATGGACTCTGTATCAGAGTTTCCATAACTTTCACTTAACCCAAGCATATTAACCTAGAATACGGAGAAAGGATTTCTGAATCAGAAGACTGCAAACTGATTCTACACGCCGAAAACATCAAATCCAAGTGTTGGTCAAGGAATGTGATACTTGATCCACAAAAATTTCCATACCCATTGGAATAACCTGAATAACTAGGTTTGAACTAGCAGTTTTGACATATGAATCGAAAAAGGGTCCCCTAGCTCAACCCATCATATCGGTAAAATAGAATGAATAAACAGGAACAATGGTAAAAGAACGATTATAGTGGATTGGAAGATAAATTTATTGTTAAACCTAAGAGACAAGCTCTGCTTGTGATCCAAATCTCTAGAACTCTTACCAGCACCATCTAACTATCATTGAACAGACTAAATATTGCTTTTATTCAATATATTATACCTACATTATGTTTTATAACTACCACTACTTTACTCACTTTACTCCTGCTGACCCAAACCCAGATGCACTTGGTTGCAAGTAGAACTTTCCAGTCAAACCTGAAATATGTTTAGGAAATACGCTACGACCGAAATTCGAACCAATGTGGATAATTTTTCACTTACAATAAAAACTGCGCTTCTTTGAATCAATCGTTTCAACCCACAGAAATCACTCGGCAAGTAACCAAATTTCCAGATTAAAATTTAGAAACTGCTTCAGAACCAATATGGTTCTTCCACGGTTCTACCATTATCACATGTCTCTTAAGCCATAAATTAACAGTTAGTGACGAAAATCATTAGTGATCTAACAAATAAATTTGCATCTTCAGCATCCGAGATCACCAGCATGTCGAATAAATTGAAATCATACGTGATAAGGTAACCTCTAGTATAGAATTCTGCCTGATCAAATAGAATAAATTCAACAAGCTCAATGCTATTGAATCCCAATTAGAACAAAAAAAATACCATTCAGGAGATCACAACCCCTTTTCTTCTCGCGATCGAAGACATCAAAATATGGCAGGTTTATGCAACGAAAAACAATCTAAGATACAAAAGAACAGATTTTTCATTAAAACACCCAAACCTGGCAGTGCTGGCGCTTACACCCGGACAAATTCGATCCCGAGGACCAAGTGGTCTGCATGCAAGAAGAAAAGGCAAAAGGAAAGGGCAGAAAGAGAGAAGCTGGAGGCAGGGCCGGGCGCTCGAGGGTTCGACGAGCACCGCCTGCTGAAACAAGTGCGCGAGTCAGCGCCGACAGAAGAGGGCAGCGCCGACCGCTGATCGCCGATTGCCGGAGTGGGGTTTCAAGGGAGCGGTGCACCGGCGAGGGAGAGAGCGACAGGGGTTTGGGAAAGGAGGACATGGAGCGAAGGATTCGTGACAAATTTATTTATTTGTGGGAAGCCTCATACAACGCTTTCAATGACTCCCCCCGGCCTTGCCCCACGCGACCCAGTTATTCACCCATGTTTCTACCACGACGGCGGATGCGTACTTCTCCAGGGACCATCTCAACAACCTCCTGAGCTGAGCTGGTGCATTTCGGGTTGATTAATTCTACAGTTCGGAATTGTCTCGAGTTTTTCTTTCGGGCGTTATCGATCAGTACTACGATCAAGAACAGCGAACAGGCCTACCGTCCCGGTAAGGCTAAAATAATCCACGTGGCAAATTAAAATCGTTACGAAGCATCAACGCTGTTTAGATCGGCTCAGTGGAACGATGGGTCTCAGTGCTGCTTTATATTACTAAAGTACCCCTTCTAACGGAGGCGTCCGAGGATGACACGTGTCATGGATGAATGCATTGCTTCAAAAAAGTGAAGGCCAAGTCAAAAAGACGAACGCGTTTGTTGTTGCCTCTTCTGTTTCAGCGAAATAATAAAATAATAATTCGCAAATGATGCCTTTTATAGTGGAGGAATTTTTCTTTTTTCTTTTTATTTTTATTTTTGAAAAAATTTGTTTCTGATCTCATAAAGATGGTAATTTTAATATTTTTAACGAAGTAATATAATTTTTATACTTTGGAGCATTACGAACACATTACATCAATTCTTATCATTATCTTAAAGACAAATAGAGTATTAACTAAGTATGAGATATACTTCAGCTTAAGGTGAGGAGGGTGGAGTATCCAATAAAAACTTAATTTTTATATTATTCTAGCACATATCAAAAAGGCACGTGTCCTAAAATAATATTAATTATTTTCTAGACAGTTAATTATTAATTAAATGAGTTGTTTTAATATTTAGATGCTCTATTATTAAATGAGTTATTTTCTAGATAGGCTCGAGTCGAGCCCAAGGAGCATGGGCTCGACCTAAACATATGTGCGTCAACTAGGTTGAAGCGATATGGGCCGAGGAGTTGCCGAGTTGACAACAAGAAGCAACAAGGCAACCCTAAATGGTAAATCGATGGATCTTAAATTATGTTCGTTTTTTAATGCGGAGTAAGTAGGTTGGTTGTCATCACCCTAAGGTGTATCCTGCAAAACTACAAAATCTCAATGCAGGTGCAAGGTTTCATCAAAGACATTATATCACTAAAAAAATAGAACCAATTAATTCAATGTAAGTACGTTCCTCAATAATTCATCCCCTCAAGCTAGGTGGAATGTTCATATCTTGGTAGTATAACATGGATTTCGATGGTGAAGTGAATGTGAATCGCTAGTTGTAAAAGGATGTCTCATGGAAAATAGCACCAAGATAAAGTGCATATTATTTTCTCCAAACTATGCAAAGAGATTTCACAGGTGAAAGTTAAAAGAGGTCTATTAAGCTACAACTATCCATGAGATTTTTCTTCTAGTAGAAGTAGGTGGATGATGGGAGCTCTCTATTCGTGTGCCCTCATTAGTATGAACAAAGATTTAGCTTCAGTTGCTTGAGTTGAAAAGGAAGGTGAATGATGGGAAAATAGTCAAAATCTTATGCTTAGTTATGTTCGTATGGTGGGATATTTTTGAAAGATGCCCCACTTGAATTTTTTTTAGAATTTATATATACTTTTGATGATCTACAAAATACCCTTATTAATATTAAGGAAGATTTTACTTCCAGGGCTTAAGTTGTAAAAGAAGATGGATGACCAAAGTATATGATCAAAATACCGTGCTCTTATGTATAAGATGTATGCGACTTTTTATAATATATAAAATTTTGAGAATATTTGATAATTTATCAAATAATACATAAACTGTTGAGATCTATAAAATAAAAATTGTTTGAGCTTCCATTAACTTATTGTCCAACGGTAAGTTATGATGGACCTCTAATGTATTCTATCACATTGAAGCACTATTTCTCTTCATTGCTTTAGATATAGATAGGGTCTCATTGTTATGAGATGCAAACTGCAAATTACTATTATAAAATTATTTGTAATAAATATATATAATGTAAAATTTAAACAACTAAACTCAGATGTGGTTATAATGGTTACATAAGAATCAAATAATTATATGATACTAAGAGAAATAGTATTTGCACTCATGCTATGTACGACCATGCTAAACTAAATACTAAATAGGGATGCTCTAATAGAAGATAAATAACATTATATAGTTTAATGAGAATTGATGAATTATAATGAATTTTTCAATCCAAAAGATGGATTATGTTGTTATATATCCTCAATTATCATTAGTTTCAGGTATTTTAAGATATTTTGATATCAGAGATAATATTGTTTATCAATTAGTAGTTATAGCACCTATGTTCATATAGTTTAAGATGGTTTGCAACTAGCAATCTTAATTTTTATATTAAGTTCATTTTAATTTTAAATAATTTTTGATTTCAACCAATAGGTTCTAATAGACTACATGTTTTATTTAAGGACACATGATGAAGTTTCTTTAACTAGATTTATAGAGATTTTGATAGTTTGGTAGGTGGTTAAGCTTAGTGTAAAATAAAATATTAGGAGGATCAATATTTATTGACTCATCTACAGAATCCTACTGCAAGGTCTCATCGAAGACATTAGGTCTCTAAAAAACTATAATCAAATTAATCCAATGTAAGCATATTCCTAGATGATATATTCTCTCATACTGGGTGGAATGTTTATTAATTTCATGTCTTTGTAATATAACATGAGATTGATGGTCAAGTAAACATCTATAGTTGTATCAAAAGGATATATTATTTTCTCTATGAGTTCTACCCAGCAAATCATGCAAATACTTTCTTATGCTAGATTTCAGAAGTGCTGGAAGTTAAAAGAGGACCACTAAGCTACTACTCTATTGAATTGATGGGAAGTTAAAAGAGGCCAAGTGACCTATTACTGTGTTGAATTGTGAGAAGTTAAAAGAGGTGCACTGAGCTACTGCTACGTCGAACCAACTTCAACAAGAGGTTAAAAGAGGTCCAATGATCTATTGCTATATTGAATCGATGAGAAGTTAAAAGAAATCCACTGTGCTATTGCTATGTTGAATCATGAGAAGTTAAAAAAGATTCATTGAGCTACTATTGTGTTGAACCGATGAGAAGTTAAAAGAGGTTTAATGATCTATTGCTATGTTGAATTGATCAAAACTTAAAAGTGGTCTATTGAGCTATTGCTATGTTGAATCGACAAGAAGGTTAAAGAGGTCCACTAAGCTATTACTATATTAAGTCAGCAAGAAGTTAAAAGAGGTCAACTAATCTATTGCCATGTTAAATTGATGAGAAGTTAAAAGAGGTTAGGTATTGTTATGTTGAATCGACATGACCTTAGGACAACTCATTGCTATGAGACCTAGGCACTAGTCAACTATACGCCACCCTTGTGTATTCTCTCAAATCTAAATTATATGTACAACAAATTTTATTATAGTATATATAATATAAACTTTGGAAAACAAAGGGTGAGCCTATGTCAAAGTGTCACAGCACTTTTGAAATTGTTATAACTATGTCAAAGGGGTCAAAGTTTATAGGTTGTGTTCCAAATCCTGTAAAATAGAAGTGTATAAAAATACTATCTTTATGAGCAAAACCTCTTTTAAAGAGGCAAGACTAGTAGAATTAAGGACCATGCTACAGTAGATTATTCTAGTAACAACTCAACCATCAAATCACCAGCAAAAGAGTTGATTGAACATTGACCAACTTAAACCACAAGGATTCCAACACCCTTGTTTGAAGGTTTACACCGATGCTAGATGTAGGAGCTCTATCAAGTTTACAGAAAACTTTTGAAGGTAAAAGAGAAGCAACCTATTCTTTATCTAAAGATAAGCCTAGAAGTACCCCAAAGCTAAATCCAAAGTAATTAAACGTCATCGTATATACTCTTGCAGCTGCAAATGAGAGTAGGTACTGCCGAACCTTTAAATTTTTTGGATTTGATGTTTAGTGCAGATTCTAAAAGGTGGTGAGAGAGAATACACGAAGAGTATCAGTCTCTTATAAAGAATAAAATATAGAAACTAATAAGGTATTCAAGTGGGTATTCAAGAAAAAAGAAGGTATTGATGATGCTAGACACAAGGCATATTTGGAGGTTAAGGGTTATAGCAAAATCAAAGATATTGACTATAATGATATTTTCTCTCTAATTGTTAAGCATACTTCAAAATGTGATTTGTTAGTTATGGTAGCCAAGATCCGAAGTTAGAACAATTAGATGTAAAAATAACATTCCTTCGTGGTAAGCTAGATGAAGAAATTTACATGAAGGAAGCAATCGGAAGGTTTTGAAGCACAAGGTAAAAAGAACCTTGTTTGTCTTTTTGAAGAAATCTCTTTACAACTAAAAACAATCATCTCAACCGATTCATGTTCCAATAAGTTACTTTAAATCTCAGTTTAATAGCTACATTTACTTTAGAAAAATTAGATATTTGATGGTATTTATACTACTTTATATCTATAATGTGCTAATAACTATAAGAGAAAAGTCTAAAATTGATAAGTTGAAGGTTTAACTCAAAAATAAGTTCAAAAGAAAAATCTAAGATTTATAGTTTGAAGATTCAACTCAAAAATAAGTTCTAAATAAAGGATTGACTTAAGAATGATAAAGAAAATTCTTGATATAAAAATCCACTATGATAGGAAATTCAAGAAATTATACCTAAACCTACAAGTGTACATCAAGAAAGTAGTGGGGTAGTTCGTTATGCATGAGTTAAAATTCTTTAGCACCATTGTTGTCATGCACTTTAAACAAAAGAAAAATTAGAAAGACTATTGTACCATAAGAGAAGAAGATTGGTCAATAAGGAAGATGATTATACCATAAGAGAAGAAAGAAGGTCAATGAGGAAGACGATTGTACTATGAGAGAAGAAATGAGGTTAAATTACTTTAAAATTCTTATAATGTAATAGAGTTGAACCCTCAACATCATTTTCAATGAATCAATCTCTATAGTACAAATGAGTTGTGCTTGGGCTGACTCTAGCATGGCATATATTGGGCCAAGCATGACATACTTCTATAGCTTATGGGCCAAACACCTTAGGAATTGGTGATCTCTTCAAGTTTGTAGTTTTTTAAAGGACTAAGGAATTATTTGATATAACGGAGAATTACAATATGAAATTTAATTAATATATTCTATAATTTAAGATTATGGTGTAAATTTTGTATAAATAGCCTGAAGGTCTTATATATTAAAACAAGAATCATAAGACGGCTTTTAGTCAGAGAGAGAGAAACTAAACTTTCTATTGGAGGTTTGAGGTGCTCGGAACTTCTTCTGTTTATAATAAATCTTTATTATTGTTTCCTTTCTCTTTAATGATAAAGTTCCTCATCTTTAGCTCATGGGTATTGGCTAAGTCAAATCATGTAAAATATGTTATTTTTGCATTATTATGTAATTTATTTATTTTTGCTCCAGGTAATTGCATTGGTCTCTATTCTATTTATCCCAATTACAATAATCTCCCTTCTAGGGTTTTGATATTATAGAGATATTCTTTTTATCGTACCCCGACCTATCAGTCGGGCACGTGACAACTACCGAATGAGCCCTAAGGATTCATACAAGTGATAAACATAGTCTAAATATATCATCAATACAGCAGAATATAGAGTTGAGCAGAAGGGATGAGGAAACGAGGGAAGGAGATGCAGCCTGCGATAGATAGCGAGGAGTTGAGAGCAGGCGGAACAGGAAGGAGCTCACTGTGATGCGGAAGATGACGCATGCGCAAGATGGAAATTGGGGAAATAATTATGTGGGGTTTTGTCGTAGGGAGTTGGTTCATTGAACCTAGTTTGGTTGGGCCGGTTTGATTAATATGGGAAGGTTTATTTAATGCTCTATATATCTTATAGTTTAGTCCACTACTTCCATAATATCATCACTAAGTCCAAACTTAAGAAAATTCTATCTAGGTCCTTATAAAATTTAATAAATTATAATTATATCCTTTTTGGATCCAAAAAATTAGCCTAGTATCACCATTTGAGTCCTAACCTAATCTAAAAGTTCTCTAACCATCTTCTACAAAAATCCAAGCTTAAGAAAAATAATTATTCATTTTTTGCTAATTAAACCACCTAAAAGTGGGAGTTCATAAGTTCTCACCCCCTTAAAAAATTTTAGCCCTCTAAAAATTAAATTACCACACTAAGTGAATGAACATATGATTTTACCTCTTAATGAAATCTCACAACTAAATATCGATTGTTATCTATAAATAATTACATAGATTGCTTACTTTCTTTTCAAGCTATCTTTTCTAACTATCATATGCAATAATAAAGGCATACACAATTTTTCAAAATCTATCACTTTTATATATATTAGACATCTAATTCCTAAGTTTAATATCATTATCATAGACCTATCAACTCAAGCAAAACACGTACGGTCTTAAGTTAATGATAATTCAACTAATCAGAAGTACTCATCTAGACGTTTAACAACCTAACCTATTGAAGATAGCTCAAAGTGTATCCCTATAATATGGTTCACTAGTACCCATATCTAGATCGAATCGTGCATGTCTACTGCCTAAGTTAAAAATGCAAGTCTACGTACTTAGTAGATGTCTGTTGGGAGGTCTACCAGATTCGATGATTTACAAACATCCAACTAGTTATGTATAATCATAAACACGATGCAACTTATTTAAATAATATTATATTTAACTAACCATAAGTATTTAGCATAGATATATCCCAAAATCATTAATATAATGGCCAACATAACCAAGTTACCAAATTGTACTGGCAACTAATTGCTACCACTTGGACTCACTATTAGAGAATGAGAACCTACAACCAAAAGAAAGAGAAATTATTATAAAAATTCTCGTGCATGAAAGCTTTGTAATTATATGAGTCCATTTCTTATACCCTCAACCTTGATTTTGATTGATCAGAACAAATCCTATGGTACTCCACCACTTGGGAACTAACTAGGATTTTAATATTTTTCACTATCATCCATTGAATTGATCTTCCTAGACACACCAAACTATAAGGTATGATCTTGACTTTTCACTATCATCCATTGAATTCGTTTGACAGTCTGGTGGGACTTTCATTCGATCGAAACTAGACCTTCATCTTAATCACGACATCGTCGCTCACTCCAGATTAGCTAGGTGTTGCACTTTCACTTTATCTTAATATAATGATAAACAAAAATATCCCATATCTAAATTTTGAATCCTTGTAACACGATCGATCACTAAATGAGTCAAAAGAATTTACGTGATGTTAGACAAAATGAATTATTATCTTAACTCTAATACGTCATCCTATCATATCGGGACTGTTACCTTAACTCTTAGGACTTTAAGTTTAAACTCTCATACTACTTTAATCCTTAGGTCTTTAAACCTAAAGCTCTAATACCACTTTAATTGTCACGCTTCGAACCACCTATCGAGTATGTGGCAACTGTCGTATGAGCCTTAAGGACCCATACAAGGTATTTAGTGATAAACATAGTCCAAATACATCATCAATACAATGGAATATACTCTTAACTCATCTAAATCAACACTATTAATACAGTCTCGATATACCTACTACAATTCTATGACAATAATATCGATAAATAAAATAAATTCTTAGTAGTCTCATCTTCGTCAACTATCTCGACAGATCATCTACTATACCTATACACACATTGAACGCGGTATGCTTCAGTCTTGCGGCCTAGTGCGAAATTACAGCTCGAAATCGTAATAAGAAATCAAACACTAGGAGGAAGTTCTATGATGCCTTTGGTCTGTTAATTATTACATATTAGTTTTTTAATTTAAATAATATCATCAGTAATGGTATCTACTAGTTGGCGGTGTATATCTATGTATATCTCTAGATGTTGTCTATGTTGTATAGTATGTCTGTATCTCTATTATATGTCAACTAAAAAAAATTTCAATCTTTATATCAATGGCTTGGGCCGCCAACTTATACTTAGAGGATATCCTGATCAAGAATTTCTATAAACTCATCTGTGTTATACATGTCTAAGTCTCTACCTAAGCCCACTGCACGGATGTCGGCAGAGAGATCAGGTGACCATGTGTCTCTCTCTAATGTACTACACCCCAACTTGAATTGAACTTGGATGGAAAAATAAATTTTGGTTTTACTGTGTTTTTTCTAAATTATATATCCTTTCCTTAGGTTATATTAAAATTTAACATATATTTTAAAAATAAGATATATATATATATATATATATATATTAGATGTAATAATTTAAGGGTGTTGAACAGAGTGGATGACCAAAGCTCTTTTTAAATACCTTTTTGACATACCATTTTAAGCTAAGAAATCAGCTCGGATCCTGCAAAATAGATGAATTCCCCCATGAGTTTAACATGTTTACAGAGAAGGAGCCAATAAAGTTGCTTTATTTATCTACTCATTGTTGGATCATCGCCACCTCGTGCCTGATGATGATGATGATGATGATGATGATGATGATGATGATGATGATGATGATGATGATGAGCAGTCATGCCAATCTCTCACCCCTAACCAGAATGAAACTTTTACTGGCGGCCCATATTTTAATTTATCGTATGGCCTTCTTCTGTGTTTCATCTCCGGTCAAAATCTGATTTTTTTTCTTTTGTTTGGTTATTAGGCACACAAAAAGTAGTGCATAGTTGTCAGCTTTTAAATTTGTAGGATCGGTAGCAGCTCCAACTTTAGCATATATCATTTAAATGTTGAAAGCTATTCCATCCGTCCATTGTCCACTCCAATGCTCGCTCGGTCGGTGCTTTAATCGTCCAAACTGATGATTACAACTGATCAATGTTTTTATAGTTTTACTTCAAATACCTCTTTCTCTCTCTATCTACCTTGGAGATATATTATCCCCCACTGTGTCAATGAAAATGAAAACAAAACAAGAATATGTAAAGCAGCGCATTGAATGAAAGGGGACCATAAATTAGGATTGACTAAATATATCTACGGTGCATATGGAGCATATTTATTTTATTCAGCTCACTGATGTGTAGATGTGTACTGAATAATTCATAAGACCTTTACTACGCATATATCATGCTTTCCTTCACCCAACTCGATCTGCCCAAGGACACCATAATTAATAACCCATACACATGTTGATCTGGTCAACAATAAATTTGATCTGATCTGATCAAATCAATCAAGAGTATGTATGTATTTATGCTCCTCTAATATTCCCAACTACCATGTACTCATTATCCTTTTTTAGAATATAGAATTTAATCAACTAGCTCACGCTTATGATATTGATAAGTTTTTAATACTAACTGGTTATGAAATAATTTAGAAAAAATATTAAACTTATAGAAAATAATATTTAAAAAATCATAGTGGTTATTTCTTATGTGTATATTTTTTAATTAAAAATTAAATTGTAGATATAATCAATAAGAGACATGATATTAGAAAAGTTGACAAGGACTAGTTTATGGAAGTCGATTATTTAATATGAAAAAATAAATTTAAATTCTAACAAAAATTAAATAATTTAAGTTCTTAAAAAATATTTTCGTAAAGGATTGGGAAGGATAAAATATTGTTTTTTAATGATGGCAGTGAAAGGTTATTAAGGTAAGATGGGTTGAAGAGAATGATATTTTAAAAATTATAAATGATTTATTTATTATAAATTTTATTCAATCTAATCTAGCATGTTAAGATCATCTTAAAGTATTCGTCTCTTTAAAAATTATTTATAAATGATTATATAGAGCATAATAATATTATAGCACCACATAAATGGTGGGAGAAAAGAAAGAGTAAGAGACAAGGACAAAGGACTAAGGAGTAAGGACAATGACGACCTCTTGGGAGACCACACAAGGTGTTCCTTAAAAATTACATTGATAATAGCGTAGAAAACAACAACATCGTCTCTGCGAATATTGACGCTTCTGTTATTTTTATAACCAATGGAACAGTAACTCCTGCACCAACGGTGGACTCTTCAAATGAAACTACTCATAAATCGAATCTGAGCAATACTTCAAATATTGAGCCATCAAATGTGAATGGGAAGGAATCCACAGTAGAGGTGTAAAATAAACAATCATGTGCTGAATTTTTCTTAGGTAATAGATTGATAGAGAATGATGAGTTACTTAGCTACTTTTCATCAAATAATAAAGATGACAAACTAGTTGTTCAATTAGAAAAGAAGGAAGTAGATAAAATGAATGATTAATGAAAATATTCTTTAATCTCTTATATCGTTGGTATCAATCCTCGATTTAAGTATATTGAGGGGTACATGAAGAAATATTGGAGTACCAAAAGAAATCCTAAATTATTTCTACATAATGATAGATATTTTGTCAAATTTAGTATAGTATAGGAGAGAGATAAAATTCTGTATCCAGAACTATATAGCATCAAAAATAATCTTATCATGCTTAAACCTTAGACTATAAAGTTCAATGAAGAATTCTTAAGGGACATCTTTATTTAGGTTAGGCTACCCAAATTACCTTTATACGATTTGGGGAAAAACTCATTAAGTAGAATAGCAAGTTCTCTTGGTATTCTTGTAGTTGCAGATGAGTGCACAACAAAGCAAATGAGAATATATTATGCAAGAATTCTAGTTGAAGTGAATTTCACACAACCATTACCTTGCAACATTCTCATTAAGGACAAACATAGTAGAAGCATCAAGTAAATAATGGAATATGATTAGGTTACAAAATATTGTATCGTTTATAATAAAGTTGGTCACATATGCCAAGCCAACCAGACAAAACCCCCAACTAACCTGCAATAGGAAATGAGAAGGAAAAAAAGACTAAAAAAATTAAAATGCAGGAATAGCTACCACAAAGGGAGAGGGTAAAAAGAATAATCAACATATGGAGATTACTGAACAAATAAAGGATACAAATAATTAAAAGTGAAAAGTTATTCAAAATAAAGTAGGACAAACAATGTACAACCCCCATAACATGTGCTAACTACCGAAGGGCGCTCAACACCTGTGGCAAAAAAACGTATAATGCTCATAACTCTGATGAAACCTTAATGCTTGAATCTATCAGAGAATTGGAGCAAGAAATAACTAACCCCTGATAAGGGAAAGATTATTAATATAATGTGGTTTAGTTGGAATGTACGAGGTATAAATAAACAAAATAAGCAGAAATCGGTTTGTCTATATCTTAAGAAAAATCAAATAAGTTTGGCTGGTTTGATAGAAATAAGAGTTAAAGAAGATAAGACTGATAAAGTGATGAAACAATTAGCAATAAATTTTAAATATGCAACTAATTATATAGTAGTAGCAGAATTTGGTTATTATGGGATACAGATTTATTAGATACAATTGTGTTTGCTGTCAATGCTCAAATCAATCATTGTTTAGTAATTGATAGATGCTCTAAAATACACTACAATCTTATACTTGAGCTGAGAAAAGATCTATGGCAGGGCCTAATGAATAAAACTGCTTAAGTTTAGGGGTTATGGCTGATTATGGGAGACTTTAATACAATGTTATCTATGGAGGACAGATTGCAAGGTAATCCCATCATCAAACATGAAACAGGAAATTTAATATCACTATATAGAACCTCCACCTCACTGAGCTGACAACTATTGGAGGATATTACACATGGAGCAACAAACAATAAGTGAGTGATAGGATATGGAGTAAGATAGATAGAGTATTTGAGAATAAGTACTGGATGGAAAGTAATGGAGCAGTGGTGGTGCAGATAGGAGAGGCAATGGTATCAGATCATTCTCTATTAAAACTTAATATTTGTATTATTACTAATAAAAGTATACCAAGTTTCAGATTTTTGAATATAATAGCTGATTATATTGAATTTACTATTGCAGCTACTTGGAACACAGAGATTGAGGACTTCAAGATATAAAAGTCTGGCAAAGACTTCATGAAAGGTGTAATGTAAGAACTATTCAAGAAACATTTTAGTGAAGCAAAACTTAAGGCAGTAATTTGGAAAGTATCGATAGATTATTGTAAGACACCTCTTTTCTAGCTAATCTCTTTTCTAGCTAATCTGCATAAGCAAGAGAAATATGTCTTAATGGAATTAGAGAAATGGGATAGGGTAGAAGAAAGTATATTGAGGTAAAAGTTTAGAGCTCATTGAATTACTTTAAGTTATTCAAACTCTAAATTCTTGTTTAATTATGTAAAACTAAGGAACCGATTCTAAAACTTTTAATGTCCTATATAGTAGAGATGGGGAGAGATTAATTACTCATGCTAAGATCAGTGCAGAAATAGTTGATTTTTATAAAAGTTTAATGGGAAATACAGAATATGAACTTCCTACGATGAATAAAACGACAGTTAGACTTGGTAGGTTAATTCAGCACCATCATTTCTCAAGTCAATGTGCAGTTGTCTCGGAAATAGAGATCAATAAGACTTTGTTTGACATAAATGATGATAAGACTCTTGGGATTGATGAGTTTGGTGCATTATTTTTCAAAAAAGTATGGCTTATACTAAAGCATGATATATTTGTAGCAATACAAGAGTTCTTCTTTGACAGAAAAAATGTTAAAAGCTGAAAGCTGTAAACTTTACACTAGTTACACTCATACCCAAGGTACCAAATCCAAAAACTATTAAGGACCTAAAGTCAATTGCTTGTTGTACAATTTTATATAAGATCATTACTAAGATCTTGGTGATTAGACTTAAAGGGGTGATTGGTGAATTTATTAGTGAAGCTCAGTCAGTCTTTGTGTGAGGAAGAATGATTGCAGATAATATTATATTAAGTCATGAACTCATTAAAGGATATACCAGATAAACAATATCCCCTAGATGCATGATCAAGGTAGATTTACAAAAAGTTTATAACTCAGTAAAATAGATGTGTGAAAAGATGCTCATAGAATTAGAATTTCCTCTAAGATTCATCTAATGGGTGATGACCTGCATCAAATCGGTACATTATACCATCATAAATAATGGTAAAAGATCGGTACCCTTGCAAGCAAAAAGAGGATTAAGGCAGGGTGACCCTCTATCACCATATATTTTTGTCCTTGTGATGGAATACTTGAGTAAATATACGAGAGAGTTGGGAAATATGAAAAACTTTTAATATCATCCTAAATATGCAAAATTATCTATTACACATCTCTGTTTTGTAAATGATTTGCTTATATTTTCCAGAGGAGATGAAAAATCTATCAAGCTCTTACATAAGGTATTTCTTAAAGTTTCAAAGGCATCAGGTTTGAAAGTTAATGCTCTTAGGAGTAGTATCTACCTTGGAAAAATATCTGTTGAAACAAAAGACAGAATATTACATATACTTTGTTATAGAGAGGACTTTTTACCATTCAAGTATCTAGGAGTATTTTTGGCTCATAAGAAATTAAAATTTACAGAATATAAAGTATTGCTTGATAAAATAATGGTTAGACTAAAGAGTTGGACTGTTAAGTTGCTAATATATATAATGAGAGTTCAACTTATAAAGTTAGTGTTATTTGGAGTGTAAAGTTATTGGTCACAACTATTCATATTGCCTAAGAAAATAATCAAAATGATGGATGCAGTTTGCAGGACATTCTTATGAACAAATTCAGTTAAGAATGGCAGGAAGATCTTGGTAGCTTAGAATAAAGTCTACACATCAAAATCAACTAGATGACTTAACTTGCTAAGACTACACTTATGGAACAAAGCAGTCATCTTCAAGCTCTTTTGGGACATGCAGATGAAGAAAGATAAATTATAGATCAAATTGCTAGACACTTACTTTATAAAAAATAAAAATATTCATACTATAACCTTACCCAGACAAACAAGCTAGATGTTGAAGAAAATGATGATGAGTAGAGAGATATTATAATATCACTCTTAATTCGCAGTAACATTAATTATAAAAATCACAATCGGTGCAACTTACAATATATTGTGGGTATATCATCAAAGAAGACTTGGATAAGTTTGATTTGTATTCTACGGCTAGGCCTAGAACTACCTTCATTCTATGGTTTACTTTTCATTAGAAATTAATAACTGTAAATAAACTACTCAAGAAAGATATGCAGATAGAAGAGAGATATCAGCTTTGTTTCACTGCACAAAAAACCTTAGAGCATTTGTTGAATGAATGTAAATATAGCAAGACTATATAGAGTGAAGAATTATTAAGACAAACTAAATAGAAAACCATAATTAATTTAGCTGCTAGAATAACTAAAATGAGAACATTGAAAGGACAACTTATATAAGTGATGATAGTAGAGCTATGTATCATATTTGGAAAGAGTTTGGAGATTATTTAAGCAGGAACAAGGGATGAAGTAATCCTTCTTCGGCACATCAAGATAATAATCTTTATTAAGCTGGATAAAGATAAAATAATAGAATTTATTATCTTATATTTAGCTTAGAGCACTACTACTCTTTGAGATGTTTATTTTTAGTGTATTTACTCATTTATTACTTGTAGCACATAATATGGTAGTGATGCTGAAATATTCTTATTAGAATGTGAGTTAGGATTACTCTTGAGACAATTAAACAAGGAGTAAAATTTTTATGTATGATGGTGTAGCTGTACTGAAATAATATAATATTCTATTGATAAATGATAATTTATTTTATTTTAAAAAATAATATTATGTCACCACTATATTAGTTATCAATTATTTTGATATTTAAATAATATAACTAACCAATGAATATCTAAGTGTATTTATCCATATTAATTATAGAGTAAAGATTTTAGTTTTTATAATATTGTCGTAAAATTAAAATTACGTGCATTAATGTGGTTAGGATGGTAAGAATTGGGTTGATGAATTTCTTTTATAACAACTCATATAAAATATGATATTTTATTTTAATTGTTTTAAATGAAAATTTTGAAGGATGGGATTTTATGAAGATTATTTTTTTTGAAAAACATTTTATACAAGAATTAAGTCAATCAGCAGTAGTTATTATAAAATAATTTGTGCTTATAAAAAGAAAAATTAAAATGTTTACTACTAAAACTTTGAAATTCAGATAATATTTAGGAAAAAATTTCCACCCTATTTATAACTCACAATAGACGCACTAGAACAATCAATAATCATTAATATTCAATTAAGTCGATTATGATGCATTGAAATAGCATTGTTAAGGATTAATTTATGTTTGTCCAAGAATTTTAATAAATTTCATATATAAAGTATGGGTTGATATAACTTATATATTCAACTTTGATGTATATTAGATTCAAATATGAATTTTTTGAAAATTTAAAAATAATTTATATCAAAATTATCTTGGTTTGAAATGTTATGCTGAAAGCTATAAACTCATTAAATGGTATATCAAAAAAGTAATATCGCCAATATGTATGATTAATATGGATTTACAAAAAACTTATGACTCGGTAGAATGGATATATGTAGAATAGATACTCTTAGAGTTGGAATTTCCTCATAAATTCATCCAATAGGTGATAGCCTGTATCAAATCAGTCCATTATACCATCATGATTAATGATAAAAGAATAATATACCTTGCCGTCAAAAGATGATTAAGGTGATGTGACCCTTAATCATCTTAATTAAGATGATTAAGATGAAATACTTAAATAAATATATATGTATTTGTGAAATATGTAGAACTTACCGCTCACATCCATTTTTTGCATATGATTTGCTCATATTTGTGAGAAAAGATGAAGAATCTGCTAAGCTTTTACATAGAGCATTTTTTAAAATTACAAAGATGTCGAGTTTGAAAACTAATGCTCTTAAGAATAGTATATACTTTGGAGTAGTGTCTGCATAAATAAAAGATAGAATATTTATATATACTTGGCTATAAAGAGGGCTCGTTATCATTCAAGTATCTAAGAGTACCTCTAGCTCCTTAGAGATTAAAAATTACAGAATACAAAGTATTGTTTGATAAAATCATGGCTCGATTATTGCTTATTTGGTAATATATGCAAGCATAGTTCAACTCATAAAGTCGGTATTATTTCGGGTGTAAAGCTATTAGTCACAAATATTCATATTACCTAAGGAGATAATAAAAATGATGAATATGGTCTGCAAGATATTCTTGTGGATATGATTAGTTGAGACTAGTAGGAAGACATTGATAACATGGGATAAAATCTACATACTAAAGTTAATTAACTAGATGCCCTAACTTACTAAGGTTAAACTTATGGTATAAGAAAGTTTATCTTCAAGCTCTTTTGGGATTACAGATGAAGAAAATTAAATTATCAATCTGGTGCATATTTATTATATTAAGATTTGAAATATTCATACTTTGACTCTACCAAGTCAAGTAAGCTAGATATTGAAGAAAATGATTATGAGTAGAGAAGTGTTTCAATGCCACCCTCAACTAGCAGGGGCACTAATTAGGAAGACCATCATTAGCATAATTTACACAAAATTAGTGGACACATTATCGAAGAAGATTTGAAAGAGTTTGATTTATGATTCAACTGTTTAGCCTAAAGCTACTTTTTGTATATAACTTTGCATAAGAAGTTGATAGTTGTGGATAAACTACTTAAGTAGGGTATGCAGATAAAAAAAAAGATGTCAGCTATGTTTAGTCGCAATAGAAATCACTATATAAAATAGTTTGTTGAAATAAAATGAAGAATTATTGATTAAAATTACATGAAAAATTATAATTAATGTATTTATTAGAATAGTTAAAAAGAAAAGTGATAACTTATGCATGTAGTGATGGTAAATTTTATTTATCATATTTAAAAGGAAGAGAACTAGAGGTTGTTTAAGTAACAAATAAGAAATAAATTAGTCTTCTTTATTAGGCTAGATAAGAATAAAATAAGATAATTATTATCTTATGTTTAACCTAAAGTTATGATATATATTATTTTTTAAATATATTTATTTTTTATAATATATAATATATAATATATGGATCTTTTACATATAATATAAAGTGTATATTATTGGTTAAAATAATCAGGCTTCTTACGGAAGATTCTTAAGGGTTAGGTTTAAGAAAAAAAAATATAATACAAAGATGCTTAATTTTTTTTAAATATAAATAGGAGATTACTCTTATACCACTTTTAAAAAATATACATGTAATTTTCGGAGATATATAAAACCACCCTTCAACGGCAGGCAGGGAGGGGAGCTGTCGAGATTTATTTATAACTAATTATATTTCTGCTCGACTCGCCAAGAGATCGAACATGGAGCTCGCAGCTTCTCCCGCTCCAATGGACGAATCTTCATGCGAAAAAGACGCCTTGTGGAGCCTTCTAGAACTCGAAGAAGCAGGCCACCGAGTCCTCCCTTCACGGCCTCGGCGCAGCCATCACCACCGCCGCCGCCACTCGGCCGTTAAGGACCATAAACCGGAGACGGCGCCGGAGCTCCCCGTCCATATCGCCCTTGCGCGCGCCTCCTCCGCCATCGTACGCTCCCCTGTCGCCCCCGCGAGCCCCGGCCGCCCTAGCTCCCCCTGGACTTTCTCCCCCCTCTGTCGCTCCCCGTCGCCCTCGCTCACGCCATCGCTGACCTACCACTGTCTCGCCTCGCTGCAGCGCCAGGACAGCGGCGACGTCTACTCCATCGCCGTCGCTCACGGCGCCGTCTTCACCGGCTCCGAGAGCGACACTGTCCGCGTTTGGCGGCAGCCGGACTGCGCGGCGGAGTGGGGCCACATTCGCACCGGGCACGGCCGCATTCGCTGCCTCCTCGCTCACGGTGGCTCTCTCTTCACGGTCCACAGGGACGACCGCGTCCGCGTATGGTCCTTCTCCGACACTACCTCTGCATCCAATGGTCGCCTTCAGTCAAAGAAGGTAGCCACCCTCCCGCGGAGGTCCGCCGCCGCTCTCCTCCTCCCGTTCCGCAATATCCGATCCCCAACGCAGCACCGGGATGCCATCTCCTGCCTCGCCCTCAACCATGCGGACGGCCTGCTCTACACCGCCTCCTGGGACCGACAGGTCAAGGCATGGCGGCTGGCGGAGGCGGCCTGTGTCGACTCCTTCGTAGCCCATGATAGCCAGGTAACCGCGATCCTCGTCAACCAGATGGACGGTGGCGTCTTTACCGCGTCCGCCGACGGCGCGGTGAAGCTGTGGCGGCGTGTGTACGGGGACGCAGCAGTGCATGCGCTGACGGTGGTGTTGCGGTTCCAGGCGTCGCCGGTGAACGCGCTAGCTCTGAGCTACGCGAGGGAGACAGGTGGCTGCTTCCTGTACTCGGGGTCATCGGACGGGTATGTGAACATATGGGAGAGCGAGGCGGCGGCGTCCTCCGGGAGGTACAACCACGGCGGGTTCCTGCAGGGTCACCGGAAGGCGGTGCTGAGCCTGGTGGCATTGGGGCGGATGCTGGTGAGCGGGTCGGAGGACGCGACGATAAGGATATGGAAGAGGGAGGAGGGGAGCGGCGGCCTGCACGCGTGCCTGGCGGTGATGGAGGGGCACCGGGGACCGGTGAGATGCATGGCGGCGAGCGTGGAGGTGGGGAGGGATGGAACGGGGCTGCTGCTCTACAGCGCAGGGATGGATAGGGTGGTGAAGGTTTGGAGGATTAGGGTGGGTGGGAAGGAAGAGGACGAGGCGGCGGAGGCGGCAGAGGAGGTGGTGGGTGACGAGGGCGAGCGAGGCGAGTACGAGATGAGCCCGGTGCTGTCGCCAACGTGGGTGGAGAAGAAGCTTCAGAGGAGTCAATTCTACTGAGGGAGAGAGACGATATGATACGTCGATGACATGCTTTTCTGGCACTAAGCTAATAATAAATTAATAACCTTCTTTTCTTATAAGATTTTTTATACCTGAAATGCTTTTCTTCCTCATCACGTGTTTCTAAAAAAATCTAGCAAGTCTTTTTGCCAAAAGAAGTTCTAAAGTTAATATAAAACACTATCAGTGACTTAAGATGTTAGGTTCGAGACGATATATCCTTGCTTTTTTTCTTTTTTTTTACCAAGAGAATACAAGGTTGAATCAGGTACACTTCCTTGCCTTGTTTTATGCTCGGTGAGCCCGTTTATATAGCCAAATATCGAATTTAGTAAATATTATATTTTAGGCTTGATGATTACCATGACTCTAGCCTAAGTTATTTGAATCAATCCATCGGGCACAGCAATAACCGAATATAAACTTCGATTAAAAAATACGGTAGCTACAGTATTTGAAAACCATGAGGATGTGTGGGCATCCTTTAGCCTGATTAAGATGTATTCAACACTATTTACCCTAATAATAAATGAATAACCAAGAATTCATATACTTATTAATAAACACAAGTCACAAATAAGCAGCATTTTTCCAAGCATGGAAAGACATGCAGGTGATAGGAGGAGTTCACATTATTTGCTAATCACATTCTTCAGAAGTCAACAGCAGAGTCAGCAGATCCATACAGACCTAACTGCATATAGAAGGAGTGATACCCCAAATAATCATTATAGAAGTAGATCACTAACTTCATCAGGAACAAGAAGATGGTCTATTGCTGAATGAAAGTAAAAAATGGAAAGAGAATCCCAGTGTGACAACCAAAGAAATGAAATCCACAATTGGCACAATCAAAGATACCAAAGCTGAAGAACTTACGTAACATAACTTGTACCTGGATGAATCTAAAACCATGGAGTTAGATCAGTCGGTCAGCAATTTTTCAGGTAAGGGAATCGAAGTGCAGCAATGGTAGTATCCACTTTCATCGAATTTGAATCGCTGAGACAAGTGCACTTCCGGAAGATGGTATTCCCCCCAATCCTCCGAATCATAAACCCTAAAAATGTGGCGTGCATCAAAGGAATCGTGCTTCTTTTTCCCATCTTTCCTGGAACAAAGAGTTCCATGTTCAGAAATACTTGTATATTTTACACGGCAGAAACCAAAACAAAGAGAAATTAAACAAGAAGCACCTTCGCCTATGCCTCGCGTTTAGCAAGGTCGCATGCAACTGCAGTCAGTGAAATAAGGGTTTATTAGTAGAACAAGAAGCATGGTGAACTTTTCTTTCGATCACGGTAGATGTCAACTTCGAGAAAAAGTATAAGACATGCTTCGTAATATATGCAAGTTCTGCCAATATGTGTCTGGTAAGCTATATGGATCTGACAATGAATTAGCTGGGAACAGAAAGGCCACATAAAGACAGTAACTTTAGATACAACTAGCATGCAAATGTGATAAAAAGAAGAAATCCAGAATGTTTCATAGACACTATGCATTACGGAGCATGCTCCTCCTAAAAAGGTCACTAGATGTGTTATTCCACTAATGCATTTTTGAATTAAGTAGAAAATATTGAATGAGTAATAATGTTCGCACACCTACCGTGTTAATAGGTATCTATTGGCAGGACTGCAACATGCTGGTTTCCCTTATTTTGACGTTTAGTGCGTCATCTCTCCTTGTATTTTTCAGTTTTCTTCTTTGTTGTTTTCTATCCTTTAGATATCTTTTGAGTTTTTATTTTTTTAGTCATCCATATATTGAATCCTTATATGAATCCTTTCATATTGGTGAAATGAATATGGTATTATTATTAACAACAAAAAAGAGCAAATAAGTTGCCTATTTGACTATTCCCAAGGTCACATCTCCGTGTAAGCGTTAATTGGGACTAGGCACCGATTGATGTGCTAAAATGCCTACATTTGAAACTTCTACCAAAACTTTGGTGAGCTCTGGAAAAAGATGATCCATGCCCCCAAAAAACTACTAGCTTAACAATTTCAATTCTTGAATCACAGAAGAATTACCTTCAACGACTGCTGAGCATCCTTCTCAAGAACAAGACCAGCTTCCACATAAGCATCAATTATGACTTCTGCAATAGTTAGAAGAGGTCAAGTACTAACACTTCTGGTTCAGATGGATGCATATCTGTCAAGCATTTAACTATTTGTATTAAAGTGCAAAAGTTTTGGATACGACAAGCACGCAGCAACCTTCCCTCTCCACCAATTTCCCGCACTGGGATATATACAACTCGAGCTTTAGCTGGTGAACCTTTCATGCACATCTGCAATTAAATCTCACTTGAGGACTAGCCACAAGACAAATGATATCCATGCAGGCATGAACAACAAAGAAACTAGCCACAACTCGAGTCATGAGCAAATGATAGCATGAACACTAATCAGAAAGTTTTGGTTTCTTAATTATCCTTGGAACACAAGTATTAGTGGAAAGAAACAGTCCTCAAAACAATGGAACTTTTCACACAACACGACTCCAAATTCCGAATGACTTCAAGGAAAAGTGGAACGTAACAAAACATCAAAAAAAAAAGCACTAACCGTTATAGTCTCATTTTACTTAGAGAGCACTGTAATCACATTGTTTGTTTAAAAGAACATTATTAGGGGATGAATTGTGTGTACCATGACATACAGTAGTCATACAAACGCTTTGAACTATAAACAGTTAAACAAAAGTGAGTTACCAGTCCTCGAAGTCTTATAGTAACAGGTTGGTTTTCCAAAGCATCCTGTACTTTTGAAGATATTCTCTGTAATAGACAAGGAAAAAAAAATGCTATAATACAGCAACCTACTTTTTTTGTTGAGGAATCATGCAGCGACCTATTTAACCACAAGTTTTCATTTATAGGAAGTGCTATCACCTGAAGAACCTCAGCAGCTGCAGCAACCCGTTCTTCATTCCATAATTTCAACATCAGAACAGTCAAATGAAATGTTTTCGGCTTATTAAAAATGGATCTCTCAATGCCCATATCTGTAATTGTACCATAAAAGGAATCAAGAATTAGATGTACAAGAGATATGGATCATCTCTAAACGCCCATATTTGTATCTCTACTTCATTTGAAAAACAAACGGCAAAATCAGGAGCTATGAAAGATATATATTTTAATCAATGTGAAGTAAGTAGTCATTTCCATCCATGCATTATATAACTTATATGTCCATTAGTTAGGGCATAGTTCACAACAAATTATCTACCATTTCAAGAGTTCAAGCAAATGAAAAAAGCACTGCGATACACAACAGTTTAGAGGAGGCCTATCATGCTACCACATAATCTCAGACCATTGAACAAATTAGTGGATGCGACCAATTCTTGGCAAAACGCCCAGGGATATTAGCCATAAAAATTCATGGTTTTGTTTTAGTCTTCATAATATTAAAACCAATTCTTAGTTTTCAGGCTCACATATGCTTCTGGACCCCTTGTAATTGAAGCCCAGCATTAGGCCAGATGGACCAAGAATATGAACCACATACAACAGGGCATTGCTCTGGTGGCCATGGTTACAGTTACATTAGAATCTGGTGCCCAACAACAACAGTGTCCAGCTTGTTTTTGTCAAAGGTCAATCTCACACTCCATGGCAACCCACCTTTTAGCCATGGAACACAGCCGTTTTCACATGAGTAATTGAACCATCAGCTTATTAGTTAGGTTCAGATCTGTTCATCAGCTAATATCCCTTTTGCTACAAACTCTAAAACATCATTATACCTGACAAAGTAGATGTTCTAGAAGCAGTTTTGTCATCTACAGCTTCAATCTTCACTCTGACTTGTTCCTTTTCATTTTGAACTTCAAGATTGACAGAAACCTTCTGACTTTCTGGTTGGTTGTCCTCGTCATCTGTAGTGTCTTCATTTGACTCATTTTCCAGATCATCAAGTCTATCTGCAGCATCCCCAAGTATAGAGTTCTGGAAACTGTTTAGCTTCTCTACCAGTTCTGAATGAACAGCCAGTGGAAGGGATATAAAGTGAGAGTAATCCCACTTTGGGCTTTTTACAACCTGGAAAACCATATGCATAAGGTACTAATTACAGTCACAAAATAATGCCATAAAACAGAACATTAGAAGAATTGCCATCATAGATACGTAAACAATATGCATAAGTCTAATAGAGAACAATGGGAAACACTATTATGGCATTAGACATTCAGTACCAAGGTCAGTTCATAAGCAGACTAATACTATCCAATATTGAGCCATCATACTATGTTATATGCTCGGGACAATTCAGACCATGTTAAGCATACCAACACATTATTTTTTCAAAAAAATATAATATAAATTTAATTCAAATAAATACTGAGAGATGAAAATATATATTATCCAATGACACTGTAAATTCTGCAAACTGAGTGGTACACGCTGCATGTGTCAGCAAGATACTGCCGAAATGGTACCCATTGCGTGCCAAAGCATTTCATGTATCAGTATGATACCGTTAAAGAGCACAGAGCAGCCAGTCTCAATTATTAACTGAATCAACCAGTATAATGTGGTCCATGCACCGGATGCTCAAATTGGCAGAATACCAAGCATACTGACCAGTTTGTTCAAAATTTTAATCCCTGCTCATAAGTAAACCAGATTCAAGAAAAAGGAACATCCTTAATATTTACTGACTTACAGAATAGATGCATCCTTGAGCTGAGAAATCAAATTATAAGCACGTTTTCTATTCTATGCATATTTTATTCAAATGTCTAAAGAAAAGTTCCAATTCCTAGGACTCCCACCAATTGTGGGGAAGACCCATGTGAGATCCATACAAGGTCAATGTATGTAAGCTTGCCCTTCAATGCTCGGACCCTTGTTTCCATTGTTCTAAAATGATGTCAATATACACAAACTGATAAGAGCTTGCCTATCTTTTTTTGTTGGATAAGAAATATAAATTTTTTATATGAACAATTTATGCAAGGGGACATTTATTTCCTGTCCAAAAATTTACTAATCAGCATAATGTTAAAAAATAAATTCCCCTTCTTCTTAACCCTTCAAGAACATGTTCTTTTATGGAATAAGATTGCACGTGATAAGCTATTGCAATTTTATATTACACAAATCAAAGCAATCGAAACTCATAAGGTTAAGTGGTAAACAGCACTGTTACAATAATTTAGTACCCTAGGAGTGGAAAACTATAATATAGTGAATCAATCAACATAAAATCAAATTGTAGAAATAAGAGAAGCATTTAGATCTATGATTTCATTATCAACCAACCTCTTCAATTATACTAGCAATCTTTTTTGATGCTTTAGCAACACCTTCAATTGTGCCTTTAATAGCTGGAGAAAGCAATCAAATCAGACCATTAAAAATCACCATACCAAGGATATTTTTTTAAGGCAAAAGAGTGGTAAAAGTTGTTCGGTTCTTGAAATTTTTGATCATAAGAGCAATCATGTAAACTCTATACAATAGTCTCGCTAAACTTACTTATTATAAGGCAGCAATATTGCTTTCAATCCAATATTTGAAATTGTAAGATTGGCTTATAATGCAAGAGAACGGACTAGAGTTTATGTGATGTAATTAGTTATGTACATGTACTACAGAAAAGAGATATGCAGATAAGCTCCTGGTACAAGAACTGAAGGACAATGTACCAGCATTTAGACCAGGAGACTTAAGTAATTAGAGCAGTAATAATGAAGATGGAGACAAGGACAAGAGGTTATTGGGGGGAACAAAGTCCAAATATGGTGTTCTGATTTTTTCTTAATGAAAAAAAAAGTACACACCTACCAACATTCTTGTCCTCTTTTGATGAAGGAAATACAATCTTTACACCTAAATCTCCCTCAATTTGTTTTTGCATAGAACCCCTACAAGTTAGAAGAGCCTGGATCAGATATTAAAACTCAGGACTGGCAATAGATGTATAATTAAAGAAACATCACAAAGCAATTACCCCTTTCCTTTAATAAAGCGAATCAATGAAGAATCTACCTGCAGAGAAGAAAAGTTTCAGATATGTATATATAAGTAACTTAGATAATTCCGTGGTGTGATTATATGATATTCAGTTTTCAAAATATTGTTAATCACAACAATAAAAGCAAACAAAACTAGGCAATACAATGACTGTTATGTAAAAATAAGACAAGCTGACCAATTTAACTGGCTGTAATCATTTATTGAACAAGAAAAAAAAAGTAGAAATACTTTGAGAGAAACTGAGTGTCCTTTGTCCTTCCTGTCTAAATCATCTGCCTTGGTGCAATCCATCTCCAAAACGGCATCTCCCTCAACTACTTGTTCCAAAGCACTGCCAGACTTGGGAACAGCACTAGAACCATGACTTTCCGATGTATTTCCTTCTAGGTCCTCCATATGGTTGTCATGACCCACAGCACTAGTTTCAGTTAATGTCATGGAAATGTCTGTAATAGACTCTTCCTTGATTTGTTCATTGCGTCCGGCGAAAGGTGTATTCTTTTGCTGCTCTGCAAGTGGACATTGAAGGTCAGGTATTTCACGAGGAATTGCATCAAAAAATTCATTGCAGTGCGTTCCTAAAATCTACCCAACATCATAAAGCTAATAACATAGAGTAACAACTAAAATGGACAATAACAAATGCACCATGGCTTTTTCAGAGTGAAGAAAACATTATCATGAATTGACAAAAACTGAATAAATAACAGGTTAACCAAGTGGATATACTGTTTCTATCCAGTGACATTAAGGCCATTGAATCTATAGACAAAAAATTTCCTACATGCAACTGTGAGCTTATCTGCAACATAGTGCAAAGATATAGTCAGGGATGCATCTCAAAGAGTCAGGAGTCTTTCCATAAAGAACATAGAAGAGCAGCAGAAACAGTTTCTTGTAATTTAGTTAACAGCTTAGTGCTATCCCAAGAAATGTCTTTCAGCGAGATTTCAAACTGCTATCCCGTGCGGTACCCAACTCGGCACGATACAGTACAGCCGACCCAATTGGGCTGGCCCACTAAAAAATATGCTTTTAGCGAGATTTGATGCCACATTATTACTGCTAAGCAAATTTTATTAATCATTCCACCATACAAGGTAACTGAAAATTATATTATATATATATATATACCATTCATGTTGTGCCGTGCCGGCTCACAGGCCTCAACCTTGCGGCCCAGCCTGGCACGGCACTGGTTGCGGACCGTGCCGAGCACGGCCCGTTTATGCATCGGGCCGTGCCAAGCAGGCGGTCAGGGCCCGTATGGAGTTTGATTATTAAGGGTTGAGCATGACATTCTATTAATTAGATACTTAACTGTGAGAACAGCATCAACCCAAAATTTTAATGTAACATTGGCATCAATCAAAAGGATTCGGGTTATATCAATGATATGTCAATGTTTCCTTTCAGCTATCTCATTCTGTCAAGGAGTGTGAGGCAACTAGATTAATGTAAGATGTCATTGAATGCAAGAACGGAGTTGAAGGAAGCGGAGAGGTATTCTTTAGCATTATCACTTTGCAGGATGCAAATTATTTTAAGTACACCTTGAAAAGTCATAAATAAAGGTGACATAATACCTATAACCTAAGATAGGTGAGACATCAGAATGAATGATATCAAAGGGTGATACAGTTTGAACATTGTTTCTAACTAGATGGGAAACTCTAGTATGCTCTCCTAGCTAACATGATTCACAATTCAGAGCTTGTAGTTGAGAAAGATGAGGTACCATTTTTTTGCGTTTGTTGAGGTTTGGATGTCCTAATCGTTGATGAAGTAGTTTAGAAGTTTCTACAGTAACATTAGTTGTAACTGAGGGTGGCATAACAATTGAAGTCGGCTGCAAAAAATAAATGCCTCTTGATTTAACTCATGCTTCAATCATCCTCCCCATGCTCTGACCCTCTATGGTAAAGGAATTAGGTTTGAAAATAAATAATAATGAGCGTGAGCAAGTTTGAGGATTTGAGTGTGAGCGAGTTTGCTAATTGAATTTAGAATAAACTTGCATTCAAAAACAAATAGGACGGATTCTAATGTTAAATTTGGAAGTAATGCAATTCTTCCAATTCATTTTGCTTGAGCTTTAGATCTATCAGTAAGAGTGATATGAAGTGAAGTTTTAGAAGGGGAGAGATTAGAGAATAAAGAGATATTACTAGTGATGTGATCAGAAGCTCCTGAATCCACAATCCAAGATCCAATAGGCAGAGAATGAGAGAAACAGATTGTAGAATTACCATTGGCAGTTGAGGATGTGGCAATAGGAGAAGTGGCTTGTTGGGCAGCCTTGAGTTATAAATACTCCTTATATTTATTTATAGAAAATAAATTCAAGGATTTTTAACCTTGTTCTTTATTATTGATTGGCACTGTATCATGTTAGCAGTCCTATTTGAATGCAGGCAATTTTTTTTACATTGCTCAGCTACATCGAAAGATGACATCAGCAAACATTATGTCTCATTGGCTTATTGTCGTGGTAATTATCACGTGGAGGATGACATCGCAGCGTGATGATGAATAAAGCAGCTAGGGATTTACCCGCTCTGATACCATAGAAAGAACTTTGAGAAGATGAGAGATAATTTACTATCTTATCATAGGTCTACTTACATGTGGTATTTATAGTAAAACTAAAACCTAGGGTTACAAACAAAGAGAAATCTGAGCCACACATGTAGAAAGACTATGGACCACATATTAAATATAATTATTCTAACAGTAATCAAGGTTCAGAACAACTATCATCATCATGACATAATTAGAAAGAGAACCCAGATAGAGAGAGGTTATTGATGCATCAAAATATTTGCAAGAGTTGGTCAAACCTTTGTGTGAACCTGGCAGTGTAGAGATTGGTCTCCATACGTGCACAACTGCTTTTTGTTTCCTATGCCTATCTATCTCAGAAAGCCTATTCTTTCTGCTAGACATCTTCCAAGTACAATTCAATCTCTGGCCATGGTACCAAACCTAAATATTTGAGTCAAATGGCATTATCAATAATTTATTGAGAAAGTATCATCAGAAATAAAAGACAAATGATCCACAATATTAAAATCAATATTATAGTAAAAAAAGATTGATTGCATACACCAATTGAGAAAAAGAAACAAACTTGAAGATAAAATAATATAACTTGCCAAAAAATAACTCAATCACAATGGCAAAAGGTAATTAATTGGTTAATCAGAACTATATTATATTTAAACAGCAAAAGGTGATGTTAAACATAATAATGAAGATGTAGGCAATGAGTATAAAATGTAAATTACGCCCCTTTAGTTAAAGCAATTGGGCTCTATACAGGAGGTTGTGGGTTCAATACTCACCAAGTTCAAAAAAAAAAAAAAAAAAAAAGGAGAAGTTGAACTAGAGGCCATCAAATGCTGTTTTGGGTTGGCCATTAAACTCGTGCTGGAGTACCCGAGAAAGCATTTGCCTAAGCTGGCGCGTAGCAACATTATACTGTATGAATTAATGAAACCTAACCCGCTTGTTTTCATATAAAAACGAAAGGCATCTGCGGTTTGCCACAAATATATAAGGATCACCAGCCCATGAAGTCTTTGCTCTGAAACTACCGTAAAATGCCTGCTTCAAAACTTTTTTTCTAGGAATTAATGTTACTCCTCAGTGCCACTGTTATAAAATGTCTTAACTACGAAAAATGTCCAAGTAAACGGTGCATATACTTGAAGCATTCCGTATACGATGAATATAATTGCATCGACCAAGCCACGTGGGAAGATCTAAAAAGAGTGTTGAACCCTAATTCTTTTTTCAGAAAATGAAAAGAAACTAAAAAAAATTGAATTGAAATTAACATACAACCCTGCACAATTTATCACTTAACTTTCTATTCAGCTAAATCAGCGAACACGATCGAAATAAAAAAACGAGAAAAAGACAAAGAATGAAATGAGGGCAAGAGAAACCCGCAAAAGAAGCAACCCGAAAAAAAAAACAAAAGAACGCGAAACAAGAGAAAACCTGTGGACGGCTGAAAGAATTTGAGAGAGCATTCAGCGCGTCGGCAACAATTAAGAGGCGGTCGAATCTGCCACGATTTTTTATCGCAAGAAATCAGTGGTTTCACTGAGGAAAGAGATAAACCACCGACGCTTGGTAACGAGCGATTGAGATTGAGAAGAACAGAGAGGGGAGGGGAAGGAGGAAAAGGATCATGGGGAGATACAGCTCATCACCTTGAAAGAGAGAGACACCTGGAGGCGATCATCTGGAGTCGAATCGGGGAGGGAGGGAGGAAATCGGGAGCGACGAAGCGGGCGGGGGGGCGGCGCGGGGCTTTTTTTTTTACCCCACGAAAGGAGCAGGGTGCTTTGGGCACGTGTTATTCACGTGCACTCGGGATTCCTTCTGACCGTGGGGCGTGCGTGGGGAAGGGGAAGGAATCGGCCGCTTGCTTTTGTCATTTTGGATCGAATCGGTTGAGGTGTAATTAGGCATTGCGGGAGTCTCACATTGATCATACATAGCCCGGTTTCAGCCGATTCAATCCGACCCATTTGAATCAAACCCGACTCAGATTTAATCCTCATTCTGGATCAAAGTAGAATAGCAACTACAGCTTAACGATAATAAGCCTCAGTGCTAGTCGTTATATTAATTATCACTAAAAATTATAATTGGGTGCTTTGAATGAACCCTAGGTGTTGGCCATGGCTTAACTCAGACATGATGTTCCCATGTTGTAGGTATTCCCCAAGTGCATGAGCCTCTTGCTAAGAGGATTTATGTACTTGAGCTTGGAGTTATACTGTATATGGCATTATTTACCTACAGCCACTTGCTCTACTTAATGTAGTATCCTACCTTAACCATGCCTAAGCCTTAAGTCAACTTGTTAGTTCATGTGTGTTACGGAATTGTACCCAGGTCTTCTTCTTGTTAATTTTCTCATTTTAAGAGAATTCTTTTGTCATGTTTTTGAGTACTTGATTTGATTGTTATCTTCGTATAAAAAAAAATCAAATAATATAGAGCCTAATTATTCTAATTAAAGAGGCCGCGTACACTTTGTGCCTAATTATTCTAATTAAAGAGGCTGCGTGCACTTTGTATGTATGATAAGAGTTATAAATTATAAATCATATTATCTATAAGTTGGATCATCTCAAGTGATTTATTAAATTTTAAAAATTAGCCTCCCATGAACTATTGTGCTCTACGCTGGGTACCAAATCGAAGCTCAATCACCAATATTGTACTTCCCCAACCACTAGTGTTGATCCATATCTTTCTTCAGACATCAATCTAACTTATCAAATTTGTCTTCTCTGTTTGGAACATCCCTTACCTTAAATGCATATAGTCATGTATAACCCCAGGTACTCCTCCGATAAGATGTTGATCCTTTTAGTTTATTCATTAATTTGGGAATACTTTGCCATTAAGAAGTTGAGTTTCAAACTAAGTTTAAATGGTGTTTAAAATCTTTACTTGAATTTGTATCCCAATCACTTGTATATTTTGAGATAAACTAAAGTATTTGATTATATTCTTTATCACATGCTCCAACACCTGTGTAGGCTCCCTTCAATTCCTTTGAATTTTATTCTTATAATCATTCTCCTTAAGTGGGATACTTCATACTTTAGCTATAGTTATGATACTACACATATTAATACTTACAATGCTTAGTATCCATCGTTTATGACTAAAAATACTGATGTATCTAATCTCATTTGCTCTTCTAGCTTTTATCCCTTAGTATCCACGTTGGTGTTCTTTTTTATCTTTGTATGTTTCATAACTCTATTATAAATTTCTTTACTCCTAAGGTACTTAGATAGCTTAGTAGTTTCCACCGCTTATCGAGGGTTAGCTTTGAGATTTGATGGTAAAAAATTACATGCAAATATTTTACACCCAATCATTCGAGACATAATATGCACCGGTGCTGTTGCACGTCCTTTTATATATATATAATATGCATTGTTTCAAACATAATAACATTATTTAATAAAAACTGTAATATTATCATTGTAAACCCCTATTTGAAAAAAAAAGAGAGGGGGAAAGAGGAAAAGGGCAGGGCACTATACGCGTGCCCTCTTCCTCGCCCATCCTGTGCTCCCCACCTTCGCTCTCCCGCCGACAGCCCTCGCCCATGCCTTCTTCCCATCGTCGACGAGTTATCCGCTTCATCTCCTTCTCCTCTTCACCTTCCTCGCACAGCGCCATCGGAGATCATTGTCGACGCCGTTCCAGTCGCCGGTGCCTTCAACATCGCCTCTTCCTCTTCCCACGGACGCCCGCAGCTGACTTGCCGGCGTCTCCTCCTCCACGCGCAGCCATCTTCTCCGAGCGACGAAGGAGTGGGTGCACACTCGTCGGCACGCCCTTCCCCGCGACCCATCGCCCCTCGCCTCGCCGCTGCCGGAGTTCGCAGCAGAAGGGGCTGCTTCCCCTGCTCGCGGGCGGAAACAGAGCCGCGAGCAGAGGGTTTCGATCGCGCGCCCACGCCTCGCCATCGCACCTCCTCCTCGCCCGTCGCCGCTGTCCATCTGCCGGCGACCGTCCTCCGTCCCCATCTGGTGCACTGAGCCCACGAGAGCTCGCCGGAGAATCGCCCCTGCTGTCCTCTTCCCACGCAGCGGCGAGCTCCGCTTCGCCGCGTCCATCGTCGCTGTTGTCGCCGCCGCTTGAGAGGACCTCGGCGGACCTTCGCGGAAGCCGGAGGGCTGCCGCCGGAGCCGAGCCGACCTCGCCGGAGCTCCATCGCGTCGGAAGGGAAGAAGCGGACGAGCGCCTCTGCCCACGCCGTTCGAAGGTTTTCTTCCCTAATCACAATTAATTTTTATTTAATTAAGTTAAGTAAGATTAGTGATTAAATTAAGATGAGTTAATTATTTAATTAAGTAAAGTTAAGTAATGGGTTGGGTTGAACCAAATTGAAGTGGATTGGGTTGGATCTGAGTTGAGTTTAGATTCAGATTGAGTTAGTTGGGTGAGTTGAATCAATTAATTGAAATTGATTCGAGCCCAAGTCAGATCAGAATAGATTGGGCTAGCTGAACCAGATCCAATTAAATTGGGCTGAACCCGAGTTAAGTCAGATTGAATTAATCCGAACCTGAGTTGAGCTAAATAAACTGATTTAAGCCCAAATTGAGTCCAATTGGATTGAATCAAATTGAACCAAATTGATTTTAAATGAATCCGAATTGAATCGATTTCGCTATTTGAACCTGAATTGAGTTAAATTGATTCAAATTTGACCAACTTAGATTAATTTGGTCAATTAAAGTTAATTTTGATCAACTTTGATTAAATTGACTTGGATTAGGAATGAATTTGAGCTTGGGCTTTATGAATAGAGTTGGGCTAAACAAATTAGACCGATTAAACGAATAGATCAGATTAACATTAAAATTTATTTCTATCCTAATTAATTTCAGAAAATTCTAAATAAATTTTCTTACCTCATAAATATTATTTGTTAGCTATCTATACCGTGATTAAAGTTTTTGGACTTCTTTTGGATTGGTTTCGAGGCCCAGACACACGATACAGGTGCGTAGGCTCACTATAACATGATCTAATCAAGATAGGGTAAATCTTAATTAGATTTTTTTTTGGAGATTCTTGGATGTCTGCCAATTAAATAAATATTATACCTATTAAAATACCAAAATACATATGCATGCTAGAAATACATGTTTTATTAATTGTTCCACCTGCTTATCTGCTTATAGTTTATTATTTATCTAACATGCTATGTTTCTCCTACCGCATGTTATTATTTATTGATGTTATATGACAGACTACACACATAGCTATCATGCAGAATAGGGGACCACGATAAACCATAAAACATAATATCGCGACATACACTAGACACTCTAGTATAGAGACAGGTGACATGTGACATGATACTATCATATTTTAGGAACATCACTGAAATACCCATAGGATGCTATTATACAGCCTAGATAACATCGCGAACCACCAGTGTTCGGTTAGTGATGTTCACCCCTCCCGAGGCTTCTGACAGTTTAGATACTGGGAGCGGGGCTGAGGGATTGGACCAGTTAACTCTTGGGTTAGATTAGACCAGAACATGGAGTGGTTCCAACCTAGGTTCTTATACCCACACGTGTGCCGCTTCGGCGACACCGTGATAGTCCTGAGATGGCTACCGGGAATAATCCCACTCGACGAGCTAGCAGATATGCGGCCGAGACACCACAACCCATCGTGCGGATGTGCGTCGACTCGGTTAGCATGGATTACTTTCGAGTTAGAGGGGAGATTCCCTTATGCCTTGGACAGTAGATCCGTGGACCGCACGGCTAGCATCTTCGACGTCCTGCAGACGATCGGATAGGTAGTCCGGATCCTAGGGTTATTTTATTTCGGCTAGCCGTGGCCGATGGTTCTTGTGATGGTGACCCTGTCTACGGACAGAGTGCAGTACTACACTGGGATCGTGCCCCTACGGAATCCGGGGAGGCTGTAAGGGCACGACGATTTTGCTAGGGGAGGCATAATCGGCGACTAGCGAGACGAGGGAGAGGGTTATTGGGTCACCCGTCCTCTCTGCCAACGTCAGTGCAACGGGCACAGGTAGAGACTTAGACTGTAAAGGCACTGATGGGCTTAAGGACATCCCGTGCCCGGACTAATCCTTAAGCATACGTGGCAGCCCGAGATATACGATATGAGTTAGAGTCAGGTTTGTCGACTTATTTTAGTGACACTGACCTATGAGATATAACCTAAGTTGACATATAGCTTGACGAGATAAAATTGATATTACATAAAAAATGGCTGTTTGATAACTAATCTCATTAAGGCATCCTTGAATGAGCCCTCTAGCCTTTGATTTCGTGCTATCGTTTTGAGCGGTAAATACGCACTCGGCCGCAAGGCTGAGCACACTGAGTTTAATGTGTGTGCAGGTGTAGCGGTGTCAGTCAGATTTGCAGACGAGGATTGCGTCATCTGAGGTGCGCTATCATCCCCGTTTCGGTTCTTTCTTGATTTTGGGACGTAGCATGTAGTAGATCGATATCGGGACTGTAACAGGAGACTGTATTATTTATTTTATTAATACTACTAGTTGTTTATATTGCATAAATAAGATCTTGTTTTACCTTGCATGGGTTGGTGAGCTCATGCAGCGATTGCCACATGCCCGGCAGGTGGTTCGGGGCGTGACAATCATTAATAGGAAAAGAAAGTATCAACAAGAATTAGTAATGTTGGTAGGTAATAAGGAAAAATAGTTGAGGTTTACGGCCCATGCTTCCTGCAATTGATCTCCCATCCCATACGCCTCCTTATGTGTGCTTAGGCACATCCCCCATTTCTTGCAAATGTCTCCTACCTGGTATACTTCGTATACTTGAGCTCAACGTTATGTTGTCCCTGTGCATCGTTTGTCTATGATTACTAGCCTTAATAAGGCATCCCTAATTGAGTATTATAGTGTCGTACTTATGCTTGAGCTTCATGATAGTTAGCTAGTACCTCGTTTATATATTGACCAATTAAGCTTAAATGACTCCCACCCTTGGTGACAAATAGGGCATTACAAATACATACTTATATTAAAATATTTATCTAATGTGTTTTTTAAATTTTTTGTGTACTGAACCTATAATCATCTTCAGTACATGCACTTTATCTAAAGTGATTTATTCTAAGGATAAATAAAAAATAAATTGAACCTTAAGCATATTTGGTTCGAGTTCAATTTATAGTTTCCTCAAGCTGATTATTTCAGTTTGATCTCAATTTTGAGTAAACTTCGGTTAGTTTAAAACAAACCAAGCAGATCAGTAACTATCTATCAAATCTGGTGGTGTCATCGATTAAAGTTTACATTTGCCTCTCAACAAGATTTGCCTCTCAACAAGTCTATGCTTGCTGGTGTTCGCAAAAGGTTTTTTTTTTCGGTTCCTTTAGGTTCAGTTCTGTTTTGTAAATATAATTAGTTATTTCATTTTTAATTTTACTGATCCTATTCTTTTTTTAAAAAAGAAGTAATATTAACCCTAGTAGGTTTAAACTCACAACTCATATAATAAATGCACGACCCACTATAACATAATAATAATTAGATACCTTCTACTATAACCAAAATAATATCCAAGATACTTGTCTTTGGATCTAATTAACTTCTATAAGTCAAAAAAATTGAATCTTAGCTGAGCTAAGAAATGCTAATTTTGTTTAATCCCATAAGATGCCTCATAAAAAGGTATCGGCCACCTATTTAACTTAGCATACAGCCCCAACCACTCTGAAAGCTCAATTACAACTCATAACTCTAACTAGCTAGTAACAGGACATAATTAAATAAATGAAATCTATTTTAAATCATATTGGCATTTTGTCATTGGCAAATAAAACTTTCAAATCGAACTCATTTAATAATAAAAAAATCTTAGATTGGAAATATTATAAGTGAACCCTGTTTGACCTTGGCTATAATTAAGCTCAGCTCTAACTACATTTGAACATACTCGGATGCCTCCCCACCGACATACCTGGCATAACTTCAGCCAACTCGAGTTATGTCAAATATTAATGAAATATCAGATTGAATTTTTTTTCTGTGTTTTTTTGCTTTCTTTTTCTTTTTCCTAATCTTTGCCCTGCAAGCAGCGCGTTTGGCACAACATTCTCTCACTGTCAAGATTAATTTATTTATGGAGGTTAAGAGAGGGACCAAACAATTTGGAGACCCTGACAATTCCGCAGAGGTCATCGAGCCAACAACACATGCCGTGTCGTACGCACATATCTTTGGCCTGAAACGGAAATATCACTTAGATTGGCTTTAAATACATATTCCTCCCCCTACCACTCGGCCTCTGAATAATAGAATGATGATTGTTTGTATTAACAGGCTGGAAAAAAAAATTAAAGCATCCAGAATCACACGTGTATATACATGTACATTCAGGCTGGAAGAAAGGAGAGCTTGAGTAGGACATGACCACCGGGGAGATCATGGGTCAAGCACCAAATAGCAGATGAATCATACGTGTGCGTGTGCATATACATCAAATTACAATCAATACTAAAGAATAAATCATGCCAAGTTTGACTAATTTTTGAGATAGCAAATTAGGTATTGGAAAATACTAAACTTGACTCAACCTACCCATCCTCGAGTTTAAATAAATATCTGCTCCACACAAAGTTTGACCCAATAACTCAAATCCAATCTATGAATCTGTTGGTCATCGTTTCACCTACTGAGGCCGGGTCTCAAAAATTCATGTCGAACCAACCCACAAGTATAGAGGAGAAAGCAAGTACCAAAAGGAAGAAAAAAATGAGAGCAAAGCGTATACCTCAAGTGAAGATAACATAAATATCTGAAGCCAAGTGGAAAGCCAAGTATAAACAAGAGCAATAAGTGGATCCCATGCACGATACGACCAATCAAAGGTAGACAGCTGGAGTGAACAGATATGCATACAGATGTATAGGACTTGGACTAGTTCCAATCATGCTCTTAAAGAGGGCATTTCCCTTCATCATTATTTTGATCTAGAGAACTTAGAAGAGCTGTCTTGCTCTTCCTACCTTAATCTTGGAGCCGAAAGGATGTAATAAACTCATAACTACTGAGTTTGGGAAATTTTCTAGGAAAAATCAGCATTAAACTTTTAGGACGCAGCGGAAGCTGCATCTACCAGGAGACTACCTTTTTTTTCTCCCTGAAGATACATGGTTCCTTCGTCTTTTTTCTGAAATCTTCAAATGGCAGTGGGCAGTCGTCTACCATCTCAGCATCATGTTCTGGAGAGTAAAAAAAGTTTTTTTAAAAAAATCTAGATAGATAAGTCAAAGTAGAGCCATAAATCATGAGCATACATTATGTACGTAATGTCCATGAACAAATAGAAGATAGAAACCTGGCACCTGAATACTAGATTTACCATCTTCTGTTGGGAATCCGGAGCAACACGAACACCTAAAGCTAAAATTATTTCAGATGACCACATATGGGTCTGAACTGAAGAATAGAAAATTAAGAAATATACAAGCAACAAAGAACACTGAATAGATGGATCACCGATCCACAAAACATAGTGTTACAGGATACCCCACTATGCTCTAGCATGTAAATTGATAGGAAAGATCTATTAACAGAGAACTGAAAAAAGGATTTCACATATCCAACTTAAAAAGAAAGGAAAAACGATAGATCAGAAATAGTCAAATTTGTAACACACTATCAACCATGTCTCATGAAGGCCATTTCTAGCAACATCTGTAGTCACCTTAATAGGAATACACTATGTATCCTGAATCGCACGAAGTGCCTTGAGCAACAACAATTTTGCAGCCACCTTTGGTAGCATATGCTATCTCCTTGTTCAACGCAACCAATTTGAATCTACACCTGGAGAGCCCATAAAGAAGATACACTCAACCAGAGTAGTCCTCTACCATGAGATGGGACACTGAACATACAGCATTACCAGTCATTTCGCTGAAGCATTCCGCTGCAGCGTAGGAATCCAACTGCTCGATGAACCCACGTTTGAAGCATCAGTTGGCCCTGCTTGTTTGGAACTTAACACATTTTTCTTTTGAGCTCCAGGAAAAGCAAATGACATCGAGGATACTTGTGGTCTCTCAGTGCTTGTTCCTATCCTCTGAAAGGTTGGAGAAAAAAAAATAAATAAGAAAACTACAATGATCCACATTATCAAAAATAAAGAATCAGAGTTCAGAACTTTTCTTAGTGTGGGTAGATTAAATAATTCACTGCAAGACCCAACTTCTATGACTTACCAACTTATCATGGCGCAGATTGTCAGAACTAGCATTCTTATCAGCTGCAAGTTTGAACTGCATTTGAACAGTGGGACGTGAAGCATTACTTGGTCCTATACGCTCTGTAATTTCATCAGGGTGAGGAACATTGCTTGCACTTGCAACTGGAGAAGAAGTTGACCAATCAAATGCATATCCGTGGAGAACTTGTAAATTCAGCAGACAAATGCATATATCTCAATAAATAGGTAATATATCTAGAGCAACACGACAATAAAAAGAAAATGTGTAGCTTTAACAAGATGGACAGTGACGATTTTAGTTGATCTTATTTAAAAGATATAAAAAATATTTACAGTTAAAAAATGGTGATCCTGCCAATAAAAAGAACCATCATGATCCTCGGCATCAAATACAATTTGATCTTGAAAGCATCTAATCATAATTATAAGTAAGCCATGAGTTTGTACATTTCTACGATTACCAGGGACCAAAATGGCATAATATCTGTGACTTCATAGCAGAAGATATTGCCAGCATGGTTTACTACTTATAGCAATCATAATTTGTGACCATTTCTAAGCAAATACATTCCACATACAGAAACTAAAAATAGTATTGAAACTAGACACAAACCTTGATGTCTGTCAACATCCATCGGAGTTGCTCGGCTAGTTATTCCACCAGAGACTGGCTGTTACAGTTCAGAGATTAAATCAAATATTAGCTCAAGCAGTGCAAGTTGAACTTTAATGATATAATTATTAGTCAAGCACATCATAAATAAATGAAATAGCTCAACACTCAAATTCATATATTTAGGTATAACATGGTCCCTCCCTAAGCAAAATGCAAAGAGAGAAGTTCATAAGTAATTGTTTGCTTAACCATCGAACCCTCTCAAATAGGTTATAGACCAATACTGTTGTATTATATAGAAATAACCCTATTTGGCTATCAGATTCCATGTCTTCCCATGATTACATTCTCCAATCTTATTCGTAAAAGATTTAACTGCTTATTAAAGAATATTTCTAACAAATGTGATAATGCAAAGAGTACTGACAGAGGAGCGAGGTTGAGATCTTGTCCGCTGGGCTTGCTGGTACTTTAAAATTGTCCAGTCAAAAATATAGTCAAAATCAAAACCTGCCATGATAAAATAGGCAAAAGTTGGTCTAATTCAAACAGATAAAATGTTGGCAAGTATAGACCTATGATAAGGAACCATGTCCGTAAGCATAATGTATTAACTAAAATAAAAGCATAACCTAAAAAAATCCACCATTATGCAAATTAACAGATTGAATACCGTCTCTTTACAAATATTGCTGATCCAGAAAACATACACACTTGTGAAAATTAGTACAAGGATGATGCCAAATATGACTGGAAGACATTTTAAACCTACAATTGAACTAAAAAAGAAAATGCATACAGCTAATCATGGAAACTGGTGACAAAATTAAACTTTCTGGCACTTTACCTTCACGACTAAACAAGTCACGGAAGAGGCGCTTCAGAAATCCATAATCAGGTCGTTGTTCAAAAGTCAAGGAATGACAATAATGGAAGTAAGAAGCAAATTCCACTGGATGAGATTTACATAAAACCTAAATGATTTTGGTCATAATCAAGCATGTTAGTAAGTAATCGAAGTCACAGTTGCCATATGCATAAAACATGTAATTATAGAATACATACTTCAATAGGAGTTGAAAGCTTCTTCTCACATATCTTATCATACTTCTGCTTCTTTGTTGCAGCTTTTAGGCCTTGCCATGGAAGACTTTAAACAACCAGATGAAAACTAAGTTAATTACGATGGATGCACGGACATAAACTAAGAAGCAATTCTTGGAAGAAAGTTCAGGCTTTTGTTGTGATTAGAATAAATAAAGGGAGGGAAATACTCAAAGCATGAATAAAAAGAATAAACATCAATGTTAATTTGATGCAAAATAGCTTTTAATAAAGCCAATTTTGAATTTAATCTAAGAAAACATGAATTATCAGGACATTGGTGATCATTTGGGAGCTGATAGGACTTTAGTCAGGCAAATATGAATCCCACATTCTATCAAATGTGCTCTTGTTGTCATTCATCACATAAAAACTTACCAGGGTTATTGATCAATTAGTATAAAGAAACGAGTAAAAAGAAATGGCTAAACACTGAAAATACACAAGAGGCTCCAAGAAAACCATACCTCCCTCTCAGGAAATAAAGAAGAACATAACCAAGAGACTCCAAGTCATCCCGGCGACTTTGTTCTGAAAGGTAGATGGCTCAAATAAATCATGATATCACCATACCAATATCTAGCAATTAAATTACTTAGATTGAGGTTAGTTACCAATGCCAAGATGAGTATTGCAACTTGCATATCTAGCAGTCCCAGTCAGGTTTTTGTTTTCTCTGGAGCAAGAAAAGGAAAGTTTGATTATCACCAAAGCATTGGGATCGTTGGACAATTACATTCTCAAATATAAAAGATATTATATAACATCTTATTGTCACAAACTTCCATCATTCGATAAGCGTCTTTAGCTTTTCTCATTGTTTTTATCTTCTTTTTTTTAAAGATAGCATTGCATTCATTTCACCAATCTGAAATGGTACAATAAATCATCCAAAGGGATGCATATATATGTATATAGTATATGGTATATAGTATATAGTTAGTATACACAGTGTTTTTATCATTTGATGCACACTTTTGCAAGAAAAAAACTAGATGAAGTTGCTAATTTTCCGTTTTGGGTGCAAATAAGAGAATATGTCCATATTTGAAAATCAGCAAAACTGGTCTTTGGCAACCAGATGCTTGAATTGACATGAAATTCAACTCAGTTTTCAGGTTAATTGTACAAACCTGTATGGGATATGACGGTTGGTGGTGGAATCTCTATATCTTTTCGCAAGCCCAAAGTCGATGATGTATACCTGGAGAACCTCATTCAAAAGAAACATTCAGCAGAACAACTTTAGCATTGTACATGCAGCACGATGAGATGAACTTTGAATGTCTACCTGATTGGCCTTCCGGCCAAGACCCATTAGGAAGTTATCAGGTTTGATGTCTCGGTGCAAAAAACCTTTTGAGTGAACATACTCTATTCTAGTGATCTGTAAAATCCAGAAATAGATTTAGATTTTTTATTATAACTTTGAGCACGGTATATAAAACCCTACTGTATGCCACCATTTGACATGGAACTATGTAATTTCACTTCATCTGTCTTTCTTTACTGGATAAACCAGATTGGTGACACAAGATAACAATCACACTACATGGTTGAACATTTTAATTACCATCTGATCTGCAAGCATCAGGACTGTCTTTAATGAAAATTTGCGGCCACAATAGACAAAGAGATCTTCAAGGCTTGGACCCAGCAAATCAAGAACAAGAACATTCTCCTCGCCATCAACACCACACCATTTTATGTTTGGGATGCCACCTGCATAAACGATTTTATATAGTCCAATTTACCCATAAACTCCAGACTGGGAATTCTATGCTATAGATTTGTCTGACTTACTTCCTCCCTGAAGAATGTTATACAGCTTGGCCTCATAAAGCAGCTGAGGGTGTTTAGTCCTACTGTTCTCCTGCGCCCATGAGTAACAAATATGAAACAGCAGCGCCAGTCAATTCATGAAACAAAGCCAAAGTATCGTAAATGTCTTACAAGATACAGAATAAAGCACCAACCTATACTGAATATAAAACAATATTGAATAAAAAAACAAAATTTTTCAAAATAGCATCCATTTTAAACAAGTGAGATACAAAATCGAAACTTCAGTCAATATTTCAACCCGCGAACAATTATACCACCAGAGCACCGAGCAACACACGGCACGTCAGGCCACGGTTAGGGCAGAAGCAGAAATGCATCAATCAACACAAAGCACAGTCCAAGATACCAGTTAACTACGGTGCACAACTTCTTCGCAGGGGGAAAACAATAAGAAAAAATAATTCTCCTAAGACGTCCACTGCAAACCAGCAGTCGGGGATCGGCCGAGCAGCCAAACGATACAGAAAGGAAGATCGGACCACTTACGATCTTAACAGCGACGATCTCGAACGTGTCCACGTGGGTCGCTGAAACAATACGCGAAATCAACAAAGAAGAGTCAGCCGGAAACCAAAGAAATGAACCCAAAAAAAAAAAGCAAGAGAGGGAAGAAAAAACAGAAAATTGATCGTCGATCCAAATAGGGATTGTGGTATCAGAAAATTGGCAGGGGGTGGGGGTTGCGGAAAAATTCACCGAGAAAGATCTCGCCGAAGGATCCGCTCCCGATCTTGCGCCCTAGCTTGTACTTCCCGCCGACGATGCGATCCATGACCTAGGCGTGGTCGGATCCTTCCCAGATGAGCATCCAGAACTAGGGTTTGGATTGGGGCGGGAGGAGGAATTCACGGGGAAAGAAGAGCGAGAGATCTCGAGGGGCGTGTGGGTGTGGGGGAGCAGTCTTAGATGACGGTGAAGACGACGCGGGGGGGCGTTTCGGTAAATTTAAATGCCTTGCTAGAGAGGGGAGGACAGGGAAGGGGAAGGGAAGCAACTCGATGTTATCTCTGCGTCCGAACTCCTCCGGGTCGGTTCGCCTCCATGCCATGCCCCGCCCCGCCCCGCCAGCCTCTCCTCAGTTTCATTTCGAATTCGGATTCATGGAAATGCTTGCAATTTGGACCCGCATCATTTTTTTTTAAACACGATTAATTTATTTATTTATTTAGTCAAAATCGTTCCTAAGTTTTGTTTGATACATTCAGCTACTACACGTATAAAAATGAACGAGATATTATCGATCTTCCATGTATTTTCCTTGTGAATAAACCGATTTTAGTCTATCAAATTTTTTTAAAAAATAAAAAAAATTCATTAATTTAAATGGCCTTTATTATTTTGTCTTTTGAGTGCATGTGAATACGTCCAACTCACCCCCTCTTATAAAGATCATACTATTCGATCATGATAATAAAAAAATTTCATGCTGCCCTAACCCCCTTTACATCTCATATATTTATATTAATAGTGTAAGGATACCATGCATCACACTAAATTTATACCATGATTACATAAATTTTGTAATATTTTTATTCTCTCCTTTGTTCGAAGATATTTTCAAATTAATATATCATATATAACAATATATCCTAGCACACAATGCACGTTTAAAATCTCAACACTAAAATAATTTAAGAATTAGGTAGAAACATATATTACAAAAAAATAGATATTCATACATTCAAAAATAAATAATCATATTTTTAAAATAATATCTAATGAAGTCTTTCTATAGAGGGTAGTTATTACTTAATCTCCTAACATATAAGAAAAATAAGATTCGAATTGAATCTATAAGTTGGATAAAAATAATAAATATTTATAATCTCTAAGGGAGGGTGTAAGTATATTGCACCTAAAGAGCTAAACAGAGAATAATATAAAACTAAAGATATTTGATAGATTTTATAAAAGAATAAAAATCCAAAAACTTTTTGTCTTAATGATTAATTATAATATACATCGGCGTGCTTGATCATATAGATAAAACACTCTTAACATCCCCATTAACAATCATGATTAAATCAGCCATTATAACTATTTACATCATCCAACGTGAAAATCTGCATAGTAGAGTTTGCGTCGAGTTTTACCAGAGGTTGTTCCTTTTTGCTTTTCTATAAGCACGTATTAGCTTATTGTCCATGCTCCAATCATGTAAAATATATCAGTTTGGGTTTTAGAAAAGTTCTAACATAAGTTGTTTAAGACAACCAACAATCACTTTAGAAATAAATATTCTCATGTTATTTTCTAAACTAATTGGTCTAAAATCAACTACAGCATTAGATATTGCTCTCAAGTAATAGAATAACGTGGCTAATGGAGAATATACCCATATTAATTTCCCCCTCAATGAAATTTTTAAAAATTTGCTTGACTTCCTTGTGTCATGCCATGTTGCTTTATGGAACTCATAAGTCAGTCCATCGTACCCTTAGTGTCTTTAACTTTCTCATGCATTTGATTGCATTTTTAACTTTTTAAGTATCAAAATCTGCTTGCAAGTTATCAAAATTTTTACTCCTAGAATATGTGAATAAAAAATATACTTAAGTTACTATATATATAATTCATTAATATATACTTCAACTTATTAAAGGCTAAACATATAAAGAAGAGATTTAACATTTTATGTTATTTCATTTCAGCTATTGTTTTTTTTAATGTACATGACTAGGATATATTTGATAGGTTACAAGGGTATTGTTAATACAATGATGTTACTATGATGTTATCAATACTTCCCCCGTTCAAAAATTGTGTGGGGCTAAATTATCGGTTGTTAGGATGGGCAGCAATTAATGGTTGATAGATTATCTTTATTACTATTATTGTTACTATAGTAGATTTGTAATTTTGAATAAAGTTATTTATATAATATTTTTTAATAAATAAATTAAATTATTATTTACTAATAAAATATTACATTGTTTCGGTAAAGTTATGACATAAAAGTTTTACTCCTAATAACTTATTTGATAACATTAAGAGTAATTATCAATTCACATTCTAGGAAGAGTATTTGAGTATCACCGTAATATCATATTCTACAAGTCATAAATGAGTAAATTCTACAAGTCATAAATAAGTAAATACATTAAAAATGAATATCTTAAAGAGTAGTAATATTCTAAACTGGACATAAGATAATAAATTCTCTTATTTTATCTTTATCTACCCTAGTAAAGATTATTATCTTGATGTGCTGAAGAAGGACCACTTTATCCTTTAATTATTGTTTAAATAGTCTCCGGTTCCTCTCTTCCCAAATATGATATACAAACTTTGTTTTCACTAGAGGTGCAAACAGGCCATGCTCGGGCCGACCCGAGCACGGCACGCTCTTAGAGCGTGCTGAGAGAGCGTGCCGGGCTCCGCACGGCACGGTTTAGAACCGTGTCGTGCTCGGCACGAACGAGTCGTGCTTTGCCTCCGCCCGGCACGGCACGAAGCACGGATATTTGCCGTGCCGGGCTAGATCCGGCACGGCTCGTGGCGTGCCTGATCGTGCCGGGCTGCTCCCATGCCGGAACCACCCGTGCCCGTGCCCCGAAGCATCCCGGCTGCTCCTGCAGGCTGCAGGCCTGCAGCCTGCAGCGTGAGGATTGATGAAGAATAAGAAGGGAAGGAGATGAAGGGAGAGGAAAAAAAACGCAGAAGGAGAGGAGAGGAAAAAAAACGCGAGAGACTCACGGCGGCTGCCCTTCCGCTCGCGCCCACCAGCCACCCTTTCGCTCGATCCCACCGGCCACCACCTCCGCTGGCCTCCCAGTTCCCTTCACCAAAAATCCTCGACAAGCTGCTGCTGCTGCTTTGCAGGTTGCTTTGCTAGTTTGCTTCTGCAGGTTGCTATGAAAAAGAAGAGATTTGCTAGTTTGCTTGTGCAGGTTGCTATGAAAAAGAAGAGATTGATAGCAAAAGGACGAGAGATTTGAAAGATGAGAGAGCTAGCCGAGTAGCCGTTGTACATCTGCCGTCTGCGACTTTTAAATTGCAGAGTGGTTTTTAATTTTATCATTAATGGCACGGCAGCTTTTGCCTTTTTTTTCTATTGGACCGTTTGCCTTTTTCCAAATTCTAATTGCACGGTTCGTACTAATTAAATAATAAAATAAAACTTATTAATTGTATAAGATACGTTCACCTTTTTTTCAATTGTACTGTGTAAATTAAATAATAATAAAATAAAATATATTAATTGTGCAATATGTTAAGTTACGCTTCAACTGTGCTCCTCCTCCTCGGCGTCCTCGGCTCCTCGCCGGTTGCCTGCTCCTCATCATGGCAGGGGGCTTCCTCTCCTCGTGCCTTCTCCTCATCATGGCAGGGGCCTTCTGCTCTCTCACCAGTCGTAGACATTGTGGTCTGAAGGCTGAAGGAGGGACGACGGCGGCACGGGGGCAAGCTCTCCTTCTTCACTTCCTCCTGGCTCCTGCTCCGCCTCACCCTGGAGCCGGCGGCGTGGATCGGCGTGGATCTGATGAAGGACAACCGACGACTCTCACCTTCCCACTGTTCTTTGGCGTGCTCGTGCTGGGGCCTGGCCGTGCTCGTGCCGGGCACGGGCCCGACCGTGCTCATGCCGGGCACGGGCCCGACCATGCTCGTGCCGTGCTCGTGCTGCGGGCTGCGGAGGTGCCGCCCGGCACGAGCACATACAAGGAGCGGGTCGTGCTAAGCACGGCCCGACTATTCATCGGGCCGTGCCCGGCACGACCCGATTCGTGCCGGGTGCGGGCTGCCCACGGGCGGCCCGGCCCATATTGCACCTCTAGTTTTCACCACCTACATAAATTATCCTTTCAATATTCTTTTTTTAGCTATTCTAGCAGCTAAATTAATTATAGTTTTCCATATAGTTTGTTTCAATACTTTTTCATTTTATTTCAACAAATCACTCCATATAGTCTTGCTATATTTACATTCATTCACTGAATGCTCCAAAGTTTCTACTGTAGTGAAACATAACTGACATTTTTCTTTCATGCCCCACTTGAGTAGTTTATCTGCAATTATTAATTTCTAAAGTAAAACAAACTATAGAATGAATGTAGTTCTAAGCTTAGCAGTAGAATCACATATCAAATTTGTCAATGTACCCACCAATATATTATAAATTGCATCAATTATGATTTTCCTAGTTAGTGTCATTACCAGTTGAGGGTGGTATTGTAAATTCTGTTTTCTTTATAGAATTTTTTTTAAAAATAAAATAAAATAATATATATATATTATTATAACATTAAAATAAAAATAATAGGAAAATAAATAATATAAATAAATTAGTGAATTAGTAAAAATAATTATTATAATATAAAGAATTTGTTTATTTAAAATTAATTTTTAAAAATAATAATAATATATATATAATAAGTAAATAGAAATAGGAAAAAGAAAAATATTATTAAAATAAAATAAAAATACGCCGCAACACGCGTGCTACAGCTAACCCGCGAGGGTTCGAAACCCTCGAGGGCAACGGCGGGCGGCGAGAGTGTTTAGAGCTCCGGCTGTCGGCGAATTCGACGGGGAAGACCGTGGCGGACTATGGTCCGCCGTTGTAAGGCCGGCGGAGCGGGATAGCAGCTCCGACGGACGGCGCAGCGAAGAGGGCGGCAGGGTGAATCCCCCGAACAAGGGGTGGCAATCGGAGGAGAGATTCGACGCCGGCGGAGCGAATTGGAGCTTCAGCGGCCGACGACTCCTCGAGCGGGGTTCCAGGTTGAACTATGCGTCGGTTTGGGCAGCGAGGAGGTGTGAGGCAGCTCCGGTGAGCTGGGGATAGCGTCAGAGGGGCGAACCAGCTGCAAATAGGGGAGTCCCCTGTTTTCACTAGTCTCGCCGGCGATTGGCTTGGTAAGGGCCTCCTGCTGCGACGACGAGCTCCCAAGATACAATTCGACGATAGTGGAGTCGATGTGAAAGCGCAGCCGCGACGATTAAAGTTTGTAGGCGGTTATAACCAGCGATCGAACGGGCGGCAGAGGAGAAGTCTGTGCCGGTGGGTTTTGGGAGCTCTCAGGCTCGATTGACGACAACAGGAGCTCGCTGGACGGTCGAGGAAGGTGCGGTGAGGGAGTGTCTGTCGTTCTCGCATGTTCGTGGCAGTAGAGCAGCGACGTTCGACGTAGAAAGGCGACGGCAACGCTGCTGGTTACGAGCAGGGGAGGAGGCCTTCGAGCAAGCAGACCGCACTTGCGGTTGTGGTTTAGCTGATTTTCACAATTTTTCGACTGGGTTGATGCGGTTCAACATTGCTAGAGCTTTATTGGTGAGTTTTAAGCCTTGAGAAATTTATTTAGAATTTTTAATATACTTTAGGTGCAATTTTCGAATTATTTTAGGTTGGGTTCAAGGTTTGAGTGCGTTACAATGTCTGAAAAATATAAAATAAATTTAGATGTTATGTTATGCTTAAAAATATTTTCCATGATTTAATTAAAAAATTTCAAGATTATTAGAATGCGGCTTTTAATTTAATTATGATAATTTAGGTTAATTTAATATTTAAATGAATTAATTATATGTTATATGCATGAAGAAATATTTTGATAGATGTTACGACATTTAGATTGCATTAATTGGAATTAAAATAATTTATTTTGAATTATTACATAATATTCCGCAAACTGCATCCATCATCTTAGGTAATATGAATAGTTATGACCAATACTTTTACACTCCAAATTATACCGACTTTATAAGTTGAACTCTCTATCACGCCCAAACTTTGTCGGCAACCATGACAATCATCGTATGAGTTAAGCATAACTCATACAAGGTTAATTATAATATCATAAAGAAATATAACACTGACATAAAAATCTGTAGAAATTTTTTGCGATCACAACTTGATACAAATAATTTATTTTACCTAATATAATCCAACTAAGAAATGAGATATGTAACTCATGACAAGCTAATGTTTGTCTCTCGATGTAAAGTTCCCTACAAATTTACTCAGTGTCCAAGTACCTATGCATGGAAAAATAAATTACGCCGAGTCTTGTCGCCCAGTAGCTATAGAAAGAGTAATCTCTCGCAATTGTTAGGGCAAGGGATAATGTCATACATGAAATTAATTAAAATAAGACAGTCATGATATGAATATGCTGTAAGAAATAAATTAAATCATAAGTGATGTCTTTCATGTCATATTTTGTGTGTAAGATATCATCATCCATTATATTCTCTAATTTCACATTCTCTAGGGTTACCAACCTATGCTTAAGATATGCCCAGGCTAGGGACTATTCATAAGCCTGTTAGTGTCCTTCTATGTTTCTGCCTAGGGCCCGTCACACTGACTTTGGGTGAGATCACCGGTAACCGTAGAATTATTTCTTTTCGATCTCGCAAGCCGTACTACAACCCACGCTTTGAGACCTTCGCATATGTGTCTCTCCAGACTCATACTATGTGACTACCATGTAATACTACATTCTGCCCCATTACAGGGTTACCTCTTTATTTAATTTCAATGGTCTGGTGAACCAGGCTCTGCACATTTATTTAAACTCCAAGGTCTAGACTACCCCCTTATAGGTCTGCAGAAACTGAATAGGGTACGCTAGTTGTCTTTTGACCCTTAAGTCCTTGGGCAGAACGGCTAGAATAGTTCCTCAATTCTCAAATCTTTGAAGTTTGGTTGTATGCCATGAGGGAAGTATCTCAACTATATGAGAAGACCTAAACTCAAAGTTGAGTTAGGTATGCTTTCGGTTACCCTTACTGGACTAGCATGGTAAAACTTATCAACCATAAGAGAAAAAAGTGTAAGGACCTAAAAATCATCTCCTAGTTTCGATGTCTCTAGGATATAAGGTCTTATTTATTTCCATATATATAGACATATATCATGATATTAATATTTGTCTCTGTGTTGCATAGTATTCATGAATTGTATAACATCAATCATTGAACATCTCATGCATTATAGTAATTTGCATAAAATAGCATACAATGAAGTTTTCAACATAACATTCATTAAGTCATAGGTTTAAATAAAATGTGCCTTATGTCCAAAATTAACAATCGCCCACCAGAGGCTCTAACTGTGGCAATTCATAATTGAACTTAAAACAAATCACATTGCTCAAGAAAAGTTCTTCCAATAATTTAGTCACCATAGGTGTCAATCAATCTCCTAAAAACATCATAAAGCATGCATTTACTTTACAATTTTATGAAAGTTTAACTTCAACCCATTTTTCCTATCCTAAGGTATTGTATTAACTTAGAGAAAGAAGTCTTGAGTAAAAGATACAAATATTTCAGGAAATAGATCATCTACAACACTTTTTATAAACATAAGATCTCAGAAGATGATTTATGTTCTTAAATCACTTATCAAGTTGTTGATATTTTTCGGCAGCAGAAATGTTTAGTCTTTTCCACTATTGTCACGTGGAAATTGCCATTATCCTCTAGGGTCATTCATAACCCTTTTAAATAGGATTAAAGAAATGCTTGTCTGTAGGGATGAAGGAAGAAGTCATTTATAATTTGTATATTCCTTTTGTTTTTATAATTGAACCAATGGAGAGATAAGAAACATTCATTTTAGTAGGTTGGTAGCTGAAATGAAAGGTAAGGAGGTTCTTTCTCCTTCTATCTTAAAATTTCCAGCAAGAAATGAAAGAAGATATTGTTAGGATAGTTAACTTTTATACATCCTTCCTATCATTTCATCTGGCCAAATGATGTGATCTATGAGTAGAATTTGCTGGGAGTCTCTCTTGTTATTTAAACAACTCAGTAGAAAGAAGTATAATTCAGTTGTGATCAGCTAGAGTCTCTTTTAGATGTATCATGAATTTATTAGGTAGGAGTTTAGGAGTTTAGGAGTTAAGGTAGCTTAACAAGTCCTAATATGTAGTAGAGTTGATATGATACTCCTAGCTGTTCACATTTTACTTTTATGTAGGTCTACAGATTGTTTTAGGTTTAATATGATTTCTGCATTTGTCAGATTTTGGGAGTATTGAGGTATTTCTTACTTGGTGTGATTTCATAGCTATGGAAGAAAATGAAGAAAAGGAATTGAGAAGAGAAGCTGTAATAGTTATCAGCTTGTGTCAAGTTGGAAGGAATGATTTATCTATTGCGTTTTCAAAGTAATTTAGTATACCATGGTAGCTAGAATGGTGCCACTGACTTAGATAATAAAACTTGGATTCAGAAGAAAGAAATAAGGGGAACAGAAAAGGAAAAAGAAAGAAAGAGGAAGGGTGCTATAATCCTTCAAAAAGAATTTGTTTGGATGCAGAATTTTGGATGCATCAATGGTTGCCAAAGTGCTAAGGTTCAACTAGATTCTTGATGTATGGTTTCCTATATGAGTATCTGATATTTCGTATTTATATTGGATTTGATAAAGAGCATTAATAACCACTAGTCTAATAAATGCAGAAGCTAGAATCCTCTTGAAGGTTCATTTCTTAATTTTCTTCACTTCTTAGTTGCACACTTTTAGATTGGCTGTGAGTATCAAGATGGTGTCTTAAATCAGTTCAGTAATAGCAATGCCCTTAGTTTAACTACAAGATCAAAAGAATACTAGAGATTTAAGAATTTGTAGAAACTAAACATTTTATACTTGTGTATCAACAAGGAAGCATTGAGAGTTTTTTGAAAAAAACTGCTAAGGAGTGAGGAAGTTTACACTTTGACTGGATAGTTGGGGAGTTTCACATTCTATGGAGAGTGATCAGTATGTAGGTATCAGTATATTAGAGACAACACTTACAACCAGGTTACAAAAGAATCCGATTTTGCATTTACACAATTTCCTAGCTCAAAGCTGAATTATCGAGGATAGGAGGAAGAGAAGATGTTGATCTTTTGCAATAAGGTTCAATAGTAATAGAATAAGCTATAAAGGTTAAGAATTCACGGAGTTTATACATTGGAAACTTTCAGTTACTAATTGTGCATTTCTGAACTTGTTGGTACAATTCATTGATTTTACCATTCTGGTTTGCCAAGGAGACAATCCAACAGAATTTTCAGCATCTATAAGGAGGGTTAGAATGTTACCATTCTGGTTTCTAAAGTCAAGGATCCTTATATATTTGATAATGATACTTATGATGCATTATTGTAAAATAGGTTTAAAGTATCACTTACAATTTCACTAAAAACTCTTGATTTGGCATGCTGCTATAGTACTACCAGTTGCAGTAGTACATAGTATTTGAATTTAGATTTTTTTTAATGCTTGATCAGGTGGTTTTGAGTTCAAATATTTCAAAACTTAGAAGTCTAGTAAGTTGATAGTAAGGGAAAGGATTCTTGGTAAAAATGGAGGTTCTAAATCTACATTTGCTGAAAGTATCAGCTTGTGCCAAATTTGGTGATACAAAGGGAGTGGTGACTGATAATTCCAATAAGGCAATCCTATTTAGAATAGACAGTTGAGAAAACTTTCAACCTAAATCAGAATTGAAAAGAGATCCATAGTCATCATGAAATTAAAGAATTCACGCCATAAGGTTTGCAGACTTGTCAAAAGGGATTTTGATTGAGATAAGATTCATTCATCATCATAAGGAGAAAGTCCCCAAAATACATAGGGTCTCATATGTTTATCTTAAAATGTAGTACCATCAATTAAGTATTTATAATTCATTCAAAAGTTTACAATAGGCAATATGTTAGTTTTTGGATGGTGTTGTTTCAATGGTAATAGAAAAGTGTAGTAACAACATGAAATTTTATCAATGTTTCTATATTGCTAAGATTTTATAGGGAGTCCTAACTCATACAGATTCTGGATTATGCATACAATTAGTCCATGTAATGCTTCTTGTGCCAAGGTAGGGAAAGTATTAAGATTGTGCATAATTCTAAATGTGAAGTAAGAAGGTTTATTCATTAAGATTTGATCCTTGAACCTTTAGAGCAAAGCTGAATAATTCAAAATTCACGATGGTCTTAAAAGCACTGACTATGCTTGCTTGCTAAACAAAAGTTAGGGGCCCGTTCAAACTTAGAACTTTTAGATTAGTTGAAATGGGCAGTGGCTAAGATGGTGGTGTATTAATTCAATCCATGCTACTCAATTCTGTCTATTTACTAATGATTCAAGGTATGGGTGAATTTTAGTTGTCAAGTTTCACTAAACACAATTTCACAGTATCATAGAGGCAGTACTAAAGCTTATACAATAAAATTCAAGCATAATGCATCTATCTCAAAAGATATAGGGGGTTAAACCCTCGTATATGTCAAGTTTAGTGTAAGCACGATATCATATTCATGAATTACATTATATGCTTAATCTATAAGGTAATTTACCAGAATATAAGTTTATCAAGCATGATGTAAGCTAATAAAATATGGTATCAGATTTATATCATCAACACATAGAAATGCCTAATTTATAAATTTTCATGCCACATACATATCAAGCATATCAAGTCATAAAATTAGCATACGATACATCTTACAAAAGCAAAATAAGGTAATATTTGGATTAATTTAATCACACCCCATTTGAATTTAAATTTCACATAATCTACGTTACCCTTTTCTATGGTAATTTGACACAAGCAAAGGGTAAAACAAATCATATAATTTATATGCATAAAGGATATCAGCTGATCAAATTTACAATGTGGTAGTCTCTAAATCTCCTAAAATTTATGGTTTGATCTCATGTCAACGACAAGGGGTTCCAGTACCCTACCTCAAGACGATATCTCCGACTTTGGTCGGAGTGTTCATTGACTATCAATTCTTGTCGTCTGCTCCTTTCTTCAGCTCCTTCCTCCTCTCTATTGCTTTGTCATCTCTCCATAAATTCCTCAATTTTACTCGATCACTAGGGAATTTCTATGAATCAACATGTTGGCGATGAAGATGGATAAAAGGGATTGAATTTGGAGAACTAGAGTTTGGTTTTCCGGCCAAAACTTTTCCTTCTTTTTGAAATCAATCTCCACGATGATGTTGCACGGTCAGAAGAGGATGAAGCAATCAATGACTATTTTACCCTTCTAATTCCTCCAATTCCTCCGATTTTTCTTAGGGTAAAAAAAACTCACTTATCTTCTATAGTAATTTGATAAATGAATATTTGAATTCAGTTTCTTTTCCTAGATCAACTCAGATACAAATTTTTCCTATTTTTTCTCTTTCACTCCTTATATTCCCCCACGTATATATATTTTATATATTTTCTTATACTTATTTGGGCTATGTATATATGGTGGTCAACATCTATACTTCTATATCTATATAGTTGTGTATAATTTTATATGTATGTCTAATTAGATTTGCATGCATATGCATATATCGATATATATATTATTTATTTATTTGAGTATGTAATATATGTATTGGTAGTCAACACTCACTGATTCTAAAAATATATACAACTATATATATATATAAGCATATATAATATATATATACATATATATTTCCTGTTTATCTACCCATTTCTTAATTGCTTATTAAGGTCTCTATTATTATTATTTGATTTCTTTTATTCTACACCCAAGTGAAGATTACCTATATATTAGTATTTTCAGGGTAATATATATATATCTTTAAAATAAATTTTCAGGGTTTACACTCTCCCCTTATATGTTAGCAACTGAGTAGTACAACTCTTAAGTCTAACCATCATTAGCTAAGTATATATAATATCGTGTATTTTATTTGTACTCCAAAGTGAATACTACTCTAGTGTCTATATAATATTATATTATTTTAAGTACTTATTTATAAAATTAAATATAAAATTATGATATTATTATTATCATCAAACTTATATTGTTAGATAAATTTTAATTTAAACATCATTAGATAGGTTAATTTATTGAATTAATTAAAATTTAAAATAAACTAGTTGATCGATTCACTTGAACCTAACCAATTAAACTAGGGTTTAAATGGATTGTAATAGATGACCTATATATCTTTGAGATCAACGACTGATGTTTGATCAACTTAATCTAGTTTTAACTCAAGTAAGATGGTAGATTTAGATTAACTCGACCTAACCCCATGTCATCGGTCTAATCTTCTTCCTTATGTGTGAATGGTGATCGAAAGCGGACGGTCATCTTCTTCCACTTCTGATGATATTTCGATCAATTCAAGAATTTTTCTATGATACTTTAAATACAACATTAGGTAACCTTATGAGACTATTAGAGATATTAAATTGAGTTTTCTTGAGATAAATTAAGGGAGAAATCACAACTCAAGTTGTAACCCTAAAGAGTTGGATCATCGAGTGTTTTCTCTAGTGATTACCAATAACATAGAGTGAGTTAGATATCAGTCTTAATATCAATGGATTTATCTTGATAAAAACTATAGTTTGGTATTGAAGTTGAGATCAATTAATCCATAATTAGACGAGAGCAAAAAAACCTTTGTTTTAAGGATATCACTTGTGAAGTAATAATCAGCCTACCCATGCCAAGTTGGGTAGTTGATTCATGTCGACGAACCTCTAATGATAGGATAAATTAGATGTTTAGAATCCTAATGATAAAAGTGACTGATTGATGATCAGCAATGATTCCAATAAATTTTTCAATGAACTTCAAAGAAATTTTTTAATGAATATAAGATTTATTTTTAGATTAACTATGAAGTCAGATTTGAGAAGTTATTATTGTTACCATATTAAAAATAAAAAACCACTAAAATATTTGTAGAAAATTCAATAAGTAAACATATTTATATTATTAAGACTTGACAATCAAAAAAAGGTAATAATAACACTAGCATTTCATGAGTTATCCACGACAAAGGTAAATAAGTAAACATATTTATATTGTACCTTTGATTTATCCCATATACACAGCGGTCCACCATTGTGGTCATTGCCCACCAATTACTATTCCATTGTCGGCTAAGACATCCAGTAAAAGATGCAAAGGCATTTTCAGATAGGTGCATTTCCAAAAAGTAAAAAGAGCCAGGAGTTGTGTTGCCGCAGCAAGTACTGTAAATGCTCCATGCTTATTGTTTGGGAGGTGCCTCGAATGTTCCAAACAAGCGTCTTCATGTATGAAGTTCTCCTAAAGTGTCTGGTCGTTCATAATAATCATTTCCTCAATTGCATCGGATACCTGGATAGAATGCCTTCTGCATCTTGTGGAGGTAAAGGTTACCAATTGCGCAACTGATTCTCTAGGTGGAGTAAAGGCCCTATCCTCTTGCTGCTACGTTTTTCCCTCTTACTTGTTTCAGTTGGTTGCGTCTGATGCAAACGTAGTAGTCATCGATTCGATTGGTGCTACACATCAATGGATGCGGAAGAAGGAAAAAGTTGCTCTCTTCCGTAATAAAAAGTCCGATAGAACTTGGAAGGGATTATTTCTCTACGATTACGTTGATAGTTGTCGTTGTTAGCAGAAAGAGGGTGACAATTTGAGCACTTTCTTTCCGCATTGATCAATCTCCTTTTGGTTCATGTGTCAAAGGAAATCCCTTCGTTGACCTCGCTTCTCTATTCTCTGTAGTTGTTGACTAGGAGGTAGGTGAAGAAGAAACTAGAGCATTGGTAAATGCATAGAGATCTTGCAGTGATCTGAAAGGTTGCAACTGCAATGTCCATGACATAAGCGTGATTGCTTCCCCTCCAACGAACCAAGGACCATTCTCAAGTATTTTTTTCATTATCTTCCTCTGAATCAAACTAGAAGCAGTAGAATCCCTCTTCCAAATCTGCTATTTGAAGTCCTATTTTGAGTTTCCAGTGCTTGGAAATAATTGAACGCACCAGAAGGAAGATGAAATAGCTAAAGAATTGACCATAAAGACATTCCTTGCACGTCGCACAAACGTCCTTCAACATCACTTCCAGGTTGACCTCATCGGATATAGTGTTCTCTATCCTTATTAACAAACGAGGTTCACTTGTAAAGCCGACACGAAGGGAGCCTACATGCTGCCTGAAGAGACTAACCCAAGTTTTTGGACAGGATGGGGCATTCCGTGAAGTGCCTGCTAATTTCGACATAGTTCCTCAACTTTTGTGTCAGATCCGATGAACAATAGGAGGAGCTATGCTGAAGTCTTTGTAGGTTATTTAAAACTTACTCGAATGTTCAAAAATACGACTTTCTTCATTACTTGCCAAGGGTGAATTACTTCACTTATGGCACGCCATAAGAAAACCCATAAGCATGAAGATTGTTCAGCAGCGGTCAAATCCTTTTGGCATTAATAGAGTATTTTGTAATTGTAAAATTTCCAAGCCCCAGATCTCCATTTCATGTAACATTATGCCTTGCCAACTAAGTAAAGGAACTCTCTTCCTTCTTGATTTCTTTTGTTAGAAATAATTGAGTAAAGGAACTTATTATTTTCCTTCACTACAAGTGGGGAAAGAAGAACAAAAAATGAAACCTTGTTCCTTATATACTGGGATGGAGTATATTTATAATATTTATACTCAGCATCATCAGGGTGGGACGAATTCCATCTCTCTATATACAAAAGAGCTTATAACGTCTTTTTATTTTTTTTTTCAGAATACGATATTCCATATAACTTGATCCACCCCACAGCATTACTTAGTTTCTGCAAACAATTCATCCACAGCAACCTCATGAAACATGCATCGCTCATGAATTAATTAGTTCTTTCCTGCCGCAAGTGTTACCATCGCTCTAAGTAATTGCTTAGTTAACTAACTAACAAAATTCTTTCTTACAACATTTAAAAACGTCTCCTTTTTCTTCTTTTTTTCTTTCTCTGTAATAATTTCATCATTAGATGAAACACAGTGAGTACACAGCTAGGATTGAAATGAACGGCCAGTTCACGTGTAAAATATTAATTAATCAAGCTAGCTAAGCTATGAACAATTACATTAAGCCCCGTCTCTCTCATCATCCAATCGACCAATCACTCACAGTGACAGCCTGAGCTCCAAATCTAATTCCGGTGTGCCGCTTAGCTCCGAGGAATGCATCAAGTGATGCCGGCCTTCCCTTCTATCATTCTGCAGCATATATATGACATTGTATTAATAACGTTATAATTAGTACCTAGATAGCTTGTGTCAAGTGAAATATACAAATATATACCTCCATGTTCTGGTCGATGAGTTGCAGCGTTGTGGTCGGCTGGAGAAAATAATTGTTCCGCACTGTAAATCTACAAGTAATATATGTTTATTTATAATAAGGTTATATATATACCAAGCTTTGCTAAGGAAAAATATATTCATAGATACACACCTGGATGTTGCACCAGGATAATGCTCGCCGTATGATGCTGATCTGATGAGTTCTGTTCCTGTACTTGACGAAGAACCTCCAAACCCCATCTGTATTTTAAACAATTTCTCTCAGGTCATTTTATTATATATATATGTTAGTGCTAGCAGAAGATAATAGCTAAGGGATTAACGATGATTTAAGCTTCATATAAAATCTCCATATATAGAAAAGGTAATCAGTAATAATTTGGGTTCCCAGAAACCCTAACTAGCTATATATGCCATGAATTCGATTAATTAGTATATATCAGTTCTCCCTACCATGAGGCTAGTATGTGCACCAAAGACTACGGCAGCACCAGCAGCAGCAGAAGAAGAAGAGGAAGACGAAGAAGAAGAAGAAGAGGTTGCCGTCGAGGAAGGAGGAGGAGATGTTGGATATCCCATTTGTACTGCTCTCAGATCCTCCTGTCGTCAAACACGACAATAACTAGTTAATAATAATCACAAAGACATAGAGATCTATTGACTAAAAAGAGGAGCGAGAGGGGGAGAAATGAAGAGACCTTGTAGCTGAGATGATCGCTGCAGCTGCTACCAGTAAAAGGAGAATGATGAGCAGGTGGTGATGGCGGAAGAAACCCCACCATCATCTCATTCTGCAGCCGAAGCTTCTCCAGCTGCGCCACGCCGAGCCCCCTCTGCGGCTGCTTCTGCTGCTTCTCCGATCCGCCCTTGCTCTTCCCCTTCCTCGACCCGCATCTTCCATTATTTCCCATCTGCTGCTCCCCGAAGTGGCCGCTGCCCATCTCCTCCTCCTCCTCCTCCTCCTTGATATGATGATGTCAACGCCGACTCAATAGTAGGTAGGAGATGGATGTGGATTGATCAGTGTAGGAGATCAGACAAAAGGCTTTAGCCTTCTTTTAATTAAGCTCGATCGATCGATCCCCACTCAACTTAATTCTCTTCACCAAACAACAAGAGCGACGAATTAATTAATAGTTTGGAGACCGAGATAGAGAGAGAGAGAAAGAGAGGAATAGGATTTCGATGAAGATTTCGTGTGATATATTCAAGTGTTTTCCTGCTGTCTTCCCCTTTTGTTAATTGTAAGATCAAATGGCCAAAGTAGATCCTGTGTGATTCTTTGTCACAAGGGTGTTTCATTTTTAATCATGCTTCTTTGGCAACTGGTGAGGAGGAGGGCAATAATTAACTTTTATATATACATATATAATCCCATCAGATCCATGCTTCCCATGATGGGCATTAAAATATTGCTAGAGGGGCACTTTGAAGGGGAGATGGCCTCATCAATAAGCATTAAAAAATAGTATCAAGAAGCTTCCTTGGCAGCTCCATGGAGGGCATATGCATCTGTGTCAATAGGAGGAGAATATTAATTAGTTTATATTATAATCTTTTGAGGAACAAAGAACTCATGAGTTGCAATTCATTGATTAATTCTAATCAATTAGTTTAATTAGGGGCAGATAATTATGTCATACTTACAAAATATTATTATATTTACGAGCCACTCTTAGGTCATAGTCAAACCTAAACTAATCTCCAATGCATAATAGAAATAATTTGGAATCACATTTTTCTACTTAGGTGTAATCTTGCTGATCCTGCATTTTCATCATCCCATATATATTATTAAGACACAAGTACTACCACCAAAATTTTAAAATTTATAAGTGGAAATATTATGTATCCTAAAGTACTTCAATAAGTAAATTACTCTGACCTAACACAACTAGGGAGGAGATCCAATATATATTGAATTAAACATGTTTGATTCCAAGTGTATATCTATATATAGATGCATATAATTTGCAATTAGGGGTAGGCTAGTTGACATGTGTTTGTTTGTCAAGTTGCATGCCCGTGAGTTGGCAAATTGTCTAATTTAACCTAAGATGAAGGACATTACTCTCAACTTTAGCCCTTAATCATTAACAATTAATTCTTATCAGAATCTTCACTTTTGCCCCCCCTTTTCTCCACTTGTTTATATATATTAAGTCAGTGATGATATGATCCTTAAAGATCCCAATTCATCACTATATATATATAATTTTTATTGGTGGACCTATTTGTTGATTCAAATATTAAAATCTTAAGAGTACTTTACAACCAGTTAAGAGTAGTCATTTACAGCATCAACATACATAGCTTAACCTCAAAAGCTCATCAAATATTTTATATAAAAATGAAACTTCACTTTTATTAATTCAAAATAACCAAATTATTCATAGCAAAAGGCCACCCAAATGGGGGATGCACTTTTGATTGCATTACAAGGACATTGACACATGCAATAAAGTGATGATTGCTTTAACCCCAACTTGGTTTATACAAAACACAAGTTGGATGGTTATATTGATTGATTTCCTCGAGTTAATCAAGCTGGATCTTTTAAGATTGAATCATATGATATAAATTCGTGTCGGTCAAATAATGATCTACTTAGTATTTTAAGTCAACACATTAATATAGTAACTTATATAATACTATTCTTTTCCTTTTTTAGGTTTATTGTATATATTTGTATATTTTCATAATAATATAAACTGAAAATAGCAACTTTTACAAATTTATATATCTTATTACTTTGCTCCTGAATTCTTTTTACTCCATTAATCATAAAGTAAACAATGTGCATGTTGGTTCAATGCTCATTAGGTTAAATTATAAATACAAAGAGGGTAGTGCATCTCATTATCCCAATTACTTAATATTTATTTATCATATATTTTCAAAGTTTGCTGTGTAGATGCTCATGTTATTCATGAGATTTAAAATATTATCTAATTTATTAACAGATCAGATTATAAAATGTCTTCATATTAATAAAGAAATATTTCCTTTTTTGGTGATACCATAATTCTAGATGGTCAAGTCAACTTGAAAATAGTAAAAGTTTTATTCAATAAATAAATATGCGCATGGGAAGTGTCTGACACAATATCTAATCTTCTTTGGATTTCACCAGAAATGATCTGACATTTAAAAAATTAATTATGAATCCATATTATATACATAACATAATCTCCATCCAACTTTAGGAGGTATTTTCCACGGATAAAAAATGTGAATTTATATCAGTTTAATTAATTTTTGGGAAGGAACTTCTATATGTAAATAAAAATGTTGAGAAAAAAAATATAAATAGGTTAAGATATTATCATCTCTCACTAACTTAAATATTAATTCATCTGACTAAAACTTTAATTTATTTTTGTTTCATCTTTGCAACTTTTCACATAAATGAACTTTTTTTGAAAGTTTATCAAATTAGTTACTCATAAGTTAAATAAGTATTTTATATATAAGAAGTGTGTGATAGAAATTGTTAATTCATAAGGCTCTTCTTTGATTTTTAATTGATACTTAATTTAACTCATATTTTATATCATTATTTTTTTTAATGATAAAAAATTGGATAGTGGTAGATAGTGCTGTGAGGTGGATAGGAAACATGACATATCTAATCCAGATCACATCCACGTGCCTTCCTCCTTCCTCCTCACTTAAATCTAAATTTTTAAAATCCATCTCATCCCACCCAATATAAAAATTGAAACCCCCACGAAGTAAGCTCAAGATATATATATTTTTCATTAATTAATTAAGTAAATAATTTTTCGATGGTCTTCCTTCGATTAAACTACTCTTAAAGAAAACATTTGGATGAAAAACAACGCAAAATATAAATAAACGATCAGTAGATATGTTTGTTTTTTTTTACTTTCTAAGACAAATCTAGGTATAAGTTGACTGCGTTTGAGTTGAGAACCTTGATTAGTTCGAGTCATTTGGAATCTACTTTGGTTTTATTTATATATATATATTCTTATTTAGTTATTGATTGATTTAGTGGTTTGATGTGATCAATTTAGGTGGGAGTGCAAATTTTTTATTGAAGAACGAGCATGGCATGGTGGCCTATTCCAGTGTTGGCATGTGTGGAGCAATTAATTAATGAGGTGCTAGTATTTTATATGATCACGTAATCCATGTCGATTTGGAAGCACAAGATTGAGTTCATCACCTATTTCCAAGAAGATTTGATTTGTCCAAATTTGAATTATTATTATCCACTTCAATTCACTTAATTTCAACTGTGCTTCCTTTTAGATTATATCAATTGATATCATATAAGTATTATTATTATTATTAGATATACATAGTCTATTAAATGCATTTCAAGTATTACATTTATTACCAAATAACCAAATAATATAAAGTAGTTTCATCCACCATCCACCGTTAACAAATATTTTTTCTTATAATTTTCATGAAAAACTATTATTTATAGTAAGTCTTCACCACTTAGTTTTACACCTTGTGTACAAAATCTAACTTGTGTATAAAATTTAACTTGCGTACAAATCTAACTTGTGTACAAAATCTAGTCAGATTTAAATTACATTTTTTCTATTTATACTTGAATTATATTTTTTATCAAATAAATTAAATTATTATTCACCAATAAAATATTATATTTTGATACATAAAAAATTTATTTCTTATAACTTGTTTGATAGCATCAAGAGTAATCCTCAATTCACCTTCTAGAAATGGTATTTGAGCATCACTACAATATCATGTGCTACAAGTCATAAATGAGTAAATACATTAAAAATAAATATCTCAAAGAGCAACAGTATTCTAAGCTAAACATAAGACAACAAATTCTCTTATTTTATCTTTATTCAGCTTAGTAAAAATTAACGTCTTGATATGCCGAAGAAGGACCACTTCATCTCTCATTTGTTGCTTAAATAATCTCTAGTTCATCTCTTTCCAAATGTGATACACAAATTCTGTTATCATCACCTGCATAAGTTGTCCTTTCAATGTTCTTCTTTTAACTATTCTAGCAGCTGAATTAATTGTGATTTTTCATATAATTTGTCTTTATACTTCTTCATTCTATTTCAACAAATCACTTCATATAGTTTTACTATGTTTACATTCATTCAACAAATGCTCTAAAGTTTCTACTACAGTTAAATATAGCTGATATCTTCCTTCTATCTGCATGCCCCACTTGAGTAGTTTATTTATAGTCATTAATTTCTGATGTAAGGTAAGTCATAGTATGAAGGTTGTTCTAGGTCTAACTGTAGAATCATAAATCAAACTTGTCCAATTATTCTTTTGCAATGTACCCACCAATATATTATAAATTACACCAATTATGGTTTTCCTAATAGTATTATTGCGGGTCGAGGATGATATTGTAATACGTCTCTACTCGTTATCACTTTCTTCAACATCCAGCTTGTTTATTTGGGTAGAGTCATAATATGAATAATTTTATTTTTTATAAAATTATAAATTAAACTTGTCGAATTCTTATTTGGCAATGTACCTACCAATATATTTTAAATTACACCGATTGTAATTTTTCTAGTTAGTGTCATTGCCAGTTGAGGGTGGTATTGTAATACTTATTTACTCATCATCACTTTCTTCAACATCCAGCTTGTTTGTTTAGGTAGAGTCATTGTATAAATATTTTTATTTTTTATATTATAAGTGTGTACCCATTTGATCCACAATTCATCTTTCTTCATCTACATATCGTAAAAGAGCTTGAAGATGACTACATTGTTCCATAAGTCTAGTCTTAGTAAGTTAAGTTCTCCTGCTGATTTTGGTGTATAGACTTTATTCCAAGCTACCAAGGCCTTCCTACTAGTCTCAACTGATTCTGTCCATAAAAATATCCGACAAACTGCAGCTAGCATTTTGATTATTTTCTTAGATAATATGAACAGTTGTAACCACTAACTTTGCACTTTAAATAACATTGACTTTATAAGTTGAACTCTTCCTGCATACGCTAGCAACTTGATAGTCTAACTTTTAAGTTCAACCAGACTTTAATAGACTATCAAGTAGCCCTCTCTATAGTTATATTTTTCATTTTTCCATTTATTTCTCAATATACTTTAATTCAAGATTCTTTTAAATATATTTGATGGACGATTAATAAAAAAATTAACTTTTAAAAAATTATTTTATGCAATTCAAAAATTATTCAAGAGAGTTAAACAAAACTTAAAACAGATAAAGCTATAATTAGTATACAAAGTATACGATTCCTTTGATCAAAATAATTGGATTATAAGGATGGATGTAGTATACAAAGTATACGATTCCTTTGATTAAAATAATTGGATTATAAGGATGGATGTGGATTTACTACTTACGAAGTTCTAAAAAAAGATAAAACTAAAATAATTTTAAAAATATCCAAAGATAATTGCAAGACACTCCTTTCCTTTGTCGACTAATTTACATATGCAAGATCCTTTCCTTTGTCAACTAATTTACATATGCAAGATCAATAGGCAATAATAAAATTAGAGAAATGAGATGGAGTTGAAGAGAGCATATTAAGGTAGAAGTGCAAAGCTTATTGAATTATTTTAGGCAATTCAAACTTAAATTTTTTCTTTTTGTTTATGTGAAAGTAAGGAAGGATACTAAAACTCCAATATTCTATATAATAGAGATATGAAAAATTAACTATTCATGTTATGATAAGAACAATATAGAAATAATTAACTTTTATAAATGTTTAATAGGTGATTCAATAATAGGAAGAGATTTTAGGATGCTTTTGTTTTATTAATCATTACATTATAAGTTTAGTAAAGCAAATGGTGTCATCAATAATTCATGTAATATAGGATAATGCACCTCTCTGTATGTCTCTAACTGTCATCTATATTGTAATATATATTTGTGTCACTTACAAATGTCATCTAAATATAGCCCATCGAGAACTTCCCATAAGCCCATCAGTGCAGTGATATTCTATGTCTCTACCTAAGACCACTGCACTAATGTTGGCGGAGACAACGGGTGACCATATATCTCTCTCCACTATTTCACCAGTCGCACCCTATATCCCGTTCTAGTAAAACATTGCGCCCCTACTTCCTCCCCAATCTCCATAAAGGCAACGACAATCTGTATATTACTACACACTGCCTGTAGGTAGAGATGTAAAACGAGTCAGGCCGCCCACTTAATATATCCTCTACCTGCAGGCAAGGTCACCTCACACTTAATATATCCTCAGTCACGGCTAACCGAAATCATAACAACCCTAGGATCCGTATTACTACGTCTAGGATGATAGTCGTGTAGTCTACGGATCCACTGTCCAAAGCTTAAGGGAATCACCATCTCAACTCAAAAGCAATCGATATTAGTCGAGTTGATCATCAATCCGCATAATGAATTTGTACATTGACCATATTTTTACCGAATCACTGGAAGGTTCATTCCCGCTAGCTATATTAAGACTATCACGGTAATGCCCAAATGTTACACTTGCGGATAATAGTATCTGGGTATGGACTCACTCTGCTTTATGGTCTATCTTGACCTTGGAGTTAGTCTGATACATTTCCTAACTAGCTCCTAGTATCTAAGTTATTTGTAGCCTCGAAAGTGGTGTTGGTGAGTGAACATCACTATTCAAAGATTAATAATTCGCAATGTTATCTAGGGTGTATTACTGACACCCTCTAATTAGAATTTAGTGATGTCCCAAGAATTGCTAGTATCATGTGTTTCATATGTCTTTATACTAGAGGTCATGAATATTTCTCGATACTTCTTCCTACATAATGATTTAAGCCTTTAAAATCTTCAATTTTATATATCTCCATATGGCAATAGTATAAACTCAGCACATTTAAGAAAACCAAGCAATATGTAGAACTAATAAAGCATGCTAAGTAATATTAAGCGACATAGCATATGACATATCAACTATGCTCAATAAAATATTTAATCTAGCATGCATATTTCATGATATTTAGCAAACATAATTTTTTATTATTTTTAAGGTATCCAAGACTTTCCTAATAAATTCTTATTTTAAGATTTTTTCTATCATAAATATAATCCGACTGTGATGAACTAACACGATCGAAGTTTGAGCTTCAGAACCAATCCAATCAAAAATGAGAGGTACCAATAATAATACAACCCACATGTAATCAACTTAATCCAATTAACCTAATTCAATTAATATCAAAAGCTATTGAGATCCAATGCAATCTTCTAGCCCATGTCCAAACATGAAGCCCAATTTCTACATCATAACCCAACCAAATTATGCATATTTTAATTATTTAAATCATCAAATTGCTAAACTAAATTTTATTAAGTAATCGTATAAAATTAAATTACTCACTCAGTTCAGTTAATCAATTGTAATTAAATTTTCTAACATCATTTCAAATATAAATCTCCAAATAAATTAATCAGCCCTAAATTCATTTACTCCAACCCAATTAAATCATCTTATCAAGATCTATGTTTGAACCCAATTTGGCCAATTCAACTAGTGAGCCTACTGATCTAAGTCCAACTAGAACAATCATTTTAATTTAATTACTAACGTTACCATAATTAATTCATCAAATTAATATCCAATCATTTATTAAATCCAAATCCATTAAGATTCAAATCCACTAGCTTAACCTTATATTCATCAATCTAACTAAACTCAAGACCAACTCAATCAATCCACCTAAATTCAGAGTCCAAGCTCAATCACACGTTCAACCCAAATCAATCCATCTTTCGGCCTAATATATTGTTTAAGCCCAATATGAACAAAACCCATTTACCTTAATTAACTCATTAATCATGATTAATTAGACTAATTATCATTGCGTGCTAATTAGCCTAATTAGATTAAATTATTCACTAATTGAGATCAATTAATACTTAATCATATAATAAGAATGGAGGGGTTGGAACAAAGGATTACCTCCTCTTCACTAGCTTCTCGACCATATGAACTCCATGACCAATTCCAGGTTATGGATCACGACGACAACTCAATTGCCCGCCAATGATAAACAGCGACTGTTGCCGAGCTCCTATGAACACGTGATTGCAAAGGTCGCCACCAGATTCAGATAAGGAGTGGAGATGAGTCATTTATGTTCGAAGTGAAACTAAGGGCTCCGACAACAACCCATCTAAGCAACCATAGTTGACGGAAGCAAGAGGATGAGTGAAAAATTATTTGCGTGTAGGGATGACTGAACTCGGAGGATTGGCAGATCGTTACCAAAGGTGGAGAAGTCGTCAACTTTCGAGCATCCTTGTAAAGCAATCTAGGAAGGGCCGAAATCAAGGGAAAGGTGAGATATCGTGAGGGAGGTGATCATCAGATTCCAAGAGGACAAGTTCTCCCCATTCGTGAACAGAGCTAGGGCGTCTCCTCCGATGATGGAATCAACCGATGTGCAGATGGCAGCAGAGAGGCCCTCAAGGTAAATCGGCGCCCCTGCCATTTGATTTGGGAGAGGTGGAATTAGGAGGGACGAAGATGGAATCTCTAGTTGATCCATCCAAACGGATAGAAATCAAAATAGGGAAGGTGATGATGAATCGTTTACCTTCATCTTGAACACGATGATTGGAAAGAGGGATTCAAACGAGGGAAAGAGATAGCGGTTTGCTATCGCCCCCAAATGTTCAGCTCGCTCGTCATCGTTTGGATCAGCAGAGTAGCTGCTTGTTGGATCCACTATCCTAATACTCGGAGGTGGGGAGATATGTTGGAATCTACTCAGTCGAAGGGCCCGCCTCGATCCGGAGCCAAGGCACGAAGCATAGAGGTTTCCGACGATGAGAGCAACAAACGAAGGCGATGGCGTCTCAAAGCGAGGAAATGGAGATGATGGTACTTGCGAACGAAAAGAGATTGTTGTCGAGCTTTCTTCGGTGAATTGATCTTGTAGTAACAGGGAGAGGGAGGACAACGAATGTGTAGGGAGGCATGCCGGTGAGCTCGACGGCACTCGCCTCGTAGTCACGGAGTCAGAGACGAGGAGGGTCACGCAAGTTAGGGTGAAATGCCCGGCCAACTCGTCCATGAGGTGTTTTGTCCAACGGCCAGTTCATCTAAACTGATCCACTGGCCGGTTCATTTAAACTGATCGACCGACCGGTTCAGTTGGATCAGCTCTTTTTTTATAAACAACGAGGGTTTACAGAAATAATTATGGTTGTTGCTCTTTTCTTTTTTCTTTTATGTTCTAGTTTATTTTTTAAGAGTGCACTAATGTTAAGATGATTGAGTTTGTCCAAATTAAGGTTCCTCTTGTGTGTTTAAATCCCACTTTCAATATTAAAGATTTTTTTCTTCAAAATATTGACAAGGTCGACTTAGTCTAAGGTACCAGATTAAGGTCCGAATGGGCATGAATTCAAATCCTACTCTCAATATTTTTACGTATTTGATTGGTGCCTTTTTCTTTGTTTTTTATATTCATGTTTATTTTCTATGAGTGCACTAAATGTAAACTCCCACCTTTAGGTGGTTCATTAATGAAATAATAATAAGTAAAAAAAAAAAAGAGAAGAAGAAAATAACAGTGAATAATAAAATAAAATAAAATATCAACGTGTGGGTAACTAAATTTTATCATGGGTATATGGGAAAAGGTGGACCAACAAGTACAAATGAAAAAGAGAAAAGGGGCAAATTTGAAAGTTTATCCCTCACATGCACGACATGTGCATCCTACCTGACCGGTCGAATTGGACCAATCCAGATCGGATGGACCACTCGAACCGATTTGCGAGCAAATGACAGCAGGCGGCATGAGGAGCCGACCACATGCCCTAAATCTATCGTGCCCCTCATCCCTCTTTCTAGTCCCTTTGACGCATCTAACCTGTTCGCCGGCGTCGCGTCTCACCGGCGGGACTCTCTCGGCCAATCCCTTCGACCTTTCCGTCGGCAGTGCATCCCACCGGCGGAGCTCGCTTGAGAGATCCCCAGCCCTGATTCCTCTTCCGAGCCCTTCGAATCCCTCTTACCAGCGGGGCTCGCATCCACGGTCGTCCACACCAGCAGAAATCACTGCCATCGTCCTCCTCCGACTCTGAAGTCATCTCAAAGAATCCTTCTCCTTCGCCCTCTTCGCATTCCATCGCTCCAGATCCCTCACCGTGAGCTCGACGGCGCACCCCGCTCTGCTCGACCACAGCATCGATTGGGTTCTGCCGCGTCTCCATCACCTCACAACATCATCGGGGATTCGAGGGCCGCCGATGACTTCGATATCCTCTTCCATGAGGAGTTTTGTCCAACGGCCAGTTCATCTAAACTGATCCACTGGCCGGTTCATCTAAATTGGTCGACCGGTCGGTTCAGTTGGACCAGCCCTTTTTTTATAAACAACGAGGGTTTACAGAAATAATTATGGTTGTTGCTCTTTTCTTTTTTCTTTTATGTTCTAGTTTATTTTTTAAGAGTGCACTAATGTTAAGATGATTGAGTTTGTCTAAGGCGCCAAATTAAGGTTCTTCTTGTGTGTTTAAATCCCACTTTCAATATTAAAGATTTTTTTCTTCAAAATATCAACACCGTCGACTTAGTCTAAGGTACCAGATTAAGGTCCGAATGGGCATGGATTCAAATCCTACTCTAAATATTTTTACATATTTGATTGGTGCCTTTGCACTAATTTCTAGAATTTTTAGTTATTCTATGACATCGGATTAAGACTGCAGTTAGAAAGGGCATGAGTTCATATTCACTCTTAAGATTATCAAAAATTTTGTTCAAGGTTTGTGAGTTGGTCAAAGACGCGAGATTAAGGTTTAATTCTAAAAAGTTGTTGGTTTAAATCTCACTTTCAACATTTTTTAATTTTTACTTCCAATATTAATTTGTGGTTTTTTTGTTTTCATTATGGTTCTTGTCCTTTTCTTTTTCACTTTTACATTTCTATTTATTTTTTATGAGTTATCAAGAAGAATTAGTTATTCTATGATATTTGTTTAAGGCTCCCAAAAATTTTCAATTTTTTTATTCAACATAACTTTGTCGGTTTTTTACTTTTCGACTTCAAAAAGATTAATTATAGTTATCATGCTTTTTTTTATTTTTGATTTTGATTTTGTTTCTAATCTTGTATTTTTTTAAGAGTATACTAAAGTTGAGATGTATGAGTTGGTTTAAGGTGATTTTATTTTTCATATTCCAAAATAATAATTACGGTTGTCGTATTTTTTCTTTGTTATTTTATTTTATTTTATTACTGTATGATTATATATATTTTTCCGAGTCTACTAATGTTGAGCATTTTGCTTTTATTCTGCATTGTTTGTGGGTTTTTTGAGTCCATCAATGGTGAGATGGTTGAGTTGGTCTAAGGCATTAGATTAAGGTTTTGGTCCGAAAGAGCGTGGGTTCAAATCTCACTCTCAACATATGAATATTTGATTGGTGCCTTTTTCTTTATTTTTTATATTCATATTTATTTTCTATGAGTGCACTAATGTCTCCTAGTTGTTCTAAGACATTCAATTAAGGTTGCGGTTAGAAAGGGCATGAGTTCATATCCCACTCTCAAGACTATCAAAATTTTTGAATTGGTCTAAGATGCGAGATTAAGGTATAATTCTAAAAGGTTATTGGTTCAAATCTCACTTCTAATTATTTTCTCGTTGAAATGATGCTATCTCCCCCACCTCCCTCTTCCTACCCTATTATGACCCTTTTACTCATTTAGTATTTTGTGTTATTTTCTTCATTTATTTGTAAGCATGTGGGTAATATAATAATTACGTCATAATGGGTAATCGAACGTAGGTCAACACTAGGACATATTTGCAATGTCCCACTTTGTTAGTTATCAGATATGACAACTAGATAAAATTAGAGTCATTAGTTGAACTATGGATGACTTAGAATTTTAATTAGCTCACAATAGAATGGGAACTTGGGTGATCAAGTGGTAGAGTAATGGTGAATTAGTTAGGGTAGATTATGTCGAATAAACTAAATCGAGTTGAACAACATTTAACTAAATTGGGTTGAGATGAGTTTAAAGAAAATAAAGAAAGGGGGTTAGTTTAGCTCATTAAAAATAAAATAGATAATACATAATATTAGAGATAATCTCTAAAGGTGATGATGTTTGTAATAGGTAGGTCATCTCAAAATATTTAACGACGTGCAAGCTATTTTACGGTTGGTTCTGAAGGACGAACTACAATATCCAAGTGCGCCGGTTCACTACAATAGACTATTCTCAAGTTGGCAAAACTTGAGGAGATAAATGTTTTTTACTGCTTAGGAATTAATATTTAATCATTCATGATTCATGCTTTGTATGTTAGAATAGCCTATTTATATGATTAATATGATATGCTTGTTGTCTTATGTCTACGGTTATTCAAATATGTGCTAGGTTATTCTCTTGTATAAATATTTTACTGTTTAGAAATTAATATTTAATTATTTATGATTCATCCTTTGTAGGTTAGAATAGTCTATGTATATCATTAATGTGATATGCTTGTTGTCTTATTTCCACTGTTATTCAAATATGTGCTAGGTTAGTTTCTCGCTCATTATCTACTAGCTTGATGTGACGAAAAGTAATACAATATTACAGTTACTTCTAGAACCTATTATGTTACACTATAGTGTGACATATTCATAGACATCGACAAGCATCACTAATAGACATGTGACATTGACATACTTACGTATGAAATTTTTGACGATGCACCGTTTTGATCTCCTAAGTTAAAAATACGAGCTTTAATGCTCATAAACCTATACCATCCAAAGATGTTGAAATCATCTTGGACATAAAGGGGTGAGGATAAGATATGGATTAGTTTATTGCCAGAGAACGTTGTGATGTATTCACTATACCCGCATGGTGCCGCTAAGTCGTCACCATGATAGTCCTAAAATGGCTAGGATGGATGAAACCAAACCAATGACCTAGCAAACATGTCGTCGAGGTTATTGCATTCCGGCGACGGCTAGGATGCACGCTTCCTGGCAGGCATAGCTGCTTGTAAATTGGTACGGTGACTCCTTCCGCATAGCCTTGGACAATGGATTTATGAACCTCATGGCTATTATTCCAGACGTTCTGCAGACGTTCTGATGAGTAGTCCAGATCCTGGTGTTTATTACCGGCTAGCCGTGGCCGATGCGTTTACATAGGTGCGGTGACCCTTGGTATAGTACTACACGAGTTGCTCCATGGATTGTCTGGGGAAGACGCATGGAGTGACAGATCGCTAGGTCGCAGAGATGAAGTGATTCGCCTAGTGGACCACCGGAGAGGGATTCACGGTCACCCGATCTCTCTGCCAACATCAGTGTGACGGGCATAGGTAGAGACATAGACAGTGAATACTAATGGGCTTATGGGAACTCCCTGATCAGGAGATCCCCTAAGCATAGGCTGGCTGCCCAGATCACAATATTTGAATGTGATGATATGTTTAGTGACAATAATCTTGTGAAATAAACACACTTCATATTTATAGTTGAGCTACACACTTATATTACATGTTCTTCTTATAATGCTTCATGTTTAATTTTTTATTTCATATGCTTTGTTTGAGATTTTGAAATGATGTTATGGACATGCTAGAATCTCCTTATTTGCTACTTGAGTTATTCTACTGCGGTTAGAGCCATAAGCACTCAGCCGCTTGCGGCTGAGCACACGACGTTCAAATGTGTGCAGGTCTACTAGACGACCGGTCAGGATAGCTAATGGAGGCGAGATTATCGACGAACCTAATTATTTACTAATTTTGTGACTATAGTATTGTAGTAGGTATATCGGGACTGTGTTAGTAGAGTTTAGTTAGATGATTTAACTGTATTATCCGCTGCATTGTTAATGTATAAGAATTATGTATATCATTAAATGTCTTGTATGGGTCCCTTGGGGCTCATACGGCGGTTGCCACGTGCTCGACAGATGGGTTGGGGCATGACAAATAATATGAAGGACCTATTTATAAAATTATATGAACTTTTGAAGTATGAAATTTTGATATGAAAATTATACCGTCAAATAAGATTTTTGATAAGGAATCCAACGACGCAGACGGATCGTAATTTGGACATCGTTTGATTGGTCAAATCAATGAATCAAGGATTGATCCAAATTGACGGTCCAGATTTAATCTTAGATTTAAGATTTTAGTTAATTAATTTATAAAAATCAGTATTTTCCTCCCACCGATAGCACGCGCTCATTCTCCTCCCTCTCTCCTCCCCTGCTTCCGCGGCAGCTTCGACTCCTTACTTTGTCGATGAAGCTCCGGCCAACTCCGGTGGATTTTTTCTGTGAGATTTCAAGCACGATATCAGGTGAGCTAGGAGAACACATTAGAACTATCAATTTCAAGTTTTGGTAGAGATTTGAGGGGAAAAAGGAGAGAGAAACGGCGGCAGCGAAAGTTCGTTGCCGGAGCTTGCTGCGGCGATTACCGGCCATTCCGATCGCAAAACCTTGCAAACTTGGTACCTATGGTTTCTCTCGACGAGAGCTATCCATTGATACCTGGGTTGAGGGCTATTGGTCGCCGGTTGGCCGCCGGCGAGCTAAAAACCCTAAATTAGGAATTTCACCCAAATTGATATAATCGGTGAAATTGATCTCGTAGGAGCTGTAAAAATTGGGGCAAATATGATTTTTGGAATCCTCATGAAGAGAGCTTTCGATTGGTACCAATATTGGTGCTGATCGAAGAACTTCTCCGACGAGGGTTCCGGCGAACTTTCCGACGAGTCTCCGGCGAACTTTCCGGCGAACTTGAGATAAAAATTAAGGTGAATCTAAAGATCATTTTAAGAGTTTTGGTGAAGTTATAAGATTGAGAATTAAAATTTATTAAAATATTCCTAGAAAATTCAATAAGCAAGCACGAGGATATTAAGGACCGCGATACGAATTAGAACGTGCTTACGACAATAGAATCAGGTGAGTGTTTATTCTCCAGGTAGAATAGACGGGATAATTCTCAATGTTTAGTTTAGGAGAACTATATTCCTTTGATTAGATATGTTTATTATTCTTTGGACTCTCCTGCTAGTTAATATTCCTGATTTTGATTATAAATAAGTTGTGAATATTCTTTGACATCCATGATAAGCTTTTTAGTGTTATTGTTCCTTGGTTCATTATAAGAATGATATTATGCTTTTGTTGACTCTAAATCTAGCATATGCAACTGTTTGATTATTCGTGATACTTTCTTACTTATGAATGCATATGGCTAGTATGATCTGATACTGGATATTGCTATAAGCACTTTCACTGCAGTGATAATAGATTATGCTATTGATACCCTATGGGCCGCCTATGAAGAGGGGCGTGGGGTCATAGTGGCCGATGTCAGGATGGAGACTGGGTTACTCCTGACTAGTTCTATGCTGGACTAGCTATGGATACCAGGTAGCCAGGTCCAGTGGGCAACTCAGGAGGTAAAAGGGGGCTTTGTTTTTGTATTCTTATAACTCTACTTCGATTTGGATACCCTACGATGCTTGATAACTCCCCCCCTGAGGTGACAGTTGTTTGCCATAATTGTCTTTGAGTAAGCCAGCCTCAGATATAGTCTCATGTGACTATTGATTACTTCTTTCATTGGTTGTTGTATATAGATAACCAGATTATCTTAATCTTGAGATTGTGTTATTTTATGTTCTTGATTTTACATTATTTTCTATCCAACTCATTGAGTACAAGCGTACTCATCCGAAAGGGGAACTCATTTTTTTTAGGATCACAGCAGGAAAGGGACGGATAGAGATAGAGGCGGTTAGCCAAACTCCTGACTTTTGAAAGGTAGGAAAGTTCTACATTTATTTTGTGTACAAAGATATCCACTAGATAGTTATTTTATGTATCATTGGGTGTAAACCCCTATCCCTTGATTTGGAAAAAAAAAATGGTCCGGTTCAAATGAACTGGCCGGTCCAGCTGAACCGGATGACCCGGTTTGAAGAGCCGGCGCGAGCGAGAAGAGCCGAGGGCTCTTCCCGCTCGACGCCCTCTTCCTCGCCTCCCTCGCCCGCAGCAGAGCACGCCGGCGCCCCTCCCGTTTCGCCGCCGTTTGCTGCCCGCCGCCGTCCACAGCCGCCGTTCGCCGCCCATTCCTCTCCGCCGCGACAAGGAGTGCTTGGCGGAGACGAGGAGGGCTCTGCAACTGCCGCGCGACCTCTTCCCCTGCGTTCTTCCCGTCTTCACACGAACAGCCGCCGTTGTCCGCCGCTCTCCATTGCCCTTCCTCTGCGTCCGTCGTCTGCCGCCCGTCGTTCGCCCTCCATAGATCTCCGCCGCGACAAAGAGAGCTCGGTTGAGGTCTGCTGCAGCTGCGCGTCCAACCCCATTTCCCCTGCATTCTTCCCCACTCGGCGAGATCAGTCGCCGTGGCCGCTGTCCCGCGCTCGAATCACCGGAGCGTCGCTTCCTCCGCTGGGGTTTGACTTGCTTGCACCCTCCGCAAGCTCGTGAGCCCACGTCTGCCCCAATGCCCACACAGTAGGCGGCGATTTCATCGCCGCCGTCCACTTGATCCGCAGCACCACCGGCGAGGAGTGGAGCTGCAATTCCACTCACCTCGCCGGCAGACCTTCACCCTTCCCCACTTCGGTGCGATCGTAAGGTGAGTAGCTACTCTTCCCCTCTATGAACGGGCGATTTTGCCCTCCGGTGGACTCGCCCAAGCATTCGCCGGCGATGTCCACCGACAGCTACCATTTGGCGTTGATGGCCAGACTTTGCGCAGGCCGTTGTTGGTCTCCCTGCGTGCGAAGGGTTTCAGAGCTCGTCGTCAGGTCAGCCGCCGGAATTTGCAAACTCCGACAAGGTGGCGGCTAGGGTTCCGGCGGCCGGCGGCTAGGTTTCCGGCGAGGGAGAAGGGTTCGGCTGAGGTATTCCCCCATTTTCCCTTAATTACGGATTAGCGTTAATTAATCATGATTAGTGTGGTTAAGCATGATTAGCACTAATTAATGTAATTATGTTAACTTAATTATAGTTAATTAGTGGTTAATTAGACAAAATGGTTTACTCAAGTTTAATCCGAACTCAAGTGTGACTCAACTAGAATTTTTAGGATTTGACTGGATCGAACCGAACTAGTTAGGGACTTGGGTCAGACTCAAGTTAAGCCCGTGTTGATCGGGCCAGCATTGACCGGGTCAAGCGTTGACCGAGTCAAACGTTGACCAGGTCAAACGTTGACCGTTGACCATGTCAATATTGACAAAAAAATCCAATTTAATTTTTCATGGGTAATAATTGAGGCTAAGTTGGATTAGGAGATGATTAAGTGATTAAAATAGTTAATTAGGATTAAATATATTTAAAAATTTCTGACGGGTTTTTAATTGGGCCCTTGGGTGACTTGGGCTAGATCATGTATTTGGTTTGAATGGGTATAAATTTGATAGAATTTATTTAAACTTAATTAAATTAATTTAACATGATAATTAGTTTAAATAGCAAAATTAAAATTTGACTTGGGTTAATTAAATGTAGTAATTACTTTAATTAATTTGTGGATAATTTATTTGGGCCAAAATTGTGGACATAGGCCCAATGGGTAAACATAGGCTTATTAATTTAGTATGTACCCCTAAATTGAACATGGGCTCGTAAATTTAAATGTAGGCTTATTAAGCGATAATTAATTAGGATAATTGTATAAGTTAGACTGATAAATTTTTATTTTATTTATTTTAGGAAAAAATAAAATAAATTTTATTTTAAATAATTGTGTTATTTAGGACTATTATTGATAAATCTAAAGATCTGGCGTATTGCTATTTCTATTTCAGAGTAGGGCTACCTTGTTTCAACAATTCGTATACAATAAAACTAAAGTCTTATCCATTTATAGATGAAACTTCGACAGCAGCTAGGTCTAGAGGGAAGTTGTGAGCATTACGTTCATGCATTACTTCCATACCAAGGTTAGCACGGTTGATGATATCAGCCCAAGTGTTAATAATACGACCCTGACTGTCAACTACAGATTGGTTGAAATTGAAACCATTTAGGTTGAAAGCCATAGTGCTAATACCTAAAGCAGTGAACCAGATACCAATTATTTACGTCGATTGGTTCGTCGGAGTGATTATTTACTTGGGTTGGTTCCGAAGCGTAAACCGCCAAATCAGGTGCGTTGGTTTATCGATGTAGGATTTATTCAAACTAGGAAATTCTTGTTAAGGTTTTCTTAGGAAATTCTTGGATGCCCTAAATATGATAAAATATATAATGCTTGTTAAGATTTTGTATGTATGCATGTTAGTATAATTTATTTTGTCTAACATGAATGACATGCTAGGTTTCATTTAACATGTGTACAATCTTGTCATGCATGTTTTAATATTTTCTATGTTATGTTCAAAACAACTACTATGCAGACATAGACATATAGAATGACATTTAGAATCTCTTTGGAGACATTACTAAAATTCACTATATCGAGACAGAGGGGATATACATCAGGCACGCTTAGTAGATTTCCATATGGTTCCGGAGCTAAGCTGGGGTTGTATGTGCAATTCACTACGGTCTGCCATGTGCCCTAGGGGAAGGTATGGGGCATGACAAATACTGAGTTCAGAATACGAGATGATGGATTATTGGTATATCGAGGCAGAGTCTGCGTCCTGAATAAAGCTGAACATAGGAAAGCTATCTCGGAGGAAGCTCATTCCTCAGCGTATGCAATGTACAATAAAAATATATCAACAATAAAAGGAAGTTATTAGTAACTAGGAATGAAGAAATATATTGCAGATTATGTAGTTAAGTGTTATATATGTCAATATGTAAACCCTGTTTTCTTTATATAGAATGTTTTTTAAAAAAATTATAATATTAAAATAATAAAATAATAGAAAATAAAATAAAATAAAAAATATATAAATTAAATAAAAAATTAATTTTAGAAATATATATGTATGAAAATTTAAATTAGGGTTTTTGAAAAAAAATAAATAAATAAAATTAAAAGATAAAGGATTTAGGAAGAGAGAAGGGTTAAAATGTAAATTAGGAAAATAAGGAGGGGCTTCTTGTGAAAAAGGGAATAAAATAAAATAAAATAATAAAAAAATAGTCGAGCGATTCAACCCGGCCGAGTCGGTCGACGAGTCACCGACTCGTCGATAGAGGGTATAAACCCTCGATAATAGGGGCGAGGTTTGTGAGGCGCGGCGGAGCTTCCTATTCCTCTAGCGCCCGACGAGTTCTACGGGAGAGTGTGCGGGAGACTTGGGGGAGTTGGCAGTGAGGCAGGCGAGGAGTGGACGTCGCACCGACAGGCAGAGATCGAGTGGGGACGACGAGAACAGGGGAACGGCCTGTTTCCGTCAGTTCTGCTGGCGAGGGGTGCATCCACCGTCCTTCCCTCTCCGGTGCGCTCTCTACACATGATATCGACTTCTGGGAGTCGATATTGAGCTGTGCACGTAGTGGGGGAAACTAGGAGGCGGCTGGAAACGGTGGTTTAACCCGCGGCAGGGGAGCAGCGGATACCGACGAGGTTTGGCGAGCTTGCAGGCTCTATCAGCGGCAAGGGAAGCTGGCCAGAGGGTCGACGAAAACGTGGCTGAGTCTAGGGTGCTGTTCCAGCGAAGTTGTAGCGGTGGTGGGAGCCGAATCGGCGGTGATTCGGTGGTGGAGCTGCGGCGGTTTTGAAACGGGGAAGAGGGCTTCGACCGCACGTGTGGCAGTTTCGGCTGGCTGCGGTTCTGGTCGGATCGGTCCGGTTTTGGATGGTTCAGGGCCGGTTTACCTTTGTTTCTCACTGGTTCTCGCAGTTTTACAACTGTTTTAGTGCGGTTCAACGTAACTAGAGCTTGATTGGTGAGTTTTGAGCCTTAAGAAATTTATTTAGAATTTTTAACATATTTTAGAACTAGTTTTCGAATTTATTTAGGTTGGATTCAGGATTTTGAGTCATTAACGATGTTTAAAAATATATAATAAATTATAATGTTATGTTATACTTAAACATAATTTTTGTGATTTAATTAGAATTTTTTAAGATTATTAAAGTATAGTTTTTAATTTAATTAAGATAATTCGAGTTAAATTAGAGTTTAATTGAATTAATTGTATACTATATGCGTGAAGAAATATTTAGTTGGTGTTATGACATTTAAATTGCATTAATTAGAATTAAAATAATTTATTTAGAATTATTACCGAATTAATGAAATTAGGATATGGTAAATTGAGGAATTAAATTAATTATAATTTTCTAATTAATGTAATTGAATAATTTATAATTTTATAATTTTATAATTTGATAAGATTTAGAAAATTAGTTTATTTAGATTTTCTAATTTATGAAATTAGTGAATTGGGATTTTGTGAATTTAATTGATATAAGTAGATTTTTTAAATAATTATAAAAAATTTATTTTTAGAATTAATTAAGGTGATATATATTGATTAAGATTTTTGGGTATAATCAAATTATCAAACTAAATATCATTTATTTATGTTTGATTATATTGGATTGTGAGTGTTAATGGGATGGATGATTTGTTGGTTATAATAAATTAAAATAAAATTAAGAAAATGATGTGAGAACGTGAGTAGAAAGTGTAGATAGGAAATCCTTGTTTGAATTGTATGATTTATGTTTGTGAGATGTATTTATTTTATCTTAGGAGAATTGATTGTTGTGCTGTTGCTTAATTTATGATGGAGTAAGAAGGATATGCTGTGCTTGATTGATTGCTTGCTTACTTTTAAGAATCACAACTAAGCTGTGAATTCTTACTTGATAATGTTTGGAGACTCAGGTGAGGACTTATAGTTTCAAAAAAATTATTTTGGCCTACTATAGATGCTGAGTCCTAAAGGTCGTTATTATATATTGTACATGCTGATAAGTTGAATGTCTGCTTGTTGCATATTTTAATGGCATGTATGTTTTGATAATTGTTGATAGATGTTGTTATGAAAAGATACATAATGCTATTATGTGCAAACTATGTATGATTGTTCTCATGTTATGTTGGATATTGATATGTTAATGTTATGTTATAGATGTAGAGACATTTAGCAGGAACATAGAACATGGAGACATGAGATAAAAATCTAGAGACACTTTAGGTTTATGCTATGATTAAAACCTATAAGTGATCTTAGTTGACATATGACTAAGAACTTTAGACATCATAAGGTTATGATAACCTAAGATATAATGTTAGGGTTCTTATTAGCTATGTGCCAACATATGGTGAGGAGCCATCTGCTAGCTGAGGTAGATGTGCAAGTCCGGTTGACTTAGCCGCAGATGTTTTAGGGTAACCGAGATCTCACTTCGGTGCATAGCTCACGTTAATTGTGTTACTCTAAAGTAGATGGTGTGCTAGGAACAATATCGTTCAATGCACTACAAAGCTAGGGAACCTGAGGACACTGACATGCTTAACGAATGTGGGTACCTGAGCAGTCATGGTTCATTAGTAACATATGTAGATTTTAACCTCAGTTTATCAGGCTGAGTGCAGATATGATGTTTGATTTGGTATGATGATCCTGCCATGAGGCAGAACTACAGCGCTGTATGGTACTTGTATTTGTGTAAGAATGGGATGCTTGGGATCACCAGCTCCTTCTACCAACGTCAGTGTCAGGCATATAGAACAAAGATCTAGAGTTAACACCGACGGGTTTAGGGTAGTCCCTGACGAGGGATTTACCTTGAACATAGGCTGGCTGCCTTAGGTATAGTTTGGAAAAGATATGATATGGTAGTTAAAGAAATATGACATTTGTGGATTTGAGTTATTGTTAAAATCCTTATACTTTATTCATATGCCATGTCTATATCATGATTCTGTCGCATTGATATATTTGTATGCTTTTAAACTGTTGAAGCATGTTATTTGATATGGGACTTAGTGGATATTTCTTCTTATTGGTTTGTACAATACATTATGCCCATTTTTAGGGTGCTCTCTCTGTAGCCTCACTGAGTTTTGCGACTCAGATATGTACATTTTTTCCCAGTTGCGCAGGTTACAGGTTAGCCACTTGTACGGGAAGCAAGGGAGAACCTAGTTCAACGGAATATACTATAATTGAAAATCCAGATAGAGATTTGATTTGTAACATTGACATTAAATGTAATTTGGTTATGCTTTCGCTATATTAATGAAAATAATAGCGTTGCTTTGTGATACTCTTAGCCTTATCTAAGTTGGGGTGGCGAAGTGCAATTTATACGACGGTTGCCACGTACCCAAAGGTGGATTTGGGGCATGACACAATAAGTTAAAGCTAAGCACTAAAGACCGACAAGAAAGCTACAACCTTTGTCAATTCTTGAATGGAAATAAAAACATATCACAATAGATTTTGTAATAGGATTACCCTGCACATCCAGTAATCATAATGCAATATGTGTAATTATGGATAGACTTACTAAATTAGCTCATTTGCTGACAATTCATAATACATATTCATTAGATAAATTAGCCAAAATCAATATTCAGGAGATTGTGAAACTTCATGGAGTTTCAATTACCATTGTTTTTATAGAGATTCCAGATTTACTTCTCATTTTTGGCCAAAGATGCGTAAAGCTTTGGTGCAATATTGTCACGCCCTGACCCACTTGCCAAGTACATGGCAACCGCCGTATGAGCCCAAAAGACCCATACAAGGCATTTAATAATATATAAAGTTCACACACATTATCATTGCAGCGGATAATACAATTAAATCAATTAACTCAAGTCTATTAACACAGTCCCGATATACCTACTACAATACTATGATCACAAAAATGGTTTATAACTATGTTCGTCGATAATCTCATTTCCGTTAGCTATCTTGATCGGTCGTTTAATAGACCTGCACACATATTGAACGTAGTGTGCTCAGCCTTATGGCTTTGTGCTTATGGCTCTAACCGCAGTAGATTAACTCAAGTAGAGAAAAGGAGAGATTCTAATATGTTCATAAATCATTTAATAATATCAAACAAAGCATGTAGAATCAACAAATAAAATATGAAGCATCAAGAGAAGAACGTGTAGTATAAGTGTGTAGCTCAACTATAAATATGAAGTGTGTTTATGTCTCTAGATTATGGTCACTAAACATGTTATCTCATTCAAATATTATGATATGGGCAGCCAGCCTATGCTTAGGGGATCACCTGATCAGGGAGTTCCCATAAGCCCATCAGTGTCCACTCTGTCTATGTCTCTACCTATGCCCGTTACATTGATGTAGGCAGAGAGGTCGGGTGACCGTGAATCCCTCTCTAATGGTCCACTACGCGAATCTCTCCATCTCCGTGTCCTAGCGACCTGTCACTCCATGCGTCTTTTCCAGACAATCCATAGAGCAACTTGTGTAGTACTACTACACATTGTCTTCAGACAAGGTCACCGCTCCTAATTATACACATCGACCACGCCTAGCCGGTAATAAACCCTAGGATCTGGACTACTCATCAAAACGTCTGTAGAACATCTGGATTAATGATCGTGTGGTCCATGGATCCACTATCCAAGGCTATGCGGAAGGAGTTACCGTACCAATTTACAAACAGCGATGTCTGCCAGGAGGTGTGCATCCTAGCCATCGTCAAAATGCTACAACCTCGGCGACATGTTTGCTTGGTTATTGGTTTGGTTTCATCCATGCTAGTTATCTTAGGACTATCACAGTGGCGACTTAGCAACACCGTACGGGTATAGTGAATACGTCACAACGTTCTCTGGCAATAAGCCAATCCATATGTTATCCCCACCCTTTATGTCCAAGATGATTTCAACCTCTTTGGGTGGTATAGGTTTATGAGCATTAAATCTCGTATCCGTAACTTAGGAGATCATATATGATGCATCCTCAGTGTTTTCATACATAAGTATGTCAATGTCATATGTCTATAAGTGCTGCTTGTTGATGTCTATGTATATGTCAAACTATAGTCTAACATGATAGTTTCTAAAGGTAACCGTAACATTTTATTATTTTTCATTACATCAACATAGCAGATAGTGGGCCAGAGAATAACCTTGGCACATATTTAAATAACAGCATATATAAGACTACAAGCATTTCACATCATTAATATAAATAGACTATTCTAACGTACAAAGCATAAATCATGAATAATTAAATATTAATTTCTAAGCAGTAAAACATTGATATCCTGAAGTTTCACTTACTTAAGAATAGTCTACTGTAGTGAACCGGCGCACCTGGATGTTGTAGTTCGTTCTTCGGAACCAACCGTATAACAACTTGCACATCATTTAATTATTTCAATATATTTACCTATTGCAAATAACATTATCTTTAGATATGATCTTTAATATTATCTATTATTAATCTTATCTACAAGATACCAAATTCACCTTCTTTACCATTTTGCTTACCTAACCCATTCTAAGTTAATTAATTTTTTCAATTAGATTTACTTAATTCAACTTAATCTAATTGATCAACTTTATTTAATCTATGAACCTTAATCATAATCTCCAAGCACCCATGTTTTAATTTCCTTAAAAGCCCAATTAAAATTTCAAGTCATCCATAGTCTCAATTAATTATTTCTAAATTTTATTTGATTGCAATATCTAATTACTAGTAAGATGGAAATTAGTAATTATATCTTAGTGTTGACATGCATTTGACTACCTATTCCATCATAATTATTATACTACATGCATGCTCACAAGTAAGGAAAGGAAAGAAAAGAAATAAAATGTCCTAATAAGGTAGAAGAAGGGAGGTGGGGGAGATAGCATAAACCAAACCACCTCACTTCATCAAAAACTCCGCAGCATATAAACCCATCGAAACCATCAGCACCATATCATTATCATGAGAACTTAACAACAAAAATTCCAAGTGATCAAAGCACCATGAAAACTTAGTAACATCAACTCCAACATAATCATCACCATTACAACAATTTAAAACCAATACCAAACTACCATGAAAACTCAACAGCATTGACATCATCAGCTAACTAATATCATGGCATTAGAATTGTAACAAAGGAGATTTAGAGTTAATTGACATCATTAGCAGAGCATGCAAAATTGAGATCAAAGAGGGGGAATTAGCTAAGTCGACCTTAGTGTGCATCAAATTGGAGACGATCGAGCGAAGGAGACGGCGCTAGGACGACGGCGTGCAGGAACCATCGAACTCCAATCGGCGAGATTGAGCCGCAGCAGTCATGCGAAGTGGCACCCAGATCGTCGAAGGTCGTCGGCAGATCGGGAGAGGAGGAAGAAAAGATCCCTTCCGGCGACAGTGAACCGAAGGGAAAGGAGGAACCGACAGCTCTCGAACCACCGATGATGGGGTCTGTGAGATGCGGCGGAGCTCCAATCGGTCGTCGGTGTGGCGGGTCGAAGGGGAAAAAGGAGGTCGACGGTGGACTGCAGGGGAAGGAGAGGTCGTCTGCGATTTGGGTCGGAGGTGCGACGAGGAGTTCGCCGGCGATGGATCTAGCGCCTGCGCTCCTTGGCGTTCAGCAAAGGAGGTGATGAAGGGAAGAGATCGAAGTCGATCTTGTGGCGAGGGATTCGGAGCGGCGGTGGTGCGGCAGCCTGCAAAGAGGCGGAAGAAGAAGGAGAGACTCACCGCTGAGCTCACGACGAGGAATCCCGCATCGTGTGCGAAGAGGAGAGGGCGCGGGTCGTCCGCGGTCGAAGGAAAGACAATGTTGAGTTTGCGGTGATGGTTCCAAAATGGAGGAGCAGCGTTGTCGCGTGCTCGCCCGATCTAAGGCTTGGAGCGCCCATGCACTGACCAAAATTCCATTTTTACCCCCACTAATTCTATTCAATTACAAGTATAATCCGATTTGCCTATTATACCCTTACCAGCTATGATTATTTACATAGTATAATCCGATTTGCCTATTATTTTTGTCCCTGCTCTCTTGAGTTATTTACTATGCTATTTTTCATACCACCCCTTCTACTCTTGAAAATTTTTTTTTATTATCAAATTTGGGGTTTACAAATATTGTAGTTTAGCACAACTTTTTATCCCCAAACAGTTGGCCAATCTTAAAGGATAATTCAAATGCTGGAAGATATGTTGCAAGCTTGTGTATTTAAATTTCAGGTAAGTTGAGATCAACACTTAACTTTGATTGAGTTTGCTTACAGTAACAGTTACCAAGCTAGCATTGGGATGCCCCTATATGAGGCTTTATATGGAAGAAAATGTAGAATACCATTATGCTGGGAGGAAGTGGGAGAAAGATGAATAGAAGGAAATGAGTTGATTGAAACTTCGACAAAGAAGATTAGAATCATAAAAGAAAGATTGAAAGTAACCCAGGATAAACAAAAGAGTTATGCGGACAACTGAAGAAGGGAGTTAGAGTTTCAACTTTGGGATATGGTCTACCTGAAAGTAGCTCTATGGATAGGAATTGTATGGTTTGGAAACACAGGCAAGCTGAGTCCTAGGTATATTGGATCCTTCAGAATCATTAACAGAATTTATCCTATGACTTATAGATTGGAGTTACCTCAGGAGATGGTTAGAAAACATCATGTATTTCATGTATCTATATTGAGGAAACATATTGTTGATCCGAAACGAGTATTGCAGACACTCCTGATAGAGCTTGCGGATAACTTAAGCTTTAATATACAACTTGTGCAGATCCTAGAATGAAAGAAGAAGATTTTAAGGAATAAGGATGTATGGTTGATTAATGTTTTCTGGAGAAGTGCAAAGGTGAAGGAAATCAATTGAGAATCTGAGGAGTGAGTATATGAAGAGGAAGTATCCTCAACTGTTTCAAGCGACGGTTTAAACTAAAATTTGAGGATAAAATTTCTTTAAAGGGGTAGGATGTGAGATTTACATTTTTGCATTAATGGTAATTGTGTAATATAATATGGAGGACTTATTTATAAAATTACATAAATTTTTGAAGTATAGAATTTTAATATAAATTTCTGACAAGATTTTAACCACAACATCAGATGAGCTGGGAGAACACAATAGAATCATTATTTTCAAGTTTTGGTGACGATTTGAGGGAGAAATTAGAGTTTTGGCATCGATGGCGAAAACTCTATCGCCGGAGCTTGATCCGACGATTACCGGCTATTTCAGCTACTAAACTTTGCAAACTTAGTACCTACGACTTCTTCTCGATGAGAGCTATACATTGGTACCTAGGTTGAGAGCTATTGGTTGCCGGTTGGCCGCTGGCGAACGGAAAATTCAAAAGTTAGAGTTCCGCTGATGTGACTTTCTCCGGTGAAATTGGACGCCGGTGAGCTTTAAAAATTGGGCCAAGTATGATTTTTGGAATCCTTATGAAGAGAGCTTTCAATTGATACAAATATTGGTGCTGATTAAAGAACTTTCCGGCGAGATTCTGAGGGGTCTCCGACGAACATTCCGGCGAACTTGAGATAGAAATTAGGGTGAATCTAGAGATCATTCTAAGAGTGTCGGTGAAGCTGGATTCGCAATATTATTATCGGATTGAGAATTAAAATTTATTGAAATATTCACAGAAAATTCGTTAAGCAAGCACGAGGATACGAATAATCATAATACGAATTAGAATGTGTTTATGTCGATATAATCAGGTGAGTGTTTATTCTCTAGGCAGAATAGGAGGGATAGTTCTCAATGTTTAGTCTAGGAGAACTATATCCCTTTGATTATTTATATTTGATATCCTTTGACTCTCCTACTAGTTAATATACTCCCGATTATGATTGTATTTGAGTTGTGAACAATCTCGGATATCCACGCTTGTTAATATAAGTTTTTTATTGCTATTGCTCCTAAGTATGATATTATGCTTTTATTAACTTTAAATCTAGCGTATGCATCTATTTGATTATTCATGATAATATTTCACTTATGGAATGTATATGGCTAGGACGATACATTACTAGATAGTGCTATAGGCACCTTCACTGCAGTGATAGGAGATTATATTATTAGCACTCTCATGGGCCACCTATAAAGAGTGGTATGGGATGATAGTGCTCGAGGTTAGGATGAGAGATTGAGGTACTCCTGACTGGTTTTACTCTAGACTAGCTATGGATATCAGGTAGTGAGGTCTAGTGGGCAACTCAGGTGGAAAGGAGGCTTTGGTTCTATATTCTTGTGCTTCTACTTTGATTTGGGTACCTTATGATACATGATTCTTCCCCGTGAGGTGACTGTTGTCTGCAACAATTGTATTTGATTATACCAACCTTAGATATAGTCTCAAGTGATTCTTGTTTGCTCTTTTTTAATTGGTTATTGCATATGAATAATTAGATTATCCTATTCTTGAGACTTTATTATTTTATGTTTTTGATTTTATATTATTTTCTATCCAACTCACTAGGTACGGTCTTACTTACCTCGTAGGGGACTCATTTTTATTTTTTAGGATCACAGCGGGAGAGAGACTGATAGATATCGAGACATTTAGCTAGACACTTGATTTATTTTGAAAGGTAGGATAGTTCTACCTTTATCTTGTGTGTATATGGAGATCCACTAGCTATGTATTTTGTATATCCTTGGCATGTGTCCTATTTTAATTGTAAATTATTTGCACATAAGTATCTTCATGTATAAGAGATCTGATTTTGAAAATATATGGTTTTAGAGTTATATTGATCTATTATCCAGGTTCTCTACTTCCATAAATAGAGGGTATATACATCAGATACGCTTAGTGGGTTCCCATATAGTTCCGGATGTAAGCAGAACTATGTGTGGAGTCAGCCACATGCCCTAGGGGTAGGTATAGGGCGTGACAAATTTTGATCCCCATAAGTGGCCTATGGAAGTGCTAATAATGTAATCTCCTAACATTACAGTGAAAGTATTTATAGCACTATCCAGTAATGTGTCATCCTAGCTATATGTATTCCATAAGTAAAATATTATTACGAATAATCAAACAGATGCAAATGCTAGATTTAGAGTCAACAAAAGCATAATATCATACTTAGGAGCAATAGCAATGAAAAGCTTATATTAACAAGTGTGTATATCTGAGATTGTTCACAACTCAAATACAATCATAATCAAGAGTATATTTACTAGTAAGAGAGTCAAAGGATATCAAATATAAATAATCAAATAGATATAGTTCTCCTGGACTAAACAATTTTGCCCAGATAATAAACACTCACCTGATTCTATCATCATAAGCACGTTTTAATTTATATCGCGATCGTTCGTATCCTCGTGCTTGCTTAATGAATTTTCTGTGAATATTTCAATGAATTTTGATTCTCAATTCGGTAACAATTTTACAAATTCGTCTTCACTGACACTCTTAGAATGATCTCTAGATAAACCTTAATTGCTATCTTAAGTTCGCCGGAGACCCACCGGAATCTCGCCGGAAAGTTCGTCGGGACCCTCACCGACAAAGTTCTTCGATCAGCACCAATATTTGTGATGCTAATGATGAAACAAACCCTAGAACTAAACTTGTTCAGTTTTTTTTTTAGAACTTAATGAGTCTTGAACCTAAGACCTCATGATCCTCCCGTAAAGAGTCCAATTACTCTAACTAGAGTGGTGTACACTTTGTGTACAACTAAACTTGTTCAGTTGATCACGTAAATAATCATAAAAGTTCTTTCGTCATTACTTCATTGTTTGCGAGCAATTGTATGTTCTATATTTAACATTTATTTTTAAACTGGTTTCTTTTGGCTGCCGGAAAGACTGGAGAATAATAAAGTATACGAGTCATTATTTGTTATTGAGAAGTCTAGTTTAATCGGCTTCTTTGTACCAGATAATTCCTCCTAAGAATGTACTAAGGCTTCTTTTACACTGGAGTAAGATTGAAGGCTCTAGTAAAGCGAAGAAAGAAGAAAATTCTAGAAAAATAGTAAATGCTGAAGAAAACTCTAGAAAAGAGAGTAACTGTTTCTTAGAGGTAAAAAACTCGACGAAATGATCATGAACTTGAACAAAATAATTCATCAATCACAATATAAGAAAAGAATGATCTAACAAAGTGATTGATTAACTGCAGCCAAGACTGGAATCATATATGCATGACAAAATATAGCTTTTAGTGACCAACAAATCTACGAAACATATGCTGTGACAACCATAAAAATAGTTGGAGATTACTGCTCTCTAACCAATTATATTCTCTGGGTTTTTTTCCTTGCATCACTTGCAACAAGAAACAGCCATCGACCTCTAGTATAGCACTTGCATTTTCAATCATTCAGCAAGTTCACGTTTACTAATTATTAGACATCATACTACTTGCTACCAGGAACAAATGCAATGTATTAGTAGCAATCCACATCACTGGTTGTCGTATGGACTATTTTGCATTCCCCTTTTATCATCCCATCCTCTTACCCATGGTTGGCCAGGGGATGCTCGCGTCTCTGGAGCAGAATGGCTATTGAGATTTCCCGTAACCTTGGATTGAATAGCAATGAATACCTAGAAAAACCAAGATGAGAAAAAAAAAACACATTGAAATCAAGAAACATTTTGTGGTCTAAGTGCCGTACAGGGTTTCTACTGACAGCTTCTGGTGGTTTCTCTTGGCCGATCAGCCACTTCCATAAGTCTGGGTTTTCCTGAAGAATCAATCAAAATACGAGGTGATTAGAGGCCTCAGCAATGTACAAGAAAATCATCCTATGCATTTGTTTTTTTCAAGAACTTTCTGACAATAGATCTCATTTGTAGTAAAACTTGGAAGTAAAAATTGATCTCATTTGTCGGACTATAAATCGTCAGATAGTTACAACAAACAGAGAGTAGTATTTCACGCATCACGTATTATTATAGCTTATATATTTTAAATTTTCTCTCGCAAAACAATAAGGTTTATACGCCCACATCACATGAATTCACCAAAACAATGTTGCTATGAGCCATCATTCTGTTTGACGTGATTACTAGAGTGCAATAATCCTATTCATGCTATATCCAAATCAGCAGAAAAATTATAGCATGAGTATCATACTTAAAAGGTTCCTACATGGAACACCGTACTTAAAAGGTTCCTACATGGAACACCGTGTCTAGGAAATTATATATCAGGAATTTCAGTAATTAAACTAAATCTAAGTCTGCACATGAAGGGAACAGGAAAAATGATATATTCGCAAGCATGATTGTTAAATTCCAATGCAACTGAGATATGAATAATGCTACTAATTTTATCATGACCCAATAAGCATACCTCTAAAGATAGTATCGACAGTAGAAAGATATTGGACAAAAAGCAAAGATGATTTGTGAATCGGAATAGACAGTCAAAAACTGTTTAACCGCATATCATGAGGAAACCAGTATAACACCAAATTGTTGGGTCAAACGGGAAATCCATACAGTACTCTTGTACTCTCTTTTAAGTAGACACCTCTCATTCCACATCTTCATTATGAAAATCTAGCTTTTACAAATAAACTAGATTTATATCAGTCACTCAGAAATAAATACAGGCAACATACATGTCGAGGAACAATAGCATCCTATAACATTGGATTAAACTTGGTGCGTATTCAACCCCAATTATTCAGGTACCTGAAAGCCTTGGCATTGGTGTAGTGAGCTGTAGTATTTTACATGTGTCAATCTACTAGACCTAGGCTACACAAACATCCAAATGGCATGGTCCATAGAACTGATCAACCACATCGACCATAGAGGAAACTGATGTTATCTAATCATAAATCTTCCTTCTACACTAGCAACTTTCTTTTCATCCTGAGTTGGTTGGTATTCTTTATGTAAGATTACAAGACCTTAAGAGACCCTACTCAAGAATCTGGTGATGCCCGTGACCTGATATCGCAAACACAGTGCTTATTTTATGAATATTAAACCGAAGAACTCACCAGATCAAGAACGTCAACGAGGGCTCTAATATGGAGCTCATCCATCCCTCGAATATTCTCCTCTACCCACGTTCCCAGAACCAAATCCAATTCAAGGAACCCCCTTTGCTTGCTCCTATACAACAACCTACAACCCGCAGAAAAGAGAAACCATAAACAGATCCATTCGACTAGCTCTGAGGCAGATTAAGAAGAAAGAAATACCTATTATGAAGGCGGCGCTTCCGTTCTTCATCGGAGAGGTTGGCGTTAACCGATCCATGATCGGACGAAAACCATGAAACGGGTCCGACCTGAGACCTCCTAAATCGAGGAAAAAAGATAGAATAAGACGGGAACCGCTCGGATTGAGTGAATTCATCGCAAGTGGTACCTGAGGAGAGATTGAGGAGAACGCTTGGCGGTTAGCAGCAAGGGTTCCCGGAGGCGGAGGAGTCTCCTCAGGGCCGCCATGGGCGTCGACGCGACCTCGATCGAAGACGGAGGGGCTCGTCGTCTTCCCAAGTCCGCCGCTGCTTTAAAATGGGACTGAGCTTGATATCACCACCCTCGAGTTTTCATCCAAATCGCTCTGTTTGGCCGTTTAGGGACGCTGCTATTAAATTATTATGCAAGATCTGACAGAAAGTGGGGTGAGAATATAAAGCATTTTGAGATACCAAGTAGAGCCACGTGTCTCCATTATTTCCCTAATTTATTTCTTACTTTTGCTGTAATGCGGAATAATAATCACATTTTTTTTTTCATTTTTGTTTTCTAAATAATTGTTTAAAATGTTCATACTGAGATTAAAAAAGGATGAAAAAATCCTACTTTAATTTCCTTATTCAGTTAAAATTTCAGATTTTTTTATTATTTCTGCTTTATTAAAAAATGATTTTCGTTAATTGTATTATTTATTCATAACATAAATATTTCGTATTAAGATTAATAATAATTGGACCGATTTATATTTATAACTGGAAAAAGCTGCAACTTTTTTCCATCATCTTTTACTCTCTTCTTGTCATAAAAATCTGGTACATGTTTTAATCAGTAGTCAATCTCCCCATTCTTCTTCCCACTGTTGTTATCTCCGGTGATGCTTTCAAGGGTTAGGGCTCGCTTATCCATCACCCCTGTCCTCTGTTTCGACCGTCCCCTCGATCCATTCGGGGCAATTGCTTCGTCGAATTCATCGATGCTGCTCCGATAAGTAAGATTTGAATTCAAAGGTCTCACTTTTTTTCTTGGTTTGATATTTCTTGCTCGATTCCGGTCTCTAAGAGTACTTTTTTTTGGTCGGATGCATCGATGGTCTTGTTTGGACCTTTGCTGCATAGAATAATTCGAAATTTTAGTGCCTTTTTATAGATATTTTCTCGGACTGTTTGCAAAAGTTTCCCTCTTTAAGTATATTAACTGAATCTTGTTCGAAGCAGTCACGGAACCGTGATGATGGGAGTTAATGTTTTTCGAGTAAAAGATCGAAGTTAAAAGTTATTCTTTTACCGTGCGAAATACAAAATCGCTACTTGGATTTTGAACTCTCGTCAGTGTTGATTGCTCTTCGCATGGAAGTTCCTCCTTTTGTTAAATTTTGTGGAAGTTAGCACCGGCTCTCTGAAATTGAAATTTTTTTGATAACTTCTATTTTGTTTCCTCCTCTGTCTATTTTGCAAGTTCATCAGATACTACTTCTAGCTATGCGTGGCAGATAAACACTGAGTGGCCATGAATACATCAAGTTCGAACAGAGCATTAATGCAAGATCTTGAGTTGAGACTTGGTCCTTCTTGTATTTCTAAAGCAGGAATGCTTCCTTCTGTTAGTTTAAGGAACTGTCCTGAGATAATATTGATTGAGGATGACGATGATGATGACAGTGACCTGAAAATATACCCTCCTGCCCCTCCAGGAGAGGTACTTGAGTAGAACCTCAACGTTGGGTGTGTTAGTTGGATTCTAGTTGATTGGATTTATTTTTTCATGGCCTTCAGTAATTTTTCTGTTGCTTTATGGGGATTCATTTGGATTGTATTATTTTATGCAGGCATTTATCTCCTACTCATATTCAAGTTCACAGGAAAATGTAATTAGAGAAGAGGACTTAGAACTTCGTCTTGGAGTTGGAGGTAAATGAACATCATGTGATACAGTTTTCTGCTTTTCACTTTTTTGTTTTCATCAGATAATATATGCCACCCAATTACCATATGACGGGAAGTTGAGCATTTAATGATAATCTTGTTTGGTAATCGAGAGGTTAACAAACCAACTATTAGAAAACCATAATCTTGGCTTCTGTGCAAAGGTTCAGATTAATCCAGTTTATAAGGGGAGGCAATACAATTATATCCAAATAATAATCAATATTGCTGAAAGAAGGGTGGAGTCATGATGAACCTTAGTATCATGTCGAGATTGCTCCTTTGCAACTTGGCTTGACAGGATCTATATCTTAGCAATGGCTTCTTTATTTGCAATATGAGTGTCATAAGTCATCCATGGGTTATGTTTTCCTTTTAGGATGGGGTGACATATTAATAACAAGATTACTAATGGGCTGAAGTATCTTTCCACAACATAGTGCCAGATTATCAAGTTTTGTTAGTTTAGCTCCAAGGTTGGCACATTCAATTTGGTGTTAGCTAGCTCAGCTGATAAGGATATTTGTAGTTATAATAGAGGTCTTGTGTCCATTAAAAAAATTATACGGGAAATTTATGGTGCCTTATCTCTCTTCCTCTTTCAAAACATGAATTAAACAAATCTATTGTAGTCCTTTATTGCTGATTGGAAAATTTGTAAAACTTACATCTACTTTGTATCAAAAAATTTAGATATGTACTATTTACTTATCATTGCTGTTTCTCTTTCAGGATCCAAGTATCTAACATTGGTTGATCACAGTCAATGATGCAATATTTCACAATTTTCCATTTTTTGGTAACTAAGTTAGATCACCTTTAAAAATTTAGATCTGTTCATTTTCTTTGTCAATTACCACCTTTCAAGGTTTAAGCACTAGTTCTGTGCACGTGTCATTAGGCATTGTCACCATGTATGATAACGACTGTTTTGACCAAGGACTTCTGTATCCATTAGCACATGTCAAAATAGTTTGGAACCTACCGTACCCAAAATACATCATTTTTCAATTTCACCTGTGCCTAACTTATATATTGTTGACCTATATTTGCACAAGGTCATGCCCAATCAGTATATAACAAAATCATAACATACTGAATATGTATTCCCACGTCTGCCATGGAACATAATTTTTTCTTATGGTAGTTGAATGGAAGAAATCTAGATTTTCTCAGTTCTGTTGCTTGCTAATATGGTGCTGGCAATATCTTCTAATAATATGACCACTTTCTAGATGCATCTCATTCATGACCACCGGTAACTGAACTTCCATGTATTTGCTGGCACCTAACAGTTTCCACATGCCTTTGTTGTTCTAGCAGCCTCTCATATGTTCCATGGGCATTCTGGTCATGGGGCTAACAACTTTGAAGTTAAATCCAAAAAACCAACTGTTGACAAATCCGGCAAGGTACAATTCTTCCTTTAATTTTGTTTCTCCCAAAGTTTATGTTCTTGCAATTTTAAATTACTAACTCAGTCATGGAATTATAAATCCAAGAACTGAATGAGAAATAGCATGATACTTTTACTTGAGTGCCTGAACATTTTACTAATTAAACTCCTCATATTAGAGTTTACTTAGCTTGATGTCTTTCTTCCAGTTCCTAAGTCGTTGTACTAGTTTCTTTTACGTATATTTCAGAGTTTAGTCCTCCATTTCTTGTAGAGGTTTTCCAAGTTTGGATCAGATAAGAATGACAATCATTCCAAGGGGAAAAAAGAGAGCAAAAGAAAAGATAAGAATGACAATCCAAATAGAGTGAAGTCATATAACTGCTGGATTTTGGTTGTCCTGAGTGATTTATTTATGGATTACCATGCTTATTAGTGTTATATTGATTGGGCCAAGCATGACCAGATTTCTAGTCTGTCTATACCTAGGCTGCAGAAGCTTCTGTTACCTAGGCCATATGCTACTCTGACACTAACAATCACTACAACATGGCCCAGCTCGAACTTGTCCTAACTTTGTCATTCTCCTTATAACATCTGGCTCACTCCCGTTTCTGATTGCCCTATTATTCTCCATCCTTCTCCAAACCTCCTTCCTCACATGCCTTCTGCCACTGGGTTTTGATCAATGGGTAGGGAAGGTGCATCCACCAGGAGCCGGAACAGCTTACCAGAGCAGGAATGGGTTCATAACACGGACTCATGGGCCATGACCAATGGTTGACTACCAAATTTTCCATGACCAAAAACAGGTTGATCTACATCACACCTCTATGCATATTGATGCTTTCAACCAAATTTTGATAATTGTTTTTGGATCAGAAACTAGGGTAAAAAAATAATGTGTGCCTAAGAAGCAAATGCAAAAATAATATCGTGTAACCATTTGTTTTAGGTTTCTTGTGTTTTCTAATCATGTCAATATTGGAACTACTCAGTTACCCTGCTCTGATACTGTTAGACATGGCAGGCTTCTTGCAGCGAATGCCCGTGCGATCTCAACGAGGTAAAGTTAAAATGTTCTATTTGCATGGACACGATGAGGGAGGAGACATCCACTACTTGTGGACATCTTTTCTGCAATGGCTGCATCGCCGATGCCATCCGGGCTCAGGAGCGATGCCCAACCTGCCAGGAGAAGCTCTCTTTGGGCAACACTCATCGCATATATCTCCCAGCAGCAAACTTCTGGTAGCAAGTGACTACTAACTTCACTTTGACTCTACTAATCTGGATCACTTGGGGCATTTGATTTTGAGCACATCATCAGGGAAATTTTGAGCACTTTGAGTTGCCATGTAGAAGGTTTGACAGAGTTGGGATTGTAGCAGTAGTTGTTAGATGTAAAATTCCTGATGTCATGTGAATGAAAAAGTCCTGTTTGGATCTGATTTGCTGAACTCAATGTAGAATCTTGATGATAATGATGAAATGTTGAGTTCGAGGCTGAAGTCCATTTGTGACTTTTGTCAACTCTTTTCTATTTGTGATATTGTTAAAATGTACTCCATGAGCTGCCTTGAGGGAACCATTATTTCTTCAGGCCAACTCTGCTGCGATTTATTGTTCAGGGACCAACCTCACAGCTGTGGGGTTTGTAAAATTTGTCGTATCTGTCTGGCAAATAGAATTAGTTCTCAATAGAACTCTGTCCCGAATTAGCACAAAGCATTTGAGAAGAGAAGAACAAATGGTGGCATATTAATCAATTCTATCATCCAGGCATGAACAATGCACAAACGCATTATGCAGTGACTTTACAGTTCATCAACTAAAATGATAAGACCAAAAGTCAATTCAAGAAAGAAAATGGAAATTAATATTTTAAACAATGTTGTGATTATTACAAGCTATATTTCTCTATCAAACGTTAATCTCATAAAGAAAATGGAAATAAATATTTTAATAAATGTTGTGATTATTACAAGCTACATTTCTCTATCAAACGTTAATCTCATAAAGATTTGGTTTGCATAGAAATTACAAATGCCTAAGTCCTCAGTCATGAATAAAAATATTGTCAGATGAACACCAACTGAATGCTACTTGGCCTGGCCTTGGGGTCTCATCAGTGCAAGGACTAGCAAGCCAACGATCTATTGGTTGCCAACACCCAAAATCTAATATAATTATAGAGAAGTTTTTATTTTATAACACGATCCTTTTACCGCAATGATCACTACCTGCTCAATGCTTAATTAATCTAATTATCGATGCCATTTATGCCTAACTTAGGGTCTTAAAATCATAGACTACTTTGGTATAATACGAGTAGGTTAAGTTCAAGATACTGATTTGTTTAAGTCTTTATTTTTTAGTAAAATATTTTGAAAATATATTTAAGATATACAGAATGGTCTAGATTTTACTTACGTACTTAACATCGACGCACTAATGGTCTAGTTGTAGAATAGTACATGTCATTGTACCGTTATGAGAACAAGTTCCAACTGGTTGGAGGATTTTTTTTTTTCTCTTTTTTTTTTTCATTCTTAGTGGATTTTGGTCCCCTTCCTTCTCTGTCTGACCCCTTGGAAAATTTTGGTGAGATGCGGTAGCAACTCATCATTGTTCACTTCCTCTTCCATCATCAATGGGACATGATGGGGACTTTGGTTGTTTTGCCCCAGTGGCGTATTTTAATTCTTTGGAATAGGATTTATGATCCCTTTAACATCTCACTGCCTAATTTCTTTTATGTTGTATTACTTGCATTGATCAGATGCGTCCCTTCTAAGATAACTCCAGTCGCTTGATGAGTGAAGTGGAAATCCTCATGATCAGCTCACTGGGTCAACATGACCTTATCTTTCCAAAGGTGAGATTTGCCTCTTATCATATCCAGTCTCAAAAGTGTAACAAGGCTTCTGAACTATTAAGAACATGGTGTAGGGTGGTTGGGAGGCAGATGACACTGCATCTGAAGCAGCACGCCCAGAAGCCCTTGATGAAGCGAGAGCGAGGGGACAATAAATGTAAGCGTCACAATAATCCAAATCCATATATATCCAGTAGAAGAAAACTTTTATAAGTCGTATGATTACTGATACTAGAAGCTTGTTCTTGTCTTCTCCTGCATCAGATAACATGGTTAAATTATCCATCATAAACAGTTTGATTTAATCACCATTATTTACAATGTTGTCGCCTTAGTATGTAAATCCTTGATTTTCCATCTTTGAAGAAAAAATTTAACTTTTTTAACTTGCCTGACTTGGTTGGTGGGATGTATCATGAAATTACCTTAGTTGTCATATTTATGATATTATTGTTCTTAGCCAAAAATTCACCCTCTTCATCTCCACACAAATAGTAGTAATTATAGTCTGTCGGTATGATCAGATGCACAAAACACTTAACTTGTTTGTGAACTAGATTTTGAAAAACCCAAAAGAGTTCTCTTGTGTGCCCAGTTTTTAATTAAAAAGTTCTCAACTATATAGTCATATCATCTCTATTCATTTAGATTATAGGAATTAAATAAGGTGGTTGATTATATTTTTTTAGAACTTGGTGAGTGTTAAATCCACAGCCTTCCATACAAAATCTAATTATTCTAACGAAAGGGACGTATACTTTGTACGTTCATAATAAAACAAGGTGGTTGATTATATTATCCATAAGGAATATATCTTTCTCCCAGATTTTTAAATAATTTGAAATCATACAAACATTTCTATAAAACCTAGTACCTCTTATTAAGTTTTAATAGACTAAGAAGTTATAAGTGAATTAAGCCTATAAAGTTTAAGAGTTTTTTACTTTATCACCCTTCAAATCAAGATAACTCCCATACTTGCTTAAGTCATCAAATATAGTGATATCTTATTGTCCTCAGGCGTCCTTTTTTTTCTTAGAAAAAAGTTTCTTGGTATTAAAAAAGTTTTTTTCGTTCATTTTTGCATTAGGATGCAATGAGCCACTACCTCCTTAATATACTAATTACTCTTTTGAACTTTAAGATGTTATGAAGCAAATTCCTAGAGGTCCTAGGTTCTCAAAAAGATATTTCTAAGCTGAATAATTTTGATGAACCTGCCATTTGATTTGGTTTGTTAAAATGTAGTATCTTAATGATAACAATGATATGTTGAGTTAGAGGTTGAAGTCCATTATGTCTTTTTATGGTATCATTAAAAGGTATATAATGAGTTATCTTTGGGGAAACATTTAATAATATTCAGGCCAACTGTGCTGCATTGTAATGTTCAGGCACTTAAACCTCACAGCTCTGAGGTTTGTAAAACACTTGTCTGATCTGTCCCACAAATGGAGCCCTTAATAGGAGGAGTCTTCCCCAAATTAGCTCAAAGGATTTTATGACAAGAACAAAATGGCCACAAATTAACTGACTTTCAATAATTCAATGATGTAATCAGTCTATAAATGCACAGTGCAATGGCTTCACAGTTCTTGTAAGCTAAAACTAAACCAAAAAATTACATCAAGAAAAAAAAAAAAGGGCATTTGGTCTAGTGGTATGATTCTTGATTAAGGTGGGAGAGGTTCTAAGTTTAATTCTCGGAATGACCTTTCTAATTCTTTTGTACACAAAGTGTACGACATTTTTAACTCTTATAAACTAGAGCAAATTTGCATAAGGGGGTGCCAATTGGCACTCTAGGTACTAATTTTGATTTCAAAGAATATTAATCTCCTATGGCATTCAGAACTCAAATCTTGGTACAAATTTTGTCGATGGATGATTGATGAGGAGCTCTTGCATCTGGCACAAAGCAACCAGGGGATGGTCAATTACTCCTTCCTGAGGTCTGCAATGCTCTAGAATGGGTATGAATTTTTCAGGCATCTCTCAATTATTATTCCTGCACATTCATTCTGAATCATCAAATCCTGATATTCAGGAATGTGGAACATTTGATCACTGCTGACAGCTTCTGGAGTAGTATTCAGGGAACGCTTGGCAAGTGGAGTTGATCCTATCCTCTCTTTCCGGCTACTGTGGTTGAGGTATGTTCAAATACATACCTTTACGCTAACTTAAAGGCCAGCAGTGGGTACTATCCATTTCCTTCCATTAAAAAAGGGAAGCAATAATGCTCCCGGTTGACTTATAGAATAATTGACTTGGCACCATTGGTCTAGTGGTAGAATAGTATCTTTCTACGGTACAGACCCGGACATGTAAAAACTTCTCACTGCTTACAGGATATTTTTCCCCCTTCCTTCTCTGTGCAGTAGTTACAGTTCATTATTTGCTACCACTTTTATCATCAAATGCAATATGATGGAGGTGTTATTGTGATTATGATATGCATAAATAAGGCCTCATCAAGAAGGTTCTATAATAGAGGTTCCTCATCAAGAAGGTTCTATAATAGAGGTTTTTCATATTGTGATTAAGACATGCATAAATACGGCCTATACATTAAGATAAGAAAAAGCATAAAAAGTAAAGGGTATGTGGTCTAGTGATATGATTCTCGCTTAGGGTGTGAGAGGTCTTGAGTTCAATTCTCAGAGTCAATGTGTATTTTTAAATCTCATAAAGCAGATATGTTCATCTGAAACTGCCCTTGTAAGCTACATTTCCAAAGAAAGTGTGTGGAGTAGATATGGTCCCATGGGTTTCAAGGCAAACTGAAGATTAAGCTCTTACGACATTCACAAATCAAATCTTGGTACAAATTTTATCGACGGCCGATTGATGAGGAGCTCGGGTATCTGGCACAAAGCTACGAGGGGGTGGTCAATTACTCCTTCCTGAGGTCTGCAATCCTCTAGAATGGGCAGAAATTTTTCAGAGATCTCTCAATTATTGTTCATGCACATTCATTTCGAATCATCAAATCCAGATATTCAGGAATGTGGAACATTTGATCGCTGCTGACAGCTTCTGGAGTAGTATTCAGGAAACGCCAGGTAAGTGGAGTCGATCCTATCCTCTCTTTTCGGCTACTGTGGTTGAGGTATGTTCAAATACATACCTTAACGCTAACTAATGGCCAGCAGCAGGTACTATCCATTTCCTTCCATTAAAATAAGGGAACCGACGATGCTCTCGGTTGACTTATTGAATAATCTACTTGGCACCAGTGGTATAGTGGAAGCATAGTACCCTACTACGATACAGACTCGGGTTTGATTCCCGGCTGGTGAATTATTTGTAGGATATTTTTTCCCCTTCCTTTTTTATGTAGTAGCTACAACATGCATAAGGCCTAATGAAGAAGGTTCTATATTGGAGGATTTTTCCCCTTCCTTCTAGCTACAGTTCATTGTTTACTATCACTTTTATCATCAAATGCAACATGATGGAGGTGTTGTTGTGATTATGACATGCATAAATAAGGCCTAATCAAGAAGGTTCTATATTCGAGATTTTTCATATTGTGATTATAATATGCATAAATACGACCTACATATTAAGACAAGAAAAAGAATAAAAAGCAAATGGCATTTGGTCTAGTGGTATGATTCTCGCTTAGGGTGTGAGAGGTCCCGAGTTCAATTTTCGGAATGCCCCATCTAATTACCTTGTACTAAATGTTCATGGCATTGCTACTCTCATAAAGTAGAGCAAATTTGCATAAGGAGGGGATACCAATTGGCAGGTGTGCCCTTGCAAGCTACATTTCCAAAGAAAGTGTGTGGAGCAGATATGGTCCTATGGATTTCAAGGCAATCTGAAGATTAAGCTCTTACGACATTCAGAACTCAAATATTGGTACAAATTTTATCGACGACCGATTGATGAGGAGCTCGGGCATCTGGCACAAAGCTACCAGGGGGTGCCAACGATGATAAATAAAAATAGACCCGTCGACGGACTTATCTTTATCAAATCTCTCGGGCAGTCTACCGAATAAAGAAATCAAAGGCTAGGAGGAGTATTTTAGGATGTCTTTGGTTGTTAATCATCATTTTTCAATTGATTTGTGTAAATCAATTCATCAAAAGCAGTAAAACAACATAAATAAATTATCGATGTATAACTCGCTAGATTTCACTTACATTTTATCTAGTGTCAATGTCAACCGTATGTCACATACGTCATAATCATACTTTGAAGCTATAAAACTCGGGCTGCCAGCCTATGCTTAGTAAATACCCTAGCTAAGAGTATCAGTAAGCCCATCAGTGTCTTTCTGTCTCTGTCTCTACTTATGCCCGCCGCACTGATGTTGGCGGAGAGGACGGGTGACCCGGTTTCCCTCTCCATTGTTTCATTAGTAGCCGACCATGCCTCCCCTAGCGAAACCGTCGTGCCCTTACATCCTCCCCGGATTCCGTAGGGGCCACGACACCCATGTAGTACTACACGATGTCCGTAGACAGGGTCGCCATATAACAATGTCATCGGCCACGGCTAGCCGGAATAACCACCCTAGGATCCAGACTACTCATCCGATCGTCTGCAGATGTTAAGGGTGATAGCCGTGCGGTCTACGGATCCATTGTCCAAGGCGTCGCATGTGGAATCACCTTCCCAGTCCAATAGCAGTCGTCGTCTATCGAGATTGGCGCACATCCGCACGATGGGCTGTGGCAACCTCGATTCCATCGGTGCCACGTCCATGGTAGGGCTCATCCTTGCTAACCATCTCAGGACTATTACGAGATCGCCTAAACGACACTCGTGCGGGTGAAGATTTCGGGTAAGGACTTGCTCCATATTTCCAGTCTAACCCGACCATGGAGTTTGTACAGTCTCTTACCCTACCAACTCCCAGTATATAAGCTATGCATAACGTCGGGAGTGGTGCTCCCAGCATCTCAACTATGCATCAACCTCGGGAGTGGCGCCTAATGGGACGTCACCGTTTGACCATCGTCGATACGCGACGATCAACCGGGGCATATGGAAAAGGCCCATTTTCCTGTCTAAGTGGCGGTGACGTCGCCAAAAGTTCTAACATGTCATTATCTACTATCTATGTCTGCATGGTAATTATTTAACACATAGCAAGGAAATCAATACAGCATGCAGGACACAGATTTAGAACATGTTAGATAAAATAAACTACACTAACATGCATACAAGTCAAATCTTATCAAGCATTATGTTTTATCATATTTAAGATATTCAAGAATTGTTCCTAAGAAAACCCCAGCGGGAATTCTCTAGCTTGAATAAATCCTACATCGGAGAACCAACGCACCTGACTTGGTGGTTTACTCTTCGGAACCAACTTAAGGTCTGCCTTGATCCACGTGCCGTCATTTACGTATTTTTATATTTTTCCTGTCTTTTATTCAATGAATTTTAATTCTCAATCTAGAAATAATTTCTCAAATCTCTCTTCACCACTACTCTTAGAATGATCTCTAGAATCACCTTAATTTTTTTCCCAAGTTCGCCGGAAAATTTCTCCGGCAGTCGCCGGAAAGTTCACCGGAAAGTTCGCCGGAACCCTCGCCGGCGAAGTTCTTCGATAAGTAACAATATTGGTACCAATAAAAAGCTCTCTTCATGAGGATTCCAAAAATCATATTTGCCCCAATTTTTATAGCTCATACGCGATCAATTTCACCGATTAAAATTTTGGGCAAAATCCTAAAGTTAGGGTTTTAGCTCGCCGGCGGCCAACCGGCGGCCAATAGCCCTCAACTCCGGTACCAATGGATAGCTCTCGTCAAGGAGAATCCATAGGTATCAAGTTTGCAAGGTTTCACGACCGGAATGGCCGGTAATCGTCGGAGCAAGCTCCGGCGACGAAACTTTCACCGTCGCCACCTCTCACATGATTTCTCCCTCATCTCTACACCAAATTTGGGCATCTTGGTATCAAAATGAAGAGGAGGTCGAGATCTACCTGTGGCTAAAATTTGGGAGCCTAATTCGTTGTGGTTTCACCGGAATATCATCGGGAAAATTAGTCGCCATCGCCGCTGAAGAAGAGGAGAGAGAAGGAGAGAGAGGAAGAGGGAGGAGCTCGCGCGCGCTCAGTGGGAAAAATTATTTTTTTATTATTATTTTATTTTATAAATTAGTTAATTAAAATCTTAAATCTAATTAAATCTTAACTGTTCAATTTACCAATCAAACGACGTCCAAATTACGATCCATCTGCGCCGTTGGATTCCTTATCAAAAATACTACCTGATGGTATAATTTTCACATCAAAATCTCATACTTCAAAATTTCATATGATTTTACAATTAAGTCCTTTAAAGAATTTCTTTTACGATTAAACCCTCCAATTACTAAAATTACTCTATTGCCCTTATTCAAAAATCACGGGTCTCACATCTGCAATGCTCTAGAATGGGCAGGAATTTTTCAGGCATCTCTATGTTATTGTTCCTGCACATTCATTTTGAATAATCAAATCCTGATATTCAGGAATGTGGAACATTTGATCGCTGCTGATAGCTTCTGGAGTAGTATTCGGGAATTACTAGGCAAGTGGAGTCGATTATATCCTCTCTTTTCGACTACTGTGATTGAGGTATGCTCAAATACATACCCTAATGCTCACTAATGGTCAGCAGCGGGTACTATCCATTTCCTTCCATTAAAATAAGGGAACCAACGGTGCTCTCGGTTGACTTATTTAATAATCAACTTGGCACCAGTGGTCTAGTGGAAGAATAGTACCTTGCCACGGTACAGACTCGGGTTCGATTCCCGGCTGGTGCATTATTTTCTTCTTTTTTCGTCGACAGCTACAACTTTATGTAAAAACTTCCCGCTGGTTGCACGATATTTTTCTCCCTTCCTTCTTTGTGCAGTAGCTACAGTTCATTGTTTGCTACCACTTTTATCATCGAATGGAACATGATGGAGGTGTTGTTGTGATTATGACATGCATAAATAAGACCACGGTACAAACCCGGGTTCGATTCCCAACTAGTGCATTATTTGCAGGATATTTTTTCCCCTTCCTTTTCTATGCAGTAGCAGGATATTTTTTCCCCTTCCTTTTCTATGCAGTAGCTACAACATGCATAAGGCCTAATCAAGAAGGTTCTATATTGGAGGATTTTTCCCCTTCCTTCTAGCTACAGTTGATTGTTTACTACCACTTTTATCATCAAATGCAACATGATGGAGGTGTTGTTGTGATTATGACATGCATAAATAAGGCCTAATCAAGAAGGTTCTATATTCGAGATTTTTCATATTGTGATTATAACATGCATAAATACAGCCTACACATTAAGATAAGAAAAAGAATAAAAAGCAAAGGGCATTTGGTCTAGTGGTATGATTCTCGCTTGAGGTATGTTTAAATATATACCCTAACGCTAACTAATGGCCAACAGCGTGTACAATCCATTTCCTTCCATTAAAATAGGGGAATCGATGATGCTCTCGGTTGACTTATTGAATAATCAACTTGGCATCAGTGGTCTAGTGGAAGAATAGTAATTTGCAATGGAACGGATTGAGGTTCGATTCTCGGCTGGTGCATTATTTGTAGGATATTTTTACCCCTTCCTTTTCTATGCAGTAGCTACAACATGCATAAGGCCTAATTAAGAAGGTTCTATATTGGAGGATTTTTCCCCTTCCTTCTAGCTACAGTTCATTGTTTACTACCACTTTTATCATCAAATGCATGCATAAATAAGGCCTAATCAAGAAGGTTCTATATTCGAGATCAAATGCAACATGTAGGATATTTTTACCCCTTCCTTTTCTATGCAGTAGCTACAACATGCATAAGGCCTAATTAAGAAGGTTCTATATTGGAGGATTTTTCCCCTTCCTTCTAGCTACAGTCATTGTTTACTACCACTTTTATCATCAAATGCAACATGATGGAGGTGTTGTTATGATTATGACATGCATAAATAAGGCCTAATCAAGAAGGTTCTATATTCGAGATCAAATGCAACATGATGGAGGTGTTGTTATGATTATGACATGCATAAATAAGGCCTAATCAAGAAGGTTCTATATTCGAGATTTTTCATATTGTGATTATAACATGTATAAATACAGCCTACACATTAAGACAAGAAAAAGAATAAAAAGCAAAGGGCATTTGGTCTAGTGGTATGATTCTTGCTTAGGGTGCAAGAGGTCTCGAGTTCAATTCTCGGAATGCCCCATCTAATTACCAAATTGGTAGGTGCCAAAGCTCCACCATATGTTCACCTGAAACTACCCTTGCAAGCTACATCTCCAAAATTCAGAACTCAAATCTTAGTACAAATTTTATCGACGGCCGATTGATGAGTAGCTAGGGCATGCTCTAGAATGGGCAGGAATTTTTAAGGCATCTCTCAGTTATTGTTCCTGCACATTCATTTTGAATCATCAAATCCTGATATTCAGGAATGTGGAACATTTGATCGCTGCTGACAGCTTCTGGAGTAGTATTCAGGAAACGCTAGGCAAGTGGAGTCGATCCTATCCTCTCTTTCAGACTACTGTGGTTGAGGTATATTCAAATACATACCCTAACGCTAACTAATGGCCAACAGCGGGTACTATCCATTTCCTTCCATTAAAAAAAGGGAACCGATGATGGTTTTGGTTGACTTATTGAATAATCAACTTTGCACTAGTGGTTTAGTGGAAGAATAGTACCTTACCATGGTACAGACTTGGGTTTGATTCTCGGCTAGTGCATTATTTTCTTTTTTTTCGTCCACAGTTACAACTTCATGTATAAACTTCCCGCTGGTTGCAGGATATTTTTCCCCTTCCTTTTCTATGCAGTAGCTACAACATGCATAAGGCTTAATCAAGAAGGTTCTATATTGGAGGATTTTTACCCTTCCTTCTAGCTATAGTTCATTGTTTACTACCACTTTTATTATCAAATGCAACATGATGGAGGTGTTGTAGTGATTATGACATGCAAAAATAAGGCATAATCAAGAAGGTTCTATATTCTAGATTTTTCATATTGTGATTATAACATGCATAAATACGGACTACACATTAATGCAAGAAAAACAATAAAAAGCAAAGGGCATTTGGTCTAGTGGTATGATTCTCGCTTAGGGTGCGAGAGGTCTCGAGTTTAATTCTCGGAATGCCCCATCTAATTACCTTTTACTAAAGGTCCACGGCATTGCTACTCTTCTTGAAGAAGAAATCAATGTTTATTTTTAACTCTCATAAAGCAGAGCAAATTTGCAGATATGGTCCTATGGATTTCAAGGCAATCTGAAGATTAATCTCTTAGGGCATTCAGAACGATCGATTGATGAGGAGCTTGGGCATCTTGCACAAAGCTACCAGGTGGTAGTCAATTACTCCTTCCTGAGGTCTGCAATGCTCTAGAATGGGCGGGAATTTTTCAGGCATCTGTCAGTTATCGTTCCTGCACATTCATTTTGAATCATCAAATCTTGATATTCAAGAATATGGAACATTTGATCCCTGCTGACAGCTTCTGGAGTAGTATTCAGGAAACGCTAGGCAAGTGGAGTCGATCCTATCCTCTCTTTCCGACTACTGTGGTTGAGGTATGTTCAAATACATACTCTAACGCTAACTAGTGGCCAGCAGCGGGTACTATCCACTTCCTTCCATTAAAATAAAGGAAACGACGATGCTCTCGGTTGACTTATTGAATAATCAATTTGGCACTACGGCTCTAGTGGAAGAATAGTACCCTGCCACAGTACAGATCTGGGTTTGATTTCCAGCAGGATATTTTCCCCCTTCCTTTTCTATGTAGTAGCTACAATAAGGCCTAATCAAGAAGGTTCTATATTGGAGGATTTTCCCCCTTCCTTCTAGCTACAGTCATTGTTTACTACCACTTTTATCATCAAATGCAACATGATGGAGGTGTTGTTGTGTTTATGTCATGCATAAATAAGGTCTAATCAAGAAGGTTCTATATTCGAGATTTTTCATATTGTGATTATGACATGCATAACTACGGCCTACACATTAAGGCAAGAAAAAGAATAGAAAGAAAAGGGCATTTTGTCTAGTGGTATGATTCTCGCATAGGATGTGAGAGGTCCCGACTTCAATTCTCGGAATGCCCCTTCTAATTATCTTGTTCTAAAGGTTCACGACATTGCTACTTTTTGTGAAGAAGAAAGTAATGTTTATTTTTAACTATCATAAAGCATAGCAAATTTGCATAAGGAGGGGATGCCAATTGGCAGGTGCAAGAATATTCGAGGAGGCACTTGGGAATCTCAATTAGCTCTACCATATGTTCACCTGAAACTGGCCTTCCAAGCTACATTTCCAAAGAATGTGTGTGGAGTAGATATGGTCCTATGGATTTCAAGGCAATCTGAAGATTAAGCTCTTACGACATTCAGAACACAAATCTTGGTACAAATTTTATCGACGGCCGATTGATGAGGAGCTCGGGCATCTGGCACAAAGCTACCAGGGGGTTGTCAATTACTCCTTCCTGAGGTCTGCAATGCTCTAGAATGGGCAGAAATTTTTCAGGCATCTCTATGTTATTATTCCTGCACATTCTTTTTGAATAATCAAATCCTGATATTCAGGAATGTGGAACATTTGATCGCTGCTGACAGCTTCTGGAGTAGTATTCGGAAATTACTAGGCAAGTGAAGTCGATTCTATCCTCTCTTTTCGACTACTGTGGTTGAGGTATGTTCAAATACATACCCTAATGCTCACTAATGGTCAGCAGCGGGTACTATCCATTTCCTTCCATTAAAATAAGGGAACCAACGGTGCTCTCGGTTAACTTATTAAATAATCAACTTGGCACCAGTGGTCTAGTGGAAGAATAGTACCCTGCCACGATATAGACTTGGGTTCGATTCCTGGTTGGTGCATTATTTTCTTATTTTTTCTTAGACAGCTACAGCTTTATGTAAAAACTTCCCGCTGGCACGATATTTTTCCCCCTTCCTTCTTTGTGCAGTAGCTACAGTTTATTGTTTGCTACCACTTTTATCATCAAATGCAACATGATGGAGGTGTTTATGTGATTATGACATGCTTAAATAAGGCCTAATCAAGAAGTTTCTATATTGGAGGTTTTTCATATTGTGATTATGACATGCATAAATACGGCCTACGCATTAAGGTAAAAAAAGAATAGAAAACAAAGGTCATTTAGTCTAGTGGTATAATTCTCGCTTAGGGTGCGAAAGGTCTTTCATTGCATTACTACTCTTTGTGAAGAAGAAATCAATGTTTATTTTTAACTCTCATAAAGCAGAGCAAATTTACAAAAGAAAGGGATGCCAATTGGATGCCAGAATATTCGAGGAGGCACTTGGGACTCTCAATTTGCTCCACCATATGTTCACCTAAAACTTCCCTTGCAAGCTACATTTCCAAAAGAAAGTGTGTGGAGCAGATATGGTCCTATGGATTTCAAGGCAAACTGAAGATTAAGCTCTTACGAATTCAGAACTCAAATCTTGGTACAAATTTTATCGACGGCTGATTGATGAGGAGCTCGGGCATCTGACACAAAGTTACGAGGGGGTGGTAATTACTCCTTCCTGAGGTCTGCAAATCCTCTAGAATGGGCAGAAATTTTTCAGGCATTTCTCAGTTATTGTTCTTTTACATTCATTTTGAATAATCAAATCCTGATATTCAGGAATGTGGAACATTTGATTGCTGCTGACAGCTTCTAGAGCTAGGCAATTGGAGTCGATCCTATCCTCTCTTTTCGACTACTGTGATTGAGGTTTGTTCAAATACATACCCTAATGCTAACTAATGGCCAGCATCGGGTACTATCCATTTCCTTCCATTAAAATAAGGGAACTGACAATGCTCTCGGTTGACTTATTAAATAAGTAACTTGGCACTAGTGGTCTAGTGGAAGAATAGTACCCTACTACGGTTCTGACCGGGGTTTGATTCCCGGCTGGTGTATTATTTTCTTCTTTTTTCGTCGACAGCTACAGCTTCATGTAAAAACTTCCCGCTAGTTGCAGGATATTTTTTCCTCTTCCTTTTCTATGCAGTAGCTACAACATGCATAAGGCGTAATCAAGAAGGTTCACGACATTGCTACTCTTTGTGAAGAAGAAATCAATGTTTATTTTTAACTCTCAAAAAGCAGATCAAATTTTCATACGGAGGGGATGCCAATTGGCAGGTGACAGAATATTCAAGGAGGCACTTGGGACTCTCAATTTGCTGCACCATATGTTCACCTGAAACTTCCGTTGCAAGCTACATTACCAAAGAAAGTGTGTGGAGCAGATATGGTCCTATAGATTTCAAGGTAAACTGTCACGCCCCGACCCGCAGGACGACACGTGGCAACCGCCGTATGAGCCCGACAAGCCCATACAAGGCATAAATACAAATACTAAACTACATACACCCACATTTTCAAATAACATCTTAAATACAGTCCCGATATCTCCTAATACAAATCTAAGACCGGCATACGAAAACTCATAACAGCAGTCGTATACCTTCCGCGACGAACCCTCCATCATCGATCTCGTCTCGTGCAACGACACCTGCACACACATTGAACGCGGTGTGCTCAGCCTTGCGACCTAATGCGAAATTACGGTCCTACCGAATAAGGAAATCAAAGGCTAGGAGGAGTATTCTAGGATGTCTTTGGTAATTAGTCATCATCTTTCATGCCATTTCGTTTTAAACAATTCGTATAAAAAAATAGACAGCATAAACAAACAATTAAATAAACAATTAAATGTGTACATGTCACTAGATGTCACCCTAGTCATGTCTAGTGTCCATATTAATAGTATGTCACCTACGTCATAGTGAGACTTTTTAGGTTTCATAAACTCGGGCTGCCAGCCTACGCTTAATGACTACCCTAGCTAAGAGTATCAGTAAGCCCATCAGTGCCTTTCTGTCTCTGTCTCTACCTATGCCCGCTGCACTGATGTTGGCAGAGAGGACGGATGACCCAGAGTCCCTCTCCTGTTGTTTCACTAGTCGCCAACCATGCCTCCCCTAGCGAAACCGTCGTGCCCTTACATCCTCCCCGGATACCGTAGGGGTCACGACACCCATGTAGTACTACACACTGCCCGTAGACAGGGTCACCTCTCTTAAATATCATCGGCCACGGCTAGCCGGAATAACCACCCTAGGATCCGGACTACTCATCCGATCATCTGCAGACGTCAAGGGTGATAGCCGTGCGGTCTACGGATCCACTGTCCAAGGCGTCGCATGTGGAATCACCTTTCCAGTCCAATAGCCGTCAACGTCTATCGAGATTGGCGCACATCCACACGATGGGATGTGGCCCTCGACTTCGTCGGTGCCAAGTCCATGGTAGGGTTCATCCTAGCTAACCATCTCAGGACTATCACGAGGCCGCCTACAACGATACTCGCGCGGGTGAAGGTTTCGGGTAAGGACTTGCTCCATATTTCCAGTCTAACATGACCATGGAGTGTGTACCGTCCCTTACCCTACCAGCTCCCAGTATATGAGCTATGCATAACGTCGGGAGTGGTGCTCCCAGTGCTCCGTTATGCATCAACCTCGGGAGTGGCGCCTAACGGAAACGTCACCGTTTGACCACCGTCGGGACGCGGTGGTCAACCGGGGCATATGGAAAAAGGCCCCTTTTTCTCTAAGTGGCGGTGACGTCGCCAAGGTTCTAACATGTCACATGTATTATCTATGTCCGCATGGTAGTCATTTAACATATCATAGAAAGCAATAGCATGCCGGGCAAGAATGTAGAACATGTTAGATACATAGTAGATAAACATGTTAGATAAGATAACTATGCTAGCATGCATACAATTTAAATCTTATCAAAACATTATGGTTTATCATATTGAAGACATCCAAGAATTTTTCCTAAGAAAACCCCAGCGGGTATTCCCTAGCGTGAATAAATCCTACCAACGGAGAACCAACGCACCTTGGATAGCGATCTGCTTCTGGGAACCAAGTCGCGCGGAGAATATCACCCGCCGAGCTTCTAGGATCGCGTACCCAAAATAATCCAATTTAATAAAATTTATTTAAAATAGATTTAATTTATTTCCCTTAAGATAAATAAATTAAAATCCATCAATTAAATAATTATTACATTAAATTAATCCTATGCATGTTTAGGATTAATCTCACCTAATGAATTATGAATTTATCATATTTTTGCATTTTTATCTAATAACTTCAATGAATTTTTATTCAATTTCTACTCATCAAACTCACCCATAACTTGGCCCAAGTCATCCAGGAGCCCAAGTAGAACCCATAGAAATTTTTATTATTTTTTTGATTTTTTTAATATTTTAATATTATTTTATTATTTTAATATTATTTTATTATTTTAATATTATTTTATTATTTTAATATTATTTTATTATTTTATATTTTTCTGACCCGGTCAACGGTCAACGTTGACAGGTCAACGTTGACAGGTCAACGCTGACTGGGTCAGCAGTGGGCCCGGTCAACGCTGACTGGGTCAGCGGTTGACTCGGTCAACGCTGACTGGGTCGGCGGTGGGCCCGGTCAATGCTGACTGGGTCAGCTGTTGACGTGGTCAACGGTTCGAGTTACTGTTCACCCGGTTCGGTTCGGTTCGGTTCGATTTGGTTCGGTTCGGGTCCGGTTCAGCTAAATTAAATTTAATCTAATTTGACTCGAGCTCGAACCAGGTTCAACTTATTTGATTCGGCTCACCCAACCCAACTTGACTCGACCCAAACTTAACTCAAACCCAACCGATTTAACCCCACTTGATTCGACCCAACCGTTTCTTTAAAGAAATAATTTATTATACACTAAGCTTAGTTAATTAACGCTAATCATGCTTTTAATTAAACTAAGCATACAATAACATGATTTTTCACTAATTATATTTTATTTACACTAAGCACACTTAATTAGCGCTAATCGCGATTAAGCCCTAATTAAGCACCTTCGCCGGATTAACTGTGCGCTGCCGGAAAACTCAGCGCCGCCGCCGGAACTCTAGCCGCCACCTCGCCGGAACTCGCGAAAACGAAGGCTAAACGGCCGGCGAGCTTCGTTGCTCCTCGCTCAACGCGGAGACTACGCCGATCTACGAGAAGGACGTCCATCAGCGCCTAAACGGCGATCTTTCCGGCGTCGTCTCCGGCGTACTCACGGCGTCTCCACCGGAGGGTGAAAACCACCCCTTTTCATGGGGAAAACGCGGCTGCTCACCTCGCGGACGTCTGGAGAAGGTAGGGGCGGGGTTTGCGGCCGGCGAAGCGACCGGATCGCGATTTGCAGCCGCCGCCGGTAGGGTTCGATCGCTCGAACAGAGGCGGCGAGCTCAGCCGCCCGCCGAGGGGTCTTCGAACTCCTCGAAGGCCCGTGGAGACGCGGAGACGGCCGACGTCTCCAACCGCGGTGGAGAAGACGTCCGCCGAGGGGTTGCGAGTGCTGGGCGGCGATCGATCGGCAGCAGTTCCTCTGCTGCGGTGGTCGCGCGAACGGGATGGGAAAAAGAAGGCGTCGCCGAGTCGCCCTTTCCGTCGGGAGTAGCTCGCTGGGGGTGGACGAGGGCAGACGATCGTCGACGGCGACGTGCAGCGGTCGACGGCGGAAGGCGGAGCGTCGGCGCTGCTCGGTGCGGGAGAAGACGAAGCGACGTTGCTTCGTCGCGTGCTCGAGGCGATGGCTCGAGTGGGAAGGGCATTTGCTCTTCTCGCTCGCCCCGTCTCGCTTCCTCGCCCGGTCCAAGCCGGTTCAGCTGGACCGGCCGGCTCTCCGGCCGGTTCACCTGAACCGGTCCTTTTTTTTTTTTTTTTTTTGATGGGGGTTTACATAAACTGAAGATTAAGCTCTTACGGCATTTAGAACTCAAATCTTGGTACAAATTTTATCGACGACTGATTGATGAGGAGCTCGGGCATCTGGCACAAAGCTACGAGGTGGTGGTCAATTACTCCTTCATGAGGTCTGTAATGCTCTAGAATGGGCAGGAATTTTTCAGGCATCTCTCAGTTATGGTTCCTACACATTCATTTTGAATCATCAAATCCTGATATTCATGAATGTGGAACATTTGATCGCTGCTGACAGCTTCTGGAGTAGTATTCAGGAAACGCTAGGCAAGTGGAGTCGATCCTATCCTCTCTTTCCGACTACTGTGGTTGAGGTATGTTCAAATACATACCCTAACACTAACTAATGGCCAACAACGTGTACTATCCATTTCTTCCATTAAAATAAGGGAACCGACGATGCTCTCGGTTGACTAATTGAATAATCAACTTGGCACTAGTGGTCTAGTGGAAGAATAGTACCCTACCACGGTACAGACCTGGGTTTGATTCTCGGCTGGTGCATTATTTTCTTCTTTTTTCGTCGACAGTTACAACTTCATGTATAAACTTAAGGTCATTTTGTTTATAACATGACATCCATAAATTCTCGGCTGGATTTTTCATATTGTGATTATAACATCCATAAATACGGCCTACACATTAAGACAAGAAAAATAATAAAAAGTTAAGGTCATTTTGTCTAGTGGTATGATTCTCGCTTAGGGTGTGAGAGGTCCTGAGTTCAATTCTCGGAATGCCCCATCTAATTACCTTGTACTAAAGGTTCACGGCATTGCTACTCCACCATATGTTCCCCTGAAACTGCCCTTGCAAGCTACATTTCGAAAGAAAGTGTGTGGAGCAGGCAATCTGAAGATTAATCTCTTAGGGCATTCAGAACTCAAATCTTGGTACAAATTTTTTCGACGGCCGATTGATGAGGAGCTCGGGCATCTTGCACAAAGCTACGAGGGGGTGGTGAATTACTCCTTCCTGAGGTCTGCAATGCTCTAGAATGGGCAAGAATTTTTCAGGCATCTGTCAATTATTGTTCCTGCACATTCATTTTGAATTATCAAATCTTGATATTCAAGAATATGGAACATTTGATCCCTGCTGACAGCTTCTGGAGTAGTATTCAGGAAATGCTAGGCAAGTGGAGTCGATCCTATCCTCTCTTTCCGACTACTGTGGTTGAGGTATGTTCAAATACATACTCTAACGCTAACTAATGGCCAGCAGCGGGTACTATCCACTTCCTTCCATTAAAAAAAAAGAACCGACGATGCTCTCTGTTGACTTATTGAATAATCAATTTGGCACCAGGGGTCTAGTGGAGGAATAGTACCCTGCCACGGTACAGATCTGGGTTTGATTCCCGGCTGGTGTATTATTTTCTTCTTTTTTCATCGACAGCTACACCTTCATGTAAAAACTTCCCGCTAGTTGCAGGATATTTTTTCCCCTTCCTTTTCTATGCAGTAGCTACAACATGCATAAGGCATAATCAAGAAGGTTCTACATTGGAGGATTTTCCCCCTTCCTTCTAGCTACAATCATTGTTTACTACCACTTTTATCATCAAATGCAACATGATGGAGGTGTTGTTGTGATTATGTCATGCAATAAGGCCTAATCAAGAAGGTTCTATATTCGAGATTTTTCATATTGTGATTATGACATGCATAACTACGGCCTACACATTAAGGCAAGAAAAAGAATAGAAAGAAAAGGGCATTTGGTCTAGTGGTATGATTCTCGCGTAGGGTGTGAGAGGTTCCGACTTCAATTCTCGGAATGCCCCATCTAATTACCTTGTTCTAAAGGTTCACGGCATTGCTACTTTTTTGAAGAAGAAAGTAATGTTTATTTTTAACTATCATAAAGCAGAGCAAATTTGCATAAGGAGGGCTTGCCAATTGGCAGGTGCAAGAATATTCGAGGAGGCACTTGGGAATCTCAATTAGCTCTACCATATGTTCACCCGAAACTCACCTTGCAAGCTACATTTCCAAAGAATTTGTGTGGAGCAAATATGGTACAATGGATTTCAAGGCAATCTGAAGATTAAGCTCTTACGACATTTAGAACTCAAATCTTGGTACAAATTTTATCGACGGCCGATTGATGAGGAGCTCGGCATCTGGCACAAAGCTACCAGGGGGTTGTCAATTACACCTTCCTGAGGTCTGCAATGCTCTAGAATGGGCAGGTATTTTTCAAGCATCTCTATGTTATTGTTCCTGCACATTCATTTTGAATAATCAATTCCTGATATTCAGGAATGTGGAACATTTGATCGCTGCTGACAACTTCTGGAGTAGTATTCGGGAATTAGTAGGCAAGTTGAGTCAATTATATCCTCTCTTTTCGACTACTGTGGTTGAGGTATGTTCAAATACATACCCTAATGCTCACTAATGGTCAGCAGCGGGTACTATCCATTTCCTTCCATTAAAATAAGGGAACCAACGGTGCTCTTGGTTGACTTATTGAATAATCAACTTGGCACCAGTGGTCTAGTGGAAGAATATTACCCTGCCACGGTACAGACCCGAGTTCGATTCTTGGCTGGTGCATTATTTTCTTCTTTTTTCGTCGACAGCTACAGCTTCATGTAAAAACTTCCCGCTGGTAGCACGATATTTTTCCCCCTTCCTTTTTTGCGCAGTAGCTACAGTTCATTGTTTGCTACCACTTTTATCATCAAATGCAACATGATGGAGGTGTTGTTGTGATTATGACATGCATAAATAAGGCCTAATCAAGAAGTTTCTATATTGGAGGTTTTTCATATTGTGATTATGACATGCATAAATACGGCCTACGCATTAAGGCAAGAAAAAGAATAGAAAGCAAAGGTCTTTTAGTCTAGTGGTATAATTCTCGCTTAGGGTGCGAGAGGTCTTTCATTGCATTACTACTCTTTGTGAAGAAGAAATCAATGTTTATTTTTAACTCTCATAAAGTAGAGCAAATTTACAAAAGAAAGGGATTCCAATTGGATGCCAGAATATTCGGGGAGGCAGTTGGGACTCTCAATTTGCTCCACTATATGTTCACCTAAAACTTCCCTTGCAAGCTACATTTCCAAAGAAAGTGTGTGGAGCAGATATGATCCTATGGATTTCAAGGCAAACTGAAGATTAAGCTCTTACGGCATTCAGAACTCAAATCTTGGTATAAATTTTATCGACGACTGATTGATGAGGAGCTCGGGCATCTGGCACAAAGTTACCAGGGGGTGACAATTACTCATTCCTGAGGTCTGCAAATCCTCTAGAATGGGCAGAAATTTTTTAGGCATTTCTCAGTTATTGTTCCTGCACATTCATTTTGAATCATCAAATCCTGATATTCAGGAATGTGGAACATTTGATCGCTGCTGACAGTTTCTAGTGTAATATTCAGGAAGAGCTAGGCTGTAAACCCCCACTCTCATCAAAAAAATAATAATAATAAAAATAAAATACAAAAAAAATACAAATAAATAAAAAGAAGAAGGTGAAGAGGAGAGAACCGCACGCCTCATCCCTCGTGTGTGCTGCCCATGCCGTTCACCTTCCCCTCACGTCCTCTCCTTTCCTCCTTCGCATTGCTGCAGAACTCCTCGCCTCGTTCATCGCCGCATGCACAACCTTCTCGCTGACCCGCCGGAGAAGGGAAGGCGACACGCCGGAGAAGGGAAGGCGACACCTTCCCTTCCGTTCGTGAAAGGGCCAACACCTTTGCCCTCTTCCCATGGCCACGAACGCGGCTACCCTTGCAGCTCACTCGGATGTCCACTCCCTCCTACAATCTGCACACTCAAGCTGCGGAAGAGGGTTGACGAATTTGTCGGCACCTCGCGACCGTCCTCCTTCATCCAATCGTCGCCGGAGCTCGCAGAAGGAAGCTCCAGCGCCTCTGCCTTCTCCTTCCCCTGCTCGCGGACAAGAAAAGGGGAGCGAGCAGAGCACGCCCAAATCGGGTGACTGCGACCGGCGATTTCTCCGTCGTCGAGCAAACGTCGTCACCGCTGCACCCTCTCCGCGTGCCTCGTCGGTTTCCCTTCATCATCGACTCCTCTCCTTCGAGCTTCGCCGTCAATGGAGCTCGCCAAACACCACCGGAGAAGGGAAGGCAGCATCCTTCCCTTTCATTCGCGAAGGCTCGACGCCTCTGCCCTCTTCCTACGGACGCACGCGCAGCTTGCTCACCGGCGTCTGCATCTCACCGGGCGACCTCTCATCTCAAGCGACGAGGAAGCGGGGGCGAGCTCGTCGCCCTACTGTTCGCCGTGCTCCCGTCTTCCTCTTGCCTCGAAGTCGTCGGAGATCGTAGCTCCCCTGTTCGCGGAAGAAAACAGGGCAGCCGGATCTCACACCCACGAGCGGCGATTTCCCGCCGCCCGTGCCTCCTCCTCGCCTGTTGTCATCGTCTTCTCGTCGGCGACCTCCCTCTATCCACGATTTGGTGCGTGTGAGCTCCACGAAAGCTTGCCGGAGCGTTGTCCTCGCCAACCGCCTCCCACGCAGCAGCGAGCTCGCCTTCGTCGTTCCCTCGCCCCATGGTGCCAACCCCTCGCTCCGCCTCGCTGCCGTGGCTGGCGTCGGAGAACCGCCGCCGCCACCTCTGAGGACCCCGACGAACCCTCGCCGGAGTCAGGGAGCGCCTCTTGCCGGAGACGAAGGAGGTGACCGCGCGAGCGAAGGTGACGCCCTCTGCCTCGCCCCCTTTCTGCGTGATTAATTTCCCTTAATCATGCTTAGCGAATAATTAAGCATGATTAGCTATAAATAAGTATGATTAATATAGATTAAGTTTATGATTTGTTTATATTGATTTAAACATGCTTAGAGTTAAATAATCAAGTTTTAATTAAGTTAACAATGAATTAGAGTTAAGTTAATAAAATCGGTTGAGTTGAACCAAGTCGAAGTTAGTTGGGTTGATTTTGAGTTAAGTTTGGGTTCGGGTTGAGTTTATTTGGGTGAACCGGATCCGAGCTGAACCAAACCAAACCAAAATCGAACCGAACCAAACTGAACCGGTCAACTATTGACCATTGACTAGGTCAACCGTTGACTAGACCAAATAATAATTAATTTATTTAATTAAATAATTAATAAAATAATAAAATAATATTAAAATAATAAAAAATCACAAAAATAGTAAAAAAAATTATGGGTTCTACTTGGGCCCTTGGGTGACTTGGGCCAAGTTATGAGTGAGTTTAATGAGTATAAATTGGATAAAAATTCATTGAAGTTAATTAAAGAAATTTAACCTTTATAGTTAGTTAATAGATAAAAATTTAAAATATGATTAATTAAAAATTGATTAGGGGGATTAATCCTAAACTTGTATAGGATTAATTTAATGTAATAATTATTTTAATTAATGGATCGATAGATTTTTAATTTATTTATCTTAGGAGAAAATAAATTAAATTTATTTTAAATAATTGTGTTAATTAGGACTATTGTGGGTACACGATCCGAGTAGCTCGGGGGATGATTATCTCCGCATGATTTGGCTCAGAGGAGCGGATCGCTAACCCACGTGCGTTGGTTCTCCGATGGTAGGATTTATTCAAGCTAGGGGATTCCCGCTAGGGTTTTCTTAGGAACAATTCTTGGATGTCTTAAATATGATAAACCATAATGCTTGATAAGATTTGAATTGTATGCATGTTAGTATAGTTTATTTTATCTAACATGATTGTTCTGCTAGGTATCTAACATGTTTTAGATTTGTGTCCTGCATGCTGTACTGTATTTCTTGCTATGTGTTAAATATTTATCATGCAGACATAGAAAGTATATAACGACATGTTAGAACCTTTGGCGACGTCACCGCCACTTAGACAGAAAAGGGGCCTTTCCTATAGGCCCCGGTTGACCGCCGCGACCCGACGGTGGTCAAAACGGTGACGTCCCGCTAGGCACCACTCCCGAGGTTGATGCATAGCTTGGATACTGGGAGAGCTACTCCCGAGGTTATGCATAGCTTATATACTGGGAGCTGGTAGGGTAAGGGACTATACGCACTCCATGGTTATATTATACTAGAAATATGAAACAAGTCCTTACCCGAAATCTTCACCCGCACGAATGTCGTTTAGGCGGCCTCGTGATAGTCCTGAAATGGTTTGCAATGATGAAACCTACCATGGACTTGGCACCGATGGAATCGAGGTTGCCACAGCCCATCGTGCGGATGTGCGCCAATCTTGACAGACGTCGACGGCTATTGGACTGGGAAGGTGATTCCACATGCGACGCCTTGGACAGTGGATCCGTTGACCACATGGCTATCACCCTTGACGTCTGTAGACGATCGGATGAGTAGTCCGGATCCTAGGGTGGTTATTCCGGCTAGCCGTGGCCGATGAGATTTAATAGAGGTGACCCTGTCTACGGGCATTGTGTAGTACTACATGGGTGTCGTGGCCCCTACGGAATCCGGGGAGGATGTAAGGGCACGACGGTTTCGCTAGGGGAGGCATGGTTGGCGACTAGTGAAACAAATAGAGAGGGATTCTGGGTCATCCATCCTCTCTACCAATATCAGTGCAGCTGGCATAGGTAGAGATAGAGACAAAAAGGCACTGATACCCCCGGCCCGGGTAGTCACTAAGCGTAGGCTGGCAGCCCGAGTTTATAAAACCTTAAAGTCTCACCATGACGTAGGTGACAGACTATTGATATGGACACTAGACATAACTTAGGTGACATCTAGTGGCATGTACACATTTATTTATTTATTTATACTGTCTTATCTTTATACGAATTATTTAAATTATATTACATGAAAGATGATGATTAACTACCAAAGACATCCTAGAATACTCCTCCTAGCCTTTGATTTCTTTATTCGGTAGAGCCGTAATTTCGCACTAGGCCGCAAGGCTGAGCACACCGCGTTCAATGTGTGTGCAGGTGCCGACGCACTAGACGAGATCGTTGACGGAGGGTTCATCGCGGAAGGTATACGCTCGCGGTTACGAGTTTTCGTATACCGGTCTTAGAATTGTATTAGGACATATTGGGACTGTATTTAAGATATTATTTGGAAATGTGGGTGTATGTATTTTAGTATTTGTATTTATGCCTTGTATGGGCCGGTTGGGCTCATACGGCGGTTGCCACGTGTCGTCCTGCGGGTCTGGGCGTGACATAGGCAATTGGAGTCGATCCTATCCTCTCTTTCCGACTACTGTAGTTGAGGTTTGTTCAAATACATACCCTAACGCTAACTAATGGCCAGCATCGGGTACTATCCATTTCCTTCCATTAAAATAAGGGAACTGACGATGCTCTCGGTTGACTTATGAATAAGTAACTTGGCACTAGTGGTCTAGTGGAAGAATAGTACCCTACCATGGTTCAGACAAGGGTTTGATTCCCCGCTGGTGTATTATTTTCTTCTTTTTTCGTCGACAGCTACAGCTTCATGTAAAAACTTCCCGCTGGTTGCAGGATATTTTTTCCCCTTCCTTTTCTATGCAGTAGCTACAACATGCATAAGGCCTAATCAAGAAGGTTCACGGCATTGCTACTCTTTGTGATGAAGAAATCAATGTTTATTTTTAACCCTCAAAAAGAAGATGAAATTTTCATAAGGAGGGGATGCCAATTGGCAGGTGTCAGAATATTCGAGGAGACACTTGGGACACTCAATTAGCTCCACCATATGTTTACCTGAAACCGCCCTTGCAAGCTACATTTCCAAAGAAAGTGTGTGGAGTAGATATGGTCCTATGGATTTCAAGGCAATCTGAAAATTAAGCTCTTACGGCATTTAGAACTCAAATATTGGTAGAAATTTTATCAACGGCCGATTGATGAGGAGCTCAAGCATCTGCCACAAAGGTACCAGGGGTGGTCAATTACTCATTCCTGAGGTGTGCAATGCTCTAGAATGGGTAGGAATTTTTCAGGCATCTCTCAGTTATTGTTCCTGCACATTCATTTCGAATCATCAAATCCTAATATTCAGGAATGTGAAACATTTGATTGCTGCTGACAGCTTCTGGAGTAGTATTCAGGAAATGCTAGGCAAGTGGAGTCGATCATATCCTCTCTTTTCAGCTACTGTGGTTGAGGTATGTTCAAATACATACCCTAATGCTAACTAATGGCCGGTAGCGGGTACTATCTATTTCCTTCCTTTAAAAAAAGAGAACCGACGATGCTCTCGATTGACTTATGTAATATTCAATTTGGCACCAGTGGTCTAGTGGAAGAATAGTACCCTGCTATGATACAGACTTGGGTTCGATTCCCGATTGGTGCATTATTTTCTTCTTTTTTCATCGACAGCGATTCCCGGCTGGTGCATTATTTTCTTCTTTTTTCATCGATAGCTACAGCTTCATGTAATAACTTCCTGCTGGTTGCAGGATATTTTTTTCCCTTCTCCCCTTCCTTCTAGCTACAGTTCATTGTTTGCTACCACTTTTATCATCAAATGCAACATGATGGAGGTGTTGTTGTGATTATGACATGCATAAATAAGGCCCAATTAAGAAGGTTTTATATTGGAGGTTTTTCATATTGTGAATATGACATGCAAAAATATTGTCTACGCATTAAAGCAAGAAAAAGAATAGAAAGCAAAGGTCATTTAGTTTAGTGATATAATTCTCGCTTAGGGTTTGAGAGGTCCTTCATTGCATTGCTACTCTTTGTGAAGAATAAATCAATGTTTATTTTTAACTCTCATAAAGCAGAACAAATTTGCATAAGGAAGGGATGCCAATTGGCAAGTGCGGTCCTATGGATTTTAAGGCAAACTGAAGATTAAGCTCTTACAGAATTTAGAACTCAAATCTTGGTACAATTTTTATCGACGGCCGATTGATGAGGAGCTCGGGCATCTGGCACAAAGGTACCTGGGTGTGGTCGATTACTCCTTCCTGAGGTCTGCAACGCTCTAGAATAGGCATGAATTTTTCAGACATCTCTCAATTATTATTCCTGCACATTCATTTTGAATCATCAAATCCTGATATTCAGGAATGTGGAACATTTGATCGCTGCTGACAGCTTCCGGAGTAGTATTAAGGAAATGCTAGGCAAGTGGAGTCGATCCTACCTCTCTTTCCGACTACTGTGGTTGAGGTATATTCAAATACATACCCTAACGCTAACTAATGGCCAGCAGCAGGTACTATCCATTTCCTTCCATTAAAAAAAAGGAACCGACAATGCTCTCGGTTGACTTATTGAATAATCAACTTGGCACGAGTGTCTAGTCGAAGAATAGTAGCCTGCCACGGTACAGACTCGGGTTCGATTCTCGGTTGGTGCATTATTTTCTTCTTTTTTCATCGACAGCTACAACTTCATGTAAAAACATACCGCTGGTTGCAGGATATTTTTTCCCCTTCCTTTTCTATGCAGTAGCTACAACATGCATAAGGCATAATCAAGAAGGTTCTATATTGGAGGATTTTCCCCCTTCCTTCTAGCTACAGTTCATTGTTTACTACCACTTTTATCGTCAAATGCAACATGATGGAGGTATTGTTGTGATTATGACATGCATAAATAAGGCCTAATCAAGAAGGTTCTATATTCAAGATTTTTCATATTGTGATTATGACATGCATAAACACGGCCTACACATTAAGGCAAGAAAATGAATTGAAAGCAAAGGGCATTTGGTCTAGTGGTATGATTTTCACTTAGGGTGCGAGAGGTCTCGAGTTCAATTCATAAGAATGGGATGTCAATTGGCTGGTGCCGGAATATTTGAGGAGGCATTTGGGACTCTCAATTAGCGCCACCATATGTTCACCTGAAATTGCTCTTGCAAGCTACATTTCCAAAGAAAGTATGTGGAGCATATATGGTCTTATGGATTTCTAGTGAATCTGAAGATTAAGCTCTTACGGCATTTGGTCTTATGGATTTCAAGTGAATCTGAAGATTAAGCTCTTACGGCATTCATAACTCAAATTTTATCGACGGAGCTCGGGCATCTGCCACAAAGCTACCAGGGGGTGGTCAATTACTCATTCCTGAGAATCCTCTAGAATGGGCAGAAATTTTTCAGAAATCTCTCAGTTATTGTTCCTGCACATTCATTTTGAATCATCAAATCCTGATATTCAGGAATGTGGAACATTTGATCGCTGCATATTCAGGAATGTGGAACATTTGATCGCTGCTGACAGCTTCTAGAGTAATATTCAGGAAAAGCTAGGCAAGTGGAGTCGATCCTATCCTCTCTTTCCGACTACTGTGGTTGAGGTATGTTCAAATATATACCCTAACGCTAACTAATGGCCAGCAGCGGGTACTATCCATTTCCTTCCATTAAAAAAAAGGAACCGACGATTCTCACAGTTGACTTATTGAATAATCAACTTGGCATTAGTGGTCTACTGGAAGAATAGAACCCTGCCTCGGTATAGACTCGGGTTTGATTCTCGGCTGGTGCATTATTTTCTTCTTTTTTCATCGACAGCTACAACTTCATCTAAAAACTTCCTGCTGGTTGCAGGATATTTTTTCCCCTTACTTTTTTATGCAGTAGCTACAAAATGCATAAGGCCTAATCAAGAAGGTTCTATATTGGAGGATTTTCCCCGGCGGGGGAGCAAGTAAAAATAGAAAAACTTACATTGGGTTTAGGGATAATCAGGCTCGAACTGATGACTTCCACCACGTCAAGGTGACACTCTACCGCTGAGTTATATCCCTTCCCGGTCCCATCGAGAAATAGAACTAAACTAATCCTAAGGCAAAGGGTCGAGAAACTCAACGCCACTATTCCTGAACAACTTGGAGCCGGGCCTTCTTTTCGCACTACACTATTATGGATAGTCAAATAATGAGAAAAATTGGATTCAATTGTCAACTGCTCCTATCGGAAATAGGATTGACTACGGATTCGAGCCATAGCACATGGTTTCATAAAATCCGTACGATTTTCCCGATCTAAATCGGGCGGGTTTTACATTACATGAAGAAGATTTTGTTCAGCATGTTCTAGATGAAGCTGAAGAGATAGCTTTGATACGTTACTCACAACAATCTGACTTTCGTCGAGGTATAATCAAAGGATCCATGCGTGCTCAAAGACGTAAAACTGTTACTTGGGAATTCTTTCAAACAGATATTCATTCCCCACTTTTTTTTGAACTCGGGTTCGATTCTCGGCTGGTGCATTATTTTCTTCTTTTTTCATCGACAGCTACAACTTCATCTAAAAACTTCCTGCTGGTTGCAGGATATTTTTTCCCCTTACTTAACTATGCAGTAGCTACAAAATGCATAAGGCGTAATCAAGAAGGTTCTATATTGGAGGATTTTCCCCCTTCCTTCTAGCTACAGTTCATTAGTTACTACCACTTTTATCATCAAATGCAAAATGATAGAGGTGTTGTTGTGATTATGACATGCATAAATAAGTCCTAATCAAGAAGATTCTATATTCGAGATTTTTCATATAGTGATTATGACATGCATAAATACAACCTACACATTAAGGCAAGAAAAAGAATCGAAAGCAAAGGGCATTCGGTTTAGTGGTATGATTCTCGATTAGGGTGCGAGAGGTCCCGAGTTAAATTCTCAGAATGCCCCATTTAATTACCTTGTACTAAAGGTTCACGGCATTGCTACTCTTTGTGAAGAAGAAATCAATGTTTATTTTTAACTCTCAAAAAGCAGAGCAAATTTGCATAAGGAGGGGATGCCAATTGGCAGGTGCCAGAATATTCGAGGAGGCACTTGGGACTCTCACTTAGCTCCACCATATGTTCACCTGAAACTGCCCTGGTAAGCTACATTTCCAAAGAAAGTGTGTGGAGCAGATATGGTCCTGTGGATTTCAAGGTAATCTGAAGATTAAGCTCTTATGACATTCAGAACTCAAATCTTTGTACAAATTTTATCGACAGCTGATTGATGAGGAGCTCGGGCATTTGACACAAAGCTACCAGGGGGTGGTCAATTACTCCTTCCTGAGGTCTGCAATGCTCTAGAATGGGCATGAATTTTTCAGGCATCTCTCAGTTATTGTTCCTGTACATTCATTTTGAATCATCAAATCCTGATATTCAGGAATGTGGAACATTTGATCGCTGTTGACAGCTTCTGGAGTAGTATTCAGGAAATGCTAGGCAAGTGGAGTCGATCCTATCCTCTCTTTTCGACTACTGTGGTTGAGGTATGTTCAAATACATACCCTAACGCTAACTAATGGCCAGCAGTGGGTACTATCCATTTCCTTCCATTAAAACAAAGGAACCGATAATCCTCGCGGTTGACTTATTGAATAATCAACTAAGCACCAGTGGTCTAGTGGAAGAATAGTACCCTACCACGGTACAGATCCGGGTCTAGTGGAAGAATAGTACCTTGCCACGATACAGATCCGGGTCTAGTGGAAGAATAGTACCTTGCCACGGTACAGATTCGGGTTCGATTCTCGGCTGGTGCATTATTTTCTTTTTTTTTCATCGACAGCTACAACTTTATGTAAAAACTTGCAGGATATTTTTCCCCTTCCTTTTCTATTTAGTATCTACAACATGCATAAGGCCTAATCAAGAAGGTTCTATATTGGAGGATTTTCCCCCTTCCTTCTAGCTACAGTTCATTGTTTACTACCACTTTTATCATCAAATGCAACATGATAGAGGTGTTGTTGTGATTATGACATGCATAAATAAGTCCTAATCAAGAAGGTTCTATGTTCGAGATTTTTCATATTGTGATTATGACATGCATAAATACGGCTTACACATTAAGGCAAGAAAAACAATAAAAAGCAAAGGGCATTTGGTCTAGTGGCATGATTCTTGATTTGGGTGCGAGAGGTCCTGATTTCAATTCTTGTAATGCCCCATCTAATTACCTTGTACTAAAGGTAAGGTTCACTACATTGCTACTCTTTGTGAAGAAGAAATCAATGTTTATTTTTAACTCTCATAAAGCAGAGCAAATTTGCATAAGGAAGGGATGCCAATTGGCAGGTGCGGTCCTATGGATTTCAAGGCAAACTGAAGATTAAGCTCTTACAGAATTTAGAACTCAAATCTTGGTACAATTTTTATCGACGGCCGATTGATGACGAGCTCGTGCATCTGGCACAAAGGTACCTGGGGGTGGTCAATTACTCCTTCCTGAGGTCTGCAATGCTCTAGAATAGGCAGAAATTTTTCAGGCATCTCTCAATTATTATTCCTGCACATTCATTTTGAATCATCAAATCCTGATATTCAGGAATGTGGAACATTTGATCGCTGTTGACAGCTTCTGGAGTAGTATTCAGGAAATGCTAGGCAAGTGGAGTCGATCCTATCCTCTCTTTTCGACTACTGTGGTTGAGGTATGTTCAAATACATACCCTAACGCTAACTAATGGCCAGCAGTGGGTACTATCCATTTCCTTCCATTAAAACAAAGGAACCGATAATCCTCGCGGTTGACTTATTGAATAATCAACTAAGCACCAGTGGTCTAGTGAAAGAATAGTACCCTACCACGGTACAGATCCGGGTCTAGTGGAAGAATAGTACGCTGCCACGATACAGATCCGGGTCTAGTGGAAGAATAGTACCTTGCCACGGTACAGATCCGGGTTCGATTCCCGGCTGGTGCATTATTTTCTTTTTTTTTCGTCGACAGCTACAACTTCATGTAAAAACTTGCAGGATATTTTTCCCCTTCCTTTTCTATTTAGTATCTACAACATGCATAAGGCCTAATCAAGAAGGTTCTATATTGGAGGATTTTCCCCCTTCCTTCTAGCTACAGTTCATTGTTTACTACCACTTTTATCATCAAATGCAACATGATAGAGGTGTTGTTGTGATTATGACATGCATAAATAAGTCCTAATCAAGAAGGTTCTATGTTCGAGATTTTTCATATTGTGATTATGACATGCATAAATACGGCTTACACATTAAGGCAAGAAAAATAATAAAATGCAAAGGGCATTTGGTCTAGTGGCATGATTCTTGCTTTGGGTGCGAGAGGTCCTGATTTCAATTCTTATAATGCCCCATCTAATTACCTTGTACTAAAGGTAAGGTTCACTACATTGCTACTCTTTGTGAAGAAGAAATCAATGTTTATTTTTAACTCTCATAAAGCAGAGCAAATTTGCATAAGGAAGGGATGCCAATTGGCAGGTGCGGTCCTATGGATTTCAAGGCAAACTGAAGATTAAGCTCTTACAGAATTTAGAACTCAAATCTTGGTACAATTTTTATCGACGGCCGATTGATGACGAGCTCGTGCATCTGGCACAAAGGTACCTGGGGGTGGTCAATTACTCCTTCCTGAGGTCTGCAATGCTCTAGAATAGGCAGAAATTTTTCAGGCATCTCTCAATTATTATTCCTGCACATTCATTTTGAATCATCAAATCCTGATATTCAGGAATTTGGATCATTTGATCGTTGCTGACAGCTTCTGGAGTATTATTCAGGAAACGCTAGGCAAGTGGAGTCGATCCTATCCTCTCTTTCCGACTACTATGGTTGAGGTATGTTCAAATACATACCCTAACGCTAACTAATGCCCAGTGGGTACTATCAATTTCCTTCCATTAAAAAAAGAAAACCCACGATACTCTCAGTTGACTTATTGAATAATTAACTTTGCACGAGTGGTTTAGTGGAAGAATAGTACCCTGCCACGGTACAGACTCTGGTTCAATTCCCGGCTGGTGCATTATTTTCTTTTTTTTCGTCGACAGCTACAACTTCGTGTAAAAACTTGCAGGATATTTTTCCCCTTCCTTTTCTATTTAGTAGCTACAACATGCTTAAGGCCTAATCAAGAAGGTTCTATATTGGAGGATTTTCCCCCTTCCTTCTAGCTACAGTTCATTGTTTACTACCACTTTTATCATCAAATGCAACATGATAGAGGTGTTGTTGTGATTATGACATGCATAAATAAGTCCTAATCCAGAAGGTTCTATGTTCGATATTTTTCATATTGTGATTATGACATGCATAAATACGGCCTACACATTAAGGCAAGAAAAATAATAAAAAGCAAAGGGCATTTGGTCTAGTGATATGATTCTTGCTTTGGGTGCGAGAGGTCCTGAGTTCAATTCTCGTAATGCCCCATCTAATGACCTTGTACTAAAGGTAAGGTTCATTACATTGCTACTCTTTGTGAAGAAGAAATCAATGTTTATTTTTAAATCTCATAAAGCAGAGTAAATTTGCATAAGGAAGGGATGCCAATTGGCAAGTGCGGTCCTATGGATTTTAAGGCAAACTGAAGATTAAGCTCTTACAGAATTTAGAACTCAAATCTTGGTACAATTTTTATCGACGGCCGATTGATGAGGAGCTCGGGCATCTGGCACAAAGGTACCTGGGTGTGGTCGATTACTCCTTCCTGAGGTCTGCAACGCTCTAGAATAGGCATGAATTTTTCAGACATCTCTCAATTATTATTCCTGCACATTCATTTTGAATCATCAAATCCTGATATTCAGGAATGTGGAACATTTGATCGCTGCTGACAGCTTCCGGAGTAGTATTAAGGAAATGCTAGGCAAGTGGAGTCGATCCTACCTCTCTTTCCGACTACTGTGGTTGAGGTATATTCAAATACATACCCTAACGCTAACTAATGGCCAGCAGCAGGTACTATCCATTTCCTTCCATTAAAAAAAAGGAACCGACAATGCTCTCGGTTGACTTATTGAATAATCAACTTGGCACGAGTGTCTAGTCGAAGAATAGTAGCCTGCCACGGTACAGACTCGGGTTCGATTCTCGGTTGGTGCATTATTTTCTTCTTTTTTCATCGACAGCTACAACTTCATGTAAAAACATACCGCTGGTTGCAGGATATTTTTTCCCCTTCCTTTTCTATGCAGTAGCTACAACATGCATAAGGCCTAATCAAGAAGGTTCTATATTGGAGGATTTTCCCCCTTCCTTCTAGCTACAGTTCATTGTTTACTACCACTTTTATCGTCAAATGCAACATGATGGAGGTATTGTTGTGATTATGACATGCATAAATAAGGCCTAATCAAGAAGGTTCTATATTCAAGATTTTTCATATTGTGATTATGACATGCATAAACACGGCCTACACATTAAGGCAAGAAAATGAATTGAAAGCAAAGGGCATTTGGTCTAGTGGTATGATTTTCACTTAGGGTGCGAGAGGTCTCGAGTTCAATTCATAAGAATGGGATGTCAATTGGCTGGTGCCGGAATATTTGAGGAGGCATTTGGGACTCTCAATTAGCGCCACCATATGTTCACCTGAAATTGCTCTTGCAAGCTACATTTCCAAAGAAAGTATGTGGAGCATATATGGTCTTATGGATTTCTAGTGAATCTGAAGATTAAGCTCTTACGGCATTTGGTCTTATGGATTTCAAGTGAATCTGAAGATTAAGCTCTTACGGCATTCATAACTCAAATTTTATCGACGGAGCTCGGGCATCTGCCACAAAGCTACCAGGGGGTGGTCAATTACTCATTCCTGAGAATCCTCTAGAATGGGCAGAAATTTTTCAGAAATCTCTCAGTTATTGTTCCTGCACATTCATTTTGAATCATCAAATCCTGATATTCAGGAATGTGGAACATTTGATCGCTGCATATTCAGGAATGTGGAACATTTGATCGCTGCTGACAGCTTCTAGAGTAATATTCAGGAAAAGCTAGGCAAGTGGAGTCGATCCTATCCTCTCTTTCCGACTACTGTGGTTGAGGTATGTTCAAATATATACCCTAACGCTAACTAATGGCCAGCAGCGGGTACTATCCATTTCCTTCCATTAAAAAAAAGGAACCGACGATTCTCACAGTTGACTTATTGAATAATCAACTTGGCATTAGTGGTCTACTGGAAGAATAGAACCCTGCCTCGGTATAGACTCGGGTTTGATTCTCGGCTGGTGCATTATTTTCTTCTTTTTTCATCGACAGCTACAACTTCATCTAAAAACTTCCTGCTGGTTGCAGGATATTTTTTCCCCTTACTTTTTTATGCAGTAGCTACAAAATGCATAAGGCCTAATCAAGAAGGTTCTATATTGGAGGATTTTCCCCGGCGGGGGAGCAAGTAAAAATAGAAAAACTTACATTGGGTTTAGGGATAATCAGGCTCGAACTGATGACTTCCACCACGTCAAGGTGACACTCTACCGCTGAGTTATATCCCTTCCCGGTCCCATCGAGAAATAGAACTAAACTAATCCTAAGGCAAAGGGTCGAGAAACTCAACGCCACTATTCCTGAACAACTTGGAGCCGGGCCTTCTTTTCGCACTACACTATTATGGATAGTCAAATAATGAGAAAAATTGGATTCAATTGTCAACTGCTCCTATCGGAAATAGGATTGACTACGGATTCGAGCCATAGCACATGGTTTCATAAAATCCGTACGATTTTCCCGATCTAAATCGGGCGGGTTTTACATTACATGAAGAAGATTTTGTTCAGCATGTTCTAGATGAAGCTGAAGAGATAGCTTTGATACGTTACTCACAACAATCTGACTTTCGTCGAGGTATAATCAAAGGATCCATGCGTGCTCAAAGACGTAAAACTGTTACTTGGGAATTCTTTCAAACAGATATTCATTCCCCACTTTTTTTTGAACTCGGGTTCGATTCTCGACTGGTGCATTATTTTCTTCTTTTTTCATCGACAGCTACAACTTCATCTAAAAACTTCCTGCTGGTTGCAGGATATTTTTTCCCCTTACTTAACTATGCAGTAGCTACAAAATGCATAAGGCGTAATCAAGAAGGTTCTATATTGGAGGATTTTCCCCCTTCCTTCTAGCTACAGTTCATTAGTTACTACCACTTTTATCATCAAATGCAAAATGATAGAGGTGTTGTTGTGATTATGACATGCATAAATAAGTCCTAATCAAGAAGATTCTATATTCGAGATTTTTCATATAGTGATTATGACATGCATAAATACAACCTACACATTAAGGCAAGAAAAAGAATCGAAAGCAAAGGGCATTCGGTTTAGTGGTATGATTCTCGATTAGGGTGCGAGAGGTCCCGAGTTAAATTCTCAGAATGCCCCATTTAATTACCTTGTACTAAAGGTTCACGGCATTGCTACTCTTTGTGAAGAAGAAATCAATGTTTATTTTTAACTCTCAAAAAGCAGAGCAAATTTGCATAAGGAGGGGATGCCAATTGGCAGGTGCCAGAATATTCGAGGAGGCACTTGGGACTCTCACTTAGCTCCACCATATGTTCACCTGAAACTGCCCTGGTAAGCTACATTTCCAAAGAAAGTGTGTGGAGCAGATATGGTCCTGTGGATTTCAAGGTAATCTGAAGATTAAGCTCTTATGACATTCAGAACTCAAATCTTTGTACAAATTTTATCGACAGCTGATTGATGAGGAGCTCGGGCATTTGACACAAAGCTACCAGGGGGTGGTCAATTACTCCTTCCTGAGGTCTGCAATGCTCTAGAATGGGCATGAATTTTTCAGGCATCTCTCAGTTATTGTTCCTGTACATTCATTTTGAATCATCAAATCCTGATATTCAGGAATGTGGAACATTTGATCGCTGTTGACAGCTTCTGGAGTAGTATTCAGGAAATGCTAGGCAAGTGGAGTCGATCCTATCCTCTCTTTTCGACTACTGTGGTTGAGGTATGTTCAAATACATACCCTAACGCTAACTAATGGCCAGCAGTGGGTACTATCCATTTCCTTCCATTAAAACAAAGGAACCGATAATCCTCGCGGTTGACTTATTGAATAATCAACTAAGCACCAGTGGTCTAGTGGAAGAATAGTACCCTACCACGGTACAGATCCGGGTCTAGTGGAAGAATAGTACCTTGCCACGATACAGATCCGGGTCTAGTGGAAGAATAGTACCTTGCCACGGTACAGATTCGGGTTCGATTCTCGGCTGGTGCATTATTTTCTTTTTTTTTCATCGACAGCTACAACTTTATGTAAAAACTTGCAGGATATTTTTCCCCTTCCTTTTCTATTTAGTATCTACAACATGCATAAGGCCTAATCAAGAAGGTTCTATATTGGAGGATTTTCCCCCTTCCTTCTAGCTACAGTTCATTGTTTACTACCACTTTTATCATCAAATGCAACATGATAGAGGTGTTGTTGTGATTATGACATGCATAAATAAGTCCTAATCAAGAAGGTTCTATGTTCGAGATTTTTCATATTGTGATTATGACATGCATAAATACGGCTTACACATTAAGGCAAGAAAAACAATAAAAAGCAAAGGGCATTTGGTCTAGTGGCATGATTCTTGATTTGGGTGCGAGAGGTCCTGATTTCAATTCTTGTAATGCCCCATCTAATTACCTTGTACTAAAGGTAAGGTTCACTACATTGCTACTCTTTGTGAAGAAGAAATCAATGTTTATTTTTAACTCTCATAAAGCAGAGCAAATTTGCATAAGGAAGGGATGCCAATTGGCAGGTGCGGTCCTATGGATTTCAAGGCAAACTGAAGATTAAGCTCTTACAGAATTTAGAACTCAAATCTTGGTACAATTTTTATCGACGGCCGATTGATGACGAGCTCGTGCATCTGGCACAAAGGTACCTGGGGGTGGTCAATTACTCCTTCCTGAGGTCTGCAATGCTCTAGAATAGGCAGAAATTTTTCAGGCATCTCTCAATTATTATTCCTGCACATTCATTTTGAATCATCAAATCCTGATATTCAGGAATGTGGAACATTTGATCGCTGTTGACAGCTTCTGGAGTAGTATTCAGGAAATGCTAGGCAAGTGGAGTCGATCCTATCCTCTCTTTTCGACTACTGTGGTTGAGGTATGTTCAAATACATACCCTAACGCTAACTAATGGCCAGCAGTGGGTACTATCCATTTCCTTCCATTAAAACAAAGGAACCGATAATCCTCGCGGTTGACTTATTGAATAATCAACTAAGCACCAGTGGTCTAGTGAAAGAATAGTACCCTACCACGGTACAGATCCGGGTCTAGTGGAAGAATAGTACGCTGCCACGATACAGATCCGGGTCTAGTGGAAGAATAGTACCTTGCCACGGTACAGATCCGGGTTCGATTCCCGGCTGGTGCATTATTTTCTTTTTTTTTCGTCGACAGCTACAACTTCATGTAAAAACTTGCAGGATATTTTTCCCCTTCCTTTTCTATTTAGTATCTACAACATGCATAAGGCCTAATCAAGAAGGTTCTATATTGGAGGATTTTCCCCCTTCCTTCTAGCTACAGTTCATTGTTTACTACCACTTTTATCATCAAATGCAACATGATAGAGGTGTTGTTGTGATTATGACATGCATAAATAAGTCCTAATCAAGAAGGTTCTATGTTCGAGATTTTTCATATTGTGATTATGACATGCATAAATACGGCTTACACATTAAGGCAAGAAAAATAATAAAATGCAAAGGGCATTTGGTCTAGTGGCATGATTCTTGCTTTGGGTGCGAGAGGTCCTGATTTCAATTCTTATAATGCCCCATCTAATTACCTTGTACTAAAGGTAAGGTTCACTACATTGCTACTCTTTGTGAAGAAGAAATCAATGTTTATTTTTAACTCTCATAAAGCAGAGCAAATTTGCATAAGGAAGGGATGCCAATTGGCAGGTGCGGTCCTATGGATTTCAAGGCAAACTGAAGATTAAGCTCTTACAGAATTTAGAACTCAAATCTTGGTACAATTTTTATCGACGGCCGATTGATGACGAGCTCGTGCATCTGGCACAAAGGTACCTGGGGGTGGTCAATTACTCCTTCCTGAGGTCTGCAATGCTCTAGAATAGGCAGAAATTTTTCAGGCATCTCTCAATTATTATTCCTGCACATTCATTTTGAATCATCAAATCCTGATATTCAGGAATTTGGATCATTTGATCGTTGCTGACAGCTTCTGGAGTATTATTCAGGAAACGCTAGGCAAGTGGAGTCGATCCTATCCTCTCTTTCTGACTACTGTGGTTGAGGTATGTTCAAATACATACCCTAACGCTAATTAATGCCCAGCAGTGGGTACTATCCATTTCCTTCCATTAAAAAAAGGAAACCCACGATACTATCGGTTGACTTATTGAATAATCAACTTTGCACGAGTGTTCTAGTGGAAGAATAGTACCTTACCACGGTACAGACTCATGTTTGATTCCCGGCCGGTGCATTATTTTCTTTTTTTTTTGTCGACAGCTACAACTTCATGTAAAAACTTCCTTGCAGGATATTTTTCCCCCTTCCTTCTCTATATAGTAGCTACAGTTCATTGTTTACTACCACTTTTATCATCAAATGCGACATGATGGAGGTGTTGTTGTGATTATGACATGCATAAATATGGCCTAATCAAGAAGAGGCATAAATATAGCCTACGGATTAAGGCAAGAAAAAGAATAGAAAATGAAGGGAATTTGGTCTAGTGGTAAGATTCTCTCTTAGGGTGCGAGAGCTCTCGAGTTCAATTCTCAAAATGCTCATTCTAAATACCTTGTAACATAGGTGCACGACATCGGTACTCATCTACGTGTGGTCACTGTAAATATGTACTATTCTATTTTTTCATTTTTTTATATTAATGGTAAGTACAAGGTTCGAGATTGAGAAGCTAGATAGAAGTGTAAGTTTTACACTTTGGCGGGTGAAGATGAGAGCCATTTTAAAAAGGGAGAAGTTGCATAAAACACTCCTAGAAGATCATCCATTCAACGCGGAAGCAGATGATAGCACCATTTCTGCCATACATCTTTCTCTTTCCAATGAAGTGTTACGAGAAGTGCTTCATGAAAAGACGACAGCAAAGCTATGGAAAAGGTTGGAGCAATTGTACAAACCAAAAACATTGACAAGTAAGATTGCTTTAAAACAAAAGCTTTTTCTAATGAGAATGTCTGAAGGTACTCTAATTGAAGATCACATAGACGTTTTCCAATCAATTCTCTTGGACTTGGAAAACATGGATGTCAAAATCGATGAAGAAGACAAGGCGGTTCATTTATTGTGTTCCCTTCCACCTTCATTCAGAAACTTTCAAGAAACTATTTTATATGGTAAGAATTCTATATCTTTTGAAGAAGTTGTATCTGCTTTAACTTCTAGAGAACTCTTTGATCAACAACTTATAAAGAGTTTAAAAGATAATAGAAATGAAGCATTAACATTAAGAGGCAGGCCAAGTAACAAAATTAATAATTTTTGATCTAGTTCAAAATCTAAATCTAAAGTTATTTTTTGTAATTATTGTAAGAAAAAAGGTCATGTTATATCTGATTGTTACAAGCTTTAAAATAAACAAAATAATGGAAGTAAAGAACACAATTATTTAATGTTATCTAAAGCTTCTTATGAAGAGCAGGAGAGTGAAGGAGAAGTTCTTATAGTAAGTTTAGAACAATCCAAGTCTAAGGAAGAATGGATCCTAGACTCTGGATGCTCTTTTCACATGACTCCAAATAGAAATTGATTTTTTACTTATAAATCTATTTTAGGTGGAGATATTTTAATGGGAAATAACTATGTCTGCAAAGCAATTGGTATTGGTACAATAAAATTAAAATTGCATGATAACTCCCTTAGAACATTATCCAATGTTTGGCATGTACTAGATTTAAAGTGAAATTTAATTTCTTTATCTTCTCTTGATGATCTTGGATATACTTTTACTGGATGTAATGGAATTTTAAAAGTCACTAAAGGAAATTTAGTAGTCTTGAAGGCTACAATGCAAAATAAATTGTATGTTCTATTAGGAACAACAGTGACAGGATTAGCAGAGATCTCTTCCTCTTCTTTAACCTTAAGCGATGAGGATAACTCCCATTTATGACATATGAGACTAGGCCATATGGGAGATCAAGGCATGAACATCCTCAGCAATAAAGGATATTTAGTAAGCAAAAGATTTCAAAAATTAATTTCTGTGACCATTGCTTGTATGGTAAACATAGGAGAGTTGCCTTCAAAATTCTCGGCTACATTCACTCAGATCTCTGGGGTCCTGCTTCTCAACCTTCTCTTGATGGCGAACGGTACATGGTTACTTTCATAGAAGATTACTGAATAAAAGTATGGATTTACATAATTAAACATAAGAATGATGTTTTTGATAAATTTAAAGAATGGAAAATCCTCGTTGAAAATCAAACTGGAAGAAAAATTAAAAGTTTTAGAAATGATAATAGTATTGAGTTTTGCAGTAATGAGTTTAATAGATTCTGCGTTGAAGAAGATATTAAACGCCATCGAACTATTCCTTATACCCCTCAACAAAATGATGTTGCTGAAAGGATGGACATGACCATAATGGAGACAGTAAGATACATGTCGTCCAACTCAGGACTTTCAAAGTCCTTTTGGGCAGAAGCTGCTTCAACTGCTTTTTGTTTAATCAATCGATCACCTTCCGTAGCAATAAATTTAAAAACTCCTGAAGAATTATGGTCGGGTAAACTAGCAAATTACTTTGTACTTAAAATCTTTGGTTGTAAAGCTTATGCACGAGTCGATGATGGAAAACTTGAGCCTAGATCAACATGTTGTATTTTTCTAGGTTATCCTAAAGGAGTTAAGGGATATAGATTGTGGTGTCCCAAAACATATAAAATAGAAGTCCATAGAGATGTTATATTTGATGAACATGTATTCTTGAAGAAGCGGGACGCGCATGAACAACCCTCGGCTGATGAAGGAAATGATCAAGTAGACTCTAGCTCAACCAAAAGGGTAGTTGAACAATATCTACAACAATGTCAGGAGAAATCAACAACTTCAAATCCTCAACAAATAGATGTGCAATATTCCCCTTCAAGTCCGCAACAAATAGTTGTCCAACATCCAAAAGGAGAAGATGAACATGCTCCATCCAATGCTGAAGATAGTCTCATTCCATATTCTTTGGCAAGAGACAGACCTCGAAGAAACCCAAAGCCAAACCCAAAATATGTAAATGTCACTACTTATGCACTTGCAGCTACCGATGAAGATGCAATGTCCAGAGCAGATTCCAGCAAGTGGCTAGAAGCAATGCACGAGGAGTTTCAATCACTCCTCAAGAATGAAACATGGAACTTGATGGAGCCACCCAAAGAAAAGAAGATCGTAGGGTGCAAATGAGTCTTCAGAAAGAAAGAAGGCATCCAAGGTGTTGAAGATGGAAGATATAAAGCACGTCTACTAGCTAAAGGGTTTAATCAAGTTGAAGGTATTGATTATGGTGATATTTATTCTTCTGTTGTTAAACATACCTCTATTCATATTTTCTTAGCCTTAGTAGCAGCGGAAGATCTAGAATTTGAGCAGCTAGACGTCAAAACAGTGTTTCTTAATAGCGATTTAGACGAGGAGATCTACATGCAATAACCAAAAGGTTTTAAGGAAAAACTCTTTTGTATTTTAAAGAAGTCACTTTATGGTCTCAAACAATCTCCTCGTCGATGGTATAAAAGATTTAACCAATTCATGCTTAGCATAAATTTTTCTAGATCAAAATTTGATAGTTGTATTTATTTTAATCGTCTAAAGATTCAATTATATATCTATTAATTTATATCGATGATATGCTAATAATCTCAAAAGAAATTTCTGAAGTTGACATGTTAAAGCATCTACTCAAAATCGAATTTGAGATGAAGGACTTTGGTGCTGCCAAGAAAATTCTTGGCATGGAGATTAGCCGAGATAGAAAAGCAAGAAAATTGTACTTATCTCAATCATCATACATTAAAAAGGTTCTAGAAAGGTTTGACATGAATCATTTAGAACCGGTTAAAACCCCACTTTCTGCACATTTCAAGTTATCAAAAACCTTAATCCCAGAAACAAAAGAGGAGGAATCTTATATGAACAGAATTTCATATGCATCTGCAGTAGGTAGTCTTATGTATGCTATGGTGTGCACTAGACCTGATATAGCTTATGTTGTTAGTGTGGTAAGTAGATACTTATCAAATATTAGGAAAAACATATTGGGAGGTTGTTAAATGGATTTTTAAATACCTAAATGGAACCTCTAATATGTGTTTAAGTTTTGCTAGACCTAACATTACTCTTGTAGGTTTTTCAGATTCAGATTTTGCAGGTGATCTTGACAAAATAAGGTCACTCACCAGTCACATCTTTTGCCTTGGTGGAACGGCCATAAGCTGAAGAGCCTCCCTTCAAGCTACAGTGGCATTATCCACAACTAAAGCTGAGTACATGGCAGTTGTTGACACGATCAAAGAAGCAATCTGGCTCAAAAATATCATTGGTGAACTCAAACTTCGCAAGTATGAGGCTGTTGTGTATTGCGATAATCAAAGTACAAGACAGCTAGCCAAAGACCAAATGTTCCACGAGCGAACGAAGCATATTCATGTTCACTATCATTTTATACAGGATGTTATCAACCGCAAAGAAGTTATTCTAAAGAAAGTGAATATGAAAGACAATTTAGCAGATATGCTGACGAAGCCACTACCAACACACAAATTTCAGCACTGCGTGAATTTAGTTAGACTTCAGCTTGACCCTAGTTAAAACTAAGAAAGTTGAAGTATTGTAAAGAATTTTTGTCGAAGGTGGAGATTTGTTATATTTTCGACAAAATTCCTATTTTAACTTTATTATTCTTGGCTATTTAATCTTTTATATTTTGTGGCATTTGTCATCTATGGCTTACGAACAACTTTTGTTTCTTTTCATCGTATTGATAAGTTTTAATTTTTTTGATCTTTCCTTCTTTATTTATTTGCTATTTATTCTGAAATCTAATTTTTCTAACAAGAAGAAATCCATGTTCATTTTTAACTCTCATAAAGCAGAACAAATTTGCATAAGAAGGGAATGCCAATTAGCAGGTAACAGAATATTTGAGGCACTTGGGACTCTCAATTAGCCCCACAATATATTCACCTAAAACTGCCCTTGCAAGCCACATTTCCAAAGAAAGTGTGTGGAGCAGATATGTAGGCCCTCCTATGGATTTCAAGGCACAATTTTAATTTTAAAGAAGAATAATGGGACAAACTGAAGATTAAAATCCTATGACATTCAAAACTCAAATCTCAATACAAAATTTATCGTCGGCCGATTGATGAGGAGCTCTTGCATCTAGCACAAAGCTGCGAGGGGGTGGTCAATTACTCATTCCTGAGGTTTGCAATGCTTTAGAATGGACAGGAATTTTTCAGGCATCTCTCAATTATTGTTCCTGCACATTCATTCTGAATCAGCAAATCCTGATATTCAGGAATGTGGAACATTTGATCGCTTAGCCCCACAATACGTTCACCTAAAACTTCCCTTGCAAGCCACATTTCTAAAGAAAGTGTGTGGAGCAGATATGTAGGCCCTCCTATGAATTTCAAGGCACAATTTTAATTTTAAAGAAGAATAGTGGGACAAACTGAAGATTAAGCTCCTATGACATTCAAAACTCAAATCTTAGTACAAATTTTATCATCGACCGATTGATGAGGAGCTCTTGCATCTAGCACAAAGCTACGAGGGGGTGGTCAATTACTCATTCCTGAGGTCTATAATGCTCTAGAATGGATAGGAATTTTTTAGACATCTCTCAATTATTGTTCCTGCACATTTATTCTGAATCAGCAAATCCTGATATTCAGGGATGTGGAATATTTGATCGCTTAGCACCACAATATGTTCACTTAAAACTGTCCTTACAAGCCACATTTCCAAAGAAAGTGTGTGGAGCAGATATGTAGGCCCTCTTATGGATTTCAAGGCACAATTTTAATTTTAAAGAAGAATAATGGGACAAATTGAAGATTAAGCTCCTATGACATTCAAAACTCAAATCTAAGTTCAAATTTTATCGACGACCGATTGATGAGGAGCTCTTGCATCTAGCACAAAGCTACGAGGGGGTGGTCAATTACTCATTCCTGAGGTCTGCAATGCTCTAGAATGGACATGAATTTTTCAGGCATCTCTCAATTATTGTTCCTGCACATTCATTCTGAATCAGCAAATCCTGATATTCAGGAATGTGGAACATTTGATCGCTGCTAACAACTTCTAAAGTAGTATTCAGGGAACGCTAGGCAAGTGGAGTCGATCCCATCCTCTCTTTCCGGCTACTGTGGTTGAGGTATGTTCAAATACATATCCTAACGCTAACTAAAGGCCAGCAGTGGGTACTATCCATTTCCTTCCATTAAATAAAAGGGAACCGACAATGCTCTTGTTTGACTTATAAAATAATTAACTTGGTATCAGTCGTTTACTGGAAGAATAGTAATCTTCCATGGTAAAGACCTGGGTTCAATTCCTGGCTAATGCATTATTTTTTGCTTTTTTCAAAGATAACTACAGCTTCATGTAAAAACTTCCGGCTGGTTGCAGGATATTTTTCCCCCTTCTATCTCTGTGCAGTAACTACAGTTCATTGTTCGCTACCACTTTTATCATCAAATGCGATATGTTGGAGGTGTTGATGTGATTATGACATGCATAAATAAGACCTAATCAAGAAGGTTCTATACTGGAGGTTTTTCATATTGTGATTATGACATGCATAAAGACGGCCTACACAGTAAGGAAAGAAAAGGAATAAAAAGCAAAGGACATTTGGTGTAGTGGTATGATTCTTGCTTAGGGTGCGAGAGGTCCCGAGTTCAATTCTCAGAGTCAATGTGTATTTTTAAATCTCATAAAGCAAATATGTTCACCTGAAACTGCACTTGTAAGCTACATTTCCAAAAACTGTGTGGAGCAGATATGGTCCCATGGATTTCAAGGCAAACTGAAGATTAAGCTGACTGACATTCACAAATCAAATCTTGGTACAAATTTTACTAGGGGGTGGTCAATTACTCCTTCCTGAGGTCCGCAATCCTCTAGAATGGACAGAAATTTTTCAGGCATCTCTCAATTTTTGTTCATGCACATTCAATTCGAATCATCAAATCCTGATATTCAGGATTATGGAAAATTTGATCCCTGCTGACAGCTTCTGGAGTAGTATGCAGGAAATGCTAGGCAAGTGGAGTCGATCCCATCCTCTCTTTCCGGCTACTGTGGTTGAGGTATGTTCAAATACATATCCTAACGCTAACTAAAGGCCAATGCTAGGCAAGTGGAGTAGATTATGACATGCATAACGACGGCCTACGCCATAAGGAAAGAAAAAGAATAAAAAGCGAAGGACATTTGGTGTAGTGGTATGATTCTCGCTTAGGGTGGGAGAGGTCTCGAGTTTAATTCTCGGAGTCAATGTGCATTTTTAAATCTCATAAAGCAGATATGTTCACCTGAAACTGCACTTGTAAGCTACATTTCCTAAAAGTGTGTGGAGCAGATATGGTCCCATGGATTTCAAGGCAAATTGAAGATTAAGCTGACATTCACAAATCAAATCTTGGTACAAATTTTATCGACCGATCGATTGATGAGGAGCTCGGGCATCTGGCACAAAGCTACCAGGGGGTGGTCAATTACTCCTTCCTGAGGTCTGCAATCCTCTAGAATGGGCAGAAATTTTTCAGGCATGTCTCAATTATTGTTCATGCACATTCATTTTAAATCATCAAATCCAGATATTCAGGAATGTGGAACATTTGATCGTTGCTGACAGCTTCTGGAATAGTATTCAGGAAATGCTAGGCAAGTGGAGTCGATCCCATCCTCTCTTTCCGACTACTGTGGTTGAGGTATGTTCAAATACATATCCTAATGCTAACTAAAGGCCAACAACGGGTACTATCTATTTCCTTTCATTAAAAAAAAGGGAACCGACAATGCTCTTGTTTGACTTATAGAATAATTAACTTGGTATCAGTCGTTTAGTGGAAGAATAGTAATTTCCCACGGTACAGACCTGGGTTCAATTCCTAGCTAGTGCATTATTTTTTTCTTTTTCCAAAGACAGCTACAGCTTCATGTATAAACTTTCGACTAGTTGCAAGATATTTTTCCCCCTTCCATCTCTGTGCAGTAGCTACAGTTCACTACCACTTTTATCATCAAATGTGATATGTTGGAGGTGTTGTTGTGATTATGACATGCATAAATAAGAGCATAAATAAGACCTAATCAAGAAGGTTCTATACTGGAGGTTTTTCATATTGTGATTATGACATGCATAAATACGGCCTACGTAGTAAGGAAAGAAAAAAAATAAAAAGCAAAGGATATTTGGTGTAGTAGTATGATTCTCGCTTAGGGTGCGAGAGGTCCCGAGTTCAAATCTTTGAATGCCCAATTTAATTATCTTGGATTTCAAGGTGCATTTAGAACTCAAATCTTAGTACAAATTTTATCGACGGCCGATTGATTAGGAGCTCGGGGGGTCAATTACTCCTTCCTGAGGTATGCAATGCTCTAGAATGGGCAGAAAATTTTCAGGTATCTCTCAATTTTTGTTCCTTCACATTCATTCTGAATCATCAAATCCTGATATTCTGAAATGTGGAACATTTGATCGCTGCTGACAGCTTCTAAAGTATATTCAGGGAACGCTAGGCAAGTGGAGTCGATCCTATCCTCTATTTCTGGCTACTATGGTTGAGGTATGTTCAAATACATACCCTAACGATAACTAAAGGTTAGCAGCGGGTACTATCCATTTCCTTTCATTAAAAAAAAGTGAATTGACAATGCTCTCGGTTGACTTATAGAATAATTAACTTGGCACCAGTGGTCTAGTGGAAGAATAGTACACTGCTACGGTACACACTTGGGTTCGATTACCTGTTGGATAAATACGGCCTACTCATTAAGGCAAGAAAAAGAATAGAAAGCAAAAGGTATTTGGTCCAGTGGTATGATTCTTGCTTAGGGTGTGAAATGTCCCGAGTTTAATTCTCAATTAGCCACACCATATGTTTACATGAAACTACCCTTGCAAGCTACATTTCCAAAGAAAGTGTGTGAGACAAACTGAAGATTAAGCTCCTACGGCATTTAGAACTCAAATCTTGGTACAAATTTTATCGACGGCCGATTGATATAAAGCTATTGCATCTGGCTGAAAGCTACCAGGAGGTGGTCAATTACTCCAATGCTTTTGAATGGATAGAAATTTTTCAGGCATCTCTCTCTTATTATTCTTGCCCATTCATTCTGAATCATCAAATCCTGATATTCAGGAATGTGGAACATTTGATCCCTACTGACAGCTTCTGGAGTAGTATTCAGGAAATGATAGGCAAGTGGAGTCGATCCAATCCTCTCTTTCTGGCTACTGTGGTTGAGGTATGTTCAAATACATACCCTTACGCTAACTATAGGCCAGCAGAGGGTACTATCTATTTCCATCGATTAAAAAAAAGAGAAACGACGATGCTCTTGGTTGACTTATAGAATAAACAAGTTGTCACCAATGGTCTAGTAGAAGAATAGTACCTTGCCATGGTTCAGACCCGGGTTTGTTTCTCAGTTGGTGCACTATTTTTTTCTTTTTTCGTCGACAGCCACAGCTTCATGTAAAAACTTCCGACTGGTTGCAGGATATTTTTTCCCTTCCTTCTCTGTGCAATAGCTACAGGTCATTGTATGTTACTACTTTTATCATCAAATGCAACATGATGGAGGTGTTGTTGTGATTATGACATGCATAAATAAGGCCTAATCAAGAAGGTTCTATATTGGAGGTTTTTCATATTGTGATTATGATATGCATTAATACGTCCTACACATTATGGCAAGAAAAAGAATAGAAAGCAAAGGGCATTTGGATTAGTGGTATGATTCTCGCTTAGGGTGCGAGAGGTCCCGACTTCAATTCTCGGAATGCCTTATCTAATTACCTTTTATTAAAAGTTCATGGCAATGCCCTTGTAAGCTACATTTCCAGAATATTCGAGGAGGCACTTGGAACTCTCAATTAGCCCCACCATATGTTCACCTGAAACTGCCCTTGCAAGCTACATTTCCAAACTGAAGATTAAAGCTCCTACGGCATTCAGAATGCAAATCCAAACTGACAGCTTCTGGAGTAGTATTCAACTTAGCACAAGTGGTCTAGTGGAAGAATAGTACCCTGCCACATTTCATGCACACACATTGAACGTGGTGTGCTCAGTTTTGCGTGTGAAATTACGGCTCGAAACCGAAATAAGGAAATCAAAAACTAGGAGGAGTACAAATACAAATATGCATATCACTAGATGTCACCTAAGTGATAATCAGTGTCTATGTCATCAGCAAATGTCATCTATTTTGTAATATGACTTTAAGTCTCTAGACTCGAGCTGCCAGCCTATGCTTAGTGAATACCCGGGCCAAGGGCATCCATAAGCCCATCAGTGCCTTTTTGTCTCTGTCTCTACTTATGCCCGTTGCACTGATGTTGGCGGAGAGGATGGGTGACCCTTGATTACTCTCCACTGTCTCGCTAGTTGCCATCGATGCCTCTCCTAGCGAAACTGTCGTGCCCTTACATCCTCCCCAGACTCTATAGGGTAACGGCGACTCGTGTAATACTACACACTGCCCGAAGACATGGTCACCATCAACGAAGACTAATCAGCTACGGCTAACCGATAAAAATAACCCTAGGATCCGGACTACTCATCCGACTGTCTGCAGAACGTCATGGATGATAGTCGCGTGGTCTACGGATCCACTGTCTAAGGCGTTGTATAGGAAATCACCTTCCCAGTCTAATAGTAGTCGACGTTGACCGGGATAAACACACATCCATACAATGGGCTATGGCAACCCCGTCTCCATCGATGCCAAATCCATGGTAGGGTTCATCGTCGCTAGCCATCTCAGGACTATCACGGTACCGCCTAAACGACACTCGTGCGGGCGTAAATTTTCATGTATGAACCAACTTCATATTCCCGGTCTAGTATGACCTTAGAGTTTGTATGGTCCCTTTTTCCACCAGCTCCCAATATCTAAGCTATGTGTAGCCTCGGGAGTGGTGCGAAGAGAAGCATCACCGTTGTGACCATCGATAGTATGCGGTGGTCAACTAGGGTATATGGAAGACACCCCTATCCATTTAATCCTAGTGATGTCTCCTAGGAGGTTCTAGCATCTCATGTCACCTAAGACTAAATCTAGTGCATCTGGTGTTATTGTTGATGCTACCTCCTTTGCATGTTTGTTATTCATATATGCCACCATTTATATTCATGTCCGCATGGTAATTGTGTGGTACATAGCACATAAAATAATACAACATGCAGGATAATATTTTACAGCATATCAAAATACTTTGCATGGTGAACATGCCAGATTATTCATGTTAGATAAATAATTTATACTAACATACATACATGCACAATATTATTAAGCATTACATTTTATCATATTTAAGGCATCTAAGAATTTTCTAAAAAAACTTCAGCAGGAATTCCCTAGCTTGAATAAATCCTACATCGATGAACAAACGCACATAATTTGGTGGTTTACTCTTCAAAACTAACCCACGTAAAATAATCACTCCGACGAACTACTCGGATCGCGTATCAACAATAGTCCTAAATAACACAATTATTTAAAATAAAATTTAATTTAATTTTCCCTAAAATTAATAAAAATAAAAATTTATCAATCTAACTTATGCAATTATTCTAGCTAATTACCGCTTAATAAGCCTACATTTAAATTTTATGAGCCCATGTTCAATTCAAGGGTGCATGTATAAATTAATAAGCCCATGCTTATCGATTAGGCTCATATCCACATGTTAGGCCCAATTGCTCATTCAATAAAATTAATTAAAGTAAATTACTACATTTAATTAATCAAAACTAAGCATACAATTTGATAACTAATTCTATCTAATCGTTTAAATATTAATTAATCTAATTTTAATCATGCTAATTAAAACTTAATTAAAATTCTAAATTAATTTAATTAGGCTTAGATAATTTTTTATCAATTTATACCCATTTAAACCCAAATACATGATCTGGTCCAAGTCACCCAAAGGCCCAATTAAATATCCATCAGTAATTAATAAATTTATTAAATCTTAATTAACTAGGTTAATCATCTAAATTAGATTTACTTAATTTAATTATCCTCTAATCCAATTTAACCCATTTCGGTTCAAGTCAAAATTTGGTCAAAGTTGGTCCAGTCAACTAAAATTGACTATGTTGACCAATGGAGAATTTTAATTTATCGTGATCTAACGCTGACCGGTCATCATTGACCCGGGTTGACCACTTATTCACTTATTTGGTTTAACTTGAGTCCGACCCAAGCCCCAGCTGGGTCGGTTCGATCCAGTTAAATTCTAACCATTCTAATTTGAGTCAGACTCGAGTTCGGGTTAAACTTGAATTAACCATGAGTTCGGTTAACCTGATTCCACCCAATCAAGTTCATCAAAATCAACCCATATCCCAAAACATAGCTAGATTAACTTAATCCTTGATTAATCACCACTAAGCATGCTTAATTAACACTAATCGTGATTAAGGGAAAAAGAGGGATACCTCTGCCGAACCCCTTTTCCTCGCCAGAACCCTAGCCGCTTGCTCGACCGACGACGTCGCCGACGACCCGACGACGAAGCTTGTGACCCTTCGCACGTGAGGAGGCCATGGTGGCCTGCACAAAATCCGACCGTCAATGCCAGGCGGCGGCTCTCGGTGGACATCGTCGGCAAGTGCTTGAGCGAGTCCACCGGAGGGCAAAATCTCTCGTTCACGGAGGGGAAGAGGTGCTACTCACCTCGCGAACACGTGGGGAAGAAAAGAAGGAGGATCAGGGCGGCGAGGAGAGTGGAATCGCAGCTCCACTCCTCGTAGCTGCTGCGTCGGCGTTGGGGCAGACGTAGGCTCACAAGCTCGCGGAGAGGGCGAGCAACCGAGCCCGCACGAAGGAAGCAGCGGCACATCGGCGAGCTGGGCGTGGGACAACGAACAACGGATGGCGGATGGCTACTGTCGAAGAAGGGAAAAATGTAGGGGAAAAGGGATCGTGTGGTAGCAGTAGACCTCCGCCGAGCGCTGCTCTGCTGCGGGGGAGGGAGGCGAGCATGGTCGTGAGGCGAAGGAGGAGGGCATCGAGGGGGAAGAGCCCTCGGCTCTTCTCGCTCGCGCCGACCCTTCAAACCGGGTTAACCGGTTCATCTGGACCGGCCAGCTGGCAGGTGCATTTGAACCGGACCGATTTTTTTTTATATATAAATACTAAGGGGTAGGGGTTTACAACTTCTCTGTGCAGTAGCTACATTTCATTATTCGTTAACACTTTTATCATCAAATGCAACATGATGGTGGTGTTGTTGTGATTATGACATACATAAATATGGCCTAATCAAGAAGGTTCTATATTGGAGGTTTTCGATATTGTGGTTTTGACATGCATAAATATGACCAACGCATTAAGGCAAGAAAAAAATAAAAAACAAATGGCATTTGGTCTACTGGTATGATTCTAGCTTCGGGTACGAGAGGTCCCGAGTGCAATTCCCGAAATGCCCCTTATAAATACCTTGTAACAAAGGTGCACGACATCGCTACTCTTAGTTAAGAAGAAATCAATGTTTATTTTTAACTCTCATAAAATAGAGCCAATTTGCATAAAAGGGGATGTCAATTGGCAGGTGCCAAAATATTCGAGGAGGCACTTGGGACTCTCAATTAGCCCCACCATATGTTCACCTGAAACTGCCCTTGCAAGCTGCATTTCCAAAGAAAGTGTGTGGAACAGATATGGTCATATGGATTTCAAGGCTCAATTTTGATTTCAAAGAAGAATAGTAGGACAAACTGAAGATTAAGCTCTTACAACATTCAGAACTCAAATCTTGGTATCAATTTTATCGACGGCTGATTGATGAGGAGCTCGGGTATCTGGCACAAAGCTACTAGGGGGTGGTTAATTACTCTTTCCTGAGGTCTGCAATGCTCTAGAGTGGGCAGAAATTTTTCAGACATCTCTCAATTTTTGTTCCTGCACATTCATTCTGAATCATCAAATCTTGATATTCAGGAATATGGAACATTTGATCGCTGCTGACAGCTTCTGGAGTAGTATTCGGGGAATGCTAGGCAAGTGGAGTCGATCCTATCCTTTCTTTCCGGCTACTATGGTTGATGTATGTTCAAATACATACCCTAACGCTAACTAAAGGCCAGCAGCGGGTACTATCCATTTCCTTCCATTAAAAAAAAGGAAACCGACCATGCTCTCGGTTGACTTATAAAATAATCAACTTGGCTCTAGTGGTCTAGTGGAAGAATAGTACCCTACCATGGTATAGACCTGGATTCGATTCCCCGTTGGTGTATTATTTTCTTGTTGATAGCTACAGCTTCATGTAAAAACTTCTCATTGTTCGTTTATCATCAAATATGACACGATGGAGGTTTGGTCTTCATGTAAAAACTTCTCATTGTTCGTTTATCATCAAATATGACACGATGGAGGTTTGGTCTAGTAGTATGATGTGCGAGAGGTCTTGAGTTCAATTAGGAATTGAAGAATTTTCTTACAGCTCCTCACTTCCCATCTTTCAAGCTTTCAAGAATAGGAATCTGATGGAGGTTTGGTCTAGTAGTATGATGTGCGAGAGGTCTTGAGTTCAATTAGGAATTGAAGAATTTTCTTACAGCTCCTCACTTCCCATCTTTCAAGCTTTCAAGAATAGGAATCTGAGACCTTTCCTTTATGGTCTTCTCGATGGTGGATTTACTGAAATTGTATTCCAAAAATTGTATTTGCCCTAATTTTTAGAGCTCACTAGCGTCCAATTTCACTGGAGAAAGTCACGTCGGCGGAACCCTAACCTTTGAATTTTTCGTTCGCCGACGACCAATAGCTCTCAACCTGGTACTAATAGATAGCTCTCGTCGAGAAGCAGTCGTAGGTACCAAGTTTGCAAAGTTTCGTGGCCAGAATGACTGACAATCGCCGGAGCTATCGACTGCCGACGCCAAACCTCAATTTTCTCCCTCAAATCTCCAACAAAACTCGAATGTAATGGTTCTACTGTCTTCTCCTAGCTCACTTGAAGTTGTGTCTGAAATCTCATTGAAAAATCTGATTGGAGCTGGTCGGAACGTCGTCAACAAGATGAGGAAGTGCACTCGCCGTCATTGCCGCGGGAAGAATAAAGAAGAGGAGAGGGGGAGCACATGTGGTGGGAGAAAAAAGAAGATTTAATAAAATAATTAATTATTATCTTAATGCTGTTGTTTCCTTTGTGAGATCAAATCCAGGCAGTCCACCGCTTAAGTAATTTAATCTCGTCTGTTCATTTGGATCAATCTTTGGTTCAATGATTTGACCAACTAAACGACGTCTAAATTACGATCCATCAACGTCCTTATTTTTCAAATCAATAATCCTATCTAATGGTATAATTTTTACATTAAAATTCTATACTTCAAGATTCCATATAATTCTACAAATAAGTTCTCCATATTATATTACAAAATAACCCTTAAAGCAAAAATGTAAATCTCACACCGAGTCATAAGACTTGGCGCACAGTGTTTTCTATGCATTAGTGATAAGGTTCGTGGTTAGGAGTCAGGAGAGCAATGGGTCAACAAATTTGGACAATAGAAAAATAAATTAAATAATTGAATAATTAAATTGTACATTTGGGAAAATATTTAGTTGGATTGTATTAGTTTTTATTTGTACCAAAAATATTGTAAAAATAATTAAGATAGTTGTGAGAAATTTTTTTTACAGAGGTCGAATATTTGTCATTGATAATTGATTTTGTAAATTTTAGATATTGTGAATGTGACTTGTTATCAAGAATGCCTTATATGAGCTGTTGCCGATAGAGGGTCAAGGTGTGATATCAAGTGCTTTCATTTCACCAAGTATTCAATGTGCCTTATTGGTCAAAAAGTCAGGCATCTAAGGATCTTCTGAGCTTGGCATGTGAGCTTAGTGGTGATGATCAAGGGGTGCTCAATTTGATTGTTGTCCATCTAGGTTTTTATCTTGATGAAAAGGCTTGCAGAACGAGATATGGAAGGTGTGGTGGATTCAGAGTCTGGGTGGTATTTGTAGTTGATGTGCCATCTCTCTAATCCTCTAGATGATAGAAAATGATCAATCATATTTGGATATGAGACCTTTATGTATATGCATCTTGCACATCTTCTACCACATTTGGGCCTGAGTTTTAGGGTAAAAAAAGTCCCAAACCTAAAACTCCCTCGGTTGATAGTATTGGTCGGCATGCTCCCTCATACATTGTGCGACTTATTTCAAGCTTTTGTGTGCCTCCATGAGTTGCTCTCTTCACTCGCACGTGAATTTTTTAAATGCTAAGCGGGATTCATCCATAGTCATCTGCATTAGTTTGGTTAGGGTTAGCGGTTGTTGTCCGAAGACCAACTCGTATGATGTCTTACTAGTTCCAGAACTTCGATGAGTATTATAATAGAACTGGGTTGTATCAAGTAGCCTCACCATATTTTTTGTGTGAAGTAGTGATGAAGGAGAACAAATGTTCCTCTAGTAGCATATTTATTCACTCCATCTGGCCATAGGTTTGAGGATGGTTGGTGGGTAAGAACTTTAACTATGCTTTCAATTGCATGAACAATGTTGTTTAAAATCTACCCATGAAGCAGAGGTTACAATCATTGATAATATATTCCGTTGGTCAAAGTAGCGTACCATATATCAAAAGAACAGTTCAGCCAACTATTTAGCCATCATATGCTTGGTGGTAGGAATGAACATAACATATTTGGAAAATTGATTAACCATCACAAGCACAACTGAAATACCATCATGAAAAGACTTCACGTAGTGCATGGATATGTATATCCATGGTCAATTGAGAATGGGTAATGGTACGAACAATCTTACTAATTAAGAGTGCTCTATCTTATCTTTCTAGCACATAACAAGAAATGAGCAGGCTAGTAGGGTGTAGGACATGTTCAAATGGCTTGCATTATGTACTAATCTATCTTCATTTGTTTGTCACCTATATGGTGGTCAAAATAAGTGATCTCAGCTTGTCTGAACTCATATTTATTTGTCATGGAAGAACAAATGATGTCCCTCCAGCTTGTCAAATACTTATCAGAGATGTACAAGATTGTTATCGAGGTTTTTAGAATAGATGACTATCATCTAAGTATATGACCACAAAATCGATCTAGAAACTCCCTAAACATGTTCATCAAATTGTAAAAGGTAGTCGGCGTGTTCGTTAGTCTAAACGGCATCACTCAGAACTCATAGAAGCCATAACAAGTGGTACATGTCATCCTGGCATCGTGTCACGACTAACTTTTTGTGATGACCCTATCGTCGAGCCTAAGTCGTGCCGGCATGAACGACATCGTGCGGATCAGTGCTCAAAATCCTCTTTGACACCCTTTTGGTTGAGAGGACAAAAAGGACTGCTTCTATTAAGCGTCGATAAAATCCTTTTAATCCCTCAAGACCACAAGTTAGCCTTGAAGGGGATTATTATAAGTAGCGCTCTTGCTCTAAGATCTCTACAGACCAAGGTGCTTTGTCAAGTGCTCAACTGGTCTTTATATAGGTGGAGGGCCGACCTTTCGGCTGCCCTCTTAATTACATGTATTAAACATTTGGGCATTAAGTGCCAGGACCATTTCTGACCGTTACGCATGTGCCATCCGCTTGCTTGGCGGCTGCGCGCCCATGTCCGACATTGACAATGTCGACGGGGTACTGCGTGTGACCCTCGGTCATGTGGGATCTCCATGGCTCAGTGCTCTATTCACGTGCACCTTCAGCTAAGGGATTGCCCGGCATTTACCCCGTATGCATCCCTTGTTGATCTGTGTGCGCCTTCGGTTGTCCGGCTACTTGCTTCGCACATGCCCCTTGCTGCTCGGGTGTTCGCTCTGCGTGTGCCCTCAGTTGCTTGGTCACCTGTCCCACAAAGTCCCTTGATTGCTAGGTGCGGGGCCTTCGTTCGGCTGCCTCGCGCCTGCCTTGCGGACATCCCTCGGTTGCTCGCTACTCGGTTGCCTATCCTGCGCACGCACCTTGGTTGTTTGGTCGTCTCGCCCCACGGCTCGTCCCGCCTGTGCCTCTTGACTGTGGCCTTGAAGTGGCCCCGTGTGCCACTTGCGAGTCGCCCCTTTATGCTTAACCCTCCGTGGTTCGTGGTGCACCTTGGGTCGGACTCGATGGAATAGGGTTTGACAATCCTCCCCCACCTAAATCCATTGATGTCCCCATTAACTCTGAGTCCAGGAACCTATTCACCAGGTCCTCAAATTGCCATAATGTCATGCCCCTCTCCCAACTTGCTTCTTTTGGCGACTTGAACTCCCGTGGCCGTTGATGCTGATTGGCATATTTCATCATGCGGCGCGCTGCTTTCTTGCGCTGGGTGTTAGGAACTGACTTGATCTGGTGGTCCGTCGGGCGCTGAAGAGGTAGCATCTTCAAAAGCTCTTTTGGCATTAGGTCGCTGAACTCCTCCAAAATTGCCTCTACTTTAGTTGGGATCATCCCTTGTGGTGCGGTTGGCTCCTTCAGCAGCACAGCTGTAAAGGTCGCCTTGTTCCTTTGGACGCCTTTGTCAAGTTGGATGGCCGACAGGAAATTTAACAAGCTCCAAGATGACGATGCAGGGCTCAGCATGCTCGCTACCCTTGGTGACACATGAAGGATCTCTTTATTTTGATTTCTTCAGCGCCCTTCCTTTTCTTGAAAAGGAATTAGATCACCGTGGGAGAAGGATCTCTTTATTTTGATTTCTTCAGCGCCCTTCCTTTTCTTGAAAAGGAATTAGATCACCGTGGGAGTTTGTGTCCACAACAGCAGTGCAATGCCATCTATTCACAAAGAAGGATACGTACATCAGGTCTAGAGAGAATCGAACGAAGGTTAACACTAAGAAAGGATTGTTAAATTTTAGTTTGTTAGTGATGATTTTATGATGTTAGATTGAATTAGAGAATTATTGACTTAGAACTTATAATGATGTGGACTTTGAAAGTAGAATTGGGCTTTAGAAGTTGATTGGGCTTGAAGAGTGAACTTGGGTTATAATTGATTTGGGCTAATCAATTAATTTAGTTGGACAATTAGATGAGTTTATCATGTCTAGTTAAGAATAATATAAGAAGATGACTTATTGCATTATGAATATGATTTATTATGAATCACATAACAAGCAAATATCTAAATGTAATTTTATTAACATTAGGAAGATCATTCCAAAACTAAAGTGCGGATTATTATACGGTTGGTTCTGAAAAGGACCGAATTATAAAATTACGTGCGATAGTTCATCGTAGTAGGAATATATTCATGCTCGGAAAAATCTTAATAAGATTTTATTACAAAAGTCTTGGATGCCTTTAAAATTTATGCTTGCTAAATACTATGGAATATGCATGCTAGATTAAATTTTTTATTAAGCATGATTGATATATCATATGCTATGCTCCTTAGTTTTATTTGACATAATTTATTAGTTCTCCTGTATGTTACTTATATTCTCATACTTGTTGAATGTTATATTACTGTTATGCAGATAACTATGAAATTAAAGACTTAAAAGCTTAAATCATTACATAGGAGGTAGTATCAAGAATTATTTATAACACTCTAGTATAGAGATATTTGGAACACATGATACTAGCACCTCCTAAGGATATCACTGGATTATGATTAAAGGGTGTCAGTAATACACCCTAGATAACATTACAAACTGTTATGTTTGAATAGAGATGTTTACTCATCAACACCACTCCTAAGGCTACAAATAGCTTAGATACTGGGAGCTGATTGGGAAATGGACCATACTAACTCCAGGATCAATATAGACTAGAAAACGGAGTGGGTCAATACACGGATACTATTACCCACACGTGTGATGGTTGGATGTCACCGTGATAGACCTAATATGGCTAGCGGGGATGAATCTTCCAATGATTCAGCAAAAATGTGGTCGAGATACATCAAACCCATTGTGCGGATTGACGGTTAACTCGGCTAACATCGATTGCTTTTGAGTTGGGATGGTGACTCCCTTAAGCCTTGGACAGTGGATCCGTAGACCATACGACTATCATCCTAGACGTTCTGCAGACGATCGAGTGAGTAGTCTGGATCCTAGGGTTATTATGATTTCAGTTACCGGTGATTGAGGATATATTAAGTGTGAGTTGACCCTGCCAACAGGCAGTGTGTACACAGATTGTCGTTGTCCTTACGGAGACCGGGGAGGAAGTAGGGGCATGATGTTTTCCTGAGATGGAGTTTTGGTGCGACTAGCGAAACAGTGGAGAGAGATATACAGTCACACATCCTCTCCACCAATATTAGTACAGCAGGCCTAGGTAGAGACATAGAATGATACCGCACTGATGGGCTTATAGGAAGTCCTCGACAGGGAAATTCCTCTAAGCATAGGCTGGCAGCCCGAGATATTTGATACAAAGATAAGGAAAACCTAGATGACATTTGTGAGTGACACAAATATATTTGACAACATAGAGAATAATTAGAGACATACGACTAGGTGACTATCATATTTTACATGAATTATTGATGACATCATCTACTCTACCAACTTATAATGTGATAATTAATAATATAAAGGCATCCTAGAATCTTCCTCCTAGTATTGATTTTCTCACTACGATTTCGAGCCGTAATTTTGCACTAGGTTGCAAGGCTGAGCACACCATGTTCAATGTATGTGTAGGTCTTAGGATAAGAGTCGAGATCGTTGACAATGAGTAGGACGTCGGAAGTTTTCTTCATTCGTATGGAGATTCATTTATTATCAAACGTAGTAATGTATTAGATATATATTGGGACTGTGCAAAAGGAATCATAAATGCTGATTGTATTGATATTGATATTATATTTAGTGACTTCTGATGTACATCTCATGCCTTGTATGGGTTTCCGAATCTATATAGCAGTTACTATGTGCCTGATCTATGGGTCGGGGCGTGACAATTCAAATGATATATGAAATAATTATCTCTCTATGATATCCCAATTAATATTTGCTACAACCTATCATTACTTAGGATGATAGTGACTTAACATTATTCCCTCTATGTGTTTATATATATGTATATATATATAGAGTAGATAAATAACCCTTCTAGTTTTAACAAATATATATGTTATGGTAAATATAGAAAATTTAGATATTAAATTCATTTTATTAGTTGGTATAATTAGTCATCACAATTGAAGTTATTAGAAAGAATAATATATTGAGAAATATTTTGTTCCATTTCTTTTCTTAGATACTTTCTTTCTTAATGCTGTAAACAAATTTGTTATGTTTTGCATTTAGTGTTTCCTTGGTCATGTATGTGAGTGACATTTAAATAATGAAAATTAAAATACCTATTTCATTCCTTATCTTCTATTTCTATAATACCAAATAGAAAATAAAGAAAGGGAGCAAGGTTAGATACTTGATGTCATGAGTATTAAAAAATTTAAATATGCTTGTAATTTGATAGGGAAACGTTCTGCAGCGATGATGATTAAACACGGCAGGGCCGTGAATCTATTAAATACCTAATTTAGAAAGGCTAAGGTGCGTTGTTATTTCGGCTAGTTTAGAGCTGCTGCAGTAGAGCTACCAAGTGGGCAGTTGTTAATAATTTTTATACTATCCGTGACGTGCATTTTGTTGTTACTTTATGAAATGTAAATTATTTGCAATAACATGTTATATGATATGTTCTCTCTTATTCTTGTGTTATTAAATTCTAATGATGTATGACACTAGGAAGAACATAGAACACATAGATGACATATGAACATGCTAGGTGACAGATAAAACTAGTTAGGTGACATATTTACATGATGACCTAAACTAGATAGAATACCTAGAGACACGGACCTAAACTTCCTAGGGACATGAACATTTAGGAATTATATAGATCTATATAACACAGTATTTCTCTCACAAATGGTAGGTACTATTTGTGTTAGTCTAATGATGGGTAGCGAAGGCATCACCTGACCCATCCTTTAGCGTTCGGTGAGTACCAACAAGGGGGTTCTCGCCACTGGCCTAGATATCCCCATGGCATGCATCGGAAACTAAAGTGATGGGAGCCAGGGAGCTCACTTCAGCCATTATGCCTAAGAACTAAGGTGTCTGTTGAAGCTGACATAGCTCAATTGAGTCCTATAGGCTTGGGAGGTAGTCCGGACAGCCAGAGTTATACACGTGTTGGATTCGACAGGTTAGTCCATGAGTATGTGTTAGCAGGTGACCCTGCTATGAAGCAAAAGTGTAGCGCTACATGATGTCTCGTATCGTACGATCTATGGGAGACGTACGATACGATAGTCTTGGAGCACGGTCTGGGTAAACGGCTCGAGAGACTGGAAGGAGAAGGAACTGCGATCACCCACCTTATCAACCAACATCAGTGCGACGGGCCTAGGCGGAGACTTGGTTTGACACTGACGGGCTTATGGTAGTCCCCGACCATGGCTTATCTTAAGCATAGGTAGGCAGTCCTAGGAGTTAGTATTTGAAACTAGAAACTTAGAAAAATCTAGATATATATTTAGATTTTCAAAAATTTAATTGGTAAATTATCCATATGCTTCCTTTCATTGTTATTTTATGATTTGATATTGAGATAATTGCTGCTCGTCCGGACATGTATTGTTAGCCCATTTATTTGTTTGGAGAAGTTTCCATCTGTATGCACTAAGTCACGAGACTTGGCACATGCAAAAAATTTTCCGCGCGCAGGTATCGAGACACCGCTTAGGAGACTGTGAGGAATGATGAGTAGCAAGGTTGAATGCTATAGAAGGACATTAGTAGAATGGATTACTTGATATGATGTACACAATACATAATACAAACAGACTGTATCAACTTTTTGTGTAACCTATGAGTAAATTGTAAATCTAATTAGTAGGCTTGATTATATAAATTTTCATTCATGCTTGGGTTATGTGATATTGTTAGCCTTGTATGAGTAAGACACTGCTCATACGGCGGTTGTCATGGGTCCGACAAAGGATCGGGCATGATAATTAAAGTGGTGTTAGAGCAGGTTTAGAAAATTTAGGAAATTATTTATGAGATAAGAATTAGTGACACACTTGATACAATCCATAAGCAAACAAGGGTGAGAGTGACAAAGGATTAGGAATACGATTTTCTTGATTAAACTTTTCCTTATTACCTCTCTACACTTTCCTATTTGATAAGTTGCTTGCTATAAATTATTTGACTACTCTTAACGGTTTGATTAATTGTATATTTGCTCATTAAGTTATTTAAGTAGATTGCTTATATATTTTATTTGCTAGCCTTTACCTTAATTCAAAGGTAGTATTTTAAAATTTCAAGAGTACTACTAAAATTCATTACTATTCTATGCAATGATAAATTGGTTGTTTTGTTCAATGAAAGAAAGGACTAGTTGTTTGAAGTCTTTGTCATTGCCTTCCAACAAATGTGGGCCTACTGTTGCTCGGGTACACATGTAACATAAGCAATGAGTGTTATGAGTTTAACTAAGGTTGTGGTACAGACAACTTCCCCCACCACGACAAAAATTGAAAAGAAAACCCTGATACACTTTCCATGGACCGATGTAAGAATTTAATCTACTGTTCCTACTACCAGAATGTACTCCACTGTCTTGTGGATACCATGATCGAAATTGGCTTGACTCGGATCACCATTTGGTGGTTAAAACCTTACTACCAAATCCTCCCTCGTAGAATTTATTCTTAGGACATGCGCTTTTATGCCTTATTCTATTCTATCACGATTCAGTAAATGCTTAGGGTGCTTTAGTTTCATGTTTTAAATTTTTGAATCTTACTCGGGATTAGTTGGTACTAACTTCATTAGTGATAAATTCCATGTTGAAGCAAACCTATTCTCACTCTCCAAGAATTTTAAATCTAGGAGGATACATTATCTCTCATTACATTTAGTTATTGGGAAGAATTAAATTCATAATAAACATATGCTCCATTGACTTCCTTTGGTGGTAAAATCACTGTGAATGACTAAATTACCTAACTGCCTTGTTATAGAGTGATGGCCTGAGGTTGTCCTATCATGGCATCATATAAACTCCTAGCGGTGTCTACCAATTAGTTGGGTTGCTTGATATTGATGACTATGAGATGAAATATGAGAGGATTGATGTTACCGTATAGGAGCTGACAAAGAAAATTGATCCTCTAGTTCTGATGCAGTTCCTTGTTATAGAGTGATGGAAACAATATAATGTTGCAATGGATTATAGTAAGTATGACAATCCTTATCCTCATAGTTTAATTTGAAAACACTTGAAGTAGGTCTTCTTGTACTAATACCTAGCAGATGGAATAAATTCACAGGTTTAAGTTTACTAGATCTTGCACCTAATACTTCTAATGAAAATAAAAAAAAACCTTGTTTGACTTTATCTTTTCCTTGATTGATCCTTCTTTGTTAATTTTATGCTCAATTTGGTTTCATAGACTAATTTTAATGTCGAAATTCGTAGGTGATATTATGTTTAGCTATACAAAGGATTTCTACTATTTTGATTGTTGTTTTCATGTAAAGCTTATTCTGCTAGTATTTTCAAAGAATTTATAAATATTGGCCGACTGTTTATATGGTAATAGTCAATATGTGTCTAGTTGTAGATAGGTTGCTAGCATGTCTGGCGGCAACCATTAGGAGTGAATTTATTTAAAAAGTTGGTATAGTGGCTTTATGACTTTATACGTCTAACCTTCGCCGAAGTCGTCTGTTGAGCGAGTATGACCAACAAATGCAAGTTTTTATGTTTTATAGATATGCCATTTGGATTTATTCGTATATTCTTTTTGTACATATGTACTTAGCTATAGTTGCATGGTTAGTTTTGGCAAGTATGCGTAGGAGTTTTAATTGACTCTCTTAGTATCTTCATCAAGTTTTAATCTTACAATTAAGGCCAAATAAAAATTTCAACCTTGTTAGGTGCCATTGGTTTCCTCTTTCTATCAATTAGATACTATCATAACAAGCGAAGCAATTTAAGAAAAATATTGTCTAATTCTTAGGTTAGCTTCAACAATATTTTGGGCTCAAGCTTCTTAAAAAAAAAAAATTCGTAGGAGAAACTAGCTTCATGTCCTTCACTCCTAATCTTGCCTCGAACAAGGCATTATTTTTTTCTTAGCGTAAATAGCCTATTTCTGTATAAAATTTTAAATATACATTAAAATAATTAAATTTCTCTTTCCTTAACTTCATATTACCTTACTTGAAGTCTAGTATTGATCTTTATGGTTGCAACACCCAAATCTTTGGCTAAGGAATTATGGAGTGACCTCAATTCTAAGTTTTTTTTATAGTAATATCCTTGATGGTCCTTCCTTGGTGTTTCTAACAAATTTTTTCTGCATATCTGAATTCATGATATAAATACCTATCTTAAATACTAACAACCTCAAGTCCCTTTTGAGCACATTTTTTATGGTTATCCTCAATGTCATAACTTCAAATGAGATACTTAAATCCTAGATATCTCCAACTAGATTCTTAAACTTACATTGCACTCTATACTCTTTATTCAGCATCCTTATTGTAGATGCACAATCTGGAAAAAAAAATATTTTTCTTCATTCCTTATTGTAGATGCACAATCTGGAAAAAAAAATATTTTTCTTCATCGATACCTTGACTATAAATAATGTATCTTTCTACTTGAATTTTGTTAATTTTTGACACAAAAAAAACTTGTTCATTGGTAGTCAATGCCATAAAATTCTTCAAATGAATGTTTATACTCTTACTACTATATTTAACTTTCATATTTCCTTCCAAAGGTTGTTCAATGTGCTCTTCATTTTCTTCTATACTCTTAAAGTAGTTATGTGCTAACTTAGCTATAAGTTACCTTGTCTATTATGTCTCCATTTCCAAACATCTTTAGAAAAAATTCAGTAAATACATTGATTATAAAATAACTTAGCACCAAATATTTTTGCCTTGCCCATTGCTTATCTTTATCTGCTTTATAAAACCCTCCTTTGTCAAGCTCCTTGTTAGTTCAAAGGTTATGAAGCCTCCAAGAAAATTTTTGATTCAAGATCCTAAGGTTTACTACATCATGCTTCTCTTTCGAGGGTTGGTCCAAAGATGTTCTTATTTATTCATTAATAGCAACAACCTTTTATTTGCTATTTTTCTTTTAATCACATTTAAGTTGTAGATTCCCAACCTTCTACGCTCTTATTACTACATATTTCCTTTCAACTAATTAAATTAAGTATTTATCCTATTTTATTTGTACTCCAAAAGTTGTCTCTGTATAACTTATTGTCATCTTCTTGTCGATCCAAGTTATTGTCTATTTTGATCTGCACTTGTTTCCTAACTTGTGGTACTCTAATTATTAAAAATCATTCAATTTTTAAGCCCTTGTCAACTATCTTGAATTCACAGTTTTCCACCTGAAATATAAATACCCAGGTTAAAATCTTAAAAATTTATTCTCTTAAATGATAGGACCGAGTTCTTATTATAGCACCTAGAAACATAGTTGGATAGTGTACATATAAAATTTGACCCGTTCTCTCCGCCAAAATTAGTGCAGTGGACATAAGCAAAGACATAGACAATAAGACACTGATGGGCTTATGGAAGTCCTTGGCCAGGGCATTCCCTAAGCATAGACTGGCAACCCGAATCTTAGATATAAAGCTAGATAATATTTTAGATGACATATACTAGTGATACAGATATTGGATACAATATAGATAACATCTAACAACATCTACATACATTATTCTGTTGATACACTGCTTATTATAATATGATTTACACATAAAAGAGAAAGATGATAATTGATAAACCAAAGGTATCTTAGAACCTTCCCTCTAGTCTTTGATAAACTAAAGGAATTACTCATATGGTTGCAAGACCCGGTTAGCATACAAGGCCCAATAATACGAGCTCGTGCACGACGCTTAGGACAACATGTGAATTCTTTTCTTGGATAAATTAATTACTTAATTACAGAATAAATGATATTGCCTAATTATTATTGTTTACTTGTCACTACATGCAAGGAAACACATGGAGGAATTACTCATATGGAAGTTGCATGAATTACTCATATGGTAGTATATGAGTAATTGAAGGAATATTTATTCAAGAGCAAATCAAGGAAGAAGATTTATTGAAGAATCAAATCTTCATCAAATATTTATTTTCCAAATTCGTAGCTTACAAGAGGAGGAGATTTATATATTTATTTTTTCTATTTTAGTGAAATAAAATATGGAAAAACGTGTCATATTTTATCTATATATTTAGTGGAACATGCTCTATTGCAAGGGGACTTTGATTTTTGCTTTAGTCACCACTTTTGTATTGCTTTTGCTACAAACTTGAAGTCCACTTTCTTAATCACTTCTTGAGTGATCCTTTCGCAGTTGCTCTTTCAATTCTCTTGAATTGTTCGTGCCATTCTTCGTGAACAGGTCAGTCATGTTTGATACGGTTGATAACCAACTGAGGAGTGGTTTAGTAATTGCGAGGTTGCTGGTCGCGTTCCTAGATCGTGGTTAGCCTCCCCTTCGTCAAAGTCACAACCCCCCCCCCCCCCCCCGCATTAAGGATTTCTCCTACTACGGAAGATCGGGACCAACTTGCTTGTACGCATCTTAAGTCGAGGCGTGTGCATATCAGGTGGTATCAGAGCCTTCGTTGCTAGTAGGAATTCATCTATCCTTTATTAGATTCTCTTTTATTTTCCATACATCAAAAAAAAAAATCCTCTAGTCCTTTTCTTGAACTTCTATTTCGTACCTATTATCATTGTTTTTGCCATCTTTTATTTTATTCCTTTTTTTATTATCTACTAATTTTTGTTGAATTTTTATCCTTGCAAAAAAAAAATAGAATTGTTATTCGGCCAAAGAGTGTTTGGCCGAATTTTTTTGAAGAAAGAGGTAGAGAAAATAGAGGAGGAAGTAGTCGGCTAGGTGAAAAAAAAAAGCGGAGGAGGAAGTAGTCCGCTAGGAGAAAAAAAAATAAAGAGAGGAAAGTCGGCTGAAATCTTGGAAAAAGAGAGAGAGAAAAAAAATAGGAGAAAAAAGAGGAGGAATTATTTTGCAAGAAAAGAGGAGAAAAGAAGGAAGAAGTGTTCGGCGAGAAAAAGAGGGGAAAAAAAAAGAGAAAGAGAGGAGGAAGGTTCGGCCAAGGAACGAAAAATATATATATATATATATTATTCTAATTTTAATTATCCTTGCACTTATTCTTTCTTTCACCTTTTGACACCTTCTATCTTAATTGAGTCAACTTTATAATTTCTTGAATTATTATTTTCTTCTCTTTGCTACAAATATATCTCCATCTAGATCTCCATAAATTAGCCTTGATTAACGTGTTCTAGCACTTTGCAATTGCTTTATTCACTCCGTGTTGAATGTTATCACGAACCAGCAAACATGCGAGCAATTTTTGAGAAGGGTTAGAGCTTCAGGTGGTAATGTTTGTGAGGATTGTGAGTTTTTCATAAATAATTTACTAGTTTGGTGGAATTTCTCTTTTGTCTTACTAACAATATCAGGATCGAGAAGTCCTCGTGATGTTTCTTATGACGGAGAAGATGGGTCTCACTCATCAATGATATCATTGTCTCCACGTTCTCAAGCTTTGATGGCTCATGTTACAAACACCTTCGAGCAAATATTATCTGATCAAGTGCTTGTGCGCTTGAACGGGTTGGAGAATCGTCTCAGTGGAATTGAAGCGCGACTTCATCAAGTGGAGCGAACTCCTCCACGACCACACCCACCACCTCGAGTTCCTCGAGGACGAGTTGAAGCTAATAATAATGCTGCTGCTGCTGCTCCATTCGAACCAAGAGGAAATTTGAACACTGCATTTCAAGAGGCTGCTGATGAAGAGTTAAATGATCATTATGTGGCTGATGATAAAGTTGCCTTAGAATTATATCAGCGCCACCCCACACGAGGAGTGGGAGGTGATGGAGGTCTTGCACGTCACCGTAATGAAGAAAGAAGAAATGATGCATTAGGTAAAATTAAATTCACTATTCCTAGTTTTGATGGAAAGTTTAATCCAGAAGTCTATCTTAATGGGGAATTATTAGTTGAGCAAAAGTTCAGCTGTCATCATTACCCAGAAGAGTACAGAGTACGTGCGGCAATTACTGAATTTATTGGTTATGCTTCTATTTAGTGGAGTTAAATTCGACAAAGAAATGGTGGTCCTCGTACTTGGGATGATTTGAAGCGCTTGATGAGGTCCAGGTTCGTGCCTTCATATTTTGAAAGAGAATTACTTAATAAAGTCCAAAAGTTGAACCAAGGAAACAAATCTGTGGAAGAATATTATCAAGAGTTGCAGGTGGGCATGCTACGTGCTAATGTGCAAGAAGATGATAATGCAAAGATGGCTAGATTCTTGGGAGGATTGAATGGAGAGATACAAGATATACTTGATTTTCAGAACAACAATTCTTTGGATCAACTATTTCATTATGCATGCAAAGCTGAAAGACAAGTTCAAAGGAGGAAGCAGCCATACAAAGCTAATTGTCGCTATCATAGTTCTTCCATGCTTTGGAAGGATGCCAATCTGCAACAGAAGAGTGTTGGTTATTCTAGCAGGACTGCTGCACCTATTGGCCAAGGAAATTCAGGAATCTGTTTTACTTCACCTACTTCCAAATCGGTTGATTCAAAAAAGACCACTGTTGCCCCTACCAAAAGTTCATCCTGAGTTGCATCTACAGGAAGAACAAGGGAGATTGAGTGCTTTAAGTGTAAATAAAAAGGGCATTATATGCGTGATTGTCCAAATCAGCGTGCCCTTATCATTCGAGAAGATGGTGAGTACACATCGGCTAGTGAGATAGAAGAGGAAAGTGGATCTGATCATGAGGAGTCTCAACCTATTTCGGGGTCAGAACTAGAAGAGATCACTTTTGATACAAGTCATGCAAGCCTTGTTGTTCGCTGTGTTCTTAGCTCCCAGATGAAGAAGGCAGAAAACGGGCAACGTCATAATTTGTTCCAATCTAAATTTGTGATCAAAGAGCATTCTTGTAAGATCATTATTGATGGTGGAAGCTGCAATAATATTGCAAGTTCAGATATGGTTAGAAAGCTTGGCCTAACCATAAGATTACACCTGCAGCCATACTACATTCAATGGCTTAATTCTTGTGGAAAGTTGAAGGTAACAATGATGGTACATGTTCATTTTTTTGTTGGTACATATTCTGACTTTGTGGACTGTGATGTGGTGCTAATGCAAGCTTGTGCATTATTACTTGGAAGACCATGGCAATATGATAAAGATACTACACATTATGGGTGTTCCAACAAATACTCCTTTATGCACAAAGATAAGAAGGTCGTGTTGGTTCCAATGACACTAGAAGAAATTCTCAAAGATTATTTAGATAGGGCTGAGTGTAAGAGAAAAGAAAAAGAGATGAGTGATATTTCCAAAATAGAAAGTGAGAGTCATCAACCCAAAATGAGAGAAAAGAAAGAAAAATGTGAGAAGAAAAGAGAGCTATCAATCAAGGGACAAGTTCTATTAGCTACTAAAAGTGAGATGCGAGAGTTAGAAACCAATCCCCAAGAGTGTTTTGTACTTGTATGTAATGACGCTCTATTTTATACTAACTCATTACCCTCTTCTTTGTCTGTTTCGATTATTTCTTTGATGCAAGAGTATGATGATGTCACGCCCCGACCCACCTGTCGGACACGTGGCAACCGCCGTATGAGCCCAAAGGACCCATACAAGGCATTTGGTAATAAATATTATCCGTACACACAATCGACACAGCGGAATATACAATTAAATCATCTATGAATCTCTACTAACACAGTCCCGATATACCTACTACAATTCTACAATAACGTTATCGATAAATAAAACTAACTTCATCGATAGCCCTCATCTTCATCAAATATCCCGGTCGGTCATCTAACAACCTGCACACACATTGAACACGGTGTGCTCAGCCTTGCGGCCTAGTGCGAAATTATAGCTCGAAACCACAATACGAAATTCGAGGCTAAGGGGATCGTTCAAGGATGTCTTAGTGAGATTAGTTATCACATAACAAGCTTTTTAATATTTTATGTGTATTATCCAACTATATTATATGTCAACCTAGGTTGTAGGTAGATGTATGTCTCTAAATGTCACCTAGGTTAAATATCATATTAGTGTCACTAGTATAAATCATATATAACATCTTTATTTTTATATCACATGACTCGGGCTGCCGGCCTATGCTTAAGGAAAGCCCTGGCCCAAGACTTCCCTAAGCCCATCAGTGTCATTACAGTCTATGTCTCTACCTATACCCACTGCACTGATGATGGCGGAGAGGAGGGGTGACCCAAAATCACTCTCTATTGTTTCACTAGTCGCTGACCATGCCTCCCCTAGCGAAACAGTCGTGCCCTTACATCCTCCCCGGATCCGTAGGGGCAACGACATCTGTGAAGTACTACACACTGTCCGTAGACAGGGTCACCATCATAACAGTCTCATCGGCCATGGCTGGCCGGAATAATAATAACCCTAGGATCCGGACTACTCATCCCACAGTCTGCAGAACGTCAAGGATTATAGCCGTGTGGTCTACGGATCCACTGTCCAAGGCGTCGCATAGGGAATCACCTTCCCAGTCCAATAGCAGTCGACGTTGATCGGGATAAATACACATCCGCACAATGGGCTGTGGCAACCCCGTCTCCATTGGTGCCAAGTCCATGGTAGGGTTCATCATCGCTAGCCATCTCAGGACTATCACGGTGCCGCCTAAACGACACTCGTACGGGTATCCATATATGGGTATGGACCCACTCCATTTTTGGTTTATCTTGACTTAGGAGTTAATCTGGTCCAACCCTCAGCTCACTCCCAATATCTAAGCTATCTATGATCTGTAGCCTCGGGAGGTGCTGGTGTGTGAACATCACTAACCGAACGCTAATGGTTCGCGATGTCATCTACGGTGCGTTAATAACACCCTTAGTTTAAAATTTAGTAATGTTCTTAAATGTACTAGTATCATGTCACCTATATCTTTATCTAGTGTTAGGTGTAAATCATGATACTACTTTCTATGTTTGCTTCTTCTTTTTTTATCATGTTCCGCATGAAATTATTTTGTATTTAGCATTAACAACATAATTAACTAGCATGCAGTACAAATAATATATCATGCAAGTAAAAAAAGGAAAAATAAGCATACATGGTATATCATCATGCTAAATAAAATATATTATCATAGTAGGCATCTTTTCTTAGTATTTTTAAAAGCATAGCGATTATTAAATTAGTAGGTATCCGAGAATTTTCTGACAAAATCTAAATAAGATTTTCCGCTAGCTGGAATAAATCATACTATGATGAGCCTACGCACCTGATTTGGCGGTTTACTCTTCGAACCTAAGGTCCGTTCACTGAATTTTATTCTCTAACACTGTCTCGATCCACGTGCCGTTATTTACGCATTTTATATTTTTCTGTCAATTATTCAACGAATTTTAATTCTCAATCTAGAAATAGTTTCTCAAATCTCTCTTCACCACTACTCTTAGAATATCTCTAGAATCATCCTTATTTTTTTTTCCCAAGTTCGCTAGAAAATTTCTCCGACAATCGTCGGAAAGATTGCGAGAACCCTAGCCGGCGAAGTTCTTCGATCAGCACCAATATTGGTACCAATCGAAAGCTCTCTTCATGAGGATTCTAAAAATCATATTTGCCCCAATTTTTATAGCTCATACGCGATCAATTTCACCGATTTAAATTTTGGGTGAAATTCCCAAGTTAGTGTTTTTAGCTCGCCAGCCGGCGGCCAATAGCCCTCAACTCTGGTACCAATGGATAGCTCTTGTCAAGGAGAATCCATAGGTACCAAGTTTGCAAGGTTTCACGGCCGGAAAGGCCGGAAATCGTCAGAGCAAGCTCCAGCGATCGAAACCCTCACCGCCAACGCCTCTCGCATGATTTCTCCCTCATCTCTATACCAAATTTGAGCATCTTGGTATCAAAATGAAGAGGAGGTCGAGATCTACCTGTGGCTAAAATTTGAGAGCCTAATTCGTTGTGGTTTCATCGGAGCATCGTTGGGAAGTTTGCGTCGCCGTCGCCGTTGTCACTGCGGAGGAGGAGAGCGAGTGAGAGTGAGGAAGAGGGAGCTCACGCGCGCTCGGTGGGAAGAAATTGAGAATTTTTTTTTAATTAGTTAATTAAAATCTTAAATCTAATTAAATTTTGACTGTCCAATTTACAAATCAAACGATGTCCAAATTATGATCCGTCTGCGTCGTTGGATTCCTTATCAAAAATACTACCTGATGGTATAATTTTCACATCAAAATCTCATACTTCAAAAATTCATATGATTTTACAAATAAGTCCTTTAAAGAATTTCTTTTACAATTAAATCCTCCAAATACTAAAATTACTCTATTTCCCTTATTTAAAAATCATGAGATTCACAACCTACCCCCCTTTCAAAAATTTTGTCCTCAAAATTTCAGATTGATTCAGTGATAGAGAGATGTGTAGAGTGTCCTCAAAATTACTCCATTGCCCTTATTCAAACAATTGCTTAGTAGAGTGTCAAATAATTGCTTAGTATGATAGTAGTCTACTAGAGGTACTGCATGAGCATTAGATGAGTAGACCAAACTTCACGATAATAAATTGTTAAGATAACTCAAGATAACTATTCGTTGGTGAAGCAACTAACCACAATGGGAGAAGTACAAGTGGGCAGAAATATTGTAGTTGTACCTAGGTTGCTATGCGCACCAGAAATGAACTGCAAAAGCAGCGACTGAAATAAGAGATGTCAACAATACATGCACCTACTAAGGATATCAACATGCACATCAATACGTGCTAAAGGTGCCAAGAAACTGCAGCATCTAGAAATTAGAGGAGAAATAAAAAGGTGTAAAGAAGCAAGGTTACTACAAAATCTGCAGGCAGTTGAAATATGAGTTGCAAATGCAAAAATGTTGCATGCTGCCTTGACCGAATAAGACCGTAGAAAAAGATCGAATATATATAATGATACTGATGAAAATATAGGAATCTGAGCTGCAAAAATACTAAGTAAAGAACTGAGCTAAGCTGAGGAAGCTATAGAAATAAAAAGAAGTAAAGAAATCCACCAACGATGGATAGAATTTGACTAAGGGCATTTGACAAAGGAAGTAACTTCACAAAAAAGGAACTGCAAACTGTAAAAAATGACTGAAGAAATAACTGCAAAGAAAATTGCAGAAATATTTGACAGAATTTGCATTAAGAAAGGCCACTAAGAAGAATTAAATGAAGCAGATAAAAGAAAAATATTTGGCTAATAAGTTGGCCGTATATAGGATATATGAAATAAGCGCAAACTGCTCAAAGCTCTGAAAAGAAACTGATAGATAGAAGAAAATAGCAGGAAATAGCTGCATTGAATGCTGGTACAAAGGAAGATGCTCCAAGCTCAGCAAAGAGTTAATATGATAGAGTGAACTGCTTGAAAGAGTGTAGAAAGCTTTATAGATATAATGATGCAAGAGTGCCAGTGGGATGCTGATGACAGCTGTACCAACTGTATTGACGCATCGAAATATGAAATGAAGGAAGAAACAATAGAAGGATTTACATTTAGGAAGCCAGTCAACATGACTGCAAATAAATCTAAAATGAACATGAAATATCAAAGGTTGCAAAAGATAAGAATTATAAGATGAAGCAAGCTATAAAGTTGGGCTGCAAAAATGAAGCTATAGAAATATGACAAGCGAGCATAAAAGCTGTAGAAATATAACCAAGAAAATGAAGAAAGCTGTAGCATGTGCAACTAGAAATGTCATGTAATATATGCAAGTTGAATATGCACAATAGGGTTGCATTTAAGGTATATACAAAAGCTATAAATACTGCACATGGAGTTGATTGCAACTGAATTAATCAAGTTGACTGGAGAAGAAAGTTCTCTACATTACTGAAGTTGTAAGGAAAGTTGCAGTAGTATGAAATGAAGTGGTCGTTATCTTAGCTACAAAGATATAAGGAGCAAAGAAAACTGAATCTAGCCTCAAACTGAAATGAATTGAAGTAGCAATAAGAAAAGTTCAAAAGCTATAGATGATTTACCTATCACAGATGCACCCTCAAAGGCGTTTGTTTGTCTACCGAATAATTTAAGATATAATGAAAGCTGGTGAAATAAAAGGATTACTCGAGAGAACTGGAGGTTGCCCTTGAGTTTGGCAAAGAAAAATTAAAAGAAACATTAAGGAACAAGATTATAATCATATTCCGAGTAAACAACCGTACTGATCGAAAGCTCTCTTCATGAGGATTCCAAAAATCATATTTGCCTTAATTTTTATAGCTCATACGCGATCAATTTCACCGATTAAAATTTTGGGCGAAATCTCTAAGTTAGGGTTTTTAGCTCGCCAACGGCCAACCGACGTCCAATAGCCCTCAACTCTGGTACCAATGGATAGCTCTCGTCAAGAAGAATCTATAGGTACCAAGTTTGCAAGGTTTCACGGTCGGAATGGTCAGAAATCGTCGGAGCACGCTCCGGCGATCGAAACCCTCGCCGCTGACGCCTCTCGCATGATTTCTCCCTCATCTCTACACCAAATTTGGGCATCTTGGTATCAAAATGAAGAGGAGGTCGAGATCTACCTGTGGCAAAAATTTGAGAGCCTAATTCGTTGTGGTTTCACCGGAGCATCGTCGGAAAGTTTGCGTCGCCGTCGTCGTTGTCACTGCAGAGGAGGAGAGAGAGTGAGAGAGAGGAAGAGGGAGCTCGCGTGCGCTCGGTGGGAAGAAATTGAGAATATTTTTTTTAATTAGTTAATTAAAATCTTAAATCTTGACTGTCCAATTTACAAATCAAACGATGTCCAAATTACGATCCGTCTGCGCCGTTGGATTCCTTATAAAAAATACTACCTGATGGTATAATTTTCACATCAAAATCTTATACTTTAAAAATTCATATGATTTTACAAATAAGTTCTTTAAAGAATTTCTTTTACAATTAAATCCTCCAAACTTATTTAAAAATCATGGGTCTCACAGCTGATGTGTTCTCAGATGAGATACCTGCAGGGTTGCTACCATTGCAGGGGATTGAACATCAAATTGATTTGATTCCAAGAGCATCTCTGCCTAACCGTCCCCTATACCGTACCAATCCCGAGGAGACAAAGGAAATTCAGCGCCAAGTGCAAGAACTCCTAGATAAAGGATATGTGCGTGAAAGCTTAAGTCCATGTGTTGTTCTTGTTTTACTTGTGCCAAAGAAAGATGGATCATGGAGGATGTGCATAGATTGTCGAGCTATCAACAATATTACGGTACATTATCGTCACCCTATTCCTCGATTAGATGATATGCTTGATGAATTGTGTGGTTCTACTATCTTTTCTAAGATTGACTTGCGTAGTGGTTACCACCAAATTAGAATGAAGCTAGGTGATGAATGAAAAACTACTTTTAAGACTAAATTTGGTACACCTAATACATTTATGCGCTTAATGAATGAAGTGTTGAGAGCTTTTATTGGAAAATTTGTGGTAGTTTACTTTGATGACATATTAATCTATAGCAAGTCTTTGGATGAACATTTAACACATATGCAATAAGTTTTGATTACTTTGAGAGAGGTACGTTTGTTTGCTAACCTCGAGAAGTGCACATTTTGCACAGATCGAGTCGTATTTCTTGGTTTTGTTGTGACTGCGCAGGGCATTGAGGTGGATGAGGAAAAGGTGAAAGCTATTCGAGCTTGGCCAACACCTACATCAGTCACGCAAGTGCAGAGTTTTCATGGACTGACAAGCTTTTATCATCGATTCGTAAATGATTTCAGCTCACTCGCCGCACCCCTTAATGCGTTGACAAAAAAGAACATACTTTTCAAGTGGGAAAAAATACAAGAAGATGCCTTCAATTTGCTAAAAGATAAGTTAACCAATGCACCACTTTTACAACTTCCTGATTTTAATAAAACTTTTGAGATAGAATGTGATGCTAGTGGTATTGGAATTGGAGGTGTTCTTATGCAAGATAGGAAACTCATTGCTTATTTTAGTGAAAAGCTTAGTGGTCCAACTTTAAACTACTCAACATATGACAAGAAATTATATGCATTGGTTAGAGTATTAGAAACATGGCAACATTATCTCTGGCCAAAAGAATTCGTCATACATTTAGACCATGAATCCTTGAAGCATATTCATAGCCAAAGTAAATTTAATCGTAGACATGCTAAGTGGATCGAATTTATTGAAACTTTTCCATATGTTGTGAAATATAATAAGGGAAAAGATAATCTAGTTGTCGATGCTCTGTCTAGACGTTACTTGTTATTGTCCCAACTTGATTGTAAAATTCTTGGTTTGGAAATGTTAAAAGAATTATATACTATTGACTTAGATTTTAAAGACATTTTCATGAAATGTAAAGAAGGGATATGTTGGGATAAGTATGTGTTGAATGATGGTTATTTATTTAGAGCTAACAAGCTTTGTATTCCTACAAGTTCTGTTCGTCTTCTATTGTTGCAGGAAGCGCATGGAGGTGGTTTGATGGGACATTTTGGGATATGTAAGACTGAGGACGTATTGGCCACATACTTTTATTGGCCAAAGATGAGGTGCGACATCGAGCGTTACGTGGGGAGATGCATCACTTATCAAACAGGTAAGTCTCGCTTAAACCCACATGGTTTATATACACCTCTTCCTGTTCCAAAATTACCTTGGGAGGATATTTCAATGGATTTTGTGTTGGGTTTACCAAAGATTAAGAAGGGGAGAGATAGTATATTTGTTGTTGTTGATAGGTTTTCTAAGATAGCTCATTTCATACCTTGTTATAAGAGCGATGATGTTACTCATGTTGCCGATTAATTTTTTAGGGAGATCGTGCGTCTACATAGAGTGCCGAGGATAATTGTTTTAGATTGTGATGCAAAATTTTTGGGCCGCTTTTGGAGGACGCTTTGGGGTGGGTAAGCTCGGGACAAAGCTGTTATTTTCAACTACATGTCATCCCCAAACGGATGGACAAACCGAGGTCGTCAACTGCACACTTAGTACCATGCTACGGGCGATACTCAAAAAGAATCTAAAGATGTGGAGGAATGTCTACCACATATTGAGTTTGCCTACAACCGAGTTATGCATTCTACTACCAAGTTCTGCCCATTCGAGGTTGTCTATGGCTTTAAGTCTGCTGCTCCAATTGATTTACTACTTCTACCACCAACAGAAAGAGGTAATCTTGATGCGGAGAAGCATGTTAAGATGATTCATAAGATACATCAGATGACCAAAACAAATATTGAAGAGATACAATTACAATATAAGAAGTATGCAGACAAAGGCAGAAAGAAAGTTATTTTGAAGAAGGAGATTTGGTTTGGTTGCATTTGCGTAAAGATCGATTTCTAGAACAGCGCAAGTCCAAACTCATGCCACAAGGTGATGGTCCATTCAAGGTTCTTGCAAAGATCAATGATAATGCCTACAAGCTGGAACTACCTAAGGATTATAGAGTGAGTAATACATTTAATGTGGCTGATTTATCTCCATACTTGGGTGATGAAGATGAGCTAGAGTCGAGGATGACTCCTTTTCAAGAAGGGGAGTATGATGAGGATATCACAGGTTCACCCTTGCAAGACCCGATTAGCATACAATGCCCAATAACACGAGCCCGTGCACGACGCTTAGGACAACAGGTAAATTCTTTTATTGGGAAAATTAATTACTTAATTACGGAACAAATGATATTACCTAATTATTATTATTTACTGGTCATTACATGCAAGGAAACAAATGGAGGAATTACTCATATGGTTGCAAGACCCGATTAGCATACAAGGCCCAATAATACGAGCCCGTGCACGACACTTAGGACAACAGGTGAATTCTTTTCTTGGATAAATTAATTACTTAATTACAGAATAAATGATATTGCCTAATTATTATTGTTTACTTGTCACTACATGCAAAGAAACACATAGAGGAATTACTCATATGGAAGTTGCATGAATTACTCATATGGTAGTATATGAGTAATTGAAGGAATATTTATTCAAGAGCAAATCAAGGAAGAAGATTTATTCAAGAATCAAATCTTCATCAAATATTTATTCAAGAGCAAAACAAGGAAGATTTATTGATCAAATCTTCATCAAATATTTATTTTCCAAATTCTTAGCTTACAAGAGGAGGAGATTTATATATTTATTTTTCCTATTTTAGTGAAATAAAATTTGGAAAAACGTATCATATTTTATCTATATATTTGGTGGAACATGCTCTATTGCAAGGGGACTTTGATTTTTACTTTAGCCACCACTTTTGTATTACTTTTGCTACAAACTTGAAGTCCACTTTCTTAATCACTTCTTGAGTGATCCTTTCGCTGTTGCTCTTTCAATTCTCTTGAATTATTCGTGTCGTTCTTCGTGAACAGGTCAGTCGTGTTTTACACGGTTGATAACCAACTGAGGAGTGGTTTAGCGATTGCGAGGTTACTGGTCGCGTTCCTAAATCGTGATTAGTCTCCCCTTCGTCAAAGTCACAACTCCCCCCGCATTAAGGATTTCTCCTACGACGGAAGATCGGGACCAACTTGCTTGTATGCATATTAAGTCGAGGCGTGTGCATATCAGGGTGTCCATGTGCTGACCTAGGGATCGGGGCGTGACATCAAAAGGGGTGTGGGTTCATATCTTAATCTCAACAATATCAAACTTTTCTTCAAAATAAAGTAGTTTGCTTTTTATTTTCTGCATTCCAAAAGAATAATTCTGATTATTATGTATTTTTCTCTTTTCAATTTGGTTTCGGTTTTTTCACATTTTGCTAAGTCAATCTATGTTGTTGAGACGGGTCTAAGGTGCCAGATTAATATTTCGGTCTGAAATGGCGTGAGTTGAATCTCACTTTTAATATTTTCACATTTTTACTTCTAACGTAACATAATCGATTTTTTCTTTTTCGCATTCTAAATGAATAATCAAGGTTGTTGCCTTTTTCTTTTTTCTTTTTATATTCATATTTGTTTTTTACAAATATAGTAATGTTAAGAAGACCAAGTTATATTCATATTTGATTAATGCAGTTAGAAAGAATGTGGGTTCATATTGTAGTCTGGTTTTTATTTTTTGCGTTCCAAAATAACAATTACGATTGTTGTGTATTTTTCTCCTTTTGATTTGGTTTCGATTTGTTTGCGTTTTGCTAAGTACATGGATGTTAGGATGGTTGAGTTGGTCTAAGACGCTATACATTTTTAAAAGTGCGCTAATGCCGAGAATATCGAGTTATTCTACGGTATTAGATTAAGATTGTGGTCAAAAAGGGTATGAGTTCATATCCCACTCTTAACAATGTCCACACAAAAAAATTAAAATAAAGTAGTTTGTTTTTTTGTTTTCCACATTCCAAGAGAATATATGTATTTTTCTCTTTTTTATTTGGTTTCGATTTGTTCACGTTTTACCAAATTCATCAATGTTGAGATGGTTGAGGTGCTTTATGGTGCTAGATTAAGTTTTTTGTTTGAAAGGGTGTGAGTTCAAATCTTGATTAAGATTGTGGTTAGAAAGGGGGTGGGTTTTCATATCCCATTCTCAACAATTTCAAAAAAAAATTATTCAACATAACATTCTCGATTTTTATTTTTCAACTTCCAAAAAGACTAATTACAGTTATTGTGTTTTTCTTTTTTATTTTTGATTTAGATTTTATTTCTAGTCTTGAGTTGGTGTAAGGTGATTTTATTTTTTGTATTCTATAAAATAATTATGGTTGTGGTTTTTTTTAAAAAAAATTTGATTTTGTTACTATTTGTATATTTTTTTGAGTCTACTAATGTTGCAATGATTGAGTTTGTCTAAGGCGCCAAATTAATATTATGGTTCGAAAGGGTATACATTCAAATCTCACTATCAATTTTTTTAACTTAGTCTGTTTTTTGTTTTCTGTATTCCTTATGTCTATCATGTATTTTCTCTTTTTTGATTTGGTTGCAGGTTTTATGCAATGTTTTTGAATCCATTGATGTTGAGATGAATAAATTGGTCAAACTAAAAAATGTGTGAGTTCAAATCCCACTCTCAATATTTTTATATTTTTATTTCCAACATAACTTTGTAGATTTTTTTATTTTTTAACTTCCAAAAGATTAATTACAGTTAACATATTCTTCTTTTTTTTATTTTTTTATTTGGATTTTATTTCTAGTCTTGTGTTTTTATAAAAGTCTACTAAAGTTGAGATGCTTAAGTTTGTGTATGATGCTTTTATTTTTCATATTCCAGAGAATAATTACAGTTGTCATGTTTTTCTTTGTTTTTTTTTATTTTGTTACTATTAGTGACATACCCTACAACCTTGCGTTTAATGTTGATGAAGAAAATGCCCGGGTATGCGGCGTATCGCCGATGATAGGGACAATATAAGCCTTGGGAAACAGCGGAAGAACACCAACAACAAAAAGATGTGAGGGAAAGGATTACTTTATTATAAAGCACCAGTAAAACCCCCAACTTAGAGTTGTCAATCTTAACTCTGATTTTTCTCTCTTTACAATAATCTCTCTCTAATATAATATATATTTCATTCGATGATAGGTTTTCTCAATCCATCGTGGCTATAAATAGTATATAATAGTAATAAGTTAAGGAAGTTGGATATGGGATTCAACTTCCTTCCTCGGAGGGGTTGCTTTGTCGATGTGGCCGTAACAATCCTCCTCGGAAAATGTCGATGTCCTCACTGACTCCTTCGAAAGATATTCTTGAATGTATTTCTGGAATGGTTGCAAAGTTATCTCGCCTTCCCAATTGGCTTCTTCAATGGGTTCACCTTTCCATTGAATAAGATACTCCACAATTCCTTCGGGTTGAAAAGTCCGCCGCCCAAGGATCTTATCAATTTGTTTTGGAGGAATTTGGAGAGTATTTGGAGTCGGACAGTCTTGTTGCAGGCAGTTAGTGTCATCGTCCTTGTGGAAAGGTCTGAGGAAACTTACATGAAAGGTGGGATAAATGCACAATTATGGCGGAAGTTGAAGTTGGTATGTAGGTGGTGACCAGTCACGAATAGCCTTTATTTTCTTCTCCTCCATCTGCACTTATCCCCCACCTATCTTGTGGCCAAGAAACAATATTTTTGATCGTCCAAACTCACATTTGTCCTTACACAGAAATAGCTGGTGTTCTCTTAGTTTATCCAGTACCAACCGAAGATGGTGAAGGTGGTCACTCTTGTTCCTAGAGTATATTACAATATCATCCAAATAAACAACAATGAATTTATCCAAAAATTCATAAAAAACCTCATTCATTAGATTGCAGAATATTGTCGGTGCATTGGTGAGTCCAAACGGCATCACCAAGAATTTGAATGAACCATATTGGGTGACGCAAGTTGTTTTAGCTTCGTCACCGTCAACGATTCTGACTTGCCAATATCCGAAACGCAGATCCAATTTGGAGAAGATTCTTGCTTGTACTAGTTGATCAAAAAGGTTTGCAATCAATGGAATGGGATAGCGATTCTTTACCGTCACCTTATTTAGTGCTCGGTAGTCTATGCACATTCGAAGGCTACATATTTTTTCTTTTGGAATAAAACAGGGGCGCCATAAGGAGCCCTTGATGGACGAATCAAACTTGCATTCAATAGTTCATCAAGTTGTTTTTTTAATTCAATAAGTTCAGTAGGTGGCATCCTATATGGTGCCATCGTAGGAGGTCGAGCTCCAGGCATAATCTTGATTTGGTGATCTATTTGTCGTCTAGGAGGTAAGGATCGAGGTAACTCTGCTGGCATAACATCCTTGAATTCATCAACAAGTTCTTTTATTTCTGGTGATGTATACGTCTCCATGCCCTCCTTCGAATCTTCTTCTCACAATACGGCAGCGAAGGTTAGATCTCCATGGTGCAAACCTTTGACAAGTTGTAACACGGAAATGATTCCCCCGTCAGTTGTCGGTTCCTTGGTCGAACTCATTGGAGGAGTGATCAAGGATTTAGTAAACCCAGGTTGTGAAGTGTCCAACACCATGAATCCACCCAGGTGGGGAGCCACCATCGCCTGTGATTGAAGAAGGAAGTCGTTGCCCAGTATGAGACCAAAATCATCTAAAGGAATCACAGTGAAGTCGACTTTTCCGCTCCACTGTCCCAGCGTCGTGGGCACACGTTTGATAACTCCAATGACCTTCGACGGATGGCCATTGACAGTTTTAATTTTAAACTCACTTTCCTCTATGGGTAATCCCAAATCACGAGCTACTTCTTTGCTTATGAAGTTATGGGTGGCACCGGAATCAACCATACCTGAACAGGGCTTCCCATTTACCTGCAAAGGTACATACATTAGTTTATAATCGCATCCCTTACATACTGTATTTATCCTTTGTAGAGGAGCCGCACGGGTGATGACGGGAGGTTCTGTCGCTTCCTGGGTAACCACCTCCTCTATGGCTTTTATCGCAACCAGCCCATCGTGGTGAGGACATTAATGCATGGAATGGGGTTCCCCACAATGAACACACCCATTCCTTTGTCCCCTGTTAGTGTTCGTAGGAACGCCATGTTGCAAGCTATTTGGCGTCGTCGGCTGCGTATATTCTCTTCTTCCTCGATTCGAAGCCGTTTGCCGACGCCCATTCGACTTCACCTGCTGCTGACGGGTTGAGGAATGTTTTATGTCGATATGTTGGGATGGATTGTTCACTCGCCAGTCAAGTAATCCTTCTGCGGTAGAGATTGCCTCCTGCAGTTCTCCCACGCCTTTCCGCATCAATTCATTTCTGACCCATGGTTGAAGTCCCCTGAGGAATGCGAACAATTGGTCTGCTTCCGACATATCTCGTAGATCCAAGATAGTTGTATTAAAATCTTGGATTTATTCCTGAATTGACCGGGTTTGTTGAAGTCATTGTAGACGTTCACGCACAAGCCACGCAGCATTTGTTGGAAGGAATTATCGTCGGAGTTCCTTCGTCATGGCTGCCCAGTTGGTGATCGATTCACACTTCCCATGAAGATGAGGATTGCAATGCACCCTTCACCATTTCTTAGCATCGCCTACAAGGAAAGCTGCAGTCATACTTACTTGATCTTCACCGTCAAGTTTGGTTGCTTTGAAGAATTGTTCCATATCCCATATGAAATTTTCTAATACTTCGGCGCTTCTAACGCCTGAGAAGGTAGGAGGGTCGGGGATGCGAACGTTCGACTTGAGAGGTTGGCGAGCTTCTGCAAGCCATCGAGAGTTAGATCGGAATGCTTCTGTTTCAAGCGGAAGTTCCGGTTCGTTGATATCTCCTTTCGGCAAGAGAGAGCTTTGCTCCCCAACTTCTGATATTTGCTCGTTGGAGGTTCGGATCTATTCAAGTTCGTTGCAGATCCGTGAGAACATAATCTACATCTCCTCCATATGAGATTGTAAGGAGTTAAAGTTCGCATCACCCGTGGCTTGAGAGGATCGTATCAACTCCTCCACTCCTCCATTGTCCCCACCTTCTTCTCCAACTTCTCAAATTCCTGCTTCATTACCACGACGTCGTTGAGAGAGAGCAAAGGGAGTCGTTGTTATCATGGTATTGAGTAACCTAGCTCTGATACCAAATGTCATACCCTACAACCTTGCGTTTAATGTTGATGAAGAAAACGCCCAGGTATGGGGCGTATCGCTGATGATAAGGATGATATAAGCCTTGAAAAACAACGGAAGAACACCAACAACAAAAAGATGAGGGAAAAGATTATTTTATTATAAAGCACCAGTAAAACCCCCAACTTCGGAGTTGTCAATCTAACTCCGATTTTTCTCTCTTTACAATAATCTCTCTCTAATATAATATATATTTCATTTGATGATGGGTTTTCTCAATCCATCGTGGCTATAAATAGTATATAATAGTAAGAAGTTAAGGAAGTTGGATATGGGATTCAACTTCCTTCCACGGAGGCATCACTTCTTCGATGTGGCTGTAACAATTAGTATATATTTGTTTGGGTCTATTAATGTTGAGATGACTTAGTTTGTTTAAGGTGCCATATTAAGGTTTTGGTCCTAAAGTGTGTGCATTTCAATCCCACTATCAATATTATCAAATTATTTTCCTCAAAATAACTTAGTCTTTGTTTGTTTCTCACGTGTATTTTCCTACTTTTGCTTTGGTTTCGAGTCTTATGTTTTTTTCTGAGTTCATTGATGTTTAGATGGTTGTATTGGTTTAAGGTGCTAGATTAAAGTTTTGGTGCGAAAAGCTATTCGTTCAAATCATATTCTTAGCATTTTCAAATTTTTTTCTTCAACATAACATAGTTGATTTTTTATTTTCCGCATTCCAAAAGAATAGTTAGTGTTGTTGCATTTCTTCTTTTTTGATTTATGTTCCTATTTATTTTTAAGAGTGCAAGTTTGATAAATGATTGTTCAAATTAATTGATGGAGATGAGGTTGTTGGAGAATTTATTTGGCTTACACTTATTGTTAAAGTAGTAATGTAGTAGGAATGTCAGAAATGTATTAGAAAAGTTGTGTTAGTCGGTTTGGATGTATTATTTGATGTGTTGATGATGTTAATGAGTTATGTTGTATCGGTAAATGTCTTGTATGGGTCCTTTGAGTGTATACAGAGTTTGTCACGTATCGACCTACGGGTTGGGGCATGATAATAATTACCATTATCGTGGTTTTTTGAATTTGGATTTTTTAAAAAAAAATTTTGATGTTGAGATGGTTAGGTTGGGCTAAGACACTAGAGTAAGGTTTTGATCAAAAGGGTGTGGGTTCAAATTCTACTCTTAACATTATGAAAATTTTTCCTTCAACATAAGTTAGTTGGTTTTTTATTTTCTATATTCTAAGATGATCAAGTTGGTCTAACAAACCAAATTAAGGTTGTAGTCAGAAAGGGTGTAGATTCATATCTCACTCCTAATAATATCAAAAAAAAATTATTTAGTATAGCGTTGGTGGTTTTTATTTTTTTGGCTTCCAAAAGAATAATTACTGTGTTATTTGTTTCTGATTTTGATTGTATTTTAGTTAGTGTGGTTTTTTTAAAGTATATTAATGTTGAGATGATTAAATTGGTCTCAGGCTCTAAGTTAGGATTTTGATTTAAAAGATACATGGATTCAAATCCAACTCTTAATAATATTAATTTTTTTCCAACATAGCATAATCCTTTATTATTTTTCATATTTCAAAAGAATGATTATGGTTATGTTTTTCTTTTTATGTCAGTCTAATGCACTAGATTAAAACTGTAGTTAGAAAGGGTGTAGATTTAGATTTATATCCTACTATCAATAATCTCAATTTTTTATTCAACATAATGTTTTTATTTTTTATTTTTTTGTCTTCTAAAAAACAATTATTTAATGTTTTTTTATTTTTTATTTTTTATTTTTTAATTTTGATTTTTTTTTATTTTAATTATATTTTTGTTCTTATGGTTTTTTATAGTCTACTAATGTCTAATGTTGAGATGACTCGTCCCACAAAATAATAATTAAGGTTGTAGTATTTTTTATTTTCTAATTTTGATTCTATTTTTGAGTGTATAGCAATATCTAGATGGTTAAGTTTTAATACGTCAGATTTAGGTTTTAATAGAAAGAGTGTGAGTTCTAATCCTACTTCCAGTCATATTTTTTTAAATAATTTTATCTTTCAAAACAATAATTAGAGTTGTCCTGTTATTTTTTTTAATTTTGATTTTGTTTCATTTTTTCGTTTAGAGTGCGGTGTGCGGCAGAAAGTAGAAAGGGCAGTTCTTTTTTTTCCCTTCTATTTTTCGAAAAGAATCTCTAAGTTAGGGTTCCCGTGCATCGCCTGGCCATCGACCGACAGAACGGCTTAAGAATGAAGCTGAAGAAGCTTGAGGGCCTCCTCGGCACCCTTCAGCAGTTCTCCCACCCAAAGGTTGTTTTTTTGCTCCCTTTTTCCTTTGAATATGTTCTCATCTTTTTGTTTCGCTCTGTCCTCCTCTTACTACTTACAATCTTTATTCTCCTCCGGCAATTGATGTTTCTTTTTGATCGCTCTCCTTTCCTGGATTCTTCCGCGAAAAGTAATCATTTAAAGGATTATCTTTTGATGGGTGAAGCTCTCAGTTGATCTTTCCTTTCGTGGATGCACAGGTGGAGTTGGAGCAGTATCCGACAGGACCTCACATCGCTTCTCGGCTGCTCTATACGGTGCTCGTTTGTGATTTTTATTTTTCTGATAGTGTATTGCAATAAATGTGCAGACTTGATCAATATAAACAATTAGAAAGAGAAATTTTATTTGGATACCCTTTTTTTCCTTTCTCTTTATAGTTAGTGCACATTTCCCGTTTTAGTTTTTATCTCTTTACAGCTCGCTTTGAAATATAACTCAGTGCCCTAATGTATCTTTTTCTCAAGATGTCATTATTTGATTTCTCTCCTCATTAAGATGTTAGTGGAAACATCAGTTTCCACTGAAAGCTATCAGTTTTCACCAAGTTTAGTTAGTATAATATCATCTCACTTGGAAAAGATTGGAGTTCCCTGGCTTTCAGTGGGGATTGATAATATTCTATCCACTTTTCTTTCATACTGGTCATTTGGAGGTCATTTTCTTTTAGGTGTCGGATCTTAAAATTTCCAGACGGTCTCAAGATGATTTTGTTTACCCGTAAATTGGAGGTAGAGATTCCCTTGATACTTCACTTGAGTTGCCAAAAGTATGAAACCCTGTGTTTCTACATTTATGAAGTTGCATTAGTGAAACTTATTGCAAGTTTACAGTTTTTTTATGTTTACCTCAAAATTTTAAGCAAACGAGACTGGTTAGTTGAATGCATATGGATAGTGCATGAGCAAGTCCCGTTGCTTCTTGCATAGTTGCAATTCTATGCACGTTGTAATAACTGATTAACTGACTTGGCTATTCAAAAATTTGAATTTACATAATATTTTTAAATTTCTCCTTTCACCGAGCAAATGAGTGTTTAGTCAATATGAATATGATATATTGTAATGGTGTTTAGGTAAGTTCTTTGCATGTTAAGGCTATCTGTGAGAATATTAGAAGTAATGCTAATGACACTGCTGCTTTTTTGGAAAGTTCAGCTAAAACAGATTTCACTGTTTTGCTAATTTATCTGAATGTTATAGACGTTTTTCTTGTTGTCTCCTATATGCCTATTGTATATCTGATATATCAATTTGTCTGGTAAAATCAAGACAACTTTAAGAACATTCTTTCTCCTTGAATATTAACAGGCTGAAAACACATTTGGTGATATAAGTGGCAAGGTTGTAGCTGATTTTGGTTGTGGTTGTGGTACATTAGGTTTAGCAAGCGCGCTATTGGGTGCAGAGTAAGCAAGACCTGTTACTCTTTGTATTTATTACACCTTCTCATTTCTCATCTTTGGAGTTTACGTTTTTCCACTTTGGGGCAGTCTAATGTGACATTATTACTAAAGATTGTAGACTCATCCATATTCTAAATAGCATTTTCTGTGGCCTCAGGTCATGTGGGTTTAATATCTAATACTTACTGCTTATGTTCGATACACAGGCAGGTCATTGGCATTGACATTGATCAACGATCTCTAGAAATTGCTGCAGAAAATGCTGAAGAGATGGAGGTATCTAGATCTTCAAAATGAAATTTGATTAGTGTAGTAATCTACTAGGCCCTCACTATGGTCAATTGTGCTACGGGCTATAAAATCTAATCATCATAGATGAATTATAGTTTGTTTCTTCATAAGTTCTAATTGAGTAAGCAAAGGTGCAAGTAGATTCAAACTTCAAATATCTCTAGCAGGATTCATACCAGGTTTACAATTCTTGAATTGTAGATTCTAGAATTAGATGGAGATAGGTATGCGCACAATCTGTGCTTACAAAACCTAGTGTGCTTTCCGTATATGAGAGCTTTTATTATCCTTCCCAATTGACTTCACATTTGTGCGTTGTCATTATTTAGGTATTATTTGTTAGAATTTGCATGGCTGAAGGCTAACACATATTTTGGCAAAATATATGTTGATGCAGGTCGACATGGATTTCATTTGGTGTGACATTAACAAGCTAAGATATAGAGGTAATCCAGCCATATGTCTACATTTCTCCTTATTCAAACATGAGAATTTTTTATTACCTGTAACTGTTTTAAGAAAGTTTCAGTTACTTCATCTATTTGTTGAGCTTCGAGAATTTATTGGACCTAACAAGCATCATAATGGTGTTCACTAAAATTTGCTCAGTATCAGAAGCTGCAGATATGATATATAATAAATATTATATGTTGCACCTGTAATGGAAGATCATAATTTAAGCACAAATTGTTTCTGTGGCGTTTAATAAGATTTTTATCCATTTCCCCCATATTGTTTTGATATATGTACATTGCAGCAGCTTCATCCCTAAGTATGCATTACCAATTACCGACAGTTAGCAAATATAGCCTATTAAACATCAAATCTAATGGATTTTAAAAATTAGTTACTCATGTAATGCCTTTTTTTTTCTTGCCAACTTATGCAGGGTTCTTATTGCGTAAATGAATTGCTTATTTTTCCCATCATTTTGTCATAGGATTTCTTTGCCTGATTTTTGGTGTGATTTTATTTCCATTTCCTTAATTATAGGCACTTTTAGGGTTTTATTTGGTGTGTGTGTGTGTAAAATCTTAGTCTATTTGATTGGTGGTGACCTAAAATCAAGATGACAAAAAGTCATTAACGGATTTCACTTTAACTAGAAAAGGCATCAGCAGCAAACAGGGATCGCAAGAATAAAATATTCTGATTGGTTTCTCAAATGAAAAGATTAAATTATATATGAGCAACAAATACACTCAATGCCTCAGTAATGTCTTTATGTAGAGAAAGTAGGCTAGAGAAAAAAAATTGGATTTTCCAAGTATTACGTTGTTTAAGGTTTTGAAAACCTTGACAGATCATTGGATAGACACTGTTGTGATGAACCCTCCTTTTGGAACTCGAAGAAAAGGATCCGATATGGAGTTCCTAGCCATGGCTTTAAAGGTGAAGATTGATTCATTATCTCTATTGTGTTTTCAATTAGTACTATCTGTGCTCAAGATCCTTTTCTGATTTTTATCAGATTGCTTCTCGAGCAGTCTACTCCTTGCACAAGACTTCGACCAGAGACGTAAGTTGTTTCTAATTAGCATGTTTACCCTTTTCAGTTAAGGGTCCTGAAAGGATGTTGGCATCTGTTTCTTTGTTACTTATTATATCTTCTTTCCATGGCATAATATCAAAAATCTTATAGAATACCAGCATGGTTCTCTGCTTTCCAATTTGTTTTGGTCATCTTCTGTTGTGAACATATATTTATTTACATAATTGTTTCATGCTTCTTACCAACAGACTCGCTAGCTGTAACTTGACAACCGCTTATCCTCCTAACCTTCACTCTTTTATGCTTTCATGGCGATGCACAGCACATTAAAAAAACAGCAATTCGGGAATACAATGCTAGAAGTGCCGAGGTTCTATATGAGGTATCCTGATCAGTTACTCTTGTTCATAAACTAAGACTGCATTTTTCACAATCACAATTTAGTGTTGCTTCCCATGTTTAAACATGTAATCTCCAGAGAAATAAAGAACATAAGTTCTAGTTTTATTGTTTATTTGTTTGCTTATCTTCTCGGAGGATGGGCAACAAGTGACTTTCCTGACTGGCTTTGTAGTTGAGATTCGACGTGCCACAACTTTACAAGTTTCACAAGAGGAAAGAGGTTGACATTGCAGTGGATCTCTGGAGATTTGTTCCATGCTCTTCTCCAGGTTCTACAGACAGCAAATAGCCCACATAGAAGTGAAATCTGGAAGCATAAAAATCAACTCGGTGGACTTATCCAGATACAAGGAAGCAGGCATCCATAGACTGCTTATTCCAGTGAAGAACCTTAAGGAAATGTCATTGTGTACAATCTTTTTTTCAACTCAGAAGACATTCAACTCAAAAGACATTCTTCATATTTAAATGGTGAATGCACTCATTCTGTTTGCAGCCAAATGCATTAAAATGTCCGAAAAATGCAATATTTCTTGTGCCCTATTTTTCCATATGAAAATATGAACTGAGGATGGAATTATCAAACTCCTTGATTTATTTGGTTCTTTACGGTAATTAACCATGAACATTTTTAGTGTGCTTTTTCCCCATTCTTTTGCCCTTTAAGTTGTTACGTCTATCAAAATATATAGCAATATATTGTACAGATGAGGAAAAGTAGTTTATACAGCATGGCATCTATCAATTGTCTAGTTGTATATTATACAGAGGATCAAATATCTTGCAAATCTTACCAAATGGTGCTGGTCTCAGATGTTATTGCCATTGGGTTTACCAACAATTCTTCTCTTCCCATCTTGATCTTTATTATGTTACCCATTTTAAGCAAACAGCAGATGATATATTGTATTCTCATCATGACATTATTTTATTTCCCAGCTTGGACGGTAGTCCCTACTATTCTAAGACCAGAGGGGTCTGAAAGTCTACATCTTCCTCCTGGGAGACCCTGACCTCAAAAACCTCAATCACTAGTATGTCCCTCTGCTCATATATGTTTGAGTAGTCATGCAGAGGGAAGGATAGGAAAATAAGGGAGATGAAGAGGCACTCCTTGACCCTAAGTTTCGTATTGTGTTCTTTTCCTGATACCAATGATACAGGTATTCTATGCTATTTAGCCTCGTGATCCTAAATCAGTCCCATTCCCTAGTAGTTAAAAACCATAGTTGACCGGTGATTGTTATGCTAAATAATTTTATGGCATGTCATAATCCAAGAGGAAGGATAATCCAAGGAAAATCATCCTACTCAATTAGAGCATAGGTGATAGATCAGAGCTCCGCTGTTAAATAGTCAATACATAATCCTAGGTCTCCCTCTTGTTGGCTTGAGAATTCAGATGATAGTAAATCCAGTTGATTGGAGAATATAATGGCGACTCTAGCCTGCTTCCTCCTAGATATCATTGAGAGGCTCGAGTGAGTTGAATGCTGTAACACTAAGCAGAACGGTGGTAGAGATGCGCCCCAAAGAGATGAAGCATCCAAAATTTTTAAAAGAGAATAAGGACTTTTTATCTTAGATTTGGCTATAGAGTCTGTAACATCTGCCAGGATAATTATATTATCCTACATGCATCTTCCTTGAACAGATGCAGATTACTCATGCGACATAAGTAATTGTTGCAGAATTAACCCTCAAACCCTCAATAACATAAGGTGAAATCTAATTGTTGCAAGACCTACTGCAACTTGGATCGTTTGATAGAATTTGTTTATGTATAAACGATTGAAATGATCCACTTACCCCATCTGTTGGGTATGCACAACTATCTGCAAACATTAAGAGCAATAAAATAAGAGAGAGTATTGGAGTACGCCAATGGATCATAAAATCAAATATTCTTCGAATCCACTAGAACTTGCAACTTAAAAAGAAAACCAGTTGCATCTCCAACAATTCACAAAAGATGTTAAATGTTGTTTACTAAGATGAGTTTTCCAATAAAATGTGTATAGAAATATTACAAGAGGTGAGTAAAAACCTCAAATGTTCATGGGAGGCCCTCCTTTGCACCCCTTGATAGAACTTTCATTTTAGGGGGGAGCAAGAGCAGGGCATATAGGATCTGACATGTTATCTATGAAGACAAGAGAATCTCTCGATTTCACTCTCCGTCGAGGCGGCTTCTTTCCTTTAAATTGAAGAGTTTTTCTCGATGTTAGCATTGAAGACAATGGTCTTATTGACGACGATTGGAGCTTCTTCAGAGCCACCATCTTGGGAAGCCTAGAAGGTGGGCGAGAAAGGGAATAATTTTGAGCGATTGTTGGAATGCCACTGCAAGTCATTGAGAGATAGGGTTGTTTTCACTTGAAGAAGGAAGTTCGATGCTATCTGTGGCGAAGGAAGTAAGGTGGTTCTCAGGGTAGGTAGTGGAAGTGCATATTGAATTTGTATAGACCAAAACAGGTTATCTAAAGATGTATTCGATGCAGTAATTACGTCACTAGGAATAAGGGTAGACTAGATTGGAGAATGGACATCTAGAATTAGAGGAGAAAAAACAATGCCTACCTTTGGTCGGTGGCAGGAGGTTTAGAGGGTACAGTCACATAACCAAGAAATTACCACTACAGTGCCCGTGAAAAGCATGCTATAAGTACCAAAATAACAAGTGTGAGACCCTTGAAATTATCAGAGCATGAGGATACATTGCAACCACCAAGAGGTGCAACCTTTGGGCTCTCCAACCGAAAGTTGACTGATGGCAGCAAGGTGATGTAGATGCCACTTGGAAGACAATCGATATCAACAAGGTGGCAAAAACCTAAATACTATCTAGATGACGACGGGTAGTAGCAAGAGGATGAACTTGGATGCTAACTTGGAAGGCATCCACAACAAAAGGATGCAACTCAAATGAACAATCACATCCCTTGGCACCTCGAGTTGTGATGGCTTTATAAAGCCCCGAAAAAAAAAAAGAGTAGAAGAAAAATATACCGAGAGGTTCAACTAAAGAATATTGTAGAGTACTTATAAGTGGAGAGTTAAGTGGTCGGCATCTTATTATGAATGACTAATATTGAGAGTTTAGCCGGTGCTTAAAATAAAAGTTATATTTTTCTCATTTATTATTTGTTCCCTGCTTTGTTTGCTTCCCCACTTTAATTATCTGCACATAATGAAGGTTGATATTGTCGACTTCTTCCTTGGTGATGTTACGCTAAATTCCTTGGGATTGTGTAAAGTGAAGTAGGCCACTGGTGGGAAGAGAGGATGTGAGAACATCATGGTCCTCAAGGGAAGTCTCGCCATTAGGCTCCCTTGTATCTTCAACCATCAATAAAGAAACATGGTGATTTGCTGAGGCAGAGGTCCTCTCCGAGGATGCAGAGCGATTAGCCATGAAGTCTCTTTCAAGTCTAGCAGTTGAACTGCTTAAAGATGATGACAATATTAGACTTAGAGAAGATTGTATCTTCCCATGATTGATTGAAAGAGTTCTAGAGATGGTCAACCGTTTATGAGGAAATAAATCTTAAAGATGTCCAATCTATCTACAGTGGAAAGATCAACCCACCGCGATAGTGAATGCTAAGGCTCTTCTTAAGAGGATGTCAGATATTGAAGAGCACACAGAGTCTCGCAAAGTGACCCAGGGTGCGAGTTAGAGATTTCTCATCGACGCAAAGCATTGAATCCAAGCATTCATCGATTGCCTGAAGGTAACTAGCTTGGATCAATTGAGTAAATCTTTTGAAAGTAAATATCATATCAATCTAATATGCTTTCCTATGTAAAATCCATGTTTCTTTGGCCACTTAGTATTAAAAGTCATATGTTCAAGACTCAAGTATTAAAAAAAAAAAAATCTGATAACTCATTTTATTTTTTATCTCGCACATTGCAATGGCCACATATCTCAAAAACTAAGGATTGATCTAATATTATATAATATTATATCAAACTTAATCTTAACCCATAATTTTTAGTATTGATCATTATAGCTTTAACTACATTATGGTTTTTTTATTTTGCTTTGAGTAAATAACAAACCACCGTCCACAGTGGGGTGCTTTGGCACTAATCCACTTCTTTTTTAAGTTAATCCAATCACCGACCACAATTGGAGTAGAACCCACATTCTTCTAATCCGAAATCAAACATAATCCACTACATTAAGCGATTTTCTTATTTTGCTTTGAGTTAATTTTGAGATGTAGTTTCAAATAACAAACCTCCGACCATAGTTGGAGTAACCTAGTATTAATCTTTTAAGTTAATCCTTATAGTTTTTCTATTTTGCTTTGAGTTAATTTTGAGAAGTAGTTTCAAATAATAAAACACCAACCATAGTTGGAGTAGAACCCACATCATTTTGAACCAAAATAAAACAAGTTGATTCGAAGTTAAATTATTTTTAAGTTCGACCACAGTGGGAGTTGACTTTCTGATCCGAAGTCAAACGCGCTAATCCACTGTGCTATGCGGTCAATAATGTCTATTTCTTAAGTTAATTTTAATGGTTTTGAAACTAACCCCTAGCCACATTTGGAGTAGAACCCATGTCCTTCTAATCTGAAATCAAATGCTCTAATCCTTTGCACTATGCGATAGCCTTCTAATATGAAGTCAGACATGTTAATCCACTTCTTTTTTTAAGTTAATCCTTATAGTTTTCCTATTTTGCTTTGAGTTAATTTTGAGAAGTAGTTTAGAATCCACGTCGAACACACTAATCCAGTGCACTATGCGATCAATAATGACTATTTTTAAGTTCGACCACAATGGGAGTCAAACCTACGGTCTTCTAATCTGAAGTCAGAGGTTCTAATCCACTGCACTGTGCGGTCAACAATGTCTATTTCTAAGTTAACCCTTATGCTTTTCCTATTTTGGTTTGAGTTAATTTTAAAAGATAGTTTCAAATAGCAAACCTCTAACCACAGTTGGAAAAGAACCCGCATCCTTCTGATCCGAATTCAAACACACTAATCCACCACATTATGAGATTTTCCTATCTTTCTTTGAGTTAATTTTGAGATGTAGTTTCAAATAACAAACCCCTGATGATAGTACCCACATCCTTCTAATCTGACATCAAATATGTTAATCCACTACATTATGCTATGTACCATAGTGGATGATGAGGACATTGTCATTTCACCCATGCAAGATTCAATTAGTATACAATGCCCAATGATACGAGCCCGTGCCCGACGATTAAGATAACATATGAACTTTTCTTACGCAAATTAATTACTTAATTGCAGAACAAATGATATTACTTAATTATTATTGCTTACTTGTCACTACATGCAATGAAACACATGAAACTGATATGGAAGTTGAATGAGTAAGGAATATTTATTCAAGTGCAAATCAAGGAATATGATCAAATCAAATATTTATTCAGGTGCAAATAAAGGAATATGATTAAATCAAATATTTATTAAAGAGTAAAACAAGGAATATTTATTCCCCAAATTTGTGGCTCCAAAAAAAGGAAGTTGCATATATGCAATGAATTTTGCTTGGAAGAGAATGAGATATTTATTTATTTTTCCTATTTTAGTAGAAAAAAATATTCATTATTGGGTCTATATATTTGGTGAAGCATGTCCTATTGAGGGAAACTTTGATTTTTGTTTAATCATCACTATTGTAATACTTTTGCTGCAAACTCAAAGTCCAATTTCTTTAATCACATCTTGAGTGATCTTTCCGCTGTTGCTCTTTCAATTCTTATGAATTGTTCGTGTCATTCTTCGTGAACAGGTCAATCGTATTTGATACGGTTGATAACCAATTGAGGAGTAGTTTAACAATTGTGAGGTTGTTGGTCGTATTTTTAGATCGTGGTTAGTCTCCCCTTCGTGAAAGTCACAACTTGTTATCCTAAGGATTTATCTTACGACAAAAGATCGGGACCAACTTGCTTGCATGTATCTTAAATCGAGACGTGTGCATATCGGGTGGTATCAGAGCCTTCGTTGCCGGTAGAAATTCATCTATCCTTTAGTGGATTACCTTTTATTTTTCCTACATAAAAAAAAAAATCATCTCATTCTTATTTTTTTGAATTTTTATTCCGTGCCTATCACTTATTTTTCCAACTTTTATTCTGTTCTTCTTTTCGTTCTCTTAATTCAATTTGCTTTATTGAATTTTTATTCATTTTAGTTGTATCTAGTTGCTAGTCTTATTTCCTAAATTTTGATTTATATTTTAAAAAATAAAAGCAAAAAAGAGGAGAGAGAGGTTGATCGAATATTAAAAAAAATAATAATAAGAGAGAGAGAGAGAGAAAGAGAGGAAGAAGCATTCGGGAAAAAAGAGAGAGAAAAAAACAAAGAGAGGAAGGTTTGGCGGCAGAAAAAAAAAACCAATAAAGAATTATTTTATTGCGAATGTTTTATTCAATTTTGTAAATTCTATAATTGCTTCTTTTTGCTACAAATATATCTGTACCCAAAGCTCCATAAAATTAGTCTTTCGGCATGTTCTAGCACTTTACAATCGCTTTATCCACTCCCTATTGACAGTTATTATGAACCAGCAAACATGCGAATAATTTTTTTGAGAATGGTAAGAGCTTCAAGCGGTAAGGTTTGTGAGGATTGAGAGTATTCCAAAAATATTTTAGCAGTCTAATAGAATTTCTCTTTTTGTCTTTACTAATAATGTCAGGATCGAGAAGTCGTGATGCATCACATCGTAATGTTTCTAATAACGAGGAAGATGTGTCCCAACAATCGACGATTTTGTCTCCACGTTCTTAGGCTTTGATGGCTCAAGTTACAGACACCTTCGAGTAGATACTATCCGACCAAGTACTTGTGTATCTGAATAGGTTGGAGAATCATCTCAGTAGAATTGAAGCGCGACTTGAACAAGTGGAGCGAACTCCTCCATGACGACACCCACCACCTCGAGTTCCTCGAGGATGAGTTGAAGGTAATAATAATGCTGCTGCTACCGCTCCATTCCAACCAAGAGCAAATTTGAACTCTACATTTCAAGAGGCTGCCGATGAATAGTTAAATGATAATTATATGGCTAATGATGAAGTTGTCTTGGAATTGTATCAGTGCCGCCTCGCCATCATCGAAAAGTGGGAAGTAATTGAGGTTATGCACATCACCATAATAAAGAAAGAAGAAATGATGCCTTGGGTAAAATTAAATTCACTATTCCTAGTTTTGATGGAAAGTTTAATCCAGAAGTCTCTTGATTGGAAATTATTAGTTAAGCAAAAGTTCAGTTATCATCATTACCCAGAAGAGCATAGAGTATGTGCGGCCATTACTGAATTTATTAGTTATGCTTCTATTTGGTGGAGTCAAATTCTACAAAGAAATAGAAATCCTCGTACTTGGAATAATTTGAAGCGCTTGATGAGGTCTAGGTTCGTGCCTTCATATTTTGAGAGAGAATTACTTAATAAATTTCAAAGAATGAATCAAGGAAACAAATCTATGGAAGACTACTATCAAGAGTTGCAGGTGGGCATACTATGTGTTAATGTACAAAAACATGATAATGCAAAGATAGCTAAATTCTTAGGAGGATTGAATGAAGCGATACAAGATATACTTGATTTTTAGAACTGCAACTCTTTGGATCAACTATTTCATTATGCATGCAAAGCTGAGAGGTAAGTTCAAAGGAGGAGGCAGCCACACAAATCTGGTCGTAGCTATCCTAGTTCTTCAATACCCTGGAGGGACGCCAATCAGCAATAGAAGAGTGTTAGTCATTCTAGTAGGATTGCTGCACCAATTGGATCAACTATTTCATTATGCATGCAAAGCTGAGAGGTAAGTTCAAAGGAGGAGGCAGCCACACAAATTTGGTTGTAGCTGTCCTAATTCTTCAATACCCTGGAGGGACGCCAATCAGCAATAGAAGTGTGTTAGTCATTCTAGCAGGACTGCTGCACCAATTGGCCAAGGGAATTCAGCAAGCGCTTTACTTCACCAACGTCCAAACCTAGCAATTCAAAAAAGACCATGCTACCCCTACAAAAAGTTCATCATCTGCCTCTACAGGAAGAATAAGGAAGATTGAGTGCTTCAAATGCAAGGGGAAAGAGCATTATATGCGTGATTGTCCAAATCAGCATGCCCTTATCATTCAAGAAGATGATGAGTACACATCAGCCAATGAGGTAGAAGAGGAAGGTGAATCTGACCACAAGGAGCCTCAACTTGCTTCAGGGTCGGAACTAGAAGAGATCACCTTTGATACAAGTCATGCAAACATCAATATTTGTCGTGTTCTTAGCTCCCAGATGTAGAAGGGAGAAAACGGGCAGCGCCACAATTTGTTCTAATCAAAATTTATGATTAAGGAACATTCATGTAAGATCATAATTGATGGTGGAAGCTACAATAATATTGTAAGTTCAGAGATGGTTAGGAAGCTTGGCCTAACCACATGATTACACCCGCAGCCATACTACATTAAGTGGTTTAATGCTTGTGGTAAGTTGAAAGTAACAATGATGATGCGTGTTCATTTTTCTGTTGGTTCCTATTCTGACTTTGTGGACTATGATGTGGTGCCAATGCAAGCTTGTGCATTACTACTTGGAATACCATGACAATATGATAAGGATATTGCACATTATGAGCGTTCCAATAAGTACTCATTTATGCATAAAGATAAGAAGGTCATGTTGGTTCCAATATCACCGGAAGAACTTCTCAAAGACGATTTAGATAGGGCTAAATGTGAGAGAAAAGAAAAGGAGATGAGTGAAATCCACAAAATGGGAAGTAAGAGTCATTGACCTAAATTAAGAGAGAAGAAAGAAAAATATGAGAAGAAAAGAGAGATACCGCTTAAGGGACAAGTTCTATTAGCCACCAAAATTGAGATGCAAGAATTTAGAAACCAATCCCCAATAGTGTTTTGCGCTTTTATGCAAGGACGCTCTCTTTTCTACTAATACTTTACCCTCTTCTTTGCATGTTTCAATTGTTTCTTTGATGCAAGAGTTTGTTAATATTTTTTCAGATGAGATACCTGCAGAGTTGCCGCCATTACGAGGGATAAAGTATCAAATCGATTTGATTCCAGCGGCATCTCTGCCTAACTGTCTCCCATACTGTACCAATTCCGAGTGGACAACAGAAATTCAACACCAAGTGCAAGAGCTTCTCGATAAAGGGTATGTGCATGAAAGTTTAAGTCTATGTGCTTTTCCTGTTTTACTTGTGCCAAAGAAAGATGGGTCATGGAGGATGTGTATAGATTGTCGAGCTATCAATAATATTATTGTCACGCCCCAGATCCACTTTCGGGTACGTGTCAACCGCCGTATAAGCTGCACTTCTCCACCACAACTTATACAAGGCTAGAAGTATCACAAACACAATAATTTTTTTTATTAAACAAAGCAGAAACATAAACAATATACATTTTACATCAATGCTAAAAATAATAAAATCTCTATCTAGATTTCCATGTAACTTCTATGTTGCTATAACTATGTTCTCCCTCGCTTCCCGCATCAAATGTCAACCTATAACCTGCGCAACAGGAGAAAAATATGCACATCTGAGTTGCAAAACTCAGTGAGGCTACAGAGAGAGCACCCTAAAAATGAGCATAAGGTATTGTACAAAACCAATAAGGAAATATATCTACCAAGTCATATATTTAAATTAACATAGCATATAATACATGTCACAATACAAGTCAAACCTTTGGAAGATAATAATAACCAAGAAACATGGGAAGTAATGGAGTAGATATAAGTGAATGAGAATACATCTAAAGAAAATTTACATGATGTGATAGGCAAGGGGAAAGAGGAGCTATGCAAGGAGCTATAGTGTTCCAAGACTAACTGTGGTAACAATATAAATAAATAATATCGTGATGAGTAGAATTTCAGTATATTAAGAATGAATCCAAGAGAAGAGGAACTATACATTTCGAGGTACATGGATATGTAGTGGAATAATTCTTAAACTAAAAGAATTTTTCAAGGACCACGATGACTTTCCAAAAGAACCTTGCACACCAAGAAAAGACTCATAAGTTCCTATGATTTCTTGAGCACATTATTCATATTAGGACTCAGGAAACCAATGACTTTTCATGAAAGATATTCATGCTGATGGTTGATGTTAGTGCATGTCATCGAATTATGAAGATCTAAGTGTTGAAGATACAACAAATAAAAAGAAGAAAATAGTGTATCATAAAGTAATTCAAAACACTTTATGTGAGATAGATTTAGTTCATCCAAGATGAAAGTCTATCAACTAAAGAAGCTGAAAAGGAACAATAGCCAAACAGATAAGTTAGGGAATCCTATCCTCAGGAATTCTTGTTGAGTTGAAGATCTTGAAAGGATTCCATGGATGCAATCATCCAAGACATATCAACTTACGCATTTGAGACTATCAATATGACCTCAATTTAAGTGCGGGTTCAAAGATTTAAATCAATGAAATATTTGATCATAAGAAAGAAGTTATTCAAAATTCAAGACTTTAAAGAAAGGAATGAATTCTCTTAGAAATAATATTTCGCAAGTTAAGTCAGTTTTCAATGCAGCTAGAAAAGGTATCATAAAGGCAACAGGCTTTGATAAAATCTCAACCAACGTTTTAAATTGCTGATGCACTTCGTCAAGAGCATATGAATATTAAAACTCATTAAGAATGTAATTTAGTAAGAATGGGGAGTTTAGAAATACCTCTATAACCGACATGCACTATCAACAGAAAGGAAAAAAAATGCTTGGAATATTGAACCCAACTCAATAAAGATGAAAAGATGTAAGAGATCAATGATCTTAGGGCAATCCATAGAAATGATATGATATTTAACTGCCTCTACAACAATGACCTTGTAATAGTTAAGATCTCTGCACCTAGACCATTCATCATCCATGATCCATATATAGATGGTATGATAAACTTACTTAAAAGAAATATCCAATCACAATAATAAGAACTAATATCGAGGTGACAAATAACTCGCCCCATCTATAGCATGAATTTAAATTTTTGTCAACGTATAGATCTGGTCTGTAAGAGTGCTATTAGATTATAGAAGAGGTGCAAGGTCAAGAGATGCAATCCCGAATAAGATATACGTGAGATTAAGAAAACTAAGGTACTATCATTCTAACCCTACTCAATATCCTACATATATCGGGACTATTATCTTAATCCTTAAATCCTTGAACCTAGGCTCTGAGACCACTTTAGTTGTCATGTCCCGTCCCATTTGTCGAATACGTGACAACCGCCGTATGAGCCCAAAGGACCCATACAAGACATTTATTGATCTATACAACTCACATACATCATCAAGTCAGCGGAATATACAATTAAATCAATTACCTCAACTTTACTAATATAGTCCCGATATACCTACTACAAATACTATGACAACATAAGTGATAGATAGATGAATTGGTAAACAATTTCCTCTCTATCAATTATCTCGGTCGATCGTTTAGTGGACCTGCACACATTTTGAACGCAGTGTGCTCAGCCTTACGACTTTGTACTTATGGCTCTAAACGTAGTAGAATATCTCAAGTAAAGAATGAGAGATTTATTTTGACATATTCATAAATTATTCAAAAATATCAAGCAAATCATATAAAAGCAACAATAAAGAAAATATAGCATTCATGAGCAAAACATGGAATATAAGTGTGTATGTCAAACTGTAAGCATGAAATATGTCTATGTCTCTAGATCATTATCCCGAAAGAATTCATTGTCTCATTTAAATACTGTGCTCTGGGCTGCCGGCTTATGCTTAGGGGACCTTCTGATCAGGGAGTTCCCATAAGCCCATCAGTGCCTTCCATCTATGTATCTACCTAGGCCCGTCACACTGATGTTGGCGGAGAGGTCGGGCGACCGTGAATCCCTCTCCATTGGTCCGCTAGGCGTATCTCTCCATCGTCGTGTCCTAGCGACCTGTCACTCCATGCATCTTCCCTAGACAATCCATGGAGCAACTCATGTAGTACTACACACTGCCCCTGGACAGGGTCACCGCACCTAAATGTATACAACGGCCACGGCTAGCCAATATTTAATTAAACCCTAGGATCCGGACTACTCTTCAGAACGTCTGCAGTACGTCTGGTATAGCCGTGTGGTCTATGGACCCACTGTCCAAGGCTATGCGGAAGAGGTGACCGTCTCAATTCAAAAGCAGCGATGCCTGCCAGGAGGTGAGCATTCTAGCTGCCACTAAAATGCTACAACCTAGGCGACATGCTAGCAAAATCCTCGGTATGGTTGCAACCCCCGCTAACTATATTAGGACTATCACGGTGGCGACTTCGCATCACATGTGTGAGTATGGTGACTAAATCACGGAAGTCCTTGGCGATAAGCCGATCCATATTTAATTCCACCCTTTATGTCTTTTATAAATTTTTACCGTTTGGGTGGTATGGTTTCCGGAGGGTCAAAGCCCGTATCCGTAGTTCAAAATATCTGCCATGATGTATCGTTAATATTTCCTCACATATGTGTGATAGTGTCATATGACTATAGATTCTATTTTTGATTGTCCAGGTAGATGTCAAACTCTAATATAATCTAATCCTCTGCATCATACCCGTAAATAAGACACTAATGTTTTATTTTTCATAACATCATGACTGATAATAATAAAAGGAGATAAGAGCATCCTAGCATCCTCAGATAACAGCACATGCAAGGCTATAAGTATATCACATAAGCAAAGTTAAAACTACCACATATCATGTAAGCAAGGTTTAGACTACATATAATTCACGAGAGCAAGATTATTTAATATACAAACACGCATCAAGTTAAATTTAAATATCAATTTTCTAAACAGTAGTATTATCATCTCCTTAAGTTTCCCAACTTGAAAGTAGTCTACTGTAGTGAACCCACGCACCTGGATGTTGTAGTTCGTCCTTCAGAACCAACCGTATAATAGCTTGCACGTCGTTAAATATTTCGAGGTGGCCTATCTATTACAAATATCATCACCTTTAGAGATTGTTTCTAATATTAGATATCATCTCTTTTATTTTTAATAAGCTAAATTAACCACATTTCCTTATTTTCTTTAAACTCACCTCAACCCAATTTAATTAAATATCATTCAACTCAATTTAGTTTATTCAACATAATCTACCCTAACTACTTAACTACTATGACTTTATAAAATAACCACCCAAGTTCTAATTCCCTTGTGAACTAATTAAAATTTCAAATCATCCATAGGTTCAACTAATGACTCCCTAATTTTACTTAGTTATAATATCTAATAACTAACAAGGTGGAACATTGCAAATATATCCTAGTGTTGACCTATGTTCGATTACCCATTACCGCGTTGGCATATTACACTGACGTTGGCGGAAGGAGCTGGTAACCATGGCACTCCTTCTATGTAACACAAGTACCATACAGCGCTGTAATTCTGCCCCATTGTAGGATCACCATACAAACCACCAAAAATCATTCGTCCAAAAGTTCTTGGTTAAATATCACATAAGATCACTCTAGATGTTGTCATAACATGTATATGAAGTATCTCTAGTTATAGCAAAACTAGCATGGCATACTTTCAAGCAGATATATAACTTATCAGCATCTGTAGTACAATACAAATCACAGTTTGGCCCTGACAAACTGTGATTTGTCAAGCAATAATACAACAATCAATTTTCCTAAGATAAAATAAATACATTCAATAATCATAAATCATACAATTCAAACAAGGATTTTTTATCTACCCTTCTACTCAAATCCTCATAATATTTTCTTTATTTTATTTAATTTCTTATAATCAACCAACATCCATCACATTAGCAATCATAATCCAACACAATCAATATAACCAAACCTATAAAATAATATTTAGTTTATAAATTTAATTACACCAAAAAAATCTTAATCAATGTATACCACCTTAATTAATTCTAAAAATATTCTAGTAATTTTGTAAAAAAATATAATTACATCAATTAAAGTCATAAAATCTTAAATTATCCAATTTCATAATTTATAATATCTAAATAAACCAATTTTCTAATTTTTATTACATTATAAATTTATAAATTTCAATTACTCAATTAGAAAAAAAAATCTAATTAATTTAAGTATCTCAATTTTCAATATCCTAAATTTATTAATTCTTCAAAAAATTTAAATAAATTATTTTAATTATAATTAATGAAATTTAATGTCATAACATCAACCAAAATATTCCTTCATGCATATAACATACAATTAATTCATTTAAATCCTAAATTAACTCAAATTGTCTCAATTTTCAAGGTGTTTTGATGACTGAGAATTTGGTTGTTGAGTTTGTAGGATAATGATGAGGTTTATGTGGTGCTTAAAGTTGCTGATGAGTTTATATGGTGTTTTGATGGTGTTGTTGATGTTGATGGTGTATTGTTGTTGAGTGTTGATTTTATTTCTATTTTCTTTTCCTTACCTGTACTTGGAAGCATGTAGATGATATGTTAATTATGATAGGATGGGTAATTGAATTTATGTCAACACTAAGGCATAATGATTAGCTCCCACTTAGCTAGTTATTATATGTTGTAGGTAAATAAAAATATAAAATGATTAATTTAGATTATAGATAAAGTGAAATTTTAATTGGGCTTTTAAGGAAATTGAGACTATGAGATTATGATTAAGGTTCATCGACTTAAATAAAGTTGATTAATTAGATTAAGTTGAATTAAGTAAATTTAATTAAATAATTAATTAACCTAGGATGGGTTAAGTGAGCAAAATAGGAAAGATGGTGGATTTGGTATCTTGGAGATAATATTAATGATAGATAATATTAAATGGTTAAATCTAAAGGTAATGTTATTTGTAATAGGTAGATACCCCGAAATAAGTAAAAGACATGCAAGTTGATATACGGTTGGGTTAGTTCTGAAGACCGTTCTGCTTATCCAAGTGCGCCGGTTCACTACAGTAGACTATTCTCAAGTTGGTAAAACTTTAGAGATAAATATTTTACTGCTTAGAAAATAATATTTAATTATTCATGATTTATGCTTTGTATGTTGGAATAGCCTATTTATATTATTAATGTGATATGCTTGTTATCTTATGTCTACTGTTATTCAAATATGTGCTAGAGTTATTCTCTTGCTTATTATCTGTTGTGTTGATGTGATGAAAAATAATAACATGTTACAATTATATCTAGAGACTATCAGTTTACACTGTAGGTTGACACATATATAGACATCAACAAGTATCACTTATAGATATGTGACATTGACATACTTATGTATGAAAAACATTGACAATGCACCATATATGATCTCCTAAGTTATAGATACGAGCTTTAATGCTCATAAACCTATACCACCCAAAGAGGTTGAAATCATCTTGGATATAAAAGGGTGGAATAAGGTATGGATTGGCTTTTTGCCAAAGAACTTGTGATGAATGCACTATACCCGCACGTGTGTCGCCGAGTCGCCATCGTGATGGTCCTGAGATAGCTAGCAAGGATGAAACCAAACCAAGGACCTAGCAAACATGTAGCCGAGGATGTAGCATTCTAGCAACGGCAGCTAGGGTGCACACCTCATGGCAGACATCGCTGCTTGTGAATTGGGACGGTGACTCCTTCCGCATAGCCTTGGACAGTGGATCCTTGGACAGCACGGCTATAATTTCAGACGTTCTGCAGACGGCCTGATGAGTAATCCGGATCCTGGGGTTTATTATCGGTTAGCCGTGGCCGATGTGTATACTTAGGTGCGGTGACCCTTGTCTGTAGTACTACAGGAGTTGCTCCATGGTTGTCTGGGAAGGACACATGGAGTAACGGGTCGCTAGGTCACGGTAGATGGGGTAATCCGCCTAGTAGACCACCGGAGAGGGATCACGGTCGCCCGATCTCTCTGCCAACATCAGTGTGACGGGCATAGGTAGAGACATAGATAGAGTGGACACTGATGGGCTTATGAGAACTCCTCGACGGAGGAATTTCTTTAAGCATAGGCTGGATGCCCAGATCATAATATTTGAATGAGATAACATTTTTAGTGACAAGGAAAATCTAGAGACATCAAACATACCTCATATTTATAGTTGAGCTACACACTTATACTACATATTTTCCTCGTGATGCTTCTTGCTCTATTTTGCTGATTTTACATGTCTTATTTGATACTTTGAAATGATTTATGGACATGCTAGAATCTCCCTTTTTGCTACTTGAGTTATTCTATTACGGTTAGAGTCATAAGCACGAAGCCGCTTGCGGCTTAGCACACGACGTTCAAATGTGTGTAAGTCTACTAGACGATCGGTCAAGATAGCTAACAGAGATGGGATTATCGACCAACATAGTCATCTACTATTTTTGTGATCATAGTATTGTACTAGGTTTATTGGGACTGTGTTAGTAGAGTTTATTTAAATGATTTAATTGTATTATCCGCTGCATTGTTAATGTATATGAATTGTGTATATCATTAAATATCTTGTATGGGTCCTTTGGGCTCATATGGCGGTTGCCACGTGCTCGGCAGATGGGTCGGGGCGTGACAAATACATTCAATATGACTGATTTATCTCCATACTTAGATGAAAATGAGCTAGAGTCGAGGTCGACTCTTTTTCAAAAAGGAGAGTATGATGAGGACATCGTCGATACACCCATGCAAGATTCAATTAGTATACAAGGCCCAATGACACGAGCTCATGCCCGACGATTAGGATAACATGTGAATTATTTTCTTACGCAAATTAATTACTTAATTACAGAACAGATGATATTGCATAATTATTATTGCTTGCTTGTCACTATATGCAAGGAAACACATAGAGGAATTACCGATATGGAAGTTGCATGAGTAAGGAATACTTATTCAAAAGCAAATCAAATATTTATTCAAGAGCAAATCAATGCATATGATCAAATTAAATATTTATTCAAGAGCAAATCAAATATTTATTCAATAGCAAATCAAGGAATATGATTAAATTAAATATTTATTCAAGAGCAAATCAAGGATCAAATCAAATATTTATTTAAGAGCAAATTAAGGAATATTTATTCCTTAAATTTGAGGCTCCAAAAAAAAGGAAGTTGCATATATACAACTAATTTTGCTTGCAAGAGAAGGAGAATTATTTATTTATTTTTCCTATTTTAGTGGGAAAAATATCCATTATTATGTCTATATATTTAGTAGAGCATGCCCTATTGAGGGAAACTTTGATGGAATATTTATTCCTTAAATTTGTGGCTCCAAAAAAAAGGAAGTTGCATATATGCAACTAATTTTGCTTGCAAGAGAAGGAGACTTATTTATTTATTTTTCCTATTTTAGTGAGAAAAAATATTCATTATTATGTCTATATATTTGGTAGAGCATGCCCTATTGAGGGGAACTTTGATTTTTATTTAATCACATCTTGAGTAATATTTCTGTTGTTGCTCTTTTAATTCTCGTGAATTGTTCATGTCGTTCTTCGTAAACAGGTCAGTCGTATTTAACACAGTTGATAACCAATTGAGGAGTAGTCACCTTAATCGACTACAATATGTGATTAATGATGACTAATTTTAAGTTCAATCACAATGGGAGTTAGAGTAGAACCCATATCCTTCTGATCCAAAGTTAAGGATAGAATCCACATTCTTCTAATCCAAAATCAAAAGCACTAATCCACTACATTATGCAATCAACAATTACTATTTTTAAATTCGACCACAATGGGAGTCAAACTCATGACCTTCTAATCCAAAGTCAAACGTGTTAATCCATTGCCTTCTAATCCGAAGTCAGATGCACTAATCTTTTAGGTTAATCCTTATAATTTTCCTATTTTGCTTTGAGTTAATTTTGAGATGTAGTTTTAAATAACAAACCTCCGACCATAGTTGAAGTAGAACCCACATCCTTCTGATCCGAAATCAAACGTACTAATTAACTACATTATGACGCACTAATCTTTTAAGTTAATCCTTATGCTTTTCCTATTTTGCTTTGAGTTAATTTTGAGATGTAGTTTCAAATAACAAACCTCCGACCACAATTAGAGTAGAACCCACATCCTTATGATCTGAAATCAAATATGCTAATCCACTACATTGTGACGCACTAATCTTTTAAATTAATCCTTATGCTTTTCCTATTTTGCTTTGAGTTAATTTTGAGATGTAGTTTCAAATAACAAACCTCCGACCATAGTTGGAGTAGAACCCATATCCTTTTGATCTGAAATCAAACACGCTAATCCACTACATTATGACGCACTAATCTTTTAAGTTAATCCTTATGCTTTTCCTATTTTGCTTTGAGTAATATTTTGAGATGTAGTTTCAAATAACAAACCCCCGACGATAATTGGAGTAAAACCCACATCTTTCTAATCCGAAATCAAATACTCTAATCCACTACATCATGAGACACTAATCTTTTAAGTTAATTCTTATACTTTTCCTATTTTGCTTTGAGTTAATTTTGAGATGTAGTTTCAAATGACAACCTCCTACCATAGTTGGAGTAGAACCCACATCCTTCTGATCCAAAATCAAACATGCTAATCCACTACATTATGACGCACTAATCTTTTAAGTTAATCCTTATGTTTTTCCTATTTTGTTTTGAGTTAATTTTGAGATGTAGTTTCAAATAACAAACCTCGATGACAGTAGGGAGTAGAACCCACATCCTTCTAATCCAAAATCAAACACTTTAATCCACTACATTATGCACACAACCTTCTGATCCGAAGTCAAACGCACTAATCCACTACGCTATGCGGTCAACAATGGCTACAATGGCTATTTTTAAGTTAATCCTTATGCTTTTTCTATTTTACTTTGAGTTGATTTTGAGAAGTAGTTTGAAATAACAAACCTCCGACCACAATTGGAGTAGAACCTACAGCCTTTTTATCCAAAATCAGACGCAGTAACCCATTGTGTTATGCTGTCAACAATGGCTATTTTTAAGTTCGACCATAGTAGGAGTAGAACCCATGGCCTTCTGTTCCGAAGTCAAATGTACTATTCTATTGCGCTATGCAGTCAACAATGGCTATTTTTAGGTTCAACCATAGTGGGAGTCAAACCCACGACCTTCTAATATATAGGCAGATGCGCTAAGCGGTCAATGATGGTTATTTTTAAGTTAATCCTTATAATTTTTCTATTTTATTTTGAGAAGAAGTTTCAAATAACAAACTACCGACCACAGTGGGAGTAAAACCTATGACGTTTTGATCTAAAGTCAGACGCGCTAATTCACTGTACTATATGATCAAGTTTTTTCTGTTGATTTTTTAAGCATTAAACACGATTAATCAAATCATGAACCAAAGTCTAGATTGAGATTAGAGTGGAGTCTAGTGCAGGTCTTGTCCAATTTATGAATTTTGATTAAGTTTGATTTGCTTAATTAACCTATTAAATATTCTCTAAACTTGAAATGGTTCGGGTAAAACTTAAAATTACTAATCGATCCTCTTGTCCAAATATTCTTCCATACTACAAATATATCTATGAACATCTAACAAACAAAATAATATATATATATATATTTGTTGGAATGATGATGATGGTGTTAAATAATGGGAAAATACTGCCAATTAAATCATTTTTGTTGGATATCATGCACTTTTCTTGTTCTAGAATATGTGCATCTTCAACTTTTATTACTTATTAAAAATTTAGTTTGTGATTAAGTCAAGGTAATCATAAATGAAGGATCAAAGTATATACTCCTCTTATTAGAGTAATTAAGCTTTTATACTTTAGGTTATAAGTTGAATACTTACTAAAAAATTTTAAAAAAAATTATGAATAAAAAATTAAAATATTTTTTTATAGAAAATTATACTGTTAAACAAATCCCTAGCTCTTGCTCAACGTGGTTTGACCGGTCCATGTTTATTAAGGGAATGAAGTACCAACCGTATCAATTTGAGTTCATTGTGGATGTGAGCCATTAAGCCCAAATGTTTCAAAATTTGGGTCTCTTTGCAATGTGCCATTGCATAATTTCACTTGTTACTTTAAAGAAAAAAAAAACTAATACCCGACAAGTGGGTCTTTTTTTAAGGAAGCTTCCTGACAAAACCTAATAAATTATTGGCACTCAATAGTTGTGATGGATGGAATAATTAATCTTGGTCATCATAACCTAGGGAAGCAGCTAGCTAGGGATTAATTTATCTTCAACGACAAGGGGGGGAGGCAAAGTTTTTCTAAGTTGACGGATTGATTGAGGTCAAAAGGCTTCACAGGCAGGAGAATTAATTGCTTCTATTGTGCAAATGCAATAATGATGAGCACGCTTCAAAATTTTATTAAGTTTTAGTTAATTAAAGGAAGTCTGGGAGAGCAGGATTGGGGGAAGAAAAAAGGCATTGTGGAGGATTAATTGTCAACTCTAGGTGGACTTTGTTGTTTGAAAAATATAAAGGAGAGGTAGGTGGCGAGACAATTTAAAAAATGATCAAATTCAAAGGCCATAGTAAGTACTAAGTTTTTTTTTTTAAACATAGTGAATATTAAATCCACCAGAATACTTTAAGTAGAAAATAAGTATTAAGATATCAAACATGTATTTTTTACAAAAATTAATTACTAGTGATAACATGAAAACATAAACTATGGTTATTGCTTTCCTTTGTCAATGAAAAAAAACACCTAGTTTCAGTGCTATGTAATTAGGTTTAATCCTATATCTTTTATTATCCAGTGTTATTTAATTATATTACAAACCAATTGTTATTCCTTTTAATCTCATACCATTTATTATATGCAATTTCCTTATATAAACAGGTATTTTAAAGTTGTAATTTCCTTATATAAACAGGTATTTTGAAGTTGTAATTTCCTTATAAAACAGGTATTTTGAAGTTGTATTAAGAGAGATAATTTACTGATAGTTTTTTAAAATTTTATTTTATTTTATTTCAGTATATTTCTTGATGCCTAACTGCACTAATTTTGTTAATTTTATTGAGTCTTAATCGAACGCTAGTCCTCCTACCAAGGTTATGATAATAACTTAAAAACTAAAAGGATTGTCCTAGTTTCTATGAGACTTTTAATCGTAGTAAGAAGTCTTTACTCTCAGTAGATCTTGGTAAACAACTTTCTTGTTTCACTATTCTCTTCTCGATAACTTTCATTTTCTTACTTATGAAATAAATACAATTTCACTCAATGAAAAAAAAAGAAACAACAAGCTAAGCAAAGCACACAAGGGAGAGGTGAGTGTGTTTATGTTGCGGGCACCCACCCTTGAAAGAATATTAAAAAATAATAATAATAAAAGGGACTGTTCTTTGAAATGGCATGGATGGATGCGGGCAGGAATGTATTAATTGAGGTGGACTGATGGCAGCAGATGCATTAATTATTTAATGCGGCATCAGATCCTTCAAGGATCGAGTTCACATGCTGAATGCCCGGTGTCTTCTTCTTTGTCCAATTCCTGGCTAAGAGAAGTGTCTTCTTCCTCAGCTTACCATAAAAATGTATATTTATATCATCTCCTCAGCTTACACACACGCGTAGCTGGGAGAATATATATAATTCTAAGCAGTGAGGCTATGGAATTTTAATATATAGATTGAGATTATTAATTCTAAAGTTTGGATCATCATCAAATCTACATATACTAAAAAAAATTGGGATGATAATTATAAGTAATATTTTAACGTTTCTAATCTACTCAACATTCATACCAAAACTTAGTACTCTAAAATTTATTATTTTAACCTACTTTTAATATCATTTATATGTCTTTTGATCAGCTTCAAATATTTATATTAAAGATATAATTTTAAAACATCTTATGATAAAAATAAATTAAAATAAGTATATATGTGTGTGTGTGTGCAAGGTCTAAGTTATTTCATATAATAAACTGTTTCATGGAAAACCTAGTTTTGAGTAAAAAGTTAAGTATATAGATTTATAAAGTCTAAGGGTTTACTTACAAAATATATGATAAAAAATTTCTATTTAAAAAATTATTGGGATATGATAGGATTTTTATTTATTTATTCATCCTTAGGTTATACAAGAAGTATGTGCTGTGTACGTCTAAGTTAGAATTAGAAAAATAATAAAATAAAGGTATATCTAGCTATGATGAGTGTCACATACTTGGCAGTGCCCAAGTTAAAGTGTTAAAAAGTAGTTAGCAAAATATATTTTATCATCTTCATTTGATAGATATCTTTTTGACTTTTATCCATAATATTTTACCATATATGCCATATCATATGGAAGGGGATGCTAATTTTTTTAAAAAAAAGGAAAAGGAATGAATGAATAAATAAATAAGTGAGATGAGATTTAGTCAGCATACAAATAATTTAGATTCCAATTTTGTAGTGGAGAAGAGTTGAAATTTCCATTACTATGAGATGAAAGAAAGATAAGAGATTTATATTTTTGTTAAGCCATGTCTCTGTCTATATATGATCTATGTCTATATATATGTATATATATGAATGAGAATATTATAGATGTGTTTTTAAAGCTAATAAATTGGGACCAAAAGCATCAAATTTTTGGAGGAAAAGTAAATTTGTCTCCATATGTGTACGTGTTTGATTCATTCGGCCAAATTCTTCAACAAGGACAAGGACAAGGAGTTTAAAAATGCAAGTAAAACAACACAAGAAGGTCCACTGACCCCCCATCCATCCTCCCATGATTTCAAGGTTGAAACTTCCTCGCCCTCTAAAGCGACAGGAGGAGGAAGAAGGGGAAGGGGAGAGGGGGTAGAGGGGGAATTGGCGTGCATGGCTAGGGTTAGACACTCCAATGAAATTTTTGTCAGCTACCGAGAGTTGGGGCAATACTTATCAGATTTTTGTTCCTCTCTCTTCTCCTTTTTTGTAAAAAAAAAGACATTTGAATGATAAATAAATATATATGTTTTTCAAAATAAATAATTTATAAGGTACCTACAAGAGGGTGTTCTTATAAGGTATGGTGTCTGCAGCAGCCTTGACAAATGAGTCACCTCACAGTGAGGCTGCTGCTACCCCAATCGATCTCCCAAGGGAACTGTCAATTCATTTGAATGCTAAAAAACTCCAACTCCTCCTCCCCCAGCAGTAGTATTATTTATAAAACGCTTCCTGCGTGGCTTTGAATTTAAGTCCAATGATAATATCGACCAAGTCTCGTCGTACAACATTAAACATAAAGATAAGATAAATATATTTTTTAGGTCAATAATTGATTATCTTTTGATTAATTTATTTTCTAACTGATATATATCATCTTTACAAACTGTACATAACTATTGGACTTTATATGGGAGCCAAGCATAAAAGCACATACGCTACACTGGAATGATTTTAATAACTTACGATCACTTTTTATAAATAAATTGCATCATCAGAATTTGGGTTTTAGTTTATTTAAGTTCCAAAATACCCTAATTTATTGTGCTCCTTTGTTCCTTATTATTATTTATCATGAAAGACTTGGAATAGGTGGTTGTGTGGTAGTTTTAAGACGGTGGAATGCAAATACATTCAGTTAGCAATCCCCATTTGACTCATTGCTCTGGTTGTTGGACGCATGACATGTGAGTTGGGTTAGTATGTCTAACATATGTACGATGATGGGTGCAATAACGAGCGAGCTCCCCTGTGCTACGGTATAATTTATATTTTCTTCTCAACTCTGCCCACACAATCTATCAGATTTGGAGTAAAATTATAACATTGTAAGATTCTAATTATATTGGGTTATCATTTATTATTAGAGTAATATTTATGAGAGTCACTGAGGGCATTCATATTTCATCATATTTTGTAGTTAGAAATGAAATGGAGTAAAATTATAATATTGTAAGATTCTAATTATATTGGGTTATCCTTTATTATTAGAGTAATATTTATGAGAGTCAACTGAGGGCATTCATATTTCATCATATTTTGTAGTTAGAAATAAAATTTCAAGATGGATAAAAAATGAACTAATAAATATCATTCTAGTCTTAACCAAATTTATGAATGTGTTGCTCAATGAACTTAGTCCGTGCTTTTTAAAATATTAAAATTTTTAGATTTAATAGGAGAACTATAGAAATACACTATCAAAATATAATTTAAAATATACAAAAAAAATACATCTCTCTGATTAGAGGATAATGAGGTCTTAGGTTCAAGACTAATTAAGTTCTAAAAAAATATAACTTAAAATGAAGAATTTATTAAACTTAGACGGTGTGGGATTAATTTTAGTTAGCTAATGATTTATTTAGTTAATTTATTTATTAATTAATAAAATCTCAACCTACTTATTAACTATGCAGACTCTAAGATTTGTAAAGCACTTAAAAATTTTATATCATCTATTGGTTGTAATATCAATGTGTTATTAAAAACACTTTAGATCAAATCGAAACAAAATAAATTACACCCGGGCGTCAATTTGTTTTTTTTTAAGACGAAATTGTGATGGCTTGCTCGACAGTAACCCTAAAATGAATACACGAACCTATAAATTAACTCGGAACAAAAAATAATGAAGGATGGATTCTAAGAGAAGAGGACAACGAGCCCTCCGACAAAGATTGCAAACAGAGTACGGATTTGGTGATATACAAAAATAAAATCTAACCCCCCTCTCTCTCCCTACCCCTAAAACCCGGTTTGGCTCGGCTTTTTAGGAGGCTCAACTCAACTCAAGAGAATGTTTTGAGGATTAAAAAAATTTATTTGAAGCGACCCTTCATACGTTGAATTATATATGTTACCTTTTTTGATGAGAACCATGATCTAGAGCTAATAAAATTATTGGGTACTCACATATTTAAGATTTTGATTTTTACTCTATTTTTTAAGGTAATGACTTCTCAATCAGATTATCATAATACATATCTTTTATGATATATATATGTGCCGAGTTCATGCCAATACAAACCCCTTAATTTTCTTAATGGTAAAAATGGAAAGTGTCTGATTATTTTTTTTAAAAAAATACAATTATTAATTTTAAAAAAAAAGTGATGAAATTAATTAATCGGGATACAATTATTGGGTGAGAATTAATACAGTCCAGTAGGTGTGGGTGGTGGGTATTTGATCATCTAGCCGGCTTATTTATGATTAGGTCTAGTTGCCTAGGGTTTGTCTTCTTTCTTGAGTTAATTAATAATGCTTAGGTCATAATTAATTATATCAATGGTTAGTTAAACTTTACTTATCTCGGGATCAGGCAAGGTGAGTTGATTACTTTTTAACTTTGAATTGCCATTCTAATCGTGTGACCCCCTTGTAATTAATAAATTAGTAATGTGAAAATCAGAAAGAAAAAAAAGAAGAGTAAATTCTAAGAGAAATAAAATGAACCTCCTATGCTCTTCAAGTTCTTTGATTTCAGTATCTAATTAAACACCCGTCAAGGTGGAATTGACTCGCATTCATTTCAGATTTAAGTCATCCCTGGACTGAGAATACGAGTGATGAAGAAATAGCTTATAACCTACTTAAGCATAATTTTCAATCACTTTATAAAAAATTAAATTCTAAGAATACAATCAAATTGCTTGTATCATACTCATCAACCTTTACTGACATCTCTCTATATACCATATCCAGCTTAAATTCCATTAGATCAGACTGATGTGCGCACATATAAATATTTAATTACAAAATTGCAAACTCAAATCCCTAAGCCAAGCCTACAAATGATGCCAACCCTCCCATGGCCCCTACATAAAAATATAATGTATATATATACATCCTGGCCCCTCCCTTAAAGTCCCAACCCACTCCTGGTCTGAATGCACTGCCACTGCCTTTTTGATCTACTTTATCATTAAAGTAAAAGCATGAGAGGAAAAAAAAAATAAAGTAACAGTCCATGTATAAAAAAATTTAAAAGTATAAAAAAAATTTTAAAGAAAGGTGCAGTTTATGCGAGAAGGAATTAAAAGAGAGATGGAGAAAGGCAAGGAAAACAAGGGCCTCATCAGTCCCCCCCACATGTCCGTGTCTTAAGTAGTTTTCCTCTTCACTCAATTGCAGGAGGTTGAAGAAGAAGAAGAAGAAGACTTGGAGTTTAATTAGTAGATGTTATTGTTCATCAGTGATGCATAGAGAAGGAGGAGGGTTTCACGGTTTCAATCTGGTGCAGCAGATGATGGAGGGGTCGGCGACGCCGGCGGCATGGTGGAGCATGCACGGCAGCGGCAGTACTAATAGCATGCGGCTGCCTCCGCCGGAGCTCATCTTCCCGCTCCTCCATCCCCCTCCCTCGTCGTCCACCACCACCACCGCCTCCTCGGGCTTCCCCCACTCTCCCCCACAGCCGAATTCCGACCCCGACGCCGTCCTCTGGGCGGCGCAAGACCACTCCCAAGACCTGCCGGAATCCTTGTGCCAGCTTCTGCTGTAATCACCAATCCTCTCTCTCGCACTATCCATATATCTAACTCCATCTAATATACGACCAGATCTGGATCCGATTATCATTGCTTAATCTTTCAGGGGAGGGGTCGCTGGAGAAGATCGAGAGAGGTACGAAGGGCTGAATCCTGCTTACCAGATGAAGAAGATGGGGAATTGTGCTGGTCATCAGCACGATCAATTCTTATTGTTCAGTAATAGCAGCAATCTAAAGCAAGAGCGGTGCATCAGCGCAGGAAGAAGCGGTGGGTACATCGATCAAGAGATCCAGGTCTCGAACAAGTCTCCATGGAGTCATCATCAGCAGCTGCAGATTCCCGCTTCCTCTCCCAGGTCTTGCATCACCTCCAGCAGCTTCAGCACCAACAACATGCTGGATTTCTCCAACAAGCCAATACATCATCCCCAACCTGATAACAATTCATCCGAGGTGTATATATACACACATATCGTTGGTTAATTAGTTGGTTGCCATCTTCAGGTAATTCTTTTAAAAGTTTTTAAGACCACGATATTAATTTCCACGATCGATCATCAAGTGCAACAGCACAGAAACAGCAGCGACAGCAGCTCCACCTTTCAAGAAATCTAGGGTTCAAGTATCCTCCTCACCGAAATCCACTCTGAAGGTAGTCTTTTGGTAATAAAAAAAAAGAGAGAAGAAAAAAGAAACTTTTTTCTTTTTCTTAACCTAATAAGCTAAACTAATGATTGCTGCACTTATCTCATAAACAATTAAATGGTCTCAGGTGAGGAAGGAGAAGTTGGGGGATAGGATCACTGCACTTCACCAATTAGTCTCTCCATTCGGCAAGGTATATACATATAACATGAGTTCATCTGTGTATGAGTAAATAGATCTTTTTAAAAAATTATAAATATATATATAGATAGATGGAGCTGACACATGAACTCCTTTTTAGACTGACACAGCGTCGGTATTGCAAGAAGCCATTGGGTACATCAGATTCCTCCAGGGTCAAATTGAGGTCTCTCTCTCTCTCCTTTTAAATTTTACTACTGCACTGAATCGAAAGCAAGCGAGAGCAGGCGAGAAAGTGCAAGGAGTTAAAGTTAAAAGTGCTGTTTTTTTGGGGGTGGGGGGGCGCACGCAGTAAAAGCTGCAGGAAGAGGAGGGATGGAGGAGAAGGCAGCAGAAGTAGAATTAGCGTTTGTTTTATTCAGCATCATCTAGTTATTGTTGCCTCCCAGTAGTAGTTAATTTGCTGCAGCATGCATACATGGTGAGGAGGTTTATGTAGCTAGCTAGTGCTTAGATCTTGGCGTGATCAATTAATTAAACATCTCTTTCGACTCGTTCATGTCAAGGCCCTGAGCTCGCCGTACCTTCAGCAGCAGCAGCAGCAGCAGCAGCAAGCAGCCACCGCGTCAGCTGGAAATAACATGAGGAGGCATCAGCAGCAGCAGCATGTAAGCAATATTTCTGGTTTTATTTATTTTTCTTTCTCTTTAGCGATCTTTTTTTCCCTTTCTCTTCTCCCTTGTTTCTTTTTCACACGCACACGCGCGCGCACGTACTACGTAGGCAAAAAGTGAGAGAGCACGAGACGAGTCAGAAGGCACGCATGCACGTACGAACGACCTCTGCTGCACATCTAAAACTTAAACAGTACCTCTTTTATAATACACACACACACATAAAGCACAGCCATTGACCACAATATATATAGATATATAATTGATTTGTCACCAGCATAAGTAAGATACGATTATGAAAAAAAAACTAAATGTGTATGTATATAACATAAATATTTGTCTATTACAATTAATTTCATATCAACATAGATATATAAAAACCTGTCTATAACTTGAAAGAAATGAAAAAGTATATTACTAGTCATTATTATGTCAATTTTTGATTAGTGAACAACTACTTTAGCTTGTTATTACATGTCAGATTAACATAAGCACCATTATATTAAACTCAATCTTATAATCTCATAAGTTGAATTCATGTATACAGGCATTCATCTGTTATTCTATACATATATACAGATGAAAGTTGCATGCTTCATTTCTTTTGTACTTTTTGATTCTTTAATCAACTAATTATACATATATCACGGTCAGGTGTAATATATTTATACAAAGACATCAGTGTTGGATCTCATCCCACCAAATGGAAAAGTACATACATTACATGTGTAATAAAGCTCCTTTAAACGTAAAGGCACGGTGAAGGGGAACAAATTATAAAGTTGCACCAACTTTACAGCTTCTGCCCTCTCCTATATATTATGAGCTAACGCATTCTTTCTTTCCGCAGTCTGCATGCTACTCCCATTTAATTAATTAATTAACCATCATTGCAGTTTTCAAATGAACAAAGTGGCATCAGGAGAAGCAACAGCAGCACAGCGCAGGTTCAGGTACTCCATCCGTGCATATATATGCTTTGTGTTTTGGGCAGCCCCCTAAAGTATGCATTTCTCGCTTCCTGCTCAGCTAATTAAATCTCAAGAGTTATTAATTAATCTTTTCTTTAAAAAAAAAAAAAGAATCAACTTCATAGCAATAACTACCCAAACACATTATTTACTTTAATATTCGCATGCTTACTTGCATGATATATAAACTCATTAATTGATATGATAACAGGATATGGATGATGACGGTGTATCATCGAAGAAGGATCTGAGGAGTCGAGGGCTATGCCTTGTTCCAGTCTCCTTCACCATGCATGTTGGGGGCGACAATGGTGCTGATTTATGGGCTCCAACTTTGGGCGGGGGTTTCTAATTAAGTGAATGGTGAATAGTGAAATGATGAAGATTTGATCGTGATTAATTGCCCCTACGTATGCTTTGATTATCATTAGATGGGAGGGAGGAACTAATTAAGTTAACTACTTATGATGAATTAAGGCTGTTTGCTGGGAGAAGGGGGTTGGGGGGAGGGAGGCATGCGTGCTAAATATCATTAGCATAGCATCATTAGCAGTCATTCTGATGGAATTAAGTGTACAAGTTTGACTGCTCATGATGTTATGAAAATATATATTGATGAAGCACAGTTAATACATGCAGGAGTATTCTTATTAATTATGGCAGGGATATATATCACGAGGTTGCTGCTTCTGCTGCTGCTGATGCTTACCTACGTATATGTAGAAGCATGCCGTGATTAATTAATCAAGTTGTAAGAGGCAAATTAATCACTTTAGCTAGATATGCATATACTTAGTTGTATGTATCCCTCGAGGTGTAACTATAAATCTGCAAATTAGGGTTTCATTTTTTGTCCCTTCTGCTCTCTCCTGTATATTTGTCGGTTATTTGGATTTTTAATTATATGTGATATCCGATTATTCGCATTTAAAAAATAATTACATTCCACGTAGGATGGTACGAGAGATGGTATAGGATTCCACCCTACATGTATTTAAGGGTATCTTTGGTGATGTGAAATAATAAGAATATGATTCCAACTAAATTCTAATTATAATTTAAACTAAATTTTAATAAGAATTACATGTCTTCAGAATAATCATATTAATATTCTAGGTGGAATCCGATTCCATTTAGATATTGGCTAACTCCTTAGAATTTAATAGCATATATATTTAAAATCTAGTCAAATAAATAAAATAATATTCTTCCAATAGGAGAATCTTGAATTTCCACTCTTAGCTAAGAATTATATTTTAATGTAAAATAATAATAGGGCAGTAGATAATAGGTTTAAAATTCAGTAAATAAAAAATAATAATGATAATACTTATGGAATAATCACATACCAAATATGTTTTAAATATGAAAATATAATATTTTAAATACTAAATTAAAAAAATTAAAAGATAAAAAGATAATATGAAGCATATACAAACAACAATGAAATCAATCATAGAATTAATTATGGTAATAAAATAACTTTATTTATTATTATTAAATTTTTTTACTTAGATTAATATTAAATCAATAATGTCTCGTATAAAATTAAATTATTTTAACCTATACTTTAATAAGTCTTTTATGATCCCTTAGTAAGATGTCTTTACAATTTCTTTTTTAAGAAGAAAAATTATATTCATTTTAAATATTAAAATATACAATTTCACTATATTTTTCACACAAATATACAGTGATAATGTTGTCCAAGCACAACCCTTATAGATATACTAGATCTGAATCCTTCTAACATTCCATACCCTCGAACATAGCTCGTATCAGAACCTCATAAATTATCTATCCTCTATGGCATCAAGCTGAACTTGACAAAGAATATTATTAAGTTTAGCTTGAAATGACATAGCGGATAGATTATTCATGAGAGGACCAAATAGAAATACTAAGCCTGAGCTTAATTTTTTTTATGAACAGTACTCATGCATGTTTAAGTTTGCACATCACAAAGCAAACTACACTAAGTGAGAGAGAACCAAATAGTAATACCATGCTTGAGCTTAATTTTTTATCAATATAACTCATGTATAATAGGCTTTGAACATGAGAAGGTTCAATCTTGCTTAAAGAAAAAAAATGCTAAATAACTAGAAACCAAGAAAGAAAATGACGAAGATTAAAATGGAGAAAAAAAAAGAGGGATCAAAATAGGAGCTAGAGGTGTGTGTATAAAGGGCAAATGATATTGCATACCCCTAAAAATTTCACTCCAATTGAGAGTTGAGTTGTAGGATTAGGGTATGTAATGCACCATCACCGAATGATGCAAGTTTTGAGTATGCTTTGGGAACGAGGTTGTGGAAGTTTGGTGAAGGCACGAAAGACACACATCCATAAGGATAAGGTTTTACTCAACCATCATTCTCGGGCGGCCGCTGCTGAGTGCTCCGTGCGCTCGGCATGAGGAGTTGGGCTCGTGTCGTGCCCACTGCAAGGAGGCCCATGCGCCATCCTGCACGACCTTGGCAAATGTTCTACGCATACTCCACACAGAGTTGAGGATCACCTCGGATAACCTCATTCTAATGCGCCAATCTGCTCGGCTCATGGGGCCTGCATGCTGACCCACACAGCCCGGTGTTGATTCATCTCAAGACTTGCTCCAGGGTGCGCTCCTCGTGCCCGTGGCTAGTGTCATGCCCACGCCTGAGCCTCAGCCCATATCTCCCATTGGGGCGTCCTGACTGGATGCCCCAGACATGCCTCGGGCGTGCCTTCTTTTTAAGGGCGTGGCACGATGGGTGAGAATTTGAACTTGATAACTAGCAAGGTGACACTCTTCCTCATCAGTTGAACGAGCATTAGAGACAAGAGAAGGAGGGGTGTTGTGGGGGGGGGGGGGGGGGGTTTGGGGATGAGAAAATATATTACCTTTCCAAACATAGTGCATGCAAAACTAACTACATATATATTACGAGTGATGAGAGTTTATTGACGCATGGCTTATCGTCGAATTCATCTTCTTGCCGTGATAACTTGAGATTCACTTTATGCTTATTGAAGTAGATGAATTTCCTTGCGATGGACTTCCACAACATAAGATGAGCCTTATAAAACTTCTGTAGATTGTGTTCCTTGCTATCTTTGCGAGGAAGTTCCTTATATCCTGGAGGATAACCTATTGAGGTTGTATTCATACATTCACTGATAAATTTCAGCATAATGTAGAGTTTGATAGATTGTTTTTGATCCTTCCTTGATTTTCTTATCTAACTATGTATGATGGACCTCATCATCTCCAAATTATGTGTGCAAGCTTGATATTTGATATTTGTGATTTCTCGACTAGAATTGATGATTCTTTTTTGAGTTTGCTTGCCTCCTACGTATCACTCCTAAGCCACCTGCAAGATTAACACCACGACTGATATTGCTTTCTCCTCCTCTCTTGTTATTGAGTTGTGTGATTCTTTGGAATTGGATCACTGCACTAATAATGCTAGTGGTTAATAATCAATACTTCGCCCTAAAATAGCAGGTATTTCTTTAATTCCAGGTGTGCCATTTCCCAAGGATGACTTATTCAGAGATATTGATGCTGTCCTTTGCATTGAGATTTGATTTGTTCTCTTATGGCAGAAAGTTAAAGTCAGCTTGACTACCTCCTAATCTATTGTTAAACTCCATTCATCCATCCTTAATCCTTCTATTGTTGACTTTATATTTAGATTGAAGAATATATTTTTGATACTGTGAATCCACTTTCAAGTACGAGTCCAATTAGAGGTGCTCATGTCTTCAAACCATGGAAGGTCATAGTTTTGTATCATCTTCCATAACCAATTTAATAAACTAGTATCCATTATGTGAGCCTTAAGATCCAGAAACCTAAACCATCATGTCCTTTACTTAATGGCACTTCCTTCCAAGCAAGCAAGTTCTCTCCTTTCTTCCCTTCTAAATTACCTGCTAAAAATTCCTTCACCTCATTTTGATATTGTTCACTACCCATATATTCTCATTTGAGGAATTACTGTGTACCTTAACTAGAGTATATGTCTCCCTCATCCTTTGCTTTGTCGAGCATGCTTGAAACTGGACATTGTTGCTCCAATGATCGACACATTAATGAGATTTTCTACATTGCTGCACCGAATTATCAGTTTTGGCTTTATCTAACTGAGGTGGCCTCTCGTTAGCTAGACATATCATACAGTATCAAACTGCGTTCTTAATCTACCTCCTTTGTTCCTCTTCCTATGATCTTGCCATGGGTTTAGGAGTTTAGTTTCATTTCTCACCCGAACGTCTTGCTGTGAACTTAACACCAGAAAGCGATCCTTCCTTACCAATTAATCATACCATTTATTGTTCTTTTTTTTTCTTGTATTTATCCCTTGTATATTAATTTTTTTTTTGTAATCGGTGTTCTCCTCCCTGTGATATTGCTCTTGTTAACTAACTATCTTGTACTTGTGTCAGCCCTGTCATAGATTGTTGGCTCTCCGTGATTCCATTAGTATCCAATGTTCAATTTCTTCATCTGTTATACTCGAGGGTCGTTGAGCCTGCTGGTTATATGATTAGCTGTCTATCTTTTTGTTGCATTTCTTCTCTATTCAGATTGCATTTATTACTTGTGTTGTTGTGCTTCCTTCTTTTGATTATCTGTCCTTTTGTTGATAAGATATATCTTTTAGATCCCTCCAGTTTAATATCCAGATCAACGACCAAGTTTTCCTTAGTAGCCGGAAAATGCAATTCTAGTGTGCACCAAGAATTAAGCCTCGCCTCAACATACATAGTGTACAAGAATTGTATGTGGAAACTCATTTAAACTTTCACATCTCCGCAATCCTTTACTCCCGCTCTCGTATCTTTCTTCATTCCTGAAAACTAAAGGCTTTTCTTTTTAGTAGTTTTACAATCGGCTGCCGAAACTATTTTATAAAAGTTAGTGCATACACAGCTTTATAAAAGAGCAGACTTCAACTGAGTTTATTCCTCTTCTTTCAGCTCCTGATCCAACCCTTTCAGGAGTATCCTATGCTTCCTGAAAAAGTATCTTCGATTGAACTTGATCTGCTGCTGCTGTTTCAGTAGTTATTTTATTCATTTTGCTTACTTTGCAATGCCCCTCGACGACTAAGAGGCAAAGTGATATATATGTATACACACACTATCTTAATTTTTAATTTTAGTAATTTTGCAGTTTCATATTTTTCATATAATTGTGCTTTGTCAGCCCTGGCACAGACTACTAAATGGCATTTCTAAAAGATTAAAAATATAAGCGTAATGCGATTGGCACATCATCTCAAGCCTAAACCTAACGGACCGACTGGGCGAGCAGCGGGTAGAGGGACATGGCAGCATCCAAGTGGACCGGCACGGCGATGCTCGTCATCGACATGCAGGCAAAGCCCTCCCCGAACCTCGAAATCCTCCCTGCCCTCTTACGCTACCTTGATCGGACCCTCTTCCCGTGCTGACGATGCTCTCGGTTTCACTTCCCCTTTGCAGAAGGATTTCATTGTGCCGGAGACGAGGAGCCCGATGCTCGTCGCCGGCGGGGATGTCGTCGTGCCGGCAGTGATACAGGCCGTCGCCGCCGCCCGGGAGCGTGGAATTTTGGTTATCTGGGTTTGTCTTCTTTGTCGCTCGGCTGTTTGGTTTTCGCTTTAGGTTTAGTTCGTTCGCCGTCCTGAATCTGTGATGGGGATGGACGATTTTCGACGATTGAGCTAAATGCTTGCTCCTCCTACAAGTTCATGATCTACTTAAAGCCATAAACTTCGGAATACTGTCATAAACTTGGAAAGAAAAAAAAATGACGATAAGAGCAAGTTCATGATCCACTTAAAGCCATAAACTTCGGAATACTGTGATCAAATTGGAAAGAAAAAAAAAAGTGACGATAAGAGTTATAACAACTAGATCGTTTTAGGACTAATCTAGGAAACTGCGAGGGAGAACTTGGGTTTCCCTGGTAAGCTTTTCTAGATTTTGTGAAAAAAAAAAATTATTGTCTAGCTTATGCACAAATTTGTTACTTGGAGATGCTGATAGAAGCAAGGATTAATATGTGGTCTGGATATTTCCCATTTTAGTATATTCTTTATGATACTTGGTTGACCTTTAAAGAACGGTTAAATAACCTACGGAAAGGGAGAAGGATGAAATGTTTCGTTGCATTGGGCACAGGTCTCACCTTCTCTGTTTCTGTTCTTTTAAGGTTGATGCCCGCTGAAAAGAACCCTGCTTCTTCTGTGTGATTGAGTACCCATACTGAACTGATGTTTTGGTGATAACTAGGTTCAATAAATAATTGGTAATATAGAAGCTAATCAAATGTTCCACAAAGTTAAACTTGGTCATTCTGAAAAATAAGGCTTTATTTGGTATCCCTTTTGCTAGCCCATCATGTTGCAAGTTGGAGATGGATGAGGATGACCAAAAAACAAGTGATTTCAATGATTTGATCGTTGCTACCATGAAAAATGACAAATGATAGTTTATCACTGTCAAGTTTTTATTATTAAACCTGAGAGCAAGCATCAGTGCATTCAATTGTGAGTTAAGACCGAGAATGTTATGAATAAGGAATGCATATCCACTTCATTCATACTCTCACTAGATTTTCTATTGCATGCTATATCTTTCCAAGCAAACTTTCAAACAATTGCAGGTTGTTCGAGAACATGATCCTCTAGGTAGAGATGTTGAGCTTTTCCGCAGGCATTTATATTCTGATGGGAAGGGACCAACTGTGAAGGGTCACGAAGGTTCAGAACTAGTTGATGGGCTGCAAATCCAAGATGGAGATTATAAGTTGGTTAAGACTCGTTTTAGTGCATTCTTTGCTACTAACCTTCATTCTCTTCTACAGAGTTGTGGAATCAGCAATTTGATCGTCGTTGGTAAGAACTAGTCAAGCTCGAAATTCTACTACAACACTATTTAGTCATTGGTGAATGGTCTGTTCTTAGTTCAAGAAAGTTGAGAGGGCTCTTCTTTGTAAAAATTATGTGGCTGTCCTGTTTCCAGTCAATTTCATTTTCTATATTTTATCTTATGAAACATGTTTTAAGTATTAGTCCATATTGCTTGCATGCGTCAATTTGATAAAGAACCAACCGAAATCGCTCATATCCCTTAGATACTTCTTGTATGAGCTAGGATCGTGGACTCTTTTTACCTTAAAAAGAATGTTGCAGAATTCTGATTTTTAATCCTTCATGTGTAGGAGTTCAAACGCCAAACTGCATTAGGCAAACAGTATTTGATGCTGTTGCGCTTGATTACAGCAATGTTACTGTCATTGCAGACGCAACAGCAGCTGCCACTCCGCAAATTCACTTGGGTGAGCTCCTTCTCGTAACACTTCTATGTGTAACTTCATTATGCTGCCGGTACTTGTACTTTTGATGTTGTAGCTTTCTCCATTAGAGGCCTTTTCAACAATTTTCAGTGGAACTGAAATGCTGCTTTGTGGTTTCCAAAAGTGATTAATTTTGCTGCACATCTGTAAGCTGCAGTACATATGCAATATGGAGAGATAGCATGCGTATGCAGACTAGCCATACCAAAGGAATCATATTGTTACATAATAATAGTTTAAAAATTATCTATTTATACTATGCTTTTGTGACTATAATGAATCTCAAACAAAGACCATTCATGCGTCGTGGATGCAGTACGTAGTGACTTTATCCGGTATGGTCGATTCACACCTTTTATAACTTTGCTAAGATCTCCTATAGATAGATGTTGTGTGATAGAAATCACGGTCTGTAATGTATTTTTGACTGAAGTAAAGAACAATATAAATGTCAACGTCGAACCATTAGGAGTAAGGTGAAGTATCTTTTTCCTTGGTGCAACTTTATGTCCCACTTACAGTGCTGAATAGTTTTTTAAGTTTTGTCCTATTAGTACATCATATCATATGCATATTATATTAGTAAATTTTTCTAATCTTTTTGCTTAAGGAGATCATTATTTTTTTTGCTTATTGACATTCAAGCATTTATTGATTTTGATTCACATGATTTATTATTCATATTATTTAACTTGTCCTTATCATTTAGCGCATGTTTGATATTAAACTATATTGATGTTAATATGATCCAACTAAATTATAATTAAAATTTAGTTAAAATGATATTTAAATCAATATTATTCATATTAAAAATATCCCTCGCAAAAAGATTTATTCAGACTCGTTTTTTTTCCCATTTTGAAACAGACAACATGAGAGACATGAAAAATATAGGAGTGGTCACACCGACACTTCACGAATGGTTGCAACTTTGATGCTTCTTTGCCTTGCAATATCTTTGTATGGTGTTATTGCTCTTAATGCGTGATTGATTTAATAATGTTATCTTGATACCTGTATGTACACCTTGTTTTAGTTATTTGGTGTGTCGTGTATGATACAAGTTTACTTTATCTATTCGTACCTTGGTGGTGTCGCTCTTGACTAGAGGTGGGTAGATGGATTCCTCTCAATCTGCATGGGTCGACAGATAACTTAATGGCATATCTTGAGTCAAGTTCGTTTAAGCTGGACTTAAATAGACCAATATTTTTTAGCTCGTGCTTGCATTGTCTAAGCCCACGTATTTGTTGGTTAGTCTGCTTGCTTATTTTTTAAATTTATAAATCTATATTAAAATAGTAAAAAGATTTAAAATTTTATAAGCATAAAAATATTTATCATTGCAAGATAAATTTGTGTAACTTCTAATTTCATTTAAAAATATTAAATGTTTCTATAAGATAATATTAGTAGAAATATAATTTAACTAAATTTTAATTATGTACATAAAGTGCACACTTCTTTGTGAAAGTGAAAGTAATTGAATTCTATGAGGAAGGTAGTAGGTTTAGTATTTATTAAGTTTTAAAAATAAATAAATTTTAACTATAATTTAAACTAAAATTTAATTAGACAATATTATTTCAGATATGCACTAAACCCTCAACTTTAATTACCATCTTACTATTAAACTACAATCTCTAGAATCTAAAGCTCAAGAACTAGGTATACAAATAGAATTGTGCCACCTATGGGTAGTAGACCCCTTGATTCATTTTGGGTTGTTCGGCTTATGCTAGGCTATGAGTTATAGTCCAATAGCATGGGACAAGGTGGCCAATGTGCTTTCGCCGATAGTTTAAGTTTAACTCTGAGCCTCTTATTCCTATTTGACCTTATTCCTCTTGCATTGGCCACCGAGCCCACAATGAACAGACTCCTAGCGAGTGTGAAGTGGATTTATCGTCAACCCATCTATTTATCCCCCTCATTGATCATCAACAATTCCTGTCCTATCAGTCATCTCAATGACTTTGGCCCCCAGTTCTACTCTCATTATCTTGTATTCTTATCTTGTCTCATCTGACACTTTGCTATCCGCTATAAGGATCACTTCCTTTACGAGTGTCAACTTAGACTTTCCATATTGCCCAATGTCCAATAATAAGTGCATTCTTTGCCTTGAACCACTTCTCTCCTAGCCTCTTTTCATGACTCCCTTCACCCTCAAGTCTCGATCTTGATGTGTCACTCGATCACAATCATTTATGCGATCCATTAAGTGGCGAGAAATGTGATTAATCATCTGCGGGCAAGGCCATATATCAAGTGATCATGTCCCACTGATCCGAATGATATGTAATCGAGTAATCAATCACATGACACTTAGTAGCTTGAGAGATTGCAAAGTTGCACCTCTCTTAGTCTTTAGCTTGCATGCAGCATTGACCATATGCTAAATTTAGCATAAGAGTGTGATGAGGGTGACGTGCTATCACCCTTCACTTGCACATCACCCCTTTTCTATATTACCAATTTACCATCATCTTTTCATTCCTCGATTACTTTTTAGGGGGATTTTGTTTATTTTCTACATGCACGACTTTACCAAAATACTCATGCTTGAAAATAAAAAATAAAATTTTAAGCTTATTTTGGTAAATTACTAGGAGTAACTCTTGAAGCTTTTTAAGCATAAATTGCATGCTTATTGCATGCTTTAGTTAGAGCGGTAAGTCTTTATAAAAAAAGTTATGAGTTGAATATTCACTAAAATTAAAAAAACTCTTAAAGCTTTTCTAAGTCTAATTTTAATTTTAAATGCTTTTTAATTACCAGTAATATTTTATTTTCTACTCAATTATTTTTTACTCCCCTATGATTCAATAGTGATATCAAAAAATTATTTTCATTGTAAGTAAGATTTTAGATGAAAAGAAGAGTAATTTAAGTGGTGAGACTTGTATTTGAATGATTGATTAGATGTGAAAATTTAATATAATATAAAGATTTTTAAATAGACTCAACTGAATTAGATTAGGATGAATAAGCTTTTACTTCAAAAGTAAGAAATATCATTGATGAGTGACTTAAGAACAAGTGATAATTAGATATATGAAAAATTGATCGGTCATTTTTTAATTTATCTCATATTTAAGTTTTTATTTTTTATTTTTTAAATTTAACTTATAAATGAGAACTAAGTAGACATGATTCAATAATAATATTATCTTTCAAAAATGTTTATTTTCCATGATCAATTGTTCTATTTTCTAACTTCTAATTATTCATTTGATTGATTATATTTGTAGTATGAAGCCTGGAGACATAACCACTGTGCTATGCAAATTAGCAAAGCCACACTGCCATCGTCTTAAAATCAAAGCAACCATGGGCTTAGAGGCCAAAGCTGCAAGGCACCGAGACATGGGGCAAAGGCTAAGCTGCAAGCGGACGTCGAGGGTTTATTTAAGTCACCTCTTACTCTCTTGCTCTCATCTTTCCTCTTATTCACTTCATGATCTCAGCTTACCGCTTTTTTAACATTCTCATGGTCATCATGGATCATGCTTGTAGCTCCACTATCCAGTTGCCTTGCACCCTTGAACCTTCATCTCTTACAGTCTACCTATTTGTGCTCTCCACCTCAAACCATCTTGCGACCCTCTTATCTTCAAGTCGGTGGTTGCCTCATGGCCTTACGGTTTCAGAAGCTATCACTTGTCACCTGTCAACTCCTTGCCCTCGCCTTGTGAGGCTCTCCATGCTCATGACTCATGGTTGTGTCCCTCATGGCATCATGACCTCGCTCCCTCCTGGCCTCCTACTACCTCATGCCCTCACTCCCCTATTGTTAGTCGACTCCTCATCCTCAACTTGCCTTGTGCCCTTGAGCCCTTGTGATCCTCACTGATCTCGCCCCACCTAGCCACCTCAAGTCTTGACTCTTTGTACTCGTGGCTCATCTCGCACTTGTGCTCTCATGCCCTTGTCGAGCTTACTCTGTTCGACCACTCTGGCTTCCTCACTCATAGCTCACCTTGCACTCTCATGTCCCAACAATCCTTATGGCTTGTTCCCTCTGATCATCTTGCTCTCACAGCTGCTTGCATCCTTACTTTGTAGATAGTCAGAGAGGATATCATTCTGGCTCACTGGTAGACTCATGCTCACTCATAGACCAGCATAAGCTCAGCTGTGTTACGCGAGCATAAAATGAGACATGACCTAAGGCACGTATGCTTATATCGTGCTGGGACAAATGAAGTGCTATGCACTCCATGTCCAACATGGAACCATACCCTATCGTACCAAGCTCAACCAAGCATGGTAAGGGTCGTTCTTCAAGCGGATGTGTTCGGGTCAACCCAAGCATGATTAGTTGAATGACTACCTAGATCCCTTTATCCTATAATTAGGATCATGAGTTGCTCTACTAGCACCTTGATAAAATATGCAAAACTTAAAGTGATGTAGACCAACCCACAACCTGTATTTTAAGTGGACCAAATAAAATTAGACTCATACTTAAATAGACTATGGGTTGTAAAAATGTCAACTCCTCTTGTTAAAGTAATTGAGTTCTATAGGGAGGATTACGAATTCAATACTAAGGATTTAGGAATAATTACCAATTGATTCTTACCCCACTTAGAACAAAGAGTTCTGAATGGAAGAAATTCCTTGGCAATTGAGAAAAAAGGAAGACTATAAGTTCGATCAATTATAAATGTAAAATTCGTCCATAGTAAGAGGAGCTTCCAAGGTTGTTGCAGGTCCCTCCAACAACTTCAGCTAAGTCAACCCTAAGAGTACAAGATGATAATTCTGAGGATGAAGCTTGGATGATAATGTAGAATACTAATCAACAAAGGTTGAATCTTGATGCTCTAATCCAACGATCTTATGTGCACATCCTTGCGAAGGCATTCAAGATAGCCAAATATGTTTTTTATGCCCTTTTCAAGAGCCTCAGAAAGATATGCAAGTGATGAATAAAACCCATGATGGATTACATTTTCCTAGAATGATTAGACCAAAATCGAGTAATTAGATCATGCATCTCCGAGTACTCTTGCCAACAGTAAGCTTGATCCGGTCGACGGTAGAAGAGGCTGAAGAATCCCATGATTTGGTATGATGCTTTGTCGATTTAAACATTAAGATTGTCCATTGCAGGGGAGGAGGGGCTGAAGACTCTCGTTCTATATTATATTTATTATCTCCTCGCTATATCCTTACTACTACGTCTCCTCCTCGCCATTGTTTTCTCTTTATATATTCTCCACTGTTCATACATGATTATTTGTTGCATACTGCATTTATGAGGAGAGTTCTCTGGAGGCAGTGAAGGGAAATAGGAAACTTAGATGAGGAGGAAGTAGGGGAGAAGAAGATGACACAAAGGAGGATAGGGTGGTGAGGAGCGATATAGCTAGCCATGGTGGATGAAACCTGCCCATGCCCAAATAAAAGGAGGGTGCTCAACCCCTGCGTGCCTACCCATGTGTGGGGGTATTCTCTCTTTGCTTCCCCAATTTTTTATTCACTCTCACTCCTCACTAATCAAACTCCAAATTGTACAGCAATTAACGATCTCTGCTTTCCCATAGGTATTAATTAATTGATGGTCTGTTCTTGGTTCAATAAAGTTGTATTAAGAAGGCTCTTCTCTGTAAAATATATTATCAGTTGGATACTTCTTCTCCGTGAGACAGGACTATTGCTACTGCTGAAAATATGTATGAAGAATGACCAGGCTACAATATATTTTGAAAGGATTTCTTTGTCTAAAAAGAAAGAAAAAACTTTAACAGGAAGTTCGCACCGTTAAAGCAGATTCGACGGCGCACATCCTTTCGTGTGTAGGAGTTCAATCTCCAAACTGCATCTGGCAAATGGTGTTTGATGCTGTTGGGCTGGATTGCCGCAATGTTACTGTTATTGCGTATGCAACTGCAGCTGCCACTCCCCAGGTTCACTTGGTTAAATAAAATCTGGCCTTGTTGTGATCCTCTTGTTCTTATCTTTTTGCCTTCTAAAGAAATCTCATTGGTAATCTGTTCTGGTGCTCTCCTCCCTCTGATAATCCTCTTGATGACTAACTACCTTGTACTTGTGTCAGCCCTGTCATAGATTGTTGGCTCTCCGTTATTCCATTAGCCCCCAATGTTCAATTTCTTCATCGGTCATACTCGAGGGTCGCTGAACCTGCTACTCTCCTCCACTTTATATGTGCTGAGCTGTCTATCTTTTTGCTGCATTTCTTCCCTATTCAGATTGCATTTATTACTTGTGTTGCTGTTTTGTTGTGCATCCTTCTTTTGATTATCTCTGTCTTTCTGTTGATAAGATCTATCTTTTAGATCCCTCCCAGTTTAATATCCAGATCAACGGACAAGTTTTCCTTAGTAGCCGGACCATGCAATGCTAGTGTGCACCAAGAATTAAGCCTCGCCTCAACATACATAGTGTACAAGAATTGCATGAGGAATCTCATTTAAACTTTCACATCGCCACAATCCTTTACTCCCTCTTTCTCCCTCTCTTCGTCTCTTCCTCCATTCCTGAAAACTAAAGACTTTTCTTTTTAGTGGTTTTACAATCGGCTGCCGAAACTATTTTATAGAAGTTAGTGCATACACAGCTTTATAAAAGAGCAGACTTCAACTCTTGAGTTTATTCGTCTTCTTTCAGCTCCTGATCCAACCTTTTCAGGAGTATACTATGCTTCCTGAAAAAGTATCTTCGATTGAACTTGATCTGCTGCTGCTCTTTAGGTAGTTTTGACAGAAGTTCATCTTGGCCCTGATTCAGCTCCGGTGGCTTTTCTTGGGCTGGATTTTCCTTCTGTTCAGACTTCTTATTTTTAGATAATATAAAAGTGTTTGCAGCCAGTTATTTTAGTCATTTTGCTTACTTTGCAATGCCCCTCGACGACTAAGAGCTAAAGAAGGGATATATATCTGATCGAATCCATATATTATCTTAATTTTCATATTTTTGCACTTTCTTATTTTTCTTCCTTTTTTGCCTCCGAGGAAACAACATTCAAAAATGAGAGGTACCAGAACCTCAAATCAAATACAAAAAATGACACAAGGACAAAGAAGGAAGTTGCTGGTAAACATACTCTACCCTAACCCTATCAAATGTATTTCATACCCTCTGATAGAGATATGATTAACATCAATCTTAAAGAGAAAGGTGGTTATGAAAATCAAACTCATGACCTCTCACACCCTAAGCAAGAATTATATCACTAGACCAAACACCCCTTGATATATGCAAGAATCATTCAACATCTTAGACCAATAGGCATGTGATCATTGAGTAAATAGTGCGATCATCATCCAAGTATAGATTAGTTAAATTATAATTCACCAACAAAGATTAAATAGTAGATAAAAAAATGCACAATAATAAATTTTCCCATAGTAGTTTAATGCATTCCTTGATTTGAAGCGACTATGAAACAAGATTCAAAAATGACAAGGTAAAAGAACCTCAAATCCAATAAAAAAAATAATAAGAGGAAGAAGAAGGAAGTTGCTAGCTGAAAAAGGAGATGGTTAAACCAACCATCCCCCAATGGCGATGAGAAAAAAATCAAAAAAATAAATTGGTGAAGCAACCTCTTGCACCCAAAACAAAAAAATCATACCACCAGGCCAAACCCTCAATAACAACCTAATCTTGACAATTGACACTTCAAATGTAATTTCGACTCAGTTGAGGAAATAAGAATGACATAAACGCCAAAGAGAAATGGGTTTTATAAGAATTGCACTCATGACCTCTCTCTCCCTAAGCGATAATAATACCACTAGACAAAACACCCATCTATATTTGCAAACATTAGGCACGTGTTTTTACCGATAACAGTGTGATAGTATTGTAAATTGTGTAATTATCATCTAATTATAAATTACCAAAACCATGATTTGCCAAAAAATATTAAACATTAGATTAAAAAAAGTACACCTTGATGTATTTTCTAAGAGTAGTTTGATGCATTCATCTATTAGAATCGATAATGCAGAAACAATCCAAAACACTGATAGTAATAGAAGCTCCAATTCACATACAGAAAAGGACACGAGGATGAAGAAGGAAGTTGCTAGTGGAAAAAGGAGATGATCATACCTGCTAGCCCATGATGATGATGAGAAAAACATCAAGAGTGAGGAGGAGAAGCAGAGCTTATTAGGAATAATGAGCAACCAACCGATGGAGACGAGAATGACATCAACAGAAAAGAGGAAGGGGTGTTGCAAGAATTTAACTCACAACCTACACAACCAAAATGAGAATCATACCATTAGACCAAACACCCTCTTCTCTATACAATCATTATCTAGATTCTTCCACAGGTAAGCGTCTAATCACCTAGTTAAAAGCTCAATCATCATCCGAGTATAGATTACCAAATGAGACGAGAACAATGCTTATTTGAGAGTACTGTGAGAATGGACACGAGAACGAATATAGATTAGTCAAACTACGATTCAGTAATAAAGATTAAATAGTAGATAAAAAATACACAATAATGAATTTTCCCCAGAGCAGTTTAATGCATTAATTTATTAGAATCGATAATGCAGAAACAATCCAAAACACCGATAGTAATAGAAGCTCCAATTCACATACGGAAAAGGACACGAGGATGAAGAAGGAAGTTTCTAGCGGAAAAAAGAGATGATCATACTTGTTAGCCCACGATGGTGATGAGAAAAATATCAAGTGTAAACCTTATTTTCTTAATAGATTTTTTTTTAAAAATATATTATTATAATATTAAAATAATAGATAAATAAAACAAAACAGAAAAGAAAATGAAATAAATAAAATAGTTATTTATCAGATAGATTTTTTTAATTATATATATATATAATGATAACAATAAATAAATAAAATATAATAAATAAAAAGAAAAAAAAACTAAAAATCATGCACTTGCAAAGCACGTGCAGCGAGTTGGGGGCAAGTCGGCGGGCGAGTCGACCGACTCACCGATAGGGTTTTAAACCCTTAAGAATAGGGTATGCCCTATTCGAAAGGGGAGAGGATGGCCAGCAGCTACAGGTGTCGGCGAGCGGCGCTGATGACAAGAGGCGATGCTGCTGGAGGAAGGGCATTATCTTGCGGCCGGGGGCAGATAGAACCGATTCCAGCGAGCGAGAGTTGAGCGAGGAGCGGTGAATAGGGGAGACTCCCTGTTTCTGCTGGTTCCGCCAGCGAGGAGCTCTTCCTCCCACCGCGACGATCCTTCTGAAGGAGAGCCGACTCCTGTGGAGTCAATTCGATGCTGCAATCAGAGTTAAGGAGGCGCGGCAAAGGCTGGATTCGGTGCTGAGCAGCGAGGCAGAGGCGCTGTGCAAGGCCGGTAGCTGTGGAGACGCCTTGAGCTCCACTGACGGTGAGAGGAGCTCGCCGGAGGGTGGAGGAAGATGAGTAGTTGTTCATGAGTGTTCAATGTGTTAACGGCAACAGAGCGACAGAGGAAGGCGGCGTCGGACGGCGGCGATGTGCGACGGGCTCAAGCAGGGCTCCAGCGGGAAGATGAGTTCGACCACACGTGTGACACACGTGCGGCGGTCCGGCTTGCGGCGGTTCGGACCGGATAAGTCCAGTTCATGGTCGGTTCAGGGCCTGATTCACCTCGGTTCTAGCTGGTTTTCACGGTTTTACAATCGATTTGAGTGGGTTTAATCCTTCTAGGGCTTGATTGGTGAGTTTTGAGCATTGAGAAATTTATTTAGAATTTTTAATAAATTTTAGGTGTGGTTTTCAAATTATTTTAGGTTGGGTTCAAGGGTTTGAGTGCGTTAATGATGTCAGAAAAATCTAAAATAAATTATGATAATATTTTATGCTTAGGCATATTTTCCATGATTTAATTAGAATTTTTCAAGATTACTAGAATTTAGTTTCTGATTTAATTAAGATAATTTGGATTAATTTAGGGTTTAAATAAATTAATTGTATGTTACATGCATGAAGAAATATTTTTGTAGGTGTTATGACATTTAAATTACATTAGTTAGAATTAAAATAATTTATTTAGAATTTTTTACAGAATTAATCAATTTAGGAGATCGTAAATTGAGGTAATTAGATTAATTAGATTTTTTTCAATTAATGAAATTGAATAATTTGGATTCTTATAAATTTATAATGTGATAAAATTTTAAAAATTATTTTATTTAGATTTTCTAATTAGTGAAATTGGATAATTTGGGATTTTATAAACTTAATTGATGTAATTAGATTTTTTTAGAATTATTAAAAATATTTTTAGAATTAATTAAGATGATATATATTGATTAAGATTTTTAAATATAATTAAATTATTAAATTAAATATTATTTTATTTATATTTGATAGTGTTGGATTGTGATTGTTAATATGATGGATGATTTGTTGATTATAAGGAATTAAATAAAATAAAGAAAATGGTGTGAGGATGTGAGTAGAAGGGTAGATAGAAAATCCTTATTTGAATTGTATGATTTATAGTTGTAGGATGTATTTATTTTATCTTAGGAAAATTAATTGTTGTGTTGTTGCTTGATAAATCACGACCAAGCTGTGAATTGTATTGGAATAATAAGGAATTTATGTATTTGATTGATTGATTGCTTACTTTTAAGAATCACATCCAAGTTGTGAATTCTTGCTTGATACTGCTTTGTGACTCAGATGAGGGCTTATGGTTTCAGATTTCTAGCCTACTAAAGATGCTGAGTCCTAAAGGGCGTTGTTAATTATTGTACATGCTGATAAATTATGTATCTGCTTGGTTGCATATTTGATTAGCATGTGAATTATTAGAAGTATGTCATGCTAGTTTAGATATGATGCTATTGTATGCGTGCTTTTGATATGAGTTTGAAAGTTATACCATATTGGTATATGTATAATGCTATTATATGCATGCTTTTGATATTTATACTCATGTTATGTTATTATTGATATGTTCATGTTGCTAGAGATGTAGAGACACTTAGCAAGTACATGGAACATGATGATATGAGACATAACTAGAGATACTTTAGGTACATGTTATGATAACACCTAGAGTGGTCTTATTTGACATTTAACTAAGAACTTTTGGACATCTTAGGGTCATGGTAACCCAGGAGATGACATTAAGATTCTTAGTCTGCTATATAGCCGAGATCTCACTTCGGTGTAGAGCTCAACTTATTTGGATTACTCCAAGGTAGATGGGTGCTAGGAACAATACCGTGCCATACGCTACTAGTGTTAGGGAACCTAATTAACATTGGCATGCTCAACGATATGGGTCCTTGAGCAGTCCAAGTTCATTGGTTGCATATGCAGCGGATCTCAACTTGCCAGACTGTAGATGGTAGTGATTTGTGTTTTTATATGGTGATCTTACCATAGGGCAGAATTACAGCGCTGTATGGTACTTGTGTTGCATAGAAGGAGTGCCGTGGTTATTAGCTCCTTCCACCAATGTCAGTGCATAAGCATCTAGGACAGAGATGTAGAGTTAACACTGACGGGGTTCGGGGAGATTCCTGACGAGAGATTTACCTTGAACATAGGATGACTGCCTTAGGAATATTACTAGATAACTTTTGGTATATTTGTTAAGGTGATATGTTACTTTTAAATTTAAGTTACTGTTATGAATACAGTTTTGTATCATGTTCACATGCCTTATTTTAAATAATGTGACTGCTACTTTGATGTGTTAAGTCTTGTTATATATTGTGGGATATGTTAATTTAAATCATGTGACTTGGTAGATATATTTATTTATTGGTTTGTACAATATCTTATGCTCATTTTTAGGATGCTCTCTCTGTAGCCTCACTAAGTTTCGCGACTCAGATGTGCACATTTTTCTCCTGTTGCACAGGTTACAGGTTGGCCATTAATGCAGGGAGCGAGGGAGAACCTTTTTATGACGAAATAGAAATTACTTTGGAATCTAGATAGAGATTTCATTATTATAGTATTGATGTAAAAATTACATTGTTATGTTTCCGTTGTGTTTAATAAAAAGAAATTGTTGTGCTTTATGATACATCTAGCCTTGTAAGTTGTGGAGGAGAAGTGCAGCTTATACGACGGTTGCCACGTGCCCAAATGTGGATTTGGAGCATGACATCAAGGGTGAGGAGGAGAAGTTGAGCTTATTAGGAATAATGAGCAACCAACCGATGGAGATGAGGATGACATCAACAGAAAAGAGGAAGGGGTGTTGCAAGAATTTAACTCACAACCTCTCACAACTAAAACGAGAATCATACCACCAGACCAAACACCCTCTTCTCTATACAATCATTATCTAGATTCTTCCACAGGTAAGCATCTAATCACCTAGTTAAGAGCTCAATCATCATCCGGATATAGATTACCAAATAACACGAGAACAATGCTTACTTGAGAGTACTGTGAGAATGGACACAAGAACGAATATAGATTAGTCAAACAATGATTCAGCAACAAAGATTAAATAGTAGATAAAAAATACACAATAATGAATTTTTCCTAGAGCAATTTGATGTATTCCTTGATTGGAAGTGACGATTAAACTAGATTAAAAAAGGACGAGGTAAAACAACCTCAAATATCATACAAAAAATAACACAAGGATGAGAAGGAAGTTGCTGGCTGAAAAAGGAGATGATCATACCTACCAGTCATCTTTGCAATCAATATCCAGATTCTTTCATATGTAAGCATACCCTGCCCTAACCTATCGCATGTATTTCATGCCCTCTAATAGAGATAAGATTAACATCATCATCAAAAAGGAAGGCATGTTGTGATAATTGAACTAACGACCTCTCATACCCTAAGTAAGAATCATACCACTAAACCAAATACCCCTTAATATATGTAAGCATCATCTAATATATTGGACCAACAGGCATGTGATCATTGAGTAAATAGTGAGATTATCATCCAAGTATAGATTAGTTAAATGACGATTTACTAACAAAGATTAAATAGTAGATGAAAAAATACACAATAATGAATTTTCCTAGAGTAGTTTGATGTATTCCTTGATTTGAAGCAACGACGAAACAAAATTGAAAAATGACAAGGTAAAAGAACCTCAAATCCAATACAAAAAATAATACGATGATGAAGAGGAAAGTTGCTCACTGAAAAGGAGATGGTTATACCAACCACCACCAATGGCGATGAAAAAAATCAAAAAGATGAATTGGTGAAGTAGCAAAAAAAGGTGTTGCGAGAATCAAACTTTGACCTCTTGCACCCAAAGCACAAATCATACCAACTAGACCACCCGATTAAGATGAGAATGACATCAACGCCAAACAAAAGTGGGTTTTTTAGAAATTGAACTCATGATCTCTCTCTCCTTAAGTGAGAATACCACTAAACCAAAGACATATATATATTTGCAAACATCATGCACATGCTTTTAATGATAACAGTGAGGTAATATTGTCAATTGTTAATTATTATCCAATTATAAATTACCAAAACCATAATTTACCAAAAAGAATTAAACATTAGATTAAAAAAAGTACACCTTGATGTATTTTCTAAGAGTAGTTTGATGAACTCATTTATTAGAATCAATGATCGAGAAACAATCCAAAACACCAATAGTAATAGAAGCTCCAAATCATATACGGAAAAGGACACGAGGATGAAGAAAGAAGTTGCTAGCAGAAAACGGAGATGATCATCCCTGCTGGACGATGATGGTGATGAGAAAAACATCAAGGGTGAGGAGGAGAAGGAGAGCTTATTAGGAATAATGAGCAACCAACTGATAGAGATGAGAATGATATCAACAGAAAAGATGAAGGGGTGTTACAAGAATTTAACTCATAACCTCTCACACCCAAAACAAGAATCATACCACTAGACCAAATACCCTATTGTCTATGCAATCATTATCTAGATTCTTTCGCAGGTAAGCCTCTGATCACCTAGTTAAGAGCTCAATCATCATCCGAGTATAGATTACCAAATGATATGAGGACGATGATTACTTAAGAGTACTGTGAGAATGGACACGAGGACGAATATAGATTTGTCAAACTACAATTCAGTAATAAAGATTAAATAGTAGGTAAAAAATACACAATAATGAATTTTTTCCAAGGCAATTTGATGTATTCCTTGATTGGAAGCGATAATTAAACAAGATTAAAAAAGGAGAAGGTAAAAGAACCTCAAATGTTATACAAAAAATGACATGAGGATGAGAAGGAAGTTACTGGCTGAAAACTTCTTGCACCGAAAGCCCCTGTTAGGGCATTGTGCTTCAATGCCTCCATGGATTTTTAGGGCATGCTTCCTTGCGAGCCAGTAGCCCGATCTTCTTCCTTCGCTTCCTTGCAAGCCGGTAGCCCGATCTTCTTCCTTGGCTTCCTTGCGAGCCGGCAGCCCGATCTTCTTCCTTCGCTTCCTTGCGAGCCGGTAGCCCGATCTTCTTCCTTCGCTTCCTTGAGAGTCGACAGCCTGTGTGGCATAGACAAAGATCACCAGTTTGCCTACCAGCCTTTGTTCCTAAGGTGTAGCGGAAAGGATGAAAAGAGCAAGGGAACAATAAGAAGGGAAATAGATACTTTTATTGGAAAGAACTCTAGACAAAATCTCCTTTATTACAATTTTTACTCTCTCAATCTAGATCTCTCTAAAGCTGTCAAAAAAACTCCAAGGAATTGCTGGGTGGAACGGGGCATTTATAAAGAACTCAAGAGTTGAGTCTGTTGGGACTGCCTCCGCTTCCTGATCTCATCTTCTATTACTGTGTTGCCTTCCATGTTTTCTGCCCCTGCCTCGTGATGCAGATCACGATATGTCCTAGTTGTCTCCTACTCCATGTGATCTCAGATGAGTCGCTCAAATTACCACGGGGTAACTTCCTTCTCCCAGTTGCTTTCTTCCAATGGACACCTTTCCATTGGGCAAGATACTCGACATATACAGCTGGGCGAGCGATTCATCTTCCCATGATCAAATTCCTTCATTATTATTGGAGGGACACGCTCCTGTTGTTCTCCAACAGCATTGTGCTTCATCGATAGGCCTTCCAAGATGGTTTAGGTGAAGGGGATCTTGCCACCACTTTGCCCCTTCACAAGTTGCAAAACAGACAAGCATCCCACCCCTGGTTGTGCACCTACCACAGCTGCTAGTATCCCCATGGACGTTGTGGGTATGACGCCAGGTTGTGCAATGTTTATCATCATGAGGCTGCCAAGGTGAGGGACGACCATCGTCTTGGTTTTCACCAAGAAAACTATTCTTAGGATGAAATTGAAGTCATCCATGGACACAATAGTTATGTCCGCTCATCCCTTCTAACCGACTTGGAGGGGCACCTTGTGGACTATACTTGCAATGCTGGATGCTGTAGTGTTAACTCTTTTTTATTTTGAAGCTGCTTGGTTCATTATTCAACTTCAACTCTCAGGCTATTCTTTACGCATGAAGTTATATGTGGCTCCAGTGTCTACCATCGCCTCCCATGGACATCCACTAACAATGAGAGATGCATATAAGAGCTTGGGGTCTGGCTTTGTGTAGATAGCATTGAGGCGCTACTCATACAGGTGCGATTAGGTGGAAGTTTCCCCAGCTTCATCATCATCATCATCACCATCTTCTTCTTCTTCTTCTTCTTTGTGGGCAATGATGGCTGCTGCCTGCTTCCTCTTTAGGTAGTGATGCACAGGGTGTAACCATTTGCAAAGAGAGCACCCGCCCCGCTAGTCCAAATCATTGCCAGTGTCATTGTTGCTATTACGTATAGGCATTATGGTAGGTACTCTTGGTTGGAGTGCTGGGGAGTACCGTGCACATGTGGAGATCGTGCATGGGTCCTCTAGGTTGGAGCCCCTTAGAGCCTCCGGACATTGTGGTGGCATCCCTAGGTGTAGATCCATGAGTCATTCAGCAATGGAGATGGTCTCTCGTAAGGAAGTGATGCCTCTTTAGAACAACTCATTCTATGTTCTTGGTTGCAAACCTTGAAGGAAGCCGAAGATCATATCTTTAATATCCATCCAGATGTTAAATTCTTGAATATATTCGCATACTGATCGATTTTAATACAAGTCTCGGAGGTGCTTGTGGGCTATACAGGCGGCATTGACGGAAAGAAATTGATGGCATAGTTCTCTCACCATCTCTTGCTGGTCGTCAGGCTCCCTGGTTTCACCATCATCATGCACTTTCATCGAATCCTCCACCACTGTTTGGTGTCACCATTCAGATACACAGCCACGATAGGGACTTTGTCTTCTTGCACAGTCTTTGTCATCTTGAAATATTGATCCATTTCCCAAATAAAGTTCTCCTAGGTTTTGCGTTTCTTTCTCCTGAAAATGGCTTTGGCCCCGACTTTCTCCTAGGAATACGTCATTCATCAGATTGCAAAAAGTCGTCGGGGCGTTCGTGAGTCTGAAGGGCATCACCAAGAATTCGAACGACCCGTATCTGGTAACGCAGGTTGTTTTTGCTTCGTCCCCATCGGCGATTCTTACTTGCCAGTATCCGGAGCGGAGATCCAACTTCGTGAATATCCTAGCATGGGTTAGTCGATTAAAGAGATCGGCAATTAAGGGGATGAGATACCTGTTATTTACCGTCACTTTGTTGAGCGCACGGTAATCTACACACATCCGCAAGCTTCCGTCCTTCTTTCGTTGGAAGAGGACGGGTGCGCCATATGGTGCTTTTGAGGGACGGATTAAGCCGGCTTCCAGCAGTTCGTCGAGTTGCTTCCTTAACTCGGCAAGTTCTGCGGGAGCCATGCGATAAGGTCCCTGCGCTGGTGGTCGAACGCCAGGGAGGAGTTCGATTTGGTGGTCTGTAGGTCGCCGGGGAGGCAGCGTCCGTGGAAGCTTCGAGGGCATCAAATCCAAAAATTCCTCTATCAAGCTTCCTATACTTGGCGGGATTGTCTCCATATTTGTCGTCGGGTTGGATTCTTCGTGAAGAATTGCTACAAACGTTTCTTCTCCATGGCGCATCCCTTTGACGAGTTGTAAAGCAGAGAGTTGCCTTACTTTACTCGAGGATGCAACTGTTGCCGCAGCCTTCATGAACCCAGGTTGAGATACGTCCATGATCATCAAACCGTTCAAGTAAGGTGCCACCATTGTTTGGGATCGGAGTAAGAAATCTACACCGAGGATGAAGTTGAAGTCATCCAAGGGTACGATGGTGAGATCAACCTCTCCGTTCCAATGCCCGATGGTGATGGGTACGCGACGAGCAATTCCGACTACTTCAGATGGTTGTGCATTTACCGTTTTTATCTTGAAACGGCTTCCTTCAATCTTCAATCCCAACTCGCGCGCATAATCTTTGTTCATGAAATTGTGTGTCGCCCCTGTGTTGACCATAGTAGAGCACAATCGTCCGTTGAGCAGCAGCGGAACGTACATCAGACGCGGATCATGTTTGGCTTGAATGGCGCTGATTCGCTGCATTGGCGCTGCTCAGACGGTAATCTCCTCTTCCTTTTCTTCTTTCTCTGCTTTTTCGCTGCTTATGATGGTAGCGATTCTTTCACGATGCGGGCAGAGTCGCTCCGGATGGGGGTCGCCACAAATCTCACATTTCCTTCTGCGATTTGCGTTGTTGTTGTTGTGGTTGTGGTGGTTGTTGTTCGAAGTCCCCTGTCCGGCTGGGTTGTGCGACGTATTCTGCTGCAGATTCTTTCTTCGCCCGTGTCCTCCTGGTGGAGCAGACCGTCCATGTGATCCTTGAGTGCGATTACGCGGAGGAGCGGTCCTTCCTTCGGTTCGATGGGTTTGCGAGGGCGGCCGAAGATCTATCAGCGATTCCGCAGCATATATCGCATTAGCCAAGTTGCTAACTCCCTTTTTCATCAGCTCGTTCTTTACCCACGGCTGAATACCCCGGAGAAATGTGAACAACTGGTCTACTTCCGCCATGTCCAAAAGATCCAACATGATGTTGTTAAAATTCTGGAGGTATTCCTGGATGCTCCTCGTTTGCTGCAAGTTTTGCAATCTTTCGCGAGCCACCCAAGCCACGTTGGTCGGGAGAAATTGCCGACGTAGTTCCTCTGTCATTGCCGTCCAGGAGATGATCGCCGTAGCCTTCCCATTACGATGGGCTTCGCAGCGAACCCTCCACCACTGCTTCGCATTTCCGACGAGGAAGGCGGCAGCAATCGATACCTTCCTTGCTTCGTCAATTCCTGCGGCTTCAAAGTACAAGTCGAGGTCCCAGATGAAATTCTCCAGGACCTTCGCGTTTCTTTCGCCCGAGAAGGTGGATGGATCTAGAATTCGTACAGGAGGACGTTGTTGGCGCGGAGGCTCCATCACTTGGTGGATTTCGGACGGGGACACTTCTGTTCGGAAGTTTCTTTCGATGGGAACTTCCGGGTTGCGTCGTCCTGCCTCACTCGTCCGTTCCTCTGCTGCCCGAATTTGTTCCAGTTCCAGCCGGATAGCAGTCATCGCTGAGTGAAGTTCCTCCACTCGGTCCTTCAATGAGTCACCGCTGTCTGCAGTCTGCGATGATAGGGCCAACTCCTCGATGTTGCTCATCCGATCTTCTAGCCTTTTTAGTGCTTGTTTGGTCACCATGATGTCCAACTAAGGCTCTGATACCAAATTATTACACCCAAAACTCGGAAAGTTTTCCCAGTTACTTGAAGCGGGTGCAAGGCGTATCGTTCCTTCAATGGGAAGACGATACCTGCCTATTTCGCTAAGCTCGTACGAGGAAGACGATGTGGAAGTGAGGGAAAGGATTGTTTATTATTATTAAACACCAGTAAAACCCTCAAAAGAATACAATATTAACTCCCTCTCTCGATTACAAGAAATGTTATTTTAATCACCAAGTTTTTCCGTGTGTTCTCTTCCTTCGGAGCCGCTATTAATAGCCTTATCTCCTTTCGTCAAAGTGTGCGTCTCTTCCTTCCGGAGGATGTGTCCCTTGACGTGGCACCTCTTCATCTTTGGGCTGTAACATCATGAGAGACATGAAAAATATAGGAGTGGCCACACCAACACTTCACGAATGGTTGCAACTTTGATGCTTCTTCGCCTTGCAATATCTTTGTATGGTGTTATTGCTCTTAATGCGTGATTGATTTAATAATGTCATCTTGATAGCTGTATGTACGCCTTGTTTTAGTTATTTGGTGTGTCGTGTATGATACAAGTTTACTTTATCTATTCGTACCTTGGTGGTGTCGCTCTTGACTAGAGGCGGGTAGATGGATTCCTCTCAATCTACATGGGTCGCCAGATAACTTAATGGCATATTTTTGATTCAGGTTCTTTTAAGCCCGACTTAAATAGACCAATATTTTCTTAGCTCGTGCTGACATTGTCAGAGCCCACGTATTTGTTGGTTAGTCTGCATGCCTATTTTTAAAATTTATAATCTATATAAAAATAATAAAAATATTTAAATTTGTATATGCATAAAAATATTTATCTATGCAAGATAAATTTATCCAACTTTTAATTTCATTTAAAAATAATAGGTGCAAAGAAAATTAAAAGGATTAGATATACATATATTAAAAAAAAATTAATTTAACCCTTGAAGATCAGTCTTTTAAACCTTAAGGATATGTTTTTATAAGATAGATCTCCCCTCATTGATCTTGAACAGCCCCTGAGCTGTCCTATCAGTCCTCTCGACGACTTCGATCTCTAATTCTACTTTCATTATCTTGTATTCTTATCTTAGTTCATCTACCACTTTGCTCTCTGCTACAAGGATGACTACTCGGACAAGTGTCAACCCCCACTTTTCCTATCGCCTAATACCCAACAACTAGTGCATTCTTTACTTTGAACCACTGCCTCTTATCCTCTTTTCGTAACTTCCCTCACTCCCAAATCTTGATCTCAATGTGTCATTTGATCACAATCGTTCATGTGATTAGTCGTTCATGAGCAAGGCCACATATCAAGTGATTACGTCTCATTGATCTAAACAATATCTAATTGAGTAATCAATCACATTGGCATGACACTTCTCTTGGTCTCTCACTCACACTCAGAATTAGTTATAGTTTATGTATATTAAATTTGTGTATTCTAGATTTGATGTAGATGTGATGAGGGTGGCATGTGCATCACCCTTCACTTGCACATTACTCTTTTTTTATTTTATAATTTAACATCATCTTTTCATTCTAAGGTTAACATCATCTTTTGGTAAATTACCAAGAGCATGATCATAAAACATATGTTATCTTGTTAGATTAATTAGACTCTATAGTGATACTATCAAGAGTCTATAATAATATTAGATGGAAAGAAGAATAATTTTAGTAATGAGACTTGTATTTGTATGAAAGAGTAATTTAGGTGGTGAGACTCATATTTGTACTAAAGATTAATTAGATATGAAAAATTGATAATAATATAAAAATTCTTATAATTAGACTTAATTGAATCAGATTAGACGAATAAATCAAACTAAAGAAACATGATGCATTAGTGACTTAAGACGAAGTGATAATTAGATATATGAAAAATTGATCTGCCATTTTTAAATTTGTCATATTTAAGTTTTTATTTTTAATTTTTTTAAATTTAACTTATAAATGAGAACCTGTCACCGGTCTAACTCCTTTGCCCTCGCCTCTTAGTGGTCACGACTCATGGCTGTGTCCCTCGTGGCTCCCCCCGGCCTTTCATGCCCTCACTCCCCTGTGCCATCCACCGTTGTGTTGATGGGATTTATTTCATTTCACCGGCCGATGACCTCTTCAACTTATTGCCATGTGGAAATTTCCAAAGACGCTATGGTCCCACCACACCGTCCTTCTCCCGCCACGTGGCTTCGCCGGCCCTCGCCTGCGTTTTACGTCCTCCTTGATTCCCCGCCTGCGCCAACCGCTACTTTTAAAAAATTGTCTATTGAAATAATTTTTATGCCCTTACGCTCCTCTATCTCCATGTAAAAGTCACGTATTAGAAGTCGTAATTATAGGTAATGATGAAGGGTGTTTTAGGTACCTCAAGACTGCTTATGCGGGCATATGAAAGCATCGGTCAGCCTGGACTACCAGGAAATAGAAATCCGATCACCCCACGCCGGTACGATGACTGCCCCCGCCGTCGTCCTCCGCCACACCACCGCCTTCCTCGAGGGAGCCCTCGGGAACCCCGAGATCCGCCGCCGGATTCTCTCTTCCGCCCGCCGGAGCATCCCCTCCGCTTCCCCTGCCTCCGTGCGCGCCCTCTCCCTCCTCTCCGACGCCCTCGACTCCTCCTCCCCCGCCGCGTCCGCCGCCGCCGACAAGCTCCTCCTCTCCGTATCCGGCCGGAACCCCCTTTCCGCCCTCCTCCTGGCGCTCGCCCACACTCTCCGCGGCTGGGCTGCCCCGGCTGCTCTCGCCCTCCTCGACCTTTTCTCCCTCGACCCGGCCCTCGCCCGCCACGAGATCGCGCCGGCAGTCTTTGAAGCCCTCTTCCTCCCCAACTTCCTTCCGGTGCTCCATTGGTTCGCAGATCAGCGGTCGCGCATCCTCGCTTCCGCTTCGTTCCGAAGTGGACACCCGTTGCTGGCCAAGGACGAGGACGAGCGGTCGGTGGAGGTGGCGGCCGCCATGAGCCTTCTGTCAAGAATGAGCTGCAACCAAGCAGAGAGACTGAAGGAGCTGGAGAGGGAGTACGAGGAGGTGCTCGATGCCAATTGCAGGGTTTTTGCTGACTATTTTAAAGAGGTGGTAGAAATGGGCGATGGAGGACGACGCATTCCGGCGCCACCGCAGCTGGTGCTGAACAGAGATAGCAATGGAAGCGGAGAATCCACAGATGCTGTAGAGAAGGAGAAAACCGCGTCGAGTGAAGCTATTGCATTAAGGGACGGACGGTATAATGTACTTTGGCTTCCTTCTATATATATCTCTATATAACATTTTGCTACTTGCATATACCTTTTTTTTGAAGGAGAATCATCTGATCATTTATTTAGTTCTTGTTAGCGTGCAGTTCTCGGGGACTCTGCTTTTCCTCTTATCAACTTTCATGTTAGTCTCACACTTTTTAATATGATGAAAAATTATTAATGACGTAATGTTCACTTTTACCCTCGTACTTTTTTTATTTACATTTTATCAGTCCAGTTGTTGGTTTCCTTATTCCTTATTCGGTTTTTATTTATCATTTTCCATTTAAGCTCATTGTACTGTCCTTTATATATATGTATGTTGAAGTTTGAGCTAATTGGAATATTTCAGATTGTTTTTGGTTGAGTGGTTCACGCATTGGCCTTTTTTTTTACTTATGCACGATTGCTTTTAAAAAAAAAATCTATTTCAGTTTATTAGTCGATTTTTTATGGATTATTATGTGTGTGGATCAGCTTGGTGGTACTTATTAACTTTCCTAATGAAATTCAGGCATATTAATAACAGTTACAACTTACAATATGCACAGAATAATATAAGTGGATAACAACAGTGAAGAATTAACTGTAGATGTGTGGCTGTTTGAGTCAAAGCTTGTTATTGAGTGCTTTTGAAATCAGTGCTTATAAATTGTTGTGTTTGTGGTGCGTAGTAGTGTTTTTTAGAGTTAATATCCTGCATATTATTGACTCACTTTAAAAGGGTCTCTGGCTCTTTCTTTCTTTTATTTGAAAAATCGATTTTAAACATTATTCAACTGACTCTTCTTTAGCCAATTTGGGCAGAAGCAGATCAATCTGTTGAATTATTCAGCAGGCAAAATAGCCGAGTCCAAATGAACAATTTCCAAGCTCCAACCGTATATCCTCAAAGGGTGGCTCCAGAACTCCTTGTCAGGATACCATCTGGTGGTCTCAGCAATGCTGATGCCCTTTTGGTTCCAGATTCTGGACCAACCTATTCTTCGGATGACAATCTGCAGCACTCTTCTTTTGAGATCGATCCTGAGGTAAATTACCTTGATGCTAATGATGAAAAATATTCTCGTTTGTCACAGTTGGCTGATCTACCAATGCAGCTATTTTTCCTAGGGTGAGATTTTGACATTTCTTATGTTGTTTGTCATTTAGGAAAGAAATGCAAACACAATACTATTACCAACAAACGGACACCATTTTCAACGCTCTGCTGGATCATCACGGTATGCTCCACTACCTGAATGTTCAAGAACCTCTTCCTGCATTGTTATATCCTTGTTGGAACCAAAATAAAAACATTTTGTTTAAGGTGGTTTAATTTATTTTGAAAAAATTACCCTTTCTCATGTATTACATGTGGGATTTCCAGATGCACGTGGAAACCTTCATAAAATCAACTACCATTTGTTTTGTGATATCCCTTTCCATATCTTGCTATCAGTAAGTTTTCCTTTGACATAGTAAAACAAAACACTCGTATGTTTATTTTCTTTTTTGTCTGATTGCCAGTCATTCAAGTCCCCAGATGGTTGATTCTGATAACATCATTGCCTTGAGCAAACAAACTCCTCCCAAGGAATTTGTCTGCCCCATAACAAGCAACCTGTTTGATGATCCCGTGACACTTGAGACTGGCCAGACGTATGAGCGGAGAGCCATCCAGGAATGGCTGGACCGTGGAAAATCAACATGCCCAATCACACGCCAAAATCTCAAGAGTACTCAATTGCCCAAAACCAACTATGTTCTCAAGAGACTTATACACAGTTGGGTAGAAGAGAATCCATATTCAGCTCCAAGTAGGTTGGAGAGCTCCCTTCCAGAAAATTTGAGAGATTTAAGCATAACGCAGTCCTTGCCTTCAAGTGCTCGAGCTCCCATTGATGGCTCTTCCAGTGATCTTCGTCTTGCAATTTCTTCCCTCTGCACATCTGAATTTCTTGATGAATCTGAGAAGGCTGTCCTCCAGATTGAAAAGTTCTGGAAGAACACCAGGTCAGAATCTGTTATCATGTCAATGCTATCAAAACCTGCTGTTTTAAACGGTTTTGTTGAGATCTTGTTCAATTCTGTGAATCCGCAAGTCCTGAAAGTGACAATATTCCTGCTAGCAGAGCTAGCATCAAAGGATAATCTTGTTGTTCAAACACTTACTAGGGTTGATTCAGATGTGGAGTGTATGGTTGCATTATTCAAGAAGGGACTGGTAGAGGCTGCTGTTTTGATATATATCTTAAGTCCTCCGTGGGAGGCCCTTATCGAAATGAATATAACTAATGCCCTTTTCCTGGCCATTACGGATAATGATGATGTCCTGTACGAGATGCCCATGAATCCGAAGACTGCTTCAGTTCTTCTCTTATGGCAGATACTACGAGAAGATAATAATAGCTTGCCTAATATTCTTCGCTCTATTACAGTGGAAAGAACACTTGAGAGTACTATGTTGAGCTTGGAAGCTGACATGGTGGAGGAAAGGATTGCAGCAGTTGGAATACTGGCTAAATGTATGGCAGAGGATGGACGCTGCAGGAAGATAATCGCTAACAGAGCAAAATTAGCACCTATTCTTGAATGTTTTTCTGTAGTGAATGATGTGGATCGCTATGAGATTGTTCACTTCCTATTCGAGTTATCTAAGCTCAACAGGTACTGTGTGATTCAGTTGTTCCCCTTTGTCTCTTTAATCTTAAATTGATTTTGGTGATTGGAAGATAGTCTTTGAATTAGAAACAATAGCATCTCCATGTCTGCAATCTCCAGTGTTGCGTGCTTCTTGCATCTTAACTATGTCTTCTTATATATTTAGGGGGTGAACCCTGTCTCTGTCTGATTGCTGATTCCATGAGGCAAAATCTTCTTCACATTTGAATTTGATATTGTTCCGGAAAAGTTAAACATTCATTGACTATTAATCACTTGACACATGCACAAATTTCTTTTTTTTCTGAACTTTTGCATCTAAAGTTAGTTTTACATTGTACCTAATTACTTCTCTCCAGGAGGTTGTCAAATGAGAAGCTCCTTAGTGACATAAAACGTGGAGGTTCTTTCAGTATGATGCATTCTCTCCTAGTGTACCTACAAACGACTTCCACGGATCAAAGCCCTGTTGTCGCCGGTCTCCTTCTTCAGCTCGACCTTTTGGTAATCTTCCTGGTTGTTTGTCGGTATCCTTTATTTTTCCCTGTTGATGTAAAGGGAGTGTGGCCAGTATGGACACACTGCCTGTTTTCACTAGAACCACCAAAAGGTACAAGAGAAGTTTAAATAAGTAAATTAAAACAAGTGAGATCTTAGATCTATAAATTGCACTGCAAGTTTCCTAATTGTTAATTTGGACCATGATAAGAATGGATGTAGCACATAGTTTTGTGACTCCTGCTACCTACCTGTAACAAGTTGATTTGTTAACGGTAACATGATGACAAATGAAGTAGCATATCAAACATCGTGATTAATATGTTATTATTACTGATACTACTTTATTCTCCAGATGGAGCCAAGAAAGATGAGTGTCTATAGAGAAGAAGCAATGGATGCCCTTATTTCATGCCTCAGAAATGTAGATTTTCCTAGCACCCAGTTAAAAGCAGCTGAGATGATCTTAGCGCTCCATGGAAGATTTTCATCCTCTGGAAGGCCTCTTGCTCGAGCTCTTCTCTTAAAACATGCTGGAATAAGAAAAGGTTACCGAGCTCTCATGGAAGCTGAGCAAACTGGCCATGCTCGTGAAAGTAAACTGGTTAGTTATTTTAATCTAACATCCCATAGATACTGTTGTTTTTGTATATCTGAACTTTTCTCTAACTCTCTTAAATGATAACCAAGTGGGAAAAAAACAACTATAAGACCAAAAGGAGCCAACAAGGCTCCTTGCCGGATTTAAGATTTAAAAGTCCAAACTTCAGATGGTTTCTGCTTAATTTTTCTCTCAGAACTACTTCTGCCATAATTCTTTCTACTAGTCTCTTTTGCTTCTGCTCACCTTGTTGGTTTGCTATTTCGTGACTAATTTAATCTAGGAAGAAAAGGCTGCTGATGAATGGGAAAGGAAAATGGCCTATGCATTAGTTAGTCATGAGTTCGGACTTGTATTTGAAGCATTATCTGATGGTTTGAAGAGCAGAAATCTAGAGTTGTCCTCAACTTGTCTTGTATCTGCAACCTGGCTCAGTCATATGCTCTCTGTTCTTCCTGATACTGGGGTCAGAGGAGCTGCAAGGGTCTGTTTGATGACACAACTTATCTCAATTTTGAAGTCTGCTAGACACACTGATGAAAAAGCACTTTCTATGCTTGCTCTGAGAAGCTTTATGCAGGATCAAGGTAATTCACAGGCATCTATCTTATAAGTTTCAAATCCCTAGCGTGTCCCTTTCTCTTGATCTGATTCACTGATCCCCTATCTGGATGAGCTTTCTCAGTTCTTCTTTAACCATAGTGCATTTAATATTGAGAATTTGTTTCACCTCTTTGTGGTTCTAAGACATGATAACATTTGCGTTTTTGTGTGTAGTATTGTGTAAAACTATATTTTGTCTTTTCAGAGGGACTTCTTGATCTCTCTCATCACATTAAGGACATATTGAGAACCTTAAGAGAGCTTAAGAAGTCATCAGTTTTGGCATATGAGATGCTGAAACTTCTGTCAGATGGGCATGATTCAAGTATTGTAAGTACCTATGTTGTTTAATATAACGCAACAGTGTTGTGGACTCTCTGAATGATCAAATTTTCCGGCAGAAAGATATGTGGACATATGAGGAGTTGATGCAAGTGGATTGCAGCACAAATGAGGAGGTTATATCAGTAATATGCTCCAAAAATAAGATATTTTCAGGTCATTTTGATGGAAAGATAAAGGTATTCTTTCTTTCCTGATCATGAATCATCTGATTTGTGTGATTAGCCCATGGAATCTGCATCGTTTCTGGCTATTTTTTGTCTTAGCTTCCTCTACATTCTAACCTATGACTCTGACTATTTTGGAAAAGAAAAACTATGGCTCTGATCTTCGATTCCCGCGAATGATGAGAAAATAAAGTACCTATATTTCACATCTCTTATATTTTGTACAGAGCTCAAAAATTAACACATATTTAAAATAATTTTGATTGTTTAAGATCTATATATAGAAGCAATGGTCATGATCAACTTGAGGGCATGTTTAGTTGGAACATTCCAACCAAAATTTAATTATAATTATAAGTAGAATCACAATATCTCTACATCGTACGTGATCTAACACTGTAGTGTCAATCTCAGTGCAGTTTTGATTTAGCACTACAAATTCTTGCTATCCGACATAGAACAAACCATCATAGTTTGAGCATTTGGATAAAAAGAGACATCATTAAGGTTCGAATGCAAATCTTTAGATCTAAATATCAAAGCCCTAACCATTACTACTTATCTAGTGTTTTAATATTGAGAAATGATGTTCTCACATTTCAAAAATATTACCTCATACCAAACATACCCTAAGAGACACGACAATGCAGGTGCAGCATTCCAGGCTAGATATGATTTCAATATAAGGCAATTGAGCAGATTTAACTAGTAGATGCAATAAAAAAACACGGTGCTGCAGGCATATCCAGCTAGATGTTGCTTGACAAAGGCATCCTAGACATTGCAAGTTAAGAAAGGATACAATAATTACAATTTGACTTGATTTTGAGGGACACATGAGAAGTATCTGTAATCATGCTTTTCACAGCATGATATCTAATGCAACAATTCAATATTGGCAACATTCAGCATTACAGTGGAAAGTGGCATGACAAACTGATCCATCTCTAAGCGTGGTTTATATATTCAAAAATATATCAATGGGGTTGGAAAAACATACTTTTATGTGAAAATATCTTTCCACCTTTAAGAGTTGATTCCATGTAGGTCTGGAAAGGAGATGGGAATCTTCTTCAAATTGTTCAAGAAACACATGAGCACTCAAAGGCTGTCACCAGTCTGGTCATATTACAGGCTGGAGAGAAACTATACAGCGGGTCACTTGACAAAACTGTAAGGGTATGTAGTTTCCCTTATACATGCACACAGAAACTTGCATCTGGATATTCCCTCATTAATGATCTGTATCGGACAGGTTTGGGCTTTTCATGACGGAAGGATACATTGTACAGAATGTTTTGATTTGAAGGATCCAGTGAGGAATCTAAATGTTACAGATACCATTGCTTGCTACACTTCACCAGGAGCTGGTGTGAAGGTACTATTTACTGTTTCTATCTTCTCCCAAGGAATCTTGATAAGTTTCCATTATATGTTCAGAAAAAGTAATTTATCTTGTTTAAATTTAAATAAGAAAACAAAGAGGTTCTAAGTGCTGAAGTGATCCATATCCTCCCTTCTGATATAGGTACTATCTTGGAACGGAGGCTCAAAGAATCTTAATTCCAGTAAGAATGTGAGGTCTCTGACTCTTGTCCAGGGAAAGCTATATTGCGGGTGCAATGATGGCAGTATTCAGGTAAGCATGATCTGATTTAAATTCTCAGCACCTATTAACCAAATTAAGTCATGTTCTTATCTTCAGTCATGCTGCTAGTTTTGAAGCACATTTTTGGTATCGCCTACTTACCAGGCCCTCAAATTGCAGGAAATCAATTTGGCTACTGAAACGATAGCTTCAATTCAACCAGGGAAGAAAAAGTTGCTGGGAAAGGAACATCCGATATACACACTGCAAGTGCGAGATGGACTACTATGCTCAGTTGGTTCTTCAATAGATGGGAGTGGAACAACAGTTAAGGTAGGACGAATTAGAAGAATCAGACTCAGTTAGGTTTGGTAAAATTTGAAGATATGTTTCTATTGAACCAGGTCCACTTCTCTATTTCTGGCAATTTCTAGCTCAGTTTGTCAAGGTGGCTGGGTTTCCTTTTTCTCTCTCTACTTGTTGCTTGCTACTAAGACCAGGGTGGTGTTTTACAGATGTGGAACACTTCAGATTGCAACCTTATTGGATCACTACAGTCCACCATGGAGGTGCGGTGTATGGCGATCAGCAGTGAATTGATATATCTGGGTTCAAAAACTGGTGCTGTAGAGATTTGGTCCAAGGAAAAGCATACTGCTGTGGGTTGTCTTCAGATAGGTTCAAATTGCAGGATTCAGTGCATGGATGTTGATAACGACGGTGAAATTCTGGTGGTTGGAACATCTGATGGCAAACTTCAGGTACTAGCCAACATTTCTCAATACTGTAAAATTAAAAGATTACCAAAATTCTCCGTCGTCGTTTGCAGTTTTTCCTCATTTTATTTCTTGAAAGCGTTAATCCCTCTTTTCGTGTTTTACTTTTCAGGCATGGGGATTAAGTTGAGGAAGGATTAATTGTCTTCCCATCTCTAGAGAACAGAAAAAGGAACAGAAATTAGGAAAAGAAGGGACAAAAGAACTAGAAGGGCAGACGTATAAAATAGGAGAAAAAACAAGTTGTTGAATCCTGTCATTCTTTGTTCATATAATACTGCAAATATATAAAGAAATAATTGATTGCTAAGAGTAAAAAAAAGAGATTAACTTTTATTATTATCATTATTATTAGTTGTCAGTTAAGGTGGGTTTGAGAATCCTCGTGTAAGCCTGATGAAGCATTGTGTATAATGAAAGTAATAATAAAAAAATTAGTAATTTATCTAAAATGATTTTATTTTTTACCTCATACATTTTAAGAACATTTCAAAAAGAATGGTGAGTGATCCACATTTTTTATTAACTTAATATTGTATAATCTTTTGAAAAAAAGGCTCATGTTTCTAACATTTTTTAAAGGTTTAATTGTGCTTTTTTTTTTGTTATAATGATTGATGTTAAAAAATTATTTTAGTATTGGCATCGTTGAAACCATTTGGTATGCCTTTTTTAGTTCAGTTCTGAATCTAGCAAGTTCTAAACCAAATGAATAGACTTACTTTTTTTTTTTTTCTAGTAATTCATAAGAATCTATATTCAAGAAACTTTTTAATCATAGAGGAACGATTTCACATAACTTATTATTTTTATCTTAAACATTGAGCACAACTTTGCAAATCAATATAACATTTCACAGTCAGATAGTTAATTTGAAAGAATATTCAAACATTGAAAGATATGTGAGCGTATATAATAAAATTTTAGGAAAGTTGGAATCTAACACTTACCACTAATTAACTTACCACTAATTAAATTTGCATATAATAACAGTTAGAATACCATCTGAACTTTAGGTGGAAAAATATGTAGATGGAGATAAATTAATTAAAATCCTATCGAAAAGGGCAAGATTATAAAAAAAGATATAAAGTAGTTCAAGATAGAAAAAAGAGTTGCACATGAAAGAAAAGAAAGAGTTAGAATTTTAGCTTGGAGATATAGTATTTCTGAAAGTAACTTATGGAAAAAAAAATTACATAATTACATTTAGAAATAAAAAAAGTCGAGTTCAAGATACATAAGATTGCTGAAATTGGTATTGTGTTATATAACTAAGAGTTAGTAAGAATACATGATTTTTTTAATATATCAATGTTCAAGAAATATGTACTTTAATATTTATTAAATTCTAAAAAAAATATTTTGAATTAAAAAAAGAAAACTTTAAAAAATATAGATTCATAGATGATTAAAGAGCTGTGGAAAGTGCAAAAAATTACTTTGAACCGTATCATCAATTATTTCTATTGATAATTTGAATTATTTTAAGGATAAATTTGTTTGGGAATGAGATATGAGATTTATAATTTTGAATAAGAATATTTTTATAATATTATAGTATTTTAATAAATTATTTAAAAAAATTAAATATAAAAATATTAAATTTTATTATCAAACATATATCATCAAATAAAATTTAAATTTTAACCATAGAATAAATTTTAATTTAAATTTCAATATGTGAAATCAATTAAAATTTAGGATAAAATATTGGAATAATTCAATTGAATCGAACTAGTTAAACCATAGTTTAAATAGATTAGAATGGATGGTCGAATTAGCCTACCATTGAGATCAATGATTGCAATTTGATTAAGTGATCTTAGTACTTAATGTGAGATGGTGGCTGGACTTAAACTAGTCTAACACTGTCATCCTCAACTTCTTCCTCTCATAGATAGTGATATTGGAGGATCACCTTCATCCACTTCTAATGATATGACCAATTCAGAATAATTTTGTTATAAAAATTGGATGCAAACATCAAGTGAGCCTTCTAACACTATTAGGCATATTAAATCAAGTTTTTAAGATGAATTTAGGGACAGATCACTTACAAAGTGGCAATGATGAAAATTGAATCACCATATGCTTTCTTCAATAATTACTAAGGATTAGAGTGAGTTAGATGGCAATCGTAGTATTAATAAATTCTTTTCATTGAAATCTATCATTTGGTATTAGAATTGAGGTCAATTAATCAACGTTTGGCTGATAAAGTTGAGCCATTCCGGAAAAAATTAGATATTTAGATTTTTGATATTTGGAGCAATCGAAGGTGATTCGAGAAGGTCCATCTGCCTAAAGACTATACTCAATGATGAAAATTGAAATCATGGTTGGAAGACGGTCATTGTCTACTTGAAACTAATAGAAAAAGAAGTAAAATTAAACTATAATGACTCTCAAACTTGAGACCAGCGGTCATCTTCGGGCTTCACAAAGCTATTCATTGATACCCTGTTTCACTAGTAATCATTAGAAATCGAACGAGAATACAAGTGAAATCTTTATTCACATAGAGGTAGAAGCTATTCATACAGAGGGAGGAGGGAAAAGTTAAAATAGATTGAAGGTTTAATTGAGATTGATCTACTGAATACTTTTGCAACAAGTATGATTGGATCAAAGTTGTTAGTGCGTAAGGAGGGAAGAAAGCTTAATCATATATTTACTAGGTGCAGATGTTTTTGAATGCTTATCAGATCATGGTCTCTTGCTTCATCAAAAACTGTCCATTATTTTAATTTAGAAATGTATATAAAATTTTTATCAAGAAAACATTTTAGAAAAAATGAACCTATAGAATTTTTGATTAGTATTTGTCATCCTCGACGTTGGAGCAAGTTTTACTGGGCATAATCCGCTGAATTAAACATATATTACCGGGCTGCAACGTTACGGCCCAATGACCCAGCATGGTACCCTAAGTCTTATATTTATATATTTTATTATTACACCGAATGAATTATTATCATGACCGGTACAGACAACTCACCATTTACCCCATGATTTGCGCCGATTTCAATATCTTGACGTCATACGACGTTTTCTCGGATCCACGATCTCCAAAAGAAGCATGTTCCCTGTCCCGGAAGAAACAGTAGGATTCTCCAGTCTTATCAATGGCCTTCTTCGCCATAAATGAGGAAGCGGAAGCCTTCAACTCCTCCACACTCGCAGGGATTTCCATTTCATTTCCGTCCGCCGCAGGAGAGACAGAGCGAGAGAGAAGAAATGGCTCCGATCGCGGTAGGCGATTCGCTCCCAGAGGGGACCTTGGCGTGGTTCGATGAAAAGGATGAGTTGCAGCAGGTCTCCCTCCACTCCCTTGCCGCCGGCAAGAAAGTCATCCTCTTCGGCGTTCCAGGCGCTTTCACCCCCACCTGCAGGTTTTGAATTTTTTCTTTGATTGGTTCTTCGTGATGATCTTGGTTCCACAAGCAGATCCGCCACGTCGAAGGCGTGCAATATCTATCTGTCCCCTTTTGCTCATCTAGGGCTGGGTTTAGGTTTGCTCTTCATCCAGATGCGTTGTATGTCTGCATACGATATCCGATCTGTAAAGTAAACACGGAGACGGGAAGAAACTTTCGATCACTTTAGCAGATCGTCAAAACCTCTTTATGGATATTGTGTTCGTTTGTCGTATGGAAACAACAAAAGGATGCATTTTGTTTTTCTTTATTAGGAATTATAAACCATCAATCCGTCTAATATGATGTGCTACACCTGGATTGAATTTTTTTTATTATCTACTTCTGATTCCTGACGCAATCTGTGTTCTTTTCGGCTTTGTATGCAGCATGAAGCATGTGCCGGGGTTCATTGAAAAAGCCGAGGAATTGAAATCCAAGGGTGTCGACGAGATCCTCTTGTTGAGCGGTGACTATTTTGCTTTTAGCTAAAACAAGAAAACACAGAAAAATTAAACGTGACCTGGATCCCATTCAATACTCAAATAAGCTGCCTTAAGAATGATCTCAAACTAATTAGCTAATTTTCTGGTTTTGTTGTTTCTTTTAGATCGTAACATTGAAGCATACATATACCTCGATTATTCAGCGTCCAGTAAAATTTTTCCATTTCCTAATTCGTTCCCCATATCTATATTGATTCACAATCCATTAGCTATCCACACTGAAGCTAATATTTCTGCTCTTTTAATACGGTGTCCGTTCTGATTTGCTAAGATCATGAGCTTCTCTTTGTAATCCTTTTGCTATGCGCCCCCTGTTGCAGTTAACGACCCCTTCGTGATGAAGGCATGGGCAAAGACATATCCTGAGAACAAGCATGTGAAATTCCTAGCTGACGGCTCTGGTGCCTACACCCGTGCTCTTGGTTTGGAACTGGATCTCTCAGAGAAAGGACTGGGGATTCGATCGCGTAGGTTTGCTCTCCTCGCCGACAACCTCAAGGTGAAGGTTGCAAATATTGAAGAAGGCGGAGCGTTCACCGTATCTGGCGCAGAGGAGATCATCAAGGCACTCTAGAGATCCTGCTATACGTCTACTAGTTGTGATAATCTAGCAGTATTTTGTGGTGGTGAATTCTGCTAGAGATGTGTTGGTATGGATACCAGAAGTTGCGGTAGCAACTGATGCAGCTATCAATATGAATAAAACTTCCTTTTTCGTGCAATTGAGAACCAGCTACCAGAAGATTTGAACTTTAATGCTTTACCTACGTTTTTTGCCGTGGTTTGATTATCTGCACAATATAATCTTTTTTGTATCGGGAGTAATGCACTTAGTTGAAGGTAAGATCGGCAGAAGATATGCTTGGTTAAGTTGCGAGGGACTTCTAATTATCCCTTAATAAATTTCTAACTTTAGGTGGTGGATTTTATTGCTTTATGAGATCTATAAAAGGTTACATGAGCCGATTAAGAGTTATACTGAGTATGATCTAGCAAATCAATCTGAAAGCATAGCCCAAGACAGATTTGAGCATAATTCGGTTTCCTATAGAGCTCCTGTATTATAGAGCTCCCGTATGATTTATTTGCCTATGCAAATAAACGGATGTGAGCTCACTTAAAAATGATGTTTAAATATTGACGAATGTATTTTTAAATTTTTTCTTTCATATTATTGTTTCAGCTATAGCTCAATAATGCAATATAAGTTTTTATTTAAAAAAGTAATAAAGGTATCTTTAAAGGGCATCATCATAGTTTTTTTTAATAAACGAATGAATATATTTCAAAATAAAATTATAATTTTCTAAAATAGGACCCCTTCATATTTCTCACTATGTTTTTACGTGGGTCATATAATATGTTAGGTAAATATTTAATATAACTTATAAAATTGACAACATAGTGATTAGCATTCAATTAGATTTTAAAATAACTAGCAATAACCTACTTTTTTTAAGAAACTTGAAAGCTAGATTGGATGTGAAGTACTAAAAAATAAACCAAATTGGTTTTCAAGATTATAAGTTCTTTTCTATTTGCCAACTATTTTTGTATAGTTTAAATTTCTAGGTTTTCCAATAGTAGAAGATAAATTGTATGAACACATTGTAAATGTTGAACCATTGATTTTAATAATGAGACAACATTGATGGCATAAGTTGTATATTTTATGGTTCAATTAAAAAACCTAAATAAAATTAATATTTACTGTAAAGGTAAAGTTATAGTCTAATTCTAAATTATAATCAAATCTAATCATACAAAAGTATTTATTTTAAAAAAAGAATAGTGAATAATTTAATGGAGAAATATGGATCCTAATTTGATGCAATTAGTTTTATAAAGAAGTATGAATGCTCATGGTGGATACGAGATACTTCAGTGGTAATTTAATTAGTACTCACATGGACCACCTATATAAAGGGAATATGAATTAAAGTACAAATCATCAAGAAGAAGTGGGTTGCTTCTGATCGACGGGTATCATTAAGTTAGTTATTATTATGCCAGATAACTAAATATAATAATAAATAACTCGAGAAAAAAAAGGCAGTTTAGTCTTTAAGTTATCATATGATATAAGTTATGTGATACAATGAGATCTAGTAGATACATTTTTTAATAATAAAATATTATGGATATCCGATTCTTTATAGATTTCTAACTTTAGGTGATGGATTTTATTGCTTTATGAGATCTATAAAAGGATACATGAGCCGATTAAGAGTTATACTTGGTATGATCTACCAAATCAATCTGAAAGTATAGCACAAGACATATTTGAGCATAACATGCAGGTGACGGTAATAGTATATTTAAAGACCTTCCATATATATTTGAGTACCCAGATAAACGAATGTGAGCTTGAACTGAAGTATCAATTGAAATTTAGCATTTTAAAATATTTCTTAAAAATGATGTACTATAAAAAGTGGACTAATGTATTTTTAAATTTTTTTCTCTCATAATATTATTACAGTTATAGCTCAATGATGCAGTATAGATTTTTATTTGTTAAAGTAATAAAGGTATCTTTAAAGGGCATCATAGTTTTTTTAAAATAAACGGACAAATATATTTTAAAATAAAATTATGATTTTCTAAAATAAGACCCCTTCGTATTTCTCACTCAGTTTTTAAGTGGGTCATGTAATCTGTTTGTTAGGTAAATATTTAATATAACTTATAAAATTGACACCATAGTAATTAGCATTTAATTAGATTTTAAAATAACTAGCAAAAAACTACTTTCTTTAAGAAACTTGAAAGCTAGATTGCATGTGAAGTATTAAAAAATAAACCAAATTGGTTTTCAAGATTATAAGTTCTTTTCGATTTGCCAACCATTTTTATATAATTTAAATTTCTAGATTTTTCCAATAGGGGAAGATAAATCGTATGAACACGTTGTAAATGTTGAATCATTGATTTTAATAATGAGATAACATTGATGGCATAAGTTGCATATTTTATAGTTCAATTAAAAAACCTAAGTAAAATTAATATTCACTATAAAATTATTTTTCAATTCCAAATTATAATCAAATCAGATCATACACAAATATTTCTTTTTAAAAAAGAATATTGAATAATTTAATGGAGAAGTATGGATCCTACTTCGATGCAATCAGTTTAACGAAGAAGTATGGATGCTCATGGTGAGACACTTTAGTGGTAATTTAATTAGTACTCATATGGACCACCTATATAAAGGGGATATGGCAAAAGTACAAATCATCAAGATGGGAAGTGGGTTGCTTCTGCCAGATAACTAAATCTAATAATAGATAACTCAGAAAAAAAGAGGCAATTTAGTCTTTAAGTTATCATATGATCTTCATAAGTTATTTGATACAATAAGATCTAATAGATATATTTTTTTAATAATAAAATATTATGAATATCTGATTCTTTATAGATTTTTCCTAAGGGCTCAAGTGATGATCATAGTTGAGTAACACTTATTAAGCCCGTGTAGTATCAAATAACCTATAGGGCTAGAGAAGTCCTAATATTAAGCATTCACATACATTTGTTCACACAAGTTTAGTACGCGTGGTTAATTATAGTAGATCTAGCTGGATTATAAAAAACCTTGCAGAGGTTTATGATATATTTTAAAATTAGTGATGGAATTTAAATAAATCATCATAATTTATAAAATTGAATAAGTACTTGCCTAAGAGAATAACATAAAAAATATATTTAATAGTGATATTTTATTATAAATCTATTGTAAACCCCCATCACATGAAAAAAAAAAATGGACCGGTTCAGGTGAACCGGCCGGAGAGCCGGCCGGTCCAGTTGAACCGGCTTGGACCGGGCGAGGAGGCGAGACGGGGCGAGCGAGAAGCGCAAGCGCCCTTCCCACTCGAGCCATCGTCCTCGAGCACGCGATGAAGCAACGCCGCTTCATCTTCTCCCGCACCGAGCAGCGCCGACGCTCCGCCTTCCGCCGTCGACCGCTGCACGTCGCCGTCGACGGTCGTCTGCCCTCGTCCACCTCCAGCAAGCAACCCCCGGCGGAAGGGAGAAGTCGCGACGCCGCTGCTCCCTTCTCGTTCGCGCGACCACCGCAGCAGAGGAGCTGCTGCCGTCCGGTCGTCGCCCAGCGCCCGAGATCCCTCGGCGGTCGTCTGCTCCGCCGCGGTTGGAGACGTCGGCCGTCTCCGCGTCTCCACGGGCCTTCGTGGAGTTCGAAGACCCCTCGGCGGGCGGCTGAGCTCGCCGCCCCTGTTCGAGCGACCGAACCCTACCGGCGGCGGCTGCAAATCGCGATCCGCTCGCTTCGCCGGCCGGAAACCCCGCCCTTTCCTTCTCCAGACGTCCGCGAGGTGAGCAGCCGCGTTTCCCCCATGAAAAGGGGTGGTTTTCACCCTCCGGTGGAGACGCCGTGAGTTCGCCGGAGACGACGTCGGAAAGATCGCCGTTTAGGCGCTGATGGTCGTCATTCTCGCAGATCGGCGTAGTCTCCGCGTTGAGTGAGGAGCTACGAAGCTCGCCGGCCGTTTAGCCTTCGTTTTCGCGAGTTCCGGCGAGGTGGCGGCTAGGGTTCCGGCGGCGGCGCTGAGTTTTCCGGCGGTGCACAGTTAATCCGACGAAGGTGCTTAATTAGGGCTTCATCGCGATTAGCGAACGCTAAGCATGATTAGTTAAACGTTAAACATGATTAGTGTAAATATAATATGTTATTAGAATAAGATGTATTAACGTATGATTAGTTTAATTAAAAGTATGATTAGCGTTAATTAACTAAGCTTAGTGTATAAGAAATTATTTCTTTAATGAAAACGGTTGGGTCGAATCAAGTGGGGTTAAATCGGTTGGGTTTGAGTTAAGTTTGGGTTCGAGTCAAGTTGGGTTGGGTGAGCCGAATCAAATAAGTTGAACCTGGTTCGAGCTCGAGTCAAACTAGATTGAATTTAATTTAGCTGAACCGGACCCGAACCGAACCAAATCGAACCGAACCGAACCGAACCGGGTGAACAGTAACTCGAACCGTTGACTGAGTCAACAGCCGACCCAGTCCGCATTGACCGGGCCCACCGCCGAACCCGTCAGCGTTGACCGGGTCCACTGCTGACCCAGTCAGCGTTGACCAGTCAACGTTGACCGTTGACCCGGTCAGAAAAATAATAAAAAATAAATTAAATTAAATAAATAATAAAATATTAAAATAATATTAAAATAATAAAATAATATTAAAATATTAAAAAATAAAAAAATAATAAAAAATTTTATGGGTTCTACTTGGGCTCCTAGATGACTTGGGCCAAGTTATGGGTGAGTTTGATGAGTAGAAATTGAATAAAAATTCATTGAAGTTATTAGCTAAAAAGGGTAAAAATATGATTAATTTAGAATTCATTAGGTGGGATTAATCCTAAACATGTATAGGATTAATTTAATGTAATAATTATTTAATTGATAGATTTTAATTTATTTATCTTAAGGGAAATAAATTAAATCTATTTTAAATAATTTTTATTAAATAGGATTATTGTGGGTACGCGATCCGAGAAGCTCGGCGGGTGATATTCTCCGTGCGACTTGGTTCCCAGAAGCAGATCGTTATCCCAGGTGCGTTGGTTCTCCGTTGGTAGGATTTATTCACGCTATTGAATTCCCGCTGGGGTTTTCTTAGGAACAATTCTTGGATGTCTTCAATATGATAAACCATAATGTTTGATAAGATTTAAATTGTTATGCATGCTAGCATAGTTATCTTATCTAACATGTTTATCTGCTATGTATCTAACATGTTCTACATTCATGTCCGGCATGCTATTGTTTTCTATGCTTGTGTTAAATAACTACCATGCAGACATAGATAATACATGCGACATGTTAGAACCTTTGGCGACGTCACCGCCACTTAGAGAAAAAGGGGCCTTTTTCCATATGCCCCGGTTGACCGCCGCGTCCCGACGGTGGTCAAACGATGACGTTTCTATTAGGCGCCACTCCCGAGGTTGATACATAGCGGAGCACTGGGAGCACCACTCCCGACGTTATGCATAGCTCATATACTGGGAGCTGGTAGGGTAAGGGACTGTACACACTCCATAGTCATGTTAGACTGGAAATATGGAGCAAGTCCTTACCCGAAACCTTCACCCGCGCGAGTGTCGTTGTAGGCGGCCTCGTGATAGTCCTGAGATGGTTAGCTAGGATGAACCCTACCATGGACTTGGCACCGACGAAGTCGAGGGCCACAACCCATCGTGCGGATGTGCGCCAATCTCGATAGACGTTGACGGCTATTGGACTGGGAAGGTGATTCCAAATGCGACGCCTTGGACAGTGGATCCGTAGACCGCACGACTATCACCCTTGACGTCTGCAGACGATCGGATGAGTAGTCCGGATCCTAGGGTGGTTATTCCGGCTAGCCGTGGCCGATGATATTTAAGAGAGGTGACCCTGTCTACGGGCAGTGTGTAGTACTACATGGGTGTCGTGACCCCTACGGTATCCGGGAAGGATGTAAGGGCACGACGGTTTCGCTACGGGAGGCATGGTTGGCGACTAGTGAAACAACAGGAGAGGGACTCTAGGTTATCCGTCCTCTCTGCCAACATCAGTGCGGCGGGCATAGGTACAGACAGAAAGGCACTGATGGGCTTACTGATACCCCCGGCTCGGGTAGTCATTAAGCATAGGCTGGCAGCCCGAGTTTATGAAACCTAAAAGTCTCACTATGACGTAGGTGACATACTATTGATATGGACACTAGACATGACCAGGGTGACATCTAGTGACATGTACACATTTATTTATTTATTTATTTGTTTATTTATGATGTCTATTTTTATATGAATTGTTTAAACGATATGGCATGAAAAATGATGATTAATTACCAAAGACATCCTAGAATACTCCTCCTAGCCTTTGATTTCCTTATTCGGTAGAGTCGTAATTTCGCATTAGGCCGCAAGGCTGAGCACACAGCGTTCAATGTGTGTGCAGGTGTCGACGCACGAGACGAGATCGTTGACGGAGGGTTCGTCGCGGAAGGTATACGACTACTGTTATGAGTTTTCGTATGCCGGTCTTAGATTTGTATTAGGAGATATCGGGACTGTATTTAAGATGTTATTTGAAAATGTGGGTGTATGTAGTTTAGTATTTGTATTTATGCCTTGTATGGGCTTGTCGGGCTCATACGGCGGTTGCCACATGTCGTCCTGCGGGTCGAGGCGTGACAACTTAAGTGGTATCAGAGCCTAGGTTTAAAGACCTGAGCATTTAGGTGATATCAGAACCTAGGTTTATAAACCTAGGGATTTTGGAGTTTCGACTTCAAATCTTAATTATAAGGAAGTCAGTCCCGATATATTAGATTGGCCAGTTAGATAGTTAGTGGTACGGTCGTTTACCTATATCGTGACTATGCGTACCAGAAGAGTTTTACCTTACGTAGAAATTTTATTTCGTATAAACTGACAGAAGCCTGTTCATGTAGATGTCAGAAGTACCGCCCAGACGTAAACGGGGGAGGCCCCGAAAGCTCGCGGAGCCCCAGGATCATTCGACGGCCACATCCCGTCCAGCGGCAGATCCGTTAACGCCGCTAGCACCGGTACCAGCTGCGAGTGTTACCGGAGATTCCGACAAGGCACCAGTATCCATGGTCCCAGAGGGGGCATCATTGGGTACACGTCGGAGCTCGAGTTCTCGACGTACCGTGAGGCAGAGGACTACATCTACAGTGCCATCAGGGCAGGCACCCGTTGCTCAGGGACAGCTGAACATAATAGCAGCAGCGGTGGCCAGCGCGATGGTCAGCATTCTAAATCCCACTGCACAGCATGAGCCCGAGGTACCTCAGACTAGTGCACCTCCTCCTCCGCCTCCTGTTGCACCAATGGTACCACCAGCACCGCAGGTGGTCCGGACGGCTCCTGCCCCAGCAGTTGTACCTGCTCCAGCTGACCGTGGTGCAGAGTCAGATCCAGTGAGGGTTGCAACAGCGGTTGCTACCCCTCCGACAGGAGCACAGGGGACGTATACTCGAGCGGATTTCCAGACCCCGCCTGGGGGAGTTGTTACGTCGGAGCCCAGTACCCGAGCTGCGAGGCCGATAGCCGCTTGGGTGAGAGACGCTCGACATCTGGGGTGTGTTACATTTTCTGGATCGTCTGACCCCCAGACAGCCCGGTCTTGGATTAACCACATCCGCCGTATCACTGCGGATTTGGAGTTATCTGATAGAGACCGACTTGGAGTGGCACTCTATCTGGTAGACGGGGAGGCTGAGACTTGGCGAGATGAGCTGGAGACCCGTTATTCTACAGGACTGACGTGGGACATCTTTCTGGATGAGTTCCACGAGCGTTTCTATACAGAGCTCCAGCATGATCTGAAGGTACAGGAGTTCTTAGACTGTAGACAGGGAGGCAGATCTGTGTCAGAGTATGTGGCGGAGTTTAATCTGCTGGCCTCCCTGGTACCCGACACGATCTCATCCGACAGGTATCGTCGGATGCGCTTCATTCAGGGCTTGGATGACCACCTTAATGTTAGGGTGTGAATACTTGATTACACTGCTTTCCAACAGTTGGTGGATAAAGCCCTGTGGACTGAAAGGATGCTCCAGACGACGCGTATGCGGAGAGAGGGGCATAAGAAGAAGAGGTCAGCGACACATAGGGGTCGAGGTGACTTCAGGGACAGACAGACTAGCTCGGTAGCTTCAGTGGCCTCGGCTGCAGGAGGGGCTCCATCTGGGAGCCGATTTATACAGAGGACTGAGCAGCGGGGTCAGCCGAGTCAGGCACGTCCCCAGCCGTCAGTACATAGGGCCCCTCAGATACACCGTGCATCACAGTTGGCCCCATGTACCATTTGCCGCCGGACTCACACCGGGATGTGCTGAGAGATCACTTGTTATCAGTGCGGACAGAAGGGGCACATTCGGACCAACTGTCCGCAGCGGATTCAGATGGGTGGATCCCAGCAGTCAGCCATCCACCCGGCATCTGCGGGTCGTGGTCGTCCTCCTACACCGTTCCCACCGGCTGCACCTATGACGGGGTCTACCCGAGGATTTCCTACCGGATCGGGCCCACACTCTCAGAGGCCGCCCCAGCGCACCCAGACGCGCATATATGCATTGGACGGCACCGACGCCCAAGCCAACCCCGATGTAGTCACGGGTAACTCCTCCCATGCTGACGCCCCTTAAATAGAATTTTTATTTTGGAGATTTAGTCTTTCCATTTGATAAGTTGTTGTTGTGTTGGATTTTGGAACTAAAACTTATCTTTTGTTAAGTGAGACTAAATTTAACTTGTCGCATGTGTTGTTTGTGTGATGTGGAATAAGACATATGCGATTATTTGATGCATGGGCTCGTATTCTCATTAATACCGGGTCACATCGGTCTTTTATTAGCTCAGAGTTCGCCAGACGAGCCGATATACCTCTTACCCTGTTAGAGGCAGAGTTGATTGTCTGTACTCCCTTGGGTGAGAAGATTTTACGGAGTCAGGTGTATCGGTCCTGTCCCATTATGATACAGGAGGTTACCCTTGAGGCGGACCTGATTCCACTGGATATGGCAGACTTCGATGTGATTCTCGGTATGGATTGGTTGACAGCACATAGAGCCCTGGTGAGCTGCTTCACAAAGTCAGTGTCCTTCGTTGGATCGGGACCCCCGGAGCTGGTATTCGAGGGGGATCGTCGAGTCCTGCCGACTACCATTATATCCGCTCTCACGGCGCAGAGGTACATCAGGAAAGGGTATTAGTGTTTTCTTGCGCACGTAGTGGATAGCAGCCAGTCAGATAGCCAGATGACAGATATTCCTGTAGTTCGCGAGTTCCCAGATGTTTTTTCGGAGGAATTGCCTGGCCTACCCCCGGATCGGGTGTTAGAGTTTTGCATCGATCTCGCCCCTGGGACGATGCCAATCTCTAGACCCCCGTATCGTATGGCACCGGCAGAGTTGAAGGAACTCAAGCTACAGTTACAGGACTTGGTGGATAAGGGGTTTATTCGACCTAGTGTCTCCCCTTGGGGCGCACCTGTTCTATTTGTGAAGAAAAAGGATACGACCTTGAGGATGTGCATTGACTACAGGCAGTTGAATAAGGTCACCATCAGGAACAGGTATCCGCTTCCCCGCATCGATGATTTATTTGATCAGTTACAGGGAGCTCGGGTTTTCTCGAAGATTGATTTAAGGTCCGGGTATCATCAGTTAAAGATTAGGGACTCGGATGTTCCGAAGACGGCATTTCGGTCACGGTATGGACATTATGAGTTCCTAGTCATGTCTTTTGGACTTACTAATGCTCCCGTAGCCTTTATGGATTTGATGAACCGGGTTTTCCATAGACATTTAGATAAGTGTGTCATTGTCTTCATTGATGACATATTTGTCTATTCGAAGAGCCCGGAGGAGCATATGAGGCATCTCCGACTTGTCCTTCAGGTATTGAGAGATAGTCAGCTATATGCTAAGTTTTCTAAATGTGAGTTTTGGCTGACTCAGGTTGGATTTCTGGGGCACATTATATCCAGTGAGGGCATTCAGGTCGATCCGACTAAGATTGAGGCAGAGCAGCCTAAGAGTCCCACAGAGGTCCGTAGTTTCCTGGGATTAGCTGGATATTATCGGCGGTTTGTGCAGGATTTCTCACGTATTGCAGCGCCGATGACCAAGTTGACTAGGAAGGACATTAAGTTTCAGTGGACCCCAGAGTGTGAGCTCAGTTTCCAGGAGCTTAAGACTCGTTTGACCACTGCTCCGATACTCACCCTCCCAGTCAGCGGTACAGAGTATGTGGTATTCAGCAATGCTTCGAAGCAAGGGCTGGGTTGTGTACTTATGCAGAGCGGACGGATAATTGCCTATGCTTCACGTCAGTTGAAGAAGCACGAGGTAAATTATCCGACTCATGATTTGGAGTTAGCCGCTATTGTTCTGGCTCTTAAGATTTGGCGACACTATCTTTACGGGGAGAAGTGTCATATTTTCACTGACCATAGGAGCCTACAGTACTTGTTGACCCAGAGGGAGTTGAACCTCAGGCAGCGCCGCTGGTTGGAGTTGATCAAGGACTATGACTTGATTATTGACTACCATCCGGGGAAGACTAATGTTGTGGCAGATGCTTTGAGCAGAAAGTCATCTGTTACTTTGGCGTATATACGCACTGCCTACTTACCCTTGCTGCGTGACATGAGATTGCTAGGGGTTGAGCTACAGTGTGACTCTCAGGGTGGGTTACTGGCACAGTTTACTGTGCGACCCACTTTATCAGACCGGCTGGACGAGTTACAAAGGACAGACTCTGAGTTGAGTACGGTGATCCGGAGAGTACAGGATGGTCAGGGTCAGGAGTTCAGACTCAGAGATGACGGCATGCTGGTGCTGAATGACAGGATCTGCGTACCCCATGATGAGGATCTACGACGGCAGATTCTGGAGGAGGCACACAGTTCCGCTTATGCTATGCATCCGAGTAGTACGAAGATGTATCGTACTATTCGACAGACGTATTGGTGGTCGGGCATGAAGCGGGACATAGCTGAGTTTGTAGCTCGATGCCTAGTATGCCAGCAGGTTAAGGCGGAACATCAGAAGCCGGCAGGGACTTTGCAGCCTCTTCCGATACCGGAGTGGAAGTGGGAGCACATCACTATAGACTTTGTAGTCGGATTGCCGCGCACCCAGAGACACCATGACGCTATCTGGGTGATCGTTGATCGACTTACAAAGTCTGCCCACTTCTTGCCGATTGAGATTTCTTACACATTGGAGAGGTTAGCCAGGCTGTACATCAGGGACATTGTCCGCCTTCATGGAGTACCTGTATCTATTGTGTCGGACCGAGATCCTAGGTTCACTTCTAGGTTCTGACCGAAGTTTCAGGGGGAGCTGGGTACATCATTGAGGTTTAGCACCGCATTTCACCCACAGACTGATGGACATTGTCTGACCGAAGTTTCAGACCGCATTTCACCCACAGACTGATGGACATTGGAGAGGTTAGCCAGGCTGTACATCAGGGACATTGTCCGCCTTCATGGAGTACCTGTATCTATTGTGTCGGACCGAGATCCTAGGTTCACTTTAGGTTCTGACCGAAGTTTCAGGGGGAGCTGGGTACATCATTGAGGTTTAGCACCGCATTTCACCCACAGACTGATGGACAGTCAGAGCGTACCTTACAGACGCTGGAGGACATGTTGAGAGCATGTGTGCTTGAGTTTACTGGTAGCTGGGACACCCACCTTCCTTTGGTGGAATTTGCATATAATAATAGCTATCAGGCCAGCATTGGTATGGCTCCCTACGAGGCTCTATATGGCAGACAGTGTCGGACTCCATTATGTTGGAGTGAGGTAGGCGAGAGATGACTGACGGGTACGGAGTTGATTGATGAAACCGTAGCCAAGGTCAGTGTCATCCGAGGCAGACTGAAGACAGCTCAGGACCGACAGAAGAGCTATGCAGATAATCGTCGTAGGCCTCTAGAGTTTGCAGTTGGGGATATAGTTTTTCCAAATGTATCCCCCTGGAAGGGCATCCTTCGTTTTCAGAAGAAAGGGAAGCTACATCCTAGATACATCGGACCCTTCCAGATACTTGAGAGAGTCGGGCCGGTGGCATACCGACTAGAGCTACCTGCAGACATAGAGCAGATTCATGATGTCTTCCATGTATCCATGTTGAAGAAGTACATTTCAGATCCGTCCCATGTCCTCACAGCACCACCAGTTCAGCTGAGAGAGGACTTGAGCTACGGGGTGCGGGCTATTGAGATCATAGATCGGCGCGTAAAGGTGCTTCGAGGTAAGTCTATCCCCCTAGTAAAAGTCCTCTAGAGGAACGCTCATATCGAGGAAGCTACATGGGAGACTGAGGCCCACATGCGGGCCCAGCAACCTCACTTATTTGAGGGAGAGAGTGTTTGAGTGTGATGTACAAAAATTTTGGAAATTTATATGTTGATGTTGGATATCTTTTTGGATATTCAAGTGTTATTTTGGAGGACCAAAATTTTTAAGGGGGGGAGTACTTGTAAACCCCCATCACATGAAAAAAAAAAGAAGGACTGGTTCAGGTGAACCGGCCGGAGAGCCGGCCGGTCCAGCTGAACCGGCTTGGACCGGGCGAGGAGGCGAGACGGGGCGAGCGAGAAGCGCAAGCGCCCTTCCCACTCGAGCCATCGTCCTCGAGCACGCGACGAAGCAACGCCGCTTCGTCTTCTCCCGCACCGAGCAGCGCCGACGCTCCGCTTTCCGCCGTCGACCGCTGCACGTCGCCGTCGACGGTCGTCTGCCCTCGTCCACCTCCAGCAAGCAACCCCCGGCGGAAGGGAGAAGTCGCGACGCCGCTGCTCCCTTCCCGTTCACGCGACCACCGCAGCAGAGGAGCTGCTGCCGTCCGGTCGTCGCCCAGCGCCCGACATCCCTCGGCGGTCGTCTGCTTCGTCGCGGTTGGAGACGTCGGCCGTCTCCGCGTCTCCACGGGCCTTCGTTGAGTTCGAAGACCCCTCGGCGGGCGGCTGAGCTCGCCGCCCCTGTTCGAGCGACCGAACCCTACCGGCGGCGGCTGCAAATCGCGATCCGCTCGCTTCGCCGGCCGGAATTCCCGCCCTTTCCTTCTCCAGACGTCCGCGAGGTGAGCAGCCGCGTTTCCCCCATGAAAAGGGGTGGTTTTCACCCTCCGGTGGAGACGCCGTGAGTTCGCCGGAGACGACGCCGGAAAGATCGCCGTTTAGGCGCTGATGGTCGTCATTCTCGCAGATCGGCGTAGTCTCCGCGTTGAGTGAGGAGCTACGAAGCTCGCCGGCCGTTTAGCCTTCGTTTTCGCGAGTTCCGGCGAGGTGGCGGCTAGGGTTCCGGCGGCGGCGCTGAGTTTTCCGGCGGTGCACAGTTAATCCGACGAAGGTGCTTAATTAGGGCTTCATCGCGATTAGCGAACGCTAAGCATGATTAGTTAAACGTTAAGCATGATTAGTGTAAATATAATATGTTATCAGAATAAGATGTATTAACGTATGCTTAGTTTAATTAAAAGCATGATTAGCGTTAATTAACTAAGCTTAGTGTATAAGAAATTATTTCTTTAATGAAAACGGTTGGGTCGAATCAAGTGGGGTTAAATCGGTTGGGTTTGAGTTAAGTTTGGGTTCGAGTCAAGTTGGGTTGGGTGAGCCGAATCAAATAAGTTGAACCTGGTTCGAGCTCGAGTCAAACTAGATTAAATTTAATTTAGCTGAATCGGACCCGAACCGAACCAAATCGAACCGAACCGAACCGAACCGGGTGAACAGTAACTCGAACCGTTGACTGAGTCAACAGCCGACCCTGTCCGCATTGACCGGGCCGACCGCCGACCCGGTCAGCGTTGACCGAGTGAACCGCTGACCCGGTCCGCGTTGACCGGGCCCACTGCTGACCCAGTCAGCGTTGACCTGTCAACGTTGACCGTTGACCGGTCAACGTTGACCGTTGACCAGGTCAGAAAAATAATAAAAAAAATAAATTAAATTAAATAAATAATAAAATAATAAAATAATATTAAAATAATATTAAAATATTTAAAAATCAAAAAAATAATAAAAATTTCTATGGGTTCTACTTGGGCTCCTAGATGACTTGGGCCAAGTTATGAGTGAGTTTGATGAGTAGAAATTGAATAAAAATTCATTGAAGTTATTAGCTAAAAAGGGTAAAAATATGATTAATTTAGAATTCATTAGGTGGGATTAATCCTAAACATGCATAGGATTAATTTAATATAATAATTATTTAATTGATAGATTTTAATTTATTTATCTTAAGGGAAATAAATTAAATCTATTTTAAATAATTTTTATTAAATAGGATTATTGTGGGTACACGATCCGAGAAGCTCGGCGGGTGATATTCTCCGCGCGACTTGGTTCCCAGAAGCAGATTGCTATCCCAGGTGCGTTGGTTCTCCGTTGGTAGGATTTATTCACGCTAGGGAATTCCCGCTGGGGTTTTCTTATGAACAATTCTTGGATGTCTTCAATATGATAAACCATAATGTTTGATAAGATTTAAATTGTTATGCATGCTAGCATAGTTATCTTATCTAACATGTTTATCTGCTATGTATCTAACATGTTCTACATTCATGTCCGGCATGCTATTGTTTTCTATGCTTGTGTTAAATAACTACCATGCGGACATAGATAATACATGCGACATGTTAGAACCTTTGGCGACGTCACCGCCACTTAGAGAAAAAAAGGCCTTTTTCCATATGCCCCGGTTGACCGCCGCGTCCCGACGGTGGTCAAACGGTGACGTTTCCGTTAGGCGCCACTCCCGAGGTTGATGCATAGCGGAGCACTGGGAGCACCACTCCCGACGTTATGCATAGCTCATATACTGGGAGCTGGTAGGGTAAGGGACTGTACACACTCCATGGTCATGTTCGACTGTAAATATGGAGCAAGTCCTTACCCGAAACCTTCACCCGCGCGAGTGTCGTTGTAGGCGGCCTCGTGATAGTCCTGAGATGGTTAGCTAGGATGAACCCTACCATGGACTTGGCACCGACGAAGTCGAGGGCCACAACCCATCGTGCGGATGTGCGCAAATCTCGATAGACGTTGACGGCTATTGGATTGGGAAGGTAATTCCACATGCGACGCCTTGGACAGTGGATCCGTAGACCGCACGGCTATCACCCTTGACGTCTGCAGACGATCGGATGAGTAGTCCGGATCCTAGGGTGGTTATTCCGGCTAGCCGTGGCCGATGATATTTAAGAGAGGTGACCCTGTCTACGGGCAGTGTGTAGTACTACATGGGTGTCGTGACCCCTACGGTATCCGGGGAGGATGTAAGGGCACGACGGTTTCGCTAGGGGAGGCATGGTTGGCGACTAGTGAAACAACAGGAGAGGGACTCTGGGTCATCCGTCCTCTCTGCCAACATCAGTGCGGCGGGCATAGGTACAGAAAGAAAGGCACTGATGGGCTTACTGATACCCCCGGCCCGGGTAGTCATTAAGCGTAGGCTGGCAACCCGAGTTTATGAAACCTAAAAGTCTCACTATGACGTAGGTGACATACTATTGATATGGACACTAGACATGACTAGGGTGACATCTAGTGACATGTACACATTTATTTATTTATTTATTTGTTTATTTATGATGTATATTTTTATATGAATTGTTTAAACGATATGGCATGAAAAATGATGATTAATTACTAAAGACATCCTAGAATACTCCTCCTAACCTTTGATTTTCTTATTCGGTAGAGCCGTAATTTCGCATTAGGCCGCAAGGCTGAGCACACCGCGTTCAATGTGTGTGCAGGTGTCGACGCACGAGACGAGATCGTTGACGGAGGGTTCGTCGCGGAAGGTATACGACTGCTGTTATGAGTTTTCGTATGCCGGTCTTAGATTTGTATTAAGAGATATCGGGACTGTATTTAAGATGTTATTTGAAAATGTGGGTGTATGTAGTTTAGTATTTGTATTTATGTCTTGTATGGGCTTGTCGGGCTCATACGGCGGTTGCCACTTGTCGTCCTGCGGGTCGGGGCGTGACATCTATTATGTATCTTTTTTACTTTATATTATTCTCTATCCACCTCACTAAGTACCAAGTTACTCACTGTTACGCCCCGACCCAATTGTCGGCCACGTGGCAACCGCCGTATGAGCCCAACAGACCCATACAAGGCATCAAGTGATACATACCATTCATATACATCATTTATGTAGCGGAATTTATAATTTAATTATCTAACTCAACATTTCTAACACAGTCCCGATAAACCTACTACAATTTTATAATAAAAGACATCGAGAAATAAAAATAGACCCGTCGACGGACTTATCTTCATCAAATCTCTCGGGCAGTCATCTAACACACCTGCACACACAGGAAAAAGTGGTGTGCTCAACCTTGCGGCCTAGTGCGAAATTACGGCTCTACCGAATAAAGAAATCAAAGGCTAGGAGGAGTATTCTAGGATGTCTTTGGTTGTTAATCATTATTTTTCAATTGATTTGTGTAAATCAATTTATCAAAAGCAGTAAAACAACATAAATAAATTACCGATGTATAACTCGCTAGATTTCACCTACATTGTATCTAGTGTCAATGTCAACCGTATGTCACCTACGTCATAATCATACTTTGAAGCTATAAAACTCAGGCTGCCAGCCTATACTTAGTGAATACCCTAGCTAAGAGTATCAGTAAGCCCATCAGTGCCTTTCTGTCTCTGTCTCTACCTATGCCCGCCGCACTGATGTTGGCGGAGAGGACGGGTGACCCAGTTTCCCTCTCCATTGTTTCACTAGTCACCGACCATGCCTCCCCTAGCGAAACCGTCGTGCCCTTACATCCTCCCCGGATTCCGTAGGGGCCACGACACCCATGTAGTACTACACGATGTCCGTAGACAGGGTCGCCATATAACAATGTCATCGGCCACGGCTAGCCGGAATAATCACCCTAGAATCCGGACTACTCATCCGATTGTCTGCAGACGTCAAGGGTGATAGCCGTGTGGTCAACGGATCCACTGTCCAAGGCGTCGCATGTGGAATCACCTTCCCAGTCCAATAGCAGTCGACGTCTATCGAGATTGGCACACATCCGCACGATAGGCTGTGGCCCTCGACTCCATCGGTGCCAAGTCCATGGTAGGGCTCATCCTTACTAACCATCTCAGGACTATCACGAGCTCGCCTAAACGACACTCGTGCGGGTGAAGATTTCGGGTAAGGACTTGCTCCATATTTCCAGTCTAACCCGACCATGGAGTTTGTACAGTCTCTTACCCTACCAGCTCCCAGTATATAAGCTATGCATAACGTCGGGAGTGGTGCTCCCAGCATCTCAGCTATGCATCAACCTCGGGAGTGGCGCCTAACGAGACGTCACCGTTTGACCATCGTCGGTACGCGACGGTTAACCAGGACATATGGAAAAGGCCCCCTTTTCTGTCTAAGTGGCGGTGACGTCGCCAAAAGTTCTAACATGTCATTATCCACTATCTATGTCCGCATGGTAGTTATTTAACACATAACAAAGAAAAATAATACAACATGCACGACATCAATTTAGAACATGTTAGATAAAATAAACTATACTAACATGCATACAAGTCAAATATTATCAAACATTTTGTTTTATCATATTTAAGACATCCAAGAATTGTTCCTAAGAAAACCCCAACGGAAATTCCCTAGCTTGAATAAATCCTACCATCGGAGAACCAACGCACCTGACTTGGTGGTTTACTCCTCGGAACCAACGTAAGGTCTGCCTCGATCCACGTGCCGTCATTTACGCATTTTTATATTTTCCTATCAATTATTCAACGAATTTTAATTCTCAATCTAGAAATAATTTCTCAAATCTCTCTTCACCACTACTCTTAGAATGATCTCTAGAATCACCCCAATTTTTTTCCCAAGTTTGCCGGAAAATTTCTCCGGCGGTCGCCGGAAAGTTCACCGGAACCCTCTCCGGCGAAGTTCTTCGATCAGCACCAATATTGGTACCAATCGAAAGCTCTCTTCATGAGGATTCCAAAAATCATATTTGCCCCAATTTTTATAGCTCATACGCGATCAATTTCACCGATTAAAATTTTGGGCGAAATCCTAAAGTTAGGATTTTTAGCTCGCCGGCAGCCAACCAGCGGCCAATAGCCCTCAACTCAGGTACCAATGGATAGCTCTCGTCAAGGAGAATCCATAGGTACCAAGTTTGTAAGGTTTCACGGCCGGAATGGCCGGTAATCGCCGGAGCAAGCTCCGGCGACGAAACTTTCGCCGTCGCCACCTCTCACATGATTTCTCCCTCATCTCTACACCAAATTTGGGCATCTTGGTATCAAAATGAAGAGGAGGTCGAGATCTACCTGTGGCTAAAATTTGGGAGCCTAATTCATTGTAGTTTCACCGAAGCATCGTCGGGAAAATTAGTCGTCGTCGTCGTCGCCGCTGCATAAGAGGAGAGAGAAGGAGAGAGAGGAAGAGGGAGGAGCTCGCGCGCGCTCGGTGGGAAAAATTATTTTTTTTTAAAAAAAATATATTAGTTAATTAAAATCTTAAATCTAATTAAATCTTAACTGTCAAATTTACCAATCAAACGTCGTTGGATTCCTTATCAAAAATACTACCTAATAGTATAATTTTCACATCAAAATCTAATACTTCAAAAATTCATATGATTTTACAATTAAGTCTTTTAAAGAATTTCTTTTACGATTAAACCCTCCAATTACTAAAATTACTCTATTACTGTAAACCCCCACCTTGAGAAAAATAATAATAATAATATTTAGACGGCCGGTTCGGTTAGACCGGCCGGGTCAACCGGTCCACCCGAACCGACCCCATCGAGTAGAACCGCGCAGAAAAGGGCGAAGGAGCTCGCCCTAATCGCGCGACCTCTGCTCCCCTCTTCACCATCTCCGCAGCAGCGCCAACCGACGAGGGCATCGCCGGCGAGCTGCTGCTGCTCCGACCAAGCCCCGTCGCCACCGTCGAGAGGAGGACCGCCGGAGAGAGCTTAGCAGCGGCCCCATTCCCGCTCGCCCCTGCCTCGCTCCCAGGATTTTGCCGCTGCACACGGTGAGGTCGCCGCCGCGATTCCACCTCTCTTGACCATCGCCACCCATCAACGCCGCCTCGCTTCGTCTCCACGAAGGCGCAGCGGTCGGCGTTCCACCCGGATCGACGTGAGGACGCAGCGGCGAGTCGTTTGCTCAAGGCGGAAAGAGCAGAGGGCGGAACGCGTGAGAGGCAGCGACAGCGGAATCATCCAAATCCGCCCCTTTCCGCTACCCGATTCTTCCGACGGTTGCTCGCGAGTTGTAGGTGAGAAGTCCGGCTCCTAATCAACCTCTTCCCACCTCCGATTTGCACGGTCGCCGTGCTCGCCGTCCGCAGAAGGTCCGACGACCTTCGAAACCTCCGAAGTTTTGGGTTTTTGACGACCGGATTTGATGTAGCGCGCCTCCAGCCAGCTCGCGCACGAGGACGCCGGGGTAGTTGGCCGGCGAGTTCGTCGGGCGTGGCCGGCGAAACACCGGCGAGAAGGAGGAGTTGGCGAGGCGATTGGTGAAGGGCGATCGGCAACGGGCGCTACAAAAGGTGCCGATTTCGCCCTTTCCCCTTAATCGCGTTTAGAAATAGATTAAACACGTTTAGTTATAATTTAAGCAAGATTTGTATTATTAAGATGTTATTAGAGTAAGTTATGTTAAAATATGCTTAGAGGTTAATAAATCAAGTTTAGTTAAGTTAACTATGAATTAGAGTTAATTTAATTAAACTGGTTGGGTTGAATCAAGTGGGATTAAATCGGTTGGGTTTGAGTTCGGTTTGGGTTCAGGTTGAGTTGGGTTGGGTGAGCCGAATCAACTAATTGGAAATCAGTTCGAACTCGAGTCAAACCCAATTGAATTGGGTTGGTTGAACCGGACCCGAGTCGAACCAAATCAACTTGAACCGGACCCGAGTCGAACTCGAATTAAGATAAATTGAGCTGACTCGATTGAACCGAACCAGCTGGGTGTGGGTCAGACTCGGGTTGAACCGGATGAACAGTAACCGCTGACCCAGTCAGCATTGATCGGGCCCACAACTGACCCAGTCAGCATTGACCGGTCAACCGTTGACCGTTGACTGGTCAGAAAATAATAAAAAAATAAAATTTAATTAAATAATTAATAAAATAATAAAATAATATTAAAATATTAAAAAATCATAAAAATAATAAAAATTTCTATGGGTTCTACTTGGGCCCCTGGATGACTTGGGCCAAGTTATGGTTGAGTTTGATGAGTAGAAATTTAATAAAAAATTCATTTAAGTTATTAGCTAAAAATGTAAAAATATGATTAATTAAGAATTGATTACATGTATAGGATTAATTTAATGTAATAATTATTTAATTGATAGATTTTAATTTATTTATCTTAGGAGAAATAAATTAAATCTATTTTAAATAATTTTTGTTAAATAGGATTATTGTGGGTACGCGATCCGAGTAGCTCAGCGGGTGATTATCTCCGCGCGACTTGGTTCCGAGGAGCAGATCGCTAACCCAGGTGCGTTGGTTCTCCGATGGTAGGATTTATTCACGCTAGGGAATTCCCGCTGGGGTTTTCTTATGAACAATTCTTGGATGTCTTAAATATGATAAACCATAATGTTTGATAAGATTTGAATTGTATGCATGCTAGCATAGTTATCTTATCTAACATATTATCTGCTAGGTATCTAACATGTTCTACATTCATGTCCGGCATGTTGTACTGTTTTCTATGCTTGTGTTAAATAACTACCATGCGGACATAGATAATACATGCGACATGTTAGAACCTTTGGCGACGTCACCACCACTTAGAGAAAAAGGGGCCTTTTTCTATATGCCCCGGTTGACCGTCGCGTACCGACGATGGTCGAAACGGTGACGTCCCGTTAGGCGCCACTCTCGAGGTTATGCATAGCTTATATACGGGGAGCTGGTAGGGTAAGGGACTGTACACACTCCATGGTCATATTAGACTGGAAATATGGAGCAAGTCCTTATCCGAAACTTCACCCGCACGAGTATCGTTGTAGGCGGCCTCGTGATAGTCCTGAGATGGTTAGCTAGGATGAACCCTACCATGGACTTGGCACCGATGGAGTTAAGGTTGCCACAGCCCATCGTGCGGATGTGCGCCAAATCTTGACAGACGTCGACGGCTATTGGACTGGGAAGGTGATTCCACATGCGACACCTTGGACAGTGGATCCGTAGACCGCACGGCTATCACCCTTGACGTCTGCAGACGATCGGATGAGTAGTCCGGATCCTAGGGTGGTTATTCCGGCTAGCCGTGGCCGATGAGATTTAAGAGAGGTGACCCTGTCTACGGGCAGTGTGTAGTACTACACGGGTTGTCGTGACCCCTACGGAATCTGGAGAGGATGTAAGGGCACGACGGTTTCGCTAAGGGAGGCATGGTTGGCGATTAATGAAACAACTAGAGAGGGACTCTGGGTCATCCGTCCTCTCTGCCAACATCAGTGCAGCGGTCATAGGTAGAGACTGAGACAGAAAGGCACTGATGGGCTTATTGATACCCCCGGCCCGGGTAGTCATTAAGTGTAAGCTGGCAGCCCGAGTTTATGAAACCTAAAAGTCTCACCATGACGTAGGTGACAGACTACTGATATGGACACTAGACATGACTTAGGTGACATCTAGTGGCATGTACACCTGTATTTAATTATTTATTTAATTGTTTATGTATGCTGTCTATGTTTATATAAATTGGTTACACAATGTGGCATGAAACATGATGATTCATTACAAAAGACATCCTAAAATACTCCTCCTAGCCTTTGATTTCCTTATTCGGTAGAGTCGTAATTTCGCACTAGGCCGCAAGGCTGAGCACACCGCGTTCAATGTGTGTGCAGGTGCCGACGCACTAGACGAGATCGTTGACGGAGGGTTCAACGCAGAAGGTATACGACTGCTGTTATGAGTTTTCGTATGTCGGTCTTAGATTTGTATTAGGACATATCGGGACTGTATTTAAGATGTATTTGGAAATGTGGGTGTATGTAGTTTAGTATTTGTATTTATGCCTTGTATGGGCTTGTCGGGCTCATACGACGGTTGCCACGTATCGTCCTGCGGGTTGGGGCGTGACAATTGCCCTTATTCAAAAATCACAGGTCTCACACTCACTCCTTGAGACTATTATCCGTGAATTATCATAGATGGTAAGTGAGTTATTACATATTAAAAATAAATTAGGATCAACTTATGAATATACTAAAAAGGTGCTAGATAACAAGTGATAGATTCATAAGTAGTTACTATCTTTATTATCTAATATTTTCAGTTGATTTATATTTTTTAAAATTTATCATAATATTTATTGATTTATTTCCGATTATCTATTTAATGTGTACTTTACTTCTACTTTCCTTTGAACATGAAAAGTTAAAATATATGTATGAATAAAAATAATTCATAGGCTAGATCTTATGATGCCACGATGAGAGTAGAGGTGAAAGGACCCATTGATCTTAGTTAAAAATAAAAGCGTTATAAAATAATACTAGCCATGAATTAAAAAATTTAAAAAATTTGAAAATTTATAATATATTCCTTTTATTGTTCTAGAGGTAAGGATAATAATTGAAACATGTGACGGTTGTCATATACCTAAGGTAGGGATCAGGGCATGATCGCACATACTAACCTAGTTGATCATCTTTCTTATTGAGTCAAAGTCACAGTTGCACTCACAACCTTCTTTTCAAGTCTCCTCACTCAATGCTAGTTTGTTGGTTTTATACCTTTATAGCTAACTAATTATCGACACCCATCATCTCGTATACTTAAATATGACATGCATGCAAGCAATGAAATAGATAATCTTACTTATATGAATGATTGTGATGTACAATCGATCAACATTATGACATAGATCAATGTACTAATTAGGTGATGGCTTTGGTCTTTAGAGAGGTAGAGTCGCATGAAGAGGTAAATATCGAATTGGGAAATGAATTGATAGAGTGGGTCGAGATAAAGATGATCCAAGGTCGAGATTTGCGTGACTCTCATCAAGGAAGCTCACTTTATGAACAAAAGATTAAGCAGCAGAGGATGGAATGAGACAATGCCAACTAACAAGATCATCGAGCGACAGCCAACAAGTGAATCTACGTGACAGTGAGTTGAGATGAAGTCAGCACTTGATAATTGAGATGGGCTGATGACAAGGGCAATGAGAGTTCATCTATTATAGATCAATGACAATGGCCAAGAGGGACGGATGAGTTGATAACTTGATGACTAGTCGAAGTCATGACGAACAAGTGACCAAACTCTGGTTTGTCAACAGGGCCCCTCAGCTTGAACTCTAAAAAGGATTCAAGGATTTCAACCTTTATCGTCTTGCGCCATCACGTCGCACATACAGTACATCTCACAACTCAAGGGCATATATCGAAGCAATGGACTCGAAGCACTCAATGCTCAGTAGACTTAAGTAGTATGGACACTGGGTCAAGCCATAAGGTGTGCCCCCCACCTGCATAAGAAGTTGTGCCATCGTTAACTTTCACACCGAGTCAAATCATCCATGGATGAAAAGCATGACACCTGACCTAACAGGTGCTAGGCTCAATCGATGTGATGTGTCATGCTGAGTAATAATATTGCAATCGAATGGCACAACACAAATATGACCATCCCGTGTCTATAACATGACACAGAGCCCGTGGCATCCGACAGCACAAGGCACCCAGCCGTTACGAGATGCACAGCTTCGCACATACCCAAAGCACGCACAAGCAATATCCTAGCTGACCTGGCACACCACTCTCCAGCACCTTGCGCCAGACCAGGTGGGGATTACGCAAGCTGTGTTCTAGCTAATCTAGACATGACCAATTTGCACCGGCAGGCACCGCCTACCCACAGTTCCAAACAGCATACTAAGTAGTCCGAGAGTGGACGGCATAAACGGTCCGACCCCAATTTGCATCGCTAGCTAGCAATCGAGAGGCTCCAAAAAAATAAATTCAATTAAAAGAAGTCCAAGATGAGTATTGCGAGAGCATTAAGTTTTTTTTCTAGAAGTAAAGATTCTGCGTGGGCACACATCATCAAGAATACTAAAATGGTTAAGCTAAATATTAGAGCATGTTCACATATATGTTTTTATTGCAGGCACCAGCTTTTCCCACTTGGCTTATAGAAAACCTGGAGATGTAGTTTCCATCCGACAAGTAGAGAGCTGTGGTGGAAATTATTATCCGAGTATTTTACGAACCCTAATAAAGAATTCACATACGAGCCCTTGTGCGCTGCTCTCCTGACTCCGCCATGCCCTGCTCAGAAATCGAAAGGGAAAAAAAGTGTCAAAATATAGAGCTCATTTCGTATATAAGAAAACGCTAGTGAATGATGGATCTAACGAAGCTGTGTGTGTAAGCAAACATTTTCTAATACGAACAGAAACCAAGGATGTAAAACATGAGGAAATGCTCAGTTCTGGTAGAATGGAAAATACAACAAGAGAATTCTGTTGCTCTTTAGAGAAACTATGAATGTTTGGATGATGCTGTGTATATAAAAAGCAAAGTGGGATCAGTATATTTCGCTTGCAAAGTGTATATAAGATGAATGCAAGGTCAAGTCACACGTTAACGTTGGGCCAATCCAGTAAAGTCAACCAGTTTCAGAAAGCTAGGGTTAAAATGAAACATCATCAGGATTCCAAAGGATAACCATCACCGAAATGTGAAAGTGGAGAAAAACAGGCAAAGCATGTAGTTCAGTAAGTATATTCATTCAATTGTGACATAATACATCAATACTCGCAAAATGGTAGACAATCTTGCAGCTGATAGTGCTGGTTCTCAAAACTGGTTAATATCGTATCACATGTTTTTCCAATTCAAATAACCAACTAGAAACACATTTTCTTAGGGTCTCATGGAGTCGGTCATCTAGCTCTAGATGGTGAAGACACTATGTTGCTACTTGTCATGGTTTGATCGCTAATATAGGCTATCTACACATAGAATGTAATGTGACGGGAAATGTTCATGCATGAGGCTCTGACAAACGCAGATAGGTAAGGTTAAATGTCCGCAGCCTTACCCTCGCATAAGGTTATTCTCATGGCTCAAATCCTAGCCTTGCAGGTCGGGATGTAGCAATCTTACAATTTTTCGCATCCCATGAAAAACATGATGAGATGGAATTGTTTGTATCTTCTACGGCAGTTAATTTCTTTCAGAAAGTAAGAAAAATAAAAGCAGACATGTGTGGAGCATATGCAAGGCATGAGAAATGAGATCTTACCAATGGCAGTCCTTTCAGAGCTCTTTCTTCCAAGTATGTTGAAGGTTTGAAGAAGCCACCATATAACTCGGTCCATTTTTTGAGCTTGCCATATATGTAACCAGATCCAACAGTGTCAGCCCAGTGAATGATTCCACCCCTTCAAAGGGAAAAAAATATATATTAGGTCGTGAGATGACAGTATAATGCAGAAATTTAAAAGACAGTGCAAAAGTCCAATTAGATTAGAGCATTTCAGAACACAATGTTTTGAGATAATAATAAATTTAGTCCCGTAGAATAACAGCATGCGAGTAAGATAAAGTTGCATCAGCTCTTTCTTTCAGTTTAAGTTCTCTTTTACAGTAAAACAGATGAAATTGGAGAATGCGAGAAAATTTAATTTATAAATACAAGGAAAACTACAACAGCTCAGCTCGAGTGAAACATGAGCCAAATATATAAGCAAACTAAGCATAGATTTGAATATAAGCATGCCTGGAGCATGTATATACAAATGGACACCTAAGAACACGAGAGCAAATTTAATTTACAAATACTAGGAAAACTACAACAGATCTGCTAGAGTGAAACATACACATAATACATCCGCGAACTAATCAAGTATTTTTGTCAATGGAATGGAAGCATAAATTTGAATATAAGCATGCTCGAGCATGCATATAAAAAGGTACTCACCTATATCTAGGAAAAGCCATTCCAAGAACAGATGCAATATCAAGGTCTGATGATCTAACCACGACCCCTTCCGCCAGGACCCTGCATGCCTCGTTTATTGTTGGAAAGAATACCATCTCCAAGATTTCTTGGTCACTGACAGTAATAGGCTACAGAGTAAAAGAATCAGATACTAGTGAGTTGGTGTCCACCTAACTAGTCGATTAAGCAAAGATTAATGGAACCAAGGATATAGATACAGCCAGTTATACTATTAGTACTGAAATCAATCATAAAAGAAAAATTGAAATCCTTTATTTGAAATTTGTATGATGATGTAAAAGGCTAAAACCAAACCAACTGATCTTGGTTTTGATCTAGAGATGGCGTTTGATCAGGTGCTGAACATTTTAGTGAATACCTGAACCCCTCACAAGCCCAATTAGCTACATATCTACCAGAACCTAACGGTTATTAATCTAGTTAGGATGAAGGTGTAATGAATAGGTCTCTGGAAACATATTACTGCTCTATTTGGTCGCAATTCATCTTTTCTTTTTTTCTAAACATGGAGCTGAAAAACTCGGATTATTTTTAACTATTTGAACCCAATAATAGGGTACACGAAACTTAACCAGGTCAAATGGGTAACATACCTAACTAAAACCTCACATATTTTCCTCCTTATTTATGACTTTTTTTAACCAAATAGAAGTCAAGACAAGTCTCATAAAGAATTGGTACTCCCAGTTTGCTGTGGCTGTTGGTTCAGGCCTCAGCTATAAGTAGAAAAAGCATGACTCAAATGTTTGCTAACGACAAAAACCCATCCACTTAAAAAAAGTGTACCTCATTTGAACTCCAAACTTGTGAAAAATTTGATGACATGGAAGAGATAGATGAAAAGGGTTTCCAACTCAACCTTCTTTCAAAATATAAATATACAAATATAAGACAGATGACAGCTTAATGGAAAATACCTTTCCACCAGGCATGACATTGGCAAGCCTTCTTGATTCCTCTATGATAGCATGCACACTTGGATCAGGTTTTGGCTTTTGCCCCCTTTCATATATGTAATACCCCTTGCCATTGTTCTTGCCTGCCAACAAAGAGCCACATGAAGCCATGATAACATGAGGAAATGACAAGGTAAATGGGTAAAGTTATTTTCAAAAAAAAGGTAAAGTTATACCATTTCGCCCACTTTTCATCATCAACTGAACAAGGTCACACTGAAACGTCCGGCCCTTGAAGGCTTCTTCATAGATACCCCTAACAGCCAAAGCCACCCCATATCCAGCAAGATCTTGAAGTCTGTGGATAAGACAATTGCAGTTATTCAGTTTAGTGGAAATTGCAAAACTCGAGAAAATAGTGTCTTACAGCAGGCTTAGCATGTCAAACGATCTTCAAGAAGCCTCATCAGAGAACACTTCTCAAAATTATTTAATCATGAAACCAACCATAGTTTGAGTAAGCAACAAAGCTCAAGTGCTATACATTTTTAGTCTGGGGAAGTTTGTCTGAACAGCCAAGAGATGCTACTTCCAGATTTAGCAAGTATGGTATATTGCTTGGTGCATCCCGGTTTGACTTTCTTTGGCTACCAATTACAAAGGGCCTTGACACACAATGAAAATGAGTCTTGATATAAATCAAGTCAAATCAGGTAGTTTTTGCTTTTTTGCTAATTCTGATTTTTTTAAAAAAAGGTTGATTTTCTTTTAAGGTTATATTCAAGTCCTTGGTCATACTACAGAAATTTAAGACTTCCTTTTATTGCATCAGAGTTAAGTTCAGTATATTTTTAACTGTTAGAATGTTAACTTGTACACAATTTAAAGAGGATTAGGCAATTATCAACTGGCTGATGAATATGGCAACTTCCTTTTTCCTTTTCACGAAATCATATGTAGGACATCTTCCTGAGAGTAATCGTCAAAATACAGCATATATGTTCAGTGTTTACGCATTTTAAAAAAAAAGGTGATGAAAAGTGTGGTGGTTCTTTAGAGCTGATCATCTGTTTGTCTCTCCTCCTCTTTGCTTTCTCTTTCTTAATGCTACACCTTTAGTTTGACACAACTATCAAAGCATATGTCTACCAAATAACATGAGAAGTAAAACCTAATATATATAGAGAGACAGAAAAGTTACATGTTAGTGCAATGAACACACTCATTGTAACTTGGCTTAGAACAGTCAAACTAAGTTTTCATCAAAGATATATATATATAGTCAAACTACGTCCACAAACAAAATATTTTTGTATGCAGAATAGACATTAGAACCAAAATATGATTAATATTAATACTTTTTGTTATATGTTCCTCAATCACTTAGTATCTACATTGATATTTCTAAGAACATCAACGACTGTAGGTTGTGCTATTCAGAATTTCGATATCTCCCTTTCCAAAGCATACTCTAGATTAAACTATAAAGTCTATTACCACAAACCAACTATGCATATTTCCCTTAAAGTAAATGTTTATAAATGATGGTAATAGATTAAATCCAAAACCTTCTGATTTATTAACGGCATGTGCAATAGACTTACTGAAATGGGCCCATCGGCATGCCAAAGTTGCTGATCACCTTGTCAATTCTGAACAAGTCGACACCTAGATGAACCAAAAGAGTTGCCCCTTGGGTATAGGGAAAGAATGTCCTGTTAACGGCAAAGCCTGTGCAGTTGCCCACCACAACAGGAACCTTTTTTATGGCCTTGCCCACTGTCATAAGATCAAGGATTACTTGTGGAGATGTCTTGTCAGTGCGAACAATTTCCAACAGAGGCATCACATGAGCAGGGCTGCAGTATAAAAGAAACGATACTGAAGTCTATCAAATATAAATGTGAAGTGAAGCATAATGTAGCATATTTGTCAAGCAATAAAAGTTTTTGCAAATTTGTCATGAAAACCAAGTACCATGATGATATGATGAATCTTGCAGCTTGGTAATGTTAAGATATACATTGGACTCTTTACTATGGTTTATGATTTTGGGAAAACTGAACACAAAATCTAAGATATGGATTTGGAGAGAAAGGCCATCAGTTGGAGAACTACTATTGGCTCAATTATTTTAATTATCTGTGTGGACTTTGTGCACGAGTTCTTATCCTATGTGCCATACACACTCTTGTGATTTAGTCCATGGTTTAAGCCTACTTCGAATTTTTTAACTTGCCTGAGGGACAATATTGTATAAATTAGGCACTCCACTAATAGCTTAAGGTTTTGCAAAGATTGGCCATTGGATCCAAAATTCCAAGCTTAGCAGGAAAATGACATTGAAGAAAACCATGCATATGCATATAAATACATGTATGTACAAGAAATATAGAGTTTTTATATTTATTTTGCATATCAAAAGATTTTTACAATATCCTTCCAGATGATGCCCTATATATAATATGAATTGCAAAAACAGCTTGTATCAGAGTTTTTGGCAATATCCTTCCTAATGGTGCTCTATAATCTGAATGTGAAAACAGATTATATGATTTCCAGCTCCAAAATTTGGTTAAAGCATCTCTCATAAGTTTTTCTTTTCTTACATGCTCTTCACTAAGACATGATAGCGAAAAATAAAATTTCCAAACTCACAGCAAATTGTTAATATTGTTAATGTCTTGTGGAACTAGGCAATGTTATGAGATTTTTATGTCATAGCTTTTATATCTTATACTGAAATGCAAGTGCTTCATAAACCTTGTTTTTTTTGATAATCTATATCTTACACAAAAAGAACCTAACAACATGCTGTTTAACCAAGACTAATTTTACATTGACCAGTAAAATTGCACAAGATTTCAAAACGCTCAGTTTTCACCCTAAATTCTTGAAAACTCTCAATCACTAAAATTTAGGAAAACAAAAGCTTCTCATGTCTAGATGGAAAAAAATAAATAAATAAAGGGCTGTTTGTTCATTGAATTGTGATATGAGCTTCTGCAGACAGCTGAGTCAGCCAAAGGTTAACTGTTTGCCTACAGACAATTTATTTATGCTGGTGGAAAGTAATTTTTCCCGTTCATTGCAAAAATAGATGAGGTGTGAGCCTGGGAAACCAGAGAAACATCAAACCAAAAGTATACCTCCATATTAGTAATCTTGTTAGTTCTCTGCAATTGCAGACAATGCAACAGATAGTTTGACGATTCAAACTAGGTAAGTGTTTGGTTGGATTTAATCTGATGGTAAAAGAACATATATATGATAGTCGATCTAGCTATCAAAGTTTCTCTTTGTTATTCTCATGTTTTTAATCAAAGATTTTCCAATATTTATTTTGGACACTAACGCCTTCAGCAAGCCCCTACTTGATACAGGTGGATGAAGGACAGATTGCTACAGACCTGAAGAAATGAGCTCCAATAATTCTGTCTTGAGAACAAGTCTTCTCACCAATAATATTGAGATCAATGGTGGACGTGTTGGTTGCCAAAATGCAATGTGGTGGACAAGCTTTCTCAAGATCAGCAAAGATAGACTGCTTGAGAGATACCTTTTCAATAACAGCCTACAAAAAGCAAGGAAAACTTTAGACTAATATTAAGTAACCCGTTGGGAAGTCTTCAAGATATAATTGATCAACATAACCAGTAAATTGGTTAATGAATCTCTGGATGCACGATTGGAAAATACCAGCAATCCAGCAAAAATAGATCAAGAAAGAAACTTATTCTGCAATAATAATTGCACAGCACTAACAAAACCTTGAAAGAGACACTACGGGCATTCTTCAAACTGCTATTATGCAACAAAGCATGAACCCATGAACTAAGAATCAACTGATCTGTTGCATGCACATCCTGCATTAGACCTATAAGCCTCCTAGGAACAAGAGATACAGGGTGAAATCAGCCAAAATGGTATAAATCATTACTTATCTGGATTTCAAAGAAAAACAGGCCACATGTTCTAATACTGTGTGTAGTAAAAACAACAACAAACTCTAAGTCTGATATATTTTCGATTGTGTACACAGACCAGTAACTATTTGTAAAGCCAAATATCTAGAAATACTAAATGCAATTAAATAGTTAAATTGTTTTATATAGTTTACCAGTTGACCCGTAGAGGTACGCAGATCATTTGATAGTTGGATTACACAATATCAGCATGGCATCATCCAGTACACATGGCTGGCACCATGAGAATATACAGTATACTTCAGGATGGTCGGACAGTATGCACACAATATTTTATAAAAAAACCCTTATGAATTATTCATAATGTTTATTTTGAGGGTCTTCTTAAGAAAAAGAGATGTCCCCAAATTGTGTAGTAGGACCGCTACACTCTTAAAACCTGTACTGCATGCACCAATCTGTGTGGGGATCATACCAAGCTATGGAACCTTACTTTTAGATAAAGTTTTCAAGCACTTTCCTATATCCTCCATTCCTCCTACCATTGAACATATTAGACTTATCTCATCTAACTAGGTATCTCTGTGTCCCCTTTCAATGTGATCATACACTCTTAATCTCCTGTAGTTCTACAATCAGAGAAAAAGAATAGTTGCAAATAACAATAGAAATTAATAAGATAATGTCAAATGCATGAATCTCGTACTAAAAGATAAGCTGACGCAGAATGTCTACAGTTTCTAAGACGCAAAAGATTCACTCCATTTTCAAACTAGCTTTGTTTTTGTCTGTTGTCTATCCAAGACAATCATTGTCCTTACTCATTGGAAGCTAATTGCACACATTCTAAAGGAATGAGAGAAATCCTTCTATATCCAATCTTCTGCAACTGGGTAGACCACATTCTGATGGACTCAGACAATAATAAGGAGTGTCTCTGATTTCATAATTAACAGCAATGACCTGCTTCAGCAGGAGAAATCCAACCCTATCTTAGACTAACCCTGCCCCACAATCATAGCATAAACTAGCCAACTTAAGCCCTAAATTAAGGATTTTACACTATAGTCCACATAATCTGCTGGAAACTTCATGATTCAACAGGTAAAAATAGTTTTCCATGGCAAGTGTCATATTCTGCCCACTGAAGTTCATCAATAGCTATAAATTACGAAGACATGTTTCAATATTAATCAACAGCATGTTAATTCAATTTTCTAAAGTTGGGAAAATAACCTCAATAACCATATCAACGTTCTTGAATTCTGAGTAATCTAAAGCACCCTTGACAAGTGACAATGTCTTATTCATCTTATCTTGAGTCAATGATCCTTTCTTCACAAGGCCTTCAAGGTTAGCTGTCAAAAGTAAATAGCAAAATTATTTTACAATCATATAACTATTGTTATGCACCAAAATGTAGAATGTGAAATTCAGCCAAACCTAATAGGAAAGGTATCACATTCTAAGCTACGATCACTAAATGATCCGAGGAAACATTAAAGAGACAAAAGTGATCTGTCAAAAAGAGTTGCTAATCATTGACACCTTGGATCATTTTCAGTCCCCTCTGCAGAAAATTGGAATCAACTTCCTTGAGGATGACAGGAGTATTACTTAAGATCAAGGAAGTAGCTATTCCAGAACCCATTAAACCACCACCAATTACAGCAACTCTTTTCATCTTTCTTGGTCTAAGCCCAACATCAGTCACCCTTGGTACCTGGCCAAGACAGTGAAGTGATAAAATAAAATAAGCATAAATGAAAGAAACTCCAGGAAGCAAGACAATCATCAGTGTTATAATGTTAATGAATGAAGGAAAATACTTCATCTTCAAGTAGGCAACCAAATCATAAGCAGTAACATTTCTTAAAACTAGTAAATTACCTTTGAAGTTGCACGTTGGGATAAAAAGACATGTACAAGGCCCCTTGCAGTACTTGAAAGCACCAAGTCCTTGAAAAGCTTTGTTTCCTGGTGTTGAGATGATAACATCAGATAACAATGCTATAAGCAAAAAACAGTGAACACCAATTAATGAAGTATCAGATCCCTAACTGGTTGATGGATACCAGCATTAATTGATGTGTTTATTTTGTTAATATCTTTCTTTTGAGCCAATAGTTATCTTAGTTTGAATTTGTCGTATAGTAGGGTAATAGCAACTATAGTATTATCGAGTATTTATCTTATTATGGTTAAAAGAATGAAGGTTTTTCCATATAATGGTTTAGACGTATTACGATAAACTAATTGAAGTTATTCTTATCATCTATTCTCCCTTCTCCTTTCTCTATTTCTCGTGTGTGAAAGTGCATGTCTTTTTCCTTTTGAGAAATATAATGATTAGTCCTAGTGACACTATGGTTAAAAGAAATTTTATTGTCATAGAAAAGATGATCCATTTGCTTCAACTAATAGTTCAAAGTAAAAGCATAGCCTGACCATTAAATTATAAGTTCTCATCAACCATGAAGATGAAAGAGGAAAATGTTGTTTACTACTGTTCATGCTGTGAAAGAGAGTCAACAAGGCAACATGGGCCAGCTTTTCATAACAGTGCCAACAATCATTTCTTGCCAGTACACTGTTTCCGTAAATAAGAAGAATGCTCAATAGTCTTTCAGTGCCAACAATCATTTCTTGTCATGTACAATGCTTCTGTAAATAAGAAGAATGCTCAATAATATTTCAGTGCCAACAATCATTTCATGTCATGTAACACTGTTTCTGTAAACAAGTAGATTGTTCAATGGTATTTCCTTTATTGTCGGAGGAAAGTGGGGAGCACATCCACGCACAGAAATATGCTTATTACTATCCTTGGTAATCAGAATATTCATGCATTAAAAGATCAAAAGTGCAGCCTATGCACAATCTACATAGAGGATAAGTCATGTTGGAGGATCATGGATGAAGACAGGACATATTGCTATCAATGCTGCTCTCAGATTTCTTTGTTGAATTTTAAATATGCTAGACAAATGCAAAAATAACATTAAGCTAACTAATAAAAGCTTTAAAATCATGGTAGAACAGACCAGAAAATGGGTACATAATTTTCTTGCAGAAAAGTTAATGCTAGTCTAAAAGCATAAAAAACCATTTTTGCATAAGATCAAATGCATACCTTCAAAACACCTGCATATCCTCCAAAATTGACACCTTCCTCCACTGCATCAAGGCATGCCTGGTGCTGAGGCATGTGAGGAAGTGCCTTCTTGTAGTATTGCCTAGCAGTTTTCAATGTCTCACGGGCTTCAGAAAGAGAACCAAGTCTATCCGTTCGACGCAGAGAACTAATCCATGGTTTACGTCGCTCAGCAATTTCCAAAGCCCAGGTTCGTGATACTTTGATCAAGTCCTCACGTGAAACAATATCATCAATAAGACCATATTTTTTCCCTTCCTTAGCAATGATTGATTTTGATTGCTGCAATTGTGTTAACAATAATACTTCACTCAGTTAGAACAGCAAAGTTAAAGGCTAATCATAGGTATTATTTGCGAGTTGAGCAAATCATGACCTAGAAGATGGATTACTTAATGACTCCTTAAGCAGCAATAAATTGAATACTGTCCTCAAAAATTACAGAGAAAAATTGTTCTTCGATTTGAACATGCAAGTCATAGTAATAGTATTAAACATAAGGTCCACAAGGCCAAAATGTCTTCTAATAGCAGTTGTTGTAGCCAAGTTCTGAAGATCTAAGAGAATAGCCTAAGACTCATCAAGTAGTTTTTAGATTTCCAACATGGGTCAAAGCCAACCGTACTAGTATGAATAAAGTACCACTGATTAGATCAGGATACTGACCTAAACACTGCAGAGGAAAAAGAAAAAGAAACTCAGCATTGTGATGACATTTCTTTGAATTGACTCAACTCACCAGCATAATTTCTAATGCTTTTGGCAATCCCACAAGCCTTGGAAGACGTTGTGTCCCTTTTTGAGTAAAAAAGACGCAGAGTGAGAAAACAGTACAAGAAAACTAACAGAAGTTAAGAGAATTTCCTCACCTCCAAATCCAGGAATGACCCCAAGAGTCAATTCTGGCAATCCAAGAAGAGCTTCTGGTGTAGAAACTCGTGCATGACAACCCTGCCCAAAATTTAACAGTAGTGTGTAATGGTCATCTGATTGACACATACAAAGCAAGTTAGTTATGCTGAAAGTTGTAAACATAGCACAAACCATTGCAAGCTCAAGACCACCACCAAGTGCAAGCCCTTGGATGGCTGCAACGGAAGGCTTTGGAGCATCTGTAAAAGTAATAGAATCTTTTACTCCTCAAGGAGGTAGTTATTTAGTCCAGGTAGAAATGTCCAGACTGAGTACTTTTTTTTCATAAAAAAAAATGCAGATTTAGGTGATGAATAACCTTCCATAACATTGACCACAAGTTCAACAGATACATCTGGAAGAAGTGATAGATCTCCTGCAATTAAAAGTTACACCCAGCGCAAAACACAGCCTCGTTATATGACAGATGGCACAAAACAAAGATAACAGCTTCACTTTCTCAATGCATCAATACCTGTTTTATGGATTGCTGAGAAAACACTGATATCAAAACCACCAGAAAACTTTCCACCTTCACCTGTCAAAAAAAAAGGAGTTGCAGTCAGCATCATATAACAAATAAGAGAAGAAATGCAATGTTTACACATTTTAAAACCTCCCAAAGATAAGAACTAAAATTTTACATGTGCACCAACAAATATGACACCATAGGATGCCAAATGTTACAGTTATTATACAGGTTCTGTTTAACCTCTCTGGACAATTAACAACACCACGGTGAAAACAAAAGTACTTATGCATAATCCATAATCTCATCCCCAACAAAGCATAACTAAAAATGTCACCGTACACAGCTCAAAACATAATCGATAAATTGGTAACATGGGTAGTATCCGGATAGTATCTGCAATAAGTCCTTCATTTACATAATCCTTAAGCCAACAACGGAGGTGAAAACGCAGAAGAGGAATTTAGTCAGAGCCTTACCGGTCAAAACAATAGCTTTAACATCACTCCTATTAATTGCTTCCGTGTACTTCTCCTTCAACCCAGCAATAACTACAAGAAACCATATCCAGGTTAATCCGAAAAATACAAACAGCTAAACCTTCGTCCCACCAAAAAATCACCGACAGAACCTTCTTCGAATTAAGATCGTGATGCAAGAGCACACGAAATACAGCATCAAGGAAGTTCGGAAAAATATTTAAAAAAAAATCATCATGCAAGATCAAGAAACAGCACAAGGAGCCCAGAGGTGCGGACGTACTCGGCGGAGCCAAAGCATTGACGGGAGGATTGCAGATCGTGATGACCGCCACCCCATCGCTCCCGACCTCCATCGTCACCCGCATGGCCGCCATCGGATCGACACGGAGATCGCGTTGCTCGAGGTGAGCTACAAGGCGCTCCGTCAAAGGCAAGCGAGATCGAGAGGGAAAGCGAGGAAGAGAGAAGGGAGGAAGGAAGCGCACTTCGCCGAGTCATAGTGCCGGTCGATACTTATCGGGTACCGCGATGCAGTAATTTGCTCCGCGGTGAAGTTTTACTGAAAGAATACTTCTACGTGGTTTAGTTTCTGTGGAAAATATGGTCGGCCACGTAGTCGGTACTGGATAATAACTGACACTCCGAGAGGGAGTGGAAACGAGTCTCTCGCCACGTGATTCAGTCCATCACGATTCACGACCGAATGCAATATAAAATTTACAAGCTGCATTTTGTAATATACCATAATAAACATAAAAAATAGGAGAGAAACAGAAGATGTTTCAAGGATAGTACAATACCGACAATGGTCTTAACTACACAAGCAGCAGTTGTAGCTTTCACTTTCTTTACTATTCATAAGCCACTTTAAAAAGGTTTAGAGTAGAATTTTTTGAATCTTTTGATTTTTGATGGTAAATAGTTAAACTATTTATAATTATTATATATTGTACTTTTATTTCTATATTTTTTTATATTCATTTGGATGATATTTTGTATCATTTTAAATTTATAAAATAAATGCAAGATTATTTTAAAAAAAATATTAAAAAAAGAAAAATATCATTAAAGATATAAAGACCTTAGTAGAGTAGAGTGATCATTTACTTTATTAATGTTAAATTCTTACAATATACTATTGTGACGCTTTGATATTTAGGAAAAAGATTAATAATATCTTGAAATGTGTAATTCAACCGTCCCTTTATAAGATACTTCTGAATTTAATCAGAAAAAAATAATAATAATAAAAACTATATATTTTGACATCTCCGATCGGGGCCAAATCGATGCCGACCATTCGACGACTTAATGCACGAATCCGAAGGCAATATGGACGGTGAGATGGCGCCGTAAACCCCCGACGGCGTTAACCCGGCGAGTACGTGTGCTTGAGGCTCGTGTCGCGGCAGCCGGCAGGGAGGCGGAGCACCTGAAAGCGTCGGCTCACGGGACGCACGGCGTCAGGCGGATGGTGGGAGACGGTGCTGGTTGGTGTTCGGAAGAGATCAGGGATGACGCAAGGAGGGGGAAGGAAAGACGTGCACGCATCTTAGCGCCGTTGCGGGCTTTGGGAAGATAAAACGATCCTCAGAACTGCTTTTTTATTTTTTGTATGCATAATTTATTAAACACTTGGTATATTCCTTACAAATTCAATTAGTTGGAGCCGGAAGAGATTTTTTTTATTTAAAAAATGATTTAAGTTATTAAATTTAAGAAATATTAGTTTTTAAATAATGGATATAAAAAAATTAATCTGAAAATTTTAAAATAAAAAAAGTAATATTAAAATGCTCGATATTAGAAGGTTTTGTTTGAAGATTCATAAAATTAGTCTAAACGGAGTGAAGAATTTAAAACTATTTGATACGGTGATTCGAAGTGAAGTTTGGATTTAGAAGTCACGTCAAAGTCAATCAAAATTAATATGGACAATCGGACCTTGGAAAAGAAATATCTATCATGGTGAGTGAGGACGTGATATATGTTAATTTCGATGAATGCTCTCGGTCTCGGAGTCAACGACGACCAATTGATGGGGCATTTTTTTGACTTTTTAAAAAATAATAATAATAGTAATACAGTGTTTAGAATTAGCTCACAATTACTGGTGAGACCACTGATAGTGATGTATGGTGCAATTAAAATCTCATGGGATTGAGTTAATACTTAGACCAATTAATGGGGCATATCATAACGTCAGGTTTTCAATTCGGACTGTTGATAATAATAATAATAATGAACGATTTGAATGTGGTTGTTGAGGATTTCCGTCGGTCTTAAAATAAACATTAATAATGAGAATTATAATTATGAAGTACTTTTTTTTTCTGAAATGAATGCGGTTTCTGAAGACTTCCGGTCCAGACAACGATTTAAAAAAAGAAATATGAATGTGCAACGAAAATACCCAAAATTAATTGAGAAAGATGGAATCCTAATCACGTGCACAAAGAAAAAGGAAGATTGAGTTTACAGTATGAATCCAGCTTCATAACCGGTATGAGACCAATTAAATGAGCCCTGCTACAATATAGGGGTACTCTTTTTTTTTGAAAAAAAGGAAGATGGCCCTCTTATTGCATCAGAGAAACATTTAAACTAGAGATAGTAACATTTTGTTTTTAAAATTCGGTATAAAATCTAATCATTTTAACTAACGGATATATTTCAGTCTCATCAACAAGATATGAAAGGAGTTTTTAAAGATATCTAGTAATATTATGAGCAACTTTGATGTGGGAGATGCGGCGATGACCCCAGGTATTCCATTAAGTTTATTATATTATTAATTGACTCCTTACATTCAATGGCACTCCGAACTTATTATAGATGTAAATCGGGACGGGCCGCCTATGGACGGCCCACACCTAGCACGAATCGGATCGAGCCGGGCATAGTCCGGTGAATAGCCGGCCGTATTTAGTACGGTCCGCTCCTTGTGCGTACCCGTGCTGGGCCGCACCTCTGCAGCCCACAGCATGAGCACGAGTCTACTAGCCCCACCACTTGTACGGCGAGGCCTTCCTCGGGGTACCCTAGTCGTCCCACCCCAAACGGCATGAACCTGTACTCTTCCCTCGCGGCCACCGCCACGCCCTCACTGGCGAAGACTTTCACGAACCCCTCCAGCTTGAACTTCTTTGATTCGTCCCATAGGCCCGTATCCCATTGGATGAGCCATACGTTGACGAGCGGCATGGTGCGGCAGGGACGTCGTAGCGATAGTGTAGTCCCCGGAGGACTTGTGCGACACGAGGAGAAGTCTAGCGGGGTACAGGCGAAGGGTTTGGGCTCTGCAGACTGCAGCCTATGTGTCATGCCCCGACCCGCAGGACGACACGTGACAACCGCCGTATGAGCCCGATAAGCCCATACAAGGCATAAATACAAATACTAAACTACATACACCCACATTTTCAAATAACGTCTTAAATACAGTCTCGATATCTCCTAATACAAATCTAAAACCGGCATACGAAAACTCATAACAACAGTCGTATACCTTCCGCGACGAACCCTCCGTCAACGATCTCGTCTCGTGCGTCGACACCTGCACACACATTGAACGCGGTGTGCTCCGCCTTGCGGCCTAATGCGAAATTACGGCTCTACCGAATAAGGAAATCAAAGGCTAGGAGGAGTATTCTAGGATGTCTTTGGTAATTAATCATCATTTTTCATGCCACATCATGTAACCAATTTATATAAAAATAGACATCATACATAAACAATTAAATAAATAATTAAATACATGTGTACATGCCACTAGATGTCACCTAAGTCGTGTCTAGTGTGCATATCAGTAGTCTGTCACCTACGTCATGGTAAGACTTTTAGCCTCACCAGTTGTTTCACTAGTCGCCAACCATGCCTCTCCTAGCGAAACCGTCGTGCACTTACATCCTCCCCGGATTCCGTAGGGGCCACGACAACCCGTGTAGTACTACACACTGCCCGTAGACAGGGTCACCTCTCTTAAATCTCATCGGCCACGGCTAGCCGGAATAACCACCCTAGGATCCGGACTACTCATCCGATCGTCTGCAAACGTCAAGGGTGATAGTCGTGCGGTCTACGGATCCACTGTCCAAGGCGTCGCATGTGGAATCACCTTCCCAGTCCAATAGCCGTCGACGTCTGTCAAGATTTGGCGCACATCCGCACGATGGGCTGTGGCAACCTTGACTCCATCGGTGCCAAGTCCATGGTAGGGTTCATCCTAGCTAACCATCTCATGACTATCACGAGGCCGCCTACAACGACACTCGTGCGGGTGAAGATTTCGGGTAAGGACTTGCTCCATATTTCCAGTCTAATCCGACCATGGAGTTTGTACAGTCTCTTACCCTACTAGCTCCCAGTATATAAGCTATGCATAACGTCGGGAGTGGTGCTCCCAGTGCTCCGCTATGCATCAACCTCGGGAGTGGCACCTAACGAGACGTCACCGTTTGACCATCGTCGGTACGCGACGGTCAACCGGGGCATATAGAAAAAGGTCCCTTTTTCTCTAAGTGGCGGTGACGTCGTCAAATGTTCTAACATGTCGCATGTATTATCTATGTTCGCATGGTAGTTATTTAACACAAGCATAGAAACAATACAACATGCCGGACATGAATGTAGAACATGTTAGACACCTAGCAGATAAACATGTTAGATAAGATAACTATGCTATCATGCATACAATTCAAATCTTATCAAATATTATGGTTTATCATATTTAAGACATCCAAGAATTGTTCCTAAGAAAACTCCAGCGGGAATTTCCTAGCGTGAATAAATCCTACCATCGGAGAACCAACGCACCTGGGTTAGCGATCTGCTCCTCGAAACCAAGTCGCGCGGAGATAATCACTCGCCGAGCTACTCGGATCGCGTACCCACAATAATCCTATTTAACAAAAATTATTTAAAATAGATTTAATTTATTTTTCCTAAGATAAATAAATTAAAATCTATCAATTAAATAATTATTACGTTAAATTAATCCTATACATGTTTAGGATTAATCTTACTTAACCAATTCTTAATTAATCATATTTTTTTATATTTTTAGCTAATAACTTAAATGAATTTTTATTCAATTTCTACTCATCAAACTCACCCATAACTTGGCCCAAGTCATCCAGGGGCCCAAGTAGAACCCATAGAAATTTTTATTATTTTTATAATTTTTTTAATATTTTTAATATTATTTTATTATTTTAATATTATTTTATTAATTATTTAAATTTAAATTTATTTTTTTATTATTTTCTGACCGGTCAACGGTCAACAGTTGACCGATCAACGCTGACTGGGTCAGTGGTGGGCCCGGTCAACGCTGACTGTGTCAGCGGTGGGCCCAGTCAATGCTGACTGGGTCAGCGGTTACTTTTCCTCCGGTTCAAACCTGAGTCTGACCCACACCTAGCTGGTTCGGTTCAATCGAGTCAGCTCAATCTATCTTAATCCGAGTTCGACTTGAGTTCAGTTCAAGTTGATTTGGTTCGACTCGGGTCCGGTTCAACCAACCCAATCCAATTGGGTTTGACTCGAGTTCGAACTAATTTCAATTAGTTGATTCGGCTCACCCAACCCAACTCAACCTGAACCCAAACCCAACTCAAACTCAACCCAACTAACTTCAACCTGGTTCAACCCAACCGATTTCATTAACTTAACTCTAATTCATAATTAATTTAACTAAACTTGATTTATTAACCTCTAAACATATTTTTAACATAACTTATTCTAATAACATTTTAATAATATAAATCATGCTTAAACTATAACTAAACGTGCTTAATCTATTTCTAATCGCGATTAAGGGGAAAGGGCGAAATAGCACCATTCGCCGCGCCCGTTGCCGACTGCCCTTCACCGGTTTCTCCGCCGGTGCTTCCGCCAGCCACGCTTGAACGCCTTCGCCGGCCAACCACCCGACGTCCTCGTGCGCGAGACAGCAAAGATCTCGCTACAACTCGCGAGCAGCCGTCAGAAGAATTGGGTAGCAGGACAGGCGGAAGAATCGATCCGCTCGTCTCCTCCGCGAGCGCGCTCTACTCCGCGCTTGCTACCAAATCGCCGGCTTCAGGGTGGAATACCGGCCGCTGCGCCTTCGTGGAGACGAAGCAAGGTGGCGTTGAGGGGCGGCGACGGTCGATTGAGGCGAAGTCGCGGCGGCGACTTCATTATGCAGCGACGGAAACCTCGGAGCGAGGCAGGGGCGAGCGGGAATGGGGCCGCTGCCAAGCTCTCTTCGGCGGTCCTCCTCTCGACGGTGGCGGCGGGACTGGGTCGGAGTAGTAAAGGCAGCGTCACAGGCGACACCCTTGCCCGTCGTCGCTGCTGCGTGAAGTGCGGAGGGACGAAGATGAAGAAATGGGGACGCTCGACTGGAGCTGCTGCGGATCTCTCCGACGCGCCGACTTGCAACGAATGGGGACGAGGGCGAACGAGCGGTGCACCGGCGAGCTCGCCGCCGACCGTCCGCGCCAAATGCAGGGGAGGTGGAAGAACGAGGAACGGGGAAGACGGCGCTCGAAGAGATGCGAGCGAGATAGGGCTTCCGCCCTCCTCGTTCACAGCCGCGCCTCTCTTTAGGGGCGGCCGGTCCACCTAAACCGGTTGACCGGCCGGTTCGGTCGGACCGAACCAAATAACATTTTTTTTTCAAGGTAGGGGTTTACACTATGCTTGGCGATGGCATGCTTCGTTGCCCATCTTCAAGCGAGAGAGAAAGAGATCGATGAGATGACTGGCTACGGTTAGTTTAACTAAGCATAACAGATGAGGGTGAGGCCAGCAGAAATAGCTCCAGGCTCCGACTCGACTGTAGCAGACTGCGTGCGCTGTGCAAAAGGGAAGGAGTGCTCTTCCGTTGTCCTTCCTTTAGCTTCTTAAGATTGCAATTTATGGTGAGGCTTTTGTGTGCATGAGTTGAGCCGAAGTGGAAGACGCTTGCCTTGCCTGCACGCTTGCCTCGCCTAGTCGCCTGCGGTCATTTTTTTTCTGAAGAGGGGGAAGAGTGGAAGATGCTTGCAGCTTGCTTGCCGCAACAATTTATTTTTTTTTCGAAAGAGGGGGAAGATGAGATCTTTAGCTTCCCAAGGTCTTTGGCTTCCCACCAACAAGCAAACTCAATTATCATATCAAATTATTAATATTATATATATATATATATATATATGCCACTCCAGCTTATATGCCACTCTAGTTTATTCTTCCATAATATTAAATATCCGACAAAACATCTAATGGATGATCGGATATTGGAATTCAATGATTTTTGACTCACTGCCATCGACTCTTCGTCGTTATTGTCGATCAAATTTTATTGTTGGATATCCACTAATTCTTTTTTCCTAAATACCTAACATGATCCAAGCCGTTGGAGGCGAGATGTAGAGTGGATGATTTAAGCTACTATCCGTCAAAGTGAAATTTGCCTATTTTTAAATATTTACATCCTCACCGACGTGCTCTGCAATTACTTCGACGATGTTGTTCGCTGCTTTCTGTTAGCTCACGGTAGGACCATGTTAATAGAAATAAAAATTATTATTGTCTTTGATATTACCTCTCCGCCTCCTATCATGGACTCCAATGACGACGTATCAGAGTCGGAGGACATGTCACTGCTAATTGATAGTGTTAAAGTCATCACCTTCAGAGCTGAAGCGAAGAAGGCATGTACCTTTGATAATAGCGAGTCTTGCTTGATTTGTATGGAGGATTTTAAGGCGGGGCAACAACTCAATGTGATGCCATACCATCATAGCTTTCATGTTGAGTGCTTGGAGAATTAGCTCGCTAGAAGTCATACATGCCTGCTATGTAGGTTCAAACTCTCTTTCGATATATTAAGATAATTTGTTTTACCTTATAAAATATTGTTAATATTAATGTAGAAGGTTTTATTATGATTGGAAGTACGTTTATTATCTAATTCTAATTTTTAATTATAAAACCCTCTGCCCATCAGGCATCTGTCTCCCCCCCTTCCTGAAGAACCCCGTCTGCCTCCCCCCCCTCCCCGAAGAGAACCCCATCCGCCTCCCCCCCCTCCTCGAAGAACTTCATCCACCTCCCCTCCTCCTTCCTCAAAGACCCCGTCCGTCTCCCCCCCTCCCCGAAGAAGCAGTCCGCCTCCCCCTCCCTGAAGAAGCCATTCGCCTCCCTGAAGAAGTCAACGTTGTCGGAGATCAAAGTCGCCTGATCTCTCCCTCCCTCCACCTCTCCGGAATCTTTCCTCCACGATCCACTCTTCGGTGGATGGCATCATGTTGTACGGTTCGGCATCAACCGGCCCGACACATCGGTGCAGGCACTACCACGGGCCGTGCCGCACACGGCCTAACATATTAAATCGGTATGCCACATATCGTACTATGCGGGAGGAGACATGAAATGCCCCGTGCCGAGCACGGCATGCTCCTAGAGTGTGCCAAAGTAGGCCGTGCCCGTATCAGCTCAGACACGATCCGTTTGAATGTCTATTTTTTATTACTATAAGGTAGTTTGATCCATATTTAGTTACTGGAAAATTGTGAAAAAAATTTATTTACCCAAAATTTTAAACTCATTTAGAAAAAGTGACGGCAAAATCATAATAGGTGAATTTTAGAATTTTTTAACCCTAACAACAAAGTTATTGATTTATAACCAGAATAATTATTAAATTACATAATTAAACAAATAATTTTTTTCATATTGAAAGTAAAATCTCCAGCATAACTTTTTTTTGCCAAATCATATTCACCAATATATTTTAAATAATTTAATTTACATGATAATTTTAAGAAAATAGATGAATAAATTAGTTTTGAATATATTTCATAACTTGTCTAATTCTCGTAATTCAGAATGATTTTATTGTATTAACAAATAATTTTACTTATACAATTGACAACAATTTTTATCTAACTAAAAATAGTTTTATAATTTTTTTAAAAATTATCTGCATAAAAATTAGATCAACCAAACATGCAATTTATATTTTAAGCATTTTTATCTGAATCAATTTTTGCTGGATTTTATCAAATTTAAATTTTTAATAACCTATACTCTTAGAATATGGATGCAGATCCCTTATTTTAAAATTAATATGCATTTAAGGATGCCAAATCCTTGCATTCTTGATGTTGATCGCTATCGCTATAAATGGCACTACTCCTCCCCTTTTGATCGGAAGAGGACCAAGATGCATCACAGAGCCCGTATAGCAATCCCAAGCATCATTCATCTTCACATAGAAATGAGTTTGTAGCAATTAAGCGAAGCTGAAACTGGATTTTTGTTGTGCAATTTTCTACATGCTAAGAGATCCTTAACTTATGCTAAAGCTTTACACTGAATCACCTGAATGGACGAGTAGAAAGTTTTGAAGAACTATTCTTTCACATACGCTATAGAGAGTATCTCCGGAAGCTTTTTCAAGCCATCCCCCTTGATAAGCCATCTCTCTCTGGAAATGTTATTGAAGAAGATATTAGTGACGTTCATGAGGAGCAATATAAAAAATCTGAAGCTATTATTAATAGGCCTGAGAAAATAGACTACCCGCACAGCTCAGCTCAGCCCAACTACTTGCACATATAGCGAACTGTGGACTAATAAATTTAAGAAATCATGACAAAGCCATAGTCAGGACATGGTTGAAAGGCTGATTGCAGGTGGATATCAAAAATGATAAACCTGGTACCATGGGTGGATAAATGCATGGAGATAGATACACGAACTATGAATAAGTTGTCATGTTTAGTTTAAATTATAAAATAGGAGGAGAGAATAAAAGCTCTTGATCGTTTGACATTAACAGATAACAACTCAGAGAACAACACAAGGCACGACAAAACTTCATCAAGGTCTTGCAAGACTTAAAAGATATCAAGGAAAACAAGAAGAATAATATGTGCTAGACAGGTGATGGAATATTTTCAGATCCTTAATGGAAGTGTGTGGTGAGAAAGCAGCGTACATTACAAAAGCTAAATTACCATTAGGCATATTAGATATAGAATAAAATTTGATTGAATTATGATTTCAACCAACTTTTTTAGTAATAACTAACATTTAGTCATACTTCAACCAAATATTACTCCATGGTAAATATGCTCTTAAAGCTAAATATTTTTCATCATGAGAAAGGATAAACTGAAAACAAAGATGAGGCTCATATAACATGGGTCAATGTAGATGAAACTTGTTCGTCATGCCGTAGGAGGTTGAAACTTATCACCACTTTTTTGAATGCTCCTTCACAACTAGCACATGCCATGAGAAGCACAAAAGAAAAACAAGGAAAAAAGATTAGAAATCAGGGGAAGCGAGTGAATATGATGTAGCCATCGTGAGACGACAATAACGAGAGCATAAGAAAGCAATGAGGCAAAAGATGATTAAGTCTAAATATTTCTTCATACATATCATACATAACAATACTCCAACAGCTAATATAAACATGGGACAAATTAAAACAAACGCTTCAAGGTACAGCGAATAAATCCTAGCACCTTATACTTCCTAACTTTTTATATATGAAAACGATATATTGCAGTAGAGACACAAATAGTTGAGAACTTACAGATAATTCATCGTAGTGAGAATTCAACACTGCATCATGTGTACAGAATCAGAAAGTAGAAAATAACAAGTAGATGCACCTACTGCTCAACCCTTTCTTGGCATGGCAGCAAGTCTTGCATACATTCTTGCCATCGAACGATAACCCCTGACATCTCCTGAGCGCAAAAGGTTTCCTGTTTGCAGGAAAGATTCATAGGGAAACAAGATTTACTTCAACAAAATGAAAACTATTTCTTTTCAGAAAAAAAAAAGCGTATTTACATGGAAAGCGTTATTTGACATATTATTAAATAAGTTCAATCCATTATATTCTTAACATTTTCCTTCAACTGTGAAGAAACATAGAGCTCAACATGGAAGCATGAACTTGATTCAGGATTTATACCTTTTTTTTCTAATACATGTCTTTCACAGTATTCAAACAACCTTAACATTTTCATATTACGAGTTTAAACAAGGACTCAACTTAAACTGAAATCTTAATTTACTCTTATCACATAAAGATCTTGAGACCAGATAGAAAAGAGGACAACTCTTATCATTCTGGTTCCTTGTGTAAATATTTTTTTAGCATACGTAAGAAGCCTCATTGCAGAAAACGTAACTCTGATAAACATTAATCAGGTAGAAAAATTGATAGTAAACACTTATTCTGAATTAATTGTACACGCCGGAAGGCAATATGATCTGAATTTAAAAGACCAAGACATCTCATAATTACTATAATATGTCAAGGGATAAACTTTAACGAATCACTCAACTTAAAAAGCCATTGAAACAAGACATCGACCTGAGTCACAATTGAGAGGGCTATCAGGTTCTGGATGGGCCATTAAGGCAATTATAGCTCTGCAGACAGACTGCAGAGTCCATGCCGGGCTCCAAGCATTCTTCAAGATGTCAAGGCATATCTCCCCTGTCTAAGCAGCAAAACAGTAGCAGTGGCTAATTGAAATCAGCCGGTACCTTTGTATGATTTTAGCTAAATTCATAGGCGAGAAATTTCAAACATTGTTTTTATGAAACAAGAAGCATGCAAACCAAATTGCGATTGATATGCAAAGGCATTATAGTTGATGAGATATGTAGCCTTTGCAAAGGGGCTGTTGAAACCCGGGATCACTTATTTTCTATGTGTCCTTATACAAGAAATGGATGGCATTGCTACTTGAAGAATTTGCAAGGGGGTTTGTACGATATTGCACTCTTACCGTGGGACATGAGGGGTGATATGGCTACAAAATTGACAAGGTTTGAGCAGCTAGCAATGTGGCATTGGAGTGTTTGGAGTGAGAGGAATAGAAGATGTTTCATGGGGGTTTCAGTGTCAACAAGGACCCTAGCCATGCAAGCAGCTGATGCCTTCAGTTTGTACACTACCCACAAGCCTCCTTAGCTCTCCAGAACCTGATCCTGCTCTTAGCTAAGAGTCACACCGGGTGCACAAGTTTAGGGAAGTGTCCTCCTATATTTTGTGCCATGTCGATGATCCTCTCTTTGTTTTTGGGGCTGTTTGGCTCTTGATTTTGTTGTTTTCTTCCTAGTCTTGGTATCTACTGTAATGGTTTTCTGTTTTCCTTCTTCTCTCTGTTTTCTTTCCTTTCTTACACATCCGTTTGGATGACATTGTATCATTTCAGAATGGTGAAATGAATGCAATCTACTTTTTAAAAAAAAGAAGCATGCAAACCATAAAGAGCACTGATCAAAGTACCAATACTACAAGCCTATGTTGTCAAAAACAAGTGATGCCTTATGTCTATGAATAACAAGATGACAGAGAGAGGACCTCTACTTTTATTGTGACAATTCTTTGAGGGGTCCTAGCAGGTGTGATAATATTAAAAAAAATAAGCAGGGTAAAATCTACAGCCAGATTGAGATATTCACTTTGACCTAATTCCATAGTGGGTATTCCAACTGCCTACATCAGATACAGATACCCAACTATCCAGTAAGGTGTGATACTTAAGTATTGCATTGACAATCAGAGTATGCACTGAATGCCAAAAAAAACAAAGCTTGTGTTCAATTCAATGGGCCTGAGCTACTAGTTTCAAAGGTAAAAATTTCCAGTTACATAACTAATATATATTCTACATGTTCCTGACGTGAAAATCCATATCCACTCAATAAGAGTGCTATTATCTTTAAGGCGCAAAAGTTCCTATTTACATGAATAATCCATATTCTACATTTTCCAATAAGCATAATAAACCCTATCTACTATCTTTAGCTAACCTGTGGTTCAATTAGTTTGGCGTAGATGAAAAAACAAGAATCAGCAGGATTATCCCATAGCATTAGTCATGGGGCACATCAAAAATCTCAGTTGTGACATCCAATTGTATTCAAAGAACCAGGTATTTTCTTTGAACTTTAAAGTTGCAGATGGACAATGTGGCACGAAGACCAAAACAGAATTTAAAGATGTATGCAAATGAATATCTGAAGGCTTGACTATCACGTCCTTTCCATTATTTCACCTTCTTCATTAAAGCTAACATCAATATAAAACTTCAAGAAGGTGCGACAAAGGAGACATTGACAAGATAAATATATTATTTTAAATGAAAAATAACAAAAACTCACCTTAAAATGCACATTTGGATGGAAAATTTTTGTCAGAAATCTCACTTGGGGAGGCATCAAAGGGTATTGCTCTGGAATAGCAAATGCAAGCTGAAATACACCACCTTCATATGGAGTTTCTGAAGGGCCCTAGATGCAGAAAAGAGAACTATTCTACCAAAGGTTCCCAAACGACAGTAAAATGATTAAACTATATAAGCAAGCTTACCTTAATTAGAGCAGTCCACTTGAATATGTTAGAATCATCACAAACCAATTGAATATCAGGGTCCACTGATTTCTCTCTCTGTACCTCTTTGTACTCCTTGAAAAGCCTAGCTCTTGATGCCTGCAGAAAACAAAAGAATCAGCAAAATAAAAACTAAAAAAAAATCAGGAAAAGCATCACATATTAGATGATGAAATGAAAGAACCATTTCTGGAAAATATAGTGGAAAAATACCGAATTCCAATATGTGGATTCTAATTATCAAAGCTCCACCATTGATGCCATAGTATGTTGGCAGAGTCAGGACATGTCCAAGAGCATATTAAAACAGAACACTTTCCAAAACAACAATAGAACCATCTACTGAATGAAATATATATATGATTATGGACTGAATCAGGTGCATATGTATCAGGAAACTATATCAACCATAGCTCATTGTTAGCCATTAACATTTTTTAAACTACTCATACTCTAATAATTAAGGAACGCATTGATTATTCTAGGTGTTCTAAACATACTAAAATTGGATAAAACAAATCAATAGGCTGATGTCTTAATGTTGAGAGATATACCTAAGTTTAGAAGTGCTAGAACACTTACTAAATTTCATTATTTATTTACAAATGAATCAAGTAAATAACTTATTAGTCCAATTGAAGCAAATGGGGCAACTTCAAAGCTCAAACAACAAGCCCATGAAAAATTATGAGTATGCAAACCAAACAAAAGCATATGACCAGGGTGGAGAAATAAATGCACGAACATTTAATTACTAAGTACCACAACCATAGGCAAACAAGAGTTTAACTACTGACCTGCATGATATTTGTACAAGTGTCCGAAAACAGAAACAGCACAAGGTCGACACAGGCCTTCAACTGCACGCAGTAACAGTTAGGAGCTTCGGCATACCAATGAAGCTCTCAAATTAAAGTGATTTAGAACTAAATCACGCGAAGTAATATCGACTGCAATGAAAGCTTCATGATAGCAATACATATGTGTAATAACATTAATCAACTAATTGAGTACCAATACAATCCAAACAATTGTTTATTACCTGCAAACAGCAGGTTCTGACAATCATCTTTTAGCATGTATACTAAAAGAACATGAAATGGTGTCTATAAAATGATGGGAAGGATAGAGTAATAGAAAAATCTTTATGTTACAACAAAAACCTGCAGTTTTCTTATCATGGTTCACACTCACAAGATCTCCACAATAACACACAGAGACCCATGCATAACAAACCAAAAAGGAACTACAAAAAATGATTTAAGCCTTTACAGATTTACGCAGACAATACGACGACCAGGCACCCATATTCATCATGCCCAGGAGAACTCTTTATCTGAACTATGCAGACTTATAAAAATTTATTATGCCCTGAAATCTCTAGGCTAAGTAATTTCCATAGTTTCCAGGAGAAAAAGGCAAAATTTTGAGAAGAATGGAAAATTGATTTGTTCTTCTATTCTTTATATATTTACGCACGAAATACAAAAACCAGGAATCCATACCCATCACGTCGTGTTATTCCTAGAAGAACTCTTTATGTGAATTCTGCAGATTCAAAAATTTATTAAGCCCTAAAATCTGTGGAGAGTGATTTTCGTAGTTTCCAAGAAGAAGGGTTTATGTGAGAAAAATGGATTTGTTCTTCTACACAATATACAAAACAATGGTATTATCAATCATAATTTTTGCACCCAAAGGCAAAAAATTACCCTAAAAGTCGCCCGACTTCATCCCAAAAAAAGGACATAAGAAGCATATCCGGAGAGTTTAATTAAACACGCAATAAGTTACAGGAAAAGGGATCTACACGTAGACAAAAAATGCGAACTTTGATCTAACCTGAGAAATGGAAAACCTGCGACCGTGGAACGGCTGATCGCAAAATGGACTCCGCCCGCGGCTTCTAAAGAACGCCTCAATAGAACGATAGAAGAAATTGTATCTGACGCATTCCTGACATCTCATCCGTCCACTAATAGGAATCCAACGGTTAGTACTTTCGAAACAATTGTACGAGTCCGGCACACAGAAAACTCATCAGGCTTAGCCTTTCTAACATCTCATCCGTCCACTAGCACTAATCTGACGGCTGATATTTCACGTTGCAACTGCTGAAATATCACCCGATCAGTCCTCGAATGCAAGCTTCTGCTTCCGAGCGAAAAAAATGGCGGCTTTCCCTCTCGTGGTGCGATCTAGGGCTTCCGCCCGGGCGATTTCAGTGGTGTTCAGAAATCCGAACAAGGCTGCAATCACCGAATTGGAGGTATCTGCGTCGGTGCCTCGGGTCTCTTCGTTGAGGAGGCGCAGTTCCTTCATTCCAAGGTGCGTCCTTCCTTGGTTTATTTTTATGAAGTTTCTCTTTTATGATTGTGTTTGGGCTGATATTGAAGGTTACCGGTGAACACGAGCTGCTTGCTATCGATGCTTCCCCTCCACAGTGCCATTGCCTCTGCCCGGCTGAGTTCGGCTCTCGCAGCAGCCGAGTCTCAGCGATGGGGCTTGGTTCCACAAGGTATAGTTTCTTGGAGCATCTTTGGATCCGTTACCGAATGGTTTGTACCAAATGTCGGTTCAGAAAACTTTTGCTTGGACTTAGTGAAATATAATGATGGTTTGTGCTGCTTGCTTGATTTCCTTGTTGCATCATTGTTTACGTCTTTGGGAAGTATGTTTAGAAGAATCAGAGAATTATTTAGATTATTTTTTCTCTTTCCATGGTGTGCGTAAGTCATATTTTAGAACTTATTGAAGTTGGCATTTTCATAGAAAATGTAGCAGGTAGCATAGACAACATGTTCTCAATATTTAGGGAAAATAGGAGACTTAATGTGTAATGCGGACTTTATTGATATCAGCACTTAACATTTCCCTCTTACACAAGCCCATCCCATCTCTTACGAATGAATTGCCAAGATGAATTAACCATTTTGGTGAAACCTGAAATTATTCTGTGGGGAAAAGGTTTCGCAGGTTCACTATGAACTGTTTGCTTTCAAAACATAGTGCCAGAATTTGCAGATGTTGTTTGCCCAGGCCTGCATAGCGGACTACTCCAATGGTATACGTTAAATCAAAATGTGTTTTTGTTACAGGTTGGCCAATAGGTGCTTATTCTGAAGACACAACGGAAAAAAGCAGAACTAGTTGTTTTAAGAAGTCATTTGTACTACAATCCAATTAGGAAGGACTACAACGATAGGATCTTTAGGAGTTGTCAGCAGTACTTATTAGTTTTTTTTAGAACTTGGTGAGTATTAAACCCACAATCTCCCATATACTCTAACCAAAGGAAACTTACACTTTGTGCACCAGTAGTACTTATTAGTTGTTTCAAGAAGTTAGTTTTAAATTCCGATGTTTTCGTTTCCTATAATAATGCTTTATCATTTTGGAACTGTGGTATCTTTGGAGCATTAATTTAATCGCCTGGCTTGTATCACTATCCACCCTATGACATGCTTGTAAGCTAGGCTTCACATATCATGCCATTCCGGATGATGTGAGCGGTAGATTCTGTATCGACACATTCCCGGTATCACATATCAACCATACTGCTTGGTATTAATTATACTGCCAGTAGTGGTACCAAGCCTGTGTTGCTTGAAGACCTAGTTGTTGAACAATTATGAAATATAATCGTTTGGACAATTTTTAGGTTGGTTAATTCTTATTTAAGCTCTCAAATGTTTTCGTTTCTTCACTGCACTCATCCTCTCTTTTGCTGCCGAACTCTTCCAGAGTTTCTCATTTTCTCAAAATCCTCTTAGCCAATCTCTTTTAAAAAATTTCTGGATGTTGTTTGATAGATTTGAGTTGGAAACTTTTCTGTGATAAATTGCTATTTATCATCAGGAGGTGCCTTTGTGCCGAGTAAGTTCTCTTAATAGTTCATTTACAATTAGATGTGATTCAGGAGTGATGGCAATTATACTTTGTTGCGAGGCCAACGTTACGACTGTTTGGTAACTACTTTTATATATTATGTGAATTCTTGATAAAATTGGCAATGATCAAGATCAGAAATGTTTTCTAGCCTTCAGATGCTCACATTGCACGCTAGTCCAGAATTTTGCGCTTACTCTTTTAAATTTTGGCAGGCATCTCAATGCCTTTATGACTCCCTGGTGGTTATCAGCTTGGCGTGTAGAGGCTTTCAACATGCATTTGGCACATGACGACATGCTTTTCTTGACACTTGTGCTCGGGAAATCAAAATTGGCAGAACTTTCTCACTTACATTAAGAAAACAATTCGTTGAAAAAATCATCTTGTTGCTTTCTTTTTTCTTCCTTCGATTTAATTTTGTATTGCGTCCAGCTCCCACCTTGTAGAATTAATCTGCTGGAATTCATGGATGCCAACTGGATATTTATCAGTGAAGAACTGACGTTTCTGTTTAATTATTTTGGTCAGTCCCTTGAAAACAAAAATAAAATCCTTGTGAATATTAAAAAAATGAAGGTGTTCGAAATTTATTTAAAATGTGGGTAAGAACAAATATAATAAAATAAATTAAGGTCCTCATTTTAATTTTTAAAAAAGATTTCTATTACGACGGGCATGAACTTTGAAGATGGCGATGGAAATGGATCTTGAATCTATAATTATTTGGTAAAATATTTTAAAATATAATTACATAAATATTTATATTTTAACTAAATATAGTGCAAAATAATTATAATTAGCTATACCGAACTAACTAAGACAGTAGTCGGAGCAATTTTGTATTATATGGAAGGTTGTGTCAAGTTCTAAAAAATAGCTAAAAATACTTGTCAAGTTCTAAAAAATCAATGAAGATAGGTTGATTGTATTCAATGGATAATTGATCTATTGAGGATAAGGTATATCTATTAAAGATTTTGCATATAAAGTTCGGACTAAATTGATTGTATTTAATGGATAATTGATCTATTGAGGATGATGTATATCTACTAAAGATTTTGCATATAAAGTTCGGAGTGAGTATTTAAAAATTAGGAAAGAGAATTGAGTTAAGAACTTTAGATGATTAGAAATAAGGTTTAAAGTTTAAGAACTCTAGATGACGTAGATAGTTGTAAGAAATTGTAAGGCAATATTAAGGTTGTTTAGTTAGGTTTTTCTATTTGTAATCTATGTTGGCAGATGAATAGAGATGTAAATAAATAGATATTAGATGTTATAAGTTAATATTGAGATTGCTAAGTTGATGTTTTTTTTTCCGTAATAAGTGGGTAGGCAAAGTTTGAGGAGGGTTTTATAGATGCACTTGCTTTTGTGAGAAATAAAGAATGTATTTTTCTCCTAATTATTTATGTTTTATCAAATCATTATCATATTAAGTTGCATAGTAAAGAGAGATCGGTGAAAAAGTTATTCCAGGTGAGTCTAATACAAAAATGATTCGTTTAGATGTATCGCTATTACGGCACCATGTCTCCAACCTCAAACTCTAATCCTAATCCATATAATCTTTTTTTGTCTAAATTGTAATGAGTAGTTGTCGTTGAAATTCTCGCACTACTTCTTGCTCATTTATTAATGATTTGGATTTTGGCTAACTTCATCCTAAAGAGATCGGAGTTCGACATAATTTTCCATACATTATTTTCAACCATGCAACTTGAATACCAAAATAACTATTATTATACATATACTCCGCCAAATGCAAATGTTGTTGCTAATTTTCCTCAAAATCCAATAAGGAAGTTCTAAGTAGGTATTTGAAAGTATGAATTATTAGTTTTAATTGATCCTTACTTATAGATAAAAAATACGGTATCAAATGAAGCTCTATCCCTAACATAGGCTAATAAATAAATTATAGATTAAGACACAAGTGATGCTTATCGATATACTACATGGAGTCCAACTATCTCATGCAATATATCTCTGCCAACTTATCAAAGGGTGTCGCTTCTTATTTTATTCATCATATTTTTATAAGTTATTACGAGATAAATATTTATACAAGAATTTTAACTTATTTTACATAAATAATCAAATAAAATAAATTCTATAAATTATGATAACGAATTATTATATAAAGTATATCTCATTAGAATAATGAAAATTAATAACAAAAGTCTAGAATTACTATTTTTCCATTACTGAACAACACTAGAAAATATTTTTTCATTAATAACTTCAGAACTCTGGCTGAAAGCTGAAGGCTGAAAGCTGTGTTGGTGGGGTAAGCAAATCTTATCCCTTTCTCTTCCTATCCGGTGTATACTTCTTCCTCCGCTGCCCCATCCAACCGCCATGGAAGTCTCTTCTTCCTCCTCACCGGCATTCCTTCATGGCCTCTACCTGCACCATTCCCTTCCAAAGCGGCCTCTCTCTTCCTTCTCCCCCCGGCGCTGCAAGTGTTCGTCGCTGGCTTCCCTCAAAGCTCACTCCTTTCCCCACTTCCTCAACCTCTCGCCACTCGTCAGCGCCGCCCTCCATGGACTCTCCAAGCTCTCTTCGGCCAGGAATTCTCACTCCACCAACGTGGCTGAGAGAATGCACCACAGAGAGCGCACCCGTGAGAGGAGAACTAGGGATGAAGGCGTCGTCAGCAGAAACGACGGGCGAAATGAGGGCCGAAGAGCTACCAGCGAGAACGCTACGGAGCTTGGAGCTGCAAATCAAACGAGGGGCTTTCTGAGACCTGGAGGTGGAGGAACATCTCGAAAGGCAAAAAAGAAGGCACCTTGGGTGAGAAAAGAGAGGGAGAGGGAGGAGGAGAGAAGGGCGAAGAAGACGAGTAAAAAAGCCAAGCTTAGTGGAGCTCAACTTGATCTGAGAGTTAAGCTGGATATGTGCTCGAAACGGGGAGATGTGTTGGGCGCCATCGCGCTGTATGACTCCGCTGTCAGCGAAGGCATCAAACTCTCGCTGTATCACTACAATGTGCTTCTCTATCTTTGCTCTGCTGCGGCCATTGGGGTCATTCACCCCGCAAAAAGTGGTTCTAGTAGTAGCAGCAGTGTTCCTGATTCTAGTTCTGATCCAGATTACTCGAGCGAGGAGTCTTCCTCGAAGCAATCAGAAGATTCAGGCGAAGATTGGGAATTGGTTCATGAGGAGCAGTTCCTACATAGTGAAAGAAGGATTGCTGCCAACTCTAATGAAGCAACGCTTGACGATGCAAGAGGAGAAGACACAAGGATAGATGGTGTCCTGATTCAAGTCAGTGAAGAAATTAGAGAGTATGCTCGAAGTAGGGGGCTTGAGATATATGAAAAGATGCGCTTGGGGAGGATCCCTATGAGTGAAGCAGCACTGACTTCTGTTGCTCGAATAGCAATGTCCATGGACAACGGTGAAATGGCATTTGAGATTGTTAAGCAAATGAAGGCATTTGGTATAACCCCCAAACTGCGCTCTTATGGTCCTGCGTTACTCACCTTCTGCTACACTGGCAACATCGACAGAGCTTTTGAAGTCGAGGCTCACATGTTAGACAATGGTGTCCAACCTGAAGAACCAGAGTTAGAGGCACTTCTAAAAGTTAGCATCATGGCTAGGAGAGGAGAAAAGGTTTATTATCTGCTGCACAAGCTTAGAACTAATGTGAGGCAGGTCTCTTCATCCACAGCCAAGCTAATTGATGCTTGGTTCAAGAGCTCAACTGCATCAAGAGTGGGGAAAAGGAAGTGGGATGTGAAACAGGTAGCAGAAGCCACTGAGAATGGTGGAGGGGGTTGGCATGGCCTGGGATGGCTCGGTAAAGGAAGATGGAATGTGTCACATTCACTTCTTAATGCAGATGGTGTGTGCATGACTTGTGGAGACAAACTAGTGACTGTAGATCTTGATCCAGTTGAGACAGAACATTTTGCCAAATCTGTAGCATCACTAGCCAACAAGAGAGAAAGGAATTCAAATTTTCAAAAGTTTCAGGTATTATATCCCTCCCCATGTAATATTCCGGTTATGGGAAAAAAAACAATATGATACTTAAGAATACTGCACAAGGCTGATGTCAATATGGAATGTAGGGAGGATGGTTATATGCAAACTCACCTTTGCTTTTTTTGCAGCTCAAAGACAATATGTCATTTCATACACAAAGTGTACGCTCCTCTGGTTAGAATAATTGAGTTCTATACGGGAGGTTGTGAGTTCAATATTCACCAAGTTTAAAAAAAATACATATCATATCACATAGAATTGTCTTAATCTCTGTGTCAAGGCTTATGATATTATACTATTTGATACTCATAAAAGATTCACATTTTCAGTTCTGCATGCAAATTTTATATTTCAATTTTGTGTTTTTTTTTCTTCCGTTTGATACTTTCTTTATAATTTCTTTCTATTTCAATTTTAGGATGAAGTATTATATCCCTCTGCAAGTCATGCTTCATTGATGTTGGAAAACTATAATCATATATTTGTGAACTAATTCTGTGTTTATGTTTTTGGGTTTTATCCTCAATCTATTTCGTTGCTTAGTTGGAATGAAGAAAATTATGGAATTGGAATTCTATTCTCTAGTTTTAATGAATTCCCGTGTTTGGAATTTAAAAGTTTTGGGAATAAGAATTTCTAATTTCTTCAAAAATTGAATTTAAAATTCATAAAATGGTCAAATTTGTATTTCCCATTCACCTTTATTACTATTTTATAATTGTACCTATAATCAAAAACAGGAGATTTTGTTCTTTCATTCTTCCAAACATAGGAATTGGAATTTAAATTCTTGAGAGTTCCATTCTATAATGGAATGGGAATTTTTTTCTTCTTGGAGTTGGTTCCAACTAAGGTGTTACGCATAAATGAAGTTTATTCTCCTTTTTCATGAAAAACTGATCTGCTAAATCCAACAGTGCGAGGTCTAATTAATCAGCAATTACCGTTCTATTGCAGAAATGGTTGGACTACTATGGACCTTTTGAAGCTGTCGTTGATGCTGCAAATGTTGGTCTTTTCAGCCAGAAGCGATTCTCTGTTAGTAAGGTATGTGTCAAGACACTGATGGCAACTACATTTCTAGATTTTATTGTCTACTGATATGAATGTTGCCCTGTAACTTTGCTTTTTAAATGTATAGGTTAATGCTGTTGTTAATGCAATTAGGCAGAAGCTTCCGTTGAAGAGATGGCCGTTGATCATTGTTCACAATAAACGCCTCAGTGGAGACAAGATGAATAAACCTGTGAACATGAAGATTTTGGAGAAATGGAAAAGTGCAGATGCTGTTTATGAAACTCCTAGTGGATCTAATGATGATTGGTGAGGGTTTTACACATATGTTGATTGATTAACCATTTCAATGTATATTTACATCTTATTAGAAGGGAGTTTAAAGTAGAGATAGTATATCGCGTCATTTTTTCTTTGTCAATGTTTATCTTTTCTCTTTTGATATACCAGTAATCTCATGATCTCTGCATAAATCATCATGGATAATAACATATGGTTCAGGTACTGGTTATATGCAGCTATCAAATTTAAATGCCTGATCGTGACAAATGATGAAATGAGAGACCACATATTCCAGGTTCTCGGTAATGATTTCTTCCCCAAATGGAAAGAAAGGCATCAGGTCAGTAAAGAGTTTTTCAACTCTTTAAACTTTGCTATTCTTGAACAAGCCTTCTGTTTCCAGCAATGCTAGTTCAGGAGAAAACTATATGCAGCCTTACTCTTGCATGGAAAGGGGCTGTTTTCTCGGTGCAATGCAAAATTATAGACCTAAACTTGACATTGCACAATTCATTGGTCTCATTTCAATAACAAGACAAAGTTGCCATGATACATTCTATTAAAAACTTAATTTTACCAGTTCTTTAATTGCCTCAGCTTCTCATACTTTTTATGGTCACTTCTTATAATCTTGCATTATCAATACTGCTACAGCAGTTTGCATAGTGATTGTTTATGATTAAATAATCGCTTTTCCCCTGTGCAGGTGCATTTCAGCTTTCGAGATGGAAGCTTTGAGTTTGATATGCCACCTCCATGTTCTATTGTGACACAGGTTTGATTTCTAACTTCAGAAATGGATGGTCCTAAGAATAAGAATTTAAAAAATTAATCTGTTGTTTCTGTCAAGTGCAAGAAGTTGTATGAATCTAGCTGAAACACAATCATATTTTCTACCTTAGTAATAAAGAGACATATAGTTTACCTACTCTATTGTAATAATTACATTATCTGAATACTGCAAGCATTCACCAAGTAACTAAATCATTCAATACAAGTCAAAAGATTGGCAAGCAAAAATATATACCATAAAGAAAAGCGTGAATGCAAATTCATCAGAATAATGTAAAACTCCTTTCTGAAACTATCAGGAGAATGAGAGAGGTCACTGGCATATTCCCATCAAGACAGAACAAGAGGAAGAGAGGAAAAGAACCTGGTTATGTGTGACACGTGCTTACATGCACACGGCAATAGAAGAAGCATCAAAACCCCCAAAAGGTATTATAGATAATTAGATATTATTTTTCCTTGATTGTCACCAGATTCCAATAATGTTTTGTTTTCCTACTACAGGTTTTTAGTTATTATCAGTCTAACTAACTTGTAGCTCCATGGAAACGTATTCTATATCCTGCAATATGTAGAAAACAACCTCTTTGATGATTAGTCTCCTATGCAAAGGTAACATTGCATATAGTAGTGGGAGCCTTGTGCATTGGGTTTGCTCTTTTATAAAATAATAACTACATTTAGTGGTTAGTACAAGTTATACTAGCTAAAACTTTCAAGATAGAAACTTTTACCCAGTGAGGTTGAAAGATACGAAAACTTGTCGCTTGTTCTGAAATACTAGACCATCGACAAGAAATCAAGCATCAATTGTATGGAGAAGTTAACAAAAATAGATATATGAACTCAGGTAGTGAAGCTCATAAACCCTGGAGTCTGGTAACTTGCTGAAATGGGGAATATGGTTCTTGCCAAGCACCAAATACATGATCTCAGATGTAATTGTTCATACAAGAATGATTAGGCATATAAGAATTGTGACAGTCAAGTATCTGTCCATAGCCAGTTCTTTTAAAGATTTACAGCTAGAAAAGCTTTTTCAGCATGTAAGCTATTCTTTTCCTAATTTTTTTGTAAAAGACCTGTCAATAATGAGCATACAGAGAGATGATACTACCATCAGACACAAAAACTTTGTCTCTTGAACAGAGTCATCTATTGAGAAGACAAAAAGCAGTCTTACTCCACATATTGAAGCAAAGAATCATGTTCCGCCCAAAGGAGACTTGAATGAGGAGACCACCAGAAGTTCCCCTACTTGTTCAGTTAATGGAAAAACTAAAGAATCACAAAACCCGCAAATTCTGGTATCTGAAATTGAGGCCGCTGAGAAACTCTGTGGCTGCGTAATTGATTTCCAAATATGAGGAGGAAAAAATTAGATCCTCCACACTGACAAAGGTTGCAATAGCACCTGATGGAAAGATGCAGCGAATTGTTTTGCCAAGTGACGTTGTTGGTGGTTCTTTGTTTTTTATTTTATTTTATTTTAATTTTTGAGAAACTGTCTTGTTTTTTTTTGTATATGCATGCAAAATTTGCCCTAAAAGAAAGTAATGTATTCTATGTTTCATCTGTAATCAGTCATTAGATTTTCCCCCTTTCTTGCCCTTCAGTATGGACAGCGTCTATTTTATCTTAAAGTTCTGTCTGCAATTCTTCATTGAATTGTTTTCATCCGCAAACTTACAGCAAGCTAGAGAACATGAACTAACAATATTCTGCCAGCTTGAATTCTCACACAGTGATGGAAATGTCCAAGCAAATTTCTTGTATCTTGCACTGATAGACATATATAGGTAGTGCCAGATCAAGTTGAATAAAGTTTGTGCTCTATTTGTAAAATTTTAGAAGCAGAAGCAGCACGTACGGGGAAATTTCCCCGCTGCTCGCATATTCTTCGCCTTCTTTGATATCGCTGCTTCCTCAGCTTTTCTCCTTCCTAATGCAGCGGCGCTTCCATGGCTTACAATTTTTTCGATCCTTGATACATCATTTTGATACTCCCGCAGTGCCCTTTCAAGTTTGTACTGCAGATCCCTCTGCAAATTCTCCCCTCAAAAGAAAAAAAAAATCAGACACAAAAATCCTTTTATTTTCATCGTGTTTGTATTCCAAGTGATCGGCCATCAAATTTTGCTTATTCTGTTCTAGTGGAAAGCGGAAACTGAAGTAATTACAGAAGGGAATACTCCAAATTAAGAAGAGAGAATAAAGAGTTTGTTTACTGCTGATAAAGTGATACCTGCTTCTGTTTCTTCTTGTAATTAATTATGAAGGTTTGTTTTCAAACAGGTAGAGATTCATTCAAGAACCAAATCGTGATTTAATAATAGACGGTCGATAAACTGAACCTGCTTTCGCCCAAGTTGGTTTTTTGCCTCCGAACTTCTGTCGTTCTCCCACTGCAGAATCCTATACTTCATCCTTCCGCACCTGAAAACAATCATTCTGCTTGGTAACACATTGACTGACCCCCCTCCTCCCTAGAAAATGAGTGATAAGTAGTGAACATGATTATACGATCACCTTTTTTCTATTTTATCCAGTTTTGCTTTCTCCCAAGCGTCTACTTTTGTTTCTGCTCTGGTGGTGGTGTTGGAATAGCTTCCCCGCTCTCTTCCCCTGAATCTGCTGCTGCCTGTCAGACAAAATAGGATACTGGATTGCTTGCGCTGTTTACATGCTTAGAATTTTCCTTTATACTTGGTTTACTTTGATGATTCAGCTGTGTTCTAACAGTTCAGGAACTGCAGGAGATATGATACAGGAGTACCTGATGGTCTTTCCTCAGTTGGCTTGTTGATCATGTCATCTCCTCTTCTGCTTTCGATCTTAGCGGTGAGGTTCCCCAGCCGTTCATCTCTCTTGCTGCTGGTGTGGTTCAACTTCAATGAATCTTCTTCTTCCCGTTCCTGCCAATTAACTACATATGCGGATGCAGCAACTGCAGCCACGAACTCAATGCCGATCGCAACTTCGTTATCACTCTTCAGGCTTGGAAAATTCTTCGCCAACCAGTTATAGGCCTTGTTCCTTTCCAAAAAAGAAACCTCGTTAACAAGAAGCATACAGAATTCAGGGCTCCAATGCAAAATGCTTCCCCATGAACAGCAAGCATATGATATTGGAGGAAACCACTTGCGGATACAAACTTCAACAATTTTGAAACATTTTTTGTGTTAGAATCGTATATCTTTACACTCGTATAACAGAAATACTGCAAAGTTTAATTAAAAGTTCAGATTTTTCACATCAAGGATTGATACCGACACACATATATACGTGTGTGTGTCTTTGTACCTTTTCATTTCGATGCCAGCGTTGAAGCTTCTACGTGAGATATGAGCAGAAGAAGGGCACCCTACAACACTTTTTATCAGAGGCCTTTGAGCTTGCAGCAGACTCAGACATGCTTGAGGACTTCATCTACTTATTCGAGGGAGAGAGAGAAAAAGAAGTCGAGGACAAGAAAGGCAAGGTATCGCTTTGGCACGGAAGCACTGATTAGTATATGCAGTCTGCAGAGCAGAGCTTACTAACCGATGAGGAAAGAGATCACCCCTTCTTGCATCCTGACCAAGTCCAACTAAGTAAAAAAAATTCTAGGGAGAGCAAAATTTTCAAGCAAAAACTTCGAGTTAACTTTATTACTAACCTATTTAAAATAATTATTAGCATAAATGACCGAACAGAAAACACTTTCACCAAAATGATCCGTCAACATGCCACAATTTTTTAATCAACCCCTACCGCTCGCTCGTCCGACCCAGACATTGCTCGACCAATCACTCACCCACGTCGGTGCCCACGATTTATTGAATAATTTACTTATAATATAATATTATTTAATCGAGTATATTATCTTTAAAAATATATTATTTATCTTACTTTATTTTTAATTATCTTTTTAAAACATTTCTACTGTTTGATAATATTTTTTTAATTAGGAATTTAATTTTATTTATTATAAATTATAAATAATATAATATGTAATTAGCATTATATATAGTATGAGGACCTAGCTTCATCCTCCCACCTTTATTTTTATCTTTAAAAGATTATAAAAACTTAATTAGAATAATAGACTATATGGTATAAAATAATTTTTTAAAACATATAATATATATTTTGAAAATAAATTAATAATTTCATGCATACACAACTCCTACCCATGACGTGGACCATACTTAGGTGTGCGGAACAGTCACTCTCTTTCTTTCTCACTCACTCTCTTCCCTAAATATATTTTGCTCATCAATAAATGACAATCCTAAGCTCCCTTTGATGGGTTTTTGAAGGAAAAGTTGTATATACTTGGTAGCTTTTTATTCTTGATGACCCTCCAATTTACAATGGACGTATCTCTAACTTTAAGGGTACGACAATACTCTCATGCTCGAAGATATCGATATTTATGTCGACTCCTTTGCCAAGTATGCTCGAATGAAATTCATAAATTGACACAGCTTAGTGTTTCATTCTCAATTTACTTCTATTTCAAGGTATAAACCTCAAAATTTTATTTTAATAATAATAATATAATAAAATAATAAAGTTTAGGAAATGACAAATTGTAGAGTTGTCACGCCCTGTAACCTTTTCCGAGGGCACGTGGTAGGCCACAATGAACTCTACATATAGCCCTGCTTATCTTTCGGAACTATATAAGACCTCATTAAGCGTACCTATATCTCCTCTATTTACGGAAGGAAAAAACCTGGATAATAAGTCAATATAACTTTAAAACTATATATTTTTAAGATAAGAGTTCATACTCAATGAAACATCTATGTACAAATATTTTACAGCCAAAATGAAATATTTGCCTATGTAATATACAGAACACTCAACTAGTGGATCTCTATCTACACAAAATAAAGATAGTATATTGTTCTAACCTTCAAAAATTGGGTACCTAGCTACTTATTATTTCACGATCTATTAGTCCTCTCCTGCTGTAGTCTTAAAAAATAAAAATAAATCTCCTTATAGGGTAAGTACGCTCGTACATAGTGAGTTGAATATAAAACAATGTAAAAACGAGAACATAGATTAACAAAGTTTCATTAACGGAATAATCTGACTATTAGTATGCAATAGCCAATAAAGAAGAGTAGTCAAAAATCACATGAGACTATATCTAAGGCGAACTTAATCAAATACAATTGCTGCAGACAACTGTCACCTTAAGGGGACGTATCATAGGGTACCTAGATCGAAGTAGAAACATAAAAAAATGGAATAAAGCCCCCTTTCCCCCAGGTTGCCTACTGGACCTCACTATATGGTTTATCATAGCTAGTTCAGTGAATACCATCGACCAAAAGTTATCTAATCTCCCATCATCGCAATTCGGCACTTTAGCCCTATGCCCATCTATCTAGGTGACCTATGGGAGTGCTCTTGAAACCTAACATCACTACAGTAACCGTACCATTGGCACACCAGCATAATATCATCTTAGTCATATGCACCCTAAAGATGAAGTAGAGATATGTATAAAGCAGGAAATCTCCTAAGATATATTTTTCACCATACATCTAGTTTTTAGGAAAACAGACGCATATACTAGCTTTAGAGTCAAACAAAAGCATAATATTATACTTATAATGAATCAATGAATAATAATAATGAAAAACTTATATAAATGAACATAGATGTTAAAGATTATTCACAACTCATTTATAATCATAATTAGGATTTGTATTAATTTGCAGGAGAGTCAAAAAATATCAAGTATAACTAATCGAAGGGATACAGTTCTCCTGAACTAAATATTAATAATATCTGATTTTATCGTCGTAAGCACGTTCTAACTCGTATTGCGATGGTTGGTATCCCTGTTTTGCTTATCATATTTTCTATAAATATTTTAATAATTTTTGGTTTTAAATTTGGTAACAATTTCTCAAATCCGTCTTCACCGATACTCTTACAATAGTTTCTAGATTTATCCAAATTTTTTATCTTAAATTTGCCAAAAAGTTCATTGGAGACTTTGCTAGAAAGTTCGCCGGAACCCTCGCCGGTGAAGTTCTTCGATCAACACCAATATTGGTACCAATCGAAAGCTCTTTTCATTAGGAATTCAAAAATTATATTTGCCCTAATTATTAGTGCTCGTTTGTGATCAATTTCATCGAAAAAGTCAACTTAGGTGAAATCCGTAAGTTAGGGTTTTTAGTTCGTTGATGGCAACTGGCGGGTTTCAAGTTTGTCAAGTTCTATAACCGGAATGACCGGCAATCGTCAGAGCAAGTTTCGTTGACGATGGTTTTGCCTACGAATGCCTTAACTCGATTTCCTCCAAATCTTCACTAAAAACTTCTCCTAGCTCACTTGAAGTTGTAACTGAAATATTCTTAAAAAATTCTACCGGAGTTGGCCCGAGCAACGGTGACGGATAGAATTGCCCGTTGCCCTTTGTTCGAAGGACTCGGCTCATGCGTGCGAGCGAAGGAGAGGAAGAGAAAAGAAAAAGAAAAAGAATATATATATATATATATATAATTAACAGCTTCATGCGCGCGTGGCAGCTCCCTTCTTTTTTTTTTCCTTCGTTAATCCTGAGATCAAATTCAAGCCGTTCATCATTTAAGTAATTTGATACCATTTGATCAATCTTTAATTCAACAATTTTACCAACCAAACTATATCCAAATTACTATCCGTCTACACAATTTAAATTTCAAATCATAAATCCTATCAAATATTATAATTTTTATATTAAAATTTAATATTTCAAAAATTCACAGATAATTTTATAAATAAGTTAATAAAATTCCTCGACTTAATCACATATTACATAATTTTCTTTAATAAAAATTAAATATCTCATCAGTTGAGAAGATGGGAGAAAAATATAGAAAAATAATGACACCACTTGTTTTACACGTGAGGGAAAGCTAAATGTAGATTAGATGAGATCTCTCCTCTTGGTTCTTTTCTTTAATCTTATCAGTAATGGAATTATTAAGGATGATAGACAAAATTAATTTAGTTATATACGTATATAGATAATAGCACTGATGGAAATATGGTGGTATGAGAGTGAGAGTGAAATAAAATACATATATATATATACATATACAGTTAGTCACTTAGCAAATCATGGTAGATACAGATATATCTAATTAAGATAAAATATAATAAACAGTAATACGTATGTATATATATATATACGAATCAGAAATGGAGTAAAAGTATATATCTAAATGTATCTGTACGTGTAGATGTATACAGATATATATACCATATAAATAGATTTATATGTACATATACATATAATATTGTTAGTATTTCTAAAACACCATTGAAAACTTTCCCCCCTTCCCCGATCATGCGATCTCCCCCAAAGGTTGCCAAGACCCTTTCCTTCCTTACTCCTCCGTGAAATTTGCCAAGTCTTCCTCCTATACACAGAACGACCGAGGGTCCAAGTGGATGTTATGTTGCATGAAATATTATGCTTGCATAATTTAAATTGTATAGGACACTTCGTTATATGTTAAGGTGATAGATATGTTGTGGTGGCTACTATTTTGGATTAAACAAGTTGTGTTGGAACAGAAATGGAGTCTTGATGATTCTATATTGGAGATTCTGTTTCCATGGCCATGCGCTGATGATTCAGTTTTGACAATTATGTTTTAGTGATTCGGTTTTAGTGATTCTAGTTTGAGGTAGTGACAGATTGATAAATTTCATCATTGAGTTGTTTTCCTCCTCAATTTCATACACGTGGATTGTAATCTGCTTACAATCTGTGGTGTGGTTCAAACTCTATTCAGGAGTTGAACATGTAATCATATTTTGTGAAAATTCTGTGAACGGTTTTCTAGAAATTGCTTTCACAAGTATATGTTGATGATGATTAGTAGTAATAATAATTGGTGTACATTCTGTCGTTGAGAATCTTGGGGTACTATTGGTACTGAGGACACTTGGTTTAAGGGCTGAGTTTATGATTTGGTGATTCTTGAAATTGAATTGTTTTACTTGTGACATGGTTGTAGGATAATTGTGAGGAGTTGTCAACGTACTTGCATACAAGTTGGAGTATTAAATGGACTAATTTTGTAGCATTTAAGCTTTGATGTGTTCAAATGTGAGAATATGCAGTAAATTAGTATGTTGTTATTAGGATGAGATACTATAGTGCAGTAGGTATAAATCAATTGCATTTTGCATCGGTAAAGTTGATGTGCAGTTAGAGAATAATTAAATTGAGGGTAGCGAATCTTTACTGTAGTTGAGAGTGATTTAAAATTTGTCACTAGGTACTTAATTCGCGGTCTAGATCAGTAATGGAGTTGATGCATTTTCCTTGTGGATTGTGTATGGTTTCATGTTGTTGTTGGGGTCACTAAATGGCAGTAAACTTTGGGTAAAGTTGTTAAGGGAGGTGCAACTGGAGGAAAAGATATTGTTTTTTTAGTTCTTGCATGAGTTATACTTATATTAAAATTCTGTTGTTGAAATGGAGTGATGAGTCACAACCTTGTCAATTTGGTCGGATTGAAATTGATCTCAGGATCTATGGAAAACTATTGGGTTATATAAACATAGATTTTAGTATTGTTTGAATGCAAGTTGTGCTCCTGCAATGATGTAGTTTTGATTTTAGGCAAACCTGTGATAAAGTTGTAGGTATCAAACTAGAATCATATGAAGTGGATGAAAACTTGGTGATAAAATAGATAAAGTAGTTTTTCTTACTATAGTTGCTTACTTCTGGAGTGAATGAAGTCCGATGTGGAAATGTCAGTAGGTGGTAATAAATCATGATTTATGATGTTTTGGTATGATACAATTCAGTTACGAATTTATGATATTAAGGTGCATATTTCAGTAATCACAACATGAAATGTCAGAGTATTGATGAAAAATAAGCACGATTGGGTTAAAGTAGGACTTTGACCAAATGCAGGTGGAACTTAGCAGGTACAAGTAAAGGGTTAGTATTTAGATCTGAGCAATTCAGTAAAGGAATTCTAGTAATGATTACGGTTGGATGATATTAAGTAAAGCTATCTATGTTGCAAGAATGAGTGAATTGGATAGCGGTGTTAGAAGTAAATTGATAGTAGAGTAGAAAACACAATTAGGAACAAATTCTTTCTTTTTATTTTTGATAATAAAATTGTTCTTTGTTACTTGTTTGAATTGCTTCCGGTTGCTGCCAACTATCTTGGTGAAAAAGGGTGTGAACACAGATAAAACCCTTCCTTCATTTCTGTGGTTCGGTTATTTTTCCTGCTGCCGAAATGAAATAGCAAGATAAGACCGTGCCTTATGACAAATTGTAATGGTGTCATTGCATTGGACTCATGTTGATCACAATACTGAACTGAACACTAGGAAAAGGGGGATTGATAACAATAAGGAGGAACATATTAAAAATAAAATACTTGTGTTTTTAGGAAGAGAGCTTTCTACATTAGCGGTGATAAACATGGTAAAACCATGATTTGCTTTAAATAGAGAATTAGATTACTTTAGCTACGGTAATCTCAATACCTTCTATAGTCTAAGCTCTCAAGTGGATAAGTTGTGAAAAAAATCTTTATATGTGTATGCAAAACTATCATTTAAATGTTTTCCAGTAAACTATAATTATTTCTGCTTATACCTTCTGATTTATATGTTCATATTATAATATTGTTCAACATACCTTGTCTATATTTAACATATAGGATTTTTGAACTGTTAAACAGTATACACTTAGGTGGTAGAGAAAACTAATTGGTGACATAGAGACGATATCACTATAAGTTAGTTCTAGACTACCCAATATAATAACCATTGACATCAGAACCTAGGAGATACATTAGTCCTTAAAACACAGTATAACCATCATGTGTGGTGGATACCACCATGCTAGTTCAAGGGGGGTTAGTGGGGTGTCACAACCTAACCTTTAGTTCACGATGAAGCCAAAGGAGGAATTTTAAATTTGATAGATCCTCCTGGCACGCATCCAAGACTAAGAAGTTGGAAACTGGGAAGCTGCTGTCGTTATACCTCAGACTAAGGAGTTTCGTTGACGACTGATGTACCTTATCAGGTTCTGTAGACCTAGCGGGCAATTTGAACCTCTCGAGTAATCACATGCATGTGTTCTAGCTCATTAGGTCATAAACAAATATTATAGAGGTGACCTTGTCATAGGACAAAAATGTAGTATTACATAATAGTCGTATACAATGTGCTATAGGGAGACATTTGGTATGATGGTCTCTGAGTGCGGTTAAGGTTAACAACCTATGAGATTGATTAGAGAACATTCTACAATCACCAGTCTTCTCCACCAATATCAGTGTAAGGGGCTTAGACAGAGACTTAAACAAGCACTAATGGGCTTAGGGTCCCTAATTAGGATATATCTAAGTATAGGAGGGCAGCCCTAGTAAATGATTGTAGAGTTGAAACTAGTTGATCAGAAAATACTTTACACCATAATGTGACGAAAACTTAGAAAAAGTAGTGACAAAATTATTCCTCTTATATTTATGGTTTAGTTGATGTTAGTATATATTATTATATCGATTCACTCTTTTACTTTACTTCCGGACACATATACTTTTTACCTATTTATTTTGTTTGGGATATATTATTTTTATAGTCACTAAGTCATAAGACTTGGTGCACAATATTTTCTATGTGTTAGTGATAAGGTTCATGGTAAGGAGTCGGGAGATCAATGAGTTAGCAAATTTGGACAATAGAAAAATAAATTAAATGGTTGTATAATTAAATTGTACATTTGGGAAAATATTTAGTTAGATTGTATTAGTTTTTATTTGGACTAAAAACATTGTATAAATAATTAAGATAGTTGTGAGAAAAAAGATTTACAGTGGTCAGCTGATAATTAATAGAATGCCTTGTATGAGCTGTTGCCAATAGAGGGTCAGGGTGTGACATTAAGTACTTTCATTTCACCAAGTATTCTAAAACTGGATAACTGATCAATATAATTCTAAAATCATATATTAATAAAATTAGACTTTTGATACAGTGGCACGCCCTTATTTACAATCAAAATTGGACACATGTCCCAAGTATATACAAAACACCTAGTAATGGTTCTCTATATACACAAAATAAAGGTAGAACTGTCCTACCTTTCAAAAGTTGGGTGCCTGGCTACACGCTTCTATCTCTATCCATCCCTCTCCTGCCGTGGTCCTGAAAAAAAAAAGAGTTCCCCTTTGGGGTGAGTACACTTGTACCGAGTGAGTTGGATAGAAAATAATATAAAACCGAGAACATATAATAGCAAAATCTCATGAACAGAATAACCTGACTATTCGGGTATAATAACCAATCAAAAAGAGCAATCATGGATCATACAAGAATATATCTCGGGCTAGCATAGTTAACGACAGTGTAGCTATCAACTGTCACCTGACGGAGAGGTATCAAGAATCATAGGGTACCCGGATCAAATGAAATCATAAGAATTTAGAAACAAAGCCTCCTTTCCCCCTGGGTTGCCCACTGAACCTCACTACCCGGTTTACTGTAGCTAGTTCAGCGCATATCCACAGCCATGAGTTATCTAACCTCCCATCCTGACTTCCCTGCACTTTAGCCCCACGCTCCTCTATCTAGGCGGTCCATGGGAGTGCGAAAAGAATATCACTGCAGTGACTCTGCTCTAAGCACACAAGTTTATGGTCATCCTAGTCATACGCACCCAAAAGATAAAGCAAAATCATATATAGATTAATAAATCTCCTAGGGTATGTTTTTCACCACACCTCTAGTTTTTCAGAAAAAACTGGTGCATATGCTAGCTTTAGGATCAAACAAAAGCATCGTATCATGCTTATAATGAATCAATGAATAATAGCAATGAAAAGCTTATATCAAGAAGCATGAATATCAAATATTATTCACAACTCATATATAATCATAATCAGGATAATTAACTAGCAGGAGAGTTAATGAATATCAAATATAACTAATCAAAGAGATATAGTTCTCCTGGACTAAATATTGAGAACCATCTCGTTTATTCTACCTGGAGAATAAACACTCACCGAATCCTATCATCACAAGCATGTTCTAATTCGTATCGCGGTCGTTCGTATCCTCGTGCTTGCTTATCGAATTTCCTGTGAATATTTCAACAAATTTTAATTCTCAATCCGGTAATAATTTTATAAATTTGTCTTCACCAATACTCTTAGAATGATTTCTAGAATCACCCTAAATTTTATCTCGAGTTCGTCGAAAAGTTCGTTGGAGACTCGCCGGAATCTCGTCGGAAAGTTCACCGGAAACCTCGCTGGCGAAGTTCTTCGATCAACCCAAATATTGGTACCAGTTGAAAGCTCTCTTCATCACGAATCCAAAAATCATATTTGCCCCAATTTTTACTGTCCATACGCGGCTAATTTGTCTGAGAAGTTCAATCGTGCGAAAACCCTAAATTTAGGTTTTCCGTTCGTCGGCGGCCAACCGGGGGCCAATAGCTCTCAACTCCAGTACCAATGGGTAGCTTTCGTCGAGGAGAAGCCATAGGTACCAACCTTGCGAAGTTTCGTGGCTGAAATAGTCGGCAATCGCCGGAGAAACTCCGACAACGAACTTTCGCCGCCACCTACCTCTCTCCTCTTTTCTCCCCCAAATCTCCACCAAAATTTTAAAATGATGGTTCTAATGTATTCTCCTAGCTCACCTGAGGTTGTGTATGAAATTTCACAGAAAAACTCGACCGGAAAGTCCTCCAATCGGTGTCGCCAAGATTAGGATGCGAGCTGCCGTTGTTGGGTTCGAAGAAAGGTGAGGAGAGAGAATATCGCGGGTGTGAAGGAAGAAGAAGAGGGTAAGTTAAATGGGTTTGGTAACGGGTCGAGTTCCCTCACTTAACCCGCTTACCACTAACCCGCTAACCCGGTTCATCTATTGGTTTAATGAAATCAAATCTGGACCATCCGCTTTAAGTGATTTAATCTCGTTCGTTCATTTGGATCAATCCTTAATTAAATGATTTGACCAATCAAACGACGTTCAAATTGCGATCCGTGTGCGTCGTTAGATTTCTTATCAAAAATCCTATTTGATGGTATAATTTTTACATCAAAATTCCATACTTCAAAAATTCATATAATTTTATAAATAAATCATCCATTTTATTTATTTCATAAAACCCCTTAAAATCATCATCTATTACATAATTACTCTTACTACAAAATTATAAATCTCACAGAAAGAGTATAGGTACACCATATGAAGCCTTAGACATGATCAATCCTGCATCCAAAAGGGTGTCAAGTTGGGACCAAAGTTCTAACAATTCAGCGGGAGCCATATGATATAGTGCCTAAGGGGAGGTCAAGCACTTCGAAGGAATTCAATCTGATAATCAGTTGATCGATGAGGAGGGAGGGTATGTGGCAACTCACCAGACATTTCGTTTGCATACTCCTTGATCAAGTTCTTCATATTAAGTGGTATTTCATGCTCACTTGTTCATAGCATCGACTCTTCTCATATAGTGGCAACAAAGGTGGCTTCACCATATCCGAGACCTCGAAGGAGTTGTAGAGCTAATAGTAGTTCTAGCCGAGGTTGCACTCCTTCCGTAATGGTAGATGGTATGGTGAACATGGTTGTGCATGCGAATCACATGGGTGCCCATTGACTAGGACCCATACAAATATTAGTCATGGCCCATCTTAAGGTCTGATGATGCTGACCCTCTGGATGGTTGTTGCACGTGTAGGAGGAACGCGCTCCGGCCCTCAGTTGACAGGAACAACGACAAGTGGTTCGGGACTTGTTGGGTTCTCGGGGATTATGGTATGAACAGCTTGCCCACGCCCTGGGCATTTGCACGCTAGGTGCAGCCCTCTGCATAGGTAGCAACCAAACTGGGCTGCCCCTCTTCCTTGTTGAGGAGTTGGTGCAGGTTGCCTTGCAGGTGCAGGGGCACGTCGGAACTAGGCGCCTCGGGCAAGGGTGCACTGGGCAGCACGCCCAAGGGTCCGAGCTTGGCTCGGTCGGGCTTCATCGTCTCGCGACCTTTGCTCGAATGCCTACAGGTCCGTCAAACTCTCTGCGCTGGAAATTGCTTCGCGTAGAGTGGTAACTCCTTGCCCGTGGAGTTTGTCCCGTGCGTTACCCTGTAATCCTTCAATAAAAGTAAAAAATAGATCCTGTTCTGCCATGTCCTTCATCTCAAGAGTTATGTTGTTGAACTCTTGGATATATTTTTGGATGCTCCGAGTTTGTTGCAAGTCTCGGAGGCGCTTCTTGGCTATATACGCCGTGTTCATAGGGAGGAAACGAAGGCGTAGTTCCTCCGCCATCGTATCCCAGTCCCTTGGCGCATCATTGCCATCGTAGCTTGGTGCAACACAGCGCATGCACCACCATTGCTTGGCGTCACCGTCGAGGAAGTCTATTGTGGTCGGGACCTTATTCTCTTCGGCTATCTGTTTGACTCAGAAGTACAAGCTAATGTCCTATAGAAAATTCTCCAAAACTTTGACATTCCTGTCACCTGAATACTGTTTTGGTTTTGGGATGCGTACAGTGGCCTTCGATGCAGGGCGTAGGCTGAGAGGTACGCAGATTTCTGCCCCCAAGTCCTCCAACTCTGCCCGTAGCTGCTGTTCTAAGGCATCCAAGTTAGGGCTGGGTGACAGGCTAGGTACGCTTTGTTCTGCCGCAGCCTGGAGCCTTTCTACCTCGGCCCACAGAGACTGTATAAGAAGTTGGAGCTTCACCATTTGTCCACAGATCGAGCTGCTGCTCGAACATGAGGAACTTTCGGTGGCAGAAGTTCCCACTCGTTCTTCTAGGAGAGTGAGTCGTCTCTTGACTCCCTCCTTGACTTGCTTAGTTGCCATCGGAAAATAGGAAGGGGAAGGTGTTAGCTGAACAAAGGAGATGTAGCAAAAACAGAATACAAAAAAAAAACTCTATTTTGGAAGAGGAGCAATGGAACAGTAGAATTGTGCAAATGTACCTTCTGTTATTAATCAGAAAAACTATTTGATACATTTACATTACTCGAGATGTAAACATAGATACTAAAAATAGCTATAAACATGTAGACTAATTATAGATACTATCAAATCTGATGAGTTACATGTAAGCTATATTTATGTTAAATGTAAATACTAAACATAGATAACAAACAAGCTTAATTTGCTATCATTCTCCCTCCTAAGCTTGTTTGTGCTTGAGTTCTTGAAGTCCCAACATTGTTCTTATCTCTACAAACTTTTGCCGACCCAAAGCTTTTATAAAGATATCAGCTTTCTGTTCACCTGTGCTAACATACTCAACAACAATTTGATTAGCTTCAATACAATCTCTAATAAAATGAAATCGAATATCTATATGTTTGGTACGATTATGATGCACTGGATTCTTGCTAAGTGCCAATGCTGACATATTATTAACATATAACGTTACTGGTTTCACTTGTTCTTCAAGCAAAGTTGACAAAAGCCGTGCCAACCAAATTCCTTGACATGCAGCTCCGGTCAAGGCAATGTATTCAACTTCACAAGAGCTCAAAGCAACTATTTTTTGTTTGGATGAAGCCCAACTAATAACACTAGTTCCGAAAAAGAATACCATACCACCTGTACTTTTTCTATCTTCAACACAACCTGCATGATCACTATCATTATAACCTTGCAACAGACTATTACTGTTGTGGCATCCTTTGTAGTAAACAAGTCCATACCCAATTGTTCCTTTAAGGTACCATAGTATCCTCTTTGTTGCAGTTAAATGTGTCATTGTTAGTGCTTTCATGTATATGCTCAAAATCCCTACCGAATACATCAAATCAGGTCTTGTATGAGTAAGATATCTTAAGCTTCCAATGAGCCTACGGTATTCAGTCACATCTGTTTCTTGTGCTTGCTGAAAAACCAATCTTTCTTCCATTGGTGTATGTGCCAAATTGCATTGCAACATACCCATCTCTTTCAAGATCTTCTCAGCATATAGTGACTGACTTAGTGTAATTCTATCCTTGAATTGCATGATTTTCATACCAAGATAGTGATGAAGAAGACCCAAATCAGTCATTTTAAATTCATTCTGCATTTGCACTTTGAATTGTTGAATGATCTTCACATTTGTACCTATAATCAGTAGATCATCCACATAAACTCTAACAATTAACCTTTCATTCTTTACTGATCTTGTGTATACTGCATGCTCTTGCAAACTTCTCTTAAAACCCAGTGATAATAAGGATTTGTCTAGTTTCATATTCCAAGCTCTAGGTGCTTGCTTAAGGCCATACAATGCCTTCTTAAGTTTCAACACTTTCTCCTCCTTACCTTGTAAAACAAACCCATCTGCTTGTTTCACATACACTTCTTCTTCAATTGTGCCATTTAAGAATGCAGACTTAACATCCATTTGACGAAGTTCCCAACCTTGTTGTGCTGTTACTGCAATTAGTAACCTAATGGTTTCAATCCTTGCAACTGGAGCAAATACTTCATCATAGTCTACACCTGGTTGCTGCAAATATCCTTTTGCAACTAGTCTTGCTTTGTACTTTACAATTGCTCCTTGTGTATCTCTTTTCACTTTGAACACCCATTTCAATCCTATAGCTCTACTGCCACTTGGAAGATCTGTAGGAAACCAAGTTTGATTCTTTAAAATCTGATCATATTCTTCTTTCATTGCTTTTCTCCAAACTTCATACTTAACTGCCTCTTGAAAATTCAGTGGTTCCTGATCTGAAATTCGAGCTAGCCACATTTCTTCTTGTTCAATCTCATCTGTGTTTCTGTAAATACTTTTCAAGGATTTGTACTTTCTCCTTACAACAGGTTCGGTAGAAGTATCAAAGGTATCACCAAGAGTATCAGCAACAGTATCAGTAGGAGTATCAATTTTTGATACTCTCTGCTGTGAAGTATCACTGTCTATATCATCCAACTTGAATGCAATTGGAGTGATTTGACTTCTGGTAACTTTAACCGGTTGTTCAGTTTCTAAAAAATATTACCTTGATGATAAAATATCAGAGTCATCTATACTGAATTGATACTGATTAGTATCAATATCTTTCAAAGGTTGCTGTATATTTCTGAAATGATCAGAAACTCCACTAGTTGACCATTGATCCCAATCCCATTTCATTCCTTCTTCAAACACACAATCCCTGCTCACTATTACTGATTGCTTCTCTGGATCAAAAAATATGTAGGCTTTAGAACCACTTTCATACCCAATAAAGACCATTGCTTTGCTTCTATCATCCAATTTCTTCAAGTGAACTTCCAAAGTCTTCACATGAGCCTTGCAACCGAAAACTTTCAAGTGTGAAACGGTTGGTCTCCTTCCTGTCCACATTTCATAGGGAGTTACACTACTCAAGCTGCTTGTGTAGGATCTGTTCAGGATATACACAGCTGTATTGACTGCTTCTCCCCAAAATTCTAGAAGTACACCCATAGTTTTCAGCAAACTCCTTGCTATTGACAACATTGTTCTGTTTCTCCTCTCTACTACACCATTCTGTTGTGGAGAATATGGTGCTGTAAGAAATCTCTTGATCCCTTGCTGCTCACAAAATACTTTGAATTCCCTTGAGTTGAATTCTCCTCCTCTATCTGTTCTAAAAGACTTCAGCTGCTCACCACATTCTGATTCTGCTAACAATTTGAATTTCTTGAATGCAGCAAAGGTTTCATCCTTTGTTTTCAACATAATTACCCACATATATCTGGAACAATCATCAACTAATAGCAAGAAATAATTATTTCCACCTAAAGTAGATGGAACAATAGGACCACACAAATCTCCATGTACCAATTCAAGAACTTTAGTAGCTCTAAAGTTAGATGCTGACTGAAAACCAGATCTGATTTGTTTAGTTGCAACACATTCTTGACAAACACTTTCATTTAAATGAATTTGCGGTAAACCTTTTACTAAATGCTGATCAGACATTGTTCTCAAAGTTTGAAAGTTCAAATGCCCAAATCGTTTGTGTCATAACCAGCTATTGGTATCATTACTTACTAACATGCAATGATCTGAATTCTGAATTTGCAATAAGTATAACCTATTCTTAGCTTGTTTGACAGTAACAAAATTCTTTCCTTCTTTGTCATAAATATTCAACTTTCCATGCTTGATAATAGTGGTACAACCTAGCTCATCTAGCTGTCCAAGACTGAGTATATTTGATTCTAAATTCGAGATATATAGAACATTGGTTATAACTCTCTTTTCTCCATTATCAGCAGAGAAGTTCACACTTCCTTTGCCTGCTATACTAGCTAGAGAACCATCTCCAAACTTGACTTGTCCACAATAATTATCATTCAAATCATGTAAGCATGCTTTATTACCAGTCATATGGCTAGTGGCACTAGAATCTAAATACCATGTATCAAAAATAGTATCAAAAACAGAATTGTGAGAATTATTACCGTGCAGGAGTATAACATCATCTTTCTTTTCTTCAACTGCCATCAGAATTGCATGATGCTTTGGATGCTCTTTTTCTTCATTTGTTTCGGCCAAATAGACTTTCTCTTCTTTCTTTCATTTTGAGGCATAGTGTCCAAATCGTTGACAACTAAAACACTTGATATGTGACATATCTTTCTTAGATCTCTCTTGTGCCAAATTAGAGTTGAATCTTCCTCTGCCACGTCCTCCGTCATTGCTACCAATATATCTTCCTCTGCCACGAGCAAAACCTCTCGCTCTACCTTGGCCTCTTCCACGCCAACTATTTTTAAATTCTCTGCGTTGTTTAGCCTCCCATTCTGCACGAGTCAACAACACTTGATTCTCTTCAGCTGGTGTAGAAGGTGTAATTCTTACTTCATAAGTCTTCAACGCCCCTACTGCATAATCAACAGTCATGGTCTTCAAAATTACCAAACTGTTCTAGATTGCAAGCAATAGGATTAAATTTAGAAGGTATTGAACGCAATAACTTCTCCACTATTCTTTGTTCCTTCACTTTTTGTCCAATATTCCTCATTTCAGTAACAATGGAAGAGAGCCGGCTGACATATTAATCAATTGATTCAGAATTTGTCATCTGCAACTTTTCAAACTCTCCATGCAATTGGCTCATTTTTGCATCTCGAAAATTTTCATCTCCTACATGAAGATTCTTCAAGGTATCCCATGCTTCTTTTGATGTCCTCTTATCAGCAACAAGTATCAAGATTTCAACACTCAACGATTGATGTATTATAGATAGAGCAACCTTATCTTTTTTTTTGTCCATCTGCACAGCCCCCTCTTCCGGCTCGATTACTTCCCACACTCCTTGTGCATCAAGGAAGGATCTCATGCGCACAGCCCACATTGCATAATTGCTTCCTTTGTTCAGTAAAGGACATGAATTGAGGCTCCCTCCTACTGCTGAGGAAGATCCGAGCCCTGCTTCACCGGATGTGCCAACCATAGGCTTCTTTCCAATCACCGGCGTTTGCATCGCCATCTTCTACGGTATCAACTGAACCACCCTGGCTCTGATACCAAATGTTAGCTGAACAAAGGAGATGTAGCAAAAACAAAACACAAAAAAAAACTCTGTTTTGGAAGAGGAGCAATGGAACAGTAGAATTGTGCAAATGTACCTTCTGTTATTAATCAGAAAAACTATTTGATACATTTACATTACTCGAGATGTAAACATAGATACTAAAAATAGCTATAAACATGTAGACTAATTATAGATACTATCAAATCTAATGAGTTACATGTAAGCTATATTTATGTTAAATGTAAATACTAAACATAAATAATAAACAAGCTTAATTTGCTATCAGAAGGAGCAAAAACACTTCGAAAGTGGGCTTGGAAACTTACTTGTCCAACCTTGTCCCTTGGGTAGTCCTTGCACAGGATCTCCCTTTTGCTCCTTGCTGTGGTTAGCTCTAATATCAAACTGTCACACCCTTTTTCGTTGGCTGGCTGGTGCTGCGAGCCAAGGAGCATGCGACGTAAACAACTCCAAGTGTTCACAAGCCTTAGTACAAAGCAGAAGTAAGAAATGTTCGTTTGCCCAGAATCGTTTAAAGAATGAAAAAGTATGCTGTTATTGCACCGTTAAAACCTCTCAAATCCTCCAAGCCACAGGCGACAAGGAGGCCGAAAAGCTTAAGGAAAGTTTGGAAGAAAACTTAAGAAAGGAAAGTTATAATAGAAAGATGGTGGCCGACTTCCTCCTTGATGGGTAGCTTCAAAGTAAAAACTAGAACACTTAGAAAGGTTGCTGGGTTGCCCCTTTTATAGGCAGCAAGTGACCCTTGGGCTGCCTCATCAATGCAAGGATCTTGGCATCATGAAGGATCATTCTTGCTTGGCTTGGGTGCGCAAGTGTTGGCTTCGGCAGACTTGGGTTGCCTTTTCATTAATACACAGATCCTGGCATCATCAGGATCTTCTAAGGCCTGAGAATGTGCGCCAACTGTGGTGTTCAGCTGATTCTGCCTTAGCTTCCAAACGGCAACTATCTGCCCACTTGATGGCTGACGCGCGTGCCTGTTGCCCGTTTTGCATGTCAACATTGTTGCCTGTTGTCCGTTCTGCGCACGCCTGTTTGCCGTTTTGTGCGCAGTTGGCTGTTGCCTGTTTGTTGCACGCTTTGATCTTGCTTGTGCGTGACCCTCGGCTCTCTTGCTTGGATGAGTCACTTAGGCGATTTGTAGGCGCCTTTGCCTTACCTTCGGCTTGGGGGTGTAACACCATGCCCCTGCAAGAAGATAATGCATATGTGAATCTATATTTGGATCGGTGCAAGTCTAGAAATATGGATAATGTAAACCCTATTTTTTGTTACAAAAAAAATAAAAAATAATTAATTGTCACTTGGCCTATTAGTAAAATTGGTTAGAGTATTGTGATGATAATACAAAGGTCATGAGTTCGATACTTGTATAGGCCATCGATGTTATGCATTATTTTCTATTTAGAAAATATTTAGTCCCACATCAAGGAAGTATTGGAAAGCAGTTGTATCCCTTTCTATTTAAGAAATATTTAGTCCCACATCGAAAAAATCATGAAGAGGAGTTACATCTTGGTCCTATATAAGAGATGGTGCCCTCCTTCACACTTGCAATATGAAATATACCTATACAATGGGATAATTAGATTTTCTAGTTAATGAAATTATGTTTAGATTAATTAAGGTGATATAATTGATTTATATGATTAATTAAATTGTTGAATAATTTATTTGTGGAAATAGATATTTAATTTGTGGTCATAGTTTGAATATAAACATAGGTATGACTAGGGTTGGTGGATGTATAATTGTAGTAGTTGTGTTTTGAATTGATTAATCTATTTGGTTGGTAAAAAGGAAATTAAATAAAAATTAGTGTGAGGTTGTGAGTAGAGGGGTTGTTAAGATGTTTGATTGAGATGTGTTATTTATGTATGCTTGCTTAATTGCCTTTAATTTATTTTAGGAGATTGTGTTGCTGTGCTATTGCTTGACAAATCACAGCCAAGCTATGATTTGTGTAGAAAAGAATTGTTTGCTCGGTCGATTGCTTGTTTGCTTTAAGAGTCACGACTAAGTTGTGATTCTTGTTAAAGATCTACTTAAGACTCAGGTGAGGATTTATGGTTTCAAATTTTATTTGACCTACTACAGATGCTGAGTCCTAAGGGTCGTTGTTAAATATTATACATGCTGATAAATTGTTTATCTGCTTGGTTGCATATTTAATTAGCATGTGATTTATTGAAAAGTTATACCATGCTAGTTGTGTATGATGCTCTTATATGCATGCTATTGACATGAGTTTGAAAGTTATAACATGATAGTTCATGTATGTTGTTATCACATACATGCTTTTGTTATAAAGTTGAAAGTAATATCATGCTAGTTCATGTTGATGTTATTTACATGTTTGCTCTTGATATGAGCTGAAAGTTATACCATGTTGGTATGTGAAATGTTGCTATATGCATATTCCTGATGTGAGTTGAAAGATATACCATGAGGGTATATGTATGATGCTATTATATGCATGATGTTGATATTATGCTCATGTGATGTTGTTATTGAAATGTCCATGTTGCTAGAGTTGTAGAGATACCTAGTGAGAACATGGAACATGAGAACATGAGATAATAAATTGAGACACTTTAGGTTGATGTTATGATAACACCTAGAGTGATCTGATTTGATATATGATTAAGAACTCTAGACATCTTAAGGTTATGAGAACCTAGGAGAAGATGTGAGTTCTTGGGCGTCATATGTGCCAACATGTGGTGAGGAGCCATGTGCTAGTAAAGTGGAAAGGCAAGTTCGGTTGACCTAAGTCACTAATACCTTGGTGTAGCCGAGATCTCACTTCGGTGCAGAGCTCAACTTAATTGTGTTACACAAGGTAGAGGGTGTACTAGGAACAGTACCGTCCCATGCGCTACCAAGACTAGGGAACCTGATTGACACTCGCATGCTCAACAGTGGTGGGATCCCTGAGCAGTCCAGGTTCATTGGTATCATATATGGTGGATCTCAGCTTGCCAGGCTGTAGATGTATTTGATATGTGATTTGGTATGGTGATCCTGCCATGGTGCAGAATTACAGCGCTGTATGGTTACTTGGCTTGGAAAGATATTGTGTTAGCGAGAAGGGGTACCGTGATCACCAGCTCCTTCTGCCAACGTCAGTGTACTCCTTCTGCCAACGTCAGTGTACTCCTTCTGCCTTCTATATGACAGAGACATAGAGTTGACACTGACGGGTTCAGGAAAATCTCTGACGAGGGATTTACCTTGAATATAAGTGGCTGCCTTAGGTGTAGAATGGATAGAAGAGGTTGTAATAAATAGAGTAATATTACATCCTTATTTTGGTAGTAATGTTATGTTCACACTTCTTATATTCCCTTTATACCCTGCCGTGGATATCTTGTTGTATGTCTTGTGATGATCATGTTCGTACTATCCCATATTTATTGTCTTAATATATATTGTTGACATGATAATTTAAGTATGTGATTTAGTGGATACATTATCTTGTTGGTATGTACAATACCTTATGCCCATTTTTAGGGTGCTCTCTCTGTAGCCTCACTGAGTCTCGCGACTCAGATGTGCACATTTTTCCCTTGTTGCGCAGGTTACAGGTCAGCTACTAGCAGGGAGTGAGGGAGAACTTAGCTTGGTGAACAATATCGACATAGTGATCTAGATGGAGATTTGAATTGATAGTGTTGGTTTACTTGTAATGTGTTTGTTATCATTTTGTTTAACTAATAAAAATTGTAGTGCTTTGTAATACTTTTAAGCCTTGTATAAGTTGTGGTGTCGTAGTACAGCTTATACGGCGGTTGCTACGTGCCCAAAGGTGGTTTGGGGTATGACAGATAATTCATCAAAGTTCTGTATTTCTAATTTAAATCAAACGTTCTTATTTATCTTCTCTTAGATCATCTTCATTCAGCTGAGTGTGGTGGTGGAGTTGGTTGGCACATAACATGACTGCAATTACTATTTCTCTTAGATTCACACAATTTATTGAATTTTTATCTAACCGTAATATCTGCATCTAAGTTTTGTTATTGAAATTTTACGTTGTAAGTACTTTGGCTGTTGTATGCTATATACAACTTGGATTGGTTGGAATATGAAGGGGTGGTGGCATAGTTGGCCAGTGCGTAGGTCTCCAAGCAAAGTGTTATCCTAAGGTCTAAATAACGTGAAATAGATTTTTACCTGATCGACATAGCAATGGCTCAATCAACCTCATTTGACTTCTAGACCTTGCGAAATCTCATACAAGAAAATTCATCGAGTCTTATCGATAGATAGCAAGCACATTTGAGCTCTAATAATTTTTGTTTTCTAGATTCACAAAAGAACATTTTCTACAATGTTACAAATGTGCATCTACTAAAATTTTCCTCCACATAGACATAGTTTGTACATCTTCTAAATAATGTGAAATAGATTTTTATCTGATCAATGTAGTAGTGGCTAAATCGAACACTTTTGACTTCTAGAGCTTGCGAAATCTCATACAAAAAAATTATTTGCACGATTACATGTGAAATCTTGGAGAAAATAATGTGCACTTCATCCAAGTGTTATTCCTATTAGATATCTTTTTGGTGCAGCAACTTCTTCAGGATCACTTGATCATCGAAGCCCAAGTTTTAATGCCAAAACATGAAATTAGTAACACCCTGCATGAAGGATTGTATCATCGATGAACATGCTTACATTGGATTAATCGATCATAATTCTTTGGGGACCTAATGTCTTTGATGAGACCGTATCCCTTCAAGAAGATTAGTTAGATATGAATCTACATTTAGATCCGTAGAAGTCTAGAAATATGGATAATTTATTAAAGTTCTGCATTTCCAATTTAAATCAAACATTCTTATTTATCTTATCTTAGATCATCTTAATTCAGTTGAGTGTGCTGAGGGTGTTGGTTGGTGCATAGCATGATTGCAATCACTATTTCTCTTAGATTCACACTATCATTTAATTTTTTATCTAACCGTAATATCTGCATCGAAGTTTTGTTCTTGAAATTTTACGTCATACGTACTTTGGATGTTGTTTGCTATATAATACTAGGATTGGTTGAATACGAAGTGGTGGTGGTGTAGTTGGCCACAGTGTAGGTCTCATAACAAAGTGTTATCTTAAAGATGGGAGTTCAAGCCTCTCTCACCCCATTCAACTAAGAGCAGTGATAAGGTACATTGACATAGTTCTTACATTTTCTAAACAACATGAAATAGATTTTAACCTGATCAACGTAGAAGTGGCTCAGTCGACCTCTTTTGAATTCTAGCGCTTGCGAAATCTCATATAAGAAAATTATTTGCACAATTTCAGGTCAAATCATTGAGAAAATAATGTGCACTTCATCCAAGTGTTATTCGTATTAGACATGTTTTTGGTTCCGCAATTGCTTCAGGATCACTTGATCATCGAAGCCCATGTTTTAATGCCAAAACATGAAATTAGTAACGCCCTGCATGAAGGTTTGTATCATCGAGGAACAGGCTTTCATTGGATTAATTTATCATAATTCTTTTGAGACCAAATGTTTTGGATTAGACCATACCCCTGCAAGAAGATTATTTAGATGTGAATCAATATTTGGATTGGCGCAACTCTAGAAATATGGATAATTTATCAAAGTTCTGCATTTCTAATTTAAATCAAACGTTCTTATTTATCTTCTCTTAAATCATCTTCACTCAGTTGAGTGTGGTGGTGGAGTTGGTTGGCTAATAGCTTGAGTGCAAGCATAATTTCTAGTAGATGCACACAATTCTATAATTTTTTATCTATCCGTAATATCTGCATCCAAGTTTTGTTCTTGTAATTTTACGTTGTATGTACTTTGGATGTTGTATGCTGTACAAAACATGAATATATAGAAATACGAAGGGGTGGTGGCGCAGTTGGCTAGCTCGTAGGTCTCATAGCAAAGTGGTATCCTGAGGTCGACAGTTCAAGCCTCTCTCACCCCATTCGGACAAAGAGCAATGATGAGAATTGATGCTTCAACGTGATAGAGTACCTTGGGGGTCCATCATAATTCATCGAATCTTATCGATAGATAGCAAGCGCATTTGAGCTCTAATAATTTTTGCTTTCTAGATTCACAAAAGGTACATTTTCTAGAATGTGTATCTACTAAAATTTACACACACATGGACATTGTTCCTCCAACTTCTAAGCAACGTGAAATATATTTTTACCTGATCGACGTAGTAGTGGCTCAGTCGACCTCTTTTGAATTATAGAGCTTGCGAAATCTTAGATAAGGAAATTATTTGCAAGGTTTCAGATCAAATCATAGACAAAATAATATGCACTTCGTCCAAGTGTTATTCGTATTAAACATGTTTTTGGTGGAGCAATTGCTTCGCGATAACTTGATCATCGAAGCACTTGTTTTAATGCGAAAACATGAAATTAGTAATGCCCTGCATGAAGGTTTGTATCATCGAGGAACTTGCTTACATTAGATTAATTTGTCATAATTCTTTTGGGACCTAATGTTTTGGATTAGACCATACCCCAGCAATAAGATTATTCATGCTTCGACGTGATATAGTACCTTAGGGGTCCATCACAATTCATCGAATCTTATCGATAGATAGCAAGCACATTTGAGCTCAATTAATTTTTGCTTTGTAGCTTCTCAAAAGTACATTTTCTAGAATGTGCATCTACTAAAATCTCCACACACACAGACATTGTTCTTCCAACTTCTAAGCAACGTGAAATATATTTTTACGTGATCGACGTAGTAGTGGCTCAGTCGACCTCTTTTGAATTATAGAGCTTGCGAAATCTTAGATAAGGAAATTATTTGCACGGTTTCAGGTCAAATCATAGACAAAATAATGTGCACTTCATCCAAGTGTTAATCGTATTAAACATGTTTTTGGTGGAGCAATTGCTTCGAGATAACTTGATCATCGAAGCCCATGTTTTAATGCCAAAATATGAAATTAGTAACACCCTGCATGAAGGTTTGTATCATCGAGGAACATGCTTTCATTGGATTAATTTATCATAATTCTTTTGAGATCTAATGTTTTGGATCAGACCATACCCCTGCAAGAAGATTATTTAGATGTGAATCAATATTTGGATCGGCGTAACTCTAGAAATATGGATAATTTATCAAAGTTCTGCATTTCTAATTTAAATCAAACGTTCTTATTTATCTTCTCTTAGATCATCTTCACTCAGTTGAGTGTGTTGGTGGAGTTGGTTGGCTCATAGCTTGAGTACAAGTACAATTTCTAGTAGATGCACACAATTGTATGATTTTTTATCTATCTGTAATATCTGCAATCCAAGTTTTGTTCTTGTAATTTTACGTTGTATGTACTTTGGATGTTGTATGTTGTATAAAACATTGAAATGTAGAAATACGAAGGGGTGGTGGCGCAGTTGGCTAGCGCGTAAGTCTCATAGCAAAGTGTTATCCTGAGGTTGAGAGTTCAAGCCTCTCTCACCCCATTTGGACTTGGAGCAATGACGAAAATTGATGCGCTTCAACGTGATTATAGTACCCTGGGGGTCCGTCACAATTCATCGAATCTTATCGATAGACAGCAAGCACTTTTGAGCTTAGATATTTTTTGCTTTCTAGATTCACAAAAGTACATTTTCTAGAATGTGCATCTACTAAAATTTCCACACACATAGACATTGTTCTTCCAACTTCTAAGCAACATGAAATATATCTTTACGTGATCGAGGTAGTAGTGGCTCATTCGACCTCTTTTGAATTATAGAGCTTGCGAAATCTTAGATAAGGAAACTATATGCATGGTTTCATGTCAAATCATAGACAAAATAATGTGCACTTCGTCCAAGTGTTATTCGTATTAAACATGTTTTTGGTGGAGCAATTGCTTCGCGATAAGTTGATCATCGAAGCCCATGTTTTAATGCGAAAACAAGAAATTAGTAACGCCCTGCATGAAGGTTTGTATCATCGAGGAACTTGCTTACATTAGATTAATTTATCATTATTCTTTTGGGACCTAATTTTTTGTATTAGACCATACCCCTGCAATAAGATTATTCATGCTTCGACGTGATAGAGTACCTTGGGTGTCCATCACAATTCATCGAATCTTATCGATAGATAGCAAGCACATTTGAGCTCAATTAATTTTTGTTTTGTAGATTCTCAAAAGTACATTTTCTAGAATGTGCATCTACTAAAATTTCCACACACATAGACATTGTTCTTCCAACTTCTAAGCAACGTGAAATATATTTTTACCTGATCGACGTAGTAGTGGCTCAGTCGACCACTTTTGAATTATAGAGCTTGCGATATCTTAGATAGGGAAATTATTTGCACGGTTTCAGGTCAAATCATAGACAAAATAATGTGCACTTCATCCAATTGTTAATCATATTAAACATGTTTTTGGTGGAGCAACTGCTTCGAGATAACTTGATCATCGAAGCCCATGTTTTAATGCGAAAACATGAAATTAGTAACGCCCTGCATGAAGGTTTGTATCATCGAGGAACTTGCTTACATTAGATTAATTTGTCATAATTCTTTTGGGACCTAATGTTTTGGATTAGACCATACCCCTGCAATAAGATTATTCATGCTTCGACGTGATAGAGTACTTTGGGGGTCCATCACAATTCATCGATTCTTATAGATAGATAGCAAGCACATTTGAGCGCAATTAATTTTTGCTTTGTAGATTCACAAAAGTACATTTTCTAGAATGTGCATCTACTAAAATTTCCACACACATAGACATTGTTCTTCCAACTTCTAAGCAACGTGAAATATATTTTTACTGATCGACGTAGTAGTGGCTCAGTCGACCTCTTTGAATTCTAGAGCTTGCGAAATCTTAGATAAGGAAATTATTTTCACGGTTTCCCGTCAAATCATTGACAGAATAATGTGCACTTCATCCAAGTGTTATTCGTATTAAACAAGTTTTAATGCCAAATCATGAAATTAGTAACTCCCTGCATGAAGGTTTGTATCATCGAGGAACATGCTTTCATTGGATTAATTTGTCATAATTCTTTTGAGACCTAATGTTTTGGATTAGACAATACCCCTGTAAGAAGATTATTTAGATGTGAATCAATATTTGGATCGGCGCAACTCTAGAAATATGGATAATTTATCAAAGTTCTGCATTTCTAATTTAAATCAAACATTCTTATTTATCTTCTCTTAGATCATCTTCACTCAGTTGAGTGTGGTGGTGGAGTTGGTTGGCTCATAGCTTGAGTGCAAGCACAATTTCTAGTAGATGCACATAATTGTATGATTTTTTATCTATCCGTAATATCTGCATCCAAGTTTTCTTCTTGTAATTTTACATTATATGTACTTTGGATGTTGTATGCTGTACAAAATATTGATATGTAGAAATACGAAGGGGTGGTGGCGCAGTTGGCTAGCGCGTAGGTCTCATAGCAAAGTGTTATACTGAGGTCGAGAGTTCAAGATTCTCTCACCCCATTTGGACAAAGAGCAATGATGAGAATTGATGCTTCAACGTCATAGAGTACCTTGGGGGTCCATCATAATTCTTCGAATCTTATCGATAGATATCAAGCACATATGAGCTTTTATAATTTTTGCTTTCTAGATTCACAATGTTTTTGGTGGAGCAATTGCTTCGGGATCACTAGATCCTCGAACCCATGTTTTAATGCCAAATCATGAAATTAGTAACTCCCTACATGAAGGTTTGTATCATCGAGGAACATGCTTTCATTGTATTAATTTATCATAATTCTTTTGAGACCTAATGTTTTGGATTAGACCATACCCCTACAAGAAGATTATTTAGATGTGAATCAATATTTGGATCGGCGCAACTCTAGAAATATGGATAATTTATCAAAGTTCTGCATTTCTAATTTAAATCAAACGTTCTTATTTATCTTCTCTAAGATCATCTTCAATCATTTGAGTGTGGTGGTGCAGTTGGTTGCCTCATAGCTTGAGTGCAAGCACAATTTCTAGTAGATGCTCACAATTGTTTGATTTTTTATCTATCCGTAATATCTGCATCCAAGTTTTGTTCTTGAAATTTTACGTTGTATGTACTTTGGATATTGTATGCTGTACAAAACATGGATATGTAGAAATACGAAGGGGTGGTGGCGCAGTTGGTTAGTGCATAGGTCTCATAGCAAAGTGTTATCCTGAGGTCGAGAGTTCAAGCCTCTCTCACCCCATTTGGACAAAGAGCAATGATGAGAATTGATGCTTCAACGTGATAGAGTACCTTGGGGGTCCATCATAATTCATCGAATCTTATCGATAGATAGCCAGCACATTTGAGCTCTAATAATTTTTGCTTTCTAGATTCACAAAAGGTACATTTTCTAGAATCTGCATCTACTAAAATTTACACACACATGGACATTGTTCTTCCAACTTCTAAGCAACTTGAAATATATTTTTACGTGATCGATGTAGTATTGGCTCAGTCGACCTCTTTTGAATTCTAGAGCTTGCGAAATCTTAGATAAGGAAATTATTTTCACGGTTTCACGTGAAATCATTGACAAAATAATGTTTTGGATTAGACCATACCCCAGCAATAAGATTATTCATGCTTCGACGTGATATAGTACCTTAGGGGTCCATCAGAATTCATCGAATCTTATCAATATATAGCAAGCACATTTGAGCTCAATTAATTTTTGCTTTGTAGCTTCTCAAAAGTACATTTTCTAGAATGTGCATCTACTAAAATCTCCACACACACAGACATTGTTCTTCCAACTTCTAAGCAACGTGAAATATATTTTTACGTGATCGACGTAGTAGTGGCTCAGTCGACCTCTTTTGAATTATAGAGCTTGCGAAATCTTAGATAAGGAAATTATTTGCACGGTTTCAGGTCAAATCATAGACAAAATAATGTGCACTTCATCCAAGTGTTAATCGTATTAAACATATTTTTGGTGGAGCAATTGCTTCGAGATAACTTGATCATCGAAGCCCATGTTTTAATGCCAAAATATGAAATTAGTAACACCCTGCATGAAGGTTTGTATCATCGAGGAACATGCTTTCATTGGATTAATTTATCATAATTCTTTTGAGATCTAATGTTTTGGATCAGACCATACCCCTGCAAGAAGATTATTTAGATGTGAATCAATATTTGGATCGGCGTAACTCTAGAAATATGGATAATTTATCAAAGTTCTGCATTTCTAATTTAAATCAAACGTTCTTATTTATCTTCTCTTAGATCATCTTCACTCAGTTGAGTGTGTTGGTGGAGTTGGTTGGCTCATAGCTTGAGTACAAGTACAATTTCTAGTAGATGCACACAATTGTATGATTTTTTATCTATCTGTAATATCTGCAATCCAAGTTTTGTTCTTGTAATTTTACATTGTATGTACTTTGGATGTTGTATGCTGTACAAAACATTGAAATGTAGAAATACGAAGGGGTGGTGGCGTTGTTTGCTAGTGCGTAAGTCTCATAGCAAATTGTTATCCTGAGGTCGAGAGTTCAAGCCTCTCTCACCCCATTTGGACTTGGAGCAATGACGAGAATTGATGCGCTTCAACGTGATTATAGTACCCTGGGGGTCCGTCACAATTCATCGAATCTTATCGATAGACAGCAAGCACTTTTGAGCTTAGATATTTTTTGCTTTCTAGATTCACAAAAGTACATTTTCTAGAATGTGCATCTACTAAAATTTCCACACACATAGACATTGTTCTTCCAACTTCTAAGCAACATGAAATATATCTTTACGTGATCGACGTAGTAGAGGCTCATTCGACCTCTTTTGAATTATAGAGCTTGCGAAATCTTAGATAAGGAAACTATATGCATGGTTTCATGTCAAATCATAGACAAAATAATGTGCACTTCGTCCAAGTGTTATTCGTATTAAACATGTTTTTGGTGGAGCAATTGCTTCGCGATAAGTTGATCATCGAAGCCCATGTTTTAATGCGAAAACAAGAAAATAGTAACGCCCTGCATGAAGGTTTGTATCATCGAGGAACTTGCTTACATTAGATTAATTTGTCATTATTCTTTTGGGACCTAATTTTTTGTATTAGACCATACCCCTGCAATAAGATTATTCATGCTTCGACGTGATAGAGTACCTTGGGGGTCTATCACAATTCATCGAATCTTATCGATAGATAGCAAGCACATTTGAGCTCAATTAATTTTTGTTTTGTAGATTCTCAAAAGTACATTTTCTAGAATGTGCATCTACTAAAATTTCCACACACATAGACATTGTTGTTCCAACTTCTAAGCAACGTGAAATATATTTTTACCTGATCGACGTAGTAGTGGCTCAGTCGACCACTTTTGAATTATAGAGCTTGCGAAATCTTAGATAGGGAAATTATTTGCACGGTTTCAGGTCAAATCATAGTCAAAATAATGTGCACTTCATCCAATTGTTAATCATATTAGACATGTTTTTGGTGGAGCAATTGCTTCGAGATAACTTGATCATCGAAGCCCATGTTTTAATGCGAAAACATGAAATTAGTAACGCCCTGCATGAAGGTTTGTATCATCGAGGAACTTGCTTACATTAGATTAATTTGTCATAATTCTTTTGGGACCTAATGTTTTGGATTAGACCATACCCCTGCAATAAGATTATTCATGCTTCGACGTGATAGAGTACTTTGGGGGTCCATCACAATTCATCGATTTTTATAGATAGATAGCAAGCACATTTGAGCTCAATTAATTTTTGCTTTGTAGATTCACAAAAGTACATTTTCTAGAATGTGCATCTACTAAAATTTCCACACACATAGACATTGTTCTTCCAACTTCTAAGCAACGTGAAATATATTTTTACTGATCGACGTAGTAGTGGCTCAGTCGACCTCTTTGAATTCTAGAGCTTGCGAAATCTTAGATAAGGAAATTATTTTCACGGTTTCGCGTCAAATCATTGACAGAATAATGTGCACTTCATCCAAGTGTTATTCGTATTAAACAAGTTTTAATGCCAAATCATGAAATTAGTAACTCCCTGCATGAAGGTTTGTATCATCGAGGAACATGCTTTCATTGGATTAATTTGTCATAATTCTTTTGAGACCTAATGTTTTGGATTAGACAATACCCCTGTAAGAAGATTATTTAGATGTGAATCAATATTTGGATCGGCGCAACTCTAGAAATATGGATAATTTATCAAAGTTCTGCATTTCTAATTTAAATCAAACATTCTTATTTATCTTCTCTTAGATCATCTTCACTCAGTTGAGTGTGGTGGTGGAGTTGGTTGGCTCATAGCTTGAGTGCAAGCACAATTTCTAGTAGATGCACATAATTGTATGATTTTTTATCTATCCGTAATATCTGCATCCAAGTTTTCTTCTTGTAATTTTACATTATATGTACTTTGGATGTTGTATGCTGTACAAAATATTGATATGTAGAAATACGAAGGGGTGGTGGCGTAGTTGGCTAGCGCGTAGGTCTCATAACAAAGTGTTATACTGAGGTCGAGAGTTCAAGATTCTCTCACCCCATTTGGACAAAGAGCAATGGTGAGAATTGATGCTTCAACGTCATAGAGTACCTTGGGGGTCCATCATAATTCTTCGATTCTTATCGATAGATATCAAGCACATATGAGCTTTTATAATTTTTGCTTTCTAGATACACAATGTTTTTGGTGGAGCAATTGCTTCGGGATCACTAGATCCTCGAACCCATGTTTTAATGCCAAATCATGAAATTAGTAACTCCCTACATGAAGGTTTGTATCATCGAGGAACATGCTTTCATTGTATTAATTTATCATAATTCTTTTGAGACCTAATGTTTTGGATTAGACCATACCCCTACAAGAAGATTATTTAGATGTGAATCAATATTTGGATCGGCGCAACTCTAGAAATATGGATAATTTATCAAAGTTCTGCATTTCTAATTTAAATCAAACATTCTTATTTATCTTCTCTAAGATCATCTTCAATCATTTGAGTGTGGTGGTGCAGTTGGTTGCCTCATAGCTTGAGTGCAAGCACAATTTCTAGTAGATGCTCACAATTGTTTGATTTTTTATCTATCCGTAATATCTGCATCCAAGTTTTGTTCTTGAAATTTTACGTTGTATGTACTTTGGATATTGTATGCTGTACAAAACATGGATATGTAGAAATACGAAGGGGTGGTGGCGCAGTTGGTTAGTGCGTAGGTCTCATAGCAAAGTGTTATCCTGAGGTCGAGAGTTCAAGCCTCTCTCACCCCATTTGGACAAAGAGCAATGATGAGAATTGATGCTTCAACGTGATAAATTGCCTCTCTCACCCCATTTGGACAAAGAGCAATGATGAGAATTGATGCTTCAACGTGATAGAGTACCTTGGGGGTCCATCATAATTCATCGAATCTTATCGATAGAGAGCAAGCACATTTGAGCTCTAATAATTTTTGCTTTCTAGATTCACAAAAGGTACATTTTCTAGAATCTGCATCTACTAAAATTTACACACACATGGACATTGTTCTTCCAACTTCTAAGCTACTTGAAATATATTTTTACGTGATCGATGTAGTATTGGCTCAGTCGACCTCTTTTGAATTCTAGAGCTTGCGAAATCTTAGATAAGGAAATTATTTTCACGGTTTCACGTCAAATCATTGACAAAATAATGTGCACTTCATCCAAGTGTTATTTGTATTAAACATATTTTTGGTGGAGCAATTGATTCGGGATCACTAGATCCTCGAAACCCATGTTTTAATGCCAAATCATGAAATTAGTAACGCCCTGCATGAAGGTTTGTATCATCGAGGAACATGCTTTCATTGGATTAATTTGTCATAATTCTTTTGAGATCCAATGTTTTGGATTAGACCATACCCCTGCAAGAAGATTATTTAGATGTGAATCAATATTTGGATCGGCGCAACTCTAGAAATATGGATAATTTATCGAAGTTCTGCATTTGTAATTTAAATCAAAAGTTCCTATTTATCTTCTCTTAGATCATCTTCAATCAGTTGAGTGTGGTGGTGGAGTTGGTTGGCTCATAGCTTGAGTGCAAGCACAATTTCTAGTAGATGCACACAATTGTATGATTTTTTATCTATCCGTAATATTTGCATCCAAGTTTTGTTCTTGTAATTTTACGTTGTATGTACTTTGGATGTTGTATGCTGTACAAAATATTGATGTGTAGAAATACGAAGGGGTGGTGGGGCAGTTGGCTAGCGTGTAGGTCTCATAGCAAAGTGTTATCCTGAGGTCGAGAGTTCAAGCCTCTCTCACCCGATTTGGACAAAGAGCAATGATGAGAACTGATGCTTCAACGTGATAGAGTACCTTGGGGGTCCATCATAATTCATTGAATCTTATCGATAGATAGCAAGCACATTTGAGCTCTAATAATTTTTGCTTTCTAGATTCACAAAAGGTACATTTTCTAGAATGTGCATCTACTAAAATTTACACACACATGGACATTGTTCTTCCAACTTCTAAGCAACTTGAAATATATTTTTACGTGATCGATGTAGTACTGGCTCAGTCGACCTCTTTTGAATTCTAGAGCTTGAGAAATCTTAGATAAGGAAATTATTTTCACGGTTTCACGTCAAATCATTGACAAAATAATGTGCACTTCGTCCAAGTGTTATTCGTATTAAACATGTTTTTGGTGGAGCAATTGCTTCGGGATCACTAGATCCTCGAAACCCATGTTTTAATGCCAAATCATGAAATTAGTAACTCCCTGCATGAAGGTTTGTATCATCAAGGAACATGCTTTCATTGTATTAATTTATCATAATTCTTTTGAGACCTAATGTTTTGGATTAGACCATACCCATGCAAGAAGATTTTTTAGATGTGAATCAATATTTGGATCGGCGCAACTCAAAAAATATGGATAATTTATCAAAGTTCTGCATTTCTAATTTAAATCAAACGTTCTTATTTATCTTCTCTTAGATCATCTTCACTCAGTTGAGTGTGGTGGTGGAGTTGGTTGGCTCATAGCTTGAGTGCAAGCACAATTTCTAGTAGATGCTCACAATTGTTTGATTTTTTATCTATCCGTAATATCTGCATCCAAGTTTTGTTCTTGAAATTTTACGTTGTATGTACTTTGGATATTGTATGCTGTACAAAATATGGATATGTAGAAATATGAAGGGGTGGTGGCGCAGTTGGCTAGCGTGTGTGTCTCATAGCAAAGTGTTATCCTGAGGTCGAGAGTTCAAGCCTCTCTCACCCCATTTGGACAAAGAGCAAAGATAAAAATTGATGCTTCAACGTGATAGAGTACCTTGGTTGTCCATCATAATTCATCGAATCTTATCGATAGATAGCAAGCACATTTGAGCTCTAATAATTTTTGCTTTCTAAATTCACAAAAGGTACATTTTCTAGAATGTGCATCTACTAAAATTTACACACACATGGACATTGTTCTTCCAACTTCTAAGGAACTTGAAATATATTTTTACCTGATCGATGTAGTATTGGCTCAGTCGACCTCTTTTGAATTCTAGAGCTTGAGAAATCTTAGATAAGGAAATTATTTTCACGGTTTCACGTCAAATCATTGACAAAATAATGTGCACTTCGTCCAAGTGTTATTCGTATTAAACATGTTTTTGGTGGAGCAATTGATTCGGGATCACTAGATCCTCGAAACCCATGTTTTAATGCCAAATCATGAAATTAGTAACGCCCTGCATGAAGGTTTGTATCATCGAGGAACATGCTTTCATTGGATTAATTTGTCATAATTCTTTTGAGATCCAATGTTTTGGATTAGACCATACCCCTGCAAGAAGATTATTTAGATGTGAATCAATATTTGGATCGACGCAACTCTAGAAATATGGATAATTTATCAAAGTTCTGCATTTGTAATTTAAATCAAAAGTTCCTATTTATCTTCTCTTAGATCATCTTCAATCAGTTGAGTGTGGTGGTGGAGTTGGTTGGCTCATAGCTTGAGTGCAAGCACAATTTCTAGTAGATGCACACAATTGTATGATTTTTTATCTATCCGTAATATTTGCATCCAAGTTTTGTTCTTGTAATTTTACGTTGTATGTACTTTGGATGTTGTATGCTGTACAAAATATTGATGTGTAGAAATACGAAGGGGTGGTGGGGCAGTTGGCTAGCGTGTAGGTCTCATAACAAAGTGTTATCCTGAGGTCGAGTGTTCAAGCCTCTCTCATCCCATTTGGACAAAGAGCAATGATGAGAACTGATGCTTCAACGTGATAGAGTACCTTGGGGGTCCATCATAATTCATTGAATCTTATCGATAGATAGCAAGCACATTTGAGCTCTAATAATTTTTGCTTTCTAGATTCACAAAAGGTACATTTTCTAGAATGTGCATCTACTAAAATTTACACACACATGGACATTGTTCTTCCAACTTCTAAGCAACTTGAAATATATTTTTACGTGATCGATGTAGTATTGGCTCAGTCGACCTCTTTTGAATTCTAGAGCTTGCGAAATCTTAGATACGGAAATTATTTTCACGGTTTCACGTCAAATCATTGACAAAATAATGTGCACTTCATCCAAGTGTTATTTGTATTAAACATATTTTTGGTGGAGCAATTGATTCGGGATCACTAGATCCTCGAAACCCATGTTTTAATGCCAAATCATGAAATTAGTAACGCCCTGCATGAAGGTTTGTATCATCGAGGAACATGCTTTCATTGGATTAATTTGTCATAATTCTTTTGAGATCCAATGTTTTGGATTAGACCATACCCCTGCAAGAAGATTATTTAGATGTGAATCAATATTTGGATCGACGCAACTCTAGAAATATGGATAATTTATCAAAGTTCTGCATTTGTAATTTAAATCAAAAGTTCCTATTTATCTTCTCTTAGATCATCTTCAATCAGTTGAGTGTGGTGGTGGAGTTGGTTGGCTCATAGCTTGAGTGCAAGCACAATTTCTAGTAGATGCACACAATTGTATGATTTTTTATCTATCCGTAATATTTGCATCCAAGTTTTGTTCTTGTAATTTTACGTTGTATGTACTTTGGATGTTGTATGCTGTACAAAATATTGATGTGTAGAAATACGAAGGGGTGGTGGGGCAGTTGGCTAGCGTGTAGGTCTCATAACAAAGTGTTATCCTGAGGTCGAGTGTTCAAGCCTCTCTCATCCCATTTGGACAAAGAGCAATGATGAGAACTGATGCTTCAACGTGATAGAGTACCTTGGGGGTCCATCATAATTCATTGAATCTTATCGATAGATAGCAAGCACATTTGAGCTCTAATAATTTTTGCTTTCTAGATTCACAAAAGGTACATTTTCTAGAATGTGCATCTACTAAAATTTACACACACATGGACATTGTTCTTCCAACTTCTAAGCAACTTGAAATATATTTTTACGTGATCGATGTAGTATTGGCTCAGTCGACCTCTTTTGAATTCTAGAGCTTGAGAAATCTTAGATAAGGAAATTATTTTCACGGTTTCACGTCAAATCATTGACAAAATAATGTGCACTTCGTCCAAGTGTTATTCGTATTAAACATGTTTTTGGTGGAGCAATTGCTTCGGGATCACTAGATCCTCGAAACCCATGTTTTAATGCCAAATCATGAAATTAGTAACTCCCTGCATGAAGGTTTGTATCATCGAGGAACATGCTTTCATTGTATTAATTTATCATAATTCTTTTGAGACCTAATGTTTTGGATTAGACCATACCCCTGCAAGAAGATTTTTTAGATGTGAATCAATATTTGGATCGGCGCAACTCAAAAAATATGGATAATTTATCAAAGTTCTGCATTTCTAATTTAAATCAAACGTTCTTATTTATCTTCTCTTAGATCATCTTCACTCAGTTGAGTGTGGTGGTGGAGTTGGTTGGCTCATAGCTTGAGTGCAAGCACAATTTCTAGTAGATGCTCACAATTGTTTGATTTTTTATCTATCCGTAATATCTGCATCCAAGTTTTGTTCTTGAAATTTTACGTTGTATGTACTTTGGATATTGTATGCTGTACAAAATATGGATATGTAGAAATATTAAGGGGTGGTGGCGCAGTTGACTAGCGTGTGTGTCTCATAGCAAAGTGTTATCCTGAGGTCGAGAGTTCAAGCCTCTCTCACCCCATTTGGACAAAGAGCAATGATAAAAATTGATGCTTCAACGTGATAGAGTACCTTGGTTGTCCATCATAATTCATCGAATCTTATCGATAGATAGCAAGCACATTTGAGCTCTAATAATTTTTGCTTTCTAAATTCACAAAAGGTACATTTTCTAGAATGTGCATCTACTAAAATTTACACACACATGGACATTGTTCTTCCAACTTCTAAGGAACTTGAAATATATTTTTACCTGATCGATGTAGTATTGGCTCAGTCGACCTCTTTTGAATTCTAGAGCTTGCGAAATCTTAGATAAGGAAATTATTTTCACGGTTTCACGTCAAATCATTGACAAAATAATGTGCACTTCATCCAAGTGTTATTCGTATTAAATAACTTTTTTGGTGGAGCAATTGCTTCAGGATCACTAGATCCACGAAACCCATGTTTTAATGCCAAATCATGAAATTAGTAACTCCCTGCATGAAGGTTTGTCTCATCAAGGAACATGCTTTCATTGTATTAATTTAGCATAATTCTTTTGAGACCTAATGTTTTGGATTAGACCATACCCCTGCAAGAAGATTATTTAGATATGAATCAATATTTGGATCGGCGCAACTCTAGAAATATGGATAATTTATCAAAGTTCTGCATTTCTAATTTAAATCAAACGTTCTTATTTATCTTCTCTTAGATCATCTTCACTCAGTTGAGTGTGGTGGTGGAGTTGGTTGGCTCATAGCTTGAGTGCAAGCACAATTTCTAGTAGATGCACATAATTATATGATTTTTTATCTATCCGTAATATCTGCATCCAAGTTTTGTTCTTGTAATTTTACATTGTATGTACTTTGGATGTTGTATGCTGTACAAAACATGGATATGTAGAAATACTAAGGGGTGGTGGTGTAGTTGGCTAGCGCGTAGGTCTCATAGCAAAGTGTTATCCTGAGGTCGAGAGTTCAAGCCTCTCTCACCCCATTTGGACAAAGAGCAATGTTGAGAATTGATGCTTCAACGTGATAGAGTTCCTTGGGGTCTATCATAATTCATCAAATATTATCGATAGCATTTGGACAAAGAGCAATGTTGAGAATTGATGCTTCAACGTGATAGAGTTCCTTGGTGTCCATTATAATTCATCGAATATTATCGATAGATAGCAAGCACATTTGAGCTCTAATAATTTTTGCTTTCTAGATTCACAAAAGGTACATTTTCTAGAATGTGCATCGACTAAAATATACACACACATGGACATTGTTCTTCCAATTTCTAAGCAACTTGAAATATATTTTTACGTGATCCATGTAGTATTGGCTCAGTCGACCTCTTTTGAATTCTAGAGCTTGCGAAATCTTAGATAAGGAAATTATTTTCACGATTTCACGTCAAATCATTGACAAAATAATGTGCACTTCATCCAAGTGTCATTCGTATTAAACATGTTTTTGGTGGAGCAATTGCTTCGGGATCACTAGATCCTCGAAACCCATGTTTTAATGCCAAATCATGAAATTAGTAACTCCCTGCATGAAGGTTTGTATCATCGAGGAACATGCTTTCATTGTATTAATTTATCATAATTCTTTTGAGACCTAATGTTTTGGATTAGACCATACCCCTGCAAGAAGATTATTTAGATGTGAATCAATATTTGGATTGGCGCAACTCTATAAATATGGATAATTTATTAAAGTTCTGCATTTACAATTTAAATCAAACATTCTTATTTATCTTATCTTAGATCATCTTCATTCAGTTGAGTGTGGTGAGGGTGTTGGTTGGTGCATAGCATGATTGCAATCACTATTTCTCTTAGATTCACATTATCATTTAATTTTTTATCTAACCGTAATATCTGCATCGAAGTTTTGTTCTTGAAATTTTACGTCGTATGTACTTTGGATGTTGTTTGCTATATAATACTAGGATTGGTTGAATACGAAGTGGTGGTGGTGTAGTTGGCCACAGTGTAGGTCTCATAACAAAGTGTTATCTTAAAGTTGGGAGTTCAAGCCTCTCTCACCCCATTCAACTAAGAGCAGTGATGAGGTACATTGACATAGTTGTTACATTTTCTAAACAACATGAAATAGATTTTAACCTGATCAACGTAGAAGTGGCTCAGTCGACCTCTTTTGAATTCTAGCGCTTGCGAAATCTCATATAAGAAAATTATTTGCACGATTTCAGGTCAAATCATGGAGAAAATAATGTGCACTTCATCCAAGTGTTATTCGTATTAGACATGTTTTTGGTTCCGCAATTGCTTCAAGATCACTTGATCATCGAAGCCCATGTTTTAATGCCAAAACATGAAATTAGTAACGCCCTGCATGAAGGTTTGTATCATCGAGGAACATGCTTTCATTGGATTAATTTATCATAATTCTTTTGAGACCAAATGTTTTGGATTAGACCATACCCTTGCAAGAAGATTATTTAGATATGAATCAATATATGGATCGGCACAACTCTAGAAATATGGATAATTTATCAAAGTTCTGCATTTCTAATTTAAATCAAACGTTCTTATTTATCTTCTCTTAGATCATCTTCACTCAGTTGAGTGTGGTGGTGGAGTTGGTTGGCTCATAGCTTGAGTGCAAGCATAATTTCTAGTAGATGCACACAATTCTATGATTTTTTATCTATCCGTAATATCTGCATCCAAGTTTTGTTCTTGTAATTTTACGTTGTATGTACTTTGGATGTTGTATGATGTACAAAACATGGATATGTAGAAAAACGAAGGGGTGGTGGCGCAGTTAGCGCGTAGGTCTCATAACAAAGTGTTATCCTGAAGTCGAGAGTTCAAGCCTCTCTCACCCCATTTGGACAAAGAGCAATGATGAGAATTGATTCTTCAACGTTATAAAGTACCTTGGGGGTCCATCATAATTCATCGACAAATAGCAAGCACATTTGAGCTCTAATAATTTTTGCTTTCTAGATTCACAAAAGGTACATTTTCTAGAATGTACCTTTTATTTTAATGCCCTCTATTGAATGCACATTTGACCTCTTTTGAATTCTAGAGCTTGCGAAATCGTAGATAAGTAAATTTTTTTGTTTTAATGCACATTTGACCTCTTTTGAATTCTAGAGCTTCGAAATCTTAGATAAGGAAATTATTTTCACGGTTTTAGGTCAAATCATTGACAAAATAATGTGCACTTCATCCAAGTGTTAATTCGTATTAAACATGTTTTTGGTGGAGCAATTGCTTCGGGATCACTAGATCCTCGAAACCCATGTTTTAATGCCAAATCATGAAATTAGTAACTTCCTGCACGAAGGTTTGTATCATCGAGGAACATGCTTTCATTGGATTAATTTATCATAATTCTTTTGAGACCTAATGTTTTGGATTAGACCATACCCTTGCAATAAGATTATTCATGCTTCGATGTGATAGAGTACCTTAGGGGTCCATCACAATTCATCGAATCTTATCGATAGATAGCAAGCACATTTGAGCTCAATTAATTTTTGCTTTGTATATTCACAAAAGTACATTTTCTAGAATTTGCATCTACTAAAATTTCCACACACATAGACATTGTTCTTCCAACTTCTAAGCAACGTGAAATTTATTTTTACCTGATCGACGTAGTAGTGGCTCAGTCGACCTCTTTTGAATTATAGAGCTTGCGAAATCTTAGATAAAGAAATTATTTGCACGGTTTCAAGTCAAATCATACACAAAATAATGTGCACTTCATCCAAGTGTTAATCGTATTAAACATGTTTTTGGTGGAGCAATTGCTTCGAGATAACTTGATCATCGAAGCCCATGTTTTAATGCCAAAATATGAAATTAGTAACGCCCTGCATGAAGGTTTGTATCATCGAGGAACATGCTTTCATTGGATTAATTTATCATAATTCTTTTGAGATCCAATGATTTGGATTAGACCATACCCCTGCAAGAAGATTATTTAGATGTGAATCAATATTTGGATCGGCGCAACTCTAGAAATATGGATAATTTATCAAAGTTCTGCATTTCTAATTTAAATCAAACGTTCTTATTTATCTTCTCTTAGATCATCTTCATTCAGTTGAGTGTGGTGGTGGAGTTGATTGGCTCATAGCTTGAGTGCAAGCACAATTTCTAGTAGATGCACATAATTATATGATTTTTTATCTATCCGTAATATCTGCATCCAAGTTTTGTTCTTGTAATTTTACATTGTATGTACTTTGGATGTTGTATGCTGTACAAAATATTGATATGTAGAAATACGAAGGGGTGGTGGCGTAGTTGGCTAGCGCGCTGCTGTTCGTCGCCCTTCCCCCGCGGCTGCCGTTCGCCGCCCCGCCGCGACGAGGAGAGCGCGGCGGAGGTCTGCAACCGCGCGCCCCCTCCTTTCCCCTGTATTTCCCTCTTCGCGAGAGCAGTCGCTTAAGTTGTATGCTTAGATTAATTTAAACATGCTTAATGTTAATTAACTAAGCTTAGTGAATAAGTAAAGTATTAAGCTAATGAAATCGGTTGGATTGAACGAGATTGAAGTTAGTTTGAATTTGAGTTAAGTTTGGGTTCGGATTGAGTTAAGTTGGGTGAGCTGAATCAATTAATTAGATTGGTTTCGAGCTCGAGTCAAACCAAATTAGATTGGGCTGGCTTGACCGGATCCGAGTCGAACCAAATTAAATTGAACCGAATCGAACAGCGTTGATATTAAATTGGATCAGCATTGACCGGGTCAATAGTTGATCGGACCAGTCAGCTTTGACCAGGTCAACTGTTGACCGTTGACCAGTCAAAATAATAATAAAATAAAAATAATAAAAAATAATAAAAATAATTTAATTTAATTTTTCATGGGTATGATTAGGTGATTTGAAATATTTAATTAAGATTTAATTTATCTAATTAAGTGTTGATCGGTGTTATTTGTGCCCTTGGGTGACTTGGGCTAGATGATGTGTTTAAATGGATATAAATTGGATATAATTTATTTAAGCTTAATTAAATTAATTTAACATGATAATTAGTTTAAATAGTAAAATTTAAAATTTGATTAATTAAGATTTGATTAGATAGAATTAATTATCAACTTGTATGCTTAGTTTGAGTTAATTAAATGTAGTAATTACTTTAATTAATTTATTAATAATTTAATTGGGCAAAAAATGTAGACATAGGCCTAAGGGGTAAGCATGGGAGTATTAATTAAGTATGCGCCCCCCAAATTAAACATGAGATCGTAAATTTAAATGTAGGCTTGTTAAGCGATAATTAATTAGGATAATTGTATAAGTTAGATTGATAAATTTATATTTACTTTACTTTAGGGAAAAATAAATTAAATTTTATTTTAAATAATTGTGTTAATTAGGATTATCACGGGTACGCGATTCGCGTAGTTCGTCGTAGTGATTAAGAGCGGATCGCTAACTCAGGTGCGTTGGTTCTTCGATGTAGGATTTATTCAAGCTAGGGAATTCCCGCTAGGGTCTTCTTAGGAACAATTCTTGGATGTCTTAAATATAATAAGATATAATGCTTGATAAGATTTGATATGTTTACATATTAGTTTAATTTACTTTACCTAACATGTATGATATACCATGATTACCATGTTGAATTTTAATATGTCGTGACACCTTGATCTGCATGTTATATATTATTTTATTATTTTTCTATGCTATGATAGCACAACCACCATGTAGACATAGATAATAAATAACGACATGTTAAAACCCCTTGGTGACGTCACCGCAACTTAGACAGAAAGGGGCATTTCTCATATGCCCCGGTTGACCGCCGCGTACCGACGGTGGTCAAACGGTGACGTCCCGCTATGCACCACTCCCGAGGTTATGCATAGCTTAAATACTGGGAGCACCACTCCCGAGGTTATGCATAGCTTAGATACTGGGAGTAGGGAGCACCACTCCCGAGGTTATGCATAGCTTAGATACTAGGGGCACCACTCCCGAGGTTATGCATAGCTGAGATACTGAGAGCTGGTAGGGAAAGAGACTGTACAAACTCTATGGTCATATTAGACCAGAAATATGGAGCAAGTCCTTACCCAAAACTTATACCCACACGAGTGTCGTTTAGGCAACCTCGTGATAGTCCTGAGATGACTAGCGAGGATTAGCCCTACCATGGACTTGGCACCGATGGAGTCGAGGTTGCCACAGCCCATCGTGCGGATGTGCGTCAATCTCGGTCGACGTCTACTGCTATTGGACTGGGAAGGTGATTTCATATGAAATTAGTAACGCCCTGCATGAAGGTTTGTATCATCGAGGAACATGCTTTCATTGGATAAATTTGTCATAATTCTTTTGAGTTCTAATGTTTTGGATCAGACCATACCACTGCAAGAAGATTATTTAGATGTGAATCAATATTTGTATCGGCACAACTCTAGAAATATGGATAATTTATCAAAGTTCTGCATTTGTAATTTAAATCAAAAGTTCCTATTTATCTTCTCTTAGATCATCTTCAATCAGTTGAGTGTGGTGGTGGAGTTGGTTGGCTCATAGCTTGAGTGCAAACACAATTTCTAGTAGATGCACACAATTGTATGATTTTTTATCTATCTGTAATATCTGCATCCAAGTTTTGTTCTTGTAATTTTACGTTGTATGTACTTTGGATGTTGTATGCTATACAAAATATTGATATGTAGAAATATGAAGGGGTGGTGGTGAAGTTGGCTTGCGCGTAGGTCTCATAGCAAAGTGTTATCCTGAGGTCGAGAGTTCAAGCCTCTCTCACCCCATTTGGACAAAGAGCAATGATGAGAATTGATGCTTCAACGTGATAGAGTACCTTGGGGGTCCATCATAATTCATCGAATCTTATCGATAGATAGCAAGCACATTTGAGCTCTAATAATTTTTTCTTTCTAGATTCACAAAAGGTACATTTTCTAGAATGTGTATCTACTAAAATTTACACACACATGGACATTGTTCCTCCAACTTCTAACCAACGTGAAATATATTTTTACCTGATCGACGTAGTAGTGGCTCAGTCGACCTCTTTTGAATTATAGAGCTTGCAAAATCTTAGATAAGAAAATTATATGCACGGTTTCAGATCAAATCATAGACAAAATAATATGCACTTCGTCCAAGTGTTATTCGTATTAAACATGTTTTTGGTGGAGCAATTGCTTCGCGATAAGTTGATCATCGAAGCACATGTTTTAATGCGAAAACATGAAATTAGTAACGCCCTTCATGAAGGTTTGTATCATCAAGGAACTTGCTTACATTAGATTAATTTGTCATAATTCTTTTGGGACCTAATGTTTTGGATTAGACCATACCCCTGCAATAAGGAAATTATTTGCACGGTTTCAGGTCAAATCATAGACAAAATAAAGTGCACTTCATCCAAGTGTTAGTCGTATTAAACATGTTTTTGGTGGAGCAATTGCTTCGAGATAACTTGATCATCGAAGCCCATGTTTTAATGCCAAAATATGAAATTAGTAACGCCCTGCATGAAGGTTTGTATCATCGAGGAACATGCTTTCATTGGATTAATTTGTCATAATTCTTTTGAGATCTAATGTTTTGGATCAGACCATACCCCTGCAAGAAGATTATTTAGATGTGAATCAATATTCGGATCGGCGCAACTCTAGAAATATGGATAATTTATCAAAGTTCTGCATTTCTAATTTAAATCAAACGTTCTTATTTATCTTCTCTTAGATCATCTTCACTCAGTTGAGTGTGGTGGTGGTGTTGGTTGGCTCATAGCTTGAGTGCAAGCACAATTTCTAGTAGATGCACACAATTGTATGATTTTTTATCTATCCGTAATATCTGCAATCCAAGTTTTGTTCTTGTAATTTTACGTTGTATGTACTTTGGATGTTGTATGCTGTACAAAATATTGAAATGTAGAAATACGAAGGGGTGGTGGCGCAGTTGGCTAGCGTGTAGATCTCATAGCAAAGTGTTATCCTGAGGTCGAGAGTTCAAGCCTCTCTCACCCCAATTGGACTCATAGCAATGATGAGAATTGATGCGCTTCAACGTGATTATAGTGATCGACCATACCCCTACAAGAAGATTATTTAGATGTGAATCAATATTTGGATCGACACAACTCTAGAAATATGGATAATTTATCAAAGTTCTGCATTTCTAATTTAAATCAAACGATCTTATTTATCTTCTCTAAGATCATCTTCAATCATTTGAGTGTGGTGGTGCAGTTGGTTGCCTCATAGCTTGAGTGCAAGCACAATTTCTAGTACATACTCATAATTATTTGATATTTTATCTATCTGTAATATCTGCATCCCTGTTTTGTTCTTGAAATTTTACGTTGTATGTACTTTGGATGTTGTATGCTGTACAAAACATGGATATGTAGAAATACGAAGGAGTGGTGGCACATTTGGCTAGCGCGCCGCTGTTCGTCGCCCTTCCCCCGCGGCTGCCGTTCGCCGCCCCGCCGCGACGAGGAGAGCGCGGCGGAGGTCTACAGCCGCGCGCCCCCTCCTTTACCCTGCATTTCCCTCTTCGCGAGAGCAGCCGCTTAAGTTGTATTCTTAGATTAATTTAAACATGCTTAATGTTAATTAACTAAGCTTAGTGAATAAGTAAAGTATTTAGTTAATGAAATCGGTTGGGTTGAACGAGATTGGAGTTAGTTGGTTTGAATTTGAATTAAGTTTGGGTTCGGGTTGAGTTAAGTTGGGTGAGCGAAATCAATTAATTAGATTGGGTTCGAGCCAAATTAGTTCGAGCTCGAGTCAAACCAAATTAGATTGGGCTGGCTTAACCGGATCCAACTAAACTAGACTGGATCCGAGTCGAACCAAATTAAATTAAACCGAACCGAACAGCGTTGACAATAAATTGGATCAGCGCTGACCGGGTCAATAGTTGATCGGACCGGTCAGCTTTGACCAAGTCAACTGTTGACCGTTGACTAGTCAAAATAATAATAAAAATAATAAAAAATAAAAAAATAATTTAATTTAATTTAATTTTTCATGGGTATTATTAGGTGATTTAAAATATTTAATTAAGATTTAATTAATCTAATTAAGTGTTGATGGGTGTTATTTGGGCCCTTGGGTGACTTGAGCTAGATGATGGGTTTAAATGGATATAAATTTGATAGAATTTATTTAAGCTTAATTAAATTAATTTAACATGATAATTAGTTTAAATAGTAAAATTTAAAATTTTATTAATTAAGATTTGATTAGATAGAATTAATTATCAACTTGTTCGTCGCCCTTCCCCCGCGGCTGCCGTTCGTCGCCACGCCGCGACGAGGAGAGCGCGGCGGAGGTCTACAGCCGCGCCCCCCCTCCTTTCCCCTGCATTTCCCTCTTCGCGAGAGCAGCCGCTTAAGTTGTATGCTTAGATTAATTTAAACATGCTTAATGTTAATTAACTAAGTTTAGTGAATAAGTAAAGTATTAAGTTAATGAAATCGGTTGGGTTGAACCAGATTGGAGTTAGTTGGTTTGAATTTGAATTAAGTTTGGGTTCGGGTTGAGTTAAGTTGGGTGAGCGAAATCAATTAATTAGATTGGGTTCGAGCCAAATTAGTTCGAGCTCGAGTCAAACCAAATTAGATTGGGCTGGCTGAATCGGATCCAATTAAACTAGGCTGGATCCGAGTCGAACCAAATTAAATTAAACCGAACCGAACATCGTTGACAATAAATTGGATCAGCGCTGACCGGGTCAACAGTTGATCGGACCGGTCAGCTTTGACCAAGTCAACTGTTGACCGTTGACCAGTCAAAATAATAATAAAAATAATAAAAAAATAAAAAATAAAAAAATAATTTAATTTAATTTAATTTTTCATGGGTATTATTAGGTGATTTAAAATAGTTAATTAAGATTTAATTAATCTAATTAAGTGTTGATGGGTGTTATTTGGGCCCTTGGGTGACTTGAGCTAGATGATGGGTTTAAATGGATATAAATTTGATAGAATTTATTTAAGCTTAATTAAATTAATTTAACATGATAATTAGTTTAAATAGTAAAATTTAAAATTTTATTAATTAAGATTTGATTAGATAGAATTAATTATCAACTTGTATGCTTGTTTGAGTTAATTAAATGTAGTAATTACTTTAATTAATTTATTAATAATTTAATTGGGCCAAAAATGTAGACATAGGCCTAAGGGGTAAGCATGGGAGTATTAATTAAGTATGTGCCCCCTAAATTAAACATGAGATTGTAAATTTAAATGTAAGCTTGTTAAGCGATAATTAATTAGGATAATTGTATAAGTAAGATTGATAAATTTATATTTACTTTACTTTAGTGAAAAATAAATTAAATTTTATTTTAAATAATTGTGTTAATTAGGATTATCACGGGTACGCGATTCGCGTAGTTCGTCGTACTGATTCATTTCTACGCGGGTTGGTTCTAAAGAGCGGATCGCTAATCCAGGTGCGTTGGTTCTTCGATATAGGATTTATTCAAGCTAGGGAATTCCCGCTAGGGTCTTCTTAGGAACAATTCTTAGATGTCTTAAATATAATAAGATATAATGCTTGATAAGATTTGATATGTTTGCATGTTAGTTTAATTTACTTTACCTAACATGTATGATATACCATGATTACCATGTTGAGTTTTAATATGTCGTGACACCTTGATCTGTATGTTATATATTATTTTATTATTTTTCTATGCTATGATAGCACAACCACCATGCAGACATAGATAATAAATAACGACATGTTAAAACCCCTTGGCGACGTCACCGCAACTTAGACAGAAAGGGGCATTTCTCATATGCCCCGGTTGACCGCCGCGTACCGACGGTGGTCAAACGGTGACGTCCCGCTACGCACCACTCCCGAGGTTATGCATAGCTTAGATACTGGGAGCACCACTCCCGAGGTTATGCATAGCTTAGATACTGGGAGTAGGGAGGACCACTCCCGAGGTTATGCATAGCTTAGATACTGGGGGCACCACTCCTGAGGTTATGCATAGCTTAGATACTGGGAGCTGGTAGGGAAAGAGACTGTACAAACTCCATGGTCATATTAGACCAGAAATATGGAGCAAGTCCTTACTCGAAACTTATACCCGCATGAGTGTCGTTTAGGCGACCTCGTGATAGTCTTGAGATGGCTAGCGAGGATAAGCCCTACCATGGACTTGGCACCGATGGAGTCGAGGTTGCCACAGCACATCGTGCGGATTTGCGTCAATCTCGGTCGACGTCAACTGTTATTGGACTGGGAAGGTGATTCCATATGCGATGCCTTGGACAATGGATCCGTAGACCACATGGCTATCACCCTTGACGTCTACAAATGATCAGATGAGTAGTCTGGTTCCTACGGTTGTTATTCCGGCTAGCCGTGGCCGATGAGATTGATATGATAGTGACCCTATCTATGGACAGTGTGTAGTACTACACAAATATCGTTGCCCCTACGGATCCGGGGAGGATGTAAGGGCACAATGGTTTCGCTAGGGGAGGCATGGTCAGCGACTAGCGAAATGATGGAGAGTAATATTGGGTCACCTGTCCTCTCCGCCAACATTAGTGTAGCGGGCATAGGTAGAAACAGAGACAGAAAGGCACTGATGGGCTTACTGATGCCCTTAGCTCGGGTACTCATTAAGCATAGGCTGGCAGCCCGAGTCTTGTAACTTCAAAATATTATCATTATGACGTAGGTGACAGACTGTTAACATTGACACTAGATACAACTTAGGCGACATCTAGTGAAATATAAATCTTTATTTATTTATGTTATTTTACTTCTCTCTATAAACTGACCTACACAAATCACATGAAAAAATGACTATTAACAACCAAAAGCATCCTAGAATACTCCTCCTAGCCTTTGATTTCTTTATTCGGTAAAGCCATAATTTCGCACTAGGCCGCAAGGCTGAGCACACAAATAGACATTGTTCTTCCAACTTCTAAGCAACGTGAAATATATTTTTACCTGATCGACGTAGTAGTGGCTCAGTCGATCTTTTTTGAATTATAGAGCTTGCGAAATCTTAGATAAGGAAATTATTTGCACGGTTTCAGGTCAAATCATAGACAAAATAATGTGCACTTCATCCAAGTGTTAATCGTATTAAACATGTTTTTGGTGGAGCAATTGCTACGAGATAACTTGATCACCGAAGCCCATGTTTTAATGCCAAAATATGAAATTAGTAATGCCCTGCATGAAGGTTTGTATCATCGAGGAACATGCTTTCATTGGATAAATTTGTCATAATTCTTTTGAGTTCTAATGTTTTGGATCATACCATACCACTACAAGAAGATTATTTAGATGTGAATCAATATTTGTATCGGCACAACTCTAGAAATATGGATAATTTATCAAAGTTCTGCATTTGTAATTTAAATCAAAAGTTCCTATTTATCTTCTCTTAGATCATCTTCAATCAGTTGAGTGTGGTGGTGGAGTTGGTTGGCTCATAGCTTGAGTGCAAACACAATTTCTAGTAGATGCACACAATTGTATGATTTTTTATCTATCTGTAATTTCTGCATCCAAGTTTTGTTCTTGTAATTTTACGTTGTATGTACTTTGGATGTTGTATGCTGTACAAAATATTGATATGTAGAAATATGAAGGGGTGGTGGCGAAGTTGGCTTGCGCGTAGGTCTCATAGCAAAGTGTTATCCTGAGGTCGAGAGTTCAAGCCTCTCTCACCCCATTTGGACAAAGAGCAATGATGAGAATTGATGCTTCAACGTGATAGAGTACCTTGGGGGTCCATCATAATTCATCGAATCTTATCGATAGATAGCAAGCACATTTGAGCTCTAATAATTTTTGCTTTCTAGATTCACAAAAGGTCATTTTCTAGAATGTGTATCTACTAAAATTTACACACACATGGACATTGTTCCTCCAACTTCTAAGCAACGTGAAATATATTTTTACCTGATCGACGTAGTAGTGGCTTAGTCGACCTCTTTTGAATTATAGAGCTTGCGAATTCTTAGATAAGGAAATTATTTGCACGGTTTCAGGTCAAATCATAGACAAAATAATATGCACTTCGTCCATGTGTTATTCATATTAAACATGTTTTTGGTGGAGCAATTGCTTCGCGATAACTTGATCATCGAAGCACTTGTTTTAATGCGAAAACATGAAATTAGTAACGCCCTGCATGAAGGTTTGTATCATCGAGGAACTTGCTTACATTAGATTAATTTGTCATAATTCTTTTGGGACCTAATGTTTTGGATTAGACCATACCCCAGTAATAAGATTATTCATGCTTCGACGTGATAGAGTACCTTAGGGGTCCATCACAATTCATCGAATCTTATCGATAGATTGCAAGCTAATTTGAGCTCAATTAATTTTTGCTTTGTAGATTCACAAAAGTACATTTTCTAGAATTTGCATCTACTAAAATATCCACACATAGACATTGTTCTTCCAACTTCTAAGCAACGTGAAATTTATTTTTACCTGATCGACGTAGTAGTGGCTCAGTCAACCTCTTTTGAATTATAGAGCTTGTGAAATCTTAGATAAGGAAATTATTTGCACGATTTCAGGTCAAATCATAGACAAAATAATGTGCACTTCATCCAAGTGTTAATCGTATTAAACATGTTTTTGGTGGAGCAATTGCTTCGAGATAACTTGATCATCGAAGCCCTTTTTTTAATGCCAAAATATGAAATTTGTAACGCCCTGAATGAAGGTTTGTATCATCGAGGAACATGCTTTCATTGGACTAATTTGTCATAATTCTTTTGTGATCTAATGTTTTGGATTAGACCACACCCCTGCAAGAAGATTATTTAGATGTGAATCAATATTTGGATTGGCGCAACTCTAGAAATATGGATAATTTATCAAAGTTCTGCATTTCTTATTTAAATCAAACGTTCTTATTTATCTTCTCTTAGATCATCTTCACTCAGTTGAGTATGGTGGTGGAGTTGGTTGGCTCATAGCTTGAGTGCAAGCACAATTTCTAGTAGATGCACATAATTGTATGATTTTTTATCTATCCGTAATATCTGCATCCAAGTTTTGTTCTTGAAATTTTACGTTGTATGTACTTTGGATGTTGTATGCTGTACAAAATATTGATATGTAGAAAAACGAAGGGGTGGTGGCGCAATTGGCTTGCTCGTAGGTCTCATAGCAAAGTGTTATCCTGAGGTCGAGAGTTCAAACCTCTCTCACCCCATTTGGACAAAGAGCAATGATGAGAATTGATGCTTCAACGTGATAGAGTACCTTGGGGGTCCATCATAATTCATCGAATCTTATCGATAGGAATCTTGAGTTAGATGATTTATTTATAATTCCACTATGTAAACGATGTATATGGATGATATGTATCACTTTGATGCCTTGTATGGGTCTGTGGGGCTCATACGACGATTGCCATGTGCCCGACAGTAGGGACGGGGCGTGACAACTAAAGTGGTATCAGAGCTTAGGTTTGTTGAACCTAGGAGATTAAGTTAAGTTTGAGGTCTTAAGGATTAAGATGACAGTCCCAATATAATATATGATAAAGTGCGAGTCGGAAATATAGTAGTATATTTCCTTGGTAACGAGTTTTTACTCTGCAAGAGTAACTATCGCTATGATTAATTTATCGTGGACCGCTAATCGCCGTAATACGAGATTTTTAATCTATTAATCTCCGGATCGTATATATGACTACAATTTTCACTGAGTCGGAGAAGAGATAGAAACTTAGATCAATATGCTCAGATCTACGATCAAGTTTCATTTCTAAATGATCAAGTAAATTTATCCATGATCATATTTAAGGTTACCTTGTGGGTGCATCATAATCACCTCTTATACCAACATAGGTAGCTATCATCACTTCGATCTTAAGAGTATCGATATCAAATTTTCCCATGTTATATCTTAATCATACTAATTGTATCCAATGACCCCATTTTGAGATATTGAGTCTAAATAAATCTATCAATATTCAATTTTATCCGCTCCGATTCGAACACGTGCTTCTGATTTTGACTCGTAGGCATAAAAGCACCAGATGCACTCCCACATCTGTACTCTCATGCTAGATAGCTGAGGTATCAGGTAGTCTATCAGGATTGTTAAATTGTGGATTATCTATGAGTCTTATCATCGATTCATATGTCACGATCTAGCCAAATAATTAATACATTATCTGATTATTTTATCGACTCTCCTACGTGAGTTAGCACATATGCTACTATATGCATTTGAGTATGCAGTTAATTAGATATCTCATTTAACTTTTACTTATGTTGCAAATTATAGTTATATCATCGTATCATGAAACCTAACGATATGAACCTATTAACTATCGTCGGTATACGTGATTTCCAGTAAAGTAGGAAATCTTGAATCGTAAGTTCCATGTATGACCAATTTGGACGTATGGAATACTAAGTAAATTATCCCATATCATACACAAGTGCCACATCTTTATTTTTATCGTGAAATTTTTTCGTGCAAATCGTTGCCTTAATCATTTCTTAGATCTTGAGAACTACTGATATTGAATGTCCATATGAGATCTCGATCATAAAATTTATATCAGATTAATCTACATAAGACCATTGATCTTAAAGATAAATCTACCGATATTATAAGTTGGCTTACGTATGAGTTAATTTTGTTTGGACCTAACTCTTTCTCAGATCTCTTAAAAGGACTTTATTCCAAATTCATAAAGTTATTTGTAGATAGATCTGTATCAAATGATTTGAAATTATCTATGACCTTATTCTCATTTGAGTTAATTATATATATACATATATATCTCATGAGTACATGTTGATTGTTTTAGATCGTCATAATGATTTTTAAGTTGCAACTAGAAGTTGATCGCCATCAATTATAATATTCGTGTCAACTCCCAACACTTGCAGCTCTATATACAATATTTGTAGCTTCTACCTATACTCTCTCTGCAGCTTGACACCCTATCTGCAACTCTATTTCACATACTCAGCTTGCGTATATTGCATGACATTTCTAGTTGTGCCTGCTACAACCTTCTTCATTTTATAGGTTATATTTCTATAGCTTCATTTTTGCAGCTCAACTTTACAACTTGCTTCATCTTATATTTCTCAACTTCTACAACTTTGATATTTCATATTCATTTCGATTTATCTATAGTCATGTTGATTGGCTTCCTAAATATAAATTCTTCTATAGTTTCTCCCTTCATTTCATATTTCGATGCAACAATACAGTTGGTATAGTTGTCATCATGGTATCGATGCAACTGTATAGTCATGTCAATACAGTTGGTATAGCTGTCATCAGCATACCACTTGCACTCTTGCATCATTATATCCATAAAGCTTCCTACACTCTTTTAAGTAGTTCTCTCGGGCATATTAAATCTTTGCTGTGCTTGGAGCATCTTCCTTTGTACCAGCATTTTATGCATTCAATGCAGCTGTTTCCTACTATTTTCTTCTATCTATCAGTTTCTTTTCGGAGCTTGAGCAGCTTTCGCTTATTCTATATATCCTATATACGGCCAACTTATTAGCCAAGCCGTTTTCTTTTATCTGCTTCTTTTAATTCTGCTTAGTGGCATTTCTGAATGTAAATTCTGTGGAATATTTCTGCAATTTTCTTTGCAGTTATTTCCTCAGTTATTTTCTGCAGTTTGCAGTTCCCTTTTTGTGAAGCTACTTCCTTTGTCAAATGTCCATAGTCAAATTCTATCCATCGTTGGTAGATTTCTTTACTCCCTTTTATTTCTATAGCTGCCTCAGCTTAGCTCAGTTCTTTACTTAATATTTTTGCAGCTCAGATTCCTATATTTCACCAGTATCATTACATATACCTGATCTTTTTCTACGGTCTTATTCGGTCAAGGCAGCAGGTAAATTTTCTACATTTGCAACTCATATTTCAACTGCCTGCAGATTTTGTAGTAACCTTGCTTCCTTACTCTTTTTCATATCTCCTCAAATTTCTGGCTGCTGCAGTTTTCTTGGCACCTCTAGCACATGTTGATATCCTTAGTAGCTACATGTATTGTGACATCTCTTATTTTATTCACTACCTCTGTAACTCATATCCAGTGCACATGACAGCTTAGGTATAACTGTAATAATTCTACCTCTACAAACTTGGATGCAATCCTTTCTACTCTATTCTAAGCTTTGAGTAAAGCTTACTCCGCATCAGCGATCAATGCTTTGAGTGAAGCTTATTTCTGTGCTAAAATATCCAGATACATAGTATCAGATACATCAAATACAATCACTTCAGTATTAATTCTGGTTCTTCAATTTAGAAAAAAATTTAGCATAAAAAAAAAAAGAAGAATCATTTGAATGATTTGCTTGATATGATGATTTAATTTTCCTTGGAGGACCATTTACCCAAGGAAGTATGATCTGTCAGTGTACTATATCGAGTTATATTTTCTTATCTTTACTAACGAATCTCAAAAGAATGGGCTATTTGGCCCAATTTCCCATTATCGAATAGTTGGGGAGCCTCACAACCACTAATGGTGCATCTTATTTCAATGGGTCGTGACATCCAATTCATGCTAACCACACTTGCTCTATTTTTCCAAGCATGGACTGGAAGTCTTGCTCCTAATTAGGTCGACACTCATAGAGGAGATCACTGCGTACCTAGACGTACCTCTTTGTGTTAAATAATATGGATGCTCGTGAGGATCCAAATATGACTACAATGATCCATAGTATAGTGACAACTAAGGTGGGATCGCTATATAATGATATATATTATGTAGTCACGTGGGTTTAAGCCATGTTCCATTTAAGGGTACCTTCATTTAGTTGAACTATCTTAAATTGCAGACTTCGTATCTTAGTACCAATAAGTTATGATAACTAAAGTGGTATCACCTTAGAATGGGGTTATCGTGTTAAAGGAAATATAGAAGATCTACTTATTTACCATCGATAATGATTTAAGGCAGGGATCACCTATTGTGTTGAAGGATATCGAGTTTGCATTTAGGGACGTTGGGTTTTAATGTTTTCTTAAGTTGGTGGGTTCATTTTTGGAGGACCAAAATTTTTTAAAGAGGGGAGTACTTGTAAACCCCTACCTCAAAAAAAAAAAAATTAAAATTAAACGGCCCGATTCAGACGAACCGGCCGGGTCAGATGAACCAGCTTGACCCGGTTCGAATGAGGCACCACGAGTGAGAAGAGCCGAGGGCTCTTCCCCACTCGCGGCACACCATTTCTTCGCCCTCGCGATCGCTCGTCCTCTTCTTGTACCGCAGCAGAAGGAATGCCGGCGCCGCCGTTCGCCGTCCGCCATCCGCCGCCCGTCGTTTACCCTCTATAGAGCTCCGCCGCGACAAGGAGAGCTCGACGGAGGTCCCTTGCTGTGCGCCCCTTTCCCCTGCCTTCTCCCCCTTTGCAAATGGCCGCCGCTGTTCGCCGCCCTTTCCTCGCGACTGCCGTTCGCCGTCGCCGCTCGCCCTCCGGAGATCCCCGCCGTGACGAGGAGAGCGCGGCGGAGGTCTGCGGCCGCGCGCCACCTCCTTTCCCCTGCATTTCCCTCATCGCGAGAGCAGCCGCTCCGTCCGCCGTCCGTCGTCCCATGCCCAAGTCGCCTGTCCACCGCTCTATCCACTGGGATTGAGTTGCCCCGCCTCCAAGCAAGCTTAAGAGTCGGGGTTGCTGCCCAGGATTACGCTCATGGGGGAGCGGGGCTATCGCTCGAGCTGCTGTGTTGGAGCAGTCCGCTCTCGCATCGGCAATGGGCAACAGCTGCTCGTGTTCTCCCTCGACGCCAATTTGTAGCCACAAGCGCTCGGGACGCGGCGCTCCGTCTTCTCCCGAGCTTAAGGGTCGGCGATTTCCTCAGGATGCCTTGTGGAGATAACCGATTGGCCGTCACATTTGGGGCAGTCCGCTCAAGCTCCTACGAATTAGGGCTGCACATTCTTCCCCACTTCCACCGTTCAATCCGCCTCTCGATTCGTCTTCACTAGTTGTCTGCAAGATTGTAAGTGAGAGTCCCCGCCCCAATCGTCTTTTTCATTCCTCGATTTCGATTTCACGGCCATCGTGCTCGCCATCCGTGAGTGGTTCGACGACCTCCCAAGCTCCGACGCTTCGTTCTTTACGAGTGGATTGGTTGCAGCAGAATCCCACCAGTTGCGTGCACGGGAACCCATCGTCGTGAAGCGCATGGGCGGGTGGCGAAGGCTCCGGCGAGGGCTTCGAAGGAAGAAGCGGAGGTAGCACTCGCCCCTTTTTTCTCCTAATTCTGCTTAAGTAGTTAATTAAGCATGGTTAGATTTAATTTAATCATGATTAGTATAAATTAGTTGTATTATAAGCATAGGTGGATTTAAATATGTTTAATGTTAAGTAATTAAGTATTAAGTTAAGTTGTATGCTTAGATAAATTTAAACATGCTTAATGTTAATTAACTAAGCTTAGTGAATAAGTAAAGTATTAAGTTAATTAAATCGGTTGGGTTGAACCAGATTGGAGTTAGTTGGGTTGAATTTGAGTTAAGTTTGGATTTGGGTTGAGTTAAGTTGGGTGAGCTGAATCAATTAATTAGATTGGGTTCGAGCCAAATCAGTTAATTGAAATCAGTTCGAGCTCAAATCAAACAAAATTAGATTGGGTTGGCTAGACCGGATCTAATTAAACTGGACTTGATCTGAGTCGAACCAAATTAAATTGAACCGAACCTGAGTCGAACCAAATCTAATCGAACCGAACCGAACCGGACCGGTCAGCTTTGACCGGGTCAACTATGGACCGTTGACTAGTCAAAATAATAATAAAATAATAAAATAATAATAAAATAAATAATAATAAAAATAATTTAATTTAATTTAATTTTTCATGGGTATGATTAGGTGATTTAAAATAGTTAATTAAGATTTAATAAATCTAATTATGCGTTGATGGGTGTTATTTGGGCCCTTGGGTGACTTGGGCTAGATGATGAGTTTAAATAGATATAAATTTGATAGAATTTATTTAAGCTTAATTAAATTAATTGAACATGATAATTAGTTTAAATAGTAAAATTTAAAATTTGATTAATTAAGATTTGATTAGATAGAATTAATTATCAACTTGTATGCTTAGTTTGAGTTAATTAAATATAGTAATTACTTTAATTAATTTATTGATAATTTAATTAGGCTAAAAATATGGACATAGGCCTAAGGGTAAGCATGAGAATATTAATTAAGTATGCGCCCCCTAAATTAAACATGAGATCGTAAATTTAAATGTAGGTTTGTTAAGCGATAATTAATTAGGATAATTGTATAAGTTAGATTGATAAATTTATATTTACTTTACTTTAGGAAAAAATAAAATAAATTTTATTTTAAATAATTGTGTTAATTAGGATTATCACGGGTACGCGATTCGCGTAGTTCGTCGTAGTGATTCATTTCTACGCGGGTTCGTTCTAAAGAGCGGATCGCTAACCCAGGTGCGTTGGTTATTCGATGAAGGATTTATTCAAGCTAGGGAATTCCCCGCTAGGGACTTATTAGGAACAATTCTTAGATGTCTTAAATATAATAAGATATAATGCTTGATAAGATTTGATATGTTTGCATATTAGTTTACTTTACTTTACCTAACATGTATGATATACCATGATTACCATGTTGAGTTTTAATATGTCGTGACACCTTGATCTGCATGTTATATATTATTTTATTATTTTTCTATGCTATGATAGCACAACCACCATGCAGAGATAGATAATAAATAACGACATGTTAAAACCCCTTGGCGACGTCACCGCAACTTAGACAGAAAGGGGCATTTCTCATATGCCCCGGTTGACCGCCGCGTACCGACGGTGGTCAAACGGTGACGTCCCGCTATGCACCACTCCCGAGGTTATGCATAGCTTAAATACTGCGAGCACCACTCCTGAGGTTATGCATAGCTTAGATACTGGAAGTAGGGAGCACCACTCCCGAGGTTATGCATAGCTTAGATACTGGGGGCACCACTCCCTAGGTTATGCATAGCTGAGATACTGGGAGCTGGTAGGGAAAGAGACTGTACAAACTCTATGGTCATATTAGACCAGAAATATGGAGCAAGTCCTTACCCAAAACTTATACCCGCACGAGTGTCGTTTAGGCAACCTCGTGATAGTCCTGAGATGACTAGCGAGGATTAGCCCTACCATGGACTTGGCACCGATGGAGTCGAGGTTGCCACAGCACATCGTGCAGATGTGCGTCAATCTCGGTCGACGTCTACAGCTATTGGACTGGGAAGGTGATTTCATATGTGATGCCTTGGACAGTGGATCCGTAGACCACACGACTATCACCCTTGACGTCTGCAGACGATCAGATGAGTAGTCCAGATCCTAGGGTTGTTATTCCGGCTAGCCGTGGTCGACGAGAATTATATGATGGTGACCCTGTCTACGGACAGTGTGTAGTACTACACAGATATCGTTGCCCCTACGGATCCGAGGAGAATATAAGGGCACAATGGTTTCGCTAGGGGAGGCATGGTCAACGACTAGCGAAACGATGGAGAGTAATATTGGGTCACCCGTCCTCTCCGCCAACTTCAGTGTAGCGGGCATAGGTAAAGACAGAGACAGAAAGGCACCGATGGGCTTACTGATGCCCTTAGCTCGGGTACTCTTTAAGCATAGGCTGGCAGCCCGAGTCTTGTAACTTAAAAATATTATCATTATGATGTAGGTGACAGACTGTTGACATTGACACTAGATACAACATAGGCGACATCTAGTGAAATATACATCTGTATTTATTTATGTTGTTTTACTGCTCTCTATAAACTGACCTACACAAATCACATGAAAAAATGACTATTAACAACCAAAGGCATCCTAGAATACTCCTCCTAGCCTTTGATTTCTTTATTCGGTAGAGCCAAAATTTCGCACTAGGCCGCAAGGCGGAGCACACACATAGACATTGTTCTTCCAACTTCTAAGCAATGTGAAATATATTTTTACGTGATCGACGTAGTAGTGGCTTAGTCGACCTCTTTTGAATTATAGAGCTTGCGAAATCTTAGATATGGAAATTATTTTAACGGTTTCACGTCAAATCACTGACAAAATAATGTGCACTTCATCCAATTGTTATTCGTATTAAACATGTTTTTGGTGGAGCAATTGCTTCGGGATCACTAGATCCTCGAAACCCATGTTTTAATGCCAAATCATGAAATCAGTAACTCCCTGCATGAAGGTTTGTATCATCGAGGAACATGCTTTCATTGTATTAATTTATCATATTTCTTTTGAGACCTAATGTTTTGGATTAGACCATACCCCTACAAGAAGATTATTTAGATGTGAACCAATATTTGGATCGACGCAACTCTAGAAATATGGATAATTTATCAAAGTTCTGCATTTCTAATTTAAATCAAACGTTCTTATTTATCTTCTCTTAGATCATCTTCACTCCGTTGAGTGTGGTGGTGGAGTTGGTTGGCTCATAGCTTGAGTGCAAGCACAATTTCTAGTAGATGCACACAATTGTTTGATTTTTTATCTATCCGTAATATCTGCATCCAAGTTTTATTCTTGTAATTTTACGTTGTATGTACTTTGGATGTTGTATGTTGTACAAAACATGAATATGTTGAAACATGAAGGGTTGGTGGCGCAGTTGGCTAGCGCATAGGTCTCATAGCAAAGTCTTATATTGAGGTCGAGAGTTCAAGCCTATCTCACCCTATTTGGACTAAGAGCAATGATGAGAATTGATGCTTCAACGTGATTATAGTACCTTGGGGGTCCATCACAATTCATCGAATCTTATCAATAGATAGCAAGCACATTTGAGCTCAAATATTTTTTGCTTTCTAGATTCACAAAAGTACATTTTCTAGAATGTGCATCTACTAAAATTTCCACACACATAGACATTGTTCTTCCAACTTCTAAGCAACGTGAAATATATTTTTACCTGATCGACGTAGTAGTGGCTCTGTCATCCTCTATTGAATTCTAGAGCTTGCGAAATCCTAGATAAAGAAATTATTTGCACGGTTTCAGGTCAAATCATAGACAAAATAATGTGCACTTCATCCAAGTGTTATTCGTATTAAACATATTTTTGGTGGAGCAATTGCTTCGAGATAACTTGATCATCGAAGCCCATGTTTTAATGCAAAAATATGAAATTAGAAACGCCGTGCATAAAGGTTTTGTATGATCGAGGAACATGCTTACATTAGATTAATTTGTCATAATTCTTTTGGGACCTAATGTTTTGGATTAGACCATACCCCTGCAAGAAGATTATTTAGATGTGAATCAATATTTGGATCGACGCAACTCTAGAAATATGGATAATTTATCAAAGTTCTACATTTCTAATTTAAATCAAACGTTCTTATTTATCTTCTCTTAGATCATCTTCACTCAGTTGAGTGTGGTGGTGGAGTTGGTTGGCTCATAGCTTGAGTGCAAGCACAATTTCTAGTAGATGCACACAATTGTTTCATTTTTTATCTATCCGTAATTTCTGCATCCAAGTTTTATTCTTGTAATTTTATGTTGGATGTACATTGGATGTTGTATGCTGTACAAAACATGGATATTTAAAAATATGAAGGGGTGGTGGCGCAGTTGGCTAGTGCGTAGGTCTCATAGCAAAGTGTTATCCTGAATCTTATCGATAGATAGCAAGCACATTTGAGCTCTAATAATTTTTGCTTTCTAAATTCACAAAAGGTACATTTTCTAGAATGTGTATCTTCTAAAATTTACATTTTCTAGACATTGTTCTTCCAACTTCTAAGCAACGTGAAATATATTTTTACGTGATCGACGTAGTAGTGGCTCAGTCGACCTCTTTTGAATTCTAGAGCTTGCAAAATCTTAGATAAGGAAATTATTTTCACGGTTTCAGGTCAAATCATTGACAAAATAATGTGCACTTCATCCAAGTGTTATTCGTATTAAACATGTTTTTGGTGGAGCAATTGCTTCGGGATCACTAGATCCTCGAAACCCTTCCATCACAATTCATCGAATCTTATCGATAAATAGCAAGCATATTTGAGCTCTAATAATTTTTGCTTTCGAGATTCACAAAAGGTACATTTTCTAGAATGTGTATCTTCTAAAATTTACACACACATGGACATTGTTCTTCCAACTTCTAAGCAACGTGAAATATATTTTTACGCGATCGACGTAGCAGTGGCTCAGTCGACCTCTTTTAAATTCTAGAGCTTGCGAAATCTTAGATAAGGAAATTATTTTCACGGTTTCAGGTCAAATCATTGACAAAATAATGTGCACTTCATCCAAGTGTTATTCGTATTAAACATGTTTTTGGTGGAGCAATTGCTTCGGGATCACTAGATCCTCGAAACCCTTGTTTTAATGCCAAATCATGAAATTCGTAATATCATCGAGGAACATTCTTTCATTGGTTTAATTTGTCATATTTCTTTTGAGACATAATGTTTTGGATTATTTCATACCCCTGCAATAAGATTATTTAGATTTGATTCAATATTTGGATCGGCGCAACTCTAGAAATATGGATAATTTATCAAAGTTCTGCATTTCTAATTTAAATCAAACGTTCTTATTTATCTTCTCTTAGATCATCTTCACTCAGTTGAGTGTGGTGGTGCAGTTGGTTGCCTCATAGCTTGAGTGCAAGCACAATTTCTAGTAGATGCTCACAATTATTTGATTTTTTATCTATCCGTAATATCTGCATCCATGTTTTGTTCTTGAAATTTTACGTTGTATGTATTTTGGATGTTGTATGCTGTATAAAACATGGATATGTAGAAATACGAAGGGGTGGTGGCACAGTTGGCTAGCGCGCCGCTGTTCGTCGCCCTTTCCCCGCGGCTGCCGTTCGCCGCCCCGCCGCGACGAGGAGAGCGCGGCGGGGGTCTACAGATGCGCGCCCCCTCCTTTCCCCTGCATTTCCCTCTTCGCCAGAGCAGCCACTTAAGTTGTATGCTTAGATTAATTTAAACATGCTTAATGTTAATTAACTAAGCATAGTGAATAAGTAAAGTATTAAGTTAATGAAATCGGTTGGGTTGAACCAGATTGGAGTTAGTTGGTTTGAACTTGAGTTAAGTTGGGTGAGCTGAATCAATTAATTAGATTGGGTTCGAGCCAAATTAGTTCGAGCTCGAGTCATACCAAATTAGATTGGGCTGGCTTGACCGGATCCAATTAAACTAGACTGGATCCGAGTCGAACCAAATTAAATTGAACCGAACCGAACAACGTTGACATTAAATTATATCAGCGTTGACCGGGTCAACGATGATATTTAATTGGCAAAAAATGTAGACATATGCCTAAGGGGTAAGGATGGGAGTATTAATTAAGTATGCGCGCCCTAAATTAAACATAAGATTCGCATAGTTCGTCGTAGTGATTCATTTCTATGCGGGTTGGTTCTAAAGAGCGGATCACTAACACAGGTGCGTTGGTTCTTCGATTTAGGATTTATTTAAGCTAGGGAATTCCCGCTAGGGTCTTCCGAGGAACAATTCTTGGATGTCTTAAATATAATACATAGATAATAAATAAAGACATGTTAAAACCCCTTGGCGACGTCACCGCAACTTAGACAGAAAGGGGCATTTCTCATATGCCCCGGTTGACCACCGCGTACCGACGGTGGTCAAACGGTGACGTCCCGCTATGCACCACTCCCGAGGTTATGCATAGCTTAGATACTGGGAGTAGGGAGCACCACTCCCGAGGTTATACATAGCTTAGATACTGGGGGCACCACTTCCGAGGTTATACATAGCTTAGATACTGGGAGCTGGTAGGGAAAGAGACTGTACAAACTCCATGGTCATATTAGACCAGAAATATGGAGCAAATACTTACCCGAAACTTATACCCGCAAAAGTGTCGTTTAGGCGACCTCGTGATAGTCCTGAGATGGCTAGCGAGGATGAGCCCTACCATGGACTTGGCACCGATGGAGTCGAGGTTACCACAGCCCATCATGCGGATGTGCGTCAATCTTAGTCGACGTCGACTGTTATTCGACTAGGAAGTTGATTCCTTATGCAATGCCTTGGACAGTGGATCCGTAGACCACACGGCTATCACCCTTGACGTCTGCAGACGATCGGATGAGTAGTTCGGATCCTAGGGTTGTTATTCCGGCTAGCCGTGGCCAATGAGATTGATATGACGGTGACCCTGTCTACGGAGAGTGTGTAGTACTACACAGATATCGTTGCCCCTACGGATCCGGGGAGGATGTAAGGGCACAACGGTTTCACTAGGGGAGGCATGGTCAGCGACTATTGAAACGATGGAGAGTGATATTGGGTCACCCATCCTCTCCGCCAAAATCAGTGCAGCGGGCATAGGTAGAGACAGAGACAAAAAGGCATTGATGGGCTTACTGATGCCCTTAGCTCGGGTACTCATTAAGCATAGGCTGGCAGCCCGAGTCTTGTAACTTCAAAGTATTATCATTATGATGTAGGTGACAGACTGTTGACATTGACACTAGATACAACTTAGGCGACATCTAGTGAAATATACATCTGTATTTATTTATGTTGTTTTACTGCTCTCTATAAACTGACCTACACAAATCACATGAAAAAATGATTATTAACAACCAAAGGCATCCTAGAATACTCTTCCTAACCTTTGATTTTTTTATTCGGTAGAGCCGTAATTTCGCACTAGGCCGCAAGGTTGAGCACACCACTTTTCCCCGTGTGTGCAGGTGTGTTAGATGATCATACGAGACGGTTGATGAAGAACAGTCCATCGACGAGTGTATTTTTATTTCTCGATACCTTTTATCATAGAATTGTAGTAGGTTTATCGGGACTATGTTAGGAATCTTGAGTTAGATGATTTATTTATAATTTCATTGTGTAAACGATGTATATGGATGGTATGTATCACTTTGATGCCTTGCATTGGTCTGTTGGGCTCATACGGCGGTTGCCACGTGCCCGAAAGTAGGGTCGGGGCGTGACAGGGTCCATCATAATTCATCGAATCTTATCGATAGATAGCAAGCACATTTGAGCTCAAATATTTTTTTCTTTCTAGATTCACAAAAGTACATTTTCTAGAAAGTGCATCTACTAAAATTTCCACACACATAGACATTGTTCTTCCAACTTCTAAGCAACGTGAAATATATTTGTACCTGATCGACGTAGTAGTGGCTCCGTCGACCTCTATTGAATTCTAGAGCTTGCGAAATCCTAGATAAGGAAATTATTTGCACGATTTCAGGCCAAATCATAGACAAAATAATGTGCACTTCATCCAAGTGTTATTGGTATTAAACATCTTTTTGGTGGAGCAATTACTTCGAGATAACTTGATCATCGAAGCCCATGTTTTAATGCAAAAATATGAAATTAGTAACGCCCTGCATAAAGCTTTGTATAATCGAGGAACATGCTTACATTAGATTAATTTATCATAATTCTTTTGGGACCTAATGTTTTGGATTAGACCATATCCTGCAAGAAGATTATTTAGATGTGAATCAATATTTGGATCGACGCAACTCTAGAAATATGGATAATTAATCAAAGTTCTGCATTTCTAATTTAAATCAAACATTCTTATTTATCTTCTCTTAGATCATCTTCACTCAGTTGAGTGTGGTGGTGGAGTTGGTTGGCTCATAGCTTGAGTGCATGCACAATTTCTAGTAGATGCACACAATTGTTTCATTTTTTATCTATCCGTAATTTCTGCATCCATGTTTTATTCTTGTAATTTTACGTTGGATGTACTTTAAATGTTGTATGCTGTACAAAACATGGATATTTAAAAATATGAAGGGGTGGTGGCGTAGTTGGCTAGTGCGTAGGTCTCATAGCAAAGTGTTATCCTGAGGTCAATAGTTCAAGCCTCTCTCACCCCATTTGGACTAAGAGCAATGATGAGAATTGATGCTTCAACGTGATTGAGTACCTTGGGGGTCCATCACAATTCATCAAATCTTATCGATAGATAGCAAGCACATTTGAGCTCTAATAATTTTTTCTTTCTAGATTCACAAAAGGTACATTTTCTAGAATGTGTATCTTCTAAAATTTACACACACATGGACATTGTTCTTCCAACTTCTAAGCTTCCAACTTCTAAGCAGCGTGAAATATATTTTTACGTGATCGACGTAGTAGTGGCTCAGTCGACCTCTTTTGAATTCTAGAGCTTGCGAAATCTTAGATAAGGAAATTAATTTAACGGTTTCAGGTCAAATCACTGACAAAATAATGTGCACTTCATCCAATTGTTATTCGTATTAAACATGTTTTTGGTGGAGCAATTGCTTCGGGATCACTTGATCCTCGAAACCCATGTTTTAATGCCAAATCATGAAATCAGTAACTCCCTGCATGAAGGTTTGTATCATCGAGGAACATTCTTTCATTGGATTAATTTGTCATAATTCTTTTGAGACATAATGTTTTGGATTAGACCATACCCCTGGAAGAAGATTATTTAGATTTGATTCAATATTTGGATCGGCGCAACTCTAGAAATATGGATAATTTATCAAAGTTCTGCATTTCTAATTTAAATCAAACGTTCTTATTTATCTTCTCTTAGATCATCTTCACTCAGTTGAGTGTGGTGGTGGAGTTGGTTGCCTCATAGCTTGAGTGCAAGCACAATTTCTAGTAGATGCTCACAATTATTTGATTTTTTATCTATCCGTAATATCTGCATCCATGTTTTGTTCTTGAAATTTTACGTTGTATGTATTTTGGATGTTGTATGCTGTATAAAACATGGATATGTAGAAATACGAAGGGGTGGTGGCACAGTTGGCTAGTGCGCCGCTGTTCGTCGCCCTTCCCCCGCGGCTGCCGTTCGCCGCCCCGCCGCGACGAGGAGAGCGCGGCGGAGGTCTACAGCCGCGCGCCCCCTCCTTTCCCCTGCATTTCCCTCTTCGGGAGAGCAGCCGCTTAAGTTGTATGCTTAGATTAATTTAAACATGCTTAATGTTTATTAACTAAGCTTAGTGAATAAGTAAAGTATTAAGTTAATCAAATCGGTTGGGTTGAACGAGTTTTGAGTTAGTTGGTTTGAATTTGAGTTAAGTTGGGTGAGCTGAATCAATTAATTAGATTGGGTTCGAGCCAAATTAGTTCAACTTGAGTCAAACCAAATTAGATTGGGCTGGCTTGACCGGATCCAATTAAACTAGACTGGATCCGAGTCGAACCAAATTAAATTGAACCGAACCGAACAGCGTTGACATTAAATTGGATCAGCGTTGACCGGGTCAACAGTTGATCGGACCGGTCAGCTTTGACCAGGTCAACTGTTGACCGTTGACCAGTCAAAATAATAAGATTTGATTAGATAGAATTAATTATCAACTTGTATGCTTAGTTTGAGTTAATTAAATGTAGTAATTACTTTAATTAATTTATTAATAATTTAATTGGGTCAAAAATGTAGACATAAGCCTAAGGGGTAAGCATGGGAGTATTAATTAAGTACGCGCCCCCTAAATTAAACATGAGATCATAAATTTAAATGTAGGCTTGTTAAGAGATAATTAATTAGGATAATTGTATAAGTTAGATTGATAAATTTATATTTACTTTACTTTAGGGAAAAATAAATTAAATTTTATTTTAAATAATTGTGTTAATTAGGATTATCACGGGTACGCGATTCACGTAGTTCGTCGTAGTGATTCATTTCTATGCGGGTTGGTTCTAAAGAGCGGATCGCTAACCCAAGTGCGTTGGTTCTTCGATGTAGGATTTATTCAAGCTAGGGAATTCCCGCTAGGGTCTTCCGAGGAATAATTTTTGGATGTCTTAAATATAATAAGATATAATGCTTGATAAGATTTGATATGTTTGCATGTTAGTTTAATTTACTTTACCTAACATGTATGATATACCATGATTATCATGTTGAGTTTTAATATGTCGTGACACCTTGATCTGCATGTTATATATTATTTTATTATTTTTCTATGTTATGATAGCACAACCACCATGTAGACATAGATAATAAATAACGACATGTTAAAACCCCTTGGCGACGTCACCACAACTTAGACAGAAAGGGGTATTTCTCATATGCCCCGGTTGACCGTCGCGTACCGATGGTGGTCAAACGGTGACATCCCGCTACGCACCACTCCCGAGGTTATGCATAGCTTAGATACTGGGGGCACCACTTCCGAGGTTATGCATAGCTTAGATACTGGGAGCTGGTAGGGAAAGAGACTGTACAAACTCCATGGTCATATTAGACCAGAAATATGGAGCAAGTCCTTACCCGAAACTTATACCCGCATGAGTGTCGTTTAGGCGACCTCGTGATAGTCCTGAGATGGTTAGCGAGGATGAGCCCTACCATGGACTTGGCACCGATAGAGTCGAGGTTGCCACAGCCCATCGTACGGATGTGCGTCAATCTCGGTCGATGTCTACTGTTATTGGACTGGGAAGGTGATTCCATATGCAATGCCTTGGACAGTGGATCCGTAGACCACACGGTTATCACCCTTGACGTCTGCAGACGATCGGATGAGTAGTTCGGATCCTAGGGTTGTTATTCCGGCTAGCCGTGGCCAATGAGATTGATATGACGGTGACCCTGTCTACGGAGAGTGTGTAGTACTACACAGATATCGTTGCCCCTACGGATCCGGGGAGGATGTAAGGGCACAACGGTTTCACTAGGGGAGGCATGGTCAGCGACTATTGAAACGATGGAGAGTGATATTGGGTCACCCGTCTTCTCCGCCAACATCAGTGCAGCGGGCATAGGTAGAGACAGAGACAGAAAGGCATTGATGGGCTTACTGATGCCCTTAGCTCGGGTACTCATTAAGCATAGGCTGGCAGCCCGAGTCTTGTAACTTCAAAGTATTATCATTATGATGTAGGTGGCAGACTGTTGACATTGACACTAGATACAACTTAGGCGACATCTAGTGAAATATACATCTGTATTTATTTATGTTGTGTTACTGCTCTCTATAAACTGACCTACACAAATCACATGAAAAAATGATTATTAACAACCAAAGGCATCCTAGAATACTCTTCCTAGCCTTTGATTTTTTTATTCGGTAGAGCCGTAATTTCGCACTAGGCCGCAAGGCTGAGCACACCACTTTTCCCCGTGTGTGCAGGTGTGTTAGATGATCATACGAGACGGTTGATGAAGAACAGTCCATCGACGAGTGTATTTTTATTTCTCGATACCTTTTATCATAGAATTGTAGTAGGTTTATCGGGACTATGTTAGGAATCTTGAGTTAGATGATTTATTTATAATTTCATTGTGTAAACGATGTATATGGATGGTATGTATCACTTTGATGCCTTGCATTGGTCTGTTGGGCTCATACGGCGGTTGCCACGTGCCCGAAAGTAGGGTCGGGGCGTGACAGGGTCCATCATAATTCATCGAATCTTATCGATAGATAGCAAGCACATTTGAGCTCTAATAATTTTTGCTTTCTAGATTCACAAAAGGTACATTTTCTAGAATGTGCATCTACTAAAATTTACACACACATGGACATTGTTCTTCCAACTTCTAAGCAACATGAAATATATTTTTACGTGATCGATGTAGTATTGGCTCAGTCGACCTCTTTTGAATTCTAGAGCTTGCGAAATCTTAGATAAGGAAATTATTTTAACGGTTTCAGGTCAAATCACTAACAAAATAATGTGCACTTCATCCAATTGTTATTCGTATTAAACATGTTTTTGGTGGAGCAATTGCTTCGGGATCACTAGATCCTCGAAACCCATGTTTTAATGCCAAATCATGAAATCGGTAACTCCCAGCATGAAGGTTTGTATCATCGAGGAACATGCTTTCATTGTATTAATTTATCATATTTCTTTTGAGACCAAATGTTTTGGATTAGACCGTACCCCTGCAAGAAGATTATTTAGATGTGAATCAATATTTGGATCGACGCAACTCTAGAAATATGGATAATTTATCAAAGTTCTGCATTTCTAATTTAAATCAAATGTTCTTATTTATCTTCTCTTAGATCATCTTCACTCAGTTGAGTGTGGTGGTGGAGTTGGTTGGCTCATAGCTTGAGTGCAAGCACAATTTCTAGTAGATGCACACAATTGTTTGATTTTTTATCTATCCGTAATATCTGCATCCAAGTTTTGTTCTTGTAATTTTACGTTGTATGTACTTTGGATGTTGTATGTTGTACAAAAAATGAATATGTAGAAATATGAAGGGTTGGTGGCGCAGTTGGCTAGCGCATAGGTCTCATAGCAAAGTGTTATATTGTGGTCGAGAGTTCAAGCCTGTCTCACCCTATTTGGACTAAGAGCAATGATGAGAATTGATGCTTCAATGTGATTACAGTACCTTGGGGGTCCATCACAATTCATTGAATCTTATCGATAGATAGCAAGCACATTTGAGCTCAAATAATTTTTGCTTTCTAGATTCACAAAAGTACATTTTCTGCTTTCTAGATTCACAAAAGTACATTTTCTAGAATGTGCATCTACTAAAATTTCCACACACATAGACATTGTTCTTCCAACTTCTGAGCAACGTAAAATATATTTTTACCAGATCGACATAGTAGTGGCTCCATCGACCTCTATTGAATTCTAGAGCTTGCGAAATCCTAGATAAGGAAATTATTTGCACGATTTCAGGTCAAATCATAGACAAAATAATGTGCACTTCATCCAAGTGTTATTCGTATTAAACATGTTTTTGGTGGAGCAATTGCTTCGAGATAACTTGATCATCGAAGCCTATGTTTTAATGGAAAAATATGAAATTAGTAACGCCCTGCATAAAGGTTTGTATGATCGAGGAACATGCTTACATTAGATTAATTTGTCATAATTCTTTTGTGACCTAATGTTTTGGATTAGACCATACCCCTGCAAGAAGATTATTTAGATGTGAATCAATATTTGGATCGACGCAACTCTAGAAATATGGATAATTTATCAAAGTTCTGCATTTCTAATTTAAATCAAACGTTCTTATTTATCTTCTCTTAGATCATCTTCACTCAGTTGATTGTGGTGGTGGAGTTGGTTGGCTCATAGCTTGAGTGCATGCATAATTTCTAGTAGATGCACACAATTGTTTCATTTTTTATCTATCCGTAATTTCTGCATCCATGTTTTATTCTTGTAATTTTACGTTGGATGAACTTTGGATGTTGTATGCTGTACAAAACATGGATATTTAAAAATATGAAGGGGTGGTGGCGCAGTTGGCTAGCGCGTAGGTCTCATAGCAAAGTGTTATCTTGAGGTCGAGAGTTCAAGCCTCTCTCACCCCATTTGGACTAAGAGCAATGATGAGAATTGATGCTTCAATGTGATAGAGTACCTTGGGGGTCCATCACAATTCATTGAATCTTATCGATAGATAGCTCTTCCAACTTCTAAGCAACGTGAAATATATTTTTACCTGATCGACGTAGTAGTGGCTCAGTCGACCTCTTTTGAATTCTAGAGCTTGCGAAATCTTAGATAAGGAAATTATTTTCACGGTTTCAGGTCAACTCATTGCAAAATAATGTGCACTTCATCCAAGTGTTATTCGTATTAAACATGTTTACAAATCATGAAATTAGTAACTCCCTGCATGAAGGTTTGTATCATCGAGGAACATTCTTTCATTGGATTAATTTGTCATAATTCTTTTGAGACATAATGTTTTGGATTAGACCATATCCCTGCAAGAAGATTTTTTAGATGTGATTCAATATTTGGATGGGCGCAACTCTAGAAATATGGATAATTTATCAAAGTTCTGCATTTCTAATTTAAATCAAACATTCTTATTTATCTTCTGTTAGATCATCTTCACTCAGTTGAGTGTGGTGGTGCAGTTGGTTGCCTCATAGCTTGAGTGCAAGCACAATTTCTAGTAGATGCTCACAATTGTTTCATTTTTTATCTATCCGTAATATCTGCATCCAAGTTTTATTATTGTAATTTTACGTTGTTTGTACTTTGGATGTTGTATGCTGTACAAAACATGGATATTTAAAAATACGAAGGGGTGGTAGCGCAGTTGGCTAGCGCGTAGGTCTCATAGCAAAGTGTTATCTTGAGGTTGAGAGTTCAAGCCTCTCTCACCCCATTTTGACTTAGAGCTTGCGAAATCTTAGATAAGGAAATTATTTTCACGGTATCAGGTCAAATCATTGACAAAATAATGTGCACTTCATTCAAGTGTTATTCTCGGGATCACTAGATCCTCGAAACCCATGTTTTAATGCCAAATCATGAAATTTGTAACTCCCTGCATGAAGGTTTGTATCATCGAGGAACATTCTTTCATTGGATTATTTAGATGTGAATCTACATTTGGATCGGCGCAACTCTAGAAATATGGATAATTTATCAAAGTTCTGCATTTCTAATTTAAATCAAACGTTCTTATTTATCTTCTCTTAGATCATCTTCTTTCAGTTGAGTGTGGTGGTGGAGTTGGTTGGCGCATAGCATGAGTGCAAGCACAATTTCTATTAGATGCACACAATTGTTTGATTTTTTATCTAACCGTAATATCTGCATCCAAGTTATATTCTTCATTGTATGTACTTTGGATGTTGTATGCTGTACAAAACATGGATATGGAGGAATACGAAGGGGTGGTGGAGTAGTTGTCTAGTGCGTAGGTCTCATAGTAAATTGTTATCCTGAGGTCGAGAGTTCAAGCCTCTCTCACCCCATTTGGACTAAGAGCAATGATGAGAATTGATGCTTCAACGTGATAGTGTACCTTGGGGGTCCATCACAATTCATCAAATCTTATCAATAGACAGCAAGCACATTTGAGCTCAAATAATTTTTGCTTTCTAGATTCACAAAAGTACATTTTCTAGAATGTCCATCTACTAAAATTTCCACAGACATAGACATTGTTCTTCCAACTTCTAAGCAACGTGAAATATATTTTTACATGATCCACGTAGTAGTGGCTCAGTCGACCTCTTTTGAATTATAGAGCTTGCGAAATCTTAGATAAGGAAATTATTTGCACGATTTTAGGTCAAATCATTGACAAAATAATGTGCACTTCATCCAAGTGTTATTCGTATCGAACATGTTTTTGGTGGAGCAATTGCTTCGGGATCACTAGATCCTCGAAACCCATGTTTTAATGCCAAATCATGAAATTTGTAACTCCCTGCATGAAGGTTTGTATCATCGACGAACATTCTTTTATTGGATTAACTTGTCATAATTCTTTTGGGACCTAATGTTTTGGATTGGACCATACGCCTGCAAGAAAATTATTTAGATGTGAATCTACATTTGGATCGGCGCAACTCTAGAAATATGGATAATTTATCAAAGTTCTGCATTTCTAATTTAAATCAAACGTTCTTATTTATCTGCCCTTAGATCATCTTCTTTCAGTTGAGTGTGGTGGTGGAGTCGGTTGGCACATAGCATGAGTGCAAGCATAATTTCTATTAGATGCACACAATTGTTTGATTTTTTATCTAACCGTAATATCTGCATCCAAGTTATGTTCTTCATTGTATGTACTTTGGATGTTGTATGCTGTACAAAACATGGATATGTAGGAATACGAAGGGGTGGTGGTGTAGTTGTCTAGCGCGTAGGTCTCATAGCAAAGTGTTAAATTGAGGTCGAGAGTTCAAGCCTTTCTCACCCTATTTGGACTAAGAGCAATGATGAGAATTGATGCTTCAACTTGATTACAGTACCTTGGGGGTCCATCACAATTCAACTAATCTTATCGATAGATAGCAAGCACATTTGAGCTCAAATATTTTTTTCTTTCTAGATTCACAAAAGTACATTTTCTAGAAAGTGCATCTACTAAAATTTCCACACACATAGACATTGTTCTTCCAACTTCTAAGCAACGTGAAATATATTTTTACCTGATCGACGTAGTAGTGGCTCCGTCGACCTCTATTGAATTCTAGAGCTTGTGAAATCCTAGATAAGGAAATTATTTGCACGATTTCAGGTCAAATCATAGACAAAATAATGTGCACTTCATCCAAGTGTTATTCGTATTAAACATGTTTTCGGTGGAGCAATTGCTTCGAGATAACTTGATCATCGAAGCCCATGTTTTAATGCAAAAATATGAAATTAGTAACGCCCAGCATAAAGGTTTGTATGATCGAGGAACATGCTTACATTAGATTAATTTGTCATAATTCTTTTGGGACCTAATGTTTTGGATTAGACCATACCCCTGCAAGAAGATTATTTAGATGTGAATCAATATTTGGATCGACGCAACTCTAGAAATATGGATAATTTATCAAAGTTCTGCATTTCTAATTTAAATCAAACGTTCTTATTTATCTTCTCTTAGATCATCTTCACTCAGTTGAGTGTGGTGGTGGAGTTGGTTGGGCCATAGCTTGAGTGCATGCACAATTTCTAGTAGATGCACACAATTGTTTCATTTTTTATCTATCCGTAATTTCTGCATCCATGTTTTATTCTTGTAATTTTACGTTGGATGTACTTTGGATGTTGTATACTATACAAAACATGGATATTTAAAAATATGAAGGGGTGGTGGCGTAGTTGGCTAGCGCGTAGGTCTCATAGCAAAGTGTTATCATGAGGTCGAGAGTTCAAGCCTCTCTCACCCCATTTGGACTAAGAGCAATGATGAGAATTGATGCTTCAACGTAATGAGGTCAAATCACTGACAAAATAATGTGCACTTCATCCAATTGTTATTCGTATTAAATATGTTTTTGGTGGAACAATAGCTTCGGGATCACTTGATCCTCGAAACCCATGTTTTAATGCCAAATCATGAAATCAGTAACTCCCTGCATGAAGGTTTGTATCATCGAGGAACATTCTTTCATTGGATTAATTTGTCATAATTCTTTTGAGACATAATGTTTTGGATTAGACCATACCCTTGCAAGAAGATTATTTAGATTTGATTCAATATTTGGATCGGCGCAACTTTAGAAATATGGATAATTTATCAAAGTTCTGCATTTCTAATTTAAATCAAACGTTCTTATTTATCTTCTCTTAGATCATCTTCACTCAGTTGAGTGTGGTGGTGCAGTTGGTTGGCTCATAGCTTGAGTGCATGCACAATTTCTAGTAGATGCTCACTATTGTTTCATTTTTTATCTATACGTAATTTCTGCATCCATGTTTTGTTCTTGTAATTTTACGTTGGATGAACTTTGGATGTTGTATGCTGTACGAAACATGGATATTTAAAAATATGAAGGTGTGGTGGTGCAGTTGGCTAGCGCGTAGGTCTCATAGCAAAGTGTTATCCTGAGGTCGAGAGTTCAAGCCTCTCTCACCCCATTTGGACTAAGAGCAATGATGAGAATTGATGCTTCAACGTGATAGAGTACCTTGGGGGTCCATTACAATTCATCGAATCTTATCGATAGATAGCAAGCACATTTGAGCTCTACTAATTTTTGCTTTCTAGATTCACAAAAGGTACGTTTTCTAGAATGTGTATCTTCTAAAATTTACACACACAAGGACATTGTTCTTCCAACTTCTAAGCAACGTGAAATATATTTTTACCTGATCGACGTAGTAGTGGCTCAGTCGACCTCTTTTTAATTTTAGAGCTTGCGAAATCTTAGATAAGGAAATTATTTTCATAGTTTCAGGTCAACTCATTGCATAATAATGTGCACTTCATCCAAGTGTTATTCGTATTAAACATGTTTTTGGTGGAGCAATTGCTTCGGGATCACTAGGTCCTCGAAACCCTTGTTTGAATGCCAAATCATGAAATTAGTAACTCCCTGCATGAAGTTTTGTATCATCGAGAAACATTCTTTCATTGGATTAATTTGTCATAATTCTTTTGAGACATAATGTTTTGGATTAGACCATACCCTGCAATAAGATTTTTTAGATGTGATTCAATATTTGGATGGGCGCAACTCTAGAAATATGGATAATTTATCAAAGTTCTGCATTTCTAATTTAAATCAAACATTCTTATTTATCTTCTCTTAGATCATCTTCACTCAGTTGAGTGTGGTGGTGCAGTTGGTTGCCTCATAGCTTGAGTGCAAGCACAATTTCTAGTAGATGCTCACAATTGTTTCATTTTTTATCTATCCGTAATATCTGCATCCAAGTTTTATTCTTGTAATTTTACGTTGTATGTACTTTGGATGTTGTATGCTGTACAAAACATGGATACTTAAAAATACGAAGGGGTGGTGGCGCAGTTGGCTAGCGCGTAGGTCTCATAGCAAAGTGTTATCCTGAGGTCGAGAGTTCAAGCCTCTCTCACCCCATTTTGACTTAGAGCAATGATGAGAATTGATTCTTCAACGTGATAGAGTATCTTATCGATAGATAGCAAGCACTTTTGAGCTCTAATAATTTTTGCTTTCTAGATTCACAAAAGGTACATTTTCTAGAATTTGTATCTTCTAAAATTTACACACACATGGACATTGTTCTTCCAACTTCTACGCAACGTGAAATATATTTTTACGTGATCGACGTAGTAGTGGCTCAGTCGACCTCTTTTGAATTCTAGAGCTTGCGAAATCTTAGATAAGGAAATTATTTTCACGGTATCAGGTCAAATCATTGACAAAATAATATGCACTTCATCCAAGTGTTATTCGTATTAAACATGTTTTTGGTGGAGCAATTTTTTCGGGATCACTAGATCCTCGAAACCCATGTTTTAATGCCAAATCATGAAATTTGTAACTCCCTGCATGAAGGTTTGTATCATCGAGGAACATTCTTTCATTGGATTAATTTGTCATAATTCTTTTGGGACCTAATGTTTTGGATTAGACCATACCCCTGCAAGAAGATTATTTAGATGTGAATCTACATTTGGATCGGCGCAACTCTAGAAATATGGATAATTTATCAAAGTTCTGCATTTCTAATTTAAATCAAACGTTCTTATTTATCTTCTCTTAGATCATCTTCTTTCAGTTGAGCGTGGTGGTGGAGTTGGTTGGCGCATAGCATGAGTGCAAGCACAATTTCTATTAGATGCACACAATTGTTTGATTTTTTATCTAACCGTAATATCTGCATCCAAGTTATGTTCTTCATTGTATGTACTTTGGAAGTTGTATGTTGTACAAAACATGGATATGTAGGAATACGAAGGGGTGGTGGTGTAGTTGTCTAGCGCGTAGGTCTCATAGTAAATTGTTATCCTGAGGTCAAGAGTTCAAGCCTCTCTCACCCCATTTGGACTAAGAGCAATGATGAGAATTGATGCTTCAACGTGATAGTGTACCTTGGGGGTCCATCACAATTCATCAAATCTTATCAATAGACAGCAAGCACATTTGAGCTCAAATAATTTTTGCTTTCTAGATTCACAAAAGTACATTTTCTAGAATGTCCATCTACTAAAATTTCCACACACATAGACATTGTTCTTCCAACTTCTAAGCAACGTAAAATATATTTTTACATGATCCACGTAGTAGTGGCTCAGTCGACCTCTTTTGAATTATAGAGCTTGCGAAATCTTAGATAAGGAAATTATTTGCACGATTTTAGATCAAATCATAGACAAAATAATGTGCACTTCATCCAAGTATTATTCGTATCGAACATGTTTTTGGTGGAGCAATTGCTTCGGGATCACTAGATCCTCGAAACCCATGTTTTAATGCCAAATCATGAAATTTGTAACTCCCTGCATGAAGGTTTGTATCATCGAGGGACATTCTTTCATCGGATTAATTTGTCATAATTCTTTTGGGACCTAATGTTTTGGATTGGACCATACCCCTGCAAGAAGATTATTTAGATGTGAATCTACATTTGGATCGGCACAACTCTAGAAATATGGATAATTTATCAAAGTTCTGCATTTCTAATTTAAATCAAACATTCTTATATATCTTCTCTTAGATCATCTTCTTTCAGTTGAGTGTGGTGGTGGAGTTGGTTGGCGCATAGCATGAGTGCAAGCACAATTTCTATTAGATGCACACAATTGTTTGATTGTTTATCTAAGCGTAATATCTGCATCCAAGTTATGTTCTTCATTGTATGTACTTTGGATGTTGTATGCTGTACAAAACATGGATATGTAGGAATACGAAGGGGTGGTGGTGTAGTTGTCTAGCGCGTAGGTCTCATAGCAAAGTGTTAAATTGAGGTCGAGAGTTCAAGCCTATCTCACCCTATTTGGACTAAGAGCAATGATGAGAATTGATGCTTCAACTTGATTACAGTACCTTGGGGGTCCATCACAATTCATCGAATCTTATCGATAGATAGCAAGCACATTTGAGCTCAAATATTTTTTTCTTTCTAGATTCACAAAAGTACATTACAATTCATCGAATCTTATCGATAGATAGCAAGCACATTTGAGCTCAAATATTTTTTTCTTTCTAGATTCACAAAAGTACATTTTCTAGAAAGTGCATCTACTAAAATTTCAACACACATAGACATTGTTCCTCCAACTTCTAAGCAACGTGAAATATATTTTTACCTGATCGACGTAGTAGTGGCTCCGTCGACCTCTATTGAATTCTAGAGCTTGCGAAATTCTAGATAAGGAAATTATTTGCACGATTTCAGGTCAAATCATAGACAAAATAATGTGTACTTCATCCAAGTGTTATTCGTATAAAACATGTTTTTGGTGGAGCAATTGCTTCGAGATAACTTGATCATCGAAGCCCATGTTTTAATGCAAAAATATGAAATTAGTAACGCCCAGCATAAAGGTTTGTATGATCAAGGAACATGCTTACATTAGATTAATTTGTCATAATTCTTTTGGGACCTAATGTTTTGGATTAGACCATACCCCTGCAAGAAGATTATTTAGATGTGAATCAATATTTGGATCGACGCAACTCTAGAAATATGGATAATTTATCAAAGTTCTGCATTTCTAATTTAAATCAAACGTTCTTATTTATCTTCTCTTAGATCATCTTCACTCAGTTGAGTGTGGTGGTGGAGTTGGTTGGGTCATAGCTTGAGTGCATGCACAATTTCTAGTAGATGCACACAATTGTTTCATTTTTTATCTATCCGTAATTTCTGCATCCATGTCTTATTCTTGTAATTTTACGTTGGATGTACTTTGGATGTTGTATGCTATACAACACATGGATATTTAAAAATAAGAAGGGGTGGTGGCGCAGTTGGCTAGCGCGTAGGTCTCATAGCAAAGTGTTATCCTGAGGTCGAGAGTTCAAGCCTCTCTCACCCCATTTGGACAAAGAGCAATGATGAGAATTGATGCTTCAACGTGATAGAGTACCTTGGGGGTCCATCATAATTCATCGAATCTTATTGATAGATAGCAAGCACATTTGAGCTCTAATATTTTTTTCTTTCTAGATTCACAAAAGTACATTTTCTAGAAAGTGCATCTACTAAAATTTCCACACACATAGACATTGTTCTTCCAACTTCTAAGCAACGTGAAATATATTTTTACCTGATCGACGTAGTAGTGGCTCCGTCGACCTCTATTGAATTCTAGAGCTTGTGAAATCCTAGATAAGGAAATTATTTGCACGATTTCAGGTCAAATCATAGACAAAATAATGTGCACTTCATCCAAGTGTTATTCGTATTAAACATGTTTTCGGTGGAGCAATTGCTTCGAGATAACTTGATCATCGAAGCCCATGTTTTAATGCCAAAATATGAAATTAGTAACGCCCTGCATGAAGGTTTGTATCATCGAGGAACATGCTTTCATTGGATAAATTTATCATAATTCTTTTGAGTTCTAATGTTTTGGATCATACCATACCACTACAAGAAGATTATTTAGATGTGAATCAATATTTGTATCGGCGCAACTCTAGAAATATGGATAATTTATCAAAGTTCTGCATTTGTAATTTAAATCAAAAGTTCCTATTTATCTTCTCTTAGATCATCTTCAATCAGTTGAGTGTGGTGGTGGAGTTGGTTGGCTCATAGCTTGAGTGCAAACACAATTTCTAGTAGATGCACACAATTGTATGATTTTTTATCTATCTGTAATTTCTGCATCCAAGTTTTGTTCTTGTAATTTTACGTTGTATGTACTTTGGATGTTGTATGCTGTACAAAATATTGATATGTAGAAATATGAAGGGGTGGTGGCGAAGTTGGCTTGCGCGTAGGTCTCATAGCAAAGTGTTATCCTGAGGTCGAGAGTTCAAGCCTCTCTCACCCCATTTGGACTAAGAGCAATGATGAGAATTGATGCTTCAACGTGATAGAGTACCTTCGGGGTCCATTTTTTACTTGATCGACGTAGTAGTTTGGTGGAGCAATTGCTTCGGGATCACTTGATCCTCGAAACCCTTGTTTTAATGCCAAATCATGAAATTAGTAACTCCCTGCATGAAGGTTTGTATCATCGAGGAACATTCTTTCATTGGATTAATTTGTCATAATTCTTTTGAGACATAATGTTTTGGATTAGACCATACCCTTGCAAGAAGATTATTTAGATTTGATTCAATATTTGGATCGGCGCAACTCTAGAAATATGGATAATTTATCAAAGTTCTGCATTTCTAATTTAAATCAAACGTTCTTATTTATCTTCTCTTAGATCATCTTCACTCAATTGAGTGTGGTGGTGCAGTTGGTTGCCTCATAGCTTGAGAGCAAGCACAATTTCTAGTAGATGCTCACAATTATTTGATTTTTTATCTATCCGTAATATCTGCATCCATGTTTTGTTCTTGAAATTTTACGTTGTATGTACTTTGGATGTTGTATGCTGTACAAAACATGGATATTTAAAAATATGAAGGGGTGGTGGCGCAGTTGGCTAGCGCGTAGGTCTCATAGCAAAGTGTTATCCTGAGGTCGAGAGTTCAAGCCTCTCTCACCCCATTTGGACTAAGAGCAATGATGAGAATTGATGCTTCAACGTGATAGAGTACCTTGGGGGTCCATCACAATTCATTGAATCTTATCGATAGATAGCAAGCATATTTGAGCTCTAATAATTTTTGCTTTCTAGATTCACAAAAGGTACATTTTCTAGAATGTGTATCTTCTAAAATTTACACACACATGGACATTGTTCTTCCAACTTCTAAGCAATGTGAAATATATTTTTACTTGATCGACGTAGTAGTGGCTCAGTCGACCTCTTTTGAATTCTAGAGCTTGCGAAATCTTAGATAAGGAAATTATTTTCACGGTTTCAGGTCAAATCATTTACAAAATAATGTGCACTACATCCAAGTGTTATTCGTATTAAACATGTTTTTGGTGGAGCAATTGCTTCGAGATAACTTGATCATCGAAGCCCATGTTTTAATGCAAAAATATGAAATTAGTAACGCCGTGCATAAAGGTTTGTATGATCGAGGAACATGCTTACATTAGATTAATTTGTCGTAATTCTTTTGGGACCTAATGTTTTGGATTAGACCATACCCCTGCAAGAAGATTATTTAGATGTGAATCAATATTTGGATCGACACAACTCTAGAAATATGGATAATTTATCAAAGTTCTACATTTCTAATTTAAATCAAACGTTCTTATTTATCTTCTCTTAGATCATCTTCACTCAGTTGAGTGTGGTGGTGGAGTTGGTTGGCTCATAGCTTGAGTGCAAGCACAATTTCTAGTAGATGCACACAATTGTTTCATTTTTTATATATCCGTAATTTCTGCATCCAAGTTTTATTCTTGTAATTTTACGTTGGATGTACTTTGGATGTTGTATGCTGTACGAAACATGGATATTTAAAAATATGAAGGGGTGGTGGCGCAGTTGGCTAGAGCGTAGGTCTCATAGCAAAGTGTTATCCTGAGGTCGAGAGTTCAAGTCTCTCTCACCCCATTTGGACTAAGAGCAATGATGAGAATTGATGCTTCAACGTGATAGAGTACCTTGGGGGTCCATCACAATTCATCGAATCTTATCGATAGATAGCAAGCACATTTCAGCTCTAATAATTTTTTCTTTCTAGATTCACAAAAGGTACATTTTCTAGAATGTGTATCTTCTAAAATTTACACACACATGGACATTGTTCTTCCAACTTCTAAGCAGTGTGAAATATATTTTTACGGATCCGGGGAGGATGTAAGGGCACAACGGTTTCACTAGGGGAGGCATGGTCAGCGACTATTGAAACGATGGAGAGTGATATTGGGTCACCCGTCTTCTCCGCCAACATCAGTGCAGCGGGCATAGGTAAAGACAGAGACAGAAAGGCACCGATGGGCTTACTGATGCCCTTAGCTCGGGTACTCTTTAAGCATAGGCTGGCAGCCCGAGTCTTGTAACTTAAAAATATTATCATTATGATGTAGGTGACAGACTGTTGACATTGACACTAGATACAACATAGGCGACATCTAGTGAAATATACATCTGTATTTATTTATGTTGTTTTACTGCTCTCTATAAACTGACCTACACAAATCACATGAAAAAATGACTATTAACAACCAAAGGTATCCTAGAATACTCCTCCTAGCCTTTGATTTCTTTATTCGGTAGAGCCAAAATTTCGCACTAGGCCGCAAGGCGGAGCACACACATAGACATTGTTCTTCCAACTTCTAAGCAATGTGAAATATATTTTTACGTGATCGACGTAGTAGTGGCTTAGTCGACCTCTTTTGAATTATAGAGCTTGCGAAATCTTAGATATGGAAATTATTTTAACGGTTTCACGTCAAATCACTGACAAAATAATGTGCACTTCATCCAATTGTTATTCGTATTAAACATGTTTTTGGTGGAGCAATTGCTTCGGGATCACTAGATCCTCGAAACCCATGTTTTAATGCCAAATCATGAAATCAGTAACTCCCTGCATGAAGGTTTGTATCATCGAGGAACATGCTTTCATTGTATTAATTTATCATATTTCTTTTGAGACCTAATGTTTTGGATTAGACCATACCCCTACAAGAAGATTATTTAGATGTGAACCAATATTTGGATCGACGCAACTCTAGAAATATGGATAATTTATCAAAGTTCTGCATTTCTAATTTAAATCAAACGTTCTTATTTATCTTCTCTTAGATCATCTTCACTCCGTTGAGTGTGGTGGTGGAGTTGGTTGGCTCATAGCTTGAGTGCAAGCACAATTTCTAGTAGATGCACACAATTGTTTGATTTTTTATCTATCCGTAATATCTGCATCCATGTTTTATTCTTGTAATTTTACGTTGTATGTACTTTGGATGTTGTATGTTGTACAAAACATGAATATGTTGAAACATGAAGGGTTGGTGGCGCAGTTGGCTAGCGCATAGGTCTCATAGCAAAGTCTTATATTGAGGTCGAGAGTTCAAGCCTATCTCACCCTATTTGGACTAAGAGCAATGATGAGAATTGATGCTTCAACGTGATTATAGTACCTTGGGGGTCCATCACAATTCATCGAATCTTATCAATAGATAGCAAGCACATTTGAGCTCAAATATTTTTTGCTTTCTAGATTCACAAAAGTACATTTTCTAGAATGTGCATCTACTAAAATTTCCACACACATAGACATTGTTCTTCCAACTTCTAAGCAACGTGAAATATATTTTTACCTGATCGACGTAGTAGTGGCTCTGTCATCCTCTATTGAATTCTAGAGCTTGCGAAATCCTAGATAAAGAAATTATTTGCACGGTTTCAGGTCAAATCATAGACAAAATAATGTGCACTTCATCCAAGTGTTATTCGTATTAAACATATTTTTGGTGGAGCAATTGCTTCGAGATAACTTGATCATCGAAGCCCATGTTTTAATGCAAAAATATGAAATTAGTAACGCCGTGCATAAAGGTTTTGTATGATCGAGGAACATGCTTACATTAGATTAATTTGTCATAATTCTTTTGGGACCTAATGTTTTGGATTAGACCATACCCCTGCAAGAAGATTATTTAGATGTGAATCAATATTTGGATCGACGCAACTCTAGAAATATGGATAATTTATCAAAGTTCTACATTTCTAATTTAAATCAAACGTTCTTATTTATCTTCTCTTAGATCATCTTCACTCAGTTGAGTGTGGTGGTGGAGTTGGTTGGCTCATAGCTTGAGTGCAAGCACAATTTCTAGTAGATGCACACAATTGTTTCATTTTTTATCTATCCGTAATTTCTGCATCCAAGTTTTATTCTTGTAATTTTATGTTGGATGTACATTGGATGTTGTATGCTGTACAAAACATGGATATTTAAAAATATGAAGGGGTGGTGGCGCAGTTGGCTAGTGCGTAGGTCTCATAGCAAAGTGTTATCCTGAATCTTATCGATAGATAGCAAGCACATTTGAGCTCTAATAATTTTTGCTTTCTAAATTCACAAAAGGTACATTTTCTAGAATGTGTATCTTCTAAAATTTACATTTTCTAGACATTGTTCTTCCAACTTCTAAGCAACGTGAAATATATTTTTACGTGATCGACGTAGTAGTGGCTCAGTCGACCTCTTTTGAATTCTAGAGCTTGCAAAATCTTAGATAAGGAAATTATTTTCACGGTTTCAGGTCAAATCATTGACAAAATAATGTGCACTTCATCCAAGTGTTATTCGTATTAAACATGTTTTTGGTGGAGCAATTGCTTCGGGATCACTAGATCCTCGAAACCCTTCCATCACAATTCATCGAATCTTATCGATAAATAGCAAGCATATTTGAGCTCTAATAATTTTTGCTTTCGAGATTCACAAAAGGTACATTTTCTAGAATGTGTATCTTCTAAAATTTACACACACATGGACATTGTTCTTCCAACTTCTAAGCAACGTGAAATATATTTTTACGCGATCGACGTAGCAGTGGCTCAGTCGACCTCTTTTAAATTCTAGAGCTTGCGAAATCTTAGATAAGGAAATTATTTTCACGGTTTCAGGTCAAATCATTGACAAAATAATGTGCACTTCATCCAAGTGTTATTCGTATTAAACATGTTTTTGGTGGAGCAATTGCTTCGGGATCACTAGATCCTCGAAACCCTTGTTTTAATGCCAAATCATGAAATTCGTAATATCATCGAGGAACATTCTTTCATTGGTTTAATTTGTCATAATTCTTTTGAGACATAATGTTTTGGATTATTTCATACCCCTGCAATAAGATTATTTAGATTTGATTCAATATTTGGATCGGCGCAACTCTAGAAATATGGATAATTTATCAAAGTTCTGCATTTCTAATTTAAATCAAACGTTCTTATTTATCTTCTCTTAGATCATCTTCACTCAGTTGAGTGTGGTGGTGCAGTTGGTTGCCTCATAGCTTGAGTGCAAGCACAATTTCTAGTAGATGCTCACAATTATTTGATTTTTTATCTATCCGTAATATCTGCATCCATGTTTTGTTCTTGAAATTTTACGTTGTATGTATTTTGGATGTTGTATGCTGTATAAAACATGGATATGTAGAAATACGAAGGGGTGGTGGCACAGTTGGCTAGCGCGCCGCTGTTCGTCGCCCTTTCCCCGCGGCTGCCGTTCGCCGCCCCGCCGCGACGAGGAGAGCGCGGCGGGGGTCTACAGCTGCGCGCCCCCTCCTTTCCCCTGCATTTCCCTCTTCGCCAGAGCAGCCACTTAAGTTGTATGCTTAGATTAATTTAAACATGCTTAATGTTAATTAACTAAGCATAGTGAATAAGTAAAGTATTAAGTTAATGAAATCGGTTGGGTTGAACCAGATTGGAGTTAGTTGGTTTGAACTTGAGTTAAGTTGGGTGAGCTGAATCAATTAATTAGATTGGGTTCGAGCCAAATTAGTTCGAGCTCGAGTCATACCAAATTAGATTGGGCTGGCTTGACCGGATCCAATTAAACTAGACTGGATCCGAGTCGAACCAAATTAAATTGAACCGAACCGAACAACGTTGATATTAAATTATATCAGCGTTGACCGGGTCAACGATGATATTTAATTGGCAAAAAATGTAGACATATGCCTAAGGGGTAAGGATGGGAGTATTAATTAAGTATGCGCGCCCTAAATTAAACATAAGATTCGCATAGTTCGTCGTAGTGATTCATTTCTATGCGGGTTGGTTCTAAAGAGCGGATCACTAACACAGGTGCGTTGGTTCTTCGATTTAGGATTTATTTAAGCTAGGGAATTCCCGCTAGGGTCTTCCGAGGAACAATTCTTGGATGTCTTAAATATAATACATAGATAATAAATAAAGACATGTTAAAACCCCTTGGCGACGTCACCGCAACTTAGACAGAAAGGGGCATTTCTCATATGCCCCGGTTGACCACCGCGTACCGACGGTGGTCAAACGGTGACGTCCCGCTATGCACCACTCCCGAGGTTATGCATAGCTTAGATACTGGGAGTAGGGAGCACCACTCCCGAGGTTATACATAGCTTAGATACTGGGGGCACCACTTCCGAGGTTATACATAGCTTAGATACTGGGAGCTGGTAGGGAAAGAGACTGTACAAACTCCATGGTCATATTAGACCAGAAATATGGAGCAAATACTTACCCGAAACTTATACCCGCAAAAGTGTCGTTTAGGCGACCTCGTGATAGTCCTGAGATGGCTAGCGAGGATGAGCCCTACCATGGACTTGGCACCGATGGAGTCGAGGTTACCACAGCCCATCATGCGGATGTGCGTCAATCTTAGTCGACGTCGACTGTTATTCGACTAGGAAGTTGATTCCTTATGCAATGCCTTGGACAGTGGATCCGTAGACCACACGGCTATCACCCTTGACGTCTGCAGACGATCGGATGAGTAGTTCGGATCCTAGGGTTGTTATTCCGGCTAGCCGTGGCCAATGAGATTGATATGACGGTGACCCTGTCTACGGAGAGTGTGTAGTACTACACAGATATCGTTGCCCCTACGGATCCGGGGAGGATGTAAGGGCACAACGGTTTCACTAGGGGAGGCATGGTCAGCGACTATTGAAACGATGGAGAGTGATATTGGGTCACCCATCCTCTCCGCCAAAATCAGTGCAGCGGGCATAGGTAGAGACAGAGACAAAAAGGCATTGATGGGCTTACTGATGCCCTTAGCTCGGGTACTCATTAAGCATAGGCTGGCAGCCCGAGTCTTGTAACTTCAAAGTATTATCATTATGATGTAGGTGACAGACTGTTGACATTGACACTAGATACAACTTAGGCGACATCTAGTGAAATATACATCTGTATTTATTTATGTTGTTTTACTGCTCTCTATAAACTGACCTACACAAATCACATGAAAAAATGATTATTAACAACCAAAGGCATCCTAGAATACTCTTCCTAACCTTTGATTTTTTTATTCGGTAGAGCCGTAATTTCGCACTAGGCCGCAAGGTTGAGCACACCACTTTTCCCCGTGTGTGCAGGTGTGTTAGATGATCATACGAGACGGTTGATGAAGAACAGTCCATCGACGAGTGTATTTTTATTTCTCGATACCTTTTATCATAGAATTGTAGTAGGTTTATCGGGACTATGTTAGGAATCTTGAGTTAGATGATTTATTTATAATTTCATTGTGTAAACGATGTATATGGATGGTATGTATCACTTTGATGCCTTGCATTGGTCTGTTGGGCTCATACGGCGGTTGCCACGTGCCCGAAAGTAGGGTCGGGGCGTGACAGGGTCCATCATAATTCATCGAATCTTATCGATAGATAGCAAGCACATTTGAGCTCAAATATTTTTTTCTTTCTAGATTCACAAAAGTACATTTTCTAGAAAGTGCATCTACTAAAATTTCCACACACATAGACATTGTTCTTCCAACTTCTAAGCAACGTGAAATATATTTGTACCTGATCGACGTAGTAGTGGCTCCGTCGACCTCTATTGAATTCTAGAGCTTGCGAAATCCTAGATAAGGAAATTATTTGCACGATTTCAGGCCAAATCATAGACAAAATAATGTGCACTTCATCCAAGTGTTATTGGTATTAAACATCTTTTTGGTGGAGCAATTACTTCGAGATAACTTGATCATCGAAGCCCATGTTTTAATGCAAAAATATGAAATTAGTAACGCCCTGCATAAAGCTTTGTATAATCGAGGAACATGCTTACATTAGATTAATTTATCATAATTCTTTTGGGACCTAATGTTTTGGATTAGACCATATCCTGCAAGAAGATTATTTAGATGTGAATCAATATTTGGATCGACGCAACTCTAGAAATATGGATAATTAATCAAAGTTCTGCATTTCTAATTTAAATCAAACATTCTTATTTATCTTCTCTTAGATCATCTTCACTCAGTTGAGTGTGGTGGTGGAGTTGGTTGGCTCATAGCTTGAGTGCATGCACAATTTCTAGTAGATGCACACAATTGTTTCATTTTTTATCTATCCGTAATTTCTGCATCCATGTTTTATTCTTGTAATTTTACGTTGGATGTACTTTAAATGTTGTATGCTGTACAAAACATGGATATTTAAAAATATGAAGGGGTGGTGGCGTAGTTGGCTAGTGCGTAGGTCTCATAGCAAAGTGTTATCCTGAGGTCAATAGTTCAAGCCTCTCTCACCCCATTTGGACTAAGAGCAATGATGAGAATTGATGCTTCAACGTGATTGAGTACCTTGGGGGTCCATCACAATTCATCAAATCTTATCGATAGATAGCAAGCACATTTGAGCTCTAATAATTTTTTCTTTCTAGATTCACAAAAGGTACATTTTCTAGAATGTGTATCTTCTAAAATTTACACACACATGGACATTGTTCTTCCAACTTCTAAGCTTCCAACTTCTAAGCAGCGTGAAATATATTTTTACGTGATCGACGTAGTAGTGGCTCAGTCGACCTCTTTTGAATTCTAGAGCTTGCGAAATCTTAGATAAGGAAATTAATTTAACGGTTTCAGGTCAAATCACTGACAAAATAATGTGCACTTCATCCAATTGTTATTCGTATTAAACATGTTTTTGGTGGAGCAATTGCTTCGGGATCACTTGATCCTCGAAACCCATGTTTTAATGCCAAATCATGAAATCAGTAACTCCCTGCATGAAGGTTTGTATCATCGAGGAACATTCTTTCATTGGATTAATTTGTCATAATTCTTTTGAGACATAATGTTTTGGATTAGACCATACCCCTGGAAGAAGATTATTTAGATTTGATTCAATATTTGGATCGGCGCAACTCTAGAAATATGGATAATTTATCAAAGTTCTGCATTTCTAATTTAAATCAAACGTTCTTATTTATCTTCTCTTAGATCATCTTCACTCAGTTGAGTGTGGTGGTGGAGTTGGTTGCCTCATAGCTTGAGTGCAAGCACAATTTCTAGTAGATGCTCACAATTATTTGATTTTTTATCTATCCGTAATATCTGCATCCATGTTTTGTTCTTGAAATTTTACGTTGTATGTATTTTGGATGTTGTATGCTGTATAAAACATGGATATGTAGAAATACGAAGGGGTGGTGGCACAGTTGGCTAGTGCGCCGCTGTTCGTCGCCCTTCCCCCGCGGCTGCCGTTCGCCGCCCCGCCGCGACGAGGAGAGCGCGGCGGAGGTCTACAGCCGCGCGCCCCCTCCTTTCCCCTGCATTTCCCTCTTCGGGAGAGCAGCCGCTTAAGTTGTATGCTTAGATTAATTTAAACATGCTTAATGTTTATTAACTAAGCTTAGTGAATAAGTAAAGTATTAAGTTAATCAAATCGGTTGGGTTGAACGAGTTTTGAGTTAGTTGGTTTGAATTTGAGTTAAGTTGGGTGAGCTGAATCAATTAATTAGATTGGGTTCGAGCCAAATTAGTTCAACTTGAGTCAAACCAAATTAGATTGGGCTGGCTTGACCGGATCCAATTAAACTAGACTGGATCCGAGTCGAACCAAATTAAATTGAACCGAACCGAACAGCGTTGACATTAAATTGGATCAGCGTTGACCGGGTCAACAGTTGATCGGACCGGTCAGCTTTGACCAGGTCAACTGTTGACCGTTGACCAGTCAAAATAATAAGATTTGATTAGATAGAATTAATTATCAACTTGTATGCTTAGTTTGAGTTAATTAAATGTAGTAATTACTTTAATTAATTTATTAATAATTTAATTGGGTCAAAAATGTAGACATAAGCCTAAGGGGTAAGCATGGGAGTATTAATTAAGTACGCGCCCCCTAAATTAAACATGAGATCATAAATTTAAATGTAGGCTTGTTAAGAGATAATTAATTAGGATAATTGTATAAGTTAGATTGATAAATTTATATTTACTTTACTTTAGGGAAAAATAAATTAAATTTTATTTTAAATAATTGTGTTAATTAGGATTATCACGGGTACGCGATTCACGTAGTTCGTCGTAGTGATTCATTTCTATGCGGGTTGGTTCTAAAGAGCGGATCGCTAACCCAAGTGCGTTGGTTCTTCGATGTAGGATTTATTCAAGCTAGGGAATTCCCGCTAGGGTCTTCCGAGGAATAATTTTTGGATGTCTTAAATATAATAAGATATAATGCTTGATAAGATTTGATATGTTTGCATGTTAGTTTAATTTACTTTACCTAACATGTATGATATACCATGATTATCATGTTGAGTTTTAATATGTCGTGACACCTTGATCTGCATGTTATATATTATTTTATTATTTTTCTATGTTATGATAGCACAACCACCATGTAGACATAGATAATAAATAACGACATGTTAAAACCCCTTGGCGACGTCACCACAACTTAGACAGAAAGGGGTATTTCTCATATGCCCCGGTTGACCGTCGCGTACCGATGGTGGTCAAACGGTGACATCCCGCTACGCACCACTCCCGAGGTTATGCATAGCTTAGATACTGGGGGCACCACTTCCGAGGTTATGCATAGCTTAGATACTGGGAGCTGGTAGGGAAAGAGACTGTACAAACTCCATGGTCATATTAGACCAGAAATATGGAGCAAGTCCTTACCCGAAACTTATACCCGCATGAGTGTCGTTTAGGCGACCTCGTGATAGTCCTGAGATGGTTAGCGAGGATGAGCCCTACCATGGACTTGGCACCGATAGAGTCGAGGTTGCCACAGCCCATCGTACGGATGTGCGTCAATCTCGGTCGATGTCTACTGTTATTGGACTGGGAAGGTGATTCCATATGCAATGCCTTGGACAGTGGATCCGTAGACCACACGGTTATCACCCTTGACGTCTGCAGACGATCGGATGAGTAGTTCGGATCCTAGGGTTGTTATTCCGGCTAGCCGTGGCCAATGAGATTGATATGACGGTGACCCTGTCTACGGAGAGTGTGTAGTACTACACAGATATCGTTGCCCCTACGGATCCGGGGAGGATGTAAGGGCACAACGGTTTCACTAGGGGAGGCATGGTCAGCGACTATTGAAACGATGGAGAGTGATATTGGGTCACCCGTCTTCTCCGCCAACATCAGTGCAGCGGGCATAGGTAGAGACAGAGACAGAAAGGCATTGATGGGCTTACTGATGCCCTTAGCTCGGGTACTCATTAAGCATAGGCTGGCAGCCCGAGTCTTGTAACTTCAAAGTATTATCATTATGATGTAGGTGGCAGACTGTTGACATTGACACTAGATACAACTTAGGCGACATCTAGTGAAATATACATCTGTATTTATTTATGTTGTGTTACTGCTCTCTATAAACTGACCTACACAAATCACATGAAAAAATGATTATTAACAACCAAAGGCATCCTAGAATACTCTTCCTAGCCTTTGATTTTTTTATTCGGTAGAGCCGTAATTTCGCACTAGGCCGCAAGGCTGAGCACACCACTTTTCCCCGTGTGTGCAGGTGTGTTAGATGATCATACGAGACGGTTGATGAAGAACAGTCCATCGACGAGTGTATTTTTATTTCTCGATACCTTTTATCATAGAATTGTAGTAGGTTTATCGGGACTATGTTAGGAATCTTGAGTTAGATGATTTATTTATAATTTCATTGTGTAAACGATGTATATGGATGGTATGTATAACTTTGATGCCTTGCATTGGTCTGTTGGGCTCATACGGCTGTTGCCACGTGCCCGAAAGTAGGGTCGGGGCGTGACAGGGTCCATCATAATTCATCGAATCTTATCGATAGATAGCAAGCACATTTGAGCTCTAATAATTTTTGCTTTCTAGATTCACAAAAGGTACATTTTCTAGAATGTGCATCTACTAAAATTTACACACACATGGACATTGTTCTTCCAACTTCTAAGCAACATGAAATATATTTTTACGTGATCGATGTAGTATTGGCTCAGTCGACCTCTTTTGAATTCTAGAGCTTGCGAAATCTTAGATAAGGAAATTATTTTAACGGTTTCAGGTCAAATCACTAACAAAATAATGTGCACTTCATCCAATTGTTATTCGTATTAAACATGTTTTTGGTGGAGCAATTGCTTCGGGATCACTAGATCCTCGAAACCCATGTTTTAATGCCAAATCATGAAATCGGTAACTCCCAGCATGAAGGTTTGTATCATCGAGGAACATGCTTTCATTGTATTAATTTATCATATTTCTTTTGAGACCAAATGTTTTGGATTAGACCGTACCCCTGCAAGAAGATTATTTAGATGTGAATCAATATTTGGATCGACGCAACTCTAGAAATATGGATAATTTATCAAAGTTCTGCATTTCTAATTTAAATCAAATGTTCTTATTTATCTTCTCTTAGATCATCTTCACTCAGTTGAGTGTGGTGGTGGAGTTGGTTGGCTCATAGCTTGAGTGCAAGCACAATTTCTAGTAGATGCACACAATTGTTTGATTTTTTATCTATCCGTAATATCTGCATCCAAGTTTTGTTCTTGTAATTTTACGTTGTATGTACTTTGGATGTTGTATGTTGTACAAAAAATGAATATGTAGAAATATGAAGGGTTGGTGGCGCAGTTGGCTAGCGCATAGGTCTCATAGCAAAGTGTTATATTGTGGTCGAGAGTTCAAGCCTGTCTCACCCTATTTGGACTAAGAGCAATGATGAGAATTGATGCTTCAATGTGATTACAGTACCTTGGGGGTCCATCACAATTCATTGAATCTTATCGATAGATAGCAAGCACATTTGAGCTCAAATAATTTTTGCTTTCTAGATTCACAAAAGTACATTTTCTGCTTTCTAGATTCACAAAAGTACATTTTCTAGAATGTGCATCTACTAAAATTTCCACACACATAGACATTGTTCTTCCAACTTCTGAGCAACGTAAAATATATTTTTACCAGATCGACATAGTAGTGGCTCCATCGACCTCTATTGAATTCTAGAGCTTGCGAAATCCTAGATAAGGAAATTATTTGCACGATTTCAGGTCAAATCATAGACAAAATAATGTGCACTTCATCCAAGTGTTATTCGTATTAAACATGTTTTTGGTGGAGCAATTGCTTCGAGATAACTTGATCATCGAAGCCTATGTTTTAATGGAAAAATATGAAATTAGTAACGCCCTGCATAAAGGTTTGTATGATCGAGGAACATGCTTACATTAGATTAATTTGTCATAATTCTTTTGTGACCTAATGTTTTGGATTAGACCATACCCCTGCAAGAAGATTATTTAGATGTGAATCAATATTTGGATCGACGCAACTCTAGAAATATGGATAATTTATCAAAGTTCTGCATTTCTAATTTAAATCAAACGTTCTTATTTATCTTCTCTTAGATCATCTTCACTCAGTTGATTGTGGTGGTGGAGTTGGTTGGCTCATAGCTTGAGTGCATGCATAATTTCTAGTAGATGCACACAATTGTTTCATTTTTTATCTATCCGTAATTTCTGCATCCATGTTTTATTCTTGTAATTTTACGTTGGATGAACTTTGGATGTTGTATGCTGTACAAAACATGGATATTTAAAAATATGAAGGGGTGGTGGCGCAGTTGGCTAGCGCGTAGGTCTCATAGCAAAGTGTTATCTTGAGGTCGAGAGTTCAAGCCTCTCTCACCCCATTTGGACTAAGAGCAATGATGAGAATTGATGCTTCAATGTGATAGAGTACCTTGGGGGTCCATCACAATTCATTGAATCTTATCGATAGATAGCTCTTCCAACTTCTAAGCAACGTGAAATATATTTTTACCTGATCGACGTAGTAGTGGCTCAGTCGACCTCTTTTGAATTCTAGAGCTTGCGAAATCTTAGATAAGGAAATTATTTTCACGGTTTCAGGTCAACTCATTGCAAAATAATGTGCACTTCATCCAAGTGTTATTCGTATTAAACATGTTTACAAATCATGAAATTAGTAACTCCCTGCATGAAGGTTTGTATCATCGAGGAACATTCTTTCATTGGATTAATTTGTCATAATTCTTTTGAGACATAATGTTTTGGATTAGACCATATCCCTGCAAGAAGATTTTTTAGATGTGATTCAATATTTGGATGGGCGCAACTCTAGAAATATGGATAATTTATCAAAGTTCTGCATTTCTAATTTAAATCAAACATTCTTATTTATCTTCTGTTAGATCATCTTCACTCAGTTGAGTGTGGTGGTGCAGTTGGTTGCCTCATAGCTTGAGTGCAAGCACAATTTCTAGTAGATGCTCACAATTGTTTCATTTTTTATCTATCCGTAATATCTGCATCCAAGTTTTATTATTGTAATTTTACGTTGTTTGTACTTTGGATGTTGTATGCTGTACAAAACATGGATATTTAAAAATACGAAGGGGTGGTAGCGCAGTTGGCTAGCGCGTAGGTCTCATAGCAAAGTGTTATCTTGAGGTTGAGAGTTCAAGCCTCTCTCACCCCATTTTGACTTAGAGCTTGCGAAATCTTAGATAAGGAAATTATTTTCACGGTATCAGGTCAAATCATTGACAAAATAATGTGCACTTCATTCAAGTGTTATTCTCGGGATCACTAGATCCTCGAAACCCATGTTTTAATGCCAAATCATGAAATTTGTAACTCCCTGCATGAAGGTTTGTATCATCGAGGAACATTCTTTCATTGGATTATTTAGATGTGAATCTACATTTGGATCGGCGCAACTCTAGAAATATGGATAATTTATCAAAGTTCTGCATTTCTAATTTAAATCAAACGTTCTTATTTATCTTCTCTTAGATCATCTTCTTTCAGTTGAGTGTGGTGGTGGAGTTGGTTGGCGCATAGCATGAGTGCAAGCACAATTTCTATTAGATGCACACAATTGTTTGATTGTTTATCTAAGCGTAATATCTGCATCCAAGTTATGTTCTTCATTGTATGTACTTTGGATGTTGTATGCTGTACAAAACATGGATATGTAGGAATACGAAGGGGTGGTGGTGTAGTTGTCTAGCGCGTAGGTCTCATAGCAAAGTGTTAAATTGAGGTCGAGAGTTCAAGCCTATCTCACCCTATTTGGACTAAGAGCAATGATGAGAATTGATGCTTCAACTTGATTACAGTACCTTGGGGGTCCATCACAATTCATCGAATCTTATCGATAGATAGCAAGCACATTTGAGCTCAAATATTTTTTTCTTTCTAGATTCACAAAAGTACATTACAATTCATCGAATCTTATCGATAGATAGCAAGCACATTTGAGCTCAAATATTTTTTTCTTTCTAGATTCACAAAAGTACATTTTCTAGAAAGTGCATCTACTAAAATTTCAACACACATAGACATTGTTCCTCCAACTTCTAAGCAACGTGAAATATATTTTTACCTGATCGACGTAGTAGTGGCTCCGTCGACCTCTATTGAATTCTAGAGCTTGCGAAATTCTAGATAAGGAAATTATTTGCACGATTTCAGGTCAAATCATAGACAAAATAATGTGTACTTCATCCAAGTGTTATTCGTATAAAACATGTTTTTGGTGGAGCAATTGCTTCGAGATAACTTGATCATCGAAGCCCATGTTTTAATGCAAAAATATGAAATTAGTAACGCCCAGCATAAAGGTTTGTATGATCAAGGAACATGCTTACATTAGATTAATTTGTCATAATTCTTTTGGGACCTAATGTTTTGGATTAGACCATACCCCTGCAAGAAGATTATTTAGATGTGAATCAATATTTGGATCGACGCAACTCTAGAAATATGGATAATTTATCAAAGTTCTGCATTTCTAATTTAAATCAAACGTTCTTATTTATCTTCTCTTAGATCATCTTCAATCAGTTGAGTGTGGTGGTGGAGTTGGTTGGCTCATAGCATGAGTGCAAGCACAATTTCTATTAGATGCACACAATTGTTTGATTTTTTATCTAACCGTAATATCTGCATCCAAGTTATATTCTTCATTGTATGTACTTTGGATGTTGTATGCTGTACAAAACATGGATATGGAGGAATACGAAGGGGTGGTGGAGTAGTTGTCTAGTGCGTAGGTCTCATAGTAAATTGTTATCCTGAGGTCGAGAGTTCAAGCCTCTCTCACCCCATTTGGACTAAGAGCAATGATGAGAATTGATGCTTCAACGTGATAGTGTACCTTGGGGGTCCATCACAATTCATCAAATCTTATCAATAGACAGCAAGCACATTTGAGCTCAAATAATTTTTGCTTTCTAGATTCACAAAAGTACATTTTCTAGAATGTCCATCTACTAAAATTTCCACAGACATAGACATTGTTCTTCCAACTTCTAAGCAACGTGAAATATATTTTTACATGATCCACGTAGTAGTGGCTCAGTCGACCTCTTTTGAATTATAGAGCTTGCGAAATCTTAGATAAGGAAATTATTTGCACGATTTTAGGTCAAATCATTGACAAAATAATGTGCACTTCATCCAAGTGTTATTCGTATCGAACATGTTTTTGGTGGAGCAATTGCTTCGGGATCACTAGATCCTCGAAACCCATGTTTTAATGCCAAATCATGAAATTTGTAACTCCCTGCATGAAGGTTTGTATCATCGACGAACATTCTTTTATTGGATTAACTTGTCATAATTCTTTTGGGACCTAATGTTTTGGATTGGACCATACGCCTGCAAGAAAATTATTTAGATGTGAATCTACATTTGGATCGGCGCAACTCTAGAAATATGGATAATTTATCAAAGTTCTGCATTTCTAATTTAAATCAAACGTTCTTATTTATCTGCCCTTAGATCATCTTCTTTCAGTTGAGTGTGGTGGTGGAGTCGGTTGGCACATAGCATGAGTGCAAGCATAATTTCTATTAGATGCACACAATTGTTTGATTTTTTATCTAACCGTAATATCTGCATCCAAGTTATGTTCTTCATTGTATGTACTTTGGATGTTGTATGCTGTACAAAACATGGATATGTAGGAATACGAAGGGGTGGTGGTGTAGTTGTCTAGCGCGTAGGTCTCATAGCAAAGTGTTAAATTGAGGTCGAGAGTTCAAGCCTTTCTCACCCTATTTGGACTAAGAGCAATGATGAGAATTGATGCTTCAACTTGATTACAGTACCTTGGGGGTCCATCACAATTCAACTAATCTTATCGATAGATAGCAAGCACATTTGAGCTCAAATATTTTTTTCTTTCTAGATTCACAAAAGTACATTTTCTAGAAAGTGCATCTACTAAAATTTCCACACACATAGACATTGTTCTTCCAACTTCTAAGCAACGTGAAATATATTTTTACCTGATCGACGTAGTAGTGGCTCCGTCGACCTCTATTGAATTCTAGAGCTTGTGAAATCCTAGATAAGGAAATTATTTGCACGATTTCAGGTCAAATCATAGACAAAATAATGTGCACTTCATCCAAGTGTTATTCGTATTAAACATGTTTTCGGTGGAGCAATTGCTTCGAGATAACTTGATCATCGAAGCCCATGTTTTAATGCAAAAATATGAAATTAGTAACGCCCAGCATAAAGGTTTGTATGATCGAGGAACATGCTTACATTAGATTAATTTGTCATAATTCTTTTGGGACCTAATGTTTTGGATTAGACCATACCCCTGCAAGAAGATTATTTAGATGTGAATCAATATTTGGATCGACGCAACTCTAGAAATATGGATAATTTATCAAAGTTCTGCATTTCTAATTTAAATCAAACGTTCTTATTTATCTTCTCTTAGATCATCTTCACTCAGTTGAGTGTGGTGGTGGAGTTGGTTGGGCCATAGCTTGAGTGCATGCACAATTTCTAGTAGATGCACACAATTGTTTCATTTTTTATCTATCCGTAATTTCTGCATCCATGTTTTATTCTTGTAATTTTACGTTGGATGTACTTTGGATGTTGTATACTATACAAAACATGGATATTTAAAAATATGAAGGGGTGGTGGCGTAGTTGGCTAGCGCGTAGGTCTCATAGCAAAGTGTTATCATGAGGTCGAGAGTTCAAGCCTCTCTCACCCCATTTGGACTAAGAGCAATGATGAGAATTGATGCTTCAACGTAATGAGGTCAAATCACTGACAAAATAATGTGCACTTCATCCAATTGTTATTCGTATTAAATATGTTTTTGGTGGAACAATAGCTTCGGGATCACTTGATCCTCGAAACCCATGTTTTAATGCCAAATCATGAAATCAGTAACTCCCTGCATGAAGGTTTGTATCATCGAGGAACATTCTTTCATTGGATTAATTTGTCATAATTCTTTTGAGACATAATGTTTTGGATTAGACCATACCCTTGCAAGAAGATTATTTAGATTTGATTCAATATTTGGATCGGCGCAACTTTAGAAATATGGATAATTTATCAAAGTTCTGCATTTCTAATTTAAATCAAACGTTCTTATTTATCTTCTCTTAGATCATCTTCACTCAGTTGAGTGTGGTGGTGCAGTTGGTTGGCTCATAGCTTGAGTGCATGCACAATTTCTAGTAGATGCTCACTATTGTTTCATTTTTTATCTATACGTAATTTCTGCATCCATGTTTTGTTCTTGTAATTTTACGTTGGATGAACTTTGGATGTTGTATGCTGTACGAAACATGGATATTTAAAAATATGAAGGTGTGGTGGTGCAGTTGGCTAGCGCGTAGGTCTCATAGCAAAGTGTTATCCTGAGGTCGAGAGTTCAAGCCTCTCTCACCCCATTTGGACTAAGAGCAATGATGAGAATTGATGCTTCAACGTGATAGAGTACCTTGGGGGTCCATTACAATTCATCGAATCTTATCGATAGATAGCAAGCACATTTGAGCTCTACTAATTTTTGCTTTCTAGATTCACAAAAGGTACGTTTTCTAGAATGTGTATCTTCTAAAATTTACACACACAAGGACATTGTTCTTCCAACTTCTAAGCAACGTGAAATATATTTTTACCTGATCGACGTAGTAGTGGCTCAGTCGACCTCTTTTTAATTTTAGAGCTTGCGAAATCTTAGATAAGGAAATTATTTTCATAGTTTCAGGTCAACTCATTGCATAATAATGTGCACTTCATCCAAGTGTTATTCGTATTAAACATGTTTTTGGTGGAGCAATTGCTTCGGGATCACTAGGTCCTCGAAACCCTTGTTTGAATGCCAAATCATGAAATTAGTAACTCCCTGCATGAAGTTTTGTATCATCGAGAAACATTCTTTCATTGGATTAATTTGTCATAATTCTTTTGAGACATAATGTTTTGGATTAGACCATACCCTGCAATAAGATTTTTTAGATGTGATTCAATATTTGGATGGGCGCAACTCTAGAAATATGGATAATTTATCAAAGTTCTGCATTTCTAATTTAAATCAAACATTCTTATTTATCTTCTCTTAGATCATCTTCACTCAGTTGAGTGTGGTGGTGCAGTTGGTTGCCTCATAGCTTGAGTGCAAGCACAATTTCTAGTAGATGCTCACAATTGTTTCATTTTTTATCTATCCGTAATATCTGCATCCAAGTTTTATTCTTGTAATTTTACGTTGTATGTACTTTGGATGTTGTATGCTGTACAAAACATGGATACTTAAAAATACGAAGGGGTGGTGGCGCAGTTGGCTAGCGCGTAGGTCTCATAGCAAAGTGTTATCCTGAGGTCGAGAGTTCAAGCCTCTCTCACCCCATTTTGACTTAGAGCAATGATGAGAATTGATTCTTCAACGTGATAGAGTATCTTATCGATAGATAGCAAGCACTTTTGAGCTCTAATAATTTTTGCTTTCTAGATTCACAAAAGGTACATTTTCTAGAATTTGTATCTTCTAAAATTTACACACACATGGACATTGTTCTTCCAACTTCTACGCAACGTGAAATATATTTTTACGTGATCGACGTAGTAGTGGCTCAGTCGACCTCTTTTGAATTCTAGAGCTTGCGAAATCTTAGATAAGGAAATTATTTTCACGGTATCAGGTCAAATCATTGACAAAATAATATGCACTTCATCCAAGTGTTATTCGTATTAAACATGTTTTTGGTGGAGCAATTTTTTCGGGATCACTAGATCCTCGAAACCCATGTTTTAATGCCAAATCATGAAATTTGTAACTCCCTGCATGAAGGTTTGTATCATCGAGGAACATTCTTTCATTGGATTAATTTGTCATAATTCTTTTGGGACCTAATGTTTTGGATTAGACCATACCCCTGCAAGAAGATTATTTAGATGTGAATCTACATTTGGATCGGCGCAACTCTAGAAATATGGATAATTTATCAAAGTTCTGCATTTCTAATTTAAATCAAACGTTCTTATTTATCTTCTCTTAGATCATCTTCTTTCAGTTGAGCGTGGTGGTGGAGTTGGTTGGCGCATAGCATGAGTGCAAGCACAATTTCTATTAGATGCACACAATTGTTTGATTTTTTATCTAACCGTAATATCTGCATCCAAGTTATGTTCTTCATTGTATGTACTTTGGAAGTTGTATGTTGTACAAAACATGGATATGTAGGAATACGAAGGGGTGGTGGTGTAGTTGTCTAGCGCGTAGGTCTCATAGTAAATTGTTATCCTGAGGTCAAGAGTTCAAGCCTCTCTCACCCCATTTGGACTAAGAGCAATGATGAGAATTGATGCTTCAACGTGATAGTGTACCTTGGGGGTCCATCACAATTCATCAAATCTTATCAATAGACAGCAAGCACATTTGAGCTCAAATAATTTTTGCTTTCTAGATTCACAAAAGTACATTTTCTAGAATGTCCATCTACTAAAATTTCCACACACATAGACATTGTTCTTCCAACTTCTAAGCAACGTAAAATATATTTTTACATGATCCACGTAGTAGTGGCTCAGTCGACCTCTTTTGAATTATAGAGCTTGCGAAATCTTAGATAAGGAAATTATTTGCACGATTTTAGATCAAATCATAGACAAAATAATGTGCACTTCATCCAAGTATTATTCGTATCGAACATGTTTTTGGTGGAGCAATTGCTTCGGGATCACTAGATCCTCGAAACCCATGTTTTAATGCCAAATCATGAAATTTGTAACTCCCTGCATGAAGGTTTGTATCATCGAGGGACATTCTTTCATCGGATTAATTTGTCATAATTCTTTTGGGACCTAATGTTTTGGATTGGACCATACCCCTGCAAGAAGATTATTTAGATGTGAATCTACATTTGGATCGGCACAACTCTAGAAATATGGATAATTTATCAAAGTTCTGCATTTCTAATTTAAATCAAACGTTCTTATATATCTTCTCTTAGATCATCTTCTTTCAGTTGAGTGTGGTGGTGGAGTTGGTTGGCGCATAGCATGAGTGCAAGCACAATTTCTATTAGATGCACACAATTGTTTGATTGTTTATCTAAGCGTAATATCTGCATCCAAGTTATGTTCTTCATTGTATGTACTTTGGATGTTGTATGCTGTACAAAACATGGATATGTAGGAATACGAAGGGGTGGTGGTGTAGTTGTCTAGCGCGTAGGTCTCATAGCAAAGTGTTAAATTGAGGTCGAGAGTTCAAGCCTATCTCACCCTATTTGGACTAAGAGCAATGATGAGAATTGATGCTTCAACTTGATTACAGTACCTTGGGGGTCCATCACAATTCATCGAATCTTATCGATAGATAGCAAGCACATTTGAGCTCAAATATTTTTTTCTTTCTAGATTCACAAAAGTACATTACAATTCATCGAATCTTATCGATAGATAGCAAGCACATTTGAGCTCAAATATTTTTTTCTTTCTAGATTCACAAAAGTACATTTTCTAGAAAGTGCATCTACTAAAATTTCAACACACATAGACATTGTTCCTCCAACTTCTAAGCAACGTGAAATATATTTTTACCTGATCGACGTAGTAGTGGCTCCGTCGACCTCTATTGAATTCTAGAGCTTGCGAAATTCTAGATAAGGAAATTATTTGCACGATTTCAGGTCAAATCATAGACAAAATAATGTGTACTTCATCCAAGTGTTATTCGTATAAAACATGTTTTTGGTGGAGCAATTGCTTCGAGATAACTTGATCATCGAAGCCCATGTTTTAATGCAAAAATATGAAATTAGTAACGCCCAGCATAAAGGTTTGTATGATCAAGGAACATGCTTACATTAGATTAATTTGTCATAATTCTTTTGGGACCTAATGTTTTGGATTAGACCATACCCCTGCAAGAAGATTATTTAGATGTGAATCAATATTTGGATCGACGCAACTCTAGAAATATGGATAATTTATCAAAGTTCTGCATTTCTAATTTAAATCAAACGTTCTTATTTATCTTCTCTTAGATCATCTTCACTCAGTTGAGTGTGGTGGTGGAGTTGGTTGGGTCATAGCTTGAGTGCATGCACAATTTCTAGTAGATGCACACAATTGTTTCATTTTTTATCTATCCGTAATTTCTGCATCCATGTCTTATTCTTGTAATTTTACGTTGGATGTACTTTGGATGTTGTATGCTATACAACACATGGATATTTAAAAATAAGAAGGGGTGGTGGCGCAGTTGGCTAGCGCGTAGGTCTCATAGCAAAGTGTTATCCTGAGGTCGAGAGTTCAAGCCTCTCTCACCCCATTTGGACAAAGAGCAATGATGAGAATTGATGCTTCAACGTGATAGAGTACCTTGGGGGTCCATCATAATTTATCGAATCTTATTGATAGATAGCAAGCACATTTGAGCTCTAATATTTTTTTCTTTCTAGATTCACAAAAGTACATTTTCTAGAAAGTGCATCTACTAAAATTTCCACACACATAGACATTGTTCTTCCAACTTCTAAGCAACGTGAAATATATTTTTACCTGATCGACGTAGTAGTGGCTCCGTCGACCTCTATTGAATTCTAGAGCTTGTGAAATCCTAGATAAGGAAATTATTTGCACGATTTCAGGTCAAATCATAGACAAAATAATGTGCACTTCATCCAAGTGTTATTCGTATTAAACATGTTTTCGGTGGAGCAATTGCTTCGAGATAACTTGATCATCGAAGCCCATGTTTTAATGCCAAAATATGAAATTAGTAACGCCCTGCATGAAGGTTTGTATCATCGAGGAACATGCTTTCATTGGATAAATTTATCATAATTCTTTTGAGTTCTAATGTTTTGGATCATACCATACCACTACAAGAAGATTATTTAGATGTGAATCAATATTTGTATCGGCGCAACTCTAGAAATATGGATAATTTATCAAAGTTCTGCATTTGTAATTTAAATCAAAAGTTCCTATTTATCTTCTCTTAGATCATCTTCAATCAGTTGAGTGTGGTGGTGGAGTTGGTTGGCTCATAGCTTGAGTGCAAACACAATTTCTAGTAGATGCACACAATTGTATGATTTTTTATCTATCTGTAATTTCTGCATCCAAGTTTTGTTCTTGTAATTTTACGTTGTATGTACTTTGGATGTTGTATGCTGTACAAAATATTGATATGTAGAAATATGAAGGGGTGGTGGCGAAGTTGGCTTGCGCGTAGGTCTCATAGCAAAGTGTTATCCTGAGGTCGAGAGTTCAAGCCTCTCTCACCCCATTTGGACTAAGAGCAATGATGAGAATTGATGCTTCAACGTGATAGAGTACCTTCGGGGTCCATTTTTTACTTGATCGACGTAGTAGTTTGGTGGAGCAATTGCTTCGGGATCACTTGATCCTCGAAACCCTTGTTTTAATGCCAAATCATGAAATTAGTAACTCCCTGCATGAAGGTTTGTATCATCGAGGAACATTCTTTCATTGGATTAATTTGTCATAATTCTTTTGAGACATAATGTTTTGGATTAGACCATACCCTTGCAAGAAGATTATTTAGATTTGATTCAATATTTGGATCGGCGCAACTCTAGAAATATGGATAATTTATCAAAGTTCTGCATTTCTAATTTAAATCAAACGTTCTTATTTATCTTCTCTTAGATCATCTTCACTCAATTGAGTGTGGTGGTGCAGTTGGTTGCCTCATAGCTTGAGAGCAAGCACAATTTCTAGTAGATGCTCACAATTATTTGATTTTTTATCTATCCGTAATATCTGCATCCATGTTTTGTTCTTGAAATTTTACGTTGTATGTACTTTGGATGTTGTATGCTGTACAAAACATGGATATTTAAAAATATGAAGGGGTGGTGGCGCAGTTGGCTAGCGCGTAGGTCTCATAGCAAAGTGTTATCCTGAGGTCGAGAGTTCAAGCCTCTCTCACCCCATTTGGACTAAGAGCAATGATGAGAATTGATGCTTCAACGTGATAGAGTACCTTGGGGGTCCATCACAATTCATTGAATCTTATCGATAGATAGCAAGCATATTTGAGCTCTAATAATTTTTGCTTTCTAGATTCACAAAAGGTACATTTTCTAGAATGTGTATCTTCTAAAATTTACACACACATGGACATTGTTCTTCCAACTTCTAAGCAATGTGAAATATATTTTTACTTGATCGACGTAGTAGTGGCTCAGTCGACCTCTTTTGAATTCTAGAGCTTGCGAAATCTTAGATAAGGAAATTATTTTCACGGTTTCAGGTCAAATCATTTACAAAATAATGTGCACTACATCCAAGTGTTATTCGTATTAAACATGTTTTTGGTGGAGCAATTGCTTCGAGATAACTTGATCATCGAAGCCCATGTTTTAATGCAAAAATATGAAATTAGTAACGCCGTGCATAAAGGTTTGTATGATCGAGGAACATGCTTACATTAGATTAATTTGTCGTAATTCTTTTGGGACCTAATGTTTTGGATTAGACCATACCCCTGCAAGAAGATTATTTAGATGTGAATCAATATTTGGATCGACACAACTCTAGAAATATGGATAATTTATCAAAGTTCTACATTTCTAATTTAAATCAAACGTTCTTATTTATCTTCTCTTAGATCATCTTCACTCAGTTGAGTGTGGTGGTGGAGTTGGTTGGCTCATAGCTTGAGTGCAAGCACAATTTCTAGTAGATGCACACAATTGTTTCATTTTTTATATATCCGTAATTTCTGCATCCAAGTTTTATTCTTGTAATTTTACGTTGGATGTACTTTGGATGTTGTATGCTGTACGAAACATGGATATTTAAAAATATGAAGGGGTGGTGGCGCAGTTGGCTAGAGCGTAGGTCTCATAGCAAAGTGTTATCCTGAGGTCGAGAGTTCAAGTCTCTCTCACCCCATTTGGACTAAGAGCAATGATGAGAATTGATGCTTCAACGTGATAGAGTACCTTGGGGGTCCATCACAATTCATCGAATCTTATCGATAGATAGCAAGCACATTTCAGCTCTAATAATTTTTTCTTTCTAGATTCACAAAAGGTACATTTTCTAGAATGTGTATCTTCTAAAATTTACACACACATGGACATTGTTCTTCCAACTTCTAAGCAGTGTGAAATATATTTTTATGTGATCGACGTAGTAGTACCTCTGTCGACCTCTTTTGAATTCTAGAGCTTGCGAAATCTTAGATAAGTAAATTATTTTAACGGTTTCAGGTCAAATCACTGACAAAATAATGTGCACTTCATCCAATTGTTATTCGTATTAAACATGTTTTTGGTGGAGCAATTGCTTCGGGATCACTTGATTCTCGAAACCCATGTTTTAATGCCAAATCATGAAATCAGTAACTCCCTGCATGAAGGTTTGTATCATCGAGGAACATGCTTTCATTGTATTAATTTATCATATTTCTTTTGAGACCTAATGTTTTGGATTAGACCATACCCCTGCAAGAAGATTATTTAGATGTGAATCAATATTTGGATCGACGCAACTCTAGAAATATGGATAATTTATCAAAGTTCTGCATTTCTAATTTAAATCAAACGTTCTTATTTATCTTCTCTTAGATCATCTTCACTCAGTTGAGTGTGGTGGTGGAGTTGGTTGGCTCATAGCTTGAGTGCAAGCACAATTTCTAGTAGATGCACATAATTGTTTGATTTTTTATCTATCCGTAATATTTGCATCCAAGTTTTGTTCTTGTAATTTTACGTTGTATGTACTTTGGATGTTGTATGTTGTACAAAACATGAATATGTAGAAATATGAAGGGTTGGTGGCGCAGTTGGCTAGCGCATAGGTCTCATAGCAAAGTGTTATATTGAGGTCGAGAGTTCAAGCCTGTCTCACCCTATTTGGACTATGAGCAATGATGAGAATTGATGCTTCAATGTGATTACAGTACCTTGGGGGTCCATCACAATTCATCGAATCTTATCGATAGATAACAAGCACATTTGAGCTCAAATAATTTTTGCTTTCTAGATTCACAAAAGTACATTTTCTAGAATGTCCATCTACTAAAATTTCCACACACATAGACATTGTTCTTCCAACTTCTAAGCTACGTGAAATATATTTTTACATGATCCACATAGTAGTGGCTCAGTCGACCTCTTTTGAATTATAGAGCTTGCGAAATCTTAGATAAGGAAATTATTTGCACGATTTTAGGTCAAATCATAGACAAAATAATGTGCACTTCATCCAAGTGTTATTCGTATCGAACATGTTTTTGGTGGAGTAATTGCTTCGGGATCACTTGATTCTCGAAGCCCTTGTTTAATGCCAAATCATGAAATTAGTCGAGGAACATACTTACATTGGATTAATTTGTCATAATTCTTTTGGGACCTAATGTTTTGGATTAGACCATACTCCTGCAATAAGATTATTCATGCTTCAACGTGATAGAGTACCTTGGGGGTCCATCACAATTCATCGAATCTTATCGATAGATAGCAAGCACATTTGATCTCAATTAATTTTTGCTTTGTAGATTCACAAATGTACATTTTCTAGAATGTGCATCTACTAAAATTTCCACTTCTTCAAACGTCTAAGCAAAGTGAAATATATTTTTACCTGATCGACGTAGTAATGGCTCGGTCGACCTCTTTTGAATTCTAGAGCTTGCAAAATCTTAGATAAGGAAATTATTTGCATGGTTTCAGGTGCGTCGTCTCCCACTTAGCAGCGATCCCGACGAACTCATCGCCACCACTTCGTCCTCGACGGCGAAGCAGTGGAGGGATACAATCGACCTCGTCCGCTTGGTCCCCAGCAACGACTCGCCTGACTTCAACGCTTGCTGCATGCCTTGCATCACTGCGAGTTCAGCGGCGAACTTATCGCCGCGACTTGACCTCGCCTGATACTCCTCCATCCCCACTAGGGGACCATCAGATCCGCCGGCATCCCACGAGCAGTTAATTATGTTATCTCCCCACCTCCTTCTCATTTCCCTATTGTACCCTATCCTTCTTAGTTGTTATGTTTCTCTTTTTTCGTTACTTGAATTTATGTATATAGGATAAGAATGATGAGTGTAAGAGGAATCGAATTGAGGTTTGCACTAGGAAAAGTTATTACTAATTCCATATAGTTGATGATGATGTTTGATATGGAGTTGAAAAATAAAATAATTGAGTTGGCTTGGTGGTTGACTTGGACTAGTCTAATAAAACTTAAGTTGATCTATGGTAAATAAGGACTTAAAGTAGTGGGCTTGAGCATGAAGTTGAGTTTGGCTAATTAATTTGGATTAGGCCAAATAAATCATATAAGTTGAGTTATTAGTGATTAAATAATTCCTATCATATTAAATTATAAAGATTTTATATTTTAATAAAATCTTTATTGTTTTAGGAATCTTACTCCGACTTGAGAGTTGTGTATTATTAATATATCTGGATTGGTTCTGAAGTTCAGATCCTCATACAGGTGCGTTGGTTCATTGCAGTAGGATTTAATTCAACCTAGGGAAAATCTTAGAAAGATTTTATTAGGAAAGTCTTGGATGTCTTGAAACTAATAAAATACTATGTTTGTCAAATATATGATAACATGCATGCTAGAATAATATGATTTATGTAGCATAAATTATATGCCATGTGTATACTGCTTTGTATTTAACATGCTTTATTAATTTCTCATACATACTGCTTTGTTTTTTCTTATTGTGATATGATATGTTATCACCTGGCTAAAGAAGATAAGATGCGAATTAAAAGTTAAAATACTACATAGGAGGTAGTATCCAGAATGATTACCTGACACTCTAGTTTAGATAGAGATATAGGTAACATATGATACTAGCACCTCCTAGGGACATCACTATATCACAAATTATGAGGATGTATTAGTAACACACCCTAGATGATAAATCGAACCCTTAGTGTTCGAATAGTGATGTTCACTCACCATTACCACTCCTGAGGCTACAAACAGCTCAGATACTAGGAGTTAGTTGGGAATTGGGCTAGATTAACTCCAAGGTCAAGATAGACCAGAAAGCGGAGAAAGTCCATACCTGGATACAATTACCCGCATGCGTGACGTTGAGCGTCACCGTGATAGTCCCGGAATGGCCAACGGGGATGAACCCTTTCAAGGATTTAGCAGGCATGTAGTCGAGTTAGCCACAGCCCATTGTGCGGATGCGAGCTCAACTCGGCCAACATCAACTGCTATTGAATTGAAGAGGTGAATTCCCTTAAAGCCTTGGACAGTGGATCCGTAGACAACACGGCTACAATTCCAAACGTTCTGCAGACGATCTGATGAGCAGTCTGGATCTTAGGGTTATTAATTAATTCGGCTAGCCGTGGCCGAGGACATATTATTTGAGGTGACCCTGTCGACAGACAGTTGTGTAGCGCTACATGGTGGGTTGTGACCGTACTGGGTTTTCAAGGGGAAAGGTACGGGAGCAACCGGTTTTGCGACCAGCGGGACAGTAGAGAGAGATACACGGTCACCCGATCTCTCTGCCAACATCCGTGCAGCAGGCATAGGTAGAGACCTAGACATTCACGGCACGGATGGGCTTATGGGAATCCCTGATCAGGATATCCCCTGAGCATAGGCTGGCGGCCTGAGGCACTTGACATAAAGATAGAAATACTCCTAGATGACATATACTAGAGATACATACATTTATGTAACATAGATAACTTTTACTAGTGACAGACATGTTGTTCAACATAGATGATAATTATGAACATATACATACATACACAAATAATTAGAACTTGACATTGTGAATGGGATTATCTACGCCAAAAAGTTAATAATTAATAATTAATAAACCCAAAGGCATCCTAGTACTTCCCCCTAGTGTTTGATTTCCTATCTACGATTTCGAGCCGTAATTTCGCACTAGGCCGCAAGGCTGAGCACACCGCATTCAATGTGTGTGCAGGTGTGTTAGATGATCGATCGTGACGGTTGATGAAGATGAGTTATCGATGGATTTATTTTTATTGACCGATGCTTATCATAGAATTGTAGTAGGTTTATCGGGACTGTGTTAGCAGTGTTGAGTTAGATGTTTTAAATGTATATTTCACTGAATTGTTATGTATAATAATTGTGTGTATCATTAAATGCCTTGTATGGGTCCTTTGGGGCTCATACGGCGGTTGCCACGTGCCCGACAGTAGGGTCCGGGCGTGCCACGCCCTGCAAGAAGGTTTGTATCATCGAGGAACATACTTACATTGGATTAATTTGTCATAATTCTTTTGGGACCTAATGTTTTGGATTAGACCATACCCCTGCAATAAGATTATTTAGATGTGAATCAACATTTGGATCGGCACAACTCTAGAAATATGGATAATTTATCAAAGTTCTGCTTTTCTAATTTAAATCAAATGTTCTTATTTATCTTCTCTTAGATCATCTTTAATCAGTTGAGTGTGGTGGTGGAGTTAGTTGGCGCATAGCTTGAGTGCAAACAAAATTTCTATTAGATGCACACAATTATTTGAATTTTTATCTAACCGTAATATCTACATCCAAGTTTTATTCTTGAAATTTTACGTTGTATGTACTTTGGATGTTGTATGCTGTACAAAATATGGACATGTAGGAATACGAAGTGGTGGTGGCGTAGTTGTCTTGCGCGTAGGTCTCATAGCAAAGTGTTATCGTGAGGTCGAGAGTTCAATCTTAATGACAGACGTAGTAGTGGCTCAATCAATTCAAGCGCTTGCGAAATCTCATATAAGAAAATTATTTGCACGATTTGAAATCAAATCATGGACAAAATAATGTGCACTTCATCCAAGTGTTATTCGTATTAAACATGTTTTTGGTGGAGCAATTGCTTCGGGATCACTAGATCCTCGAAGCCCATGTTTTAATGCCAAATCATGAAATTAGTAATGCCCTGCATGAATGTTTATATCATCGAGGAACATGCTTATATTGGATTAATTTGTCATAATTCTTTTGAGACCTAATGTTTTGGATTAAAGCATACCCCTGCAAGAAGATTATTTAGATGTGAATCAATATTTGGATCTGCGCAACTCTAGAAATATGATTAATTTATCAAAGTTCTGCATTTCTAATTTAAATCAAACGTTCTTATTTATCTACTCTTAGATCATCTTCAATCAGTTGAGTGTGGCGGTGGAGTTGGTTGGCGCATTGCATGAGTGCAAGCACAATTTCTATTAGATGCACACAATTGTTTGATTTTTTATCTAACCGTAATATCGCCGACTCGCCCGTTTCGACTTGCCCGCTTGCTGCAAGTGCGTCGCACGTCCAGTGACGAGTTTTTTATTTTTTTTCTATTTCTTTTTCTTATATTATTATTTACTATTTATTTTATTTTATTATATATTTTTTTTCTTTTTACATTTATCTGCTTAATATTTTTATTTATTTTCTTTTCTTTTCCATTTCATTTTATTTATCTATTATTTTATTATTTTAATATTAAAATAATATTTTTGTATTTTTTGTATTTTTTATAAAGAAAATATGGTTTACACTATCTCTCAACCAACTCCTAGTATCTAAGCTATTTTTAGCCTCGGGAGTGGTGTTGATGATTGAATATCACTATTTGAACAATAACAGTTAGTAGTATCATTTAGGGTGCATTATTGATACCCTCTAATTATAATCTAGTCATTCCCTAGGAGGTGCTAGTATTATGTGTTTCATATGTCTCTATACTAGAGTGTAATGAATTATTTCTGATACTACCTCCTATGTAATGATACAAGTTTTTAATATTTAATTTCATAGTTCTCCACATAACAGTAACACAACATTAAGCAAATATAAGAATCATGCTCGATAGCAACCTAGTATATGACATGTCAATCATGCTCGATACCGTATTTAATATAGCATGCATATTTCATGGCATTTAACAAGTATAAGTTAATTATTTTTAAGACATCCAAGTCTTTCCTTAATATTCTTCCTAGCATAAATATAATCCTGCTGCGATGAACCAACATACCTGATCGAAATTTGAGCTTCAGAACCAATCCAAGTGAAGCTCAGGGATACCAATAATAATGCAACTCACTTGTCGAAATAACATTCCCAATTAATTATATTTATTTAGAACAAATTTTGTATAATTTTCTAGAATTATTAGGATAAAAATTTGATTAATTAAGAACCTAAATCATCAAAATAATTCGATTCCATCCAAATTAGTTATTCAACCTAAATTTATGCAATCAACTCAATCCAATTAACCCAATTTAATTAACCAAGCACTAAGTAATGTAACATATTTTAATTAATTCGATAAACTCATTTAATAAATCCAATTATAATTGATATCCAAATCAACCTCCTAGCCCACTTTAATAAATATGATTCTAATTGATCATGTTAAAATTGAATTATCAAACCCAAGTTAATTATTAAGCCCAACTCCCCTCATCTAACCCAAAGAAATTTGAGGCCCAATTTTATTATTCAAACTTAAGCCCAATTCATTTCCTTAGCCCATCAATCCCTAAGCTCACTTAGATTAATAATATTTAAACTAAGCACTCATCTTAATCAAACATGTCCAATTACTAAGCCCACATTAACCATCATCGCTCAACCTATCAGTAAAGTCCATACCAATATAAAATCTAAGTTAATGATTCCATAATTTAATCTAACATCACAATATAATCACTAGCAAATTAAAATTTAACAATCCTTTCTTGGTATCAACTTTCATTCATTTCTCTCTACATCCTTACTATTATACTACATGTATAAGCTCAAGTAAGGAAAAAAACAAAAAACAAAATGAGGACGAGGAGAGAGGTGGGGGAGATAGCAATGGCTCAGTCAACCTCTTTTGACTTCTAGAGCTTAAGATCTATTATTCGTAGTAGATATCTTTTTGGTGTAACAACTACTTCATGATCACTTGATCATCGAAGCCCATGTTTTATGCACAAAAGTTTGTATCATCGAGGAACATGCTTACATTGGATTAATTGGTCATAATTCTTTTGAGGACCTAATGTCTTTAATGAGACCATCCCTCTGCAAGAATATCATTTAGACGTGAATCTACATTTGGATAGGTGCAAATCTAGAAATATGGAAAATTAATGAAAGTTCTGCATTTCTAATTTAAATGAAATGATCTTATTTATCTTCTCTTAGATCATCTTCATTCGGTTGAGTGTGGTGGTAGAGTTGGTTGGCAAATAACATGAGTAAAATCACTATTTCTCTTAAATTCACACAATCCTTTGATATTTTATCTAACAGTAATATCTGCATCCAAGTTTTGTTCTTAAAATTTTATGTTGCATGTACTTTGGATGTTGTATGTTGTACAAAACTTGGATTGGTTGGAATATGAAGGAGTGGTGGCACAGTTGGCTAGCGCGTAGGTATCATAGCAAGTGTTATCCTCAGGTTGAGAGTTTAATCCCATATAATAATTATCTCATATAAGCAAATTATTTGCACGATTTCAGGTGAAATCATGGAGAAAATAATGTGCACTTCATCCAACTATTATTCAAATTAAACATCTTTTTGGTGCTGCTTCAGGATCACTTGATCATGAATGCACGAAGGTTTATATCATCGAGGTGAATCTACATTTGGATCGGTGCAAATCTATAAATATGAATAATTTATCAAAGTTATGCATTTCTAATTTAAATCAAACAATCTTTTTTATCTTCTCTTAGATCATCTTCATTTAGTTGAGTTTGGTAGTGGAGTTGGTTGGCGCACAGCATGAGTGCAATCATTATTTCTCTTAGATTCACACAATCATTTGATTTTTTATCTAACGATAATATCTGCATCCAAGTTTTCTTCTTAAAATTTTACATTGTATGTATTTTGGATGTTGTATGTTATATAAAACTCGAATCGCTTGATCATCGAAGCCCATGTTTTAATGCCAAAACATCAAATTAGTAAGCATTCCACTGCACAAAGGTTTGTATCATCAAGGAACATGCTTACATTGGATTAATTGGTCATAATTTTTGGGGACATATTGTCTTTGATGAGACCATGCCCCTGCAAGAAGATTATGTAGATGTGAAGCTACATTTGGATCGGTGCAAGTCTAGACATATGGATAATTTATCAAAGTTCTACATTTTTAATTTAAATCAAACATTCTTATTTATCTTCTCTTAGATCATCTTCATTCAATTGAGTGTGGTGGTGGAGTTGGTTGGCGCATAGCATGAGTGCAATTACTATTTCTCTCACACAATCATCTGATTTTTTATCAAAGCGTAATATTTCCATCCAAGTTTTGTTCTTGAAATTTTACGTTGTATGTACTTTGGATGTTGCATGCTCTACTAAACTTGGATTCGTTAGAATATGAAGGGGTGGTGGTGCAGTTGGCTAGCACAAAGGTCTCATAGCAAAGTGTTATCCTTAGGTCGAGGGTTCATGCCTCTCACACCCCATTCGCGACTCTTATCGATAGATAGCAAGCACATTTGAGCTCTAATAATTTTTGTTTTCTAGATTCACAAAATTACTTTTTCTAGAATTTGCATCTACTAAAATTTCCCTACACATAGATATAGTTCTTACATCTTCTAAAAAAGTGTAGTAGATTTTTACCTGATCAACATAGTAGTGGCTCAGCCAACCTCTTTTGACTTTTAGAGCTTGCGAAATCACATATAAGAAAATTATTTGCACGATTTCAGGTGAAATCATGGAGAAAATAATGTGCACTTCATCCAATTATTATTCATATTAGACATCTTTTTGGTGCAGCAACTGCTTCAGGATCACTTGATCATCGAAGCCCATGTTTTAATGTCAAAATATGAAATTTAAGCATTCCACCCTGTGCAAAAATTTGTATCATCGAGGAAAATGCTTACATTAGATTAATTGGTCATTATTCTTTGGGGACCTAATGTCTTTGATGAGACCATGCCCTTGCAAAAATATTATTTAGATGTGAATCTATATTTGGATTAGTGCAAATCTAGAAATATAGATAATTTATCAAAGTTATGTATTTCTAATTTAAATCAGACGATCTTATTTATCTTCTCTTAGATAATCTTTATTCAGTTGAGTTTGATGGTGGAGTTTGTTGGCAAAGAGCATGAGTGCAATCACTATTTCTCTTAGATTCACACAATCGTTTGATTTTTTATCTAACTGTAATATCTACATCTAAGTTTTGTTCTTGAAATTTTACATTGTATGTACTTTGGATGTTGTATGCTATATACAACTTGGATCACTTGATCATTGAATTCCATGTTTTAATGTCAAAATATGAAATTAGTAAGCATTCCACACTGCACCAAGGTTTGTATCATCGAGGAACATGCTTACATTGGATTAATTGGTCATAATTCTTTGGGGACCTAATGTCTTTGATGAGACCATGCCCCTGCAAGAAGATTATGTAGATGTCAATCTACAATTGGATCGGCGCAAGTCTAGACATATGGATAATTTATCAAACTTCTACATTTCTAATTTAAATCAAATGTTCTTATTTATCTTCTCTTAGATCATCTTCATTCAGTTGAGTATGGTGGTCGAGTTGGTTGGCACATAGCACGAGTGCAATCACTATTTCTCTCACACAATCATCTGATTTTTTATCTAACTGTAATATCTCCATCCAAGTTTTGTTCTTGAAATTTTACGTTGTATGTACTTTGGATGTTGTATGCTATATACAACTTGGATTGGATGGAATACGATGGGGTGTTGGTGCAGTTGTTGTCATGCCCCGACCCTACTGTCGGGCACGTGGCAACCGCCGTATGAGCCCCAAAGGACCCATACAAGGCATCAAAGTGATACATACAATCCATATACATCATTTACACAGCGGAATATACATTTAAAACATCTAACTCAACACTGCTAACATAGTCCCGATAAACCTACTACAATTCTATGATAAGTTTCGATCAATAAAAATAAATTCGTCGACAAACTCATCTTTATCACCCGTCGTGATCGATCGTCTAACACACCTACACACACATTGAACGCGGTGTGCTCAGCCTTGCGGCCTAGTGCGAAATTTCGGCTCGAAATCATAGATAGGAAATCAAACACTAGGGGGAAGTACTAGGATGCCTTTGGGTTTATTAATTATCAATTATTAACTTTTTGGTGTAAATAACGTCATTGACAAAGTTGAGTTCCAACTATTTGTGCATAACTGTATATGTTCCTAGTTGTCATCTATGTTGAACAATATGTCTGTCACTAGTAAAAGTCATCTATGTTGCATAAATGTATGTATCTCTAGTATATGTCAACTAGGAGTATTTCTGTCTTTATGTCAAGTGCAACGGGCCGCCAGCCTATGCTCAGGGGATATCCTGATCAGGGATTCCCATAAGCTCATTCGTGCCGTGAATGTCCAAGTCTCTACCTATGCCAGCTGCACGGATGTTGGCAGAGAGATCGGGTGACCGTGTATCTCTCTCTACTGTCCCGCTGGTCGATCCCTACACCTCGTCCCAGCAAAACCGGTTGCTCCCGTACCTTTCCCCTTGGAAATCCAGTACGGTCACAACCCACCATGTAGCGCTACACAACTGTCCGGACTAGTCATCAGATCGTCTACAGAACGTCTGGAATAGTAGCCGTGTGGTCTATGGATCCACTGTCCAAGGCTTTAAAGGATTTCATCTCTCCAATTCAATAGCAGTTGATGTTGGCCGAGTTGAGCTCGCATCCGCACAATGGGCTATGGCTACCTCGACTACGTGCCTGCTAAATCCTTGGAAGGGTTCATCCCCGCTGGCCATTCCAGGACTATCATGGTGACGCTCAAACGTCATGCGTGCGGGTAATTGTATCCGGGTATGGACTTACTCCGCTTTTTGGTCTATCTTGACCTTGGAGTTTATCTAGTCCATTTCCCAACCAACTCCCAGTATCTGAGCTGTGTGTAGCCCTAGGAGTGGTAATAGTGAGTGAACATCACTATTCGAACACTAAGGGTTCGATTTATCACCTAGGGTGTGTTACTAATACACCCTCTCAATATGTAATCTAGTGATGTCCCTAGGAGATGCTAGTATCAAATGTTACCTATGTCTCTATCTAAACTAAAGTGTTAGGTAACTATTTTTGATATTATCTCCTATGTGGTATTTTAACTTTATAATCAATATATCATCTTCTTTATCAAGGTAGTAGCATATCACAAAATAATAAGGAAAAATAAAACAATATGTAAAAGAATTTGACAAAGCATGTTAAACAACATACACATGACATAAAATTCATGCTACATAAATAATATCATTCTAGCATGCGTGTTATCACATATTTAGCAAACATAACATTTTATTAGTTTCAAGGCATCCAAGACCTTCCTAATAATATCTCAGTAGGTAGTTCCCTAGTTTGAATAAATCCTAATTACGATGAACCAATGCACCTGATGATGTAGTCTCGTCTTCTTCAGAACCAACCATGTAAAATTTCACACTTCCTTTAATCGTTTCGAGAAGACCTTCCTAATATAAACAAAGTTATATTTAGGTGTTTACTTTGTATGCGATTTATAAGTAACATTGTACATAATATGATAAGTCATCTCCCTATGTTGTTTCTCCACCAAACACGATATCACCTAAACTAATAGTCCAAATCAAAATAAGGTCCAAGTCAATATGAAATCCAAGCTATTATTCCCTAATTTTATCTAACGTCATAACATCATCACTAGCAAACTGGTATTCCACAATTCTTCCTCGATGTCAACCTTCATTCGATTCTCTCCATATACCTAATTACAAATTGGACAAGTAAGGTGTGGCCGATCAATAGACAAATCCAGCAGAAGAAATTGGCACCTCAGTAGATTCGATTGAGTTGGGAATGGAGGTGACCGATCGGTAGACAGACAGATCGGCGATTGGCGATGGTACGTCAGAGACAGCTTCGACGAAGGATCGGAAAGACTCGATGAAGACTCGAGTTAGATCTTCGGTGAGCAGCCGCGAACACAGCACAGGTCGATCCTCGTCGAGTACGAGAGTCTCCGTCAATCGTGCCCTCTGCCACTTGACCGTCGAGCGGTGGAATGCGTCGAGCAAAGGGGAAGGGATGAGGGCGATGCGACTTGGGGGAAAATTGTTAGGGTTCAGTTTTTGTCTGCATGAGTCGGTTCGAGCGAACCGGCTTAATTTGGTCGGTTCGGGCGAGCCGGTTTAGATAAACAGGTCCGACTCAGCCATGTGAGCTACATGTGACTAGTGAACTTATGCAGTTCACCCCCTTGAGTCCATTTAATCTCAACTAAGTCCCTTTATTTTTAATAAAATTCTAACTAGGTCCCTATAAATTTTAATAAATTACAACTACATCCTTTTTAATCCAAAATTTAAACTAATGTCACCATTTTGGTTCTAACCCAATCTAAAAGTTCTCTAACCCTCTTCCACACAAATCTAAACTTGTGTAAAATTTTAATCTCTCATTTTTCACAAATTAAACCATATAAAAGTGAGGGTTTACAGTTGTCTAGGCGTTAGTCTCATAGCAAAGTGTTATTTTGAGGTTGAGCGTTCAAGTCTCTCTCACCCCATTCGACCAAGCAAGCACCTTGTGGGAGTTTTATTGATAGACAACAAGCACATTTGAGCTACATCTTCTAAATAACGTCAAATAGATTTTTATCAGATCAATGTAGTGGCTCACTCGACCTCTTTTGACTTCTAGAGCTTGCGAAATCTCATATAAGAAAATTATTTGCATTATTTCGAGTGAAATCATTGTGAAATCTCATCATTGAGTTTGATGGTGGAGTTGGTTGACGTATAGCATGAGTTCAATCACTATTTCTCTTAGATTTACACAATCATTTTATTTTTTATCTAACCATAATATCCGCATCCAAGTGTTGTTCTTAAATTTTATATTGTATATAATTTGGATGATGTATGCTTTATACAACTTGGATTGGTTGGACTACGAAGGGATGGTAGCGCAGTTGTCTAGCACGTATGACTTTTTATCTAACCATAATACCCATATCTGAGTTTTGTTCTTTAAATTTTATAGTATATGCACTTTGGTAAAATGTATGCTATATATAACTCAGATTAGGTGGATGATGAAGGAGTAGTGCCAGAGTTGGCTAGTGCGTAGGTCTCGTAGCAAAGTGTTATCCTAAGGCTAATTGAAATCTCATTTAAGCAATTAGTTGCATGATTTAAGGTGAAATCATCGAGAAAATAAGATGCACTTCATCCAAGTGTTATTCTTATTAGACATCTTTTTGGCACAGTAAGTGGTTCAAAATCACTTGATCATCGAATCCATGTTATAGTATCAAAATATGAAATTTGTAAGCATTTCACCCAGCACAAAGATTTGAATAATTGAGGAACATGATTACATTGGATTAATTGGTCATAATTTTTTAGGGACCTAATGTCTTTGATGAGACCATGCCCCTTCATGAACACTATGTAGATGTAAATCTACATTTGGATGGGTGTGGTGGTTGGATAGTTCTCCATTTCTAATTTAATCATGAGTGTGGTGGTTGAGTTGGTTAGTGCATAACATGTGTAATCACTATTACTCTTAAATTCACACAATAATTTGTTTTTTTATCCAATCGTAACATCTGTATCCAAGTTTTGTTCTTGAAATTTTATATTATATGTACTTTGGGATGATGTGTGCTATATAGAACTTAGATTATGTGGACTACCTAGGGGCAATGGCATAGTTGGCGGCGATGAGAATTGGTGCACGTAGGTCTCATAGCAAAGTATTATCCTCTCTCACCCCATTTAGTCAAGATGAGAATTGGTGCTTTAATGTGATAGAATACCCCTTGGGGGTCAATCACAATTGATCAATATTTCTCTTGGATTCTCCCACCCCATCTAGTCAAGAGTTATGATGAGAATTGGTGATTCATTGTGATAGTTGGGGGTTAATCACAATTGATCAATATTTCTCTTATTCACACTATGTACTTTGGTAAAATGTGTCTACCAAAGTGTAGATTCACTAAATTTTTTCTTTGAAGTTGGTCAGAAACCTTATCGAATCCTTTACTTATAGAGTTCTCTGATGATAATCAATAATGGTACCAATCAATTGTTCTCATTATTAAGAGTTGAGATTTGTATTTTTTCATCAAGGGTAATTGTGTAATATATGATTATTTTGAAGGTTATGTAGAAAAATAACATGGAATACTTATTTATAAAATCACATGAATTTTTGAAATATTAAATTTTGATGTAAAAATTATACCATCACATTGGATGTGAGGTTTGTATTTTTGCATCAAGGGTAGTTGTGTAATATATTATTATTTTGAAGGTTACGTTGAAAAATAATATGGAGGATTTATTTATAAAATGAAATAGATTTTTGAAGTATTGAATTTTGACATAAAAATTATACCATCGGATTGAATTTTTAATTTAAAATCCAACGACGCAAACGAATCATAATTTGGACATTATTTGGTTGGTCAAATCATTGAACCAAAGATTGATTCAAATGGATGGACGATATCAAATCACTTAAAGCGGCGAACGATCAGGATTTAATCTCACAAAGCAGTCGGCAGCAATAAGATACAAATTATTTATTGTATTAAATCTTTCTTTTTCATCCCACCGCACAACCTTTCTTTCCTCTCTCCTCCTCTTCTTCGAACAGAAGCGATGGGCAACTCCGCCCTTCACTTTGACGGCGATGATCCGATCAAACCCGATGGAATTTTTCAATGGGATTTCAGCGACAGCAGCTAGGATAACACAATAAAATCATTATTTGAGATTTTTGGTGGAGATTTGAGGAAGAAAAGAGGAGGGAAGAGGCGGCGGCCGAAACTCCATCACCGGAGCTTTCTCCGGCAATTGCCGACCATTCGGACTATAGAACATTTCAAACTTGATACCTACAACTTCTCCTCGATGAGAGCTATCAATTGGTACCATTGTTGAAGGTTATTGACGCCGGTTGGCCGCCGATGAGCTAAAAATCCTAAATTTGGGGATTTCACCCAAGTGAATTCTTTGATGAAATTGATCTCGTATGAGCTATAAAAATGGGGCAAATATGATTTTTGGATTTTTGGTGAAGAGAGCTTTCGATTAATATCAATATTGGTACTGATAGGAGAACTCCGCTGGCGAGGGTTTCAGCAAACTTTCCGGCGACTCTCCAGCGAACTTTTCGGTGAACTTGAGATAAAAATTAAGGTGAATCTAGAAATCATTTTAAGCATATTGGTAAAGATGGATTTAAGAAATTATTACCAGATTGAGAATTAAATTTTATTAAAATATTAACAGAAAAATTCGATAACTAGGTACGAGGATACTAACGATCGCAATACGAGTTAGAATGCAATTACGACGATAGGATCAGGTGAGTGTTTATTCTCCAGTAGAATAGACAAGATAGGTCTCAATATTTAGTCCATGAGAACTATATTCCTTTGATTAGTTATACTTGATATTTTTTGACTCTCCTGCTAGTTAATATTTCTAATTATGATCATAAATGAGTTGTGAATCACATTTGATATGCTTTTGTTTGATTCTAAATCTAGCATATGCATCTCTTTGACTATTCGTAATAATACTTTACTTTTGGAATGTATATGACTAGGATGAAATATTACTAGATTGTGCTATATGCACCATCACTGCAATGATAAGAGATTATATTATTGGTAGTCCCATGGGACACCTATGAAGAGGGGTGTGTGGCGATAATTCCCGAGCTCAGAATGGGAGACCGGGTTACTCCTGACTGGTTCTACATTAGACTAGCTATGGATACCAGGTAGTGAGGTCCAGTGGGCAACCCAAGGGGAAAGGGGCTTTAGTTCTATATTTTTGTATTTCTACTTTGATCTAGGTACCTTATGGTACTTAATTCCTCCCCCTGAGGTAACAGTTGTTGGCCACAACTGTTGTTGATTTAGCTAACCCCAGATTCAGTCTCATATGACTATTGATTATTCTTCTTGTTTGGCTATTGCACCCAAATAATCGATTAGTTCCATTCATGAGACTTTGTTATTCTATGTTCTTGGTTTTATATTATTTTATACCCAACTCACTGGGTATAAGCATACTCACCCTATAGAGGGACTCATTTTTATTTTTCAGGACCACAGCAGGAGAGAGACTCGTAGATCGTGAAACAAGTAGCCATGTGTTCGACTTTTAAAAGGTGGAATATTGCTACATTTACTTTGTGCATATAGAGATCTACTGGTTAGACCTTTTGTATATGCTAGGGTATATGTCCAAATTTTGATTGTAAAATATATGTATGTAAGTGTTTCATTGTACATAAGATCTGATTTTGAAGATATATAGTTTTACAGTTATATTGATTTGTAATCCAGTTCTCTCCTTCCATAAGGAAGGGGATAAACACTAGGTGTCACACCCCAATCCACCTTTGGGCACGTGGCAACCGTCGTATAAGCTGCACTTCTCCACTACGACTTATACAAGGCTCGATGTATCACAAAGCATAACAATTTCCTTTTTATTAAACACAGCGGAAACATAAACAATGTACATTTTACATTAATGCTATAAGAATGAAATCTTTATCTAAATTTCAAAAGTAAATTCTATTTCACCACATCTAGGTTCTCCCTCAATCCTCATATCAAAGCCCAACCTGTAACCTATGTAACAGGGGAAAAATATGCACATCTGAGTCACGAAACTCAGTGAGGCTACAGAGAGAGCACCCTAAAAATGGGCATAAGGTATTGTACAGACCAATAAGAAAATATATCCACTAAAATCACATATTAATTCAACATATCAACAAAATATCACATAGTAATTCCACATGTCAACACGGTATAACCAAACAGCAAATATGAAACATCATAAACATGATCATAATAAGGTATATAACAGAATATGATCATAAGAACGCCATTAAACAAAAGGTGTTATATCACTTTAATTAACATATCATCATCTATCCATTCTACACCTAAGGTAGCCTCTTATGTTCAAGGTAAATCCCTCGTCAGAGATTTTCCTGAACCCGTCAGTGTCAACTCTATGTCTCTGTCCTATATGCATGTATACTGACATTGGCAGAAGGAGCTGGTGTCTACGGCACCCCTTCTTTCCAAACACAAGTACCATACAACGCTGTAATTCTGCCCCATGGCAGGATCACCATACAAAACAATCAGCCACATCAATCTACAGCCTGACAAGCTGAGACCCACTACATATGCTACCAATGAACCTGGATTGCTCAGGGACCCACCATCGTTGAGCATGCCAGTGTCAATCAGGTTCCCTAGCCTGGGTAGCGCATGGGACGGTATTGTTGCTAGCACACCATCTACCTTGGTGTAACACAAATAAGTTGAGCTCTACACCGAAGTGAGATCCCGGCTACACCAAAGCATTTGTGGCTAAGTCAATCGAACGTGAATCTCTACCATTACTAGCACATGGCTCCTCACCACATGTTGGCACATAGCAGCCTAAGAACCTAAGTTCTTAGTAATGTATTAAGTCAGACCACCCTAGGTATTATCATAACATGTACCTAAGGTGTCTCAAGTTTATCTCATGTCATCATGTTTTATGTCCTTACTAAGTGTCTCTTGCACCTCTTCAGCTGCCGATGCGCCTGCAATGCTCCGATTAAAGCATAAAATCGACTCAACTGGAGTCGATCCCTCTTCAGATAGCCCGCCGCGGTGGGAGGAATGACGTGCCGCGTTCCTCGCTGACAAAACTAGCGGAAACAGGGATTTCCCCTTGTTTGTCGCTTCTCATCAACTACTTGCCCACCGGAGTCGATTCCACCCGCCTCCGGCCATGAAGCAGCGACCAACAGCAGCTCCCGTCGTCAGTGCAGCTTCGCCAGAAATCGCCATCGTCGAACTCACCTCCAAAACCCTCGAACAGCCGCTCCCTTCGCAGCTCTGTTCGCAAGGGTTTTAAACCCTATCGGCGAGTTGGCTAACTCGCCCCGACTCGTCCGAGCCCACTCACCTCAACTCGTTGCACGTGCAGCGACGGTTTAAATTTATTATTATTATTATTATTTATCTTTATTATTAATATTATATTATTACTATTTATAACTAATTAATTATTATTATTATTATTTGAATTATCTGATAAATACATAAAAATTTTATTTTATTTATTTATCTATTATTTTATTATTAAAATAATATTAATTATTTTTTTTAAATTTTTTTTCTTTTCGAATACAGGGTTTACACTAGCTAAGCTTAGTGGGCTCTCATATAATCCTAAAGGGTAAGTGGGGTTATGTGGAGAGTTCACTGCGGTCTGCCACACGCTCTAGGGGAATGTACGGGGCATGATATATGATTTTTAATTTGGAATTCAATGATGCAAATGGATTGTAATTTGGACGTCATTTGGTTGGTCAAATTATTGAACCAAGGATAGATCCAAATGGACGGATGAGATTAAATTACTTAAAACGGTGGATAACTCATGTTTAACCTCAGCGAACCTATGTTAAACCAAGGTTCAAGCAAACATCAGCTAAGTGAACCAGCATTGATTTATATTTATTTTAATTAAGTTCTTTTCTTCCCATCATGGGAAGTTTCTCTTTTCTTCTTCTCCTCTTCATGCGAGCAACGACACTACCCCTTCTTATCGACGATGCTTTGGCCACCTTCGATTGAATTTTTTAACAGAATTTGAACCGTAACTTCAGTGAGTTAAAGAACACATTGGAACCATTATTTTTAAGTTTTGTTGGAGATTTAAGGGAGAAAAGAGGAGAGAGGCATCGGCGGCGACAATAACATCGTCGAAGCTTGTTCTAATGATTACTGACCATTCTGACTACGAAACTTGACAAACTTGGTACCTATGGTTTCTCCTTGACAAGAGCTATCCCTTGGTACATGGGTTGAGGACTATTGGCAGCCGGTTGGCCGCCGATGAGCTAAAAACTCTAACTTTGTGATTTTGTCTCAGTGAGTTTAAACGGTGAAATTAGCCACATATGAGAACAAAAAATTGGAAAAATATAATTTTTAGATTCCTGATGAAGAGAGCTATTGATTGGTACCAATATTAGTGCTGATTGGAGATCTTCGCCAGCGAGGGTTCCGATGAATTTTTCGACGAACTTGGGATAAAAATTAGGGTGAATCTAGGGATCATTCTAAGAGTGCTGGTGAACATGCATTTGAGAAATTATTATCGAATTGAGAATTAAAAATTATTAAAATATTTACAAAAAATTTGGTAACCAAGCACGAGGATACTAACGATCGTAATACGATTTAGGACATGCTTACGATGATAGGATTAGATGAGTATTTATTCTCTCGGCAGAATAGATGGGATAGTTCTTAATGTTTAGTTCACGATAACTATATCCCTTTGATTATTTATATTTGATATCCTTTGACTCTCTTACTAGTTAATATAGCTCCTGATTGTAACTATAAATCAGTTATGAATAATCTCTGCTATCTATACTTATTGATATAAGTTTTTCATTGTTATTGTTCCTAAGCATAATACTGTGCTCTTGCTAACTCTAAATCTAGCAAATGCATCTTTTTAATTATTCGTGATAATACTTCACTTTTGGAATGCTTATAGCTAGGATGATATATTACTGGATAGTGCTATAGGCACCTCCACTGCAGTGATAGGAGATTATATTATTAACACTCCTAAGGACCACCTATGAAGAAGGGCATGGGGCGATAGTGCCCGAGGTCAGGATGGGAGACTAGGTTAATCCTTACTGGTTTTACACTGGAGTAACTATAGATACCAGGTAGCGAGGTTCAATGGATAACTCAGGGGGAGGGGGGGTAGGGGCTTTGTTTCTATATTCTTGTGACTTACTTTGATTTGGGTACCCTATGATGCTTGATATCTCCTCCTAAGGTGACATTTGTGGCCAAGACTGTCGTTGAATTAGCCAGCCCCAGATTCAGTCTCATAGAGAAAATTTTCATTTTGCTTAGATACCATCAGAATCCAACTAACGATCACCGACATTAGCTTTTATTCAAAGTTATCAAATATGTGCTGGAAAGGTCATTGAACCAGTATAATTTGCAATGGCTAAAATCGAATATATAGTGATAAAAAACACCCTCAAGTCACTATTTTGAGCGTATAATGGTCCACATAAAAATACATTTGGGATGAAAAATACGACTACACCAGAAAATCAACGAGAGATTATCATTTTGATATCAAAAATCTACATTCAATAAAAGGTCAACCACGTTTTAAGTTGAACCTATTATAGTCAAAAGCCAATTTTATAGAAGATGCATATGTATAGCAGCAATGGCGTTTTAAGACCTTTAGCGTGTAAGACTAACGTGATAACCAACTACACCACAACACCAAATGAACAACTCACCTAGTTGTCGTACTCGTCATCCATTGTAAAAGTTGGCAAAAAGTTTTCTTGAGAAGAATTTCTTGTTGCTTAGATACCCTAGGAGTCCATCTTATGATCACCATCTTTAGCTTTTGTCCAAAGTTATTGCATATGCATGGTGTAAAGGTGATTGAACCGATAAAATTTGCAGCGTCTAATGTCGAACATTAAATGATAAAAAGCTTATACTCCTACGCATAAGATTATATTTGCAAAAGATAAATATAACTACACTATAGGACCAACGTGAGATTGCCCTCCTAAGAATAAAATTATATTATTTTGTAAAGAGCATCTACATCTTTCGAATGAAACTAAAGAATAATTACATCTTCAATGCTATGCACAGACGTGCTAACCAACTAATCCATAACAATGAATTATCAATTCTATGCATACAAGCTAAACTCCACAAAGGCATTGGTTAAGAAAACCAAGTCTCGAGAAAAATTTATTAAGACCCGAAGTGTTTCCGCATCGAACTTCTAGTCGTACTCATCGTCCATTGTAATAGTTGGCAAAAAGTTTTCTTGAGAAAAATTTCTTTTTGCTTAGATACCTTAACAGTCCAACTTATGATCACCATCATTAGCTTTTGCCCAAAGCTATTGCATATGCATGGTGGAAAGGTGATTGAACCGATATAATTTGCAACGTCTAATATCAAACATTAAACGATAGAAAACAACCTAAAGTTTTCGTTCCTAGCTTATATTCATATGCATAAAATTACATTTGCAAAAGAAAAATACATCTACACTATAAAACCAACGTGAGATCGCCATCATAAAAACAAAGATCTACTATCGAGTAAAGGGCATCAATATCCTTCGGTTAAAACTAAAAAATAACTAAACCTTCACCGCTATACATAGACATGCTAACAAACTAATCCATAACACTGAATTATTGATTCTAAGCATACAAGCTAAACAACACACGGGCGATGGTTAACTAATCTTAGTCTCGAGAAAAATTTATTAACACCCGGAGTGTTTACGCATCGAACTGATGGTCCATAAAATTAACTTTTGCTCATAATTCTAAAATATAAAAGGATATAAGTCGATTGAGGGATATGTGTTGCTTTGCTCAAGGTAGAATTTGCGGTGATTATAAACAATGCCAAATCACTCACTGAGCTTATATTTTCGAGTATAAAATTACATTTTCAAAGCAAACGAAGAACTAGACCACGAAGCCAATGTAAGAGTCTCTTGTATTGTGAAAAAAAATTATCACCCTGATGAATTAGCAATGGAATGGCGTTGCCTTGGTTTGAACCAGAGACCTTCAATGTGTTAAACTGACGTGATAACCAACAACATCACAACACCAAATCATTTAATAAATTTACGTACTAATTCTGGCACACGTTTGATGGTTGATAAAAAGATATTCGGATAAAAATTTCATGTTGTTTAGATACCATCAGAATCCAACTAACGATCACCGACATTAGCTTTTATTCAAAGTTATCAAATATATATGCTGGAAAGGTGATTGAACCAGTATAATTTGCAATGCCTAATATCGAATATATAGTGATAAAAAAACACCCTCAAGTCACTATTTTGAGCGTACAATCGTCCACATAAAAATATATTTGGGATGAAAAATACGACTACACCAGAAAATCAACGAGAGATTATCATTTTGATATCAAAAATCTACATTCAATAAAAGGACAACCACGTTTTTCAAATTAAACTAAAGAATAACTACATCTTCGGCGTCAACTAAAGTATAAAAATAAATAATTCATCTTAAGAAGGGAAGTTGAATGTGAATGAGAAAAAATTCATGACACCGAGAATCCATAGTTGTCGTACTTGTCATCCATTGTAAAAGTGGGCAAAAAGTTTTCTTGAGAAGAATTTCTTGTTGCTTAGATACCCTAGCAGTCCAACTTATGATCACCATCTTTAGCTTTTGTCCAAAGTTATTGCATATGCATGGTGTAAAGGTGATTGAACCGATAAAATTTGTAGCGTCTAATGTCGAACATTAAATTATAAAAAGCAACCTAAAGCTGTCGTTCGCAGCTTATACTCCTACGCATAAGATTATATTCGCAAAAGATAAACATAACTACACTATAGGACCAACGTGAGATTGCCCTCCTAAGAAAAAAATTCTACTATTTTGCAAAGAGCTTCTACATCTTTCGAATGAAACTAAAGAATAATTTCATCTTCAATGCTATGCACAGACGTGCTAACCAACTAATCCATAACAATGAATTATCAATTCTATGCATACAAGCTAAACACCACAAAGGCATTGGTTAAGAAAACCAAGTCTCGAGAAAAATTTATTAAGACCCGAAGTGTTTCCGCATCGAACTTCTAGTCGTACTCGTCGTCCATTGTAATAGTTGGCAAAAAGTTTTCTTGAGAAAAATTTCTTTTTGCTTAGATACCTTAACAATCCAACTTATGATCACCATCATTAGCTTTTGCCCAAAGCTATTGCATATGCATGGTGGAAAGGTGATTGAACCGATATAATTTGCAACGTCTAATATCAAACATTAAACGATAGAAAACAACCTAAAGTTTTCGTTCCTAGCTTATATTCATATGCATAAAATTACATTTACAAAAGAAAAATACATCTACACTATAAAACCAACGTGAGATTGCCATCATAAAAACAAAGATCTACTATCGAGTAAAGGGCATCAATATCCTTCGGTTAAAACTAAAAAATAACTAAATCTTCACCGCTATACATAGACGTGCTAACAAACTAATCTAACACTGAATTATTGATTCTAAGCATACAAGCTAAGCAACACACGGGCGATGGTTAACTAATCTTAGTCTCAAGAAAAATTTAATAACACACGGAGTGTTTACGACGAGTATAAAATTACATTTTCAAAGCAAACAAAGAACTAGACCACGAAGCCAAAGTAAGAGTCTCTTGTATTGTGAAAAAAATGTAATACCCTAATGAATGAGCAATGGAATGGCGTTGCCTAGGTTTGAACCAGAGACCTTCAGTGTGTTAGACTGACGTGATAACCAACTACACCACAACAGCAAATAATTCAATATATTTACGTACTAAATCCTGCACGCGTTGGATGGTTGATAGAAAGTTATTCGGAGAAAAAAATTTTGTCGCTTAGATACCATCAAAATCCAACTAACGATCGCCCACATTAGATTTTATTCAAAGTTATCAAATATATGTGCTGGAAAGGTGATTGAACAAGTATAATTTGCAATGGCTAATATCGAATATATAGTGATAAAAAACACCCTCAAGTCACTATTTTGAGCGTATAATCGTCCACATAAAAATATATTTGGGATGAAAAATACGACTACACCAGAAAATCAACGAGAGATTATCATTTTGATATCAAAAATCTACATTCAATAAAAGGATAACTACATCTTCGGCGTCAACTAAAGTATAAAAATAAAAGCATAAAGCATATGTATGGCAATGGCGTTGTCTTAGTTTGAACCAGAGACCTTTAGTGTGTAAGACTAACGTAATAACCAACTACACCACAACACCAAATCAACAACTCACATAGTTGTCGTACGTGTCATCCATTGTAAAAGTTGGCAAAAAGTTTTCTTGAGAAGAATTTCTTGTTGCTTAGATACCCTAGGAGTCCAACTTATGATCACCATCTTTAGCTTTTGTCCAAAGTTTTTGCATATGCATGGTGTAAAGGTCATTGAACCGATAAAATTTGCAGCGTCTAATGTCTAACATTAAATGATAAAAAGCAACCTAAAGCTGTCGTTCGCAGCTTATACTCCTACGCATAAGATTATATTCGCAAAAGATAAATATAACTACACTATAGGACCAACGTGAGATTGCCCTCCTAAGAATAAAATTCTACTATTTTGCAAAGAGCATCTACATCTTTCGAATGAAACTAAAGAATAATTACATCTTCAATGCTATGCACAGACGTGCTAACCAACTAATCCATAACAATGAATTATCAATTCTATGCATACAAGCTAAACACCACAAAGGCATTGGTTAAGAAAACCTAGTCTCGAGAAAAATTTATTAAGACCCGAAGTTTTTCCGCATCGAACTTCTAGTCGTACTCGTCGTCCATTGTAATAGTTGGCAAAAAGTTTTCTTGAGAAAAATTTATTTTTGCTTAGATACCTTAACAGTCCAACTTATGATCACCATCATTAGCTTTTGCCCAAAGCTATTGCATATGCTTGGTGGAAAGGTGATTGAACTGATATAATTTGCAACGTCTAATATCAAACATTAAACGATAGAAAACAACCTGAAGTTTTCGTTCCTAGCTTATATTCATATGCATAAAATTACATTTGCAAAAGAAAAATACATCTACACTATAAAACCAACATGAGATTGCCATCATAAAAACAAAGATCTACTATCGAGTAAAGAGCATCAATATCCTTCGGTTAAAACTAAAAAAGAACTAAATCTTCACCTCTATACATAGACGTGCTAACAAACTAATCCATAACACTGAATTATTGATTCTAAGCATACAAGCTAAACAACACAGGGGCGATGGTTAACTAATCTTAGTCTCGAGAAAAATTTATTAACACCCGGAGTGTTTAAGCCGAGTATAAAATTACATTTTCAAAGCAAACAAAGAACTATACCACGAAGCCAAAGTATGAGTCTCTTGTGTTGTGAAAAAATTGTATTACCCTAATGAATGAGAAATGGAATGGCGTTTCCTAGGTTTGAACCAGAGACCTTCAGTGTGTTAGACTGACGTGATAACCAACTACACCACAACACCAAATGATTCAATAAATTTACGTACTAAATCCTGCACGCGTTGGATGGTTGATAGAAAGTTATTCGGAGAAAAATTTCTTGTCGCTTAGATACCATCAGAATCCAACTAACGATCACCCACATTAGATTTTATTCAAAGTTATCAAATATATGTGCTGGAAAGGTGATTGAACCAGTATAATTTGCAACGGCTGATATCAAATATATAGTGATAAAAAACACCCTCAAGTCACTATTTTGAGCGTAAAAAATATATTTGGGATGAAAAATATGACTACACCAGAAAATCAACGAGAGATTATCATTTTGATATCAAAAATCTACATTCAATAAAAGGACAACCACGTTTTTCAAATTAAACTAAAGAATAACTACATCTTTGGCGTCAACCAAAATCCATCAGCTTAGAACGATGCATATGTATGGCAATGGCATTGCCTTGGTTTGAACCAGAGACCTTTAGTGTGTAAAACTAATGTAATAATCAACTACACCACAACACCAAATCAACAACTCACCTAGTTGTCGTACTCGCCATCTATTGTAGAAGTTGGCAAAAAGTTTTCTTGAGAAGAATTTCTTGTTGCTTAGATACCCTAGCAATCCAACTTATGATCACCATCTTTAGCTTTTGTCCAAAGTTATTGCATATGCATGGTGTAAAGGTCATTGAACCGATAAAATTTGCAGCATCTAATGTCGAACATTAAATGATAAAAAGCAACCTAAAGCTGTCGTTCGCAGCTTATACTCCTACGCATAAGATTATATTCGCAAAAGATAAATATAACTACACTATAGGACCAACGTGAGATTGCCCTCCTAAGAATAAAATTCTACTATTTTGTAAAGAGCATCTACATCTTTCAAATGAAACTAAAGAATAATTACATCTTCAATGCTATGCACAGACGTGCTAACCAACTAATCCATAACAATGAATTATCAATTCTATGCATACAAGCTAAACACCACAAAGGCATTGGTTAAGAAAACCAAGTCTCGAGAAAAATTTATTAAGACCCGAAGTGTTTCCGCATCGAACTTCTAGTCGTACTCGTCGTCCATTGTAATAGTTGGCAAAAAGTTTTCTTGAGAAAAATTTATTTTTGCTTAGATACCTTAACAGTCCAACTTATGATCACCATTATTAGCTTTTGCCAAAAGCTATTGCATATGCATGGTGGAAAGTGATTGAACCGATATAATTTGCAACGTCTTATATCAAACATTAAACGATAGAAAACAACCTAAAGTTTTCGTTCCTAGCTTATATTCATATGCATAAAATTACATTTGCAAAATAAAAATACATCTACACAATAAAACCAATGTGAGATTGCCATCATAAAAACAAAGATCTACTATCGAGTAAAGGGCATCAATATCCTTCGGTTAAAACTAAAAAATAACTAAACCTTCACCGCTATACATAGACGTGCTAACAAACTAATCCATAATACTGAATTATTGATTCTAAGCATACAAGCTAAACAACACGCGGGCGATGGTTAACTAATCTTAGTCTCGAGAAAAATTTATTAACACCCGGAGTGTTTACGCATCAAACTGATGGTCCATAAAATTAACTTTTGCTCATAATTCTAAAATATAAAATGATATAAGTCGATTGAGGGATATATGTTGCTTTGCTTAAGGTAGAATTTGCAATGATTATAAACAATGCCAAATCACTCACTGAGCTTATATTTTCTAGTATAAAATTACATTTTCAAAGCAAACTAAGAACTAGACCACGAAGCCAAAGTAAGAGTCTCTTGTATTGTGAAAAAAATGTATTACCCTAATGAATGAGATATGGAATGGCGTTGCTTGGGTTTGAACTAGAGACCTTTGATGTGTTAGACTGACGTGATAACCAACTACACCACAACACCAAATCATTCAATAAATTTACGTACTAAATCCTGCATGCGTTGGATGGTTGATAAAAAGTTATTCGGAGAAAAATTTCTTGTCGCTTAGATACCATCAGAATCCAACTAACCATCACCCACATTAGATTTTATTCAAAGTTATCAAATATATGTGCTGGAAAGGTGATTGAACTAGTATAATTTGCAATGGCTAATATCGAATATATAGTGATAAAAAACACCCTCAAGTCACTATTTTGAGCGTATAATCGTCCACATAAAAATATATTTGGGATGAAAAATACGACTACACCAGAAAATCAACGAGAGATTATCATTTTGATATCAAAAATCTACATTCAATAAAATCAAATTAAACTAAAGAATAACTACATCTTCGGCGTCAACAAAAGTACATCTTCGGCGTCAACGAAAGTATAAAAATAAATAATTCATCTTAAGTAGGAATAACTACATCTTCGGCGTCAACAAAAGTACATCTTCGGCGTCAACGAAAGTATAAAAATAAATAATTCAACGCATATGTATGGCAATGGCGTTGCCTGGGTTTGAACGAGAGACCTTTAGTGTGTAAGACTAACGTGATAACCAACTACACCACAACACCAAATCAACAACTCTCCTAGTTGTCGTATTCGTCATCCATTGTAAAAGTTGGCAAAAAGTTTTCTTGAGAAGAATTTCTTGTTGCTTAGATACCCTAGCAGTCCAACTTATGATGACCATCTTTAGCTTTTGTCCAAAGTTATTGCATATGCATGGTGTAAAGGTGACTGAACCGATAAAATTTGCAGCATCTAATGTCGAACATTAAATGATAAAAAGCAACCTAAAGCTGTCGTTCGCAGCTTACACTCCTACGCATAAGATTATATTCACAAAAGATAAATATAACTACACTATAGGACCAACGTGAGATTGCCCTCCTAAGAATAAAATTCTACTATTTTGTAAAGAGCATCTACATCTTTCGAATGAAACTAAAGAATAATTACATCTTCAATGTTATGCTAACCAATAATTACATCACTAGTGGATTTCTAGTGACTCTCCGATGAACTTTCCGGCGAACTTGGGATAAAAATTAATGTGAATCTAGGGATCATTCTAAGAGGGCTAGTGAAGACTAATTTGAGAAATTGTAAGAGGATTGAGAATTAAAATTCATTGAAATATTCATCATAGTTTTCTATTTCTAATTTAAATCAAACGTTCTTATTTATCTTCTTTTAGATCATCTTTATTCAGTTGAGTGTGGTGGTGGAGTTAGTTGGCGCATAGAATGAGTGCAATCACTATTTCTCTTAGATTCACACAATTGTTTTATTTTTTATCTAACTGTAATATATGCATCCAGGTGTTGTTCTTAAAATTTTACATTGTATGTAATTTGGATGATGTATGCTTTATACAACTTGGATTGGTTGGACTACGAAGGGGTTGTGGCAAAGTTGGCTAGCACGTTTGATTTTTTATCGAGCCATAACACCCATATCCGAGTTTTATTCTTTAAATTTTATAGTGTATGTACTTTGATAAAATGTATGCTATATATAACTCAGATTAGGTGGAATATGAAGGGGTGGTGGCAGAGTTGGCTAGTGCATAGGCCTCATAGCAGAGTGTTATCCTCAGGCTCGTTGAAATCTCATTTAAGCAATCAATTGCATGATTTCGAGTGAAATCATCGAGAAAATAAGATGCACTTCATCTAAGTATTATTCTTATTAGACATCTTTTTAGTGTAGTAAGTGGTTCGGGATCACTTGATCATCGAATTCATGTTTTAGTACCAAAACATGAAATTTGAAAGCATTCCACCCAACACAAAGGTTTAAATAATCTAGAAACATGCTTACATTGGATTAATTGGTCATAATTTTTTGGAAACCTAATGTCTTTGATGAGACCATGCCCCTGGAAGAAGATTATGTAGATGTAAATCTACATTTGGATTAGTACAAGTCTAAAAATATGGATAAGTTGTTATAGTTCTCCAAATCTAATTTAATCATATGTTCTTATTTATTTTTTATTAAATCATCTTTATTTAGTTGAGTGTGGTTGTTGAGTGGTTGGCGCATAGCATGAGTGTAATAACTATTTCTCTTATATTCACACTATACATAGAGCTGCAAGTGCTGTGAGTTGACATGAATATTATAATTGATGACAGTCAACTTCTAGTTGCAACATAAGTAAAAGTTAAACGAGATATCTAAATAACCACATACTCAAATGTCATAGAGTATCACACGTGCTAACTCACGTAGGAGAGTCAATAAAATGATATAATAATATACTAGTTGTTTGGCTAGATTGTCACATATGAATCGATGATAAGATTCATAGATAATCCATGATTTAACAATCCTGATAGACTACTTGATATGTTAGCTATCTAGCATGAGAGTACAATCGTGAGAGTGCATCCGGTGCTTCTATGTCTAAGAGTCAAACTCCAGGAGCAAATGCTCGAATCGGAGTGGATAAAATCGAATATTGATAGATTTATTTAGACTCAATATCTCAAGATGGGGTCATGGGATAACTCTTAAGATCAAAGTGATGATCGCTACATATGTTAGTATAAGAGGTGATCATGATGCTCACAATAAGGTAACATTGAGTATGATCATGGATAAATTTACTTGATCCTTTAGAAATAAAAATTGGTCGTAGATCTGAGCATATTGATCTAAGTTACTATCTCTTCTCTGACACAATGGAAATTGTAGCGATATATACTATTTGGAGATTGATAGATTTACTATCTGCGCTCTCCTTGTCGCGGCGGGGATCTACGGAAGGGGGACGGCGGGCGACGGACGGCGGGCACCTGCGTTCGCTCCGCTGCGGTGGAAGAGGAGGCGGCGTCCCAAGGGCGAAAGGAAGGGGCGCCACGAGTGGGGAAGAGCCCTCGGCTCTTCTCGCTCGCGGTGCCTCATTCAAACCGAGTTAGGCCGGTTCATCTGACCCGGCCGGCCGGTTCATTTGAACCGGGGTGATTTTATTTTTATTTTTTTTAAAAGGTAGGGGTTTACAGCTTTGGTATTTAGATCTAAAGATTTGCATTTGAACCTCAATGAAGTCTCTTTTTATCAAAATACTCAAACTAAGATAGTTTGTTCTATGTCGGATAGCAAGAACTTGATTGCATGGCCGCAGAAATATATAACAAAAATGTAGGCCAAATGGAATCTGAAACTGAATTTGTAGTGTTAAATCAAAACTGCATTAAGATTGACACTGCAGTGTTAAATCACATATGATGCAGAGTAGGTTGATACTTGACTGTATCTAGAAAACTGAAATTATGATACAAAATATAAGTCGACTGAAACTGCAGAAAATATCAAGTTGCAGGATGATGGTGTGTATATGATGATATTATTATGATAAAGTGCAATGGATTGATTGCTAGCATGAAGTAAACTTTCCTCAAAGCATTGATTGTTGATACAAAGCAAGCTTTACTCAAAGCTCAGTAAAGAAATAAATAATAGAGTGGAATCTTGATGTAAAAGGACTATATCCAAGTTTGTAGATGCACAAATATTGTAGTTATACTTAGGTTGCTATGTGCATCGGAAATGAACTGCAAAAGCAGCGACTGAAATAGGAGATGTCAACAATACATGCACCTACTGAGGTTATCAACATGCACATCAACATGTGTTAGAGGTGTCAACATGCAGAAATAATACCATGCAAAAATATCAATATGCACATCAATATGTGATAAAGGTGCCAAGAAACTGTCGCATCAAGAAATTTGAGGAGAAATAAAAAAAAAAAATAAAGAAGCAAAGATACTAATTTGTAGGTAGTTGAAATGTGAGCTACAGATGCAGAAATGCTGCCAACTGCATTGACTGAATAAGACCGTAGAAAAAGATCGGACACATATAATGATACTGATGAAAATATAAGAATCTGGGCTACAAAAATACTGAGTAAAGAACTGAGCTAAGCTGAGAGAGCTATAGAAATAAAAAGGAGTAAAGAAATCTACCAACAATGGATGAAATTTAACTAAGGACATTTGACAAAGGAAGTAGCTTCACAAAAAGGAACTACAAACTGTAGAAAAGGACTGAGGAAATAACTGCAAAGAAAATTGCAGAAATATTCGACCGAATTTGCATTCAGAAAAGACACTAAGAAGAAATAAAGAAGCAGATAAAAGAAAACTGCTTGGCTAATAAGTTAGCCATATATAGGAAATATGAAATAAGTAAAAGCTGCTCCAAGCTCAGAAAAGAGACTGATAGATGAAAGAAAACGGCATAAAATAACTATATTGAATGTATTGGATGCTTGTACAAAGGAAGATGCTCCAAGCTCAGCAAAGATTTAATATGACTGAGTGAACTGCTTGAAGGAGTGTAGAAAGCTTTATGTATATAATAATGCAAGAGTGCAAGTGGACTGCTGATGACAGCTATACCAACTGTATTGATGCATCAAAATATGAAATAAAGGGAGAAACTATAGAAGAATTTACATTCAGGAAGCCAGTCAACGTGAGTGCAGATAAATCTGAAATGTATATGATATATCAAAAGTTGTAGAAGCTGTAAAATATAAGATGAAGCAAGCTATAAAGCTGAGTTGTAAAAATGAAGCTACAGAAATATAACAAATGAGCATCTAAGCTGCAGTATAACTAGGAAAATGAAGAAGGTTGTAGCATGCGTAACTAGAAATGTCATGCAATATACGCAAGCTGAATATGTGAAATAAAGTTGCAGATAGGGGGTAGAGTTGCAAAGAGAGTATATGTAGAAAGTTACATATACTGTATATAGAGCTCCAAGTGCTGGGAGTTGACATGAATATTATAATTGATGACGGTCAACTTTTAGTTGCAACATAAGTAAAAGTTAAACGAGATATCTAAATAACTATATACTCAAATGTCATAGAGTAACACACGTGTTAACTCATGTAGGAGAGTCAATAAAATGATATAATAATGTACTAATTTTTTGGCTAGATTGTCACATATGAATCGATGATAAGATTCATAGATAATCTATGATTTAACAATCATGATAGACTACCTGATACGTTAGCTATCTAGCACGAGAGTACGAACGTGAGAGTGCATCCGGTGCTTCTATGTCTAAGAGTCAAACTCTAAGAGCAAGTGCTCGAATCGGAGTGGATAAAATCGAATATTTATAGATTTATTTAGATTTAATATCTCAAGATAGGGTCATGAGATACAAATAGTATGATTAAGATATAACAGGGGATAATTTGATATCAATACTCTTAAGATCAAAGTGATGATCGCTACATATGTTAGTATAAGAGGTGATCATGATGCACACAATAAGGTAACATTCAGTATGATCATGGATAAATTTACTTAATCCTTTAGAAATAAAAATTAGTCGTAGATCTGAGCATATTGATCTAAGTTACTATCTCTTCTCCGACACAATGGAAATTGTAGAGATATATATTATTCGGAGATTGATAGTTTTACTATCTTTATATTACGGCGATTATCGGGCCAGGAAAAATTAATCATAGCGATAGTTACTGCTGTTAGAGTAAAAACTCATTACTAAGGAAATATACTATCATATTTTCGACTCGCACTTTATCCTAGATTATATCGGGATTGTCATCTTAATCCGTAGAACCTTAAACTTATCCTAATCTCATAGGTTCTTCAAACCTAGGCTCTGATACCACTTTAGTTGTCACGCCCCAACTCACCTGTCGAACATGGGGCAACCGCCGTATGAGCCCAAAGGACGCATACAAGGCATTCGGTAATAAAAATTATCCAAACACATTGTCAACAGAGCGAAATATACAATCAAATCATCTATGCAACTCTACTAACATAGTCCCGATGTCACGCCCCGACCCACCTGTCGAACACGTGGCAACCGCCGTATGCGCCCAAAGGACCCATACAAGGCATTCAGTAATAAAAATTATCCAAACACATTGTCAACACAGCGGAATATATAATCAAATCATCTATGCAACTCTACTAACACAGTCCTGATGTCACGCCCCAACCCACCTGTCGAACACGTGGCAACCGTCGTATGAGCCCGAAGGACCCATATAAGGCATTCGGTAATAAAAATTATCCAAACACATTGTCAACACAGCGGAATATACAATCAAATCATCTATGCACCTCTACTAACACAGTCCCGATGTCACGCCCCGACCCACCTATCAAACACGTGGCAACCGCCGTATGAGCCCAAAGGACCCATACAAGGCATTCGGTAATAAAAATTGTCCAAACACATTGTCAACACAGCGGAATATACAATCAAATCATCTATGCAACTCTACTAACACAGTCCTGATGTCATGCCCCGACCCACCTGTCGAACACGTGGCAACCGCCGTATGAGCCCAAAGGACCCATATAAGGCATTCGGTAATAAAAATTATCCAAACACATTGTCAACACAGCGGAATATATAATCAAATCATCTATACAACTCTACTAACACAGTCCTGATATACCTACTACAATTCTATAGTAACGATATAAATAAATAAAACTAAATCCATCGATAGTCCTCATCTTCATCAAATATCTCGGTCCGTAATCTAACATCCTGCACACACATTAAACGTGGTATGCTCAGCCTTGCGGCCTAATGCGAAATTACGGCTCAAAATCGAAATAAGGAAATCAAAACTAGGAGTACTCTAGGATGCCTTTGGTTGTTAATCATTATTTTTCTTTTGATATGTGTAATTCATGTCATAAAAAGTAGTAAAGTAGTGTAAATAAATACAGATATGCATTTTACTAGATGTCACCTAAGTTGCATCCAGTGTCAATGTCATCAGCATATGTCATCCATATTATAATATGACTTTAAGTCTCAGACTCGGGTAGCCAACCTATGCTTAGTGGATACCCAGGCCAAGGGCATCCATAAGCCCATCAGTGTCTTTCTGTCTCTGTCTCTAACTATGCCCGCTGCACTAATGTTGGCGGAGAGGATAGGTGACCCTTGATCACTCTCCATTGTTTCACTAGTCGCCCTCAATGCCTCCCCTAACGAAACTGTCGTGGCCTTACATCCTCCCCGGACTCCGTAGGGGCAACGGCGACTCGTGTAGTACTACAACACTACCCGAAGACAGGGTCACCATTAATGAAGACGAATCGGCTACGGCTAACCGATAAAAATAACAACCCTAGGATCCGGACTACTTACCCGACTGTCTGCAGAACGTAATGGATGATAGCCGCGTGGTCCACGGATCCACTGTCCAAGGCTTCACGTAGGGAATCACCTTCCCAACCCAATAACAGTCAACGTCGACCGAGATTGATGCACATCCGCACGATGGGTTGTAGCAACCTCGACTCCATCGGTGTCAAGTCCATGATAAGGCTCATCCTCGCTAGCCATCTCAGCACTATCACGGGGTCGCCTAAACGACATCCATGCGAGTATAAGATTTCGGGTAGGAACCTACTCCATATTTTCAATCTAGTATAACCTTGGAGGTATACGGTCCTTTCCCTTACCAGCTCCCAGTGTCTAAGCTATATATAGCCTCAAGAGTGGTGCGAAGAGAGACATTACCGTTTTGACCATCGACGGTACGTGGTGGTCAATCGGGGTATATGGACAACACCCCTTTCTGTCTAAATTACAGTGATATCTCTAAAGAAATTCTAACATGTCATTCTATATATCTATATCTGTATGGTAGTTGTTTTGAACATAACATAGAAAATATTAAAACATGCACAACAAGATTGTACAACATGTTAAATTAAACATAGCATGTCATTCATGTTAGACAAAATAAATTATACTAACATGCATACGTACAAAATCTTAACAAGCATTATATATTTTATTATATTTAGGATATCCAAGAATTTCCTAAGAAAACCTCAGCAGGAATTTTCTAGCTTGAATAAATCCTACATCGATAAACCAACACACTTGATTTGGTGGTTTACTCTTCGGAACCAAACCACGTAAAATAAATCACCCCGACGAACCACTCGAATCGTGTATCAACAATAGTTCTAAATAACACAATTATTCAAAATAAAATTTAATTTATTTTTCCCTAAAACAAATAAAATAGAAATTTATCAATCTAACTTATACAAGTATCCTAGTTAATTATTACTTAATAAGTCTACATTTAAATTTACGAGCCCATGTTCAATTTAGGGGCGCATACTTAATTAATAAGCTCATATTTACTAATTTGGCCCATGTCCACATTTTTTGCCCAAATAAATTATTAATAAATTAATTAAAGTAATTACTACATTTAATTAACCCAATCCAAGCATACAAATTGATAATTAATTCTATATAATCATTCAATTATTAATTAACCGAATTTTAATTTTACTAAATAATACTAATTAAAAATGTTAAATTTATTTAATTAAACTTAAATAAAATTTATCAAACTTATACCCATTTAAACCCAAACACATGATCTAGCCCAAGTCACCCAAGGGCCCAATTAAAAATCCATGAGCAATTAATAAAATTATTAAATCTTAATTAACTCAATTAAGCATCTAAATTAGATTTACTCAATTTAATAATCATCTAATCCGATTTAGCCCAATTTGATTCAAGTCAAAATTTGGTCAAAATTGACCTAGTCAACTAAAATTGATCATGTTGACAATTAAGAAAATTTTAATTTATCATAATCCAACCCAATTCAAGTTGTCAACCCAATCCAGTCGGCCCAAATTTGGGCTCATGAAGATTAAACTAGATTTTGGGGTCAATATTGACCTGGTTAACGCTGACCCGGTCAATGTTTAGTTAACGCTGAACCGTTCAACGTGGGCTGGTCAACTTTGACTCGGTCAATGCGGACCCTATCAACATTGACCCGGGTTGACCCACCTAATAACCCATTTGGCTTAACTTGAGTCTGACGCAAGCCCCAACTGGGTCGGTTCTATCGAGTCACCTCCTAACCATTCTAATTCGAGTTAGACTCGAGTTCGAGTTAAACTTGAGTTAATCATGAGTTTGGTTGACTTGGTTCCACCCAATCAAGTTCATTAAAATTAACCCAACCAAACCCAAATATGATTAATTACCCCCTATTAAGCATGGTTATCTTCATGCATCAAATAAAAATTCACATAACACATGTTTCATATTTAATTTACACTAAGTGAGATTAATTAATACTAAACATGTTTAAATTATCACTAATCATGATTAAGGGAAGAAAATAAAAGTACCTCAGCAGAAACCCTTCCCTCGTCGAAACCCTAGTCGCCGGTGCCGGAACCCTAGCCGCCACCTCACCGGAGCTCGTGAAATCGATGGCCGACCAGAGGACGAGCTCCGAAACCCTTCACACGCGGGGAGACCAATGACGGCCTGTGAAAAATCCAGCCATCAACGCCCAAACGGCGGCTGTCGGTGGACATCGCCGGCGAACACTTGGGCGAGTCCACCGGAGGGCGAAATCGCCCGTTCACAGAGGGGAAGAGGAGCTCCTCACCTTGCAAATGCGTGAGGAAGAGGAGGAGGAGGATCCGGGCGGCGAGGCGAGTGGAATCGCAGCCCACTCCTCGCCGGTGGTGCTGCAAATCGGGTGAACGACGACGACAAAATCGCCACCTCATGCATCGGCAATGGGCGGATGCGGGCTCACGAACTCGCGGAGAGGGTGAGGAGACGAGCCGCAGCGAAGGAAGCAGCAGCACGTCGGCGAGCTGGGCATGGGACAGTGGACGGCAGATGGCTGCTGTCGAAGAAGGGAAAAATGCAGGGAAAAGGGGATCGTGCGGCAGCAGCAGGGCGCTCCTCGTCTCCGCCAAGCGCTCCTCGTTGCGGTGGAGAGGAATGGGCAGAGAATGGCCGGCTGTGGACGGCAGCTAGAGGTGCAAACAGGCCGTGCTCGGGCCGACCCGAGCACAGCCCGCTCCGGCACGCTCTACGAGCATGCCGGGCCGAGCACGGCACAATCTAGGACTGTGTCGTGGTCGGCACGACCTCTTCGTACTTTGCATCCACCCGGCACGGCACAGAGCACGACTATTTAGCGTGCCGAGCCAAATTTGGCAAGGCTCATGACGTGTCGGATTCATACCGGCCCACTCCCATGCCAGATGCATAGCCGGCTTCGTGCCGAATGCACAGCCGGCTCCGTGCCGAATGCACAGCCGACTCCGTGCCGGATGCTCCCGTGCCCTGCTCGGTGCCTACCGATGAAGAAGATGAAGAAAATGAAGGGGAGAGGCGGAAAGAAAACTCCAATACAAAGCAGCAGACTGATGAAAAAAATGAAGGGGAGAGGCGAAAAAAGCAATTATAAAGAAAAACTCCAATACAAAGTAGCAGACTGAAAGCAGAAAAGACTCACGGCAGCTTGGTCGGTCCTGCCCACCACCCTCCACCCTTCGCTGGGCGTCCGAGCTCCGCCTCCGGTTGCCCTCCCGCATCTACTTCGTGTTCGTGAATGATCGCTTGGTGAGCACCGCCATCTCGATCCAGAAAGGGTTCGCGTGCTTCTGCACCGCGATCGCCGACTCCGTCGTGTTGGAGACGAGCTTCCCGCAGGAGATAGCATCGCTGATGGCCTCCTCGAGAGAGAGGCAGGACTTCCTAGTGGGGGCCACCGCCGGTGCCGCCATCGTGTTCCGCTGCACACAGTGGCGCACCTTCTTGAAGTTGACGAGGGACTGGGCGACCTCCGACGTGTCCTCGAGCTCGCGGATGAGATCGAGAGCGAACTCTGTGGGGTTCTCGTTATCGGGGATCGGCTGGCCGAAGTCGGAGAAGAAGGCGTGGATGCCCGCCGGCGGGCCGCTGTAGACAGTCTAGCCACGGGAGAGGATGAGGAGAATCAGGCCTCATCCTGATTAGGAGAATCAGGCCTCACGTAGTTCTAATTTAATGTGTTAGATTTTCTTTAAAAAATTAAAAATTACTTGGAAAAAAATTACCTCTTAATTTCTACTAATCATTTCCTTTTATTGGTTGATCATTATTCATTAGTAGTATTGCCTCCGATAATTGAAGTAGATCCTTCTTCGTCTGATTCATTTGAACATATATTATAATTATTATTTTGCACTCAATCCTCTGCATCTAGTCAATCTCAAAAACATATATCTAGCATTACGGGTATTACTGAAATTAATATTTATTTAGAACAAGATCATGAAAGTACTTGGAATCCTAATGGACTTAGTGATTATAATATTTTAGATTGGTGGAGAATAAATGGAAAATCTTTTCCTATAATGTCTATGATTGCTCGTAATTTTTTATGTGTATCGGTGTCTACAGTGGCATCAGAATCATGTTTCCACGCTCAAAGGATTTAATTGACTCCTTTTTTCATCCAAAACTCTACATCCTGTACTAAAACATGATTCTGATGCCACTGTAGACACCGATACACATAAAAAATTACGAGCAATCATAGACATTATAGGAAAAGATTTTCCATTTATTCTCCACCAATCTAAAATATTATAATCACTAAGTCCATTAGGATTCCAAGTACTTTCATGATCTTGTTCTAAATAAATATTAATTTCAGTAATACCCGTAATGCTAGATATATGTTTTTGAGATCTCTTAGTAATATTAAAAATGTTACTTAGTAACCTCATTCTAAGTTTGTTTGAAATTGATGATGGAGGTGTTACTTCTTGATGAACTACTCCATATTTATTTGAATATAAATTATATACCTCATGTAATAATTTAGTTATTTTATTTTTGAATTCTACAACGTTATCAGTTAATAACATATTGTTATAATATTCATCAATTAAAAGATAAAGTCCATATAATTTAATTCTAGGATCTAAAATTGCACCTAAACAATATCTAGGACCAATATTAGCTCAGTATTTTTAAAATTTTAATTCCATAGCCCCTAATGCAGATCCAATCCATTGATTATCTCTATACTCAGAAAAAATAGAACTAATATTAACAATTTATAATAAAAATTGATTAATAGTTGGATAATAAACACTGGATAAAGAATTAGAAGTATATTTAAATAATTCTAAAATTTTACATATAAATGAAGCAAAGGTCCAATCAGATTCATCAATAATACCTTCTGATATTTTTTCATTGTAATAAAGAGTAACAATATCTTTATAAGGTAAAGCACATTGTAACATTTCATATGTAGAATTTCACCTAGTAGAAACATCTAATTTAAATTTTTTAAAAGGTTTACGATGCAAAATACATAATTTTTTAAATTCTTATAATCTAGAACTTAAGTTTTAACATACTTAATAACATTTCTAATTTTTTTTATATGGTCATCAATTAATTTTAAACCATCTTGAACACATAAATTAAGTATATGACATGCACATCTAATATGAAAAAATAAACCCCTGAAAATGGGAGATAATGATTGGCATAATAAATTAATTGCGGCATCATTATTACTTGTATTATCAAAACTAATAGAAAAAATATTATTTTGAATGTTATAAATTGCATGTCCCGTACGTGGATGCTCAAATACTTTGAAACTAATAATTCTTTTTTTTAACAAAATTACTATCTATCCAATGACAAGTAATACATATATATGTCATACTATTATGTTGACTAGTCCAAACATCATAAGTTAATGAATAACTAGAAACATTATCTTTAAATTCATTAAAAATATTATTTTTATACTCATAAAAGTTTTTTACTACATGAGATCTAACTGTAGTTCTATTTATACCTTTAAAATGAGAATATCTTTAAATTCATTAAAAATACTATTTTTATACTCATAAAAGTTTTTTACTACATGAGATCTAACTGTAGTTCTATTTATACCTTTAAAATGAGAATAAAATATAATTTGTATTAATCTAATAAAATTCGGACTCCGAGCAAATGAAAAAATGAAAAGTAATTCATTTCTAATTATAAATTTAATTAATTCTTTTCTAACTATATCAGAATTATATCTAAATTTAGTTAAACTACCATCATTTATATTTTCAACAATTATAAGGTCAAAATCTAACCATACCGCACTAGTTCTTTTTTTACCAGTAGGAGAGATTCTGGTTCAGTCCCAGTTATATTACCATCAGCGGATGGATTTTCATCAATAGCATTTGAGATCGGCAAAGAATGAGAACTATTTTGCATGGAATTAGAAGTATTAGAATCAAATTCTTGAGAATTAGGAAAATTATACATATTATAATTATAATTATCGTTATTATTATCTGCCATTTTAGAAAATTAAGAAAAAATTCGAGATAAATTAAGAAAAAATTTGAGATAAAAATAGCAATAGAGATAAGAAAGAGAAAAAATAGTAAAACAATAATAAGATTAAGAATAATAATTCTTTCTACAGACGATAGCAAAAAGAGTGAGAACAATTTTAGAAGAAAAGAGAATTTGACAAATTAGATTTGATTACTGTAATAAAAGGTAAAAAAATTAGCAAAAGAGATAATAAAGAGAAAAAAAAGATTTAATCTATTACTATCTATTACTCACCTTTTTTTACAGATGATTTACTTATGTTTTTTAGAGGAGATGAGAAATCTATCAAGCTCCTACATGAGGCATTTCTTAAATTCTCAAAGGCATTAGGTTTGAAAGCTAATGCACTTAAGAGTAGTATTTACTTTGGAGGAGTACCTGCTGAAACAAAAGACAGAATATTATATATACTTGGCTATAGAGAGGGCTCTTTACCATTCAAGTATCTAGGAGTACCTTTGGCTTCTAAGAAACTAAAAATTACAGAATGTAAAGTATTGCTTGACAAAATGATGGTTAGACTTAAAAGTTGGACTGCCAAGTTGCTAACATATGCAGGAAGAGTTCAACTTATAAAGTCAGTATTATTTGGAGTGCAAAGCTATTGGTCACAATTATTCATATTGCCCAAAAAAATAATCAAAATGATGGATGCAGTTTGCAGGACATTCTTATGGACAGGATCAGTTGAGATTAGTAGGAAGGCCTTGGTAGCTTGGAATAAAGTGTGCACACTAAAGTCAGCCGGAGGACTTAACTTACTAAGACTAGACTTATGGAATAAGGCAGCCATCTTCAAGCTCTTTTGGGATATGCTGATGAAGAAAGATAAATTATGGATCAAATGGGTACACACTTATTATACAAAAAATAAAAATATTTATACTATGACTCTACCCAAACAAACAAGCTCGATGTTGAAGAAAGTGATGATGAGTAGAGAGGTATTACAATATCATCCCCGACTGGCAATAATACTAACTAGAAAAACCACAATCAGTGCAATTTACAATATATTGGTGGGTACATTGCCAAAGAAAAATTGAACAAGTTTGATATGTGATTCTACAGCTAGACCTAGAGCTACCTTCATTCTATGGCTTGCTTTGCATCAGAAATTAATGACTGCGGATAAACTACTCAAGCGGGGCATGCAAATAGAAGGAGGATGTCAGCTATGTCTAACTGCAATAGAAACCTTAGAACATTTGCTGAATGAATGTAAATATAGCAAGACTATATGGAGTGATTTGTTGAAATGGAATGAAGAAGTTTTAAGATAAACTACATGGGAAACCACAATTAATATAGCTGCTAGAATAGCTAAAAGGAGAACATTGAAAGGACAACTTATGCAGGTGATGATAGCAGAGTTTGTATATCATATTTGGGAAGAAAGAAACTGGAGATTATTTAAGCAACAAGTAAGAGATGAAGTGGTCCTTCTTCGACATATCAAGACAGTAATTTTCACTAGACTGGATAAAGAAAAAATAAGAGAGTTTGTTGTCTTATGCTTAGCTCAGAATACTAGTGCTCTTTGAGATATTTATTTTTATTATATTTGCTCCTTTATAACTTATAGCACATGATATTGTAGTGATGCTCAAATACCCTTCCTAGAAGGTGAGTTGACATTACTATTGATGCTATCAAACAAGTTATAAGGAGTAAAATTTATGTAAGATGATGTAACTATACTGAAACAATGTAATATCCTATTGGTAAATGATAATTTAATTTATTTACCAAAAAAAAAGATTTAATTACCGTAAGAAAAAAGCAAAATTAAAAGCGGATGAAGAAACCGTAAAAATAGATTAAGAGAAAAATTAAGAGCGGATGAAGAAACGGTAAAAATAGATTAAGAGAAAAATAGTAAAATAATAATAATATAAGAATACTAATCCTTCACCGAAGGCGACAGCTTTTGCTTTTGCAGGTTGATAGCAAAAGGATGAGAGAGAGAATAATTACTTTTGCAGGTTGATAGCAAAAGTACGAGAGAGGTCTGCCACACAGCTTTTGCAGGTTGATAGCAACAAGACAGAAGAGAGAGGAGAAGACACAGAGAGAGAGACGTTGTACTTTTGGCTTTGCTGTATAAATAAATTTGAAGAGTATTTATAGAGATTTTGAAGGTATTTAATATTATTATTTTAGGTTTAAATTAGTATAAATTAATGTGAAACGACGTTTGTGTACAATTTTTATCATAAATTGAAAGCGTGTTCACTGTTCACTCACGGACAGCTTTTTTCAAATTGTACCGTTGGAGCCTGCAAATTAAATAAATAATAAAATAAAATACAGATGTATTAATTGTAAAAGCTCGTCGCCTCCTCGCCCCTCGGCATTCACGCGGCGGCCACCCGTTAACCGTTCCTCAGGCCTCCTCGCCCCTCGGCCTTCATCTTCCTCAGGCCTCAGTTCCTCAGAAAGCTGCTTGCTAGCACGGTGGCACCGCACTCGCCTCTCCGGCTGCGAGAAGCCTTATTGTGCTCGTGCTTCGGCACGGGCCCGGTCGTGCTAGTGCCGGGCACGGCCCCGGTCGTGCTCGTGCTGCGGGCTGCGGAGGTGCAGCTCGGCAAGAGCACATGCATGGAGCGGGCCGTGCCCGGCACGACCCGGTTCGTGTCGGGTGCGAGCCACCCGTGGGTGGCCCGGCACGTATTGCATGTCTAACGACGGTGGGCAGCAAATGGCGGCAAAACGAGAGGGGCGCCAGCGTGCTCTGCTGCGGGTGAGGGAGGCGAGCTCGCGAGGTCGGGGACGAAGGCAACGCAAGTGGGAAGAGCACTCGGCTCTTCTCGCTCGCATCGGCTCTTCGAACCGGGTCCATGCCAGTTCATCTGGACCGGCCGGCTGGCCGATTCATTTGAACCGGATCGGGTTTTTTTTTTGTTTTTTTTTATAATAAAGAGGTAGGGGTTTATAAGTACTCCCCCCTTTAAAAATTTTTGGTCCTCCAAAAATAATCCCTCCAATATAATAAGATACGATTTACGCATGTCAAGTTCCAAAACTCTTTTACATCACGCTTAAACACTTTCTCCCTCAAACAGATGAGGATGCTGGGCCCGCATGTGGGCCTCAGTCTCCCACGTAGCTTCCTCGATAGGTGCATTCCTCCAGAGGACTTTCACCAAGGGAATAAATTTTCCTCGAAGTACCTGTACGCGTTGATTAATGATCTCGACGGCCTGCACTCCGTAGCTCAAGTCCGCTCTGATGAATACTTTCATAATCTTTGAAGTACTATTTTCTTAAGTCTCGCCGCATCGGCAAACAAAATGTTTAAGTCACAAAAAGTTCAACCCAACTCTTAATTTTTTTTTTCAGAGGTGCTACATTTAATGGAAAGATCTGAGATACTCAATATAGGTATCTATATGATGGGGAAATATTTCTAGGTCATCAGTCGCCATGTCCCAGTCATTAATAATCATGTCAGTATCATCGATAATCATGTCCTAGATATCTTGAGCATCCATACTATCCCACACAATGATGTATGCCCTAGTACTTGGTAGAATGCAATTGCTTAATAGGATGATAAACAATTGCTTAGTATGATAGTAGTCTACTAGAAGTACCGCATGAGCCATAGATGAGTAGACAAAACTTCACGATAATAGATTATTAAGATCAATCAAAATAACTATTCATTGGTGAAGCAACTAACCACAATGGGAGAAGTGTAAGTGGGCAGAAGTTGAAGATACTATTTTAGCTTTCTCAGGTAGATATACTAGGGAGTCCCTTTTACACTAACATACGAACAACCTTTCGTGGATCAAGTTGGACCAGAATCAAACACCTTTGAACTATAATATGTTTATAATGGAGTCACTCGTGATTAAGGATAATATAAAAAGATAGCAATAACCACTCATTAAATGCCCACTAACTTGCTCCGCACCAGTTTCAAATTCCTACAACCATTACCCTATAATGTAAGGACAGGTTCTACAACCTAAAGAGAGCACATGATATTTTATAGATAGTTAAATCATAGTCGTAAAGAGAATATTATTTCTCAATATGAAAACACTAAATAAGTAGCAGTGGTTAGGGCTTTTATCAAGCCCCGACCCACCTCTCGGACACGTGGCAACCGTCTTATGAGCTCAAAGGACCCATACAAGGCATTTGGTGATAAATATTATTCGTACACATTATCATCATAGCGGAATATACAATTAAATCACTTATGCAACTCTACTAACACAGTCCCGATATACCTACTACAATTCTACAATAACGTTATCAATAAATAAAATTAACTCCATCGATATCCCTCATCTTCATCAAATATCCTGATCGGTCATCTAACAACCTGCACACACATTGAACGTGGTGTGCTAAGCCTTGCGGCTTAGTGCGAAATTACGGCTCGAAATCATAACAAGGAAATCAAAAACTAGGAGGAGTACCCTAGGATGCCTTTTGTTTATTAATCATCATTTTTCCCTTTGATATATATGATTCATAATATAAAAAGAAGTATAGCACTGTAACAAATACAAATATACATGTCACTAGATGTCACCTAAGTGATAATTAGTGTCTACGTCATCAACAAATATCACATATATTGTAATACGACTTTTAGTCTCAAGACTCGGGCTGCCAGCCTATGCTTAGTGAATACCCCGGCCAAGGCATACATAAGCCCATCAGTGTCTTTCTATCTCTGTCTCTACCTATGTCTGCTACACTGATGTTGGTGGAGAGGACGGGTGACCCTTGATCACTCTCCATTGTTTCGTTAGTCGCCCTCAATGTCTCCCCAAACGAAACTGTCGTGCCCTTACATCCTCCCCGGACTCCGTAAGGGCAACGGCGACTCGTATAGTACTACAACACTGCCCGAAAATAGGGTCACCATCAACGAAGATGAATCGGCTATGGCTAACCGATAAAAATAACAACCCTAGGATCCAGATTACTCATCTGACTGTCTGCAGAACATCCTGGATGATAGCAGCGTGGTCAACGATTCCACTGTCCAAGGCGTCCCATAGGGAATCACCTTCGCAGTCCAATAGCAGTCGACGTTGATCGGAATAAACACACATCCGCACAATGGGCTGTGGCAAATCCGTCTCTATCGGTGCCAAGTCCATGGTAGAGTTCATCCTCGCTAGCCATCTCAGGACTATCACGGGGTCGCCTAAATGACATCCATGCAGGTATAAGTTTTCGGGTAGGAACCTACTCCATATTTCTAGTCTAGTATGACCTTGGAGTTGTACGGTCCCTTCCCTTACCAGCTCCCAATGTCTAAGCTATGTATAGCCTCGGGAGTGGTGCGAAGAGAGACTTCACCGTTTTGACCAACGACGGTACGCGATGGTCAACCAGGATATGTGGGGAACACTTCTTTCCGTCTAAATTACAGTGATGTCTCAAAAGAAATTCTATATATCTATGTCTGCATGGTAGTTGTTTTGAACATAACATAGAAAATATTAAAACATGCACGACAAGATTGTACAACAAGTTAATGAAATATAGCATGTGATTCATGTTAGACAAAATAAATTATACTAACATGCATACGTACAAAATCTTAACAAGCATTATATATTTTATCATATTTAGGGCATCCAAGAATTTCCTAAGAAAACCTCAGCAGGAATTTCATAGCTTGAATAAATCCTACATCGATGAATCAACGCACCTGATCTAGCGGTTTACTCTTGAAACCAACCTACGTAAAATAAATTACCCCGACGAACCACTTGAATCGCGTATCAACAATAGTCCTAAATAACACAATTATTTAAAATAAAATTTAATTTATTTTTTCCTAAAATAAATAAAATAAAAATTTATCAATCTAACTTATACAATTATCCTAGTTAATTATTACTTAATAAGCCTACATTTAAATTTACGAGCTCATGTTCAATTTAGGGGCGCTTACTTAATTAATAAGTCCATGTTTGCCCATTGGGCCCATGTCCACTTTTTTGGCCCAAATAAATTATTAATAAATTAATTAAAGTAATTACTACTTTTAATTAACTCAATCTAAGCATACAATTTGATAATTAATTCTATCTAATCATTAATTATTAATTAACAAAATTTTATTTTTACTAATTAAACTAATTATAATGTTAAATTGATTTAATTAAACTTAAATAAATTTTATCAAACTTATACCCATTTAAACCCAAACACATGATCTAGCCCAAGTCACTCAAGGGCTCAATTAAAAATCCATCATCAATTAATAAAATTATTAAATCTTAATTAACTCGGTTAAGCCTAATTTATTAGCCTAATTTGATTTAAGTCAAAATTTGGTCAAAATTGACTTAAGCAACTAAAATTGATCATGTTGACCATTAAGAAAATTTTAATTTATCATTAACCAACCCAATTCAAGTTGTTAACCCAATCCAGTCGGCTCAAATTTGGGCTCATGAATACCAAATTAAATTTTGGGTCAACATTGACTCGGTCAACGTTGACCCGGTCAACGTTTACCAAGTCAACGTTGACCACAGTCAATGTTTACCCGTCAACGTTGACCACTGACTGGTCAACATTGACCAGGGTTTACCACCTAACTTAATCATCTAAACACTAATTTAGATCCAATTTAAACTCATGGGTCAAAATTGGTCAATTTTGACTGTAGTCAACTAAGGTTGACTATGTTGACCTACTAATTGATTAAATTAACCCATAACTAACTCAATCTGATTTGGCTCAACTTGGGTTCGAGTCACTTGTGTTTGATTTGGTTTAACTCAACCCAAACCCAATTTCGATTAATTGAATCGATTTTCCTCAAATTCATCTCGTTGAGTCTAATTCGGGTCAGATCCAAACTCAATTTTAATTAATTTAACCGATCCATATTACCATAATTGGTTGACTAATAATTCATTCTTAAACAAGGTTTTCTTAATCTATCAAATATAAAATTAATCAACTCTCTTCATACTTAATTAACGTTAAGCAATCTTAATTAACACTAAACATAGATTTATTATCACTAACACGAGATTAAGAGGAAAGGGCAAAAATCAATACCTTTCCTCGCAAAATCCCTTGCCGGAGCTCCCTCAATCTCATGCCCGAACAACACACCAGTGAAGACGACGATGATCCCGCGCGCGGATGCATGGGGTATGCTACGAGCTCGCAAACACCAAGTGGGAGCGAATCGAGCGGCCGGAGGGAAGGAACGAGCGAATGCGTCCGCTGCCGACGCGATGGCGTACGGTTCTACACACGGTGAGCCAAATCGATGGCCTCTCCAAGAAAATCTGGAAAGGCACCGTTTCCCCAACCTGCAAGGAGGCGGAGCAACCCAATAGCAGCGGTCGCAGCGGCGGATTGAGTCTGAAATGGGGGTGACGACGTATTTGGGGGTGTTGCGGCGGAGGCTTTGGAGGCAGGGCGCGAGCAGCAGAAATGCTTCTAGCGAGCTCCCCTTCTCAACGGCGAGGGACGGTGCTCGACAAACAGTGGTAGGCGGTTGGCGGATGCACAGGAAGGGCGGCGGATGACTAGTCTTGCGAAGAGAAGAATGTAGGGGAAGAAAGGGGGCGCGGCAGCAGACCTCCTCCGTGCTCTCCTTGTCGCGGCGGGGATCTACGGAGGGCGGACGGCGATGGCAGGCGACGGGCACCTACGTTCGCTCCGCTGCGATGGAAGAGGAGGCGGCGTCCCGAGGGCGTAAGGAAGGGGCGCCACGAGTGGGGAAGAGCTCTCGGCTCTTCTCGCTCGTTGTGCCTCATTCGAATCGGGTTAGGTCGGTTCATCTGACCCGGCCAGCCGGTTCATTTGAACCGGGCTGAATTTTTTTTTTTTTTTAAAGGTAGGGGTTTACAGCTTTGGTATTTAGATCTAAAGATTTGCATTCGAACCTCAATGAAGTTTCTTTTTATCAAAATGCTCAAACTAAGATAGTTTGTTCTATGTCGGATAATAAGAACTTGATTGCATGGCCGCAGAAATATATAACAAAAATGTAGGCCAAATGGAATCTGAAACTGAATTTTGTAGTGCTAAATCAAAACTGCACTAAGATTGACACTACAGTGTTAAATCACATACGATGCAGAGTAGGTTGATACTTGACTGTATCTAGAAAACTGAAATTATGATGCAAAATATAAGTCGACTGAAACTGTAGAAAACATCAATGTGATTCACAAATTGCAAGGTAAAACCTTTGTAGGGCCAATCTTAATTGTAAAACCTGATAGATAATAGACTATGCATTCTAATACTTCCAAGATTGGCGATAAATGAACAAGGCCAATTAAGTCTTGCCTTGACCCAGGAAAGAAGACAGCATAATTTATAATATACGTCAATCAGCTAGTCATGAGGAGCAGAAATTTATCATCCGAACTATCAATCCTTCTTTTATTTAGAAACCTAAGGACTAGTTTGGAAAAAAAATATTGCTTTCTGCTACAGAGATGACAAGACTTGTATAAATTTCTTTCGGAAACCAGCATAAGTATTACAATCACGAGCATACCACCGAACCGAATAGTAATTTTTATAGGAGACTCTGCCGAATGGCTAACACCATCACATCTCCCCATCCCCGTCTTCTGAAAACTATTTCGTAAAGAATCTTCAAATCGTTGCGCTCAATCTACGTTGTAAGTTCAATGAAAAGGACTCCGCGAAGAAAAAAAACCACCTTTTCCCACCTAAAATCTAACAAAATTTGCTCGACAAATAAAAAAGAAAATCGGAAGCACAGTGAAAGATAGCAGATTTAGATCTACCTGTGGACAAAATGCAGGATTTTTTAAACAAATCGATGCACAGATCTAACCTTTCCTTCCATGTGGAGCAGGCGGCGGACCGCCGTAGTAATGGGGCAGGGACTGCCCCTGCCGGCGCTTCTTTTTCCAGTAGTAGACACAGATAAAGCTCAGGAACAAGAGAACCAGGACCCCGCCCACTGCGACACCGAGCACAACCGGAGTCGAGATCGAGCTGCCCGACGATGAAGACGAGGGCAGGGGAGGCGACCGGGCAGTCGGAGTCTTGGGCGACGGAGGAGAAGGCGAGGAGGGTGGGGATCGTTCCGATCTCGGTGGCGGAGGCGGTAACATTGAGTATGATCATGGATAAATTTACTTGATCCTTTAGAATTTAAAATTGGTCGTAGATCTGAGCATATTGATCTAAGTTACTATCTCTTCTCTAACACAATGGAAATTATAGCGATATATACTATCCGGAGATTGATAGATTACTATACGTGCTCTCCTTGTCATGGTGGGGATCTACGGAGGGCGGACGGCGGGCGGCGGGCGACGGACGGCGGGCGACGGACGGCGGACGGCGGGCGGCGGGCGACGGACGGCGGGCGACGGACGGCGGACGGCGGGCGACGGACGGCGGGCGACGGACGGCGGGCGACGGACGGCGGACGGCGGGCGACGGACGGCGGACGGCGGACGGCGGGCAACGGACGGCGGACGGCGGACGGCGGGCGACGGACGGCGGACGGCGGACGGCGGGCGACGGACGGCGGACGGCGGGCGACGGACGGCGGACGGCGGGCGACGGACGGCGGACGGCGGACGGCGGGCGACGGACGGTGGACGGCGGGCGACGGACGGCGGACGGCGGGCGACGGACGGCGGACGGCGGACATAGGGCGACGGACGGCGGACGGCGGGCGATGGAGGGCGGACGGCGGACGGCGGGCGACCTGCGTTCGCTCCGCTGCGGTGGAAGAGGAGGCAGCTTCCCGAGGGCGAAAGGAAGGGGCGCCACGAGTGGGGAAGAGCCCTCGGCTCTTCTCGCTCGTGGTGCCTCATTCAAACCGGGTTAGGCCGATTCATCTGACCCGGCCGGCCGATTCATTTGTACCAGGCTGATTTTTTATTTTTTTTTAAGGGTAGGGGTTTACAGCTTTGATTTTAGATCTAAAGATTTACATTCGAACCTCAATGAAGTCTCTTTTTATCAAAATGCTCAAACTAAGATAGTTTGTTCTATGTCCGATAGCAAGAACTTGATTGCATGGCCGCAGAAATATATAACAAAAATGTAGGCCAAATGGAATCTGAAACTGAATTTTATAGTGCTAAATCAAAACTGCATTAAGATTGACACTGCAGTGTTAAATCACATACGATGCAGATAGGTTGATACTTGACTGTATCTAAAAAACTGAAATTATGATGCAAAATATAAGTCGACTGAAACTGCAGAAAATATCAAGTTGCAGGTTGATGGTGTGTATATGATGATATTATTATGATAAAGTGCAATGGATTGATTGCTAGCATAAAGTAAACTTTACTCAGAGCATTGATTGTTGATACAAAGTAAGTTTTACTCAAAGCTCAGTAAAGAAATAAATAATAGAATGGAATCTTCATGTAAAAGGACTACATCCAAGTTTGTAGATGCACAAATATTGTAGTTATACCTAGGTTGCTATGCGCATCGGAAATGAACTGCAAAAGCAGCGACTGAAATAGGAGATGTCAACAATACATATACCTACTAAGGATATCAACATGCACATCAACAAATGTTAGAGGTGTCATGTCACGACCCAACCCAACTGTCGGCCACGTGGCAACCGCCGTATGAGCCCGACAGACCCATACAAGGCATCAAGTGATACATATCATTCATATACATCGTTTACGCAGCGGAATTTACAATTAAATTATCTAACTCCACATTTCTAACACAGTCCTGATAAACCTACTACAATTCTATGAAAAAGACATCGAGAAATAAAAATAGACCCGTCGATGGACTCATCTTCCTCAAACCTCTCTGGCAGTCATCTAACACACCTGCACACACGGGAAAAAGTGGTGTGCTCAGCCTTGCGGCCTAGTGCGAAATTACGGCTCTACCGAATAAAGAAATCAAAGGCTAGGAGGAGTATTATAGGATGTCTTTGGTTGTTAATCGATATTTTTCAATTGATTTGTGTAAATCTATTTATTAAAAGCAGTAAAACAACATAAATAAATTACCGATGTATAACTCGCTAGATGTCACCTACATTGTATCTAGTGTCAATGTCAACCGTATGTCACCTACGTCATAATCATACTTTGAAGCTATAAAACTCGGGCTGTCAGCCTATGCTTAGTGAATACCCTATCTAAGAGTATCAGTAAGCCCATCAGTGCCTTTCTGTCTCTGTCTTTACCTACGCCCGCCGCACTGATGTTGGCGGAGAGGATGGGTGACCCAGTATCCCTCTCCATTGTTTCGCTAGTCGCCGACCATGCCTCCTTAACGAAACCGTCGTGCCCTTACATCCTCCCCGGATTCCGTAGGGGCCACGACACCCATGTAGTACTACACGATGTCCGTAGACAGGGTCGCCATATAACAATGTCATCGGCCACGGCTAGCCGGAATAACCACCCTAGGATCCGGACTACTCATCCGATCGTCTGCAGACGTCAAGGGTGATAGCCGTGCAGTCTACAGATCTAATGTCCGAGGCGTCGTATGTGGAATCACCTTCCCAGTCCAGTAACAGTCGACGTCTATCGAGATTGGCGCACATCCGCACAAAGGGGATGTGGCAACCTCGACTCCATCGGTGCCACGTCCATGGTAGGGCTCATCCTTGCTAACCATCTCAGGACTATCACGAGCTCGCCTAAACGACACTCGTGCGGGTGAAGATTTTGGGTAAGGACTTGCTCCATATTTCCAGTCTAACATGACCATGGAGTTTGTACAGTCTCCTACCCTACCAACTCCCAGTATATAAGCTATGCATAACCTCGGGAGTGGCGCTCCCAGTATCTAAGCTATGCATCAACCTCGGGAGTGGCGCCTAACGGGACGTCACCGTTTTGACCTCTGTCGGGTCGCGGCGGTCAACCGGGGCATATGGGAAAAGCCTCTTTTTTTTGTCTAAGTGGCGGTGACGTCGCCAAATGTTCTAACATGTCGCATGTACTATTTATGTCCGCATGATAGTTATTTAACATAAGCAAGGAAATCAATATAGCATGCAGGACACGGATTTAGAACATGTTATATAAAATAAACTACACTAATATGCATACCAGTCAAATCTTATCAAGCATTATGTTTTATCATATTTAAGACATCCAAGAATTGTTCCTAAGAAAACCCCAGCGGGAATTCCCTAGCTTGAATAAATCCTACCATCGAAGAACCAACGCACCTGACTTGGCGGTTTACTCCTCGGAACCAACTTAAGGTCTGCCTCGATCCACGTGCCGTCATTTACGCATTTTTATATTTTCCTGTCAATTATTCAACGAATTTTAATTCTCAATCTAGAAATAATTTCTCAAATCTCTCTTCACCACTACTCTTAGAATGATCTCTAGAATCACCCCAATTTTTTTTCCAAGTTCGTCGGAAAATTTCTCCGGCGGTCGCCGGAAAGTTCACCGGAAAGTTCGCCGGAACCCTCGCCGGCGAAGTTCTTCGATCAGCACAATATTGGTACCAATAGAAAGCTCTCTTCATAAGGATTCCAAAAATCATATTTGCCCCAATTTTTATAGCTCATACGCGATCAATTTCACCGATTAAAATTTTGGGCGAAATCCTAAAGTTAGGGTTTTTAGCTCGCCGGCGGCCAACCGGCGGCCAATAGCCCTCAACTCCGGTACCAATGGATAGCTCTCGTCAAGGAGAATCCATAGGTACCAAGTTTGCAAGGTTTCACGGCCGGAATGTCCGGTAATCGCCGGAGCAAGCTCCGGCGACGAAACTTTCGCCGTCGCCACCTCTCATATGATTTCTCCCTCATCTCTACACCAAATTTGGGCATCTTGGTATCAAAATGAAGAGGAGGTCGAGATCTACCTGTGACTAAAATTTGAGAGCCTAATTCGTTGTGGTTTCACCGGAGCATCATCGGGAAAATTAGTCGCTGTCGTCGTCGTCGCTGCAGAAGAGGAGAGAGAAGGAGAGAGAGGAAGAGGGAGGAGCTCGCGCGCGCTCGCTGGGAAAAATTATTATTTTTTAAAAAATTAGTTAATTAAAATATTAAATCTAATTAAATCTTAACTGTCCAATTTACCAATCAAACGACGTCCAAATTACGATCCGTCTGCGCCGTTGGATTCCTTATCAAAAATACTACCTGATGGTATAATTTTCACATCAAAATCTCATACTTTAAAAATTTATATGATTTTACAATTAAGTCCTTTAAAGAATTTCTTTTACGATTAAACCCTCCAATTACTAAAATTACTTTATTGCCCTTATTCAAAAATCACGGGTCTCACATGTCAACATGCAGAAATAATACCATGCAAAAATATCAACATGCACATCAATACATGATAAAGGTGCTAAGAAACTGCAGCATCAAGAAATTTGAGGAGAAATAAAAAAAAAAGAATAAAGAAGCAAAGTTACTAATCTGTAGGCAGTTGAAATGTGAGCTGCAGATGCGGAAATGCTGCCAACTGCATTGACTGAATAAGACCGCAGAAAAAGGTCGGACACATATAATAATACTGATGAAAATATAAGAAATTGGGCTGCAAAAATACTAAGTAAAGAACTGAGCTAAGCTGAGGGAGCTATGGAAATAAAAAGGAGTAAAGAAATCTACCAACGATGGATAGAATTTGACTAAGGACATATGACAAAGGAAGTAGCTTCACAAAAAGGAACTACAAACTGTAGAAAAGGACTGAGGAAATAACTGTAAAGAAAATTGCAAAAATATTCGACCGAATTTGCATTCAAAAAGGCCACTAAGAAGAAATAAAAGAAGCATATAAAAGAAAACTGCTTAGCTAATAAGTTGGCCATATATAGGAAATATGAAATAAGTAAAAGCGGCTCAAAGCTCAGAAAAGAGACTGATAGATGAAAGAAAATGACATAAAACAACTATATTGAATGTATTGGATGCTGGTACAAAGGAAGATACTCCAAGCTCAGCAAAGAAATGAAATGACCAAGTGAACTGCTTGAAGGAGTGTAGAAAGCTTTCTGTATATAATAATGCAAGAGTGCAAGTGGACTGCTGATGACAGCTATACCAACTGTATTGATGCATCGAAATATGAAATAAAGGGAGAAACTATAGAAGAATTTACATTCAGGAAGCCAGTCAACGTGAGTGCAGATAAATCTGAAATGTATATGATATATCAAAATTTGTAGAAGCTGTAAAATATAAGATGAAGCAAGTTATAAAGCTGAGTTGTAAAAATGAAGCTACAGAAATATAACAAATGAGCATCTAAGCTGCAGTATAACTAGGAAAATGAAGAAGGTTGTAGCATGCGTAACTAGAAATGTCATGCAATATACGCAAGCTGAATATGTGAAATAAAGTTGCAGATAGGGGGTAGAGCTGCAAAGAGAGTATATGTAGAAAGTTACATATACTGTATATAGAGCTCCAAGTGCTGGGAGTTGACATGAATATTATAATTGATGACGGTCAACTTCTAGTTGCAACATAAGTAAAAGTTAAACGAGATATCTAAATAACTATATACTCAAATGTCATAGAGTAACACACGTGTTAACTCATGTAGGAGAGTCAATAAAATGATATAATAATGTACTAATTTTTTGGCTAGATTGTCACATATGAATCGATGATAAGATTCATAGATAATCTATGATTTAACAATCATGATAGACTACCTGATACGTTAGCTATCTAGTACGAGAGTACGAACGTGAGAGTGCATCCGGTGCTTCTATGTCTAAGAGTCAAACTCCAGGAGCAAGTGCTCAAATCGGAGTGGATAAAATTGAATATTGATAGATTTATTTAGACTCAATATCTCAAGATGGGGTCATGGGATGCAAATAGTATGATTAAGATATAACATAGGATAATTTGATATCAATCGCTACATATATTAGTATAAGAGGTGATCATAATGCACACAATAAGGTAACATTGAGTATGATCATGGATAAATTTACTTGATCCTTTAGAAATAAAAATTGGTCGTAGATCTGAGCATATTGATCTAAGTTACCATCTCTTCTCCGACACAATGGAAATTGTAGCGATATATACTATCTGGAGATTGATAGATTTATTATATTTATATTACAGCGATTATCGGGCTAGGAAAAATTAATCATAGCGATAGTTACTGTCGTTAGACTAAAAATTTATTACTAAGGAAATATACTATCATATTTCCGACTCGCACTTTATCCTAGATTATATCGGGACTATCATTTTAATCTTTAGAACCTTAAACTTATTCTAATCTCATAGGTTCTTCAAACCTAAGCTTTGATACCACTTTAGTTGTCACGCCCCGACCTACCTATCGAACACGTGGCAACTGTCATATGAGCCCAAAGGACCCATACAAGGCATTCGGTAAAAAAAAATGTCCAAACACATTGTCAACACAGCATAATATACAATCAAATCATCTATGCAACTCTACTAACACAGTCCCGATGTCACGCCCCGACCCACCTGTCGAAACGTGGCAACCGCCGTATAAGCCCAAAGGACCCATATAAGGCATTCGGTAATAAAAATTATCCAAATACATTGTCAACACAGCGGAATATATAATCAAATCATCTATGCAACTCTACTAACATAATCCCGATGTCACGTTCCGACCCACCTGTCGAACACATGGCAACCGCCGTATGCACCCAAATGACCCATACAAGGCATTCAGTAATAAAAATTATCCAAACACATTGTCAACACAGTGAAATATATAATCAAATCATCTATGTAACTCTACTAACACAATCCCGATGTCACGCCCCGACCCACATGTCGAATATGTGGCAACCGCCGTATGAGCCCAAAGGACCCATACAAGGCATTCGGTAATAAAAATTATCCAAACACATTGTACACAGCGGAATATACAATCAAATCATCTATGCAACTCTACTAACATAGTCCCGATATACCTATTACAATTCTATAGTAACGACATCAATAAATAAAACTAAATCCATCGATAGCCCTCATCTTCATCAAATATCTCGGTCAGTCATCTAATATCGTGCACATACATTGAACGTGGTGTGCTCAGCCTTGCCGCCTAATGCGAAATTACGACTCGAAATCGAAATAAGGAAATCAAAAACTAGGATGAGTAATCTAGGATGCCTTTGGTTGTTAATCATCATTTTTCTTTTGATATATGTAATTAATGTGATAAAAAGCAGTAAAGGAGTGTAAATAAATACAGACATGCATTTCACTAGATGTCACCTAAGTTGTATCAAGTATCAATATCATCACCATATGTCATCCATATTATAATATAACTTTAAGTCTCAAGACTCGGGCTGCTGGTCTATGTTTAGTGGATACCTAGGCCAAGGGCATCCATAAGCCCATCAGTGTCTTTCTGTCTCTGTCTCTACCTATGCCCGCTGTACTGATGTTGGCGGAGAGAACGGGTGATCCTTGATCACTCTTCACTGTCTCACTAGTCGCTCTCAATGCCTCTCCTAACGAAATTGTCGTGCCCTTACATCCTCCCCGAACTCCGTAGGGGCAACGGCAACTCGTGTAGTACTACAACACTGCCCGAAGACAGGGTCACCATCAACGAAGACGAATCGGCCACGGCTAACCGATAAAAATAACAATCCTAAGATCCGGATTACTCACCCGACTGTCTGCAGAACGTAATGGATGATAGCCGCGTGGTCCACGGATCGACTGTCCAAGGCTTCACATAGGGAATCACCTTCCCAGTCCAATAGCAGTCAACGTCGATCGAGATTGACGCATATCCATACAATGGGCTGTGGCAACCTCGACTCCATCAGTGCCAAGTCCATGGTAGGGCTCATCATCGCTAATCATCTTAGGATTATCACGGGATATAAGATTTCGGGTAGGAACCTACTCCATATTTCTAATCTAGTATGACCTTGGAGTTGTACGGTTCCTTCCCTTACCAGTCCTAGTGTCTAAGTTATGTATAGCCTCGGGAGTGGTGCGAAGAAAGACATCACCGTTTTGACCATCGACGGTACGCAGTGGTCAATCGGGGTGTATGGGGAACACCCATTTCTGTCTAAATTACAGTGATGTCTCTAAAGAGATTCTAACATGTCATTCTATATATCTATGTCTGCATGGTAGTTGTTTTGAACATAACATAGAAAATATTAAAACATGCACGACAAGATTGTACAACACGTTAAATGAAATATAGCATGTCATTCATGTTAGACAAAATAAATTATACTAACATGCATATGTACAAAATCTTAAAAAGCATTATATATTTTATCATATTTAGGGCATCCAAGAATTTCCTAAGAAAACCTCAGCAAGAATTTCATAGCTTGAATAAATCCTACATCGATGAACCAACGCACCTGATTTGGCGGTTTACTCTTCAGAACCAACCCACATAAAATAAATCACCCCGACGAACCACTCAATCGTGTATCAATAATAGTCCTAAATAACACAATTATTTAAAATAAAATTTAATTTATTTTTTCCTAAAATAAATAAAATAAAAATTTATCAATTTAACTTATATAATTATCCTAGTTAATTATTGTTTAATAAGCCTACATTTAAATTTACAAGCGTATGTTCAATTTAGGGGTGCTTACTTAATTAATAAGCTCATATTTATCCATTGGGCCCATGTCCACATTTTTTACCCAAATAAATTATTAATATATTAATTAAAGTAATTACTACATTTAATTAACTCAATCTAAGCATATAAGTTGGTAATTAATCATATCTAATCATTCAATTATTAATTAACTAAATTTTAATTTTACTAAATAATACTAATTACAAATGTTAAATTAATTTAATTAAACTTAAATAAATTTTATCAAACTTATACCCATTTAAACCCAAACACATGATCCAGCTCAAGTCACCCGCCCAATTAAAAATCTATCAGCAATTAATAAAATTATTAAATCTTAATTAACTCAATTAAGCATCTAAATTAGGTTTACTCAATTTAATAATCATCTAATCCGATTTAGCCCAATTTATTAGTCCAATTTGATTCAAGTCAAAATTTGGTCAAAATTGACCTAGTCAACTAAAATTGATCATCTTGAGAATTAAGAAAATTTTAATTTATCATTATCCAGCCCAATTCAAGTTGTTAGCCCAATCCAGTTGGCCCAAATTTGAGCTCATGAAGATCAAATTAGATTTTGGGGTCAATATTGACCTGGTCAACGCTGATCGGTCAACATTTGACCTCGGTCAATGCTGACCCGTCAACGTTTAGTCGACGCTGAACCGGTCAACATGGGCCCGGTCAACTTTGACCCAGTCAACGCGGACTCGGTCAACATTGACTCGGGTTAACCACCTAATAACCCATTTGGCTTAACTTGAGTCTGACCCAAGCTCCAACTAGGTCGGTTCGATCGAGTCACCTCCTAACCATTCTAATTCAAGTCAGACTCGAGTTCGAGTTAAACTTGAGTTAATCATGAGTTTGGTTGACTTGGTTCCACCCAATCAAGTTCATTAAAATTAACTCAACCAAACCCAAATGTGATTAATTACCCCTTTTAAGCATGGTTATCTTCATGCATCAAATAAAAATTCACATAACACATGTTTCATATTTAATTTACACTAAGTGTGATTAATTAACACTAAACATGTTTAACTTATCACTAATCGTGATTAAGGAAAGAAAATAAAACTACCTCAACAGAAAACCCTTCCCTCACCGGAACCCTAGTCGCTGGCGCCGGAACCCTAGCCGCCCCCTCGCCGGAGCTCACGAAATCCACGGCCGACCAGAGGACGAGCTCTGAAACCCTTTGCACACGGGGAGACCAACGACGGCCTGCGAAAAATCAAGCCATCAACGCCCAAACGGCGGCTGTCGATGGACATCGCCGGCGAACGCTTCGGCGAGTCCACCGGAGGGCAAAATCGCCCGTTCACAGAGGGGAAGAGGAGCTCCTCACCTTGCGAATGCGTGAGGAAGAAGAGGAGGAGGATCCGAGCGGCGAGGCGAGTGGAATCGCAACTCCACTCCTCGCTGGTGGTGCTGCAAATCGAGTGAACGGCGGCGACGAAATCACTGCCTCTTGCATCGGCGATGGGTGGATGCGGGCTCACGAACTCGCGGAGAGGGCGAGCAGCCGAGCCCCAGCGAAGGAAGCAGCGGCACGTCAGTGAGCTGGGCGTGGGACGGCGAATGGAGGACGGCAAATGGCTACTGTCGAAGAAGGGAAAAATGCAGGGAAAAGGGGATCGCGCGGCTGCAGCAGGCGCTCCTCATCGCGGCGGAGAGGAATGGGCAGTGAACGGCGGGCTGTGGACGGCGGCGGGCAGCAAACGGTAGCGAAACAGGAGGGGCACTGGTGTGCTCTATTGCGGGTGAGGGAGGCGAGCTCGCGAGGTCAGGGACGAAGGCAACGCGAGTGGGAAGAGCGCTCGGCTCTTCTCGCTCACATCGGCTCTTCGAATCGGGTCCAAGCCGGTTCATCTGGACCGGCCGGCTGGCCGGTTCATTTGAACCGGACCGAGTTTTATTTTTTATAATAAAGAGGTAGGGGTTTACATGTATGCTATATGAAACTTAGATTGTGGACTAAGTAGGGGTTGTAGCGTAGTTGGCTAACACGTAGGTCTCATAGCAAAGTATTATCCTCTCTTACCCCATTTAGTCAAGATGATAATTGATGTTTCAATGTGATAGAATACCCCTCGGGGGTCAATCACAGTTGATCAATATTTCTCTTGGATTCTCTCACCCTATCTAGTATAGATTCACTAAAAAATTTCTTTGAAGTTAGTCGGAAACCTCATCGAATCCTTTTCTTGTGGAGTTCTCTTATGATTATCAATAATAATACCAATCAATTGTTCTCATTATTAAGATTCTAAATATATAAGTTATCTTATCATTGGAGGTTCGTTGATGGCTTTATTTCATCGAAATCTCCTGGTCAATGAGATCCTTAAAATTGAGATTTTTCGCTCATCATCGACTAAGTGTTGATTAACCAACCTAAATTTTAATTGCATATGATAGGTTTTATTGAGATAAAACTATCGATAACAAAATTGTCACTTAACTTACTCTATATCATCAGTAATCATTAAAAAAGGCATTCAATAACTCAACTCTCACTCTCGTTGTTGCCGCTTGATCATCATTTTTTCCATCAATTCATCACTAAAAACTTGATTTAGTATATCTAATAATTTCAAAAGGTTTATCCTGAATCAATTGGATTATTGTTTAAAGTTGATCAAATTGCAGCCATCGATTCTAGAGATTAGCTATTCTGAGCCATCCATTTCAATCCATTTAATTGGTTCAATAATTAACCAACCTAATGAAGTTTAAATAAAAATCCAAACACAGGTGAAGATCCAACAGATAAATCAAACTGATGCTGGTATAAGATGCATTCTTATTCCAGCGGAGGAGGTACCTATATGAAATATTAATGATAAATCAAACTGATGCTGGTATAAGATGCATTCTTATTCCAGCGGAGGAGGTACCTATATGAAATATTAATTTCTTCTCCTCAATTAGGATTCATTGTGGCCCCAAGTAAAAAATGGGCATGCACAAGTATTATTCCTTGATCCTGAGTATGTTATGTGTACCTTAATAGGTGGAGGGTAGTATGTCATGCATGCCATATTGGCCACACCCACTCCTATTTGCTTCCCTTTGCCATGGCCTAATTGACAGTATCTCTAACTACCAACACCCCACCAATGGAGAGGTAGTAGCAGTTGACATGTCCACTTTGCCATCCCCATCATCCCTCACCTTGGTTCGCCTTATATCTATACATATACACACATGCATACTCGAGAGAGGTGGCAGTATAACGTCCATGCCTAAAGTTGACTCCCAGCTACCTACTAGCTATTTCTATAATTTATCTTCTCCTTTAAATGGTCAAAATTCTCCTGCACCACCATTTCCACGTCTTAATTATTTATGTTAGCTATCCTGTCTTTTTCTCCCTCAATGTCAGTTTAGCTAGAATTCATGTGCATATATATATAGCTGATTGATTTAACCAATCCAAGAGTAACATAATAGAGATGATTGGAAAATTAGACCATGTTTACTTGTTGAAAGGGCTCAATTTCCTTATCATTTAAGATTCATAATTGATGTCCTTCAAAAGTGCATGCCTCTTGGTGAAGTTAATTAAAATGTGAAATTAATGCAAGGTGTGTTAACCGAGAACAACTTTCCAGCTCAGATAAACATGTAGAAGAATGTGTCGGAGTGTTCTATCAAAATAAAATTTATTTATATTTATATTATTTAAAAATTATTTTAAAAATATGGATTAAAAAAACAATTTTTTACAATGTGCTCCTAAAATGTCACGTCCTAGAATTATGCCCACAGTTGTACATATATGATCTAATGATTCAACCCTTTCCATCCTTTTTTTCCGTAAAAGAAATCCACACATGCACGTATTTGGTGGTAATCATTGATGCCAATCCCTCCGTATTAAATTATTATCACCATCAGCCTGCAACAAAATGATAAGAAGAAGCCAAAGATTCGGCAAGTAAAATTAAATAACACTAAGAAGATAAAATAACGAAGAAAAAAGGGGCAAAGAAAATAAATAATATTATTATTATTCTGCCGACACTTCTCCCTTCTCGACCTCCAAGATTATTCGCAACCACTGCCTGTTGGACAATCTTCCGTCTCGCTCCAAACAGCAAATACTAAATTTCGATGACGTGTGCGTATATAATTGCGTAAATCCCGTCGAGCTGTGGGGACGTGTGCTGATTTCGGCATGGGGATTCATAGTTTCGTGCCTGAATACGGACACGGGATGCTTTCGATGGTGACATTCTACCTCCACTCACCGTCGGCTGCGCTCTTTAGGAGTGGCAGTGCGAGTGCGTTCCTTTTCGTCGCTTCCCCTGCGAAGCAAAGCTCGCATCTTTGAGCGGAATTCGCCGCTCCGCCGAAGATTAGCTGCAGGAATCGTGCCGGAAATCATCGCCCCTTGATCTCTTTTTTCTTGAAAGCTCGCAGATTTGTGATCTTGCGCTAGTTTTTTTTCCGTTCAATTGGACGGTTTCTGCTAAAAGTTTGAGTCTTGAGCGTGTTTGTGATTGAAATCTCGCCAGTTTAGCCATTAATCCGCCGAAGATTAAGCTTGTTTTTCTGATCAATTTAGCAATTTCTGGTAAAAGTGTGAATCTTTGGCCCTTTTTTGGTAGAAACCTCTGCTAGATTAAGATGATGCATGCCAAGTCGGAGTCCGATGTTACCAGTTTGGCGCCGTCGTCGCCGCCGCGGTCGCCGAAGCGGCAGGCCTACTACGTGCAGAGCCCCTCCCGGGACTCCCACGACGGGGACAAGTCGTCGTCGATGCAGGCGACCCCAGTCTACAACAGCCCCATGGAGTCACCCTCTCACCCTTCCTTCGGCCGCCATTCCCGTACCTCGTCGGCTAGCCGGTTCTCCGGGCCCTTCCGGTCGTCTTCTGGTCGGAAGGGATACAGGAAGAGGGTGAACGAGAAGGACTGGCCCGAGTGCAATGTGATTATGGAGGAAGGGTCGTATGATCACCTCGACGACGACAAAGGGCTATCACGTCGCTGCCAGATCATTCTAGGGTTATTGAGCTTCATCCTGTTGTTTACCCTCTTCTCTCTCATCATCTGGGGAGCAGCACGGCCTTACAAGCCTGATGTTGTTGTGAAGGTATACTCGCGACTGGACCTGTTGCTATCTAATTCCTATTGCTGATTCACCTTTTTAAATGAAATTTGAACTTATTTCTTCGGCAAAAGAAGGAAGAATGAGAATTAGTTTGCATTTCCAGTTGCATTGAGTTTTTGCAGGGAGGCAAACTCAATCGTGGCAACTCATGAGATCCACCACTGGAAATCTTTAATCTTGCATGTAAAATGCAAAATTAGCAAGGAAATGGACATCTATGTATGAGAGGTTGTTGTTTCCTGTTCTGCAAATCTAAGGTTACGGTGATGATCTCTATGACCGGCTGTAGTATTAGGTAATGAAGCTTAGTTAAGGTTTTTTTTTAAACTTAGAGCGGGAGCTTAGTTTAGGTTGAATGCTTTAATATGTCTTAATAATTATACATAAAGTGTATGTTTCTCTGATTAGAATAATTGAGTTCTATATGGAAGGCTGTGGGTTGAATTCAATATTTACCAAGTTCTAAAAAAATAAAATGTCTTAATAATCAATTGGTTGTCACTGTCTGTAACTGGATGGCTTATGAATCTACTGATCACTATACCTTTTTTAGCTTGACAATTTTTATGAATTCACTCTGGTAGCAAGTAATGCCCAATTAAGGATGAAGGAATGTAATCGTAGGATGTAATGAGTAGTCCATAAGGACAAAGAATATATTGTGGTTTATATGAGAACTCCATAACCTGATTGGGACTTCATTTATTTCAGGAATTTACTTTCTCACTGAAATGCAAACTACTTGACTATTAGCAAATATGATTTTAACTGGCAGTAGTTTGTTTGTTAAGTCACCAGGGTAATCTCTTTTGTGGTTCTGTTTTTTGTCCCAATGTCAATGTCGTCTTCTTGCTTTGCAAGCATTGTTTTTTTATTATATAAGAACACTACTGTGCCTTGGAATGCTTACAGATAACTGCTTTCATAACTAAGTTTCATATGCTGTGTGTTTGAGAAGTTTTTCTCAGAGCTGTAATTTTGAGTATGCTTCATGATCTTGAACCAGAGCTTGTCAATGGACGACTTCTATGCTGGAGAAGGTACAGACACCACCGGTGTTCCAACTAAGATGGTCACATTGAATTGTTCCTTGAAGATAAGCGTGTACAATACTGCTACAATGTTTGGCATTCATGTAACTTCAAGCCCAATCCGTCTCATGTTCTCAGAAATCACGGTTGCTACCGGTGAGGTAAGTTTGTCTCCACATGTTCAGGAATTAGCAAACTGAGCACGGTCTATTATCTGCATAGCATTTTACTTAGAAATCCTATGCTATGTTATAACTCGTAGCTTTTGCCATTAGTTTCATTCTTGCCTCCTTAATCCAAACCGACCCCATGATGATTATTAAAGAAATACACCGCCACTCAGCCAAAAACAATGTTGCTGAACTGCATTGATTCAAATGCCTAAACTCCTCCCTGGTCGTTGGTTGTGATGCATCCCTAGGATATACCATAAAAGGATTATTCATGCGTCAATACAGAAAGAGTATAGAGCACTTGAAAATCAGACAAGTATAGCACTTGGAGGATCTAACTACCGTGTTTTGTGTCTAAATGCAGTTAAAGAACCTAGGATAGTATATCATGAAATGATAATTCATGTGTCAATACAGAAAGGACAGAGCACTTGAAAGTCAAACAAGTATACGACTTGGATGATCTAACTACCATTTTTTTGTGTCTAATTAATTGCAGTTAAAGAGATATTACCAGCCTAGAAAGAGCCGGAGGACAGTATCAGTCATCTTGCGTGGTGAAAAGGTCCCGTTGTACGGCGCAGGGGCGGGCATGCCTTTGTCCGTCACTGCCGGAGTAGTCCCCTTGACTCTGGACTTCGACATCATATCACGCGGATACGTAATCGGGAAGCTGGTGAGGGTGTCGCACCGTAAGCACATCTCCTGCCCTCTTGTGGTGGATTCAAGCAAGAACAAACCGATAAAGTTCTCCCAACACGCCTGCACCTACTTGTGAGCAGTATCATAGATACGGGAACTAGAGCAGAGATCTCTCGGTCAAGATAAGAAGACGGGTCTTTCTCGTTCATGTCAATAGTGGTTCTGTCGATTTAATATTTGTTTGTGATGGAGAGAATAATACGGTTTGCCTGATGCTTTGAGTTTCTAAATGTGTAAGGTTGTAAGGTCTATTACAATTAAAGTCGAGGTTACAATTTTCATGTATCTGGCCATCACCAAAAGATAAAAAAGAATGATGGCATTACCTGTGTTTTAATGATGAAAAATTGATGCCTTTTTAGATTTGAATTCAAGTTTAAGGAGATGGAGTTTGCGTCTGCTGAATGGTTGCAGAGAGTTTTTTGAATCGACGGTATGTCAGTAGATAACTAGAAAGAGAATCCCAGCAGCAACCTTTTAATCTCCGACCATTTAATTCACAGTTTTCTACTCTACCAACTCACATGCGGCTGGCTCTAAACAACCTTCCTTGATAAAAAAAAAAATTTCAAAAAAAAAAACAGTCATCTGTAAATATTGCTCTTGCATTTTTTTATTTATTTCTGATACATATTATCACAATAAGGTACTACTTTTTTGGTCTACTAGATGAAAAGGAGGAGGAGCTTGAGCCTCTTCAAAATTTATTTAGTTCGGGATAAATCCTCTTCACCATCTTATTTTTATTCTTCATCAAATTTTTAATTTTAATTTAGTTGCAACACGTGTAAAAAATAAAATATATACTTCATTTACGTAATTAGTTTCTAACATTTACTAAATTTAAAAAAAACTTCAGAAACGATAAATATCCAACACAGGTTTGATAGAAACCAAACCTTTCTTTACACGTATATTATTAAATATAAATCCTCCGACCCAATATTATTATTCTTCGCTTCCGTATTTTCCCCATTGAAATCCCACCCATTTGCTGTCTTCTTCAAATAGGAGGGGGAGGGAGGGAGGGGATGGCTCATCTCCGTGCCCTCCTCGCGGCGCCGCCGACGGCCTCCGTGCTCTGCGCCCGGCTCCACCCTCCAGCCGTCGCCTTCACCCCCCTTCCTCAACGGAGCCTCCTCTTTCGCCCGAAGCTCGCTCTTCTCGCAGTCAGCCGGGGTTCCTTCCGCTGTAGAATGAAGGGATCAGGTACGTCGCTGATTGTTGAACCTCGACTGATGCCGGTTTGCTAATTTGGTGTTTGTCCTACTTCGGTGGTTCTTCCTCACTCTTTTTTTCCCTCGGTTTATCTTGTAAAGTTGAAGCTCTCTGGTTTTGATTAGAAAGCAAAGCTTTCAGATATTAGTAGATTGCCAAATTGCACCCGAGGAAACCAGTGACAGGCCTCTCTTTTTAGATTTGTCCAAGACCTTCCTTCCTCGAGGAAAATGACAAAACTTGACAGATATTCGATACGATTTTGAGTTCTTTTCAGTAATTTGTTCTAGCAGCACAATGAGTTAATCTGTAATGGCTTCTATTAGATATGACTTCGGACTTGGAGCTTGCGAAGGTTGATGGCAACAGAGCTCCGAAACGGCGTGTGAATGGGATATTTTGGATACTACTTCTAAACCTTGGCGTTTATGTGGCGGATCACATACTCCAGGTGACAGTTGCTGTTTTTCACTTTTGATTAGGTTTTCACTTTTAGAGCAACCTTATATGAAAGTGCATTCTAGATACAACAAGATGTGAAAGCTCAAGTATTTGGTGTTTGTCCCTTAGATCTTTTTAGCTATTTACAGCTATAACAAAAGCTTTTATATGTTGACTCGTAGGGGTCCAATTTGAGTCAATATGAGAATAGAAAAAAGCTATCTTTTCCCTATTTATGTAAACTCCCACTACCGTCGATGATGCAAGGAGGACTAACATCATTATCCCTGCAAAGGTTATTTTTTGTACTGCAGATCTTTAGAACGGGTGCGCAAATTATTTTCAAACTTAAAAGTCCGAGGCCCCAACTAGATCAAAATGTTTGATTAAGTTTTCGTCAGTTATTTTGAGGCCTAATTTTGTTTGCAAGATCTAAAAGGAACAACTTATACTTCAATTCAGCTTTGTAGGATAAAGGAATTGTCCCAAACACACTGAATTTGTTCGGTACAATAAGCATGTGTCTACTGTCATATAGGAATATAAATGTCTTCAATTTTATGTACTTATTGCTATTATCCTACTTGGTTGAATATATATATATAAAGAATAATTATGTTCCATAAGTTTAATTAGAGAACCAATTGAGAGTGATTAAATGCATTCAATTCATTTTGATTTTTGTCTCTGTGAAATGAACAAAATGACTGCACCTCAGGAAAACTGAATTGATTTAAATTTTGAATCTTGTGCACCCCTAGTATCAATTCAAATAGCTGAGATTTGTGGTCTGCCATTGTAGACTTGGTTATTTGCTAGATATTGTTTCTTCAACAGCTATGAGAGAAATAGTTTACAGCCTTGATTAAAATTTTGTGCCACATTGAGAATTGTGAAATGGAATTAGGTAGAAGATAGCAAGTAACAGTTATTTCTTAATTGGCCACTGGTATGTTTGTTTGTACTAGAATTCTTCATCTATGTTTAGCTGAAAAGTGAAGAAGATATATCCTTGTTCATTTTTTCTGTTGCTTTAAAGAGTTCATTGATGTCTACGGAGGCTCAACCTTCCCATTGACTGCTTGAATTCAAAGTGTTTAGTTCTAAGTTTGAAACATTTTTATTCTCTGTCCAGCTCCAGGAGATGAAATTTCTCTATTTATATCATAGATGGCCAGCGTGGTACCAGTTTGTGACTGCAACATTTTGTCATGCTAACTGGTTTGTCTTCTGAAACTATATCGAATCAAAAATAATTTTTGAGCCTGATATTTTACATATGCCAGTTAGTGTCTCTGACAACTCTGGCTGATAAGATTTCGTAATTTGCAAGTGACATCAAATACGATTTTTCACTGTAGGATTTCCTTTTAAAACTTTACAGGAACCATCTTTCCAGCAACCTATTTTTCTTGTACATATTTGGTAAGATCCTGCAATGAACTGTTATAGATTTTCCCCCTTCTTCATTGTATTCCTATATTAAAATTTAATTATGCATTGATATTTCTTTTTGAATAGGAAAACTAGTTGAGGAGGAAGAAGGGAACTTTGCCTTGTGGATCTCATACATTCTTACAGGTGCTGGAGCTAACCTTATTTCATGGTTACTTCTTCCTAGATCTGCAGTATCTGTAGGAGCATCTGGTGCAGTTTTTGGACTATTTGCAATAAGTGTCCTGGTGAAGGTGATTACTTTTTGCTACTTTCGTAAAGCATGGCCCAATTTTTTATAAAATATCACTTATATGTGGAACCGATCATCACAGATGTCGTGGGATTGGAGGAAAATAATAGAGGTTTTTATCCTTGGTCAGTTTGTTATCGATAAGGTAAGAAGAGAATCTAGAAAAATGTTATTATTATCATAGCAGTTATTTAACATTTTTAATTGTCTCCAGAATTGAATTGTTTTAACTCAATAAATTCTGAGAATGACCTCCATGTTCTATAAATTAGTTAGGAGAGGCTGTTCTTCATTCAATATTATGCTTTGAACTTCCTTAAGTCATGTGATATCCATGCATGATCCTGAAAACCTTGCCTTTGGTTCTATGCTCATCCCAGACTGCCTACCAATGAGATCAGGTAGGTCCACTTTGTTTCAGTCGACAAAGATCCATAAAAGATTTGTCAAAATTACTGTCAATTTATCATCAGATATGAACCTGAGGTTAGTTAATATTTTCACATCCTCTTAACTTCATACATTCTATAAATTCAAATGTCAAAATATTATTGTAGAGAAGGTGGTTAAATCATTAATGAACAACACGTGGTGGTTTTACCTAAATAAACAACTTCGTGTCCTTTGGAATTTATACTAGTATCATACCTTGAGTCAAAAAGATGCTTTGATGGTATCTGTTGCGTTGTTTCTTGTCCTGTTACACCATTGAATCCGGTTGATGTATCGTTCTGGTTTCTGTCGCAAGTAGCTTTAGTTAAATTGTTTTGCTGTCGATGCTTCAGGTTATGGAAGCTGCACAAGCTTCAACGAGTCTATCAGGAACATTTGGGAGAGGCTCTCTGATGAACGTGAATCACATTGCCCATCTCTCTGGTGCTCTCATTGGGGTTGCTTTAGTCCTGCTCATAAATCGAATTCCTTTTGACTCCTCTGGCGAAGATCTCAAGCCTTTGAGAAGTAACAAGAACAAAAAAACTTGAGGCAGCGCAAATCTTCCTGTAAAGCACTTCAAATTCAAGAAAAGCATCGTTGTGATCGTCCGTTATTGATGCATTCATGTAAGATCCCAATGAAAAGATCTATTTCTCCAATAGTAACTTATTATTTCAATATGTACAGATATCTCGCTTTTATCATGATAAGATGGCATGACAAGAAGAAAAGAACTCGATGCATCACTGCGGTGTTGACGTTTTTATCTCTCTCAAGAATAGAAGTACATTCCTTATCATGCCACATTAAATTTTCTAATTTTGAGATGCTAAAATGAGGGAAGCTGTATTAGTTTACATTAGAGTTTGTCCTTTTTCATAATTTAGTTTATTCATCAGAATTTAATTCCTTCGGCAAGAAATTGTTTTTTCTTCGACAAATGTTTTTTCAACAAAGAGGTCAGATGTGACAATAGAGGCAACTATGAATCGAATGAATTCAATTTTATTCGGACTACATTGGGCCGCACAAAGATGCATGCGCAAGCCATCTCTCACCTGGACTTCATTCCACAGAAATTAATTTATCAAATATTATTTCATTACCGAGAATCGATTTTCACATAAATCATCAAAAATCATTCTACATATTTTGAAGGGATACGTTCATTTAGTGAAAATATTATTTCATATCTGGAATTAATTTTCATAAAAATCATCAAAATTATGCTATATTCATTTTGAAGAAAATAAAATCCCTATTTTTTCCTAGGTGTAGTATGAGAATAATGTAAACAATCCTTGTATAGTATCGACCACACTTATGTAAACAATCCTTGGTATTTATCGCATATTCACTGCTGCCATCTATCCCAAACGTATATATTTGTTTTATCATTTTATCCCAAATATACACTGCTTGCCTTCTATTATCATTTTATTCAAATATACACTGCTGCAATATAATATTATTATTGTGAACAAAACAGTGAAACCACGAAATAACATCTTTACAGCTTAGTGGAGGGTACAATCTTTTTAAGAACTCTGGTTTGCAAACTTGTCAAATAATATTAAATTTGCTCGCTTCATATCCTGTCAATCTACAACTTTATGCTGTGATGCCTCTTTACACTTGATTTAGATCCCTATTTAAGTCCAGCAATTCTAAGAGACAACAAAATTTGAAAACAGAAAAATGAAATTGAATGCTCGTATCACTGTTTGGATACAAAACATCACACACGAACAGGAGAATACATTCACAGCAATATGGTACAAACCATCATAAACCAATCCTCATAAATCAATAACATATCCTGACCTGATAAGACCGTAAAAGCCCGAGGGGATATGGCACAAATTATAGATGATGTTCGTAATAAAATTTTGTAGAATTAGTTTGACAATAAAGCAAGTTCCAGAGCATAAGAAATGTGTCCATATCTAGCATTCACAACCAGATGATGACTGCTGCCTTGCTGCCACATCAATGGTGTCAGGAAGATATCTGCAACATAAGAAAATGAGATTTCAAGAAATTAGGACCAAAATGAAGGGAAGGAGACCAAGAGAACTCACAAATATGACTGCAATAAACAGTAGAATTACTTGAAGGCCCAACGCCGAACAGCTTAATTCCTTTTCAAGCACCAAACCTTTTTTCTTTTAAATATTGAGATGCTTATAAAACATGGGCAACTAAGCAGATTTTTAACTAATGGTAAATTGGTACTTCTAATTTTGATAGTAAGATTTTGATGATTCTGTTATACATGCAGACTAAATATGAAGTATAAACTTCAGTGGTTATTTTTCTGCAAAAATGTGGGTGTCAATTTATATGATAAACACTCACATATCTTCCTCTGGTTCGTTCTTGAGGGCATTCCTGGCAATGCACTGAAAAGCAGCTTCAACATTGAATCCTTCTTTAGCTGATGTCTCAAAATAAGGGATGTTGCCTTTTGATGCACACCATGCCTTAGCTTTCTTTTCAGATACCTGAAATTCCAGGAACAAATAGAAGCTTAAATATATTTAGACACAGTAAACATCTGCCATGTTTTGCATCAGGAAGCAATACCATCAAGTCTAAGCATCCATGAATAGTCCAAATTAACGAGTAATAGTTCCACCTATTATTCCATTCCACTTTTTTATTTATTTGAATAAATTACATAACAATAATAAAAGAGTTTCAAATGTAATAACAAATGTTTAATTACCAACTAGCATTAAAAGGAAAAGATCGACATACCACTCTGCTGTTGCCACCATCGATATCTACCTTGTTACCCAAAACTATAAAAGGGAAGTTCTCAGGGTCTGATGGGCTAGCCTGAAAATAGACAACCAACACATTGCATGAGTGTTTTTTTTGCTCACTATACATGCTGATATTGGTTCAATTTAAGAAACACCAATTTTACCTGAATCAGAAATTCCTCACGCCAGTTATTTAAATTGTCAAACGATTTCATTACATTCACATCATATACAAGAACACAGCAATCAGCTCCGCGGTAGAAAGCCACACCAAGACTTTGAAACCTCTCCTGCCCTGCTGTGTCCCAAATCTGAAAGACAACATTACAGAATGAGCCAAAAAAAAATAAATAGATATAAAAGCACAAGAAGCATGCACCACTGCATACACATACGAAAGAGAAAAGCATTCTTACAATCCACTTCAGTTTTGAGCACATGCCATTAGTTCAAACTAGGTAGTTGAAGTTCAAAAGATGACGAGTCCAGGATGGAAAACTTCTCAAACTGTACTAGTATCTTCCTTCCATGCTATTCTCACATTGTAGTTCATTAGGATAGCTGGGCTAAGCAGAATAAGTGTGTTATATCCTAATAGTTGGCAGGTGTTCTTTTCAATCATAAACAACTATTGGTCCTTCATTGTGGGAGGAAGCAACATCTAATTTATTATATATAGAGCAGGTCATCAACAGTTAAACACAATAAAGCTACCATGTCTGTCATGTCACCGTAATCAATCATTTTCGAAATAATTACGTAAATAAGAACGTGAATCTAACCAAACCACAAATTTTTTGGTTGAAGAACAAAAAAAGAAAGATCATATTTCAAAAGGTGATAAAAATATCAACAAAGCAAACGGTAAAAACCGGAAGTTCATAAATTAGCAATACAGTTCAAACAACAGAAAAAATTAATCCAGAAGCATAACTGAACAATATAATACAAGCAGACAAAATTTCCAGGATACAGATAATTTGAGTCCAGCCAAGAGGATCAAAAATGAAAGGAAAATTAAAAGACCTGTAATGTGAATAATCTGTCGTCGATCTGGACCTCCTTGGTCAAGAAATCAGCTCCGATCGTCGCTTTATACTGGTTGCTAAACTTCTTATTCACATACCTAATAAAATCACCCAATTCAATTCGTCCACCAGGTGAACGCACTTTGATGCAAACTGGAACATATTAATAAAAGATAGAAAATTAAAGGTGTGCAAGCGTACTGATTCATCAGAGACGTCTTTCCAACCCTATAAAAAGAACGGAAATCCAAGTAAGCAGGGATCCAAGCATGGAAACAGTTGTTATTTATTTCAACCCCTTTTTCGCACACCCCTCTGGAAACAGTATACAAATAAAAATCTCACCCGCTGTCACCGAGGATGATGACTTTGAGAAGCATTCGCCTTCGGGACGCCATGGATCGGAATCCGACAGCGATCCGGGGAGGCAACGGAGGCCTGTGGGCGTAGCGATCTGGGGATTCCCTGCGTCGCCACGCGCTGGGGAGGGAGACGGAGCCCTAGAATTTGTGCGGATCCGGCAGCAGCCACGGAGCAGCACGCAACTACTTAAGTTACGACGACGCCACGTGGCTCGACGTAAGGGCCAGAGAGGCAGGAGCCGGGCGGCGACTTCGAGAACCGACGGTGCAGATTCGCTGTCACTGATGGAGATCGGACGCCATTCTGAGGACGCGGTTCAGGAAAAGTAAAGAATTATGACGACGTTTTGTATGCAAACTCATTGTATAAAATTAAATTATAAAAGGGAGTTTAGCCTTATCTTAAAGTCAGATGTCTAACCTAAGTCATGTTGGAGTCGACCCGTTATTTCCACAGTAAATATTTTTATTACATATAAACGAGACGCAGCATGAGATCATCTGAACCCAGTTATTTTATAAAGGGTTTCAGGTTCAAAACTGTTTTTTCCCAATGCTCCTACTAGCTCAAAAGAAATCAAAACAAGTATTTAAATTAAATTTAAATGGTGAAGCAGCTAAGCTGTAATGGAATTTGAATAGTAAAACAGCTGAAATGGTTGATGATTTCCTCAACTCATTATTATCCTTAAATTTATATCAATTTCTCTGATCATAAATCCACGAAAACTGAGCCCAGGAATTCCACTCCAGCACGTCAATTGCTGCGTACAAGACGCGGTTTGATTTGAATGTTAGCAACGTATGATAAAAAGAACAAGTCGGCTCAATATCATGGAAAGCTGAACACAGCTAATAAAGCCCAACTGATACGGTCGAATAATTATGACCATCTACCTGGTTGAAGAGCGACTTTTTAGTTTTTACAGACTGGAACAAGAAAAAGTTGGGAGGGACTGATCTGAAGAACAAGCCCACCAAAACAAAGGACAAGATGGCACACAGATCATCTCTCTAACTTTAAATGAAAATGTGAATAAATAAATAAATAGCATCGAACGGATCAAAATTATCATTGCTAAAGGAAGCCCTAGTGGAGCTGCTTTGACTGACGAATGAAGTTTCATTCAAGATTCAGAAAGAATAAATTTTTAAATTACATCAACACACTTAAATAATCCCCAAATTTGGACAGTTTTGCTTCCTGAATCTTACCCAGGGATGCGGATGCTGTTGACCTTTTCTACACAAGAAAAGAATAAATTAACAATTGAAGTATATATATTTCAGATTCAGCAAAAAAAAGAAAAGATTTACATCATAAAAGAATCAGTTAGCTCTTCATATCATCAAATCATATATATGAAAAAAATTCGAAAATGTATCGGGCGTGTCCTGGCCTCTCTCACAAATCGGCAACAATGAGGTATATCCAACAAGAACGAAGGGCTTTACAGTCGAACAGGATGCAGAAGCTTCTCACAAGCCACCGCCATAGCCATAACGATAGGTCTCTTTCTTCTTTCCCAGCTCTACTTCCTGGGTATGTTGGCCCTCGCTGCTAGATGCCGACGGAATCTGACCGTACTCGCTGGTCTGCGCGCTGTACTCGCTGCTGGCATACTCTTCGGTCGTCATTGCCATTTTTCTGAACTTCTTCATGTCCTCGTTATACTGGCTGGAGTCGTAGTCCGAGCTGCCGTATGAAGTGTACATCCTACTGTGACCAGGTTTAACACCTTCGTTTAAGTCATCGAGAGAAACATCCCCTTCCAAAGCACGGACAACCTGTAGGTTTCGTTTCACCCACAAGGATTAACAAAAGTTTTTCAGGCAGTAGTGCCAAGAATTCCAGATGATGTAGGCAACATGCAGAAGGATACTGATAAAGATATCAACAGAGGAAAGGGATGGCACCTGACTCATTCGTGGGCGTCGGCGTGCTGAATGACGCACACATGCAGCGGCACAGGCAATCATGCAAACCATCTCATCTGGGTTATAGTTCCTACCCAACTTTGGATCAACAAGGGCATCATAGTTGCCACCTTCAAGAGCTCGAGTAAGCAATGGTCTTGCCTGTAGTTACAAGCCAGTTCAAGAAAAAGATAGGAATGATGAGAAGAGAAAACAGGAAACATCAAACTTAGGCAACGCAATGTCATGCAAGCAAATACTAACCCAGTCAACTAAGCTATCGTCCATGAGTGTTTGGGATGGATCAACAGGGCGTCTTCCGGTTATTAGCTCCAAAAGCATAACACCAAATGAGAATACATCTGATTTATCAGTGAGTTTGCCTGAAGATGCATACTCGGGTGCAAGATAACTGCAAAAGAGCCAGGGCGACAGGATGAATGAAGGGAATAAGGAAGTCAAAAGCATCAAACCGGACACAATCTAGATTCAAAGATCATACTCCCTAAAGTTATTGCCAAACTTAATCAGTAGTTGATGTAACTTTGTAGAACAGACGAAAAGAAGCAATAAAGGAACTGCACATAACTCATTGATAAACAAAAGACCCTACCCCTTGAGAAATATGTCTTCGAAAAAAACATCCAATATTATTCAATTTGACGTGTAAAGTTGAAGTTAGAGTATAGTGGTGAAAAATGAAGCGTACCCGAAGGTTCCCATGACTCTTGTAGAAACATGTGTGTTATTATCGTTAGCAGATTTTGCCAGCCCAAAATCTGCAACCTGCAAAAATCAGATCATATAGATCAAAATTATTCTTCTTAGATTTAGCACGTGAGGAAGCTCCAATGTCAATGCAGAAGCAACTTTTTTACCAAGAATAAACAATAGTTTATTAGTGCATAATGCAGAATGTGATATTGTGATAACTATAACAGATGCTCGATTACCTTAGGTACAAACTTGTAATCCAGGAGAATGTTAGATGTCTTGATGTCCCTGTGAATAATCTTAGGATGACCTGCAAATCGCAAATATTCCCCACCAGGACCACGTCAACAAGAAGTCAACACTAAATTTGACAAAAGAAATAGCGGTACTGAATAAGAAAAAAACTCACAATCCTCATGAAGATACGCTAGTCCCTTTGCAGAACCCAATGCAATCTTCACTCTAGTAGACCATTCCATAGTTGGCCTACCTTTGACTAAAGGGAAAAGAATAATGAATTCAGATGATTCTACACACAAAATAAATCATGAAACGAGAATGATGTAAGGCCTTACCATGCAAATGGAACTCCAATGTATTATTAGGAACATATTCATAAACAAGTAGCCTCTTGCCTCCAGTAATGCAATATCCAACCAAGGAAACAAGATGCTTGTGATGAACACGACTGATGATCTCAACCTCAGCCTGGAATTCACGTTCACCTTGTCCACTACCTGTTTTCAATTGTTTTACAGCAACTTCCTTGCCATTCGGAAGCACTCCTCTATGCACGAAGCCAAAACCACCTTGGCCAAGAAGATTAGCATCAGAGAAACCATCTGTTGCTATTGCCAATTCTTCATAAGTGAAAGTGCTTTTTGCAAATGAAAGAGCAACACTAGGAGATGGCGGAGGCAATGGACCCTCAGACCCAGAATAATTGGACCCGGAACCTCCGCTACTACTGATCGCAGGAGGTGGCTGTGGAGGGGGCATATATTCTTGAGATTGTGGAGGACGTGAAGCAAATGGAGGAGGAGGTGGTGGCCCTGGAGGCAGCTTGACAATATGATCTTGTGGAGGAGCATTTTGTTGCCAATATTCACCATATCTGTCATCTGTAATTGCCAAGTCAAATTAGACGAGAGATCGTTTGAGAATAGTATGCCATGTCACTCATTTAGCATCCAATGAAAGCCTAAACTATGAACATATATGATTGCAATCTCAACAATTTTCTTTTATATATTCACAAAAAGAGAAGGACGTCACTGTCTGATTCACAAATTGCAAGGTAAAACCTTTGCAGGGCCAATCTTAGCTGTAAAACCTGATAGATAATAGACTATGCATTCTAATACTTCCAAGATTGGCGATAAATGAACAAGGCCAATTAAGTCTTGTCTTGACCCAGGAAAGAAGACAGCATAATTTATAATATACGTCAATCAGCTAGTCATGAGGAGCAGAAATTTGTCATCCGAACTATCAATCCTTCTTTTATTTAGAAACCTAAGGGCTAGTTTGGAAGAAAAAAAATTGCTTTCTGCTACAGAGACGACGAGACTTGTATAAATTTCTTTCGGAGACCAGCATAAGTATTACAATCACGAGCATACCACCGAACCGAATATTAATTTTTATAGGAGACTCTGCCGAATGGCTAACACCGTCACATCTCCCCATCCCCGTCTTCTGAAAACTATTTCGTAAAGAATCTTCAAATCGTTGCGCTCAATCTACGTAGTAAGTTCAATGAAAAGGACTCCGCGAAGAAAAAAAACCACCTTTTCCCACATAAAATCTAACAAAATTTGCTCGACAAATAAAAAAGGAAATCGGAAGCACAGTGAAAGATAGCAGATCTAGATCTACCTGTGGACAAAAGGCAGGATTTTTTAAACAAATCGATGCACAGATCTAACCTTTCCTTCCATGTGGAGGAGGCGGCGGACCGCCGTAGTAATGGGGCGGGGACTGCCCCTGCCGGCGCTTCTTTTTCCAGCAGCAGACACAGATAAAGCTCAGGAACAAGAGAACCAGGACCCCGCCCACCGCGACCCCGACCACAACCGGAGTCGAGATCGAGCTGCTCGACGACGAAGACGAGGGCGGGGGAGGCGACCGGGCAGTCGGAGTCTTGGGCGACGGAGGAGAAAGCGAGGAGGGTGGAGATCGCTCCGATCTCGGCGGCGGAGGCGGCGACAGCGACGACGGCGCCGGAGGCGACGGAGAGGAAGGCGTAGGCGTCGGCTGTGGGGGAGGAGAGGAGCCGGGAGCGGGCGGGGAAGGGGAGGGAGGGGAGGCCGAGGGCGGTGCGGAGGGGGTGGCGGGAGGAGGGGAAGCGGAGGGAGGGGAGGCGGCCGGAGGAGTTGCAGCGGGTGGGGGAGCGGAGGGGGTGGCCGGGGGAGGAGCGGAGGGGGTGGCCGTAGGGGATGGGGCGGCCGGGGGCGACGTCGGCGAGGGGGAGGAGGACATGATGAGGGAGAGGTGCTCTGCTGCTGCTGCTGCTCCTCCTCCTCCCACTGCTGCAAAAAGGCTCAGCAAATGGGGAAAAAAATGTTCTTTTTTGAGGTGGGAGAGTTGAGTTGGAAAGCGAGTCGGAGACTTGAGACTTGAGGAGCGGAGCAGTAAAGTATGAATATTTCGACAGTAAAAGCGGAGAAAGAGAGCGTATTAGGAAAACAACTTTTTCTTAAAATACGTAGAATATACGTGATAAATGTGACACAACAATTATATATCAGTCAATCACACTTGCTTTCATATTACAAATAACGGAATATACCCACATTAATAGTTACCAAATATTTTTTAATCGGTAAGTTTGCCTCCTTTCCTATAAACTAAATCCTTCCATAAACTTCAACGATAAAACCGTCGGTTGAAAGAAATTGGATGGAAGGTGCCTCATTGTTTTCCAAGATGTGTGAATAAATTAATTTTGTCGGAGCAGGTTGAAGTCAAAAATCGACGACTTATAATTCCGGACGAGAAAGACGTCAATTAAATAAGAGGTAGGGGAAAGATCTGGGTCAACGCATGAGATTAGTAGATACCACGTTATTATAGAATAGAATATAATTATTTTTGCAGTATTAATTGATAGCAACGTGATAATATTAACCGGGTACAAAGCTCTGCAATAACAAGTCACAGACCTGTAACCATGTAATTAGATATATTAACTTTACTGTGACTAAACCAGCAACTTAAATACTCTAAATAATAAATAGATGATAATAACTTGTTGCAGAGAATAATTCAAAGTTTGACGTAATCTTCTGAGCTGTCTCAGATATAATTAAGCCAGTCCGAGATTAATCATCTTCCTCTTTATTTTCTGTTTTTGGTCGATTTATATATACGATTTTTTTTTGTGGGTGTGACGCGGCTTTCCAAAAAAAAAAAAAGTAAATTATTGCCAATAATATTAATATGCATGCATTGATGAAGGGCTAATCGAGTGGTTCAGCTTGTCTTTAATGTGCATCGCCTGTGGGCATCGAAACCCCCCAAAAGAGAAGATTTAGTAAATTATCCACAAAGCATGCACAGCTGGCTTTATATATATATATTATATTGCATAAAAGAAAAAGAGATCATAATATTCTTATCTTTAAGCTGAAGAAAATTAATTAACAAAAAGAAAGGGAACGAACAGCCCATGCACATCACCGGACCAGATAAAGACCGCCATATAAATATAATTAAATTTAATGGGGTTGGAAGACTTCTTCTCGATTGCCAACTAAGAACTATTAATTTATAAAAATGAAATGGATGCGTGGGAAAGAGACGTTTTAACAAAAAGGTTATATTTCATAATCCAAGCGGCCAGCACGATATATATATTTGAGACCTGGTTATTAAATTGGGATTCGTCCCCATCTAATAATTTTTATCTACTCACTCTGCGGAGAAAGAGAGATATTTTAAGAGAAAAAAATACAAAAAGGAAATGGGTCGTAGTTAAATAAACCCCCGACGTACTCCTCCCGACGTTGAACGAAACAAACTTAAAAGGAAGGAGGGTGTTTAATTAATTGTAGTGTAGGGGCGTCTGTCTTCTCCTCCAAGTCCAACCACGGTTCATGGCAGAAGCAGCTGGTAAGTAATCAAACGGCTCTTTTAATTTGGGCTTTCGCATCTCTACTGCATGTACTGAGATTGTTAAAAGTGGAGGCTCTGGAATCGGGATAGATTATTTAATGTCCGTTGTGTCCTCCTCGCTCGGTTGTCGACTCCCGAATCGGTGAGCCCTGGTTCCTGAAGGACCATACGATCCATGGGGACGCTCTGTTACGATTTTTATTATTTTTGATGTTCAAGCAGTCTTTCCTTATTGCTGCATCGGATTGGAGCTTTAATTTTTATGCTTATCCTAATGGATGACGAAAAGGAACATTGAAATGAATTCTAACCGAATCTTATCGATGGACTATAAGCCATTTTTGTTCAGTAGATTTACAAAAATAGATTTTCTAGTATTTTATAATGCCGCATCTACCAAAAATTCCCTCCAGATCATCATAGCTCGCACATGTTCTAAATAACGTCAAAAGATTTTGACCATATGCCCTCGTCATCCACCTTCTTTTATAGCTCAAACACCCAAAGTAAAATCCTTATTAAAGTTAATGAGAGCATACAAGATGAGCTCTTACCATTACCTTTTTTTCCACAACTCTAGAAATGAAAGTAAAATTATAAATCCTATTTTTTTATAAGAAAAAATAAAATAATAAGAAATTTCTTTAAAAAATAAAAAAATAAAAAATAAATAAAGTAATAATAATAAATAAACATATTATTAAAATAATAGAAAATAGATTTATTATTATCTGTTAAAAAGAAAAACGTAATATGATAATAAATAGAATAAAAATAAAAGAAAATATAATATATATATATATATATATACATATAAGATAAAGGTATAAAAAAAAAAGCACACGTGCTGCAGCTGCAAACCGCGAGGGTTAAAACCCTCGAGGGTTGATGCGGAGGAGCTCGCGTACTCTTCGACTGTCGGCGTGTTTGACAAAGGGAGGTTGCAGCGGAGGTTGGTCCACCGTTGCGAGGCCGGCGGAGCGTGGTAGCGGCTCCGGCGGACTGTGCGAGCGAAGGGGGGAAAGCAGCATGGCTGATCAGCAACGCACGGCGGTCGTTATAGCTCCGGCGGGCCTCGATCTCGACGGGAGACAGTTCGACCAAGTTGGAGCGGTGGTTCCGGGTACAGTGAGGCGTGGAGGCAGCTCCGTCGAGCTGCAAATCATGGGTAGACGGTAAATAGGTGGCAGAACAGGGAACGTCCTTGTTTTTGTCATCTTCGCCGGCGAGAGGGGTGGCCAACGGTCTCCTTCCTCCCCAACAAAGTAGCTTAGGAGGATATGACTCCCGTGGAGTTGATTGGGAGTGGCGGCCGTGATGTTTAGAGTCGGAACTCGTCTGCCGGCAGAGGGTAGTGTAGTGCGATGAAAAACTCATTGCACCGGCACCTGAGGTGGTCGGGAGCCCTACCGGCGGCGATTGCGGATGCTCGAGGGTAGTGGGAGGTGCTACTGAGCCGTGGGCGGAGTTCTAGTGGGTTGCAGTGGCAGATGCTCGAGAATTCAAGCAATCAATGGTGGTCTCTGCAGGAGCGGTGGCGAGCAGAGGAGGAGGCGAGCGGGTTAGAGCCAACGGCACGTGTGTCGTGCATGCTGGTCCGGTTCGACCCAGTTTAGGTCAGTTTACCCTCGTTCAGTCTGTTTCAGGGCCGGTTCAGTTCGATTTTTCGACGATTTTTCCTGATTTTTGTGGTTTTACAACTAATTCGAGTAGGTTCAACATTGATGAGTTTTGAGCATTGGAAAATTTATTTAAAATTTTTAACATATTTTAGGTACGATTTTTGAATTATTTTATGTTGGGTTCAAGGTTTTAAGTGCATGTTCGAAAAATCTAAAATAAATTTAGATGATATGTTATGCTTAAACATATATTTCATGATTTAATAGAATTTTTCAAAATTATTAGAATGCAGTTCTTAATTTAATTAAAGTAATTTGGGTTAATTTAGGGTTTAAATGAATTAATTGTATGTTATATGCATGAAGAAATAATTTGATAGATGTCATAACATTTAAATTATATTAATTAGAATTAAAATAATTTATTTAAAATTTTTACAGAATTAATAAAATTTTAAATATTAAATTTAGATAATCGGATTATTTAGATTTTTCTAATTAGTAAAATTGAATAATTTAGAATGTTATAAATTAAATTAATATAATTAGATTTTTGATAGAATTATTATAAAAAAAAATTAGAATTAATTAAGGTGGTATATATTGATTTAAAAATTTTAGTATGATTAAATTATTAAATTGAATATTATTTTATAGGTTGTTTGTGTTTAATTATGTTAGGTTGTTATTGTTTAATATGATGAATGATTAGTTGATTATAAGGAATAAAATAAAATAAAATAAAAATAGTACGAGGATGTGACTAGAAGGGTAGATAGAAAATCCTTATTTGAATTGTATGACTTATGATTATTGGAGATACTCAAGATAGACATCTATATGATGGGTCATCAATGAATGTTTCTTGGTCATTAGTTGTCATGTCCAAGTCAACAAAAATCATGTTGGTATCATCAACAATAATGATCGAGACGTCTTGAGCATCCATACTATTCAACAAAAAGATGTGTGTCCTAGTACGTGGTAGAAAGCAATTGCTTAGTAGGGTGATAAACAATTGCTTAGAATGATAGTAGTATACTAGAAGTATTACATAAATCTTAGATAAATAGATCAAACTCCACAATAATAGATTGTTAAGATCATTCGGAATAACTATTCACTGGTGACGCAATTTATTGATGAAACTGGGGGATATGTAAATGGGCAGAGGTTGAAGATAATATTTCAATTTTCTGGGGTAAATATGCTAGGGAGTCCCTTTTACACTAGCATACAAACAATCTTTCGTGGTTCAAGTTGGATCAGAATCAAACATCTCTGAACTATAATATGATCATAATGGAGTCACCTCGCGATCAAGGATAATATATAAAAAAATAACAATAGATGAAACATGTATATTTAGGTCGACATCTGATAGAATTTGAAACTGAATTTGATACAAAATTTATAGATCATGATAAATTTTGGTCGGACTAAAGAAGAGCCAAAAATAATACTTTTGGATTGACAATGCGCTAGAAATAATACAGAAGTGACTGTATCTGATGTATTTAGATATTTTAGATCAGAAATATTACTTAAAACTAATTTATGGCACAAAGTTGAATTATGATGTAGAATAGGCTAATACTTAACCGCATCTAGGGAACTGAAATTATGATAGAAAATAAAAGTTGATTGAAACTGCAGAAGGTATCAAGTTGCAGGTTGATGATGTGTATATGATGATATTATCATGATAACGTGCAATTGGATTGATTGCTAGCACGAAGTAAGCTTTACTCAAAGCTTAAAATGGAGTAGAAAGGATTGCATCCGAGTTTGTAGATATAGAAATATTGTAGTTATACCTAAACTGCTATGCGCACTAGATATAAGCTGCAAAAGCAGTAACTAAAATAGGAGATGTCAACAATACATGCACCTACTAAGGATATCAACATACACATCAACATGTGTTAGGGGTGTCAACATACAGAGATAATATCGTGTAAAAATATCAACATACACATTAATATGTGTTAAAGGTGCCAATAAACTGCAGCAACAAGAAATTAGAGGAGAAATAGAAAAAAATGAATAAAGAAGCAAAGTTACTAATCTGCAGGCAGTTGAAATCTGAGTTGCAAATGTAGAAATGTTGTCTGCTGCATTGACTGAATAAGACCGCAGAAAAAGACCGAATTTATATAACGATACTGATGAAAATCTAGGAATCTGAGCTGCAAAAATACTAAGTAAAGAACTGAGCTAAGCTGAGGGAGCTATAGAAATAAAAAGGAGTAAAGAAATCTACCAACTTTAGATATAATTTGACTAAGGACATTTGACAAAGGAGGTAGCTTCACAAAAAGGAAACTACAAACTGCAGAAAATGACTGAGGAAATAACTGCAAAGAAAATTGCAAAAATACTCGACAGAATTTGCATTTAGAAAGTCCACTAAGAAGAATTAAAGGAAGCAGATAAAATAAAACTGCTTGGCTAATAAGTTGGTCGTATATAGGATATATGAAGTGAAAGCCAAAGCTCAGAAGGAAACTGATAGATAGAAGAAGGCAGCAGGAAACAGCTGCATTGAATGCATAGAATGCTGGTACAAAGGAAGATGCTCCAAGCTCAGCAAAGATTTAATAACAAAGTGAGCTGCTTGAAAGAATATAGGAAGCTTTGAAATATAAGATGAAGCAAGTTGTAAAGCTGGGCTGCAAAAATAAAGCTATAGAAATATGACAAGCGAGCATCAAAGCTACAATATATCTAGGAAAATGAAGAAGGTTGTAGCATGCACAACTAGAAATGTCATGCAATATACGCAAGCTGAATATGCGAAATAAAGTTGCGGATAGGGTGTCAAACTGCAGAGAGAGTATAGGTAGAAGCCACAAATAATGCACCTAGAGCTGCAAATATTGGGGGTTGACACGAATATTATAATTGATGACGGTCAACTTCTAGTGGCAACTTAAAATTCATGATGACAACCCAAAATGATCAACCTAAACTCATGAGATTGTGTGAGGCATAAATGTGTCTACTCACTAGATTTGAGAGTAGATGCTCGAATTTGGACGGATCTTGATGCTTTTATAATGACTTGGTTTTCTCGAACCTAATATGCGGTGTAGGTATATTCCACGTGTGTGTAATTCATCTACTAAGGAACAATATTATAATCATATTCCGGGTAAACGACCGTACTGCTTACGGTCTAACTTAGATTCTTTCAAAACTCAGTATCCCAAATGGGTCATGGGACACAAATAACATGATTAAGATATCGCATAGGATATTTTGATATCAATACTCTTAATATCAAAGTGATGATCGCTACACATGTTAATATAAAAGGTGATCATGATGTGCACCACATGGTAATGTTGAGTATGATCATGGATAAATTTACTTGATCCTCCAGAAATGAAAATTGGTCGTGGATCTGAGCGTATTGATCTAAGTTTCTAACTCTTCTCCGACGCAGTGGAAATCGTAACCATATATACAGTCCGGAGATTAAAAAATTTATAATCTCGTATTACGGCGATTAGCGGTCCAACGAAAATTTATCATAGTGATAGTTACTGGCGGCAGAGTAAAAACTCATTACCAAGGAAATATACTACTATATTTCAGACTCGCACTTTATCCTATATTATATCGGGTCTGTCATCTAAATCCTTAAAATCTCAAACTTAACTTAATCTCCTAGGTTCTCCAAACCTGGCTCTGATACTACTTTATTTGTCACGCCCCGACCCACCTGTCGGATACGTGGCAACCGCCGTATGAGCCCAACGGACCCATACAAAGCATTTGGTAAGAAATATTGTCTATACACATAATCGACACAGTGGAATATATAATTAAATCACTTATACAACTCTACTAACACAGTCCCGATATACCTACTACAATTCTATAATAACATCAATAAATAAAACTACATCCATCAATGTCCCTCATTTTCATCAAATATCCTAATCGATCATCTAACAATCTGCACACACATTGAACGCGGAGTGCTCAGCCTTGCGGCCTAGTGTAAAATTACAGCTCTAAACCGAATAAGGAAATCAAAGACTAGGAGGAGTACTCTAGGATGCCTTTGGTTGTTAATCATAAATTTTTTATTTGATTCATGTAAATCAATTCATAGAAAGCAGTAAAACAACATAAATAAATACATACGTATATTTTTCTAGATGTCACCTAAGATATAACTAGTGTCAATGTTATCAGCATATGTCACCTACGTCATAATAAGACTTTGAAGTTTCAAGACTCGGGCTGCCAGCCTATGCTTAATGAATACCCGAACTAAGGGCATCAGTAAGCCCATCAGTGCTTTTCTATCTCTGTCTCTACCTATGCCCACTGCACTGATGTTGGCAGAGAGGACGGGTGACCCTTGATTACTCTCCACTGTTTCGCTAGTTGCCCATTGATGCCTCCCCTAGCGAAACTACTGTGCCCTTACATCCTCCCCGGACTCCGTAGGGACAACGGTGACTCGTGTAGTACTACACACTGTCCAAAGATAGGGCCACCATCAATAAGACTAATCGGCCACGGCTAACCGATAAAAATAACCCTAGGATCCAAACTACTCATCCGACTGTCTACAGAACGTCATGGATGATAGTCGCGTAGTCTACGGATCCACTGTCCAAGGCGTCGCATAGGGAATCACCTTCCCAGTCCAATAGTAGTCGATGTCGACCGAGATTGACACACATCCGCACGATGGGCTCTGGCAACCTCGACTCCATCGGTGCCAAGTCCATGGTATGACTCATCCTCGCTAGCCATCTCAGGACTATCACGAGGTCGCCTAAACGATACTCGTGCGGGTATAAATTTCTGGGTAAGGACTTGCTCCATATTTCCGGTCTAATATGACTATAGAGTTTGTACAGTCTCTTTCCTTACCAGCTTCCAATATCTAAGCTATGTATAGCCTCGGGAGTGGCTTTTCTTACCAGCTTCCAGTATCTAAGCTATGTATAGCCTCGGGAGTGGTTGTAAACTCTCAATTTTATTTTTTTTTAAAATATATACATATGTCAGTAAATAATTAAACCCCTAAATTTTTTGAAAATATATATGTGTCAATAAATAAGTAGGTGCATATATATACACACATGTACCGTCACATATATGCATCCGTAAATATGTGTATAAATAGGTAAATATAAATAAACAAATAATAATAATAGCAATAAGATAGTAAGATCTAGATCTCTATATATATTTAGTCATATAAATAAATTATATATAAAATAGATATGTAGCTAGATTCTGATTAGAGTAGAAATGAAATCTTATTTAAATACAATCTTCCTCGTAAGAATAATTCTTTACCATGTGTATATATATAGGTATATACGAATAAATATATCTATATATATATATATTAAAATAAGTTTACTTCTCATTATTTAAGAAAATAAGAGTAATAAAAAGGAAAGGGAATCGGGGACAACAATATTAATTTTCTTTATTTAGTTGATCATCTCACGCGACCATCTAAACATAGCTCCCTAAATCTCCATCTTCACACCCCTCTATTGCCAACAATTAAGGTTAGCAAGACTTTGGTTGAATCTCTTCGACTAGGAAGAGAAGGCATCTGAGGAAATGGACGATGTAGTAGAGGAGTGGAAACTCACGGCACCGATGCTCAAAATCCCAGTTGCTAATGTAGATTTTGGATATTGCATTGTATTATTTTTATTATTATTTATATGAATTTTGCATATCTTGAATTTCTTTCTTGAATGAAATTATTTGAGGATACAGCTATTAGTTAATTTTGAATATTAAAGTGATTAAAAATATTTCATTTTATATAAAGCTATTAGATCACAGTGACACAGTGAATGTATATATATAATTCTTTTGTCTTCATTTATCTAAACGTCATGATTACTAGTAATTTAATTAAAAGTTACTTTTAAAACTATTTAGAAATAAAGTACCATATTGGGTAGATTCAAGAATCCAATAAAAATAATACTAATAGTAATAATAATTAATATATATAATTAAATTTTATAATTATTCTTTGTTAGTAAAAATTAAACTCTACGGATGCAGATGATATATGAAATAATTATGTCTCTTTAATATAATAATAATTTAATACTCAAAACTATATAATAACGTGAGTATTGCTTGCTACTGTCATCGGTGGTTAGATAGGATAATGATGATTCACATTATTCATTCCACATATGTATATCTCTGTGTATATTTATATATAGTAGATAAATATCCTTTCTAATTTAATAAATATATACATATTGTAGTGAATGTGGAGACTTTAGATATTAAATTCTATTTGTTTATTAGCATAATATATACAACTACAATTATTTTATTAGAGAGTTTGACAATATGTTGAATAGAAAGTTAAGCTTCTATAATTTAGTAAATTGGTACACTAATTATAGGTTCCAAGAATAGTTGTGTTATTGTTAATGTATTATTGAATTAAAATGGATGAGAAATACTTTGTACTACTTCTTTTCTTGGATATTTTTTTTATAATGTGATGAATAAATTTGACATATCTTGCACTCAATGTTTTCTTGGTCGTACGCACGAGCAACATTAAACAACAAATATTGTAACACCTATTTTGTCCTTTATCTTCTAATTCCATGATGCCAAATAAGGAATAAGAAAAGGGGAGCAATGTGTTAGATACTTGCTGTCATGAGTGTTAGAAAATTTAAATATATTTGCCAATTGATAGGAAAATGTTCCGCAGCAACGATGGTTAAACATCGAAGAGCCGTGAATCTATTAAATTGTTAATTTAAAAGGCTCAGGTGCGTTGTTATTTCGGCTAGTTTACAGCCGCTGCAGTAGAGCTCCCAAGTGGGCAAGTTGTTATTAAAATTTTATTACTGTTCGTGATGTGCATTTATTTTGATGTCTTGTATGATGTGAACTAATTGCAAATGATATATTATGTGCTTGTGTTCTATAATTCTAGGAGTGTATGACACTAGGAAGAATCTAGAACACATAGCGACATATGAAGATGCTAGGTGATAGACGAAACTATTTAGGTGACATATCTTACATGATAACCTAAGCTAGTTTGGACACCTAGAGACATAGACCTGAACTTCCTAGGGACATAAAACCTCTAGGAATCTTATAGGTCTATATAACACTGTATTTCTCTCACAAATGGTAGATACTATTTGTGTTAGTCTAAAGAGGGGTGGCGGCAGCGTCACCCGACCCATCCTTTAGCGTTCGGTGAGTACTAACAAGGGGGTTCTCGCCAACGGCCAGATATCCCCATGGTATGTATCCGAAACTAAGGTACTGGGAGCCGGGGAGCTCACTTTAGTCGCTGCCTTGAGAACTAAGGTGTCTATTGACGCTGACGTACTCCAACTGAGTCCTGCAGGCTTGGGGGGTAGTCCGGATAACCAAAGTTATACATAAGTGTTGGGTCCGGCAGGTCAGGCCGTGAGTACATATGTCAGTCGGTGACCCTGCTGTAAAGCAGAAGTGTAGCGCTACACGATGTCTCGTATCCTAGGATCCATGGGGGACGTACAATACGATAGTCTCGGAGTGCGGTCGGGATAAATGGCTCGGGAGACTGGAAGGAGAAGGAACCGCGGTCACCCGCCTTCTTCACCAACGTTGGTGCAACGGGCCTAGGCAGAGACTTAGTTCGGCACCGACGGGCTTGTGGTAGTCCCCGGCCAGGGCTTACCTTAAGCATAGGCAGGCAGCCCTAGGAGATAGTATTGGAACTAGAAACTTAGAAATTCTTTAGGCACATACATGTATTTAGACTCTTAGTGTTTAATTGATTATTTATGTGTATGCTTCCTTTTGTTGTTAATTTGTGATTTAATATGGATATACTTGCTGCTCATCTGGACATATATATTGTTAGCCCATTCTCTTGTGTGGAGAAGTTTCTATCTGTAGGCACTAAGTCGCAAGACTTAGCGCATGCAATTTTCCCTCGCGCGCAGGTATCCGGACGTTGTTTAGGAGACGACGAGGAGCGATGGGTAGCGAGATTGAGGGCTATAGAAGAATATTTTTGCCTGATTTGTATTGGTATGGTGAATACCAACATAATATAGACAGACTGTATCAGTTTTGTAAGAACCTATGAATTGGTTGTATACTTATTTAGTGAACTGGACTACAAAACTTTCTATTTAGGTTTGAGTTATATTATATTGTTAGCCTGGTATGAGTGGGACTTCGCTCATACGGCGGTTATCATGTGATCGATAGTGGATCGGGGCGTGATAGTGGTGCTCCCAGTATCTAAGCTATGCATAACCTCGGGAGTGGTGCGTTGAGGAACATCATTATTTTGACCATCGACGGTACGCGGTGGTCAAACGGGGTATGCGAGGACACCCCTTTATGTCTAATTTCCAGTGATGTCTCCTAGGATGTTCTAACATATCACAGTTCCTATCTATGTCTGCATGGTAGTCGTGTAACACATAACATAGAAAATAATATAACATGCAGGACAAGATTTTAGAACATGTTAAATACATAGCATGATAAACATGACAGTAAATCATACTAACATGTATTAAATATAATCCTAGCAAGTATTTCATTTTATCATGTTTAAGACATCCAAGAATTTTTCCTAAGAAAACCTCAGTAGGAATTCCCTAGCTTGAATAAATCCTACATCGATGAACCAATGTACCTGATTTGGCGGTTTACACTTCGGAACCAACCTAAGGTCCGTTTGCTGAATTTTATTCTCTAACACTATCTCGATCCACGTGCCGTCATTTATGCATTTTATATTTTCCTATCAATTATTCAACGAATTTTAATTCTTAAATCAGAAATAGTTTCTCAAATCTCTCTTCACCACTACTCTTAGAATGATCTCTAGAATCACCCTTTTTTTTCCCAAGTTCGTCGGAAAATTTCTTCGACGATCGCCGGAAAGTTCGCCGGAACCCTCGCCGGCGAAGTTCTTCGATCAGCACCAATATTGGTACCAATCGAAAGCTCTCTTCATGAGGATTCCAAAAATCATATTTGCCCCAATTTTTATAGCTCCTACGCGATCAATTTCATCGATTAAAAATTTGGGCGAAATCCCTAAGTTAGGGTTTTTAGCTCGCCGGTGGTCAACTGACGGCCAATAGCCCTCAACTCCGGTATCAATGGATAGCTCTTGTCAAGGAGAATCCATAGGTACCGAGTTTTCAAGGTTTCACGGCCGGAATTACCGGAAATCGTCGGAGCAAGCTCCGGCGATCGAAACCCTCGCCGCCGACGCCTCTCGCGTGATTTCTCCCTCATCTCTACACCGAATTTGGGCATCTTGGTATCAAAATGAAGAGGAGGTCGAGATCTACTTGTGGCTAAAATTTGGGAGCCTAATTCGTCGTGGTTTCACCGGAGCATCATCGGAAAAACTAGTCACCGTCGCCGTTGTTACTTCGGAGGAGGAGAGAGTGTGAGGGAGGGATGAGCGCGCGATCGTGCGCTCGGTGGGAAGAAAATGAGATTTTTTTGATTAGTTAATTAAAATCTTAAATCCTATTTAAATCTTGACTGTCCAATTTACCAATCAAACGACGTCCAAATTACGATCCGTCTGCGCCATTGGATTCCTTATCAAAAATACTATCTGATAGTATAATTTTCACTTCAAAATCTCATACTTCAAAAATTCATATGATTTTACAAATAAGTCCTTTAAAGAATTTCTTTTACGATTAAATCCTCTAAATACTAAAATCATTCTATTGCCCTTATTCAAAAATCATGGGTCTCACAGCTTCATTGATTGCTTGCTTGCTTTTAAAAATCACAGCCAAGCTGTGAATTCTAACTTAATTTTACTTTGAGACATAAGTGAGGGCTTATGGTTTCAAATTTATGGCCTACTACAGTTCTGAGTCCTAAGGGTCTTTATTACTTATTGTACATATTGATGTGTTGAATGTCTGCTTGTTGCGTATTTAATGGCATGTGTATTTTGACATTTGTTAATAGATCTTGTTATGTAAAGATACATGATGTTATTGTATGTATGCTATTTATGAATGTTCTCATGTTATGTTAGTGATTGATATGTTCATGTTATACTATAGATGTAGAGACACTTAACAAGAATATAGAATATGGTGACATGAGATAAAAAATAGAGACACTTTAGGTTCATATTATATCAACACCTAGAGTGATCTTAATTGACATATGATAAAGAACTTTAGATATCATAGGGTTATAATAACCTAGAAGATGATGTTAGGATTCTTAGATGATATGTGCCAATATATGGTGAGGAGCCATGTGCTAGCTGAGGTAAAGGTGCAAGTTCGATTGATTTAACCTTAGATGCTTTAAAGTAATTGAGATCTCACTTTGGTGCAGAGCTCACCTTATTTGTGTTACTCTAAAGTAGATGGTGTGTTAGGAACAGTACCGTTCAATGCACTACAAGGCTAAGGAACCTAAGGACACTGACATGCTCAACGATGTGGGTCCCTAAGCAGTCTAGGTTCATTGGTAGCATATGCAGGATGTCTCAGTTTGTCAGACTGGGACGGATGTGATGTTTGATTTCGTATGGTGATCTTGTCATGGGGCAAAATTACAGCGTTGTATGGTACTTGTATTGCATAAGAAGGGGTACCATGATCACTAGCTCCTTCTGCTAACGTCAGTGTACAGGCACATAGGAGAGAGATATAAAATTGACACTAACAGGTTCGGAGTAATCCTTAACGAGGGATATATCTTGAACATAGGCTGGCTGCCTTAGGTGTAGTATAGATAGATATGATATGGTAGTTAAAGAATATAACATTTGTAAATCTGAATTACTATTATGATTGAAATCCTCATATTTTGTTTTATATATCATGTCTATATCATATCTCTACCACATTGATCTATTTGTATGATTATAAACTATTGAGCATGTTATTTTGATATGTGACTTAGTGGATATTTCTTCTTATTGGTTTGTACAATACCTTATGTCCATTTTTAGGGTGCTCTCTTTATAGCCTCACTGAGTTTCCTAACTCAAATGTGTATATTTTTTTCCTGTTGCGTAGGTTACAGGTTGGTTATTGGTACGATGCAAGGAAGAACCTAGTTATGATGAAACAAAAATTACTTTGAAAATCTAGATAGAGTATTGTAGTGCTGGTATTAAATGTAATATGACTATGCTTCCGCTATGTTTGAATTAAAAATAATTATGTTGCTTTGTGATACTTTTAAGCCTTGCATAAGTTGTGGTGGAGAAGTGCAGCTTCTACGGTGGTTGTCACGTACCCAAAGGTGGATTCGAGGCGTGATAAAAATCATACCGGATCAACATAGCAGTAGCTCGATGGACCACTTTTGACTTGCAAAATCTCATATAAGCAAATTATTTGCATGATTTCTAGGAATATAGATATTATGGACCGAAATCATGGATAAAATAATATGTACTTCATCCAAGTGTTATTCTTCTTAGATATCTTTTTGGTGCAACAAGTGGTTCAGGATTACTTGGCCATAAGTCCATGTTTTGGCACCAAAATATTAAATTAGTAAGCATTCCACTCACCATGAAGGTTTGAATCATCGAGGAGAATGCTTGTATTGGATTAAATGGTTATAATTTTTGAGACCACATGTCTCTAGTGAGATCTTACCCCTGCAACAAGATTTTGTAGGTGTGAATTTACATTTGGATCAGCACAAGTCTAGAAATATAGATATTTCTCATATTTCATTTTATACTAGCCATAGTCGTATGGCTTACTATCAAAGTTTTTATGATTCTTATTGAACGAGCTTCATCACATCCTTAGATAAAATGCATAGTTTGCATTAACCTATTACTCAAAATCAAAATTTATTTCTTAAAATATTTAAAATATAAATGATACGTTACTATTTTCAAAAATTATGTCTCTCATGCTGAAAATATTTTAGATCAAAGAAATGATATATTTTTCAATCGAATAGAAAAGAAGGAACTTAATATTAAAAATCAAAGGTCGATAGTTTTATATCATCTTAGTTGCATTTCAGAAACTACTTGAACATAGGTGTAAATCCCTACTATTTTTACCTTAAAAAAAATTAAATCAGCAGGTTCCACCAAGCTAGCCCACTCGACCAGTCCTATCGAACCGACCCAAGTGGCCGGTTCAGTCAGATCGGCCCTTCGAGTATGACTCCCCGTGATGGAGGGCGAGCGAGCGAGTCCTAATTTCGCACGGCTGTTGCCCTCGCTACCTCCTCGCAACAGAGCTAGCACCGACGAGCTCGTCGGCGCACATCCACCGCCCATCATTCCCTATCGCGGCGAGGTGAACTCACTGGAAGTGGCTCGACAATGCCTCTTTCGACCTTGCACACCCCATTGCCTTCATTGCCCCTCTTTTGAGTGTGTTTAGTTCATCTGCCGCCCCATTACATCATTGTCGATCCGCCGCACCATCCGCTTGGGTTGAGTGGTGTCACCTCCTTGCGAGCTTGGAAATCGATGTCTCTTCCAGATCTGTCCACCACCATCGTGGATCTCATCGACGCGGCTCCAACAACCCATCAACAAGTTAGGGAAGAGAAGATCCATTTAGGCCCCTCTTATTGCCGCTCCCTCGGCTAAGGATCAAGTTGCTCGGGCACCTCACGAGCTCGGGAGCCGGCGTCTTCAAGTCTGACCATAATAGGTGACAACTTCGTCGCCACCGCCCGTTCGAACAACCGCCCATCGGCGAGGGGTAGATCCACGATTTCCCATATATCATTGCTCAAATCTCCATATTTCCCCATCTTGTGAGTTCGTCGTTCCTTCTTGAGTTGTTTCGATCGATTGCTTGAGAATCCCGAATTTGTTTGCGGATCGTCCGACAACTCCATCGAACTCCCCTGCTGCTCCGTAATCGACGCCCCTCTATGCAGTACATCGGTGTTCCCTTGTGCTTGGGAGATTTGGTAATTAGGCTGACCACTTTGTTGACATTCTTCTTCAAGCACCGGGCTACAATATCGTCGGCGTTTCCTCCGATTATAGAGCCATCGTGAAGCCGGTGGGGGATTCTGTGAAGGTATCGATTCGATCCCTTATCCTTAATTCCATCTTAGTGTTAATAAAGCATGATTAGTATTAACTTAATCATGTTTAGTGGGTAGATTAATTTAAATATGCTTGGTTAATGAATGAAGTAATAAATCAATTTAATATTAATTATTTAGTTGGTTAGGTAAAGTTGATGACTAATTAAATAGCGATGAGGTTTCTTAGGAAAGTCTTAGATGCCTTAAACGTAGGAAAATGATGTGTTTGATAATTGCTTCTATGTTATGCATGCTAGAACGATTTATGTTATATATAGTAGGATTGATATACCATGTATGCTCTAAGAGTATTTAGCATGCTTTATATCTTCTACAAATATATATAGGAGGTAGTATAAAAAAATTTTACTTAGAGCAAGACATGGGTGACATCGTATACTATGCATGCTAGAATGATTTATGTTATATATAGTAGGATTGATATACCATGTATGCTCTACGAGTATTTAGCATGTTTTATATCTTCTACAAATATATATAGGAGGTAGTATAAAAAAAATTTACCTGATACTCTAGAGTAAGACATGGGTGACATACGATGCTAGAACATCTTAGAGACATTACTTGATTATAAATTAAAAGGGTGTGCCCTTAGTACACCCTAGATGACCTCTACAAACTATTGATAGTCAAGAAGTAATATTTTTAATTGCACCACTCCTGAGGCTACTCATAACTTAGATACCGAGAGCTAGTTGGAAAATAGACAGATTAACTCCACAGTCATGATCGACCGAAAATCAAAGTGGGACCATACCTAAAAACTAATACCCGCACAGATACCGCTTAAGCGCCACTGTGATAGTCCTAAGGTGGCTAATGTGAATGAACCCTACCAAGAAATTAGCAAGTATGTAGTCGAAGTAGCCACAACCTATTGTGCGGATGTGCGTTTACCTTGGCCGACATCGATTACTTTTGAACTAGGAAAGTAATTCCCTGCATGGGGCCTTAGATAGTGGATCCGTAGACCACAAGATTATCATCCTCGACGTTCTGTAGACAGTCATATGAGTAGTCTGGATCCTAGGATTATTATATCGACTAACCGTGGTCGATGAGTCTTTTATGATAGTGACCCTATCTACGGACAGTGTGTGGTACTACACGAGTTGCCGATACCCCTACAAAGTTTGGGGAGGATGTACGGGCATGACAATTTCGTTAGGGGAGGCATCGAGGGTGACTAGCGAAATTGTGGAGAGTGATCTAGGGTCACCCGTCCTCTCCACCAACATTAATGCAGCGAGTCTAAGTTAAGAAAAACTATAAAGGTATTGATGGACTTATGGAAGTCCCTGGCTAGGGCATTTCTTAAGTATAGGCTTGCGGTCACAGTCTTGTAACATAAAGTCGGAATATATTTTAGATGATATATACTAGTGACATATGTCACTCTCCGACCCGCAGGACGACACGTGGCAACCGTCGTATGGGCCCTACGACCCATACTAGGCATAAATATAAATACCAAAATACATACACCCACATTTCCAAATAATATCTTAGTACAATCCCGATATATCCTAATATAATTCTAAGACTGTCACATGAAAACTCATAACAGCGATCGTATACCTTCCGCGATGAACCCTCCGTCAACGGTCTCGTCTAGAACGTCTACACCTGCACACACATTGAACGCGGTGTGCTCAGCCTTGCGGCCTAGTGCAAAATTACGATTCTAAACCGAATAAGGAAATCAAAGGCTATGAGTATTCTAGGATGCATTTGGTTGTTAATCATCATTTTTCATTTGATTTGTGTAGATCAGTTTATAGAAAGTAGTAAAACAGCATAAATGAATACATATATATATATTTCACTAGATATCACCTAAGTTGTATCTAGTATCAATGTCAACAGCCTGTCACCTACGTCATAATAATACTTTGAAGTTACAAGACTCGGGCTGCCAGCCTATGCTTAATGAGTACCCGAGTTAAGGGCATCAGTAAGCCCATCAGTGTCTTTCTGTCTCTATCTCTACCTATGCCCGCTGCACTGATGTTGGCGGAGAGGACGGGTGACCCCTGATCACTCTTCACTATCTCGCTAGTCGCCCTCAATGCCTCCCCTAGCGAAACTACTGTGCCCTTACATCCTCCTCGGACTCCGTAGGGGCAACGGCGACTCGTGTAGTACCACAACACCGTCCGAAAATGGGGTCACCATCAATAAAGGCACATCGACCATGGCTAACCGATAAACACAACCCTAGGATTCGGACTACTCATCTAACTGTCTGCAAAACATCCAAGATGATAGCCGCGTGGTCTACGGATCCACTGTCCAAGGCGTCGCATAGGGAATCGCCTTCCCAGTCCAATGACAAACGATATCGACCGAGATTGACGCACATCCGCACGATGGGTTGTGGCAACCTCGACTCCATCGGTGCCAAGTCCATGGTAGGGCTCATCCTCGCTAGCCATCTCAAGACTATCACGAGGTCGCCTAAACGACACTCGTGCGGGTATAAATTTCTGGGTAAGGATTTGCTCCATATTTCCGGTCTAATATGACCTTGGAGTTTGTACAGTCTCTTTCCCTACCAGCTTCCAGTATCTAAGCTATGCATAACCTCGGGAGTGGTGCTCCGAGTATCTAAGCTATGCATAACATCGGGAGTGGTGCGTAGCGGGACGTCACCGTTTGACCACCGTCAGTACGCGGCAGTCAACCAGGGCATATGAGAAATTTTCCTTTCTGTCTAAGTTGCGGTGACGTCGCCAAGGGGTTCTAACATGTCATTATTTATTTTCTATATTTGCATGGTCATAGCATAGAAAAATAATAAAATAATATATAACATGCATGTCAAGATATCATGACATATTAAAATTTAGTAGGGTAATCATGGTATATCATACATGTTAGACAGAAATAAATTAAACTAACATGCTAACATACAGACATATCAAATCTTATCAAGCATTATATTTTATTATATTTAAAACATCCAAGAATTTTTCCTAAGAAGACCCCAGCTGGAATTCCTTAGGTTGAATAAATTCTACATCGATGAACCAACGCACATGGGTTAGCGATCCGCTCTTCAGAACCAACTCACGTGGAATTAATCATCCGACGAACTACTCGAATCGCGTACCCACGATAGTCCTAATTAACATAATTATTTAAAATAAAATTTAATTCATTTTTCCCCTAGAGTAAATAAAATAGAAATTTATCAATCAATTAATTAAAATAATTATTACATCTAATTAACCCAAACTAAGCATACGAGTTTATAATTTATTCTATCTAATCAAATCTTAATTAATCATATTTTAAATTTTTATCTATTAAACTAACTACAATGTTAAATTAGTTTAATTAACTTAAATAAATTCTATCAAACTTATACTCATTAAACCCACCCTTGACTTGGCCCAAGTCACCCAATGGCCCAATTAAAACCCATGAAAAATTAATTTTTTATTTTTTATTTTAATATTATTTTATTATTTTATTAATTTTTTATTATTTTATTTTTTCTGACTGGTCAACGGTTGACCTGGACCTGGTCAACGGTTGACCTGGTCAACGCTGACCGGTCAACGCGGACCGGTCACTGTTCATCCGGCTTAACTTGAGTCTGACCCAAGCTCAGCTGGTTCGGTTCGATCGAGTCAGCTCTAATCCATCTAAATCCGAGTTCGACTCGAGTTCGGTTCAAATTGATTTGGTTCGACTCGGATCCGGTTCACCCAGCCCAAACTAACTCCTATCTAGTTCAACCCAACTACTTTCATTAAATTAACTCTAAATCATAGTTAAATTAACTAACACTTGATTAATTAACGCTAAACATGTTTAAATTAATCTAAGCATATCATAAACTTAATTTATACTAAACATACTTAATTATAGCTAAGCATGCTTAATTACTCGCTAAGCATGATTAAGAGAAAGGGGCGAGATCGACGCCTTCCGCCGCGCCCTTCGCCGAACCCTTCCGTCGGAGCTTCGCCACCCACGCCCGTGCGCTTCACCGGCCGACGACCACGACGCCCTCGTGCGCGAGACGGCTGGGATCACGCTGCATCAGATCCGGTTGTAAGAAACCAAACGCCGGAGATTTCGGGGGTCGGCGGACCACCCATGGACAGTGACGGCAAACACTGTGGAACCGATGAACAGAGGGACGATTAGGATGGAATTTCTCACCTACAATCTCGCTAGTAGCTAGTGGAAATTGGATCAAGTAACGACGAGGGCGGAAATGGAGAACTCGCGCGTCCCGCCCCGAATGTGTTGCCAGTCGCCAGCTTCGCCAGCCAATCCGGGTGGAATGCCAGCTGCTATGCCTTCGTGGAGATGGAGTGAGGCGACTTTGATGGATGCCGGAGCAGGTCGAGGTCGAAGCCGCCGACGAGGAGGGTAGCGATTCCCCTTCGGAGCGTTGCGGCGGAGGTATTGCAGGCGGGGGCTTCCTCGACCAGAGCTGCAACCAAGCTCCCCACCAAATCGACTCGCAGCGACGGGGACGAGGGCCAACGGACAGCACGCCGGCGAGCTCGTCGGCGTTCGTCCGTGCTGCGTGCGGAGGAGCAGGGGAATGCTCGAAGAAAACGCAGCTCGAGCGCGTCCCCGGGTAAAGGGGCGGCTGGTTCGCCCGAACCGGTGGACCGACCGGTTCGGTTGGACTGGGCCGAATTTTATTTTTTTTTTTAAGGTGGGGGTTTACAACATGGATATTTAATACAACATAGATGTCTCAACACCTTTAGATTGATGCAAAGCTTGCTTTACTATATTTACACCTAAAAGAGAAAGATGATGATTACCAAACCAAAGACATCCTAGAACCTTCTCCCAGTCTTTGATTTCTTTACAACGATTTCGAGCTGTAATTTCGCATTAGGCCGCAAGGCTGAGCAAATCGCGTTCAATATGTGTGCAGGTTTAGTCGTAGAATTTGAGACTGCTGGCGAAGAGTTCATCGTCGGAGGTATACCACCACTTCTATTTAGATGTCGCCACTATCGAACTTAGAATTGTATTAAAGATATATCGGGACTATACTAAAAGATTGCATAGACATGCTTATAATTTTTAGTGTGATGCTACGTTACTTGTATACCTTGTATGGATCTCAGGGTTCATACGGTGGTTGCCACATGCCGACCTATGGGTCAGGGTGTGACAATAGGTCCTACAACGAGTAATCATTAAATAATATTAATTTCGACATCAAAATATCTTGAATCACCACGTGCAATTAATGATAATCCATGATATATAACAAATTATTCAATCCTATGTTTAAATTATACATTGTTTTTTTATCTCCTATTAGAATATTTTTTATATAGCTGAGTGTGGTGGCGGAGTTCGTTACTGTATAGCTTGACTGCAATCACTATTTCTCTTAGAATCACACAATCATTTGATTTTTATCTAACCATAATACCTGCATCCTAGTTTCGTTCTTTAAATTTTTCAATGTATGTACTTTGGTAAAATATATGCTCTATATAACAAAGATTAAGTGGAAGGGATGGTGTCGTAGTTGGCTAGCTTGTAGGCCTCATACAAAATGTTATTCTTCTAAGACATCTTTTCAGTGCAACAAGTGTTTTAGGATTACTTGGACATCGAAGCCCATGTTAGGATACCAAAATATTAGATTAGTAAGCATTCCACCCAGCACGAAGGTTTGAATCATCGAGGAGCATACTTGCATTGGATTAAATGGTTATAATTTTTGCCCCCACAACAAGATTTTATAGATGTGAATCTATATTTGGATCGGTGCAAGTTTAGAAATATTGATACTTCTCAAATTTTATTTTACACTAACCATAATCGCATGGCTTAATATCACAGTTTCTATGATTCTTGTTGAACAAGCTTCATCACATCATTAGATAAAATGCATAGTTTACATTAACCTATTGCTCGAAATCAAAATTTATTTCTCAAAATATTTAAAATTTAAATGATATGTCACTATTTTTAAAAATTACGTCTTTAATGCTAAAAATATTTTACATCAAAGAAATGATATGTTTTTCAACCGAATTGAAAAGAAAAAACTTGATCAATCAAAGGCTAATAGTTTTAGATCTCCTTAGTTGCATTTCGGAAACTGCTTGAACATAGGTTCTATAACTACTAATCGTTAAATAATACTAATTTCGGCATCAAAATATCTTGAATCACCACATGCAATTAATGATGATCTATGATATATAACAAATTATTCAATACTTTGGATTGGAAAATTTATTATAGTTCTCCAATTATGATTTAAACTATACATTATTTTTTATCTCCTATTAGAACATATTTACATAGTTAAGTGTGATGGTTGAGTTGGTTATTGCATAGCTTGAGTGATGGTTGAGTTGGTTAGTGCATAGCTTGAGTGCAGGTACTATTTCTCTCAGAATCACACAATGATTTGATTTTTATCTAACCACAAGACCCGCATCAGAGTTTCGTTCTTTAACTTTTATAGTGTATATACTTTGGTACAATGTATGCTATAGATAATTTAGATTAAGTGAAATATAAAGGGGTGGTGGCGCAGTTGGCTAGCACGTAGGTCTCATAGCAAAGTGTTATCCTAAGGTCGAGAGTTCAACCCTCTCTCACCCCATCCATTCCAAAACCAATGATGAGAATTGTGCTTCAATGTGATAAAACCCCTTTGGGGGTCCATCACAATTCATTGAATCCCATTGATAGACTACAAGCACATTTGAGCTCTAATGATTTTTGTTTTATAGATTCCCTCCAGATCATCATAGCTTGCACATCTTCTAAATAACCTGACCATATACCCTCACCATCCACCTTCTTTTACAGCTCAAACATCGAAAGTAAAATTGTTATTAAAGCTAATGAGGAAGCTCATGAGGACACACTTGATGAGCTCTTACCATCACCCTTTCTCCACAACTCTGGAAGTAGAAGTAAAATCACACCGGATCAACGTAGTAGTAGCTCGGTGGACTATTTTTGACTTGTAAAATCTCGTATAAACAAGTTATTTGCACGATTTCTATCAAAATCACGGATAAAATAAGGTGCACTTCATCCAAATGTTATTCTTCTGAGACATCTTTTTGGTGCAACAAGTGTTTTAGGATTACTTGGATATCGAAGCTCATGTTAGGGTACCAAAATATTAGATCAGTAAGCATTCAACCCAGCACGAATGTTTGAATCATCGAGGAGCATGCTTGCATTGGATTAAATGGTTATAATTTTTTCAGGACCTCATATGTTCTCTGACGAGACCATGCCCCCACAGCAAGATTTTGTAGATGTGAATGTATATTTGGATCGGTGCAAGTCTAGAAATATTGATACTTCTCCTATTTTATTTTACACTAATCATAATCGAATGGCTTTCTATTAAAGTTTCTATGATTCTTGTTGAACAAGCTTTATCACTTCATTAGATAAAAGTCATAGTTTGCATTAACATATTGCTTGAAATCAATATTTATTTCTCAAAATTTTTCAAATTTAAATGATATGTCAATTTTTTAAAAAATTATATCTTTAATGTTGAAAAATATTTTAGATCAAAGAAATGATATATTTTTCAATCGAATTGAAAAGAAGGAACTTGATATTAAAATGAGAGGCGGATAGTTTTAGATCTCCTTAGTTGCATTTCGGAAACTGCTTGAACATAGGTCCTACAACTACTAATCTTTAAATAATATTAATTTCGGCATCAAAATATCTTGAATCACCACGTGCAATTAATGATTATCCATGATATATAACAAATTATTCAATCCTTTGGATTGGAAAATTTGTTATGGTTCTCCAATTATAATTTAAACTATACATTATTTTTTTATCTCCTATTAGAACATCTTTACAAAGCTGAGTGTGGTGGTGGAGTTGGTTAGTGCATAGCTTGAGTGCAAGTTCTATTTTTTTTAGAATCACACAATGATTTGATTTTTATCTAATCAGAAGACCCACATCCGAGTTTCATTCTTTAACTTTTACAGTGTATATACTTTGGTAAAATGTATGCTATAGATAAATGAAAAATGAAGGGGTGGTGGCGCAGTTGGCTAGCGTGTAGGTCTCATAGCAAAGTGTTATCCTGAGGTTAAGAGTTCAAGCATCTCTCACCCCCCATCCATTCCAAGAGTAGTGATAAGAATTGGTGCTTTAATGTGATAAAACACCCACATTTGAGCTCTAATGATTTTTGTTTTATAGATTCCCTCCGGATCATCATAGCTCGCACATCTTCTAAATAACGTGACCATATACCCTCACCATCCACCTTCTTTTACAACTCAAACACCGAAATTAAAATTTTTATTAAAGCTAATGAGCACACACTTGATGAGCTCTTACCATCACCCTTTCTCCACAACTTTGGAAGAGCAGTGATAAGAATTGGTGCTTTAATGTGATAAAACACCCACATTTGAGCTCTAATGATTTTTGTTTTATAGATTCCCTCCAAATCATCATAGCTCGCACATCTTCTAAATAACGTGACCATATACCCTCACCATCCACCTTCTTTTACAACTCAAACACCGAAATTAAAATTGTTATTAAAGCTAATGAGCACACACTTGATGAGCTCTTACCATCACCCTTTCTCCACAACTTTGGAAGTAGAAGTAAAGCCACACCAAATCAACATAGCAGTAGCTCGGTGGACCACTTTTTACTTACAAAATCTCATATAAGGAAATTTTTTGCATGATTTCTATTGAAATCACGAATAAAATAAGGTGCACTTCATCCAAATGTTATTCTTCTGAGACATCTTTTTGGTGCAACAAGTGTTTCAGGATTACTTGGACATCGAAGCCCATGTTAGTGTACCAAAATATTAGATTAGTAAGCATTCAACCCAGCACGAAGGTTTGAATCATCGAGGAGCATGCTTGCATTGGATTAAATGGTTATAATTTTTTCGGGACCTCATATGTTCTCTGACAAGACCATGCCCCCACAGCAAGATTTTGTAGATGTGAATGTATATTTGGATCGGTGCAAGTCTAGAAATATTGATACTTCTCCTATTTTATTTTACACTAACCATAATCACAATGCTTACTATCACAATTTCTATGATTCTTGTTGAGCAAGCTTCATCACATAATTAGATAAAAGGCATAGTTTGCATTAACCTATTGCTCGAAATCAATATTTATTTCTCAAAAATTTTCAAATTTAAATGGTATGTCACTATTTTCAAAAATTATGTCTTTAATGCTGAAATTATTTTAGATCAAAGAAATGATATGTTTTTCAATCGAATTGAAAAGAAGGAACTTGATATTAAAATCAGAGGCCGATAGTTTTATATCTCCTTAGTTGCATTTTGGAAACTGCTTGAACATAGGTCCTACAACTACTAATCGTTAAATAATATTAATTTCAGCATCACAATATCTTGAATCACACGTGGAATTAATGATGATCCATAATATATAACAAATTATTCAATCATTTGGATTGTAAAATTTATTATAGTTCTCCAATTATGATTTAAACTATATATTATTTTTGTATCTCCTATTAGAACATTACATAGCTGAATGTGGAGTTGGTTAGTGCATAGCTTGAGTGCAAGTACTATTTCTCTTAGAATCACACAATGATTTGATTTTTATCTAACCATAAAACCCACATCCGAGTTTCATTCTTTAACTTTTATAATGTATATACTTTGGTAAAATTTATGTTATAGATAATATGGATTACGTGAAATACGAAGGGGTGGTGGCGCAGTTGGCTAGCGCGTAGGTCTCATAACAAAGTGTTATCCTGAGAATTTGTGCTTCAATATGATAAAACACCTTTGGGGGTCCATCACAATTCATTGAATCCTATCGATAGACTACAAGCACATTTGAGCTCTAATGATTTTTGTTTTATAAATTCCCTCCAGATCATCATAGCTCGCACATCTTCTAAACAACATCAACATATACCCTCACCATCCACCTTCTTTTACAGCTCAAACATCGAAAGTAAAATTGTTATTAAAGCTAATGAGGACACACTTGATCACCCTTTATCCACAACTCTGGAAGTAGAAGTAAAACCACACCGGATCAATGTAGTAGTAGCTCGGTGGACCACTTTTGACTTACAAAATCTCATATAAGCAAATTATTTACATTATTTCTATCAAAATTATGGATAAAATAAGGTGCACTTCATCCAAATGTTATTCTTCTAAGACATCTTTTTGGTGCAACAAGTGTTTCAGGATTTACTTAGACATCGAAGCCTATGTTAGGGTACCAAAATATTAGATTAGTAAGCATTCAACCCAGCACGAAGGTTTGAATCATCGAGGAGCATGCTTGTATTGGATTAAATGGTTATAATTTTTTCAGGACCTCATGTTCTCTAACGAGACCATGCCCCCACAGCAAGATTTTATAAATGTGAATCTATATTTGGATCGGTGCAAGTCTAGAAATATTGATACTTCTCGTATTTTATTTTACACTAATCATAATCGCATGGCTTACTATCACAGTTTCTATGATTCTTGTTGAGCAAGCTTCGTCACATCATTAGATAAAATGCATAGTTTGCATTAACCTATTGCTCAAAATTAAAATTTATTTCTCAAAATATTTAAAATTTAAATGATACATCACTATTTTCAAAAATTGTCTTTAATGCTGAAAATATTTTAGATCAAAGAAATGATATTTTTTTCAATAGAATTGAAAAGAAGGAACTTGATATTAAAATCAAAGGTCGATAATTTTATATCTTCTTAGTTGCATTTTGGAAACTGCTTGAATATTGGTTGTACAACTACTAATCGTTAAATAATATTAATTTCGACATCAAAATATCTTAACTCACCACTATGATATATAAAAAATTATTCAATCCTTTGGATTGGAAAATTTATTATAGTTCTCCAATTATGATTTAAACTACACATTCCTTTTTTTTACATCTGATTAGAACATCTTTACATACCTGAGTGTGGTGGTGGAGTTAGTTAGTACATAGCTTGAGTGTAAGTACTATTTCTCTTAGAATCATATAATGATTTAATTTTTAGCTAACCATAAGACCTACATTCGAGTTTCGTTCTTTAAATTTTACGGTGTATATATACTTTGGTAAAATGTATACTGTATATAACTTAGATTAATGAACTCTCACCCCATGAATTCTCTAATGCTAGCAATAATTCTTCTTTAATTTCTAATACTGATATTAGGATTTACCTATGTACTTTCTTTAATATATATATATATATATATATATATAATTATTATTATAAGATATTGGCAAGACTATATCATAATAACAATAAGATAAGTGTTCAAGAATCCTTATAACGATAAACAGGGCAGAAGTCTCACAACAATAATAATTACGAATTTTAAATCCACGGTCCCTTGGTTAAAAGGTTTTACTCTAACCACGTTGCAAGGAAACTTTTAACGTGATTGAAAAAGAGCAAACTTCATCAAGTATATGAAAGAAATAGAGAACAGTCTAAGATTCGCTCTCGGAAAAATAGGTTCATGTTCCTGCCCAGTAAGGAGAAGGAAAACTACTTTGAAGTCAGATTGTATTGTATGTGGTGTGATTAATAACTATGAATGAATCTAAAACTTAACAAAAAGATCAAAGTAGGATAGTTTCTGAAAAGAACAAAATTTCTTGAAAGTCCATTTGATTTAGCTTAGATTTGGATACGCGTATCTTAATTCCCCTTTTGCCCGCAACAGGTGATTAGAAAGGCCAAAATATATAAACACTTCCACTTTCTAATTGGAGAAGATTTTTAAGGTATTCTGACATTTTTACTGACAAATATTTGTGTTGAAATAACTGTTTTCTGTTATTGCAGCCTGAAGTAATTACTAAAGGAAGTTAAGTAAGCCACGTAGGATCTATTATTGATTCGCTTAAGCAGCTGCCTGAGGGAAATTGCAGATGCTTTATGAGAGAATTTGAATTAAAATCTTGAAATACTGAAGTAATTAGTGCTAGTTTGGCGATCACCTTTTCCAAACATCTGGAGCCACCAAGGATCATCTTAGAATCAAAATGAGGAACGTAGAAGGAGCCTTGTGTGCTAAAACTCTGATGCCAAAAGTAATTGCTTTGAAGCTCTCCGATGTCTCTGCACAAAAAGAGAAGGAAATGCTGTTGCTCATCATCTCGGTTAGTAATCCAACAATGCAGGTGCCGGTTACTGAATATGACGTGTTATTGTTTCTGCAAAGAATTTGCATCTGACATCTACACTGCTGCATTATGGGCCTAGCTTTTGCCCCCAATATGATAAACTTCTATGTACATTCTGATGACCTCAAATGGGCCTTCATGATACAAAGCTGAATGTTTGCTCAACGGAAGTAAAATGACTATCGACCAAAAATTCGTATCAGGTTGGTGGATTAAGTGGGGTCTCACAACTCATCTGTGTGTCTTCCTCTCATGGCAATCATTCACCATGTTGAATTCTTTGTGAACCTGGGTATTCTCTAGATAGTTGGGAATGGCGACATCTTCAGCTAAAAAGGTCCCTTCCACCTCATAAAGCTCAGAGGAGGAGAATTGTCACATCCAAGCAGCAAGAATCATCCTCATTCCTCAACCATCGCCGACTGTGGGTCCTTCACAGAGGACAATCTCATGACCCACATGGGAGGGGCGGCCATATTTTCATCTCTTAGGAGCAAGCTACGGCTGTGGGAGCTCCTGCAGGCTGAGATTCCATCACCACTCGCAAATGGTAGGACTACATATTCGGGGAGCAGCACAAGCAGATTGGAGGGTTGCTAAGCTGAATGAGGTTGTTGGCCAATGGCAGGGCTCATGTGGGCAGAGGCAAGGCTCCGATCAATGGCAACTCGGGAGGAAACTAGCCATTGTTGCTGAAAGAAATGTGCTGCCCACCTTGTCTAGCAATTATGAAAGCCAAATGGACTGGACAGTGTACTCTTCTGAAGGACAAAATCTTTAACTAGGGTTGTCGTACTAAAAAATGAATTGAGATCACAAATCCTTCCCCAGAAACTAAGGTACTAGCCTCATCATGCCTTGTATACTAGCATACTCATCCTATCATGCTTTACGCGGGAATTAATGAGTCATCAGTTCTTGGTGCAGCATAAGCGATGGATTTACTCACATGAGCAGCGTCATTTCTTTTGATTATAAGACACTTGATTGTTCCACTTTACAGTGTTTGTCTAAAGTCAAAAATATTTTAAATCATGTAGTTGTATCAGTTATATTTGTCTCAGGAAAACCCTTCGAGGTTCAACCACAAGGAACAATATCTTGTACAAGAATGGATTTGTAGACCAAATGGAAGTGCAGCAGGTCCATGTTTTGACAATGGACAACGACTGATCAAGAGAAAGGAGGAGCAAAGTTCTGCACTGGACCAAACATTGATCTCAATTCCATGAGGAAAGTAGAGGAAGATACTTGATTCCTTCGAATTTCAATATCCGAACTCCGGAGGCTGGGGACTCACTGCATGGTCAACAGTAAAAAAAGGTAGCCAAGTGCCCTCCCTTTTCTTCCATCTTTCAACGGAGCAATCCATGTAAAGTGCGAGCGCATAGGTAAAAAGTTTCATTTTTTTAATTAATATATCAGGATCAGTTATTAACCTCATTTCCTAACATGTTAAGCCCCGTGCGATCAAAATCAGTATTTCATCAAAGTAGAAAATCCTAACTTGTAAGTTTTTCGTTCAAAAAGTAAAATATCCAGGTCAGTAAGTTCATATGTATATTGGAGTTGGGCTAATAGTTAGAATCAAGATACCTAAATATATATAGTGCTTTCTATTAGTTGTAGAAGTATGCGTTTATATTCATATGGATTCGGATGAAAATGAGACTATAAAGGATCAAATTGGGACAAATCAAAGAGTGTTAGAAATGAGAGAAACTCCAGGCTCTTAGGAAAACGAGATTACCCCTTCTTCTTCTTTTTTGTCATTTGTGTGATGTGAAATATGTTGACTTCCAGCTTGCAGGACAGATGGAAGGGAGTGATGGAGACCATCAAAAGGTGAAGGGAGACAGCCTTGTCTACTTATTGTCATCAGATCGTCCATGATGCGATCTCCCACCCATTCAATTATAATGGGACTTGTGCCGGAGCTCAATAAGATGGCCTACTCTTGTGGTGGCCGGTGAGCCATACATGTGTATATGAAGAAGAGAATGTGCTGCCCCAGTGGCAGTGTACTTGGGACCGCCACTGATAACATGCCCCATGCATGCCTTGTTTGCTCAAAATCATTCACCCTCTGATTCCTACTGAGATTCCACACTGGATGGATGCAGCAGGTCGAGATCCTCTTTCCCATGCAGAAATCCTTGAGTTGCGGCCAGTGCAATGCATGCAGAAATCCTCTTTCCCATCCTCTCAGTTGTCGATTTGAATTGCAGATAAAAATTTCAATCTATTAATTTCTTTCTCAGATTGATCCAGCTTTTTGGCTAATAAAAAACCTGGAACTCTAGATCTCTTTCACATTCTTGACTCGTTGAGATGTAAGTCTGAATTTAAGATTCCTTGATGGTTTGATATTCCTATACAGCGATGAAGTAGGTATGTATCAGTGGTCCTCTTTTTTTTATTTACGCCACTTGTATGTGCCCCTAGAATCCATATGGAATAATAACAAGATGCATCAAGTGTTTGCCATTATGGTTTGTTTTCCATGCGGTACAAAGAATTAAATTTCTTTATTCTCTCTAGGATGCTGATTGATTTGATTATTGATGCCAATTGTGGAATGGCCAACACACGTTATATGCCCTTATTCAGGTAAAGGTTGTATCTGGTGTCGTCACTCCACATAACAATCAATGACTGGTGACAAAAAGTTGCACGCAAGGTATTACTAACAAGGCATAACAATCAATGGCTGATTTATTAATTTCGGGAAAAAAAAGGAACGATTTTGAAACCCTAAAAATTTGTGTCTAAAGCTGGTTGGCAACAATCTATCTACCTCTCCTTCACTCGCTACGACTCTCTACTCAGGTACTGTCAGTTATTTGACAAAAGGAAGGAGAAGAAAATTGATGGAGGACGTTATCTGTACATATCGAAGATCTAAAGCAGCTCTGCCATCGTCGTCATCGCTGCCATCTACTTAGCTTATTTATATACGCACCTAGCTCTAAATCTAAACGGCACTCGACCAAAAACAACCTCCTCCTTGTTATTTGGATTCCTTTTTCGCTCTGTTGCTTGTTAATCTGGGTCATCAGCATGCATATTTACGAGGATTTGGTTTTCTTGATCTCCGCCTTGCGGCACAGATCGATGTCCTGCGCGATCCGCGTCGCGTCGAGCGACGCCCCGAGCAAGCCGCGCTTCGAGAAGCCGACGGCGTAGAGCCCGTTCTCCCCCTTCCACCCGTTCGGAAATGGCCGCCTCGGCATCCCGTCTTTCTCCGAGAAGAACTCCTTCTCCTGAATAGTTAGCAGCCGGCCGGAAGTCAAATTAACTTCGATATCGATCTCGACCGCCGGGGGTTTTATTTGTGGAAGATTGATACGTACCTTGAGCCAGAGGGGAACATTGCTCTTGTATCCGGTTGCCAGGATCAGCGCGTCGAATTCCTCCCTTCTTCCGTCGACGAACTCCGCTCCGTGCTCCAGGATCCGCTCGATGCCCGGGCGCACCTGCGTTGCGATGGCTGGCGGGTGAGGAGAAGCTCGGTGGCGCAACGGCCGAACACACGGTGGGCGTTGTTTGGCCGGTCGGTTATTGTCCTTTCTTGTTATATATATATATATACGTACCTTGATGTGGCCGGACCTGATCTTGGCGATGGTGCCGACGTCGAGGACGGGGGTTTTGCCGGTGAGGGATTTGACGGCGAGGGGACCGAGGGGGGGTCGGCGGAAGCCGATATTGGAGGTGTCGCCGAGGGCGAAGCGGGAGAGGAGGAGGAGGACGAGGTCCACGGCTTTGATCGGGAGCCACTTGAGGAGCAAGATGGAGAGGCCGAAGGTGGAGCCGCCGAGCACGTCGCGCGGCAGGATGTGCACCTGCGACATGTAAATGCTTTTTTTTTATAAAAAAAACACTTCTTAAAAATAGAGATCGGTAGATAAAAAACTGAAAAATTAAAGAAATTGAGAAGAAAGGAGAGATTGAAATTTTAGTGCAATCTTTGCTGGTACTTGTTGGTGCAATCTCAAGCATTATTAATCATATTACGTTATGTGCATAGATTACGACGGAGTTAGGAATTAATGAAAGATACAGATTGCATTGATTGTGGAATAATTGGGACCCGAGCATGAACTTAATTTGCAGTGGAGGAAGAATAAGAATTGCAGCTTTTGTATTGACTTTTTTGAGGAAAAGTATCTTAATTAGTTAAGCATAGAATCATCAGGAAATTATATATATTTAGACAAATTAGGATTCTCATTAAAGTGCTTTATAATTTAATAAATAATTTGTTTATCAATGTTAATCATTAGAAATGAGTTAAAGAAAGGAAAAATAAGATTAAAATAAATTAGGAATAATATCTGGATCGATATATAACGAGTTGATTACTCACAGTGTCTCTAACGACGAGGGAAGGAAGCGCATTGTGATCGGAGAGGTCGAGGGCGACTTCCATGCCGGAGTTGCCGCAGCCGACGACGAGCACCCTCTTGTCCCGGTAGGCGTCGCCGCTCCGGTACGCGCAGCTGTGCAGAATCGGCCCCTTGAACTCCTCCATCCCAGGGATCTCCGGCATCACCGCCTCCGCGTTCTCCCCCGTCGCCGCCACCAGCCACGGGCACACGTACTCTTTCTCCTCCATCTCTTCCTCCTCCTTCCTCTCCTCGCCGCTGCGCGGCGCCTGGACCCTCAGCCGCCAGAGGCCTGCGGCGTCGTCGTATTCGGCGGCCACCACCGTCTCGTCGAACACCATCTGGATGTCGAACTCGCGCACGTAGTTCTCGAGATAGGAGAGGAACTGCTCCCTGGTTGGGTACTTGGGGAACCAGGCCGGGAAGGGCATCATCGGGAGCTCGCAGAACTGCTTGGGGAGGTGGAGGCAGAGGCGGTCGTAGGTCCGGCTCCGCCACAGCGAGCCGACGCAGGCGGCCCGTTCGAGGATCAAGCTCGGAATACCCTTTTTCTTCAGGCAGGCGGCGACGGCCAGCCCCGATGGCCCGCCTCCGACGATCACGGGACCCGGGTACAGGACCCGCGGGCGCCGCCGTTGCGACCTCTTCTCGGCTGCGGCGCCGTCGTCGGCGGAAGGCGGCTTAATCTTCATCGGCGACGGCGTCGACGCGGAATGCTTTTTGCATGGGAACTCCATCCATAAGCCATTTCGATCGAAAACATGATGGCCGAGGGAGGGAGCAGTTGACTTTGGGAGCACCGGGAATGGAACGGAGGAATCCGACATGATATATTATATAGAGAGAGAGAGATCGGGGGAAGTCTCTCTTGTGTTCGGCAAGTTGATCAAAAGAGGATCTAAAGGAGGATTCAATCGATGACCTTATCCATAACAAGATTAAAAAACATTGCTTATATAGATTGAGGTGACAGATCTGGAGAGAGAAATAAATGGGGGACTTCGATTCCTGCCATATTCATTTGTGGATATCGCTGTGAGCCGAAGCGACAAGCGGGGGGAGGTGTGAGAAAGCTAACCCTAGCAAAAGGAGAGAGACGAAGAGCTGCGGTGTGGGCGACGGCTTATTATGAAATATCGACGTATTGAACAATATATGCGACACCTGCAATTTGTCTTTTCTTTATTTAAATTCATTCATACTGCGAAATTATATCCTTAATTTTTCCTCTAAATCAACAATAACGCAGTAATAATAGACTTTGGTTTTTTAGGCATGCATACGCTTGAAATAGCAAAAGAAAAAAAAACTATACACGCATATAAAAATTCTCCACATTAAAGTAATTCTGGTTGAAATATGATTTCAGTTAAATCTTGAAACGTGTGGAAAATATCACGATGAAATTAATTAGTTAATTAAATTTGAGAACCTTAGTTGTTTTATCTACGGAAAAAAATTAAGTCTATGATTCTTTGCACGTCATAATAGTCTATATATTTACTATATATAGATCGCGAGACATATAAAAAGACATGACAGAGAGAGCTTGATAAGATCGTCCACCGGCTTCGAATTTAAGAGTTTTTCGGAGTCAAAATCAATCCAAATAAATTAAAAAAGACAAGGGAGGATTCTAATCAGTAGGGGAAAACATCACGTAGGCACAAGTATATATGTTCCAAAGACAACAAGAACGAACTTAATTTCCCCAGCTACGTTGCATGGCTGAATACGGAGGTGGCAGCATGCCATGCACGGACGATGTACGTTGTTTTGATAATTATAAATGATAAACAGAACGAATTCATATTTGGATATCCCTCGATATTTGACGAATCACATATGAAGTCGTACATTGTTATAATGTTGATTTATTTTCTGAGAAGAAGATATTTTGTAAGATAATAAATTTATAATAACTTAAATCATAATAATTATAATAAAATTATATTTTATAATAATTTATTATTTTTCATCAAAGATTGATGACGTAGATAAACTACTTAAGCGGGGTCATGCCGAGAAACATTAGAGCTTGTGCTGAATAAATGTAAGTATAATAATACTATATAAAGTGATTTGTTGAAATAGAATGAAGTATTGATATAGACCACATGAAAAACCACAATTAATTCAACTACTAGAATAGTTAAAAGGATGACATGAAAAGGATAACTTATATAGGTGGTGATAATAGAATTTGTATATCATATTTAAGAGGAGAAGAACTAGAAGCTATTTAAGCAACGAGTTAGGAACAAAGTAATCCTTCTTCGGTACATCGTATGTTGGACAAAGATAAAATAAGAGAGTTTATTATTTTATATTTAGCTTAGAATACTACTACTGTGATGTACTAGTTTGTATAGTGATATGTTAATTTTTAATGTGTTTGCTTCTTCTATGACTTATAGTACATGATATGATAGTGATACTCAAATACCTTTTCTAGAATGTGAGTTAAGAATCACCCTTGATGATATCAAACATGAGCAAAAATTTTATGTACGATAATATAATAATACTTAAACAATGTAATATTCTTGGTTAATGAAAATTTTATTTTATTTAAAAAAGTAAGTAAAATTTAATAATCACATAAATAGTTCTTATCCTATTAAAATACTCATTCTCTAAGTAATATTGTTAAATTATGCTACGCACAGTTATACCCTTTAATTATATTCATTAAATTGATGGGTGAATAATACTTTTGAAGTTAAGTAGGGATGTCTTTAAGAAATCTAACTTATGATTGATAATCATCATAAATTGATACCCTATGTATAATTTTTCATTACGGTCATCACCAAGCTTTATATCTTTTGCTGCTCCATTTTCCCCAACGTCAACTCTATGATGGTCACATGTATAACCCTAGAGGTAACCATTAATGTACTTCTAGACGTGGAAAGCTCACCCAAAGATAGAAAGATATATATGGAGTTAATTAATTAATCCATTATTAATATTCTCCCACCATTTGTATTTTTTTTTTGTTTTGCTAAACACATCAACTCACTATCAAGTATTTAATTAATTCGCACTTAAGCAGTTTAAAATTGCCACAAGTCGGCCCTCCCCCTACCCTCTTTAGTATTAGAATTAACCAAATATGCAATTGAATTGCATTAACTGATTATTTTGGCTCACTCAGGAATCTCTCATGTATATTTTAGCACCTCAAAACTTTTAAAAAATATCGATTTATGTTTTTTCCCCATCATCATCATCATCATTTCAAATGGCTGCTAGCTGCTGCCACTTGCTTTGGATCATCATGTGTCTAATTATGAGAAAACATGTTAATCCGACACAATCACATTCACAATAATTATGCCCTCAGAAGTCTATCCATGTACATGCATATATGCACTTAGTTACAATATTAAAAGATGTCATGTGTGTGTGTGGGTGGGAAGGGGGAATGACTTTTGCAAGCACGAGATGCTTAATCCATTGATTAATTAGTATCAATATTATATGTATATTAACTGAATAAATACTGACAAATACCGTTCCATCTAGATTGAAACTGAATAATTAATTATATATATATATATAAGCAAGTATCAGCTGTGAATTCAGACAAACATCCATGGAATTAGGTATAGATTAATTATCTGAATAGTTATGAAAAGAAAAGAGGCCTAGCTAGCTCATTAAGATTTATTGATAAAACAGTGGTGTGGAATGGAGTGAAGCCTAAAACTCCTGAAGAGGAAATTAAACAAGGATATATACAGATAGATAGAATCAAGTAATCATCATTTCATCCACTCACCGTAAGCTTTTCTGATAAGCATAAGCATGACAAGTGATGAATCTGCCCCATTAAACACTAATAAAGTCCACATTGATTAGTTAATTGCAGCAAACTCAATTAGTTGAAGTGATTAGTTAATTTCTTCAAAGAATTTTATATGATTTGCAAGTGCATTTGCTTTATTGCGCCAATCCCTCTCCTGCAATCATCACTCAAGAGATCCCACAAAAAGTGTCCATGATGGGATGTATTAATCAATTAACCATACTTCGACGGTTGATTCGAATCAAAGTTGCGCGTGAATAAATCAAAAGCGAGCTTTTCTTGCAAGATTATATTTGAATTATGATTAATTATAATTAGAGGACACCTGCAGGGTGCCGAAAGTATATGCCTTGATTTGAAAGAAAAAGCGTGCTTTCTGGAAGAAGAAGAAGAAGGACAAGTAGAAAGTAAAGATGCACCCGAGACTCACAATCATCACCTGCAAATTCAAAAACTGCTCAAGAACGTCTCAGAAATTAGATTTTTTTTCCAGCTTTAAGATAAACGCAACAATATTGCCACATGAACTGAATCCTGTCAGGATGTCTCTTCAGGTAAATAATAAAGGCATTTGAATTTTTTTTAAAAAGAAGTCCCCGAAAGATTTAGAAGATTACACATGTATTAATATGGAAATGATGCTGGGAATGTGCTCAGCAAAAGCTCACCTGACGTTGAAGTAAGAAAACAAGTCCAGTTAAGAATACTTTCTTTGATATAGAAAGTGCACTTTGACTTGAGATAAATTGTCAAGTTCCAAAAAATCTTGAGATAAATTGTCAGTCAATTAATTCATCGAGGGGATCGGATGGCAGCTAAGTAAGCTAAAGAATTTAATCAGAGTAAGCCTTTCTTTGTAGAAGCCCTAGTTTTATAATAAAAATTTCTACTCCAACCTTGTTACATAAGTCTCGTTGTTATAAATATCCTTTTATTTGAAAAAAAAAAGTTTATTGTCAATGGATTCACTGTGCTTATAGGAGTTAATAAGAATGACTCACTTGTGCTCAGCTGCAAGATCTACTGAAAGCAAATTAAAAATCTAAGGGGGTGTAGTTTAAGCTGGCATTTGGTAACTTTGGATCACCAGAAATGTAGCTCTATTTAATAATAAAACTCGATCTAATTTTGCAATTAAAACACAGTGGAGGGAACTGAAATACTAGTGACTTATGGACAGACCGAATTGACAAGGAGGATTTACCAGATGTAGTGTGCCTATTAAACAATTAATGATGTTGGTTATATACTAAGTAGTTTGACTGAAATATTTACAGTTTTTTCATACTTCAATTAAATAAAAGCAGGAAGCAAATGCTTGAGCATTCGCTTCCTTTTGCTTTAAGGAAAATCATGTACTGCAAGCTTCAATAAAGTGAGTGCTGAAGTGAGATTTAACTTGGAGCAAAAGGGGCGGCCTTGGTACGTGTGCTTAATTTGCAGCAATAAGCCCCCATCACTGGACTTAAATCCAATATATATGCAAGGAGCTGCATTTTAATCATATTTAAAGGCATATACATAAATATTTTGCAGGTACTAAGATGGTCAACAGTGTTCATCTTCAACGCTCTCGAAAGCATCATTAAGTCAGTGGACAAATTTAAAGTTGTTATCCACTGAACAAGAAACATCCATATGCGTATATATGTATATATCCAGTAATTATTTTCAAAGAAAGCTGTTACCGAATGCTCTTGAGAGTATACGATAACGACAAGCCGTCTTCCACTTCAACGATGAACACGTATGATATAATGAAGGCCAGCCTTTAACAAAAAGAAACTTTTCCAGGTACGATGCCATTGATTTGTCTGGTGGGTGTCGAATCATGCCATACCAAGTCTAGAATGCAATGAAAAAGTAAAAAAAAAAAATGTAGTTCCCATTACACCAAGAACTTTTTCCAAGTACTACTGCAGTGGGGGAATATTAATTGTTCATCAGGATCCTAGCTAGCCAGTTGTGGAAAAGTAAAATCTGGGATGATTCCATCCTCATCAGTTGTCACAATCAATTATCAGGTATTGGTCCTCATACAAAGCATCCATATATCAGTTGCACTGGATTCCACCATTGCTAATTTGTGTGTGTATATATATATTGGATTGAAGACCTCAGAGAAACTCTTCATGATTGATCAAGGATGTATATCTTCTGAAAAGATCGATGGACGCATCCAGAAACTTATATATTACACAAATTAATGTCACCTGCCCCAGACAAATCATCATGCTGCATGCCTCTCTTATAAAATTTTCATACCAACAAAGACTGAAATCAACTTCAGTCTTGCCTCTTTTTTTTCCCTCAAATATTTGATCCCACTAGTATGCCTAGAATGCTATACTATACAGCTATTATACATTAAAGTGATTATACAATTGAGTTAACCAAAGATTTGAAACTTAAACTGCAACTTATCATCCATTTGAAAATCAAGGTCATAATTATCTTGCTTTCCCTATTTGTGTGAACTTTAAGATTTGGACTCTAGAAGGACAATCGGTAATACTAAGCAGTTGATTAATATTTAATTCTTTTTTGAAAAAATTAAGGATAGCCTAGGCATAACCCTATGAGTTAGGGACCTTGGGAAACAGACTTGTTGTACCTGCACTTTCTCCACAACCATACAATCATGCAATAACATCTCATTGAGCAAATATACTACTTTCTTAAAACTAAAAATTTGTATTTACTATAAATGGTTTAATACAATTTTAAGTAGTTCAAAGTGAAATGAATTAAAGTTTTGTTTTCCATACTTACAAACCCTAGCTTCTTACTACTCATTACATCAGTACAATATCTGAAGTACCTCTCAAAGACATTAGATGTTGCAGCCATGATTCTGCTTCCAAGGTCTACTTCCCTAATTTTTCCTTTGGATGTGAGAAAGTTCAGTTCACCCCTTATCATCCACACCCACATCATTAAATGTGAGAGTCAATATTTTCAACTTCCATCATCGTACTAAGATTGGAGCAAACGCATGAATCATAATCGAAGCTCCATGTTATCCGGTTATGTTTTTGCTTGAGGTGGTCCTATCCTTATGTGGTATACTCACATTGATCGAAGATGTGCCTTTAGGTTTCCTCCTCCTCGCACAATAGGCAAATCTTTTTGATGATTATTCCTTTATGTGCTAACTTAATCATCGTCAGCAATCCATCTTTCAGCACAAGCCAGTTGAACAGCTGCACTTTCAGCACCATGTTGCTGTTTTAAATATAATTAACTTCGTCATCTAGAATACCTCAGCTGATCAAAAATGAATACATTGATTTTACTACGTATGCACCATTCATAGGCCGTCTCCAATTAATTTTCTTGGGTCCCTCTAGCAAACTCTCTCACATTCTTAATGGCATCGTAAATGCCATGCTGATTGATACTTAATGTTTCAAGTCCATAATCCATCATTATAAGTGTCCATAAATTTGTACATAGCAAAAGTACTATGCTGTCGAAACCATTCTTTCCTCCTGTAGAACGAGTATTTCATTAGCTCGCACTGACTGTTTTTGGGTCTAGTTATTAATTTCTAGAGCCCATAGAGTATCCTTAAAAGTGATTGTGAAATTTTAGGCTCAATGTATCGAAACCTCTTGTGCTTTTGGTATTGTGCATTTATTCCAATCGATCGACCATCCAAGATAGTACCGGAGGGCATTCATAAGAAGTGTGATGGAGTTGTTATCATCACTAAATTTATCAACACTAATCTCCCTACTCTTCTCTTGATAGAAGATATCCTTCCCATCATGCTAAAACAACCTTTTCCATCTTCTCAAAGAGATAGTACCAATCTTTTGTGCAATTTTGGGCTTCTAAGAGGCAACCCAAGTACTTCATTGGTAACTCTCCCAACATTATATTACTTAATATCAACTCCAAGAGCGAACATATTGACTCCAAGGACATGTGGGCATTTATAGGAATAATGTTCAGGCAAGAAGCATATTCTTATGTAAAATTTAATCTTGAATCATTGAAATGAGTGACCTCCTAAAGATATGAATTTTATTTTTTATTAAAAAAAACACTTCATAATGTCCTGTCTTATATTGATAGCATTGCCAACATACAAAGTCATTGTGTTGTAGGATGCTACTAGATTAGAACAAAGAATGATATTTATTGGACGAAATGAAGAAAAAAACAACCTTCAAAGTTCTACAGCGAGGAGTTAATCAAAATAACTCATTTTATTATATCAAAACTTAACTTTAAAATTGAAAGATCACCAACATCCGATTCATAATCCATCTTTAAAATTCTAGTCGTCCATGTATATAATTTTGCAAAAAGATCCTCCAATAGTAATTTTTTATTTTAGTCACTATAATTTTAGTTTACAATCATACCACAAATTTTCCAGAGCACAGGTGACACACCCCTAAACTGGTGCCTTCAATGCTTGCGGAAGATCGCCTGGGTATGCGGCTTATCGCGGATGATCTACGCGATACAAGCCTGCGAAAGCATAAAAATAACAACAACAGAGATAAGGAAAAATGATTACTTTATTATTATTATAAAGCTCCGGTAAAAACCCCCAAACATCGGAGTTAATAATTCTAACTCCGGAATCCTCTCCGTACAACGATCACTCTACATTATAAGAATATTGTAATCGAGGATGATGTTCTTTTCATCCGTTTACAAGTATATATAGTATAAAATATAAAAGAAGTTTGGGAAGTTAAGTTACCGGATGCAACCTCCGTCTCGGAAGCGTCGCTTCGCGGATGCACCCGTGATAATTCTCTCCCACCGAAAGACGTGGATGCCCTCATCGACTCCTGCACGATGTATTTGTGAATCTTCTTCCGGTATGGTTGCAAAGATGCCTCGCTCTCCCAGCTAGCCTCTCCAACCGGCTGCAAGCGATCTGCATCGTCCTCATGGGACGTCCGGCGGCCGACGAATTTATCCGCCTGCTTTGAGGAACGATGAAAAGAGGGTGGCGTCGGGCGACTCTGCTGCAGACGAGTCCCACCATCGTCTTCGTGAAACACCTTGGGGAAGCTGACGTGGACGATGGGAAAACATGCAGCCTTGGCGAAAGGTGAAGCTGATAAGCAACATAACCAATTCGCTGGTTGACCACGAATTGTCCATCGCATCTGGGAACGAACTTTTCCTGCACAGGGATCGTGCTTCGCCACCTACAGCAACATCCTTTGGTCGACGATGGGTGTCGGCGAGCTTTGCCCTTCGCCGCCTAGCCTCATCCAAACCCTCTCTTGCATCCACCGGTTGTTCTTGCTGCTTCATCAACCAGTCCACGATGCCGTCGGGTTGGAAGGTCCGACGCCCAATCCATCTTCTTCGTAGGATCCTGGACAGCAGAGGACGTCGACCGAACTTACTGCAGCCGAAGAGCATCGCCGCCCCATGGAAGGATTGAAGAAAACGCACATGGAAAGGAGGTCGGAGGCGTAACCGTGCGGAACTTGATGCGTCACCGATCCAATCCGCCCGGTGGTCATCAAATCGGGGTATCAACCCCGTGTATTCGTGTTTTTGTTGCGCCTCCTGCCAGCGTTTGCAAAAACATCTTCGAAAGAACTCTATCACCGAAGGAAACCACGCGGGGGCGATGGCAGCGATCAACTCGCTTCTTCCTTCGCCGCCGAAGCTTCCCCACGCTCCCCTGCACAGCCGCCGACTATTCTTGGCGATCTTGGACGACCCCGGCGACATCTGAACAGCGCTCCTCGTCTCCGTGGAACGCTTCGAGGAAGCGTATCTGTAATGTCGGAGAGATGCACCAACGAGGCGGGAGAGGCGAACGTGGAGTCCTCCTCCATATCTGCGAAGCGAGGAAAACTCGATCACCTACGGCAACCTCCTTTGGGCGGCAGCGAGGGTCGGCGTGCTTCGTCATTCGCCGCCGGATCTTCCCCAAAATCCTTCGATTGCTCGCCAGCTGCTTCGATCGCCCTTGGACGAAGCGATTGGCCACCGGACAACACTCGTCGCGTGTTGCGTAACCCAACTCCATCGGGCAAACAGAGTTGGCGGGTATGTGCTGTTCCGAAGGGTCCTTCTCTGACGCCGAACTCTCGTGCGTTTCCTGCACTCTCCGCCACGTTCGCGGAGACAACTTCGGAGGAACTCCGTCACTGACAGAGACGACCCGTGGGCGACGATGGAGATTTGCTAGCTTCCTTGTTCGTCGCCGAGGCTTTTCGAAGCTCCCCTGCACCTCCTGGGCGAACTTCGCGGCAGCTGGTCGGCGTCCCTCGTGGGTAACCCGAGCCAACTTCGTCAGGTAGCACGATGGGCGCTCCTTTGTGACTTCGAAGGAGCCTTCCCCTGTCGCCATACTCTGCGGAAACATCTCCTCGGTCTCGCCATCAAGTTTTCCGATCTCCAATCGTTCCTGACGCACCTGGGCGAAACAATTCGCAGCCGGACAGCGCTCGTCGCGTGTCGCGCGAGCCAACGCCAACGGGAAAAAGGAACTGTCGCCCCCACGCGATTTCGAGGGGTCCTTCCCTGTCGACGAAACATGCTGATTTATCCCTTCGGATTCGCCACCCAGGTTCCCAATTTCCGCCGGCCTGACTGCTCCCGGAACTGGTGCCGAACCTTCGATCCCCCACATGGCAGCGAAGGGGAATTCGTCTTGGCGTGACTTCCTCACGAGTTGTAGGGCGGAAAGAATCCCCACGTCCGACTTCCGCCCGACGCCTGGGTTTATCGAGGGAGTCGTCGACGATTTCATAAAACCGGGTTGCGTTGCGTCCAACACGACCAACCCGCCCAAGCACGGAGCCACCATCGAGTTGTAGTCGAGTCCCTTTTGGATAGCCTTTATCTGCTGCAGAGGAGCCGCGCGCGCGATGACGGGGAACTCCGTTGCGTCCGAGGCCGTCTCTTCTTCGGCTGTTCGGACGGTCACCAACTCCTCCTGGCGACGGCACTGTTGTGGGCCAACCACGCAGCGTTCGCGGGGAGGAACTGATGACGTAGCTTCATCGTGGCTGCCCATGTGTTGATAGTCTCTCCTTTACCGTGAAGGTGTGGATCGCAGTGCACCCTCCACCATTTCTTTGCATCACCGACAAGGAACGCAGCAGCCCTATCTACTTGATCTTCATCATCAAACTTGGCGGCTTTAAAAAAACGTTCCATGTCCCCTATAAAATTCTCCCGTACTTCCGCACTTCGAACACCGGCAAAAGTAGAGGGGTCCGGAATCCGGACGTTTGGTTTTGCCGATTGGCGAGCATCCGTTGGTCGCCGGGAGTTGGAACAACCAGCTTCCGTTCCAAGCGAGAGCTTTTGCGCTCCGTCATCTCCCTTCTGCGCCAAGGAGCTTGGTTTTGGGATCTCGGATACTCGTTCGCTAGCAATCCGAGTCCGCTCAAAATCATTGTAGATGCGATATAACATCATCTGCATCTCATCCATGCGGGCGTGTAAGGAGGAAAAATTGGCATCGTCCTTGGCTTGCGAAGCTTTTATCAATTCCTCCAACGTGCCCATCTTCTTCTCCAACTTTTTGAACTCCTAGTTCTTCACCACCATGGTGTTTCGTTCACAAGACGCCAAAGTTGCGTACCTAACCTAGCTCTGATACCAATTGACACACCCCTAAACTGGCGCCTTCAATGCTTGTGGAAGATCGCCTGGGTATGCGGCGTATCGCGGATGATCTACGCGATACAAGCCTGCGGAAGCATAAAAATAACAACAACAGAGATGAGGGAAAAGGATTACTTTATTATTATTATAAAGCTCCGGTAAAAACCCCGAGTTAATAATTCTAACTCCGGAATCCTCTCCGTACAACGATCACTCTACATTATAAGAATATTGTAATCGAGGATGATGTTCTTTTCATCCGTTTACAAGTATATATAGTATAAAATATAAAAGAAGTTTGGGAAGTTAAGTTACCGGATGCAACCTCCATCTTGGAAGGGTCGCTTCACGGATGCACCCGTGACAACAGGTCTAACATTAATTAAATTTTAATTCAAAAAATATATTAAATTAAAGCTTTTGTTGAACTTATTTTAGTTGGGTCAAACTTTATCCCAACTTTTACACATCACGCAAGAATTAACATTTTTGAATCAAATGAAAATATCAGTTTGATTTTAACCTAGTTATGTATTTAAAGTATGTTAAATAAACTAAATAGTCAAATTAATAGGAGTGTATTAAGTTAATAACAAGGTTGGAGGATAAGAAAATAAAAAAAAACATAGTGATAGCATACATAAGCGAGATTAATTAATCGATTGACCAGAGTTTATTTAAATGATTCGATAATTAATAAAATTCGCGGATTCAACGTAATTAATTAAGAATTAAGTTTTGTATGAAAGAAGTATCATAAGATGACGTATCTGTAGCTCTCTATTTATAGCTAATATTGTTTTTCTAAATAAAAAAAGACATGTTGGCTCGATCGTTGACTTCAGAAATATGACCGCGAGAAAAATAGTCAGTTATTAGTGTTCCAGAAAAGCTTTTTTTTATTAATATCTAATGAATATAAAATAATTCAATTATTCAAATTGATGTAATTTTATGATCTGATTGATGTTTTGATAGGAAGGTTAATGATTTAATTTTCCTCAAAATAATTAATTTTGACGAATTGAAAATTAGGGGGAAGCGATTAAAAATACCCAAAACTACAGGGATCAAACTGTAAGTATCCTTCTTCTTTTTTTCTTTTCCGATTCTGCGCTCTTTTTTTTTTTTAATAAAAAATGTTTTCGCAGCACAAACTGAAACCGACTGTTTCTTCCATGACCTGCCATCAGAGACGAGGGCCGGGAAGAAGAAAACGATGGACGACGACAGAATACATAGGGTGATCGATTCCCCACGCCCCTTGTTTCGGACTCGCGTGCTCCTGGTTCGATGTCAAGAACCCAAACTCTTGTACACTGCCAAGAACCCTACCTAGGTGATCTTCCTCTCTGCCGTTGGACGTAAGCTTGTTCCTTAGATGTGGTTTTGTAGCGTTTTCATCCAATCGTAAAAGTCTCATCACCAGTCGATTAATGATCGAGCTTTGATTTAAGGTTCGTTTTGTTCCTCATTTATAAGATAAAAGAGAAGTATGGATTTCCTTTTGCCCTAATTTCTCTTAGTTTTCCCGTCCCGCTGAACTCTGATTAGTTTGTAGTTTCCTATTCTGTCTATTTCAAGTTCCCTTTGTGGTTGCCTGTCGTGTTCCAAATTAAGGAGTAATTTTGCCTAATTTCTACTTCGCAGTGATTCCAATCTCTTACAATAATCTGCTTTATGCAATGGTCGTTTGAAGGTAAAAGGATCATCAAGCGTGTTCCCCTTGTGGCTGGAAGAGGAGAAAGATGCCTTTATTGTCGCGGAATTTGGGGTTCATCTGCAGTCTGCCCGTTGCACTTGTTTTGATGGTTCTTTCCATGGTCACTACGGCGTCCATCTCCATCTTGATGCTCGTGGGGTAGGCAACGCTTCCCTCCTCAAGTTCTCACGTACTAAGAATCAGCAGTGCCTATTTGTTCCAAGTGCTCGAAAGATTTCATCCAGCACAATAAAATAATATGTGCAATCAGAAAATTATTTACTTCACTGCATGATGAATGGTGGCAGGTTGCTGTTCTTTCGCCGAAATCCGTCCTACGTGCCATATGAAAAATGGAGGGAGGTGCTGAAGACGATGAACAAAATTCATTTTTACTTCATTGGCTGGTGCACCTGCGACAAATTGTGGTGTAATTATTCTTTCCCCGGCCTTCTTTAGGATTTTACTTCTGTTGGTGGAACAGTGGGGAATTTGGGTGTGGGAAAAAGGTTTTGTAAACCCGAAAGGCCCAAGTGCACATTTTTAAGCTTTGGGCCTTCTACCTTATAGTTCAATGTCTGATGATTCAAAGGATTAAAATTGCTTCTACTTCGGTTTATAAATTAGAATTAATCTTTGAAATCTTTTAATGTGGAACAAATAATTATCTAAACCAAGGATCAAAAAACCGAGCTCACAGGCTTCCACTTTATAAACTGGAATCGAATTTTTAAATCATTCTGTTAAGACTCGAAACGTATCTCAAACTAAGGATGAAAATACCTTGAACGCCTACCTGGACTACTTGGTTTTTACCGGTTCAAGCTAGGCTTGGATGCAGAAATAAAATTCTGCAGCAACTTTGTACATGGGCTCTTACCAAAAGATTTAAGCCAGAAGCCATCATATAATGTCCTATGTCAGGTGCTTTTAGAAGGAGGTTTACACTATTGGCATCGCAACCACAATTTCTTATCAGGAGAACTTAAGGTAGAGGGATGCTTACGGTCTCAAGGTTTCTTTTTTTTTCTTCTTGTTTTTCTATCATTGGAGCTCTGTTTTTAAATTTTTTTTCAACTGTTTGTTTTTAAGGATTAGCTTTGTGAACTTTAATTGCGATGCACTTGCGAGCTTGATCTTATCTCTGATTGAAATGTTGGATAAATATGGCATGCTATAATTTATCTTACATCTCTTTTTATCCATGACTAGGCTAAATGCGATTGCTGATGTTGGAAGGATCTCCTCCACCATGACTTGGAATTCTCATTTTTAAATTAGCATTAATTTCTTAAGAATAATACTTTCACGTGCTTTTCATTCTTGACAGCATCTGACCCGGTACTTGTACAAAATGATCAGAATTACCAACATCATTATCCTGCCCAAGACCATATGATCAGCATGCCGCCACCTCCTCAGTTAATCACCGATGCCAGTTGTTCCAATAATTCATCATTATCGCAATTGCTTAGTACTGGCTCCAGTCTATACAAGAGAAACTTCACATATGAAGAGTTGGCATTGTCTACAGTCAACTTCTCCAGATTTAATCTGCTGGGAGAAGGAGGCTTTTCATTTGTGTATAAAGGAATACTTAATGGCACAGAAGTCGCAATCAAGCATTTCAAGGACACACAAAAGCAGACCGATCTTGAGTTCATTAAGGAGGCTGATATTTTGAGTCATGTTCACCACAGGAATCTCGTTTCATTGGTTGGATTCTGCATCTCTGATGAAAAGCGGCTACTGGTTTGTGAATATATTCCCAATAAGACATTGGAGTTCCACCTACATGGTAAATTGTTAAATATATCTTGGACATCTCTTCACAATATAATTTCTTTTTCTTGATTGATGGCATGCATAGCTATTCAGATAATAACAATACAAGTAATTAGTTTCTTCAGAAGTACTTCAAAGTTGGCATCTGTTGTCTTTGCTTGGCTTAATATTTAAATCTATCCCAAGCTTTGTAATTTTTTTAATTTTTATAACGACTTGTCATTTGGGAGGGATTTATCTATAAATCTATTCTCAGAGTTGCATAATCCAACTGATCAAGTTGCTAGCACCGGCATGGCACATATCTGATATGCTTTAGGACAGCACTTCCTCTACTGCCAACATAGCATTATGTTATTGCTCTGGCGTATTTTGGGATAGTGGTTTCTACTTTTTCACATAATAGTTGACCAAGTACGTCTATGATAGCATATTTTAGAAGGGATTTGCATAGATCTAAACTAGATTTTAAATAAACATCAAATGTAACAGCTGATTTTTGGTTTTTTGCAAGATAATATTGCATTCATTTTATCAATCTGAAAATGATGCAATATGTCATCCAAATGTATGAGAAGGAAAAAGAGTAAAACAAACCAAAAACTTGAAAAAGAAAAAGAAAACAGCAAGTAAAGAGGAACACAAGAGAAAGAAAACACAAACAGATTTGAAAATTATTTAAGCACTAAGTACAAGATAGATTTGTAAAAAGGTTATAAACAATGAGTTTAGACTTTAATCCCTGTAAATTCCCTACATTATTCTCTATTTTTCAGTTCACTTCAGTTTGACTAATAACTCGAACAATCTGTAGGTAGAAGTCGATCTATCCTGGCTTGGATAGACCGATATAGGATTTCTATGGACTCTGCAAAAGGCCTAGCATACTTGCATGAAGACTGTGAGTTTCTTCCAAGTATATGAGTCGCGAGTACCTGGTTAGTTCGGCCATAACGATGCTAAACTAAATACAACGCTTTTGCAGGCCAACCTAGAGTCATTCACCGTGATATAAAATCAGCGAATATTCTTCTGGATTACTCTTTTAGAGCAAAGGTATCTGAGACCAGCACTACGTTGACTTTTCCAGTTTGTTCCTGCATTTGGGCACAAGTGAATCATATTCAATCATGTAAATGTTTGAAAACATTGTCAGTGGTCACATAGGAACTGTATATCTCAGTCCGCACACAGCTCTATTTTGCACTATTTGAAGACAATAAATAGCCTGATACTCGATAATTCTTAAATCTATGGTCAATGCAGATTGCTGATTTTGGTATTGCAAAGAATTTTGCAGATGGGAGTACTCATGTTTCAACTATGGTGAAGGGAACTTATGGGTAAATGCCATGTCAAAATCATGTATTTCTATTCTGTTATCTCTCTTTCTCAGCTTTGAACCATAATATATATTTTCATAAATAGATACCTCGCCCCAGAGTATGCTTCCACTGGACAAGTAACTGATAAATGTGATGTCTTCTCTTATGGAGTGTTGCTGCTGGAGCTAATCACCGGACGAAAGCCTTTAGGCTTGGTTGACTGGGTTAGTCATGTATAGCTTTGCGATAGATATGATCATTTATATAATAGTTTATGGATTTAATCTTCTATTCTTTTTTTTGTCTTATCATAGTAAAGGTTTTTAAAAATATACGCATGTACGTATCTTTTATTTTGGTTTTTTGAATTCATTGAGTGATACGGAAGATGTGTTGTTACAGGCAAGGCCTTTATTACAGAGTGCCCTGGAAAATGACACATATGAAGCCCTGATCGATCCAACTTTGGAGAATAACTATGATCCTATTGAAGTGGGGAGAATGGTGGTCTGTGCATCTGCTTGTTTGTGCCACACAGCTTCTCTTCGGCCAAGCATGAGTCAAGTAATTTACTCAAACACTACTTGCCACGTTCCATTTTGGAGTTAGTATATGAGTAGTAAATTTTTTTCATGCTTGTCATCATCATTTGATATTCATTTACGTTGATACAGAAAGTTAAATTTGTTTCTTAGAAGAATCTTGACATACTAGATTTTTTTTTCATCCAAAAGGTAGATGGGGAAACAGCAACAAACACATTAAAGTAAAACACAAATCAAAAGGACGGAAAGAAACAAAGGGGAATACAGTTCATTAGCTATTGTTCCTCCATCAACAAACTTCATGGTGGCAAATGGGTAATAAAGAAAGCAAATATTGCTACTGCTTCTGCAGCTAGTGCACTTGCAGCTTTAGAACAACCCTGAAAACATCACCTATTTCTTTCCCTCCATACAAACCAGTGCCATACCGCCAATTGTACTGCCATTAGCAGCTTCTGTTTTTTCTCCTTCTTGAGCTGGAATTGACTGCACATGCCTTTTCATTATATGCACGTGTTTTAAAGTTTGAGAACCTTCTTCTCCATTTTGAACAGATTGTCCGAGCCTTGGAAGGATTTATCTGTCTTGGAGATCAAATTGCCTCAGTTCCATCCAGCTCGTTATCAGCTAATATTTTGCTGTATCAATCAGTAAGTGCACTTTCAATCCAACGCTAATTCTGTAGTAGTATTAAATTATATGTACTGCATGATATGGATTAAACATGCTAGCTAAGTTTTTGCTTTATGAAGCCAACTTAGTTTAACTAAAACTTTATTCTTAATTACAAGTAAAAATGTCAGTGACTACTTGTTAAATTAAATTATCTGGGGTACTTTGCTCATTCAACTTCTATAGGAAGGGTGATAATGAGTCTAGTATATTCAGGCATTCTCTCTCAATATGATGATATTTTTTTCAGCTTTTTATTATTTGTTATTTTATTATTTCTTCGGATATGCAAATAAGAACTTCAAGTGACTTTTTGAGTTGAAAAAAAAAATCCTAATCAACTGAACAATGAAAAATCAGATTGCCTTTCAAGTAAAGTTGGATTGCCTAAGTATTTTTTCGATAATCTAGCTGTCTAGATGCTACGGGTAAGAAATGTGGAGAGGGATGATGCAATGTCTCTTGTGGGTGCTGTGGATCGTCAGGAATAAGTTTGTTTTCAGAAGTGACTTTTGGTACCACTCTAGGATCTTAATGATATGGCTCCGAGAGCTGAAATCATAATATAGGAGGGGGCCTCACCTCTAGATGAGGAGATACATCTGCTGATCGGAGGCTCTTCATAGTCTTCTTGTTATTTGTTAAGGAGGTGAGGAGATACACTGTTTGCTGTTGGGTTTAGTATCAGTTTTTATTGCTGGTTTCAGCTTCAGTTTAGTAGTCGAATTTTTTGTATTCTGCATGAACAATTATAACTACAACTTTCTTGTGTATGTGTTTTCTTGTCAATAAAGGGTTGAATCTTTCATACATTGAAAAATTCTAGCTATCCAGATGCAATAGCGGCGAGTGTCAATCATGCATTTCTTTTTTCTTTTCGAGCTTTTCAGCATTAATTGCAATTATACTTAAAAATAAATTGACGGACCCTCCCTTCTCTTCTTTGCCAATTATTTGATAACACATGTTAGTTCTTTGAATCTACTATGATGATCAGCACGTCATTCACACGAATGAAGATGATGAGAGTTGAATAAACGAAATCATACTTTTATCCATCACCAAGTGAAATGATCCTAAACTACTCTAAAATCAGATTAAATGAAAATGACAATATTTTAAAGAACTATAAAAGAGAAAGAAAATTGTTTCACTAGCTACTATTTGTATTTTGCCGTATCATTATTGTGTATGCTGTCTTCTTACTGTTTCTCTGCAGGTTCTGAATCCAACTGAAACGGAGACACAGAACTCCGTCTGAGTTTTCTAATGCTGTGGAGACAGAGTGTGAGACAGGTTTCAGCTACGAATTTACTCAGAGTAAATAGCTTGTAGATGTTGGACAACATAGTTCAGGAAAACCCCCTTTTTGTAATTTAATCCTATTAATGTTGTTGTGAAGCCAAGAAAAATATGGTGGCTGTACAAAATTCAGTAGAAAGAAAATAAGTTTGATCACTACCTATATATTTATAAATAGACTACTACTAAAAATTAAAATTAAGAGGTTTTAGAGGCATTGTGTCACGCTCCTAAATCAATCGCATTTGCACCTTGGGATTAGGGTGGTGCCATGTGGTCGTGCACTACAAATTTATTTCTTTTCTATCTATAAAGAGCACAATGGAAGATTTTAACGGTGAAGATGATGACGGGATTGATCTTAGGAGAAAAGAAAATTCTATTCAACTTTGGAAACTCTCTTGCACCCACAAATTGGTGCTGCTAGCTCTACTTAATAATGGTGGACCTAGACCTATACAATTATACTCTACAAGAAGCAGGTGCTATTAACTTTACTCAATAATGGCGGACCTAAACAAGGAGCTGAATTGAGATTGATTTAGGAGTGTGATAGCGGAATAGAGCTAGGCAGCTTGTGGGGTGCAAGACAATTTTTAAGGTTGAAGTAAAAAAAATTTCCTCTTAAGATTAGTCTCTTCATCATTGTTCAAGACTTCCACTGTGTGCTCTTGAGAAAGAAAGGTGATGGACTTGTGGTGCATGGATCACTCCGCACAACCCTAATCTCATGATACAAACATAACTAATTTAAGGGTACAGTTAATGTTTCTAAGTACCAAGAATGATTAATTTTCAGTTTGTTGTCGCATGTATCGGGATTCTCGGGAAGACGCAACCAGTCGATACCATCTCTAGTTTTGTACGTTGGAATCTAACGTACTAGTCTTGCTCGAGCATTAAAGTTTCTCATTTGTTGCATAAACAAAATTACAATCTAATCTTTGACTAATGTGTTGAGAAGTTGGCCAATCAAAATTCCATTAACCTGCAGACCAAGTCCTCCTCATATATATGCTGAGGCCTCAGTTTCTTTTATGGCTTGTAGATGGTTTACCACTGAAATGGCTCGATTTGTCCTCATCTGTGTACCATAGAGTCCCATTAATTACCATTTCCAAGCAGTAGATATCATGTGATTTTGTCAACGCATGAGGTTGCTCTTTTGATTGTTTCTCTCGCAAATGCAATGATAACTTTAATATCCCTGAGATTAGGGTTCAAAATCAAGCTATATCATATCGGGCCACCAGGCCGCCGTACTAATTAAATTAAATGAAATGATTATAATGACGTTGGAAGATGATAAAAATATTATATATTTATATATATTATATTAAGTGGAACGAAATCATTCAAATGAGTCTTAGAATTCACAGGTTGGATTGAAATTTAAACTTATATGATATATCAAGAACATGAAAGAATCATTAAAAAAATAGTATGTCCAGAGACTTATTTACTCTGCAATTTAGACATAAATAAAATTGTGACGATACATTCTAAAAAAATTAACACCTCAGATGATAAATAGTAAAGACTATTTTTTGGGAATAAAAAAAAATCGCTCATATTCAAAATTATAAGGATTACCTTTTATATATTTAATAATCCTCAATCTAAAAGTTTAAATCAAAAGGTTTAGTTTTAATTATAAGACAAAAGATTTTTAAAAGGAAAAGTTTTATCATCCTCAAAACCCATGATATTACATATAGATTTTGATTACTTTAAGCAGAAAAAACTTTGATACTATCACCATCAAATTTACATAAATTTTTTTTAAAAAATTGCTTTCGATTATTAAAACATTTCTCTTTCTACGAATGATTTAATAATAAATTTTATACAATTAACTAGTAGTTCTATTCGGTCAAAAGCCTAATAAACACATGTGTTTCTTTCAAAGACCACTTCTTCTTAGTAGATAATGACTTTAAAGATTACCTTGTTCATATTATCGATAATGATATCGATTTGTATGATTCTTTATATGTTTGATTCTTTAATATTATTAATATATTATAATTATACTGTTAGAACGCAGAATAAGTATGCTGAAAACCGATTGATATCTCCATTTTTTTTTATATTACTTATTACAATTTTTTTACTCATCTGACATTGCTAGGATGTGAATGCTCATCCATTGACCATAATAAAAAATATATTTATTATATGTTGGGATTCATTAAAACAAATCAAAATTTAGATATTAATTCTTTACCCTCTTTTTTTTTTATAAAAAAAAACTCATTATGGATCCACTTCACCTTTCCATAGGAAAGTTATAATAATACGACATATATAAATATCTTATTTATCAATAAAACAAATAAGTTTCCTCAAAAATAAATTAAAAAATAAAAAACTAGAGGGATATATCAGCTGCTCTCTCTGGTCTGGTCGCTCTCTCTTTATTGGTGGCATTACAAAATGGACTTGTTCTTCCACTTCCGGCCATGGGATGTGGGACGGGGGACGAAGAAAACGGAGGGCAACAAAATATCAGGAAGCAGATCCCCACGCCACGTGTTGCTTGGACTCGACTGGAAGCTCCGGCTTCTTTGTCAAGAACCCAGCTAGGAGATGAGTGATCAAGCTTTGCTTTAAGGTTTCTTTTGTTCTCCATGAACCCATAAATTAGTATGGGATACGTCTTGCCTTAATTTGTCTTCCTTTCTCTAGTCCTGCTAATTAACTCCTATTATTTTTTTGCCCTGTCTTATTTAGTTCCCTTGTGGTTGCTTGAAGAAACGTAGATACAGGAGGAAAAAAAAAATCCAATTCCAAATTAAAGAGTAATTTTGCCTAATTTCTACTTCATAGCGATTCCAATCTCTTACTCTAATCCGCTTCATGCAGTGGTTTTTTGAAGGTAAAAGAAATTTGCTCAGCGAGTTGTCGTTGTATACATTGAGGAGTTCGTTGTATACAGCGGCTGGAAGAGGAGAAAGATGTCTGCGTGGTTGCGGAATTTAGGGCTTTTTTGTAGTCTGCCTTTTGCAATGGTTTTAATGGTGCTTTCCATGATCATGATGGTGACCAGCTCCTTCTTGATGCTCCTGGAGTAAGCAATGCTTTCCTCACCAACCAAGTTTTTGCATATTAATTAAGAGTCAGCAATGCCTACTTCATTATGTGCGGTTAGCAAATTATTTTTACTTCACTTTGAATGATGGCAGTTTGCTGCTTTGTTGCTGCATTCCGTACTGCGTGCCATATGAAAAATTGAGGGAGGTGCTGAGGATGATGAACAAAATTCATTTCTACTTTATTGGCGGCTGCACCTGCGACAGATTGTGGTGTAATTATCGTTTACCCCGTCTACTTTTCCTTCTGTTGATGGAACATTGAGGAATTTGGGAATAGCAAAGAAGCCCAAAGCCCCAAGTGCACATTTTGACATTATATATATGAATATTAGGCTTTGTGCCTGCTAGTTCAGTATCTCCTTTTAATCCAAAGGATTAAAGTTGCTTCTAGTTTAGTTTATAAATTAGAATTAATTTTAAAATGTTTCATGTCGAAACAAGTAAATTCGTAAGCCAAGGATGAAAAAAAACCCAGCGTATAGGCGTCTAGTTTGTAAACTGGAAACAAACTTTGAAGTCTTTCCATGTAGGACACAAAAGTATCTAAACTATGGATGAAAAAAAAAACATTTGTGGTATGCAAAGTAAAACACCATCACAAGTATGTAGATAAGCTCAAGATTTAATGGAAGAAAAGCACATATAATGTCCATATGTCTAGTGCTTTTAGAATGACGTTTACAATATTGGTGCATCATAACCACGATTTAGTAACAGGAAACGTATAGTAGAGGGATGAGCTCAGTTTTTAATTTTTTTTCAACGACTGTCTGTTTTTAGGTGTCAGTCGTGTCTTTTTTGTGATCTTTAATGGCAATGTACTTGCAAGCTTAATCTTATGCTCAATCGTATCTCTGATTGGGATATTGGATAAAGATGATATGATATATTTTCCTTTCATCTCTATGATGCATGACTAGAATAAATGTTGTTGCTGATGTTGGAAGGATTTCCTCCATCAGTATTCAGAATTTTCGTGTTTAAAAATAGCATTTCTTTCTAAAAGAATAAAGCTTTTTCTTGTTTTCCATTCGTGACAGCATCTGACCAAGTACTTCTACAAAATGATCAGAATGACCAGCATCATCATTCTGCCCCAGACCGTACCATCAACATGCCACCACCTCCTCAGTTAATCACTGATGACATTTTTTTCAATAATTCATCATTGTCGAAATCACTTAGTGCTGGCACCAGTCTAAACAAGAGAACCTTCACATTTGAAGAGCTGGCGTCGTCTACAGCCAACTTCTCCAGATTTAATCTGCTGGGAGAAGGTGGCTTTTCTTACGTATATAAAGGAATACTTAATGGCACAGAAGTCGCAATCAAACATTTCAAGGATTCGCGAAGGCAGACTGATCTCGAGTTCATGAGGGAGGCTGATATTTTGAGTCATGTACACCACAGGAATCTCGTTTCATTGATTGGATTTTGCATCTCTAATGAAAAACGGCTGCTTGTTTGTGAATATGTTCCGAATACGACCTTGGCGTACCACCTACATGGTAAAATGCTTATTTACCTTGGACATCTCCTCACAATATAATTTCTTTCTCTTGATTGATGGCATGCATAACCCTTTAGATAATAACATGACATTTGAGAGTACTTCAGCGTTCCATAAATCTATTGTCTTTGCTAGGCTTAATATTTAAATCTATCCCAAGCTTCGAAATTTTCATTTTAAATTTTTTTTAACGACTCTATGTTGATATTTGAGAGAAATTTATCCTCAGAGTTGTGTTAATCCAAACCTATCAAGTTGTCAGCATGAACATTCCACATATATGATATGCCTTGAGGAAAAACGATTGCTCTTGTATCAATAAAATAGCATGTTCCAGTTTTATTGCCCTGTAACTCTTGGGATCAGGTGGTTTCATGTTCACGAAATGGTTGACTAAGTACATCTTGCATAAATCTACAGCTAGATTTTAAACAGACGTCAAATCTTATAGCAGATTTGTTGAAACATTAAGTATAAGATAGATTTTTAAAAAATTATAAACGATTGGTTTAGATATTAACCTTATTTTTTCTTTTTGTAAATGCCCAACGTTGTTCTCTGTTTTTCGGTTCACTTCAGTTTGACTAATAACTTGAACAATCTGTAGGTAAAAGTCGATCTACTCTGGCTTGGATAAACCGATATAGGATTGCTATGGACTCCGCAAAAGGCCTGGCATATTTGCATGAAGACTGTGAGTTTCTTCCAAAAAATATATGCGTGAGTAGTATCTACTTAGTTCAGCCATAATGATGTTAAACTAACTACAGTGTTTTGCAGGCCAACCTAGAGTCATTCACCGTGATATTAAATCAGCCAATATTCTTCTGGATTACTGTTTTAGAGCAAAGGTACCAGAGAAGCACTATATTGATTTTTCCAGTTGGTTCCTGCATTAGCCTATTCGATTGTATAAAATGTTTGAAAACATTTCCAGTAGCCAAGTAGGAACGATGGTATATCGCAGCACGCACACAGCCTAATACAATAATAATTAAATCTACATTTGGATGCAGATTGCTGATTTTGGTATTGCAAAGAATTTTGCAGATGAGAGTACTCATGTTTCAACTCTAGTGAAAGGAACTTTTGGGTAAATGCCATGCCAAAATCAAGCAGTTCTATTCTGTTATCTCTCTTTCTCAGCTTGGAACCGTAATATATATTTTCATAAATAGATATCTCGCTCCAGAGTATGCTTCCACTGGAAAAGTAACTGATAAATCCGATGTCTTCTCTTATGGAGTGTTGCTGCTGGAGCTGATCACTGGACAAAAGCCCATTGGCTTGGTTGAATGGGTTAGTCATACATAACTTTGATCGTTTATTTCATACGTTAATAATTTAATCTTCTAAGCTTTGTTTATTCGTCTCATCATAATAAAGGTTTTTTGAAATACTTGTTTACATCTTTTTCTTTGTTTCTTGGGTCCAATGAGCAATATGGAATTTGATGTGTTGTTACAGGCAAGGCCTTTGCTACGGAGTGCCTTGGAAAATGACGACCATGATGCCCTAATTGATCCATCTTTGGCAAACAACTATGATCCTATTCAAGTGCGGCGAATGGTGGCCTGCGCCTCTGCTTGTCTGTGCCACACAGCTTCTCTTCGGCCAAGCATGAGTCAAGTAATATGCCCAAACAATACTTGCCACGTTCCATTTTGGATATATACTATATGAATACTAAATTTCTTTCATGCTTGTCATCATCATTTGATTTGTTTTTACGTTGATACAGAGAGTTAAACTTGTTTCTTAGAAGAATATTGACATACTAGCTTTTTTCTTTTTGAAATGAATAATTGCATCTTCAAAGAAGATAAATAGTTTTGAAGATCCAATTTGAATCTTCACCTTCCAACTTTGAAACTTTTTTCTAAATTATTTTTCGTTTATAGCTAAGGTAAGCTTAGACATGAACTGTGATTTTTTTTTTCTCTTCCCACTTTATTATTTTCTGAATATAAAATTTTAGGAATGCTAAGGATTTCCAATCCCACTTCGGCTTGAAATAGAATGTTTTACATGTCTTTTAAATGTTCAAGGTGATTTTTCACTTGTGAAGTAACTGCCGTTTTCATCCCACTGATGAAGCTGACTATATATATCTTAGTCTTGCTCAAATTGTTATTAATTTTTTAGAGGAATTTGTGTACCCCAAACTGATCATTAATTAAGTCAATATATTCACAACCTCTCTAAAGAATTGACTACCCATGACTTTTCCTTGTATGCCCATGTTTTAATGTTTGAGGGCCTTCTTTTCTAATCTGAGCAGATCGTCCGAGCCTTGGAAGGACTTGTATCTCTTGGAGATCAGATTGCTTTGTTTCCATCCAGCTCGTTATCAGCTAATATTGTGCTGAATCATTCAGTAAGCTTACGTGCTTCCAGTACAACACTAATTTTACAGTAGTATAGTTATATATATATATACTGCATGATATTGACTAATCTTTGTAGCTCAGTTTTGCTTTCTGAAGACAACTTAGTTTCACTAAAATTTATTCTTTATTACACGTAAAAAAGGGTCAGTTTTGCTCATTCAACTTCTACCCTAAGGATTTTTTTTTTTTAAAAAAAAACATTGCATTCATTTCTGAAATGATACAATATATCATTCCAAAAGGAATATGGAAAAAAAAATAAAACATCAAACTTAGAAGGAGAAGAAAAGAAAAAATACAAGTGAGTAAAGTAAAAAACATGCACTAGGATAACACCTCCTTATAATCATATTGCATCGAACATTAAAGGTTCTATGGTGGATTGCGAGATATGAAAAATGTGAAAGCAGTAGCTGCCTGCATGGCTAAACTCCTTGCTATTTTTGAAGTCCCTATGAAACATCTTCTATTCCTCTCACCCCATACACTCCAATGCCATACTGCTAGTTAGTTAATCTCCAACAATTTCGTTTTCTCATTTTCCTTCATGACCCATGGAATATGTGAGATATTGTATGGCTCCACTTGCAGTTGTTGTAAATATATGTACCATCTATTCTTTGTGTAGGGACAATGATAGAACAAATGATCCCGAGTCTCAACATCTTCTTTACATAGGCTACACTTTTCATCAACCATAATGCCCTTACATACCAAACGTATTTCGGTATGCAATTTATCCTTTCTCATTAGCCAGTTAAAGAAGTTGATTTTAATTGGTAGCCTCAGTTTCCATAAGATACAACCTGCAGAGTCCTTGATACCCGACTCCTTCATAAGATGGTACATGGAATGTACTGAGAAATTCTTATTCTTTGTCCATCTCCATTGGATTTGTTTATTTCCTTCACCAATTTCTATGTCCTTCATGTCGTCAATGAATCTCTCCATTGTTGTTGAAGAAATTTCGTTATTTACAGCTACTGCCCAACCTTTGAATATACCATCTTCCCACCTAGCCAATTGAGAAATTGTTGCATTTGATTGTTCAGCTGTTAAGAAAATCTCTTTGTGGACATCTGCCATCCTTTTGAAATTGTGACATGGCTCAAACCAAAAACTTAAATCAGCTCCATCTCCGATTTCATATTCTAGACTGCACATAAACACCCCCCCCCTCTTAGTTTTGCAATAGCCCGCCAGGTGCTCGACCATCCTGCGGTGCCCTCGTCCATAAATTAATTTTTCCTCCTGAAATATTTCCATTGCACGACCTTAGCCCGTGTTGAGTGATTTCTTGTTATCAATTTCTACAGCCAAGAGCCCAATCTAGCATCATTATGTGCATGAATGTCGAGAACACCCAGGCCACCATTTTTCTTTTTCATAATTACTAGTTTCCAGTTTACTAGGTTTAGTGTGCACTTCTGCTTGCAGTGATTATAGAATGTACTGATGATTTCATTTTGGTCAGAAATTTCAGTTCCATTCAAATTCAGCAAGCTAATATGATTTCTTCTTCTTTTAACACTAGCATAGGTGTGGAAGAACTTTGTATTTTGGTCCCCATCTTTGTACCATCGAATTTTAGCATGTTGTTTCCAAAACTACTCCTCTGCTTCATAACATGTATCCAATTGATGTCTTAACTCTCTCAATTCATCATAGTCCTGTGGTAGCATAGTCCCCTCCTCAGCTTTTATGTGGAGATTATTAATTTGCACCTCTAGATCCATTCTGAATTTTCTTTTCATAACTTTTAGATCAGAGCTCAAGAGAGCTCTTGAGGGTCTTTCTTAACTTTTTAGTTTTGATGAGCCAAACTTTTAGTGGGTCTTCTACATGAGGTAACCCTTCACTTTCCACCCAACCTACTGAAATACTTTCTTAAATGTGCTCTGCTTCAACTAATAATATTCAAACTTGAAATGAGCTGAAGTCCTTTTTTGTAAGTTGGAGCTAAAAATAAGTAGAGCAGGATCTGACAATCTCATGTTTCCTGCTGAGCATATGCCAAGATGTAGATGGTTTTGAGCTGCTGTGTTTAAAAACACCCTATCTAGCTTTGCAAATGCTAGAGGCTGCTGGTGATTTGTCCATGTAAAATTCCTTCCTATGATTGATATATCCATTAGATTTAGATCAACGATGAGCTGGAAAACTTCATGGAATCTCTAGGGTGCCCAGCAAAGTTTCATCTTTCCTCTGAATTCTTGGTCAGGTTGAAATCCCCGCCCATAATGGTGATTTTGTCTTATTTAGCTACCTCCTCCATCTCCTGCCATAGAAGATCTCTACCTTCATGACGTGGAGGACCATAGAAGTTTGCAACTTTGATAACCTTGAGACTTTGCTTATTTTTCAACTATGTTGATATATGAGTCTCTCCAAAGTGAGAGTCTACTAAGTCCCAAAATTCACTATGCCATCCAATTAATAGCCCTCCACTCATGCCAATAGAGTCATTGGCAATAAAAGAAAAGGAAGCTGAACTAGTGATTTTTTTATTATTGTACCTGTACATATCTCTAACTTTATTTCTTGTAGTGCAAAAATCTTGATCCTTTCATCATTTAATATATTATTGATCATTCTTCTTTTCCCCAATCTGTTTAGACCTCTAACATTGCAAAATAAGATTCTGAAAGTCAATTTATCCATAAGGTATTTTTTTCCAAGATAAAAGATGTTGCTGACCTGTTTATGCCCAATATCAGCACTTAGGCCTGCCGACCATCCTCTCCTTCGGCTCAAATCCCAGGATCCTGATGTTTAGCACCATATCTGGATTTGAATCCAGGTCTTTTAATTGTGAACTCCTTTCTATCCTCAAGCACTTTTGTTGGCTCTTTGGGTTTCCTTTTGCATTTTTATCACGGATTCCATTTCTTTGATTTCTTGCTAACCTTTTCTTAGCCAACCGTGCACTTCGTCTCACCCCCATATCATTTGAGACTAGCGTCCTCGAAATTCTAGCTGATGCAACTTGAAGCTCACCAATCCAGCGGACCTTCCTCTTATATTTTTGCCATTTCCATCTATTATTATTTATACTCATCATATTGTCCAATTTTCATATAAGTAGCTGCATTTCATTTTGCTCCTGCAGCTGAGAAATCTGCATCTTATTAGTCAGCAATAAATATTCTCTCTCGATTGCATCTGATGTGCCATTGCATCAACGGTTGTAGTATGCTTATCTTTTTGAAACCTTCTCCTTCTTTATACCTTGATATAATAATGTCAATCCTGTCTACCCAAATATTTAATTTTTTGCATATCTAGTTGCTGCCCCTAGACCTCATTATTTTGTAAGATATGCTTCAGTTTATGACATTTGCTGTGGTGTACAAGATCCATTTTTAACCTTTTGAATATTGATGAAACAAAAATCATGTAGCTTATGAACATATCCTCATGTGAATGGCCTACTTCATCTGCATGATTAGCCCACCCCTTCCACCCGAGGACCGGAAGGCAGAGACCCAATGGGCGTGCACTCTCTGCGCACGGGGGTTAGAGATAATAATCATTGCATTATTTGAAATAGGGTCCTCATAGTTTAAGTTAACTAGATTCATCGTGTGTTTTGAAGAAAAATCTCCTCTTTTTTGATTTGCATATGTGTTCTTGAGAACTTGATCCTGTTCTTGAGGTGTTCCGTCATGTAGTGTATCACTTGTGCAGATTTCTGAATAAGCTGCTTCCTTCCTCTTCTCTTTCTCATTCTGCTTTTCGAGAACTTCTGGGCTAGTATCCCCATTCTCCCACCCATTCTTGATTACAATCATGAATTCCTTACCTCCAAGTTTTGCAATGACAGATAAAGTGAGAGTTATTGCTGCTGATTTGCGAATAATTATCTTACAGTTTTTTTACATTCCTCCATGATACACGTTCCCTTTCTATTTCCTCCAGATCTGCGAATGATGAGATAACCTCTGCTATGCCTTTTGTGTGCCACATAGCAATTGGTAGTCCATGTAAGGTAATTTCCATTCTTGTCTTCCTAGTCAAAATGTTACATCCCTGCTCTATTGACCAATCGTCAATGACTAGTGAAAACTGATTGGAATGGATGATCTTGGTCTGTAATAAGCACCTCTTGTAGTAGCCATGGCCGATTGATGGGGTAGTAACTAAGTATTTCCCATTTGCTAACTTTGCTTGCTTCCATAGGTGATTGTGGGTTTCAGTATCTTTAAAATTTCCTGCTAATGCACCTACAATATTCATAGACTTATTTGTGGATCCCTCAACACTAACCACTACATAATGCTCCTTCAGGAACCTTAACCTCTTCATCGTAGCCATAGGTTTAGGTTTTCCTGAATTCTTCTCATACTCAGTTGCTTTATCAGAAATGCTTCCTTCATGCCTTGATAAGTTTTGATGCTCGAACATGCAAACTTTCCCTTCATGTCCTGTTTGCCTGCAAAACACACCATCACAGATCTGCACCCATCAGCCCTATGCCCTTTCCCTAGGCATCGGAAACATCTGTTTTGATTCCTCAATTCAGCAATGGGGATACTCAATTGTGATTGTCTCTTTTTCTTTGTTGCCAAGGCTGGGTGGCTTGTCATGTGAACTTTCTGGAGTGCTTCTGTGTATGAAGCTTTGGACGAGGTTTCATGTAGCTTGCTGCCAATGGGATTCCCAGATGAATGCTGCAAACTTTGACTAAAATTGTTGGGCTGCATCCGCAAGTCTCTTCTAATTCTCCATTGCATTGCAGGTCGTGCATTAGCATTGTGATTCTTGTCTATCGAGGCTGCATATCCTTCTTGATTTTGCCTGAAATATCTTACAGCTTGGCTTATGCTTTGGAGATTGTTTGTCTGCTTTAATGTTTGCCCTCTTCTTCTTGTTTCCATCGGGAGGTGTTGTCTCGTCCCCTGTACATAGGTCCTCTCTTAAGCATGCGCTGCATCTACTCCCTCTTCCTTCTTTTGTTGATCACCATTTGCCATCCATGATCACCTAGATTTGAGTCAGCATTGGTCGAGTCCTGAACTCCTTTTGCTCTCCAGATTGGTTTAATCGCATGTAGTTGTTGCAGCGCCTTTCCTTTTGATGACATACTGCCATAACGATGCTTCCCTGAAGTCTTTGTAGCTGGAACATATACATCCTTTGGTAAACTCCTCTTGTCGAGCAAATTCAAGTGCATTCCTCGAATATAGTGGATCACATATACCCGAGAATACCTTGACATCAATTTCTCTGTAACCTCTGCATTTGCTGCTAACCATTCTGAAATCTGTTTCATACTAATCAGAACATTGTAATCCAGCGCTTCCAACCAACTATACACAGGCTTCCACAGTTCAGGAGCCATCGGAGAGTTGGGTTTCGGTGGTCACCTGACTCTTCAGAGGCTTGATTGCAGAGGCTGTGAACTGGGAGATTGAGAGTTGTGGGAGGCCGGCGAAAGAGGATTGGGGTGCAGAGGAAAACTGCAGAAAGTGTTGTAGGATCTGCCAGCTGCACCCGAGCCAGGAAGCAGTGGCTGGCGATGGGCTAGTGAGGCTAATGAAACTGCAGTTCCACCGGAGAGTTGGAAAAAATGGGGAAGTGAAGAAACTACTTTGTTGCCGGGAGCAATTTCTTCAAAAAGGTTGGAAGTAGATGAGCGGGTGGCGGTACTGCAGAAACTGCGATTCCGCCCAATGTTAAGGAACAGGGTTGGCAGGGGATTTTGTAGGGAGAGATGAGCAAATATTGTGGCGAGACGGGCGGGAGGTGCCTACAGCAGATTTGAAATTGTCGAGGTGTATCGATTAGAAGTTGGAAATTGAGGTGAGCGGGCGCAAGGAAGCAAACGGAGTTGGAAGGGATTCGGAGGAAGTGGCGGGCGAAGCAAAGGAGTAGAAAAGGGCTACTAAGGATTTGGATCGCTCCCGCCGGTGGCCGGAACTCTAGGTTGACGATGGTGGTGGGAAGACCAACCGTCGCCATCGTCCCAGCGTCGCCAGCGTCTCCATCGTCAAAGTTCCTACAAACTTATTTCCTATATAACTTCTACACTAAGGATGAAAGTAAGTCTAGTAGATTATGGCTATTTCTCTCAATATGATATAATTTTAGATTTTAGATTTTTAATATATATTTTTTACTTCTTTGTGTATACAAATAAGAACTTTAGATGATTCTTTTTTATTTGGAAAATGAAACCCAAGAATCAAGTAGACAATGAAAATTCAGATTGCTTTTGGAGTAAAGTTGGATTAGCTATGTATAATCCAGCTATAAAGATGCTAATGGAAAGAAAGTATGGAGAGGGATGATGCAATGCCTCTTATGGTGCTGTGGATCATCAGGAATAAGTTTGTTTTCAGAATGAGTTTTAGGACCACCCTAGGATCTTAATGAGGTGGCTTCAAGCTGAAATCATAATATAGGAGGTGTCCTCTAGGTGAAGAGATACATCTGCTGATCTCGGGCTCTTCATAGTCTTTTATTTGTTAATTAGGATTAATGATTTCCCTGTTTGCGGTTGGGTTTAGTATCAATTTCTGTTTTGCCTGGTTTCAGCTTCAGTTTAGTTCTCAAATTATTTACTATTGAGGGAACAGTTATAACTGTAATCTTTTTTTTTTCTCCGACTGTAAAGATGGTAGTGAATCTTTAATTCATTCCATTTTCATCAAAAAAAAAAAATCGAGCCATCTAGATGCACAAAGCGCTGTGTTAGTCATGCTTTTTTTTTTCTTTTCGTGTTCCAACATTAATTGTGATTACACTCAAAATTGATCTGACCAACCCTCACTTTTTCTTCTTTGTCAACTTAATATCACGTCAGTTCTCTGAGTCTTCCATAGTGAATGAAGATTTTATAAAAGAAAGGAGGAACTCTTGTATTCATTTCCATGTGAAACGACGATACAAGAGGGATTAGCCTCGAGTTGAGGCCTAGAGAGAAAGAAAAGGAGGGAAAAAGAAGCAAGAGAAGAGGAAGCACACATCACAAGAGCTTCATTTCCTCCATCTGATAAAGAAAGAATGATAGCAGGAGCGGAATAAGCAGAAGAGATGCTTTGTCTATGTGAGAGCTTTGGTTGAAGTCATTCCTACAGAGAAGGGACTTGGAGATTGATCTTTGAGATCTGCAATGGCCAGCTTGCTTTGTTGCATAAGCAAGCTATTCTTCGAATTCGTTTTGGTCGTCTTTGGCTGCAACTACAGCAGGGAATGAATGAACACTGGATCTTGTGCTCTCAGGCTAAACACTACGTAGCTTGATACATTGTTGCCGGTGGTGGGTGCTATCCATCTTCATCTCCGCATTGTTTCTTCTTTTCCTCTTCATCGTCAAGATTTCTTCTTCATTCCTGTAAATCTCTCCTTTGTACTTCATGCTTCACCTCTCGGGAGGAGGGTTCCCATCTTCAACTTTTCATTTATCCATTGATAGTTGGTCTTCGTTACTGGGTTACGCTGAGGTTGAGTTTGATGAGTCTCGGTGGTTGATGTCCAGTACTTCTAGAGCTGGTCTTCATTCACATGAATGAAGATGATCAAAATTAAACAAATATCTTAATCTTGTACACATCTCAAACTGAACTGATTCTAAACTACCTTTTTTTTTTGAAAAGTGATCCGAAACTACTACAAATCAGATAAAATGAAGATGAAAGAAGTTAAAGAATTACGAAAGGGGAAAGAAAAATGTTTCACTGTTGATAAATAATTTTCTGTTGTAATATTTTCCATGCTGTCTTCTTACTGTTTCTCTGCAGGTTCAGAATCAAACTGGAACAAGTACACACAACTCCTCTGATGCTACGGGGAGAGAGAGAGGATTCGGTGAATAATTTATTTACAGTGCATACCTGTAGATGCTCGAAAGCTTTTGGATCAACTTCATTTTGTAATTTGATCATTTTAATGCTGCTGCGTAACCAAGAAAAAAATGAGGGGTTGTGCAGATTTCAGTAGAAAGAAAAACAAATGTTTGATTCTTGTTATGAAACTCAAAAACAGAGATAATAAAAGTAGAATATTTATTCATTGTTCATCCTCATATCTTAGGTTCTAATGCCTTTATGTAATATTACATCAAGATAAATATTAAAATTTTGTACACAAAGTGTAATCCCTCTGGTTAGAATAATTAAGCTCTATACGGGAGGATCATGAAGCTCTATACGGGAGGATCATGTGGTGTTGGGATCAAGACTCATAAGTTCTAAAAAAAAGATAAATATTGAAATTTTGATCTTAATTATTTAATATTCCTAACATTTAGTTTATAGATGATACTAGCTCACTAAATTTATCTATAATTTAATATTATGAAAAGAGAACCTTATAATTTTTATCATAAAATTTTAGATATTATAATTATATGAATAATACTTTTTCACTCATGAACTTTATAATCATGATATAAAAGTTTAAATGTATTTTTCAAAGGATAACTTTACAAATTTATTTATGAAGATGTTACCAACTATAAATTTTGAGGAATCATAAAAAATGCCAGTTCAAATATACTGACAAGAGGAGGAACAAGTGTTTAAGTGAAACAATCAACATGAGAAATATATATATATATATTCCTAGTAAACTTATAATGAGATATATTTTACATAACAGATATCGAAAGTAAAGTGTTATAAGTACTATTCTATTTATGAATATCCATATCATAATCTACTTCTAAATATAGTTAGATGTATTCATATAACTTCCACCATTCCTATTTACATAATTCATATAGATAAAGTATTTCCTCCATAGTTCAGAACTTTAATCACGCATTATGGAGATATCATGGGGATGGGGGTTCCGTAGAATTCTGCATTGTCTTCTAGGAAACAATGGAGAGAATTGGGATGGTACGGCAGAGGAGGCCATCAGAAGAACAGCAGCACTCGGTAGCAAGGGAATTGAGTATTGCATTCTTTGGAAATAACATGATAGTTAGTATCAAGTTTTACCATTGATGGAAGTCAAATGAGCATAGGTTTACAAACGTAAATTTGTCATATGGATTACTGCAAGTAATGAGGAATCGCATATGTCAGTGGAAGATGTGTAATTAGCACAAAGAGGCAGGTAGTTCACTGCACAACATATTGGGGATACCTACATTTCAGTGAACCTTGAAGAAGCTTAACAATCAGGTCTTCAGATCCAAGTGGAAGTTTGCATGGATGAAAGGAAAGGGAAAGGAAAGGCTCTAGGAGGAGATGGAAGAAAGGCAAACTATCTTGGGAGGAGATTTCAACTTGACAAAGAATGCTCGAGAAAGAAGGAATTGTGTCTGTCATTCCCATGATTCAATAAAGTTCTCTGGGCTCATTACAATGCTTAATCTCATATAGCTACCAATCATGTGCAGAACCTGTATTTGAAAACAAATCACCAAAACTCATCAGCCTTTGCGAAAACTTGAAAGGGTCATATCGAATGAAGTTGCGCAAGATCATTTCCAGCTATCGTCAGGTTCTGCAGGAAACAGCAGTTGTCTAACCATACTCCATTGCTTTTAAGCTCTAATTCTGGTTACGTACCATCTTCATTCTTTAGGTTTGAAAGCTTTTAGTTGAAACAAGGCTCATTAAAAAAAAAACAGCATAAAACAATGACATTAGATCATCTCAAGATATGGATCCTTAAGATTAAAAAATAAAAACAAAAAGGTCTTAGAAAAAATGGAGTGGAGATTTGAAAGTGATGATAAGTAAAACCAGGACTGACTTGGAAGAACAAATCAGAAATCTCTCTGTAAAAGCTGAGATAGATGATCTGGCGCAGCAGGAGCTGTAAGAATTTAAAAGGTTAAGGGTTTGAGCTTGACAAATGCTATGCAGTAGAAGAAGAATATTGGAAGCAACGAGCAAAAATACGTTGGTGCAAGGATGGTGATCAGAACACAATTTTTCCACACCTATGCTAGCGTCCAGCGTAGAAAGAACCATATTGGGCTGCTGCATATTAATGGAAAGGAAATCACTGATCAAAGACAGATTATGGAGGCCTTTTATAAGCACTACAAACAATTGTTAGGGCTGGATCATCAACAGCAATTCAATATCAGATGGGATGAATTCTACCCTACTCATAACATGGCTGTGGATAGTTTACAAACACCTTTTGATACAGCGGAAGTAGAAGGTGTCATCAAATGGACGGGGAATCTTAAAGCTCCAGGCCGGCCCAGATGGTTTAATTCCAGAGTTCTACAGGGCTACCTGATTTGTAAATGAGGATGTGATGAAGATTTTCCAATGACTCAAAGAAGGCAAAATTAACGTAGGGAGAACTTCCATGAGTTACATTATAACTCTTTGGAACAAGGAAGGAGCTAATACCACGACCGATTTTAGACCTATAAGTCTCCGAAATAGTATGAGGAAAATTATCTCTTGCTGATATGGTGAAAAAGCTCATGGCTGACTCACCGAGACAACGCATGCATGCAAAAAAATAGAAGAGGACAATCCGCTTATAAAACTCAATATTGAGAGGCGTTTGATACAGTTTCTTGGGATTTTATCTAGGATATATGAAGGGCAAATCGGTTACCAACAGAATGGATTCAATGGGTAATGTATATAGTCACAAACATAGGGTTGGCAGTAGTTGTCAATGGGGTTACAAGTAGAGCATTTGCACATAAAAAGGAGTATATGACAAGGAAATCCTCTCTCTCCCCGTATTTGTTAGTGCTGGTAATGAAATTTTTTGCTCTATCAAATGGAGTAGAGGGGTGGATTCACATATTATATTATTTTATTTCCATAAATTAGAAGAATACATTAACAATCTGCAGCTACTAATATACATTTTTTTTATAATATGCAAGGTAGAGAAGAAATCTCAAGAAAATTTGTATAGGAAGCAGTTTCATATCAAATACCTTGGTTGCCGCTATGGAAAAATAATCTCAAGAAAGAGATTGGAGGACCATTATTTCTCAAAAGAATGGTCATCTAATAGGGTAAAAAGAACGGTTGATGTCTAAGGGAGGAAGAATTATCTTGGTTAACTTCACATTATCATCCATTTCTTCATATTATTCAACTATCTTTAAGATACCCAGATGATAAAAGAGATATTGGCGTAGGAGATGCTTTTTGTGGAGAAAAAGGAGGACCAAAAACATAATCTTAATTTGGTAAATTGGAAGATTATAACTATGAAAAAGGAGAACAGTGGTATTGAAGTGAGGCTCGGCTTGTGGAAATGGAAGTTAATAACAGGAAACTCTTATGTATGGGCAAAGGTAATGCACGGGAAAAACTTCAGGAGGAACCAATGGCATGTTGAAAGAAGTACAAGTGGATGGTCCAATATTAGCGTGTAATTCATAAATTATGGGGAATCTTCAAGATAAGATGGACTATAATATCGAGGATGGCTCGCTACATGTTCAGCAGGAAATATTTCAAAAATGCTGAACAGAATATGAAAGTAGATTTCAAACCGAGGACCCTTTGAGGAATTGGGTGACCAAGTCTAGGAAACTACGAAAGACCCTCAAAAATTGGAGTGTTGGACTAAAGGTGTTGAAGCAAAAGTTCAGAAATGATTTGGAGGAAAAATTAAACACTCTATCCAACAAAGCAGAGAAGGAACCTATGCAACAGCAAGAGCTTGATGAGTTTAGAACCTTAAAACAGCAACTGGATGAATGTTATGATGCTGAAGAAAAATTCTAGAAGCAAAGATCAAAGATTAGGTGGTGCAAGGATGGGGACAAGAATACGAAGTTCTTTCATGCTTATGCTAGTGTTAAACATAGAAGAAACTACATAGGCATGCTCAAACTGAATGGGACTGAAACCTATGACCAAACAGAAATTATCCAAGCTTTCTACAAACACTACAAGCAGTTATTGGAGGCTCGACATCACCCTAATCTCTTGGTCATATGAGATGATTTTTATCAGCCGCAGGGTATAGAGTTTGACAGCTTGACGGCTGATTTTGTGGAAAAGGAAGTAAAAGATGCAATTCACAGCATGGGGAAAATGAAGGCTCCAGGGCCGGATGGTCTCATACCTAAATTCTATAATGTGGTCTGGAATGACATAAAGGATGAAGTCATGAACATATTTAAATGTTTCAAGGAAGGGAAGATTGACATGAGAAGAGTTTCATTGAGTCACATTGTTCTTCTTCCGAAGAAGCAAGGAGCAAACTCTACCGGAGATTACAGGCCCATAAGTCTTGAGCACAGCATGTCGAAAATCATTTCCAAAGTCTTAGCAGATAGACTCAAAGGTTTAATGCCGAAACTCATTTCAGATTCACAAAGTGCATTCATCAAGGGCAGATCGGCAGCAGATGCATTCATGGCGGTAAAAGAAACCATACATGCCTGCAAGAGATCTAAAGAAAACAGCCTATTCATCAAATTAGACATTGAGAAGGCATTTGATATTATATCTTGGGATTTCATCGAGAGCATGCTAAAGGCAAATTGTTTTCCAGAAGCTTGGATCAACTGGATAATAGAGGTGATCTCGAAGGCAGACTCGGCAATCATCATTAATGGCTGTGCAAGTAAACCATTTATACATCGTCGTGGGCTAAGACAAGGAAATCCACTATCACTATATTTATTTGTCTTAGTCTTTGATCGGGCTGATCAAATGAGATTAATCAGGAGAGTGCTCAATCAAATTCAAGAACAACGCGTGACATACGTGGGATTTGCAGATGATATAGTGCTCTTTGTGAAAGGAAAGGAGGAATACATTAACAATTTAAAGTTGCTTATTGATTATTTTTATGCAGCAGCCGGACTAAAAATCAACTTGGAGAAATCCATAGTGATTGATCTAACGGGCAGAACAAAATTTGCAAAGAAAGTTGTTGAAATTTTGAGATGTAAAGCTGGAAACTTCCCAATAAAGTACTTAGGTTTGCCCTTGAGAGATAGTAAGCTGAAGAAAGATGATTGGAGGACTATTATCTCAAAAATGAACAGTCATCTCACGGGATGGAAGGGGAGATTATTATCTAAGGGAGGTAGACTGATCTTGATAAACTCTATACTTTCATCCATCCCTTCATATTTCGCAGTGGCATTCAAAATTCCGTAATGGGTGGCTAAAGAGATGGATAAGCGAAGAAGGCATTTCTTATGGGGCAAGAAAGAGGATCAAAAGGGCACACTTAATTTAGTGAATTGGAAAGTCGTGACAATGAAAAGGGAAAATGGTGGTTTAGGAGTCCTTGACATCCGTGTGCATAATGATGCTAGATTAGGATCTTGGTTATGGAAACTGATAATAGGAAATTCCTCTACCTAGGCAAGGGTGGTAAAATGGAATTATTTTCGTCGAAAAGAATGGTACATGGAGAAAAATAAAGTAGGATGGTCAAGCACATGGAAAGCAATAGCAAATTTGAGAGGGGCATTCTTATGCAGCCTTGAGTATGAAATTGGAAATGGGGCAAATATAAATTTTTGGTTTGAACCGTGGCACATATGTAGAAGAATGGCTGACACGCACAAGGAAGTATTCCTAGCTGTCGAAAACCAAAGTGCCACCTTAGCGCAGATGGCTAGGTGGGCAGATGGTCAATCTATAGGGTGGTCAACGACTATGTCCAGTTCAAACTCAATGGTGGATCGACTTCTTGTTGATATAAGAAAGATACAACTTGGAGTTGGAAGTAAAAAAATCTGTTAGAGATGGACAGCAAGTAAGTAATTTTCAGTGCACTCCCTATACAACCTCATGAAAGAGTCGGGTATCAAGGAGGTTGAAGGATCTATACTGTGGAAACCAAGGCTGCCTATTAAAATAAATCTATTTAACTGGCTGATGAGGAAAAATAAGCTGCATACTAAAGTGCGCTTGGTATGCAAAGGGATTATGGTTGAGGAGACATGCACACTATGTAAGGATGAGCTTGAAACAACAGACCATCTGTTTTTCCAATGTTCATATGTGCTAAATGGGTGGATTATATACTTGCAACAATTGCAACTAAAACCATTTGTGAACTCCCTAGTTCCTTGGGTGGGGAAAGGTGAGATGAAAGAAAAGTTGCAAAAGATGGAGCAACTAGCTATATGACATTGGAGTGTATGGAGGGAAAGAAATAGAAGATGTTTTATGGGTGAATCCGAATCAACAAGGGTGTTGGTCATGTAAGCAGCTGCATCACTAATTTTTTTCAATACTCACAAGCCACCATGAGCTACCGATACCTTAATTTTTGGGTATTTTGATTTCAGGGAAGTATAGGAGATATTTTTTTGTCTCTCCTATTTGTGTTATATGTTCTTACTTCCTTGTGTTTTAGTTTTCTGTTGTTTTCCTTTGTACATCCTATATCCTTTTGGATGATAGATTGTATCATTTCAGAATGGTGAAATGAATACAATATTATCTTTCAAAAAAAAAATATCGGGGATGGCTCTAAGTCAATTTTTGGCTGGAACCCTGGCATCAATATAGAAGAATAGTTGATGTGCATAATGAGATTTTTCATGTTGTCGAGAATCCTAATTACTCTGTGGCCTAGTTGGCTACTTGGGAGAATGAGGCTTTTCTTTGTTAAGTAGTAGTAATAAAATGAGGATGTATCTCGAGAAGCAAACATAAGGTTTAATAGTAACTTGAGAAGTATTAGAATTTGTGTTGAAAGGAAAGAGGCCTCTTGGAGACGGACGACAAATAAAAAAATTTCAGTATACAATTCATGAAAGAGTCAAGGATAAGAGATGTGGATGCTTTGTAATTTATAGAATCTAAAGTACCCTTAAAAAATATTCTCAGTTGGTTAATGAAGGACAAACTTCACACCAAGGTGCGACTTATGTGTAAGGACATTATCGTAGATGAGACCTACCCACTATGCCAAAAAGATATTGTATTAAAGGATCATATTTTCTACAAATGCCCTTATACTAAAAATAGATGGATTTTTTATTTAAACCGACTGAGAGCACCATCATGTAATATCAATTTGCGACCCATGGAAAACAAAGGAGAAAAAGAAAGACAAGATGCTAAAAAGGAAATAGTAAGTGGTGTGGTATTAGAGTATTTAGGAAGAGAGGAATAAAAGTTATTTTGCTTGGAAAAATAAGATCAGAAAGAGTTCTTGTCACGCCCCAACCCTACTGTCGGGCACGTGACAACCGCCGTATAAGCCCAACGGACCTATACAAGGCATCAAAGTGATACATACAATCCATAAACATCATTTGCACAGCGGAATATACAGTTAACTTATCTAATTCAACATTTATAATACAGTCCCGATAAACTTACTACAATTCTAAGATCACTGTATCGATAAATAAAAATAATTTCATCGATAAACTCATCTTCACTCATCGTCTCGATCAATCATCCAACCCACCTGCACACACGGGGAAAAGTGGTGTGCTCAGCCTTGCGGCCTAATGCGAAATTACGGCTCAAAATCATAATATGAAATCAAATACTAGAGGGAAGTACTAGGATGCCTTTGGGTTTATTAATTATCAATTATTAATTATTTAAGGTAAATAATATTCTCCAAGCGTCAAGTTCTAACCGGTAGTGTATGACTCTGTATGCCCCTACTTGTCATCTATAATGTACAACATGTCTGTTGCTAGTATATGTCATCTATGTCACACACTATAACTATATCGCTAGTGTATGTCAACTAGATGTGTCTCTAGCATATGTCAACTAGATGTATCTCTAGTATATGTTAACTAGATGTATCTCTAGTATATGTCAACTAGATATATCTCTAGTATATGTCAACTAAATGTATCTCTAGTATATATTAACTAGATGTATCTCTAGTATATGTCAACTAAATGTATCTTTATCTTTATATCAAGTGCATTGGGCCACCATTCTATGCTCAGGGAATATCCTGATCAAGGATTCCCATAAGCTCATCCGTGCCGTGAACGTCTAGGTCTCTACCTATGCCCGCTGCACGGATGTTGGCAGAGAGATCGGGTGACCGTGTGTCTCTCTCTTTACTGTCCCGTTGGTCGTTCCCTACACCCCGTCCCAACAAAACTGGTTGCTTCCCGTACCATTCCCCTTAGAATCCCAGTATGGTCACAACCCACCGTGTAGCGCTACACAACTGTCCGTTGACAGGGTCACCTCAATTAATATGTCCTCGGCTACGGCTAGCCAAAATAAATAACAACCCTAGGATCCGGACTACTCATCCGATCGTCTGTAAAACGATAAGGATGATAACCGTGCGGTCTACGGATCCACTGTCCAAGGCTATGCAGAGGAAGTCACCGTCCCAGTCCCCAAGCAGCGATGCCTGCCAAGAGGTGTGCATACTAGCCGTCGCCAGAATGCTACAACCTCGGCGACATATTTGTTAGGTTCTTGATTTGGTTCGTCCCAGCTAGCCATCTCAGGACTATCACGGTGTCGCCTAGACAGCACACGCGTAGGTATTTTATCCGGGTATGGACTTACTCTACTTTCTGGTCTATCTTGACCTTGGAGTTCATTTAGCCCATATCCCAACCAGCTCCCAGTATCTAAGCTAAACGTAGCCTCGAGAGTGGTGTGTATGTGTGAACATCACTATTCGAACGCTAAGGGTTCGATTTATCATCTAGGGTGTGTTCCCAATACACCCTCATAATATGTAATCTAGTGATGTCCCTAGGAGATGCTAGTATCCAATGTTACCTATGTCTCTATCTAAACTAGAGTGTCAGGTAACCATTTTTGATATTATCTCCTATGTAGTGTCTTAACTTTATAGTCAATATATCATCTTTTTTAGCAATGTAGTAGCATATCATACAATAATAGGGAAAAGTAAAGCAGATATGTAAAAGAACTTGATAAAGCATGATAAATAGTATACACATGGCATATAATTCATGTTATATAAATAGTGACATTCTAGCATGCATGATATCACCTATTTAGCAAACATAGCATTTTATGAGTTCAAGGCATCCAGGACCTTCTTAATAATACCTCGGCAGGTAGTTCCCTAGTTTGAATAAATCTTAATTACAATGAACCAACGCACCTGATAATGTAGTTTGGCCTTCTTCGAAACCAATCGTGTAATAATTCATACTTCCTTTAATCGATTCGAGATCTTCCTATGTAAACAAAATCATATTTAGATATTTGTTTTATATATGATTTGTAATTAACCTTGTTCATAAAGTGAGAAGTCATCTTCCTATGTTCCCCACTAAGTATGATGGAACCTAGTTAGTAGTCTAAATAAAGTCCAAGTCAATTACATAGCTAACTCAATTGTTCTATTTTTCAACTCCATATCAAATATCATCATCAACTATATGGATGTAACAATAACTTTCCCTAATGCAGACCCCAATTCGATACGTACCCAATTATTATACCATATGAATAATCTAGCATGAATTCAACCACACCATTCAAACTAGCATTTCAATCCCACTTTCATCATTCAACAACATGCATGCTTTCCAAAATCGAGAAGAGGTTGCAGCGTAGCCAGCCCTTGGATCACCGACGACACCGGACTGAAACGAAAGGAGGAACCGGCAGCTCGAGGTCGACGGTCGACTTTAAATCGAGTTGCAGTCGTGCTCCAATCGACGCTGTGGTCGTCTATGCGAGCAGTAGTCGGGCGGAGTAGTGTTCGCCGTCGAACTCGTGGAGATATCGAGAGCGGTGGATTCCGAAGATGAAGACAGAGGGGTTCGTCATCGAGAAGATGCAGCGATGCTCCAATCCTGCTGCAGTCATCGGCGTGGCAGATCAAAGGGGTCGTCAATGCGAGCAGTAGTCGGGCGGAGCAGTGTTCGCCGTCGAACTCGTGGAGATATCGAGAGCGGCGGATTCCGAAGACGAAGACAGAGGGGTTCGTCGTCGAGAAGACACGGCGATGCTCCAATTCTACTGCAGTCGTCGGCGTGGCGGATCAAAGGGAAAAGGAGGTCGACGGTGGAGCACTCGGTCGTCGGCGTGGCAAATCAACCATCGCACCGGCGCGATCATCAGGGGGTCGACCAAAGGAAGGAGATGGACCTTGAAGTGGGCGGCGAAGCGGCCGCGTGCGAAGAAGCCGGAGGAGAATGAGCTCGCGGTGAGAAGAGGAGACAGACTGCGAAGGCAAAGAAGAAGAAGGTGTGATTTGGGGAAAAATAGTTTAGGGCTTTGGTTCGCAGGAGCCGGTTCAGACCGCACCGGCGCGATCATCAGCGGGTTGACCGAAGGAAGGAGATGGACCTTGAAGTGGGCGGCGAAGCGGCCGCGTGCGAAGAAGCCGGAGGAGAAAGAGCTCGCGGTGAGAAGAGGAGACGGACTGCGAAGGCGGAGAAGAAGAATGTGTGATTTGGGGAAAAATAGTTTAGGGCTTTGGTTCGCAGGAGCCGGTTCAGATGGACCGGGTTAGTTCAATCGGACCGGTTCGGGTAAGCCGATTTGGTTCGACCGGTTCAATCACATGCATCCAATATTTTACACTCTCATCCATTACTTCTCTAGTATCACAATTAAGTCCCTCAGAACTTAATTAAAATTCTAACTAGGTCTCTAAAAATTTTAATAAATTACAACTAGATTCTTATTGATAAAAATCAACTTAATATCACCATCTTAATCCTAACCCAATCTCGTAGTTCTCAATTAAACTTAATAAAATTTTAATTTCTACTTATTACTATATTATTATTTAAACCACCTAAAGGTGGGGATTTATCGTTCTAGCTTTACAAGCCACGGCATCCCTTGCACCGGCTTTAAAAGAAAAGTGTTCTTCACAACACTTTTTAGTGCATCGTAGATGGAAAGTTTGGATGTAAAGCTTTTATCTTCTTCACTTGCACCGGCTCTCTTTATTTACGGTCCTATTGTTCATGATGTCGTTTCTTTTTGCTCCTTTTTCTCTCTTTACCTGCATTATAGTTTATGCTCCATCCTTCATATTTTCTTGGGTCTATATTCAACTTGCTTATTTTTCATGCAATTCATGGTAGTGAAATAAACACAACAAGCAGCTTTGAGTTGGCATGCAGCAAGTTTGAGATCACATATACAAAATAAATAGGCGATTCACTATAATAAAGAATACTATAAAATTATCCAATATAGGGATCATATTTATTCTGATACATGTGGAAAGCTATTAGATATTACATTGAATAGTAATCAAATAAGGTTAGACTCTTACAAGTAGAATAAAAAGGGAAAAAAAGTTCTATCAATATGAACTGCTCATAGAAAAGCATATAAGGTGGGAACCTGATCCCCTCCCAGAATGACCAATTTGTTGGAACCTCTATTATCTAAATGATTTAGGAAATAATGCAAGTAGGGAAATGAAGTCAACAAATTAGCTATTGCCATTTCGTTTCCCTGAATACAAACAAGCAGGCGCTCAGTGCTAAAAAATAGGGCCTGTGTGGTTTCTGCACAAATGAGTGTAGAAGAAAGAAGAGAAGTCATGACATTGAGCTCAATGCATGTATGAGGACTCCTGCAAAGCAGATGACTTTGAGAAATAAACTAAAAAAGTTGAGGCAGAGGGAAGAACTGTTTGACTGCTTTTGAGGCATACTTCAAGATCATAAGTGAGGCCGCTTAAGACATCAAAATTGAATGGTGGATAGGTTGAAGACATTAAAATAAAAAATAAATTTATAATATATCATTGTTGGTATAGAATTATACCTAAATTATATTTTAGCTCATAGACGAATGTCAAATTCAAAATTAATTTTTAAATAAATCAAGCACTATCATTATAGTTTGATAATTTATTTTAACTATTTATAATAGGATTACCCAAATTTAGGTGTACATGAAATTACAATCCACCCAAATTACTTTATAGACATGTTTTATATAAAATAATATCACTTCGAACGTGAATCTTATTCCATTTAGTTATAATTTTTTATAACTTAATTTAACTCTAATATCCCCTCTGGTTATAAGCATCAAAAAAATTTTTAAAAAAAAACAAACTAAAAATTAGGCGAAGATTTATTGATTTAAGGATTTCTTTCTGCACGATACCGTAAACCCAATCCGGTGCATCGGCACCCCGAAAATTGCATCATACAATATGGCCCAGGGCCGAAAACGTAGCCACGTGCCGATAGGGCAATGGCTAGGTAATCCATTTTCCACCCTCACGCCATCCCCCTCATTTCAAAAAGGTTTTGAACTCGATCTCACGCCTCCCCTTCGATTTCGTTTCCCCTTTTTTTTCCTTCTGTTTTTGCTGCGCTCTTCGAAGTGTACTCTCTCCCTCTCCCTCTTCCCTCTCTCTCTCTCAACGCCTCCCTTGCGATTTGGGGGCTGAGCGTGGAAGCGGCGGCGTACGACCAGTAGATCGCCTCGTCTGTTGGTGAATAAGAGAGGATGAGCGGCGCCGATGTGGGAGGGAGGCAGATGGGCCGATCGGGCCACGGCCAGCACCACCAGCGACAATACTCGTCGGAACAGGTGGTACGTATCTATCTTCCCCTTATGGTCTTCCGGAAAGCGGTCGATTTTTATTGCTCTTGCTGCTGGTTTTTTCTTTCTTTTTCTTCTTCTCCCGAATGTTGAACCTATTCTTTTGGGCTCGGCGATGGGAACGAGTAGGTGGAGTACTCGAGAATGCTGAGGAGCATGCAGAGGGGGATGAGCGGGGATTTCCTCGTTCCAGTGGAGCCGTCGACGCCGCCCTTAAACTTGCTGGCGTATCAGAGGAAGAACCGTGAGGATGTCTTTCCGAGCGAACTTAGTCCGGGGCTCTTGGATCTCCACGCCTCTGACACTGAGCTTCTTCCTGAGGTAGCCTCCAATTCCTTTTAACTTCATGCAGTAGCAGAAGTGACCATTCTGGAATCATTTTGAGATTTTTAACCTATAAATTGATGGTTCCATTTGAAATGTTTGCTGCTTAAGCGAGTGAGAAATTATTGATTAGCTACAGGGATGATAATTTTATAATATGTCCTTTTCGGGACCTGTGCGTCTTAGTTATCTCTGAGTCGTGGGAAACCTCTAAATTTCAAAGAAGCTCATTTGAACATTCTGTAATAATAATTTTCTGGGGTTTCACTTATTTCAGTCTAATGCTTCGCTAGCTTATCAAGCTTTTGTCAATTTCTTTAGTTGAATCTTACGGCAGATCCTTTAAGTTCTAAATATTGAATTGCTTACTGGAACTGTTGGCAGATGCCAGTTGCTGGATTGTATGATAATGGAGTTCCATTTGATATTATACAGGTAAGAAATATTTGATGATTTACAGTCTTAGATATAAGATTTCTACTTGAATACCTTTTGAGTATAATTCATTTACCATTTCAGAGCAATCCGTCAAAAAGTTTCACAGCTGATAAAGAGAAGATGAGTTCTGTGGCCAAAATCAAAGTAGTGGTATGCTCTTCTGCCATGTGCTCGAGTTATTTTTATCATGAACCAGAAACTAGTGTTTTTAAAGTGTACTGGTACTCTGCTTGAATTTCTTTACTTTCGTTAATTTCCATGTCTTTGAATGTTTCTTCTGAAGTTTGACAGTTTGGTTGGTATAATTTATTTATCATCTGGTATCTGTTACTCCCATGACTTTGAATCTGGTATCGGTGAAAGATTGCATGAATAATTTAATTTTTATTTAGTAACGATTAGTATTGACAGGTCAGAAAGAGACCACTGAACAAAAAGGAAATAGCAAAGAAAGAGGAAGATATCATCACAATCGATTCATATTCCAGTTCTCTCACTGTTCATGAGACTAAACTCAAGGTAACGTCAGCATATTCTCTCCTTTTTTTTAAAATTTGGAGATGTTTTTGTTTATATTTACAGCTAACACGATCTTGCTTTTGTCAATATTTACATTGAACACAATCTTTCTCTAAACTAATTTTTGTCCTTGGTTATGCCCTTACCACGTTGCAGTTTACTGTGCCCTTCATTTCATGTGGTCCACTATGGTACATATTTGAAATATGCTATTTATTGTAGTAGTCCATCTTAAATTCTTTCCATACCATTCATTCCCATCACAAAGTAAGAAAAGACAGTGAAATATTTAAAATGTCATATGCAGCAAGTTTATGCTTTGAGTTGTATGCATAACTATTTAATTATCGTGTAACACGAGTAACTTCACTGAATTGTATGCATAACTATTTAATGAGTCATGTTTTGGTTTTTATGTTTATGGTTTCTCATGTAATCTTTGTTCTATTTTTGCTTTCTTGCTTGTTTTCCTCTTTATTCTCTTCTTTGATGTTTTTATGTTTTTTCCCTCGTCCCTTTGGATGATATATTGTACCATTTCAGATTTGAAATGAATTCAACGTTATTATTAAAAAAAAAAACTCATAACATGGATTGTGACCGTGTGTGTTGGATCATCTCAAAGAATCTTCATGTTCTCATAGAACTTGTGAAATTAATCAAAAAACTTCTCATCTGGTTAAACAAAATAAGGCATTTTAGTAGTTCCATTGGCTTCTCATTCTTTTATCAAGTGGAAAATTGAGAACTTTCATAAGTCTATTACAAGCGGCTTTTATGATCTGACTTTATTTTCTTTTCTGATGTTTCTTGTCCTTAGGTTGATCTTACAGAATACCTTGAAAAGCATGAATTTGTCTTTGATTCTGTTCTGGATGAGGATGTTTCAAATGATGAAGTAAGTGGCAAGAAAAAAAAAGATTATTTATCAAAATCTAGGGATTTCTTCAAAAATGCTCATTTCTTTCTTCTCCCCAGGTATATCGTGAAACTGTGGAGCCAATTGTTCCTGCTATATTTCAGCGAACAAAGGCAACATGCTTTGCTTATGGACAAACAGGCAAGTACAGTTGTCTATTAGCAACTTGTGATGAAGGAGATTTCAATTTATCCATAGATGCTGTTAAGAAACTATACCTTTTATTTTGGAATAGAATTCATTGCGATAAAAATTCATATTTCTGAAGTTGCAAGTCAAGTTTCTCTTTAGTTCTTTTTCTTTTCCAGATTCTACCAAGAAAAATCAGGCATAAGAAGACTAAACCCTAGATATAATGTATCTATTGAGTTGTCAAAAGACATACATTCTCAAAGTAAGAGCGTAACCTATGAAATGTTCCATTTTAATTTTCTTTGACCCAACTAGATGCACAAAATAACTTGGGTCATCAAGCTATCATTCTTGATATTAGATGCCAACGTGACTAATGAATATTAAGACTATCATCATGCCATGTTGTCAACTAGTTGTTTCCTCCACTTATTCTCATCCAAGCAAAGTCATTGTGCACCTCATATGTCCATCAATACCATGACTTGAACAGGATATGATTATTTTGCTCAATATTTGAGAAAAACCTCCACTCTTCTGTCTATTCATTAAGTTATTTTTAGTTTAATCTACTTAAGCTTGGTTTGTATATTTTATCCAAGGTTGAAAGAATTTCTTCTCATATACCTTGGCTGCCTCAATTTTTTTTTTCCTACAAGTTACCACAAGTTACATAATGGCAAGTTATCCTTCATAAATTGGTCGTATTTACTTATTTTTGCCAGAGTTACATGTTAAAAATGGCATAAAGGTCATACTTATTTGCTTTATATGTCCTATTTATAGTTCACCTGCATCAACTAATGATATCACTGAACTGCTAACCTTAAGTTCATCAATTTTGATTGATGTGCCTTAGAATCAGCTTTTCAGAGATGTGTCCTCCAAACTGATCCCACCCATTGGTTTGTTTTGGTTGTGCAATAAGTCGATCTTTACAATTTGCTGTTCAAACTCTGCAGTTTTTTCCCCTGATTAGTTTATGTTTGTACTTGTTTCATGGCCAGTGTAAATTTGACAATTTGTTTCCGCAGTTGTCTACTAGCATTACTTGGTCTCTTTAACCTTGTACTTTTTTTGTTCAGGTAGTGGGAAAACATACACAATGCAACCATTGCCACTCAAAGCATCTCACGATATTCTGAGATTACTGCATCATACATACAGAAATCAAGGTTTTCAATTGTGTGTGAGTTTCTTTGAGATATATGGAGGAAAGGTCTTTGATCTACTAAATGATCGGAGGTTTGTCAACAGTATTTCATTTAGATATTATGCCTTTCCATTTATATCATTAATGTTATGAAGTTGTAATATCCAGGAAACTTTGCATGAGAGAGGATGGTAAACAACAAGTTTGCATTGTGGGCTTGCAAGAGTTTAGAGTGTCAAATGTTGAGAGTATTAGAGAGCTTATTGAAAAAGGCAATGCAACAAGGAGTACAGGCACAACTGGTGCAAATGAGGAGTCATCACGCTCTCATGCCATTCTTCAGCTTGCTATTAAAAGGTCCGCACCTGGTGGTGAATCAAAGCCAGCTAAAATGGTCGGCAAGCTCTCTTTCATAGACCTTGCTGGAAGTGAAAGAGGTGCAGATACAACTGACAATGATAAGCAAACAAGGTAGTGTTTTTTTTGTTATCTCAGGAAAAAACCAAGTGTCAAAATATTAGGAACCTTCATGATGTTACTTGCTTTACAGAATTGAAGGTGCTGAGATCAACAAAAGTTTGCTTGCCTTGAAGGAATGCATTAGAGCACTTGACAATGATCAAGTTCACATTCCATTCAGAGGGAGTAAATTGACTGAAGTTCTTAGGGATTCATTTGTTGGCAATTCTCGCACTGTAATGATCTCTTGTATTTCTCCGAGTTCTGGTTCATGTGAACACACTTTAAACACGCTGAGATATGCTGACAGGTCTGAGCATTAATCCGATTCTCCTTGTCATATAATGGTACCATTTCCTTCAAGATGCTCATGTAAGGTGACAAACATTGGTCCTCATGGTTTTTTTTCTTTTCTAATGCTCTTTGCAGAGTGAAGAGCCTCTCAAAAGGGAATAACAAAAAAGAGCTCTTATCAACAACAGCAACTCTAAGAGAATCTACTGCTCCATTATCTTCTACGTTACCATCTTTCTCTATACCAGAGAATAACAGCATTGGCAATTCTACTGAGACTAATAGATTTGGTTGGCCCAAGCAAGTTGAAAGGGATACCACCATGATGTACAGTGTGGACCATGCTCATAACGGGAGAGAAGAAGGACGTGCAATTTCTGCATTTTCTAAGAATTCAAAGGTAAGCAGTAAGGGTTCATCAAATGTGGAGATGTTTGATTACCCTGACGGTGCATACGATGAAGACATACCACCTTTGAAGAATGGCAAGACAAACGCATCCTCAAATGTACTTTTGGATAACAAAGGTGGGAGAATGGATTCCCATGTGAAACAGAAATATGCACATAAGGGAGACGTCAATGATTTTGGCTCAGATGATGAATTAAATGCCCTTTTGCAGGCAAGTTCACTTTTTAGTCTTAATTTCATCTAATCTAATTAATTATCCTTCACCCCTATGATCATGTGCTATAATGACAGGAAGAGGATAATCTTGTAATGGCCCATCGGAAACAGGTCGAAGATACAATAGAAATTGTGAGAGAGGTAATGCTACTCAGTTGGTCAATTGATAGTGAGGTTTAGTGATCTAAAAGGAATAATATTTTATTGGTTTTCAGGAGATGAAGCTGTTGGAAGAAGCAGAGCAACCTGGTAACCAACTAGATGAGTATATTTCCAGATTGAATGCCATTCTATCCAAGAAGGCAACTGGAATTGTAAATTTGCAGGCCCAATTAGCTCATTTTCGCCAGCGTCTGACGGAACAAAACGTTCTTGCTTCTTAACAATCGCTTCCTTGGATTTGGCAGCATCATCTAATGATCAAGTAATGCACATTCAGCAAATATAGGGGTCACCATCTGATGGCGACAGATGGTCTAAGACTTAGGGAGATGCGATATGGTGTTGATGAAGGTTTTCAGATCAGACAATATCTAGCAAACTGCGTGAGTTGCGGCTTTAGTGACCAAATTCTTTTGGAATGATTTTTCTATTTAATTGAGGCTGTGCTGTGGCCAAATTGTATTGTTTTTTATTATATTCAGTTGTATTTAAAGCCCTCGTTGTAACGGATATACAGCCAGTCTACTGAATTTGATGCCACTAATTTTCTGAGTTGTGGCTCGTAACTCAAAACGTTGGCCATTTGTTTTAAGAGCATTACAAGTAATGGTCATAAAACTATGTATTTGAGATCTCATCTATATTTGAATGCTTGCAAAAGGTTGTCCCTTCTTCCATTAGCTCTGATATGCTTGCTTCTTTGTCATCTCTCAATTTTGCTTCTGATGTGTTTAAGCTCCTGCCTGAAGGCCCTGAAACGCAGATGTTTTGCTTCGAGTGGAGGATCTGTTTGGTTTCAACGATACGGAGACTTGATTTAATTAACTGAAATAAGTTAATTTCTACTCTATTTACGAGTGTTTGATAATAAGATGGATAGACTAATAGGGAATTTATTTCCACTAGAAGGGGTAAATCTACGGAAACACTATTTTTCATCTCATTTGTCTAAATAGATTACTTGAAACATAGTTTTAAGGAACAAGTATGGTTATGGTTTTTTTACTATATCTTAATTACACTTTTTTAGAAATATTTTCTTTATATTTTAAAATCTACACTTGCATCCCTTTACTATTTAATTTATTAATATAATAGTATTTTTAATATTATAGTAGTATTTTTTATATTTTAAAATCTACTTTTACACTCATTCACCATTTAATTTACTGATATAATGGTATTTTTAATAATATTTATACTATGTACTATCTCATTATCATATTATAATATCTTTAAAAAATACTAAAGTAGCATACATACTATATAATGATAATTTTAATAATATTTACTTATTCACTATTTAAATTACAAATATGATAATATTCTTTAATACTATTTACCCATCCACTATTATCATAATATTTAATACTATATTAGTAACTATGTGATGGTTATATTACTATATCATAAAATAATACTGGCATAATATACAGAGAAGTCATATGATATTAAATATTATTTAAAAATATTTTTAGATTAGTAAATTAAATAACGGAGAGCTATAAAGGTAAGTTTTAAATTATAAAATAATATTTCTATTATTTTAAAATTGGGAGAGAGTAAGAGTAATTAAAAATAATAATAGAGTATAAACATAACTAGTCTTTAATTAATATAGAATAAAATTTTGGATTAAAAAGAAATAAAATTTGAAAAACTGAAAAGAATTATTAAAATTACTGTCCCTAATCCGAGTTGAGTGGAATATTGATCCGAAATCGGTTTTGGTTTCAAAGGGTTATATTTTGAAGCGTCCGATGTGGAAACGGGTAGCGTCCCCGTTTCACTGATGAGAATCGCGTTTCCCTTGCTACGGTACATTTCCATCGCTTAAACTCCTCGCCGCAGGTCGCAGGTCGCAGGTCGCCGCCCGCAGCCCCAGCCGTAGGGTGCAGAGTGAGGCCTCCTCCCGCCGCCCATGGCGTTGGTCTTGCTCCGAACTATCTCGAGAAGAACCCGCCGCGCCCTCCTTCCGCTTCCTTCCGGATTCCCGGCCTCAAGCCCTCGCGTCGTGCTTACACCAACCAACGATTCACAAGCTGCTCTTCATCCCTTCAGCGGATTCATCTTCCGATCTCCGTCGCTGTGGAACACACGCCAAAGCCTTGGCCTTTATGGAGTCCCCCACCCCGACGATGGTCCCAAAGATTCTCCCTTGCCGCTTCCTTTCTCTCCGCGGAAGAAGAAGGAGAATCCTCGCGTGGACTTTACTAAGATCGATCCAACTCTTCTACCCACCGTTATCATCGTCGGCCGACCCAATGTTGGCAAGTCTGCCCTCTTCAACCGGTGAGTGGAACTTCGTTGTGGTTGGGTTTTTCTGTAGCGTGCTTGTGGGTTTTAAATTGGTTTGCGCCAGATTGATTCGGAGGAGGGAGGCTCTTGTTTATAATACTCCAGAGGATCATGTGACCCGGGATTTTAGGGAAGGCATCGCTAAGTTGGGGGATTTAAGGTTCCGCGTGCTGGATTCTGCTGGATTGGAGACAGAGGCTACATCAGGGAGTATCCTTAGTAGGACGACTGAGATGACAGGGAATGTGCTTGCGAGGTCCCAATTTGCTATCCTTCTTATAGATGTGAGGTCAGTTGCCTTGTAAATGATTTATCCACGACTGTGTTTTTTTTTAGTGCGGCTTCGCTGAGAGTCAACTTGAGGGCACTATTGCTTTTCAGGGATGGATTGCAACCGCTGGACCTTGAAGTTGGAAAGTGGCTGCGGAAGCATGCACATGGAATTCATACTGTTGTGGCCATGAACAAGTCTGAGTCACTTGATGAGCGAGGATTGCTTACTGCAGAGGCGGGTCAGGCATACAGCTTAGGGTTCGGTGATCCAATTGCCATATCTGCTGAGACTGGATTGGGGATGGCTGAGCTTTATGAGGTCCTACGCCCTTTGATGGAGGATTATATGCATCAACTTCCCGATGGTATGTCCATTATGAACCAGATTTTGCCATGTACATATATTCTTTTAATTTTTGGTGCATATACTCGTGTGTTATTATTGTTAACAAGCTAAGTTATCTATGATGCTTCATCAAGCTTGTGGAGAGACATAAAAATTATCTATGATGCTTCACTGGGCTTTATTGAGCACCACCGAAGAATAGTATTTGAGGGCACAAACAAGGAATTATGATGCCTGTATTAAAATCATTTCATTTTGCATGTATCAATAACCCAATTATGATGTTTCTATTAAAATAGTTCCATTTTTCTTGTATATATAACTTATTTCTTGATTAATCTTTGAAGATATTTTTATGTTTACTCCTTTCTATATGTGGTAATTAATGCTAGGAAATTGTTGAGTCTTCTGCACAATTAACTCTCACATATGGACTGGTAGATTTATTCACAGTAAAACAGGTTTTACATTGTTTTATTGTCACTGATGAACTATGTCTCCAGATAAGCATGCCCTAGAAGATATTTCCTCAGATACCGAGGATAATGGAAACTGCAAACCGCCTTTGCAGCTTGCAATTGTTGGACGTCCCAATGTTGGAAAGTCTACTCTATTAAATGCATTGCTACAAGAACAGAGAGTTATGGTTGGGCCAGAAGCTGGACTGACAAGGGATTCAATCAGAGCTCAGTTCAAATTTGAAGAGCGAACTGTATATTTGGTAAATTAACATTCTCAATACATTCTATAAAAACTAGCCTTTCATCTCCTGCCGTACTTCTCCCTTTCCCCCCTTTATTGCCAACAAGTCAATGTTAACTATTTGGTTTGGAATTATCAATCTAATCTATGGATGCCGCTTCATTGATCATGAAATGTTTTCTGACATTTACAATAGATGTGGTTCATAGATTTTGCCTAGAAATCAGGTAACATCCAAACAATTGTATCTCAAAGATGAGGATATCGAGGTTGAATGTTTGCGATACTAGAAAAGGCATTCACTATTTTACAAACCAAGAATTAAGTGATTAAAGATCATTGAGTGGTTTGAACTTGGCCTTGGCCGAAAACCTCCAAATGTATCAGAACAATGTGGTGGGTGGACTTAAATTTGTTGAAGCAATAGAAGACATAATATTTTCGATTAGATAGTAGGAACACTATAAAGGGACATCATCATATCATCTATATTTTTCAGTACATTTGTCTTCAATTAGAACTGAACGATATGAAACAATCCATACTGTCATGGGAATTTGACTTGCCTTGTTGATATTTGATAATGTTGGTACTCCATTTTTATTCTAACCAGAGAGACATCAGTTTTAATGGCTGTACGCAATATAATCTCTCCCTGTGTATCCTATTTCATTTTTCAACTTTACTTGCACATGGTAACTATTTCAGATTAGCCCATGTATCAAATCCATTCATGATAATTGTGTATGGTGATTCCATTCTGTTTTTCAGGTAGACACTGCAGGTTGGTTACAAAGATCAGGAAAAGAAAAGGGGCCTGCATCCTTGAGTGTTATGCAATCAAGAAAAAGTCTTGTGAGGGCTCATGTGATTGCTTTAGTACTGGATGCAGAGGAGGTTTGTCAATCATGTGATATATTCTAAAAATTTACCTTCTGAAATGTATATGATTTATCATTTTCATCTAGTTTTTTCTCATTGATTCTTCTTGTGACTTGTTTATCAGATGTATTTCTCTGTAATTCTTGGTAATTCAATACAAAAGAACACAAAAGGTTTCCTCCTCAAGTAAAAGTTAATGCTTAATTTTTGCACTTCCAGTAATAAGATAAATAATTTGTATCCATCCAAGTATGCTGTGAGTTATACTGTCAGAAAATTTTTCACCTTTGTACTATTCCGATCTCTATTTGGTATCATACTCAGTCTAGGTTCCAGTACTGTATAGTTATAAATGTTTCTTGGAGTCAATATAGTTTCAATAAAGATGCCTTTACATATGAAGAGAAGTGGTTTCATGAAGCTCCTACAGTTGATTTAATATTTGAACTTATTTTTAGTTTCAGCACATGATCTACTCCTGTAGTATCAAAGGTACTAATAGCTATATTAATATAAAAACTAGTGAAGACACAATTGCTATTAGTTTAGATTCTTGGACTGTATGGAAGCAAAGTTATATGCCTTGAAGTTATGTTTGATTAGAATGGGACCTCTGGCAAACTTAGTATTTCAAACATTTCATATTTTAATGAGATATTAAGTTTTCTGGACTAGATAGCCTTACGTTTAAAGTAATTAGTGGCTGAGCCCGTCTGAAATACTGACTTTAGGAAAAATAAATGTTGCTGTTTAATATCTATTTTCTAATTTCATCTGGTATTCTTTTGTTGAAGGGTGAATCCTTTGTTATTCATTTATACTGATTTCTGCATGTAGATTGCAAGATCTAGGACTAGTATGAAACATTCTGAGGTGGTTATTGCCCGCCAAGCAGTGGAAGAAGGTCGTGCTCTTGTGGTGATTGTTAACAAGATGGACTTACTCAGGGGAAAGCACAACTCAACGTTACGGGAAAAGGTCATAAATATTGTTCCTCAAGAGATTCAGACACTCATCCCACAGGTTTGTCAATCACATATTTTAATTGCCTGAGGTACTTTTAATAGATGATTGTTTAGTTCCATTTGAATCTTCCTACTTTATGGCCATATTTGGTAGGAGGGAATTAGAGGTTGGTTTTCAAGTTTAATTTCATTTTTAGTTATAACTTGTACTTAAAATGAGGTTGGCTTTGGAATCCAACCTCTAATTCTCCCATACCAGACATGACCTATAGTAAATAGGTACAAAAAAACATTCATTAGATAGATGCTTAAGAACTTTCTACTAATACAGTACGATTAGAATGAATGATTTAAATTTTTAAATGTTACTAAGATGTATCTTCTTATGTCTTCCTATGTATTTACTAAGGTAGGTTATTTGGATTTTGTGTCCTATTTTGAGGAAGGGTTTATCCGCGTTTTATTGTCACTTGATCGGAAGAATTATATGATTTACTTATTCTGAAATTTTAAATTATGGTCCGCTTGATGGAGGCATCGTTTATAATGTTAGCTGAGCCTCTGTGAACTTGAGTCACTAGAGCGAGTGCCTAGTGACATTTGTAGGTTCCAGATAACGTCCATGGTGCTTTCTAGTGAGGTCAAAATTGCTGATTAAGAAACAAGAAAACCAGAAGAAGAAATAGAAAGATTATGGGACTCGTAAACTCATAACTGTAATTCTTTTTTTCATTTTACAGATTACAGGCATACCGGTGGTCTTTATTTCAGCGGTAGAGGGAAAGGGGCGTTTAACTGTAATGCATCAGGTAGTGGATGCATACCAAAAGTGGTGTTTACGATTACCGACAGCACGCCTTAATCGGTGGTTGCGAAAGGTAAATAAAACAAGGTTACCGTGCATATGATTTTGTCATAAGTACACATTGATTTGTGAATAACTTTAAGTTTCATAATGGTACGGCAATTATGGTTTGATACCTAAGAAATTTTCTTCACGTCGATTTCCCAACACTTTGGGACACTTGTTCCCTATCCTATCAGAACAAAATTTTATATGAAGAATTAAGTTCTTAATCATCCATTTTAGGAATCTGACGTAAGGCGTTCTTTACATGAATAGGTCATGAGCAGGCACTCCTGGAAAGATCAGGCAACCCAACCTAAAATCAAGTACTTCACTCAGGTCAAGGCTCGTCCGCCAACATTTGTTACCTTTTTGACTGGGAAGAGACAGCTCACGGACACTGATATTAGATTCTTGACCAAGTCTCTGAAGGAGGATTTCGATCTTGGTGGGATCCCAATCCGCATTACGCAACGTTGTGCGCCTCGAAAAGCAGAAACCGCGCCTAGAAAAGCAGAAACCAGGAAGAGGAGTGGAAAAATGCTGTCTAAAGTGAATGTGAGAATTGGATCAGATAAAAGAGCTGCTTCGTCCAAATTGGTTGCTTGACTGTCTCTCCACTTGATGGAAGAAAATGAAATCGACATACAAGTCATGGCATTATATTCTTATATTCAGAAGTCTTGAGCATTGTAGATGACCATCTTATGTTCAGATCAGACAGTAGCTTTGAGCTGAACACATCGAAGCTGCTTGGACACTGGTTCTTGATGGCGAAGCATGGGGTGCCGCCCTAGAGGGTATCACATGCAAAGTGTTGCTAAGTAGGGTAACTATGGATCAGCTCAGGAAGCCACGAAGTAAGCAATTTCTCCCCGGTGGCCGCAAAGCCTATTTGCATTTTACCTAGATGATCCTTTATATGATTTGACGTGCACAGTAGACAGTTTTTAGTTGGAAGCTAATATCTTCATCCATCAAGTATAGCGAGGATGTCCCAACCTTTTTCTGCTATCTTGCTGTTTGTGGATATGGGAGCTGCTGCATCTAGGAAGCTGCAAAGTTCCACATAGTTAACACTTCGGCAGCGTTGTCAGCAAAATGTCCTTGCTCTAGGCTGCACCTTGAATTTTGTGCTGACTGTTTGAGTTTGATAGGAAGCCAGCTGTGGCCTCCATTGTTTTACCGTAGACGGTAGTGACCTTGATTTATCATCTGCTGAAGAAGGTTTAGAACATTTATTATGCATGAATTCTTTGTTAATCTGGATTCATACTCAAAAGGGATGATTGGAATCATGCTTGTCTAACTCCTCTGTTGAATTTTTTTTTTCTTAGATTTATTTATGTGATAATTTTTTATAATATTTATTATTATATGTTGTATTATATAGGGATCATATCAGAATTAAATTTAAAATAAATCTAATCATACAGTTTTAAAAGTTTTTAAAAATATATTATCAACAAATATATAAAAAAGAGGGTGTGCAAGTATGACGTTGTTATTATTTTAGTATTTAGAGAGAGAGTGAAAATATAATCAATCAATCGGCGGCAGATTCAATTAAATGTAATTATCCTCTCTTTTTTTCAAAAAAAAGTAAGATTAAAAAGCCGAATCTCGAGGTGATCGGATGGCCCAGTTCATCGAGTCCACTAACGGTGGCCCAACCAAACCCAAAGCAAGGCAAGCGGACTCACGCTGCGAATATAAAACCGGGATCCCAAACTTCTTCCCCTCCCGAGTCCGCTCCGAGGCGGTCGACGCATCGTCTTGGTCTCCCACGGCTGCCATGGCCCCTATCTCCGCTTCCGAGAGACAACGCCGCAGCAACGGCAACGTGTTCCCTCCCTTTATATCCTCCGCCGGCCGCTCCGTGCATTCTCTCACCGCCAACGTCCTCTCCCACCTCTACCTCCCACATCCGCCCAGCTTCCCTGGCCGTCCCGCCGCCGCCTCGACCAAAGCCTTCCTTCCCCTTCATCCGGGCGGATCTACCGGCTCTTATTGTCGCCATAGCAGGAGCCAGGGCTCAGCGTCTACGCCGCCGCCGTCGCCGCCGTCGTCGTCGTCGTCGTCGGCTGTGAGCAGTTTTGGCTCTGGGGAAAGGATAGAGGGGCCTGTCTCTATCTCTAAGAGCAAAGAGGGACCCGTTTTCGTGGGGCAGGTCTTCAGCATGATCGATCCCTCCGGCAACGGGCTCATGTCCGTCACCACCCGTTTTAATATTCCTTTCTTCCCAAAGAGGTCCATCCCTTTCTCTTTTTTCCTTTCAAGAAAGTATGAGATTCGCTGCGATACAGGTTTAATTTTAATAGAAATGACTGGTAGGGTGGAATGCTTAACTGCTTCCAACATTTCTAGTTTACCTGATGTATATAGGTTCAGCTGTTCTGCACTTTCTCTGGCCAGCATTATGCCATCACTAACTTCAAAAATCTTTACATTTTTCAAGTAAATAAATGAGGCAACCACAGATTTCTTCGCAAAGTTGTAAATTGAGGTTCAATTTTCATCATGTAGTGTAATTTTTATTTTAATTTGTCTCCTGGGATTTGTGGACCTTCCTGTGGTATTAAGGGTGGGTGGTAGTGCCATTTGACTCTTTTCCTTTCTTCCCTCATCAGAAAATTGGTGAGAAACTGATGGATTGAAATAAGGACATACTAGCTTTCATGATTTGGTGCAATTGGTTCTCCATCATTTATCATGAAATTAGATGACTGAGAATTGCGAGGAGCATTACCAGGATCTCAGAACCAAATTCATGTCCAGGTTTTCTCTCGTTTCATCAAGATATTTGTCTATTCCTGTCATAAGAACTTTTTTCACACAAATGAGTGTAAAACTGTAAATACGAAATAGTTTCTCTATGAAGCATTAGTTTTAGGGTCAACTAAATGCCAAATGTATAGTGAATTTGAATCCCCATGGCCAACTCATTATGAAGCATAGATGTTCACAGTCTAAATATGTGGTTTCATTTTTTAGTATTTGGAAGGATTTTGTGAATCAAGAATCTAAATTTCAGTACTATTCCCCGCACTGGTGCATCAGCAAACTGGTACAGTCTAGTACCCAAGCCTTGTATTTTGGTTCTGCATCAAGCATACTGATATTGTGTTTTTTAAAAGAATCAAAGTTATATAGTTAAAAATAAGTATTTTAGTTTACGAGTGAAATTCATTAAGATGTGAATTCGTAATATATAGAAATGTGTTAAAATGGATCAATAATCAATATTATGACCCATTACAATTTTGAATAAATACATATTTTATAGTTAACACCTATATGAATGTGTAACATTTTATGGATCTAAATAAATGCTTTGGAATAATTAGACTGTTCCCTAGTTAGATTGAGATAATATGCATTTGGGGTCTATATTTAGAAAGGTTGTGCAAGTGTGCAGCTATGGTAACAAGTCTTTCACCTAGATGATTATGATTTGGTGTTTAGTGGCATTCATATAATTAAACAAGACTGCTACAGTGATGAATCATTTGGTGCGTATGGGGAGATGCACAACCTTTGCTGACACATTCTACGTTAGCATGATGTTTGCCTTTAATGCCATGTAGTACAGATCAATATTGCTGTGAAAAAATCTATTTTGGTCATACCAGTCTTGGCCCCCACTGGTAAAAATTAAGTGTTCATACTGGTAAAGTCCATTGTTTTAACTATGCTGTGAACCATCCTTAGTCCTTGCTGATATTCTGCAAATCAATTTTGTGAAATCAATTTTTTCTGATTAGCATGAGGAACAAGTACTTTGTACTTTGTGTCATATCAACTACTCTTATCTGTGCAGCGTACCAGTGTGGATCAAGAAAATGTTTGCGACAGTTATAAACACAAATCAGAAAGGCCCTGTTTTTCAATTTTTTATGGATTTAAGTGATGCAGGTATGAGCAAAAACTAACATGACAGTAAATAAAGGCACATATTTTTTGGCGTTAACTGCATTTTTTCAGTGAAAATCCATCTAAGCTAACCTTATCATCTTCTAGTTTCATATGTTAAGCGCCTGAATGTTCGACCTGGAACGGTGGGTTCTTGCCGACTCGATGTGGCTTATGAATATTTCAAGGTATTGTTAGATAAGTTCACATGAATTATAGCATACGCATCCCTTAAAGTCTTACTTTACTCTAATTCCCATCTTAATGTGGAGAATGAACTAGTATTTATATCTAAACTTTCACTCTATTATAAGTGGGCTTCTGAATTTTTATATTTGTTTTTTACGATGAGCTTTGTTTTGTCATGATAGAGCCATAGGTTTTCAGAATAACAGAAAGTTCAGCTGAAGGTTGGTTAATATGTTTCCTGAATTTCTTATTTTTTGGTCTAGCCAATTATGGGATGTAGCCTGAACTGGTTCATACTATTCTAATACTGGGTGCCTTTTCCGTTTGATGTCAAGATATCTTATCCTTGATCTGTATTTCAAAAGTTGTTTGAATCCATATCCATGTTGATATCTGGGAAAAGACACAATTATACCAAATTTCATTTAGTAATACTAATTACTTAATTATTATCTGTATCCTGTATCCAGAATTGATTGGTCTCTTTTCACCTTCCTGTTGTTTTTTATATATATAATACCGATAATCTGGTCTTGCCTGTTTCTTTTTCCTGTTTCTAGATATTTATATTAAATTGTACAACTTTTATGGATGATATTCAGAAAAGTACTATATTGGGAGCCATTTTTTATCTTGAGGTGATAAAATTGATGCCTCAATCCTCCTAAGTTCTCAATAATCCTTGATCACATTCTTTTATGTGAGTTTTCCGTATCATGTTGTCCAGTAACTTGGTAGTTGGTTGTTTAATTTCGTCCAAGATATATAATTGCGACTACCTTGTGTTCAAACTTAGAACTACCTTTGGACTTAGAAGAGAACTTTGATTGTCTACATCATCCACAACATGTTTTTACTATTAAGTTATTTTGGAATACTACACTTTTGTTGCATATTGTTTAGTGAACCTCTCTACTGTCTGTATGCATTTGATTTGAAAATTGTTCTTGTATTTTCTTTACTCTCTGCATGTATTTGATTTGAAATTTTGTACCTGTAATTTGTAGTTAAAAGTTCTATTACTCATTTTGCAGGGAGACCCAAATATGTTTCAGTTTGTTCCTAACCAAAAACAGGTAAACTGAGTTAGTGATTAATCTTGTGATTGTGTCTATCAGTGAAATTGATTAATGGCTCATACAGGTAAAGGCTGCCAATAAGCTTCTTAAGCAACTCCCTAGGGAACGCAGAAAAAGAAAGGTCCATGGTGTTCCCGTCTTTTCAGCTAGGAATTTGAATATTGCGATAGCATCAAATGATGGACTAAAGTGGTAAGAAGTATGGAGTCCATCTAGTCACATTTCTATTTCATTGTATTCTCAAACTCCAATAATTTTTTGTTTTCTCTTCAACCTTGCTGTCTGTTTGCATATTTTGGCAAGTCAGTGTTGTTTTAGATCATTATTGTACTGCCTGTTCTCTCCACTGCATAATCTACTTCCTGAATTCTTAATACTATCCCTTCCAATGAAAATATAATCACATCATTTCCTTCATTTTTATCATTAAAAATGTGCACACCAGCATTCATGATTGTAACATTTCTGTTTAATTGGAAAATAAGTGAAGATTTAACAGCACTCCCTATGCTTATATTTCCAGGTACACCCCGTATTTTTTTGATAAAACCTTTCTGGATGATATCCTTGAAGTTTCAACTGATCAACATTTCCATACTTTGATCCAAATACGACATGTGCAACGACGCCGAGATATCATTGACGATAATTTGTCAACAGATGCAATTGAGGAATATAATGACAGCTTATTGGACCCACCAGAGGTGGCACTACTGCATAACTTGTTCTTATGCATTTAACTGAAAACTTCAACCCTTACATAGATTTCTTTAGTGGTTTTTTGTTATTTTGAAAAAAATTTATGACAACCCTGTTCATGAAACACAGGTTCAAGAAATGATGGATGAAATGGGGCAATATGGAATACCGCTAAGTTTCATATCAAAAGCTGCTGAGATTTATCTCCTTGATACTGTTGATAAAATGCTTTTAGGAAACAAGTGGTTGAGAAAAGCTATTGGTATTCAACCGAAGTTCCCTTATCTAGTTGAATCATTTGAAGAAAGGTTTGTATTTTTCTTTTTAATATCCAAGTAGTTGTACTTGGAAGCTTTAGTACATAATTTATATTAAGCATGAATAAGATATCTGATGAGTTACATTGAGCATACAGACACATCCTATAAGGCTACTTTGCAACCTTGGTGGTTAGCTGTGTATATGTGCATTGACACAGTCATATAATTTCTCCCTGGTTATTTGTGGATAAAACAAAAAATGTCTTTTGTGGTTTTTACGTAACTAGAGTCAAATAGTTTGTCTTTGATGTTTGAGAAACTGATTTGTGTTGTTACAACCATATAATTCTGTAACCTAGAATATAAAAGATCCCTTTTTTTTTTTGCTGAAGTGTCCTGTGGGATGAGATTATCTTTCGTTCAATCAAGCCTCAAATTTTGTTTTATCTCTTGTTGTCTTGATGAACGCTCGTTCAGATATATGTCAAGATTTTTTGGTTTGGCGAGATGGCATATTTTGTAGTATTAACTGCATCTGTATCCTTACAGGAGTACCAGTTCATATGCGAGGTCTTTACTGGCCTCCGCTGCTATTGCAGATGACTCTGAGAAAGAGCGGCGTGATCTACAATTTGATGCCCCGGAGCTTGGTGCAGAATCTGCAGATGATAACCTGCAGGGGCTGCATGCTGAGTCATCGAGTCAAACTAATTCCAAGTTTCCATTTCCGAACTTGTTTCAGAACCCCTGGGCAAGACAACAGCAAAAACAGAAAAATCTTGGAAATCATATGAAGCCAGGATCAAGGTCTGGCAGTCTTCTTGGTTTATAGTCCTGTTATGTGTCTTTTTTCTCATCACTAAGTTTACTTTTGTGGCTAGATCTGAATGCGACACCATGAAGGAAAGTTTAATGAACCCGCTTCTTCCAAAGATTACTATGGTTGGCATCTCCATGGTTGATGGGCAGATGAACAGGGAAAACTTGAAGAAGACAGTGGATGACCTGTCGAAGGAATTAGACCAAGCAGGTCACGATCCAAAACTCTTCGAAGAGATGGATCCGCTTTTTATCGGCAACGTGGGCGATTACTCTAGTATCCCGAGGTTGAGTTACTCCTGACCTGAAAACCTCAGTAGAAACCTACTGTGATCTGCATCCATCGATGTACAAGGATTGATTGAGAAGGCTTCGCTCTATTTCAAAGTAGTGGATCTTGTCCAAGTGGTGGCCACAGGGGGATGAATAGATTCCACTCGTGAGATCTCTGGATATATACTAATAAGGGGTGTAACTTTTAAGCAAGCAATTTGGTGGATACCTACCTACTGTTGGCAGCCAATTTTGGAAAGTGGTGTCATCTATCAGATAAGGCCTCAACAAATCGGCACCAATTACTTCCATTTACTTCCCGAGTAATAGTAGTCCAATATCATCTGATGCAATGTACAGTCGCAAGTATCAGATCTGAGGCTCGATCCTTTTTATCTGGAAGACAGGTACGGGAAGAATATTGCTGTTGTCCAGCCCATGCCCCAGGGCATGTTGCATGCCAACCGAGGAAATCATTGAGGCCACGAACACACTTGCAAAAACCATCATCATCATCATTTTTACTCCTTCTAGTTCCATGGGGCAGCTGCCGCATCCAGCTCCATCTCTCTCCCTCTCTCTCTCATGTTGTATTGCAATATTAATTTGATCCTCTGCGACAATTTTTGTATTGTCAAGGAATCCTCTGATTTATACTTTCAGCAGCTAAAATTACTCCTCTGAATGAAGCGACTTTCAGCAGGAATCCATGGGCAAAGATGATGAATAAGATTCGGAGAGAGGGGATCTGAGGGGCTACAATGTCATGGATTTGGTGGGGGCACACGCACACAAAAAAAGAAAGAGGCTAGAAAATTATGGAGACAATGGTGAGTGCTTTTGTTCCTGCTCGAGGCATATCCTTCTCTGTGTCTGTGGCCATGTTTTTGCCGCATTCCCACTATGAAGTGGTGCGCGCGCTTTTTGATGGGCAAATGGATCAAAAAGTGTGATTGGTTGGTTTGCATTCTTCACCCCAACCGAGAGAGGTAAAGTTCATCGAGCCATCGGTTTTACTTGTGTACCATATAAATCAAGAATTGCATTGCCGCTGTGAGTCTTTTCCGGGGGGTTGGTGGCATCACATTATTGAAAGATTCCTCCCAGATTAAGAAAAAAATTGATGCTTGCTTTTTCCCCCCTTTTGCTTGCCATCTTATTTGTAGCCCAGAGTGGGGAATAATTTCAGCAGTAAATGTCCGTGGTATTACCCAACGAATCTGACTTGTGTTGAAAATAATAATAGAAAACGTTTTTTTTTCTTTGAAAAAAAGAGGAGAAAAGGTCAGCCCCGATTGGCCATAGGATTCATGAACTTTTTCTGATCGTTAATCCATGAGGTCAAGAAAGAATTAATTCTACTTGCTTCCTCATGTAGCTATATATTTAATCAAGAATTATCCTGTGCCTTATTCTCATGTAGCCGTCCATTTATTTAATCGAGTGCTAAAATGTTTATAGTATGACCCGTTCTGTTTTCTTTATTATATTTTTTCATTTCTTAAAATGAACCGGATCTGCAGTTAGAAAAAGTCAACCATGCTTTCCCTTTTATATATATACATACATGGATTTAATTAAGAAGGCGATTCTATTCCCTCCTCTCCGAATGGAATTCATTATTCTGATAGAGGAGGACCCCTTTCCTTTTATAACGCTTAAAAAAGCACCCACTACGGTTCTGTTAGTCAAGTGATCTAATTCGATCCTTTAAACTCGGTAGTTATTTTTTAAGTAGGCGATCTTTTTAAAGCATCCCTCCCAACACGTGAAGCCGTACCCAATCTTCTTCCCTCCATGTAAATGTAATGGAATTGCTGCTTGCTTGGAAGTCACCGGGACATATTGCTGCGACGGATGTGAAGGGACGTGTAATTTTGTCTACACGGTAATTAATTGGAGGGAGGGAGGGACACTCTGCCCTCTTGATGCACAGCCGGCGTACCCTTCTTTACTATTTTCTGAAGTGAAGAATCGTCTTCATTTTATTATATCGTTTTTAATTAGTTTCGATAAATATCAATGGTTTACTTGGTTTGATTTTGAAGCCAGGTTTATTTATTGTATTTAAAAAAAAAACAAACAAACAAAATTGCCAGCACTAGCACTACATCACGTAAACATATGTAATATATCCTTTCCATTAAAAAATATGAGCAAAATAAATGTTTTATCTGGATAAAATAAAATTATAATTTTTTTTCCTTCGGCCATCAAAAGCATGTAAAGGAGAGAGAGAGAGATATGGAGAGTAGTTGATGTGGTTATTTAATTAAGATTTTGGGTGTCATATTCATACAAAATTTTAAGAACGTGGTCCCCCTTAAAGTTACATAATAAATATACATGATGATAAGCAATAGAAATAAAAATAAAAAAATAATTAAGGGCCCATCAAATCATGTACGATAGCACATTTCTCAATGAATCTTATTTTATCACTTTGTATTTGTGTCCTTCCTCCTCCAACCTCTCCAAATCCAATTAACACTTTGACTTTTTTGCTTTATAATTGTTCTTCTTCGTCTTATCTCTTTGTTTCATGCTCCTTGGCCTCCCTTTTTTAGATAATAAAAATCAGCTGTTTTTAATTTTTAAGATTAGAAGATGACGATAAATTGTACTTAACCGCTAGACCGGTCGACATACATAAGCCAAATTTTAGCTTTACTTATATTAATTAATCTACCATATAAGTAAGTAAGATATAATTGTCATATAACTCTTTCTTTAATAAAAAATTTCACACGAGTCAATTATAAGTGCTCTTTTTTTCTTTCAAATCAAATATATATGAAACTGACCATAAGTTTTACTATAAACAGATGTTGAACTCGTGTTAGTTGCTTAAATATATTCCACCGTGAATGGATCAACTATTAGCCTGTTTATTTAATTATAATTTTATAATTAACTTGATTAATTTCATGATTTTTTTTTAAGCAGTGATGTTAGGTCGGAATTAATTCGAATATTGTTGTTGGTGAACAATAATATAGTAATAATTGCCAGGAAAGTGTCTCGTACATTTAATTAATTGCCTAGAAATCCATTCTCATTTAATTATGATAAATAAGATGCTATCTCTGATTCAGTGGAGCTGCTTAATTTTACTTATGGGAACTTTCTTTTTAACCTTTTTATGTTCATTTTTCCTTTTCCACTAATTTATAATTAAATGGATAAAAAGTAAAACAATATTTTTAAAACGTTCGTCTACGGACTGTAATTGCTTATTTTTACTCTCATTTTCCCTTCCAATAATTTATAAATAAAATGGACAGGAGGCGCAGTAATATTTTAAAAAAATAACACACATTTTTATCAAAAAATAATCTTTATGTCTCGGATTTACTAGATTGATCGGTTTTTTTGTTATGATTAAAACTTAAGCTTCAATTTTTAAAAAAATAATAATCAAAGGAGCTTCTTGTTTAAGTTTAAATATTATTAGTAAATTCTATGATACCGTATCACATGCTATAAATTATAAAGAAAATAAACGCATTAATAAATAACATATTATTATACAAACTAGTATCATATTATAAACTATCTTATTTTATCCGTACTATAGTAAAAATTACTATTTTAATATGTAAATAAATATTAAGTTATTATTTAAACAACTTTCAATTCATCTTCTCCCGAATATACTATATAAATTTTATTATCATGATCTTCATCTGTATAAGTTATTATTTTTATGTCTATATCATCATTTCTTCATTCTATTTAATAAATTACTCTTTATAATACTTATTATAATTAGTATTTACAGTTACTTATTATAATTAGTATTTACGGTGACATCTTCATTCTATCTATATTTCAAATATAGTTAAATAGTTCATCCAATTAAAATTATTGAATCTTATAAAATATAATTTAAATTATTCGATTGTATAATTAAAGTATATAATAATCCTAGTCTTTAATTTTAAAATTGACTAAAATAGAATTATTAGAAATAATAAGCTGCATTAAAAAAAACACAATGCTCGCATGCAATGCAAACAAAACTTGAAACAATATAAATCACCAGCGAGCAAAGGTTAAAAAAAAAAGGTACGACTGATTCATGCGCGCGGCACAACGTGGTAGTCCGGCGGGTAATCCACTCAGGAGTCCGCGTACAATTCATCGATAAAATTATGCGGAATAGCGGAAGCGATGATTTCCATCTCGACCGTTCATCTTACTTTAGATACGGCACATACGCGAGGAAAGCGCACCCCCGTAGAGAACCCCACACCCTCCTCCTCACGTGCGCTTCACGTGGTCCCCAGCCCTTTGTCTTGATACAATAATATATAATATTAATAATAGCAAGCACCACTTTTTTGTGCGCATTTATTTTTTACTTGGTAATTTTATTCTTTTCTATTCCAATTCACTTATTGCCAACTCTCTCTCTCTCTCTTTTTTTACCACAATTTAATCCTTCCATTTATTATCACACACTAATTAATTACCTTTGGATGCTCTCTCTCTCTCTCAACGCTGCCCTTCTCTTTATTCTCACCCCTTTGACATTTGATAAAGTCAAGTGGGTAGAAAATATATAAAGTAATGGCGGTTTTCTCAATACCACCTGGTTTTTTCGGGTGCACCTCCGAACACCGCTCTTTTTCTTTTTTTTCCTTGCCGTAATCTCAATATATAAAAGACGCTTTTTTTCCTCCACTCTTCCCACACACCTCCCCCCTCCCCCCCTAACAAAAGTCAGCGCCGCTCCCTTCCTCCTCCTCCTCCGCCGAGGCTCTCTTTCTTCACTTCCGACCTCCTTGTTCTCTTGGTCAACGCATCCGTCGGGTGGAATATGGCCGCGTAGCCGACGCGGATCTCGGCGGTCACGAAGATTTTGTGGTTGCTTTCCCGGGAATGGCCGACGACGACTGGGATCTCGGCGCGGTGGTGCGGAGCTGTTGGCGGAGGAGGGCAACGTCGGCGCTGCCGCCCAGGTGCCCCTTCGCTTCCTTTCCTGCTCCGAACACGCCGCTTGAGGTCGCGGAGGAGGCCACGGGAGGGAAAGCCGGCTCCTCTTTGGGTTTCCCCGATCTGTCACGGAGCCGCGACGGCTGCGGCGGCGGCGGCTGCGGCGACCGGGAGCTGGAGGAGCTTTGCAAGCCTTTCTTCTCTCTTAAAGTCCGCCAGCAGCAGTTTCCTCCGCCGACGCCGAGAGCGGGTCCCTCCTCCATTGCGCCTCCCTCTGCCGCTCCTCTCGCCGCCGCTGTGGCCGGGCCGGCACATCAACCGCCAACAGCGAGGCAACCTCATCGGCCTCTCCCCCAGATGCCCCGTTCCAAGCGAAGGTAAGACCTCTCCATCATCGTCCCTTCCTAGATCAAACCGGAAAAAGAAACTTTGATCTAAAAAATTGGATTCTTGGTCGGTTGATCGCAGGAAGAACCAGCAGAAGAAGGTGGTGCGCCACGTCCCCGCCGCCGGCCTCTCCTCCGACGTCTGGGCGTGGCGGAAGTACGGACAGAAACCCATCAAGGGCTCTCCTTATCCTCGGTAATCCAAGCTTAAATCCACCACCATCTCTCCGTCTACTCCTCCTCTCTTTCTCCAAGGTTGCTAACTTGAGCTCTAATGGCGTCGGCGAACAGGGGGTACTACAGATGCAGCAGCTCAAAGGGGTGCCTCGCTCGGAAGCAGGTGGAGCGCAGCCGAACCGACCCGGCCATGTTCATCATCACCTACACCGCAGAGCACAACCACCCCATGCCCACCCACCGGAACTCCCTAGCCGGCAGCACTCGCCACAAGTTCCCTTCCTCCGCCCCGTCCGCCGCAGGCGGCAGCGCCGAAAACCCATCCACCAGCCCCCCGTCGTCGTCCACCGCTGCGGGGCTCTCCCCCACCACGCCGCTCACGGACTCCATGGAGGACGAGCTCCTCCTCCCCCCGCCGCAGGAAGGGGACGACGGCGAGGACGAGGAGATGGACGAGGACGAGGGAATGCTACTGGTTCAGGACATGGAGGTGATGGGAGAGGAGGACTTGCTGTTCACAGGCGGCGTTGGGGATGAAGCTGCCGTCCCAGCAGCCAGGAAGCCGGCGTCCGTGGTGGAAGCGACGGCGGAGGCGGCTGCGTTCTTCGGCGAGGACGGTGGACTAGGAGACCACTTCTTCGCGCCGCCATGGCAGTCCAAAAGCAGCAACGCGGCTGCCGCAGCTAGTGGCGGCTGACGGCGCTTCTTCTTCCTCTGTTCGTACCGGAAGAGAGAGAGAGAGAGAGGGAGAAAAAAGAGAAAGAGTGAAGATAGAATCTGATCCCTCCATTTTTTACCGAGCTCGTATCTCCACCGTTAGTTTTCCTTTTTCTCTGTGTTACTCTATTCTTATCTCTCTCTCTCCTCCTCCGTCTCCCGTCTCTCTCAATCAGAGGAGAAAAAAAAAGGTAAGATATTTTGTAACTTTTTTTACATTTTTTTTCTTTTATAAGTAAATTATTGTGCAATATGATTTTAATTTTAATTTTTTTACTCGGGTGGTGATGATCATTTTACAGCTGGTTTTTTACTTGACGTCTCTCGTCAGCATTAGATGGCAGGTTTATTCCTTAATCTCCATTTTGACTTTTTTTAGTCAACTTTTTATATATGGAAAAGTGAGGAAATGATGGTCAACATTGAGAAAGAGATGGAAAAATAATTGATGGTCACGTGGAGTGAAGGAATAGTGATCGGAAGTGTAGGAGTGATTACCATCTGGTTTAATCTCCTATCTGTTAATTATCAACTTGACTCAAATTTAACTCATCAGGCAAAACTTGGAATAAATAAATAAATAAAAATGTTTTTGAGGCTTATGAATAATGTAAAAGGTAAAGTCAACGGCCAATGGGCCACGAGTCAATGGATCCATCAATCAACATTTTAAAAAATGTGTCTGCTCAATCATGTTGGCTTTATTTAACTAAGCATCACATGAGACATTGAGAAAAGGAGCAAATTGTACAGAATAAACGAGTTGACCAAATCAACCGCTCATGTCTCAGAGTCACAAATCCGAAGTCAAAATCACATAAGAGGAAAAAAAATTTAAAAAAAGAAAGCTTGTGAGTGATTAATTTCAAAGAGACTGAAGGTATAAATCAGGGTTGAGAAGCTCTCAGCATCTTCAAAAGGTCGACCATGTGCTTGATGAATTGACAGCCATAAAGACGTTCAACTTTTACTCTTATGTTAATCATTTTTTCCTATAAATTAAATAAAATTTTCACCCATGTAAAAATATTATGTTATTACGGATGACAATATCAACTCATCTTTCAAAAAAAATTTTAAGAATTACGTTAAAAATATATATCACTAAACGATATCAAACTTTCTTATCTTATTTATGTCCAAACTAGTAAATGTAGTAGTCATGATGTATCGAAGAAGGATTCCACAAACTATACCATCACCATCTGCATAAGTTGTCATTTCCATATCATCTTTTTAGTTATTCTAACAACTGCATTAATTATGATTTTCATAGAGTTCGTATTAATACTTATTCACTCAATTTTAAAAAACACTTCATATAATCTTGTTATATCTATATTCATTCAGTAAATACTCTGAGGTTCATACTGCAGCTAAATATATCTGACATCTTCATACCTCACTCGAGTAGTTTATTCGTAGTCATCAATTTCTGTTGCAAAACAAGCACTAGAATAAAAGTAAGTCTAACTCTAGTCTAGTAGTAAAATCACAAATCAAATTCGTCCAAGTCTTCTTTAACAATATGCCTTTACTCATTATCACTTTCTTTATCGATAGTGATTTTTCTAATTAGTACCCCTTTTAATACTCATTATCACTTTCTTTATCGATAGTTATTTTTCTAATTAGTACCCCTTCTAATTGAATGTTGCATCGTAACACCTCTTTGCTCATTATCACTTTTTTTAATATTGAACTTATTTATCTTGGTAGAGTCATGATATGAATATTTTTATTTTTAATATAATAAATATGTACTTATTTGATCAATAATTTATTTTTTTTATTGTAATAGTATCAAGTTAAGTCATTTAGTTGACTTTAGTATAAAGACTAACAAATTAAGTCATTTAGTTGACCTTAGTACAAAGACTAACAAGTTAAGTCATTTAGTTGACTTTAGTACAAAGACCTATTGTGGTATTTTCATATTAACTTTTTTTTATTTTAAAAAAGATATATAAGAATTATTTAATATAATAAAAAACAGGGTAAATTTTAGAATGTGCCTTCTCCTGATGAAGGATCTTTTTAAATCATAATTCTTACAAAAATATGTGGAACAAAGATATTTTAACACACAAATCAATGTTAATGTCAGTAATTAACTTTAATACAAACATCACCAGTTGTTGCTTTTTTCCCCGCTTTTTTCTTTACCTTTTTCTTTTTCTTTTTCTTTTCTCTTTTTTCCTTTTCTCTTTAATTTTTTTTAGAGCGAAGCTAATAATAATAACATACTAAATTTTTTAAAAAATCTAACAGTTACACTTTGCAACCCTAAATCATTTCATATATGCTAAATTTAAATAATAGCTCTTTACACAGCTAACGAAATGATATCCAATGGAAAGCGCTCTTTCTCCTGTTTGATGTACTTGATAGGACAGGCGATCCCAAGCCTGGAACTTTCGGTGTACGATGCATCAAACTTGCTGGGGATCTTCTCCAAGCAAAAGGGTCTCACATTCGGACAGAAAGGTCGCAACTTGATTTAGAAAATTACGAACAAAGAATGGACGCTCCAGATTTAATTACGATAGCCGGAGGATGCTGACTCAAAGTTAGATTGCATGGGAACAGATGGAGTTCATCCCATAGCGAACCAAGCTTCTCCATTTCCTGTTTGATGAATCGAATGGGACAGGCGATCAGCAAAGGGGAACTCCCCACTTACCTCCATTGGATCCTCTCCAAATGAATGTGCTTCCTATTCCAATCAAATAACTCGTACGATTTAATGCAGAAAGTGTTCATGAATGGACGGTGTACATCTGGTGGCTAGTTGTTGCAACTTACAAGCCGGAGGATCCTAAATCATACAAGGTTGTTTGCACAGGATCCGACGGAGTTCATCCTATCCCTGACCGGCTTCTCAAAATATGAATTCATGGAAGCCAATCGAATTTGCTTTACTTCTCTTTATATCTTTTTGCCTCCTATGTCTTCTTCTCGTGCTCTCGTTGCCTCTCTCGACCTCGCTCTTTCGTTCCAATGGCGACGGAAATGGAGAAGAAAGCGAAGGAGGCCTTCCTCGATGATAACTTCGACCTTGCCGTCCATCTCTACACGCAGGCCCTGGATATGGACCCCCGCAATGCCGAACTCTTCGCCGACCGCGCCCAGGCTAACCTCAAGCTCGAAAACTTCACTGGTGTGGACTCTCTCTCATGTTGGATTCTTGAATTGTGGACCAATGCGCTTCCTGCTCCATCTTGTCTTGATCATTTGCTCAATCAATTTGGTCGTTGATCCAATGTTTGAACTTGGTAAACGTTCTTTCTGGATTGGGATATGGTTTGTTCCCTGATCCATAAATGAACTTGCGGTTATGGTTGCTTTGAACGGCTCCCACGACAGAGTTTAGTTGAGGTTTATGGAAGATAGGTTCAGGAAAGTGCTTTTTAGTAATAATAACCATCAACTAGAGGCCCTTTTGTCTTCATGTGAAGAGCTTGTTATGCTTGTAAGATCTTAGAGTTCAGATTACTGAAGTTGCTGATGAATGCCTTCCAGGGATTACTGGAGTTGGATGCTAATTTCCTGATGTCCTTTCATGTTCTTTCCTGGCGTTCTTTCATGCGCCATTGTATTCGTTGAAGTTTCTTATCGCAGAATTGCTGGATTTCCAGCATTGGTTTGAGAGATTTTAAGTAATAACTTTGACTTATGGAGAACTTTTGTCATGTCTTTTTGATTGAAGGTAAAATATTTGATATGAATATAAAAGTTTCTTTAAAGAGAACAATCGATAGATTAAAGATAGCGTGGACAAAGAAGAGGAATTTCTGTTAATTTCATATTGTATTTTTTTATTATGCAGAAGCTGTTGCAGACGCCAATAAGGCAATCGAGCTCGATTCTTCAATTTCTAAAGCTTATTTAAGAAAGGGGTGCGTTGAAGATGCCTGTTGATGTTGTAATCTTCAGTAGTGAAAATAACCATTTTTTACTGACTTCATGTTACTCCTTAACCTTTTCATAGTGACCATATCAGTGAACTTTTCATTAGATGCCTAAGATTACATGCTGTTTTCTTTGATGGATGTTACTTGCATTTTCTAATTTGTTACTTGTGGCTTATTGCTATTACAAATGGACTTCAAAGATTGATGGAAAATGTTGAGCTATTCCTGACGATGACTTCTTCCAAAAGGGAAAATTTTTTCTGATAGCTGTTTCATGGATCCGCAAGAGCCTTCATGCAATATTTATTTTGTTGTAGTTTTCGCTTGAGAAGTACACATTCTCCCATTCCTACTTAGTTGACCTCAGCAGCTGGCTCCATTTGAACTGCAATTTTCATTCTGTTTCTGACATTTCTCGATTCAACAAATTTTGTCCCATTCCTACAAATTTTTCTGAGTGTGCATCTTCGTTCTTTTTTAACTTCCATTCACCTATTTAAGTATTGTTGAACTTCTCCCTTCCTTTAAGATCTGATTATGTAAGTTTGATCCTTACAGTATTGCTTGTATCAAGCTTGAAGAGTATGAGACTGCAAAGGCAGCTCTTGAAGCAGGTCTTCTATTAGCACCTGGAGATTCGAGATTTATCAAATTAATAAAAGAATATTATCACTGCATTGCAGGTATCTCTTTATGTCAGCTTGATATGTCCATTAACTCTAAATAGATGATATCTGCCTCGATGTTGCAACTGAGTGACTCTCTGTCAATGTTCAAGTTTTCTCTCAAGAAGCCAAATAATCCCATATATTTGCAAATCATTATGCTTTATCCATAATAGGTTACTTAGCATCTTATATGCACTCATATATCTAGTAAAGTGTAAGACAGTTAGAATGTGATTTTTATTATTTAGGAGCATCACTTCTAAAATTTTCATATTCATTCTCGTGTACACACAGAGGAGACAAGTGATTTATCAAAGGCTGTAACACAAAATGCTTCACCAAGTTCATCATCCCCTTCCTCCAACGTAACAACCAAAATGGCCAATGGTTCTCAGTCAACACCCAGTTCACCAAATCTGACGAAGGAAGCAAATAAAATAAAGTACAGGTAAAATATCAAAAGTACCGTCTGATAGTGTGAACTAATCTAAAAGGGGTGGCTCTCAAGAGTTATGCAGCATGTGCACTTTTTTTTTTTTTAAAGAACTTTGTGAGTATTGAACCCACAACCTCCCGTATGGAATCTAATTGCTCTAACCAAAGGGATGTAAATTTTGTGTACTATGCAACATGTGCACTTGTTGTGAAACTAAACATTGTACTAGGTCGGCATAGAGTCTATACAAGCCTGTATAGACTTAGTTGTCCATTCTGCTAGGCATGCTTTTGCAGGAACACATTATCACAATGCAGGTAAACAAAAAAAAAAAGATGCCTTCAATTCCATTTGAGCAACATCTAGTCAGGCTAAGAGCCATCAGATCTCGTGCTGCTAAAGTTCACATGGTTTCACAATATAGTTGCTTTGAAATATGTGTACGCCCCAGAAACGGTCCTGATCCGCTATGTTACTATGAGAACATGATTAGGAACTTGAACCATTAGATTTAATCTATCACATATCGTACTCTGATTATTATTTATAACTAAATAGTCTTGTGGTGCTTATAATTTCTCTCCTAACATCTTGGGAAATCTGCTCAATTTGGTCGGGGTTCCTTTATGAACGTGCTGCAAGTTTTGTTGTGTTTGTAATGCAGGCATGACTACTATAATACTCCAACAGAGGTAGTTTTGACCATTTTCGCCAAAGGGATTCCTGCCAACAATGTCTCTGTTGACTTTGGGGAACAAACAGTATGCTTTCCTTCAGCCTTTTTCTTAGTTCCTTATTCTTTATCGTTTCAGTTGGATCCTAAAGCTTCATGATATCAACATGATTTTGGTATGGAGCAGTTGAGTGTTACTATAGATATTCCAGGGGAAGAGCAATATCATTTTCAACCTCGTTTGTTTGGAAAGGTATGTGGGCAAGACATCCGCTGGATGAAGGTTAACTCCAGCAATTTAATAAAAGCCTTCCTATGAATCCTATTGTACATTTAATGTGCTCATTTTTGCTTCTTATTCCTTGTTCCTTTAAATATGGCTGGCAATCAAAAAGATTGTTCCAGAAAAGTGCAGATACAAAGTATTACCTCCAAAAATTGAAATCTGTCTTTTGAAAACTGAAGCAATTACTTGGACTTCATTGGTCTACACTGATAAGAAAACAGTTGCTCAAAAGATAAATGTGTTGCCAGGTGAGTCATTGTTGAATCTTAGAATTTTCTGTGTAAAATCAGAAAAGTCATAGAAACTAGTCATTTTGGTTGCATCATCTCATGTTAATTTAAAACTAGATAATAAATTTTACATTGATGGTTAAATGTGCTTTTATATGTTAGCTTTGATTATCTTACATCTTTAAGTAGATTATGTGAGGGAATTTTTCATGAACAAAGCTCATTGGCATTCAAGCCAATACTCAAGCAGTCTTCCTTGATCGACTCTCGATCAGCATTTTCTTAGGGCATTTCAAAGCATTCCCCATAGTGAAGTACAGCATATGCTTTTCTAACATCAGGATCGTCTTTAGATATTTTCTGAATTATTTTTATGTAGTTTCATGTTTTTGTTCTCTCTAGGTATTTTGTAGATTTTGTGCTTGGTATTAGATATTGTAAATAGATCCATCTCCTTCTCTGTTTCTCCAATTGCTATGCTTTTCATTCGCACTGCTGGTATGGGCCACAATATGTCCTGATGATATATGCGTATTCCTGCTCTTCTAGGATTTTTTTTCTCTCTACATATTCAATTTTGGAACTTTTCTTATCTAGTGAACTACTTGACTTTTACTTCTTATTTGATCTTCTTGGTATCCACCTGCTGACTGCCAATCCGAAAACCAAACCTGCAGCTTCAAATTCTGATAGACCATCATATCCATCCTCCAAATCTAAAATCAATTGGGATAAATTAGAAGCACAAGTGAAGAAAGAGGTACATGAACAGCATAACATCTTGGAAAATTGTAGCGACAAACATATTTTGCTCCCTACTTTTCACCCTGGACTGGTGCTTTTTTTAGCATAGTCCTGTTTTGCTCAATAACCAACATTTTGTAGCAATACCCTATTCCTCTCATTGTCTATTTACTTATTATTCTATAGGAGAAAGAGGAGAAACTAGATGGTGATGCTGAACTGAACAAATTCTTCCAGGACATATATAAAGATGGTGATGATGACCTTCGGCGAGCAATGAGCAAGTCCTTTGTAAGATTCCTTGTTTGCTTTCAGGCTATTCAAGAGGATTAGTTTTTGCTGGAACTTCTGCCACACTTCATGCTAAATCTGTTTTAATCCTATTACTTCTATTATCATAATCATAGACATATTCTACCAATGCTTTGTGGTGTTTGAGGAGATCTTCGTATTGACCCTTTTATTTTCGGTGCCTACTCAAGTCATCCACTTAATCTGGAAACTGATTCAGTTTCATTGTTAATATAGGTTGAATCAAATGGCACGGTGCTCTCCACCAGCTGGAGTGAGGTGGGCTCAAAGAAGGTGGAGAGCACTCCACCTGATGGCATGGAGATGAAGAAATGGGAGTACTGAACAGAGATAGCAGATAGTTGGAGTCAACAGGACCTATCTTCTTTGTTTCTTGGCCATGGCTATAACCGTGTATTCGTATTATTGAACCCGGGACCAACTTTCCTACACAAATTTGTACTTATCTTGATTTGTTTATATTGTGAGTGGTCCTCTATATTTATGACATTGGGATTCTCATTCCATGTTGATTATGAGATCACGTTCTCCTGTTTGTGTCATTATTCAACGATTGCTGATGCAACACCGATCCGTTCTATTATTCCTCAAAACAGCTTTTACTAAATGTGTTTGTCTTTACACTTTTGAAGTTTGTTACGTTGGTTCAGTAAATGTTCTCAAGTGGGTACAAAAAGGTTGGTCGGAGGCTTTCTGCTCAGAGGTTATTGTTTCTCGCGACTCAAATATGGATCAATACAATAATATCAACTTTTAGATGTGAAGTATTTTCTGAAGTTGTCACCGTTTTATATTCTCATCAATGAAGCTAAACTTATTAGACTGCCCAGTCTTGTATGTGTATATTCAACAAGTCTTGTTTGCTTGTTATTATTAAAAAAGTTCTGTTTGTGTATTACAGGTCCTAAACACCTAACAGAAGGCAGGATGTCACAGCAGAGGTGCTATTTCCTAGTCTGTTGTTCCCGACGACTTATTCTATGCATGGAGCAAGAATGACAAAAAGGTTGGTGGTTAAAAAGTTGAAATAGTTATCATGTCTCTTTTGTCGGTGTAAATTTGCAAATGATGGAAATATAAGGGTGATTAATCTTCAATTTAAGATTTGCCAACTTGATATTACTTTATTGAGAAAGGATATTTCATCGATTTAAAATTCGGAGTTGAGTTCAAAATTTTTATTTTCCTTGCACCTCAGATACGTTGGGGATCTAATTGGTACTTTTAGGAGCCTAGTTCTGTGTGTTCCTTTCGTCCTTTACACATCGTAGAGGTAATATGAGTAGCTGGGGAGGCACAGCCTTGAGATAGTCTTTAGGGTGGTCCTTTAGTTCAGACATTTCAAGTCTAAAGAAGAGAAATTTTTTTGCAAATTTGTAAATTAGAACGTTTGATTCTCATACTTCATACTAATTATAGAGATTAAGGAGTTTTTTTGTTACATTTATGAATAGCACTCTTTTCTAGTGAAGATAGCCTCCAAATTAAGTCAAACCATGTTAGTTTTGGATGCATGCCTAGACCTCAAAATAAAATAAGGGCAAGTGTTTTATGCACAAAGTGCGTGCTCCTATTTTGGAAGGTAAGACTTTGTACGAAAGATTATGAATTCGACCCTCAATAAATTAAAAACAAGGGTTTTGAGGACATTGCATTATTTGATGAAACATCCCCTTTTTCCCTGCACAAAGCAACATCCCATGCGTTGGATTTTTCCTGTAGTGGTGTCATTTGATGCCCCCACAGAGAACATGCATGTCCACTTTGGCTTGTCCCTCAATGTAGCTGCACAACACCAATTCTTTGGTCACCTCATTCTTGACACTTGAAACGCGTAAAATGTTTTTGCCCGACTCAAGTCACCATTCTCCAATTTGGCACGCATCCCACACTCGCTCATCCTCTCGATGCATGGCACGTCGAACCGGTTCTTTGAAACTGTTGCATAATGAGACAATATTTGTTGATGGTGTTCATGTGGGTGGTGGTGATGAACATTGTTACACTGACATTGCGAGCAGCAGCTGGTCCATCAGTTTTGTTGCTCGTTTGCCCACCACCCCGCTCCCCCCTATCCTCACTGTTGGATGGATTGATTGAGTATGATCTGACAAAGGGACGCAATCTTCTAAGTTCAAATTGTCATGTTTTTTCAAGGCATGCGTCGAGGGCCCTACTCATTTTGTCATGTTTTCAGGGCTTGTCAAGGGCCCTACTTAACTTGATGGTTCAATTCTGGCTTCAGCTGCTGGTATAACTGAGTTTTCCTAATTGATTTCTTGTTTGTTTTTCAATTTCCAGGATATGTATCATTTCTGATACAGGAGAATGGAGCAGTCGATAGATACGCCGGCACAAAGCCATCATGTTTCCTTCATCGGTTCTCAGGTTATTATTCTCTTTGCCCTGTTCTCAAGTTGATGATCTAATTTTATTCCAAATCATCTTACGATAATATATATAGTCAGATAAAAACCAGCATGTTTCTTCCTCTAGTATAGTAGCTAATTTACTGTTAAGGGGGAAAAAAAACTGCATTATATCTGCTCAAATATTGGAAGGAGAGGTAGACAAATTTACCATAATGTTTTTGTCAAACAACAAGGAGTCCTACACATAATTCACTGGTAGGATCCTAAATAATTGAACCTTTGTTACTGTCCATGGTATTATGGAAAGTGATAAAGATATATACACACACAAGAACCACCTAAAAATAATGCATGCTAATTGCTAGTTGCTGCATCCCACTGCAATTATTTGTTTCCACTGCTGGGACTTGGTTCTAGTTCTGTGATCAATCAATGCGAGGAAATGCCGTTGTCAAGTATTTTTCTTGGGCTCTGTTCATCAATTAATCTTCCTCGTCAGTGACCCTGTAAACAAATTTTTTTCTTTTTAATTTATGGGCATCACAACGCTCCAGCAGCCTCTATGCTCTGTTCTAAATGGAGAATTAGACGTCGACTCGTTACCACTCCTTGCTTCATTCCTTTGGTTTGAAACTTCCTCTTGTACCACCAGCAAAGAGTCCATGACATTGAAAACTAAATGATGGAAGTTGGGAACATAAATATTCTTTACGTGAAAATTGATTGATAGGGATATGTCTGTTGCTTAGAAGATTAGAAAAGAAAGTAAAAGCAGGATAAAATTTGAAAATTGAAACGACTGAAACATATTAGAAGTGAAGGCTATTTTCTACTTTTTTTAATTCTTTAGCTTATTCAGATAGCATTTCATTTATTTCACTAATCTAAAATAATACAATATATCATTGTAAAAAAAGAAAAAGTATATTTATATAGTAAATAAAAATAATATCATCAAAATACCCAAAAAGCTAAAGGATCAGAAGACCAAAATATCCTATTATAAGCCTCTTTAAGATGACTTATGATTAGTGAGAGTTATAATTGCTTATGTAGCTAAGACCCTTGTTGGTATTATTGCATTATTATAAACGTTCCAACATGATATAGCTAATTATTTAATTTAGAGTAAATTCAGTGTCCAATCGCCCTTCGCTTCTCATGGTGTATGAGTGATGACATATGGTTACATTTACAATAATTGTAAGTAGACCAACCATTTATTATATAAAGACACTGATAGAAAAAATGATCATTTGTCTCCACTTCTCCTTTACATAAACTACAAGCTTCATCAATCATGATGCTCTTAAATATCAATCGTAATTTTGTATGCAATTTATTTTTTCTTATTAAAGAAATTTATTTTCAGTGGAAGTCTCGATTTTCATAAGATGCAGCCTTCAATATCTTTAATATCTGACTCTTTCATAGTATTATACATTGAGCACACAGAAAATATCCTAGATTTTGTCCATCGCTACCAAATATGCTTATTTGCTTCACCAATTTGTATATCTTTCATGTTCTTAAAAAACCTCTCTATGGTTGTTTAGAAAATATTATTATTTACAATAATTTCACAACCACTGAACGAACCATCTTCACATCTAACAAGTTGGGATAATATGGCATTTGAATATTTGACTACTCTAAAAAATTTCTTTATGCATATCTACCATTTTCATATGATTTTGCCATAGCTCAAACCAAAATTTTAGCCCCATCTCCAACTTTATAGTTCACACTGCAAATAAAAAACCTCTTAGCTTTGCTATGGTGCATTATGTGTTAACTATTCTACAGTTTCCTTGTTTATTACCAATCATTCCTTTTGAAGTATTTCCAACGCATAACCCTTGCCCATATTGAAGAGCATTATGTGATTAGTTTTCGTACCCAAGAGCCCAATTTAGCATCTTTGAGCATGAATGTCTAGAACACCTAGACCCCCATTTTCTCTTTCATTGTGACCAATTTCCAATTCATAAGATTTAAAGTGTATTTTTGCCCTTCATTCTTACCCATAAGAAACATCTTCTTTGATTGTCTATTTTCCTGATCATCCATTGGAGAATTTTAAAGACTGCTGAGAAGTAAGAAAGAGTTAAGGATAGTACCGAGTTTACTAATATGAGTGCCTTATTTATGTAGCAAGCGGCTTTTCTATCTTACTAGATGATTACTAATTTTGGTTACGATGGATCTTCAATCATCTTTCTTTAAATTACCATCTCTTAAAGGTAATTCTAAATACTTGATGGGGAAAACACCAGCTGGGAATCCCAAAATCTCATTGGATCTTTTGGAGAGTATCTCTCTTCCTTATATATCAATGACTGTAGATTTATCAAGATTGATATTTAAACTTGACGCTGTATGAAAATAATTAATGAGTAGCCTCTAAGTTTTATATGTACTTCTATTTAACTTGTAAAAAAAAAATAATATCATCTGCAAATCTCATATATGTGACTTCTTCTCCTGAAGCTAATTGAGCACTCCCTTGATAAGTTCCAATTGATCAGCCCTCTTAATCATCCTAAAAAAGTATTCCATAACTAGGATAAAAAGGTACGAAGATAATGAATTTCTTTCCCTTAACCCTCTTTGATGAGGGAACGACTTGTTCGTTATACCATTGATAATTATTACAGAATCAACTTTAGTGATCAACTCTATTATCCTCTCTTTTTTAGAACTTAATGAGGCTTGAACCCAAGACCTCATGATCCTCTCGTATAGAGTCCGATTACTCTAACCAGAGGGATGTACACTTTGTGTACTCAGCTCTATTATCCATTGAATTCATTTTGGTGAAAATTGATTTGTCTATAAAACGCTCTCAACAAAGTCCCATATCTTATGTAAATAACATTTTCAATATTCAACTTAATAAATAGGTTGTTCTTATTTATCTTTTTTCATGCATTTATTATTTTGGCCATTGTCATGAAAGCATCATATGCTGACCTACCTTAAATAAAAAAAATACTATGTGATTCTGAGATAAAGTCGGGCATAAATTCCTTGAGTCTATTTGCTAAAACTTTAGATATCAACCTTCTCATGCTATGTTCAAAGCTAATTGACCTAAAATCCTCGGTTGAAGTGTATTCACATCTCCTTCCTTGAAATTCAAAAAAATCTGCATAATATTACATTTTACCCCATCCCAAACTGTCGTATAAAACTCAGGAATAAACCTATTCGGATCTAGAGCCTTCATTTTTCTCATATTATTGATTGCATCATTCACTTCTTTCTCAACAAAATCATCCTACAAGCTGTCCAATGATATACTTTGAGGTTGATAGAATTCTTCTCATCTAATTGGCAGTTTCTGATGGTGTTGTATTTATAAAATTTTGTACAATATACTTTTGATCTAAAATTTCATATCCATTTAAATTAGTAAACCAATATGATTCCTCATTTGCTTAACACTAATATATGTATGAGTATTTTGATCCCCCCATCTAATTTTTGTCTGCTACTTCTAGAACAGCTCCTCGACTATATAATACCCATCCAATTTTTTACTTTAAGTCTCTCCATTTATCAAGCTCTTGTTGTACAATAAACCCCTTCTCGACTTTGATTGAGAGGACATTGATTTTCTCCTCTAAATCATTCCTGAATTTTCTTTTTATAACCTTTAAGTCTACACTCTATCTCTTGAGCACATTTTTCAATTTCTTAATTTTGTCAATCCAAACCTTAGATCTTCTGAATATGGGGATTTTGTATTTTCTGCTCAGCCCTTCTGAAATGTTTCCTTGAAAGATTCTTGCTTCAACCAATACCTTTCAAATAGTGATATGGTATTCTATGAGTTGAGTTGGAGCTGAAAATTAACGGTGAATGATCTGATAATCGCATATTTCCTACTGAATATGTGCTAAAGTGTAACTTATATTATGCAGCTACATTTAACATTATTGTATGGCTTTATAAATACCAGTGGATTGATGATTTGTCCAAGTGAATGCCTTTTTTTTTGTTAGTATCTCCATCAGTTTTAGAACATTTATAAGCTTGAAAAATTTTGTGGAGTCTCGTGGGTGGCCAATATAATTTAGCTGCTCAATCAAATCTTTTGTTAAGTTGATGTCATACTCCATAATAATTATTTTATCTTTACTAGCTACCTCCTCTAGCTCTTACCATAAACATTCCCAGCCTTCATGATGCGAGGGATCATAAAAGTTTGCAACTTTAAGAATCATCTGACTTTGCTTGCATTTTAACTCCACTGATATATGATGTCACGCCCCGACCCACCTGTCGAACGCGTGGCAACCGTCGTATGAGCCCAAAGGACCCATACAAGGCATTTGGTAATAAATATTATCCGTACACACAATCGACACAGCGGAATATACAATTAAATCACTTACACAACTCTACTAACATAGTCCCGATATACCTACTACAATTCTACAATAACATTATCGATAAATAAAACTAACTTCATCGATAGTCCTCATCTTCATCAAATATCATGGTTGGTCGTCTAACAACCTGCACACACATTGAACGCGGTGTGCTCAGCCTTACGGTGCGAAATTACAGCTTGAAACCACAATACAAAATCCAAGGCTAAGGGGATCGTTCAAGGATGCCTTAGTGAGATTAGTTATCACATAACAAGCTTTATAATATTTTACATGTATTATCCGACTAGGTTATATGTCAACCTAGGTTGTATGCAGATGTATGTCTCTAGATGCCACCTAGGTTATATATCATATCGGTGTCACTAATGTAAATCATATATAACATTTTTATTCTTATATCACATGACTCGGGCTGCCGGCCTCTGCTTATGGAAAGTCCTGATCTAGGACTTCCCTAAGCCCATCAGTGCCATTACAGTCTATGTCTCTGCCTATGCCCGCTGCACTGATGTTGACGAAGAGGATGGGTGACCCAATATCACTCTCCATCGTTTCACTAGTCGCTGACCATGCCTCTCCTAGCGAAACCATCGTGCCCTTACATCCTCCTCGGATCCGTAGGGACAACGACATCTGTGTAGTACTACAAACTATCCGTAGACAGGGTCACCATCATAACAATCTCATCGGCCACGGCTAGCCGGAATAATAACTCTAGGATCTGGACTACTCATCTGATCGTCTGCAGAACGTCAAGGATAATAGTCGTGTGGTCTACGGATCCACTGTCCAAGGCGTCGCATAGGGAATCACCTTCCCAATCCAATAGTAGTCGACGTTGATCAGGATAAACACACATCCGCACAATAGGCTGTGGCAACCCCGTCTCCATCGGTGCCAAGTCCATGGTAGGGTTCATCATCGTTAGCCATCTCAGGACTATCACGGTGCCACCTAAACGACACTCGTGCAGGTATCAGTATCTGGGTATGGACCCACTCCATTTTTGGTCTATCTTGACCTAGGAGTTAATCTGGTCCAACCCTCAGCTCACTCCCAGTATCTAAGTTATCTATGATCTATAGCCTCGGGAGGTGCTGGTGTGTGAACATCACTAACCGAACGCTAATGGCTCGCGATGTCATCTAGGGTGCATTAATAATACCCTTAGTTTAAAATTTAGTGATGTTCTTATGGTACTAGTATCATGTCACCTATGTCTATATACTAGAGTGTTAGGTGTAAATCATGATACTACTTTTTATGTTTGCTTTTTTCTTTTTCATGTTCCGCATGATGTTATTTGTATTCAATACTTCAACATAATTAACTAACATGCGATAGAAATAACATATCATGCAAAGTAGAGAAAACAATAAGCATACATGGTATATTATCATGCTAAATAAAATATAATATCATGGCAGACATCTTTTCTTAGTATTTTTAAAAGCATAGCGATTATTTAATTGGCAGGCATCCGAGAATTTTTTGACAAAATCTAAATAAGATTTTCCGCTTGCTGGAATAAATCATACTATGATGAGCCTATGCACTTGATTTGGCTATTTGCTTTTCGGAACCAACCTAAGGTCCGTTCACTGAATTTTATTCTTTGACACTGTCTCGATCCACGTGCCGTCATTTACCTATTTTATATTTTTCTGTCAATTATTCAACGAATTTTAATTCTCAATCCAAAAATAGTTTCTCAAATCTCTCTTCACCACTACTCTTAGAATGATCTCTAGAATCACCCTAATTTTTTTCCCAAGTTCGCCGGAAAATTTCTCCGACGATCGCCGGAACCCTCGTCGGCGAAGTTCTTCGATCAGCACCAATATTTGTACCAATCGAAAGCTCTCTTCATGAGGATTTCAAAAATCATATTTACCCCAATTTTTATAGCTCATACGCGATCAATTTCACCGATTAAAATTTTGGACGAAATCCCTAAGTTAGGGTTTTTAGCTCGCCGGCGGCCAACCGGCGGCCAATAGCCCTCAACTCCAGTACCAATGGATAGCTCTCGTCAAGGAGAATCCATAGGTACCAAGTTTGCAAGGTTTCACGACCGGAATGGCCAGAAATTGTCGGAGCAATCTCCGACGATCGAAACCCTCGCCGCCGACGCCTCTTGCGTGATTTCTCCCTCATCTCTACACCAAATTTGGGCATCTTGGTATCAAAATGAAGATGAGGTCGAGATCTACATGTGGCTAAAATTTGGGTTCCTAATTCATCGTGGTTTCATCGGGGCATTGTCGGAAAATTTACATCGCCGTCGCCGTCGTCGCTACGGAGGAGGAGAGAGAGAGAGGAAGAGGAGTGCGCGAGAACGCTCGGTGGGAAGAAAATACTTTTTTTTAATTAGTTAATAAAAATCTTAAATATAATTAAATCTTGATCGTCCATTTGACCAATCAAACGACGTCCAAATTATGATCCGTCTGCGCCGTTGGATTCCTTATCAAAAATACTACCTGATGGTATAACTTTCACATCAGAATCTCATACTTAAAAAATTCATATGATTTTACAAATAAGTCCTTTAAAGAATTTCTTTTACGATTAAATCCTCCAAATACTAAAATTACTCTAGTGCCCTTATTCAAAAATCACGAGTCTCACATATGAACTTCACCAATATGAGATGCGGTTAGGTTCCAAAAATCATTGTGCCATCCAATCAAAAACCATCGTTCATGTCTGAAGATTTTTTGGTGATAAAAGAAAATACACTTGAACTCAAAATGCTCCTAATTGTTGAGTCTGTGCACATCATCAGCTTGGTCTCTTGCAAAGCAAAAAAATTTAATCTTCTCATCGTTTAACATGTTATTTACCATTCTTCTTTTCCCCACTCTATTAAGGCCTCTGACATTCCAAAATAAGATTTTAAAGCTCAACTTAGGTATAAGAAAACATTTCAAGGTGATGGTTAGGGCAATAATAAAAGAGGTATTCGAATGCATTTGTCAAGCATATCACATAATAAGGTAAACACATGATTAAATTCACATAAGTTAAACAAGGCAATTCTTTGAACTGACTAATTATACACTATTAGTCTTAAAATCCCACATGATTTATACTGCATTTTGCTTCAATTTGATGAAGCAAGTATAGAACAAAACATTTTATTGACATGGGTAGAGGGTATGTCTGCCACTAAGGTTGACAAGATGGTGGTCTATAATTCTCCAAATTCATGGCCTGATCTCATTTGTAAACGCAAGGAGGGTAAGAGGCCTACCTTAAGACGATATTTTCAACTTTGGTCGGAGTGTTTGTTAGTATTCCAATCTTGTCGCTCTCTCCTATCTTCAACCCCTTCCTTTCTGCTGTTGCTTCGCTACCTCTTTACTGGTCTCAAATTTGCTCATGCATCGATCAAGGTTCACCAAGGAGTTCCGAGGGACGAACTTGCTGACAGTGAGAATAGGTAGGGTGGTTAAATTTGGGGGATTAGGGTTCTAGTTTTCCGACCAAACCTTTTTCCCATTTCTGAACTCGTTTATGATGGAGTTGTCACGCAGGCAAGGAAAGGGTGGATCGAGCAATGACTCTTTTGCCCTCTTGTTCTCTTCAATTCTCCAAATTTTCCTTAGTGTCTAATAAATTTCATTTGGCTTCTACAGTAATATGATAAAATTTATTTTTGAAATTATTTTATTATCCTCGCTTTTTTTGACAAATAAATTAAATTATCATTTACCAATAGGATATTACATTGTTTCAATATAGTTACATCATCGTACATAAATTTTACTCTTTATAACTTGTTTGATAGCATTAATAGTAATCTCAACTCACCTTCTAGGAATGATATTTAAGCATCACTATAATATCATGTGTTATAAGTCATAAATGGGTAAATACATTAAAAAATAAATATCTTAAAGAGCAGTAGTATTCTAAGCTAAACATGAGATAACAAACTCTCTTATTTTATCTTTATCCAGCCTAGTAAAAATTACTGTCTTGATATGTCGAAGAAGGACGACTTAATCTCTTATTTGTTGTTTAAATAGTCTCCAGTTTCTCTTTTCCCAAATGTGATATACAAACTTTGTTATCACCACCTTAATAAGCTGTCATTTTAATGTTCTCCTTTTAGTTATTCTAGCAGCTGTATTAATTGTAGTTTTTCATGTAGTTTATCTTAAAACTTCTTCGTTCCATTTCACCAAATCACTTCATATAATCTTGCTATATTTACATTCATTCAGCAAATACTCTAAGGTTTCTATTACAGTTAAACATAGTTGATATCCTCCTATTTGCTTGCCCTGCCTGAGTAGTTTATTTGCAGTCATTAATTTTTTATACAAAATAAGCCATAGAATGAAGGTAGCTCTAAGCCTAGTTGTAGAATCACAAATCAAACTTGTCCAATTTTTCTTTGACAATGTACCCACCAATATATTATAAATTGCATTGATTGTGGTTTTCTTAGTTAGTATTATTGTCAGTCGAGGGTGGTATTGTAATACCTCTCTACTCATCATCACTTTCTTCAACATCTTGCTTGTTTGTTTGGGTATAGTCATAATATGAATATTTTTATTTTTTATATAATAATTGTGTACCCATTTGATCCATAATTTCTCTTTCTTCATCTGCATATCCCAAAAGAGCTTGAAGATGGCTACCTTGTTCCACAAGTCTAGTCTTAGTAAGTTAAGTCCTCCGACTGACTTTGATGTGCAGACTTTATTCCAAGTTACTATGGCCTTCCTATTAGTCTCAACTGATCCTGCCCATAAGAATGTCCTGCAAACTGAATCCATCATTTTGATTATTTTTTTGGGCAATATGAATAGTTGTGACCAATAGCTTTGCACTCCAAATAACACTGATTTTATAAGTTGAACTCTTCCTGCATATGTTAGCAACTTAGCAGTCCAACTTTTAAGTCTAACCATCATTTTGTCAAGCAATACTTTACATTCTGTAATTTTTAGTTTCTTAGGAGCCAAAGGTACTCCTAGATACTTGAATGGTAAAGAGTCTTCTCTATAGTCAAGTATATGTAATATTCTATTTTTTGTTTCAGCATGTACTCTCCCAAAGTAGATGCTACTCTTAAGTGCATTAGCTTTCAAACCTGATACCTTTGAGAATTTAAGAAATACCTCATGTAGGAGCCTGATAGATTTTTCATCTCATCTAGGGAACATAAGTAAATCATCTACAAAATAAATGTGAGTAATATATAATTTTGCACATTTGAGATGATATTTAAAATTTTTCATATTTTCCAGCTCCCTCATACATCTACTCAAGTATTCCATCGTAAGGATAAAAATATAATGTGATAGAGTGTCACCTTGTCTTAGTCCTCTTTTTGCTTGAAAATGTATCATTTTTACCATTAATTGGGTAATGAATCTAGGAGAAAATCCTAATTCTATGAGCATTTGTTCCACACATATCCATTCTACTGAATCATAAACTTTTTGTAGATCCACCTTGATCATGCATCTAAGAGATATTATTTTTCTAGTGTATCCTTTAATGAGTTTATGACTTAATATGCTATTATCTGCAATTGTTCTTCCTATTACAAAGGCTGATTGAGCTTCACTAACTAATTCACCAATCACTCCTTTAAGTCTATTCACCAAGATCTTAGCAATAATCTTGTATAAAATTGTACAACAAGCAATTGATCTTAGGTCCTTAACAGTTTCTGGATTTGGTACCTTGGGTATGAGTGTAACTAGAGTAGAGTTTATAACTTTCAATATTTTTCCTATCATAAAGAACTCTTGTATTACTTTAGCACATATATCATGCTTTTGTAAAACCTACTCTGTATGATTATCCGACGAGGTGGAACGTTCCCTCTTCTTACTATTCATAACCTTTAATGATGGAATGATTAATCAATATTGCTTTTAACATAATCATGCTAGCAAGTTAAAATTTAACAACCCTTTCTTGGTGTAAACTTTGGTTTGATTCTTTATGGTGTCGTGGTGTAGTTAGTTGTCACGTCAGTCTAATACACGAAGGTCTTTGGTTCAAACTCAGGCAATGTCATGTATGCGGTCAAACTACTATCAACTTATATATAATTACATTTATATTTTAAGTAATTTCATAATTATATATAATTTATATTTATATGCACAATCATATATAGGTATATATTTATATATTTATGTATATATACCTCAACTATTATATATATACATATATATCATTTAGAAGTAAATTATTGGCAGAATTTATTTCCTTTCTTAAAATAAAATATTGTATTTATTGAGTACATTCTAAAAAGGAATTGAGAGAACCGAAAAAACATATAAATACAGTAACAAAGAAAAGACAGAAGAGGGAAAAAAAAGAATGAAGAAACATCAACAAAATAAAACAATTTAGAATATTAGCCTTGCAACCGCTTGTGATGGAAGCATTTTGGTTGACTTCTCCTCTCCTTGAAACATCTCTTATTTTTTCACCCTAAATACTCCAATGCCAAATGTTAATATATTAAAAAAAATTAAACTTCATCTTCCTACTACTTGTAGCAGATCAATGAAATGAATACAATATTATCTTTCAAAAAAAAGTAGTTCTCTGAGTTCAACCTCGTGAGTTAAAAACTTTGAGCTTCATAGATATATTGACCTTTCAAATGTAGTTGGCTTGCTCATCAACAATCCCTGTTTCATAAATCAAATTTTATAGACTTTATCGAGAATAGATTATTAGGAGTCCATCTCCACTCGATCCCCTTTTGACCTTGAGAAAAACCTTTCATCCTAATATCTCTTATAAACCTGCATTGTTAGAAACTTCCTTATTTAATACAATTGAAAACCCTTTGAATTCATTTGCGTTCCAACCTGCTAAAGTGTCGTGGTTAGCAACTACCAAGTACATTTCAGGATACTTTAAGGTCAGGGGTCTATAGTTATGCTAAGGTTCTATCCAGAAATGAGTTCCATCACCCCTACCCTCATACTTTAAGCTTAAAATAAGTATTTCCTTTAGTTTATAAATTACTCTCTAATTATAGGTCCAACCAAGGGTGCCACGGTTCCTATGCCATCTTTTCCTCCTGAAATATTTTCAGTGCATTTGCCCATGGAGAAGGATCATTTGAAATTAATTCCACAGCCATGATGCAAAACTAGTATCATTATGCTTTTTAATGTCTAGCACAGATTCAGGTCAACCCTCTGCCTTTTATATCTTCATGCTCTTCGTGTATAGGAGTTCCTTCATCATCTTTAACCGACAATTATGCAGTAGACTTTCTAATTTTTTCATATTGCTTTTTGAGTATCTTCAAGTTAGAGCTCCATTTTTTAAAAACATATCTTTAACTTTGAAGTATTTGTTGATTACGTTGGATTTTGAATTTGAATTGATTAATAGTGATATGTGGTCTAACATTCAATATCAATGAATATCTTAGTCACACAAGCAGTCGCACCTTTAATATTTTTCACAACTCACAGGCCACTCTAGTATATTATGGTTTAATATATATATTATGCTTTTTGTTTTTAATTTACATATTCCTTTTTGGATAATATATCTGAAATGGTTTAATAATATATCAATGTTATTTTAAAAAAAACCAACGATGAGCAGTTAAATAGTCCCATGCGCCCCCTACGACCACTATTGCAAAGTTGAAATTTTTGTGGGGCCATCCCATTTAATAACATTCGATCAAGCTTTGCTAGTGCTGGGGAAATTTTGTTATTTGACCATTTGAAAACCCTTCCTTGTAAAGGCATGTCTACTAGGTTCTAAACTGTAATAAGTTTCAACAGGATGTTTGAATCCATGGTGTGACTCATGCAATTTGACCTTTCCTCTTGATGTCTTGTGATATTAAAAGTCACCACCTATGATAACCATTTCATTTGTAGCATTGATTTTTTCCATTTCCTCCCATAAAATGTCCCTACCATCATGTTTTGGGGGACCATAGAAATTTATAATAATTATATTCTGATTCGAAAAGTTGCTAGTAAGTTGAACGAATATACATGTGCCACCTACGTAGCTATTACTTGGGGCCCAAAAATCCTGCTTCCACGCAGTAAGGAGTCCCCCACTCATTCCTCCAGCATTTTTTCCTATGAATGCGAATGAAGAAGAGCTACTATTTTGCCTGATTATTATATCAAAGCATTGTGTTAGCTTTGTTTCCTCAAGAGCAATAATTTGCAGCATTTCTTCTTGCACTGGATCTTTAACCATTTGCCATTTCTCCTTCCCGTTGATACCTTTTTATGATCCATGTACATTGTTTTCATTTTTGTTAACCCTCCTCTTCTTCCTCTCACTTCCATTATTTTTTAGTTTCCCTTTTTTAAAACCCAACAATTTAACTTTCTCAATCCTCAAACAAGTTCTCCACAATCCATCTTCTTGGTGGTTTTGTTACATTCCCTCATTTTACTTCCCTGTTTTAGTGATTCTTCGTTTTGGTAGCCTCTCTAGCTTTGGTGTGCTTAAAATTACATCTCCTACTCGTCGTGGGCTCCACGCAGTCATCCGATGTTGGCTCTCCTCTTCCTCATGATATATGTTAATTATGGAGTCTGGCCACCTTTTCCATTATATTCTTCCTCCCCATCTGTCACTTGCTATTACCTTCGCCAAAATAAAAAAAACAAATATAGGATTATTTAGTTCCTTGATCATGTTGATCAATTATGCTATTGGCATAACGTCATTTGTTCGTTCGACGGCTCCTGCCTCTCTCAGCAATGTAGTAGATGAAAACTAAAATACAAATAAACTCACAATAGGAGGAGAGAATGAAAGTTTAAATACACTTTTTCTTTTTTTGTATTTATATTAAAAATACAATCATCAAGTCGTTTATATAGGTACGAGGCACTACTATGTCAATAACTGAAAAACTAATTAATTCTAAAAAGAATATAAAAAATAATTATCTCCTATATCTTCACTACCACCATTATCTCACACATTACTCATCTTCCCCCATAAACTTAAATGCTTCTACCATCCACCACGCCGATCATTTTCCTTCCTTCACATGATCTTGGATAAAATGAAAACGAACGTCAATGTGTTTGCTTCTTTTATGGTTCATTGGGTTCTTTGCCAACTCAATTGCTGACTTGTTGTCCTCTTCCCCCATAAACTTAAATGCTTCTACCATTCACCACGCCGATCATTTTCCTTCCTTCACATGATCTTGGATAAAATGAAAACGAACGTCAATGTGTTTGCTTCTTTTATGGTTCACTAGGTTCTTTGTCAACTCAATTGCTGACTTGTTGTCAACTTGAATAATGATTGCACCTAGTTGCTTTGTTCTATCTTGCTCAATAAATTTCTAAGCCATATTGCATGACATACACACCAAGATGCTCCAACATATTCAGCTTCACATGTCGAGAGCGTCACGATCGGTTGCTTCTTCGAAAGCCAAGTTGTCACGCTCCAACCCGCAGGACGACACGTGGCAACCGCCGTATGAGCCCGACAATCCCATACAAGGCATAAATACAAATACTAAACTACATACACCCACATTTTCAAATAACATCTTAAATACAGTCCCGATATCTCCTAATACAAATCTAAGACCGGCATAGAAAACTTATAACAGCAGTCGTATACCTTTCGCGACGAACCCTTCGTCAACGATCTCGTCTCGTGCGTCAACACTTGCACACACATTGAACGCGGTGTGCTCAGCCTTGTGGCCTAATGCAAAATTACGGCTCTACCGAATAAGGAAATCAAAGGCTAGGTGGAGTATTCTAGGATGTCTTTGGTGGTTAATCATCATATTTCATGCCACATCGTTTAAACAATTATATAAGCATAGACATCATAAATAAACAATTAAATAAATAAATACATGTGTACATGTCACTAGATGTCACCCTAGTCATGTCTAGTGTCCATATCAATAATCTGTCACCTACGTCATGGTGAGGCTTTTATGTTTCATAAACTCGGGCTGCCAGCCTACACTTAATGACTACCCGGGCCGGGGGTATCAATAAGCCCATGTGCCTTTCTGTCTCAGTCTCTACCTATGCCCGCTGCACTGATGTTGGCAGAGAGGACGGATGACCCAGAGTCCCTCTCCTGTTGTTTCACTAGTCGCCAACCATGCCTCCCCTAGCGAAACCGTCATGCCCTTACATCCTTTCCGGATTCCGTAGGGGTCACGACAACCCGTGTAGTACTACACATTGTCCGTAGACAGGGTCACCTCTATTAAATATCATCGGCCACGGCTAGCCGGAATAACCACCCTAGGATCCGGACTACTCATCTGATCGTCTGCAGACGTCAAGGGTGATAGTCGTGTGGTCAACGGATCCACTGTCCAAGGCGTCGCATGTGGAATTACCTTCCCAGTCTAATAGTCGTCGACGTTTATCGAGATTGGCGCACATCCGCACGATGGGCTGTGGCCCTCGACTTCGTCGGTGCCAAGTCCATGGTAGGGTTCATCCTAGCTAACCATCTCAGGACTATCACGAGGCCGTCTACAACGACACTCGCGCGGGTGAAGATTTCGGGTAAGGACTTGCTCCATATTTCCAGTCTAACATGACCATGGAGTGCGTACAGTCCCTTACCCTACCAGCTCCCAGTATATAAGCTATGCATAACGTCGGGAGTGGTGCTCCCAGTGCTCCGCCATGCATCAACCTCGGGAGTGGCGCCTAACGAAAACGTCATCGTTCGACCACCGTCGGAACGCGGCGGTCAACCGGGGCATATGGAAAAAGGTCCCTTTTTCTCTAAGTGGTGGTGACGTCGCCAAAGGTTCTAAAATGTCGCATGTATTATCTATGTCCGCATGGTAGTTATTTAACACAAGCATAGAAAACAATACAACATGCCGGACATGAATGTAGAACATGTTAGCTACATAGCAGATAAACATGTTAGATAAGATAACTATGCTAGCATGCATACAATTCAAATCTTATCAAACATTATGGTTTATCATATTTAAGACATCCAAGAATTGTTCCTAAGAAAACCCCAGCGGGTATTCCCTAGCGTGAATAAATCCTACCAACGGAGAACCAACGCACCTAGGATAGCGATTTGCTCCTCGGAATCAAGTCGCGCGGAGATAATCACCCACCGAGCTACTCGGATCGCGTACCCACAATAATCCTATTTAACAAAAATTATTTAAAATAGATTTAATTTATTTCCCCTAAGATAAATAAATTAAAATCTATCAATTAAATAATTATTACATTAAATTAATCCTACACATGTTTAGGATTAATCTCACCTAATCAATTCTAAATTATTCATATTTTTACATTTTTAGCTAATAATTTAAATGAATTTTTATTCAATTTCTACTCATCAAACTCACCCATAACTTGGCCCAAGTCATCCAGGGCCCAAGTAGAACCCATAGAAATTTTTATTATTTTTATGATTTTTTTAATATTTTAATATTATTTTATCATTTTAATATTATTTTATTATTTTAATATTATTTAATTTAATTTATTTTTTTGTTATTTTTCTGACCGGTCAACGGTCAACGGTTGACCGGTCAACGCTGACTGGGTCAGCTGTGGGCCCGATCAATGCTGACTGTGCCAGCGGTGGGCCCAGTCAATGCTGACTAGGTCAGCTGTTGACTCGGTCAACGGTTCGATTACTGTTCATCCGGTACGGTTCGGTTCGGTTCGATTCGGTTCGACTCGGGTCCGGTTCAACTAAATCCAATTCAAACTAGTTTGACTCGAGCTCGAACCAGGTTCAACTTATTTGATTCGGCTCACCCAACCTAACTTGACCCGAACCCAAACTTAACTCAAACCCAACCGATTTAATCCCACTTGATTCAACCCAACCGTTTTCATTAAAGAAATAATTTCTTATTCACTAAGCATAGTTAATTAACGCTAATCATGCCTTTAATTAAACTAAGCATACAATAACATAATCTTCACTAATCATATTTTATAACCCCTAAGCGAAATTAATTAACACTAATCGTGACTTAATCACGATTAGGAAAAAGGGGCGGAAACGGACCTTTTCGCCGCGCCCCTTCGTCGATCGCCCCCTCGCCTCCTCCTCGCCGGTGCTCCCTCCGCGCCCGCTCGAACGGAGCTCGCCGGACAAGCCCAGCGCCCTCGTGCGCGAGAGGGCAAGAACTCTGTTGCACCGAATCCGTCGTCAAAACCCGAACGCCGGAGGGTTGAGGGGGTCGGCGGACCACCCGCGAACAGCGGCAGCAAAGCCGCAGAAATAGGGGATCGAAAGGCCGATCGAGATGGGATTCCTCACCTATTACTTCGCTAGTGGCTAGTGGAGGTCGGATCAAGCGACGACGAGGGCGGAAACGAAGGACTCGCTCGCCACTGCCGATCGCACGTCTCGCCAGTTGCTCGCTTCACCAGCCAAATCCGGGTGGAATGTCGGCTGCTAGGCGCTCGTGGTGGTGCGGTGAAGCGATCTCGAGGGATGCGGAGGCAGATCGAGGTCGAAGTCGCCGGCGAAGAGAGCGACGACCCACCTCTGTTCGTCACGACGGAAGGGCTGGCGGCGGGGGTTTCGTCCCGACTGAAGCCACTGCCGAGCTCCCCTCCGACCCGACCCACAGCCGACGGCGACGAGGGCCAACGGGCGGCGCGCCGGTGGGCTCGTCGGCGTTCGTCCGTGCTGCGTGCAGAGGCGCAGCGAGCGCTCGAGGAAAACGCAGCTCGAGCGAGATAGGGCTTCTGCCCTTCTCGCTCGCGGCCGCATCCTCGTGTAAAGGGGCGGCCGGTTCACCCGAACCGGTTGACCGACCGGTTCGGTTGGACCGTGCCGAATTAATTTTTTTTTTTTAAGGTGATGGGGGTTTACACAAGCAAACGCAATCGCTCCCATAAAGAATACATATCTCGACGTACTTTTTTGATCATCTATGTCTCCGCACCAATCGCTATCGGAGTACCCAACTAGCTTGTAATCTTCTATTAACATTGTTCCTTGGATATATCGTAGGATTCGCTTCAATGCCTTCCAATGTGAATAAACTGGTTTCTCCATGAATCGACTTAGGATGTCGACGCTTAATGAGAGATCCGGCCTTGTGCACGTGAGATAGCGAAGGCTTCCTACCAAACTCTGGTATTTACTCGCATCGACATATTCTCCTCCATCGAACTTCGATAGCTTTGTACCTGGTTCCATAGGTGTTGATACTGGGTTGTAATTTATCATCTTGTATTTCTTCAAAATTTCCTTTGCATACGCCTCCTGTGATATAAAGATACTTGTATCTAGTTGTCTAACCTCCAAGCCAAGAAAAAATTTCATCAAACCCAAATCTGTCATCTTAAATTCACGTGTCATTGTGCTCTTAAACTCTTCTATCATTTCATCATTATTACCCATAAAAATTAGATCATCAACATAAAGAGCAACAAATACCACGTTACCTCCATTCTTCTTTGCGTAGAGGGCATGCTCGTAGGGAGATTGCTTGAACCCGTTCTCCTTGAAATATACGTCGATACGTGTATTCCAAGCTCGTGGTGCTTGCTTCAATCCGTAAAGCGCATTCTTCAATTTTAGTACCTTTTTCTCTTCTCCAACTCTCATGTACCCGGGTGGTTGTTCGATGTAGATATCTTCTTCGAGTACACCATTCAAGAATGTCGATTTGACATCCATTTGAAATATCGGCCATTTGAATTGAGTAGCATGTGAAAGAGTAATCGAATTGTCTCCATTCTTGCAACAGGAGCAAATACCTCGTCATAGTCAATTCCTGCCTTTTGCTTGTATCCCTTCGCAACAAGTCGTGCCTTGTATCGTTCTATCTTGTCTTGAGCATTCATCTTTTTCTTGAACAGCCACTTCACACCAATAGGCTGACTTCCTTTCGGCAACTCTGCTAGCTCCCATGTATTGTTGCGGTCTATGGCCTTAATCTCCTCGTTTATAGCAGTTTGTCAGTTCTTGTCTCGCACTGCTTCTTCAAAGCTGATATTTTCAGCATCTGCAAAAAGACATACAAAATGCATCTCACTTGTCAAATCATATAAATCTTGCAAACTTCGCATTTTGTGTTGTCGAGGTTCATCTTCATCATCAGTAGTTTCAGAATTTGTTGGTATGCTTGTTGGTTCAATAATTGATGATTCTTCAACTTCGATGATAACCTCTGTCAAATTGTTCCAATCCCATTCGCTTGCTTCATTAACTTGCACATCACGGCTCACCAATACTTTCTTGTTTATCGGGTCGAGTAGCTTGTACCCTTTAGTTTTCTCATCATAACCAATAAAAATATACCTTTTGCTTTTGTCTTCGAGCTTCATTCTTCGTTGATCCGGTACGTGTGCATAAGCCACACTGCCAAACACTTTGAGATGAGAAACTGTCGACTTTTGTTTGCTTCATGCATCTTGTGGTGTTTGATCATCTAACTTCATATGTGGACATCGATTTTGTACATAAATGGCACATTGCACAACTTCTGCCCAGAATTTCTTTGGCATCTTCTTGCTCTTGAGCATTGATCGAACTATGTCGAGAATAGTCTGATTCTTCCTCTCAGCTACTATGTTTTGTTGAGGTGAGTATGGTGCAGTTAGAAATCTCCTTATGCCTTGCTTATCACAATACTCTATGAAGGCCGTCGACGTATACTCGCCACCTCTATCGGAACGTATGGCCTTGATGTGTCTACTTGTTGCCTTCTCCACCATCACTTTGAATTTTTTGAACACCTCGAATGCCTCGGATTTTTCCTTGAGAAATCATCGATAAAGGAAATAAAGTATCTTTTATCGCTGAAAGATTTAGGGGTGATTGGTCTATAAATGTCGGTATGAATCAATTCGAGAATATGTTTAGCCCGATATTCTGCCTTCTTTTGAAACGAGGTTCTCTCTTGCTTGCCAAGCACACATTCTTCACAAAATTTACCATGAAAGTCCATATCCGGCAGCCCGCGTACCATGTTCTTCTTTGTTAACTCTTTTAGACCACCATAATTTAGGTGACCAAAGCGGAGATGCCACAGTGTTGCCTTGTCTTCTACGTTGACTCGTAGATATTTTCCTTGCACACTTCTCAAATTCAATTTGTACATTCGATTTCTTCCTATCTCGACTCGAGCAACTAGTCGCCCTTACTTGTCTTTCAGATGCAGTAGCCTGTCTTTTAAAAATATCGAGCAACCTTTCTCCGTTAGTTGCCCCATACTCAAAATACTAGTCTTAAGATCTAGTACGTAATAAATATCTTGGATCGACCCTAATAAGTCATCCTTTTGTAAATAACAAATTGTACCTCGACCTTTGACCTCTACCTTTGATGCATCTCCAAATGACACATGACCATGATCAATCTTTTGAATCTCTTTGAATAAGTACTCGTAGCCACACATATGGTTGTTTGCTCCTGAGTTGAGATACTGTAAACCCCCACCTTCAAAAATTAAATTTTAGGAAAAAAAAACGGTCTGGTTCAACTGAACCGGCCAGCCGACCGGTCCAGCTGAATCGGCTCAAACCCGGTTCGAAGGAGGCATCGCGGGCGAGAAGAGCCGCGCGACGCCCGCCTTCTTCATCCTCGATCTCGCGACCCGCTTTTCCTCGCGAGCTCGCCTCCCTTCCTCTCCCATCGCAGCGAAGCAGCGCCGACGCCAGCATTTCGCCGTCGGCCGCTGCCCGCCGTCCGTCGGCTGCCGCTGCTTCCGCCATCCACCGTGCATCCACTCCTCAACGGAAAGAGGAGCTCGGCGACCCCCTTTTTCCCCTGTGGCGACTCGTTCCGCAGCAGAGCAGAGGAGCTACCGTCCTCTCCTCCGCCGCCCGCCGCTGGCTGCCGACAGCACTCAGGCGCCGCCCTCTCCTCTCCGCCGCAACGAAGAGACCTCAACGGAAGTCTGCGATCGCCGGGCATCCTTCCTCCGCCTGCAACTGCCCTTTTCATTCGCTGTGATTGCAGCGGTCATCCGCCACCAACCCGCGCCCAAATCGCCGGGCGACGTCTCCTCCGCTGCGGCTGGAGACCACTCGCCCCCGCTGCACCCTCGGGAGCTACCGTTGACCCACGACGCCACCGCAGTAGGCAGCATTTTCGTCGTCGCTGCTTGTTCAACCCGCAGCTCGATCGGCGAGGAGTGGAGCTGCGAATCCACTCCTCTCGTCGGTCGAATCCTCCACCTCTCCTTCCCCACGCGTTCGCAAGGTGAGGAGCTTCATTTTCCCTCTGCGAACGAACGATTTTTTTTACCCTCCGGTGGACTCGCGTGAGAGATCGCCGGCGACGCCATCTAGAGCTCTCGTCGAGTGTTGATGGCCGGATTTCCTTGCAGGCCACCGTTGGCTTCCTCGCGTGCGAAGGGTCACCAGCTGCTTTGTCGGGTCGTCGGCGACATCGTCGGTCGTGCGCCGCTAGGGTTCCGGCGAGGGGGTGGCCGGCGGCTGGGGGTTTCGGCGACGAAGCGAAGGAAGCGGCGGAAGGTGCGAGCCCGCCCCTTTCTCTTCCTTAATCATGCTTAAGGACTAATTAAGCATGATTAGTTATAATTAAGCATGATTAGCTATAAACAAATATGTTTAGTATAAATTAAGTTATGCTATGTTTAGTTTAAATTTAAACATGATTAGTGTTAAGTAAGCATGATTAATATTTAGTTAAATTAATCTAAGTGTAGTTAATGAGTTAATTAGGTGGATTTATTTAATGAGTTAAGTAGTTGGTTAAGCTGAACTGGTTAGTGAATGGGTTAAGTTAAACCGGACCCGAGTCGAACCGCATTGACTTAAACCGGACTCGAGTCGTACTCGGATTTAGCAGGTTTAAGCTGACTCGATTGAACCGAACCAATTAGGCGTGGGTCAAACTCAGGTTGAACCGGATGAACAGTAATCGATCTGGGTTGACCGAGTCAACAGCTTACTCAGTCAGCGTTGACCGGGCCCACCACTGACCTAGTCAGCGTTGACCGGTCAACCGTTGACCGTTGACCAGGTCAGAAAATAATAAAAAAATAAATAATTAATAAAATAATATTAAAATAATAAAATAATAAAATAATATTAAAAATAAAAAAAATCATTAAAAAATAGTAAAAATTTCTATGGGTTCTACTTGGGCCCTTGGGTGACTTGGGTCAAGTTATGAGTGAGTTTAATGAGTAAAAATTGAATAAAAATTCATTTAAGTTAATAGATAAAAATTCGAAATATGATTAATTAAGAATTGATTAGGTGGGATTAATCCTAAACTGGTATAGGATTAATTAAACGTAAGAATTATTTTAATTAATGGATTTATAGATTTTTAATTTATTTATCTTAAGGGAAAATAAATTAAATCTATTTTAAATAATCGTGTTAATTAGGACTATTGTGGGTGCGCGATCCGAGTAGCTCGGCGAGTGATTATCTCCGCGTGACTTGGTTCAGAGGAGCAGATCGCTAACCCAGGTGCGTTGGTTCTCCGATGGTAGGATTTATTCAAGCTAGGAAATTCCCGCTGGGGTTTTCTAAGGAACAATTATTGGATGTCTTAAATATAATAAAATATTATGCTTGATAAGATTTGTTTTGCCTGCATGTTAGTTTAGTTATTCTGTCTAACATGTAGGATATACTATGATGTCCATGCTAGTTTTAATATGTCGTGATATCTTGTCGAGCATGTTGTATGTTATGTTATTATTTTTCTATGCTATGCTAGCACACTTACCATGCGGACATAGATAGTAAATAATGATATGTTAGAACATTTGGCGACGTCACCGTCACTTAGATAGAAAAATGGGCATTTTCCATATGCCCCGGTTGACCGCCGCGTTCCGACGGTGGTCAAACGGTGACGTTCCGCTAGGCGCCACTCCCGAGGTTGATGCATAGCTGAGGTACTGGGAGCACCACTCCCGACGTTGTGCATAGCTTATATACTGGGAGCTGGTAGGGTAAGAGACTGTACAAACTCCATGGTCGTATTAGACTGGAAATATGGAGCAAGTCCTTACCCGAAATTCACCCGCACAAGTGTCGTTTAGGCGACCTCGTGATAGTCTTGAGATGGTTAGCAAGGATGAGCCCTACCATGGACGTGGCACCGATGGAGTCGAGGTTGCCACAACCCATCGTGCGGATGTGCGCCAATCTCGATAGACGTCGACTGCTATTGGACTGGGAAGGTGATTCCACATGCGACGCCTTGGACGGTGGATCCGTAGACCGCACGGTTGTCACCCTTGACGTCTGCAGACGATCGAATAAGTAGTCCGGATCCTAGGGTGGTTATTCCGGCTAGCCGTGGCCGATGACATTGTTATATGGCGACCCTATCTACGGACATCGTGTAGTACTACATGGGTGTCGTGGCCCCTATGAAATCCGGGGAGGATGTAAGGGCACGATGGTTTCACTAGGAGAGGCATGGTTGGCGACTAGTGAAACAATGGAGAGGGATACTGGGTCATCCGTCCTCTCCGCCAACATCAGTGCGGCGGGCATAGGTAGAGACAGAGACAGAAAGGCACTGATGGGCTTACTGATACTCTTAGCTAGGGTATTCACTAAGCATAGGCTGGCAGCCCGAGTTTTATAGCTTCAAAGTATGATTATGACGTAGGTGACATACGGTTGACATTGACACTAGATACAATGTAGGTGACATCTAGCGAGTTATACATCGGTAATTTATTTATGTTGTTTTACTGCTTTTGATAAATTGATTTACACAAATCAATTGAAAAATGATGATTAACAACTAAAGACATCCTAGAATACTCCTCCTAGCCTTTGATTTCTTTATTCGGTAGAGCCGTAATTTCGCACTAGGCCGCAAGGCTGAGCATGTAAACCCCAAATTTTATGAGAAAAAAAAATTGTAAAAGGAGTGGTATGAAAAATAGTAGTAAATGGTTGAAAGGAGTAGGGATAAATTTGGAAAGGTAAAATAATGTAAATAATTGTACCTGGTAGGGGCATAATAGGCAAATCAGATATACTTGTAATTAACTGGAACTAATGGGGGTAAATATGGAATTTTGGTCAGCTCATGTGCACCGCACGCACGCTACAAGCCCTAGATCGGGCGAGCACGCGATGGCCCCAATTCCACTTCATCTCCTTCGACGTCTTCGCCAGCCGCTTCTCCTCCGCTACAGACTCATCGTCGCAAGCTTGGCGGCGAACCTCTCTGTTCGTCCTCACCTCTCCTTTGGCCGCCGACGACTTGATATTTTCCCCTTTGATCCGCCACGCCATCGACCATAGCATCGACTGAGTTCTACGTCTCCGTCACCTCACAGCATCGTCGTCGGGGATTTGAGGGCCGCCGGTGACTACGATATCTTCTTCCTCTTTGATTCGCCGACGACCCGCACCGATGCTGCAACCGCTCCTCCTTCAGTCCACGTCGATGATCGCAGCCCTACCGACTGAGTGTCAGAGTCCCTGCGAACTAGAGCTCTCTCTCCCATTTCCGCCTGTTGCCTTCTCATCCTTTCTGGGTACGTGCCTTCATTCACTTCCAATTGATTCTTCATTGGACTATCTCCTCAATTCCTCACGAGCGGCCGACGATCCTCCTCGGGGCTGCCACAGTTCCCCTGATGTACATGTTGCTGATCAATTGATGTACTTGGGTATCAACGAGGAAGGGATCTCCACCTCTCCCGATCTGTCGACGACCTTCAACGTCTCCTTTCCCTTCGGTCCACTATCGCCGGAAGGGATCTCCGCCTCTCCCAATCTGCTGATGACTGCAACCCCTCTTCGCTCGACTACGGGGGTTTGCAGCAGCTGCTTCACCTCACCGAGGAGAGTTGGGGGTTCCTGCATGCCGTCGTCCAAGCGCCGTCTCCTTCGCTCAACTGCTGGGGTTTGCAGCAGCCGCTTCATCCTTGATTGATCGAAGCTATGCATCCAAACTCCAATTTGATCCATGCTAAGGTCAATTTTGCTAATTCCCTCTCTCTTTGATCTCAATGTTGCATGCTCTGTTCTTGATGGATGCTGTTGCCTAATTTGATTTGTTGAGTGTATTGCCGTGAGGTTGTTTGCACTAACTTTGAATTATGGATCATATATGGTGATGTTTGTTTCAGGTGATTTTGTTTGTAGATTTAATGGTAATGCGGATGTTGTTTTGCTGATAAATTTGATTAGTTAGTTGATGATGTTGATTAACTCTCACCTGTGCATGATTGATGAATTGCTGAGTTTTGATGATGTGGTTTGGTTATGTGTTGCTGCTGCTGTTGGTTGGATGATGGTTTAGTTTTATGGTGCTAAGTTGATGATGTTTTTACTGAGTTTTGATGAAGTGTGGTTGCTGTTGGTTTAGTTTTGAATGGTGCTGATGGATTTGATGGGTATATGTGCTGCTGAGTTTTTGATGATGAGAGGTTCATGTTTATATATTGCTGAATTAGTGGATTGCTGATTGTGTGGCTGTTGCCAAATTGGTAGCTTGATTATGGAGTTGTTTGCTGAATTTCCTTAATGGTTTGATAATAGTGTTGGATGAATTTTCCTGAATGGTGCTGATGGTTTTGATGGGTTTACAAGTTGTATGATGCCGTCGTGTGTTTCATGGAGGTTTGACGATATAGTGCTTGATGCTTATGGTGTTATGATAATGAGGTTAATTATGTGGTGCTTGATGAGTTTTCATGGTATTCACATATGATTTATTCTTACTTGATGGTATTCAAGTATTATGATTTTGATGGTTGTGAATGTGGATTTAATGGTGATGTTATTTTGGTTGGCTTGTGATGAGTTGATACGGTGTATTGCTGTTGAGTGTTGATTTTATTTCTATTTTCTTTTCCTTACATTTACTTGATGACATGTAGATGATATGTTAATTATGATGGAATGCAGTATCGAATGCATGTCAGCTCTAGGGCACAATTAATAGTTTCCTCTCTACTAATAATTAGATATTGTAATTAAATAAAAATTAGTGAGTGGTAAATTAGGACTAGGGATGATTGCAATTTTAGTTGGACTTTATTTGGGACTCTAATTGTTGCTTGGTAGTTATGATTAAGGTTTATAAAGTGAATAAGGTTAATTTATTAGATTAATTTGGATTAGTCAAACCTTATTGAATAATTAATTTGGGATGGGTTAGGTAGGCAAAATGGTTGAGATGATTGATTTAGTATTTTGTAGATAGGATTAATAATATATAATGTTAAAGATCATATCTAAAGGTAATGCTACTTGTAATAGGTAGATACCTTGATATAATTAGACGACGTTCAAGCTAACATACGGTTGGTTCTGAAGATCGATCTACATATTCAGGTGCGCTGGTTCACTACAGTAGACTATTCTCAAGTTGGTGAAATTTGAGGAAATAAATGTTTTACTGCTTAGAAATTAATATTTAATCATTCATGATTCATGCTTTGTATGTTAGAATAGCTTATTTATATGATTAATATGATATGTTTGTTGTCTTATGTTTACGGTTATTCAAATATGTGCTAGGTTATTCTCTTGCATAAATATGTTACTGTTTAGAAATTAATATTTAATTATTTATGATTCATCCTTTGTAGGTTAGAATAGTCTATGTATATCATTAATGCAATATGCTTGTTGTCTTATTGCTACTGTTATTCAAATATGTGCTAGGTTATTTTCTCGCTCATTATCTACTTGACTGATGTGACGAAAAGTAATACAATATTACAGTTACTTCTAGAACCTATTATGTTACGCTATAGTGTGACATATTCATAGACATCGACAAGCATCACTAATAGACATGTGACATTGACATATTTACGTATATAATTATTGACGATGCACCGTTTTGAAATCATCTTTAAGTTACGGATACGAGTTTTAATGCTCATAAATCTATACCACCCAAACATGTTGAAATCATCTTGGACATAAAAGGGTGAGGATAAGATATGGATTAGTTTATTGCCAGATAACGTTGTGATGTATTCACTATACTCGCATGGTGCCGCTAAGTCGTCACCGTGATAGTCCTAAGATGGCTAGGATGGACGAAACCAAACCAATGACCTAGCAAATATGTCGCCGAGGTTATAGCATTCCGGCGACGGCTAGGATGCATGCCTCCTGGCAGGCATAGCTGCTTGTAAATTGGTACGGTGACTCCTTCCGCATAACCTTGGACAGTGGATCTATGGACCTCACGGCTATTATTCCAGACGTTCTGCAGACGTTCTGATGAGTAGTCCAGATCCTGGGGTTTATTACCGGCTAGCCGTGGCCGATGCGTTTACATAGGTGCGGTGACCCTTGGTGTAGTACTACACGAGTTGCTCCATGGATTGTCTGGGGAAGACGCATGGAGTGACAGGTCGCTAGGTCGCGGAGATGAAGTGATTCGCCTAGTGGACCACCGGAGAGGGATTCACGGTCACCCGACCTCTCTGCCAACATCAGTGTGACGGGCATAGGTAGAGACATAGATAGTGGACACTGATGGGCTTACGGGAACTCCCTGATCAGGAGATCCCCTAAGCATAGGCTGGCTGCCCAGATCACAATATTTGAATGTGATGATATTTTAGTGACAATAATCTTGTGAAATAAACACACTTCATATTTATAGTTGAGTTACACACTTATACTACATGTTCTTCTTTTAATGCTTCAAGTTTTATTTGCTGATATTATATGCTTTGTTTGATATTATTAAATGAGTTATGGACATGCTAGAATCTACTTGTTTGCTACTTGAGTTATTCTACTACGGTTAGAGCCATAAGCACTCAGCCGCTTGCGGCTGAGCACACGACGTTCAAATGTGTGCAGGTCTACTAGACGACCGGTCAGGATAGCTAATGGAGGCGAGATTATCGACGAACCTAGTTATTTACTAATTTTGTGATCATAGTATTGTAGTAGGTATATCGGGACTGTGTTAGTAGAGTTTAGTTAGATGATTTGATTGTATTATCTGCTGCATTGTTAATGTATATGAATTGTGTATATCATTAAATGCCTTGTATGGGTCCCTTGGGGCTCATACGGCGGTTGCCACGTGCTCGACAGATGGGTCGGGGCGTGACAGAGCACACCACTTTTTCCCGTGTGTGCAGGTGTGTTAGATGACTGCCCGAGAGATTTGATGAAAATAAGTCCGTCGACGGGTCTATTTTTATTTCTCGATGTCTTTTTCATAGAATTGTAGTAGGTTTATCGGGACTGTGTTAGGAAATGTTGAGTTAGATTATCTAATTGTAAATTTCGCTGCATAAACGATGTATATGAATGGTATGTACCACTTGATGCCTTGTATGGGTCTGTTGGGCTCATACGGCGGTTGCCACGTGCCCGACAGTAGGGTCGGGGCGTGACAGATACCATAGTGTGTCATTGTTGATGTTAACTTCATTTTGAGCCATCAAGAGAAAACCTTCATTTGCTTCGTCTTCCAAAGTTAGGTTGATTGTTTCTTCCACCTTTTTATCGGTGCGACAATCTTTTGCATAATGCCCCACTTTGCCACAATTATAACATTTGTCGGAGTTGCAATCCATCGCATAGTGACCATACTTGTAACACTTGTAGCACTTGATGTTGGAATAGTTTGACCGGTCGCTTCTTCCTCGACCGCATCCTCTTCCTCGCCAATTTAGTTGGCTCGACAGTCCCTTCTCCTTATAGAATCCTCCAGAATTGCTGCCTTGACCACCGCGACCATTTCCATGACCTCCACGGCCACGAGTTTTACCTACAAAATTTTGAGAATAGAATACCTTTTCGTCTTTGATTGACGCCTTGGTCTGAAGTGCTTGCTCGAGTGGCTCCTCCTTCTTTTTCTTACATTGTTCATGTGCCTCCAGAGAACCGGCAAGCTCGTCGACTATGAGCGTCGCAAGGTCCTTTGATTCTTCTATTGGGCAAACAACATTCTCAAAATTGTCAGTTAATGATCTCAAAATCTTCTCGACAACTCGCGCATCAGTTAGCGCTTCGCCATTACGAGTAAGTTGATTCGCCACAACTTGTATAGGGTGACGTAGTCGGATACACTTTCTGACTCCTTCATCTTCCTGCTCTCCAACTCGCCATGAAGAGTTTGGAGATGCACTTGCTTGATTCGGTCGGCTCCTTTGAACACTTTCTTTAAAGTGTCCCATGCTTCTTTTGAAGTAGTTGCACCGGCAATCTTCTCAAAGCCCGACTCGTCAACAGCTCGGAACAACATGTATAATGCTGCTTTATCCTTCGAACGTGCCTCTTTCAACGCCTTGTTTTGAGCCGCCGTATAACTTGTGGTACTTGATGGTTCTTCGAAACCTTCTTCGACCGTCTCCCATGTATCTTGAGATCTAAGAAGAGCTTTCATTTGGATGCTCCAATTCTCTTAGCTTGCCTTCGTTAGTCGTTGTAGTGGCATTTGCCCCGTTACAAACGTCATTGGCTTTGATACCAATTTGAAAACTAAAATACAAATAAACTCACAATAGGAGGAGAGAATGGAAGTTCAAAGACACTTTTCCTTTTTTTTATATTCATATTAAAAATACAATCATCAAGTCGTTTATATAGGTACGAAGCACTAGTATGCCGATAACTGAAAAACTAATTAATTCTAAAAAGAACATAAAAGATAATTATCTTTTATATCTCCAATACCACCGTTATCTCATACATTACTCCTCTTCCTTTTACTTTTTCAACCAAATAAAAACTCATAAAATATAGCATGCTTGTGGGTTTTCTGGAGCTGATCTCATGCGGAACAACTTGTCTGAATTCCATCCTTTGTTGTTTGTTATTGAGAATGTATCAAAATATTTTTCCGAATACCTCTCCTCTGCAATTGTTGTTGCGCCCTACAACTATTAATCATCGGTTGAAGGACTGCTGCACACTCCTCTTGGGATACCAATATCAAGTGATTTCCAATATGTAGAAGAAGGCTCTTAACTTTCTAAAGGTCAATGACTCTCTTTCCAAAGAGATGCCTGAAATCCCTGATTTGAAAATTTAGTTCTTATATTTTTCTCCTTGTACAAACATCTGTGTTCATATGATTTTTTTGGAACAAAGGATTAAGGTGTGCAGAATCTTAGGAATGATGATCAAGGACACAGCAAGTCAGCATAAGTTGGAGGAGATGGATGACTAGCGGCTGCACTGAGAGTGGTCGTCGGTAGTCTCTTCTTTGTTGGTGGTTGGCGAATAGCCCTTGTGAGTGGTCGTCACACCTTCTGGTTTCGTAGATTAGTGCCGCCTTTGTTTGCTTGTCTTCTCTTGGTTGGTTCTTGCTTACAACCTACCACCATCATTCATCATGTTCTTTCATTAACATCTCTCGTTTCATTTTCTCATCAGCATTGCTATTATTACAGATGAAATCCTAAGGCCACTGGTGATGAGATGTATGAATGCGACGCTGCTGCTGCTGCTGCTTCTTCTTCTTCAACATGTCATCTCTGGTTGCTGCCAATATGATTCGCCAGCCCCAATCTGGCGAATCCTCCTCCAGTCGAAGGTATCCAATGGTGATTTGGTGGTCACTCTTTTTTTTTTTTTTGCATACTCAAGACTGATTAATAAGGTGCTTAATGCTGCCATACCCCTTGTTTATGGCTGATGGGGAATGGATGTTCAGTATAAATTTTAGAATTTATAGATGGAATTGCTATAATTTTAAAACTTAAACTGGAGTTGAATGTATAATAAAATAATAAAATGAAATAAAAAAGAACAAAAAGGAGTGTGAGGGAGACAGATTAATAATCAACAAAAGTCAGAGACGAAAGCAATCATGGATGACTTGTTGAAAATTTCCCAAACCTAGAAAAATATATGGGTGTAGTTTAGGAACTTATGGGTTCAACACACTCACAGAGAAAAAACTTAGAAAGAAAGAAAAGCACGACTGTTCCCCACTTGCTCTTGCTTTATGTGGAGGAAAAGAATAATAAGAAGAAGAAGAAGCAGTGCTTGAAGAAGTAAGATATTGGGAACCAAACTCCATCACTTAAATTAACCCTTCTTTCTACAAGTGTGCGTATATGGGTCAAAAGATGATAAGAAATCAAGGAAAGGCAAAAACCCTAAAACTCCTCCCTTGGTTTGCAATGTAATGATGGAGTGCAACTAATCTCTGGCCCAAATGCTTGTTTGCATTCCCAATCATATCCCAATTCCAATCCTCCATCATTAAAGGCTGCTCCACCACAAACCCTAATCCCCCATAAAAGACAAAACCCATATACTTCATTTCTGATCCAAGCATCAAATTTCTTAAGGTCACCGTCGTCCCCCTGTTTTGGAGGAAACCCCACATCTTCCTTTTTTTTTAAAAAAAAAACATTGAATTCAACTCAATATTGTTTGTTATCCTCTTCTGGCTTCTCCTCACCTACTCCCAATCCCAAGCATCACGGTGCTCAAGAAAGCCATCGGTGCTCCTCCAAGACCTCGCCATTAAGTCTTGCCATTAATTCTCTGACCTTTTCTGTCTTTCTAGGTTTATTATCCACTGAACTAAGCAGCCATCTTTCTCAGCAAACAAGGAAGAGAGGGTTTTGTATTTATTTTATATTTCTTGAAGTTAAAAAGTGGAGCATTGGATCCTGAGCGAATCACCCTATATACTTTGTCCTTTTTTTACAAAAAAAATGATTTTACAGTCAAGAGCTAGTAATATTTTGAGTATTTACCAAGTGGTAACTCTTTCCAGGAGAAGGTAAATAAAAAAAGTTTACATAGTAAGTATAATAATGGTCCCCCTATTTAAATAGGTGAAGTCGATCTCATAATTTGTGCCTTTGCCTTCCCTCACGTTCCATTCTGGTTAATTCTGTAGCCATGTTACCATGTGGAATGTATTGGACTTTCATCCTCATTTTTAAGCTTCAGATTCGTCCGGTTCAATTAAACAAGAGCAGCAGCAGCAAAAAAGAAGAGATTAGAATAAAACTAATTGCGTTTTAATATCCAGTAGTGATGATCATACACTCGGTTCATAATATTATAATCTTTGCAGGTAAAGTTTGGAGATGAAGAAGATGGCCGCATTGGATTCGTTCAGTTCAATTCAGTTGATGGGCGAGAGAACACGTACTGGAAGCAGCAGAAAGCGCTGACATCTCGGTCGAGATTCCTGGCTTCGTCTTCAATGCGGAGCCCCAATCGCCCAGTTCATCTGTTCCTCCCACAAGCATTCGAACGAGCAGACAAACTGCATTCCCTACCGCGCCCAACCCCCTTCTCTCCCTCTCTTCGCAGCAGCTGCAGCAGCAGCGGCAAGAAGAGGAAGCAAAGCAGGGAGGAGGAAGCGGAACCCAAAAAGTAGCATCGACCATTAGCCAAGGGCAGGAAAGGTGCTCACATGGATCGAGGCGGAGGTGAGGAGAGAGAGAGATCGAGGAAAAGGCCACCTTGTTCTTTAACCCCCTCTCCTCCTCCCTCAGAGCCCCTCTTCTTTTTAGGGGCTTTGAGAGGTTCTCGGGACGAGACCCACCCCCACGCCATGAAAGCAAACGGAGAAAAGGTGAAAAGAGATGCAAACAACAGTGGGGAGCCGTACTGCACCGGCGGCAGGCGGGACGCAGAGGCATTTCACGGCGGACGAAATCAGTGCTCAATATATTACAATGAGATTGGGGAAAGATGACGGCAGCTTTCCCGATGCCATGCCAGATCTCTCTTTCTCTCTCTCTGTCTGTCGATTATGTTATGTTCTCCTCACGCGTGGAAATTACAGGAGAAAGTTCATCATCATCATTATCATTATCGATGGCTCACTCGCACTGCAATCTGCTACGACAAATCCTAAATCGTCCCCGAGAAGAAAAAAGATTAATTTACATGACAAAGTTACCAGCTAATACTTAAACGAAGGCTACATTTTGCTGCCGCTTCTCCTCCTTCCTCACGATGATGATGCGTTGTTTATGGGATCGCTCATCGAACGCACCAGCGGTGACTCAGAACCTGGAAGGAGTCGGAATTTGGAGTAGAAATTAGCGAACTTGATTTGGTTGGTGGTGGAGGAAGAAGGGATGTGTAATGGGGATCGGCGGGGTATACCTTGCTCTGCGGCAGTGAAGGATCGTTTGCAGTGGGCGATGGCGCTCTGGATACCATCCTGTTGCTGTAGGAGGGAGTCGTCCCGCCGCCGGGGAGGGGGCGAAGGGACGGCAGCCACGGCGGCCGATGCTGACCGGCTCTTCCCCAGCCTCTTGCACACCACCCGCAGCCCTGCCGCCAGTATCTTCCCCCCACCCGCGGTCGCTACGGGCTGTGCCACTGCTGCGACTTCCATTGTCGCAGGCAGGGGAGGAGGAGGTGGCGGCGGCGGTGGCGGTGGCGGGGGCGCTGCTGCTTCCTCCACAGGTGGTGGAAGTGCAAGCGGTGGGGCAGGGAGTTCCACCTCCACTTCCGTCTCCTCACCTTCGGCAGTGGCTGGCTCTTCGGATGCCGAGTCCGAGGGAGGAAGCTGCCCGGTGAGCCTCAGCCGCTCGGCGTACTTCCTGGAGACGCGAACGTAGAGCGGCTTGATCTTGTTGAGATACTTCTGGACCACTTCTTTCACCAACTTCTTCTCCGCCTCCGTGGCAGCTGAGGCAGAAGTGACGGCCGTCTCCTCTGCCGGGGGTTTCGCCGCGCGGCTACCGCCGCCTCCGGCAGGGTTGCGGGAGCTGCCGTCCCTGGCGAAGAACGAGACGAACGGAGCGTCCACCACCTTGAATTTGATAAAGAACTTGTTTTGATTCGGTGGCTCCCTTTTAGGAGAAGCCGGCGCCGCCTCCTCTGCTGCCGCGGGGGAGGGGGCCTCGGCAGCGGGGGTAGGGGCAGGGGCGGGGGCGGCAGGGGCAGCGTTGGTGGCTTCGGTGGCATTGGCCTCCGAAGGCGTGGGTTTCGGCTTGCGGAGCCCGAGCAGGAAGACACGAACCTTGGTGGCGGTCCTGACGAAGTACGCTGGGAACTGGTGCTTGGGATCGGCCTCGGAACCGCCGCCGGCGGCGGCGATGACGATGGAAGAAGGGTCGAAAGGCACGAGCTTTCCCTTAAAAAAGAGGTCGTCAGAGGGAGAGAAGGCATCAAACTCTCCCCCATCTCCACCGCCGCTCCCGTCGGAGCTCACCGCGAAGTTGAACTCCCTCTCCACCTCCACCTCGTCCGCCTCCGCCCCGCCGTCAGGGGCGCCAACCTCCGGACCGGTCCCCTCCTCCTCGCCCTCGCCATCGTCGGTCAGGGCGGCGAACTCGAGGTCGAAGAAGGGGCCGTCGTCGTGGTCGTGTCCGTCCTCGTCATCGTCATCGTCGTCCGTGCCATCGGAGGGGTAAAGGACGGAGGTGGCGATGGTGGCGGCGGCAGCGGGGTCCGGGGAGGCACCGGTTGTAGCTGCGGCGGGGGCGGCGGGAGCAGGGGCAGCGCCGCCACCGCCGCTGCTGCGCAGGTATTTGAGGAAGCTGAAGGAATCCATGGCGGCTTTGGAAGGCATGACATGCAAGAAGCAAAGGCGAGGGCAGGGGGGGAGGAGAGGAGGGGGAGACCGCTTTCTGGGCTTTTTAAATCCTTTTAGTTAACATTTCTCCTCCTCCTCCTCCTCCTCCTCCTCCTGCGCCTCCACCGTCTCTCTCCCGTGTCTTCATTTCTCCTCTGCTGACACTGACAACATGTCTCACCTCGTTGCCCCTTTTTCTTTCTTTTCTTTTTAACCTCCGTTTGATTTTTAGAAGAAGTGCAAACCGTGGAGTGCGGTCATCAATTATAAAATCATATACTATTTCTAAAATATTAAAAATACTATGCATCATCATGTACTGATCAATATCAAAATGTATTTATATAACATATTTTAAAGCGATTACATAAAAAATTATACGTAGAATAGAGAAGGTCATGAAGATTGATTATGATATCTACTTATCGCTCTTAATTGTTTTTTTTTTGTCTCTTTAAAAAGATAAGTAGGAAGATGGGTCTTATGGCTTTTAATTGTGGTTTCCTTCTTTTATTATCATTAAATGTTAAGATAAATGGCTACGGAAAAAGCTACTGATTAACTATAAGTAACTTAGGATCTGTAGTTATGAAAAAAAGCACCTTGAGTAGCTTATATGTTTAGAACGTAGAGCATCTATCCTGGGAATCAGAATAAGCAATTAAATGGAGAGATGAATCCGATGCAGTGGTTGTCGAACTTGTAAGGGCAAAAGATGATGATGGCCTTCAGTGATTTGTCTTCAGGGGGGCTAAGGAGGAGAGGTGCAGGTTAGAACTTAGAAGCCAAGGAGTTTTCATATCAGCTTTGGAGTGAAAACATTTTTTCACTGAGGTAGAATCATATTAAGGAGTTTTGGGTTTCTAATAGCACGTAAAGTACAGGAGACAGTCAATTAGTACCGAGCATGATGCTTAAGATCTGGTCATCTGTTAGCAACTGACGGAGGAAGCCTGGACAACATTAATCATTTCGATAATAACTTGTGCTTGCTGGTGTTCTTCATTGCTCTCACAATCAAGACTTAAATAACTTAGAAACGCTAAGCATCTGAGGTTATTGGAAAATGACCAAAGACTTTTACTGTCACCTCTCGTAAGTACGTAAGGTTACTGCTCACTGTGCTCTTTGCTTGGGCTCACCAGGTACGTGATTAGATCGAGCCCTCATGAATGGCTGGGTTTGACCCTCAGGTTGGAGCAAGTTCAGGGTTGATGGAACTCTTGCAATATATCTATGAGCCACCTGATTTTAAGTCAACTCGATCCTAGTTATTGAACCATGATTAGCAATTGAACCATGATTTTAATTCCTAGTTATTGAACCATGATTTTAATTCCTAAATTGTCTGATTAGCAATTTAAGTTGCAGTCGTAGATTGGGTTAGTCGAATGTTGATTGATTTATCTAGTTTTGACCTAATTTAATTCATAATAGACTTCAAGCTGAAAATAATTTTCACAGTTATACCTCAAGATTTAAATCCTATCCGATGGAGTCCTTTTCGTGCAAAAACTTATTCGTATTAAATTTTCTATAGTCTAATTTACATCTAGGTCCTCTATGCTTTATATAATAAAAAAATAACCCTCAACCTAAAGTAACAAGTTCCACGTATCTGACTTCTTGTTATTCCAGCTGAGAAGTCTCCAATAAGGTGAGATTTTTCAAGGAAAACAACGTGACTTATTTAATTACTCTAAGTCAATTACCAATAGTTCATCACTTATATACAAATTTGACTATAAAAGTACATGAAGCATTAGTATATTATTATAATGGATCGATTGATAGATGGAGTCACCGTCGTAATAGATACAAATATATTTCCTAAGTAGATATTAAATATTCAAAAGAATATAATTTCACAAAAAGAATAGTTTTATCTTAAAGTATGATATTGTTAATTTTAAAAAAAAAATTATAAGTGATGATTTTTTAAAAATAAAATAATGATCGCTTTAGTACTTGATTGACTAGGATATACTGTAACTTAAGATATTTAAAATCATCTTTTTCAATATATATATATATTAGGTAATTCTAAAGTTATTAGATATTTACTTTAAAATATGTACATGATAATACCACATCCAACACTATCACTCTACGAGTATTTTTTTTAATTTCATATCCTGCAACTGCATGGTGGTTGTTGTTTTTTTATAGTTTTTTTAAAGGAAATTCAAAAAAATAAAAATATATTCTGAAATATTAAAAAAAAACTCAGTCAACAGATGATTAAACATACATATAAAAAAAAAATTAAAATAATTTTAATTTTACCACCTCATGAATGCTTTTAAAAAATACATTAATATATAAATAATTATTTATTGGACAAATATCCACGGAGATCAAAGATCAATCGATCGACTGCGTGAGATATAATTAATGCTAAAATTTCTGCAGATATTTAATATAATTTTGTCCTGTCATTTCCAATGCAAAGTCTACTCTCTTCATTTCCAATGGGATGATTACGAATGATTTCATCAATTATTTATTGTCATCACCGGTTGATGATCCTGCCCCGTTGCATGATTAATTTGAAGTTGAATTGTCTATATATTCAGATGGCTTGTGTCTTAAAAGTTCAAAACTCTAATCATATCTGCTATGTAATTAAATTTCTATCAGATGGTTGAGATCGAACATAAGAAAGAAAAAAAATACACGAAACGCGATGCAAACGTAAAAAGAACAGGAAAAGATAGAAAGTTGTAAACCCTAATCAGATAACCCCTTAACCATCGGTTTCTTTTATTTTAGCTTGCAATTAAAATAATATTTTGATGAATTTTCATCCAAAAAAAATTCACCGGACTCAAAAAGTGGCAGAGACAAGCTCTGATATCATTTAAAAAGTGGATCCTGTTCACGATGTACGGCTTTACAATCCGTCTCAGACGCTTCATTATCAAAGCAACAGGCTCCGGGCCCCTCGACTGAATCCTGAATCCATGGTCCCCTGGTGCCACCTCCCCATTGCAAGATTAGAGCCAGAAGAGCCACCTGCAGCGGATCGTCCCCTCCCAATTAACTGCGCCGAGCTTGGAGCGGCGCTTCGCAGCGGATCCCCGCATTTATTACGCACCGTTGCATCGAATTTTTTTACTGTCATTTTTAGAATATATTTTCGACCATATTTTTTGATATTAAATATAAATTTTAGTTTGCATGCTTTAATTTTCGCGCGACATAATTTTCTGGGCAAATATTAGTAGTATTATTATAATTGGCCGTGACGTATGTCGTGACTTATGCCGTGGCCAAGATTATGCGGAGTTTGGAGCGGATCCCCGACGCGTCCTGCGGCTTCCATCTCGATCTCAGCCTTCCTGGTACCGGATGGCGTTGCCATTAATGACGGTGGTGGTGGTGGTGGCCCATGCAGGCTGCCGCTTCGATGCCCACCACCTGCTCGTCCATTTGCCACAGAGAGAGAGAGAGGAGGGGGTACATGGCGAGAGGACGAGTAGGTGGCGATGAGAGGCTGATGAACAGAGGGAAGACAGTGAGGAGAGAGAGAGAGAGAGGGCGGTGAGCCCAGAGCCCCGTGCGCGGCGTCCGATCGGCGTCAGAGGTCACAGCTAGTGGCCGTGTGAGTGCGAAAGGAGGTCCTTAAGGCTGCCGCGTCGACTGTGGCCTCTGCCGCGTCGCGTGGAGGGGGGGCCGGCGTGCTTGGGGTTCGGCCGGGATTCTCTTCTGGCGAGTCGGAGGAGGGAGGGGGAGGATGCATCATTCATGCATGTAAGAGGAGGAGGAGGAAGAAGAAGAAGAGGGAAGAGGACTCTGCAGCGCCATTGCTCGACGTATTGCTCACATGACTCTGTTTTCTAGCAGACAAAGCGCAGTGCACTGTTTGTACGTTCGTACCGAGGAGGGAAAAATAATTTCTCTTCTTGGGTAGATCTGAAGAGACCGATGAAGGCGAGAATTTTGCCACCTCACTCGTTTCCATTCCATGCAAACAAAATTTTTGTAGATAAATAAATTACGTGCCATTGTGAATCCATTCGTGACGGTAATAATAATAATACCACGTATAACTGGTAAATGGCTGATCAATTATTTTTCCTATAATTTGATTTTTTTTTAAAAAATTCACCCTTGCAAGTTTTAGAATGCGAGTACCTGGAATATACAGAATAGAAGTGTCTTCAAATAATTTATTGATCTATTGTCGTGCTAAAAATAAAAATGTCAAATTTGATTCATAGTTAATTGAATAGCACTCGTGATGGTTATGGGCTCATCAACGATGCAAGTCGAGCCCTGAAGGCCCAAGAAAAACCCAAAAGGAAAAAAGAAAATAACCACGCAGTCATCATTATAATTTGATTACGAGTCCAGATTAATCCTAGATCGGGTTCACAAATGAGTCGGGTTCGATGAGAATTTTGCAAATTAAGTCTTGACTTGGCGCGACCGCAGGACCAAATCGTTGACTCGACCGGACCGGATCCGACCAACTTGGATGGCCGACCCGGCCCCCAAACTAAGCAGCGTCGCGACCGCGCTGTGCCACGCGCCCCCCACGACGCCCTCCTGCTTCTTCCACGCGTCACCATCTGACGGCCATGATCTGTTCCTTCTTGCTCCCTCTCATTTTTTTATATCGCGCTGTCAGCACAACCACCTTCGCCTTCCTTCTCTTCTTTCTCGAACTTTCGGTAGGAGGAAAGCGCAGAGAGGAACTCACCAAGCCGGAGCGGATCGACGAGCCATGGCGGATCGCTCGGAGGAGCCGGCCCCTGTGACGGAGAAGATCGAGGAGAAGCCCCGCGGGTCGCCGTCTTCGTCCTCCGATTCCGAGGGCGAGAAGCCGGAGCCGTCCCCCGCTGCCGCCACCCGCAAGGTCTACCGCCTCTTCGGGAGGGAGAAGCCCGTTCACCACGTCTTCGGCGGTGGAAAGCGTACCTCTCGGAGACCTTCCTTTCTTCTTTTTTTGGTTCTTGTTGTCCCTTCCGTCTGCTTTTTTTCATTTTCTTTTCTATTTTTTTATGGGGTTTGAGTTTTGGTGGTTAGTTCGTTTGGATTTGTGTATATTTGATATAACGTGATTTCATGGAAGTGTTTTATTTGCTTCGAAGCGGAGTGGTATTCGCGTTGTGATTATAATAAGGCTTTGGTTTCTACTTCTGGTAAGTGGTCAGCGTTTTCGATGCTTTAGGGAATGCGCAGGAAAAGCCATGCCCAGTTCGAGTATTGTGTGCTTCTGCTCTCTGGTTATCGACTCTAGACTGCTGTAGTTATTGCTTCACCTTAGTCAAAACTATTTGTCCTGTTCAATATACAATTGTTTTAAATTATTGGTACAAAGTGTATTTTCTTAGCAATTGGGTTCTATTGGGTTCAATAGTCAAAGTTAAATTATGGTACTTTTTTTCCCTATGAACTGGATCAGGTGTCACAAAATTTTCTTTTCTATTCCTTTCTTTACAGACAATTCGAAAATCAAATTATTTCAGATTCTTGTTTGGGTATTAAAAATATTAAAGACAATCTTCACTATTTTCTGTTCAATAATTTGCCTTTGGATGATTAATGATATCGATAACCTAGTTTACTGGTTTTCTTTATTTTTTTCTTAGCTGCTGATGTGATTCTATGGAGGGACAAGAAGATCTCAGCTGGAGTGCTCACTGGTGCTACTGTTATTTGGGTTCTGTTTGAGGTAGTCGACTATCATCTACTCACTTTGATCTGCCATGGCTTTATGCTCTCATTGGTCATACTGTTCCTGTGGTCGAAGGCTTGCACCTTCATTCACAAGTAAGAATTTTGTTGTTCTTGGCACTCTACCCTGTCGAGTTAATTTGTAGCTTAGGCATCACTTAATTGCATTCCAGATCTCCCCCACGCCTCCCGGACCTGAGCATCCCTGAAGATCAAGCTGTAAAAGTTGCACAGACGGTGAGGTATGAGATCAACAGGGCTCTTGCTACTGTCAGGGAGGTTGCACGTGGACGAGATCTAAAGAAGTTTCTTGCTGTATGTTGACTTGATCAACGCCTTCCTCCTACAGAAATTTTTGACCTTTGAAGCTTTTGATGAGGTTTTGTTACGGATGCATTGCTTGGTTTTTGTAGGTGATCGCTGGACTCTGGTTACTGTCGATTATAGGAAGCTATGTTAATTTCTTGACCTTGGTCTACATGCGTAAGAGAGCCCTATTTACTTCGAGTTAGCTACTGCCATCTAACATATATATAGAAAAGCTAATGCGCTCCTGCTTCCTTTTCTTTTGCGACCAGTATTTATAACACTGCACACGGTGCCAGTTCTGTACGAGAAGTACGAGGACCAGGTCGATACCCTTGCTGAGAAAGCGATGGCTAAAATAAAGAAGCAGTATGCTGTGGTTGATGCGAAGGTTCTTAGCAAGATCCCCAGGGGCCCGTTGAAGGACAAGAAGCAGTAGATGTGTAACGGCGCTCTATCGATAATGGATTAGGTTTTTACTGGTCGTGGGTGGATCTTTCTTTGTATTGCTACAACTGTTAATCCAGTGCTTGAATAAAAAAGACTGAAAACACTTCTGACACCTTGTTTAAAGTGTTTAGATTTTCTAATTCGATGTATTAATGTATCTGTTCCTTGGTAAATAATGTATCTGTATCTGTCCCTTGGTAAATAATGTATCTTCCACCCTTGTTTATATAGAGGTGCATAATGTGCGCCTTCGTGATGAACTGTTGTTGTATATGGTACTTGCACAAGTTGGTCTTTTCATGTGCCTTACTTTGTAGATTGCACTTTCTTTCCTCACTTCAGTTGAACAAAATCTATTGTAGATTGTACTTTCTTTCCTCACTTCAGTTGAACAAAATCTAATGAGTTAATGTTTGTTTCGTAAAAATACAGGGGAAAACACCTCATTACGTTTATATTGTTCTGATTTCCATTCATCTTTTCCGATCATACTTTCCAGTGGACGGACAGAAGTTCAATATCAAACATTTTTAATTATGATTCATTCAAATAATTGAGTATTTAGTCTTTTTAAAAATAATAATTTTTAAAAATCATCGAGCTGCCACTGATCAATTTGTGACTTACTCTCTTTGATTTTTTTTTTATACCGACCTATATGAACTGCTCTGGTTAGTAAACTCTGTGTCCTTAAAGTTAACAAAATAATAAATTATAACGTCAAACAGTTATGCCCGGTCGCGCTCGTGCTCATCTTTCCTCGCATCATTATTCGCCCCTGATCATTTCTGGTGATGCTCACGACTCCGAGAAGAAAAGGGATATTGGATAAGACGTCCATGACTGAGGAAAGGTCCAACTGCAGACAGCTGCTCTCTTATCCGACCCTGCTCTAGCTCACGATCCTCTCCGATTCCGACGATGCACGCGAACCTCTGCGAGATTGGCGCCGTCGTGTTCTCCTTCGGGCGTGGATGCCATCTCCGGCCGCTTCCTGGAGAGCCCCCAACGGCAGGCGAGCGGCGGCGGCGGCGGCGGCGTGGCACGTTAAGCCGAGTCGCGCCGTGAGGCGGCAATGCGAGAGCGCGGCAGTGCATGGGGCTGCACGACCTGGTGGAGGCGGAGAAGAAGAAGCGCGAGGCGCTGGAGAAGGTTGCGAAGAGGAAGAGGGAGCGGGGTCGGCCTCTTCCGGTACGCTGACGGGGAGGGCCTCCCCATAGAGGAGCTCCAGGAGTTAGAACGCCGCCGAATGGAGCTCCGCGGGAATGCGGCGATGTGGGCGGACCAGCTCCTCCAGGAAACCAACTCGGGCCGCAAGCCCCTGTCCCCGCCCCCTCCGCCGCAACACTTCCACGCGTTGGGTGGCGCCTCCGCCGCTCATCACCGGGCGACGTTCGTTATCGAGAAGAAGGGCGACGTGCGCCCTTCTACTCTCAGCAGGGGTTTTGGTTACGGACATCTCCATGTAACCTTTTCTCCCACGGCATTGTCGGACGACCTCGGTGGCGGCAGCGGGTTAGAGTTCATATTAAAACACTTGGTAATAACAATTGACGTAAATATTCCATCGCCAGAACTCGACCAGGGAACTTCGAGCGAGTGCCAAGTATCATAACCAGCTCGACTGCACAGTTCTTAATGTTTACGGGTAAATAAGAAAAATTATCCAAAATAACTAATGTCAAAAAAAATTATGATATGCATCACAAATCAAAAGTTCGCGGCGGGTGAATACGTCTGTAATTTCGTACATGCGTAGTGAAGTTTATAAACTTTTCAGATGGTAACTAGTAATTTTATTTCAGTTTGTACTTAATTAAACCTGGAAACTATAAACTATTTGAAGCGGGAGAGAGGAGCGCCGCAGTGGCCACCAGGTGCATGAATCTCTCGGCGTGCACTGTTGGAGCACAGAAGCGAAGGCCATGGCCGTCAATTTGTCTCGAGGCTCGAGCATGTCATGCGCGCAATTAATCCTATCAAGAACCTGCGGCCGGGGATTCGGAAGTACCTCTCTTTCACTGCACCGGAGTCATCTCAGTCTACGTGGGTGACATGCGGAGAGCCTGGGAACTCGCGAGCGCATGGGAGCACTCACCGTTCTCGAGGGGGTGGACGACGGACGGGGGAGATGACGCGCCGTGATCCAGTCGGTATCCAGTGGGCGTATTCGGCGGCATCCGCCGTCCAGTTTCAGGATCTGATATAAAGCGGTTGTGGGATGAATGGAGCTCGAGCGCCAGGGGTGGCGACACTTGCTGGCGAGTGGGTGGAAGCGGCCGCTGCGCTCTCGCTTGCTTTGTCCAATACTTGCCGGCTTTCGTCGGCGGTGATTCGTCTTTGGACCCCGTTTCTTTTGGGGAGGAAGAGGAAATAGGTCTTTGCATTCTTGAGCCCTCTTTCTGTGGCGATATTTTAGGGCTTTCGGATCCGCAGGAACCGCGGCTATATAAAGCGTTTTCTTCAACCAACGGGAGGAAGCAGTTCAAACCTTTGTGAACCATCGGACGATAGCATTTCGAATCGCAAAGGACAAGTAGATACTTATCCCCAATCCCGGCGTTCTACCATTAAATTCTTTTTCTTTTGCCTTCTCCCTGGTCATCTGAAATTTTGCTCTTGTTTATCAACACTGAATCGAGAAAGAGAACATTCTTAACGAAGGTCGGTGAGCAAGCCTATTTTCCTCGTTTTGGATTTAAGTGTGTTCATCGACTCTCGTCAATTATTGGCGGAAGGAATTCTCTTCTGCCTTTTCGATGACAAATGGTGGAATTTCTTTTGCTGGGTTTCAGTTTGAGCATGCTCGCTGCGCGTTGTGCCATTTTGTGAAAGGCATCATGTTTTGAAGCTTGCAAGAATAATCGGTGAATTTTTGATGTGTATTTTCCTGGTTTTCAATTGCACTGTTTTCAGTTTTTTAGGAAGATAATTTGCCTTCTTGTCGATTTTAGGTAGTGTTCTTCACTAGGCTGCCCCACCTCTGTTTTTTTGAGCGAAATGGAAGAATTTTTGATATTTGCCTTTTCCAATTTATTCCCAGGGAGGAACAAATATAATACAAGGACCTTAAGCGGATTTTGGGAGAGAAAATGGAGCAGAAGCATATTGTCATGTCAGCCCTGGGAGTTGGGATCGGTGTCGGTGTGGGGCTCGGTTTGGTGTCCGGTCAAACTGTTGGTAGATGGGCGGCACCACAATCTGGTTCTTCCTCTGCCTTGACGACCGAGAAGATTGAGCAGGAATTGAAGAGGATGATTGTGGACGGGAAGGACGTCAAAATTACTTTCGATCAGTTTCCCTATTATCTCAGGTAGATAGTAGTCTTGTTAGTTAAGGTTTCAATTTATTTTTACCTCTAAAAAATGTTTAATTATTAATTTGTTATTCTTCTAGCCGATTGTTAGACATTTCTATTTTTTTCTGCGGTAGTAAGATTGTTTTGTTTGCTTGATTGGCTTCCCCGATGAAAAGAAGACATTTAATGTGTTGAATTATAGGCTTGTGAAGTTTAGTTGATGGTGCAAACAAGCTTAGGTAATATTTCTTCTGATGATCAGCACCCACCACCTTAGATGTTGTTTTGTGATTGAATTAATCTGAAAATTGAATTGAGCAAGCAAAGGCAATATGGAATGTGCATCCAGAAGGAGGATAATTCCCTCAGTTGCTCATATATGTCTACTTCAGAATGGACAATTTTATTTATTTACTTGTTAGATTACCATGACAGAGACTTCACTATTTCATTTTGCGTCCAGAAGAAGGATTGTTCCCTTAGTTGATCTTATATATCTATAATAAAATTGACAATTGGATCAATTTAATGGTTAGAATATCCACCATGACAGAGACTTCACTATTTACATTTTGCGTCCAGAAGAAGGATTATTCCCCCCAGTTGATCTTATATATCTACTAAAGAATTGACATTGGATCAATTTAATTGTTAGAATTTCCACCATGACAGAGACTTGACTATTACCATTTTGGTTTAGTTTAACTAAGCTTTAGGCGGTAGCAGAACTGACAATTTGCCGTCAAAATTGTTATGGCCTACAACAAAAAGTTTATTATTGAACTCGGTAAAGATGCCCCATATGGTGAAAAACAGTCGGTACATAAGCAGGGTCATGAGTGTGTCCTTCCCTTTCATTTTGTCAGATTTGTTGGTAGTTATGGCTTCAGAAGTGGTTGATGAAACTCTTCATCCCATTACTTCTGATAGTTATATGTGTGTGTGTATACACACATACATAAACATTTGTATAATTATTTATTGTTTATATGACAAACGTAAATAAGTACAGATACACACATATATATTTGTATAATTATTTATTGTTTATATGACAAACGTAAATAAGTAGCAGTCAAATTTCATATGAAGCCTCAACTATGATGTCGTCATCATCTTTAACTACCTCATTCGTTCTATGTGCTCTAGGTCTAGTGTTAAGTATTATGACCTACACCACAAACTTTTTTTTTTTCCTTTTTCTATTGAAGATGTACGAAAACTTTCTTGCTGACTTTGGAGTAGTATGCATCTTAATATCCTTTTGAATGAACCCTGATGTGTTTGGATGAGTTTGGCAATAGATTGTGGGCCAATGTTTTCGAAACTAGTTATGATGTATTTATCTCATAACATGCCTATATCTAAATTTATGCATATGGCTGGATAACCTTAAATGTGGAGTTAAGTCTTTCCTTTTTGTCCTAAAGTTATTTGTTTTTCTTCTTGTGATTTTGCCGTTGTTCTTATTGTCCTGAAATCTTATTTCAAATGGTAGTGAGCAAACTCGAGTGTTACTCACAAGTGCAGCCTATCTACATCTGAAGCAAGCAGATTTGTCCAAGTACACTAGAAATCTTTCTCCTGCAAGCCGTTCTATTTTGCTATCCGGCCCTGCAGGTAATTTCTATTAATGTGCTGTGGAATTTTGGATTTTTGTTCCAGTGGACATGTATATGTTATCCTAACTTGGAAAAAAAAAATGTTTCCAATTGTAAGAGTTATATCAGCAAATGCTTGCTAAAGCATTGGCACACTACTTTGAGGCAAAGTTGCTCTTGCTGGATGTCGTTGATTTTTCACTTAAGGTATGTCTTTCAGTTAATATTATCTTTGAACGTAGAGTTCGGACCCAACTTATGATACTTATGTTCCTTTTCAGATACAAAACAAATATGGAAGTGCTGCGAAAGAATCTGTAAGATCTCAGAATTTGGTTCAGATTCCATTTGTGAATACTACAGCAATTAAATTTTCTCACCCTTTTCTAGATGATGGATTTTAGAACTTGAAAATATCGAGTTTTTCATATTTCACTAATATGCAGTTCTGAATGTGTGTTTCTCTGTCATGGTTTAGTCATTTTGTAATTGCTATGAATCAGAGGCTGAAATGAAAGTAGAATACCTGTTCAATTCACAATTCTCTTCTTGTTTACACTAGATACATGAGGACTTTTCAACTTCCTTGTAATTACTCCTATGCACTAATTATCGCACCTTATAAGTGCTATAGTTATCTTTATATTAAGTAATTTAGTTTATACTGATTAATCATTTACTAATGGAGGACTTTATCTTCAGACAGAAATTATGCCTTCACAACAATGCACTTCTTGGTCATGTACTCTTTAACATCTAAGTTTGAATTTCACTTATTATGGTTTTTTTTTCCTGCAGATATTTAAAAGATCCATATCTACTACAACACTTGATCGAATGTCTGGTTTATTAGGATCTATTTCTATCCTACCTCAGAGAGACGAACCCAAAAAAGGTGGCACAAAAGAGAGCTTTTCTCCATCTCCAATTGAAAATAGTAGTTGAAGTTTCATGTGCTTGATTGATAAACTTTAGTGTCTTCTTATTCTTGTAAACCTCCTGAAAAATACTCCTGTTAGTTTGAAGGTTAACTACTGGACATTGTGGCAGGATCTTTGCGCAGGCAGAGCAGCAGTCTGGACATGAGTTCAAGGTTGATTTACCATTCAAAATTTCTGCATAAAAAAATAGTAAGCCTACTATTATTGCTTTATTCACCTGAGTCTCCTTTCAGAACATCAGAAAGCACCGAAAATGGGCCAAAACTTCGAAGGAATGCTTCTGCTTCAGCTGATATGAGTTCTCTAGGAGCACAGGGTTCTGCTAATCAAGGTTCTTCCAAATGTTCATCAGCATGATAACTGGAATCTGTACTTATTCACCAGCATAAATAAAAAGTAGGGTTGCATGAAGCAATTGCCAGCCAATATAATATAGACTTGGATCCTTATATGTTATTCTCGTCAATAGGAACCATAACTGGACCAGATGCTTGTCTCCAACTCCAGCAAGTTGTATCATAATTCTGTTGTTTGTCTAATGTTTTTTGCAACCATATGAACTTGTTTCTTCCTCATACTTTATGGTTCGATGCAGCTTCCCTTAAACGAACTATGAGTTGGTCCTTTGATGAGAAACTACTTGTGCAGTCACTTTACAAGGTATTGATTTCCTCTATTGCCTTTCCCTTTCTTAGATGTATTGTGGAGTCATGACTGTGCAAACGAAGTATCATTGCATGCTAATAATTCATTTGAACTCTCAGAAGCTAGATTTTTGATTGACTGGTAATATTTGATTAATCCAGGTTCTGCACTCAGTATCCAAGAATAGTCCAATTGTTCTTTATATAAGGGATGTTGAGAATCTTTTATTTACATCTCAAAAAATGTATTCCTTGTTCCAAAAATTACTTACGAGGATATCAGGACAAATATTAATTCTTGGTTCAAGGAAGTTGGAAGTAGACGGTGACTTTAACGAAGTGGATGAAAGGATTAATCTTTTATTCCCAAGCAACATAGAAATTAAGCCACCTGAAGACGAGACACACCTTGTTAGCTGGAAATCCCAATTGGAAGAAGACATGAGAATGATTCAATTCCAAGATAACAAAAACCACATTACAGAAGTACTTGCAGAAAATGATCTTGATTGTGATGATCTGGGTTCAATCTGCCTGGCAGACACAATGGTTCTTGGTAAATATATTGAAGAAATTGTGACATTTGCAGTTTCACACCACTTGATGAACACCAAGGATCCAGAATACAGAAATGGAAACCTTGTCATCTCTTCAAAGAGGTACGGTTGATCCATATTCGTCCTTTTGTTCTCTTACTTGAAGAATCCTATAGGCCTCTCTCTCTCTCTAATTTATTTTTTTATCGATCAGTTTATCACATGCATTAAGCTTATTTCAAGAGAATAAAGGAAGGGAGACTGTAAAGTTGGAGGGGAACTCTGAGTCAATGAAGGTCTGTAGTCATGGTTTCAATGTTCTCTGGTGTAGGATTTATACTTAAAAACTCTTTCTTAATTTTAAGGAATCTGGAAAAGTGGACCCTGCAAATGCCAGAAATTCTGAGACAGAGTCTGAATCTTTACCACCTGATAGTAAAGTCGAAACAGAGAAGTCTGTAACAGAGAAGTCTGTTCCTGTCGTGAAGAAGGAAACTCCTGCTCCAACGCCACCTCCAAAAGTATGTTTATTCCTGTGTAGTCTGTGCTTTTGACTTCTTATGTCGATACTTCTTTACCATAACCATGGGGATCACTTGAGCATGTTTAACTTCATTTCCATGTGATCCTACCGTACATTACTACCACATGGGCCTTTAATAAGATATCTGCCCAAGTGATTTCAGGTGCTAAGGGTCAGTAATAAGTAGGGTTAGAGTTGTCTCCGAAGCATGCGAATGTACCTAGGAGATTTTAATTATGAAGTCCAGGAAGTTGTTTAGATTCTAGTATTTGCATATTTTAGTTTAGTTGTTTATTTGTTATTTCAAATTTTCCTTTTTCGATATTCATAGGTCTTGAACCCACAATCTTCGGTATCATTTTGATTTTTTTTTGAACTTGTTAAGTATTGATCCTATAACCTCCTATATAGAACCCAACTCCTATATAGAACCCAATTGCTCTAACCAGATGAACGTACAATTTGTGTACTTTTTTTTGAACTTGGTGAGTATTGAACCCACGACCTTCCGTATAGAGCCCAATTGTTCTAACTAGAGGGGCGTACACTTTGTGTACTGATATTATTTCAATTTAGTTAGATCTTTTATCAGTTTAGTATAATATTTTGATTTAGATGCATTTGATTTTAGTTGAATATTAATATGGTTGATATAGTATAGTTAACTGAGGCCACAACCGATTGAAGCTGGAGTTTGCCTCGGGAAAATGATGTCAAAGATCGGAGTGTCAGAGTTGGAAGTATTAGGTTACTCAAATCGCATGAGTATTCAATGCATACTAAACTGAATAAATATATATAATTTCAATAAAAATAGTAACAGAATAAAAAAATAAAATACCACAAATATTTTTTTCAAATGGTTTATTGAGTTTAAAATTGGGAACTTCTTGAGAAGAATTGCAATTTTTGCTGCCTATAAACTCTATTCCCTCTCTTATTCATATCCAGGATGTTGTCCCAGACAATGAATTTGAGAAGAGGATCAGACCTGAGGTTATCCCAGCAAATGAAATTGGAGTGACATTCGAGGATATAGGTGCTTTAAACGATACCAAGGATTCACTTCAAGAGCTTGTTATGCTTCCACTTCGAAGACCAGATCTTTTCAAAGGTGGCCTTCTTAAGCCTTGCAGAGGAATATTATTGTTTGGGCCACCTGGAACTGGGAAGACAATGCTTGCAAAGGCTATAGCTAATGAAGCAGGTGCAAGTTTCATAAATGTTTCCATGTCTACCATCACATCAAAATGGTTTGGAGAGGATGAGAAGAATGTTAGGGCATTATTTAGTCTGGCTGCCAAAGTTTCCCCTACTATCATTTTTGTTGATGAGGTTGATAGCATGCTTGGACAACGAAGTAGGGCTGGTGAACATGAAGCAATGAGGAAAATTAAAAATGAATTTATGACTCATTGGGATGGATTAATGACCAAGCCCGAGGAAAGGATTCTTGTTCTGGCAGCAACAAATAGACCATTTGATCTCGATGAAGCAATTATCAGGAGGTTTGAGCGCAGGTTTGTGTTTTCTTCCAGCGTACATCATAATCTGTTATAACTGCATCTTGACCATTTTTTCTGTCATCCCTTGTTCAACAGGATAATGGTTGGCCTACCATCGGCCGAGAGCAGGGAACTGATTATAAGGAAGCTTTTGTCAAAGGAGAAGACTGAAGGAGGACTTGACTTCAAGGAGCTTGCAATGATGACAGAAGGGTACAGCGGCAGTGATATTAAGGTTTGTCTGCAAAATGTTTTGTCATGGAAAATAAATTATCCTATTATCATACTAAGGCAACTTTTTATTTCAGAACCTTTGTATGACAGCAGCTTATCGCCCTGTTAGGGAGCTAATTCAAAAGGAAAGAGTCAAGGAGCTGGTATTATTCTTTCCATTATTTATCACACATGCAAATTTGCTGATGTAAAAGTTAGACCTATTTAATTGCCCTTAATTGCGTTGTAGGCTCTCTGTGTTGGTGTTCTGCTGCAGCAATTTTTCTTTCCATACTATTGTAGTTTGACTTCCAATGTGAAACATTTACTTTTGTCGTATGAGCACAAGTTGTTGTTCTATTCCTTTGATGCTTCCAGTTTATAATGAAACCATATTTTCTGATCTAGGCGAAGAAGAACAAGGCAGGAGATGGGCAAGCAGAGGTGTCGGAAACAAAGGTGGAAGATAAGGATGAACCCATAATCCTAAGGCCGTTAACTATGGCGGACATGAAACATGCTAAAAATCAAGTAAGTTTCACCTCCTATTCTGTGATTCTTAAGTTGGATTTATGTTTTTAGGTCTGCGGCGCTTATTACTTTAGCACTCTTTTTTCTCATCCTACAAATATCGCCCTTGCAACTCCTTGCATGTAACTTGAACAAGAGTAGTAAACATTTCAAATGTTTGGAAGCCCAAAGTTCAATTTGCAACCTCACAGGACTTGAGAATAGAGCAAGAAAGGGCGCACAATTATTTTGAACTTGCGATTCTTTTCATCTTTTACAAAGTTTGATTATTTAAATAGATGACATGTTTGCTTTAGGTTGAAAACTCCTTAACCCCCTTATTTTTCCATGAAATCTGTAATTACAGGTAGCAGCAAGTTTTGCTTCCGAGGGATCCATCATGACTGAATTGAAGCAGTGGAATGAGCTCTATGGAGATGGAGGATCAAGAAAGAAGCAGCAGCTGACTTACTTCCTCTAAAATCTGGTATACAATTTCCTACTTCCAACAAAAAAAAGGAATAGAGAAAGATAGCTAAAGGATAAAAGAAACATTATCATCATACTGAGTGGAAAATATAAGGAAAAGAAAAAAAAAAAGGTGGAAATCAAGAGGAAGAGGGGATAGATCTCCACCAAGTCAGAATATTCATATAATTATGTATTATATATAACTAGTTCAAACCTTCAACTTTTAGCTGAAGTTTTCATTGGATTTATATTGCTGCATCCACTGTGTACCTCTTTTATATTAGGCTTGCATGCGGAAGTAACATTTGCGAGGATTTATACAATATGTTGTAATTTTGGAATCACTCCCAGTCTGAGATGTAACTTTGGTTTATGGTGGCTGGCGAACATTGTAATCTGCTCTCTCTCTGAAGACATTGTCTTTTGATATTTTGGAATAAAATACGTGAGCTAGGTCAAATCCAAATTTATGCCAAAGCTATTACTTGTTGAGCTCCTGCAAAATTGTCAGCATGCTATTGAAGGGTACCATTAATTCTGAAGCCGGCAATTTTTCCTAAAAGTAATAGATCTGATATTAAAGCTACTTCTTGATTGTCTCATCTCTTCCCAACGATCTTAAAGACCTACGTGCATTAACCATGACTACCGTCTTGAGAGAAACTGATAACCTTGCTCCATCCACATCCATCGATCTTGCTGGAGATCCTTCGGTCACAAACCAGGGATCTGCAGGCACCACAAGAAGGTTCTTCTCACTGGACAAATGGGCGGAAGCAGCAGTGGAGGATAAATCAATCAAATAAATACCAATAGACATCCAGATGGATTCAGACAGATCGCAGGAGGAGAAATGACGGTTGGTGATGAGCAAAAGGAGTAAGAGACAAGAATGTTCGTTGGAAAAGGATGCCTGAGCTCTGGAACTTCTCTGTGAGCAAGAAGCATTCAGCAATGGATAGCAGAGACAGAAGCTCGTAGGCTGAGATGCTCATGAAGAATATTGCAATCCCAAAAAGCAAAACTTTTTTCAAAGATAAACCATCTAGCGACTGATCATAATCATTCGGAGCCTCTTGAGAACATTGATGCAATACAAAACAGCCTCAAGTTTCTCCAAAAATATATCATTGCTTCTAATTGAAGGTCACCATGAACAGGATCAAGCTCCTGACATTGCAGGGGGGCTGGCTGCATTTTTTTAAGATGCCAGGGTTCGTGAACATACGTGGAAACAAACAAGAATGTTAAGAGGGCAGTATCTTATTACCTAACCAATAGACAGTGATGGATACTATATGATGTCTGCTACAAGCTAAAATGATTAAGATTGTACCATAGAATAGGGAAAGGAAAATTCAAGCAAGAGAATTACATGGACTCCCAATTGCTTTTTGGAATATAAAAGTTGTGACGACTATATTCTATCAATTTGTACAGCTACAGAAAATTGACAAAGATTTGTTAGTATGGAGGGTTTGAGGCAAACTTATGTTTAAATTGAGACCACAATGATATAAATTACCCTTATGGACAAACATTAGAAGATGCATAATGAGTTGTATTGCTCATGGACGGCATAAGCCCAACCCACTACATAAGTGGATCATGCTAGTCATGGTATCGTGGGATCATGCTGAGCCATAATATTATGGTCCAATATGATTTATGACACACGTTATAGGCTTAAAAAAATTCCTCTTGATCCGATTCTTATTTGATAAAATAAATAGAGATTTATTAAGATAAAAGAGCAGTAAACTATTATAAGTTGAAAAACTCTTCTTGATAAATGCATATATAAATAAGTTGAGATTATGCAAGGTAAGATGTAGGCATACTTATCACGCTTGACACGACACTATATACACAAAGTGTCGTATTGGGCCACATTTTGCAGCCCGCGTGCCGTGCTAAGTACAGTCTTCTTAAATATCAAAATATGCAAATTTTTTTTAAGACTTACTGGGACTAAAATAAATAATTTTTATATTTTATTCATAATAATCTCACTTATTTTAACATTTAAATTTTTATTGAAGTCAATGACTTTTCCTCTCCCCTTCAACTTTCAAAACTTTTCATATTTCTTTAAAATTATCTTATTAGCCTTTATTAGCTACACTTTGTAATTTTATTAAATAGTATTTTATTATTTTTCTCATATTTATTATTTTATTAAAATATCATATTAAATCTCCATAAATACTCTTCTCCTTTTTTTTTCTCTCTCCAAACTCTTAACTCTATTCTTATTGTTCTAGTGCATTTGACTCTCTTCTAGAACTCTTAATTTTTTTACTATTCTAGTATACTTTGAAATAGTCACAAAATTAAATCAAATATTTCTATTAATATTCAATTCCTACGACATCAATGACTCATCAACCAGATGATACTACAATCAATCAAATTCTGCTTCTAGAAAAAGAAGTAGTCATCTAGGCTCATCAACCAGATGATACTACAATCAATCAAATTCTGCTTCTAGAAAAAGAAGTAGTCATCTAAGAAGGCATACTAAAAGTCATAATGATAAAATTTGATCTGCTCAATAAATTTTAGATATAAATTAAGGTACTTTAAACAACATTTAGATATAATAGTTGCACTACTTGAAAAGAATCAATTAAAATTAAAATTAAAATTAAATTACCTTTTTCATTCTTAGAAAATTCTAATGTTATTCGTTTAATTCATTCCATGCAATTTGCACTGTATAGTAAAATTATTTTACAAGAATAAAAGTAATAATTTTAATAAGTTTAAAACTAATATTTCAAATTATTCAGATATTTGGACTAATCAACATAATAGTATGACATATATGTATATTACTTATCCAACAGATAATAAATTTTATTTATATGAGAAAACTATTAGTTTTAAAGTATTTGAGTATTTATAAACATGCATGTGTTCATAAATATAATATAGAAAATAAAATTTTGTATTAGTTTTTATAATGTTAGTAATAATAATGTAGCAATCAATTTATTAGCTCAATCTATTATCTTCTATTTTCAATGGATTATTTTTTCATATTAGATGCTTATTTTTATATGTATTTAGAATGATTTAAAGATATCTGATGATGACATAAGAAAAATTAGAAATATTATTAAATATATTAAAAGTTCTAGTTCTACGTAATATGAATGAATGTAAATTTTTTTATAATATTCATCATAAATGTTTAAAAAATTAAAACTAGATGTTATATGAAATTCCACTTATGATATGTTTCAATGTATTTTGCTACATTATTATTACTAAAATCAATCGAATTCCACTGAAATCCTGTTTCATATATGTCAAATTTTAAAATTTAATCAATTTAGATAGTTAATATTAGTTTTTTTTCATAATTGTAGAAAATAATCAATCGAAATAATGCACTTACTGCTATGAAGTACTATTTTGCTCCAATTTATTATTTTGGTGTAATTTTAGATGCTAAAATTAAATTATATTGACTTTAATATCAGATAAATATTTAATGAGATTGCTAAATGATATTTTTAATATACTAAGATATCAACAAAGTACGGTATTACTAAATAAATATTTATATAGAATAAAATCACAAAATACTTTAATCCTAACCGACTTATTATTATAATATCTTAGATTGGTAGAGAATAAATGGTAATTTTTTTCCTATTATGTCTATGATAATTTATGATTTTTTTAAGTGTACCAGCAATTAAGTGAAAAAAGAAGTAGTTTGAATAATTTAAGTATTAAAGCTTATATTTAGCTAAAGATAAACTTTAAAATAATAATAATTATGATACGTACTTAATCGAATCAGAGCTTCGGTTAAGGAGTTTATGCTTCAATAGAAAATAATAATATATTTTAAAAGATAGTTATTTATTTATTTTTTAATTATCTAACTTTCTAATATCATTTACAAAGTAAAATATTGTAAGATTGTAAGTTTAAGATACACTACCAATATGAAAAAAAGATAATAGATAATATTCAAAAGCCTAAGTTTTTGGATAGTTAGCATCATAAGATATGCTACCAATATGAACATATATTTATATCACTCGGATGGATTGCTCAATGTATCCATACATTAAATTCCATAGGGGTTATTGGATGATCCTCGGAGAGATCACATGGGACGAAATGAACGCTTTGAAGAGAAAGGGCATGAGTATCTTTGAAAAGAAAAGCAAAAGCAAATTGATTGGCCTTGAAGAGAGGAATATGAATAGATCGTCTTCTCTATAGAGACTTAGGTTGACCTAAACGAATGTTAGTATTTTTTTAAAAAAAAATTGTTCTAAAAAATTATATAATACTTATTTCTAATTGTATGTTATACAATGAGGGTCAATCGACACTCCTTTAATTACCTAAATTTTGTATCATTTTTAAATATAGATCAAATGAATGAAATTATTATTTTTAATATACATAGTGTATGTTTGTCCGATTATTCAATTATTATTAGAGTAATTAAATATTATGGAAGATAGTAGATTGGATAATATTTGACGTGAATATTTTGTTTATTATAAAACAAAACCCATAATTTGATAAAAGAAATGTCATTTTTAAAAGGGGAGTAAATTGCTTCAGTCATGCGTTTGATTTGATGGGAGACAACTTAATGGCAGGGCCAAGTTGGTATCCCTAATTTCTCCCCTCTCTTTTCTGCTCTGCTCTGCCCTGCGCTCATCTCGCCGCCCCCCAAATAGCACACCCGGACGCCTCTGAATCCGCCGCTTGCCGCCGCCGATCGCTGTCTTCTTCCTTCTACCCAGGACGTCTCCTGAACTCTCCCTTGACGAGGCCTTTGATGGATGGGTCGTTAAATGTTAAAAACTAAATTGTGGCCAGTCTATAATCCAGTTCCAGAAGCAGCCGAACGCTAAGGGCGATGGTGCAGCCGCTTAAGCCCAGCAGCCCGCCGGCGCCGGACCAACCTTCAAAGCCTCCGCCGGCGTCCTCCGGCGCCGAGGGGCCCGCTGGGTGTAAGGGATTCCGCTATCCGAACCCTCCTGACCCCGTCAACCCCGACGTCAGTACGCTGAGGGAACAGTGGCGCTTCGCCATCCGGCAGTACAGCCGCTGGTACTCCCACGCTTGGGGCACCGCCATCCTCGCCGGCGTTTCCTTCTTCGCCCTAGGATGGCTCATCAAGGGATCCAACCCCCTTCCTTCGCGCGCTTCCGGACACGCCGACGGCCAGCCTGCGCAGACCGCACCCAGCACTGACAAGTGAGCCTGTCGCTCCCTCCCTAGGTTTTCTGTTCTTTGCCGTGGATTTTGTTGACCATGAAATTAATGTACTTGTACTGAAAAAATGTGGATTTGGAAATTCAGGGAGTAGGGAAAATGTAGGGAATGTACACATATTCAAGGTTGAAAACTAGGCTGGGGCTTAAGAAAATTGCGGTCTTGAATGAACAAGCAAACCTTCGTTATTTGGGTCCATGACTCTGTGGTTAATTGATGATGAACAAGATGAATATTTTCGTGTATAAGGTGGTTCCTTCTTCACTTAATAGTTTAATTGATGATGAACAAAATGGTCTAACTTAAGCTTATCAGTTTAATTGATCATGAACAAGATGGGTATTAGAATATAGTTACAGTGAAGAAAGACGAGGGATAAATTCACACCAAGGATAATGAATCATGTGTCTCAAAGGTATGTGAAGAGGCAAGTGCAGCAAGATATGTTTTCCAATGACTTATGGTAAGAGTAAAATTGTATTACTAGATGCATGCTAGTAGATTGTTTGTTGGAAACTATGAAAAGTTTGGATGATCAAATAATGCTTAGTCGCTTGAGTTAGTCCTATCTAATAGTCATGGCATCTTAAGCGGTACATGAACCCTGTTGAAGCAATGCCTAAATTAGTGTAGCTGGAAAAAATAAAATCTAGAGCTGTCAATTAATAGAGCTTTTAAATTCCAGTCTTGTAGGATATATTCATTCATTCAAATTGAATCCCTTGCTTCCTTGCATAAGGTCACGTTAACAAGCATGTGGGTTGTGCTCCTTACTAGGAAGATGATTACTATCCAACCACACACAAGGTGTCATGCAATTAAGGTCATGAAATAGAAGGGAGGTAGATATTGCCCATTGTGATTGTCTTCTTTTCATATTAGAATGCATCTAGGTAGGCTTCTCAATTAGTGAGAGATCACCTCAAAATTGAGAAACTAAGAATACAAAAATATCTTTTTAGTGAGTTGTTTATGTGTCAAAGAAATATAAACTAGTGATACAAGAAGTGTTGATTAGAAGATTTCAAAGTATGGGCATCTTGAATGTAATGGGCAACTTGGAACTATTGCTTATGTCATGGGAACTCCTATCATAGTGCCAAAAAGAGTTTATACGGAGTATAGAGAGTAGACATTCAGCCACACTTAGTTTCATTTGTCGGGGTAGTATATTTCCAAGTCATGAATGATTTATTTGTTAAGGAATACTGAACATGTGTTGTTACTTTGTTGGCCACTCTCACCAATTGTTGTTTTCCATGAGGAAGGATGGTACTCAGTAATTGGGACTTATACATTCTTTTCAGTAGGGCAACTAACAAGAAATGCTATCAAAAGCATTTCTAGCTACGAAATGTAAGATGTAGGTATTTACTTCATGGCATCTTCTATCACTGGCACATAGGAGTTTGGGTCATTGTACTTTTCAGTTATTTAGTTCAGAGCATTGTGTACTGCTGCTAAATAGATTTATCTTAATTTTATGATTGTGGCTAAATGTATATTGTATCTGGATTCTGTAAATAGTATAAGTGATCAGTCTTGTCTTTAGCTGCACACGTACGATGGAAGAAAATTTGCTTTGTGCTTTCTTTCTTTGTGACTGGATAAAGGAGTTTGATCTTAGAGAGGACCATGCCTTTCAATTGATTTACCACTTTCCTTTTGTAATTTATTCACAACTAATCTGCTCCATTTTAATCCAAATTACTCTCTTTCTATCAGATGATTGACACTCAAAGAGGATCACAAACTGCAGCAAGGTTGGTATACATGGTTTTATTCAGAAAAGACACGAAACCATCAGAGATTCAACAAGTACGTTCAAGTAAATCTGCAAATAAGGAATCTAATGTTTATAAAGTTTGCTTCAATGTAAGAGAATCATTGGTACTATACTAGTTTTTTTCTAGTTTGGTTTCCGTGGCTACTTGCCTTACAAATCTTCTGGAAAAAATGTTACATGGTATCTATTCCTTTACTCCTATCAAGAATAAGAAGACTACAGGGGTATCAACCCCCACAAGCTGGAGTTTAAGGGCATAGCACAAGTGTCTCAGGAAATTATAGCATGATCTTCCAACTTATTGTCGGTACAGAAAAGGGTTCCAGGTGAAGTACTCATCCGGTGGATGAGCTGGAGAAGAAAGTAGTGTCAAAGAAATGCTTTTTGTGCTTGTGGCCTTCGATCTGTTAAAGAAATTGAAAATACAATTTTGCAGCTGTAACATGTTAGCATGCCGTCGAATAGAAAGGAGAAAAAAAATAACTTTGTCAATAGCCGTTGGAGGTGAGAGAGAGTAGAAGACGGAATCGTTCATCATTATAGATCAGATGAATTTAAGGAAAAGTTATGTAGTCCATGTTTTATGGTTAAAGATTCTCTAAAATGTTGCATGGTTGTTTAAAGATAAATTTTTTTAGAAATCTAAAAACAGTTTTAAATCATTTTTAGAATTTTAATTTTAAATAAATAAATAAATATGATGGTAAATTTATAAATATTTGGTTCTGAAAATTAGATCAATCAAATAAATTTTAACATATTAAAAAAGTAAACTAAATATAATTTTTCTCAAAATCTATTTTTATTTTGGCGTCCTTATTCTTTGGCTTATATAAATTCATTCCTTGTTCCGGTGTCTGTGATTTCTGTAGCGAGTGAGTTCAAATTAAGTAATTTCTTCTGTGGGGTGTAATGATCTGCTTGTTTTCAACGCCCTTTCGAGAAGAGGAGCTGATTTTGCTAGTAAATTTAAACATATTATTTACAGTTTCCACTCCTAAAGTTAAATCTTTTTCCGAACAAATAAAAGGGAATTTGTATAGGTAACAAAATCTTCCCTCTCTACTTTTCTTTGCTCTAATACTTTTTTTTAATAAAAAAAAACTTTCCTCTTTATTTCTTCCCGTTTTAAAAAAATTTCTTAAAAAAACCCTAGGGAACGCAGTACACAGCTTGTTAGGATTCTGTAGATATAAAAGCCAAAATTCCAGATTAAGATAAGAAACTAATTACAACACAACTTAGCATTCACGATAGCAAATCTGCAATTTAAAAATCTAATTACAATATTGTGGATGCCCCTACACCAATTTGAGGACCCTCCTGGCATTGGCTTTTGCAGTACACTTAAACTTTTGCATGCGCAAGAAGCCTACTATTACTTGGTGTCATACACCGAGTACAAGCTCCATAATCAAGTCATTCCAAGTATCGATTGCACCAGGCAGGCACCAATGCAAGCAGTCATTCTGAACCTTTTGGTTCAAGTTCTTGTCGAACGGGTGAAATGTACGATAAGGACCCGGATGACCGTCAGGCCTCATCAGCGTGAGTTGGTAAGTGTCGAGGAGTTTCAAGTTTGCCCTATTCTCCGATCCATAGCGTTCCATGGCCCTGTTGAACTGCTCTAGCTCGACTTTTCGCATTATACGATCCACATATTTGCCACTGTACTCCCCTGCCTTGTATGGTGCAGTCCTCTCACAGACACCGCCACTAAACCACTCACCGTGCTCGAAGTGGTCTGGTGTCCATGTCCGATAAATGATGACCGGTTTGTGCTCCGAATTGGCAACGAATTGGAATAGCGAACTAAGGGTTTTGCCGTATGCATACTCGAAACCAAGTTCCGTTATGTTCTGCTTCGGGCAATAGTGGCAACCAATTGTTTTGCCATCCTCCATATAGATTGCAGCTTTCGAGAACCATGGCCCGACGGAAATCACCAGATAGTCGAAGCTATTATACTGACTAGTCCATTTTTCATCAAGGGTGTCAATATGGAGTCTACTTTCAGATGTGGCCTCGCCTTCATAGTTTTCAAATATCTCTGCCTTAATCAGGAAGGGGCTCCAGATGAGTGATAGAGTAAAATTGTGAGAGGGGAAGTGCCATCTCCTCGATCGATATTCGTCATCATGGTAGACCAGAACAGCCTCTTCAGCCTGTGAAATTGTCATAGTCCGGTTACCAATCAAAGACAGTATATATACATGTGGTTGCTAAAATATAGGAAATGTGGTTTACTTTATTGCAAAACTAAACATAACGGACAGATCCCAACCAAATATCATGATCGATAAAACTGAATAGTCAGTACTTCAATTTTTGCCCATGATAAGGCTAATATTCCTAATAAACTGACGTTACGCATACTGCCTAGAAGAAATGCGACTGGAAAGAAAAAAGCCTCCTACATTTAGCAAACGTCAATAAGAAAAATCACCAGACAACTATTAGTTACCAGGTCACAAGTTGTTTCATGGTGATTCTGTTGTAATGTAACAAAAACAAAGTTTATCAATTACGGAAAGTTAGAAAAAAGAATTCATGAGCAGGTAATTGTTTACATAGGTACAAAAGTTAACCAGCTGATTTTATAATCTAAGAATATAACGCATAGGTCAATGAGAATCCAGCAATTTGGGCCTTTGAGTGCAATATTTGCACAAAATGTAGGAAGATTCCACTGCTTGATGTCATTGGACAGGAATGCAATGTCAAATTTGGATAACAGGTTGTTCAATCTAAGCTCCATTGTTGTGAGAGGGTTTATCAAATTGCAAACTCCCTAAACTTTAATAGCTGATTTAGGAGTTAATCAAGCATGAGGCTGCCGAAACATTCCACAGTATAGATTAGCAAACAAATAACCAAAGGTTTCGCTAGAAGAAAAAACTACATCACACTAACAAGAAAATAAAGTGTAGAAGAAGATGCAAGAAATGAAGTTGTTAAATGTAAGCTTGAGCTACAAGCCTAGAACTGCACGTGAGATGCAGTCCATGCTACTTAAAAGGCAAGGCATTACGACCATGACTCATATGCATATCAACATGGCAAAGATGCAGAGATGGTCAACCAAAATAAATACAAGTTGCTGCTCAGATGACCATGTGCCAGTTATAAAAATAAAATCATGACATAGCATATGCAAGTACTAAAATGCTTTGACTGACTCGTAAGAATAGTCAGCTTTTTATGAGGTTTACCTTGGAGAGAAGACAAATCAATGACTGGATATGGTTGCGAAGAATTGAATCACCAATCAGTGCCCAACTTTTGTTTCGCATAGCATCCAGAAATTTCATAGCATCAAATGGGGGAAGATCACATCCATGAGGTTTCCATTTCCAAAAGAGATATCCAGTATCAGGACGTCCATTCATCATACAATTCTGAGGTGATTCTATAACTTTGCAGCTTTCATTGGTGTATGCTGGTCCGGCTGCATCTCGGATCCATTCCCCACTAAATAGATCACACTTGACTGCATGAAACATGGTGCATTTCCTGATCAAGTTATAGAACAGAATTGCAAAACAAAGACAATGACCAGAATAAGGATGAACAAAAAAAATAATGTGGTTAATATTTTAACTGGAGTCTTGAGCATTATTTTCTTACAGATGGTATGGATTCAAATAATTGGGATTTGATATGAACTTCACTGCTGATATAGCAGTTTCTCTTATCTGACCACAAAAATAAACAGAATCTATTATTGACAAGCACATGTCAAAATCAATCACTCTTCTATATAACCACCAATCGATCTTGGAAAAAATGAATCCTTAGAACATCGTAACTTAAACTACCATTTAAGTTCGAAAAAGTAATCCAAAATCTCAAATCCACAGACAAAATTCAAGTACCACCTAAATCTCTAAATCCAAGGGGGAAAATCTGGCCCATATCAAGAAAAATCAGACAAAAAGACTACAAGAATGTCAAAGCTAAAATTTAGATACCAAAAAAAAAAAAAAGGTTCTGCTCTGATCTTTAGTTCAGATCCTTCAACTGCAAAAGCTTTAAAACGCAGAGCTCTCATCGATTAAGAAATCCAAAAAACCCAAACTCCAAGATCGAGTTTTGACGAACCAACCAAAACAAACTACGCGACGAGCAACACCTAAACGTCTCCTTCCACCATTATTTTTGTTCAACCACGTAGCCCACATTACGCATCCAACAACAACCCCAAGCCCCGAAAACAACAGATCACCGTAACCAAAAAGAAAAAGGGGGAAAACTCACCTTTGCCCGGCGCCGCGTCCGCTGGGTCCGCCACGGCGGCGGGCGACTCCTTCACGGACAAGGAGTCTTCCGGGCCGGAGAGGAGGAAGCGCAACGAAAGGCCGACGACGAAGGCGACCAGGAGGATCTTAAACATTACATGGTTGCTCTGACGCTGCTGCAGAGGCTCCCATCCCGACCCCATTCCTCCGCCGCCTCCCCCTCCTCCCGCTAGAACATCGACCGCTGCTTCGGGCAGTCAAAGCAAGGCCGATGTGAAGCTAGAAAGCTCTACCGACTACGAGTAAAGAAAAGAAGAGAGCGAGCGAGCGAGCGAAAGAGGAGATGGGGGAGGAATGCGCGAGATATGGACGACGGTGGGAGCAGCTTGATAAAAAAGACATCACTTTTCACCCGTTTTTTTTTAGGGTTTGAAAAAGGAGAAGGTTACAGCCGTTAATAAGAAAATTTTAGGTTGCGTTTTGTCCGCCGAGATTTGCTAAAGCGGAAATTTAGCAAACCCGAAATATAATTACGCTGTTTCGCTTGATGAAACTGAATCGGAAAAGACCAAAATACCCCTGAGTTTATCCACTTATAGAATTTTTATCTACTACTTAATTAATAAATAGTTCATTATATATATATAATGTATGTAAAAGCTTTCCCTTATGAGATGAGATCTGCTGCTGACTCAGTTTGAATTATTTAATATCTTATCCTTGTTGTTCGCATGTGACGTTATTAATTTCTCGATCAATTTGCATCACATTATAAAATTATAACATGTGCTGAAGTCGAGATGCGCCGCCTCCAATTAATTTTGAGATTTATGAACTTAAACTTATACTAAAATAAGAAAAAATGAACTTAAAAATATCTTCTGTAGTTGAAACTTATTGTTTTGGTTTTATTTTAATAAAACATAAAGAATTCATAACGAATAGACGATAGCAAGCTGTTTAACTTAATCCGGGCGGATTTGCGCCTTAATTTCCTCAACAAATTGAGTTGTTCACGGAAGGCTCCAAACTATTCTTCTTCTAAATTTGTAATGAATGGAAGTGAGGGTATTATCAGGTGCTAATTTTTTCTTTTCCAAAATAAAGAACACTTTATTCCTTTTTAATCAATTTTAAGTTTAATAGTTAATCACACTTTACTTTAGGTAAAGGTAAGGTATATCCGGTCCGGTTAAAATGAAAAATCCCTAACTAATAAACTTTTTTATCCTCTTGTTCAGCCTAAAAATTACATAAATTAAAGAGTGCCCTACAAAATTCATCTACATAGCCATTACTAAAAAACACTTCCTAAGCTAGACCTGAAGAATGAGTGAGATTCGGAGCATGTTGAGAAGAAGCGAAACAAGTTAAATAATCAACGGAGTTAGACCGCGTTGAGTTTTCCAGGATAACGCATGCAGTCGAGAGGACTGGATATGTTTCAGCAAAACTGAGACTAGCAGTTTAAGTAGAAAACAACGGAGATGTACGCGTACAAGAGACTCTTTTTTTAGACAAACTATGTCAATATCAAGTGCATCATCACAGGTTGCGACCTTCAAAATAGAAGTGGAAAACAAAGAAAAGAAAAGGGTTAATGAAAAAGAAGCTACGAAAGTTACAGGTGACTGCAGTGAGCAAATGAAGCGAATTGGCCAAGTATACCATCTCCAACATGATGTGTTTTTGCATGTGTGGGAATCGACATCTCCTGGATGAGATGGTTGCGTTGAAATAACAATCAAGCATTCGACCATTATCTTCAAACTAAGCGGACACTTTAGGTACACGCATGCCAAATCCATGTTTCACCTTCTCGATCCTGTTGAAGGCATAAGAAATTAGTAATATGCAGACAAATCGGATGAAACAAACAGCACATTAAGCCTTCAACGATTCAAAAAATGCTATCCATTTGCAACTGGAACACGTGAAAGATTTTAATCAGAAATTTCAGGCTTCTACAAGCAGGGATGAGCATATTTGCATGGACACGTATATGAATAGCTTCCGTCACTGATATGGCAGTTACCGTAATTTTTTCTAAGCCCAGTCCTGAGCCGTGCATTGTTCAAGCAGTAAGTTCAAAATACAAGCACTCAGAAAATTGGAAGCTGGAACTAGTGAGTTTGCACTGTGAAGTTTGTAAGCTCCGATTAAGTGCACAGATACACATTTCACCTATCTTAGCAATGTAGTTGCTTTGTGTATCGCTGGTTAAAAACTTTTAGTCATTGTCCATGCAAACTGATGCAAACAACATTGTGGATGCAGATGTCATCCTGGGTCTTTTTACCACCACTACTTGCTTCTATACGCAGTATACATCAATTGGCAGATTAAGACTGAAATAAACTAAGAGTATGCACCTGCAAATCATTACCTGACAATTATACGAACAAATGTCCATGCTTCCAAAAAATCAAGATGCAATTCTAAGAGGCAGATGTAAATTCATGAAATTAACAGAAGTTTGCAGGAGCTCACGTTGGTGCAAGTTTGCCAAGACCATCTAGCTCCTCACCAGATGACTCATCCCAGACTTTTCCAGAAATCTCAATTATGTAAGAACAACCTTCAGCTGCTGGAAGTCCCCGACCAACAAGCAGATCCAAATCTTTATGATGAAGTTCTCGTCCATTCACAAGAACACCGGTATCTCCCCCAGCACAGTTTTTGGGCATTGGATAATTGAATTCTTCAATAAATGGCTACAAAAAGATCAAATTATTGAGACTCTCTTGGCCTCTAAAAAGTAATCTCGTATAGATTCTGTGGACGTCAAGATGTACTTACAGGAATTATTCCAAGACAATGATGCCCCATTACACCCCAAAATCCAGCACGGTAATCGTACCTGGCCAAGGAAGCAAGATTTAGCATAATATGAAAGCTATGATTTAAACACACGACATCATTGTGAAGGACATGAAACATGGGTTTTATCAAATATAGTTAAGAAGGATCAATGATATAATACTATACTCTCAGCCGAGGGCATGTTTTGGGCCTAGGAGTTATAGAACAGATGAGGCACAGAGCATGCAAGTGGCGTGATCAGAGTTCCAACCAAATGGTAGGATGGTACATAAGAAATACAACTGTGTATCAGTTGATCATGAAACTTTCTCTTGATGCTCTATGCAAAGCATGCATCAATAGAAACTTAGGGAAAATGCAACTATATCAAAGAAAGGAGACTTACCAATAGTCACCAGGATAGATTGGACCAGCTTGCTTTTCTGCCTTCTTAACAAGACGATCAGGGATAGGATGGCCATTGATTGAAACTTTAAATCTGCTATTTCCATGCGACTGGTTAAAAGGGCGAAAGCTCTTCTTTATGAGGCCAGCAAAGAATGAATCACCAGCCTTAAGGATTCTAGATTGAGCTTCGTCTTTACTTATCATGTCCCATGAATCTTGAGACAGACCTGCATGTGGAACCTCATCATCTGATAAATCCATCTCCGTAGCCACTTGTACATCTTTTACTGAGCTCTGCTTGAAGTTTCCACTCAATGACCGACTTCTCACTTGGTCAGAACGTTTACTTCCACTTCCATTTCCAGATCCATCAACAGATTGATCAGAGAGTGAGTAGCCAAAATGTTCACGAAGTGGTAAACTGGGAACTCGAGAAATAACCTGAGATTCTAAGGGTACTTCAGGTGAGGGAGGAACATCTTTTTGTGAAATGCCACTCTCTGGGCTCTCAACATATCCAGATGTGCTAGAAGATAAGGACAAACCATGTGTCTTCTCTGACTCTGTTAAGTGTAAGCCGTGCCCTTTTTCTATCATCTCATGATCATTGATTGTGAAAATGTAAGGCAAAACTAGCTTCTCATCAGTGGACTGGATGCCATCAACAGGACTATCATGACAGGAGTTATTCTCAGAAGATAAATGTGAAGAGAGCGCAGGAGCAGATATGACAATCCTGCTTCCATCATACTGAATTGAAATTAACTTAAAGCAAGATCCACAACGCAGCTTAAACTTATTCTTTTTGAGCAGCACAGATTTTTCAGGCAGCTGAAGCAGTTCAAAACAACTAGAACATATGATAAACGGGGAAGCACCATCAATCGGTTGACAGGTCCGTGCAGTACTCTTGCTGAACTTGGTTCTGCAGTGCGATCTTGGCTCAACCCTGTGCAGGGGAGCATTCCCCATCCTTAAATGAGAGCTTCTGGTACCAAAAATAGAAGGGCCATCAACTGCATAAAAGTCATGATTATTCACAGGATATGGAATTCTCTGGTGGCCCAATATAGCAGGTGGGGCTCTTGCAGGAATTGAGAACGGCCGCTGATAGCAATGCAAACATGAGCAGGTAGGCTGATGGTAGAAACCATCATGATGGTAAGGCATCACAGGGTCTGGATCAAACTGTCCATAAAGGAAATTGTCCACTTGCCTCTGGGGATATTCACTGGGCAGGTGAAAGGGAACTCTCCTATGAGCAAATGGATCCCCATAACCAGGCATATCGCTATGAGCTGGTACATTAGAACAAAAGTTTAGCATGCCAGCACTATGATCATGCAGGATTGGGAAATACCTAGAAGGATTTTGGTTTGACGACGATGAGGTTTGGGGAAACCAACTAGCATGGTCTTGATGGACATAAGAGCTTGACGAAGTCATCCTATCTGCGGGAGCAGTTGTCTTCTGCTTGTCTGAGGCCTCGCAAGTTCGCTGCACTTGATCTCTCAATTCATCGAGCATCCTCAGAAGCTTGGCTCGGTCTTGTTCCAGGTATCCTACTCTGCTAGCACCATCCAAGTTCTGCCTACTTTCTCCCTCCATAATACCGTAAAGATGCTTTGGATTCTGATGAGTGTCAGAAGGGCCTTCATCAGGATGGAGAGCAGATCGAGCGTTTCCCGTCGGAGCTCCTTGAGCTTGGCTCCTCTCTTCAGCATTCTGCACTCGCGTTCGCTGAGGATCACAAGACCCGTTGACATGTTGTTTGGTTTCTCTTTCATCTTCTAAATCTGCTCTACCCAATTCACATGCATTTTCAGTGTGTTCGCCAGAGGGAGTCCTCGGTTGGCACTGCCCTTTAGCAGCGTCGATCCCGTTTTCATTGTGAAGATCATTGGAGCCGGCGGTGCACAGTTCCTTCTTTTGGTGATTATCTTCACCTACAGAGGCAGATTCACAATGAGAACTCGTCCTTCCATTTGGAAGCGACCCATTTACCCTCCTGGTCTCAGCTCTACCGCCCTCACCATTGGTCTCTGAACTTTCTACTGAAACCATCCCCTTCTTCTCTGTATTATGATCCAAAACCTCAAGATATTTGATGTTTTCCCCATCCGATTTCTCCGGGGAAGCTCCCGAACCTGGAATAGGCTTCTTGGCTGCACGATTTCAAAAGAAACATATAGTCTTTTTTATCCTAAACATATTATTATCCTAATGATTACAGGAACAAAACGAACCGAAGTCTAACTTTTGTGAGCAAAGATTCTAAAAATCGTCTTTTTCGAGATGGAACTCCGCACTTATCGATGAACCTCGCAAGGGAAAGAGACAATCATCAGAGAAGCCCGGAGCTTACCTTGGAGAGTAGCACCGCAGCCGCCGCAGCGGTAGACCGAGAAATTAGCGAGCTCCGGGAGAAGCTTCTCGCACTTGGGACACCGCACTACGCGGACCTTCGCCCCAAATCCCTCTTCCTCCATCCTCTCCCCCACAAACAAAACCCTACCGAATCCCTCTCAAACCCTTCAAAACCCCCCCTACCAAACTCCACCCCCCATCTAAGCCCTCTTCCCCCGCTTTATAGCACCGAACGAGACAATGTACCAGAAAAGAGTCACCTTGGCGACATCCAGAAATTTTGCAGCTCAAAAACAAGAGCACCAGCGCGAGTCCATTTCCTCGAACTCCTCCACGAAAATAGATCGAATTCGCCCCTTTCTCGGGAACTGTGAAAAAAAAAAGCATTCGGGGTCCTTCTTGCTTACCACTTTATCCGTCGCGCCTCCGCCATACGAGAGAGAGGGGGAGAGAGAGGGAGATTCGAAAGTAGTAGGCGGAGAGGCGAAAGGCACGGTCTATGGCTGGAGTAATCATGAGACAGAGAGAGATAGAGAGGGAGGCGAAGGAGGAGGAAGAAGAAGAGGAAGGTGGTCGTCCTCTTTATTAAATCGGTATGCTGCTGCTGCGAGACTGCCGCTTCTTTTGGCTTTTTAGCTTTAACACTTTTTATCAACTCTCGGCCAGCCAGCATTCGCACTCCGTCGAGCACCGATTTATGTCGCGAGATACGTGTAACTGGAGCTGCGCTCTTCTTCTTGTCTTTTTGTTAACGGAGCCTTATTTTTGTTGCCCCCCCCGGCGCCCGCCCCATTCACCCAAGCGAAGCGAGCGAGCAGAGCAGAGCGGAGAGGAGGGCAAGCAGCAGCAGCAGCATCATCATCAAAGTCCAGGCTCGAGGAAGAAGGTCCCTCGACCTCCAGCCCACTTTGACGTCAAACTTTATACGAGGAAAGGAAATGAAGCATACGAAATTGAGCGCATGTATACACTCCATGTATTTAAAGAAAATGTTTTAAATCGAGAGTAGCGAGGAGCAGCAGCAGCAGCAGAACAGAAGAGGACAGCTGTAGGGCCCTCTCACGTGTACTCTCAGCAGAAGCAGGAGCAGCGACGGTGGCAACAGCAATGCAGCGGTTAGTCCACCTGGCCAAACATCACGTGAGAGAGAGCCGCTCGTAGTAGCACGGCTTGTACCCACCGCCATTATTGTCATCTTTTTTTTTAATTATTATTCCTTCTTTCGTTATTTTTTTCACTTTTGTAAACCCTAAATAAAAGGGCCGGGGAAAAAAAAAAAAGAGCCCCCCCCCCTCCAGGAATTTGGAGCGACATGCGAATTCTTAAGAAATTTACCTCATCAGCAGAGCAACCTACCTTCGTTCTTTTTATAGTAGAAGAGTCCGTATTTTTGTTCGGTCCCGAGAACGAGAGATGATGATGACGATGAAGGAGCTGAGGAGCATCTTTCGTCGATCCCTTTAGTTTAGGGATCACAATACACAGCGTCGTTCATTATGAATAATATTATGTCTGCGTGCCCGCAGAAGAGAGGATGTCACGGCTTCACCGGAGGAGGACAAACAAGGTGAGCTCTCCTCAATTGAAATGACTAACCGATGAGCTGTGAAGCATTTCCTCTTCCCCCAGCAGCAGCCTCTCAGGGACTCAACGCCGTCACTCAAACAGGACAAGGAGCAGGGAGAGAGAGGGGGAAGCCAAGGAGCCAGCCGGATGCAGGCAGCACCATCATACGATAAATATAAAAATAAAAATGAACTGGTTGGTTCAGTACTGGGGTCTCGTTCAGCCGGGCAGTACCCGCTACGCATTACGCTCATTCTCTTTAATGAGCACGTCAATCCATCGTCTTTCCATCCCCTTCTCCCATCTAATCTATCTCTCTGAGATCTACGCCCACCCCCCGCCCATCCCCCCCCCCCATTTAATCACCATTGAAATCGGTCCTTTTTCTCATTTTGACAAGCGACGCTCTCACTGTACAGTGTGTACTTGTTGGCTGCATACTGTAAATATGTTTGTTCGATTATTAATGACATCCGACATTTGTTGCCTTGTGACTTATGAGGAGGGGCGAGTTGGGTGGGAGGGCCCAACTCTCCCCCCATACTTATAATATCCTTCCTCAAACTTTAAATAATTTAAATTTATACGCTCTGAGCACTGACTGAGTACACAAAGATGATGTATATTATCATCCTCCTAAATTTTCTATTTTCACCACAAAGACAGACAGTAGGTAGTATGTGCAGGAATTAGAAGAAAAAAAAGGCTAAAGAGGAAGTAGAGCTTCCTGTGGGTTGAAGTTTATGAGGTGAAAAAGTTAAGGCATTTTGATCAATAAATTATGGAGGACCATCGCATTCATCGTCGCCTCTTCTGCACATGTTATATGAGTACGGGAAGAAGGAGAGGAACTGAGAAGCGAAGACAGAAGCTTCGATCATCCAATACACAAAAGCATGAGCAATAGGATATGTTCGTTGAAGCAATTGGCACCGTCTGACAATTCGTCAGAGCTAGTAAACATGGAAGATGTTAAGAGCAATTCTATCATTGCTACAAGATCATATGATCGATCACCAATAGGAGTTTAGCAAAAAAACATGTAGAGCTAAAATTTGTAGTCCATCTTTTCATCTCTCATTGTAAGATTGTATCTTTTCATCTCTCATTGCAAGATTGTACCGTAGAAAACTTTATATCTGTAGCACAATGGATTGCTGAAAGTGGTATGCTCACAACTGAAAAAGAGTAAATAAAGTAATGTAGGAGCTAGGTGGAATTTCAAAGAAATTTTAGCACTTGGATCTACGACTTGTGGCAACACCAAACATAATGAATTCTGGGTTGAAGAAATCATCTCATGCTTTTATGGTACCTTAGCATCACTTGGATACATTCACAAAAATATAGAAAATAATAGGAGTCAATAAAATCATCGTTTATATGAATTCATTTCCCACTGAGTACTAAGATAAATTATTCGTCATATATATTATAGAACCAAGTCCCTTTACCACCGGTATTAAGTTGTTTTTTAATTAAAGCTTTAACTAGTATGTGGTGCTTTTGCCTATCATGTTGGGCATGTAGCCCAATCCTTTTTTCGGTTACTAAGATCTAATGATAATTTTCCTCTAGGCATAAAGTCCGATTCCTACTTAAGCGCATAGTCTTTAGTCTTTACTAATTCTCTCAAATAAAAAACCTATTAACTAGAAGATAATAAGCTAGTGAACCCATATGGTTTACTATTATTAACTAATTAAAATTTATTACCAATCTCCCTCCTCTCTTACATTTTGATGTATCATATTTTTGATAATTCTTAAGAAAATAGTAACCTATTAACTAGGATCTTTTAAAATTTTTAGATAAGCATGTATAATCTTAAAATAATATTTTTTTATTAAACTCTAATGTTTATACACCTATCCAATAACATGCAAAAAATTATAAAAAAAAATACACGCTCATCTACTTAAAGTGACAAGGCTTTATATTATACGTCTTAGGTTTAATATCCATTAAATTTAATAATAATAATCATAAATATAATAATAATAATAATCTTTAATTAACTCAATAATAGTCCATGTTTAATTTATACTTAGGATGCATTTTATTTGATAATTTTTCATGATCTAAGAGGTATTAGATGGAATAATTTTTCACACTTAATAGCTGAGACCTTTTTTACTGATCTATGAAATCTTTATGCGTAAAACTCTTTTTTGTATGGTCATTTATTTAGTACTTCACAAGAAGTATGGATTAATATTCTAACTCTTCTTCGTCGAGTGGTATCATACATGTCACGTCCCGACCTACCTGTCGGACACGTGGCAACCGCCGCATGAGCCCGCAGACCCATACAAGGCATAACAGGATCTAATCTCTACAACATAAATAACTCACCAAGTCAATATCAATACAATACAATCTTCTAGTACAGTCCGATATAAGTCTACTACACTCTACGCTCCCTAACAAAGAAAGAAAAATCTAAATGATGATGTTTGATAACCTCTAACAATAAAATTTCCGTCCACGATCTTGATCGTCACTACTATACCTGCACACACATTGAACGCAGTATGCTCAACCTTGCGGCCTAGTGCGAAATTATAGTTCGAAAACACAATACAAAATTCAAGGCTAATGGGATCTTTCAATGATGCCTTAATGGATTAGTTATCACATAATAAAAAAAATTTGTATTTTACATGTATCATCTAACTATGTTACGTGTCAACCTAGGTTGTAGGCAAATGTATGTCTCTAAATGTCACCTAGGTTACATGTCATGTCGGTGTCACTAGTGTAAATCATATTTAACATCTTTATTATTATTATTTTTTAATTTTCTTTTCACATGATTCGGGCTGCCAGCCTATGCTTAAGGAAAGCCCTGGCCTAGGACTTCCTTAAGCTCATCAGTGCCATTACAGTCTATGTCTCTACCTATGCCCGCTGCACTGATGCTGGCGGAGAGGATGGGTGTCCCATAATCACTCTCCATCGTTTCGCTAGTCGCTGATCATGCCTCTCCTAGCGAAATCGTCGTACCCGTACATCCTCCCCGGATTCGTAGGGGCAACGACATCTGTGTAGTACTTACACACTGTCCGCAGACAGGGTCACCATCACAACAATCTCATCGGCCACGACTAGCGGGCTTAAATACATTTAATTGCTCAACTCAGGTTCAGATCAATTCAATTTGGTTCGACCGAGATTCGATTTAATTCAATCTAGTTCAACTAGGATCCAATCCAATTTAATTGGATCCGATTTAGTTAGCCCAATGTAATTTGATTTGACTCGAGCTCGAACTAATTTCAATTAATTGATTCAGCTCACCCCAACTAAACTCAACCTGAACCCAAACTTAACTCAAATCCAACCCAACTAACTTAAATTCGGTTCAACCCAACTCATTTTACTAATCTCACTTAATTAAATCACTAACCTTACTTAACTTAATTAAGCATGCATTAATCATGATTAATGAGCAAAAATTCCTCGATGGGGGCGAGGTTACCTCTGTTCGTTCGCTCCTTCTTCTCAGACGCCGGCGATGGTGCTCCGGTAAGGTCGGCTCGGCTCCAGCGGCAGCCCTCCGGCTTCGGCGAAGGTCCCCCGGGGTCCTCGCGAGCAGCAGCGACGGCGATGGGTGCGGTGAAACGGAGCGCGCTGCTGCGTGGGAAGAGGGCAGCGCGGGCGACGCTCTGGCGAGCTCTCGTTGAGCTCGCAAACAGTGAGTTAGGGATGGAGGAAGGTCGTCGACAAGAGGACGGCGGCGACGGGCGAGGAGGAGGCACTGGTAGTGAGGGATCGCAGCTCGTGGGCATGCGATCGAAGGCCCCTGTTCGCGGCTCTATTTCCTCCCGCGAGCAGAGGAGGGCGGCCTGCTGCAATCTCTAGCAACGGCGAGGCAAGGGCGACGGGTCGCGGCGAAGGGTGCGGCGGCGAGTTTCCCGCGCTCCTTCATCACTTGGAAGAGGTGGTCGCACGAGGAGAAGGAGATGCCGGCGAGCAAGCTGCAGCGTCCGTGGAAAGAGGGCGGAGGCGTCAGGCCTTTGCGAATGGAAGGGAAGGTATTGTCTTCCCTTCTCCGGTGGGTCGACGAGAGAGGACGGTGCTGTGCACGGCGATGAGGGTGACGAGGAAGATGAAGTCGATGGAAAGGAGGAAAGGAGAGGACGTGAGGCGAAGGCGGAAGGCATGGGCAGCACGCGCGAGGAATGGGGCGTGCGGTTCTCTCCTCTTCACCTTCTTCTTTGTTTTTTTTTTAAATTTTATTTTTCCTCAACGGAGGAGGGGTTTACAATACATGTTTGTATAATAACCTACAGCTTAATTGTAAATGGTGTCTCCTTAGGTACTATAGTACTTAGCATCTCACACTTTGGATAGTAGTATACCTTATGTGGGCCATCACACAATAAGTGTAAACCCCCATCAAAAAAAAAAAAAAAAAAAAAAAAAAAATGGACCGGTTCAGGTGAACCGGCCGGAGAGCCGGCCGGTCCAGCTGAACCGGCTTGGACCGGGCGAGGAAGCGAGACGGGGCGAGCGAGAAGAGCAAGCGCCCTTCCCACTCGAGCCGTCGCCTCGAGCACGCGACGAAGCAACGTCGCTTCGTCTTCTCCCGCACCGAGCAGCGTCGACGCTCCGCCTTCCGCCGTCGACCGCTGCACGTCGCCGTCGACGACCGTCTGCCCTCGTCCACCCCCAGCGAGCTACTCCCGGCGGAGAGGGCGACTCGGCGACGCCTTCTTTTCCCCTCCCGTTCGCGCGACCACCGCAGCAGAGGAGCTGCTGCCGATCGATCGCCGCCCAGCAGTCGCAACCCCCCCCGGCGGACGTCTTCTCCGCCGCGGTTGGAGACGTCGGCCGTCTCCGCGTCTCCACGGGCCTTCGAGGAGTTCGAAGACCCCTCGGCGGGCGGCTGAGCTCGCCGCCTCTGTTCGAGCGATCGAACCCTACCGGCGGCGGCTGCAAATCGCGATCCAGTCGCTTCGCCGGCCGCAAACCCCGCTCCTACCTTCTCCAGACGTCCGCGAGGTGAGCAGCCGCGTTTTCCCCATGAAAAGGGGTGGTTTTCACCCTCCGGTGGAGACGCCGTGAGTTCGCCGGAGACGACGCCGGAAAGATCGCCGTATAGGCGCTGATGGACGTCCTTCTCGCAGATCGGCGTAGTCTCCGCATCGAGCGAGGAGCAACGAAGCTCGCCGGCCGTTTCGCCTTCATTTTCGCGAGTTCCGGCGAGGTGGCGGCTAGGGTTCCGGCGGCGGCGCTGAGTTTTCCGGCGACGCAGAGTTTTCCGGCGAAGGTGCTTAATTAGGGCTTAATCGCGATTAGCGCTAATTAAGTGTGCTTAGTGTAAATAAAATATAATTAGTGAGAAATTATGTTATTGTATGCTTAGTTTAATTAAAAGCATGATTAGCGTTAATTAACTAAGCTTAGTGTATAAGAAATTAATTCTTTAATGAAACGGTTGGGTCGAATCAAGTGGGTTAAATCGGTTGGGTTTGAGTTAAGTTTGGGTTCGAGTCAAGTTGGGTTGGGTGAGCCGAATCAAATAGGTTGAACCTGGTTCGAGCTCGAGTCAAATTAGATTGAATTTAATTTAGCTGAACCGGACCCGAACCGAACCAAATCGAACCGAACCGAACCGAACCGGGTGAACAGTAACTCGAACCGTTGACCGAGTCAACAGCTGACCCAGTCAGCATTGACCGGGCCCACAGCTGACCCAGTCAGCGTTGACCAGTCAACAGCTGACCCAGTCAGCGTTGACCGGGCCCACTGCTGACCCAGTCAGCGTTGACCAGTCAACGTTGACCGTTGACCGGGTCAGAAAAATATAAAATAATAAAATAATATTAAAATATTAAAATAATATTAAAATAATAAAATAATATTAAAATATTAAAAAAATCAAAAAAATAATAAAAATTTCTATGGGTTCTACTTGGGCTCCTGGATGACTTGGGCCAAGTTATGGGTGAGTTTGATGAGTAGAAATTGAATAAAAATTCATTGAAGTTATTAGATAAAAATGCAAAAATATGATAAATTCATAAATCATTAGGTGAGATTAATCCTAAACATGCATAGGATTAATTTAATGAAATAATTATTTAATTGATAGATTTTAATTTATTTATCTTAAGGGAAATAAATTAAATCTATTTTAAATAAATCTTATTAAATAGGATTATTTTGGGTACGCGATCCGAGAAGCTCGGCGGGTGATATTCTCCGCGCGACTTGTTTCCCAGAAGCAGATCGCTATCCCAGGTGCGTTGGTTCTCCGTTGGTAGGATTTATTCACGCTAGGGAATACCCGCTGGGGTTTTCTTAGGAAAAATTCTTGGATGTCTTCAATATGATAAACCATAATGTTTGATAAGATTTAAATTGTATGCATGCTAGCATAGTTATCTTATCTAACATGTTTGATCTGCTAGGTATCTAACATGCTTTATAATCTTGTCGTGCATGCTAAATTGCTTCGGTGCGATATGCTAGATAACTACCATGCGGACATAGATAATATATGCGACATGTTAGATCCTTGGCGACGTCACCGCCACTTAGAGAAAAAGGGGCCTTTTTCCATATGCCCCGGTTGACCGCCGCGACCCGACGGTGGTCAAACGGTGACGTTTCCGTTAGGCGCCACTCCCGAGGTTGATGCATAGCGGAGCCCTGGGAGCACCACTCCTGACGTTATGCATAGCTCATATACTGGGAGCTGGTAGGGTAAGGGACTGTACACACTCCATGGTCATGTTAGACTGGAAATATGGAGCAAGTCCTTACCCGAAATCTTCACCCGCGCGAGTGTCGTTGTAGGCGGCCTCGTGATAGTCCTGAGATGGTTAGCTAGGATGAACCCTACCATGGACTTGGCACCGACGAAGTCGAGGGCCACATCCCATCGTGTGGATGTGCGCCAATCTCGATAGACGTTGACGGCTATTGGACTGGAAAGGTGATTCCACATGCGACGCCTTGGACAGTGGATCCGTAGACCACACGGCTATCACCATTGACGTCTGCAGACGATCGGATGAGTAGTCCGGATCCTAGGGTGGTTATTCCGGCTAGCCGTGGCCGATGATATTTAAGAGAGGTGACCCTGTCTGCGGGCAGTGTGTAGTACTACATGGGTGTCGTGACCCCTACGGTATCCGGGGAGGATGTAAGGGCACGACGGTTTCGCTAGGGGAGGCATGGTTGGCGACTAGTGAAACAACAGGAGAGGGACTCTGGGTCATCCGTCCTCTCTGCCAACATCAGTGCAGCGGGCATAGGTAGAGACAGAGACAGAAAGGCACTGATGGGCTTACTGATACTCTTAGCTAGGGTAGTCATTAAGCACAGGCTGGCAGCCCGAGTTTATGAAACCTAAAAAGTCTCACTATGATGAGGTGACATACTACTAATATGGACACTAGACATGACTAGGGTGACATCTAGTGACATGTACACATTTAATTGTTTATTTAATTGTTTGTTTATGCTGTCTGTTTTTATACGAATTGTTTAAAACGAAATGGCATGAAAGATGATGTTTAATTACCAAAGACATCCTAGAATACTCCTCCTAGCCTTTGATTTCCTTATTCGGTAGAGCCGTAATTTCGCATTAGGCCGCAAGGCTGAGCACACCGCGTTCAATGTGTGTGCAGGTGTCGATGCACGAGACGAGATCAATGACGGAGGGTTCGTCGCGGGAGGTATACGACTGCTGTTATGAGTTTTCGTATGCCGGTCTTAGATTTGTATTAGGAGATATCGGGACTGTATTTAAGATGTTATTTGAAAATGTGGGTGTATGTAGTTTAGTATTTGTATTTATGCCTTGTATGGGCTTGTCGGGCTCATACGGCGGTTGCCACGTGTCGTCCTGCGGGTCGGGGCGTGACAACTTAAGTGGTATCAGAGCTTAGGTTTAAAGACCTGAGCATTTAGGTGATATCAAAACCTAAGGATTTTTGGAGTTTCGACTTCAAATCTAAATTTTAAGAATGTCAGTCCCGATATATTAGATTGGCCAGTTAGATAGTTAGTGGTACGGTCGTTTACCTATATCGTGACTATGCGTACCGAAAGAGTTTTACCTTACGTGGAAATTCTTATTTCGTATGAACTGACAGAAGCTTGTTCATGTAGATGTCAGAAGTACCGCCCAGACGTAAACGGGGGAGGCCCCGAAAGCTCGTGGAGCCCCAGGATCATTCGACGGCCACCTCCCGTCCAGCGGCCGATCCGTTAACGCCGCTAGCACCGGTACCAGCTGCGAGCGTTACCGGAGATTCTGATAGGGCACCAGTATCCATGGTCCCAGAGGGGGCATCATTGGGTACACGTCGGAGCTCGAGTTCTCGACGTACCATGAGGCAGAGGACTACATCTACAGTGCCATCAGGACAGGCACCTGTTGCTCAGGGACAGCTGAACATAATAGCAGCAGCGGTGGCCAGCGCGATGGTCAGCATTCTAAATCCCACTGCACAGCATGAGCCCGAGGTACCTCAGACTAGCGCACCTCCTCCTCCGCCTCCTGCTGCACCAGTGATACCACCAGCACCGCGGGTGGTCCGGACGACTCCTGCCCCAGCAGTTGTACCCGCTCCAGCTGATCGTAGTGCAGAGTCAGATCGAGTGAGGGTTGCAACAGCAGTTGCTACCCCTCCGATAGGAGCACAGGGGACTTATACTCGAGTGGATTATCAAACCCCGCCTGGGGGAGTTGTTACGTCGGAGCCCAGTACCCGAGCTGCGAGGCCGATAGCCGCTTGGGTGAGAGACGCTCGACACCTGGGGTGTGTTACCTTTTCTGGATCATCTGACCCCCAGACAGCCCGGTCTTGGATTAACAACGTCCGCCGTATCACTGCGGATTTGGAGTTAGCTGATAGAGACCGACTTGGAGTGGCACTCTATCTGGTAGACGGGGAGGCTGAGACCTGGCGAGATGAGCTGGAGACCCGTTATTCTACCGGACTGACGTGGGACATATTTTTGGATGAGTTCCACGAGCGTTTCTATACAGAGCTCCAGCATGATCTGAAGGTACAGGAGTTTTTAGACTGTAGACAGGGAGGCAGATCTGTGTCAGAGTATGTGGCGGAGTTTAATCTGCTGGCCTCCCTGGTACCCGACACGATCACATCCGACAGGTATCGTCGGATGCGCTTTATTCAGGGCTTGGATGACCACCTTAGTGTTAGGGTGGGAATATTGGATTACACTGCTTTCCAGCAGTTGGTGGATAAAGCCCTGTGGACTGAGAGGATGCTCCAGACGACGCGTATGCGGAGAGAGGGGCACAAGAAGAAGAGGTCAGCGACACATAGGGGTCGAGGTGACTTCAGGGACAGACAGGCCGGCTCGGTAGCTTCAGTGGCCTCGGCTGCAGGAGGGGCTCCATCTGGGAGCCGATTTATACAGAGGACTGAGCAGCGGGGTCAGCCGAGTCAGGCACGTCCCCAGCCGTCAGTACATAGGGCCCCTCAGATACACCGTGCATCACAGTTGGCCCCATGTACCATTTGCCGCCGGACTCACACTGGGATGTGCCGGGAGATCACTTGTTATCAGTGCGGACAGAAGGGGCACATTCGGACCAGCTGTCCGCAGCGGATTCAGATGGGTGGATCCCAGCAGTCAGCCATCCACCCGGCATCTGCGGGTCGTGGTCGTCCTCCTGCACCGTTCCCACCGGCTGCACCTATGACGGGGTCTAACCGAGGATTTCCTACCGGCTCGGGCCCACACTCTCAGAGGCCGCCCCAGCGCACCCAGACGCGCATTTATGCATTGGACGGCATCGACGCCCAAGCCAACCCCGATGTAGTCACGGGTAACTCCTCCCATGCTGACGCACCTTAAATGGAATTTTTATTTTTGGAGATTTAGTCTTTCCATTTGATAAGTTGTTGTTGTGTTGGATTTTGGAACTAAAACTTATCTTTTGTTAAGTGAGACTAAATTTGACTTGTCGCATGTGTTGTTTGTGTGATGTGGAATAGGACATATGCGACTATTTGATGCATGGGCTCGTATTCTTATTGACACCGGGTCACATCGGTCTTTCATTTGTTCGGAGTTCGCCAGGCGAGCCGACATACCTCTTACCCCGTTAGAGGCAGAGTTGATTGTCTGTACTCCCTTGGGTGAGAAGATTTTACGGAGTCAGGTGTATCGGTCTTGTCCCATTATGATACAGGAGGTTATCCTTGAGGCGGACCTGATTCCACTGGACATGGCAGACTTCGATGTGATTCTCGGTATGGACTGGTTGACAGCACATAGAGCCCTGGTGAGCTGCTTCACAAAGTCAGTGTCTTTCGTTGGATCGGGACCCCCGGAGCTGGTATTCGAGGGGGATCGTCGAGTCCTGCCGACTGCCATTATATCCGCTCTCACGGCGCAGAGGTACATCAGGAAAGGGTATCAGTGTTTTCTTGCGCACGTAGTGGATAGCAGCCAGTCGGATAGCCAGATGGCAGATATTCCTGTAGTTCGCGAGTTCCCAGATGTTTTTCCAGAGGAATTGCCTGGCCTACCACCGGATCGGGTGTTAGAGTTTTGCATCGATCTCGCCCCTGGGACGATGCCAATCTCTAGACCCCCGTATCGTATGGCACCGGCAGAGTTGAAGGAACTCAAGCTACAGTTACAGGACTTGGTAGATAAGGGGTTTATTCGACCTAGTGTCTCCCCTTGGGGCGCACCTGTTCTATTTGTGAAGAAAAAGGATGGGACCTTGAGGATGTGCATTGATTACAGGCAGTTGAATAAGGTCACCATCAGGAACAGGTATCCGCTTCCCCGCATCGATGACTTATTTGATCAGTTACAGGGAGCTCGAGTTTTCTCGAAGATTGATTTGAGGTCCGGGTATCATCAGTTGAAGATTAGGGACTCAGATGTTCCGAAGACGGCATTTCGGTCACGGTATGGACACTATGAGTTCCTAGTCATGTCTTTTGGACTTACTAATGCTCCCGCAGCCTTTATGGATTTGATGAACCGGGTTTTTCATAGACATTTAGATAAGTGTGTCATTGTCTTCATTGATGACATACTTGTCTATTCGAAGAGCCCGGAGGAGCATATGAGGCATCTCCGACTTGTCCTTCAGGTACTGAGAGATAGTCAGCTTTATGCCAAGTTTTCCAAATGTGAGTTTTGGCTGACTCAGGTTGGATTTCTGGGGCATATTATATCCAGTGAGGGCATACAGGTCGATCCGACTAAGATTGAGGCAGTGACTAAGTGGGAGCAGCCTAAGAGTCCCACAGAGGTCCGTAGTTTCCTTGGATTAGCTGGATATTATCGGCGGTTTGTGCAGGATTTCTCACGTATTGCAGCGCCGATGACCAAGTTGACTAGGAAGGACATTAAGTTTCGGTGGGCCCCAGAGTGTGAGCTCAGTTTCCAGGAGCTTAAGACTCGTTTAACCACTGCTCCGATACTCACCCTCCCAGTTAGCGGTACGGAGTATGTGGTATTCAGCGATGCTTCGAAGCAAGGGCTGGGGTGTGTACTTATGCAGAGCGGACGGGTAATTGCCTATGCTTCACGTCAGTTGAAGAAGCACGAGGTAAATTATCCGACTCATGATTTGGAGTTAGCCGCTATTGTTCTGGCTCTTAAGATTTGGCGACACTATCTTTACGGGGAGAAGTGTCATATTTTCACGGACCATAAGAGCCTACAGTACTTGTTGACCCAGAGGGAGTTGAACCTCAGGCAGCGCCGCTGGTTGGAGTTGATCAAGGACTATGACTTGATTATTGACTACCATCCGGGGAAGGCTAATGTAGTGGCAGATGCTTTGAGCAGAAAGTCGTCTGTCACTTTAGCGTATATACGCACTGCCTACTTACCCTTGCTGCGTGACATGAGATTGCTGGGGGTTGAGCTACAGTGTGACTCTCAGGGTGGGTTACTGGCACAGTTTACTGTGCGACCCACTTTATCAGACCGGCTGGCCGAGTTACAGAGGACAGACTCAGAGTTGAGTACGGTGATCCAGAGAGTACATGATGGTCAGGGTCAGGAGTTCAGACTCAGAGATGACGGCATGCTGGTGCTGAATGACAGGATCTGCGTACCCCATGATGAGGATCTACGACGGCAGATTCTGGAGGAGGCACACAGTTCCGCTTATGTCATGCATCCGGGTAGTACGAAGATGTATCGTACTATTCGACAGACGTATTGGTGGTCGGGCATGAAGCGGGACATAGCTGAGTTTGTAGCTCGATGCCTAGTATGCCAGCAGGTTAAGGCGGAACATCAGAAGCCGGCAGGGACCTTGCAGCCTCTTCCGATACCGGAGTGGAAGTGGGAGCATATCACTATGGACTTTGTAGTCGGGTTGCCGCGCACCCAGAGACACCATGACGCTATCTGGGTGATCGTTGATCGACTTACAAAGTCTGCCCACTTCTTGCCGATTGAGATTTCTTACACATTGGAGAGGTTAGCCAGGCTGTACATCAGCGACATTGTCCGCCTTCATGGAGTACCAGTGTCTATTGTGTCGGACCGAGATCCTAGGTTCACTTCTAGGTTCTGGCCGAAGTTTCAGGGGGAGCTGGGTACATCATTGAGGTTTAGCACCGCATTTCACCCACAGACTGATGGACAGTCAGAGCGTACCATACAGACGCTGGAGGACATGTTGAGAGCATGTGTGCTCGAGTTTACTGGTAGCTGGGATACCCACCTTCCTTTGGTGGAATTTGCATATAATAATAGCTATCAGGCCAGCATTGGTATGGCTCCCTATGAGGCTCTATATGGCAGACAGTGTCGGACTCCATTATGTTGGAGTGAGGTAGGCGAGAGACGACTGACGGGTACGGAGTTGATTGATGAAACCGTAGCCAAGGTCAGTGTCATTCGAGGTAGAGTGAAGACAGCTCAGGACCGACAGAAGAGCTATGCAGATAATCGTCGTAGGCCTCTAGAGTTTGCAGTCGGGGATATGGTTTTTCTAAAGGTATCCCCCTGGAAGGGCATCCTTCGTTTTCAGAAGAAATGGAAGCTACACCCTAGATACATCGGACCCTTCCAGGTACTTGAGAGAGTCGGGCCGGTGGCATACCGACTGGAGCTACCTGCAGACTTAGAGCAGATTCATGATGTCTTCCATGTATCCATGTTGAGGAAGTACATTTCAGATCCGTCCCATGTCCTCACAGCACCACCAGTTCAGCTGAGAGAGGACTTGAGCTACGGGGTGCAGGCTATTGAGATCATTGATCGGCGCGTAAAGGTGCTTCGAGGTAAGTCTATCCCCCTAGTAAAAGTCCTCTGGAGGAACGCTCATATCGAGGAAGCTACATGGGAGACTGAGGCCCACATGCGGGCCCAGCAACCTCACTTATTTGAGGGAGAGAGTGTTTGAGTGTGATGTACAAAAATTTTGGAAATTTATTTGTTGATGTTGGATGTCTTTTTGGATATTCAAGTGTTATTTTGGAGGACCAAAATTTTTAAGGGGGGGGTACTTGTAAACCCCCATCAAAAAAAAAAAAAAAAAAAAAAAAAAAAAATGGACCGGTTCAGGTGAACCGGCCGGAGAGCCGGCCGGTCCAGCTGAACCGGCTTGGACCGGGCGAGGAAGCGAGACGGGGCGAGCGAGAAGAGCAAGCGCCCTTCCCACTCGAGCCGTCGCCTCGAGCACGCGACGAAGCAACGTCGCTTCGTCTTCTCCCGCACCGAGCAGCGTCGACGCTCCGCCTTCCGCCGTCGACCGCTGCACGTCGCCGTCGACGACCGTCTGCCCTCGTCCACCCCCAGCGAGCTACTCCCGGCGGAGAGGGCGACTCGGCGACGCCTTCTTTTCCCCTCCCGTTCGCGCGACCACCGCAGCAGAGGAGCTGCTGCCGATCGATCGCCGCCCAGCAGTCGCAACCCCCCCCGGCGGACGTCTTCTCCGCCGCGGTTGGAGACGTCGGCCGTCTCCGCGTCTCCACGGGCCTTCGAGGAGTTCGAAGACCCCTCGGCGGGCGGCTGAGCTCGCCGCCTCTGTTCGAGCGATCGAACCCTACCGGCGGCGGCTGCAAATCGCGATCCAGTCGCTTCGCCGGCCGCAAACCCCGCTCCTACCTTCTCCAGACGTCCGCGAGGTGAGCAGCCGCGTTTTCCCCATGAAAAGGGGTGGTTTTCACCCTCCGGTGGAGACGCCGTGAGTTCGCCGGAGACGACGCCGGAAAGATCGCCGTATAGGCGCTGATGGACGTCCTTCTCGCAGATCGGCGTAGTCTCCGCATCGAGCGAGGAGCAACGAAGCTCGCCGGCCGTTTCGCCTTCATTTTCGCGAGTTCCGGCGAGGTGGCGGCTAGGGTTCCGGCGGCGGCGCTGAGTTTTCCGGCGACGCAGAGTTTTCCGGCGAAGGTGCTTAATTAGGGCTTAATCGCGATTAGCGCTAATTAAGTGTGCTTAGTGTAAATAAAATATAATTAGTGAGAAATTATGTTATTGTATGCTTAGTTTAATTAAAAGCATGATTAGCGTTAATTAACTAAGCTTAGTGTATAAGAAATTAATTCTTTAATGAAACGGTTGGGTCGAATCAAGTGGGTTAAATCGGTTGGGTTTGAGTTAAGTTTGGGTTCGAGTCAAGTTGGGTTGGGTGAGCCGAATCAAATAGGTTGAACCTGGTTCGAGCTCGAGTCAAATTAGATTGAATTTAATTTAGCTGAACCGGACCCGAACCGAACCAAATCGAACCGAACCGAACCGAACCGGGTGAACAGTAACTCGAACCGTTGACCGAGTCAACAGCTGACCCAGTCAGCATTGACCGGGCCCACCGCTGACCCAGTCATACGCGTCGTCTGGAGCATCCTCTCAGTCCACAGGGCTTTATCCACCAACTGCTGGAAAGCAGTGTAATCCAATATTCCCACCCTAACACTAAGGTGGTCATCCAAGCCCTGAATAAAGCGCATCCGACGATACCTGTCGGATGTGATCGTGTCGGGTACCAGGGAGGCCAGCAGATTAAACTCCGCCACATACTCTGACACAGATCTGCCTCCCTGTCTACAGTCCAAGAACTCCTGTACCTTCAGATCATGCTGGAGCTCTGTATAGAAACGCTCGTGGAACTCATCCAAAAATATGTCCCACGTCAGTCCGGTAGAATAACGGGTCTCCAGCTCATCTCGCCAGGTCTCAGCCTCCCCGTCTACCAGATAGAGTGCCACTCCAAGTCGGTCTCTATCAGCTAACTCCAAATCCGCAGTGATACGGCGGACGTTGTTAATCCAAGACCGGGCTGTCTGGGGGTCAGATGATCCAGAAAAGGTAACACACCCCAGGTGTCGAGCGTCTCTCACCCAAGCGGCTATCGGCCTCGCAGCTCGGGTACTGGGCTCCGACGTAACAACTCCCCCAGGCGGGGTTTGATAATCCACTCGAGTATAAGTCCCCTGTGCTCCTATCGGAGGGGTAGCAACTGCTGTTGCAACCCTCACTCGATCTGACTCTGCACTACGATCAGCTGGAGCGGGTACAACTGCTGGGGCAGGAGTCGTCCGGACCACCCGCGGTGCTGGTGGTATCACTGGTGCAGCAGGAGGCGGAGGAGGAGGTGCGCTAGTCTGAGGTACCTCGGGCTCATGCTGTGCAGTGGGATTTAGAATGCTGACCATCGCGCTGGCCACCGCTGCTGCTATTATGTTCAGCTGTCCCTGAGCAACAGGTGCCTGCCCTGATGGCACTGTAGATGTAGTCCTCTGCCTCATGGTACGTCGAGAACTCGAGCTCCGACGTGTACCCAATGATGCCCCCTCTGGGACCATGGATACTGGTGCCCTATCAGAATCTCCGGTAACGCTCGCAGCTGGTACCGGTGCTAGCGGCGTTAACGGATCGGCCGCTGGACGGGAGGTGGCCGTCGAATGATCCTGGGGCTCCACGAGCTTTCGGGGCCTCCCCCGTTTACGTCTGGGCGGTACTTCTGACATCTACATGAACAAGCTTCTGTCAGTTCATACGAAATAAAAATTTCTACGTAAGGTAAAACTCTTTCGGTACGCATAGTCACGATATAGGTAAACGACCGTACCACTAACTATCTAACTGGCCAATCTACTATATCGGGACTGACATCCTTATAATTTAGATTTGAAGTCGAAACTCCAAAATCCCTAGGTTTTGATATCACCTAATTGCTCAGGTCTTTAAACCATCGCTCTGATACCACTTAAGTTGTCACGCCCCGACCCGCAGGACGACACGTGGCAACCGCCGTATGAGCCCGACAAGCCCATACAAGGCATAAATACAAATACGAAACTACATACACCCACATTTTCAAATAACATCTTAAATACAGTCCCGATACCTCCTAATACAAATCTAAGACCGGCGTACGAAAACTCATAACAGCAGTCGTATACCTCCCGCGACGAACCCTCCGTTATCGATCTCGTCTCGTGCATCGACACCTGCACACACATTGAACGCGGTGTGCTCAGCCTTGCGGCCTAATGCGAAATTACGGCTCTACCGAATAAGGAAATCAAAGGCTAGGAGGAGTATTCTAGGATGTCTTTGGTAATTAAACATCATCTTTCATGCCATTTCGTTTTAACAATTCATATAGAAATAGACAGCATAAACAAACAATTAAATAAATAATTAAATGTGTACATGTCACTAGATGTCACCCTAATCATATCTAGTGTCCATATCAATAGTATGTCACCTCATCACAGTGAGACTTTTTAGGTTTCATAAACTCGGGCTGCCAGCCTGTGCTTAATGACTACCCTAGCTAAGAGTATCAGTAAGCCCATCAGTGCCTTTCTGTCTCTGTCTCTACCTATGCCCGCTGCACTGATGTTGGCAGAGAGGACGGATGACCCAGAGTCCCTCTCCTGTTGTTTCACTAGTCGCCAACCATGCCTCCCCTAGCGAAACCGTCGTGCCCTTACATCCTCCCCGGATACCGTAGGGGTCACGACACCCATGTAGTACTACACACTGCCCGTAGACAGGGTCACCTCTCTTAAATATCATCGGCCACGGCTAGCCGGAATAACCACCCTAGGATCCGGACTACTCATCCGATCGTCTGCAGACGTCAAGGGTGATAGCCGTGTGGTCTACGGATCCACTGTCCAAGGCGTCGCATGTGGAATCACCTTTCCAGTCCAATAGCCGTCAACGTCTATCGAGATTGGCGCACATCCACACGATGGGATGTGGCCCTCGACTTCGTCGGTGCCAAGTCCATGGTAGGGTTCATCCTAGCTAACCATCTCAGGACTATCACGAGGCCGCCTACAACGACACTCGCGCGGGTGAAGATTTCGGGTAAGGACTTGCTCCATATTTCCAGTCTAACATGACCATGGAGTGTGTACAGTCCCTTACCCTACCAGCTCCCAGTATATGAGCTATGCATAACGTCGGGAGTGGTGCTCCCAGTGCTCCGCTATGCATCAACCTCGGGAGTGGCGCCTAACGGGACGTCACCGTTTGACCACCGTCGGGACGCGGCGGTCAACCGGGGCATATTGAAAAAGGCCCCATTTTCTCTAAGTGGCGGTGACGTCGCCAAAGGTTCTAACATGTCATTATTTACTATCTATGTCCGCATGATAATTATCTAACACAAGCATAGAAAACAATACAACATGCAGGACATGAAATGTAGAACATGTTAGATAAAATAAACTACACTAACATGCATACAATTCAAATCTTATCAAGCATTATGATTTATCATATTTAAGACATCCAAGAATTGTTCCTAAGAAAACCCCAGCGGGAATTCCCTAGCTTGAATAAATCCTACCAACGGAGAACCAACGCACCTTGGATAGCGATCGGCTTCTGGGAACCAAGTCGCGCGGAGAATATCACCCGCCGAGCTTCTCGGATCGCGTACCCAAAATAATCCTATTTAATAAAATTTATTTAAAATAGATTTAATTTATTTCCCTTAAGATAAATAAATTAAAATCTATCAATTAAATAATTTATTACATTAAATTAATCCTATGTATGTTTAGGATTAATCTCACCTAATGAATTATGAATTTATCATATTTTTGCATTTTTTATCTAATAACTTCAATGAATTTTTATTCAATTTCTACTCATCAAACTCACCCATAACTTGGCCCAAGTCATCCAGGAGCCCAAGTAGAACCCATAGAAATTTTTATTATTTTTTTGATTTTTTTAATATTTTAATATTATTTTATTATTTTAATATTATTTTATTATTTTATATTTTTCTGACCCGGTCAACGGTCAACGTTGACTGGTCAACGGTCAACGTTGACTGGTCAACGCTGACTGGGTCAGCAGTGGGCCCGGTCAACGCTGACTGGGTCAGCGGTTGACTCGGTCAACGCTGACTGGGTCGGCGGTGGGCCCGGTCAATGCTGACTGGGTCAGCTGTTGACTTGGTCAACGGTTCGAGTTACTGTTCACCCGGTTCGGTTCGGTTCGGTTCGATTTGGTTCGGTTCGGGTCCGGTTCAGCTAAATTAAATTCAATCTAATTTGACTCGAGCTCGAACCAGGTTCAACCTATTTGATTCGGCTCACCCAACCCAACTTGACTCGAACCCAAACTTAACTCAAACCCAACCGATTTAACCCCACTTGATTCGACCCAACCGTTTTCATTAAATAAATAATTTCTTATACACTAAGCTTAGTTAATTAACGCTAATCATGCTTTTAATTAAACTAAGCATACAATAACATAATTTCTCACTAATTATATTTTATTTACACTAAGCACACTTAATTAGCGCTAATCGCGATTAAGCCCTAATTAAGCACCTTCGCCGGAAAACTCTGCGCCGCCGGAAAACTCAGCGCTGCCGCCGGAACCCTAGCCGCCACCTCGCCGGAACTCGCGAAAATGAAGGCGAAACGGCCGGCGAGCTTCGTTGCTCCTCGCTCGATGCGGAGACTACGCCGATCTGCGAGAAGGACGTCCATCAGCGCCTATACGGCGATCTTTCCGGCGTCGTCTCCGGCGAACTCACGGCGTCTCCACCGGAGGGTGAAAACCACCCCTTTTCATGGGGAAAACGCGGCTGCTCACCTCGCGGACGTCTGGAGAAGGTAGGAGCGGGGTTTGCGGCCGGCGAAGCGACTGGATCGCGATTTGCAGCCGCCGCCGGTAGGGTTCGATCGCTCGAACAGAGGCGGCGCGCTCAGCCGCCCGCCGAGGGGTCTTCGAACTCCTCGAAGGCCCGTGGAGACGCGGAGACGGCCGACGTCTCCAACCGCGGCGGAGAAGACGTCCGCCGGGGGGGTTGCGACTGCTGGGCGGCGATCGATCGGCAGCAGCTCCTCTGCTGCGGTGGTCGCGCGAACGGGGGGGGGGAAAGAAGGCGTCGCCGAGTCGCCCTCTCCGCCGGGAGTAGCTCGCTGGGGGTGGACGAGGGCAGACGGTCGTCGACGGCGACGTGCAGCGGTCGACGGCGGAAGGCGGAGCGTCGACGCTGCTCGGTGCGGGAGAAGACGAAGCGACGTTGCTTCGTCGCGTGCTCGAGGCGACGGCTCGAGTGGGAAGGGCGTTTGCTCTTCTCGCTCGCCCCGTCTCGCTTCCTCGCCCGGTCCAAGCCGGTTCAGCTGGACCGGCCGGCTCTCCGGCCGGTTCACCTGAACCGGTCCATTTTTTTTTTTTTTTTTTTTTTTTTTTTGATGGGGGTTTACAAGTACTCCCCCCCTTAAAAATTTTGGTCCTCCAAAATAACACTTGAATATCCAAAAAGACATCCAACATCAACAAATAAATTTCCAAAATTTTTGTACATCACACTCAAACACTCTCTCCCTCAAATAAGTGAGGTTGCTGGGCCCGCATGTGGGCCTCAGTCTCCCATGTAGCTTCCTCGATATGAGCGTTCCTCCAGAGGACTTTTACTAGGGGGATAGACTTACCTCGAAGCACCTTTATGCGCCGATCAATGATCTCAATAGCCTGCACCCCGTAGCTCAAGTCCTCTCTCAGCTGAACTGGTGGTGCTGTGAGGACATGGGACGGATCTGAAATGTACTTCCTCAACATGGATACATGGAAGACATCATGAATCTGCTCTAAGTCTGCAGGTAGCTCCAGTCGGTATGCCACCGGCCCGACTCTCTCAAGTACCTGGAAGGGTCCGATGTATCTAGGGTGTAGCTTCCCTTTCTTCTGAAAACGAAGGATGCCCTTCCAGGGGGATACCTTTAGAAAAACCATATCCCCGACTGCAAACTCTAGAGGCCTACGACGATTATCTGCATAGCTCTTCTGTCGGTCCTGAGCTGTCTTCAGTCTACCTCGAATGACACTGACCTTGGCTACGGTTTCATCAATCAACTCCGTACCCGTCAGTCGTCTCTCGCCTACCTCACTCCAGCATAATGGAGTCCGACACTGTCGGCCATATAGAGCCTCATAGGGAGCCATACCAATGCTGGCCTGATAGCTATTATTATATGCAAATTCCACCAAAGGAAGGTGGGTATCCCAGCTACCAGTAAACTCGAGCACACATGCTCTCAACATGTCCTCCAGCGTCTGTATGGTACGCTCTGACTGTCCATCAGTCTGTGGGTGAAATGCGGTGCTAAACCTCAATGATGTACCCAGCTCCCCCTGAAACTTCGGCCAGAACCTAGAAGTGAACCTAGGATCTCGGTCCGACACAATAGACACTGGTACTCCATGAAGGCGGACAATGTCGCTGATGTACAGCCTGGCTAACCTCTCCAATGTGTAAGAAATCTCAATCGGCAAGAAGTGGGCAGACTTTGTAAGTCGATCAACGATCACCCAAATAGCGTCATGGTGTCTCTGGGTGCGCGGCAACCCGACTACAAAGTCCATAGTGATATGCTCCCACTTCCACTCCGGTATCGGAAGAGGCTGCAAGGTCCCTGCCGGCTTCTGATGTTCCGCCTTAACCTGCTGGCATACTAGGCATCGAGCTACAAACTCAGCTATGTCCCGCTTCATGCCCGACCACCAATACGTCTGTCGAATAGTACGATACATCTTCGTACTACCCGGATGCATGGCATAAGCGGAACTGTGTGCCTCCTCCAGAATCTGCCGTCGTAGATCCTCATCATGGGGTACGCAGATCCTGTCATTCAGCACCAGCATGCCGTCATCTCTGAGTCTGAACTCCTGACCCTGACCATCATGTACTCTCTGGATCACCGTACTCAACTCTGAGTCGGTCCTCTGTAACTCGGCCAGCCGGTCTGATAAAGTGGGTCGCACAGTAAACTGTGCCAGTAACCCACCCTGAGAGTCACACTGTAGCTCAACCCCCAGCAATCTCATGTCACGCAGCAAGGGTAAGTAGGCAGTGCGTATATACGCTAAAGTGACAGACGACTTTCTGCTCAAAGCATCTGCCACTACATTAGCCTTCCCCGGATGGTAGTCAATAATCAAGTCATAGTCCTTGATCAACTCCAACCAGCGGCGCTGCCTGAGGTTCAACTCCCTCTGGGTCAACAAGTACTGTAGGCTCTTATGGTCCGTGAAAATATGACACTTCTCCCCGTAAAGATAGTGTCGCCAAATCTTAAGAGCCAGAACAATAGCGGCTAACTCCAAATCATGAGTCGGATAATTTACCTCGTGCTTCTTCAACTGACGTGAAGCATAGGCAATTACCCGTCCGCTCTGCATAAGTACACACCCCAGCCCTTGCTTCGAAGCATCGCTGAATACCACATACTCCGTACCGCTAACTGGGAGGGTGAGTATCGGAGCAGTGGTTAAACGAGTCTTAAGCTCCTGGAAACTGAGCTCACACTCTGGGGCCCACCGAAACTTAATGTCCTTCCTAGTCAACTTGGTCATCGGCGCTGCAATACGTGAGAAATCCTGCACAAACCGCCGATAATATCCAGCTAATCCAAGGAAACTACGGACCTCTGTGGGACTCTTAGGCTGCTCCCACTTAGTCACTGCCTCAATCTTAGTCGGATCGACCTGTATGCCCTCACTGGATATAATATGCCCCAGAAATCCAACCTGAGTCAGCCAAAACTCACATTTGGAAAACTTGGCATAAAGCTGACTATCTCTCAGTACCTGAAGGACAAGTCGGAGATGCCTCATATGCTCCTCCGGGCTCTTCGAATAGACAAGTATGTCATCAATGAAGACAATGACACACTTATCTAAATGTCTATGAAAAACCCGGTTCATCAAATCCATAAAGGCTGCGGGAGCATTAGTAAGTCCAAAAGACATGACTAGGAACTCATAGTGTCCATACCGTGACCGAAATGCCGTCTTCGGAACATCTGAGTCCCTAATCTTCAACTGATGATACCCGGACCTCAAATCAATCTTCGAGAAAACCCGAGCTCCCTGTAACTGATCAAATAAGTCGTCGATGCGGGGAAGCGGATACCTGTTCCTGATGGTGACCTTATTCAACTGCCTGTAATCAATGCACATCCTCAAGGTCCCATCCTTTTTCTTCACAAATAGAACAGGTGCGCCCCAAGGGGAGACACTAGGTCGAATAAACCCCTTATCTACCAAGTCCTGTAACTGTAGCTTGAGTTCCTTCAACTCTGCCGGTGCCATACGATACGGGGGTCTAGAGATTGGCATCGTCCCAGGGGCGAGATCGATGCAAAACTCTAACACCCGATCCGGTGGTAGGCCAGGCAATTCCTCTGGAAAAACATCTGGGAACTCGCGAACTACAGGAATATCTGCCATCTGGCTATCCGACTGGCTGCTATCCACTACGTGCGCAAGAAAACACTGATACCCTTTCCTGATGTACCTCTGCGCCGTGAGAGCGGATATAATGGCAGTCGGCAGGACTCGACGATCCCCCTCGAATACCAGCTCCGGGGGTCCCGATCCAACGAAGGACACGGACTTTGTGAAGCAGCTCACCAGGGCTCTATGTGCTGTCAACCAGTCCATACCGAGAATCACATCGAAGTCTGCCATGTCCAGTGGAATCAGGTCCGCCTCAAGGGTAACCTCCTGTATCATAATGGGACAAGACCGATACACCTGACTCCGTAAAATCTTCTCACCCAAGGGAGTACAGACAATCAACTCTGCCTCTAACGGGGTAAGAGGTATGTCGGCTCGCCTGGCGAACTCCGAACTAATGAAAGACCGATGTGACCCGGTGTCAATAAGAATACGAGCCAATTCATCAAATAGTCGCATATGTCCTATTCCACATCACACAAACAACACATGCGACAAGTTAAATTTAGTCTCACTTAACAAAAGATAAGTTTTAGTTCCAAAATCCAACACAACAACAACTTATCAAATGGAAAGACTAAATCTCCAAAAATAAAAATTCCATTTAAGGTGCGTCAGCATGGGAGGAGTTACCCGTGACTACATCGGGGTTGGCTTGGGCGTCGATGCCGTCCAGTGCATATATGCGCGTCTGGGTGCGCTGGGGCGGCCTCTGAGAGTGTGGGCCCGAGCCGGTAGGAAATCCTCGGGTAGACCCCGTCATAGGTGCAGCCGGTGGGAACGGTGCAGAAGGACGACCACGACCCGCAGATGCCGGGTGGATGGCTGACTGCTGGGATCCACCCATCTGAATCCGCTGCGGACAGCTGGTCCGAATGTGCCCCTTCTGTCCGCACTGATAACAAGTGATCTCTCGGCACATCCCAGTGTGAGTCCGGCGGCAAATGGTACATGGGGCCAACTGTGATGCACGGTGTATCTGAGGGCCCCTATGTACTGACGGCTGGGGACGTGCCTGACTCGGCTGACCCCGCTGCTCAGTCCTCTGTATAAATCGGCTCCCAGATGGAGCCCCTCCTGCAGCCGAGGCCACTGAAGCTACCGAGCCAGTCTGTCTGTCCCTGAAGTCACCTCGACCCCTATGTGTCGCTGACCTCTTCTTCTTATGCCCCTCTCTCCGCATACGCGTCGTCTGGAGCATCCTCTCAGTCCACAGGGCTTTATCCACCAACTGCTGGAAAGCAGTGTAATCCAATATTCCCACCCTAACACTAAGGTGGTCATCCAAGCCCTGAATAAAGCGCATCCGACGATACCTGTCGGATGTGATCGTGTCGGGTACCAGGGAGGCCAGCAGATTAAACTCCGCCACATACTCTGACACAGATCTGCCTCCCTGTCTACAGTCCAAGAACTCCTGTACCTTCAGATCATGCTGGAGCTCTGTATAGAAACGCTCGTGGAACTCATCCAAAAATATGTCCCACGTCAGTCCGGTAGAATAACGGGTCTCCAGCTCATCTCGCCAGGTCTCAGCCTCCCCGTCTACCAGATAGAGTGCCACTCCAAGTCGGTCTCTATCAGCTAACTCCAAATCCGCAGTGATACGGCGGACGTTGTTAATCCAAGACCGGGCTGTCTGGGGGTCAGATGATCCAGAAAAGGTAACACACCCCAGGTGTCGAGCGTCTCTCACCCAAGCGGCTATCGGCCTCGCAGCTCGGGTACTGGGCTCCGACGTAACAACTCCCCCAGGCGGGGTTTGATAATCCACTCGAGTATAAGTCCCCTGTGCTCCTATCGGAGGGGTAGCAACTGCTGTTGCAACCCTCACTCGATCTGACTCTGCACTACGATCAGCTGGAGCGGGTACAACTGCTGGGGCAGGAGTCGTCCGGACCACCCGCGGTGCTGGTGGTATCACTGGTGCAGCAGGAGGCGGAGGAGGAGGTGCGCTAGTCTGAGGTACCTCGGGCTCATGCTGTGCAGTGGGATTTAGAATGCTGACCATCGCGCTGGCCACCGCTGCTGCTATTATGTTCAGCTGTCCCTGAGCAACAGGTGCCTGCCCTGATGGCACTGTAGATGTAGTCCTCTGCCTCATGGTACGTCGAGAACTCGAGCTCCGACGTGTACCCAATGATGCCCCCTCTGGGACCATGGATACTGGTGCCCTATCAGAATCTCCGGTAACGCTCGCAGCTGGTACCGGTGCTAGCGGCGTTAACGGATCGGCCGCTGGACGGGAGGTGGCCGTCGAATGATCCTGGGGCTCCACGAGCTTTCGGGGCCTCCCCCGTTTACGTCTGGGCGGTACTTCTGACATCTACATGAACAAGCTTCTGTCAGTTCATACGAAATAAAAATTTCTACGTAAGGTAAAACTCTTTCGGTACGCATAGTCACGATATAGGTAAACGACCGTACCACTAACTATCTAACTGGCCAATCTACTATATCGGGACTGACATCCTTATAATTTAGATTTGAAGTCGAAACTCCAAAATCCCTAGGTTTTGATATCACCTAATTGCTCAGGTCTTTAAACCATCGCTCTGATACCACTTAAGTTGTCACGCCCCGACCCGCAGGACGACACGTGGCAACCGCCGTATGAGCCCGACAAGCCCATACAAGGCATAAATACAAATACGAAACTACATACACCCACATTTTCAAATAACATCTTAAATACAGTCCCGATACCTCCTAATACAAATCTAAGACCGGCGTACGAAAACTCATAACAGCAGTCGTATACCTCCCGCGACGAACCCTCCGTTATCGATCTCGTCTCGTGCATCGACACCTGCACACACATTGAACGCGGTGTGCTCAGCCTTGCGGCCTAATGCGAAATTACGGCTCTACCGAATAAGGAAATCAAAGGCTAGGAGGAGTATTCTAGGATGTCTTTGGTAATTAAACATCATCTTTCATGCCATTTCGTTTTAACAATTCATATAGAAATAGACAGCATAAACAAACAATTAAATAAATAATTAAATGTGTACATGTCACTAGATGTCACCCTAATCATATCTAGTGTCCATATCAATAGTATGTCACCTCATCACAGTGAGACTTTTTAGGTTTCATAAACTCGGGCTGCCAGCCTGTGCTTAATGACTACCCTAGCTAAGAGTATCAGTAAGCCCATCAGTGCCTTTCTGTCTCTGTCTCTACCTATGCCCGCTGCACTGATGTTGGCAGAGAGGACGGATGACCCAGAGTCCCTCTCCTGTTGTTTCACTAGTCGCCAACCATGCCTCCCCTAGCGAAACCGTCGTGCCCTTACATCCTCCCCGGATACCGTAGGGGTCACGACACCCATGTAGTACTACACACTGCCCGTAGACAGGGTCACCTCTCTTAAATATCATCGGCCACGGCTAGCCGGAATAACCACCCTAGGATCCGGACTACTCATCCGATCGTCTGCAGACGTCAAGGGTGATAGCCGTGTGGTCTACGGATCCACTGTCCAAGGCGTCGCATGTGGAATCACCTTTCCAGTCCAATAGCCGTCAACGTCTATCGAGATTGGCGCACATCCACACGATGGGATGTGGCCCTCGACTTCGTCGGTGCCAAGTCCATGGTAGGGTTCATCCTAGCTAACCATCTCAGGACTATCACGAGGCCGCCTACAACGACACTCGCGCGGGTGAAGATTTCGGGTAAGGACTTGCTCCATATTTCCAGTCTAACATGACCATGGAGTGTGTACAGTCCCTTACCCTACCAGCTCCCAGTATATGAGCTATGCATAACGTCGGGAGTGGTGCTCCCAGTGCTCCGCTATGCATCAACCTCGGGAGTGGCGCCTAACGGGACGTCACCGTTTGACCACCGTCGGGACGCGGCGGTCAACCGGGGCATATTGAAAAAGGCCCCATTTTCTCTAAGTGGCGGTGACGTCGCCAAAGGTTCTAACATGTCATTATTTACTATCTATGTCCGCATGATAATTATCTAACACAAGCATAGAAAACAATACAACATGCAGGACATGAAATGTAGAACATGTTAGATAAAATAAACTACACTAACATGCATACAATTCAAATCTTATCAAGCATTATGATTTATCATATTTAAGACATCCAAGAATTGTTCCTAAGAAAACCCCAGCGGGAATTCCCTAGCTTGAATAAATCCTACCAACGGAGAACCAACGCACCTTGGATAGCGATCGGCTTCTGGGAACCAAGTCGCGCGGAGAATATCACCCGCCGAGCTTCTCGGATCGCGTACCCAAAATAATCCTATTTAATAAAATTTATTTAAAATAGATTTAATTTATTTCCCTTAAGATAAATAAATTAAAATCTATCAATTAAATAATTTATTACATTAAATTAATCCTATGTATGTTTAGGATTAATCTCACCTAATGAATTATGAATTTATCATATTTTTGCATTTTTTATCTAATAACTTCAATGAATTTTTATTCAATTTCTACTCATCAAACTCACCCATAACTTGGCCCAAGTCATCCAGGAGCCCAAGTAGAACCCATAGAAATTTTTATTATTTTTTTGATTTTTTTAATATTTTAATATTATTTTATTATTTTAATATTATTTTATTATTTTATATTTTTCTGACCCGGTCAACGGTCAACGTTGACTGGTCAACGGTCAACGTTGACTGGTCAACGCTGACTGGGTCAGCAGTGGGCCCGGTCAACGCTGACTGGGTCAGCGGTTGACTCGGTCAACGCTGACTGGGTCGGCGGTGGGCCCGGTCAATGCTGACTGGGTCAGCTGTTGACTTGGTCAACGGTTCGAGTTACTGTTCACCCGGTTCGGTTCGGTTCGGTTCGATTTGGTTCGGTTCGGGTCCGGTTCAGCTAAATTAAATTCAATCTAATTTGACTCGAGCTCGAACCAGGTTCAACCTATTTGATTCGGCTCACCCAACCCAACTTGACTCGAACCCAAACTTAACTCAAACCCAACCGATTTAACCCCACTTGATTCGACCCAACCGTTTTCATTAAATAAATAATTTCTTATACACTAAGCTTAGTTAATTAACGCTAATCATGCTTTTAATTAAACTAAGCATACAATAACATAATTTCTCACTAATTATATTTTATTTACACTAAGCACACTTAATTAGCGCTAATCGCGATTAAGCCCTAATTAAGCACCTTCGCCGGAAAACTCTGCGCCGCCGGAAAACTCAGCGCTGCCGCCGGAACCCTAGCCGCCACCTCGCCGGAACTCGCGAAAATGAAGGCGAAACGGCCGGCGAGCTTCGTTGCTCCTCGCTCGATGCGGAGACTACGCCGATCTGCGAGAAGGACGTCCATCAGCGCCTATACGGCGATCTTTCCGGCGTCGTCTCCGGCGAACTCACGGCGTCTCCACCGGAGGGTGAAAACCACCCCTTTTCATGGGGAAAACGCGGCTGCTCACCTCGCGGACGTCTGGAGAAGGTAGGAGCGGGGTTTGCGGCCGGCGAAGCGACTGGATCGCGATTTGCAGCCGCCGCCGGTAGGGTTCGATCGCTCGAACAGAGGCGGCGCGCTCAGCCGCCCGCCGAGGGGTCTTCGAACTCCTCGAAGGCCCGTGGAGACGCGGAGACGGCCGACGTCTCCAACCGCGGCGGAGAAGACGTCCGCCGGGGGGGTTGCGACTGCTGGGCGGCGATCGATCGGCAGCAGCTCCTCTGCTGCGGTGGTCGCGCGAACGGGGGGGGGGAAAGAAGGCGTCGCCGAGTCGCCCTCTCCGCCGGGAGTAGCTCGCTGGGGGTGGACGAGGGCAGACGGTCGTCGACGGCGACGTGCAGCGGTCGACGGCGGAAGGCGGAGCGTCGACGCTGCTCGGTGCGGGAGAAGACGAAGCGACGTTGCTTCGTCGCGTGCTCGAGGCGACGGCTCGAGTGGGAAGGGCGTTTGCTCTTCTCGCTCGCCCCGTCTCGCTTCCTCGCCCGGTCCAAGCCGGTTCAGCTGGACCGGCCGGCTCTCCGGCCGGTTCACCTGAACCGGTCCATTTTTTTTTTTTTTTTTTTTTTTTTTTTTTTTTTGATGGGGGTTTACAGGAGGCATGGTTGGCGACTAGTGAAACAACAGGAGAGGGACTCTGGGTCATCCGTCCTCTCTGCCAACATCAGTGCAGCGGGCATAGGTAGAGACAGAGACAGAAAGGCACTGATGGGCTTACTGATACTCTTAGCTAGGGTAGTCATTAAGCACAGGCTGGCAGCCCGAGTTTATGAAACCTAAAAAGTCTCACTATGATGAGGTGACATACTACTAATATGGACACTAGACATGACTAGGGTGACATCTAGTGACATGTACACATTTAATTGTTTATTTAATTGTTTGTTTATGCTGTCTGTTTTTATACGAATTGTTTAAAACGAAATGGCATGAAAGATGATGTTTAATTACCAAAGACATCCTAGAATACTCCTCCTAGCCTTTGATTTCCTTATTCGGTAGAGCCGTAATTTCGCATTAGGCCGCAAGGCTGAGCACACCGCGTTCAATGTGTGTGCAGGTGTCGATGCACGAGACGAGATCAATGACGGAGGGTTCGTCGCGGGAGGTATACGACTGCTGTTATGAGTTTTCGTATGCCGGTCTTAGATTTGTATTAGGAGATATCGGGACTGTATTTAAGATGTTATTTGAAAATGTGGGTGTATGTAGTTTAGTATTTGTATTTATGCCTTGTATGGGCTTGTCGGGCTCATACGGCGGTTGCCACGTGTCGTCCTGCGGGTCGGGGCGTGACAATAAGCATCCTTCTCTATCCTTGACAACAATACTTAATGAGGTTAAATGAGGTTGTAGCCCATGAGTTCGATAGATTCTATTATTCGTATACTCAATCCTCTATTTTTATAGAGGCATAAACATGTTAGCAATCTTTTAGGCAATCATAATCATATCTTATATTATTGACACTCTCTTCTATATTAGCTCGTATAATTTATCACTTTCTAATATATCCTGCAAGTTAAGTATCAAAGAATTGAATTCAATAGTTGTAATCCATTTATGAAGAATTCTTTCCCATTGACTCTCGAATCTCATATCAAATTAGTCATCATTGCTTGACATCCTTTGTAATCGTTAGCCACCATTGTTTGACATTCTTAGTAAGGTAAGCCATAGTCATCGGTAATTTATCTTTGCAATGATAAAGTATTGCTTCATGTCCCATGTAAAGTTCTCTATGGCTCATGCCTATCAAGTGAGTAAGCTATAAAAACTCACATCCACCCCCTAAGCACCCTGAGGATCCTGAGTTGATAGTGTAGCTCCACTCACAAGCTTTTGATTTCTACTCATAATTGGTGCATCTCCTTTGGTCCCAGATAGATTTGATGCATTTGAATCACTTAATCTTTAGTCTTGTTTTCTCACGGTGTGAAGTTTTTCAACTTCCGCAGGAAGTTTTACAATTGATAAATCTCATTTATCCTTATGCTAGTCAACTCTACTCTACTTAGATGCTCTGAGAATTGAGGGAGGTGTATATATTTGTAATTGGATAGAATAAGAGAAAGCGACACTTTAACAAGCCCTTACATTCAGAAACAACAATGAAAAAAAAAAACTGAACCCACCGGCGATCTTTGACTATCAATTATCCCGCTCATCGCTATGCCAAAAAGTACCGGGTCTCCGATCATCCTCTTCTTCCCACCTGGCCGGGCCCCGGGAAGCTGCCGGTGGTCCCCAACACGGTGGGCTTCTCAGCAGTCGAGGGCGCAGCGGCGACGTCAGAGTCGCAGGGATCGTCGCGGGGACGCGGGGTCTACAAAGAAGAACTACTTGTTGTGACTTCATTGCCCTCTGAGGAGGAAAAAAACGGGGGGTAATTAGGGGATTTCACCGGGGCGGCGGAAGAATCCAAAGAGGCCGCAGACGAGCAGTCGCCGACAGCCTCATGCTTTACGCTTTTGTCTTGTGCGCGCCACGAGATGACTTAAAAAGTAACACATAGAATTAGAATATATATAATTCCACCCAAAAGCATAATAATAAGAAGCATGTGTTTTTCGCAGCAATTTAACTTCCCCGCCATTTCCCCACCTCGTAGCTCGTGAGCACACAACCTTTTTCTAAAAAAAAAGATAAAAAAAAGTATGGGCCTGGGCGAGGAGGGATCACCGGATCAGGGAGATCTTTTAATAATAATAATCGGCCATAAAAATATAAAGTGTTACCTGAACTTTTAATCTGTATATATTATATATTATTATCTGCGACGAAAATTTGAAACCGGGCCGGTGAGCCCAAAATTCGAACACGGGCCCCGCTCGGATCGCTAAGCGCGTTTGATTCGTTCACGGCCGCACGCTTCCCGCACGTCACGCCACTCCGCTCTTGCGCGGTGACGCCGGGCCGCCGGCTATCTATCTATAAGGTATAAATCGACCGCAGCGGAGAGTGTTAGGGTTTCTACCTCCAGTGTCGGAAAGATGACGGTGAAGCTCTCCAAGTCGGAGAAGAAGGTGCTCTACGACAAGCGGCTGTGCGCGCTGCTGGACGAGTACAGCAAGATCCTCATCGCGGTCGCCGACAATGTGGGCTCCAACCAGCTGCAGAGCATCCGCAAGGGCCTCCGCGGCCACTCCGTCATCCTCATGGGCAAGAACACCCTCATCCGCCGCTGCATCAAGGTCCACTCCGAGAAGAGCGGCAACCAGAATTACCTCAACCTCCTCCCCCTCCTCGTCGTGCGTTGTTTGTGTTTTTTGATCTGCTCGCATTCTGATCTAACTCTCTCGTTGCTTGCTGCATTGGATCGCTCATCGTCCCACCGCTCTCTGCTGCAGGGGAATGTTGGACTGATATTTACGAAGGGCGATCTTAAGGAAGTCAGTGAGGAGGTTGGCAAGTACAAGGTACGATGCGTCTATTGATTTTGTTCTTCATCTCTGTGTATTGGAGTTCTTCATCCTCATATATATTTAGGTCGGAGCTCCGGCTCGCGTAGGACTGGTTGCCCCCATCGACGTCGTCGTTCCTCCCGGTAACACTGGCTTGGACCCTTCGCAGACATCTTTCTTCCAGGTTAGCAAACATATCATCGAATGCAGTGCGTACGGTGATCAGATCACTGAATGCAGCATATATGGCCCTTAGGTGCTCAATATCCCGACCAAGATCAACAAGGGAACGGTGGAGATCATCACCCCCGTCGAGCTGATCAAGCAAGGGGAGAAGGTCGGCTCCTCCGAGGCGGCTCTCCTCTCCAAGCTCGGGATCAGGCCATTCTCGTACGGCCTCGTCATCGTCTCCGTCTATGAGAACGGCTCCGTCTTCAGCCCGGAGGTGCTCGACCTCACGGAGGACGACCTCCTCCAGAAGTTCGCCGCCGGCCTGACCATGGTGACTTCCATGGCCTTGGCCGTCTCCTACCCGTCGTTGGCGGCGGCGCCGCACATGTTCATCAACGCGTACAAGAATTTGCTCGCCGTTGCAGTCGCAACGGAGTACACCTTCCCCCAAGCAGAGGAAGTGAAGGAATACCTCAAGGTACCATCCTGATCATACGTCGTCCGTGACGAAGACCATGTTAACAGTAGAACCGTAGTCAAAATGGAATATTATTATCTCAATGATTTGAATTCATCGTTGCAGGATCCGAGCAAATTCGCCGCCGCTGCTCCTGCGGTAGCTGCCGACGCGTCTGAAGCTGCACCGGCGGCAGCACCTGCTGAGGCGAAGGAAGAGGAGCCTGCTGAAGAATCGGAGGAGGAGGACATGATCTGCAGCTTGTTCGATTAGTTTGCTCTTAAGTTAAATATAATATAGTTTGGCACTTCTTAACGAGCTATATATATATATATATATATATTTCTTTTCTGGTAGGTTTAGTTTTCATAGGAAATTAAGTGGTTCTACTGTTTCCGGCACTTAATAATTTATTTAGTTGTAGTAGTTGACCTCTGACATATAATAATGCTATATTTTATAAACGTCAACTTCTAGAATAAAACTTACTTTTCGCCGCATATTCCTTTTCCATTTTTCAACGTAAAAGTTCTAAAAAATGCTCATGCATTTAGAATCATTTTATTACATATGGTAGTATTTTTTTACTAATACTAGAAATTGACCCATCCAAATACATGGATAGCAATTTAAAATAATAAAAGGGTAAATAAATTTAATTAATTAGATACTTAATTTCTCTATTATATTATGACATAGTCTTAAAATATTAATCTAACCACGTAAAATAAATAATTTTTAAAATATGAACAACATGTATATATTAACTACTATTTTTATTAAATAATTATTAAAGTATATAAACATATGAATTACTTCTTATTTAATAACACACAATGGTATAAAAAAAATTAAATAAAGAGACAGTGAGTTATATGTTATCTAACTAAATAGACATAAATACTAAAAAACAGTAAATTAAAAAATAGTTAAAGGAGCAAATAAAATAAAAAAAGTGGAATGGGTCGGTTTTAAGATGGGGATAATTTTTTTTAAAATAAAATATGTATTATAGATTTTTGGGACCCTTATTTCTTAAAATAAAAAAATAATAATATACATGTAAAATTTTTAGTACTTTTTTTTTCTTGAAGTAAAGAGAATTAAACTTGTAACCTACTGTATAGACCCAACTACCTAAATGAGCTAATTTATGTATAATATCTTATTCATACTATTTAGCAGGGTGAGAGACTCGTGATTTTTGAATAAGGGCAATAGAGTAATTTTAGTATTTTAAGAGTTTAATCGTAAAAGAAATTTTTCAAAGGACTTATTTGTAAAATCAAATGAATTTTTGAAGTATAAGATTTTGATGTAAAAATTATACCATCAAGTAATGTTTTTGATAAGGAATCCAACGGCGCAGACGAATCGTAATTTGGACGTAGTTTAATCGGTAAATTGGACAGTCAAGATTTAATTAGGATTTAAGATTTTAATTAACTAATTAGAAGAAAAAATAAATCTCAATTTCTTTCCACCGAACTCGTGCTCGTGCGCTCATCCCTCCTCTCTCTCTCCTCCTCCGCACGGACCGGTGACGACGATGCGAACTTCCCGATAATACTCCGGTAAAACCACAATGAATTAGGCTCCCAAATTTTAGCCACAAGTAGATCTCAACCTCCTCTTCATTTTGATACCAAGATGCCCAAATTTGGTGTAGAGATGAGGGAGAAATCATGAGAGAGGCGTCGGCGTTGAGGGTTTCGATCGGCGGAGCTTGCTCCGACGATTTCCGGCCATTCCAGTCATGAAACCTTGCAAACTTAGTACCTATGGATTCTTCTTGACGAGAGCTATCCATTGGTACCGGAGTTGAGGGCTATTGGTTGCCGGTTGGCCGCCGGCGAGCTAAAAACCCTAACTTAGGGATTTCGCCCAAATTGATTTAATCGGTGAAATTGGTCGCGTATGTGCTATAAAAATTGGGGCAAATATGATTTTTGGAATCCTCATGAAGATAGCTTTCGATTGATACCAATATTGGTGCTGATCGAAGAACTTCATCGGCGAGGATTCCGGCGATCGCCGGAGAAATTTTCCGTCGCACTTGAGAAAAAAAAGAGGGTGATTCTAAAGATCATTCTAAGAGTAGTGGTGAAGAGAGATTTGAGAAATTATTTCTGAATTGAGAATTAAAATTTGTTGAATAATTGACAGGAAAATATAAAATGCGTAAATGACGGCACATGGATCGAGATAGTGTTAGAGAATAAAATTCAGTGAACGGACCTTAGGTTAGTTCCGAAGAGTAAACCGCCAAATCAGATATGTTGGTTCATCGATGTAGGATTTATTTAAGCTAGGAAATTCCTGCTGAGGTTTTCTTAGAAAATTCCTGGATGCCTTAAATATGATAAAATGTAATGTTTGATAATATTATGCTTATATGCATGTTAGTATAATTTATTTATCTAACATGAATAATGTGCCATATTCACCATACTAAATATTTTAATATGTTGTAAAATCTTGTCCTGCATGTTGTATTATTTTATGTGCTTTGTACCACACAATTACCATGGGGACATGAATATAAATAGTGGCATATATGAATAACAAACATACATAGGAGGCAACATCAATAATAACACCAAACGCACTAGATTTAGTCTTACATGACATGAGATATTAGAACCTCCTAGTAGACATCACCAGGATTTGAATGGATATGGGTGTCTCCCATATATCCCGGTTGACGACCGCGTACCGTCGATGGTCAAACGGTGATGTTCCACTTCGCACCACTCCTGAGGCTGTACATAGCTTAGATATTGGGAGCTGGTAGGGAAAGGGACCGCACAAACTCCAAGATTATATTATACTGAACATATGGAGCAGGTCCTGTAAACCCCCATCAAAAAAAAAAAAAAAAAAAAAGGACCGGTTCAGGTGAACCGGCCGGAGAGCCGGCCGGTCCAGCTGAACCGGCTTGGACCGGGCGAGGAAGCAAGACGGGGCGAGCGAGAAGAGCAAACGCCCTTCCCACTCGAGCCATCGCCTCGAGCACGCGACGAAGCAACGTCGCTTCGTCTTCTCCCGCACCGAGCAGCGCCGACGCTCCGCCTTCCGCCGTCGACCGCTGCACGTCGCCGTCGACGATCGTCTGCCCTCGTCCACCCCCAGCGATCCACTCCCGACGGAAAGGGCGACTCGGCGACGCCTCCTTTTCCCATCCCGTTCGCGCGACCGCCGCAGCAGAGGAACTGCTGCCGATCGATCGCCGCCCAGCAATCGCAACCCCTCGGCGGACGTCTTCTCCGCCGCGGTTGGAGACGTCGGCCGTCTCCGCGTCTCCACGGGCCTTCGAGGAGTTCGAAGACCCCTCGGCGGGCGGCTGAGCTCGCCGCCTCTGTTCGAGCGATCGAACCCTACCGGCGGCGGCTGCAAATCGCGATCCGGTCGCTTCGCCGGCCGCAAACCCCGCCCCTACCTTCTCCAGACGTCCGCGAGGTGAGCAGCCGCGTTTTCCCCATGAAAAGGGGTGGTTTTCACCCTCCGGTGGAGACGCCGTGAGTTCGCCGGAGACGACGCCGGAAAGATCGCCGTTTAGGCGCTGATGGACGTCCTTCTCGCAGATCGGCGTAGTCTCCGCGTTGAGCGAGGAGCAACGAAGCTCGCCGGCCGTTTCGCCTTCATTTTCGCGAGTTCCGGCGAGGTGGCGGCTAGGGTTCCGGCGGCGGCGCTGAGTTTTCCGGCAGCGCACAGTTAATCCGGCGAAGGTGCTTAATTAGGGCTTAATCGCGATTAGCGCTAATTAAGTGTGTTTAGTGTAAATAAAATATAATTAGTGAAAAATCATGTTATTGTATGCTTAGTTTAATTAAAAGCATGATTAGCGTTAATTAACTAAGCTTAGTGTATAAGAAATTAATTCTTTAATGAAACGGTTGGGTCGAATCAAGTGGGGCTAAATCGGTTGGGTTTGAGTTAAGTTTGGGTTCGAGTCAAGTTGGGTTGGGTGAGCCGAATCAAATAAGTTGAACCTGGTTCGAGCTCGAGTCAAATTAGATTGAATTTAATTTAGCTGAACCGGACCCGAACCGAACCAAATCGAACCGAACCGAACCGAACCAAATCGAACCGAACCGAACCGAACCGGGTGAACAGTAACTCGAACCGTTGACCGAGTCAACAGCGGACCCAGTCAGCATTGACCGGGCCCACCGCCGACCCAGTCAGCGTTGACCGAGTCAACCGCTGACCCAGTCAGCGTTGACCGGGCCCACTGCTGACCCAGTCAGCGTTGACCAGTCAACGTTGACCGTTGACCGGGTCAGAAAAATATAAAATAATAAAATAATATTAAAATAATAAAATAATATTAAAAATATTAAAAAAATCAAAAAAATAATAAAAATTTCTATGGGTTCTACTTGGGCTCCTGGATGACTTGGGCCAAGTTATGGGTGAGTTTGATGAGTAGAAATTTAATAAAAATTCATTGAAGTTATTAGATAAAAATGCAAAAATATGATAAATTCATAATTCATTAGGTGAGATTAATCCTAAACATGCATAGGATTAATTTAATGTAAAAAATATTTAATTGATAGATTTTAATTTATTTATCTTAAGGGAAATAAATTAAATCTATTTTAAATAAATCTTATTAAATAGGATTATTTTGGGTACGCGATCCGAGAAGCTCGGCGGGTGATATTCTCCGCGCGACTTGGTTCCCAGAAGCAGATCGCTATCCGAGGTGCGTTGGTTCTCCGTTGGTAGGATTTATTCAAGCTAGGGAATTCCCGCTGGGGTCTTCTTAGGAAAAATTCTTGGATGTCTTAAATATGATAAATCATAATGCTTGATAAGATTTGAATTGTATGCATGTTAGTGTAGTTTATTTTATCTAACATGTTCTACATTTCATGTCCTGCATGTTGTATTGTTTTCTATGCTTGTGTTAAATAATTATCATGCGGACATAGATAGTAAATAATGACATGTTAGAACCTTTGGCGACGTCACCGCCACTTAGAGAAAAGGGGCCTTTTTCAATATGCCCCGGTTGACCGCCGCGTCCCGACGGTGGTCAAACGGTGACGTCCCGTTAGGCGCCACTCCCGAGGTTGATGCATAGCGGAGCACTGGGAGCACCACTCCCGACGTTATGCATAGCTATATACTGGGAGCTGGTAGGGTAAGAGACTGTACAAACTCCATGGTCGAGTTAGACTGGAAATATGGAGCAAGTCCTTACCCGAAATCTTCACCCGCGCGAGTGTCGTTGTAGGCGGCCTCGTGATAGTCCTGAGATGGTTAGCTAGGATGAACCCTACCATGGACTTGGCACCGACGAAGTCGAGGGCCACATCCCATCGTGTGGATGTGCGCCAATCTCGATAGACGTTGACGGCTATTGGACTGGAAAGGTGATTCCACATGCGACGCCTTGGACAGTGGATCCGTAGACCGCACGGCTATCACCCTTGACGTCTGCAGACGATCGGATGAGTAGTCCGGATCCTAGGGTGGTTATTCCGGTTAGCCGTGGCCGATGATATTTAAGAGAGGTGACCCTGTCTACGGGCAGTGTGTAGTACTACATGGGTGTCGTGACCCCTACGGTATCCGGGGAGGATGTAAGGGCACGACGGTTTCGCTAGGGGAGGCATGGTTGGCGACTAGTGAAACAACAGGAGAGGGACTCTGGGTCATCCGTCCTCTCTGCCAACACCAGTGCAGCGGGCATAGGTAGAGACAGAGACAGAAAGGCACTGATGGGCTTACTGATACTCTTAGCTAGGGTAGTCATTAAGCGTAGGCTGGCAGCCCGAGTTTATGAAACCTAAAAAGTCTCACTATGACGTAGGTGACATACTATTAATATGGACACTAGACATGACTAGGGTGACATCTAGTGACATGTACACATTTAATTGTTTATTTAATTGTTTGTTTGTGCTGTCTATTTTTATACGAATTGTTTAAAACGAAATGGCATGAAAGATGATGACTAATTACCAAAGACATCCTAGAATACTCCTCCTAGCCTTTGATTTCCTTATTCGGTAGGACCGTAATTTCGCATTAGGCCGCAAGGCTGAGCACACCGCGTTCAATGTGTGTGCAGGTGTCGTTGCACGAGACGAGATCGATGACGGAGGGTTCGTCGCGGAAGGTATACGACTGCTGTTATGAGTCTCGTATGCCGGTCTTAGATTTGTATTAGGAAATATCGGGACTGTATATAAGATGTTATTTGAAAATGTGGGTGCATGTAGTTTAGTATTTGTATTTATGCCTTGTATGGGCTTGTCGGGCTCATACGGCGGTTGCCACGTGTCGTCCTGCGGGTCGGGGCGTGACAGGTCCTTACCCGAAAATATATATCCACACGGGTGTCATTTAGGCGACCCCGTGATAGTCCTAAGATGACTAGTGAGGATGAACCCTACCATGGACTTGGCACCGATGGAGACGGAGTTATCATAGCCCATTGTGCGGATATGTGTTTATCTCGATCAACATCGACTGCTATTAGACTAAGAAGGTGACTCCCTATGCGACGCCTTGGACAGTGGATCCGTAGACCACGCGGCTATCATTCCGGACGTTCTGCAGACAGTCGGATGAGTAGTCCGGATCCTAGAGTTATTTTTATCGGTTAGCCGTAACCGATGAGTCTTGTTGATGGTGACATTGTCTTCGGACAGTGTGTAGTACTACACGAGTCGTCGTTGTCCTTACGGAGTCCGAGAAGGATGTAAGGGCACGAAAGTTTCGCTAGGGGAGGCATTGATGACGACTAGCGAGACAGTAGAGAGTGATCAAGGGTCACCCGTCCTCTCCGCCAACATCAGTGCAGCGGGCATAGGTAGAGACAAAGACAGAAAGACACTGATGGGCTTATGAATGCCCTTAGCTCAAGTATTTATTAAGCATACGCTGGCGGCTCGAGTCTTGAAACTTCAAAGTCGTATTATAACATACGTGACATATGTTGATGACATTGATACTAGATACAACTTAGGTGGCATCTAATGAAATACATATCTATATTTATTTATGTTGCTTACTGTTTTTTTTAATGTTTTTTATGAACTGATTTACACAAATCAAATAAAAATTGATGATTAACAACCCAAGATATTTTAGAATACTCCTCCTAGCCTTTGATTTTCTTATTCGGTTTCGAGCTATAATTTTACACTAGGCCGCAAGGCTGAGCACACCACGTTCAATGTGTGTGCAGGTTGTTAGATGACTTATCGAAATATTTGATGAAAATGAGGGCTCTTGATGGATCTAGTTTTATTCATTAATGTTATTATAGAATTGTAGTAGGTATGTCGGGACTCTGTTAGTAGAGTTGCATAAGTGATTTAATTGTATATTCCGCTGTGTTGATTATGTGTATGGATAATATTTATTACCAAATGCATTGTATGGGTCCTTTGGGTTCATACGGCGGTTGCTACGTGTCCGACAGATGGGTCGGGACGTAATAGTTGGTACAATATGTCTTAGTAGGATCAATCAATAAAGTTAAATTATCTATGAAATTATTATTTTATATATCTTTATGAGGAGTAAGAAAATATCTAACTTCAACTCATTTTTAAGTATAAATATATTTAGGCTAATAATGTATCCATGATTTTGATCAACTTGCATTTATAAATTGAAAATTCAACTCATTTTATTCATTATTGATTTTACATTTTTTATAAATTTAAATTAAAAATAAGTTAATTTTTTTTAAATGTATTACTATTACTATTATTATATTATACTGTACGCCTATTAAACCTTGTGATACTAAATATATCATTATTAGAGCGAAAAAAAATGAAAATAGAGTATATTTTTTCTCCCATGATATAATGTAAACAGTTAAATTGGCATTAAAAATATGTGATGGTATGGTTAGATGGTCGTTCGGTCCCTCAGAGTAGAGGTCTGGATCCGAATCCGAATCCTTCGAAGGTTGCTTTTTTGCTTTTGATTTATAAGTTTCATATTTATTCCGTCAAACCTAAATAGAGTAAAGCATTGGGCATCGCCGCCGCTCCTCTTCCTCTTCCCCTGGTGCAGCGAGTGGAACGTTCCAGGGCTGGTGATGGTTAGCAAAATTTTTCAAGGACCGAAGCCGAGGGATGTCGACCATGCCGGAGCTCCTTCGCCTCGCGTGCGGCGAGCAGATAGCTGCTGCTCGGAGATTATTCGTTCAGTATTCTCACCGCTTACTCCAACTTCGGGCAACCTCTCCATGATTTAATTATCTTTTGATTTTTCTACTACTTTTCTAACGCCACTGCAACCAAATCAGCGAAAAGTTTGTTTTGCTCTGTACGAACTCCGTACCGCCTTCACCATCTACATCTCTTCTGCACTCCACTCTGGTGCGCGCTAGGTCTCGGGTTCGCGATGGTGCACAACGGACCAGGCTCCGTTGCAGCAGCTGCTCCGGACTTTCCCTCAGACGACCTCCCCAACATGGACTCCATGGACATCCAGCAACTGGTTGAGTTCCTGCAGTCCTTGTTCCAGGCGGCGGAATTCCAGAAGGCGGAGAGCGTTTTAATGTCGCTCAGGGCCGCGATCGAAAGTAATTTGTCGGAGGACTTGACCGTGAAGGAGGTCGAAAGGATCGAACTTCTGGCGCGAATCGAGGGCCTCGAGGGAGATTTAGGGGTTTTGAGGAACAAGTGCTCCGACCTGGAACTGCGGCTTAGTGAGAGTGGGGAGAGGTTCCGCGTTGAGGTGGCGGAACTCGAGCAGCAGCTGAAGGCGGAGAATAAAAGATACTCCTTGTTGGAGGCAAAGCTTCAGAATCTCGATGCTCGAAAGCTTGGCTCGGACGAAGAAATTGAAAAGTACAAGGAGAATTGTGAGCGTCTCGAGGACGAGAATTCACGATTGAAAGAAGCATGCAGGGTTGCAAGCGAGAGGGAGAAGATGACACGGGAAAATATTGCAGCTTTGCTGGAGACGCAGGAGGATCAGGGTAACGTTAACAGCTGGAGGCAAAAATGCAAAGAGTTGGAGGTCAAGGTCTCACAGCTGGAGGATAAGAACCAGCCATTGATAGAGGAAAAGAAAAAATTAGCAAAAGCTTCGATCATGCCAGAGATGGAGGTTGATTGCAATGCAAAAGATCTGCCTTTAACGGGAAAGGGAAAGGGAAAGGGAAAGGGAAAGGGAAACCCTGCATTGGATGAAATTATTGAGATAATTGACAGTGATGATGAGTTGCTTCCTGCAGATTGTAAAGTGAAAGAAAATATTCTGGAAGGAGCTTTACATGTCAAGAACGAGTCAGTTACTGATAAGAGTTCTAAAATGTTGCATTCTGGTACAATTAGAAATCATGTAGTGCAGGAAGATGATAAAATGCACAGGGACGGTGTTTTACCAATTCCAACACCTAAAAGGAAGCGAATTACCAGAATAATAACTAGCGACAGTGAGGATGATGAGGATAATATCCCCATTGGCAAACTTAAGTTGAGGGCCTTGAGGCGGTCTAAGGATGTGGTCGAAGAGAACGATGGACCAAGTGATACTGCAGTAGATATGGTCCCCTCAAGGAAGCGATTAGTTTTATTACGAGAACTATATGAATCAGATGGCTCATTGAAAGGAAGGTCACCTGGCAATCCATTGACTCCTTGTTCCAAGGGCATGAATTTAAGAAAAAAGACAATATGTAGGAATATTGGGTTATCGGAGTGTGATGATTATGAAGAAGAGGAAGAAGTTGATAGGAGAAAAGAGCTAGATGATGCTAGTTCTAGTGAGGGTGAAGGTTTAGGTGGATTTATTGTAGGTGAGTCGGACAGTCCTGAAAGTGGAGCTAATTCAGAAAATTCATCAGAAGTGGATAGTGATGTAGACCTTGATAGTGTCTTGGCTGGTATACGTCGGCAAAAGAATACTAAAAAATGGGAATTCGAGGCAGATATGCTGGCATCATTTTCTAAAGATCCAGAACTCTGCATGAAAGCTGTTTGTGCTCTCTACCGGCGACAAACCTCGGATGAGCAATCTATGAAGGACACGTTGCTTCTAAACAGACGGGGATTCAGCAAGATTGATGCTCAAAGGTATGGATTATCTTAACTTCTTGATATTTTTTCTTTTACCATCTATAAAATTTGGATGCTAATCTTTTTACTGTACCAGACAGATTGGTGTCCGGTTACATTCTATAACTTGATTGTTAATTGTGATCGTCAGTGATAAGTCTTCTCCTCTTCTGATTAAGAGGCAAATTAAGTTAATTACGGTTTCCTAACTATAACATGATTTGAATCAAAATTTTGACAGCATGGAAGTTTCAAATGCAAATGGTAAATCGTCTGATAAGTGTTGAGATAATGTAGCATATCCAAAAAAAAGGTGCTTTAGGTCTTTATTGCAGTAGAACTATAGATGTTTGTAGTTTTTTATTTTTCTTATCCCATGACTATATAATAGACAATTTCTGTTGCTAAATTTCATTCCTAGAAATTGGATCATTTGATCAATTATCATCTTTAATATGAGATTTTAGGCACTGGTATTTGTGTTCAACAAATGGAAAAATCTTGTTTCAGGTAATATTCTATAACGTAATTGTAATTGTGATCAACGGTGATATAATCTTTTTCCTTTTTGATCCATGAGGCCATATTGCCTACGGGACCAATCATGGGCAACATTTTGCCTTGTAGATGTGTGACATGTGATCATGCATGAACCTGTGAGTGCACTATGGGCTGTGGAGTCCCGAAACAAGCCCGCCTTTGCCATGCTGGAAAGAGGTATGCTCTGAAATCGGGTGGAGCTAAACCTAACATAACTAAATTATGCTTACAGTCGGCTGTGCCTGTCGATTTATAGGTCTTTGTGAAAGTAGAACTACAGGCATTTGATATAGTTTTATTATTCTCATCCCAGGAGTAGGAAACTTATAACTTTCATTTGCTTAAAAGTAATTCTTAGAATCTTTATTGTTTGATAATGTACTGTCTTGCGTGTGATTTTAAGCAATGGTATTTTTTGTATCAACAAATGGGAAATCTTCTTTCAGGGGTTCTTTGTTGGCGGAGTTTCTTACAGATGGCGATCCCTATGGCCAGCTAAAGAAGTCTGTTCAGGATTTGGAGAAGTATGATCCAAAAGGACTTGATTACTGCCACAAGCTTGCTACCCGATACTCAAAGCAGTTGTTTTCAATTTACCAGAATAAAGAGGATCCCTTCTTTCAACCATCATGAAGCCTCATCTCTTGTATATTTACTTGTGCCGTTAGACCTTGGATTGGCAGAGTCCTTGTAAATTATACTGAGAAATCTTCTTTGTACAGAGTGGATGTTTCTGTTTTTGTTAATAGGCTAGAGGAGATGTACAGCTACCTAGATGATCTCGATGATGTCTTGTTTAATCTGCCATTAGAACAATCGGCCCTTTGTATGATAGCTTCGTGCAAACAATTTGTAGTATTGATGGTCAGTCATCTCTGTGGATCATCTCACCATCATCTTGTGTTGCCACATTATTCTAGTTTTCTAGCCCAAGAGGAGCAATATCTTTAGCATCTTCATTTCATCACAGCATAATCCTCCAAATAGAAGCGCAAGGGGTTCGTCTGAGCATTCCCAACTCCCAAGGAGTACAGGATCGAACCGGGAATTGCTGAACGATGCGGTCTACCGCCGAACCGGACCACTCACCTTGTCGCTTCACATCGCCGACAAAATACGCGTGATTGGTCTTTCATAGCACGTTATTTACTTGTGCCGTTATATTCGCTGTCTTCTTCGTTCGACGCTGTCTTCAGTCCGAAGGAGACAGGAAAAAAGAATTAGGAGGCGGCGGCAATGCGATGGCTTTTGGTTTCGGCTCTTCTCACTCTCTTCACTAGTTCTCAGGTTTGATCTCGGAACGAAGCCCTCGTTCCTAATCTCCACTATTTTCTCTTCATCTTGTTGTTGTCACTTTCAGTAGATCTATTTAGGTTTTGTTTCGGCGTTTCGTAGATTTGGCCCTGTCGCTAGATCACACCAGCGAAATATTCTAGATCGCCATTTTTCAGTTTGTTTGTCGTCGTAAGTCCACTGCATCGGTCCATTAATCACTTGGACTCAGCTCCATCAAGATCTTCAATGCACGCAAGTCTTGACGATATCTCTCTTTCTCCGTTTTAGGGGTGGGGAGTCATTTGTATATATTTGAGGTGGTAATTCGCCCCAAATCTTGTAAATCTCAAAAAATGGAGCTACTTGTGGGTGGTTAATCTTCAAGAGAAAGTCCCAGTTTTACATCAGCGGCCATATTCCTAGATGCCTGGTTGTGTGAATCTTTTCGAAGTTGGGAGAAGTAGAATTGATGGTAACCGGATCATGGTGGGTGTCAGCTTTATGAGAGAAGTACTCGCATAATCTATCCTATCGTAATCTTCCATTAATATCGGTAGTTCTTGTTTGCCACTTCAAGCATTATGGATGTTAATTTCACTGGGACCATTGGATCTTTTCTTTTTGTATGTCTAGAGAAAACACAGATGAATCTAACCCTTATCAGGCATTTGTTTAACTTACCAACTTTTTTCCTGTGATATTAGTTAGTAACCAGGAACTTTAGGGAATGAAAAATTTAAAATATATGCTAATAAGTAACTGATGTTAGTCTTTGTCAATGTAAGACGGAATAGGAACGAAAAACTGCAAATATATGCTAATAATTAATTGATATTTGTCTCTGTTAACGTACCAGGGAATTTTGACGACGCTATCACAAAGTCATGGAAAATATAAATATGATTATGCTACCGTCCCCTTTCTTGCAGAAGTATTCAAGGTATCCTGTGGCTTTAATCCTTCCTGATGCATTTACTCTAAAATAGGATGTGAAAATTTCTGATCATGTATTTAGTTAGCATATTTCTTAGCGGGGATTTATTGAGCGACAATACTTCTACTGATGTCCATGTTCTTTGCTAATCTCAGCTTCTGGTATCTAGCTTCCTCCTTTGGAAAGATTGCCGATCATCTTCTCCTCCAAGGATGACCAAAGAATGGAACAGCATCCGTTTATTTCCCATTCCATCTATCATATATCTCATTCATAACAATGTTCAATTTGCTACCTTAACTTATGTGGATCCATCAACATATCAGATAATGGGTAATCTAAAAATTGTGACGACTGGTATATTATTCAGGTATGCATGTTTTGTGAAGCTATCATGTGAAGTTTCTAACTGTATTCTTTTATATAATATTTTTTCTTGTATCAATTAGGTACATATTTGGTCTGTTTTTGCACCTTTCAAATTATGGTTGTACCTGGCATTAACACAAACCATACTATTATTACAGGGGCACTTCTGGACATTACTACTCAGATTGAAAATATTATTTTTTTGGTTTTTTGATAGTGTTGAATCTCCTTGTCTGGGCATTTGGTGAAGGTGAATTAACTCAGGGGTTGAGGCAATTTTTTTCTGAATCATGGGAGGGATGAGTATGATATTAAGTTGAGAGACCATTGGTCAATATTGAAAAGCCAACCCAGTATGTTCCTTTGAGGCTTCATCTTGGATTGGCTGTCATAGCAGCTTCGTTTGATCAAAAGCGCATACTATATAACACTCAACTCAAGAATTACATTTTTGATGTTAGTTTCAACTGTGATATAACTTATGCTAGATCCTTATGGATCAATTTTCAAATGATTCTGGTGTTGAAATTCTTTAGGCATGGGAAAAATGTCATGTCTTAAAGTGCATATTTAATCTATTTCTTCTTTTTTTCTAAACCAATGTGCTTGACTAACATAGAATCCTTTCTGTGGGATAATTCAGATTTTTCTTGAGGAGAAAGTTAACAACTCTACAGTGGTTGGCAATTGTTTTGTTAACTGTTGGAACAACGACTAGTCAGGTTGCTTTCTTACTCTGAAAACTATTATCTTCTCTTGTTTGAGCCTATATGCTATTCTGACAGCCCAATCGGCTGTTTCTTATTTTATTCTTAATTTGTTCTCTTTTCTGGGATTTTCTCGTGTGGCATGGAATAATCACTTTATGCGTAACTAAGCCAGTCCTCATCTAGTGATTCAAGTCAAAATGGTAATGGTATAGTGACCCAGAATCATATCATATACTCTCAATGAAACCATAATATACACTAGTTCTTACTGGCCATTTACCGACCTCTAAGTCTCAGCACTCAATCCCTCCCATTTTCATTCTATCTCAATAGTGAATGCCCTTAACCAAAGACCTCATTAATTGTAAGCACTTCTATGCTGCATTCAAGTTTCTGCATGAGCTTCTGATACTACTTCTAGATTATTTTTGGTCTGTTCCTCTGATGTTTATAGGAAACTGATTTATAGTTTTCTCAAATGTGACAAGACCATAGCAATTATGTACAAAGAGAATATTTCTCTCATGCACGCATCTGAAACTTTTGGGAAGGGTCAGGTGCATTTGATATCAAAAGTTTACAACAATTCATATTTTACAAATTTGGTTTTTGGACTTGTAAATGAATTAACTACAGAAAATGTTTCTGTAACTGTGAATATAAATGCAGGTGAAAGGTTGTGGAGAGGCATCTTGCGATTCCCTATTTTCAGCTCCTATTCAGGGTTATATGCTTGGCCTCTTGTCTGCCTGTCTTTCTGCACTTGCTGGTGTCTATACAGAATACCTGATGAAGAAGAATAATGACAGCCTGTATTGGCAGAATGTGCAGCTATATACGTAGGTAGCTTTACCTAGTAATGTATTACTTGTTCCAATTATGTGATGTAATCTTTATGATGAACTAGGAGTGACATTCATGGAATCAATTGCTGTTGATATTCTTAATTGGTTTACCCTACTATGTGTTTGCTTGTCAGTTTTGGTGCAATATTTAACATGGGACGGCTTATCATGGATGACCTCCGAGTTGGATTTGAGAATGGACCCTGGTGGCAACGACTCCTCAATGGATACACTGCTACGACATGGTTGGTTGTATTAAATCTAGGATCTTCTGGGTTATTGGTTTCATGGTTGATGAAATATGCAGACAATATTGTGAAGGTAGGTTCTGAATATCTTCTGCTATGATATGATTGCTTATATTGCAAGAACTTGGCTTAGACATAATCATATGCATAAGTTAGGCAAACATCAAATCATCCGTGAGATTTTGGAGATGATGAACATTCATTGCTAATTTCCATAATCAAGCATAAAGTTGGCGCACATGTCCTTGAGATTTTGGAGGTTATCAGCATTCGTGCTTATTTCATCAAGGCTTGGCATGAATCTCTGGATTATTGTCATATCTTACTGTTCGCCGTTCTTTTAGTTTACATAGCATAAAAAACATGCTGCGGGCTCTGAATAAACAAGTCTTTTCTCATTCATCTTCTTTTCCCTCATATTTAGACAAATACACGATCAGATATCTTAGTGCACATCAAACTTAATTTATGAAACCAAGAAAAACCAAAGGGAAGCAAAGTAACGCAACTATAGAAGTAAATCTTTAATTAAAAAGAAATCCTTGTGTTATGGTGTTTTCCTTTAGTAGTATCTGGGTTTTGATTTATCTAGTGATTTTTGGGATTCAATTGCCAAGTACGAATAATTATTTTACTGTTTTTTACTCAATATCAGCTGCTGTTTGTCTGAGAATCAGAAATTAAAATTACCTGATTCCTTTGAACCGTATAGCCAGTGTACCACCATCTTCACAAATTTGAGGTTATTTGATAATCAGAAATGATATGAATGCCTTTGAGTATGTTTTTTTAGAAAAAACACGGCGCACATTCTTTTCTGCCAATGTACTCAAATCTTGCTGCTTTTTTTGCCAGGTGTACTCAACTTCCATGGCAATGTTGCTAACGATGGTGTTATCTATATTTCTCTTCAATTTCAACCCTACTTTGCAGGTAATACTTTTTGTAACGAAAGTTCGATCACCAAGGCATCAAACTTGTTGCATATATTGGCCAGTCGGACCGGCATATTTTCCTGTACAGATATATATATATATATACCGGTTACAGTTAGGTTTAATATGTTTTCTTCGTCTTTTCTACAGCTTTTCTTGGGCATTGTAATATGCATGATTTCTCTGCATATGTACTTTGCTCCTGCCCATATGCTGGTAGATTTGCCACCTCCATCGCCGCCACCACCAACAAATGGGCCCTCCGACGCACTAAAAGAAATCATGGTGCAGCGCCGGGAAGAGTCATGATTCCTGTCGATAGTTGCTGCATGTTGAGCAAGACATGTTCATCTCCCAGATGAGATGTTTCACAGCGGTGAGATGTGAGATGGTTTTGGCTAGGAATGTTGGATCGCAAGAAGATGAATACACGATCCAGTTTATCGGCGAGTAGTTTTTTGCGTCTCCAGCATGATGCATCCAGAAGATCACTGCACAACCAGTGATTTGAGTCAGAAGTGTCTAGAACAGAATAGCACTTGACCAGTTGTTTTGAAATCGTATATATCCAATTTTCTGCTTTTTTTTTTGAGAATCGAATTTATTGTGATCAAAATGCCTCATTTCTGAAGGTCGATTAGTCTGTTAGGTTAACTTCTTATCTAATAATTTAGGTTGGGAAAGAGAAAGGCGATCCCATAATCATGTTGAGGGAATTAAATCCTGCCCTGAATGCATTTGTTCCCTTTTAATGAAATATATCAGATTTGAAGTAGAGCGTTGGTTGATTGGTAAGCAGCTTTGCTGTCACTACTACATGTCTCCCAGTATAAAAATCCATCTTCGTTGCTTAAAAAACTCAACTCAGATCTTAAGAGACGAATCTGAATTATCTCTGTGGAGTTAGGAAGAAACATTCAATCACATAGCCACAGATTCTTAAACCTCGTGAGTCGCTTTTTACAGTCAAAACCCAATGAATGTGGACTCTGTAACATCCATGAAAAAACCTACTTCTGGTTCAAGCTAGCGGATGGCATAGATTTAGATGTAAATTAATAATCCGATTTTTTTCAGCATCTCCAAGGCCACAAGTAATCACATCTGCCAGATTAAATTAATGGTGAGGAATATATCGTAATTAATTAATTAATTATAGAAGAGCTCCAGGAGGGGGTAGCTGGCCGATTAATTAATAAGCCCAATCGAGAGGACCCCGTCGCTTTCCCAGCAATTAATTCCCCTCAATCAATTACTCCTCCCTCCGAATTTTCTAGTACCCTCCATCTCATTCGATTCATACCATCAACGGCTGACAATTGATTTGATTTCATATCACCTCCATAATTCTTACCATATAAAAAAATCAAGTAACTAAAAACTCAATTCTCCTCCTCTATAAAAAAGAAGCCCCCTTTTTCTCGATTCCCTCACAACTCCTCCTCCTCCTCCTCGGCCTTCTTCTCTTCCTGCCCTTACCTCTACTCGTGATTAAAAGAGAAGCAATGGGGTCGCTTGGCCCGGCCACGGCCAACAGCTTGATGAGCACCGCCGTGGGGAGCGGCGGCGGCGGCAGCCATGGCAAGCAGCAGCAGCAGACGAAGAAGCTGCAACAGCAGGAGGAGGAGAAGAGCTGGGTGTTCAGGATGCCGCTGCACTATCCGAGGTACAGCAAGGCGGACTACGAGGCGATGCCGGAGTGGAAGCTCGACCGCCTCCTGAAGGACTACGGCCTTCCCCTCATCGGCGGCCTCGACGACAAGAGGGAGTTCGCCATGGGCGCCTTCCTCTGGCCCTCTCATCAATAGCTTCCCCACCTTACACGAATTAACTCTTTCTCACCTATCTACATGCATATCCATCGCTTGCTGCATATAAAATACCACGGCAAGTTTAATTAATTAGAACCGAAGAGGACTCCGATATAATATATCTATATATCATATGAGTTCTTCCCCTTCTATAATATATACATGTGTTCTTCAAATTAATTAAGCTACTTTGTAGTGCGTGTGATGTATATATACGCATCGTTGTATTAGCTTATTATGAGCTCAAGTGTTTGAATGAGAACGTGTTTTTTCTCATTGCTATTAGACTCCATCCATATGGTGTTCTTCTTAACCTAAATTACTTTTTACTCTATTATATTAACATTAAAATATATCAATATTATCAGAGTAAAAAAAATTAATTCTATAACATCGGTGTAAGAATCTGACAAGTTAATCTAAAAGGAATGAAGTTAATTCCTTTTCTTAGAATTGATTTCATTCCTTTTTAAAAAAACTAGAATTGATTGAATGTATTTGGTATGAGGGAAGAAGGTTGGTTTTTTAATTTAACTTTACTTTAAATACGAGTAATGATTAAAAATAAAATTAAATATAATTTCCTATAATAAACATTTACTTTAATTGGCTTGTTTAATTTAATTAGGTATAGTGCGGAAAAATATTTCCTAATGTCTTATCCTTCATTAATTTTCCTAATATTAATCTAGGAGAAAAATAAAAGGTAAGTTGCTTGCCTAGCAAGTGAATGCTGTCCTGGGTGCCGAGGATTAAGGTTAAGGTGTATAAGATCTTAAAACCTCTATGCATGACTATGAATATATATTATCATAAGCTCTTGTTGAGTGGAGAGAATGGTTTATACCCGAATGAGCAGTAGAGTGAGTGCAGTGGTGGAGCGTGTTGAAGGTGATGTCGTATATACCTGGTTTTATATGAGCTGCTAGTCTCTCTTTTTTTTTAAAATTATAGATCCATGATTGGCCTAATGGTGGTTGGAGGCACTTAAGGTTTATTATATTATTAAATATATGAACGATATATTTAACGTAACAAAAGACCTTATTCGATAAATAAATTGAAGAAAATTATTTAGAACTTCACACAATGACAACCTTTAGTTCTGTAACAATAAATTTAGTAAGGTTTGTGTCCTTCAAGATATTGAATGACATCATAACGTTCCTTATATATGCAACAAAATAATATGATAGAAAAAAAAATAAATCTATCGTGGAAAAGTTACAGATGATATGATTATTACATCTAATTAAAAAAAATTAAAATCACAGTAAAAAAGAGAAGAAATTACACTTATCAACAAACTTTGAGAAAATGGTAAAACGGTTTAACATACACAGGTGAAAATCTATTAGCTCTATTAGCATCCCAGTTACTTATATTTTAAAAAATACATTGGAAGCTGTAAGTGGTCCTTAAATATCTCAAGATTTTGCACAGGCTATAAGATAAATTTTAAAATAAGATAATAATTATCTAGTATTGCAAGATAAAATAAGTATTTTATTCGTAAATATTAATTTCTCTACAACAAGATAACCACTGTCATGTTTGCTAGGAAACTTTAATAAGATTTTTCTTTATCGTATGTTTCTCGCCTATTTTTATTCGAACTTGTGGAATTAAGATTTATGACTCTGCAAAGATTCTGATCACGTTTTAAGTAGAGGTGGTAAGATTCTTTTACCATAGTCTTGACCGAGTGAAGTAAAAAACACTTGGCGTATTCTTTAATTGTTTCAGATAAAAATACAGTGATTTAGGAACCTACAGTTACCGCACTCTAGAAGGTAAGGTTAGAATGTGAATTGGGGCTCACTTGGTTGTGTTACACTGATCCTGTATGTGTGTTGATGAAGTTGCAGGACGTCTTGGTAGATAAGGACCAGAGCTAGGCAATGGTCATCTTGGAGACAAGGAGGTAGTAGATGTCAGTAATGTTGGTGATGGAAGAGATATTACAGTACGTAGGATGGGGTCAGGTTTCAACCACCGTTCACCATAAGCTCTATGTATGATATGATGGTTTCGCATCGATATCGATGACCAAGCTTCACCAAGGGATGGGATGGAATTGTGCTGTGAGTTTTTTTTAGCCACTAGAAATGAAATGCTGATGAACCCTAATAAGAAACGCCCGGGCAGCAAATTGCCCCGTTAATTTTAATCTTAATTATCTGAGAGAAGAATATATAAGTTGAATTGGGATAAATAAATTCAAAAGGGTAAAACAGGATTATACTCTGTTTTAATCTCGATAACTAAAACAAAAAGAATTTAGCTTGAATTTACTGTGTCACCAACTAAAATGAATGAAGTATTTATTCATTGTGCTCAACATCATCAGCAGTTCAGTTCACTGATGAGTCATTGTCAGTTTGTCGATTGCTTTCCTTATTTGATCTGTCGATAACACTCGGAGTAGGAGTTTTCAGACGTTGATTGATCGATGCCGTGCACTGCACACACCGCACACGGCGGTGCCCTGCGAACGCTGGCAGCAAGGGGAACGGAGGAGGCTGCGTTAAGTGCGTCGTGGAGTTGGTGCCATCAGCCAAATGCAAAGGGTGAGCATTGATTACACCAATAATTAATTTGAACGCGCCGGTTGCTTGAATCCATGCGCTTCCTTCATCTCCCCCGTCTGATTTCGCATTTTCAATTTTCCCGATTCGTCTGCTCTCTTCCTGGCGTTTAATGGGCACAACTCGGTTTGTGGCCGTGGTGGTGCCTTGTGGGTGTTTGATGAAATGCCGCAATTAATGTTTCTGGGAGACGGATGCATTCGTTCACTCAACCAAGAGGAGTGGAGATGGAACTCTTCCTCGAGGCATTGTCTGTGGGTCTCGCCTTATTAATTCTTGCATCATATTTTGATTGAATCTTGTCTCTTTCACCTTGCCCTCGATCGTGCGACTCATAAATGTTTATGTAGTTTGTGTATGACACTCTTCTTCTACTTCTCTCTTCCTGTATTCTCTTGCTTCTTGTTTCCTTTTTATCTTTTCCCCTTGAGTTTTTTTGACACTGCCACGATTATCTACTATTCAACACCGATTATGTACTGAAGATTGCAATGTTAGGAACCAACCCTTTTGTTTTAAGTTTGGTAAACCACCGAGTATCGACTCAGCAGTGTGTTTAGGACAATATTGAGTTCTTAATATATATAGCAGGTGACATCTCCAGTGAGAAAATTTAGGTGCCCCAGACAAATATGTTTCTACAACACCAAACTATACCTCAGACAGCCAAAGAAAAATGCTTCGGCGCAATGGTGAGGTTATTCTTTTCCAATTACATCAAAACAATGTCCAGGAATCAGATTGACTGCATTGATCCTATCTGAAATTGAGCTCATGCAGTCCTCAAATCGCCTCCGATCAGAGTTTGGGCCCAATGAGTAGATGCAATACTTTTGTTTGGGCTGGCTGGCCTAACAATTTTGCAAATCCATTGAAGAAAATGTGTTATGGTCAACTAAATTAGTCACCATACAATGTATTTTTCTGTGAAATAATGGCATATGCTTAGTTATCTTGATGCACATACACATAGTGCCTAATGCCAAGCTACTTGTAGATTTATTATTTGTCAGTGAGTTCAGGATGCAAGATATACATCGTATGGAATGCCTGGTTCACTCTCCACTCGTCCAGTTTATGACCTTCTCTGATACATTTTCTTGTTGGCTTGGTTATCATTTCAGTGCCTCTATTCCTACCCAATATCTGTTTTCTTTGCTTTCACTGAATCTGTCTGTATTCTTTGCTGTCCGAATTGTTGTCATGTCCCCAACCTAATACTAGCTGTTCCATCTGTCAGCTAATTGGGAGAAGAAAAAAAAGGTATTCCTTGTTGATACCATATGGATATCCTGCCTTGATGAATACAGAGATAGCAAGTAATAGCACACACAAAACAGTAAAAACCCAAAAGAAAACTAATAGCCATTTATTTTTTTAATGTTAACAGCAGTTTGATCAGTTAGGCATTATAACCTCAATTTCTCAGTGAAACTGGGAAGAACATGTGCAGATTGTTTCAGCTCAAGTTCACATTCCCGCAGTTACTCTCAAAGATGCTTACTTTGATCTTTATTGAACTCGGCTGATTGCTTCCCATGTGCCTGCAGGCTGTCAAGTATCAGGAATCAGCAGCAACACGATAAATTAACTTATTGTATCTCCCATTCAGCATTGTCACCGTCAGCCAATCAAGGTGAAAAGTAAGACTGAAAATATTGTTAATATTGACCTTCGTCTTCCAGAAAAGCATGTGAGCAGAATCCCACTTTAGAAGTACTTTTTTTAAAAGCAAGTTTATCTGTGCACACTTAAAAATTCAAATAGTACTAAAACGCAAAATTAAATGTATTTTTTAAAGTATGGCCAAACTAGAAAGCTGTTTTTATTTTACCTGTACATCATACAATTAGAGCAGGATGAGCCATCTTAATGTACGTTAGCTTTTCATTCACCAACAAAATCCATGTGAAGGCAGAGGAAGATGATAAATTAAGGATCACATCTTTTTTCACATAATGAACCCTTCTTTCTTTTCTCCTCCTTCTTTTATATATTTTCTAAAAATACACTGCGAGGAGGAACGGGAGGAATCTTAATTTATTTATTTTATTTTTTTAAAAAAAGGAGGAACGCGAACGGAATCAGGAATCAAACGTATATTATGAGGTCTAATTATGAAGTAAAAATAATCTTAATCACGTATAATGTTCTATGCACTGATCTTATTTATGCTTGGGCTGTTTCATATATGAAGAAATGTAGTTGATCCAGTTGGGTCGCACGTATATATAACAATAAATATTTACATGAAGATGTTTGAAGATTATATGCGGTTTGATTTTTATGTCACAGCTGTACTTAACGTACGTCCCTAAACCAAATTAAAATAAAAAACTAATTGAACAACGGTCATCTGCATACAGCCTTTGAGATTCACACTGTCACCCCTCATGATTTATTTATTTATTTTAGGGGGTGGTAGACGGCAGCTACTGGGAGTCATCAACTCGTACGTAGTTTTAATTTAATATTTTTAGCGGCCCGAGGGTTAAAAATGGTTGGTGGGCCAAAGTCCAGCTAATAAGCACTGCGCGAATCAAGCAACCGTCCGGCGTTCCCCGCTGGCAAGCGGGCCCCACCTGAACTGCCGCCGTCGTCTCACATGGGCCGTCCCGCCCGGCCGTTTGGAATTCGCGTCCGTCTCACGCGTCACTTAACGGCGACGGCCCCTCCCCTCGATAAATAAAGCGATCGAGCTCTTTCCGATCTCCATCGTCTTCGAGGAAGAAAGAGGTGAAAGGAAGAGGGGTGAGCATTGCCCCCCTCTTCTTCGGCGCTCTAAGCCCCCCTCGGCTGTGTGAGGATCTAGCGAGTGCTCTTTTGGGTCTTTGAATCGAGGAGGAGATCGACGTCGATGGCGGTCCGGGTTCCTCTCGGTTTGGTGGCGGCCATCGTGGTCCTTCTCGGCATTGCAGTAATGCCCGCCGCCGTCCGGGCACAGGCGCCGGCTCCGGCGCCCACCAGCGATGGTGAGTCTTGCTTCTCCTTGATGAGGTTTTTTGAACTGCCATTTTTGGTCCTTCCTTTCTAGGTGGGAAAAAAATACGTCGACTTTGCTTTCGAGTTTTATTTGGATCTTGGGTTCCTCGGTATTTTTGGGATGTTTGCTTGTTTCTTTCTGTCCTCGAGAAATAAGCCGTAGCCGGCGATTCGATTGTCTTTCTTATGAAATTTTAAAAAAGAAAAGAGTAAAACCTCTTGATTTGCGATGAACAATTTTTCTTGAAAAAAAACACTTTCCTCACAGCGAGCAATCGATGTGTTGTTTTGGCAGGGATATCGATCGACCAAGGGATTGCGTATTTGCTAATGCTGGTTGCGCTGGTACTCACATATCTCATCCACCCATTAGACGCCTCCTCCCCTTACAAGCTATTCTAAAGCTCCACCACCAGCACGGAGATGGCAAACTGTGTTGGGTTTTTTTGTACGAAGCTGCTTGCGCTGTGCTATTTGGTGGACGTCAGATCACTCCTTATTTTTATTCTTATGTGTTTGTAAAATGAGCATTAACTCTCCCTATTCATTTGTAAACGTTTCTTTAGTATATTCATTCTTCAAATAAATATGCTCAGATTTGAATTATGAACGTTAACCGATGAGATCACCAAATAACATAACACACCCCATTGCCTCGATTCCAAATCCTCTAATAATGTCATTTCATGGCTCCACTTTTACCTATTTATTTATTTTTTTTCTTTACCTGTTTATATTATTCTTATTATTTTCTTTTTCTTTCACCCGTTTATTTTTTTTTCCCTTACTCCCTCCCACCTATTGAATGTTACTTATTTTATTATTATTATTTTTCTCTTGCACTCACCCACCTCTCACCAGCCAGTCAATATTGCTTATTCAGATGTGAATATACAATCAAATTACCGACTAATGAAATATTTATTTTAGGTTTATTTTTCTATTATATCCTTAGCAGGTTGGTTACACCTTTGATAAAGTATTTACAGAATAATTTTGTAGACTTATTACTCCATCCTCAAAGGTTTGAGACCACTTTTTTAATTGGTAGAATCTTTACACCTAAAATTCTTATTAGAGCGGTTATTTATCCGATACTTTTCAACAAGTATGAATTATCATTATAACTCTTCTCAGTTTGATTGACCGATATAATTATTGTTCATATGTATAAAATTAGAAGCACTTACTCCTCAAGAGAGTTGATTAGGACGTGGGCACAAGGGTCTTAAAGACATAATCAATAATTTACTTATTTTTAATTAGGTCATGCTCTAGCCTCTTTAGAGGTTATTAATTAGTAGCTCAACTCAGATGCTCGTGAAAGGATAAAAAGGATTTCTTTTCAATAATTTGGGGAATGCAAACAGAACTCCTATTTTAAAACTTGAAAAAGTAAATCAAATTTTAGGAAGGTTATGATTCAGATAAAAATATAAAGTACAGAAAGTATAGCTCCTTTATAAAAATGTAAAAGATTTAAAAGAATCTAATATTGGATAATTTATTTACTCATAGAAATTTTTTTAAAAATGTTAAAGATAAGACAATTACATTTAGAAATCAAATGGAAGGAATCTCAAACAAGAAAAGGAGTGGCTTTTGGCCACCGTCTTATAATAATTAATTGATTCTAGAAACATAGATTGAAGGAATAAATCAGCATTCCTTCAATTTACTATTAATACATATTTATATCTTTTAAGTTTAAGAATTAGATCAAGTATCCTATATTTTCAATTAGATAAATTAGTTGAAAAAGTTAAAATAAGCGGATGCTGCTCCCTATGTCTACAAGTCGAAGGTAGCAATCACCAACTCAACCATGAGGACGATGGACTTGTTTGTTGCTTCACTGCCAACTGTTGTTATAATGCCTTCCATATCACACGTACATTCTTGTACCTTTCCTCCTCCTTGCAACAAGGATTCTCCTCTCTTTCCAGGACTTCATCCTCCTTGAAGCGATGAGAACGATAGTAGAGTATATAGTATAGGAGGCATGTTGGTGAAGCTCCAAAGTCTGAGATGTTCACCGAACGAGACGTGCTGTGTTGCAACTTGGTGGCCCAACCTGCCAAATTGGCCGTGTCGCGTTGCAGCTTGATGGCCTCAAGCTCTAGGTATAATTAGTCGTTAGTATCTTGATGACTAAAATTAAAATCTCCAGGAAGGTTTGAGGGTTTCCAATTCCTTCATCTTTCAATAATATATATTTGAAATTATTATTAATAATATATACTCGTAGGATTTTTTATTAAGGAAGGAGTAAAATAAATAATGTGATAATGTTTAATTTAATATTTTCTAAAGGAAATACATACGAAAGGAAGGAAGAAAACTTTTTTTTGAAGGGAAAAAAAACTGGCACAAGATAATTTGCCGATTTGGAGTATGTTAGCTGCCCATCCAACTTACTGGCTAACTGAGTCTATGTTGAGATGAAATTTGATGTATTCTACTCGATTTTGATTGATTCTGATAAAGGTGAGTAAGCGGAAATTGCTCAAGAGTTTATTGTTATTTAAGAGGATCATGTAACGGACTAAAGCTATTCATTGATTCTGAAGGTGGCCACGATCGAATCAGAACAACAGAGAGAGTAAATGATGCTTTGATTATATATGTCCAGTGTCCATATATAAAGCTGGCCGGTCTTGTCATTACTAGGTTTTCCTCCGCACTTCTCCTATCTAGAGAAAACTCTTAACAAAAGCATTCAGTTGCTTCAGATTTTTTATTCCCCTCTAGAACTCTCACAGTGAAACAAAATCAAGATAACTCTTAAACAAAAACATTTAGTTACTTTGGATCTTTTGATTTCCCTTTAAAACTCTCGCATAGTGAAACAAAGTTCAGAAAACTCTTAACAAAAACATTCAGTTACCTCGGATTTTTTAATTCCCCTCTAAAACTCTCACATAGTGGAACAAAGTCAAAAGAAAACTCCTAGAAAAACATATAGTTACTTCAGATTTTCTGATTTCCCTCTAAAACTCCCACATAATGGAACAAAAGTCAAAGAATATACATCTTTGTGGAATTATTTTTCCTTGGTTATCTTTCTTCTTATTCTAAGACAATAAAAGAGGCAAACAAGGTATTTCCCCATAGGTCAGGTTTAGCAGGGACCTACCACGTACTCGAGCAAATGCGTTGTAACTTGGTTAGTTTGGATTATGCCAAGCCTGGCCTCGACGTAGTCGTATAATGCCTTTCATCAAAATCCGGAGCTCAACTGCAGCAGCAGCAGTTTGTGATCAAGAGCTGGGATGCTCCCCTCCTTGCCCTCTGTGTAAAAAATACTTCACTACTTCATAGCATGAAACGACGATTCCAACCGACGGCCCCGCACGTGCAACCCGGGGTCCTACACCCGTGAAAAGCCCCTTCGCTCCTTCACGCCTGCAGCAGATATCGATTTGTAAGCGGAACGTATGTAAAATTAATCCTAGATCTGAAGATTGATGGCTGGAACACAATGCCTAAGTTGCACTGTGCACACTGGTTCTAAATAATCGTATGATTCAATTTGTGAAAAACTATATTATAATATTCATCGAGTTAGAGGGGACAAAACAAACCTCCACACTTCTGCAAGTGTTCGCCTTGTGGTTGTCTTCAGCATTCTTTCTGGATCACTCTGAAACAAGAAACAAGCATGAGTTCGTCGCAAGTTAGGGAGAGCAGCGACAGCGACTGTCAGATGTGCTATAAATTAAATTTATTAAATCGAATAGCCACGGACGCAGTAGAATGGGATGGTATTTTCCCTATAGTGAAGTTTCCCTAGGGTTCTAAAGTTATCAGGTACCATAATTTTTCATGGAAGAACCCCTCACCTCAATCTGTCGCCGAGTTTTTGCAACATCGAGGGGGCATGTGGCAGCGGCAGCAAGACTGCCCGCAACATATCCAGCTAAAAAGTTTGCCCCAAGAACACTAGCTGCGTTTGCATCCTCACCAACTAGCCCGAGCAAGCGCCTTCGAATCTGCATGTCAGCAATTTAAAGCAACAATTCCAGAATCTTATCAACAACCATACGATGGCATCATTCCTATAATTAGCTGCAAAGAAGCAAGAGCAAATTCATGTATGTGGATCAAGAAGCATATCTCACTGGCTCAAGAGTAGACCAGCATATAGCAGAAAAGGGAACATCCCGAGCAAGCTGTGCTCCCGCACCCATCCACAGCACTCGATACCCTTGAACTGCGTGCATCAAGAAGTCAGTGATGAGAGGAACTGATCGTCATATTTCTTACAATATGCAATGCCCATTCCTTTTGTCAGCACATGCTATAAAACTCATCACAAGTTATGACAGAAGGAGAATGTTGCCTAATTTAAACGATAGAGGTCAGATCTTCACCAACATTTACCCATTTGGAAGGTGGATATAATATAAAAGAGTACAAGTACATGAACATACTTTTCGCAATGTAATTATTGCTCGTGGTTGGTGAAAGAACACTAAATAGAGTTGTCCATATCCCTGGTGGCCTTTGTCCAGTTCCAGAAGCTTTGAATGCCTGCTCAAAACCAGCAAGAGCAGCTTTTGAGATCATCTAATGATAAAAATCATGCTTAAAAGAAAATACAAATTGAGGATGCATGTCTTTAGAAAGCTTTGGACCAAAGTGCAGGTATGTGGTAGATGACATGGGATGATGGAGAATAAAACTTTGAATCCAGCATCTATGGAAAATGCACTTGGAGAAGATTTTATAGGATTAACCAGTTTGTTTATTTGTAAAATATTGATGGATTAAACTCAATTAGTAAATTGAAACTGAGGGATAATTGATAAAATACTCCTTTTTATGGAAAAAAAACCTTAAACCGATAGAAGCTTGAACTTCATTGGGAGTTTAACCAGCCAAGTTGTGAAGACTGCCAAAGCCAAAGATCCGATTGGGATGTAGATAGATAGAAAAGACTGACGTCTTTGATTGTATCAAATTCTTCTTGCAAGCATTCTATGGATTAAGGTGTTCCATCGCATGACTACGGCAGGTGCGTGAGGAGAATGCTGGATATTGAGCATTAGAGCAGAGGCTATGGAAGAAGTGTAATTGGCCGTTGTTTAAGTTGGCTGGTATCCTCCTTTTGTACGTCAAGCAACAGTAATAAAAGCTTGAGGGTCTTAACTTTAAGTTCTCTTTTTGTGCTTGTGCTCTTGTGAGTCTGGGGTTTCAAGCTATTTCTAGCATGAAAAATTTAGCCCGGCAATATAGTCCATCTTTACCGAGTTTTATGAACCAAGGTCGTGCAACTATGCTTAGGAGGGCACTAGCATGGTTAGTGACAAGTTGGTCTATGCATACAAAAATTTCAATGCGCTAGACATTCCAAGTGAACATATCAAAGTAATGCCTCTTACTGAATAAAATTCATATGATGTGTTAATTTGCAAAGCTCTGCAGTTTATTGCATAGACATTCATTAAGAAAAATGAATCCCCTCTACAACAAACGGGGACACTAAGAGGTAAGGACGCTTGTCATGACTATAAGATTAGCTGGATACCATTGTCAAATATTGGCAAAAACTAATATCAGATATAATGTGAATACAAGAAAAAATGTATTGAAATGGTGAAGGGAACAAATAGCTCCGGTTGTAGACCAATTTAACCAATAAATTTAATATAACCATTACTAGATGTTCAAGTCGATAAAGGCAAAATATCATTGGTACACCAATAGAACATTTATAAATAATTCTACTTTGGTGACTTGTATAGATTTTGCACGACTAAAAATTTTATAGACTGCTTACACTTGATAAAAAAATAAACATCAAAAGAGTAAGAGAAACTAGAGAATTTCATAACGTGAACATAAAAATATATTAATTGCAAAATGCAATAGTACACAATTTGAAGTAAATCAAGAAATGTCACGAATATTAAACAAAAGAAAAGCACAGCATAATTTTATGTGGCTAACCATTATCTACACAAAGTCCATATCATTGAACATACCTGCATGCGTGTTCTTGCCAACTCAATAGGTGAGCAAGCCAGACATGCCAATGTGCGTGCAGCTGATCCAGCTAGAAGGGGAACATATGGTGTTAAACTAGGATAGTTACCGGCAGTGAAATCCATCATCCAATTGCGGAAGATGTCATAGCAAGGCAGATATATTCCCACCTGTTAACAAGCCAGATATGAACTATGTTACTAGCAAACAAGGACATAACATGCTGCAAAGATGTCATAGCAAGGCAGATATATTCCCACCTGTTAACAAGCCAGATATGAACTATGTTACTAGCAAACAAGGACATAACATGCTACAAAACATTAATGAGAGATTTGGGAAACAGGATATGAAGATAAAGCATTGGCAAACATCAGAAGTGGTATAAAAAATACAAGAGCAAACAATAATTTTTCCCTTTGCTTCTTCAGAAAGGTGGAGACAGAAAAGTAATTAAGTTTCTGATTATTTAGCAGTAATGCAAGTATAACAAAAGTTGACAAATAACTTGCAGCATGACTCAAAAAGGCTGTTGCAGGTACTGTACATTTTATAAAAAAACCATGAATGTTTCTTAAAGACAAAAAAAAGATATCTTAGGTACAATCTATATTTCCATCCAATCTACCTTTTTTAAATGATAAATGAAAAGAAACACAGTATTAAGATTTGAAAAAATACATTAATGTTCCTTGAAGACAAAAAACACATATCTTCCGTACAATTGGTATTGCCTTTTCTAAATGAAAAAGGAAGAAAATCACAGTATAAAGATTTGCAATCAGATATCTACCAATACCAGCATTTAGTAAAGATCCTTGTAAAGAGATGGTCTATTGAAGGCAAAACATCGTTAATCATTTTACCCTCTCTACAATATAAATATAGGTGAAGGAAAATAGATGTAGCTGAAAATGATGAAGGAACTCAGCAAGGCACTTAAAGGGGAGATATTGGCTCCTAGGAAAGTAGCACCTGATAAGAGTTAAAAAACAAGTACGTTACTTAAAGCCCATGGTTTGATATTACTCATTTGAAGTTGCAAGTCCATCTTAGTTTTATCTGAATAAAAGACCTTTTTTTTGGTAGGATTCCATATAGTAAGATTAAAATCACGCATGGGAAAACAGTCATTTATGTATACTCAAGGGATGGAAGGCCCATACAATTATGACAAACAAAACTTAATACTTGACAGATGCCAAAGCAAAACTAAGCAAAGGTGATTTTACAATGAAAAGCAAAACAATGCAGATTTTCTGGACAATAGGGGAGGCTTACAGTTGGTACAGCCAATATTAGACTTGCATTAGTACCCCTCCACAATCTAGCAAATCCTTCCTGCAATACATCATCACCACATGGTAAGGAAAAAGGAATAAAACCGATTGACAAATTTTAACAAGAAAACATGCCCTTATTTAGGAAATTTCTCATTACCTGCTTTGTTACTTTGTAGAACACATCCAGGGTTCCTTTATACGGCGAGCATTCAACAGAACAGCCCGTACTTGAACCATATATATATGATGGATAACACCCAATATCCATGCACATCTAGGAAAAGAAGGGGAACTATATCAAACTCAACAGTCCAGATAAACCATGGGAAATAGATACGTTTTCAGACTTGAACCCAAAGGTATAAAGGGAAAAGGACTCAACTTTATTTTGTAAGAATTAAACCAGAAAAAAGCCTTACAATCAGCTAATTGTAAATATCAAATTCAACAGTACAAATAAAGCATGGGAAATAAATGCATTTTCATATTTGAACTCAAAGCTAAAAAAGAAAAGGACTCAACTTGATTTTTTAAACACCAGAAGGCCTTATAGTTAGCTAATTTTAAGAATGCTGCTTAGGTACCATAATGTTTGAAATATGAAGAAAAAATAATCACTTATGCCAGAGGATTTAGATATATTTTCTCTTCTATATATTTTGTAGATAATGTGCAATGTTGCATAAAGGTGTCAAAAAAAATCTAATTTCTGAGGGTTGTCCACTTTAACGGGGCTCCAAACCTCACCAATAAATGGGAGAAATCAAAAGACAAAAAGTATCACATCACAATGCACACTCATATCATCCCAAACTGACATTCTAAAAGGAAACCATCTTAAAGGCAGTCAGTATGATTATAAGAAGACTTGTGGGTAGGTGAGATAACCTACATCCTGTGAGATAGCATATGTTAAGCACTATGCGATATTAGGGAAAGAGAAAGGTCCGCACCAATAATTTTTCTTATTGTTGAACCTTTCTGTCAGTAAATACAGATTTTCAAACTTTGTCAAATTCAACCAATGGTCGCATTTGATTCATTAAAGACTTCTATTTCAAATAAAAAAGGCACTTCCATTATCGTAAAACACCTACAAGCATATACCAGCTGCAGACGTATTTCCATCAATAGCAACAAAAGAAGGCAGTAATGTCTCAGCTATATTAAAACCCTCTAGAACTAAACATGTGAGATATTAGTGAAAAGCCAGTTTTTTATTGAACTCTTTCACAATCCTAATGACCTGTCCAGAACAGCCTCTTTGCTCGGAAAGTCTAAAGTCAAAGGTACATGATATCCACTTGAACTACCTGGAGAGAGATATAATGCCATAGATCTACACTTGTTAGATGAAATTTTAGCTCTACAAGTACCAACTAAAGAAAACATCTGCATGTTTTTATTATTTGAATAGTACTTAGCAAGATGCTTTGAACAGTGTTCAAGATATATTCGTTGAAAACTTTAAATTCCGTTGTACATATTTGTCAGAAAATAATGCCATAAAAATTTCACAAAGATGTCATGTGTTACGGGATAACCTGATGATATGGTACTCCAGCTGCCTGTGCTTGCAACCTTGTCTGTAAAAAAGAGCGCAACGAATCCATCAATGTCTAGCTAGCAATATAAAGCTGCAAATTTCCAAAGGACCTTCAGATATATATAATAAGAGCATAACCAATCAAACAGAACAAAATATCCATAGACCAACAAAAATCTAAGTTACGGAAAACGGTAACAATAAAAGCCATGAAGCTATTCACAAGGTAAAACTATTTGACTCAGCGCGTACTACAGGATGCCCCGAACAATCGATTGCCGAAGGAAGCGAATCCTAGGGATCAGGCCAAAGGAAACCCCGATGACAAAGCCAACCTTTCCTTCCGACATGGCTGAGACATGAGACGGAAGACACCAAAGAAGGGGGGGGCAAGGGGGGTAGGCACGTAAACGAAATACGGCAATCACCTTTGCGACGTCGAGAGGGTTGACAATAATGGCGGAGACGACGGCGGCGCCGGCTGCCGAGATAGCCCGCTCGGCGGGGCTCATATGGGAGTCAGAGGAAGAGAAGCGGCGGGAAGGGAAAGGCGGAGACGAGGAAGAGGAGGCAGAGGGGGAGGCGTCGAAGGATTCCGGCATGGGGATGGCGATTACGGCGTCCGCTTGTGCCGCAAGAGAGGAGAGGAGAGGAGAGGGATTCGTTCTTCGGTGTTCCTTTATATCGGTAGCGTTCGACTCGGAATTTAGCGGCGTTGAGTCACGACTCGGGTGAATCGGTTGGCCTTGGGAAACGGAAAAAGAACCGCGACTTGGTATAAATATGGTGACGGTGCGCGAGCGTTGCGTTTGGAGTTTGGATGAACGACACGTCTCCTAATTTTTCCCTTCGTTCAATATCTAAAACATGATGATGCTTTATGCTCTTCCTTACTATTTTTTATTAAATTAAAATATAATGATAATAATAATAATGGATGGGAAGAAAAGATCCATTTCCATGGTCTCAATATTCCAAATAATTTGTGCGTCGACGGTTCATTTTCTCCCGGTTCAAATCAGCAAACAAGTTGGAAGCCTTCCGTTTGGTCCACGACAGCCAGCCATTGGCCAACCTCCTCTGTCCCACAGAAAGTATCGACATTAATTTGCGATATTGCAGGATTTTAAGAAAAAGGGAGATGATAAAAGTCAACATTCATCTGCTTAAAAACAAGACCGGGAGTCAAAATAACTCAACAGTTCCATATATTAGTCCACGGTTGACCGAGTAGATTGGGTGAACAAATAAACAACCCAATGATAGGTGATAAAAATATTATAAAAAAATGTTAAATCATCCGAAAGATTTTTATTATCCCACAACTGAGGTAAGAAGCAACAGTTGGAGAAGGTTTTCTGTTCAGGAAACACAACATTCCCAGTCAATTATTACACCTCATTCGGACCCCACGAATTTATTGTGGTAATAAAGGGTGTTGCCTGTGTGGTTCAGCACAGGGCATCTTTGATCGTCCCCGTCCTGCTGGTGGTCCGCGCGAGTTTCTTATATAATTTTGTTCCTTTTTCCCTCTCTCGACCGCTTCGGAGCGCCGAGACAAAGCGGTCGCCCGCGCGAGGAATCGAAAAACCCCAACCCTAACCCTACCTTTCCTCTTTCTCTTCCTTCATGAGATGGGAAATGGAGATCGAGGAGGTGGAGACGGTGCTGGAGCGGATTTGGGACCTCCATGACAAAATTAGCGATGCTATACATGCCATCTCCCGCTCTCACTTCCTCCGCTCTGTCAAGGGCTCCCGGCGGCCGCCGGTTGCGGCGGCGGTGGATGACGGTGATGGGAAGGGTGGATTCGTCTTCGTCAAGGACTTCAGGGCGGAGGAGGAGGACGGTGCGGCGATGGCGGAGGCCAGGAGCCTCAACGCCATCCGTTCCGCGCTGGAGAACCTCGAGGATCAGCTTGAGTTTTTCCACGTGAGTTACTCCGTTTTTGGCATTTGGAACGTCCTTTCCCCTTTACTTCACTGTCGATTCCTTTCCCGTCATCGATTTAACCGAAGATTTTTGGCTCGTCGAATAGATTCGTTCCACGGTATCGTTTTCATCAATTTCTTTACTTCGGGGCGCTTTTTTCCTTTTGTTAATTCTGGATTGTGCTTTTGAATTTGAATTTGTAGATCCATGATAGATTGGAGAAGGTTCATTGTATGAGATGAGTAGATCAGCAACTAAAATCTTTTCCATAAAAAATCTGATTATGGGTTGTGAAGCAAAATAAAAATAAAGGGATGTGACTGTTTCTTGGGATCTCGACAATACGAAGCAATAAGTTGGTTATTAGTTTATTTTCTTTAATCAAATAATTTTACCCATAATACTACATTTCTATGATAATGTTGGATTAAGGAATTTAATGCGTTTTGCTTATTACTTTTTTTTTGTAGCCTCAACTTCCTTCAGGAAGATTCCTGGCTTTGCTGAAATTAGGCATTAACTAGTTTTTCTTTTCTATCTTTGTGTAATTCCTTGCAGAATTTCTTATTTGAAGGAAATTGTGCTTCTTGATTTCTACCTAATAATTAATGATTTATTTGACAAAGGTGAATCTACGTTGCTAATTGGTCTGGAGGCATCTGATTTTCTAACAAGTATGTTTTTAGTTGGATGTTAACTCCAACAAATTTGTAATGAATAAGGTCTTATATTCCATTTACAATGGAAGTTTCCTTTTAAAAGAAGATAGTAGCCGAATGCATGTTGAACTTGTTAGACTTTACTCATATTTGCGAATAAAGTTAAGGAAAAAGAAAAAGAATGGAAGATATATCTCAAGGTTTGAAATTTTAGTTAGTTAATTGTAGTATTCTGTCCCGATGTGGATCCTATATTTTTAAACTTTGATGGGCTGGATTAGCTGTAAAGGAGACATTACATTCTGGCAGAAGTTGGCATATGAACTTATTTTATGGCTCATTTTTTAGGGAGCAGATGTTTTCTAAAGATCATGCTATTTTCTTGCTTTTTCCAAGTAGGCTGATTTAATTATTTGTGATGCATTTCTTTTAATCATAAGAATCTCTATACTTCTGAAATATTTGAGGGGATTTTAAAGAAAAACCTACCTCTTTGAAACTTGCTTTGTGTTCAGCATTGGGTTAGATGATCAGGTTTTTTTTAACGGTTGATTCTTCTAAAACTTTATTGGTCTATTCATGATTTTCTAAGTTTTCTTTGCTGCAGATGTTACCCGGAGTGAGATATTTATATTTGCATGTTTATCTTTTTTAGAGAATTGAGTTATATGTGTATATTCTTGATCTTAAGTTGGAATACGAGTATGTATTTTTCCCTTAGGGCTTGTTTGGTTTGGGGTAATATTGGTTGGAATAACACGAGAGTTAGCAATTAATTTTAGTCTAATTTCTATAATAGAAAAAAAAACGGCACAAGGAGAGTTGAAATTTGATATGTATTCACCAACCTGAAAAATGGTCCATTATTGATTTATTTGCCATAACCCAGAAAAGTTTAGCAGTAATTCAATAAGCTTTTTTTTTCTTCACTAATGTTTCTTCTTTGTAACTGCAAGTTATTATATGATTGACGCAGTGTACAGAATTAGTTTTTTGTGTGTCCATATCTTATAACGCCAATGTTTTGTGATTAACAATTGTTAATCAGACTAGAGTTTATGAATGTACTAACATCTACTCAACTTACACATTTACTCAGACTGTACAATCACAACAACGAGCTGCCCGAGATGCTGCTATAGCACGATTGGAACAAAGTCGCATCATTCTTGCCTTGAGATTGGCGGAGCATCGGGGGAAAAAGTACAAAGTCATTGAGGAAGCTGTTGCATTTGTTGGTGATGTACATGACATGGACCTGTATGAGAATGAGATAACGAGTCACTCAGTTAAGAATATGGATGCTCATGAGGAGAAAAAACATAGTACGTTAATGCAGATGTTCATAACAAGCTTTGATATAGCTAAACGGTCATTTGGATTGGTCGGCGTCCAAAGTCTTTTAGGAAACGCTGCTATATTTGCTTTGAGTATACTTGCTTTTCTGCAGCTCAACCAAGTTGCTTGTAAGGGTGAAACTGCTCAGATACAACATCAGACTTACAGAAAGATGAATGAAAGAAATTTATCTCGGCTGGATACTTCTCGTAGTAACCAGTCGAGACGTCTTGATGTTCTGTCTGCTAGGGGATAGGGTTGAGAGGCTGATCCTTCCAAGTAATCCTTGTACATTATCTTCTGCTTTTTTTTCCAGCATGCTAAGAAGTTTGTTTTGGCAAATATGTTTAGTGAACTCTTGAAATATATTACCTCCATTTTTTTCTTTTCATCATCTGCCTTGTCAATTTTCCAAGATAGCCATTTGTATGGTTTGGCATTATAACTGGTATCTTCATTCATGAAGACAGAAAAAAGACCGTCTCATCGACTTATAATTGTTTACTTCTTTCTCATCAGTGAACATATAGCTGTGATGAGAGAATTCTCAATATTGAATGATGTTAGTGAGCCCCTTTCCGGCCTAACTGATTGCATTACGTAAGTTTTCCAGTTCTTTTCGGAGCCTCCTCCATATTGATTTGTATCTGTTCCAACGTGGAGCCTCTGCTAATTAATAGCAAGGCTTTTTTCTCACCCACTAACATATTTCCGGCTATTTATTTCATGTATATTTGCTTGAATGCATTCCTATATGCTTGTTTGCATCTACCAACTCCGTTGGACCTTCTTTTTGTTAGTCATTTTGTTCAGTTCAAGTGGAGCCTGCCATGATATGATGACCGGGGAGCAAGGATGCCACACGCAAGAGGCAAAAAGTTCCTTCGTACGCTGCTGGTCATGATTGTACAAGCACTATATATATGAATCCATTTTCTTTGATTCGTCAGTTGGTGTAATCTATTAAATCTAATCTGCCAATTATGGTCGACCCAATGAAGGCATGTAAACGGCTCCCGGACTCTTGAGCTAACATCGTGTGATGACTCAGTTTTTTTTTAAATTATTTAAATTTTAGGCTCCTGTGAGTTAGCCTGGTATGCCTAGTGAGTTCAACTAGGTAAATTCAAGAGTTTTCAGGCCTAAATTGTTCGACTTCCTCATAGCTAAGATTATAGACTGAACTAGGGCAAATCTTGCTCAGTGTGAATACCTAAACCCAATTTATCTGAATCTTGCTCAACTTGTGCCCATATTTGATTTGAATCTAAACTAGTCCTTGGGATTGTTCTGATATTGCTGAACCTGTGCCCATATTAGATCAAATCAAGGTTTGACTTAAACTTAGATTGCATTACAATTCTACTAGAATAAATTTTAAGTCCAATATAAATCTATTTATTTACTAGTTCATCGACCTTATCTAATAGATTTTTTGATATATCACTGGATTGATGTGGCTTTGTTAAATATTTTGGTATATTTTAATTACTTCATACAATAAAAGCTATGATCAATGAGATCCTGCTTAGCGGTGAGTAGAGTCTTATAATTAAGCAGGTCTGATGTTGGATCTTAGTGTATTTCTCGTCTTGCAAAGTTAGGATCCTTGCTATCCACTTATGCCTACTGCCCGCCATGAAGTACAATTTCTTTCCCTTTTATTGGCGCACAAGGTCATTAATTTCCTCGCTAGCTAATTAATTATATAGATGGTGATGTATATGATCTATATACATTGTGTTAGTTATTGAGGTGTATGCATGGGAAATTTTACTTATTTGGACTAGGAATATATATATATATGATGAATTCATTTCAGTTGCAATTTCATTGAACGCATTGTAAAAGTAAAAAAGTAAGAGTAGGTGGGGAAGGCAGGCAGGCGATGGGAATTGGGAAGAAAGCTACAAGTTTGAGCACCCCAAAGCCAACGAGTTTATCCATCTATCAACACCGAGAAGGCCGCCACTCACCATCCAGTGGGGTGGTGGTGTAGGGCACTCCTAGATTGAGTCTGAGATTATTAGACTCCCATTCCCACTTCATTCTTTCCTTGCCTCAATTCTCAACCCAACCCAACCCACCATCTTAATTATCACCTTTTGCTGCTGCTGCTGCTGCTTGCCATCAGGCTACTTATAAATTACCAAGAAATTAATTTACAGGCATCTCAGCTTTTTGCCTACTCACCGTTTGACAGTTAGTTTCAAGATCACATCAAGAAAATATAATATGATCGACTAACCAGAATAGACTTAGCAATCAGTGAATTGAAGGAAGAAGGTTATTAACTTGAAGTAGATAGAAAGAGAGAGATGATAAAGGTTGGATATAGAGCAGCAATAAATATAGAAAGAAAAAGGCTGCAGGGTATGCAGCAGCGGTGTCTCTGAGTAAAAGAAGAAAAACTACATGCAAGTAGCCAGCCAGCTAAATATGTAGGTGTAGGTGGGTGTGAGAGGGGGAGGGGGGGTTGGGTTTGAAGAGCTTCTTTCTATCCCCTTTTTTCTTTACATGAATTTAGGAGGAGGGAGGGAGGTGGATGTGCGTGCAGTTACTTGTGCTGTGCCTTCCATCCATCCTTCTCTTTCTTTGTTTTATTTTTTTGGAAATGTGAAAGGGATGGATGCATGCATGCATCATCTCCATCTGTGCATTGGGTTCACAAGCCCAAGAAAAATAAAAAGTGGCATTTTAATCCAAAAGAAAAAGGGATTGGAGGGCAACTCAATATTCACTACTGATCAGTGTTCAGTATTCAGTATTCAATACTCAGTATTGAGTATTCAGTACTCAGTTGTAGGGAAGTTAAGGAAAGCCACCCTACCTCCTCTTAGGATTCCCCCTGCCCTATCGATCAACTTTCATTCAACGGCACAGCAGCAGTCAAGTTGCCCCCCAAAATGATGTCACCAAAAACAAGTTTTTTGTTTTTGTACATGCATAGTATAAGTCTGCCCTACTCCCCTTTTGTCCCTCCTATTTCCAATACATTTAACCTCTGGAACAAAATCAAAAGTAATTTTGATGTGCTCAGGCATTGGTAATTGATATTAATATGCGAACTGTAATTAATAGTAAGGTCCAAGTAGATTCCTTTAGCTCAGTGACCAAGAAAAGTCCACGTAACAAACAAGGCCACCATGGCCTTCTTTTGAATTTTTTATATAAAAAAAACATTTTAAATGGCGAGTTTTAAAAAATTAATCCAGCTTCTTATACTTATGTGCTTGTCTTTACACCCATAAGAGGCTTGCATTTGTACTCATATGCATGTTTGACTCTTCAAGTAGTAGCACCCAAAAGCTGCTTAACTTTTTCAGTTTTAACTGCTAAAATAGAAATCATTTTTGACACTTCATAATGAGTAGCATATAAGTGTGTGTGTGTGTTTTTCTTGTTCCACTAAAAGTGAACTCGCTTGCTTCAAATAGGGGTAGCTAGTTGTAAACAAAAAAAAAGTTAGTTAATTATTACTTTTGATTTTTTTGCCCTTTCTAATTTGCTAACACACACATATATATCTATATACATGCATATTAAAAAGTGTATGCCTCTTCTAATTAGCTAAACTATATATATCTACTTTTCATTGTCATTGATTAATCTATCATGATACATGCATACAAAAGTTCAAGTTCAGGTATCTTGTTGTCCAACTAAACTCCATCTCTTATTGGCATCAAACTCTACTAGGGGCCAACTCCCTATAAATTAAATTATAATGTAATGACAAAATTAATTAAAAAGGTCCACAAATCAATGACGCCAACAGAAGTGTGTTAATTAATTAGTCAAGAACAAAGAATCCATGTCTTGAGCATTGTTTTGATGCAACTTAGTTTCTATATTTATATGAGCACGTATTGGTCATAGGAAAAGAAAACTAGAGATCTCCAAAAGAACGGCTTCACTGGAAACAAATTAAAAATATATGCGGCACTATAAAATTAACGTAACTGGTTGGATTTTGCTCAAATTAAAATAATAAAATCAATAATTTCATTGGACTCCAGAAACAGTTAATTAATTACACGGAAAGTGAACAATTGGCAGGCTCAATGTGGGATGAAGAGTGTGACAAAATCCAGCGCAAGGCTCCAAGTATTTTTCTCGTCTTTGTTTTTTTAAAAAAAAATTGTTTTATAGTGCCCTGTGTGATGATAAAATATTAATTAATATTATATGACGATTTGTCTATATACATTACATAATCTTAAAAAATATGCTTAAGTTAATAAAAACAGATTTATCTTCATATTTTTAATAGCTCATATTTATCTATATATTTTAGTAGCTCATAATTAATTTATTGAAGATAAATTCCACATATCAATTATCATTTATTTTTATTTATATATTAAACAAAATTCAGCACGCACCTGACTTGACTGCAAAGCAAGCTGCCATAAGTCTTGTAAAGCATGCTGTTCATCTGATGGTAAGAACTCTTCAGACTAAATTTTTAGTTGATTAAATAAAGGCATTCTCAGTAATGAAAAATATATAATTTCTAGCATGCTGATCACCTCTAATTAATCAGCACTATTCAATTTTTTTTACAAAAAAAAGATCTACAGATGCCCTACAAGAGTAATGATTAGTCCTTAAGTTTTAAACAATTGCATTCAAGAATCAACTAAGCTATTGGAATAGGAATTAGAAGGTGTATACCATGATCATTAAGTATTATTTATGTTATCCTGCCCACCTTCCTCCAACAGCCATGTATTCAACTTTTGGGAACAAATGGACATGTTTCATCCAACCCAATATGCACAAATCATTCCAACCCCCACCCTAACCCTAATGCATTAAACTGGAAGTTTCACAGGTACATCATTCACTTTATACATATTAAAGATGGTGCGAGTATAAATATATATACATATGCATGCTATAATGAGGGTGGATGTGACATCGAACTAATTAATTAACAAGAACATGATTTGATTAATTCTGACACTTATATAGGCAGTCAAACAGAAGAATTTGACTCATCACATCCATATTTTTCTTATTTTAATTTTTTCACAAAGAGGGCCTCTTTGTTCTATTTCATCAAATAAATATGTTTAAAATTATACTGTATAATGATGCATTGAGGGTATATGTGACTGAGTAAAATAAACTAAAAGAATAAGTGAATTGAAATGAGCCAAAATAACAGTTCTAGAAGTCGACCTATCGATTTATAATAACCAATAGTCTCTAACTTGGTATACATAAAACAAAATAAAAAACAGGCTTTTATTTGCCAGCGTAAGTAATAGTAATTATTACTTTAAAAGAGTGAGTAAAAAAAAGTATAGATGGCCACATCAAGCATCAGAAGGGGTTGACCCAAAGCTGATAAAGGTCAACGGAGTTGGCGAGCGGACGATGATGATCGATAAGGGGGGTCGAAGAGGATGCTGAGGAGTAAAAAGAGTTGAAATCGAAGGTGGTAACAAAAACTCGCACTTAACTCCATCAATAATGAGCGGGTACACAGTCGAATCCTTTAGAAAGGAAGGAAAAAGGTAACTTAATTAGGGAGATGAAGAATCAATCAATCAATCAATCCATCCATCAATGTTCTGTGTACTTGGAAGAGAGAGAGACGCACATCGATCGGAATGGAAAAAAGAAGAAGCCATCTGCTCCAAAAGTGTTGGATTTGCATCTCCAATCCTTTTTCCCTTTTCCTTCTCACCCCCATAGGCGGTGGATATTTATCTGTCAACAATCTTAAAGCGGCCCCCCCTTTCCTCCCGCTTTAAATTGCCAGTTCCTCTTCGCCCTGTCTCGCCTTATTTAGTAAAACACCCTTCTAATTACTTAACCCTCCTTATTTATTTAATTAATCGATCATCGCCGAGCTTAATTAGTTAAATATATTTTCCACGTAAAAAATAAAACAGGAAAAAAAGATATAAAGGAGGGGTGACACGGGACACGCGCTCGACGTTGAGATGCCAAACTTTGGACAGCATCCGCATGACGCGCATCCACGTGGTCGCGGTGGTTTAAAAAACAAATAACGCCGCTTCGCTCGGTGCTCCTCCTCTTTCCCTTTCCTTAACTTAATTTATATGCTATTTCATTACGAGCATAATTATTTTAAAAAAAAGGGGTAATAACGCCGTGTTTATTATCGTAGTAAAGAGGCTTAAACGGAGAAAGTAATTTTATTCATTCCGTAAAAATACCGGTCTGGACTTCGCTCCCGTCGCCGTTAACAGACGGAGATATTTTTCGAGGGTTTACCGTTCACCACATCTCTATCTTTCTCAAATTAAAAAAAAAAAATAAACCGAAGGCTAATAATATTAAATACGACCCAAGAAGGAGGAGGAGGAGGACAAGAAAAAAAAAGGTGATATATAATTTTTTTTGGCTCCCTGCTGCAGCAAAATCGGCCGAGGAATCGGCGTCCGGCGACGGGAATCGTCTCCAGAGACTCGGTCTCAGTCCGTCCGTCTCTCTCAGATGGCGGCGGGAAGCGGCTCCGTCTGGAATAAATCGCCGATGTCCGAGAAGAACTCGCCCACCCCCTGCCACGTCGGCGAGTCGAGGTCGAGACCCGAGCCGACGAACGCGTCCCTCAAGTCCTCGGCCATGAACCCGATTGGCGCGGAGCTGTCGTCGTCGAATAGGCCGCCGCTCGGCGGATGCACCGCCGCGGCCGCCGTCATGCCGAAGATGTCCTCGAACATCATGTCCTCCTCGTCCGTCGCCAGAAACCCCCCCAGCTCCAACGGCGGGGGCGAGTTCGTCGCGCTGCCCTCCGCCTCCGTCGCCGCTGCCGGTTTTTGCGACTTGGCCTCCGCCGCCGCCGCGGCGGGGGTTTCCGGCTTTGCAGACGAGGAGGAGAAGCCTCTGAGGACGGAGGTCGGGGAGGAGAGGTTGTGCGTGTGCGACTCCTCGGCGGAGTCGTACCCTCCGGAGACGGAGGTGAGGTTTTGCTCCGAGGCGTTCTTCGCCGCCTCCGCGGTTGCAGCAGCGGCCGCCGGCAGCGGAGGAGGAGAGCGGACGGTACCGGCGTCGTCAGCAGCGGCCTGGGGCTGGGCGAAGTTGGTCATGGCGTCAGGGCCGCGGAGCTGGATGGCGGCGGAGTCGTACACCTTGGCTGCCTCCTCGGCCGTGTCGTAGGTGCCCAGCCACACCCGAACCCGCCGCCACGGGTCGCGGATCTCCGCAGCGTATTTTCCCCACGGCCGCCGCCGGACGCCGCGGAACCTCCGCGCGCCCCCGACCCCGCCTTCTTCGACGACGGACCCAGAAGCGTCCCGCTTCCTCCCGGCCGGGGCGCCGCCGGCCTTCGCGGCCTTCCCCTTCCCGATCGGAGCAGCGCCGCGGGAGGGGCGGGCCTCGAGCCGGATCTCCTGCACGAGCCGCCGGACGCGGCGGCGATAGGGCTGGCCCCAGAACTCCTCCTCGTCGCCGGACGAGTCCGTAGCATCGTAGTCGTCGCAGAACACGCGCACCGTGCGCGGCCGCGGAGTGGCCACAGCAGACACCTCCTCGTGCCGGCGTTTGGGCAGCGCCGAGAGGGCTTTGGGAACAACCACGACGTGCTCTGTCCGCTTCACCGGAATCAGAAACGCAGCGTCCATTAGGCTCATTCCGCGCTCCGCTTCGTCATCCCTCCATTTGCATATCCCCTTCTCCTCTGCATCATAAAACCCTCCCGCCATTAAAACCCCACTCCACAAGCAGTCCGGAGAAGCAACTAAAAGAGCTCATAGTTTTTACCATATCGTCATGGATGCCGAACCGAAAGAAAAAAGAAGCAAAAAAAAAAGGATTTGAATCGAACCATACAAGAGCATATACATACTCTGCAGCCTATTATTATACCTCACGCAACAGAGAGCGAAGCAGCGAGAGTCTCCACAGCAGCAAGAGCGACCTTCTACTTCCTCAAAACCTCTTCTTTTCCCTCCCATAAACCATAAACCCACATCAAATCATCAGCACCAGTGAAGAAGAAGAAGAAGAAGAGACGGGGAGCGTTGGGGGTTAATGGAGATGGAGACGAAGGGTGGATACCAAGACCACATTTTTATAGGAACCGCAAAGAACCGAAATGGGAAACCCGGCACCCGCAAAGAACCCCTCTCTAAACCCCCCCAAACGTTTATTATTCTCTTTCCTGGTGTGAAAAAATAGACTATTCAAATTCATCCTCCACGGGTGGCTTAGCTGGCACTATTCAACGCGTTGGCCCACCGACGTGGCCAATGGGGCGCCGAGGTTCGCCGCCGAATCGCACCCAAAACGTGGGATTTTTTGGTAGGGCGGCAGTGCTTGTCTTAAACCTCGGCATTCCTGCTTAATTGCCTGTTAAAATGGTAATGCTTAAATTAGAAGAAAACTTAAGAGGGACAGACGTTTAATTTCTAAATCAGGCAAATCTCCTCGTGACAGAGTTTTTTTACCTTTTTCAGCGACTAATACGCTGAATAAAATAAATAGATAGATATTTAGCAAGCATCGCACATCTTTTTATTTTTTTTTCAAATAAGTAGTAAAATAATGGTAATTTGGGGGTTGTCCAGATAAAAATGGCTGGATGGATCTCCGGACATCGAGCTCACCAGATCCAAATAAACCACGATCCGCAAAGCGATTCAAATTTAACCTCATCGATCCACTCGCAGCGTCATGTGCCGAGGAGGAGGAAAATTAAATTAATAATTATGAGAGCCTCGCAGCAAAAATCCCAACACTTGGTTTTATTTTATTCTATTATCTTTACAGCCGCTTCGGGTCCTGCACCGGTGCTGTTACCGCGGCTCTTTTTTTTTCCTTTTCTAAAACTTACCGACCGGGTGCATTCTGGTAAGATCGATGAACTCACCGGATAAATTTATTTTTTATATTTAATATTTATAATCGTTGCTGCTGCTGCTGTGCAGTAAGTGGGAAATATTGGGAAGGGGGAATAATTAAAATGAAGAAACAAATTAATGGGGTGCGACGGCGATGATTGGACCGCCGAAGATTAAGGCCTCTTCCTGTTGCTGCTGTTATTTTTATTTTTTTAAAAAAATATATATATATTTTAGTTGTCTCCTGCTGTTGAATGAGATCCGTGCCGTCCGTTCTCATCTCTATGGACCCTACGCTCATACGAGGATGCTGCTAAGATTCTTTGATTAGTTCCTCAAATTACCCAGTGCATTTCTTTTTCTGGATTAAAAATAACGGTTAGTTTCTCTGTAACGTAATCGTGGCAGGAAAACTGTGGAGGCTTGTCTCGGATAATTTGCTGACATATAAAATGGATCCGAATAGGTGAAGGTTTAAAAGGGGGAGTGCATCGTCGAATAATTTTAATCAGGATAGAATGCATTTCGAGTGGGAATTAATTAGACGAAATAATTAATTAAAGGAATCGCGATTCCAGAAAAAATAATTAAACACCGTCCGATAAAACTATATTTCAAAAAAAGAGAGAGAGCAGGTATTGGTTGCGGAAAAAAACTCCTCTCTCGACGTCTGTCCGACCCGTGGATGCGTGCTGCTCGTATAAAATACGGTGAAAGTTAAAAATAGTTAGAGTGAAATGAAAGGGATGGGAATAACGAGAGAGAAAGAAAACATTCTCTTTTTCTTTTTCTTCAACTTTTTTCCTTTCCTTCCCGCTTTGACGCCACGCACGCACGCACGCACGGCTGCGCTGCAGCAGCGAGTTTTACTTCGTCGCCCCCTTTTTTGGGTGCGCTTTAGAAAATAAAATATTTCGGGAGGTTTTCTTCAAAAATAAGAAATATACAACATCGATCGTGTACTTGGAGTTAAATATTAAAAAAAAAAACTGAGTTCTCATACGATCTGGATAACAAAATGCCTGCGTGAGCGTATTTAATGCGGTTTTAACCGGACGATCGTCCCCTCTTTCCCTTTCGCCTCGAGATGAATCGGAGGAGGTGAAGCAACGTATGTACATGCTGCGGATTCCGAGAAGGTTGGTGCAGGGAAAACCTGGCTAGTGAGACCTAATTTGGATTCCAGGTGCGCTGCGATACGTACAGGAAAAAAATAAGAAGAAGAAAGGGAGCGAGCGGATTAAGGAGAGCGGCATGAGGAGGGGAGTAATTAGAAGAAGAAGAAGAAGAGGAAGAAGAAGGCGATGGAGATATGTAGTGAGGACCGAAGCCGCAGTCGGCATGGATAAAATAAGTCGGGGGAAAGCCGAGGAGGGGGAGGGAAAGAACAAGGCGAATAAGGGCGGGCGGAATGGACAGAGAGGGCACCGTGCGGGGACAAAGGAAGGGTGGGCTTTTAATTGCTGCAATGCCTACCTCTACGTACCCACTGACGCCATGTTTTGTGGCCTTCTTCCTCTTTATTTATTTATTTATCTTATGCTGCCCGCTGCCATTGCAATTTTGCAATCGCACCACCTCCTCACTGCCGTCGCTATTATCATCGTGATTAGTTTACTTTGCTGGCGCTCTTGGGTGGTGGGTTGCAAGTCCCTAAGTGTGGGCATTAAGGGATAGGTCAATGCCGCATCGAACTCCAAGATGTTCTCCTCTTCCACCGCTAGGAGACAAATCCAATCTCCCTCCCCCTTTTATTAAAATAATCACGACCCTGTATTTCTTACATTAACATACGCTTTTTATTATTTTAAAATAATAAAACTTATAATAATAACCTTAAGATAGGTGGATCACCGTGACTCCCATCTTATTATTCCATAACTAGCACGCCGGGCCTTATCAACGGCCATCTTATTACTCTGACTGATATTATAATAGTAGTATATCGAAAGGTACTTTTAAGTACCATACAATTAATTAGGATAAAAGTTTAAAGTAAATAAAGAATATATTTCATTATAATTAAAATATTAATTAAATAAGAAATTTTTATTTAATAATAATAATTTATTTTAATTATTAGAAAAGTTAATATTATCATTATAAAAGAAACGGGGGGGGGGGGGGAATTAATAAGGGCGGGGAAAACGGAGGGGCAGCAGGTGAGGGTCACGTGGGACGAGGAGCCGTGTCGATCCGCCGCCTGCGACACGAAGCTCCTCTGCGTTTTCACGTGATCCGCGCGTGCACCGGTTTGGAGATGGAGGGCGTCACGTCACGTGCGGCTGCAGATGCTGCTGCAGCTGTTTCTTCTTCTTCTTCTTCTTCTTCTTTATCTGCTTGCTTGCTTGCTGTGCTGCCCTGGGCGATCCCCATTAATACCATCACACCTCCTCCTCCTCCTCCTCCTCATCAGACGCATCGCACCTCCTACCCTACCCTTGCCTGCCCCTTGGTATTATAAACTCAAACAGGCACGGGAATGCATGAAATGATCCAGGCATATGCTTGCATGCTCCCTCAGAGACAAAACTGTAAACTGCACAAACCCCTTCCCCTTCCCCTAACGAATTCAAGCCATGAAATTAAGGAGGCTGCTGGCATGCAGGCAGCCCCTCCCCTCCACCGCTGAAACTTCTTCTACTACTATTACTGCACTCCTAATTCTTTAGTAATGTCAAATGCAGTTACATTTAAAAAAAAAAGAGGAGGAAGAGGAAGAGGAGAGGACGTGCGGCACACTACCTCTCCATTACTCTTCAGAAATTACAACCATAAGATTTTAATTTCATCGCTTCCCAGCAGCAATATACACATAGGTACCCTATTTATTAATTAATTACGCATAACTAAATCTATCCCCTTATCTTTTTTTTTACCTAATTATATTTCAACCCCTCTCAATTTTAAAATAACAATAATCTTTCTTTAAATCATATATTTCTAATTTATATTTTTTTAGAACCCAGTGAGTAGTGAAATCAGGACCTCGTAAATCTTCCATATGGAACCGAGATGTAATTTATACTGATATGATATCAATAAGCTTTAAACTTAAAAGTTTTAAAATTTAGAAGAATCTAAGTAGAATTAGATAAAAACATATGGACTAAATGTCAGTTATCCTTATTAATTTATTAATGGCTGAATCCTCTCTCGACTCCCCCCCACGTGGCCAAATCATCTCCCACTGGGATATGCATCCATCCAATATATATATTTAACAGCATGCACTCGACATGGACACGACGAGGGGTAATTAAGAGCACTGAGCAAACACGTAAGTAGACATCTTTCTTTAAGACATGAAAGAAAGAAGGAAAAAAAAAAACATGCATCCATACACGGAGAAAAGACTGTAAATTGAGACGATTAAATCAAATGGGAGGGGAAAAGTTGGGTTGCAAGTTGACCAGGAATTAAGGGTTTGGGTTCGCCACTCGTGCGCACGAATACCTTCACTGCCTGCCTCCCGTCTTCTTCTCAATTTGTATATATATATATATAATACATAATATAATGTGGATTCAAACCCCGGCCCCATCTTTCTATTTACCACGTGCGTCATTATAGATAAATTCCCTATAAGAGAAGAAAGCTCCAGCATTGCATCATTAATTTTTTGTAAATTTATTTTTTTTAAAAAAAATCAGTATAAAAAAACTTGATTAATATCAGCATATGATATTAAAATATTACCTGTTAATTATAAAATCGGCATGGCTCTAGATAGATAGATAGCGGTTGCTAATTATATAAAGGAAATATTTATACCCGACGGAAGAAGATGGGTGCGCTGCATCTGCATGCATCTAAGAATCCCATACAATAACTCTTCCAAAATTGCATGTTTCACGCAGAAAAGGATATTATGGAGGATATATATCATATAATATCTACCTTTTAAAATACATATTTATTTTCTTAGATTTTTTAATGATTTATAATCTTAAGTTATTTTTTAAGAAAAAAGGGGGCTTACTGTGATACTTAAGATTAAATGTATAGCCCCAAGGCATTGACAAAGAGCACTCAAGCTAATTAATTAATTAAGATTCACAATAAATGTCATGGTGGGCGGCATGTGGAGAGCAAGAGTTAGTGTTTCATGTTCGCTCTTTTCTAGGTTTAAGTCGGAGCCATTTGACTTGTTTAATTACTCATTTAAATCCACGTATGTAGCAGTGATTTGTGTAGATATGCAACTAATCTAACAGTTTTATTGATCACTCAAATTTATAGAATAAGTTTCTATGTTGGTGATGTAAGGTGGCCTCCATAGCTTAATCTATTTATTGCCTCTCGCCATATCCCAAAGAGCATGTGATTTATTTATGCTGCTGGTTCCTAGAAATAGGTACTTAAAAATGCATGAATTAATAGAAACAGAGATGTTAATTTATTAATTAGTTCCTGGAACACCTGCTTCTTATACAAAGTAAATTACATAATCGTAAATGATGAACTATTGTGCTGTTTCTGATTTGATGCTGCAGGGGGTGTTTTTTTCCATGAATAAAATACTTGGATCATTAATCATTTCTTTCATCCTCTCCTTTCGTAGCCAATATTGCTGCAACTTGGCTCGACAACTTGGGCCTCCATATATTTGGATACGTACGTGGCTGGCTTCGGAGTAATTCTAAACTTAGCAGGCAAATCTAACGTATCCTTGGGCCATTTCTGCTCGCTCCGATGATTCTCCATGAATAAAAAGGTCAAATTTTGTACCGACTTTCCTTCCCAAGGTGGTTTCTTTCTTAGAACCGAGCTGTAGAATTTCTACCCTTCTATTGTTAAATTTGAACTGAGACCAGTACGCCAAAAGATACATGTTCTAAATCATCATCAAGGATACACGTACCTTTTATCAATTTCTTGACTTCTTCCCATTATCTTCTTGTAACAGCAGAGAAGATGATGTAAACTTTCTTTTGACCGATGAGAATTTCGTCTGTGTCGTTTGTGTTTTGATCGCCATCGTTTAGCTATCTGACTCTTTTGCAGGTTGTCGCTACTATTTCTCTGCTGCAGTGGAGTGTGCGCATTACATACATTAACAGTCCCTGCTGTATTTTCTTTCTGCTTGGTACTTTTGAGATTTAAAAAATTCCAGCCGAGGCACATTAATTAAGATGCTGCCACTTTAGTTTTTGTTTCCTGAGTCCAATCAACACTCTGTCGATTCACTACCATCTGTAATCCTTTCACCTTGCTGCTTCTGCTTTCCAAGAACGGTACCCATCGCCGCCATTTGCGGAGCTATATATCCTTCTTCTTCTTCTGCAAATTAATTTATATATATCCCTTGTTTAATTTTTTCTTCCTTGCCATTTTCTTTTATCCGGAATGGGATGCAGTTGTGATCCGTGTCACAGCGTTTGTAATTTGTCTTGCTCTCTCCTCCTCTCTCAACTGCTGCTATCTTGGTGTCGTAAGTAAATGGTTGTCGTCATATATTACGGATTCGGATGGTGGAACTTGGGGAGTTCCTGTCGCTGGATGGCTTCAAGAGCAAAAGACACCGGTTACAAATGGCCGGATAAGGTATAATTGACCTATGAACAGATTACACGGTATGGCATCCTAATTAAGGACCTGAACAGGAGGGGTTATTAATTATTAAGATGGGGAGGTAGGTGTGTGATGATGATGTTTCAGGTATCACATCATAATGACTTTAGCATCTTCGGCAAGAAATAATAATTAATAACATTGGAAGCAATCATTAGTTTAGCTGCAGCATCATAAGTTTTTACGGGAGCTAAAAATTAATTTACCAGCCAATCCCCCACCTTTGACCTTTTGTGAAATCTCGGTGGCAGCAGAGAGAACAACCACACATTCTTAAGGATCCGACATCAATCCAAATGGGGCCTCTGCATTATTATTAAACATCAACCAACCTGTGTATTTGCCAAATCCAGAGCTACTTGATCCATCGTTTCAATGATATGGACATTTCTCAATCAAATGTATAGCATCCACAAACAATCATTGAACTGATTAGAAGTTAACAAGTGAGAATATATTTTTTTAATACCTTGAAGGAATCAGAAAGAGGAAAACAGCTGCGATGGTTATATACTTGATAACCAAATAGATCAAGGTACAACGTACATGTCAAACCGTTTTGACTTTGCATCATTTAGGAGCAGCTACGAATACACTTCTGCACCACGCTCATCCTAAATCAGCTGATACATGATCGACAAAGACAAAAGAATCTTAACAGAAATTGCTACAACAATGAGCCACACAGTGAGATGAAGAATTGTTGGGGAGAAACTTGCATCGGTGCATAACGCGACCTCGGCCTAAACAAACTTAGCCTTTTAGTTGGGGGTTGATGTGGATTGTGTATCCTGTACTGGTGTTGGTGTTGATCCCTCTGACCTTGCTTCTGAAGTCCGGTTGCCGCTGTCGAACCTCCGCAGCCCTTCGATCATCCGCACAACTTCCACCATCTTGGGCCTTCGCTCTGGTATCCTTACGACACAGCTCATTGCAATTTGAAGCATCTCAACCATCTCTTCTTCGATGTTTGGATACCTCATTAGCTCGACATCAAATACCTCCGCAGTCCACTCCTCACGGACGACCGACTGAACCCAGCGGACTAGATGGATAACCTCATCACCACCACCCACTATCTGAATAGGGGATTTGCCTGTGAGCAGCTCAAGCAGTAGGACACCAAAGCTGTAGACATCAGAAGCTTGGGATGCTTTCCTTGTATCGACCACCTCGGGTGCACGGTAGCCCGCAGTGCGAGACACAGGTGGCACCATTGGGTTGATGAGGGATGGCAAGCCAAGATCGGAGACACAACCATATTGCTGGTTGTTGAGGAAAACATTGGAAGATTTTATGTTGCCATGGACAAGCTTCCCGTTGTTCTCAATGTGGATTCTTGCGATTCCTCTTGCTGCTCCAAGCGCTATCTTAAGCCTGGTTTCCCAATCCACAGGTGTTCTGTCTTGCCCTCTCTTCCCTGCAATTTATAAAACGAGTATTACTATAACGTATGAAAGTAATACTATAGCTAGTAGGTATTGTCATCTTTCACATATCCAAAGTAGTGCAGAACATACAATTGAATACAAAGGAAGAGAGACGGTTAAGAATAGCATTGCAGTCAGATTTGTAACAAGGACTGGAGTAATCTTGCTTGATGTTCAAAACCATGATTGTCTGAACTAGAAAGTATTGTATGAATCACCAAGTACTGAGGGACTATGATGGTGAACTGATCACCTTAGCAACTCCATTATGCAACGTAATGCACCAAATAATGCCACTTTGGAAAAGAGAGTAGAAATCATGTCAATATCACATTCTTAGAAATTCGCCTTTTAATAAATGCAGAACTTCCAATATCCCCAGGACAACATCATTCACTAGAATCTAAATGCTATTTCCTCCTTCCGTCAGTTCCTATAATTGAATAACATTGGCACCCCGGTCAAATTAACAGTAGGCTAAATGCATTAAGCCACCTGAATCAGTTTCAAACTTGCAAATTTGCAGCCTCCACATAAAAGATGGTAAAAGTAAGCAAAATCAAGCCATGATGTCGGCGTCATCCATCTGCGTTCTTATATCAAGAGTCTACTCAACCACCAAATAATGCATCAGCGTAAAAGCCAAAACTGTAGAAAATGACTACATATATAATTGAGTGGAGAAGAGAATCTCATCATGGTTGACTTTATCGTAGTGCTCCAAGGAGGCCGTCAAATTAGACTGCCCTCTTGAAACAAGAAGAAGACATAAGGTAGTTGAAAACTTTCTAGCTATGTCAACAAACAAGGGCAACCATTCATGGAAAAAAAGAAACACAGAAATTGAGATTGGACATGAAATTCAATAGCCTAACAATATGAAACTCCTACTACAAAGATTCAGAAACTCATAGCAGAAAACATCCTCAAATTCAAAGCTCTATTAGACATGCAAAAGAACAAGTAGCATCAAAACACAACTCGAGAATAAAGGATGCAGCAACTTTGTGATTTAGTACAGCAAAGTAAAGAACAAATTTACCATGTAACAAGGAAGAGACGCTCCCTTGGCTGTAGTAGTCATAAACCATGAGCTTCTCATCTTTGGAGAAGTAATACGCCCTTAGCTCCACCACGTTTGGATGATTGATGCTCCCCACCACCTCCATCTGCTGCTCAAACTCTCTCTTGCCGACGCTGGCATCCTTCAGCCGCTTCACTACCACCGTCGTTGCATCCTCCAGCACTGCTTTATATGCAGTTCCAAATGTGCCCTTTCCCAAAACTTCAGCAGACGCCCTCAGCAAATCTTCTAAATCAAATGCAAAGGTGCATCCCTCAAAGAAAACTAGCCGGTTGTTTGCATCCTGCTTTCGAGCGACTGCTTTCTCGGGTGATCTATCCCCCTTTGACGCTTTTCCTGAGACAAAATCCTCCTCTTTCCCCTTTGAGCAGCAAAGATATAGGAAGAGCGCAAGCATTAGAAACAGTAAGGCACTCCCACCGACAATAATTCCAAGAATAGCCGATTCGCCCAATTTTTTCGAGGCCTTTGTGCTGGGAGTTTGCGAAGGAGCAGGCGTCAGTGGCTCCGGCAGCGGTGATGGAGTCAAGGGTGATATAGGTGTCAAATCATTTCCTGAGAATGATGAATTGGGAAATCTTTGGAGGCGTTTGGGAATTGTACCATTAAGGTGGTTATTAGAGAGATTAAGAAACAGTAGGTTTGGTAGATCAAGATCTGGAATTTGGCCGGATAACGTGTTGTTTGAGAGGTTGAGAGCAGTGAGCTGAGTTAGATTGGAGATGGAGGATGGAATGCTGCCACTGAAGTTGTTGAAGGAGAGGTCGAGAGCCGAGAGGTTCTTCCACGGTGAGAAATCCGAAGGTAGAGGGCCAGAGAAGCTGTTGAACTGGAGATGGAGGCCGGTGAGGGCGGTGAGGTTTACGAAGTCCGCGGGGAAGGGACCGGAGAGGCTGTTCGACCGGAGGCTCAGGATCCGGAGGGCGGAGAGGCGGCTGAGGGTGTTAGGTGGGATGGGGCCGCTGAACCCAATCCCCGGGAGGCGGACGGCGACAACGCGAGGGCCATTAGGGCTGCAGGTGACGCCGGTCCAGAGGCCGCAGACGGGAGTCGCCCGGCTCCAATTGAGGCCGCGGCCGTGGCGGGTGGCAGCGAGGAAGTCGAGCAGCGCACTCTTGTCCTCCGCCAGGCTGCCGGCACCAGCTCCGGTGGTGGAGATCGCCAACCAGAGCACAAAAAATGTCGAAAACACTCGTTCCGGACCCATTTCTCGGCCCAGATTCAGGAATCCCCTCGCTAACACGCGCAGGAACTTTAACCTTTTGGCATTCCTCTCTTCAAGAACCAACTTTTCCCCACCCGAGAAAGCAAAACATACAAAAAGAAGCAACCTTCGACTGCGCAACAAAAGTGTTTACACCAAAGGAGTTCCAGGAATGGAAAGAGGATACTTCCTTGTAAAATCCCAACAGCGAAGCAAAATAGAGCAGAAATGAAAGCAGGAGATCTTGGAACGGAACAGAGGAAGGACCCAAATGAGGAGACGTAGCTGTCAAGAAAGCGAGGAGAGAAGAGGAGAGAAGAGAAGAGAAGAGGGGGAGGCGTCACGGAGACGAAAGCAGCGGCAGCGACGATCGAGTTGATGCGGCTGGATTTCGCTTAAAAGAAAGGCGTCGTCCGAAGCACTCGCCCGCCGTGGAAGCCACTGAGAATGCAATCATTCACTCACCCACCTGCAAGCACCAGCGAAGGCAGAGAACGCAGAGAGCAAGCCGCAGGCGTTAGCCGAGCATTATTGTTCATAAAAAAGAGGGTAAAATTGAAATCTTCGCTACTCAGCCATGTGAGAGCAGAGAAAAACGCGGAAGAGAAAGCATGCGTCAGTGCTGGTGAGAGAGGTGAAGCAGCAGGAACAGGAAGGGAGGAGCAAACCTTGGGAAGAAGTCGTCGTGGAGATCCGCCATTGCCGAGCTCGAGGAGGACGATTGGTGGCGGCCAGCGGCGAAGCCATCGGCTCTCGCTCCCCATCTTTTATCGTCGTTAAAATGGCGGTAAAAAAAAAGAAAAAGAAAAAAAAAAGAGAGATCAGAAAGGTCAAAAAAAAGATGCACGCTGCTGCTTTTACTTGGAAGACGACTACCCGCTTTCCTTGGCTGCATATCAAAAGGGTGGGACCCACTCCGAGCAACCTTTAGTTCGAGTCACAAGGCGGGTAGTTTCGCCAGTCGAAGCGGGGGGGGGGGGGGGGTACAATACACGTTTCCCAAATATTCATATGACGGTCCGTTTACATATATACCCTTTTATTTTTATCCATTTTCTTCCAATAATAGATTTTATTTTATTTTCTTGGTGATTACATTAAATCATAAGCATACTGTACTAAAATAATGATGGAGGTAAATTAGACGAGGTAGATCATTTAATAATAATTCTAGAATTAATTTATTGATTAGGTAACAGAGATGATGATTAAGTTTAAAATAAGATTTAGATTTAGGTTGCGATGCATTTTTTAATAAAAAATGAACTTTTAGCACAAATTAAACTTGAAAAAAAATTCTACTCCACGTGTTCCCATGCTGAGCTCACACTAAAAGTTACAAACTTCCACTTGATTCGTAGTATATTTATTAATAACAGATTAAAATAAGAGAATAATGACAAACAAAGAAGATAAAAAATGTGGTTACAGTAGAGCACGGTCCAATTGACTCCTTCCCACTGTTGGTCAACTGACACAGCTTTGCCAAACTTGTAGGTTTGTCCTGTTGGCAGAGATATGAAGCGAAGACACGATGAGTTAAGCCAATTCCTTCTCTCTCTTTTTTTAATGTATGTAAAATGGGGGACGTAAATGATCGCAAAAGGTGAGAGGTGATGCAGAGGAGGGAAGGGGAGGGGAAGAGCAGTGCTTTTTAGGTTACAATTAGGGTTAGGGTTTTTGGGTTTGAAAACTGCTCGGAAACTAAAAGGCTGCCCAAAGGGAGGGTGAGAATTTTTAAAGGAGACCTCGGCAGTGCAGAGTCCGCAGACTCTGTCCCATTGATTTTATTTCCCTCTGAAATTTTTTTATTTTTTTTCTTCTGTTGTTCTCACTTTTTCTTTTTCTTTTTTCGAAGGAGGAGGAGGAGGAGGAGGACGAAAAGGAGGAATGAGGGGGTAGGGAAAGAAAAAAAAAAGAGGGGTAAAGGGAGAACGCCCCGCCATAAAGAGCACACGAGATCAAAAGAAAGGATCGTTGCACGCATCTCAACGCACATAAGATTCGCTTTTTTACTATTTAACGGCGTCTGTTGATTTCAGGAGCAGCTTTTGGCATCGACGGTAGAAGAACTAAAGATGTGGATCAAAGCCCTTGGCGTGTGTTTATCATAACCCGATTTCTCTTTATATTCAGGTTATTAAACTTACTTCAAAAAATATTTTACGATTAAACATAGTAAATATATTCGGACTTCCTAATCAACCAACTTATCTTCAATTGTCTTCCTTGATCGCACATCATCCATTTTTAGATCAAATTGTACGATTAGGATGCGTTCCTAATTTCAAAAGTACCATGAATAAGATTTTTAAAAATCTCTAATAATTTTTCAAATGTTATCTATTATGAACATTTATTATGTATGTATAGTTACAAGATTTTTTTTAGCAACTTAATTCTATCTAATCTGGATACTTTTAACCTCAACTCAGCAAACATTATTACTAATCACGGTGGTGAAAAAAAAATCGTAGCAAAAGTTAGAAATGTTATGTAACAAAAAAAAAAAAAAAAAATTGAAGTATTTCATTAATAAAAAATTCCATAATTTAAAAAAATATAATTAAAGATGTCGAAAGTGATCGTGAGTGGATTAAATTCGTTGGTGATCGATCAGGTGAAGTGAAAAATGTTGTCGGGGATATCCACACGACGCACAGTGCCGGCAATTCACACTTTTTTTTAATTACTTTTTGTCAACCCAACCCGATCGATGTCGTCTCCTTTGTCTTTTTTATGCCTCCCCCCTTTTATTTTATTATAAGAACAAAATATATCCGGCAATCTACTAAACTAAGGAGTTACCTGTTACCTCTATTATTGAGAGATCATTCGGAATATACAAAGAATCGAAGACAGTATAATGCTAAGATCACTTGAAGAAAAATCACGGTGATTTAGGTCAATGAGAAGGGAGAGGGTTCACAATGATTTTAGAGGATATTAGAAAGAGTTTATTTGATTTTTTTTAGAAATAAAAATCTATTTCATCTTTGTAAAATTTATTCTAAAGATAATGTAGAGGTGTTGATTATTTTAAACATCATTATTTTTTAATCAAGTATTAAACTTTGTGCAGAGTCCACCATAACTGTGTTTGTGTATATATATACATCACTTTAATTAATTTATTTATTTAATTTTTCACTTTTTCATCGTCTACCTAATATCTACCTAATTCAGGACTCTCTGTGAGCACAATACCTTTTTTTTTCCTCTTCAATTATATATAACAGTGCAGGGTCGCAATTGTTTCTTAAAAAGAGATCCTTGACTTTTACCTTTTTTTTTTTATTGTTCTTTGGAATGTTGGAGAGAAAAAGAAATGTGTAAATCTCAAATTCAAATTAGAAGTTTGAAATTTTTGGGTGTGAAAGGAGAATCCCATGACCACTATTATCTAGATACTAAATCAATTTGAGTGAAGAGATTTCGGACCCTGTCATCAGTATAATAATTCCTATGTAAATTTATATTTTTTATGATAGTTTGATAAGTATAATTTTTTTTAAAAACTTAATGAGTTTTGAACCAAGATATCATGATTCGTATAAAACTTAATTACTCTAACTAAATGATTGTACATTTTGTATAATTTTTTTAAAAAAGAATTTAATGAGTCTTGAACCAAAGACCTCATTATCCTCCCATATAGAATTCAATTATTTTAAAAGAATATACATTTTTGTATAATTGATCAGTATTTTTGTTAAAAATAAAAAAAAATACTGGTCCACTTTGATTCAAAAGCCACATGATTTTAGCAAATTGGCATAAGTTGTGATGGTCCCAAATATTGTACAGGTCAAATGATTTGTAAATCATCGCTGAGCAAGCTAAGCCTCATCTCATGGTATATTAACATTCTATTCTTTAATATCCACCTTCCATTTGAGAGTTCTCTAAGTGGTAATCAGATGATTCCCCCCTCTCTTTGTTGCTATTTGGTTAAATATTATATATTACCGCAGCAACCCAAAAAGAACACATGTGGACGTTCCATTGATTAATCAATTAATTAAATAGATGGGTCAGGGTGTCTCATGATTAATTAATGTATACCAATTGATCTTTTTATGTATATACGTACCTCAATTGATTCCTCTTCCAACTTAGGCTTGGTTGGATCTACCGTGTTAACTTTACCTTACAACCATTATTATCATATAAACTTGGAAAATTCAAAAGTTACTTCAAATTACAATGCCGAGAGTAGTAATCTTTTCATGTGTTTTCAAAAAAAAAATCCTGTGAGCAAGAATATACACGATGTTTAATATTTGTTTTATTTTTCAAGAAAAAAAATCAAATAAAGTCACATATATATCTTCTTTCCAATCAAATACTTAAGAAAGAAAGAGAGATAATTAAGACAATCTTACTACATGCCATAAAGATAATATTTATTGAATAAACTCGGAATTAAGATCTTTCCATGTCAGTTTATACTGACATGGCCAAAACCCTGGAAAAGTTCAAATTCACTGCGGCCTTTGTGCCACTGTGAAACAACATAACCGACTGATGGATGATGGCCTCTGTGCTCCACTTGCCTCCATTATTGCGTTGGACGTACATCCAATTGGACCTGCATGTCCCCCCCCCTCAAACCCTAACCCTAAGGGGGTGTCTGCGATGAAGTGCCTCGAGAGGGGATAAAGTGAAGTTTAGGTCAAAGCTCACGAGCTCCGGCCCCCTCGCTCTTGACTTCTATTCTATAATTTGATGGCCAGGGGAAGAAGGAAGGAAGGAAGGAAGGCGCAATGATTTGGGCATCCATGGCAGGAGGCTCTTTCGTCCGACTCCATTACCAAGGAATGGAATGTTGAAAGGCTTAGACTTTTGTCTTTCTCATTTCCCTTTCCCTGTAGAAAATACTGCTCGTTTCTGAGCTGATCTGGGCGCTTTAATTTGAATGCTAGAATTTTTTTTTAACAGTCTCAGTTTATTTTCCTTTGTCAGAGGTTGTCCTCAATAGAAAAAAATATCAAGTAGGGCTTGGTTGAATAGGGAGGAGAGACGGATAAAGGAAAGGAAGATGGAAGAGCATTGATTAATTAATCCCCGCATGAACTTTCGTATATTTGTCCCATTTTAAATTACAAGTGAATGATGCTTATTCCACGTAATACTGTTGTTATATAGGCTCATCAAAAGGCCAAAGGAAATGGAACAATTCTGCTCCTGTAACCTGCGCATTTCTTATCTGGCAACCACAAGCTTGCCATTAGCATTTGGGTTCTTTTCAATTGCTTGGAAAAAATGAAGTCCGTAGACAAAGTCTCTCATCACCATCTCATCTGTTGTTCTTCTTCTTGTTGTTGTGGCTTCATAGATCTCCACCTATCCTTGTCTGATGGTATGACTTTGCACTCAATGCATTGCATTATTATCTATCTTATGCTGAAGCATTCGATTGCTTCAGTTAATTATGTGCTCTTTTACTCTCAATGCTAATAAATGAAATTAATCGATGAGCTGCGGTGGGTAGGCAAATGGTATAAAATCTACACACGATAGGTTGAACAATATAGATAGAAATCATAATATCTTCCAGAATATGTTGGGGATGAAATGATAAATCGATATCTTCTTATTATTAAGCATTGGCTGGAACGTACTCTTAATTCATTACTTGTTTGGAAATTAGCTGTAAACATACTACTGTTCGAGAGAATAGGACTGCTCAACAATTCCAGGCATTTTAGCCCTACTTTGCCTCCTAAAAGATGAGCAAAGAAGCAGGTGGAGGATGTATCATTTTTGCTGTGTCCACATAATTATTATATATGTGTGTGTATATATAAATGATAAGATTTAATTTAGTTAAAATGGATGTCCAAAATTATTTCACGATAATGAAACATGACGTTGGTCAACTATGTACTTAGCTTCACGATGGAGATTGGGGAATGAATTATCAAAATCAGTCAGTCAGCTCATTCATTGATTGTAGCGACAAGATTCATTTCATTTCTCAGAGTATATACGTATACTACCGTCACTAAAAATTGTTTGCCTTTTCTGATCTCGTGCTTTATGATTTGCAACCGAATCTAATCGAAAATCTTGATCGAAGGTTGATAGTTTATTTTAGAAAACAGGCTAGTAGAGAGAGTGGCTGGCTGGCAAACCTTCCTGACACTAAAATCCAAGGGAATGAAAAATGGATTGATGCAAGCTAGAGGCACGTGGGGTGAAGATGAAAATTTTGATTTAAAGTAGATCTTAGCCTCTTCCCGTGGACGCTGGATAGATGACGCATCCCGTCGTTCAACATAGTGTGGATCATAATTTAGGTAGGTGTACGACGCAACATTCACAGCACCTTCAACATTCGATGCGATGCTTGACTCGCCTCATACTCTCTCACCCCTTTTACCCTAAATCAATCTTACTTACCAATGGATGACAATTCTCAAGACCTCATTGCATGTTGAGGTCGAAAGAAATTTTTTTTATCTAATTTTAGAACTCATATTCTTAGTATGATCCAACTTATGATAGAAGATCATCTTACATCTTTATAAATCTGCATCTCACTTTAATCACCCATCGTGCATTTAGGGTCAGGTGAGCGTAGTCCAAATGTATTCCTAATCTTAGAGGTGGGATAATACTTTCCTCCCGAAGATATCTACATCTAGGTCAACTCCTCGATCAAGTAGCTTGGAGGAGGTCCTCGAATTGCTAGAGCTCAATGCCTCTTTCCCAACTTGCTTTGGTTTCAAGAGTTTTCTTTCATTTCACTAAAAATTTCACGTGTCTTGTCTATTGAAAGGTCCAGCATTTGAGGATCTTCTTGGCTTGGTGCATGAACTCAATAGTGACAATCAATGATGCATGGTTCAGTTGTTGTCGATATGGGTCTTCATCCTGGTGAAAAAACTTAAGGAACGAAATATATGTGTGGTAGATTTAGAGTTTAAGTGGTAGTTGCAATTGATATGCCACCTCTTCAACCCATTGGATGATAGGAAACTGTTTGTCATATTTGGATATGAGACCCTTGTATACGTGTGTCCTGTTGGAAGAAGAACTCTCTCTTCTTCTTCTTAAGTGAAGATCGAAGGAAAGATGTTTTGGACAAAGAAATCCTTTCGTCTGTATTCACTATCTTGCATAATGAAAAAGAACATAAATAAATACATGGATGGAAGCACTCTTTCACTAACCACGATTGAAGATAAAAAAAACTTATCATTCAATTATGTAAACTGCAGTAACTACCTTACGAGTAAAAGAAAATAAACATGCATGATAATAATAATAAAATAAATAAGCTTATTCCTAATAATCTCCCTCCTAAGCTTGTTATATCTTTTCCTTGCATTTTGGAACCAATCATTGATGCAGGTCGAATCATAAACTTGGAGCTTACACCTCTTGATCGTCTTGCTAGATTGTACTTAATCATCATCACCTAAATCAGATTCAAACTCATATGTGACTTCAATTTCTAACACCTTCGACATCTCAGAGTTTGATTCATTGAATGGTGATTCCATTTCTTGGTCCTTATTCCTTGTCTTGAACCTCCTCTACAGCTCCTTGCCCAGCACCTTTCTTTGTTCCGACCACACCAGAAGCTCCGCCTTCAGTGCGTTGAGCCTTTTTGCAGTCTCACCTTCTTTCATGTTCTCCTCGTTCAGATTGTTGATGTCTGCCTGCAACCCTGCATACTTGGACTTGAGCCGCTGGATGTAGCTATAAATCATGCTGAATCGCAACCAAAAATCTAGATTCTTGCTGAGCAAATCTTTAACCTTGATCCTTAGCTCGTCAGGCTCTGCATTTGAGTCGGAAGAGATTGCAAGTTTCATCTTCAGAGAGTCAAGTTGTTGTTTCAGCAGCCGGATCTTCTCATCTCTGATTGTAATGACGTGCATCAGTTGTCACGCCCCGACCCGCAGGACGACACGTGGCAACCGCCGTATGGGCCCTACGACCCATACCACGCATAAATATAAATACTAAAATACATACACCCACATTTCTAAATATTATCTTAGTACAGTCCCGATATATCCTAATACAATTCTAAGACCGACATACGAAAACTCGTAACGGCGATCGTATACCTTCCGCGACGAACCCTCCGTCCACGACCTCGTCTAGTACGTCTGCACCTGCACACACATTGAACGCGGTGTGCTCAACCTTGCGACCTAGTGCGAAATTACAGCTCTACCGAATAAAGAAATCAAAGGCTAGGAGGAGTATTCTAGGATGCCTTTGGTTGTTAATCATCATTTTTCATTTGATTTGTGTAAATCAATTTATAGAAAATAGTAAAACAACATAAATAAATATGTATATTTCACTAGATGTCACCTAAGTTGTATCTAGTGTCAATGTCAACAGTCTGTCACCTACGTCAAATGATAATATTTGAAGTTACAAGACTCGGGCTGCGAGCCTATGCTTAATGAGTACCCGAGCTAAGGGCATCAGTAAGCCCATCAGTGCCTTTCTGTCTCTGTCTCTACCTATGCCCGCTGCACTGATGTTGGCGGAGAGGACGGGTGACCCAATATTACTCTTCATCGTTTCACTAGTCGCTGACCATGCCTCCCCTAGCGAAACTGTTGTGCCCTTACATCCTCCCTGAATCCGTAGGGGCAACGACATCTGTGTAGTACTACACTCTGTCCGTAGACAGGGTCACCATCATATCAATCTCATCGGCCACGGCTAGCCGGAATAATAATCCTAGGATCCAGACTACTCATTCGATCGTCTGCAGACGTCAAGGGTGATAGCCATGTCGTCTACGGATCCACTGTCCAAGGCGTCGTATATGGAATCACCTTCCCAGTCCAATAGCAGTCGCAGTCCAATAGCAGTCGACGTCGACCGAGATTGACGCACATCCGCACGATGACTGTGGCAACCTCGACTCCATCGATGCCAAGTCCATGGTAGGGCTCATCCTCGCTAGCCATCTCAGGACTATCACGAGGTCGCCTAAACGACACTCGTGCGGGTAGGAATTTCTGTGTAAGGACTTACTCTGTATTTTCGGTCTAATATGACCTTGGAGTTTGTACAGTCTCTTACCCTACCAGCTCCCAGTATTTAAGCTATATATAACCTCGAGAGTGGTGCTCCCAGTATCTAAGCTATGCATAACCTCGGAAGTGGTGCTCCTAGTATCTAAGCTATGCATAACCTCGGGAGTAGTGCTCCCAGTATCTAAGCTATGCATAACCTCAGGAGTGGTGCGTAGCGGGACGTCACCGTTTGACCACCGTCGGTACGCGACGGTCAACCGGGGCATATGAGGAAGGCCCCTTTCTGTCTAAGTTGCGGTGACGTCGCCAAGAGGTTCTAACATGTCATTATTTACTATCTATGTCTGCATGGTAGTTGTACCAGCATAGCATAAAAAAAATAATAAAATAATATATAACATGCAGGACAGGCTATCACGACATATTAAAACTTGGTAGGGAAGTCATGATATATCATACATGTTGGACAGAAATAAATTAAACTAGCATGCAGACATATCAAATCTTATCAAGCATTATATTTTATTATATTTAAGACATCCAGGAATTGTTCCTAAGAAGACCCCAGCGGGAATTCCCTAGCTTGAATAAATCCTATCTCGAAGAACCAACGCGCCTGGGTTAGCGATCCGCTATTCAGAACTAACTCACGTGTAAATAAATCACCCGACGAACAACTTGGATCGCGTACCCATGATAGTCCTAATTAACACAATTATTTAAAATAAATTTATTTTATTTTTCTCCTAAAGTAAATAAATTAGAAATTTATCAACCAACTAATTTAAAATAATTATTACATCTCATTAACCCAAACTAAGCATACGAGTTTAAAATTAATTCTACCTAATCAAATCTTAATTAATTATATTTTAAATTTTTATCTATTAAACTAACTACACTGTTAAATTAGTTTAATTAACTTAAATGAATTCTATTAAATTTATACTCATTAAACCCATCCATAACTTGGCCCAAGTCACCCAAGGGCCCAATTAAAACCCAATGAAAATTTTTATTATTTTTAATTTTTTTAAATATTTTTATTATTTTAATATTATTTTATTATTTTTCTGACTGTTCAACGATTGACCTGGTCAACGCTGACCGGTCAACGGTTGATCCGGTCACGCAGACCGATTCCTGTTCATCCGGCTTAACATGAGCCTGACCCACGCCCAGCTAGTTCAGTTCAATCGAGTCAGCTCATATCCATCTAAATCCGAGTCCGACTCGAGTTCGGTTCAAATTGATTGGGTTCGTCTCGGATCCGGTTCAACCAACCCAATCTAATTGGGTTTGACTCGAACTCGAACTAATTTCAATTAGTTGATTCGGCTCACCCAACCTAACTCAATCTGAACCCAAACTTAACTCAAACCCAACCGATTTAACTCCAATTTGGTTCAACCCAACCTGTTACATTAAATTAATATTTTACTTATCCACTAAGCTTAGTTAATCTAACATTAATCATGCTTAATCTAATCTAAGTATATATTAACACAACTTACACTAATCATATTTATTTACAACTAAGCATAGTTAATTATGCGCTAATCATGATTAAGAGAAATCATTAATCACGATTAGGAGAAGGGGCGAAATCGAAACCTTTCACCGCGCCCTTCGTCGATCCCTTTGCCGACGCCTTCGTCAGACCTTCAGCCACCCACGCCCGAACACAACGCCGGCCAACGACCACGGCATCCTCGTGCGCGAGATGGCTAGGATTTGCTGCATCAGATCCGGTCGTGAGAAACCCAAACATCGGAGGTTTCGGAGGTCGTCGGACCTTCCGCGGACGGCGAGCACGACAACCGTGCAATCGGGGGTGGGAAGAGGTAGATAGGGACATGATTTCTCACCTACAACTCGCGAACAACTATCGGAACTAGATCGCGTAACAGAACGGGCGGAAGAATCGATTTACTCGTCACCGTCCTCTGCTCGTTCCGCCCCGAGCGAACGACCCGCCGCTACCTTCTCGCGTCGATCCGAGTGGAACGCCGACTGCTAGGCGCTCGTGGAGGTGGAACGAGGCGACGGAGTTGGCCGCCGCAGCCGAACGAGGTCGAAGTGGAGACGACGACCAACTGTGCTTCGCGGTGGAGATTTGGGAGCGAGGCGGCATGCGAGCGAATGAGGGTCGCAGCTATGCCTCCTCTGGTGGTCCACCTCCCGACGACGAGGACGAGAAGGGTTGACGGCAACAGCAGCTCACTGGCGACGCTCTCGCCCGTCGTCGCTGCTGCGGAGATGGCGAAGAGGAGTCGCGCGGATTAGGGCGATTCCCTTCGCCCTCTTCCGCCTGGTTCTAATCGACGGGGTCGGTTCAGCTGACCCGGCCGTGTGGGTCGGTTCGGGTGAACCGGTCGACCAGACCGGTCTAACTGAACCGACCGATCTGACATTTTTTTTTATTTTTTTATTTAAAGGTGGGGGTTTACATCAGTTCCCCTATCAAAACCATCATCTCCTTGATGTGGTTTTCGCTCCTCTTCAGGGTGTCTGCTGTGCTCGTGATTCCCCTCATGAACTTCCTCAGCACCTCCCCACACTTCAAGAACTTCGACTCCACGTTGTCGTCAATGATGATCGCCTTCACTTTGTCCTCTACAGATTCAGTATTGCAGGCTTCTTCCTCTAGTTGAGGTGATAACAACTTATCTGAGATACCGGCATCAAATGGGGTCATCTCTAGGGATACGACAAGGAGATCCTGTTCGATCATCTGCCCCATCAAAGGAAGGTTGAGCATCAAAGCACCTCCTTATCCTCCAGCCATCACGTTGCTTGCTCTCCCTCTATTTACCTGGGCATTCAATTGTTGCCCATCATCGCACATGCTGCTTAGAAGCACTTCACCGATCCCACCATCCAGGTTCCACTCTTCCACCGTTTGCTCGATGTCCTGCATCGTCACCTTCTTCATCGAGTCCACCATTTCATTATAGCGCTCAGCCTCCTTAGCTAGCTTGGCGATGTAGACGAAGTCCTCGTTTTGCAATGCCATAGGGGGTTGGATTGAGTCGATCTCCTATGCTTCAACTTCCTCAAAAACAGAATAAGATGTTGGATGAGTCTTCTCCAACTTCACGCTCGTGGATTTCACTTTGGCCTCTACTTCCCTTCGCAGAAACAACTCGACCTTAGAGACGAAGTCCTGGGATAACCTGGCAGGTCCCTGCGTGAGTTCCTACGACCTTCTCGTCGCCTCTTTCTCGCTTAAAAGGCTGGAATTCTCGATCAGGGCCTTCTCCTCTTTTATCGACTTGAGATCGTTCGTCGCCTTCTCCTCTTTCCTTCGCATCTCGATCTCGGCCACCACTGATTTGATTATTGCCTTGAGAACCTGCAAAGGGGTAAAAACTGAAACTTCCCTCTTTCTAGTAGCATCAAAGGTGGTTATCTCCATCTCCAGCGTCGACTTCCTCAAAGTAGTCGGGATGTGAAGCAAAACATAGTAGTTCACTGAGCACTCTCTATTTTCCTTCTCGATGCTTTGTAAGTGCTGCAATCAACGCTCCCATCACTGATCTTGAGAAGGTTCTCCGCCAACAATGAGAAATTTGCGTCGACATTCATGAACTCATCCTCCACTCGCTTCATCACCTTTTCTAAGTGCGAGTTCTGAAACTTGAACTCTACAGTGGTTGCATCCTTCACTTCGATACAGGCGAGCCTGGCGAAGTCAGTCGGCTGCTTGGTGCCATCAATCTCTAGCATCAAGTTCTCCATCGTCCCCTACATCGCCCTGGATTGGGAGGTGTACTCAGTTTTCTTCTCGTTGACGACTGCAGCGCGTGCATCCTCCATCGGTTGGAGCTCTTTAATCAACATCAAGGAGACCTCAAATCCTTCAAAAGAATTTTCTTTTTCTTCAATTTCTTTTTCTACCGCTAGCAGAACTTGTTGATGTTCTTTATTTTTACTGGTCTCAGCCAGATACACTGTTTCCTCCTTCTTGCACTCTGAGGCGTAATGCCCATAGCGATGGCACCTGAAGTATTTGATGTGTGATTTATCTTTCTTAGGCTTCTTATGTTGTGGAGATGAACTATTGTCCCAATCTTCATCTCTGTTTTCATATGAATGTCCTCTGCCACGACCATGGCTCCTCCATCTATCATGACTATGCCCACGCCATGAACCAGAAAAATCTCTATAACCTTTGGCTTTCCATTCTGGCTGAGTTAAAAGAACTTGATTTTCTTCAACAGGAGCTAACAATTTAAGTCTCACTTCATAGGTCTTTAAGGCGCCAATTGTATAATCCAACGACATCGTTCTCAGATTGTCGAATTGCTCCAGGTTGTAAATGATGGGATCAAATTTAGATGGTACTGACCGTAAGAGCTTCTCAACGATCCCCTGCTCCTTAACTCTCCGCCAAACGTTTCTCATCTCCGTGACAATTGAAGAGAGTCTGTTGACATACTCATCAATTATCTGAGCGTTGGTCATCTGCAGTCCCTCAAATTCCCTGCATAATTGATTCATTTTAGTATCTTGAAACTTTTCATCACCTGTGTGGAGATCCTTTAACGTATCCCACGTCTCTTTCGCCGTCCTTTTATCAGCGACAAGAGTCAAGATCTCATCTCCTAATACTTGATGAATCACCGACAATGCCACCTTATCTTTCTTCTTGTCAACAGCAAGGAGTCCTATGTCTTCTGACTCGATCACTTCCCACAGACCCTATGCATCGAGGAAGGACCGTATATGGACTGCCCACATAGCATAATTCCCTCCTTTGTTCAGCAGCAGACAAATATTAAGGCTCCCTCTTCCTCCTGAGGAAGTTTTGAGCCCTCCTATATCTGACATGCTGCTAATGGGAAACTTGTCGCTTGCTGGAGTTTCCATCATCGTCTTCAAATGTATCCACAGAATCTTCTGAGCTCTGATACTAAATATTGGAAGAAGAATTCTCTGTTCTTCTTCTTAAGTGGAGATAGAAGGAAAGATGTTTTGGACGAAGAAATCCTTTCGTCTGTATTCACTATCTTGCAAAATGAAAAAAACATAAATAAATACATAGATGGAAGTACTCTTCCACTAACCACAATTGAGGACAAAAAAACTTATCATGCAGTTATGTAAACTGTAGTAACTACCTTACAAGTAAAAGAAAATAAACATGCATGATAATAATAATAAAATAAACAAGCTTATTCCTAACACGTCCCACCCGCCTTTTGCCATATCCGAGGTATGAATTTCAACAAGATCAAGTCCTTGATTTGGAACTCCCTTAGTTGGCAATGTTGGTCGATGTGCTCCTTCATGCATTCTGCGACCTGTTCCAAGCTTTCATTTGCCTTCACGAGTTGCTCTTGTCACTCGTGCATGAACTTTTTTACTGCTAGGTAGCATTCATTTAGAGTCACTTGCATTAACTCGATAGGGGTTAGAAGCTTTTGTCCAAAGATCTACTCGAATAGTGACTTCACAGTTGTAGATTTCTGATGGGTATTATAGCATGACTGGGTTGTATCAAATAGCTCTACCAAATTTTTTTTGAAACAATAATGAAGTGGCATAAGTATTCCTCTAATAATGCATTTAATCATTGTCTAGCTAAGTTTAGGGATGGTTGGTAGTTGAGAACTTCAACTACGCCCCCAATTACTTAAACGATGATATCCAAAATATGTCTTTGAAGTGGGGGTCATGATCACCGATCATATCTTTCGATAACCCAAAGTAATATACCACATATCAGAAGAATAATTGTCACGCCCCGACCCACCTGTCGGACCCGTGGTAACCGACGTATGAGCCCAAAGGATCCATACAAGGCATTTGGTAATATATATTGTCCGTACACACAATCGACACAGCGGAATATACAATTAAATCACTTATACAAATTACTAATAGAGTCCCGATATATCTACTATAATTCTACAATAACGTTATCGATAAATAAAACTAACTTCATCGATAGCCCTCATCTTCATCAAATATCCCGGTCGGTCATCTAACAACCTGCACACACATTGAACGCGGTGTGCTCAGCCTTGCGGCCTAGTGCAAAATTACAGCTCGAAACCACAATACGAAATCCAAGGCTAAGGGGATCGTTCAAGGATACCTTAGTGAGATTAGTTATCACATAACAAGCTTTTTAATATTTTACATGTATTATCCGACTATGTTATATGTCAAACTACGTTATAAGTAGATGAATGTCTCTGAATGTCACCTAAGTTATATACAATATCGGTGTCGCTAGTGTGAATCACATATAACATCTTTATTTTTATATCACACGACTCGGGCTGCCGGCCTATGCTTAAGAAAAGTCCTGGCCTAGGACTTCTCTAAGCCCATCAGTGTCATTACAGTCTATGTCTCTACCTATGCCCGCTGCACTGATGCTGGTGGAGAGGACGGGTAACCCAAAATCACTCTCCATCGTTTCACTAGTCGATGACCATGCCTCCCCTAGCGAAACTGTCGTTCCCTTACATCTTCCCCGGATCCGTAGGGGCAATGACATCTGTGTAGTACTACACACTGTCCGTAGACAGGGTCACCATCATAACAATCTCATCGGCCACGGCTAGCCGGAATAATAATAACCCTAGGATCCGGACTACTCATCCGACAGTCTGCAGAACGTCCAGGATGATAGCCGTGTGGTCTACGGATCCACTGTCCAAGGCGTCGCATAACGAATCACCTTCCCAGTCCAATAGCAGTCGACGTTGATCGAGATAAACACACATCCGCACAATGGGCTGTGGCAACCCCGTCTCCATCGGTGCCAAGTTCATAGTAGGGTTCATCATCGCTAGCCATCTCAGGACTATCACGGTGCCGCCTAAACAACACTTGTGCGGGTATCAGTATCTGGGTATGGACTCACTTCATTTTTTGTCTATCTTAACCTACGAGTTAATCTGATCCAACCCTCAGCTCACTCCCAGTATCTAAGCTATCTATGATCTGTAGCTTCGGGAGGTGCTAGTGTGTGAACATCACTAACCGAATGCTAATGGTTTGCGATGTCATCTAGAGTGGATTAATAACACCCTTAGTTTAAAATTTAGTGATGTTCTTAAATGGTACTAATATCATGTCACCTATATCTCTATACTAGAGTGTTAGGTGTAAATCATGATACTACTTTCTATGTTTGCTTATTTTTATCATGTTCTGCATGATATTATTTTGTATTTAGCATTTCAACATAATTAACTAGCATGCGGTAAAAATAATATATCATGCGTAAAGAGAAAAAATAAGCATGCATAGCATATTCACATACTAAATAAAATGTAATAATATAGCATGTATTTTTCTTGATAGTTTTAGAAGCATGATATTTATTTAATTGACAGGCATCCGAGAATTTTTCAACAAAATCTAATTAAGATTTTTTGTAAACCCCTACTCTTCAATATATGAAAAAAAAAGAAATGGACCGGTCGGTTCAATTAGGCCGGCTTAGTCGACCGGTTCTCCAAAACTGGCCCATATGGCCGGTTCGGGCGAACCAACCCCTCGAAGAGAAGCCCCGCGAAAGAGGGCGAAGGAGCTCGCCCTAATCCGCGCGGCGTCCTCTTCCTCCGCAGCTCCGCACAACAGTAGGGCGTTGAGGCCGCCGGTGAGCTGCCGTCGCCTCGACCCCCTCCCGTCCTCGCCATCGCGAGGTGGACCACCGAAGAAAGCATGGGAGCAATCCCAACTTGCTCGCGACCATGCCCTGCCTCCTCCTCTTCCACCGTAGCAGAGCAAATGCAGGCGCCCGTCGTCCACCGTTCGCCGTCCACAGTCTGTCGCCGCCGCCATCCACCTTCAGTGGATTCCCGTCGCGACGAAGGGAGTGCGGCGGAGGTCTGCTGCCGTGCCCTCCCCCTTCTTCCCCTGCTCGCGGGCGGAAACAGAGCCGCGAGCAGAAACGTCCGCTCGCACGCCCCCTCCATCGTCAACGAGCAAGCGCGTGCAGCCCATGCCTTCCGCTTTCCCCATCGTACCCGTAGCCCATGCCTCGCATCCCCTTCTCCTTTCCACCTTCACATCGCCGCAGAACTCCTCGCCACCTTCATCGTCGCGCCCAACACCGCCCTCTTCCCACGGAGGCCGCGCAGTAACTCGCCCGCATCTCCTCCATGCGCAGCCACCTATTCCGAGCGACGAAGGAGGGTGGATAGACTCGTCAGCACGCCCTTCGCTGCGACCCACCGTCCCTCGCCTCGCCGCTGCCGGAGATAGCAGCGGGGGGCAGCCTTCCCTTGCTCATAGACAGGAACATGGGCACGAGCAGAGCACCCTCGTTCGCAACCCCAGCCGGCGATTTCCCCGTTATCGAGCAGAGGCCATCGTCGCTGCGCCCTCTTCGTGCGCCTCGTCAGTCTCCCCTCGTCGTCGACCCCTATTCCTTCGAGCTTCATCGTCCATGGAGCTCGCCAGACCCCACCGAAGCGGCTGCTCTGCCTTCCCCTGCTTTTGCTTCGGACAACCTTGCCTCTCCACGCACTGACGGCCGTCGGCGTTTAGCCGTGCAGCCGCGCCATCAAAGAAGCCACCATCGCCTCACCCTTCATCGTTGGACACTACTCCGGCGACGAGAACTGAGAAGGTTAGTCACCTCCTTCCTTCGCCGTTTTCTTGCCCATTGAGGCAACCCCTCGTCCTCACCTTCCGCCTCACCGTCGTCGCAGGCGCCGGAGAACCCACCGCCCTCTCACTGCCGTCGTCGGTGCAGGAGAACCCACTGCCTCTCGCCGGAGTGGGAGCGCCTTCGTCGGAGCCGGAGGAGACTAGCGGGAGCAAAGCTGACGCCCGCTGCCCTTGCCCCTTTTCACTAAACATGCTTAAGGGTAGATTAGTTAAGTTAATCCGGATGAGTAAATTTATTTAAGTTGAGTTAATGAATCGATTGGGTTTAGTTGAATGAGAATGAATTGGGTGCGGATTGGGTTGAGCTTGGATCTTGGTTGAGTTTAATTAGATTGAGCTGAATCAATTAATTGAAATCGGTTCGAGCTTGAGTCAAACCAAATTAGATTGGGCTGGATAGATCGGATCAAATTAAATTGGACCGGATCTAAGTCGAACCAAATTAAATTGAACCAAACCTGAGTTGAACCAAATTAAATCGAACCGAACCGGTCAGCGTTGACCGGTCAACTGTTGACCGTTGACCAGTCAAAATAATAATAAAATAAAAAATAATAAAAATAAAAATAATTTAATTTAATTTAATTTTTCATGGGTATGATTAGGTGATTTAAAATAGTTAATTAAGAATTAATTAATCTAATTAAGTGTTGATGGGTGTTATTTGGGTCCTTGGGCGACTTGGGCTAGATGATGAATTTAAATGGATATAAATTTGATAGAATTTATTTAAGCTTAATTAAATTAATTTAACATGATAATTAGTTTAAATAGTAAAATTTAAAATTTGATTAATTAAGATTTGATTATATAGAATTTATTATCAACTTGTATACTTAGTTTGAGTTAATTAAATGTAGTAATTACTTTAATTAATTTATTGATAATTTAATTGGGCCAAAAATATGGACATATGCCTAAGGGGTAAACATGGGCGTATTAATTAAGTATGCACCCCCTAAATTAAACATAGGATCGTAAATTTAAATGTAGGCTTGTTAAGCGATAATTAATTAGGATAATTGTATAAGTTAGATTGATAAATTTATATTTGCCTTACTTTAGGGAAAATAAATTAAATTTTATTATAAATAATTGTGTTAATTAGGATTATCGCGGATACGCGATTCGCATAGTTCGTCGCCGTGATTCATTTCTACGTGGGTTGGTTCTAAAGAGCGGATCGCTAACCCAGGTGCGTTGGTTCTTCGATGTAGGATTTATTCAAGCTAGAAAATTTTCGCTGGAGTCTTCTTAGGAACAATTCATAGATGTCTTAAATAAAATAAAATATAATGCTTGATAAGATTTGATATGTTTGCATGTTAGTTTAATTTACTTTACCTAACATGTATGATATACCATGATTACCATGTTGAGTTTTAATATGTCGTGACATCTTGATCTGCATGTTATATATTATTTTATTATTTTTCTATGCTATGAAAGCACAACCACAATGCAGATATAGATAGTAAATAACGACATGTTAGAACCTTTTGGCGACGTCACCGTACCTTAGAAAGAAAGGGGCCTTTTTCATATGCCCTGGTTGACCGCCGCGTACCGACGGTGGTCAAACGGTGACGTCCCGCTACGCACCTCTCCCGAGGTTATGCATAGCTTAGATAGTGGGGGGGGCACTACTCCCGAAGTTATGCATAGCTTAGATACTGGGGGGGAGCACCACTCCCGAGGTTATGCATAGCTTAGATACTGGGAGTACCAATCCCGAGATTATGCATAGCTTAGATATTGGGAGCTGGTAGGGTAAGAGACTGTACAAACTCCATGGTCATATTAAACTAGAAATATGGAGCAAGTCCTTACCTGAAACTTATACCCGCACGAGTGTCATTTAGGCGGCACCGTGATAGTCCTGAGATGGCTAGCGATGATGAACCCTACCATGGACTTGGCACCGATGGAGATGGGGTTGCCACAGCCCATTGTGCGGATGTGTGTTTATCTCGATCAACGTCGACTACTATTGGACTGGGAAGGTGATTTCATATGGATGCCTTGAAGAGTGGATCCGTAAACCACACGTCTATCACCCTTGATGTCTGCAGACGATCGAATGAGTAGTCCGGATCCTAGGGTTGTTATTCCGGCTAACCGTGGCCGATGAGATTATTATGATGATGACCCTGTCTACGGACAGCGTGTAGTACTACACAGATGTCGTTGCCCTTACGGATCCGGAGAGGATGTAAGGGCACGACGGTTTCGCTAGGGGAGGCATGGTCGGCGACTAGTGAAACGATGGAGAGTGATATTAGGTCACCCGTGCTCTCCGCCAACATCAGTGCAGCGGGCATAGGTAGAGACATAGACAGAAAGGCATTGATGGGCTTACTGATACCATTAGCTCGGGTATACACTAAGCATAGGCTGACAGCCCGAGTTTTGTAACTTCAAAGTATTATTATGACGTAGGTGAACGTGCTGTTGACATTGACACTAGATACAACGTAGGCGGCATCTAGTGAATAATACATCTGTATTTATTATGTTGTTTTACTGCTTTCTATAAATTGATTTACACAAATCAAATGAAAAGTGATGATTAACAACCAAAGGCATCCTAGAATACTCCTCATAGCCTTTGATTTTCTTTATTCAGTAGAGCCGTAATTTCGCACTAGGCCGCAAGGCTGAGCACACCGCGTTCATGTGTGTGCAGGTTGCTAGATGATTGTCCAAGATATTTGATGAAGATGAGGGCTATCGAAGGATTTAGTTTTATTTATTGGTAACATTACTGTAGAATTGTAGTAGGTATTATCGGGATTGTGTTAGGAATCTTGAGTTAGATGATTTATTTAAAATTCCGCTGTGTAAACGATGTATATGGATGATATGTATCACTTTGATGCCTTGTATGGGTTTGTTGGGCTCATACGGCGGTTGCCACGTGCCCGACAATAGGGTCGAGGCGTGATATTTTTTCTAACTGGAATAAATCATACTATAATGAGCCTACACACCTGATTTGGTGGTTTACTTTTCGAAACCAACCAAAGGTCTGTTCACTGAATTTTATTCTCTAACACTCTCTCGATTCACGTGCCGTCATTTTACGCATTTAATATTTTTCTGTCAATTATTCAATAAATTTTAATTCTCAATTTAGAAATAGTTTTTCAAATCTCTCTTCACTACTAGTCTTAGAATGATCTTTAGAATCATCTCAATTTTTTCCCAAGTTCATCGGAAAATTTCTCCGGCGATCGCCGGAACGCTCGCTGGCGAAGTTCTTCGATCAGCACCAATATTGGTACCAATCGAAAGCTCTCTTTATGAGGATTTCAAAAATCATATTTGCCTCAATTTTTATAGCTCATACGCGATCAATTTCACCGATTAAAAATTTGGGCGAAATCATTAAGTTAGGGTTTTTAGCTCGCCGGTGGCCAACTAGCGGCCAATAGCCCTCAACTCCGGTACCAATGGATAGCTCTCGTCAAGGAGAATCTATAGGTACCAAGTTTGCAAGGTTTCACGGCCAGAATAGCGTGATTTCTCCCTTATCTCTACACCAAATTTGGGCATCTTGGTGTCAAAATGAAGAGGATGCCGAGATCTATCAGTGGTTAAAATTTGGGAGCCTAATTCGTCATGGTTTCATCGGAACATTATCGAGAAGTTTGCGTCGCCGTCGCCGTCGTCACTGCGGAGGAGGAGAGAGAGAGAGGGAGGGAGAGGGAGCTCGAGTGCGGGTGTGAAGAAAATAATTATTTTTTAATTAGTTAATTAAAATCTTAAATCTAATTAAATCTTGACTGTCCAATTTACCAATCAAACGACGTCCAAATTACGATCCGTCTGCGTCGTTGGATTCCTTATCAAAAATACTACCTTATGGTATAATTTTCACATCAAAATCTTATACTTCAAAAATTCATATGATTTTACAAATAAGTCCTTTAAAGAATTTTTTTACGATTAAATTCTCCAAATACTAAAATTACTCTATTGCCCTTATTCAAAAATCACGGGTTTCACAATAATTCAGTAGACTACTCGATCATCACATGCTCAGTTGTGGGGATGAACATGATATATTTGGAAAACTGATCCACCACTATGAGTATAGCTAAAATGCCATCAACAACTAGGAAGGACTTCACATAGCCATGGATATAGATGTTCATGTCGGCTAGAAATTGATGATGGTTGGAGCAATCTTACCTATCTTATCTTTATCTTATCTTTTTAGCATATAATACATATATGTATGTAAGTTTCCACGTTCTACTCTATCTTTGATCAAAGAAATGAGCAGGCCAAGAGGATGCAAGTGCACTCTATAAGGATGCCCAAGCCACTCGGCATCATGGCACTCAACCATAAAGTGCAAGCCACAAGTCTACTGAGTTTAGGATGAAGGTATGTTCATCCAGTATTTGAAGCAAGCCTCCCTCGTTAACTCAAAAGCACCTTGTTGTGTTTATTTTGAATTATCGACTTAGAGCTCAGTAGGCTGAATCATGCTCCCTCCGCAACCTAGATATGCTCTATAAGATCTCCATGGGTGTGTGCCAGCATCATGCATGCTCATCTACTAAAGACATCAACAACTTGATTGTGCCAATCTAATTTATGCTCCCAAGTGAAGTTGTACTCCAATTGTTTATGTTATAGAGCTTGTATTATGATATTTTTTTGTGTGAGCTAACGTAAGTATTGACCATATTATCTATATACACAATAAATAGCTCACCAAGGTGGCACACTAGTGAGGTTCTAAGGTTGATGAGGAGGAAGGGTACACGATAACTCATCAGGCTTTCTATCTACATACTTCTTGATCAAGTTTGCATGCTAGGTGATATTGTGCGTTTGTGCATACTACAGACTCCTCTTGGATGATGGCGATGAAGGTGAGCTCGCCATATTGTAGGACTCAGATGTGTTGTGAAGCCGATAACAATCCAAGCCGAGGCTGCACTCTTCCGCGATGGTAAATGGTTCAAGGGAGGTGGTTGTGCATGCGTTGATGAATCTCGAATGTGCTAGCTCCAACACCATGAGCCCGCTCAAATGCGGTGCCACTATGGTTTGGATCTTTAAGAGGAACTTCGTGCTAAGTATTAGACTAAAGTCATCTAGAGGCATGATTGCATAGTCTACTTGATCGCTCCAAGGACCTAGCGTAGTTGGTAGGCCTCAAACCAATCCAGTCACGCCAGCCGATTGCACATGTATCGTCTTAATTTAAATCCACTCATTTTAATGTGTAGGTCCAACTCACGAGTAAGGTTTATGCTCAAGAAGTTATGCATGGCCTATAGTCCACCATTGCCATGCAGTTGTAGCCATTGATATGCACACACACATATATTAGTTAGGGATCCAGTTTAGTGCATTAGGCATATGCTGTATTGATCTATTGCAACAACACAAGGCGAGTTATTGGCTCCACATCTTGGACTCTAATGGGTGGCACCTCCTCATATTGCAACATAGTTACGAGACGTTGTCGCTGTCGTTGCGGGCAAATACCCATCAGGTATGGTTCGGCACAAAGTATGCATCTAGTTCCCCGCACAGAACCCCTATATTTTGGCTCCTTGTTGTGGCCATTGTTGGTTGTGACCAACTATGGTACGAGTCTAGGATGACCTCTTACTCGACTTGCATGACTATGTTATACTCTTCTTGCCTCTGGAGGACTCCATTGTCGCTACAGTCATACCTTAGTTGATCATAGTGTAAGGATTGCCTGAAGGTTGAATAGTCATTTGGTGGTGATAATCACATCTTGGAGGTTAGATATGACTTTTCTTATGAGTTATGTTCACACTTATGGCTACGATATCTAGAAGAATATGAACAACTCATTCACCTCAATCATGTTATGCAAATTGAGTAACATACATTTGAGTTTCTACGTATACTCTCTGGTGGAGCATGTCTGCTTAAGAATTTATAGGTGCTCATGCACAAGCTAGGCTATGTTGATGGGGAGAAATTGGTATCTTATCTCATCCAACATAGGCGGCCAATAAATGATAGAGATTACTTTTCCATTCATCCACGAGGCATTATGGATGCATCACTACTGTTTAGGATTACTGATCAATTAAGAAGTGGTTGTGGACACTTTGTCAACATCATCAATGTAAGCAGCAGTGAAGAATTGCTCTATGTCTTAGAAAATTTTTCAACACTTTAGCATCTTGCTCGTCAAAAAAACATGAGGGGTTCAAGGATGTGCACCCGATCTTTTATGTTGGTTGCATCTCAGATTAATGATATAGTTCTACCCACAATGTTTCTAACTTCACACAAAGTTCTTGCACATCCATAAGTTCTTGAACAAGGGATAACTCATTATGCTCGTCAGGGTTGGCATTGCTATTTAGAGGAGCTCGAAGTCTATTTGTAGCATCTCTACAGTAGGTTGAAGCTCTTCCATGTGGTTGCGTAGCTATTTGAGACTCATGTTTCTCTCGTCTTATATGGAAGTCATTCTAATTGATGCCTCCAGTGAGCCAACTCGATCAATCAATTGCTTGTAAACTTACTTATCACCATATTGAAGATGAAGAGGAGGAGGTGATCTACTTCATCTTGCTTCGTCCATATCAAGCATACTAATAGACATTCTCCATCCTTAGCAATCATAATTTAGATTATAATACTATGCTTCTCACCTCATTCTCTTTCTCTACCTTAAATTAACCTTACTTACAAATGGAGATTGAGCTTTTATAGAAAAAATTCTATCTATTTACAAATGGTTCCATTTAGGCATGCTTATCGGGTCGTGCCGCCCGTGGGCGGCACGAGCCCGGCCTGTTGCGGGCCATGCTCGACACGGCCCATGCCCAATCGGGTCGTGCTTGGCACGGCACTGTGTATATAACGTGCCACGCTGGGCCACATTTTGCAACCCGCGTGTCGTGCTTGGCACAGCCCGCTGTCGTGCCATGCTTGGCACGGCCCGCTTAAAGCCCATAGCTTGTAGACAGTCCACAGATCCTGTTAAATAGAAAAAATAGACAGCTTTCTTTCAAGATTTGACGATGTGAGACTAAAACTTCTATCATTAAATTTTTTTATATATTTTATATATATTTTATTCAAACTCATTATTACTAAAAAGTTAACGTTCAAAATTTTATTAAATACACCGACGTTTCCTCTCCCCCTCTTCCTCTCCCTCTTCCAACGGTTAAAATTTTTCATATTCTATTAAAATTACCTTATTATCCTTTATTAGTTATAACATTATAATTTTATTAAATGGTATTTTAGTCTTTTTATATTTATTATTTTATTAAAATATTATATTAAATTTTTATAAATACTCTCCTCCTTCGTACGATCTCCGCTTTCAACTCTCGCTCTCCGCTCTCTTAATTTCTCTCGCTCTCTGCTCTCGCTCTTAATTTCTTCTCATACTAATCTCTGCTCTCAACTCATTTGACCTCTTCCCAGTTCTTAATTTTCTCGGTCTTAATTTCTTTTAATTTCTTTTCGTGCTCTCAACTCATTTGACATTTTCCGAGTTCTTAATTTTCTCGCTATTAATTTCTTTTAATTTCTTTTCGTGCTCTCAACTCATTTGACCTCTTCTAAGCTCTTAATTTTCTCGCTTTTAATTTCTTCTCATACGAGTTATTAATTTTATTTACATTCGTTCCTAATTTTATCTTACCTTACCATTCTTATCTATTTATATTCGTACATTTATTTTTATTTTTTTATTATATTTGTATTCGGTAATTTCATCTTACTATTCTTATCTAGTACATTTATTTTTATTTTTTTATTATGACGAATAATAATAGTTCTAATTATCAAATTTTTTTAAGTTCACAAGAAATTTATTCGAATATTTCTACTAATATTTCTTTTAGGCAGGATAATCCATCTTCAAATCCTATGACATCAATGGCTAATCAATCGGATGATGCTGCAATTGCAATCAACATGGAATCAAATTCTATAATCGGAATCAACGGCATCAAATTCTACTTCTAGAAAAAGAAGTAGTAATCGGAATCAACGGCATCAAATTCTACTTCTAGAAAAAGAAGTAGCGAGGTATGGGGAGATTTTGACTTATTAATGCTTGATAATATTGAAAAAGCTAGGTGTAAAAAATGTAAAAAAATATTTTCTGCTAATTCAAAATTAGAAACGAGCCATTTAAGGAGACATATTAAAAGTCATAGTGATAAAATATCATCTGCTAAGCAAATTTTAAATATAAATTCAGGTAATCTAACCACATTTAGATATAACATTGACACTGCACGAAAAGAATTAGTAAAATTTATAATTAAAAATGAATTACCTTTTTCATTTGCAGAAAGTCCTAATTTTATTAGTTTAATTCAATCTGCATTTTATCCTTATTATAAATGTATTAGTAGACATACGGTTCGAACTGATATATTAAAATTATTTTACGAGTATAAAAATAATATTTCTAATGAATTTAAGGATAATATTTCAAATTATTCATTAACTTCAGATGTTTGGACTAATCAACATAATAGTATGTCGTATATGTGCATTACTTGTCATTGGATAGATAATAAATTTTATTTACATAAAATAATTATTAGTTTTAAAGTATTTGAACACTCTCATACCGGACATGCTATTTATAAAACTATCAATGCATGTGTTCATGAATATAATATAGAAAATAAAAAATTTTATATTAGTTTTGATAATGCTAGTAATAATGATGTGGCAGTCAATTTATTAGCTCAATATTTATCTCCTATTTCTAATGGTTTTCATATTAGATGTGCATGTCATATTCTTAATTTATGTGTTCAGGATGGTTTAAAAATATTTGATGATCATATAAAGAAAATTAGAAATATTATTAAATATATTAAAAGTTTTAGTTCTAGATTACAAGAATTTAAAAAAATTTGTAATATTCATCGTAAACCATTTAAAAAATTAAAATTAGATGTTACAACTAGATGGAATTAGACCTATGACATGTTACAGCGTGCTCTGCCTTATAAGGATATTTTTTCTATCTATTATAATGAAAAAATACCAGAAAATATTATTACTCGTGCAGATTGGAATTTTATTTCATTTATATGTTCAATTTTAAAATTATTTAGAGATGCTTCTAATTGCTTTTCAGTTATTCATTATCCTAGTGTTAATCAATTTCTTATGCAAATAGTTAATATTAGTTCTTTTTTTCATAATTATAGAAATAGTCAGTCGAATGGATCTGAATTTATTATTAATAATGCACTTACTGCCATGGAATTAAAATTTAAAAAATATTGGGGAACTATTGCTCCTATTTATTGTTTTGGTGTAATTTTAGATCCTAGAATTAAATTATATGGACTTTACCCATTAATAGATGAATAGATGAATATTATGATAATATGTTATTAACCGATAATGTATTTGATTTTAAAAATAAAATTACTCAATTATTTCATAACATATATAATTTATATTCAAATAAATACGGTGTAGTACATCAACAAAAAACAACACATTTATCAAAATCAGATAAACATACAATGGAATTACCGAATAATATTTTTAATATAACTAGAAGATGTCAACAAAATACGTCTACTATATCGGGAATTACTGAAATAAATATTTATATTGAACAAAATCATGAAAGTGGTTGGAATCCTAATGGAATTAATGACTATAATATTTTAGATTGGTGGAGAACAAATGGAAAATCATTTCCTATAATGTCAATGATAGCTCGTGATTTTTTATGCGTGCCCATATCTACGGTGGCATCAGAATCTTGTTTTAGTGCAGGTGGAAGAGTTTTAGATGAAAAAAAAAAGTTTGAATAATTTAAGTGTTGAAGCTTGTATTTGTATAAAAGATTGGTTGGATGCGGAGGATAAATTTCAAAATAAAAATAATTATGATACGTGCTTGACCGAATCGTCAACTTCAATAGAAAATAATCTGGATCAGCGATGAATAATTTAAAAAATAAGTAAAAAAAAATATTAGAAGGTAATTTTTATTTTTAAAGTTGATTTATTATTTATTTTTTAACTATCTAACTTAAATTTAGAACTACGGAGACCTGATTCTTCTAATCTCAATTAGAAGATACGTAGGCAGCCAAAAATCTAATTTTGGGTTCGATCTTTTTATTTTTTTGCAGATTTTAATATTGGAGGAGAGATTTTTTATAGGAGGATGAGCCTCTTTCTTTTTGCAGATTTTAATATTGAAGCATAGGAGAAGGAGTCGATCAAGTTTAATTTAAGTTAAAAGTATTAATTTTGTAAGATAATGATTGATTTGTTCTTTGAAGTATTGGGATGTTTTATAAATTATATTATATATATTAAAAAAATTATATACTTTAATAAAATTAAAATGTAATTATTTTTTAAGATTCGAGTACAAGATGAATTTTCTAGAAAAAAAAAGTGTTTGGTAACTTTTATTAGCCTGGTTTTTTTTAGTCTGACTTTTTTTTAGTCCAACATCATATAATTCAGGAGGAAACATTGCATATTTAAGATAATACTTTCACTAGCATTAATGTACTTGTATGGGCGGGCCGGGCTTGGCCCGACACACATTAATGCATGCCATGTGCCGTGCTGGGTTGAATAATTGTTGTTGCGTGCCGGGCTTAGCCCAGCACGCCAAAAGACGTGCCTAAGCGAGCTCGTGCTTAGGTGGCACGATCACGGCCCATTATCATGCCTAGTTCCATTTGAGTTTTTAAAGAAAAAAAATTTATTTATTTTTAAAATAATATATTATACAGAGGATCGTCTTGATAATTCTGGATCTTAGCATATCCCGTGGATCTAAGGCTAAGTAGTATATCTCATAGTAGAATTGAGTAATATAATCACACTTGATAGGACAGCAACGCACGGAGAATGGGATGGACCATCAACTCTCAATTCCAAGCCTTCCCTTTTCTTTTATCGTTTTTCCTTGGAGCTCATACATATATACATCTTGACGATCCAAAGTTACAGGTTAGCGATAAATTATGATCCAAAGTTTTTAGGCCACACATGCCGGAGCGGACTAGCATCGGTTAGTAAAATCCGACAGAGTAATAGAACAGGTTATTTCAAGATGCTAAAACAAACATAACAAACACTAAAGAAGACTTATCAAAATCCCACCGACGACCCCACCTATATCGACAAGATAGCAAGTCGGGAAAATAAAGAGTTAAGTGACCAGCGAAATTTTTGTGCAAGCACTGTGTGTACACATCATCATCACCACGATCATCATCAATTCCTCCCCTCCCCCCTCTTCAGCCCATTGTGTATCTGTTTTGTAGGTGTGTACAGTATTCATTCGCACGTCACCCCTTCTTACTTTTTTCTTCTAGAGACAGAAGCAACGTTGACTTCCATAAAAGATGTACATAATCTAACACTCGGTACTAACCATGGTTTCTACTGCAGCGAAGGCGGTTGAGGTGGCTTGATGGTCAACTCTGCTCGCAGGTGAAGGATGCCATTGATGAAGAAGGGACTGTCTTCGGCTATAAACGAGGTCCAGGATATGCCGAACAGGTTCCTGTAGCCCACAGCTTTCCCCCCGGTGAAAGTGTAGAAGCCCTTGTACTTGCTCACAAACTCTCCCGACGGCTTGGCTCTTGCGGCAAACTCGTATTCGACTGTGAAGCTGATCGACCCTTTCTCCTGCATTCCTAGGAAAAGGCCGAAGCAGTGGAAGGAGCTCTGCTGATCCAAGTTGCAGTGAGCCGATAGGAAGAATCCCTGCCCCCCCAAGTGAAATGCCTGGGAGTAGACCCTCCCTGATGGGAACAGCTTAGCGCATTCCTCCCTCTTGAGGTCAAGGTAAACGATGCACTGTGGGTGCGGGCGATCGAACTCCACCACCTTCAGTGGACGGTATTTGTAAGCCCGCTCCATGAAACGCTTGTGACCTGACTCATCAGCAACAAGGGCACGCTGCCGGTGAGGAGCCTCTGCCTTGAAGAAGAGGGCTTCAGTCACTAGCTTGGAAGCATGGTCATGTTCCAGGTCATTGCACGTGAGGACTTTTCTCAGTTTTCTGCACGTCATATGCGCAAAACGGATGTGGTGGATTAGGCGTGAACTCAAGATCTCACGGCGTTCTTCCAATACTGGGTACTGAGCACGAGCCCACTTGAGCACAAAGTCATAGATTGCATCTTCAGATGCTACTTGAAGGTCATCACTGGACAGTATGGCCTCAATGCCAGAAAGAGGAAGATTCATCATCTCTTCCTGGAACCTGGAAAAAGAAGATCCCTCAAAAATCTGGAGTGAAAAATATGCAGCAAGGTTTGCATATCATATCATATGCTTATCACCTCTAAATGTTCACTTACTTGGTTATGTCCTTGTAACTGTTGGCGAGAAAATCCTTGGCTGCATCAGTCAAAGGCTGGACTGCTGAAGTCATTGAAACGCTACAGGGAAGGTCCAGATACAGTAGTGCAGATTCTGTTGTCATAGGCAAGCTTCTAAGCAACTGGCTACAATGCCTCATGCAAGAAACAACCTCAAACTTATCAGCAGCCATCAACACATCCAAAAGTAGGGTGGGAGATGTAGTTGACAACTTTCCGCTGTACATAAAACTTAGGAGCTCCATTAGAGCAGCTTCTTCTGTTAGGGCAAAAAAAAAACAAAGGAAAAGGATTAAGTTGCTTGTACTACAAAGCATGGGCAGATAGATAGGCCTCCAAAATAATCATCGGATTGTTGACCTATAAACGCTACTTTAAAAAAATAAATTGATGGAACGTGGGAGAAAATTCTGACTGACAATATAGACAGACAACAATCAAACGTTGAATCTGAAAGAATCATACTAACAGTTCTACATCTACAAAATCAGCTTTATAAATTGCACTATCCTGGAGATAGTCATGTCTTATAAAACAAAAGTGAAGTCTATAATGTGAATTTTGTTAATTGAAAAATCGCAAGTACTTTTATTGCCAACGGAATCATACATTTTGTAAGACCAAGGTAACAGTTCAGAATTAATAAGCATACACCAACACATCTTTGTGATAAAACTACCTGATTCATTGATTCTCAGGGTTGCATGCCGCTGATCTGATTCTTTCATTCCATTCGAGAAAAGCTAATAGCAAAAGAAGTTGCAAAATAAAATGTTTAGTAACCATAATCGAACACAAAATTAAGTGTACATAAGTGGTACTTCTAACCTTGTAGAAGAATGGGCTTTTTGCGGCCAGTATAGCAGAACTAATATAAATGGTTTTAACTCTAAGGATCTGAGGAGAACTCATACTTAATGAATCATGACTGTCCGAATCATCAGCTGCAGATTATTTAGAACAATCATTTATTCATAAAGAAAACATAGAATTTCACTTTGCAAAGAATGTAGAATAAGTCCTTGTATATTTAGCATCTAAGTTGCTAAACACAACTCTGCTGGCAACCTGAGCAGGGCCTTATAGATAAAATGGTAATCCCTAACTGATCCAATATTGAAGAATAGTGGCACAAAAAAGAAAAAAACTTCATTTTTTACCTCAGATTCTTGGTGATAGCTAACAAAGTATAGCAGACCAACATTGAGAAGCTCTAGCAAAATGCTTTCTATTGTCTTAATTACAAGAGGAAAACCACTTCATATCCATTAGGATGTCGGTTATGTATTGCTTTAAGTGACAGCACAAATATGAATGTAGCAACTGCAGAAAGTTTAACCTTTCTATTGGATCAGGCATTCGAAGCAAGCTCTCGAGTCAAGATGCAAACATTTATGACTTGGCAAGTTAACACAAATCTTTTGCAGGAACAATCTCATACATATAGCATGTAAAATAAGCTGCTAAGTTACATCAAACCAACAAATAATGAAGCACAGAGTAATATGCTTGATTATATAATACCATTAACAAAAAAAATGCATTTAGAACAAATTGGTTAGTTCTGTTAATAATTAGTTCATTTCCATATCTAAATCCTAACCAAAGACTTGTTCGGGAGTTTGTTAGTTAGCTTTTGAGCTAGGTAATGATTACAAACTTGCCAACGACCAACTTGGACATAGACTAGTTGGCATGTAATTATTTAAAAAGCATGCAAGGAATAGGAAACTAAATTAAAATCCTGATTACTACTTAAAAAATTTGATGCTTTTCTCAGGGTGCACAAAATCTAGAAAAACGTTACAGACTGTCTAAACAATCTAAGTGGACTTTGCCTAATCCAAGCTCGGAGTGAACTTAATGCACGAATGCTTGACCGAAAGCCTGGTTCAGTTATGTTGCTTGGTTGTATTGGTGTTGGCCCAAGCTGAGAATTAATCCAATTTGATCCTCAACATTTTAAGCAGTACTAACCAGAACAAGCAGTGACGAGATTAAATGGAAGAAGGTTTAATCTCCACAAACAATGTTCACCACCAATCATAATCATTAAGAAAACATGATAGTGAGAAGGGCTGGAGATATCAGATGCATACCAGTTTTAGCCTCACCTGTTGCCACTTCTTCAAGCATTGGTTCATCTTCTTCATCATTGTTCTCATATTCTACACACTCTTGAGTGTCAGGCTCACAATTTGATATAAGTTCCAAAGCATACTTTGCAGACTCTGATACTAAAAGAAAAGGATAAAAACAGAATTTAATTGTTGAGAACAAAAAAATGAAAAATTACAAAGCAAAATCCATAACTTATTGAACAGATACTGAAATAACACTAGCATACACGAGGGATTGATATATAAAAACTTTCATATGAAGCATGCATATACCAGAATGTAGAAAATAAATACTAGATGATGGGTTGAGAAATATACAAGGAAGAATAGTTATGCATCAATTATTTAAAAGCTAAAGTGATTCAGTAGTAGCATGAGTGTCCTCATCCGAAATAAATCTAAGAGACCTAGTCTTACATCATGAGGATTTGAAGGGTATAATGTTCTGAATCACGCAACATGTGGTTGTTACCTAAACCAATTATAGTGAACTTTGGTTTAGATGTAGAGATCTTTTTAGAGGGAAAGGAACAACAGCTATAGCACATACTCAAAAATTAGAATAAAATTGAATAATCAACAGAATGGAATTGGTACGGCTGTAGGGTACCCACTCATTAAGAAAAATGAATAATCAACAGAAGAAAAGCCAAAGAAAAATTATTATTGATCATCTATAGCAGCAATAACAACATGTTAATCTGGTAATGAAACGTTGTCGCTGTGGTTAACACGTATATTACACAAGCAACTAGAAAGATATGAAACTAGAATACATTCTATGCTAATATTGCAATTACTCCCCTGTTCAAGATGAAAAAAAATCCACCTCTGATTATCGCTGTGTGTTTCATCCATCCAACAAACATCAAAAGAAAAATACTGAGCTAGAACCTATGTTTCTCGGTCGCAGGCCAAATTCGCATCAATACTTCAGACTACTGAACGAATCGCTGTTTATGCCCACGACCACACAGAAAAAAGGTGGGCTCACGAAAACAAGGCGAGCAACCGTGGTCCGCAAGGAAGGGAATCCACCGTACAACAGGGAAGGAAAGTGATTTCCTGACCTTTCTCCTTGGAGCCGTCATCCCTCCTCCGCTTGCGATGGGTGGACCCGTCATCGGGCGGCTCCGGCATGACCTCGATCCGGAGGACCCGGTCGGAGAATTTTCTGTCGTTGAAGGCGAACTCAAAGTTGTCGCCAGCGGGGTGCGGGAGGTCGAGATCCATGGTGGCGGTAGCGGCGGCCGACGACGACGCCGCTCGGTGGTCGAGGAGATCGGCGCCGCCTCGCGATTCTCTCATGACTGCGCCCCGACGGCAGAGCACCAGGCCGAGCCCTAACCCTAATTGGAGACCTAATCTGCGGAGAGAAGACGAGAGAGAGCACGAGAGAGGGCGAAATTAATGGCGGAAACGAGGCCTTCCAAGTTTCAACGCCGACACAACAAGGGAAAGGGAAAGGGGAAAGAGGAGCAGCCCTCTTCTTTATAATGAAAAGAAATTACTGTGGCAGCGTTTATATTAAATCTGCCCCTGTGAGCCCCCTTAATTATTATATCTGCCCTCCTCTAAACATTTATTTATTTATTTATTTTTCAAGGCTCTGCTCTCAAATTTTTTCTCCAATTTAATCACATTATTCTTTCTCTAAAAATAAACTATAACTGATTATTTTTATGGAGTTATTACCCGTTATTAACTAACTGCACCACAACAACAAACAGTAATTACCGCAAATTAATAGTCACTCGTCGTGGATCATTTTATTCTACAAATACCACATACAATTAATTAATTCAAGCTAACTAATTAGTTAACGGACACAGTAGAATTCAAAATTTTGAATGTTATTAATTATTTAAATTGAAAAAATACACGGTCAATTTCATAATGTCTTCTGACCATGCAGCATCATCGGTAAAAATAGTAGTTTGGTATTTACGATGCAAGTCGCACAGACACTTAATTTAGTGCTTTTACTCGCGGGATTAAATAAATAAATGTCCCTTGGATTTTTTTTAAAAAATTAATTTAATCCTTAGATTAATAATTTTCCTTTGGACCTCTAAAATTAGCTAGTTAATTTAGTTCGACAAAGACGACGAAAGTAGGATCATTGTAACAACAAACAAGTACTAAATTAATACTTTTAAAATATAATTATAAATTTAATTATACAGGGAGAAAATTAAAAATAAAGAAACCAAGACAGGTGGTCACGAATTCGACCTCGTCTTTTATGTGGAGGCGGTCTCGTTCGGCCCCATAATTTCCAAGTCATATTTATTTCGATGACGTGGTGGGGGTTTTTTGTGGCCGGACAAACTCCAATTAGCCAATCTACGTCCACACATCCATAGAATTTGAAACCATGGCCGTTTAATCGATGGATGCATCTAAATTTATTTATTTTTTTGTTTCTCATTGTTTGATTTATCTATGCGGTGACAAAAGGAAAAAAAAATACAAGGAGAGCTAGCTAGCTACGTTGCATCACAAATCCATCGTGCATCATGGTGCACGAATCTCGAATCACGATTAGGAACATGCCCCGGCCAGGTCGACCAATCCATCAGGCGCGTACGCGAATCTCAAATCTCGATGAACGGACGTATCAGCATATATATAGTCCATCGCTTGTCGTCAGCCCTTCATCCACCGCTAGAGAGGATTAATTAGTTCAAAAGAAAGAGATAAAGCATATATCAAAAAGATGTGTAATATGCACTTAATATGATCGAGTAAACTCTTATTATCAAGGAATGCTGGATGAAGTTGAACTCTCAAGTATTATTAGCATGCACGGTTAATATTCCTGCGTATGTGGGCAGTAGCTATTAATCAAGAAGCAGGGAGAGAGAGGAGCTCCCTTCAATCCAAGCATGAGGAGAAGGAAGGACAAGCTCGTCTCCTGGCGCATGCCCACCGCTGAGGTGCACCCCTTCGTCCTTATCTCCGAACAATTTTATGAATCGAGGAGATGAGCCGACGGATTGATGGAGGTCGCACCCCAGTGGCGTTCATGAACCAGCAGCCGCATCTGCCCTCTTCCCCCCGTCTATTGGATTGAAGGGAGCTCCTTTTTTAATCCTCAGCGCCCCCCACCCACCACCCGTTCGACCCAAGTCCCCACTCGATTACTTTTGCATGGAAGAAAGCACTTCCCCGTTCGACTCAGCTCAAGAGTTTGCGTTCGACCCCACTCGACGCAGAAGAGGAAGGGCGAAGGGAGAAAAAAAGAGGGGCGAGAGAGGTTTCTGGCGAAATTAATGGCCGACTGGAACTGGCGAGGGCGGATCAGACGCCGCCCGCTCGAACGCTGGAACTTCCAAGGAAGACGATGCGAGGAACAAGAGGGGGAGAGGTGGGGCTTTAAATAGGCACCAATTCGGGAATTGAGATGGCGACAGCACGGGCGTTCGACGAAGTGCCCCACCGGCACTCCACTCCACGGAGAAGGCCATTATTCTTTCAAGCATAACGGCGTGCCATCGATCGATCGATCGATCTCGGATGCTAATATCTATGTGTGTGTGTGTGTGTGCATATATATATATAAATCACGTGAAATTGGAAGGATGTGATGGGGGGAGGGGAAAGCGAGATGGCATCTTTCTGTAGCTTGGCGCTTGCCTCGTAATTAATAATGGGAATCTCATAATGGCGGTGCATGCAACGGAAGAATTGCTTTGGCATCTACCTCGATCGCCCTGCTGCTGCCAATCCTGCAGCGGAGCCAATTAACTTTGTTTGAGCTTTGGTTGGCAACTTTTACAGCCTTCTCCCTTTCTCACCTTTGAATTCAGTACTACCTTTCTTTCTTTCTTTCACTGAATAATATTTATCCATGTATATCTATACGCACAATGCAGTTATATGCCTACTTTCTCTGCCTTACCTTTCCCCTCTTGCTACTATGCACGTATGTATACATGTACGTACCTGAATACTAAAAGCAGCAGCAGCAGCATGCATCCGCTCCTCCCATGTCTACTTTATTAGCTATTTGTAAACAAACAGACAGACCCCCTTCAGAGTTCAAAACTTACTGCCGCACGTTTGTTTAAAAATAGTTGATTAAATAAGGCCGGCCTCTGACACCTACATATACTTAACAAGATAAGACATTGTACCTGATTTTTATGGGAATAATAGTTAAAGAGCCCCCCCAAAAGAATAATTAAAGCCGAGCGTATATTAATTTGATTCTGCACACACAGTGAGCTCAGCAAATGTGGAAGTGTACGTATGCAGATTAATTAAGTTCTGGTTAACTGAATTCAAGCCACATATATAATAAAGCCAAGATGAGCAGTCTACTCGAAGGAGTAAACAAATCGGCACATGTATAATGCATCCATACATTAATGTGCTGAGTAGATGAGTAGTCTGATTGAATTGGAAAACAAGAAACTAGTTTAAAAGTATATAATTAAATGGAATGATGGAAAGTTATAGATGAGGTTAAAGAGGAAGTTTGTCATGATTAACTAATAATTCCTTCCTAGCTATATATATATATACACGTACATCTCTAAAGTATTTTGTCTGAAACAAAAAAGTTATGTTTAAGTCTTAGCAAAGAAGCAATCACCAAAGGAATATTACCGTCTACTTCTAGTTAATTAAAAGAATTAAAAGAATATGATTCCCATCTAGTAGTTTAAAATGAATAGAATCATTAGCTGTTTCGTCATCTAAGATACTTCTCATTTTTATTAATTAAATAAATAGTTTATTTAAAATCTGAATTGTGTACTGGAAGAAATAATTCTGATCTCACTTTTTTTTGAAAAAAAATTATATAGTGAAGGTTCATTGAAAAAAATAAAGGGAGCGTTTTGGGCGGGCAAAATTAAGAAAACAAAGGTTTTATTTTTATCCCTATAAAAAAAAACACGAGTATAAGATTTATTTTGTTATGGTTAAGTAACATTATATCCAATATTTCTTCATAGTTAATAATACTTTATCTTTTAGTAGCCTTTAGCTACGAATGTCATGCAGACATGACTATCCTACCAACCACATCATAAATCTAGTATTATCCCTTAATCAATCAAGTAACCTTACTCCTACAATATATTTTAAGTATCATAATATACTTAATAACTTAACCACCTACTAAAAATCTCTAACATTTCATATCATTATACTCTATTTAAGCCTCACCAACCTAATTCTTAAGGTATACATCCATAGTACAGATAATCCTATTGGAGTATTACTATATTTAAAATCAAATGAACTCAGAGATACATGTCGGTAAAAATCTGTGTGAAGTCTCCTTAAAATCTCTAAAATATAACAACTCTCAAATAATCCGAACCATTAGCTGTTTCGACTACCTATATATATATATACATTATATGATGTGTCTACTGAGTAAAATGGTGCTCAACATTGGACAATAAATAATGCTGTACCATAAATAAAATATACTAGGAATCTAATATATATATATATATATCAATATAAAATTCTTAATGCTCTCTTAAAGCCACAAATAACTAAATAATACTACTAAGGGGTGATATCATGTTAAGATTATGCCAAGATTAGGGATTAAGTCATCAACAGAAAATATTATCAAGAATAACATATAATCACGTGTGAGAATATATTTGAGTTTATATAGGTAACACATGGATATGCTGTATGAATATGCCAAAGTAAACTCACAAGTATATCATATTAACTCATGCATGCTGTAGTCAACCATAGGTTCATAGTAACTCATAAATATATTTAGATACTCACTCGTATGTATACCATAATAACTCATCTACTAAGCATCCCTCGCTAAGGAGCTAGTCATGTGAAATAATTTATAATTTTAAATAAGGATATTTATACAATATTATATTATATTGAGGACTTATATGTAAAATAAAATATTGTATTTAAAATAAGAATTATTAAATAAAATTATAAATTTGAAATTCATGGTGAAAATATATTTAAATTTAAACTTTACTAAGTTTGTTGAATCAATTAAATTTTGAGTGAAACTGTGGATCAATTCAATTGAATGGAGTAAGAATTAAATGAATTAACCTATCTTTAGGATGAACTATCTAATTTGATGAATCAAACTAAAGAAGAGATTAAACTGAACCAAATAAAAAATTGATCTAAACTAGTAAATTTTAGGTGAACTGAATTTATATTAAATATTTTACATAATGGACGGTACGGATTAAGTAACTAAACTCAAGTTAAACTCCAGTTAGTTGAGTCAATGATAAATTAACCTAGACTAATTTTAAGTGGGTCTACTTAGATAAAATATACTTACAGTCATATCATTGCACGACCACATTATTACATGCAAAGCATTTTATCGAGTTGTTTCTTAGCTTGGTTACTTAAAAGATAGAAAAATATTTAATGATTTAGCGATCACTTTTTTATTCTATAACAGAAAGAGTAACCTTTGAGTTAAGCCTAATCTAGAAAAAATATTTTTAAATATTTACAAATTAAATTTAAAATATTTATTTAAAATTTATACTTATTAGATTAAGTTTTACTGTTGTAAACGCATACAAAGATGGTACTTAGTTGTCCCACGATATTAATTACCCACTCTTCCACAGCTGCATCTTAATATATTAATTACTCAGCTGAATAGCTTCGGTTCCAATGTAGCTTTAGCTCTTTCTTCATTTAAAAAATAAAGAAATAAAATCAAAAGGTGCAAGGAGAGTTGTGCGTTGCTGTATTTAACTGACGCTTTGAGCAGTAAAAAGATATGCTTTTTTTTCAGCAGTATTTCTTAATTATTTAAGTCATCCATTTGAAAATTTGGATGGAGATGATGGGGTGTCATCGTATTCTCTCCCAATCATTTTATTTATTCATATAGTGCCCGGGGGAATAAGTGCTTTTCCATCTCATAATTTGCCTTAAAAACCATTATATATATATATATATATATATAATACAAAGGTAGGTAGGTAGGGTTTATTAATGCCGTAAACAATTGGTCGCGCATATATATCATATTATTTTCAAATATGGGAAACAAAACATTTACATATAGATAGAGATTTATTTCCTGTTGGAGGCAACACATGTCCGCAGGATTCAATGCTGGATTGCATCAGGCCGACCAAGTTTAACTGGGGTAAACGGCAACGGCAAGAATCACTTCTCTACCAAGTCTACTGGGGATATGAATGCTATTATTCATATGTGAAATCTACAGTCGTACGAGTAAAAACAGAAAGCATCACTCAGTACAGTGGAAGGGAAAAGAGATATTATCTTTATGATAGTTTGAAAATATCTGATGAGTCAGTGAGTGGAAAAGGGATATTACCGTTTGGTAGTTTGAAAATCTCATACATGCCTATTTGATGGGTGACTTTTGAAAGGGTAGATTATTACATCCCGAAGATGGGGATAAATATCTCATGGAGCCATACAGTAAAAAAAAGTTCAACTTGGATATTAACGTGGATTGATACTTTGCTAAAGGACACAATCCTAAAGGAGGAGACATGTCTCTTCTAAAACACCATAAATTATAGACTATAAAAGATTGCTAAAATATTTAGGAATAAATAATGATAAATATTGAAATATATTTTTTAAAATACGGTGAATTGAGTGCAGTGAACAGTCTGAAAGAAGTAATTTTTTTATAAGCAAGAAACCAACTATTCTAATAGCATACAGAAATGCGGATAGAATAGAATTCTATTCCAGTGACTCCTTTCAATCGACGAGAGTAAAGTTAATATTTTGATTAGGTTGAACCATGGAGCCATTGGGTTAGATTTTTATAAGATAATTAGAGGAGGATCTCCAAATTTAATCCTATGTGTAGTACAGCAAAAATACTGGTTATTTATTTATATGAAAAGACGTGAAGGAAGGTGGTGCGTACGTAGAGGGTAGCAGGCCACGTCCCGTCCAACTCATGGAGGGGAGGGACAACAGATTGATCAGAACATGTACGTAAATGTACCCTTTCCGATGCCCCATCGTACGATCACATGATTCCTTCGTTCATGAATCTATCTATCTATCTACCTATCTGTTTAAATATAGATTGATGTGATTTGTGAAGTGAAAGAGCATGGAGGCAGACGGTCGTCGTCCCCTGCTGCGCTGCTGCCTGCTGCCTGCGCAGCAAGCGTCATCATTCACCTCAAACATCTCTTCTTCTTCTTCTTCTTCTTCCCCCGGATCATGATTCATGACCTGCCACTCATGTCTCCTTTCTTTAATTTGATTGCCTCCCTCTGTGTCGATCCACCATCTACCTGCTCCTCCGCATATTGATTGGATCGTCCCCATTATTTTCAAACGCCTAATTGACTTCGCAGAACACCGTGCGGCATCTCGAGGGTGCTGCATCACATATATGCACATATATACATATTTTATATACGGATACAAAGATGGTACGTATACAGAGTAGGCAGTAGTGCTTGATGTGCGTATTGATAAAATTAGTTTTGGGGTTTCAAAGTGGCTGTCCAGCTCTCATCTGCAATCATGCAGAATCGTCTTAATTAATATATCCTGCCTGCTCTTCACATGGAGGTGCCTGCCGCCTTCATTTTGCTGCCCTCTCCGCCAGTCCTACTACGACTAAATCCACCCTTATATTTAAGCTTCTTTAATGGATAGGTTTTGACAACCAGCCTGGTTGTATTAATTAATCAGTATTGATTTGACAGAAGAAATCATCATCTCCTGTTTTGTTGCATTAATTTACACTATGGTGATATGGATGTGCCTGTAGGGTGTAGAATAGTTGACAGGTTTTACTATTCTAATTATTTTTCTACTATTACAGGATCCGGTTAATGCTTGCATTGACCTAATAATTGGATCTCAACATTAATAACAGATGCAATTTAATTCACCTGCGTCAAGGTTTTATACCATTAGTAGCATAGCCAGTCAGAAAGATGATGTCAAGTATGTAATAATACAAATATATAAAATTCCATATTGCAGTAACATGTTTGAAGCAATGCCAACAAATGGTTACATATGAACAATCAAACCAGTGAAGCGAATAGGTCGGCATTCATTCGTTCACGGAGAACACCTCATGGCTTTATACACATTGCAATCTCACAATCTACTAAAAATGATGCTTCATGCTTTGACTTCTCATGGATGATTGTAAGATGTGCCTGTCACATCTGCCTTTGCTTTACTCTCGGTGCCTTGTTCGAACCATCATCGACGGTCGTTTTAGGGTTTTCAACCGAGTGTGCTTCCCCTCTAATCTCGCTTCAAGCAATTTTGCCTTCAAAGTGCCGTCCTTTCCGTCGAGTGCCGATTTCGAGGAGGATTCGGGTAGAACGGAAGGAGTGTGCTGATACTTCCATTGTTGAACTGGGCTACTTACCTGGTGCATGTTTCCTGAATCGATGTCTCCATCCATTGCAGCAAACTGGGACTTCCAAGATAAGCGATTATGAGATTCTTCGCTATGCTTACCGAGATCAACCGGAAATGATTCAGAAATTTCTGATTTTTTTTTGTCTGAATTAGTAGTCAGATGCTTCGATCCACGCGGTCGAGCCCACTTGACTTTGGTATCCTTGACATAATCCTGAGAGTGATAGCAATCAGATTTCTGTGTTCTACTTGTTCCGATATGATCAACTTCGTTTGCATATTCGTCGTCTCCAGCTTGAAAGTGTACTCCCTGTACTTGGTCAGGTAGCTGCATTTTGGTTCCACAAAACTTTGGTTTTTCGATTTCCTCTTTGTATTGCCTACCAAATTCAGAACAATCTTCCTTGCTTTCAGAATGACCAAAATCTTCACCTGGTATCCTCTTTTGCTTATTTTGTTTTATCTGGTCATGACTTCCATGTTTGCGAGTACTCACATTAAGCTCGAAGCAGTGCATATCGCTTGCAACAGAATCATCGTCGTCATCGTCATCAGCATCATGAGGTGCGCTGGTAGTCCCATTCAAGTGGACGGACTCGAGCGACTGACGCCTCATGTTACTTTCTTTCTTCTCATCCTTTTGATAGATAGAATTATTCCTGAAACCAGTGCTCCTTGCTGCCTGAAGAAAGGATTCGATTTCACTCCTTAACCTGTCGGTAATCGTTGTTTTTTCTGCAAAATCTCCTTGAGCCTCAGCAATGTTCATCTGAACCCGCTCATCCAGCCACGATTCTGATATGTGAAGCACCAATCGATCAACTTTATGCTCAGAATCACTTGGAAACTTCTGCTTCAACTCCCTGACTTCCTGCTCATAATCTGTAATACCCTTTGCAAATTCATCGCATAGGTTCTCCAAAATGCTGTTTGTTCTTCTCTCTCTTTCGAGATCTTTTAATGCCTTCACATATGCTGAATTAACCTCGGACAACTCTTTCCCTAGTTTTCGGTGCAGATTCTCGGAGCGTCTGCGAAGGTGCCTCTCATCTTCGAGCTCATCTCTGATCGACTGCACCGCAGCTTTGATCTTCTGATGCTCCTTATTCTTCCTTGTCGCTTTGTCTTCAGCAAATTGCTTTACCAGGCTATCCATTTCGTGACGATACACGTGCTGCTCTTGCATCAGCTCCTGAACGCGTGCTTGAGCATGCTCAAGCTCTGCCTTGAGTGATTTCACCAGAGATGAGTAGGAAGCATGCTGCTCTTCCATGCTCCAGATGCGATTCAGTACTTTCAATAATTCTGTTGATGTCCTGAGGCCGTATCCTGCCTCACTAAGCTTTCCTTTAAGATCGACGAAACTGCAAGGACTGATAGCTTGACTAATTGCAGCAATCTGAAAGGTGAAAAGACATGGAAGAAAGAAAAAAAAAAACTTCCGTTCAGTTTCTCCGTTCATTTCTCAACTTACGAAGCAGCATGAGCTTTTAAACCTGAAAGAGAAATCATAGGGTTCCAACAAGTTGTAACAAGCCATAATTAGCCAATATTGCCAAAGCTAAGGGCAGCAAAAGGTCAGGTTTCTTTGAGGTACCCACAACTGACGAACTCACATAACCTGGGTTCTTAATCAGGTTCACCAAATAGACATTAGTGCTTGTGTGGGATATGAAAATGTTTTGTGTGTACCTAGCCAGGGACGTTAACTACAATGGATGTTAGCTGAGTTGCCAAGAGGTAGCCACAACTCATATCAATCAAGCCTCTGACAGAATAGTTAAAGACCCCCGTCTTTGCCCAGATGGATATGTGTATTTGATCCAACCACCATCCTTAACTAAAAATATATATCATCATCATAAGGAACAGGCTGTGCAGCTCCCAGATATGAGCTCACATGCCATAGTTCAATATATAGGTGTAGAACATGCTTAAAGCAAGACAGATAGTTGCACACTATAAGGCACCATAATTGAGAAGCACATGTTAGCACAGAGCTCAATGTCAATTGCACACAACGTGATGCAGGTTTACCAGATCTAAACAAAAAACAAATAACATAAACCTCAAAAGCAATCAATTTCTTTATTTCCCCAAGAATAGCGGAGAGGAACCCATATGAATACTACCTGAGTAAATTTGATCGTCTCCTCAAGGAGGATTAAACCTAGATAGAATCTTTAAGGAAGAGGGAATTTAACTGGCCGGTAAAAGAACAACCTAAATCGGTATCAACTCAAGTAAAATTGACTTGATTACCTCCATAGAACTGCTATAACTTGCGGTGGATACAGGCTGTAAGGCTCGATGATTTCTGTCATTCATCTTATGATGCTTGATAAGAGAACCTGCAAGATGCCGCCTCAAGCTACCTGCACTTTCAGGCTGTCATAAAAAAAGTGGAGAAAGTTATTATAATATTCGTTGCAAAAAAAAAAAACCATTTCCCACCGATACATATTCCGTAAAATGCGGTCTAGAAATTTAGCTAATGTTTTAATCTGAATAATTGGTCTTAAGACAGCTAGTGAGATTCAGGGTTTTGATAATCACATTTTTTTTAGTGTTAAGTGGTAAACTAAATTTTGATGCCATTTTATTATGAAGCAGAAATCGAGGTTAAAGAAAAGAAAGAAAATGGAGCCCAGCCGTAGGCTCATGCAACGATATGGGAAAAGATACAAGGTGTGCTGTACATAGTGCTTGTTCAGGAAAATGATTCCTGTAATGACATATAGAATCATATCTGATAAGTTTTGAGAATCCAATTTCTCATTGACTTTCAATTAGGCTCCCTGCCATGTCTCCTAGAAACACATATTAGGCAGATTACCATGGAGTATGAGAAATGATCACTTGTTCCTCAGGCAGACGTCTGCTCCAATTATCACTGTACATTACAAAAAATGCTGGTCAATCAGCATTCAGACATACGTCGTTCCAAATCTCAGCCATTCTACCTTCAATAATCACTGTATATATACATGGAATGCTGGACGTGCTCTTTCTTGTTTTTGAAAAAAGAACTCTGATTTAAGGCAAAATTTTCATGTTTCATATAAAATATCAAAACATGAAAAAATATGGTGGCATATCTTCATCACAGTTAGGCTTTCAACTTCAAATGATTATTGGAGAAACAACTTGTATTAAAGAAGATGGTTAGGCCTTTATCAGTAACCAAAAATGAACTAGTTTGTTGGAACTCTTTAGCACCAACTGAATCATGGTTTGTTACTTGTTTGATTTTATTATCGTGTACGGGGTTAGGATTCAAAATCCCCTTGTTTAATCACCGTTTTGTAATTTTTGAGACCCAACCTATTCAAGATCGAAATTAAGTGTATCTGGTTCCTATTTCATCCGCACAAAGTAAAATATTACACATTTCTGAAGAAAACTCAAAATTATGGCATCATTAATCAATTCACATGAGGCAAATAATTAAGGCTGGATGTCTAATGGATGATCAGATCGCCTTCCAAGAAATTTATGGTTGTCATGCTTCTTGAATGTATCCCAAAACTAGGGCTAGTATCACACAGTAGAATATATAAAATTAATATTCCTTCCAAGAACTAGCAAAGACAGACCTTAAATCTGCGATGTATGTGAAACTAAAATAATCACAAAGCCCCTATTATTTTTTTCTAGTTTCCTCCTGAGATCAAGCATCTGTATCAAATAAAAGTAAGCAAGTTGGAAAACTAGTTCTTTTTTTTTGTGTTCATATCAAGGAATCCCGAGGGAGAAAAGTTTCATCATTTATAAGAAGAAATAGCATCTACATCTAACGCTTTGGGCATACTAGTGATGAACAACACCAAGCGGATCAAACCAGAAATCCGGCAGCCACAATACCAAAAATTGATGGCAACAAGAACCAGGAAACTCACCCGGTCGTCGTGGTCAGCGGCCAAGTGTTGGGAACACTCGTCGAGCACCTTGGCGTTGCCATGGCGTCCGATCCTGGCGCCTCTCCGGCTCATCACGGCCGCCGGCACCGGGTCCTGGATTTCCCACAGGTTCGCGCCGAGCTTTCGAGCCGACACCGAGCTCCTCTTGGGCTCAGCGGCGCCACCGTCGGCAGGACCGGGATCCGCCACCTTCCAGGTGGGCACCGGAGTGCAAGGACCGCCCTTTTTCCCCACCGCGACCCCTCTCCTCAACTTTACGCCTAAAGGCTCCTCTTTTCCGCCACCACCACCTGTTCCCTCTCCATCAATTGCTGCCCCCTTTTCCCCTTCCATGGTCCCTCTCCCCGTCTCTCTTCCCCGCAAATGCCACAACTTTTCCCATCAGAGGCGGCGCCCTCTCGTCCTCACCATCTCCGGCCGCCCTTTTCCTTCCTCGCCGCTGCTTCTGCGCAGAAGCAGCTCGTTTGCCACAGACGACGCCGGCAAAGTGGACCCTTTATAGCAAAAAGGAGATGTCCGCTTCGAGACTCCTGCTTCCGCTGCTCCCTCGCTCTCTACCACATCAATCTTATTGGAATACTACAGCGCGAGAGATCAACAGCAAATCCCATGAGAAGAGGACGGTTTCCCCCAGGATTTAATGCTGTGAGAGAGGCTTCAGGGGTGGCAAATTGGCAGTGGCGTGAGTTGGTGTGCACACATTGAGAGATGTGGTCCATCTTGTGTAACTCTTGAGGCCGCACATGTCAACAGCTCGTGCCATGGAATGACGCTGCGACCTGGGACCAGCTCCGACCTCCGAGCTCTCCTCCTCCTCTAATAAATTAATGGAACTGGGAGCTCATAGACTTCTTCTTCCATGGAGAGCTTCGTAGGATTGATATCTAGGAGAACAAATCGCAATAATGTTGGATCTCTGAGGAGCATGTTAGCATCTGCAGTTGGACATGGGCACTTCTTCCAAATCCTTCCATTATGGTCAGTTGCACTGTGGTAGGGAGATCTTCCTCTCCCCTGTGTAAGGCAGGAAGAAGGGACGAGACGAGAAGGACAAAGGTGCAGTCATTTATCTCCCGTTCTCTCCTCCAACTAGAAGAAGAAGAAGAAGAAAGAAGAGTAGCAGAAAAGAAGGAAACAAGGTCAGAAATAATTACACCAGCAGTGAATATCCAAACAAATATATCAACCTGCAATAAATGTTCTATTTATTTATATCTTGTCCCTGTCACATCGAATCCCTGTCCATGATGCACTTGATTGATAGCTCAATCTTTTCATACAACAAGTATTTTATTTTTCTTGATCCCCATTCAACCAGTAAAGTACAAAATTGATTTTTTATGATTAATTCGTATCACAAAAAATATTTTTTTTTGCACTTGATAAATAAAAAGATTATTACTTGTGATGGAGGTGGAACGATGATATGGCGATATGCCTTTCCTGATGGAGAAGAGGTATGAAGGCTGAATAAGTCTTCAAAGTTTGTCCTTCGGCGTTCATTGCTTCATAGCTACTGTTTTTACAGTATCACTTTGAGCTCTGGGCCTTGTTTGAGAAATCTTTTAGCATGAAAAGAAATAAAGAGGAGAAACTATTTCCTTATTTTAAACATCAGGACAAAGAAAAGGAAATGAGAGGAAAGTTTTTGTTACATATACCAACTTCCCCTTTAATATGTTTTAAAAAAAAACTAACATTAGGAGTGGAACTGTAAATAATATGTACTGGAGTTCACTAACAAATCATCTTTCTCTATTCTTTTCTCTCCTAGAAAGGAAGTGAAAAACATCAAATCATGCTTGTGAGGCACGTCCTTCACGAACTTACACCCCATCTCACTATTATAATTAGTTATAAAAAAAATTACAATGACAATTAACTCAGCATGCAACTAACGTTAGGTAGAAGAAATCACTTCATTGAAACTCACTATTGGAATTCCAAACATCTAAAGAAGCAAAAAATTTATATCGCCTAAGAATAAGCAACTACATACTGATCTAGATCGGCTTACAAAAGGACCTTTCAATTCTTCTGGTATATAATGATCAGAAATCAGATGAAATTAGCAGGAACAAGCTGACCCCTTTCTGACTTGCAAGGGTTATTCTATGGATTGACAAGTTGTTTTCTCTTTCTACTCAGCATGGTAACATGTTACAGCTGAAAATTTTCTTCTCCATTTCTTAACAGATCAGAAGCCACTAGCACAAAAATCATTACTTTGATTTCAACTACTTCACTTGGAACCCTTAGCTATACTGATAATGAGATGGAAGATCATCGTACAATTTCCTGAGACATTTATCTTGAGCTAAGCTGTAGAATTCCAACCATCTGGGTTGATATAACTGTAGTCTTATTCCTGATAGGAGGAAAGGTACATACGCCATGTAGCACATCTTTTACAAGACTTGTAAGACAAGCAACCACGGGAACCAAACTAGGAATAAATAAACTCGTATAGTACAACTGATCCTCTCATGTTGCAGCAAGCTCAACTGTTTAACATCAGATTGCCTATTTGCAGATTTACTCGAAAGAAGTTGTTGGACCTCTGTCGGTTTCATGTCTTTTCTGAATTAAAATAAGTACACTAACCTTGCTGAAGCTTGCGATCCTCTTGAGTGCCAATCATCTGATGAGAAAAGAGCATTGTGTATCACTTTAACTATGGAAAGAATGTTGTGAATCAATTGAAAGGTACAATATCCTCTCCAAGATCAAGCTTCTTTATCCAAATAGCTAGAAAATAAAGCACAAAGAAATTGTACTCCATCTTAAATGTGCATCTAAAGACAAGACTGGCCACTGAAACTAGTTATAGAATCCATTCACAGTATAAGTTTAGCCTCATATATGAAATGAAGCTAAATCTATTTAGCAGACACAAGTGTTCTGAACTAATATAACTAAGAACAATGAACCAAACTTCCATCTGCCAGTGATAGCAGATGCCATAAACTACCAATTATATCATCATTTTATAGCTGGAAAAGCTTTTAACAGGACATATTTGTTGTTAATTTGCCCTCCTGAAAGATAGTACAAATCTTTGTTACAAAATACCATACATCCTTCCTCATGAAATACAATAATTAGTTAGAACAGCCAACATATTAATACATGCTCAGAATTCTCTTAGCAAATAAAATATTCATGACTTGGAAATATACCGCCAAGAAATCAACCAAAATTTGGCTGGATGTCTACACTCTCTCTATATTTTGGCACTCTGATGGGAATCCCCACAACAGCAGCATTAATAGTTCATATTTGCCTATTATATTCCAGATGCTCATCCTTTAAAATATTTTCATCACTAGTTTATATTTTTAGTCACTCTAGTTTATATTTCATTCACTTGTAAAGAAACCTTTCAACAGAATTTTTGTATATTCCTTGTTTCTCAATTTTAGTGTGATCTGCTCACCAACTAAGAAGCTTATGTGGGATGACATTCTAATATGTCAAGAAGACCAGATAGATACCAATCACAGTGTGCACACTCTACCTCTATTTCTTGTTCAGGAACTTACTTGTACGACACCATGTGAGTGAATTTGATAATAATCATCGTACCCATAAGGAGAAGAAACCATAGTGATGGTAAAGGTAAGGCTCTAACCATATGCAAGGAGGCAAATGGGATACAAAATCAATGAATGAATTGATCCTACAAGATTGGAACTAAAAATCTCTATCATGTGCGCATGATTTAATTCTATGTGGGTTATATTATCATAACTCTTTGTTGGCCCTAGCATCTCGAAGCTTAATTGACAAATTAGATTATTTTTCCTGGCTAGACAAATATAGGCATGGTTTAAATTGTCTTCAAGTATTACTTACAATGCTATGAATATTAGATTGTACTAGCTCAAGAGGATAAGCATATGATCATCCAAACTTTTTATAGCTTCCAACAAACAATCTACTACTACATCTGATTCTACAATTTTCTCTTGTCATTTGCAACCAGAAAAATATATTGATTCAAATATTTTTCACTACTCTTAAGATTGCTGGGAACATTGATTCAAATGTACTGACCACTCTTCTATTGGACAGAGTTATGGACCCAAATAACTAAGGTTAGTTTGATAGTCGATATATAGTACTTTTCTTCAGCTCCGGCCTAACCTTCCATCTTACATATCTTTGCGCTTTTCTCACAATTCCTCTACCCTTTAAATTCCCAAAAGCATGCTGTATAAATTCTTTTATTTTCATGATAAACAACAGCAAAGAACAGAAAGCATAAGGAGGGAGAAAAAAAAGGCTCACTTCTCGATGTTGGGTGCCATCTGCGGGGGCTGCTCGTCGGCGCGTTCGGAAGAGCGGGAAGGGAGGGGATTGGATCCCTTGATAAGCCATCCTAGGGCGAAGAAGGACACGCCGGCGAGGATGGTGGTGCCTCAGGAGTGGGAGTTACCAGCGGCTGTAGTGTCGGATGGCGAAGCGCCACTGGTCCCTCAGCGTACTGACGTCGGGGTTGACGGGATCAGGACTCAGGAGGGTTCGGATAGTGGGCCCCCCTTCCACCCTGCCGGGTCCTCGGCTCCGGAGGGACGGCGGCGGAGGCTTTGGCGGTTGGTTCGGCGTCGCCGGGCTGCTGGGCTTAAGCGGCTGCACCATCGCCCTTCCCTTGCATTCGATCTCTTTGGGAATTAAATTAGGTAGATGGCAGGGCTTTTTCTTTATAGAGGCACCACCAACAAACCTAAGCCGGTACGTGCCTGTCTATGTAAGTCTAACTCGATCCGATCAATCACCTTCTTATTTCTCGGATTGGGCCATCCAGCTGGGCTCGTATTATTGGACGGCATGACCCGTTAAATATGTCTAGAATTAATTTACTTTTTAATTATTAAAAAAATAAGAATTTACAAAAAAAATATTAAAACACAAGTTCAAAGTTTTTTAAATATTATATCTTATTTTTACATTGGATACTTATGGTACCACTTGAAGATTTATAATTAAGCTATTATAGATATATTTATTACAAAGTAAGTCTAATTTACTATTATTTTCCGTAGTAATCAGTTATTTGCTAAGATATTATATATATATATATTTAATAAAGAGTTTGTTAATAAGGACAATTCTATATTTAATAAGACTTGAACTTAAGACCTCATAATCCTTTTCTATAGAGCACAATTACTCTAATCAAAAGAGTGTACAACTTTATGATTCCAATTGTGATACAAATTTAAGGAGTTTGTTATTTAAATTTAAGGAGTTTATTATTTGAATACATACGTTCCTTTGTTAGGGAGGAGGATGGATGGTTGCTGGACTTGCATTGTCATGCTGTATTTAATTATGGTTCGGTACTATTATATTATTTTATGATTTCTTTTTTTTAAAAGGAACTTTTATGGATCTTGGAATCGCCTTATCTTGTTTGCTATGTGATATCAGTGCATGACTTAGGTAGTAATGTCTTGCATGAATTCCTGGAATGAAGTACAAGTTCTTTGTTAACACTTGTTCCTGTTAGATCTGTATGGATTCTTGGAATGAAGTAATAGTTCTCTGTTAACATATGCTGTGGATCCTGATGATGATTGTAAATTTCAAGAATGCATGGTTTTACTAAGGAAAAGATTATGACTAAGAAGTTGGAAACCCAGTAAATGTAGAAATTGACCTTAAATTAAAAAAAAGAAACCTCCAGATAGATAATTATGATGAGTCCTGATTAAAAAACATTCACCCGTGTAATGGGACGACGGAAGGTTAATTATACATTACATTCTGCAGATGACATCATCATATGACTCGGAAACGTGTATTCCTAACAGTAAAATCTTCAACCATATAAAATGAATCAAGAAAAAGAAAAAAGAAGATTTTTACACCACCATGGCAGGAGAAATCTAATGCCGTTCAAAAAACCTAGAGACCGAGGTTCCATTCTGTGCAAGTAAAATATGCTCATCAAAAGAAGATACACGATCAAGCAACTAACTGTGGTTCACCCGAATGGCGAGGGAACCGGCCCGGAGATTGCATCGGATCTTTTGATGCTTCCCATACCACAGATGATACATCCAGGAGTTGAGAGCGCGGAGAACTTTGAGCCGCAAAGGTCACAAATGTCGTGGCCGATGGTCGAGAGGCGGCTTAGCGTCGCAGCGCAGAACTGAGAGGGGTCTTCGAACGGGTCGATGGATTTGTTGGATAGACCTCTTTGCACGCACATGTCGATCAGGCCTCTGAGCTCGTCTTGCTTGCTAGGGGGAGCCTTGGAGAGTAGGAGATCAAGCATTAGTTTTGCATAGGCATAGTTCTGGACCTCCATGTTCCTTTTGATCGCTGTTCTTATGCAGTTGATCCGATGTTTTGCTTGAAGGGGCAGTGATGCGAGATGACGAGACAGTCTTGCCATTTCATCTTTTGCACTGAGAGCCCCTGTTCCCTGCACCCTTTGGAGACGAGCAATTTCCTGAGATAGGCAAACACATCATCAGTCAATACCACTAATGGCTTCGAGAATATGAACAACACAGCTGGACCGTAATGGGTTATAAATGATTGCTCTTTTTTCTGTAGTGTCCAGAACAAAACAAGATTTTCTTGTCGTACACAACCATACAAGTCAAACGCTTTATATAGAGGCTATGCCTAACTTTCTGCTTAAATTCTCTGGTATTGTAAAAAAAAAATCGGTTATTGAGGATGTAACAATTGAGAAAATTTTAACTGGAAATGATTGAGATGGGTCCGTGATATCTTTTGTAAAAGAATGACAGTACAGACTTTTTCTATGATTAGAGGAAAAAAAAAATCAAATTATGTGCCAATAAAATGCAATGCAACTTTATACCTAGGGGATAGATACTTCCTAAATGTAGGAAATTGACTGGTACCTGTAGAATTGCCACAGCAACTTTATATTGGGCGCAGATAGTTGCTTGCGCCTTAATGTCGGATCCACGTGACTGATCCTTGGCAAGTGCCAAAAAGGCTTCATCCAAACAAGACAAGGCATCGGTAAGTTGATTTTGCTCTAGGTGTGCAAGGCCGGTCTTGAAGCATACTGAAGCAGCCGCACCACGAGGAACCTGTATTAAAAGAAATCATGGAGTCATGTATCAACTGTAAATTGCAGCAAAATATAGATATCATATACATGCTTACTTGTCCAGGACGTACAGCTGTAGGCTGAGATGGTTGAGGTGAAGCTTTTGAAGCATTGGCCCCAGGTTTTGATCCTTCGAGATAACTGAGATCAACTGCCTGCGCAGAGGTGGGAGCCCGAGGAGGAAGATTCTGGGCCTGGGGAGGAACTCCGCCACTGGGTAGTCCAATTGGCTCAATGGGTGTGGCAGATTGCTGTGCGACCTGAGCCAGCTGTGGTCCTTGTGGTGGCACCCCACCATCTGGAAGGCCAATATCAGTCGTTACATTCTGACTAGAAGGTGCATTGTTTCTGTCCCCCGCTTGAGGATTTTGATCAAATCTCGACAAAAATGAACCAGGAGGAGGAAGTGAAGCAGCAACTTGTATTGATGAAATGGTATTCTGGAAAAAATCCTCTGGAATAGGACCAGCTGTGACTCCCATACCAGCAACCATTGGGGTAGGCTGTGCTGCTGTTTGAGTTGTCGTTTGTGCTGATGATATATCAGGTCCAAATAGGCTAATAGAAGCATCTGGTGTACTTGCATTAATATGAGGGGCTGTTTGAGATGGTGCAAGTGAAAAATCTTGGGGCTGTCCAGATAACGATCTAGTCTTGGTAGGGGGGCCTAAACCTAAGTGTTTTGTAGCTTCCTTTAGTTTGTTCACATCCACTGTACTTCCAGTTGGCTTCTCACGGATTCTTATGCTAAACTTCCTGGGCTTTGTTGTCGACTCATCTTCATCACTACTACCACCATCCATAACACCATATAAGGATTTCTTGAACTCTTCCTCTGCTTTTGCCTGCTCATCACGAGGAGTAGCTGCACTTGTCAATTGATTACTCAAACTATCGGTCATAGGATCGCTCTTGGAATCACCAACACTACTTGCCTTGTTCTGATTCAACTGGGATTCTAATGACATTGAAAACTTAGGTTCGCCATTTTCTGTCGATAAAACTTTTACTAAACTCTTCTCATTTGCCTCAACTACATTGCCTCTTCCCCTAATTGCACCCAAGTATACACCAATATGATCTGCAATGATGGCTGGGATCCCACCGTCACTAGTCCTCATGTACGGCAAAACCTCCCCTGCCAGCTCCCACTGAGGTATATCCTTTATATTGATTGGTGTTTTGATATCCCAGTTTCCTCCACCCCACTCAGTACCTTTAGGCACCATACTTTCAGCAGCAAAATTAGCAAAGATACCCTGCGTCCACCCAGTTGAACGGACTCTCAAAATTCTTTCACATGCTCGCCTTAGCTCTGAATCAATAGCAGCTTCTTCTAATTTCTGTGCAAGGTGACGCAGGGCGCTAGGATTCAAGTGGCATATAAATAGATCAAGCATGCTTTCATAATCTGCAATGACCTCAAAAGTCTCTTTTGCACTGTCAAACTGACCGTACCTAATCACATTGTCAAGCATTTCAACAAAAACAGAGACACATTGTTTTACTGAAATTGCAGTTATTTCCTTCAAATCGCTTAGAAAAACAATACAGAACAAGTAATAGATATAAAAGTGAAAATTTGCTGCTCTAATGTATAATAGCAACTCCTTTTCATTTCAAAAAAAAATCTTTCTGCAGGAACAAAAGAAAAGTACTAAGATAGCTAGTGGTTCACTATACGAAAAAATGGCATCGGAGATGGTTCTGGCGCTCATGGCCTGCACACTTCTAACTGGATCGTGTATGTTCTGATTTGACTACTTAATCGACACCTCTGACAGTGTACACTCAGGATCATAAATTTTAGTTTCATTCCCACTGCTCATGATTTCATTGATTATCAATAAAGCCGCATCAACAACACAACCGGTATGGCATTGGAGTGTATGGGGGTTATATACTTGAAACAGTTGCAACTAAAACCTTTTGACATCTCCCTAGTTCCTTGGGTGGGGAAAGGAGAGGTGAAAGAAAAGTTGCAAAAGATGGAGCAACTGGCCATATGACATTGGAGTGTATGGGGGGAAAGAAATAGAAGATGTTTTATGGGTGAATCCAAATCAACAAGGGTGTTGGCCATGCAAGCAGCTGCATCCCTAAGTTTTTTCAATACACACAAGCCACCATGAGCTACCGATACCTTAATTTTTTGGGTATTTTGATTTCAGGGAAGTATAGGAGATATTTTTGGCCTCTCCTATTTTGTGTTATATGTTCTTACTTCCTTGTGTTATAGTTTTCTGTTGTTTTCTTTTGTACATCCTACATCGTTTTGGATGATAGATTGTATCATTTCAGAATGGTGAAATGAATGCAATATTATCTTTCAAAAAAAAAAACAACACAACCGGTATGAAGGGACTAAAGTTTTGTTTGAAATGGGTGATTTTGGCACCGGCCCTCTGACTACATATTGGTGATATGAACGAAAATGTGCAAGGAAGTTTCATGTCCTATGGTTAGAATATAACCAGCAAAAAATTCAAAATTGATCAAACAGGAAGAAATATATGTAGAATTGCAGTTTATAAACTCTCATATCCGAACATAAGCTAAAATAAATGGTAGCAGTAGCAGCATGCAATGAGCATTTTCACATTCTAAAATGTTAAAAGTATAAAATAAGTTTGAAGTATCAAACTTAATATGGTACTAAACTGTGTGTTCCACTCCTACCAGTGTTGATTATTGAGAAAGAAATACAAAAGATAAGTTTGAACTGTTTCCTAACAAACTGAGATTTTGAGAAAAAGCATAACCAAATCATACTCCTATACATGCAACTAGGTCATAGCATTTGTAATTGTCTTGTAAGTAAGATTAAACAAGAGTAGGACTCAACTGAACTCATAGCATCTTAGGTGACTGAAGGTACAGGACCCTTATCATAAACTCACATACTGATGTGAAGTTTCATATGCTTTCCAAGGTGGATTTCATTATTCAGAGACCAGGCACTAATTTAATGTGATTGTATAAGATTAAACAAGAGTAACGGACTCAACTGAACTCATAGCATCTTAGGTGACTGAAGGTACAGGACCCTTATCATAAACTCACATACTGATGTGAAGTTTCATATGCTTTCCAAGGTGGATTTCATTATTCAGAGACCAGGCACTAATTTAATGTGATTGTATAAGACATTCAGAAAATCAACTTTTAGTTGAGCAAGTGATCTATCTCATATAAATCTGCTCAATCCTCTTCAGGTCAGTTCTTGGTCTAAATTTAATCATACTCAAGTAATGTTCATTCAAGAACACTTCAATAAAAGATGTAAAGCAAATCTAATGCTGAAATACTTATAGACAGTAAGCCAATCTATCTGCATAAAACTGGAGTCAAACTCCTATCTACAGTCAACAGCAAAGTTTTTTCAGCATTTCATTAATTAAATAAGGAAACCAGTGAGGTCTGACGTGATAAGCATACTTGATACAAGCATATCCCAGCTGCCGAAAGCGGTGGAATAAATAGGAAGTAGGAGGGCACTGAGGATAATCTCTGGATCTAAGAAATTCATCCTTCAGAACTGACAAGGCAGTAGAAAAGCGGAGAGCTTTCATTGCATAGCTGCTACGTAGTGCCTAGTAGAATTTGAAAGGTTTTTCAGAGCCAATAGTTTTTACATGAAAAAAATGGACCACAAACAAATATAGAGTTGCTTACCTGTGTGAACTGTGGACCAGCTTGGGATAGTGAAACAGCAAGATCTCCACAGACTGGTGATCCTTTAGCCAATATATCTAGAGACCTTGGAGTGATGCGCAAACTATCAAACCTGAAATAACAGAACAAATATATCAAAAAGCTATTATTATATATTTATTGATTAAAGCATCCAAGCAGATAAAAGATGTCACATTTTAACACAAACTGATCTCGTTAAATTTGAAAGCATCACTGCCTCTGTTTTCTCAAATATAACCAATTTAAAATATAGAAGGAACAGAACCTTGAGGATATTTGATACAAGACCTCTGAGAGATCAAGCTTCTGCTCAAAATGTTGCTGCATGGTTGCAAATCCAATCAGAAGGGGCTCAAGTAGCCCTACAAGACAGCTTCGTAATTCAGCACCCTTTTTTTGTCTAGGACTGATCTCTGTTGGATTTACTAGCAACAAGCGATCGTTCAAGGCACCGATCAATACTGCATATATGCAAAATGACATAAATATTCAGACAGGTGGAAAAACACTTTTTTTATTAAAAAAAAAGTGGAGGAACTTTTTTAAATTTAATAAATCAAACTTGCTTGTCATGAATTGTAATAGATCATTTAAAACAAAACTAGATTTAAACAATCAAATTTAGAACTTAAGGACCCATGTGGTAGTACTAAAGCATAAATTAGGAATGAGATCAAGAGTGAAAATTATGGGAACAGAAATATGGAGGAACAATTTCTTATTTAAGAGATAAAGAGAAGGAACTCTTTTAATAGATAAAACTTGCTTGTCATGAATTTAACAAATCATTCTAACAAAACTAGTTTTTCTTTTTTCTTTTGAATATGGTGAGTATTGAACCCATAACCTCTCATATAGAGCCCAATTGCTTTAACCAAAGGAGTGTACACTTTGTGTACCTAATAAAACTAGATTTAAACAATAAACTTATACCTTAAGGACCCATATGGTAATATGAAACGATAAATTAGGAATGAGATCAAGAGAAAGAAAATATGGGAATGGAAATCTAGAATTAATATTTATTGTTCCCCTTCCTCAAAAAAAAAAAAAGGTTCCCCTCTCGTTATCACCCCCCTCCATTAGAACTCAGTATTCTTCCATCCACTTCATAGCCATTTAAAGCTATTCCATGTTTCCAGATATAATAAAGTTGTGGAATAACCTATCAATTCCAATTCAAGTAGTATGTTTGTTCCATGTTACTAAATGGAATCATACAGGTTGCAGCTCCTGCTTCTCTTTGTATAAGGAACTTCTCAAGCAGTATGTTTGTTCCATACTACTAAATGGAATCATACAGGTTGCAGCTCCTGCTTCTTTCTGTATATAAGAAACTTCATGCAACTGGATAAGTTGATTATCTATATTTTGCTTCAGAGACCCTTATAAGCTGTAGACAATCTTTTCATCTTAAGAATGCTAACCATTCAGAACATGATACTTATTTGGCTACTCCTGAATTCAGATAAACTGCTTACAGAAAATTAAAGACAAAATAACGTTGCTGCCATAATCAGTTTAAGATCTCTCATGGGTACAAATGACAACAAAGGTCCATCTCAATGACCATCTACCATAACAACAGCCATCTATCATAGAGTCATAACTTATCAGCACCACTTCATCTTTACTTCCTCCTTGTGCTTCCTTTGGTAACCCAAACTCAAAATCTTTGAATAAAGTAATTTAAACCTCATTGCAAATAACAGAAAAAAGTAAATCACTTAAGAGACACAAGTAGGGGTATACTAGTATCTTAAATTGAATTTATCTCTATATTAGAAAACTTAAGAGCATGCCTTTATTTTCTAGATGCTCTATATTTCCCTATATTATGAATGTTTTAGTCTTCTGTACATGTCAGATAACTTTGCATCACAATTATCTAAAGCAAGATATGCAATAAAATTGCTGATAAATTATTCATGGCTGCTAAAGAAAAATTTTATACCCTTTAAATATATATAAACTCACCAGAATAAGGCATACTAATTGAAAGAATAGTACGAACTTTGCTATCCCATCCAAGAACACTAACTGCAGTTGCACTTGAAAAGAGGAGTGCTGGACCAACCCATAGAAGGGATCGGAAGTATACTGAAGTTAAGTTACTAACAAAAGTTCAAACAGGGAAATAAAACATACAAATACAAAAAATTATGCAGTCTCAAGGTTTCAAGGATATTGATGGAAATCCTTTATCAAATTTAGCTGAACTACTAGATAAAATATCCAAATCAGCGGAAGCAATTATAACTCTATGACTAGTCAGTATTCCTGCAACATGACCTTTGATCATTGCTTGCCAATGAACCTGTGCAAGGACACCACATGAGGTAAGAATTTGCAGAATGTAAGACAGAGAAAACTTTGATACATAGGAAAGGAAATATGATACAATTATGTTTCTCATCAATTTATCTTATTTTACTTGAGTACTTGGCAAATGCATATCCAATAATTCAAAGAAGAACCCAAGTCATAGATCCTTGATACACTAAGATAGAAATTAATACATGATTGCAGAATAACACACAATTAGTCATGATTATAATCCACAACAGTAACAATCTTTTCTCATATTTTGATCAAAAACGATCTTTTCTCACATGAAGCTTATTCTTCTCAGATGCTCAATGTACTACAATAATTATAATATATTTAGATGTGACACTCAAAGATGCTAGATGATATCAGCTCTGAGCCTCCAGCCTTAGAACCTTGCCATATTCACAAAATGCAATTTCTTTTAAATTTTTTTAGAGGAATCAAATTTCTTTTAACTTTGAGCAAGAACTAAAACCAACTTTTAAAAATTGAAAAAAGAATTTGCATTCTCACTAACTAAAAAAAACTACAAAGTATCGGGTTAAGACCAAGATTTTGAGGATCGGTGGCAAGTACCAACTCAGATGATTACCAAACTTTGTACAGTTGGCATAGCATACCATATTAACATTTGGTACAGTTCCATACACACAAGACTATGCCCGTTGGTTCCATCAACAGCCTACCTCTAAATCTCATTTGATTTTTCTTCAATTCAGAAGACAAAATACTTCAAATTTTGATTTTTGTAGTATATAAAACAGAAACAATTTACGTACTCTAGAAATTTAATTTTGGACGTACATGTAAGCGCTATTTTATGTTAAATAATTAAAACTCTGCAAAAATTAAACGAATTAAAGGCAATACAATTGAAAAACATATAGTTAAGCTAATAATCATTATAAAACGACTACAAAAATTAAAATTCTACAAATACATTATAAGCATGCTACCATTTTCAAGACAAGAAAAATTCAATTAAGCTAATAATCATGTTTAGGTGAAACCTTGCATCAAAGCACATGTACCAATTTGGTAATTTGACAAATGACATGATTTGGGATTAAGAGGATAGTCTTCAGGCAACTTGACTGATGGAACTTTATAGGAAATTAGGGAGTTAAGGAATTGAAAAAGAGAAGACGAATATGAGAATGACAGTTTTGATATAGTACAAGGTTTAAAGGTGAGCTAACTAAAAGTGATTGGATAAAATTTATGAGAGACAATTCTAGAAGCAAATAAGAATTTTAGGAATATTTTGGTTTCATAATGTTGGAAGAGTACATCATCAGGTAAACTAGCCATGTGCTGATACATCTTAGTATGCTTAGTATCCTAGGATTTGGGCGTGCCAAGCAAAACACCTGATCCATTTTTTAGCATACAAAAACCAGTATTAGTAGGTTATATGACATGCGTACATCTGCCACTCAGAACCTAACAAAGTATCTCACAGTGGCACTTAGGACCAAGAGAAGGTCACTGACTCATACTTAAATAGGAAATTCCATGGTTCAAATAGATATGGATGGCAGTGAAATCAGAAGTCTTTTGGGTGGGAATAGTGTGAAGCTACCAGCACCACAGACAGTCGTGACCAGAGTCCACAATCTGTGTGATAGTTTTCTCCTTATTTTCCTCTCCTCTTCACTCTCTCTTTTATTTGTCTTCTAATCTCCTGTTCCTGACTTCTCTTTTTTTCTAATGACAGTTGCTTGCAGATGTGATCTAATCACAATCTAATGATGCCAGCTGATCTTGAGGGATATTTGTGAAAAGCCTTAAAGCTTAACTGGCATTATCATCAAAGACTTCACAACCTCGGTTATATTAAAATCTCGGTGCCAGAACAAGGACTAGAGAGAAGAGGAGAGCATATATGTGAGGAAGAAGAGAGCACATCTGTAACTAGCAGGCATTCTCAACCATCAGCTATCAACTACGGGTCCACATTTGGACTAAGTAAACAAAAAAAAACAAAAGAAAGAAAAAAGGAGGGGAAAAAGAGAGGGACGGGCAGTAAAACACTATCATTGTTTCACATTTGGACTAATAAATATGCACACCAGACTGGCACAGGCAATTTTCTAAACCTCACTTGAAACTATTAGTGTATTTTGGAGAATTCAAAACATGTAGGAAGTAACCAAACGGAAGGAATGAATGTAATGGAACACAATTTAATGGAAAAGGATTGGCCAGATATATACAGGTTACATTTCATCACTACATAAATACCAATATCGAACAAGGAAGAAGCAGAACTTAGCACCTGGAGAACAGTTTCATTAGGTTTCAACTTAATAAACTTCTTTCCATCCGTTTTTGTTGAGATGTTTTGGCCATCATCAGTTGATAAGCGGTATCCTTGAAGCAATTTAGCTAGTCCAATGTGCTTTCCAGAAATAGCATACAAGATGGTTGACTCTGCAAAATAGGGTAGTGACATGAGCAAGAAGTACTCAACCATTTGGCAGTTCAAAAAATCAGGAAATTGATAGACATTATCAATTGCCATAATCTCTAGGAGAGGGCAGCAATAAACACCTAACGGGGAGGAGAATATGCGATCAACTTCTGTTTCAAAAGTAAACTGTAGGGGTCCTTGGTTTGCAGCAGCTTTGGTCTCAGAAAATGAATTTTCATCAAGTGCTAGATTTTTCTCATTATCTTCTATTGAACCTGATGCTGCCAAAATATAAAGAGCAAGGCTAGTTCTATCTTCATCCAGGATAGCATATTGGTTTTCACCAGGACCCAGAAGTGCTACATCTTGGCCTACATTATGAGAAACATATTAGAAACTGAAAACATACATGCCAACAGAAATCCGCTAAAGAAAGTACACGACCTTTCACTGATGTTCCTTTAGTATTGACCGACTGTAGATCAGTCTGCTCCCAGTAAAGAACAACTTCATGAACAACACCATTGGCACCACTTAATTCAAATACTACAAGAAATAGATGCTGCTTCGAACTGTAAATCATGGTTTTGGGAGTACATTCTACATTTCCAGGAATCTGAAAGAATAAAAGATTAAAGCTCAATCCTACAGAACACAATAATTCTCCAGATTTTCCCCAATAAAAGATCAAAATTAAGGTCCTTGTTTGTACCGTGGAGTACAGTTTCTTATATACACTGTCAGCCCCTGAAGCAATATTATAAGCCATGAGGTTGAAACCATCAAGGTAAAATGCTCTGACAGGATATTGAACAACCCGATTCTCTTTATTGAAGAAATTTAACTCCAAATGAAAAGGCTGGTAAATCAAACTGTTAATGGTTAGCAGCGTATTAAACAACACAAAAGCAAAAGCCTGAAATGCAGCAAATAAATACCTGGCAAACAGGAACATCTCTAAGTTGATTTTTAGCCTCTGAGATTGTGATGACAGGCAACCGAGATATTGGCCCACTTTTAGCATGCCCTTCCATAAAATGCTGCATGATATATAAGTGAAAAAATTAGAACAATCTAGATGGATAGAGGGCAAGGTGCAAAATTAAATGTCTGAAAACAGTATGGCAAAGGGACAGGAACTACAATATGTTGGATCTAACAAAGCTAGATTGTAATCACATTTTTTGTGTCTCATAAGCCACCATAGAGCCTTTAATGTTCGATGTAATATAATTGCAGGGGGTGTTGTCCTAGTGCATGTTTTACTTTACTCATTTGTATTTTTCTTCTTTCTTCTCTTCTCATTCTAACTTTGATGTTTTATTTTTTCTTTCTTTTCACATCCCTTTTGGGATGATATATTGTATCATTTCAGAATGGTGAAATGAATGCAATGTTTCTTTTCTATAAAAAAAAAAACAAAGCTAGATTGTAAAAATCCACTTAGCTATTTTGATGACAAAATAACAAAGCTATGGCAAATTTGCATTAACAAGTTATTCTAAGACATTTTCACTGTTGAGAAATATGATCATGATAATGAGGGATGATGCATGCCTCAGACAGACATCCTTGGCATGTAATCATCAGTTTTAAAATGCTTGATGTTAATAAGAACAAAATACTGTCAGTACAAAGGACATATAGGTACAAGATACCAGCATTTATGCACTTTCTGAGGTAACACAAGGAAGTACAGCAAACAGACTTGTGTCCATAATTGCTGTCTTTCTATGAATGATCAAGATGCTAGATAGAGCTGACAAACTCCCAACAATGACATTATTGCCAAAAGGTCCAAAAACCAGAAGGTAGAAAAGCAAGTCAAACAAGTAACTTACACTGTGAAGAAATGCCTTTCTTGCAATATCAGAAATAGTTAGCTGACTTTGCCTGCAACATAAAGAAATTAAAGAAAACAGCCATTTATTTAAGTTTCGCAGCATTGCTCACCAAGAAAAGAAACACTAAGGACATCTATCTTTCAAAAGAATAATTAGAGCTAATGAATCAAAGAAAACACCATAATGAGTAATAACATAAAGCAAAGAAGGATGAGTAACCACTCAAATTGCACTAAAAAGATGGCAATACTTTGTAAAAACTCAAAAGACGGTTTCCTAAAAGAGCATCAACAACATAGCAAGAAGTTGATCGGTGGAGTTTCTTCAATCTCTGCCAATTCTACAGGCACGGAAAGCGTTGGATATTTTCCTATCCTTCGCTTGAACCCCCGCCCGGCTCTTTACATCCTTCAATACTACAGTTCGCCTACCTCCTTCGCTATTCCAATCGAGCAACACTTTCTTCAGTTGTTTGATTTATCTCATACGAAACTCGCCCGCAAGTCTGCTAATCTGCAGGTCCTCCAATAGAAAGAACCCTATCCTTCTTTGTTGGCATCGTCACAAACTTCGAATTTGCTGATACCTACTGTGGTTTTAATTCTACCAATTTTATCCAAATCAAAACTCACTGGCACTCTTCATGGATGTCTATACGTGGAAAACCATCCATAGCTGGCTTTCAACTCTAAACAAAGGCGCTCTGGGCAGTAGAAGAGTGATATCAGAATGGCTGGCCACCAAACCTGAAATCATGGAGAAGTTGATGTCAAGATATACCAAGGACACTATGGTGTATCATATCCAGGGGCTTCATTTGAAGTTGCTAAACAAGAGGAGGAGTTTCTTAAAGGGATATATACAATCAATGGAGCAGCATCCACGGTATTCTCACAATCCCCCCACATGGAGAGTGAAGGATACTAAAGGATATCCTGATGCTGTATTTAAACAAGATGACCAAGGATGGCAGATGGTGACTGGCCGTAGGGGGAAGAAGGTGCAGCTGAAACTGATGGGAAAGCAGGACATAAATCAGAAACGTACGAGTGAAAGGGTAAAGCTGATGCATGGCAGGGCTGTCACCAACCCAAACATCAGCCATCTGGTCAAAGGGTCTATACAAACTGGGAAAGGATATGCAAACTGTAGAAACAGGGAGCATGTTTCTGTCTCAGGGCTGAGAAGGGAGTGGAGAATTAAAGGTGATCATCGGCTGAAACCAAGAAATCCTGTGCAGGAGAATCTGACTCTGCTTGGTACACGGGAATCCAACAGCAGGCCCAAACCTACATTTGCAGAAGTGCTTCAGAAGTATGGCAATGAGAGTCCTCAAAGCCAAACGCACACAAAAGGAAACATTACCCTTTCAAGCATATCAGTTGCCATGCTAAATGAGCAATACAGATGTTTCCGATGTCTAGGAAAAGGGCATCAAGCAGGAAGGTGCAGATCTGTCAGGGTATGCTATAAGTGCAGACAGCAAGGCCATGAGGGAAGATTCTGCAGAATCGAATACAGCAAGCTAGCAAGTAATGTAAGGAAGGAATACTACTCAGAGCTTGGGATTGAGAAGACATCAGGCAAGTCCAAATATATTGCCACACAAAATAGATTGAGATTCCTTGAAGAGAATTGTGTTGTCGTTAAGGTTGAAGGTTGCATGGAGAAGGAGCTAAATATTGCAGATGCATTGGCAAGCATATTTGAAGATGCTAATAAACATAAACATCTTTGGAAGCAAGCATAAATGAATAATGGGAAAGTCTTGGTGTTTACCCCAGCAGTTGGACATGGATATTATAAGAGGTGTCTTCTACAAAAAAAGCTTATACACTTTAACCAATCCTTACTTGAAGTTAAGGATTGGAAATTGCAGGATGACTGTGATATTTTGAGCAGGAAAACAAGGATGAAGATTACTTTGTGTGGATTGCCAATTGCCATGTGGCATAAGGAAGCAATTGAAGAAGTTATTTCATCTTTTGCTGATCTGGAGGAGATACACGGAGACTGTGCATCATGGAGGTATGTTACTAGGTGCCAATTAGTTATTTGCAAACCAACAGCAATTGCTCTACCTGCATATGTCATGTCACGTTTAGGGGGGAAAAAATTCCTTGTTTCTATCAAGAATGGATGGGAACATGAGGAGGCATTTGTCAATGACATCCATAAACAGGATGGACAGGAAAACAGGGAGAAGGAGGTACAATCTGTATCTATCTCTAAACACACTGTCTCAGAACATTACCCCGCGAGCAAGTGATCAATGCACAGAGGATAATAATGCATATCCAGTGAGCAAGGTACTTCCTCAAGGACAAGAAATGGGTATGAGTCAATTTACTCATGAGACCCTCACTTCAAATGACGCCATGATTGCTGTCTCCAACCCCCGCGCAGGGAGTGCATGCCCATTGGGCCTCTGCCTTCCAGTCCTCGGGTGGAAGGAGGGGGCAAATTATGCAGATGAAGTAGGCCCAACAGGCGAGGATTCAACCACGAGACATGTCATTTCTGTGTCATCAGCATTCAAGAGGTTAAAGAGGGACTTATTAATCTCAAGCAAAGGTTGTATTTCTCTGAAGTACAATCGGCAACATATTGACTTTGGGGAACAACTGCTACATGGGGAAAAGTTAAGCTTGCAGATAAAACAATTGAGCATCAGTTTGGCAATTTATATGGAAGGGGAATGTTTTCATAAACTCAACATATTGCAAACATTGAACCAAAGGCACTTGAGTTTCAGCATTGAAAGGTGTATAGTGCAAGCGTTCATTGATGAGGCTAGGGGATTTTTGTGGCTGTCCAAAAATGCACAGTCTGCACAGTCACAGAAACAGAAGGAAAATCAGATGCACACATGGGAGACCAGAAGTATGATAAGTATGAGTTCTGGTAGATGGAAAGGAATGATATACAAGAGGAGGTTTCGGTGGAAGGGTAGACGCAAGATTATCTCAGCAAGAAACCTGAATGTAGCAGTTCTAAGGGACAAAATGGTGAGACGAAGTGAGCGGCTTGCCAAGAAGGGACTACAGAATCCTTCGGCTAATGTCTTATATAGTGAAAGTATGGAAGGAAAAACAGATAGTGAAAGGCAAAGAGTCTCGCAGTTTAAAGAGTTGGGCTCAAATCCACATTTAATGATTAAAATCAGAATGTTAGGATTTGAGTTGGTGGAGGAGAAGGCAAGGCAATTGGGTGTTAATCCTGGTGTTTGATTTGTTTCCATGGACAAGATGCTTTTTAAAGTACTATTTTGGAACATTAGGGGTTTGAACAGAATGGGGAAGAGAAGAATGATTAATGATGTACTTAAGGATGGTAGGATTCGAATATTTGCTGAGACAAAGTTGGAAGCATGTACTAGTTCAATAATCAAGAGCATCACAAGCTCATGTAGATATGAGTTCATTACTAAAGATTCTATTAACATGAGTGGGGGTCTTCTAATTGGATGGCACAATGATTTCTGGGATTTGCTTGCATCTCACATTGGTGATACCTACATATTGGTTCAGCTGCAGGGTAAGTATAGCCAACAAAAAATAAAGGTTGCAAACTTTTATGGCCCACCGCGCCATGAGGGAAGAAATCTGCTATGGCAAGAGATGGAGGAGGTAGCTGAACAAGAGGACATGATCATTATGGGGGGTGATTTTAACCTGACAAAGAATTCAGATGAAAGGATAAATTGTACGGGTCACCCAAGAGATTCACTAAAGTTCTCTAAGGTTATTGCAGATCTGAATTTAATGGAATAACCAATCACAGGAAGGGCCTTTACATGGGCGAATCATCAGAAGCCTCCTGCTTTTGCCAAGCTAGATAGAGTGTTCCTTAATGCATCAACCCAAAATACTTTTCACCTGGCCACATGCTCAGCCGGTAGTATGAGACTTTCTGATCATTGTCCATTAGTTTTCAATTCAAATTCAAGCAATCGGCCTCCAGCTCATTTTAAGTTTGAACAGTACTGGTTGAAGCAAGGTACTTTTAAAGAAACATTTTTGCAGAGTTGGGCATCAAATCCTGGGTTATCTCAGTTTGAAAACCTGCTAAAAACATGGCCTTTTAAAACCAAAGAGCTGAGGAAGACACTTAAAAGATGGAATGCTGAATTAAATGTTATGAAGAAACAGGTCAGAACTGAGCTGGAAGATCAAATCAGTACTATTTATTCCAAGGTTGAGAAGGGATCCATTATGCCGCAAAAACTTGATGAACTTAAAGTGCTAAGACATCAGCTGGATGCATGCTATGTAGCTGAGGAGCAATATTGGAAGCAAAGAGCGAAAGTTCGGTGGTGCAAGGATGGTGATCGCAACACCAAGTTCTTCCATATGTATGCTAGTGTAAAGCACAGGAAAAATCATATTGGCCTGCTGAAAGTAAATGGGACAGAAACATCTGATCCGAAAGATATCATTCATGCATTCTATACTCATTATAAACAACTTTTGGGAGTTAAACATGTTTCAAAGTTGTTAATTAGGTGGGAGGAGTTCTATCAACCACACAGTATACCCTTGGATCGATTGAAGAATGATTTTGATGCATTGGAGGTGAAGGGTGCAATAAATAGGATGGGAAAAATGAAGGCCCCAGGCCTGGATGGCTTCATACCAGAATTTTACAATGCTGTTTGGGAGGAGGTAAAGGATGAAGTCATGCAAATCTTCAAAGTGTTCAAAGACGGGAAAGCTGATATGAGGAGAATATCAATGAGTCACATTATTCTTCTTCCTAAAAAGCAGGGTGCGAATACTACAGGGGATTTCAGGCCCATTAGCCTAGAGCATAGCATGAGGAAACTTATATCCAAAATCCTTGCTGATAGACTTAAAGAATTCATGCCAGATCTGATTTCTGAAACTCAAAGTGCTTTTATTCGAGGCAGATCAGCAGCTGATGTTTTTATGGCAGTGACAGAAACTATTCATGCATGTAAAAGGACAAAGGAATATAGTTTATTCATCAAGTTAGATATTGAAAAGGCCTTCGACACAGTATCATGGGATTTCATTGAAAATATTTTGAAAGCTAATCAATTTCCGCCTGAATGGATACATTGGATGATGGATTTGGTCACCAAAGCAGATTCTGCAGTAATCATCAATGGTACGGCAAGTAAGCCTTTTGCTCATAGGAAGGGGCTATGGCAAGGTAATCCGTTATCTCCTTACTTATTTGTATTGGTCATGGAATGTTTTTCGAGGATGGTTAAAAAAGCATATCAGTTAGGCCTTATCAAAGGAGTGCTTAATCAGATACAAGGAAATGGAGTTACCTATGTGGGGTTTGCAGATGACATTGTCCTCTTCTTACAAGGGAAGGAGGAATACATTAACAATCTAAAGCTACTGATTGATTGTTTCTATGATGCATCTGGACTCAAGATCAATTTGGCTAAATCTACAGTCATTGATCTACAAGGGAGGCAGGATATTTCAGCCAAGTTTGCCGACATCCTAAGTTGCAAGGCTGGTGCATTTCCAATTCAGTATTTGGGACTTTCTTTGAGAGATGGTAAGCTTAAGAAGGAGGATTGGCGCACAATTATATATAAGATGGATAGTCATCTTGCGGGCTGGAAGGGTCGATTGCTTTCTAAGGGAGGGAGGTTGATCCTGCTGAATTCGGTCCTATCATCAATCCCCTCTTACTTCTCAGCAGTGTTTAAGATTCCTCAGTGGGCAATTAAAGAAATGGATAAGCGAAGACAACGCTTCTTATGGGGCAAGACTGAGGAGCAAAAATACACGCTAAATCCAGTGAATTGGAAGGTGGTAACAATGAAAAAGGAAATTGTGGTTTAGGTATCCTTGATCCGAGGACACACAATGATGCTAGATTGGGAACTTGGATGTGGAAATTGATAACAGGAAACTCCTCAACTTGGGCGAGGGTTGTGAAGTGGCAATATTTTAGAAGGAAGGACTGGTTTAGAGTCAAAAGCACTGCAGGATGGTCTTATACTTGGCGTGCTATTGCCAAACTAAGGAGGGTGTTCATGTGCAGCCTAGATTATGAGATAGGAGATGAAACTGACATAAGCTTCTGGTTTGAACCATGGCTTAATTATAAAAGCTTGGCAACTGTGCACAGAGAGGTCTTTTTAGCAGCTGAATGTTCACTTACATCATTGGCTCAGCTTGCTAGATGGGAAAATGGTAATTTTGTGGGCTGGAGAATAATTGTCACAAATGAAATCTCCTCAGCAGCTGTGGTAAAGATCACGGATGACATGGCAAGTATTAGACTTCATGAAGAGCCAAAACAGATTGGGTGGAGATGGACAAAAGATAAGAAGTTTTCAGTAAAATCAATGTACGATCTCATGAAGGAATCAGGTATAAAGGACATTGAGGGAAGCATGTTATGGCAGGTTAGGCTTCCACTCAAAATAAATTTCTTCAATTGGCTGATGAGGAAAGATAAGTTGCATACTAAAATACGTTTGGTTTGCAAATGCATCATAGTTGATGAATTATGCAGTCTTTGTAAAGGGAATGTTGAAACCCGTGATCATTTATTCTATATGTATCCCTATACAAGAAATGGATGGAATTTATACTTGAAGAGGTTGCAAGTGGGATTATATGACATTGCAGTCCTACCGTGGGACACCAAGGGTGACAAAGATGAAAATTTGAAAAGGATTAAGCAGCTAGCAGTGTGGCATTGGAGTATTTGGGGTGAGAGGAATAGGAGGTGTTTCATGGGGCTTTCAAAGTCAACAATGAGTTTAGCTATGCAGGCAGCTGATGCACTGAATTTTTACAATACCTACAAGCCTCCGTAGCACACAAAAGATGGTTTCTTGCTTTTACCCTCAGCTACGAGTTACATCCGGTGCTCATGCTTAGGGAAGCGTTATACTAATTTGGTGCTCATGTTAATGTATTCCTATATCTATTGTGTCCTGGGTTTTATTTGATTTTTTGTTCTTTCATTTTCCTAGTCTTGGCACACATGTATATCTTTCTGTCTTTTCTGTTTTCTTCACATCCTTTATGGATGACATTGTATCATTTCAGAATGGTGAAATGACTGCAATTAATTTTCAAAAAAAAAACATAGCAAGAAGTTCATGTTTTGATTGTACACCAAACTTATATCCAGTAAATGACGAGGTGATCAAGGGACACTAAATCTATAGAGCTTGGGAAGCAAGTTCAGAAGAAAAGACTGTAATTTAAACATTTCAGAAAAACAGGATAAGAAGGTAAAAGGATTTAGATATTTAGGTATTAAGACATTGCATTTCTGGCAAAACCATGTTTTCAAATATCAGATTTAAGTCATTTTATCATAGACCCAGCATCACAGCATGGGTCCAACTCATAATAAAACCCGATCCGTAGACAGAAAAAAATGGCACCATGCTTTTTTTCAATCTATGGTAGCAACAACCCTTCCACCTTTCAACCAGGAGCCACAGAGAATAGCTGGTTGAACTCAAAAGAGGCTGCTTAGTGTACCAAGTGCACACTAAGTCTTGGTTTTAAGTGAGCAATTGTGGAAGTTCGTTTTTTATCTACTATGATTGAGGATAAATGGAAGGCTAGAGTATGGCTATGAAAATAGGATTGGGTGGCATCAAAAAAATTAAAAATATGTTTGAACATAGATGGACATCAGGCCATGCTTGACACTTCCAGCTCATGTCAGCATGAGGATAAATCTTTTAAGTACATATCAAGTATTCTGCATTCTTATAAAAGTCCAGCTCAGCAACTGGAGTTCAGCTCACTCACCAATGACACACTGCTATACCAAGAAATTCAATATGTCAAAAAGCAATCACGTTCTAGATAGTATTTAGTTTTTGTAGAAACTAGCATGCCTAACCAGGTGAAAGGCCCCTAAAGATAAAATCAAAGTTGACACATAGGAGGAGTTTTGTAGAGGCTTCTAATAACTATACATAAGCTAGTATTGCAGAAATCCTAACAGAAATAAACTGATGAATATGCATATCCCTGGGCTTTGTGCTCCAGCTGATTTTACAGTGACACAATCCAAAAAAACAATTATCTGCAATACAGTTAAGGAAGTAGCTATGTCAACTATCTTAAGTTTTCTAATCACAATGGCATTGCAACTAAAATCTTAACACTTCATGAGACATGATGTACCCCATTTACACTCTTAAAACTCATCACACATGGGCATCAAGCAGGTTGACAAGATTAGCAAGTCTAGCAACTGAAACTTGAACTAAACTAGGATGTAAAGATTCTCAATGCATGGGCTTGATAAGATTACAACATAGGAGCCTCCAGCTGTGATAATTTCTAAGTTTCCATCACATCTAAAAGCTTAAGCCCTGATGAATAATTGTACCTTCACTTATATTTTTAACAAACTATTATTAATATTAATAGATCTGCAAATATGGAGAGAAAAAAAAAACAGCACACTTAGCACCAGGGATAAGTACCGCTTCAATAGATGTTTGAACTTGATTAAAATCATCAATAGAACAGAAACACTTCAATGAAAAAGCAAGACATGCTTAATACTCTACTTGAATTGGAAAATTATAAAAAAAAAACTTTCATGAGAAGCAGATCTCCATAAATTATCTACAACTAACTGTAGCTAACAGAATTATAAAGGAATGTGAGATTGAAAAAGTCATAGGTCGTATGCTATTTGAGAAACTGAGATAATAAGTGCCACAAAGAGCTGGAAAGAACTAACCCCTTGAAGTGATGCTCCTGTAACTGAGCCTGAAGCTGGTGATCTGCTAATATCCCTGATGAACCCAAATCTAAAAGCCTTTCTTTTAGGACAGCAGCTGTAATTTGAAAATTGAGAAGAAATTATTATATGCATGTACAAATTACTAAATAAAAGTTGTTACAGTGCCTCAGACTCAAAAACAGAAATAAAAGCATTCATATCCCAAATAGGTATAAACAGTGAGAAATAGACTGATAAGAATAAGATAGAATACTCCATCCAGAGAAGAAAACAATGTGGAAGCTGTTTCTTAGCTCTAAAATAGAGTAGTTTAAAGGTGAATTTAAAAGAAGAAGATCAAGTTAACATAGTAAACAAATACTAATTAAAGCCATAGCCTACTGTTGTCTTTACAGTGATCAACAAAGAACTTGAAAATAACTCACCAACAAAGAACTTGAAAATAACTCACCATTAGAGCCTCTGGCACCTTGTAGAACAGAAAATAGTTGTTTTCTTCCTTCCCTTGTATATGCAGCTTTATTTTTTAGACTATGCTCACTTGATGTGTCCTGCTTCATGTTCAATCTTAGTGCATTTTACATTATAATGAAGCAGTATATTGTTCTAAAAAATTACATATTGTTCCATACTTAACTGCAAAAAGTAATGCTGCCAAATTTAATTTTGGATGAGCTGTCAAATTTCTGATTCGTGGTAATGGATAAACAGCTTCCCCATCTTGAAGAGATAAAATCTTAGTAACATCGATATTCTCAATTGCTACCAAGGAAGAACAAAAGATCATCCCAATGTTAGCATCAGTAATAATTAAAGATCACATTAACATACCAGATAAATAAATTCATAGGAAAGAGCATGCAGATCCAAGGCATAGAAAATGATCGTCACACTAGTTCAGATAAATAAATTCATATGAAATAGTGTAAGTGGATCATGTAAAGACAAAACATGTGAAAAACATTTATTGTAAAGCAAAAGGTAAAATGGCATTTACCTGCATTCTCAAAAAAATTAGCCTGCATAGGCTGTCTATTTGGGTTAACTATTACACGTGTCTTCCATACTTGAAATGTACCATCCTTCAAAACAGTAACAAGAAACCGCAGTGTCGGAAGCCATGAAATGGATGTTATAGAATGCGATCCAACCTGTTTACTGCATGGAGTGTTGAAAAGAAGAGTCAGAAACAGGAAAACCAGTAAAGCATGTCCTAGTTAAGCAGCAAAGAGAGCATATACAAAACAGAGCAGGTGGCAAAATCAACTAGATACACAAAGGTGATATACCCTGATATAAACAAAGTGTCTGAAACAAACTGAAGCAATAAATCACAGTTCAAAGCATTTGATAAAAATGAAGCAGATTGTAGGCACAACTATCAGAGTTTGGGACATCCATCCATCAACCACCATTTGATAGCAATCATGTCTAAGATCAACAAGAAACTCCAATTGTCTAGTATTTGCTCTCACTCAAAAACCAGCCCAGCTGTATTGTTTGGAGTTGATATCAATATATTTTTTGAAAAAGGAAGCTAAATTATCTTACCATAACTAGACTGGATATAGAAATTAAAATCCAAAATTCAAAACACATTGGAGATGAGGGGTATCAATCCCCGTGCCTCTCACATGCTAAGCAAGAGCTCTACCATCTAAGCTACATCCCCAAACATAAATTTGCTAATTCCGAGGTATCCATACGATGTTTGTGCCATGTGCCCAATCAGTGTGGTAAGTCAATTCCTTAACTCTCATTGTGTTAGTCATTAGAATGCAGCTATGAGGATTCTTAGATACATAAAAAAGTCACCAGGAAAAGGAATAATATACAAAGACAGAGACAACACGAATATTGTGGGTTACACGGATGCAGATTGGGCAGGATCACCGTATGACAGAAGATCAACTTTAAGATATTGTGTGTTCATTGGAGGAAATCTAATTTCATAGAAAAGTAAGAAACAAAGTGTAGTGGCAAGCAAAAGTACAAAGGCTGAATATAGAGCTATGACACTTACAACATGTGAACTCCTTTGGTTAAAGCAAATACTTCAAGAATTAAATTTTGTGAAGTCGATTCTATGGAATTAGTTTGTGATAACCAATCAGCTTTGCACTTGGCATCAAATCTAATGTTTCATGAAAGGACAAAACACATAGAAGTGGATTGTCATTTTATCAGAGAGAAGATTGTATCTGGCATTATCAAAACAACTTCAGTTCAATCAAAAGATCGATTGGCGGATATCTTTACTAAATCCTTATAGTGACAAAAGCTAGTAAATGTTTGTAACAAGCTTGGTACATATGATATATATGCACCAGCTTGAGGGAGAATGTTAGAATATTTAGAGTTAATATGTGGCCTATGATATGATGTGCAGCTTAGATCAATCTATGGTTGTAACCCTAAGGCTTAGTTCAACTATAAATATGTAAGTGGACCTATGATATGAAAATAGAAAAATATATTTTCTCTTCTCCAAGTTATTAACAAAAACATTGCATTCATTTCACCAATATGAAATGATACAATATCATCCAAAAGGATGTGAAAGAAAGACAAGAAAGTATAAACTTAGAAGGACAATAGAGAAAGAAAGAAACATAACATAACAAAAGAAACTTTAACTAGGACGACACCTCCCTTGAACTCATACTGCAAATTGCAAACAAAGTCAATGGTGGGAGTCCAAGGCAGCTTGTGAAATGTGAAGAAGGTTAATGCAGCAGCTGCCTGCATTGCTAAAATCCTTGTTGTTTTCGAGGTTCCTATGAAACATCTTCTATTTCTTTCACCCCATACACTCCAATGCCATACAACATTATTGGCTGCAGTACTGCAATGCTTCGTCATTGGGTGAGCAGCAAGCAGTACACACCTCATGCTGACATGCAAACCAAGCATTCCAAGTGGTTTGCTTTGGTTTATTGCAAATCGACTGAAATCAAGAGGTCCATGTACCAGTCCCGACTCAGACCAGTAAAAACTGTATACCAGGCTAGCACACTTGTTCTCTCCATCCTTGATTCCAATTGCCTTAAACTATTTTTCCATATTAAATCCTCATTCAGAATGAATAATCATTTTATATTTTATCATTTCAGACAAGTGAAATGAATGCAATGTTTCATTTTCAAAGAAAAAAGAAAGAATCGATGATGTTAAATTTATCAACAGAATTGAAGTTCCTATTTTTGTATTTTTAGTATTTTTAATGTTTTAGAGTGTAGTGCACTATTGTTATATTTTGATTCCACTAAGGAGCATGATTCAAATTTATGTATTTAACAATCAAATGTTACCTTGTTCGCATCATTATCTATTGTTTCATTCATAATAAGACACCAGCCTGTATGGGAACAACCATTTTTGTCTACTGACAACACATTGTACTTGATAGCTGTGAGCAATATCGTGGGGCACCAAAGCAGGTACCTAAGATTTATTCACACTTGAATTCAAACTAAATACCGACCTACTGTAACCAAACTTGGGTTCCTATTCCACTCGCAACCCTGCAAAATACTTAACCAACTCCACGGACCCACATAAATGTAAGGAACTAGAGTGAGTATCCTTTAATTTCACATAAACTTCGGCCCAAGTGGAACCCAATTAACAAAGACCAATCTGTGGTTAGGTAGCCATCCAAAAAAAAACCCAACCAAGTGGCGATATCTAGATATTACTCCTCCACAAATCTGTTGGATCTTAATCTACTCTATGAAGAACTATAATTCAATTCACTAGATTCTAGATTTTAGTATTAACTTATCACAAAATCCCGTTCACATGTGGGCAAAAACCTTTTAAAAGAGTGCAAAAACAATGGCACAAAAAAAGAGCAAGTAGACAAATCAGTACTTAAATAGAATGCACTGGCAGCATAAGCAAAAACGGATCAGACATAATCATGCTTTAGGTATCAAAAAGTTCAAAATCTATCTGCAAGGTCATACTTTAAATGCTTGCGGAAAGAGAAAATTAATTACTTAAAAAGGTTAAAATCATGTAAAGTTCCTTCTTCCATTTTATGCAAAAATAAATACTCAAAACAATTACAGTCAAACTTAGTTATATTGGAAATGCACTCTATTAAGTCATTCTATTATCAGCAATACAATGCCCTCATTTTTCCTATTTTGTCTATAAAGTAAAATGGAATTAGTAACTGGCTTGGAAAAACTCACATGCCAATCATATTAGGTCTTTCAGTTGAGACGTCCCAGGCCAAAAGGGCACCCCCTTTGTCACCAACAAATATCCATTCTAAGGTTGGATGAAATGCAAAAGCACTGGCACCAAGGAGCTTAATTGTATTATCAACTGACACAGAAACAGTAAAGAACATTAGGAAAACATGAAAAATATGGTATTCATTATTCAGTGTCAAAAAGAAATAGTCAACTGTACTTTGTAGTGTATAGTGAACTGCATATGTTTGAATGTTATAAGCCCGAATCAAGCCATCAGCATAAGCCACATACTACAACAGGAAAAAGGGAAAAAAAATTACACGGGACAACAGCACAAAAAGACACATTGAAAATTAACAAAAAAAATTAAATGAACTAGATGTTACCAAGACAGGAAGACGAGGATGGCAAGCAAGGTTGACGATAGGCTTTTTAACATCTGGTTTTATCTTTGTTGGAGGTCTACCTCCCTCAATTGTTCCAACCACTTCATATCATCAAAACTTAACACGTTATATAAGGATAATGAAAAAATTGGGGAAAAAAGATCAACCTGATAAAGTCCAAAAAATTAAAACCTGTTACACTCATCCGTTTGTGAAAACCAAAAAATACAACAGGTTGTAGTGGTGTCACTGCAAAATGAACTTCTGAATCTGCAGAGATATGTTCTGTTCTCTTCTCAGGTGAGTGTAGCACAAGGGTCTGCTCAGTATCAAAGTCACATGATCGAATTGTACAATCCTGCATTCAGGAAAAAGAATGTAAAAATAGATAGGACCACTAAGATCACATCAGTTTTGCATCTAGCTACAAAATATTAGTATATCTAGAATACATTGAACTGCTCACGCTGTGAAAGCTGCAGAGTGCAGACATCACCAAAAAACATCAAGGGGCTTTCATGCGCATAAGGCAACCGTCAGAAATGTATTGGTCACAAAAAATACAAAAAAAAGCAAAACAAGTACTCAAATTTTCTAGCCATTTGGAGATTTATCATAACTCAATCGTTAGCTAATTCTTACGTAAAGATTATTCACCAAAAACATAGTCAATCAATTTACCAGCAAAAGATTAGATTCAGAAGGAGAATTAAGAAAATGAAAATATCAATTAGCCAATGTGCAAAGATGGAACGTTGGAACTCCACATATTCAAAAAGTCAACATGATGACCAAGCAATAGACACTGAAGAGTCAAAAACAATAAAGTTGAGATGATAAGTTGATTGCAAAAGAAATAAAAAATAAGTTGATCTGTAACAAAATAATCACAACAGCACAAGTTGATCAGAAATTGAAATAGATTACTCCAAACACCATGGGTACCTACAAATAAAGAACTGCACATCTATTTGTGCAACAATGATACGTTTTTCTTACTGCCTCACTTAAATATTTACCATGAGACTGAAAATGTTACCTCAGAAAAGAATACTTCCAATTTTCAATTCTTAATTCTCCTTTATATGCATTTGCTGATGATGGCCAGCAACGAGACTTTGTATTTATAAGGGAGTCAGCAGAAGTGGCAGAAATTGTGGCAAGCAAGAAAAAAAAGTTGCTCTTAAATCTATAAAGTGAAAAACGACTAACCAAAAAGAAAAATTGCATTACAGCTCTCTCCCTCAAATGATGATCCCCCTCTTTTCCCTCTCTCCACCTATCTAATTGGACCTCCAAGACAACTTCCAAATCTAGACAAGGCATACAAAGAATAGAATTCAACAAGAAAACCTCTTTTTTTAAAAGATACCATTGCATTCATATCACCAATCTGAAACAATTCAGTATATCATTCAAAAGGATGTGATGAAAGGAGGAAAAAAACATAACTGAAAAAAAAGGAAACAACAAATACAGAGGAACAACCTTTCAAAAAAAACAAATACAGAGGAACACATGAGGAAGGAAAAGCATAAACGGCATGTCATAAACACAAAATACAAAACATTACTATTTATGATATTAGGTTCAGTTGGTCATATTTTCAACTTTTTCAGGTTCAAGCTCCATTGGTCATATTTTCAATTTTATCTCCTTTATCACCAATGCTATTATTGAAAGAATTATACCATATTCACCATCTCTGGTATTCCTCTAGATTGCCTAGGGAGAGGAAACTTTGATTTATCTTATGACCATGATTTGAGAACCAAAAAAAAGGAAGCAGAAGTTGACCACAAAGAAAAACTTCAACATGAATGAATGAATATCTCAAAACATAGTTGAACCCTCCATATAGAATGATGGAAAACTGTGGAAAAGGAAATTCTATCAGTCCCAAAGTATGTACAAGGCATGTGAGACCACCTAAGGAAAGTTTTGAGAACTTAAGGCAAGAAATAGAAAATCATCAGTTTCCACCTTCTTCTCTTTCACCCATCTCTTCTAGTTACAATAAACAACATATTATCCACTTCTACCCCCTTGGCATTGTACCAGGTACTTCACCGCAAAAATGTGCCTTGCACACAGCAAGAACTATAAAACTGTAAAGAAAATAAAATGGAAGTCCTCCCAATCATCTCTCTCTGTCTCTTTCTAGCTTTGTGTGCTCTTCTGTCCTTTTTTCCCTCTCTTTTGTCCTGAAAATTTAATCTCAGATAACACTGATGCTTAAACTACAATTGGTTTCAAATGAGAGACATCTCATCCAAGTGCCAAAATGTTTCAATTTCTATTGTGTATATAAAAAACCTAGCCACATCATCTAACCATAAACCATGCAATTTATTGTCGTTTTCACAAAATAATAGCTTTGAGAAACTTCTTTCGCTCAGAGACTTACCATGCTCTTGGCAATTTTTATTTTTCCATATTTTATTGTGGATGAAAATTGTCATAAGTTGTGTGATATCTTACAGCCACAAACAATTTTAACAACTTCGCTAAAATTATATTTACTCATTATCATACTCAACAACTATATCCCAAAATGACCAACTTCTATTTCATAAAAAATGAACATCAGACCAACTAAAACAATGTTAAGACAAAAATACCCCTACATCATGCTAGCAAGGTCTACTTTAGGATGTACTATTGTATCAAGCTGCCATACCAGCTTAAATTACAGAATGAAAAGAGAGTTGCTTGCCTGCAACATATTTCAGAATCACATTAGCTTGTTTTTGTCTTCGAAGTTTTGCTATCATTAGTTTAGGTTTCAAAGAAAGTAGCATTTGATTATGTGTACAACTGGATGCACAAGTCATCTTTAGCTTGTTTGCTACTAAAAAGTCTTGCATTTTCAACTCATTTATTTCTTTTTTAACTAACTGACGAACTGCCCATAGAGCATGATATGATAAATACATGATTGCCTGCTCAAATGATCACACAACTGCAAGCTGGAATCACGTGGAACTTGGAAAAGAATGACCCATTGAGGCCAAGGAGATCCATAGGAAAAAGGAAATTCCTGGAAAACAAGAAAATATGCAAGTAATGCTAGCTAAAACATGGCAAGTCAATCAAACTCAAACATAGCAAGTACAAGAGCACAAAAACAACAAAATTCCAGCTTATACTCTGACATAGCAAGTGATCATTATCAGCAAAAGAGAACTTTGTGAAAAATTAATTATAAACTAACCTCAAGGATGGAGATGACAGCATGCCCACTGGTAGGACTATATGCCATACGAACGACAGGAGATCCAATATTGATTGATGAGATTTTGCTTCCAGTAAGAGCATCAAATTCTGCACAACAGAAACTGCATAAGTAGATTGTTACGGATAGCAGTAACAGCAACAACCATACAGGCTAATCAGACAAAAGTTGCACAATATCATATAGCATAGTAAATGGTAGGGCTAAACTTTTCAACTTTTGAAAAAAAGCAGCATCTACAGAATGAGAAAATCTACTCAAACGTTGAAATATAGTATCCTTGCGGGTTCTTGATTTCATCAGAACTTTCTATCACTGCTATGAGAAAAACATTAAAGAATAATTCAGTGAATTGGGCATCAGAACCTCTTTTGCCACCCTTTCCCATCCACATGAGCATGGCAACCCTCGCGTGCAGGTCAGATTCTTAAATTTTACCAAAAATTATTTTCAACTTGAGGTTCTCCGTGACAATTTGAAAATACAAACATATCGAACATATCAAATTATAGTGCTTTTTAGCTCGAGCACATCAACTCGAGCATACAGAAAAAAAATAGCTTTCAAAAATCAATAAGCATTAAATGATCGGATCATACCAATTATATAAGTCCCAATAGCGACGGCGACAAGGGCCTGGGTGGGGTGGAAGACGGCGGCGTGGGGCTGATGGGGCTTGAGGCCACGGCCGACGTGCCGCAGGTCCAAGTGTTGAACAGTCGCCCACTCCATCCCTTTTCTTCCCGACGCGAACTAGAGATCTCCTCCGATCTCCTCCGCCGCCGCTCTTCCACTTCCTCCTCCACCGAGCAGATCTACGCAACACGCGTGAGAATCATTGGGAGAGAGGTCTCAGATCTGCGGCGCAACCGCGATGGATCACGGAAATCCTGTGCTGGATCTCGACGAGGGAGGCAGCAGGTGCAGGGGAAGGAGAGGAGATCTCCGAGCCTGAGAGTTCTTGCAGCCGCGATCCCGCGGAGAGAAGGAAAAAGAATTAAGAGTGGTTAAATGAACACAAAAAAAAACACAGTCGGATAAAAACTTCGGACTACCAGTCAAGTCCAAAGACTCGACCCGGATCCGACCCGACTCAAGAACGCAAGGGAAACCGGGTTGGCTTGTTACTTTTCAAACAAATTTCAACCCAGCAGATGAGCACAACTTTATTAAATATATAATATAAACGATAAATTAAAATGTGATAAAGTTTAAATCAATTTTTTCACTTACCTTTTATAAAGAGTTTTTTTTTAATTCTAGTAAGTGTTTCACTTTATTACACAAACTAGAGGTTTCTATAATTTATACGGTGACTGTTTTAATTTTTTTAATAAATAAATAAATTAAGTATATTTAAAAAATTTAAATATCTAAGATGAGATTCTAAATATTTTTAAAATACATATTAAAAAAACCAAAACCTATATTATGTAGTAACTATTTTTAATTGATGAAAGTGATAATATATTATAGGTTTTAAGAGCGCAGAATTTTTTAAAAAAATCACCTTAAACTAGTGGGATTTCAACCCATCTTATTTCAAAAGTGACATCTTGATTACAATTACAGAGAGTAAGAAAATTATCTAAAAAATAAAATAGCTAGGTTAACCTCAATTTAATTAATCCTAAATATATGTAACAAACGCAACCAAAAAACTATAATTTTAGCCGCTTTCTTTTCCCCTTCCGCATCAACAGGCCAGCAAAAATAAAAACAAAAACAAAAAAACCTTCTCCGAAGTGACCCTGGATTTTGCCGCATCAGAAGAACTTGGAGGGATCGAAAGAGAAAGCTGGATCGTACTCCAAGTGATCCATCATGAACGCCGAAGCGCTCATCCGCGGCGAATTCGTCGTCGAGTTGGAGGTCGCAGCAGAGATTATCTCGGTGAGGTCGGACTCCGAGGTGTTGAGCAAAATCCCCCCACCGTAGCTGCTCATCTGGGACGGCGGCAGAGACAGGAAGTTCGAGTCGGAGGTAGTCGCGGTAGGCGAGATGAATGGGGGAGAGAAGCCGGGCACGAAGCTGCAGCTCTCCGGCGGCGCCGAGGCGGATGCAGGGGAGAAGAATTGGGCTTGATCATGAGCGACGCCTTGGAAAGGGGTCGAAGAGAAGGAGAAGGCGGAGGAAGGGAGGAGTTGGGTTGTATGCAGATCCAGGGTCTCGGTTTGGCATGTCGTCGAGCAGTTGGGGGCCGGTGGCGGGAGCAGCGGATGGGCGCCTGCGGGGGGCAGCGGCTCCGGGTGCAGGACTTCTTCCTCCTCCTTGGGCTGGGCGGCCGGTGGTGGTGCTTGCAGGAGCTTGTGCAGGCAAGTGTGCTCGCCGCGGTAGGAGACGTCGAAGAGGCAGGGGTCGTTGTCGGACCTCTGCACTTGCTTCGTGGCGAGGCAGCCGACGCTGTTGCGGTGGGTGCATCTGTAATATCCTCTGCAAGCAAGAGCATTAACTCCTCGTGAGCAGTGCGTTCAGCACGATAAAATATGCACTTTGGGGGTGAAATCAATCGGCAATTCGACTTTGGAATAAATGAAATCGACAGCAAAAGCAACTGAAAAATGTCAACGGTGAGAACAACATCAAGCTAAAAGCAGCTCAAACAAAGTCAAACTACTGGATGATGAAAAAGAAGGTTTTAACTCTCAAATTGAGAAGCAGGTGGTAAAATGTTCATTACCTGGGATGCATCGCTCCGAGGATCTCCTTCTGCCCGTACTTCCTCCAGCTATACCCGTCCTCGAGACCATCGGCGGCGCTGCCGCCGGAAATGCGAACTTGGTTCGTCCACTTCGGCAGAGTCTTCCTGCGACAATTAAACCCACACGCGGTTCTGGACCATAAGACAAAACCATCGGAAACAAGACACCGAAGAGGTAATCCTCATATGGCAGCCAGAATTTGATGGGCATTTCGTGTTCGCACCTCTTCTTGCACATCTCCCGGCGCTCGTGCTCCTTGAACACCCTCTCGGAGTTCTCGCTCCTCGGGCTGCCGCTGTTCGACTGCGGCGAGTCGGAAGCGACGGGAGCAGCGGCAGCGGCGGCGGCTGCCGACGCGGACGGGTTGGCGGTGTTGTCCATGAGCCTGGCCGTGGAAATGGCTTCCTCCAGATTGGACCGTATCTGCTGGAGCAGCGACCTGCACAGCTCGTCACCGGAAGCGGCTCGGAGATTCGCTTCCAGCCGCCGGGCCTGCTGCTCGCCCTGCGACAGCAGGCTCAGCAGCAAGCCGAGATCCCAAGAGCAGCGGCCTCCGCCGTCCCCTTGCATTGATTCGCCGAAGAACTCGATGGCAATCGGGAAGAAGCAGCAGAGCACCGGTCGTCGAAGAGGCCACGCACGTAGAAGAAACAGCACGGAATCATAACAAATTAGTCATCTACTTGGAAGGAGGAGGTGAACTCCAAAGGCTGAAGCAATAAACAAAGGCGGGCGGAGGAGAGGGAATTTAAATCCGAGGGTTCGAGCTCTCGTGGTACGAAGGGTTGACGGAAATGCCGAGTCGTTTTCTTCATCTTCTTCTTCTTCTTCTTCTTCGACCTCCAACAGAGTTGAATGGATGATGATTCGATGGTGGTGGTGTTTGACGGATTCAAAGGTCGATTAAATTGTACGGTGAGGGAAGGGGGGGAGGTTTGATCATCTGGAAGACGAGATTAAGAATACGAGAGAAGGTCAAAGGAAAGGAAAAAGTAAGGAGAGTGTTGTTCAAAGGAAGCAGCTTCTCCTTCCCCCCGCGTTAGGTCGCCTGCGAAAGCGAGGTCGGCGGTAGTCGTAGCTCAGTGCTCGAGCTCCGGTCCAAGAAGGGGATCCTTTGCGCCGGACGGGACAGCAGACGGGGACGGAAGCCCTTCACTCCCCATCTGCCTGCCGACCTCCTCTTCTTCACCGGTCAACGGAACCTCTTTTTTCCCTTCAAATCATTAAAACTGACTTTAGAAAGAATAAATGTATCATAATTTTGAAAAGATATTGTTGGCGTTACTTAGTAAAATAAAATATGTTGTATTTTATATACACGTCATAATTGAATGGTTAGTAAATTTGTCCTTTGTGTGGCAGCTGGGAAAATAGGCATTCCGTGGCTGCTGTATGGGCCGAGACAGGGAGACGGGATTTAGTCCACGCGTGCAACACAAGTTAAAAAGCGTTGGTTTTAAAATTGCTTTAAGTGGGATTTTAATTCCCTGAGGAGTAAAAAGGAAATATTCCAAATATATAAAAAAGAATAGAGATGACATCTCAACTAAAATGCAATCTTTACCTGCAATGATCTACAGTAGTTATAACTTTTATCACTATCAACTACCAATTTTAGTTGTATACAAGGTCTACCTTCTCTAGTTAAAATAATTAAATTATATACAAAAGATTAAATTAAAGAGTCCGATTAATTTTATTATTGGACGAGGATACGGTGAAAAATAATATTCAAAAACTTTAGATATAATTTACTTTTATATATCAAACAGGTGAGACTCGTCGTAGTGATTTGATGAAAACATCAAATAGTTACTCATTAAAGCTAAGAGAGATTGTAGCAATCTTCCTATATTAAATTTATTTTCCTCGTAATACTAGGAGATGTCAATAAGATGCAATCGGTAAGATATTCAAAATGGCTCTAATACTATAAAAGTAAGATTTTAAAAACCTCTCGTACTCTAATATATATAGTTTGTGTATTTTTATTTTATTTAACAGTGTTAATGCAACAGAGTTTTGATTATTGTTTTAATAATAATTTTTAAACAATAATGTTAAAAAGTTAATATAATATTACTAAAATTTTAATAATAGAATGGATTTAAATAAAAATATTTATTAAATTAAATCCATATTTTAATAATTTTATATTCTATCAAGATAATGTTCTAAAGTTATTTTTATTTTATGATTTACTTTACGTTAGAAGTTGATGATAGTAACATATAATATAATATTTATTATATTATATTTATTTACCGGTAAATATCATAATTAATGCAGTTGCTATATAATGATATCTTATGTAGGTAATGATGATAGAATTTATTTATCACATTTGAGAATAGAAAAATTAAAAGTTATTTAAATAAAAAATTAGAATGAAATAATCTCTCCTTCAAGTATATTAAAATAATAATATTTATGTCTAGATAAAGAGAAAATATGAATAAAAAATTACTATGTTAGTGTTATGATATATTAGCTTCTATAAATACTCTTTTTTAAGAAAGTAAATAGAAAATTATTCTTGGTGCTATAATTGTACTGTAAGTAAACTTTTAAAAGGTTTTAATAACATTTGAAAAAAGGCTTTGACTAAATTGATATAATTTTGCTTACTTGGCATGACCACCCGGAGTTCAGCGCACCAATAAAATATGAAAAGGGTAGAAGATAATTCAAAGAGGGAAGCCATGCTTGGAATTTTTTTTTAAAATAATCCTAAAGTGCATCTCATCCAAATAAAAAATACGTTGAATGTGGCATCTTCTACGTGAAGGAGTAGTAGCGATACGAGTTGAGGATATAAAAATAGACAGGATAATATAATATGTAAATAACATGGCGGAAGAAGCTTAGCGTATTTAATAAAATTCCGTTGACCCAATTACCATATATAGCGCAAGGCCGACACGGATGCATATGTATTATAATGAAAAGGCTTAATATATTTAGATTTTAGAGTGCTGATCGGTAGCTACAAATCCATTAATTAGTCCGATTAGACGCCAATGTTTTTTTGTTATTTTTAAAAGACAAAGTTTTAAGTCAAAATTTCAGGATATTTTGTCATTAGATAGAAATGTCAACAGAATCATCCACCGCATGCCTAATAAAGCCAGGATACACAATTTAGACTGGGCCTCCCTACTCGGAGTCGGGGGATGTAATTCCATGATTCTACTAAACCACCTTACTTTTTGGAACAATAAATTAATTTGTTGACTTAGATCAATCTCAACTAAAAAACAAATTAAAAAAAGTAAACCAAATCAGTGACAGTACGAAGTTAGAATGATACAACAAGAGGCATATACTGTCATCATTAAATAAAAATAAATTATACGGACCGAATAATCATAGGCTAACCAATTTAAATGTTTTTTTTTATTTTTGATGGGGAAAAATGAAATTAAAAAATAATATTATTCAAGTATTTTATATATGTAAAAGACTCCGAGATTTCAATCAGGGTTGAATGGGTCGTCGAATCCAGGGAGATAGGCGATAAAGTGCGGAGTGGACTCGGGAAGGGCTTGAAAAAGAATCAGAACACGAAATAAATTTTTAGAAAAAGACCAAACGAAGAAAACTGCAGTGGGTATTAGTAGTAGTAATGGCGAATACGCTGCATGCGACCTGACGACCCCTTCCTCCTCCTGCATCAACCGCGTCGAAGGGGAGCGGGCCCACGTCTTATTCCTTCTCGGACAAGGACGGAGGAGGAGGGCATGCAGCGTTGGAATTCTACGATCAAAAGTTGCAGCTGGGAGGAGACCGTGGAATGGGGAATGCGGGCAGTGAGAGGATGGAAGACCGATTCCACGCTGCGATTGGGTTGCTTCTGCTGGATGAGCGAGTGACGGGGGAGTCAGGGCACTCTGTCTGCCACGTCACTTTCGTATTTTTCTTTAAAAGAAAGAAGGAAAAGATTAGTATGTCGGCCGTTGGCCCAACCAAAACCAACGCCAACCCAGCCACGGCGATGGTCCCCCGACTCGCATCTCCCGCTCTCATCGGTCACGCTTTCCCAGATTAAATTTATTGTGAATACCCCCCATCAGCAGCACATCGAGTGGCAGGAACGCGCTTTCCTCGATCATTTATTTATGCGTCGAGGATTTCCAATTCCTACGGATGACTCCACGAACAGCTCCCAGATTGACCGGAGTAGCATCCGTATTTGCATCGAACCTGCCCTCCGATATGCGAGTAAAAGAAAAATGATAAGGCAGCTTTTCTAAAAGAAGCCCTGCTTTTGGGTCGTTAACTTGCTTATCGCATCAAATAAAAACCAGCAAAGCGATTGTTTACTTGCTATCAAGAAACGAAGAAATATTTTTTTTTTCAAACACAAAAATCCTTATAATTAATTATCTCATCGGTTGGGTCCGCTAAAAATATCAGTTTCTTTGTTCTTCATTTGTTATTATTCAGATGTTTTTGCCATACTTTAAAAAAAGAAGTATTTGATTTAAACTACCACGGCGGAATGATCTACTTAGACAACCACAGAATTGTAAGGTTAGACCCTACTTGATCTTAAAATACTACAGTGCATCCTTCATCCCTTATAGGCATTGTCACGAACAGTACAAGTGCCCAAAGGTGGGACGATTATGGGCTTTTCATATGATGGTCGGTCGATACGTGATGGGCATTTTGCCGAACATTGGAAGCGTCTAAACGTGGATATGAATTGAGGGCCTTCATGCTTTTAGATCTATAGGTAATACGACTGAGTATGCAGAGGTGATTGATTCTGGGCTTTCTGGTAGTCAATTTCTTAAGAGGCATTACGTTGAACTCCTCAAGTGCACAGAGATGAATAACGGAAGTGCACCGAGGTGAATCCCCTTCTATGGGCATCTTCGCAAATGTGAATAATGCTAAGTTTTCACGATTCCTAGGCCTTCGCGTTCGTCTTGTTGATTCCGCGTCATTATGTCGAACACTACAAGTGCAAGGATAAATGACGCTGGGCTTGATCGTGTAGTCAATTTCTTGTAGACATTATGACAGACATTTCATGCTCTATTTTCCTAAAGCATCTCGAGCAGCAGAGTAGAAAGAAAGCGAAACCGCATGCTCGGTGGAGATCATTTGAAGAAAGAAAGAATAGTATCAGACTTAAAGCCGATCGAAAGACATCGTTTGGTTGAGACGGACATCCACGGAGGCAGGCAGATACCACTAACCTGAGCATTCACCGGGAAGTGGATGGATTCCCGGCGCCATCGATCCTTGGGAGACGAAGCGACCGCACCTCCGAGGAGGCGGCGAAGGTGATGTTCTCAAAGACTGTTTCCGAGAAGACATTCTGTGGCTGATAAAAAGGAGAGGTAGTTGATTCCACCAGCCCGCTTATTCCATTGTGCGTTGGACCGTACAATTTATTCAAATAGTGCAGGAATAAGCCCATTCAGGCGAAAGTATGGAATCACTATATTTCTAGTTAAGTAAAACCAACCAATGAACATCCTTAGGTCACCGGTCTAAGATAAGACTTCATCATACAGTACTTAAATTCATAGCATTGAAACACTGATTATAAGATTACATGAACAAAAAATTAAAATAAATAATATCAAACATTGATTATAAGATCATATGAAAAAAAACTTAAAAAGTAAATAACATCAAACACTGATTATAAGATATACATGAAACTTCTATGAAAACAATCTATATCTTTACTTATACCTCCATGGAATTGCATCTTCATAATAGGTCCATTTACTCTATTTTGCGGAGGTAATGTTAATGCTTCATTTTCTCATCTGTCAAACTCTGTAAATCATTCGAAATAAGAAAATGCATGACACAGAGAAGCCAGTAGAATATGAAAAAGAAAATGAAACCAGAGTTCCATAATATTCTTGAACAAGAATCTAACAATTTATTAAGCTACTTTGTCGCGCGGATATAAGACACCTTGCACATGCTCCTATTCATTCAGCAATCGCTGACAGATTCTGTTGCTATCCAGACCACAGTCTTAGTCCACGAGGACAGTGAATTGCTTTGACAGTGTTTGGTGGAGGGGGCACTCATCTTAATTGACTTTGTGGTTGAAGGAATCATGGAGGATATGATGGTGGCCACCTTCTAGCATTCATCGGATGTTCCTCCCTTCCTGAGCATGGTTGAGTCTGATGAACGGAAGACTCCAACATTGCTGATTCCATTTGCCATATCCATGTGCATGATAGACATCGTCGATGTTAACTTGCCTCCTATGTTCAAGGGTCTACTTTGTGTCAATTTAAATATACAACTCATAAAAATTTGTCGACTAAAGGTATCACACATCCTTGTTCCCTCTTATCACATGCTTCAACTAGAAAAAGAGTATTATTATAGTGCACCCTGGCAGAACTTTGTCGAAGTTCATTGAGACAAGCTACAATGATAGAGATTCTCCATACAAAGCAAATAACCCTCTATAAGGACACAAGTTATGCAAAAATATTTGACAAGATTAAAAAATAACAATAATAGAGTTAAGATATTGCCTGATGTAAACTAATGCAGACCCACATTATTGGGCATCTAATGCATGACAAGCAGAAAAGGAGGTCATAATGCAAGCAGAAAACGGAGGCCAAGTTCTTTGGACAACGACGCAGTTATACTAATATTCTTAACATCTTGCTGTAGAGTTCATTCTATGTAGGTTAGAATCAATTTAAGCAAGAAATGCATTTGAAAGCTCCCCACCTATCAACCTGAAACCTATGGATCCCTAGGGATCAATAAAATTATGGGCTTTTATCGTGAATTCTATGGAGGATACAGAATGCTACGATCTATCCTCGAACAGATTGATTGGAATAACTCTTTACCTAAATTTCATGGCTCAAGAAATGAAGAGGCTCGCTATGCTGTCTAAATATTTTCATGACAAAGTAGTCATGGTGCTGCATTTGAATCTAATCCGAAACATGACCTGAGTCCAAAATGAGCCCTAAAAGACAGGAAGCTAGGTAATATGGTTTAGATCGGCTGAGTTTTTATCAGGTCATACTTATAGTTTCAAACTGCTATTGATGGTATATAATCTATATGTAACTGCACAAGAAAGTGATAAGAAGTTTTTCCAATCAACCGCTTCTCTCTTTTAATCAAGTCAGTATTTGTTATATCCAATTTCCAATTAGACAACTATCGAGGTGAAAAATACACAAGATGGATGGTTTTAGCAGTCACCTCAGAACGTTCAGCAGGGTACAATAAATCTGGGCGACAGGCACATAAGAGAAGTTATCATGGTAAGAGATATTCTACCACAGGTATTTTAAAGGATTTAATATTGCATAATGCTGATTGGGTGAATTTGAACTCTGAAAAATTGCTAGCTAGACATAACACAAGAAAAACTAAAAAGAACTATAGTCAACCAACGATGACCGAACCATTGACCCTTACATATCATATCATTTGCATCTTAACATTGACTCAGCTGGAAGCATTCATCCTAGCAATCCAAACTTCTTTGGCTAATCAAGTATTTTATGCCACAATATTTCTTTGGTCAAAAAAGAACTATTTTGTTCAAAAGGTAAATGTTAGTTTAATTCCAGACAATTCTGTAGCATAGCATAAAAAACTGTGGGGTAATGTGTTTGGTTTCCAAGAGAACTCAGGGCTGTTGAGGCAGAGGATTGTTATTTTGACATAAAAGAAAAAGAAAACCTAGTGGGATGTTCATGATAGGAAGTTTCCCTGCATCAAGATAGTATAAATAGACCATGCAAATGGAGAGAAAACAAAAGCTCATTGCTAGCTTTTCAAGAAAACACAAGAAGGGAGAAGGGAAGCAAGAGAACCTAGTGGCTATGGAAGATCAGAAGACTGATCTATACTTTGTCTTCATGAACTTTGATCCAGAATATGAGCGTCTACGTGCAGATCGGTGGGTCCAGATAAATTTTTTCTATTCTTCCCTCTTTGTTAATCTTGGGCCTCTTGGCAATTGTATTCTTTTTCTCTCGTATTATTTTCTAAAGTCTCATGCTTGGTGTTGTCTTTCCCTCATGATGGAACTTTATAGATCGAAGGAAGGAAAGGAGAAGCTTGATACTTACTTGAGTAACAAGCATGACAATTTGCTAGAAAAGCTTCTTGAACCAAACACATACAAGAAGAAATCTTCTTTAGCGATTGTGGATGGATTCTCAGTGGAAATAACCAAAAAACAGGTATATCTGATAGGCCCAAAGTACTTGTTGGTCGTTTTCATGTTATTATTAATAAATATACATCTTCAGGCAGCCACGGTTGGATCTGCAAAGGAAGTGCGGCTGGTTGAAAAGAACCAAGAGCTTCACTGATTGCATCAGACAACTTTTCTAGTTCGAACCGATATTTGACGACATAAGCTATTACTGTATCATACAAGCATGGTTCCTATGAGATTTCATGAACTCTATTCTATATCTTGTAGTCAAACTCTTTGTGTTATCCATAAAGTACAAAGATTTTAATTCTGTCAGTCCAGAAGATTAGATGACCTAAACAGAAAGCTAAACCCAAGGGAAATATTGAACAAAAAATAAAAAGTAATGCAAAGCATTTTTATTGTACTTTATTATAGCAATATATATGTTTACTTACTTTTGTGGAACACTCAGGGATAAGGAAAAAAAGTCATGTACTCAAGAAGTCAAACAGTGATACAGTATATGACCACATGTCATAGGTTGATAACCAAGTGACTTGCACAAAAAACCCCACTTGCAGAGTTTGGAGTGGAATACGAGACAAGTGAACAGCACAACAGAAAGTGCATATGTGACTACTTCCATGTGCACTCAAAGGTGTTTAGTTTTGATAAACATGTATGCAACATGGTGGGCATATCTCCAAATAAAATAATACACAGTACACGCATGTATGATGTTCCATAGTGGTATTAGAAAGTACCACGCAGCAGGATGTAAAAGTTTTTGAAAAAAAGGTTCAGTTACCTCATGCCTATATGTTCTGAAACAAAATAGTCTAAATTTCTAGGAGAGAATAAGGAGTTAACATTGAACTTGCATCACCCAACCACTTCAAACCTGAGCAGAAGTATTATGTGTCAACTGATAGTGAGGTAATAACCTTTGAACAAGTAGTGTAAAATACTTCGTTCGATCATGGAAAAATCAGAAATTTTGTTTTTTCTTTTCAAGCAACACAATCACCATACTCGTTGAATGTGTAGAGAAAGAAACAGTTAGCAGTAAGGGGCTTTCTGAAAGATAAATCAATATGAATGTCGTAGTTTATCAACAATTCCTGGTTTTACAGAACGATCTTCTGCACTAGTTCTTTAAAAAAAGGATTATTATGGTAAACAATGATTGAATTTCCTGTATACAATTGGGTCAATGCGAGGGGAAAGGATTGTCAATTGAAGGAGGGAGAGGTGGAACGGTCACGACGCAGTTGCCCTCCTTGCTGCTTGGCTCACTCCGACGTCCCTTAATGCCAACCTACCTCGTCGTCTCTCCCTAGCCAAATCCCCCAATTCAACACCACCCCGTTCCAGGAATTTGATTGGATGCAGGAAAGTACTAGATCGACGACAGTAAGAACAAGAACATCGGAACCCATCCATTGATCTAGTTGGTGGACAGGTCGAACTTCTGGAGGCGATCACAGGATTTGAGTATCGTCCATTCTGATATGATCATGTAAGAAAAATTTATTTTTCTTGTTTCGTTTCCTTCTCCTGCTTCTTTCTTTTCATTGCTGCTTGTTCTTCTTCCCTTGCTGCCAATGCTGGGAGCGAGTATTCTGAGGGGAAGTATAAGGCTATGAGTAAGGATGTAGGTGTTCATTACAGCTTGAACAGAAGCCCAGATTCTCAGTCTCAAGCTTCTGGTTGCACTAATGATTCTAGTCATGGTAGTGGTGCTTGCCCAATTGGTCATTGAGTGAATCAGTAGAACTTCTTCTTCTTTGATGGTTCATTTGGAGACTCCTGATGCAGAAGTCAATTGGTCATTTAGTAGTTAGTGGAACTTCTTCTTCCTTCTTCCTTTTCTTTGATTTGTTAACTTTGGGCTTCTGATGCAGAAGTCAATTGGTCATTGAGTGAGTCAGTAGAACTTCTTCTTCTTTTTTCCTCTTCTTTTATTTGTACACGTGGGGGCTTCTGATGTAGAAATCAATTGATTATTGAGTGAGTCGGTGGAACATCTTCTTCTTCTTCTTTGATTTGTTCATTTGGGGCTTCTGAAATTGGTCATTGAGTGATTCAATTGAACTTCTTCCTTCTTCCTGTTCTTTGATTTGCTCATTTGGGACTTCTGATGTAGAAGTCAGTTGGTTATTCATTTGTTCATTTGGGGCTTTCGATGTAGAACTTATTGTGCATATGTTTGTCAGTGAAATCTGATAAAGAAGCGTATTTGTTTTTTTATGCTGTCCTGTGAAAGAGAAGTCACAGTTATGTAATTGTTCAAGATTCTTATTTTATTTTCTTGAAAAAAAAGGATTCCTCTGTTACTCAAGAAATCCCTAACACTAGGGGAAAAAAGACAATATCAAGAAAAAAAAAGATGAAGTAGGGCACTAAACAAAAGATATAATTTTCAAGTTCAAACCTTTTTTTTATTACTGATTGGCTGACGGGGTCAAATCATTTTTGATTGTCTATTATTATCGAAAAAAATCGAGACCTGAAATATGTTTTGACATTACATGAACATAACATAATAACCCAAATTGCCACGTCCACAAGTTGAAAAATAGCCTGAAACCCATTAAATTTTGAGTATACCGTAATATGCTTGAAAAATTAAAAAGTACTACATGTGGATGAAGCTCTACCATTAAGGACCAGTGTACATGAATCTCCTCAGGTGTTAGATAAAACTTGCTTGACATCAAAGAGAAAGAAAGCTCTTGAGAGCACAAGCACCATAATTTTTCTTAAACTGCAAATGTAATAAAGCACCAAATAATTTATTCATCAGTTGATACATTCATTTATCTGAAAATTCAGTACAATGCTTATTAACTAGTACAAAATCTCTAAGTCCACTTACTATGATTATAAGGAGTAGTAAGATCATCAACTGAAAACAATTTAGTATAATACTTATTGATAGCATAAGCTTTGAGTTAACAACAACAAAATTTGATCAATAACATATTATCTGTAGCTGACACCGATTGCATGAGTAAGCAATCACTTTGGCATGTGGAACGGGACCTTCATTGGCAGCTCGTCCGGGTGCAAATTGAGAAGATTTTAAGATAAATAATATTTTTTGGTGTGAGCTTCAACATTAATATCTGTCCAACCAGTGCATCCCAATCTAAGACGACCACATAGCCATACTGTGCACCTTCACCTTTCTTAGACCCTAATTCAGTTTCTTAAATTTGAAGTATAATATCAACTTAGGCAAGTTAAAATTTACCATTCCATCTACCGCATTACTCAAGATAAATTAAATAAAAAAATAGCTAAACACTCACTCCCAGTCTAATTTTGCAATCAATTTGGAATCGATGGAATCGAATAAAAGTGATATAACAGCGTAGCTCAAATCCGGTCCGAACATCAAAAACGGGAGTGCTTTGCCGATCTAGTCAACAGCCGAATCATCATTTTGTTCTATGCTCTCAAAAGTCAACCCTACAGCTGGCCTGTTTGATTAATCACGTATTTGCTACGCGTTAACTTTTCATTGTTTCGATGCCGTAATCGATGACGCATAACTTAAATAAAACTAATTTTACAATAATAATACCGAAAGGCAACAACACCCCATGGGACGTCTTCATCAACCACTGCGTTGACTTCCGCTCCCCTTCTTCCTCCCCATATAATTCTTCTTCCCTTTACCCTGCTGTAGGTTAATTGGATCTGCACGCCACCCTCGACCGCGATGGCATCCGTCAAGCTCGTCGGCACCCTCACCGGCATCTTCCTCCTCGTCCTTCTATCCCGGGCCGCCCGCCTCCCCCAGCCCGCCGATGAGAACTCCGCCCTCGCCGTGGTCGTCCCCAGCGATGAGCTGGATCATGACGCCGCCAATCTGTCGATCATCGAAGCCTCTTCCGTCGAGAAGGAGGAGGGCGCTGCCGCCGAGAAGGTGACCACCATCACCGACCTCGTCGAAGGGTCCGACCACGCCGACCTCTCCCTCCGCCGCCCCTTCCACGGCCGCCACCGCCACCGCCATTGCCGCCACTCCCGCCACCATGATGGCCGGGGGATCCACGGCGGGGAGATCGTGATCCCCTACGGGAACGACATGATCCCAATGCCCAAGGACGGCGACCTGCCCGGCGGACTGATCAGGAAAGACGAGGAGATCCCGGGGGCGGAGGTGGCGCTATCGGAGGAGGAGCGCATGAGGTGGAGGAAGAAGAGGGATCACAAAAGGAAGAAGGCAGAGGAGGATTCGGATTCGGACTCTGACTCAGACGACGAAGACGAGGGGGCGATGGAGATGGCGAAGAAGAAGCATAGGAGGTGGAGGAAGAAGAAGGAGAGGAAGGAGAAGGACGGATGGGTGAAGTGGTTCCTGCACTTGTGGGATTAGACTCTTCGCCGCCGTCAGGTTCACCGGAATCTCCGATGCTTATTTTACCATATATATATATATATTGAGTTTGATTATACGATAATATATATCATATATGATATAGTGTGAATATTTATTTCTGTAATGGTCTATAATCTTATGGTGTAAAGATCTTGATGTGATAAATAAACTCTGATGTGTATTGCGTAGTATGTGACAAAGTATGGCAGTTGATAAATTTGCTTGTTCTACGGAAAGTGCACACAGATGAACAATGAGGAAACAAAAGGAAGAAGAGAGCAGCTTCGTCATAGAAACAGGTAAAAAAACACTGACGATGAGCAGCTCAAATCGACGATCCCCTGAGGAGTCGAGTTGTGGAAGGCGAAGAGAATTAACAGTACACTCAGAGGGAACTCGAGCAAAACCCCGCACTGGAAGTGCCGGTGAGCTCCGCACAGGGCCAAGGCTGGACGCCGAGGGCAGCGCCGCTGACGTCCCCGCACTTCCACGGCTGCTCGTAGCGCGAAGGGCCGGCGCCCCAGAGCTTGACGTTGGAGAGGCATATCCTCCTGAAGGGGAAGCTCCTGATGCCCTCGATGGTGCCCGCCTGCTGGACGTCCACCCCCCACACGTTCTTTATCGTCACCCCCTCCACTGCCGGGACGGCCCACCGGTTGAAGTACTCGTCGGGGTGGTCGCCGACGTCGCCGGCGATCCTGATCCCCTTCCGCACCTTGCTCATGCTCACGTTGATCACCGTCACGTTTCGTATGTACCCTCCCCTTCCCATGTTGGTCTTTATGTGGATGCCGAACCCGGTGTTGCGGAGGTTGATGTTCTCCACCAAGATGTTCTCGATTCCCCCCGAGGTCTCGCTCCCGATGGCGATGCCGGAGAAGGGGGAGGAGCCTGTGACTCTCCGGACGGTGATGCCGGAGCTCGGACGGCCGTAGGCGATCCCGTACTCGTCCCAGCCGCTCTTTATGGCCACCAAGTCGTCTCCGGTCGAGATGCGGGCATCCTCGATGCAGACATTTGAGCTGGAATCTGAATCAGTTTCAAATTCACATTCGAAGTCAGTTAAAGATGTAGTCTTTGCAAACACAAGTTCTTGATAGGAATTATCGATGAACCATTTGAAGGAGGAAACCCACCTGGATCAATTCCATCGGTGTTGGGAGAGTCATATGGAGCCAAGATACTGACATACTTTATCACCACATTGCTGCCAGAGGAAAATAAGATGCAGAGTGCATAAGAAGCATTAAATGATACAAAACGTTTTGCATAACCCAATCGATGTTGCTAAGATGAATGTTTGCATTTCTGATGCGTTGCATTGGTTTCACTTTCACCAAGAATTATGATAAATATTTGTAGTAATGGAGGAAAGGAAAAGATCTACGAGACTTGAAAATTAAACCAAATAAATAAACGTAAAGAGATATAAACCTGCAATAAACAGGATGGATGTTCCAAAACGGAGAGTTTTGGAAGACCACATTAGAAATTAGTATGTCTCTAGAGTTCTTGAACTCCAACAGACTTGGTCGACTGAAACGAAGGGTTCGCTGTCTCCACATGTTCCACCAGACTTCACCTTGACCATCGATCGTTCCGTTCTCGCCTGGATCACTCAAAAAATAAAGTTTCTAAATCATGTTTCAAGATCAAGTAACAATCCCCCCCCCCCTTTCTTCTTTCCTGTAAACACAAAAAAACTTGCAAAGAACAAGGTTTGAAGGTGATCACAAGCGAAGTTTTCTAGCTTTACCTGTTATTATGACATCAGTAACTCCATCCCCTTGAATGAAGCTCATGTATCTCTTGCCTGGAAGCTCCCTTCCTCTTCCATAAGATGGCAAAGGATCCATCAGAGGCCACTTGGATGTGTCCTGTGGAACCCAAGTTCAAGATTACAAGTATCAGCATGTATTTCTCTCATGGAAATTAAAGTCATGCTAAATTCAGTCTCATTTCTATATTTTGCATTACTCTTATTCTTTTTGGATCATTTTTCTTTTTGCTGAATTTATAATCAAGAGCTTAATGTGGGTGCACGGCCATTCAGCTTTGGTCCCTTCTCCGTGTTTTCAGGAGAAGAAAAAGAGTAAATTTAATGCCAATGTTGTTCTTTATCATCAAGGTCTCCACTTGAACAAGAAAGTACTCCGAAGATTAATTCTCCAAAAAAAATAATTCTGCAAGGGTTTTTATGCTGTTCTGTGCCTGGAATCTTGCACCACTCCTCTCATTGACGTGCCTACAAAAGGGAGTTCTTGTTGAACCTCCTCAATCACTTCTTTAGGGGCATGATATGGGCTTCTCTGCTCCAGCTAAATGCTGAAGGAGAGTGCTCCTTGATTACTACTCTCGAATACCAGTAGAGCAGACCTTAGCTAAGGCAAGTGTTCTATCTAATAGACACTAGCTGACTAGCAGCATAAATAGTTTCAAACTAGACATGGGTATGAGCTCAACTGCTTAGATAAATATATATGAGCAATTAAGTTTTGCCAAATTTGTTGCAAAATTGGATAAAAATTATTCCTCAAAAGATAAAAGCTCAAAAGTGTCTTGACAACATCAAATCGTTCAAATTTAGTTTAATGACTATCACCTGCGTCGCCTTGATCACAGCGCCCCGGGCGAGGAACAGGGTCATATGGCTGGTCAAGCTGAAGCTTCCGGTGAGCCAGACGCCGGCGGGCACGTATAGAAGTGTCCCGCCCCTCTTCCTCATGTGCTGGATCCTATAAATCGCCTTCTTAAAGGGCCAGGTGTTGAGCGCCTTCCCGTCGCCCACGGCCCCGAATTCGGAAATCGAAATCACCTCCCTCCGCTCCTTCATCGGCACCACGCCGGCGCACGACACCTCCGTCACTGCCGCCACAAAGCCGCATTGTAGCAGCAGCGCCATTGCCGCCGCCGCGACTGCTAGGGCTCTAAAAGGAGCCATTATTTTTAACTTCCCGAGGCGAAACTTTCAGCAACGCAGAGCTCTGAGGGGAAGACTACAAGTAAATTGGGATCTCAGGCAGAGGTGTCCAAGAAGAGCACTCCAAGAGGAGCTTTTTACGGATCAAGAAATGAAATTTGAACCCACCCAGAGGCATCAATCTCTCTGATACTAAGAGAGGCCGCCAAGAGAAAGGGTCCAAAGAAGGAGAACCTGAAGAGGAATCTAGGAAGAGCAAAGAGAGAGGTAATGACTACAAGCAGAAGCTCCGGAGAAAAAGATGCAGTGATCTGCGTGCTGCATGCCTAGAAAGTTCAGCTAAAAAGCCAAAACATACACTTTTTTTTCCCAGTAAGATAAATAATCTACAGGTCCATGGAGCCTTGAGAAGAGAAGAGAGTTGAGTGGGTGGCTGATGAACTGATGATGATGATGATAGGGAAGAGAAATCAATTGCTGGAGAATCAATCAACCTCCCTTTCTCTGGCTCTTAATTTAGAACATATAATGCCCATGCAACCCACGCTTTCTGTTCGCGTAGTTTAATCTTTCGGCAGCGATGAAGCGGATAAATTCCTTTTCAATTTTGTTTGTTTACAGGAAAAGATGAAGCGTTTGGGGAGTGTAGCTTGTGAACTTTTGGAGAGGCAGAGGAGCATCATGCTGCAATGATGAGACATCGCAGCAGCGGATGGCTGGGGTTACTGAAAAGGACAACAAACTTTGAATTTTTATTTGATTACTAGTAGCGGTATATACGTAGATATGTGGGTTTCTCTTATGAGATCAGTATATGATCTAAGATATCGATATTATATCAGAGAAATTAAACAGAAAACCCCAAAAAAAAAATTGCCGCAGAGCTCGATTAATATAAATGTGCAAAGCTGATAAGTTTCTGGAGGTGGTGATGAGGAGGGAGGTTTTACTAGCCTTAAAACTCCCGTGGCGGCACGCCGTGACAAGAGCTCGTGAAGGGAGAGAGCAAAAGAAGGCGCCTCTAAAAGGAGCGCCTCGCTCTCTCCACTGACAGCAACACCCGTCACATGCACGGGAGAGCAAAAGATGCAGCCAAAAAAACCACGGCCGCAAGCAAACCAAGCTCTACAAATACAGATGAAGTAAACAGCGGTCAAGGAACATCTCCCTTCCTCTCTCTCTTCTTCTTCTTCATTTTGTTTTCAGAGAAATTAACGCGCCTTCCTTCTTCTTTTTTTGTTCTGCAGCCTTTTATTTCCCTTTCGTTTGCATGGGTAACATCGGAATGAATCAACTTCGGGCCAATGTGCAATGTGCAGGTTACTTACATTAACCTTTTAATTCAATAGTTCACCTTATATAATTGAAATAAAAAATGTACTCAAAGGTTTAATCTTATAATATATATTATAATTTTTTTATAAAAAAAGAGAGATCAAGGTTGATCCATGTGCTTGTCAGATTCCGAGATAGATAGTTATTAAAATCCTCACTTAGTAATATAAATTATCTTGGTGTCTCTGCCTTTTTAATTCACACTTCTAGATCCCATTTTGGAATACTAGATTTGCAATAGATTTTCATAGAATATGATGATACGAGGAGTATATATTCATTGATCTTCTTTCGAGTAATCTGACATATCATCTTCTTTTGGTTTCTTTGAAAAAAAAGTGATTTAATTTAATCAAGAATTGATTAAAAAATTGGATACTAGGTGGAATGCAGTTAATTATTTGACACTGGAGAGTAAAATAAAGTAATAAAACCAAAAAATTTTAAATAAACTAAAATTCATGTCATATTTTATAAGCTTTAATTGGATTAAACTACCGTCCCGACAAATGATTAAAGAGATGTATATTCCTCTTTTGTTTAGGAATAAAGATTTCTAGAGAATTCATCACCCATCTTAATTAATTTTTGGAAATTAGTAATTCATTATAATTTTTATTTATTAATATTTATTTATTTTCATCTTAATTTTACCAAGATAATTTAGTAGTACACAGATTATGCACTCATCTAGTTAGAACAATTAAGTTCTATAAAAGAAGTTGCACGTTAAGTTTAAAAAAATAGATAATTTAGCAAGAGAAAAGTGAGAATTACTTAAATCTATTTACTAAGTTTGAGATTCCTATTAGAGGTACAACCTGGGCCAAGTTAGTGGTGCTCAATCCATATTGCAATGGGTCGTACCATGTCGGACTATAACATTATAGTCTAATGGCATGGGCTGCGGTATAACTTATATGTTTACTTTATAAAAATATCACTAACCTGTTATGAAGTAGTGGTGAGCACTTTTTCTTCTATTAAAAGCCTGAGTTTAACTCATAGTATGATAAATTACTATAAGTTTTAGTATTATTCATATCTAATGTGGACTGTTAGATACATTTGGCGTAATCGGCACATGGTGCTTTACTGATAAGTTATATTCTAATAAATCTAATTTACACCTCTAGTTTTAGTGGGCTAGTTAGTTTTCATTTCTAATTCATCACCCTTCACATAATGAACATTATGGACACACAATATTGAAGGGGATATGAGGATCAACTACTCTAGCTTTGTAAGGGATACCATCTAATTTCTTTTTCAAGTATTTTTTTCTTTCTTATATTTTTTTCAATCTATTGTCCAATATTTATCATTTTTATATTTATATTAGTCCATATTATGATATGCTTGTGCTAAGTTTAATGGTCCTATAAAACGTTTCAAATAAAAGGCTAAGTATTACATTACTAGATGAACTGATATATGATTGCACAAACAATAAAAAACAAATTTAGAAATATGCTTGAGCATGGCGTAAATCTTCTGGAAGAATTTTTTGCAGTATGTCAATGCTTTTAATTATTTTTTTATTTTGGGGCTCAAGTTAAATTGGCCTATCAATGGGTTTTTCTCCGGTCTCCAGTTAAGAACTGATACTGGTGCCTCAGTGCTGTCCATATTATGATGAGCATTAATTGAATTGTCTCCCAGTGGGAGAAAACTTACAGGTGGACCGATTTATCCCATCAATAGATGGTGACAATTAACAGTGCCACAAAATTGACTTCATATATTCTACCAATTGCTTGATATTTTCTTTTTCAAACTGACCAGGTACTTAATATTTTTGGGAAAAATCTTGGAACAATTTAAAGAAAATTTTGAATGGAGCTTGTTATATTTTCATGGTTTTCCTTCTTTTTATTTGTTCTAAGATAAAAGGTAATTAAAATATAACCATGGCATGTGAAGAGTTGTGTGAATTCCTGGAAACACATACAGAATAATTGCCAGCAGTTATGAGCCCATAAATTCATGTTCTGACATAAAATGCATAAAAGCTTGCATCATCATTCAGGCCACATACAAACAAGAAAGATTGTGTTACAAGATAGACACACTTCAGCAAGCAGATTACCACCAGGATAAGAACTCATTCCTGTGAAAGAAATTTACAGAATGATGTCAGATAATATAAAAATAATTAATCTCTTCCTTGGCAAAAACTGAAGATCTTATTTAACAAGAGCCAAAAAAAAAAATCATTCTGAGAGATGTGCATAGAGATAACCACAATGATTCTGTAGCTAAATTTCCTCTTTCTTTACCTCCACATGGACCATATAAAGTAGGTGATTGATAGTATAAGCACCAGTTATCAAGAACCTTTATCCTCGACTGATTCATTGTATCTACATCATTGCATCTCTGTCAAGGTCCGAATATGTCAAGGGATCCAAATGGCTACTGCAGCTGTCCACCTACCATGACGCATTCAATTTTGACCCATCTGATTGGCCATGTGCACTGTAGAAGACCACAAGCTGGAGAACATGCCATCCGGTGGAGCTCATCTGATTTATACAGATTCCTGAATACCCAGAATGAGAGTTAATTGAGACATTTTGAGGCCAGCAAACACAAGGATAAAGTTTTGACCCCGAAGAGTAGGGAGATTTTCAAAGGCACTAGCAAATGGAGGGTGCAGCATGACATCTGAAAGAGCACTGGTCCAGTATAGAATTATCAAAACCTTCCGAAAGGAAAGGTGAATCACGAAAGTGAACTTAGATATCAAATCAAGTCCAGGACAAAGTTCATGACATCTTGAAGAAATTAGCAAAGCACACTCTCTTTGTGTTTCTCTCTACAAATAGGAAGATAGTCAAGATATTTACAGACTCAAAAATACACCAACTTTCCAATGACATTAGACAAGTATCCTCTGATTTCTCCCTGCCTTCATCTGACCTTAGCTTAGATGTGCATTATTGTTTTGTTTCAAACAACAGTACAAATAAAATATTCTCCCCGCAACTTCTCACAGGTGCGTAACAGGGCAAACTCAGGAAATCGAATTATGTGTCCTCAAGAGATTGGCGCAGGCATTGATGTAGAGGAGGGATGTCATCCTCAAGCTTACCACATTCTATAAACATACATTTCATTACCAAGTGTAAGCCAAGTGCGTATATTGGAAATAAAGGCAAATGAAAATAGAGAACCGTATCAAAAGCTCTGATGGTTTTGAGTGTGGAATTTCTACCCTAGCTATCACTGAATATGAATGAGCCAATAATGCATTAGAGGTCGATGGACTCTGTCAGAGGCTGAACTGCCAATCTCTCTGAAACCACGGCCAACGATTTGAGGTTGCACTTGATCAGAGCCTCCACAAAGAAACAAGTATCATCTTTGGTGTTCCCTTCAGGCACGTCAACTACAAATGACTCTACTACCAGTGTCCCAGGCCTACCATCAATAATCTCAGGATGGGCTGTTACAACAGAAGAGTAGTTCTGTAGGAAAAAAAGAAAAAAAAAACATAGATGGATGAACCACGGACCAGTGAGAAGGACAGCAAAAATAATAAAAATAATCGTAATTCTTATGTTTACCATTGGTATTATCCTATCACCCAGTATATCACATCAGAAAGTGTTCTATTCTTGGGGAAATGAGTGTTACGATGTAGCCTATGTATAGTTTAGCAAGTTTTACGCATTCACATGAGGAATCATTCAACAGCCATAATTATTAAACTGATACAACTTATCATTTCACTCATTCTATATCATTTATCATAATACCAGTAAACTTGATGGACAAATGAATGAAACACAAACACTGAAACACCAAAAGTTGATTGTAGGATACCACTTCAAAATTTTGAGTTAATTGTTTGTGAGAGAAAAAGGTCGGTACTCTTTCAATGCTAAATAAAATCAGATAATATGACTTTCTTCAATGAATATTTGATGTAGCGAACCCAAGTAAGGCATTCAATTTTTAAATCCTACAATATTTCTTAGTAACTTAGTGGAAGCAATCATGATCATCACATGCAGTTATACGATTCTAACATAAACATGATGTCCGATGATGAATACTCAAATATATCACTAAATCACAACATGTTACAAAAAAAGCAAAAACCAGGGTGAAATAAGAGCTGAAAAATATGAAGAAAGAATTTCTTTATAAAACATAATATAAGAAGAGAAGAAGACCTGAAGCCGGTGATCCCCTCCAACAATTTTCATGCTCAGAATATGTTCGTTGTCATCAAGCTGTTCGAGCCTTTCAGTGCTGGTAGTAGCAGGCAACCCGGACTTGATATTTACTTCTCTCAAGCACCCTACTGCGAAATCCCCCTGCATGATGCATCTGCTCACGAAGGGCTTGTACCGCTGTGGCTGATCGAATCGCCTCACCAAAGACCAAACCTAGTCATTCCAAGTTTAGACAGCATCAAAGCTACAAACTTCACAAAATTTGCAGGGTTAGGGAAGGGTAAAGGTGAAAAACCTTAACTTTAGAGAAGAACTTTAATCTTTAATATAATCAATTAATCATCTCACACCTAGTATTCTATGCCACTGAATATAAGCTAATTAAATATACAGGCATTCTAAACACCTATTCTGCATCCAAGGGTCAACAATGTGCATTCATTTACTTGTTTGCTCTGGCATGCATAAACATCTCAAACAACAAATTTTATACAGACACCGGAAACAGGCCAAATCGCAAACCAAAAAGGCTAAACATCCCTTTATTTTGGCGTCAAGTAAAAAAAAAGATATCTGCAAAATCCAGTTTTTATACTTGTTTAAAAAACAGCACATTTAAGGAACAAAAATAGCTTCATTTACTGTGACGCCGCGCATCAGCACAAACAACGTACTCCGACCACTAATCCTAGAAAAACAGATATAAGGCCGCAGATACTATGAATAAAAAGAAGAAATCTTCGATATCAAAGCCATGCAAGGAAGGCAGAGATCGTACAAGGTGGACGGGGGCCTTGATGTGCTTGAGGACGGAAGAGCTACACTGGTTCTCCTTGGGCTCATGGTGGTGGAACCTCCGGACGCACTCCGCCTCCATGGCCCTGCATCCGATCCCCGGAGGGTTCATCTCGTCGGCGAGGCGCCACGGTCCTACTGATCCGCTGCTGCCGCTCCTCCCCACCATGATCCTCCTACCTTCTCTGATCCGCCCACAAGCAGCGATATCAAATCAAAGCACCTACGACCCCTCTCCCGAGATCCTACTCCAATCACCCGTCGTTCGCTCGAAATCGATCGATAAAGCCTTCTCTTCGTCGTCGTCCTCCTCCCCTCTCTCTCTCGCTCTCTTCTCTGCCTCCCTTCGCGACAAGATATTATTCTAAATATATAATTATTTTTTTGGCCTTTTGATCTTAACTAATCCCTCTCTCCCTCTCACGCAGAAGCACAAAAGGCCCTCCTATTTTAAAAAATAACGTAAAAGCCACTACAGGCACAGCTCACGTGGGTCCCATTGCTCTGACCAATCGAGAAGCTCGGGAGCCGCCTGCGTGAGGGCTCGAACGAACCATGTCGGCGGTGGCATAACCGTGAATGCTCTCCGATGCCGGGGGTGTTTGGCCGCTGCCAACAGTGATTACGGATTATTTTTTCGTCCCCACCCGCTTGCCATTTTTACCTGGCCAGCGCGGCCGCTCATTGGTGGAGTGATGGGTCCCACGCGAGCTTCCAATAAGAGAGCAGCTAGGTGAGGCGCGTGAACAGCGTGGGTGGACCAAACTATGCCCCTTCCCTTCTTTTTTAAATGACCTCCATTTGGCCCTAAGGTGACTCGAAGGGGCACCGGAGCGCAGCAGCCGTCGGATCCTCCCAAAAGGTGAAACGACGGCCGATGGGATGACCACGTGCCCATCGCCGACGGGACCGTCATGGGACCGTAGGGCGTTGGGACGTCAACCGGGGGCCGTCTTTTTCTTCGTGGGGTTTTTTTTTCCTAAAAAAAAAAAGTTGGTCATAAACATTGGTTTCTTTTTTTTTAAAAAAAAAGAAGAAAACTGAACTCATAGTTGGATTCTAAGGACGAGATGAGAAGAATAAATTATCGTATGATCTCATCGGCCGGAGCACCTTCTCACGTGCATTCTCCGTCTGCTATATATATCTTCTTCCATTTGTACCATTTCTGATGTTTGAAACGAATGCAAAACTTTTTTTAAAAAAAAAAACCAGTAGATTCCACTAATAAAATTAATTAGACTCGACAATCGCCAGTGGAAATAAAGTTCGAGTAGATGAAGCGTAAAATATTCAGTGAAGCTTTCAAAAGTGTGGAAGGAAGTGACGACGGAGAGGTATTTATATACCTAAAATATTTAGACCGGTGCTTTTGTCTGTAAGCCCATGTATCATCAGCTCATTCCCAGAGTTTAAATTATCCTTTTGATTTCTCCATTTCAAAGCTGATCGCAAACTCAACTTCCCCTAAACATGATCTCATTCGAACAGCTTGTCAATACTCTGCCAAGTTGATCACCATGTAATCATTCACAAGGGTGAAGAATATAATAAATAAGACAGATGCAGGTCTGATGGATTAACTAAGCCTTTTGATAATATTAGCCAACCAGTAAAAATAGACATAAATGTAGTAATCTAAGTAGGAAATAGCAGCGTGAGGTGAGGGTGATAAGAGATACACAATGGAGGAAAAGACGAGTAGAAAAATTAAACTTTCTGATACAATATCTGATAGCAACTCCTTCAGATGGTCAAGTGAAGCTCTTGAAGAAGCTATCGCATCGCTACCTAATCGCAGTTTAAAATAACAAAGGGTATGAAATCAAAAGCCAATCTTGGTTGCATCACCAGTGTTTAACCTATTCCTGCAAAGGAGGTTTCAGAGTTGGAATTCAACTCTCCTTCACACCCAGCCACCCACATAATTAAGTATACTTCTCGCTTTGTTGCATAGCCCATTAGTTTTCCAATCTATTCTAAGAGCACCACTAAACACTAAAAGGTAGGTATACCACTTAATGGCAGCATAAAAAACAAAGAGTTCCAGCCTTTAATCAAAACTGACTTGCTTGTTCTCTGTTCTAGCATTTCCATGAAGGTGCTATGGATATGGATGTGAATAATTCTTAGACCTTGTTTTCCCTACTCTCGCATAATCCTCCTTGCATTGACTTGCACCTTGGCCTATTTTGCTCAACATCCGTAAATAATAATTATTCATTAATAGAGCTTTTTTTCATTAATAGTTGATATTATATTAGATGTTTGATATGACCTAGATAAATATACTTACCGATCTAGTTGGAGTTATAATAATATTTTATTGAATTCATATGACCTGTCATTATTTAAATAGTTGATGTTCTTGGATAGATGTTCTTACTTGTCTAGTTGAGTTATCACTGTGGTATTTTTCTTGAGCTATGAGATAATTGTGTATGATTTTGATTCCTTGAAATGACAATGACTTTTTGGCGGAGAATCGTGCTGAGTTTACTTGCTCATATTACTTGTGATGATTCAAATGATAGGTTTCTATTTACTTGCTTGCATAAATTCTCATGTTATTCATTTAAGTAACTACTTAAGCATTGTTAGACTAATTTGCTTGCATTGATTTTGCTTTTATATTATTCATTTAATAAATTATTATCTTATTTCAATGTACACGAGATATATATTGTTTTGATTTTGATTAGAGTAATTGAACTTTATGCGGGATTGTTGATTTCATAGTCATCAAGTTTTAAAAAAATACTATTTGATGTTTAATGTCTTTTAACCTGAGATATTTTGATTGCTCAACCATAAATATATAATTAGAATTTACATGTTTAATTGTAGTCTTCATTTGTTGCATTACTTATCTTATGATAGTAAATGATTTTAAAATAACTTGGTGTTCTAGAAGTTTACTTTGACACGAAATACAAATATCACAGTATAAGTATAATAATTAAGCAGGAATGATTATACCTATGGATATGGTGGTGCGGATGAGTTTTTACTGCTAGATATGTATTTAAATATATTTGATTTGTAAGTCACCTTTTAAATTGTTAGTAAATGTAGGACGCTAATTATCATGTGTATGCTTTGGTTGTATCTTTTTGTAAGTCAAGTGAGCTGTTACTTTATTTGAGTTAGTATTGTACAAAGGTGGTTTAGCATATATGCTATGATACCTTTAAAACACTCATGACGTTTGGGCTGAGGTGTGATATTATTGATGTATTTTTTGTTATTCTAAAATTATTTTAGAAGTCAATCTTAGATTTATCCTAACCAACTTAGAATTTATCTATTAAAATATTTTAGTTAACTTAAAACTTTTGTTATATATTTTCAACTATATGATGTAAGATTTATTTTGATTCAACTTAGTGATATTTATTTAAAATTTTAGTAATTTATATTTTATAATTTATTTTAATTTATTAAAAAATATTTTAATAAATATGTTTACCTTCTTAGTCAAGTAGTCAATTTAGTAGTCAAATTATCATCATATCAAATTTATCATCTTTAACTATACTAAAATTATAATATAAAAGGAATAATTAAAATATATTTTAATTTAATTATTAATATAAAGTATTTCATCTCCATCAAGTGAAGTAAATTGGATATTGAAAAAAATAAAAATGAGTAGAAAAATATTACAATGTCACCCTTAATCGGTAGGAGCACTAACTAGGAAGATCGTCATTGACACAATTTAAATAAGGCTAATAGGCATATTACTGAAGAAGATTTGGAAGAATTTAGTTTGTAATTCAACTGCTCGACTTAAAACTACCTTCATTTTGTGACTTACTTTGTATAAGAAGTTGAAGACTGTAGATAAACTACTCAAGTGAGGGATAAAAATATAAAGGAGATGTCAATAGTATATGGCTACAGTAAAAACCTTAGAGCAATTTACTGAATGAATGCAATTACAATAAGACTATATACAATGATTTATTAAAATAGAATAAAAAAATATTGATACAGACTATCTAGACTATATGAAAAATTATAATTACTGCAGCTGCTAGAATAACTAAAAAGAGAATAGAAAAATAATAGTTAATGCTAGTGGTGATAGTAAAGTATGTATATCACATTTGGGAGGAGAGAAACTAGAGACTATTTAAGCAAAAAGTCATATATGAAATAGTTCTTTTTTGACACATCAAGATAGTTCTCTTTATTATGCTAGACAAGGATAAAATAAGAGAGTTTGTTGTCATATATTTAGCTTAGAGTGCTACTACTAGGACGTATGAGTTTGTGTAGTGATATTCTTTTTCTTACTATATTTGTTTCCTCTATGACTTGTAACATATGATATAATAGTGAAGCCCCAACTCTTTCAACTTAAGATGGATAAGTGTTTAAGGATATGTATTGACTATAAAATATTGAACAAGGTTACAATTAAAAACAAGAATCTAATTCCCTTTGTGGTTACGACAATAAGGGTCTTCTCCAAATTGAATATGAGATCAGGATATTGGCAAATCAAGATCACAACCAGTAATAAGGCTAAAATAATTTGTATTGGGAGATATGATATGTATAAATTCTTGATTATGCCACTTGGGCTAATCAATGCACCAACCACGTTCTGCAATCTTACGATAGACTTGTTCAGAGATTACTTTGACCAATTTATTTTAGTATACCTAGATGATCTTATGGTATACTCAAACTCCATAGAAGATCACCTTCAACACCTCATAATTATCTTGAGCGCTTCTTGGTTTTAGGCAACACAAGTGTGAATTTGCACAAATTGAGATCTCCTTCCTTGACCACATCATTGGTAGTGGCATAGTTAAGATGGAGTTGTGCAAGATACAAGTTATTCAGGATTGACCACAATCGAGTAATCCCACATAATTGAGGTCATTCCTTAGGATTGCCATCTATTACAGAAGGAAGGTTGGTGAAGGACTTTGATATGACTGCAGGACCCATGATTCAATTGCTCAAGAAAGAACAAAATTGGGTTTGCTTAAATGAGCGTGATGCTGCATTTTCAAAATTGAAGTTGAATTTGATTACTAAATCTGTTTCGTAATTGCCTGATTTCAACAAGAGCTTTTGAGGTGATTACAAATGCATCTAATAGGGTACTTGGAGATGTCTTAATGTAGGAGAGCTATATTATACAGAAGGAGATATTGATTGTAGTGCATTATCTCAGAATTCAGAGGGTAACTCATTTGTGGTGAGAACAAACGAGGCAAATATTTTTTTTCCCTGCATGGATATTTTTAATTCTTATCTTGTAATTTTATAGGATTGAAGTTAACTATATTTAAGTTAGTGTTTGGTCCGGTGATATAAATTTTATTTGAAGGGTCAGAGATCCACATTTTATATATATTTTTTAAAAATCTTAAACCTACGAAACCCACGTATGATAGACACATTGTAGAGGCCTACATGACTCGGTCATGAATTGGCGTTAAAGGTTGAAGCTTGTAAAGTGAACTTAATTGATTCTTTTGATAATGGAGATCATAAACATCAACCGATGAGTCTATCCACCACAGGAATATTTAGATTTGTGAAAACTTAAAATTTGAGAATTCTCAAGATCTTTATAGAGACCACGTATAGATTATTAAATTTATCAAACACTTTATAATGCCTATCACTATTTAAAAGTAGTTTGATTTATTGAATGACAATTTGTGCTTTGTTGATATAATAATAAGATGGTGGGTCTCGATCAGCCACCTGAAGGGTTGCCGACTTATAGACCGCATCATAATGATGTTGAGCATTATTGGCATTGGCATTGGCATTGGCATAAACACTATCAACCATTTTCAATATATCATGACAAGATTTAACGGAGCAATAATGCACCAATAGCTTTAAATCTACAGACTGCCACAGTAAGGATATCAATTGGTAGTCACATATCACATCTTTGCATCAATCTCCTTGTTTGCCCAATCAAAAAAGGGTAGGTACCTTAGAAATCCAGGGGTCTTGCCATACTCTGATGTAGCCACTTAACCCAACTGAGAAGAGGAGACCTAATATGCAACGACAAAGAGGCGAATTAAAAGAGAGATTTGAATCCCCAGGAGGTTGGAGGTTTGATGCTTCTTGGATGCCTACAAGTTGCAACACCATATTTGGCTTGGCTCTCTAGACTTTGTGCCCAGAACGCATCCTCATTGTATATGTAAGAATTAATAATAGAATTCTTTGAGGAATCTTCCCTGCTTAGAAATTAAATCAAGTAAGTTGTTCCAAACCGAGTCCCTACTATTTTTTTATTGAAGATTTCTTATCATAGCAAATATAGCTTTCGGCGGATTTTGTCTTGCATGATTTTTTCATGTAAAATTTTAGTAGTTATTTTGATAAAAGAAAAATCAAGTGAGGTTTCCTTTTATAACCAGGAAAAAACTAATTAGACTTTAATGCCATCTTTTATTCTGACAATAAATAAGTAGATAACTTGTAGGGTTAATCAGCATCTGTATAACTTGATGTAACTCGTTTTGAGGAATCAAAAATCTGCTTGCTTCTTTAAATGAAAAAAAAATCTTCCTAAGCTGCATTTGCAGGTCAAGTATTCCCCTCTTAAACCATGACATTAGCTCTATTAGCCAAACATCTCACTGTCCATATAAGTAGATAAATTTGTTGCCTACCTCCATAGGCAAAACTTCTGCTTGCATCTCAACCTCGTTGGCCTAGTTGCTCAAAGTGTTTTAGAGGTTATCAAATACTACGTTGTGATACAAGTAATCAGGAAACCTTCCAAAATTACCATTTTCTTATATTGCAATAAAAACATGACGTATCGTCTCACATGCATCTTGTGATTGTTGGCAAACCATGCAAATCTGAGCATATATTTCTTTCTCAGATTAAGTTTAGCGTTAAGTCACTCATTCCATGGATAAATTTGCTTCTTGAAAGGTGTTTTGCTGGACAGAATTAGCTTGAATGTATCCAGGTAGGTATTTGATTTAATGGTATGATCCTCAATTTTGGTTGGTTGGTGGGAGAGGTTATTCTTGAGTTCAATTCTCTCCTCTTCCATTCCACTAATAACAACAGTACGTAGGTATAGTCCTTTTCATGAATTAATTACTGCAGCAGCAGCCTCATAGAATTTTTAATTGCCTGGAAGAAACAACAGCATGCGTATTTTGGATTGGCTTCTTATTGAATTGGATCAATTATGAATGCCAGATAGTGTCCGTGATGTTGTTGAAATGGACCTTCAATAGATGTATCTTCTTAGTAAGCAGGTTGCTGCAATTGAACTCTGCTAGATTCATCCTACGTTAACACCTTAAGAAAGTCTTCAGCATATTATCCTCAAGATTAACACATCTTTGATAGAAAATGCTGCATTTTTTCATTTCACAAGTTCTAAAAGAATACAATTCATGAGAGAAATGAAAAAAGATAACTGAAATAATGCAATAAGAGAACAAAAAAAGAAAAAGAAAAAGTAGGGTAAAGATCAAGAACAGATGCAATGGCAATCGAGCTCTCTGACCAACCAACAAATCATCAACTTCGTCCCAATTTGGATAGGAATACTAAGACTTTCATCCGCAGGGGAAATACTTATGTTTGATGTGGTGAGAAAGGAGATTGAGAACAAATTTGCTAGGATCTGTACATTACTTGATGTTAGCAAACCTCCCAAGCCCAGCGTCTAGGTAAAGTATTAGAGGGAAGAAATCTTTTTTAGTCGATACAACATAACAACATCCATATTATTTGCTGCAATGGATGAAGGTAACAAAAAAAGATGCCAGGTTCAGGTTAGCACTTAGCAGGTTAGAGAGTGGGTATAAGAGTATGGTTTAACTTCATTTTTTTCACCTGCACTGGTTTCATTTAAAATTGAACTGATTCAAGTGAGAGAGGGCATGACGATATGGCAACTATATTTGCTTGTATGACGCCAGAGGAGAAAAAATTTCAATCAGAAATTTCACTCTAATGTCCTTTTCTTTTTCAATCAATTATTATTATTGAATAATATATATATATATATATATATATATATATATATATATATATATATAATATTTATTTTGTAATTCTATCATGTATATATAATACTTATTTTGTAATTCTACTGGAGGCTAATCATGAGAATTGTTATGAGGATGATTAAAATATTCAGAATTGACGTGTTTGGTAAGATAAGAAAAATTAATTTCCCTTATCTTTATAAATTTTAATGAATTCATATGAAAGTAAGAAGGTTGGGTAGTTAAAAAATTGAGTCATGACTAAAAGGAGTTTAAATATTGATAGTGAATTAAATTTTATTGATTGAAAATTATCATCTTTGTTTAAAAAGTGTTGGATTAAGTCCAAAAGGCGTCATCTTTGATTTGATAACAAAGTAAAAGTATCATCCTTTTTTTTATAGAATTTAATGAGTTTTTAACCCAAGCCCTCGTGATCTTCGTGTATAGAGCTCAATTACTCTAACTAAAAGAATATACACTTTGTATATATATCATCCTTTGATCCTTCTCTTAGTAGGAAGTGCCACCTTTTGTTTCAAAAGGGGTCACTTTTACTAAATAAAAAGTATTTGCTTTACTTTAAAGAACCGTCCCCTTTGCTTAACTAGAAAATATTATCCTTTCTTTAAAAAAGCGTCAAATCTGTTGAATCAAAAGGCATTTCTCAAGGCCTTATGGACTATTGATGAATAGGTCAATGGTTCAAACCTTATTGGACCCTTTCATTGAAATATTATAAAATTTTCTTTATAATCCTATATAGTAACATAGGTGGTTTAGTGGACATATTTTTTTATATAATATTTATTAGAATGGATCATGGTGGAGCAATTGATTGTATATCAATAACATCAATTTTTTTTTTAAAAAATATAAGAATATTTTGAGAGTGATATTTATTAGCATAGGTCTACAGCTTAGGGTTATAGCAATTGATTGTAGACTACTACTAGGTAACTACTAGGTAATCTGCTTAAATCTAATCTAATTAATTTTTAATCAAAATATTTTCTATTAATACGCATACAAAGATATGTACTGTATAATAATTTAGTTTCTTTTAGTTAGAATAATTATGTTCTACATGAAAGATGATATTTTATAAATATTAAAAATATATTTTATATAACATACTAAGTTAATGCCATGATATTATTTTTTATATAATATACTAAGTTGGTGTTATGATATATAAATTTTTTGATAATAATATTTATTAGAATTAGTCTATAGTTATATGTAAAGTGCATGCTCTTCTATTTAAAGTGATAAGATTCTACACGAGATGTTATAAATTTAATAGCCACTAAATTTAGAAAAGAAAAAATAGATTTTTATACTTGGTGATTATTAAACTCTATAGCACCTAATTTCTTTTGAACCTAAATATTTTATGAACATCAAAAATGGTTATTAGGATGGATAGTATGTGTATAAAATTAATTGTATATCAACATGGTATCCTTTTAAATTGGATTGAGCTCTTTAATAAAACATGCATATCAATATGGTATCATTTCAGCACATCAATATAAGCTCTTTTAATTAGCGCGATTGAGTTTGAGACTGTAGGTTGTTCGTTAATTAAAATATTATATTATATATATATATATATTATATAAGAGAAATTAAGTAGCTTATATGGTTCGAGATATAAATAATAATCATACTTTGAAGCAATATTTTAAGATGGTAAGAGTAGATCAAGAATATTAAGTTCCTACTATAGCTGCCTACCTCAATAGCAAACCATCACACATTGAAGATTGGAGCACCACGAAAGGAAGAGTTCCAAAGATAGTTCATGCCGCTCAATGCCACCGGGGTCGCCTAAGAAATATTGCAATAACTCCACCAAATCAAGTCAATCTATGAGTACATCTAGAATTTTAACTCAATGATTCTAGATCCAAGTGATATAGTTGAAGCCCATAAGCTCTACATGTTCATCTAAGGTCTTCAATCATGGGCGAAGAATGAGCTCACATACAAAAACATCTATACCATGGAGGAGGCAATCATGGTCGTAGAAAACTTGTAAGACTTGAGACCATTGATATCCCAACAACAACATATTTCAAGGGCATTGAATCAAAGAAGTCAACTGAGGACTCAAGACCGACGATGATGTTAATTTATGACTAACGAGACTAAGTTAGTGCGCACTATGTTATTTGATCTTATTTTGATTTTATTAGGCTAACTAGTTCACCACACTATGTTAGCATGCATAGGTACCATAAAAGACTATGATAACAACTATGATATCCATAAAAGCATAATTTTAAAAACCATAAATAGATTTCATCTCTGAGTGATTTGTCACTGTAGTTAGTTTTTGATGCTTATAAAAATTATGTAGGAGAATATCGATAACGATATTAATGTCGATTTATTAGGAGAATATTGATAATAATATTAATGTCGATAGAGAATAACAATATATATATACATACTGTCACACCATGGCTACAAGGAACCACCCACTCAAGGGACGCCACCATAAAGAAGGGACACACCCTTTCCCAAAGAGCATGATGACAACTATTTAAATAAAGGAAAGGATTACATTGAATGACATCAAGAAGTGTGATTAGATCTTGTAATTAAGAAAATATTGTATGAACTCATTTTGAGGGTTTTACTAGTGCTTTAAATAAAGCAATCCTTTCCCTCAACTATTTTTTCCTATTCTTACTGCCATCAACATCCATGAAGAGATAGGAGGGTGACATTTGGTATCAAGCTAGGTTGATGATATAGTCGAAGGTAATCAATCCTTTTCCCCTTGATCACTATAGTAACTAAGCAGGCTTTTGAAAAACTAGAAGAAAGAGTGGTTCTGATGGAAGAAGTGGTTTGATCTACCCAAAATATGGCGAAATCAAACACGAAGTTCCTAAGAGAAAACGTGAGAGACCTCCAATCGACGATGTCAGCAATCTACCTAGAACTGGAAAAAAACCACACTCTAGAAGGGAAATCCATGGATGAAGAAGGTCTCCATGCCAGTTTTGTTTGGAGAATTGAAACCAGAGAAGAGGGATGCAATCCGCCTCTTGGCAACATGGAAACGCTCGCCATCCCTCAAGGACAAATATCTAAATACGAGAACCTTCTCCCTTCTCTAGCGAGAGAAACGTCAAGATTCTGGAAAACTTCATATGGGATCTAGAATAATTTTTCAAGACAAAAGGAGTGGAGGAAGAAGATAAAGTGACGATTACCACAACCTTCCTAGTAGGGGATGCAAAACAATGGTGGAGAGTACGTTGCCTGAATGGAAAAGCAACCACCATCAGCAATTGGGGAAACATGAAAGAGGAACTCCGACGATGATTTCTTCCTACCAATGTCACTTGGGTAGCAAGGGAACGACTCTAGAATTTGCATCAAACTAGGACAGTTCAAGAATATGTACAGAACTTTAATTGCATCATGCTAGATTTGGGAGACATGTTGGAAGCGGATCAACTCTTCGCGATCTTGAGAGGTCTCTAACCTTGGGCGAGGAATGAATTGCTGAGAAAAGGAGTATCCAACTTGGGCGATGTAGTCCTTACATTGAAAGGGCTGCTGTATTTCTGCCCAATGACTCCTTCGATCTGATCTGAAGGACATTTGCCTGCTCAACAAAACCATTTATAAGACTGTGGATGCCGAACCACCTTAATGGGACATGTATGAAGGAAGTAGTTACTGCAATACACTTCGAGCAACTCCGATAACAATATAAAATCCCATAATAACAACTCAGATCGAAAGGAGGGTTGCATCCTATGTGGAGGACCACATCCTATGAGACTTTTCTCTCGACGAGAGTGACTCACAACCATACTTGACAATGAAAAGGAGGTTGACGAAATAGAGGAAGTATCGACGACGGCTCGAGCAAACCCTATGCAGAGGATTAGTGTCATCCAAACAAGGCAATACCCCAGCTTAATGTACGTATCCTTATAAGTGAATGGATGTCCATACTCTACGATGGTAGACATAAGAGCCACCCACAACTTCATATGTGGTGATTTGGCACGAGAGTTAGGATTAAAAGTGGAAGAGAGCAACTTTAAGATAAAAACAGTAAACACACAACCATCTGATGTCGCCGGAGTCATCCATCGAATTCCTATCACGATGGGATGATGGAAGGGAATAATGGACGCCACGATTGTTCCTCTAGACGATTTTAATTTCATATTGGGTACCGATTTCCTCCTTCGTTCTCAAACAATGGTTGCTCCACACCTCGATGGATTATTGACGATGGATGCCAACCAACCTGGATTCACAAAAGCAGAAGCAACGAAGGAAACAAACAACAACTAGAACAGGTACAGATTTCTCTCGACTTTACAACTGATTAAACATGGTGAGATCACCATCGCTGCTGTCCTACGGAAAGTTACCATGGCCAAACTAGGCGGCCAAGAGACAATACCTGAAGTGGAAAGGCTGGTAGAAGAATTCACAGAATTGATGTCCATAGAATTACCACGAGCATTTCCACCACGGCGACCAACCGACCATCAAATAGAACTTCTCCCTGGGATTCGACCACCAGCACAAGGTCCTTACAGAATAGCCCCTACAGAACTCGCTGAATTGAAAAAGCAACTCAATGAATTAATGGAAGCCTTATTGACTGATCTCCTAATAAAAGATCATAACTAGGTGTGGATGAAAGAATGTGAAGAAGCTTTCCAAAAACTTAAAAGAAGAATGACAACTGAACCCGTGTTAACACTTCCAAACTTCGGTAAATACTTTGAAGTGATAACTGATGCTTCTGACAAGGCACTAGGAGGGATCCTAATACAGGAGGGACATCCAATTGCTTATAAAGGAAGAAAACACAATGCAGCAGAACAATATCACAATGCTCATGAGAAGGAAATGTTGGCAGTTATACATTGTCTACGAACATGACAGGTCTACTTGCTGGGAGGACCATTCAATGTTTTCACAGACAACATTGCGAACACTTTTTTCAAACACAAAAAAAATTATTAGCAAGGCAAGTAAGGTGGCAAGAGCAACTTGCCGAATTTGATTTTATTTGGGAACATAAAGTTGGAAAACTCAACCAAGCGGCCGATGCTATAAGCTATAGGAATTGCGTGACCACCGTCTGAATACATGGTGATCTTACAACAAGAATCATAGAAGCAGGGAAAGAAGATACAACTTACCAATGCCTCTTCCAACAAGTTGAAAGAGGAGAAACTCACTGTTTCTGGACAGATGCAGCAGGACTTCTACAAACTAAAGGCAGATGAACTTACATACCATGTTCAACCAACTTGAGGAATGAATTGATAACAGAGTGTCATGACACCCCTTGGGCCGGACACCCTGGAATCGAACGAACGATGGTGTTGTTAACTTAGTCGTTCTTCTGGCCACGAATGGAGGATGATATAGAAAGCTTCGTTCAAACTTGCATTACCTGGCAAAAGGATAAAATAGAGAAGGCATGTCCAGCAGGATTACTCCAGCCGCTACCAATCTTGTCATAACCTTAGACCTCGGTCTCGATGGATCTTGTCACGTCTCGACCCATCTGCCGAGCACGTGGCAACCGCCGTATGAGCCCAAAGGACCCATACAAAGCATTTAATGAAATACAAAGTTCACATACATTATCATTGCAGCAGATAATACAAACAAATCAATTAACTCAAGTCCACCAACACAGTCCCGATAAACCTTCTACGATATTATGGTCACAAAAATAGTAGATAACTAAGTTCATCGATCATCTCATCTCCGCTAGCTATCTTGACCGATCGTCTAGTAGACCTGCACACATTTGAACGTCGTATGCTCAGTTGCATGCGACTTCGTGCTTATAGCTCTAACCGCAATAGAATAACTCATGTAGCAAAAAGAGAGATTCTAGCATATCCATAAATCTTTTCATAATATCAAACAAGGCATGTGAATTCAAAAAAATAAAACATGAAGCATCATGCGAAAAATATGTAGTATAAAGGTGTAGCTCAGCTATAAATATGAAGTGTATTTATGTCTCTAGATTTTTGTCACAAAAATATCATGTGATTCAATATCGTGATCTGGGCTGCCAGCCTATGCTTAGGGGATCTCCTGATCAGGGAGTTCCCATAAGCCAATCAGTGTCAACTCCATTTATGTCTCTACCTATGCCCATCACACTGATGTTGGCAGAGAGGTCGGGCGACCGTGATCCCTCTCTAGTGGTCCACTAGTCGGATTACCCCATCTACCGCGACCTAGCGACCTGTTACTCCATGTGTCCTCCCCAGACAACCATGGAGCAACTCCTGTAGTACTACAGACAAAGGGTCACCGCACCTAAGTGTACACATCGGCCACGGCTAGCCGATAATAAACCCCAGGATCCGGACTACTCATCAGGTTGTTTGCAGAACGTCTAGAATTATAGTCGTGCTGTCTAAGGATCCATTGTCTAAGACTATGCGGAAGGTATCACCGTCCCAATTCATGAGCAGCGATGCATGCCATGAGGTGTGCATCCTAGCAATGACTGGAATGCTACAACCTCGGCTACATGTTTGCTGGGTCCTTGTATGGTTTCATCCTTGCTAGCCATCTCAGGACTATCACGGTGGCGACTAGGCGACACACGTGCGGGTATAGTAAATTCATCATAAGTTCTCTGGCAATAAGTCAATCCATACCTTATTCCACCCTCTCCGTCCAAAATGATTTCAACCTCTTTGGGTGGTATAGGTTTTATGTGCAATAAAGCTTGTATTCATAATCTAGGAGATCCAATATGGTGCATCGTTAATGTTTTCATACAAAAGTATGTCATTGTCATATGTCTATAAGTGATGCTTGTTGATATCTATGTATATGTCAACCTAGGGTGTATCATGATAGTCTCTAGGTGTATCTGTAACATGTTATTCTTTTTCATCATGTCAACATAGCAGATAAATAAATAAGAGAATAACTCTAGCACACATTAGAATAACAGTAGACATAAGACATCAAGCATAACACATTAATAATATACATAGGTTATTCTAACATACAAGCGTGAAGCATGATTAATTAAATATTAATTTCTAAGCAGGAACAACATTTATCTCCTAAGGTTTCGCCAACTTGAGATTAATCTATTGTAGTGAACTGGCGCACCTGGATGTTGTAGTTTGTTCTTCAGAACCAACCGTATAATAGCTTGCACGTAGTTTAATTATTTCGAGGTGGACAACCAATTCCAAATATACTTTTAGAAATTATTTCTAATATTAGGTATCACCCTCTTTACTTATAATAAGATAAATTAATCGCCTTTCCTTATTTTAATTGAACTCACCTCCACCTAATTTAGGTACTCATTCAACTTATTTTAGTTTATTCAACCTAATTTACCTTAATTACTTAACTCATATTTAATTTACAACCTTAAGCAATCAACCAAGTTCAAACCCCCTCATAAGATAACTAAAATTTCAAGTCATCTATAACTTCAACTAATCACTCCCTAATTTTATTTAGTTATCACATCTAACAGATAACAAGGTGGAACTCAGCAATTATGTCCTAGTGTTGACATGCATTCAATAGGGCATGGAATCCTAACAACATCAATCAAGAATGGAGCATACAACATTGAGATCAAGGAGAGGGAATTTAGAAACAAGCAACCTCATGCATTCCACAGATTAATCAGTCGGTTGTGAGGAATCGAGGAGAGTCCGGTGAAGAAGTTACCGGTAGATGACGAGGACGGCAACAGGTAGAACGGGAGATTAATCAGTCAGATGTGAGGAATCGAGGATGGAAACATGTAGAATGGGAGAGAGTGGTCGATTAGAGAACACGAAAATGGGGAAAAAAGATCCCGCTCCTCTTCCCTCTCTTCTCCCCTGTTTTCGTGGCAGCTTCATCTCCGCACCTTATCGACGATGCCCCGGCCAACTCCGATGGAGTTTTTCCATGGGATTTCAGACACAGCATCAGGTGAGCTAGGAGAACACATTAGAATCATAAATTTTAAGTTTTGGTTCAGATTTGAGGAGGAAAAGAGGAGAGAAGTGGCAGTGGCGAAAGTTTATCGCCGGAGCTTGTTCCGACAATTATCGGCCATTCCGATTACGGAACTTTGCAAACTTGGTACCTATGGCTTCTTCTCGACAAGAGCTATCTATTGGTACTGGAGTTGAGGGCTAGTGGCCATCGGTTGGCCGCTAGCATGTTGAAAACCCTAATTTAGTGATTTCGCCCAAATAGATTTAATTGGTGAAATTGATCGCATATGAGCTATAAAAATTGGGGAAAATATGATTTTTGGAATCCTCATTAAGAGAGCTTTCGATTGGTACTAATATTGGTATTGATCGAAGAACTTCTCCAGCGAACTTTCCGACGAGTTTCCGGGAAACTCGAGGTAAAAATTAGGGTGAATCTAGATATCATTCTAAGAGTATTGGTGAAGACGGATTTGCAAAATTATTATCGGATTGAGAATTAAAATTTGTTGAAATATTCACAGGAAATTCGATAAGCAAGCACGAGGATACGAACGATCGCGATACTAATTAAAATGTATTTATGATGATAGGATCATATGAGTGTTTATTCTCTGGGCAGAATAAACGGGATAGTTATCAATATTTAGTCCATGAGAACTATAATTCATTTGATTATTTATATTTGATATCCTTTGGCTCTCTTGCTAGTTAATATAATCCTGATTATGATTATAAATGAGTTGCGAATAATTCTTGATATCTATGCTTGATGACATAAGGTATTCATTGCTCTTGTTACTTGATTCATTATAAGCATAATACTATGCTTTTGTTGACTTCCAATCTAGCATATGCATCTGTTTAATTATTCGTGATACTATCTCACTTATGAAATGCATATGGCTAGGATGACGCATTACTGGATAGTGTTATAGACACTTCCACTGCAGTGATAGGAGATTACATTCTTAGCACTCCCATGGGCCACCTATTGAGAGGGGCGTAGGGTGATAGTGCTCGAGGTCAGGATGAGAGATTGGGATATTCCTGACTGGTTTTATTCTGGACTAGCTATGGATACGAGGTAGCGAAGTCCAGTGGGCAACCCAGGGGGAAAGGGAACTTGTTTCGTTATCCTTGCACTCCTATTTTGATATAGGTACCTTATGATACATGCTCCCACTGATGTGACAGTTGTCTGCAACAACTATATTTGATTATGCCAGCCCCGGATACAGTCATGTGTGATTCTTGATTACTTTTTTTGATTGGCTATTGCACACGAATAGTCATATTATTCTATTATTGAGACTTTGTTATTTTATGTTCTCGATTTTACATTGTTTTCTATCCAACTCACTGGGTACGGCGTTACTCACCCCGTAGAGGAACTCATTTTTATTTTTCAGGATCACAACAGGAGAGAGACCGATAGATATCGTGGCGTATAGTCAGGCACCTGATTTCTGAAAGGTAGGACAATTCTACCTTTATTTTGTGTGTATATAGAGATCCATTAGCTAGGTATTTTGTATAACCTTGGGCATGTGTCCCATTTTGATTGTAAATTATTTGTAAATAACTGTGTATCACTGTAGTAAAGACATGATTTTAGAAATATATATTTTTAGAATTATATTGATCTGTTATCCAAGTTCTCTCCTTCCATAAATAGAGGGGATATACATCAGGTACACTTAGTGGGTTCTCATATAATTCCTAAGGTAAGCGGGGTTATATGTGGAGTTCACTGCGGTCTGCCACGTGCCCTATGGGATGGTACGGGGCGTGACACCTCGCTTCACGGGTAAGTTCTAGACAACCATCTTCAAAATATTGGGTTTGAAATTAAATTTTTTTACATCCAATCATCCCTAAATGGATTGACAAACGAACTGAACAAATGCTCTGCAGCACCCAGATTTGTCTGTGACAGGCAGGAGTAGCTATTGGAAACCCAAGAAACTCTTGAAAAGGTGATTCGCCGAATGAAGAAATATGCGGATCAACATCGCTGCCCCAAAGAATTTAAGGTTGGGGATAAAGTTCTTCTCAAACTCCCCCCACAAAAATATGGCATAAGGCACAAGGAGTACATGTCCGCAAGGGATTGGTTCCCCATTTCGATGGACCTTTTGAAGTCATCAGAAAGGTTGGACCCGTTGCCTACAAACTCCAACTTCCTGCAAGATTGAGAATACATCCTACCTTCCACATTAGTTTTCTTAAACCCTTCCATGGCGATGTCAACCCAACTCGACGCTAATAGGATCGACCTCCACCTTAGCTCTCTTTAAATACTGCAAAGCAAGCAGAGAAAATTTTGGGTCGGCGAACCTTCCAACCCCAAGACCAAGTTGATTTTTTGGTCAAAGGGAAAGGTTTACCCCTCGAAGAAGCAAGCTGGGAATGGGCTGCTACCCTCTGGCCATTTGAAGGCCTCATAAGAGCATACTTGACGAATGAGGTGATGGAGACATCACTATCTTCTAGTGGGGGAGAGTTGTCATATCATGACTAAAGGGAACCACCCACTCAAGGGATGACACATAAAGAAGAGACACACCCTTTCCCAAATGGCAGGAATACAACTATTTTAAACAAAGGAAATAATTACATTGAAGGACATCATTAAGTGTGATCAAATCTTATAATTAAGAAAGTATTGTATGATCTCATTTTGAGGTTGTATGATCTCATTTTGAGGATTTTACTAGTGCTTCAAGTAAAGCAATCCATTTCCTCAACTATTTCTTCTTGTTATTGTTGCCATCGACATCCACGAAGAGATTCAAGAGTGACATATACGATAATCATTATTATATACTTTTTAGATAAAAATAATTAATACTAATAATTTTAATAAAAAATAATAATCAGTATACTTTAACATAATAATCTGCTGCCTCATAAATAATTTACTGTCCACTGAAAGCTACATCTTATTATAAAATTAAAGAAGAAAAATGAGGGAAAAGAAGTTAAACTCCACCGTGTATATTCTTACTTTTACAAATATTTCCGTTCGTAGAGTTTAAAATTCTTGAAGTATTTTAACTCATTAAGATAATAAGAAAATAATATTTTTTAGCTCATAATATTAAAATTACGGTAAATATGAGGGAACGAGGGAGCGGCAGTCACATCACAATATATTCAAGCGAAAGTAAAAGGCCGCGTTGAAACGCAAAAGGCCTCCATCAAAATCGAATAATAAAGAGGAGGACACGACGACGGATGGTGGGAGCAAAACTTTTTTGAAATCAAAGCACGGCAGTCTGCTTCAAGAGCGTCTGCTTCAAATCTCTCAGGCCTGCCGGCTTCAGCAGAGAGATTTTGTGCGGCTCCACAAGTGGATTCTCGCTGCAATCCTGTCATTTTCCCCACTTTGTTTTTGAGTTCGTCGCTCGCTGGGTGCAGCAAATTCTGGAGGATGTTTGGGTGCGTGGGAGAGGACAGGGCATAGGGAGAACCTGGAACCAACATAATTTGCTCAGAGGGACCCCATCCCATCCTTTATTTTGCTGGTGCTCCTTTCGATGCGGTAGATGCACTCTTCTTCTCAAGTGAAAAATATTTTTCTTTTTTTTTAAAAAAAAGACGAGCCTCATTCTAATAGAGAGAGGCGTTTAACGCCGCTCGACGTAGTGATAAAAATGTGATTAAAGTCCGTCGCAGTGCGCCGGGGCAACCAACGTTTGTTTGCTTGCGGTGGTGCGCATATAATCAATAATAAATTCCAAAGGAGAATGGAGAATGGGAGGGTGGGATCGAGTGCAGGAAAGAGAAGGAAAAGTCCAGTGGTTGCGACACACGTCACGTCGGACGCTGGTCCAGGTTCGTTATCATTATTATCGACATCGCTTGTTTCCATGCACGCCCGCCATACCCTCCCTGCGGTGGTCCGTCCACCGCCCGTTTTAATCATAAATAAATCACATCCCGAGGCACGCGGTTCTCGTTCCTAAATTTTTACATTCCACCAAATAATCCTTTTAGGGTTTACTTACGCACGATTAACAAAAATAGTATGTTCGCTTCAGTGCATCTAAATAATGAGCAAGTAGCGGAAAGAAAGCGAAGTGGCACACGACCACCGCCGTATGTTGTTGTATTATACTGACCCCCCTCACATGCCACGCTACTTGTTCTATTTGCTAAAAGGATTAATTTATAAGTTGCCACATTTGAGTTCAAAAGGGAAAAAAATTTAAAGTTGGATGTAGTCTCCCAAATTAATTCTGGCGGTCCGCGTAGGAATTCCACTTACTTTTCATACTCTTAATTTCTTCCCTTATTTTAGGTGGGTTGTGGGGATCAGCATCACCCATTATTAGATTTAAATTAAATTTCCAAAAAAAATAATATAACCCTAAAATGATAATAAAATAGGATTAAGTTAAAATTTTACAGGATTAAGCATTGTCAAAATAATTACGTATCGTTTCAATTTCATCGGATATATATATATAGAATACTTTGATGGTTGCTGTTAATTTCTTATGTGACCGTCACCTACTATCCATAAATCACTTTGAGCGACATGTTGGGTGGGGTTACGCTGCGTCGGAAGAAGAAGAAGGTGCTGGAAGAGTTAAGACTGTATGTTGTTAATTTTTTCTCCTAAAATGGTAGGAAGAGAAGATGCAGCTAATATTTTATTTATATATATATAAGGCTGTTTTACTAATTCTGTGAAAGTGTTGAAAAGCCATTTTACATAAACAAGATATTCCATCGGTGGAGCATAATAAAACAGTGAAGTCTACCACAAACTCATGAGCACAAGCAATACCGACGGAGTGTGAGGAATAGTAGCCACCAAACCTCACAACCCCATTATTTACGAAGATATCTTCATTAACATAAACTACTGCAAATCAAAGAAAATATTATTCATGAAGTTATAGATAGTTGGGATATTAGTGAGACTAAATAACATAACGATGAACTCATAATAACCGTACCGAGTATTGTATATCATTTTAGCTTTATTACCCTTAACTATCAACTCTATCTCGTGATATATTCTTCTTAATACAAGTATCTTCTACAGTTTATCTATCATCAAATTATCAAACTTCTTCGCTAAGTATTAGATATATTATGGCACTACACTCACCTTTATGCTTATTGTTGTTCTGTAGATCAGTATTATGATATAGGTTGCATCATCCTTATACAACCTGCTATTTAGTTATATTATGTTGCCCGCCTTTGACATCCCACTCACACTACTTGATGAAGCTTAAATAATATCATCCAGATTGAAAGACCTCTTAGATAGTAGACAATTGAAGCTTTGGCTCTAAGAAAGAGGCCGATACTGAAGTCACAAAGAGGTGCAACCGGAAAGTCCAACCACTCTTACCAACCTTTAAGCTTTGCCTCCACATTCAAAATAATACTAACATAATCTTAGCCTCCGAGTTCACTATCTTGATTTTGTCGTCACTCTTGTTACTTTATAGAGTATTTATATCATCTCATCGCTTAGAAAGTATTAGTCACTTCTAAATCCATCGAGGTTTTATGCACTCGTGTTCTCTAACTTATACCTTGACAAACAGATTTAAGATTAATATCGTCCGTGTGTATTATACTCAATGGCTACGGTGGCTTAATGTATGTTTGTATTGTGCCATATGACTCAATTATTTTACTATTTCTTAATTGTACTTAGAGCCCCTCCTTATTATTTTAGAACAATATTCTCTAAAGTTTTGAAATATATACTTACACCTCTTTATTATTTATTTTATTGACATGATAGTATTTTTATCAAGTTAGTTATTATAACATAAAAAATTATTGATTTAAATTTCTACATGGTGATATAATTTAGCATGGTATTAATTGAAAAATAAGAGAGGTGGTCTGAAGTATAATCAATTATCCTTGTTATTTATCATTTTTACGAAGAGGGGTCGCTGTTTTTGAAGTCTACAGATATGTTTTTAACCACCAGACTCCTCTAGAGCTCAAAATCCTCCTCCTCATTTGTTCCCCGTCTTCTCCTCGCTCTCTGTCTCTCTCTTTCTCACTCATCCGTCTCTTTCCCACTCTTCCTCTGCGGTCGGCGAGAAGGAAAAAAAAGGCGAAACTCGGTCTCCCAAACCCTAAAAATCTCGCCTTTTCAATCTCCTCCTCGTGAACTTTTTGCTCCACGGTGAGGCTCGCATCCATGGATATGTCGCCTCTCTGCGTTTTCTCGTGAATTGCAAAAGAAGAAAAAAAGATTTTTTTTTTTTTGCGCCCTGTTTCTCTCCTATCCGTCCGTAACTCAATGTGCGATTCTCTACTTGCTGCTGTTACTGATTTTGTTTTGTTTTCTTTCTCCTCTTCGTTCTCTTCGTTTTCCTTGTTTTCCAATTGAATCCTTCCTTTTTCTTTTGCTTTCTGCCATGTTCGTAATGCTAGATTAGGAAAATTTTATCTTTTGCACCTTTTAAGTCTCACAGGTTCGGTGCTTTCTTTTTGCTACTTTTTATCTGTACGTCCTCCCGGATTCCCAAAACTTTAGGAGATTCAATGGGGTAAGAACCTTGCATGATCGTTCGTAGATGCAAGCATAAAATTGTTGGCGCCGGTGTAACTTCCTTGACTTTTTTGAGCTGCGAATCGCAGCCAAATCCATGCTATTCCAACTAGTATCCATGTTTCCACAGTTTGTATGCATAGTGATATGCTATTTATTTTCCTCGTCATGTTACTGTCTTATGAGGGTATGGATTGCCAATTACTCCTATGGGTGTCCCCAAGTGGACGACTTCTAACGGAATAGTAAGATATTATTAACTAATTAATTTTCTGCCACAAGTTATCCCGAGAAACACCTCATTGGAATAGTTAGTAGCGTCTTAGTCTCTGTCGGCATCAACAAACTGGTGATTTTTTGTTTCCTAGAGTAGTCCTCCTTTGCGACACAACTCAGTTTATCCTGTCATGTATAAGCAAAATATCCTCGCTTTTCTCTTGATTTGGGAATGTTGATTTTCTTACAGAACATGAGGCTGTGAAGATTTCTTGTTCGATGCAAAAAAAAAGCTCCTCTTTAGACTGTGATTTCCCTTTGGGTCGCAGTAATGTGAATGGGGCACTTAGGGGTATCCATTATCCTTTTTCTCTTTCGTTTGCAGCAGTGGTTGTGGGACCTATTTTTTTATTTTACTTTGTGTATAAATTTCCAGCTAAATAGGGGAAATAAATAATTCTCCTGCATGGATGCTCGACTGGGTGGTTTTTAATTACTCTTTGCCACCTACGTAGCAACCTCACTTATGCATTTTAGCATGTCAGTTAATAAAATGTCGATCAAGTAAACTTCTCATCTTAAATATAGAAAACCCCCACGTGGTTTTTCTTGTTAGGTACACTTCACTAATTTGTCGCCAAAATAACTACTTTGGAAGGGAACATCATCACCTTATAATTTGTAAAATTGCATAAGTGGATGGAATGTTCAATACAAATATTCAAACCAGGTTAGTTTGAATATTCTTAGGATTCCTCTTTTCTTCCTTTTCTCGATGGAAATATTTTCTTCCTTTTTATATATTGTTTCTCATGACAGGCCTGAGAGCATTTCCTAAAAGGGGAAAAAGTTTTAATTTGAGAATCTAATTTGAGAAATTCTGAAGACCCTTTTCGTTCTATCTTATCAAAATTCAACATCTTAAAAAAATACAACATACGGGAATTGCTGTGTACCATTTTTGTCTGAGCATACTAATTTAAAATCTTGCTTTTATACCTCAGGTGCCACTCTCCGTGCATATAGGGTATGTTAAATCCTAAAGTCTTTTGACTTCGTAAAGGTTGCTGTATCTATCTTCACTGGTCAGTTGAACTTTGTTGGATTAACATGCTGAGCTAAAATGAAGACCTCACAGGTGAAAACTAAGCCGCCTACAATTTTGGAAATTTTTCTTATTTTATTGGATTAAATTGTGTCTCAGAATTCCTTCGTTTTGTTTTCATGATATGGTATCTTGTGCAAATTCAACAAAAAATTATTTCCATTTTGTTCTCCATGCCTCCTCTTTTAGAGATTATTTTCAAGAATCATTTTACACTGAGGAAAGGATATAACCTGGCTGGTAATAGTGGCTTTGTCATATATTTTTCATGTAGACCAACATCGAAGGCCTTATCTTTATCTTGTTTAGGGCTGACCTAGGTCGGTTGATTATGGCTGGTAGGGGTCATGTTAGCTGATAGACCTTCCAACAAACACTTAATGAGCTGATGAAACCTTCATTAGTATATTAAATGGGGGATAAACCACTTTAACCAAGAAAAAAAAATCTGCAACATGACCCACTGTTTAAGGATCATGAATGTCTTGTCATATGCTATTCTAACGCATAGAAGCTGATGTACGGCTGGGTCTATTCCAGTAAGCCTAGGTGCTGTGGACTGATAAAACTAGGACATGCTAGAGCATTATAATCATGTTCCTATATGGGAAACAAAAACACATTCGAGGACAGTTAGGCATGCAGAAAGCAGAAAACCCCAGGTTTATAAAAGGCCTGGTAATGATTTGGATGACTACAAAGTTGTTCACTTGTTAAAATGGTAATCTAGTTAGTAAGAAATGTGCATGTTACTTTGCTGCGATACCTTGCTGTCAACTACCTCACCAACAGTTGGAACAAAGAAGTGGTACTTAAATACCTTATTTGGCCCTCATCCCTCAGGCATTTTCTTTGAGATTCATGATAAAGAATAAAAGAATTTTGGCTATATGGTTTTGTGCTCTCTTTTAAATATATATCATAGAATGAACATAGTGATTATTGCTTCATTTTAGTATTTAGATATTCCTTGAATTTTCTGCAGGATCCTATGTGTACTGCAGAGGTGCAGCCGTCATCTGAGGCTTCACATGAGTTACAAAACGACCCTCAAGATCCTCCAGCTAATGAACATCCAAAAGCAGATTCAGGTTCAGCATCCATAGCAAGCAGTAATAATAGAAAGGTTTCTCGTGAAGACATTGAACTGGTAAGGCAACCCATTGCTTCAAATCTATCAAGTTAAAAGCATTTTAGCAATGATGGCATGGATCTAGTCCGTATCCATACAGCCCCTTGCTGGTTTTATTTAGTTTCAATATCTCCTCCTTACTTCACAGAGTGATGCAGGTGCAAAATTTGATAGAACGATGTCTGCAATTGTACATGAATAGGAAGGAGGTGGTTCAGACTCTATCTAACCGTGCTAGAATTGAACCTGGTTTTACTACACTAGGTATGTTTATAACGTTAGCTTGTAATAAATGCAAACGTCCACCAGCACATGCAATCCTTTTTCTATCTGTCACCTGTGTTTCAAAACTTCATGAATCAATATCTTTTTCAGTTAAAAATCAAATGGTCATATATGTTCAGAACATTTCCTCAAGACTTGGGGAAAATAGATCTTTTCCTCTTTGTCATCCCCCTTTTTCTTCCTCAAGTAGTTTATCTTCATATATCTTATGTATTCTATCGACAGTATTTCAACGTCTTAGCTATAATAACTTCCAATTGCAAAATCAACCTACAAATCTGTCATATTTGGCTGATTTAGCATAGGAAATGAAATGAATTTTTGAATCTTAAACCAACTTTTGGGATTTTCTACATGACAGCATATTTTCCCAATTTTTATGCTCTTATCTGTCATATTTCTACAGTATGGCAGAAACTGGAAGAAGAAAACTCAGAATTCTTCAGAGCTTATTATATAAGACTAAAGCTGAAGAAACAAATCATTTTGTTTAATCACTTGCTGGAGCACCAGTACCATCTCATGAAGTATCCTGTCCAGCCTAAGGTCCCGTTGGCTCCAATTCAAAATGGAGTTCACCCTATGCCTGGTAATTTATTTGGTTGATTTCACTGAGATTCTGTTGAAGGATTAGATATGGCTAGTAATTTTTTTTATCATCTTTCTTACTTTGACAACCAAGTAGCAGCATTGGAACCCAAAACTTAATTAAAACTCATCTGCAGTGCAGTCAATTTACCCATGGGCTATCCGGTTCTCCCACAACATTCAATGCCAGCTACAGGTCAGCCCCATGTTGATCCCATGGGTTGTGGTCTCTCCAGCTGTCATGTAGTCAATGGTATCCCTGCTCCAGGCAATTTTCATCACATTCGCCTCAACAATGGAACTAAGTAAGAAATTAGTTCCCTTATAAATGTTATGGTTTTTCAATAATTATTTCCATTATCTAATTAACCAACTACAGTATAGTGAACAGGCTGGAGCTGGATCAATTTTTTTAGTTATATATATAGTTTTCTCTAGAATTAGATACATAGATGAGAAGCTCTCAATCAGACCAAAAATTCTTTGTACGCCACCACTTGATGTCTTCTACACTCAATGATAGTTCTCTCTATGTTTATTTCATAATTGAATGCTGAACAAACTGAACTTCCTCTTTCTCTCCCACTAAATGGTTTGAAATGAATATTCTCATTTCTTCAATTTATGCGAGTAAATGAAACTATAAGGAATTTCTAGTTCTTTTAGGAAGAGAGATTCTTAAGAATACGCCTTTATTGAATCTGCGTTGAACTCCTCCTATTCTATGTCAGATTTCCAACAGACGTTGGTGTGCTGTAGAAAAGCTTGTGCCTGAACCAAAAAATGCTTGGAATGATTTTTTTTTTTCTTTTGCTCACTCCTTATTTTATGAAGCTTCATAATTCATCTTTGTGAATGACAGTGGCACAACTGAAGCTGCTCATGCTGCCCCTCCGTCCAGTGCTATGTCATCCATGTCAGAGATGGCTGTGAGTCCTGCATCAGTGGCATCAAGCAATCATTTTCCTTTCACTCCTGAAATATCTGGGATGGGCATGGATCCATCATTTCCACCTGATGTGGCAAATTCTGGAGGGCTTCATCTAGGATCAGACGGTGTGGGATCATCAAGAGACTCGATCAGATCATTAGGACAACTTTGGAATTTCAGTCTTTCAGATCTAACAGCAGACTTGAGTAATTTAGGAGGTATATTGCACTTTAATTTTGTCTCTTTTATAAGTTTGATATTGATGTGACGATTCTTGAGCAGCTACAAACATTTGATAGGGTTAGAGACTCTGATAACGGATGTGCATGACTCTTGCAGAATGAAGCAACTGCATATAAATATTATCTTTGGAAATGACTTGACGCATGATATTCTTGTTTGGCTATTATACGCAGGATGTGCATATATATATTATTGTTTGGAATAGACTTGAGTTTAGATTCGTTATGGAAAAAGTACAATGCAGGGATATTCCTGTATTAGTTGCTCTGGTTCTTGTCATAAAAAAAGAGAGCAGATTTGTTGTTTGATATTGAGACTCTCAAAGGCAGTAGTTTATCATAAGATGCAAGAGTATAGTGAATAAAAAAAGGCTAGATCCATTGAGGTGTTGACCCATTCCTTAGTTTTTTTCGAAGCTTTTAGCTTCATTCAGTATACGGTTACTGTTCAGCCCAGTTATTTTAGGTTTGCACTCTCAAATTTTCATCTTAACATATTATTACATACCGAAAGCTATATGTCATTCTCTTTATCTATGCTTTCGAATATTTGAGGTAGTTGACTTTATTTGTAAGTGTCATCTGTGATGTAGAGAAGATAAAAAATGTCGAAGTCCACTTTCTGTCTCAAGTTTGTTATTGTTGTTGCCTTTTCAAGTAGAATAGCTTTTCCTTACAAGGATCTACTGCTTAGACAAAGCATGTGAGCGTATTCTTATTAGACCACATGCCTGCAATGTTATAACATGTTCAAGACTTCATATTAGCTGTGTTTCTGCTTTCATATAATTCTCACTCCATATGTGAAGGCTACAGCCTTGATTTATCTGCCAATTGACTTACGTTTTTTGGTGGTCAAGAAACTATAGTTAAATTACTGGCCAATTTGGCTGGGCTTAAAAAAAGAGTCGCACAGGTATCTTTAAATACAAGAATGGTGAGTGTATAGACTTATATTGAGAATTCAGTAGGTTCCTATATTTCATTTTCCATTCCTTTGTAAATTGCAATATAATGTAATCCTTATTGTAAACTTGTTCATCTTTTAGATGTTACCTTAAGCTGTTATTTTTTAAAAATTTCCATTGATGTCATCATCTGGTTTGCCTCAATGAAGATCTTGGAGTTTTGGGGGACTATGATGGTTCTCCTTTCCTGCCATCAGATCCAGATATCTTGCTTGACTCCCCAGAGCACGATGATATAGGTAAACTTTTTTACCAAAGATTTCTTTACTTGAGACAAAAGAGCTACTTGTATAAATGTTGATTACTATCTTCACAAGATTTTCTAATTTTGCACTTGCTGTTTCAGTTGAAGAATACTTTGCTGATGTTGCTACTGGATCATGCTCTCACCAATCAGATGAGGAGAAATCTTAGTGACTCGAGTTCGAAATCGCCTTTTCATAGATCGAAGAAGTATGTTCTCTTTCCAAATATTAGAAATCAATAAAGTTGTATGCCAGCAAACAGAAGCAACATTCGTCGAAGCTGCATTTGACTAATCCATTATAGCTGAAGAAGATAACAACTATATCTGGTAGATTGGCTAATTAATGTCTGGACATCAAAAGGCAACGCAAGATTATTGTAGTTTTGCTGCTCACTTCTGTTATTCAGCAGCACCGTTGGTATCGAATGTCATCAGGATTCATTTTAGCTTAAAGAACTGCAGCCTTATGAGTTATAAAAATGTACTTGGATGACTCCAGTTGGGAATTATTGGTTCAATAAGTTCTAAAAATCTCTTCTGCAAGCTCATCAAATATTATCTATTCCTTGTCAGTTAGGCATATTTGATCCGTACTAGCTCTCCCTTTTAGAAAGAACAGTAGCATCCCAACATGAATAAGAGGATGATCATTTCTGATTTGATATTTCTTAAGGCCCGATCCTAATTACTTTTTTACTATAAATAAAATTTAGGGTGAAAAAAGAATTCACCCTATGCCACCCCTAACCAAACAAAGACGTTCATTGTCACGCCCTAACCCTCTGTCGAGCACATGACAACCGCCGTATGAGCGATATCCCACTCATACAAGGCTAATAAGACTATATAACTTAAGCATAAATGAAAAGTACTACAGTTAAGATCACTAAATAAGCATACGACTAATTCATAGGTTCTTACAAAATTGATACAGTTCGTCTATGTTGTGTTTGTATACACCATATCAATATAAATCATTCAAAAAAAAAATTCTTCTATAGCTTTCAATCTCGCTGCCCATCGCTCCTCGCCATCTCCTAAACAATGTCTGGATACCTGCGCGCGGGGAAAAATTTACATGCACTAAGTCTTGCGACTTAGTGCCTACAGATAGAAACTACTCCAAGCAAAAGAATGGGCTAACAAATACATGTCCGGATGAGCAGCAAGTATATCCATATTAAATCACAAATTAACAACAAAAGGAAGCATACACACAAATAATTAATTAAACACTAAAAGTCTAAATACATGCGTGTGTCTAAAGAATTTCTAAGTTTCTAGTTTCAACACTAACTCCTAGGGCTGCCTACCTATGCTTAAAGTAAGCCCTGGTCGGGGACTACCACAAGCCCGTCGGTGCCAAACTAAGTCTCTGCCTAGGCTCGTTGCACCAACGTTGGCGAAGAAGGCGAGTGACCGCGGTTCCTTCTCCTTCCGGTCTCGCGAGCCGTTTACCCAGACCGCACTCCGAGATTATCGTATCGTACGTCCCCCATGGACCATAGGATACGAGACACCGTGTAGCGCTACACTTCTGCTTTACAGCAGGGTCACCGACTGACATATTTACTCACAGCCTGACCTGCCGGATCCAACACATATGTATAACTCTGGTTGTCCGGACTACCCCCCAAGCCTGCAGGACTCAGTTGGAGTATTCAGCGTCAACAGACACCTTAGTCCTCAGGACAGCGGCTAAAGTGAGCTCCCCGGCTCCCGGCACCTTAGTTTCGGATACATGCCATGGGGATATCTGGCCGTTGGCGAGAACCCCCTTATTGGTACTCACCGAACGCTAAAGGATGGGTCGGGTAACACTGCTGCCGCCCCTCTTTAGACTAACATAAATAGTATCTACCATTTGTGAGAGAAATACGGTGTTATATAGACCTATAAGATTCCAAGAGGTTTTATGTCCCTAGGAAGTTCAGGTCTATGTCTCTAGGTGTCCAAACTAGCTTAGGTTATCATGTAAATATGTCACCTAACTAGTTTTGTTTACCACCTAGAATGTTCATATGTCGCTATGTGTTCTAAATTCTTCCTAGTATCATATACTCTTAGAATTATAGAACACAAGCACATACTATATCATCTGCAACTAATTCACATCATATAAGACATCAAAATAAATGCACATCACGGACAATAATAAAAATTTTTATAACAACTTGCCCACTTGGGAGCTCTACTGTAGCGGCTATAAACTAGCTGAAATAACAACGCACCTGAGCCTTTTAAATTAGCAATTTAATAGATTCACGGCTCTTCGGTGTTTAACCATCGTTGCTGCGGAACATTTTCCTATCAATTGGCAAACATATTTAAATTTTCTAACACTCATGACAGCAAGTATCTAACACCCTGCTCCCCTTTTCTTATTCCTTATTTGCCATCATGGAATTAGAAGATAAAGAACAAAATAGGTGTTACGATATTTGTTGTTTAATGTTGCTCACGCGTACGACCAAGAAAACATTGAGTGCAAGATATGACAAATTTATTTATCACAGTATGAAAGAAAATATCCAAGAAAAGAAGTAGTACAAAGTATTTCTCAACCATTTTAATTCAATAATATAGTAACAATAACACAACTATTTTGGAACTTGTAATTACTGTACCAACTTACTAAATTATAGAAGCTTAACTTTCTATCCAATATATCGTCCAACTCTTTAATAAAATAATTGTAGTTGTATATATTATGCTAACAAACAAATAAAATTTAATATCTAAAGTCTTCACATTCACTACAACATGTATATATTTATTAAATTAGAAAGGGTATTTATCTACTATATATAAATATACACAGAGATATACATATGTGGAATGAATAATGTGAATCATCATTATACTATCTAACCACCAATGGCAGCAGCAAGCAATACTCAGGTTATTATACAGTTTTGAGTATTAAATTATTATTAGATGCTAAAAACATAATTATTTCATATATCATCTGCATCCGTAGAGTTTCAGCAAGCAATACTCAGGTTATTATACAGTTTTGAGTATTAAATTATTATTAGATGCTAAAAACATAATTATTTCATATATCATCTGCATCCGTAGAGTTTACTTTTTATTAACAGAGAACAATTGTAGAATTTAATTATTATTACTATTAGTATTATTTTTATTGGATTCTTGAATCTACCCAATTTGGTATTTTATTTTTAAATAGTTTTAAAAATAACTTTTAATTAAATTACTAGTAATCATGATATTTAGATAAATGAAGACAAAATAATTATATATATACATTCACTGTCACTGTGATCTAATAGCTTTATATAAAATGAAATATTTTTAATCACTTTAATATTCAAAATTAACTAATAGTTGTATCCTCAAATAATTTCATTCAATAAAGAAATTCAAGACATGAGAAATTCATATAAATAATAATAAAAATAATACAATGCAATATCCTAAATCTACATTAACAACTATCTCTAACGCATATCCCAAAAATTAGATTTTTGTATTAACTAGGGAATGGGCACCAACCTTAATCATTCAAATTTATTATTTCCATCTGGGATTTTGAGCTTCGGTGCCGTGAATTTCCACTCCTCTATTACATCGTCCATTTCCTCAAATGCCTTCTCTTCCTAGTCGAACAGATTCGACCAAAGGCTTGCTAACCTTAATTGTCGGCAATAAAGGGGTGTGAAGATGGAGATTTAGGGATTTATGTTCAGATGGTCGCCTGAGATGATCAACTGAATAAAGGAAATTAATATTGTGGTCCCCGATTCCCTTTCCTTTTTATTACCCTTATTTTCTTAAATAATGAGAAGTAAATTTATTTTAATATATATATATATATATATTTATTCGTATATACCTATATATATACACATGGTAAAGAATTATTCTTACGAGGAATATTATATTTAAATAAGATTTCATTTCTACTCTAATCAGAACCTAGCTACGTATCTATTTTATATATAATTTATTTATATGACTAAATATATATAGATATCTAGATCTTACTATCTTATTGCTATTATTATTATTTGTTTATTTATATTTACCTATTTATATACATATTTACGAATCATTGTTGATACATCAATGCATATATACGACGGTACATGTGTATATATATATATATGCACCTACTTATTTATTGACACATATATATTTTCTAAAAATTTAGGACACATATATATTTTCTAAAAATTTAGGAGTTTAATTATGACACATATGTATATATTCCAAAAAAAAATTGAGGGTTTACATTCATCGACCTAAATAAAAAAGAGAATGCTGAACAAGTCAATAAGATAATAGTAAACAAAGGAGATGAGTGAAGGATCTTGAGGTGGAAGTGAAACGGAAGAAGGGTTCTATAGAATCCTATCAACAGAGGTTAATATCCAAAAAATTTCATAATGGTTAATATTTGATACATAGATCAAGATAAAGAATTTTAATCTTTTCCGTTATGTGCACAAAATAAATATTAATTTGATTAGAGCTATAAGGCTCAATCCTAGAGATGAATTTAAGACTTACTAAATCCAAAAAAATATCTTTGTATCATATCAAGTGAAACACCCTTATTTATTACTTATTTTCTCAAGTTAAGAATATATAGATTTATTTTCTCACTTTTGGGATTAAAAATATTTAAAAAATGCTTATTTGATTAGAGAATAATATTTTGTCCAAAAAAATATATTCTCATTTAAATAGAGTATTAAAGTCAATACTAAATTTTAAAACTTGTATATTTGATTGTAAGAATTTTTGATGTGACAAATATTTTTTACAAAAATATTATTTCGTCATCTATCCTAAAAATTATTTACTTCAATCTTTAAAAATTTAGATAAAAAATTCTTTAAAATCCAAGATCAACTTTTCACTCTTTAGATTTTTTACACTTAATTTCTTAAGAAACCTATGCATGATACAATTATAAATATTTTTACCCAAAAAATTGTACTCACTAAAAATTATTTTTGTTTTTATTAGATAAAAATTGAAAAAAAAAATCAAATATACCCTAATCTGATAGTATGAGATAATGCGGGATAAAATGCAATTTTTAGTTATAATTTTAATAATAATTAGATTAAGAATGAATCTCCACCGGATATCAAAGACACCATAATTGATTTATTTTAGTTTTGTTTTATTGAATCAGCATGCAGTGTGAAAGAATTTGACACCATAGCCATCAATTATTTGAGTTTGGAGGAACATCAGTTATACAACTATATAGTCAATCACAAGGAGAAAAAAGAATACATCATCAATGATATGAACATCCATCTGGATACTTCCAAAAAAATCACACACCCATAGATCAAATGGAATTATCAATGTAATAAGGATATGATGAACTGAGCGTTCAAAACTACTATTTTCTGAAAATTCATAGAGTGAGTTTTGTTGACAAGCATGGCTAGAACATCTATATCTCCGTGTCGCAAAATCTTATAACTAGCTCAGAAACCACGCGTCGAGCAAAAGGAACATAACTCAAACTATACCTGTAATAAGCACAAACAGAAGCATATGAATTGATGACAAATTATGGTGTAACGAGCAAAAGAACTTCATTCATAATTTAAGATAATTTAAACTGATGGTGTAGTTATTGGAACAATGCCTTGAAACAAAAATCAGGAAACAAGACAACATTCTTTTATGATTAAGCAAGATAAGTCTAACGATCATTCACAAAAGTAATGGCACAATTTGATAAAGAAGTGGTAATCAGGAGCGATGGCATCGATGTTACAGTTTTAGAACGGAGGTAGAAGCACCATTAAAACTACAAAAGGCCAGTTTCTTGACATTAGACCGCAAACAATTTTCCTTAAAATGGAGGTATGTTGCTATAAAACTGGTTAAGTTAGAGACGGGTCAATAACAACCCAACAAAACACTTGCTTCAAAGTTATCAATCATCTATAGTGTTGCATTATTGTTTTTCTAGTTACATGTGATGTGCAGCATTGTAAAATGAGCTAAAAGAGGTATGGAGATGTATAAAAAGATCGAAACTTCTGCAAAATATCAATAAAAAAGACTTACCAAAGAAGAGCACAGATTTCGCATATCATTGCGATTAGTGTCAGTATTTTGCTATTGATCTGAACAGCAAGACAGCAAGGAAGTAGCACACGTTTAGTATATGTATGCCCGAGAGAAAAGGGACAGAACTATCCAAGTTATGAAGCTTTGGGGTCTCAGCTAAGTTTGGACAATTAAACTTACACAAAGAGCACAAACTAGAGCAAGAGTGACACTACCAACGTATATAACTGTTGCATAAACGCGTACTGGATCAAGCATCATTCTTGCCTGTCGAACTGGCCCAATTAGGAAGGCTGTGCTGTCACATGATGGTGTTTAATGAGCTTAGAGAGAAAAACTTTTCCAAATTGTATTTCTTGATATAGTAAAAACAAGATCCCCCTATTTATGATCTCACCTTCCTATTGCCAGTATATTACCAATGATGAACAGTAGCGCAAATTTTATGGGTTTGTAGAAAACAATTAGGGACTGCAAAAGAATAGAAAAAAATAATCAGCACAAAAAAACATTAATGTGACCTAGAAACCATATATCAACTAGCAACATTTCCATCATCACAGCAGAAGAAAGTTTCCAGGCCTATCGTTTCACCGTCAATGTGTTCGAGACGACAATGCAATACAGCAGATATTAAATGGCGAACTTTCTTAGATGACATCAAAACTAGCATTCAGCCATCTCTCTATAATACCGAAAATAGTAAATGCAATAACTTTCTTGGATGGAAATTTTAATTGCACATTTTGTTTTCTTGCAATATTATATCTAGTAAGGATGAATCAGAGAATCTACAAGGAAGAAAACAGTGGAAAAGCAAAAAAATGACAGTTGAGCAACAACGATAGCCACCATAAAAATTGATGGTTAATTCAAAGAAAATTAAATAAATAAGTGATCTACAGCTAAGATGCATTTTCTTTTCTAGGGAAAATCTAGCATTCGATTTGTTTAGGGTAGAATCCAACAATTATAGTGTCAAAAGAGGTGAAGAAAAGAAGGTACATCTAACAATTGCTCGACTGCAAAATTAACCACAGATTTCTTGATATGCACAATCTTTATAAAACGACTTTCTTTGTCACATTAAAAAAGAGGAAGCTACTCAAACTAAAGATAAACATTGACAGCAAAGCAACATTGACAGCATACCACAATCATAAAAGCGAAGCCGACAACAAGCGACGCCGCGAAACCGTACAATCTCTGGTAAGATGGAAGGAGAAACAAAATGACAAGCAGATGAGAAAATAAAAAGAAAACAAATGAGCGGAGGCGGACCTGAAGAGGGGATAGCGAGCAGGGGCCGTCGGGGAACTCGCCCAACAGGTCCTCTTCTTGCTCTTCGTCACCTCCACGAAGGGACTGCGAGATCCACCTGAACCTGTCCATCCTCCGCTGATGCGATCCACGATGAGAGTGACGGTGACAAGGATCATTCCATCATCCAGCGCACTTCGATCGATGCAATGGAAACGAGGGGGGTTCGTTCGCGGTGGAAGAAGAAGAAGATGGAGAAGCCCTTTCCCTTCCGCGGTCTAATAACTCGCGGAGAAATGACTTTTTCTTTTCTTTTTATGAGCATGGGGCAACATGTGATGTAAAACAGATCCTACTGCTCGTGAGGCACGGCCCAACTTCTGCTCATATTTGTACTGGGTTGCACCTCCGTAGCCCACCACACGACACGGCACAAACCCGTGTCATGCTTGGCCTAAGCTCGGGTCGTGCCTAGCCCTACACAACTAGCTCAATTGGCACGACCCATGGCCCACCTAAACCTAACCCAGATCGGATCGAGTATGATGGTCCAACCCGACCACAAGTGTGAAGTGAGCCACTGTCTGATGCCCAACTCTAGGCTCGAGCTAGATTCGTTGCCGAGTTGAGCCGAGGGGCAGCGAGTGCAAGAGTCATCTTCTTCATCCAAGCCTCCGCCCATCTACCATGACTCCGGTCGATTGTCTGGCCACCGTCCATCTGCCATGACTCCGGCCGGCTATACGGCACCGGTCAGCCCCTCACCGAGACTGTCCCCCTCTCATCTAGCCGTTCGTTCATCAAATCCTCGACATGAATCACGCCGACATCGAGCTATCCCATCTAATTCTTCACCTCGAGCCACTCATTCCGTCCTTGCGCCGTACAGAACAGTGGATAGGAAGACAGATCGCGCACACCGTGGTCTGTCAATGGAGAGTTGAAGACACTATCTTACTGTCTGAATCAATGAATCAGCTGTTGTGCACAATAAACGGCTACGGTTGCAACATGACAGACGAATTGGATAGATTCGCCTTCAATTCATTCGAGCGATCAAGAGGAAGAGTTTCTTTGTTGTTGCAGCGAACGGCAACCAACTGCGACCTGGTGGCTAGGTAGGTCAAGGTGTAGATGTGGAGAGGAGATGCGACTATGGACGACAACATGACGAGGAGGAAGATGAGTCATCACACATCGTCCATGGAGTGGGAAGGAGTTGGCGGAGTTCCCCGATCCACTCAACAGAGTAATTTCTTCACACAAAATCATTTAATTGCATTTTTGCCCTCCACTTTTTGTTATATTATCTATTTAAGGGTATTTTAGTCATTTTAATTTATTATCAGTTTAAAAAATATCCATACCCACAACTAGAATCCCTCTAAATACCTTTCATCCATAAACTCAAAATATAACTCTCTCTTAATTCTCTCTGCTCTAAATTCTAAATTTTTTATTCTGGCCGGAGATCCATAATTCAATCTCAATTTTTCTATTTTTTACTTCTTTCTTAATATCTAATTTTTCTTCTTTTTCCTTAAATTTTAAAATAGCCGATAATAATGCTGATTTTAATTATAATACTTATAATTAAAAATATTTTTTAATAAATAAATTAAATTATCATTTAGCAATAGCATATTACATTATTTCAGTATAGTTACATCATTATACATAAATTTTACTCCTTGTAACTTGTTTGATAACATTAATAGTAATCTCAACTCACCTTCTAGGAAGAGTATTTGAGTATCACTATAATATCATGTGTTATAAGTCATAAAGGAGCAAATAAATTAAAAATAAATATCTCAAAGAGCAGTAGTATTCTAAGCTAAGCATAAGATAATAAACTTTCTTATTTTATCTTTATTCAGTCTAGTAAAAATTATTGTCTTGATATACCGAAGAAAGATCACTTCATCTCTTACCTATTGCTTAAATAATCTCCAGTTTCTCTCTTCCCAAATGTGATATACAAACTCTGTTATCACCACCTACATAAGTTGTCCTTTCAATGTTCTCCTTTTAGCTATTCTAGCAGTTGTATTAATTATGATTTTCCATGTAGTTTGTCTTAAAATTTCTTCATTCCATTTCAACAAATCACTCCATATAGTTTTGCTATATTTCCATTCATACAGCAAATGCTCTAAGGTTTCTATTGCTAGTTAAACATAGCTGACATTCTCTTTCTATTTGCATGCCCGGCTTGAGTAGTTTATCTGCAGTCATTAATTTCTGATGCAAAGCAAACCATAGAATGAATGTAGCTCTAGGCCTAGCTGTAGAATCACAAATCAAACTTGTCCAATTCTTCTTTGGCAATGTACCCACCAATATATTGTAAATTACACCGATTGTAATTTTTCTAGTTAGTATTATTGACAGTTGAGGATAGTATTGTAATACCTCTCTACTCGTCATCACTTTCTTCAATATCCAACTTGTTTGTCTGGGTAGAGTCATAATATGAATTTTTTTTTTTATATAATAAGCATGTACCAATTTGATCCATAATTTATCTTTCTTTATATCCAAAAGAGCTTGAAGATGGTTGTCTTGTTTCATAAGTCTAGTCTTAGTAAGTTAAGTCCTCCGGCTAACTTTGGTATGCAGACTTTATTCAAAGTTACCAAGGCCTTCCTACTAATCTCAACTGATCCTGTCCATAAGAATATCCTGCAGACTGCATTCATCATTTTATAAATATTTTTATAGTTCTCAAGAATTTGATTATAACATTTCCACTTCTATGCAGAATAATTCTCATTCTATGCAGATCTCAAATGCTAGTCATAAAAATCCTTCCACCAATGGCAATACAACTGGAACCTAACTTGAGGCTGAATCCAATCTTGTTGGTAAAAAAAGAACTAGTGTGGTATGATAGAATTTGATCTTATAATAGTTGACAATATTTAAAAAATCAGTTGTAAGAGCTGTAAGAAATTATTCGTGGCTTTCTCAAAAATTTGAACCAGTTATTTAAAGAGTTGTAAGAAATTATTTGTCGCTTCCTCAAAAATTAGAACTGCTCATTTAAAGAGACACACTAAAAGTCACATAAATTAAATATCTTGCACAACAGCTTTTAAATATAAATTCTGTTAGTTTAATAATATTTAAATATAATTCTATATTACTAGAATTTCATGTCTCTTTAAAGAGACAAGCTAAAGAGATATAATTATATATTACTATAATTCTATATTCTGGTCATTTAAAGAGACATGCTAAAAGTCACATAAATAAATTACATTTTTCTTTTTTTCAGAGTCCTAATTTTATTCGTCTCGAATTGTATTTTATCCTCATTTTAGAGGTATTAGTAGAACTATATTAGATTTGATATAGTAAAATCTTTTTACGAGTATAAAATTAATATTTTTAATGATTTTAAAGATAATGTGTTACTGCCCCAACCATGAAGGGTCACCAAACCGAAGGGTCCTATTTAATATGTCTTGAGATGCATGGGAAAAGGCATCAAAGCCTTCCCAAACTTGAGTGTGAGAGTTCTTGTATGAGAGATCCAAGGTCCAAGTTCCGGACATCAAAACTGAAGGTCTTCCTAATGTTTCCAATATAGTCATTATTTTCCCCTAGTAAGCAATTCCTCGGTGTTCTATCGATCCACCTTCTCCATCTAAACTCGAAGACAATTTGGTATCAGAGCCAGACACCGTAACAAGGATAGAAGGACCTCTCAACCAAAGAACTCGGCACGAAGCACGCTCTTCAAACATGGTGAGGAAAGAAGATTTCGAGAAATTGGAGCAAAGAGTGAATTCTAGAGGAATTGATTCGCTCCTCCCAGAATGCAAGCGAATCAAACCTCAAATCAATGTAGGCTCGCACGTAGAAGTTGCATACAACAATTACAGGGCTCCTTATAGGCCTCGAGAGAACCTAGGCTCCCAACATAAGTACTTCAGAAATAGGAGAACAGAGTGCTTGTCCAACCAAAGGAGACATCAACAACCTAGACCTTCGGGGAGAGTTGGAAAATCTTCAGTCGGAACTCCGGCAGCAATCAGAATCTCGCCAACTTCCCCAAACCAAAGTGCGTATACCAGATCCACCCACTTTCTCTGGTATCAGAAGTGTGGAAATTTTGGAAAGTTTCATATGGGACATGAAATAATTTTTTAAAGCAGTAAAGATGAACGAGGAAGATAAAGTCACAACTGTCGCTGCCTATCTCGTCGGAGATACAAAGAAATGGTGGAGGGTACGGTGTGACCCTCATCGCAATAGCGGAGACGCAACCATCGAGAACTGGACAAAGATGATAGAAGAACTTCGACGATAGTTCCGCCCAGCCAATGCTGTTTTGCTGGCATGAAAACAATTGCAAAAATTACAGCAGACGAAATCAATCCAAGAATACATATAAAAATTCAACAGTGTCATCTTGGATGTCACGGACATGGTTGAAATGGATCAACTATTTGCCTTTTTCAGGGGATTACAACCCTGAGCTCGAAATGAATTGATACGAAAAGGAGTAAACATTGTGCAGGAAGCAATTGCACCTGCTGAATGACTGATTGATTGGCGATCGATGAACGCCACTCAAACCTACGAAGCAAGAACTCCTCAGTGACGACAAACATACCGAAGGACAGGCGAACGTCAGCGTCTTCCTGGAAATCGGGGAGGAAGAGCATCCCCATCAGTAGCAACACCAAATCATCACAATGGGGTGGCTGCCAACGAAAACAGAGATCGGAGAAATGGGTTTGATCGTTGCAGAGGATCCCACCACATATGTTTCTGTCTGCGACGTGAAGGAATAGCCACGATAAAAATAGAAGAGGACGAAGACATCACAGGCGGTGGGCCCAGAAATCACCACCCTCGCAAATCCTCTCCATAGGGTGAATGTAGTCTGCAAGGACTCGAACCCTCGCCTGATGTACGTTCCTCTGTAGGTGAGTGAGGAACGATGCTCAGCCATGATCGATACAGGGGTGACTCACAATTTCATGAGCAAAAGATTGGGTCGTAAATTGGGGTTGCCAATCGAAGAAAGCAAACTCAAAATAAAAACTATCAATGCTCAACCCAAGAACATTGTGGGGGTAATCCGCTAGGCACCTACGAAATTGCGGGAGTTGGTGTCACGCCCCAACCCAACCGTCGGCCACGTGGCAACCGCCGTATGAGCCCGACAGACCCATACAAGGCATCAAGTGATACATACCATTCATATACATCGTTTATGCAGCGGAATATATAATTAAATTATCTAACTCAAAATTTCTAACACAGTCCTGATAAACCAACTACAATTCTATAATAAAAGACATCGAAAAATAAAACTAGACCCGTCGACGGACTCATCTTCATCAAATCTCTCGGAAGGTCATCTAACACACCTGCACACACGGGGAAAAGTGGTGTGCTCAGCCTTGCGGCCTAGTGCGAAATTACGGCTCTACCGAATAAAGAAATCAAAGGCTAGGAGGAGTATTCTAGGATGTCTTTGGTAATTAATCATCATGTTTCATGCCACATCGTGTAACCAATTTATATAAAGATAGACAGCATACATAAATAATTAAATACATGTGTATATGCTACTAGATGTCACCTAAGTCATGTCTAGTGTCCATATCAGTAGTCTGTTTCCTACGTCGTGGTGAGACTTTTAGGTTTCATAAACTCGGGCTGCCAGCCTACGCTTAATGACTACCCGGGCTGGGGGTATCAATAAGCTCATCAGTGCTTTTCTGTCTCAATCTCTACCTATGCCCGCTGCACTGATTTTGGCAGAGAGGACGGATGACCTAGAGTCCCTCTCCAGTTATTTCACTAGTCTCCAACCATGCCTCCCTTAGCGAAACTGTCGTGCCCTTACATCCTCCCCGGATTTCGTAGGGGCCACGACACCCATGTAGTACTACACGCTGTCTATAGACAAGGTCACCTCTATTAAATCTCATCGGCCACGGTTAGCCGGAATAACCACCCTAGGATCGGACTACTCATCCGATCGTCTGCAGACGTCAAGGGCGATAGCCGTGTGGTCAACGGATCCACTGTCCAAGGCGTCGCATGTGGAATCACCTTCCCAGTCCAATAGCCGTCGACGTCTGTCCAGATTGGCACACATCCGCACGATGGGTTGTGGCAACCTTGACTCCATCGATGCCAAGTCCATGGTAGGGTTCATCCTAGCTAACCATCTCAGGACTATCACGAGGCCGCCTACAACGACACTCGTGCGGGTGAAGATTTCGGGTAAGGACTTGCTCCATATTTCCAGTCTAACATGACCATGGAGTTTGTACAGTCTCCTACCCTACCAACTCCCAATATATAAGCTATGTATAACCTCGGGAGTGGCGCTCCCAGTATCTAAGCTATGCATCAACCTCGGGAGTGGCGCCTAACGGGACGTCACCGTTTCGACCATCGTCGGTACGCGACGGTCAACCGGGGCATATGGAAAAAGGCCCCTTTTTCTCTAAGTGGCGGTGACATCGCCAAAGGTTCTAACATGTCGCATTTATTATCTATGTCTGCATAGTAGTTATTTAACACAAGCATAGAAAACAATACAACATGCAGGACATTAATGTAGAACATGTTAGATAAAATAAATTACACTAACATGCATACAATTCAAATCTTAACAAGCATTATGGTTTATCATATTTAAGACATTCAAGAATTTTTCCTAAGAAAACCCCAGCGGGAATTCCCTAGCTTGAATAAATCTTACCATCGGAGAACCAACGCACCTGGGTTAGCGATCCGATCTTCAAAATCAACCCGCGTAACAACGAATCACTCCGTCGAACTACTCGGATCACGTACCCGCGATAATCCTAATTAACACAATTATTTAAAATTAAATTTAATTCCTTTTTCCATAAAATAAATCAAATATTAATTTATCAATCTAACCTAATCATTCAAATACTAATTAACCAAATTTCCATTTTACAAATTAAATTAACTTAGTTAAGCTATCAAATTTATCCATTTAAACCCATCATCTAGCCCAAGTCACCTAGGGGCCCAAATAACACTCATCAATACTTAATTAGATTAATTAAACATTAATTAGCTATTTAAATCACCTAATCAAACTCATGAAAAGTAAATTATTTTATTATTATTTTTATTATTTTATTATTATTTTGACTAGTCAACGGTCAACAGTTGACCCGGTCAATGCGGTGAACCCGGTGAACACGGTGGACCCGACCATCGCGGTGGACTCGGTCAACGCTGTTGATCCGGCCAACGCGGTGGACCCAATCACTATTCGTTCGGCTTAACTTGAGTCTGACCCAAGCCTAGCCAGTTTGGTTCGATCGAGTCAGCTCCAACCCATCTAAATCCGAGTCTGACTCGAGTCTGGTTCAAGTTAATTTGGTTCGACTCAGGTTCAATTTAATTGATTCAGCTTACCTCAACTAACTCAACTCGAACCCAAACTTAACTTGAATTCAACCCAACTAACTTCAATCTGGTTCAACTCAACCCATTCACTAACTTTACTCAATTAAATCATAAATTTTTACTTAACTTAATTTATCATGCTTAATTAATCCACTAAGCTTGATTAATTAACACTAAGCATGTTTAAATTAATCTAAGTATTTCAACAACACTAATTTATCCTAAACGTGTTTAATTACAACTAAACATGCATAATTAATCACTAATCGCGATTAAGGAAAAATAAAGCTACCTTAGCCGGAATCACTATTCACCATCGGAAATATTATTCACTCGCCGGAATAGTAACGTCATCGCCGGAACCCTAGCCGCCACCTCGCCGGAGCTCGCGAAACCAACGACAAACTTGACGGTGAGCTCCGCAACTCTTCGCACAGGTGGGAACCAGCGATGGCCTGCGAAAACTCCGGCCATCAACGCCTAAAAACTCACTTTTGGGTAGTGTCGCCGGCGAACTTTAGGGCAAGTTCGCCGGAGGGCGAAACCACCCGTTTGTAGAGGGGAAACGGAGCCGCTCACCTTGCGAACGAGCGGGGAAGGAAGGGAGGAGATTCCAGCTGGCGAGGAGGGTGGAATCGCGGCTCCACTGCTCGCCGGTGGTGTTGTGATCGAGCGAGCAGCGGCGGCGGAAATCACTGCCTGCTGCGTTGGCGTCGGGGGTCGACGGCAGCTCGTGAGGGCGCAGCGGGGGCGAGTGTCTCCAACCATGGCTGGGAAGACGACGCGCCGGCGATCTGGGTGCAGGACGGCGAACGCAGTCGGCGGATGGCTGCGGACGCGAAGAGGGGAAATCGCGGGGAAATGGGTCGCGCGACAGCTGCAGGTCCCCATAGCTCTCCTCGTCACGGCGGAGAGGACGACGACGAACGGCGAGTGGGGATGGTGGCAGCGAGGCAGCAGCCGGCGGACTCGGCGGCAGCTGCTGTCGACGATAAACAGAGTGGACGAAACGCAGGGGCGATGGAGTCGAGCGCCGCAGAAATGCTCTCGCCAAACTCCTCTCTTTCGCGACGGGAAGGAGGCACGGCGGACGGCAACGACCGGCGGCAGAAGGGGCTGGCATCATCGCTGCTCTGCTGCCGAAGAGGGAGGCGAGCTCCCGTGCTCAAGGACGAAGACGATGCGGGTGGGAAGAGCCGCGCCTCTTCTCGCTCGAACCGGGTCTGAGCCGGTTCATCTGGACCGGCCGGCTGGCCGGTTCAGTTGAACCGGACCGATTTAATTTTAATTTTTTTTTCCTAAAAATAGGATTTCGATGATGGGGGTTTACAGTTGGAGCGGAAGATTAGACTTTACTGTAATCCCCATAGATGATTTCGATCTCATACTGGGAACTGAATTCCTTCTCTATTCCCAAACGATGGTCGCACCTCATTTGGGTGGGTTAATGGAAATGGATGCAAAGCAACCAGGGTTTGCAAAAGCCATCGCAGGTGAAACATCGAACAAACCATCAATAAATACTAGAATCCTCTCGGCAGCACAACTAGTTAAGGGACTTTGCAAGGGGGAAGATACCTCTGTTGCCACTATCCGAGACAATGAGCCATCTTCCCATCGAGAGACTAGAGTGCCATAAAAGATAAAGATCTGCTAGAAGAATTCGCCGATCAAATACCGACAAAACTACCCCGAACATTACCACTGAGGAGACTTACAGATTATCAAATCGAAATCATTCCAGGAGCCCATCCACCTGCACAAGCACATTATCGGATCGCACCTTTCGAACTCAACAAACTGAAGAAACAACTCCAGGAATTGACAGAAGCCGGATTAATTCGTCCTTCAAAAGCTCCCTACGATGCTCCAGTGTTATTCCAATGAAAGAAGGATGGAAGCCTACGGATGTGCATAGATTATCGAGCACTAAAAGGTAACAGCGAAAAATCATTACCCAATTCCTCTAGTAGCAGACCTCTTCGATCGTTTAACCCATGCAAAGATCTTCACTAAACTTGATCTACGATCGGGTTATTGGCCAGTAAGAATCGCAGAAGGAGATGAGTCAAAAACAACTTGCGTTACCAAATATGGATCCTTCGAATTCTTGATAATGCCTTCGGACTCACCAACGCTCCAGCTACTTTCTGCAACTTAATGAATGACGTGTTCCATGAATTTTTAGACAAATTCGTAGTTGTATATTTAGACGACATCGTCGTCTATTCAAAAATAGAGGAAGAACACATCAATCATCTCCGATAGGTATTTCAGAAATTATGAACCCATCAACTCTTTGTTCGCAGGGATTTTTTTAGGGATTTCTACATTTTTGGAGGACCAAAAATATTTAAGGGGGGAAGAACTTGTAAACCCTTTTTTTAAAAAATATATATACATATGTCAGTAAATAATTAAACCCCTAAATTTTTAGAAAATATATATGTGTCAATAAATAAGTAGGTGCATATATATATACACATGTACCGTCACATATATGTATTGATATGTTAACAATGATCCGTAAATATGTGTATAAATTGGTAAATATAAATAAACAAATAATAATAATAGCAATAAGATAGTAAGATCTAGATCTCTATATATATATTTAGTCATATAAATAAATTATATATAAAATAGATAAGATTCTGATTAGAATAGAAATGAAATTTTATTTAAATACAATCTTCCTCGTAAGAATAATTCTTTACCATGTATATATATAGGTATATACGAATAAATATCTATATATATATATATTAAAATAAGTTTACTTCTCATTATTTAAGAAAATAAGGGTTATAAAAAAGAAAGGAAAACGGGGACAACAATATTAATTTCCTTTATTCAGTAGATCATCTCAGGCGACCATCTAAACATAACTCCCTAATTCTCCATCTTCACACCCCTCTATTGCCAACAATTAAGATTAGCAAGCCTTTGGTTGAATCTGTTTGGTTGGTGCCCATTTCCTAGTTAATACAAAAATCTAATTTTTGGGATATGCGTTAAAGATAGTTGCTAATGTAGATTTTGGATATTGCATTGTATTATTTTTATTATTATTTATATGAATTTCTTAGTCTTGAATTTCTTTCTTAAATGAAATTGTTTGAGGATATAACTATTGGTTAATTTTGAATATTAAAGTGATTAAAAATATTTCATTTTATATAAAGCTATTAGATCACAGTGACAGTGAATGTATATATATATTTCTTTTGTCTTCATTTATCTAAACGTCATGATTACTAGTAATTTAATTAAAAAGTTACTTTTAAAACTATTTAGAAATAAAATATCATATTGGGTAGATTTAAGAATCCAATAAAAATAATACTAATAATAATAATAATTAAATATATATAACTAAATTCTACAATTGTTCTCTGTTAATAAAAATTAAACTCTATGGATGCAGATGATATATGAAATAATTATATCTCTAGCATCTAATAATAATTTAATACTCAAAACTATATAATAACCTCAGTATTGCTTGCTGCTACCATCGATGGTTAGATAAGATAATGATGATTCACATTATTCATTCATATATCTCTGTGTATATTTATATATAGTAGATAAATACCCTTTCTAATTTAATAAATATATACATGTTGTAGTGAATGTAGAGACTTTAGATATTAAATTCTATTTGTTTGTTAGAATAATATATACAACTATAATTATTTTATTAGAGAGTTGGATGATATGTTGAATAGAAAGTTAAGCTTCTAGAATTTAGTAACTTGGTACAGTAATTACAAGTTCCAAAATAGTTGTGTTATTATTACTATATTATTAAATTAAAATAGTTGAGAAACATTTTGCTACTTCTATTCTTTGATGTTTTCTTTCATAATATGGTAAATAAATTTATCATGTCTTGCACTCAATATTTTCTTGGTCATATGCATGAGCGATATTAAACAATGAATATCGAAACATCTAATTTGTTCTTTGTCTTCTATTTCCATGGTGACAAATAAGAAATAAGAAAAGGGGGAGTAGGGTGTTAGATACTTATATCATGAGTATTAGAAAATTTAAATATGTTTGCAAATTGATAGGAAACGTTCTGCAGTGACGATGGATAAACACGACAAAATCGTGAATCTATTAAATTGTTAATTTAAAAGGCTCAGGTGCGTTGTTATTTCGGCTAGTTTACAGCCGCTGCAGTAGAGCTTCCAAGTGGGCAAGTTGTTATTAAAATTTTATTATTGTCCGTGATGTGCATTTATTTTGATGTCTTGTATGAGGTGAAATAATTGCAAATGATATATTATGTGCTTGTGTTCTATAATTCTAGGAGTGTATGATACTAGAAAGAATCTAGGACACATAGCGACATATGAAGATGCTAGGTGACAGACAAAACTAGTTAGGTGACATATCTTACATGATAACCTAAGCTAGTTTGGACACCTAGAGACATAGACCTGAACTTCCTATGGACATAAAATCTCTAGGAATCTTATAGGTCTATATAACATTGTATTTCTCTCACAATGGCATATACTATTTGTGTTAGTCTAAAGAGGGGTGGTGGCAGCGTCACCCGACCCATCCTTTAGCGTTCGGTAAGTACCAATAAGGGGGTTCTCGCCAACGGCCATATATCCCCATGGCATGTATCCGAAACTAAGGTGCTGGGAGCCGGGGAGCTCACTTTAGCCGCTGCCCTGAGGACTAAGGTGTCTGTTAATGCTAACATACCCCAACGGAGTCTTGCAGGCTTGGGGGGTAGTCCGGACAACCAGAGTTATACATAAGTGTTGGGTCCGACAGGTCAGGCCGTGAGTACATATGTCAGTCGGTGACCCTGCTGTAAAGTAGAAGTGTAGCGCTACACGGTATCTCATATCCTAGGGTCTATGGGAGACGTACGATACGATAGTCTCGGAGTGCGGTCCGGATAAACGGCTCGCGAGACTGGAAGGAGAAGGAACCGCGGTCACCCGCCTTCTTCGCCAACGTTGGTGCAACGGGCCTAGGCAGAGACATAGTTTGGCACTGACGGACTTATGGTAGTCCCCCGCCAGGGCTTACCTTAAGCATAGGCAGGTAGCCCTAGGAGTTAGTATTGAAACTAGAAACTTAGAAATCTTTAGACACAGACACATATTTAGACTTTTAGTATTTAATTGATTATTTACGTGCATGCTTCCTTTCATTGTTAAATTATGATTTAATATTGATATACTTGTTGCTCATTCGGACATGTATTGTTAGCCCATTCTTTTGCTTGGAGAAGTTTCTATCTGTAGGCACTAAGTCGCAAGACTTAGCGCATGCAAATTTTCCCCCGTGCGCAGGTATTTGGAACATCGCTTAGAGATGGCGAGGAACGATGGGTAGCGGGAGTGAATGCTATAGAAGGACATTAATAGTCGATTAGTCGATACGATGTGTAAAATACATAATGTAGACGGACTGTATCAACTTTTTTTGTATCCTGTGAACAAATTGTAATTCTAGTTAGTAGATGTGACTATAGAAATTTTCATTTATATTGGAATTATAGGATATTGTTAGCCTTGTATGAGTGAGACACTGCTCATACGGCGGTTGTCAAGTATCCGACAGAGGGTCGGGGCGTGACAAAGTAATATTTTTAATATTAATAGAAGATCTCAAAAGCCTACATCTAATATTTCAGATATTACTGAAATTAATATTTATTTAGAATAAGATCATGAAAGTAATTGGAATCCTAATAAACTTAGTAATTATAATATTTTAGATTGGTGGAGAATAAATGAAAAATCTTTTATTATAATGTCTATGGTTTTGCTCGTGATTTTCTAAGTGTGATGTTTATAGTGACATCAGAATCTTATTTAAATGCAGGATCCTTTAAGTGTAGAAGTTTGTATCTGCATGAAGGATTGGCTAGATATAGAGGATCAAGCTCAAAATAATAATTTTAATACAAGTTCAACTGAACCGAACGAAGAAGCTTCGACTTCAACAGTAGCAATACTAACGAGGAAAGATCAATAATTAAAGAGAAAGATTAATAAAAATTAGAAGGTAATTTTCTTTTCAAGTATATTTTTTATTTTTTAAAATAATCTACCACCTAAATCAAGACCTATGTTGGACTTGATTCTTTTTGTTTAGAAGAAGATACTTAGGTAGCTTTAATAAAAATGGGTTCAATCCTTTTTTTAAATTTATAGTCCTAGGGCCTTCTATCTCAATACTCAAGAGTTAGTCCAGCCTCAAATCAAGAACTCGTGCAGGTGTGGGGCTCAAGCGCGAGCCACAAAGCCGGCGACAACGAGGGCGTGAGGTGGTGCCGGCAACAACAAGGACCGCGACTGCGACCCATGAGGCTGCCACCCATAGTCATGAGCGTGACCACGGCTGCTACTCACGAGATGAGTGCGAGGGCAACCAGAAGTCTGGAGGCTAAAGCTAGAGTAGGGCAACCTATGAGGCCGCGACCCCCGGCCGCGACCACATCTGCAACCCGCGGCTGGCCGGTTGCTACTCGTGAGGTGAGCCGTGAGTGCGAGGACAGCTGGAGGCCTGGAGGCCGAAGCCGAAGTAGGAAAACCCATGAGGCTACGACCCCCAGCTATGACCACGACTGCAACCCGCTACTAGCCGACTGCTACTCGCAAGGTGAGATGTGAGTGTGAGGGCTACCGAAGGCCTGGAGGCTAGAGCAGCAGAGCCAGAGTAGGGTGGCGGCCTGGCAAGTTGTGGGAACTAAGTTGAAGTCATCGGAGATTGGAGTTGCGTCGTCGTTGCGACCGCGCATGTGGATTTGGCCAATGTTCCTGGTGACGACATTGGCAAGGGTTTTAGTTTCACAATGGGATTTTATATCTTTTTTACTTTTTTTCAAGATCGTCTTTGTCGCCGTTTTACCCTTTTGTTTTCCTATTTCCCCTATTCTTGTCGCACCATCGATTCTGATTATTATATAATAAAATTGATTTCGGCTAGTAAGCACGACAAGCATGGAGTCTCGCTACGTTGGGCGTGGAGTAGTGGACGGTGGACAGAGGCGTGGAGGCATGGAGTCGTGGATGGAGGTGTAGAGGCGGCAAAACAGCAGCACCAGGAGAACACGGAGGCGGCCGGAACCGATTAGGGCAACTAAAGTTACTGTGCAAACCGGCAAGCCATCAAGCCGGCATTAGAGATGTTACAAACATGTATTTTTTTGCAAGCCTGTGACTCTACAATTACAAGTGCTTTAAAGTTCACAAGGTTTGACTTTTTTATATTTTTTTAGACTCACAACCTGCTAGTGGTGAGTTGCTTCGTCGATTTGTCTTCCCCTTATCATCAATTTATCTTCCCCTTTCCCAGCTTCCAGCATCCAGCCAACGACTTTAAACTAGATCGTTGTGGTGGAATAAAATTGAAAAAAATTCTCTTTTGATTCTCTTCTAGCTAATACATATTTTAAATTGAATTTACTTCGTCCTCACTCGTCGACTTTGACCATTCTACTTCTACGCTTGCTCCCTCATCCCTCGCCTGAGTCGTGCTCCTCAATTGGCACGCTTCATGCCATATGACATGAAGGCAAGACCCGACATGCATCATGTTGTGCGAGACTAGGCCTGGCACGCCAATCTGGCATGTCGAATGCCATGCTAGGCGAAGCAAGGCACAAAGTATCTTGTGCGGGGCACGACACGCTCCTTGCATGCTGAACCTGGCCCAACACGCCTTTAGATCATCCTAGAGTGAGCTGTGCTCGGGCTGGGCTGATATGCCAGATCCAAGTTATGGGCTAATAACTTATTGTTAGGTGGGTCTGCCACTGTTAGAAGAATTGTTTTACGATGGATAATGAATTGCTTATTCTATTTTAATAAATATTCTAATTTTTTTTAAGGAAAAAAATGTTGCAGCATTAAAAGTAGTAAATAATTTAAAAGAAGTAATGACTTTTATTTATAACACAATGCCATTTCCACAATTTTTATAAAACATAACGTCATTTCCTTAATTTTGCCGACTTACACACTCCAGCAAACCAATAAAAGATAGATTAATGGAACCAACCCTCAACCATTAATGCCTTTTATATTGGTGTGCACAAAGAGGCTTGGCAATTAAACCAAACATCATAAGAGAAGTTAGAATTTTACTGCATTTCCATGTGTAACGCAATGATAATTCCCAACTCAATACAAATATAAGAATTAGATAAATAAAAAAGAAAAGATCACTTTGCTTTGTGCAAGAAGAAAAAAGGAAGAAAAAAAGGGGTTTGCTCGGGCTAGTCTTCTCCCTTCTTGTCGCTATCATGGGGCCATTGGCGCTGCAGCAGTGTAAGAAACTCAACTTGGAAGGCTGTCCTCGAGAATTACATGGTTCCACAGCACAGCTATTGATGCCCAGGAAAGTGATCCTTGAACCTTTCACCTTCCTGGGTTTGCAATCGGCGTCTGATCGACTTCCTCAGTTCCTGGATTGCACGCTGCCCATTGATTGATCCACAACTGCTCCTTTTGAGCAAGCTTATTTCTTCTCATGATGAGCATCATACTGAACCCCTTGCCTTATTCAACTGCACCCCAAACTACAAAGATTAGTTCACATTTTACCACCTTAACAGGCAGTACGTGTACATCTGTAGATTGTTGATTGATAAAGCCTGTCATGATCTAAAGTCGTGGACCACGTCTCAAAATTTTAATCAAGTTGGTTTGTAGGATTAATGTCACAATTCAGTTGAGAATTGAGTCGAGAAAAAGATGGTCGATAAGTTAGTCTATTATGTTTACGTAAAAACACGATGGAAGACAGAATAACAATGAATACATACCTAATTCATAAACCCGCGACAGTTGGGAGCTTTGCAGAAGCAGGGAACTTTGGATTCTTCGGCTTCATCAGGATCAAACAAATAATTATACCTACAGGAGTGCAAGTGTTGTCAGCAAATCATCTGACGAACAGGAGTAAATTAACCTGCTTTGGTTTTAACTTAAAAAAGTATAGAATTAGGCAGAAATAATATCATCAGCAATGAGCTCAAATATTCCCCCATTTTAACAATAACACGTACGTTAGCTCTTCTCCAGCAGAAACATTCCTCTTAGCTATAAGAACAACCCGGCTCTCATCAACACCAACATTCATAATCCTAGCGTAGCAGGTAGGCATGCACTGCATCAAGAACCATGGAGGTTTGAGAAAGGTTATCAATATTCTGTTCCACTAGAACACCAAAAATAGAAAGGATGGCATTTATGGCTTACAGAGTGGTTTATCAGACGAGCAATATTTCCTTTATTAGTGGCATCAACAACAACTTCTTCACTTATTTTGAATAACTGCATACCAAGAGCAAACATTGCAATCACCTATTGGTCAACAGCTAAGTATAAAGTGGAGAATTTACTCCACAGCAATGCATTTATAATCATCAATGCTTTCATTCAATATAACCAAATAAAATATCATATTATGCATAGCTTCATGTCAGAACTCAAAACATAGAGATGATGCTATCTTCTGGCAGCTTACGATCATCAAGACAGCACTATAATGAAATGAAAAACTAGCAGCATTATACTAGTATGACCAAAAAATGGTGCCAGTGCTAGACCAGCCAATACAAACTAGGCTTTATTATATTTTTCAGTGAATACTGATCAGCGGGGTCCATTACCAATTGACAAAGTTCTTGGCAGCATAGTATTAGACCAATATTAGAAATCCTTACTTTTCAGTGTTAATTCGATCATAATTCAGTTTACCTAATAGATCTCACTACAAAATTTTAGCATCTTCACTTATTATTCTACTCACATCTAGCATATTAACAAATCGTACACACATTTCATCTTCATTTAATACTTCTATCCATTAACAAAGAAATCAAAATTGGAACTGCAGTTTCATGTAAAAGAAAAATGCGTCCCTACCATGCCAAGAATGTCCTTATGTTCCTAGTTCAGTCATGCATACTTTGAAGTCCAATATGACCCAAGTTAAAAATGCCACCATATGGTGTTCTTGTTTCAGATTATCATAGCATATTAATCAGTTTTACTTTTTTCAGATGTGCATAACAAACTAGACCAATGACAGCCTCACAACAAAATAGACAATTGTTCCTCTCTTTAAAATATAAGACAGTCGTATAAAATGGAAAAAGGAAGAGTAGGAGTTACATAGCAGTCCTTTTTTTCCACTTTATACTGAGCTTCTCGCAGATCTGCAACACTACGTCTGACCTGCTCCCCACGATACTCAATAACCTGAAACACAAGATTTTTAGTTCAATTAGAAGAAAAAAAAAATGTACAAGAATAATTCTTTGCCATCTTATCAATAAACAAGGTTCATTGTAAATTTGAATAAAGTTACTACACTTCAGGTTTGTAGAAGATAGCACAGAATCATGTAAATCTGTTCAAGGTAAGTCAAGTTTATCATATACTCAACATTAACACAAATACCAAAAAAATGATAAGCTTCTGCCTTAGATAAACTTATTTGACCCTGCTTAAATTATTTACTGTTTCCCTCAACAGCTAAATGGATGCAGAAAAACTAAATCAAGAATTAGTTTTTCTTCATACTATTATAGTCCAATATTATGTACATGTCAAAGATCTATACATATAAGTATAGCAGAACGAATATGACTATAAATTACGTGATATTTAGGACCATAAGCACACAAGAAATTGTAGAAGATACTATTATAGTCCAACATTATGTAGATGTCAAAGATCTATACATATAACAGAATGAACAAGTCTATAAGTGACGTGATATTTAGGACCATAAGCACACAAGAAATTGTTGATTCCATTCTAGTATGTTTTAAATAAATAGTGGGTACCAAAAACCTTTGAACAAATCTAAAATGAAACAAAGCAAAGATGGATTTAGGTCCATGATGGACCTATTCCCGAACAAAACAGCACAACTATGTAAACAGCTGCACTGCTAAAGATTCAAGAGGCATATCTATAACATTCCTTCCGTATGATAGTAAAATTAGTACCATTTCTCCTTCTTGAAGGTTCCGACGTGCAAATAATCCCCATCCATGTATTCCAGATTTGCCAAAACAGACCCTCTTTTGTTCAGTCAACTGTGAATGCAGTAAATCAGAAATGTTGAGCATAAAGATAACAATTAAGCTAAAAGTTGTCTGGGGTAGCAAATTGCCTGCAAGTAATGAAGACGATCTCTAAATGTAGAAAATGATTTTTGTGTCTTGTCATCCTGGTTCAGATGGAAAACTATGTGAAATAAATCTCCCATGGATTATGGTTTAGTAATATCCAATAAGAACAAAAGAAATAAGCTCGTTGAGAAAAACAATTACCATAGCTGCATTTAAACTTTCAATGGAATCCCAAGAATGATAACAAGGCCCCATAACTCGGTGTGCAATTCCATTCTCTCTCTTACACTGCAAAAGAACTAATAGAATAAGAGACAACAGAATCAAGGATGGATATGCATTCATGTGTACATCTATTAAGTACCAAAAAACTGAACCATCGGTGCTGAAATACACCTACTCTTGCATATAGCTTAAAGCCATAGATACAATTTTCATTTCTTATGTTGCTTATATCTAGAAAAGATTCTTGTTATACCTTAGTTTCTGTTCTCTTATAAACCAAGCATCTTGTGGAAGATGATGCTTCAGGTGGCAGAGAAGGTAAGGCTGTTTCCTCAGGCATTTCTGTTTTAATTAGTCTTGCACCACCCTGTTTTTCCATGTTTTTCAATAAACTGTTTGTTGAAATAACCCCTGCAGGGGTCTGCATAATTAGCACAGTATTAGGGTCCGGAGTCCTGCAAGAAAATTTGGAACAAAATCACTAATCTTGAGCAGAAGGAAGAATGGGCAGATTCACACATATGAAGCAAAAAGCAGCACATAATGTTAATGAGATAATAATTGCTGCAAATTTTCATCGAACAGAAAAGGCAAAGGTATTGAAATCTTTGAATGTTCAAAATAGGTGGCATAACTCCTGTTAATTGACATACTGTCAAATTTTACAAAGCTTCACTAGAAAACAATTGCAGGTTAGTAAAGGACCATTAAGTTTACCTGTGATGAGCACAATAAGAGACCAAATTTACAATTTGTTTCCCATTCTTTTCGAAGCAGTGTAGCTGCAAATACAAAACACCTCTCAGATAATATGATATATTTTTCAGTTTAGTAAAAGAATGCATTCATGAGCAATGAGAATACATATTTAGGTTCTGAAGAAAAACAGTAATAAATATCAGCCTTTGAAGAAGACTTTGAGGTGCAAGTAGAAAAATATACTTGTAGAAGAATATAGTTATATCAAGCTGGTTCAATTTGTAACAGAAAGTCACACAAGCACACCTAGCAGACAAGGTAAATAAATCAATAATACCCTAAGGCACCTTTAAACGTCACGTCAAAAAAAAAGGTGAATTGCAAAGCACCAAATAAATGTCCATCAATCACTAGGTCCTAAATCTTTGATCTTCCAATCAGTGACATTCCATGATACTTAGATTTTATTAAATTGTCGGTGCATAGAGAATATTGGTTTGGACCCAACACAAACTTTGCTTAAATGGGGTTTTTCAGAAAACAACCATAAATAGGACAAAGAGTGAGACCTTCTGCTAAGACTTAACTAGGAATAACATTTTGTGCTTTAAGAGACGATATATTTGTTTATTCTTGCCAGTTACTAAATGAGAATAATAGCCCATTCATGGCATGCACATCCATACATCCAGAAGCCATATCTTGCAAAAACTTGCAATTTGCATAAAAATTTAAGGGAACAGTTTAACAAAAGATAACCTCATATTTACTGTTCAAGACAATGTTCACCTTTTTTTGCTTTTTGCATTAAAATAATAATAATAAGACAGTGTTCAACTATTTCCATAAAATGCTTTCAGTGTGTAGTTATTTACCTCCATTCTATATCCAGCTCTTGATGCACACATTGCATGATAATAAGTAGAACATGTGTGGCACTGTGTGCAGGCACCATGTGCCTGCTTGCATATTACACAAACCTGAATACACAATGAAGTAGTGAACACAGATCAGCAATTAAACGATTATATACTTCCATGAATAAAAACAAAAATCAAAATAGCCCCCACCAGGAGAGCTCATAGCATCCAGAGTTCTGAACTACCTTCGTAAACAATAGAGATGGTATATCTAATATGCCGATAGCAGGCTCCATTTTTTCACCACTGGCAAAAGATACTTTCTGCTGAAACCAGGCACATGTTACATGAACCCATAATGTATCTATACTTGTTGGCTTTAAAGCACCACCTGCAAGAACTTACCAAGTTACAAAGATATATGCATTGCAGCATTTGAATCTACAGACCAGTTAACCTATCTAGGATCTTGGCAGACCCAGATTACTGTGTTAGCAGGAAAAATCTGCTACAGAACAAGATGAAAAAGCTAATTGACATAAAAGATGCATCATTTGTACCTTTGATAGGACAAAGGCAGCATGCTCTTTTATGCAAAGGCATTTCACATGCTCTGCAGACCCAAGATGTGAAATTTTGTACATCAAGTGCTCCGTAGCATTCCTGATGCACTGCTATTTGGCATCTGCAGAATAAGAGAATAAACTATAAATTGTCATAAGAATCATCTAGTCAGTCTAAAATGAAACCCATGCACAAAGTGTATGCTCATCTGAGCATAGCGAGAAGGCTCTATAATTGGGTTCAAGACTCACCAAATTTTTTAAAAAAAAAGGTCTAAAATTAAAACCATTTCGAAGAACCAGATGAAAGAGAAGACATGGAACCTGTTGCATATGATGATTTTATTATAATCCCAATCTTCAATCCATCTACAAATTGCACATCGTTCGGTGGTCCATTTAGCAAGTACTGGATCATATGGTTCTGTCCAGAAAAAGAAAAACTTTCCATATTTTTTGCGACTAGCAAATCAAACGACTGCACAAATAGTTTGCTATATCAAACCACATTGAAATCAAGAAATTTAGTTTACGTTGCAGCAATTTGAGAAGCTTCTCTTTCCGGTCTCCAATTGATGGGTGTTTAGCTTGGTCACCAAAAGATGGGTTGCAGTCCTCTAGCTGCATTGGACCACAGTCAAAGTTATAATTTATAGACGATGATTCATGTTCTCAATTTAGATGAACAGAATAACCTTTGGCAGTTATGAATTGTTAACATTCTTTTTGTTGTGAAACCATAAGGGGCACAGGTGAAGACTAAAACATAGGTTTTTCATTATGGTAATGGATCAAATCAAGGGAAAGAAATAAGATTTTGCACCCATTTTTAAAAAACGTTTAACTATCTTGTTATGATCAACTGACATCACCATAGTAAAGCATGCAAACAATGGAGACTAATAACTATATATTTCTTTAAAGACAAGGTTATACACACCCATTTCCCCAGTGGTTGCCTTGTACTCTTGACTCTGACGCTAGTCTTCCAATATTTTTTTCTGGAGCCAGTATGTCGTTCCCACTCATTAAGGCTTAGCTTTCGTGCCTTACAGGAGCTGCACTGACACAAGATCCTGCGTGACATGAAATTAAGAAATGGAGGTTAATTATCCATTAAAAATGGATCAAACCAAAAATAGTCATATATGACACTATCGGACATCAAAAACTATAAATAATTTTAAGTTATATACTTACGTATTATAATATATATTACAATTTTTTTTAGTTGTATATTATTTCTTAATGTATGTTACGAATCCTTTTTAAAATTATATATTGTTTGCCAATCTAAGAATTTTATTTTAGAATCAAATTTATCATCTTCCAAATAATTCATATTAACAACCGCTTGAAATTTAATTTTCCAATCGATTTAAGCTTTATTTCAATTTTTTTGAAAAAAGAGACTTTGTATGACGTTATTCTTTGATAAAGGCATATTTTAAACTCAAAATCCACTATAACGACAATGATTCTTACCAGCTGAGCGAGCTAATCCCGTCAAGAAATAAATTTGCATGATATTTTTGAATATCATAAACTACAAATAAAAGCTATATAGTCATATACATGTTACAAGTTCTTCCTAAGTTATATATGATCTATTATAATATTTTGTAGTTCCGAAACTCAGAAAATTTATCAAATGAACCAAATAAGTCTTTTTTACTTTTATTATTGTCAATTAAAAAAATTTATACAAACTTTTTTGACAAAACAAATTTTTATAATTTTTTATCTTACCAAAACTAGATTGAACAAAACGTAGACACTTTTTCTTTCAAATTTTTAACCCGGAAATTAGATTTACAAAAGTTTGAAAATTTTTCATGAGTCTAAAAACATGGAAAGTCTCCACCAACCAAACACTTTTAGCAGCCCTATTCTGGGCTCACTGATAGATCTTGCTATCAAGTGCATACCGTGTGAAAATCTCAGTGGTGATCTGGGTGAGCTCATGTGAACAACCTACCTTTTAATAACATAAGAATCTAATTGAAAAAATTGATTTAACGTTGCAGTTGGACACAGATTCCCAACTATAACACCAGGTTCATCAATACGAACAAAACTATATAACACAAACTACAAATATTAGCAGCTCAAATGATTATTTAAAGACTGATGAATTAAAACAAGCAAAATGAATAAAGCAGGAAACTGCTAGGTTATAAAGATTCCATCATTCTAACATAAAGTTAAAAACATCATAGTACTTACATATGTTCCTTTGGCAAATATATGGCTTCCATTTCGTTACAGACCACAGTTATCTTGTCAGGCAGATCATCTTGGAAAACATTATAGTTACATCTGTTTAGACAATCTACAATTATTTTGACAGGCAAGGAAAGTGTAGAAATAAACTTTAGAACATAAATGAAATGATAAGTTACCTAGTCTGTTCATGTTTTTTATTTGAATCTGATAATACAACAGTGCGCTTTGCCTTGCAATCAGGGCAGAAGTAATCAGCGTTCTCCAGATCCTTGACAATAGAGGAATGTTAGCAGGTCTTACACAAATCTTGGCAATATAAAACAGATGTCTTGACAATTTAACATAATAATAACATGATGGATAATTCCGGTTGAACTAATATCAAAATGATCTCATACCTTTAGGTTCCCACAAGTCTTGTCACATTCTACATGAACCCAAACTTCACATCCATCACAACAAACCTAATATGAAAATTCAGATAACTTTATTTAGCATTTTCAGTGTAACAAAAACAAGAATAGTATTAATGAGGTGAATTTTCATACCCAACTTCCACCATCTGTGTGATGCCAAATCTTCTTGCAAATGCCACAGTATTGTTTTGACCTCAAAAGCTGTGAAAAAGATAATGCAGCTACAGAAATTCAGCATTTCATTATAATAATAAACAATTAGCAAACATAAGAATAAACGACAACTGGAAGATATTTCAGACATCATTACTACTGGGTGAAAGAAAGGACACAAACCTTAGAGCAATGCTTGCACAGTAACTGCTGGGAGTTCTGCTTTGTCTTTTTTACACTTTTAAATGGAAGATTCAGTCCACAGCTTTCACAATTCCGCCCTGATTTGTCTACAGCCTGAAGATCAAACCAGAAGTTAAAGTCTTACGATTACAAACTTGACTCTAAACATATAGCACATGCAGAAAAGAAAAGACACAAGATGTATACAATGAATGCATCAACAACATGAAATTGAGCGTGAATACTCCATTATTCAGGAACTACAGTCAAAAAACCTCCATAGGATCAGCAACAAATGTATACAACGATCAGAAAAGGCATCCAACATCCTATGTCTACCTGATATGATTAAATTGATGTGTGTTGTATCATTAGCATATGGTAAAAGACTTGATTGTGTTTCAAGAAACTCCTCATATGAGCACACAAAAAGATAATACATACAAACAAATAATGATGATATGATCATAAGAACAAGGCCATGATAATTTTTTAAATACAAGTAAAATATATTTCAAAGCCAGATTAAGAACGTTTTCTACGACATGACATCTAAATTAACATCATTAGATAACTACATGCATATAATCACAGTATTAGTTGTCTTTAGTCTTGCCTGCAACTTTGATTGGCATTCTTGGTCATGATTTGAATCAGCAGCCTCCTGGTGCATATTAGCAGGTGATTGATCTAAAGCAACTTGCCCGCTATATTTTGCAGGATTCAGCTGAACTTCCAGAAAACCATGCTCAGATAAAAAAGCCTCCTCAATAGCCATCTGAAAATTACTGTTCTTGTTCTTATACAATTGAGTTTGGGCTCGAAATCTGAACCAAAGTAGAACCATATAAACCATCAAGAGAAATCTTGAAAAAAACCAAGGGATAAAAAAATTACGTCAGTGTTTCAGACCTTTCAAGATAGTCCATGAATGGAAAAATCATTCCTTGCTTCACCCAAGCATATGCCTGCCAATAAATCAAATTAAGAACATATGCAGAGCAGAAAAGGATAGAGAAGAAAACACAATACAGAATGGAAAAGAAAACATGGAGGTGAAGATGCCATGAACTAATACCCTTCCATTTCTGGAGTATCCAAAAAACATAACACAAAGAGCTCCAGGAACACAGGAACTTAGTACGTTTTCTGGTGCTTGCTGTATAGGATCAATCACCATTGCTGGCCAAGCAGGATTTTTCTTCCCACACTTTGCCCAAACTAGATCACCTAGAACAAAATCTTCTGGGCGATAAAAATCATCCCTTCTTTCCACAGTTTCCCTCGCCAATTTTAACTCAACCGGTGTTGAAACTGCCGGCTCATCTGTATTATACATAGTCTGCAGGTATTTTTTTTCCCCTTCCGCCACACTGTCATCAATGGAAGTAAGAGTACTTCGTGAAGTAGAACATATGTTCAAACTGGTATTGTTGCGAGTTTGATAGCATTCCTCGCCCGAGGATGTGAGTGAATTCATCTTTGTAGATCTAAGTGTAGTGTATTTGTAGAAAAATCTTTCTTTTTTATCCTCAAGGAGGTCAGCCTCGTTGCGGACATCAGAATCCCGGTCCTTAAACTTGGGCTTCTCTTTCTTCCAGGGGTCAATTAGAACGGAGTCCCTTAACCGCGAAGGAAGCACCTGCGAACGCCCCCTGGAGGTCCGCACAATCGGTGCTACCGTAGGTGTAGAAGTGGAGGCAGGCAGAGGCTCCGCCGACCCGACACTCCCCCTCTGCTGTTCCTCCGACTCCACCTCGCTGGCGCTGGAGAAATACACCTCGCTGCACCCGGAAGAGACCAGGGCGGCGGCTCCATGCTCCTCCCCCGTACTCCCCTGCCGTAAGCCATCGCAAAGGCATGGAAATCCAGAGCCGGTGACGTCCCCCAGCATCTCGGGCGAGAACGACCCACCGCCGTGCTTCTGCCGCTTCCGGTGGCTCCCTGCCACCCCGTCGCCGGCGCCGTCATCGTCGCAGAAGGTGGGCTCCTGGGCCTTGCAGCGCTTCATGCTCGGCATTTGGCCCCTCGAACTCCGCTTAACGATCATCCTCTGGTCCCAAGCCACGGGAACCCTAATTCCCGCGATCGCCCCGAACCAACGCTCCTGAATTGGCCAAAAAACCCTAATCCCGAAAATTCGGTGAGGAATCCCCTAAAGAAGACGCGGACGAAAGAGAGAGCGGAAATTTGGGAAAGAAGTAGATCGCGAAAAATCCCCGACGCCACCTCCGCTTCTGTCCCGACTCCTCATCATTCGAATTCGAGATCTCGCGAGGGCTTGGAAACCGAATTCGAGTAGAAGAAGAGAAGCTTCGGAAGAAAGCGGAGAAAGATAGAGAGAGAGAGTTAAGGAGAGGCGAAGGGGGCGTTCGACGACACACGCCTCGCTATATATGGCCCTGACGGAAAGATAACGGTTATCGTGCCGTTATAATGATTGCCCCTCCGAGGTAGTGGCAAAATGCTATTTTGGATTATACCGCCATGGCCTTTTCGCTCGCTGTTACGGGCGGGAAACCGGAAATTGAGATGGAGGGAAGGCGCAGCAAATTATGGAGGGAAGAAGACCGAGGAGATGATGCCGTAGGATTTGATCTGTGAGCTGAGTCGGTAATAAATTAATGATGTGGCTGTGAATAAAACACATGTTTCTTTAGGAATTAATTGGTATGTTAATATAAGAGCAGCTGATGAAATAGTTCTTACTTTCTTATGTTTGGAATAATTAAGATTTATGTTTTTTTCTATTGGAGGTTCCTGAATAAAGTATATAACAACGATATATCGGAAGTAATTTGACTAAAAGGAAAAAACATGTGATTTTTTCACACAAAAAAAAGGTAATTTTCCTCGAGTCTTGGACTTCGGAATTGATCTGATGACGAGGGAATTCATCCTGGGCCGGGCCTAAATTTGGCCTATAATCATAAGCATTATATAAATATTATCTATATTATATGATATAATGACTTTCCTATTAAATCATTATATTTACATATTTAATTTCTAACTATTAAAGTAATACGTAATAAATCCATAAAATATTTTTTAAAAATGTATTTCATGTTAAACACTAAGATATATTAAATAAATGCATGCAAAATTCTTCCATTGAGCTAGCAAATATAGGGATGTCGTGGTTGTATTATATAAGAGACTACATATTCAATTGAAATTGAGAATCTAATCTAATATCCTCTCTAAGTTTTTATAATGTGATAATTTAAAGGCTCCCGAGGGTCGACCAACATATGATAAGCTATGTCGGGTCAGAGTACGTTGGGCACGTAAAAGGTAAAAACATTCACCATTATTCTATAATTTTTACATGATAAACCTATAAGTTGTGACATGAGACATATAAAATATATATTTTTCTAGTTAGAATAATTAGATTATAGGTTAAATATTCACCAAATTGAAAAGAAATTATCATGCTTGAGATTGTCTGAATAACTTCAGGGATGAAAACTAATCTTTAATTTTATATTTTTATGCATGGCAGTAGTATAACATCCCGAGGAGTATAGCACATAACATATCAATTATGCTAAATAAAATAGTTACATTTTGATTAACTGTAATTATAGCATCATATTATTTTAAGAATTTATTTATAAAAAATTTACAAAGGATATATATAAAATTTTGAGATATTTAATTTTGGTATAAAAATTATATTATAATTTATAATTTTGAAATAGTTACTCCGTGAAATTTATAATTTTGATGAAAGGTAATTATAATATTATATTATTTTAAGGATTTATTTATAAAAAAATTACAAAGGATATGTATAAAAATTTTGAGATATTTATTTTTTGATCCACTTTTGCTAAAATGGATTGTAATTTGAATATTATTAATTGATCAAAGATTAATTACTAAACAAGTTAAATTTGAATAGAACCAAGTTAACTATGGTGAAATGAATAATTCAGATTAACTAACTTAACGTGATCCACGAGATCTCAATAATCTAGGATTTGGGGTTGAACCCGAGTTAAGAAATTAAGTGGTAGCTAGTTTAATTGATTGAATCATCATGTCTTTTTGTTTATGAGTGAGCTATCGACCTCTTCACATGAACATACAACAACTCCTCTTTTTCGACAATATTTGAAAAACTCAAGATTGAATTTTTCGATAAAACTTCGACCATAACTTCAAGTGAGCCTTCCAAACTCAATAGAATCATCAAGATAAATTTATGTAGTCAAGGGAGAAAACGATGAACAAGAGTCGGCGATGAGAAAAATATTGCTAAAGCTTTTTCTGAATATTGTTATTGATTCAAGCCATAATAGGTGATAATATAAGTATCAATGGATTCGTCTCAACAATACTTATTGATTGGTATCATCGTTGAGGGCGATTAGCTGATAGTTAGCTATTGATAAGCGAAAATCTTGATTTCGAGGGGGTTCCATCATCAAGGTAAATTATAGTGAAATTGGTCATAAGCTCCCAATGATGGGCAAACATAATACCTAAAATCCTGGTGATGAGATATATTGATTGATACTAATGTTGATACTCATTGAAGAATATCATGGACGAGAGACCTTTTAGTAATCTTTCCAATAAATTTGTTGGCAAATTTTAGAGGAAAATTAGGGTGAATTTAATAATTATTTTAAGAGTAACGACGAAGTTGGTTTGAAAAATTATTACTCAATTAGAAATTATAAATTATTAAAATATTTATAAGAAATAACCAAACACATTAATACGATTTGATGTGGCATGAACTAGAATACAATTATAAAAAAATATATGATTATTTATTCTTTGGGGTAGAATAGATATTATAATTTTCAATGTTTAGTACATATGAACTATATGTAAAATCATAATTAGTTGATATTTATAACTTTCTTATTATTTGATATATATTATATTATCATTGCCTTGAATGATATGGTATATCCAATGAATTCCTCTTATTGGTTGTACCCAAATTCTAATTTAATTTAATTTTAAGATAGTTACATTTTCTTAAAAATTAGAGTATGGTGAAAAATATATACATGCTACATGTTTTATGTGTGTACTTTGTTACCTGTTTTATCTTTGGACGCATACAATTAACATGATATATTAATGAACAATTTTAAAAGAACTATCACTCAAGTGATTATAAAGTAATATCATGATGTATATTAGAACTCTTATGAGTTGTCTATGTAAAGGGGTATGAGGCAAAAGTATTAGGCTGCCGGTTCGAGGATATTATGTAACTCTGAATCGATGGGTATCAATTAAGTAGCTATGGATGAGGTCTAATAGGCAACTCAAGAGAAAAATGAATTTTATTCCTACCATATCTTATTACTGCCCTAATTTAGGTAATTGTTATTTGTTGATACCTTCTCTTAAAGTCACAGTTATCAACTACAGTTGTCGATGATTATGTTAGTCTCGGATATATTCTCATGTAATTTTTTATTATTCTTTATACCTAGATGTTTTATACAAATAGTTGAATTTTATTACTTTATTTTGTTATATCACATCTATTACATGTTTCATTATTCTCCGTTTAACTTATTAAATACAATATTACTCACCAACTTGGAAAAACTTATTTATTATTTTTTAACCCAAACAGAGATAGACTTATAAAACTTAAGGTGAGTGATCAGATATTTGATTTGATTTTAAAAGACAAAATTTTATTATTTTATTTTTGTATAAATAGTGATCTACTAGATATATATAATATTAAATATAAGTTATATTTCAGATTTGTATCATAATTGTATATACAAATATTACCAGACATGAACTCTTAATTTTAAAATTTGCATGGATAGAGCTATCACCTTTTAAAATGCTTAATAGATTCTCATATGATTTAGATGGGTAAATTAAGCAAAATTCACTATGGTTTACCATGTCCCATGATACCAAGCGCTACTTATTTGTGTGGTATTAAAGCAAGCCTATGCAGTGAATATTAGAGAGTATTATTTTCAACTAACTATAATTAAGAAGAACCGGAAACAATAAAACCAACCGTGGGTTTCTATATCTTTGGAAGGGTGTCACAGGTAGATTAGGGCCGAGGAATTTGTCATATTGATCAATTATCCAACCTTAATTGAATTTTCTAAAAAATTTAAGTCATAATTAACCCATTGATCTTTTAAATTAATCTAGCACTATCATGTTTATCTTACGATTAACCTCATTCTGAACCCTTTATGAGATAAAGATGATACGATCTTCAATTTAATTAGATGAGATGAGCGAGTACTTTAAAATATTTAAATTTTTTTAATTCTAGCGAGTCTTCTACTTATAACTCTTGTTAAATTTTGTTATTTTAATAAGATAAACAAGTAAATCGTGCACTTTTAAGTGCAGTCTAAAAATTTAAATTGATAATACTGTTTCTTAAAAGAAGCAAAAGTTATATTTAACATTAACCAGGTCCGGTTAGAGGGAGAAGGGACCGACGCATCAATTCATGGTCGCAGGGCCGGCGCACCCGTCGAAGATGGAATGGGTGCCGTCACATGCCACGCACGTCATTAACAAGTGACGCTGACGTTTTAAGGAACGATTCGACATCCCGAACGCACATCTTTTGCCCGACGATTCACATGGTTTCGTCTGCCGTCGCCCGACCTGCTGTTTTCTTTCCCTCGTCCCCCGTCCGCCTCTCTCTCAGGCGGATCTCCTCCACTGTGCGCAATCAAGTGACCATGGCGTTCCCTAAGATCAAGGTCTCGAACCCCATCGTCGAGATGGACGGTGAGCTGAACCCCACTAATCGGCCCCCTTCTCCCTCTAGGTTCTGCCGGCAATTTTTTTTCCTTCTTCGATTGCTGGAAGTAGGTTTTTTAAATTTGTGATGTTTGTCTATGCGTGAAAATTTGTTACTCGCTTAATTGATTCCTTTTTTTGCTGCCTTATTTATAAATCGTTGCGATTCCTGCAAGCTTAATGCGAGAAACATATGGCTTAGGCGAGTTGGTTGCTGTGAGATTTTTGTGGGCTGCGTGGTTAGGTGATCGGTCATGCGCTTACCACGGAGGACAATGAAAACAAATTAGATTTGATTATGGAATGAAAAACATTTTTGATTGGATTATGGAATAAAGCTTCACAGACAGGAGTAGCATGTATGCAAATTTTTTGCTACCACTGTCATGAGCTTGCTTTTTTAGAGGAACTGCCATGAGGTTGTTGATGTGGATATATTTGTTGCCACTAAAAGATGGGGTAAAAGAAACGCTTCTATAAAGGTGTTGGGATGAAGAAAATAAAAGTGATAAAAAAGATTTATGCCAGGTTTACATGCAAGGGGATTGTCGTAAAAATAGGATAGAACTTGATGATGTGGGGAAATCCATGTGGTTGACCCCAGTGATTACATTATAATGTTTTTATCACCGAACAAAGAATTGCTATCTAGACATCAAAGCGGAGTTAAATCTTGTTGCCTCTTGGTGTTGGAAAAGCTAACCATTTTCTCTCTTCAAAGAACCATGAAAAAGAATATTACTTAAATCTGTAGTTTCTGCAGCTTTTATAATTAACAAATAAAAAGTCTTTCACCTTCGTCCTTTATATCTGCTGGTCTAGGCATTAGTCTGATATATATTTCGAAACTTCTTTATTCGGAAGTAATACATAAATGCCCTTACAACATATGACGAACCTAACTGGCATAAACCCATGTTTGGAGTTGATAATATTTTAACTGTATCCATTGATATTAGCGTCAAATGCTTTCTTTTGTATTTTGTTCCGACTTTTTTTTTTCTTCCTCATTTTACTGATCCATCATTTTTCTTTGTTTCTGTTATTGTGGAGAAATATGATTGTTGAATCTAATGCTAACAATTCTTCTAAAGCTATATCACACAACCATTTTCTCATTTCTTTTATCTTTTATATAGTTTTCATTGAGATTTTTGATGTCTTCACATTGGCATATCCACTATATTATCTACTGCAGGAGATGAGATGACTCGAGTAATTTGGAGTTCAATCAAAGATAAGGTAAATCATCTTCTGGTTACACATTCAGTTCTTTAATAACCACTTTTTTCTTTCATTGTTCTTAGTGATAATCACATATATTTGAGCACAATTTTTTGGTGAACAATGCAGCTTATTTTCCCATTTGTGGACTTGGATATAAAATACTTTGACCTGGGTCTTCAAAATAGAGATGCTACAGATGATAGAGTTACGGTTGAAAGTGCAGAAGCTACTCTAAAGTAAGCATCTCTTTTACAATTAGGCTGGTTTTTCTTGACTATATATTACCATATGTACCTAAATTAGAATGAAAATAATGCTATTATTCAGTGCTATTGACTTTGTAACAACGACATAATCCTAGTTGCATTTTCCATGGTTGACACTAGCAATAGCTTCTGTCTTTATGTCTTTCTAGTTCTAAATATTTGTTTGTCTATTGTTACATTTTATCTTCTCATAGAAACTTACATATACTAGCATCATCTAGTCATTCTTTAGAGCTCCATGAATACTAAGTTGCTTTTCTATTTCAAACCATGTATTCTGACATCTACTTATGATTAATCTCTACAGATATAACGTGGCAATAAAATGTGCAACAATAACTCCAGGTACAGTTGAAAATGGCACAAATAGTTTGATATGTTAGACATGCGACAGAGGCAAATGATAAGCATGATTTGGTGCAATCATTTATGTCATGATCTTTATATCTCAGATGAAGGTCGTGTAAAGGAGTTCAACCTGAAAGCAATGTGGAAGAGTCCAAATGGAACAATCAGAAACATCTTGAACGGTATGCCAATTAGTTGCCGGAAGCTCAGTAATAAATACTGAATTGCAACAAGCATGCACTTATATTACATTCTTTCCCTTACCCTCATTTTATCTTTTGCAGGCACTGTCTTTAGAGAGCCAATTATCTGCAGAAACGTACCAAGGCTTGTATCTGGTACACAAAAATGACATTTCATACTATTTATATTTGGGAACAGTCCTTCTAATTCCTTATTTTCCATCATCTATTTTACAATCTTTTACATAATCTTTTATGGTATAGGCTGGACAAAGCCTATATGCATTGGAAGGCATGCGTATGGTGATCAATACAGAGCCACGGACACAGTTATTAAAGGACCTGGAAAGCTGAAATTGATATTCGGTACATATACACGATTTGTGTTGATATCATAGCATTGACTTAGTTTTACTATTGCACTACATATACAGCATTAAATCAACTGTGTTCAAATTATTACCTAGTTTCACATGATGGATTTTTGTACTTAGGTTGTAGTGTTCAGCTTTCACTAAGGATCCAAGGTTGTGCCTAGTCTTCTGTTCCAACTGACTGAGTTACAGGTTTTTTCTGCTTGTATGCATGCCGGATGAAAAAAAATTGGCTTATGTAATAACAACCAATAGTTCTACAGTTGGGAGGATCATGAGGTCTTGGGTTCAAGTCTCATTAAGTTTTAAAGAAAAAAAAGCAATAGTTCTACAGTTGGCTTTGCAAACATTTTTTGAAAATAGCTTTTATGAGGCCATTTCTTCAAATGTTTATTTAATCATTCAAAAGAGGAGATTTCCATGTTAATTTTATAATCTATAATTCTCTCTTTTATATCGATTTATTTTTTTTGTTCTTTTCAAATTTCTTATCCTTTTCCACATAACACAATGCCCAGAGGGAAAAGAAGAGCAAGTTGAGCTAGAAGTGTTCAAATTCACAGGTGCTGGTGGGGTAGCATTGTCCATGTATAATACTGATGAGGTAGTTTGTGGTAGTTATAAATCTTCTGCGCTTGTCTTTGAATTATTCTTTTTTTTCCCCTATAAACTGTGATTTCTTATTCTCGTGTATTCACAGTCAATTCGTGCTTTTGCTGAGGCCGCAATGAACACGGCTTACCAGAAAAGGTGGCCACTTTACTTGAGCACTAAAAATACAATTCTCAAAAAATACGATGGAAGGTAATGGCCCTCGGCACCGATAGTAGTTTGTTTCCTATGCAGTGAGGTTTGTCATCTTCTGCACTTTATCATTATCCCAACTGCAGATTTAAGGACATATTTCAGGAGGTGTATGAGGCTCAATGGAAAGCCAAGTTTGAGGCTGCAGGAATATGGTAAGATATACCCCATCATTTGGCAATTTAACATTTCCAATGTTCATCCATATTGATCATCTCTTGGCAGGTATGAGCACCGGCTGATAGATGATATGGTTGCTTATGCTCTTAAGAGTGAAGGTGGTTATGTATGGGCTTGTAAGAACTACGATGGGGATGTGCAAAGTGATTTCTTGGCTCAAGGTGAGAATGTTGATATGATTTTGCACTGACCAGATGCGTTGAGAGTAATATGTGAATTGTTTACTTCTACCAGTGCATTACTATCTAATACGTGGGAAACTTTCCTTCTATGCAGGTTTTGGGTCCCTTGGCTTGATGACATCTGTACTGGTATGTGGTGGTTGGTTGTTTAATTTTCCAGGTGTTCTATTTCGGGATGGACTTGAGCTAATTATAGCCAGTCAATACCCTGAATTTGGTTAAAAGGAGAGAAAAATATACACTAATACCCTGCTATCTTGTTCAGATGTGCCCTGATGGGAAAACTATTGAAGCGGAAGCTGCACATGGCACTGTCACCCGCCATTACCGTGTTCACCAGAAAGGAGGAGAAACCAGCACAAACAGCATTGCTTCAATTTTTGCCTGGACACGAGGGCTCTCCCACAGGTATGGATGCCATCTTTTCGCTATTTGCAATGGTATCCATGTTTTCAAAACATTAAAATCTTCTGCTATTTAACCTTACTTTAGCTAATTTTCCGGTGAAACTGCTTTAATTTAGTAATCGTAGTTAACCTCTCCTTTAACCTACTTTATCCTAGTTTTACTGCATTTTGTTTCCTGTTGTACTCTTCCAGTTGCATCATCCTTAGTCCCACTAACAAAACCTAGGTGATTTCTCAATCAGGGCGAAGCTAGATGATAATACTAGGCTGCTTGATTTCACTCAAAAACTTGAGGCTGCTTGCATTGGAACCGTGGAATCTGGGAGAATGACCAAAGACCTGGCGCTTCTCGTTCATGGATCTAAGTACTCGTTCTCTTCTCAATTGTCATAATCCCTACAGTTGCTGACACTAAATTTACGCATCATTCACTTCACTGAGGTCAAGTAGATGGATGTGCTTATTTTGCTTCCCCCTCTTTCAGGGTCACTCGAGATAAGTATCTGAACACCGAAGAGTTCATCAATGAGGTGGTGACGGAGCTTAAAGCAAGGCTGCATGTATCGAAGCTATAAACTCCAAGCTGCTCTGGAAATTATACAACTCATGGCCTTTTAATCTGCTATGGAGACAGTTGTAGTTAGCTCTCATTATCTTGTTTAAGGCTTTTAATTTTTCTTAATCTTTTTGTTAATTATATGTTTCTTTCCATGTCAATTACAGGATCCAATGACTCGCATTCAATCTTGCAGCGATGAGCTGGAGAATCCTAGGAATTTGTCGTATTAGAAATAGAACTACTTTTTTTAAATAAGGATCTCAAAATGGTTATTCAGTAAGGTTATTAATTGAGTATTTACTCTTAGGAGCAAGTGATTCTCGAGAGATAAGAGATTTATGGGTTTATAGTTTATGAAAATAAGAAGAACAGAGTTTTTGTCCCTTAAAATCTGCCCACTTTGTGTAATGCTTACAATTTAAACTTTAATGAAAAACTTCTCAAAGAATAAATTAACATAGGGAAGTTGCTAAAAAAATAATTTACTTAAAATTATTTTATTATATTGTAAGTAGATCTTGAGGAAGCTGAAGATAAATTAGGATGGAGATCCTAAAAAAGAGAATTAAGCCATCCGTTTGATAATAAGGGTGGGACTTGAGTTTGATAGGTACTTGTAATAAGATATGGTTTAAGCATAGGATGTGATAATAATATATGGTGGCATCACTATATCTACTATCTAGCATAGTCCACTCCATGATATCTAGTAGCATGTCCATCCAGTAGCATCACCAATTACTAACAATAACTCATTTGATTAGAAGAGTTTAAGATTTATTATTTATTTAAAAAAAGTTTTATTGATTAAGTTGTTTTTTATTCAAATTTTATCTAATATTGACCGGAGTTAATAATTTTATTTTGTTTACTATTTTTTAAAATAATTCATATTTTAACTAACTAAAAGATACTTCTTAAACAAAGATATTAATTTATAAATATGTCTTACTTATATTTAATTTATATACATATCTAACAGTTAATTAGGAAGAAAAATACATTACTAAAAATTTACTTATATTTTTTTCACGACTCCTTCGAATTTTCTCATCTTTGTTCCTTAGATACTTAGCAGATCATAATAAACTTTACACATAACTTCACTTTAAACTTAGAACTACATAGTAACTCACGAGCCGAATAGAAAATAATATAAAATAAAGAACATACTATACAGAGGATTATGAAATTTTGAATTTAAAACTCATTAAATTCTAAAAGCTCCAAACTAAATGAAATGACCAAATTAAATTTTTAAAGTTTATTTAAGTTTGGTGGCATAATTTTTATATCTAAATTAATATCTCAAAATTTATATATATTCGTACAGATCATTACTTTCTAAGCTCTTTAGTTGAGAAAATACAACTTTTAAAAGTATTATTTTTAGATTGACCGGAGTAAATGATTTAATGGACAACTCCGTGTGGCATGGGAGGCAAAGCAGTCCAAATATGGCCTGGTCTTTTGCTTGCTGCGCACTCAAGACCGCAGGTCAGGTGGCCGCGGAAACGCAGCGCAAGCATTATATTGCAGCCCCGATGCGGGTATGATGACCCGCCTCTGAGGCATTTCTACAAACACATAGAAGCACCGAACAAAGCAGATCATGGAGGATGTGCTCACTGAGTCGCCGCCACCCTCGCGGTTCTTCCAGGAAGACCTCGACAACTTCGCCCTCCCGCCTCCTTCCCTTCCGCTGCCGTTTCTTCTCCTCAACCCCAACCCCAGCCCCGATCACCTCCGCCCCTCCCTCCTCCTCGCCGCCCTCTCCGCTCCTTCCCTCGCTCTCCTCCATCGGATCCCCCACAAAACCCTCATTGGCACCCTGGTCTTGCCGGAAGCCTCTCTCGCCGGCAACTCCCTGGAGCCCTCGCCCCGTGACCGCTCTTGCTATATCTACGCCGTAGCTCGCCCAGTCCCCGCGGTCCTTGTCGCTTTCCAGTTACCAGTCCCTCCCGAGAGGGCCCGCGCCGTTGCAAAGTCACTGCTTGGAGGGATCCGGGCGGATAAGGTCCTGATCTTGGATTCGATCGGAAGCCAGAACTACAGGGGGAGGTTGGCAGTCGATGAAGCCCTGGTTTTTAAGCTGGAGACTGAAGAGGAGAGAAAGGATGAGCAGCCCCTGGTGCGAGGGGTAGATTACCTGCCGTCGGGGAGTGTGATGGATGGCCTTGGAGCTGCCATTCTTGGGGAGTGCCAAATGAGGAGGGTAAAGGGGACGCTGGTGGCAACATGGCCGCCTAACGGTCGTCCATCTGTGGTGCCCATCATTCGGTCGTTGTTGCAGCGCTTGAGCTTTGATATTGTTGGGGCTGATGGTGACAATGAAACAGGTGCTGGATTCACAAGTGCTTCTTCTCCATACGATTCAGATTTGTACACCTGATAATTAGGTACTTATTTCAGCTTATCCATTTTATCTTTTGTGTCCCTTTTGTTCTTTTTTTTTTTGCCTTTTGTAGAACTTTTATATGTAATCTCAAACACTATATTCATTGAAAAGATCCGGGGGTGCAGTATTATCATGATATCTGTCTCAGTTGGTTGCATAATTTATGCATTATTGTTACCATGCAAGCTTGTCTAACAAATAAATAATTTGTGTATGCATCATCTTAGAGTGAAATATTGTTCAAAAGCATGAGTACTTTATGAAGACAAGTACCTGTTGTCACTTGAGTTTGCAGCAAGAGTTATATGGTTGCTGGAATAATCCTGCAGAACCTGTCTGCATTCAGAAAAATATGTATGAAATGCCATATAAGACAATTTCGTAATATTGATATTGAGTAATCTGCTCACTCTTCGTACATAGGTCGCTGGTGGTCTCTCTGGTAATTTATGTAAGCTAGATACCTTTACTTTTAAATTAAGTACTATATGATGTTTTCTGTTGAATTTTCAATCTTGGCTAGGTTTCAGGCATTAGATGAAGAAAATGTTCATATCTGGTAACTTAAATCTTAAACATTAATGAAGACTAAAATCTATTATTTTGCAAAGAACCATGGGTTTTCAAGAAGCTGCATAGAGGGACAACCTATCTACCAATTATTCATAGTCATCATCAAGAATTAAAATACCAAGTGCACAGGTCTACACAGAGGAACAACCTGTCCACCATCCACAGTGATCATCAAGAATTAAAATAACAATCATATTGATTAGGTACTTTTTTTAATCTACTGGTTTGAGCATGAATTGGTACGTGGACCAACCTGCATTAGTTAGCCAGCTCTATACTTGGTATGCTTGGACGAGATCACGCCAATATATTTTGCAGTGTCTACAGGCCTGATACGCACTCTGCACAATACATCGAGTAAAAGAAGCATATTATCTGTCTGTATATGTCATATGTGGGAAATATATTTTATCGATGTGAAAGATATGTTATCATAGTTGCATTACTGGAGAAATTTAAATACATACCATGTCTATCTAAATCAGGTAAAATCGAACTATTTATGAACGATATGAGACATTCATATAGGTACTAAAAGTAAAATCATTGATATAGACATTCATATAGGCATATAAAAAATATACCAGAAAATATTGATTAATCAAATGTTGATTATTACTTTATGCTGATTCTTGTTTCTCATGGCATCGATTTATGTTTAAAGGTTCATTATCTGGTTATAGTTGCTTGAGGGTTGAGATAACTAAGATTTTGCTTGAGGAGTAGTTATTTGATGGTTCTGTGAAATGTCATTGAAGATCACTTTCTTCAAGATCCTCTCCATTTGGCTGCATCTGATTAAGATGTAAAAGAATAGAATGCACCTTTGGACATTTTGTTATCAGTCTTATTTTGATTGTGTTATGCGCCCTAACTTTGATTTGCGACAATTCCATCATATGTAGATCTTCTCTGCACAAGCAAGCAGGATGCTTCCATGGTATTTGTTTAGATTTCTTAAAACTCACTCTGTGGAGCACCCTAACACTCTACCTCTTTTATCCCTTTATGTAGGTGCTGGATATGTTGCTATGACAGTCGGAGCTTATATTGTAACTTATAAATCATTGAAGAATCTGGAAGTATGCTGCAAAGAATTCTCAAGCATAGAAGTCGGTGTCATAAACATGCTTTTAATTTGTTTTCTTCGGTATCACCACCTCAAATCCATATATGTTTTATGAGCAGGATCTTTTTTCTTTTCCTGTCTTTAAGGATTATTTAGTAGAACCTTTAGCCATGCTCTGGAGAGGATGCTCATGATGTTCTAGTTGCAAGGCTTGGTCCTGGATGTCCTTCTATATCCTGATCCACTGTTAACCTTTGCATTAGAGAATGAGAGTTCCATCTTTCTCAACCTTCAAGAAGAGCCTCAGAGAAATTGCCGTTTTTGTTCTCCCAATATTTGATCAACACTGTGGTTATGAGCTTTTAGTTTTGATCATCATATCTTATTACCATTTTGCATGGGGAATCTGCTATTCCTAATGTGAGTTTGATCTTTTCCTACAATGTTTTTTATCACATTAATTGAAATGCCAATAACAAAGATCATCTGTAAAATGGGTTAGCTTGTGGACAACTTTATCTTCGACACAGGTTTTGTTTTTTCTTTTGATGAGATATTCCTGTGACAATCTAAACTCGAGCTCATCATGCGCTGCACTTTCTCACAATTGTAGCTGCATTTCTCTGCAGACATGTGGGTTATATATCTCTTTGTTTCTTTGGTGGTATATGATAGTGACAAATCTTTTTTTGATGCTCCTCTTGTTGAGCTGGAGTATAACCATCAATTGGAGTATAACCATCAATTGGACCTCTGAAACTGGAAGCCACTTTGCTTGTTTTTCCTTTCTGATATGATAAATTTGCCTTCCAACCACATATATTGTTTGTTACCAGTTTCCTCTATATGGCTACTGCTGCTTCCAAGCACTTACTGCAAGTTGCTCTGTGATCTACGTTTTCCAGGTCATTTGGTTTTGGTGTGGCATGATATATTTAAAGATTTCTAAGGGCCTAAATAGTTGACTCATTTAGATGAGGGCTTATGCATGTTAAGATGGATTGAATTAATTTGTTTGTTAAAATATCTGGTGATGCCAAGTTCAAATTGTATGATTGAATGATAAGCACTCTTGGAAGAAAGACCTGACAAGTCGGAGAGAAGTCGAATGGTCAGGTAATATGTCTTCAACAAGATTTGAAGTCGTGTTTTTATTGTAAAAATTAATATTTTAATCATTCTACTATTTAATATTTTTTAAAAAATTATATATTTAATATATATATATTATTCGTGTTGTGCGGGTCGTGTTGGGCACGGCCCGCGGGCCGTACTCAGCACGGTCCGATAAGCATGTCTACATCCATCTTTATGGACTTCATGAAGAGCTTTCCTAAGGTCAATGGCATATGTGCCATCCTCGTCGCATCCACTGCATCAGTAAGTTCACTATCTTCATCTCGACTGCTGAGCATGTCATCGTCGAAGAGATCGTTGTGCTACTTTATCTTAGAAGATATTGTGAGTGACTATGACTTAAATTTACTAAGAGATTTAGACCTCACCTTTTAGGTTCTTAGGGTCTAAGTTAAATTTCTCCATTGTGAATTACCCCCAAATTGATGGGAAAATCGATCGAAGTAATACCCCACTTGAAGAGTATCTGAGGTGCTTCGTCATTGTAAGTTAAAAGAATTGTGTCGACCTCATCTACACCGCCCAATTTTACTACAATCTGCATTGTTAAACGTCTATAGAAAAGAGCGCTCATTCAAGCTTATCTATGGACAACAACTGCTGATCCTAGTTGAGATATCAAGATAAACTATCAAAGATCATTGCCCAGCCACCCTAAAGTATGTGAGCAGATGACAAGAGCTCTTGGAAAAAACCCGAGATAGCTTAGAAAAAGTTGTCCACTACAAGAAAAAATATGTCAACCAATACCGATGTGACTGATAGTTTCAACCGGGCAACCAAGTCCTACTCAAGCTAACCCCATAGATGTGGTGAAAAACAAGAGGGACACAATTACACAAGGGCCTTATGCCAAATTTTGATAGACTATTCATGGTGGTCAAAAGGGTAGACAATGTGATCTACAAACTTCAACTTCTTTCGAGATTAAAGATTCACCTTACGATCTATATAATGATCCCTTAATCATGACCAAAAAATTCAAGAGACGAGTTGAGAAGATCTTTTGAAGGTGATAAATTTGATTTGTCATGCTAACTAAATACCTTGTAAAGTGGAAGGTCCGACACCAAAGCAAGTTGGGAATAAGATATAATTTTATGGCAATATGAGAAGTTGATAGAAAGTACCTTCATGATGAGGAGTTGATGAGAGTATTAATGTCTTCGGGTGGTGGAGGATAGTTATACCCTAATGCACCCAAATTTAACCCAAGTGGCTCAAGACACGCTAAAAGGTGGTCAAAGAAGAGCACAAGATTCACCAAGAAGACTAAAGGGACATTCAACTTAGCCAGCTTCATGTGCGAAAAGGGAGGCCTTAACAATCCCAAGAGTGAAAGTTAAGCATTAGTAAAATTCAAGTTGAGACATGTGGAATATTTCAATAAATTATTTTAACCTATGGAAGGCTATGGATCCAAGTTAGCCTAAGTCAACTCAGAACAATGGCAAATGATGTGAACACTTATCAAAGAATTGCTCAACACTTACCCAAAAGGGCACATGTCCTTGGCGTGCCTGATGCATCCCTGTTCGGTTCTACCTGCCTGTAGAACCTCTAAGTTTTTAAATACCAAAGCAATACAACTAAGTTTAACCTAATTAATTAATAATTTAATTATCTAGTTATATCTTTTATTATATTAATTAATTTTTTATATGAAATCTTAAATGAGTTTCTAAATCTTAAATTTAAAGTAATTATTTTATTTTTTAAAATTTATTAAGTATTAAACTCACGAGCTCTCATCTTGATCTGAGTCTAATAACTTTAACGAGTGAATCATGTATACATTCTATGTTTAGTTTAAAGTAAATAGTAAATATTTTATTGATAATAAGAAATTTAATATATATTTTTCAAATTGTGAATTTAATTTTTTTTTAATGAATGATACTCAAAACAATCCTTAAAAAACAGCAACATAAAAATTTAAATATAAAAGTGTAAAATGAGATAACAATGACAGTTTAAACATAAAGATAATAATTAATAATTAATATAATTACAAAAAATAAATAAAGTATGCATTCTCGTTCATTTGATTAATTTCTCTTTCAAAGTTTAGTTTACAATTGGAAGGAAAATAAGATAGATTATTTCCAAGTGGTTACTAATTAATTCTAATTTATATACTAATAACATACAAATATCACTAGAAAGATTTTTTTTTTTTACATTCATTACAAAGATTTGCTCAAGTAATTTTAAATTGTATAAGTAGAAAACAATTATACTTTCATTTCTCCACTTTGATTATGTGGTTCCATATTTGCCAAAAATAATTAAGTTTAGATAAGACAATATTGAATTGATCTATTACTACAATTCTTGGGATTAGTTTATCACTGTGGTTAATGATACATCCTATGATTTATAGAATTACTCCCCTTATTGAGTTTTCCACAAAGCGAGTTATAATTCTTATATAAATGTTTTGGGATGCATAATGACAGTAAAAAATAAGATGAATAAATTATCTTCTTTGCGTTGTTCTCTATATCCTCTTCTTAATTTGTGCGCAGTTGAGTTGAAATTCTCTTCTTCTTTACGTTGTGTGCACTTTAGTTTATAACTAAGCACGCATTTATTAAGAAGAAATACTTGCGCATTTCTTTCTTAGCATTCATAAAACTTCTAATTTACTCCAAATTTAATTAGAAATGTTTTTTCTAGTATTATAAAACAGAAGCAAGACCAATAAAAATAAGTGCAATTTAAATTCCAAACCTCATAATATACTTCAAATTCTCTTATTATGAATATATAACGAGTGAAACATACTGCAGATAACAAGATTGCCTGCTCTATTATTTCCATAGAGATTGAAGTGTTCAAATGCATAAATAAAACTTCTTGCTGAGGATGACTTGAAACCAACCATTATAAGGAAGCCTTATTAATTTACAAGGATCCCTTTTGTTTCCCCAAACTCAAAGTATGTATATCCAGACCAATTTTAATACATCCTCCTTCCACCGGTGCCTGATTGCCTTTGACAATTAAAGAAGACCGCAGCCACTGGTGAGCCGAGGTTGTAGAGCTCTGAAAAATCCCTGGTGTTGAAGTTTTGTCTCCACCCAGGTGCATCCAATATTTGCTGGCTAATTTGCTTAAATAGCACAAAAACATACCGGTGAATGCCGAGATGCGGCCTCGGGCTCTCGTAGCACACAATCTCATGACCTGTACACCCAAATAAATTTTGATATATATATAGTAGTACCGGCTTACTGTAATGTGTAGATATGTTTCTAGTTTGTGTTATGTAGGATTAATTTGTGAAACCTTTTTTTAGTAATTGTGAAAGTTAGTATTGGTGATTTCTTCTAAATTAGATTCAATCGATTTATTTCTTACCACTGGTCAAATCATTTGTTGCAGGAATATCTGTGACCAACCTACAATAGCAAGTATGGAGCAAGTTTACAACGTATTTTGTGCAAAGAAGTATAATGCATATAATTATATAGAAATTTTTTTATGTACAGATGTTATTCTAACATTTCATATTGAAATGAGCACAATTAATCTTTTGTCAAAAGAATAAGACTGAAAGAAAGACATAATTGAGACAGACATAACGAGTACAATTAATCGTGGTTGCATATTATACATAATATGCTAGCTTACAAATGTAAGAACCTATAGATCACATCTAATTATTCTTTTTCTATGTTTCTGAAGATTATTTTCTGTTCATGAATGCTTGTATTCTGAAACTTATATAGTGTTCAAGCATATGATCTGGGATATAGTTTATACTTCATGATTAACATTATCTACTTTCATAGAAGAGAAATGTAGGACGATAATTATTCAATGCACTATAGTCTATCTAAACTAATGCATTTAAATAGGCTTTATCCTCATACACGATAATGACTCCTTAATATGAAGATATATTGATAAAGGTACACTCTAAAGTAAGATAGAAGTCAAGGAAATTAACTCAAATTAGGATTGAGTCTATCAAGACAAATACTGCTAGATAGATGTAGTGCATCATATTCTGGTGACTGGAGTTGTCTAAGTTTCAACTAAGTTATATATGTAATCAAGTAATTAAAAATATATATGTCCAAATAAGTTGTATTGTTTTTCGACCAAAAAATAAGTCGTACTGTTGAAGGCAAAAAGGGATATGAAAATCAAATCCTGGTAGTTAATCTAGAAATCAAGCTACTTGAGGCATTTATATTTTTATAACCTCAGAGAAGTTATATGGGATAAAATGTAGAAATATTGGAGTATAGTTGTCCTTAAAAACTAACATGATTGATGAAGGTATATATATACGTACACATATATATTTTCTCTGTTTTAAAACTTTAGATTTAAACTGCCTCAAATTGAATTTTTTAAAATGAAATTTTAGATTCAATTTTGTATACATCAAGAACCCATACAGTACGTGAGTTTTAGGGGGTACTAATTTTTTCTAGTGCCCTAATTTATTATACATGCACCTTGTTCTAGCATTTTGATGAGGATTCAGCCCTATAACAGCCCGGCACAGCTCAGGCTCTTGGCAAGTTCATCTCGGCGACACTTCATTGAGTGGAATTGGAAAACTGTGGAGCCGCCTTGTTTCTAACCATGTTTTAGTTACTCTTCATGATCCCCTATTTGTTTTATGGTCTTATTCTTTGTGATAGGGTGTAATAAGTGTTGATGCAGTTTAGTTGTTTGAAGTTATAACAATCGTGTGAGACTTTGTATATAAATATATATAATTTGGTTGAATTTACAAGCTAGGATTGAATCATTGTTAAGGCAAAATAACCCTAGCACACAGGTAGAAAAAGTAATATAATGGATAAACATGATTCAAGAACGGAAAGAGTGAAGCAACATTACAAAATACAAAATCTTATGTAATTAATTTGCATGTGTAATACCTTTGCACATAAATTCTTCTTTTCTTATGTCTTAATGGAGTCATAAGAGATAATTAAGTCTTTTCATATAACAGATGCTAGGAAACCGGTCTATATGGATCAATATTATAAAATAAGAAAAATGCCCAGGGAAAAAAATAAAAGACAAATATGCTATAGCTTAATTGATCTACCCTAAAACCTAATATATGACCATGTCACTTATTAAAGTAGATATAAATGAATGTATGAGAAATATCTCGTCAAACTTTAAGGTTCGTTTCCAAGACCTCTTTCGCTATGAATCCGAGGTGAAGGATGTGAGACGCCATCCTGGTGCAAGACTATATGTTTTTATCCTTCAATAGCAACCCTTTCTTTCCCAAACCCAATGGGTTTCCTTAACATTTGTTTCTAATATTCATCGATAGTTTACTGCTGCCTTCCTTTTTGATGAAAAAAATGAAGGAATGACAGTGATAAATAAGGTATACCCCTATTTTGATGCTCTGATATTTGCATGTGAGGATCCCTATTCATGTGTTATGCCGACCAATCCGTAAATCTCTTTTGTTTTCCTCAGTTCTATTTTATTATTCAAACAAATTACAGGCTACATTATACTTTAATCCTCTTCCGAAAGTAATATGTACAAAAGATTACTAAAGGTGCCTAACTAAAATAAACCAATAAGGTAATCTTCCAATTTATTTTTCAAGGGAAATCGATGAATTAATTAACCGATAATTTACCTAAACTCACTCTTAATTTTTAAGCATTTACATAGTCCTACTTTAAAAATTACGAAAACCATATCAGATCAGATTTATTTCCCTTTAAATTCTTATTTTGCCTCACATAATTTCCCTGTCAACAGTAATATATAGGTGCATACGATATATACGTAGATAATAAACAAATCAATTATTACTGAGTTAATTATAAAATGATCTAAATGAGTCAAATGGATCGAATTCTCTGTATGTTAATCCATATATTATGAATATACATGCAACTTGCATATCATAAACATATAATCAAACATTATACAAATTATTATGCAAAATATAGAATTATAGAAGTATTTCAGAAGAATAACTATTATATATCCTACACTGATATCTACTATCCAGCACATATAACATATCGAGTGAAGGCAAAATATAAAAGTATTCAAAAAATCCAGGAAATCATCCAGTAATTTGAAGAATAAGAGAAACCACATTGAAAGTCTAAAGGTAGGAACAGGTTTAGGTAAATGGTATTTGATTAATTAATTAGCTAAATGAGAAAATTTAGAGAAAGTACTAATATTCAGCAGAGACCTAAAGCAGTCGTAATTATATATATAAATGTAGAAGTGCTCTTTGTGTATCTGCTGTGTTTTTCTTTCTCTAGCTACTCTAAAGGAACAGTGTTATTTTTTTCAACCCATAAGGAAAAGCATGATCAGGTGGAACCGGTCTTGAGTTGTTGGGTATATATATGGCTATATAGAGAAGTCTTGAAAAGAGGTTATTCTTATCCGGGGAGAAGTGATGCAAATGCGCACAAATTTTTTCCATAGGAAAACAAAATAGATTTGTTTTCAGCATCCAAACCTAAATCATCTTTATCATAATATGTAGAGAAGACTTCCTCAGTCAAGTGAAGCTTCCCTACGGACACATATATATTGATTGAAAGTGATATGAGTATCCTATTATTTATCATCTGCAAGACCTTAATCCTTTGTTATTTCGATAATTAAACACTCTATTTCAATATTTTAGATTTAGATAGGCATGAGGCAAGGGATGTTGAAAATTATAATGCAAAAACATAAGTGTATGCTTACCAGTGCAAATACTCCCTTAGAGAAGGTTCACTTGGACTTGGAGCATCTGGGTCTACCATGATCTGAAAAAGAAGAGGAAGAAGAAACACGTTCTTAATAAAACCATACTTTTACGAAGATATCCATTTATACTGGAGGAACGATTGCTAAATTACTCGAGGGCAATTAATAAGGAGGTTTCGTTACTCATTCTTTTTGATGAATGAGGAATTTAATCGTCTTACAAGAGTGTACAAGGTCGTCAGCTCAGTTCCTCCAATCTCAACCCTGGGGGGGTCAGCCACAGCCGACGGCTTCATCTCACACCCATTGGTGATCTCTCTGGAGTTATAGACCACCCTCATGGGCACACTCCTTGTGAAGGGATCCACCACATCCCCGATCACCCTTCCCACGGTCAACGAATCCCTTCGCATCACCAAAACTCCTGCTTGATCCCAAGCGAGGCTGAGAGAGGAGAGATAAGAAGACGAAATGAAAGCAACAACTGAGTCCCCCCTTTATACAGGCATTTCTACAAACAGGCGCAGCGCATATCATCGGGCAGTGCAGGGATCGCACACCCTAAACCTTTATTTTGCACAACAAAGTGATCGAGGAAGCGACAAATCTTATCATCCACAGACTGGAATTAGAAAAGAAAGTTTCTTAGTTGAATCACCGAACGATAATTAATGGAAAAGAGAAGTCTTACCCCTCCATTAATTGGTCTGCGATCAGTGGAGTACGCAGTAATTTGACCGGGATAAAGCAAACGATTTGTCTTGTAGCAGAATTTCAATACCTCGTCATCTTCTTCGCTTCTCGATCAGGCGGAGCGCGGATGGATGAAGATAAAAGAGGAGGATGAGGAGGCGTGTGAAATGAGGGAAGCATGGGAATCTTCTTCATCCGATGTTCCTGGTCTCATTCTCGCATAATCCTGAGGTCGCTGTCCGGGCGGTGGTTGTCGAGTGGCCATTGGAGGAGGGATGGAATCCTGGGAGGTCGAGAGGTGGGGAGGAAAAGGGAAGGAGCAGGTGATGTACGCTGTCGAGCAGGCATTGGCAGGCACGATGTCGAGTGTCGGGAGAAGGACAAGGCACCGCCAATCCAAGCGAACTCCAGCGCCCAAACATGTTAATAAATAAATAATGAAAACATGCTTTTTACCCGCCTCAGACTTACGATGATGTTATGGTTACGCCTTTGCAGAGGTTATTCTTTTTTTAAATTTAACAATTATGAAACTTAGCCTATCTTACAATATAATAATTATAATAACAACTATCTTATATTTTAACATTATAATTTTTTTCTTTTATAATTGAAAGGTGTGGAGATCATGGGAATGATTTTTATAATTTTTTTAAAAATATTTTTTATTAAAATATAAAAGATTTTTACTATGAGTTTGATACAAAAATTTAACACGTGGTAGGAATATAATTAAAAGGTATTTTAATCAGTTTGAGAAAGAAACGAGTGTAGTTCTCATTTTAAAAATCAATATGATTATCTCATACATTATTTATCGTAGTAAGAGAATAAAATAGTCTTAAGATATGTGTGTAATATATAACTATAAGGGGGTCCCATAAAATATAAAATTTGAGGGAATACAAAAGATTTTAAACGCTGCATCAAATATCCAATATATACGCATGCGCTTATCCTCTGTATACATGCAGCGATTAGCCACGTGCTTTATTCACTTCATTAATTAATTAATTTTGCCGCATTCCAAGGTAATAATTATACGGTACGTTTGAGCAACTAGCATCCCTTAGTACTTATCGTAATTTAAAAATAATAATTTTTAAAAGATTATCCTTTATAATTTAAAATAATAAAAAATCATTTTTTATAAAAAAAATTTGTCTTCGACGTATAAGATTATCCTTTATAATTTAAAAATAATAAAAAATAGCCAAGTGCTAGGATGAATGCTAAGAGGTATGTGACGTAATATCGATCATAGGTATCTACAATATAATTTGTATAGATGACATAAGCTTAAAGTGCGAAAGCAATGAAGAACACCAAATAACATGAATGAGAAAAATGTAACTTCTATTCAAGCATAGGCAAAATCCCTAATATCAATCGTTCACAATCTAAATATTAGTTATTCTCTCTCTGATTATAATATTTTACACACCCTCTTGGTTATTTCTGAATTTCTCTTGGATCCTCCTTGAATCTTCCTTGAGCTTTATATAACCTGTCAATCCATGAAGGTTCTAAGGGGTATCAGTCTTCATTTGGATTGTTCCCCCCTTTGGTTAGGTGTCCTTCTAAGTTGGCATCATTATTGACTTTTATGGGGTTACTATTTGTCCCTTAGGTGGTGTTTAAGTTATGACATCTTATTAAAGCTAATTGTCTGCTAAGTGACATCCATATTGTACTATGATGAGCCTCACCTTTTTTATGTGATTCCATATAATGGATCCTACACACGTCATCCTAGTGTTACAATGTGCTCTCTCTAGGCACTATAGTGCATCTCGAGACACCAGAATGCACCTCAAAACCATCGTCGACTTTAGGGGTATGATAATCCACCCTGCCAAAAGTTGTCGACGTATCAGCCATGTTCGTTTTTGACAAGTGTTTAAATTATTAAGGTTCAGGAGTGTATTATCTACTTGTTTAAGTACCTCTACTAATGGACTGCACCTCCTGAACCTTTATGTACTACATCGCCCCTACGCGAATTGGTGCACTTTACACCCGTCTTGACGTGTGTGAATAGCTTCACGTGCCCTTCATACGGATGGAGGTTTGAGCATTGTTTCATGCAACCATGCTTTAAGATCTATGCGCTTCTTATACAAAGGGTTCTGCCCTATATAGATCTCATTCAGAATCTCCGCATATGCCTCGTATGGAGGGGAACTTACGTGTTGTCCAGTGCAGTTCTAAAAATCTATTGTTGCATGCCCTTGTGATGTTGTCTCCTAGCTAGCGTTCTAAGTAATAATATCTTACTAAAGCTAATTGTCTTTCAACATGATGTATATCGGGACGCCGGAATACATCTTGGATCGATCCTCATCTTTAGGTACTTATACTATTCCACTTCCTAATTTTTAAAATATAATAATAAATTTTATAATTTTAAAATCTCAGCGGAGAAAATTTTTAGTTATTCTCTATACTCTCAATTAACCCTAATTATAATCCCAACGATTCCTTTATTCCTTTATTAACCTATTAATTATCCATGTAGCAAACATATGTTATTTATTAATAATTATAATATACATGTTGGAGGATAACTACTAAGGAACTATTAAGCTAATGGTTGCTGGAGATAGCTACTGATGCAGGAACAGGTGGGCCGATGAAAAGGAAAAGGAAATGGAAATGTAATGTTTTATGCTTTATGGATATATCTTCTGCGTTATCATTAGATATTCTTATTCTCGAGCAGTGTCGCACACTGTGCCTAGGAGAAGGGAGAAATTGTCATTCTAAGCATTCAAGCTTGGGTTAGAAATGTAGCAGACATAACTCATCAACTACCTCACTTTGATAACAATAATATAAGTAGAAAAGTCAGTCCAATGTGATTTAATTTGATAATAATAATAATAATAATAATAATAATAATAATAATAATAATAATAAACTTAGGAGAAGGTGAGAGAATTTATCCACCCTCGACCTCTAATTACCGAGGCCTCATTATGGGCTTCATCTACTTTTAGGCCTTCGCTAGTGTTAGTGGCCGGCCCATTCACCGAACCTACTCTTCTTCGCATTGCCAATTTGCCGTTGAAGAGATTGCAATTTCTCGTCGCCCCCTTCGATTGGAGGCATCTACGACCGGGATTCGCCTGCCTCCTCCCTCATTCCTCTCTCCGTCGATCGTCATTGGAGAGTAATCTCGTTCTCGCTTCTTGCTTCGTGTTTTCGCTTACCCTTTTGATTGAATTCTGTCGCTTGTTGGAATACGAGTTTCTTTCTGCATTTTGTTCGTCATTCTTAGTTATATCCGAAATCGTTGGAATACTAGATTATCTTTAGGCGTCTGGTCCCTATAATTGCGTCTGCTCCTATGGATACGAAAGAAGTTGAAACGAAGATCATATATTCTGCTTACAACATCTATCATGTGATGTGTTGATTCATTGCGAAAAAAAGAGCTTTTTTTTTAATTAAACAATATGACGGAGGAGCTATGAACTGTGGATTCCAGCCCTGCAAGTGAGACCAAACAAACCTATGACGTGCATGTCCTTGACCTAAACAATGCTCTCTGTACATTTGAATCTCAGCCCTCTAGACTTGGCAGAATGCTTACTCGAGAAAAGGAGCCCCGTTAATTTTAGAAAAATTCAGAATATCAGCCTCACAACAAAGATACTGTCCAGGTTTTCTGAGGATTGAAGAATCGATATCGATGAATTGGGTTGATGGGTTTATTTTGCTTTTTAAGATCTGATCCAGGTTTTGGTGGGAGGCAAGGAGCTTATCCAAGATTGACCAATCCCAGTTTAACCTCCCCTGCGGGGCAATTCCTCCTTCTCTTCCTGATGTTGATTTCATGAGATTTTGGGAGCACTCCATGTCCAGTGGGTTCATGGAAACCGGAGGAATTGAGTGAGAGACGACAGGCTCAGCGCTTAGCAGCTGTGGAAGATGGGTTGAGTTACTGCAGGAGAAGTTGGATGGCGCATGGAACCTCTGCTCTTGCTCCAAGGGATAATAGTCACTTGCCCTTGTTTTGTATTGGTCTTCCTCTACCACTTCTTCATGTAGGATACTCCTCTGACAGCTCTTCTTCTGGAAAACCCTGCAGACAACCCATCCTTCTTCCTACACCGTTCATGAAATAATCTTTAGGTTAATAATATATATTATCACCTGTGGAGGGATTTGTTTATTTGCTCGTTACTGATTAGACTGTGTATAGCAATCAAAAACTCTGCTTCTACTTTAAGGAAAAATAGTGATCTAATAAAATAGAAGGTATGGAGGTATAAGGGCAAGTAGTCGAGTCTCATATTTATAAAAAGAAAAATAACCAGTTGACACAACCAGACAGTGGGGATTCGTTGCAAAGAGGTAAAATAATAGCTTTTGGAATTTATTTAGTTTCCATTTTCTCTTTTCTCAAAATAGAAATTGTAAGATTTGTCCCCAGTGTATTAGTACACCTTATGTTCCCTGCTCAGGAAGATAAGATGCCTTGTATTTAGGTTTGAAAATACTGGTCTGTATTTCATCTGAAAAAAAGTACTGATCTATAAAAATAGAAAAAGAAAACGACTTTTTTTTCCTTGAAAAAGATAGTGATTGTATTAAACCTGTGAGGCTTCATGGTCTAGGCGGTACTCGTGCATGATCCAGTCTGTCTTCTGGCCATGAGGAGCTCTTCCAGTGTAGAACACCAGGGTTTTCCTCATGCCAATCCTCTTTGAGTTGCTGATATGTATGACCTTATCTCTCCCAGTAGCCTTCCAAAAACCGGCAGCCGTTGCACGATTTGTTCGTGTTCCGGTTGGGTATTTCTTATCCTTACGGCTGAAAAAATACCACTCATCTTGAGGTCCAGAGCCAATCTTGCATTTGTCTGCAAAGCTTTAAAAGCTCAAGTTAGTTTCAACCGTCATGCAATAGTAATTTCTTTCTTTTTTCTCACAAAGGAATATTATTACTGCAGAGAGGATGGAAAAGAGACCTCTGAGATCCCACGGCTCAAGTTTGTTGAGATCAACATCTCTTATGACATCAAGATCAATAGCTTCATATGCCAGCTTCTTCCTTAGGTAATAATAGAGCAGCTCTTCATCTGTTGGATGGAACCTGAAGCCTGGTGGCACTTTCAGCTGCCTGTTGCTCATTGCGAGACTTCAATTCTTCTCGTATCTGATACGCACGGATGATAGATGCAACAGATGAGAAAATCAATGCTTCTGCTTAGTGTAAGCTGGAGAAAGATCTATAGGAAGCAGAAGAACTCACCTTAGGACAAGAACTAGGTTTTCTTGATCAGAAGAAGCAGCTGCAAAAGACAAGAGCAAGAGCCAAGTTGCAAAATTTTCTACTTGCTTTCTTTCTACAGAAAGGTGCATTTATAAAGCGGGGTGCTTGTGAATTTGTGACTGGGTGATATATAATTGTTTTGAAGGTAGCAATCAAAAAGATCTGGAGGTGCCAACAATGTACAGTGGTCAAGTGTGACAGTCAAAGATCCATTGGCTGTGGACAGTTCTTGGATTCTAATGAGAGAAAGGGGAGCTGTCCGTTGAAAAGGGGACCCCCTGCCATTAAAATCTCCATGGCGGTCAAGGGAGGGGAAGGAGATCAAGGAGTTAATAATGGAGTGGCCTTTTCATGTGACAGGACTGGGAGAGAATGTGTGCCACATTCCATTCCTGCCGCTACTCTTGCGCATGCACCTCGCATGTTCTTTATGGATATGCAAATGAAGGTTATGCAAGGGATTTGGTTTGAGATTAACTACAGAGATGTCAATCTTGTACTACATGTTAGAAAAATGAGGTATTTTGGATTTGTGTAGCACGTGAATCAAGGGAATTGAGGAAGCCAGCAGCAGGATCCTCAAATTCCGTAGGGCAAGGAATTGGAGGACTGGATTTACACGTGCGAGGAGGAGGTCCGGCAGCGTCACTCCTCCGCACCCTCATTTCGAGATTATTTGACTACATTGCCATTTTTATATGTTCAAACGCATGCTATTGTATTCATATCCATTTATTATTAGTATAACCACTACTATTATTGTAATGGTTTGGTAGATCTTGTATGCCACTACTTGATTCTATTTCTGATGTGGAAAGTGATATTTATCATCATTTCACTTGAGAGAATAGATTGATGTAGTCGAGTTTTTTTTTCTTTCCTAATAATAATAGTGTCGATATAATAGTTGGGAAGTTGAATGGTTGAGAAAGGAAGTGTGGAACAGCGAGGGAATTGGAGTGAGGATTGTGATTTATGTATTGAATTATTTTCCCCTTATTCTTCGCCTAAATTTCTGTGATCTGTCGTCCCTTGGGAAAGTAGCACTGTCGGTGTCCTTCGACTCCTCTGCTTGCTTTGACTTCTTCTCATCAGCCGGGCTCACGAATGGAATGGGGAGATTTAAGAATAGAAGGAAGAGGTTTGGTTGAAACCAGCACACGGTGAGGGAGATTGTGTTGAAGAAAAAGAGATGAGAAAAAAAAAGAAGCCTATCAAATGTCAAGTATCATGACCACATCCCCTTCTTTCTTCTCACATTTCTTTTTCGTCGACTTATATGCTTGTCCCTGACTCATGTTTAAGATATATTTTGGTCATTAAATTAAACAAGAAGTAAACAGAAAAATGCAATCGCCTTTTTTTTCATAGTCAAACTTTTTACTGTACTTTTTTCCTTTATTTTTTTTTAGAGAAAGAGAGAGGTAGAGTGTATAATTTTTTTAAGTGAAGAGAGAGAATAGTGGTTAATTAATTCAAGCCATTTGAGTTTATTAATTTGAGAGATAGGAAGATGAATTTTTAAAGATCCAGATTCTCAGTCAGAAACCTGCAGGATAAACAAATAGCTTCACTTGAAATGGTTGAGTAAATCAAGATCTAGATGGTTCAAAGTATGTGATAAGTTTGTCTTACTTTTATAACCACAAAACTAACAAGAAAGAAGAAATTTATCTCTCGGATGGATGGCACAACAATATATGATACGTGATGAATTGTAAAAGAATTTGTGAAATTGCATATGGTTCATAGAACTGGAAAATGGACCGACTTGACTTGACCCGGTCCATGCAGGCCATCAAGCAAAACTGGTTGGTCCACCAAATATAAGGAAAAAAAAATATGTGTCACATATAGTGGTTTTTGGCTTGTTGGCTAAATGTTTAAATCATAGTTGAAACGTTAATAAGACTATGAGTATACACTTTATACATCAATACATAATAATAGTTAAAGTGACTTATTCAATAATTAAACAATCAATTTAAAGAAGGTTGTAAACTCCTTCGCCTCCATGCCCGTCCTACAGAGATGACTTAGATGAAATTGAGCACATCCTCCTCTTTCGCTCAGCTGCAAATGTCTATAATGAATTTACCTCCAACAAATTGAACTAGTCTTTCCGTAGTAGAGCCTCTTGGTATTAAGTTCCATGCTCACCTTGATAAAGAATCTCATCCTAAGTTCCATGCTTTTATAGCTATCTCATTTTGGTATCCACAGAAACGTAGGAATGATATGTTGTTCCAGTAGCTATCTATATCCATATAGGTTAGTTTCTAATTACTTCCCACCAATTAGAGTGCAACCTCCTATAGAGTAATATTGGTCAGAATGTTATTCTAATTAAATTCTAGTTATAATTATAACTAAATTTTAATTGGACATACATTCTAATTAATATGACCCTATCACAAACATGTCCTTGAGGAGTTTTGTACCAAGGAAATAATTCCGAAAGAAAGTAAGAGATAATAGACCTAGACTAAGAATGTAAGAGATAACAACTTGCAAATTATCTGGACAGGTTCATATCTGCTGGAAAAATTCCTCTAAGCTTGCATATTGAAGTAGTTGAAAATACGACCTTAAGCAAAGTTGAAGACTGGGGGAGTATCATAGGCAGGAAAAGTGGTGCAAATCAATGCTGTGATGAATCCTATTCCATTTTTGTACTCTATCCATCACCTGGTTGGATGATAAGAGTGCTAAACAGGATAATGAGTATATTTATGGAAGACAAGGGAAAAAGGAAAAGGTATCGATCTTATAAGCTGGAAGAGTTTAACATGTTGCCAGAGAAGGGGAGGGTTAGACGCTAGAGATTTGTTAGAGGGATTTATTAGAGTGTTAGGAGGGGAAAAATAAATTGACTTTTGGAGAGACTCCTGGACATGCAGCTTACCTTTGAACGAGTGGTCGACTTACATAAACACAGTATAAGCAGTGATACGTTGCAACATATTTTCCAGAATTGCCCGTTTGCAGATCTCAATAGGAAAATTAAGAGTGCATGACTATGTCAAGGAGACAGGTTGGATGCCAGGACTAAACAAAGGATTGTATACTTAATGCAAATTTGTTTTGGTTTCCAAGCATAGGAACGAAGCATTATTCAGTAATGTTTTTTCCTTGATAAAACTATTGCAGGAGTTGAGGAAACTGGAGGAAGCAATGTCTTTTTGCTGAATTGTGGAGTATGTAGACGCGCATGAGGAAAGCGAAAAATTTAGGAGTTATATTCTTAAAGATGATTTCTGATTGTATACAAATGCCAGGAATCTTATTCTTGATATATGGGAGTTGGGTGAAAGTTTCATATTCCAAGAGAAGAAAATGTGTTGGCTCATGAAATTGCTAAGCCGCAAGGTCTTCTTGTGAATTCTGATTCTAGAAAGTGTTCACCACTTGCGGGAGATGCTAAAGGTGCTGGCATAAGAGACTCAATACTAAATGTTCAAGAAATGATACCACTGAAGAAACAGTTTTTCTACATAAAACTCCAACAAACTCAGGTATTCGAGTGAATACTGCTTCAGGTTCAGTCCACCAGATTGAGTTCGTAGACAGAATCAGTAATCAGAAAGGAGCATCTAGCTACTGATAAAAATACTTCCTACTACTCAAATAGATGGACATCATCTCCCAGGCTCAACGAGACAGTAAATTGTATCTCTACCTGTTTTAGCTTACTATATTAGCCAGCAAAAGATTGGTTGTGAGCATAAAGATTAAGACTTGTTTCTTATTGGCAGATGATATGTCAGTCAATTGTTCTCTAATTTTATATGCTGTTCTTGCAAATACAAGTTCTAGCTGTTGTTGAGCTGTGTTGATTGTTCTTTGTCAAACTGTAGTTGAATACTGCTTCATAGTCTTTTTCTAATCAAATTTTCCATGTGAAAGTGACGCCACTACCATTACAGAAATCCTCTACAAATTTTTCCTTTCTTCTTTTGCGATTGTGGTGTTTGGTCAACCATATATTTTTCATACAAGATATGAGTGGTATTTACTTTCTCCAAATAGTTTTGAATCGGATCATAAAAAGAAAGAAAAAAAGAAGAACAAACAGTGAAGTGGAAAGAAAAGGAGGGCATGAGCATGACGAAGGGAGCATGCATACACGCAGGCAGCGCGCGTGGTGTCTCCCTCACCACGTACTCAACCCGTCATCCATTAAAAGGCCTTCCTTTATATATATTCCCCTGACTCGTGTTGTCCCCTCTTCCAACTCATCAGCTGCCCTTCTTTTCTAATTTATCCTTCACAATGCACGGGAGAGTCGACCATGTGTCGCTCACTTGGACCCTCCATTTTCCATTTCAAGCTTTCCCTCTTAACTATTAAAAGAGACCTTTTTTTTTCTTTTTGGAAAAAAAGAACCTCCTACTTTTTTCTTTCCTTCATAGATTTGATTCGAGTTCTATTTATCCTGAAATCTGTTTGAGATTTAATGAAATGATACATTTTCCATGATGTATCTTTGTAGGATCATGCGTGTGCACACACACATGCACGTGGGAAGCTGGAAATTTAAGTCTGAGTTGACTTGAGTTTACTTCTTCAACAAGACATGCCAGGATCCACCTAAAATTGTTCTCCAATATTATGAAAATGTACTCACTTTTTATCTAATTGTACTTTGTCTTACTTCAAAATTTAAAATAACAAATGTCGTCTAAATATCTTAAATTTTATATTAATATATATGAGAGTAAAGTCCGAAACATTAAAATTTTAAAGAATTTTACATTCATGATTATAATTAAAAGGTTACCCCCACAGTAAATAAACCCAACATAGGGGAAAGGGGATGGTGCAAAGTGCAACGTTAATAATTAAATATCAGTTATAAATTCTCATCATGGGTCTTTTGGTTAATCAATGGGGGAGTGAAGGAAAGAAAGATTCTAGGTGAGTAAGACTGCACTCACTCAACTTAATTAATCAGTAGATTTTGGAAAGAGAGTTTCTTCATCATCATTGTTCATAAGACTAATAAATATCCACACAATATGAAGATGATGACAAATCTCATAGGATATTAATTAATTAATTAATTAAACAACTTCTCAAAAGCACTCATCATTTTTATCTGCTTAAGATTAATCACCTAAGCAAGATGATTTATCGATAGTATAAGTGATAGAACATAAGTAACTTTTTATTATCTCCCATAAGTATTTACCGACTCCGACTACATATGCTCCATGAGTTTTTTTACTTAGGTTAATATTTTATTTTTTTAACTTAGTAAATATGAAACTCACAACCTTCTTGAATTTTATCCTTTGTACATTGTATAGATATTTTATGTTAGATAAAATAAGAGAGACATGAAAAATAAACCAAAGTAATATTTATATGTTCTTGGATGATAGTATATTTCATAGATATTCATCTCAACCAAGAAACGTAAGGAGATATATATTTGTGATTTATTTGTTCTAAAGAAATCAATTAGTACTTTTGGAGACAATTTTTCTTAAGGGAAGAAAAAGAAGAACCGGTCAAGACATCTTCACGACACATCCATTTGTGGAAAGAAACAAAATACTCTTCAGGTCATGCCCCCACTCTCAACTAATCTCTCGTATATAAAACATTTTTATTCTTGATCATTATGATCCAGAAATGTTACACCTCTACGTTTGTGATATCATGAAATATATTTTTTTGAATTGAGTGAGTCTTAGACCAATAACCTCTATTATCAAGTCTTATAATTCTAATACCTCTATTATCAAGTATTATAATTCTAATCGGATAAATATGCACCTTATACATATATAAAATAATAATAAGGAGACATTGACTCAGAAACATATCAAAAGTACAAGTGTATAAAACGACAAGCAGAGGAATGTGTCCCGTTCCCAAGACATGCCCAAGATAGACACATATGAGTAGAGAAAGTAAACATATAATAAGTGTATAGGTAAGAGTTAGATACAATTATATGAGCTTATAGATACATATAAGATACACTTAGTATCATACCCCTGAAGATGAGGAGGTTACAACATTAGGACAACAAGTGCGGGGCCCCTCATAGGATGCCATGCAAGTAAAGTAGAGCCTATTGTAGTACTTCATAGATATGTCATTCGACTAATGCACAAGAAGATGCACACGATGAAGAATGTTGTTCCTTGACTACGAGAGTTTTCTCTTGACAAAAAGAGTTATCCTTTGACAAAAGGAGTTGTCCTTTAGCGAAGGGAACTATCCTTTGGCACATTTATATAAGAGAGAGGGTAAAATTTAGATAGAAGATATCGAAGAAGAATTGAAGAATAACTCATCGAAAAGTTCAACTAAGTGAAGAGTATTGAGCGATTGTAGTCGAAGAGTTAAGGGACCAATGCCCATATTGTGGATGACTGATTTTGAGAATTTTATCGGTATTTATTATTCAGTATTCCATCCACTTCTACACTTTAATCATCAGTGTAATATCAAAGCTTGTATCATTGGCTTCTTCCCCAGTGACACTACACTGCACACCTTAATACATCAGTATGAAAAATTCTTTGAGGATGTATCACCTAAGACGTACATATGGGTGATATGTCAAGACATGCATGTAAAGTTGGTTAGTGACCCAATTAGTGGCAATTAGTGGTAATTTGACTCGTTGAAGAAAGATTAATTTTAGCTCAAACCAATAGCTAATAAACAGATTTGTAGTATTAAGGTTTTATGGTATATTTTTAGGATATTTAATGTTGACCTACTCATGAGAGCATGATGTAGACAAATCAAATGATATAGGGAAGGACCCCAAGAGTTGTGCTAAGATACGGAGGCCAATTGCTTTTCTTGTTTTAGCTCAAACCTATGGCCAATAATCAAATTTAAGTTCTAAGATTCTAGAATTTGCTTTTAAGACATTAGAGCTTATCTACATGAGAGCTTGCTGTGGAATAAATCTAATGATAAAGAGAAGGACTTGAAATTTTCTCCTAGAGTTATACCAAGATATTGCTAGAGTAGGTCAACTCAAAGAAGTGAAGCTAAGTCCTCTTTGAAAGGAAGACTTGGTTGAATACACCAAGGTACAAGACATGTAATGAGAGAGGCATCTAGGGATTGAGAGAAATAGAAAGCTTAAAACTCATGGGACTCTATCATAAGCCTCAGTGGTTGTAAATGAAATCTATAATTGGTGTCATTTTGAACCGGACGGTGGAATTTATTTGTGCAAGGGGTGGTGAAATTTGCTCATTTTTTAAACTTTTTTATTTCCATAGTGTCTTTACTAATTTCACTCATATCATTTCCCATGCACCTATTTCTTTTAAAATAAATATATTTTTAAATTTCTACGCAAAATATTATGAAAAAATTAAGATGACCGAATGGTCTATGCAGCTGGACTTAAATTCTATTTTTTACAAGCTTTTTTTTTTCCTATAAAAACTTATTATATTATATTTATTATTTATTATTTATGTTTAATAAATTTTAAATGTATAACATTCTAATTTTTAATCATTAAACACAGCCAAGTCCAATCAAAGTACTGATTTAGTAATATTTATTGATAATTTTAAAAAAATTATAACTTATCCAAAAAAGGAAAATCTAAAACCTAATAAATATATATATACTCTGTAGGCAAAAGGAAGGCACAAAAATCCCAAACCCTCCTCTCTTAACCAATCCCATGCAAGCAAAGAAAGGAATTCTAATAGATTGCCTCGTTCTTCTTCTTCTCCTCCTCCTCCTCCTCCTCCTCTTCCTCCTTTTTAAGCCTTCTTCCTCAATCTCCTCCTCCCCTTCCCTCTCGCTCTCTCTCTCTCTCTATAATGGCGGCTGTCTTCTTCTCCTCTTCCTTCCCCATGCCAACTACTGTTACGTTGCTCATTCTATTGATCCTCTTCTCCTCAGGTTGATTTCTTAAGCTAGCTTCTCCATTTTCTCTCTCATTAATTAACCTTAATTAGACGTACGACGTCGTCGATCGATCGCCATTAATGGCCGCCTGCCATTTGTTTTGCAGAGCCGCAACTTGGTTCTTCCTTGGGCATCAACTACGGCCAGGTCGCGAACAACCTCCCCTCGCCGGAGCAAGTCCGGCTACTCCTGATGTCCCTCAAGATCACCAAGGCGAGGATCTACGACACCAGTCCCCGCGTGCTCACGGCCTTCGCCAACACCGGCATCGAGCTCATCGTCACCGTCCCCAACGACGCCGTCCGCCTGCTGAAGGACCCGCGGCAAGCCCTCCAGTGGGTCTCCGCCAACGTGCGGCCCTACTTCCCCGCCACCCGCATTGCAGGCATCGCCGTCGGCAACGAGGTCTTCACCAGCGGCGACCCGGCCCTGATGGCTGACCTCGTTCCCGCCATGGCCGCCATCCACGCCGCCCTCGCGCAGCTCGGCCTCGCCGCGGCGGTCCACGTCTCTACGGCCAACTCGCTCGCGGTGCTGGCGACCTCGTATCCGCCGTCGGCAGGGGCGTTCCAGCCGGAGCTGGCGGCGTTCATGGGGCCGCTGCTGCGGTTCCTGGCGGCGACGGGGGCGCCGTTCTGGATCAACGCGTACCCCTACTTCGCGTACAAGGACGACCCGACGGCGGTGCCGCTGGAGTACGTGCTGTTCGAGGCGGGCGCCGCCGCGATGGTCGACCCGGCGACGCGGCTGCGGTATGATAACATGCTGTACGCACAGGTGGACGCGGTGAGCTTCGCGGCGGCACGGATGGGGTGCGGGGGGGTGGAGGTGAGCGTGTCGGAGACAGGGTGGCCGTCGAAGGGGGATGCGGACGAGGTTGGGGCGACGGTGGAGAACGCGAGGGCGTACAACAGGAACCTGCTGGCGAGGCAGATGAGAGGGGAGGGGACGCCGCTGATGGGGGCGGGGCGGCGGCTGGAGGTCTACCTCTTCGCGCTCTTCAACGAGGACATGAAGCCGGGGCCAACGTCTGAGAGGAACTACGGCCTGTATCAGCCGGACGGGACGATGGTGTACAACGTCGGCCTGCAGGCGGCGCTGACGACGTCCACCGCCTCCGTCTCGACTCTGGCATCATCTGCAACGAGGGTACGTTGATCGATCGGCTGATTAAATTAGTTCGACATTTTTTGGAGCACAAGGTGATCGATTTGATGATTTGATGATGGCCGGCGCAGGAGAAAGGCGAGGGAGGAGGGAGCTTGTGGTACTGGATTATCATATTCTCATTGACTTTGCAAGCTTTTATGAGATTATTGCGAGTCTAACAAAAAAAAAAGAAGGGGACTGGATTAAAGAAGAAGTGAACGAATGAATTCGCTTCTTGTGACTCTTGATCTTTCTTTTTACAAGGAAAACGAGGAGGAGACCATGAACCATCACCCTCTCAACTCTCAAACTCTCAAGTGGAGACTTTGTAAGAAGAACATGAAAAGTTTCCATGCCCAAGTATATTAATTCGAGGTAATTAAACATACATTTTTGTAAAACAAAAAAAAAAGAGTTTTGAGCTGCTTAAATCAATGTTTTCTGATCGATTTTAAGATAAAATCCACCATCCATTTTGAAAACGTATGAGGAAAATTAAATTATTAATTTATATTGGATTGTTCTTTCTGTGCAGGGAAAGCGATCAAAAGCGAAGGCCGCTTTGCGACGTGGAACGCACTCTGATTATTATTTGACTGTATAAAATAAAGTTTAAGTTAATTAATTTATTTATTAAATCTTCCGTTTTTAAAAAAAAATTTGTTCGCTTTATTTTTCTTGATTTGTAATTAAAGTGTCATCATAAGCTCGATCCGAGCTAATTAGTTAATTGTGGGTTGAAGAGCTAATAATTACGTAGATAATGGGAAGGGTGTATTATTATTCTACGAAGTCATAATTTGATGCTTCCTGCCTAATTAACTTTATTCTCTCTCTCTCAGAGAGAACACGCGAGCTCTCTGTACAAAAGAAATTGATCCTTTTGGTTTTTTTTTTTTTAAAAGCGTAGTGAGCCACTTCATAACGCTAGATATGCATTTAAAGACTGATTTTTTTTACATCTCTTTCGCATCAAACAAAAACTAATAAAATAATACTGTTTATTTTTATTCCAATCCAATATTAATCACATCTGAGTTGTAATATCACAAACTTCATATAAATATATAATTATAACATGAGCTGGCTTAACACTCATGCCTTCTTTTCCTGATAAGACTTCATTGCTTGTTTAAATATATACATAATAACCACTGAAGACCATGCTCAAGCTTTCTCAAAGAATAAAAATAGGAGACTGGTGGTAACAGTAAGCTTCAACCAAGTTTTGGGATGGAATGGTCAGAATGAGACCTTGAAAAGAATATTAATGGAAGGCGGGCAACAAACAATGTAGTATGAACGAAAAGGGGGAAAAAATTTCTTGCGGTGCTGGCCAAGCTTGATTCTTACTGGCATGGCCTTTTGTTCCAATAACGTAGTTGCTGCTGTTGGCATTTTCTGAGCTTTTCGCTGAAGTTGGTCTCTTCGTCAAAGAACTTGGGCGTTCAGTTCATAGACTATGAACTGTAGTGCCTTATGGAGTATTCTAGCATCTGTTGTGCGGGGCAGATCATCTCCTTCAGCCTTGTTCCGCTCTTGTAGATCTTAAAAGTTGGTACTGTCCTCACATTCTCAGCCGTGGCGACTGCAGGAACCGCGCTCACATCAACCTGAGTTGGAGCGTGAGATCAGGTCAGTTTGATCAACTGAAATGGTCGTCGAGGCAAGCTCTCTAATCGATCGGGCGGAATGAATCAGTTTACCTTCAAAAAGTTCACAGATGGATATCTTGTGCACAGCGTATTCACAAACGGTGCAATTTGGCTGCAGTTGCGGTTGAATGCCGCCATGAAATGGACAACAGAAACCCCTGAATGTTTTCAGTTTTATATGTTAGAATCAAGGAATCAGTAAAAATATCAGATAAGAACTATGAAAGGACGTGGCATCACATATATTGCACTTCTCGAAGCTAAATGTAGAAAAAAAGATAAATTTTTGATACGTCTTAGTGCATATTATGGCCATCCTGACCAACTCAAATACAGAAATTTTCCAACATATGATCATTAATTCGATTAGATTGCCTAAACAGTTAGGGCACAACTTCGAGTTAGTGAACAATGAAGAAGAGCAAAATGCTGGATACGTAGAACAGCAGTCATAATTTCTCACCAGGGAGGGTTATGGCTGCTTGGAAATGTTCAAGTCCCCTAATTTCTTCAACCACACCACCAAACTTCAGATTAGCAATATCCTCGCCCTGAGAGGATTTCAGTGCAACTTGGGCATGAAAGAGGGCTTCGGCCACCTCGGTATCACCCGGAACTTCCTTCCTCAGAGCCTCATAATCTCTCACGGCTTCAGTCCATCTCCCAAGCTGACCACAGGAAAGATTAGCACTAGCACAACTCAGTACTAATTTAATAGATCGTATTGATGGAAGAGAACTTCATTCACCTTAGCATACGATGCAGCACGTCTGAGAAGAGCCTTGGTGTAGTTGGGTTGAATACTGAGGGCTTCATTGCAATCCTCTATAGATTTTTCCCACTGTCCAAGCTTAAACCAGCAAGCTGCTCTATTGCAGTACAATACAGGATTGGATGGATCATGTCTGAGTCCTTCCCCGTAGGCTAAGCTTGCTTCCACAGATTTCCCAGAATTGAAGAGTTCATTACCTAATGCTCGTGCTCGAGATACTGTTCTAACTTTGTTCAGTATTATCGACACATCCATGTTTCCAGGATCCATCTTCCTGGCTTTTTCTGTTGCTGCAACTGCATTTTCAAACCTGAAACATTCGCCGGTCATTCTCACTGTCCCAAAATTTTGAAACTATGTCAGCAGTTTTTCAAAAAAATTTGAGCTCACCTTCCTCGGACCATGTCAACTTGAGCGCTGACGACAAATATGTAGGAATTGGCTGACATACCAAAGAACTTGGTATTTGTGGCTGATGACAAGAAGCTCTCGAGCTTAGATGCATTGGATATGGCCAAATCAGCCTCCTCAAGCTGATGGAGCTGAAGATGTGCCTCTGCTTTTGAAGCCATGACCTATATAAAAATCTCAACTTTATCAGGTTAAACTCTCTGTTTCCTCTCACATAGAACTTTAACCAAATCGAGTGTGAGTTAAAATTTTACCAACGCAGAAGAATCAGCTCCTTCTGAAATTGCAGCATCACTCTCCCTTAGTGCACTCTTCCAATCTCCAGCGTTTCGTGCTTCTATGCATCTGTCCAAATGCCTCTCCACTGCTTGAAGCTTCCGTAACTCGATAGGATCAGGCTGTGGACCAGACAACAAGAGGTGTCTCCGAGCATTCTCGACCTGCCCAAGCCTATTGTTCAAAATCAGTAACTATTAGCACAGTAGAGTATTACGCTTGCAACCGAACTAGAAAACCATAACTGGAAATGGAACCAAAAATAAATCGCTCATAAAAAGAAATAAACAGAAATCCTTGAACAATACAAAAGAACAAGGTTTTTTGGGACAAAAATCATTAACTAGATCTACATAAGTTGTAAATAAAAGTGATAGTCGCTCCGATTATATCTACTGAAATGGAAATTCACCAAAAAGCTATAGGTTTTACTAAGTAACAAATCCAAGTGATCTGATCACAGCAACAGTCCAGTACAATTGTGACCTTGAGGATGATGACGAAAGAAAAGAAAAAAAATCAATTGTCCTTAACAGAGTTACAAAACTCAAGGAAAAAAAATAAATGATAAGGCTCAATTCATGATTGTGCTGTTGACATCTTCTGCTCAAAGTATTCAGACAAACGGTTAAATTCCTGTTTGTGTGATTTAGAAGAGTTCGACATAATAAATATATATGTAAACAACAAATTTAGACAAACTATGATAAATGGTGTTAAAGATGTCAATCTTTTCTGACTAATTTGCGCTATATTCATACGCTCGTTAAAGATTCTATCGACTGCACTCAAGTTATAGTTTGAGCAAATCCAGTAATCGGGAGTTTACCTAACTTATGGAATGAAGGCCTATTTTTACATAGGCGATAACCATCTTTGTAACCTTTGCTGGTGAATAAGAGATCTCATTGCGGTCATGGACAAAGACAACTTTTTAGAGTAGAAATCTCCCTGGTTACTGTGGAAATGGATCACTATCTACAGTGGGGCAATTCTAATATCTAAGAACAAGAAACTGATTTGGTATCCCTCAGTAAGAACAATGGGGACTGTACATGATGAAGTAATAAAATTCTGATAAATTTGGATCATGTTGGCAAAGAAAGAAGATGGCAGATGATGGCATGATATCTAACCTTGTCAGCAACGACGCCAACCTCTGGTGAGCTCGCCCAAACGCCGGATCTAAAAGCAAGGCCTCTTCGCACTCCTTCACCGCCTCTCCTAATCTCCCAAGTCCTGTCAGCGCCGCCGCACGGTTGCTCCGGCAGATGGCGCTGTCGGGGCACAACGCGATCGCCCTGTCGTAGAGCTTCAGAGCCTCAGCAAAGTGTCCTTTCCGATACTGTTCGTTCCCCGCCCTCTTGACCTCCTCCGGATCCACGCTCACCATCGCCCTCCTCAACGCTGAATCCACGCCGTTGCAAACCGCCGCTTCCGGCGGCTTCCCTCCGCCAGCAATGCTTCCGCCGCCCCTCACTATGTTCCCGTGACCGTAGTTCCCGGTCCCTGACCCGAGCACGTCGGTCTTCACCGCAGTTCGGGTCATCATGCCCGTCTTCCCAACCCTCCCCGACGGGCATATGTTCCCTGCCGGGAGCACATTAGTCAGCGGAGAGCTCGCGGAGTTGCTGCTACCGCCGGAACAGGAACCGGTGGTGGCGACGCTAGGCGAGAAGCTGCCTCCGGAGTAGATAAGAGGAACGGAGCCGGAACGACGGTGCGCCGGCTTCGAACTCTTGCTCTCCATAGCGCCGGGAATGGGCTCATTAGGGGCCAAAAGGATCTCGCCAGAGTGGGAGCGTCTCCCAGAGAGGCCAAGATCGGATCTTTTCAAGTCCGCATGAGGAACGGACTTCCCGGTGACGGAGCCGGACGAGCCGGAGCTGCTGCTGGGAGTGCCGGCGGCGACGGTGGCGGCGGGCCGCGTGGGGAGGGGGGAAACAGGAGAGCTGAGGATGGAAAAATTCTTCGAGTCAGGCTTGTCGCCCTCCAAGCTTAAAGCCGAGCGAAACCGATCGGAAACGGAGTCCGGAGCCGTCTCGCTCCTGGACTTGTGTGCTCGGGCGGCGGGGGCGTCGACAAGGTGCGACATTCTGGCCGCAGATCTCGTCCGGGGGCTCCAAAGGTCGCAACTTTCGGTGCTATGGGAGGGTGTTGCGGCGACGGCGGGAAGCACAGGAGAGTGCGAAAGATCGGATCTCGAGAGGTGGGAGATGAGAGGCGGAGGAAGAAGACATGGGAGGAGGAGGAGGAGGAGGGAGGCAAAGGTGGGATTTTTTTCTCTATTTTATTCGAGGAAGAAAGGAAGGGAATGGCGAGATGGAGATCCCGTGATGGATTTGGAGATCCAGAAGCGTAAGAAGAGAAAAGAAGAGGAGAAGACCATTATTAACACCTCAAGAGCTCTATCTCTCTCTTCCTCCCCTCCTCACTGCCATGGCGAGCGTAAGAACACGAAGGGTGAGTCCACGTCCGATTACTGCTGCTACCTCCATTCCAATTCAATGGATTAAAATGGAAAAAAAATGCAAATCTTTGATTTCTTTTTTCCTTTCTTTCTTAAATAAATGAAATTTAATTATATAAATAAGGATCACGAAGGAAAGTGTTGGAATGAATTCAACTAGGAGATGAAACTTAAAATTAAGGATGAAAGTGGAATATCCATCGGCATATCTCCGTCATCCTTTATTGTTCAACCGACGCATGGTTTCCTATTAACCAACAATTTCCAATAATTAATATTTAGTATTAAGACGGAGAAAAGAAAGAAAAAAGTATTTACTGGTTTTACATCTCTAAAAGTTGTATTAATATATATTACATGGATATACAACTAATTCTAGTTAGTTTTAACAAAACAGAAATTTGTTAAACCTTATTTATTCGATCATAAATAAGGTGGAGTAGGAACTCATCGTCTATCTTTAATCAGATAAATATTCTACCATTATAGTAGTATACTATACTGTACTGTATAGCATAATGTAGGTGGACGAAGGGTGATCAAGCCGTGTGGGGCATTTAGCAAAATTGTAAAATGGACCAAAATGCCAAAAAGAATAATAATAATAATTATTATTATAATGTACCATAAATGGATCATGCCATTGTAGGGCATGTTCTGGGTTTTAGGGCATCCCTTCTCATTTGACATGTAGAAGATAAAGATGAAGATGATGAGCCAGCTGTCAGTGATTGAATCTTATGCCACAGAGTTTAATTCTAGGTATCCCCCAATAATTTAGAGAATTGTAGTTATATGTACATAGCATAACAAGTCTCATCACCATCTCTCTCTCTCTCTCTCTCCTCATTCTTTTTTGTTGGTGCTCTCAGGTAAGAATTATAATAAATGGTTCCTTTTCCAATGAAATGATAATACTTAAAATTATAGATTTAAAATCAAAGAAAAGGAACATGTTGAGGTGAGGTGGATAGTAGCTAAATTTTATTATTAAGAATTTCATCCATTCCATGATTTGAATTATATAATATATCCATTGATATTTGAAAGCTGACAACACTCACGGCTTAAAAGTCTTTACTTTTTTAATTTGATTAGAATTCAGTAGCATACATTCAGTTGTATTTTAGTATTAGTTAAATTGAAAAAAACTATAATCTAAGTATATTTATTATAATAATAACAGTTTTATTTAAAAAAAATTATTTTATCTTAAACATATTTAAATTCATATCAATGTACACATAGTATAAAAAGTAATTATTTTATATGATAGCTACGGAGGTTTCTAATCTATTATCCTATTAGAATGTCATTCCATACTGTGCTCAATAGACCTTATATTTTATTATTTAAAAGAAAAAAATAATGACGGGATGGTCTGATCAGTCCAACTAAAAGTTGATTCAGATCTGATGTAGGTTTTATTAAAAAAAAATTGGGATTAGAAAAATGAGAAAGAAAAGGAATATGATATGTATACGGTGAACATGGGCTCGTTCCCTTTTTGACTCCACGGACAACAACTTGCCGCTGCAGGTGATGATTTCATTCATTAGCTCCCAAAAATTTCCAGAGTGAGTAAGTGCATGCAGTAAGGTGGATGGTGATTACTGATTAGAATAATAAAAAGTTGAAGAACAATAAACTACAGAAAGAAAAAAAAATGGTGACAATCAATTCAATCCTTTGGCTTTGGATGCTTTTGCCTTTGCCTTTGTTTAATGCACCAGCTTTTCACAGAAAAGCCAGGCTGTACTCTCACTCCTTTGCAACTATTTTACATCCAATAAATAATAATAATTTTGGTGTTCCTCGTTTATTTCCTTTAAAAATTATATAAATGTAGCATTATTATACATTTGCAATGGAGTGTCAGGCTCACAATTTTATGCAGATGATGACATCACCTCAGGGTAGATCTTTGAGGAGAACAGAAACAGGCCTTCCCTCTTCCTTCCTCATGCGAACATCTTTTCATCATCACTTTCTCCCCATCGAAAACTGTGCACCTCATTTTGTATGAAATTAATAAAATAATCCATAAGTTATTTTCAAAATATAAGATATCTTATAGTTAAAGGTTTAGACTAGAAAGCTCAACTTATCTTCTATCAAATAGATCAATTATACGGATTTATATTATATATATATACCCTTTCAACTTTAAAAGTTATGTGATTTAATTTTTAAATTTATATATATAACTAATTTAAAGTTAGGTTGAATTATTAATTTTTAGAAGCTTAATTTAAGTAACTCTTTAAAGGAATTACTTAAAACTAGTTAGTTATTGTATTTTGAAGATTGCTGAGAATAATAGTATCCATATTTAGCTTACCACAAATTTGGCTAGTTGCTGAGAGGAGGAAGAGCTCTCCTTGCACGACCTACGCCTCAGATTAGCTTTTCAAATTTGTTACTTAGAGAAAGATCTTACCTTTCTTCATTTACTTTTATGATTTTAACGGACTATTAAGTTAAGTTTCTCGGTAATATTCATGATGTTCAAGGTTTTAGAGTTGGGTTTAGATATCAAGGATTTAATGTATTGAAAGTGTTAATACTCTAATTAGGTACAATATCTAAGAAAGTGTTTATTTAATACTCTAAGAAAGTTAAATACTCTTTAATATTCACGAGAGTTTTAAATACATGATTTTTTTGTTTAAAGTCTACCATTTTAATGAAGGTGTAAAGACAGGATGATACGGTGGCCCTAATGAAGATTAAATATTCCTACAGAGTTTTTACGTGCGGTTAGAAAAAGAAAAAGGCACGGGCTTGCAGCTGTAGGTGGAATAATTAATAATTGCAATCGCCGTAAAAGTTTAAACTGAGCTGGTCCAGATGATTGAGTGTGAGTGGGGGCAGCAGAAGGAAAGGGAAGCAAAGCATTGGCTTTGCCTTTTTCTGGGTGTGGTGTGTGGATGAAGGAGCCTTAAAAGCGAGTCCATCTGAGGCCTGAATCGCAACACAAGTGGCCTCATACGAGCAAGCAGCTAACCAGAATTGAAATCATTGTGCCCCCAAAATGGAATCAATTCCGACCCCTTTTTTATAAAGTGCGACATACCCATTGAGATCTTTGACCGATCAAAGTTAGAGCTCTGTGTTTGGCCCATTTAAGTTTTTTTTATTATTAAGGAATTCATATGCCCGAGTGACTGTGCGTGAGAGAGAATATGCAGGAGGAATCATTGTTGTGGGGTTCTGTTGATTCATTAGGATACTCATGTTTTGCTGTGAAGGGTAAGCTTTCAGTTCGGTATGGTATTACTCGAAGAGTTTACAAAAGGCAGTAGTTCTCAACGATACATGAGTCGGATATGATGTGTATTTAGGACTCGTTTTCTATTAGATCAATTATACAGGAATTTGATATTTTATTGGCCAGGAATGTGATGGTTTCTATTGAACTTTTAAGTCTCTCGTAGAGGGATATTGTACCCCTTCAAAGTTTCAAGGAGGCTACAGAACAATTTAAGTCGACTCATGTCGTGGGCATACGGACTTTAGGCGAAGGACATATGATTTGTCTCCGCTGCTCTACGCTTTCACTTGGAAGGGAAGGCAGGGGAGAGCTAATGCTGGAGGGATGACGGTGCACCGCCTTATCTAATACGTGCACATTATTTTTGATATCCTTTTACCTTTCTTTCTTGATGTTTGAAAATTACTTGATTAATTTTTCTAGTTCTACTTGCCTCATTTCCTATGAAAATAATGCAAGTATCAAGTAAAACTTATATATAATCTTAGATATATATATATATATATATTACGGTATTAGAGAATAAAATATAGAGTTTACTGGATGAGATGGGTGGATTGTGAAGCTATAGGTAAAAATTCACCCACTAATATAATCTTATAATTTCTTTACACGCAGGATATGATTAAAAACCATTCAATTTACTATCCTAAGTCTAGATTTATATATCATAATAAAAAAATAGATAAATTGGTTCCTATGCAAACGGCGATGTCTCAGGCTCGGCCCATTATCCAACTAAGCCCAAATTAATGAAAAAAATTGAGTTCTTCAACAAAAAATATTTCCCAAAAGAAAGAGCGGTACATGGTCCGCCCAGATGGAGCCAATCTCGCAAATGAAACCAAGCCAAAGCAAGATTAATAATAATAATAAAAATGGTGTAACTTAATTTGGTTGCTTTAAATTGTAGTAAATCGGACGTTACGCTATTAATATAATAATAGAGACTTCCCAGAATTTTTGCCATTCAATATATCTCATTTATACTGCAATAATTAGCTCTGATTTGATCTGAGGTGACGGACCAGTGAATGGAAAATAACTCTCTAAATACGGGATATGGAAAATATTATAAATAAATAATCCAAAGGAAAATATTATAAATAAATAACTCTCTCTGGATTATAATGATGTAAAAAGGAAAAAATATTTATTTATTTATTTATCACTCTTTAAAGTATATAAATCAATAATACTTATTTATTAGTTAGTTTTTTGAAAAAAAGAAAATTGACATTATAGATCAATAGTATTTATTTATTTTCCTCTCAGAGAAAAAAGAGAATTTTTTATGCAATTTAAACCTTTCTCGCGCATCTGAAGACCGAAACGAAACCACCACCATCTTTATTCGTCTCAAAAGTAACATCCGCTTAAATCCTTCAAAAACATCAATATCTTCTGGGATCGACATCATCTTTATGAATCGAAGCGAGCCATGCCGATTTCCCCCAAGGTCTTCCACTCTCGCCCTCCCTCCCGCTTCCGCCACCTCGCTTCCTCCTCCGCCTTCCCCCTATTTTGCCTGATCTTTGGCCTAGCCGGATTCCTCTTCGGCATCGCCAATCTCTCCAGGCCCGACCGCCAATGCCCCCACCTCAAGCCTCGCTCCGTCTCCGTCGCGTGGGACAGCAGCGGCGGCCGTAGCGGCAGCGGGATCGTTGGAGGGATGGTCGAGCGGCACAAGGTTATGGCTTTCGTCGGGATCCAGACGGGGTTCGGATCCGCCGGCCGCCGCCGAGCTATCAGGCAGACGTGGTTGCCCGCCGACCGCAGAGGTCTTATTCGGTTGGTCTTTATACCCTCGGTTGGTTTGTTTGATTCGTGAAGCTTATTCTCGTATTGTTCCCTTTTGTTGTCGAGATCTGATCTGATGTGCGAGTAGTTATCTCCGTTTCTCTGTGGTAATTTTATCGAAAATTACCGCTTTTGATGGAATCTTGTGAATGCTAGCAACTTAATGGCTATTTCTTTCTTTCCTTAGTTTTAAATTGAGCAATCGATACAGGTTAGAGGAAGCAACTGGTTTGGCTTTCAGATTTGTCATTGGGAGGACCAAGGATAAATCGAAAATGGCAGCACTTGCACAGGAGGTTAACGAGTATGATGACTTCATGCTTATCGATATTAAGGAAGAGTACAGCAATCTCCCGTATAAAACGTATGAAATGCTCGTTTGTCTTCTCGTTCATGGGATGTTTCTTTCGTTTGTTTCCAAATCCTCGTCTAATTTTTTGCTGTAGGTTAGCTTTCTTTAAGGCAGCCTTTGCACTGTTTGATTCTGATTTTTATGTTAAGGCTGATGACGACATTTATCTTAGACCAGGTTATGTTTCTCTGGGACCTCTGTCATTTCTTTTCCCAAAATTCCTGCATGTTGACAGATTCATTATATTACTCAGATCGCCTCTCATTGCTTTTGGCTAAAGAGAGGGCACATTCTCAAACTTATCTTGGATGCATGAAGAAGGGGCCTGTATTCACTGACCCAAACCTCAAATGGTTAGTATTTTCTGTGAACTACATCACTATATGATGATGTAGTGTCTTAATTCTTTTGATAATTTATAGTGTACTGTGGGAATGATAAGAAAGGCTATTATATAAGTAAGAACTTTGGATTTGTGGTCACATGTTTGAACTTTCAAGTAGTTCTCCGAAGAAAGAATGGAAATCTTAGCCTGTTTTCTGAGAATTAGTTCATAGTGTTGTAAACTCTTCGTTCTTTTGTTTCAATTTTCCTCCCTCTTTATATACCTGTCAAAAGTAGAGGATAACTGAGAGTTGGTTTGTACACCATTAGATGTTCTGCTGTTCTCTTCTAATTTTGTTTCACACGTTGTCGTAATGCATCTAACTTCAAAGTCGTCAAATTTTATAGTTTATTGTCACTGTTGAAGTCTTGTTATTACTTGAATGTACAATTTTGAATTGTATAGGTACGAACCGCTTGGATACTTGCTGGGGAAGGAATACTTCCTCCATGCCTACGGTCCTATTTATGCACTTTCAGCAGATGTGGTTTCAAGCTTGGTTGCTCTGAGAAACAACAGGTATGTTGCAGAAATTTTTAATGAAAATCTTGTTTCTAGTTCGTACCATTTTGTGGCAGTTGCATTCTGCTCCAGTTTAGGTTTAGGTCAAAGAAATATAACTGGTGTTCTGGTTGTAGGGGGGATATTCACCTCTTGTTCTGGATGCATTAATTGATATTCTGATTATAGAGGGATGTCCACCTTTTATTCTCGATGCACAATCAAAAGTTGCCTTATTGTTATTCTTTAGTTTTCCATTCAAGTGACTTCATATGTTACATGACATTTATGACTGCCTGTAACTAACTTGTAATGGACGAGCATACTTGGCCTACACTTCATTGCTGTATGGTGAGGTATAATGGTCATGCATTATTTGGTTTGTTTACACTTAAATTGTATTTTTATCTATTTGAAAGTTCGAGATGTTTGTCTTGACCATCTTGTAAATTAGGTTTTTGTGATAGGACATTTGAATTGTTCTAGTTTTCCCATTCTGCAACACGTAGCACTTTGGCTTGACTTTTAGAGTTGTTTTAATAACATCGGCTGGAATTTTGTGCACTTCTAAATATGATGATTTACCTTGCAGCACAACCAGTTATTTTAGATACCCCGACCATTGCTCAATAGATCCTGACATTACTTATTTGTAAAAACTAGCTATGTAGAGTCTTCTTTTCTTTATAGTTCTGTTTTCACTTCATTCCCTCTCATAAGTTTTGGTATGTCCGATACCTTTATTTATTTTGTTCATTGAATGCCTTGCCTTCTTCTCAGAAATAAGTTGCTGTTCTGCTAATAATGGCTTGCATATATAACTATCTGCACTATCAGTTTCCGGATGTTCAGCAATGAGGATGTCACAATCGGATCCTGGATGCTTGCAATGAATGTCAACCATGAAAACAACCATGCTCTCTGCGAGCCTGACTGCAGCACATCAGCAATTGCTGTTTGGGATATTCCAAAATGTTCAGGTTTGTTTTAATTAGCGTTGGTGTTCTTTGATAAATTGGTGAAATGACATATTATGGGTAATCTGAGGATTCTTTACATGATAGGTTGGTGTAAATTTAACTAACGGGTGCATATATTCTTTATAGGAATAAGAAGGAACCAGTTTTATATCTCTAATACTGCACAATGTTGTATCATTAATGCATATGATCCTTAATTAAGGTTTTGTGTTGCCTATCTCAGTCTATTATAAAATATACTACATTTCAAATGGCTCTAAATTTCTAATTTATGAGAGGCAAATTTGTCCTGTTAATCTGATAGGCAATTAAAGTTCACCAGAAACGAACATATTTGCTTATTACATGAATGTTAAAGTCGACAGTGAAGAAGTTAGCTAAACATATTCTTATCCATGCTGGGCCATGGGAGCAGTATTTGAGAGACACAAAATCGTTATGTTCATTATCAATGGAATCTAGGATGTTTTACAATGGAAAAGGGAAGTTATTATACGTTTCCATTGTTAATCTAATCCAAATAGTGAAATTTATGCCGACTACGGTTATACAGAAAACTCCCTGGCAAACTTTAAAAAAAATACTATTATCGTCGAAATATGTGGTATCCTTTTTTTATGCAAAATACTAGAAAAATATTATGAGTTACAAAATGCAGTGAATAATTAAATTGCTACCGTATGCAGTAGCATTTTTTTTATAGGAACCAGTAGTTTGTTTGATCCAAGATACTAGAAAAATAATTTAAGACTCACATGGTGCAGTAAATAATTACATTGCCTTCATAATTCCCTTGTGTTTTCAATTGATTGCCTTTTTTGGGTAATCAGGAAGGGCACATACAGTAGAATCTGGAAACTAGGTTCTTTAAGGTGGATACTGAGTGCTCCACCATAAAGAAACTAATTTTTACGGCAGTTAGTGTGTCCAACACTCAAGTATTTAGTGATACTATGGGCATTGATTTATCACTGCCAAACTGATAATAAACACGGGTGGTTCTGACCGCTGCTACTAATCAGCAGCAGTTTACTATTTTAAAAAGCGGCTCAGTCCACTGCTGCTGTATAGTACTTTTAGCAGTGCTGTTAGCGTGGTAGCTAACTGCTGTTATTTATATGGATTTTGTGATTATTTAGTTCCACATCATCCCCTCACAATCTCTGCTAGATCTTTCTAAGTGGCATTTCCAAAAGCCAACTTGTGTCCTTTGAAAGAGGGATCTGACAGGCCATGTGTGGACATGCGGGTAACATTAAGCTTGTGATGGGAACGTAGGTGATTCACCAGGACCCTCAAAGATTGTCTGATGAGTTCAAGTTGAGAGGACCTTTGAGGACTCAGTTGTAGTCAAAATTTTAACTGCAGTGGTCGTGCTAGCGGTTGCAATCTATTAAATGTCGCATGACAGTTGAAGAGGACCTTTTGAGGACTCCGCTGCAGTCACAGAACTTTAACTGCAGTGGTCGTTCTAGTGGTTGCAATCGATGAAATGCCGCATGACTGTTAGAAACACAACAAAAATTAGTTTGCTTAATTAGTGATAGCTGTGAACTCAGGTTTGCTTTTGCATCTTCTTGAATTGCCTAAAAGGCCAACATCACATTCATACGTTTTTAAACTCTTGGTCTTTTGCTTTTGGTTGATGCATTAGAGGTGATTAAAACTCTTGAATTATTTTGATTAGTTATTCGTTCAAATAGTATCTTTTTCATTATGACATCTCTATATTCGTTCTATTTCCAGGGCTATGCAATCCAGAAGTGAAGATGCTGGAGCTCCACCAAAGAGCACTCTGCTCGGGAGATTCCACATCGTCCGATGGATAAAAACTAATCAATAGAACATCGCATTTTGGAACGGCAATTTTATGGGCAGAAGGAAGATAAGTATTTCATGATTATATGTCTTCTGGTTTTAGATTATTTGTACAATTTGATTTAAGTACATCTATTAATCATTCAATATTTTTAGTGATAGTTTGTGATTCGTGCTGAGTTCTTTTTATCAAAGTTTTAGATCTCTGCTGGACCATTCACTTAAAATGAGTTGTTTTTTTTAAAGATAACCTTGCATTATATATCATCCAACATGATCTGAAAAGTAAACAAAATAAATTTAAGTAAAACTAAATAAATAAAATAAATATAAGCTGGAACAATACAGCCATCAATTGTAATGCTTTGAAAGCATTATTGTACGCTTACGGAATGCGATGGCAATAATTTTTGTTTATTTTTATCTAATTCTTTCTTTGATGTCAACATATTTGCTCCAATGACTTATCTTTTTTAGAGAGACCGAGGATGTCTTGATATTAGTTTATCGTCAGGCTTATGAGTGAGGAATTGAGGAGGGTTTCTTAATTAGTTTAGGCTTTATTTAGTACCAAGTCAAAGGGTGTATAAGATTTCAACCCTTATTATTAAGGGGCTGAAATCTATTTCAATCCCATATTATCTTGTACTAAATAGAGTTTTATTTAATTATGAGGTGGATTTAATTAATTCTAGATTTTTTCATATTAAAAGAGACTTTGTGCTTAATATAAAGGTAGAATCTATCCTCTAGTTATACTTATCTTCCATATACTAGAGGGGCATATACTTTATGTACTTTGAGGGACATATACTTTATGTACTATGATGATCTATTATGTGTTGTTGTTCTAAGAGGTGATAAACTTGACCCTATTAAGATTGATAATATCTTTACTTAGCATTATTTGTCAAATTAGTGTGCCATGCTTGGCAAGATTTATCAAATTAATGGATGTTGCAATCCATAGCTTATTCTTCTTCTTAGATTGTGCCAAGCATGCCAAATTAGTGTAAGGCATGACTCGAGCCATAGTCTAAGCAGGTGATGAATGGTTTTTAGTTTTTTTTTTTCTCTAATATTATTAAAATTGTACCATAATAACCAAGATATACAAATATATGAAGTAGTCGTGTTGGATGAATATATTGTTTGAGTAGATTGTAACTCCTTAGGTACAATTAATTCACTATAAATTACTTATATAACATATAAATTCACTATAAATTTCTATAGGATCATATTCATATGTAGACTTTATTCCAGTGCTTATAAATAAAATTAATTATATAGCATTGCAGATTTTTTTTAAAAAAAATACTCGAGTGCTTATACATAGAACTAATTATATAATATTATAGATGGTATTTAAAAAAAAAATACATATCCTTTATTCATCCACCTAGCTAATTCTTATTATTATTATTATTATTTTTATTTTTAACTTGATAAATATTTAACTTGATGAATATTTTTCATCCTATACCAAAATACTTCATATTCACTATAAATTTCTATAGGATCATATGTAGACTTTATTCCTGTGCTTATAAATAAAATTAAAAATTAATTATATAGCATTGTAGATTTTTTTTAAAATATTCGAGTGCTTATACATAGAACTAATTATATAATATTATAGATGGTATTTTAAAAAAAAAATACATATCCTTTATTCATCCACCTAGTTAATCCTTATTATTATTATTTTTAACTTGATAAATATTTTTCATCCTATACCAAAATACTTCACGATGATCTTCTTAAGTTGAGATTGCTTTTAATTGATAATTTTTTCACTTTTTATTTGTAAAAATTTATTCTTTTTTAGCAAAATAAATTGAAGATCATGAACTAACTACCGGTCCAAGTTTGGCACCATTTTTGGCTAAAAATTCATTATAAATTACTTGATTACTATCATCACTATTTGCCCTCACCGTTAACTCTCACACAAGTGATGTCTCACAAGTGATGTCTCACAAGTGATGCCTCATGCGGGTTATGATTTGATTTTAGTTATTTGATGTAATTATAGTTTGTTCATGCTACTTGAGTTGATTTATCTTATTTTTCACCAATTTACTTTAATTTGACTTATTTAGACTAGTTAATTTAGATTATTCTGTCACGCCATGACTCATCTGTCAAGTATGTGACAATTATCGTATGAGCCTTAAAGATCCATACAAGACATTTGTTGACATATTCAGTTTATATACATCATCAACTCAGTAGATAATGCAATTAAATCAACTAATTCAACTCTACTAACATAGTTCTGATATATCTACTGCAATACTATGATAATAAAAGTGGTTGATGGAATAGGTTTATCGATAATCTCATCAATATCAACTATCTCTGTAAACCCCAAATCTTATGAAAAAAAAATAAAAATAAACCTTAATTAAGTTAATTAATCTGCATAGGTGAGTTAGGAGTAGGTAATTAGAATTAATCGTTAGGGGTAGAATGGTCAATATAGGGTATGAGAAGAGCGACGCAGCCTCTTCTTCCTCTTCTCCGCCTTCAGCGCCTTCACATCCGACTCCCTCGATTTCTCGCCGCACGATCGACGGCGAGTCTCGTTCCGCTCGACCACCTCTTTTACTCATGTAGTATTTTACATCTTTTTCTTTCTTGCTAGTGAACATGTAAGTAACATAATAATTACGTCTTAGTGGGTAATCGAACGCAGGTCAACACTAGGACATGTTTGCAAATGTCCCACCTTGCTAGTTATTAGATATGATCACTAGGTAAAAATTTAGAGTCATTAGTTGAAACTATGGATGACTTAGAATTCTAATTAGCTCACCATAGTATTGGAACTTGGGTGATTAGGTTGTAGAGTAATGGTGGATAAGTAATTAGGTAGATTATGTTGGATAAACTAAATTGAGTTGAACAACATTTAACTAAAGTGGGTTGAGATGGGTTTAAAGAAAATAAGGAAAGGTGGTTAGTTTAGCTTGTTAAAAATAAAAATAAAATAGAAGATACTTTATATTAGAAATAATCTCTAAAGTCAATGATATTTGTAATAGGTAGGTCACCTCGAATTATTTAATGACGCTCAAGCTATTGTACGGTTGGTTTCGAAGGACGAATTACTACATCCAGGTGCGCTGGTTCACTACAGTAGACTACTTTCAAGATTGTCAAAATTAAGGAGATGATAATACTACTGCTTAGAAAAATTGATATTTAAATTGATCTTAATGTTTGTTTGTGCGTTAAATAATCTTGCTCTTATTATATGTAGTCTGAACCTTGCTTATATGATATGTGGTAGTTTTAACCTTACTTATGTGATCTACTTATAACCTTGTATGTGCTGTTATCTGAGAATGCGAGAATGCTCTTATTTCCTTTGATTCTTATCAGCCATGATGTCATGATAAATAAAATATTAAAGTTCCATTTATGGGTATGATGTAGATAAGTAGATAACACTAGAGTTGACATCTACCCGGACAATCAACAATAGAATCTATGGTCATATGACACTATCACACATATGTGAGGAAATATTAACGATACATCATGACAGATATTTTGAACTACGGATACGGATTTTGACCCTCCGAAAACCATACCACCTAAAAGGAAAAATTATAAAGGACATAAATGGTAGAATCTACTATGGATCGGCTTATCGCCAAGAATCGCGTGACTTAGTCACCATACCCGCACATGTGACGCGAAGTCGCCACCGTGATAGTCCTAATATGGTTAGTTGGGGGTGTGATCATACCGATGATCTTGCTAGCATGTCGCCGAGGTTGTAGTATTTTGGTGGCCACTAGAATGCTCACCTCCTGGCAGGCATTGCTGCTTTTGAATCGGGACGGTCACCTCTTCAGCATAGCCTTGGACAGTGGATTCCTGGACCACACGGCTATACCAGACGTGCTGCAGACGTTCTGAAGAGTAGTCCGGATCCTGGGGTTTAATTAAATATCGGCTAGCCGTGGCCGTGGTATACATTTAGGTGCGGTGACCCTGTCCAGGGGACAGTGTGTAGTACTACACGAGTTGCTCCATGGATTGTCTGGGGAAGACGCATGGAGTGACAGGTCGCTAGGTCGCGGCGTTGAAGAGATTCGCCTAGCGTACCAATGAAGAGGGAATCACGGTCGCCCGACCTCTTCGCCAACATCAGTGTGGCGGGCATAGGTAGAGACATAGACAAAGAACACTGATGGGCTTATGAGAACTCCCTGATCAGGAGCTCTCCTAAGCATAGGCTGGCTGCCCAGAACACGTTATTTTATTGACATGACACATTATCAATGATTGTTACTTAGAGACATCGACATACACTTTGTTTATAGTTTGAATTACATTTATCTGGTACATGCTTCATTTATTTATGAATACTTCAGGCTTTACTTATTGTCTTTATATGATTGCTTGCTTTACTGAACGATTTACGTACACTTTAAAATCTCCCTTTTCCTACTTGAAATATTCTACTGCGGTTAGAGCCATAAGCACAAAGCCGCAAGGCTGAGCACACTGCATTCAAATGTGTGCAGGTTTAACATGTGATCGGCCGAGATAGCTGATAGACATGAAGTTGGTTGCGAATCTAGTTATTTTAGCGGTTGTGTTATCATAGTGATTGTAGTAGGTATATCGGGACTGTGTTAGAAAGGTTGAAGTAGTTGATTTAAATATATATATATTCCGCTGACTTGATGATGTATGTGAGTTGTATAAATCTATAAATGCCTTGTATGGGCCCTTTGGGCTCATACGGCGGTTGTCACGTGTTTGGCAGATGGGTCGGGGCGTGACAATCTCGGCCGATCATTTGGTAGACTTGCACACACATGGAATGGGGTACGCTTCGCCTTGTAGTCTTGTGCTTACGGTTCTAACTGCAGTTGAATATCTTAAGTAAAAAATGAGAGATTCTAACATATCCATAAATCATTCAATAATATCAAATAAAATATATAAAGTCAATAAATAAAACATGGAGCATTCATGAGCAGAACATGTAATATGAGTGTGTATTTTAAACTATAATTATAGGGTGTGTTTATGTTTCTAGGGAGATGGAATAAGTTTGTCGACAATCTCATCTATGTCAACTATCTCGGCCGATCATTTAGTAGACTTGCACACACATGGAATGGGGTACGCTTCGCCTTGCAACCTTGTGCTTACGGTTCTAACTGCAGTTGAATATCTTAAGTAAAAAATGAGAGATTCTAACATATCCATAAATCATTCAATAATATCAAGCAAAACATGTAAAGTCAATAAATAAAACATGGATCATTCATGAGTAGAACATGTAATATGAGTGTGTATTTTAAACTATAATTATAGGGTGTGTCTATGTTTCTAGATTATTGTCATTAAAAATTTATTATTTCATTTAAATATTGTGATCTGGGCAGGTAGCCTATGCCTAGGAGATCTCCTAATCAGAAAGTTTCCTTAAGTCCATAAGTGTCCACTTTGTTTGTCTCTATGCCCATCACACTAATGTTGGCAGAGAGGTCAGGCGACCGTTGATCCCTCTCTAGTGGTCCACTGGATGAATTTCTCCATTGCCGCATTCTATCGACCTGTCACTCCATGCGTCTTCTCCAGACAATCCATGGAGCAACTTATGTAGTCTACACATTATCCCCAGATAGGGTCACTACATCTAAATGTACACATCGGCCATGGCTAGCCAGTAATTGTTTAAACCCCAAGATTCAGACTATTTATCAGAACATCTATAGAAAATCTGGAATAATAGCCGTGTGATTCATGGATCTACTACCCAAGACAATGCGGAGGAATTACCATTCTAATTCAAAAGCAGCGATGCCTTCCAAGATGTGTGCATCCTAGTCGTCGCCCTATTAGCCATCTTAGGACTATTACTGTGGTGACTTTGCGAAATACGTGCGGGTATAGTGAATATACCACAAGGTCATGTGAATATACCATATATCTCACCCTTTAAGTCCAAGATGAATTCAACCTCTTTGGGTGATGTAGGTTTATGAGTATCCGAGCTCGTATCCGTAACTCAGGATATCAGCTTGGGTACATTGTCAGTATTTTCATACATAAGTGTGTCAATGACATCCCCCATGAGGCACGTGACAGACTGCAGTGAACATCACATATAGCTCCGCTTAATCTACGGAACTATATGGGAACCCACTAAGTGTACCTGATTATATCCTCTCTATTTATGGAAGGAGAGAACTTGGATAATAGATCAATATAACTCTAAAATCATGTATTTTCAATATAACTTACAATTTAAAATGTGGCACATGCCTAAGGGCATACAAAATACCTATCTGGTGGATCTCCATCTACACATAAAATAAATATAGAATTTTCGTACCTTTCAAAAATCAGGTGTATGGCTACACGTCTCAATATCTATTAGTCTCTCTTCTGTTGTGGTCATAAAAAAATAAAAATGAATAAAAATGAGTCTCGTTGTGGGATGAGTAATGTTGTACTTAGTTAGTTCGATATAAAACAATGTAAAACTGAGAACATAAAGTAATAAAGCCTCAAGTATAGGATAATCTAGTTATTCGTACGTAATAGCTAATCAAAAAGAGCAATCAAGAACATGTGATCATATCCTTGCGGCTTAATCAAATATAATTGTGGCCAACAACTGCCACCTCAAGGGGAGGAATCAAATATCATAAGGTACCCAGATCCAAAGAAGAAGCACAAAAATATTGAACCAAAGCCCCTCCCTTGGTTGCCCACTGGACCTCACTACCTAGTATTTGTCATGCCCCATACCTTTCCATAGGCACGTGGCAGACCGTAGTGAACTTCACATATAGTCCCACTTTATCTTCGGAACTATATGAGAACCCACTAAGCGTACCTGATGTATATTCCATCTATTTATGGAAGGAGAGAACTTGGATGACGATTCAATATAACTCTAAAGCTATATATTTTCAAATTTGATCATTGATACAGTGATACATTTATTTACAAATAACTTACAATCAAAATAATGCATATGCCCAAGGATATACAAAATACCTAACCAGTGGATCTCTATATACACAAAATAAAGATAGTATTATTCTACCTTTCAAAAGTCGGGCACCTGGCTACTCGTTTTATGATCTATGAGTCTCCTGCTGTGGTCCTGAAAAATAAAAATGAGTCCCCCTATGGGGTGAGTACACTTATACCCAATGAGTTGGATAGAAAATAATGTAAAACTGAGAACATAGAATAATAAAGTCTAATGAACAAAACAAATGGGTTATTTGGGCACAACAACTAAGTAAAAAGAGTAATTAAGAATCATACGAGATTGAATCTGGGGCTAGCTAAATCAACGACAATCGTGGCCACAGCTGTCACCTCAGGGGGAAGTATCAAGCATCATAGGGTACCCAAATCAAAGTAGAGTCACAAGAATATAGAAACAAAGCCCCCTTTCCCCCTTAGAGTTACCCACTGGACGTCACTATGTGGCATTCATAGCTAGTCCAGTGAATTGGATTGGCTAGGAGTTACCCAGTCTTCCATCTTGGCATCGTGCACTTCTACCGCACGCCCCTCTTCATAGGTGACCCATGGGAGTGTCAATAACATAATCTCTTATCACTGCAGTGATGGTGCCTATAGCACTATCCAGTAATATATCATCCTAGCCATATACATTCCAAAAGTGAAGTATTATTACAAATAATCAAGCAACAGCAAGGAAAAGCTCATATCAATAAACATGAATATTAAAGGTGATTCACAACTCATTTTTAATCAGAATTAGGAATGTTAACTAGCAGGAGAGTCAATGAATATCAAGTATAACTAATTAAAGGGATATAGTTCTCCTGACTAAATATTGAGAACTATCACGTCTATTTTGCTTGGAGAATAAACACTCACCTGATCCTATCGTCGTAAGCATGTTCTAATTCGTATCGCGATCCTTAGTATCATCGTGCTTGCTTATCGAATTTTCTATAAATATTTTAATAAATTTTAATTCTCAAGCTGGTACTAATTTTGCAAATCCGTCTTCACCAATACTCTTAAAATAATCTCTAAATTCACCCTAATTTTTATCTCAAGTTCGTTAGAAAGTTCGCCGGAGATCTACCGGAGACTCGCTGGAACCCTCGCTGGCGAAGTTCTTCAATCAGCACTAATATGAGTACCAATCGAAAGATCTCCTCATGAGGATTCCAAAAATCATATTTATCCCAATTTTTATAGCTCATATGTGATCAATTCCACCGATTACATCAATTTGGGCGAAATCCCTAAGTTAGGGTTTTTAGCTCGCCGACGGTCAATCAGCGGCCAATAGCCCTTAACCCCGGTACCAATGGATAACACTCGTTGAGGAGAAGCCATAGGTACTAAGTTTGCAAAGTTCCGTGGCCAGAATGGTCGGCAATCGCCGGAGCAAGCTCCGACATTAGAACTTTCACCACCGACGTCTCTCTCCTCTTTTCTCCCTCAACTCTTCACCAAAACTCAAAAATAATGATTCTAATGTGTTCGCCGAGCTCATCTGATATTGTGGTTCAACTCTCATCAAAAAATTCACTCAGAGCTGGCCGAAGCGTCGTTGACAAGGTGAGGAGATGAACTTGTCGTCGCTGCGCGCGTGAAGGAGGATGGAGGAAAAGCTTCCTACAATGGGAAGAAAATTTTAATTAAAATAAATACAAATTAATAGCTGGTTCACTTAACCCATATTGGCCCAACCTTGGTTCAGCCATGGGTTCGCTCAAATTAAATCTAGACCGTCCACTGCTTAAGTGATTTGATCTCGTCCGTCTATTTGGATCAATCCTTAGTTCAATGATTTGACCAACCAAATGATGTCCAAATTATGATCCGTCTACGCTGTTGGATTCCAAATCAAAAATTCTATCTGATGGTATAATTTTTACATCAAAATTTTATACTTTAAAAATCTATATAATTTTACAAATAAATCCTTTATATTTTTTTTTCTTCAAAAACCCCTTAAAATTACCATCTATTACATAATTACCCTTAATGCAAAAATAAGTCTCAAATTCTGACGTCGAGTACTATCGCCCTATGCCCCTCTTAATAGGTGGCCTATGGGAGTACCAATAACATAATCGCCCATCACTGTAGTGAAGGTGTCTATAACACTATCTAATAATATATCATCCTAGCCATATACATTTCAAAAGTGAAGTGTTATCACGAATAATTAAACAGATGCATATGCTAGATTTAGAGTCAATAAAAGCATATTATCATGATTAGAGGTGCAAACAGGCCGTGCTCGGGCCAACCCGAGCACGGCCTGCTCGGGCACGCTCTTAGAGCGTGCCGGGCCGAGCACGACACGATCTCGGCACTACTCCTTCGTGCTTTGCCTCTGCTCGGCCCGGCACGGAGCACGGCTATTTAGCGTGCCGAGCCAGATCCGGCACGGCTTGTGACGTGCCGGATCGTGCCAGCCCGCTCCTGTGCCGGATCCACAACCGGCTCCTGTGCCCGGCCGCTCTGCTCAGTGTCGGTGATGAAGAAGATGAAGGGGGAGGCGGAAAAAGTAATTGCAAAGAAAATTTCAATGTAGCACGTTGAAAGCAGATGGTGAAAAGGGAAAAATTCACGACAGCTTGCTCAGTCCTGCCCATCACCCTCCACCCTCTGTTGGGCCTCCGAGCTCCGTCTCCGGCTGCCCTCCCGCTCGCACCCACCACCTCCGCTGGGTCTCCGAGCTCTGCCTCCGGCTGCCCTTTCGCTCGCGCTCACCACCTCCGCTGGGCCTCCGAGCTCCGCCTCTAGCTGCCCTTTCGCTCGCACTCACCACCTCCGTTGGGCCTCCGAGCTCCGCCTCCGGCTGCCCTTTCGCTCGGCTTACCACCTCCTCTGGGCCTCCGAGCTCCGCCTTCGGCTGCCCTTTAGCTCGGCTCACCACCTCCACTGGGCCTCCGAGCTCCGCCTCCGGCTGTCCTTTCGCTCGCGCTCACCACCTCCGCTGGGCCTCCGAGCTCCGCCTCCGGCTGCCCTTTCGCTTGCGCTCACCAAGTCTCAGTCGCGGGTTGTGGAATGCGGTCGACTGACAGCTCCGCCTCCGTCGCGTCCGCTGGCTCGCCCTCGCAATTTGCAGGTTGCAGTCGCGGGTCCTCCCTCGCCCTCGCCCGACCTCCGCCCTCCTCCATCGTCGTCGTCGTCCGCTGGCTCGCCCTTGCCCCCCAACTCAGAGAGTCGCCCACGAGCTTCGGCAGGTCGCAGTCGCGGGTCTCGGCCTCGATCGACCTCCGACATTGTCCGTCTTCGTCGTCTGTTGGCCCCTGAGAGATGCGATCGACGTCTCCAGCTCCGGAGTCTCGGCTCCGTCGAGCCCTAGACGAGGGCAGAAAGAAAAGCTGAGCTAGCGGGCGTCGCTATCAGCTGTATAAAAAAAGCTATTCGGGCGAGCGTCGAGCGACCGAGTCTGCAGTAGAAAAAAAATTTTGAACTTGCAAGAAAGAAAAAAAAAACTAGCAAGCGCCGAGCGGCCGAGTCTACATTAGAAAAAAAAAATCGAACCTGCAACGAAGAAAAGAAAAAAAAAAGCCGAACTCAAAATTTTTTTAGTTGCATACGTATCTCCTATAGTATTTAACTTGGAGAATCAGGCCTTATGTAGTTCTAATTCAATGTGTTGCCTCTTAATTTCTGAGGATTGATCATTATTCATTAGTAGTATTGCCTTCGGTAGTTGAAGTATAACCTTCTTCGTCTGATTCAGTTGAACATATATAATAATTATTATTTTACACTCAATCCTCTGCATCTAGCCAGTCCTTCATACAAATACAAGCTTCCATGCTTAAAGGATTTAATCGACTCCTTTTTTCATCCAAAACTCTACCTCCTGTACTAAAACATGATTCCGATGCCACCGTAGACACCGATACACTTAAAAAATCACGAGCAATCATAGACATTATAGAAAAAGATTTTTCATTTGTTCTCCACCAATCTAAAATATTATAATCACTAAGTCCATTAGAATTCTAAGTGCTTTCATAATCTTATTCTAAATAAATATTAATTTCAGTAATACCCATAATGCTAGATGTATGTTTTTGAGATCTCCTAGTAATATTAAAAATGTTACTTGGTAACCCCATTCCAAGTTTGGTTGATATTGATAATAGAGGTGTTACTTCTTGATGAACTACTCCATATTTATTTGAATACAAATTATATACATCATGTAATAATTTAGTTGTTTTATTTTTGAATTCTACAACATTATCATTTAAAAACATATTGCTATAATATTCATCAATTAAAGAATATAGTTCATATAATTTAATTCTATGATCTAAAATTACACCTAAACAATATATAGGACCAATATTAGTCAGTATTTTTTAAATTTTAATTCCATAGCCCCTAATGCAGGTCCAATCCATTGATTATCTCTATACTCAGAAAAAATAGAACTAATATTAACAAATTGCAATAAAAATTGATTAATAGTCAGATAATAAATACCAGATAAAGAATTAGAAGTATCCTTAAATAATTCTAAAATTTTACATATAAATGAAGCAAAGGTCTAATTAGATTCATCAATAATACCTTCTGATATTTTTTCATTGTAATAAAGAGTAAAAATATCCTTATAAGGTAAAGCACATTGTAACATTTCATATGTAGAATTCCACCTAGTAGCAACATCTAATTTAAATTTTTTAAAATGTTTACGATGCATAATACATAATTTTTTAAATTCTTGTAATCTAGAACTTGAAGTTTTAATATACTTAATAACATTTCTAATTTTTTTATATGGTGATCAATTAATTTTAAAACATATTGAACACATAAATTAAGTATATGACATTCACATCTAATCTAAAAAAATAAACCATCGAAAATGAGAGATAATGATTGACATAATAAATTAACTGCGGCATCATTATTACTTCCATTATCAAAACTAATAGAAAAAATATTATTTTGTATGTTATATTCATAAATACATGCATTAATACATTTATAAATTGCATATCCTCAAATACTTTAAAACTAATAATTTTTTTTGTAAACAAAATTTACTATCTATCTAATGACAAGTAATATATATATATATATATATATATGTTATACTATTATGTTGACTAGTCCAAACATGAGAGGTTAATGAATAACTATAAACATTATTTTTAAATTTATTAAAAATATTATTTTTATACTCATAATTTTTTTTTTACTATATCAAATCCAACTGTAGTTCTATTAATACTTTAAAATGAGGATAAAATATAATTTGTATTAATCTAATAAAATTCGGACGCTCAGCAAAAGAAAAAGTTAATTCATTTCTAATTATAAATTAAATTAATTCTTTTCTAGTTATATCAGAATTATATCTAAATGTATTTAAACTACCGTCATTTATATTTAAAAGTTGTTGTATAGATGATATTTGATTTTTGTGAGTTTTAGCATGCCTAGCTAAATGACCAGTTTCACTTTTAGAACAAGCTGATAAATTTTTTTTGCACCTCTTACAACGGGCCTTTTTAATATTTTCAACAATTATAAAGTCAAAATCTAACCATACTGCATTAGTTCTTTTTTTACTAGTAGGAGCAAATTCAGGTTAAGTTCAGCGGAAGGATTTTATTCAATAGCATTTGAGATCTGCAAAGAATGAGAACTATTTTGCATGGAATTAGAAGGATTAGAATCAAATTCTTGAGAATTAGAAAAATTATACATATTATAATTATAACTATAGCTATTATTATCTGCCATTTTAGAAAATTAAGAAAAAAATTGAGATAAAAATAGCCGAACGGTAAAAGAAATCGCAAGTTCGCAACACGACAACAGAGATAAAAAAGAGAAAAAATAGATTCAGTTACAATTTTAATACAGTATAAAAATAGATTTGAATATTAATTCTTCTACAGACGATAGCAAAAACCATATTTAGTTACGGTAACAAAAAAGTGAAATTAAGAGTGTGCAGACGTCTGTCACTGGCAGCTTTTGCTTTTGCTTCTGCAGGTTGATAGCAAAAGGACGAGAGCAACAATTGACAGCTTTTGCAGGGAAGGCAGAGAAGAAAACAATATATTTGAGAGAGGAGAAGATTCAGAGAGAGCTAGCCGTTGTACTTTTGTTGTGTAAATAGATTTGAAGAGTATTTATAGAGATTTTGAAGCATATTTAATAATATTATTTTATGTTTAAAAGTTGTATATGAAACGACGTTTGCAACTTTGCGATTGCGAGCGGTTTTTATCATAAATTGAAAGCTGGCAGCCTGGCACGACCAACTTTTTCAAGTTGTACCGTTGGTGCAAATTAAATAATAAAATAAAATAAAGATGTATTAATTGTACAAGATACGTTTATACGTTGGCTCCTCCTCCTCGCCCCTCAGCCCTCAAGCCCCTCACGCGGCAGCCACCCGTTGCCTTAACGACTTGACGCTCTTATCTCACTCTCATCTTTGATCTTTCATCTCCCTCAGTTCCTCAGAAAGTGCCTGAATCCAGAGAAACCCCTGAAGCTGCCCGCCCACGACTACGGCCGCCTTCGCTCCAGCAGTGGCCTGTTCTGCCTCGCCCTGGAGACGGCGGCGTGGATCCGAGGAGTGAAGGACTGCGAGGAGCCTGGAGCCGACGGCGTGGATCCGAGGAGCGAATGACTGTGATGAGTGAAGGATGGCCTCTCTTTCTTCTCTCACCTTGCTGTCCTCATGCATGCTTGTGCCGGGCATGGGCCCAGTCGTGCTCGTGCTGCAGGCTGCGGAGGTGCCGCCCGGTATGAGCACATGCAAGGAGCGGGCCATGCTAAGCATGGCCCGACTATTCATCGGGCCGTGCTCGGCACGCCCTGATTCATGCCAGGTCCGGGCTGCCCCGATTCATGCTGGGTCCGGGCCCGTATTGCATGTCTAATCATGATTAGGAACAATAGTAATGAAAATTTTATATATCAATAAGTATGAATATCAGAGTTTGTTCACAACTTATTTATAATCATAATTAAGAGTTATATTAGCTAGAAGGAGAGTCAAAGTGTGATATTTGTATTTTTGTAATAAGGATAATTATATATTAGATGATGATTTTAAGGGGTTTTATGAAAGAAATAATATGGAGGATTTATTTGTAAAATTATATGAATTTTTAAAGTATGGGATTCAGATGTGAAAATTATACCCTCAGATAGGATTTTTGATTTGTAATCCAACGGCGCAGACAGATCGTAATTTGGACGTCATTTGATTAGTCAAATCGCTGAATCAAGGATTGATTTAAATGAACGACTAAGATTTGATCAGAGATTTAAGACTCCTTTTCTTCCCTCTTCTCCACGCGGCAGCAACAGCGAGTTCTCTTCATTAATTTGCCGACGATGATTGGATCACCTTTCGGTCGAATTTTTCTATGAGATTTCACACACAACTTCAGATGAGCTATGAGAACGTATTAGAACTATCAATTTTATGTTTTGGTGGAGATTTGGAGGAGAAAAGAGGAGAGAAGTGGGCGGTGGCGAAAATTTATCGCCGGAGCTTGCTCCATCGATTGCCGGTTATTCCGGCCACGAAACTTTACAAACTTGGTACCTATGGCTTCTCCTCGACGAGAGCTATCCATTGGTACCGGAGTGGAGGGCTATAGGCTGCCGGTTGGCCGCCGGCGAGCTAAAAACCCTAACTTAAGGGTTTCGCCCAATTTGACTCTTAGAATGATCTTTAGATTTACCCTTCACCAAAAAATTAAGTTGAGAATAAACACTCTCCTAATCTTATTATCGTAAGCACATCCTAAATCGTATAACGATCGTTCGTATCCTCGTGCTTAGTTAATAAATTTCCTATAAATATTTTAATAAATTTTAATTCCCTAACAATTTCTCAAATCCGTCTTCACCAACACTCTTAGAATGATCTTTAAATTTACCTTAATTTCTATCTCAAGTTCGTTAGAAAGTTCGCCTGTAACCCACCGAAGACTCGCCGGAAAGTTTGCCGAAACTCTCGCCGACAAAGTTCTTGGATCAATACCATTATTAGTACGAATTAAAAGCTTTCTTCATCAGGAATCCAAAAATCATATTTGCCTTAATTTTTAGAGCTCACTAGCGTTCAATTTTACCAAAGAATTTCACGTCAACGGAACCCTAACTTTTGAGTTTTTCGTTCGTCGGCAGTCAACTGGCAGCCAATAACCCTGAATCAAAGTACCAATAGATAGCTCTCGTCAAGGAGAAGCCATAGGTACCAAGTTTGTCAAGTTCCGTGGCCGAAATGATTGGTAATCATCAGAGCAAGCTCCGGTAATGGAGTTCTCTTCGTTGACACCTCCACCTCAATTTCTTTCTCAAATTTTCACCAAAAATCAAAAATAATGATTCTAATGTATTTGTTCAGCTCACTTGATGTTGTGGTTCAAATCTCAACGAAAAATTTAATTAAAGTTGGCCGAAGCATCGTCGACAAGATGAGAATGTGAAATCGGCCATAGCTGCCGTGTGAAGGAGCAGGGAGGAAAGCTCGTGCGCACGGTGGGGAAATTTTTTTTAATAAAATAAATAATTAAAATCTTAAAGTTGTTTTTTTCCTTTTAACGTGAGATCAAATCCTAGCCCTCCATTACCCTAAGTGAAGTGATCTCAACCGTCCACTTAGATCAATTCTTAGTTCAACAATTTGGTTGATCCGTCTACGCCGTTGGATTTTCTATCAAAAATCTTATCAAAATTTAATACTTTAAAACCCATAGATAACTTTTTAAATAAGTCATCCTTATTATTTTTCTCATACAACCTTTAAGATAATCATGTATTACACTATTACTATTGATGCAAAAATACAAATCTAATAGTCAATGTCATATATCCATAAGTTATGCTTATTGATGTCTATATATATATGTCAAACTATGATTAAAATAATTGTTTTTAGATGTAGTTATAATATTTTATTTTTTTCATCACATCAACATAGTAGATAATAAACAAGGAAATAAACCTAGCACATACTCAAATAACAGCACATGTAGAAATATAAGCATATCACAATCATAATATAAGTAGACTTGTCTAACATACAAAGCATGAATCATAATTAGTTAAATATTAATTTCTAAACAGTAACATATTTATCTCCTTAAATTTTTCTAACTTGAGAATAGCCTACTATGGTGAACCGCTTGGATAAGTAGATTGGTCTTCAGAATCAACCGTGTATTAAATTGTTCATTGCTTAATTATTTGGAAGTGCTCTATATAATATAAGTAACATCACCTTTAGATGTTGCTTCTAATGTTATATGTCAACCAACATATCTATAATATACTAGATTAATCTATCTTTACAATTTTACTTAAACCTAACCCAACCCAAGTTATGTAATTATTTAACTAGGTTTAATTAATCCAATCTAATGATCAACCTTATTTAATTTACAAACCCAACTCAATCATAATCTTCGAATAATTATTCAAGCCCCAACTCCTTTATAAGCCTAATTAAATTTAAATCCAAATCAACCATCAAGCCTTAATTAATTATTTCCTAATTTCATTCAATTACAATATCTAATTACTAACTAATTGAAAATTAATAATCATATCCTAATGTTGATATGCATTTGACTATTTATTCAATCATATTTATTACACTACATGCATAGTTATAAGTAGAAAAAAGAAAAGAGATTATGATAGGGAGAAGGAAGGAGGACGAAGAGATAACACCAATTCGGTATCATTACTTATCAAAAATTTGTAACCAACATCATGATACATGACATATCATCACCATTAACAATCAATAATTCAAAACCATCAAAATACCGACATATCGTCACCATTAACCATCAACAATTTAAAACCCTCAAAACCAAACAAAATCACCATACCATTACTAAGAAATAATTCAAAAACCATCAACCATCAAAACCAAACAACATCTTCATACCATTATTAAACAACATCAACTATCAAAACCAAACAACATCATCATATCATTACTAAACAACAATAGAGATCAAGGAGAGGGAATCTATGAAATCGACCTTAGCGTGGATCGAATTGGAAGTTGGAGAAGATGATGAGTAGCTACAATCAATCGACAGTGGAGTGAGAGGCTACGAACCCAATGATCTCGAGAAGACGACGTGCAGGAACCCCAAAATCCTATCGGTGAGATTGAGGCCACGATGAAGCCTTCAGCGTCTTGCGAAGGAGAAAGCAATGAAGGAGGGGTCGCAATTGATCGTGATACCCAGATCACCAACGGGATCGATGAGATAACGAAGGTGCAGTGGAGCTCTAAACGTCAGCAGATCGAACGAGAAGGAGGAGAGGTGGAATGGCAAGGGAGTTCACCATCGAACTCAAGGCGAGGAATCTGGCGTCGCAGGCATGCGAGGAGAAATGGAAGGCAGTTGGGGACACCGTCACGAGCTCACCTAGATCTAGGGCATAGAGCGCGCGCGTGCGGCGTATAGGTCTATTTAATTAGAGTGGTACACCATTTTGCATATTATAATTGTATTTACATGGTACAAAAAATGTACATCCCTCTAGTTAGAGTAATTGGGCTCTATATGGGAGGATCATAAGGTCTTGGTAAGTTCTAAAAAAAAATCATATTTACATGATATGATTTTTTTTAGATTTATCCCTACTTCTTTCAACTATTTACTGAGTTATAATTTTTTTACAAAATTTAGAGTTTACATTATTCAATGTAACTATAGTTTAATTACATTACTTGAGTTGATTTATCTTATTTTCCAGCAATTAAATTAAAATTTGACTTGATTCAGGCTAGTTAATCCCAACCACTAATTTGGTCTACTTCAAGCTCAATTAGATTGAGTTCAACCAATTTGATTTGGTTGACTAAATTTGGTATACTTGATCAATTTATCTTTGACTTGCTTGATTAACCTACCAAATAAACTCAAAATTTAAAATCATAAATAAAAAATACTATCCAACAATATCTTTTTTATCAAAATCTTTTTAGTCATAGATACAAGATTAGAGGCCTATTGATATTTTTGCTAAAAATACATGCCAAAACAAGTTAGAGCATAAGGGAAAAAATGACAATTAAATTAGAGTAAGGCATACTAACGGATCGTACTCATGCTAAGCCGAGCATGACTTACCTTCAATGTCACGCCCCGACTCTATTGTCGGGCACGTGGTAACCGTCGTATGAGTCCAACAGACCCATACAAGACATCAAGTAATAAATGTCGTCCATACACATAATCAACATAGCGGAATATACAATTAAATCATATATTAATCTCTACTAACATAGTCCTCATATACCTACTACAGTTCTACAATAGCGTCATAAATAAATAAAACTAACTCTGTCGATATCTCCTATCTTCATCAATTATCCCGGTCAGTCATCTAACGACCTCGTCTAGTGCGTCTGCACTTGCACACACATTGAACGCGGTGTGCTCAGCCTTGCGGCCTAGTGCGAAATTACAGCTCTACCGAATAAAGAAATCAAAGGCTAGGAGGAGTATTCTAGGATATCTTTGGTTGTTAATCATCATTTTTCATTTGATTTGTGTAAATCAATTTATAGAAAGCAGTAAAACAGCATAAATAGATACAGATGTATATTTCACTAGATGTCACCTAAGTTGTATCTAGTGTCAATGTCAACAGCATGTCACCTACGTCATAATAAGATTTTTAAAGTTACAAGACTCGGGCTGTCAGCCTATGCTTAGTGAATACCTTAGCTAAGGGTATCAGTAAGCCCATCAGTGCCTTTCTGTCTCTGTCTCTACCTATGCCCGCTGCACTGATGTTGGCGGAGAGGACGGGTGACCTAATATCACTCTCCATCGTTTCACTAGTCGCTGACCATGCCTCCCCTAGCGAAACCGTCGTACCCTTACATCCTCCCCAGATCCGTAGGGACAACGACATCTGTGTAGTACTACACACTGTCCGTAGACAGGGTCACCATCATATCAATCTCATCGGCCATGGTTAGCCGGAATAATAACACTAGGATCCAGACTACTCATCCGATCGTCTGCAGAACGTCAAGGATGATAGCCGTATGGTCTACGGATTCACTATCCAAGGCGTTGTATAGGGAATCACATTCCTAGTCCAATAGCAGTCGATATCGACCGAGATTGACGCACATCCGCACGATGGGCTGTGGCAACCTCGACTCCATCGGTGCCAAGTCCATGGTAGGGCTCATCCTCGCTAGCCATCTCAGGACTATCACGAGGTCGCCTAAACGACACTCGTGCGGGTATAAATTTCTGGGTAAGGACTTGCTCCATATTTTCGGTCTAATATGACCTTCGAGTTTGTACAGTCTCTTACCCTACCAGCTCTCAGTATCTAAGCTATGTATAACCTCGGGAGTGGTGCTCCCAGTATCTAAGATATGCATAACCTCGGGAGTGGTGCTCTCAGTATATAAGCTATGCATAACCTCGGGAGTAGTGCGCAGCGGGACGTCACCGTTTGACCACCGTCGGTACGCGGCGGTCAACCGGGGCATATGAGAAATGTCCCTTTCTGTCTAAGTTGCGGTGACGTCGCCAAGGGGTTCTAACATGTCGTTATTTATTATCTATGTCTGCATGGTGGTTGTGTTATCATAGCATAGAAAAATAATAAAATAATATATAGCATGCAGGTCAAGATGTTACGACATATTAAAACTCAGCTTAGTAATCATAGTATATCATACATGTTAGGTAAAGTAAATTAAACTAACATGCAAACATATCAAATCTTATCAAGCATTATATCTTATTATATTTAAGATATCCAGGAATTGTTCCTAAGAAAACCCCAGCGGAAATTCTCTAGCTTGAATAAATCCTACATCGATGAACCAACGCACCTGGGTTAGCGATTTATCCCTCGGAACCAACCTAAGGTCCGTTCACTGAATTTTTATTCTCTGACACTGTCTCGATCCAAGTGCCGTCATTTACGCATTTTGTATTTTCCTGTCAATTATTCAACAAAATTTAATTCTTAATTCAGAAATAATTTCTCAAATCTCTCTTCACCACTGCTCTTAGAATGATCTCTAGAATCACCCCAAATTTTTTCCCAAGTTCGTCGGAAAATTTCTCCGGCGGTCGCCGGAAAGTTCGTCGGAACCCTCGCCGGCGAAGTTCTTCAATCAGCACCAATATTGGTACCAATCGAAAACACTCTTTATGAGGATTCCAAAAATCATATTTGCCCCAATTTTTATAGCTCATACGCGATCAATTTCACCGATTAAAAATTTGGGCGAAATCCCTAAGTTAGGATTTTTGGCTCACCGGCGGTTAATACCCCTCAACTCTGGTACCAATGGATAGCTCTCATCAAGAAGAATCCATAGGTACCAAGCTTGCAAGGTTTCACGGTCGAAATCGCCGGAAATTATCGGAGCAAGCTCCGACGATCGAAACCCTCACCGCCGACGCCTCTCACATGATTTCTCCCTCATCTCTACACCAAATTTGGGCATCTTGGTATCAAAATGAAGAGGAGGTCGAGATCTACCCGTGGCTAAAATTTGGGAGCCTAATTTGTTGTGGTTTCATCGGAGCATCGTCGGGAATTTTCGTGGCCGTCGCTGTCGCCATTGCGGAGGAGGAGAGAGAGGGAGAGGAGCTCACGCGCGGGTGGAAAGAAAAGAAATTTTTTTTTATTTTTATTTTTTTAATTAATTAAAATCTTAAATCCTAGATTAAATCTTTACTGTCCAATTAACCAATCAAACGACGTCCAAATTACGATCCGTCTGCGCCATTGGATCCTTATCAAAAATACTAAATGATGGTATAATTTTCACATCAAAATCTCATACTTCAAAAATTCATATAATCTTACAAATAAGTCCTTTAAAGAATTTCTTTTACGATTAAATCCTCCAAATACTTAAATTACTCTATTGCCCTTATTTAAAAATTACGGGTCTCACATTCAGTATGATGCTTGTCGTGCTGGATATCACATGCCATATTGAGCACGGGGCGCATCGCTTCCCACCAGATTTAGCCTAACATGTGACATGTCCTATTAGCATCGACACTTATCACTACTCAGTAATAGATTAATGATTTATTTACATAATATATACATAAATCATGCTGTAAATCGTGTCGTGCATTGTAGCTTGGCATGGCACATTCAATTCATTGGATCGGACTCATGTCGCCTATAGATGGTATGACCCGATAAGCACCGGCGCATAGCTCTACTTGATGTGTGATTATTATTTGTCATAGTACTTATATCTATGATACTAAATTATGAATTTTTTTAACCTATCTTTGGTGTTGAATTTTACAATTTTAAGCAATTGAAAATTATATATTGTAACTGAATCGTAAAGGTTAAGTAAAAAAATATTTTTTTGAGGGGCCATTGAAGTGAAAAAAGAAACTTAATCACGTTAATATCCACCTTATGTGTGAGTTAGATGAATGAGTAAGCAATATAAAGAAGGTTCTTTGGACTTCATTTCCATGCTCCTTACACTCATATTTCACCAATTTACCATGGAGGACTCATTCTGTTACATAAACAGTGTGACATAAAAAAATAGAGACCAAATATTTAATCATCTTATATCCCATCAACGTTACCATTTTCACTAGTCCATGATCAATCTACTAGGAGTTGAAACTATAACCTATTTCTTCTCACATAAATCTTTTGATCAACCAATTGAATTCTATATAATATAAATGAAAAAAAAAAATTTAACCTTTTCAGATAAAATTTTAAATAAAATAGTGGGTAATGAACTCATAACTCACTTATTATTTCTACACTCCTGCATTTCTATATCATTCATTAATCTTTCTTAAATCTTTATTCGATTCCACCTTGATGCTTTGTCAATCCTTCTTTAGATTTTATATAACATCAGGATTCTAAGGGGCATGAACTTTTCATTTAGATTGTACTCTTTTTGGTTACATGTCCTTTCAAGTTGGCACTCTTATTAGCCTTCATGGGGCTGCCACTAGTCCAGCAGGCAGTGTCCAAGTCATACTACTTTATTAAAGTTAATTATCTTTTAAGTACCATCTATGTTATATTATGATAAATCTCATCTTGCTTATGTGGATTTATATAGTGTGTCCCATAATATCGTCCTAGCACTGCAGTGTATCATATTCGGACTCCATGGTGCATCTAAGGATTCAAAGTTGCATCCTAATTTTTAGGGATGTGATAATAATTATCTTTTTTAATTTTGATTTTTAAAATAATTAATATGAGATCATCTAATATTCATTTATTTAGTTTTTTTTTTCTCCAAAGGTACCATTAATACTGGATTTGAGTATCTATTTCCATTACTCTAGTACGCAGATGATTTAGGTAAGATTTTATTTATTTAGAATTGTTTTTCATTTAATTGTTTTACGTTTTTGTAATAATGGCAAATAATTTAGAATCAGATTAGGAAAGCAAGTCATTGTTTTTTATTTTAATTTTTGGAGTTATTCTTCCTGTAGGTAATAAAACGTCATGTCAGTTGCCATTCCTGCAACTAAATCGCTATGTATAATGAACATTTCCATGCTCATCACTCGTAGGGAACGCGGTAACATCCTCAATCTCATCATGCCGTCGTCCCTCCCCCTCCTCCTCCTCTTCCTGCTCTCATCCACGGCGTCCTCCGCCGCTGGCGAGTGCGACTGGTACAAGGGCAGCTGGGTGGAGGACCCGACGTACCCGCTCTACGACTCCAAGAGCTGCCCCTTCCTCCGCAAGGAGTTCGACTGCCTGCGATACGGCCGCCCCGACGCCGACTACCTCAAGTACCGGTGGCAGCCCGCCGGCGGCTGCACCCTGCCCAAGTCTGTGTGTCGAGGGCGATCAACTCCGATTCAGGTTGCGGACCTACGCAGATTGAGTGTTGATGAGACGTACTACTTGTGCACGCAGATTCGACGGCGTGGAGCTGATGAAGAGAATGGAAGGGAAGAAGATGATGTTCGTGGGAGACTCCATCACGCTCAATCAATACCTCTCCTTCTTGTGCCTTCTTCATGCTGCTGCGCCCACCGCCACCTTCATCGAATCCAGGAACGATGTGCTTTCTACGGTCACATTCCAGGTGAGATCTTTGCGTTCAAAACGTCGACGAACTGCGTTTGATTTCTACTACTGAAAAAAAAAAATGGTAGTTCAAATTCCAGATAGATTAAATAATTGATTTGATGGATCAACCACCAACTCCAGGAATACAAAATCACAGTGGAGTACTTTCGGACTCACTATCTGGTAGAAATATCACGCGATGAAAACTACGGGCGTGTTCTAAATCTGAACAGTATAAATAACGCGTCAGGAGCAAAATGGGCCACAGCGGACGTTCTCCTCTTCAACACTTGGCATTGGTGGCCTTCCACCGGAGACCGTCAAGAGTCAGTGGATCAACTCTCCATCGAAAAAAATATGCATATAAATGTAGATAATTTCATAAGCTTGTTGCTGAAATTAAAATGCAGATGGGACTACATGAAGAACGGCAGGCAGGTGGTGAAAGATGCAGACAGGACCTGGGCCTTCGAACGTGCATTCTTCACCTGGGCTTACTGGGTTCAAGCCCAGGTCGATCGCCCCTCCACCGTCTTCTTCCAGGGCATCTCCCCGTCGCATTACGAGTGAGTACGATGCCTGCAGAATGCAGATCAAATCGGCTCCCCCGTTAATTAAAATAATAAACCCAACAGCAGCTAGCAAACTGTGTGTTAATCCAATCGATTCAAGCAGCGGCCAGGAATGGGGAGGGAAGGCGTCGAGCACCTGCACGGGGCAAACGGAGCCGTCGACCCCGTCGGAGTTCGTCGGGGCACCGATGCCGCAGGAGGAGCTCTTGAAGCCTGCTCTGCGTAAAGTCAGGGAGGACATGGGCCGCAGGTGGAAGCCCATCTACTTCCTCGACACCACCTACCTCTCTCAGCTCAGGAAGGACGCACATCCTTCCAAGTTCAACGGCGTCAATCACCGGAACGATTGCAGTCATTGGTGCGTCGCCGGCCTGACGGATACGTGGAATCAGATCTTGTACGCAGCTCTCGTCCAAGATGATCCACACTTGGGTTATTAGTAAATTAGGAGTACGTTCTTGAAGAATTGTACGTGTGCGCGCATGTGTGTGTGTGATTAAATAAGACTCTTGATTAAATAAGACTAACGCTGTTCAAATGATTTCTCTTAATCAGTGGTGCGACGATGATATGGTTGGCGAACAAAAGATGGAATGATGTTATAGCTCTTGAAGTGAACAATTTGTTTTCAAGTTGTCAAGACCCATGAGTTGGAGGATAAATAAATAGGATGAATATTTTTTTCTTTAAGAACTCTGTTAGGTATTGAACTCATAATCTTCCATATAAAATTTAGAGATCTCCCGTATAGAATCCAGAGATCTTCTGTATAGAATCCAAAGATATATATATTTTGTGTATATTACGGTGAAATATATTAAAAATGATAATCTTATTTAAATTAAAAATGAGGCCACTATGATACTAAAGATAGCATTTGATTACCGTACATAGATTTAAAAATAAAATAAAAATAATTGACTTTTAGAATAGTGATTAAACATCTCATTTATTTTATCAAAGTTTAATTAGAGTTATTAAAACTAACAAGAAATATAAAACTTACTAAAAAGAATCTCTAGTAGAACAGATGATTACATGATACAGTAGTAAGTAGTAGTAATGAGTCAACTAAGATATCTCTAGTATTCTATGTTGCTTGAGGCATTAAAACATGTGAAGAATATTTATTTTTCTTCATGATATTTGAAATATTTTTAAGAAAGAATTTTTAGTATTAGCTTAAGCCAATGCTAAGAATTATAGACAGAAATATACAAAATTCAAAGGTAGACCTATAGGTGTTTGTTTCTTTTAAAGGAGTGTGTTTATCTGGTAACGTAGAGGGGCAAGGCTTCAGTTATTCAAAGAGGAGTGTGTTTCTTTTAAAAAAATAAGTTAATTAGATTAGTTTAATTATATAGTATTGGTTTACTTATGCTGGAAGTGTGATTATGTTAATTAATTTAGCTAAACTTATTTAATTAAGTGAGTCGGAAGTTGTGTGCTTAATATTTCAAAATTATAAAATTACATGCCACAGTTGTTTAACTAGTTCTTCCACAGGTGTTCAATTTCTACCTATAAATGAAGCATACCGTGAATCTTTTTTTTTTAAAAAAAAAATACCATCACCCAATATTCAATTTACACCGATTTTTATAAATATTCACGTAACAAATGATTTTTTAACTTTATGAGTCTTAAATAAGTGCCTAATTTTATTATTTTAATAAGTTAAGAAACATTTATTTTTTCTAAATATTAATTGATTTAAAGTACTTCTGTTAAATTTTGGTAAGATATTAATAATTCGGATTTGTTTCCTCTAATTATCTTTAAAAATAATTATAAATAATATGAGATTAGATCAGCACATCACTTCTTTGTTTTTTTTTAAGTTAAGTTTCGTTTAGGTAATAGATCGTTATCATAACTTACCATTCCTGCAATTAAATCGTTCTCATTCGCTCACACAATATAATAAACATTTCCCTCCTCCTCATCCTCCAAACGTACACTACCATTCTCACCATGCCGTCGTCCCTCCCCTTCCTCCTCCTCTTCCTACTCTCATCCGCGGCGGCCTCCGCCGCCGGCGACTGCGACTGGTACAAGGGCAGCTGGGTGGAGGACCCGTCCTACCCGCTCTACGACTCCAAGAGCTGCCCCTTCCTCCGCAAGGAGTTCGACTGCCTGCGATACGGCCGCCCCGACGCCGACTACCTCAAGTACCGGTGGCAGCCCGCCGGCGGCTGCACCCTGCCCAAGTCTGTGTGTCGACGGCGAGCTCTTAACTCCGATGCAGGTTGCAGACCAACGCAGATTGAGTGCTGACGAGATGTACTACTTGTGCACGCAGATTCGACGGCGTGGAGTTGATGAAGAGAATGGAAGGGAAGAAGTTGATGTTCGTGGGAGACTCCATCACGCTCAATCAATATCTCTCCTTCCTGTGCCTTCTTCATGCTGCTGCGCCCACCGCTGCCTTCAACGGATCCAGGAACGATGTGGTTTCTTCGGTCACATTTCAGGTGAGATTTTTTTTTCTGGTTATCCATGGTAAATTGTTTTCTAAAAAACTTTAAATTATTCTTAGATTTGATTGGCTTGATTTCTTAAAAAACAAAATATATTAAAGTAACACAATAAATACTTAGTTTTAAAAACTAGACCATGATTAAATTTTTATTCAATATATAATTTTTTAATTCTATTAAATCTAAAATTGAAAGAAATAGTAACTTATATATATTTTACGAGGAAAGAATGAGTATTGAACTCAGCCTAATTAACTAGAGAATGATACACATATTATATATACACCAGATTAGATGAATGCTACTGGAAAGTGAATCCACCTGCCTATCATAATCATTGAGAAATAGTCTAATATCTTATTCTCCCATTATTTGTTAGAGGATAATAAATAGGTAGATGTTTACCTAATACCTAACTAATTTTTAATATTTCGAAATATTCTTTTCTTAGGCAGTAAGTAATTTTATTTATGTGATTATCGACGTATATAAATAATAATATACGTAATTTAAAACCCGAAGAGATGCATTTATTTAAAAGAAAAAGGGATGCATTATGATGGATTTAATAAGTTTAATGAAAGCGTAGGAGCAGAAGGTGACGGTGGAGTACTTCCCGTCTCACTACCTCGTAGAAATAACACAGGATGAAAAATACGGACGTGTCCTAAATCTGGACCGCATAGGTAACACATCAGGAGCAATCTGGGCCACAGCCGATGTTCTCCTCTTCAACACTTGGCACTGGTGGCCTTCCACCGGAGACCGTCAAGAGTCAGTCAAATTAACCCTCTCCCTCTCTTTAAAATTTTTTGTTTTATATCTGCTGAAACTGAAACTTAAATAATAATAAAAAAAAGTGCAGATGGGAGTACATGAAGACCGGAGAGCATCAGGTGGTGAAGGACGCTGATCGGAACTGGGCCTTCAAACGAGCATTCTTCACCTGGGCCTACTGGGTTCAAGCCCACCTCAATCGCCCCAAAACCACCAAGGTCTTCTTCCAAGGCATCTCTCCATCGCACTACGAGTGAGTAACGACATCTGCATCTGCATCTGCATAAACTCCACCGCAGCGACCTCCCTTTATCGTTAATCCAATCGACTCAAGCAGCGGCCGCGAATGGGGAGGGAAGGCGTCGAGCACCTGCACGGGGCAAACGGAGCCGTCGACCCCGTCGGAGTTCGTCGGGGCACCGATGCCGCAGGAGGAGCTCTTGAAGCCTGCTCTGCTGAAGGTCAGGGAGGACATGGGCCGCAGGTGGAAACCCATCTACCTGCTCGACACCACCTACCTCTCCCAGCTCAGGAAGGACGCACATCCTTCCAGGTTTAACGGCGTTAATTACCGGAACGATTGCAGTCATTGGTGCATCGCCGGCCTCCCCGATACTTGGAATCGGATCCTGTACGCAGCTCTCATCAGAGATGACCCGCCCCTGGGTTATTGGTGAATTAGTTAATTTAGGACCTCACGAAGAGTTCTTTCTATCTATAAAATAAAACCTTTCTTCTCAAAAAAATGAGAATAAAGAAGGGATGCTTGTCATCTCAGGTAAGTGCAGAGGTGTCGAGGCTGATAAGAAGTGGTGGCTTAATCTGGTTAACCGAAACCTCTGCAAGTGTTTTAAGCTGAATTGGGTTATCCAAATCAGACCTAGTCGATGGCTCAATTGCATCAGGCCAAGTCTGATTTATAGTTAGGTTAATAGGATTGAACTGGATAAAAACAAATTAAGCTGGATTAAATAAGACCCAACCAGTCAAAACTGAGTTGAATAAGACTCAACCAATCAAAGTTGAGTTTACTGACATCGAGTATAATGTCTTATCACCACTTTATTCACATGCTATTAGTGTCAAAATAATAAAATTAGAAGAAAATAATAATCTAGAAATGATGATACCAGGTATTCTATCTTAATCTCTCAATTAAAGTCTCTATAGAAGAAAATGAGACTCTTTCAACTACTTCTATTAATTTGCATTAATATAATACTATTAAACGATTAGTTTCATCTAATAGATCATTGTCCGTATACAATGAATCATCAAAAAATTAATCAGATCAATTATTATTATTTATTTTTAAATATATGAAGATAAGTTTTTTATATTTGTAAATCATACCAAGTATAAATGACGCATTTTAAAAATCCGTACTACTTCAAATTTCTTTTAATTAACTCACCAAACTTGCGTGACTCCACATGCCGCCACCACCATCGTCCATTTTCTTGGCATTGAGCAGATGCGCGCACGCAATTCAATTCTTTATTTCATGGGTCCCTCACCCTCACTGTGCACGTATGACCTTACCATCTAATTAGTTTTTTTATTCTCGCAAAAAAAGTTTCGCTGATGATGATTTTGCAAATTTTCTTTAATTATTTTACGTTCTTATACTAATTTTAATATGACATCAGGACACCATTTCCTTGTCTTTTTAATTTTTTTACTCGGGAGTTGTTCATATTACAACATCGTTATCGTAACTGCTCTCTCTCTCTCTCTCTCTCTATTTATATATATATATACAATAAACATTTCCGTCGTCCTCCGACGAACGCTGTCACTCTCACCATGCCGTCGTTCCTTCCCCTCCTCATCCTCCTGCTGCTCTCATCCGCTGCCGGCCAGTGCGACTGGTACAAAGGCAGCTGGGTGGAGGACCCGTCCTACCCCCTCTACGATTCCAAGGGCTGCCCCTTCGTCCGAAAGGAGTTCGAATGCCTGCTTTACGGCCGCCGCGATACCGACTACCTCAAGTACCGGTGGCAGCCCGCCGGCAGCTGCGCCGCCCTGCCCAGGTCCGTAGACGACGACCTCCTATTTCTCATGGGAATTATAAGATATTTTAGTCCGATTAATGGAGCATCACCCGTGCAGATTGCGATGCAGACCGATGAAGCAGAGTGCTGATAAGATGTGCTACTTGTGGGTGCAGATTCGACGGCCTGGAGCTGATGAAGAGGATGGAGGGGAAGAAGATGATGTTCGTGGGAGACTCCATCACCCTCAATCAATACATCTCCTTCCTCTGCCTTCTTCATGCTGCTGCGCCGACTGCGGCCTTCACCGAATCCAACGACGACGTGGTTTACACCGTCACCTTTCATGTGGGATTAAACCTCTGTCTATATATATAAAAGAAACAGATGAAGAATGAATTAATCGCAGGATGAATTAATCAATTGCAGGAATACAGGTTGACCGTGGAGTACTTCGTGACTCACTACCTGGTGGAAATATCATCTCACGACAGCCTCGGACGTGTTCTGAATCTGGACCGCATAGATAATGCGTCAGGAGCGATTTGGGCCACGGCCGACGTGTTAATTTTTAACACATGGCACTGGTGGCCGGGCACCGGAGTTCGTCAAGAGTTAGTTTATATATATATCTATATAAAGAAAAAACGATTCTACTAAACTCTCCATGACGATCTACTCATCGTTGGTTGCTGAAAAAAAAAAAGTGCAGATGGGACTGCATGAGAGAAGGCAGCAGCTACCTGGTGAAAGACGCGGACAGGACGTGGGCCTTCGAACAGGCATTCCTCACCTGGGCTTTCTGGGCTCAAGAAGAGCTGAATCGCCACGCCGCCAAGGTCTTCTTCCAGGGCATCTCCCCCTCGCACTACGAGTAAGCACGACGCCGAATCAAATCAGATATACTCGACCTACGGCCTTTTATCCATTTACTGTAACAGCGGCAGAGAATGGGGAGAGATCGAGCCGAGCACCTGCATGGGGCAGACGGAGCCGTCGACCCCGTCGGAGTTCGTCGGGGCCCTGATGCCGCAGGAGGAGCTCTTGAAGCCTGCTCTGCGTAAGGTCAGGGAGGACATGGGCCGCAGGTGGAAGCCCATCTACCTGCTCGACACCACCTACCTTTCCCAGCTCAGGAAGGACGCGCATCCTTCCAGGTTCAGTGGCGTCAATTACCGGAACGATTGCAGTCACTGGTGCCTCGCCGGCCTGCCGGATACGTGGAATCAGATCTTGTCCGCGGCTCTCGTCGAAGATGATCCACCCTTGGGGTATTAGTCGACGACGACTTAAGAATCGTGCTCGAGTGTGTGTGATCCAAATAAGAGTCTTAATTAAATAAAAGATTTGTTTTCTGAAGATATGTTCAATTTACGAACTAATCATGAAAATCCATGTCAGCACACGTGCCATGCATGCATGCTGGCGTTCGACACGTCTGCATGACCGGTGACCAGGTGGATGCCCAGAGCTCGCTCCACGCCGAGAACCGCCGCCCTCGTCTTTTTATTTTAAACCGCGCCCCTCCTTCCCTCTCCGTCTCGTCCCTCGATTTGAAACTTTTTTTTTTCCTCTCTTGTGTCGTAATGGCGTCGAAGCAGATGGCGAAACGAGAGATGGCCGGTGAAGAGGAGCGCGGGAAGGAGGCCATGTCGCGGGAGGAGATCGGGGAGTGCCGGGCGACCGCGCAGCAGAACTCGATCGAGACGATCCGGGCCGCGGAAGAGAGGTACGAGAAGGCCAAGCAGGCCGGCGGCGCCTCCCTCCGTGACGCCAAAGAGGCCGTCGTCCATGGTGCCGGTGCGGCCGGGCTTTACGCTGCCGCGAAGGGTGCCGAGGCCAAGGATGCGGCCGCTGAGGGGGTCCGCGTCGCGGCCGAGTACACGGCCGAGAAGGGCTCCGTGGCGAAGGACTATGCCGCCGAGAAGACCCGCGCTGCCGCTGAAGTCGCCAAGGAGACCGCCACAGAGGCGGCGGCGAAGACTAAGGATGTCGCGGTGAGCGCCGGGGGGACTGCTGCGGACTACGCGAAGCAAGCGGCGGCGAAGGCCAAGGAAGTCACGGTGGCAACGGGCGAAGCGGCGGCGGAGTACGCGAAGCAGGCGGCCGTGAAGACGAAAGATGTGACCCTGGTGGCGGCGGAGAAGGCAAAAGAGACGACCGTAAGCACCGGCAAGATCGCCGCCGAGTACGCGCAGGAAGCAGGGGCGAGAGCCAAGGGCCTGACGCTGAGCGCGGCAGAGGCGGCGAAAACAACAGGAGGGAAGGCTGCGGAGTACACGAGCAATAAAGCCGAGGAGATGAGAGAGGCAGCCAAAGCCATGGCCCAGAAGGCCATGGACAAGGCGCAGGAAGCCAGGGAAGCAGCGAAGGGCACCGGCGAAGCAGCCGTGAGGAAGGCAAGAGAGAGAGCAGAGGAGGCAATAGAGGCAGCAAAAAAGGCAATGGAGTATGCAGGAATCGGTGGCGGAGAGAGCAAGGACGCCATGAAGCAAGCTACAGAATTCACCAAGGTAATCAATCAAACACAAAGTTAAGTTTATCCTATGGAACTTGAATCTGATATATGCCACTTGAAGGGAGAAACTGGAGGAGGAACCAACAAAGAAGCAGCCAGGAAAACTGGAGGAGGAGAAACAGTTGAAACAGTTGAAGCAAAGATCCCTGCTTTGATTGTGGAGACGGCAGAAATGGCAACTGATGTCGGTGGAATCGAGGTAATTGGTGCGGCAGTGGTCGAGATTGCAAAGTCAACCGCCGATATGATCATTGGATTAGAACCAGGGGAAGTGGCAGCAAGAGTTACTGAAGAATGAATGCAATGTAAATAATAGCAGTTGTCTTTGAAATAATGAGCACTCAGTTTTGTGCTGTGTCTGTAAATGGAATGGAGGACTTGATATGTAAACGGAATGGCTATGCACCATCTTTACAGTGGTAAAGTAGACGAGTTGAGTTGCTTGCCTAGCATGATGTAGACCTGCAATAGAGCTTCTGCTGGTTGGGTTGTAGCTGGAGATTGCGGGCTTTCTTCTTGAGTTCCTGGAATGCTCGCATTGTTTCCATGTCGAATCCTCCTGCGAACTGGTGATGACAAACCAGCCAAAACTTTGATGTGGAGTCTACTTTTTTATGTCATAAAGGAGGATGCCCGGAGGTTAGTAGAACATGTACCTGGTGAACTCTGAACGCAAATCTCACAGCCTGTAGCATGAGCTCCTCTTCTTCAGGACTGCCGGCTACAATCTCCAGTTCGGAAGAGACTCTTCTCATGCATTTCATTGCCAATTTTACTGAAGTTAACTTGATCTGCAAATGTGCATTCGTTAGGAATTTGATTACAGACCAGCAAGAGATGAAGTATAGAGGTGTAGTTGAGCAATGTCCATTTGGAAAAAAAAAAGGGGATGACAACAATTCAAGACAATTCTTATCTAATATAGGATTAAAATGCAACAGTCGGAATTCTTTGTGAGACTATTATAAGTATTTACACATTTAGATTGATATCTGCAATTTGTCCCAAGGATACGTCACATGTTGTAAAGAGAGTAAGAAAACGGTCTTCCGTGAACAAAATTCACGGATTCACAGAGGCAGATGACTCGGGTGCACAAATAATTGGAAGGAGATGGTAGGGTGGTTCTCTTTAAGGACTTCTTTTTTTTTGAGAAAACCAGCACACATTTGGTCCAAAATACAAATAGGAAAAAATCTTCATAACGACTTCGAGTATAAATTGATGTACACTGTGTGAGGCAAACATTCAAGAAAACATTGAGCACAAATTTTTACATAATACTTCGGTTCCACGTATCCTAGAGGTATTCCTTGACCCTCACAGCCATGTCTGTCATAAAACACTATATTGATAATAATATGAGAAATTATAGGCCTACCCACGATATCTATTTCCTTCAAGCCTCTCACATTTCTCACTATACCCAAGTAATTTAATCACGCCGTTCTTGAGTAGGATCCCATGCACATCACCATTGATCCTAAATCATTTGTAGGGCATTGCTTAAGGTTTTAATATAGAGTAATGTTTATTTGGATTACAATTCTAACTAAAGTGATTTATCCGTCACGTATTAATTATATAAAATTGATTTATGCATCACCTATTAATTAATAACTTTTTCCAGTATGATGCTTAGACAAGATTGGCAAGTCCAAATCGATGTGAGAAGAGTAGTCAATATTTTAATGTTAAGGGTTAAAATAAGCATCAAATAACTGATTGTCTAATATATCTCAGGTGCAAATCTCACACACCTCTATTTAGATAGTTTGATGAACTGTTATGTAATGACGAATAGAAGATTAACAAGGAATTTTGCTTAGAGCAGATGAATTAGTGGACCACTGAGCTAATTCTTTTTCGTACGACATGCCTTGACCAAGCAGCAGTAGGAGATATTAAAAGACATTTATTATCCTAGCAGGTGGTTTTTATAGGGCCACTGAAATACCCATCTTTCTCGCCATACTTGTACTGCTGGTTGCCGCAATGTAAAATTCATATTTATTATCCTAAGCACATAGTGCCATTTATCTCTAGATGTAACTATGATATCAAGATGATAACAATGTGGTCCCAAAAGGTTTTAAAGAATTAGTAATCAATGTGTCAACTATTGAGAATCAGGAGGGTTTTTTTAAAGTCATTCTTAAAGTAATCTAGTTAAAATTCTAATTGATGAGGAAGACCACAGGAGCTAAATTGATCCAATAACATGTATTATGCTGGTTAATCAATCTAAAACCACAAATAGTGTTTAATTAAGTAATTAGCACAATTGACTGATTAAACAAATCAAAGTAAAGTTTAACTCCAAACTGCCAAACTCCATTAAGAACTTGCAGACAAACGAACCCTAAATCTAAGAAATCATATACCCAACTCTTGGTTCCAGCTGCGTCAGTACAACTAGACTGCTGGAAGCTAGAAAAGGATGAGCATTTACAGGCATGGTTTATTTATCTCAAGCAAGTGTAACTCCCCAGGTTCAATTTCCCCCAGTCTCTAATCTACTTTAGAGAGCATTAATTATTGTCCTTTGCAGTCCAGCCTGAGTACGTCATCTCTCGAGGGCATCGTATCAATGGACCATCGTTGATTCCCCCGGTAATGGGGCAAATTACTGATGTTAGGAAGAGAGCACTATTTTATGACAATGACTTGAATGCCCCTATTCTGGAAAAAAAAAAACTTGAATGTCTCTAACATCGAAAAAGAAACAAAGCCGTGCAATCCAATCGGGTAATTACTAATATGATGCGATATATTATTTGGCAACTTGGCCCAATCCGAGTGTCTTTTTTGTCACTTATCAGATGATAGGAACATAATACTGCTTCATTACGCTCCAAAACCAGAGCAGAAAGATAGAAGAAAGAAGGAAGGAAGGTACCTGGTTAACGTATCCACTCTCTTGCATCCATTCCCAAGGAATGCCAAAACCCTTGTACCTCTTCGTGGCACCCTCTCTCACTCGTGACATATTGTAGACAGCTTGCTCCAGCCTGTAGCATAACATCAACCATCTTAGTTTTCAGTTCGCTGGGCAGTGAACTAGGGGAGAAAGGAGGGGATTATATGCCTACTTCTCTAGCAGCGCCTGCATCTTCTTGAGAATAGACGAGCAGTTCTGGCGAGGGTCGTCGCGGAACGATGCCACCTCGTTCTCCAACTTCTTGAGGTCGCAATAGCCGAAGGCTGCCTCGCGCATGGCGTCCGCCTTCTGCTCGGGCCAGTCGAAGTGCTTCAGGACCGCTCGCTCGTCGACCTGAGCCCCCGTTGTGCAACAAATGACTTTAAAACAGAGCCTGATGGATGGGTTGAGGAAAGAGAGTCGACCGAGAGAGGAATACCAGGTAGGAGAGCTCATCGTCGAGCCATTTGACGAAGGCGACTACGTCTTCGATGTTGACGAAGGCGGCATTCTCGACTTCCTTGATTAAGAACCTAATGAAGTCGCCCTGCGTCTCCACGTCGGTCTTTATCTGCAATAATTAAGCAATTAATACATTAAAGATAAACGATGAAGCGATTGAGACCGCATTCAAAACGAAAGGAAAAAATTATAATCACTGCATCTGAGATCCGCTGTTCTTTTGGTCACAGAAAGGTTCAAAGGATAAACCAATGAGATTGTGCCACGCTTGTGTTAAGATAGAGAAACTGACGCCAACGGTCAGTTTCTAGTGGCAAATATGTAATTTTGACTTACAGCGAGGAGGTGAGCGGAGCGGTTCTCGATCTCGCCGATCATGTCGCGCGCACTGGAACCGCCGCCAGCCAGAGATGCGTCCACCAGTCCTCCGGCAGATTCCTTCTTGGGCTCCCTCCGCATCAGTGAGTGGTAGAACTCGACGACTTCCGGCACCCGCCGCACGGTAGAAGCACCCAATCTGGAACCCTTTGACGGCGGCGGGGGAGGCGGAGGTGGCGGCGGCCGCCGCGAGCCGATGGATGGAGGCGGTCGTAAGCCGGCGGATGGAGGTGGAGGCGGGATCGGAGGCAGGGTCGCTAGGTTGGGGGCCTTGCACTTCGAGATGCCTGAGGTGGTCTCGGAGGACGAGGAGGAGGAGGAGGAAGAAGACGAAGAAGAAGAAGAAGAAGAAGAAGAAGAAGAAGAAGAAGAAGAGGTGGAGGAGTTGCATGAGGTAGCAGGCGTAGGAGGTGGTCTGGGAACTCTAGGAGTGCGGGGTCTTGGAACCTCTTCTTTCTCGCCAGCGATAGGTGGTTGGTGATGCACCGCTTCGCCTTCACCTTCTTCCGCCTTGGGCTCTCTGATCTCCTGCTTTTGGACGTCTTGAATGGGACCAATGTCGGTAGATTTGGGGATTTTTCTGAAACTCCTGGAAGAAATTGATCTCATAGGGGCGTCGATGAGGACTTGATACCTCTGCGACGACGAGCACTCGTCGCCGTCCCCTCCTGCCCTCGCGCAGAGCCTTCGGGAGTCGCCATTGCTCTGCTCCGATGCGGCCTTCTTCGACTCCGCCAACTCCGTCTCGAGCTCTCTGATCCTCTTCTCCCTCCGCTGGCTCTCCTCTTCGGCGATCCGGATCTTGGAGCTCAAGACCCCTGCCTCATCTCGCAGCGCCACGTTCTCCGCCTCCAGGCGCCCGATCCGTTCGGCGGCGCGGGCGAGCTCGTCGCCCCTGGTGGCGATCTCCTTCTCGAGGATGGGCACAATGGCGGCGCTCTCCTGAAGGAGCTTCTGCTCCAGGAGCTGAGTGCGGAGGCGGGACTCCCTCTCCTGGAGCTCCTCCACGACGCGGAGCAGGTCGGCGACGTCGGGCGGACGGGGCTGTACCTGGGCGGAGGAGCGGGGGAAGTAGACGCCGAAGGTCTTAGCGAAGGAGGAGGAAGGCTTGCCATTGGAGGAAGGCGGGGTGGGGGGGTGATGACCGGCCGCCAGCGAGGGCGGCGGCTGCTTGTGGAGGGCTGGCGAGGAGGAGGGGCGACGGGGGGCGCCGTCGGCCTTGGGAGTGGCGGGGCTGCGCTGGAACCCCATGGCGGCCTTGACCTTGCCTGCGACCATGGCGATCGAAGGTAAGCGAGCACCGGAACCTTTTTCTTCTCCTCCTCAATCCAAATCTCGCATTGCTTTTGTTCGTTCTTTGTGTTGGTATTTTGTTTTATTGTCTTTATGGAGCTGGGGGTTGGCTCATTTCATCGGGTTTAAGGAGGGGTTGGCTTTTTTTTTCTTTATTTTTTTTTAACGGGTGAGAAGGGAAGGGCGGACACAGGGATCGAGGAACGGTCTTATTTCTTTACCTCCTGCTCCTGCAGCTTTGGATCCATGGTTTGAAATAGAGGATTAAAAATATAAATAGATAGCTTAATATACATATACACATAATTCAGTCCAAAAATAATTAATTCATTCACTTAATCTAAAATTATTAATATAATGTTGCCTCCTAGTTATATATAAATAAAAAAATTGCTCAAAGGTGCATGCACCGAAAATTAATTTTATTTGGCATCATACTGAAGTCATATTAGCGACAATTTGCAATAATCAAACGCATGAATTATGAGCGCACGGTAATGGGAAAATTACCCTTGAAGAGAAGCGAGCAGCAGACAGAGTCAGAGAGGCTGAGGAAATTTGAAAGCATTAAACAAAGTGACCGTGCTGACTGCAACGGCAGTCCCAGTCAAGAGAGCAGCGGCCGGCAGCAGCAGCAGAACCACTGCAGGGGGATTCCCACCCGGATGTCCGCTTCCTGGTCTCCACGTGTAATTTTTTAAGTAAAGTTTTAATTCAAAAAAACCCTGTCGCCCGTCTCACACTATAACGTCGAATCAACGAGCTACGCAGTGGTTGGTGGGGCCGGCCCTGGTTGAAATCCAATTAGAAACTGGGTAGACCCGATGGTCCTGTATTGTCCGCAGGGCTAAATTCTTTAATTATTTCTTATTTTTACTGCATATTTCTTTTTCTTTTTCACATATTAAATAAAAGTATCTGTGTGATAATTATACGAGTGTTGACTTAAAGATCTATCTTTGTTTTTTTTTTAATCTTGATGTCGTTATATGCATTTCATATTAATAAAAAAAATAATTTTAAAATGGAAAAAAATGGAGCGTGCGAAGATGTGTGCAATAATTCGGATCACAAGATATGGACAGAATCATTGAAATTAATCTTTATTGAATGAGGCAGATGATAAATTATTATCTTATTGTCCTTTTGTAGAGTTGATGTTTCGGTGTGGTGGAAGTTGGCAAAATCGCATGGATTTGTTTCTTACATTAATCACACTACCGCTGCATTAACTAGGCTGACCGATAAATAATAATAATAATCAGTAGAAAAGCAATTAAAAAACATGAGTAGATGAATACATAAATAAATATAATGTGAAATTAAATAATTACGTATGGGGTCTTAAATTTAAGATAAAAGAGTAACAAGTGGATTTGATAGGATTAGAATTAATTTGTGGGGAAAGTAGGAAAACCGTGTCATTTTGCAGCCACGTGTTACTCGCAGTGATAAATGACGAGAAGCGATGGTTGTTGGCAAAATCACGAGACGGAGAGAGGGAGAGAGAGGAGGCCAAATTAATTATCGGTGGCCTCTTTACTTGGGCAACAAATATATATATATATATATATATATATATAATAAGAAGGATGGATGTAATCGAGAGAGAGATATGCCCATTAATTGCCTCTTGCTCGTAATAATAACAATAACCCCAACGCGGAGGGAGAAGATAAAGAAGGTGGTAATTTTCTTTTCACAAAAGGTCATATTTGCCCTCTTCCCAAAATCTTGTGGTTATTAGTTAACTAGTTAGGGTGGGTAAAATTGAGAAGTAAATATTTTTTATTACGTATTAAAAAAAGTGCTGCTCCATAGGTTTTCATAAAATTAATACTCCATCTAAAATATATAGTATTTTAGTATATTGACTTGATAATATAAAATTAACCATCTAAATAAGATCTATTTTCTTAAAGAAATTAATAAGTTTTAAACTGATGATTGTACGACATATTTTTTCTATATTTAAGATAAATTATCTAAATTTTTTATATCATATATTAAGTTATATTACTTGTATATTCTAATTAGAAAATTACTTTAACATGAGTTAATCATACAGTAAGAAGCAATACGGTGGATAGATTGTAAAATAATTTTATCCCTCCAGATTACTCTACAATCATATAAACTTTTACATCATAACTTATACAATGCTATGCTAGAAGTATCGACACTATACAACTATAATTTATTATTTAGAATAAAAAATATATCAACAATTAATACTAAAATTCAATAACTATAAAATCATAATCTGTAGCTATCTAGATTGCCAAAGTAGTTCTGCTTTTTACAACTAAGTTTTTTCTCATTTCCCCATCCTGCTGACCAAACATGTAATATGTGCAATAGGGAAAAACGTGTGCATCTGAGTCATGAAATTCAGTAAGGCAATAGAGAGAGCAACCTAAAATGGGTATAAGGTAATAAACAAACTAACAAGAAGACATATCTACTAAATCACACATCAAATCAACATATCAACAAGTATAGTATAACAACCACTACAAATCATATTATATGAAGTATATATTAGCATTATTAATCAACAAAGTATAAGAAACATGATCATAATAGCAAAACTAATACTCAAGATGTTATAATATTCTTAAAACTACATCATCATGTTTTTCAATACTACTCCCAAGTAGATATGTAAACGGGCCGGGCCCGCTCAGGCACGGACCGGCAGCGTGCCGGGCCAAGCCTGACACGCCTGAGGAGCGTGTCGTGCCCGGCACGACACGCTCTATGCTATGTCCCGCCCGGCCCGACACGCCCAAGCAGCGTGTCGGGCTAGGCCCGGCACGGCCCGATCGTGCCGGGCCGTGGAGTCTGACACGACACGCAGGAGTCGATCCGGAGGGAAGGAAGGGACTGACCGGAGGAAAAGGAGAGAAATCTGACCGGAGGAAAATATGAGGCAGAAGATCCACATTTTGGAAGAATGAAAATATAAATCAACGAAGCAAATCCATAATTCAGAAATCAGACTTGTATAGAAAAATTTTCAATTTTATTGAGGATACTTGATAGCGAGAATAAGTGGAAGAAGAATGAAAATATAAATCGACCAAGCAAATCCATAATTCAGAAATCAGACTTGTATAGAAAAATTTTCAATTTTATTGAGGATACTTGACAGCGAGAAGAAGTGGAAGAAGAATGAAAATATAAATCGACCAAGCAAATCCATAATTTAGAAATCATACTTATATATATTTTTTTTTAATTTTATTGAGGATACTTGAAGCGAGAAGAAGCTGAAGAGGAAACAGGGCATATTGAAATAGTCTCAACTAGTTAAAAAAATTTATTGAAGAACTGGAAGAGAAAATACGGCACATTGAAATAGTCTTGAAGCAGTCCTCTCCGGTCGGCGAGACCTTCACGGACTGTCGGCGAGGCCGGTAAAGACCAGCCTGCCGACAAACCTTCACGGACTGTCGATGAAGCAGTCCTCCGCCAGACATTCACGGACTGTCTGTGAGACCCATAATTTTTGAATAAGGACAATAGAGTAATTTTAGTATTTAGAGGATATAATCATAAAAGAAATTCTTTAAAGGACTTATTTGTAAAATCATATGAATTTTTAAAGTATGAGATTTTGATGTGAAAATTATACTATCACGTAGTATTTTTGATAAGGAATCCAACGGCGCAGACGGATCGTAATTTGGACGTCGTTTGATTGGTCAATTGAATAGTTAAGATTTAATTAGATTTAAGATTTTAATTAACTAATTATAAAAAAAATTATTTTCTTCCCACCCGCGCGTGAGCTCCTCTCCCTCTCTCCCTCTCTCTCCTCCTCCGCAATGGCGACGGCGACGAAAATTCCCGACGATGCTCCGATGAAACTACAACAAATTAGGCTCCCAAATTTTAGCCACAGGTAGATCTCGACATCCTCTTCATTTTGATACCAAGATGCCCAAATTTGGTGTAGAGATGAGGGAGAAATCATGTGAGAGGCGTCGGCGGCGAGGGTTTCAATCGCCGGAGCTTGCTCCGACAATTTCCGGCGATTCCGGCCATGAAACCTTGCAAACTTGGTACCTATAGATTCTCCTTAATGAGAGCTATCCATTGGTACCGGATTTGAGGGCTATTGGCCGCCGGTTGGCCGCCGGCGAGCTAAAAACCCTAACTTAGGGATTTCGCCCAAAATTTTAATCGGTAAAATTGACCGCGCATGAGCTATAAAAATTGGGACAAAAATGATTTTTAGAATACTCATGAAGAGAGCTTTCGATTGGTACCAATATTGGTACTGATCGAAGAACTTCGTCGGTGAGGGTTCCGACGAACTTTCCGGCGAACGCTATAGAAATTTTCCGGCGAACTTGGGAAAAAAATTGGGGTGATTCTAGATATCATTCTAAGAGTAGTGGTGAAGAGAGATTTGAGAAACTATTTCTAGATTGAGAATTAAAATTCGTTGAATAATTGATAGAAAAATATAAAATGTGTAAATGACGGCACGTGGATTGAGACAGTGTGAGAGAATAAAAATTCAACGAACGGACCTTAGGTTGGTTCCGAGGAGTAAACCGCCAAGTCAAGTGCGTTGGTTCATCGATGTAGGATTTATTCAAGCTAGGAAATTCCCGCTGGAGTCTTCTTAGGAACAATTCTTGAATGTATTAAACATGATAAAATGAAACACTTGCTATGATTATATTTAAATGCATGTTAGTATGATTTACTTTGCCCTAACATGTATGATATACCATGATTACCATGCTGAGTTTTAATATGTCATGATATCTTGACGTGTATGTTATATATTATTTTATTATTTTTCTATGCTATGATAGCACAACCACCATGCAGACATAGATAATAAATAACGACATGTTAGAACCCCTTAGCGACGTCACCGTAACTTAGACAGAAAGGGGCATTTCTCATATGCCCCCGTTGATCGCCGCGTACCGGCGGTGGTCAAACGGTGACGTCCCACTACGCACCACTCCCGAGATTATGCATAGCTTAAATACTGGGAGCACCACTTCCGATGTTATGCATAGCTTAGATACTGGGAGCTGGTAGGGAAAGAGACTGTACAAACTCCATGGTCAAATTAGATCGGAAATATGAAGCAAGTCCTTACCTAGAAATTTATATCCGCACGAGTGTCATTTAGGCGACCTCGTGATAGTCCTGAGATGGCTAGCGAGGATGAGCCCTACCATGGACTTGGCACCGATGGAGTCGAGGTTGCCACAACCCTATTGTGCGGATGTGCGTCAATCTCGATCGACATCGACTGCTATTGGACTGGAAAGGTGATTCCCTATGTGATGCCTTGGACAGTGGATCCGTAGACAACGTGTCACGCCCCGACCCAACTGTCGGCCACGTGGCAACCGCCGTATAAGCCCGACAGACCCATACAAGGCATCAAGTGATACATATCATTCATATACATCATTTACACAGCGGAATTTACAAATAAATCATCTAACTCCAATATTTTAACACAATCCCGATAAACCTACTACAATTCTACGAAAAAGGCAACGATAAATAAAAATATAGACCCGTCGACGGACTCATCTTCATCGAATAACTCGGGCAGTCATCTAACACACCTGCACACACGGGGAAAAGTGGTGTGCTCAGCCTTGCGGCCTAGTACGAAATTACGGCTCTACCGAATAAAGAAATCAAAGGCTAGGAGGAGTATTCTAGGATGTCTTTGGTGGTTAATCATTATCTTTCATGTAATACATTTTAAACAATTCATCTAGAGCGATAAGACAACATAAATAAATAATAAATGTGTACATTCCACTAGATGTCACCTAAGTTATATCTAGTGTCAAAATCAACAGTCAGTCACATGTACATTCCACTAGATGCCACCTACATTGTATCTAGTGTCACTGTCAACAGTATGTCACCTACGTCATGATGAGACTTTAAGGTTTCATAAACTCGGGCTGCCAGCCTGCGCTTAGTGACTACCCGGGCCGGGGGTATCAGTAAGCCCATCAGTGCCTTTCTGTCTCTGTCTCTACCTATGCCCGCTGCACTGATGTTGGCAGAGAGGACGGATGACCCAGAATCCCTCTCCAATTTATTTCACTAGTCGCCAACCATGCCTCCCCTAGCGAAACCGTCGTGCCCTTACATCCTCCCCGGATTCCGTAGGGGCCACGACACCCATGTAGTACTACACGCTGTCCGTAGACAATGTCACCTCTATTAAATCTCATCGGCCACGGCTAGCCGGAATAACCACCCTAGGATCCGGACTACTCATCCGATCGTCTGCAGACGTCAAGGGTGATAGTCGTGTGGTCAACGGATCCACTGTCCAAGGAGTCGCATGTGGAATCACCTTCCCAGTCCAATAGCCGTCGACGTCTGTCAAGATTGGCGCACATCCGCACGATGGGCTGTGGCAACCTCGACTCCATCGGTGCCAAGTCCATGGCAGGGCTCATCCTTGCTAACCATCTCAGGACTATCACGAGGCCGCCTAAACGACACTCGTGCGGGTGAAGATCTCGGGTAAGGACTTGCTCCATATTTCCGGTCTAACCCGACCATGGAGTTTGTACAGTCTCTTACCCTACCAGCTCCTAGTATATAAGCTATGTATAACTTCAGGAGTGGCACTCCCAGTATCCAAGCTATGCATCAACCTCGGGAGTGGTGCCTAACGGGACGTCACCGTTTTGACCGCCGTCGAGACGCGGCGGTCAACCGGGGCATATGGAAAAAGGCACCCCTTTTATTTTTGTCTAAGTGGCGGTGACGTCGCCAAAGGTTCTAACATGTCACATATACTATCTATGTCTGCATGGTAATCATTTAGCACATAATACCGAAAGCAATATAACATGCAAGACATGATTATAAAGCATGTTAGATACCTAGCAGATCAACATGTTAGATAAGATAACTATGCTAGTATGCATACAATTCAAATCTTATCAAATATTATGGTTTATCATATTTAAGACATCCAAGAATTGTTCCTAAGAAAACCCCAGCGGGAATTCCCTAGCGTGAATAAATCCTACCATTGGAGAACCAACGCACCTGGGTTAGCGATCCGGTCTTCAGAATCAACCCGCGTAACAACGAATCACTCCGTCGAACTACTATCACGTACCCGCGATAATCCTAATTAACACAATTATTTAAAATCAAATTTAATTCCTTTTTTCCCTAAAGTAAATCAAATATTAATTTATCAATCTAACCTAATCATTCAAATACTAATTAACCAAATTTTTATTTTACAAATTAAATTAATTAAAACGTTAGATTAACTTAATTAAGCTTAAATAAATTCTATCATATTTATATCCATTTAAACCCATCATCTAGCCCAAGTCACCTAATCATACTCATGAAAAGTTAAATTATTTTTATTGTTATTTTTATTATTTTATTATTATTTTGACTAGTCAACGGTCAACAGTTGACCCGGTCAATGCGGTGGACCCGGTCAACACAGTGGACCCGGTCAACACAGTGGACCCGGTCAACGCTGTTGACCTGGCCATCGCGGTGGACTCGGTCAACGCTATTGACCCGGCCAACGCGGTGGACTCGGTCAATGCTGTTGACCCGACCAACGCGGTGGACCCAATCACTATTCGTTCGGCTTAACTTGAGTCTAACCCAAGCCTAGCCAGTTCGGTTCGATCGAGTTAGCTCCAATTCATCTAAATCCAAGTCCGACTCGAGTCTGGTTCAAGTTAATTTGGTTCAACTCAGGTTCAATTTAATTGATTCAACTTACCTCAACTAACTCAACTCGAACCCAAACTTAACTCGAATTCAACCCAATTAACTTCAATCTAGTTCAACTCAACCCATTCACTAACTCTACTCAATTAAATCATAAATTTTTTCTTAACTAATTTTATCATGCTTAATTAATGCACTAAGCTTAGTTAATTAACACTAAGCATGTTTAAATTAATCTAAGCATTTCAACAACACTAATTTATTCTAAACGTGTTGAATTACGACTAAACATGCTTAAATAAATCGCTAATCGCGATTAGGGAATAATAAAGCTGCCTTAGCCGGAATCACTATTCACCATCGGAAACACTATTCACTCGCCGGAATAGTAACGTCGTCGCCGGAACCATAGCTGCCACCTCGCCGGAGCTCGCGAAATCAGCGACAAACTTGACGGCGAGCTCCGCAAGCCTACGCACGTGTGGGAACCGACAACAACCTGTGCAAAATTCGGCCATCAACACCTAAACGGTCCAAATTTTTAGAGTCGCCGGCGAACTTTAGGGCGAGTTCGCCGGAGGCTGAAATCGCCCAATAACAGAGGGGAAACGGAGCTCCTAACCTTGCGATCGCATGGGGAAGGAGAGGTGGAGGATCCGACCGGCGAGGAGTGGATTCGCAGCTCCACTTGTCGCCGGAGGTGCGGCGGGTCGAAACAAGCAGCGGCGACGAAACCGTCGCCTGCTGCAATCGCGTCGGGGTCAAACGCAAGCTCACGAGCTTGCGGAGAGGGCGACCAACTCGAGCCCCAGCAACCACGAACGACGCGTCGGTGATCCGTGCGTGGAACGACGGCCGGACGACGGACGGTGGCTGCGGACGGCGAGCGATTTCAGCACTCGATGAGGAAGGTTGCAGGGGAAAAATGGAAGGCGCGCAATAAGCGCTTCCATCGAGCTCCCCTCACCGAGACTAGAAGCAGAGGCCGGCAGGAGGCGGGCGACTGCCGGCGGAGGCTGCGGCGATGAGAAAATCGCCGCTCGGGGCCTCCACCTCGAGTCTTCGGCTCCTCCGGGCTCCGGTGTCCAGCCCCATTTGCCTCAGTGCAATCGCCAGTGCTCGCCCGGTCTTCGCGGCTCTCGCCTCTTCGCGATAGCCCTAAGCCCTAAAAGCGGCTCTTGCCTAAAAAAAAAAGGGATCGGACCTAAAAATTTTTTTGGGTTGCCTACATATCTCCTCTTAGAAGAATCAGGCCACCACATAGTTCTTATTTATCTATTAATTTATTTTTTAAAAAAATAAAAAATACATTATGAAAGAAAAAATTACCTTTTAATTTTTTAAATCATTTTCTTCAATTATCTTCAATCTACCGCTTGCATTGTTTCCTCCCGCCATTGAAGTAGTAGCTGCTTCTTCGTCTAATTTTGTAGAACCTGCATCATAATTATTATTTTGAACTCGATCTTCTGTATCTAGCCAATCCTTCAAACAAATACAAGCTTCCGTGCTTAAAAGATTCAATCAACTTCTTTTTTCATCCAAGACTCGACCTCCTGCACTAAAACAAGATTCTGATGCCACTGTAGACACCGACACGCTTAAAAAATCACGAGCAATCATTGACATTATAGGAAAAGATTTTTCATTTATTCTCCCCATGAGTCCATTAGGATTCCAAGTACTTTCATGATCTTGTTCTAAATAAATATTAATTTTTGTAATACCTGAAATATTAGGTGAATGTTTTTGTGATCTTCCAGTAATATTAAAAATATTACTTGGTAATCCTAATTTAAGTTTATTTGATGTTGAAGATGAAGGTGTTACTTGTTGTTGGTGAGCTACTCCATATTTATTTGAATATAAATTATATACATTGTGTAATAATTTAGTTATTTTATTTTTAAAATCTACTACATTATCATCTAATAATATGTTATTCTAATATTCATCAATTAATGAATAAAGTCCATATCACTTTATTCTAGGATCTAAACAATAAATAAGACCAATATTAGTCTAGTATGTGGGTGTTCGAATACTTTAAAACTAATTACTCTTAATTACAAATAATACACATATATATCATACTATTATATTGACTAGTCCACACATCAGAAGTTAATGAGTAATTAGAAATATTATTTTTAAATTTATTAAAAATATTATTTTTATATTCATAAAAAAATTTATTATATCAGAACAGACTGTATTTCTACAAATTCCTTTAAAATGAGGATAAAATGCATGTATTAAACGAATAAAATTAGTACTTTGACCATATAAAAAAGGCAATTCATTTCTAATTATAAATTTAACTAATTCTTTTCTAGCATGATCAACATTATATCTAAATGTTGTTAAACTAACATAATTTATATTTAAAAACTGTGGAGCAGAAGAAATTTGTTCTTTATGACTTGCAATATATCTAAGTAAATGACTAGTTCCTGATTTTGAGGATGATGATAATAATTTTTTGCACTTCTTACAGCGGGCTTTTTCAATATTCTCAACCATGATAAGATCAAATTCCTCCCATACTGAACTAGTTCTTTTTTACGAGTAGACGTAGTTTCAGGTTCGGTTGCAGTAGTATTACATCTGTAGGAGGATTTTCAATACTAGCATTTGAGATCTACATAGAATTAGAAGGATTAGAATCAAATTCCTGTGAAAAATATTGATAATTGTATATATTATAGTTATAGCTATCATTGTTGTTATCTGCCATCTTAATAATACTTAAAAAATTAGTTTACTTAAAGACTTAAGAGAGAAGACGTAGAAAACGCTAATATGAAAGATAAACAAGGATCAAGAGGAAAAAAAGAGAGAGGAACGAAATATAAAAATCAGATACTAAAAGAAAAAATTAGGAAAAAATTACGAGAGGGGCGGAATTAAAAATAGAGACTAAGTTAGGAGAGGGAAGCCGCTCGAGAGGGAAGCTGCTAGTTAGGAGAAAGACGGAATAAAAATAGAGCCGAGATGGACGAAATTAAAAACAGAGACGAAAAAAAATTACGAAGAGGAACATGATAATTAAATTGCAAGGAACACGATAATTAAATTGCAAAAAAAAGAGATTAAGAGAAAAAAAAATTACGAGAGCTAATAATTAACTTACAGCAGAAAACAAAGATTAAGAGAAAATTTTTTTACAAAAAATAGAGATTAAGAGAAAAAAAATTTTAAGAGAGCAAATAATTAAGCAGAAAACAGAGATTAACAGGAAAAAATTTACCAGAGCGAATAACAGAAAATAGATATTAAGAGAAAAAAAAACAAGAGAGCGAACAACAAAAAACAGAGATTAAGAGAAAAAAATTTAAGAGAGCGAATAATTAAGCAGAAAACAAAGATTAACAGAAAAAAATTTACCAGAGCGAATAGGAGAAAACAGATATTAAGAGAAAAAAATTAACGAGAGAGCGAATAATTAACGCAGCAGAAAATAGAGATTAAGAGAAAAAAATTAGGAGCTCTAAGACAAGTAAAAAATATTTTTACAGAGTTTGATCTCCACAATCCGCCAATGTTCTTGAATCTACATCTAAAACTTAACCGTTGAAGAGAAGCAGAGAACTAGAGAATTAGAAGTGTGAATTCGAGAGCTGTGTGAATGAAATGTGATAGGATGGGGATATTTATAGGGGAGTGAGGGCATGGCTGGGCTCTGTTCTGGAATGTCAGGCGAGCAGAAGGTGAGCAGAGGACGATCTGGCTTTTCATGCCGAAATCCCTCTTCTGGGAAGCTGCGACTGCAAAAGCTGAATGGGCGTGACTGCTAGCTTGGTTCTGGAAATTGGAGGACGATGGGCAGAAACCTGAGGACGATGGCCAGCTTTTTTTTCGAGAAGCTGCAAGCGAAAGGATGTCGCTGCTCTGGGAAGCCGCGAGTTGCGAGGGGAGCGAAGGATGACATGGATTTCTACCTCTGTTCTAGGAAGCTGCGACTGCACAAGCCGGTCGCTGGCTCTGTTCCGGGAAACCTCGAACGGAGGAGGATGATGGCCGACTTTTTTCCAGGAAGCCGCGAAGCGAAAGGCATGCGTGCCGAAGTGCCGTTGCTCAGGAAACCACGAGTTGCGAGGGGAGCGAAGGATGATATGGATTTCTGTCTCTGTTCTGGGAAGCTACAACTGCACAAGCCGACTGCTGGCTCTGTTCCGAGAAACCGCGAACGGAGGACGATGGCCGGCTTTTTTCCGGAAAGCCGCGAGAAAGGCATGCGTGCCGAAGTGCCGTTACTCGGGAAGCCATGAGTTGCGAGGGGAGCGAAGGATGATATGGATTTCCGCCTCTATTATGGGAAGCTGCAATTGCACAAGCCGGCTGCTGGCTCTGTTTCGTGAAACCGCGAACAGAGGACGATGGCCAGCTTTTTTTCGGGAAGCCGCGAGGCGAAAGGCATGCGTGCCGAAGTGCCGCTGCTCCGGGAAGCCGCGAGTTGCGAGTGGAGTGAAGGATGAGCGTAAATCCCTATTCTGTGAAGCCGAAAGGGTGCTTGCTCTATTCCACTAGTTGCGAGCGGTCTGGGAAACTGCGACCTCGACCGCAAGCGTTCAGATCGCTGCTGGCTCTATTCTGGACTTCTGGGAAACCTCCGCTAGCTAGCTTTTTCAGGGAATCCGCGACCTCGACCGCGAGCGAAGGGGATGGCGGCGTGGTACTGTTCCGGGAAGTTGCGATCTGACCCAAGGCACTTCTTTTCCGGGAAGCCGCGAGAGCGAAGGGCGTGGCGCCGGGAAGCCGCGATCTGACCGAAGGCGCTTCTTTTCCGGGAAGCCGCGAGGAAGGGGCATGCGTTCTCTGTTCAGGGAAGCCTCATATGCAGAGGAGTGGGCGGCCGGAATTGGACACCCTCGAGCGTTGCTTGCCACTCCAGTCGTCGCTCGGCTCGCCTCGAAGGTGCTCTAGTTCGACGCCGGTGGCCCGGATCGTGCCACTCATGTCGGGTTAGGCACGGCACGAGCCCGTGTTAAGCACGACACGGGCACGTGCCGTGCCGTGCAGTGCCGGTGGCCCGCGGAGGCGCGGCCCAGCACGGCACGCGTGCGGGAGCGGGGTGTGCTGAACACGACCCGGATCGGGCCGGGCGCGGGCCGCCCACGGACGGCCCGACCCGTTTTACATGCCTACTCCCAAGGCAGCCAGCCTATGTTCAAAGCAAATCACTCATCAGGGATTACCCCGAGTCCGTTAGTGTCAACTCTACATCTCTATCCTATATGCCTATACACTAACATTGGCAGAAGGAGCTGGTAACTACGACACCCCTTCTATACATCATAAGTACCATACAACGTTGTAATTCTTCCCATAACAGAGTCACCACACCATCTACAGCCTGACCTGCTGAAATATCCTGCATATAATACCAATGAACCTGGACTACTCAGGGACCCACATTTTGAGCATGTTAGTGTCCTCAGGTTCCTTAGCCTTGTAACGCATTGAACGATATTGTTCCTAGCACACTATTTACCTTGAAGTAACATAAATAAGTTGAGTTCTGTACCAAAGTAAGATCTCGGTTGCACCAAAGCATCTGTGGCTAAGTCAACCGAACTTGCATCTCTACCTTAGCTAGCATATGGCTCCTCATCACATGTTGGCATATAGTACCCTAAGAACCTAATGTCATCTCTTAGGTTATTATAATCTTAAGATATCCAAAGTCCTTAATCATCACTTAAGACCACTCTAGGTCTTAACAATAACATGAACTTAAAGTGTCTCTAGATCAAGTCTCATGTCATCATGTTCTATGTTCTTGTTAAGTGTCTCGACATCTATAGCATAACATTAACATACCAACAATACCATAACATAATCATAATCAATATGCATATCATAGAGTCACATATCCTAACATAGCATATCATCCTATCCTATATCAAAATTACATGTTAATTAAGTATGTAATAAAGCAGACAAATAACTTATCAGTCTATACAATAAATAACAATCGACCCTTAGGACTCAGAACTGTAGTAGACCATAAATTGAAACCATAAACCCTCACATGAGTCTCAAAGTAATTTTTTTATCCTCTTAGGACTCAGCACTATAGTAGGCCATAAATTGAAACTATAACCCCTCACCTTAGTCTCAAAATAATTTTTTAGCAAGAATCACAACTTGGTCGTGATTCTTAAAAAGCAAGCAAACAATAAAGCAAAACAACTCCTTCCTTCTTCAACATAAATCATAGCTTGGTCGTGATTTGTCAAACAATAGCACAACAACTCAACCTCCTAAAATAATAATAAAATACAGCCAAATAAATCATAAACAATACAAGCCAATAAAATTACCTATCTGCCTTTCCTACTCACATCCTTTTTATTTAATTCCTTTTTAATCAACCAATTAACTAACAATTTTAAATAATCACTTTGCGATTAAAAAAATTTAAATAACCACAAAATAATCACAAGTAAATAACAATACAACCCCACTCATCACAACTCTATTCACATCCATAAAATATATTGCATTTAAACCCGATAATTTAACTTAAATTAAAATAAATCCAACAACTTAAATGTCAACACCTAAATATAATTCCTTTTACCAATACATCAACAAGACCATAAATTAAATATATATTTTAACAATTTAATCATGCTAACAATCCCAAATCAACATATACCACCTTAATTAACCTAATATAATAATTTAATAATTATGTAAAAAATCTAGTTATAACAAATTAATATGTAAAATCACAAATTAGCCAAATTCATTAAATCAAAAAATCTAACTAGCCTAATTACCTAAATTTATAATAAGATCAATTTAATAATTCTGTAAAACTCCTAGTTAAATTATTTTAATTCTGTTTAATGTAATTTAAATAAAGTAACCTCTATCAAAATATTCCTTCATGCATATAACATACAAACAATCCATTTATGATGCTATTCAAATATTAAGAACAGGGAACATAAAACGTATGCAAGACATCAAAATGTAAAATCCCAAAATAGAGTATTACAAAATAATGGATCAAATTTAAAATTTTTGTTTAGGATGGCTTTTATGTGAGACCCGTGATTTTTGAATAAGAGCAATAGAGTAATTTTAGTATTTAGAGGGTTTAATTGTAAAAGAAATTCTTTAAAGGACTTATTTGTAAAATCATATGAATTTTTGAAGTATGAGATTCTGATGTGAAAATTATACCATCAGATATTATTTTTGATAAGGAATTCAACGGCGCAGACGGATCATTATTTGGACGTCGTTTAATCGGTCAATTAAACAATTAAGATTTAATTAGAATTTAAGATTTTAATTAACAAATAAAAAAATATTTTTTTTTCTTTTTCCCACCGAGCGCGCCCTCGCGCGTGCTCCTCTTCCTCTCTCTTCTCTCTCCTCCTCTGCAGCGGCGACGGTAAAGGCGATCATTTTTCCCGTCGATGCTCCGGCGAAACCACATCGAATTAGGCTCCCAAATTTTAGCCACAGGTAGATCTCGACCTCCTCTTCATTTTGATACCAAGATGCCTAAATTTGGTGTAGAGATGAAGGAGAAATCGCGTGAGAGGCGTCGGCGGCGAGGGTTTCGTCGTCGGAGCTTGCTCCGACGATTACCGGCCATTCCGACCGTGAAACCTTGCAAACTTGGTACCTATGGATTCTTCTTGACGAGAGCTATCCATTGGTACCAGAGTTGAGGGCTATTGGCCGTCGGTTGGCCGCCGACGAGCTAAAAACCCTAACTTTAGGATTTCGCTCAAAATTGATCGCGTATGAGCTATAAAAATTGGGGCAAATATGATTTTTGGAATCCTCATGAAGATAGCTTTCAATTGGTACCAATATTGGTGATGATCGAAGAACTTCGCCGGCGAGGGTTCCGGCGAACTTTCCGGTGAACTTTCCGACGACCGCCAGAGAAATTTTCCGGCGAACTTTGGATAAAAATTGGGGTGATTCTAGAGATCATTCTAAGAGTAGTGGTGAAGAGAGATTTGAGAAATTATTTCTAGATTGAGAATTAAAATTCGTTGAATAATTGACAGGAAAATATAAAAATGCGTAAATGACGGCACGTGGATCGAGGCAGACCTTAAGTTGGTTCCGAGGAGTAAACCGCCAAGTCAGGTGTGTTGGTTCTCCGATGGTAAGATTTATTTAAGCTAGGGAATTCCCGCTGGGGTTTTTTTAGGAACAATTCTTGGATGTCTTAAATATGATAAACCATAATGTTTGATAAGATTTGAATTGTATGCATGTTAGTATAGTTTATTTTATCTAACATGATTATTCTGCTAGGTATCTAACATGTTCTAGATTTGTGTCCTGCATGCTGTACTGTATTTCTTGCTATGTGTTAAATATATATCATGCGGACATAGATAGTAGATAACGACATGTTAGAACCTTTGGCGACGTCACCGCCACTTAGACAGAAAAGGGGCCTTTCCCATATGCCCCGGTTGACCGCTGCGTCCCGACGGTGGTCAAACGGTGACGTTCCCGCTAGGCACCACTCCCGAGGTTGATTCATAGCTTAGATACTGGGAGAGCCACTCCCGAGGTTATGCATAGCTTATATACTGGGAGTTGGTAGGGTAGGAGACTGTACAAACTCCATGGTCATGTTAGACTGGAAATATGGAGCAAGTCCTTACCCGAAATTCACCCGCACGAGTGTCGTTTAGGCGAGCTCGTGATAGTCCTGAGATGGTTAGCAAGGATGAGCCCTACCATGGACGTGGCACCGATGGAGTCGAGGTTGCCACAGCTCCTCGTGCGGATGTGCGCCAATCTCGATAGACGTCGACTGCTACTGGACTAGGAAGGTGATTCCACATGCGACGCCTTGGACAGTGGATCCGTAGACCGCACGGCTATCACCCTTGACGTCTGCAGACGATCGGATGAGTAGTCCGGATCCTAGGGTGGTTATTCTGGCTAGCCGTGGCCGATGACATTGTTATATGGCGACCCTGTCTACGGACATCGTGTAGTACTACATGGGTGTCGTGGCCCCTACAGAATCCGGGGAGGATGTAAGGGCACGACGGTTTCGTTAGGGGAGGCATGGTCGGCGACTAGCGAAAAAATGGAGAGGGATACTGAGTCACCCGTCCTCTCCGCCAACATCAGTGCGGCGGGCATAGGTAGAGACAGAGACAGAAAGGCACTGATGGGTTTACTGATACTCTTAGCTAGGGTATTCACTAAGCATAGGCTGGCAGCCCGAGTTTTATAGCTTCAAAGTATGATTATGACGTAGGTGACATACGGTTGACATTGACACTAGATACAATGTAGGTGAAATCTAGCGAGTTATACATCGGTAATTTATTTATATTGTTTTACTGCTTTTGATAAATTGATTTACACAAATCAATTGAAAAATAATGATTAACAACCAAAGACATTCTAGAATACTCCTCCTAGCCTTTGATTTCTTTATTCGGTAGAGCCGTAATTTCGCACTAGGCCGCAAGGCTGAGCACACCACTTTTCCTCGTGTGTGCAGGTGTGTTAGATGACTGTCCGAGTTATTCGATGAAGATGAGTTCGTCGACGGATTTATTTTTATTTATCGATGTCCTTTTTCATAGAATTGTAGTAGGTTTATAAGGGCTGTGTTTGAAGTGTTGAGTTAGACATTTTAAATTGTAAATTCCGCTGCGTAAATGATGTATATGGACTGTATGTATCACTTGATGCCTTGTATGGATCCGTTGGGTTCATACGACGGTTGCCACGTGCCCGACAGTAAGGTCGGGGCGTGACATTTTATCTATCCCTTTATCCCCAAAATTATAATTTCATGTAGGAAGGGATTTTAGGACCAACCTCTTCTTATCAATTTTTCAATTCCTCTATCCAATGTTATTGGTTTTTGCTGCTTTGGTTAGTGTGTCCTCCCCCTCTGTTGTTGCAAAGAGCATCGGTTTGACTCCCCTTCTACCAAAGGCTCCAATATTATTCTTCCAAACTTAAATCGCTAGTAGCTTTGAGAGAATTTAGAGAAGTTTGAGAATAAGGGTTCTTCGGCGGCTGATGGGAATCCTTTCTTTTTTTCAACTCCTTGTGTATAATGAGTTGCGCATGTGGAGAAGGATTAAGTTGGCAATTAACTCAATTGCCCCTATAATTTCTTCAAAATATTCGGCATCAACTTTGGTCCATATATTCTATTGTCGGACCCTAAATTGATTTAATATATATATATATATTCTCAGCCGGAATCTACATGTATAAATTTACCGATTAATAATTTAATATATTTATTTATTTATTTTCTTCACATCTCTTGGATATTCTTGTATCTATAACTTCTTTTATCCACTACTCAATAAATTTAAAAATTATAAGGATTTATTCATGTTGATAATAATTGAGATTTTAATTTAAGGAAAATTCTAACTAATATTATCATCGATACTACAATTAGAATAATAATAGGTAAATGAAGTCTAAATTAGAAAAACTAAACCTATCTAACTTAAAAGAAAAATCCACAAGTAAATATATATTTTTATATTTATTTTATTATTATTTCTCTTACTATTTTTATTAACTTATTAATCTCCTAATAAAAATCTCTAAAAAATATATTTTATAGTAATACTACAAAGGAAAGAATAAAATAGAAAATGAATATTAAATGAATCATTCCTAATATTAAAGACTGCCTAAGGATGAAGATATCTCCATTTAGATATCTAATTTCTGCTTTTTCATTCACGTTAAAATTAAATAAAGTAATTTAAAATAACTTAAATTTTTAGAAAAGATCCAAAATTAATAAAATCCTTATATATATATATATATATATATATATATTATTAAAATAATACTAAATATTAAAATAATATTTTTTTTTCCTATTTTTGAATATAATAATCGATCACATTAAATTTTTTTCTACTTTTACAGCTACTTAGAGTATAGAGATTGAGAGTGTTGAAATATATAGAGTATGTCAAAAGACTTAAACTCAGAGGTGTAATGTAAGAAGTATTTAAATAACATCTGAGGAAGATAAAGTTAAAATTAATTTGGAAAGTACCCAGAAATAATTATAAGACACCTGTTTACTAGCTAATTTATATATGCAAGAAAAATATGCCAAAATGAAATTAAAGAAATAAGATAACTCATTAGATTACTTTAGGTAATTCAAACTCTAAATTTTTTTTTACCTATGCAAAAATAAGGAACAATATTAAAATTCTCAATATCTTATCTATGATGAGAGATTAACTATTTATGATGAGATCGATAAAAAATAGTTAACTTTTATAATGTTTAATGGGAAATGCATAATATGAACTTACTAGAAAATGTATAATATGAACTTACTACAGTGGATAAAATAATAGTTAGACTTGGTAAGTTAGTTTAGCACCATCATTTCTCAAGTCTACATACAACTGTCTCAGAAGCAAATTAACAAGACTTTATTTGACATAAATGATTATAAGTCTTCGGGGATTTAAGGATTTAGTGTATTATTTTTAAAAAAAATATAGTTTATGCAAAAAGCATGATCTATATACAGTAATACAAGAGTTTCTCTTAATAAAAAAATATTGAAAGCTATAAACTCTATTCTAGTTATACTCATACCTAAGGTATCAAATCTAGAAACTGTTAAAGACGTGAGACTAATTGTTTGTTGTATAATTTTATGTAAGATCATCGTTAAGATCTTAGTGAATAGACTAGGGGTGATTGATGAATGGATTAATGAAGCTCAATCAACCCTTATGCTAGGAAAAGTGATTAAAAATAATATCATATTGAATCATAAACTCATTAAAGAATATATCAGAAAAATAATATCTCCTAGATGCATGATCAAGATGAATTTAAAAAAGCTAATAACTTAGTAAAATAGATATGTATGGAACAAATCCTTATGAAATTAGAATTTCTTTTTAGATTCAGATTCACTGAAATTGTGACCTTTGATGTATCAATTTTAGTACACTGATAATTGACTATAATTTTTCAGTAGATTGAGATGTAATATATTTTATAACGTGAGCATTGAAATGACTCCAACCGGTGAATTCATTTTAAGTGAATAAATCCTCTTCTTATATAGGAAATATGACTTAAAAATAAGCACCCTAAGAAATCTAAACAATATTGGGTTAGATCAAACGACTCCTTAATCTCATTAAATAATAAATCAAAATCAAATGCACCCTTTGATATTATTGGTCTCTCGTGAGAATATTTGGGGTGGCATTTGAGCTCTTTTTCTATCTCTTACGCTTAGGTATATTTGAGGGAGGGTTCTTCAGAGCATGAGTAACCTACGTATTTTCCTTGATTTTATTATTCTTAATTTATTCATATTGCCATCCGTACATCAATACTCCACGACTTGGTTATCTATACTTTTTAACTAATTCGATTATTCTTAATAAGCTTTGGTAGGTTCTAGCTCAAGTGGATTTTATTCATAATCCCCGATGATTTTAATTACATTTTGTCTCTAAGGGAAAACGACGGCGAAATTAACAAATTCAATCCTAACTCTTCAATATTTGTGACAATCTTCTAGACTTTATATCAGATCATATCATGTTATTTATGATCTTTATAGAGTGAAAAATTGACTGAAAGTTTATCTATAAATATTATCAGCGTGAGTACGTAGAATTAAAGGGGCTATTATACGACCAAGTCCATGAAAAATTAGGGATGCATCTCGAGACTTATCCTTTTAAATATCTCAATATGCAACGACAGTGGCATATTATATATAATCCCAAGAGGGGTTGAAGCAGACGCGTCTGCTTCTTATCCGCCCCTTGTTAGCTAATTGACAAAGTTAAGTGGGTTAGGGAAGGAGTTCATCATCATCTCTCTCTCCCTACACATAACCACAGTTTTACCTCATCTCGACCGAAAGAACGACTCACACGTAACATCAATCTTTCTTTTGAATAATTTATATATTGAGTCAACGCAATTAGTGCCACATGATGATTTTGTTTTTTTTGAATTTAACAATGTGAAATATTCGAGGATTAATCCAACCGATGGTCCCTGTCGATGGATCGGTCCATTCAGCCATTAATAATATTTTGGCAGTACGTAGAAGTTGATGAACTGTCGTGTGCCCCTCCATCGATCCCCATTGATTGATTTTTCATATTTTGAATAATAAATCAATTCACCACCAAGTCATTAAAATTGGAGTTATCGACGTATGGTAATAAATGAGAAGAGTTTAAGTAAATGGGCGGCCGAAGAGTCCCTCATCCCCCATGCCATTCAATGCATGCGCTCTCTTCCCTTCACCGTAGGACGTAGGTGGGAGGAAATTTAAGTTACGTTTTGTTGGGTTTGGAATGGGGCATGCGATTTTTATATAACGTCGATGCCCTTTTTTTTTAAACCTTCGGATAATTATTACGTTGAAATCTTCTTTCGTTATACCTTAATTGTAATCTTTCATGCTGCTCTACAATTACGTCGTCGTATTCCCTTTTAATTAGGATTAAAATCCATGGAAAGATAAAAACCTCTGGATGAAGTGGATTTTCAATAAGGTTTAGGGCCTAAAATGTAACGTCGTGTCAGATTTTAGGCCAGGCCCACCATCACAAGGAGCTACCTCCACCTCACTTAAATTTGTAAGACCATTTCGTGATATATTTCACTGTTGAAATAGATCATGTTTTCTTCTTCTACATAATTCTAAAATAAATATTAGTCTGTTAATTACTTGCGGAGTTGAATGGGCTCGAACCTAATTGCATGTGTCCGGTGCATTCCAACCGATTGAAACTAGTCTTTCACCACGAATTGTGCAGGAGGCGGCAAAAATGGGGGGTTTTAAGCTGCTGCTGCTGCTGCTGCTGGTGGGCGTTGGCCAGTGGCCATTTTTGTTCAAAAGAGAGACGAAAGTGGAGTTGAGTAGCTCATTTCATGGGATGTGATCGTCATCATCATATCTAATTCTTCAAATCAGTCTACTCATACATTTCCTTCCACCGACAGCTCTTCCCCTTTTTCTTCTCTCCGTTGTCCCACCATCTTTTTTCCTTTTTTTCTCTTTAAGGTTGTTTCGTAAGGGTATAAATTAAGATGATCTCTAAGCCCATATTATCTTAGGATGGTAAGAAAATGTCGAAGAGAGGAAGTTGGTCGGCGGCTGGGTTCTTCTGCGTTTGGGTGACCTGCATTATTGATTTGATTGACCCATAATGATAGCTTCTGCATCCAACCATAACTTTTTAATTATTGGATATACTTAATTCATATTTGTGTGCCAATAATTTTTAAAACTTTAGGAGGGGACTTGCTTTACCCAGTCTGCGTACATCCTCCACTTTGATTTATATTCTACAGTACATCAGTTCAGCCAAAAGTAAAGGAATATTACTTTAATCGTGTCATTTCATTAAATATACTAAGCTCTCTAACTCACATGATGCTTGTATATTTACGAGTGGTGGGTGCATGGAGGCAAGAATCATCAGTAGCTAATTTGGATATCCATATTTCATTTAAAAGCAAAGGCTCTCAGATAGGTTATGTAAGAAGCAAAGCATCAACTTAAAGAAGTTTAAGTCATCATATTAGCTACGTAAACTCATCAAGCACCAATTACATTTATAAAATCACATGATATCTGCATAATAAGATGGTCGAGACGAGATGTCAGTGATTCATCCTCCTTCGAGCTCTTAATCATTATTATAGCAAACACTCATTATTGATTAAAGTTTTTGCTCAAAGGGTTTCCTAAAAGAAATGTAAAACTGCCAATCGCACTAAAACAAGTTTAAAATATTCTTTCAACTAAAGAATCATTTGGGAATTTCACAATGGAAGGCTGCCAAGAAAATATATTTATCCAATTTGAAGGATTGAGTTTGACAGATGAGATCCAACCATTTCCAAGTCTCAAGGATCAAATAGCTGTGGAGGGTGAAGTCCCACCATCTTCCTCCTCCGCGGAGTTGTTTGGTGTTCCCTCCCCACCCTCCTATCATTGAAGCAATGTCGATAAGCCAAACCCCCTGGAGCACGGTGGGTGACAGCAATTAGTTTAGACCTGGCAGCAAGTGAGGCATCCCCAACACCTGCCCTGCCAAAGGGGCAGCTTCCCCACCGACTTACAATCATGACATAATATACATTTTAAATATAAATAATCAGCCGAAATTACTTCAAAGTGGAATTACAAATTTTTTTAACCCTATCAATTCTCACATCTGTGATCACTAATTGTACAGCAGTAAAAATTTTGACAAAGAATTAATTGAGCTGAATAAAACGTATCTCCTCCTTCCTTCCTTCCTTTCTTTCATCCCCGGAGAAGACATGGTGATACAGCATGGCATAATAATGATCTTTTCAATCAAGTGATGAAAAAGTATACTTTTTAGTTATTGTTGGTGTAGCTCAATATGGGGGGATCGACGTAGGGGCCATTGAGCCAGCCCTGGGCGATGATACGGTGAGCAGTTTCCGTCATGTGGATTCCGTCCCAGCTCACATGAGCAGAGATGTCCGAGCAGACGCTAGAGCCATTTTGGTCGCACTTGGCATGGAGGTTGAAGTTGTATTTGCCCTGGCCGGGAGCGCCGCAGCAAGTCCTCAATGCTCCAGCTTTGAACCCTGTCAATTTAAAGCAGAAGAGTTAGAGATCTCTGCATCTCGACAACTTGAGCTTGGTATAAAGTGAACAATTGTGGTAGATCAGAGCACTTACCACAGCTTGGAATTGAGATCCAGAAAAGCAAACGAAAATTTACCAAAGACTAGTCTTCAGAAAATACTTAGCAGAAGGAACTATGATATCTTCAACGATGTCAAATTGTAGTCATCTTTCATTTTTAACCCTCGTATCGACCTAATACGCAGTTAACTTTTCCCTTTGTTTTGTAATACTAGCCTATTGTTCTATGTTTTACCTGATCCAATAGTATACTTAATTAAAGTAATAGTAAATTTTATCCAAATTTTAACTTAAAAGGGTCTAGATAAAATTTTAGGATATATTTGGTAAGAGGAGGAATGTATTCTCACCCTAATTTTAAGTAAAATTTGGAACATAGATTTTGCTTCATACTACTTTATACCAAATAGACATTATGAAATGTTGATTAGTGGCACTTGATTCATGAGTGTCCATATCAGTGTATTGCGTATTCAGCTATGATCGGATACTCTTATGTGATTTTCACCTAATACAAACCTGATATAGATTAATTGACACCTAAACCAACTTAAAAGCAAGATGATGACCAACTGGACCCCTACCCAAGTTTTTTTATTAGAGATACAAGAAGGGAAGTAATTTTGACAAACAGACCTGATGCAGAAAATGATGGAAATGGCAGCTTTTGTATTCTTTTTTTACATCAGAGCTTTTCTTGGAAAAGAATCTGATCCCTATTGGCCATTGTATTGTCACTAATAGAATACAACTTTTCTTTGTACTGTATCACATTCTGAGTAAAAAGGCACAGACACTATGGCAAGATAGGCTTGTGGACCATGGCACCTCCATCATGTTCCCTCACCACCCCCATTAAATAAATATCCTTTTATTATTTCTGGCAGCCAGATCTAGGTGTTGAACTATAAGCCACATGCAAAATTTGTTTCCACGGTCAATCCTTTCATGCATGATGATGGCTGTGCCTTTAACATTTCGTCCTCATGTGCTTGTAGCACGTGAAAGAGGACGTAAGAATTATTTATATAATACTACTGACGAAACCATCCATGCATTTTTTTAAGAGAATGGAGAGAAAAAAAAAGGCGTCAATCATGGAGCAGCAGCAGAATATAGACGCGGCAATTGATTAAACAGTTTCCCGTGTGAGTTCAACAATAAAGCGGCAGCAGCTGGCAATTTGTGGACGGGAAATGGAAGCCACACCGTCATTCCGCCAGCCAACGGCGGTGGAATTGGGGGGACGCAGAAGAAGATAAATAGAAAGCAAGTGGCCTCTGTCAAAACCCGGGAAGTGCACGTTGAGGGCCCAGTGAACTGGGCCCTTATGGCCACAGCAGGCCCACAATGGACTCCGAGCGGATCCCCTCCAATTGCCCCCATTTATTGGAGTTTCCAAGTGCAGAAGTAAGATGTTTACCCTAGTGGATTTCAGAAATGTCATTGATTCTAAGCGGGATTTTTTAACAACAATTATAGAGAATCCTTTAACCCTAGGGACCACATTAAAGAAGCGGCCAGATGCTTCTACTGTTTGCCCTCCTTTTGAACGGTTCAAACCACCCTAATGGACTGCATTTATGCTTCTACATTTCTGCTAGGCATATGATCGAACGCAATGTAGCACATAATATTTCTCATGATTAAACACAATAATCATCTAAGAAAAGGTCGTGCAATCGAGCAAGATATCATCATGGAATAATTGGTACTCGGAGGAGGACTCACCATATTTTAAGGGATCGATCGAGAAGTCGAAGACTTGGGCGTAGAGGTCGGCGTAGCGGATGGACGCGGCCGGGTACTTCTTCTGGAGCCGCCTGAGCTGCCGGCCGAGCAGCGTGTTGTGGTACCAGGACAAGGTGTTGAACCTCCTCAGGCACCCGGTCCGGGGCCCGTACTCTGCTGGATCGGAGACGTTATAGAGCGTGAGGTAGAGAGGGAAGCAGCCGACCGGCAGCACGCCCGGCACGATGATATCGACTGCGCCGAGGCCGATTAATCTCTGTGCGTACCAACAAGGCAACAACGCGCATTAGCTCCACCTTGGGGAGGTCAGATAGATACCAAATCCAGCTTAAAATAGATCTCTTGCTGCAATTACCTCAACGCCCTCCCCAATAGCTTGGGTGACATGGGGCACCAAGGAGCTGACTTTGGTAATAGGCCAGCCGCCGAAGATCCCGGTGTTGTAGTCGTTTCCCCCGAACTCGCCGACGACCAGAAGCGATTTGCTCACGAAATCCTTGCAATCTGCAGCATGTTAATGACATCAATGGGGCGCCGAAGCAGGAAACTGGGGGGAGAATGATTTGGGGATCAATTCGCGACCTTGGGTCGAGCCGCAGATGGAAGGCAGCAGCTTTTCGAACCGATCCACCTGTTCGTGGACTGAGGCGTTGACCCAGAGGCCCTTGCTGAGGCCGCGCTTATGGTAGAAGTCGAACGGCAGGGCCGGGGCAGCGATGAAGGCGAAATTAGCGCCCTGGTTGAAGCTGGCGTTCTTGGCGGTGTTGGGCGGCAGATGCGGAAGCCCGACCCCCTCAGCTACACAGCCCAAACACATCAAAAATCGAGAACCAGCAACAAATTAGGGCTGAAATCGAGAGAAAAGGGAGAAAATTACCGATGAAATCGATCACGAGGCGGCCGTCCGAGCAGCGGCCGGTGTGGTGGCCGAAGTAGGTCATGCCGTAGGGGAGGCCAGCGATGACGACGTTACCGGTGTCGGAGAGCGAGTCGCCGAAGTTGAAGAGGGCATTGTAGCGCTGCGCGAAGGCAGGGTGGGAGGAGGAGACGAGGAGGAGGAGGAGGAGGAGGATCGAGAGCTTCATCGTTCGCTCGCTTGCTCGCCCGCTCGCGTTGACGATTCGTCTGCGCTCTTCCCCTCTCTCGCTGTCGCCTGCGCTCTCTCCTCCTTATCTTATAATTTTGGGCTTTTAACTTAATGAGTATGTCCGCCCTCATTAATTGCTGGCTTTACATACCAACTCTTCCTTGGGCTCGTGATTCGTGAGCGGAGCGCGATGGATGAGTTGGGTTTTACCTAACCACGAGGACTTGGCGAGGTTATGATTTAATTTTTATTTCAATCAGACTCGCCTAACCAATTAAGACTCGGTCGATGCCTCGTGACACGGACATTTAATAGACGGTGGAAATTTCCAATTGCGTGCACATATTGACTTCATACATTTTTTTCCTTAGGTCAAAGATTCCAATTTCATCATGTACTCTATCCACGTTAAATCTAACCGCTGTAGTTATTATTACTTCATTCCAAATATAATTAGATGCTTCCGAGCGAAAAAAAATTTTAATCAGCTTTTTCTTTTAATTTCTGAAATTTCTAATGACATTATACGATGGGAGGAAGTTATAGGTTAAAAACTAAACAATATGATTTACTTTTATAATATTTTTTTTATTACAGATTCTTATAAATTTATTTAATTAATTAGAGTAATAATGATTGATCAAATGATTACAAATCTATGGTGCATGAAGTGTACATTTTCTCTAGATCTAATATTGAATATTCTATGCTTATAATTTCTTTAAAAATGTTATAAATTTTAAGATGAATTTATTTTATTATTGTTTTTAATGATATCTTATTTTTTATAGTAAATAAATAATCACTGTTTAAAAATTTCAAATTGGTTTGAGATTTTTTTGAACTGAAAAACTTTATTCCTTCTAAATGATATAAATTTAACCGTAAAAACTAAGAAAATAGAAGCCTACAGGGGTAAAAATGAGAAAACAACCGAGAGAATGATAAATTTTGATAATTTTTATTTTGAATTAATTGGATCTAAAAATAGGTGAACTAATAATTAGGATCATCAGAAAAAATCGGAGAGATGCAATAACAATTTTAATTTTTTTATTAAAAAAAGGCAGTGATACAAGTACAATTGATTTGATTTATGCTTTTTCTCTTTTTTTTTCTTAAAATGGTCATGGAAAATCACATTATTTTCTGTCCTTTTCATGTCTCGTCATATCACCTTTATTTTACTTTATACGCATTTGAATTGTCATAGAGGAATAAAAATATTTAGTAATTGCAAGAGAGCTGGAAGAACTAGTGTTGTATCATCAGCAAACAAATCCATCTTACCGAACAAGCTTCTGGTCATGACTTTGCTTTTTTATTTTAAAATAATAAAACAATATGGAAACAAATCAAAAGGCAAAATATGACGTGTATATAGAACAAATCAAAAACACGATGTGGAAAAGAACATGTTACCAAACATGTCCTTTTTCTCTTGGAAAGTCTCAGAAGATGTTCCTGCAAATGTGAAGTAAGAGCCTTGGGACAAGGTGTCTCACTATTTTACTGAGTTGAGAGCAGTAGAGCAACGCAGCTGAGCTGCTTAATTAAGGGTAAAAAGCGGTTGCCGTTGCCCATTCCTGCCTCCTACCAAGTAGTGAGTTCTGAGTCCTACGGGAGGGATGCCTTGGGCTGCTGCCAGAGGGTTCTTCGGACGCCACAAGTCACATATCGGTTGGTGGATGCATGGATCAATCCCCCTGTCATCACAGAAAACAACAAATGGCAATGAGCACAGGAATATTGAAGGAGAAAGCAGAACGATGGTGAATAATTCTAAATGATGACAACGGGGGTAGCTGGCTAATTCTGGTCCAGCTGAACAATGACACAGGATGAGTGTGACCACAATTAAAAGAGGAATAAATTACTGATGCAGGACAACCAAAGAAGAAACAATACTCATAGCAGGTAGAGGAATAATGATAGAGATTTTTGAACCATTACATAAATGCATATAGATGGACGACAAGATATTTTTTTTTCTTGTTTTTTTATCAGCTCCAAGATCAAAAAAAAAACTAGACAAAGATTGAAGTATATGACCATCGGTTGTTGCCAGACGAAGACTTTTTTAAGTAAACCACAGGAGGGGAAACATACCTAAATTCTGCTTGGTGAAAAAGGGATTAGGTGTTTAACTCTGAATTCTCCCTCTCCATAGCTATGATATAAGCCAGCCTATCATGTGCCTGAAATCATGCTTCATATTTATCATGTATGCATATAACTTGAATACACAACCAAACAATGTCATTATTGCACTTGTCTTGCCTCTGAAAGTTCACTTTTTGCCTCTTGTTTAGATGCAGCAGTGTCATACCTGGAAGATTAGTAGTGCTAAATAGCATCTAAAGCTACAAACAAAACTTGAAGCATTTTAGACAAAAAATTCTGACCAGTTGCGAGGAATCCCAACTTCGTCACGTGCTGAATAATTGAATGGACCTTTCAGCTCCACGCCATGCTCCTTCAATAGGTCTTATTAAGGAGTGCCGAATAAGTCAGCATAAAAGTTTAAATTAGTTCAAGATTATGGTTGACTAACTAGTGAACAAAGAAGCTCTTGCTTACCCTTAAAAGCAGCACAAGGAACCCGGCCCATCCTTTCACAAACATGAAGGAACCAGTATAGTCCAACAGCAACGTGTGCCAATTCTTCCTCGGCAATCTTGGACACTATGTGTGATGTTCTGTGATCACCGAAACCAACCAGTTTCTGGACTAGCCTTGGCCCTGCATCTAGACCTCTAGCCTCCTGAAGAAAAGATAGTTGCTTCGGAACGGTCATTCGATGAATCTATATCAAGTTTAGGTACAGAAGTCCTCCTCTAAATCAAACAGATACAGATGGACCAAGCAAGCTGTTACCCAAGACTAAGTTCCGATGCTAAAGTTAAAGTCAGATGCAATTTTCGACCCTCCCATCTTACTGAAAAAATATATATCTGAGACCAGTATCAGAAAACTTAGGAAGCACCTGAACTAAAGGGATCACTGCCAACCGAGCAGAAACATCTTCGGAAGATTTCTCACACTCCCTCCACAAGAAATTGTGAGCAGGCATATCCCCATAGCTGTTCACAATGAAAGTATCAAAGTAATTACTTATTAGATAGGTTTAAATGATACTGACCAGTGTCATTATTTATGGTTTAAGATTTCATCCTCCAACAATGCAATTATGAGTCATATAAACTACTTATTAGATAGGTCTGAGTGATACTGGCCAGGGTCATTATTTATGCTCTTAAAATTTCATCCTCACCAGCAATGCAATTATGGGTTTCAAGCATTAAAGACTAGTAAAAGGCATGCCATGGCAAAGAAATCCTACTCTTCCTGAGCGCAAAGCAACCAAAGAAGAACAACCATAAAGAATAAGAAATTTGAACAAAGAGGAAGGTTCAAAGAAATTATCAAATATGTTACACCACAAGTTGATGAAATAGCTAATTGATTAACTCGATAACTAATGCCAAAACAGAAATAACGGTCCACCAACTGAGCCTTGTGTATCCATATACTTGACTAGGAATACTTAATCTGGAACTAAACTTGAAGTGTCGACAGTCTACTCTACATAAAAGGCTCGATGTTCTCATCAAAATCCAAGTCCCACTCATAAATAAAGCCTATTTGGCAGTGATAAGGGCAGATTGAATGTCCAAAAGTATCGAAAGATGCACTTTCCTTCCAAATGAACCTTTTCTAAAAATTCGGTGCAACTATTGAATGGATTATTCATTCTTTATGCTATTTAAGTAGAACTATGAAATGATTTTAGATGGATCACTAAGCTGCACAAGTTTTTGCACTAGCTGTCCTCGGTTCTACCCTCAAATCATTTGGTTTTTTGATAATCTGAAAATTGTGCTTCTGCACCTTGGAAAATTTTTGAGCTCGACCCACATCCTCATATTCAGAGCCATCCAATTTGGATTATTTGAGAGCTTATTAATAAGAGAGGAAAATTGAACAAAAGGAAAGAGGAGGGAGGCAAGGTAAGTCAAACAAAACAAAATTTCCCAATTTGGGAGAACGGGCTGGAAACATCACGGATGGGAATGGAGGGAAGATTTAACCCTTCATCCTCATTTCCATGCTGCTTGCTGAAATCATGAGACATTTTGCAATGTCGTCCCTTAGTAGTTCATCGATCACAAGATATTCACAAAAGATATCTTAAATTGGCTAATCGATACCTGAAGCCGAGCTCATTAAGCCTCTGCGAGCACCAAGTAAAGTGCCGGCTCTCGTCGTCAGCCACACGAGCAAAATCTGCAAAGAACTGGTCTCCGAGGTCCTCCCTCAATGGTGAGAAGCGAACCACAGTGTCCCACGCGAGGTCGATAGCATTCAGCTCGACGTGAGCCAAGTTATGGAGCATATAAGCATTGAGCGGCAATCCCGAGCTCTTCTGTGATGGCACTCCCTTCGGTGGCACCTACACAACATCGCACAGCATCCGTTCGACGAAATACCACAACCAGAAATACTTGCAGAAAACAGCAGACACCGTACCAGGATAGGCCTATCGGGCCGGGCAGGGAGATCGGGGGGCGTGGCTGCGCCGACAGGAATCTCGCGGCGGCACCACCGGGAGTAAGCAATATGGGAGAGGCGTGACTTCGTGAGAGGGTCGGAAGTGGAGAGGACCAAGGCGGCGGACTCAGCGAGAGAGGTGGCGATCAAGGTCGTCGCGGAGTCCGCGGCCGTGGGAGGGGATGGGCCGTTGGGTCCCCAAGCGCGGTCCTCGTTGGGCGGAGCGTCGCGCCAGGACTGTAGACCGGGCCACGGGTGCGGCTGCGTGCGGGCGGAAGCGACGGCCGTGCTGCTGTGGGTGAGGGTTCGGATGTGGGCGGGGATGAGAGCAGTGAAGCGGCGAGGAGGATGCAGGGGGAGTAGGCTTCGGACTACCGCGACCGCCATCGTCGTGTCGCACGGTACCGTCGACCGTCGGGTTCGGTTCGGATGAGTCAAGTGTAAGTGCTGTTTAATATAAGTTAATATAAGATGAGATAGCTATGCCATCTAATTTTTAAGTTTAACTTTACCTTTCTTTTTTTTAAAAAAAAATCTCATCTTATAACGATCAGGTTATAAATTTAAATAAAAAAGTATTAGGTTAAATTATTGAGAGTTCTTTCAACACTTTTTTTTTCTTAACATTGCCATTGGAGTTATTTGTTTTGGTGCAAGAGGATGCATGCACTCGATGATAAGAGTACAAATAACCCTCAAGTGGTAACCCATGTGAATGGTGCATCTCTTAGATTTCCTATATATATCTTTACAGTTCAGTAAGCAGAATAAAAATAAGCAAACGGGTAGAAGGAGAGATAAAATAACCATATTTGATATTATACTTAACGTATTTTATACTTGCACTGAAAAAATGTTATAATACTTCAAAGGAAGTTGAATCGATCAAGTTTAATTAATCAACCTTTAAGAAAATCCGTTCTCTTATTGGTTCACTCCAATTCGATCCCCAAAAAAAGGGTCGATCCAGTCCGCTGGTGGGCACATTTTTTATACTTCTGGCAGATCAAAGAGGTGATTTGAAACCAACGCCTCTCGTCCTTCGTCTTCTCCCTGGCAGAAGATCCGGAGGCACAGCAGCGAGATGCGTCCGAAGATAGTGCTGTTCGGTGACTCCATCACTGAGGAGTCGTTCATGGAGGGGGGCTGGGGCGCCGCTCTCGCCCACCACTTCGCCCGCTCGGTGAGCAAAGATCTAGTTTGCTCCCTGCTTTCTTCTCTTTGATACTGGTGGATCGATCGTGCCGTTTTCGTATCGATCTCTTGGGCGATGGATTGATTAATCGAATGGAGAGGGCACTTGCAGGCGGACATGGTGCTGCGCGGGTACAGCGGCTACAACACCCGGTGGGTGCTCAAGGTTGTGGAGAGGGCGATGGAGGGGGTCTCCCCGGTGGGCACGCCTCCGCCGGCGGCGCTCACCCTCTTCTTCGGGGCCAACGACGCGTCGCTCCCTGACCGCCGCAGCAGTTTCCAGCACGTCCCGCTCCCCGAGTACCGGAGCAACCTCCGCGCTCTGTGTGCTTATTTCAAGGTTGGTGTCGTGTTCGATAACGGCTAAGATTGAGGTTGGAGATTCGTTTTGTATGTCCACTTTCGCTCTTTTGCCTGCTTTTGAATTGTGCTGATGCATCTTGCTCGAGCTAAGAACATTAAAAAAAAACCTCCATTGTTTGTCGCATTGCCTTTGTAGATTGGACTAGGAAGAGGCATCATTGTTTTAAGCTCTGCAGTCTATGTGATCATGTGATTTCAAAATAGAAGCATCCAAAAAAAGGCTTCTTATTCAATACTTCCATTCTTTAGTTAGTAGACATCAATCCCTCTGGTTCAAGCTTAGGTAAAAAGTAACGGGAAGATTTTTCTTTTTTTTCGTATGCCCATCGTAGTAGATAGAAATACATTTTAAATGAAATACTAGATCCCAAAGTGACACAAGGTGCCCTCACCACTTAGGTTTCTCATACTGTGAAGAGTGAGATTGGAAGGCCGCGAAGAAGAGGTGCATGTGCATCCTGTGACTTGCCCTTATATAAAGCTCAATAGGAACAGATCGTGCAGCTGACAACGTATAACTCCTTGTTGTTTGCCAGAAATTTTCTAAACGAAACAGTGACTATTAAAGCAGCCAACATTATTTTCACACCTCCAAATTAATTTAATTGCTATCAATGAAGAAGCTAGACCAAAACAGATGGTCATCTCCAAATCCATGTTGGGGGTAAGAAAAGTTTATTCCCATATCTTAATTGTCACTTTTGACTGGAATACTTATTAGTGAATATTTTAAGATTCTCACAGTTGTATGTTACTACGATAAGTTTTGTTCAAATAGGCTTGCTAATGTATTTTTACGACCTATAATTACTCTGACTTCTAGTGTACATTATGATGTAGGAGATATGGCCCTCAACTATTATAATCCTCATCACACCACCTCCAATTGATGAGGATGGGCGTATCAAGTAAGTAGATTTTCCTCTGAAGCATTTCCCAGATTATCTTAATGGCTAGTCTTGTAATTTCAAAAGTGATTTATGGTGAGTAGATTTCCTTAAGCTTTTAGAACTTGTATATATGCTATCATGAAAAATTGACTATATTGGTAATCGTCCAATCAAGTTTGGTGTTTATTTGTAAGTAAAAGTCATCTTTTCACTTCTAAAAATGAGCATGCTCTCTTGCTTGTGAAATTACAAAATGTTATTAAGCATCCAATCTCATAAGATGATAAGTTTTTTTTTAAAAAAAAGTTCTTATTCTGAGGCTGCCATTTCTTTGTAGCTATATTTAGACTTAATGGGCAAACTATGTGTAGTGCCCTGGCAACCATTGAACCAATTTAATTATGGTATCCAAGTGAAAAAAGGTAGTAAAACTAAATTTATTATGGATCAGGAATGAAGAATGAAGTATTTGAACTATCATCTTGACTGTATCAAATTTACTTAATCATACTGCTGCATGTCTTTGGCTATAAATGACAATATTTGTAATTGTTCATGTGGAAGCACATACGAAAATATTCACCTTTACAATCAAATAAAGGATTACTAGAATTTACCTCTGCGAGTTCCTTAAGTTTAAGATGAAGTCAGAGCTGTGATCCTCTACTTGACAAATTCTTTTGGTGAACTCAGAGACAACTGCGGAGACGATTCTGGACTCCCTGAGAGAACAAACGAGTCTGCTGGTGTTTATGCAAAGGCATGCGTCAATGTTGCTGAAGAATTGGGCTTCCCAGTTATAGATGTCTGGTCAAAAATGCAGCAAATTCCAAATTGGGAGAAGACATGTTTGAGGTAACAAGTTGTTTCAAAATTTTCAGTTGAGGCCATATATTATTAGTGTATCTCTTATTTTTCATCTGTCTGATTTTTCTTTCAAGCTTAAGTCCCTGAATTTTCACTTGTCCACATGAATGCCCATAATTCAGGTTCTATTCCAATTATAGTTTATAGGCTAAATAGTTTGTCCTGTGACTTCAGGGATGGTTTGCACTTTACGCCTGGTGGCAATAGTGTTTTGTTCGAGGAGGTGGTGAAGAAACTCAAAGAGGAAGGTATTAGCCTGGAGAGCCTGCCCGTTGATCTACCCTTGTTTTCTAGTATCGATCCCAGCGATCCTTTGAAGTCTTTTTCCGACTAAGACTTTCTCCTGATGCCTATTTAAGGCTCTTTACTGATGTTAGAGTGATTATTGTGCCTGCTTAAGAAATAGTTCCAAATGCTCAAGACAATTTAAGGAATGTCACTTGATAGGGCAAGCTATCATTTGTTTGCTCTTCAGAACTATGAATTTAGGAAAAACTATCGTGTCAACCTGGATGCATTTTAATTCATATTGACTTTGTCTAATTTTTGATGTGAGCTATGGCTTGTATGTTTCCTAAGCATTATTCAAAGCACGTTAGCTTTGAAATGTACTACACTTTGAGGAGCTTTTTCCATCATTAACTTACTTTATTTTAATAATGCCAGCTATGACTGGGCAAAAAAACTTTTACCAAAACTGACCAGTCAATTTGCCACGTGGAAATGTTGACCAATTTTTATATTAAAAAATTAAAGTGATTCCTCCTCACCTCCTCAGCCGGCTCGCCTATCACTCAGCCCTCGACCGTTGAACCCATGCTAGCACTGGCTCGCCCACCTCCGGCGATCCAGTACCGACCCACCTCCACTTGGGAGATGCCGCCCGCCCTCCTCTTCCTCCGCTGCCATCGTTGACGCCGACGACATCAACGACCTCAACGCCACCGAGCAAGGTTCCCTCTTTCGAGCCCCACCTCGACCTCCTCTCCCTTTACTCACTTCCCATTCCATCTCAGAGGCCCTCGCCCATCCCTCCCTCTCTACCCACCTTGCCCTTCGCTTCTCCTTGGCCTCCCATCAGCGTCGCCTCCACAGTTGGGCCTCCCACGCGTCGCCCGAGGAGCTCTGGCAGCAGGAGGTGCCCATCCCACCGGCTGTCTTCGTCGAAGAAGTAGCAAACGAAGGAATATGTTTGGGGCGGGACAGGGTGATGAGGCGATGGGAGTGAGGATTCTTCACAAAGAAGCAGAGGAGGACGGTGGGGCGAGAAACAGAAGAGGGTTCCATCGAGACGCCGGATCTCCTCGCGGGGGCCATCCCGTTCTGCCCCGGCAGAGACCTCCACGCCCTTCTTCGCTCCCTGTCCCCTGACGAGGAGGAGGCTGCGTTCTCCCCTGCAGCCGTCCGGTTCTACCTCTCCGAGATCGTTTCCGCCCTCGCCCACCTCCACTCGCTCTGCATCCCTACCGCGACCTCAAGCCCGAGAACGTCCTCCTCCAGTCGTCCGGCCACGTAATGTTTGCTGACTTCGACCTCTCTCGCCATCTGCCTTCGAGATCCCTCTCCCCTCCTTGTCCTCCCCTGCCTCCGCTCCCCTCCGCATCGCAATCGCCGCCGCCGTCAGACGATAGGGTGAGAAGAAGTAGAGGGCGATAGGGCGAGAAGAAGAGGAGGGCGGTGGGATTCTGAGGGTTTGAGGATTCTTCGCAAAGCTCCCATTGTTCTTCATCTTCCTCCTATAAATATGACTGCATCGGCGGGCGTTCTACGAAATAAGAAGAAGAAGAAGAAGAAGGGTGTTTGCTTCTATGATCCCTGCTTCTTCCATGGAGTCTCTGCCCAATAGCGCACCGCTCATGAGACGAAGAAACGAGGGAGCGAACAATGAAGCCGAAGAGATGGTGTCTTTTCCTTCATAGTCCCCCGCCACTTTGCCGGAGCAGGTGGGCGAGCAGTAGAGGCGGTCGAGGACTTGGTGATGGGCAAGCCGGCTGAGGAATTGCTTTAATTTTTTAATATAAAAATGGGTCAATATTTGTAAGTGGCAAATTGACTGGTTAGTTTTGGCAAAAGTTTTTTTCCATCATAGCTGGCATTATTAAAATAAAGTAAGTTAACGAGGTAAAAAGTTCACACTTTGAGATTGCATGAATTCCGTGAAGGTTGGATACAGTGAATCGTTGTCAAGTTGCAGAAGTAAGTCCATTAGTTTTCAGCTTTCAATCATGTTGGCCATGGCTGCCGCTTCATATTCACCTACTCCAATGGCAATCATGGCTTTGCAACCGCCACGCGAACGCCTCCATATACAAACGCGTGCGCGCATTACTCTTCATGGGCCTTAATTTTAAAACAGCAGCAACGAAATCAAGGGGAAGAAGAGCGACAACATGGACGTCGAGATCTTGAGCACCACCCTCGTCCACCCTTCCGATCCCTCTGCCACACTCCACCAACCCTTCCCTCTCTCCCACCTCGACACCGATCGCATCCTCCAATTCCCCTTTCGCACCTTCCGCCTCTTCACCGCCTCACCTTCCGCAACCAACCACCCCGCCGACGTCATCGCCGCCGCCCTCTCCTCCGCCCTCGACCTCTACTCTCCTCTCGCTGCCTCCCTCCGCCGCCGCCTCTCTGACTCCCGCCTTGAGGTCGGCCCGTGCCCCGCCGGCGTCCCCTTCATCCGCGCCACCTCTCCTCACACCCTCGCCGAGCTCTACGCCCAGCCAGGCGCGCCGATCCTTGATCGGTTCGCCCCCGACTCATCCCCCGGCGAGGCGCTCGCCCACCCGCTCTCCTTCCAAGTCACCACCCTCGCCTGCGGCGGGTTCGCCCTTGGCATGTGCGTCCACCACGCGATGTGCGACGGCCCGGGGGCAACCCAACTCCTGACCACCATGGCGGAGTTCGCCCGCGCCGCAGGCCCGCCGCCGTTGGAGCCGGTTTGGGAGCGGGCGGAGCTGCTCGGCCCGAGGACGCCGGCGCGGGTGGAGGTGCCTCTCCTACGCGAGGTCCTGGGGTTCGACGCCGACGTGGCCTGCTCCGGGCCGTACGCGGTGGCGGAAGCGAGCGTCGAAGGTCCTCTGGTCCGGGAATGCTTCCATGTGAGCGAGGCGTGTTTGGGACGCTTCAGGAACCAGCTCGCGGAGGAGGCCGCCATTAGCTTCACCACCTTCGAGGCTCTGAGTGCTTACATATGGCGTGCCAGGTTCAACTGCTTCCTTCTTCTGAATCCTTAAAAATCTCAAAATCTGATACTTCTACGACAATGTTGATACAGGATCAACGCCACCAGTTCACCTCGTAACGAGGTGGTGAAATTGGTGTACTCCATGAATATAAGGAAGCTGCTGAAGCCGCCGCTTCCTGCAAGGTATTGGGGCAACGTCTGCGTGCCGGTGTACGTGCCTCTCACCGTCGGAGAATTGATCGAGCAACCTCTATGGAAGACGGCGAAGCTAATAAAGATGAGCAAGCACAGTGTGACCGACGAGTACGTGAGGTCCTACGTCGACTTCCAAGAACTCCATTATGCCGAGGGGATCACCGCCGGGAGGAGAGTGAGCGCTTTCACGGACTGGAGACATTTAGGCCACTCCAGCATCGATTTCGGCTGGGGCGGCCCAGCGAGCGTGATGCCGCTCTCTTGGACGTTGCTCGGCAGCTTAGAGCCATGCTTTTTCTTGCCTGATGATGCGAGCGATGTAGCGAAGAACGCATTCAAGGTGCTCGTCTCACTGCCAGAGAAGGCGATGCAAAGCTTCAGAGAAAGTATGAAGCTGTTTGCAATTGCTAACTCCACCTTGTGATCACAACGATCATTGTTTGTCTCAATCATCTATAAATTCTCGCAATAATTCAATAAGATGTAACATTGCTTACAGATTCGAAAAGCTTTCCTTGATAATATTACAATCGATATTACTATCTGCATTTGAAATCAGAAGATTAATTTCCACCTGCAGTGTCTTGTGTTCTAAAGCTTAGGAAGTTGCTTGTGGAAAGAAGGTGGTCTCGTGTAGACGATCGACGCAGCACGAATTAAAATGGCAGCAGTCAGACCCCAAATCACAAATCTCTTGCCTCCTGTCACGTAATCGAAGTAATGGATCATATATTTCACTCCCTTCCATTCTCGCTCCTCTGATGTCCTGTTCTCGTCCTGTAATCATCCAGTCTTACATCCCGATTCGAATCGAGAAATGGCAAATAGAGTTTTTTTCGATACCTTCAAGAACATCTCCAGAGGCGCATCAAATATTTCATCTACCTCATCGGTGTTTGCTGTAGATTTGAATGCCTCCTTGTCAGGAAGTATGCCGATCACAGGGAATACTCTCAGAAGATGCTGCAAGTGGGATTGCGATCTAATTGAAGCCAAGAAAGATAGCAACTACGATTTAGATGGTTGTGATGATTGGTACCTTCGAAAAAAAAGGTTCGAGAACGGCGACGACGTTGACAAGGGAAGGATCGAGGCCAATCTCTTCTTTGGCTTCCCTCAACGCCGTCTCCCGAGCATCGGCGTCGCCCTCCTCCGCCTTCCCCCCTGGAAGCGACACCTCGCCTGCATCCAAAACCCCCAAAATTTGGGTGAAAACATCACGCCTTCCTTTTTGTCACCAATTCAAGGTCAATATTGAAACGTAATGGATAAAAAATGGAAGGAGAAGGGAGATGGAAGAGACCGGAGTGGGTGGAGAGGGTGGAGGCGCGCTTGGTGAGGAGGACGCGGAGGGGCCCGCCGTCATCCTCGAAGAGGCAAACGAGCACGGCGGCGGCGCGCATGGGCCCGGTGAGCCATTGGCGGCGGCGCAACTCCGCGGAGGCGGAGGAATCCGGCAAGGCCATGGCGGAGAAGACCTTCCCGCGATCGTCGAGCACGGCATCGTCGGCATCTGTGTGGGCGTGGTAGGAGGAAGACGGGCGATAGAGGTTGAGCTGCTCGGCGATGTTGCGGAGGCGATGGCCACCGCGGCCGGCGATGGCGAGGTCGGGGAGGGCGTGCTGCTTTGGGCCAGGAGATGCCGCCATGGACGACGCCTTCCGTAGAACTGCACCTAGACTCGTACGCATCTCAGCCAACTGTTAAAATGCTGCATTCACACGCCTCCTCGACTGCAGGCGATCGTGGCAACCAAAACGAATTGGGCTCGGTCAGACCGGTCAACGATTAGACTGTTGACCCAAAATACAAAGCTTCCTAGATATTTATTTATATTGTTCTAAGCTCCTTGCATCAGCCAAAATAAGAGTGCAGGAGGCACTTGGGATATGATGAGAACTCTTCCGTGGCGAAATAGTCACATTACAGGAGGCATGATGAACACTCTTCCGTGGCAAAATAGTCGCATTACAATTAGAATGCAAACAGCTTTAAATTGCCCATTGTTTTGCCACTCCCAATTTAAGTCGCATTATCTCACAGTCTTGAGCTTAAAATAACAATAAATTCTACGTCCCTCCTTATCCTTCATCAAGATTCTTTCTTTCATTATACTTCCTCAATATCAAACACCATTTTATAAATATCTATATTTTTATATTTGTGCGCTTCATGTCACTGAACCTTTTGTTTTCCCTTTATTGATCTCTTTCTTTGCACCCAAACCCACGCAGCCACGCCATCGATCTCAGTTCATCCGATGAGCCCCTAAAATATTTTAGCGGACCAAACCACTCGCTGTGCTCAAGAAAAGGGAGGAAGAAGAGGCTCTGAGGTTCTCATGGCGACGGCGGACCAAACCGCTTGCTGCAACCCCAAAACCATCCTCGATCTCGTCGGCCTCTTCTTCTGCGTCTTCGTCTTCCTCCTCGTGATCCTCGTCTACGTCCGCTACCTCCTGCTGTGGCGGGTTCCTTCTGATGGCCCCGGCGCACTCGACCGGCGGTCGCCGAAGGCCGGGCTCGATCCCTCCGCCATTGCCGCCCTCCCTTCCTTCGCCTACCAGCAAGGCGGGCGCGGCGGTGGCAAGGCGAAGAGCGCGGCGGTGGAGTGCGCGGTGTGCCTGAGCGCGGTGGAGGAAGGGGAGACGCTGAGGGTGCTTCCGGCCTGCGAGCACATGTTCCACTTGCAGTGCATCGACTTGTGGCTGCTGTCAAAGCCGACGTGCCCGATCTGCCGGGCCGAGGCGCAGCCGGTGAAGGCGGGGACCTCTTCGGCGACGGCGGTGGAGGTGAGAATTGAGGGGGCGACGCCGGCCACGAAGGAGGAGGACACGGCGTCTTCGTCCTCCTCGTTGTTTCAGGGGATGTGGTCGGCAAGACTTGCATTTGGAGACTTGGAGAGTAATCAGTAATGTGGAAGGGGAAAGAGAAAAAAATTAGTATGTACATGGGGAGGTTTTGATGCTGTTTATACTTACAATATGATGCTAATTGTCTATGGACGGTAGTTGCATTACACCTGTTTCTTGCGGGTCTAATTATTTATTGATGATATCATAACTTTCTTCAAAATATCTCCGGTTGGTAATCATCATGATTCCAAATATTAGCTGCATTTTCTATTTATCCCTCTATGTAATAAGAACTGGGATGCAATCGATTCCTCCGGCCATCGCCTTACAGGGTATATATCCTGACTGTGAATGCGCTGATTACAGATAAAAACTCTCCATGTGGTTGCTTTATAGGTACTTCAAATTTATAGCCTCAAATCATATACTAACAAATTATGAGCATGTTTTATATAATTAACTCCTCCATCTAATTACTAACAAATTATTGCAATCTCCAGAGAGTGCGCGCTTTCACCATGTCCGACTTAATTAGGTTCCTCAGACCTACACCGGCACCGGCTGCTCCACCACACCTGCCGCAGATCGGGGGTTCCTTCGGCCACCGCCGGCGCAGACGGCAGTGGAAGAAAAGAAGACCCTTCCGCCGTTTGCCTGAATTAATCCCGTGACGGAGAGGGAGGCGATGAGGATGTTGCCTCACTGAAGGCACGCGTTCCACGTTGAGTGCATCGTCACGTGGCCGGAGTGCCGGGCCGAGACCAGGCAGCCGCCGGCCGAGAAGATGGAAGTGCGGGAGGATTCGTGGTAAAGAACGAAGAGAACGGCCAGTTTTTTTTTCAATGGCAATGCGTTATTCTTTGATGCTTTCGTTCTAGGGGTTTTATTAACCTTTTTATTATTCTTTATAGCGTTTCGATCTTTTCATATATTGCTCCAAAATATTCTTTTTATGAAGTACAAAATATTTTTATTATTTGTCAGGAGATATTGTGATATTAAGAATAAGTACGCATTTTACTTGTATTACTGATTTCATTTTAGTCTCTTTTTTTGTTGTATGCATTTAGTATGCTGTATCTTTTAGCTAAAACTTTTGCATAATTTATCAAGTAGAATATATTTCATGTATCATTATGTTATAGGTTTTAGGGCTTCACTCCATAGTCTTTGTATTTTAGCCTTTTGTTTATTGATTTTTAATAGTAAAATAATCATATGTTATTTTTTTTAAAAATATCATGAGCGAGTTAAAGGAATATGATATTTTCATTTTACAGAGACGCCAGCTCTGTGACATTTCCCAAGTTCAATGCATACAAATAAAAAAGAAAAAGATAGATTAGATTAAATAAAGAGCACGCACTACTATGAACGAACATGCCCTTTACATAAACAAAACGAGCGAAGAAGTGAGAACACTCACAGACGACAGAATTGAAGAGCGGAGTAGCCTTCCCACATTCCTTCGCCATGTCCGACCTTCTAAGGCTCCTCCGAGAAAACAGCGGCGGCCTCAGCTTGCTCCTCTGCGTCATCGCTTGCGTTCTTTACTGCTCCGTATGCAAGCGATGGGGTCGCCACCGCGCCGAGGAGCCCTCGTCCCTGCCGCCGCCATCACTGACTTTGCTTGCCTCCGCCCCGGCCGTTCGATTGCCTGGCGATGTGGGTCTCAGCCAAACGGTGATAAATGCACTGCCAACCGTCTCGTACGACGGCGGAAACAAAGAGGACGGCGGAATGAGTGCATGCGCCATCTGCTTGAGCGCGATGAAGGAGGGGGAGACGATGAGGCTGCTGCCTCACTGCAAGCATGGCTTCCACATCGAGTGCATAGATGCGTGGCTGCACTCGCACGCCCTCTGCCCGCTCTGCCGGGCCAAAGCGACGCCGCCGGCGCCCGCGGCCGGGAAGGCAGATTTGTGATGAGATCCGACGGATGTTTAACTTGGTCTTCGCGGCGACTCGGTGTCCTTTGGAGTTTCAAAAGGCCATTCTTAAAAGCAAATGGTAATCTGCTGCTTCGTACACGAGCAAGATGTAAGCACAATGAAGTAAATTTTCGCATTGTTTCTTCATTCTAGATCAAATAATGAAATCAAGTTTTTTTTACTGCTCTGCTATCAAGAAATCATGAAACGATGCCCCTTTTTAACTCTTTGATACAAAGAATTCTCTCCCATTTCAACTGATTTAACAATAGAAATCACCGACTATCCCCACTAGGTTACAACAAGAATGCTATGAGTGGTAGCTAAAGCCAGCATGGCTGCTAAAGCCACTGCCGACGACAAGCCCCGTGTCGGCTGTGGAATCGACGGAGCTCCGCTCATGTCCGCCGTCATTGGCCCCAGATTAGGTGTCGCCGATCCGCTGAAGTTTCCAGTTTTCGATGACGTTCTGCAGAAATTTGGAAGTAGACGATTCAAAGAGGTGGGCGAAAAGCGAAGAGATCATAGGAACGTGGGAAAGGGCTGAAAAGTACCAACCTTGAAGGGAAGATGCAGCTGCCCTGACCTATTTGAGATCGCGAGAGAACACAAGAAATCGGCTATTTAGACTAATACTCTTGACTAAAAGGGGGCGAAAAGGAAAGCGTTGGGGTGGGATCACATACTAGGGTTGAGGATGGTGAGGGCGGCGGTGCCGGAGAAATCGCAGGCGGAGCCGGAGAGGCCATTCCGTTGGAAATAGTCGTTGAAGGCGTAGGAGGCGTAGGACTGGACATCCCGGGGCTCGGAGCAGGCGCCGCCCTGCTGTATGGGGCTGCAATCGGCGCCGCCGGGGCCGCATGCCCAGTCCAGCGCCGACTGCAGCACCGCGTCCTCCGCGTTGTTCTTCGCTACGCACCATAAATCCCCGCCCGTCGTTGCCGTGGCCTGGACCACCTCCAGGCCGTCGCCGCATCGGCACCAAATGAGCAGAAGAAGAAGGAACGATGAGTACGCCATGGGTAGAGAGCCCGTAAGAGCCGAAGGGGGTTCTGGAATGGGTGATTAATGCTGGAAATAAGCAATAAAGTAGGGAAGATGCTCGTATTTATGCGTGTGAGAGGGAACGCGAGAGGGATGGAGATCTCGAAGCTCGTGTTTAGTGACCGTTGTAGAAGGAGAAGTAATAGGCTAATAGCAGAAGAGAATGGGCGAGGAAGAGGAAGAGGAAGAGCAATACGAGCTGACGCGCTGACGTGGATTCGTGGAATGTAGCGCCGAAGAAGGACTGCGCGGACGACCCACCGAGCGTGACCTGTCTTTTCTTTATTGGATCCGCACCGCATCTTAGTGGAAAGTGGATCCGTTATTTTTGTGATCCGAATCCGATCTCCTTTTTGGATGCAACACAAATCCTCTGCATTCCTACTTGTAGGATTAGAAAGCGTCTTATATTGCTTACGACAGTTTGGCCCGGTGGCTGACGGCATACTTTATTTTCTTAGTTCGTATCCTACTTATCATAAAATAAACTTAAATGATGATGCCCTATCTGTTTCAATTACTATTTTCTGGATATTTTAAAGCCCTTCTTTAGTATCCTGTGGATATTTCGACAACATGGTAATATAGTTCATGTTTTAATATCGCTTCTTCCTGTTGTATCTAATTAAAATGTATTTATTTCTTTTATTAAGTTACATATATGTATTTCTTTTTAAAGTAATCACAATCTTCCACCAATTAGTCCGATCAAAGAAGTGCATAGTGTACAGTTACTTGCATGTCTTAAGTTACAAAAAATTTTAAGTCTCAATTTAATGCACTATAAAGTTATATCGGCTTTGGATATATTTTTTAAATATAACCGCTTCGAATATTTATTATAGTTTAGATAGGTTAGTTTTGAAGATAAACTTTTTATGTATTTAGCTCTATAGTTTTAGATTATTACTTATTACTAAATAACTCTTATAAATTATATCAAAGGCGAGAAAGATACAAAACAGTAGCAATGGATCTGCATTTTTATACGAACTCAGCGAGCCAATCACATGGCAAATAACAGTACTTTCTTAGCGTTAATTGTATAATCGACCATTAATTATAGTTGGATACCACCGAACTTCACAATAAATGAGAATTGACTTCCACAATAAGGGTTTTTTTTTTCCCATCCTAAATTGAATGACTACTCTCTGGTTCTGAAACTTATGCTTTTATTGGATTTGCACCTCCCCACCGTCCTCTTCAATGCCTTTCTTTAACTTTGAAAATGGCTGGCGACTGCTATTCGCTTCAATGTTCCCTAAGCACTCACGAGCAAATACTAGAAAAATATTTGTTCCTGGATAATAAACTTCCTTCTCCCACAAAACCTTGAAATTAGAATTATCCTTGGAGTATCACGCATTAGAATCAATCTATACGAACATAAGACCATGGGATTAAGTGGTCGTGAAAGTATGGAATTTTCAATTTGCAAAACACTCTATCCAGACATGGATAGCAAAAAAAAAAAACCAACGGATTGAAATTCTATTAATAATCAATTAAAAATAAATTCCCGCCAATTAAGAATAAAAAGTATTGCTAAAAGAACGAAAGTCTGGTGATGATTAAAAAAATATCAAAATTTTATTGAAATCGCGTTGTTTGGTAATCAGTTATTCGAAACGCTTGAGATTTACGAACCGCTATGATCGGTTAGTATTGGTTGGTTTTTAAATCATAATTTTCTAGTGGTTTCCTTTGAATTTGTTGAGCTGACGAGTTGTTGTCGTCCCAGAATTCAAGGCGGAGATAATTGAAAAAAATCCAAGTACTCAACGCTAACAATGCCTACTCCCAGCTCTATAAATACTCCACGTCTCACTTCCTCTCAGCAGTAAACCATATACGTACTCCTGCTATCGATCCATCAACGACAGCAACTTCTTCAACTTCTCTTGCACTTCAATTCCATACTGCATCATCGCTGATGATCATTCTACTGCAGATAATAAGCCCATGGTGCCTGTTTTGGCATCAATCCCAAGGTCTTCATCACCTCCTCATCGTCTTGCAACTGGGCGCCAGCTGTAGCAACGCCGATGGCGCTGGAAGTACCGGTACGCAGTCTTCTTGCATGCACGTCGGGCCTCCATGCCTTCTACTTACAAAGCAATTAACTTGTATATGAATAAAATAACCAGGTGGTGCGTGTGGATATGGTGATGCTGTTGGGTAGAGCTCCATTCTCTTCGATGGTATCAGCGGGAAACCCTTCGCTGTATAAGTTGGGCGAGTGATTTAGCGCTTGCTATCAGGTCTGCTATCTTGCTTTCTTCTCCGATCTCTATTTTTGTGAGTGTGTATATATATATAGAGAGAGAGTGAAGTGTACTGATCAATATGTCAAGCAGGTGATGTGCACGATCGACTCTGCGTGCTCCGGCAACCCGGTGAAAGTGGTCATCGCAGATGAGTGCCTCGGCGGCGGGGGGTTCACTGCTGAGTCAATCCACTTTGACGTGAGCGAGACGGCATTCGGCGCCATGGACAAGCCTGGGCAGGCCGACCACCCCCCCCAACGCTGGCGTGATCCAGATACAATACGCTAGGTGAGAGAGAGCAATGAAATATGAATCCGCTACAAAGAGAAACCCTAAATATTGTGATGATATTTTAAAAATGTTAATGCTATATTTTTTTAAATTAGGTTACAAGCAAAACATATTTATAGATTATTTATGTGTTATCTATGCAGGGTGTCCTACAACTACTTTAGATTACTTATGTGTACGTGTGCAGAGTGTCCTATAGCTATTTAGGAGTCCTGTGCAGTTCATGGTGGATGCAGGGTCGAATACCTACTATCTGGCAGTTCAGGTTATTGTACACGTCATACAATAAGCTATGACTCTAGCTATCTTCACCTTGTGTGAGTATCACTCAGACCGACATATTCGATAGGTCAACTCACTCCTCGAGTTAGTTAGATACATGTTGGAACATCATTTGAATGCAGAGGAGAGAGCATCCTCCCACCCCCCGCGCCCATCCTCCCCTTCCATCGTCCCGTGCTGTTCCCAGATAGAGGGAGAGTACCATCTTCTTCTTCGGCTGCTTCTTTTGCTAGGGAAGGGAAGGGGACGATGGAGGGTGCTGCAGCAGCAGCTGGAGCGGCGCCTCTCTGCGAATCCACCCCACTGCGCGATGTACCTTGCGCCCTGAGGATTTCATCGATCGTGAGCACGATTTCGACCACCACCTGCTCCGGCCAGGTTCTCCATCGTCGTCCCCGAGCTCAATTGCATACTCCTCTGTTCCTTCGCCCCGCGAGCCAACGACGCCGACAACGCTCCCTCCTTTCTTCCGGCTCCGGCAAAGCGACTGCGACCATCACCTACTCCGACTAAGCTCTCCGTCGGCATCCGCATTGTCTTCCACGATCTTCATCGTCGTCGGGCGTCACTGCGTGGTGCGAAGGAATATGGCAGATAACAAATCGAGTTCATCATCCGTCGTTTCGATCGAAATGGACGTTGACGGTCTTGGAAGACGACGGAGAGCCGGATTAGTGGGTGGCTGCAAGTGCTGAGGATGGAGACCCCTACCACCATCGCTGCCGCCAGCATCGAGCTCTACTACGACAACAGCACCGTATCAGAGCTTCCTAGCTCCTTCTTCGCGTAGCAACAGCGATGCCGAAGACCTCCACGTATGCTCGATTGCGACCAACAATGACTTCTGATAAGCTCTCCGTCTCCGTCCACATCCTCTCCTAGCTCCGATGACCCCGATTGCGACCACGATGGCATGCTCCTTCTTTGGCGACCGTGTTTGCACAGGGCATCGCTGCTCGGCGTCGCTGCGACGGAGGAGGAGGGGACAGAGGGAGCTCGTGTTCGTTGATCGACGAATTTAACGCTGAAGGATGATCTCAGACGTGTCAGAGACAAAAGTTGATCGCCAAAGATGGAAGAGATGAGAGATCTGTGGTCGACGATGGGTGAGCCGGCGCTCTGCGAGGTTTTTTTTCAAGAGTGGTCAGCCGAAGAGAGTAGTTTGATTTTGATTTTTTTAAAATTAAAAAATAGGTCAATTTTTTTACATTGCGAGTTGACGGGAAAAAGTGTTTTTGCTTGATTTTTTTGGAAATTATTATTTTAAATTAGTTAATACGGTAGAACACTCCACTTTTAAAACTAAACTGGAGAAAGTGAGATTCCATGCCCGTTTCTCTTTTATTTAATTAAAGTGGAAAATAAACGCCTTCACCGACAAAACCTCACGACAACACCTCCTCACTCTCATTCGAGTACGAGGACAACTCAGGAGTCCAATGAAACGTCCGAGCCGTTATTTTTAAATGAGAAATTAAAATATATTTATCTAAATTAAAATATTAGGTTCGATCTATGAACTTTCAATTAATATTTTAGTCCAATGTGTATTTTTTATATTTATAATAATATTTTTTAGAATTTAATGGATCTTGAATCTAAGAAAGATGTACACTAGTATTTATATATTGTTGTTTTTAATAAAAAATTAAAAATAGTTGATTGAAAATATTATCCTCCCGCTTGCACGCGACAGCAAATATCTCTTTTAAAATTATTATTAATTCAAATACAGCGGACACGACGTTGCCAGATTTCTTTTTTAAAATGTAGGAATATATATAAATCGCGTTCACATCGTAAGCGACAAATAAAAATCTCACACGGTGGACTAACCGTCTTAATGGAGCGGATTATATTTATTTTGACGCCTGTCGTCTGCAGCAAACATTATATTGTAATCTAATTCCGTTTCGATTCCGTCGCTATAACTTAAGAAAACATGCGTCTTCAATTTGTTCATATCTGTTTCACATTTTATCAACCCTAAATCGTGAAGATTTCTTAGATTCAACTTTTAATTTTTTATTTTTAAAAAATAAATATCAATTAATTAGTATAATGTATATAATACATCAGTGAGGTAAAAATCTTTAACCACAATATATGTAAAATGCATCTAAGTTAGAATGTAAAAGTATCTTACGTTAAGACATCTCAAATGGACATCTACCTTAATGAATCAATTAAGTTAAACGCTGTTCCCAGATTTGTGTCATACCATGGGCTAAAGGGCAATCCATCTTTCATATAACTAATGTAAAGTTGTGTTTTATTCTTGGGTGGACCGGGCCCACATATCATGTTTTAAGTACCTACCAGATCGGTCCTCCGCTTGTCTGCTAATCTGAGCCGTCAATTCCAAATCCATGTCTGCTCCGTCGGAACCTACCGGCCGTACACGGCACCCAGCAGGTTTTCACATTGGTCCCTCGTTCTTTTCCGAAATAATTCTAATACATTTATTTATTTGTAACAGGTTATTTCTCCTCGATGTAATGTACCTTCCGTAACTAGTTTGTTCTCCAACGGTGAATGGTGAATTATAAATAATTGATGGATATATTTAGAGAGTAGTTGAGGAAACAATATATTGTTGCTTAAATAAAAAAGAATTAAAGGAAAGGGCGTGGAGCTACTTGCAAATATTGATATTATTTAATAACGCATCGCATTAGCCATCACCTTTCCGTCATCACTCGCTGAAGCAGCGATGGCACGCAGTCGGGTCGCCCTCCCTCTCGCCTTCCTCCTCCTCCTCCTCCTTGCCGGAGAGTCCGCCGATGGCCGCCTCATCTCGCTGCTGAACGACGGAGAGGCGCTTAATCTGCCGATCTCTGATGGGATCGGCGGCGGCGGGTACGATCGCATCCCTTTCCTCCGCTTCCCTCGGGGGAGCGCCGCTGAGGAGTGCGAGCCCTCGTATGGGTTATTGCCCTGCACCACCACCGTGGTCGGAAATCTCTTCCTCGTCATTACATATGGGTTTCTGATGTTCAAGGCCGCGACCTACCTCTCGTCCGGGAGCGAGCTTTTGCTCGAGATCTTGGGCCCGGGGATTGTGGGGGGTCTCTTCCTTCCGATTCTTGGTGCTCTTCCCGACGCCCTGCTCATTCTGGGTAACTCCGCTTCCTCTTTCTCCGGATTGCTTTCCACATAATTGCTCTTTGTTAGTTGTTGGTAGATATTTTGCGTTGCTCCCGTTTAGGATTTCTTGTGGTTTGGATGGAACTCTTTCTTTCTATGTTAAATTTCTGCTGCCAGTGTTTTGTTTACCCTTTTTTCTAAATACGAACTTAGAATTTTATTCCTAAAATGAATTTTTGGTCCACATTAAAAGGTGCCTCTTGTCAGGGCACTGGGACTCAATTGTTCTATAAATCGACAAATTAACCTACATACATATTATTATACCCTACAAATTCTGTTCTTTTCCCAATCCAATTGTCTTATAAAAACTGCTCTTATTATCCAATACAAGTGTGAAGTTGGTATGTGCTTATGAGCTATGGTTGTTTCTAGTTCTAGATACGTTTTTGTGTTACTAGTTTGAACATTATGATGTATACAAAGTGCATGCTCATTTGGTCAGAACAGTAAGACTTAACAGTAGGTTATGGGTTTAAGGTTTATTAAAAAAAAGTTTGAATATTTTGATAAAATGAATAGGATAACAGTTGTAAGTTAGTTTAGGTAAATCTATTTATAGTGCATAGAAAGACAAAAATAAAATTTGGGTGAAGAAATTTTTTTTCTTGTTTCATTGATTCTGTTAGCACAATGTATTTTGTCTGAGGAAGGAGTTAAGCCAGGATCACATTCTTTACAATAGGACCTGCCTTGATTGCTTAGACCCCATAGGAGGACTCCCTTAATTGAAGAAACCTTTTGATCTTTGATTTTGAATGAACACGGACCATTGCCCAAATAAACTGTGGTTCTATTTTCTTGATTCACAAACACTGCGAATTCGTTTCATAGGGTATTCATATTTTATTCCCCTGCATATGACGACCCATGTAGATCAGGTCTGCATGGACCTATTGTTATTGAACAAATGAACTAATCCCTTAAATTCATACCAGTTCTTTATTAAAATTATACTAGCTATAAAACAATTAATTGAAAAAATATATGTTCTTTTCTAGTGGATGCTAGGGCCAATTTTTGTTTGCTGATGTTTGATTAATTGGTGCATTGATGTTTTGCAACAAATTGCGAGATAAGTATTTAAGCATTTTAATGTACTAATAATCATTATTGCATTTTAGTGTACTATATTAGCAGTAATATACTATTATTGCATTATATGTCCCTTTGGTTAGAGCAATTGAGCTCTATATGGGAGGTTGTGGGTTCAATACTCATTAAGTTCAAAAAAATATACTTATGGAAAATTCTTTTTTAACATTACAATGTTGAATTTAATTGAAAATTCCACGAAATAGTTTTTCTCTGCATACTTTTTTTTTTTCAAAATAAGAGTAGAAATCCTCATGATAAAACTAGGGCAAAAGCCTTTAATAAAGACAAGTGGATCTTGAACCTACAGTCACCAGGTGAAGCATTAGCACTCTAACCAGGTGCTCTATACAAGGAAATGCTTTCTGCATACTTCTTAGCGACAATCTCTGCATCATGAGATGGCAACTTGCAGCTAAGTCAAGCAATGATATTTTTGCCAACGCAACAAGCTTATTCCAAATTTTATTTCAATAAATATAATTAGTTTTTCTGATATATCTTCTGAATTACAGTGGATATGATCTTTTTCTGAGATATCTTTATAACTATATCTGTTTTTGCAGTATCTGGTTTGTCCGGGAGCAAAGAAACTGCTCAAGACCAAGTCCTAATAGGAATGGGTTTGCTTGCTGGTTCAACAGTTATGCTTTTAACTGTACTCTGGGGTTCTTGTATTGTTGTTGGGAAATGTGATCTTTCAGGCTCAACTGCGATAGATTTGCAAGATACAAAAGGTTTCAACTTATATGGTACGCAATTTCTTGATCATTCAGTGGAATGATTCAACAACAACTTTGTGCATAGCTTTGGTTTTATCTCTTTTACTGAATTCATAGACATGCTATACTTATATTTCATCTCAGTCTTGGTCCATTTGGCATGTCATTCCTCTATTATTCGTATATAATCTTTTCAGTTTCTTTTTGCTCAATGATACTTTTTAATATCTCTTAGCTTTCAGTTATGAATCTATCAATGTACTGCCATTTGAGGTCTGCAATTCAAGAACATATATGGGGTCATCATTTCTATCAGGATAATAAGCTGGATATCAGATTTTAGGGGATAATAAATAGTAAATATGGTTTATCATGCTTTATGGGCGTGATGTAAATAGAAAATGAAGAGTTTTTAGCACTATGGGCTTATGTGGTTTGGTTTAAAGTCACTTGTTATGTATTGTATTCATTCATATAGGGGTAAATGGGTCCTGCCACTTGTGGGCAAGATGAGATCAACATAAATTCGGTTATGCTAGGCACATTCTATCTTTATCTACCATGCTGGCTGTGAGATCGGGGCATAGCCCATGCTAGATAAAGCATAGTTGGCTAGGATGGTGTTGGGATTGGATGTTCGACAAACTATCTCCTAAAATGATTAATGGGCTGTGTTCAAGTTGCCTAGGCACGTGCCATCAATGGCATGCCACCCACATGTTGGATCAAGCACAACATACACCATAAGTGTCATGTGAGCTCATGCAACTTTATATTAGCACAGAGGTCCCTTCGTGGAAATCACTCACCAAGACCATCTCTAGATTTTGCCCAGGATTTCCATGAGTCGTTGCTTCATTTTCTACTAAAAGACAAGTCATCGTAGGGACATAGGATTGCTATGAGTAGAGGTGACAGTTTGTGTTTACACATTGTGTTTATTTCATATCAAAAAATTCGTTAGGTAGAATGTATCAGTTTTTCATCGTATGAGAGAAGAAGAACAATTGCATCAATGAGCTGACTTGAAATGATTATTTGATGATAAAATCACCCCACGAAGGGTGCTATTATGTTGATGGAAGTTAGCATCAGCCGGACATTACACAAAGTTGCCAGATTGCTGGCTGTGACTTGATAGGCTGTGATCAGGTTGGTCCAATCTTGGTTGACTTCACCTCTGCATTCACAGGTTAATCTGTAAATGTGAAGTATTTTTTTTTAAAATGCTTAAATGTGGAGTAATTAATATGTTCAAACTAAAAGAGTTGAATAAATTTATTAACCATCTCTATGTTATATGGAGGGATACTCTAGCAACCATTGATCGCTTTGTTGGTTTATTATGATTTACTCTACATTAATCTAGTGGCACATCATACATTTATGCAACTTACTTTGTCTTATTGTTTGGCTCCAACTAAAGGATCCATGAATTGTAGTTGTACATTAATTTTGCCTATATCACAGTGGATATTTCGTAAGTGTATTTGCATATGCATTAAGTAGTGGGGATGCAATTAGGAGTCATAATCTTGGCAATGCCTGGTTTTCTAGTTTACTTGCCTTGGGTTATTTGCATAGTTGATAGTTATTGTTGTATCATGCTGTAGACTTCGTTAGTATAATATCAAAACTAATGACCATATCCATACAACACCATCGTGAGATTGGAATTTGTCTAGTTACTTTTTCATCGCTGCCACATAAATGTAATCATATTTCGTAAGTTTGTAATGTATCAGATATTTGTTCCTTAGTGGATTGGTTATTGTGTTATTTCTCTCATCTATGTAGCATCTGGCGTTTCAACTGATGTTCAAACAAGCCATGCTTCAAGGATCATGGTTATATCTATCCTTCCATTTCTCATTGTGCAACTTCCAAGAATTTTTAAGTTTCCTTCTGGACAACGCATTGCAGTCTTGGTTGCTCTCATTGTTGCAATCGCACTCTTGATCTCATACTGCTTGTATCAGGTAAAATTAAACTTGTATACGACGCTGATAACAATTTTAAGTTCAAACCTTTTGACTAATGGTGGATAGTTTTAACTTATTGATTTAGCAAATATGTAGGATTCTTCAGTTCTTACTTTGTTTATGCATCATTGTTAGACATTCTGTTTAAACTATGTTCTATATTAACGTGTATAGTGATAAATCTTCTTTTTTTTTTTTGAAAAATACAACATTACTTTTGCATCTCATACGTACTGCATGCATATGAATGGACCAGATCCTCCGGCCATGGATTCAGAGGAGAAAACTAGAATATGTCAAGTATAAGCTTTTGATATCAGGAATCCTAAGACATGCACACTTGACCACTCTGGGACGGCTTATGGATGACAACGGAAATGCTGACATCTCTGTTATTAGAAAGTTAGTATCTTATGTGAATATTTTAGCACCATTCAAGATATACATACAGTTAACCTGCAATTTCTCTGTCTTAATGCAGGCTCTTTCATAAAATAGATCGGGACAAAAATAAGTCCATATCTCGTTCTGAATTAAGTGCATTCATCATAGGAGTTAAGATCGGCGAAATAGATTTAAATGAGGATGATGCTGTGGATAAGGTAATGAGTGATTTTGATACATCAGGTGATGACAGTATTCAAGAAGACGAGTTTATCAGGGGCATCTCGAAATGGATAAAGGAGACTAAAGGTTTTTCCGGTTCTCTCTCGAAGCGGTTGCACCACTTTGACCAAGTAGGGACGCTTCCTTTTGCGGAACATATTGTTAAGGCTGAATGTAAAAGAGTGCTTGCATAATAACGTTATCTTTTGTAATGATGCAGAGAGCAAGAGATGAACACAATATGCTTACTGACCAGGGTGACGAAGAAGAGGCTGCAGAAAGTAGTGAAAGCCCAGCATGGACCATCTTCAAAGCCATCCTACTTCTGATTCTTGGTACTGTTATTGCAGCTGTTTTTGCCGACCCCTTGGTGGATGCTGTTGATAACTTCTCGGTCGCCACCAAGATACCTTCCTTTTTCATATCCTTCATCGGAATGCCATTGGCTACCAACTCCAGTGAGGCTGTATCGGCAATTATCTTCGCCAACAGAAAGAAGCAAAGAACTGCGTCACTTACATTCTCCGAGGTCGGTTCGCTTTCTGCTAACTGCCAATTTAATATAATTTAGTTAAATTTAATGAAATGCATACGTGGTGCAGATATACGGTGGGGTGACGATGAATAATACGTTGTGCTTGGCTGTCTTCTTGGCCATCGTTTACATAAGAGGGTTGGTCTGGGACTTCTCGTCTGAAGTGCTCATCATCTTCATCGTCTGCATTGTGATGGGCGTCTCGACCAGCTTCCGCACGACATTCCCGCTTTGGACTTGTTTCATTGCATTCTTGCTTTTCCCAATCTCCCTGCTCCTCGTTTACTTTCTCGACTTCGTCTTAGGCTGGTCGTAACATTATATATATAGAGAGAGTGTTAGAGGAAGAGTGTGGGTTATGTCAACTTTCTTCTGTTTTATTGTGAACGTCGATTGAATAAATTTTTATGCACCAGTTCACTGCCCATGTCATACCAGTTTTTATTTTTTATGCAAAAGGAATGATTTATTATTAAGATCGAAGCTGAACCCAATAAAAAGATCCGTTTCACGAGTATTTTTACAGCTTCAAAATTAAGGAAAAACGAATCCAATGGCAGGACAGTGGGTGGCAGGCTTGAGTTGCTGGTGATGGTCATCTTCATAACCCTTATTTCCACTCTAATCACCGAAATATATATATATAATCACGATGTCATTCATTTCCATTCTAATGAACACATTCAGTACTTCCACTCTAATCATCCCAAAAAGGAACACATTAGCACGCTAAATAAGTATACTTAAAACTCATTCATCTAAAATTGGTTGAAGTGAATTGTTCCCCTCCCTTTTCTTCCTGTGCCCTCTGCTGTCCCTGCCTACAATGTTCAACTTATTTTCACACAAGTTCACCCACCAAATCAAGTGAAATCCGACAAAGAAATTGAGCAAATTCACTCGAGCTTGATTTGCCGGCTGACGAGCGAAGAGATCGAATCCACGTGTCAATTTACTCGATCGCCAAATCGAGCAAGAGTGGTGAAAGCAAGGGAGGATATCTTATCTTACTGTTATTATTTTCTCTCTTTTTTTTCATTTTACTCGGAGTAGTTAATTGATATTTTTTAAATTATCTTTGTGAATGTTATGTCGCTCTACTATTAAGTGATGTAGCTCATGAACTCGTCATCCCAAAGGAGTGCTGCCGTGGTTTCCATCACTAAGCAAGCCTCCAACTCCATGTTGCTGCCCCAGCACCTCCCCAGGTGTTACATCCATGAGAGTTGACCCTATAAGCTCAAAGTATGCCCAATAGTAGCCAAGATGAACACAACTTAAGGTCAGCGTTCGAATCAATCAAATTTAAGTACAACACATTTGGATGGTCCAAGCCATCCCTGGGCTAAGCCAAGTCAAAACTTGTGAAAGATTTTCGAGAGAAGTCAAATTAATCTAGAAGAATCCAGGTCTAAATCAGGTCAAGACAAATGGGAGGCTTGCCCACAAAAGGTGTTTGGGCAAGAACCTCGAGGCCTGCGCATGCACCCTATACACCGTCTACTCAGCTTGCTACGTCCAAGGTTCATCAAGCACGGGACTTCATCCTCAGTGTGGAGGATGGCTTTGATCCAAAATCACCCATCCTAGCACGAGCATCAATTAAGGGTGTGCATCCACATCATTGGATGCATGTCCGCCGGCCATCTCGTCCAAGCAAAGAGTAAGATCTATGCTCATTCATTCAATCCATAAGGCAATAAGGGACAAGGATAAGAACCAGCTAAGCAAGCTGATCAAGTTCGATATTATCACCAAGGCAGAGATCTCAATCATCTAGGCCACTCCAAGGAAGAAGCCTTACTGCACAACCATGCAGATGGAGTTAGCCGACCTTATTGAGAGGGATTGTTTGTCATTCATCGTCAAAGAGGATTAGGTAGCTAACTTTATCAACCCAATTTCTAATCTAGGCGCTTGATAATGTTTTATCATTTCCTTGAATTAAGAAATTATCAATATCGAGGAGTTATCTCTCCTCAAAATAAAGTCTTAGTACAGGGTAGTAGCATTGTATTCGATCCAAAAATTATTATAAAAAGTTAGTCTTTATATTAAGACAGGACCACTTATCATAGAGCTATCACCACCGACTTACAAGATGCAACTTGAGAGGTTTTCAATGTAAATAATATTTCTTTTTTTCCTCAATCTTCTGTACTTCAGTCCAAGCTTCAACAGCATCAACTTCTGCCACACATATAAGCTCAAGCTAAAGAAGTTTTGTGGCTATACAGAGCCACGCTTTCGTACCCAACTTCAACCCTAATTTCTGATCAAATTAAGGGTACAATATCATGATTTCCCTCTCATTATCAGCCCATCTTTTTTGAATTACCCAATAGAAAATATTATGGCATCACCTTCCATTTTGCCACACCATATCACACTATCTTATAATCATGTGCAATAATATTATGGTGCAATAGCTCCGCCACCCAAAGAAGGTCTCGCCCCGCTACCTCTCTACTGTTGCTATCATAAATATGTTTTGTATCACGTTCTCAAAGTAGTTTTATGAAACTAGGTATCCACCTAATGTCATGTGTTCACCATCATTTGAAATGTGGTTAATGTCTCTAGTAGCGACGGGCCTGCATCATCGACCGCCAATGCAAGAGTCCATCGATCAAAGCTATTGTAAGAATGAGATCTTCTCTCGTTCTCTTTGCCCTCTAGAATTGGAAGCCTTCATTTATATGGAAATATAGCTGAACATGGTAAATAATAAGTGGTCTGCATAGGAAGTAGCAAGGATGGAGAGGTCGAGAAGAGGAAAAGGAAGCGGAGAGGAGAACCAATTCATTTGACCCCAATTTAAGAACTCTAAAATTGGAGTGAAGATTATGAGTGTTAGAAATTAAACATAATTTTATGACCCTTTGATTAGAGTAATTGAATTTTGTAGGAAAGTTTGTAGATTTTACTTACTAAGTTCTAAAAAATAACTTAAGTTTTAATATAAGTATCCATGTAATGTTAAAATATAATAATTATTTTGAAGAAAGTTTATTCTGATTTTTTTCACTTCTATGTTCTTCCTAGGTATCAATTGACTGCATATGCCAACCATCTTCCATTTCTGGGTAAGTTCTCTTGAAGCTTAAGACATAACATGGTGATGATGTGTAAAGAGTCACCTTCCAGTGCTAGGTAAGTCTCTTGAGGCTTAAGAAATAATATGGTGATGATGTATCAAGAGTCATAGAAGCTGACATTCAAAATTGAGCTTTCTTTAGAGGATGAATGACCTCAGCATGCAAAATAACTATGGCACTCTTTGAAGAAGTCTCTATATGATTAAATTCTTTGGTAGGAGATTTCCCTTGTTTATTACTTGTGCTGTGTTACCCCATAAATGGAAAATTCGGCAAGATTGCTGTTCTTGTTGAAGGCTATTTTATATTTTGTTTTGAATCCGTAGATGGAAACTAGGTGGCTGAGCCAAAGATTATTTTCTACACTGGATATGAAATGCTGATGGAAAGAGGTGACTAAGGAGATTTCCCTTTTTTATTACTTGTGCTGTGTTTAAGTTCTAAAAAAATTACTTGTGCTGTGTTACCCCATAAATGGAAAATTCAGCAAGATTGCTGTTCTTGTTGAAGGCTATCTTATATTTTGTTTTGAATCTGTAGATGGAAACTAGGTGGCTGAGCTAAAGATTATTTTCTACACTGCATACGAACATGCTGATGGAAAGAGGTGACTAAGCGAAGGTCTACTAAGATAAAGTACCTGCATATGGATTTATGGAAAAAATCTATTGAGAAACTTGTACCAGGGAATTTGGAGCTCCTTTTTCATTGCAACAAGTGACTGTAAAAGCCCTGCCCTGATGAGTATGTTTTGGAATTTTACAAAAGATTAGTAGTAGTATGATTGGGCCATATAACATCCATGTGGTTTCGCAATCCACCTTTGCTGAGCAACCTGATTATTAAATATGTTGGTTCGTAAGACCCATCTTTTTTTTTACTTATATAATTTAACATATAACAACCACTGATATTAAATACGTTGGTTGGTCCATAAGATTTGCTTTCAAGACAAGGAGTTAGTTAAATTAATTAAGCGGAAAAGCAGTGGAGCTTCCGCATCCTGCAACGTGGTACTTCAATTTCAATTAATGCCTGCCCACCTACTTCAGTCTTTTGATTGATCCGTGCCTCTGCCCTGCGCGAGAACTGCATAATTTAATGCCCAACAATTAATTCCTTCTCAACCATTTTAACTCCCCCCTTCCCCTTTAATTTGGAGGCCGCAGTTGACCGCGTCGACTCCACTGCCCACATTTGCCGATCTCATTTATTCTTTCTGATGCTTCTTCTTCTTCTTCTTCTTTCTTTCTTTTTTTAAAATAAAGTCGCGACCTAACTTGGACGTTGCTGTTTGTCTATAAATCACGCACGATACACTGCTTATTTCAACGTCTGCCGAAGGTGTGTAGACAAATTTATAGATGGAGTTAGAGGACCGTGACGCTTCTTTCATCAAATATTATGCTGGATCAATTAAGCTACTGCTTCATATTTAGTCCTTACCCCCTAACTAACTCGTACGCATATAGTTAGAAGAATCGATATTTAAAGATATGAATAAGTTCATCAGTATAAAACTATTTGTGCCTTCTTTTTATTGCAATACTTCTTACCCACCTTGGTACCAACCCCTATCTTAAATTTAATATGAATTGTTTAAAATGTGAGCAAATTCAAGAAATAAGTTCTTACCCATCTTATACCACCAAAGGGTATCTTAATTGAATTTAATATGGATTCATTAAAAGACTTGATGTTAAATATCATCACATGCTCCCGACTAAATCATAGCCTAAAGAAATCACATTACTTAATAGTATTATATAGCATAATATTATCGATGATATCATCCTTCACGAGTACATTAAGAGTAGTTCTAAAAGCAAACAAAGAACTAAATAAACTGTCGTCTATAGGTCGAAAAAATTACTTTAGTAAGTACTTAAAAAACTCCTTAATTACTATCATTGATGAGTCAAACTATAGGACTAACTATGGACATCGAATGATTGATCACTCACTCTCTTATATATTCAGTAATTCTATTTTTCTCAGTACAAACTGTCCCTTTTAGTCTTGAAGTTATTGAATTTATATAAGAAAATATTCTATCTATTTTTAGATCTGTATATCTTGAGTTGATTTTATCGATTCGAGCATCTTCCTAAGCTTTTATGATTCTAGACCTAAGTATTGTGCCCTACTTTAGTCACCTGTCTAATATTTTGAGTAAGCAATAGAATGTAGTCTAGTTAAGTCTCTGAATATTTATTATATACTATTTTTATATAATATCTTTAAATGTTTGAGGAGGTAATGTATTTCTCGAAATTTATCTTATTTTAATAAGATTTTCTTCTGCGAGCAAATCTGCTCCGTTAATAGACTCTCATGATTTGTACTTTAAGTCTACGTACAACAAAAAATAACAATTCTTGAATTCTTCTTCGTTGATTCCCTCAATTTAGAGAAATAATGAATAAGATTTATCCATTACATATTAAAATTATTTCCTTTTTGTGTTGGATGAGCTTGTTTAATAATTTGATCCTAGTTAATTAGATTCTACACGAACCAAACCCATATATATGTCACACAAAATATATTATTTATTCAACGAAGAACATGGGTAAAGTGAAGTAAAAAATACGTCATTCTATTTTGCTAATTTTTCCACTTAAAGTGGAAGTCTTAAACCGATGGGAAGGGGTGGATTTGAGGTGATTAATAAGTCTCCCACTTCTTCTTTTTCCGCTTCTTTGTTAAATTATTCATAAACTAAAATAAATAAAAAATCTCACCTCAATAAAATATCTAGCTCACTATCTCCTTATTTCTACTTGCACGCTTCATCTTCTACCATTTCTAACAGTCACACGTACGAATGATAAAATTCTAGACCAATCCACTAAATGTAATTGAATTGATTTAGGTAATATAACAATCTATAATTCATTAATTTTTTATCTGTCTATTTTTATTTCTTAAAAGTAGTCAAATAAGCTTAATTAATAGGAGAATCCGTCTACATAAATGGAACAGAACCCGATACCGCTACTTAATCACCTGTAACGGGAGGAATTGGGGGGGTATTTGACGGACCGTTACGTACGTTTTGTAACGGGTCTTCGCTCGACCCCACATTCGCACTTCCCCAACCACTCAGCTTTGAATGAAGCGGGGGTGTTCGCGTAATTTGAGCTCTCCGTTTCCTACTATTAAACCGAGCCCTAATCGACGCCCAACCCAGCCAAACCGAACTTTCCTCCTCATCGCCCCACGGTGGTCCGCAGGCTCCGGCGAATCGGCGGCGATGTCGACCCAGGCGCTGATCGAGAGCCACCGCGAGGGCGCAGAGGTCTACTACGGAGCCGACGTCTGCAAGAAGATGTCGGTGACCCTGTTGGAGGAGCTCCACCTGCCGAGGGGCCTCCTCCCGCTGGAGTCCATGGAGGAGGTGGGCTACAACCGCGCCGCCGGCTTCGTGTGGCTGAAGCAGAAGAAGCCCACCACCCACTACTTCAAGAAGATCGGCAAGCCGGTGTCCTACGGCGTGGAGGTTACGGCCTTCGTGGAGGACCGCCGGATGAAGCGGATGACCGGAGTCAAGAGCAAGGAGATCCTCATCTGGGTGACGCTCAGCGACATGTACATCGACAACCCCGAGTCGAGGCGGATCAACTTCAAGACCCCCACCGGGCTCGGTCGCTCCTTCCCCACCTCCGCCTTCGAGGCGGAGGCGGAGGAGGAGCCCAAGGGCACGGAGGCGAACGATAACGGCAACTGAGACGGAAATCCGCCGTCGCTTACGGCGCTGCCACAAAATAAATAAATTGATTCAGTATGTTGTCTTCATATTTCTTTTCCTTGATATATATATATATATATATAGCGGTCTCTGTAACCGCTCAGCTTTCACTCCAAAAGTGTTTCAAGGCAATGACTTGTGACGCCTCCTGCCGAAGGGAAGTTGTATGCTTTGAAACCATCACTCGGTGCATATCTGTATGGAACTCACTGGATGTATGATATAATATGATAATTATCAATCAGCATGCCTGCACGATGCTTCAAGTTTGATCTCAAGTAATGTGAAGGGGAAGAAGAACGCCGTTATTCCCTCCCTTTCTTTTCTCATCCATCGGTGGTGTCAGCACACATTGATTGATGTTTGTACTGTGCAGGGAATCTAATGCTTAGTAGAACTTGGGAAGGTGGGGACCTACCAAAAGGATGTTGCACTGCACTGTGGTGCACTCCGCACCTAAATTTTCTATTTTTTTCCTTTTTATGTTGCACAGCTAATGAATTAGGCACAAATAAATATAAACAAGTCATGCGTCCGATGGTTGGAGCTGCAGAGTGAGACAAGACGATGACTCACCAGCTTAATTCAAACAAGTTGTTAGACTGAGCATCACGTAGCTTTCGTGTTGCTATAACAATTAAACTAAGAAATGTTAACCCCCCTGGCATTCGATGTCAATTATCAGTGAACCATCAACGGAAGTGGAATTAATTCAGCTCTGGCTGCATTATTTTCATATAAACAAAAGTTCTGGTTCGCTCGAATAACAAAACAAAACAAAAAACAATGTCATAATCAGATGCTGTCATCATTCCATCTTTTTATTTTTAAATTATATTATTAATCTTTAGTGTTGCAACTAGTATTCCATCTAAGATGTGGAGAGGACCGTGTAAGTCAGTAATACAACCAAATCAAAAAATATATAATCATATGGGGAGATAATAATAATAAATCTTACAAATTTACATCTCCAAACTTGGAAACAAATTTTGTAAGTTTATACATATAAAAAAATGTTATCAATTTAAGAGAATATAGATAGGGATTCTATAGTCACTCAATTAAAAAAAAGAACTAGATTCCAAATTTAATCTTAGTTAAATTAATTCATCAATTTAAGCTAAATTTTAATATTAATTCTAGTAATTTAAGGTGGTCAATGAATTAATTGTCCTATTTCAATGATAATAATAAATATCTACGGTAAGTTAAATAAATTGTGGATGTGCTATTCAAAGTACATATGTAAGCCCAATGTGAAGATATGAAAGATATTAAAATAAACATATTTTTCATAATTTTCTTAGATAATAGTAAAAGATTTCGACGAGGATGAAAGAGGAGAATTAAAATAATTCAAGAAGAATGGAGATGTTTCAGCGAACCATTTTATATGATTAATACACTATGGATAGGATGGGATGGGAAGAGAGTGTAAGTTGGTATTTAGGGTAAAGAAGAAGAATGGGAAAATAAGATAACAAAGTTCTGGCATGTGACGTAGGGTAGAAGATTTTGACAAATGCATTGGGAAATGACATTAGAAAAATAAGTTAACCATAGCTCCCGCACGTCACATTTGCATTGAATAATAAGAGCATTTTTTTTATAAGACAATATTATCTTTTTCTATACTGAATGAGATAAAATTTTCATTCAATGTTATTTTCAGTATCATTATATTATCCTTGGTTTTTCCTGCTTAGCATCAACATCAATCCTTAACTCACATTCTAGAAAGGGTATTTAAGCATCACTGTAATATCATATGCTACAAGTAATAGAGAAAGCAAATACATTAAAAAAGAATATATCACCTTATGAATTAGTAGTACTCTAAACTAAATATAAGACAACAAACTCTCTTATTTTATCTTTGTTCAGCTTGGTAAAGATTACTGTCTTGATGTACCGAAGAAGGACAGCTTTATTCCTAACTTAATGCTTAAATAGTCTTCAGTTCCTCTCATTCGAAATGTAATACACAAACTCTACCATCATCACCTGCATAAATTATCTTTTCTATATCTTCATTTTAGCTATTCTAGCAATTGCATTAATTATGATTTCTTATGTAGTTTGTATCAACATTTCTTTACTCCATTTTAATAAATCACTTCATATAGTCTTGTTATATCTATATTTATTTAACAAATGCTCTAAGGTTTCTACTGCAGCCAAACATAGCTAATATTTTCCTTCCATCTGTATGCCCCACTTAAGTAGTTTATTTGCACTCATCAATTTGTGGTGCAAAGTAAGCCATAGAATGAAGGTAGCTCTAGTCTGAGCAATAGAATCACAAATAAATCTCATCCAAGTCTTATTTGGTAATGTGCCCACCCATATTTGGTAAACTGTTCTGATTGTAGTGCAACACCTCTCCACTAATCATTACTTTCTTTAAACTTATTTATCTTGGTAAAATCATAGTATGGATATTTTTATTTTTAATACAGTAAGCATGTACTTATCTGATCCATAATTTGTCTTCCTTTATATGCATATCCCAAAAGAGCTTGAAGATAGCTGCCTTATTCCATATGCCTAATCTTAGCAAGTTAAGTCATCCGGCTGATTTTAGTGTGCAGACTTTATCCCATGCTACCAAGGCCTTTCTGCAGACTGAATCCATCATTTTGATTATTTTCTTAGGCAATATAAATAGTTGTAACTAATAACTTTGTAGCCTAAATAATATTGATTTTATAAGTTGAACTCTCCTTGCATATGTTAGCAACCTAAAAGTCAAACTCTTAAGTCAAGCTATTATTTGTCAAGCAATATTTTATATGTCACGCCCCGACTCTATCGGCAATTATGACAACCGCCGTATGAGTTAACATAACTCATACAAGGCTAATTATAATATAATAAAGAATACAACATCGACATAAAAACTTGTAGAAATTTTTCACGATTACAACCTAATACAATCACCGTCAATTGCTGCAGTAAAACTTCCTAAGAATTTCAAGCATGCTTTTAATTTGCTACCTCATGCAAATTTCAGCTTCTACCCCTTCCCTTCCTAGGGTCTCAGGGTTACTATTTAGTTTGCATAATAGAAAATATAAATCATGTTTGGCCGAAACTTTTAATTACTTTCTCAAGGGAATATGTTTATGAGAGAGAAAATTCAGCTTTGATATCTCTTTAATTGGTATGGATTTAACTGATGAAGGAAGGAAAAATCATACATATAATAGTCCCTTTTTGAATTTTAATTCCTTAGTTGCTCTATAGGTTTGCACCAAGCACTTTGCTACATAGCTGGTGACTGGTTTCATTTTAAAATTTTCAGTAAGGAAGGAAAGAAAAGGGTTGTTAAATTAGCTAAGTCATATGTATCTTTCATATTGTTTTATTTGGCTGAAAGGTGATAAAAGAACTTGGGTTTGTTTATGAGCAGAAGCTGTTAGGATTTGGGATTATTACTTAGATAACTCAGTGAGATTTAGTGTAAGAACAATAGGATAATTTAAAGGACTAGTTTCTGAAACAGGAGCATATTAAATTAAATGAACAAAGGACAATATGCTTACTGTTCAATCAAGATAGGAGTCCTTAGTTTGCATTCTTTATACTGAATTTTACAGCTAGTACTCTTCCTTATCAAATGGAGTTTTAGGAAGTCAATGTATCTATAAAAGTCTCATTTTGTAGTACGGATAACATGATATCCTTATTTGCTTTTGTATCACCTTTATGCAGGTTTTTAACAATTTATCATTAGGTTTAATATGATTCCTGCCTTTTGACTGCTTCAGGGAGTTTTTGGGATACTTTGATCAAATTCAATAGATATGTAAGAGAATGAAAAGAAGAGGAAAAAGGAACTGAGAAGAGAAGTTGTAGTCATCAGCTTGTATCAAGTTGGAAAGAAGGATTCATCTATTTCAGAATCAAAGTAATTTAGCATCCAATGGTAATTAGAATAATGCATTGGCATATGTGGTAAAGCTTGAATTCAGAAGAAAGAAATTAGAGGAAGGGAAAAGGAAAGAAAAGAAAAGAATTTGCATTGTGTTTATATAAAGTCCACCACACTACTATGATGAAGATTGATACTTAGAGTCATAATTTGGTAGGTATGGATCAAAGGCAAGAGAATGAAGTATATATATATTATGCTGTCAGCAAAGATATGGTAAGGGTCAAGTGGAAAGGTGAATAAGTTTTCAATCAAAAATCAAACTTTCAGTACACTGAATTTTCTGGATCAGTGAAATTTGGAAGGTCGTAACTTCTTCCACATAGATCAGATTATGCCGATACTTTGAGGGTAGGTATTGTTATCAGTGATGAAGGTGTCCACCAAATTTCAGGAGAATTGGACACTCAGAGAGCTCAGAATAATCAAATCACTGAGGCAAGGTAATTTTGGAGTTGAATCTGTCCAGATTTGTAATACTCTGCTAAAGTAGCTGATATGCTACAGTAAATTTGATATTTGTCTACTTTCTTGCTTCATATTGAAGCTGTGATAGTACTAGAACTTTCACAGGTTGTGGAGTACTTGGATTTTTCCTTTGGAGGTACATCCAAGGTAAAGGTATTTTGATTGATTTGTAGTTTCAATGTATGGATGTTGGTATGATAGGTAGCTGAGATTTTGTGATATGATTAGTGTCACAAGATAAGGGATATAGTAGGAGTTCTTTATTTAGAAATTGGCAGGAAGATTCCCAACTAGTAGGAACTAGTAGGCTTGAGGACTTGGATGTATATGAATAAGAGATATGCTCAACTCCTTGATACAACATATTGTAAAATTCTAAATTCATAGCATTAAAGAGTTTGCTGAATTTAGTTTTCACCTTTCACTCTACTGTTTATTAGCTTGGGGGTTAGTAGGTAGTCCTTAGTTTATTACATATAGAGTAAAATTAAGGTCAATTTGTGGAAGAATTGAAACTTGCAAATACATCAAACTTCTAGTTCAAAACTGAATATTGATGGTAATAAGAAAGGATGTTAACCTTTCTGCCATAGTATTTAGATAGTAGGATACAAGCTGTAGGAGTTAAAAATTCTCAGACTTTTAGAGGGATAACAAAACACATTGTCGGTTCATAATCAAGATGCATTTCTGAATTCTATTGGAGCAACTCCTTGACTTTTTAAGACAACTTGAATTTCTAAGAAGAGAACCAAGAAAACTTTTCAATTTTTTTTTACAGAATGATTGAGGCACTAAAACACTGAATTCTGATATCAAAGGTCCTCGTAAATTTGATGGTGATACTCATGATAAGGTATTGCAAAATGGTTCATGGTTGTTATTTAACTGAAAATTTTCAGTTTGGCACGCTGCTACAGTATCACAGTTTGCAACATTCCTTTGAATCTGAATCAGGATTTTTGATGCTTGATTAGAAGGTTTTGAGTTCAGATGCTTCAGCACTTGGAAGTCTAGTAAGTTGGCAGTAAGGGAGAAGAATTCTTGATCAAAATGGAGGTTCCAAATTGGTATTTGCTGAAAGTATCAGCTTATGCCAAATTTGGTGATACAAGGGAATGGTGACTGATAATTCAAATGAGATAATTCCTTTTAGAATTTATAGTTGTGAAGCCATCAATCTGAATCAGAAATGAAGAGAGGTTTATAGTCATCATGAAACTAAAGAACTCACAACATAAGGCATGCTGAATTGTCAAAAATCTCAATTAGAACAATGGTTTATTTATCACCATCTCACATTATAGGGAGTCCTAACTCATACAGATTCTGGATAGTACATACAATGGAGTGTTAGTCCATGTAATGCCTTTTGTGCCAAAGTAAGGAAAGTATCAGAATTATGCAGAATTCTAAATGTGAAGCAAGAAGGTTCTCTCATTAGGATTTGATTCTTGAACCTTTAGAATAAAATTAGATAGTTCAGAATCCCTAATGGTCCTAAACTCAATGAGTGTTTCCTGGCCAAAAGATATCAGAATGTATCTTTCTGCCCAAGGTTTAACACTTCCCGATTCATTGAAGTAGGCATCAGCTAGGATGGTATTGTCTTCATCCATTTCGTACCATTCAATCTGTTCATTTTGCTAATGGTTTAAGGTATAGGTAAATTCTAGTTGTCATTTACCACTAACATGATTTCACAGTATCATGGAGGCAACAATAGAACTTATACAATAAAACTCAAGTATAGTGTTTCTACATTAGGAGGTGTAAGGGGTTAAACCCTCATCTATGTCAAGTTCAGTGCATGAATTGATATCATATTCTTACATTAATTTATATGCTTGATCTATAATATAAATTCTACCAGAAATATGGGTTTTATCAAGCTTTCTATAACATAATGTAATATGGTATCAAATTCATATCATCAACACATAGAAATGCCTAATTTATCAATTCTTGTGGCATACACATGTCAAGCATATTGAGCCATTAAATCAGCATATGCTACCTCATATAAAAGCAAAATAAAGCGATACTTGGATTAGTTTAAACATGCCATATTCGAATTTAAATCCCTTTATGATCTACGCTGTTCTTTTCTGTGGTTATGTGATAAAAATAAAGGATAACACAAACATAAAATCAACGGCTGATCAAATTGACAATATGGTAGTCTCAAATCCCCCCCTCTCCCCCCCCCAATTCTATTTTAATCTTATGTCAACAATCAAGGGTTTTCGGTAGCCTACCTTAAGACGATATCTCTGACTTGGCCAGAGTGTACGTCAACAATTGGTTCTTGCCATTTGCTCCTTTCTTCAGCTCCTTCCTCCCCTCAATTGTTTCGCCACCTCTTCACAATTCCTCAATTCTACTCGTCCATGGGTTAGAATTCACTAGGAAATTCCTTGGAATTAATCTTGACGGCAAGGAGGATGGGTAAAGGGATCAAATTCGGGAAATTTGGATTTTTGTTGTCTGGCCAATCTTCTCCTTTCTTTTGAAATCAACTTCGATCATGGTGTTGTGTCATGAGGAGGGGATGAAGTGAATAAGGACTAGTTTACCTTTCAAAATCCCCCAATTTCCCCCAATTATCCTTAGGGACAGATAAACTCCACTTGTCTCCTCCGGTAATTTAATAATTGGTGTTTGAATTCAACTTCTTTTCCCGGATCAACTTAGATCCAAATTTTCTTTATTTTTATCTTCCACTCCTTATTTTCCCCATGTATATATATTTTGGTCTACCATTATGAATTCTATATTTACATAATTACGTATAATTATAAATATATCTAATTTGATTTATGTGCACGTTCATATATAGATATAGTTTATTAATTTATATGAATCTATAATATTCATATTTGTAGTCAATACTCATCAATTACAAAGATATAACTATATGAATATATATATATATATATTTATTTATTTAAGCACATATATATGTAGACAATACATGTATATTCATTGAGTTTATTTACCTACGCATTTCTTAAATACATATACTTTTAGAAATAAGTATATATATATTTCTTTATATACATATATACATGAAAATATTTATATATGCATATAACTTTTTAAAGTACATTTTTGGGGTTTATATGCAATATTCTGTCTTTTATTTTATCACGTACTTCGATACTATTCTTAAGTGCATTAGCTTTCAATCCCTTATACCTCTGCACCTTGGATATGAAAATGTGGAAGGTTTTCTAGAGAATAATATAATTAGATATATTTATTTAGTAGATCTAATTTTTTTAAAAAATAATAAATAAGTATTGAATTCTTGGTCATAGAACATTATTCCTCATTATAGAATATTATTCCTCTTATATGAGAAACATGCACTTTGTGTACTTGGTATATCTTATTTTACTTAGTGTACGCTCCTCCTCTGCTGTAGATTTTAAATTCAATACTTAGCAACATTATACTCTTTCTGGTTTTGTTGCTCTCTAGATAGTGAAAATTTAGAAAGTTTTCAAATCTTTAAAGAAAATAAGTGAATCATATGTCCCCTTACTGTTCTTGGCCACAGTTGAAACATTTCTCTCCTGGTCCTCCACAAAGTTAGTAAAAATAAATATAGTATAATTGTTGGAAGAATCCTTAGCATGTTTGGAATAGAGAATTAATAAGACGAATTCAAAATATTTACTTCCGAATGGGAGATAATTCAACTCAAGGGTAAAAATTTCATCTCAATACATCTATTAGCAACATTTGGTTTTGATTAAAAGATAATTCTAATGATCATAAATTTAAATTTCATTGAAAGAGATTATTTTTAGAAAACTGTTATGGTTTAATTCAAAATTCAACAACTAGGATTTGTACACAGTCAAAGTTTAGATTCATGGTAAAAGGAGATATTATCATATATATTAAACAAGAGAAAATAATCTAAAAAAGATATTGGAGATATTATTCTATATATTAAATAAGAGAGAGAATAATAAAAAAGAGATCTTATGAATAGAAGAAGCTCATGATACCTCCTCACATCAAAATATAGATTTTTCTCAACTTTTCTCGTAGGGTCACAACAAAATCCCTCTAAGTTTATCTCAAACTCTCATTCTTCTACTTATTACATTGTTTGTGTTATTAAGCTATTTTTGTTAAATATTTATATAAGAACTAAACATAAGATGAAGTATATTTATTGGAAGATAAATCCGTTAATATCTTTATCTTATCTTTATATAAATATATAATTCTTTTTTTACTTGACTTATTTAATATCTTTATTAGGTTTAAACTAAAATTTAATAAATCTAATGCTCCAGATGATCTGACTAACCCAAAAGAATGAAAGATTCCAAAAGGAGATTAGAGTAGCATAAAATCCTATTAAGTTTTAAGTAATTCTGGATCTTATGATTCATGCAAAGCATTAAACTTAGACTTGATTTAACAAATCTCTCTTTTGATGTCAAAGCTTCAAACCTAAAGCTACCTAAACTACCTATAGGCTCTCACTTAATGAGCTCTTTGGACAAAATGGTATTGTCACGCCCCGACCCACCTGTCGGACACGTAGAAACCGCCGTATGAGCCCAACAGACCCATACAAGGCATCAAAGTGATACATACCATCCATATACATCGTTTACACAGCAGAATTTACAAATAAATCATCTAACTCAAGATTTCTAACACAGTCCCGATAAACCTACTACAATTCTATGATAAAAGGTATCGATAAATAAAAATAGACTCGTCGATGGACTCATCTTCATCAACCGTCTCGTATGATCATCTAACACACCTGCACACACGGGGAAAAGTGGTGTGCTCAGCTTTGCGACCTATTGCGAAATTACGGCTCTACCAAGTAAAGAAATCAAAGGCTAGGAGGAGTATTCTAGGATGCCTTTGGTTGTTAATCATCATTTTTCATTTGATTTGCGTAAGTCAATTTATAGAAAGCAGTAAAACATCATAATTAAACACATATGTACATTTCACTAGATGTCACCTAAGTTGTATCTAGTGTCAAAGTCAACATCATGTCACCTACGTCATAATAAGACTTTAAGATTACAAGACTCGGGCTGCCAGCCTATGCTTAGTGAATACCCGGGTCGAGGGTATCAGCAAGCCCATCAGTACCTTTCTGTCTCTGTCTCTACCTATGCCCGCTGCACTGATGTTGGCGGAGAGGACGGGTGACCCAATATCACTCTCCATCGTTTCACTAGTCATTGACCATACCTCCCCTAGTGAAACCGTCGTGCCCTTACATCCTCCCCGAATCCGTAGGAGTAACGACATCTATGTAGACAGGATCACCATTATATCAATCTCATCGGCCACGACTAGTCAGAATAACAACCCTAGGATCCGGACTACTCATCCGATCGTCTGCAGACGTCAAGGGTGATAGTCGTGTGGTCTATGGATCCACTATCCAAGGCGTCGCATATGGAATCACCTTCCCAGTCCAATAGCAGTCGATGTCGACCGAGATTGACGCACATCCGCACGATGGGCTGTGACAACCTCGACTCCATCGGTGCCAAGTCCATGGTAGGGCTCATCCTCGCTAGCCATCTCCGGACTATCACGAGGCCGCCTAAACGACACTCGTGCGGGTATAAATTTCTGGGTAAGGACTTGCTCTATATTTCCGGTCTAATATGACCATGGAGTTTGTACAGTCTCTTACCCTACCAGCTCCTAGTATCTAAGCTATGCATAATCTCGGGAGTGGTGCTCCCAGTATCTAAGCTATGCATAACCTCGGGAGTGGTGCTCCCCCCCAGTATCTAAGCTATGCATAACCTCGGGAGTGGTGCCCCCAGTATCTAAGCTATGCATAACCTCGGGAGGACGTCACCGTTTGACCACCGTCGGTACGTGGCGGTCAACCGGGGCACCTGAGAAAGGCCCCTTTTCTGTCTAAGTTGCGGTGACGTCGCCAAGGGGTTCTAACATGTCGTTATTTACTATCTATGTCTACATGGTAGTTGTGCTAGCATAACATAGAAAAATAATAAAATAATATTTAACATGCAGGATACGCTATCACGACATATTAAAACTTAGGAGGGAAAATCATGATATATCGTACATGTTGGACAGAAATAAATTAAACTAACATGCGGACAAATCAAATCTTATCAAGCATAATATTTTATTATATTTAAGACATCCAGAAATTATTCCTAAGAAAACCCCAGCGGGAATTTCCTAGCTTGAATAAATCCTACATCGGAGAACCAACGCACCTGACTTGGCGGTTTACTCCTCGGAATCAATCTAAGGTCCGTTCGCTGAATTTTTATTCTCTGACACTGTCTCGATTCACGTGCCGTCATTTACGCATTTTTATATTTTCCTATCAATTATTCAACGAATTTTAATTCTCAATCTAGAAATAATTTCTCAAATCTCTTTTCACAACTACTCTTAGAATGATCTCTAGAATCACCCCAATTTTTTTCCTAAGTTCGCCGAAAAATTTCTCTGGCGGTCGCCGGAAAGTTCGCCGGAACCCTCGTCGGCGAAGTTCTTCGATCAGCACCAATATTGGTACCAATAGAAAGCTCTCTTCATGAGGATTCCAAAAATCATATTTGCCCCAATTTTTATAGCTCATACGCGATCAATTTCACCGATTAAAAATTTAGGCGAAATTCCAAAGTTAGAGTTTTTAGCTCGCCGGCGGCCAATAGCCCTCAACTCTGGTACCAATGGATAGCTCTCGTCAAGGAGAATCCATAGGTACCAAGTTTGCAAGGTTTCACGGCCGGAATGACCGGAAATCATCGGAGCAAGCTCCGGCGATCGAAATCCTCGCCGCCGACGCCTCTCACATGATTTCTCCCTCATCTCTATACCAAAATTGGGCTTCTTGGTATCAAAATGAAGAGGAGGTCGAGATCTACCTGTGGCTAAAATTTGGGAGCCTAATTCGTTGTGGTTTCACCGGAGCATCATCGGGAAGTTTCGTCGCCGTCGCCGTCTCCGTTGCGGAGGAGGAGAGAGAGGGATGGAGAGGGAGCTCGCGTGCGGGTGGGAAGAAAATAATTTTTTTTAATTAGTTAATTAAAATCTTAAATCCTAATTAAATCTTAATTGTTCAATTGACCTATCAAACGACGTCCAAATTACGATCCGTCTGCACCGTTGGATTCTTTATCAAAAATACTACATTATGGTATAATTTTTACATCAAAATCTCATACTTCAAAAATTCATATGATTTTATAATTAAGTCCTTTAAAGAATTTATTTTATTATTAAACCCTTCAAATACTAAAATTACTCTATTGCCCTTATTCAAAAATCACGGAATGACTTTATCTCCCAAAATATTTTATTTGATTATGGGAGAGAACAAGATAGAGCGAGACTCCTTCTCCATGTCTTATATAAATCCTTTTTTTAATGTAAGTAAAAGTTGATATTACAACTAAACTTCTCTATCTCAAATTTAGTGTTCAACATTGATCTAAAACTTTATGATAAATAGCTCTAACGCCAATTTGTTAGAGCTGGAGTCAAATCTCCAACCACCAAAATATCTCGCACAGATACATTTAATATATCCAGGTTAAAAAGAAAAGAAAAGAAAAGATAAAAATAAATCTTACGAACATAAAATACAATGATTTAGCCTTAGCCTATGCTCATAAATGAAAGAGATATTATCTTTTATATCAAATAGGAGAGAGAAAATAACAAAAGAAAGATCGTACATGTAGTAAAACCTAAAAACCCATGACGCCTCTGGTTTTATCTCCAAATTAGATTTCTCTAAACTTTCTCATAGTTTTATAATAAAATTCTTCTAATTTTACCTCAAACTCTTACTCTTCTACTTATTTGATTAATAGTATTTTTTTCTAAGCATATGAGACTAAGCCACATGAGAGATAAAGGTACGATAATTCTTAACAACAAAAGATTTTTGGATAAGCAAAAGATTCTAAAACTTAACTTTAATAATCCTAATTGTATGACAAACTATAGAGAGTTTTCTTCGATATCGGTGTTCATCGGTGCAAAGGGACCCTTGACTACATCCCCTCAGATCTTTAGGGGCTTGCACCAAATCCTTTTCTTGGTGGTGGATATTACGTGCTTATCTTTATCGTTGATTACTCAAAGAAGGTACGAGCTTATATCACTAAGTATAAAATCTATGTATTTATTACATTTAAGCAATAAAAATTTTTGATTGATAAGAAAATAGGAAGATAAATTAACAGATTTTGTCCATGTAGTAGTGAATTTAACTAATTTTTGAGGAATCCTTAAATGTCATCACATTGCTCCATGCATCCCTTAATAAAATGGTGGGGCGGGATAAACAAAAATATGGTTAGATAGACCTATTAGTTATGATGTACTTAATTTTTGGTGGCTCAGCATGGGTGAATGATGAAAAACTTGAGTCTAGATCAAAATATTATATTTTTTTAGGATATATTAAAGGAATTAAAGGATATTGACTACGATGTCCCAAAGTGTATAAAGTACTTTGATGAGCAAGAATTTTTGAAGAAACTGGACTTTCAGGAACAACGTATAATTGTTGAAAGAAAGGTTGAAGAAGATCATAGTTCAATTAAGAAGATGGTTGAACTTAATCAACCAATTGCAAGTACAAGGGTCACACCACCCTTATTGGAGAGATATGTAATGCTTTCGAATATTGAAAATTCATCATCCCCACAAGTTGAAGAAGATATTTGGTGAACTTCTAAATTTGAAGCAATTATAAGTTATTTTGCCAAATCTCGAAGATAGGATTGTTCCACACTAGGAAAAAATGTATTCTTTGGCGATGAAATCTTAAGCCAAATCCGAAACATGTAAACACCATCGCATATGTGCTTACAGTTATAAAATATGCAAAAGGTACTACTAAACAATCAAATGATTTAAATGCACTATCCAGAGCAGATTCTGGAAGGTAGCTAGAAGTAATGCTTGATGCATATCAATCTAGCTTAGTAAAGTCATTTAAATGAAAGAAGATCATATGGTCTGAATGAGATTGCAGAAAAAAGGAAGGTATTCAAGGTATTGAGGATGCCATGTACAAAGAACATCTAGTGGCCAAAGGATTTAGCCAAATCAAATGTATTGATCATAATGATATATTTTCTCCTATTGTTAAATATACCTCGAGATGTGTTTTACTAGTCTTGGTAGCAGTGCAAGATATAGAGTTAGAGCAACTAGATGTCAAGAAAATATTCCTTAATGGTTAGATGAAGAAATCTACATGGAACATCTAGAAGATTCTAAGTCCAAAGATAAGGAGAATCTTATTTGTCTAGACGGTGGTATAAAAGATTTGACTAGTTTATACTTAACATGGATTACTTTAAATCTATGTTTGATAGTTGTTTATTTTAAAACATTTGGAGATTTAATCATATACTTATTGATCTATGTTGATGATATATTGATAGTTGCGAAAGAAAAGTATGAGACTGAAAGGTTGAAGCATCGACTTAGAGCTAAGTATGAGATGAATGACTTGGGTACAACAAAGAAAATTTTTGGCATTTAATCAACCGCGACATGGAAGCTAAGAAATTATTCTTAACTCAATTATCATATTTTAAAAAATTGGTAGAGCATATTAGTATGCATAAATTAAAAACTACTCATACTCCACTTATTGCACACTTTAAGTTATTAGAAACCTTATGTATACTATGGCATGCACACTTCAAGCTCCTAAAATAAAGATAGAAGAAACTTGTGCGGACAAAATTTTATATACATATGCTATAAAAGGCCTTATGCATACTATGTTACGCATAAAACTAGATATTGCTTATGTCTTAAGTATTGTTAGTAGATATTTGGTAAAACTAAAAAAAATACATTGGGAAGCTATCGGTGGATCCTTAGACATCTTAATGGCGCCACTATATAAATATTTTACCTTGATGATATAACTATATGTTGGAAAGATACTTTTCAAGCTTTTATCAACAACTGAGGCACAGAGTATACGAGGATTGTTGAAACTATGAAAGAGACAATTTAGCTCACATACCTAGTTAGAGAATTAAAACTCGAGGAAGTAGGAAGTTATAATATATTATGATAGTCAAAGAATAATATATCTAGTTAAATATCAAATGTTCCACGAGCAGACAAAGGATATTGATGTTCGTTACCACTTCATTCAAGACATCATAAAACGTTAATAAATATTATTAAAGAAGATAAATACGAAAAATAATCCTATAGATATGTTTACAAAACTTCTACCAACTATCAAGTTTTAGTATTATATGGATTTGATTGGACTTCGTGTCAATCTAAGTTGAATCTTATGAAACTACTCGGAGAAGGTGGACTATATTAATTGAGGTGTTCAGGTGAATATTTATTAATATTGACTCGAGTTTTCAATAATTATACAATTCATATCATGAATATATATTTTATTCTTGAATACGTGGTCCCTTGTAATGATCTCTAACAACACTACAAGCAATTATAGTAAGTGCAAGAGTAAAAGTAAGATAGATAAAAGATATTTTCTCTCTTCGTTAGCTCCAGAAGTAGGTAAAGCTGAACCAATTCGAAATCTTTTTCTATATTTATTTTTCAGTTGAACTGCCATTTTATATGTATTGTTTATTTCTTCTTAATTCTATGACTTAATTTGGCGATTAAAGATGAACCTAGAATCTCTAACCGTATAAATAAAAGAAAGGTTCAGCTGAAAGGTGGAGGCAAACTGCTGCCGACAATTAATTAATACAGGCTGGACTTCCACAGTGTCATCATAAATAAATGCAAAAAAAAAGCATAAGATTCAAAAGTTCACCTGTAGAACTACAATAACCAAATGCAAGTTCAATGGAAGAAGGTAATCGAGTTTATATTTATCATCTTCTCACATTAAGATCTCGAATTCATAGTCCCAAGTCAAGCTGCCCTGCACCACTTGGAACTTGCAGTTCTTAATTTCCAGCCTCTCTCAATTGGCCTGCTCCATTTCCAGCTGCTGCTGCAACTCCTGAGGCGGGCTCACTAAGCTCGTGAACTCCTCGTCCTCCATCAAAGCTTTCATGAACGACGGCTCCATGCATATCTCCAAGTCCATACTGCCCCCTCCCTCCCTCCCTGCGTAGGGCGTCACCTTTCCGTCGAACTTGTGCGCCGTCCCGCTCCGTGCCGCCACCGCCCTCCCCCACCCGAAGTCGCACCCGTAGACGTCGAACCGCGGGGAGCTCCCCATCATCACGCAGAAAGGCTCGAACATGTTAGTCGTGTATACCACCGGCGCCGCCGTCCATCCCGCCACCGCCTTCCGGATCGCCTCGTCAGTGTGCCCCTTCACCACCTCGTGCACCAGCTTCGCCGCCCAGCCGAGGTCGTGCGCCAGCAGCTCGCCCGCGGTGGTGGTGGCTGGGATGGCGTAGATGGTGTTGCCAAAGTAGTCCGGCGAGAGCGGGGGGTTCAACCGCGATCGGTTCTGCGCGGCTATCCGGCAGCGGGTGATGTGCTCGGCCGGCAGCCGGCGGGCGCGCGTGATGCATCGCCACAGCAGCGAGGAGACAGACTGCAGGGAGGAGATGGTGGTCGTGCCGGCTTCTCGATTCGCTCGAGCCTTCAGGCGAGTGACGGAGTCGGCGGACAGGTGGAACATCCGCTCCCTGTACAGCGGCAGAGGAAGCCTCTCGACGAACTCCTCGGGCCGAGTGAAAGGAAGCTTGATGGGGACTTGCTCGGCGCCGTCGATGAACCACCGGTCGTGAACCGGGGAATGTGACAGCTCGGCGGCCACGCCTCCGGCTCTGGTGATCTCCGACCACGTTTTGAAGAACATCCAGTAGGAGGTGCCGTCGCCGACGGCATGATTGAAGCAGCAGCCAAGGAAGAAGCCGTCAACGAGCTCCGTGAGCTGCACTGCAAGCAGGGGCAGGACATGGCCATCGTAGTTGACGGCCCTGTCGTAGGGGAAGAAGGAGTTGACGAAGGAGGGCACGTCGGTGGAGGGCGAGAGCACGTCGGCGACGGTGATTCCCTCCGCGATGACGTGGTTGAACTCCGCGCCTTGGCCGGCGCAGTCGATGTAGACGTAGAGGCCCGTCACGTCGCCGCGCTCGTCGCGAGCTTCCTCGGTGACGAAGCGGCCGGCAAGGGGGTAGAAGTGGAGGAGGGCAGCGGAGAGGGAGGTCTCGAGGCGGCGGACGACGTCGGCGATGGTGAGGCCGGCAGGAGCGAGGTGGTTGGAGAAGAGGAGGCCCTTCTGGATGTAGTAAACGGAGAACATGGAGAGGTCCCAGAGCGAGAGGTCGAGGCGCGTCGGGGGATGCGGTGGCGGCTTGACGATGGAGGTGGAAACATGGCGGAAGGAAGGCGAGGAGGAGGAGGAGGAGGAAGCAACCATGGTAGATCTTGTTCCGAAATCTGCGCTGCAGGAAGCAACCATAGTGACGTTGTTGCCTGCTCCTTTCTTCATTTATACCCACTCCACTTTAGAGAAGACTTTTAAGATATGAATGAAGTGTGAAATTAAATAAAAGTTTAATTATGATTAAGTTCGCAGTCTGGCTTTTATTTTATTTTTTGATTGGCAAGTGCGCAAGATATATATTTTGCCAAAGGTTGATGAATTCAATGTTTGAAGGTATCAAGTTGACTGGTAAAAGGTTTTGACTATTTATTCGTTTGAAATGTAGTGAGTCGGTAGGTGGAGTTTAGGGAGGTGTTCAGTGGGATGGAGGACGAAGGATCCCGGAAAGAAGGGGGTTTCTGGATTCATGTATTACCTGAACTATTTATTTATATATATAAGTTCAGTCGTGCCGGCTGATCTCATACAGTACAGCGATGGCCCATGAAGATGGAGCAAGAAGAGGACTTGGTAGAGAAATCAGAGTCGTCCTTGAATATGTTGGTTATATCCTTTGTTGCGACATCTGAGAGGAAGAGTTAATTTGATTGTTCAAAAGGTTGTTGAAAATTTAAAGCTTTGTGAAGTTGAGTCAAAGAAAGACGCAGAGGCTGGCCTGTTGTTGTTCGGAATTGGCCATCTTTGGGGGCTTCTTTCTTAAGAATCAAGTTACCAAAGATTTTTTGAACTTTCTTTCTACCAAGGCAAAGGTTACACATATATATATTGCCTACCTTATCTTCTTCCGCTGCCAGCTTGGATTATTCCAATACGTATTAATTTTTCACCATCATCTAGACCTACCTCTTCCAGAATTTACTCCAAATATGACGAAGCTTTTTCACAAGATTGAGGATGCTTTCTTCGTTCATTCGGGTTTTGGAAACAGGAATCTTACAATTCCTCGTTCTAATATTTTACATCTTATATCCATTCTCCAATTCAGCTTCCCTCGATCACTGACTTGCATTGTATCTGAAATCGAAGGAATTGTACGTTAAATATTTTTACCGCAAACAACATCTCCGTGTTTCTTAAGGCAGAGGATAATCACATCGTAAGTTGCAAACTGCTCCAAGGTGGTTTCACTTTAGAGTTAACTTAGAGAAGACATGCGCAGTAGAGCTTACAGAAAGATAAGAAATGATAAATTAATATGCAAGAATGTTGGGATGTGTTACTCGAAGAATTTTCAATATTCTAAGTTGGGCTACCCCCTTAAGGCAAATAAGAAGGCTAGATGGGCGTAGTGCAAATGCTATCTGAAGCAAGGAGGTTGGTCTTAGTGAATGCTGCAAAATAGATTGATTATTCAGAGTGTAGATGATAGATGCTTTCTTTGCAAAGGGAAGAGAAGGACTTCGTGGAGCTGCATTGGTAAATAGGCAAGAATCAAGGTCATCTGGGAGTGATAAAGACTCTGTGGAGCTGCATTGGTAAATAGGCAAGAATCAAGGTCATCTGGGAGTGATAAAGACTCTGTGGAGCTGCATTGGTAAATAGGCAAGAATCAAGGTCATCTGGGAGTGATAAAGACTCTGTGGAGCTGCATTGGTAAATCATCAATCTTCACGCTGATTGATGTTTGCATTGTGCCGGCCATGCCAGACAGTGAAAGGTGCAGGGATTCTTCTAATGCTTAGGACTTGGAAGGGGGAAGGGGCGCTTCCAAAGGAAGCTGCTCTGCGGTGCACTCCGCACCTAAATTCGCTATTTTTCCTTTTAGTGTTGCACAGCTAAAATTTATTATTGATGGACACGGATTATACAATTAATTTGGCACATATAAATATAAACAGTACAAGTCTTAGCCTTAGCCTGAATGGTTGGAGCTGCACAGTGAGACGAGATGATGAATCACCAGCTTAATTCTAACAATTCTTAGAACAGACCATCAAGTTAGTTTTAAACTCACAAACTTCTCTCTCAATCAAATTAATAATTAAACCTAGAGATGACGGCGCAAGTGCCTACCATTTTTAAGAAACAAGTGACAAAACCAAGTCAAAAATATATATGATAAAATCTTATAAATTTAAAGAAGTCTACTGCATCTCAAAATTTAAAAGAACATAAACAAATTTCTAATAAAATTTTAAATTTAATCTTAATTAAATTAACTCTTCAATTTAAGCTAAATTCTAATATTAATTCTAGTAATTTGATTTGAGGTAATTAATGAATCAATCATGCGTGACATAATAATAATAAAAAATCTTGTACTTTTAGTTAAATCAATTGAGTTTTATAAGAGACTATGAATTCAATACTCACCAATTAAATTCCGAAAAAAAACCCTCCATCAGTAACATTTGGTTTCGATGAAAAGATAAAATGGAAGAGGTGTGCACCTGCAGGGCGAAAGAAAATTCAACCACTGAGACTTTTATAAAGTTAAGTTTCAAATTAATAAAAGAGATCTTACGAATAGAATATATGATTCTATCTATTAAATAAGGGAGAGAGCAATAAAAAAAGGATCCTGTAAATAGGAGAAGCTCATGATACCTCTAATGCTAAACTCAAATAAAATTTTCTAACTTTTCTCATATGGCAGGCACAAAATCCTTCTAATTTTATTAATTGTATCATTTTGTAAGTTTAGGGAATAAATCAATACAGAATTATCAATAATTAACCCAATCAATACCTTTTATCTTATCTTTATATAAATATATAAATTTTATATTATGTGACTTGACTTTTTTAATATCTTTATTGGATTTCAATCGAACGAGACATTCCAAAAAAATAGTCCTCCTTTTTAAATAGACCCATATAACTCTGGTTGGGTTAAAGTAGTATAAAATCCTACTAGATTTAAGTAATTCTCGACCTTATGATTTATGCAAAACATTAGACTTGGACTTAATTTAACAAATCTCTCTATTCATACCAAAGCTTCAAATCAAAACTACTTTTGATCTCTCGTTTCCGTGAGCTCCTTGAATAAAAAATAGTGATCATTTCCTTGAGGGTGATTGATATTTTTCTCGAATGATGTCATCTCCTAAAATATTTTATTTAACGAAGGGAGAGAACAACATAATAGAGTGAGGACTCTATTTGAGGATTTTATTTGAGGACTTATGTAAGAATAGTTTTTATCGTGACTTGTCGTAAGTGAAACTTCTGGTTTATGTAAGAATAGTTTTTATCGTGACTTAGTCGTAAGTGAAACTTCTGGTGTTTAATACAGATCTACAAGTTTATAAAAATAGCTCTAATACCGAGCTTGAGCCAAAGCTCCAACTATTAAAATATCTTATACAATTACAAATTCAATACATTCGAGTTTAATAGAAAAAATAAAAATAAAAATTATACATAAAATGTACTGATTAGATTAAAGTAATTAAATTCTATATGAAATGTTATAGGTTTAATATTTATCATATTTAAAAATTAATATTATCTTTTATATCATATAAGAGAGAAAAAATAAAAGAGTTATTATTTTACAGTAATGATAGAGTTATTATTTTATTTTATATAAAATAAATGTTATTATTTTATTGGATTTAATATGAAACTCAATAAGTATATAAAATAAAATGTATGTCTCTAAGGAACGAGGACATCAATTTTTTCAGTTTTAAAATAATTAGGTTAGTATTATATTTTAGGTTTAAAACTCATTTAAGTTTTAAAAAAATTCTCACTCACTGCGAGAGAAGAGATGGTATCAAGTCCGAAAAGGCTACAACTGAGTAGTCTTTCAATCGATGCTGTCCGACCGACTGTAGAAAAGCACGGGCAATTCTACGGCATCAATAATCAATGCTCAATGTTCAATGTTCTCGTGGGCAGAGTTAGAATCACGGATAAAGAGCGGAGTCATGAGTTAAAACCAGCTTACAGACAAAACAAAGGTTCAACTTAAAGGTGGAGGCAAACTGCTACAGACAATTAATTAATACATGCTGGACTTCCACTAGTGTCATCATAAATAAATGCGTTAAAAAAACACGAGATTCAAAAGGTCACTTGTCGTAGAGCTACAATAACCAAATGCATGTTCAATGGAAGAGACTAATCGAGTTTATATTTATGCACGACTTGGAACTTGTTCTTAATTTCCGGTCTCTCTCAATTGGCTTGCTCCATTTCCAGCACCTGCTGCAGCTCCTGAGGCGGGCTCACTAAGCTCATGAACTCCTCGTCCTCCATCAAAGCCTTCATGAACGGCTCCATGCATATCTCCAAGTCCATACTGCCCCCTCCCTCCCTCCCTGCGTAGGCCGTCACCTTTCCGTCGAACTTGTGCGCCGTCCCGCTCCATGCCGCCACCGCCCTCCCCCACCCGAAGTCGCACCCGTAGACGTCGAACCGCGGCGAGTTCCCCATCATCACGCAGAAAGGCTCGAACATGTTAGTCGTGTATATCACCGGCACTGCCATCCATCCCGCCACCGCCTTCCGGATCGCCTCGTTAGTGTGCCCCTTCACCACCTCGTGCACCAGCTTCGCCGCCCAGCCGAGGTCGTGCGCCAGCAGCTCGCCCGCGGTGGTGGTGGCTGGGATGGCGTAGACGGTGTTGCCAAAGTAGTCCGGCGAGAACGGGGGCTTCAACCGCGATCGGTTCTGCGCGGCCATCCGGCAGCGGGTAATGTGCTCGGCCGGCAGCCGGCGGGCGCGCTTGATGCATCGCCACATCAGCGAGGAGATAGACTGCAGGGAGGAGATGGTGGTTGTGCCGGCTTCTCGATTCGCTCGAGCCTTCAGGCGAGCGACGGAGTCGGCGGACAGGTGGAACATCCGCTCCCTGTACAGCGGCAGAGGAAGCCTCTCGACGAACTCCTCGGGCCGAGTGAAAGGAAGTTTGATGGGGACTTGCTCGGCGCCGTTGATGAACCACCGGTCGTGAACCAGGGTATGCGACAGCTCGGCAGCCACGCCTCCGGCTCTGGTGATCTCCGACCACGTTTTGAAGAACATCCAGTAGGAGATGTCGTCGCCGACGGCATGATTGAAGCAGCAGCCAAGGAAGAAGCCGTCAACGAGCTCCGTGAGCTGCACTGCAAGCAGGGGCAGGACATGGCCATCGTAGTTGATGGCCCTGTCGTAGGGGAAGAAGGAGTTAACGAAGGAGGGCACGTCGGTGGAGGGCGAGAGCACGTCGGCGACGGTGATTCCCTCCGCGATGACGTGGTTGAACTCCGCGCCTTGGCCGGCGCAGTCGATGTTGACGTAGAGGCCCGTCACGTCGCCGCGCTCGTCGCGAGCTTCCTCGGTGACGAAGTGGCCGGCAAGGGGGTAGAAGTGGAGGAGGGTGTTGAGGACTTAAGCTTGGTTTAGTTAAAGTTTGTTTTTGATTTGGTTAAGTCATAGATTGTATTAGGAAGAAATTTGCAGTAGGAAAGTTTTGTTTCTTTGATAGAAATTTCCTTTGATACAATGTAAGAGAAGCTGAAAGTTGTTTCCAAAACTTCACAATTTTGTTTCCAATTCTGTTGTTACAACATTGTTAATTTTAATACAATTGGTGAGGGCAATTACAATGCTCTGTGCAACCTTTTGTTTTCCTCCTTGGTGTTCTGTTTTCGATAGTTCACTGCTGTTCCAGATTGTTGGTTCGTGTGCTTCCCCTCAGCAGTAGTTGCTCCAGTTTGCTGGTGCGAACGCTGCTTCTCAACAGTTGGTATCAGAGCAGGTTCGCTCGGGTTGATACAGAAGAGGATGGCGATGCAAACGCCAACGACGGGGAAGAAGCTCGTGATAGGCTCGGCAGGAGATGCGGGGATCAAATCCTCCTCAGCAGTAGGAGGGAGTCTCAGTGCATGTCCGACGCTTATCAAAGGAGGAAATTATGCGATGTGGGCTGTGCGTATGGAAACCTTCCTTGAAGCGCAAGGAGCGTGGGAGGTGATTGAGTCAGAAGGTGGTGCCATGCATGTAGATCGAAGGAGAGACAAGGTTGCTCAATCGATGATCTATCAATCATTGAGCGATGAAGTCCTTGCTCTAGTGGCTGACAAGAAAACAACAAGAGAAGTGTGGGAAGCTTTGAAGAATCTCCACATAGGAGATGAGAAGTTTAGAACCGCGAAAGGAAGCCAACTGCGTGGAAAATTTAAAAAACTCGAGATGAAGAATTCAGAAACGATAGATGACTATGTCAGCCGCCTCACTTCGGTTGTAACCGAGATGAGAAATATCGGTATGAAGGTGAAGGAGCAAAGAGTGGTGGAAAAGCTATTGCAATCGGTTCCATCTAAGTTTCATCCCGCTGCAGTCAATCTTGAACAATTTGGCAACTTAAACACCATGACTGTTGACTATGCTGTAGGAGCATTGAAAAATTATGAAATCAAGATCACACCCTCCACGCCAACTGAAGAGAGTCATGTTCTGTGGACTCGTGCAGATGTAGAAGGCAAGAACCGAAGGGATTCTACAAGCAATTGGGGAGGTAGAAGCCAAGGAAGAGCAGGAAGTTTTTCTCATGGTAGAGGAAGGTTCGGTGGTAGGTTCGGTGGTGGATGTGGTAGAGGAAGACATAATACAAATTTTGCACAGGAAGGCCTCAAGAAAGACAAATCACAAATAAAATGTTTTAAGTGTCAAAAGACGGGACACTTTGCTTCTGAGTGCAGAAAAAATGAGAAGGCTTTCTTAGCTGAAACCAGTGAAGAAAGGGAGGCACCGGAACATCATGTTATATTAATGGCAACTGAAGAGGTTGGAGATACAAGGGATAGGCTCCAGAAAGGTATAAATTCCTACAATTCACCTCTTGATACAAGTTTTGATACTTGGTACTTAGATTCGGGTGCCACCAGTCATATGACTGGTAATCTAGCTTGTTTGCATAACATAAACACTACATGCTGTGGACAAGTAACATTTGGAGATGGCTCAATTGTGAACATAGCAGGAAAGGGAAGTTTGCATTTTTCTGTAGGAAATGGTGAAGTTAGAATAATTTCTGATGTCCTCTATATACCAAATTTGAAAACCAATATTCTTAGCCTTGGTCAGCTGGATGAACTTGGGTATACAACCATCATCAAGCATGAAAAGTTAGATATTTATGACAATGAAGAAAAATCTTTTGTTTCAGTAAAACGAGCTGACAACAGTTTGTACAAGTTTCAGTTTCGAGAATCTGATAAATGTTTACTGATAACTAGTGAAACTAGTACTTGGTTGTGGCACAAAAGGTATGGTCATCTGAATTTTCGTGCGTTAAAGATCATGGCTGACCAGGAATTAGTGAAAGACTTGCCACAAATCTGTATGGCTAAAAATAAATGTAGAGAGTGCATTGCTTCCAAACAAGTTAGATCAGCATTTCAGTCCTCTGAATTCAGAACCAATTCTGTGTTAGAATTGGTTCATGGAGATCTCTATGGTCCCATTACTCCATTTACTTTAGGAGGAAACAGCTACTTCCTATTGCTGGTTGATGATTATTCAAGGTACATGTGGGTGTACATGTTAAAGTCAAAAGATGAAGCATTTGTAGCATTTAAAAAATTCAAGTTAGCAGCTGAATCAGATGTGGAAAACAGTTGAAAGGCATTAGAACAGATAGAGGTGGAGAATTCAATTCCAGGGATTTCAAGGAATTTTGTGAACAACATGGTGTCAAGAGAATGCTCACTGCACCCTACTCTCCATAACAAAATGGGGTAATAGAAAGGAGGAATAGAACAGTAATGGAGATGGCAAGAAGTTTGCTGAAAACTATGAACATGCCTTTAGAATTTTGGGGTGAGGCTGTTAATACAACTGTATACCTGCTTAACAGATCCTTCACCAGTAGCATGGGTAGTGCAACTCCTTATGAAGCTTGGACAGGGAATATACCAAGTATCTCACATCTGAAGGTGTTTGGGTGTGTAGCTTATGTAAAACGGATGGGTATTCATTTAAAAAAGCTAGATGATAGAAGTAAACCAATGGTGTTTATTGGGTATGAAGCTTGCTCAAAGGCCTATCGGTTCTATGATCCAGAGAAGAAAGCAGTCACTATAAGTAGGGACTGTGTCTTTGAAGAGGGAGAGAAATGGACTTGGTCTAGAGGTTCAAGTGCTGGAGGGACTGTTTATATCAGAAATGTGCAATATCAACAATTGATGGCTGAAGATGATACAAATCAGTATCAGTATCAACCAAGTTCCAGTCAGCTCAACTTGGAGGGTTCTGATACTTTGTCATCTAGAGAGGATGCAGCTGGAGATGATCAACCATTAAATGTGCCAAGAAAGTAGGTTATTCCAATTCCTTTCAACTTGGAAGATATTGGCACGAACAGTATCACTGCTTCACAGCAGACAGTATCACACTGCGATACTCTATGTGATACGGTACCTAATGCTTCTTCTGATACTCTTGATACACTTGATGCTACAACTAATTCACTTGCAAGATTGAGATATAGAACATTGGAGAGTCTCTATAGGGATACAAAGGAGATTGAGACTGTTCAAGGAGAAGCATGGTTAGCTGCAAATTCAGAACAGGAACCACAAAGTTTTGAGGAGGCAGCTGAACATGAGGTGTGGAGAAAAGCAATGAAGGAAGAGTATGATCAAATCTTGAAAAATCAGACTTGAGAGCCTATTGATCTTCCAAAAGGAGGCAAGGCTATAGGACTGAAATGAGTATTCAAAATTAAAAGAGATACACAAGGTACAGTTTTGAAGCACAAAGCAAGGTTGGTTGCAAAGGGATATTTGCAACAACAAGGAGTAGACTATGATGAGGTATTTGCACCAGTAGCTAGAATTGAAACTATTCGGTTGTTAATTGCAGTAACAGCTCAAAAAGGTTGGGAACTACATCAAATGGATGTCAAATCAGCATTTCTAAATGACACCATAGAAGAGGAGGTGTATGTGAGGCAACCGGATGGGTTTCATCTGCAAGGAAAGGAGGAGAAGGTGCTTAAATTGAGGAAGACTTTGTATGGACTCAAGCAAGCACCTAGAGCTTGGAACATGAAGCTGGATAAATCATTGCTGGCACTAGATTTCAAGAGAAGTGTACATGATGCAGCTGTGTACACAAAAATAGTAGGGAGTAGGAAATTAATTGTTGGAGTGTATGTAGATGATCTACTGATTACTGGGTCCAATGTGGAGTTGATTCAAGAATTCAAAGTGCAAATGCAGAAAGAATTCGAGATGACTAACTTAGGACTCTTGCATCACTACCTTGGTATGGAAATCATGCAGCTACAAGATAGGATCACACTAAGTCAATCTTTGTATGCAGGAAACCTGTTAAAACAGATGGGGATGTACAATTGCAACTTGGCACACACACCCATGGAGGAGAGGCTGATTTTTCAAGAAGCAAACAAAGTAGATGAAACTGAATACCGTAGGCTTGTAGGAAGTCTAAGGTACTTGACTCAAACGAGGCCAGATCTGATGTACTCGGTTGGAATCCTTAGCAGGCACATGCAAACTCCAACCATGACACATCTAACTGCAGCCAAGAGAGTGTTACGGTATCTCAAAGGAACTATTGATTATGGCCTGGTTTACTACAAAGGAAATCAAAGAATACTTAAAAATAATGTTGTGATTACTGGTTATAGTGATAGTGATCATGCTGGGTGTGCTGAAGATAGGAAGAGCACAAGTGGTATGATATTTTTCTTTGGTGCAGGTGCAATCAGCTGGGGCTCTACCAAGCAAAAAATAGTTGCTCTTAGTTCATGTGAAGCTGAGTATATGACTTTGACAGGAGCAGCGTGCCAAGGTGTATGGTTGGCACGGTTATTGTCCACATTGCTAGAAGAGCAAGTGAAGCCGGTTACAATATATGTGGACAACATGTCAGCTATGGCACTGAGTAAGAATCCAGTGTATCACAACCTCACAAAGCACATTGATACACGATTTCATTTTATCAGGGATTGTATTGAAGCAAATCAAATTTGTGTCAAGCATGTTAGCACAAGTGAGCAAAGGGCCGACATCTTTACCAAAGCTTTGGGTCGGCATAAATTCGTGGAGATGAGGACTTTATTGGGACTTCAAGAGTTGAAATAAAACCAAACTTAGGAGGGAGATTGTTGAGGACTTAAGCTTGGTTTAGTTAAAGTTTATTTTTGATTTGGTTAAGTCATAGATTGTATTAGGAAGAAATTTGCAGTTGGAAAGTTTTGTTCTTTGATAGAAATTTTCTTTGATACAATGTAAGAGAAGCTGGAAGTTGTTTCCAAAACTTCTCAATTTTGTTTTCAATTCTGTTGTTACAACATTGTTAATTTTAATACAATTGGTGAGGGTAATTACAATGCTATGTGCAACCTTTTGTTTTCCTCCTTGGTGTTCTGTTTTCGATAGTTCACTGCTGTTCCAGATTGCTGGTTCGTGTGCTTCCCCTCAGCAGTAGTTGCTTCAGTTTGCTGGTGCGAACGCTGCTTCTCAACAGAGGGCAGCGGAGAGGGAGGTCTCGAGGCGGCGGACGACGTCGCTGATGGTGAGGCCGGCCGGAGCGAGGTGGTTGGAGAAGAGGAGACCCATCTGGATGTAGAAAGCGGAGAGCATTGAGAGGTCCCAGAGCGAGAGGTCGAGGCGCGTCGGGGTATGCGGTGGCGGTTTGACGATGGAGGTGGAAACATGGCGGGAGGAAGGGGAGGAGGAGGAAGCCACCATGGTAGATCTTGTTCCGAAATCTGCGCTGCAGGTACTGCTAATTTTGCAGCAGTCACGCTGTTGCCTACTCCTTTCTTCATTTATACCCACTCCACTTAGAGAAGACTTTTAAGATATGAATGGAGTTGGAAGTTTTGATCAAGTCCGCAGTCTGGGTTTTTTTTTAAACTTGCAAATGTTCAAGATATATATTTTAGCAAAGGTGATGAATTCAATGTTTTAAGGTACCATGTTGACTTTATATTATTCGTTTGAAACGTGGGTTGTGGATCACGTGTTCAGTGTAATGGAGGACGAACTATCCCGGAATAATTCATGTATTACCTCAAACTTTACAAGTTCCATCGTGCTGGCTGATCTTATACAGTGGAGCGATGGCCCTTGACGATGGCATGCACCCTCGTGAAGATACTACCATCTTATGGAGCAAGAAGAGGACTTGGTAGAGAAATTAGCGTCGCTCATGAATTATACCTAAGGAACTTCACAAGGTTTCATGGTACGTATTGATAAAGTAATGGAGTACTTATCAAGACTTATCAAACATGAGAGCAGTTGGACTTATCAAGGGAGAGATTCTCACAAGGCAGCGGAAGATGACATCATGAACATCATATTCATAGATAACATCTTCGTGTTTCTTAATCGCAAATTTCAAACTACTCCTAGATGGTTCTCTTGATTTTAGGACTCGGAGTTAACTTAGAGAAGACATGCACAACAGAGTGCTCAAAGAAATGATAAAATATAGTAGAAAATTTACGTAGTTTGGACGCCCTCTGTTTTTTTTTTCCTTTATTTTACAAATATTTTTCCGCCTAAAAAATCTAGTTATTTTTTATTATTTGTTTGTTTTCCCATAATTATTTTACTATACTCTCGTGCAGCATAGAAGAATCAAAGGGATGGGGGCAGCGGCTCGACGATGCAGGTGGAAACATGGCGGAAAGAAGGCGAGGAAGCTTCAACCATTGTCAATCTCGTTAATTCACAAATCTGTGCTGCAGGCACTGCTGCTCTATGTATTCCTGCACACGAAAGAAAAATTTGTAATTTCTCAGGACATATAATCCAATTTGTGGATTTGAAGAGAGTTGCTACAAATTCTATAAATGTTATTAGTTAGTCAAATCCAACCCAAATGAAATATTTTTTTATGATTAAAAATTATTCAGTTTGATTGTATTAAAAATAATAAATTTATCCGTAAAAATCTAAGCTCTTTCATTACATCACATTAAATTAGTATTTTCTTAAATTACTTATAATTATATAAATATATATATGTATATTTAAAATTAATATTTTAATGAATTAGAACATTTATTTTTATTATCTTTTAATTTATTTTTAAAATCTCAATTCAAAATAAAATATAATATGCCAATTGCAGACATGTTACAGATCCGTTCTTAAAGATTAGAGATATATATTATGAGAAGCTCCAATAGGAATAAACAACATTGATAACAAAATTAATATAATACTTTTTCTATTTTTTACCTACACAATTTTAGATATATAAACATCTAAATAATAAAAAAGTACAATTTATATATATAAAAATCTAAATAATGGAAAAGCCAAGGAGCATTTATTGGCAACTTTTGTTCAATCTCAATCTCACCTAAGCTCTCCGTGGTATAACCATTTGTCTTAAAATGAGTTCCTTATTCTACTATGCACAGCACTAAAACATAGAGATATACTCAATTTTAGTTCATAAAAAAACTTTACTTAGTCAAATATATTACAACTCTCTAAGATATTTCCACAATATTTGAACAATATTTGTGACATCCACCAAGGGGCTTGAACTCATGACCACAATATTAAAAGTTTTGTGCTCCTGAGCTAGAGCTAATTTTAATACCAATTTTATATAAATAATATATTGAACTTATTATTACATGTAAGCTTAAGCTATAATGATTTTATATAAGTAATAGTATTATAAAATATCTTGTGACTTCAAAACTTATTATAGTAAATGAGCTTATGCAATGTTATTTTCTACATCTTTCACTCTCTATTATGATATTCTTAAAATAATGAGTTTTAAATTTATATATATATTTAGTTTAGTGAAATGATATTTAAGCTTAGTCTTTACACTAATGATATTTATATATACAATCTTTGCACAAATTATTAAATTAACATTTTTAAAAATAATATTTTTTACAACATGTGATAATGTTGCCAAATCTTGTGATAATTTATGATGTACTTTAAGAGAAATTCCATGCTAGAGAGTATGGGCTTATGCATGCCTATTTCAACATGTAATTCCTTTCAAAAGGAGTTAAGCAGAAAATGAAATGTTAATGGAGAATTTCAATAGTCGATAAAATTACCCTCTCCTCAAGAGGCTTGAGAAAGGATATCTGTTGATGAAATATTACATTAAAAAAGGGAATCAAATTGAGGTCTTTAGAGCTATTCACAAGTAGCCAATAATTTAATTACATTAATAAAGTTTTTTAGAACTTAATGAGTCTTGAACCCAAGACCTCGTGATCCTCCCGTATAGAGCTCAATTACATTAATAAAGTTGTTGAGATAAATTTGGTTTGATATAGGAAAAATACTTCGAGACAAGAGTATCTTCACCTCCTCATGCGGTCACTCCTCCTGAGCGACAAAGGAGTGTTGGCAAGCTCGCCGACATGCCCTTTGCCGCAACCCCGCCTTTCCCTCTTCCCGTCGCTACTCGAGATCGCAGCGGAAGGCACCGCCTTCCCCTGCTCGTGGATGGGAGTAGAGCCGCGAGCAAAGCCTCCCAATCGCACGCCAACGAGCGGCGATGTCACACCCCGACCCACCTGTCGGACATGTGGCAACCGCCGTATGAGCTCAAATGACCCATACAAGGCATTTGGTAATAAATATTATCCGTACATACAATCGACACAGTGGAATATACAATTTAATCACTTATACAACTCTACTAACACAGTCCCGATATACCTACTACAATTCTACAATAACGACATCGATAAATAAAAACTAAATCCGTTGATAGCCCTCATCTTCATCAAATATCCCGGATAGTTATCTAACAACCTACACACACATTGAACGCGGTGTGCTCAGCCTTGCGGCCTAGTGCGAAATTACAGCTCGAAACCACAATACGAAATCCAAGGTTAAGGGGATCGTTCAAGGATGCCTTAGTGAGATTAGTTATCACATAACAAGCTTTATAATATTTTACATGTATTATCTGACTAGGTTATATGTTAACCTAGGTTGTAGATAGATGTACGTCTCTAAATGTCACCTAGGTTATATACAATATCGGTGTCACTAGTGTAAATCATATATAACATTTTTATTCTTATATCACATGACTCGGGCTGCCGGCCTATGCTTATGAAAAGCCCTAGCCTAGGACTTCCCTAAGCCCATCAGTGCCATTACAGTCTATGTCTCTACCTATGCCCGCTGCACTGATGTTGGCGGAGAGGACGGGTGACCCAATATCACTCTCCATCGTTTCACTAGTCGCTGACCATACCTCCCCTAGCGAAACCGTCGTGCCCTTACATCCTCCCCGGATCCGTAGGGGCAACGACATCTGTGTAGTACTACATACTGTCCGTAGACAGGGTCACCATCATAACAATCTCATCGGCCACGGCTAGCCAGAATAATAACCCTAGGATCCAGACTACTCATCTGATCGTCTGCAGAACGTCAAGGATGATAGCTGTGTGGTCTACGGATCCACTGTGCAAACCGTCGCATAGGGAATCACCTTCCCAGTCCAATAACAGTCGACGTTGATCGGGATAAACACACATCCGCACAATGGGCTGTGGCAACCCCGTCTCTATCGGTGCCAAGTCCATTGTAGGGTTCATCATCGCTAGCCATCTCAGGGCTATCACGGTGCCGCCTAAACGACACTCGTGCGGGTATCGGTATCTGGGTATGGACCCACTCCATTTTTTATCTATCTTGACCTAAGAGTTAATATGGTCCAACCCTCAGCTCACTCCCAGTATCTAAGCTATCTATGATATGTAGCCTCGGGAGGTGCTGGTGTGTGAACATCACTAACCGAACGCTAATGGTTCGCATTTCTATCTAGGGTGCATTAATAACACCATTAGTTTAAAGTTTAGTGATGTTCTTAAATGGTACTAGTATCATGTCACCTATGTCTCTATACTAGAGTGTTAGGTGTAAATCATAATACTACTTTCTATGTTTGTTTATTTTTATCATGTTCCACATGATATTATTATGTATTTAGCATTTCAACATAATTAACTAGCATGCTGTAAAAATAATATATCATGCGTAAAGAGTAAAAATAAACATGCATAGCATATTCACATGCTAAATAAAATGTAATAATATAGCATGTATTTTTCTTGATAGTTTTAGAAGCATGATATTTATTTAGTTGACAGGCATCTGAGAATTTTTCAATAAAATCTAATTAAGATTTTTCCTAGCTGGAATAAATCATACTAAGATGAGCCTACGCACATGTAGCTATGTTCGAGCTTCAGAATCAATCCAATTGAAGCCCCGGAGTGATAATAGTAAGGTATGTCAAGTCCAAATAATTTTCCTAACATAAGAAAATTTATTTAGAATTTTAAATAAATTTTTTAGAATTAATTTGGATATAAATATATTAATTTATGTTGATCTGATCTATCCCCTTAATTTAGACCTAACTATATAATTAGCCCAATCTGCTTAGTCCAAGTGTATTCATGAAGCCCAAGCCCAATCAACTTATTATCCAAATTAATCTGGTCAAAATTTTGTCAAATCTGACTTTAATTTGGGTTCAAACCCAATGTATACAATAAAAGTCAAAAATTGGTCAAATTAAATCTTAATTAATCAAATTGATCAATTTTTGACCCAATCTCTATCAAGTTGACTCAATTCGAATTTAAATCATAAAATTAGTTTAATTCGGATTCAATCTGATTCAATTTGGTTTAAATCTGACTTAATTCAATTTGATTGGGTTCAATTCGGGCTTAAATCACTGTAATTGATTCAACTCGGGTTCAGATTAGTTCAATTTGGTTCGACTCAGGTTCGGTTCAATTTAATTTGGTTCAACTCGGATCCGGTCCAGTTTAATTGGATCCGGTCCAACCAACCCAATCTGATTTGATCTAACTCGAGCTCGAACCATTTTCAATTAATTGATTCAGCTCACCCCAACTAAACTCAACCCAAACCCAAGTCCGGACCAGACTCGACTCAACTCAATTAATTGGTTCGGCCCAACCAATTACTTAACCCATTAATTAATCTACTTAATTAACTCATTAACTTAAATTAACTTAATTAATTTATCCTTAAGTATGATTAAGGAATTAATCATACGCAGAAAGGGGCGAGGGGCGAGGGCGAGGGTAGAGGGGTTACCTCTGCTCGTTCGCTCCTTCTTCTCCGACGCCGGCGATGGAGTCCGGCAAGGTCGGCTCGGCTCTTGCGGCAGCCCTCCGGCTTCGGCGAAGGTCCACCGAGGTCCTCGCGAGTAGCAGCGACGGCGACGACGATGGGCGCGGTGAGACGGAGCGCCCTGCTACGTGGGAAGAGGGCAGCGCGGGCGACGCTCCGGCGAGCTCTCATTGAGCTCACGAACAGCGAGTTAGGGATGGAGGAAGATCGCCGACGAGAGGACGGCGGCGACGGGCAAGGAGGAGGCGCTGGCAGCGAGGGATCGCAGCTCGTGGGCGTGCGATCGAAGGCCCCTGCTCGCGGCTCTGTTTCTGCCTGCGAGTAGAGGAGGGCGGCCTGCTGCAAATCTCCGACAGCGGCGAGGCAAGGGCGACGGGTCGCAGCGAAGGGCGTGCCGGCGAGTTTCCTGCTCTCCTATTGGAACAGGAACGACGAACACAAGAAGTAGAGAAGCAGCGATGGGAAGGAAAAAATTATGTGGAGCGCCTATAGCTTTCTCCTATGTTCATCATATTAAATAACCCTACTACATCTACAGAATTGGAAAAAATAAAACTGGAAACTAGAGAAGATTTGGAAAAATATTCCATCTTCGCTTTACAATGTAAACTTGGTAATTGTAAACAAAACATGTAAAGATTAAATCAAAAATACTTATTTCCTAAAACAAGCTTATTTCCTAACATTCTCCCCCCTAAGCTTGTTCTTACTTTTCACTACATTTAGAAAGAACGTACCCACAACCACTGTATATAAAACCACCAACTCGGAACTTGCATCTCTTGACCTTCTTGCCGGATTGCACCCAATCATCATCAACATTCAAGTCATAATCAAACTCATCTTTGACACCATTTTCTGAATCAGAATCCTTTGAAGCTTGACAATGCTCTTGATGAGTCTTACCTGCTTTGGTGAGCAAAGATTCTTTGACATTCTTCATGGCAGCAAGTTTTTGACATCTAACGTCCGCCTCCCTTCGCTTATCCTTCTCCAATAGAGCAACATGAATGTTGAACTGAAATAAACCGGATAAAAAATCGTGAAAACCGGCTGAACCGATGCATGAACTGCATCTGAACCGGACCAGACCGAACCGGACCGGCCAGCTGAAACCCTTCGGACCGAACCGTCGCACGCGTGCTGCACGCGCCAGCCGAACCGCTTCTTCCTCTTCGCTCGATCTCTGCTCGAGCCCGTCACCAAACGCCTCCCGTCGTCGCTCCTCGCCAGCGATCGACCACCGCCCACGCGACGGATCCCAGCGTGTAAGGTGTTTGCTTCTTCTCCGACCCACCGGCCATCTTTCCGCGGCGGAAGGACCACAGACCGAGCTCCCACTGGCGGATTTGGGGAAAAACAGGACACCTTCCCTATTTTCAGCAAACCCTCCGATCCCAACTCGCTGGCGCAACCACCGAGCCTCGTCGCCCTCAAGAACAGTCCCGGCCACTCGTCTGCAACGCCTTCTGTTGAAATCGCCAGCCACCGGAGTGATTTGGAGTGCCGGCGTCGCCGATCTCCTTACGCCCTGTTCGAGATCCACATCGAGGTTGTTCTGCAGAGCCTTCCCCGCCGCGTCGAGCATCACGTTGTCCGGCTTCACGTCCCGGTGTGCGATTCCCCGCCGGTGGCACTCCGCCACGGCCTCGGCGAGCGCGGCCACCACCGCGGCGGCCTCCGTCTCCGGAAACGCCGTCCCCCCGCGGGTTGCGATGCGATCGCATAGATCCGGCCCCTCGACTTCGACGCCCGCGTCGACGTCCGCTTCGTGCTCTGCAACCTCACCACCGACGAGCAGCGTGTCCTGATGGCGCTAGAGATCCTCCTCTACGAGCAGATTCTCCACCGTCCCCTACATCACCACGGAGTGGGAGGTTGCAAACTCTATTTTCGCCTCTGCTTCTTCAAGACAACCTTCGTTCGCGACCTGCTCTCCTGCAATTTATCCGGCCACCGCCTTGACCACCTTCTGGAGAGGGACTCCCGTCGCGTTTTGCCCGATGTCCGCCGCAAGGTCACCATCGACGAGGTCTCCGACTTCACTGTGCTCGCAGACGAGTGCGAACTCTTCGTCCTCGCCGAACTCCTTCACGGGCATCCTCGGTATCCCCTCCTTGCGCAGCCGGTTCGCCCACCGCTGCAACGTTCCTGCCTCCAGAATCTTCCCGCACATATCCGACTCCACGCATCCGGTCGACGTTATGTTTACCTCCAACTTCGTTGCTGCCGCTGCTACCGCAGCATCTGCATGGAGGTCATGGAACAGCTCGAGTGCATCTTCATGCGGGGCTGTGCGCACGTCTACTGCGCACGTTGCTTGATGTGGTATATACTCCATCAGAGAGAATTCCTGCAATATAAGTTCTTCAAAACAATTATCTTCGTCTTCTTCAATTTCTATTTCTTCCACAAGCAGAACTTGATGAACTTGTTGAAGCTCTTCCTTTTCACTGGTTTCAGCTAGGTACACCCTCTCCTCCTTCTCACACTCAGAGGCATAATGTCCATAGCGATGACACTTGAAGCATCTGATGTGAGATTTATCTTTCCTCTTCTCACGCTGTGGAGATTAATCATTCCAATCTCCATCGCTGCGCCTATGTGAACGTCCACCATTGGTGTTGCCACCGTACCTTCCTCTCCCTTGAGCAAAATCTCTTATTTTTCCTTGGCCTCTACCATGCCAATTGCTTGGAGGATCCCTGCGGTGTCTCGTCTCTACTTCTGCACGGGTCCAATACAGCTGGTTCTCCTCCTCTTGCAAGGAAGGTGTAATTCTTTCTTCGAAGGTCTTCAGGGCACCTACGACATAATCAACAGTCATGGTGCTCAATTCACCAAATTGTTCTAAGTTACATACAATAGGATAAAACTTAGAAGGAGTAGATCGCAGCAACTTCTCCACTACTAATTATTCCTTCATCTCTATGCCAAGGTTCCTCATCTCAGTCACCACCGAAGAGAACCGACTAACATAATCGTCTACTGACTCAGAGTTCTTCATCTGCAGCTTCTCGAATTCACCACGCAAGCGACTAGCTTTTGCGTTTCTGAACTTTTCATCACCTATGTGGAGATTTTTTAACGTATCCCACGTTTCTTTTGCCGTCTTCTTATCTGCAACTAGCGCCAGCACTTCATCACTCAAGGATTGATGAAGAATTGATCGTGCAACCTTGTCCCTCCTTCGATCTACAAGGACCGCACATTCTTCTGGCTCGATCGCCTCCCACGCTCCTTGCGCATCAAGGAACGACTCCATACGAACAACCCAAATCGTGTAGTTGCCACCCTTGATCAGCAACGATGCCGCTTGATGACTCCCTCCTACTACCGAGGAGATTCTGGTTATCGTATCTCCTGACGTACCAACCACCGCCTTCTTCCAGGACATCGGCGTCTGCGTCGTCATCTCCTTGTGATATCAAACGAGCGAACCTTGCTCTGATACCAATTGTTGGAACAGGAACGACGAACACAAGAAGTAGAGAAGCAGCGATGGGAAGGAAAAATTATGTGGAGCGCCTATAGCTTTCTCCCATGTTCATCATATTAAATAACCCTACTACATCTACATAATTGGAAAAAACAAAATTTGAAACTAGAGAAGATTTGGAAAAATATTCCATCTTCTCTTTACAATGTAAACTTGGTAATTGTAAACAAAACATGTAAAAATTAAATCAAAAATACTTATTTCCTAAAACAAGCTTATTTCCTAACATCTCCTTCATCACTTGGAAGAGGTGGTCGTGCGAGGAGGAGGAGGAGATGCCGACGAGCAAGCTGCGGCGTCCGTGGGAAGAGGGCGGAGGCGTCAGGCCTTCGCGAACAGAAGGGAAGGTGCTGCCTTCCCTTCTCCAGTGTGTCAACGATGAGGAAAAACCGACGAGGCATGCGGAGAGGGTGCAGCAGCGACAACATTTGCTCAGCGAGGGAGAAATCGTCGGTTGAGGCACTCAACTTGGGGCGCTCTGCTTCCGCCCCTGTTTTTGTTCGTGAGCAGGGGAAGGAGAAGGCAGAGGCGCCGGAGCTTCCTTCCGCGAGCTCCGGCGACGATTGGATGAAGGAGGACAGTTGCGAGGTGCCGGCAAATTCGTCAACCCTCCTCCGCACCTTGAGCATGTAGATTGCAGGAGGGAGTGGACGTCCGGGCGAGCTGCAAGGGTAGCCACGTTCGTGGCCATGGGAAGAGGGCGAAGGTGCTGGCCCTTTCACGAATGAAAGGGAAGGTGTCGCCTTCCCTTCTCCGGCGTGTCGCCTTCCCTTCTCCGGCAGGTCAGCGAGAAGGTTGTGCGTGCGGCGATGAACGAGGCGAGGAGTTCTACAGCGATGCGAAGGAGGAAAGGAGAGGACGTGAGGGGAAGGCGGACAGCATGGGCAGCACGCGCGAGGGATGGGGCGTGCGGTTCTCTCCTCTTCGTCTTCTTCTTTATATATATATATATATATATATATATATATATATATTATTTTCCTCAACGGGTGAGGGTTTACAGGCGATTTATCACCTCCCATGCCTCCTCCTCCCCCCTCGCCGTTGTTCTACCATCGGCGACCTCCTTTCGTCCTCGTCTCGCTGCCTGTGAAGCTCGACGAGTGATCGCCAGAGCTATCGCCTTCTTCGATTCCTAAATTCATCTTAATTAAATTAAATATTGCCAGAGCTATAACATATAAATAATCCATTTAAATCCTAAATTAACTAATTCATCTTAATTAAATTAAATATTGTACTTTAATAATTCTAAAAAAATTCTAATTAAATCGAAAAAATTATATGCAAGCATAACTTAGCATCACAAATTATTTTAAATTTTTCTGACAAATTTAATGCACTCAAAATCCTAAACCCAGCCAAAAATAATTCAAAAATAGTATCTAATATTTAATAAAAATACTAAATAAATTTCTCAAAGTCCAAAACTCACCAACAAATACTATGCACATTGAACCGGACCGAACTGAATGTAAAATCATGAAATTAAGCACGAACCATGTCGAACCGTAGTTGAATCAGCCGTTCACCGAACCATACCAATACACGCGCGACGCACGTTATCGGGCTGTGCTAAGCACGGCAAGCCCACAGCCCACAACCCTTTGTATGGGCAGATTGGATATTAAATGTATGAAGGAGGGCACTATCTCTTAAATAGAAAAGGATGCAACTATTTTCCAAGATTTCCCCGATGTGGGTCTAAATCTTTTCCAAGACTCTCCTGATGTGGGACTAAAGAAAAAAATCATCTCCAACCTTTCAACTTTTCCCTTCTTTTTCAAAAAAATTTTAAAATTAAATTTTAAAATCTCTTTTTCTCCCTTTACCAAATTCAAATTTTTATTTTTAAAAGAAAATAGGGTTTACAATTATTTATGTTGTAACGTGGAATACCACCTAGCTATTATGCAGAATAGGGGAAAATGATACCAATTAGGAGATCGTATCATGACTTATTCTGGACACTCTAGTATAGAGATATAGGTGATTTGATACAAATACATCCTAGGAACATCACTAAATTATGATCAAGGGGTGTCATTAATGCACCCTAGGTAACATTACCAACCATTAGTGTTCGGTTAATGATGTTCACTCCTCCCGAGGCTTCTGATAACTTAGATACTCACAGAAAGTTTAGTGATCATTCTCTTTTGTTGTTTATGATTCTTCTTGTCGATAGATTGATTTGGTTGCGGTGATAGTTCAGTTGCATTTTTATTTCTTTTGATCCGAGATTAATTTGATTTATTTTGAGCATTTTTTCTTTGAGTTTTTTTAAGGATTATAATACTTAGGTTTTAAATTTTTATGTTAAAAGAGAAGACAGAGCAGTTGGTTCGAGTTTTATCCTTGGAAGCTTTTGGGGGGAGTAAGGTGTTGTGAATACATTTATTTGTTAAGAAATTTACCGCACGATCTTGACGAAAGTTTTGGTTACGAACTATTTTTTTATTTTGTGTTGATCAAATTTCCGATTGAAAATTTGTTACATTATCATGCAGTATGTGGATTCTAGCAATCCTTTTTTTTATTATTTCCCTTGGTTTGCATTTCTGATTTGAGAAGAAAATAAGCTTTTCTTTTTTTGGTAGGTTTGAATAGGTTTCATATAGATTATTTTCTTTCTTTGCCTCCGTTATTTACATTAGGATTTGAACATATAGCATGATCATAGTCGCTATGGTCTATGAGAAAGGAAGTAAAGTGGAAGTCTGGACCAGGAGGGAGGTTCCATTAGGCTCTTGGTAGAGTGTTGAGATTGTCTTTGGCAATGGGCAAACATTCTTTGTGAGATATGATGGGTACCCAATAGACAACAACGTGGCTGTTGACAAAGTACCTAAAAAGGCCTGGACCAATTATGTCACGCCCCGACCCATCTGTCGAGCACGTGGCAACCGCCGTATGAGCCCCAAGGGACCCATACAATGCATTTAATGATATATACAATTCATATACATTAACAATGCAGCGGATAATACAATCAAATCATCTAACTAAACTCTACTAACACAGTCCCGATATACCTACTACTATACTATGGTCACAAAATTAGTAAATAACTAGGTTCGTCGATAATCTCGCCTCCGTTAGCTATCCTGACCGGTCGTCTAGTAGACCTGCACACATTTGAACGTCGTGTGCTCAACCGCAAGCGGCTGAGTGCTTATGGCTCTAATCGCAGTAGAATAACTCAAGTAGCAAACAAGGAGATTCTAGCATGTCCATAACATCATTTCATAATCTCAAACAAAGCATGTAAAATCAACAAATAAAACATTAAGTATTATAAGAAGAACATGTAATATAAGTGTGTAGCTCAACTATAAATATGAAGTGTGTTTATTTCACAAAATTATTGTCACTAAAAATATCATCACATTCAAATATTGTGACCTGGGCAGCCAGCCTATGCTTAGGAGATCTCCTGATCAAGGAGTTCCCATAAGTCCATCAGTGTCCACTGTCTATGTCTCTACCTATGCCCGTCACACTGATGTTGGCAGAGAGGTCGGGTGACCGTGAATCCCTCTCCGGTGGTTCACTAGGCGAATCACTTCATCTCCGCGACTAGCGACCTGTCACTCCATGCGTCTTCCCCAGACAATCCATGAAGTAACTCGTGTAGTACTACATCAAGGGTCACCGCACCTATATATACGCATCGGCCATGGCTAGTCGGTAATAAACCCCAGGATCTGGACTACTCATCAGAATGTCTGCAGAACGTCTGGAATAATAGCCGTGAGGTCCATAGATCCACTGTCCAAGGCTATGCGGAAGGAGTCACCATACCAATTTACAAGCAGCTATACCTGCCAGGAGGTGTGCATCCTAGCCGTCGCCGGAATGCTATAACATCGGCGACATGTTTGCTAGGTCATTGGTTTGGTTTCATCCATCCTAGCCATCTTAGGACTATCACGGTGACGACTTAGCGGCACCATGTGGGTATAGTGAATACATCACAACGTTCTCTGGCAATAAACTAATCCATATCTTATCCTCACCCTTTTATGTACAAGATAATTTCAACATCTTTGGGTGGTATAGGTTTATGAGCATTAAAGCTCGTATCCGTAACTTAAAGATGATTTCAAAACGGTGCATCGTCAATAATTACATACGTAAGTATGTCAATGTCACATGTCTATAAGTGATGTTTGTCGATGTCTATAAATATGTCACACTATAGTGTAACATAATAGGTTCTAGAAGTAACTGTAATATTGTATTACTTTTCGTCACATCAACCTAGTAGATAATGAGCAAGAGAATAACCTAGCACATATTTAAATAACAGTAGCAATAAGACAACAAGCATATCACATTAATGATATACATAGACTATTCTAACCTACAAAGGATGAATCATAAATAATTAAATATTAATTTCTAAACAGTAAAATATTTATGCAAGAGAATAACCTAGCACATATTTGAATAACCGTAGACATAAGACAATAAGCATATCATATTAATCATATAAATAAGCTATTCTAACATACAAAGCATGAATCATGAATGATTAAATATTAATTTCTAAGCAATAAAATATTTATCTCCTAAAGTTTCACCAACTTGAGATTAGTCTATTGTAGTGAACCGGCGCACTTGGATAAGTAGAACGGTCTTCAGAACCAACCGTATATCAACTTGTACGGTAAATAATTATTTTGAGGTATTTACCTATTGCAAATAACATTACCTTTAGATATGACCTTTAATATTATCTATCATTAATTTTATCTACAAGATACTAAATACCCCATCTTTACTATTTTGCTCACCTAACTCATCCTAAGTTAAATAATTATTCAACTAGATTTACTTAATCCAAACTAATCCTAATTGATCAACCTCATTTAATTTATTAACCTCAATCATAATCTCCAACTAATCAGGTCTCAATTTTCTTAAAAACTCAATTAACATTTCACAACATTTCTAACCTAAATTAATCATTTTCTACTTCCATTTACTTACAACATATCATCACTAGCTAAGTGGAAGCTAATCATGAGATAGTATGATTTCAACCAAAAACACCCAACACCTCTTGAGCAAAAACACACCAATGACTCATCAACAGCAAATTCAGCTCACAAAAATCCAGCAACATATTTCATCAAAACTCAAGAATTCAGTAACCCACAACATTCATCAAACCACCAATTGCAACACCATCATCAAAACACCATGAAAATTCTGCAACCCACAACATTTATCAAACCACCAATTCGGCAACCTCAGCAAACAATATCATTAAATCAACCGTGAAACACGGCAGCAGCAGCGGCGCTCGAAGAGGAGCCTTCGTAATGAATTGCGAAGAGGCCGAAGGGGGCGAAGTTGCGTGATCCCGACCTTAGGGCTTGCGCGCATGCAGAGCACATGCGATGAGCCAAAATTCCATACTTACCCCCGATAGTTATATTTAATTACAAGTGTAACCCGATGTGCCTATTATACCCCTAAGCAGGTAGGGTTATTTACATAATCTTACCTTTCCAATTTTTTCCATACTTCTTTTAACTATTTACTATGCTATTATTCATATCACCCCTTTTAATCTTGAAAAAAAAATTCACATAAAATTTGGGGTTTATAAATTAACTCCTGGGAGTGGGTTGAGGGTTGGACTAGTTAACTCCTGAGTCATATCAGACCAGCACATGGAGTGGTTGAAATTCAGATTACTATACCCACACGCATGATGCCTCGGCGCCACCGTGATAATCCCGAGATGGCCAACAAGGATAAACCTACTCGATGATTTACCATGTATGGGATCGATGCACCATAGCCCATCGTGTGGATGTGAGTTCGACTTAGCCAGCATAAATTACTTTTGAGTTAGATAGGTGATTCTCCTAAGTTTTGGATAATGAATCCGTAGACCGCATGACTAGCATTCTTGACTTCTTACAGACGATCGGATGGATAGTCCGAATCCTAGGGTTATTCTTATTTCGGCTAGTCGTGGCCAATGATTCTTTTGCGATAGTAACCCTATCTACGGATAAAATGTAGTACTACATGGGAGTCATGCCCCTATAAAGTCAAAGGAGGTTGTAAAGGTACGACGGTTTTACTAGGAGAGACTAGCGAGACGAGGGAGAGAGATCTTGGGTCACCCATCCTCTCCGCCAACATCAGTACAACAAGTATAGGTAGAGACATAAACAGTAACAACACTTATAGACTTAAGGACGTCCCGAGCCCGGGCGAATTCTTAAGCATATGTTAGCAGCCCGATACATGTGATATAAATACAGAGCTATTGTCGATGACTTACTCTAGTGACACTGATATAAGGTACAACCTAGGTGATATTTAGAGACATGCATTTACCTACAAACTAAGTTGACGAATAACATTGATGTATGATAATTATAATATACAGAAAACTATTGCATGATAACTAATTCCACTAAAGCATCCTTGGATAATTTCCCTAGCCTTTGATTTTGTACTGTGGTTTCGAGCCATAATTCCGCACTAGGCCGCAAGGCTATGCACACCGCATTCAATGTGTACAGGTATAGCGGTGACGGTCAAGTTCGCAGAAGAGGATTTCGTCAGCCGATGTTGTCTATCGCCTTCGTCTGATTTTATTAATTGATTTTGGAGTATAGTATGTAGTAGACTGATATCTGGACTATAATAGGAGATTGTATTATCAAATTATTGATGTGACCAGCTGCTTGTGTTGTAAAGATAGGATCCTGTTACACCTTGCATGGGTTGGTGAGCTCATGCGGTAATTGTCACATGTCCGACAGGTGGGTCGGGGCATGATAGTGATGCATCACTTATTTAATATATTATATTTGGGCTAGTTCTGAAGTGTAAATTCTCAACTATCAGGTACGTAAGATACACTCCAATCATTATTATGCAAGTTAGGAAAAAGTTTAAATTAAACTTTTGTTGGAAATTATTGGATGCCTAAGATAAAACACATGCTAGCTATAAAACATATTAGAAGCATGCATCATTTAATGCCATGATTATTATATTATTATTTTTGTTATGCATACTAGTTTTATATGTTTATATAGCATGTTTGGTTATGCTTTGCACGTTCTTATTCTAAGCATGCTTTTTTAGTTTATTATGTCGTACATGTCGAAATGATCTGTGTAAAAATAATATCAAAATATTTATATTTTACTAGATCAATATAAAATAATACAATGATATACTCAAAGACATAACAAATGTACTGATGAAGTAACGACATAATGTGTCCCTAATGATCTAGATTTTACAATCAGGACTTAGGGAATATTATGACCTCTTAGAATCATTACATATCAAATATAGAGGGTGTACAACGGTGCACCCAGAGGACACCATGGACAATATAGTTCCTGATATGATATCCGCCCACCAGTACCACTCTAGAGGCCAAGTGTGGCCCTGACATAGGAAGTGGGCTGGTGTAGGATGGACTGGCTAAAGGATCTATACCTGGATACTGTACCCACACGTGTGATGGTTGATCTTCACCATGTTAGTCCTTGATGGTAAGCAAGGATGCTATCGATCCATGGTCGTTGCTTGCCCGCAGTCAACTCTCAGCTCTCTAGTTTCGGGGATTTTGGAGGTTCACAGCCGACATGCATGGGTGGCTCATAGACGAGAGAGGTGTGATTCCTGTGATCCTTGGACAGATCTATACCTAGGTAGTCTACCCACAAGTGTGACAGTTGAACGTCTCCATGCTAGTCCATGAAGGTGCATGGGAACGATACTAATCTCTGACTATTGCTTACATGCAGTAAACGATTAGCACTTCAATAACAAAAATCTCGGAGGGTCCCCATGATGGGCATGTTTAAGCTGCTGGATGGAAGAGGTGGGACCTACCATGAGCCTTGGATAGTGGATTCATAGACTAGATGGCTATGATTCCCGACGTTCTGCAAATATACATATGATATAGTCTGGATCCTAGGATTTTTTATACCAGCTGGTCGTCGCCAACGACTTGTTTTTTTTAAAATGATAACCCTGCCATGGGGCCACATTGTAGTACTATATGGTAGGTTGTGTTTATTTCATACGGAGCTGGTACGACTCAACGGGTCTCGCTAGGATGTGACGTCGAGGTAGTCGACTAGTGAGACAGATGGAGCAGGACACACGATCATCTATCCTCTTGCTCGCATCTGTGTGAGCTATAGGGATAAACATAGGAACTCTTGGTAGGGATGGGTTCATAAGTCCCTGATTAGGATAACCTTTGAACATAGGCATGCAGAGCCCAACTCACATGATACTTAAACTTTGAATATACTAAATGTTACACCCTAAGTACATGACATGGCATGACAACCTAGATGACAGTTAGATATTTACATTATGGCATCTCCTGATACCATAGCTACTTGATTGATGATATTAAGGTAATTAAGCAATCATATAGAAATATCAACCAACAAAAGATATCATAGATATTTCCCCTTAACTTTGTCTGTACTATTGAGGTTTGAGCCGTAATTTTACACTAGGTCACAAGATTGAGTATATCGCGTTCAATATGTGTGCAAGTCTCTTAGGAGACAGTGATATAATGAGAACCTTACCAATAGGAGATATATCGGGATTATCTTGGGAGTTTTCCCTAGCTAAGGTATAAGTATTCCAGATTTTATAATTATTTGTGATATTTATCTATTGATGTTATTGTCGTATGCCTTGTATGTAATTGTAGGTTCATACGATGGTTGCCACGTGCTCAACCTATGGGTCGGGGCATAACATATCCTATGAAGTATATTACTTTGTATATATCAAATTATATGGATGAACGGGTAATTCTTACTAAAAGATAAACACAACTTTGGGTCTTACTATTTTAAGCGATTAGTTTAGTGCATAGATTGTATCATAAATGGAAAATATATTTAGGAAATATATTATTTCTATTATTATTTATTATGTGTTCTTATCTTTATATTATTCTACATATGGCTCATTAGTTACACTGCACACTAAATGCACAACCATGTTGGAGAGCTTACAATTCAATATTAAATCTTATTGGTGAGGGGTTGAAAATAAATAATAATATGCCAATTATGGTCATTAGAGAAGCATACTTTTATGGATCCACTAAAATTATTTTATTCCAGGAATCCTTCTATGAACCCAAGGGTCGATGATCATAAGCCTACATAGTGATATTGAATGATTTCCTAAAGCACCATTCATTAGATATGTGTATGAAGGCCAGTAAAGACACCATATTTGAGGATCAGAGATATGTATTAAGAGGAGCTCTACTAGGAGTAACAACATCAATATCAAAATTAATATGTTACATTTTCTTTTTTTTGCCTGCATAGATTTAGAAATATAAAAATATTAATATGAAAATGTCAGGATGGCTGAGTGGTCTAAGGCGCTAGACTCAAGTTCTAGTCTTCGTGACAAGGCGTGGGTTCAAATCCCACTTCTGACATTCTGTCGGTAATATCAATGCTTTTGATGTAATAAATAGGACATGCTTAACATGAAGTAAGAACTAATCCATGAAAAAATGTTTAGAAATTTCTCTAATATCATGCAATATTCTTAGTATTATAGCATTTTCCTTATTCTCCATTGGGGCTTGAAGTCATGACCACAAGGGGAAGAGCCTTGCACTCTACTTTTATGGATACTTCTCCATTAGAGAAGCATACTTTTAAGGATCCATTGAAATTATTTTGTTCCAGGAATCCTTCTATGAACCCAAGGGTCGATGATCATAAGCCTATATAGTGATATTGAATGATTTCCTGAAGTACCATTCATTAGATATGTGTATGAAGGCTAGTAAAGACACCATATTTGAGGATCAGAAATATGTATTAAGAGGAGCTCTACTAGGAGTAACAACATCAATATCAAAATTAATATGTTACATTTTCTATTTTTTGCCTGCATAGATTTAGAAATTAAAAATATTAATAATGAAAATGTTAGGATGGCTGAGTGGTCTAAGGCGCTAGACTCAAGTTCTAATCTTCGTGAGAAGGTGTGTGTTCAAATCCTACTTTTGACACTATGTCGGTATTACTAGGTAATATCAATGCTTTTGATGTAATAAATAGGACATGCTTAACATGGAGTAATAACTAAATCCATGAAAAAAAGTTTAGAAATTTCTATAATATCATGCAATATTCTTAGTATTATAGCATTTTCCTTATTCTCCATTGGGGCTTGAAGCCATGACCACAAGGGGAAGAGCCTTGCACTCTACTTTTATGGATACTTCTCCATTAGAGAAGCATACTTTTATGGATCCACTGAAATTATTTTGTTCCAGGAATCCTTCTATGAACCCAAGGGTCGATGATCATTAGCCTACATAGTGATATTGAATGATATCCTGAAGCACCATTCATTAGATATGTGTATGAAGGCTAGTAAAGACACCATTTTTGTGGATAAGAGATATGTATTAAGAGGAGCTCTACTAGGAGTAACAACATCAATATCAAAATTAATATGTTACCTTTTCTATTTTTAGCCTCCATAGATTTAGAAATATAAAAATATTAATAATGAAAATGTCAGGATGGCCGAGTGGTCTAAGGTACTAGACTCAAGTTCTAGTCTTCGTGAGAAGGTGTGGGTTCAAATCCCACTTCTGACACTTTGTCACTTTGTCGGTATTACTAGGTAATATCAATTCTTTTGATGTAATAAATAGGATATGCTTAACATGGAGTAAGAACTAATCCATGAAAAAATGTTTAGAAATTTCTATAATATCATGCAATATTATTAGTATTATAGCATTTTCCTTATTCTCCATTGGGGCTTGAAGCCATGACCACAAGGGGAAGAGCTTTGCACTCTACTTTTATAGATGTTTCTCCATTAGAGAAGCATACTTTTATTGATCCACTAAATTTATTTTTTTTCCAGGAATCCTTCTATGAACCCAAGGGTCGATGATCATAAGCCTACATAGTGATATTGAATGATTTCCTGAAGCACCATTCATTAGATATGTGTATGAAGGCTAGTAAAAACACCATTTTTGTGGATCAGAGATATATATTAAGAGGAGCTCTACTAGGAGTAACAACATCAATATCACAATTAATATGTTACATTTTCATTTTTTTGCTTGCATAGATTTAGAAATATAAAAATATTAATAATGAAAATGTGAGGATGGTTGAGTGGTCTAAGGCGCTACACTCAAGTTCTAGTCTTTGTGAGAAGGCATGGGTTCAAATCCCACTTTTGACACTCTGTCGGTATTACTAGGTAATATCAATGCTTTTGATGTAATAAATAGGACATGCTTAACATGGAGTATGAACCAATCCATGAAAAAATGTTCAGAAATTTCTCTAATATCATGCAATATTCTTAGTATTATAGCATTTTCCTTATTCTCCATTGGTGCTTTAAGCCATGACCACAAGGGGAAGAGCTTTGCACTCTAATTTTATAGATCGAAATTATTTTGTTCCAGGAATCCTTCTATGAACCCAAGGATCGATGATCATAAGCCTACAAAGTGATATTGAATGATTTCCTGAAGCACCATTCATTAGATATGTGTATGAAGGCTAATAAAGACATCATATTTGTGCATTAGAGATATGTATTAAGATGAGCTCTACTAGGAGTAACAACATCAATATCAAAATTAATATGTTACATTTTCTATTTTTTGCCTGCATAGATTTAGAAATATAAAAATATTAATAATGAAAATGTCAGGATGGCCGAGTGGTCTAAGGCGCTAGACTCAAGTTCTAGTCTTCGTGAGAAGGCGTGGGTTCAAATCCCACTTCTGACACTCTATTGGCATTACTAGGTAATATCATTGCTTTTGATGTAATAAATAGGACATGCTTAACATGGAGTAAGAACTAATCCATGAAAAAATGTTTAGAAATTTCTATAATATCATGCAATATTCTTAGTATTATAGCATTTTCCTTATTCTGCATTGGGGCTTGAAGCCATGACCATAAGGGGAAGAGCCTTGCACTTTACTTTTATGGATCGAGCTTTGCACTCTACTTTTATGGATGCTTCTCCATTAGAGAAGCATACTTTTATGGATCCACTGAAATTATTTTGTTCCAGGAATCATTCTATGAACCCAAGGGTCGATGATCATAAGCCTACATAGTGATATTGAATGATTTCCTGAAGCATTACTAGGTAATATCATTGCTTTTGATGTAATAAATAGGACATGCTTAACATGGAGTAAGAACTAATCCATGAAAAAATGTTTAGAAATTTCTATAATATCATGCAATATTCTAAGTATTATAGCATTTTCCTTATTCTCCATTGGGGCTTGAAGCCATGACCATAAGGGGAAGAGCCTTGCACTTTACTTTTATGGATCGAGCTTTGCACTCTACTTTTATGGATGCTTCTCCATTAGAGAAGCATACTTTTATGGATCCACTGAAATTATTTCGTTCCAGGAATCATTCTATGAACCCAAGGGTCGATGATCATAAGCCTACATAGTGATATTGAATGATTTCCTGAAGCACCATTCATTAGATAGAATCCTTCTATGATCCCAAGGGTCAATGATCATAAGCCCACATAATGATATTAGATGATTTTCTGAAGCACCATTCATTGCATATATGTATATAAAAGCTAGAAAAGTACTATACTTGAGGATTAGATATATGTATTATGAGGAGCTCTACTAGAAGTAACGACATCTATAGTAAAAGTAATATGATACTTTTTCCTATTTTTTTCTAGACAAGTTTACAAATATAAAATAATAAAAAATTAGGATGGTTGAGTGGTCTAAGGCACTAGACTCAAGTTCTAGTCTTTGTGATAAGACTTGCAATTCGTCTTCCTCTTCAAGTAGCCATCGACCTTTTCTTGATCAGAAAGCCACGACTCACGAGTGAAGCCTGTGAAGATTGAACAATTCGAAGGACAAATTTTTCTATTGCTTCTGCTACCGTGGGCAATTTATCTTCCTTGTCAAGCAGCCATCGACAACCGCGCACGCTAGCTCTCGGATCTCCATCTCCTCACTAGCTCACCTCGCCTCACCTTTTTCAACGAGCTCTCCATGTGGTCCTCACATCGCCTCCTCGCTCCTTCACCTCATGACCTCACTCTCGTTGTTGCGGTGCTCTCTCGATTGCAAAGGAAATCCATCCGATCGTCTGATGCATACTGCATTGTCGATTCACCAGTCTCTATCTCCTTGCTAGCTCGCCTCATCTTGGCCTCACCTTAGCTCGCTTGCCGATTGCTCGATCCTCGCCTCGCTCTCCTAGCTGTGCCACGCCCACTCATGCTTGGATCTGTCGGTCTAGTTCGCTCGCTTTGAGTTCAAACTCAGCCTAAGTTCACTTGCATTCAAGTTCGGACGGGCCATGGATTGTGCCAACCTTGCTAGTTGTACCAGGCCAGGCACGACTCGAGCCCTTGTCAAGCACCGCATGGACTAGTACTCATGTCGTGTCGTGTCGTAGCCCACCAAGGGCAGGCAAGGGGGGCGAGCCATCTGGCATAATTTGCATGCCTACTATGACTACAATGTTAAGATCCTTGTACTCTAGCAACTGAGCTAGACAGACTAATTTTTATACCAGATTTGTATAAACAATACAAGTGACTGTCACTGATTTTTTATTATATATGATTTGTCTACAATGGTGTTTAAGACCTATCCTAGGAAATATATTATTTTGCATGTATCAAATTGTATGCAATTGGCATTCTTGTCGAGAGACAAATATAATTTTGAGTATTAAAATTTTAGGTGATTAGTTAAGTGCTATAGATTAAAAAATATATTTAGGAAATACATTATTACTATTATTTCTCAATTGTGCTTATCTTTACATTATTCACTATATACCTTATTATTTGAATTAGAAACACTAAAAATAAAAAATATTTTAAAATTATTATCTTAACTTCCTAGTTAGGTACTCTCATTCTATAAAAATATTAAGCCCTACTCTAAAAAATATTGTGAACTATCAGTAGAATAAATTGAAATACATTTACTTTTTGGCACCTACTTGTAGGCATGCTTAATAAACTGTGTTGTGTGTGTGCAACGCATGCCAACAACACAAACTTGAGAAGAAATAAAAGGAGGGGAAATTGATTTGATGTCGGAGAAGTAACTGTACGAATAAGCATGAGAAGGAAGAAGAGGTGGAAGAATAAATTTGATGTCGTAGAAGTAACTACACGAACAAACCTTAGGAGGAAGAAGATGAGGAATTGATTCGATGATTTGGGAGAGGAGGATGAGAATTGGAGAAGTGATGATAACGGACTTGACTTAAAAGAAGTGAAGTGATAGCTCCCTATAGCCCATTGCTTCTCGGTGTAAACCGTTTTTACTTAAAAAAATTATGGTAGCCCATGAGCTCATGATGCACGCGATGCACATGACGTTCATGCGGCACATGGCATGCACATGCCACATTAACGACATGTGCCAGGTTGGGTTGGGTGGACACGGCGCGTCTTATGCTTAAGGTGAGCCTATTCCCATACCTACCTAGCTTCTAGCTAAGGTACTAAATTGAACTAAATATTTGAAAAAAAAAAGATGATTATATTAACTTTGATAGTTGTCAGCCACTATCGTTGCCAGCTACTGGGCCTTCTGACAACTCTGGCACCTCGATGCTTTCTTCTTCCCTCACCGACGATAGAATCAAATGGTGTCTCTACCCCTATCTGAGTGTCATTTGAATTCCTTCGCCACCATGTGATCATTCATCCTATGTGAACCTCCAATACAATCATTGCCCGGTTCGCTGCTGCAATCGAATTCATTGATAACACTTGAATCGTTTTGACCTCTCACTACTCAAATCGAATTTACGATGACATAGAATAGACACTTGCCCTTCTTAATCCGAGCATCGAATGCTCAAACCGAATTGAGTTTCGCTTGATCAATTCGAGCAGAGATGCTAAAGTTCAGAGCAATGAATGCACCGTGATGCTCGATCCACCCAAAATGGCAATCTCCACCCGTGGTTTTCAGTTGCACCAGCCGTCTCGATGAGTTTCCACCAGACAACATCCTCAAACTCCTCGCATTTGTTAACAAGTTCTACTACGAGACACTCAAGTCTGCCTGCGAAGTGAAGCTCGCATCCTTGGTGTGCACCATGGATGATGATGTTGAAATTAATGTTTTGAGTTAATATTAATTTAATATGTTAGTGGTTGATTTAATATTAATGTAGAAATAGTCATAACTCCTTGTACGGGATTATAAGTATGACCTAAGACTTGTAATTGGGGTCAAGAAAAAATATATCATTTTTGTGGGCAGCCACCATCTTTCTTCTTCATCTGTTTATTTCTCTCATCCATAACAAAATAGAGGCCAACATAGTGGTATCAGAGCCATGGCGATGCAAGGACATATATGGCCGGTGTGAGGTGTGCAACTCGTCTTCGATGGAGAAGACTATGACTACTGGAGTATAATGATGAAGACTCTCTTGGTTTCACATGATTTGTGGGACATAGTGGAAGAAGGGCTTGTGCCCACGATGGGAACCGTTGATGCGGCGGTGATTCAAGCGGAGAAGGAGAACAAGAAGAAAGATGCGAAGGTGCTATTTTGCATCCAACAAGGTATTTCCCGGAAGCTTTTTCCTAGGATAATTGGGGCAAAGACATCCAAAGAGGCGTGGGATATTCTACAAAAGGAGTTTCAAGGAACCGACAAAGTGAGAACGGTAAAACTTTTAACTCTTAAGAGGGATTTCCAAAATCTGAAAATGAAGGAGAAAAAGACTCTAAAAGAGTATTTCTCAAAAGTGATTGAAGTTGTGAACAAAACTAAAAGCTTGGGTGAAGACCTAACGGATAAAGCGGTTTGTGAAAAAAATTTAATTAGCCTTACTTCCAAGTATGACAATATTGTGGCCATTATTAAAGAAACGAAAGACCTCTCTACTCTAAGTATTCAAGACTTGATGGGTTCTCTTGAGATACATGAACAACGATTGGATAAGCATAGTGATACCTCTCTTGAAAGTGTCTTCCAATCGAAGTTAAATGTGAAGGAGGGTTTTAACCCAAATGTGAGTAAAGGAGAAACATCTTGTGGGGGCAGTAATTTTGGTAGAGGTCGAGGTCGAGGTAGAGGAGGAGGCAGAGACAATGGTAATGGTAAATTTTGTAATTTTTGTAAGAAGCCAGGTCATCTAGAAGAAATTTATTATAACAAGGGAAAGCCTCAATGTTACTATTGCAAGGGATATGGTCACAGGCAAAAAGATTGTCGAGACAAAAATAAAGAGCAAGCTAATTACACCGAAGAGAAAACAAATGGTGGAAGTGATGGAAGCACTTTTTATGCATGTCAAGCGGCGGTTGAGAAGAAAGATAATGAGTGGTATATTGATAGCGGGTGTAGCAATCATATGACCGGAGATGAGTTAATTTTTTACAAGCTTGACACGGCAGCTACTACTCAAATTACCATGGGTAATGGAGCAGTTGTGAAGTCAAAGGGAAAAGGTACGATTGTCGTTAACTCCAAGAAAGGTAGAATGTTGATTCATGATGTGTTGATTGTGCCAGAGTTGGCTCAAAATTTACTAAGTGTTGGGCAATTGATGGAGCATGGTCATGCAGTTCACTTTGAGGGGGAGACTTGCAAAATATTTGACAAAGTTGAAAATAAGAGAGAATTGATGGCAGTTGTGAATATGGAGACATAGAAATTTTCCTCTTACTCTTGAACCCGCAAGTTATGTTGCTTTGAAAGTTGATGCAGAAGATGTGTTATGATTATGGCACAAGAGGCTTGGACATGTGAATTTTGAGAGCTTGAAATTATTGAGTAGAAAGAACATAGTGTATGGTTTGCTAAATATTGAAGAGAAGAAAGATATTTGTGAAGCATGTGCTCTTGGTAACATACACCGGGAGACATTTCCAAAGGAGAAAACTTGGAGAGCAAAAGAACCATTGCAGCTTGTGCACACCGATATTTGTGGACCAATGAGTATAAATTCTCATGGAGGTAATCGCTACTTTATCACTTTCATAGATGATTTCTCAAGAATGTGTTGGGTTTATTTTTTGAGGTAAAAATCAGAAGCATTTTTAGTTTTTAAGAAGTTTCAAAGAATGGTGGAAAGACAAAGTAGCAAGTTAATCAAAAAGTTGAGAAGTGATAGAGGTGGTGAATACAACTCCAAGGAGTTTGACAAATTCTGTGAGGATATTGGTCTTGAAAGACAAGTGACAATCAGTTTTACACCGGAACAAAATAGCATTGCTAAAAAAAAGAATAGAACAATTGTGGAGATGTCAAGGACCGTAATGAAAGAGAAGGAGTTGTCATTATCATTTTGAGCGGAAGCAACATTCACATCGGTTTATTTGTTAAACTGATGTCCAACAAAGGCAGTTGAGAACAAGACACCATTTGAAGCATGGTCCGGTGGTAGAAAACCATCAGTGAATCACTTGAAAGTGTTTGGATCCGTTTGCTATGCGCATGTTCCAAAAGAAATGAGAAACAAACTTGAAGATAAAGGTGAGAAATGTGTGTTTGTTGGCTATAGCACAAAATCAAAAGGCTATAGACTCTTTAGTTCGAAGAGAAATAATGTGATTGAAAGTCGAGATGTGATTTTTAATTAGAAAGATAAGTGGGATTGGAAAGAAAAAAATATGAAAAGTGTGCCGGTGTTAATACATGAAGAAGATCCAAGAGAAGAATCAAGTGGTGCAAATGAAATTAGCCAGGAAGAGCAAGAAAAGCAACCACAATCTCCAACAACACATACCGTGTCGAGTTCATCTACTCCAAGCTCAACTCCGGTAAAAATGAGAAGGTTAAGTGATATTTATGCAAGATGTAATTTTTGTGTTGTTGAACTAGAAAGCTTTGAGCAAGCGGTTCAAGAGGAGGTGTGGATAAATGCTATGGAAGATGAGATAAAAATGATTGAGAAAAATGAGACTTGGGAGTTGGTTGAAAAGCCAAAAGAAAAGGATGTGGTCGGGTTGAAGTGGATTTATAAGACAAAATTGAATCCAGATGGTTCAGTGCAAAAGTGCAAGGCAAGGTTGGTTGCCAAAGGTTATTCACAACAATCCGGAATTGATTATCAAGAGACATTTGCACCAGTTGCAAGGCATGAGACGATAAGGATGTTAATTGCATTGGCTACACATAAAGGTTGGAAGCTCTACCAACTTAATGTGAAGTCAGCTTTCTTAAATGGAGTATTGAAAGAAGAAGTATATGTGGTGCAACCACAAGGATTTGAAGTTGAAGGTGAAGAAGAGAAAGTGTACAAGTTGAAGAAGGCATTGTACGGGCTAAAGTAAGCACCTTGTGCATGGTATGGCAACATTGATGGTTACTTCATCGAAAGTGGATTTGTGAGAAGTCCTAGCGAGCCAACACTCTATGTCAAACATGGTGAAACTGGTATGCTTATTATCTCTCTTTATGTTGATGATTTGGTATTTATCAGAAATAATGAGAAAATGATGCATGAGTTCAAGAATGACATGATGAGAAAATATGAGATGAATGATTTGGGTTTACTACATTATTTCTTGGGCATTGAAGTTGATCAAAGAGATGATGGAGTTTTTATTTCTTAAAAGAAGTATGCCCAAAATATTCTTTCTAAGTTTAAGATGGAAAAGTGCAATCCGGTATTCACACCGTTGTTGGTAAATGAGAAATTTGTGAAAGATGATGGTAGTGGTGATGCTGATGCAGCAGATTATAGGAGTTTGGTTAGAAGCTTGTTTTATCTTACCACTACTAGACCTAATATCATGTATGCCTTGGGTTTGTTATCTCGGTTTATGCATCAACCGAGCAAAATGCACTATGGAGTTGCAAAAAGGGTGTTGCGGTACATACAAGGTACCAAAGATTATGGTATCATGTTTGAGAGAAATGAAAAAGAAGATGTGGAGTTGTTTGGATTTTGTGATAATGATTGGGCAGGTAGCATGGATGATATGAAAAGTACATCTGGGTATTGCTTTACACTCGGGTCAAGTATTTTTTCATGGGCATCAAAGAAGCAGGAAAGAGTGGCGCATTCCTCCGCAGAAGCCGAATATGTATAGGCAAGTGAAGCAACTAAACTAGTGGTTTGGTTGAGGAATATTTTAGAAGATATGGGGGAGAAGCAAAACATGGCCACGGTTCTCTTTTGTGACAACAAGTCGGCAATTGCAATGTCGAAGAATTCGGTGTTTTATAGTCGAACAAAGCATATCAATCTCAAACATCACTATATTAGAGAAGCGGTGGAGGATGAAGATGTTATCATCAAGTATGTGAAGACCGGTGACCAATTACGGATATTTTTCACTAAAGCACTTCCTTGTGACAAGTTTGTATATCTTAGAGAATTATTGGGTATGACAAACAAAACATTAAGGGGGAGTGTTGAAATTAATGTTTTGAGTTAATATTAATTTAATATATTAGTGGTTGATTTAATATTAATGTGGAAATGGTCATAACTACTTTGTATGGGATTATAAGTATGACCTAAGACTTGTAATTGGATTAAGGAAAAATATATTATTTTTGTGGGCAGCCATCATCTTTCTTCTTCCTCTGTTTATTTCTCTCATCCATAACAAAATAGAGGCCAACATAGGCCAACAGATAACGCCTTCTTCGTAGAGTATGACCTTGAGGAGAGCATGTGCCTCCTCATTATCGCCTCCCTACAGGTGTTCCTCTACAAGCTCCTGATTGAGGATTGCATTAAAGTGCTAGAAACTAGAGGTAGATATCTAATTATCTGGATCTCAAGTCACAATATAGAAGATAATTATATAAAATGACAAAGGCGAATAATAAATAAAGAAGAAAAATGATCATATATATAAAGAGAGCAAATCAAATAGAGGATCTTTACTAAGGGCAAAAATATCTCAAACGCTCCTGTATGACATCAAAAAGATTTCTATTTCTTTTAATATTTTTCTTCTACACTATTGTTATTGATATCTTCATTTCACTCCATTTGATATCTCTCATAAGAAGACTACTTATAGTGGATCCACAACTCTAATTATAATCATAGAGAGTTGTGGTCTAATTATAAATAAACATAGATCGTATGTTTATTACAAAATAATAAGCTATATATTATTAGATTATTAACCGAAAAAAACCTAACAACTAAGATTGTTAGAGATAGCTCTTTGTGCTTCTAAATGAGACTCTCCTACAATAATATGAGGCAAACCAAGGAGTTTTATACATATTAAATGATATTTTAACAACACTTTGGCACTCGGAATAGATGATGAGCTCTTGGGAGTTCCATTCTAATACATACTTAATTCCGAGTAGAATGGCTTGCAATTTTGTAGGAGAACGAGCAGAGCCATTAAAGTGCAATTTATGGGAGCCTTCTCGATACTTAGCCCCATCTGCAATTTCAAAAAGTGCTGATAACCAGCTTGACCATTTCATTAAGCTATATCGCAGAACAACTCTAGCTGCAGCATGTATTGAATTGGGAGCTTCCTTAAATTTCAGTTAAGCACTAGCATATGATTCACTGTTGAACTGAGCTCATTTCTCGGGCACCAGCCAAAGCCCTACGAAACAAACTAAGAACAGTACAAAGGTTATTACGGAACATGGTAGCATTTCTATTCTTCCGCAGCTACCAAAAGGAATTGGCTACAAACAATAGAAGTTTCCTCCTTTGCTGAAGATGGAGATGATAACCTTCTCGCAACCAGGATGAAAGATACTTAGTAGTAGGGACTTGGCTATGCATTTTGCCAATATCTTGCAGGAATTGCGTGAGGTAATAGGGCGAAAGCCCTCAATTCTACGATGAAAACTAAAGATGTACAACCCCAGTCCACAGAGATAGAGCATGTTCTGAAAAAATTCCTAAATAGCTTGTCATAAATTCCTTCGTATCTGCCCAGAACCCCTTGTAGTATTCTAAGATAAAAACCATATGGCCCTGGACTTTTCCCATGGTCCATTTATTTTATAGCTAGCCAGATTTCTTTCTGAGTCAAAGGTACAGCTAACGTTTCTACATCTACAAGAGAGTGATTTCCAATCTAGCAATCCAAATTAAACTACTTAAGTTCATTATGTTGCTTCTTCCATAATTCTAAGTACCAGTAAGAAAAAGCTAAAGCTGTCTCTACAGGATCATCCTGAATTAGTATGTTTTCTGTTTCCAGCTTCCAGCCATAATGTTGCATTTTTCTATCTCCCTACTTCTGTTAGCTTGTGAAAATAAGAAACATTTTTATCTTCTACCTCTAACCATCTAGATCTCCACTTAACCTCCTACTTTAAATGGATATGTTTATTTTTTTATTCCGACATAGCGTACATATTTTTATGGGCAGCATGAGTAAGACAAGATTTAGCACGGCCTGCCACACTGTGATGCAATGGTATGGCACAGCACGACCCTCGAAATGACTTATATTATTATTTTATAAAATTTATATTAAATTAACTTATAATAGTTGATAAGAATTCTTAGTGTCTTGTGGGAGATGACGGTTTGAACCTGGCATGTATCGTAGCATATCTCATACCGTGCTAGGTCAGACCTTAAGTAATGTGAGTTGTGTCTGGCACGACATCCTATAATATCGTGCCTTAGTAGGTTGTGGTCATGCATGGCTCGTTAACATGCCCGTGTATTTTCTCAAAAATTGCACCGTCAAACTCAAGCAATGCTCCTTTGAGATGAACCAACCTATTCTGTCTACTCCGTACCAACAACCTTTTGCTCAGACCTCATAATTTCTTACTAAATTCAAGCATTGTGATAAGATTTTCAACATGTGAATTTGGACCTTTCCTTCATGTCAGAGCTCAGTAAAAATTCTTTATGATCGTAATAAAAATAAGCCTAGATGAGATATAAGTGAATGAAAGTCTACTTTGAATCACTGTAGAGCAACAAATTTAGAGGAATTTAGCAATTTGGTTCTTATCTATTCCGGTCATGTTTTATTATGTATTATTTAATTAATTGTTTATGAAGTCATGTTTTATTATATATTACGTAATTAATTTAGACACGCTATTTGTGTTGTAGTGTTTGAAGGACTGGTACTCTATAATGGTTTTTATCTCTTAAGTTGTAAATAGTTTAGGCTTGTACTTGAATTTTGACTGAAGGTTTTTCGCCATGTTTGAATCAGAGGAAGATCTCCTTCTCACTCGAGAAGAGCCTGCCGACAGGATATCTTGAAGGGAGGAAACGAAGAAGGAGGAACCTGAATCTAAGAGGGGAAATGAGCGATTTGAAGCTGCTGGCAACAATTTGAGGAGGACGAGGCAGCACTTGGTTCAGTTGAGGAAATTGAGGGAATTATTGAAGGGGAACGGAAGAAGAAAGGTGTATCGTCGTTACTAAGTCTAGCTATTAGATAAACACTTTGTTATCAAGGGATTTAAAGTTTCAGGAGCAAAGATCGAAGAACTTTTTTGATGCTTTCTTAAGTTAGATGAGCTTAGATGTCTAGGACGAGTATCAACCGGAAAGATGGTGCTCCCAGATTTGAGAAAAAAGAATTTTTAAAAAAAGTTCAAGAATCTACGAGGAAGATCTCTAGCTATTAGATATCCTGCAGGATGAGATCAGAACATGATATCCTCCCTTCACTGAGATTATTCTTTCTGGCTCACGAAGTCAAACGGGAATCCAGCAAAAGCCAATCTCGTGGGTACGATCAAGTTATGATATCAAAATCAATAAGCATGCTGCCTTTTTATCCTTTTAGCTCGAAGTCTTCACAAAGTCGGGCACATGTTTGAATCCCCACTCACTGCAAGACACCTCTTTCGTGTACACTTGCTTTGTAGAAGTTGGAATCGCCTTCACCCTCATGGCCAATTATATCTTCCCAAATGCTGCATGCATCATCAAAGGTCATTGCTTTATGCAGCTTATTTTAAACTCAGGGCATATTAAAATTCCATTAGAATGGTAACAGGTCGAAGAAAAAGCATTCTAAAATGTTTTAGTATATTTTAGATGAAGAAGAAATCTTCCTAATGGGATGATTCCTTCATCGCATCCATCACATATGTTGAGGTGTTTCCATCACCCTTTTGCAACTCGGGTGCATACGCCCAAAAGATATGGACCCCTGCGAACAGTTCAATGATGTGAGAGGCAATGGATTATATCCGTATGATTTGCTAACTTGTTGAATCACATAATTGAAACCCTTTCAAATGGTTGCCTTTCCTTAACCAAACAATATAAGTATTCTTTTTGGCGCCCGATAATATCCTGGGTTAATTTCTCTAAGGATGGTGACTGAACGGAAGAGGAATCGAAATGTCAAAATCCAAACAGTATAAGAATCGAACAGTATGATTACAGTGCCGTTGAAATTAAAAAAAGTCTTGTAGATTTGGCAGCTTCCTCGATCACTCCTTCAAAGATTCCAAAAGCTTATCTCAACATTTGCACTATTGGCTCCAATTTTTTCTCCCACAACACTCGAAATATCAGCCGTGGTTTTGTTGGACGTCTTTTTCATGGATCTTATCGTGGTTTTTATATAGCACACGCCAAGTGTGTTTATTTCTTGCAGATCCAGCAGCAGACGAGCGAGAGCTCCATGGACAGCTCCAGTAAAGGCGAGGCCGCGCAGGCGAGGAGCTACTGGAGATGGAGCAAGGAGGACTTCTTCCCCGAGGAGTCCTTCCGCAGCTGGCCCGCCTACATTTCCGCTCTCGGAGAAACCCGGCGCCGCTTCCAGGATCGCCTCGTCTGCCGCTCTGATGACGCCAGTGAGCTCGGCGAGGTCCGCAAGCGGAGCGAGAACGACATGAAGAGCTGCCTCACCTGGTGGGACCTTACCTGGTTCGGCTTCGGCTCCGTCATCGGCGCGGGCATCTTCGTGCTCACCGGCCAGGAAGCCCACGACCATGCCGGCCCCGCCATCGTCCTCTCCTACATTGCCTCCGGCATCTCCGCCATGCTCTCCGTCTTCTGCTACACCGAGTTCGCCGTCGAGATCCCGGTCGCCGGCGGCTCGTTCGCCTACCTGAAGGTGGAACTGGGCGACTTCGCTGCCTTTATAGCCGCGGGCAACCTGATCCTGGAGTGCATCATCGGCAGCGCTGCCGTCGCCCGGTCGTGGACGTCCTATCTGACGACGCTTCTCAACAAGCCTAAGAACTCCTTGCGCATCCACACCAATCTCGCCGACGGCTACAACCTCCTGGACCCGATCGCCGTGGTCATCCTCTTCGCCACCGCCTCCCTCGCCATGATCAGCACCAAGAGGACCTCCTACTTCAACTGGATCGCATCGGCGGTTCACACGGTGGTGATCGCCTTCGTCATCGTCGCCGGATTCGCTCACGCGAACCCCAGGAACATGACGCCCTTCCTCCCCAACGGCGCGCACGGAGTCTTTCAGGCGGCCGCCATCGTCTACTTCGCATACGGTGGCTTCGACAACATCGCGACCATGGCTGAGGAGACGCGCAACCCTTCGAGGGACATACCGCTAGGCTTGCTGGGCTCCATGTCCATCATCACGGTGATCTATTGCCTCATGGCGCTCTCGCTCAGCATGATGCAGAGGTACTCCGAGATCGACACGGACGCAGCGTTCTCCATGGCGTTCAAGAGCGTGGGGCTGAAGTGGGCGCAGTACCTGGTGGCGCTCGGCGCGCTCAAGGGGATGACCACCGTGCTCCTCGTCGGGGCCCTCGGGCAGGCCCGGTACACCACGCACATCGCCCGGAGCCACATAATTCCTCCCCTGTTCGCCCTCGTCCATCCCAAGACCGGGACGCCCATCTACGCCACGCTGTTCATGACCATCGCCGCCGCCTGCATCGCCCTGTTCTCGAGCCTGGACATCCTGGCAAGCTTGCTTTCGGTCAGCACGCTCTTCATCTTCATGATGATGGCGACGGCGCTGCTTGTCCGGCGGTACTACCAGCGGGGCGTGACGACGCCCACAAACCTCCGCAAGCTGGTGATCTTCCTGCTGATCATTATCGCGTCGTCAATGGCGACCTCAGCATACTGGGGATTGAGGCCCCATGGGTGGATCGGGTACGCGGTGACGGTGCCGCTGTGGGTGGGCGGGACGCTGGGGCTGCAGCTGACGGTGCCGCAGTGCCGGACGCCGAAGGTGTGGGGGGTGCCGCTGGTGCCCTTGCTGCCGTCGTTGTCGATCTCGATGAACTTGTTCCTGATGGGGTCGCTGGGATCGCAGGCGTTCTACAGGTTTGGGATCTGCTCTGTGATCATGCTCATCTACTATTTGCTGTTCGGTCTGCATGCGACTTACGATATGGCGCACGGGCGATATGGAAGAGCAAGTCTGGAGGAGGGAGAGAAGAATGGAGGAGGAGAAGAGCGGAGCAGAGGAATTCCTCCAACTCCGTGATAAAACAGTGCTGCATTAGAATTGCCACTCGGAGAAGAGGCATGAAGGTGTGGGTAGAAGTGTAAATCGGGCCGGGCAGCCCGCAGGCGGCCCGGGCCCGGCCCGACTTATGTACTGGGTCGGCACGGCACGGCACGATTTAGTATATATATAATATATATATATAATTGGTCCGAACCGTGCCGGGCGGACCAATTATTGAGCCGTAACTCGGCCCGCTACAGTGTCGTACATACACGAGCCGGCACGAGCACGACCTAGCCCATTTACATGTCTAGGTGTGGGTAATCTTATTTTGGTTCCTTCTGTAAGGAATCACATTTTAGGTGGAGCAGAGACGATTTATAATTGTAAAATGTATTGGGGTAAATATATAATTTTAAAATGTATTGGGGGAGGCTGCGATGTAAATCCCCTTGGACTAAGTCCATCAGGACGTATCATGACCTAACTCTGTTTTGTTTATTGGCGTCTCTGAGATAGCTTGTTAATGGACTTAATAATGATTATTTAAAAGAATATGTAATTTTATAATTCGAAGTTAATGTATCTTAAAATTTATATATAAATATATTAAATACATATTAGTTTTTTAGCACAGCATTGAATCCACCATCTTTCCTGTAGAACTTAATTGGTGTAACCAAAAGGGTATATATTTTATGTACTAAACATATAGTTAATTTTGATAACACACAAAATATAGCAACTCATTATCTTTTAAAAGTTTAGCACTAGACTACTCACTTCAATATTTATAAGTTCATCTTTCATTGAATGGCTAGACTACTCACTTCAATATTTATAAGTTCATCTTTCATGATTGGCGAGTCTTAGCAATTCTATAACCATAGACCCCAATAGCTAGATTCTAATCAGCTTAGACTCAAAACCCAATTATTGAATTTGCTGAGTTTAAAAGGGGTGAGCAAAAGGGTGGAATGATCGATCAACTATTAGAAGAAGGTGGGAAGATATAGGGATGGATTAAGTTAGGCATTGTATAAATTCAGGTGTGATTTCTTTAAATATTTTATTTAAAATCAAAGTATCTTTCTGTGGGTGATTTGTAATATACTAAGAGAAAGATTGATACAATTTTAAAATATGAAGAATAATATCTATAATCCAATTAATCATTAAATAAATTTGGTGGTTGCAGTCGGCTGTGCTGCCCTAATCAAATTGCAGGTGGAGTTTGGGATTGGATTCCTAATTACTCGGGGTATTCGCCGGCCCTTCTCTACTAATTTGGATCCCTAATCAAATTGGATGCTCACCCCGAATAATTACGCCGTGTATGTACAGTGCGCTCCCCTCTTCCCTTCCTATCGACGCAGCCGACGACATGGTTGGAGGCACCGCCGCCTCAGCAGAAACCATCCCTGGTGGCGACGGCCGGAGTTACTGGCGGTGTAGCAAGGAAGACTTCTTCCCGGAGCCGTCATTCCGGAGCTGGGCGGCGTACCGGGAGGCCCTCTCGCGAACCGGCCCTCGTCTTCGCAACCGCCTCCTCCACCGCTCCACCGACGAGGCAGAGCTCCTCGCCCTTCCCCGACGGAGCGAGCACGGACTCCGCCGCTGCCTCTCCTGGTGGGACCTTGCCTGGCTTGGCTTCGGCGCCGTCGTCGGCACCGGAATCTTCGTCCTCACCGGCCAGGAGGCCCGATTCCACGCCGGCCCTGCGATCCCACTCGCCTACTCCGCCGCTGGCCTCTCCGCCCTTCTCTCCTCCTTCGTCTACGCCGAGCTCGCCTCTGACGTGCCCTCTGCTGGCGGATCCTTCTCCTACCTTCGCATCGAGCTCGGCGAGTTCGTCGCCTTCCTCGCTGCCGCCAACATCCTCCTCGAGGCCCTCGTCGGCGCCGCCGGCCTTGCCCGCTCCTGGAGTTCTTACTTCGCTACCCTCCTCGGCCGCGACCCTGACGCCCTCCGCATCCACGCCCCGGCCCTCGCCGAGGGCTTCGATCTCCTCGACCCCATCGCCGTCATCGTCCTCATCGCCTGTTCCACGGTCGCCATCTTCGGCACGCGCAGCACCTCCACCCTCAACTGGCTCACCTCCCTCCTCAGCGTCGCCATCATCGGTTTCATCATCGCCGCGGGGTTCACCCACGCCGATGCGTCCAACCTGACTGATTTTTTCCCCAACGGCGCCAAGGGAGTCTTCGAAGCCGCCGCCATTGTCTACTGGGCGTACACCGGCTTCGACATGGTGGCCACCATGGCGGAGGAAACCCGAAACCCGGCGAAGGACATCCCGCTCGGCCTCATCGGCTCCATGTCGGCCATTACCATCGTCTATTGCGTGATGGCGCTCGTGCTCGTCATGATGCAGAGGTACGACCAGCTTGACCCCAATGCTGCCTACGCGATGGCGTTCGCCGCCGTGGGGATGAAATGGGCCAAGTACCTGGTGGCGGTCGGCGCGCTCAAGGGGATGACCACCGGGCTGCTCGTCGGCGCGCTGGGGCAGGGGCGGTACACCACCCAGATCGCTCGCGCCCACATGATCCCGCCGTACTTCGCCCTCGTGCACCCCAAGACCGGCACGCCCGTCTACGCCACGCTGCTGGTCACCTTGTCGAGCGCCGTCATCGCCTTCTTCTCGAGTCTTGACGTGCTTGCCAACGTCTCCTCCATCAGCACGCTGTTCATCTTCGCGCTGGTGGCGCTGGCGCTGCTCGTGAGGAGGTACTACAACCGGGAGGTAGCCGCTCCGAGAGCGCATCTCTGCAAATTGATCTTTTTCCTGGTGTCGATCGTCGCTTCCGCCATCGCCGTGTCAGCTTGTTGGAACTCGAATCCAGATGGGTGGGTCGGGTACGCCGTCACGGTGCCGCTGTGGTTCATGAGCACGCTGGGGCTAGCGGTGTTCGTGCCGCAGCAGCGGGAGCCGAAGCTGTGGGGGGTGCCGCTGGTTCCGTGGCTGCCGTCGCTCTCGATCGCCACCAATGTGTTCCTCATGGGATCGCTCGGGTACGAGGCTTACGGGAGGTTTGCGATCTGCACAGCGGTGATGCTGGTTTACTACGTGCTCGTGGGCTTGCACGCCACCTTCGACGTGGCTCACGAGGAGGAGGCGGAGGTATCGGTCGCTGCCAAGGCATAAGTTGGAGGCAGGCAGGCCGTCAGCAGTCCCGGATAATGCTGGTGGAGTAATAAGCATTCATCTTCCGGCAAATTTCCGTCAAAAAATAATTCCAGCAAAAGTACATCATTTGATTTCTTGGACTGTTTTTTTTTTCCTCCTTTAGGATATGTTTATAGTTTCACATATTCCAGCAAATGTACATCATTTTTCTATTGGTTATGTTTAGTTAACATAGATAAAAAATAGATGTACTAATTGACATAATCATCCTCTTCCGAATAGCCTCATATGACTCAATATTAAACCAAGTCTCATGTGTCATCTCCTTCACATCGAACAACTCTTTCTTCAAGATGCTGTAGAATAGCTTTTTTCCGGAATACTTCAATTTCAAAAGTCTAACAATCATCTTCTTCAACGTGTTTGCGGGCTTAATAAATTTTTAATATTTAAAAGTGTTCTAAATCTCCCCAACGGTGGGCTAGATTGAACTAGCTTCTTTAGAAGTTTCTACTCATCAAACAATTCTATGTATTTCCATTTTACATACTTTGGGACATCACAATTATTGAAAGATACATTTTGATACTAACAACCAATATTATTATTATTTTTAGAACAAATTAGAAAGGAGGATCTTAAATCTTAGTACTTAAAAAATTCATATCTTTCTCTGGAACCAAATTTTACTCTAAAACTTTTTTTCTTATACTCTCTTTCTTTTGCTTTTTTCACTCCACTCTAATCTCTAATAAGATATCAAAGGTTGCTTACAGTGGAACTAAGATCCTAATCACAACTAATGAGAAATATAGACTATTTATTACTGATAAATATGTATCATATATTTGATTATTGGAATTTAAATCAAAACTAACCGAGGGATAATAAGGGGACTGAAATCTAAATTTTGAGATAATATAATTTCAATATATTTTGAGAGATGCCAAAATTGTACATTTTTATTTTTTTTATAATGGTCGATAATGTAGGTTATTTTGACTCGACGGTGTCGGTAAAATTCAACGGATCAATATCAGCGGCGACATGTAAAAATATTTTGATTTGTAAAAATCAAAACCAGGACATATCGCCCACACTGATTTTTTATTTACGTTGTGATTAATTAGATTAAATATTTATTGGAATGTAATATACTATCTTTTGCACATGATACAGCATTATTTAACACGTAAAATTATTTACATAAACAGACGATTCTGTTAGCTGTAAACTATTATTAATTAATTGAATTCCATAGCTCAACGGCTCCCTGCCACATTTTTTTTATCTTCTTTTTTCCTCAGCTGCGCTGCCGAAAGCTGCACGCCTCCAACGGCAACATTCGAGCACGCCGCGTGCGGGCCCCACCACGCGCCACCTTCCGACCCCTTCTGGAGAAGCAACGGCCATCTCCTCCCTCCTCCTCTATAAACTACGCCCGCCACCTTCTCGGTCTTCCTCCCCATCCAAAGCCTCGTTTGCTCTGCTCCTCTTCCTCCCCAGTCGTCGACCCCTTCCCTTCTTCCCTCTTTCTTCCTCCCTTCGCGATGGCCTCTTCTCCCGTCTTCGCGTCGAAGTCCGCCTCGTCGCTGCTGGCGCTGCTGCTGCTGCTCGCCCTGGCGGCCGTCGGCGCCAGCGCGCGCGACTTGAGCGGCCTGCCTCCCAGCCCCGCGCCTGCTCCGGCCATGGAGAATGCAGCCGTCGCCGGGACTCATCCGCTCGCTGCTTTTGCGACGGCGCTTGCTGCCTGCCTCACCCTCTTCCTTCACTGACCGAGTGCATTCCGAATCCTCAGTTGGTTTGGGCTTTTGCTTTCTGGAGTTTTTTTTTTTCGTCCCCTCGTTAAATGATCGTATACAATTTTATTCATATGAAATTCATAATTATTATTTTCCTTCGGCCGAGCGTCAAATGGGATCATCTTTTGAAACAGATGAAGCCCAAACAGAGTTATCTCTCTGCACGACTCTTTTATCATTGAAAAAAAATCAGCACAGACTCACTCAACTGACGTAACGATCAAGACGAGTCGCATTCGAAATGCGCGGGACCCTTTCGGATATCGATGACACATCAACCAGAGGCGCGCGTCGCATCAACCCCTCCCCAAACAGAGAAAATATAAAACAAAGAGAAAATAAATCTAAACCCACCCTCGATAACGGCGGATTTTAGCGATCGATAATCTCTCACAGCGCAGCAGCAGCGAGCCCCCAACCAATCAGAATCGAACAGCGAGGGTACTATTGGCCAATAGGATCGTGCTCCCCTGTGTTCCAGTCCCTAATAATTGTGAGGGAGAAACCACGGGCTCCAGTCCTCCGTCTCCTCCGACGTCGTCGTCCGTCCGACGACGACGCCCGCGCCCGCGTGTCGGGCCGCGACGGCCGCTTCGCTAGCCGTGGACCACTCTGGGGGTACGCCGACCAGCTAGCGACGCCGTGGATCGCCGATTCGGTTGGCCCCTGGACCACCCCCTTCCGGACTAGATTTGTTGCGAAAGTTATCCGCTCCGCCCGTCGCCGCCTGACACGTACCCCCCCCGCGGACTCCGAGTGGTTGAGCCCGGCCCGGTTTTTTTCTCGCTCAACTCGCAACAGTGTGGGACTAATTATCATTCATTTCAAAATAGAAAACTGCGGAGCGCGGGCAAGGCATCGATGTTTTAACCTCCCACTCCCACCTCATTTTAACCGCAATTTATTCTTAGGCAGATAACGCTGTCATTAATATCATCCACTAACATCATTAAATGAGATGTTATTTATGAATGGAATACATCAGGCACGGACGCCCACACACACACACGTATTTATATATTTCCGACGATTTAATTCCTCCTCCTCAACTGTTTTCTAACTATGTCATATGAAATGAAAGATTGCAATATTTAAATATGTATACCTGAAGACCGAAGGGACGGTCGCCGCCACCAGTTTTTTAGTTGATGTGCATCCATCGATCGAGATGTGCCGTGATAATAAAAAAAATAAGGATGGTGCCGGTGGGGTGCACGTAGTGTAGTATTGAGGTTCAAATCCGCCCCCGTTACTGTCTGGGAATTGACCGAGGTGATCGTGAGTGAACAGGAGATGGCAAGATTTTGTCGACAGATTTTTTTGACTTCCGTGCGACGCTCATTTAACACAGTGGACTTTCTGCTCAACAGCGAAAGCCAGCGAAAACGATGTGAGGAAGATGCCCCATGCAATTTATATTCATCTCCCTCTCTCTCCCCCCCAAATGTATGCTGACGTCATAAACGCTCTGCTCTTAAATTGATGACCTGCTTCTAAGAATTAACACAGCTTGATTAAATGCACGGGCATGCTATGCTGATCTATTTTAATCGATTAAAACATATAAAAAGTTGTTGATGGGAAAAGTATTATTTTAATCTTTTCCAATTAAAATTATTTTAAGTGTATTTATTGATTAAATAATGAAAACTAATCATGTCGTTTGGTTTTTTGCTAAGTAAGAACGATAAAACCATTTAAACATCTGTCTTGTGGATATGACCGTGCTGAAAAAAAATAAAGTTAATATCATACCATCTTCTTCTCTCCTCTTCTACCGTCCACCACCGTCGTATTAAAACCCAACCACCGCTCCAATTCGCTCTCCTTCTCTATAAGTAGACAGCAATTCCCCTTCTCTTCTTGCTCGTGTCAAGAACCTTTTGCTCTGCTTCCTCCGTTCTTTCCTCTGCTCTCGTTTCGGCTCGCCATGGTGGTCTTGACGAAGCCGGCCCTGCCGCCGGAGAAGCCATTGATCCCGGCGATCGACCTCCGGGCGCCGGGGGCGGACGCCCTCCTCGTGCGGGCCTGCGAGGAACTCGGCTTCTTCAAGGTGACCAACCACGGCATCCCCATGGAGCTCATCGCGCGCCTCGAGTCCGCGGCCGTGGACTTCTTCGCGCGGCCCCAGGCCGAGAAGGACCGTGCCGCCGGGGCCGTGACGTACCCCTTCGGCTACGGCAGCCGCTGCATCGGCCGGAATGGGGACGTGGGCTGGGTGGAGTACCTCCTGATGGAGATCACCTCCGACCCTGCGGCCTTCCTGGCGGAGGACCTGCCGTTCCGGCGGGCGCTGGAGGAGTACGCCGCGGCGGTGAGGGGGCTGGCCTGCGAGGTGCTGGAGGTGATGGCCGAGGGGCTGGGGATCGCGCCGAGGGACGTGCTGAGCGGGATGGTGCGCGGCGAGGGGAGCGACTCGGCGCTGAGGGTGAACCACTACCCACTGTGGTCGATGGCGACCGGCACTGCGGCGGCCACGGGATTCGGCGAGCACACGGATCCGCAGATCATCTCCGTGCTCCGGTCCAACGACACCGCCGGGCTGGAGATATCGCTGAGGGACGGCAGTTGGGTGGCGGTCCTCCCCGACCGCGACTCCTTCTTCGTTAATGTCGGCGACGCCCTGCAGGTAATCAATCGATGGCTTCTCAATAAGGATTAAGGTGGCGGCGACGGGAACTTTAATCTGAAGCTCCGGCGGCGCAGGTTCTGACGAATGGGCGATTCAGGAGCGTGAGGCACCGAGTGCTGGCGAACGGGTTCAAGTCGAGGGTGTCGATGATCTACTTCGCGGGGCCGGGACACGGGCAGCGGCTGGTGCCTCTGACGCCGCTGATGGCCGACGGGGAAGAGAGCCTCTACCGGGAGTTCACCTGGTGCGAGTTCAAGGCCTGCGTCTACGCCAACATGCTCGCGCACAACCGCCTCGACCTCTTCCACAACGAAGCCAACTCCAAGTCCAAGTCAAACCACACGAGCGACGACTGAGACGAGACGCTTCCACTTCACCTCACCCGTCTCATCGTCTACCTTCGCTTCTTCTTGATCCTTAACAAAAAGACGGACATCTATCCCATTGCCATATAAGTATATATATAAGTTAATACTATATAATACAGTCTGCATACGAACTTAATTTTCTCTTTATTACCTGCTCGGTGTACGTATTTATGTATATAGTTATTATATGTCATGAAGCTTTAAGTTTGTCCCAGTCCAGGAATGTGAAAAGATAAAAAGAAAGAGCAAATGAGGAAGGAGGGTTCAGAACTTGATGCACTGCATGAATGGAAACCTCATCGTATGAAGAAGAGCAGAACGGAGCGGAGAGGTGTCTTCTTCATTCTCTCTGTTTTCTTTATTTCCTTGTTAGGTCACAAGTCTCATTCAACCTGATATATCATACTGTGCGTTCCATACTACTATCCCCCACTCTATAATTATAAGAAAAAGAAGAAGCTGCTGATCGTGTTAATTTATGAATAAAAAAATCAAGATGATAATGGGAATAATGTAGATACTGTTTATCAGTGTCATCATCCACTTGCCATATATAGTAAAAAGTTAAGGACCAATAATGTAGCTTTCGAAATAATATTATTCTAATTGAAAGGTGTAATTATCTTTCAGAAAAATATATTGTTTCTAGTAACGTTGATTTATTTTGAAGGTTAGATATTTTTTAGTTATTACTGGTAGAAAAGCATTTTCTTTATATATAAACTCCATGAGGAAGAAAATTAATATAAATGCATACGACTTTTATATACATATCATCATTCGAACACGGATGAGATAATACTATATCTTATAAAAGAGAATTACTGTAAGCAGACCGTGCGCTTTGTCTAAAATACAAAAAAAAAAAAAATCTTATTATTATTATTATTTATCGTGAGAACTTTTATCTCATTTATTACTATCTTAGCTATTAAAATTAAAGATTTTTTAGTTTTAAAAGAGAAAACAAACTTTCTTCGAACATAAACTCAAAGGACCATGCAATGGAAATATATAAATCCTTTGGAAAAACGAAATCCTTTCTCTTTTCTCTTAAATCTCTGATAAGAAGAATTTAAAGCATTACGTCCAAAATAATTAAGCAGAGGAGCAATGAATGATGAGTACCTCCAACACGTTACTCGTTTACTTTTAGAAGATGAGGAGCAAAGAAGTAAGATTAAGAGTAAAATCCGCAGTGGTAGCTGAAGATGAATAAATGAGGGGGGCCAAAAGAAAGTGGGCAAGTTGAGGTAGGATAGGTTGAGGGGTCCGACCGGAAATTAAGGTCAAGGTGCGACCTACGTCGCCGCCCTTAGGGGCTTGTCGGCCCTTCGCCACCCTCATTTAAGTAGCTGCCTCAATCGAGCCATATGCACATGTGCTCGACTCCCCGTGACCCATTTGATCTGTGGTCGTGCCCTTACCATCCATGGAAGAAGACCTTTTTGTTTAATTGCTTCCATATGTGATCCCTAACCCTAACCCTAACCCTAAATGGCGGCCTACCTATAATATAGTTGGCCCCAGTGCTTGATCCGATAGCTACTCAGAGGTGAGGTGGTGTAGCACCAAACGTGGCTCGCCCGAGTATGAGGAACCCAAATTTAATTAATTGTTTGCAGAAAAGATGCTAATCGTAAATGATCGGGCTGTGAACTGATGGATGGTTGACTTCATGGCATATGACTAGGAAGAGCTAGTTGGATAGATAATAAAATCATATTTTATATATAATCCTCCCGAACATATTTCATGGCATCTCTAATTGTTTTTTATGTGTATCGGCTGCTCATCTGAATTTTGTTTTTGTCGTTGGTTTCACTTACTATGAAGTTTTAATGTTATGCAAACTATCTCCTTCAGCATGCTATATAAATTATTTAACCAGTAAGGCATTTATATTGATGTAGCTCCTACAGGTTACTTTGCCTTGTGATGTAGATTTTTATTTTTATTTTTTAAAAAATCTAATAAAATCAGTTCATTTCTTTTAAAATAATAATAATATATAAATAGATAAATCCTTATTTGGACTTACCATGGGATATCCATCAAATAAATCTAAGTTTACTCATTACGCATTCAAATTGCATATTTTTAAGTCAAAGTTAGATTAGACTGACCTTAGATTTATCATTGTATACATTATAATATACCTATTCATAAACTTTAGTGTAACCAATTACAATAAATACTGAGCACATCATGCCATATCAAGTGTGTAATGCATCAATATAATAGCATGACTAAATACTAGACCATGTCAGTATGATAGGAGCCTTCTCACACCCATCATGAGTCAAACCATACTAAATTATAGGTGGCATTAGTCAAGAGTCCATATTACATGCTTGAATAATGGTCATTCAATGCGCAGAAGACTTGAAGAAAGCATGGGTACAATAAGCTAGCAAGGTGTCCCACTTAAATTGAGTTGGTTGGATGCATCACGCATGCATCATGCGCACCCGAAGCTCATTCGGGGCATGCAAAGAGATAATAATGCACGAGGGATGCACACATCACGGACACCCGAATGGGCATGTGGCATAGACGCATGCGTCCAAGACTTGCTGGTGCTCAAGAATTGCTAGTGCATATGGGAGGATGCAAACTGTGCATGGCATGAGCATGCTCGAACAACTAAGACGCACATGTGCAAAGAAGAATTCGAACTGTGCACGTCACGAGAGCGTTGGAGCAAAGCATTATCATCATGGTCAAAGAGAGTGAACTATGATCAAAGAAAGTAGATCATGATCTAAGAGAGTTCACTATGATCACTATCTATAGTTCCTATTAGGTCGATGTTACAATCCTATAAAAGATAAGACATTGGAAAGTAAAGCATCATTCGAGGAGCAAAGTTTTATATGAACTTAGAGCGAGTATTCTACCAACATTTGAGAGTACAGTGAAGGAAAGATTTTAAGTACAATGTCGTTAGTTTGACTGTGTGGACTCAACGAACAAGTAGGTGAGCGACGACTAAGTAAGGACTTTGGTCGAATCATTGTAATCCAAGCAAGTTTAGTGAATTCTTTGAAGTGGGTTTACAGGTGCAACATGTTGATCACAATACTTTTTCCTTAGCAACTTTGGTGTGATTTTGAGGTAAATATTGATGTTTGATTTTCATTGCTGAGTGTCAATCTTATCAATATCATCCAAAGGCTTATCATTCTGAGGAGAAGACTAAGCCGCACATCCCAATTGGTAGAAAGTTAGGGCCTAGTAAGCGTAGCGTGACACAAGGTAAGGTGCAAGTTGAGGTAGATATTGGCTGTCACTAGCTTTTGGGCGAGCATGGTGGATTTGGAGCAATCGAGGACTCAACCTTGACATTCGCATTGAGTCTCATTAGATTAGCTTCCATTGGGTACACCTTGAGCCACTTAGATTGGACTCACATGCACTCTGACTTCATAGGTGTAACATATGGTATAAGTATCAGGTGTGCTATATATGTACACCAAGCTTCAAGTTGAGCCCTACTAAGCGTAAGGTATGATGAAGGGAAAGGACCAATGAAATTGTAGTGCAAATAAAGGGTAAGCCACTAGACAATTAGAATAGGTTAAGGATAGACACCAATAGTTACAAATTGATAACAAATATAACCTATTGTACGCGTTCTTTACTATGCCACTAAGTCATGAAATTATGGTCAATCATGATATTAATTACTCATGTTTAACTGGAGTCAAGCTAATACATAATCGATTAAGAATTAACCTAATTGTATTTCTCTTTAATATATGGTCAATCATTATACATAATGCAGTATACAAATAACTTAATCATCAATTTTCCATCTTTTTAGTTATTCATGCCTCAGCTTGAATCTAATATTGATAGTGCTTAAGCTTAAATTATATAATTACTTAAATTTTACGAATTGCTTATCATACTAGGTAATAAGCAACAATGAATGTTATCATATTATAAATTATTTACCTATCTAGTTTATTAAAAATTAAATTATTATTTTGATACTTTAACATCTTGATTTTTTTAATTATAAAACCTTTTTCTAAACGCTAAACTAATAAAAACAACTAAAAAATTAAAATAACGACAAAAAATTAAAATTTAATCGAACCGGCTCATCGAACCGGGTTCTTTTAACAAAAATGTTGGTTGATTTTGATTGCTGAACCGGAAACGTGGTCGCACGTGCAAGCTTGAGGTGAGTTGGAGAACCAGCATTATTAATTCCAAGATTCCGATTTCAAACCTCCAACAAAAAGTCTTAGGCTTTACTGATCGTTCATCCAGAGTAACTCTCCATCCAAACCGTTCATGTTTTCCTTTAAGAAAATTTATATATAGACCCTATTGCACGAGTTTCGCATGCACACGAGTTGTAATTTTTTTATTAAAAAAAACCACGAGCAAAAGACCTCCATCTCCTCCTCCCGAGCGCTGAAGCAGTGCCGTCGCTGCTGTTGGTCTTCCTCGTTTCCTCCGCCAGTCCTCGCCGCAGTCCCATCTCGACCGTACTCGATCTCCTACTCCGTGTGCGTCGTCTTCACCCTCCAGCATCCATTACCCCTCTCCTTCCTCGGCCTCAAGGATATATCCGCTTAACCATCTAACTCAATGTGGCAGGAGGGAAAATGTTCTTCGGTTGGAAGAAGGAGACCAAGAAGGAAGATGCAGCGGCGGACCACGCCACAGGAAGGCAGACCGATCTGGCTGTCTACGAGCAGTTCGAGCAGCAGGTGAGATTTTCATCTTCCCTGCCGCTTCCACTGCTCGCAACGCAGCAGTTGCTTAATCAGCGGATTCATGGTGATTTGTTCTTCTGATTGTGATTCATGACAGGAAAAAATCAACCAGGTGCGGCCAGGGGTCATTTCGGACGCACAGAGACTGTAAGATTCCAGATTACATTCTACCCGATCGTCATAAGCACTTGTTCATATGAACAGATCTTGCCTCAGCTGTCCCCTAAATCCACTCATCTAAATGTCTTCTTTGGCAGGCAGAAACCTCTGCTTCCACCATTTGAATCTGCGGAAGTTCGAACGTTGGCCGAGACTTTGTGCAGGTAAGTTAGCACATTGAAGGATCATCATGAATCCAGCAAAAATCTTCATCAACTGTTTTAGAGATAAATGACCTTATAAGAATTTGCAGATCTTTGCAAGTGAACTGACTGTTATTTCCTTCACAGAGATATCATCCGAGGAAGTCCGGATGTGAAATGGGACAGCATCAAAGGACTAGAAAATGCTAAACGACTTCTCAAGGAAGCAGTAGTGATGCCAATTAAGTATCCCAAGTATGTTTTTAAGTTAGCATGCAGTTGCCAAGTTGAGTTTCGTTGTCCTCAATGTACAGTGTACTGTGCTTATCCCCGATCATTACTGTTTCTTGAAAAATTTGATTGGGGATCTTAACTTAACCAATAGATCATAGCCTTTGCAAGAAAGTTTGGTCTACCATTTACCGGTGTAGAATATGATATTATCTTTCAACCCCTTCACTTGGTTTATAATCATACTTATTCATTTGTGTACAACTCATTTTTCCTCTCTGATCACGTGTTATTTAGGTACTTCACGGGGCTCCTTTCACCTTGGAAAGGAATTTTGCTGTTCGGGCCCCCAGGGACAGGAAAGGTTTGTTTTCCATTGAAAAATAAATTTCTATACGAAGTGAAATTTTACTTGTCTCGCACTAAAATTACCCAAGACTTGTAGTGCACCTATCTTAATCATATACCTTTGCTAAAATGGATCACAATTCTGGCAAAGATTTGGTCCAAAGCTAATATAGCATGCCAAGTTTTTGTTCCCATGCAAACTTCTGTTTGTTTTTCTCTCAAAAGAGTATCATTTTTTCACTCTCTACACCAGACAATGCTCGCCAAAGCTGTGGCTACCGAATGCAAGACTACCTTTTTCAATATTTCAGCATCATCAATTGTCAGCAAATGGCGTGGTATGTGGGTTTCACATATTTTATTATTAATAGTTTTCTTTTATTTCTCTTATTCCATCTTTTAGATATGAGCCTAGCTATAGCCAGCGCGAGCAAATGCACCTTCGCCTCTGCCATAAAATGATTAAAATTTTGATAAGTATTTCAGAAAAGTAGTAGGAAATTGGTAAATGCTTCTAGGTGGTTTCTAAATTATCTTTCCTCAATTTGTGCTTAGAAAAACAGGGACCTGATATAAGTTTCAGGATGTTGTTCTTTACTCATTGCTAATACCTGTTGGCACTAAAATTAATGACTATCTGTGAAGATGGTGTAGTTGTAAATGGCATATTTCCTTCCGTGCCATTTTCACCTTTTCTCATTTCCTTTATTCGCACACTAAGTTGTGAAATGGTTATGGCAATTGGGATCCTACAGGCGATTCAGAAAAACTGGTAAGAGTATTGTTTGAGCTTGCGAGGCATCATGCACCATCTACTATTTTTCTTGATGAGATTGATGCAATCATCAGTCAACGTGGTGAGGCCCGGAGTGAGCACGAAGCTAGTCGACGTCTAAAGACTGAACTACTCATTCAGGTAATAAATCAATTTTCTTATCATGGACAAAACTTTTGATATAGCATCTCATTTCAATAATTTAAAGATTTTGATCTTCCAAAAGCCAATTCAAATAACTCTGAATGTGATTGCAGATGGATGGCTTGACAAAGACTGATGACCTTGTGTTTGTTTTAGCTGCCACAAATCTACCCTGGGAACTGGATGCAGCAATGCTCCGACGCCTTGAGAAAAGGGTAAATTCCTCTGATTGGAGGATTATACTTGTTTTCTGTTTGTTTGCAAGTTTTGTCTTGTTTTACACCTTTGCTTGACATATTACTTCCAAAAAAATACCGGAATAGTGATACCATACTTAAGTCTTTATACAGAAGAAAATTCTTGTTTGCTCATACCATTGTTCTCCTTTGCTGGTTCAATTAGATACTAGTACCTCTTCCAGAAGCAGAAGCACGGCGTGCAATGTTCGAGGAGCTTCTACCATCATCTCCTGGAGAAGCAGAGGTTCCATATGATTTCCTAGTAGTGAAATCAGAAGGCTACTCAGGTTCCGATATCCGTTTAGTATGCAAGGAGGCAGCAATGCAACCACTAAGGAGGCTTATGTCATATTTGGAGGACCAACACGAAAAGATCCATGAGGATGGTAGGTCCCAATTATGCTGTAGATTTGGTACCATAATGAGCCTACCAAAATGGAAATAAACATTCAAACCTTTCATTTCTTTTTCATTTTCCTCGAAATCCAAAGAGGCGGATGTTTGATACGCCAGCTATCGACAACTAACCTGAGTGGAGCTCAAGATTTTTTAGAAGAGAATTATTAGTTTCCAGTTTTAATCATGTACTGACTTAATTTTCACCTTTTGACTTGTAGATTTGCCTCCTGTTGGTCCAGTAACACCTGAAGATATTGAGGTGGCCTTGAAGAACACAAGACCATCAGCTCATCTCCACGCCCATCGGTACGAAAAGTTTAATGAAGATTACGGCAGCCAGATTCTCCATTAATTACCACCAGTTGTTCCTGATAATAATTTTGATTCCGAATTTTTTTCCATTTAGCTCGAGTGACTTCATTAGAAGAAATCTTCTATGCATTTTCCCCATTCCCTCTCTCAAAAAGGAACTGTTTTTTGACCTAGCTTTCTCTTATTTAATTTTTGTATCAAAATGGTATGTTATCGCCTGCTAAGAGGTTAATGGGCAACAAAATCCATTGGAGAACAAATTCTATGGTTGAGTGGTGGTCTGTAATTTCGATTCAATAACAACAATCCAAAATTTTCCACAAGTAAAGCTCAATAAACATTTTTGATTAGCGTATGTATTAAAACCAATATAGAACTCTTGAAAGCAGACAGGCTAATTAAATAGATCAATATACAGGTTCAATGCTTGAGCCATCTCTAGCTACATATATCTATCTCTGAGTGCCTTGAGTCATTTTTCATGAGAAAGATTCATTTCAACGAATGTAGCTTGACATGTCTCTTCGAAGACATGAGAAAAAAAAAAGTATCAGACCTGCCATCTGAAGCATAAATCATCCAATAGCTTCTTATGTTTCACATTGCATCCCAGCGACGAATTCTCATCTTGCATCCATACAAACTATATGAGCCTTTGTTTGCACCTTCATAGAAGTGTTACACCAACACTTCCTTCTCTTCCTTCCGTTTCCATTTGTTTACGTGTGTGTATATATAGGAAAATAGACAATAGAAAGAACCCAAAAAGAAATTGAGAATGCGATGGAAATGCAAACAAAACATGATGTAAATTGCTACACCCAACTAATGCCATGGCTGCTTGTCCTCGCTTGAGCCTCAGCTAGTGAAATAGCCATGGCCAGCATCACTTGCTCTTCAAAGCTTTCAGGAACGATATGCCCTGAAGCAGAATTCGCACCTTCCGGGTGCGATACCACCATACCTGCTGCTTCTCCCATACCCTCAGAGCCGGCGTAACTGCTTGTTCCTGCTTCAGTCACCTGCGACCAGTGGTCGGTAGAACACTCGCCGAACTCTTCCTGTGGTGCTTCAGCTCCGCTGTCAGAGGAGGCAGTGGCATTTTCGACGGAGGCATGGGAAGTAGAGTCAGCATTCCTGTGTTGATGCTCGGCTAAGGCTGCAGCTGCACAAGCCAACCCACCGGGAGGGGGGGATTTCACTGGAATTGGTGTTCCATGGGAAGTGTTCCATTCTCCTGAAGGGGAGGATCTGGCCAAAAAGATGCTACTACTATCTGGAATATCTTTGGATCCTTGCTCCTGTTCAAAATAGTAATTAAACATTCTAAAACGATAGCTTTTATCAAAATAAAGATCAACCAGTGGAATGTTTCTTGGGCTCGACCAATTTCTATGACTAGTTCTTGATATAGATAACTGGCCAAACCAATTGAATCATCTGGATCAGTCGAACGACCAAGTTGGTCCATGTTATCTACTTCTTAAGTACAGTGATTGCTTATCATAACACCTCAGACTACAAAATGTAGAGATGACAGATACCTGAATTGAGAGCCAGATCGCTTCCATGACCATTATATCCTCAAGATCAATGTCAAAATTATCATCCCTGCATACAAAACAACGAATTAAGAGATGAGATGTACTGAACAGACAATAAGTTCACACCATCAACAGAATAAAAGCAGCAATTTTAGGGCTCATTTGGTTGCACTGCTTGGTGCCTACCTGTTCTGCCTTGAGTGCAGAAACCGCAGGGTTGCAGGCGTGGAGCATGAGGCTTGGGATGTGCCAAGATCACTCGACTCTCTTGTGCTTTTTAAAGGTTGCACTGTTTGTCAAACGACATGGACACAGATTACTTCGGGAAATAATGTAACAGGACCAGTAATAGCTGAATGCAGACCTGAAACTGAGGCACCATTTGTATCCTGAAATGCAACATCTATTGGAGTCATAGCTGTACTCGACGAACTGATATCTACTCTCTTCTTTATCCTTTCTTCCTCATCTTGCAACTCTTGCTGCCGAATCCTTATTTGGGCTTCTATCACCTTCTGCTCTTCCTGCAATGAGGCAGAATTTTTCAGCAAATAAGGCCTCTCTTACATTTCCAAAAGAGAAACCCAAGCAAATGAAGAACTCACAACTTGTTCCATGCCCTTCTCCTCTTTCGTCTTTGCACCACGGTATTCGACAGCGTAGTTTGAGGTTTTACAAAAAGGGCATCTTTAAAGTCAAGTAGACAATATCCTTTGTGTAAGCTAAACCAGAATCGTCTGTATGTGACATGATACAAAACCAAGGATACTGTGTTGGCCTAGTCGAGTGAGGTGGTTTCATCTGAAGAAAGCACTCTGTAGAAGAAGAATCCAACTCCATAATTTCACAAAAACGTCTAAATAGAGGTAGACTGAAATCTGATAATTTCTAGTATACATTCAACTCTTTTATTTCTCCAAACTACCTGTGCATATGCCTTTCATGCAACACCTTGATCGGTTAAGACTTGGATAATACTAGAGCACAGTAAATAAACGATTAAGAATTCATTGAAGAGCAAAAAAAGAGGCTTATTGCGACTAAATTATGTTCAATACTTGATCATTGAACGCACAAGAAGAACAAATGTACCAGGAAGCAGATCGGGCATTCTTCGAGATTGCAAGAATAGTCGTCCAGGCCTGGATAACAAGGGGCCAATTTCGACTCGAGGATCAGCTTCCTCAGCTTCTTGTGATCGATGTTGTGGTGCTGATACAGCCCTTGCGGCCTCGTATACTTCTCGTCCACAACCTGCCTCCTCCTCCCAATCTTATTCCCCATCAATCCCTTCGACAGAAGTTTTTTTTCAATAGTCCTCCTTAAAATGGTGGTTTTTGTGCTCAATCCAATTTCCCCCTAATTCCTCTCGCGTTAGAAATCACAATGATTTGGTCGCCAAAACCCTAGCTCTTCACTCCGGATCGAGGAAAGGGATCGAGGAAAGAATCGCCCCGTAGACTGCATCCTCCCCATCAGAGTCCTCCCACAACCTGCAGATCAAAATAACAACCTTCTTCATAACAGCGCACGCGAAAAATTGCCCAAAAGAACCCTAAATCACCTCTTCTGGCCCCGAATCAAAGAACAAGGACGAGCATCACCCACAGAAACAACTCACCTTCTTCTCCCCAACCTCATCCATCTCTTCCGCCGCTCCCCAAATCGAAAAGAAGACCACAGCACAAGGAGAAAGGAAAGAGAAAAATCGAACCTTCGTGTCGGGGAGCGGCGGAGAGGGGGCGGCAGAGCTCGCCGCCCCACCACGAGCGGAGAGGAGAAGGGTGCCCGAGGGATGAGAAAATAGTGGTCTTTTATTGGTCACCAAAGCTATCGATTTAGCACAAGAGCCGCGACCGAGCAATCGATCCCCGGGAGAGACCGAGCGAGCGAGAACGAGAAGGGAGGAAGAGGGAGGAGGCGTTCGCTTCAACTCCTGTGACGCCACCGAGCTTATCCCGTGCCCGCCTCGCCCCTGTCGCCTCGCAGCCGCCGGCCAGGGAAGGCGACCCAGCCCCCGATCGACGGGAAACAGGAAACTCCGTGGGACCCACTTCTGTCCGCCAATGGAAGGGTATGGTTCCTCCGCCGCGTGGATCGCAGAGGACAGCTCATCCTCTCGAGCCGATTTAGCCCTTCCTACGTATTCATCAGATTTGCATGTTCCGTGTCTCGTTCTTTATTTCGTCATGCGCTGAGTTCGCGGCGAGTACGATGCCGTGGCGATCGTTATTTGGTTGGATTTTGTCTGGTCGTTTACAGTTGTCCGTCTTCTCCTCCTGTCGGAGTGAGCTTGTCTTTTTCTGTTTTTTTAAACAAATATTTATTTTGGAGCCCATATGGGCCGGTCCACGTGAGCCCATCGAACTGATGCCGCATCACGAGCCGCCGCTTCATCGAAGCCAAGCCAATCTGCACCGTCCCGTCCCCACGCGCAGTCGGCTCCTCCGATGGCACCCCGCCTCCCGCACCGACTCCTCTATGCGACCGCCGCTCCCTGCGCCGCGAGCGTGCGCGCTCCCTCCCTCTCCCTCTCCCTTTCCATTTCCTTCCCTCCCCTCCTCTCCCTCCCCCGACCCCCGATTTGCGCGTAAAAATCGTCTCCCGTCATGGGGATGATATCGAAGACGAGGAGGACGGGCAGGGTCTGTCCCCTTTTAGATTGCGGAATTGGATCCGCTGCTGGGGTTTGGAAGGCGCGGCCATGGAGAGAGCGGCGCCAGCGCAGCAGGCGACGGACGCCGAGACGGCGGATGCCGGAGGAGAGCCGCGGGGGACGTCCAAGGCAGCTGCCGCGGCTGCTTCCGAGGCGGACAAGGTCCAGTCCGTGCCCAGCCACGGTGGGCGGTACATACAGTACAATATATACGGGAATGTTTTCGAGGTGACTTCCAAATACAAGCCTCCCATCATGCCCATTGGCAAGGGCGCCTATGGGATCGTCTGGTAGTCTCATTCTCTTACTCTGTTCGCTGGAAGGCGATTTAGTTGTAATTTTTTCGGCCAAGTATCTTCTTTTTGGGTGGGAGCTGATTTGTTGTAATTTTTTGGGTGATGTGGTTTCAGCTCGGCTGTGAATGCGGAGACCGGTGAGCAGGTGGCAATTAAGAAGATCGCAAACGCGTTTGATAATAGAATCGATGCGAAGAGGACGCTGCGTGAAATAAAGCTTCTCAGACACATGGATCATGAAAATGTGAGCCAGTTTGCATTCTCCCTATGTCGTCTATAGTTTCCTTTGTTTTAATCCCTGTCCATCAATTGAAAGAACTGCATTGTGGTCAATGCTGTATATCAATTGATGAAGGAAGGAACAAATGATATTTGATCAGGCTTTCATAATCGCATTGATCCTGTTACGCCGAGTGCCCATCATGGATATTGAAAAACAGTAGTTGCATCCTTGGTCAGTTATCGTCAATCCGATGTTACATATGGTTAATTAGATGAAGCTCGATCAGATCAATGCTAAATATAATATTAGTTGAAGAAAAGATTAAAGCTGAATATTAGGGACACAAGAACTAAACGTGCAGATACTTTCTAATAATCGTGGATCTGTAGATATATCTCTACTGTGATTGACGGAGGCCCATCAGGCAACATTGGGGATACAGCGACTAAAGACTAATGACAACTAGTTTGAAATTGGTATATCCTGAACAACAAACACAATGCTTACCCATAGATATTGATTACTGATAACAAGGTAAATAAGCAATCATAACGGTTAGCTGTAGATGTTGGTTATTAAAAACAGCAAGATAAATAATTGTATGATATATGTCACTGTTGATGCTTGATGGTGAAAAGATTTCAAAAGAATTCCTTTGTCTCATTTATCATTGTTATGACTATCCAGATTGACCGGTAATTGAACCAGACAATACAACTTTTTGTTGAGAAAAGTAGAGATGACTTTTCCTGACTTGTGTGCTCAATGCAGGTTGTTGCAATCAGGGATATAATACCACCTCCTGTAAGAGCGGCATTCAATGATGTGTACATCGGTTATGAGTTAATGGACACAGATCTTCATCAAATTATTCGCTCCAATCAAGATCTTACTGAGGAGCATTGCCAGGTTACTTACATCATAGAGATTGGTCTATAATTCATTTGGAGATAGTAATTTGTGATATTTTACAATCTCATTTGAGTGTCGCACAACTATTCAACACTTTAATCTGTGATAGTAAGTTTGATCGTTCTCAATTTAATCATTCATGCGCTTCCTATGTCACTTTATAATGGATGCATATCTGGCTTTTCTTTTCATCAAAACTCTTGTTGTTCCTATTGTTAACTTAAGTCAGTTTTTTGACAAAGTAATAATATCAAAGGGGGAATAGTTTTTTATTTGTCTCTTTAATTTCTTATATATAAAATAAGTTAAGTTCATGAACAAATGAGGCTAAAAATGAAAGAAGTTTGGAAAGCTCACTGAACTTAGTTGGATAAAAACCTACGATAAGTTCTTTTCATAACATGATTAACAGAGAAGCTTATGAAAGGTTAAGGTTGGGCTCAGACCAAGTTGCAACCAGGTAACTCTGATGACCAATCATCATAATTAGCGATAAGTGCTGTTAATAAATCATTTGCTGAGCAGATAAACAATCCCAGTAGGAACTTTATGTTTCTATTCTACTCAATTTGCTCAAACTTATTAAGCGTGTAGTGTACGTAGTCTTGTGTAGTATTATATGGTTGACTACCGAACTCATTGAACTGATCTACCATTTTCTCTTTGTTTGTAGTATTTCCTTTATCAGATTCTTCGGGGCCTCAAATATATACATTCTGCACATGTTCTCCACAGAGACCTGAAACCAAGCAACCTCCTCTTAAATGCCAACTGTGATCTGAAAATTTGTGACTTTGGACTTGCTCGTACTACTGCAGAAACTGAATTCATGACAGAATATGTTGTTACAAGATGGTACCGTGCACCAGAATTGTTGCTAAATTCTTCAGAGTACAGTGCAGCAATAGATGTGTGGTCTGTTGGCTGCATCTTTATGGAACTAATGGAGCGTCAGCCTCTGTTTCCTGGAAGGGATCATGTGCATCAGCTACGACTGTTGATGGAGGTTGGCTTCGCTTTCTTTAAATGTATCACAGATTTCTTTTTTCTCCAAATTATCATCCTTTTCCCTATTATTAAAGTTTTGTTCCTTGGTTACATATATAAGAATCATTTTATATGCTTAACCGTGTACATTCAAGTTAGTTTAATATTTTGTTATCAGAAGTGATCTCTTTTGCCTGTTAAATGTTGAATAATATCCTTCACTGATGTAATTCTGTCTTTTTTAGAGAAACGGGTAGTTGGATAACAGGGAACTCCCCAGCAGCCTTCCTTTATATAAAAATAGGCTGATGTGAGACTGTCTGCATACTTGTTGGAATATGCATCAAATGAGTGAAAAACCGAAATAACTATGCGGGTATAATTGACTTTTCCATGACGGTGGCAAGTGAAATAATCTGCGAATGGTATAATACAGAGCACATTAGTGGTCCTTTGCCAATGTTTTCTGCTCTAGTGAAATACCTCTTGGTCGTTTTTCTAATGATTTGTGATAATATATTATAGAACTTGGCCAATGTTTTCTACTGATTTGTGATTAGTGGATGTCCATGAGAAATTTGTTAATTCTGCTTCATGCGTACCAGTTTATGCGATAATATTAACAAGAAACTCCATGGGCTTAGTCTGCGTATTTCATGGGCCCTTCCGTTAATTCGTACCATCCCTGTTTCCAAATCTTAGAATGCGTGTAAGCATTCAAATGGTGTTTAGCATGCATTTATCTTTGCTCCTACCATGAACTAGCTTGGGTATTATTTGCCAACATTGCATAAGATGCTTGTTCTCTTTGCACCCACCTAAGAAATTTCTGACTAGGTTGCCTCGTATCATGCAGCTTGTTGGCACTCCAAATGTTGCTGATTTGAGCTTTGTTAATGAAAGTGCTAGAAGATATATTCGCCAGCTTCCTAATCATCCACGGAAGTCCTTCCGTAAAAAGTTTCCCCGTGTTCACCCTGAAGCTATCGATCTTATTGAGAGGATGTTAACATTTGATCCTAGAAAAAGAATAACTGGTGAGTTCTTACCTTTCAGTCTGTTAGATTTTTGTTAAATCGAGAAAATTGTTAAGATCACCACAATTAGATTTGATGATAGAAATTGGACCTTAAATCAATATTAACCTTTCATATGTTGGCAGTTCAAGATGCACTGGAGCATCCCTACCTGGGATCTCTGCACGACGTCGGCGATGAACCAGTCTGCAACGCACCTTTCAGTTTCGATTTCGAGCAGCATGCGCTCTCAGAAGAACAAATCAAAGAACTCATCTACAGGGAGTCTCTCGCATTCAACCCTGAGTACCAGTAATAATGTCCAGCGAAGTCTCATTCAATCAGCATTTTTGGTGTGATTCTGTCTGCTGTGACAAACCGACTTCTTGACGTACATACAAACAGAGCTTCTTGAAGCCAGCCGGTGCCCCTTGTAGCTGTATGATCCGAAAGCAGGAACTGGGTTGCATTTGTATGGAATTTCTGCTTATCCAGTTTGACCGAAGACATCTTCATAGTTGAGTCAAACATATTCCTTTCTGTTCCAAGAATGCTCATACATCATTTTTGAAATCTCAGGTAAAATCTGGGTTTGATTTATAGAAATGACTACTGGCCTGCTGTCGTGCCTATGATTTTTAAGTTATTCTATTATTGAACAGTCTCTTTCTGATAAAGACCAACTGGATAATCCATTATTGTTTGGAAAAGTAGTGGTTTGACTAACCTCTAACCCTGGAATATATTCTCCAGGAGCGAGTTCTAATTCCTCTTGCCTTTTTCTTTATTCACTTGGTCTTGTTCTATGTCATGACTCATGAATGATAATCTAGTTGTTTAGTGAAGAAGAGCAAAAGCAGAATCTCTACACTATAACTATGATCAGCATTACCTAATTAGGATTGGGCTCATACCGCTCATGGGTGATATAATATTTTTTTATTTAGTAGAACAAAGAATAATTATGGTGAAGAAAGAGTGAAAGGCCTTCATGGATTGAAACTGGGGGGCATATTCTCTTCTTTTTAATCCTTTGAGCTCAACGACAACGAAGAAAAAGAAAAAAGTGGTGCCCCTGCCACAAAAAAGAGCGGCACATAGCTCAAGGTGGATGGATTGCTGCTGCTCATCATATATCACATAAATGACATGGGTGGCAAAATCATATGACTCCAAGAAATGTGTTGTTTTTCTAAAAAATTAACAAAAAGGAAAACCAAAAAAAATCCAAACCAGCTTTTCAAAGGATTATTGTTATTATTTTGGATCATTAAAAAACCATTTTATTGATTAATTATAATATAGTTTTTGGTGTTCTCTATTTGAATTAGGTTTAGATTGGAGGAATTTGAAAACAAAATATAATAGGTATGATTAAAGCAGAATATCAATCTAATAAATGGGTACAAATATATTTCCAGAATGCCTAATTGTTGCCGTTCTTGACACCAATTTAAAGTTATAATTGCTACATTTTTGCTATTTATGCCAAAGTGCAAACAAATTTTTACCAAAAGTTGTTACTTCCACTTTGGATGACTGCCTAATTTCATCCTAAAAGACAACCCTCTCAACTTTTTTTGTACTTCCTTTTGGGAATTAAAAAAAGACATTCTTGGAATAAAAATAAAATTTTGGGTAATTTTTATGACAAAATGCACTAGAATTTCCATATTTATATAATTTTATCCATCAAAATAAGACGCAAGTGACCTATTGATTTATAATAAATACTTAACTACCAATAGTATGTCTTTACAAGATAAATTATGTTGTAATTTAAATTAAAAAATTGGTAAGAGATTTAGAATTAAATGCTAATTTTCTCAGGAATCTAGATTTTTTTTTTCTCTCTCTCTCTGATGGAAAGAGTAAATAAATTAAAAAGACGGAGACAATTAGGACATAATATTTATTATTTATAGCTAAACCTCGAGAGCTCTCTTCAGTCTTCACCCACCGGTTCATCCCAGCTTTCCTCCTCCCTCTCAAAATACCCACAATCCCAAGTGAGGATCACTGGACATGGCCGAAAAAATATCGCTTTTTGATGATGTATTCCTCTGAGCACTCGTCTGCTCCGCCGTCTCCACCTCCGCCCAGTTCTTCTCTTTTGATCGGTTCTTGAGTCGATCTTGTTGGTGTTTTTGCTGCCTTTTTTTGCTCGTCATTCCTTCTTTAAAAGACAATAAAAATGGCTGCGGTGGCCGGCAAGGCGACCGGGTCGGACGATCAATTCATCCACCGCCCGACCCCGGAGGCCGGGAGGGAGTACCAGAGGGATGTTAATCGGCTGCTGGATTTGCTCTCCAAATTAAACCCATTTGCCAAGGAGTTCGTCCCTACATCTTATTCCGCCAGCGCTGGCGCAGGCGGCTGCCTGCGGAAATCTGATGACCGTCTCTCGGCCGATGCGCCCAGCTTTGTCGCGTCGAATGATTTTTATTACCATTTCGGACCGATCAGTAGTAATGATAGTAGTAAGGATTCCAGCAGCGATGGATCATCGAACACTCAGCCTTATCGCAAAGTAGTTACTTTGATTCTTTTATTTGACTGCAGTTTCTTCCTTTTATCTGTTTTAATTCTCAAACTAAATTGTAGGTCATGTTTTTTTTTTTCCTTAAAAGGGTTTTTAAGTTTCGTTGTCTCTGGAAATTCTATCTTCTGTTAGTTCTGTCCATTATTTTTGAGAAACTAAAACCTTCTGAGAAGTGGATGATGTAACTTGGAATTCATGGGAAACTGCAATACGCTAAATGCATTCAGCGTGAAGATAATTTTTTTAATTTGTGCTGGCATTCCTATGCAATCATTTTTCTGAATTGAATTCCATCTGTTCTTTTGTAGAGAAGAAATGGCTATAACCAGGGAAAATGGAGGATGAATAATAGGCTTCGTGGAGCTGAAAAGGAGGATAGTGTTAGGCGAACTGTATATGTATCTGACATCGATCATCTTGTGAGTGAACTTCTATCAATTTGATCCATTATTGTCATTCTTCTTTGTCAATATTGATGTTTCCTATCTCAAATAATGCTGAGAAGAACTCGCCTACTACGAGTGATCATATACTATCAGTGTTTTAGTGCTAATACAAAAAAGTTATGGATATGAATCAGGTAACTGAAGAGAAGCTTGCTGATATATTTTCTACTTGTGGACCAGTAAGTTATTCAAGCTCAAGATATCAAAAGCTTTAAAGTTTTGGTATTGATAATTTCGACAGTTTAGGATATTCCTTAGCTGTAAATATGTTAAAGTTACAAAAATAAGGGTTAGGATGGACCTGTTTTTCCCCTATCTTGAAAGTATACTTTTGCAATGTTATAGAAAAAATGAGTTAACCAGGTAATTGCTGTCAAATTTTACTTCATTAAAATTCATTTGAGATCTTAGCTTCAAGTTAGCTATGAGAAAGTCACTATGTTTTAATTAAGTACTGACAACCATATTCCTTGTTCCATCCGTTTTGGATAAGACACGCCCATCTCATTATTTTCATTCAGTTGTACTTTGTAGACATAGCATGAATTGGCATATATGATCATCATATATGAAACTGTCGATGCTCTTCACCTTAACCTTGTCACTTTTACTATGTCAACAACGTCATAATCCATCTCTTCTTACCTACATAATACATTAATATACCTTGAACTTTTAGCTCCAGGATTATTCATCTAACTTAAACTACAGATTAACATAGCCAATTTACTAGCGAACTTGGTTGAAGGTTACATGTTCACATTTGGAAGGATAATGTGTGTCCTGACTGAGAACAGGTCTATGAAAAAGAAGTAATTTTTCCCTTCTTTGGTTGCTGTTGATGGAAGATACTTTTTTTGTTTTTCCGTCTCCTTTTCATGTCACTATAGGACACACAGTTACATTGAACTTATCATTTGTTTTCCACTTTTCTTTTACTGAAGGTAGTTGATTGTCGAATTTGTGGTGATCCTAATTCAGTTCTACGATTTGCATTCATAGAATTCTCTGATCAGGGTAAGTTTATATCAAATGCCATTGCTTTCTCAGTTATGCATGTGTCACCTACATCTCATGCCCTTAGGCCTGAATTTTGGCTCTTGCTTATAGATAGTGCAAGGGCAGCACTAAATCTTGGTGGAACCATGTTAGGCTACTATCCTGTCAGAGTCTTGCCTTCAAAGACTGCAATTGTGCCAGTGAATCCAAAATTTCTTCCTAGAGTAAGGATGTTTAGTTATTTCATGACCACTTTTATCTTTTATTTTTAGTGGAAGTTTTTCTGACTGTTGTTTTTGATGCAGTCTGAGGATGAAAAGGAAATGGTCGTAAGAACAATTTATTGTACAAACATCGATAAGAAGGTGGATTTTTGTCTGCTTCCTTCATTGTCTAAACCATTCTTTTCCCTTAATTATTACGTGTAGATAATACTATAGAAACTGATATTGTGACAGTGATGCTAAGAATTAAGTTTGGTATGTAGTGCTTCAAGGATGATCATTTTTTAAGATCTTAGCCTTCTCATCCTCTTGCAGGTCACTCAAACTGATGTCAAAGTTTTCTTTGCAGGACTTTGTGGCGAGGTTAGTCAACTACCTAAACGACCACTTTGTGATTAACATGATTGACCTTCTAATAGTCAGTGTATCTTGTTTTGCACAGGTTTCTCGCTTGAGACTTCTTGGAGATAGTGTGCACTCTACATGCATTGCATTTGTTGAGTTTGTTCTGGTAATTAATATTCAACTCTTTTTTTCCGAGCAATTAGTCGAAAGATTATGTGCATGCAAGTAACATTGAGTTCATTTTTTACTGGAAACCATTTGGTTAAGACTTCCTGCAATTGAGACATATTCTTGTAGGGCAAACTTCTCTTCCTTTGCGTCCATTTCACAAATTGCAAAATGAGATGATCGAAGTACTAGTTTGAACCTTCCTTGTTAGATATCTTGGTGGCAGTATCTTTTATGAACCTTGAAGCATGATCAAAACTTATTCTGTGGTTTTCTTTTGTTCAGGTGAACATATGATCATATTGTAAGAAAGGTTTATTAGGTTCGCTAAATTCCTTTCTTCCAATTCCTCAGTAGCTGATACTCATCAATATACTTTGGTGTTTAGTACACTAAGGTACGCCCCACTTTGGTGTTTAGTACACTAAGTGTACTCCCCTTTGGTCGGAGTAATTGGGCTCTGTAATGGAAGGTTGTGGGTTTAATACTCACCAAGTTCTAAAAATATATACTTTGGTGTTTATTATCATTGGAGTAATGATACACCTTAGTTCTACGAGTCTTTGAAAGATTGGAATTTTACTGTGCAAGCTCTTAGCACAACTGTTTTATCTAGCTCCCAATAACTCTCTAGGACAAGGAAGAATTGCTGCGCTTGTGCCCTCCAAAAAAGAGATCAACTTGATGCTTGAAAAGAAGTAGTTATACATTGCTAACAATGAATCAATGTTCTTCCAGATTGAAAGGAAGTAGTTATGCATATGCTTTACATGAGGATAATTCTGCAACAGATTGATGAAGTAATGTTGTGGTTCCGTATTCATAGTTTCATTTAGTTTACCTGTATTTAAGCACAAGCTTTTCATCATCAAGAGATGAAACGCATCAAGATTAGTTGGTACAACTATAGAAGTTTAACTTCTCATTTATGTGATCTGCAGGCTGAAAGTGCAATCATGGCTCTGAGCTGCAGTGGCATGATTTTAGGAACTCAACCGATCAGGCAAGATCCATCGTCCTCCCCGTTGCTGCTGCGACATTCCAAACTATTCGAGCTAACATAATTCTGAATTCTGCTCCACAGGGTGAGTCCTTCGAAGACACCTGTGAGGTCGCATGCACCACGAGCTGCTCCGAACTGAATTTGGATCTGCAGCAGCTGAATCTTTTAGTAATCGACCGAGCAAGAGTATCTTAAGTTTGCTAGCGTGAATCGGTATTTTCATGTCAACATGATCAACGCATCAACTAGCTTTGATGCTTGTATCAGACATTTTCATCGTTTCTTCGCAACCGGCACCTTCATTTGTTTTGTTTGCTCTACAGGAGGCATCGAAGAACCTCAGTGGCCAGATCTTGCTTCTCTGACCATCACGGAACTTTAATCAAATGTGGACGAAATATAGATACTTCTAGTCACGCAGTTAATTATGTCCTTGGTACCAATTGACTGTTGGCTAATATCTCTAGCTCTCTTCATCAATCTCCAATCTCTGCCGGATTCTGAATCTTGCGCTTGTTTCCTGTGGTTTGCTTGTGATTCTGTTGATCATTTTCTTAGTTGCTTAGATGTTGTATGGAATGAAGTAATTAGGGAGTGGAGTGAGATTTCACCCCCTTTTAACTCTAAAACACCTCATACGGATCAAGGTCTTAAAAGTGAAAAAAAACTCAGTGTTCAAAAAGAAAAAAACTATCATCATTCCTAAAACAATTACTGAGCAACTGAGAATGAAAATTGCATCAATGCATCTTCTAGATGTTTTTGCAGCATTTTAAAAGTATTTTAACTATGTGTGTGTGTGTGTGTATATATATTAAAAAATAAGATTCATCTTATCTAATATCATCCACAAGTAAAAAAAATTCAGTAGGAAATTTACGCAGGTAAGCTTTGATTTAATGAATAAATAATTATATATATAATAATAATAATAGCACGTGGAAAATATCCGCAACCATATTTGTCTTCTTCTGTAGGGATCTCTCTTTGCTCATGGATCGCCTGTCATGAACAAGACACGGAACACCGCTACTACTTTCCTCCCCCAGGATGACGTAAAGAATAGGCTTCTGACGTCATGAAAAGTCGACAAAATTCAAATGAACTAATTTTTGATAGGATTGATTTCGCTTTAGTATGGTTCAGTTCCATATCCTACTAAGCTCTTGTATATTACGTTGTAAGACAAAAAAGAAAGATTATGGATTGTTTTACATTTTCGGTTGATAAGTATTTGAAATGAAATTTAGAACATCAGATAAGTAGTATTAATCGGTCAAATTATATTAGATGAGTTTTTTCTTTTAAAAACCCCTACTAACAACCATTGGGGAAAAGGCCAGGAAAAGCGTATACATTACATTCTTATACTTTCATGTACAGTAAATGCTGCTGTTATTGTTCCTGCTGCTGCTTGACGTAGTCTGCAGCATGAGCTATAACACCAGCACCAGCACTATACAGCCACTCATTCTTCACCTGAATCATTAGGACTTAATGCAATCAGTTTAAAAAAAAAGAACTAGAAAACAAAAACATAACCAGAGAGTGACAGTTGAATAAATAAATGAAGCATACATTGATGCTATTGTGGGAAAAGAAGGGCCAAGTTGCTGAATGGAAGCTCACATCAACTTTCTTCCATCCTATTCTTTGCAATCCACGTATCGTTTCCTCTGTTTTGTTTTGATTGAAAATGAGAACTGCTGTTTCTTTAAAACAGGAAGAACATTTTTTTTCCTTTTCCCAAGCAAACGGGGAGAATTAATTCTTTTAATTTAGGGGGTTTAAAGATGCCACCAACACTGATGATTGTTACACTCTGACCTTCCATCAGTTCGTAGTATTCTTCTGGTGTCTGCGTGTTTGATGCAGTTTGAGCAGCCTCCTTTCTCTTTTCTGCTTCTGAAGGAAAATGGAGTCCTCAGATCTGATGGGGGGACAGCATTCTGCACCTACAATGTGTTTGTAGCCATCGATCGATCGAAGAGGGGGCTGCGATGAACGAAACTTAGAGAACATCTCTTATCTACCTTGGTTTTACTGATATGATAGCAACAGAAAATAAAACATGTTCCAGGTCAACCAGTTCTCAAGATACCTACCTGAGGAATTCAGCTTCTCTCCTGATCGAAGAAGTGCGCCAGCCGACCAAATCTAGATGAAACTCAAGAAAACTGTCACTAAGAGCAAATTAAAGGATCATTTGATTTAGTAAATTCATGTAAATTGTACTATGATTGTTACTAAAGATCAGCATGAAAAGGATACGATCGTAAGAAACATTAGCATAAAGAATGCGGTTCCTGAATGAAGCCAGAGAAGAGCTGCAACGCAAATATAAGGAGTACAGTGTCAGTAATCATAAGAAATAGAAATGCTCCTGTAAGTTTTTAATTACTTCAACTTACACAAATTTCATATCTCTGCAATCAGACGCCGTTCTCAGGATAAGTGGTGGTTTGTCAGGATTCTCATCTGTGAGGAACAGTTGACGACCCGTTCTGCCCACTAGTATGGGAGCTAATGATGCTGCAAGTCTTTCAAGAATGGGTAATCCGAAAAGAAATGGAAGCTGTAAAATTGGAGATTATGAACATATAAATTGGTTTCCTTGATACCACTTCATAGCCTAAGATGGAATGCGATACGATTTAGAGAATGAAGAACATATAGTTCACAAAATCTTACCTGATTCCTCCCTCTAACCCCAAGATGTGGAGTTGCCAAGGTGATCAAATTTATTGGCACTAATCCACCAATATTCCCTAAAGAACTTTGCAGCTCTGAATCTCCCTTTTTTCCATACTCCTCATCCGGTTCCTCTTTCAAGTTGTCTGAAGAATAAAGAACCGCAATTGCGTATCTTGTGAATAAACCACCAAGGGAATGCGCTAAGAAGGAGATCCTTTTGAAGCTCTTAATCTCCTTCACCACGCTCAAGACCTGTTCCAAAAGAGATCATTGTAACATCTTTAAACCACTAGCCGCAGAAATTCTACTGCTACCTCGTTTGCCAGTCGTCTTCCAGCGACGTCTATTCCATCAAATGTTTTAGTAAAAATATTGCATGAACTTGCTGTTTGGGGAAAAAAGATGATAAGAAACCACCACAAGCCCTTAAACAAAGAGATTTCATGTATGGAAGTTACAAACGCTTGGAAAATTAAATAGCATCAGAAGTAGTATACCGTATATTAAAAATTTGTTTCCTAGTTTCCTTTCCAGCATTGACTTCGCATATGTCCAGTCATTGGGACTGCATTTTGCATACTTGCTTCAGTTGATCGGAACAAACGACTGACTGTTTGATTAATATGTAACTACGTACGATGCTAAATATCGAAGGACAAAGGAAAGAAGGGGAATAGCAAACAGAAACTTTGAAACGTAAACACAGCCACGGATTTACAGCAATAATACATTTCCCTGAAATAGATGTCACAACACAGTATAAAGTAGCTACAGAAAACAGAGCTAATAATCAAGTATAAGAGTAACTCCATCATAGGAAAACATTAGAAATGGAGCTGCCCATGATACCATGAACTAGGACAAGGAGATGATCAGGTCCTCGTTTGAACTTGTGCAATCTGAAATCAGGCTCACTCCTAACCGTGCTCAGTCCTGCACACGTATAAAACTAATTGCATTTTGAAACCTGCATTACATGCTGGACAATCTGGACAATGTGGCAGACCCAGAAACCAAGGGAACAAGAAGGGTGTCAATGGCCAAACAAGAACATGCTTTTTCAGTAGGGAAAGAATTTGCCAGACAGAACTATCGCCAAATCCAAACAAGTACAAAAATTTGAATCTTACCTACATTTCTAGAAACAATTAATTCTTCAATTAAACATTTTAACTGAAAGAGGGATGCGAGAGAAAAACCCGAGAAAGAAACGGAGGAGCACGGGGGAATCCTGAAGACGATGGAAGGAACGAAGGGCGACGCTGGGCAGTCACCACCATGGTGCGAGAGATTAGTCCGCAGCGACATACTACAATGAAACCGGAATCGAGGGCGGTACTGATGGTGGTCGCGATGATCGAGATGATGATAGAGGCATGGGATTAGGGAAGAGGCAAACGACATCTCCTACTTATAGTAAAAAAGGGGCAAAAGAAAACAGAAAAGAGGAACCGAGACTGGAGAGAGCGCTTCGCGTTCGATTGGGTGTCATGACATCCTCGCCCCTGTCGTCCTCGCGACTATCACTGCCCCTCCGCGCCGTGTGCACCTTGCCAGGAGAGCAGCGGAGATGGGGCTCGGAACCCGTCGCCCGCCGGCTTGCAACGCGCCGAAATGCGAAATTCGAAGGAGAGAGGAAGAAGAAGAAGAAACGGACGGGACAAGCAACGCCTTCGTTTTTCCCCAGAAAATCATAGAGAAGGAAGATGCGCAGTAAGAGCTTTTGGGGGTGATAAGCTCATGCTTTCTGTGCGCTTCAAGCACCCGTTGATATTTGTCAAAACTCTTTCAGGCATTGCTTCGAACAAAAACAAGGCATGTCTACATCAAAAACGTGAAGGTACGTAATTCTAAAACACAAACTATATCACACAAAAAAAGATTGCAATCCGAAAGAGCGAATTTAGATGAAAAAGTGAAGACAAATTCATCATCAAATGCACTTGTTTTACTAATGAAAGTCAAAGTTTGGACTATTTACTCTCTGTAAGAACGCACTTTGACTTGAACAAGGATATCTCATTTACTTTTCAAACAACAATGATATCTCATTCGGCAGTAGGATTTCCGTCAGCAGCAGCTCCGCCATTAATGCTGTTACTCCTCTCAAACTTCTTCCAGCATTGATGCCTGGAACACTGGCACTGCACTCCTCCCTTCCTCATACTCCCTGCTCTCGTGAGCCCTCCTTCTCCTTCCTCGCCTCCTCCCTCCCTCCTCACAAGGCTTATCGCAGGCGCCAGAGTCGCCTTCGCCGACACGTCTTTGCTCTTCAGGAACAACTCCTTCATCCTCCTCCTTACCTCACACCTTTCCTCCTCGTGCTTGCCATCGCAAAAACCACACTTCGCCTCTGCAACAACAACGCCGCCTCCGCCATCGTGCCCTTTTCTAGCCTTCCGAACGCTTCTCGCCTGCTCCCAACTCATGGCCAACCTCACCGCGTCCACCAGCGTCACCGGCCGCTGCGGCAGAACCCAGTCCCGGTAGTCCTCCTTCAACCCGTCGACGAAGATGCCCTTGAGGAGCGCATCAGGGAAGCCATGCTCCGGCCACTTGCGGAGTATCCACTGCAGGCGGAGGTGGTAGGCGTTGACGCCCTCGCTGTCCCTCTGCTTCAGAGACATGAGCTCGGTCCGGGCCCGTTCCGCGAAGTCGGGCCGGGTGAAGGCCCGGAGGAAGGCGGCGCGGATGTCGGGCCACGGCAGGGGCGGACGGGCGGCCTCCACGGTGAGGTCGTACCAAAGGGCGGCGTCGCCGTCAAGGGTGACAGGGAAGATGCGGACGAGGGTGTCGGCGGCGGCGGCGTTGTTGGCGCGGCAGACGCGGTCGAAGCGGGCAAGGTGGGCGATCGGGCACTCCGAGTCCTCACCGCGGAAGACCGGGAGCGGCGCCACGTTGACGTAGCCGTGATCGGAAGAGTAGAAGGAGCGGGAACCGGAGTAGGAGCCGGATTCGTAGTCGGTAACGGAGGTGGGGTCGTCATCCTCGACCTCGTCATCGGCGGCGGGGGAGCGAGACGACGACGCGCGGGAGGAGGGATCGTGGGAGACGCTGGAGGTGGTGGAACTGGAAGGGGTGGGAGGGAACCGGGAGCGGTGCTTCCGACGACGGCTTGGCGGATCCGGCGACGACCCGGAGACGGCAGCGGACAAAAACCTCATCGTGAAAACCCAGGCCGAAGTTTCGCGTTTCGATTCGCACAGCAAGAAAGACTTCGATTAAAGAAGCTGCATGGAATTTGAGCCGCGTCGTTTGGCTTTACGTGAACAGATGCGATCTTTATATCATTATCAACAACTACTACATGATCGAACAAGCATTAGGGTTCTCATCGTTGAACATCATGCTCGCCCTCTCACCAACAAGCTGAGTATAAGTCGGCTTTTGAGAGTAGCCATACATGCTCGAATCATCGTATCCATGCTTCCGGTAATTGTAAGAGCTAACGCCGCGGCCATTGTCGACCACCGAAGAAGCCAAAGCCGGGTGGTATTGATGGTGGTCGTATACTGCCTCTTCAGTGTTCATCGTGTACGGCCACAGCACGGCTCTCCGTCCCGTCTTCCTCACCGCCTTCAATGCCTTCATCTGATCCACCCAACCCGTCACCGTCACCTTCTGCTTCTCCATGTCGATGTCCACCTCATCCACCCCTGTACGATGATTACTTTGTACGTAAATACTTGTGACAGTCTTTAACAAAATTGAAGCAATCAGGGTAAAAAGAGCCGTGCATTACCTTCCAGTTTAAGCAGAGCTTTTCTTATCTTCCTCTCGCAGCCGGAGCAATCCATATGCACGCACATCTCCACAATCTAATCCATAAGTGCACGTCAATTGGTTTGAGATGCTTCAAGTTAATTAATGAAACAATGAATTAACACTTACAGAACTCATCTTGGCTCGATCCCCTGATCCCTTCAGACCTCTCTCTCTCTCTCTCTCTACCTGTGTCTTGATCTCTTAATGGAAGGATTAATGAGGAGCTTCCATGGGCTGAGGCGAGTTTTTATAGAAGGAGATGATGCTTGGAGGGACGACGTGCGAGTGAAGCACTTGGAAGATGCCGCGTAGTTGGCATGGAATTGTAAGGTTAATAAAAAACTTATTTTTTTTCCTCAACATGAAAGCCGACGTTCGCAGGTCACCGACCGCGATTACCGGCCGCAAGTACTGCAAGGTTTTCTCCAATGGGAGGGCGCCACGTGATGCGTCATTCGAGCCAAGCTGCCGCCAAATAAAACTTGCGGTGCAAGTGTGGAGAAGCTGCTGACAGGGTAAGCTGATGGGCGATCGGTGGTGTCGTGGGAAACAGCGGACGTGAGGTTGAGCGGCCGGAGGTGCGCCGCGTGGACGTTGGGATCCCGATTCGGGCACGTGCGAGGAGCTGGATGCGCGGCCCGACTGCTGATTGCTGTTTCGGGGGACGCGGGGGCGGATCTTTGTCGAGACGCGGTTTGCGAAGTTTTCGGGCGCCGCAAAAGTCGCCTCGTTCGCTTAAATTGAGCACTTTCCTAATTTGTTTAATTAAATTTAACAATACTAACAAAAAAAAGGGGGAAAAAATGGAAAGAGTGCGTTGAACTATTTCTTAATAGTTAAGAGATGAGAGGCTTTTGCTAATCTCGGGACGCGTTGATCACGTGCCAATCATTCCCAGCTTTTTAATATATTTAAGTTAGTTAAAGAGTTTGATGCTACTAAATATTTATTTTTTTTTAACTTGACGAGTATTGAACTCACTGCCTCCGTATAGAGCCCAATGATGTCCGTATAGAGCCCAATGATATATACTCTATGTACTAAATATTTAACATTTTGTTACCAATTTTTTTAAAAAATACAATCTATTAATGTATAATAAGAGCGTAAGCCTGATAATATAAACAGCCTTTTAAATTCATTCAGACTTACTTTGTCTTAAATCTGCTTTCACCTGATACATACAAAATGACCATCCAAATTAACATCTCCACTAATCTACAGCAGCAGATTCGGAAACAATAATAAACAAGTGCTGAAAAAGAAACCTCACACTTTATTAAGTACTACTGAATCGTAATCAAAATGCCATATGCCTTGATATCTTAACCATTTAAATTAGTAAATGTTGACAACTGCACTCTTATTACATTCCTCACTATGACATGCATCTTATATATATATATATATCATTTACAGGGATGAAATGAAAAAACTATATGCATATACCTGAGAAATATAAATTACAAGCGGTATATAATATTGACACATTCCGAGCATATATTTAACTTCTACTGAGCTAAAGGATGGAAGAATTTTTTACACTGCAACTGGAACGCGGGTGAAGCGTAGGAAAGCCTAGGAAGGGGAAGGGATTGCTAATGTCGAACGTCACTCCCAGCTGTCGTCATCCCCGCCATCATCACTGCCCACAAACGCCTGAATCAGAGAAACGAATGAGAAGGCATCAGATGACCAGAAATATAATTAGGATCAAATCTAGGATTGTTGAAATCAGATTCAGAAGGTCAACCTGGCGAATCGCGCTGGCCTTCTCCAGAATGGCGGCGACGTTACCATTAGCGACGTTCTTTGTGGATTTTGGAACATCTCCTTGTGCTGGTCTTGCAGTTCTCCTCAGATTGAATGCCTGCAGGTACCAGAAAATATACATGAAGACATGTAATCTTTTGTCTGTTTACGTTTCAGCAATTGCAGCAGAGAATTATGCTTCAGTCCACCGACTGTTTAAAACAACTTTTCGTGTTCAGGAATTAGCAGTGCTCTCGTAATCTCATGAAGAAGCGGTTTTCCTTGGAACAACAAATTAATTTTGTATTACTCTCCTGATACCTGATTCCTGATTTGATGAAGCAAGTCCTCCCTCGTATCTGTTTCCTTGTGAACAACACTGAGATTTGTCCTTTTCTTCAGGTTCAACTTCTGCCCGTACTTCTGCAAACATAGTCAAAATCAAATAAGGAAATTTCCTTCAATATCGTGTAATATTTACACAATGTTATCTTTACCTTCTCATTAGAATCTGGTGAAATCACTGCAGCAACAGGTGGCGGCTTTGGTGAAGGCTGCTCTTCTCCCCGAGAGCGATCAATACTGCTGCTTGAGAATTCAGCATCATTATCTTTTGAAGTGGTTAACGGCTTCGTTGTCCACTGCACAGGTGGCAAAGGAGGTGGTGGAGGCGGTAGCTCAACTTTTGATGGCACCTCAACATTTGCTTGAGTTGCTGGTGAAAAATGAAATATTTCTTTTTGTTGGTTTTCTAGAAGAACAGATTCCAGACCAGGAAGGTCCTCCATGGATTTAGCTTGAAAAATCACTTGGCTATCTTGACCACCGAGTTCGCCCAAAACGCTTGGTGCTCCCATTCTGAGGTGGCTTACTTGTTCAAATTGCATTGACCTGGATATGGGTGTAGATGGGGATTGAGACCTGTGATCAGCATCATTTATCTCGGGGTCGATACACTCGCTTTTCTCATCTTCCTCCCATTGTTCAGAGTTTGAATATGAGCGAGGACTAGGAATGTCGTCTGAAGAATATGGACAGGATCTGCAGAAGGTATCATCGTCATCTGACTCAGAGCAAACATTTGGTTCAACACGTCCCTGAAGCAACTGAAATGAAGGGTAAATAGAATCTTCACTATTTTCACGGAGGCCACCACTGCAAAGTTCCAGCTTCAGATTAGAATTTTCCAAGCCATTCATCGGATGAGATGAAATTTTCATATATTCAAGAGGGGGAGAGGATTGCTCAGGGTAATGCGAAGCGGACAACAGTGGACTTTTTGGAGAAATATGCGTAACGTTTTTATTGATATGCGCTTCGCAGTATGCATGGAGTTCTGCTCCATTTGAGACTTCGTTACTGTGAAATGGAGAAGTTTCCTCTGATTTCGCTATGCTCGATCTTGAATGTGTTGAAATAGCTACCTTGCTTTGCAGACTATTAGCAAGAAACCTTTGTGCAAGCTCAGAAAAACCGGATGAGACACTATTTCTTGTCGTGCCGACTTCATGGTAACCAACACTGTTGCTAATCGATGCTTCTTCAGGACTTTTGCCTTCCTGCTTGGCATCATTGTCCCATTGGTTGTCATTACCAGATGCAGAACCTTCTGATCCTCGCACTGCACTGTGTCCCCTTGCATACACATGGCCATTGGTTGAATTTCCATGAACTGAGTAACTCAAATTATTATGCTCTCCATTCACTTTCAGTTCATGGTTGAAACCCACTGATGTAGATTCGTTTTTTAAAGATATAGCATCTGATTCGACATTCAGTTCATCAGCAATCATCTGAGACTTAATTGTGCAACTTGAGAAATCAGATGAAATTTTTTTAGAACCAGATACAGGCTTCTGGCTTTGGATATTCACTACAAGCTCTGGTGGTTTGGACGGCTCAACTCCAAAAAGGCTACCATTTGACCAGAGTTGAATAGTTGGAGCACCAGTCATGTCAGAAGTAGGAGGGTTTTTCACCATAGATACCTCACCTGTGCATTTAATTATCTTCATTGGTGGAGAACTGGAATTACCTGACCGTTTAAATTCTTCTTCATCATCATTTTTTGATTCTGAAACATCATGAGCATTTACAGCAGAAAGTTCTTGGTTTTGCAAAAATTCCATGACACAAGGTGATTGCACATGCTCTAAACCAGCAGAAGAACTTAAGTGTAGCTCTTGAGATTCTTCAGCAGCACAGAAATCTGGATTTTCTACGGTGACAACAGGAACAGTTCCTGTTTGGGATTCTCTTCCTTGTGAGCTGAAGCTAGGCAGTGACTTCACTTCTCTTTTGGTGAAACATTCGGCCTCCGTTTCTGTCTCTGAGTCCAATGTGGTGAGTGCATCTACATAATTATCAGCCTCACTGGTGACTTCATCAAAGTGGTTCACTCCAGGTAATGGTCTCGAAACTTCACCGATATGAAATAAGATGTCTGCTTCATTGGGCACTTCAACTGTACCATGGTCAATGCATTCTGGTTCAGAATCCACTTCCATAGGCTGTGACTGTGAATCTTGATCCCTGATGACATCCTGTGGATCCTGAACCCTGTCGACATGTATATCATCGTATGATGCTGGGCTTGTAGGCTTAATAATTTCAATTTTCTCATCCCATGTGATGGAAAATGATCTGGGGATACTTTCCTCATGCAGAAACTCATGTTGAGAAACGTCATCCATGCTATCTGCACCTGGCTCATCATCAACATCAAGTACAGAGGCAGTGACTACCAGAGGCACCTTTGAGTTTGAACCAAAAGATGTAGCTCTACTTGAGAATTCAGTATTCAGTTTTATATCTGGTGAAGAAACACTCTCAATAAAAACTCTCTTCTCACCAACGCTTGAGGATGCAAATATTGAGCTGCTGTCATGATCCATAGTATCATGCGCAAAAGATTAAGTTAGCAACAGTTGAACACAAATAAAACCAGGAACTGAAAAGAATAGATCATTCACTGGATTGTAACTTGTGAGAATGGTCTCAGAAGTACCCGCTATCATGCCAACCGTATCCTGCATGTTGAGCTCCTCCGTTCCTCTTTTGTGATTCTTTTCTCTGTACATATATGATGAAGAAACTTGAGGTGAATAGCTAGTGAGGATAAATATCATATCTACAAGTGGGCTGTTCCAAATTTCTATTTTGATTCAACAAGTGAACAAATTATGTCAGAGCTCTATCTATGATAGTAAATGGTTTCTAGTGGTCCCCAAAAAGTGAGTCTAGATTGTCTAAGAAACAAAGTTTTATTACAAAGACAAGGTCACTCGAGCAGTTCATTTGGAAGGAAGAAATACAATTAAGTACCTTGATCTTCTGATGTTTCTTATCTACTCGAAGGTTTTCAGTGTTCTCAGTTTGCGATGCATCCCACATTCTCTTGAAATAGGATGGATCTGAATACCTTCTCAGACAAGCTCCATTGCCAGCATGATCAAATCTGATACACGTAGCCAGTTCAAAGGTATCTAAGGTCAGTAACAAGAGAAAGTTTTATAAAGCACGTAAGTCATTCAGGTTGAAAGAATACTTGTCGAGAAGGTACAAATGAGGTGGACCACGGCATTCTTCATAAGAGTCCATCATAAACTGAGGCAATTCACTGGATTGGAGAAGGTTTTGCTCAACTTGAAGGGAGGCATGCCAGTCTGAACCTAAAATGATGAGTTTGTCAGAAGTGAATCAAAACATAACAAATATATAGTGGAAAAGGAAAGAGAAAAAAAAAATGGAGAAAATGGAAATTGATACCTGCAACGTATGCAAAGTGTACATGTCTTTGTTGGGCTTTGAGTGCCTTCTCAACAGAGGGAAGTGCTGCTTCAATATTCCTCACTCGCGTCATCACTTTGCGCCCTCTTGTTCTCGTCGCCGTTATTCGTTCATGCAAGTCATCGAAAACAGTTGCAGCAAAACTGTGGTATTGACAAAAATTCAACTCATCAGTTGAGAAGCATTCTTTGATGCCGTAAAACATAACTTAAAATATCCATTGAGGCGAAGAACGAACCGGAAAAGGGAAATTTCTGGTCAAATTTGAGCAATAAAATTCAAAAGGGCGAATTCGAACAAATCCCGTGACATGCACAACAAGAACAAAGCAATCCCCCCCACCCACCAAAAAAAAACGCAGGAACCAAGACAAGAACAATTAGAAGGCACAAACAAGAAAGGAAGCTTCAAAGAATAGCAGAGCTCACTCGGCGAGGTCGCCCAACTGCCGCAGGATTCCGACGAGGCCGGCGACGGCGACCCCGTCCAAGACCGCCTTGGGCTCCTCCTCCTTCTCCTTCTTCTTCCCGGACGCCCCTTTGCAGAACTCCAGCTTCCCCAACCCGAACTCATTCCTCACACCCAAACGCACCCGCGGCATCCTCCGACCTTCCTCCTCGCCCCGCTCCTGAGCTCAGCCGGAAGTGGGATTTCTCATGGACGAAGCAGGCTTATGAGTCTACGCAGGAAGGCGATTGGAGCGGCAGGTCGGCGCAGCGACGGCGACGGCTCAGCAGCCACAATCCGCACTAATCCCACTGCAGAAACACGCATTGGGTGCAAAGATTGCTGCTTTCGCACGGCATATGCTGATCTCGGAGTCGAAAAAAAAGACAGTTTTCGTAGGTAGTAAATCAGAAGCTTTTAGTCCTCGCTCAAGCATGTCTCAAAAGGTGCATAAAAACATCTCTTAGATTATGCCTTTGTTGACAAGCATCGAAGAAATCCAAAGAACAAGAAGAGGAAGAAACAATTGAAACAAACATATACAAAATTAAGGCAATTAAATAACCACCAGCAAGCTCCTTCGAATTCATGAACAACGACCCAAAACAAAACAGGAAAAGTGAATTAAAAGTGTGGCTCCAGCTTTGAGGCGTCTCACTCTCATCAACTAATTAATTAAATAGCATTCATTTCTTCATCATATTTCCGTCCTTTTGACTCTCCACTGTCTGCATCCATTACTTCTTCTTTTTTAATTACAAATTTTTAATGCCGTCACCGACTCCTGGCTGAAGAAAGGCCTACTCGATCGATCGATCAGTCTGGTCCCAGCGAGATGTCAGAAAAAGGTGTTGGAAAATTTTTTTGGTGTTATTATACGAGGAGTGAGGTCATGATGATGAGATATGATCCACACTGAAGTGGTGTCCCAAAGAGTAGGTTTTCGTTGTTAAAGGAAGGGAGAAAGAATGATGAGTGCAGGAAGTGAGAGGGGGGATCCACTTATGACTTGTTGAACTACCAGGAACACTTGAGACAAAGATGCAGTAACCATTTTGATGCCTTCGACATCATTCCCACTTGCTTTGCCTTTGAAGTCACCTAAACGTTAGAATTGTGTTTTTTTTTAAAGGAAGAAGAAGAAGAGTTAAGTAGACTGCTTTCCAGAATCTCCCACGTCAAAAATTCTAGATTTGATAATTTTTCTTAGTTAGTTAGTTAATTAATCAATCGTTATTGTGAATTAGTTTTGGTATTAATTAATATGATGGCCATCCAGGTGTAAAAGGAGGAGCGGTCACGTGAAGGCATATCGATCAATTCCCCCTAAACTCTACCTGCATCTCACGTGCATCTGCATGCAGATTATAAATATATGTATATATAGGTAGATGGATAATGATTAATGTTTTGAATAAATAATTGTAGTTGGGGAAGGGTAGATGACCGGTTGCTCAACTACACCTACATGCGCGTACATTTTTCTCTCTTTTTTATACGCATGATTTGAATAAAGAATTTACTAGTCATATGTGAGGAAAATGCTTTTTTTGCTTAGTATTTATACTGATTAATATTTCTATTATTTTTAAACTATATAAAAAAGTATGATCTTCACTATTATTAAATTAGATATAATGTTGCAGTAATAATTAACACCTATATCTTTACCTATATAATTAATAATTAGATATAAAGAAAAAGTTGTATCCCAATTGGCTAACACTTATAATTAATAAATAGAGATAAGCACGAACAACTTTTAAAAAGAACTTGTTAGCTCAGTTAGTTTTTGTCTGATTAGTAAATAAGAAATAAGGATGTTTCAACTATAATTTTATTAATTCGTATTTCAACTAATATTAAATATATCCCCACGTAACTAACCATATAGTTAATATTTTATTATTAAAAAGTTTAATTAAATTTTAGTTATAAGTATAATTAAGAATTATTTGGAATATGATATCTAACTAATATTAATATATATATATATATATATTAGCAAATAAGAGGATATTTCATTGTTTCATTATCATTGTTATTTTTTATAACTTATTTGATAACATCAAGAGTAATCTTCATCTCACCTTCTAGAAAAGATATTTAAGCATCACTATAATATTACGTGCTGGGAGTAAATACATTAAACTCATACACTAAGCTAAATATCATGTGCAGATAGCAGATTAATAATTATTTAGTACAATTGAGTAGAAAAATGAACTTTTAACATTTGTATGAAATAATATAGGATAAAATTTGTACTCTACTTAGTATAATTTATGTGTAAAATTTAGGGTGGAAGTATATTCCCATCTCTACCTAGTAGAATGTGATTTTGAATTAAAAAATTATAATTGCATTCAATCCTATTAGTATACTCCTCACTCTCACTCTGATATGTATTTCGAGAGAAGTAGAGATAATATGAAACTTGGAATAAAATTACAGTTGGATTCAATATTTCTCCAGATGAAAAAAGAATTGATCTAAGTCTATTCGATATATATATATAACCTCACAAGATTAATGAGAACTAAAGAAATATACATAGTTAATTAACTATATAACTGAAATTATAGACACTACTTAATAGTTAGCTAATCAAGTGCATTAATTAGAATGTAAAGGAGGCATAAATCGGGGATTTGATAAATTAATTACGAAAATTAATACATCATCAAAAGCGCCCAGGTTAATTATTTCATCATATACATGCATGCATGAAACCTGCCCACTCCTAAATTAACTAAAAAGAAGAACTCGAGAGACATGCCAAGTACTTGAAAGATCTCACTCCGACGCCCTAAATTATCGACATGGTCAGATCCAAAGTACTCGGCCCCAGCTCGGCCTTCTTCGTGGACAGCAGCTCCAACTGCACTTGATCTCCATGCTTCATCGAAACTGCAGAAGAAGTATGTGGAAGTGATAGCGAGAGCGAAAGCGAGACCAAACTTTTATTAGCTTCTCCTTCTTCTCCTCGTTGAGGAGGAGGAGAAGTATTGCGGGACTTCTTATGATCAACTCTCTCTTCGTCGTCGCCGTTAGCCGAGCTCGGTCTCAAGCTCAATTGCAGGTTGTGAGGAGCACTCCATTCTCCCGTCGAATTCAACTTGATATTTTTCGCTGCGTGATGATCTGATGGTGTTTCTTTTGATCTGCCAATCAACGTGCTCGCTGCTTGCTTTTGAGACTGCAAAAACCAGCAACTCCTAATCAACGGGCATGCGTTTTGAAAAAAGAAAGAAAGATCGAATAATGTGATGCTAGATCTCTCATCTAAAGGAATGAGAAATATCTGGAAAACAACTAAATTGGAATCTAAACCCTAACATTATCCTATTGATTCTTTTGGGAAGATGTGCTAAAATATATAGAGGGAGATACTGAACTTTTGTCTTGGAGTTCTCAAAAGAGGACAAAGATTTATTAGTAGTGAACTTAAATTAATTAATGGATGCAGTAGATAAATGTACCTGATGAAGAACTCTAAATGGGTCTGCAAACTGATGCAATTTGAAACTGTCACTGAGCGCAGATCCTGTGAAGACCGGGTTGTTCGAAGTTAAAGGAACTCCATTTACAACCTGACCACCTTCATGATGAGCTCTTCCGCCATTAATCCGATCCAAGCTTTTCCTGCTGAGCATCTCCATCTTTTGAGGAGTTCCGGCCGGCGGCCACCTTTGTCTCATCTCCTCCATCACCGGAAATTGATTCCCTTTCCCGGATGCAAACGCATTTGCGTGATTAGGGTTGAACGCCCAACCCTGGAGCCTGCTTCAATTAGTTAGAAGCCGAAGCAAATTAACCCTCAGTTAGGGTTTCAGATTTCGAGCGATTTGGACGATGATGGAGGATTTGGAGTTTGGAATTATTTAATACCCTATTACTGATCCGGTGTGGAGATCCAGCGACCGCGGCTGCAGATTGAGGCCGTAGAGACTCCTCGAGAAGTACCCTCCGCCTCCGCCTCCGCCGCCGGTCTCCGTTGCCAGCGGCTGGAACGAAGACGCCGCAGTCCGCTGCCGGTGGTAGAACATTTCATGCAGCAGCCGATCTCCTCTTCTCAAGTGCAAATCCATCGGCGATAAGACTTTTTTTTCCCCAACACCAAGCAAATCGTTTCGATTAAGATATGGCTTTAACTTTACAAGTAAAAACTGAACTTTCTCGATCAATTATCAATTACCCGAAGAAAGAATCTTCTCTTTGCCGGAATCATCGAGCTTTTTGCTCCGGTACATCTGATTAGTTAGAAATCTAGGGTTAGGGTTAATTCTGTGAATAAATGGAGAAGAATAAGAGGCAAAGGAGAAGAGTCGATGAATTAGATTACCTGCAAATGACTCTTGACATGAGCTATACTTAGCCCTCTCACATTCATCATCTGAAGAACGAGCTTTGGAGTAGCTCCTGCGTAATTAAGTCAAACACCAAAAAAAAGTGAACCAAAAGTTTGATGATGAAGCTGAGGTAACAGAAGAAAAATTGAATCTTTTCATGTGCAATATAGCTGGTAATTTGCTTTTCTGAATAGAATTGAGAGATCAAACTAATCTTACTCTCCTGGCCGCCGAGCCTGTGGACTGCGTTGACGAAGGAGAGGTGGAGATCCGGCGTCCACCGCAGCCGCGGCGTCTTCGACCGGTTGTACTGCCTCACCGTCGGCATCGACCTTCCCTCGTCAGTATTGCAGTTGTAATTCTCTCCGCCGTTGTTTTCCGAGTTAGCACTGTTGTTGCTGAAGCTCCCTCCTCCTCCTCCTGCGATCTCAGTGGTGCTTCCTCCATCTTCCTCCTCCTCCTCCTCCTCCTCCTCCTCCTCCTCCTCATCCTCATCCTCACCCTCTTTGAACTCGGCGTTCTTGATCAAATCCTCGTTTAGGTCAAGCTCATCAAGCCGCCTCTTTGGCCGAACACCGCTCTGCTCCACCTCAACCAGCTCGTCTTCTTCCGCCATGCTTTCTCTCTCCTTTTTCTCTTCTCCTCTTTCTGCTGCTTACGATTTCATTAGCTTTCGTCCCAGGCGCCGATCGATCAATCGACTCGGGGAAGAGAAGAAGAAAGGAAGGAAGAAGGAAGGAAAGAGAAGACCGCAGAGGGGACAATTAGGTTGATATTTGTATACGAAGGTAGGGGGTGGAGGAAGGATTAACCATTAGGCATTAAAAAAAGGAAGAAGAAGAGGGAAACAGTAAGCAAAGAGACATCAAAAAGTATTCCCCACATTGACTGATTTCTACTACAATTCATTCTTTCTATTATTATTATTATTTTCCTCTTTGGTTTTGCTCTGTGTTGCACAGCGCGTAGGGACAAAAGAAGAGTGTGCGTGAAGTGGGTCAGCGAAGAGGAAGAATAAAATTAATAACCACACAGCTAGCAAAAGGGTAATCTAATTACCTAACTGCATAACTTATCAGAAACAATTAAAAGTATTCACTGTGATAATTATTCTTGATTTGACATAAAGAATTAGATCATCATGTCATTCTTTTATTCCAGTATATATATATAATCTTCTTCAGTTTCAAATTAAGTAGAATATATATATATTCTCTCCATTTATATGTACATATATTTTCTGTGAAAGAGATGGAAGAATTTTATCTTCAAATGTGCATAGATATGTATAATAATTATATATGATATCCATGGTGGAGTGTGCAAGTTTGTCACGTTTAGGTGCAGCATGAGGGAAGAATCAATTGGGTAACACAAAAGATGCTTCCGGAAAATACGACTCTTGTTCCCACTTAATTAATTAATTAATAGTTAATTACAAGCATATATACTTATCACGTCTTTAATTCAAGAACCTTAAATCAAGGTATATTAGTATAAGTATAATGTGATCTAGAATTCAAGCAGTGACAAATATAATACGTACTCATACACACCTCACTGCACTGCACTGCATATACATACATTGTAGCTGGATATTAAAATCAATCATAGGTGATGGATTTACTAACCGATTAATTAATAAATCGATGAAGACAAACATACGGGCATTTTGACTAATTAAACTACAAATAGTTCATTGGACTTAGTGCAGCACGATCCACAAAATTCGCACCTACACCCCTCCCCCTCAAATAAAGTAATGGAGAGGTCCATGCAATCATCTCGAGATCATATAGAAGAAGAAGAAGAACCCTAAGTAGCCCGCTGTAGCTGGTAATTAATTAATTAAGACACAATTAAGAAGAAGAGGAGGAGGAGGAAGGAAGAAGCAGGCCCCAATTGCTCAACTATTTGCTACCTCATCATCACATGCATGGATGACTGCTGTCCCCATGCAGCAGCATCCTTTCCAGCTCTGATTTTTTTCACCCCCCGGCCAGCAACAGGTATAAATGACGATGCCCCGTGTGCATATTATTATTATTATTCCCCTTTTCATTACTACCTGGCTATCTTTTTTCTCCATGACCTCCATTAATGAGGAGGCTCCTCTTCCAACCACTTGAGCCTCAAAAGATCGAAGATATTTTATACGAGACGCAGCAGAAGCAGTTAAGTAGGAGGAGGAGGAGAAGGTTCACGGGTCATCATTTATATATGTAAATGAGGAAGGATCTTAACTATTTAGTTTGAGGTTAATTTGTCATGATAGATTAATTAATTAGCGTGATCGAGGAGAGCATGCAGCAGCAGCAGCAGATGCGGATGCATGTGACTGTAAGTAGCTAAGTGCCATAATTAATTTTGACAGCTAGGGGAGGGGGAGAGGGGAAGCCTTATAGTTAGTAGATAGATAGATAGATAGTAGATCTAAGTACGTAGTGTGTCTCCGTGATCTGCCTCCGTAGTTGACCTTGGTTTTGTCTCTGCTGCATCTGCATGCCTCGCTCCTCCTAATTAATTATCTAAGTGAAGCATGCAGCCAAAAGGGATCAATTTTTTCAAGATTCACATCGTCATCTCATACACACATACATATATAAATCATGCTTGTGTGTGTGTGTATGTTTTTTTTTTAGGGCGAAGGGGCGGAGCTTGCATTTGACATTCCACGAGGAATATTATTTATTATATCTTTTACTCTCTTTCATGTTGAGTAAAAATTAGTAAAATTATATCGATTCCTTCCTTCCCCGGTCGAAGCAAATTAAGCGAAGGAGGCGCATTCACATTCCTCATGGAATTCCCACCTACTGCTTGCTCCCCCAACTCCAATCATTGCTTCCGTGGAAGCTTAAAACTGCATGGATATTGCGTTATGCAACTGCTTTTTAGGGCAAACATTTAAACGGACGGGTAGATTAATGAGATGGATATATCTTTCTATCTCTCTGTCCGTGTAGATGTATTATGATTTGAGGAAAGGAAGGAACAAAGGAACTCTCTCTTTGTTGGCTTGGCTTCATGGGATTCTTGTGCTGTGAAGAAGATAGAAAGCGAGCCCGGCCACATGAACCCGTGTCATGTGATGGCGATGACTTGATTCCTTCACCCACCTGTACCCGTTTCTGCATGCCAATTCATTTTCATGTGCCTTTTTCCTTCCTCCAGTCCAATACATCAAATAACAATTCATTCACAGGTCGTGCAGATATAATACAAAATAAATGATGTTCAATTTTAAATTAATATTGATATGTTATAGCCTATTTAGATCAACTCTTGTAAGTTTATGTCAGTAGATTATTATATTACCAAGTCGTATTGTACTGCTCATATTTACATCATCGCATCGTGTTTAAGTCTAAAAATGGATTTGTATCATTTTTAATATGCAGTTTTTGTGTGTATTACATGCATATTATAACACTTTGAAAATTGTTACTTGTAGAGTTGGGTGACTGTGATTGCACGCCTTACACTCTCACTTATTAATTATTAACTATCGTATGCCTAATTAGATTTGTCAAAAGAAAAAAATTCCGACATCATTGTTGGTATTACCACATTAAGAAAGAGAAATCTTAGGTTATCTTCTTCTTTACTAAATCTGAATGTAGAGATTTTTTATATATATAAAAGAATTATTAAACGTGCAGTATTTAATATCAAATCTTACCATTATAATTAATTAATTCAGCATCGCTTCCTTCTCAAATACATATAGAGAGTTTGAAAAATTAAATAATTAGAATGGCTGCACATAAACTATTGTGCAGCTATTGTGATGTAAAATAATTGACGCTTATATAGCTAGGGATCTCATGTTCACTAGGTGGATAGAATATGTGTCACACCTTACATAACCTCCCTATCGTGATGTAGGACCTTTAGTTGTTTAAAATGAATATAAAAGTAGGATTTTGATAGTCAAATTAATAATAAAAAATTACTTCATATGTAATTATTAATTTTAGCTTTAACTTGGAAAGGAACTAGGCATACATAAATACTTATTACATCTTATAGTATTTATATCATAATTTTAAGATTGGAACACTTTCGAAGTATACTAGTTTTACTCATAACATACTCCGGGAGACACATCCTAAGGCTCATACCCAATATGGTACAAAATTGTGCCGATGCTCAAATGCAAAATAATCTACTCGAGTGGAGCCGACATAATAACATAGGGGTGTACTGAGGATCCAGCAAACACATCGATAAGGTGAAAGATATCCAAATTCAACCCGAGGCCATACGAGCAATATATAAGCCTCTTTCTGTATGAAGATATATGGAAGTATTCGTCCTACTCCTAGATGAACACGCAGGATGCACATGCCAAGGGCAAGGAGAGGGGCAAGTACATACAGAAGGTAGTATAGTGCTTAGAGTCTAGAAGGGATCACAACCTGCTAAGATCCAAGATGAGACCACACGAGCATTGCACGAGCTTCCGTCCATGCGAAGAGCACATGAAAATATCTATTTCAGTTGAGTCATTGGATTAGCATGAGTTGCAACTAAACAACTTGTGATTCGTACACAAGCTACACCATCGAACAACTTCAATAGCCTAATAAGCTGAGGCCTATTTGATGGTGTGCACGCGATGTACCAAGAAGTGGGACGAGTAGAGCAAGTTTCAGTGCACGAATTATGCGGCATTAGCTATTAGCTTTGACGCAGATAATTGTAGGGGCACAAAAGATGCTCCTCTATTGGACATGTCTCAAGAGAATATGTCAAAAATAAGGGTTCCAATTGGCTAAAGCTTCCCCCTTATAAAAGTCCAACAACCTCTGTAGCAAGGCAATAAACCGAAAAAAGTTTTCTAAGTTGAGAGCACTTATGGATTTTGGGTGAGATTGTGAAAACTTTGTAGATAAGAGGGCTAGAACAACTCTCATTCACTTAAGTGAATCTATCATCCTTATATTTTTTTAAAACTTTTGTGAGTATTAAACCCACAACTTTCTTTCTGTGCAAAATCTAATTACTTTTATGTATATATCTCTCTTTATATTGATAGTCATTTTCGTTAACTAACACAAGTTAAAGAGGTTTTTTGGTATTAAAGAACACTTCACTATACAACTTCAATCAATAGTATAATTTTTAGACGCGACTCCATTGATTTAAAAGTAGTAACACTTAATCTAATACTATTAACTTATAATTAATTAATTAATTAAACAGAAGTTGTGTTAATTTTGAGCATGCAATTAATTATCTATCAGCTGTGGTGGAATTGCCTCTCTTTCAAGAGAATATGTACCCCCCAAAAAATACAACTTGTTTTGGGTTCTCAAGCGTTCAATTTATATGATCCCCAGCAGGATATTGAATTATTGATAGACTTACTAATCTAATTAATTAATTAACTAATGGAGTTGCATATTGTATATATTTATTTAGTCACTAGCATATTCCCCTTTTGAATGCGAACAAAGAAGACAGAATACTTGGGAGAAGGTGCCAAGGAAAATAAAGAACTGAAGAATGGTTGGGAACACAAAAGAAGAAGGAAGATTTGTCCCTCATTTAAGGCTAATTATTGATTTATTAACTCCCGAGGATGTATGTCCAACTATTTACTTTCCCCTAAACCTAGTTTCTTGGTGCTAACAAGTGCATTATTTTAATGCTAACCCCTCCCCCCTAGCTTGTCAGCCATTGCTAATTAATTAATGATGATGGCATTGGGGGAAGAAAAGGTCAACTATGTGCAGGGGAGAGGAATCATTTGGAGGATTAGGTGCACAGGTTGCTTCTTAATTAATTATTCTCCATCTCTATGTGATATATCTTATTGGGAATTGGGGATTAATAAATTAATTTCACACACCAATTTGGACTTGTTGCTTGTATCCTTAACCTTCATGAGGTCACCATTTTTTTTCTTTGTAAATAAAATAAGGTCTGTATGTGTTCTCCCAAAATTACCTTATTTAAATTTAAATTTTTAGGTATAGAGTTTGACCTCCTATTCTCTTTATTTGATCTTATAATAAATCGTAGTTTATCTAATTTAGTATAAAAAAATTACCCTACTTTTTATTATCCAAACTTCTACCTTAATTCAACTTATGATAATAATGATTTTTTTAAAAAATAATAAGTGTCTTAGTTCCACTTATGGGCCAGGATTTTTTTATATTTTAAAAAATAAGGATTATAGTGTTTAATTAAGAAATTTATATACTTAAATAATTTAAAATAGTTATACATATATATCAAAATTAAATCTTGAAAGCATACAAATTAACAGTTGGTGAAAAAGAGAGATTCATCTAAACTAGAACTACAATTAAATTTAATCATTTTAATCTATCTTGATGAATAATAATAAATGCTCAGTCAAATGAATAAGCAAGTTGCCACATGCAAGTAATAGGGTTATTTTATGTAATTTCAAATATACTAGATAGAGGGTATGCATATGTTGTAGGTATTAGCTGATCCCACCACCCTTGCCAAAGAATTACACACAACATGAGTAAATGAGAATAAGTGATTGGAAGACCAACAATATTTATGTCTTGTCTTCCATTTACATATATATAACTATAAAGGTAGTGGAATGTCCCAGAGACTATGTAGCAATTATTTAGAGGGTAAGACTATTCACTTTCAAATGAAATATTAGAATAATTAAATTGGAACTTAAAAGAGTTTGCAAAATAAATAAGGGGCACCCCTACTCCCTATCAACAACCTCTATCCTATATTCCTATATGAATAGTTTTTTTATTAACAAATTATCTCCTATCAACTTATAGCGAGATAGGACTATTTGTGTGAATCAAAATTGATATATAATAATGAAGAAGTAGTAAGTAAGGAGGAGGCTGCCGACGATGAGAAAGATGACAATAGTAATTAAGTTTACAAGTATATTATGCTCATCCATGTCGTTGACATCCATACTATATATCTATATTATTTTTCTTAATTCCATTTGACCTAATATTCTCCTTGTCTAGTCAAATTATTCCAATAGGAACAGCAGCTATAGCCGGATTGAAAGAGATTTTAATCCTTTTCAAATTCTTAAATACTAATATTAATCGTGAGGATGATTAAAAAGTAGAGCATTAGGAATTAATGTATCGGTTCGTGTTTGAAATGGATCCAATTGCTTGCCAATTAATTCAAGGAGAGACATGCATCAACTTGCTCAAATTAACAATTCATTCACTTTTAATTAGGGTGGTTGTCAGCTTAGTCAACCTTTTTAGGTTAACTATTTGTGTTTATTATACCACGAGCACGACTGAACCGCCTGAAGAAGGAATTTTTATTATTTTGGATTCATATGTCATCATCAGATCTTAATATTATTTGAAGAATTAATCGGGTAATTGTTATATAATTTGATTTCGGAACGCATAATGCGTCCGTTGAAGTAATCAAATTATTATAATTAATTCATTTAATAAATTAATTTTTTATTCTTATATAGATGTATGCTCAACGCTTATTACGTTTTTTAAAAGTTAATTTTTTGTTTTTTAACTGTGCATTCAGTATAAATAATAAAATATCTAAGATTTCAATTTATTAATCTGTGGAAGTTGAAGATATTTTTTAGATTTATAACCTGGTTATGTACGATAATAGGAGGGCTTGTTGGGGCCTATTTTATGCGCATCATTTAATTAAATTTCTATGGTATGCATACACACACGTATGTATCGATAGATGAGTTGGATGAATCATGTGATGTCTTCCCTTGTTGGCATGCATGGCCATTCGCCATTCGTCATGCCTGAAGAGCCGCCGCAAAAACAGGGTTACTTCTCTCACGTGCCGCCCTTCTTTTAATATATCTCATCATTTATTTTGTTCGAATTTGTGTTTCCAAAAAAATTCACGTACATCTATTTCCTTCATTTAAGCACCGCCGCCGTATGTAAAAGTAAGTTTTTATTAAGCAAAAAAGAAACTTGTGACGTGTGAAAGGAGAAAAATAAAAATATTTAGCAGCTTGAAGGGTGAATTAGATAAAATTAGTAAACCCGAGATAATAGCCGGCCAAAAAGAATGCTCGTAGCCCTACTTAATTTAATTTGATTCTGCATGAAATCAAGAGGAAGCTGCTTAATTTGCTATCTCCTCGCGTGTCTCCAAAGATGCTTCGGTCAGGGGCTTTTGTCCGTAGGCATATTTGATTAATTCGACTCTTGCCGTCGTTGCGTTAAGGATTTAATTCAAATACTTAATCTGGAATTTGGATAATTTATTTATTTTGAAGAGGGGGGTAATTTATTACTTAGGGAGATTAATGTTGTATGTGTGGAAAAAATGAAGGTTGTGTGGTCCATTTGTCGCTGCATTTTTGGACCTTGATTTGTCCATGTCGAGGTCGCTTTGATTAAAGATGTTATTGTGGAGTGTATCACTATGACTCTTTAGCTGTTGAGGTTGATGTTCGTCCAAGTTTTTAGGTGAAAAAGATATAATTAGTATACGATCGAAGAAACAAGTGCTTAACATTTACTAAAAATTATTTGTTCGAAGACTCACAAAACAGATAACTTTGTCGATAAGTATTCCTACATAAAAAAAACATAACTAGCTGGTGATGATCCAATTCAAGACGACTTGATCGATGAACCTTGACCTTGTTTGTGTACGCCGAATATAAGGGAAGTATGCCACCAACTTATTGCACTCCAACATTTGATTTGAACTGGATGCAAACGAGTCAAAAGAGATTTCGCAGCAAAGCAAGATACGAACATTACTCTTTGAGAAGCAGACTTCATTAGGAATCAATACATCGGAGTCCAAAACCACATGACTGCACTATTTAGTAACAAGGCAGGCACACACAACAGAGATGACAGGAGAGAGTTTCTATTCACAGGCAAACTTTGTGCCAAAGCTGGTGAGGCAGATGGCAAATGCCTGGAAGGCCGAGAGTGGCTCCCTGTAGTCCATGGTGAACATGTCATCCCCTACTTTCCCAAACTGAAGTAGCACTGACTCTTCTTCATCGGCTAGATATGTATCCGGCGACGCCACCAGCTGGAAGTTCTTCACGGAGGCAACGGTTACACGGCCGTGGAAGTTCAGGCACCAGCACTGCAGGTGCTCGTGCCACCTTGGTGCCTTGTTCTTCAGAATCACAGATCTGGAATCGGGTGCTGAGGCATCCGCTTCAGTCGTCTTCTGCAGCTCTTCTGATGAATCTTCCGCTGTAGGGCACTGCAGCGTGCAGAGCATCCTTCTGGGTCCTCTTGTTTTTAGAAGATTGAATTTGTATGATACCCGACCAATCTCGAAGTTGCCTGCTGGGACCTGGGGGCTGATTTGCTTGCTGGCAAAGCGGCGGCTTGCTCGGCCAGTTGATGCCTTGGCACCACTGAATGGTGGCCGGCTGTCGTAGATCTTAAACTTGTTCCCGAAAAAATCAGACCTGCAGAACATGAAATAGTACACGCTCAAATATGGAAAGCAGAGTCTATGCAGAAAACATTACATCCAAGAAACAGGAAAATATCTCCTCCCTGGACACAAACTCTCATAATTTGAGGTAGGTCATATTCAGAAGATAGAGACTCAGCAAGATTGCGCAGCAGCAACAAGATGCTCAATAATGGGGTGTAGTGGAAATACAAGAAGATATGGCAATAAGTGATCCATCAAACAATTCGGTGGAATCCTAGTTGCAAGGTTAGATATGGTATATTCATCATCAAGAGATAATGAGATCAGCGAAAAAGCGATAGCACAACAGATAGGGATGGTAGTGTAGCTAAAGCAAATGAAGATGTCAGAATAATTTCCAGAAAGCAATCAGGCTGATGATATTTAATCAGGAAAAAACTGATGAAAGATTCGTACAAGTTTATTGAATATCTTTGACCACAGGTTGATATAAGTGGTAAATGACAAGCTTTGCCCAAAACCATTCAGAAAGTTTTCCAACCATTTTGCTCAGCGGCTTCATATACAGTTCATGCTACCTAGCCATTATTGATTAAGATTAAAGGTCCTTATCTTGAATTTCGATGATTTGACAGATTTATGGTTGAATTTGGCTCAAGTAAAAATAAACAGAGTGCATTTTTATTCATACAACTACTGTTATAACAGACCGTTGCTCATAATATGACGGATGTAACTTGATAGGAAATTAAAGTTGTTTGCAATATCTTACATGAAGTGTAAGATTGCCAAAGATATATAGCTTCACATCAGAATAGGTTTAGTTCTTCTCTAAATTATAATAAATATAAAAAACATGAGAACAGTTTATGGTGAGAATAACATAGCTTGTTGGCTATGCAATCAAAATTTTAGATAATCTCATACCTCAGTTTACCCACATATGCATTGCTTCCCTGGGATAGATCATCAGCATCAAGAGAGATGATGTACTCTACATGGGCACCATGCCTAAACCTTTGAGCAGCTAATAGAAACTTTCCCTTATCCATGAATGCTGAAAGGCACATAGCAAATAAACTATATAACCAATAGAAACAACAATTTTCCATATGGTAGAGAAACAAAAATGTGCACTTATAAGTTATAGTTAAAGACTGCAACATGCCATTAAATAAAAATACTGAACAAACACAACCCTGAGTCCCTCAAACACTAAACCAGCTTGAAAAAAAAAACCTCTTCCTGTTCACCATGTATTTTTGTGAAACAACAAAATGGATTCTTCAATGCATGCTAAAGTTTGAACTTTGCCAACCCAGCTTCTATAACCTTAAAGCAGTGCAATGATCAAACAATTAAAATACCAAGACTCAAAATCCAAACTAATGTGAAGACAAAGTATTTTGTAATCAACGGAAGCAATCACTGGCAAATTTCAATGATATGCACCTGATCAAACTGTCAAACTTGGAGAGTAGATCAATATAAATATATTGTTCAAAAAGTAATGATTATATATTTTTTTTCTTCATGAAAAAATCTTGGAATCAACTACTTGTGTTTTCTCAAAGTTCAAATGAACTCACAGAAGTTCCACATAAGCAAGACATACTGATCTTCTGGCACTAAGAAGTATAAAAGAAGACTTAATCCTATTCCTCTCTTATTCCATAATACAAATTTGGACTAGTTAATATTAAGGTAGAGGATAAACTTTTAATCGTGCACAAATGAATGAAATACAGGTCATGAGTTATGAGATCATGGACCATACAGTCAATGGATGCGCACCACACAATAAACAAGGCACGAACGCAACATTTCATGACAAGAAAGTCCAAGGTTTGATTCAGTGAGGAAAGAGGATACCCTCATACTGGTCAACTTCTATTCCTACTACCAAGATGACCAAAGAAATTTGTGATTGTGAAGTAAAAACAAATTTTTTATGTCTAGGGGCAGGAAAGAGGATACCCTCATACTGGTCAACTTCTATTCCTACTACCAAGATGACCAAAGAAATTTGTGATTGTGAAGTAAAAACAAATTTTTTATGTCTAGGGGCATTATAATAGAAATCAGCGGATAATAGAGAGCATCTCTAAACAATTGATAACATTTTTCTTTATCAGAGCAGTTGAAATAAATAGATACAACTGAACCATAAAAAGGTGTAGGACGATGAATGCTCAACCAACTACGTTACAAGTCAAGTTTGAAAACAAAACAAAAGCAACCACGAAAGCACAAGTTTCTTCAGAAAATCACTTACTCTGTGTCAAGCTGAGGTACAAATAGAAGGTAGAGTTCTTCTTGTTCCTTTTAATGTAGCACTGCATTGGAAGCTCTCTCGGTCCGGGCTGTCAGCAGCAGTGCATATCAAATATTAACAATCTTCTTCTTAGATAGAATATTTCTCACGTAATTGGACCAGAAACATTCATTCTCTTGAGAAAACTATCAAATGAAAGATAAAGTAAATGACACAAGGGGATTGTAGAATAGAAAGCACAATATTTAGCAAAATTCTTTTTCAAACCTAATTTAGACTTAAACAACAGGATTGCCATATCCAGAGCTAGCAGTTTCAATTAGATTTTTCAATATTCCCATCAGATCTGGCCCCAATTCTTACACACGAGAAAAAGAGGGATTCAGAGAAGAAAAAAAGATCTTGAAATCAGAAGCCTACCTGCTTGAGGGAAGCCGGGAAAGTGATCTTGCCGGTCTCCCCGGGCGGTCCCACGACGCCGGTGGTGACCTCGCGCCACCTCCGGCAGACGCAAGCGCACGACACCACGCTCTTCCGCAGAGGCCAACGGCCGTCGCTCGACTCCACCCTCCTCACGATATCGCTCAGCAACTCCGGCAGCATCCTCGACCACCGGTCCTCGTCCTTCGCCCCGGCGGCAGCCTCCTCCTCCGTTCCACCCCCGTGCTCGCCGCCGACATCCTCCGCCTCCCCTTCCTCCGCCCAGTCCCGCGGCGGTCGATTCCTCGCGGACAAGCTTCTCAACGGGAAGCGGAACGGCTTCTGCCGCGGCATCGCCTGCCTCTCGATGGCCCTCTCGATCGCTCGCTCGCTTAGGAGATGTTCGTACAAATGACTGCTCGTGTGAGACACTCCTTTTTAGTACTTTTATAACGTTTGTTTTATTGATTAGTCCCCAGACGAGGAAAATTAAATGATACACCACTCTAATTAATTAACTAATTAAATACCAATCAATCCAATTTCTGCTGCTGCTACTCCTACTTCCTAATTTTAATTATAATTACAGCTAAATTGAATGAAATTACCTCCCAAATTTGTATTTAAATATTTTGGTTAATACAACCGAGGATCATCCTGTAAGAATAATAATATTTTTAACCAAATTTTTAGTGCCAATAATTAAATTAGGATAATTATTAAAAAAACATAAACGAGTTTATTTTTAAGGGTAATGAAAGTAACATTGATTCTATGAGCTAACGCAAAAAATAGATAAATAATTATCTCGGTATTATTTTTAAATAATATTAGTGACGTATTAAAATAGGAGGAGGAGTATTTAATAATATAATATTAACCCGCGATTAGGGCATTAATTATGCTATTGGGGTGAATTATTTAATGCCAACTTTAGCGTTAAAAAAAGGGATAACTTTCTCGGGTGTTTGAAAACGGGATTCGGTTCGGTCAACGTCGACTTCAAAAATATCAGGCAGGATACGTTACGATGCATTTTCTTAAATAATTGTAACGTATCGTTATCATCTTTCCCCACCGTTCCATTTATTTATTCGCCGTTACAAAGAGAAGCTACCATCAAGTTTGGGGCTAATTATTGAGCGGTGGCACCTCTATCTTACCATCTGTCACTTTTCCATATCAACTCTTGCTTTCCTCACTGTATACAAAAGAAATTTTACTTTTCTAACTATATACAATATACATGTCTATCTAATTAGACTAATAATACTTAATATAATATAATAAAAATATTAAATATTATTTGGTAAAAATATCTTTAGTGCTCTCTTAGAAAAGTTATCTAATTGTTAGAGTAATTGGGCCCTCAAACCCTCGGGATTCAAGATAAGACTCATTAAAAAAATCAAGAAAATAAAAGAAAAAGAATAGAAGAATTATTGACTTTAGAGTCTTCATTTACAATGTGACAAATATTATCTCTCAAGAACATATACTGTAATCCTAACATTGATTACAATGGAAGTTGCAATCTAACTTTCGTCTTATAGATTTTTACTTTGAAATTTTTTCATGTAAATTTTTGCTTCTCATGTAAGTTTAATATTATTATTTATTAGTTATGGGTAATTAAATTAGTTTACTTATAAATCCTATATAATTAAATAAGGAAAAAATAATGATATAATAAACATGTTAGATTATATCTAGGCATTAACTTTAACCAACATAGAATGTCATCATCATAGATATATCATGTAGAGTCATAATATTCTAGTTTAATACTATAAAATAGTATGACTAACTAGACTACTTATATTTAGTTTATAAAATTATCATTACTGTGATATGTGATATGAAATAATGATAAATCTTAAAAATTTAAATTCGTATTCAAATTGTGATAAATTTTAGTATGCAATTTGCTCGTCATAACACGCTATAATAGCGTGCCGTACTAAGTCCATCACATCACCAGAGCATGCTGAGGTAGGCCGTGGTCGAGTTAACTTGAGCACAACTCATTTACACATCTAAATATATCAACCTAGCATTTTGATTGTCGGATAGATGGCTAGCATTATGACCAAGCAACTCATAGGAGGCAAGGGTCTCTAACACAGATATCAGAGGAGGAGTGGGAGGAGGCAGAGGAAGAAAGATGGAACATGGTTTTATCTCAGTATTACTTGTCCTAATGGTGGGAATGGAGGGCGACCCTATAAGATTTTAATTTATCGTGAGTTTGTCAAAGGAGGAGGGGAAAGACTGCTGCTCCTCTATTCAGTATACTTTGAAGAAGCTCAAAGCAGAGTATAGTGACGTCACCATGAGGGAAAGAAGAGTCATAATGGGAGAGGAGCACTTCAGGCAAGACACAATATGATATTACTGTGGTCCAACACAATATGTACATCATCTTATCAGATGATGCCTGACATGACCTGATAAACAGTGGGTTAAATTAAGCATGACTCCATCCAGACTAAGCGTGTGCTGCCCACCGGCAACCTAGTCCATTGTGAATTTCTAACACATATTGCATTCACGTACATCATCAAATTCTATTTGAGATGGCACATCTTCCTGGCAATCACAGGGCATTAGGTTTCATGCATGTAGCCTTGTGCTTAGATCGTATGGTTTGGCTTAGTATGATCCAGGGTTGTAGTACCTTGAGTTGCATAGTCCATGTAGTTTCAGCTGGCTTATTTTGATTTTTTTTTTCAAAAGATTTAAAGAGCAAAGCTCTCAAAAAAAAAAGAAAAAAAGAAGAAGAATTGGAGTCGTGGGGTTATCCTTTAACCAGTAATAATTAATAGAAGTAGTTTGACTCAAAAGGCAGCTTTTAGAGCCTTGAACGATAAATTTTCCACAATGCCTGCGGAGTTGCTTCATTCAATTCCACTTCGAACACATCAACTGAAAGCTACCTTCAAATCTAAATTAGTCAACCCATGAAGCCTGCATGTTCCTAGGGTTCCCGTGGATCATCAAAATTAGGCATATTTGTCATCTCCTCCGTGTCTTTTCTCCGCAATCATTTTAGAGAAAAGCTCAGTTAATCAATTTGAATTTTTATGCTTAATTCAAATTGAATTCAAGGTTCTTCTAATACCAAAATTTAAAGTATTGAGTTGAAATATATCAGTGACTCATATGACTAAACATAAGTTGAATCTTACATTATTTTGTACTAATTATACTATTAAGTTAGAATATATGATTTGAAAGAGTTAAGCGTCAATCAAAGTTCTTTATTATTATTATTTTTAAAATAAAGTAGTTTGTAATATTTTTGTTTACTATTTTGATCCTAAGTTGGATGTTTATTTGTACACAAACCAAGTTTTATCATATATTTAAATCTTAAATCTAAGTTCAAGAGCAAAAAAAAAAAATTGAATCTATATTTTTCATTAAGAAAAATAATCCTAAAAAAAAAAGAGAAGCAGGTGTGTAAATCCTGCCAAGAAGACATGCCATCCGACATGATAAAAACAGCACACAGTCACATTAAATCATTGGTGGAAGAATCCACCAAATAAGATTCCAGCGAGTGGGGCCAGCCAGTGATACATTTCAAGCATGGAATTAAATCCACTTATAATTAATTAATTTCCTAAGCAGTGATTTGTTTTAGTGGCCATACGTCTTCTCGATCGAAATAGCACGCCAGCCACATGATCTAAAATCATCTCTATTTAATCATGATGCTAACCATACATTCATTCAACAATTAATAGTGCTTATTGTTTCTTTTGGTTTAAAAAAAAATTCTTGCACCTAATTCATCTTGGTTTTTGGAATTGCACGAGTAAAATATATAATCAAAATAATTAGAATTAACTTCATATTTATTATTTAAAATAAATTTCCAAAATAATTGAAAACTAAATAATTTAATTTTTTTAAAAAAATTAATCCGTCATATTCAGAAATTAAAAATCAAAAGGCTGAGATTCAATGGAGATTATTCTTCAATTACTCAACATAGTCGTGCATCAAGAATAATGTCGTAGACTATAAGCCAGGGATTCTAATTAAGACCGTGATGAAGTGGGGGCATAAATCTCTGGTGCATAATTGAAGAACTAATTTGAAGACAATATTTATAGATCAGTTTGCCAAAACGTCCCTTTAAAATTGGCAAGCTCGAGTTAAATTTCATTGTCAGAGGTGTCGGTATACAATGTGTCAGCCTCAAGATGGAACATGACAATTTTTTTTAACTAAAAAAGACTTATATTTTTCCATAAGATGAATAATCGTCTGATTTAACATGGTAGAAAGTTAAATCCTGCCTTACTGGCCCTGCCCTCAGATGATGGCAAAGCAATAACCAAACTTAGAACAAGATTAAATGGTGAGAAGAAGAAAATATAGCAAACTATACCTGATGGTGTATAAGATGATGCTCGAGTTTGAGTGGACTGAAAAGTGCAGCAATGCCAGAAAAAGAAAGCGGAGTCTTTAGTTGAAGAACCAGCAGAGAGAACAAGGCAAGGATACTTGAGTTGCTGCCAACTCCCATGACAACTCCAGAGTAATTCCTGAGCAGAAATTGTATCGTCTTCAAATTCCCCAATAAGTGATGCATACAGTAAAGCCACCAAAAACTCATACAATACACGGATGCAAGTCCCCAAGAAGCTCCAACACCAAATCAGATCCAATACTGAAGAGTCACACACCAAGGCAAACAAGAGCTGGAACAAGTTCATCGACTGCATAGCAGAATCCCTTTTCCCTTGCATCGTTTTTTGGTCAGCCATGATTTTAACCCAACAGTTGGCAGGTTATTTCCATCGAATATATGTAGATTCTTTTCCCTCTTTCTTCTCTTCTTTTTCTCTTTTTCTTTGTAACTATATCATGTTTCAGCCATTTGAAATAGATGTAGTTTTCAACCTGGCCGCAGATCAATCAGTGGACACATTCCCTGTCAAAAAATAGCTAAGCCATTCAAATTCAAGGTCAGGAAGATTTGTAATGGAAACAAGTTTGGCAGTGTTCCATATCTTGTGGGCTAGGTGAAAGAGGGGCTACGTGCAGAGATAGCAACATACCAATTGCATATCTAGCTCAATCTCCAAATGGCAGTATGCTTGGAGTTCTTTGTCTTCTACTCCTCCCGCCATGTGAAGTGTGTTCCCTCCTCTAATTTGAGGTCCACAAAGATATCAGATTTAATTTGTAGCAGTAATCAATTCTAATTCCTGCTGCGGTGTGTCAAGCCAGTCCATTCGGCACCACCCATATTCCCCCTCTCCCATCCCCTTCCAAATTGAAAGCTTTGATGTCTCTCTGCCATTTATTGAAGCTGTTTCTTGAAAGGAAGCTTTTAGCATTAATTCAATTAATACTCCAACCTTGTCCACAAACTCGTTCGTAGATTGTTATCAAAGCGTTTGGATCGCTTGATGTAATGGATAATTTCATCCCTTTTAAAAACCAGTTGCTGATGCTTCATAAGCTCGAATTGTTAAGGTCAGAAAGCTCTCCTCCTCTTCGATGTTTTTTTCTGCTGTTCTTGACACACTTTAACTGCAGGATTCAAGAGCAAGGAATCAATGCGACAAGAATGTTCAGATATTTTTCTTCCCACCCCTATTTTTTAGCACTTATAAAGCACATGTATGATTAGGGCATCCACAACCTTCACATGGACAATTAGGGCTCCACGGCCAAGTTTGGCCAAGAGAGTTTGCTCCACAACAGTCGGGAAGGAGGCCAGAAGTCTATAACGACCTTACATTTGCATTAGATTTGTTCCTCCAACTTCCGTTCTTATCCTCCTCCTATCCCTTACTCCAAAGAGGGATACCTTAGCTGCAGTTGCAGGCAGGAGGAGATCATGGCCACCGCCAAGAAGGGAATGATACTGATGGGCCGATACGAAGTCGGCAAGTTGATCGGGCAGGGGAGCTTCGCGAAGGTGTACCACGCTAGAAGCCTCACCTCCGGCCAGCACGTCGCCATTAAGATCATCGACAAGGAGAAGATGCTGCACTCCAGAATGGTCGAGCAGATAAAGAGGGAGATCTCGGTCATGCGCCGGGTGCGCCATCCGAACGTCGTGCAGCTCTACGAGGTCATGGCCAGCAAGAGGAAGATCTACTTCGTGATGGAGTACGTCAAGGGCGGGGAGCTCTTCAACAAGGTCGCGAAAGGGAGCCTCAAGGAGGACGCCGCGAGAAAGTACTTCCAGCACCTGATCGAGGCCGTCGGGTTCTGCCACAGCCGTGGCGTCTACCACCGGGACCTCAAGCTGGAGAACCTCCTCATCGACGAGAACGGCAACCTCAAGGTGTCGGACTTCGGGCTGAGCGCGTTAAAGGAGTCACAGAGGCAGGACGGCCTCCTCCACACGCTGTGCGGCACGCCGGCCTACGTTGCTCCCGAGATCATCTCCAGGAGGCCCTACGATGGAACGAAGGCGGATGTCTGGTCTTGCGGGGTCATCCTCTTCGTTCTTCTGGCCGGCAACCTGCCCTTCTACGACTCGAACCTGATGGAGATGTACAGGAAGATCGTCAGAGGGGAGTTCAGGTGCCCGAACCGGATTCCACAGGACGTGCGGACGCTGCTCCCTAGAATGCTCGACCCCAATCCCGACACCCGTATCACGGTGGAAATGCTGCTGGAGAATCCCTGGTTCAAGAAGGGATTCAAGCCGGCCAAACTGGAGAACTCGGACGACGGCCTCCCGAAAGATGTGGCTTCCGCCTTCAACATCGACGAGAATGATCAGAAAGCACAAACTTCGTCGGAGCCCATCAAACCGACCAGTCTAAACGCGTTCGACATCATCGCTCTATCCGCGGGATTTGATCTCTCGGGGCTCTTCGAGAGGGGATTAATCCCAGAGAAGCAGCAGGAGGCCAGGTTTACGACCCGGAAACCGGCCTCGGCTGTGGTCTCGAAGCTTGAGGAGATTGCGGCGATGGAGCATTTCAAGGTGAGGAAAAGGAACGGACTGGTGAAGTTAGAAGGGAGGAGAGAGGGAGGAAGAGGACACCTCTCGATCGATGCGGAGATTTTCGAGGTCACGTCTGCGTTTTGCATTGTTGAGGTTAAGAAATCATCGGGAGACACGACGGAGTACCAGAAATTCTGCGACCAAGAGCTCAAGCCTTCTCTGAAGGATATCGTATGGACTTGGCAAGGGGCGGCCGAGCAGTGGCAGCCACCAACACCGCCACTGGTTCCTCCGACCACCTCAATGCCTGAGACATGAAACAGAATTAATGGCTTGTTTCTTCTTGCTTCTTCTTCCTCTCGATAGAGCTAGTTCTTTTTTTTAAATGTATCGCAAGTGGGTGGGTGTTCTACCTGCATGTCCTGCTGCTTTCAGAATACAACCCCAAGGCAAAGTTGTGCAGTCAAACCGTGGATAATTTTTTCTACTTTATACTGGAGTATTAAATATAATTGTATTGTAGGATAAGTTGTAGACCGCGCATGTAATGTTACTCTATTAAATGATCCATATGTATTTAATCCTACCTATTCCCATTGTAGTGAATATAGAGCTTTTTACTCTAAATTAGTATTATAGATTTTTCATGTGATTGATATTCATAAGCCTTTGACTGATTTAATACTTGTATGAAATCTAATCATATTTAATATTGATATTATATATATATATATATATATATGAGATAGGTTGCTTTATTATTTAATTATATTTTACTCTCCAAGATATTATGTTAATTATTCCTCCATAAAAATGATATCTAAGTCTATGCTTCACTTTACCAGTAATGAAAAAATAATAAACTCATAATTGAAAAGAACTTAGACTGCATCGTCGCTCCTTATTAGCACATTTTATAAAACTTATAAGATAAATCATATGAAATTATCTGCAGCCGTATATAATATTAAAAAAAATTTAAAAATAAAAAAGCATGAAGCTGACCATTGTCCAGAATCTGTATAGCTTTATTTTTTTATAGCCCCGTGTGAGTCCGTCTGTGATGATTAGGCATGTAAATTGAATAGTACCCAATTAGGCTCAGCTCGTCCAACTAGTTTGTATAGTACCGGACTTCTCTCCTGCAGACCGGAGGCTCGGGACAGCACGACGCAGGTAGAATATATATATTATATAAATAAAATTATTAATTTAGATTGGTGCAATAATAAAAAGTGTTACTTCCCATTTAAATTTAAATCCCAGCAATATTTTATAATATTAAGCTAGTGCACTAGATTTATATTAAAGGACATTCTACCTATTTTAAAATATTTTATTTTTAGCATGATTCATACTAATTACCCCTCCTTTAAATCCTGTGATCATTGTATTTATATTAAAGGGCATTTTACATCCCCTCATCGACTCCTCAACCATGTTCGCACATGGCAAATTCTTAATTTGCTCAGGTTCAATAGTGCACCATTCACTTGGCCAAGCACCTTTGTTGTTGGACTGGACTCCTTGATTAAACCCTTGAGCACTATACCACCGCTGTGTACATTGGTATTTTTTACGCCCTTATTGGCTCACACTCTACACTTGTTTGATATGAATGAATAGCTCCTACATATTCTTCCCACAAAATAAGGTTTGTGCATTGTCTTATGTAATCATGCTCAAAAGTCTCTATGCCTTTTATGCAGAAAGGGGTCTACCTCATGTAGACTCGATTGAGAGCCTCCATGCGCACCTCACATATTGGATAACCCGCACGCACCTTGCAAGTAGGAGAACCTGCATGCTGTTTAATGTGATTTCAACAAGTTGTTATTATATGCCTTTATGCAACATGAGGCTCATATTATCTTATGTGGCATCAATAAAGTCGGTTAGGGGCCCTCTATTTGTGCCTCATTTGGAGGGAAACTTGTGCATTATCCTGTGCAATTCCAATAAGATATTGTTATGTGCCCTCAGTGAAGTCTCTGTGCGTAGAGTGACTGTATTGTCATGTGTATTTCTAGGAAGGTGTCACTGTCACGCTCCAAATCTACCTTTGAGCACGTGACAACCGCCGTATAAGCTGCATTTCTCATCCACAATTTATACAAGGCTAGAAGTATCAAACCATTACAATTATTTTATTTAAACACAACGGAAACATAAATAATTTACATTTAATATCAACATTACAAGTAAAATCTCTATCTAGATTTCCAAAATAAATCTTATTCGTTATAACTAGGTTTTTCCTCGTTTTTCGTACCAATGGCTAACCTGTAACCTACGCAATAAGAAAAAATGTGCACATCTGAGTTGCAAAACTTAGTGAGGCTACAGAGAGAGTACCCTAAAAATGGGCATAAAGTATTGTACAAACCAACAAGAAGACATATCCACTAAATCACACATCAAATTAACATATCAAACAACATATAACAGGATTAATAAATTATGGTAGGAAAACAAAATATTAAATCTAAGATATCATATTTCCTTCACTATTCCATTATGTTGTATTTATACTACTCCTAAAGCAGCCAACCTATGTCCAAGGTAAATTCCTCGTTAGAAATTTTTTCAGACTCGTTAATGTCAACTCTACATCTTTGTCCTATGTGCCTGTACACTAACATTAGTAGAATGAGCTAGTGACCACGGCACCCCTTCTATATAATATAAGTACCATACAGTATTGTAATTCTGCCCATAACAAGATCACCATACAAAATTAATTACCATACCATCTACAGCCTGACAAGCTAAGATATTATGCATAAGCTACCAATGAACCTGGACTGCTTAGGGACCCACATCTTGAGCATGTCAGTATCCTCAGGTTTCCTAACCTTATAGCGCATTGAATGATACTGTTCCCAGCACACCATCTACCTTAAAAGTAACACAAATAAGGTGAGTTCTGCATTGAAGCGAGATCTCGATTACCCTAAAGCATCTGTGGCTAAGTCAACCGAACTTGTATCTCTACCTTGGCTAGCACATGACTCCTCACCACATGTTGGTACATAGTAGTCTAAGAACTTAATGTCATCTCTTAGGTTATTATGACCCTAAGATGTCCAAAAGTTCTTAGTCATATGTTAATTAAGACCACTCTAGATGTAACATATCCTAAACCTAAAGTGTCTCTAGTTTCTGTCTCATGTCATCATGCTCTATATTCTTGCTAAGTGTATCTACATCTATAGCATAATATGAACATATCAAACAATATCATAACATGAGCATAATCATAAATAACATGCATATGATAGAGTCATATATCCTGACATAGCATATTTTTCAATTATACATCAAAATCACATGTTAATTAAAATATGTAACAAAGCAGATATATAACTTATCAGCATGTACAATAAATAACAACGACCCTTAGAACTCAGCACTGTAGTAGACTATAAATTTAAAACTATAAACCCTCACCTGAGTCTCAAAGCAATCTCTAGCAAGAATCATAACTTTGTTGTGACTCTTAAAAGCAAGTAAGCAATTAAGCAAAGCAATTCCTTCCTATCAACATAAATCACAGCTTGGTTGTGATTTATCAAGCAACAGTACAACAATTTAATTCCCCAACAAACTCCTAGCAACGTTGAACCGAATCGAACCGGTTGTAAATTCGTGAAAATCAAGTTGAACCGCAGCCGAAACAGCTCTGAACCGGACCAGATCGGATTGAACCGGGTTGAACCGGACCAGCACGTGCGAGGCATGTGTCGTCCGCTCGAATCCCTCCTCTGCTTGACGCCGCCCGTTTAACCACCATAGATCATTGCCAATTTCAGCCCGTTCTACCACTGCCAACCCATCGGAACTCTGTGCACACCTTCTCCGAGCCTTCCTCAGCCCACTGGCTTCCTCCTCTCACCGTCGGTAGTGCCCAGGGGCTCCCACAACCCGTCGACAACTGCTGTTCCCCTGCCGCGAGTGTAAACGTCATTCCCAGCCGCCGCCACGTCTTCCATGCCGCGGCCACCACTTCAAATCGATTCACCTTCAGAGAGCTCGCTGCGGTGGGAGGAACAACCACCGTGCTACTCGCCGACAAAACTAACAGAAACAGGGGACTCCCCTATTCGCCGCCTCCCACAAGATCACAGCCTGTTGGAGCTGCTTCCAGGTGCCGCCGGCCTCGCAAACGACACTCAACCTCCAGCCAGGCCTCCCCTCGTTGAAATGCCGCTTCGTCGGAGCTCCTTGAAGCCTCGCCGTCCTGTGCCAACCCAGGATAGGGTCGCCCCTGTTTTCCGGGTTATAAACCCTTGTCGTCATTTTTTGATATTTATTTTTTTTCCTTTTCTTTATTTATATTTTTTTCTTTTTTAATATTAAACTAATTTATTAATTATTTATTTAATTTCCTATTTCATTATTTTATTTATTTACTTATTACTTTATTATTTTTTATTATAATAATATTTTTATAAAGAAAATAGGGTTTAAAGTCACTGCATTCCCTTCCGTAGTAAGAGGTCCGCATTGTCTCCTACGGCCTCAATAGGACACCTGTAAACCCCTACCCTTTTAAAAAAAAAAACTAACCGTTCACCCTGGCGGTCCAACTGAACCGACAAGACAACCAGTCCCGTCGGATCAGCCCTTTTGTGTAGGGCTTCACACGACAGCAGGCGAGCGAGCGAGCCCTACTTCTCGCGATCACCCGCCTGCTTCCCTGCGACGGTGGGAGCGCCGACGACGCTCCCCTGTGCCCGCCGCCCGCCGCCGCCGTTCGCCCTCCATAGGTCTTCGCCGTGACAAGGAGAGCTCGGCGGAGGTTTGCTGTCGTGCGCCCCTTCTTCCCCTACATTCTCCTCTTCGCAAGAGCAGCCGTTCGCCGTCCGTCGTCCTTCCCGCGAGCCCGCCGTCCGCTGATTGCCGAGCACCGTTCATCGTCGCAGGAAGGGGAGCTCAGCAGAAGCATTTCTGCGGCTCGCGCCCCGCCTGCGAAGTCCCCACTCACGACGCCCTTCTACTCGCCTCGTGATAGCACCTTTCTCCTCCCTCACCCGTAGCAGATCGAACGTCGGCGCCCTTCCACCACGACCGTCCGCTGTCCGCTGTTCGTCGTGCACTGTTCATTGTCGCAGAAAGGGGAGCTCGGTGGAAGCGTCCCTGCTGTGCGTCCGTGTATTCCCTAACCTTTTTTCTCCTTCACGAGAGCAGCCGCTCCGTGTCCTACCCGTCGACTCGGTTTCCCCGTTACGGCGAGGAGGACCTCACAAAAACTGCTAGGCGGCATCTCCTTCAGCCTCGCACATGCCAGCATTGCCAGATTTCACCCTTCCAACGAGTGTTCCCCTGCATCCGTCGCCGCTTCATTGTGGTCGATTCCACTGCTCCATCCATTGGGATTGAGTTGCCCCGCCTCCGTGCAAGTTTAGGAGTTGGTGTTTCTCCCTCAGATTTTGCTCGTGGGGGAGGGAGGGCAGTCGCTCGAGTTGTTGGGTTCGAAGCAGTTTGCCCACGCCTCGGCAATGGACAACATCCATTTTCCCCCTTTCTGTCGCTTGATCCATTTCCGTCACTCGCTCGTGAGTTTGCAGCGTGTCTACTGATCCACGCACCTGGATGTCCGAAGGTCTCCCTGTCGACTTCGCCGGCGTAACGTTCGATTGCAAGTCTACGGAAGCTCCGGCGAGGGATTCAACGAAGTGAGGTATCGATATGCCCCTTTTGTCGTTAATCATGTTTAATGATAATTAAGCATGTTTAGTGTTAGTTAAGCATGATTAGTGCTAATTAACTATATATTGTTATTAAGTTAATTTAATCATATTTAATTAGTGCAGGATTTGTTAGTAATTATTTAGTGATTAATTAAATAATATGGTTAATAAAAAAGGGATTGGGCTCAATGGATCAAACTTGGACTCGAATCTGACTCAAATTAGAATTGTTAGAATTAGACTAGATCGAACCGACCCTGCTTGAGCATGGGTCGAGCTCAAGTCGAACCACTTCAGATTGGATTAAGTATAAGTTAATTTAATCAATTAGTGGGTCAACATAGCCAACCTAAGTTGACTACGGTCAAATTGACCAATTTTGACCCATAGATTTAAATGGGTTTAAATTAGTGTTAAACTTAATAATTTATTAGGTGGTTGACCGGGACAACGTTGACTCGTGGTCAACGTTGACCGAGTCAACATTGACCCAAAAATTTGATTTGGATATCATGAGCACCAATTTGGGCTAACCGGGTTGGGCTGATAACTTTAATTGGATTGAGTCATGATAGATTAAAATCTTCTCTATTGGTCAACATAGTCAATTTTAGTTGATTGGACCAATTTTGATCGAATTTTGACTTGGACCGAATTGGGCTAAATTGGATTAGGGGATGATTAAATTTAGTAAACTTAATTTAGATGATTAACCTAGTTAATTAGGATTAAATAAATTTAATAATTACTAATGAGTTTTTAATTGAGCCCTTAGGTGACTTGGGCTAGATCATGTGTTTTAGTTTAAATGGGTATAAGTTTGATAAAATTTATTTAAGTTTAATTAAATCAATTTAACATTGTAATTAGTTTAATTTATAAATTTAAATTTTGGTTAATTAATAATGAATTATTAGATAAAATTAATTATTAACTTGTATGCTTAGATTGAGTTAATTAAATGTAGTAATTACTTTAATTAATTTATTGATAATTTATTTGGGCTAAAAATTTGGACATGGGCCTAATGGGTAAACATGGGCTTACTAATTAAGTATGCGCCCCTAAATTCAACATGGGCTCATAAATTTAAATGTAGGCTTATTAATCGATAATTAACTAGGATAATTATATAAGATAGATTGATAAATTTCTATTTTATTTATTTTAGGGAAAAATAAAATAAATTTTATTTTAAATAATTGTGTTATTTAGGATTATTATTGATACGCGATTCGAGTGGTTCGTCGGGGTGATTATTTTACGTGGGTTAGTTCCAAAGAGTAAACCGCCAAATCAGGGGCGTTGGTTCATCGATGTGGGGTTTATTCAAGCTAGGGAATTCCTGCTGATGTTTTCTTAGGAAATTCTTTGATGCCCTAAATATGATAAAAATGTAATGTTAAAACTATGATTGTATGCATGTTAATATAATTTATTTTGTCTAACATGAATGATATGCTATGTTCACCATGCTATGTATTTAACATGTTCTAAATTCTTGTCTAGTATGTTATGTTATTTTCTATCTTAAGTTCAAAACAACTACCATATAGACATAGATATATAGAATGACATGTTAGAATCTCTTGGAGACATAATTGTAATTTAGACAGAAAGGGGTGTTCTCCATATACCCCGGTTGACCACCGCGTACCGTCGATGGTCAAAATGGTGATGTCTCTCTTCGCACCACTCCCGAGGCTATACATAGCTTAGACACTGGGAGCTGATAAGGGAAGGGACCGTACAACTCCAAGATCATACTAGACTGGAAATATGGAGTAGGTTCCTACCCGAAAACTTATACCCGCATGGATGTCATCGCCCATCGTGCGGATGTGCGTCAATCTTGGTCGACGTTGACTGTTATTGGACTGGGAAGGTGATTCCCTACGTGAAGCCTTAGACAATGGATTCGTGGACCACACCGCTATCATTCATGACGTTCTTGAGACAGTCGGATGAGTAGTCCGAATCCTAGGTTTATTATTTTTATCGGTTAGCGTTGCCGATTAGTTTTCGTTGATGGTGACCCTATCTTCAAGCAGTGTTGTAGTACTACACGAGTTGTCGTTGCCCCTACGGAGTCCGGGAAAGATGTAAGGGCACAACAATTTCGCTAGGGGAGGCATTGAGGGCGACTAGTGAAATAGTGGAGAGTGATCAAGGGTCACCCGTCCTCTCTGCCAACATCAGTGCAGCGGGCATAGGTAGAGACAGAGACAGAAAGTCACTAATGGGTTTATGGATGCCCTTAGCCTGGGTATTCACTAAGCATAGGCTGGCAGCCCGAGTCTTGAGACTTAAAGTCATATTACAATATAGATGACATATGTTGATGACATAGACACTGGATACAACTTAGGTGACATCCAGTGATATGCACGTTTGTATTTATTTATTCCGTTATACTATTTTATGTCATGAAATTCACATATTAAAGGAAAAATGATGATTAATAAACAAAAGGCATCCTAGAGTACTCCTCCTAGTTTTTGATTTCCTTATTTCGATTTCGAGCCGTAATTTCACAGTAGGTCGCAAGGCTGAGCACACTACGTTCAATGTGTGTGCAGGTTGTTAGATAACTAACCGGAATATTTGATGAAGATGAGGGATATCGATGGATTTAGTTCTATTTATTGATGTCGTTATTATAGAATTGTAGTATGTATATTGGGACTATGTTAGTAATGTTGTATAAGTGATTTAATTGTATATTCCGCTGTGTTAATTATGTGTATGAACAATATGTATTACCAAATGCCTTGTATGGGTCATTTGGGCTTATACGACGGCTGCTACGTGTCCAACAAGTGGGTTGGGGCGTGACAACACCTTTGTATTGCTCTTGCATATAGGGGGATTAGTGTGTGGCTTCATATGGTCCAACTGTGTACCTCCATATGCGCATCGCATGAAGGGAGGCTTGTGTGCCATCCCGAGTACCCTCAATGGTACACTCTTATGCACCTCTCGGAGCTTCGTCGTCCACGGAGCTCGCTAAACACTGCCGGAGCGGCTGCCCTTGTCACGCCCTGACCCACCTGTCGGACACGTGACAACCGTCGTGTGAGCCCAAAAGACCCATACAAGGCATTTGATAATAAATATTGTCCGTACACATAATCGACACATCAGAATATATAATTAAATCACTTATACAACTCTACTAACACAGTCCCGATATACCTATTACAATTCTACAATAATGTTATCGATAAATAATTTCAAATTTGCATCACTAGATGTCACCTAAGTTGTATCCAGTGTCTATGTCATCAACGTATATCATCTATATTATAATATGACTTTATGTAAACCCCCATCACTTTGAAAAAAAAAAAATTATTAGACCGGCCGGTTCGGTTAGACCGGCCGGGTCAACCGGTCCACCCAAACCGGCCCCATCGAGTAGAACCGCGCAGAAAAGGGCGAAGGAGCTCGCCCTAATCGCGCGACCTCTGCTCCCCTCTTCACCCTCTTCACCCCCTCCGCAGCAGCAGCGACCGACGAGGGCATCGCCGGCGAGCTGCTGCTGCTCCGACCCAGCCCCATCGCCACCGTCGAGAGGAGGACCGTCGGAGAGATCCGCAGCAGCTTCGGTCGAGCCCCCCCCCCCCCCCCCCTTCGTCGCCATCTCCCCTGCTTCCCCTGTACGCAGCTCGCTCGAGCGCCAACGAGCTCGTCGGTGCTCCATCCGCGAGTCCTCGTCCCTGTCGCCGGGAGTCGAATCGGAGGGGAGCTTGGCAGCGGTGTCAGCCGGAGGAACGCCGCCTGCAAGCCTCTCCACCGCGCCCGCACAGAGGAGTCGACGCCTCCACCTCGACTCCGATCGGTGGCTGCGTCCACCAGTGCCGCCTCGCCCCACCTCCTCGACAGTGAAGTTGTCGGCGTTCCACAAGTTCTGCGCGAGTTGGAGGTGAGGGATCCCGTCCCTATCTACCTCCTTCGTCCCTCGTTGCCACGGATTCGCGCCCGCCGTCCGCAGAAGGTCCGTCGACCTTCAAACCCTTCGAGGGTTCGTTTCTCACGGCCGGATTTGATGTAGCGTGCTTCCGGCCATCTCGCGCACGAGGACGCCGGGGGTCGTCGGCCGGAGCCTGCGCTCGGGCGTAGGCAGCGGAAGGGCCGGCGAGGGCGTCGGCGAAGGAGCCGACGAAGGCGCGATCGGCGAAGAAAGCGACGAAGGTGTTATTTCGCCCCTTTTCGTAATCGTGATTAAGGATTTCCTTAATCACGATTAGCGCTAATTAACCGTGCTTAGTATAAATAAAATATAATTAGTGAAAAATTATGTTATTGTATGCTTAATTTAATTAAAAGCATGATTAGCGTTAATTAACTAAGCTTAGTGTATAAGAAATTATTTCTTTAATGAAAACGGTTGGGTCGAATCAAGTGGGGTTAAATCGGTTGGGTTTGAGTTAAGTTTGGGTTCGAGTCAAGTTGGGTTGGGTGAGCTGAATCAAATAAGTTGAACCTGGTTCGAGCTCGAGTCAAACTAGATTGAATTTAATTTAGCTGAACCGGACCCGAACCGAACTAAATCGAACCGAACCGAACCGAACCGGGTGTACAGTAACTCGAACCGTTGACCGAGTCAACAGCGGACCCAGTCAGCGTTGACCGAGTCAACAGCCGACCCAGTCAGCGTTGACCGGGCCCACTGCTGACCCAGTCAGCCTTGACCCGTCAACGTTGACCGTTGACCAGTCAACGTTGACCGTTGACCAGTCAACGTTGACCGTTGACCAGGTCAGAAAAATAAATAAAAATAAATTAAATTAAATAATTAATAAAATAATATAATAATATAATATTAAAATAATATTAAAATAATAAAATAATATTAAAATAATAAAATAATATTAAAATAATAAAATAATATTAAAATATTAAAAAAATCAAAAAAATAATAAAAATTTCTATAGGTTCTACTTGGGCTCCTGGACGACTTGAGCTAAGTTATGGGTGAGTTTGATGAGTAGAAATTGAATAAAAAGTCATTAAAGTTATTAGCTAAAAAGGTAAAAATATGATTAATTTAGAATTCATTAGGTGAGATTAATCCTAAACATGCATAGGATTAATTTAATGTAATAATTATTTAATTGATAGATTTTAATTTATTTATCTTAAGGGAAATAAATTAAATCTATTTTAAATAATTTTTATTAAATAGGATTATTGTGGGTACGCGATCCGAGAAGCTCGGCGGGTGATATTCTCCGCGCGACTTGGTTCCCAGGAGTAGATCGCTATCCCAGGTGCGTTGGTTCTCCGTTGGTAGGATTTATTCACGCTAGGGAATTCCCGCTGGGGTTTTCTTAGGAACAATTCTTGGATGTCTTCAATATGATAAACCATAATGTTTGATAAGATTTAAATTGTATGCATGCTAGCATAGTTATCTTATCTAACATGTTTATCTGCTATGTATCTAACATGTTCTACATTCATGTCCGGCATGCTGTATTATTTTCTATGCTTGTGTTAAATAACTACCATGCAGACATAGATAATACATGCGACATGTTAGAACCTTTGGCGACGTCACCGCCACTAAGACAGAAAAAGGGGCCTCTTCCCTTATGCCCCGGTTGACCGCCGCGTCCCGTCGGTGGTCAAAACGGTGACGTCCCATTAGGCGCCACTCCCGAGGTTGATGCATAGCGGAGCACTGGGAGCACCACTCCCGACGCTATGCATAGCTTATATACTGGGAGCTGGTTGGGTAAGGGACTGTACACACTCCATGGTCATGTTAGACTGGAAATATGGAGCAAGTCCTTACCCGAAATCTTCACCTGCACGAGTGTCGTTGTAGGCGGCCTCGTGATAGTCCTGAGATGGTTAGCTAGGATGAACCCTACCATGGACTTGGCACCGACGAAGTCGAGGGCCACAGCCCATCGTGCGGATGTGCGCCAATCTCGATAGACATCGACGGTTATTGGACTGGGAAGGTGATTCCACATGCGACGCCTTGGACAGTGGATCCGTAGACAGCACGACTATCACCCTTGACGTCTGCAGACGATCGGATGAGTAGTCCGGATCCTAGGGTGGTTATTCCGGCTAGCCGTGGCCGATGATATTTAAGAGAGGTGACCCTGTCTACGAGCAGTTGTGTAGTACTATATGGGTGTCGTGACCCCTACGGTATCCGGGGAGGATGTAAGGGCACGACGGTTTCGCTAGGGGAGGCATGGTTGGCGACTAGTGAAACAACAGGAGAGGGACTCTGGGTCATCCGTCCTCTCTGCCAACATCAGTGCAGCGGGCATAGGTAGAGACTGAGACAGAAAGGCACTGATGGGCTTATTGATACCCCCGACCCGGGTAGTCACTAAGCGTAGGCTGGCAGCCCGAGTTTGTGAAACTTAAAAACTCTCACCATGACGTAGGTGATAGACTACTGATATGCACACTAGACATGACTTAGATGACATCTAGTGGCATGAACACATGTATTTAATTATTTATTTAATTGGTTATTTATGATGTCTATTTTTATATAAATTATTCAAACGATATGGCATGAAAGATGATGATTAATTACCAAAGACATCCTAGAATACTCCTCATAGCCTTTGATTTCCTTATTCGGTAGAGCCGTAATTTCGCATTAGGCCGCAAGGCTGAGCACACCGCGTTCAATGTGTGTGCAGGTGTCGACGCACGAGACAAGATCGTGGACGGAGGGTTCGTCGCGAAAGGTATACGACTGCTGTTATGAGTTTTCGTATGCCGGTCTTAGATTTGTATTAGGAGATATCAGGACTGTATTTAAGATGTTATTGAAAATGTGGGTGTATGTAGTTTAGTATTTGTATTTATGCCTTGTATGGGCTTGTCGGGCTCATACGGCGGTTGCCACGTGTCGTCCTGCGGGTCGGGGCGTGACAACTTAAGTGGTATCAGAGCTTAGGTTTAAAGACCTGAGCATTTAGGTGATATCAAAACCTAGGTTTATAAACCTAGGGACTCCAAATCTTAATTATAAGGAAGTCAGTCCCGATATATTAGATTGGCCAGTTAGATAGTTAGTGGTATGGTCGTTTACCTATATCGTGACTATACGTACCGGAAGAGTTTTACCTTACGTAAAAATTTTATTTCGTATGAACTGACAGAAGCCTGTTCATGTAGATGTCGGAAGTACCGCCGAGACGTAAACAGGGGAGGCCCCGAAAGCTCGCGGAGCCCCAGGATCATTCGACGGCCACCTCCCGTCCAGCGGCAGATCCGTTAACGCCGTTAGCACCGGTACCAGCTGCGAGTGTTACCGGAGATTCCGACAGGGCACCAGTATCCGTGGTCCCAGAGGGGGCATCATTGGGTACACGTCGGAGCTCGAGTTCTCGACGTACCCTGAGGTAGAGGACTACATCTACAGTGCCATCAGGGCAGGCACCCGTTGCTCAGGGACAGCTGAACATAATAGCAGCAGCGGTGGCCAGCGCGATGGTCAGTATTCTAAATCCCACTCCACAGCATGAGCCCGAGGTACCTCAGACTAGTGCACCTCCTCCTCCGCCTCCTGCTGCACCAGTGGTACCACCAGCACCGCAGGTGGTCCAGACGGCTCCTGCCCCAGCAGTTGTACCTGCTCCAGCTGATCGTGGTGCAGAGTCAGATCCAGTGAGGGTTGCAACAGCAGTTGCTACCCCTCCGACAGGAGCACAGGGGACGTATACTCGAGCGGATTACCAGACCCCGCCTGGGGGAGTTGTTACGTCGGAGCCCAGTACCCGAGCTGCGAGGCCGATAGCCGCTTGGGTGAGAGACGCTCGACATCTGGGGTGTGTTACATTTTCTGGATCGTCTGACCCCCAGACAGTCCGGTCTTGGATTAACAACATCCGCTGTATCACTGCGGATTTGGAGTTATCTGATAGAGACCGACTTGGAGTAGCACTCTATCTGGTAGACGGGGAGGCTGAGACCTGACGAGAGGAGCTGGAGACCCGTTATTCTACAAGACTGACGTGGGACATCTTTCTGGATGAGTTCCATGAGCGTTTCTATACAGAGCTCCAGCATGATCTGAAGATACAGGAGTTTCTGGACTGTAGACAGGGAGGCAGATCTGTGTCAGAGTATGTGGCAGAGTTTAATCTACTGGCCTCCCTGGTACCCGACACGATCTCATCCGACAGGTATCGTCGGATGCGCTTCATTCAGGGCTTGGATGACCACCTTAGTGTTAGGGTGGGAATACTGGATTACACTGCTTTCTAGCAGTTGGTGGATAAAGCCCTGTGGACTAAGAGGATACTCCAGACGACGCGTATGCGGAGAGAGGGGCATAAGAAGAAGAGGTCAGCGACACATAGGGGTCGAGGTGACTTCAGGGACAGACAGACTAACTCGGTAGCTTCAGTGGCCTCGGCTGCAGGAGGGGCTCCATCTGGGAGCCGATTTATACAGAGGACTGAGCAGCAGCGTGGTCAGCCGAGTCAGGCACGTCCCCAGCCGTCAGTACATAGGGCCCCTTAGATACACTGTGCTTCACAGTTGGCCCCATGTACCATTTGCCGCCGGACTCACACCGGGATGTGCCGAGAGATTACTTGCTATCAGTGCGGACAGAAGGGGCATATTCGGACCAACTGTCCACAGCGGATTCAGATGGGCGGATCCCAGCAGTCAGCCATCCACCCGGCATCTGCGGGTCGTGGTCGTCCTCCTGCACCGTTCCCACCGGCTGCACCTATGACGGGGTCGACCCGAGGATTTGCTACCGGATCTGGCCCACACTCTCAGAGGCCGCCCCAGCGCACCCAGACGCGCATCTATGCATTGGACGGCACCGATGCCCAAGCCAACCCCGATGTAGTCACGGGTAACTCTTCCCATGCTGACGCCCCTTGAATAGATTTTTATTTTGGAGATTTAGTCTTTCCACTTGATAAGTTGTTGTTGTGTTGGATTTTGGAACTAAAACTTATCTTTTGTTAAGTGAGACTAAATTTAACTTATCGCATGTGTTGTTTGTGTGATGTGGAATAGGACATATGCGATTATTTGATGCATAGGCTCGTATTCTTATTGACACCGGGTCACATCGGTTTTTCATTAGCTCGGAGTTCGCCAGGCGAGCCGATATACCTCTTACCCCGTTAGAGGCAGAGTTGATTGTCTGCACTCCCTTAGGTGAGAAGATTTTACGGAGTCAGGTGTATCGGTCCTCTCCCATTATGATACAGGAGGTTTCCCTTGAGGCGGACCTGATTCCACTGGACATGGCAGACTTCGATGTAATTCTCGGTATGAATTGGTTGATAGCACATAGAGCCCTGGTGAGCTGCTTCACGAAGTCAGTGTCTTTCGTTGGATCGGGACCCCCGGAGCTGATATTCGAGGGGGATCGTCGGGTCCTACCGACCGTCATTATATCCGCTCTCACGGCGCAGAGGTACATCAGGAAAGGATATCAGTGTTTTCTTGCGCACGTGGTGGATAGCAGCCAGTCGGATAGCCAGATGGCTGATATTCCTGTAGTTCGCGAGTTCCCAGACGTTTTTCCAGAGGAATTGCCTGGCCTACCCCCGGATCGGGTGTTAGAGTTTTGCATCGATCTCGCCCCTGGGACGATGCCAATCTTTAGACCCCCATATCGTATGGCACCAGCAGAGTTGAAGGAACTCAAGCTACAGTTACAGGACTTGGTGGATAAGGGGTTTATTCGACCTAGTGTCTCCCCTTGGGGCGCACCTGTTCTATTTGTGAAGAAAAAGGATGGGACCTTGAGGATGTGCATTGACTACAGGCAGTTGAATAATGTCACCATCAGGAACAGGTATCCACTTCCCCGCATCGATGATTTCTTTGATCAGTTACAGGGAGCTCGGGTTTTCTCGAAGATTGATTTGAGGTCCAAGTATCATCAGTTAAAGATTAGGGACTCGGATGTTCCGAAGACGGCATTTCGGTCACAGTATGGACATTATGAGTTCCTAGTCATGTCTTTTGGACTCACAAATGCTCACGCAGCTTTTATGGATTTGATGAACCAGATTTTTCATAGACATTTAGATAAGTGTGTCATTGTCTTCATTGATGACATACTTGTCTATTCGAAGAGCCCGGAGGAGCATATGAGGTATCTCCGACTTGTCCTTCAGGTACTGAGAGATAGTTAGCTTTGTGCTAAGTTTTCCAAATGTGAGTTTTGGCTGACTCAGGTTGGATTTCTGGGGCATATTATATCCAGTGAGGGCATTCAGGTCGATCCGACTAAGATTGAGGCAGTGACCAAGTGGGAGCAGCCTAAGAGTCCCACAGAGGTCCGTAGTTTCCTTGGATTGGCTGGATATTATCGGCGGTGTGTGCAGGATTTCTCACGTATTGCAGCGCCGATGACAAAGTTGACTAGGAAGGACATTAAGTTTCAGTGGACCCCAGAGTGTGAGCTCAGTTTCCAGGAGCTTAAGACTCGTTTGACCACTGCTCCGATACTCACCCTCCCAGTCAGCGGTACAGAGTATGTGGTATTCAGTGATGCTTCGAAGCAAGGGCTGGGTTGTGTACTTATGTAGAGCAGACGGGTAATTGCATATGCTTCATGTCAGTTGAAGAAGCACGAGGTAAATTATCCGACTCATGATTTGGAGTTAGCCGCTATTGTTCTAGCTCTTAAGATTTGGTGACACTATCTTTACGGGGAGAAATGTCATATTTTCACTGACCATAAGAGCCTACAGTACTTGTTGACCCAGAGGGAGTTGAACCTCAGGCAGCGCCGCTGGTTGGAGTTGATCATAGACTATGACTTGATTATTGACTACCATCCGGGGAAGGCTAATGTTGTGGCAGATGCTTTGAGCAGAAAGTCATCTGTCACTTTGGCGTATATACGCACTGCCTACTTACCCTTGCTGCGTGACATGAGATTGCTGGGGGTTGAGCTACAGTGTGACTCTCAGGGTGGGTTACTGGCACAGTTTACTGTGCGACCCACTTTATCAGACCGACTGGCCGAGTTACAGAGGACAGACTCTGAGTTGAGTACGGTGATCCGGAGAGTACAGGATGGTCAGGGTCAGGAGTTCAGACTCAGAGATGACGGTATGCTGGTGCTGAATGACAGGATCTGCGTACCTCATGATGAGGATCTACGACGACAGATTCTGGAGGAGGCACACAGTTCCGCTTATGCTATGCATCCGGGTAGTACGAAGATGTATCGTACTATTCGACAGACGTATTGGTGGTCGGGTATGAAGCGGGACATAGCTGAGTTTGTAGCTCGATGCCTAGTATGCCAGCAGGTTAAGGCGGAACATCAGAAGCCGGCAGGGACTTTGCAGCCTCTTCCGATACCGGAGTGGAAGTGGGAGCACATCACTATGGACTTCGTAGTCGGGTTGCCGCGCACCCAGAAACACCATGACGCTATTTGGGTGATCGTTGATCGACTTACAAAGTCTGCCCACTTCTTGCCGATTGAGATTTCTTACACATTGGAGAGGTTAGCCAGGCTGTATATCAGCGACATTGTCCGTCTCCATGGAGTACCTGTATCTATTGTGTCGGACCGAGATCCTAGGTTCACTTCTAGGTTCTGGCCGAAGTTTCAGGGGGAGCTGGGTACATCATTGAGGTTTAGCACCGCATTTCACCCACAGATTGATGGACAGTCAGAGCGTACCATACAGACGCTGGAGGACATGTTGAGAGCATGTGTGCTCGAGTTTACTGGTAGCTGGGACACCCACCTTCCTTTGGTGGAATTTGCATATAATAATAGCTATCAGACTAGCATTGGTATGGCTCCCTATGAGGCTCTATATGGCAGACAGTGTCGGACTCCATTATGTTGGAGTGAGGTGGGTGAGAGACGACTGACGGGTACGGAGTTGATTGATGAAACTGTAGCCAAGGTCAGTGTCATCCGAGGCAGACTGAAGACAGCTCAGGACCGACAGAAGAGCTATGCAGATAATCGTCGTAGGCCTCTAGAGTTTGCAGTCGGGGATATGGTTTTTCTAAAGGTATCCCCCTGGAAGGGCATCCTTCGTTTTCAGAAGAAAGGAAAGCTACACCCTAGATACATCAGACCCTTCCAGATACTTGAGAGAGTCGGGCCGGTGGCATACCGACTAGAGCTACCTGCAGACTTAGAGCAGATTCATGATATCTTCCATGTATCCATGTTGAGGAAGTACATTTCAGATCCGTCCCATATCCTCACAGCACCACCAGTTCAGCTGAGAGAGGACTTGAGCTACGGGGTGCGGGCTATTGAGATCATAGATCGGCGCGTAAAGGTACTTCGAGGTAAGTCTATCCCCCTAGTAAAAGTCCTCTGAAGGAACGCTCATATCGAGGAAGCTACATGGGAGACTGAGGCCCACATGCGGGCCCAGCAACCTCACTTATTTGAGGGAGAGAGTGTTTGAGTGTGATGTACAAAAATTTTGGAAATTTATATGTTGTTGTTGAATATCTTTTTGGATATTTAAGTGTTATTTTTGGAGGACCAAAAATTTTTAAGGGGGGGAGTACTTGTAAACCCCCATCACTTTGAAAAAAAATAAAATTTATTAGACCGGCCGGTTCGGTTAGACCGACCGGGTCAACCGGTCCACCCGAACCGGCCCCATCGAGTAGAACCGCGCAGAAAAGGGCGAAGGAGCTCGCCCTAATCGCGCGACCTCTGCTCCCCTCTTCACCCTCTTCACCCCCTCCGCAGCAGCGGCGACCGACGAGGGCATCGCCGGCGAGCTGCTGCTGCTCCGACCCAGCCCCGTCGCCACCGTCGAGAGGAGGACCGTTGGAGAGATCCGCAGCAGCTTCGGTCGAGCCCCCCCCCCCCTTCGTCGCCATCTCCCCTGCTTCCCCTGTACGCAGCTCGCTCGAGCGCCGACGAGCTCGTCGGCGCTCCATCCGCGGGTCCTCGTCCCCGTCGCCGGGAGTCGAATCGGAGGGGAGCTTGGTAGCGGCGTCAGCCGGAGGAACGCCACCTGCAAACCTCTCCACCGCGCCCGCACAGAGGAGTCGACGCCTCCACCTCGACTCCGATCGGTGGCTGCGTCCACCAGTGCCGCCTCGCCCCACCTCCTCGACAGTGAAGCTGTCGGCGTTCCACGAGTTCTGCGCGAGTTGGAGGTGAGGGATCCCGTCCCTATCTACCTCCTTCGTCCCTCGTTGCCACGGATTCGCGCCCGCCGTCCGCAGAAGGTCCGTCGACCTTCAAACCTTCGAGGGTTCGTTTCTCACGGTCGGATTTGATGCAGCGTGCTTCCGGCCATCTCGCGCACGAGGACGCCGGGGGTCGTCGGCCGGAGCCTGCGCTCGGGCGTAGGCAGCGGAAGGGCCGGCGAGGGCGTCGGCGAAGGAGCCGACGAAGGCGCGATCGGCGAAGAAAGCGGCGAAGGTGTTATTTCGCCCCTTTTCGTAATCGTGATTAAGGATTTCCTTAATCACGATTAGCGCTAATTAACCGTGCTTAGTATAAATAAAATATAATTAGTGAAAAATTATGTTATTGTATGCTTAGTTTAATTAAAAGCATGATTAGCGTTAATTAACTAAGCTTAGTGTATAAGAAATTATTTCTTTAATGAAAACGGTTGGGTCGAATCAAGTGGGGTTAAATCGGTTGGGTTTGAGTTAAGTTTGGGTTCGAGTCAAGTTGGGTTGGGTGAGCCAAATCAAATAAGTTGAACCGGGTTCGAGCTCGAGTCAAACTAGATTGAATTTAATTTAGCTGAACCGGACCCGAACCGAACCAAATCGAACCGAACCGAACCGAACCGGGTGAACAGTAACTCGAACCGTTGACCGAGTCAACAGCTGACCCCGTCAGCATTGACCGGGCCCACCGCCGACCCAGTCAGCGTTGACCGAGTCAACCGCTGACCCAGTCAGCGTTGACCAGTCAACGTTGACCGTTGACCAGGTCAGAAAAATAAATAAAAATAAATTAAATTAAATAATTAATAAAATAATAATAAAATAATAAAATAATATTAAAATATTAAAAAATCAAAAAAATAATAAAAATTTCTATGGGTTCTACTTGGGCTCTGGACGACTTGGGCCAAGTTATGGGTGAGTTTGATGAGTAGAAATTGAATAAAAATTCATTGAAGTTATTAGCTAAAAAAGTAAAAATATGATTAATTTAGAATTCATTAGGTGAGATTAATCCTAAACATGCATAGGATTAATTTAATGTAATAATTATTTAATTGATAGATTTTAATTTATTTATCTTAAGGGAAATAAATTAAATCTATTTTAAATAATTTTTATTAAATAGGATTATTGTGGGTACGCGATCCGAGAAGCTCGGCGGGTGATATTCTCCGCGCGACTTGGTTCGCAGGAGTAGATCGCTATCCTAGGTGCATTGGTTCTCCGTTGGTAGGATTTATTCACGCTAGGGAATTCCCGCTGGGGTTTTCTTAGGAACAATTCTTGGATGTCTTCAATATGATAAACCATAATGTTTGATAAGATTTAAATTGTATGCATGCTAGCATAGTTATCTTATCTAACATGTTTATCTGCTATGTATCTAACATGTTCTACATTCATGTCCGGCATGCTGTATTATTTTCTATGCTTGTGTTAAATAACTACCATGCGGACATAGATAATACATGCGACATGTTAGAACCTTTGGCGACGTCACCGCCACTAAGACAGAAAAAGGGGCCTCTTCCCTTATGTCCCGGTTGACCGCCGCGTCCCGTCGGTGGTCAAAACGGTGACGTCCCGTTAGGCGCCACTCCCGAGTTTGATGCGTAGCGGAGCACTGGGAGCACCACTCCCGACGCTATGCATAGCTTATATACTGGGAGCTTGTAGGGTAAGGGACTGTACACACTCTATGGTCATGTTAGACTGGAAATATGGAGCAAGTCCTTACCCGAAATCTTCACCCGCACGAGTGTCGTTGTAGGCGGCCTCGTGATAGTCTTGAGATGGTTAGCTAGGATGAACCCTACCATGGACTTGGCACCGACGAAGTCGAGGGCCACAGCCCATCGTGCGGATATGTGCCAATCTCGATAGACGTCGACGACTATTGGACTGGGAAGGTGATTTCACATGCGACGTCTTGGACAGTGGATCCGTAGACCGCACGGCTATCACCCTTGACGTCTGCAGACGATCGGATGAGTAGTCCGGATCCTAGGATGGTTATTCCGGCTAGCCGTGGCCGATGATATTTAAGAGAGGTGACCCTGTCTACGGGTAGTTGTGTAGTACTACATGGGTGTCGTGACCCCTACGGTATCCGGGGAGGATGTAAGGGCACGACGGTTTCGCTAGGGGAGGCATGGTTGGCGACTAGTGAAACAACAGGAGAGGGACTCTGGGTCATCCGTCCTCTCTGCCAACATCAGTGCAGTGGGCATAGGTAGAGACTGAGATAGAAAGGCACTGATGGGCTTATTGATACCCCCCGGCCCAGGTAGTCACTAAGCGTAGGCTGACAGCCCGAGTTTATGAAACTTAAAAAGTCTCACCATGACGTAGGTGATAGACTACTGATATGCATACTAGACATGACTTAGATGACATCTAGTGGCATGTACACATGTATTTAATTATTTATTTAATTGGTTATTTATGCTGTCTATTTTTATATAAATTGTTCAAACGATATGGCATGAAAGATGATGATTAATTACCAAAGACATCCTAGAATACTCCTCCTAGCCTTTGATTTCCTTATTCGGTAGAGCCGTAATTTCGCATTAGGCCGCAAGGCTGAGCACACCGCGTTCAATGTGTGTGCAGGTGTCGACGCACGAGATGAGATCGTTGACGGAGGGTTCGTCGTGAAAGGTATACGACTGCTGTTATGAGTTTTCGTATGCCGGTCTTAGATTTGTATTAGGAGATATAGGGACTGTATTTAAGATGTTATTGAAAATGTGGGTGTATGTAGTTTAGTATTTGTATTTATGCCTTGTATGGGCTTGTCGGGCTCATACGGCTGTTGCCACGTGTCGTCCTGCGGGTCGGGGCGTGACACTTTAAGTCTCAAGACTCAGGCTGCGAGCATATGCTTAGTGAATACCCAGGCCAAGGGCATCCACAAGCCCATCAGTGCCTTTCTATCTCTGTCTCTACCTATACTCGCTGCACTGATGTTGACGGAGAGGACGGGTGACCCTTGATCACTCTCAACTATTTCGTTAGTCGCCCCTGATGCCTCCCCTAGCGAAACTGTCGTACCCTTACATCCTCCTCGGACTCCGTAGGGGCAACGACGACTCGTGTAGTACTATACACTACCTGAAGACAGGGTCACCATCAACAAGACTCATCGGCCACGGCTAACCGATATGAAAATTCCTAGGATCCGGACTACTCATCCAACTGTCTGCAGAACGTCATGGATGATAGCCGCGTGGTCTACGGATCCACTGTCCAATGCGTCGCATTGGGAATCACCTTCCCAGTCCAATGGCAGTCGACGTTGATCGGGATAAACACACATCCACACAATGCGCTGTGGCAACCCCGTCTCCATCGGTGTCAAGTCCATGGTAGGGTTCATCCTCGCTAGCTATCTTAGGACTATCACGGGGTCGCCTAAACGACATCTGTGCGGTTATAAGTTTTTTCGGATAGGAACCTACTCCATATTTTCAGTCTAGTATGACCTTCGAGTTGTACGATCTCTTCCCTTACCAGCTCCTAGCGTCTAAGCTATGTATAGCTTCGGGAGCGGTGCGAAGAGAGACATCACCGTTTTGACCATCGGTGGTACGCGGTGGTCAATCGGGGTATATGAGGAATATCCATTTCTGTCTAAATTACAGTTATGTCTCTAAGAGATTCTAACATGTCATTCTATATATCTATGTCTACATGGTAGTTGTTTTGAACATAACATAGAAAATAACATAACATGCTGGACAAGAATTTAGAACATGTTAAATACATAGCATGATAAACATAGCATATCATTCATGTTAGACAAAATAAATTATACTAACATGCATACATCATAGTCTTAACAAGCATTATATTTTATCATATTTAAGATATCTAAGAATTTCTTAAGAAGACCTTAGCAGGAATTTCCTGGCTTGAATAAATCCAACATCGATGAACCAACGTACTTGAGTTAGCGATCCGCTCTTCAGAACCAACCCACGTAGAGATATATCACCCCGACGAAACTACTCAAATCACGTACCAAAAGTAGTCCTAAATAACACAATTATTTAAAATAAAATAAAATTTATTTTTTCCTAAAATAAATAAAATAAAAATTTATCAATCTAACTTATATAATTATCCTAATTAATTATCGCTTAATAAGCCTACATTTAAATTTACGAGCCCAAGTTTAATTTAGGGGTGCATACTTAATTTAATAAAATCATGTTTACCCATTGGGCCATATCAACATGTTGGCCCAAATAAATTATTAATAAATTAATTAAAGTAATTACTATATTTAATTAACACAATCTAAGTATACAAGTTGATAATTAATCCTATCTAATCATTTAATTATTAATTAACCGAATTTTAATTTTTAGTAATTAAATTAATTTAATTAAGCTGAAATAAATTTTATCAAACTTATACCCATTTAAACCCAACACCTCATTTGGCCCAAGTCACCCAAGGGCCCAATTAAAACCACCAGAAATTATTAAATTAATTAAATCTTAATTAATTAAGCTAATAATCTAAATTAGGTTTACTCTATTTAATTATCCCCTAATTCAATTAAACCCAATTTATTAGCATAATTCGGTCAAAGTTAAAATTCGGTCGAGGTTGGTCCAGTCGATTAAAATTGACTATGTTGACTAATAGAGAAAATTTCAATTTATCATGACCCAACCCAGATCTAATTGTCAGCCCAATCCGGTCGGCCCAATTTATTTGTCCAACTCTAACCTAACTTAAATCTTAGATCCGTTCAATCCAACCAGTTGGGTTCAACCCACTCAATCCAATAAACTTAACTCAAGCCAATCCAAACCCGATTTAACCTCACTATATATACCTTAATCAATTTACTAATTATTTACTATTAAACAAGATTACTTTAATTTATCCATTATAAAATTTACTAACTTTATCCATGCTTAATTAATGCTAAGTATGATTAATTAATACTATGTAGGATTAATTAGCGCTAACGCGCGATTAAGGGGGAAAAAGATTTTTAAAAAATAAAAAAATAAAAATTCTTCAAAGGGGCGAGGGCAGAGGCTTTACATCTGCTCGTCCGCTCCTCCTCCGATGCCGGCGATGGGTGCTCCGGCAAGGTCAGCTCAACTCTGGCGACAGACTCTTCGGCTTCGGCGGAGGTTCGACGGGGTCCTCGCGAGTGGTGGCGACGACGACGCTGATGGGCGCGACGAAGCGAAGCTCTCTGCTGCGTGCGATGCGTCTGTAAGGGCAACACTCCGGTGAGCCCTCGTCGAGCTCGCAAACAGCAGTCAGGGACGGAGGAAGGTCATTGATGAGAAGACGACGACAATGGGCGAGGAGGAGGCACAGAGATCCTACGAACTCGCGCGAACCCGGTGGTAGTAGACCGAGCGGCGGAGGGGAAGGAAAATGAGCTATTTGCTCGTCGTCGGCGCGCAGGTGAACCGCTTCGAACGTCGACCCCCGATCGAAGCCTTTGCGAGCAGATTTGGGAAAAGGCCGGCCTCTAAGCTTGTGAAGAGGGTTGGAGCCGGCTCCCCGACGATTGCAGCGGCGAATCGACGTGGGGGGCACGACGGCAGACCTCCGCCGTACTCTCCTTTGCATGGCGGGGATTTACTGAAGGTGGACGGCGACGGGTGACGAACGGTGGACGGCGGGCGCCTGCATTCGCTCCGCTGCAGTGGAAGAGGAGGAGGCGGGGCGTGGTCACAAGCAAATGGGGATCACTCCTACGCTTCCTCCAGTGGTCCACCTCGCGACGGCGAGGATGGGAGGGGGTCGAGGCGACGGTAGCTCAACGGCGGCCTCGACTCCCCTGCTGCTGTGCGGAGTTGCGGAGTAAGATGACGCCGCGCAGATTAGGGCGAGCTCGTTCACCCTCTTCCGCGGGGTTGCTCTTCGAGGGGTGAATTCGCTCGAACCGAGTGAACCGGCCGACTAAGCCGACCTAATTGAACTGGCCGGTCTGATTTTTTATTTTTTTTTAAGGAGTAGGGGGTTACAACCCTACTTTTCCCCTATTTCTACTCCAAACGATCGCCCTCTCCGTGCACGGGTGACTGTCGGCATCCCGCCTTGCAGCCGCGTCACCAACAACGTCGTCGTCGAATGCACCTCCCTCTCTGTTACCGGAAGTCATCGCAGAGACCTCCGGCCGTGCGACGAGCATGGAGATGGGAGGTGACTTCTTTTCCCTTCACCATTCATCCCACGACATCAACTCCTCGCTTCGCCTCGCCGCCGTTGCTGGTGCCGGAGAACCGCCGCCGCCGCCTCCGAAGACCCCGACAAACCCTCGTCGGAGTTGAGGAGAACTCTCACCGGAGTTGGAGAAGATGACCGCACGCGAGCAGAGGTACCTCGCGCTCGCCCCTTTTCGTTTGTTTCTTAAACATGATTAATGCTTAATTAATTAAGTTAAGATTAGTTTATTAAGTTAATCAAGTGGGATAATTAATGGATTAAGTAACTAGTTGAGTTGAACTAATTAATTGAGTTTGAGTCGAGTTTGGGCCGGACTCAGGTCCAGGTTGAATTTAATTGGAGTTAGGCCGAACGAGTTAATTATTTTGGGTTCGAGCCAAACTAGTAAATTGGATTTGGTTCGGGCTCGAGTCTGATTGAATCAGATTGGGTTGGTCGGACCAAATCAATTGGACCGGATCTAATTGAATTAGACCGGATCCGAGCTGAACCAAATTGAATTAATCTGAACCTGGGTCGAACCAAATTGAATTGATCCGAACTTAAGTTGAACCAATTAAATTGATTTAAGCCCGAATTAAACTCAATCAAATTGAATCAAGTGAGATTCGAACCAAATTGAATCAGATTGAATTCAAATTAAACTAATTTGACTGTTTGAACCCGAACTGAGTCAAATTGATTGGGATTGTGTCAAAATTGATGAATTTAGTTAATTAAAATTAAATTTAACCAATTTTAATTTTTATTGTATGCATTGGGTTTGAACCCAAATTAAAGTTAATTTTGACCAATTTTGATCAGATTAACTTGGATAATAAATAGATTGGGCTTAGGCTTCATGAATAGACTTGAACCAAACAGATTGAGCTAATTACATGGTTAGGTCCAAATTAAGGGGATAGATCGGATTAACATAAATTAATATATTTATATCCAAATTAATTCAGAAAATTTATTTAAAATTCTAAATAAATTTTCTTATGCTAGGAAAATTATTTGGACTTGATATGCCATACTATTAATACTCCGGGACTTCAATTGGATTGGTTCTAAAGTCCCAATATTGGTACGGGTGCGTAGGCTCATCATAGTATGATTTATTCTAGTTATGAAAATCTTAATTAGATTTTGTTGAAAAATTCTCCGATGCATGTCAAATAAATAAATATCATGCTTCTAAAACTACTAAGAAAGATGCATGTTATGTTATTATATTTTTATATTTTATTTAGCATGCTAATTTGCTATATATGCTTATTTTATTTTTTACTCGATATATTATTTTTACTGCATGTTAATTAATTATGCTGAAATGAAATGTTGAATGCAAATAATATTATGCGTAAAATGATAAAAGATGAAGCAAACATAGAACATTATTTCATGATTTACACCAGACACTTTAGTATAGAGACATAGGTGATATGATACTAGTACCACTTAAGAACATCACCAAAATTTAAACTAAGGGTGTTATTAATGCACCCTAAATGACATCACGAACCATTAGCGTTCGGTTAGTGATGTTCACCTACCAGCACCTCCCGATGCTACAGATCATAGATAGCTTAGATACTGGGAGTGAGCTGAGGGTTGGACCAGATTAACTCCTAGGTCAATATGGACCAAAAATAGAGTGGGTCTATACCCAGATACCGATATCCGCACGTGTGCCGCTTAGGCAACACTATGATAGTCCTTAGATGGCTAGCGAGGATGAACCCTACCATGGACTTAGCCACGATGTAGTCGGGATAGCCACAGCCCATTGTGCGAATGTGTGTTTATTCCGGCCAACGTTGATTACTATTGGACTGGGAAGGTGATTCCCTACGTGAAGTTTTAGACAGTGGATCCGTAGACCACACGGCTATCATCCTTGACGTTCTGCAGACAGTCGGATGAGTAGTCTGAATCCTAGGATTATTATTTCGGCTAACCGTGGCCGATGAGATTATCATGATAGTGACCCTGTCTGCGGACAGTTTGTAGTACTACACAGGTGTCGTTGCCCCTACGAATTCGGGGAGGATGTACGGGCACAATGATTTCGCTAGGGGAGGCATGGTCAGCGACTAGCGAAACGATGGAGAGTGATTATGGGTTATCCGTCCTCTCCGCCTGTAAACCCCCATCACAAAAAAAAAAAAAAAAAAAAAAACGGTTCAGGTGAACCGGCCGGAGAGCCGGCCGGTCCAGCTGAACCGGCTTGGACCGGGCGAGGAAGCGAGACGGGGCGAGCGAGAAGAGCAAACGCCCTTCCCACTCGAGCCATCGCCTCGAGCACGCGACGAAGCAATGCCGCTTCGTCTTCTCCCGCACCGAGCAGCGCCGACGCTCCGCCTTCCGCCGTCGACTGCTGCACGTCGCCGTCGACGGTCGTCTGCCCTCGTCCACCCCCAGCGAGCTACTCCCGACGGAAAGGGCGACTCGGCGACGCCCTTTTTCCATCCCGTTCGCGCGACCACCGCAGCAGAGGAACTGCTGCCGATCGATCGCCGCCCAGCACTCGCAGCCCCTCGGCGGACGTCTTCTCCGCCGCGGTTGGAGACGCCGGCCGTCTCCGCGTCTCCACGGGCCTTCGAGGAGTTCGCAGACCCCTCGGCGGGCGGCTGAGCTCGCCGCCTCTGTTCGAGCGATCGAACCCTACCGGCGGCGGCTGCAAATCGCGATCCGGTCGCTTCGCCGGCCGCAAACCTCGTCCTTACCTTCTCCAGTCGTCCGCGAGGTGAGCAGCCGCGTTTTCCCCATGAAAAGGGGTGGTTTTCACCCTCCGGTGGAGACGCCGTGAGTTCGCCGGAGACGACGCCGGAAAGATCGCCGTTTAGGCGCTGATGGTCGTCCTTCTCGCAGATCGGCGTAGTCTCCGCGTTGAGCGAGGAGCTACGAAGCTCGCCGGCCGTTTAGCCTTCGTTTTCGCGAGTTCCGGCGAGGTGGCGGCTAGGGTTCCGGCGGCGGCGCTGAGTTTTCCGGCAGCGCACAGTTAATCCGGCGAAGGTGCTTAATTAGGGCTTAATCGCGATTAGCGCTAATTAAGTGTGCTTAGTGTAAATAAAATATAATTAGTGGAAAATTATGTTATTGTATGCTTAGTTTAATTAAAAGCATGATTAGCGTTAATTAACTAAGCTTAGTGTATAAGAAATTATTTCTTTAATAAAACGGTTGGGTCGAATCAAGTGGGGTTAAATCGGTTGGGTTTGAGTTAAGTTTGGGTCGAGTCAAGTTGGGTTGGGCGAGCCGAATCAAATAAGTTGAACCTGGTTCGAGCTCGAGTCAAATTAGATTGAATTTAATTTAGCTGAACCGGACCCGAACCGAACCAAATCGAACCGAACCGAACTGGACCGGGTGAACAGTAACTCGAACCGTTGACCGAGTCAACAGCTGACCCAGTCAGCATTGACCGGGCCCACCGCCGACCCAGTCAGCGTTGACCGGTCAACAGCTGACCCAGTCAGCGTTGACCGGGCCCACTGCTGACCCAGTCAGCGTTGACCAGTCAACGTTGACCGTTGACCGGTCAGAAAAAATATAAAATAATAAAATAATATTAAAATATTAAAATAATATTAAAATATTAAAAAATCAAAAAATCAAAAAAAATAATAAAAATTTCTATGGGTTCTACTTGGGCTCCTGGATGACTTGGGCCAAGTTATGGGTGAGTTTGATGAGTAGAAATTGAATAAAAATTCATTGAAGTTATTAGATAAAAATACAAAAATATGATAAATTCATAATTCATTAGGTGAGATTAATCCTAAACATGCATAGGATTAATTTAATGTAATAATTATTTAATTGATAGATTTTAATTTATTTATCTTAAGGGAAATAAATTAAATCTATTTTAAATAAATTTTATTAAATAGGATTATTTTGGGTACGCGATCCGAGAAGCTCGGCGGGTGATATTCTCCGCGCGACTTGGTTCCCAGAAGCAGATCGTTATCCCAGGTGCGTTGGTTCTCCGTTGGTAGGATTTATTCACGCTAGGGAATACCCGCTGGGGTTTTCTTAGGAAAAATTCTTGGATGTCTTCAATATGATAAACCATAATGTTTTGATAAGATTTAAATTGTATGCATGCTAGCATAGTTATCTTATCTAACATGTTTATCTACTATGTATCTAACATGTTCTACATTCTTGCCCGGCATGCTATTGCTTTCTATGATATGATAAATGACTACCATGCGGACATAGATAATACATGTGACATGTTAGAACCTTGGCGACGTCACCGCCACTTAGAGAAAAAGGGGCTTTTTTCCATATGCCCCGGTTGACCGCCGCGTCCCGACGGTGGTCAAACGGTGACGTTTCCGTTAGGCGCCACTCCCGAGGTTGATGCATAGCGGAGCACTGGGAGCACCACTCCCGACGTTATGCATAGCTCATATACTGGGAGCTGGTAGGGTAAGGGACTGTACACACTCCATGGTCATGTTAGACTGGAAATATGGAGCAAGTCCTTACCCGAAACCTTCACCCGCGCGAGTGTCGTTGTAGGCGGCCTCGTGATAGTCCTGAGATGGTTAGCTAGGATGAAACCTACCATGGACTTGGCACCGACGAAGTCGAGGGCCACATCCCATCGTGTGGATGTGCGCTAATCTCGATAGACGTTGACGGCTATTGGACTGGAAATGTGATTCCACATGCGACGCCTTGGACAGTGGATCCGTAGACCGCACGGCTATCACCCTTGACGTCTGCAGACGATTGGATGAGTAGTCCGGATCCTAGGGTGGTTATTCCGGCTAGCCGTGGCCGATGATATTCAAGAGAGGTGACCCTGTCTACGGGCAGTGTGTAGTACTACATGGGTGTCGTGACCCCTACGGTATCCGGGGAGGATGTAAGGGCACGACGGTTTCGCTAGGGGAGGCATGGTTGGCGACTAGTGAAACAACAGGAGAGGGACTTTGGGTCATCCGTCCTCTCTGCCAACATCAGTGCAGCGGGCATAGGTAGAGACAGAGACAGAAAGGCACTGATGGGCTTACTGATACTCTTAGCTAGGGTAGTCATTAAGCGTAGGCTGGCAGCCCGAGTTATGAAACCTAAAAAGTCTCACTATGACGTAGGTGACATCTAGTGACATGTACACATTTAATTGTTTATTTAATTGTTTGTTTATGCTGTCTATTTTTATATGAATTGTTTAAAATGAAATGGCATGAAAGATGATGACTAATTACCAAAGACATCCTAGAATACTCCTCCTAGCCTTTGATTTCCTTATTCGGTAGGACCGTAATTTCGCATTAGGCCGCAAGGCTGAGCACACCGCGTTCAATGTGTGTGCAGGTGTCGATGCATGAGACGAGATCGATGACGGAGGGTTCGTCGCGGAAGGTATACGACTGCTGTTATGAGTTTTCGTATGCCGGTCTTAGATTTGTATTAGGAGATATCGGGACTGTATTTAAGATGTTATTTGAAAATGTGGGTGTATGTAGTTTAGTATTTGTATTTATGCCTTGTATGGGCTTGTCGGGCTCATACAGCGGTTGCCACGTGTCGTCCTGCGGGTCGGGGCGTGACACCGCCAGCATCAGTGCAGCAGGCATAGGCAGAGACATAGACTGTAATAGCACTGATGATCTTAGGAAAATCCCAGGCCAGGGCTTTCCTTAAGCATAGGCCGGCAGCCCGAGTCATGTGATATAAAAATAAAGATGTTATATATAATTTACACTAGTGACACCGACATGGTATATAACCTAAGTGACATTTAGAGACATACATCTTCCTACAACCTAGGTTGATATAAAACATAGTCAGATGATACATGTAAGACACTAAAAAACTTGTTATGTGATAACTAATCCCACTAATGCATCCTTGAACGATCCCCCCTAGCCTTGGATTTCGTGTTGTGGTTTCGAGCTGTAATTTCACACTAGGCCGCAAGGTTGAGCACACCGCGTTCAATGTGTGTGCAGGTGTAGCAGTGACGATCAAGATCGTGGACGAGGATTTTATTATCGGAGGTTGTCAAACATCATCGTTTAGATTTTTCTTTATTTATTACGGAGCGTAGAGTGTAGTAGACTTATATCGAGACTGTACTAGAAGATTGTATTACACTGATATTATCTTGGTGAGTTATTTATGTTGTAGAGATTGGATCTTATTATACCTTGCATGGGTCTGCGGGCTCATGCGGCGGTTGCCATGTGTCCGACAGGTGGGTCGGGGCGTGACATATGTTATGGGTGCTTCAATGGTTATCTTGGTTGAGTCCTCATGGCTCTCAACATTGCCATAAGTTTCTCGCATAATGGACATGCATGCGTCATATATAGCCCACTATAGAAAATACACTTGGCTCCTCGTACTGACCCTCAATCATGTCACCTCTCACTAGCATTGTCATTATTATAGGGTACGATAAGACTTGGTGAGGGGGTTTAATGCCCACATGCAACTCTATCACAAGTTTGTCGGGTTCCCGAGGAGATGGGGGCCTTTGTTGTCTCTATTACTTTGCCTCGGCCGATTGTGATGTAATGGTTGCCGAAGATCAAGCAGCCCCTTAGCAATGATGATGGCATACTAAAGGTTGTCGATGCATTTGCATATCGGTTATGTTTGCATCAAGTGTTGTAGCCCTTGAAAAAATATAAAACTTGTCTACCTCGACCATGTCATGAAGGTCCAACAGTATATAGTTTAAATTATGCATGTACTCATAGATAGCGCGTGTCTGCTTCAATATCTATAATCGTTCCCATGCGACCCAAGTTGCATTGATGGGAAGGAACCAACATCGGAGTTCCTCGATTATCATTGATTAATAAGCAATGGTGGTCATTTTCTTATTCATGTGCGTATTACAATGGATGTGTCATCACTACTTGGCATCACCAGCGAGATAAGTAGTGGTAGTGGGGGCTTTTCCACATTGTCAATGCGAGCAATAAGGAAAAACTATTCTATGTCCCATAGAAAATTTTTCAGCACTTAAGCGCTGCACTCTCTATAAAGTAGTTCTAAGACGTGCACGCCACCCTTTGGTCGGTGATGTAGCTCCACCCATAGCACTTCTAACTCCACATGAAGATCCCGCATATTCATAGGTTCTTGAGGGGGGAAAGATGTCACATATGCCTACCGGGGTTAGAGTTGTGTTCAATCTTTATTCGAAGGAGCTCGCAGTACAGTTGCATCTACAATGAATTAGAGCTCATTCATGTAGTCATGTAGCGAGCTGAGGCACTAGATGTTCTTGCCAGACGTCACTCAAACTAATGCCTCCAACAAGCTAACTTGATCAATAAATTGATCTTAAGCTTATTTTATCACCATATTGAGGGAAAAGGAAAGGAGAAAAAGCAATCTACTTCAAGCAAGCATCCCATATGGATTTCATGGGGATCGAGATCACTGTCGATATCGATCCACCAAGCGGAAACCTATATATGAGGATTTAAGGAGAGGAGTCAATATCCTTTATCATAGTTTGCCTCTATCAAAGAAAAACTTACTCTAATACCAATTGACATATCCCCAATTAAATCATGATAAGTTCGTGGAAATCACATTGTTTAATGGGAATGTGTGGCATAACATCATTGACCCTACCCACATTCACAAGTGTGCTAAGAGTGAGTTGCGAAAGCTTGGAAAACGATAAGAATGATAAGAACAAATATAGGAAAAATATTACCTTATTAGCACCTAAAAAATCCTTCAATCACCATCGTTTATAGGACAAATAACTAGTCTCTCAACTCTCTTATTATAATCATGCTTACCAACTTTTTTTTTATTATACCAATTATCTGCTCTATTTTAAATATTGATGTGGTTATGCTTTGAAAGGAGATAATTCTAACTATTTTTAGATCTTTTTATTATTAGCATAATCTAACTTATGATGAATCATCATGTATTATTATGGAATGGGTTGAATAATACAGCCCAAATACACCCTCAATCTTAGGATCATGACATATAGACTGTGCTCAAGCTAGCTAGGCATGCCACCCATGAGTACCTCATGCGAGATTAGGTCGGATCGAGTGAGACATGATACACTTTGTACCAATGCGTCATGTCATGTTTGGCCCACCGGCACCAGCTTGGGCATGACCCAATTACACGGTTATATTATTTTTTAAGATGATTATGTATTTATTCGGAAGTATAAATCTCTCTGGTTAGAGTAATTTGGTTCTATACGGGAGGATCATGAGAAGAAATATTACTATCAATTGGTTACCAGTAAATATTTTAACTAGATAAATTTTGATTTCATGCATATTTAAAAAAAAATGATTAGGATGGAATTTTTTATTGCTTAACTTCGCTGGTTTCCACATTAATCTATAAAATAATTTTAACTTTTGTTTAGTCCAACACTGCGCGTGAAACATTCATATATAATACATTATTTTTGATAAAAGGGGACTAAAATTGTCGATGTGCAATTCGTATGCAATTTCATATCAGGATCATATTCTTGATGACGTGAGTCAGACTAAATTATTATGTTCTCAGTGGACTTGGTCATATCTCTGGTCAAAGTCATGCTTGAGAGTATTAAAGTCTAAATAGTCCATGTCATCAATCGTTCCATCGTGGCCCCACATTGCGTGTGAAACATTCTTCTCCCGAATCCGGTGGCCAATTATTTTCTCTAACGTTGCACTTTAAGAGATCGGTGATGATAAAAAATGTGGATTGGGCTCACCCAGCTGTTGACCCTAAACCTAATCGAGCCCGAGTCAACTCGCAGTCCGACCAAAACTAATCGTTCCATGCATCGACCCGGAATTTGAAATGGAAATTATCAATCAAAGCTTATTATGCGCAAATCTCGCAGCCGCGAGGAGATCGCGGTTCACGAATCATAAAGCGATGGAGTAGTAGTGGCAGTCGATTTGGTCGCGGGTCCCTCATTTTGACTCTACCCCGCGTCGCTCTTTTAATTACGTGGTCGTTAAATTATTAAAACCTACTCCTCCTCCCTACGTTTTTTTTTTCTTTCAACTAACACATGCGTCGTCCTCCTTCCCTGCTCCACTTTTCCTTGTCCTCTTCCGATCCTTCGCGTTTAATAGAAGACTCGCGGCGGAGCGACCTTCATCGACTGCACCGGGGAAATGGAGTCAACCTCCTTCGCCTTCTTCTTCTTCTTCCACTGCTTCTCCCTCTTTGTGGTGCTACCGCCGCCCGCCTCATCCTCCTGCGGCCCGTCGGACCTCCGGCTTATCTCCCTCGCTTTCCGGCAAGTTGATGGATTCAAACCGCCCCCTCGCGACGCCGGCGAGTGCTCCCTCGTCCTCCCATCCTGCAACCTCACCGGCACGGTGTCGTGGATGTACCTCCGCAACGTGTCCGCCCTCCGCGTCCTCGACCTCTCTGGCAACTCCCTCCATGGCTCCGTCCCCGGTGGTTTCTGGTCCTCCCCGGCGCTCCTTGACGTCAACCTCTCCTCCAATCGCCTTGGCGGTGCCCTCCGATTCGAACCCACGGGACCCTCCTCTCCGCCTCCTCTACGGTCGCTCGACCTCTCCGGAAACCGGTTCACTAGCGCTGCTGGCCTCGAATCCCTCCCCCGTTTGGAGGTCCTTGACCTGTCCCGAAACAGCCTCGCCCTCGTGCCTCCCGGGTTGAATAAGCTACGGCGGCTTCGACGTTTGGATGTTTCGATGAACTCCATGAGAGGGGTGTTTCCCGGTGGGTTGCCGCCGCTCCACGCCGGGCTCGCTTACTTGAACGTTTCCTACAATAACTTCACCGGCATCGTGAAACCGGACGTGGTGAAGAAGTTTGGGATGTCTGCATTTGTAAAGGCCGGAACTCTCCGATTTCCATCTTCTGCACACGTCGCGCGTTCGTCTTCTCCGACGCCGCTCCCGTCGCAGAAGAAGAAGGACAAGCAGAGGAGATGGAAAAGAGAGATAAAGTTTGGAATCATCGTCGGAGTTGCCTCTGTTCTCGTGGTTTTTGTGGTCATCCTGTGCGTGGTAATGAAGAAGAAGAGAAAATGGCGGAAGGATGACAAGAAGTGGGCAGAGAAAGAAGTGGCCACGGCGGCGGTGTCTCCTCAGGAAGCGAAGTGGGTGGTCGGGGCGAAAATGTCAGCACCAGTGGTGCTGTTCGAGAAGCCGCTGATGGAGTTGAGCTTCGCGGACTTGGCGAAAGCTACTTCAGGGTTCGGAAGGGAGTCTCAGATGGCGGAAGGCGGCCGGAGCGGCCCCGCTTACAGGGCGGTGTTTCCGGATGACATACACGTGGTGGTCCGGGTGGTGGAGGCCGCCCGGGAGGCAGAGGAGCGCGCGGCCGCCGCCTACTTCCGTGACCTCGCCCGTCTTCGCCACCCCAACCTCCTCCCTCTCCTCGGTTACTGTATTCCAGGTATTCTTCTCTCCGGTGTTAATTCTTTCTCGAGATATATAATTGATCAATTGTCTAAAAGATCGAATTCGATCGTCGTCAGGGAAGGAAAAGCTCGCTTTGTACGAATACATGGAGAAGGGAGACCTCCATCGGTGGCTCCACGAGCTGCCGGCGGGAAAACCCGACGTGGAGGACTGGAGCGGCGACACCTGGGAGCCACACAGCGGAGAGGAGAGGCACGAGGATACGGTGGCGGGGCGGTCCGCGGAGGTCGGCGACTGGCCGACGCGCCACCGCATCGCCCTCGGCATCGCACGCGGCCTCGCCTTCCTCCACCAGGGCTGGGTCGGCTCCACCCGCGGGGTCGCCCATGGCCACCTCGTCCCCTCCAACGTGCTCCTCGGCGACGACCTGGAGCCACGGGTGGCCGACTTCGGGAGCGCTGCCGCCGGGGGCACAGCGGAGGGCGACGTGTACGACTTCGGGGTTGTGGTGATGGAGCTGGTGACGGGGAGGGAAGGCTGGTCGGAGGAGGCGGTCGGCTGGGCGCGCGGGATGGTCCGATCCGGCCGGGTGGCGGAAACGGTCGACCCTCGGCTCAAGTTGGCCAGTGCGGAGGAGGAGAAGGAGGTCGTCGAGTGCTTCCGCGTCGGCTACCTCTGCACCGCGCCGGCGGCGGAGAAGCGGCCGACGATGCAGCAGGTGGTGGGGTTGCTCAAGGACCTACACTCCACCTCCCGCTCCGCCGCCGGCGGCCGAGCCGCCACTACTTTTGCCGCTTGAGCATAAAAAAACATATTTAATGTAAATTTCATCTCTATTAGTTGAGCTCTCGGCATCTCAATCATTCTCTCAGCATCGATAATTTGTTTTGTGCTGCCATTATAGAGAGGAAACAGCGGTGAGTGGGAAAGGTGGAAAGCTGCGAGCGGTGGGCACCATTATTGTCGGACAACGAATCGAGCGAGAGAAAGAAAGAATTAAAAAAAAATTAAAAGGAAGAGGAAGAAGAATTAGAAGATTAAAAGGAGTCAAAATTGGGGATGTGGAATGCGTTAAAGGGGGAGAAGATGGCGATGGATGGCGAAGTGTTGGTGGTTTGCGCCGAGCTGCTTCAAGGAGGAGGCATCTACTTTTTGTTTCCTTCCTGCTTTCCTTAATTCCCTTCCCTTCTTCTCTCTTTCGGCTTCTTTTCCACCAAAAAGACCTGCAAATTGCTCTTGCTTTCTTAAATTCTATAGAGATTTAGAGTTTTTAAAAAATATAATTTTGTACTATTGTGAGAAAGAAGGCAATCATATGGCAGTCATTTTAGACCATAACATATATATATATCTGCTTCTAAATTAAAGATGTTAGATATGTACTGGAGGAATCCAAACTATGTAAAAAAATTCTAAATTTGAAATAATTTAACTTTTACTTTTATCATCTTCAGTGGCAGACGATGGAGGCAGCAGTTGAATTCATCCGTTTGGCCACAATTTGCAGCGTGAATACTTTCGTCGCTCAGGCAAAACATCAAACACTTGGCGACATAATGCAAATTTAATTGCATCTTCTCGTCTTCTGCTTCAGACTTTACAGGGTTATCGTGTGAGAAGCTGGATCAGCAGAGGGTTCGATTAAATGCTTGGCAGAGAAGAAGACAGCCTCCATTAATACTCCTCATACTTGGGAAATGTAAAAGAGCGAGCTTTATAGCTCACTCACTCATCAGAATGGTGTCTCCCAACGCGTTTTAAGTTTTAACCGGGGACGACGTCCACAAGGCGGTGATTGAGATGCGTATATGGCCAATTAGCCATTAATGGCGGCTGCTACAGCTGCAGCAGCAGCTGCGAGCGCAATGGGCGCCGGACCCCAAGGAACAGGAGAGGGGTTGTCCATCGCGCACCAAACCAGCCCGACGTTTTGCCGCAGTGAAAGATCGCTGACAGGTCGAGCACGCAACCGGCGCCCACGGGGTCACGGGAGGCTTGTGATCGATCTCGGTCGACAGACAGACAGACGAGAGAAGGGGAGAGGCTTTGAACTCGCTGGGGCTACAAAGAAGTAACAGACGAAAAAAAAAAAAGAGATTTAACTGGAAATGCTAACGGCTTCGTCCTCGCTGGTGTTCCCTTGTTCTTTAGGGCTTTACATCTCTCCGCGGAAGAAGAGGGTCAACTGGCTATTTTGAACTGAGGCAATGGCTGACTCAGTGACCAGCAGATCGGCCTTAACATGTCTCGACCGGCACTTTGGGACCAGCCATATTTTGCAGGAAGCATTAACCCAGGTCCATGGCTCATGGCTGCCACTATAAATCGATGCCATTGTTTGGAAACTTGGTATAAAATACCTGTATCTGCATCCCCCATTCTAAGCTTTATGTCCGTCTTTAATCTTCACGAGGTGAATGCTTGCATGGTAGTGGACGATGCAATAATTATAGTATCATGAATTCAAGTGCAATTGTTAGAACTTTCAAGAAGTGATCAAACAGAGGTGAAGATTGCATAATGTGCTGCTCACTTAATGATATCCAATAGAAGGATCTAGCAAGAAGGCATCGAAAAGAATTGAGGATGAGGCTAATTGATCACTCGTGAGGAAGGAGATGGTGGCGATGAAGGTTTGAGTTAAGTTAATTTAGGTTTAGTCTAGATATTAGTCAGATTAAGTTTCTCAATTAGCTATTGAGTTTAGTTAAGATAGGTTAAGCTTAGTTGAGTTAGGTTTAGTTCAAGAATAAGTTAGGTTAGTCAAATGTTTGGTTAGTACTCGGTTGAGTTGGTGGTTGGATTTAGGTTTAAATTTAGTTAGTGGGCGGACGCTGGCATGGTTAAAATTTGAGTTTGATTATAATTCAAATATCCAACTGAGTGTGATAGTTCAACTTGGATCTACAGCAATCATTTCATCAAGAAGGACATAAAGATTCCCGAATCCACTATACATTGACCATTAAAGCTTCATCACTTTTCAGGTTAAAAAGTGGCTTTTGAAGAGATAAGAAGAAGCTAACTTATCACCCACCTCCATGTTCAGAAGTTTCAGAAAGATTCATTGGCATATCTATCTATTTCACTTATCCACAAACACACAGCATCTTAAGGAGTAAAAAAGAATCAGAGCAATATCCATGTTAATTATCCATGTTTGCCGATTTGGATGGCAGTTTGAACTGTTTTGTTTGGATTAGAAAAAAAAAAAAAAGACGGTCAATTTGGGTTTGGAGGATTTTATTCTTAACATTGAGGCAACTTTTTGGGGCCTGAAAGCCCAGGAGAACTGTGCATTAAACAAAATTTTTCGTTAGTTACAGCTCAATTATCCATGGAAACCAAACCAACGATTCAACTTTGCATTATCTCACATCTCCGAAGGTCACTAATTTATTCTTTCCATGGATTCATTTATGTTTAAAATTTAGTGCAGTGTACCACCCAGTTGGAAATTTAATGCAGAAATGTCTCCAGAGAGGAGGCCAAGATCTTTAGGAGAGACCACCAGAACAAACTCACTGCTCTCTGCTCATCTGAAGAACACTACAAAAATCCAACTCAGTATCCTGGCCTTCTTACTGTGGTCATGTGACAAGGCCAGTTCGTTCAAATTTGAGGGAGAACACTCGTCCATTCGTATTGGTTTCGAATTCAGGGAGAGCAGAATGGATGGAGACCAAGGCGTTGCTTTGCTGGTCATCGTGATCCTCGCCGTCCTCTCGCTCGTCTCCCTCCTCCTCGCCTTCAGCTATTACTGCTACATCAGCAACCAGGTCACGGAGCACCTGGAGTCCCTCGGCGGTAAGTTAGCCGCTATCACCGTCTCTTCCTTCCTTTCCTCCTCCAGTTCGTCGCTTGTTTCCCTCAAATTCCGGAATTTTTTTTCCGTTTCAGGACCCGGGAAGAGGGGGGAGCGGCAAAAGGCGGCGCCTTTAGGTGGCGGCGACGGCGGAGAAGCGCTGGCAGTGGTGAGGGAGAGAGGGGCCCTGGGGTTTACCTACAAGCAGTTATGTGCCGCCACTGAGGGGTTTAGGAAGTGCAATGTGGTCGGCCGTGGAAGCCTCGGCGCCGTGTACAGGGGCATGCTCGCCGACGGGCGCAAAGTTGCGGTCAAGCTCTTGGACCGGGGCGGGGAGCACACGGAGGAGGAATTTAAGATGGAGGTCGTCTCTTGCTCCCATTTCTTCCCCTAATCGTTCTCTTCTTCTTCGGTTGTGGCTTCACAGGTCCACGTCTTAGATTGATCAACATCTGGGGATTCTTGCGTTCTCAGGTAGAATTGCTGAAGCGGCTTCGCTCGCCGTATCTGCTTACGCCGATCGGTCACTGCTTGGGTTTCGGCCACCGCATCTTTGTACATGAGTTCATGGCTAATGGTGGCCTTCAGCAACATCTGCGCCCTAAAGGAGGTACTGGCAGATTGAATTCTTTCATTAGATAGTTAGAAATTCTTCTATGATATACCTCATACCATTTTTTTTTTGCTGAAGATAGAATCATCCAAAAATCTTCATTGGTACAGACATCTTTTTTCAATGATTCCACATTCTGCTGAGGCATATAAGTATACAAACAGTTCTTGTTGAAGTCCATCTTTGACATATTTCAACATGCAGATAATTGCGTTGGAACTTCTATATTGGGCTGGGAAACCAGACTCCGAATAGCTCTTGAAGCTGCAAAAGGATTGGAATACCTTCATGAGCATGCCACTCCACCTACAATCCACAGAGACTTCAAAAGCAGCAACATTCTTCTGGACAAGAACTTCCATGCCAAGGTTTCTGGATTTGGCTCAGCAAAGCTTGGATCAGAGAGAGCTGGGGGCCACATCTCTACTCGCATCCTAGAAACACAAGGATACGTCGCACCGGAGTAGAAACTGAACTGAATCGCCGACTTCCTTGTCTTAAACTCAGAATTCAAGAATCAATGTCATGTTCTACTGTTTGACAACTTGCAGATATGCTTTAGCTGGGCGTTTGACAACCAAATCAGATGTGTACAGTTATGGAGTTGTTCTATTGGAGCTGCTAACAGGAAGAGTTCCAGTGGATGTGAATAGGCCTCCAGGCGAAAGTGTTCTTGTGTCATGGGTCAGTATTACTATTCATCTTTATATGAATGAGGAGCAACAGCATTGTCTTTAACTTTACTGATAAGATTCGGTGACGCTTGCTACTCCTTGTTCCTATTCTTTTCGTCCCAGCTTAATGCCAGTTTGAAGGCTAATCTCTCATTGCATCCTAATAGAATTTATTTTTTTTCCTTTGTTTCATCCTTTACATTGAGCTGGCAGGCTCTGCCTTTGCTCAGTGAGAGAGAAAAAATTGTTCAGATAATGGATCCTGCGTTGGAAGGGCAGTATTTAGTGAAGGATGCCGTTCAGGTTGCTGCCATTGCAGCCATGTGTGTGCAAGCAGAGGCTGATTACAGGCCTCTAATGACAGACGTTGTGCAGTCTCTCCTTCCCTTTGTCAATAACATCTTCCCATATTATTCTCTTGCTTCCGGACCTGCAGTGAAGAGTTAAATAGTGTGCTTGTTTAACAGCTTTATGAAACATCATATCTTCAAACTTTGTTAAACGTATTAATTCCTAGATATTTTATATAATTTATTATACTCTGATAATGTGCTACCAATTTATGTGTAAACCCCTCACCAGTTGAGAAAAAAAAATATAATAAAAAAAATAAAAATAAAAAAAAGAGAAGAAAAAAAAAATGCACGCCCCATCCCGTACCCATTCCTTCCGCCTTCATCGTCTCCATCCTCGCCCCCTTCATCGCCGCACTCGTCCTCGCCGACCTGCCGGAGAAGGGAAGGCGACCATTCGTGAAAGGGCCAACGCCTCCGGCCTCTTCCCACAGACCCCGCAGCTTGCTCGCCAGCGTCTCCTCCTCATCGTGCAGCCACCTCTTCCAAGAGATGAAGGAGCTTGGGCGGATTCGCCGGCACGCCCTTCGCCGCGACCCACCGTCCCTCGCCTCGCCGCTGTCGGAGCTTGCAGCAGGAGGGGCTGCCTTCCTCTGCTCGCGGGTGGAAACAGAGCCACGAGCAGAGGCCCTCGATCGCACGCCCACGAGCGGCGATCCCTCTCCGCCCGTGCCTCCTCCTCGCCCATTGCCGTCCTCTCGTCGGCGACCTCTCTCCGTCCCCGATCTGTTGTTCGCGAGCTCGACGAGGGCTCGCCGGAGTGAATCCCTCGCCGATCGCTTCCCACGCGGCAGCGAGCTTCACTTCGCCGCCTCCATCGTTATCGCCGCTGCTCGCGGGAACCCCGGCGGACCATCGCCGAAGCCGGAGGACCGTCGTTGCTTTTCGGATTAATATTTGGTTAATTAATCTAAGTTTAGTTAATGAGTTAATTAAGTGGATTAAATAAATGAGTTAAGTAATTAGTTGAGCTGAATCAATTAGTTCAGTTGAGTTGAGTCTGAGTCGGACTTGAGTTCAGATTAAGTTTAATTGGAGTTGGGCTGAATCAGTTAACTAAGTTGGGTTCCAACTAAATCAGTAAATTAGATTTGGTTCGGGCTCAAGTCTGATTGAGTTAGATTGGGTTGACTGAACCGAATCAATTAGACCGGATCCAATTAAATTGCACCGGATCCGAGTCGAACCAAATTAAATTGAACTGAACCTAAGTCGAACCAAATTGAACTGATCTGAACCCGAATTAAATCAATTACACTGATTTAAGTCCGAATTGAACCCAATCAAATTGAATTAAGTCAGATTCAAACTAAATTGAATCAGATTGAATCCGAATTGAACCAATTTTATGATTTAAATTCGAATTGAGTTAACTTGATAGGGATTGGGTTAAAATTGACCAATTTGGTTAATTAAGGTTAAATTTGATCAATTTTGACTTTTATTGTATGCATTGAATTAGAGTCCAAATTAAAGTCAGATTTGACCAATTTTAATCAAATTAATTTGGATAATAAATTGATTTGAGCTTGGACTTCATGAATAGACTTAGACCAAGCAGATTGGGCTAATTACATGATTAGGTCCAAATTAAGGAGATAGATCGGATAAACATAAATTAATATATTTATATCTAAATTAATTCTAGAAAAAATTATTTAAAATTCTAAATAAATTTTCTGATGCTCGGAAAATTATTTGGATTTGATCTACCCTACTATTAATACTCCGGGACTTCAATTGGATTAGTTTTGGAGTCCTAACATCGATACAGGTGCGTAGGCTCGTAATAGTATGATTTATTCCAGCTAGAGAAAATCTTAATTAGATTTTGTTAGAAAATTCTCGGATGCCTGCTAACTAAATAAATATCATGCTTCTAAAATTACCAAGAAAAATGCATGCTGTGTTATTATATTTTATTTAGCATACTAATATGCCATATATGCTTATTTCATCTTTTGCTCGGCATGATATATTATTTTTACTGCATGTTAGTTAATTATGCTGAATGCAAATAATATCATGCGTAAAATGATAAAAGATGAAGTAAACATAGAATATAGTATTATGATTTACACCGGATACTTTAGTATGATACTAGTACCACTTAAGAACATCACTAAATTTTAAACTAAGGGTGTTATTAATGCACCCTAGATGACATCGCAAACCATTAGCGTTCGGTGAGTGATGTTCACACACCGGCACCTCCCGAGGCTACAGATCATAGATAGCTTAGATACTGGGAGTGAGCTGAGGGTTGGACCAGATTAAATCCTAGGTCAAGATAGACTAAAAATAGAGTGGGTCCATACCCAGATACTGATACCCGCACGTGTGCCGCTTAGGCGACACCGTGATAGCCCTAAGATGGCTAGCGAGGATGAATCGTACCATGGACTTAGCCACGATTTAGTCGGAATAGCCACAGCCCATTGTGCAGATGTGCGTTTATTCCAGCCAACGTTGATTACTGTTGGACTGGAAAGGTGATTCAATACGTGAGGCCTTGGATAGTGGATCAGTAGACCACACGACTATCATCTTTGACGTTCTACAGACAGTCAGATAAGTAGTTTGGATCCTAGGGTTATTATTTTGGTTAGCCGTGGCCAATGAGACTATTATGATTGTGACCCTGTCTGCGGACAGTGTGTAGTACTACACAGATGTCGTTGCCCCTACGGATTCGGGAGGATATAAGGGCACGACGGTTTCGCTAGGGGAGGCATGGTCAGCGACTAGCGAAACGATGGAGAGTAATAATGGGTTACTCGTCCTCTCCGCCAGCATCAGTGCAGCGGGCATGGGCAGAGACATAGACTGTAATGGCATTGATAGGGTTAGGGAAGTCCCAGGCCAGGACTTTCCTTAAGCATAGACCGACAGCCCGAGTCATGTGATATAAAAATAAAGATGTTATATATGATTTACACTAGTGACACGACATACATCTACCTACAACCTAGTTGAAGTAGGAGTGGCCGTCGATGGTGAACTTGATGCACCCTTTCTTCGCGCACGCCACCATACACGGCCGGCAGAGGAGCACGCTAATAATTATCAATCAGAGGGAGTGGCCGTAGAGGTTAGAATAGGAAGAAGGTAGAAATAGGCAATGTGGGGGCTAAACAAGCATCTTGCAACGACCAAGCAAAGAATAAAAGGAGGATGAATTGATTTGATGGTGCGGGAGAGGAGGAGATGATGGTGCGAGAGAGGGGTCTACAATCCTCACGGTGCTCTGCGCCAAGGGTAGTGCTTCGAGAGGACAATCGCGGGCACAGTCGAATTCAGTAACCGGAAATCAACAGGGAGGAACAGAAACCTTGATCTTAAGAATCCGGAAGTTGAGGACATGCCCATCTTATTAGGGTTTTCAACCCTAAGGCCTAAGGAAACAATCGTTCAGGTTCACAGAGCTAATTTGAACTGCATGAAGATGGAAGCCTGGCTTCTTCGGTTTTAGGAAAAAAATTAGGATTGAAATGGCAGAAATTACCAGCGCCAGGAGCAGGAGGTGGTAAGGGGAAACAGAAACAACTCCCTGTGCAAGAAGATGGAGGAGTTGTTGCTGCTTATCCATTTGTTTTTTTTTGCTGCTTGTCCTTTTTTTTTTCTTCTCCACTTGGAAGCCCCTTGAATTCCCCTTCACCCCCACTGAATAAGTACATGCAGTTTATAACTACATTCAAATGCTTCCAAAGAAAAGGGTAGAGTATTGTTCAGTTTGGGCCTTCTAGCTTTATGCTTCAACTTTCTAGCAAAAAGAAGCTTTATATTTAGGTTTGGTACTCAAGGGGGGAAGATTTATTTGCTACCAGCATGTAGCTATAGTTTATCACTTCTGAGTCGATAGGCACTGCTTCCCTAAACATTGCTCTTCAGTTTCTTTTTTATAAGTAATTCTCTCATTAGCCTTAGAACCGTGGTTCTGGTGAAGGAACTAATAAAGATCAAAGCACCCAGCGCGTCGAAGGGTGGGTTTCAAATGGTCTAAGGCGGTTTGGCTTAATTTTCATTGGCCCTTCACCAGATCAAGTGTTTCTACAAAGCTACCTCACGAGGGTAGCAACCACTTATAAAGTACAAGAAACAAAATAAAATAGGCGATGTGGGACTAAACTTGCCACCACCGGCCAAGGCAGCTACGCCGAGGGACTACACCGCTCTACAACCCTTGAGACCGAGGCAGCTACGCCGAGGGAGGTCGAGGAGAAGAGAAGGAAGACATTTGCAGATATTTATAAAATAGTTTTTTTTAGCCCTAACAGGCTAATTTACTTTTTTATCAGCCATTCCGTTACCAACCTTTTAATTTTATGAGGTGTCTCTGAATAGACATCCCATTAGCCTATGAACCACTTAAATAAAATAAGAAAAATGTAGAAATAGGAATGTTGGGCTAAACAAGCATCTTGCAGTGCCCTGCGCCAAGGGCAGTGCTTCGAGAGGACAATCGTGGGCACTGCCTAAATTCGCGGGCATTGTCGAATTTAGGAAAAAAATTAGGATTGAAATGGCAGAAATTACCAGTGCCAAGAGCAGGAGGTGGCAAGGGGAAACAGAAACAGCTCCCTGTGCGAGAAGATGGAGGAGTTGCTGCTTGTCCATTTATTTTTTTCTTCTCTACTTGGAAGCCCCTTGAATTCCCATTCACCCCCACTAAATAAGTACATGCAGTTTATAGCTACATTCAGATGCTTCGAAAGAAAAGGGAGAGTATTGTTCAGTTTGGGCCTTCTAACTTTATGCTTCAACTTTCTACTACTTGTGTTTGCTTCTCTGGCGATTGTTTGTATCACGCCCCGACGCATCTGTCGGATACGTGGCAACCGCCGTATGAGCCCAAAGGACCAATACAAGACATTTGATAATAAATTTCGTCCACACACATACTCAACACAGCGGAATATACAATTAAATCATCTATAAATCTCTACCAACACAGTCCCGATATACCTATTATAATTCTATAATAATGACATAGATAAATAAAACTAACTCCGTCAATATCCCTCATCTTCATCAATTATCCCAGCCAGTCATCTAACAACCTGCACACACATTGAACGCGGTGTGCTCAGCCTTGCGGCCTAGTACGAAATTACGGCTCTAAACCGAATAAGGAAATCAAAGGCTAGGAGGAGTACTCTAGGATGCCTTGGGTTGTTAATCATCATTTTTCATTTGATTTGTGTAAATCAATTCATAGAAAGCAGTAAAACAGCAGAAATAAATATAGACATATATTTCGCTAGATGTCACCTAAGTTGTATCTAGTGTCAATGTCATCAGCATATGTCACCTACATCATAATAAGACTTTGAAGTTTCAAGACTCGGGCTGCCAGCCTATGCTTAATGGCATCAGTAAGCCCATCAGTGCTTTTCTGTCTCTGTCTCAACCTATGCCCGCTGCACTGATGTTGGCGGAGAGGATGGGTGACCCTTGATTTGATTACTCTCCACTGTCTCGCTAGTTGCCCTTGATGCCTCCCCTAGCGAAACTGTCGTGCCCTTACATCCTCCCTGGACTCCGTAGGGGCAACGACGACTCGTGTAGTACTACTACACACTGCCCGAAAACAGGATCACCATCAACAAGACTAATCGGCCACGACTAACCGATAAAAATAATAACCCTAGGATCCGGACTACTCATCCGACTGTCTGCAGAACATTAGGGATGATAGCCGCGTGGTCTACGGATCTACTATCCAAGGCGTCGCATAGGGAATCACCTTCCCAGTCCAATAATAGTCGACGTCGACCGAGATTGACGCACATCCGCACGATGGGCTGTGGCAACCTCGACTCCATCGGTGCCAAGTCCATGGTAGGGCTCATCCTCGCTAGCCATCTCAAGACTATCACGGGGTCGCCTAAACGACATCCGTGCATGTATAAGTTTTCAGGTAGGAACCTACTCCATATTTCCGGTCTAGTACGACCTTCGAGTTCGTACGGTCCCTTTCCCTACCAGCTCCCAGTATCTAAGCTATGTATAGCCTCGGGAGTGGTGCGAAGCGGAACATCACCGTTTGACCATCGTCGGTACGCGGCGATCAACCGGGGCATGTGAGAAATGCCCCTTTCTGTCTAAGTTACAGTGATTTCTCCAAGGGGTTCTAAAATGTCGTTATTTATATGGTGGTTGTGTTGAACATAGCATGGAAAATAGTAAAACATCCACGACTAGATATTACAACATGTTAAATGCTAAGCATGGGGAACATGGTATATCATGCATGTTAGACAAAAATAAATTATACTAACATACATAATCTTGATAAACATTATATTTTATCATATTTGAGGCATCCAAGAATTTCCTAAGAAGACCTCAGCAGGAATTCTCTAGCTTGAATAAATCATACATCGATGAACCAACGCACCTGGGTTAGCGATCCGCTCTTCAAAACCAACCTAAGGTCCGTTCGCAGAATTTTATTCTCTGACACTGTCTCGATCCGCGTGCTGTTATTTACACATTTTATATTTTTCTGTCAATTATTCAGCGAATTTTAATTTTCAATTCAGAAATAGTTTCTCAAATCTCTCTTCCCCACTACTCTTAGAATGATCTCTAGAATCATCCTTTTTTTTTCTAAGTTCGCCGGAAAATCTCTCCAACGATCGCCAGACAGTTCGCCGGCGAAGTTCTTCGATCTACACCAATATTGGTACCCATCCAAAGCTCTCTTCATGAGGATTCCAAAAATCATATTTGCCCCAATTTTTATAGCTCATACGCGATCAATTTCACCGATTAAATCAATTTGGACGAAATCCCTAAGTTAGGGTTTTTAGCTCGCCGGCAGCCAACCGGCGGTTAATAGCCCTCAACTCCAGTACCAATGGATAGCTCTCGTCAAGGAGAATCCATAGGTACCAAGTTTGCAAGGTTTTACGGCCGGAATGGCCGAAAATTGAAACCCTCACCGCCGACGCCTCTCGCTTGATTTCTCCCTCATCTCTACACCAAATTTGGGCATCTTGGTATCAAAATGGAGAGGAGGTCGAGATCTACCTGTGGCTAATATTTGAGAGTCTAATTCGTCGTGATTTTATCGGAGCATCGTTGAAAAATTTTGTCATCGTCACCGATCCACGCAGAGGAGGAGAGAGAGGGAGGGAGGGAGGGAGCGCGTGAGCACGCGTTTGGTGGGAAGAAAATGAATTTTTTTTTATTAATTAATTAAAATTTTAAATCCTAAATTAAATCTTGATTGTCCAATTGATCAATCAAACGACGTCCAAATTACGATCCGTCTGCGCCGTTGGATTCCTTATCAAAAATACTAACTAATGGTATAATTTTCACATCAAAATCTCATACTTCAAAATCTATATTATTTTACAATTAAGTCTTTTAAAGAATTTCTTTTACGATTAAATTCTTCAAATACTAAAATTACTCTATTGCCCTTATTCAAAAATCATGAGTCTCACAGTTTGCATTTAGAATCTAGCAAACTTTCTAGAGCTATCAAAACAGAAAACAAAAAGAAGCTTAACATTGAGTTATAGTACTCAAGGGAAGATTTATTTGCTACCAGATTTATTTGGTACCAGCGTGCAGCTACAGTTTATCACTTCTTCTCTATCATCCCCGCCCACAGAACTTCTGGTGTTTATGAACGAAGCAGATCTAATATAATAGGATTGATTGAGTAACTTAACCACGTTGGTTAAGAAACAGAAAAAAAAAATGCAATGTTCCTGATCCCTTTGATGAGAATGCATCCAACACTAGAAGGATGTAAACAGAAGCAGCTCCAAGGACTATTAACGAGGACTTGAAAGCAGGCTTCCACGATGTCACGGAAGATCCGAAGAAGCTTTGGCATCGAGCTACCACTTGTAATCGAAGGTTTGGTGAAGTTTTTTGATGGGGTTTTACCGGTACGACAATTCTCCACAATTATTTTTCACTCATTAAAATCTTTTGCATCTTTGTCAAGTACATAGCTTTGTGTTCGATCTTTACTGCTGGCCATACAATCTTATTGATGCTCCTATTTAGGCTTGTGATCGTAGGAGCGTGATCGCATGGCATGTCAACTCTGCACCTAAATCACATCTCAACTCTGCACCTAAATTTTGAAAACTTTGGGGCTCGAAAAATTAGGGTGACACCACGCCACCGATTGCAGATAGATCGGAGTCAAAAGTCTACGTAATTCATGGCTACAAATTTGGCTAACAGATGAAATCAATTTTAGGTTAGACCATGAAGTGCTCTAAAAGTATTATGGCGATCCATCCCTCCTCCCAGTTAGCCCTAATTCCTTGCTTCGCGCTCATCACATTGCCGCCTGATATTGACTGCGAGCAAATTTTTCTTTCAATTCTACAGGAAGCTGCTCTGTCCAATACTGCAAATGAACACAGCAAACGCCAGCAGCAGCAGGAAATCTTTCGACTTCATATGCACGGTGCGAACCGAGCCCTGCTTCCCCTTCCCATACTCTCATTGACTACAATGAATTACGGTTGAGGTTGATTGCGACGAGGCGAGGAGTTGCGCACCATTACGAAAGTGATCCATTTCTCTATATAAAGCCACCACCTCACCGACCTCCACCCACGCTCAACTCGCCTCTTCTACGATTAACTACAGGGAAGAGAAGAAGAAGGTCCACCCACAATGAAGGCCGCACTGTTGGCTGTCTTTGTTTTGGCCTCGTCCCTCGTCGCCAGTTTGGCTGGTGCAGTAGCACAGACCCGTACTGTGGGATCGGATGTCAAAGCCAGTGCGGCGGCGGTTCCTCCCCACCGCCTCCGAGCACCGGGGACGACAACGGCGTGGCGTCGATCATCACGGCCTTCCTCTTCGAGCAGATGCTGATGGACCACAACGACGCGGCCTGCCCCGCCAAGGGGTTCTACACGTACGACGCTTTCGTGGCCACCGCCAACTCGTTCCTCGGGTTCGGCACCAGATTTATTTGGTACCAGCGTGCAGCTATAGTTTATCACCTCTTCTCTATCATCCCTGCCCACAGAACTGGTGTTCATGAACGAAACAGATCTAATATGATAGGATTGATTGAGTCAACTTAACCACGTTGGTTAAGAAATAGAGACAAATACTGATCGCTGAAATGCTGAGAAAAATAGGTAAAGAAGAGTAGAAGGATTTATCGGTGAATCTGAGATAATGACACCTGCACCCATACCTTATTTACTGAAGACCACTAGCCATTAATCTAACATCACTTAGTAAGTGCTACCTGCGAGGTTGCGACCACAGGCAGGTCATCGAAGCTCCACAAGTCAACACCACCTTCATCTTGAGTCAGGTTGCAGATGTAGAAACTTTTGATCGATTCTTCTGAGGCACCATCTGGGTAAGGCATCTGCAGAAAATTCATGATCGACTCGAAAGTTGGATCTACAAAGAGTTTAAAAGCATCGTTCTCCTCGATAAGCACTGCTTCTCTAGCATTGCTCTTCAGTTCTCTTCGATGTGCGAAGACTTCTGCTTGTGTCACGCTAGGTCCCGCAGGTGCTCTGATCTCTGGAGGTTTAGCTTCATATTCCCAACCATATCCAGAACCACTGAAATACTTACTTCCCATCATACTCAGTAGGCGAAGTCGGTTTTATCTCAATGACGGAGCCGAGATTCTTAGATTGCTTGACGGGCACCTTCCTTCAATCATATCAAGAATGGAAGGAAATTTCTGATCAACATTTGGTTTTGGGCAACTGAAATAGTTGCAGGATTTGAAACCTTCATGCGGGTTTGAGTTTGGAACAATTTCAGCTTATTGTTTCACAAGGTCCTTCGAAGCAAGCACTTAGCTGGTGGTGCCTTATCAGGGAACTTCACCTTGGCCTTCTTTCCATGGATTTTGCGAGCTCCCACATCATACGTACGCTCTTGCGGCTTCTTCAGCAGTATTGAATGTCCCAAGCCAGACACGCACACCCTTACGAGGATCTCTAGTCTCGGCTGCCCATTTCCCCCAAGGGCGCTGGCGGATTCCCCTGCATTGGCTCTTCCTCTTCCTTTAGCAGACCCGGCTACTGCTCCATCAAGTTTTACAGGGTTTAGAACTAATCGGTCCATCTGAACAGAACAAACAAAAATGAGCTAAAACAAATTAATAAAAATCTGAGAAATTGAATCTATACACCACGTCGAGCCCTTTTAATCCCAAGGTACCTCTCTTATACATGAAACCTCACATAGAATAGAACAGATGAAGGAGATGTAGATAGGTAGAAATGCAGAAGTATCTAGTGTGCATAAAAAAAGAAATGCCAGAGATATAAGTAAAGAGAAGAACATCGACGTAGTGGTTCTAGATTTTGTCAAAAAGACGTAATATCCAAAATTTTCATCCTATCCGTACACGGGGTATTTTTCCTCATCAAAGTGGTTCATCTATGAATCATTAAGAATCCAGAATTGAAGGTGGCGTGATTTGTGATCTCCCTTAGAATTTATGCAGCCTATCTAGCTACCTTCATCTCAAGAAAGCTCCACCTCGGTTTCACCAGACTTAAACTTGTCTCTCTTTTTTTTATTTTTAAATGAAGCTATATTTTTTACTTTAAATTTAATTAAAAATAGAAAATAATAATAGAAGAAATTGTATGATAGATGATGCAAAAGAGGGGGAGAAAAAGACGAAAAAAGGAAAGTTGAGCGAGGTCACGAGGGAAGATCCGAAGAAGCTTTGGCACCAAACTACCACATGTAATCCGAGATTTGGTAAAGCTTTTGGACGGGGTTTTAGACAATTCTCCACAATCATTTTTCACTCATTAAAATCTCTTGCATCTTCTGTTATATTGATTGGTGTTCGATCTTTGCTGCTGGGCATACAATCTCATTGATGCTCCTATTTTGGCTTGCGATGTACCTAAATTTTAAAAAATTTGGGACTTGAAAAATTAGGGTGACACCAAGCCACCGATTGCAAATAGATCGGAGTCAAAAGTCTATGTAATTCATATATGTCCGACTACAAAATTGGCTAACATATGAAATTAATGTTGGGATAGAACATGAAGTGTTCTAAAATTATTACGGCGATCCATCCCTCATCCCAATTAGCCCTAATTCCTTGATTCACGCTCATCACATTGCCGCCTGATATCGACTGTAAGAAAATTTTTCTTTCAATTCTACAGGAAGCTGCTCTGTCCAATACTGCAAATGAACATGACAAACGCCAGCAGCAGCAGCAGCAAGAAATCTTTCCACTTCATGCGCACGGTGCGAACCGAGCCCTGCCGCCCTTTCGATACTCTTATTGACTACAACAAATTAAGATTGAGGTCGATTGCGATGAGGCGAGGAGTTATGCACCATTACGGAAGTGATCCACTTCCCTATATAAAGGCACCACCTCACCGGCCTCCACCCATGCTCAACTCGCCTCTTCTACGATTGACTACAGGGAAGAGAAGAAGAAGGTCTACCCACAATGAAGGCTGCACTGTTGGCTGTCTTTGTTTTGGCCTCGTCGCTTGTCGCCTCCGCTGAGCAATGCGGTCGGCAACGCTCTGCGCCCCAGCGGGCCGTGCTGCAGCCAGTTTGGCTGGTGTGGTAGTACGGACCCGTACTGCAGGACTAGATGTCAGAGCCAATGCGGCGGCAGTTCCTCCCCACCGCCTCTGAGCACCGGCGGCGGCAGAGGCGTGATGTTGATCATCACAACCTCCCTCTTCGAGCAGATGCTTAAGCACCGCAACGACGCGGCCTGCCCCGCCAAGGGATTCTACACGTACAACGCCTTCGTGGCTACCGCCAACTCGTTCCCCAGGTTCGGCACCACCGGCGACGACGCGACTCGAAAGCGGGAGCTCGCCGCCTTCTTAGCGCAAACTTCGCACGAGACGACCAGTGACGAGCCGCGGACAAGGTGGTTCTCAATTAAACAGAGCCTAAAATTTTGATGGTATGTGTGACATGGGGCTACTGCTTCCTCAAAGAACAAGGAAACCCCCTAGATTACTGCGTCTCCAGCTCGCAGTAGCCATGCGCTGCAGGGAAGAAGTACTACGGCCGAGGCCCCATTCAAATCTCCTAGTAAGCGAACTTCTGATGTTGAGTTCTGATCGTGAGAGCAAACATTCACCCTCTCTCCACATGCAGCAACTACAACTATAGGCCGACGGGGCAAGCCATCGGGCAAGACCTCCTGAATAACCCGGACTTGGTGGAAACCGATGCGACCATCTCCTTCGAGACGGCCCTCTTGTTCTGGATGACCCCGCAGTTGCCCAAGCCGTCTAGCCATGATGTGATCACCGGGCGATGGATGCTGTCTATGGCCGACCAGGCCGCCGGGAGGCTCACAGGCTATGGCGTGATCACTAACATCGTCAATGGAGGGATCAAGTGCGGGAAAGGAGCCAATGCGCTGGTTGCAGACAAGATGGGGTTCTACAAGAGGTACTACGATATACAGGGAGTTAGCTATGGAGACAACGTCGATTGCTACAACCAGAGCCCGTTTGCTTGATTAAATTCAGATGCTTGCAATATATACATATATATCTACATGGCTGCACTGCAGCTTGCTGTGATGAATAAAATAGCAGAAATGCTGAGAAATAACGATGCCACCTCCGCTGCAATGCATCCGAAGGCGGAAATCTTGTTGTTTGAGTAAAGCTTCACTTTTTACCCTACTTCACCACTTCTTCTTGCAAACATAATCATGACAACGTAATTAACCTGAGCTTAAAAACAATGCTATACTTTGTAGACATACCATTAATACCTGAAGACATTGATAACCAAATTAAATTTTAATTTAAAAATAGAAAAGAATAACATAAGAAATTGTAGCTGGTTTTGAGATGACCAGCTGCACTCATAATAAATATGGTAGTATTTTTTTCTTCCACATCAAAAATCATGATTGGCATGAATAATTGATCCAATGTGAGATATGTCCGGCCATCGCCGACCACGTTGCTCTGCTAGTTCTGCCCCCAGTCGTGCGATATCGTCTGCCACCAGCCCCTTGATCCCTTGACCACCACCGCACGCACGTCGCCAGTGCTACCCATGTTGGTGATCAGCACCCGGTTGAAGTAGGAGTGGCCGTCGATGGTGAACTTGATGCACCCCTTCTTCGCGCATGCTACCCTATACGGCCAGCAGAGGAGCACGTTAATAATTATCAATCAGAGGGAGTGACCTCACAAACACGTCTCATGGTCTATTTCTAACCTATAATCAAGACTTTTTCAGGTTTTAGAGGAAGTGAATCTAATTTCATACCCTCTCTCCTCTCGATTTCTATACTAGGCTTCGTGCTCTTTTTTCGTTCTGACCTCACAAACACGTCTCGTGGTTTATTTCTAACCTATAATCGAGACTTTTTCGGGTTTTAGAGGAAGTGGATCTAATTTCATACCCTCTCTCCTCACGATATATATACGAGGCTTCGTGCTCATTTTTTCGTTCTGACCTCACAAACGTGTCTCGTGATCTATTTCTAACCTATAATCGAGACTTTTTCGGGTTTTAGAGGAAGTGGATCTAATTTCATACCCTGTCTCCTCCTAATTTCTATACGAGGCTTCGTGCTCGTTTTTTCGTTCTGACCTCACAAACACATCTCGTGCTTCATTTCTAACCTATAATCAAGACTTTTTCGGGTTTTAGAGGAAAAGGATCTAATTTTTGATGTTATCGCACGACTGGGGGCAGAACTGGCAGAGCAATGCCTATCTCGACGGCCAGAGCCTCTCGTTCCGGGTGACGGCCGACGATGGCCGGACATATCTCACATTGGATCAATTATTCATGTCAATCATGATTTTTGATGTGGAAGAAAAAAATACTACCATATTTATTATTAGTGAAGCTGGTCATCTCAAAACGAGCTACAATTACTTCTATTATTCTTTTCTATTTTTAAATTAAAATTTAATTTGGTTATCAATGTCTTCAAGTATTAAGGGTATGCCTACAAAGTATAGCATTGTTTTTAAGTTGTTTGCAAGAAAAAGTGGCGAAGTAGGGTAAAAAGTGAAGCTATTCAAACAATAAGATTTCCGCCTTCGGATGCATTGCAGCGGAGGTGGCATTATTATTTCTCAGCATTTCTGCTGTTTTATTCATCACAGCAAGCTGCAGTGCAGCCATGTAGATATATATATATATTGCAAGCATCTTAATTTAATCAAATCAAGAAAACGGGCTCTGGTTGTAGCAATCGAGGTTGTCTCCGTAGCTGACTCCCTGTATATCGCAGTACCTCTTGTAGAACTCGATCCTGTCTGCAACTTGCGCGTTGGCTGCTTTCCCGCACTCATCCCTCCATTGACGATGCTAGTGATCACGCCATAGCCTACGAGCCTCCCGGCGGCCTGGTTGGCCGCAGATGGCGTCCATCGCCCGGTGATCACATCATGGCTAGACGGCTTGGGCGACTGCGGGAGTGGCCCCTTTTAAATATTTTAAAAATAAGTTTGCCAAAGAGGTTGCTCATGACAACTTCCTTGGCGACTACGTCAGCAACGTCTGCATGACTCCTTTTTTTTAAGGCTCTCGCCTCCGCCTCTCGATTCTGACCTACCCGATATGGGACTAAACTCTCGTTTGATTTTTTGCTCTTGATTCCGACCTGCCCGATGTGGGACTAAAGGAGTTTTATGTTTGTTTCTCATTTGATGACGGATCAATCTCAATGTGCAAAAGAATCCCATCGCCTGAAGCAGTTTGTTTCTCATTTGATGGGGAAGAAGAGAGTTTTCTGTCAAAAATATAATCTTGTAGTCACTCATCAAATTCAAAGCTACTTCATCTTCGGCCTCCGTCCTTCCTCTACTTCAAAGAATGCTTCTCTTGTGGCATAATTGAATCACCCCCAAAAATCCGAAGGATAACGTGTCAGATGAGATATACAATGTGTCGTGGTTATACACGTAAATAGAGGTACTAAATCAGCCATGAGTGGGCTAAAATTTTGAGGATTATAATTGAGACTTTTTCAGATTTTAGAAGAAGTGGATCTAATTTCATACCCTCTCTCCTCTTGATTTCTATACGAGGCTTCGTGCTCGTTTTTTTGTTCTGACCTCACAAACACGTCTCTTGGTCTATTTCTAACCTATAATCGAGACTTTTTCGGGTTTTAGAGAAAGTGGATCTAATTTCATACCCTCTCTCGTCCTAATTTCTATACGAGGCTTCGTGCTCGTTTTTTCGTTCTGACCTAACAAACACATCTCGTGGTTCATTTCTAACCTATAATCGAGACTTTTTCGAGTTTTAGAGGAATTGGATCTAATTTCATACCCTCTCTCCTCCTGATTTCTATACGAGGCTTCGTGCTCGTTTTTTTGTTCTAACCTCACAAACATGTCTCGTGGTCTATTTCTAACCTATAATCGAGACTTTTCCAGGTTTTAGAGAAAGTGGATCTAATTTCATACCCTCTCTCCTCCTGATTTCTATACGAGGCTTCGTGCTCGTTTTTTTGTTCTGACCTCACAAACACATCTCGTGGTCTATTTCTAACCTATAATCGAGACTTTTTTAGGTTTTAGAGGAAGTGGATCTAATTTCATACCCTCTCTCCTCCCGATTTCTATACTAGGCTTTGTGCTCGTTTTTTCATTATGACCTAACAAACGTGTCTCGTGGTCTATTTCTATCTTATAATCGAGACTTTTCCGGGTTTTAGAGGAAGTGGATCTAATTTCATACCCTCTCTCCTCTTGATTTCTATACGAGGCTTCGTGCTTGTTTTTTCGTTCTGACCTCACAAACACGTCTTGTGGTCTATTTCTAACCTATAATCGAGACTTTTGCGGATTTTAGAGGAAGTAGATCTAATTTCATACCCTCTCTCCTCCTGATTTCTATACGAGGCTTCGTGCTCGTTTTTTTGTTCTAACCTCACAAACACGTCTCGTGGTCTATTTCCAACCTATAATCGAGATTTTTGCGGGTTTTAGAGGAAGTGGATCTAATTTCATTTGACATAAAACATAGTCGGATAATGCATGTAAAACACTAAAAAGCTTGTTATGTGATAATTAATCTCACTAAGGCATCCTTGAACGATCCCCCTAGCATTGGATTTCGTGCTGTGGTTTTGAGCTGTAATTTCGTACTAGGCTGCAAGGGTGAGCACACCGTGTTCAATGTATGTGTAGGTGTAACAGTGACGATCAAGATCGTGGACGAGGATTTTATTATCAGAGGTTGTCAAACATCATCGTTTAGATTTTTCTTTCTTTATTACGGAGCGTAGAATATAATAGACTTATATCGAAATTGTACTAGAAGATTGTATTACATTGATATTGACTTGAGTTATTTATGTTGTAGAGATTGGATCCTGTTATGCCTTGCATGGGTCTGCGGGCTCATGCGGCGGTTACCACGTGTCCGACAGGTGGGTCGGGGCGTGACGTTATGATTGTGAAATCTTTCTTATTATTTGATGACGACTCGTAATAAAATCTCTAAATTTTATACTAAGCTCGTTATAAAATCGCTGACTTTTATTTTACTCTTATTTTTTATTTTCTATTGTATTATTTTTCTAAAGTTTCCTAGATGGTTATTTATAGTAAAATTGTATGCTTTTGATATACTTATCTTAATGTAATTATCATTATTTTTTAAACCAATTGATAGTTTTAATAATAACCGTCTAATATTTTATTAGATTTGAAATGATATCCAATCTTATAAAAATAATCTTCCCCCTCCTACTAAGTCTAAGCAATTTTGGACCTTGGGATTTTTCTAAACATTGAAGTTAAATTTGTCAAATGAACATAATAAATAATAAAGTGATCACATAGTAATAAATAATAAACTTCACTACCACAAATATGATTATAATGTTTACTGAGAGTCTTATAAAGGAACATTCAACTATCCATTAATTAAAAATGAGGAGGAACATTCAACTATCCATTCATTCAAAGACATTCAATTTGCTCTCCTATTCTATAAATGAGGCTTCAGTTGCCTCAGCTTTATTACGCACTTCTTTTTCATGTAGTTACCTATTCTTTAATTTATAGCAACTAGCCCTAACATGACCCTTCTTACAGTAGTAACAAATAATATTTGACTTAATAAGTTAAAACTTCATGCTCTTGAGATAAAAGAGTAGTGATGACTTCTTCAAGGGTGATGGCATTTCTTCCGAAGAGTATTCTCTCTAAGAGTTCTTCTTCGATTTTGATATCTATATATTTCCAAGGTGATTATTTATAGTAAAATTATAATCATCTTATTACCCAAAATAATTATTTACACAGTCAATTTTATTATTTTAATAATTTCCTTATCTCGTAAACGGAGTCTACATTCTTATCTTATTAGATTTGTACGGATATTTTTTATATAAAAAAGCCTAAATAAATATTCCAGTATATTTAGCCTTCTTCACGTTATGATATAAATTAGAAACGTCTCGAAGAGTTATAGTTTATACCGGTTTTTTGTTCCAACTCTCCACGGAGATAAATAACAAGGAGAGGATCCCCGTTACCGTGGTTTTATATATTAAGTGTGCTCGTAAAAATATATATACATGTTTGTTCCGTTAAGCCTCACAGCACGTTAAGGGCGTTTCTGGAACTTCACATGACCACGTGGCCTTTTTTGTCCGCATCGGCGACAGCTCCGTTTCTGATTCTCCTCAAGGTTCCAGATTTACGCTCACCTACTGTTTCTCCCACAAAAGTTACCTTTTCCAATGCTGGCTCCCGTGAAATGGGTCCCTGCCGTGGCTTGTGGGATGTATACTTCTGTGGACGAATCCGGATAGTAGCTATACTTTCTCGTTAATTATAGGCCATGGCAACCTCGGATGCCGTGAGAGGCACCCTTTTTTTATATATATACATAAAATTTTCAGGGGGATTTTTAATTTATCCCTACTTTTATTTTCTGCTCAACTTAACCCCTATATTTTTTACGGTCGTTTCGTAATCAAAGTATTAGTTTCAAGTTGATGGACCCATCTCAGCCGTTCATGTAAGAGAATTTAAAAAAACTTGATAAGTATTTTGTTGTTTTGGGGAGGGGGGGGTCAATATGTGAAAAAGTGATCTTTAGGGACCTCATTAATTAAAAAAAGTGAAATTAATCCTATTATTAGAATTTTTTATTTTGATTTCGATCCTATTATTAGAAATTGTGAGGGGTATTTACGGAATGCAGAGAGAGAGAAGGGTCTCGCTGGCCATCCAAACGGCTTCGCTGCCGACGGGAGGTCCGCATCGGCCGGAGCACGAGGCAGCGATGGCGGCGGACTCCTCCCGGCCGGAGATGATGGAAGCGGACAAGGTAATCTCCTGCTGCCTGTCTCTGTGATTCACCTTCCCAAGTCCTCGGACTTCTTTCATGCTAAACTTTAATGCTGGGCGCTCTTCAAGTGCGAATCTTCGGTGCCTCTTATTCTGGCTCTCAGCTCTGGAATTTGAGCGAGTAATTTTTTTGTAGGAGCTTGATTCGTTGAAGCGTACGATTGAATTTTGCTTCTTCTTCCTTTTTTTCCCCTCTTCTGTGGATTCTTTTGCTTTACTTTTCATTAAGGGAGGACATTAAAGCGTCCGTTCTAAATTATTCCAATTTACGTTTTTTCTGTGTGGACTTCAAAAGTCGGGATAATTTGTTGGTTTTGGATCATGATCTGTACTGAATCGAGCTTCTTTTTATTTATTGGCATTTTAATTTTCCCCTCTCGATCACTTTCTTGTGTCGTGCTCTGGAGATCTGGAAATGTTAGAGCTTTATTAAACTCGCTGTCTCCTTTAGCTTCCCAATATTTGTTTTTTTTTTTGCACTGTTCTAGTGGTTGATCTTTCTCGCCCTCTCTGTTTTTACTCTTCGTCTATTCCTCCCTCCTACCCTGCTTTTTTTTATCAACTATTTATTATCTTCGTCTCTAATTTTCTCCCTATTGCGATTCTCTTTTTATTGCCTCCACCGCTGTTGTTTCTGTAAATTTTGTAAGAAGGTAAATGATTTTTGTTGGTAATCCAAACTTTGGTCTATGTTTGTTTTCCAGTAATTAATTCAGTGTCTTTTTTCTTCTTTTCTGGCATTTTCTAGGATGCTTCGCTCATTGAGGGCAATGCGCCCGTCTCCGGCCATATTATATCAACTACAATTGGAGGAAAGAATGGTGAACCAAAGCAGGCAAGTACCAGAGAATTGTGAATCCTATCCTGGGATTTAGTTTGATAAGTTGACTTGTTACTTTAAACGTTGTCTCTGGTTTAGACCATCTGCTACATGGCAGAACGTGTTGTGGGCACCGGGTCATTTGGAATTGTCTTTCAGGTATCCCTGGACCTTTTTCTATTGGTTTAGTGCACTTTGGTTTTCAATTTTAGTCCTCTGATTAGTTGCGATCAGGCCAAATGCTTGGAGACCGGCGAAACTGTAGCCATAAAGAAGGTTTTGCAGGATAAAAGATACAAAAACCGTGAGCTCCAACTGATGCGCTCGATGGATCATCATAATGTGATATCACTTAAGCATTGTTTCTTTTCGACAACCAACAAAGATGAATTGTTTCTTAACCTGGTCATGGAGTTTGTCCCTGAAACATTATACCGTGTTTTGAAGCATTATAGCAATGTGAAGCAGAGGATGCCTCTCATCTATGTGAAGCTTTATATGTATCAGGTATGTTTGACTGATTTTACCCTTTTTACTGCACTTAAGAAATTAAACAGCAACTTGGATATTTTCCACAGATATTTCGAGGATTGGCATACATCCATAATGTTCTTAGAGTTTGTCATAGAGACATGAAGCCACAAAATATTCTGGTAACCATCTTTCTTGGTGAAGTAGATTTGTTTGTTTTCAGTCGGTTTCTTACTTTTCCTTGGTGACTATTTGCAGGTTGATCCTCTTACTCATCAAGTAAAGCTTTGTGATTTTGGAAGTGCCAAAGTTTTGGTATGTTTATTGTTTTGGACGTAATTATTTCTTGTGCTACAGAACCCATTTTTTTGAAATGAAATATTGCATTCATTTCACCAAATCTAAAGTGGATGAGGCAGCACCAGCAAAACAGAATGGAAAAAAGAACAAAGCATTCAAAGAAACAAAATACAAAACAAAGCATGAAAAAAAAAACAGAATGAAGTTAGAACAAATTCTTCTGCTGCTGCTCCTGCCCTCAGCATGCCTTACAGCCGCAGACGTGTTGTGAAGAATGCAAGAGCAGCGAATGCTTGTGCAGGCAGTTCTCTTGTAGTTTACCATGGAAATACCTCCTATTCTTTCTCCCCACACCGGCCAATACCACACGGCTAGTTGTTTAGCCATTGATATCTTCTCTTCTTTATGCTTTCTGAGTTGAAAAGATGTCTGATCTAATCCTGAAAGTTGTTGCATTGAGCTATGCCATCATTGGTGTAAAGACATTCAAAAGAATAGATGGTCCCTAGTCTCTACCTCCTCCTCACAAAGTATATTTTTTTTCCACCATAATTCCTTTACAGATCGAGCACATTCTGCTATGAAGCTTACCCTTCCTTATCATGGAAGAAATTGATCTTAAGTGGCAATTTCAACTTCCATATTTTTATGGCCTCACTATCATCAAATCCTGATTCATTCACGAAGTTGTAAAATGAACGGGAAGAGTAGCTAACATTTGGTGTCTAACGCCATGATAATTTCTTGTTTTCCATGGTTAATTTGGCATCTCCCAAGTTAAATACAAAGCTTAGCCTAGCCTCCTCCAAGACTTTACTGTGCCCGACTTCCTAATGTTGGAACCCAGCTTCTCAAAAGGCTAGCCGTGATATTGAGCTATTTGGGTTTTCAACTGCAAGGAATACTTCATTATGAACATCGGCCATCACGCTTCCAACTGGAACTTGGTATCCCTTCCATCACTAACCGTCTACTCCAAGCTGAGCAGAAAAATACATCTAAGCTTGGAAATAGCTTGACGAGCATTTGACCGTCCAATGGTGTTTCTATGTGTGTACCACTATTTTCGTTGAAAGTACTTCCATCTGACAACTCATGCCCAAGTAGAAGTATTGTTTGAAATCAATTTTCATATCCAAGCCTTGTATCATTGTATGTTCTAAGATCAAGAACTCCAGGGACCATTCTCCCTCTTCATGGTGATCATTTTCCAATTAATAGGATTGAGTCTATAATTTGTTTCTTCCTCCCTTTCCCATGAAGCATCTCATTCTTCAATCTATCTCCTTAATAACCCATGTTGGAATCTTGACCGCAGAGTAGCAAGAAGGAATAGCTAATAACACCGAATCAAGCAAAGTTAATTTACTGGCCTTAGAAAGCAATCGGTCCTTCCACCCTGCAAGGTAAGCATCTACTTGGATATCACTGACCATCGGCTTAAGTATTTGATGGGAAAAAAACTAGGCGGGCAACTAAGTAGCTTAGCAAACTTCTACGATATATCTCCCCTACCTTGCAAGTTAATGACCAGGGACTTGTCTACGTTGATTCTAAGTCCGGAGGCTATGTTTCATGCTTAGGGCTCCTTTGATGAGACAGACTTGATCAGCTCTCCTTACCATCTGAGCAAAACACTCCCAACACTAGTACAAATAGATATGGAGATAGGGGATTTTCTTGCCTCAAGCCCTTCCAATTAAACGGATTTTTACCTTGCTATTAACTACCACTGTTGAATCCGCTTTAGTGAACAAGCTCATAATTCAACTGGTCTACTTTTTTAAAAAACCATTTGCAATTGCGAATTATTGTATGAGTTCCCATGAAATGCCTTCTTGATATCAAGCTTTATCTGCAAACTCTCTTCTTTGCTCTTTCAATGCACATGAAAATTTTCATTTATAGCCATAAAAACCTGTGCTGCAGATCTTTCTTGTATAAAGGCAGTGTGTCTAAGAAATCAGCTTCGACATGAACTCCTTTAATCAGTCAGCTAGGACTTTTGATATTACATTCCTTATTTCTTGTCTAATCAGTCTAAGAATGTTCTCTAGACTTATTCTCCTAAAGACAGATACGTTATTTGTCCCTTATTTCTGGGGAAGTAGTATGATATGACTCAATGATACTCTTCCCATATCAATGCTTCCCTCACCAAACTTTCTGAAAATATCCAATACCTTGCTCATCCTTTATTTTATTTTTTTCATATGGAAGTGTAGAATTCTGGAATGAAACCATCAGGACCTAGAGATTTGATCTTTCCAAGATGCTTAATGGCTTATTCAATATCTATTGCTGCAAAAATCTGCCTCCAAACTATCAAATGAGTACTCGGTTGACTCATAGAAATCCTCCCATCTAACACATAATTGTTGACGCTGTTGTGTCCCAGAAGGCATTTGTAGTGCTAAATAAAGGCATCAATAATATTTTTTGAATATGTTACCTCCTCCCCATTGATAACTAGCAAACCAATATGATTCCTCCTCTGTTTGGCATTGGCATAGTGTGCAAGAAATTGGTATTCTAGTCTCCATCTCTATACCACCTTATTTTAGCTCTGCTTCCAGAAATCCTCTTGTCACATGGAAACTATTGAGCTCTTCTCTTAATGTCTTCCATTCATTGTGCTATAGAAACCTTAATTTGATTCTCAGTGCTCGATAAATAGCTTAAGAAGATGAAGATCAATTTGTTAAACTTTGTGGCCCAACTTTCATATTTCTATAGATGTCCAAGTATATTAACAAAAAAGTGTTTCATGTCATTCAGTTACTAGTTATGGAAAATCAACTTAGTAATTTAAGAACAAGAGATCCTCATAATGATGAATAAAGTAGGTAGAATAGAACTGCAACAAATTCTTTGGGAAATGATTAAATTTCAGATGCATCACAAATTTCCAAAAGTGAGGTATTTCATTAGCTCTTGCTAATGGCATGTGATACGTCAAGATGATAATCTTGTAGCTCAGATAAAATAACGACATAGATTGAACAGATCAGGAGCACAGATCGACGTAATTCTAAGTGAAATCTTACCGGGCAAGCCTCACCATAATTCCGATGTGTTGTATTGGATTAATTTGTTAATAAGAAAAGGTTCCCAAAAAAAAACTGTGTGCATGGGGTACTTCAACTTTTGCAGATGTGCTACTCATAGTCAAAAAAGCTATTTGCTTAGAGGAGAGAGGATATTAATAGAGTTCCTTTCATTTATCTTCAGAGCTTGTATTCAACTCAGGTTCTCAATCAGTTGATTCTTTTAAGGACATCAAGCATCTCACCTGCTAATTCTGTGTGTTTCATCTTTAACATCATTTCTGTAATTTCTCATACTATTGTCTGTACCACACAGACCAAGGGTGAGGAAAACATAGCCTATATTTGTTCTCGTTATTATCGCGCTCCAGAGCTCATATTTGGAGCTACAGAATACACAACATCAATTGATATTTGGTCAGTAGGATGTGTTCTTTCTGAATTATTTCTTGGTCAGGTAATTATTCCGTGTGCGGATGGAAAATTTTTGTTTTGATTGTACATCTCATCCAACTTGAATATGATTTTTATGCTCTTGCTTCAATTTATTGTCAAAGCCACTATTTCCTGGAGAGAGTTCTGTTGATCAGCTAGTCGAGATAATCAAGGTACAACTTCAGTGACATGTCCATTAAGCAGTTATTTATTCTTCAGAAAGAAAAGTTTTCTTATGAACTTGTGATCCGTAGGTTCTTGGTACTCCTACCCGAGAGGAAATTAGATGCATGAATCCTAATTATACGGAGTTTAGGTTCCCACAAATAAAAGCACATCCTTGGCACAAGGTGGGTATTTTTATTGATATCTCCAGCATATTTAGCATTTGCTTTTCTTAATATGTATCGCATGTATGATTTCCTCAAGTTCTTATATTCCATGTCTTGAGATTGTAAGGAAGAGGTCCTGTCATAAAACAGTATGTCGCGGATCTTTTTCCTTTTATTAGCATAAAAATTGTCCTGTTTGCATCTTTAATAACTTTTTTCATACTTGCAGGTCTTCCACAGACGAATGCCTCCAGAAGCAATAGATCTTATATCACGTCTTCTTCAGTATTCACCAAATCTACGCTGCAGTGCCGTGAGATTTCTCATCTGCTTTGTTCTGACAAACCGAAACATTACCACTTTTTTCTTACATTTAAAACTAAGTCTAGAATTTTAAGTTGAATCGAACACTTGCTGATATTTGTCGGTCTTATATTGCCCTAATAAAAAAATTTAATTTGCAATTCAAGATTTTAAAAAAAATGTAAGTTAATTTTTCCCACTCACAGCCTGCTGATTTTGTTCATTCCTCTTTAGATTTTTATGCAGTCTCCTCTGCAAAATCTGTGCTAAGAAAGATAAAATATTGGGTCTCTTCATAACTATCTTAAGCTTTTGAAAGAAGTGGTTACACACACAAAATTTAATATGGTAACGATCAGGAAGCTGCATGTCCAAATCCTGCTAAACTCCATATTTACTTCAGTCGATCAATTCACTAGTACTTTTCTTCTGTGTACTTTGGTGGATCCTCAATTGCATTGTTTTGGTAGTTTAGTCTCTACTTTGCTTTGTGCAGCTTGAGGCATGTGCGCATCCATTCTTCAATGAGTTACGGGAAACTAATGCACGATTACCCAATGGTCGCCCACTTCCTCCGCTTTTCAACTTTAGCAAACAAGAAGTAAAGTTTAACTCTAATCACATCCTTTAGGACTCTCTTTACTTATGTAAAAATTCGGCGGTTTCAATTTTCTTTATTGTGCCAATCACTGCCTTTCTTCAGAGGATTTTACAGAATGGCACTTCCTGCCTGGTTCATGTTTTTATCAAGTCTGCATTTTCACGTATATCACCTGTTACTGAGATATAATTATCCCCGGAGATTTCTACTTCTGTATGTTGACATCAAATGACCAATGCCTTTTTCATAGAGTTTTCATTGCTAATATTTGACTACAAATGAAGATTCATTCTGATTAAAATTGCTATGGACGGTAGATGTCTTCAGCTGATACTTTCTTCGGTGATATAATTCTTTCTAAAATGTGCTGGAATGAAGGCAATATTTATAAGATTTCAGGATTCTGTCAGTAGTTGACAACTCATTCATGTTTCTGTTAAGAATTATTGTTGCCGTCCACATTCAATTTTTCTAGCACAAAGTCGTTTTATGTCATACCATCACTTCCCTTCTGCAGCTTTTGTGTGCTTCATCTGAGCTTATCAACAAGTTGATACCCATGCATGCGAGGCGACAATGCAGCCTCAGCTTTCTCCAAGCTGCTGGAGCATAACCGGACTACAACTTTCAATGACCTTTTCGAAGAGTCTCTGAAGAAGCCTGCACCGTTGACCCAACCTGATGAAAGCTGAATCCGAAGCTTTCACCATTTCCCCATCTGCAGCGTTGCAACATGTTATCGGATCATTCTGTACAATGCCGTCGAACCATTGGTGGACGCTTTCCTGCTGGCTTTCTGTGAGCAGTGCGGCAGTACCCAGATTCTTAAGAGGAGCTCATTTTGCATTAGTGTACTGGTGGATGAGAATAACTCTTGCCTTCTTTTATAATCTTTTTCTCTATTTTTGTGTATTAGGTTTCAGTAGTTTTAAGTTGCTCCTAAAACTCATAGTGGTTCAAAGTAAACTGTGTTGCATATGTCTCAGATCTCTTTGATTTCTGTAAAGTATTTGTTGTTAAATCCTCGAGGTAGAAATGTATGTGTAGTCAGCAACTTTTGCCCAAACATAATTATATCTTCTTTTCCCAACATATGTTACTTTTCGCGGTTGCACAGTAATTAGTTTTGGGAGAGGGCAGTTAAAAATCAACTGAATTTTATAGTCTCATATATATACTTTAAATTATTGTTTTTATTATTTGCCTTTAGATTTAAATTCAATGTATCTAAATGTTCCTAAATAGTTTAATTTTAATTAGTTAACCAATGATATTAACTACTATGAAGTCCTTAATGAACAATAATAATATTTCAGATATTTAAGCTAAGCTGGTAAATACTTGTGCTGTTATGGCATGGGAGTGATTTTAAATTCTAGATTTCTTTTCATCTCTTCTTAAGTTTCTTAGACTAAAAAAATTTAAAAACTATCTTGCTTTTTCCGCTAATTATAAATATCCTTTTGTGCCATTTTAAAAAATTTACCTTATATTTTTACTCGGCCATGTAGTTCTACCAAGTCAGAATATTTAAAAAAATAATATAATCTACTTTCTCCTTGTTAATAAACAATAATTATACTATGGTTAAGAAATTTTCATGAACCTCATCTATAAAATCAAATCATGTTTTGATTAAGGTAGTTTTTAAATCAAAAGAAAGAAATAACATTACCTATTTTTTATATTGGCAAATAGCCAAATTTAGAAGTCAGCTGGAGGGTGTATGTATACATATACAAAACTTCTCTGGTTTGCCAGTTTCTTCTCAGCAGACGATGCGTTGAATGCTATGAGAGCTGTCCTGCCTCCTGCCCTCACTTCCTTCCCCAGATCATTGAGCTCTTGCTCCGCCTCCTCGCCGATTCACTCTCATGGCTTTGGCCCCATAAAGGATCACTGTGCGCACTTGCTCGACCTCTGCATCCTCAGCAAGAAGGCACCCCAGGGCGCTCAAGTCCACTCCAAGATCGTCGTCTCCGGCCTACAACGCGACTCCTTCCTCTGCACCAAGCTCATCACCCTCTACTCCACCTGCGGACTCCTCCAAGACGCTGCCTCGGTCTTCCACCGATCCCCGCCTTGCAATGCCTTCGTCCTCAACTCCATGATCAGAGGGTACAACGCCAATGGCCTCTACCAGGAAGCCATCGATGTGTTCCACCGGAAGACCAAGGAAGGCCTGCAGCCTGATTCGTACACCTTCTCGTGCGTCTTGAAGGCCTGCGCTTCGCTCTCGGACTTCTGCCAAGGTAGGGAGTTGCACAGAATAGCCGCGGAGAGAGGCTTCGACTCCGATGTATTCGTGGGCAACTCGCTGATGTGCATGTACGCCAAGTGCGGAAGCATGGAGCATGTGGTCCGAGTGTTCGACGGAATGTCTCAACAAGACACCGTATCCTGGACTTCGATAATTTCCGGCTACGCGCTCAATGGTTACCACACAGAAGCAGCAGACAAGGTGAGGGAGATGATCGAGTGCGGATTCAGGCCAGATCAAGTGACAATTCTTGCTGTTCTTGCGATGACCGATGTGCCGGAGGTCATCGGCGAAGTGCATGGTTACATCCTGAGAACCGGGCTTGAACTGACATCCATGGTGCAGAATTCGCTCATCTCAGCTTATGGAAAGTGCGGCAGAATGGAGGCCGCAAAGCAGGTGTTCGATGGATGTTCCCAAGTGAACAGAGTTACTTGGAATGCACTGATCTCTAGCTGTGCCCACAATGGGCTTCTCCATGAAAGCATGCAGCTTCTTAGGGAGATGAAGAATTCTGGATATGAACTTGGTGTAGTCACTTACAGTGGCATCATATCTTCCTGCTCTCAAAACGATCGGTCCTATGAAGCATTGCAGGTGTTCGATGAAATGCTGAGTGTGGGATTGAAGCCTGATGTTGTCGCCATTGCTAGCCTCCTACCAGCAACTTCTGGTCTCCAGTCCTCTAACTTCTGCAAGCAAATCCATGCATACTCCTTCAGGCACTGGCTAGAGTCAGACCACAGGATTCAAAACGCTCTAGTGTCGGTCTACAGCAAATTTGGACTGGTCCATTGTGCAGAACGGGTATTTGGAATAATTCTTGACAGGGATGTGATATCCTGGAGCTCGATGGTCATGGGATATGCTCAGAACCAGTACTTTGCGGAAGCATTGGACACATTTCATCAGATGATCATAGAGAGGTCTAAGCCGAACCCCATTACCATCACCAGTGTTCTTTCAGCTTGCGCGGGCGTTTCTGGTCTGAGGCAAGGGAGAGAGGTCCACTCCTGGGCGGTGAAGAACTCGGTTTACTGCCATTCCTTCGTCGGAAGTGCTTTGTTGGACATGTATGCCAAATGTGGAAGGCTTGGGGACGCGCGAAAGGTGTTCGACTTGATGCCGGACAAGAACTTGGTCACTTACAATGCGATGATCGGGGCTTGTGCCGTGCACGGGCTAACAGAGGATGCACTCGAGATGTTTTGGGCAATGGAAGAACCTGACCATGTGAGCTTCATGACGGCTTTGTTGGCCTGTAGCCATGGAGGAATGATTGAAGAAGGGATCAGAGTATTTGACAGCATGAGGGAATCAAAGGTGAGTCCCAGGGAGGGCCACTACGCTCTGATGGTGGACATGTTAGCCAGATCAGGAAGACTAGAACAGGCTCTCAATCTAGTGATGACGATGCCGATGAAAGCGAGCTCTGAGATTTGGGGAGCAATCCTTGGAGCTTGTAAGACGCACTCAAATCTGGAGATTGGCATCTTCAGTGGGAACCGGATAATCGAATCGGGGAGCGGGAATTCGGGGTACTACGTGCTGCTGTCCAACATAATGGCAGAATTCGGGAGGTGGGAGGACGTGGAGGTGATGAGGGAGATGATGAAGGAGAAGGAGGTGAAGAAGGGTGCAGGGTGGAGTTGGATTGAGGTGGACAGGAATGTGCATTGCTTTGTTGCCAAGGAGAGAACGCAGCATCCTGAGTGGGAGAGCATGCATCCGGTGCTAAGTGCCTTGAACAAGCAAATGAGGGGAATGGCCTGCTGAAAACAACAACAAAAAAGAGTAAGAATATTTGACATATATATTTATAAGGAAAAAAAATAGAACAAGAAAAACCGGAGTCAGACCAATCATGGATTTATCATGTTTTTTTAACCTTTTCCATCCAGTACATCACTAGTTCCTCATAATTTTTAATATTGCTAACTTGTACCGTCAATAGTCATTATGATTCGTTTTTGGATAATATCATCACTTGTATAACTAATTATATAACAATCACTCAACTCAAATGTACCACAAGGACACAAGAAGGTCAGGAGTATGCTTTTATTCTCACAGTATTTTGCATTCCCGAGATTGATATGACTTGTTTAAGAGGAGTGAACAAGCAAGGATTTAATATCAATAGAATACCAGGTCGCGAAGCAGTACTAACAGGCAAAATAACAATCTGTTATTACAGAATAGTAGAAGATGAGACCGGATCAATGCCGATTTCACTTGACACATAAAATGTGGACTGGTACAGCATGCTGATGGGAATACACAAGGTGTCATCATGAGAGGAAAAAAAAAAAGTCCAAGAAACACAGTTCAATAGATTCTTCAATGTAACAATAAAAATATAGAGTTGCCATCTGATTTTGATACTAAAATTTTTTGTTATCATTAGCATAGCAACTGTGTAGCCTATCAAAGACAATTCGTGGTATGGGCTGCCAAGGATGCCTTAGAAGATAGGTAACTTCTGGACCCTTTTAAAAACATATGGCGCTTCATCTCCAGCTTAAGACATGCGAGTCTTTGCTCTTTCATCGACCAGGCTAAGGATGGAATGCCACATGCCTTTTACAAGGCTTTAAGGTCACTCATCTTTTGATGAGGCACCTTTTGGAAGATAAAGCTGTGAGTCCACACTCAAAATGTAGCGGTCCATAGGCCATAACCTGGATCGGAATAGTCCTTAGTACAAACTGTAGCAAGGCTTGGCCTTGTTCAACTAACACAAAAACAGTTGCCAAAATTCTCTTCACCGGTTACCTTCCTCTGATGGAATTGGATGTCGACATGTCATAATCTTGATAGAGAAGCCCTCACATTCATGCCTTTTACTCGGAATGCAAGAGAGCATCAAATCTTTCCCAAGATTGGAAGAAGAGCACATAAAAGATCCAATAGAATGTTCCACGACCAAACAAAATAAGTTATTCTTTGTTGTCTTTGAAATCTGCACAGGTGAAAGTAATCATGTCAATTCGTGCATGTAACTGTAAAGGAAGGTACCAAACGCGCATACTTATGTTTCATGCCAAACAAGTAATTTATATAATATCCATGTGCTACCAACCATTAGAATTAACCATTATCCTTACCTCTTGAGTTTAAATGGGCAAGCAATACATGAGGAAGAGCTACAGAATTCGAAGTTTTAATTACCTGGTACAATCAAAAAGCGAAACGGTAAAAGATAAAGTGAAAGTAGCTTCTGAAGAATACTCTTGACTTGCAAGGATATCCTGTAGCATATCCAGATGTCATATGCACTATAAATGTTGGTGATGTTTTACTACGAAAACCAAAGTAGAGCAACTCGGAGAGAGGCACGCTATCGTGGAGTGTCTGAATCACAGTGCAGTTCTCCTCTGGCAGAGAGGCTGAGCAAATTAGCCATCAATGCATGCTACCGCAGTCCCTGCCAAAGGAGAATTGCCCTGCCATTCACCCCCACTATCACATACAGAGATTCAATGCTTTGACAAGAAGCTAAAATTGCAAGCATGAGGTATATCAGTATATCGATTATAAAAGCCTTTAGTAGTTCTTTTATTGTTTATAAGAAATATGCTTGCATCTCTTGTTCCTATGATACAAATTTCAGGGTGCGAAAAATGCTGGCTTCATGCACCAAACGAACTAGTGTTTCCTACGGTAGATGAAGTCCCTAAGAGGAGATTCACGTAACCCATCACTCCACACCCTCCAATTTCTAATACTGGAGATACTGAATTGAATCTTAGTACAAAGATAATTATTTAGCAGGTTGATGATACCTTACATATTTCAAGGGGCAGCTTATTACAAGGTGAACTAGCTTCCAACTAACTATTATCCAGCTAGACATTTTTGATAATCTAATCTAGAGTTCATGGACCTACATAGTTGAGCTGGTTCTCAAACAGTAATTAAGTTTCAAATTAATTGTTACAATTACTATTTCTTAATACTGTTTACCTATTTTATCCTATTAGATATGCATAATGAAGAAAAAGAAAAATAATATTAATCTGGTACAGAGCTGCCCAGCCTCTTTTTGACAGTGTTCCAAAGTTTGCAGAAGGTTCGAGAACTAACTCTGATGGTGTGATGGTAAATTAACACTAGCCGCCTAGCATTCTTGTAGCAAAGCATGACCAGCGAAGTTTTTCAATCAAGGGTGCGAGTAGAACCTGCATCACCCAGCATCCTTCCACTATGAGGGACCAGTGCAGCAACCAATTTGATCACAATTGCCAGGATCTACCTCAATGTCAAAGAATCCAAGAACACCCCGACCTTCAGGTTCTCTGACTCCGTTACTGCGTTACCAACCATCTTCTCCCACTCGTCAAACCCCATAGCATTTGCCTTCACCATACTAGACAAAGTCAGGCATATCACACTCCAATCATTCTCCTCGCTCAACAATCCCTCCAAAAACTTCCTCATGCTCGCTGAATCTGGTTTATAACCCTTGAATACCATCTCGGACAAAGCCATCCTAGCTTTCCTGTACTCCCCTGAATCACACAGCGCCTTGAATAATGTCCGGTAGGACACCACATCCGGGCAGCAATTCCTCCTCGGCATATCGTCGAACAGCTCACATGCATCTTTCCACCTCCCAGCCTCACCGAGCCCAGCAATGATCGTGTTGTAGCTTATGACGTCTGGCTTGCATTCTTGCCTCGCCATCTCATTCAAAGTCTCGAAGGCAGCATCGAAGTCCTTCTCATCCTTGCAGAATCCGTCAATCATTGCATTGTAAGTAACAACATCTGGCTTTATTCCGATTCGTTTCATTTCCTCGAGAATCCCAACCACCTCTCCTTTCCTTCTCGCTTCGAAGAGAGCTCGAATAAGGGTAGAATAAACAGCCGAATCCATCATCAGATCTTTGTCCAACAACATCTCTTTTTTTAGGCCAAGCGCGAGGTCCAATTTCCCAGTTTCGCAGAGGCCTTTGATCAGACTTGTGTATATATAGACACTGGGCTTCACATCGTACTCTTTCCTCATCGACTCCTTTAGCTTGAGGGCATCATCCAACCTGGAATTGGCACACAGAGCCGAGACAAGAGTGCTGAAGGTAACGGCAGTCGGGGAGATCCCTTTCCTCCGCATTTCGTCGAACAACTCCCACGCGCCCTCGAGTCGGTCCGCCAAAATCTGGGCGCGCATCAGCACATTGTAGGTGCACGCGTCCGGGGCCAGCCTGTAGTCGTCAAGGCCGCGGCACATCATCCGGAATCCATCGAAGTCGCGGGCTACGAGCATGGCATGGAGGACAGAGTTGAAGGACCGAATGGTGCGGGGGCACCGGAAGGAGGGGATGCGGTCGAAGGTGCTGCGTGCGGCGGCGGGCATGCGGGCGCGGCCGTAGAAGGTGATGACTCGGCAGAACAGGGATTCTCTGGGAGCGAAGCGGGTCTCCTGGCTCATCTGATGGAGGACCTCCTCCATCTCCTCGAACATGCGCGCCTTGCCCAGCTTGCAGATGATGATGTCATAGGCCCGGGCGCTGCGGCGGAAGGGCTTCGCCGGAGTTTGGGTTGGGTTGCGGAAGAGCTGGAGAGCGAGATAAGGATCGGTCTCGAGGCGGAGGAAGGAGGGGAGGCGGAAAGGCGAGATCTTGATGGTGGCCTTCTCCATCGGCGTCGAGGTGCCGAAGCGAATGCAGAGAAGGCCCAAGACCGGTATAAATAGGTTAACTTCTTTCATTTGACCCCTTATATTTTGTCTTATCTATCATGGTGGGGAAAAATGAATTTTTTTATCTTATTTTAATAATTTACCTGAAAGGAGGTGATTTGCTCAAAAAATAATTTGATTTTAGATTATTTAAAAAAAACCTTAGACTAAATCGAAATCAACGTATTGAGGTATAAAAAGTAGGTAATTGGTGTGGACCTTTGGACCTTTCTCTACTCCCATCAATGTTATAGGCAATTTAAATTACAATACATAATATGGGAAGACTCAATAGTAAGCAAGTGAAATATATTAAACTGACTACTGCTGCACTCTAAAGATATATTTGGTATGGAATAACAGTAGATGAATTCCACTTAAATTTTTAGTTATAAGTTATAACATGCAACGCGTACAACCAAGAACAAATAGAAGCAATCAACAGACATCACCTTTCCAATCCCATTTTATTTCATATATATCCTCGGTGGACACTTTTAACATCATAATACATAACTGAAGCACGTAAATAGTTCATCAAAAGTACCTAGAATACATGACAACAAACACGTCAGGATCGGATCGAGGAGCTACGCGAGCTGCGCGCCGCCGCTGCATGCATCCTTTTAATTGGCTGGGGGCCGTGAGGGGCCGCCGGACGTCGCCGCTTCGTCGGAAACCTGCGGCGATGGCGTAGGGATTGCCTGCGCAGGAGTCTCAGTGCTGGAGGGTGGGGAGAAGTGTGGAGGCGGCGGTGTGGGGATCATCGGTGGGGCGTTACCGGATGGGGGGGAGTGCGACGGAGGCGACGGGCCCATCGGCTGGGCGGTACCGGATGGGGGGAGGTGCGAGGGGGGCGACGGACCCATCGGCTGGGCGGTACCGGATGGGGAGAGGTGCGAGGTGGGCGAAGGACCCATCGGCTGGGCGGTACCGGATGGGGGGAGGTGCGACGGGGGCGACGGACCCATCGGCTGGGGGGTGCCGAATGGGGGGAGGTGCGACGGGGGCGACGGACCCATCGGCTGGGCGGTACCGGATGGGGGGAGGTGCGACGGGGGCGACGGACCCATCGGCTGGGCGGTACCGGATGGGGGGAAGTGGGAGGGCGGCGACGGGCCCATTGACAGGGGAGTGCCCGATGGGGGGAAGTGGGAGGGCGGCGACGGGCCCATCGACTGGGGGGTCCCCGATGGGGGGAAGTGAGACGGCGGCGACGGGACCATTGACTGGGGGGTACCTGATGGTGGGAAGTGGGACGGCGGCGAGGGACCCATCGACTGGGGTGTATCGGATGGGGGGGGGTGAGACGGCGGCGATGGTTCCATCGACTGGGGGGTAAAAACCGATGGGGGGAGGTGAGACGGCGGCGATGGGACCATCGACGGGGCCGTCTCCTCTGAAGGGCTGGCAGGGGGTCGTATTGCGTTCGAGAGGTGGCAGCTTGAGAAGGTCGTAGTCGCCATTATGGCGAGAATGAAGAGCTTCATCATCGTCGACCTTCGGAGTCCTCCAACTTCCTCTCCAAGCACAACGGCGAGCACAGTGTCTCCCGCAGTATATATAGAGGGACAAAGAAGAATCTTTTGTTTTGTTGCAGTTCACAGCAAAACTAACGGAAAAGATAAAGGCAAATTTCGCATTTCACTTCTCTGCTCTCGGCTCAATTGAGGACGAGGAGGTCAAGTAGGCAACCGAAGGCATATATGTGTGTACATATATATATTGAAAGAACGTAAGCATACTTTTGAAGTAGGTTAGGATTCTTTCCACAATTTTATTTATTTACATGTTACGGCAAAGGAAGGGAAGCAACGAAGCAAGCAGAACTACTCGTCGTCATGCATGCTGCATGCATGACGGACGTTGCCAGCTGCATATTTTGTTTTCTTTGCCCAAATGGTAAGGTTTGGAAACAAACCCCCTTTTCAGGTATGAATACATACTGCTCTCTTCAGACGAATAAATTTAAAGGATGATTTAACTCGTCGATGTTAGCAAGTCGTTCATTTCAAACTCGTTATTATTATATTATTCTGTATTAATTTAATAGGGTCTTTAAGCTCCGTATATGTTTCAGAGAGCATTTCAGCACTATAATAATTTGAGGTGCTAAGAAACACTCTCAAGAAGAATATTCAAATTAATGAAGATTTAGTTAACAATAAAATCACGAGTTTTGTCAGCTAGCATAACTTTAAATTTTAACTTCCTGAATTATTTTAGTTTATCATATAGCATAATTAAAAGTCCAACTACTAGTATTACTATATGTTGTTGTAATTTAGACACTAGGAAAGACAATGAAATAACATAATTATTATAACTAAATGTAAAAGTAATCCATAAACGATGGACGAGGTTATAATAGAGATTTAAAGTAAAGAAATATGTTTGGGTAATTTTAAATATCAAATTGCTCAAATAAAATTGTGAACCACATTGATAGAAAGCAAATTAAAAGGACAAATTGATTTTGCTTAATACAAGAAAGATATCATATAGTAGGTCCTTCGTGTGCATGATTATATTACAAAACTTCCAGTGAGAACTTCCTAGGCCTTGTCAATTATGCAAACCATTTAGGTAGCCACTTCAACCAGCGAAAGAAACAAGAAGCCATCAGCGTCAACCTGCCGCATTTGCCAAGGGTCATCCTTTTACTGCACAAAATTCCTCGTACTGGCATCCTGGAGAGTGGAGAAATCATGATAGGTACATTTAATAGCGGTAAGTGTTATCTGGTCCGTACTTGCTTCTCATGGTGTAATGGTCATACTTGGAATCACCATAGTCTGTAGACTTCATTTCAACAGGTTTGGGCTCGGTGCCGACGGCACCATATAGGACTTCTGAACTCTTGTCACGATGGCGGTGCCGAACTCGATCTTTTGAGGGCTTTGAGCTCACCTGAGTCTCAGCTGAGCCATAAAACTCAGCATAGTCTTGCCGTTTTGAGGATCTGTGCTTGCTAGGCAGTGAAGGGTCCTTGATTTTAGGGATTTTGCTACTCTTCTGGGGCTTTGGTGCTGCATCACTGACACCGTTTGGTTCGTGAAGAGTCTCAGACATGGGCGAGGAGCTCTTTTGCTTCTGCACAAGGGGGGTTTCGGGTTTGTCTTCAGGCATGACAAGATGATCTTTGAGAGGAGTAAGGCCATTTCTTCGTCCAAATGGGATGAGGTTGAGAAGCAAATTGCCAATTCCTTCGAAGGCAAACTTAGATAGATCAATGAGAAGCCTTCCTAAAGATGGCCATCCAGCTCCAGGTTCCTCCTTTAGGGATTCTACAACCAGAGGATGCTTCTCTGCAGAGCCGTCCTTGTGTTGTGAGTCACCATAGTCTTGATGCTGAATAAATGTAAACCAGATGCTATCGGCAATTATATACTAACAGAAAAAATAAAAGAAAAGCTCCAGCTTATGCAGCAGCAAGTATTTCAGGATTAGCTTACAGCTTAGTAAGGATCAACATAATAAGGATGTGGGTATGAGTATATCATCACCTTTTGAGAAATTAATGGTCCAAAACCATGCTGCAGTAAGCATGATATGTAGCCTGCCAATACTGCACCAATGACCATAATTATATCTGCCAAAAAAGATGATCAACAGTTGATTGAGATTTGACAATATATATAATACTACATGGATCAGTACTGAAAAGTTTACTAGGTGTTGTATTCAATCTCTACAGGAGGGATGAGCATCAACTTTAAGACAGAAGCCAATGTGGCTAATGGTATTTATGCAAACTACAATGTTTGAGAAGTAATTAATTCACACAACAGGTCAGTAATTTATCAAACTAGAGTCAATTTCTCCGATTGGAATTCTACAATCGTACTTCTTTTTTCTAGTTCATATCGTTAAGCATGTCTTTGATGACATGGAAGGGCCTTTGTATTAAATTGGAAAGAGCAAAAAAGACATTAAGCTGCCCAACTAGTTAATGGAATCCAAGGTAAACTAAAATTTCCAATTCCTTTATGGAGCTATATCGATGCCTTCGCTTGTTTAAATAGAATACAACTCGAGCTATGATGTTTAATAACATTAACCAAACAGCACCTGGGTGGTGGTAGTTTTTGATTGCTCATGGTACAAATTTCTAACTGTTCACGATTATTAATTGAACAGAACAACATCTTGGATTGGTGTTATACGGGCAGGATCTCAGGTTATATGCCTCTTGTGCAAAAGGTTTTCTCAAAAGGATGACTGGAATGGGCATCAGATCCAAACAATCTGAAGTGTGAAACATTAATCTCATTGCTTGGAGTGAACCCAGTACTCAAAATGTAGCTAGAAACAGCAACCCAACAAATTGCATGTGTCGACCAGCAATGATAAAGATCAGTATCAGGAATAAAGAACAAAGAACGATTCATGGGAACTGCTGCAAATGAGACCGAGTCAGTATGGTGGATAAAGATGATGTTTCAAAAGGCATAACTGAGAAGAAATCAATCAAAGACATCAAGCAGAAGATCCATGCATCAAAGAGGGGAGGAAGCCAGCAAAGTGGATCGCAACAAAGAAAAAAAAGGTATTGCAAGAGGTCAAGTAGATCATAACAAAGCCCTTGTAGTTTTCAATTTTATTCTCAAGCATTTTGCAGCTAGGTCCATAAGGTTTTAAAATCTAGTAAGAGAGATCCTTGACTTTAATCTTTTGCTTTCAATAAAAGAAGGCAGATATGGCTTCATAGCTTCTTCACTCAAAAAAGGACCTAATTTCAACCAACCATAGATAATGCAGTGTAGCACATTTATTATATATTTTTTTATTAATATATTTTAGGAGAACATGCAGATGGGTGTCTATTAATATATATTTATGGTGCTAGCCAATAGGTGGTTATTGTTTATCGGAACTACTAACAGTTATTAGGTCAAAACATTCTTGATGCATATAATCAGCAGGCTCCATACTTTGTTGATACCTACTCCCAAATTTTCCCCAAATATAATGCAATTGGTGGAGAGGAGGGTGTGGCACTAGATGCACAGTGTAGCATCAGTTTGTTGAAAAAAACCTAAAATCCACTTAACTCATGTTCAAAGACAGTGCTTCTATGTCTTTTAGCATAAGAGACGACAAGAACCAAACAATTATCTCATTAAAACATGACAATATGTGCTGACAAGGGCACAAGTGAATCATACATGTAACACCGATGACAGAGTTACTAACATAAGCTTGTTTGATGCAGACGAGGTGGCCACTACTTTAGGTGCGGTCAAGGGCACAAGTAACCCTACCAATAACATAAGGCTACTTGTGTATGAATGAAAAATCTGGTCTGAGGCAGCCTAAGAGGTCAATTCTTTATACTAGCTCCCATATCCTACAAAAAGATAGGTATAGCCGTATAAACTTACAATACTGTTTGCAGTCTATAGACCTATAAACTCCAAAGAAAGAAATGAACTCAACTAAGGACATCCATTATGACAAATATTACATGAACCAAGAGAATAAATGAAATCGTGCAGGCTCATGGTAACAAAACCACTATATCACCGAATGATAGAAACAACAAATGTTTTTCATGTACTAATAGCAAGGCTGCTCATCCATACTAATAGCAACATCAACCAATAACTATGGGTAATCATTATGCTCCTTTATGGTGTCTGGATATGTATATCCTATCAATGTCCTAAAACTATTAACAAGAGTTATCATATTTTTTAACAGTGCACTTTAGTGTAGACCTTATTCTTGTTGATGGATGGCTTTAGGATATAGAAGACCTCCCATTATCTTAATCTGGAATTGCCACATGCCAATTTAGCACAACCATCACTGCTTCTTATATCGTCTTTTCTACTATATGAAAAAGGATTGCCAATATGGTGAAATGTACTTCAGTATAAGCTTTGAAGTTTTCTTTAAAAAAGTAAGTTTAAAAAGTGATAAGAGTAAAATACTGCAAAGGATGAGAATTATTGCTTCTGCACTCCAGTAGAAATGCAAAGTTTAGCCAGGAAATTATATCCAGAAAATTTAATATATGGTTCTAACCTGACGTTGAGACTGAACTATATTGATATTCACAGTCCTCCTGCTGAAGAGTGATTTGCCGAAGAGCAGCATTACCCCTGTCTACAACTATAAGAGAGCACATTCTCCCAACATAAACCGCATCAAAATCAGTCGAAAACTTGGCATCCTCACTAGGTCCATCTCTGTAACCAGCTATGTTTGATTTCCCTCCAGCAATAGTCGTTACACCTGCAGCAAATAACCTGAAATTAACACATATATTTTGGAACATCAACCGCAGCATTTGTTGAAATTTTGGAAGTCTAGAAGTAAGATTTGTCCAAGTGATCACCTGATTCACCTATCTTCCGAATAGCCAAATTGGAGGTGTCAGCTACATATACATTCCCTTTGTCATCCATAGTGACACCTTTGGGATGATAGAAACGTGCATCGCTCGGTTTACCATCTACATGCCCAGAATATCCTTGAAATGATCCGGCAACCAGTCTTGCTCTGCTATCTGCTAATCTACTTTTTGTCAAACCCAGTTTGCAAAATGTAAATACTAAACATACCTTGCAAAGATATTCTTCTACCAATATTATGAAAATTGAAAAATCTCCGTCTTGAGACAAAAAGGAAGCTTTATTAAATCTATGATAAAATATTACCAAAAGACAACCCAAATAAACTCGGATCTACAATTATAGATTATAAGGATAATACAAAAAAGTGGGAATCCCGGTCATACACTGTGAGAGGGGCGGAGTGACTCGGACTATGTTGTTACTAGTGGCGTCGACAGCGAAGAGCTCCCCCTCGGGGGACACCCGGATGGTGTACGGCACCATGCCGAGCTTGTCCCCCTCCACGAGCGTCTCCACGAAATACCCACTCTCGAACTCAACCATGTCCCCATCTGCCACAACACCATACCAAGAGCAGCAGATTACTAATATAGCAACATTTTTGCAGCAAAATGGAAGATATAAAGATCACAGCTCACCATGCTGAGTTACTTTAGGGGACGACTTGGTCCATTTGAGAACATGGGACAAATGCTTCACCAAGGCCCCTGCAAGAACAATAAGACGAGAGAGATCTAAGCGATCTACAAGAATAAAAGGCTTAAACTAGGCCAAGATAGATCGGCATGGCTTGGATTAGAACCGGCAGGGTTAGCTTGAGCTCTGGGGTCGATGAAGGCGACGGCGGAGGAGGAGGCGGCGGCAGCAGCTATGGAGATGAAGAGGAAGACGATGGATCGACTCATGGAAGCTGAAAGTAGCTGCGAGAGGAGGAAGAGGGGCTAAAAAGCGAGGGATTTGGACAATTTTTTCGGGTCACAGTGCGCATGGGGTGGCGGTGTTGCAGTGTGGAGTGGCGGTGTTCATGGTTTTGGAGTGAGTAAAATAATAGAAGGGAAGACGGAAAGGGAAAAGGAGGGCGACTTTGGGGGTGTTTTGGGGCTTCCGAAACAAGATTGATCTCTGACCCTTAATTGGGCTTTTGGCCCATAATTTTTACGGTGGAGGAGAAGGAGGCTGAGAAAAGAGGTGCACTTTATGCGTATTGAACGAACTCAGTCTAATTTACTTTTATAAGAGAAGATATTTTGTTAATTATAATATGGCAGACCCTAAGTTACTTCAATAGAGCGTTTTTTCTTACTAACCAAATTAAAATATTAATTTAACAAAATGATTAAGTAAAAATAATTTTTAATAAACTGATCAAGTCAACTTGCCACATCGTACCATTGACCATTTTTTTAATAAAAAATTCTAACACTGGTGTCCTGACTCCGGTCCGTCTTCCTCCCATCGTCTTCCTCCCATGCCTGCTCCGCGATCATCCGCCCCGCCCGAACCCGATCATTTACGGCGACCCTCACACCTTCTCTTCCTCTTTTCCCTGCTCGTAATCTCCCCCGGCGCCACCCCTTCCCCTCCTCTCTCCCTCTGCAACGCACCCTATCAAGTAGCGCAGCCGACGTATCACGAGGAGGAGGAAGAGGTCGGTGACCATGTCGGCGACGGAGAAGAAGCGGTTGACAGCGGTGCACCCGTACCTAGGTGAAGGAAGCAAGGTGAAAGGCATCCTTCGGTGCGGACTCCGCGGAAGCTGCCATCACCACGGACGATGGAGGCGGCAGCGGCAATTCATCAGCGTTGGCGAGGAGCCCCTCCGTTATTCCCTCAGAAGGTGGTGGGGTAGCCGGCGTTAGCGACGGAGAAGAGGCGACGGCGAGTCTGAAGAGTCGGTGGCGGAGAGGGAACGGATGGGAGTCCGGTCAAGTGCTGGATCGGGTCAGGGCACTGTATTTTTTTATTAAAAAATGGTCAACGGCGCAACGTGGCATGTTGACTTGGTCAGTTTGTTAAAAAAATATTTTTACTTAGTCATTTTATTAAATTAATATTTTAATTTAGTTAGTACGAAAAAATACTCTACTTTAATATATTGTTTTAAATTTTTTTTAAAAAATGGTGTAATTTAAAAGAAAATAAAAAAAGAAATTTTAAAATACAATAATTTCTTATGCAATTAACATAATGCAATATCTTAGTTATTCTCTCTTGTAGGAGGTTGATTATGGTCCAATACTTACTAAAAAATACTCAATTGTCAGTTTGCCTAATAATTAATAATAAAATAATTAGTAGTAGTGTTTAAAATTGATGAACATATAAATTAATATAATATTACGAAACAACGACATAAATTAATATTAGGTTATTTGTGCTGTTATTATTAATATCATATCCTTGGTTTTATATGTTATTCTAAATACCTTCTCTCCCCGAGGATCTCCTTCTTATAAATCAAGTCCCTTCGCATGCAAAAGCTCCCTGTTGAAGCCAACATGCCCCTCGCTTCGCTTGTTTCCCCTACTCGCCGCCTTCTCTGAAACCGTAGCAGCTTTGCGCCTCCCTCCAGTTGTTTCCACAATTCGGTCGCCTCCTCCCAACCCTAGTTTGGGAGGTTCGATCACCATCACCGCCGATGGCTCGTGGACGACGGCGAAGCGAGGTTGATGATTTCATAGACGACGCGGATGAGGAGGAAGAAGTGATGGATGAAGAGGAGGAGGAGGAGGACGACGACGACGGTGGAAAGAGCGGTCGTAAGCGACGCAGATCCGAGTTCATAGACGATGTCGCTGTGGAAGACGACGAGGAAGAGGAAGAGTACGATGAAGACGAGGACGAGGAGGACAACGGAGGGCCGCGTGGAAAAAAGCCGAAGCGGCGAGCAGGATCGCAGTTTCTTGACCTCGAGGCGGAGGTCGATAGCGACGATGAAGAGGAGGAAGAGGAGGGCGAAGATGGTAAGTAACCGATATTTTTTTATCCACCCCCCCCCCCCCATCTCTTCTTCTATCATGCTTAAGATATATGTTTTGTGTAAATATATTGTTGGAATTAAGAACGCTATTTTTGGCTTTATGCTAAGTGGTTTCTAGATGAATATATTGTTGGATGAGATGAAGCTTTAAAGACTTCACCTTGCTATGCCTTTACATTCCAAAGATTAAAATCTTTACTCTGCCTACAAAGGTGACTTGCTTATCAAGTTCGTTCTTTTTAGTGGAGATTGAAGCTCACTTTAGTTAGCCATTGACATTGCTCTAATAAGTGCTTATGCTTATGGTAGAGGCGGCTACTTAGCTAGAATAGATGTTGCATTCTTAATCTTTTATTTAATTGCATAAATATTCTTATTTAGTCAAGGAACATCTGATTGCCTTTTCTTAGAACGATATATACTGAGGTTTGCCTGGACAGACCATTTTTTTCTGAAAATTTTTGTGTCCCTTCTGAGTAACACACAATAGACATCAAGTTAAAGGAAATATTTGCAGTACTGCTTTTAATTCACAAGGACGACATTAAGGAACTTTTGATGATAAATCCTTCTTTTTTATTTTATTATTTTATGATTTTTAAATGATGATTGAAGAATCATGGAAGAATCTGTTAGATGATTTTTGGACCTACGATGACAACATTGATCGTAGTGTCTGTCTGGTGTTTGCTCATCATTTGTTGTTCTTGCTTCTTTTTACATGAATAAGCCATGAATATCAACAGTATGCTCTCCCGTCTATGGCTGTCTTTTTGTTTTGTTTTGTTTTTTCTTTTTTTCTAAAGGGGAATTGTTGCATAATTTTCTGCCTTTTCCACTATCGATTCTTTTGTTATTTGCTGGATAGTTCTTACTATACATGTGTCTGTATTATGTAATGATGACATGTATGTATTTTATGTTGCATTTGATTGGCACCTTTTATTGGACCATAGATATATGTTGGGGCGTGCATGAAAACGTGCACAGACAGAGGACAACATCATGTGTTCATGCAGTATTTACTTTTAGAAATGCTTGCTTAAAGGGTGTTTATGGTATTATTGTGCGCTTCTCATCCAACAATGTTATCATGCATCACTTATATTCCTGTTATATTCACACTAATATTCATCCTGGATACAGAAGCTAGATGTTGTAAAGATGTAATGCTTTTGTATGGCATTGCTACCCTCTTAATGTGCAATTTGTGTTTTAACACTATCTAATTATGTGAGAAACATGCAGATTTTATAAATGATGCTGGAGCTGATTTACCTGATGAGGATGATAATAGAAGAATGCCTCATCGTCCAATTCTAATGCAAGAGGACCAAGAAGATGTAGAAGAGATGGAGAGAAGAGTCAAAGAGAGATATTCAAAATCAAATCAGATAGACTATGCTGAAGATGCTACTGATGTTGAACAGCAAGCTCTGTTGCCATCGGTGAAAGATCCCAAGTTGTGGATGGTGAAATGTGCGGTATGATGCTTTTCTAGTCCCTATCTAATTCTTGAGAGTTGAGACTATTAGTGGTGTCTTCGCAGTTTCCTATGCTTATTGCATTTGTTCTCAGATTGGTCATGAGCGTGAAACGGCTATATGCTTAATGCAAAAATTTATAGACAGACCAGAACTTCAAATCAAGTCAGTTATCGCATTGGACCATCTTAAGAATTATATTTATGTGGAAGCTGAGAGAGAGGCCCATGTGAAAGAGGTAAGTGGAATTTGATATGAGATATTTTCTTCCGGAGCTTACTATTGGAAATCAATTTGTAATTGTTGTCCTGGTCACAGGCTTGCAAAGGCCTGCGGAATATATTTTCATCAGCAAAAGTGATGATTGTGCCCATAAAAGAGATGACTGATGTTCTGTCAGTGGAAAGTAAAGCTGTGGATCTCTCTAGGGATACATGGGTCCGAATGAAGATTGGAATTTACAAAGGAGATTTGGCTAAGGTAAAGTTATGCTTTGTATTATTTTGACACTGATGGTTAACGTTAGTGCATCTTTTGTGTGACCTCATATTTTATTTGCAGGTCGTTGATGTTGATAATGTTCGTCAAAGAGTAACAGTTAAATTAGTCCCTAGAGTTGATTTGCAAACACTTGCTAATAAGTTGGTATGAGTCTCCTTCAATTTTGCTAAGACTACGATAATTTAATTTAATCACATTTCTCTGAAAAGTTTGGCAAGTTTGCTATGAATTAGTTTTGTTCTTCTGAACTTATAGGTACTTGTAACCTTATTTTATTTTGTACAGGAAGGTAGGGATATTGTAAAGAAGAAAACTTTTGTTCCTCCACCTCGTTTTTTTAACATTGATGAAGCAAGGTATGCCTTCTTACATTTAGTGTCAGTTATAATGAAGTTGATCTGGTGCTACAGATTTTTGTTAACTAGAGCTGATTTATTCTTTTAAACGTGGTTAGGGAGTTACACATACGTGTAGAACGTCGAAGGGACAAAGATACTGGAGAGTATTTTGAGATGGTAGATGGGTTGATGTTTAAAGATGGATTCTTATACAAAACGGTTTCAGTGAAGTCAATCAGTTCGGCAAACATACAACCTACCTTTGACGAACTTGAGAAATTTAGAAAGCCTGGAGAGGATGCTGATGGTGATGTGGCAAGCCTCTCTACCTTATTCGCCAACAGGAAGAAGGGCCACTTCCTGAAAGGTGATGCTGTTATTATTGTTCGTGGAGATCTCAAAAATCTTATGGGATGGGTTGAGAAAGTTGAGGAAGAAACTGTCCACATCAGACCAAAAATGACTGGGCTTCCTGTAATTTCTTGATCACATATGTTTCTTTTAGCTTTGGTTTTTTTTTTTAAATATAGAGATTCTTGAGAAAAAAATATGACATGCTCAACCGCCTCATGCAGAAAACATTAGCTTTTAATGAGAAGGAGCTCTGCAAGTACTTCAAACCAGGAGACCATGTGAAAGTAGTTTCTGGTGTCCAAGAAGGTGCAACCGGTATGGTTGTGAAGGTCGAAGGCCATATTTTGATAATCTTATCAGACACTACAAAAGAACATGTAGGTTTTGCTCAGTAGAGACATGCAGCAGATAGTATTTTCAAATTTTCAAGATCATAATTGTATTTATTGTGTTTTAGATGCGTGTTTTCGCGGACCATGTTGTGGAGAGTTCTGAAATAACTACGGGGATTACAAAAATTGGGAATTATGAACTGCATGATCTTGTGTTGCTGGAGTAAGCTTGATCCTTTATGTTTTGTCATATGATTTATTCAGTGGATCATTTTGATTTATTTTTGCAAATTAACTTTGCAGCAATATGTCTTTTGGTGTCATTATACGAGTGGAAAGCGAAGCATTTCAGGTAAAGAAATATGTTTGTGATGGTAATTGCAACTACTTGTCTTGAATCAAATTCCTTGTTGTCTTAGGTTCTGAAAAATGTACCAGACAGAGCTGATGTTGTGCTCGTCAAATTGAGGGAAATAAAATGCAAGATTGAGAGGCGGTCAAATGCTAAAGATAGATTTAACAACATTGTATCAATTAAGGATGTTGTCAGGGTTGCCGAGGGCCCATGCAAGGTAAGATCTACTTGTTGCACTACATGCTCAAAATTAATTCTCTCATTTTCAACACTCATTTTGTTTCTGAACCAGGGGAAGCAAGGACCTGTTGAACACATACATCGAGGATTCTTGTTTATCCATGACCGTCACCACCTTGATCAAGCTGGTTTTATTTGTGCAAAAGCTCAATCTTGTTTGGTGGTCGGTGGATCACGTGGAAACAGTGACAGGAAGGTTAGTTATTGTACTCCTGGTTATGTTGAGAGAAACTTTTTAAATTGCAATTCTTGTCAGAGTAGTAGATACTTGCAGATGCAATCCTGGTGGTTAATTCATATATAGTATTGCAGGGTGTTGATTCCTTGGAATCTAGATTTTATGCTCTCAGAACACCTAATGTTCTTCGGTCACCTAAAAGGCTTCCTCCTAGAGGACCACCTCCTGCAGACTGTATGGCCGATCATCTTTTCCTTGTTATTATTATTTCATGTCGTTAATTCTTAATTAGTTGCATAGATATTTTCATCTCAAACTAACTCTTTCAAAATCTTGTTTGACCACGTAACTCATTATCCTTCTTCCCCCTTATAATTGACATTTCATTTACACTCGAACTAATGCCAGTTGGTGGAGGTTACAGGGGTGGAGGTGCAAGAGGGCATGATGCATTAGTAGGTAAAACTATAAAAATTAAATCAGGTCCCTTAAAGGGATATCGAGGGTGTGTCAAGGAGGTAAAGGGTCCTTTAGTCCGTATTGAGCTGGACTCACAAATGAAGATTGTTTCAGGTATAGCACATATCTTGTTTTTTGTTGCCTATTCAGATGCGTGCGAGCTAATCATATGTTCAACATGCAGTTAATAGAAATGACATTGCTGACACACCTGGCATAGCTACATCATTCCGGTAGTTACTCGTGCTTGTTTACTGTTTGTAAGAGTTTGTTATTAGTCATATTATCTGAATCTTCTGCTCTCCAGTGATTCAAGATACGGACTGGGCTGTGAAACACCTATGCATCCATCGCGAACTCCATTGCATCCTTACCAGACTCCAATGAGGGATCCTGGAGGTTAGTCTTTGAAACTTGGGTTGCCTTTAGAATATTCCTTTTCTGAAATTTTGTGCAGTTTGCTGTTGCATGTAAAATTTACTTATGTTATTACGGGAAGTAAGTAATTATTACCTCTTATTTCTCAACATTTGGATAAGTATATTTTAATAAATGATGAAAAACTATATAATTATCTTCAAATTAGTTCATGATTCCTTAGTGAATGGCTTAAGTCGATATTCTTATTCAAATTTTATGCATTTTGAATTTATTAAGTTTTCACATGTTTCTAGATTTATTCATTACAAGTTTTCATATGCGCAGCAACACCCATACATGATGGCATGCGTACTCCTATGCGTGATAGGGCTTGGGCTCCAATGAGTCCAGCAAGGTTTGTTAAATAATTTGCTTATACAAGTGATTCTGTGTTGTTCATAAGCTCAGTACATTTTTGCTGTTCCTTAATTATTTTTCTTAATCTTGTGATGACATCTGTTGTTGGCCTCGATCCTCTATACATGTAGATTATCTTATCTATATTTCTTGGATTTGTCAAAATTTTCTCAATAGAAAATATTTAATAATTATACTTTTGGGGAAAACTAAATTTTTAGATTAAATACTTCAAGTTACATTCCTGTAATCTTATTTTTTAATCCGTAGTTCTTAAAGTGACGTCATTTAGTTAATGATTTTGTGGCATTCTATTTTCTTAGAAGAATTGTACTAAGGATCGTAGATTTGCATGTATATTTTATAGGATATTGAATGAAATTGAGATCTCACTTTAGGGAAAAAATTAGAATCTTGTAGATTTTCTACATACTAACAATCTTATTGCTCCCTACTTCTATTGACCAAGCAACCTTGTATGGTTTGTTGCTGTCATTTTTCTTATCATGCTTTTAACCTAACAAGCTAAAGGTAGTTACTAGGTCTCTTCGGAATATTTCTCTAATTATCAAGGTTGTGAGTTCGGAATATTTCTCTAATTATCAAGGTTGTGAGTTTTGTCTGCTTAGATTATAGTGGCTTATATTGTAATATCTTAAGATAAGTTGAAATCTTTCTTACTTTAAATAACTTGGGGAAGAGATAATTTTATTATATTGTGATAAATCTAGTCTAAGTGTACTATTTATAGTAAAACTACAACCTAGGATTACAATATAAATAAATTTGAGTCACACATTATATATATTATATTCTAACATTCCCCTTCAAGCTAGTGCATATATATTAATGTACCAAACCAAACATCTGCTAGTTTTTGTCCTTCTAAGGATTTAGTAAAGATATCTGTTAATTGATTATTTAACTGAACTAAAGTTATTTTGATAGTACCAAATATAATCTTCTTTATGATAAAATGACAATCCACTTCCATATGTTTTATCTTCTTATAAAACACTAGATTTGATGTGAAGTATAAAGCTAACCAGTTATTACACACTATCTCCATATAATTGACTTCGTAAAATTTTAATTTTTAAAGTAGTTGTTTTAACTAGAGAAGTTCACATATTATAAGTGTCATCGCTTTATATTTAGCCTCTGTACTTGACATGACTAATACACTTTATTTTTTGTTTTTTTATGAACTTAAATTTCCACCAATTAATATACAATATCCTAAGGTTGATCTTCTATCATATGGTCATCCTGCCTAATCGATATCTGTGTAACCCACAGTATTTGTGTTGTCCCTGTGTTTGTATATCATTTCTTTCCCTAGTGATATTTTAATGTATCTAAAAATTCTCGCAGTTGTATTTCAATGACCAACACGAATAGAATTAAGGAATTGACTTACCATACTAATCAAAAATGATATGTCTGGTCCAGTTATTAATTTATCTTTTTAATTAATTTTTGATATCTATTTGGATCTAAGTAAAGTTTCCTTTGATCCGGTAAAAGTTTTTCATTGGGATCCATTGGAGTATCAAATGACTTACAATTTATCATTCCTACTTCATGTAGTAGATCTAAATCATATTTCCTTTAAGACATAATTGTCCCTCCTGATTGGGTCACCTCAATACCAAAGAAATATTGCAGCAGACTCAAGTCTTTAGTTTGAAAATGTTGAGACAAATGTTGTTTTAATTCTTTGATACCTTCTTAATTATTTCCTATAATGATTATATCATCCATATACACTACGAGATATATGTGTTTGTTGTTTGAAGATGACTTAAAAAATACTGAATGATCAGCTTTATACCTTTTCATACCAAATAAGTTTAAAACATGATTGAATCTTACAAATCATGCTTTAGGTGATTGTTTTAGCCATATAAAGATTTTTTTAGTTTATATACAAGACCAGATTCCTTCTAAACAATAAACTTAGGAGGTTGCTCCATATAGATCTCATCATCGAAGTCCCCTGTGTAAGAAGATATTTTTGATATCTAGTTGATATAACGGTCAAATTTTTCATAGTTGTCATTGACAAAAAAAGTTGTATTGAGGTAATTTTGGTAATTAGAGAAAAAATATTACTGTAATCTAGCCTATAAATTTGAGTGTATCCCTTTGCTACAAGCCTTGCTTTCAATCGATCAATCTCCTAATTAGGTCTAACTTTAATTGTGAATATTCATCGACAACCTACAATCAACTTTCCAGGAGAAGGGTGATACAATTTTACATCTATTCGTCATTCAAAGATCTCATATATCAAAATGAATGATATCAAAGGATGATACAGTTTGAGCACTACTTTTGATTGGATAGAAAACTCAAACATATTTTCCTAGCTAATATGGTTTATAATTCAGGATTTGAAGTTGAGAAAAGATGAGGTATCATCTTTTTAAGTTTGTTGAGATTTGGATGTCCTAATCGTTGGTGAAGCATTGTAAGAGTTTTTGCAGCAACACAGCTTGTAATTAAGGATGACACAACAATTGAAGTTAGCTGTAAGAAATAAAGACCTTTTGATTTAAGTTTTGCACTAATCATCATCACCATACTTTGATCCTGTATTATGAAGGAATTAGGTTTGAAATTAACATGATAATTTTGGGTGCGAGTAAGTTTACTAACCGAAATTAGATTAAACTTGCATTTAGGCACGAATAAGATAAATTCTAAAGCTAGATTGGAAGTAATAAAATTCTTCCAATTCCTTTTGCTTGAGCTTTAGATCCATCAGCAATGGTGATTTGATGTGATGTCTTAGGAGGTGAGATATTAGAGAACAAGGAGAGATTACTAGTGATATGATCAGAAACCCTTGAATCCATAATCTAGGATCCAACATGCAGAGAATGAGAGAAATAAATTGTAGAATTACCATTAATGGTCGAGGAATTGGCTTGTTGTGCAGCCTTGAACTGTAGATACTCCTTGTATTCACTTACAGAAAACAAATTGAAGGTTTCTGAAGTTTCTGTATTGTTCTTTGTTATTAGTTAGAATTACATTATATTGATAGTGTTATTTGGAAATCCATGCAAAAAGTAACATCAATCTTGAATATGACATTCATTTTCGTAGTAGGTGTAGCATAAGTTTCCTCTTCCTCGTCTTCTTTCTTTATTTATGTTTCCTCGTTCTGTAGAATCACCAATAAGAACTTAAAAATCGTAATTACGTTCAACTATTGTAATTTCCAAGAGAGGAATTCGTAGGAGTCTATTAATAAGTTCTTCCACATTTGGGATATTCAGATATGTTAGGTTCTGATTTCTAACTGACTCGAAATCCTTATGAAAGCCATGAAGAACAAAGACTATAAACATATCGTCTAACTTTCTTTGTATGTCTTGAAGATCATCACTAATAAGCATCAAGTTAAGCTCATCTATCATAGATTGTGCTTTATTCAAATAGTTAAATAAGTCATGATCCGTAATATGGAGATTTGCTAAGTTGTGAATAAATTCACATTCTTTGGATATCATTTGCTACTTTCTTCCAAGTATGAGTACATATGTATGTCTTAAAATGTATCATCAACTTTGGATTAATAGATTGATACTAATTAATAGTCAACATTCCTTAGTCATGTCATCACTTCTCTTTTTCTGCATTAGTCATGTCATCAACTTTTGAAATAAGGTGATCAAATAATTCTTGTCTAAAAATCATATTTCTACCGTATTATCAGTCTAAATAACTTTTGCCGTTGAGTTTCTTCAATATTTTTTTAGAACTTGATGAGACTTGAACCCAACACCTCACATATCTTCCGTATAGAGCTCAGTTGCTCTAATCAGAGGATGTACACTTTGTATACAACTTGATAGTTGGAGAATCGAAAAAGTCAAAAGAAATCAAATTTCTTTTGAAAACCCAAAGTGTGAGGCGTGAATCCTTCCGAAGAAAGTAAACAAAAAGGGCCAAAAGTCAAACAATTCAGAAAAGAAATCCAAAGTCAACAGAGGTTGTTGATGAGCGAGTTAAATCTTTGAAAAAATTCAACAAAGGCAGTTGAACACGAAAGGCAAACCTTTTTTTTCTTCTTCGACGGCAGTGCTCGAAGAGGATGAGGCCTTCGAGTCGCGTCACTGCGACGCTGAGATGCCCCTCGTCGATCAGCTTCAGCCCTGATGGGCGCCTGATCTCTTCAGCCCACCGGATGGAGGGGACCTTGATAAGGATGATGTCGCTGGTGTGGTGATGAACAGCGGCAGCGAAGAGTAAGGGTTTTACCCACTCTGATGCCACATAAATAACTCGGAGAAGAGATAATTTTATTATGTTGTTATAAGTCTAGTCTACATGTGCTGTTTATAGGAAAACTATAACATATGGTTACAATCATAAATATTCTAACACTTGGTACTGTTCTTTCTTCTTCCGAAGAAACAACAATGGATTATACTTCCTGTTCTTTCATCTTCCGAAGAAACAACAATGGACTATACCTCCTCTTGAAAACAAATAATGCCCCTTAAATGGATAATCCATCCAATTTTTTATTTTGAAAATGATAATTGATTATCGACCACTGTGCTTTCTGGAGGTAAAGAAGAAAGATCTAATTTTATAATAATATAATCACAAACGTGAAACAAAAAAGTATTTGATTGTGGCCTCAAGAATATATGCTGCTCGGTTTGCTAATCACTGGCAAATTAAAAAGTAGTATTCTACTGACTGATAATGTTTATGATGCTAAATAAATTGAACAGGGATAACTGGGAAGATGGTAATCCTGCTACCTGGGGTACCAGTCCACAGTATCAGGTATATGTCGCATTTTTTACCGACTCAATTTGTATCTCTCCGTTTAACCATGCACAAGAATAGCCCCTTGTTTTTTTTTTTTTTGCAATTATATTCTTATATTCTATTGCTGTGGACTAATCAGTTTTAACATGATGGACTAGGCTCCGTCAGGAACTCCAGTTCGGACATACGAAGCACCTACACCTGGTTCCGGTTGGGCTAACACTCCAGGAGGTAGCTACAATGATTCATCGACACCAAGAGAAAGCAGCTATGGTAACCATGTCAATTTGACCTTGATAGACTTCTACTTCAGTTCTCAATATTAGACATATCATTCAGTTATCATTTCCCAGGAAGCACACCAAGTCCATGCACACAATCGACACCTAGTGGGCAGCAAATGACCCCTAGCCCTGCATCATATCTTCCAGGTACCCCAGGTGGACAGCCGATGACTCCTGGAAATGTTGGATTGGATGTTATGTCTCCAACAATAGGTCATTATCTCAATTTTTCAAATATTCAACTATATGATTTTTTTTCTGGGTAAGACCTTATGATAGGGCAGGCTTACCATCTGTTCAGTTTCACACACGTATATATACTACATGGTTAACGATTCAAAATTCTACCCTAAACTTGGACTGTTTGTTTTTGGCAAAAATATGCTTTGTTTGTGATGAAGTAAGGTCACAGATAATGCCTTCATTGTAAAAATAACCAACTTTAAACTAGTTCTGTTTTTCTTGGCATTATTTATTTTTAAGGTGCAAGTTGATAAGGTGCCATGACTTGGGTTTACTTTATTGGCAGGTGGAGAGGGTGAAGGAAATTGGTTCGTGCCAAACATTTCGGTCAATATTATAAGAGCTGGAAGTGATTCGCGTATTGGAGTTGTTAAAGAGGTGTTGATGGTATGCATAGGCAACTAGTAAACAGACTTCTGAGATTGATTTATATTATAGCATGTTAGAAGAAATCTACTCCTAATTTGTAATCGATATCCTGTTCGCTTCCAGGATGGATCGTGCAAAGTTGCGGTCGGCACATTTGGCAATGGAGAGATGTTAACATTTCCTCCGTCTGAATTGGAGGTCGTCCGACCTAAGAAATCTGACAAAATAAAGATAATGAATGGTTCCCTCCGCGGAGTAACTGGAAAACTCATCGGTATTGATGGTTCTGATGGAATCGTCAAATTGGACGATACATATGAGGTTAAGATTTTGGACATGGTGATCTTGGCTAAGCTAGCAACAAAGTGATAAGCTGAGGTCATACGATCGAGCGAGAGAATTTAATGATTCAATTGGAATGTAATGTTGGTCTCAAGTTCCACGGTACATCGCTTCTTTTTTCTCAGAAGAGGAAAGCTGTTGATTGGGGGGATGTTAAATTCTTTTTAACTGCAGAATTTGTCGTCTTCATCCGCACAGGGAATGATTTCAGCTTCTGACAGGGTCTAATGGGGCAGCGCTCCTCATCACGAGTTCAAAGTCGGCGTATGCCGTCGTGTAAAATTTAGTTGTTTTCTGAGCTGTAAATAAGCCGGGATAAGGAGAAAGGCTTTTTTTTTTCAGTTGTTAAGCCTTTCAAATGAATGTATTACCTCTCTTTCTTTGTTTCTTTTTTATTTGTAGATATCGTCAAATTTATTCAGATACAGTGGATAAAACCTATTTGGTTTATTTAATAAAATTTCTTAGTATGACTTAAATTCATCTATAAATTGATGTCTAATAATCTCACTCAATACCTCGCTAAGCTGCTACCTTAGTGAGGTATTGAGGTCAAGGATTAAACTATGCAAACCACCGCCCCTCGTATGGGGAACAGCAACACGTAGTGGCAAAATACCCCCATCCACTTTCTCTGATCAAATGCTAATAATAAATAATTAACAATTTTAAGGACAAACTTCAATCGTACTCGTAGAAATAAACCATCAATTATGTATCTTGATAGTCAGAATAGCAGGGAAGCCCTTAGCCTTTACCTGACTGATTTTTAAGTACCAACTGATGAAGTATATCCACCCATCTCCAGCAAATGACATGGAGACAATAAGGGTAAGATGGGGGAGTTCTTTGAGTTCATCTTTTCCTCACACGGTGTTTAATGTACTGAATTATCCTCGGACTAAGCTCAATTGTTGATGTTTATGTGTGTTTAATTACAGGATTGATTAGTGTGATTTTGTAATAGATATTAATTAGAAATTAAAAATAGTTAGGATATATAAATAATACACTAAGAGAAGATTTAAGAAAGGTAGAATAAAAAGAAATAAAATAGCTCGTTTAAAATTATTCTATTAATTTGCTTCAATCAATCGAATTTATAAGTTAGGAGTCAAAGTGCTAAAGTTGAATACTCATTGAAATTTTTTAAAAAATTAAATTTATGGGATAAATATATTTTATAAGTTTACTCGAGTCAATTCACACAAATATACTATTTTATTGTTAAACATTTTAAAAGAACAAAATATATCTACCCACGTATATATAGATATGCTAATATATTATTTTTTTCAATATAATTTTCAACCAAAAAACCGGTGATTATTAAGTGGCTTAAAAAAATATTTATTTAATAAAATTTTATAAGTATAGATTTCAAAGAATGACCGTCTATTTTTTTATTTTTTAAAGCAAGAAAAACATATTAACTGTGTGTCTATATACACACACATATGTATATATATGAAAATGAAATTAGATAAATGAGATGTTAAGGGGAAGCCAAAGCGGGCCAGGCCTTTTGCTCGTCTTCCACCGACTCGCCGCTTGTCTGAACCCATCTCTGCTTCGCGCCTCCCTTCATTTTTCCCCCTAATTCACCACCTCGCCGAACCCTAGTTTGGGAGGTTCCATCACCACCACCGCCGATGGCTCGCGGACGACGGCGACGCGAGGAAGACGATTTCATCGACGACGACGAGGAGGAGGAAGCGCTGATGGATGAAGAGGAGGAGGACGAATACGAGGACGATGGTGGGAAGAGCGGTCGGAAGCGTCGCAGATCTGAGTTCATAGACGACGTCGCTGTGGAAGACGACGAGGAAGAGGATGAGGACGATGAGGACGAGGATGAGGAGGACGACGGGGGCCGGCGTGGGAAAAAGCCGAAGCGGCGGTCGGGATCGGAGTATTTCGAGCTGGAGGCACAGGTCGATAGCGACGACGAAGAGGAAGAGGAGGAGGGGGAAGATGGTAAGTTACTGATATTATATTTCCCCCCACTTTTTTTGATGTTTCAGATAGGTATTTGGTGCAATTCACTTGTTTCTCACTGCTTATATGTTATATGACTGAATTATCAACGAATGACACGATTGTATGGCTGTTTTTTTTTCTTGATTAAGGCAAAATTACCTGCTTCCATTATCAATTATTGTGCTGTTTGCTGATGAATTGTTACTATCAGGTGTCTGTATTATGCTACGATGATATGTACGAAATTTGTGTAGCATAGCATTTGACTGTCATCTTTTGTTGGATCATGATAAGCCAATGTGGTCGCACATGGATTTATGTTGGGACATGCATCTAAACGTGCATCGACACGGAACTATCATGTGTACATACAATATCTACTTCGGCAAATGCTTTTTTATGGTGTTATTGTGTGCTTCCCAACTACAGTGTTATTGTGCATCAATTATGGTCTTGTTATACTAATGTTCCTTCTGGATACATTATGTGATGCTTATCCATACAATCGTGAACTTTCTTAACGTGCTGTCTCTGTTTACACAATTTAATTATGTGATGAAAATGCAGATTTTATAAATGATGCTGGAGCTGATTTACCTGATGAGGATGATAATAGAAGACTACCTCATCGGCCAATTCTAATGCATGAGGACCAAGAAGATGTGGAAGAGATGGAGAGAAGAGTCAAAGAGAGATACTCAAAGTCAAATCAGATAGACTATGCTGAAGATGCTACTGATGTTGAACAACAAGCTCTGTTGCCATCAGTGAAAGATCCCAAGTTGTGGATGGTGAAATGTGCGGTATGATGTTTTTCTAGTATCACCCTATCTAATTCTTGAGACTATTAGTGGTGTCTTCGCAGTTTCCTATGCTTATTGCATTTGTTCTCAGATTGGTCATGAGCGTGAAACGGCTATATGCTTAATGCAAAAATTTATAGACAGACCAGAACTTCAAATCAAGTCAGTTATCGCATTGGACCATCTTAAGAATTATATTTATGTGGAAGCTGAGAGAGAGGCCCATGTGAAAGAGGTAAGTGGACTTTGATAAGAGATATTTTCTTCTGGAGCTTACTATTGGAAATCAATTTTTAATTGTTGTTCTTGTTACAGGCTTGCAAAGGCCTGCGGAATATATTTTCATCAGCAAAAGTGATGATTGTGCCCATAAAAGAGATGACTGATGTTCTGTCAGTGGAAAGTAAAGCAGTTGATCTCTCGAGAGATACATGGGTTCGAATGAAGATTGGTATTTACAAAGGAGATTTGGCTAAGGTACCCCTATGTTTGGTATTAGATTGAATGCTGATTGTTAATGCTGATGCATCCTTTGTGTGACATTACATTTTATTTCCAGGTTGTTGATGTGGATAATGTTCGTCAAAGAGTAACAGTTAAATTGATTCCCAGAGTTGATTTGCAAACGCTTGCTAATAAGTTGGTATGAGTCTCTTGCATTTTTGTTAATATTATGCTTATTTAATTTAATCACATTTCTCTGAAAACTTTTTATTTATTTGATATGAATTTGATGTGCATGTAACCTTTTTTATCTTTATAGGAAGGTAGGGATGTCGTAAAGAAGAAGACTTTTGTTCCTCCACCTCGTTTTTTTAACATTGATGAAGCAAGGTATGCCTTCTAACATCTAGTGTTAATTATAATCAAGTCAATCCTGGTGCTACAGAATTTTGTTAACTAGAGCTGATTTTTTTTTTAAAATGTGGTTAGGGAGTTGCATATACGTGTAGAACGTCGAAGGGACAAAGATTCTGGAGAGTATTTTGAGATGGTAGATGGGTTGATGTTTAAAGATGGATTTTTATACAAAACAGTTTCAGTGAAGTCAATCAGCTCGGCAAACATACAGCCTACCTTCGATGAACTTGAGAAATTTAGAAAGCCTGGAGAGGATGCTGATGGTGATGTGGCAAGCCTCTCTACCTTATTCGCCAATAGGAAGAAGGGTCACTTCATGAAAGGTGATGCTGTTATTGTCGTTCGTGGAGATCTCAAAAATCTTATGGGATGGGTTGAAAAAGTTGAGGAAGAGACTGTCCATATCAGACCGAAAATGACTGGCCTTCCTGTAATTACTTGATCACACATGTTCTTGCTAGTTTTTGGTTTTGTTGAGAAAATAATCTCACATGCTTAACTGCCTGATGCAGAAAACATTAGCTTTTAATGAAAAGGAGTTATGCAAGTACTTTAAACCAGGAGACCATGTCAAAGTGGTTTCTGGTGTTCAAGAAGGTGCTACTGGTATGGTTGTGAAGGTTGAAGGCCATGTTTTGATCGTCTTATCAGACACTACAAAAGAACATGTAATCTATGCTCGCTAGAGACACAGAGGATAGTATTTTCAAATTTTCAAGATCATAATTGTATTTAATGTGTTTTAGATGCGTGTTTTTGCGGACCATGTTGTGGAGAGTTCTGAAATAACTACAGGGATTACAAAAGTTGGGGACTATGAACTACATGATCTTGTATTACTGGAGTAAGCTTCAATCGTCATGCTTTTGCCATATGATTTATTGAGCAGATCACTTTGATTTATTCTGACAAGTTAACTTTGCAGCAATATGTCTTTTGGTGTCATTATACGAGTGGAAAGTGAAGCTTTTCAGGTGAGAATATGTTTGTGATATTAATAATACATATTTGACTCTGATCAAATTCTTTGTTGTTTCGTAGGTGCTGAAAGGTGTACCAGACAGACCTGAGGTTGTGCTTGTGAAATTGAGGGAAATAAAATGCAAGATTGAGAGGCGGTCAAATGCTAAGGATCGATCTAACAACATCGTATCAATTAAGGATGTAGTTAGGGTTGTTGATGGCCCATCTAGGGTAAGATCTATTGGTTGCATTACATTCTAAAAGTTATTGCTCTCTCTCTTTTTTAATAGACTCATTTTGACATTGGTATGCATTTATTTTATTTCAAACCAGGGGAAACAAGGACCTGTTGAGCACATACATCGAGGATTTTTGTTTATACATGATCGTCACCATCTTGAGCATGCTGGTTTTATTTGTGCAAAAGCTCAGTCTTGTGTGGTGGTTGGTGGATCACATGGAAACGGTGACAGAAAGGTTTTTATTGTATTCCTGCTTATTCCAAGAGAAACAATTTGAAATTGCTCTTATGGTCAAAGTAGTAGATAATTCAATCCTGGTTGTTAATGCTTGTTCAATATTGCAGGGTGCTGATTCCTTGGACTCTAGATTTGGTGCTCTCAGAACCTCTAATGTTCTTCGATCACCCAGAGGGCTTCCTCCTAGAGGACCTGCTGCAGACTGTACGTGATCCACTTTTGTTTGACATTATTATTTCTCGTCCATTTGTTAATTTTCATATTAGTTGTATAGATATTCTCATCTCAAAGCACTTTTTCTTAAACTTATGTTCAACTACATAATCTGGTTACTCTTTTTTTTTTCCATATAATTGACATTTCATTTTCATTAAAATTGATGCCAGTTGGTGGAGGTTACAGAGGCGGAGGTGGAGGTGGAGGTGGAGGTGGAGGTGGAAGAGGGAATGATGCATTAATAGGTAAGACTATTAAAATTAAATCTGGTCCCTTAAAGGGGTATCGAGGGCGAGTTAAGGAGGTAAAGGGTCCTCTAGTCCGGATTGAGTTGGACTCACAAATGAAGATCGTCTCAGGTATAGCACATATCATACTTGTTTTTTGTAGTTCGTCTCAGATGTTTGGAAACTAATTATATGGCCAATATGCAGTTAATAGGAAAGATATTGCTGACACACCTGGCATAGCTACACCATTCCGGTAGTTACTCCTGCTTATTGTCTTTTTATAAGAGTTTTTTTTTTCTGAATCTTCTGCTTTCCAGTGATTCAAGATATGGACTGGGTAGTGAAACACCCATGCATCCATCACGAACACCATTGCATCCTTACCAGACTCCTATGAGAGATCCTGGAGGTCAGTCATTAAAACTTCTGTTTTGAATTTAGAATGTTTCCTTTCAGAAATTTCAATTAAGCTGTTATGGAGCAACTAATCTCTTATTTCTCAACATGGAATACATAACTATATCTTTATCTTCTAATTTAGTGAATGGCTTAATTTGATATGCTTATTCAAAAAGAAAGCGCTGGTGCATTTTGAATTTATTATGCTTTGACACGCTACTAGATTTGTTCATTACAAGTTTTTATATGTGCAGCGACACCCATACATGATGGCATGCGTACCCCTATGCGTGATCGGGCTTGGGCTCCAATGAGCCCTGCAAGGTTCGTCAAACAACTTGCTTATACAAGTGTCTGCTGGCGTGTATGCCACTGTTCACGTTCTTAGTATCTTCGCTGTTTGTTATTATTTTTCTTATTCTAGTGATTACTTTGTTGTTTTGCCTTCATCCTCTGTAATATATATCTAGTTTCATGAGAATAGCTCATCATCTCTATATTCTTTTCAATTTGTCAAAATATTCTCCTAGGAAGTGTCTTAATAATCTTACTCGTAGGCAGAAATTCAACTATTAGATTTTGTATGGAAAATAATACTTCATGCTGCCATTTCAACAGCATTCTGGATTTTTTTTTTTTAATTTCTACTGTTGACAGATTCAATAATTTTGAGAAAGATCGGATTATTCCTGTAATATTATTTTAATCACAGTTCTGGAAAGTGACATCATTCTGTTAATGATTTCATGACATCCTGTTTTCTTAGATGGATTTGTATGATATCTCTTCTTTGCATGAATTGTATGCAGGATCAAATTTTGTGCATGTATGCTTTGCATAGGCATCTTGAATGAACTAGATTTCATCTTATTGGAAGAAATGGAGAGATGTAGATTTACTACAGTCATAATCTCATTGCTCTTAGTTCTATTTACTAACTAGGGCACTAGGTTTTGTTGAAGAACTAGGAAACTAATCATATTTCATAAGTTTCTTCTCAAAATATCTCTATGGTTTTATTGAAGTTTCTTGTGCGTTTGTTGTCTTTCATTACTCAAGAAATTGAGTATAGCATATGGTGGCTAATTTTGTAATATAATTTATTATATCTGTTAATTTTAATGGTAAAAAGTTACTTCTTACAAAAGAGCAATGAACTCTACCTCATAAAACAAATAAAATACCTTGAATGGATAAACCCTCTTATTTTTTATATTGAAAACGATGATTGAATATCTACCACTGATTTGTATTTTTTTTCACAAACGTGAAACAAAAATGTTCAAAATCGTGGCCTCAGTAATGTCTACTCATTTTGCCAATAGATTCACTAGCAAAAGAAGTAGCCTTTAGTGACCGCTAATGTCTCCTCTTATCCCAAAAAAAGGAACTGACTGCTAATGTTTATGATGCTAATAAATTGAACAGGGATAACTGGGAAGATGGTAATCCTGCTACATGGGGTACTAGTCCACAGTATCAGGTATGTATGCCATTTTGTTTACATCTTTATTTATTTCTCTGTTTGGCTTTTCACAACCATAGCCGTCTAGTTTTTGCAATTATATACTTATATTTCTATGGACTAATCAATTTTAACATAATGGACTAGGCTCAGTTAGGAACCCCTGTTCGGACATACGAAGCACCTACACCTGGTTCAGGTTGGGCTAACACTCCTGGTGGTAACTATAATGATTCAGCAACACCAAGAGAAAGCAGCTATGGTAATCACATCACTTTGAACTTAAGAGGCTTGTACTTCTTTTCTCAATATTAGAGAATAGAGATATCATTCAGTTTTTATTTCTGATATCACTCGGTTATTATTTCCCAGGAAGTGCACCAAGTCCTTACATGCCATCAACACCTAGTGGGCAGCCTATGACCCCTAGCTCTGCATCATATCTTCCGGGTACCCCAGGTGGACAGCCAATGACTCCTGGAAATGTTGGACTGGATGTTATGTCTCCAACCATAGGTTATTATCTTGGCTTTTCAAATATTCAACTGCCTGAAGCTTTGTTATTATATATATGTGTGTATGTATATCTTCTGATGGTTCTGAGCTTGTGATAGAGCAGGTTTATGATGTGTTTAGGTTTTCACACATGTATACTACAGGGTTAATAATTTGGAGTTCACAATATAAAAATTTACTTGGACTGTTTGCATTTGGAGTCAGATATTGCCATTTTAACTTTTCTACATGGGGCTTGTGAAAATTTCACTTCAGTCTTTGGCACACTTGTTGGTATTATCATGCTATGACTGGTGTACCAGCTTGAATACGATGGTGGATTGCACCCTCCAATTACCTGTACCAAACAATACCTATATGCTTTGTTCATGAGGCAATGACATCACAGATAATGCCCTCACTGTCAGAAACATTCAACTTTAAACGTGTCCTGTTCTTGGCGTTTTCTATTTTTAAGGTGAAAGTTGAAAGAGGTTTCATGACTTGGGTTACTTTTTTGGCAGGTGGAGAGGGTGAAGGAAATTGGTTCATGCCAGAGATTCTGGTCAATGTTTTAAGAGCTGGTGGTGATTCTCATATTGGAGTTGTTAAAGAAGTGTTGATGGTAAGCACAGGCAACTGATGAACAGTTTTTTCTGAGGCTGATTTTATATTATATCATTTTGGAATTGTACTCCTAATTGTGCGATTGATATAATGTTTACTTTCAGGATGGGTCCTGCAAAGTTGCACTCGGCACATTTGGCAATGGAGAGACATTAACATTTCCTCCGTCTGATTTAGAGGTTGTCCGACCTAAGAAATCTGACAAAATAAAGATTATGAATGGTTCTCTGCGTGGAGTAACTGGAAAACTCATCGGTATTGATGGCTCTGATGGAATCGTCAAGTTGGACGATACTTATGAGGTTAAGATTTTGGACATGGTGATCTTGGCCAAACTAGCAACAAAGTGATAAGCTGGCATCATATGATCATGCGAGAGTTCAAAAATTGGAAAACAAGGTTGATTGATGGCGCATCTCAAGTTCCATAGTACATCTCTGCTTTTCCATGAAGAAAAAAGTTGTTAATTGGGGTGATGTTAATTCCTTTTACCTGCAGAATTAGTTGTCATCACCCATACTTGGAATGATTTAGCTGCCATCACCACACTAGGCGTGATTTCAACTTTTCAACACAGTTTGATGGCCGCGAGCCCCCCTCGTTCTTCCTTCAGAGCCATCATACACAATGATGTAAAAGGTAAATTGTTCTCTCGAATCTGTAAATGTGCCGGGTCTGGAGAAGGCTTTTTTAGCTATTAGGCCCTTCGGATGAATGTACTATTACCCCCTTTCTTTTTGTAGCTATAGTTAAATTAATTCTGATACGGTGAGTAGTGCATTCTTCTTCGTTCCAGTCTGGTAGTGGGATGTTTTGTTGTTGTGATCAAATCAGTTCCCCCCTACACCTCATTAAATGTTTGATTGTACATTCCAATCTGAGTAATGCAAGGGGACCTAAAAGGACACTGTAATTTAGGAATTACAAAAGGTAATATTTTCAATGAATTGTCCAGTGTGCTGGGGCACCAGAAGCGACTGCTATCTTGTGTTTTTGTAGTCTTCTCACTGTTTATCTTTTCTCTGCTGAGGTAAATGTAAATTTCTGTGGCTAAATTTTTAGTGCCAAGGTCGATCGACTGCTCTCTGCTTATGAATTAGCACAACACTGCACACAAGTCATACGTGAGAGGTACAACTTACAGGGTGTGCTCAAGCTTCTGTATCCGATACGCATGCAAAGAAGAAAAGTGCATCGAAGGGAGTGGGATCCCAGCAGTCCACATTTATCTACTGATTGTTGGATGTGGCAGATGTACGTAGTGTTATTATGTATTGATGTTAATGCAGCTGGTTGTGGATGCATGTTCTGGTGTAAACACTACATGTTCTTTATTGATCCATTTAGAATCTGAATTATGTTTTTATTGGTGTTATGTTTTGATCCATTTATGGTTGTGCTCTAGTGCCTCGAATTAGTACATCTATTGTTTTTTTCCATATAATCTGAATTAATCGTAAATTCTCGTTTTCCCCATTAAAAAAAGGATAACACCAAGTCAGGCCCCACTTATTGCGTCAACCAAAGCTGACACGAACCTGAAGAAAACGATAAGAAAATTTTATATTTTATATTTACATTTAAGATTTCTATATACGAAAAAAAAAGCACCTGCATAAATAAATTTCAATAAATAATTCCGAAGCCCAAAAAATCCAGCTGGAACATACTTCCTCGTGTCGAGCACCTGCAATCCCAACTTTGCCCTCGTCCTTTTAATCGTAAGACTTCCTCTCTCCTCATTACCCAGTAATAACTTTGGAAAGAACAAAAAGCCGAGGGTTTCTTTATGGGGAATTTATGTAAAGCAGAAGGGGTAGTATGGGAATCGTGCGCAACGGACACAAGCGAGCCTTCTTCTCGCCCATTGCCTCGTTTCCCGACGCTGCTTTTTTCGCTGCTTCAGCTTCGCTTCCGAGTCTTCTCCTCTCGGCTCGTGCTGCTCTTCCTTCCTTCCTCCCCTCTTTCCATCTCCCCACTTTGCATTTGATCTTTGGTCTAGGCCTTTGCTCGGGGCGGGGCTCGATCCTTGTGGAGGAGCGAGCTCGCATTAGGAGAGGTGGAGGAGGAGGAAGAGGAAGGTCGGTTCAAAGTTTCCATTTTCAGGGTTGTCTTCGCCATTGTCGTGCTCGTCCCGAGGTTGGTCGAGGAGGCATGATGATTGCCCTTGCTGTGATATGAGGGTCTTGGGCTTCACGGGAAAGCGGTGAGGGCAGGCCCTTTCGCTTCGGTTTCCTCTGCTTACGCCGCACCCGCTTGGTCTTCTGGTGCGTTTCCATATGCCTCAGCCTCAAATAACTCTTTCTTCGTTTCATTATTGTTTAATGCCAAAAGGAGATTTGCTCACCGATCGTGAAAATAGGGTCAAAAATCGTTTTTAAAAAAAATGCGGTTTGCCCTCTTTTTCAAATAACTTTCGTTTCCCTGTGCTATGTTTCCACTCCCACTTCTGTGTGTTGTACACTCCATATGCCCTCTGCCCTTTTCACATTGTCGTGCGTGTCATCTATTTATCGCTGATTACTACATGTTTTTGTTCCACATTACATATTGCAAAAATAGTTGATGAGGTACGTTGGAAACGGTGTAAGCGCAGGAGAAGATGAGTGAAGCAGATGCACTAATTAAAATGCAGACTAATAGTTTATTTTGCGTTAGCTTTCTGATTTGGTGGCCATGATCACGTTCTGCGCTCCTGTACCGGGATTTTGTCTATTCACTCACTTCTGAGAACATTTGTCTATTTGTTCCATGGGCAAATGCTTGGTACCTGGAAATTCTTATGCTGCACGTGATACTGGCTTTGCCGTGCCCAGTGGGTGGGTCCTACGAGGAACACAAACAACGCTGTGTTCTCCGTGGAGGCATCTTAGAAATAGTAACACCAACTTGATTCCTTCGCATATAATAATCTAAGTTGTTGGAGAAAAAAAACATAAAGGACACTTCTTGGGGAGGGTTCGCTAGAGTTCACTAGTGCTTCTAAGCTTTCAATAATAATATCTCATAGGTCATTTGTTTCTTGAAGCGAGACCCAATTGAAAACACAATTTGTAAACTGCATCTGATAATTATGTGAAATTTATCTGCTTATTCGAGCTGGCTGAGATATCAATATACTGAGGCTCAAACAATTTCATCTAAAGATTTTGTCTTTTGTCGTGGCTTGATGTTGCTTTTCCTTTCCAATTGTGCCAGATGAAAGATCACTTTAACCTTTGTCTCAGCTCTCATTTTTTCCTGTCAATACTTGGGCTAATATAAGATCTTTGGGCACAGCTCTTTAACTTTTGTGTTCATGGGTCTTCGTTATGTTAGGCTAAGCTCGACAATTTGCTGAAATCACTCCCAGATCATAGTACCTCTATGTTAATAGTCTATTATTATAGAACTTATTATACACTCTTCAGATCTAGTTAATGCAGCATATCCCCCCATACTTTATCTTCTGTCAGCTTGGTCAATGCTTTGTCAGTGCTCCTATAAAGGAGAGGGATATATCTTTGATATTGATTGATGCATTGTATATTAGAGTGGAATGTTGTAGTTTTGCTTCTCCGTTACTACGCGGCAAATAAATGGGGCCATACTGATTTCACTGCTCTATAATATTTTAAGTTGAGATGATGAGGAAGATGAGATCTCCCCAAGCACTAGCAATTGGTCTCAAAAGAAAAAAAAAACTATATATAAAGAAAGGCAATCATGAATCTGTTGCAAGCTGTGATAGAAATTTTCTATGAACCCGACAACTTAGCATGGCCTTTGATCATTAACTCACCGCTGCTTGTTCTAGATTCCTCCTCCACCTAATGCTATATGAGGGGAAGCTTTTCCTCCAATTATTTTCCCTTTTATTCTGTCTTTTGTTGAATTGCCCCACCATGGGGACATGCTCAGTGTTCCCATCAATTTCAAGAATCTAATGTCCCAGAATATATATCTAATTCAATTCCCGTTTGTTTCCTTTATATTCATGATATCTAATGATCTAAAATTCTTGCTATTACCTTTTTCTTCTCCCTCCTTTCTTTTAATGTATGCATATTCTCTTAAAAGCATGACATGAACACCCTACAAAGACTCCCTAAAATGACTACCTTTGAAGTAGAGCGCTTTGCTTTCACATTAACAGTCCATATTTGCTGTGATGATTTGGAAACATTTTCTAAATTTTTGTTTTGAAGTTTTGAAAGGGAGGAAGAGATGGAGTACAGCAGAGCAGCCCCGCCGCCGAAGCTGGGAGCTTTAGTTCGGACGTTCAACAAGATCCTTCGCTTTCGGCGGTCGCTCACTAGCGCCGCCACTGTCGGAGCTCCCAGCGAAGATGGCTACTCGATGCACAAGCTCAAGCTGTCGCAAACCTTCAGCGACTACTCGACCACCTTCTCTGAAGGCGGAAGCTGCGACTTCTACAGAGTGGAGTATGAGAAGCAGCAGAAGAAGAAGTTCTCCTCCATGGACCAGGAAGCCATGGAAGCTCTTCTTGCGAACCTCTTCGCGAGCATCTCTGCCGTCAAAGCAGCCTACGCCCAGCTTCAGCTGGCGCAATCACCCTACGATCCCGACTCGATAGAGTCTTCGGACGCGGCCATTGTCTCCGAGCTTAAACGTGTCTCCGAGCTCAAGCACTCCTTCATCAGGAACCAGTTCGTGGTGCCGCATCCTGTTACGGACTCTCACTCTGCGCTCGCCGCCCAGATCGAAGAGCAGCGCCATCTGATCAAGACTTATCGGATCACCAAGAATAAGCTGGAAGCTGGCCTCAAGCTCAAGGACTCAGAGCTCTTCTCGCTTCAGGAGGAGCTCGTCGAGTCAGAGAAAAGCAACGAAGCATTGGATACGAAGGTTCATCCCGGCCGCTTACTCTCCGTTGTGGACGACCTGCACTTCTCCGGCTTGAATCCCACCCATTTCCTCGCTATGTTTCGGTTCACCTTCAAATCCATCAGATCCTTTGTCAAGACACTGGTGAAGGAGATGGAGTCAGCAGGGTGGGACCTTGAAGCCGCCGCAGGTGCGATTCAACCGGACTTGCTCCGCCGGAGAATGCCTGCTCACCGGGACTTAGCATTCCAGTCTTACGTCTGCCAGAAGATGTTCTCCGACTTCCACTTCAAGTGTCACAACCTTGCAGCGCTTGAAGAGTGCTCGACGTGGGATCGCCGCAGGTTCTTCGGAGAATTCACCGAACTCAAGAGATGCGTCCGGTTGAAGAATAAGCTAAGCAGCAAGCACACGCCCGCGGCGAACTTCGCCAGGGCGAAGTACTTGAGCCTCGTGCATTCAAAGATGGAGTTGGCCTTCTTCGGCGATCTCAGCCACAGGGACGCAGTGAGCTCCGGTGAGGACCTCCCGGACTCGGCATTCTTCGCCGGCTTCGCCGACATGGCTCGGCGAGTGTGGCTCCTCCATTGCTTGCTCTTCTCCTTTGAGGACCAGTCCGTCTTCCAGGTGCGGCGAGGCAGCCGGTTCTCCGAGGTGTACATGGAGAGTGTGGCGGAAGCCGACGAGGACCACGTGGGTGCCCCAGCTGCTGCCAAGCTCCGGCCCGCCACCGTGGGGTTCACCGTCGCTCCTGGTTTCAGGGTTGACCGGACGCTGATCCAGTCAAAGGTCTACCTCATATGAGTGGCATCGGCTCTGGATGGCAGCGTACGGCCGGGATTGGGGCAGAGGAACATCGAACGGTGGAAAATGGAGCATCCGTGAGTGGGGAATATTATGTATAGTATAATCGCAGCTTGTCAAAGCCTACCTTTCCTTCTTAGTAATTAATTATTTATTAAGTTGATGTATTAGACATGTAATTGCAAATTAGGGGGGTTAATTAATGATGGTTGATGCCAGAGGAGTTCAAATTCGACACCGATGAATGCTGTTTATATATTATTATATCTCAAAAAAATTTATACTATATATATATATATTATGACGGTAATTCACTGTCCCTGCTGAGAAAGATTTTATTTAATAAAATTACTTAATGTTGAAAGATGTGATTTTGAAACTTGAGTAGAATCTTTTTGGTCGATTGTTTTTTTCTTGGGAGTAATGAAGAACCCCTAATTCTATTTTTTTTTCTTGTGAGTATAGTGCTTATTATATCAATCAAAACCAGAATTTAAATTTAACTTCTGATATCAAGCTAAACAAATTCATTATGTCTGGTAACAAACTTTATTTACTTAAAAGATATTTATTTCTCTCAATATAATTATCATATATATAGATACATAGATAAAAACATGGAGAAAAATATATTTGCATATTATCGTTTTATCTATAAATCATATTGATTATTTCTTATCGTAATTTTTAAATATCTTTTTATTATAAGTTCGAGATCTATCTTATCTAATCCTGAAGTAAAATCTCTATATCAATCCAAACTTCAGTGCGGAATCCAAAACTCACAGAGAGAAGTAGATGAGAAAAAATTTAAATGGGATTCTTTATCTTAGTTATAATAAAACCATAATATAAATAATGAATAGATAAATATCCAATTAACAGTACCTATCAACAAAATAAAAAATAATTAATAGATGTTCTTATAAATATACATGTAAATAGTTCACCGGCTGACCCTCTGTTGGACTCTCGTAGCAGCAGCGTCTGCCGTCTGCTGTGATGCCCAAGTAGGCAAAGTTGGAACAGCAAGAGAAGGAATACATATACTCAAGTCCTGATGTATGGCATGTTATTGGATCGTGTCGATGGATATCTGCTGCTATTACTATTGTGCTTTGAGCATGTTTTTGCATACCTGGAATGAACTCTAGGAGTCGATGAGAAGCCCAAAGATTACTGCCTGGTCCTTCCGTGGTGTGGAGAGTTAACACCAAGTCCAAGCTGCTTCTGATGTTGGAAGTCCTCCGTTGTAGGAAATTAAGGCATTTGTAGATTTCGAACGTTGCTGCTGCATCTCAACGATGTTAGGAAAGCAAGGGGCTGCTAAAAGCAATGCTGCTGCACGTGGGAGTGTGGCATTTCATTTTCTAAAGGGAGCCCCCTCTGATGTAAGTAGGGCCGGATAAATTGAAATTATTAGAGTAAAAAAATGTCATATTTTGCATGCGTGATTGTAACTTTTTCTTAGAATCTAAAACCAAATTACTTATATTTTATAAAAACACTTAGCAGTGTGATTGTAGCTTTTTCTTTAAACTAAAACCACATTATTTATATTTTATAGAAAATACTTAGAAAGTAATTTATATTATTTAATTAGAGTAAAAAAATTAATCATGAGCTAATTGGTTAGAGCTCAAAATTCATAAAAATATATATATATTAATCATAGAAGAGTACATTAATAATTTAAAATTACTTCTTATCTGCTTTTATACTCCATCCGCACTCAAGATTAATTTAGATAAATCAACTATCATATATTCATAGGGGAGAAAGGATATATCAGAGATTTTGGGATCCACAATTGACACTTTTCTAATTAAATATTTGGGATTGTCCTTCGGAGAGATGGGAACTTAAAAAAGGATAATTGGAGAATTATTATATCCAAAATGGACAACCATATTGCAGGATGGAAGGATAGTTTTTTTTCTAAGAGCGGTAGGCTTGTTTTGTTAAATTTAGTATTCTCATCAATCCTTTCTTACTTTTCAGCATTCTTCGAGATTCCTTAATAGATGGTTAAGAAGATGGACTCAAGGAGAAGATGATTCTTATGAGACAAAAATGAGGAATGGTCACAATGAAAAGGGAGAACGGTGGTTTAGGTATTCTCGATGTCCGTGCACACAATGATGTTAGATCAGACTCTTGGATGTGGAAGTTAATAATAAGAAGTTCCTCAATATGGGTTAGGGTTGTAAAGTAGAAGTACTTCAGAAGAAAAAATTAATTTATGGAAGGACACAATAAGATGGACTAGCACATGGTACACCACAGCAAAGTTAAGATAGATATTTACGTGTTGTTTAGACTACAAAATTAGGAATGAGGCTGATATAAATTTTTGTTTGAGCCACGGTGAAACTACAAAAGAATGACAAATGTGCACAGAGAGATCTTTCTAGCAGCTATGAATTCAAATGTAACATTATCTCAACTGGTTAGATAGGAAAATGGTGTGTTCAGAGGTTGGGCAGTAGTTGTAAATAATGATATCTTATCAGCAGCTATGGAGAGTTTTATTGATGATATGACAGATATACAACTTAGTGAAGGAAATAAACAAATCCAATAGAGATCGATAAAAATAATAAATTCATAGTGCACTCTATGTATAACCTCATGAAGGAGTTAGATATAACGGATCCTGAATATTGTATATTATAGAAAACTAGATTACTAAATCAACTTGTTTAATTGGTCGATGAGAATAGATAAATTACTGGTTCACCCATGCAAGATTCAATTAGCATACAATGCTTAATGACATGAGCACGTACCCAACGCATAATAAGTGAATTCTTTTCTTGGGTAGAACAAATATTATCTAATTATTATTATTTATTTGTTGCTAAATGCAAGGAAACACATTGAAGAATTACTGATATGAAACATAAAGTGGCACGAGGAATTGAAGGAAATCATACCTGGCATATAAGTCATAAGTAAAGAGCAAATCAAGGAATATTTATTTTTCTAATTTTGTGGCTCCAATAAAGAAGTTGCATATATACCACTAATTTGGCTAAGTCATTAGTGAAGACATCAAGAGCAAATCAAGGAATATACCTGGCATATAAGTCATCGAGTAAATCAATAAATATTTATTTTTCTAATTTTGTAGCTCTAATAAAAAAGTTACATATATGCCACTAGTGAAGACATCAAGAGCAAATCAAGGAATATACCTGACATATAAGTCATCAGTAAAGAGCAAAACAAGGAATATACCTGGCATGCAAAATAAGGAATATACCTGGCATATAAGTCATCAGTAAAGAGCAAATCAAGGAATATTTATTTTTTTAATTTTGTGGCTTCAATAAAAAAAAGTTGCACCACTAATTTTGCTTGCAAAAAAAGAGTCTTAGTTATTTATTTTTTTCTATTTTAATAACATAAAATAGGAAAAAAGTTTCAATTATTGTTTCTATATATTTAGTAGAGCATATGAGGACTTTGATTTTTATTTTATCCACCTATATTGTAAAAGCTTTTGAATTAAAACTTAAAGTTTAATTTCTTTGATCATACATCTTAAATGAGATTGGGACCAGCTTACTTGTATCACTTAAGTCGAGATTTTGGAATTATTTATTCTACCATTGCGTGTATACAAGAAATAAATAATATTTATATTTACAACAATTATAAATGAAATCATATGATATTTTATACTTCACAAAAGATGCTTCATAAAGGTTCATCTTTCGAGCCACCTTAGATTCTTAAGGTTAATCTTACAGTCAAACTGTACTGCTTTAACATTCTTGTATCTGAGAGCTACTGAGATCCATGATCCAGGAAAGTGACACAGTTAATTTTACTTGAATGATTTTTTCAAAAAAAAATTGAACCTATAAAAACACAAATAAATCAACCTCATAGATAATGCATCTAAAAATTTAAAACGGAGTCCAACTTGCGGTCATCATAGACACTGAAAAAGGCAATGAACTGGCAGAGACATATCGACAGTTCACTAAGACAGTTCACTAAGTGATTGATATGTACATGTATGCACAAAAGTGCGAAAATAAGCGCTTATAGATTTTAACAACTGTACTTTGGTATATACTTGCTAAACTGATGTTTTATATGTACACGTTTTATCAGCGTATCCTGTACATCAAATTTAAAATCAAAGAATAGGGAATTCAAGCGAGAATAGACAGCCAGAAATAAGCGATGAGAACAAGATTTCCTAACTTTCCAGTTTAAGGAACAGATCGGAGAGAGAACGATAGAGAACAGCGGCTGCAGGAGGCTTCGGCATCGAACCCAGAAGGATGTCGGTAGCATTAACGGGAGCACCGTAAAAACGAGCGTTTTCTGCGACACGAGTGGTGACTATGTTACCATTCAGTGCACAACCTATGAATGCACCTGTAGTATAGAAGAAACCCCAAGGTTATGTATGATAAAACAAGTGGTAGATATAAATTGTAACTTATATAATTAGAAAATAATACATTGATACCAGATCTTAGTCCAAAATATAAATAGAGGAGTCTTCCTTGATTATGTCATAAATGATCTTTATGTGATCAAATGTTGTTTTACCAAGGCAAGTGATAAGGATGAGCTCTCAACTCGACACCTCTACTGTAACAATCTCTGTCTTTACCAGCTTAAGCTAGAATTCTAGTTAGTGATAAGTGGATGAAGTACCACCAATAATTAAGGTGTTCTCCTCGATAAAGCAAGCTCTCTGCATGTGTTAACTGGTGCAGTGCGTTTCTTTTCTCTAAAGAAGAACAAGAAATGTAGAGAAATCCGTAGTATCAAACATTATCTTGTCTTATCGGTAAATTCTATAATGAGCAGACATACATTTAATTAGGTATCGTTTTAAATTAAATGATAGACATTTAAGATATGTATTAGCCAACGCACATGGAGACGTATGTCCTGATTACCATCATGCTAATAAATTTAATTCCCGCATATGAATATTTGGATGAGGCATACCTTTACTACAGCTATACGTATAACACGCAGCATAACCAGAATCACCAGCACGTACATCAGCCTCAGCTGCCCGTCCAACAATGCCAGCAGCTGCACTCAATCCAGCACCAACTGATAAATGTGTATTGCTACTAAAAGTTTTGATGGCATCTTTGTTCCTCAATACAATAATATAGTCAGTTAGCTCGCCTCCAGCCTGTGAAAATATAGATAATCATCTCACATATATGTCAAGGTTTCAAAAGTATGCATGTGTTAAACGGTAATATTAAGAAAATTGAGTAATAAAAAAGAAATGAACTAACCTGGGCACCCCATCCAAAGCCAAATGAAGAGATAGCAGAGGGTGGCGACCAAGAGCCATCATCTCTACGAGAGACAACAAGACCAGTCCCGACTTTATAGGTAACTATTAATCCCACGTTTACGACAGTCAAGATTGCAAGGCCTTTTGCTTGTTTCAGGATAGCATCAGGGATGGATTTCTCGGGTTTTAGTGAACCAACCTAAACATCATTCATGTTCTCAGTATCTATTGACGAGGAGGGCTACAATTTGCACAAAATTGCAAAATACGATATTTATTATAGGTAGATATAAAAAACAGAAGACATATTGTATTGTTCAAAGAGTTAAAGGAAGATTTTTGAATAACCCTAAGTTCATAAGATATCAAAAAAACTTCAAATGCATTTGTTCCAAGCTTCACATAAGCAACCATGCAAGGCAATGGTTCATTGCAGCATAAAGACCTCAAACTTCAAATGCATCTGTTTAAAACATGAAAGTACCTAAAATGAAGAATATTTTGCCCAAAAAAAGAAAAAAAGAGGCTAGAAACAAGTTTTCACGAGCTTTGCAAGGTTTAGCTCACCTTTCAGAATCCAAATTGAAATTACCATGTTAAATAAAGTTCAATCATAGTTGGAGGAAACAATGAACACATATCAAATAGCACTGAACTTAGTGTGTAAATAACAATGTTCGAAACACTATGGCTTTGCATTATCATAAGGCTCACACTAATCCCATGTCTTTTCAGCTACCAGGTTCTGGTAAAAAATGTTGCAAAATTAAATATTCAAATAAAAGTACAAGCCAAATAGTGAGTTAAAGATTTCTATATTTAAGAGAATTTAGGAGCAAGAAAACATGCTGAGAAAAATTTACTTGGGGTTTGTACCACTAGAAAGATAAGATTAGCTTAGCACGAGCAAAATCAGTACCATCAAAAAATAATATTTACCTTACTGAAAGCTCGAATTATATTTGCTGCCTTGTAGATTTCATACTCCATAGTCTGACCCCATGGAAAGTTCAACCATGATCTCAAAGTGCTAAAATCTGTCAAATCATGTGTTGGAAGTTGTGAAGCATGACTAATCTGATCCATTAAGTGAGTTTGAGCAGACTCCAAGCGGACATTACAAACATCACAAACTCGTTGTGGGTCTGCAACTCTGAATTTTGGAGGCAGCAAACTTCTTCCTTTAGAGCAGTCATTGCAAAATATCCCACCACAGAATCGGCAGTGATGCCGTGAACACATTATTGGATGAAAGCGAGTATTGCACAGCATGCAAGCAGATGCAGCACTGTCAGATAACCACTTCGGTGGTGCTGTTTCAAGAAGCTCCTTGCTGTGGACAGAGTTAGCATCTGCAAGAGTACTGACCATTTCATGCCAAGTTTCTTCTAAGGAATCTGTTGATAACCAAGACGCCTTACAGCTTCTTAGGCCACCCGAACTTAGGCCACTAATTTTGCCACGGGCAACAAGAAGCATCTCAGAAACCACATCCCACATTGTCATTTCCTTGTCTTCTCCAGAAAATTGGTCCCAACTGAATCCTTCATCTGGAAAATACCCACCATTGGAACCAAAGCCCTTGCTCCATTCATTGTGGTCACTTTCTAGCATGGGTGGGACAGACACAGGTATCCAAAAGCCAGTTTCTTCAAATAGTGGAGACTCATAATAGAAGTACTTGCCTGATTTCTGTTCTGCAAGTTCTTGAGCAGTGTCAATTCTGCGGTCATTAGCTTGAACCAAATCTAACTCACTCTTGGGTGATAAACTGCCATCGTCCTTTTCCATCTTGGTCGATGAACTATCGCTGTCCCTGCCCTCCACTTGATCAGATATCTATTCTCAAAATTCAAGATTTTATCAACATCGGCAACAGTTAACATTGTATACAATACAAATATTCTACAAACACGATGGACAAGCTGGGGAAAATAAATCCTTAAATCACAAGTAAAACCCTTGGATTTCCTAGTCCAACCTAGTCCAAACGAGCACATGTATAAATCATCTACAGGCATAATATAGATGTGCATGCAAGTGATGCATTAGAGTTTCGTTTCGGACTTGAAGCGGCGGAGGCTTTTCTTTCGGGAACAATGATTTGGATATTTGAAATCTTTTGTACTGTAGAGAAGATAGTTACACCGCCAACCTATCATTCCAAACTTAATATTCCTGACAAACATAATGCATTTTTTGGCTACTAAGCAAACTAAATAAAATAAATTTAGGAAAATATAATAGATTTGGAAAAGCAGTCGATCTACAAACTTGTACACAGAAGCTATATGGCTATATGGAGCATAACCGTGAAAGCTGGTACACTGGAAGCGAAACTAAGTTACAAAATGATATTTTTCCAACTTTTAACTTAAATTGAATTCAAACTAAGTGCAGATAAATGGAACAATCAACCACGCAGCTTATAGTACATAAGCCATTTCTAATAAGACAAAAATAAATATTTATCATGGAACATACAGCAAAGAGACAAATAAATCATTCCCGACGGAATAAAAAATGTTGGAAAATTTTGCAGCTAATTTTTATAGGAAATTACATAAGCCATGATTAAAACAAATAAAAACTCATAGCGCTTGAATTACGATGGATGTCAAAACGCAGATGCTACAAATCCTGATAAAAGGCCATCATCACCTCCGGGGACAAAGGATAATCCTCAGCCTTTAATTAAAACCAATAAAAATTTAAAGCAGTCATAGCGCTTGGATTACGACGGATGATCAAAACGAAGATGCTACAAATCCTGATAAAAGGCTATCATCACCTCAGGGGACAAAGGGGAATCCTCAGCCTCTGCTTTGGAAGAATCAACGATCCTATGATCGACCGCCTCCATGGACTCTAAATCCATGGCGGATCGCGGTGGCACCAGTTCCTCGACTGCGATCACAGGGTAGAGATTGCCGCACCCAGCCATGAGAGAACGAGTCGATCGAATCGAGACAGGTGCTCACCGAAGATCCACCATGAATCAAAGAATTTCGAGGGGGCGATCGACGAAAGGAGATCGGATACGGAGTGGATTTGGGGGAAAGGGGATTCGGGAAAAGTTGGAGCTAAGAAGGCAACCGTTCCCCCAAAGAAACCAAAAACCTAAACATAACATAGCACACGCGTACAAGTTACCGAAACTATAGAGCATATTTATATTTAAAAAATAAGACATATGAGCTATGACAATAAATTTAATTTAATTCTATAAAAAAAACAGAGAGTGACGACGCTGGGAAGAGGTAACCGCACCGGTGGGTGAGGGAACTAGTGGCGGACATAAACTCCATCACTCTTTAATTTGACTGATTAATTTTGCCTAATTTCCTCATAATAAAATATAATTTAAAGATAATTACATTTATTCCGCTTATATACGATATTAAATATTCTATTGATTTGGGCTTAAGCCACACAGGGTCCCTTTCAACCAGAACTTTTACTTTCTTTCTTTTTTTGCAAGGCTATTAAGTAGTATCATCATTGGATCCAATGGAATTAAGAGGAATTTTATGAAGTGAACTTTCTTCTCAGGTCTCATTATTTAAAAGCCATACTTTACTATCAAACATATCAGGCCTGCAGGAAGAAGCATTTGATCATCATATATGTTATCATTTCATACCTAGGTGTCAGAGAATTTTGGCGCACAAGTAATCACAACTGGCTTCATCTTCTTCGGAGCTCCAATGCATCTAATCGGTAATGGATATTCTAAAATGCACACATAAATTTATAAGTTGGTATCGTTTCCAACCCCAACATAGAATATCATATCGGGGATGTGAACCCCGATATGTTAATAGTAAGAAAAATAATATATAAATAATTAGAAAGAAGGGGTTAATTTAGAGAGGTGGAAATAGTGTAATGTCCGGAAAGCAAAGGGGTTGATCCATAAATTTTTCATACATCAGGTGAGTGTAGACATATGGAGTAGACATATGGAGTGCTGTCTCTAGAGGTGCACATGGGCCGTGCTCGGGCTAACTCAGGCACGGCCCGCTATAGCACGACCTACCATCGTGCCGGGCTAGACCTGGCACGAGGCACTTCGTGCCTCACCCCGCCCGGCACGGCACGCGGCACGACAATCTGCCGTATTGGGCCTAGCCCGGCACGATGCCATCGTGTCGGCCGGGCTGGCATGTCGGTGGGTGATGGCTGAAGAAGACTCCGCAGAATGCAGATAACGACGCCAGCGATGCGTTCTCCTCTCCCTCTCCCCGGCAGCGAGGACGCCCATTGCGAGCGGCGAGGACGCCCATCGCGAGCAGCGAGGACTGCGTTCTCCTCTCCCCGGCAGCGAGGACTGCATTCTCCTCTCCATGGCAGCGAGGACTGTGTTCTCCTCTCCCCGGCAGTGAGGACGCCGACACCCATCGCGAGCAGCGAGACCATCGCAGCAGCGAGCACGCCCATCGCGAGCAGAGCGAGGACACACATCGCGAGCAGCGAGGACTGCGTTCTCCTCTCCCCGGCAGCGAGGACTGCGTTCTCCTCTCCCTGGCAGCGAGGACTGCGTTCTCCTCTCCCTGGCAGCGAGGACTGTGTTCTCCTCTCCCCGGCAGTGAGGACGCCGACGCCCATCGCGACTGGCGAGACCATCGCAGCAGCGAGTACGCCCATCGCAAGCAGAGCGAGAACGCCCATCGCGAGCAGCGAGGACTGCGTTCTCCTCTCCCCGACAGCAAGGACGCCCATCGCGAGCAGCGAGGACTACGTTCTCCTCTCCCTGGCAGCGAGGACTGTGTTCTCCTCTCCTCGGCAGCGAGGACGCCGACGCCCATCGCGAGCAGCGAGACCATCGCAACAGCGAGCACGCCCATCGCGGGCGAGCAGCGAGCAGAGAGGATGCCCATCGCGAGCAGCGAGGACTGCGATCTCCTCTCCCCGGCAGCGAGGACTGCGTTCTCTGCCTGGCAGCGAGGACTGTGTTCTCCTCTCCCCGGCAGCGAGGATGCCGACACCCATCGCGAACGGCGAGACCATCGCAGCAGCGAGCACGCCCATCGCGAGCAGAGCGAGGACGCCCATCGCGGGTGAGCAGCGAGCAGAGAGGATGCCCATTGCGAGCAGCGAGGACGCCGACGTCCATCGCGAGCAGCGAGACCATCGCAGCAGCGAGCACGCCCATCGCGAGGAGAGAGGGTGCCCGTCGTCGCAAGTAGAGAGGAGGATGCCCATAGCGAGCAGAGAGGATGCCCATCGCTGGCGAGCAGAGAGGACGCCCATCGTGAGCCAACGAGTGGCGAGCACGCCCATCGCGAGCAGCGAGGGCGCTCGTCGTTAGCAGAGAGGCGACCGCTCGCGCATCCCCTCTCTGCATCTAGGCTGGCGGCACGGTGGCAGCGGGCACCAGCTGCAATGGGGGACGGCAGCAGCGGGGGATGACAGCAACGACGGGTGAGGGGCAGGGGCGGGGAGCGGCAGCGGAGGACAGCAGCGGCGGCGGGTGAGGGGGCAGCGGCGGGATGGCAGCAGGGGATGGCAACACCAGCGGCGGGGGACGACTGCAAGGGGGCGGCAGCAGCGGCGGGCGAGGGGGAGGCAACAGCGGCAGGCAAGGGGCAGCAGCAGGGGCGGGCGGCGATGGGTGAGGGGGCAGCGGCCGGAGGCGACACCAGCGACAGGACGCGGCAGCGAGGGGGTGGCAGCGGGGGGCGGCAGCAGCGGTGAGAGGGCAGCAGCAACGGCGAGAGGGTAGCAGCAGAGGCAGCACTGTAGGGGGCGACAACAGCGGGCGCAGCAGCGAGGGGATAGCAGGGGGGGGGGGGCAGCACCAGCAGCAGCGACGAGAGGGCAGTAGCAGGGGCGGCACTGCAGGGGGCGACAGCTGCGGCGAGGGCGGCTGAAGACTGCACGATGCACGGGGGCAGACGATGCACGAGGGGGGGGGGGGGGGGGGGGGGGACAGTCGTGCCGGGCCGGGCAGGACTCGGGCCCACGGGCTCGTGTCCGTGCCTTGTCGTGCCATGGGCTGCGGATGTGCAGCCCAGCACGGACACGCGCAGGAGGCGGGCCATGTCAGGCACGACCCGCCCCATTTCGAGGCCGTGCTCAACACGGCCTGGCCCGTTTTGCATCACTAGCTGTCACCAAAGGGAATCCAAATCCTCTCAGTTAGTTGTGGATGCATGGAGTGCTATCACCCTCGCCTTCCTCCTTCCTCCCTCTTCTATATTCATGGTGGATGCATGGAGTGCTATCACCCTCACCTTCCTCCTTCCTCCCTCTTCTATCTTCATGTGGATGCATGGAGTGCTATCACCCTCACCTTCCTCCTTCCTCCCTCTTCTATATTCATGGTTCTGCATGGAGTGCAATAATTATGAGTGTAGAGACATATCAACGTTAGGAAAATATTTTTAAACTCCACTTGGCTAGTGATTAGGTGAAGATATTGGATTGAGTGCAATAATTATAGTGACGTAGACTTGGAAGATTGGATTAGGCTTATAAATGAATTGAGCTTAGGTTGGGACTCAACTTTAAGTATTCAGAGAAGCAATACTCTCTGTATTATATCAATTTAAATTAATGATTTTATCTATCTATATATATATATCATATCTCGTGTGGTGCTGTCCGTTGGGCCGAGGACGGCTCGGCCCATTTTACATGCTCATAGAATATTAATTTGGGTTGATAAATTAAGTCTAGTTGGATAATTAACTTAGGTTAGATTAAGTAATTAATTAATTAGAGCTAATTATATCTAATTAAAGGGTAAAATAATAAAATTTACTGTGCTATAATTAGAAGTAGATGTCATTAGAGGCAACATCTAAAGATAATTTTATTTGTAACAGGGAGACCATCTTGAAACCCTTAAATGACAATGTGAATTATTATAAGGTTAATTTTGAAGAGACTAGACTACATAATCAGGTACGTTGGCTTATCATAGTATTATTTATTCAATTGAATGAAAATCTTAATAAGATTTTATTAGGAATAGCCCTAAGCATAGGTTGGCGACCCGAAACACTAGATATAAATATTGAAATACTTTAGATGATGTATACTAATGATCCATACATATTATTATACAACATATATGACATTTAGGGACATATACAAAGTACAATGTCAGTTAGTACATAACATTATTGGAGTTACCTACACTAAAACTAATGTGTGATAATCAATAGACTAAATGTATCCGAATCTTTCTCTAATGTTTGATTTTTTATTACGATTTGAGCTGTAATTTTGCACTAATCTTCAAGGCTGAGCATATTGCGTTAAATGTGTGTGTAGCTTTAGTAGATAATCGATCAAAATACTTGATGAGGATAAGATTGACGATGAATTAATTTATTTACTAATACTGTTATCATAGAATTGTAGTATGTTTATCGGGATTGTATTAGTAGAGTTGAGTTGGTTAATTTTATTATACTATTTGTTGAGTTGATGATGTTTATGGACTGTTTTTATTGACAAATGTCTTTTATGGTTCATTTGTACTTGTACGACGATTGCCAAATACTCGACAGATGAATCGAGGCATGATGGGGGATACATTAGGAGCACATTCATTTTATCCAAGACACACAATAGATAGTCTAAGTGAAGTACACATAAAGGTATGATATGAGTCTTAAATGCATCAAAAAACCAATTTAAGATCCTAATGGTGCTCACCGCTGAAAATGCAAATCGGACTTTGCTGCCCATGGGCTTGGCTTACCCAGCCAAATTGAACTTATTATATAGGACTACAATATTGTCCCCCGATGGTCTGGTATAACATTGCTTATCAATTTTACATATATAATGTGAGAAAATATTAAATTATTATAAAATAGTGGTAAGTGTTGTTGTTTCTGTAAACTCCCACTTTTATGTGGTTTAATTAGTAAATAATAATAAATAAATAAATAAAAATAACAATGAGAGATTAAAATTTTACTTATGTTTAAATTTGTGTGGAAGATGGTCAGAGAACTTGTAGATTGGGTTAGAACTAAAATGATGATATTAGTTTAAATTTTGGATTAAAAATGATGTAGTTATAATTTATTAAAGTTTATAGGGACCTAATTGGAATTTTATTAAAAATAGATGGACTTAGTTGAGATTTAGTAGACTCGAGGGGGCGAACTGCATAAGTAAATGGTCACATGCGTCTCACGTGACCGGCCTAAATAAACCGCCCGCTTTAGTCGAACTAGACCGGCCCAACTGAGTCGGCCCGGGCGAACCGACGCCTGCGAACTAAACCCTTTAAAGCCCTAAATTTTTCCCCCAACTCGGCTCCTTTGCCCTGCCCTCGTTGCGTCTCCTTCATCGTTGCGAGCTCAGCAGCGTCCACCACTCCATCTCCCTCCACTCGTCGGCGGCAGCACGAAAGCAGCGGCCATCAGGATCCGCCGGCATCCCACTGCCCCGTCTTCTTCGCACTCTCCCATGCTTGCATCGACAGTGGTAGTTGCATCTTCCCCAACGCAGTGAGCTTGTGAGACCCGTGCTTTTTTGAATAAGGGCAATAGAGTAATTTTAGTATTTGAATAATTTAATCATAAAAGAAATTCTTTAAAGGACTTATTTGTAAAATCATATGAATTTTTGAAGTATGAGATTTTGATGTAAAAATTATACCATCAGATAGTATTTTTGATAAGGAATCCAACGGCGCAGACGGATCGTAATTTGGACGTCGTTTAATCGGTCAATTGAACAATTAAGATTTCGAACGAAGCTCCCTTTACTCCCTAGCTCGATTTCGTTCCCCACTGACAGCGAGCTCTCTTCTCAACTCGATGATCTGCGACTGGATCTATGTTTCTCTTTTTCGTTACTTGAATTTATGCATATAGGATAAGAATGATGAATGTAGGAAGAATCGAATTGAGGTTTGCACTAGGAAAAGTTATTGCTAATTCCATATAGTTGATGATGATGTTTGATATGGAGTTGAAAAATAGAATAATTGAGTTAGCTTGGTGGTTGACTTAGTCTAGTCTAATAAAACTTAAGTTGATCTATGGTAACTAAGGATTTAAAGTAGTGGGCTTAAGTATGAAGTTGGGCTTAATGGTTGAAGTGAGTTATTTATTTTGGGATTAAGCTAAGTTAATCAGATAAATTAAATTAGTAATCAAATAATTTCTATCTTATTAAATTATTAATATATGGTAATGAAATATGTTTTAAATAACTTTTTATGATTTTAGGGATATTATATTGACTTGGGAGCTGCCCATTATTGTTATCTTCGAGCTTTAATTCAGTTGGTTCTTTAAGGTCGAATTCCAATAAAGGTGCGTTGGTTCATCACAGTAGGATTTAATTCAGCCTAGGAAAATCTTAAAAAGATTTTATTAGGAAAGTCTTAGATGCTTTGAAAATAATAAAATGCTATGTTTGCTAAATATGTGATAACATGCATGCTAGAATAACATTATTTATGTAGCATGAATTATATATCATGGGTATATTGTCTAATATTTAACATGCTTTATTAAGTTCTTTTACATACTGCTTTATTTGTCCTTATTGTTATATGATATGCTAATACATTGCTAAAGAAGATAAAATATGGAGGAGGTAGTATCAAGAATAATTATCTAACACTCTAGTTTATTTAGAGACATAGGTAACATATGATACTAGCACCTCCTAGGGATATCACTAGATCATAAATTATGATGGTGTATTAGTAACACACCATAGATGATAAATCGAACTCTTAGTGTTCGAATAGTGATGTTCACTCACTATTACCACTCCTAGGACTACAAACAGCTCAGATACTGGGAGTTAGTTGAAAAATGGGTTAGACTAACTCCAAGGTCAAGATAGATCAGAAAGCGGAGTAAGTCTATACCCGGATATAATTACCCGCACGCGTGACGTTTGAGCATCACTGTGATAGTCCCAGAGTAGCCAGCAGGGATGAACCCTTCCAAGGATTTAACAGGCATGTAGTCGAGTTAGCCACAGCCCATTGTGCAGATGCAAGCTTAACTCGGCCAACATCAACTGCTATTGAATTGAAGAGGTGAATTCCCTTAAAGCTTTGGACAGTAGATCCATAGATAACACGGTTACTATTCCAGACGTTCTGCAGATGATCTGATGAGCAGTCTGGATCCTAGGGTTATTACTTAATTCGGCTAGCTGTGGCCGAGGACATATTAATTGAGGTGACCCTGTCGACGGACAGTTGTGTAGCACTACACGGTGGGTTGTGACCGTATTGGGTTTCCAAGGGGAAAGATACGGGAGCAACCGGTTTTGCTGGGACGGGGTGTAGGGATTGACCAGCGGGACAGTAGAGAGAGATACACGGTCACCCGATCTCTCTACCAACATCCGTGCAACGACCATAAGTAGAGACCTGGACATTCACGGCACAGATGAGCTTATGGGAATCCCTAATCAGGATATCCTCTAAGTATAGGCTGGCAGCCTGAGGCACGTGACATAAAGAAAAAAATACTTTTAGTTGACATATACTAGAGATACAGATATGTTATGCAACATAGATGACATATACCGGCGACAGACATGTTGTTCAACATATATGACATGTACTAGCGACAGATAAGTTGTTCAACATAGATGACTTTTACTAATGACAGACAAGTTGTTCAACATAGATGACAACTAAGAACATATACAGCTATACACAAACAGTTAGAACCCAACTTTATTAATGACATTATTTACACCAAAAAATTAATAATTGATAATTAATAAACCCAAAGGCATCCTATTACTTCCCCCTAGTGTTTGATTTTCTATCTATGATTTCGAGCCGTAATTTTATACTAGGCCGCAAGGCTGAGCACACCGCGTTCAATGTGTGTGTAGGTGTGTTAGATGATCAATCATGACGGTTAATGAAGATGAGTTTATCGACGAATTTATTTATAGTGATCGATACTTATCATAGAATTGTAGTAGGTTTATCGGGACTGTATTAGCAGTGTTGAGTTAGATGGTTTAAATGTATATTTCCGTTGTGTTGATGATGTATATGGACTGTGATTACCATTAAATGTCTTGTATGGGTCCTTTGGGGCTCATACGGCGGTTCTCATGTGCGGGTCGGGGCGTGACAGTTTCCTTATTAATAATCTAATTTTGTACCTGATTTCATACCCTTAATTTCCTAATTAAAAACTTGGCTGGGCTGTTTGCACATTTATTCAGCATTGGAGAAAAGGAATCCCAATACTTTCGACCCCGAAAACAAAAAAAAAAATAAATCCTTTTCAAAAAAAGGGAATTAGTACGAGATTTTTTTATAAAAATATTAATGAAGATTAAACCAACGGCATCCTAAATCAAATATTACTCCACTAACCAAAAGATCATAAGAAAGTTATATTCTAAAAGAGAGTTAAGTGATCGATTGATCTATAAACAATGATAATTGAGAATTTTTATCCATGATTAATAAAGCATCGGCGATGTTTTGTTGCATAATCCTATTCTCTAAGGCATATTACGAGTTAATTAATGGAGTGTAAATGAATATGTTTTTGACATTTTAGACTTAGTTACGATAATATTCTTATTAATTCCACTCACCTAAGAGTATTTTTAATAAAAAAATAAATATAATTTTGAATTTCAAATCAGATGAAAATAAACTCTAGATCTAAAATACCATGTTTACCAAATAAACACACCCATAATATAATTGCTCTTAATAATTCTCTGCCATTCTACAACCATTGACAAATTTGCACTGATTGTTTCAGAATTATTGAAGCTATTAACATCTTAAAGGAGCTTCTTTCAAAAAAGCAAAGAAAAAAATGACCACACTTGGATACGCTGTTCTGACACTGAAACATTATTTAAGTGCTTTTAAGTTTCATAAATTAAAAGAAAATCAAATATAACATTTATTTAACTGCTTTTAATCTGCATAAATTTAAATTTAAATTAATAATCAAAATAAAATTTATCAGTGATGATCACAGCATATGGAGATAAATATATAGATTTCAAAAAATATAAAACTAATGGTTGACGGAAACAATAGATATAATACAATCCAGTAGCCATTGATCAATCTTTTAGTGTTTTCAAAATCCAATTAAATCATTCGACTGCAAATACTTATCTGTTCAATAGTAATTGATCGGAAAAAGGTTGATTCAGTGGACCACTGAATCTGGCGAACTAAACGTGGAATATAAATACTTGGATGAACAGATATATAGCTTACAAAATTGCTCTCAAAAACTGATAGAGATTTTGTTCCACGAACAGAATGACTATATATATATATATATATATATATGTCTCGATCACAACGTAGAAAAAATGCATCAAGAGTTGTCCACTGTATGAGGAACTACGTCGTTATTTATTAGATTAAACAATGGAATTGAATTCAGGAAGATCCTGAAGCCAATATAACATCCTACCGATTCAATTCCTCCTGGAATCGGAGCTCATCAATCTGCAACCTCCACTGTTAATTTTGGGCCCAAGTGGGACTGCCTACAACCTCTGATCTCCGTACTCCGATCGATAGTACGCCACTGCGTCGCGCATGTCCTCGAAGAGCGCCGACACCTCGAAGAACTTCATCACCTTTGCAAGCTCCCGGTCGCGGAGGTCGTCGGAGAATGGCGCCACCTGCAGTGCGTTCTCCGGCTGCAGAAGGTAGGCGTTCGGGTTGTCATCGACCAGCACCGCCCGGTCCAAGGCCCGTCCCACCGCCGACAGGTCCTTCACCAGCTTCCCCTCCATCTCCTTGCAGGAGTCGCGGTAGAGGCGGTGGGAGATGAGCTCGCCGGCGGGGTCGAGGTGGTCGAGCACGAGAGAGGCGTACTCCTTGAGCCCCGCGGTGAAGACGACGACCTCGAAGGCCGCGGCGGCCGCCCGGAGCAGCTCGTCGGCGCCCGGCCGCTTGAGGACGTAGAAGGGGACGACGCGGCCGTCGATGGAGGGGTAGACGGTGAAGTCGTAGCGGTGGGCGGGGGGGTCGGTGCGGGAGTGGACCAGGGTCTCATCGAGGTCTAAAAAGAGGGTCTTTTTCTCGGGGAACGAGGGCGGGGGGAGCGATGGGGAAGAAGCCAGGGGCGGCGAAGGGGACTCCGTGGCGACCGCCTCGAAGGACAGGTCGAGGGAGGAGGCACTGAGGCGGCGGAACCCAAGCTTGTGGGGGTTGGGAGTGTTGGATCCGGATCGGCCGAGGAGGGCGAGGCGGGAGAAGAGCTTGGAGAGGCGGCGGCGGCAGGAGCGGACGGAGCGACGGATGGCGGCCTTGAGGGGGGAGGGGGAGGACCTGATGGTCGGCTTCTTCTTCTTCTTCTTGCAGCTGCTGCTCTGGAGGATCCGGCGGACGGCCTTGGTGGGGGTTTTGGAGACCATGACGTCGGCGCTTCTCCGGCCACGGGGTCCTGGAATTGAGGCGAGGCCGAAGAAGACGGAGAAAAGTGAGGAGAACAAGAAGGGGATGAGGGCGGAGGCGGTCAATTTAGAGCTGCGAGGCGGTGGAGGTGACGAAGGTTTCAAACGGTCGATGAAGCGAGGGATTTTGAACGGGGAGGCCGCCAACGGTCGAAAAGCCGTGCCTTCTGTTCGGGATGAGCTGGCGAATTAGCGGACGCGCTGACGTAGCAGATCTCACGCGAAACAAAACTATCGCTCACCGGCCAAGAATAATTTTTCATGCTTTTTTCCTTCATTGTTGCGACTTCACCACCATTTCCTTCTTCACTCGCTTCTTTATCTCATCATAAATTACTTTTCTTCAGCACATTCCTTATCTCGTAACAGTAGTTTTATTTTAGTATACCGGTAGGTTGTTTCTCCAATCATTAGTAATAATTTTGTTTGGTCAATTTTAGAAAAATACCTATTCTTTATATTATATTATATTATACGCAATTTCTAATTCTAAATACAGCGATATATAATTTTAAAATATTTTATTAATTAAATGAAAATATACTTATCCAAATGTTTTCTATTTTGAGATTTTCTATTAAATGTAATAATGAAAAATAATTAAGGTAAATACATTTTAAAATTTTAAAAGCCTTTATATCTTTTATGTCACGATCTTGAAATTAGGTTTGCGTTTCTTTATATATATATATATATATTCCAAGTTAGATATCTTTATTCAATTCTAATATATATTATATTTTTAATCGCATGAGAGGGACATTCATAAGAATATATTAGTATTCATCATAGGGATATAAATTTTAAGATACATGCGCTAAATTGAAATGTTTTTTTACAAGAAGAAGGGATATATTGAAATTAACCCAACATGAAATTAAGATTAGATTTCTTCCGATAATCCCGATACGGGTTTTCGTTGTAGATCCGTGAGCTTATCGGATCCTTGGTGATTTATTGGGCTTTGGGCCCAAAACTTGTCGACCACGACAAACAGGGCAATAAACTAAAGCGCGGGTTGCCGCCACCCTTTTCGAATTCCGACCGCGTCTTTCCTCTTTCTTCCCTTCCGCCGACCCGACTCCTCCGCCGAAGTGCTTTTGTCAGATGTGATTACGCTCCTATCTCTATCGAGGCGGATTCAGCATTGCAGGTTCAATTTTCTTCGATCCCGCCGATGCCCAAAGGTATGGATCTATTTCTAGCAGTTATCGACCTTTTTCTTGCTGAATTATTTTGGGTGCTTAGTTCAGAACGAGGATCTTTTAGGGTTGAGAGATAATAAATCGGAGTTTGGCTCGATGAATTCCTATTTTTTCCGAAGAGCTGAAATATAGTTGGTTTGCTGATCGATTTTAAGTTTTGAATTAGGGCACTTGTCCTTGTGATCTTCAATTTTTAGGTTCACTCGGTATTGCCCTAAAATTTTAATCTTTACATCATCTTTTCCTCGATTGGTCGTAATTTGTGGAGGATAACCAACTGATACCTCCTGATTATTTGGGAAAGATCATGGAATGTATATTCTTGTTGCTATAAGAATTTTGGATTGGCTGGTTTAAAGCGGCAAACTTTCATATATTGTTTGAGAGAGGGAAGCTTCCGTATCAGTTCCTTTTCGAAAGCAAAATCCACGAATCATAGGCTCCAAGTGTACGCTCGACTATTGTTTGTTGATATTGTTATTCTAAGACCAATCATCTGTTTCTATATGGTGTTGAATCGCATTTCCTAAAGGCAACCCTGATTTCTTTATTTGGTTAACTTGCTTAAACATACCTGGTGATTTTTGGGTCTATTGTTTGCAATCATATGAAAGAAAGAGACCTTTTTAAACGTCAATGCGTTATGGCGTTTTCTTCTTCTACAGGACTATCTCAGCTGCATTGATGGCTGATCATATCAATTCTGTTCATTCACAATTTGGGAGGGAACAACTGTAATGAGGTGTAATGCTTGCTGGCGGGAATTGGAAGGGAGAGCTGTGACGACCACCTGTGGTCATCTCCTTTGTATCCATTTCTTTTGTTCAAATAAGATACCCAATTTTAACTAGATACTGAGAAATTATAATGTAGCTCTGCAACATCCTATCCTTAACTTACGACAAAAAAGGCAATGAAGATGCAAGCAAGATACTAAGCAATGATGCTGCCTGTCCAATATGTGATCAAGTACTCTCCAAAAGGTGTGAATCTTTGTTGAATTCCACTTGTTATCTAAGCAATTTTGCTCCTTTTTATTCTTTTGATGATAAATTTTGCACCTAATTTATCATGCTTCTTGATTATTGTTATTTTCCTTCTCTTGTTGTGCTTGTTTACACTTCTTTTTCAACCGTTGTAACTAACCTTATATGTCTGTCAATAGCCAAACGTATATTTCTTTCCTTTTTAGTTTATGCTTCTTGATAAATGTTTATTTTCCTTCTCTTGTTGTGCTTGTTTATGCTTCCTTTTTTAACTAACCCTATATGTTTATTTACCAGTCTCATGAGGCCAATTGATATTAACCCCGGTGATGAGTGGATCAATGTAAGATTTTCTGAAGTTACCTGAATGTTAAATCGTTATATTTGGTTCGATTTAATTCTTTCACATTTCTCCTGCTGCAGATGTCAATGGCTGGAGTTTCTCCACAAATACGTATCCTATCATCTTTACGCTTGTCATATGATCCATTGGCTCCATGAAGTTTAGTATATAAGTTATAAGCTATAGTTCTAAAAGCTTTTTCTGTTCCAAATAAGGGAAAAACTTTGGGGATGCTATGCTCCTCAAAGTTTAAATGGAACCTTAAAAAGGGATGACAGTATAGTTGTTTAATTTTCCTCTTTCTTCCTTGACTTATAACCAGTAATGAAGAGTGCATATAGGAGCGTGATGTTCTACATTGGGCAGAAGGAACTTGAGATGAACTATAAAATGAACAAGATTGTGGGGCAGTGCCGGCAGAAATGTGAGGTTATGCAAGAAAAATTTACTGAGAAACTGGAGCAAATGCATGCTGCATATCAGAAAATGGCCAAAAGGTGTCAAATGATGGAACGAGAGATCGAGAATTTGTCAAAGGATAAGCAAGAACTACAAGAAAAATATGCTGAAAAATCCAGGTTGATTTAATTCATGATATCCTTCTTTTTCATTCCCAGTGTTTTTCTTGGTCCATTATAGATAGTTCAGGTTCTACTTCCTAACAGAGTCTGCCTAACTAAATTCAGGCAGAAGAGAAAGCTCGATGAGATGTATGATCAATTAAGAAATGACTATGAGTCTACAAAGCGTTCGGCAATACAACCAACAACCAAATTCTTTCCTAGAGCTGAGCCAGATTTGTTCTCAGGTATGCCTAATATGATAGATCGTATGGAATCCTCCTGTAGATTGAATTTTACTGCATATATAAGCTCATTTGTTTTTTTTACATTGTATTGCTTTTATTTTGAACTGTTTCATACTAGTATTTTGTCAGAAGTTAAGCAGAGAGCTAAGAAACTTTTGTTAAGCTCTCTCCCCAAGAGTACAAGATGATTTATTTGTCGCAGATCAATCGGTTTTACTCCTGAAACTCCAGGAAGGAGAGAGGAGATGTGGCCTTCGACAAAGAACCCTAATTTGGAAGCCTTCGAACTCTCCGGTGGCTCACCAGCGAAACAAGCACCTGGTCCTGTTGATTCTGGAACAAGGAGATCACAGTCTCGCCCTCCATTTGGAGCTGGTATAAGCAATCCTGCAGCGACTCTTCGAAATCTTATAATCTCACCAATGAAGAGGCCTCAACTATCACGCAATCATGCTCGGTTGTTCACATGAGGCTCTTCATAATCTAAGATGGGATTTTGTTCGAACAATTGACCTTGTATGAGGTATGTTTTCTGCTCTTTTCATTAAAGGAAACAAAAACAAACTTTAATGTGCTATTAGCATAGTTGCAGGATAATAACCGTGACATATGCTTTTCGTAATTAGGATTTGAAAGCTTTATCTGCTTGATTAAGCTGATTGTTCATGCCATAGGTTGAATGGAACTTGAGGCATTATTGTACGTAACAGTTCTAGCTTGCAATGAGCTGTCTCACTTTTTTCTTTCCCCCTCTTTACTTTACTGCTCAATTGCCTCTGATGTGCATCTGTTGAAATTTAAGCAGAAATATATCATTTTTTCAGGTCAATTCTTATAAGGGCAAAACCAGTGTGCCATTTTTTTTTGCTAAAACTATTTTTTTAATGGTTTGCTAAAACCACCTCAAACAACTAAAAATGAGTTCATAAGTCAATTTTAGCTTTTACAATGTACAAATTTTTTTTTGTCTGTATTGTATTATTCTATTATTTTAAAAAAATAGGTCAAAATAAATCAATATAAATTCGATGTGAAAAATGTTTTTGATCAAGTTAGTATCACAACCCATTTTAATTCTTTTTTTTTTGTTGGATTAGTGATGATGAATTCTGACTTCTTTTTTTTCTAATACTATATAAAATTACATTTGTGCAGGTTGTAGAGATTTTCGTGGACATGCAATTATAAAATATTGTACTAACATCCCGCATGTTCATGTAATACTAATTAACATATTTGCGGCGGAATCTATAATAGTTCAGAAGTCGTACGCCATATTTATGAGGGAAAATAAAATTCCATGTTCTATTTCCGATTAATATAAAGGAATAAGGAATATGCATAACTCAGCAACAGTGATACGATGGTCATCTTTAACTAGTGATTATTTATAATATTGGGAATCCATTTAATTTTAGGACATGTCCTAAATATGATAAATTAGCGCAAATGTATTAATTTTTTCTCTGAAACTGATAAATGAAAGATTTAACAGTCCATCCCATCAAGATATTAATAAAATAATTAAAAAGGTTTAACTCTCTGTGGGGTAGTGTAAATAAATATTTAGTAGCGATAGAGATATTTAAAAGTGGGGAATATATATATATAAATTGACTACGATAGTTTATTTTGCATGATGATTATAATTAACGACATAAAAAATAACAATTTTGATGATAAAAAATAAATATGATAAGTATATATATATAATGGATTATTGCATCAACTAATTAAACTTTAAAAAAATGTATATTTAATATAATGGATCAACATTTTATATTTATAATATAATTTACATACCAAATACAATATTTTGTGGTAGTTGAAAATGGTACTTATGACGTAAATGTAACTGTTATTGTTATACGTTGGTTTAAATATATTGTTATAGTCTTGAGCTTGTTTATACGTTGGTTGGTTGCATGTTTAGGTAATCAGATAAGTAAAAGATCGGGTTAAGTGGAGGATGTATATATATATACAGATAAAGTGAGAGCATGGATCTCCCTCGTCCGTAAAAAATACAAATAAAAATAATAACGGGAAGAGGGGAAATTTCTCTATCCAATATCTACGGTTCAGTGTACTGTGGCACTGCAACGATGAATAAGCCCTATATATTTAACCTGCACCGTCCTTGGGGAAGACAATGCCCAGCCAAATGACATGACATTGCATTGCACACCTTTCGCAATCTATCTATATCCATCTATCATCTTTACATACATATATATGCATATAATAAATATTAAGAGAGGTACAGAGAGGGAGCTCCTGTTCCAAAACTGTACACGGATAGTTCTCATCAGATTTAATTAATTAGGGATGGGAGATGCACCGTCTGCTGCCTGTTGCCCATCACATTTCTGTTCCTGAAGCCGACAGGCCCCTAATTTAGCTTTGCCAATCTCCTAATTAAATGTTCCCATCAAACAAGTCATTTTAATTCATCAATCCGTCTTCTTTCTTAACCTCTCTCTCTCTCTCTCTCTTTATCGCTGGAGCAACTCTCACTGCAACTCGGAAAATATTTAGCAAAAGTTGCAGGACTCATTTCATCAAACATCTACAGCACAAGAAGAATTGGCTCGGCTCACTAGCTGGGTGCTCCACCTGAACTTTATATATATAAGGGGAGCAATAAAACTTCAAAATATCTAGAATGATATAATTATAGTCGGGTTGAATAATCGGAACTGAGGTAGGTGTGTGAGCCACCCGCAGGACAAAATAAATTGATTAAAACATGGCCCCAGACGTCCAAGTGGAACCCTGGGAGTTGATGACAGCAGATCCATTTATTTATTTACTCACTATATATCTCATTTCATGCTTTTTTTATTTAAAAAAAAAGAACACAGACATATATATACATGGAGAGAGAGCGGGGAAAGTTGAAATATTTTGACCGCATCTGCTCCTGCATGAAATTATTGCAGCTGCAGCCCTTTTTCTAGTATCTTTCTTTCAGTAAAATATTGTCGCCTTGTGCATCAATTTCTCGATGCTGTGTACTCTTATCACTCCCCTTTTATATAATCATTTTATTTTGTTTTTAGGCTGTGAATAAATTCTTTTTATTAGATATGGACATGGTGAAAAGGAAAAAAAAGGGGGGGTTGGGGAGGGTAGACGGTGACATTTTTAATTAATAGTACTCGTTTATTAATTGCCAATAAATGATGCATGAAAACGACGTAACACTACCATGCTGATTCACTAGACACGTATATACTCTTTGTTCCAGTTCCCCCCCCCCCCCCCCCCCCCACCGTGTAATTAATACATGTACATTTTTTTTACCATGGTCAAACTTCATTTAATTAGAACATCCCCTTTTCTGTTTTCATTCTTTTTTTCTTAAAACATATATATCTTATGCGCTATTGAACTTTAAAACTGGATATGTAGTTTATGCATATACACTTAATATTGATTAACTTATTAATAATGTGAGTGAAAGAATAATTTTTAATTAACGGCATATATATATATATGATGCATATCTTTGTTTTCACTTTAGTTGCCAGTGTACACGTAGCAATTAATGTTGCATTCAGATGTAAGATGTCTTGTTTCGATAATTATTCACTCACACACATAGGCATATATATGCATATACATGGAAAAAGGTACAAGCAGCTTTATCTCTTTGTTCCCTTTAAAGCTAACAATTGCAAGAACAAGCATGCCTTTTTAATCGTGCCTGATTCCAAGGACATACTACGCCTGTAATCTCTTCTTACATCACCCCCCTCACCTGTTCCTTATTCCAACCACACCCCTCCTCCTTATCAGCTCAATCAAACAAACACATATGACTCAACCAAATCATTCTGTTTTTGTTTTTTTATTGGATCAGGATATACTACGTATTTTTGTCTTACCACTAACCTACTTATTCTTCTTACTATTGAACCACTGCATGGGGACTTTGACTGCATTCAACATCTATTTCTCGATATATCTCATGTACTTGTTGTGCAGGAAAACAAAGAGGAACTCCATCAGCAGTTGATCGTGTAATTATATATTACTGCTCCTACTTCTTCTTCAACCTTCAACCCTGAGAGCATGCTCGCTAATGCATGCACACCCGCGCGCCTGCTGCAGAAACAAAGCCTGCGTGCCGACAGGCGCATTAATCGTTTAACTATTTATCTCCTTCCTTTGCGTGCGTGCGTGTGTGTATGCTGCATGCGATCATTCTTCGCGTACGTGGAGAAGGTAGACGACGGTCTTCTTCGTAATCTCCTGATCTCCCGCCGAGAAGCAAAATGGAAAAGAAAGAAAAAAAGGAAAAGAAAGCAGAAGAAGCAGTGGGTGCTCCTGTGTGCCATCCTTCGCCGCTGTCCAAGCGAGAGTGGGGGGGAGGAGTCATCAATCCGTGCGAAGTCTCCCCCAGTGGCCTGTAGCAATCAATAGTCTTATTCCTGGCTCTGTCCTGTCACGTCTCCGTACTCCCTCCCTCATCAGAAGCCCCCCCCCCCCTCCTCTCCCTCCCTCCCTCTCGCTCTCCATTGTCTTTCCTTTCCTTCGACGCCTGTGCGATCGCAGCGACGTCTATTATTATTATTATTATTACAGTGAAAGAAAAGAGGAAGATGATGAAGAGGGAGGAGGAAGAAGGGGAAGACGGCTGTTGATTTATTTATTTATTTTTTACTCCCCGTCGTCGTCGCTCGTCCGTTCGCTCAGGTATTTTTTAAATTTTTTTAACCCGATTACTTACCGGGACGAGACGCCTTCTGCTTTCGCGGCATGAGCCGGCCAATCACGTGGGCGAGCGCCTGTGGGGCCCGACCGTTCGTACGCCCCGATTGGGTCCGGCACCGTCCGTGGGCGTACCCGCGTGTTCGGGGTTGGTGACCACCGAAGTGCGGGCCCCACTGTCCGCGCATACGGGAGCCTGCCGCTGTCCTTTTCGAGGCAGCGCAAAACAAAGGGCCGCTCGGCGAGTCCTGCTCCCTCATCCCCCCGCTTCACCAGCGCCCCCGCTGGCCTCGTGAGCGGAGGTGGCGGACGGGCCCCGCCTCCGCTCCCACTCGATCTCCTGGTTCGCCTGCGGGTATCCGCCGGGCGGGTGCCGGAAGCGGCGACGTCTGGCGGTGGAGACGGGATCCCATGTGCGCCCGAAACCACCATCATGACGGTGGGGGCTCATCGCACGCCATCGAGCCAGGCATGGACGGCTGAGATCGCAGCCACGTCGGGGCCCGCGGGAACCGGGGTAATTAAATCCTGCGTGCCCCCAGCCCAAGTCGCTTTCGGTAATAAATGGGGGGTCGGAGCGAGTGGGGTCCGCATTCCGAGGTGGAAGAGCGGGAAAACGAAAGCGAGTGAGGAAAAAAAAAGGAGGAGAAGAGGAATTAATACTTTATGTAAAGAAATAAAAATAAACATTAATAAGCATGTTGGGTTGTGGCCTTTTAACCCGTCTCTTTCTCCCTTTCCTCGTCGTCTATTATTAAAATAAAAATCTTTCTTCTCTATCGCTCTCTTTCCCGTCTCCTCCTCCACTACCATTTTCCTGCTCTTTCTCTCCCTCTTTCGAGAATAATAAGATTCCTTCTCTTTCCTAATCTTTTGCTTTCGATCCTCACCATGGCGGTCGCCACGGAGAGCTTCTCGATTCGGTGAGTTCTCCTTTTTTTTTCTTTTTCAAAATTTTCTCGAATTTATTTTGTTTTCTTCCGGCATCGAGGTTTTGGTGCTAATTTTGTGGCTTGCGATTTTTGTTTGAGTTCTGGAAGGGAGTACGCGGCGAAGATGAGGGGCGTCGACTACGAGAAGTGCTGGCCTTTCAAGGAGGAGAGAGGCGGACGGTTGCTCCCTCCCATGCCGGTCCGGAAGTTCCGGTGGTGGTGGGAGGAGCTGCGGGTGGCGCGATCTGGCGGGGAGGCCGGCAATCAGGTAGATCAGGAGGAGAAAGCTACTGTGGATGTAGCTGCGGGTGCGCGGGATGATGCCGTGGTCGAGGCAGCTGGTGTTGACCGGGCGGGCGATATTACTGAGGCTTCGGCGGAGGAGAGGCAGCTCAGAACTCCTCCTTCCAGGGCGAAGCAACGAACCCCTAAAAAAAGATCCATTCTTGAGCTTTTCGCGGTGGCGCCGCCGATTCGTGGGGCGCAGGAGCAAGACCACCGAGAAGGAGGCGGCGGTGGCAAGCAACAAGGAGAAGCAGCATCCGCAGTGACGCATGCCCATCTGGGGGGTGTGGACGGTCGGGATTCACTCGAGCTGAGGAAAAGGAAGAAGCGGATCAAAGAGGGAGCAGCAAAGATGCTGAAGGAAAAGATTGGAACGAAGAAAAAGTTGAAGGCCAAGACGAAGCCGATGAAGAAGAGGAAGAAGAAGAAGCACAAGGTTGAGATCTGTGCTGCTAAAAAGGTAAGTGGCGACTTATCGGAACACATACCTTTACTCTCAAACCTTTCTATATCTGTTAGCAATAATTCCACTTGCTCACTCACACACTGTGCACAGTATGTAGCTGTAGCTGTCTGCTCTTGCTGTGTGGATCAAATTCTATCTTTTTATCATCATTTATTTTCGTTACGTTTTATACGAGTGTGGAATGCTCGTTCATGTTATGAGATCAGATCAGGAAAACTTCGAGTGTATGGGGAATCTATGGATCTTTGCTAACTTTGGATGTACGGGGCCGCTGATATTTTATGTGGAAATCAAGCTTGGCAAGGCCTGTAGGTAACTGGAATCAGCTAAGATTGTTGTTGGTACGTGGATTTGATATGCAGCAACTAATTAGCATGGTTTGCGCTGTGTGTTTGAGATATGAGCAAAGCATTTGCTTATGTTTTAAGTAAAGCAAGTAGCAGACATATAGGTCGTGTGAGAACATTGCTCAGCCTCTCCCTTTCTCACTTCATCCGTTAGTCATGGTGAAGCTAGACAGGGCTTTGAATTTGTACTTGTTCCAATGCTGTGGTCCAAAGCGAATTACTTGGGAACAACTTTGTACTTATTCATTATTTTGATAAATTTCTTGGATCTACTTGCCCGCTGTCTGGTTGCCCTTATCTTGAATGATTGAAGATAAACTGTTTGCCCCTATTTTAAGAGACTGGACAAAAGATTTTCTACTATCGGTGGACAAGGATCAGCTCCCGTTGCTAGAATATATGTAGATAAGATATAATTATTGAATATCTTAGTTTTTTTTTAGAACTTGGTGAGACTTGAACCCAAGACCTCACATATCTTAGTTATTGTACGTAATATTCAGTAGATTCAGTAGTTCTATTTCTTATTTATCGTGCTTTGTATTTTGTCTCAGTCCATTCTCTTAGATAGGTTGGCTAGTGGGTTGGCTAGATGGTTGTGTTGATATCGCGTCATGGCTATTTATATATTTATTTTACTCTAAATTTTGACTTCCAGTACCAGTAAAACTAGCATAGTCTCTTTTGAAGAATACTCAAATTAATGATATTTTGACAACAGTGGTGACATTTGTACCTTGGTTGAAAGAATAGAAGTTTCTAAAGATGAATCAAATCATTGGAACCATTCTTCAAATTTACCAGCTCATATTGCGCCACTTTATTCCAGGGTTTTAAGACAAAGGTTTTGCAGTATACACAAAAAGATTGGCAAGTTTCTTACAAAAATGTAGATTGTCAATGGAGTTTCCATAGAACGTCCCAAAAAGATCTATTTTCAAAGGTCTGTCTCTAAAAAAAAGTAAGAAAACCAAAGGCATAACAAATATCAAGGAATAAAAATATAAGACGTATACAGACACGCATGTATATCAAACGTCCATATGAACTTAATCTGGATGATAATTAAGTTGATGATATTAGAAATTATTTTAACCTTGACTATCATTCTGGTATCTAAAAGGTATGCTCTAGCTTTATTAAACTTTAAAGTTTATTTTAAGTTGTAAAACAATCTTAGATAGAGTAAACATATAGTAAACAACATTTTTTGAGATTAGTCTTGGACAACTACTGCAGATATTGTATGTCCTCAATGTGATGGTTACTCTTAACCATGGAGGGATCCTCAATGGGGTTGTATGTGCAAAAATGGTGAGAGGAGACCATGAAATTATGTTTCATCACTCTATTATGATATTCCTAGGAAGACTTAATGCAGTGCTTGAAAGAATGTGTTAGAGCTATGGATGGAAAATATTCAAATTGCTATTGTAGCCTCTACCACTCTACCATTCATTTACTGGTGGTAAACATGTATTTCTGATTTTCTCAATAAGAAGAAAATATTCCCATGCTAAGGAGATGATATAAGTTGATCCTTTTTCTTATCTTTCTTATGCTGGCTTGCTTTTATTTGTGGAGCTGCTCGAGTAGCCTTCTTATCAATCCAAATTGCCAACTTGTCCTAATTAAGTACTCACAACTCGTTAATGGACAAAAGAAGATATGCTAATTTGTGAAATTATTTCTTTTTGACAAATTTCATAGTTAGATATGCTAATTTTGTACTGGTTTAGCAATTAAGATCCTCCATACTCATCTGTTGATAAAACCTGAATAAATCAACGAATGGTCTAGTAAATACCATGCTAAACTAAAATTAATTGAATGGGAAAATGATTTGTGAAATTATTTCTTTTCACTAGAGTATGTAGTTAAGATGCTGATTTAGTACTGGTTTCCAATGGTCCAGTACGAGTTGTGAGTACTGGTATAGCAATAAAGATCCTCCATACTCCATCGATAAAACCTGAATAAATCAACCAATTGTCCATCTGAATACATAGCCTTGGCTATTTCCAACTAGAGTCAACACAATAATGCTCTCCTTATTCTGCATAGTCATAATTCTTGAAATCAACACTCGTGAGGGGAAGTAATTAATTGGCAGCTTTCAAGTAGCTGTGATGCTGAAGATTCTTTGTACTGCAATTTTTTCGTCTCGTTTGACCATTTCTTGTGAGATGGTAAATATTTGTATGAATATGATTAGGCTTTAATGAAGAATGGATGCACGCAATCCTACTGACATTTTGGATTAGAATCAAGAGACAGGAAGTTTGTCTATTAGATCGGATTTCAGGCAGCAGTTTGGGCCCAAGCAAAGCAATAAGCTGCTGCTTAATGTGATGTATAAGCAATTCTGTTTGGCTACTTGTTCCTCTGTGATATATTTGAGCTGGCATGTTTGTTCATCTATTCATGTTGATATTCCTGGATGACACAATATTCTTATTTCTCAATGTAAATATGCCATAAACAGTAGAATCTCTGGGGTTTAGGGTATAGGGTTTAGGTTTCAGAATGCAATGATGTCAGACCTGCACTTTACACTCAATATACCTTGGCCAATGCATGTTATTTGTAACTCATAGTTTTCCTTTAATTTCCATATGGGTGTTCATCTTCCTGCATCCCTCACCTTTCCCTTCTATGCATCAAATCCAAATCCAGTACTTCAAAATTTGGAGATTTCTCTTTTATGCTTTGTCTTTCTCTTCCAGGAAAAAGCCTGTAAGCTGAGAAAGTCATCTCCAGTTGATATGTGCAAAATACTTAAGAACAAAGTGTATGAGAAGCAGTTTGGAAAGTTGCATAAGAGATTTGTTCAAAAACAGAGAAGTCCAGCTACAATCAGAACTTTTCTAAAGAAGCATATTTTCAGAATTATCCGAACTTCAAAATCAATTTCCAGAAATCAGGAGGTTGCAAGGATGCCTATAGGAAATGCTATTGTCAAAAAATGTAAAAGAGGTACTTCTGACAAGAAGAGAAATACAATAGAAAATACAAAGGGCAGTGATCTTGTAGAGCTTTACTGTGATTCATCTAAACATCTGTGTTTATCTGGTGAGGAAAGTCGCGTGCATGGAACAAGTTGTTTGCCTCTAGAGCTGCCTCACTTGAAAACCCTCTGCAAGCTAGTTTCTGATGCCTTGGCTGCATCATCAAATATGGACAACTTAAATAGATGTTCATCTATTGCTGGAGAGGCTCAGTTGAACATGAATGACAAAGAAGCTCATTTGAACTTGAATGGTGAAGGAATTGTCACTAGTAATGTGGAGACGGGTGAAAATTCATCAGAAATGCCATTCAGTGATGCTTTTGGTCATACAAGTACTACAAACCCTTCAGTCACAAAGAGAACACCTATGGTTGAAATCTTGGACCTAAATCATCCAGTGAAAGATCATGTCGATTTGAATTGCATTGGCCTGGATGGCTCCACTTTGGTGCCTAGTCCCACATACTCTGGTGGTGCGAATGTTCTAGGACCTGCAAATAAGGTAAGGTTTGAATCAGTTCATGAAGCTTGTGAAGAACAGGCTTGTTCTGTAATATCTGATCACACGAACAGTGTGCATGATCCTGCTGGGAAGTCTGCTTCAGTTTCAAATACAAAAGGTGCGCTTAGTCTCACAAGAAACCATGATATGCAGCACTGGGTATCTTGCTTAGAACAAAGATGCACTAGCTCAAACTCAACTGATGGAAAAACTTATTTTATAGGCCCAACAAAAGATGCATGTAATGGCTTTCCTGGATTTCAGCAAATGTACCATGTAGCAAAAGATACAGGAATGAGCACTTACTCTCCAGTTGGACCAAAACCTACTCTAGAACCTGCCTCAAATCTGGGGCCAGTTTGGCAGGACAAGTGCACACAGGAGGGATTCATTGGCTTGCCTCTTAACTCACAAGGAGAGCTTATCCAGTTGCATCCAGGCACAAGGTATGGATTTTGCCAAGTTGATAGGATGCCAAAGTCAGCACTGAATCCTCTTCAGATTCTTCCATCTTCCAGTAATTTCCAGCCGCAGTCTAGCAATGTGTGGACAAAAGGCAAGTTACCTTTTATTTCATCATACCATGATAATGATCAAAATTGGTTCTTGAAACAGTATTATCCTGCTAGAAAAGTAGTGCTCTCTGAGTTGGGTTCTGTTGAGTTGCAAAGCCTTGAAAAAATGAAGAACCAAACCTACGATGAGAAAACTCAGTTTAACCATGCTGACCCTAGGCAAGCAGAATTCTATTGTTGTGGATGCAAGGATCAAATTGGCACTGAAAGTTGCTTTAGTAGGATGAAGTTCCATCCAAATAGGGACTTGGAGCTGGGTATTCGATCTGCTGTCCAACCAACCATGCGCTTGATGGGCAAAAATGTCACAGTTGGTAGCTACAGTCATGGCTGTAATGATGGGAAGGCTTGGACCGAGAAGGAAATAATAACTACCAACTGCCCCAACGTAAGGATGTATAACAGACCTCTTTCGAGTAGATGGCACCAGGAGGAATGCATCATGCAATCAGAATCTGGGAGACCAAGAGACATCCCTTTTACCTCTCTAGAGGTTCCTTCAAATTATTGTTCTATGTCAGCAGATAAACTTACATCTAACTATATGCAAGTTGGTCTTGGATCTGATTGGATGTTTAATGATGGAAATTCCTCAACAAGTGGAGGTCGTGGATTTCGTGTAGACCATTCTGGAAGTTCAGTTCCATCCCCATCTTTTCCAAATAGAGCACCCCACTTTGCCGTTGATTGTGTGCCAGAAACTCAGTCTGTTGATATGGGAAAACGAAAAATACTTTGGGCACCTTACCCCCCAAACTTTTGCCAACAAGTGCTTGTTAATGCAACCCATTGCAAGCACAGTCAAAGTTTATCTTATAGTGTTGCATCAACTTCTCACTCCCCTTATTTTAATCAAGTTAATGCACAATCATCAAGAGGTCATTCTTTACAAAAACTTCCCCACTGGATGCTAGATTCAACAAACCAGCATCGTCATTATGTTCCTTATCCAACTTCTGCATATCAATCCTGCACCATACCAGCAGATGGTGGTTTTCCTCATGCTTCTCCATACTCAAGGCCCGTAGTATCTTTCCCCTGCAGTAGTAACAGTAGTACACAAACATATGGCTCATATGCTCCAACATCTATAGTTTATCCATCGTCCCTTACTACCTTGAAAACAAATGATTTCAGTTCAGTATCCTCAACTTATGAAGACAGAATCAAAGCTAAAGATGGCATGGTATTTAACTTCACCCATATTAAGAGTCAGGATCATTCTAAACGAGGCAAAAAAAGGTCTGCATCCAAAGATGATAGAATTATAGAAACAGTAAAGAGGGCTAACTTCAAACTGCAAGAAGACTCAAATGCTCCAGTACCGGTGAATAAGGAACAGTTGCTTGGGGAACAAGATAATATAGGAGCATCAGAAGTAAATGTTTGTGCTAGTACAATAATAGATGTCAGTGTTTGTGTTGCGGATAATGAGAAAGATAGTGTGCTAGCTTCAGGTGGGTTCTTGCCCTTAAAATCTAGTCACACAAGATCAGGACCTGTAAAATTAAGTGCTGGAGCAAAGCATATCCTTCGGCCCAATGGAAGTTTGGATCAGGAAAACTCTCGTCCAATTCACTCGACTGTTCCTTTTACTCAAGGAACTAGCTCTGGCAGAGAAGCCAATTCACAAGAGAAAGCAGCAAAAGTCTACAGGTTTTAGACTTTTATTTAGCTATTCGCACCGTGCAAAGATATTTCAGACTGTCATTGGGAACTTTCTATGGCTAGCAGGCATTTCCATAATAGGCTTGATAGGTACTGTTTATTCTTTATGCCATTTGCTTATGATGTAAAAGGATAAAATATTTAATAATCCCCCTTTTGAACTTCATATGTGCACTATTGTGTTTAAAATCACTTTGTATTTTCTAACTGTTATGACAACTTAAACTCTTTTTTGGTTGTGTATTTCTGCTAAGATTGCCTTCCATCATATATATAGTAAACTCTGAGGTTTGCTTGTTCTCTGGAAGTTGCTATCATTTAATTATGATTGCCCATTTCTGCCTCAAATACGTTCCATTATTTTTTCTCACTTCATGAGCTAATGTTGTTCCTTGATTTTCCTAAAAAATAATATTGTTCTTTGATAATCTGATAAAAACCCATGTGGTGCATGCGTACTATCCTGTTAACAATATTATATATTACTATGTTGTCTATATAATCTAAGTAACTTTGGCAACGTTAGTAGATTGTTAATTTTTCACCAGCATGGGGCCAAAAAATATGCCTACTTTGTTGCTTCGTTTTTTTTTTAATTGATAGAGTACAATGTTTAGCATTTTGGTTGTAGAATGCATAGGGACAACAGATTGTTCAGATGGTTCTTGAGGCATTTTTAATAAGGATAATCTTTATTTACTTGAGCACCTATTGTTCCAAATGGAAATAAGAGAAAAAAATGAGAAATTATTTATAATACATGAACCTATTTTGGTTATGGTTCTTATGAACTTTGCTGCATACATTGGGCTACAAAAAAATTCCTCCATTTTGGATGTGTTGATAAAATATCAGAAGGTGAAGTCTATTCTGTTGTTCTTTCTTACAGTACACTTGCATAATATATTGCATGGACGTATACAAGCAGCACAATTCAATTCTCATGACTTGTTCTTATTTTACTGATTCGTATTCATTATTTACTGTTTATACATTATTTAGCTTTGGTCTCTGTTTGCATCTGTGTACATGGCTAAAGATATATAATGATGTGTAGCTTTCAATTACTCTTATGGGTTGCTGATTTTTTATCTTGCAATCAGAAGAATTCTGTCGTATAACATGGCAATTACTTTCCCGAGGCTGCACTTTAGTAGTTGACTAGTAGAATTGTGGGAATTTGGTAAATATTAACTTTTGCCCTCTCCTGTAGATGGATTGCTGTCACCCTGAAGCATGTCAGTTACGGCTTAGCACTATCATTTTACTTACTGGTTCTAAGTGTAATTATCTATTAGTCTTTAGCACATTCCTCTTCTGAGACTTGTTTAGGGCGTTATATTTTTAAACAGTATTGTCAATGCGCATCTGTGCAGAAATTATTTTCTGCAATCATGTATGAGATAGTGTTGTAGTTCATCGAAGTGCTGTCTACTATGCTAATATCTATATCAGTGAAGAAAAAGGACTAGATATTCAGAATAAGAGTTCTTTAGGTAAGTTTTCTATAATCAAGGATTTGCATGCAGCTCAGCAAGGTCAAGCATAACTTATTCGATTGAAAATTCATAGATCTAATTGGCACGTATTGGTTCTTAAATATTGAGGCAGTTCCATTTTCAAAACATATCTTGGTTCTTCAAACAGAATACTTCTCCCCTATAAGCTTCATCATGACAGTTCTAGATGGTTTGGCGGATGCTCTATGTGCAGACAGATATTTCATTTCTAAGCAAGCATAGATAATACAGCATTCTTGCATCAACATTGTCTGTGCAGAAGTACGTGCAAAGGGTCATCTGGTCTTAAATTATTTGTTTAGGCCAAAACTCTCTCTTCTGATCTTGAAAGCTTTGCTGCTTCTGAAACATGACGGTTATGATTGCTGGATGCTAAAACTCCACTGCAGCAGAGATTCAAATACGTCAGGAGAAATTTCATCGACAGAAACAGAAAGGAGTTTGCAAAACAGGTAACACCATCAACTTCTCATTGATATTTCAATAATTATTTATTTATTTTGAGGCAAAGATTTTAATTTAGTTGATCAAAAAAAAGCATAAATGGATAGCAAAGGTGTGGAAAACTTCCTGTCTGCCCGTGCAAGTATATGCCATCATATGCCACAACTCAGGAGTTAGGAGTTACTATCATTGTTGATGTATGTATGCAGGGGTCACGTGCTCTAGGAGTTTATCTTGAGTTATATCCAAGTCAGTTTTTGCAGTTGTGACAATTCCTTCCTATTCCATGCCCATTCATTTTGCTTTCTCATTGTTTATTCAATTGTTTTCTGAAAGTTTAAATAAGTTATTTTTTTACTTTTTTTTATACTTCGGTGGATTATTTAACATCTACTGTTTCCTGTAGTACCAGGCTGGTTGGAAAGAAGAGGAGATATATTAATCCATGGGATCGGCTATAAGCTTGGTTAGCAAATTAATATATTTATTCTAACGGATGGGACCTATTAAGTGAAAGTGATTGCAATGACTAAAAAAATGCATGTCATATATTAGCTTAAATTTGTTTCTATTCTTTTTTTAGAACTAAATGAGACTTGAACCGAAGACTTGATCCTTCCGTATAGAGCCCAATTACTCTAACCAAAGGGATGTACACTTTGTGCAAATTTATTTCTATTCTGATACAGTAGAAAACAGGTTGTGAAGTTGAAAACAAAAACTTATAAGGTTTATGTCCGATAGATATGATACATGGACCTCTATACAGCTGAGAACCATTGATTTGCTAATTCGGAGATCCTATTCTCTGTAGAATTTACTTGCTCTTACAGTTGTATGTCTGACCAGTTTTATGTCACTTATGCACTCATAGCTGAAAGGTGAGCCCATTTGAACATTAGAGATTTATACTGTAGGTATAACTGATCAGTACATGCTATATCCAAATTATTTTCCGTGAATAGGATAAATGGAAGTTAGACATTGATAGAAATTACGAAGAATCAAAATGTTCCTTCTACCCTTGTAGCTTTTTAGTTCCTGAAAATCTTCTTTAGCATTGTGCAACTCTTTCTTTACCATTTAGCCGAGCTTAGATAAAACAGTGACCTGAAGGCTCAAAAGATTGTTCCATGTTAAGGGACAGACCAAGCTAATCTGAGGGCAGTTGTGATTGCAGTTTGGAAAACATCAAGGGCATGAAAGGTGCTGGGTTCACGATGTACTTCTTGGAGCTGTACACTCAGTATACTGTTTATTGTTGTTTAAGGCGTCTCATTAAGGAAAGAAAGGAAAAAATATGTAGAACCAAGAGTTGTTTCTTGTAAAAATTAAAGGGATTAAACCACAATGGATTCTCTGCAAGTTATTAGTTTCTATCCCTTTTTCTTTCTTCTTGGCTGCTGAGCTTTATTATGTGATGATGACGTCGAGCTTGTTTTCATGCTTGATTACTGGATTGGATACCCAATCTTTTATATGGATATTCAATCATGGTGGTTACTCAGATCTGTTTCAACTGATGGAACATCTTCTGTACAGGGCAAGAGGGATGACCATGCAAGTGACACGCATAGGGCGAAGTTTTTGTCAGTTTGCAATTAATGTGGTACGTAGTGTTCTAAATCAATTAGTTTCTCTTAATTTTATGCACATTTATATTTGAATTGCTTTTTCACGTTTCGATTCGGCTTAGTAAAATCAATCACTGGTGGTATGTGCCGAGGGTTAATCGGCACTATCCACTTTATTTTGACAAAAAAAGTAAGTCATCTTGGAGCTACACCGTATAATTCTTCTATGTTTTTAATCTTCTCATAACACTCGAGAATCATATTTCTGTGGCCATCAGGTTGCCTTAGCCAATAATTAGGGCAAGAATCCAGTTGGCTAAAAAAAATGAATCAGGTACAATACTCTACGCTGTTGATCATACACTCCCATATGCTACGTTTTTTTCTGATATAATATGGGAAATTCTTTTGGTTTGAGCATTTGTTATGATGTTTTCTTCCCTATCAATCCTCTATCCCTTGTTCTCATAATCAACCATTCCAATTCAATGCGTTGCTGATGAAAGCGTCAATGCGCCCCTAGAAAACATTTACTGTTGGGCAAACAAAAAAACCAACTCCATTTGTTCACAAGATTTCTTTTGCCGTGTTTGGATAGATGGTGAACTTGAAGCAAAGAAGAAAAGCTGAAGAAAATGTTGTCTTTTTTATTTTGAGTAGTATTGCGATAGAATGATGGACCTCAATTCTGTCGAGCGCACTCTTAATTATTAGTTATTACCGACTAAAATCTTGCCTAAATCTGAGAGAAATAGATTATTTTCTCTCTCTCTTAATTTTCCTTCAAATCAATCAAATGATGAAAATTATGTGCACCGTCTCTTGTCTTCACTGATGCACCCTCAACCCTCGGATGCATGTGGATGAGGTTATCTGATCACAATTCATCGAGGTAGGTATGTGCATATAGATTGGTAAACTGCACTGTATGTAACAAAATAATGATGTTCCATCCTATGAGCTGAACTTGTGAATAATGTGCTGTCCAGGAACAGCGTAAATGGCAGCCTAACAAAATCGTTGGATCCGCTGCGTGGTGCAGCCATGAATTCAAGAAAGAAAGAAAAAAAGTAATGGTGAGGGAATTTGATGACTTAAGTTTACTTAATCGACCGATCGAAGGAAGGAAGAAAAAGGAAGGTGATGGGATGTGCGGCGGCGGTGCTACTGCGCTCGCACGTGGTCCACCGCGTCGGTTCGATTCGTTTCCTTTCTCTTTCAAAAACGTGCCCTGCTGGGCAATCCGATACCGAAATGCTCCGAGCCTTCTTTTTATTTTTCCTCCCTCTCATCATCTCATCACACTTTTATTTATTTATTCGCTCACTTTCCTCTGCTACGTACTTTTTCCTATCTCACCCCTCTTACGACGATGCCGCTTACTTGAATGGTAAAAATGTTAGTATAATTTTTAGTTTTGATTTCCGATTAAATTAAAATTACTGGAAGCAAACAAAATTTTCTTCTTCTTTTTTTACTATTCCTGTATCGTTAGTCAAAAATAATCGTATGTACCTGCTGCTAAAAATTATTTATAGAATCAAAATATACGTGCATCTGTTTTTGGTGGGGGGTAGCGGTGCGTAGCGGATGATGATATATCGCGAGTGGAAAGAAAAGGAAGGGTAAACACGATCGATTACATCTGTGCCTTGGATTACACGCAAATAATTAATGCTATTGCTATATGTCAAATCTGTACTCATAAGTCCCGAATCTTTTCTTTTAAATTTTAAATTCGACCTAAATTTAGCATTAATTTATATATTTATATATATATATATACAGAGAGAGAGCAGGTGCAGATGCTTCTCTTGATCTTTTGCATTGCCACAATGAGTGCAATTTTGTCGAACTTTTAGATCCCGAGTATGCCGAGGTTGCGAGGCTGTTTGGTTGGGCTTTAATAATTCTATCCTAAATTACACTTCTAATTATAATCTGCTATGGTCATCGACTTGAATTCCCTGTTTTAATTTGGCATTAAATAAATCTACGGTAAGGTAAAACTCAAAACGCTTCTCTACTATTTCTTAATTTTTTTGGATTTTTTAAAATAATAAAAATCTTCTTAATATAGAATAATAGATATTTATTATTCTAATATGGTACTATATATCATAATGATGCTCTAATGATGCGGTGCTATCATGATATATATAATTAAAAAATAACATCATATATGTAGAACAAAAAGTAAAATAGTATAATAGAAATAATTCTATTATTTTAAACTTTGAAGGAATACAAGTGCGATCGAGAACGACCATCGGCATCTACATATCCCATGATTAAATAATATGCTTATTGTACTATCGTGAGACGCTTTCATGCGCACTGTATTTCTACATTATTTAATGCAGGTAATTAATCCTTGCTATATATATCATAAAGGAATAAATAAAATAAATGAAAAAATAACCTCATTGAACGCACACGTATAATTTATTTTATTTTTAAAAATACTGAAAGAGCGATCATTTAGATAGAGGAGCAGCACGGTAGCCAAAATGCAAAGGGTGGAAGGATTTGAAGCAGATAGAACCGAAAGAAAAAGAAAAAAAACCAAAGTGGAGAGGAGGAAGGAGGAGTTGCAGAATTGAAGAGAAGGGTAGGGGCATAAAGATGGAAGTGCTTCCCTGGTGAAATGGGTGACTCTGACGTGAGCTTGAGATGGCAAGCGACCTAACTCCCAAGCTTCAACTCCCATTTAGCCATGCCTGCTTCGATATGGGGGCATAAATAATGTGTGTAGCTCTAGCTAGGCCATTCATCCATCCTCTTAAATAAATAAGCAGATTAATTAATTCATGGTTGTTCGTTCAGAGGGATCGGAAGGCCACGGCCAGGACAAAACCAATTAAGGGGAGGACCATCCTACCTATACACCCCCCTCCCTTTGCCCTGCCGAGGACAATTCCAACTGCCCATACCCCATCCCCATCATCCTTCTCTTTATTACTCATTCCCCAACCCCTCTGCATATACCATATACCTACCTACGTCGCATCATCTTGAGTTAGAGAGATGCAGGGAGATACAACTACTGCTGTGGTCGTAGAATAGTAATCTAGAATTCTTCTCTCTAAACTATAATTACTCCAGTTATAATTGATATCAACAATCTATCTGTGAATAGGTGCGACGAGGACGAGATTAGATTCATGTGGGTAATGCTTTGACGTGGCATATAACACTTTGATCCACCTGAATAATATTCTAGATCGTGACGTAGATATGAGAGTAACGATGGTTGTTGTAGTAGTCACCTAACCACTACTGAGAAACTTTACATAGCTAAAAAATTTTATTGTTCTATTCACGGTAAGTTCAATTTTTTATTATTAAAAAATTGGAAGAAAAAAAAATGCTCTCACACGATACAAAAATGTTTGACTCCATGAGCATTAAACCCAACCTCAACTTATACGAAATGCATCTTCTTCTTCTGGTTAGAACGATAATACTTTATACAAGAGGTAGGTAATATTCAGTCAGGGAAAAAAAACTAAGGAAGAAGAAGGAGAAGAACAATGTTGATTGATCCTCGATGCTTCTTGGAAAGGAAAGGAAGAAGAGGAAAAAAAAGAAGGAAACAATTAATATAAATTTATCCAGAGGGAGGGGAGGTATACGTACAGATTTGATACGAAATGCTGCTGGCCCAACGAGATGCATTCATGCTGAGAGAATTATTGTTTGAGGCAGCAATGTGAATTAAATATTTCCTCACCGGAGAGGAGGAGGAGGCACAGAGTTTTTGATGCGTATGGAATCATTTTTTACATGGTTTGTTATCCCATGAGTCATGCTGTGTGCGGCAGAACTCATCATCAGATGCATGCATTGTTTACCCTTAAAAGACTTTTGAAGGGTACAAAAGCCAACCATGCGTGGGCCTCCTCGATGCCCTTCGAAAGGGTTTGTGTGCGCGCGCGCGCGCGTGTAAAATATTTATTATTTTGTAATAAATAACATACGGCGCATATTCTACGATTTAACGTAACTGTAACCGATAATAAAACTAGAACTTATGACAACAGACTGTATATTTAGTTGTTTTAGATGAACCACTACCTGAATCGAACATATAACCTTTTGATTTTATTACGTTGCTCTATTTTTATTACGTTGCTTGCTCTTTTATAAAAATAGATCGATACTGAGTTGATAGAAATATTATTGAAAATGACTATATATATATATATTAAACTTGGAGAGTATTAAACTCATAATCTACCATATAGAATCTAATTACTGAACATACATATATATTTTATGTACAATATAGATATTATCAAAATTGAATATATATATATATAGGAAATGGAATATATATCAAAACTGAGTTAATAGAAAATAAAATAATGAACATTATAAAATCTATCTATAAAATCACTTTTAATCTAATGTCTAGAATGTTTAATAGATAAGTTTTTTTAAAAAAAATTAGTTAAATAACATTTTGTCTAGCATGTATTTTATGCCTAGTTGATTTTGTTAAAGGGAAAAAAAGAGCATTTATGTTCTTCGACTATAATAACCATTACTTGATTAGCTATTACTGATTCAGGTTTTTAATAATGTAAATACCTACGCATTTATGTTTAGATAATTAAAGATATCAAAACTTATTTTAACCTAAATTTATAACACATGTGGATACATAAAGTATATACTTTAATTATAATTTCTTTTAAAAAGAATAGTATAAGTTAACAAGAGGTAAGAAAAATAAAATAAAAATAGTAATGCTAAAGGGGATTGGAAAGAGTTCTTTTTTATTAAAAAATTATTATACAACATGAAGAATTAATATTATTACATTATTAATATAGTTGGATTTTTACCTCTTATGTTGTCATGTTATCGATGTAGTTAGAACTCTTCTCCAATATTATTGATGTAAAAGGATCTGCTTTAACTGTGTTAATTTTGTATAATATTTACCCCTATTAATAAATATTTTTTTATACATCAAATGAGCTTATTTATAGTAGTAGTGCATGGCTTTTTCTCTAGATGTTCCAAACTCTTTACATCTTTCAATTATTTCAACTTTCTATTTCTTTTTAAAAAAATAAAAATTTATATTTAACTTTCTAAATTGATCTTCCATTTGGAAGCCCAGCATTTAAGGGTTCTTGCCTGTCAATCTTTGCCAAAATGATGATAGAGCTCAACAACTGGGAGATTTTGTTTTAAAATTTTTATTTTTAAAAAATTATAAATTATGAAGAAAACTAGAGGTAAAATATGGGACCATAACACGTATTCCTTTCATTTCTAATATTAAATTTGTTAAAAAGTAATATTATACTTTAATTTTCTTAATAAACTTAGTTAGTTGTAAAAAGAAATAACTAGGGATCAAGATGATTTTTTATTAAAATTTATTAATTATACGTAAATATATAATTTCTTTGACAGTTTCTTGTGATATTAGAAATTTTTTTAAATTTTACAAAATTTCTCTCAAAATTTAACCATGTAAACTATATCAATTTATTGTTTATCATAATTGTGTGAAATAGTTTAAAATGTATATATATTGAAGGGCAGGGAATTGATGTAAAAGTTGCTCTGTTTTGCATCAAAGTATCAAGTACTTTCTCTTTGAGAAGCACACAAGAATTTGCTAAAAGTAAATCAATAGGGGAGGGCAAGATTGGAAGGGCAAGTTGGTTAGTTTTTAAGGACAGAATTGGACATGATAGTCTACAACTTAACTTTTAGAAATTTTAATTGGATCCTATTTAGTTTACTTTTCTTTTATTTTTTTAGTTTGATCCAAAATATTTTAATCTATGGATGATATCATCTTTTTTTTTTGTAAAAAAATGCATATAACAAGATCAAATATATCTAGAAGATCTTATTATCCTATATCAAACAAAAGTAATTCTTATAGTAATTTTAAGTCAAATTGAATCTGTATTATTACTATCTATTATATATTTTTTTAAAAATAAAGGGACCAAACTACATCAAATCTAATATGTTCAATCCAAGCAATTAACCTACTTAGATCTCCCACTTGCATGTAAATTGAGATCAAGGATATCTTTGTAGATAGATTTTATTTTAGAGGGAGAGAGAGGCAGAAGAAGAAGAAGAAAAAGAAAAGGAATTTTTTTATATATAAAAAATCACAAGTACAATAAAAACAAAATGACAATGGAGCCCCTTCTCTCTCTCTCTCTCTGCTATGCAACAACATTTTTTTTTTCTTCTGAGTGCAACTCATTCTCAAGTCTTATTCACAGCCCATTAAATTTGACACTTTCTCCAAGTCCCTTTCTTGTTTCTCTCTCTAGCCCCCACCCCATGAGAGCTGGGAACTGATGGCAATGGATGCCTCACTCAATGACCATCATCTCCTCCTCCCTTAATTATTGAGATCAAGAATATTATATACTACTCAAGCAAGAAGAAGAAGAAGAATAAGAAGGAAGGAAGGAAGGAAGAAGGAGGAGGAGGAGGAAGGCAATGGTGCTTGGGTTGTAAAAAAAAAAAAAAAACCAAAGGAAAAAAAAATCCCTTCCTCAAACCCCAAAAAGGTGCCTCCTTTTTTTCTTTCCTCTCATCACCAGTTGTTTGCTTTGAGCTAGCGGATTTGGACGAAGAGCAGGAGGAGGAGGAGTACAGCTGAGCTTCCATAACAATTTCTCCTCCTCAAACTTTCTTCTTCTTCTTCCTCCACTTTCCCCGGACTGGTAAGTGAAGAATCACATCACCTATTTATGTTTTCCTCTTTGGATTTCATCGTCAGTGCTTGTACTATAAGAAAGCACTCATCTTTGCCCCAATTTTGATCGTTTTGTTCGTGTATATTATGGGCTGGGTGCACGCTCCTGAACAAGGAATCAAGCAGCGGCTAGCTGCAAAGATCAAGCAACGCTGGAGCCGCCGCCGCCGCCGGGGAGGATGGGGCGAGGGAAGATTGAGATCAAGCGGATCGAGAACACGACCAACCGGCAGGTGACCTTCTGCAAGCGCCGAAACGGCCTCCTCAAGAAGGCCTACGAGCTGTCGGTCCTCTGCGACGCCGAGGTCGCGCTCATCGTCTTCTCCAGCCGCGGCCGCCTCTACGAGTACGCCACCAACAGGTGACACCGATCGATCCGATTGATTCCCGTAACCAAATTAAGCTTTCATCATATCTAGGCCTTGGGGATCGCAAATCCCCCTTCCTCCATCAAAGAAAAAAAATAGAAGAAGAAGAAGAAAAAGGAAAGGCGCTTTTTTGATGATCCAAATCCGGCTTGCTTGTTCGATTTTGTTGCTTAAAAGAAAGCCGCCATTAAATCCACTTTTGAGTTGATGTTTTAATTTATTTCCAATGTGAGAGAGCGAACTGGGGAGGCAAAGATATACAAATGTAGGGAAGTCGTTGGATATTTTCTTAGGGCAGGAGGGCAACATTACAAGTTGTTTCTACTTTCTTGAAAGGAGGAGGGAAGAGCCCCTTTTTCTTAGCCTTCATAGACCAAGCTTCGATTTTGCTTTTTCGGATCAATTTGTTGCGTTCTGAGAAGGAAGAGATCGATCTGAACTGGTTGCAAGTAGTAGATCTAGCGAAGAGGGGAATTGGAGCATGTTGTGTGCTTTGATGGATATGGTATATCTGAGCTTACATTTGCTCGCATGGTGGTCCTCTTCTTTCTCTATTTGTGCTCTCTCTCTTTAATTCCTTTCTCTAATTGTGGTAGTGTTATTGTATGCCGCTGTTTGAGCTCTTCTGTTATCAAGCTTTTTTGCTCTCTCTTTGCTTTCCTTTCATTGCTTTGTTGGGGTGGAAGCACAGATCTGAGGACTCCACAGCAGCTGGGAGATGCAGTAGGAATAGTAATGGGTGAGGTTTCCTTCGCGATGGCTGCTCTCTGATGATGACGATGAGTCATGTATGTAGATCAATCCCCTCCTCTCTTCTACCTTTTCTATCTCCACTTTCAGATCCCTAAAGCTTTTCTCCACCCAATTCCTCTCTCTTTTTCCCTTCTCTCCACCTCTCTCTCTCCCTTCTTCACGTCACCCATCGGTGTAAGAAAGCCTGCTGTAGGAGCTGTCACGCTCTCACTTGCCCATTCCTTAACCAAAAGTACCGCAACTCCCCTCCTCCTCCCTACGTCACACTTCTCCTTTTAGGGTTTGTTCCTCTTGCTTGGGTTAGGGTTCTTCATTTCTCCCTTTCCTCGCTTTCCCATTCTACCCCGGCCGGCTGCCTCCCCTCTCTCTCTCTCTCTCTCTCTTTCCCCCTCCTAAACTTTATAGATATATTAGATCACGTTCAAGTAACAAGTAAGCATTAAGGGTACGCCACTCGTAGCTCAGCTATCTTGAGAGGAGGAGGAGGAGGAGGAGGAGGAGGAGGAAGAGGAAGAAGAAGATGATGATGATGATGAAGGTGAAGGGTAAGAAGCTGCCAATCTATAATCTACGAAGAGGGAGAAGTGAGAGAGTGTGTGAGGGAGTACGAAGGAAGTACAGAGGAAGACTGAGGAGCCAATGGGATGAGTTTGTGCATGGGGAGTATAAAAAGCAAGCTGCAGAAGGAGCAGCTTGCAGGAGAGTGAGAGGGTGAGAGGGAGTGGGCAAAAGAGGGAGGGTGGTATTTGCACCGGGGATAAAGGAGAAGACGGCCACGTGGGTCCCCCGCCCCGGGGAAGGGGGCCGCAGCCAATCATATCGTGGGATCGCGTGCTAACGTGGCAGACGAGGCCCAATGGGGATCGTCGAGGAAAATAAGGTCGGAGGAAACGGCGGTGACCCGACCTCGGAAATCGGAGCTCCCTCTGCAACTCTACTGCTACTACTGCTGCTACCATTCGGGCTGACTCTTCCTTCGCTTCTCTTTTTCTCCAATGGTGCAGCGTTCTATGCAGTTTAATTTAGCCTGTGGTTGGCATGGTTTTTAGGGTTGCTTTTCTTCCTTTTTGTGTTTGAAAAGATTGAGGACGAGGAGAAGGTTAATTGTGAAGAGGGAAAGGTCAATAAAAATGTCACCTTGAAAAGACACTAGAAGAATGATATCTTGTGTTTCTCTGATCTATGTTTACGATGGATGCAGACTGGAATATCTTTTGAGTACTAAGGTTGCAGATAAGATGTTTGAAGATATTTTCCCTTTGACACCAATATCCAAACATCGTCACATCAGAAATCATTATTCTGCATTTTGTTTCACAAATTAAGCTTCGAGTTTTTTCCTATAGGAAGATAATTAGTCTTCCAACTTGTTTCCTTTTTTAAGCATCTTTGTTAATTAATCCTTTCAATTAATGCAGTGTGAGAGCAACAATCGACAGGTACAAGAAAGCTTCTAATGACACGACCAACACTGGATTTGCTTCTGAAGCAAATGCTCAGGTAACATTTAATTCCTCAAATTATCAATTGTAAATAATTATCATCATTTCTTGCAGACCTAATTTGTGAAATAACATAATCCTGACTGTTACAAGCAAAGTATATTGCCGCTTTAATTGAGAAGATAACAGATTTGACTAATATTGATCTACGGATTTTAGTATTGTCAATTACTGTCTTCTTTACCAAATAAAATTGTTTAATATTTCCATATAGAATATGTTTGTATGCTGAAACCTTTTGACTTACAGTTGCATATACTTCTAGACGAATTATCATTCATCTGCAATTATGTTTGGAATTTTCCAATTAATTGAAGTTTCATTTAGTGAACTATACACATATTCGAAGGTTCGGAGGTCAGATAAGATACAATTTTAAGCATTATGTTATGATGATAAAGGACAATGCATGCAGTAGACCACTAGGGGAAGATAATCACAAACATTTTAAATTCATTATCTAGTTTCATTGCATAATGGAATTCTAAAATTTTATTTCATACTTACCTAATACAAGATACAGTAGAAAAGCAAATTCCATGTTATTGGAAATTTTATCTTCTTGCAACAAGGGTTTTGATGGTATCAAGATTTTAGACCTTAAAATAGTCATTGTGAAGGCGGGACTACGTTAGGTAATACTGTACCAGATAATTCTCTTTTCTCATCCTATGCTATGTATTTCCTTCTCTTTCGCTTTCCACGTCAAAAAACCATACCATTTCAACTTCTTGAAATAAATACAATATCCTTTTTTCAAAAATAAAAATATTTTTGGGATATCTAAATAACAGGCCCAGAGTAATTAAGGATCAAGTAATAGTCAACCTCAATCTTGATTCTTAAAAATAATTAACAAAGCATGCTTTCCTGTGCATTTGAGGGTCCTTTTCGTTAAAAAATTTCTAATGAAAGGGATATGCATGATCCTGCGCAACATGACACTAAATGTTCTACTGTCAGCAAAGCATAGAACTTGTGGCATGAATCATCTAGAACGTTTTAAATTTGTTGGCACTTTTATTACTAGGAGAACCTCTTACACATATACACTTTTTTTTCAAAATCAACAATTATGCTTGATTTTCTATATCGTTATCTATTAGATTTCATATTTGTATACGTAAGTTTTACCTAGTTTCTTGAGGCATAGATTAAATGTGAAGTTTTTTAATAACCTTCACATTCACGTACAATCAATGTATCTCATACCATGACTGATTATATCAACAGTAAGTCCAGATAAAGATTTTAAAAAATACATAGTCTGGTAATAATATTAAGCACTCGATGCATTAATAGGCAGAATACCGACCAAACGTTTTTGGGTAGGCAAGTTTTAAGACACGTGGACTTCCTCTTCTTCTTCCCTACGCCTTCTTTTCATTCTTATTCCACTGTTTTCCTTCTCCTTCCTCTGCTTCTTTCTTTCTATCACCAACAGTTGACTGTATGTTGCCGCCGCCTCCACATCCTCCTCCTACCTTGCCTCAACAACCTCGAGAAGATTTGCCGCTGACCTCTCGTCTGCCGTCATTATTAGCCATATGCATGCACATGGACGTCACCCCTCTTCCCTTTTTCTTCATCCGCCTTTTCTTCTCATTCTTCTACTTTAACCACGTCATCTTCAACCTCTGCATTTTCATTACCACATTCAATTGATCACTCACTGACAGCTAGTGGATAATTATTAAGGATGATATATACTCAGTGCAACCTATCATTCTTATAGTGGACTCATTATCCTATCCAATGATCAAACACTTTTAGCCTGCAATTAGTAATGTTGAATTGAATGTATGCTGTAACTGTCTTGATTCTAATTCATTTATATAGTTAATATTCGATTTCTTAAAACTTTTCTAATATATTATCTTTTGTGTTTTTTTTGCTCAACCGTATAAAATAATGCTTTCGAATACTTTTGTTCATTTTATGCCTCTTACCTTAGAATAATTATTTTTTTATTTGGAAATTTTAAAGAGATACGCTAGAAGAACGAATCTAGAATATGATGTATTTGATTAATTGGTTCATTTTTTTCCCTTTTTTGGTTCTATATTTGTAGCTTCTGATATTTAGAGCATAAATTAAGTCATTTAAAAATTATGGACTAAATTGAGGCCACTTGTATTTGGTATATATCCATGGATAACCTGTCTCTCTTTTTTTTCTCAATTATATACATAGACATATATATAAATACATATTGCACTTCTGTCAATCCTGTCAAAGTGTAAACCTCAATCACATTGCCAATAATACCATGCCAATGACATAGCTCTCCTGAGTGCGTATTAATCAAACACGAAGAGTGTATAGTCAATATGCTAGATAGAAAAGGACCCCAACCCTTTTTTTTGGAAAAAAGAGAAAAGTACTGATTTTATTAGAAATAATATAACTCCTAGTACGCTCTAACGCAACAGGATAGTAGACCCGAGGGTAGAAGCCTACAGGCATGCATCCCCATATCTCCATTGAGTTGGGTCTATATTTTGATAAAGTAGAGAGCAAACCTGAATAGGTAGCATGTGTGAAATGATAAGTGTAGTCAGTAAAAGGAGCAAAGTCATACTTCTGAACATGAGAGAGGAATGACGTCGACGCCACTCTTATCAAGAAGTTTAGGATCCTACTGTTATTGTCGTCGTCATTAAATTCAAGTCAATTTTTTGTGAAATTTTTATCTTTGTAATGTTAACAAACAAATAAAATACAAGTACAAGTACTGAACATATAACATACAACATTGTGAAATTAGTTAATATATTTTATCTTCATAACGTTGACAAACATGTCATTCAAGTATAGGTACTTCTGGACGTGCTTAATATGAAGTAAAGCTTCATGTCAAGTAAATGAAGAATGATCTAGATGCTTAATATTTGACTCATGCTATTGATTAAAAAAGAAACAATAATGATAATCCGATCGAATCAGTTTCAACCCATATCAAATGGTCTTATATGATTAGTGATTCTTACTTGTTTTTAGAAAAACATTGCGTCATTCTTATTGTGTAAAGTATTAATTTATATTAGATTTCACCAATAACATATTTTTTTACATTTAATACAAAATTAGTTCAACCCATATTTCCAAATTCGTGAAAAAATGTTATCCATCTACTCTAGAGAACTAAAAGCTTATATAGTTGTAATATTTGCCGCATTCACCACTTCTCCAGGTATGGTATTAATTTAGTTAACTCAATTATAACCATTCAAGCTACTTCGATTTTTTTTTTCATTTTCTTTGTTCACTAATAAATAGTTCATTGATTTTGATTTCTTGGTAGCCTAGCTGTAAGATTATTAAACAAGTCTACTTCAATTTGACAACATTAATCATCAAAATGAAACAACACTGGACGAGGCTTTTTCCAGAGAAATTAATTTATAGATGGTAATGCATGTGTTAGAGAATTAACTTTTATGGATGCTTATATATAGGGAATTGCAAGCTATATCACCTATCTCATAATAACTTTAAGGTAATGATCTTACGCAAAAAAAGCAAGGAAATACTGATCTTAGGCAATAAAAAGAAGGCAACAAACGAAACTTTTCATTTTTTGTCTCTGCCATTTATGGAATAGGAAGATACTGTTGAGATGCAGTAAAAGCTTGGGAGTAACTAACCATCTCAAACTTGCATATCGATTGTAGAGGTAAACAAGCCAGTATCGAGGCTTCTTATATTTCTAGTCGTATTTAAGGATATGATGCTGTATATATAGTTATGCTAATTAAGTTGACTTAGATTTTCTCAAAAACAACTTTTGTCCCATTACATTTGTGGGCTTCTTTTAAAGTTTGCCTTTATTTAAGATAATTCAACTTCTGATTTCACCCAATATGTTTTGGCTTAAGATTTTAGATGAAATGACATTAAATCACTTGTTTAAGATGATATCTAAATAGGAGGTTCTAAGATCAAAACATGCCCATGCTATATGTTGAAAGAAAAACATCCTTCGTTTATGAGATGTAGGGTGGGTATAAGTGATCATAAATAATATCTAATGATTTAACTTATTAGATGAAATGACCTTGATCAAATACTTGCCGTGTTATTCTAATGAAATGCATGTCACTAAATAGAATATTGTATTTATTAGACTACGTTTATATAACAAGATGTCTATAAATTTTATGAGTTAGTTACATTTCTTATTTTCGAGTAAAGTAGTTGTCTTTTGATGTTGAGATTTTCTTTTAAGAATGGGTTTTCTTCTTGATTTTCTTGAGCATTAATTTTTTTGAAGTATTATTGAAGTTCTAAAATTTATGGTTACCTGAATAACATCTTTTACTAACTGAGTAACATAATTCTTCAGCACCAAGCTTTTCTTCTTCTTTCTTGAACTGTTCTTGAGTATCAAGTTGGCACATCACTTTTATTTGAATGTATCGTTTATGTGGGCAATAGTAAGATTCTACGAGTGTACACAGCATGCAACTTCTCGTCTACTGGGACGGTAAAGTTTGAAATAGGAGAAAGAGGGAGCCATGATAACAAAACGTCAGTAGTTTAGAGACTGAGGAATTATGAACTTGGTAAATTTATGATTTCCCGTTTCATATCCTTTCGTTAAAGATATAATTTTAGTTCCTTATAAACAATAAATATATAAATCATACTATCAATCAAATGTCTTGAGTTCTTTAATTTGTACAAGGTTTATCTATTTATTCCCTTTATTGGTTGGTTCCTTCTTCTCAATAGGCTGCTATTAGTATCTTGAAATATTTTCTCAAAAATTGATTAAATTAATTAGTTTTCCCTGGATGGATGCTGTGATCCGTCTGTGTATCAGAAGCAAAATCAAAGAATCAGCAGAAAATAACGAATTAGTCCTGAACCCAAGTATCTGTTAGGTTAGGTATTATTGCTAGTTTTCTTAAAATTCTAAAATTACATTTAACCAGTAGAGATTTAATCCAACTTTACGTCATCAACTAGCCGAAACTTGCTAGAAATAAAGATAAAAAGTAAAATAATGAAATAATAAGTAGCTTAAATTCACTAAATAATACAAACTTACAAGCTGTTTAAACTCCTATTTTATAGGGCCGCAGTCGTTTTCTATGCTAAACAACTAAATATATTATTGCTAGTTGTGCTTCGTGAGTTCTAGGTAAGCCACCGATTTAAATAGACTAATAATCTATATTAAGTTTCTTAATTATCATATAATTGGAGAGGCGCAATGGGACATATCTAACTTATTTAACACTGCATATTGATTAGGGGATATATATCTCTTACCCTAGAAGTCACAAGTGTTAATCCTCCAGTGTGCTTGCTAGGTACAAATGGTACTGATCAATAAATTTTGATATCTTAATTGTGTCACTGACCGGCAAACCAAGAGGTGGTGAAGAGTAGAAAATTCATGTGTAGTGCAAAAATATTATGATTGGTTGAGATCAGTGTGATCTTATGGTCTATGTTTACCCAGGGTGTTATCTTTGGATTCATGCATGTATATAAAAGGTAAAGGAACTAATGGATGTCTCAATGAAGCATTTATATATTATATATGATTTAGGTAGGATTTTATTAGAGAAGTGTTAGTTAACAACTAGATATGATCAGTTATCTGATTGTAGTATACAGCAGCAATTTGTTTATGAATGCAATTATCTTTACTACTCATTCATTATGTTGCTTAATTAATGTCATAATTTTATCAGAGCTCTTTTCTCTCTTTTTCTTTTCCTTCTGAACAGTGCTAAAGAAAGGTAGAATATTAAATGAGGCATGTTAATGAAATTTGGGTGAATTCATGTCTTACAGTATCTTTAAGCACAAGTTTTTTTTGTTAGTTTAATAATCTTTTGGCTTCATTTTGATATACCTAAGAAACCTACTCAATTAAGCAACTATCGTGGGACATGCCAAATGAAAGTTGCAACATACTAGCATACAAGTTTCCTACAATAAACAATATCCAATGGTTGACGAGTAATGAAAATTAAAATATTTCAGTTAACCGAATTATATACGCATATTTTGTCTGCCTTATTTTTAAAGGTTTTTAGTTGTTTATTAATGAATAGCGATTAGGTTTTTCTTAAAAAAGATAACGAGCATTGAATGAATGATCTTTAGTATTAAACTTTATGACTTTAACTAAATAAGAATTAGATAAGATTAGGAATGGATCATTTTCTTAAAAAAATTAAGACAATTACATTTTTTATAAAAAAAAATTTAAGCATAGAATACATGTAGTCAATCTTGTCATCTTAGCTTTAGTTGAAAAAAAAAGTAGTAATTTCTTCTACTAATTAAACAACTTCCTGTTACCCTATCCAAGTTAACTCATTGGATCATCAAGATTTTTCTTTAGTGCTGTAGCTAGATGGTCTTATAAGCCATACTTTCCAATTTAAGTTTCTGCATTTTAATTTCCTATTATGACCTAATTTATTAATGCCTCATAAATTTTATTCCTAGAAATTAAATTTTCTCCTGCATTAATTACCATATATATTGCCAGTACTACCAGCAGGAATCATCAAAACTGCGTCAGCAGATCAACCACTTGCAGAGCACAAACAGGTAGGTTTTTATATATCATAAATTAAACGACAAGTAGATACCTTTCATTTATTGTGTTACTACTGCATTATATATATAAAAACATCTTTTTTCATCTAATAAATAATGAGCAGGAACTTGATGGGCGAGTCGATTGGATCCATGAGCCTACGCGATATGAAGCAACTCGAGGGGAGGTTAGAGAAAGGCATAAACAAAATAAGAGCAAAGAAGGTTCACTCATAAACATATCCTGAAGTTTAGTTTATTAAGTTAATTGCTCGTTTGCACTACAAGGATACATATAATTAGATATTAATTACTCATTTATGATGATTGGTTGTGTATTGTTTCAGAATGAGTTGTTATTCGCTGAGATTGAGTACATGCAGAAAAGGGTAACAATCAACACATGCAGATTAATTAATTCAAGCCTCTTCGATTATTGCATTTCCAACATAATCAAATACAATTCAGCATTTTCTTGTCTGTTTTTTTATCAGGAGATGGAGCTGCAAAATGACAACATGTACATGAGAAGCAAGGTTTCTGTTCCCTTCTCTTTGTTCCTGTACACACATTGTTAAGTAAATTTTACTGTATTGATCCACTTGTGTTTCTTTTTATATTATTATTCCACTCTCCTTTTTTTTACCAACATTAGAATCTGATCAACTTTATACCATATTACTTGTGGTGTGCTTGTTTTTGTTACAGTATATACATATAATTTTGTAACTTTACCATCGCAAGTTCTAACGACATGCTGGATGAACTACAGTTAACATACCGTATACAAATATATATAAATGATTCCTGTTGTGATCTAAACAAGCAGATAGCTGAGAATGAGAGAGCCCAGCAGCAGATGAACATGCTACAGCCGCCAGTGTCGGCCGGATTCGAAGTTGCACTGCCACCGTACGATTCCAGGAACTTTCTGCAAGTGAACATAATGCATCCTGATCAGCATTACCCTCATCACCAGCAGCAGCAGCAGCAGCAGCAGACCACCCTTCAGCTGGGGTACCAGATAATGAATTAGTATTCATTACATATTTTATCTAATTTGCTAGTTCCCTATATATGATGATGACGATTAGTAGTCTATCTATATACCATTCTGATGAAAGTGTAACTTTAATAACTGATACTTTTTTTTTTTTGCAGATGAGATGAACTCTGTATGAAGAGCTAGATGAGGTGCATCTCCAGATCTATATATAAAAAGTAGAACTTGGGTATTAATATTAATCACTGGAGGAGATATTTATAATTATATATTTAAATAGCTAGCGGTAGGAGGAGGTTGAAAGATTAGGAGAAAAGAAACAGCAAGGATTGTTTGACTTGACCTGATCAGTCTTTTCTCTCCAACGACACCCTAAGTTTATGTGGTCTGACTATATATACATTTACTAAGTATTTTGATATCAATAACTTGGTTGTATGACTTCTCCCAACAAATTATGTATGAAACTGATGCATCTGTTGGACCATCCATGTACTCCATACTTGTATTTTGATATGTAATTGTGGTTCATGTTGAACTTATATATACAAATGGGAATAGCATGGAACACGGCCCAAACCAGGAAAGGAACTGTTAAGGATTTGGACTCACCAGCCCGAAAACTGTACTAATTCGATGAAAGCTGAAATTATATTGTGAAACGTTCTCGGGCTATAAGAGAAAACCCAGAAAGAAAAAAAGGTAAAAGAAGAAGAGAGGAGAGTAGAGAGTAGATGAACCTAAGAATACAGGCTGACCTAAAATACCTATATAGTAGAATAACATATTACAAAGAAAAGAATTGGTAGCCTAAATTAGAAACAATTAATTAATTTGAGGGCACGGAGCTCCAAATTAGTAGGCACTGGAATTTGATACCAAAGGAGTTATAGATAATTAATCAATCAATTAATTTGTTTTACCTAAAGGGAAAAAATAAGGGTATTTATTACAGTGTGGGTTGATGTTCTTCCACTAGTAGGACAGGCTGCCTTAGATTCTGCAAAAAGACTATAAATATTTTATTATCCCCAAGTCTCGGCTAAAAAGCTAACAAAGTAAAGAAAGAAAAAAAGCATCACAAAAGAGAAAAGAAAGAGGGAGGAGTAATAATAAGCATGTCTGTCGGTGTGTGTGTTTGCAAATTTGCCTCCTCCACCTCCACCTGTTTGTGCTGCAATGAGTGCAAGTCCGTCATCAGCACGCACTTTTGTTTATTTGTCATCATCACGTCCGTAGTGTACTCATCTTGATTTGATTGCAAACAATGGACTATTGAACGCTGTTTATATTTATATTCAAATAGGTTTAATCAACTTTGCATGTTTGAAAAAGACTCATAGATGAGTTAATCTGACCATCGGAGCACAGAGGTGTGCTGATACACCTAAAGACTTAGATCCATCCAAGTGCAATGGACCAGTGGTAGGAAAACAAATCGTTGAAGAAGATAGCAAATAAGTGAAAGGTACTTACTTTATATATATATATAATTCCAATGCATTTAAGAGAAGAGTCAGTTTCCATGTGACAGTCAAATGATTAGGCAGGGAAAACTACCCGATCATCTCCTCCTCTCCTCTCCGGATCATCACAAATAAGAAGAAGAAGAAGAAGCAGAAGAAGAAAAAGAAAGGAAGTAGACAAAGATATATATATACACACATACTGCATGCATGCAGTTGTGGGCAGGGCATGATGATGATGATGATGTGATGAGCAGCTGTCTAAATTTTTTTAATATATACACACACATACATGCATGATTGATTTGCTTCCCCCCCTTCCTACACACTACACCCTGCAACCTACATCGACCTACTCAAAATCATATCACACCCTGCCTTCCTCCTCCTCCTCATGTCACCTTCACCATCCACCCCTCCCTCCATTAAGTAACATTAAGCTCATCCAATTATATATATATATATATATATATATATTATGGAATTTTCTTTTATTTTATTTGACTGGGTGAATGAGATGGTCCCCCGAGGGGGAGGGGAAAAGGGAGGGTGGGTTTCAATTCATTGAAAAAAAAGTTGCTGGCATTAAATGTATGAGATATGGATGTGTGGCGTGGTCGTCGTAGGGGAAAAAAAGTACTGCTTAACAAGTCAAACACAGCCTTTTCTTTTCTTTTTCTTTCTTTAAACACTTCTTTAATTATTAATAATAAACCCTTCCTCTGCCGAGTCATTTGTTTGAGGTAGGCAGTAGAGGTAGAGCTTGATCGAGGATGAAGAAATCATGCGTTTGAGGTACCAAATAACAGAAGGATTCATCGAGCTCGTCTCCTTCAAGTGGAATAATAGCAGAAGGATTAGGTGTAGATGCTGCTCAAAACATTGCTAATATGCCATAACCTTTTGCTGATATGGACCTGACCTGGAGCCACTCCGACAAGTTGCGTGAAATAAAAACTCGTGCTCAACAAATATTATCCAACAAGAGTTTTTTTTTGTTGTTGTTGCCAGTTGAAGATTGTGCTTCAACTGAACGACAATATATATATATATATATATATATATATATATATATATTACCCCCAACTCACAAGAGAGAAAGAGGAGAGATAGAATCACATGAAACGATGATGATGATTAATTAAATGAGAATTGGATGCTCCTCTCATGACCTTTCTCTTCTTCCCCCCTTTCTTTTTTTTAATTCTCTCCCACAACCATCGACATAATTCCAAACCCTCCAATCAATGCTTCTCTTCCTCCGTCATGTGCGTGCCAAAGTCAGTGTTTTACTAAATCTCAAGTTTAACTTCCCAAGTTACGAGAAAAAATTACCTTCAAACTCACCACCCTCCAATCCTCACCTTCACCATCTTATGGAGTTATTTTTAAATATAGACTTTTTTTTAATTTATAAAACAAAAAAGAATGAGAAATAACATAATGAGGGAACCGTGTGGTGCTTGTCCCACGTATCCTTACTCCAATCCATCCATTCATTCAATCCGCAGTCACCAACCCCACTACTAATCTTTTTCTTTCTTAATAAAAAGGCCTTCGCTATATATTAGAATTAGAGATCCAGGTAGCAGCAGCAGAGGAAATGGACCATCTCTTCTTCCAATTGAATAATTCTACTAATTAAGCTTCCTCTTTCTTTGGATGATAGAGAGCTGCTTCGATATTAAATCACACACAAAAAGAACATTCACTCATCTATTCTTTGGTTGGCACTTGAAAGGGGTGAAATACCTCATGCCAACCTTTTTTTTCTCTTCGGTTCCATTTTTTTTTAAAAAAATAACAGCCACGAAGCAGTGGAGGTTAAAACTAAATGCCTTCTTCCTTCCAGTTTTCAAAATATCTATATATTTATTTTTCAATTCAAAAAAAATTTGATATCAACTAAAGAAAAAATAATAATAATTTTATAAAGATAAAAAAATATAAATATATAAAAAGGGTAATAAAGAGAACAGACAGATCCCTGCACCATAATTAAAAATTCCTTTTTCATTTCAAAACAGAGAGGCCAACTGAGAGAGAGAGCTGCTGCAGTTTTCTGCTGCTGCTTATTACCTCCTCCCTCAAACACCCCTCCTTCCTTGTCTCTCTTTCCCTGCCCTCCCCCTTCCTCCCAAACGTCGCATTCTTCGTAAACCCCCCCTCGATCACCATGGAAACCCATCCAAAATCTCAAGAAGTCATATCCACCGGCAATGGAAGTGCCGCTGCGGCCGCGCCCTCGTCGCCGTCGCCACAAGCTCCCCCGTCCCTCACTCCCAAGTCCGTCCCCAAGCCCTGCGACGTCACTCCCTACCCGACGACCTTCGTCCAGGCCGACACCTCCTCCTTCAAGCAGGTGGTCCAGTTGCTCACAGGCTCCGCCGAGACGGCCGCCGCAGCCGCAGCCGCAGCCGCGGCTGCCCCTAAGGCGCCGGCGCCGCCCGCGCCGAAGGTCACCGGCCCCAAAAGACCCGCTTTCAAGCTCTACGAGCGGCGGAACAGCCTGAAGAACCTGAAGATTTTGAGCCCGCTCATCCCGACGTTCCTGACCCACAGTCCCAGCCCGAATTCCCCCGTCGGCCCCGCGGGATTCTCTCCCCGGAACAAGCCGGAGATCCTGTCGCCCAGCATGCTGGACTTCCCCTCCCTGGTGCTCAGCCCCGTGACGCCCTTGATCCCCGATCCCTTCAACCGGCCGCCCCACCCGAGCTCGGAGGCTGCGAAGTGGGCCGAGGACAGGGCGATCGCCGGCAAGGGGTTCTACCTGCATCCATCTCCGCGGGGCGCACACGACGCAGAGCCTCCGCGGTTGCTGCCGCTGTTTCCGGTGACGTCTCCCAAGGTCTCTTCTGATTTGTCTCTTGCCACACCTCACTCTGCTTCTTGAAAAGGTTTCCAACTCTAGATAAATTAATGTTAAATTCCTGCTCTGTTTTAGCTTCCATTGTAAGGTTTGCTTGCCCCCCTTTTCCACTCCATTATGCAAAATTAAAACCAGTTCGAGAAAGAATGATCAATCTTTTTTGCTGATAATTTTAAGATTGAGAGAGTCATTGATTGTGAGAAAAAAACACACACACACATTTTCTTGAAATCTCATTCATGGTTGAAGGATAGTTGACCAAGTTAATGTCGTTAAAGCCTCAGAAACCAAGTTAGCTAAAAACAGCATCTGCGCAACTTGACACTACTTGAACAAGAACTAGTACTGATGGTGAGAGGAGGAAAATAAATACGAGTGATGAGGTTGATGATGAAGATGGACCCAGTAAACAAATAGTCTTCATAGAAAAGGTCACAAATTCATAGATGAAAAAATGTACTGAGGGAAGTAAAAATCAATGCCCCACTCTTCTTTTGTTTGATTGAGGCTTGCTGTCAGGAGGTGTTTGGATTGTCAGGCAGTAGTATCTTTAAGGCCCACTTTCCCCTCATATCCCTTTCACAATTCACATGACTCATAAGCCAAGCCAGGGTCTTTTGGATCTCAATGCACAGGGACAGGATAAAAACTGTCAAAGTCTATAAGAACCATTAGCTGATCTTCCTTGTTAGCAATGTCTGAGGACTTGCACTAAAACACTTTGGTAACAACAAATAATGGCCTAAGATTAAGTAGAAAGAGAAAGTGAGACCTACATTGCTAAGAATAAGCAGTAAGAAACTTCTGTCTAGTTTTTTGTAATCTTCCAAGAGCTAGCTGTGGCAATGTATGAAACTGGGAGAAGAGGACTGCAACTTTTAAATGCCCTGAAGCACCTAACTTGTGCTGAGACAATTATGGACCTTTCTATCAAAAGGGCAGGGAAATCTAACTCGGGCCATTTTTTTCACCTTGAGAAAAGTGTTTTGCATTCATGGATATCATCAACCTGGGCATGATATGGGACCATCCCTCTCTTGATGCAGACTCACAGAACTGGTAGGGAAATAAAAGTCATTTAAAGCTGCAGCGAGGCCCACTGATTCATAGGTGATTAGGAATTTGGCAAAGTGATTTGGTCTTTGGTGCTCCAAGAAAAGCAATCAATCAATCACATATCAATTCAAACCAAAACAACATCTATCTGGATATATATTTGTATTCTGAACCACATCCCAAGACCAAATCCTATCCTTAAAGAGTTTCCTTAGTAAGGTAGTAGTATTAGGCAAGAGAATTATGAAAGCAAGAGCAATGCCAAAATAAGAAACCACATGTAAACTGAAATGAGTTGTTCTAATCCCAGACTCAACAAATGTCTATTCTAAATAAACATGCCAATGTCGAAGTGCATGCAAGAAGAGAAAATTCCCGATGTGCTGATTTGTAATGGATGGATGACTTGTTTATCTGAAATCTAGCTACTTTTCTAATGCAGTAAAGTTTAACAAAGAGCGATATTTAAGCAACCAGCTTAATCAGAAACAAGCACAGCCCTTCTAAATGTTTGCATCATTAAACCAAAATCTGCAGCAATTAACTTCGCGATGGGAAAACTGACCAAATTTGCTCAGTTAAACCCTTCACAATTTCATTCAAGTAAAAGTTTAAATCATTAGATGAGACATGATATATCAACATTCATTTCTATTCTTACCCCCTCTTCCTTATGTGAAGGCAGGTGGGAAATTTTTTTGTCGACTCCAAACACGTCAGTTGGATTTTTCTTTTCTTTTTTATTTTGAAGTGTAGACTAGATAAAACTGGAACTTAGGACCTTGTCCTGGTACCATTTTGAAACATGGACACCGAAGTGAGACCGAGCAGCAAAACCCAAGGTGACATCAATCTCAAAGATTTGGGTTCATCCCCTGTAGTGTGATTCTTCATGGAAAAAGAATCGGTTCAGCATCAGATCCTTGTTTCCCACCAAACCAAAGAGAGTTCCCACCAAACAATCAAATTCCCCACCTAGATGCTATGAAAGTGCCTACTCCTCAAAGTCTTCCTAAACTAGAAAATACATGCTAGTTCTAACTACAGATATCCAACACGTATTACTAAATTGTTGACCAATGTTAAATACTTCGAAACAGAAATTTGAAGGGAGGGGCCTTACAATGTTTTTATGTACTGTGCATACTGATTACTAGTTCATGATTAAGTAATATGTCCTTTCTAAAAAAAGGTTTATATAATATGTCAATAAAGTTTTTATAACCTAATGACTTAACTTTCTGGAAGTCGGGTCGTAGATCATAAACAAACTAGCAAATGAACAGGCCACAGTATATTGGACAGCATTAAGATTTCTGGTCCCATTTGATATGGACAAGTCGAAGTATTGTTTTCATGATAAGGGGGAGATGTAGGCCCTTTCAAGCAATTATTGATTCGGCTACCATGTTTTTTTTTCCCATCAAGTACTCAGCAGAGATGTACCCATAATACACGCAGATGAGGCCCACTTCTATACTAAAGAGAGTTCCACGAAATACTTGCTGGTGCAATTACTCCACTGCAAATGTATGCATTAAGAAGATTCAATTTTTAAACATCATTAATTAACTCCCGACAAATAAATAGAGACTAACATAAGGGTCCCTGCCCTTGCAAATTTGCCAACTGCAGATAGTTAACGTAATAGGTCATGCATAATTAACAATCTGAGCAAGTATAAGATTCTAAATCAAGCTGAATATTTAGGCATAACTGAATTTATATAAAGTTTACCCTACGGCTAATGCCAAGAGGGTAGGTCCATGAACCGAAGGAGCAAGAAAATATTTCTTCCATAAGCAGTACCATTCCGCTGATTTCACTTTATGTCTCATATTAGATTAGTTTTTAGCGAACTGCATGCTCAAGAAGAGAATATCTAATATGAGTGATAAATGAATCTCAAAAGGATAAGTTGATCAAAAGTGAAGAAAAAAAACAGCTGCGAGTAAATGTTTCGCACACAAAAATGTCAAGCACATCAATTTCTTTAGGCAAAACTGAGTTTATAGAAAGTTTACCTTACGACAAATGCCAAGACGGTCCATGAACCGAAGGAGCAGGAAAATATTTCTTCCAGGAGCAGTACCATTCCGCTGATTTCTCTTTATGTCTCAAATCAGATTACTTTTTCGAGAACTGTATGCGCAAGAAGAGAATATCTGGATTAATGGGGGTGATAAATGAATCTCAAAAGGATAAGTTGATCAAAAATGAAAAAACAGCTGGGAAACATTGTTGATAATTATTACAATTGATAACAAGTGAATTTTTCCTTCTCTCACATCAAATGGAGTAAAAGTACCTTAAAAATTACAAGGGAAAATGTTGATAAATTTCGATCAATTTACTTCTTTTTATGCAACTTCAGTTTAGAAAAAGAACGCATCAAACCCATTATATCAAAGCTAATAGATCAGCTATAGATCACATTCACAGTTATACATGGACACATAATGATTACCTAACCACGTCCGATCTTCTTCATGTGGATTCTTCCATGTGTGAGTGCAGATAGATAAAAAGATGAGACGGAAAAAGAGAAAGCAGCCCAGCTAACTATGATCAGACCATAAAGAGTTCGCAGCCCAATATTTTCTATATAACAAACTCACCCAATTTCTGTTTTATTCAAGCCAAGCGTGGAGAGACTTGTTCAACCTCTCCAACTGCTCTGTCGGTTGCCTTCAAGAAAAACAACAGTTATTGGTCACAATGATTAAAGTATAGCTAGTATTAACAAAATATGGTATATTCTTGATGAAGATAAAGAACTAGAATGGGTTATCCAATGTAAGGTTGTTGGAAACATATGTATCTTATCGAGAGAACAATGATCATTTCAAGATAACTTGAAATGTGATATTGAAGATAGAAGAACCAAACAGTTGACCAATCTCGATTGCTGAAATCGAGATCTTACCAAGTAGCATTCTACAGCTCTACTAAGTTTCAGCCCCTCCAACAGTCTTCAACAGAGAATGAAGCTGTTGCATAAAAATTACCCATCAGGTGATTCCAAGAGGAAATGATTCAGAATTCTCCCAGCACGGTTACAGCGGAGGAATAGGGCTCACAACGAAGAAGACATAATAGAGGACAGCATGTCAAAAGGACATCTCCGAAAGGAGTTTTCTACTGTTTTTGCTGGAAATGATTATAGAATGTCTTTATTTCCTTTGCTTTGAATTAGATTATTCATGTTAAAGGAACATAGGTGGATTATAAGCAACTGAAAGTAAACTTCGTCAATGTCATTCTTCATTTTGTTCGACAGCTGAACAGGGTCAGTAGTTCAGTAAAAGCCAAGTGAAGACCTGATATATATACTAGTTGATAGGCGTTCCTGCAGCATTATTGTCTCTTCCTATTTATTATTGTAATTAATGACTGAAGCCAAATGCAAAACTCCTAAAGCTATAACAGATTGATGAAAAGACCAAAAGGCAACCTAGCCTTAGGCGTATTTTTATTGCATATCTGTCATTTTCTGCATCAAATCCAGATTCCTGTGATAACATTGAAACCACATTATTAGGAAGACATAAGAATTGACTTAATCAAGAGTTGAAGACATAATACCCTATCTCTAGTAGAACAACATCAAAAAATAGGTATTGACTAAAAGGTCACTTGTAGCATTAGACAGCTGGAAAAATCTAAAATCTTATCATTTGAAAATACCAGTCAAGTGAACAGAAATTGCTACCGAAATGGAAAGTACAGAATGAAGACTCTTTCTGCTCACGACGAACTGAAAACAGCTCAAAGTTCTTTGTGAAAAGATACACAGTGCAATCAAAAGTCAAGGAAAGGTCTCATCAAGTTGAGCCATTTGTCAGATCTAACAGTCATGACTGTTACATTAATTGATAACTTGTCGATGACAGTTCTCCCATTTTGTCCTCCAGCCCCAGGATTTATTAAGATGAAACTGTGTATTCAAAATTCACACACACGCACACATCTTCTGATTCAATCTTCTCTCCTACTTCTTCAGAAACTTAAACCAAGCAGATTGAAGAAATGACTTGTGAAACGAGCGCATCTGTACTCATCTCAGTACCAAGTACGAAGATGATCCAATCCGTGGTGAATGGCTTACCTCCACACCACCCTACAGAACTGAAAAAGGTAAAAGCTATTTTCCAATGCCCCACGTTGCATCAATTTAACCTTTATTGACTTGGTCATTGCAACTATGAGTGAAAATGTTAGCATTGTTTAGATTTAGGCTTTTTAGCTTGCCGCTTAAAATAGTCCTCTCAATTTCACTTTCATCATGTAGAGGTAGCTCCATAGCCAGTAATACCATAAAGTACCTCTCTGTAATTTCACTTCCCTGCAAATCACTATTGAGCAAAATAATGTTCCTATTTCACGAGGTTCACCTGCAAAAGACGATGCTTCGTCCACCGACATCGGCGCTGCAGCGTCTATCTCCCGAAAGAAGGCAAAGAAAAATCTTATTTTCCCTCCAGAAATTTTCGAACAAAAATGTTTATTTATTTGTAGGAGAAGAATCGTAGACCAAAGCAATCATTATGGAACAAGTAATAATTCGAAAGGTTTATCTATTTAATATCAGCAAATAGACATGCAGCAAAAAGTTTTGGACAAGGAAAAGAGAACAGGGAGCGGATAATCCAAATGAAAAAAAAAATTGAAGCGCCAATGAGAACACCGGAATCGCGTACCAGATCGCGCGAATCAGCAGCAAGGAAAGTAAACCGAGGTCGTCCACGGCGCCACCGACGATGAAGCATGCCCTAAATCTCCCAGGAGGACGAAAACAGAGACGGCAAGGGAAAGAAAAAGGCTCGATTGCAGCAACTCTTCACCTCCTTACTCATTCTTAATTTAATATTCGTAAAAGTCTCTATTGATTATTAAAATTTATAAAAATTATCCCAAAATAACATTAAAGTCCTTTATATTTTAAAATTATATATATCTTGTTTTATATTTAAAATTATAAAAAATATATAAATTAAAGGGAATAGTTTCTTGAATATTAAAACCTAAATTTATATAATTTTATAATAATTTATTATTATATTTAATTAGAAAATATTATTTTTAACTCTAATCATTGAACCAAACAGTCTTTATCGTTCTAATATGCAAAGAAGTGTTGTAATTAATTTTAAAAAAGATTATAAATTTTTTTAAGTTAACTATTTTTAAAAAATATATAAATTAAGAGGACAATTACATATTTTTCAGTCTATATATTAAAATCATATCTAAATAGATTATTGAGTTTAAGTTAAGTCTAGTTGGGTCAAATGGGTCAAGTTGGGTCATATTTAAATTTAATTATCTGATTAAAAAGAGGGTTAGATTCAAGTTGGAGGATCCGAATTACCACCTCCGATCTATATTATTATCTTTCAACAATTATATATCACCTTACTAAGAATATAACCAATGATTTCATACCTATTTCGTAGGTGAATGCTGTCAAATGGTGCAGCGATAATCTCAAAGTACTGGTGGGATTGGAATTTTAAATTAAATCTTAAAATAAGAGATTAATTTATTAATTATTATATCCATGAAGGATTCATATTCATAACTTTCTTTCCTCCTCCTCCCCTTTCATGGCTTCTGAGGAAAAAATAATAATTCACCAGTACAAGTCAGAAGAATTAAATGCATTAATTTTCACGGTAGTTGCTTAGTGCACAGTACCTTCTATGTCGAGTAAATTTATGAACTCATATATATAATAAAAAGGTCAAAGTAAGATGTAATATTTAGATTTAAAATTTTAAAAACTAGCCCAGTATATATTGGTCTAATATATATATAATATTTCTTTATATAAATCAAACAAGCTCAATACTAAATGTATTAAATGTATGTAATTTAGTATCTTAAATAAAAAAGTTAATGAGTGTAATTGTAACTACGCTGTATAATCTCATTAACTTATGTAAATTTCTCAACATATCTATTCCACTAAATAATTAAATTTTTAAAAAATATATTTAGCAAGACCGGCAAATTAAATTCCAATCTTGCCCACTAAAACTAAATAAGCAAAATATATTTAAAAGGTTATCAGTATCTCTTACAGGTAAGAAAATAAAACATTTTATTCTTTTTTTTCTCTAAATTATTTTAGTTTTATATTATTATTATTTTCAACAGATGGGAAGTACTAAAGTACCCAGAAGTGATAGCCCCATACATTAAAGATGATTATGAAATCTATTCGTTAAAGATCACAATAACATCAAAAAAAAAAAGGGCATCTCATGAAGTTTTAAATCAAAATGAGTCATATGGATATTAGGAGAAGAGGAAGAAGGACTCTTTCTTCACACACCCCCTATGTCTCTTTTCATTTTAGTCTTTTGCAATCAAATCTAGCTGCCATTGCACCTCCCTCACTCTCCTGCCAAATAATATTTATTGATTTTTTTTGCTATCTGTATATATATCAATATTATGTAATATAAGTATACTTATTATCATGTAACGATGAATTTGTAAGGGAGAGAGTTAAATTTTTATCTACTAATTTAATAGGATATAATTATATAGACCTCTAGTTTATTTATCCATAATTGGAGATTTTTTCAAAGTATTTTAAAAAATATAAATACCTCTTATTCCGTGTTTAAAAATAAGAAGAATCTATTATTCTAGATCAGAGAAGAGAATAAGGAAGGTTAACTCAATCATTCTCCAATTAATTAATTGGTGTCATGAGTTACAGTATATCTCACACCCTTAAAGATTGAGAATAGTCACATTCATCTGATCCAAAAAGCAAGATGCAGATCAATAATGATACATGATAAGTTTCTATCATAAATTAGATCACGCTAATAATCTATAAATAATTAGAATTAAACTCATCAATATTAGCATTCAGGGCGAGCATATAATTGGGATAAGAGAAAGAGAGTTATTAGGATGACTATAATAATAACTATAGTCCTTGCTAGACTCGTAGTATCAACGATCTTATGACACACAAATCTAATTAAGTAGTATAATTTTTTAAGGAGTTATTTTGATTTAATTAAATGTGTGTTGATTAATTAATTGGTGCGAACATGGACTGGAGTGAGTGAATAAATGAGAGGGGGAGTACATTGATAGCACTCCGAGTCCTTCACTCCTTGACAAGTGAGACGTCACACGCTAATTAATTAGGCAGGAGAAGGTTTAGTTATTTATCCACTCACACGGATAGATAGATTTGGATAATTCTAATTATTTACTACATAAGGAGTATTTTTTATTTAAGACACCTTAATAATAGCTACAATCCCCTTACTATCTAAATAGATACCTTTCATCATGCTAATTTTTAGGTGATTACTACACTCTACTAAATTTATGAATAAATTACAACTAATTATCTCGTAGGATCAAACATTTTTTTTTAAAAAAAAACTGGATGCTTTTGATCTGATTAACAAAAAAGAAATGGTAGGATTACAGCTGATATGATGAGACTGAGATATATGAACATTAATTGGTGAGTGAGGTTGCAGGCACTTCTTCTTTTCTTTCTTGGTCCCCTTGCATGTGAGATCACCATCAAAGAGGGGGTGAGTGAGGAGGACAAGCCTCCCTCCTCCATGAGCATTAATTAAAAACAACACCTTTATGAAGCCAATTGCATAGCCACTAACCTAAAGGATAGGGCATGAGACAATAATATAAAATTAAATGTTTCCCCTAATCGTGGGACCTCGATTTATCTCAAAAGGCATTTTGGCTTCTTCCCTTGACATCAAAGTGATCGGACGTCGTGGTTAGAGGAAAGTGCATGAGCTAGCTATCCCTGCAAGAACTAAGACTGCTATAAACTTTTTTATCGATAAAAAAAAAAAACTTTGAGTTCGCTATCCACCATCTGATGATAAAATAAAATCTTCAAGAAAAGAAGACTCGTTGTTTTTATGGGTGGTATGATTCGAGAAGTTATGCAACCGGGGGTACGTACCCCTATGGGGATGTAGGAGTTCCAATTATTTTCTAACATATTTTAATAAGGTATACCAACTCTTTTAATTTTATTTACATCTTCTTGTTATTTTTTATAAACTTAACAACTAAGAACTCACTCAAGGCTTGTAATTGATATCGAGTCTAGTTTTTTTTTTAAATAAAATTTATCTGCTTTTTATTTTTCATTAATAAATAAAGAATATGAATATATATATATAAAATGATCGTATAATTAGAAGAAAAAAAATATTCAAAGTAAGGTGCTTAGCAGCATCATGGACCTTAAATCATCAAATTGGTCTTTAAAAAATAACATTGACAAAATGAGAGTTGCAGGGGACAACAATCCATGAGAGAAGGAAGGGAGAAGGGCTCCACTCCTCCCTTCTTATTAGGAAATCATTGCATGAGGAGAGAGAAGGGGGTCACGTTTCTTATTTCTTTCTCCTCCAGTACTAAATCCCCCCCACCCCCCTCCCTCCCTCCCTCTCTCTCTTTCTCTCAAGCAGTCTCTTCGTTTCTAGTTTCCAATTTTCCATTGGATCACAAGCTGCAATCTTTATTATCTTCTTTTTCTTCTCCTTCTTCCCACACCGAGCACATGAGCCTCTGAAGATGACATGCCCGTACAAGCCCTTCCATTGAAGCACAATGGAATCAGCGAATCCATTTGTCCTCTTCCTCCCATGAAAGCTTGCTATGGGAGACTGAGTACGGAATCCTTCAATGTCGGTACTCCGTAGCTCTCGACTTCCTGCAAGAGGTCGACCTGAGAGCTTACTAGCTTGAAGCCCCCTCTCTGCTATTTGCTGCTCCTGCCGCCGCCGATCGGGAAAAACCAGACCAGAAAGCTTCCAAAAGATCATCCTTTTTTTTTTTGGTTTCCGCGGCGTCGGTTTGGACAAAGAAGCACGGAGGGCCGATCGCAAAGGTTGCTTCTTCGTTCTGCGTCGATGGTGGATCCTCCGGTGGCTTCTGCCTCTGAGCCGGAGAGCAGCGCCAATTCGATGTCTTCCCTGTCGTCCGCGTCGTCTTCTTCGCCTCCCGCTCTCTCCCCCCTCGCCGGTGCGGCTTCGAGGAAGGAGGGCGGCGCCAAGAGACTGCGGGACCGGAGCAAGCACCCGGCGTACCGCGGCGTCCGGATGAGGAACTGGGGCAAGTGGGTGTCGGAGATCCGGGAGCCCCGGAAGAAGTCGCGCATCTGGCTGGGAACGTTCTCGACGCCGGAGATGGCGGCGCGGGCGCACGACGCGGCCGCCCTCAGCATCAAGGGCGCCGCTGCGGTGCTCAACTTCCCCGAGCTGGCCGCCTCCCTCCCCCGCCCAGCCACCCTCTCCCCGCGCGACGTCCAGGCGGCGGCCGCCAGGGCCGCCGCGATGGTCCCTGGGGGAGCCGGGGCGGGGACGGAGCCCGCGGAGGAGGACCCGGCGGACACCGACGAGCTGGGGGAGATCGTGAAGCTGCCGCGGCTGGAGGAAGAGTGCGGCTTCCTCGACTCGGCCGATTCCTGGGCATGCCCGGCGACGTGGGCGGAGGAGAGCTTGGATCCGCTGTGGGGCGCGTCCGATGCTTTCTGTCCCACCAGCTTCGAAGCTCTCCTGTGGGATTAATTAATTACTCAAATTAAATCGTGCTTTCAAATAAGTCTCTCCTCCTTCTCTTAATTTTGTCATCATATTTCTTGCTTATTGTGTGCTATTTTGTACCCATTAATGTCGACCAGATCCTCATGACTTCAAACGTGAAGGATGGGCTTTTAAATTAATTATGTAAATAAAATATCTTAATTTAATTTCTTTTTTTTCCAGTAAATTTTACCCATGGAAAATTATTATTATATCGATAAATCTTCTGATTTGTTTAAAGAATAATAAAAATAGCTCGATTTGAGTTGTGACTAAAATCAAATGATAAAAGATACGAGAATTAAAAACGCATTTGTCATTTAATAAAATCATCTATCCAATCCAATAATGCATGCTTTCTACGTATGCAATATTTCATGCATACGCTGCTGCGTACAGTCCAAGATTCCATATTTATTTTAATAATTTAAGTATATATATACAATTTTATAAATTCCCTCGCTATTTGTTTAATTAACTATTTATTTATGAGCCAGGACTGTATATATACGGTCTGTCCCCTATAGTTTGGTCTTTTATCATTTTGGCCCCTACCATCTATTAATTCTGTATTAACTCGGTCCTATCATTCTCAATTTAATTCGACTCGGCAAGTAATTTTCTGCACGCCTCAGATGCCTCAGCTCGTTTACAGCTATAAGTTATACCACCTCAAATTCTACATAGGGAAAAAAAAACTACGGGTCAATCTACATAAGTTGGATTCAATATATCGAGGACTGAAGTGAAAAAAAGTCTTCATTAAACTCCCACACTTTCGTACAGCCGATGATTACGAAAGATATAACTCTCGGCATTCAATACGGTCCAAAGGACGAGTCAAATGCGGAGGGGTGGGAATTTAAAAATCATCCTTCACTTCGCAGGCGTATATATTTGAACCTAACAGCATCGTCCAAATAAATGGACTTTATTATCTCATAATTTTGATTAAAAAATAATATGTATATTTATATAAACAAAATCTCAGTAAGGTGAAAAGTCTGACAGCATTAAGAATGCACTCAGCAGCATATAATATATATTTATTATTTACGAATAAGTCTATGAAACGCAGTAATTAATAACGACGACGACCCATGCACGTGAACTCGATCCAGCCTTATTAACGCATACATCTCTTCCTATTTCTATTACTAATTAATTATCATCTCTATGCACACGGTATGAGCGAGCAAGAAGATGCGTACGCGCCGAGCAACGTGGTAGGGCCTGCGTGGCTACGTCGATTTGCCGCAAAGAATAAGTAACAGCTGCTCCATCGTTTCGACGAAGATGTACGCGTAATAATCGCAGCAAAAGAAAAATCTGCGAAGATAGAAGATATGGTTACGAATCGATTTAACTAAAAGCGGAAAGTTAGTAAATAATTAAAGCGGAGCGGAGTGGGGTAATAATTACTCCGCCAATTGTCTTATCTTTTCCTAACACGGCCATATGGAGGCTGCGCTTATTTAATTATTTAATCACCCGCTTCGGTTTTTTTTTCTTCTTTTACAAAATATCGTCTGCGTGAAAAATTTCCCACGTGGAATCGACAACCCGACGTCGCCTGTCTCGCTCGATTCATTAATAATTCGTTTCCCGCTCCGTCCCTCGTTTTAATTTTTTAGGCAACCGAGTCGGGTCTTGATCGGGTCCGACGGTGTGGTCCGGACCCGTGGGTTTGATCGAGCCAGCGCTGCGGTCGAGCCCGCGGTCAGCTTTGAATTTTGAAAATTAAAATCGAGTTAAAAAGTAAATGCTGCGACGTAAAAAATAATAAAAATAAAGCTGAGAGGTGGAGAGAGGGACGGGGGAAAAGCCGACTCGAAAGCGACTGTCGGCAGGCGCACCGGGCGACGCGTGTCCCGCTGAGTGCGGAGGCAGCGGTCGAGCGCAGCAACCCGGCCCCCGGGGTTCGACACCCACGGGACCCGCCCGAGTGAGCTTAATTTTTTTTTTCCCTGTTTCTAAAATCGATGGGTAACTTTTAAAAAGTTCACCGTGTTTGAAAAAATTATTGATCTGGGAGTGCGTAGGCACGTAGTGCATGCGGCCGCGTAGGACGCCAGCATTCTTTGTCGTTTTCTTCGACGTCGACGATTATTTCTTTAATCGATCGATTCAACAAAGGGGAGCAGTGCTGTCGTGTTTACGTAGAATAAATATTAGAATAAACACACTTGCGTCGACCGATTAGATTCTGCTTTCCCTTTCCAAAGAGATATATGAGGAAAGATTTGAATTAGATGACGTCGCGTCGGCTCCGTTTTCAAAAAGCGAGAAATAGAAAAACCATGAGCACGTATATTTATATACACAGTGGGATCACGTCGAAGATCTAGATTCGATATTATGCTAATTTCCCATCACGTCGTCCTCCCATGATCCAATTTAATTAGTTAATTAATTACTATATATGAATATATATCTATATAGGTGATCGATCGATCTCCTGACATCATTCATCGTGCATGCATAGAGGAATATGCACCATCGAGCGAGACAAATTGTTCCTTATTAAGTTAATATATGACTGTTATTGATTGTCTCGTTCCGCCACTGACAGATTCTTAATTATTTTTTCTCGCACTTAAGTAGCTAAGAGCACACCTTCGACGTCGCATCCGATTGAAAATATTTAATAATTATTTTACGAATTTGAGATAGGCTATTATCATTATTTATTAAATCATTGACGCAGTAGAGCTTCTACTTTATTTTCCCCGTGAAGCTACTGTTTAACTAATCATCGTTAATAATAATACTAAATACAAATGGTATATTTTCGTCGCTGCATTAGAAGTTTAAACTGATATATTTTTTTAGATCAAGCTATGTGAGATCTTGTTGTTGCAATTTTTGTTTGGGTATTTATCTGTCACTTAGTCCGATGGCAATATCGGTGATCAAAGGACTTTTTTAGATATAGAATGTCCTTTAGCGGATCTTTAAGCATCTAAGTCCGATATGTGGTAAATTAATAAATTTTATAGTTTCAAATATACTTTTTATTTTTCATACAAAACCTTATCTCTTATCTCTCTAAACGGATGAGAATATATTTCATGTATACTTAGTTTGTTTTTTTAGCTTAAAGTGTTAGTGAATCATTAGGTTCCCAAGAATAAGCTCGTAGGTGAATGATCAACTCTCTGACTCTGACGGTGATTTCTCCTTCAATTTATTTTTTAAAAATTTAATTTAATATGTCTAGTAATTTTGGAAGGATTAGAAGTAGAAGGAGATGATCTCCTGATGCCACTGCTCTGTATACAAGGAAGCAGAAAATGACTTCATATAGAGTTAATTGCTAAACGGGCATACAATTTGCATGATATTGTACGACTTAATATTTTATCGGTATTAGAATTTGATAATATAAATAGATATATATGTATAATGTGATGGATGAATGATTCGATCAAGATAGGAAGAGAATATTAATTATTGATAAAGAAAGTACGAATATATTGAAGGAATATAATTATATATTTAGACAAATCTCCACCACTTGAGAGATTTTAAATTACGTACCTGGCCGGACCCCTCTATTTCTGATCATTGCCCTTGCTACCTACACCTTCTATTTTATTTTTTTCGTTAAAAAATAAATTATGAGGTAAAGTGCACTAATTAGTCAAAATAAACTAAGCAAAAGAAAGAAAAAAAAACATCTGATTGACCAGGTAATGTCATTATTTGACAAAATCACCTTTCATGATTAATTCATTTATAATAATTGTGCCGTGTACGATGACTTCATGATCGTGACGACGAATATTAATAGTCTTAGACAATATCTAAAAACATACGGTGATAATATTTACTTATATCTGAACTTAAAACCTAGTTATTTTGAATTACTAATTTTATCATTGGGTATATAATTAGTTATGTTGAAAGTGCTAATTAGGCCCACAATGGAAAATAGTAGTTAGAGCGAGAAGACTGTATGTTGCCCTAACAGAAAGGCTATTAACTAATAATAGCACTCCAAATAATTGTACTCTACGTACTATTTAATTTGTAATATATGACCAATATTATAAACTTTTCTAGTACTTTTGGACGAGGACATCAATCAATACATGCTACTCATGCATAATTTTTAAAAAAAAATTCAAATATTTAATCAAATACTAATTAAATAAATATCAGACAAATTATTTGCAAACAAAGCAACGATGAGCAGAGATGTACTGTAATATCACCTTTAACTAGCAGTGATACTAACTAAAAAATCACAATCGATGCAATTTACAATATATTGGTGGATACATTACTCAAAAAGACTTGGATAAGTTTAATTTATGATTCTAATGCTAGGTGTAAAGCTACATTCATTCTATTACCTACTTTGCATCAAAAATTAATAAATGCACATAAATTACTTAAGCGAGACATGTAAATAGAAGAGAGATGTTAGATGTTAGCTATGTTTGACTGCAGTAGAAACATTGGATATTTACTGAATGAATGTAAATATAGCAAAAAGTATAATGGAGTGATTTGTTAAAATGAAACTAAGAAGTATTAAGATAATTAATTCAACTGCTAAAATAGCTAAAAAGAATATATTAAAAGGATAATTTGTGCAGGTGGTGATAATAGAATTTGTGTATTACTTTTGAGAAGAGAGAAACTAAGACTATTTAAGCAATAAGTAAGGAATGAAGTAATCATTCTTCGGTATATCAAGATAGTAATCTTTAATATGTTGGATAAAGATAAAATAATATAGTTTATTGTCTTATGTTTAGTTTAGAATACTAATTCTCTTTGAGATTCATTTTTAATATATTTACTCCTCTATGACTCATAGCACATAATATTATAGGGATGCTCAAATAACCTTCGTAGAAGATGAGTTGATGATTACTTTTGATGTTATTAAAAAAGGTATAAGGAGTAAAACTTTTATCTACGATGGTGTAGTTATATTTTATTTGTAAATGATAATTTATTTTAGTCTTAAAAAAAACCAATCGCTTGGACATTGAGAACAAATATTTACTTAAGCACCGGTACTAACTAAAGTAATAACTAATATTAACGAGGTGAAAGCCCAATAAATACGGGTATTTCATTTTGTTAAATACTTATGTTAGAAAGGTGAGTGGGCCGAGCTTGATATCAGGTGATGTGGCGTGAGCGTGGACCAATTAATGGCCTCGAATCAGAAAACCCTATCGGGCTTGGACATTAAGTGGCCTGTGAAGATTTGACCCAATTGAGTTGATAGTAGCCCAACGTGGGTCATAAAAATTTAATTTATTATTTCCAATCAAAATGCAAGCATCCTCGTTAATTTGAACCAGGTAGATAAATTGATCATTATCTTTTGTTTGTTTTTGGGTGGGGACTATGATAACAGAAGGTGGTAAACTAAATGCCAGCCAGTACCGTAAATAATAATAAGAATAAGAAAAAAATACTAATATGCTAAAAGTGAATTATAGAAGCTTTAAGAGCAAATAATAATAAGAGTAAAGTGAAAAAAAAGTTACTCTATTTAATGAGATTGTGCAGTATAATATTATTCACACTACCACCGACCTTCATGTGTGCACTAAGAGTGATTTACAAAAACTTTAGAAGCAAACGATAATGAAAATAGGATGAGCAAAAATGTTACTCTATTTAATTAGGTTGTGCGGTATAACATCATCAATACTATCAACCTTACAACTGCACTAAGAGTGAATTGTAGGAGCTTTAGAAGTAAAAGATAATGAGAAAAAATGTTACTTCATTATATAATAATAAAAATCCTTAATCATCCTCCCCATGGCCGGACAATCAATTGCTCAACTATCTTTATCAATTATGCTTAACAACTTTATAAATCATGATTATTACGAGTGGACTTTTATAGGTTTTTATATTAGGATTTATATGGGGGAATGTTATGATTCATCATGCTCTCTGTTAGATAGGCATATTTTAGATTGGCTAATTTTGATCCAAATGAATGTAACGTGGTATTCTAAACCTTTTTGTTAAGGGGCTATTTTTATTTTAAATAATATCAATCGAGGTAATTAATTTTTCAAGATAAACTGAGTAAATAATTATTTAACTACTGAACGGTATTGTAACCACGGTGATATATATGAATACATACATAGTTAATGGAATTATGAGTATAGTAAATTACTGATTGGCTTGTTAATATGGACATGCATGATGGGAGCCCCAAATTAAGACTACGTATTAATTAACGATGCGTCCATCCAGGCGATCAAGTGGCGCATGATGACGACGACGATGATGTCTCTACCATCGTCTCATCCTCGCTCACGTACGCCGCCAGGTTGACGTACGCCTCCTGCTCCCTCGCCGCCTTCCTCCTCCACCGCGCCCTGCACATCACGCAGATCGCCCCCCTCCGGCCCCGGCTCCTCCTCCACCTCCCCCAGCATTCCTCGTGCACCGAGTTCCCGCACGTCGCGCAGCTCACCAGCCCCCCTTCCGCCGCCATATCCTCCAAGCAGATCGGGCACACTCCTCTTCCCTCCTCCTCCTCCTCCTCCTCCTCTCTCGTCTTGCTCGTCGACGGAGCACTTTGGAGGCCCTCAGAGAACAGCTGGTGGAACCGCTCCCTAGCTCGGGCCCCCGCCACGAGGTGGGCGGTGGCGGCCATGGGCGCGGCCAGCAGCCGCGCGAGCTCGCAAGGGCGCAGCGCCCGCCGCCAGACGCAGGCGTCGTTGACGGAGCAGCCGAGGACGCGGAGGAGGACGAAGAGGACGTGCTTGCAGGGGGCGGCGCGGTCGGGGCAGGTGCAGGAGGGTGCGGCCGCGAGGGTGACCCTATAGACGTTGCCGGTGGAGCCGAGGACGAAGAAGGCGGCGCCGGAGCGGTGGATGAGGCGGAGGGGGTGGCGGAGGGCGCGAATGATGCGGTCGGCGACCTGCTGCAGGGCGAGGTTGTGGTGCTGGTGGTCAAGCGGGAAAGGGTGCGGCGGCGAGGGAGTACTGTTGGAAGCTACGGACTCCATGAAGAGACGCACAGGTGGATCGATGGTGAGGTCGATCTGCGAAGAAGGAGAAGAAGGTAAATGCATGTGGAAATGAGGCAGGGAAGGGATACATTGAGTGATGCGTTGTGACAGGTAAAGAATATTATGGTGGCTTTGCCGTGGAAAAGGATACTTTGGATTCAAGAATACCTCACTCATTAATTGAGCAATATGCAACGCATTATGCATCATTAATTGAGCAACGATATATATATATATAAAGGGAATAATTCATAGAGCGATTAGTTGGGCTCAACAGAATTAGTTGAAATGAATCAATGATCAGATCAACCGGAGACTAATTAAATGAGAAGAGATGCAATTAATGCTTTCTACCAGAAAGCGCACTGCACATCACAGTGCTTGTGCTGCGCTCTCTTTCTTTTTAACTCACGGGATAAAAAGAGAGTCAAAGACGATCAATATTCAACGCATGCCCCGTGATCAATCAATTAATTAAATTTACTTCCTTTATATATATGCAGTACATTAATAGCTCACGCCGCAGCGAGTAAATAATTGGCCTTTCCTCGAAGAGATGGATGGATCTGCAGGTTGCCCCATTGAAATGGAACCCAAGACTCTCCACGAAGGACAGCTGAGCAATGCCCGGGTGATTGATTCTTATTTTTTCATATAATTTATCCGCAATTCCTTCTGTGTTTTAAAATCTGCTCTGCTGCGACAGTATAATTCATAATAGTTGTATACAGGAAACAGCAGTTGCAGTGATTCAAACCAAGGAGGCGAAGGAAGCTTCGATTGCTTTTACTCAGGTAGACTATTTATTATTGTTATTATTATTCTTCACTGGTTGATGATAAATTTGTTTAATTGAATAGGGGAAGAAGGAAACCAAGACAGCGGAGGAAATGAAGAGGGAGATTGAAGATAAAGACCAGCTTAACCGGAATACTCAAGAAGGAAGAAGAGAGCCTGCATGAATTAAATGACCGTGTAAACTCAGTCGTCATGCTTCCAAAAATTGTAACTTGAGTTATTTAATAATCTCCTGGATTACAAAGTATCCAAATTATACTGTCATGATGCCTTTGGTGCCCTGGATCTAATAACCGTGCAGATTTTAGCAACCTCCTTTTAATTTACAGAGCACGATCAAGATTGATTTGTCTGATCTAACTCATTGGCTAAGTAGATTCTTCCGTATAGAGTTCAATTATTCTAATCAGAAGAATATATACTTTATATATTAAGTAATAATATTAATAATCTATTTTTTTGAGGTGTTTCTTTTTAGTTTTGATCACGTTGGTTGCCAATGTTAAGCAAGGGATTTCGCTGGTGAAGCTTATAATATCACACAACAAAGTATTGCAGCAATGGATATTCAAGTATAACTTGTTTTTTGCTTGTTATATTTATTTTAGATCGAATGAATATTTTAGTTGATAAAGCGCTGTTTTCTTCTGAGTAAAAAATATTTATTTAAAAAATTAAGTAAATACTATAAATAAATAAATGGCATCATGGAGGAATCACTTGGATCTCCGGTGAGTCCACACAGCGGAGGGAGAGACATGGAGGCGGCTGCGGGGGCGGCGCCCCAGACCTCGAAGAATCGCCATCCCTTCCCGTGGCTGAATCTGATGGTTACCGAGCCCTTCTACCTCCTTCACCTCCTCCTCTTCTTCTCCTACTTCGTCGCCCGCAGCGCAGCCACGCAAACCCTCTCGTCCGATCTCTCCCATCGCCTCCTCCGTCGGGTGTGCTTCTCTCGCTTCCGATTCTTTTCCTTTTTCATTGAGTTTGGACATCGTGAAGTTATCTGTCGTCCTGTATTATACAATTCGATCTTCTCTTACTATTGCATTTTGTTTTGGATCTGCAGGAGATTCAGGGGATTTTTACATTCTTGGTGCTGGTGGCGGTGAAGGTGCGATGCCAGTCATGGGACTTTCTCTTCTGAAAATTTAGACTTATCTTAGGGGTTTTTGTTCAGTTTAACACAGACTGGGTACCACATTTCCTGCAGAATGACATACTGGTTAATGTAGGTTGGGATTTTTTTAATAGAAAATCTCTGGATAATGAAATTCTTTAACCCATAATTCGTGCTCATACATATATCTATCTCTACGTATACTGCATATGCAAATCGCTTAAGTCTTCATGCTCAAAAGGGCAGTTAAAAAAGGCAATCCAGCAGACTTACTCTGATTATAAGATGACAGCTGAGATTATACTCCTGGGATTGCTCATTGAAAGTAATCAAACCATTTGCTATAACTTATAGCAACAATTCCCTCTAAAAAACTTATAGCAACATGACCTTACTTTGGATGTGTATCCTCTCTTATTTGGATATATTGGAGTCATTCCCACCTCTCTACTGCATTTATTTTTTGGGGTGAATTTTATCTACACTACGGATTGACAAACGGTAATGTAAATAATAATAGTTAATCAAGATCCCAACGAGAAATTTAGCGCCATGTACTTCTTCCTGTCATTACCAATTCAGAATAAACTTTTATGGGTGAATGACATATCTAATGACCCTGATCAATATATATTACGCAGATGGTGAAGAATGAAACTTGGGAGGCATTCATTGCTGACACTTTGCTATATGCCAAGGTGGGTAAAACATGTTCTTTTATTTTCCTCATGGTTTAACTAAATAAATAAACACATTTTTTTTGTTTTAGATTCTTCAGAATCATGATGGTACCTTGAAAACTACTAGAATCAACAATGGCACCATAATGTGCTTTGCTTTTCTATTTATCAGCAGATATACCATCAGCCCTTTTTCTGCTTCTTTTTCAGGGATTCCTCTTTGCATTCACCTTAGTGATTGACTATCACTTGGCTCTTTGTTATGTATTGGGGTTTCTAGGTAATAAATCTTCATTGCTATGTTTTAAGCATAATTTAATAACTTTTGGTGCTTGAACAGTTGGATCTGAAATAGGAGACATAATCATTATAGATGAATGAGTTCTTAATTCTTATTCATGGGCAAAGACCATTTCTGAGTTAATGCGGATCATTTCCACATTTAGAAAAGAACATTCGAGCTCATATGTTATCTTAATCACGATGCGAAGTGTGTCGCATAGGAATAATTATTTCTTATCATTCTGGCATGATTTTCCATTGGTTAGAGATTCAAGTAATGACAAATGTTGTACATTATTCTGGAATTTTTTATTGTGACTTTTTACCTTTTGCTTCCGAAGGTTTTGGGTGTCTTTACCTTTTCTTTTACACTGGAGAATTTTTTTTCACCATTCTAGTAGTATTTATGTTGTATATTTAGGTAGAGATAAGTTTCATAGATTACTTTGGAATATTTATTGTGTATGCTTGTTTTTCACTTCCAAAGCTGTTGGATCTCAATCCTTCTATTTGTCACATCTATTTCTTTTGAAAACTCTCTTATTCCATTCCCTGATACTTTTGTTATTTCTTGCAGCAATTTTTGTTATTGCTCAGCAACCACCCTCTGAGGGCCTAGGTATTGTCTTTTATAACAAAGTTATGTTATAGTTTATCTGCATTGTCTCTAAAATTTTTTAAAGTTAGAATTCATAAAAAAATAAACTCATTATGCTTTACCAAAATATTTTAATTATTGCATGTTTAGTGATCTCTTTTTCCCCCTCAGATGGTGTTGGTTCATGAACATGCTATCCTCATTTTCTTGTTCCTACCAACAAAAAACCTACCGCTCTCGGGGGATTTCAATACAGGGGTTTCATAGCAAATGCCTTCTCAGTTATTTCCGATGGTAACCACTAGACATGCAAACGGGTCGTGCCTGGGCTGACCCGGGCTCGACCAGCTCCGGCACGCTCCTGGAGCGTGCCGTGCCTAACCCGGCACAGGGCGCTTCACGCCCCGCCCAGCACGGCACACAGCACGTTGATCCGACGTGCCGGGCTGTGCTCAGCACGACCCATGGTCGTGCCTGCACCGACGTGCCGAATAATATAGCATGACATCATCCGCCGGAGAGTAGATCGACGTGCCAGACAGTACAGCATAATGCCATTTGCCGGAGAGTGGATCGTGGAGGAGAGAGTTCGGAGAGGTGGAGGAAGGTGGAGAGAGGGAGAGATGAGGCGACTCTGATCATCGGTCGCCACCCTACTCTGATCTCCAGACCGGCTGCCCTCACTCTCGCATTGTCTGGTGCCTGCACGGGAGTCTGCCCTTGCTCGCCTCTGTTACCTTGCGCCTCATCATTGCTTGCTCATGGTCCTCGAATCCTTCTTCTTCTTCTTGGCCTCAAATCCTTCCGCCACGGCCCTTAAAAGACTTGACCTTGAGATTCGAGAATTGAGGAGCTCTGGTGTCCACGGCGCACCGAATTCGGTCCTTGACTCGGGTGGCGGACGACTCTTCTTCTTCTTCCTCTTTTTGCCCCGACCCACGGAATCTAGCATCTCTCTCACCTTCTCAACGTGTTCCTTGTTAGGGGTGGGGGAAAGACAGATGGGCAACCGTTGTTGGCAGGTAGATAATTTGGAAGGGGGGGAGGCGGACGACTTCTTTTTCGGGGAGGGGGGGAGGCGGACGACTTCTTCTTTGAGGAGGGGGGGAGGCGGATGACTTCTTCTTTGAGGAGGGGGGAGGCGGACGGGGAGGGTGGAGATTTTTATAATTTTTTTAAAAAATAAATAATAAATATACTCCAATCATAATAAAACCTTCTACATCAACATTAATAATATTTTATAAGGTAAAACATATTATCTTAACATATCATCACTGTAGATCAATCTTTTCTAGTTATTTATCCCTCTTTATTTGAACCGAAAGAGAGCTCGAACCTACATAGTGGGCATGCATGACTTCTAACGAGCCACTTCTCCAAGCATTCAACATGTAAGCTATGACGGCATGGCATCACGTTGAGCTATTACCCCGCCTTGAAATCCTCCAGACAAATTGAGCAAGACTCGCCAGTGTCGAAGGTACATCCAAAGGTGATGACTTTAACACTATTCATTAGCATGACATGTTCTCTGACTCTGACACATTGTCATCGAAGTCCACAGCAGGAGGCGGAGAGGTAATATCAAAGACAATAATAATCTTCATTTCTATTAATATGGACCTATCGTGAGCCAACGGAAAGCGGCGAATAACATCGTCGAAGTAGTTGCATAGCACGTCGGTGAGGATGTAAATGTTCAAAAATAGGCCAAATTCACTTTGACGAATGGTAGTTTCGATCATCCACTCCACATCTCACCTCCAACGGCTTGGATCATGCCAGGTATTTAGGAAAAAAGAGTCAATGGACGTCCCAAAGAGTCGGTGGTGATGACATCCATTCTAGAGCAGAGATGGATTCAAAAATCATTGAATTCCAATATCTGATCATCCATTAGATGTTTTGTCGGATATTTAATATTATGGGAGGAGAAACTAGTTACAAAGGAGGAAGAGGATTAGAAGAATACCCATGGGTAGTGATGCAAAACGGGCCGGGCCGCCCACGGGCTGCCCGCGCCCAGCCCGGAAATGGGCAGGCCGTGCCAGGCACGGCCCGCCTCCAGGGTAGACATGTAAAATGGGTCGGGCCGCCCACGGGCGGCCTACGCCCGGCCCGCCCCCGCGTGCGTGCCGTGCTGGGCTGCGCCTTCGCAGCCCGCCGGCATGGCACGAGCCCGTGCCGTGCTTAGCCCGAGCTCGTGCCGCACCTGACCCGACACGAGCCGTGTCGAGCGTTCCCACTTCCCAGTTCCGGCTGCCGCAGGCGTTCCCAGTTCCGGCCGCCGCGACTCCAGCCGACTGTCCGCCACCAGCCTCCTCACCACGTCTGCCTCCATCTGCAGTTTGAGGTTTGAGGGTTAGAGCCAGCGGCATCCATTTGCGATTCTGTGTCCGCCTCTGAAGCTTCGCCTCTTCACGCACCGGCAAGGCGGAGCTTCGCCTCTTCACACATCGGCAAGGCGGCTTCTCGGAATAGAGAGATTTTTGCGCTTCTCGGAACCTTTCGCACGCGAAACAACTCCAGCAACGCATGCCCTTCACTCGGCGGACAATGCGAGGGCCGCGAGCCGCTGACGGGCGAGGGTGCGAGGCAAATGGGGCTGGGACGCGGAGGCATCAATCGAGCCTTCGGCTCGAGGTGGAGGCCGGCACCCCGACCGAGTACCCGATTCACGAGCTCAAGGGCAGACTGCAAAGGCCATCGCGGTGCGCGGAGGCTGGCCAGGCGGGCACGCGGAGCGGCGGAGGCAGAGGCTGGCCAGGCGGGCGCACGGAGCGACGGAGGTGGCGGAAGCTGGCTAGGTCAGCTGAGTAGGGGTACGCGAAGCGGCAAAGGCGGAGGCAGCGGAAGCTGGCTGGGTAGGGGACGCGCGGAGCGGCGGAGGCGGAGGCCGCTGCATCCTCTCTACCGATGACCTCGCCGTCAACTCCATCGTTGCCACCTTCTGCGGGCTGATCTTCCGCCGATGGTCCCTGAAGGTATGCGATCCTCCTCCGGCGCCGTATCTCCTCGCCCTCTCCTTTCTCTTTTCTGAGCCTCCGGCACTCGTGCTGGCACGATGGCACCGCCCGGCACGCCCAAGCGGCGTGCCGCGTGCCGGGCCGGGTGGGACGGAGCCGAAAGCCAGAGCGGGCCGTGCCCGGGCCCGTTTACATGTCTACTCCAAGGCGTGCCTGTGCTGGGCTGCGCTTCCGCAGCCCATGGCACGGCACGGGCACAAGCCCGTGCCGTGCTTAGCCCGGACCCGAGTCGTGCCTAGCCCGGCACGACCAGCCGAGTAGCACGACTTCCTCCTGCCGCCTGTCGCTGCCCCCGCCCCGCCGCTGGCCCGTTGCCTCCGCCGCTGCCGCCCGCCTCTGCCCCTACCGCACGCGGCTGCCGTGCCCGCCGCTGCCCCCGCCGTTGCCGCCCGCCTCTGCTCCCGCCGCGCGCGGCTGCCGTGCCCGCCGCTACTGCCGTGCCTGCTGCTGCTGCCGTCCGCTGCTGGAGAGGAGATGAGAGGGATTGAGAGGAGATGAGAGGGTATTGTGGCCTACTGCTGCCGCGCCCGCCACTGCCGCCTGCTGCTGCCGCGCCCGCCGCTGCCGCCTGCTGCTGCCGCTCCCGCCGCTGCCGTCCATCGACTGCCACGATGGGCGTCCTCTGCTCACGAAGGGCGTGCTCTGCTCTCAATGGGCATCCTCTGCTCGTGATGGGCGTCCTCTGCTCGTGCTCGCGATGGGCGTCCTCTCTGCTCATGCTTGCGATGGGCGTCCTCACCGTTCGCAATGGGCATGCTCGCCGCTCGCGATGGGCGTGCTCGCTGCCGCGGAGAGGAGAACGCATCACGGAGAGGAGTTCACAGGTTGGTTGTTCTTCGTCGCTCATCGGCCATCACCCACCGGCACGCTAGCCCGGCACGGCAGATTGCCGTGCCGTGTGCCGTGCCGGGCGGGGTGAGGCACGAAGTGCCTCGTGTCAGGCACGGCACGCGCTTTGAGTGTGCCGGATCTAGCCCGGCATGTTTGTAGATCGTGCTGCAGCGGGCACGGCCCATGTGCACGTCTACCCATGGGAGCAGGAGAGACATATCACACACATATATATATTAATAATTTGATATGATAATTGCGTGTAGGTGGACGATTGAGTGAAGTGTTATAGTTGCTTCCTTGGGAAGCCAAAGGACCTCGGGAAGCTAAAGAAAGCCTCATCTTCCCTCTCTTCTGAAAAAAAAAACTGAAGACTGTAGGCGAGGCAAGCGTCTTCCCCGTTCCCCCTCTTCCGAAAAACAATTGAAGACTGCAGGCGAGGCAAGCGTTTTCCCCCTTTTCCAAAAAAAAAAACTGAAGACTGCAGGCGAGACAAGCGTCTTCCACTTCGGCTCGACTTCCGCACACAGAAGCCACTTCGCTTGCCTCACCAGAAATTGCAACCTTGGGAAGCCAAAGGAAGGATGACGAAGGAGCACTCCTTCCCTTCTGCACGCAGTCTGCTACAGTCGAGCTGGAGCCATTTATGCTAGCCTCACCCTCACCTACTATGCCTAGCTAAACTAGTCGGTCATCTCATCACCTCATCGATCTCTTTCTCTCTCGCTCGAAGATGGGCAATGAAGCATGCCGTCGCGGAGCAGAGGCTGCAGCCTGTAGAGCCCTTTGTTCAGTGTTCTGTTTTGTACAGAGTAGTACTCCGTCGTCGTCGTCGCAGATGCCCGGATGGGATTGGACGAGTTGAAGGCGGTGAGAGAGCTTGTTTGAGTGACAGGAGCGCCGGTGCTGGACAGCCGGAGTTGCGGGCAGTGGAGCGATGGCCGGATTTTGAAGGTTCTAAGGAGAACGATCGACGATCACCCTCGCCGGCTCACTAAGGGCCCGAGACTGCACCGCACTTGGGTCTGAGTCGTTTGACTCGCTCGAAGCTGGACTCGTGCTTGTGCTGTGGGCTGCAGAGGTGCGGCCTAGCACGGGCACGTGCAAGGAGCGGGCCGTGCTAAGCACGGCCCGACTATTCACCGGGCCATGCCCGGCACGATCGAATTCGTGCGGCCCGACCTGATTTGCATGTCTAGTAACCACATGTCCTAATTGTCCTTATTATAAATTAAAGGGCTCCTAGGTCCATATTTATTGAACTTCAAATCTCAGCCAACTAGTTTCAGAATTATCATATGGTGGATTATTAAAATTTTAATATCAGATAACATTTGCCATGTGGTAAAAAATGTTGTTGGATAGTGCAATCTTCCAAGATATTGAGACCTCAAAGTTAAATGCTACAGATGCATGTTCTGCTGATACAAGACTTAAGCATGATCTTTACTTTTCCACTATTAACTAGCTATTGATAAGCTTTGGTCAGTTGGAAAGCCAGCACACTGATTTTGCTTTTGTTTGTGACTTTATAGGTGATTGTAGTCAGTTAACCCCTTTGCAATTGGAAAGCATACTAACTGAAAAAAGCACCTCAAGGTTTTGGCTGGTCAGTTGTTCATGAAGATTCTCAGTTTGTTAGCCTTATAGTTTCTAGTGGCGGTTTCCTTGGCTTACATTTCATGTCTTTTCATAAGTACCTTAATGCAATTTTTGAATGAGATTGTTTAATCTTCTTAATTATCAACTGGTTCTGATTGCATCTGGATTCAATGAACCTTAGGCAAAATTATTTTGTTCGGAAGGTAACCTGTTGCCTAACCTGGAGAGGCTATTGCCTGATCAGCCAATCTGACCAATTCACGTTGATGCATCCTGTATCAGCCAATCGCTGTCCTGATTGTTCTGGACCAATTAATCCCAGATAAGCTAGGATCATTTTCAGGCCAATGCTTATATGTATTTCAGCTTATTTTCTTTTGATTGTTTGTACATGTTCTTTTGGAACCCCCACTAAGCACTACTGAGCTATAGTTTGTATTTTGCCAATATTGTGTTGTGCATTTAGAACAGTGTATTTAAACTTCTTCCCCAGCCCTTGTTGTTGGCATTACTTTTTTTTAAAAATTTTTTTGGAACTTGGTGAGTATTGAACACATAACCTCTCTTATAGAGCCCAATTGCTCTAACCAGAGGAACGTACACTCTATGTAACTTTTCTTTTTGTTTGGATTACAAATTTAATAGAAAAATGCATTAATGTCATCTTCTCACCATTGTGCAAGTGTGCAGCAAAAGTTTCCATTTAATGACCATAACTTTTTTCTTTCGTTTCCAACAGGTTGAGTTTCATGCTTCATGCTCTTCAACATATGTGCGTAGCAGTCGTATATTCCCTGATCTATCTTTAATGTGAGTTATCTATCTAGCAGTATGAAAATAACTTTGATGTGTCATTCCGTGTGAAAGCTTTGACCATTTTTCTGTAATGGCAAACTTTTTCAAAACATGAAGCTAACTTTTTTTTTTATAATAATAACATTGCATTTGTTTCACCAATCTGAAATGGTACAATAAGCATTCAAAGGATGGGGAAAACATGAAACAAAATATCAGAGAAGAAAATATTGGACAAAGATTACATGAGAAACCATATAAATAAGCAAAACCAAAGCATGACTAACAACTCATGTATCCTCAAGGTAGTAGATGTGCTGTGAAGAAAGCAAGATCTGTAGCTGCTCTAATTGTTAATGTAGATTTTGATATTGAATTCCCATCACAACATCTTCTGTTCCTCTCTCCTCAAATGCTCCAATGCTATACTGCCAACTGCTTGACTTTTAGCTGTCTTTCTTTCTTATTTCCTTTCAATTCATGCAGTGCAAGGGTGATCCTATGGGGTTGTGCTTGCAGCCTTTGTATGTACATATACCAACCCTTAGAAGTGTAGGGACATTGGTAGAGTAGGTGATCTTTTGTCTCTATTTCATGGTGGCACAAAATGCAATCTTCCTCCACTATGACACCTTTACAAATCAATCTCATTTTGGTGTTTATCCTATTCTTCCTCATTTGCCAATTGAAGATGTTTATCTTCAACAGTAATCTTGGCATCCATCGACTACAAGCCTCATCTTTGACACCCGACTGTTTCATGAGATTGTATACTGAGTAAGCTGAACTTCGTATCGGTTGTCCAATGTCATGCTATTCTTTTATTGCTCTTAGGAAGCTGAATGTTTGTTATGTCCTCAATAAACCTTGTTGCTACCCCTTTAGAATTATTTTTATTGACTGTCACTGCCCATCCCGTATACCTTCCATTTTCCCATGTAGCATGCTGTAATAACCTGCTAATTCATATGCTCAGCAGCAAAAAATACTTCTCTAAGTGTATCTTCCATTCTTCTAAAGTTGTGCCAAGGTTGCGTCAAAAAGTTTATATCAGCAACATCTCTGATTTCACATTGGAAGGTAAACATACATCTCTTAATTTCAAAATTGTATGCCATGTAGTAGACCATCCTATTGAACATTTATCTTTATACCAACCTTTTCTTCCAAAGTATTTCCGTCATACAACCCTTGCCCATGTTGAAGTATTTCTTGTTAAGATCTTCCATAGCCATGATCCAAGCTTAGCATCATTATGCATTCAAATGTTGAGGACACCAAGGCCTCTATTCTCCCTTTTCATGGTTACTAACCTCCAACTATCAGGATCTAAAAGGTGCTTTTGTCTCTCCTTTTTTCCCCATAAGAAACATCCCCTTCCCTAGTCAATCTCCTTAACTATCCAATTCAGAATTTTGAACACAACTGTGTAATATGAGGGAATCAAAGATAGGACTGAGTTGATTAGAATGAGTCTCCCTGCTTTGGACAATAACCTCCCTTTCCACCCCCCACAATTTGAGTGTCCATATTTTAGATTATGTTCCTCCAGACATCCTTCTTAAGATTGTTGCCCTTTAGAGGTAGACTGAGGTATCTGATTGGGAATAAACTTGATGGGCAGCTAAGGATATCAACATAATTCTTAGAAGCTTCTAATCTACAATGTAAATAAATGACCAATTATTTTGCCACGTTTATTTTGAGCCCAGATGCAGTATAAAAACAATCAATAAGCAACTTCAAATTGATGATGTACTCCTTGGCTTGCAAAATTAAGGCAATGTCATCGGTGAAGCCTACCTACGTGACACCTCCACCTTGAATCTCATTTCAAGACTCCCTTTATCAGCCCCGTTTGATCAGCTTTTTTTACTATCCTAGCAAAGCATTTCATAAACAATACAAAAAGATACAAGGATAAGGGATTATCCTGTCTCAATCCCCTTCAATGTGCAAAAGGTCTGCTAGGAACTCCATTGACCACCCTTGCTAAGTTTGTTTGTGACCACATACATTACCCATTCAATCTTCTTAGGAGGGAATTGATTTGCCCTTAGGACCTCTTTAATAAAATCCCAGCACACGGTATCAAACATTTTTTCTATATCCAATTTGATGAAAAGACAATCATCACTTGTCTTCCTTCATGCATATACTATTTCTGCTACTGCCATAAGTGCTTCTGCCGCATGTCTTGCTTGAATGAAAGCACTTTCTGACTTGGAGATTAGTTCAAGCATTTACCTTTTAAATCGGTCAGTCATAACCTTGGAGATAAGTTTCACATACTATTCTCCAAGCTTATTGGACGAAAATCTATTGTTGTGTTGGCACCTTGTTTCTTTTGGAGGAGGACATGTGGCTCATTGAGATTCCTCCATGTAAATTATCCCATCATAGAACCCTTGAAAAATTTTCATGTCTCCTTTTATATTATTCCATATTCCACTGTAGAACTAGGGATAAAGCCATCAGGGCTCGGTGTCTTTAACCTCCCCATCCTTTTAACTGCATTTATAATTTCCTGCATATCAAAGTTAGCCTGTAAGCTATCCACTTAGATCTCATGCAGGTGATAGAACTCCCATCTAATAAAAAGCTTCTGATGGTGTTGCATGCTGTGTAAACTTTTATAATGCTCATAGGAGGCCTCTAGGATTAATTCTTGATCAACAATTTCAACGCCATTGACTTGCAATAGACCAATGTGGTTCCTCTTGCGTTTTACACTTGCATAGGTGTAAAAGAATCTTGTGTTACTGTCACCATCTTTGCACCATCTAATTTTTGCCCTTTGCATCTGATTTTGCTCTTCAGCTGCATAACATTCATATAGGTCCTACTTAAGTGATTTCAATGTATCATATTCATGCTGGGATAAAGAATTCTGCTTGATAGGTAGGGGGTTGATTTGTTCCTCAAGATCAGTCCTACATTTCTTCATCACTTTTAAGTTCAAACTCCATCTCCTGAGCACTTTCCTCAGTTTCTTAGTTTTCAGAATCCAAGTTTTAAGAGGGTCATCTGATGGTATTCTTGGATCTTGAGCACAATAATCGCAGAAAGTTTGCAAAAAAGATTGTTGTTTGAGCTAGTAACTTCTGAATCTGAAGAAAGATGAGGGTTTACAACCTGAATTTGAATTGAAGATTGATGGTGTGTGGTTGGAGAGCTTCATACTACCTGCAGAGTATGAAGCAATCAGAAACTGATTCTGGGCAGCCTTCGTTAGCATTATTTTGCCCAACTTTGCAAGTGAGGGAGGTTGTTGGTTGTCTGTCCATGTGAAGGACCTCCCAATGATTAGGCATTAGCTCTTGCATTGTGATGAGTTTTGAAAACTTTATTGAATCTCGAGAGTGACCAACACAATTCATCCTTTCTTGTGAATTTTTAGTCAACTTGAAGCCCCCTCCCATAATAGTATTTGAACCTTGAGCAACTAACTCCATTTCTTGCCATATGTGGTCCTTTCCTTCATGGCGTGGTGGGTTGTAGAAGTTGTCAACTTTGATAAGTAAATCTAATTTTTGGTACTGCAACTCCACTTAGATGTAAGTATCCCCAATATGATTGTCTATCATGTGCCATAGATCACTCTTCCGCCCAATAAGTGGTCCTCCACTCAGACCTATTGAATCTTTAGTTATGAACGAGGAAGAATTTGACCCTGCAATACTCCTAATGATTGACTTTGTACATGTTTCCAATTTTGTCTCCTGAAGGGCAAAGATTTGAATTCTTTTGTCTTTGATTAAATTTCTTACCATTCTTTTATTTTCCACCCTGTTGAGTTTCCTGACGTTCCAAAATAAATCTTTTATGTTTGATTCAGTCATAATACAAAGGTGATATCTATTGGACAGGAAGATGCTGAACAATCAAATGTTTATGTCACCTTCATCCTCTCGCCTCTTTTCCTTTTGACATGGCTCAAAACCCAACACCCTTATCCTTATACAAGATCTAGGTTTTTGTCCAGTTCCTTTATCAGTAAGTTCCTCCTATGTCTCCAACCATTTTCTGCATTCTTTGTGCAAGCTTCCCCTGTAGATTTCAACATAGCAGTTACTTCCGCTTGACCATCCATAATCTGAGTACACAATTGCTTTTGTGCCTTGGCCTTAGCTAATCATGCACTGAATGACCTTGCTCCTGTGACATTTGTTTTTAACCTTTTTTTTTATCCTCTCCAAAGTAGTGCAATGCAACCTTCTCTTGTAGATCCTACCCTGCCATCTATTCGTAATTTGATTCCTATCCATCCTAAGAAGTATCCATTTTCAGAAAACAGCATTCCTACTCCTATAAATCATGTTCAATAAGGACAAAGATATTAGTATTTGGTTCCTTCTCCCCGAATGCAATTGAAGAGTATCACACGTTTCACATCTTGTGGATGGAAGTATGACTTCAACTTGTTGTTCTCGCTGCCCTTATCAATGTGTATGTCCCACAGTTCCTCTATTTTGGATAGCTTAACTCAATGCTATTCGATTAAGATCTCCTCTTGGTATTTCAATCTTTGCAAACCAGCAACCTTAACGGGGACGAAGCTGATCACTTTAGCAACCTTTATGAGCTGCTGAAGAAAAGCTCCTTTTCTGGTCAGTTCTAAGCTGAGACAAAACATCCATTTGTAGTCAGCTTCCTTAAGGCCCCTTGCATCTGTCCTTTGATCCAGTGTTACATTCCAAGGTGTTTGGTTTAGGATGATATTCCGCTAACACTGTTGTAACTGCTATAATCTCACACCATTTCTTCTACGTTGGACATCCCCCCAAGGTATCAAGTGAAATGTAATTTTTTAAACACCATTGATACACTGATAATGCAAATTACGTCTGATTTCTTATGAGAAGTAGCTTCAACTAGTGCATGAGCTTTTTCATCTACCTGATGTATTACCTTTTCCCTCTTGAGGACCGGAAGGCAAGGGCTCGATGGGCATGCATTCCCTACACAGGGGGTTGACATAGCCACCATAACTTCATCTGAAGTAAGGTCCTGATCAACAAAGCTAAAGTCCTTTGTGGTTTCCATTGGTTAAATATAATTCTCATTATGTTGTATTAGTTTAGTATCAACTGTCATGTTGTATCTGAGGCAACATGAGATACATGGGTTTGAGTGACCTCCAGTTCACTGCAAATTTTCTGCTCCTCCAGAGATGATGGAGTTGAGTCCAAGTTACTCCATCCTCAACTAATCCCTATCTCATAGGATGTCTCTGCAAATCTTACAATGACATAACTAGGAATAATTCTTGATGCTGGCTTTTCGACAATTACTCGATAGTCTTTTACATCTCTCCATACCAAGGAATCTTTGTCTATTTCCTCCAACTTTGCAAAAGCTGAAATGGTTGTAGCTATTGCTTTCATGTTCCATAGAGCCATTGGCAAACCATGATCCTAATGCTTTCTCTGTTTATGTGAGTCATACAACCTTGTCCTAGTGACAAATCCACAATGCCGAGAATTGTTTCATGGAGTGATTCAATTTAGTTTTTAAGAGACATCTCTTGTAATTCAATTTAGCATTGTGGAGTGATGACCAAATACCTCCCATCAGCCATAATAGCTTGCCTCCTTAGGTGCTTATGATACTTAGCATCGTCAAATACATAATCAAACTTCCCTGCAATGTTCAGGCCTTTATTGTTGCCCTCGATTCTAACAACTAGGCAGTGATCATGCAAGAACTGTAATATCTTTTGCGTAGCAGATATATTGCTTCTTTTGATCTTTGCTGTTGCTGGAGGTGCTGAATCAAGTTCTTTCAGAGGCAAATTTGTATTTGTGTTATGATGAGATGAGGTATTGGTATCACACATCTTTCCATCATGTCCTTTCCGAAGGCACACAGCAGAATTTTAGAGCATTTATCTGCCTCATGCCCCTGCTTGAACCACCGGTAGCATCTCCTCTGAATTCTCTAATTCCTGAAGAAGGTGTTATAGGAAACCCGCCAGCCCTATTGGTCTCCTTCACCAGTTATTACTTCTTTGCACCTTATTCTTATTCTCCAGAGCCTCCCTCTTCCTCCTTCTCTTGCTTATCACTGTCTCCCATCCTTCTGATCTCCATTGGAGGCGATCAATTTTGCATCGGAGGCTCCATGAATTTCCTTCACTTTCTACTGAAACTTGCGTTCCAATGCAAGAGCGCCTCCTTCATAATGTTGCAGCTCCACTCCTGCCTGCATGTGCTCCCCGAGTGTTCTTCCTACCCCTATGGATATTGTTTACTGGCCGGATATGGCTGGAGGGGCTTCCCGACGGCCATGCGACGTGTGTGGCTGTTGGTCTTCCCCATTGTGGGCGGGTGACGTTTCGTCTCCCCCACATGCTTTCTGCCGTGATATATTGTTAACCTGCTAATTTTCTTCATCTATACACCAGCATGAAGCTAAACTGGATGTTGAAAATTGACCATCACATCGAAGATCTTCATGTATATGTTGTTCTGGTCTTCCATATTCTGATTAGTTATTTAATTTTCGGTTTTGTTGACAGATACTCAAACAAAAGTATTTCTTTTGGGATAGTCGATATTGGGCACTTCCCAAATGCTGCAGAGAAGTTTGGAGTATCTTTGCCTGGTAGCATTCTCAACTTTAATTATATAGTACTTGATAAAATTGTATTTCAGTATCTACTCATGGACCATGTTTGATAGAGATTTCAAAACTTAGAAGTGAACTTTTGATTTTGAACTGAAAACTTTTTATTTGCCAGCAGCATCATTACTCAGATGTCCAACCATCCCTCATGCACCCATATCCCTCGTGCATCTCCTATTTCCTGCTAAATTTGTGGCTTTTCGTATAATTCAATTAACACTTTCGTTGCTCTTTCTTTCTTGGAAGGTCATCTTCCTGCCTATATTTTGTTCGACAACGGAGTCGAAGTTGCTAGGCTGCCAGAATTCAATTATGCAGGAATTTCTGCTCCAAGGATTACCAAGGTAAGTTGTTCTTTGGTTAGTCCTTGATAGAATGCGTCTTTCATGTTTGATGATGAGATATAAATGGGCGACGACTTATTTACTGTTGGACAAATTAGTAGAAGAAACCCAAGTAAATAAGTTTAACTAGGGTAAATATCTTTTTAGTAGATGAATAGTTTGTCAAGTCACAAGTAAGAAGCAAGGAATTAACTTTTGTTTTAGAATAAATCCAGCTTCATCAGTGGCAACTTTGAAGTGATAATCAACAGTATGGTGGAATAAATAGGCACGAAGAGTTATATATGATAAATGTATTGTGTGAAGGAAATGAGTAAATAAATTATTGTGCGAAGGAAATGAATAATTTTAACCATATCCCCAAGTAAATGAACTCCATCCCAAATAAAAATGAATCCTCAGGATTAAGCATTCATTATTTTGTGAAGGAAATGAATGAAATTTCATTCATCCTGGTGTTTGCTAAAAGCCTTGCACTAATCTTCAGATGTGTTTGCTTAACTAGTTCACTGAAGTCCAACATAACCAACCCTCAAATTGAATATTTTATTTGTTAATCTGGGTTAGGATAATATTCACCAAACTTGTTCAATAAAACATTTCAAAGTAGAAGGTGACCTGGACAATATGCGGGTTCAAAATAAAGCCCAAATGAGACATCATAATTAAAGCTCCACTGCCAAGTTATCCAAAAGTGGAATTTATTCTTAGGACATATGCCTTTATGCTTTTATTCGATTTTATCATTAATCAGTGTATACATAGGGCACTTCAGTTTCCTGTTTTAAATTTCTGAACCCTACTCGGCATTAGTTGCTACTGACTTCACGGTTAATTAATTCAGCCTTATTTTCTCTTGCATGCACGGCCACCAAACATGTTTAATCTCATAATGTTAGTCTAGTAATGCTACTTAAGTGGACAGAAGGTTCATGCATGCTCCATGTTTCTTTCTAATTGCAGAAGCTTCTTTGCCAACAATTTGAACTTGACGGACGACTTATTGAATATATCTCTGAATAGGATGATGCTATGCAATTTTTTTCGCCGACCTGTATCAAATAGTGCCTGTTGTTTTTGTTTTACTTTGCTTTTGTTTATTACTTGATCAAGCCTCAAATGAGAGGATATAATAGCCATCATTAATCACATGCAGTATATGTGGAAGTAAACCTTTTCTCATCTTCTCAAATTTACACGGGACTTGTTTCCCAGTGTCCATTTAGTCGTTCTCTGTTCCTTCCTTTTTAATGATTGGATATACAAAAAGTAGGGATGAGAATTTGATACGTTTACAACTTTATTTTGGCAGTCTTATCCTACTAGCTTTTTTTCATATAGCTCAATAGAAACCCACACAATCTTTTCTTCACCATATAATCTAATCTCCTGAACTTTACCATACCCTAGACGAGAAACCCTTTAACTCTTATTATTCTAACTAATCAAATTTGGAATCCATTATTAATCAAACATCTCGCACTTGTCTGGGGGATCACGGACGCGGTCACGAGGCAACAGCAGCAGAGAAATAAAAAATAAATTGTTTCTGAGACCAAGAAGGGTCGTCTTCTGGCCCCTTCCTTTATTTCTTGCCCGGGACGTACATCGCACTCCATTTTGAATGCTTCAGCCATCGGTCAGCAGCTCAATCTTAAAGTCTCTCCAACTCTCACCTGCCAACCCCCAACTGAGATCTCATTAAGTCGTGCCTGCCCACAACCACCATGAATAATTTTATATGACACCTCCTCATCGACGCACCATTCTCTGCGTTCCATTACTCTGCCTCTCCCGTTACAACTTTGCTTCTCTTCTCATTCCGTCAGCAGCTTATTCGGACAACCTATTTTAATTTTAAATTTGACCTGATTCACTTGAATTGAGGAATCAACTTTGAACTTAATCTTCATAAGCTGGGTAGCCGAGGAGGTTAGAAGAGTCGAGAGTGGATGGGTTTTCCAGGAATCAAGTGGGTAAGCACGGAACATATGATATCCAACATAACTAACGTGACATTTACTCGATATTTAAATTGAGGTTCCGTTGTGTTGCTATTGGTCTTCATCTCTTGCCCTGCTGAGACTTATCCACAATTACGTGGCAATGGGTCTTCTTAATCTATATTGAGGTTTTAGAATAATATGCATGAGGCGCAGTTCGGGGGGGACAAGGAGGAGGACACGAATCTATCCGTGCAAGTCTTGTTTCAGGACTAAATTCTGCAGCACCTTAAATTCTTCATCAGGCACATAAAACATGGACAAAATGAGTGATGATAAACTTTATAATTTCCTTTTATTTTACATATCATATTTTTTCTTAGAAAAAGTTTAGTATGCAAAAATCTAAATAGTTATAGCGTTTGAGATATAATCTAACCGACCCACATTCTAATATTTCTCAATTTTACCTACATTTTTTGATGTTTTAAAAAGTAAAAATATTTAATCTAAGTTTTAAGGTCTATATTTATATTTTTCATTTTTAATATTCTCTTCAAATTTTAAAATCTATATTTATATTTATATATTTTATCATTTTGTAAATATAAAAATATTTTTAAAATATTAGAGTTATATTTATATCCATTTAAATTTGTTTTACTGATATGATTATTTTTAAATATTACATATATATTACTATTTGATCATAGGAAGCATATGTTTATCCGATTGAGGATATGAGTTTATTATCTATTTTTTTTAAAAAAAAATATAACGAGCAAAGCTTATCGGATGAAAGTTATGAGTTATAAATTTATTAAATTAAAAAATATTATGATAAGATATATTATTATATAGGAGAAATGAGAGTGTAGGGATTTTAGAAGATAAATAATCCGCGTCCTCGTAATGTGACGCCGGACGTCCGCACCCGCCACACTCACCGGACGGTATTGAGTTAAGACCCATTCCACGTCGCGCGGTGGGTTCGTGGTAACTTCGCGAACGTGGACGGGAACGGAACGCGTTTGGGAGGTTCTCGGCGGTGGCATTTCAAAATATTTGTCGTCTGCCAACCCCAACGCTTCACCCATCTAACCTCGATGGTGCGGGTCCCGCACCACCGCCACCGCCACCGCCACTTCCCCCCGCCCATCGTGCCGTTCATTTCACGGCACGCCGGCGAGGTAACCGACTTCACCATCCGTTATTTTCCCTTTTATATCGCCGATCCGTCATCATTACCGTCATTCTAATAATATAACGGTCTGAGTCCCTCGTGTCTTGATTTATATCGTCATCTACCATTTCGTTATACTCCCTCATTACGTTATTTGGCGTAAGATGGACGTTAGTAATGCAGAATGGTCATTCGAAAAATAAATTAAGCTCCCCATTTCGTCGTCGCTCTCGTTCTTCCTCGTTTTCCAATATACGTCGTCTCACGAAGAAGCCCAGCGCGAGGAAGAAGAAGAAGAAGAAGAAAGAAAAAGAGGAGAGGAGGAAGGGGAGGAGAGGCCGCGAGAGATGGAGAGTGGCACCCAGGTGCAGGAGCTCACCTCCGGCGCAAGCGGCCGCATCATCCCGGTGTTCCGGAACATGCGGAGGTCAATTCCGTCGCCGGCGTCGTTCCTCCGCGTCATCCTTCTGCTGCACTCCCTCGCCCTGTGGTTCCTCCTCCTAATCCGCCGCCGCAGCCCGATCTTCCCCAGGACGTCTGCGCCAGATTCGCCGCGCCGTAAGAAAAGCCGTGGGAGGTGGTCGGCGGCTGCGGAGGAGGAGGACGTACGGCGGAGGAGGGAGATCGCCGAGGGGGTGGAGATGGTCTCCTCGTTGGAGGAGACCGCCTGCCGATGCGACACGTTCTTGTTCCTCGGCCCGAGGAGGAAGGCGCTCTTCTGCCGGTCGTGGCTGCCGGCGTCAGGGGATTTGAGGTGAGATTTCGATCTGATGTCGTGGTCAAGAATTAAGGTCTTGTTTCCCATCAGCCATTCGATTGCAACCGGTTGCGTCTGTTTGTGACGAACCTGAAGTTTTCGAATATTCCCTTTCTAAATTTGGATGCTTGAGAAGGCTGGGAATTGTTTATGGTTGTCCTTTTACCTAGGGAAAAAATATACTTCTCTTTTCCTTTCTGTGTGTTCGATGTACGCTTTGATTATACTCTTTCTCCTCGGCAAATTGGAGCTTCGTAGTCACAGAACATGCATGCTCTGGAAAAGCCCTAGCTTGCATTTTATTCGGTAGGCCTTATAAATCTCTCTTTAAGCTGAATTTTAAACTTTTTCTTTTTTTTTATCTATATCTATAACATGAATTTACTGCTCTCTATAGAAAAAACATGAACTGAATGCTATGCTTATCGGTCAATACTTACCGTATTATTTTTATTAAATCGATGTTTTGTTTAATTTCTAATTCCAATACTATTCTTTCTTGAGCCTGTCATTATTTAGTTTGTATGCCAATCATTCAAGTCGAGTTAGTCTGAGTTCTTTTTTTCATTCATTATTTCCTGGTAAGTTGAAAGTAGGGCTTTATTTCAAATTTCGTTAGTGTTTTTTCCCCCAAGCCTCTGCTTTTTTGGTTCATATGGGAGTTGTTATATGTAGTGTTGTATCCTACTGTTAGCATTTACTTTCAAATTGTATAATTTCTTCATGTTTAATTATCTAGTTACTCGTTCCTGAATATAATCGGTTTGATACGCCTCAATGTGTTGAATTACTAGAAATGAGTCTCCAAGTCTTCTTCTTTTTAGCTTTCAAATTTTAGGATGATCAATACTGTAATCAAAGTTCTTTAGAGTTAGTGAAAAACTCTAAACCGATTGGTTGGGATCAGCTAGGTGGCTATCCTTATTCAGATTTCTATACCTAAAGTGACAGTCTGAACAGTTCTTAGCTTGACGACTCAAGATTGTGGTGGTTTTAAAAGGCATACAAACTTAAATCCTAAGTTGTTTTGTGATCAATGGTCTACTGAATGATGTTTTTCTTTAATTTTTCAGGGCTATAATTGTGATAATACATGGGCTTAATGAACACAGGTGAGGAGTTCTTAACTCTTAACATTTACATTCAGTTGTATGCATAGGCACATAAGTAGATGCACAATGCATAGAGACGTGTGATAGTGATCCCTCGACTTCAGCTTTCTAATCATCACTATGTTATTTGCACAATATACTTGATAGTGAAGTATATGCACTAGCATTTCCAATATATAGGATCTTGATTGATAAAATGCCTGCTCTTTTTCAGTGGAAGGTACTCACATTTTGCCAAGCAACTTATGGCACACAACTTTGGAGTATATGCAATGGATTGGATAGGTGCGTGCATTAATTTTAGCCCTTTCCTTGCATCATTTTTGAAATGTAAAAGATGGAATTCTGTCTGTGTCCTAATTCTAGGATTCTTTCTATGCTTTCTTTCTCATTCAATGTTTGAGAGACAACTAGATGATGAATAATAGGTGTACTAAAAAACAAAAAATTGGATGAACCTGATGTTTACCAAATTATTAATTTGTTAAAAACTTGGTCAGGCCATGGTGGCAGTGATGGATTGCATGGATATGTCCCTTCACTCAATCATGTTGTGGAGGACACTGTAAGTTGAATTGATTGATATTTTCTATTAATCTCGTAACTGCTGGTTTTTGATGATTGAAAACTTTCATTTTTCATGTTTGCAGGAAAAATTTCTGGAGAAAGTCAAATCAGATAATCCTGGTGTACCTTGTTTTCTATTTGGTCACTCTACCGGTGGAGCTGTGGTTTTGAAGGTAATTTCATTTATAGGTGAAAAAGAAATTTCTCCTGTTGCTCGTCTTGGTTATTTGAATTTATATTGTGTTCCTGATGTCATCAACCAATTTATTGAATTGCAGGCAGCTTTGCTACCTCATATTGAGGCCATGGTGGAAGGGATCATCTTGACATCTCCAGCACTTCGTGTGAAACCAGCTCATCCAATCGTTGGGGTACTTGTTTCCTCCATATTTTTGTATACATCTTATAATTAAACCCAGTGGGGATTATGTTTCAGTAGTTTTACTGCACTAGCGATGGACTATACATTGCATGGCACTTCAAAGATGCTCAAATATCTTATTAGCAAAATATCAAGCAGAAGAGAAGGGAATAAGTCTCTAAGGGTTTTACTTATATTGCAGGCTGTGGCTCCAGTTTTTTCAGCTGTGCTGCCAAAGTTCCAATTCAGGGGAGCCAACAAGAGGGGCATTCCTGTGACGAGAGACCCAGCTGCCCTGTTGGCCAAGTACTCAGACCCACTGGTTTACACAGGACCGATAAGAGTTCGAACTGGGCATGAGATCCTGCGCATAACATCGTATCTGACCCGAAACATGAAGTCCGTCACTGCACCCTTCTTGGTCCTCCATGGGACTGCTGATAGGGTGACTGATCCATTAGCATCACTGGACTTGTACAACATTGCTCCCTCCCAACACAAGGATATAAAGCTATATGAAGGCTTTCTACATGACCTTCTGTTCGAGCCTGAGCGTGACGAAATTGGCATGGACATAATCGATTGGATGCTCGTGAGGTTGCAGGCATAAAAAGCTGGGTAATTGTTGCACACATTTTCTTTTGAAGATGAACTTTTTCTATTGCTTACAAAATCACGGCAAAAGAATGCCTGATTTGAGTAATAGTTCTTCTGTGTTCTTTATTTTCTCATGAAGATAAGGGTATTCCATAGGTTTATTATAGACAGTGATCTTACTGTAAATGCATTCTAAAAGTTCATTTTGAAAAGTTTTATATATGCTTATTTATTACTAATCCCTGGTGTGATGCATATTATTTAGTGTGCCCTCATATATCCTGGTCCAAGACTACCAAAACCCTAGAAAAATAGCCCAATTTGATATCCCCTCAGCAGGTGGATGTGATATAACCTTAGGTCTTTTGCACATTTGGTGAGTTGTGATGAAATAGATAGTAGTTACATAGCTATTATGATGAGTTCATACACTAGGATAATTAAAAGCAGATATAAGTTGTGGTGTTCTTCAGAGTTGAGACTTGGGTGGTCTCAGAACCCTGACAACTGCAAAAACACTGAAGAAAGCTGTTCTAGTTGCATATATATATACGCACGCACACATTGGATCTCAGTTACACACAAGCAAAGCTTTCCAAGTTGCATCTTTCTCTTCTTCCTTTAGTAACTTTTTTCAACCCATGGTACAATTATTATACAAGAAGAGATTCTGCATGTTGTGTAATGTGGGGGACAATACATATAAAGAGATGTTGTAGGGCATTCAAATGCTGAATCGATTGGACTTTGGAAATTAATTGAATTTCACTCACTTCCTCTATGAAACGACAAGTAAAAGTGTGGCCCATGTTTGCTGCAATGGCTTGTATTTCAACAGTATATTGTCTGCTATGTGTATGCATTGTTGTGTCGCATTGGCTTGGCTGGATCTCACAGACTGCATTTTACCAACCTTTCTGCCAGATTAAGTTAAAAGTTATATTCTCAAATCTTAATTTTTAGGACAAAGTTGCTAGTTTAGCGAAGAGGCAGCAAGTTCACAATTACTTCCACAGGCCACCACCCTTTCGCCTTTGTCATATTATAATTTTATATTTGGCAGATATTTTGCATAATTATAATTTTATATTTCATTATGTTGTTGTTGATTTATATTTGGTAGCCCTAAACAAAAGATGTGTCTGTGAATGTGAATGATGAGCGCGGTGGAGGAAGAGAGGGACCATGAAGCTTCTTCCTCCCTTCCCTTCCCTTCCCTTCCCTTCCCTTCGCCCTTCCCTATCCTTCATCAAAGAGGTACTTGTCTTTAATAATTTTTCTGTGCTGCTTCACTGGCCTTAAATCTAATCAATCATTAGGGTCCCTTCCTTTTCACACACACCCTGTACGTTTCTGTCATCCTCTTACTCTCCTCGTGTGTTTTTGTTTCTCATGTTCTTTCTTTCTTCCTTTTTTTTAATTTCTCCCTTTCTTTGATTTGTCTGCGAGTGCATCTGTAGGTTCACTTTCTGCACGCATTTAATTAATCAGGCATGTGGAAAATATATACAACAATTGAGATTAATTTTCTTAAGAATAATTGGGATAATTAGTCAAAAAAATAAAACTCAAGAAGCACTCAATTAAGTACACGCATTAGATAGATAAATAATTACTTGGCCTTAAAAAATTTCTTAATCAATTATTAAACTTTGAATCTAGATTCTTATCTAATTATTAGGTTATCAGTCCTAAATTAGTTGTTAGTGATGTCGTAGTAATGTTCGTATAGTTAGATTTTTAACCTTGGTATTATTGATGTGATTAAGTTTTATTATTATTATTATGATAAAATCAAGTTTTTATGCATATACAGTGGAATATTTTTATTAATAAATAATTTTAAAAAAAATATAAGAAGCGTTAAGTCTTAAATTTATGCAATTTGATCAATTATTATTGTCATAGTAGAAGACAAGTTAGTTTGTACAAATCTTATATTTTTGTTCAAGAGTCTAGTTAGAGTGATAAGAAGGTTTAAGATAAATTTTTAAAAAAATGATATTTTTTTATTTATAGAGATGACAGTGATACTAAATAAAGTATTAATCTAGGTATACATAGTCCTAAAATCTCTCTGATATGTGATGTCTGATCTAAATTAGTTTCAGCTCTTGAATTAAAATTAATAGGGTTTATACGGCATTTGAGCATTTAGGCTTAAATAGTTGAATACATTCAGATCTCAGTTCTTACAGCAGTGACTTTAAAAAATCAATAGGCTTTATATAATTGGAGGTGACTTTAGTGAAGAAAAACTTAGTCGGCTTTATATAATTGCTCGTGTTAAAAAATTCCAGTATCATTAACTAGATCAATTGGATGAAGAAAAAAAAAGTCCCCTTTAGTGAAGACACACACGAGGTTGATAAATTTTTTAACACGAGCAGCAAAGAAGATGCATTCGGAAAGGAGCATAAGCAGCATCGATACCATCAAATGTAACCTGTGGACTCGACAATTTATCTGCTTAATAAATCCCTGCCTCCTTTATATTAAGAATATAAAAATTAGTTGATTAATCAGTCACTGTGGGGAATGGGGGGATTCCATTTGGAACTCCACCTACACACATTCACCTCCAAATCCAACTTGGAAGTATTTAAACCAGTTACTCAAAAAATAAAATAACAAAAAAATTGTGCAAAGCAAGACAGAAAGTGTTCTCGGCCTATCATCCTATTATTTGTTAAATATAAAAAGCACTTCATGTAAATTTTTTATTTTAAAAATATAATTCTTTAAGGAAAGGAGAAAGGGAACGTTGATATCAATCTACAGCCATTCCACCAGCTTTTGCATGGAGTAAAAGAAAATATAAAAAAAAAGGTCCCTCGCTTTGAATTCCAGTGCAGCACGCTAAACTGCACTACAGCACAGCACACGAAAGTGTTTTGTAATGTTTGCTAAACGTACGGAGGCAGCTCATGGGAATTAGGTGGACTGTTTGGATCAGAGTTCATATAAACTCCTGTATTGCAACTGGGTAAAAAGATGGTGCTTGCACATCAATGAGTAAAAATATTTTTTAAAAAAATTGTAGAAGTTTTAAACTCACAATTTTTCACTGATGCTAAATCACATGAATCATGCATAGCTAGTAGGTATTTATAACAGGTCGAGCTATTAGACCTGATCAGATAGCATGCCGTGCTCCCTCTCCCTCTCTCCTTCTTCTTTTTTGCGTTGTCGAGTCCTCTCTTCTTGTCCTCTTACTTCTTTCTTTCCCCTTGGAACTCCCTCTTCTTCCCAATGTGTCGTTCTGAGTTTGATCCGACACAGTAAAATTTGTGCTTTAATGAGTCGTGCTCAGATCAGTCGAAGCATTTCCAAGGGCTTATATGTTCATCCTTGTAGGTAGGTCTAGGTCTGAGTTCGGATCGAGTAGCATTTCCAAGGGCTCAAGTATTCCTGCCCAAATTAAACAAGTGAGATGGAAAAGAGATCCGTCGCATGCACTTTACTTCATCATCTCAGCTCCACCAACGACCCCCTTTTGTTTTTTTGTTTCCCCCTTTCTTTCTCTCTTTTTTTGCTTTAGTTAGGAATAAAAGGAAATTAATGGATAATCCAAACGAATGAATATAATTGTCTCCGGTTTGTCCTCACCCCTCTCGGATAAGATCGTTCGATTGATTGCAGAAATCAGATATAGAAAATTATTCCTACGGCACACCCTGCTGCATGGCATTTAGATCTTCTTCTTTTTTTGCCCTTCGACAAATATACGATCAAAATGATAAATTAATCGCAGGTGAGCAGCACATGAAAGTGCAGGAGGGTACAGCAATGAGTCCTTCCTTCTGCATCCCTTTGCTTAATTGGCTTCTAATTGAATTATTGGTACGCAGCAAAGCCAGCCTCCTCTCTTCCTTTTTCTCTGGAAAAAAAATACTTTTAATTGATTAGTTAGTTGTTTTTTATTTTTTAAAAATGCCAAAAATATTATTAATAATCTACTGAGGAGTTTACCTGATGCTGCTTAGATTGAGTAACGATTGTCTTATTATTTTGAATTATTTAAAGCAGAATTTTTTTTTAAAAGAAATGTTTTCTTGAGCTCCGGGCTTCTTCTCCTGCTTTGTTAAAGGAAAAGGCGGCGGCGGTGGTGGTGGTGGAGGTGGTGAGGAGCAGGAGTAGGAAAGAGAGGAACAAAGTCCTTCACTTGGCCATTAAGTTTTAGGGCTTCCTCTTGAGTCTTGACCCACCCACCCACCACGTTAATATTTATACAAATAAACGTGATTGCTTTTGCAAAAGGCAATACATAAATATCACAATGTGACTCAATCAAAAATAAATTGATCTGATCAAACCCCAAACGCTCCATTTATTTCGTGATGTCCGATTAATTAAATAATTAATTGTTTACGGTTCATGTCTCCTCCTCCTCCCTCTTTAAATACCACCCCCTGCCTTCCCCTCCTTCGTTCGTCTAAACCACAAGCAGCAGCAAGCAATCAAACAACGAGCCCTTCTTCTTCTTCATCTTCTTCGATCGCAGAAGAATTAAAAGAGAGAAATAAGAAATGGATCCTTCGCTGGCGAAGAAGCTCTGGAAAATGATCCGCACCGCCTACTACATGCTCCGCAAGGGCTTCTGCAAGCACAAGCTCATCATGGACCTCCACCTCCTCCTCAAGCGGGGCAAGCTCGCGGGCAAGGCCATCGGAGACTTCGTCACCTTCCACCACAGCATCCACAGCCACCGCCACGACGATATGGCCGCCGGCGCCTTCCACAACCCCGGCGAGGTCGAGTTCAGCTGCAGCAACACCCCCTCCTACCCCTCCTTCTTCCTCGCCGCCGCCGGCAGGCGCAAGAACCGCCGCCGCCTCGACCCGCTCGACGTCGCCGCGGTGGTCCGGGAGCTCGAGGCGCTGAGCGCGGAGATCTCCGGCGTCGAATCGGCAGCCGCGTCGCCGGCGCCGGCGCTGACGTGGGGGGTCGGGCGGAGCAGCCCGGCGGTGGCGGCGCGGCAGCTGAGGATAACCGACTCGCCCTTCCCGGTGAGGGAGGACGAGGAGGAGGGCGACGGCGGCCGGGTGGACCTGCAGGCGGAGGAGTTCATCAGGAGGTTCCGCGAGGAGCTCCTCCTGCAGCAGAGCGTGCCCGTGACGCCGGAGAACGCCCAGTTCCGCCGCTGCAGGCCTGCCTGAGACGGCGCCGAACCTTCCTTCCTTCCATTGCTGCTTTTGCTCTCTGCACTTTTTTTAATCGGCCGCTTCCAAAAGAAAAATAAAAAAAATATGGCAGTAAAAATTTCAGATTATTCTTGTGTTGCTAATTAATTGTGAGGTGTTTTAATGTTGATTACTTGATAGAATATAGAATTCAGGGAAGGTTTTATTTATTTCTGCATTCATGAGATCTTATTATTATTATCAATGCGTTACTGGTAAATTATGGTAAATATAAATTACAATTGTTAGAGGTTTCCAAATTGATTAAATGGATCCAAATATTTAACCGAATCACAATTAACAAATGAAGAAACTGTAAAAGTTAAATAAGGAAAGAAGAGCGCAGCCAATTAGCTTTACTCGTTATATATCTCTTTCCTTTTTCCTTAATGATGGATTGGAGTGAGTCTCCTTCCTTCCTTCCTTAATCTTTTTTCTTTTGAAAGTGCTCTCTCTGAAATCTGACGTCCGCTTCAAAAGGTCGAGTCCTTCTCCATCTGTGTTGTGCTGTGATTGGTTCGGTTTAAATTATGATCCATCGATCAAATACTAAATATTAGACATGTCCGTGTGGAGTTAGGGATGGGAAATAAGAGAGCAGTGGAAGGACAGAGACCCAATAAAAGGCTTCTTTTGAAACTTGGTGGGAGGATTGTTGTCTATTTATTATTTCAGCAAAATACAAAAAGTTTTGTTTTTTTTTCTTCTCCTTCTCGTTAAAAAAACCAGCATTAACTTGCTCCAATTGATCGGCTTGAGCAACAGCAACAAAACAAAAAAATGAAACATGTAGGCACCACAGTGCACCTTCCGTGAATCTTTACGTTACCTTTTCTTTTTCTATAAATAAAATAAAATTTTAATATCATGTTATGATTATAACATTCCGTAAAAAGTTTTAGCTTTACATCGCATCAATCAAAAATCAATCAAAATTAATTCATAATTTTTATTCTAGAAAAGATATTTACACGAATTAGTACGCATAGGATTAGTACTCTAAACTAAACATAGTATAATAAACTTTTTTTTTCAATTTAATAAAAATTATTATTCTTAATTTATTACTTAAACATTCTCTATTTTTTTCCTTATAAATATGATATATAAATTTTATTATAATTTAATTTATTCAACAAATACTCAATATCTCTTCTATCTACATTAATAGTTTTGTACGTAAGTTGTTCATTTCTCTAATTAAAATAATTAAACTCTGTACTCATTAAATAAAAAAAAAGTCCAACGAGTAGAGAGAAATTTTAATCTCTATTTTAATAGTTCTAACAAATAATAATGGTTAAATTTTAGATATATTAATTTATAATATTTAAGATTAAGTTTTATCAAAATACTCAGAAATATATTATATTACTTATTTATTTCCTAAGTAGGATGAGACGCTCATGGTGGGCTGATTTATTGGCCTCATCTGCAATGATTGAATGAACTGTGAACTCTGAAACCCAACAAACCCAATTGGTGGGCCTCATTTCTAATAATTCAAGGAATTATGGAGTCAAATCGACAAAACAACGCAGAAACTTACCTCACATTCTCACGGGCAGGAAGAGATTTAAAAGAGAAATTTTGCAACCCAAGTGGATTTTTCAATCCATCCTATTACATATAAAATCACACATTATTATTATATTACAAGGTAGATTGGGAATCCGCCTTTTAATTAGGAGCATTAACTATTAACTCACTCATTATGCTGTCACTTTAACTTTTTATCTCTTTCTTTATACATCATAATTCCTCTCACCTTTCTTCAGCTGCAGTCCGGCAACGACCGGCCGGTCAACGACTGGGAGCGTGGCACCCTCCTCTTCAATTAACTCGTCCTCTTGTGACTCACTCCTCCTCCTTCCCACCTTTACTCCCTTCAACTAATGAGTGTATAATGAGTGAGTCTACCATCACATGCCGCCACCTGCAGTTAAATTATTATCAAAGAAGAAGAATCCACCCAGGTCAACTAGATTTCTCCCAGTATGTATATATATATATATGTGTGTGTGCTCAACTAGAAGTCTTGTGCATGAGAAGAAAGGAAAGGAAAGGGAAGTATGGCATGGCATGATGCACTTCCTTTTATATATCTCTCTTACATAATGCAATCCATGCCCCCCACCACCGTCTTCCTCCATCGCCTCCCTCTCCGTCCCCCACACACGCACGCACATATTACAAGCTGTCGTTCTTCACAGATTATATCTACATGCATGTATAAATCTGTGTATATATATATATACATACAGACGGCCTGAAGAGGGAATCAGAAAGAGAGATCATCGATGGAGAACCAGCTGCCGCTGCTTCACCTGAGGACGACGGCGACGGGGAAGCGGGCTCCGCAGACGACGACGCCCTGCTGCAGCAGGGTGGGGCTGAAGCGGGGGCCATGGACCGCCGATGAGGACGAGGTCCTCGCCAGCTTCGTGCGCCGGGAGGGGGAGGGCCGGTGGCGCACGCTGCCCAAGCGCGCCGGCCTCCGCCGCTGCGGCAAGAGCTGCCGCCTCCGCTGGATGAACTACCTCCGCCCTTCCATCAAGCGCGGCCCCATCTCCGACGACGAGGAAGACCTCATCCTCCGCCTCCACCGCCTCCTCGGCAACCGGCACGCATCCTGAACTCTGCTCTAATCCATTTACAAAATTGCAAGTCACGTCTGCTGGTTGATTGAAATTTTTTTCTTTCTTTTTTTTAAAAAAAGGTTTAATCAATGAACAAATATTAATTGCAGGTGGTCGCTGATCTCCGGGAGGATCCCCGGGAGGACGGACAACGAGATCAAGAACTACTGGAACACCCACCTGAGCAAGAAGCTCATCAGGCAAGGCATCGATCCGCGCACTCACAGGCCCCTCGCCTCTGCCGCCGCGAACCCAAACTCCACCGCGGCTGCCGCCGCCAGAAATAAAGAGGAGGTCGACGGCCGCGATCTCGGATGCTTGGGCGGGCTAAACCTTCACTACTCCGGCGGCGGCGGCGGCGGCGGCGGCGGCGGCGACGACGACGTCGGCTGTGGAACCAAATTGGGAGCGGTGGCCGACGAAGGGGTCGTCTTCTCGACGGGTTACTTCGATTCCTTCGTCGACGAGGACATAATTTTCATGCAGCAATTGATGCACGCCAACAACGACAGCAGTCAAGATCTCAACGCCGTGACTAATAATGAGAAGAATAAGCAGGTCGAGGCGATGACGAACTTCAATCCTCCGACGAGCGCATGCCCTCTGGGGTTGGAAAGTGTTATTTGGGAGGCCGACGCATTCGCCGCTTTCCCTGTCAATTATTTGGCTGGTGAAGGATTCGCTGGAGTTTATACGGATCACGAGCGCAAGTATTAGTCGATTAATTACGTGAAGTAATTGCTTTTTTTTTGCTTTTAAAGGAGTACTGGATTTTTAGTTTATTAATCTCCATGCCGGCGTTTGTAAACGTCAGTTGATTAATTATTCTAACTCCATTATCGACGGTCACTTGTAACAAGTTGTATTAATTCAGCGTAGCATTTGGTGATTACTCAATTACGACTTTCTCTGCAAAACTTGTCATCATCAGGAAACTAGTTAATTATATAGGCAATATTAAAGTTTATATGGAAATAAAAGGCCATTGGTCAATTCCCCAATATTCTTTGTCTTTTCACTCCACTTCCCCCTTTCTATCTTGTTACAAGATGGGTTGACCTTTCTTCCAAGATTCCTATTCCTGTGAGCAGATGACATTTTTTTTCTATTTCTATTAGATCTTAATTTGACTTTAGTCAAAAAAAAAAGAGTAAAAGAGTTGGTCTTAAAACTTAAGATTTTATATTTCATTTATTTAATGGCATAATAGGGTATTTATTTTTTTATAAAACAAAGATTCTCTAAATAATAATAACACACTATAATTCCAAAGCAAATAATACTTAATTTTTGGTAAAAAAAAATGTTACCCAAAATTGATATATAAAAATAATATATATAAAGGGTAATGATAAAATTTTAAATTATAACAATGAAAAAATAGAATATTTATTAAAAGGAAAATGCAGATATCGTGGGGGATCAAAAACTTTTAAAATTGATTGCCATAATTAATTGTCAGGTCTCAGGATATCTGAGCAGCTCCTGGTATCTCATGATAAGACAATGGTGATTGAAACGTGTTGGTCCACCTGGGAAATCTTATCTAGATCTCTGGTTTACTTACTCCTGCTGGTACTAACAAGGAAAGCCAAAGGGACACCACCTTATCTAGATCAATTGCGAGTCCCCGATACCGGAGACCATTAGCTTTGCTTGGACCGGGAGTTGAGCATCAAACACAACATACACGTTGGAGGGAAGGTAGCTGGTCTCTCTCTCAACCCCTTAATAATTCATCCAAACATGTCGCGCTTGTAGTTTCTTGCACTATCGCCGTTCAGACAAATTTGCAGCACCATCGATTGGATCACATCATTACACTTTGAAGCAATAAAAGAAAGAGGTATGGTTCTATTGAATCAATCACAGTAGCTTTCTACAAAGAATTTATTCCTGTTCTCCTCTGAACATAGAAAAAAAAGAAAACAGTTGCACAAAGCAAAATGAAGTTACACTTTGGAGTTTTCTACCCACTGGTGAATTCAGTAGTTGCTGTATATAGAAGGAAAATGGGGACTTCTGCTATGTGGGAATTTTTATTCAGCGGTAGGTGCGGTATGTCGGGGTGTACATGCAACTCTCTGCATGTTTCACTAGGTCGTGTGGGCGAGGAAGACGAGTGCCCAAACCTGCAAAAGGAGAAAGGGAAAGACGGCGAGCTGATTGTAAATTGGTGCTCAATACTTGGGTGGGTGTTGTTATATTTCAGCTTGAGGTAGAGAACAGACCGAGTTCGTATACTTTGGCCGCTACATTTGCAGCGATGTTTGCCGATATCTTTCTGATGTTTTTGAACGGAGGATAGATCAGTCCCTTGTCGAAGTTCTCCTGCGTTACTTGGTTGGCTAAAGCTTCCGCTGTTCCGAACACAAGGAAATCCTCATGACATTGCGACTCGATAGCAATTGATGCCCCCAAAGAGGTATTGTTCTACTTACAGGCAGCGAGGAGCAGTTGGTCGTGCATGCGAATGGCTCCTGTCATCACCAAGCCGAGACCAAGGCCGGGAAAGATGTAAGCATTGTTCGCCTGGAAAATACACAGCATGCAAACAGTTCAATGATATGCATTGATCATCTCATTCTAAGCGCAGAGATTTAAGTAAGTTCATACCTGGCCAGGTACAAAAGTTTTCCCTTCGTACTCAACAGGATCAAATGGGCTTCCACTGGCGAAGATCGCACGACCCTGTAGATAAAAAAATTATGCTGTGAAGATGGACTTTCTTTGCTCTGCTCTGTGGGCGTTCACAAATTTTGGATAGTGAGCGCCTGGGAGATGTAGCAATCGGTTTCTCTTACCTTACTCCAATTGTATGCCTCCTCCGCTGTGCACTCAGCTTGCGAGGTTGGGTTTGACAGAGCAAGAATGATGGGCTTCTGATTTATTTTTTTTTGTGTGGATGCAATAGAATTGTTATTATTATCCCTAAATTCAAAAGTATGATAACCTAAAGGAGGGGAACTGCGGACAGAATGGTGCACCTCATTAGCTGTAGCCATTGCCTCGACTACCTCTTTTGTGAATGTCTTCCCTACTCCAGATGTTCCGATCAGCACAGTCGGCTTGATGGCCTGTCAGAAACCAAAAGCATGACTTGTAAACAATCAACCAGCAGGAAACAAAATTTTCAGGAAGAAAATAGCATCCAAGAGAATGGTGTCATTTTAAAGATCAGTAGGAAAATAGGTTCTTCAACGTAACAGGCTTAGACAGGAATTTTTCCTTTACTGGTAAATGACCTTTCAGGTCAAAGACCAACCTGGTTGTCGATTAGATCTATGTGTGATCTTCTTGATGTATGGGATGTATGTACTATTTTCTTAGGCCCTTCTCTAGTTTAAGATAAATGTACTATTTTATGCAGAAAAGTAGCTTCTACGAGTGTCATCTTTCAGGGGGAAAAAAAAAAGGAAAGCTCAATGGAAAATTAAGGAATACAAGTTAAATAACTGAAAAGAACATTAGTGAGAGATTCACACATGGACAGCATCTAGAAGGTTGTTCACGGGTTCATGCTCATGAGCCCACGGTTTCTTGAAGTGCTGGAGGGATTCCATCCGGGAGCTAACAATCAATCCCTGCAAATATAAAGAGCATATTAAGTTTTTACGAATAATATACACACAAAATGAAATTGTTTGCTAATACCTTTGAGTCCACAAGCCAAATCTTTTGACGATTCTGGTCAACTGGTGTACCACTCTGAAATAGGTTGGTTTTAAATAATAACCGAACAAAATTGTGAGAGAAGGATTCAAGTCAATCGCAAAAAGAAAGCATGTGAAGGTAGATATAAAGGAAACAAGACTGAATATGAATACCTGTCTGGACATCTCAAGAGCAATGAGCTCCGCAATGCCAGTACCAGCCTATTAAAACCATAATCATTAAGTGTTGCATAGTAGGTCAAAACATTGAGGAAATATGATATAAACAACTTGGTATGAAATAAGAAAGAACCATATAAGTTCACATTTAACCAATGATTGGTTCACTTATGATCTAAACATCAATCTAGTCTCTAATAAATCTAAAGGATAACCCAACCTGTAGACTTTCAAAAAGATAAACAACTGACAAAGTGAATGTTCAGATATTTGGTTGCAGCAAGTTTGCTTACAATTGCTAGAAAGGAGAACCCATTGCTCTTTACTAGCCAAAGAAAAGCTTTACTGTAAATTGTTTATTGGTTCTCTAGCACAACAAAAATAGAAGTGTTCAAATGGCGCTCCTAAGCTAAAGTTTGCTGAATCTTTAGTCTGTGTCATTGAAGAGAAGATTCATCATGACATGGTCTACTAAAACTTACTCCATGAAAACACACTACAACTGAAAATATACATGGTGCTTCTCTCACAGATCTATCACTGAATTATCTGAGCAATCCTTGTAGCTGTAGGAATAGAGACACTCAAACATATGAAAAGTAGTAGAAACTTACCTCACCAGCTCCAAGAAACAAATAGGTGTGGTCTGCCAAAGTTCCTCCAACCAATTTGAGTGACGCAACAAGTCCAGCAAGGACAACCGAAGCTGTTCCCTACAGCAATTGCAATCATAACCTTAAATTCTGAGTTTACGGTGAAAAAAGTGTAGGCAACAGACTGTAAAAGTAAAGGACGTACATAAACTGCACTAAACAATTCTTTTACCTGAATGTCGTCGTTAAAGACAAGGTGCGTCTTGCTGTACTTCGAAAGCAAGTCGAATGCATTATGATTGGCAAAGTCTTCAAACTGGAAAGAAAATAAGTAGAATGACTGCTTTTTTGACTATTAAATCTCATTAGACAAATCCAACAAATTTAGAGTTCACTCGCTTCATCTACCTGAATTAGTATTTTCTCACCATATTGCTGCTTAACAGCACACATGAACTCATGAAGAAGTTCATCATATTCCTAATTCAGCACATGAACACTATGGTTCAATATCAGACTGTACATAATCTTGAATGCTTTTTAATAATTTTAGGAAAAAAGGAGATATCACCTGGCCTCTGGCTCTTTTTTGTCTTAAACCAATATAGAACTCATTATTGAGTAAATTTTCATTGTTTGTCCCGACATCAATTGTAATGGGTAGGCACTGAAAGAGAGCAGCAGTTGTTAGAATCCACTCTTGCAACTAATAACAATTAGCCAGTAGGGTAAGATGACTGGGCAACTTAGATCATAAATTTAGACAATAACAATTAGCCAGTAGGAACAAGAAAGATCTATGCGATTCCAAGTGGCATGCTCACTGCAGATGGACGAAGTCCTCCAAGTGCCGTATAAAGTGCAAGTTTCCCAACGGGAATTCCCATTCCCTAAGCCAAAACGGTAGACAAGAAACAATTAGAAGATGGACAGATCCATAACTCAACTTAAACATGTATAAACCTCTTGCCTGACACCCAAGGTCTCCCAGTCCTAATATGCGCTCACCATCAGTGACCACAATAACTTGAATAAACTTCTCAGGCCAGTTCTTCAGCACCTCAAGAACTTTTCCCCTACCAACAACAATACTCTTTGGGTCTATAAAATAATTTACAATCATAAATAGCCTAACAGATGAAATAGCATACTTCTCTTTCAAACTGATATATAGACCCTGTGGATTGCTATAAATGCTCCCATATTTCTGGCAAGCTTCACCAACTGTTGGTGTGTAAACAACCGGAAGCAACTCCTCCACATGGTCAATTAGAAGCTTGTAGAAAAGCCTCTCATTTCTCTCCTAAAGAACAACAAAGAAGAGGTGGTAAAATAACCACAAAAAAAAAGGCACGTGTTACTTGTATTCTGAAGATTATTACAAATCTTCAGATAGAATGAAGGCAAGTGGGGAACAGTGCGTAAAGCCTCGCCTGGAGGTCCATCATCGCCATGTAACGCTGCAAGGGGACTGTGTATTGGCGAAGAATATGCATTGCCTTTCTCTCCTGAAGAATGGATGATATATTTACAAGAAATAAAATTATTGAGATTGAGCATAATGAGCATCTTGATTCTTCTACGAGGAGGGACGGATGCTTACCTGAAGCTCTTGGGTTAAGACTACCGGAGGCAGTAGCCCTCGCAAGTAGTGGGCATCTCTCTCATTTTCGGTGAAGGAAAGCCCTTTGTTGTACTGTGGATCTCTTAGTAGAGCATATCCACTGTGAATCAAGGAAAGATCATGAAATCAGGTACCATGTTCCTTAGCATATCCAAAGAGGACAAAATGCAATATGATCGACGAATGCAATTGTTACGCCCATGCTCTAATAATGGAAAAAGATGTCATTTTTATAGGGAAAAAGGAAGACAAAAAATGAAGAATTGACATCTCAAGGGCGTGAGAGAAAGGGAAGATATGGTTTGTGAACCTGGCGACGGTGAAGGTCCAAGGTGTGACGAGTTGGTCCTCCGTGGCGCGATCCTCCCCGTAAGTGTCGCCGACCCCGCCGCCGACCGTCAGAACGGGGTCGATGGCCCCCACCTCCTTCTGCGCGCTCTCCATCAACGCCTTCCCCTCGGCGGTGGTCGTTGCAAATCCTCTTCTCCCTCCACAATGCGCAACTACCGCAGCTTTCCTCTGCGATCGACACAACCTGTAGTGGTAAAAAAACAAAAACTAGTAGCAATAAATAAACACCTCTCTCCTACAAAAACCACCACCCCCACTTCCTCTAAAGCAATGCGAGCAAACACCTCCTCGGCCGCCTCCTCTTATAGCAGTCGCACAGAGAAGAGTGCAAATGACACCACCTCGCTGGCGGCAATTTAACGTTGACGCCAAGTGAGGACAGATTTCGAAGGTTAAAGGTTAACAAAAACATCACACGCCGTCGTTGGTGCGAGCGTCAAAGGCGGCACCAGAAAACTTTAAACCGGGTGCTTGTGTGAGAAAACAATGTGAATGAAATCATACGAAATAGAAAAGGTATTAAAAAACAAGGATTTTTTTTCTTTTCGGTGAGATCGTGTTGGTGAGGACTGAAGAGGGGAGGAGGCAGGAGAGAAAGAGGGGTTTTTAATTACCACGAAGCTGGCGAGCCTGCTGCTGAAGAGCGAGATCATGGCGATAGTATTTGAAAGAAAATGGATTATAAAATGCAGGTGCGGTGGAAGAACACGAGAGATCGAGTGGAGAAGCGAACTTTATTTTGCCCCCGTCGAGCGGAGTTCCATGTGAGGAGGGGAGGGAAAGATGGGGAAGATGAACCACGAAGCGATGACACGTTACCCAATGATTTCCCAAAACGAGTCAAAGAATATATTTTTTCAAGTCAAAGAAGCCGAATCCATTTATATGGACTTTTGCTTTCCCAAATCTGAATTAGATTTCCCAACACGAGTCCAACGACATTGGACAGAAAGCCCAATCCATTTTAATGTTTATGTTCCCATAAACAAACATAAGTTGATGATAACCAGGCGGGCGAGAAAGCCCAATCCATAAACAAACGTAATTTATTACTAACAGGTGGGGAAAAAAACACTAATATTTTGTCAAGAATGGGATTCGAACCCATGCCCTTTCGGACTAGTACCTGAAACTAGCGCCTTAGACCAACTCGGCCATCTTGACGATGTTGAGTGCTTTCGGACACAATAGCTTTTATGAGAGTAAGAATACAACTCATCCAACAAAATGTGCAAGGTATATCACTATTGACTATCCACATGAAAGAAAAGAGGGAGAAGTTATAGCCAGACATGTGTCGTGCTCTAATGTGATATTGGGCTACAAACTTGCGGTCTAACACAGCAAACTTCATACGCTCATGAGCAAACCCAAGGGACAACCCAATTTGATTACCGCCTTTAGCGAAAAGATGAACTTATTTTTTTTATCTTGTAGAGAACTAAATTACTCTAATATGAGAAATATACATTTCATTTATAAAATGGTGAACTTATTGAAAATAAAATTTTATACTCAGCACTCTTTCATTCAGACGTATGTAAAACTAATGTCTTAAATCAATTTAACTATGGCTAATGAATAAATATTAAATGTATGTTTTATTTGAACATATTTCTTAGTTTTCTAATCTAATAAATTTTAATGTATATATAAAATTATCTTATTAATTTTCGTTGAAGTTAATTTAAAATAATATATTAATTATATTAAATACAAACTTCTGGTTTACATATTTAACTCGTAATGCTCACGAGTCTCTGTCATCTAATTTTAATTATCTTAACGATAAATGAGAAGGGGGGTCGAATTAGTTTAACTTAGCCTTGTAGGGTTTTATTTTTTTTTTAACTGTTAAATTAAGGGAATAATTAACTCTTGACGGACGATGGAACAAGATGTATGGGAACCCAATAAGAAGAGGGGAAAGTGGAAAAAGTGGGCCAATGAACTGAAGCCATGATGGAGGATTGACACGATGAATCTAGTCTTGTTGTGCAAAGGAACCATCTTTCTCCCACAAAAAGGCATCTTACATGGTGTGCTGTCTAATGAGCTTCACATCAATCAAAAAAATGCTCATTATATAATAATTGAACCTAATCATCACCTGATTCCTTCCTTTTTCATTTACGTCAATTTTATTTCACAAGCCGCAAAGACACCATAATTTTAGATAGATTAAGAAACTACAGCATTATTATTATACTGGCCCCTTCGTAAGTCCTCATCAAAGATTCCACGGAGCCCTTTGCAAGGGCAAGAGAGGAAGGTAAACAGAAGCTTTGGTGGGCATGCATTAATTGAATGGTCCGTGCTCGTGGCCTAAAAGAGCAAGTGAATCAAAACAAGAAGCTTCCTTGTCCGACCTTCGCATTCACAAAGGGCCAATGACCGAGTGGTTTTGCAATGCCCCTCTGCAAAATGCACGCATAAACTACGAGGGAGGTGACTCCAATAGTTCGACCACCACCAGCATGATTCCATGGCGCGGGGATTAATTCGATTCCATCTTCATCTCCTGTCCCATCCATCTATCAATCCATCCGACCATGGAATTCATTGGAAGCTCGATCCTCACCGTCTCTTTCTCCAATCCTCTCAACGTTATCATCATCAAGTAATCATACTTGAGGAGGAAGCAGACGCAGGAAAAGAAGAAGCAGCAGCTCCGAGGTGCTCAATGCTGTAGCTTTGCGGCGTTTACTCGAACACCTTCCGCCTACGCGCCCGGTCGACAGTAGACGTGACTCATGACTGCAACTTGACCTCTTTGCGGCGTTTCTTCGAACACCTTCAGCGCGTCCATCGACGGATCCCTCCGGAAGCCAAACCGGGGAAACTCCTCGACTCCGGCCGCCGGATGGTGCGCACGTGTCGTCGTCCGCCGAGAGGAGAGATGTCCGGACACGGTGCAGCGAGCTGGTGCCGTGCGGGTCCCCCTTCGACACGTTTCGGTGTCCGGCTTCTCGATGGGTGGGAGGATGGCGGAGCGTGTTCGCTGGAAACAGCGGATGGAGCGGGGTGTTGACCGCGTCGGACGACGGTGAGGACTGCACGGTTGAGATATATTTTGTCGTGTTCCGTTGGGCTGGACGCCAACGGCCGAGATCCAGTTAGAGATGCACCTTCAACCTTTTCTTCCGCTTGTCTCTCCGTGCTTGTAGTTTCGTACTAAAAGAAACACACATATAACTTTGAACTTTATTTTATCCTAATGATCTCCGACCTGCATGCACCGCAAACGTCTGAAAGGACTCGACAAGGGATTGAAATTGCATGGAGAAATGGGAGGAATCCGAGGATGAGGAATGGATTACAGTAAGAGGATGAACTCTGGTTAAGTCCCTTAATTAACCACAGCGGAAGCTCTAAAGCACCTTTTGGTTTCTCCAATAAAAAGGGGTTGAGGCTGAAGGCGAGGGAGGAAGGAGAGGGGAGAGCGAGCTCGGAGGTGCTGAGAGTGATCTTGGAAGAATGAGCGAGAGGCCGCACACGAAACACGTCACATTCTATTTGTCTCGGGCTTTGGCAAGCGTGCTGTAGTCATCCGAACACTCCTTGATTAACTCTGTGGAAGACGAGAGTGAGACGAAGAAAGGGAAGCAAATTGAGTGCAGTATCAAAGCGGAGTGATCGAAAAGTTGAGGGCTTTCATACCTCGCTGTCGCCAAGATCTTGTTTTGAGGATTCAGATGGCGAATGATGGCGGTTTCACATGCGAGTATAAGATGTCGTGGCTTCAGGTTCGGGTTCCTGGGGATTGAGCCAGCTTGGTGAGAGGGAAAGCAAAAGGATAAGCACCTGTCTCTATTAGGCTCAGTGCCAGCCCTTTTTTTGGAGCTCTTCTTCTTCTTTCTCGCTCGATTAGCGTTCTTGTGATATTTCCGGATCTTTTTGCTGCTGCTGCTCTCGCAAAAGTTTATACTTCTTTTTCTTCTTGTCTTCTGGCTGAGGGTGCGAAAGGAGAAAAGGTGCCTCCGTGGTTGTTTCCCATAGAGTTTGCTCTCCGGTTGTTTCCGCCGCGGCCTCACATTTTCTCCCTTTTGCTTCAGTTGTTGGTCTCTTAGCGGAAAGGCATGGAGGAAGAGATTAGGCAAGGAGAAGGTCTCTGTCAGTTGTTCGACCTAATTCCCAATGGGAGAAACTGGATTCTTCAGAGAGCAGAGGTGGAGAAAAAGCTTGAACTGAGGCTTGGTCTACCGGGAGGAGAAGACTGGTCAGCGGTGCAGGAGAAGAGAGAGCACCCAGTTGACGCCAACATGTCTCTTGGCCACATCTCCAAGGTTCCTAAGAACACAAACATTGATGCCTCTTCAGGTGCCACAAGAGGCTTCTTGGTTGCAGCGGAGTTAGAAACAGAAGGAACATTGCCAGATAAAATGAGTTATTCCTGTTCTTGTTCTAGGTCTTTTGATTCCTTGTGTACGAATTACTGACCATTAATCTGGTTTTCTTTCAGATTTCCAACAGCAACAGCAGCTAGGGTTCCTGAAGTTGCAGGTTAAAGGAAAAGAATTATTACTACAAAGGAGTAGTCGTAGTGGAGACCAGCAGAGTCTTGAAGGAAAGGTGTGTGGTTCTCATCCATCTTCAGCAAAGAATGCAGTTGTTGCACACAGTAATTCCCAGTCAAGGTACTAATCATGCTCCTTCCCTCCGTGTTAAATTTTTTTTTGTATCGTTTACTACTTGTTCATTTGTGCTCATGTTCCTTTCTTTCCATTCCATTCTACTCTTGCTAAGTCATGTCTTTCTCCTTGGAATTGATTTTAAAAGTATCTGTTACATGAGCTCCGGAACTGTGGTCTTGAAATTGAAATGTGTCATACAACTAGTCCACCTTCATCTGTTTCTGATTCGTTGCATGGTTCCAATCTTCATGTGAAAATTTATTTCAGTTGTTTTCTAAGGGCTAGCGATCAGGCATCAAAATAGTTTGCTCTTGCTTTGGATTAACTGTCTACCTTCTGTATGTTTTTAGTAAAAAAGCTCTCCTGTGTTATAGTAGCCTCTTAAACTGACCTTTCATCCTGTGCTATGAAACCAGAGCTGTCGCTACACCTGTTGTTGGTTGGCCTCCGATTCGATCTTTCAGAAAGAATCTTACTGCTACTGTCAAAACTTCAGCTGAATCTCCAAATGAAAGCTCAGTGACTATGGAAAAGCTTGAGAATGACAGGAAGAGCTTGTTTGTGAAGATTTACATGGATGGCATTCCGATTGGAAGAAAAGTAGACCTGAAGGCCTATGACAGCTACCATAAACTATCCTTGGCTGTAGAGGAACTATTCCGAGGTCTTATTGCAGGTACTCCACACACTTGCTCGAAAAACATAAACCATGGAGTATATATGTATATATCTTCGTTTACCTTGAATAAGATGATCACTCTGTGATTATTCTCCCAACCTAAACAATTTGTTTGCTAACTTACGAATAAATGAACTGGACAAGTCAGAGCATATTTGAGATAAGGTTTTGTTCTCAACCTTTGCCGTTTGAACTGATACCCACCCTTGGATCCTTCGACTGTTTTGTGCATTTCAGCTCAAATGGAACCACTTGCGGCGAGTACGCAGAAGAATACTGCTAAAACGCACACAATTACTGGCTTATTGGATGGAAGTGGCGAATATACTTTGGTTTATGAGGATGACGAAGGGGATCAGATGCTGGTTGGTGATGTTCCATGGGAGTAAGTTCTTGCAGTAAATTTCTCCGTCGTTATAAACTTCTTTGACATTAAGTGCTGTACATTCGGTACAAATATTAAGCATACATATTCGATGAAAAAAGTCTCGAAGGTTAAGCAACCAGTAAAAGCAGTACTGTGTATTTGCTTCACCTGTGAAACTGTGAACAAAAATCTAATTCTTTTGCCTGGAAAGGAGAATATCTTGATGGCTACCAGTTTCAAAACTCAACCTTAGGATCTTCGTTCACTGCAGGATGTTTGTTTCTGCTGCTACGAGACTACGCGTTTTGAAGAGCTCTGATCTTTCGGTATCATCCGTAAGCAATTAAAGATTCATTTCTCTAGATGCTTTACATTCGATGACATGAACCTCAAAATTTTCTCATTGTTCATCCAGCTGGGAGCAAGCAGCAGGAGAAAGACCGCCGGTTCTTGAACTAATAAGCGCAGTGAAATATTTCGGCGTCGCATCGATCACTTTAACGTTTACACTTACTCGGTCTTTTTTCCTAGTGTTTTTCCCTAATATGTTCGCGGAAGTAGAGTTCCTTGAGTCACTATGTTTGTAGAGATCATGCTCTGCACACTACGATGTAAATTTTAGCACCTGAAATTAATATCAACAGCTAGCTAGAGCTGAATTCAGTGATGTACTCGTTTTGCCAGCTCGAGATTAATGTCCAGCTGAGAATAATTTAATCACCGAACACTCGGATTCTGGTCCTCTCCCCTGCAGGTCGATCAACTATTAAAGGTCATTTCTAGCGCATCGATTTGGCTTCTAGTATGTTACTAATGTTGGGTAAAACAATGTGGCAGGAAGTTGAACTTAGAACATCCGTCTTCCTTGAGGACAAGGGAAGATTGCTGTCTCTCAACATGAATAATGTAACTTTTTGGCAACTTTGTTAAGAGAAATGAATGGATTTAGGAATTTGCCACTTTTTGGCACCTGCAAAATATGGCCACCAACAATGAGCTCCCACTCTCGGAAAACCAGGGGCTTTCACTGCCAAAGGGCCCCCACCATGCACCCACAAGCAAAGGCGAAGTGTCCAAAATTTGCCACTCTTTCCTCCATCCTTGACTCCCAGTACTGAATATATGTCCTTATCATTGATAAGTGAGAGGGATGGGATTTTAAGCAGCATTAGAAAAAATTATTTTTCCAACTGATAAATTTTATATTTTTTAAAAAAATTATAAATGTTGAACTGTCAAGATTTATTACTCTTATGTTAGATTCATAATGGATCCTATTTACCACTTAATTTCGATTTATAAATTAAAATATTTAATTAGTATGTTTTGAATGAAATGATAATTAAAATGATATAGTACAGCATTCACACATATTAATTTATCTAATATATCCCATACTGGATTTGTCGTATGTAGGCTGTTTGAATTGGCTCATCCGGACAGCACTTGAGAGATATTTTGTTCACTTAATTTCATCATTAGGGTAAACCGCTGCAACTCCAAATCTTATTTTGCCAAATCAAATTAAATATATAGTTTGGTCGGCCAATTAAATATATCAGGCAAAAATTATCAAAATACTCGAATAAGTTTTGATATAACACAATCTCGAAAGTAACACAAACTTATTTGTCATACTAATCAATCTAGCATTAAAAATTGATCATACTTAAATACTTCTTTGTTGGTCACGCTGCACCGGAGAGAGCAGGTCGGCATCTTCACATAGAGAACTCACTTTCGAAATATACCATGAGACTTTGCAAATTATTTCACACCGAAAGATGTATTTTGTAGAAGATTATATCAAAATATTTAAGTTCAATTTCATTTTAATAGATAAAATATAGGATGGTACGTGAGGCGTTCGACATAGTTCATCAAGGTAGGTAAATATTTATGTTACTAGAAGCTTCCAGTTATTAGGTGAAAAAAAAAACTAAAAATAAAATACTTATTAAATTCGTACCCAATGTTGATCGATGATCAAATCTTATATTAAATTCGCATCCAACGTTTAATCGATGATCAAATCTCATAAGCTCTTTTATTTTATTTGTTGCTGGATTAAAACCACCTGATCCTGCCATACTCAAAAAAACATGAGAAAGAGAAAGAGGAAGAAGAAGAAGTTTAAATGGTACTGGAAAAGAAAAAAAAAACATACCAAACATCTTCCCGCTTTCCGTTACAACAAATTCGGTTTTGCCTGAATTTGAATCCGTTCATAACCATGCAATCCGGTGCGACACTGCTGGTGCAACCGTGGCACCTCTGTAATTATCCCACAAAGTCGATACCTTGTCCGTAAATTGCCATTCGCACCAATTTAATCACGCTTGGGCGGTTGGGCCCTCCTCGGCAAATCTACGGCCAGGATCACACGCCGTTGTGAATCTCTCCTTTCGCAACTTCCTCATCGCCACGCACTATATAAGCCCTCTCGAGGGCGCTCCGGTTAGGGTTTCAGAAGCATCGCTTGCGGCTGTGCTTCTCTCATCCTTGAGGTAAGACCCCCGCCGCGGATTCCATCCGCAATACATGGATTAATTTTCTTCGATTCGGTCCTCGTTTTCTTCGGGATCCGCCGCCTTTCCACCTCTTTTATTACTCAATTTTCGGTCGTAATTGCTTGTTTGTTGCTGCCGCAAGCTTTGATCCAGCTCTCCAAGTATTGTTTCTATAAGATCTCTGCATCTGCCTCATGGTTTCGCGCTTTACTAGATCATGCTGAATTTTTTTATAATATTTCATTGAGATGGAGGACGTTTATTAGATTGCTGCTTAAGGATGTGCGTGTCTAGCTATTAGAAACACTGTCTAAGTTGTATTTGTTTTTTGTTCAGATCTATCAGCTCGTTTGTTGATAAACATAACGACTTCTTTGTCATCACAATATTGTGTTTTCTGAGGTATCACGAATTCTTAATTCACTGAATCTACGAATTTATGATGATAGAACATGTTAATGACTCAACTTTAACTTAAGAGCGTGACTGTACCGAGTAGAGAATCTTTATAATGGAAATTTATGTCGTCATCATTCACTGAATGAAATATAAGTTATTCCGACGTATTACTTCAAAGAAGGTTATTCTGAAGCACAAAATAGCTCTTCAGTCCATCGTTCGCGTTTGTGCCTTGTTAGCCGCATCCTTTCTCGAATCATCATAAAATTGGACACTTTGTTTGTTGTTAAAGTATTGCTAAAGTTAAGGTGAGAGTTCATTTATTATTATTCTTTTGTTGTTTGTTATTTTACAAAGACGTGTTAAGAGGACAGTTCACATTTACTAATCTTTTGTGGTTGCAATTTAGTTTGAACTCTGCTTCCTTTTTTGATAATCTCATTTTCTGAATTAGTTAATATCTTAAAATGTGTTGTACAACCATTGCGTTGGTCCTTGAACTGCGATAAAGGAAAGTACAACATGCCCTGCGCACATTTATATGACTGGACATTGACCAAAATTTTCATACTGTTCCAATTTTTTTTTATGTTGAATGTGCTGTATAAGTTCATCAGTATTTTTTTTCATTTTCTCCACATGCAGCAAGTTATTTGTACATGATTGGATTACATATATGCATGTGTTGTACGTTGAAATACACCGTTGGTTCTATATTTTGTGTAACTGATCGCTATCCTAGCACATAAATCTGGCTGGTTACATTACCATGTTCCATGCAGTACTAATGCGTTTTTTAAAATATTCCGATCGTATTGGTGATATTTTAACAAATATGCAAATTTGCACAGATTCCAGGACATAAAATTATTGTGTGATTCTCAAGTGCAGTCAAGATGGTGAAGTTTACAGCTGAAGAGCTTCGTAAAATTATGGACCTGAAGCATAATATCAGGAATATGTCTGTCATTGCACATGTTGACCATGGTATGAAACTTGTTTTCTTTAAAAATATTTTTCATCCCGAAATATGTTTTAAGTAATTCCATTAATTTTATACATTGGCCATATTAAACGATTGGATGAAATCATTTAAAAAATTTCTACGTTGAATACAGTGGAAGTGAACTTAAGCCGGGCAATCTGTTTATCCCAGGTCCTCAAGATCTATTTGTTTCCTTCTATAAGCTTGTCCCCATATATATATATGAGCATTGAACCAACAACTTTCTGTATAGAGCTCAATTGCTTTAACTTGTGGATCTATCAGAAGCTTGCTAAAAATGCTGTTTTATAGTATATTCGTATGTATGCTATCGTCAGGAGATTGAAGTTGTATAACTCCCTAGAACAATTTGTGAGTTCCCTCCTGGATAAGGAGTGGAAGGAGTAGTCTTGCTTATATATTGATTTCTTTTTGCACACTGCGGACAGAAGCATAGAGTTGATTCACTGACCTTTGCCTCCTTATTAAATGCTTAGCTTTGGATTTATATGCTTGATTTCTTTCCATTACCTTAATGCTATGCTAAAAGTTTGGTTTTGGTCCTTATGGATCTACATGGTGAAGTCATTTATCGTCGGGACAATTCCAGGAAATAAATGCTAGCTGAATATTTCATCGGAAACTTGCTTTTCCTTTACTTGTGTATCTTATACTGTTTGATTAATATATAATTTAACGATTTATGTGGATACGCAGGGAAGTCGACTCTGACGGATTCTCTAGTGGCAGCTGCTGGTATTATTGCTCAGGAAGTTGCTGGAGATGTTCGGATGACAGATACCAGACAGGATGAAGCGGAGCGGGGTATCACGATTAAGTCCACTGGGATTTCACTTTACTATGAAATGTCTGATGAGTCTTTAAAGAACTTCAAGGGTGAAAGAGTTGGAAATGAATACCTCATCAACCTGATTGATTCACCTGGACACGTGGATTTTTCTTCTGAGGTCACGGCTGCTTTACGTATTACCGATGGTGCACTTGTCGTCGTTGACTGTGTGGAGGGTGTATGTGTCCAGACTGAGACAGTTCTTCGACAAGCATTGGGAGAAAGAATCAGGCCTGTTTTGACTGTTAATAAGATGGACCGCTGCTTCCTGGAGCTTCAGGTTGATGGAGAAGAGGCCTATCAAACGTTCCAGAGGGTGATCGAAAATGCGAATGTTATCATGGCTACCTATGAGGATCCTCTTCTTGGGGATGTCCAGGTTTACCCGGAAAAGGGAACCGTCGCTTTCTCCGCTGGATTGCATGGTTGGGCTTTCACCCTGACCAACTTTGCCAAGATGTATGCTGCCAAATTTGGGGTTGATGAGTCAAAGATGATGGAGAGGCTGTGGGGTGAGAACTACTTCGACCCGGCAACAAAGAAATGGACTTCCAAAAGTACTGGTTCTGCTACATGCAAACGGGGTTTTGTCCAGTTTTGCTATGAGCCAATCAAGCAGATTATCAGCACGTGCATGAATGATCAGAAGGATAAACTGTGGCCGATGCTCCAGAAACTGGGCGTGGTGATGAAGGGAGAAGAGAAGGACTTGATGGGGAAAGCTCTGATGAAGAGGGTAATGCAAACCTGGTTGCCTGCCAGCAGTGCCCTTCTTGAAATGATGATCTTTCACCTACCATCTCCTGCGAAGGCTCAGAGGTATCGTGTGGAGAACTTGTATGAGGGTCCGCTCGATGATATTTATGCGAATGCGATCAGAAACTGTGATCCGGAAGGCCCTCTTATGCTGTATGTCTCGAAGATGATTCCAGCCTCTGACAAGGGCAGGTTCTTTGCATTTGGCCGTGTATTCTCCGGAAGGGTTTCCACTGGCTTGAAGGTTCGCATAATGGGGCCAAACTATGTTCCTGGGCAGAAGAAGGATTTGTATGTTAAGAGTGTCCAGAGGACTGTTATCTGGATGGGCAAGAAACAGGAGTCGGTGGAGGATGTGCCCTGTGGTAACACGGTGGCGATGGTTGGTTTGGACCAGTTCATTACCAAGAATGCCACTTTGACGAATGAGAAGGAAGTGGATGCCCATCCAATTAGAGCAATGAAGTTTTCCGTGTCTCCTGTGGTTCGTGTTGCCGTGCAGTGCAAGGTGGCTTCTGACCTTCCTAAACTGGTAGAAGGGCTGAAACGTCTCGCTAAATCAGATCCCATGGTTCTCTGTATGATTGAGGAATCCGGTGAGCACATTGTTGCCGGTGCTGGTGAGCTGCACCTTGAGATCTGCCTGAAGGATTTGCAGGACGATTTCATGGGTGGAGCAGAGATCATAGTGTCAGACCCTGTGGTGTCTTTCCGTGAAACTGTGTTGGAAAAGTCATGCAGGACGGTTATGAGCAAATCTCCTAACAAGCACAATAGGCTGTACATGGAAGCACGTCCGTTGGAGGAAGGTCTTGCTGAAGCAATTGACGACGGACGTATTGGCCCAAGAGACGATCCTAAAGTGCGTTCTAAGATTCTGTCGGAGGAATTCAACTGGGACAAGGATCTGGCCAAGAAGATCTGGTGCTTCGGTCCTGAGACAACTGGTCCGAACATGGTCGTTGATATGTGTAAGGGAGTTCAGTACCTTAATGAAATCAAGGACTCTGTCGTTGCTGGTTTTCAGTGGGCTTCAAAGGAAGGGGCATTGGCCGAAGAGAACATGCGTGGTATTTGCTTCGAGGTGTGCGATGTGGTGCTCCATGCCGATGCTATTCACAGAGGTGGCGGGCAAGTTATTCCTACAGCGAGGCGTGTCATCTATGCATCTCAATTGACGGCCAAGCCAAGGCTCCTGGAGCCAGTGTACTTGGTGGAGATCCAGGCCCCGGAGCAGGCTTTGGGTGGCATATACGGTGTCCTCAACCAGAAGAGGGGCCATGTGTTTGAGGAGATGCAGAGGCCAGGAACACCTCTGTACAACATCAAGGCTTATCTTCCCGTCATCGAGTCGTTCGGTTTCTCAAGCACGCTGAGGGCTGCGACGTCTGGGCAAGCATTCCCGCAGTGCGTCTTTGATCACTGGGACATGATGTCTTCTGATCCACTGGAGCCAGGAACTCAGGCATCGACTCTGGTGGCAGATATCCGCAAGCGCAAGGGCCTCAAGGAGCAGATGACCCCTCTGTCTGAATTCGAAGACAAGCTTTAAACTTCTTGATGGTGCAAAAAATATTGTCGTTGTGAACTTTATTTGCAGGAAATGTCCCGCAATCCAATTTTCTCCTGCTATCTTCAGCTATATTAGTCGTCTTCAGCTCCCTTTTTTCACGTATCAATATGTAACGGAGGTGTTTTGAGTATGTTTCAGGAGTCTGTTCCCTTGATTCGGTGTGGCCTGTGCAATAGGAAAGGATGGCTTGTGGTTTTCTATTTTTCCGTATTGTATTTCTGTTCGTCATTGTTATATTATTCTGATAGTTATATATATTAAGATCGGGTACAATACTAGTTATATTATCTCACCCAAAAAAAAAGAGAGGGAGATTTGAATTATTCTATCTTGATCTGATTTAAGCCTGATCTGATGGAAAAGTTAAACCTATATCCTTTAATGTAAAGTCTTATTATTTTAAACTTATGAGTATAAATTAAAATATATAATCTAATTTTTTCTGTAATTATAAAACTAGTTAAAATTTAATAATACAATTTTAAGCATGTTGTATGTAATTATTCAATTTGATGAACAATGAATCTACCATCTCCAACCAGGCGTATATACTACCTTGCGTACTAAGCATGTTGCTGGTAATTACTAAACTATTAATATAAAATATAAGCAAGTTATTGGAGGATATTTTATAGGTTTGTAAATTACCAATAGAATAAAGTATTCGACTATAATAACAAACTTATATTACATGCATACTAATAAAAAAAATTTGTTCTTATTTTTAAATAGATTAGAGACATGAGTTTACAGGCGAAGAAATTTAAACATTTTTTTGAAAAATATATTTTAATCGATAGCAATAAAGACTTATAATATTAGTATTTTTAGTAAACACAAACCAAACATCATATTTATATAAACTAAATCTAGATGATCTTTTTACTGCATGAATTTTATCTTCTTAGTACTTTTAACTATTGATGGGATATAATGTCTTCAGCGTAAAAAAATAATTAAATTTAAATAGAGTAGTAATGCTGCATAGAGTAGTTTATTCAAATATAATAAAAATATATATTAAAAAATTTAATCTAGAATTTCATCTACCTTCATTGTTTAAATATACAGCAGCGGTAAATCACAGAATTTGATTATAATAAGATACAAATTTACTAGATATAATTGTATTTATTGTCGATGCTCAATTTATTCATTGTATACTAATTAATAGATGCTCTAATAGACACTACAAATTCATACTATTGAGTTGAGAAAATATTTATGGTAGGACCTAAAGAATATAGCTGCTCAAATTCATGAATTATGGTTTATTATGGAAGACTTCAAAGCAGTGTTATTTATAGATAACAGATTATAAGGTAATCCAATCACTGAATATGAAACAAGAGACTTTTAATGCTACTACAGAGAACCTCCAGCTTACTGAGCTAACAAACTATTAGAGGATATTACATGTAAGGATTAGATGAAAAATAATGGAGCAACGGTGGTGGAAATAGGAGAAGCAATGATCTAAAATCATTCTCCATTAAAACTTGATGTTGGTACAACTACTAATAGAGACATACCAAGTTTCAAATTTTTGAATATAATAACTAATCACATTTAATTTCTCCCTACTATTGCAGCTACTTAGAGTACAAAAATTGAGGGCTTTGAGATGTGTAAAGTATGATAAAGACTTAAACTCATGAAAGGTGCAATGTAAAAACTATTCAAGAAATATTTCAGTCAAACAAAACTTAAGGCAGACAAAATTATAAGTAATTTGAAAAGTATCTAAAGATAATTACAAGACACTCCTTTACTAGCTAATCTGCATGTACAAGAGAAATATGCCTTAATGAAATTAGAGAAATGAGATAGAGTAGAGGAAAATATATTAAGGTAAAAGTCTAGAGCTTATTGGATTACTTTAGGTGATTCAAACTCTAAATTCTTTTTTACTTATGGAAAAGTAAGGAATGATACCAAAACTCTTAATATCCTATATAGTAGAGATGTGGAGAGATTAACTACTCATAATAATATTAGTGCAGAAATAGTTGACTTTTATAAAGGTTTAATAGGAAATGCAGAATATGAACTTCCTATGATGGATAAAATGACTGTTAGACTTGGTAGGCTAGTTCAGCACCATCATTTCTCAGGTCTATGTGCAACTGTCTTAGAAGTAGAGATCAATCAGACTTTATCTGATATAAATGATGACAAGGCTCCGAGAATTGATGGATTTGGTCCATTATTTTTTAGAAAAGCATGGTCTGTGCTAAAACATGATATATGTGTAGTAATACAAGAGTTCTTCATGACAGAAAAAATGTTGAAAGCTATAAACTCTACTATAGTTACACTCATTACCAATGTACCAAATTCAGAAATGTTAAGGACCTAAGACCAATTGTTTGTTGTACAATTTTATACAAGATTATTGCTAAGATATTAGTGAATAAACTTAAATGAGTAATTGGTGAACTAGTTAGTGAAACATAGTCAGCCTTTGTGCTAGGAAGAGTGATTGCAGATAATATCATATTAAATCATGAACTCATTAAGGGATATACCAAAAAAATAATATCTCCTAGATGCATGATCAAGGTAGATCTACAAAAAGCTTATGATTCATTAGAATGAATATGTGTGGAATAAATGCTCATAGAATTGGGATTTCCTCCTAGAATGGGTGATGACTTGCATCAAATCAGTACATTATACCATTCTAATAAATGGTAAAAAAAGGTACATTTTCAAGTAAAAGGAGGATTAAGACAAGGTGACCCTCTATCACCTTATATTTTTATCCTCGTGATGGAATACTTGAGTAGATGTATGAGGGAGCAGGGAAATATGAACAACTTTAAATATCATCCCAAATGTGCAAAATTATATATTACTCACATTTGTTTTGCAGATGATTTACTTATATTTTCTAGAGGAGATGAAAAATCTATCAAGATCTTACATGAGGTATTTTTTAAATTCTCAAAAGCATCAGATTTGAAAGCTAATGTACTTAAGAGTAGTATCCACTTTGGGGAGTATCTGCTGAAATAAAAGATAAAATATTACATATACTTGGCTATAGAGAGGGCTCTTTACCATTCAAGTATCTAGGAGTACCTTTGGCTCCTAATAAACTAAAAATTATAGAATGTAAAGTATTGCTCGACAAAATGATGGATATATTTAAAAGTGCGATTGTCAAGTTGCTAATATATGCAGAAAGAGCTCAACTTATAAAGTCAGTGTTATTTGGAGTGCAAAACTATTAGTCACAACTATTCATATTACAAAAAAAAAAATCAAAATGATGGATGCAGTTAGCAGGACATTCTTATGGACATGATCAGTTGAGACTAGTAGGAAGACCTTGGTAGCTTTGAATAAAGTCTGCACACCAAAGTCATCCAAAGGACTTAACTTATTAAGACTAGACTTATGGAACAAGATAGCCATCTTCAAGCTCTTTTGGGATATGCAGATAAAGAAAGATAATTTATGAATCAAATGAGTACACACTTATTATATAAAAAATAAAAATATTCATAATATGACTCTACCCAAACAAACAAGCTAGATGTTGAAGAAAATGATGATGAGTAGAGAGGTATTACAATGTCACGCCCCGATCCACCTATCGGCACGTGGCAACCGCTGTATGAATCTGCAACCTATACAAGGCATTTAGAAATAACACAAATAATCAATAATATACATGCTAAATATCACACAACCTCACGGCTAACGCACTTATGGACTTGGATGTTACGTTTCCGATTGACTAATACTCGTCGATGAACATCGTACCTATCCTGAGTTTCCTAAGCATGTAAGATAAATGTGCTGAGCCTTGCGGCCCAGTGGCTACAAAGAACGGTCTTAAGGAACATAGGCTATCAAGTCCGAACCGCCCATATACATTACATGTAACACTACACTAACACCCGATAAATAATCAATAAAACAACAAATTTTTGCAGAGTAACAAGAGCTAAATAAAACAGTAAAATAAAATAAAAACACACAAATATAATCTATAAAGGAAATACTAAAATTTGCTCTCTATGTTTTCTATGTCTTTTGTCTCTAAGTCATCATCTATGTCTGATTCCTAACGGGCTGCCAACCTATGCTTAGAGTAAGCCCTGGCCGGGGACTACCCTTAAGCCCATCACACTGATGTTGGCAGAGAGGGCAGGTAACCACGAATTCCTCTCTTCCAACCTCGATAGCCGTTTACCCGACCCGCACTACCGAGATAAATGCGTTGGTTAACCAGAAATCCTACACACGTAATAAACCCTAGGATCTGGACTACTATCGGTACGCCTACTGTCACGCCCCGACCCGCAAGACGACACGTGGCAACCACCGTATGAGCCCGACAAGCCCATACAAGGCATAAATACAAATACTAAACTACATACACCCACATTTTCAAATAACATCTTAAATACACTCCCGATATCTCCTAATACAAATCTAAGGCCGGCATACGAAAACTCATAACAGCAGTCGTATACCTTCCGCGACGAACCCTCTGTCAACGATCTCGTCTCGTGTGTCGACACCTGCACACACATTGAACGCGGTGTGCTCAGCCTTGCGGCCTAATGCGAAATGACGGCTCTACCGAATAAGGAAATCAAAGGCTAGGAGGAGTATTCTAGGATGTCGTTGGTGGTTAATCATCATATTTCATGCCACATCGTTTAAACAATTATATAAACATAGACATCATAAATAACCAATTAAATAAATAAATACATGTGTACATGTCACTAGATGTCACCCTAGTCATGTCTAGTATCCATATCAATAATTTGTCACCTACGTCATGTTGAGACTTTTAGGTTTTATAAACTAGATGTCGCTGCACTGATGTTGGCAGAGAGGATGGATGACCCAGAGTCCCTCTCCAGTTGTTTCACTAGTCGCCAACCATGCCTTCCCTAGCGAAACTATCGTGCCCTTACATCCTCCCCGGATTTCGTAGGGGTCACGACACCCATGTAGTACTACAAACTGCCCGTAGACAGGGTCACCTCTCTTAAATCTCATCGGCCACGGCTAGCCGAAATAACCACCCTAGGATCCGGACTACTCATCCGATCGTCTGCAGACTTTAAGGGTGATAGCCGTGCAGTCTACGGATCCACTGTCCAAGGCGTCGCATGTGGAATCACCTTCCCAGTCCAGTAGCAGTCGACATCTATCGAGATTTGGCACACATCCGCACAATGGGCTGTGGCAACCTCGACTCCATCAGTGCCACGTCCATGGTGGGGCTCATCCTTGTTAACCATCTCAGGACTATCACGAGGCCGCCTACAACGACACTCGTGCGGGTGAAGATCACGGGTAAGGACTTGCTCCATATTTCAAGTCTAACATGACCATGGAGTGTGTACAGTCCCTTACCCTACCAGCTCCCCGTATATAAGCTATGCATAACCTCGGGAGTGGCGCTCCTAGTATCTAAGCTATGCATCAACCTCGGGAGTGGTGTCTAGCGGGACGTCACCGTTTTGACCACCGACGGGACGCGGCGGTCAACCGGGGCATATGGAAAAGGCCTCTTTTTCTGTCTAAGTGGCGGTGACGTCGCCAAAGGTTCTAACATGTCATATCAACTATCTATGTCTGCATGGTAACTATTTAACACATAACAAATAAAACAATACAGCATGTCGGACATGAATTTAGAACATGTTAGATAAAATAAATTACACTAACATGCATACAAGTCAAATCTTATCAAGCATTATGTTTTATCATATTTAAGACATCCAAGAATTATTCCTAAGAAAACCCCAGCGGGAATTCCCTAGCGTGAATAAATCCTACCAACGGAGAACCAACGCACCTGGGATAGCGATCTGCTCCTCGGAACCAAGTCGCGCGGAGATAATCACCCGCCGAGCTACTCGGATCGCGTACCCACAATAATCCTATTTAACAAAAATTATTTAAAATAGATTTAATTTATTTCCCTAAGATAAATAAATTAAAATCCATCAATTAAATAATTATTACATTAAATTAATCATATATATATTTAGGATTAATCCCACCTAATCAATTCTAAATTAATCATATTTTTACATTTTTAGCTAATAACTTAAATGAATTTTTATTCAATTTCTACTCATTAAACTCACCCATAACTTGGCCCTAGTCATCCAGGGGCCCAAGTAGAACCCATAGAAATTTTTATTATTTTTATGATTTTTTTAATATTTTAATAATATTTTATTATTTTAATATTATTTTATTATTTTTATATTATTTTACTATTTTATTAATTATTTAATTTAATTTATTTTTTTATTATTTTTCTGACCTGGTCAACGGTCAACGTTGACTAGTCAACGGTCAACGTTGACTATTCAATGCTGACTGGGTCAGTAGTGGGCCCGGTCAGTCAGCTGTTGACCGGTCAACGCGGACTGGTCAGTGGTTGACTCGGTCAACGCTGACTGGGTCGGCGGTGGACTCGGTCAACGCTGACTGGGTTGACGGTGGGCCCGATCAATGCTGACTGGGTCAACTGTTGACTCGGTCAACGGTTCGGGTTACTGTTCACCTGGTTCGGTTCGATTTGGTTCGATTCGGTTCCGGTTCAGCTAAATTTAATTCAATCTAGTTTGACTCGAGCTCGAACAAGGTTCAACTTATTTGATTCGGCTCACCCAACCCAACTTGACCCGAACTCAAACTTAACTCAAACCCACCGATTTAATCCCACTTGATTCGACCCAACCGGTTTCATTAAAGTAATAATTTCTCATTCACTAAGCTTAGTTATTTAACGCTAATCATGCTTTTAATTAAACTAAGCATACGTTAATACATCTTACTCTAATAACATATTATATTTACACTAATCATGCTTAACGTTTAATTAATCATACTTAAAGTTCACTAATCGCGATTAAGCCTTAATTAAGCACCTTCGCCGGATTAACTGTGCACCGCCGGAAAACGCAGCGCCGACGCCGGAACCCTAGCCGCCACCTCGCCGGAGCTCGCGAAAACGAAGGCTAACCGGCCGGCGAGCTTCGTAGCTCCTCACTCAACGCGGAGGCCACGCCGATCTGCGAGAATGACGACCATCAGCGCCTAAACGGCGATCTTTCCGGCGTCGTCTCCGGCGAACTCACGGCGCCTCCACCGGAGGGCGAAAACCACCCCTTTTCATGGCGGAAACACGGCTGCTCACCTCGCGGACGTCTGGAGAAGGAAAGGGCGGAGTTCCGGCCGGCGAAGCGAGCGGATCCGCGATTTGCACCCGCCGCCGGTGGGGTTTGGTCGCTCGAACAGGGGCAGCGAGCACAGCCGCCCGCTGAGGGGTCTTCGAACTCCACGAAGGCCCGTGGAGATGCGGAGACGGCCGACGTCTCCAACCGTGGCGGAGGAGATAACCGCCGAGGGCTTCGAGCGTTGGGCGGCGACCGATCGGCAGCAGGTTCTCTGCTGCGGTGGTCACGCGAACGGGAAGGGAGCAGGGGCGTCGCGAGCTCTCCCTTCCGCCGGGGGTTGCTCGCTGGGGGTGGACGAGGGCGGACGGCCGTCGACGACGGCGGGCAGCAGCCGACGGCGAAGGAAGGATCGCCGGCGCTGCTCGGTGCAGGAGAAGACGAAGCATCGTTGCTTCGTCGCGTGCTCGAGGACGACAGTTCGAGTGGGAAGGGCGCTTGCTCTTCTCGCTCGCCCCGCCTCGCCTCTTTGCCCGGTCCAAGCCGGTTCAGCTGGACCGGCCGGTTCACCTGAACCGGTCCTTTTTTTTTCATGGGATAAGGGTTTACACCTACAGAGCATCTAGGACGGTTGCCGTTGTCAACAGATCCACTGTCCACGGGTATGAAGAGAATTCGTCACCCAACAATCGTATGAGCGCCGGGATGACTACATCTCCCATCTTTCCAAAGCCGGACTATCGCGGTAGCGACCATTCACTACACGCGCGGAATTACGGTGTAAATGTTTCCTAGTCCTATATGGGACTATATGTCACTAAATTCATTAAGTGTCTCTATGTTCATATTTCTTCAGCGCATGCTTGCCATTTAATTATTTAGCAATTCACACACAAACATAATTCCAACTATGCACAATTTAACAATTTTCATCAGCAACATATGTGCACGTAATAATAACTTTAAGACATGCATAGAGCAAAATATTCAAAAGGTAAATACAAGACATACATGGAACAACTATAGGTGTAAACCCCCACCTTAATAAATTATATTTTAGAAAAAAATATATTTTTTTAATCGGTTCGGTTCAACTGAACCAGCCAGCTGGCCGGTCCGAGTGAACCGGCCCAACCCGGTCTGAAGGGCCAACGCGAGCGGGCTCTTCCCACTCGCGCTCGCCCTCTTCCCCTTCTTCTTCTCCTTCTTTTTCTCCTTCTTCTTCTCCTCCTTCTTCTTCTTCGCCTTCTTCCCCGCCTCCCTCACTCAAAGCAGGGCATGCCGGCGGCCCCTCCCATTTCGACGCCGTCCGCTGCCGTCGTTCGTCGGCGGCCGCCCGACTTCGTCGCCCGCCGTGCATCATCCCCTGCAGAAAGGGAAGCTCGACGACGGCTCCCTCGTTTCGCGACCACCGCAGTAGAGCATCCGCAGATCATCGCCGCTCGCCCTTCGCGTCCGCCGTCCGCAGCCTCCTCGCCACTGCCCATTCCTCTCCGCCACGATGAGGGGAGCTCGGCGGAGGTCCCTTGCAGCCGCGCGACCCCCTTTCCTTCCCCTGCTCTCTCTCCTTCACGGGCAGAGTCGCTGCACATCTTCCGCAGCAAAGCAGGTGCCCTCTTCTTCCATCGCCGGCAGCTACTCGCCGATCGCAGCCTGCGATTGCTGCCCAATTCCTCTCCGCCGTGACGAGGAGCGTTCGGTGGAGATGAGGAGGACTCTGCTGCAGCCGCAGACCCTTCCCGTGCGTTTTCTCCTGTTCGTGGCTGCTGAGATTTGCTCACCGTTCGCCGCCGCCGCTCGCCCTCCGGAGCTCCTCGCTGCAACGAGGAGAGCGCGACAGAGGTCTGCAGCCGCGCGCCTCCTCCTCTTCCCCGCCTTCCCCTGCTTGCGGGCGGAAACAAAGCCGCGAGCAGAAACGTCTGCTCGCATGCCCCGAGCGGCGATTTCCTCGTCGCCGCAGCCTCCGCCGGCAGTCGCCCGCCTCCTGCCGGCCTCTGCTTCTGGTCTCGGTGAGGGGAGCTCGATGGAAGCGCCTATTGCACCCCTCCCTTTTTTTTCCCCTGCAACCTTCCTCATCGCGTGCTGAAATCGCTCGCCGTCCGCCGTCCGGCCGTCGTTCCACGCGCGGATCACCGACGCGCCGTTCGTGGTTGCTGGGGCTCGAGTTGGTCGCCCTCTCCGCAAGCTCGTGAGCTTGCGTTCGGCCCCGACGCGATTGCAGCAGGCGACGGTTTCATCGTCGCTGCTTGTTTCGACCCGCCGCACCTCCGACGACGAATGGAGCTGCGAATTCACTCCTCGCCGGCCGGATCCTCCATCTCTCCTTCCCCATGAGATCGCAAGGTTAGGAGCTCCGTTTCCCCTCTGTTATTGGGCGATTTCACCCTCCGGCGAACTTGCCCTAAAGTTCGTCGGCGATGCCAAAAATTTGGACCGTTTAGGTGTTGATGGCCGGATTTTGCGCAGGTCGTTGTCAGTTCCCACACGTGCGTAGGCTTGCGGAGCTCGCCGTCAAGTTTGTCGCTGATTTCGCGAGCTCCGGCGAGGTGGCGGCTAGGGTTCCAGCAATGACGTTACTATTCCGGTGAGTGAATAGTGTTTCCGATGGTGAATAGTGATTCCGGCTAAGGTAGCTTTATTTTTCTCTAATCGCGATTAGAGATTTATTTAAGCATGTTTAGTCGTAATTAAACACGTTTAGAATAAATTAGTGTTGTTGAAATACTTAGATTAATTTAAACATACTTAGTGTTAATTAACCAAGCTTAGTGGATTAATTAAGCATGATAAATTTAGTTAAGTAAAAACTTATGATTTAATTGAGTAGAGTTAGTGAATGGGTTGAGTTGGACCAGATTGGGTTAGTTGGGTTGAATTCGAGTTAAGTTTGGGTTCGAGTTGAGTTAGTTGAGGTGAGCTGAATCAATTAAATTGAACTTGAGTCGAACCAAATTAATTTGAATCGAACTCGAGTCGGACTCGGATTTAGATGGGTCAGAGCTGACTCGATCGAACTGAACTGACTAGGCTTGGGTCAGACTCAAGTTAAGCTAAATGAATAGTGATTGGGTCCACCGCGTTGGCCGGGTCAACAGCGTTGACCGAGTCCACCGCATTGGCCGGGTCAACAGCGTTCACCGGGTCCACCGCGTTGACCGTTGACCAATCAAAATAATAATAAAATAATAAAATAATAATAAAATAATAAAAATAAAAATAAAAATAATTTAAATTTTCATGAGTATGATTAGGTGATTTAAAATAGCTAATTAATTTAATTGATCTAATTAAGTATTGATGAGTATTATTTGGGCCCTTAGGTGACTTGGGCTAGATGAGGGATTTAAATGGATAAATTTGATAGAATTTATCTAAGCTTAACTAAGTTAATTTAATTTGTAAAATAGAAATTTAGTTAATTAGTATTTGAATAATTAGGTTAGATTGATAAATTAATATTTGATTTACTTTAGGGAAAAAGAATTTAATTTGATTTTAAATAACTGTGTTAATTAGGATTATCGCGGGTACGCGATTCGCGTAGTTCGTCGCAATGATTCATTGCTGCGCGGGTTGGTTCTAAAGACCGGATCACTAACCCATGTGCGTTGGTTCTCCGATGGTAGGATTTATTCACGCTAGGGAATTCCCGCTGGGGTTTTCTTAGGAACAATTCTTCGATGTCTTAAATATGATAAACTATAATGTTTGATAAGATTTGAATTGTATGCATGCTAGCATAGTTATCTTATCTAACATGTTGATCTGCTAGGTATCTAACATGCTTTATAATCATGTCTTGCATGTTATATTGCTTTCGGTATTATGTGCTAAATGATTACATAGATAGTATATGCGACATGTTAGAACCTTTGGCGACGTCACCGCCACTTAGACAAAAATAAAAGGGGGCCTTTTCCATATGCCCCGGTTGACCGCCGCGTCCCGACGGTGGTCAAAACGGTGACGTCCCGCTGGGCACCACTCCCGAGGTTGATGCGTAGCTTGGATACTGGGAGCGCTACTCCCGAGGTTATGCATAGCTTATGTACGGGGAGCTGGTAGGGTAAGGGACTGTACACACTCCATGGTCATATTAGATTGGAAATATAGAGCAAGTCCTTACCCGAAATCTTCACCCGCACGAGTGTCATTGTAGGCGGCCTCGTGATAGTCCTGAGATGGTTAGCTAGGATGAACCCTACAATGGACTTGGCACCGATGGAGTCAAGGTTGCCACAGCCCATCGTGCGGATGTGCGCCAATCTTGACAGACGTCGACGGCTATTGGACTGGGAAGGTGATTCCACATGCGACGCCTTGGACAGTGGATCCGTTGACCGCACGGCTATCACCCTTGACGTCCGCAGACGATTGGATGAGTAGTCCGGATCCTAGGGTGGTTATTCCGGCTAGCCGTGGCCGATGAGATTTAATAGAGGATACCCTGTCTATGGGCAGTGTGTAGTACTACACGGACTAGTGAAATAAATGGAGAGGGATTCTGGGTCATCCGTCCTCTCTGCCAACATCAGTGCAGCGGGCATAGGTAGAGACAGAGACAGAAAGGCACTGATGGGCTTACTGATACCCCCGGCCCCGGTAGTCACTAAGCGTAGGCTGGCAACCCGAATTTATGAAACCTTAAAGTCTCATCACGATGTAGGTGACAGACTGTTGACGTGGACACTAGATATAACGTAGGTGACATCTAGTGAATTATACATCGGTATTGTATTTATGATGTTTGTTGCTCCCCATAAATTGATTTACACAAATCAAATGGGGACAGACTGTTGACGTTGATAATAGACTTAACTTAGGTGACATCTAGTGGCATGTAGACCTTTATTTATTTATTTATGCTGTCTATTTCAATATGAATTGTTTAAATTATATGACATGAAAGATGATTATTAATCACCAAGGGCATCCTAGAATACTCCTCCTAGCCTTTGATTTCTTTATTCGGTAGAGCCGTAATTTCGCACTAGGCCGCAAGGCTGAACACACCACTTTTCTCCGTGTGTGCAGGTGTGTTAGATGACCGTCCGAGAGATTTGATGAAGATGAGTCTGTCGACGGGTCTATTTTTATTCTCGATATCTTTTATTATAGAATTGTAGTAGGTTTATCGGGACTGTATTAGAAGTGTTGAGTTAGACATTTTAAATTGTACATTCCGCTGCGTAAATGATGTATATGGACTGTATGTATCACTTGATGCCTTGTATGGGTCTGTTGGGCTCATACGGCGGTTGCCACGTGCCCGACAGTAGGGTCGAGGCGTGACAATAGGACTTTTAAATATTCATATACATGCCTACTCAAGGGTTCAATGTAACGAACCTGATTGTAGCACAAACTGTCAAACTAATCAAGAGCAAATTTTACTGGCGCCACTCATGTCACCGTTCAACTTAGAACAATACCCTACAACATGTGCATAAGATTATTTTACAGTTAAAATTTATACACCGATCATACGCCACTCCTAACATAATCCATTTAAAGAGTTTTAACCCATATTTTAAATTCATTACATATTTTGCTATGGTAGGAAAGAGGAGGAAAAGAGGTGATTAATTTAAAAGAGTGGGACTATGTATCGGCAATAGTAACTATATATATATATATATATATATATATATATATATATATATATAAAAGGCAGATGGATGTTTCGGCTGCAGCAACTATGTATATATATAAATTATAAAAAGGAATGATGTTCCGGCAGCACATAATGAACCATAAGAATAAAATAAAATACTATGAAGGAAGGAGAAAACAGAACACAAGGTGAAGAAGAGAGAGGATTAAATTAGAAGGGAGGAAAGAAAGAACTCTTCTTTCTGTATTTGTTTCGGAGCATGAATAGAAATAAAATAAAATAAGGAAAGAAGGGAAACTTCTTCTCTATCGCAGCAACAAGTAACAATAGAAATATATATATATATATATATAAGAAAGAGATATTAAGTGAAAGAGGGAAAAATGATTAACTTAAAGAAGGAGAAAGAAAGGAACTTCCTCTCCTCTGCTTCGGCTGCAGAGGATGAACACACAAAAAAATGAAGAAAAAGGAACTCTACTTCGGTAGAGGATGAAATAAAATAAAGATGATTAATCAAAACAGAAGGGCTCCTTCTCCTTCTCCTTCAGTAGCATAAGCCAAAGAAAAGAAAAAAAATCAAAACAGTTCACAAAAGGAGGTCTCGACAGTAATGAGGAGAAAGAAGAGAGAAAGGAGAACAAAATATAATTAAAGAGGAAAGAAGGGCTTCAACGTTAAGGATTTAGTGCTAACTAAAATAATTGTTTGCTGGAAATCTTTCTTCTTGGCTGGAACTTTGGCAGGGGTAAGCAGAAGCAAGGACAAGGGATAGGAGAAAGGAAAACAAGGTAACTAAAAAAGGAAATATGTTAACAGTAGAAAATTTAGAAATTTTTACACTACAATAATCCATCAAGCATACCATAGAGAAGGGTTGTTTGTTTTACCTTCTATGAAGAACTTTAAGAGGACGACCGTGACAGAATTCTTGCGCTTCCACTATAAGGTCGTCCAACGACAACAACGTGATGGTGTCTTGCGGCTAGAGGAATCAAGCCTCAACCCTCACGTAAGATGACATTAAAAGGGCAAGATGTGGGAGGTAAGTTTCCAATTTTACCCCATCACTTAAAGGCCAAATTCTAATCTTATCATATTATATTTTTATTTTCATGTTGTACGTTTATCTATTCGTAATTGTATTTTTTTTTATATGATGGTCGGGGTTTACATACAATACCACCCTCGACTGACAATAATCCTAACTAGAAAAATCACAATTGGTGTAATTTACAATATATTGGTGGGTACATTGCCAAAAAAATTTAGACGAGTTTGATTTATAATTCTACAGCTAGACCTAGAGCTATCTTTATTCTATAGCTTGCTTTGTATCAGAAATTAATGACAGCAGATAAACTACTCGAGCAGAACATGCAAATAGAATGAGAATGTTAGCTATGTTTAACTGTAATAGAAATCTTAGAACATTTGTTGAATGAATGTAAATATAGTAAGACTATATAGAGTAATTTGTTAAAATAGAATGAAGAAGTTTTAAGATAAACTACATAGGAAACCACAATTAATACAACTGCTAGAATAACTAAAAATAGAACATTGAAAGGACACCATCACAGAGTTTATATATCACATTTGAAAAGAGAGAAATTAAAGACTATTTAAGCAACAAGTAAGAGATGAAGTGATCTTTCTTCGGCATATCAATATAGTAATTTTTACTATGCTAGATAAAGATAAAATAAAAGAGTTTGCAGTCTTATGTTTAGTTTAGAATACTATTGCTATTTGAGATATTCATTTTTATTATATTTGCTTATTTATAACTTATAGCACATAATATTATAATTTATATTTTTTAAATGTGTTTTATTTCGTTTATAGTTTATAGTTTATTGCATGATTTTAAAAATCCTTTTTAAATATAAATTTAAGATTATGCTGAGCATACTTGGTATTTAGAGTGATACACATAGTTATAAATAAAAGAATAAGTAGAAGTATAACTTTATTATTAAAAATGACTTGGATATGAAATTATGATTAATGACTTATTTTTTAAGCTAATGGTTGTCCACTAATCTACATGTGAGAAAGTACAAAACGTAGTAAATAATTTTTAATATCCTGATAGATCATCTGAGACTTTAATTTCTTTTCTTCTAATAAATAGGTCTTCCATATATAATTTAATTACTTTAATAAAAAAATTTACACTTGTATACATAGAGGTTTTTAATTAATAAATGAAAAATAATAGAAAGAGCACTGATGCAATGAGAATGAATCTTATTTGAGTTAGCTATCAATGATAATTGAGGTGGGGAGGAAATACTGATCACGGTGAGTACGATCAATAATTATTAAATTCGCGTCCAATGTCGATCGATGATCAAATCTTATAAACTCTCTTATTTCATTCGTTGCTGGAATAACCACCTGATCCTACGATAAGCAAAAGAAGATGAGAAAGAAGGAGGAGGAGCTTAAATGGTATGGAAAAAAACAAACATCTTCCCGATTTCGGTCACAACAAGTTGGGTTTTGCCTAAATTTGAATGCCATCCGGTGCGGCACTGCTGGTGCAACCGTGGCACCTCTGTAATTATCTCACAAAGTCGATACCTTGTCTGTAAATTGCCCGTCCGCACCAATTTAATCACGCTTGGGCGGTTGGGCCCTCCTCGGAAAACCTACGGCCAGGATCACACGCCGCTGTGAATCTTAACTCTCCTTTTGCAACTTCCTGATCGCCACGCACTATATAAGCCGTCTCGAGGGAGCTCCGGTTAGGGTTTCAGAAGCATCGCTTGCGGCTGTGCTTCTCTCATCCCTGAGGTAAGACCCCCGCCGCCGATTCCATCCGCAATACATGGATTTATTTTCTACGATTCGGTCCTCGTTTTCTTCGGGATCCGCCGCCTTTTCACCTCTTTTATTACTCAATTTTCGGTCGTAATTGCTTGTTTGTTGCTGCCGCAAGCTTTGATCCAGCTCTCCAAGTATTGTTTCTTTAAGATCTCTGCATCTGCCTCATGGTTTCGCGCTTTACTAGATCATGGTGTTTTTGATTCACCGAACCCTTTGTTCGGGCATCTCTGGTATGCTGAATTTTTTATAATATTTCATTGAGATGGAGGACGTTTATTAGATTGCTGCTTAAGGATGTGCGTGTCCAGCTATTAGAATCACTGTCTAAGTTGTGTTTGTCTTTTGTTCAGATCTATCAGCTAGCTTATTCTTCTTTCTCTGTTGATAAACATAACGACTTCTTCGTCATCACAATATTGTGTTTTCTGAGGTATCACGAATTTTTAATCCACTGAATCTACGAATTTATGATGATAGAGCATGTTAATAACTAAAAACTTTAATTTAAGAGCGTGACTATCCCGAGTAGAGAATCTTTATAATGGAAATTTATGTCGTCATCATTCACTGAATGAAATATAAGTTATTCCGAAGTATTACTTCAAAGAATGTTATTCTGAAGCACTGCAAAATAGCTCTCCAGTCCATCTTTCACGTTTGTGCCTTATTAGCCGCATCTTTTCTCGAATCATCATAAAATTGGACACTGTTTGTTGTTTCCATTAAAGTTTTTCTAAAGATAAGGTGAGAGTTCATATTTGTTAATTTTCTTTTTTGGTTTGTTATTTTACAATGACGCTTTAAGATGACAGTTCACATTTACTAATCTGTTGTGGTTTCAATTAGGGTTCGACTCTGCTTCCTTTTATGATAATTTCATTTTCTGAATTAGTTAATATCTTAAAATGTGTTGTACAACCATATTATTGGTCCTTCAACTGCAATAAAGGAAAGCCCAACCAGCCTTTCGCACAGTTATGTGATTGGATACTGACAAATTTTTTCATATAGTTCCAAATTGTTTATGTTGAATTTGTTGTATAAGATCATCACTATTTTTTTCATTTTCTCCATTTGCAACAAGTTAATTGGTATAGTTTCTCATATCACAGTACTTGATTGGATTACATAGACTAAGTCATTTGACAAAATATATGCATGTATTGCACGTTGAAATATGTGTGGTTCTATATTTTGTGTTACTGATAGCTATTCTAGTGCATCAAGCCTACCATGTTCAATGCAGTATTAATGTGTTTTTTTAATTATTCTGATATCATTTGTGATATTTTAACAACAATGAAAATTTGCACAGATTCCAGGACATAAAATTAGTGTGTGATACTCAAGTGCAGTCAAGATGGTGAAGTTTACAGCTGAAGAGCTTCGTAAAATTATGGACCTGAAGCATAACATCAGGAATATGTCTGTCATTGCACATGTTGACCATGGTATGAAACTTGTTTTCTTTAAAAATATTTTTCATCCCTAAATATATTAAGTAATTCCATTAATTTTATACATTGGCCGTAGTAAATGATTGGATGAAACCATTTAAATTTTTTTCTACTTTGAATACAGTAGACGTGAACTTTAGCCGGGCAATCTGTTTTACCCAGCTCCTCAAGATCTATTTGTTTCCTTCTATAAGCTTGTCATATTATATATAAGTATCAAACCCACAACCGTGTACAAGCTTGGAGCTTACACTTTGTGTACAAGCTTGTCTATATTTAGATGCTTACTATAACTTTTTTGTGGTCATATTACCACGAAGGCTACATACTGGCATCCTGTAGCTTCAAATTCTGCAGTCCTTTCAACAACTTGCACGGCAATATCTTATTAGTGATGCATTCTGCATATAGTATCTCACTCTTTCTTCATGCTCTTTGACTTTTGTTTTTCAGTTGTACTTATTTCAACATGACTTCTTATTTCTGAATAAGTCTAGAAACAGAATTTTTTTGGTATCACCTGATCCTTCTAAACTGTGTACTTTGGATATGCACTAATATTTACCTGCAATGAAATTCCTTGAGGATCTGTGCGAAGCTTGCTTTTGTAAAAATGATGTCTTATAGTATATTCATACGAATGCTATTTCGGGATCTGTGGGAAGCTTGCTTAAGTTGTATAACTCCTTAGAACAATTTGCAAATTCCCTCCTGGTTAAGTAGTGGAAGCTTAGCACAGATTTGCTGATCTTTGCCTCCTTATTAAATGCTTAGCTTTGGATTTATATGGTTTATTTCTTTCCCTTACCTTAATGCTATGCTAAAAGTTTGATTTTGGTCCTTATGGATCTACATGGTGAAGTCATTTATCGTCGGGACAATTCCAGGAAATAAATGCTAGCTGAATATTTCATCGGAAACTTGCTTTTCCTTTACTTGTGTATCTTATACTGTTTGATTAATATATAATTTAACGATTTATGTGGATATGCAGGGAAGTCGACTCTGACGGATTCTCTAGTGGCAGCTGCTGGTATTATTGCTCAGGAAGTTGCTGGAGATGTTCGGATGACAGATACCAGACAGGATGAAGCGGAGCGGGGTATCACGATTAAGTCCACTGGGATTTCACTTTACTATGAAATGTCTGATGAGTCTTTAAAGAACTTCAAGGGTGAAAGAGTTGGAAATGAATACCTCATCAACCTGATTGATTCACCTGGACACGTGGATTTTTCTTCTGAGGTCACGGCTGCTTTACGTATTACCGATGGTGCACTTGTCGTCGTTGACTGTGTGGAGGGTGTGTGTGTCCAGACTGAGACAGTTCTTCGACAAGCATTGGGAGAAAGAATCAGGCCTGTTTTGACTGTTAATAAGATGGACCGCTGCTTCCTGGAGCTTCAGGTTGATGGAGAAGAGGCCTATCAAACGTTCCAGAGGGTGATCGAAAATGCGAATGTTATCATGGCTACCTATGAGGATCCTCTTCTTGGGGATGTCCAGGTTTACCCGGAAAAGGGAACCGTCGCTTTCTCCGCTGGATTGCATGGTTGGGCTTTCACCCTGACCAACTTTGCCAAGATGTATGCTGCCAAATTTGGGGTTGATGAGTCAAAGATGATGGAGAGGCTGTGGGGTGAGAACTACTTCGACCCGGCAACAAAGAAATGGACTTCCAAAAGTACTGGTTCTGCTACTTGCAAACGGGGGTTTGTCCAATTTTGCTATGAGCCAATCAAGCAGATTATCAGCACGTGCATGAATGATCAGAAGGATAAACTGTGGCCGATGCTCCAGAAACTGGGCGTGGTGATGAAGGGAGAAGAGAAGGACTTGATGGGGAAAGCTCTGATGAAGAGGGTAATGCAAACCTGGTTGCCTGCCAGCAGTGCCCTTCTTGAAATGATGATCTTTCACCTACCATCTCCTGCGAAGGCTCAGAGGTATCGTGTGGAGAACTTGTATGAGGGTCCGCTCGATGATATTTATGCGAATGCGATCAGAAACTGTGATCCGGAAGGCCCTCTTATGCTGTATGTCTCGAAGATGATTCCAGCCTCTGACAAGGGCAGGTTCTTTGCATTTGGCCGTGTATTCTCCGGAAGGGTTTCCACTGGTTTGAAGGTTCGCATAATGGGGCCAAACTATGTTCCCGGGCAGAAGAAGGATTTGTATGTTAAGAGTGTCCAGAGGACTGTTATCTGGATGGGCAAGAAACAGGAGTCGGTGGAGGATGTGCCCTGTGGTAACACGGTGGCGATGGTTGGTTTGGACCAGTTCATTACCAAGAATGCCACTTTGACGAACGAGAAGGAAGTGGATGCCCATCCAATTAGAGCAATGAAGTTTTCCGTGTCTCCTGTGGTTCGTGTTGCCGTGCAGTGCAAGGTGGCTTCTGACCTTCCTAAACTGGTTGAAGGGCTGAAACGTCTCGCTAAATCAGATCCCATGGTTCTCTGTATGATTGAGGAATCCGGTGAGCACATTGTTGCCGGTGCTGGTGAGCTGCACCTTGAGATCTGCCTGAAGGATTTGCAGGACGATTTCATGGGTGGAGCAGAGATCATAGTGTCAGACCCTGTGGTGTCTTTCCGTGAAACTGTGTTGGAGAAGTCATGCAGGACGGTTATGAGCAAATCTCCTAACAAGCACAATAGGCTGTACATGGAAGCACGTCCGTTGGAGGAAGGTCTTGCTGAAGCAATTGACGACGGACGTATTGGCCCAAGAGACGATCCTAAAGTGCGTTCTAAGATTCTGTCAGAGGAATTCAACTGGGACAAGGATCTGGCCAAGAAGATCTGGTGCTTCGGTCCTGAGACAACTGGTCCGAACATGGTCGTTGATATGTGTAAGGGAGTTCAGTACCTTAATGAAATCAAGGACTCTGTCGTTGCTGGTTTTCAGTGGGCTTCAAAGGAAGGGGCATTGGCCGAAGAGAACATGCGTGGTATTTGCTTCGAGGTGTGCGATGTGGTGCTCCATGCCGATGCTATTCACAGAGGAGGCGGGCAAGTTATTCCTACAGCGAGGCGTGTCATCTATGCATCTCAATTGACGGCCAAGCCAAGGCTCCTGGAGCCAGTGTACTTGGTGGAGATCCAGGCCCCGGAGCAGGCTTTGGGTGGCATATACGGTGTCCTCAACCAGAAGAGGGGCCATGTGTTTGAGGAGATGCAGAGGCCAGGAACACCTCTGTACAACATCAAGGCTTATCTTCCCGTTATCGAGTCGTTCGGTTTCTCAAGCACGCTGAGGGCTGCGACGTCTGGGCAAGCATTCCCGCAGTGCGTCTTTGATCACTGGGACATGATGTCTTCTGATCCACTGGAGCCAGGAACTCAGGCATCGACTCTGGTGGCAGATATCCGCAAGCGTAAGGGCCTCAAGGAGCAGATGACCCCTCTGTCCGAATTCGAAGACAAGCTTTGAGGTTTCTTTAGTCAGAAATTCATAGTACTGTACTGCCCAGTTCTGCATCATGTCTTGTCGAACTTATTTGCAGTACCATCCTGCATCCATTTTGGTGTTGTTGTTGTTTTATTTGAACTATTATGTATTTGTCAACGAATGCGATAAACTTATCGAATGAATTTGAGGTGTCTGCCTTATTGTTGTTAGTGCCAATCTCTCTCTGGTTAATTTCGCTTAGTCGTCTGTCCATTTCCTTCCTTCTTTACTTCTTTCTCTTAATTTCTGATTGATTTTCTTCGCGTTTTCTTAATGATTCATTTTTTCGATTTAATAGAACCTGTTTCCCTCAATTGTTTAGTTAAATTGTTCTTACATGTTCTTTTTTGTCCTTTTGGTATTTGATTTCACTGAAAACTCTATTTTTGTCTGTTATACTACGTATGTTTCAACTTTTTCCAACTGCACTGATGAATATTTTGTTTTCCTGAAAAAAAAAAAGAGAACTCTTATTAGCCAGTCTAACATATTTAAATTTGATCGATCTATTTATGAGGGCGTCACGATCGCAAGATACTGCTTGTACGAGGACCAGTTTGGCTGCTTCTACCAAATCTGTGGGTTCATTATACATTTTGACTTTAGAATTGCAATTTGCATTAAAAAGTTATTGCAGCTTCCCTGGCCGAACATATGTATATATATTCATAAGAAAATAATTTGCACAAAGTAACGACCCTTCTACATTTTTTTAATGGATTTAGATCTTATTTAGTACGGCATGGTAATACGGTGATGGAATAGGAATCTAGCTGTTTCTACAATTAGTCGAGTTGTAGGTAATGCTTTAGAAATCTGTTTCTGTAATTGGTCAAAATTATAATCTGTTGTCAGCAACATTTTATTCACTATTCAGGACCTCTGCCTTTCTATTATACAGAATTATCATTGTTGATATGATCTGATCATATTTATCTTAATTTCAAAATTATGATATTGTTGATGTGATTTATTCATTTATGAACGGGACTATCTCACTCACTAATTCCCTGCCAAATATGTGTTTAATTGCGAGGGCATGCAGATGAAAGTTTCCAGACAAGTACTGCAAATCATATTAGGAAATGGAAACAACAACAAAAAGGAATTCAGATAGACGTACAGTATAAGTTGCTGTCATTCTCAATTCCTGACCAGCGAACCACAAAACAAATCCAGAATCTAACACCGCTGATGGGAAAACTAATCCCCCAACCAGAAACCATCATTTCCAACAAATCCAACACTTAAAAAGCTAAAAAGATCATTAAGAACAAAACCAAAATCAAAATGTTTCAGCTTTTTTTTTAATAAGAAAGAACCAAAAATATAACCTCACCGATATTAATCGCATCTTCCTCGCCAAAGAAATTAAACATCATAAGATCTCACAAAAAGCAACATAAAACAAAAAGGAAGAAGAAGAAGAAAAGGAAGGAGGAATCTATCAGACTTGCATGAAGCAAGGTGTGTTTTATTCGCCTGGCCTCATCCCTGCGTGCCAACAGCATCCCAGTTCGCACCTTCATCCTCTTAGAAAACCCACTCTACCGAGGCGACAGAGGCCGCCGCCGTCGCCGGTCGGCGAGGGTGGCTCTCGGTCGCTGCCATCAGCAGTCGTCGTCGAGAGAGTAGACAGCGAAGGAGATGGCATGTGGGATGACTCAAAACTCTCTTCCTTATTTTTTTCTTTTGCGTTGTCGCTGCTTCTTGCCGCTCCCCCCCTCTTCTTAAGAAGAGCGAAGAGCGAAGCGAGGGTGGTGGTGGTTAATAGGCGCGTACCACGCCACATTAACTTTCCCGGGGGAGGTAGATTTAATATTATTTATAAGGATGGCAAGCGACTCTCTGAATTACCAGTCGATTACAATCGGTACATAATTTAACTCACTGGGTTCGGTGGGTTCGGGTGACAGCTCGTTTGGCACGGCCACGGGGTTGGCACAACACATTTTACTTTTTTGAATCACAACTCAAAGCACAAATAATTCGCGCGATTCATCTCGTTAAATTAATCACTAATAAATATATCCACAGTCTCCACCAACAAAAAAAATAAAAATAAAAGTAACGTTAAATCAATGTTATTAAATGTAGGAAGCAGAGCCTATATATCAATCAAGGACACAGTTTGACGATGGAGGAGGATGACTCACTGAACTCAGCCCGGTAGGGGGTGGTTTGATGACATGACGCGTCTCCTCCTCCATGTTTTGCTGCTATCAATTAATTTTGCACGAGGAAATCTGATCCACTTTGGGGCAGCAGTTCAGAAGGTGCGCGCGTGCGTCCCTCGATCCGTGCATGGAATCGTCGAACGCATCATCAAATCATCAGCGTGTGGGGTCAAATCCAAGCCCTGTGAAACCGGGTTGGCCGCCCTACGACGATGGCGATGTTATATTAATCGATGCCCGTGGAGCGAAGAAGGCGAAAGCGCAGAACGAAACCTCCAACTCCGCAGCAATAAAAATTATGGATTTATTGTGACTCAATCATGGTGGTCCAATCGGAGCCCAAATCGATTTGGATCCACGGCCTCGGCCCACGCGTTTCGAACAGCAACGTCAACGATGCTGACTTTTGCTCCAGGTCAAGATTCATCGGTTACGAAATGATTTGCAATTTAATTGATCCATCAGATTCTCTTTTCAATTCCAAATGATCTCCTCTCTCTTCCTGCAATCCCAATCTTGCTGCTCTGAGAGTGCAATAAATGCAGAGTTCATGACGATTCACGAGAAAAGATCGCGGAAGAGAAAAAGGAGAGTCAATGCGGTGGTGAGAGGATGGAGATGGCTTCTTCTTCTTCTTCTTCTTTTCTTCTATAAATCTGGGTTTTTGAAACCCTCCTCTTCGTTCGTTCATCCGTTCGCTCGTCGGGGGAAGAAGATGCGACCTTTTTGAACTATCGAGGTGAGGTGAGCCGGCCGCTGCTGCCTCCTTGTTCTTCGTGTAATGCACGACCGACCCTCCTTGTTACTCGTGTGACGGCCGCCTTCCGGCAACGTCACGCGGTGTGGAGGCAGAGAAAGCAGCGCGATCTCTTTCTTCTCTTCGCTGCTGCCTTCTTCCTCTTGTCGTCTTAGGAAAAAAGCTTCGACGGGGGGATGCAAAAATCCAAGCTCTCACCGTGTTTGAGGCGGTTTCTTTTCCCTGTTTGATTCTTTCTTCCTTCTTTCTCTGTCGCTTCTGAGATGAAGTTTTGGAGTTTTGGGGATTCATGGAAACGCGAGCGCTTTGTTTCCTTGCGATGCCTCGCTTGTTACCTCCATATCAGAGGCACATGTTCTCGTTTGAATTTTGAGGTCTTTTCCGCTATTAATCCCCCCTCTCCCCGACCCGTCTTTTTTGGCAGAATTAATTCCGCTCGTTCTCCTGCAAGAGACTTCGCCGGCCGGGCTTCGGAGCCGGACGCCGGGACATGGGTCGCGCGACGCGGTGGCTGTTGAAGCTCGTGGGAGGCAGCAGCAAGCCGAAGGAGGAGGGCTCCGGTTGCGCCGGCGACGAAGCCGAGAAGAAGAGGCGGAGCTTTTGGAAGTCGAGGAACGCCGGCGAGGCCGCGTCGGGTGCTGAGAACGCCTCCACGGCTGCCGCGATCGAGGCGGCGTGGTTCAGGTCCTTCTACGCAGCGAGCGAGCGGGAGCAGAGCAAGCACGCGATCGCGGTGGCGGAGGCCACGGCCGTGGTTGCCGATGCTGCGGTGATGGCGGCGCAGGCGGCGGCCGCGACCGTGCGTATCAGCAGCCGCCGCCGCAGGCCCTGCTGCGCCCATGAGCGATGGGCGGCTATCAAGATCCAAACAGCGTACAGAGGCCACCTGGTAATAAATCATTCACCTTCCTATTTTGGTAGCAAATTTATTGGTTATCATTTTGTCTCTCTCATTAAATATTCCTCATCAGCTCTGATTTATTTTTTAAATCATAAATTGCAATTTCCATCGACGTGAAGGCGAGGAAGGCGCTGCGAGCTCTGAGGGCGTTGGTGAAAGTGCAGGCCTTGGTCAGAGGATTCCTCGTTCGCAAGCAGGCCGACGCCGCTCTCCGCAGCATGCAAGCTCTAATCAGAGCTCAGGCCGCCGTCCGAGCTCAGCGGCATCGAAACCTTCTCGCCTTCGATTCAAATTTTCAACCGGAAATCCGTCCTCGCCGGTCCTTCGTGCGTTCCGCATCTGACTACTTGCATCGTCTTCTTCGGAAAATTTTTACGTCGCGGCTCATCGACTCATTGTCTCCTTCCCGTTGCTCGCAGGAGCGTCTCAGCGAGCACACGGCGGCGGCGGCGTTCCAGAGCCTGCGGCACTCGGCGGCAAACCTCGACAGAAACACTAAGACCATCGAGATCGATTCGTGCCGCCCCAAGTCGTCGCGGTCTTCTCGCCGGACGAGCCCCTCTGCTCCGGACGCGGCGGGCGGTCACTCGCCGGTCCAGTACCGGACTCCGGCACGGATCTCGTTTCCAGGCCGCCGGAACTTCTTTGAGGAGAGCGAGAAGTACTGGTGCATCGGCGGCGGGCGGCGCTTTCCCGGAACCGGGCAGTTGGCGACGCCGAGGTGCATGTACTCGTCCGGCGGGAGCGCGGCGGGGACGCCGGCGAGGAGCCTGAGCGAGTCGAGCTCCCCCAACTACATGGCGGACACGCGGTCGTCGAAGGCGAAGGCGAGGTCGTCGCAGGGGGCGAGGAGGAGGCAGCCGCTGAGAGAGTTGAATGTGGAGAAGCCCCGATTCCAATCTGAAGAGGATTTGGGTTGCAAGATTAAGGCAGCGGGAGGGAGGAGGGTGGGTGGCTCGTCGGAGAGGGAAGCTTACTTGCAGAGTAATTGGTAATGCAATGCGCGCGGTAGTAATCGGAGGACTTTATTTTTTTTTTCTCTTTTTATCTTGTCGGCTGTCGTCGTCGTTGTTCATGTTCAGAATAAGAGGATGTGTTTTCTTCTGATTTGTTATGCCAATATATATACCGTGGTTTCTGCATTTTTTAGTAGTTTACTTTTGGAATATGGAAATCGAAGATTAGCCTGTGGTCCGTCGAGCATCCCAATGATAATGTCAGTGCCAACTTATTAACTCAAAACTAAAATTGAAATGCTTTCGCTTTCAACTTTGTGAATCAATGCACATCCATCGTCACAAACACTTGGAATATAATATCTTCTTCCACCTGTTGCCCATTCTCCACTCTTTCATAAGCTTCTCTCGTAAAACAACTTCCATCCCCTTATTTCCACATTCACATTTCTGCAGAGAACTACTATTCATGATCCTTTCAAGCCGTACAGAATGCAGGCTTGATCATCTATTTTTGCAATAGGCAATCTTTGGTTGATGAGAGAGAGAGGGAGAAGGGGCAGGGGGGGGGGATCATCGATGTCGTGTCAGGTTGATGCTGATGGATGAATCTGAGCCGGAGTATCTTTGCAGCAATCATTCGATGGATGATGAGAGTGAGAGCGCATAGAAATGGGAATATCCTTCTCCCTGCTGCTTCATCCACCGTCATGTCAATTTTTCGCATCTCCTTCCCTCGCCTGTCGTGTTCGTATGGCTGGATAGAGAGATTCCTTCTCCTCCTCCTCATCCCCCTGCAGCAGCAGCCTCATCGATCTCACTGCCTGTGCATCGAAGTGAGGTGGAATATTCTTCCTAATCTAATCATCCGGCGTATTAAGAGCAGTTGACGTTTAAACGATCTTCCTGCGCATGGCTCGATCGTCATCTGCCTATCTGGAGCTCACTCAGCTCATCGTGAGTGATAGAGAAGAATCGCGGGGAATGAGAATGAGATCGACCGGGGAAGGAAAAAAATAAATAAATGATGGTTTGGGATTCTCCATCCCCGACCATATTTATTGCACCCACTTCTGCCCTCACCGTACCGTGCCTCACCACTCGCGCATTTAATTCATTCGGAGCAGGAGAAATGGAAATCATGTGATGTGACCTGGCAACTCGTATGTTACCTATTAATTAAAATTGCAACGTGTACGACGGAGCCGAAGCAAAGCAGTGTATATTATTATTTATCATCATCTCATGCAACGCCGGACCACAATAAAGGCGTGCCCTAAAATCAAGGTAGGCAAAATTAAATTTTTAATCATCACCTAAGAGAAAGCCCTTCCAAATTGGGCTCTACGGCCCATCATCTCACGCACCCTACCCGAATTGGGCCATGCCAGCGTGCCGGGCACAACTTAGGTTTAAAGCGTGTTATCATGACACGATGTTATCCATTGCTTGGCACACGTGTGCTGGCACGAGCATAGCGTCTTCACCTAAGCAGAGGGGAAGCAGCGGTCCCTGACTCGCCCGAGGGATGGCCAGATGGTGTTGTGCTTCTTTTACTTGGACTCGTGACTCATGCTTGTCTACGTGCCTCACGAGTAGTAGATGACCTGACTTCGGTTGACTCCTCCTTACCTTCGCCTCACGATCATTGCAGCTTTGTCGGTCTTACTCTGCAACTCATCCTCTTAGCTCACGGTTGCATCCCTTATCTCCCGGCACGGCCCGCAGCTCGGAGATAAACTGTGCCGGGCCGGGTCGGGAATATGTCTTCAACACGATTCAAAATCATTCTTTTCATTGTGAAAATTAATACTTTAACCATTCCTCTATTTAATATTTTTTAAAAAAATTATATATTTAATATATATATCTTATTTGTGCCGTGTCAGCCCGCGGGCCTCAGCCTTGAGGCCCGGCACGACACGACACTAAGTGCGGGACGTGCCGGACACGGCCCACTTTCAAGCCGGGTCGTGTTGAGTATGGCTCGGGCCGCCCGCAGGCGGCCTAGCCCGATAAGCATACCTATTGCTCACTTTATCCTCGATCTTATCGAATTAGTACTTGCTATCATGCCCTAACGCTCACAACTCATGATAAACTCATGCCTGTTTCTAGACGAGCATGAGCTCAAGCCCTCAGTCATTCTAACCGTAGATTGGTACGAAATAAGGTATCATTCAGTATATATGGGATTATATCGTGCCAACACCATAAATCACTGATGATATATCTCGTATTGTGTTGGATCACATATGGAGTGCTATGGCCTGACATGATACGATGAGCCTACCATGATAGGAGTTATTTTTCAAGGTGTTTAAGTAGATCCAAGGACGACTTAGTTGAATATCTACTTAGAAATAATCTCACATGCATGCTTAGTATATGGAAAATACACTAGAGATATAGTAGGAAATATTTATCCTATTATTAATACAATTAATGAAAAAACGACCGACGATTATTTTTATAAAACTTAAAAATAGATTCACTATGAAGTTGGATATGTACCCACGATGATCTCCTTAATCAAGCTAGGCAGAGGGGAGAGGCCTAGGAGGAACAACTTGGGCTGGGCCCTACTCGGCTGGAGCATGATTCAGCCCTAACTCTTATTGATCTCCATGTAAACGGAGAGCGTTGAAGGAGTGCACTGTCTTAGCACCTGCAAGTACTCGATAGATATGCAAATGCCACCACATGGTGCATCGAGGCAATAGGTGTCATGAGGTATAAGCAATGCCCTCTTAAAATGGGTGCCAAAGCAAGGGATGTTATTGTCGTGTATCACAACAATGATAATGCTTGTTCACCACTGTGCGAGGGTTTGATTTAACCTAAGGGATATAGAAGAAGTACAAGTCCAATAGAGTCAGGACTTTGGCTGATTGGATTTAGGTAGCCTATTTTTTATGATACACTGTATAAATTCTCTTATGATTAATAAGATAAAGAAAAGTGAAAGATGGGTAAAATTACAAGAAAAGAAAGAAAGGTGTCGCCATAAAAAGGGGAAAGCAACCTACCTCATCCCCAAACTGCTCGAGCTCTGGGATTTGGCTGATCATGATCGCATTACAGCAAGAATGAACGCAGTTAATTGTTTCCGTTAGCTGCTAAATAATAAAAGCCTACTTAGAAACGAATGCAATACGTTATTCTTTTCAGAGAAAAACTGGTAAATAGTAAAACGGTATCGCATCTCTTCTCTGAATTCGAGGCACAAACGAGTGAGAGCATCTCAGTTGATAAGAAGATAAGGGAGGCGGTATGATGCAAGTAAAATGGTCAGTTTACTCACCTCACCCTGCAGAGGAAGGAAGGACTTCATGAGAAGAAAGAAAGGAAAAAAACATAAAGCAGCACCTCATCCTTGTCATTTTCTTCCCTCCTCTCCTCTGTCCCTCTCACTTCCTATTATTATCAGGTGCAGTGGGTTGGGGGAGGGGGGGATGCATATAATAAAGATCATTTAATTGAAGGCCTTCTTTCCTTCCCAACAGGAGCTCCACCAGAGGTGCCTAGTTAGGGCACACTTGTACTCCACAAGCCACAAAACCATGAGCTCCCCTCCCCGGAATAATCCTTCAGCCCGTGGATTCATTCCCTCGTCTAATTTATCCATCCATGAATATATTGGAAAAAAGTGCATCCATTCTTCGAGGGATATTAATGTATTTTAATTTTAAAAAGACAGCGGAGTGTTACCGATCGACGAATTAAAAACATCATGAAAAAAAATGAAGAAAAAAGATCAACTTCAGAGGAGCAGCCAAAGGTTTCAATCTGCGGAGCATCTTAACATGAAGCATGGGAAGAGAACAGCTTAACCTGGTCATCGTCAGCTCACTGGAGGAACCCCCCAGAGCTTTTGCATTCCCCGGCGGCCGCCCACAGAAAGAAAAGCCTCTGCGCGTATATATATATATAAACACCTCCTTGTCCCATGCAGTAGCTGTTGGTTGATTGAATCGAGCCTCATCACATGTCCCACGCGCGAGCCATGGATGCTGCTGCTGCTGATGATGATGATGCCGCAAGTTCTTCTTCTTCTTCTTCCTCCTGCAATGGCGGCGATCCTCCTGACGGCTCCGCCTTCTCATCCGATATTGGAGCTCCTCCTTCTGTCCCGTCATCACCGGATTCATCCTCCTCCTCCTCCTCGTCCGAGTTGTTGGATCGCAAAGGGCCTCTGTTCGAGATGTCTCCTCTCATGTATCAGCTTCCCGTCAAGTCAGTATACACATATATGTTATTCAGAAAAGGAAATTGATCTGGTGTTTTTGGTAGTGGTATATATATATAAATGTAAACATATGATTTGCAGGAGGGGGCTGTCCGTGTTTTACGAAGGGAAGTCGCAGTCTTTTACATGCTTGGGTGACGCCAGATGCGTGGAGGATCTTGCGAAGGGGGAGAGAACACCTGACGGGAAGAGGATGAAGAAGAAGACACGGGAGAGCTGCTACGACTTGGACGCGATGATAAAGCAGAGGCCAAGTTTTGTTCCGGGGACCTTTTTTAGTTGGAGTAAGAGCGAGAGGAACAAGTCTTCTTCTGCGTTATTAGCGAGGAGAAGGAGGAGGAGGAGGAGGAGCGGCGGCGGTAGTCTTTTTTCGAGCAGTGATCCTCCTCCCGTTCCTCTGCACAGGAACCTCCCTTGAAGCAATTTTCTTTTTTAATCTTTTAATTAATAGATGCAGAGAGATCGAGACGAGAGGATTTGATATTGTATAATCTGAGAAGACCAACTGATATATATATATATATATACTTGAACAAGAAAGAATATATGAAATATTTACATATAATAAGATCCTTCTTCTTTCTTTCTTTCCTCCTAATCGTATTGCAGAAGTACTCGCCGGTCGAACGACGTACGCCGGCAGGGCGACGGAGGAGTCCTTCTGTGCGCGATCAAGGTGGCGGCCAACGAGGAGGCTCTCGGAGAGGTCGAGATCTCCACGTTTTTTCATGACCACTTTTTTCTTTTTTTTTTCCTTAAAAAAAGTGGGTATTGTGGAAAACCTTTTTTCTTTTGTCTTTTCAGATAGATGGTGTGAAGGTTGTGAGTTGGTACGAACTAACTATCCTTTTTTATCAATTCTAAATCTATATTCACTACCTATGAGGCTTTACCAAGTATCTTATTAGAGTGTAATATTATGATCCACTGATGTATGCTTTCATCGGATACATTAAACATGTTATATATATAAAATTTATAAAACATATATAAACAAGTTATATATATTCTCATCCCCCTAAAATTATTTAATATTACAATTTGATCAAATTCTTGCTAACTAGGAATGCAAACGGGCCCGGCTCGATCCGGATCGTACTTGGCACGGCCCGCCACTAGTACAGTGCCGAGCTGGGCCGTAAGGTTAGGCCCGCGGGCCGGTACGACACGGTACAAATAATATATATATATATATATTTCAGAAATATTTGATGACAAAATGATTAATATATTTTGCTTCCGCGGTGCATCAGACGCAGCTTTGAATCTTGCTGGGAGCGAATTATCAGCGAGCCGACCTGCTCGAACCGTGCTGGGCCTGACCCGCGGGCTTCGAGCCGTACCGGGCGGGGCAACGAGCCGACCGGACCGTGCCAAGCACGACACGGTATTGTAGCGTGCCAGGTTAGGCACGACACGGGTCGGCCCGAGCACGGTCAGCCAATTATACATCATAGTTCAAACATGAGGATTATCATCTTTAGGATTAACCGGTGATAAATAAAAACAATGATTATCACCTTTAGGATTAACCGATGATAAATAAAAATAAGGATTATCATCTTTAGGATTAATCGGTGATAAATAAAAAACAGCGACGATGATAAGATGATAATGAAATTTCAAAATAATACTAAGTTGCATATAGAACTTTCTTTTTGAAAAATATGATAAAAAACAAACTTTTTATCGGTCTTAATTTCATATGTGTACGTGGAAGGAGTAATAATATATTAATATTGTAGTAATGTTTTATTTTATATGATTAGCCGTGTCGAAATAGGAACATAATTAATCAATCCATCCTTCTCCACATGTTTTGCAGATAGGATAAGAGTGCAGTGTGTCTTTTTCTCTGGTGAAATCACTCAACCAGAGGCATTTCAAACACTGAACTGACTACAGGTATTTTCCTTTGAGAAGAAGATTGAAGTGCACTGGCTTTGCCATGATTCGAGCATTATAAGTTTTGCAGTCCGTGATCCAACCTCAAATACGATGTCTTTTGGAACCACAAATACAATTAATACGTCAATCGATTCAACCTACACTCGATCTTTATATTTTAAAAAATTAAAAAAACTTCAAATTTGTTCAATGCTGCAGCTTAAAACCCACCCAGCGAGGCGATTATGTTGGAAGAGGACCGGAGAATCACCAGAAAGCAGAGAACAAGAGGAAGAAACAAGAAATCATGTAGGGTGGCTTGTAGCTCACCATCACATCTGTTGTATTAATATATCATATTACAAAAGCAGAATTGGAAAAACAAAGGAGAAGTTTTGTAAATATTTCTATTTTCTCCTTATAATTTAGAATTAGAAAATGTAAATAAAACATGTAAAGATTAAATCAAAAATACTTATTTCCTAAACAAGTTTATTTCCTAACATTCTCCCCCTTAAGCTTGTTCTTTCTCAACTCGCATAGCAGCTACCTCTTTTTCCATTGCTTTAGTTAATGTATCAACTTTCTTGGCCAACATCTCAATTGCATCATCTTTGTCTTTTAGGCTTTGGTCCTTCTCGTGGCGTGCTTTCCTCAGTGTAATTACCTCATTCTGCAACATGTCATACAATAATCCAGAGACAGTGCCATCTGAATCAACATTAGGAAAATCACCCGTTTTCTCATCCGGATTTTCCTTCCAACTATTATGTGAGGGATTATCTCCAATTGCATCAGAAGACCTATTTAGTGACAAGCCTGCTCCATTTATAAGAACTTTGCTACGGTCAAAAGATCTAGTGCCACCATTAAATGACTTTGATGCCCCTTTGGCATGTTTCAACACTGTACTACTGGAAATAGAAGATTTTATCTGAAAAGATGGTCTCTTAGACAGGAAGCCATTAACACTCTTGGGAGTATTTTCAGTTCCACCAAAGGATTGACGACGTGATGAACCATTACTCGCACTCTTTCCCTCTATGATAGGGTGGCTAGTACCACTTCCTGTCATTCTCAATCCCTCTTCTAAGACTTTGGGCCGCAACTGAAACTTCTCTTCCAGCGATCTCATGCTGGCGTTCAGAAACTTGGTCTTGTCACCCAGAAGTCCTTTGCAAACGTCGATGGCCGCAGTCTCCCATCTGAGCTGCTTCGCATCTTCCATCGCAACGTTCGCATCTTCCAGCGATCTCACACGATGCTTCGTCCGCACAAGATCCGAATCCCGCTCGAGAGCCACGGACATTTTCTCCCGAGGGACAATTTCCATCTGCGCCTCCGTCCTGCAAGTTAAAATATTTGGCGAGAGGAACTCGTCTTCGACTCCCCTCCTGCAGCAGCATCTTTCGTCTCCCCGGCCTTCTCCACCGTCAACGCCGCTGCCTCCTGCGTCCGGCCCGTGATTGCGCCAACCGACGATTTGGTGCCCTCCTTGATGCTCTTCAGAACGCCAATGCCATCATCGTCACCGCCGTTGCCCTGTTGCTGGCGGAGGTTCTCCTTGGATTTCCGCTTGCTGCGAATGGTGGCCAGCATAACAGCAGGCTTTCTCGCCACTGCCACTGCCCGCTCCTCGCGCAGCTTTTCTTCCTTATTTGGTTTCTGGAAGCGGAACTCTAATGCGACTGCTTTCTCCCCTTCGAGCAGTTTCTCCACCGTCCCCTGCATCACCATGGATTGGGAGACAGCGAACTCGGATTTCTTCTTCGCTATATCTCCAGTTTCGATCTTGGCCTCGCGAGTCTTGTAGACGATGTCGACAGCAACCTCCTCGCAACCTTTCATCTCCTGCGTTTGGAATTCAAACACAGCGACTGTATCCTCCACATCGAGCAGAAGAGCACCTGCGGCTTCGGGATAACCACCGTCCGCGACGTGCTTTTTGTCCGCACTTTCTCCGGCCATCGCCAACGCCTTGACCACCATCTGGAGAGGGACTCCCGCCGCGTTTCGTCCGATGTCCTCCGCAAGGTTCCCATCGACGAGGTCTCCAACTTCACTGTGCTCGCACACGAGCGCGAACTCTTCGTCCTCGCCGAACCCCTTTGCGGTCATCCTGCTCGTGATCACAGCGAGTCGCGAAAGCCTTCCTGCATAGACCCCTTCGACCTTGCTCCTGTCATGTCCTGCGCCTCCCGAAGCATTGCTGCAACCTCCATCGAAGAGAGTTCCTGCAAGACAAGTTCTTCAAAAAAATTATCTTCGTCTTCTTCAATTTCTGTTTCTTCCACAAGCTGAACTTGATGAAGCTCTTCCTTTTCACTGGTTTCAGCTAGGTACACCCTCTCCTCCTTCTCACACTCAGAGGCATAATGTCCATAGCGACGACACTTGAAGCATCTGATGTGAGATTTATCTTTCCTCTTCTCACGCTGTGGAGATGAATCGTCCCAATCTCCATCGCTGCGGCTATGTGAACGTCCACCATTGGTGTTGCCACCGTACATTCCTCTCCCTTGAGCAAAATCTCTTGCTCTTCCTTGACCTCTACCATGCCAATTACTTGGAGGATCCCTGCGGTGTCTCGTCTCTGCTTCTGCATGAGACCAATACAGCTGGTTCTCCTCCTCTTGCAAGGAAGGTGTAATTCTTTCTTCGAAGGTCTTCAAGGCACCTATAACATAATCAATAGTCATGGTGCTCAATTCACCAAATTGTTCTAAGTTACATACAATAGGATAGAACTTAGGAGGAGTAGATTGCAGTAACTTCTCCACCACTAATTGTTCCTTCATCTCCATGCCAAGGTTCCTCATCTCAGTCACCACCGAAGAGAACCAGCTAACATAATCGTCTACTGACTCAAAGTTCTTCATCTGCAGCTTCTCGAAATCACCACGCAAGCGACTAGCTTTTGCGTTTCTGAACTTTTCATCACCTATGTAGAGATTTTTTAACGTATCCCACGTTTCTTTTACTGTTTTCTTGTTAGCAACTAGCGCCAATACTTCATCACTCAAGGATTGATGAATTATTGATCGTGCTAACTTGTCCCTCCTTCGATCTACAAGGACCGCACCTCCTTCTGGCTTGATCGCCTCCCACGCTCCTTGCGCATCAAGGAACGACTCCATACGAACAGCCCACATCGTGTAGTTGCCACCCTTGATCAGCAACGATCCTGCTTGATGACTCCCTCCTACCGCTGAGGAGGTTCTGAGCATCGTATCTCCTGACGTGCGAACCACCGCCTTCTTCCAGGACATCGGCGTCTGCGTTGTCATCTTCTTCGATATCAACCGAACGAACCTTGCTCTGATACCAATTGTTGGAAGAGGACCGGAGAATCACCAGAAAGCAGAGAACAAGAGGAAGAAATAAGAAATCGTGTAGGATGGCTTGTAGCTCACCATCACATATGTTGTATTAATATATCAGATTACAAAAGCAGAATTAGAAAAACAAAGGAGAAGTTTTGGAAACATTTCCATCTTCTCCTTATAATTTAGAATTGGAAAATGTAAATAAAACATACAAAGATTAAATCAAAAATACTTATTTTCTAAACAAGCTTATTTCTTAACAGATTAATCCGCTCTGCAGCTTAATCTCTGAAACAAGGAAACCAAAGATGCATCCTTCAGGTTTTCCAGAACTCATGCCAACTATTTTTGCCAGCGTCCTCCTTCACCAGGCTAAGGAGGCTAATGGGTGCCTAACCACGGAGAGAGAGGCGCTCCTCGGCTTCAGAGACGGGATCAACGATATCGGCCACCGGCTGTCCTCCTGGAGAGGCCGAGACTGTTGCGGATGGGCCGGCGTTGCTTGCGATGCCAACACCAGCCATTCACGCTCCGGCTATGATGGGGCGTTGCGGGCGGTCAGATTAACTCCTCTTTGCTTGCTTTAACTGAATTGAGTTATTTAGATCTTAGTGTGAATGATTTCCGAGGGTCACCCCTCCCGGAATTCATAGGTTCTTTTAAGAAACTAATATATCTCAACCTATCTCGAGCGTCATTCACCGGAGCAGGCATCTCTCCTCATCTGGGGAGCCTTTCTAAGATACAATATCTTGATTCGAGTGGTGCTGTGGAGTCCTACTACCACGGCAAGCGAATCGACATCCTCGATTGGCTTCCTTGTCTGTCTTCTCCCAAGTACCTAACCACAGACTGGCCTCGATCAGCGAACATGCTGCCTTCCCTCCAACAACTGCACCCGAAAGGTTTCTTCTTGAAATGCATCATGGTCTCTTAAATCCCCATTAATATCACCTCGCTTGAGACCTTGAACCTCTCCTATAATATCTTCGTCAACTCAACATTGCCGGAATGGCTGGGGAACATCGCCAGCATCAATAACTCTTGGGCTTTCCTTTTGTAAGCTACATGGTACCGTCTCTCATGCGATTGGAAACTTGACCCCCTCGACCACTCTTGATTTATCATTCAATAATTATAGCGAGGTTACCATGCTGAGGTCAATTGCAAATCTTCCCAGGCTACAAAGGTTGATTTTGATGGCAAACAAAGCGACAGGAAGTTTCCCAGATTGGCTTCAGCAGATTAGAAATCTCACTACTCTCGACCTGAGGATTAACTTTCTCAGTGGCTCCATACCCTCATGGACCGGAAAGCTTGCTGATCCCGGAGAGTTGCGTCTCGGTTTTGATACCTTCCAAGGTGCTACGCCCATGGATGATACTAGCAAGTAATTAACTAAAAACTCTCAATAATCCATCGTACATTTATATCAGTAATCCTAGCTTGTACATTCCATACTTATCCAGCAACTGATTATGCAGTAATGAAACAATTCACTAAAATGACAATGAAGAGCATCAGAGTTGGGAGACGGTTTGTTTTTCTGCTAGTGTAATATTGGGTTTTGTGGTAGGATTATAGTTTTTCTATGGTGGTCTCATCTTTAACAGATCATGGTTCAGTAGAGTTGTTAATTTTTTGGAACTCTTTTGAAACTTTGGAACCCTACAGGCAAGGTTCGTCTCACTAATCTCGCTTCAGGTTTCCTTTGTTTAATTTATCATCCTCATCAAATATGAATCACATTCTGTGAGAGGGTTCATTGACAATCCAGGGACAAGCAGTCACGCTCATGCCCTTGGGACCTCGCTTTCAACCAATGGAAGAAATAATCACTTCCATGACAATTTGGATGCGACTTTTAGGCATTCCCTGCGAATTGATCAAAATGAATCACTTCCAGGAGATCAGCAAATGTCAGAAATGCTGTATCGATGAGACATTTCTTACTTGCACCTGAGGTTGCTTTATGCGACTCTATGTGCTTCTGGATATCCAACACCCTCTCAAAAAAGGGCATCAACATCAGCTACAGTACCTAAGAAGACATCTCAAGGGAATGTACAACCTTCTTCAACTCAATCATACACGCCAACCAACTACTAGTCCTGAGGAGAACTCATGGTGCATTGTTGAGCTAAGGCGATGGCCTCGCTGCTCTCAAGTATGCTCTGCAACATGAGAGACGATGCACTGTTCTTCACCGAATTAATTCGTTCTCTCATCAAGGGGGCTGCAAATACCAAGGACATAGAAGAACAACCCTTCTTGGAGGACACACGATTGCCCATACCCTCACGTCTTACCTCTTCATCCAAAGTATTTCTAGGCCGCCAGCCACCATAAGGAATCAGGTATCCTCCTCTGCTTCATCTATCTATATGTTAACCTCTCAATTCCATCAACCTCTACTCCAGCGGAGTGGAGTGATCAACACAATGAATCTAGCATCTGGTTAACATAATGAATATAGGAATCAGGTATTCAAGCAATCCCTACGGATGCCATTTGAACTACCTCCACCCCCCTTGGAGAAACGGACCCACTCCATTCACAAATGTTCATGTCTCACAACCCCCCAAGGCTTGCTTCACACGATACGCCTCTGCGTTTTAGAATTCTTGATGGCTTCTCGCACTCGTTCCCCTTTAAAAAATGTATACAACATTCATCGAATTATTTATAGATTCATGGCTTCGCAAGCAGTGCATGCCATGCCGATCAAAAACCTCTGCCTCCCGATCTATTGCTATTAACCCTAATTTTAGGATACTTTTTATAAAAAGATAAAAAAAATAAAAAATAACATTCATTGAAATGATCTAAATAAGCCTTGTCGGATTCGGGCCTTGCTCGACCATTTTTGAGTCTCCTCTCTGTCGAGTTCGGATCTCCTCCAAGGCTCCAATAAGTCAAGTCCTGGCGTCTTCGCAGGACTCGCAGGCTCGCAGCCCCTGCGCCCCCAAAACCCGCTCCGAGCAAAATATAGTCGCTTCCTTCCTGTGCTGGGAAGAGGCGCTTCTCATCTGTTTCTCTTTCGGAAAAGAAGGGCGAGTCCCGTCGTCGTCTCCGATCTAGGGTTCCGGTTGCCCCCCCTTCCTCCCACGCCATGTATCGAGCCGTCGGATCTCGTCTCAACGCTCTCGAGGTCAGTTGAACCACTTCGTTCTTCTCCCTTTCCGGATTGATCATGCGCATTCATTTTCCGTCAATTTCCGTCGTGTGGTTGATCAACGGATCGATAGGTTGCACACTTGTCCTTCACGTTTCAGATGATTTTCTATTCTCTCTGTGGTCGTTTCGATCTCTTTGCATTATTTAGGAGCTGATGGGTGAGGACAGAACATTTGGTAATGCCGTAAATCGGATGGTCGACGATTCTTTAGCACTAGGATCTAACGAGAGGGGAATCTCACGATGTATTGAAAAAAAGTGTTTTGCAGCAAGTTTTACTCGTGAACAATTTTGTGATCCTGATTGCTACACTTCTTTCTCAGGGATTTTTTTTGTTAGATTACGTAGCCATTTTTTAAAAAGAGAATATATTGTGAGAATCAATTTTCTCTTTTAACATTTCATTGATATTTTTCTATAGTTGCGGAAATCTCAATAAGTGAGTAAAATATTTACCTTACATGCTACTTTGATTGAACTAGTTCTGATGATCGTGTATTTTCTACTTGGCCTTTTGGGATCCCTTTGGATGTGAATCGACAACATTTGGTAATGCGATAAAGCCTTATCCTCTCCCATTTGGATATGTGAGAGTGGAAACATACAATGTATTAAAAAAGGTTCCATTTTTGCCTTAAGTTTCAGTTGTGAATCGTCTTTAAACATCGAGAGCAATTTTATAATTCTGATTGTGCACTTACTTTCTCGTGGTTTTTTTTTTGTATTAAATAAAAACTTTTTGCTTGTTAGAAACATTTATCTGCTTTAGCATTTCGTTGATATTTTTCTATCAATGCAGAAATTTGAATCAGTGAGTATAACATTAAGCATATAATTACTCTTATTGAAATAGTGCCTGAACTTAGCATTCTGTTTCACAGCGCCAATCAGGCAGTGCCAGGGTTTTTGACACTGCTGCTAGGTACGCGAGCACAGATGTCGTCAAAAGCAGTTCTGGAGGTTTCTTCAGCTGGCTTACCGGGGGAAATTCTAACCAACTTCCTACACTAGATATCCCGCTTCCAGGTGTTAGCCTTCGTCCACCTCTACCTGATTATGTGGAGCCTAGCAAGACAAAGATCACCACACTCCCAAATGGTGTCAAAATCGCCTCTGAAACATCAGCGGTAATTTCTGAATCAAATACCAGCGATTGCTAATGGACGTGCTTTATTTCATTTGTTCACTCATAAAATGTTGGGTATTTTTACAGAGCTCAGTTGCTTCCATAGGTTTGTATGTTGACTGTGGTTCTGTATATGAGACACCTTCTTCGTTTGGGGCCACGCATTTGCTTGAACGAATGGCATTTAGGACCACAAAGAATAGGAGTCATCTTCGCCTTGTTCGTGAAATAGAAGCCATTGGAGGAAGTGTCACAGCATCAGGTTCCCGTGAACAGATGGGCTACACATACGATGCTCTCAAAACATATGTACCTGAAATGGTTGAGGTGCTAATAGACAGTGTCAGAAATGCTGTTTTCCTTGATTGGGAGGTTAATGATCAGGTACTTTTTCTTTCAATTTCATCCTTTATACATGGGAGTATGTGATGAGAAAAGTGATTTTGATTGGGTTTTTGCAATTGCAGCTTAATAAAGTGAAAGCAGAGCTAGGAGAGCTCTCTAGCAATCCTCAGGGCCTGCTTTTGGAGGCTATTCATTCAGTTGGATACTCAGGAGCATTGGCAAACCCCTTGATTGCTCCTGAGTCTGCTATCAACAGATTAGATGCTACCATATTGGAGGAGTTTGTTGCTGTAAGTCAAAAGAAAATTTTCCTTTGTATCATCTTAGTTTTGTAATGAATCCAGGAGTAATTTGATCGTTCATTCAACTTTTTCAGGAGAACTACACTGCTTCCCGGATGGTACTTGCAGCATCAGGTGTGGAACATGAAGAACTGTTAGCCATTGCGGAGCCACTTCTATCTGATATGCCAAAAGTTCCTCGCCTTGAAGAGCCAAAATCAGTGTATGTTGGAGGAGATTATAGACGCCAATCAGATTCATCGGTGTGTACAGCAATCAAATGCATGTTCTTTGGACATCCATGTGGAATTTCAAGTATCTCGTTTTCTTTTTAACTTTGAACTTATTCAAAACAGAAAACACATATTGCACTCGCGTTTGAGGTTCCTGGAGGTTGGCACAAGGAAAAAGAAACCATGGCATTGACAGTACTTCAGGTGAGAGACATAGTAGCTCCATTGGATAAACATATCAATTGATCCTGTTTATCTAGCTATTTTTTGCCAAGAAAACAAGAACAAAGCACATTGCTATCGTCTTTTCCAGATGCTTTTAGGAGGTGGTGGATCATTCTCTGCAGGTGGTCCAGGAAAAGGGATGTATTCTCGGTTATGTAAGTGGCCATTGTGATAATTTTTGCTCTTATGTTGAGTCTGCGCTTCGTTGATTGAGGTTCCATCATTTCCAAATCTGCCTCTCTTTGATCTTCCACTGAGACATATTACTAAGTTAAATATCATGGTATTATGGATTATGAGTTTTCAACTTCCTTTCTGATTTTTTATATGCAGATTTAAATGTGTTAAATCAGTTCCAACAGATTGAGTCATTCTCAGCGTACAACAGTATCTACAATCATACAGGCATCTTTGGAATTCATGCAGCCACTGTATGATATATACTTTCTTTGCGATGATTGCCCATGTGCTTATTATATTTGTATTAGTTAATTTTCCAGATTTGTGGTATTGTTTTACTGCTGACATGATTGAAAAAACTGTGTATCCACAATAAATTTTATTCCATGATTTAAGATCGTGATGATTTTCATTGCTGTATGGCCTTTTGGGATATTTTATCTTTCTCGTGAAACAATTACAGAAAGTTGGTCAAAGTAAGCCAATCCTTGGCTGACATCTGCTGGTCAGATTCAAATTAGTTGAGATCTGTTGGGACTAGATTTTAATTAGACTGCCAGAAAACATATTCGAGCTAAAGATTAGTCAATTGAACAAATATTTCATGCTGTTCATGTTAACGTCCTAGTCCTATTCAAGACCTCATGTTGCATGTTATTTGCTAAACATATATTTTTTGCTTGATGAGAGTGACTTGGAATTAATTCTATGATTGAATAATGGAAGCTAACTTTTACTGCTAATTGATTTAGGTTACTTGCTAGTTCTAGAAATACCAAGTGAATTGCCATAATGGCTATAAATAAAAAACAGAATTTGCTTCCACTTGCTGAGAAATTCTAGAGACTTTTCATATCATGAATAGGTCTAAGGAATTTGATTAGAGACTGAATGAAAGTTTGGAAGAATTCATGTACTTCAATCTACTTCTGTGCAAAATTTTCCATCTAAACACTTTTTAAGAAAATGGAGAGAATTGTTTCATCAAAGTGCAGTACATTTTGTATTATAATAATCTATGTTTAAAAAATTTATTTAGAAGATTTCTTGCTTTTTTTGAAATAAAAATGGTGCTGCATTCTGTATCTCTACTTTATGAAACTGCAAATAAATTTTTTGTGTACAACTAAAAACAATAGGTTTAGCTGCTACTAATATAACTTTTCTCGATCAGGGGCCAGAATTTGTTTCTGAAGCCGTTGATTTGGCAGCCAGAGAGCTGCTTGCAGTTGCAACTCCTGGTCAAGGTTTGCTGCAAGTATAGAATCTCATTGAACATTTGTTACAATTCTGGATGTCTTAAATATATGATTTTTATTTTTCACAGTTGGCCAAGTAGAGTTCGATCGTGCCAAAGAATCAACCAAGGCTGCAGTTTTGATGAATCTGGAATCAAGAGTACCTATCCTTTTCCTCACAATTTTTTCTTTTATGCTTTCATATTTTTTTTTTAAAAGCTAAGTTTGGTTCTTAATTATTTGCAATGCAGGTAGTAGTATCAGAAGATATTGGAAGACAGATTTTGACATATGGTGAAAGGTAGGTTTCCCCAATAGGCAAAAATTGGAAACTTTTCGATGACATTAAAACTGAATTGAAATTTACTCGATGTCTGAACTTCTTTATCTGGTTGGGCCCCACGAAAACCTTCCATAAAGAAATTCATTCCATTCCATAAATATACAACGACTTCTAGGCTGCTAGGGCAACGCCTAAGGTAGGATCGTTGAATAGTGTTATCTTATAATGAGAAATATAATATGTTAGGGCCAAACATCACTTATAATGTTTTCATGGCAAGGAATTGCGTAAAATACTGATAAATTGTTTGTGATTATAGACCTTCCTTTTCTTTTGGCTTCATGTAGTTTAATCCAGAATACCTGGGTCCCAAGAGTCATTATAATCACTTGAACAGAGAACCCATCTCCGGTTCCAGTTTATGCAGCTAATCCTGGCTAATTTTCTATATATTTTCTTAGTACACGTGTCAAACTCTTTTCAGTTTGAGACTGTTAGTGGGAACAACGAATGACTTCTAATATGTTTCTTGCCATTGACTTCTAATGGACACTGATAAAATACTGACCGTCTTGGCTTTTTAATAATGTTGCAGGAAACCCATTGAGCATTTTCTGAAAGCTGTTGACGAAGTTACGTTGAAAGATATAGCCTCACTTGCTGAAAAGATCCTAGCATCACCACTTACCATGGCTTCATGGGGAGATGGTAATCGCGAGTTATATAGAGTGGTCACTGTACAATTGTTATCTTATTTGTCAAAGTTAAGAATTTTTGTTTTTCACTTTGCAGTAATCCATGTCCCCAGCTACGAATCTGTCAGCCGGAAGTTCCACACAAAGTGAAGTTTTTAACGCGTGTTCGTAAAATCTCTTTCGGCAAAATTCCAAAATTATCTCCTCATGCCCCTCGGCCATCATGTCTTGAGGTGCTGAAAATAAAGAAGCTCGTTGTCAAGAAAATCTTTTTTAGCGAATAACTTGGCAATTAATTGTTACCTGAAATCTTTCTTCTGTGTTAGAAATCATGGAAGAACGATATCCATCCAAATTTTTGGTTCTTATCCTTATACCGCATGCTAATTTTGCTTCATTCTACTCCAGCAATCTAATTGTGAAGTGAAACTTGATGACAATTAATTTTTTGGTACTCCTGATGTTTCCGGAGTGGGAATCCGTTTCCTACATGTGAATGATAAATTGATAAGATGAGAACCTTGTTTTTTCCTCGGACCTTAATGGGCTGGGAAACAAAATGTACTGACAATATTAGAAGATTGTAGTTTAATCATCCCCTGTGAAGAAGATTGGTATCCATTTGACTGTAAAAATATGCACCAAGTGGATTATGGAGATGTAGTTTAATCATCCCCTGTGAAGAAGATTTTTATCCATTTGACTGTAAAAATATGCACCAAGTGGATTATCTGGTGAGATGCTTGATGCCTTGGGCATGTTCTTGTTGTAGTAAGAATCTAATTAGTGGACTGTAGGGAAGCTTTTATTCATGGCTCTATTTGTGTTCTTGGCAATTTGCTCAAAAAATGACGCACTGAGGTCCTGGGAAAACCTAAACATTAAGAGCAAACATAATTATGTTTAATGAAAGCCTAAACATCAAGAGCAGGCAAAAATGACGCACTGGGGTCCTCCTATACAGAAGCCTTGTACATGAGGCGTATTTCTGTCTAATTATTATCTCACATAGATTAGTGTTTCACTTTCTTTAGGTTGTGGTATACAAAAAACACGTTGCATTTTTATGAACTGTTAGATGTCAGCCATACACAGTGGGGAATAGTATTTCTGAGAGAGTTGCTTAGATTCAAACCAAAGGCAAAATAACATTTAATCACACAAGATACAAAACTTTAGAATGCTGAAGGAATATATATACATATTGACAAAATTCTCACTTCTGAATAAGAATAACTTCGATTAGAGAACAACCAATACAAATAATATCAACATGACCAAAATACTAGTTCTTTTAGCATATTCTGCAGAAGAAACATGAGAAGATTCTTATGGTGGAACAAATGGGCAACTTCAATCGTAATTACATCACTTGAGATTCTCGTAATTTGGCTACCATCGGCAGTTTATGCTTCTCATGCTTGCAAAGCCATATGCAGCTTCATGGAGAGCTATATATATATCCGACAGAAATGGAGTTTCCCATGACTGCTTATATTCAGAAAACTTGTGACACTTGAAACGAAGATAATGGCGCTGATTGAGGTCCAGATTTCATATCCCATATGCAACTGTGCCGTCCAAGATCGCAGATTTCTAAGGAAGACTCACCCTAATTTCAGTAGAAAAGTAGAAGGTAAAAAAAAAAAACCTCCAGCAATGTTTTCTCTTCTTTGGATAATCAATTAATGTTTTCCTATATCCTAATATATGTTGCAGGTTTGTCATCCAACTTACCATGCCTGAAAACTCTGCAAGAAAGAAGAAACCTGAATCCATCGCTTAAGATGGGCTACCAAAACAAGAGGGCAATTACCGACCTTGCCAGTTTGAGCCCAACACAAACAAGAACTGCTGAAATATTGGATGCCTATGAAGATGACTACGATGGGGTTATCATTACTCCAGAATGCTTGCCAACTAGTGCCAATGCATTTTCATCCATCATTCAATCTTCAATTTCTCACTGGAAGATAAAGGTTAATTCACAATTCTTTAACCATGCATGATTACTCAATATAATAATCCATCCATTTCTTTTAAAAGAAGTTTAAACGAATCATTTACACCGTCATAAGTGCCAATTACTATGTATTAATTTCTCAAACACACAGCTCCATCTATTTATCTTTTCTTTTACCTATGTGATAATTTTAGCTGATTAAATAATAACTTAGCTTAGAGAATTCAAGGCTAATGTATCATATCCAGGTTAAATATTATACTGTTACTGACTGTAAATTGAGAAATGGGACGTAATCTTAAAAGTTACATGTAATCTGTGATGTAGCTAAAGAAAATTCAGCTTTCAAAATTTGGTCAACTGTATTTGAGATGCAGGGAAAGAAAGGTATTTGGTTAAAGCTATTTGAACAACAGGCAGAACTAGTGCCAATTGCCCTACAGGTTGGCCTTTTATTCCTATTGCAAATTAATTAACTTTCAGTAACATGGGAAATGATCCTGCTGGAACTTCTTGTTTATTGCCCTATTATTTGGATATCAGGAAGGCTTCAGATATCACCATGCAGATCCAGGATATGTAATGCTAACATACTGGATTCCAGATGAACCTTGTTTGCTTCCTTCCACTGCAACTCATCAAATTGGTGTAGGAGGATTTGTCATCAATGAGAACAGAGAGGTGACCCGAAACTTTTGGATAACTGAAAAATATGCAGTACTTTTAGTGTCAAGTTATAAAATTTATGGTTCCACTAATTATATTTGATTATGTAGGTCCTTGTTGTCAAAGAAAGGAAGTGCCCTGCGAGATGCTCAGGAATATGGAAGTTACCGACAGGTTTCATCAATAAGGTATTAGTTCAATTATTAAATACAAATTCTTTTTTAAGAAAAACTATTTACGCATTTGTATTATGTCCCTTCCCCTAGTATTAGTCATGTTCTTTGCATTAATTATGTTGATATAACAAAAGAACTTTTGCCTTTCCCAACGTCGACATTTTAACTGAATTTTTTATATGATGCAATTCTTCAACGCAACTCGTAACAAATTCCATTTCCCAAATTTTCTCAGTCTGAAGAAATATTTTCTGGAGCTGTAAGAGAAATCAAAGAAGAAACTGGGGTAAGGGAAGTGCTCTTCTTTTCAAACATCCTCTCTAGTGTCATGCTACTGTCTCTTTAATTAATTACTTTTCATGTTTCTTTCAGGTGGACACTGCATTTTTGGAAGTTCTTGCATTCAGGTATAATCAATTACGATCGTCAGTCTCAATTGCTTTCTACCACAAAAGACAAACAATTCTTATGTTTAATCTTATAATTTAACAGGCACGCTCACCATGTCATTTTTGAGAAATCAGATTTGTTCTTTGTATGCATGCTCAAGCCATTATCATCTGAAATCACCATAGATGAATCTGAGATTGCAGCAGCCAAGGTAATTAATTTTGCAGTTATATATGCTCTTCCAATTAATAGATTAAAGAGCTTGAATCTCGACGAAGTATTTGCTTTAACTTGATGCAGTGGATGCCACTTGATGAGTTCTTAGCACAGCCTTATCATCAAGAGGACAGCATGCTGAAGACCATGACTGATATCTGTGTCTCATCTTATGAGAATAATTACAGCGGATTCACTGCTCTGCAGATGATGTCCAAGCTCGACGATAGATTGTCTTATCTCTACTGTGGAGGTTTGAACACCCCCCTCAAGGGAAAAACAAAAACTGAAGAAAGAACTGAACGGTAGCAGAATAAAAAATTCAACTCTACAAGCAAGAAGAGATTCAAGTTGATGTCTCCATCACCTCTTTTGCAGCCACCAATTGAATTGTTATCATGGAAGAACACGACCTGCGTTGCTGTGATCATGCACTTTTAATTATTGTAGACAATCAACATAGTGACAAATCTGCCGCTTGCATCCATGACATGGAATGCCATTATTAAACAATGCTAACTGCAGTTGGGTGGTGGATCTTAATTAATGGAGATCACACACAAACAGGGCTTTAATTAATTAATAAGCATAATGATGTCACTGATCTTGTCACAGTTAAGATTATTTATTAAATAAGAATGTCCATTTGATTTGCTTCATAATTGAGGATCATATGCTTTCCTGCTGCTTCCCTCAAATGAGCACACGGTAAGGAGTCCTCATCTGTTGGCTTTAGACTATAATTTGAAACAGGAGGGAAGTACCAACTCAATTATCAAGGGCTTATGCCAAAAGTTATAACATTAATAGTTTCTGAAGAATTATGAGATTTTTTTTCTTCTTTTGCTTCTAGATGAATAAAGAAATATGAATACAAAACCCAGTCAATTGGTCTTCGGTAGCAAAAGAGCGAATCATATGAAAATTTATGAAAGTGTATGGAAATTGTATCTCTGCTGATACTGTATGAAATTTACCTTATTAATATTACAGGTCCTTTAACTCTATCAATAAATGTTATTAGACTTTATCTTAACATATACCACTAAATCCTTCTTTAAATAAAAAACGAAGAGGTGGGAGCGTATTGTGAATTTTTTTATCAGATGGAACTTGTGGCGGTACATGGACTAAGCAATCCACCTCAACTTTATTAAAAGTCTAAATTAACACAGACAGACAGAGAGGGGGCACGGAGAAGAAAATTTTGACCTTTCCTTTATGAATTTTCTCCAAATCATCCCCCCGAAGCAGCAAGCCTTCCGTGACATGCCGTCCAAGTCACCGTTATTATTATGGTCAAACTTAATACCTGCATGGCTTGCACGATAATTTTGATTTAAAATGTCCTCGAACCCATATCTTTGCCCTCGCGTATCAACAATACGAACCGCTTAAAAGGTACGAGGGTGTTTAAATGGCTGGGGCCAAATAGGGAATTAGGAAAACCTTTCTTTTTCCCCACGTGTTTTTAACCGTTCTGAACATGATTTCCGTGGATTTAATTAAATAAACACTGCCCTCTTTTTTTTCCTCCCTGAAGAATAAAAAGAAGAAGAAAAAAACAAAGGGTAGTAAAAGATTCATGATGTCCACGTGTACGGTGATCTCCGAAAACATGTCGCACGTGTGACCAAGGGGCAGCCGTACACGTGGATGAGGAAGCCGCCGCCTGGCTCCGCTCGTCCGACGATCCGGTGTGAACACGATCCCAGACTTCTCTGCCGATCCGCCATTACGATCTTCCCACGTGGAAATCAAATTTTGCAATAATGAGAAGGTTATTTTGAACCAATTTTATAAAATTTCTCTAACCCGCTAATTGAGGGTTTTAACGGAATAACCAATTATCATCTCCCACGTGGCACTAAGACATACGTAGTGGTATCCAGAATGGAATATTCCTTTTCCAGGGCAACTCGGAGTCGGAGTGGAACGTCAAACGGGTTTATTAAGATGACCGGTGGCGGGACAACCCCGACGTCTTCTCGGACTTCGACTCCGACTCCGTCTCCGCTGCTGCTTCTTTTCTTTCTTTTTTTTCCCTATTCGCCCCCCACGCGGCCTCCCATCGCTCTTCCTCTTCCTCCTATAAATATGGCTCCACCGGCGGGCGTTCCACGAAATAAGAAGAGTCTTTGCTTCCTCGATTCCTGCTTCCATGGAGTCTCTGCCTAGTAGCGCACCGCTTCCTCAGAAGATTACAGCGGATTCCAACGGCAGCCTGAAGAGCTCGAGCCGTTCGCTTGCTCTCCGGATCCCTCCCCTCTCGGCCTCCGTCAAGGTGCGGAACGGCGGCGAGGTGAAGCTGCGGCTGGAGAAGAAGATGGGGTCGGAGGCGAAACAGCCGTGCATGAAGATTGAGTACGGAGATGGGGGTTTTGTTCTTGAGGATGTCCCCCACCTCACCGATTACTTGCCGGATTTGCCGGTGAGTTCAGAATCTCTCTTTTCATGATAGAAAGTTCTAAAGTTGCAGCCTTTTTTACGTGCTTTCCGGTGGATTCGAGGCTGCTAACTTTTCTGTGACTTTTGCCCGAGCTCATAAGAGTTTGGAGAATTCACTGTTTCAGATCGTTTTTCTTGGTTGGCTCTGTTTAGATGTTCGTTAATATAGCAAGTCGAAATTTTTTTCTTCGGCTCCAAGCAAAGTGTGTTGAAACTTCCTTTTGGGGGATTTTTAATGCCAGGTTTATCCGAATCCGTTGCAGAATAATCCAGCTTACTCAGTCGTCAAGTATGTATCTTTTTTTTTAAGTTCTTTTTCATCTTTACTTTCTTATATTTTAGATGTGGATGAATTAACAAATCGCTGAGTTTTATTTCACAGACAATATTTTGTGACTGAGAATGATACGGTTGCCCAGAAGGTGAGAGTATGATTACTTTATAGAGTAAAAACTTTTTTTTTTTTGAAAAGTAAAGAAATTGTACTCATTTTTAGTTTAGGAAATGATAGTACAGCATTATAGTAGTGATACAATGTTTGGACTAAATGGGATTCCAACTTCGATATCCTAAAGAGATTGGAGTGATGTCTTGAATATTTGTTCTTCTATCCTATCTATTTCTTTGGATGGTCTCGTTATCTGTTGAAAACACCGATTGTTCCACTCCAACCATATTTATCATCTCCGTAAGGTTAACCATTTTATTTTTGGTAGTTTGATGGCTTTGAGTTTGTTTGATCATCCACTCAGGTCATAATCCATGTCAAACATTTAATTATATATAAATCCTAAGAAGTCTTCCCATCCTTGTCTTATAAACTCACATTGGAATAAATGCATCTAACTCTCCGCCACACATCTGTGGAGCAAGCATTATAGGTCCAACATCACTCCTCTTTGAGCGAGTCTGTCTTTTGTTAGGAAGCATTCCTTTATAGTAGCCATAGAAATAACTTTATTTTTGGGATTATTTTATTGTTTTAGATCAATTTCTATTTTGTATCGCACATACCTCTCTGACCACTAAAAGATTATATGTTAATCTAACTGTGCACTTTCCTATCATGGTGCATCTCCGAGTGATGTTTTTTGGCCCAATCAGAAATTTAGTTTTTTTATATATATTTTATTTTTTAGTAGTCGGAAATTTAGTTGGTGTAAGATCTTGAGCAAACTTGCTCAACACAGACTGGAATAAATTAAAGAACCACTCCACTATCTGTCCAGCATTGTCTCTTTTCATAGTCTACCATAAACCTTTGACGACCTGATGATACTTGAAATACTTCTGGATGACTTATACATAGTGGTTTATATATCCACCAGGTTCATACAAAATATCTCCGTCAAAACATATCCTACATTGTATGCCATACTCATGTTAAAAATTTCCTTCAACTTGTATATTTTCTCATCATGTTCTTATATCAGTTCTTCTTCTGAAAATGTTAAATTTAACAACGTTAACCCAGATGCTCTCGTTGTCTGTTATTAACTTCCATCGGCATTTCAAAAGTTGTGCTTTATTGTGCATCCTTAGGTTGATCACTCCTAATCCTCCTCCTTGCTTTTCGGGTAGAGTGATGGTTGCCCAATTTATCAATCCATTTTTCATCCCGGTATCACCATCTCCTGCCCAGAAGCATTTTCTTCTCCCTTTATCAATTTGTTTAGTCACCCATACTAGCAGTGGGAGTATACCAATAAAGTACGAAGGAATTGCTGCTAATGCAGAATTACTACTGGTGGTTTTTTATAATGGATGTTACACAATTTAATTGCCTATCTCTGTGATGTTTTGTAGATCGTGGTTCACAAGAACAGTACAAGAGGGACACATTTCCGACGTTCTGGGCCTCGTCAAAAGGTCAATTCTGATCTCTGCTTTCTACAAATACTGATTGAAGTAGTATATCAGTCGAAGGAGGACTAAATTTTGCGTTATATCTTCAATGTTGTTCAGGTGTACTTTGACTCAGACGAGGTGCACGCCTGCATTGTGACATGCGGAGGCTTGTGCCCAGGGCTTAACACTGTGATAAGGGAGATAGTATGTGGTTTGTCCCACATGTACGGTGTCAGTAAAATTCTCGGCATTGAGGTAAGGAGAAATAAAGGAAGGAAATACCTGCGTCTTTGGGGTTTTATGTTGTGTATGTAAATTTCCAGGTAATCTCATGTTTGTACATTGGTACGTGAAGGGTGGATACAAGGGCTTCTATGCTCGCAATACCATCACCTTGACTCCCAAAAGCGTCAACGATATTCACAAAAGGGGGGGCACCATCCTCAGCTCATCAAGAGGTGGCCATGATACTTTGAAGATAGTTGACAGTATTCAAGATCGCGGCATTAATCAGGTTTCATTCTTAATGTTTTCTTCTGTGATTTCTTGTCAAAATTTCATGCGTTCATACTTCTACCTTCATCAGCCAAACGTGCTTATTTTCTGGCCTTTATCCCGTTGTCAGGTCTACATAATTGGAGGCGATGGAACTCAAAAAGGAGCCTCTGCAATTTTTGAGGTAAAACGATACGTTCAGTAATGATCTGTGTGATTCCCCCCTACATGCTTCCATAACAATTCCGATCCACCTTCAGGAGATTCAAAGGCGTAAACTCAAGGTTGCTATCGCGGGTATTCCAAAGACTATAGACAATGACATAGCGGTATGTTCAATTTTTCTTTCAAATCTATGCTTATCATTTTTTTTCCAGTAATAACTGGAGATAAATTCTCTGAAAGTTAGGTCATAGACAAGTCCTTTGGATTTGATACTGCTGTGGAAGAGGCACAACGAGCGATCAATGCAGCACATGTAGAAGCTGAAAGTGTCGAGAATGGTATCGGTCTCGTGAAGCTAATGGGCCGTTACAGCGGTTAGTTGCTCTCCCTGATTAAGCATCAACTTTAGAAAATAACTCTCATGTCACAAAGTGTATATCGAGAAGCATCACTTTTGTTCTTACATCATAAAGTTTATACTGACCAATATACAGTTATCCAAGCTTTGAACTGATTGAGCATCCAACTGTTTTTGGTGTTGCAGGGTTCATTGCCATGTATGCTACTCTTGCCAGCCGAGATGTGGTATGTCCCTCCTTTTCATAGTTTTCTTCTTCTACCAAAGGAAGTGGCTAATTATTTAGTTTTTTTCTTCAGGATTGTTGCCTAATTCCAGAGTCTCCCTTCTACTTGGAGGGAAAAGGTGGACTGTTGGAATTCATCGAGAGGCGCCTTAAAGAGAACGGCCACATGGTTATCGTAGTTGCTGAGGGCGCAGGACAAGATGTTATTGCCAAAGGTGCAGCGGATCATAAAGATGCTTCTGGGAACAGACTTCTACATGATGTTGGACCTTGGTTGTCACAGAAGATAAAGGTAAAATTTGACCTGAATATATATATGTTTAAAGGGTACCTATTCATTTATTCTTTTTACAGAAACGAACTGGATTTTTGTATTTGCAGGATCACTTTTCAGGGCACAAGAAGATGTCGATAAATCTGAAATACATAGGTATGGTATCAGAATACCATTTTCACGTATTCGTCTCTTATGATTAAACTTAGACATGCATGAATATTGTGGCATGTTTCATTTTGCAGATCCTACATACATGATTCGTGCAGTTCCGAGTAATGCATCAGACAACGTCTACTGCACATTGCTGGCACACAGTGCCATTCACGGTGCCATGGCTGGATATACTGGCTTCACCATTGGTCCTGTTAATGGAAGACATGCTTTTATTCCCTTCTACGTGAGTAGTTGATGCCTAGCTCTGATTTCAATCTGAAAGAATACTTGGATCTTTGTTGAATTTCCAGCCTGCAAAATGTTCACACAATTCAGTCAGTGATTTAACTTGTTTTTTCTTTTCCTAACTTTGCTGCAGAGGATAACTGAAAAATGCAAGAAGGTTGTGATAACAGATAGGATGTGGGCACGGCTGCTGTCTTCAACTAATCAACCTAGTTTTCTTAGTCATGAGCATGTCGAGGATGAGGGAAATGATGCACCGACACATCATGACGGGCAAGTCTTCAATAATGGAGAGATAAGAAATGGACAGGTCAACAATGGATCAATCTGAGATTTGATGAGCATATAGAGATATATAGAAAATGCAGTTAATGATTGGTTTGCAAATAGATGTAATTTTAACAGTGAGGTACATGTCTGAGAGCTGGTAAAGAGATTGTTTTCAAGTCCTTACAGCAACATGAAGGATTCTGTAATATGTACATTAGCAATTTTGTAGTTTCAGAGTACAAATATAAATAAAAGGTTGGCATTTGTTTATTTGCTTCCCTAAAATAATAATATGCTTGGAAATTAACAGTCTTGCAGCGGGAACAAGGAATGAAACACAAGGTCAACCAAATTCCTCGTGATCTTTGATGCAAGACGATTAGAAAATATCCTATTGCATTTTGGTACGACAAAAACGGGAGAAAAACAGATATTTTCTAATAATGCCAAAAGATTAGAAAACATGAATCTAGAAAATCATCTGCCAAAAGAATTGGCATTTCATATTATTCTGCTCGTGATGCAGTTTACGGACGACAATTGTACTGAAGTGATGCCAAATGACGTAGGGCATCCTCCTCCTCTCTTTAATATCCTTCTAGGCCCATATTTTTCTCTACCTAAATAGGTACACGATAACTTGGGCAAGTCTACGATGAAGATCGCGTTTCATCCTCTGTACACACCGGAAGGATCTGCGTTCTGCACAATCCATGGATGCTGGAGCAGCTTGTGAAGCGGAAGCCGTTGCGAGGAATCTTTGACAAGCATCTGCACAAGATACAAGCTAATTGATCAGAATAAGAACTACAATAGGCAATCGAGAAAGGAATGCAACAAGATCGTTAATTACTTGGCTTATAAGGTCCTTTACACCAGGAGAAACAATCGGTTTGGGAGGAAAATTAAGGTCCACTCTTATTATCCTGCATCACAGGAGTAACGAGGAGAATTTCAGAATACCAAAATATTTTTCAACTATCAAGATAGTGATAAGTTTATGTATGTTTTTTTTAGAACCTCCCATAAAAACCTAATTGCTCTAACTAGATGGACATACACTAAAAATGAGTGGAAAAAAAAAACATAATGCTTAGAAAAAAAATCTTTTATAAGAACCAGACTATTATAGCACAGGACTAACAAGATGATAAGAAAATTATTTCTAAAGATCACTAAATAATGAAAACTTCAACAAAAAGATACAAACGATTAAGAATGTTTAAAGAACTTACCATAGTTGTACGCCTTTCACTGAAGTATTTATACTTTTACAATTCATTGTAAAGTTCACCTTTCGCTGCATATTCTAATATTAAGTAGACACGAGACTGGAACGAAAAGGAAACCGTAGATCAATCATCAAGTTAGAAGTAGGATTCAACTCAAGTAGAGGGCTAGTAACAACTTAGCACAAGAGACTGAACTTAATCATAAAAATAACTATATAAACGCGGTATTTGTAGATGCCGGAGGTGACTCTGTATCTCAACTTCTCACTGCTTACTTGAGCTGGCTTTTCAAAAGTACTTTCAACACCACGATATGGTTACTCTGATTTTCAATAATGTGCTAAATCCAGAAGCAATAGAATAATCACATCACACACCACGATAACAAAGTTAATAAGTTATTATTTTTTCTAAACTGAATTTGATAGACCAAAGGAATCGCTTTATAAAAATATAGTTTATGCAATCACGTTTGGACTATTCAAGTCAGGGACATATTTTCAGGAATATTTTTTTATTTAAAAAGAAAAATTCTCGATAAAATAATTAAAAATTATAGGAGTAAGAGAATGGTGCATAACATTCATGTTGACTTTATGCCACTCTTAAGTAGACACGTAAGGTGTGTTGTGCTGCCGCCCATGAATGGTTTGGGCCCGATTAGCCCCGGGCTGTGCTTGTAGCAGACTATTCATCGTGTGCCTGGCACGACTCCAAGGTATACCGGCCCAAGCCGGACGTAAAGCACCCATCTACGCTACAATAGCGTGGTATGGGTACAACCATTTACACCTCTGACTCTAAGGCATATATTTTACCTACTAAGGAGGCCATTAATATAGTTTGCCAACCCCTTCCACAAGCCAAGGACGATGAGTGATTGAACATTATGAGTTAAAACCAAACAAATAAGGGAAGGAGAAAAAAATCCAGAATGATTGATCGCATGCATAACAGTTTGGCAAGAGATGATGCTAAATTAAATTAACAAAATGCTTCTATTACCCTCTTTTCTCTTGCCAGATAAACATGACCGAATTTACCACTTCCAAGAGGGGCTTTCCAATGTCGAAGTCACCGAGCGTCCATCTCATCCCTGTACTTGAAGCCTTCGCAAGAGACTGTGCCGACAATTTTTGTAAGAGTGAGCTCAACAAATCATCAAAAGATCCTCATTCATACAATCGAAGCTATCACATATAAATGAAAAGAAAAATAAAGAAAGGGGAAGAAGAACCCTAATTCCAAAATTAGGAATTAATTAAAAAAGTAATCTGAAAGTCACCTGCATCAAATCCAACTAATCCAGAATATTAAAGAATTCGTCGAATGTAAATTTTTAATGCTGAAACCGGCCGACAAGTTTTGAACTAGAATCGATTTCAATCAGACCCAATGATGGGAGAAAAGAAGGGGAAAAAAGTCAAAACGAATGACAACGAAGAGGAAGTTCTCATCGAAGGCCCTAAATTTCCATCGGTCCTCCATGCCAACCCAACCAAGAAAACAAATAAATAAACCGAGATCAATAGGAACGACGGAAACAAGAACAGGCCAATAAACCCCTAACCATCAAAAGAAATCCAACCGATCGATCGCAAGCATCGCATAGATTACCTTCTCTTCCTGCTGGCACTCCGCGGTGATGGCCGTCGACGGGCGAGCTGGAAGATCACAGCAGGAATCGAAGGGATTTCAAATTTGAATTCCTTGGAAGAAGCGGAAAAAAGGGGAGAGAAAATAAGGGAATGCGGAAGGCGAGACCAAACCACGCACGTGGACTTTCAAAATGATCGGGTCGCACCACGTAACAATAACAAGTCAAACGAAGACCGTCTTCATCGTCCTACGTCATTCCTCGCCACGTCTTGCCTTCTCCCCCTGCATGCAGCCACTAATGTCACCGCAGCCCATTCCAATTCCGATCTCTTTTCCCTTTCTTTCGCCATCGACATGTCCGACCCCCACGGCAAAGCCGCCGCCGCTGCCTCACGTCGCCCGCAGAATCTGGCTGGGGCGGAGCTGGGAGGATCGCCGCCATGGCGGTTCCGACGGGCCGTTAGGCTCCTCGCGGCAGCGGGAGTCCCCGCGGCGCTGCTGGCCATGTCAGGGCTGACGCTTGCAGGAACGCTGGCGTTGCTGGTGCTAGCGACGCCTGCGCTGGTGGTGTTCAGCCCCGTCCTTCTGCCGGCTGCCGCCGCGGCCATGGTGGCCGCGGCGGGACTCCTGCTGGGCAGCGGGCTCGGGATGGCGGCGGCGTTGGTGCTCTTGTGGATGTATGCGTACGTATCCAGGAAGCGTCCGCGCCTGCCGGGGGCCGACCAGTTCGAGTTGGCGATCGCGACGGTGGCGAAGAAGGCGAACGACATGAAAAAATTAGCGATGGGCTACTAAAGGATCAGCGATCAATTAGATTAATGCCTTTTAATTTCTCATGCATACATTAATTTGTTTTCTCTGCATCCTTGATATGTAGTTGGATTTCTGCTTCAGCTGGCTGGCTAAAACAGTAAGCTAAGTAAATAATCGTCTATTGACTAATTAATAACTAGCATGCCAACCCTCTACTCTTTTAGGTTTTAATGGTGAAACCCTAGGACAAGGAGAGGCACCATCTAACTTCTCCTACAAACTTCTGATTAATTCTTTTATATATATGTAAATATATCCCACCACCACCACCAAAAGCTTGACCGCGATTTCGAGGTCATTGCCGCCTAACCACACTACAAACCCCCTTTTCATGCTTAATTAATCTGCTAAACCGAGGACAGAGGTTTTATGTTAAATACTAAATCTGTCTCCCTACTTAAAATATAAATTGGGGATAAGTTCGTCGTCGTTGGGAAGCAGAGGGGATTAAATTGGGGAAGATGGATCTCCCCTGTCTCAAGCTGTTCTTTTCTTGATCTTGATTCAGAACGCAGATTTGCCCGAGTCTTGTGAACTGGGAAAGGATTCTGAACATAAAAGTGGTGCAGGCGGCAGGGTCGTCCCAGGTTGGGGTGGATAACGACGACGACTGCATAATATATTATTTTTTTCTAGGAAAGGAACACCTCAGTATTATCCTCATCGGTGTTTTATTTATTCACTCACGGGATTACCAAATTAAATTATGATGTACGATCATGAGTGTTAACGAGAGCACTATATATATTTGGACAAGTTTAGAAATAATGATGCTGATGCTTCTGTTTCTGAGTGATAAAACTTAGTTATTTTTATGCATGATGATGCTGAGAATAGCTCAATAAATTGATAAATGAGTGGAAGAGGGGATTTTTTTTTCCCTCTAAAATGAGGATAAACTTGAGCCCACATGAACTGTGGATGTTGTCTGCAAGAAGAATAAGATAAGAAGGAAGAAAATGTCTCTCCAGGACCAAGAACACCATTTTTGTGGTGCATTCTTCGAGCGAAGCGAAACACAGCAGACGCCTTCGCCCACCGCCGCCAAGCAACCCAAAGATCAATTTAATGAAGAATTCTTATTAGCATGAATAGATTATCCACAACATTAATTTAATTATTATGAAGCAGTCAAGCAGACTGGCAGAAGAAGGAAAACGATATTTTCCTGCCCTTCAGGGCGTGTAGTTTATGTCACCGTCTGATCTCTTGGCTTCCAAGCAAAGGTCACCATCTGAGGAGGTCAGAATCAGATCAATCCAACCTCATCAGGAACCTGCATTACCTACCAATCCAAAGAACCAGAATCAAACTTTTGACAAAACATGTGAATACCATTGGATGAGCACTTTGAAATTTACAATATCTACAGGAGAAAAAAAAGGAGCGCAGTGGTTTGATAATTAACAGGAATATTACAAGGTCCAATATCTTAACTGGACATAAGCATTACCAAAATAACAAGAACATGAACAGTGCTATCGACGAACATGAAGAAAGTGAATCCAAATCAGATATATTTTTATTTCCCAGATTGATGCTTTCCTCTAGCAGTAGTAGTCTTCTTCGGCAGTCTTCTTCGAATTGTTCTCTGTACAGCAAGCTTGATGGTTGACAAAATCCTCATACTCCTCTCCATCTCGTCGGAGGATCTGACTTCAGAAGCATCCAAGAAACAATGGCGACGATGAATCATCGATTCATCACAAACTTTCGATTATTTTAAGAGCTCAGAAACCCATTCCACGTCCGGCGCGGCCTCCGCCCTGTCAAAGATGCTGTCTTTGCTCAGCCTCTCGAACATCCTCGCGCGCAGCGCCCGCCCGGACTCCACCCTCTCTGCTGGCTCTTCTTCCTCGGGCCAAACCGTGGCCGCGCCCGTTGGGGTCGCCGGCAGGCTGCAGAAACCTGCGTTGAAGCCAGCAAGAGCTCCCCTTGGCGACGCGAACCCACCATTCGCCATGTGCTGCAACCCCCACGAACTCGGCATGGACTCCGCCCTGTTGAGCTGCAACTGCCTCAGCGACGCCACGACCTCGTTCACTGACGAGCTCGCAGGCCATGAAGTCCGCCGCAGCCTCCCGCTGCTCGGCGATATCGGGGGAGAATCTGTTGGCGGCGATTTGGGCGGCGAGATGAGCGTCGAAGTCGGCGAGGAAAGATTTTGAGAGAAGTAGGACTGCAGGGCGGCGGTCTGCTGACGAAGAGGCGACCCGTCGTAGGAATCGATCGCTGCAACCGCGGATGCCGAAGGGGACTGCTGCTTCGGCGACGGAGGGAGCAAGCGGAGCTGGTCGGGAGTGTGCGCGAAGAAGCAGACCCGCCGGCGGCAATCGGTGCCGTCCTTGCAGGGTTGGGTGCGGTAGCGGTCCGGATGCAGCCAACACTCGAACACCCCGTGAGCGAGGTCGCAGGCGTCGCCGCGCTTGCACCCACCGGCCTTGCGGAAGTCGGGGCACGGCGCGCCGGAGTACCGATACTTCCTGGGGTCGCGGCGGCGGGCCTTCTCGCCCGGGTGCGCGAAGGGACACTCGGTCCAGTCGTGCGCACGCCCGCGGGCACAGCGCCGGACCTTGAACTCGAACATCCGGAAGTCATCGGACGCGTAAGCGTCGACCACGGGAGGCGCGTCCTCGGCAGAGGAATCCTCGTCGTCGTCCTGGCCGAGGTAGAGCTGGAGGGCAGCGAGGGAGGTCTTGTCGAGAACGAAGCCGTCGGCGGGGGCGGCGATGCCGCTGACGGGAAGGGGGGAGGAGGAGGGTGGCGCGGCGGAGATGGCGGTCGGATCATCGAAGGGCGACCACGGGGGCACGTGGACCGTCGGATTGAGATGGCTGATACCTCGCCCTATCATCATCATCGTTGGTTTCGCTCCTCTCGCTCTTGGTGTCGACTTCTCCAGTGTCGCTCCACGGGCGCACATAAATGGGGGGAGGGTGGCGAGGTGGTCGGGTTACAAAACAAACCACGGTTAACAAAATATCGGGAAAACTGACGGCGCTGAGGCGGTGGGCAGGCCAATATAACGCATAGCACGATAAAGCGCCATACCGGTCCCGGTTTCGTAGCATGACGGTATCGGCGATAACGGAGGGCGGAGTTAAAGCGGGGTTGTTATCGGGAGCCGTGAAGTTGGTGGCGGTGGACAAGTGGAGCGAGGAGAGGATGCTCGCATTCGTGCGCCCCTCCACCTCCTCGTTTGTCCGCATAAAATTAAAATAACTCAATTTCCGGTACCCGTCTCGCGCACCTGCGCACGCGAGCGGCCTGAGGGCGGGTCCCAGCGGAAGCCCTCAGTAGCGGAGCGGGGTTGATTTATAGCTCGGTCCGAGGAAGTCGTTGCCTTGAAATTGATTTTAAAAGCATTAATGGCAATAATTGTTGGCGACCGATCGATAAGCGACAATGAGATGCGTACGGTTGGGATAAGGTCGGTGATGCAATGGAGAGGGAACGAACGGTATGACCTTTATGCCCTCCTCGGTCGCAGGACGAAGGAAGGGCTGGCTGATATCGGTTTGAGGCGCCCTTACAATTTTGAGTGTGTTGTGGGTATATATTATATATATAAATACACACAAGGATCTAGCAGATTTGTCGGAGAGGAAGAGAAGGACGGGGGGGATGCGGTGAAGGGCAGGAGGAGCATGGAGCGAAGGCCACGCAGGGTAGAGGGCACGTGAAGGATAACGTTGCAAGGTACGCACGCAGCGTGCATGCATCGACGCAGGGAGACAGAGAGAGAGAACCTAAAAAAAAAAAAATTGGATGGATTAAAAAGGCATTCAGTGCGCGCTACACGCGGCGGGCAGCCACGTGAGTTCGGGGGTCTCGTGTCGCGCAGGGGCGTCCACGTGGAGCGCGACATCTGAACGGCACATCGAGCGAGAGGAGATCTTTGTCCTCTTGCGTGCCTTGTTCGTCTTCCGAACCTGCTGCCACGTACCCCGGCCGGACCATGCGTCTATTAATGCGTATTTTACTGTTTGCTCTGCGGGTTGCTGCTGCCTCCTCCCTATTATTAAGTGTTCCTTGTTTCTTTTTTCTTCTTCAAAAAAGGGTGGAAACAAACAGGGGCATTGATTTATAAATAGAAGATTTGTTCGGAGCATTAATGGGGTGGAGCCGTGATTGTGTCGCACCAAGCAACGCAATTGACCACCGAATTAGACAATCAAACACGGAACCAAGCCGCGAGCCAGGCCGCTGAATGGCTCGATCTATATCGAGCAACGGCCCATCTGATTCCTGCAGGTGCGACATCCCTCGCACGGGAACGTCCAACCCACTGACCCGTCTGATCGATCGACAACATAAAATTTCTAAAAAAACAGCATAAATATCCTGCAGCGTTCCGCTTGCCGCCGAGCCCACGTCATCCTGGTCGAGCAGCAACCTCAACTGATCCTGAAACTGTGACCGCAGAGATCAGCCTGGCTCATGGTTTCACCATCCAAACCCTCCTCCGCCTTCCTCTTATTAACCTCAGCATACATCTCCTCTATCATCGGTTTCCAGAGCCGAACCCGCGCGTTGATGAACCAGTTCGAAACCTGGCCAAAAAAAAAGCTAATCAACTAGCATTCGATGTCACGATGGACGCAATCGACCAAACTCTTCTACCTGGCTTCTGGTTAACCCACTTTTTGTCGCGAGGAAATGCTTCTCGCCGTCCTTCGGATACCTGAAATCAATCGATTCATCAGAAGCACGCTCGAGTCAGAGACGGAAAGCCAGAGGATGAACAGCTCCTTACGGGTGCAGAAAGTTGTCGAACATCCACGCCCGGAGCACCGACACTGATTTCTCCGGCAATCCCCTCTGGGGTCTCCAGGACTGCTGCTCGCTCTTCCTCAGCCGCTTCAGAGCCCACTGCTTCTGGAGAAATGAAGATTCATAGCTTCTATGGTCCCGTTCCTTCGTGCACTCGCCGCCGCTCGGTTGCTGCGCGGTCAGAAGAATCTGACTGGTGATTCTCTTCCTCAGTCTTCTGTACAGGGGCGAGATCGACTGGAGCACGAAGCGGGCGTGGGTGTCGGCATTGCTCGAGTGGATTATGGAGGGGAAGGATGTTACGACGTTGTGGATCTGGTCTAGGCATTGGTTGTAACCTTGATCGACCTACGATTGCAGGCCAAAGTGGGATGAAACGAGTGCGCTAATGAACTAACAGAACTATCAATTATCAGAAGAACTAACTTACCAACTGCAGCATCGATAGCAGCTCGACCTTCTTGTTATCTTCCTCGCACTTCAGGGGGTCGATGACGACCGAGGGTTCAGGCGGTCCAAATGAAAGCAGATCATCTGCGGCAGACATATGATGCTCTTGTGCTCCGGAGCAACCCGAAGAAAAGGTCATCTTCGCCTCACCGTTGATCCTGTCTGCTGAATCATCCACCTTGCTACAATCGTTCAGAGCGTAATTGACAACTTCAGCGAGAGCTTCTTGAACAGCACAGAGATATAACTGAACCAGGCTGGAACCGGAGTACATCGACGGTTTCTCTCTTTGCTCCAGTCTTGAACGGATATTGTTTTGAACCGAAGTTTGTCCGGCATGATGATGGGCACTGTCGGCCGAAGTAACTTGAGTTACAGCAGAGCAGCTCACTTCAGAGCATTGGTCAGCCACATTCCCCGCGTCGGTGGCTGGAAAATGGCAGGATCCAAGACTCAGAGAAAGCTCACTACCGGGAGCCGCTGGAGAAAGGTTGCCGTATCTGCAGCTGAAGTTCCAGCTTGAGCTATGGAGGTTCCACCCGGGCTGCGAGCTACCGTTGACGTGATACGATGGGCGAACGACGGAAAAGGTTTTCACCGACGGCATGTGCTGTTGGTCCAGCAGTTCATTCTGATTCTGGAAACTAACCTCATGTTGTGTCCCAAAAGTAGGAACTTTCATATCCTCTGATGATGGCAAGGCAGAAGCCGGCAATAATGCGCTGGTGGAAGCTAAAAGGTTTGCAATCAGATTGGAAGAAAGAGGTGTTCCTGAGAGGTCTTCATGCAAGCCATGGCTTCCGATGAAACTACTGAACGAATCGTCAGCAACTTGATGCATATTTCTAGGAAATGGCACGTCACCGCTAGTTGAAACAGCACTGGTTGTCAAGTATACGTCGTCCGTTGCTGTTTCTTGCATTGTAGAGGGCAAGGAATTGCTGCCGGTTACTAACTGTCTGTGGCTGCTGTGACTTGAGAAATCAGAGTGCAGAAGAGGACCTGCAAGCATATACGAGGGTCTTGGATCAAGTAACATATGACCGAAGACTGGTGGAGTGCCATCGAAGAAATCATTCTCCATTGCGATGCAAGTTGCTATATTACTGCCCAAAGAAGCTGCCTATATATGTTCAGCTGATCAAAATGTAAAAATCATTACTTGCCACTTCAGACACCACTTCAAACTGAGGCAGCATCATCACGAACTGCCCTTAAGATCACTGTTGAAACAAAAGGGTGCAAAACAACCATTTAATCTCACTTTAAATAAAAGGATAAAATATTTTGGTTCCATCTTCTCGAGTAGTAGAATAAAGAAGCTTATATAATTACATCAAAAGTATGTTCAGCATGCAAGAGTTGTGACCTACTCCAATCTTCCACAAACAACAAACGGAAATTTTCTTCAGAAGAAAGAATCATGAGTAGTTATTTTCTAATGCATCTCATAAGCTAATAGAAAAGCCCCTCGCGCATGCATTGCGCTGAATGCTCACTATGCCCTTGAGTGCCTTCTTTTTCACTGAGACAATTTGTCAAACAAAAAGTATGCAAGAAGGCGACCTGCTTCAATCTTCAACCAGCAACTAACAGAAAATTTCTCTAAATACGTTAGCATAAGTGTAGAAGAGTCTCATAAGCATATTATGCATTGCAGGAAAGAATTCTTTGTTGGAAGAATTTTGCAAGGGAAAGCTTTTCTAAATCCTAAAGATTAAGGATGAGAAACTAACATTTGAAATCATTGATCATAAGAACCAACCTCAGTTGAATCTCCATGAGTTGCCCCTTGTTTAACCAGAGCTCATTGGAAGAAATCTCCTTCCTCCCCTGAGCCAAAACAAGGAACCAGGAGTTTTCCTTATAAAATGCCTACAAGAGAAGCATTGAACAAAACAATGGTGAGTACATGGTTCATCAGGCATCCATCCCTTTCAAAACCACTTATAGTAGGTCTCAAGCCTTGGAGTGGTCATAGAATTGGGTTTTCACCAGCACAAAATCCAAAACCATGGGCCCCAATCCTGAGGGAGAATTATGCCCTTCCTCTCCTCAAAGTGCATATGGCCAAAAGCTACAGTTTAATCAACACTAAGTCCATGGGATTCCCACTGATTTGATCAGAGAACTGGGAAACCCACAAGATAAAAGCATGAGGCTCAATAAAAAGGCACAAGTTAATCCGAACTAAATAAAGACAGGAAAACATTTCAAATTATCAAATTCCTATGATTGAGAAGATGTGTTTTTTTCTTTTTCTCTCTAAAGAAAAAAGAGACCAATCATTAATTCCCCCACTCCTCGTTCCCGTATGGTAAAGAGATGAAGCCCTAAAGATTTTTTACTTTTTACCAAAACCAACAAGGATGGCTTCTTCCTCATATGAACCAAAAGAAAGATCTTTGTTTTTTTATTTACCTTGGTCCTGAAATGGGGAAGCAGCTTTAATGGAGTCGGGGTCCCATGAGGCTTGAGCAGGGAAGGTACATATGGCCATGCAATTGACATGAAAAGGGCAAGAAAAGAAGAGAAGGGAAGGAGAGTGATGGAGGAGGAGGAAGAACCACATATAAGGATGAACAAAAACCATCTCACTCCTCTCTCTCCATCGTCTTCTCCTCCTCATCCGCTCTTCTCTCTGCAATGATAGTGGCAGCCAAAATTATCTGAAAGCCCTGTGCAGGTTCTCTGATCATGGCAGCTGTTGGCAGGGGGAAGAGGAGTACTCTTCTTTTAAGCCCACACTTTTTGCTTAAAAAATGGATTGCTTGAGGGAGAGGGGGTGGAGCAACTTTTTTGGCTACAGCAGCAGAAGGGCATGTATTTGGAACTCAGAAGGCAATAGGACAACGTGATGTCAGCAAAATCTAGTGGGGAGATTTCTGACAGATTTAGTGGGTCAAAGGACTAGCAGTTGCTCAATTTATTACCTGACTCTCTCAATAACCTGTGCATCTCTGAAAGATCAAGTAAAATCTGCAGTGTGCTTCAGAAGGAACACTTTGTGAGGAGGAAAAATTAAATTACTCTTGTACAGCTGGTTATTCACTTGTCATCAAAAGAAAAGAATTCTAAGTTCATAATCAAAATGAGTTCTCGGTAACTTCAAATTCTAATTCTCATGTTTAAAAATAAAAAATATATATATCACCGTCTTTTTCTTAAAGCATAACTCTAATATATATGATTTAAATTTTTTTGAGAGTTAAAATTCCCATCCTGAAATGAAATGTCTGGGGAGAACAAAATTATCTTCATTTACTGAAACTAAGATTTCCAGTTCAAGCCAACCAACCAAACAACTTTAGGTATTAGAGAATTTAAAAAACCGTTCTTTTGAAAGTGAGTATTAAAAATGTTTTTTTTAATTTTTTCTTTCAAATAAGTAAATTGTGCTTTACTTTTCCTCTTTCTTTCTCTTCCATCCAAAACATCACCTTATCTGCTAAGGATAATATTAAAAGACCATACATATTAGCAATTAATTGGAAACTGCGAGGTCACGAGAGAGTGCACGTACGAATTTTTTTTTTATTTTGCTAGAGAACAAGAAGAAAACAACAAGAGATGTCTTAGAAAAAAGAGATGTAATAAGAGAGGATAAATTAAAGATGAAGAGTAGAGCCGTGCTGCATTGAAGGCAAATTGCAAAAATCCTTGGTAAAGGAAGAAGGAGAAAGCTGGGAGCAGCTTTATTTCCTGAGTTCAATCTGATGGGGTGGCAGCAATACGCAGCACAGGGGAAAGATGAGGAGGAGGCGACTTTTATTTATTGAAGAGCATGTCCTTGTACGCAAGCACATGCACTGCACTTATGAGATCTCTCTATATATCGAGCAAGAAGAAGCAGAGGACGACTCCTCCATGAATGCGGCTGCCATGGAATTTAATGGATCAGAGCAGCTGCAGGGAACCCCTGTGATTCAATGAATGAACTACCACTCCCTACCTCATCATTCACTCAGAATGAATTAATGTATCGAGGTTTGAGAAAGATTTTTAGATCCGGCCCTGTGAATTGTGATCGTAGAGATCTTTATTCTGCGTTCTGGTTTTACGCTGATGAGCTGCCCACCGCTGGCTGCTGCTGCAGAATAGGGGGGGGGAGGGGGGGGGAAATGTTAATTGTTTTATTAGAATTGCACAGATCTTTAGTTTTCGAGAAGAACTTATAATTTTGGCATGTGCTCAGTTCCAATTCTTTAATTTTTTACATTAAAGATATTGCAGAATAGCTTTTGTTTGTTCTGATTTTTTAAAAAAAAGACTTTTGTTGATAATTGAAATATCTTTCCGAAATCGACCAATTTTAACAGATGTATTATATTATTAATATATCTTATGTTTTTGGATTCTGCAAAAGATACGCAGACATTCGATAATGCACTGATTAAATGTGACTCCTAATAGAATTTATTAACTGTTCAAAAATCTTTAAAATTAGGTTTTGCCTAAAATTTCTAATATTTTTTATACGATAACTTTTATTTAGTTGTTCATCTTATAAATCTCTATTGAAATTTTAATTTTTAATTTTTAGAAAACCTAAAATTATTTAATTAATTATATATGGGGCAAATTTAAAATATAAATTCATTCGTTTTGAAAGAAATTTCTTCAATTAAAATTATTTTCAATCTAACTTATTAAAAATTTGATTAACTGGGAAATAAATTATATATGTATATCTCTCTCAGACTTCTTTAGTATTTTTTTTTATTTTTTAGTAAGCAAGAACATCAAATGTCACAAATAGATACTATCTCTCTATTTCTTTTTTTAATTGATGATGTTGGACAATAACCTAACTTGATTAATAAATAATCTTTCATGAACTAAGACATTGTTTCCGCTTACAATTTAATTGATCGATTAATGCTTCAGAAACTTGAAAGACCCAAATCTGATTAATTTAACCTATTTGACTGATCAATGTACAGCTTAAAAAGAGTAACGCGAACATGCATGAGCAAGTGCATCATCACAAGACAACAAAGGCATCACAACTCAGTAATAATTGGCCTGCATCAGATGTTGGTAGGCCGGGTTCGCCACTTTGAAAAGAAATGAACCAATATCTTGTTCCAGTTCGCAAACAAAATAAAAGGAGCCGACAGCCTTCGTCTGCAAGGGCAAAGCTTTCCTGTTTTCATATCATACATACATCATTTACTTACTTGCTCGGACGATTGAGATTTATATGAGGAGGAGGTCTCTCTTCCTTTGTGGTTGTGGGTCATCCACAATATCAAATCATTGTCCAATCATATCATCATCAGCGCAAGTTGCAGGCGTGTGTGTCATCGTCATCCCTGCAAAGAATTGCCTCCTCCCGGAATCACATTTTGAGAACCCTTTTTATGGTCCGGCAAAGGTTGACTCACAATTCAGAGCAGGCTTTCTGCCTTGCATCAACCAGCAGGCTGAAAAGGCCAGCAGATTTCTATCACTTTCTGCACAAACATGACAATAAACCTTTCGAAGGAATACTGTAAACTGCAAGAGAATGCCAATTATAATTGATCCCAACTTAGATCAGGACACTCTCTCCTGGAGAAAGATCCAATCTCGGGTATCAATCAAGGCGTGCGGAAAGATCCCAGCTTTACCCCAAGAACGATCTCCTGGGGATGAAAGAATCCTCATCTCGTGAACAAATCAGGATCTTGACGCCGGTGAGAAAAGCGACGGCCATTCTGGTTGCGCCGCCCCGAAAGGCGACAATTTTTTTTACTCGTTAAGAGGTAAAGGCGACATTTTTATGAGAATACTCGGTCAGTGCTGAAGGGGTTCACTGATACTGAGAGATAACTTGCAATCACATGTTGCTTTATAATTAAAAAAACAGGTAATTTTATATAGGTTCTCTCTACTTATCTATAATTATATTTTAAAATTCTAATACTACAATAATATTTCCTTTTTTACATTTTAATATTATAATTACCTTTCATCTTATAATATTAATTATTATTATAATATATTAATTAATTAAAATAATTTTTACATATTCTTCTTGGAATAATTGAGTTTTAAATGGGAGTTGGGTAAGTACTAGTTATGTTTAAAAAAAACTAATTACAGTAATTTGGTTGGGTGAATCCAAATTTTAACCCATGCCAACGTCTAATCAAATTCCAGCCTCCACCTCCTGTTTGCGCGTTGCCGGCGGTAGCACCCGTTCGCGGCTGCCTCCTTTATCACCGGTGATTGGCCAAACTCCTCCTCCAGCGCTATCGGTGCCCCTTCCTGATTCAGATGACAATTGAGCGAGCGCCTTCGCCGTCGCCGCTCAAAATCGTCCCAAGTCTCCGTCACTGTCGCCGGGATGCTCGAATCGAATTTGTAGCAGCACCACCGTCACTGCGTCATCCGCCACCGTCCAAGGCTCTACCACATCACTCGAATTTGCAGCGACGCTCGATCCCAGTTCGAGCAACGAAAGCTTGAATCAAATTCCAGCGTCGCAGCTGTTAGGAACAAGCTTGTTTATTTTTATGCATATTTTTATTATCATGCATGTTTATTTTCTTTTTTCATTATGCAGTATAGAGAATACAGAAGGCAGCGACGAATTCAGGCTCGAATTCGATCTGAGTGGAGTGTGTTACTCTGAAGAATTTGAGGCTTCTTCTTCTCAAGCACCTCCTCCGTCATTGTGGCGAGGGGTTCGAGGAGGGAGTGGTCGAGGGTCGAAAGGAAACGATGGGGGTGGAGGGGTTCCTCTCTGGAAAAGAGCAGGAGATGGAGGAGCGAAGGGGTTCGAGAATGGTGAATTCGCCGCCTGAATCAAATTCAAGCGGTGAACAGTGAATTCGCGGACTAATCTCGATTCGAGCATCAGTGCGACACCCGAATTCGAGCAACTAATCCCTCGAATTGGAATCGAGCGTCGCTGCAGTGGAGAAAGCTCGAATTGATCACTGTGAATTCGAGCAACGAAATCAACACTCGAATTTGATTCGATCGTCGAGCGTTATGCCGAAGAATCAAGGTCGATTTTTCTCATCGCTGGTTATGCCGAAGAATCATGAACAAGGGCTTCGAGGAGGGAGTGGCCTTGGGCCGGAAGGAGACGATCGAGCGGGGAGCTTCCTCTGTGAAAAAGAGCAGGAGATGGAGACGGAGGAGGAGGATCGAAGGAGCTTCCTCTGTGCAAAGGAGCTTGGGATGGAGAAGGAGCAAAGGGGTTCTGGAGCGGTGAATTCTCCGCTCAGATTTGAGCGTCGTTGCAAATTCTATCAATGCAGTAGAGGCTCGCATGGTGGTAGATGATGCAATAATGGTGGCGCTGCTAACTTGAGCGACGCGGCGACGGCGGCGAAGGACCGTATGGGACGATTTTGGGCAGTCGTCGGACAGGGGCGGAGGCGCTCGGTGAATCGTCGTTGCAACAGGGAAGGAGGTACCACCGGCGCCGGAAGAGGAGTTTGGCCGTTCCCCAGTGAGAAAGGAGGCAGCCGCGAACGAGTGCCGCAGCTGAATTGATTAAGAGGAGGGTACGGTTTGAAGTTTGGGTTTCATCAGACCAATTCACTTGAACCGGTCAATAGGCATCGTGGCGTGACAAATATGTTATATAATAATTTAAAAAACATGTCATAGTATCAGTTAAAAGTTTATATAATATTAAATCTTTACTCATCAGAGGAAATTATTCCTTGCAAAATATCTGACATGTAGAAGAACACAATCATGTTTCACAGAATTAGAGTGCAATTAATAAATGCTTAAAACTGTAGCTAAATCTTAACGCATCCGAAGAACAAGTCTACTTGTTTCATACGTCTACCCAGTAAAAGGTCTCCAAGACAATTAGGGTTGACCGGTTCCTTCCACATGTTTTCATGTTCTTCTCCCAGTTTCATATTAATCTGCTTCAACCGAAGACCAGGTCGGTCAACTGCAGCATCCCCCACTCGGTTTCACAATCACGAATGAGTGCTGTATAAATTCATCATCTATCTGCTCCCATTTCAATTCGTCCAACTCCAGTTCAACAAGTTCTTGATCAGTTTGCTACAATCCATCCATCTTCAAATCAGATAGAGCTCGACGGAGGCTTAGGAATCAGTAATGGCGGCTCTCCAGATCAATTGCTTGCAGTCATCTTCCTCATCCCGTCCGAGATTTCACAGCAGTCTTCATCCGTCCTCCAACTTCAGACCCAGAAGCATCTACCTCAAGAACCTCTCGAGCAAGGTCACCTTCGAGAACCTCATCCTCCAGCAAGATCGCACGTCCACCATGGGCGCCGCCGTCTCTATTAACGAGGAGGACAGGGAGCTGGTCGCGAAGCTCCTCGCCATCGCCGACGCCGTCGCCGACCGAGCCAACATGCACTCCATCATCGGGTCGCAGCGGAATAACTGGAACCACCTCCTCACCAACTCCATCAACTCGATCTGCCTCATGGGCTCCCTCATGGCGGGGCTCTCCTCCATCCCGATCGCCGCGGCCGGCGTCCCGCAGCTGGCGTCACTTAAGCTCGCTGCTTGTCTGCTGTTCGGCACGGCTACGGCGATGATGGCTGTCGTCAACAAGATCCAGCCGTCGCAGCTCGCCGAAGAGCAGCGGAAGGCCACATGGATGTGGAAGCAGCTCGAGCGGTCGATCCAGGACGGGCTCGCGCTGCGTCTGCCGACGGAGGCGGACGTCAAGGACGCCATGAACAAGGTGCTCGCACTGGAGAAGGCTTACCCGCTTCCGCTGTTCCCGGGAATGCTCGAGAAGTTCCCCGACAAGGTGGAGCCCTCGCGCTGGTGGCCGGAACTCCGGCGGAAGCCGGCAGAATCGCATCAGGGAAGCGGAAATGGCTGGAACGAGGGACTGGAAAGAGAGATGAAGGGGCTTCTCAAGGTTCTGAAGCTGAAGGACGAAGAAGAATACATCAGACTGGGGGAAACAGCGTTGAGGTTCAACAAGATGTTGGCGTCGGCTGGGCCGGTTCTCGGAGCGGTGGCGGCGATCGGGGCGGTGTTGATTGGTGCCTCGGTGGTCGGGCCTGCGGCGTCGGTGCTTGCGGTGACGGGGGGATCGCTGGCAGCGGTGGTGAACACGGTGGAGCACGCAGGGCAGGTGGGCATGGTGTTCGAGTTGTTCAGGAACAACGCCGGATTCTACAGGTGGCTGAGGGAGGAGATTGAGTTCAATTTGAAGGAGGAAGATGTGGAGAGGAGGGAGAACGGGGAGGTGTTGAAGCTGAAGGTGGCTTTGCAGCTGGGGAGAAGCCTCTCTGAGTTCAGAGACTTTGAGCAGTATGCTTCTCCCGCTTGCAGAGATGAGGACATTAAAGAGCATGCAGGGAAGCTGTTCTAAGCTCTTTCTTTTTCTTGAGTTATTCCTAATCAATTCGGATTAGTTTACCATGTGGAGACAAATTGTACATTCTCAAGGTAGAAAAAAAAATTTCAAAAAATATATGTGTTGAAAATATCATCTCTCTCTTTAGCTGTGTTGTTTTTGAAATTAGCAGTTTAATCAGATTGAGTCTAACTTTAAAATTGAACCGCTTGGCCTTGCCATGTTAGGAAACCAGTGGCACAAGCGTCAACATCCTTTGTTAACACATCTTATGTGAAAGCAAACGGAACCCTGACCCTTTTGGCAGCAAAATATTGGTCAAGATTAAACATCTACATTAATTTCAGATGATATATCAGTGACGTTCTACTGCTGAAATTTCAGACGAACATTAACTTGGATAAATGTAAAATATTTTCAATGGTTTTGAATAATATTTCCAGGTAGATATTAAAAAAACGGACTTAGAAGATTTAGAAGAATGTTATATGGAGAGACTACAGAGAAAAAATTGTGAAGAATAAGTGCAATATTCAGATAACAAAACAGCTTTCAGGTAGCACAAAACCCACATAAGCATCATGGATGGTGCTCTGACAGCTGAGAACAGGATAAATTCTCTTCTTTATTGAGAAAATTAATTACTATAAGCATAACGCTTGATTACCAGTCATTATCTAGTTGCAGAATCTATTCCAATTAACAAGGCATAAAGCAGTATGCAAAGCATAATATCAGTAGTAGAATGGTGACCAACCAGTACATTTAACCTTGTGCTGAGGATATCCAACCCTTACATCCTTGTAGAAAACAATTATTCCATGAGAATGGACATCGGAGACATGATCTATACCGAGAAATAGGGGAACCTAATTCGATAACATCCATAGCAAGAATAATTTCTCCAACCTTGCAACTGTACTTTCCACGGAGTAAGGGTAATCTCTGCAGCACATGCTTCTCTCAGCTTTAATCTTCACAAGAACACCATCCTGATAGGAGCAAAGGATTCGCATCTGCAACTCACTTGATTCCTTCTTCAGATCACATTGCTGAATTTTGCAGACAGATCATTCTGGAAATTGTGGCAAAATCTAACCAAATCTGCACAATACATCAGATTTCTTGTTGCTAATAGCAAATATAAAGTAGCAAGAGAAATTTTTGTATCCCAGGCTTGTTTGAATGATTCCATTAAAGAAAAAAGAAGGAAAAAAAGCTTTCATTCTTTATTTTCAAGGGTTCAAACATGCGATTTTTGCTTAAAATAATCGTCTCAAAAAGAAGTTAGATAAATAATAAAAGTTTTCTCTCCCTTATCTTCCTTCTCTAACTAAATGCCTCCAATGAAAACCATAAGAGTGGGAGGAATTGATCAAGCTAAAATTAATAGTTTAATTATCGGATGAAAAATTTCTTTCCTCTCATTTCCTTTAACAAAATCTTCCAAAAGCAATAGAGTTCTGCTTCTCCTCTCCTGCCTGTCCCTTGTCTCTTTCCGTCCTCTCCCTTATTTAAAAAAAACAATCCCTAAGCCATCTATGTGGCTTCCCGACCATATTGGCAATATCCTCAGCTCCACAAAGTTGGAGATTCTCTGGAGCTTTTCTATTCAGTATTAGGTCAGAACAAAGAAAGCCATTGATCATTGAGGAAATCACTTGCCAATTGAACTACCCCACAACTTAGTGGTTTATATTTCTGTTAAGCTGTAAAGATCTAGCTAGGGATCTATATATATTTCCTAATCTATTGGATCTTCTTTATTTGTTGTTGGCTAAATTCGTTGAAATCAAGCCTTGGCACCTAGACGAGCTGAATGCCGAAGGAGTTTTCGGCTTCTTATTCAATGAAGACCAGAGTCTCACCTTATGCTTTTGTATTATACAGTTTCAGTGATGATAAATTATATCAACTTTGAAACTTTAGTGACCCATTCATGTTCAGTGTTTCAATCAGATCAAATTTTTGTCATTCAGATTATTTTTAAAGCAAAAGCAAATTCTGAAGTTAGAAATGAACAAGAGCAATCGATATCTAAAATTCTGGGAATCTAAAAAATTCCGAATAGGAAAAATTCAAGTTTGGCACTCAAATTGTCCTATGAGCTACATAATATTAGCAGATAATTATATAGCTGATAGTAGCTTAGCATAATAATGGCTCTAGTTTTATTTGCTGTATATCTATTGCCAGATCGTGTTCGTTCTTCTTTTTATCAACATGAATTTGATAGCCACAAAATAAGAATAATTCCACATTGCCAAATGAGAGAATTAATTGACATATATGTTTGTACAACACATGACATATTCCAGGGGATATAACCTAGTTTGTGAAAACTTCAATAGAAACATATATTCTATATTCTTAATGCTTTGCGTTGTCATATCATATTCCTTCAATTTCTCAGATCCTATAGCCATGAAAAAGACAAACCAAACTTGTACAATAGGACCAATTTGTGATATTTGTTTTATTCCCAAAGGAAAATAAATTTACAAATCAATATTAAAGTGGCTCTTACATAATTTTTTTTAAAGTGGACCTAAATGAAATGAAGAATGAACATGTCCCAGAATCATACGAACAGGTGCCCTTTGCCTTGCAGTTCTCTTAGTATCTAAGAGAATATTCATAGAATTCATTCCTAATTGTGGTACTGCAGTAGTGCATACCAGAACTAATGGGAACTCTGGTCATCCGACAAATCAACCATATTTGCACAGTGGACTTCAATTAACTGATTGATTGTAGTTTACCGATTAATAATTATTTATCTCATATTAATTCCATTAGCATCCTATAAATACCACCAGACTTCACTGCACTGCACTGCACTGCATCGTCCACAGGACTGCAGGCTTTCTCTACTTTCTAACTTCTGAAAGGTCACTCGGGGATCTTATCTTCCCTTCTCTGATGGCCAACGTCGTTGTGGTGTTCGACTTTGACAACACGATCATCAACTGCGACAGCGATAACTGGGTCATCGACAATCTTGGTGGCACGCTGCGCTTCGATGAGCTGCTCCAGAACATGCCGTGGAATTCTGCCATGGTATTATGATCTGTATAATATTAGAATCTTTGATTTTTTTTTTTTTCTAAACACTATTTCAAGTTATCAGTATTTGTTGCATTTGTTCTCCTTCTTTCTTGGAGGGTTTTTACATGATAACTAACTAGGTTTTGGAAATATGTGTGGATTCCTTTCTTTATTTCAAAAAGGATACAATAATGAGGGAGTTCCATTCACAAGGAAGAACAATTGAAGAGATTGAAGAAAGCCTAAAGACGGTTCCCATGCCCAGCAATGCCATTTCCGCCATCAAATCAGCTTATGCTCTTGGGTAGATTATATTTGACTCTCTAATTCCTGGTTCTTGATAATGATAAGTACTAGGTGGATTAACTTCAGGTAGAACCTTCAAGTTTCAACTGAGCATCCTATGATTTTATTGGCTAAATTTGTTGGAAATAATATTATTTTAGCGCGTATCATCAACCACATTTTTATCTTATATATTTGGTCCAATGGATGAACCTAGAACTGGGCACATAAGATAACATTTTATTTATAATTAGAGACAACCAAGATAGTGCAAGATGATTATAATTTGAGATTGTGTGTGCTTGAAATTTTGAACTTAGAGAGAGAATGCAAGTTTAGCAGGTTATATACTCTAACTATTGCCATGCAGAAATATTATTGTGGCTGATCCTGATTGGCAATATTCTCAGGTGTGAGCTAAAGATAGTGAGTGATGCCAATAGATTTTTCATCGAGACAATTCTCAAACATCATGGTCTCATCAACTGTTTCTCTGAAATCAACACAAATCCAGGCTTTGTTGATGAGGAGGGGAGGCTGAGAATTTTGCCTTACCATGACTTCAATACTTGCGCCCATGGTTGCAGTCTCTGCCCTCCAAATATGTGTAAAGTAAGTTCCAGCTTTTGCAGGTTTCCTGTTTGTTTGTTTGTTTGATCTTAATTATCATCCACTTAATTTGAATATTTTTGAGGCAAAAATTAGGCTCTAGAAATTACCTAATCTACTGAGCTAAAACTATGCTACACGTAGAGCATAATTATCAAGAGGATTCAAGCATCAGCGTTAACAGAGGGCATGAAGAGATTAATTTACCTGGGTGATGGGAAAGGAGACTACTGCCCCTCTCTGCAGCTGAGCGAAGAAGACTGCGTGATGCCGAGGAAGCAATATCCACTTTGGGATCTCATCGTCGCAAATCTGCAGGTCCTGAGAGCCAAGGTCCACGAATGGGGCGACGCCGAGGAGCTCGAGAGAGTCCTGCTTCGTCTGGTCGGTGAGTCGGCGGCAGCAGTCGACCGCGGCAATGGCGATCAGCTGATCTCCGCCGCCGACTGCAAGTTTCAGACGCTTCCGTTGTCTTCTCAGGATGGTTTGCCCAAAGCTCTACCTGTTGCGGATGAAGGCGCAGCTTGCTAATTAATGGTAACAAAGATTCAGGGTTGGAAACCCCGCCATATTCGCAATATATCATGGTCGAATTAGTTACACAGACCACCTGGTGGATGGATTATAAAGAGAGAGTTTTCTTTGTTTTCTGCTTTGTTTCAGAAATGAAATAAAAAGGAATATGACTTCATGCGTAGCGTTTGTTAACAAGAAAGGAGTTCATTGCTAATTAAAATTCTGCTGTGTGTAGGAAATTAATCCAGCAAGTGCTTTGTATGTCTTGCATGAAACGAATAACCAATTGTTTACCCAAAAGCACATTCATCATCTGTAGCATACTGTTTGTATGAAACCATCCTTCCTGTCCAACAATGGCTGGCTGACAGTGGATTTTGACCAGTGAACCAACCAAGAGAGACATCAAGAAGCTGGATAGCAATTAGCATCCGTAGACATTGCATCACATGAGCGGAAGTTTGTCACTTGCTCTGTCATCAACAAGCACCAACAGGGAAGAGGACAACGAGCTCCAAAGGCTAGCGATTGTGGTCGTCAGATGGGGTCAATGATGAGAACCATAGCTTGTCATAAACCTTTGGCCGTCAGATGATGAACTAAAACTACATATTTCCTAATGCAAGCAATCAGTAAGGCATGCCCATCCATCATTTATGGCCCATCTGGTTCAGGTTGGAGCAAGAGAAACAAAAGAGGTAGAGAAAAATGATCTGCCGAACAGAACGTCTCACTTTTATTACCTTCTTACAGCAAGAGAAACAAAAGAGGTAGAGAATGACCTCCCTTACACAACATCTCTCGCTATTATTTCCCTCTTATCATAAGAAATGAAGCATTTTACAGCTAGTGCAACTATAGAACGAATCAAAATGGAAACTCACCAAAATTACACCTCCCCTCCGCAGTGCGTCCTCGGCTCATGCTTCTCTTTATCCCTTTTTTTGTATTTACAGCTTAAGTTTCTGAAACATCAGTTTACATTTTACAAGTACATGCTACATTTACAGCTTTATTCAGCTTGAAGGAGATTGCTGTGAGCTGCCGGTGTATGTACCACTACCCTCTGTACTTTCATGCTTGGAGTGAGATCCGAGTTTTGATTGGCTTCAGCTTCACTCCCATGCTTTCTGGTGAGAGTAACTCAGGAGAGATGCGCGATGGGCTCAGTGGACTTCGCGGGCTGCAACTTTTACGCTGGCTTGGTCGGTACAACCCGTAACCCATGAGGAAGTATTCCATTGGTATCAGCATCGCATGAGGTTGCTCTTCGGTCACGACTGACCCACATGCCTGAACCTGCAATTTAATTTCAACGGGACAAACACCCATGCTTATTAGTGAGGCAGGACCAACGAAATATAAGAATATATAAATGATCATGTACCTCGACCAAGGCACTGTATCTTGCATCAAGCTTGGTCATCATATAAAGTGCCTCCAGATGGAAGGGAGAATTCTCGCCAACAAAAATTAGTGTCCTACATTGAAGTTTCTTCAAAGCTTTTGTCAAGTCATATCTCCTGTTTGAGGATACGAAAGGGTTACGAATTCTCCATCACCATACTCTACTAGAATAGAATTTGATGGAATGTGGCAAGTGTTTACTCGTTCATCGACTGAAGGAACCGCCACACATTTGCACCATGCCTTTGATCCAACAACTGCAGATAAGTGAGGAAAAAATTAAATATCTCATCAAAAGTAATAACAAAGAGCAGTAAGGAGGACTAGAGTACTAACACTTCTACATGCTTGCACAATATCAGATTCAGGAACCTGCGAAGTTCCTCGTACTTCCTGCCAACATCAAGATAAAACTTCAGATGCTAATGCATGCATCAGGAGCATCAAAAGCATAACGGAAATGCCAGCATACCTTACTGAAGTATCGGTGAAGTAACCATTCCTTGATCAAGCCAGACATTCCATAAAAGTAGAGGAAATTTGACATGACCTGAGAATACAGAATTCTCCATTAGCAGTGCATTTTCATTTGTCAACTTAAATAACAGAATGTTAAACAAGAAAAGTACCTTACTATATAACCATTCAGTCCATGAAGGGCCTTTGCATAGAGGTGAGACAAGTATCAAACCTAAAACTCGTTCCCGATATCTTGTCTATAACCAAGATGAAGAAGAAATATAACTTGGCAAAGATTCAGAAACAAAAAACCTCAAGGAGCTTAATTCCAGAGGAACTTACAGCAAACAGAGTGAGTATATAAGCACCAGCTGTAACCCCAAAACCCATCACAGATCCTAACCTGCATCATATATCAAGAACAAATTAGCAATTGCATCCTGGCAGCTCATCTCGATTAAGAGCACCATGTTGACTGGAAACAAGATTAATAAGAAAGGTAATTACTCGAAGAAATCAAGGATATCTGCCACTTGATCTGCTAGTTGATCGACAGAAAGCACTGGATCATGTGAAGAAATGGGAGTGGCACCAAGCTGCAGGATGTTTAAAGAGAATGGCCAACAAAATCATGTTAGCATAATATGAGCAACTAACTTACTTTAATAATTCATACTTATACTGAGCTTTGATACTGACCTCATGTCCAGGAGGACTGATATGGTATATGCAGAAATTGTGAAGAAGCAAAGAAGCAACTTCTGGACAAAAGAATAATCCTTGAAAGCAGGACATATCTAACAGAACAAAGGGGATAAACATATGAGATGCAGAAACTGCACAATTTATAGATCTTTAACAGAACATTTTTTGCAGCTCGTCTTGAATGAGATGGGCTAAATACATACCAAATCATGGATGCATCAAAGGGTTATTTGACATGTGTCTCATGCAAAAAAGGGTAATAATTCCATCAAAGGATTAAATCAAGGGGAACAAAGTGGCTTTAGACGAAAAGGCATTTTTACAACCCACACATGATTGTGTATGATGACAATAAATCTTAAATACAAGAAAACAGAAAACAGCTGGAAGTCCATTCAATCTTGCTGTTCAGTTTATAATCCAAATAACTAAAACTGCAAAAAAGAAATTTGTACTCAAGGAAAGAAGAAAGAATGCTCGAGAATAACAGGTCGACAAACTTACGATTCAAGGCTACATCTGGATATGTGACAAGTGCAGGCTTCTCAAGATCCCCATGTACAGCAACTGTTATGGGACCATGTCTTGTCAAAACGTGATGTTCCTATCGTGCAAAAAATACAAATTTAACGCTTAACGAATCAGAAATACAGTATCAACTAGCTGTATACCTTCGAATAAGAAAAGTCAATGACTGAAACATATCATTTTGGGATAAAAAATAACAGTTATGTTAATCTCATCGAAAGTAAGTCGGAAAGTCCGCAGAAAATAATTTGATATAAAGTAAACATCTTCATCCACATTTGCATGAGGAACAACAGTTTGCAACAAAACAGCAGACAACCGAGGATCTACATAGTATTTAAGCTAGAGGGAACTAAGCAACACACGCACACGCACATATACATACAAAAAACTGAACAAATAAGCAAAATAGCACAAAAATCATTTTATGTTAGTATGTTACCTCAATCGACCAATACACCATTTTAAGACCCTCGGATGGAAACACTCAAAAAAAAAGAGAAAAAACTCCTTTTGCAACTAAAAAAAAGGCAAAATACATCAAAGAAAACACCCTGGAAATATTTAAACCAATGGCTCATGTGAAGTGAGGATTGGTACACTATAGTGATCAAAATCCCTCTACTTGGCCAATTAACAGAATGAGATGCTGATATCCACAAAAGAACCTCCTTTTGCAACTGAAACAAAGCAAAATGATGCGAGAAGTAAAATCCTGCTTAGCAATTTATCTTACAACACACGTCAAGACAGGATTCTGGCGAAGACAAATCAAACAAACGATAAGCACAGTACAGATCCAAGGCATCACCCACCACGAAACAAAACCAAAAGAGGGGAACAAGTTAAAACGGGAAAAAAAAAAGATGGAAGAAGGTAGAAACATTCAGCATATCGAGAAACCCTAACCTTTCCACCAAACGAAATCCGCTCGACGTCCACCGACACGGACCCGCTCGATTCTGCCATCCCGCTCCCGACCCCCCCCCCCCCTTCAGCTGCCCTCTGTCTCTCGTTCTCTCTCTCCCCCTTGAGTTGAGGAGCTTCGTCTTTCCCCCAGTGGCTCGCCTTAAATACCACCTCTCCCTTTCTCGGCTCAACTCCCCGTGTTATCTTCCAACCCCGGTTAAAGTCCACCGACGCCCGACGAGGCGCGCTCCGCCCCCACGCGGCCACGCCACGGTCAGCTCAACCGCAGCCCCCAGCGTGCCGACAATTTCGCCTCGCCGACGTGGCGATGGCTCTCGATGGGATCCCAGCCGTCGGATTCGACGCTTCGACGGACCAAACCCGTCGGGTTCGTGAGGTCATTTAACCAAAATGCCCTCTTCCTGATTCTTCTCCTCCGACGTGGCCCTCGGCAAGGATCCCACCATCGGATTCGGCGGATCACTCGACTGCGTGGTTGAGGTGGCGCTCCAGGGCCGTTGGATCCGGCGGGTCTTCGGGGCCCGCTGGCTTGATCCGTCCACGTGGTGGTCCACATTTGACTCCGGCGCTGTGTCGGCCGAAGGAAGGGCGGGACCCGGTGGGGTTACCTTGTTGGAGACCGTGCCACGTGGTGGGTCCGGCCCACAGTAGTCGGCGCTGTGAAAACGTGGTGGCAGCCGGTTGGCGGGGAGGTTACTCACTTGTGCACTTGCGTTGCTGTTGGAGGAGAGGTATCGACTGACCGTGGTTAAAAGCCAAGACGACGACGACGGGCTTCCATGGCGAAGTTTTCTAAAACGAACGACGACGTTGTTATATTAAACGTGTGATATTAACTTGAAGGAAGGGGGGGGGGGGACAAGGCACGAGTGGAACCGTATTTTGATGCGGACGGATGGGGAGCTTTAAAGTGTACGTCTGCGCGTGTCTGCGAAAGATAGCGAGAGCATTCATAAATGAGATGGGCGATGTGGGATTATTGGGTGGTTGGTTCATGCAGGATCCAGGTAAAACCTTAAGCCTGGTTAATAAACAGCAGGCTCGACAAAGGGATGAGGTCCATCCATGGACTTGGAGGGTAGACATCTGATTAATTATGACGTCACATTTATGTCATTACATCGCATATGCCGCCCTGGAAACACCGACTTAATATGTGCGTGCAAGCGCAATAATTCTAAAGGTATAAAGTAACATTTAATTAGAATTATTTTAACTAAATTAAGAATCACTTTACCGAATAATATTTTTTAGAAGGACTAAACACAGTTTATGAACTAAAGTTTGAGATCGAGCACAATAATGTTTTTGACAAACAAACCTCGAACAACTATCTTAAAGCTGAGGGCATTGCCCTTTTTTTTTAGAAGAAAGGGGGATCGGCACGAAGCTGATAGTAGCTCAACAAGCTTTTAGATGCATTGATCTCGAAACATATGATTTTTAAATGTTTCCTTTATTAAGCCAGCAGGTGTATGGAAGACGGATGCAACGTCTTGCGCACCAGACTTCAATATGCTTGTCAAATGCTTCGCCACAACCAGTTCTCCAGCGCTCTTCTTATTATACTCCAGGCATGGAGAACTGATTTGTGAGCGCTTCCACCTTCTTCTTGAGTTCTAGCACAAGTTCTTTAAGGGAGAACTCCGGGGACTCCACATACTCCAGGAAGTCTTTGAGTTTTGTTCCCTTCGTGCAGGACTTGGCCTTGAGAGCAATTTGTACACCCTCATGGATGAAGTCGGCGACGAGTTCAAAATCCTTCTCCATTAGCCCTCTGGTGGTCATTGCAGGTGTCCCGATGCGGATGCCACCGGGAACGAGCGCACTCTTATCACCTTCACAGCAAGAAGATTCAGAAAACAGCACTAATGCTATGCCAAGATGGTGAGGGAATGCAAGTTTGTGAGGATGCTGAACAAACCTGGCACTGAGTTCTTGTTGAGTGTGATTGAACTCATATCTAAGATTTTCTCAACCCGAGCACCATCGACCCCCTGTTGTAGCAAATTAGAAATGAGGTGAGTTTTATGGGAACATACATTTGCATGGCATGTAGCACTTGTTTTTTGCTTTTATGTTTCATTTTTATACAAAGACATGCATGCAGCATATGATGAAACAAATTTGACTTACAAGAACATGATAAATCATGAACGCACCTGTGGCCTCAAATCCACCAGAACAAGGTGGTTATCCGTTCCTCCAGAAACAAGGTTGTAACCCAATTCTATCAGTCTGGACGCAAGAGCTTTGCAATTAGATATAACCTGTGCAAACCAGCAAATTAAGTGCATAGCATGGAAGTCCCATGTATCTAGCAACAAGGTTTTAGGTACACAGTAAGAGCATCCTACTGAGCCTTTAAATTTCTCCAAAGAAAATGTTGAATGTTACCTGAGCCTGATAAGCCTTAAATTCTGGTGATTGAGCATGCTTTAAACATACGGCAAGAGCACCGATTGTATGATTATGAGGGCCTCCCTGCAGAAAATTCTTGGGGTTAAATTTCTGATAACTATGACTTTCAGCAGCATTACCAATAAAAACTGCATAACAGTTAGTTTGCATACAACAACGCACGCAGTCCGGTTGTTAGTTGTGGCTAGATTATATCAGATACCTGCAAGCCCGGAAAGACAGCATTATTTATAGCAGATTCCAAATCAACACCCAACACTGGATCCTTCTTGTAAAAGATCATGCCACCTCGAGGACCTCGCAGTGACTGGCAAGTTGTTAAGATGTTAACATTTTATGCCTTATGCAAGATAAAATTCTCAAGAAGAACATAGAAGAAACAGTATGAGATTCAAAATCAAAAGGAAAGCATACAGATAACTGGACTGGAATTAAAAGGTCTTGAGCTTTGTTCTTTATAATAGTGCAGCACTCGGAAGTTGAAGAATGAAGATATTATAACAAACTTCATAATTGCTTATTGCAATTGGAGAAAGTTGATCCAAGCTAAACTACAAATTCCAGTTGCAGCTAAACTACAAATTGTCCTAAGATAACCCATGTTACATTTGTAGAATTGAATATCAAATGGCATTAAAAGCTTAGCAAGAACATGCATAAAAAGAGCAGCAATCCCTTAATTGTTTCTGTACCTGAGAAATTCTTCCAAACTGAGCAACAATCCGTTATTTAGATGTTTCATTTCCTTTTACAGCTATTATATGATATGCAAAAATGACAAGCACCTCTCTATTTGCTGGTCCCTCATCGAAAACACACTTTCCCAAAGATTTATTCTGTTTAGCTTATGTTTACAACCTTTCATATCGTTTCACATCCAAGAGTTAATCACCATATCCTGGGTAAAAACTAATGTGGTTGATGTTCAATATATCTTAATCATACACAGTTATTAGATATTCCAGCAAAGCCTTCTCATACTATCTATGATTTCTAAAATACTTGTAGCAATGTTAGTATAAAAGCAAAAACAGCATGAAAATAAACTGATTCAAATAAACTGACACACACCTTGTGCGTGGTGGTGGTAACCACATCACAGTACTCAAAAGGATCAGCAACTACTTTGGCTGCAACAAGTCCACTTATATGAGCCATGTCCATCATAAGAAATGCACCAACAGCATCTGCTATCTACACATCATATAGTATAGTATGAGTCTATGAGAACCAAATAGCCGAGGACCTGGAAGTTCACTAACAATTATATGCAATCATGCAAAGGTGAAAGGACCTCGGCAATATTGACATATTTACCTTCCTCAAGCGAGGGTAATCAAAGTCTCTAGGATACGCACTTGCTCCGGCAATGATAATCTTTGGTCGGAAGAGAACAGCTGTTTTCTCAAGCATATCATAGTCTATGAAGCCTATGGGAAAAACCGAGAAGCTTAGTAACAACTTATACATTCTTCAAAAATATATGCTAGGTTCACACGGAATAGAGAGATAATATAACCTGTAGACTCATCAAGGCGATAAGGCATAGACTCAAAGAAGATAGAGGTGCCTGACACTCGTCTTTTAGGTGTCATAAAACCATGAGACAAGTGGCCGCCATGAGGTAGGTCAAGCCCCTATTTTAGTTTGAGAAGATTGATAATTTAGAAGTTTAAACATCGTCAATGCAGGAACTGAAATAAACAAAAAACTGAGACATTAAATGATTGCCATGAGATTACCATTATTCGATCATGAGGGCTAAGCAGAGCAGTATAGACTTCAAAATTTGCAGGAGACCCAGAAAGTGGTTGGACATTTACACCCCATTTATTTTCATCAAGATGGAATGCTTGCAGAGCTCTTTGTTGACAAAGCGTCTCAACCTGATCAATATACTCATTGCCTCCATAGTATCTGAATCATAAATGGATAAAAAGCATACTAAATTGTCACAACATCCAAAAGTAGAACAAGCACCATATGATTAATTTGGACTGTTAAAATATCACCTTCTGCCAGGCAATCCTTCTGAATACTTATTTGTTAGACAAGAACCAGATACTTCCATCACTGCACGTGAAGTGAAGTTTTCAGAAGCTATAAGCTCCAAACAGTTGAACTGGCGTTCCTTCTCCTTCTCAATAAGAGCATGCAACTCAGGATCCGCTTCCTTCAATGAGTAGTCGTTCAATTTGTTTGTTCTCCCTGCAAAAGAAAATGTGAAATTTCTCAAAAGATAAAAAAGTGCACCAGATAACATCTCAAAGACCACGCTGCTCCGATAAATAAGCATCACCATTGCACAGACAGCAGTTGCAATCATTCAACAACAATTCAGAACCTATCATATGTGCGTGTGTGTATATAAATGCATATATATGAAAAAAAACCGATTTGGTGTAGAAAGAGCTCTAAAAAAGGAGTAAATTCATCCTTTTAAGATAATCCTTCAAAAATACAAACGTTAATGCACCTCCAATCTCAGAGTCGGTTACAGGCACTGATGGAGATGGTTTTCCCGCAACTAGGCTCGCATGGAGATTAAAAGCCTTCCAAGATCTTCCCTTGTTGATTAGAATGCGATTTTGAAATCCATTTCTGGCGTGAGGCTTAAGATATAGGCCAGAACCCTTCATCCGAAGGTTCTGACAAGAACCTGATACAGCTCCACTGTAAGCAGACATCGGTCTACGATAGCAACGCCGAACTATTTCAACAAAAAACAACACTTTAGATCAGTTACCAAGAATCACTAACAGAGGAAAAAAAAGTCAGTTCTACGCAAAATACTTCCCGTAGTTTCAGAAAAAAAGAAAAGAACGATCATACAATATGCAGGAACTGGGATATGTACTTTCGCAAAAGGAAAAAGACGGGCATAATACTGAAAATAAAAATATGGTTCCCAGAGAACACTGTCTTACGAGCCAAGTCCTGCAAAAAAAGCCAACTGAAGCACAGAATATGAGAATTGAGAAAGAGGAGGAGATGGTCACCTTAAAATATTGCCTCTGCACCCTCTTGTAATCTGCCGATTTCACCTTTTCTTTTGGAGTGCAAGGAATGATTTGGTTCACGCTTCGCCCCTGTTCCTTCCAAAACACCAAAACCCTAACGGCGGATAAAGAGAAACGAGAAATATCCCGCCTTTTTGCCTTGATGAGTGGGAAATAAATAAACTGCGTGGTGCAACGTATTTAACGCAAAATTCCTCTTTAAAAAAAAAATCTGATATCTAAACTTAGCCGATCGTTTTGCTATAAAATCCCAGCTCGGTTACAGTTAATAACAGATGTGAAGCAAGCGCAGAACGTCCAATTTAATTGGGTAGTAAATGGTTATTTAGGTAAAATAAATTGTTCGAGACCTCACATATTTGTATCATTTTAATTTTTATTACCCCAAGCAAATGAAAACCCAACTTTTTATACCTTCTCTAAATGGAAAAAGGATGTTTTGTTTCCTAACACTATATTTTTTGGGGAGGCAGCTGTAGGTGTAGGTGGACGGCGATTTGGAATGTGCGCCATCAACAGTATAATCGTAGAGAGAGTTTAAATAAAACTATCAACTTTGAAATCATTATGTATTCCACATCTAACATTGTTTCACTTTCAAAATTTTAAAAAATGTTTTACAAACAAATCATAAGTGAGATCAATTATCCAAGTACTTTGACTGTAGGAAAACACTGGATTTTAAGTTTTCAACAGAAATATTTGAGAAACCAACTGCAGTAAGAAAGATGTAGTTCCGATCATGTCAAAGATTCGTTCAGGAATCCATCAAGATGCGCTTTCACATTAGATTCGTTCAATAACAAATGCTACATAGCTTTTGCTCATCTCTGCTCATGCAATCCACAAGTTGCGTCTTACAGACACTTGTTCTACTGGATGGGGATGGGCATGGTTTCTTCAGTTGCAGCAGCATCACCTTGCGGGGGTGACTTCCTTGCGAGGGACTTGGGGAAGTCGATATCATCTTGCACACACCTCTGCTGCGCGTGAGACAGGAGCATGCACATCTGCTTGAAGAGGACACGCGAAAGGCCTTGCCCACTCTCAAAGATGTAGCCTTCGTATTCACTTACGTGCTCAAGTGCGTCGACTAAGGCGTCGTATACTTCCTGAGGGCAGTTGTCAGAGCTTGGTTTGTCATGGAGGTAAATGACATCCATGGTAAAGAGCTTCTGGCTTACTGGCCATTGATGCTGAGGACAAACTGATGATCTGCAGTAGATGAGTATCTGGTATGCATAAGAAAATAAATGGATTTTAGACAACGTTCCAAGTTAGAAAGCTGATGGTATGCATGAGATTACGAGCTCAAAGCAATATAGATTTTGCCGTAAGCACAGGAAAGACAAAAGGGATTCTTGTTCCTTCACAGTTGCACAATCGAGGAACAAATTAAAGCATTATTATACCAGATTGGCAAGGCAAGGGAATACGAACGTGCAATTTTATAGAAACAGTGATCCAAGTCAAGTGGCAACTTCGCAATCAAACAAGAAAGTTTCGTTTGAAAGCAACCAGAAACTAGTTTTTCAGAGGTAGGTACATGGGAGGCAAGCAATTTGACACTGGTCACAGAGGAAAGCTTCAAATAGACTACAAAATGGTAAAAGACATAGTTATACTAAGTAGATAGTCAACTATCGGAGAGATCGCAGGATGCTTCACAAGAACTATGATAGTGTACAATGGTCAACTGAAATAGACAAATTTGATCAAAACTTTACAGTATGTCTGTGGATCCATAAATGAAATTAAACTTTGACCAGTGTGTCATAATTCGGCAGTTCCAATACTGATTCATCTATGTTTGGTTCTCTCCACTCAAGCAAGAAGAAAGTTCCTTTTTCTGTGCTCTTCGACAAGTCTATTACACATCGTATCCTCTCAGTATTGGCACCTTTACTAGACTGCTACAATCTTGAATCTTCTAGAAGCTTTGCACTTTTAATGTCGTCTAAGAAAAATGCAAAACTTCAATTTGTATTCCTCGTACTAAAACGTTTTGAAAGCATAGGAGCGTCTAGGAGAAATTGGTAGGAATTAGAAAGGGCCTGAAATATTCTATCTAAAACAATTTCTCGGTTGGCAATTAGCAAATTGCTAAAGGAGCCAGTTTGCGGTGCTAATGATGTTTAGTACCAAACATAGCATGCTGAACACTAATGTAGAAAATTAGAAATATAAGGAACTTCAGAAGCAACAGAAATAACTTGTGATGACAAACATGCAGAACCAAATAACACTAAACAGAAATCAAGAATAACCTTAAGCACACATAGAAGCACTAAGCACAACAGGTTCGTATGTCATGTTTACCACTCTGAAGAGGCGACCATGAACTCGGGATTTTTTTGCCTCATGGGCTGCTATGCGAAAAAGTTGAGTGATATCAGCAACGCCATATGAAGAGTCTGATGCAGTTAATGCCCTAACAGCTGATACAGAAGAATCAACCTCACTGCTGAATTCCCTTCTAAGCTTCAAAATTCAGACATTTGGAACTTGATCAGTAAAATCACAATTGAGGAAAACGAGTAATTATTATACAAAACCTATGCTGCTCATGAAGAGCAACAATTTCACTACTATCATCGTTGCTTAAAAAAAAAAAAGAGGAAATCAAAATATAGCACAAGTAGCATGATGCTCCCAGTGAAAAAAAACAGACAACCATATAAATCTTTCAAGAAATTATCAATCTGCAAAATACGTATCATAGTGACGGAAATGTTAGCATTTACAAACCTAAATGAAAAATTAGAGTATTTTCCACTTATTCTAAAGAAAATCTCATTGTTGGAAAATCCATAACAAATGAAAAGGACAGTAAATGATCTCAAGTGCTCCTTTCAATAATGAAAGATGCATGGTGCATTATCTACAATATAAAAATAAAAGTCAGGCTCGACCACAGCCTGATCCTAAATCAGTATGAGTGATTGAAGGTCAGCACAAAGCAAACAACCAACCAGACTTGTTAAACCCCCTTAACTAGACAGATTATGATTCTTCATTTTTCACAACTTTTGTTTGTTTTTTTTTTACTTGGCCTAGTTGAAATACATGGACCAATCCAAACGATAAGGAGCAGATACTAGTCAATGTTTTGTTACTTTAAAAATATTGTGCAAATATGTACGACATGTTTTTTTAAATTTTCATTACATTTGTTTAAGTGTGTTTCCTCCTTATTAAACATGAATCTTGGGTAACTCACCTTCAACAAGTAAAGCAACAAAGGGAAGGAAAACATGTCTATGACAAAAGGAACATTTGCTAATGCAGTTTCAAGCTAGATAGCCAAATATGAACACCAACAAATTCAACAAAAAGCCAAGAGAGTTTTACAATTGCATTAACAAATCTACAAGCAAGATCTATATGATGAAACCAAATACTATCAACTGCAGAAGAAGAGTCTGATTACATCTTATTGCAGATCTTACGTCCTTGAGTATAGAAAATACAACAGACATGATTCATGAAGTTGGAGCGATTTACGAGCACCTAAATTGGCAGAGATCTTAGTCAAGACCAAGAAAGGCTCCAATTTTACCCTATATTACATTATACTCTTCATGCCGTGAGCAATTCTTATCGTAGCATTCACTGCGGTCTAAATTTGTCTGATCAACCATAAGAAAGATAGTTCGATTCTTCATTACTTGAAGAACTATTTTTCTTCACCAGTTCACTCCTCCCGTCCTAAAAAAAAAACAACCGAGAAAGATTCAACTGACCCCAGGAATAGTTCAGATATCATCCAGTTTCCTACCATCGCCAGCATCTCACAACTGATTGACACCATCCCAAAATCCAAAAATAAAATACGCACAAACAACACAACCAGTTATCGTAATCGATCACATCTGCGAAATCCTAATCCACGTTCATACACGAGAAGAAATAGAAGCAAATGGGGGGTTTGAGGAGGGAGAAAAGTGAGAGAGGGAGACAAACCCAGGAAACGGATTGGGTGAGGATTGTGAAGGCGAAGCGGTGATCGGGGTTGATGGCGAGCTTGGCGTTGACGAAGAGGAGGAGGGCTTGCTTGATGGCGTCGAGGCGGGTGACGGCGCGACCCTTCGACATCTCCGCCTTGGCCTCCACGTCCACGTCCACGCAGAAGAGCACATCCTCGCTGTAGAACCGGCACGGCTGCAGGAACCAACGGGGAGGAGGAGCCGCCGCGGAGGCAGAGGCGGCGGCGGAGTGAGGCGGTGGAGCTCCGGTCGTCAGCCCGCCCTCCATTAGCATTAACCCAACCCTTGCCTGCTCGATTTCTTCCCCCTCTCCACAGCTTCCCCCCACACAACACAAGCCGTCGTCCTCACTCTTCCGCACCACGCTCCGACGCTCCTCGACCCGAACGGAGAGATACGGATCCGGGTTTAATTTTGTAAACGGATCCAAATTCGGCCCACTAAAATAAAACGCGCGCTTTCCCAAAACTAATTTTATCCGGGCTTTCCTTAAGTTGTTAACGGATCCAAACCCGGGCCACAAAGATAAATTTGCACGCTTTGGTATAAACCTATTTTTGATGAAACTGGTGGGTGGGACGTGTATTTTTCTTATTATTTTCCAACGAACTTCCTACTACTACTTTTTCCTCCTTTTTTATTTTTTTAAAAAGCATTATATTTCTAATTACTTTTTTCACCCTACTCGTCTTAACTTAAGAGAACATAACACTTATACTTAGAATCATTTAGAATCACAAATATACTAGACGAGGCTAGGTTGATAAGATCGATCTAAAATACTTAGAATCAACTGAGAGTTTAAAATTTCATACATGAACATGTTTGAATGAGACAAATATGGTACTTAAAATAAGATATTTTCTTATTTAAATTTTTTAGGTTCTTAACATTTTTTTACTTTTATGATTTTCATACTTTTCACAATACTCCCTTGGATAACTTGTAGTTTAATTAGGTTTGTTATACCCCTTAGTGAGAGCACACCATTCAATAAGTATATAGTGTCAAATTACCTCATAAATTAACTTTTATATAAGAAATTTTCAGATTATCTTATTTTTAATGTTACTAAATTTATATGAGAGCACCACCGTTACATCCGACAAACGTGTTCCTCCGTGAATTAGTGGACTTAGTATTAAATCAGTATGTATTAAGTTGATCTTAAGTAATAATCTGACTTTTATCTTGTACTTTTATCATTTTCGACTTAAATATTATATCCTACATTGATGGTTCTATCTCCAACCTTTTAAGGGTGTGATCTATTATTTAAGAGTATATTTTTTAATTAATAGTCAACTAACTTTCTACTACCGCACTATTAAGAATATAATACGGTGGATTTAGAAATTATTTTAAAAAAATAACTCCAACTACTTCCAAAACTGACCGACGGCACCCCATCCTTCGACGTCTAAACTTCCGTGCAATGATCGAGTTCGGTGTCGCCACCTTCCTCGTTTAATTTAAATTATCTTCCCTTACCTGTTAAGGCATCACAATACAAGTTCGAAACAGATGTCCACGTCTGGAGAGGCACCGCTGCGTGCCACTTTGACCCCGCCGCTTAGCACGAGCTCGCAGCGCACTTCTACACCGCGACAAAATTAATCGACGGTGACGCTTGGAACCTCCTCCCCCTCTGGGATTCACCACCGTCCTCAGAGCATTTAAGATGATCTCAATTGAAATAGAATTAATTGATGCCACAATCAATTGAGGATAAATGGAAGCCTAAATGGAACGCGAACAATCAAGTAAGTTTGTTGTGATGTAATTGTTGGTTTAAAATCCCAGTGGAAGGAGCATCGAGTTTGCGTTGGAATATTTAACTGATGTGATTGATGTTATCTTCCTTGCTTTACGTTGAAGAAGTATTTTTTTTTTTGAACTACTCAACTTCTGACGTCGAGTTTCATTAAAAAATAAAATAAATGAATTTTTACAGATTAAATAAATAATAATGGCCGCCATCAGTATCGCCTTCAACCCACCATATCTGATTTGTATAACAAATGAAATAACAAAACCTCTCCGTGCCGTCTCTGAAGTCTAAACCAGAGGCGTCCGTATCCCAATCCATCGCTCGGCGTCTCCGATGGCGATTTCCGGCGATGGAGAAACTCAAACCCTACTCCAGTTGGCCTCGCCGCCCTCGGACCTCCGCCGCCGTCGCGATACCTCCTTCTCCGCCTCCCCCGCCACTTCGCCGGACGCGCCTCCAAAGATGAGCTTCCCCGATTCTGGCGCATCGGACGGCGATTCCTCGGAGCAATCGGGCGTCGAGACCAGCTCCGATTCCGATACTTGGCGTCGCGCGGATGTGCAGGAGGCGCCGAGGCTGGTGGCGTCGAATGGTCAGCGGTTGGCGGACGGTGTTGAGAGGAGAGGTCAGGGGACCAAAGGTGGGGTTCCAGACAAGTACTTATACCGGGCAGCGGCGCCGGCTCACCAGAAGGTCAAGGAGAGTCCGTTGAGCTCTGATGAAATATTTAAGCAAGTAAGCGGTTTTCTTAATTGGTTTCCTTAGTTGCATTTGCAGCGATTAAGTCATTGGGGCCGATGTAGGAGTGTCTATTGAAGAAAGAATTAAGTGCAGGCCTAGTTCTAGTTCTATTATGTAGTAAGAAATCTCAAACATTATGCAAGACTACGAGTGTATATATGTATGTATATATTCACACGGATTTTAATTTACTGCTCTCTATTTGTTGCAAACAATCATTGATACTGACTCCAGATATGTTTGTCCATTTTAATTGGTTGCAAAAATTTCTTGGTTCATATTCGACTTAAGTTGCTTGTTCGGCCGACTTCCTTGTGCCTGTAACAACTAGCAGTAAAGATATTCGTTTTTCAGCTCAAATCATGATGATCAGTCACTTCATGTTATAAATATAGAAAACCTGAGGATTTAACCCTTCATCTTTGCACAAGGATATATGAAAGATACTGATATCTTTCAACTACCATGCTAACTTATTTACTATGTCAAATGTTGCAACTACCTATTTGTTCCGGGGAGAGAATAGAAGGCATATATCTCTAATGGTTCATATTGCATGTTGACTTTCATTATCTCATTTTGATAACTTGAGTGACTTTTACCGCTAGGAAATTCTGGTGTATGGATAAGTCCCGTGCTTTGCAGCATTCTTCATTATCTTATTTTTTTTCTTTTTAAAAAAAAAATACATTGTTGTGATGGATATGCATCTAAGCCTCTGTTCATAATAGAGTCATGCAGGTCTTCTTAACCTCTGTATAGTGGTGCTGATTGCTGTTAATGGGAGGCTTATCATCGAGAACTTGATGAAGGTTGGTTATTTCTCCTCTACCTAGCTTGAAGGATTCAACTGTTCAATCCTTCTCTCTCTCTCTCTCTCTCTCTCTCTTTCTTTGGTTTCTGCATGTTAATACAATTGAGCAGGGCTCATATTGATGGATACTTGGGTGATGATCTTGTTTTTTGCATCTCTATGTTGTTCTGTATGCTATGTGGGCGTATTTCTATATTTGTACGGACCTGGAGATTGTTGTTAATTTCTTGTCATTTTCCTTTTGCAGTATGGTCTACTTATAAGGGCTGGATTTTGGTTTAGTTCAAAATCACTGAAAGATTGGCCACTTTTAATGTGTTGGTATTGTCTTACCAACCACTATCTCCACTTCCGTGCATCACTGTAGATTATACCTGACATTTTGAAATTCCAGTCTTTCACTCCCACTTTTCCTTCTTGGTGCCTTCGTGATCGAGAAATTAGCATGGCGCAAGTGCATCTATGAACCAGTAAGTAGGATTTTTATATGCTTTTTTCCTTGTCATTGCTTTATCAGGGACAAACTATAACAGCAATTGAAGCTTGACCATGATCTATCAAGTGGTTTAACATTCTGATTAATTATCTTATTAATCTGCAGCTGCTTTTATGCATATAACTACTTCTGCATAGTTATAGGATGAAAAATGTATGTTTGACAAGCTTTTGTTAGATGCTATATGCAGTTTGCAGTGTTGGCATGAAAATTTACTTCCAAATGCTAAGATTCAGTGCTTATTTGCCTTTTCTCTCTAGTTTCCTTAGTTACTTGGTAACAAATGCCAACAATCCACATAGGAGGTAGAGTGTAATAGATGGACTATTATCACTCATGTCATATGATTTCTGAAAACTATAGTTCATAATCGTGAAAGCTTCAATGCCTCAATTATATTCATATAGGCTGAAGTGTGAATTTACTAGGAGATTAGGTATGCTATTGACTTGAGTAGAGACCCAGAAAATGGAAAATTATTATATTTATCAATCAATGACAGGAGTAAATATATAGTATGACATTAACTAGGTGCATGATCATAATCAGCTAGACATATTATGTTGCTTTCTTAGCTAGAAACTTAATATTCCCTTGAAAAAAAAGCTAGGGACTAGAGAAGGCAAGGTCTCAATTTCTAGTTAACACCGGATGCTGGTAGTAATTTTAGTTGCATAGATTAATGATCATGTGGGTCAGCTGGATCCTACTAGTGAGACCTATCTACAAACTTCACCCTTGGCATCTTATTATTTTTAATAGGTTATTAAATCATCTAATGAAAATTATAGTAATTGTCGTTTCAGTCTAATTGGTTGGTTTTTAAAAGGGATAATTGCATTGGCCTCCCCTCTATTTATCCCTAATTGTAGAGACCTCCATGAACATTTAAATTTTAATATTGCAATTATCTTCCCTCTTAGGTTTTGATATTATAGTGATCTCCCTCTAAGGTTTTAACAGTGTAGTGACTTCCCCTCTAAGGTTTTGATATTGCAGTGACCTCTCCTCTCATTCACGATAATGGAACATCAAGCACATTTTTTGTCTTGAGAAAGAAAGTTGAGGAATGTACATTCTTGAAATTATTACAAACTCTCCCTAACTCAAACTATTAGAAGGTGAGTAATGTTCAAAGATCCCATTGGAAGAACTAAACATATATTATCATCTCATAGAATAAAATTCTTCATTCCCAAGAAACAAAAGAAGATCTTAACCTATTACTAAAAGAGATAATTGGTGACCTCCCATCATTTATGTCTCGTTGCAGAGATCTCCACTCTAAGTTCTAATATTATAATAACCTCCCCTCATAGGTTTTGATATTGCAGAGATCTCTCTTCTAAGTTTTAATATTACAGTGACCTCACCTTTGAAGTTTTAATAATTGAGAATTAGTCCTGAAGCATTATGGAAAGGGGAGAAAGAATAGGTGAGGCTATGATGGGCTGAAGAGGGGATGCACAAGAGGATACACCAAAATTGATCTTGGATATTCCTCACATTCAACTTTTAGTCAATTTTGGCAATTAGCTATATTTTGTTGTTTATATCTGAGAAGGTCATCGAATTATGTTGATACCTTGAAATTTCCAGAGGGTGCTGGTGCAAGTTCTATAAGTTGAATTGATATTATTTGTGATACCATTATGTTTAAATATTAATTAATTCGATGGATAGAGCAGATTGTTTCTTGCTGCATTAAAAGTTTATTTCCTATAGCTTATTATATTACTTTGTCTGCAGATAGTTATTGCTCTACATGTGATACTTACAACACTTGCAATCCTGTATCCAGTTTATGTCATTCTTTGGTGAGTGTTATGTCACTGCTACTGGAATCTGTATCATATTTTGTAATGTGCATAAAAGTCAGTGTACATTTTCTCTCATAGCTACAGAAGTATTTTCTCTTCAAATATGTTATCCAGAATTATGTATTAAGGATGCTTATGCAAAATAATTATTTTCATGACTTTATATTCATACTTATATCATGTAGTGCAAATTCTATAAGCTTTAGCGAGACCTTGAAGGTTTAAGTAATTTGCTGAGCCCTTGACCTAAGGATTTGTGTTGCTTAATACCCTAAACCTTTTCACCTAAGCTATCTTGTTTGTGAGACCAACATGTTGGGAGAAAGAAAATTTTCCTGAATGAACAACTATCATAGAGGAAGATATCCTTGTGAATCCCAGAGTTATATAATAATACGGGCAGAAAAGAGATAGGTAAAACAAGCTGGAGGGATATTGAAGAAGTCAACAAGCTAATGCTTGAAATACTTAAATATTTCTGGACTGTCTTGGGGTAAATTTTTATTCAGGATTTCTTAGATATAGGTCAGGTAACTCCATTAAAGATAGAAAGACACTGTGCACCGTTTTGGTGTATAAATTATTTTTAGTTAGCTATCTAGGTCATGTTCTTTCCATAAAGTACAATCTATGCCAATTTGAAAACTGCATTTACTTATATATATTAAGTTATAGTGTTTCTAACGCTTGGATATTTTGTGGGCCATATAACTGTCACTTACTGTGTGGTTCTATTAGACGTTTGGATGATCTACTTGTTACAACAATGTCAGAAAAAGTATCACAATGTATCAACGAACTAGATAAAATAGTCATAACAATGTCACTCAATTTTGTCTCTACCATCCTTAAGTTTTACTTATTACTGATGTAAATAGTTGTCAGGTGTGATTCTGCAGTTTTATCTGGCTTCACTTTGATGTTCTCTGCGTGTGTATTTTGGTTAAAGCTTGTGTCCTATGCCCATACGAATTATGATATACGAGCACTTGCCAAATCTTTTGATATGGTAATTTATCCTTCTCAAACATAAATCATATTCTGGTGTTTCACTTATTAAAGGTGCAAAATTTTTCCTTATCTTTTTTGATTAAAAACTTGTCTTTACCTTAGGATGATATATCTTCTAACTTGTCAGCCCTTGGTATTGAGGAAGGTGTTAGCTTCAAACAATTAGTGTACTTTATGGTGGCTCCCACACTTTGCTATCAGGTATTTTCATTTGTACTTTCATTCAGCAAAAGTTAAGTTTTTTTCTTGTTATCTATTTACCTTAAGGGTGTGTTTGGTAGGGTAGGAATGCATTCCCACACGAATTTTAGATATGATTATACCTAAAAATTGGGGTGGAATATGGATCCCATCCTGCATTACCCCATACCAAACACGCCATAAAAATTAACAATAATGTCCTTTATCACTGTTTTTCTCAGAAATTTTCACATATTTAATACCGTGTTTTTATGCAGCAAAGTTATCCTCGAACGACATGCATTAGAAAGGGTTGGGTTGTTCGTCAACTCATTAAGTTGATTACCTGTACAGGTCTAATGGGTTTCATTATTGAGCAAGTAAGCATTTCAAGTATGTTTTCACAGAATTCTGCTTGCTAATTTCAATATAATGATCTCACTTTTTGTTTTTATTTTTATTTTTCCTCTTTCAGTATATCAACCCGATTGTAAAGAATTCCCAACATCCATTAAAAGGGAATCTTCTCTATGCTATTGAGAGAGTCTTAAAGTTGTCAGTTCCAACTTTGTATGTGTGGCTTTGCATGTTCTACTGCTTTTTTCATTTATGGTAAGTCACATACACGAATCTAAATATTACTCTCTGTTCATCTGTTAAAGATGCCATAGAAGATAATAGTTCCGGATACATACAGTTGAGTTTCTTCGTATGCATGGTGCCATCTTCATTAAGTTTTAGAATCTCCTCAATCTATATAATTGATTGTCAACCAGAGAGATCTGTCACATAAAGTATACATTCCTCTGGTTAGAGTAATTGGACTCTATACGAGAGGATCATGAGGTCTTGGGTTCAAGACTCATTAAATTCTAAAAAAAGTACACAAAGTATACATCCCTCTAGTTAGAGTAATTGGGCTCTATATGGGAGGATCATGAGGTCTTGGGTTCAAGACTCATCAAGTTCTAAAAAAAAAACCCAGAGAGATCTGCCAATGTGAGCCCGTGACAGTATGAATCATTGAAGAACTCCTGTGATTTCTGTGAATAGAATCACTTGATAGAATCTAGATGTTGAAATAAACTATAAAAGTTCTTTCTTAATGTAGGTTAAATATTCTTGCTGAGCTCCTTTGCTTTGGTGATCGTGAATTTTACAAAGATTGGTGGAATGCAAAAACAGTTGAAGAGGTAGTTCAAAGCATGAAGCTGTTTTTTTTTTCTTATTGAAATGATTTGACAATTTTTAATCTCTTTATTCTTTTTGATTTTTCTATCCACATGCACTTCATTGGAACAACAACAGTATTGGAGAATGTGGAACATGGTACATCTCATATCCATGCCTTATTATATTTATCAATGACTTATTACATATGATTTCCTATAATATGTGAAATATAATATTTCCTTTATGTTTCAGAAATTTCTTTTGGTTCCCTTTCAATCATATTTATTAATGACCTGTATATAAATAAATATCCAGCAGCTTTGGTATCATTAGTGATGTACTTCAATTTTACAATTTTCTGCAATTTGTCCTTTTTCTTTAGATCATAATTTTCTGCAATATGCTGAAATATACATTTTCAACCTTTTTAATTGTTTGGACAATATTCTGAAATATACATTTTCGACCCTTTTTTTGTCTAAAATTCTGTTTATTCAATCTCTTCAGACTGGACAATAAGTTCTGCTAGAAAAAGAACACAGTAATAGACCAATCTATCCATGTTCTCTCCGTGATGTTAGCTAAGTACATGCATGTTTGTTGATTAGCATAAACAACTCATGGTTTTTGTTCAATTTGAAACTGTTTTTTTAATAAAAAATTGAAAGTGTTTTGTGCTAATATTTCTTAAACCTGGATATATTGACTAAGCTCATAGCCTTTCTTCACCAATCTTTTCTTATTCTTCTGGGATTTATTTTTATATTTGCAAATTATTTTGCAACAATGATACTAGGCTTTGAGAAAGAGGTTGTGCTCTACTAATGATTTTTTTGGTTAATACAGCCTGTGCATAAATGGATGATTCGTCATATATACTTTCCCTGCTTGCGCAATGGTGTATCAAAGGTAATGTTTGATGACAATTTTACTCTTAGTGATCTTATCACCTGTCCATAATCACCCTTAACATATTCCTGCTACATTCTTCATCAGGCAGATCTTCTAATGTAGCTGCTACTCCTTGTCTAGCTTTAATTGATTCTCTACTATTTTGCAACGAAAGGCAGTTTCTTTTTTATATCATTTTAGCAAAGAAAGCTGAGACTTAGATTTGTATCAGGTTCACATTTTCGTAATTTTTAAAAAATGTATGCTGACATGGAGGTGGATATAATGCATAATGCCTAGTAGAGTATTTATTGTTCTTCTATCTAACAAGTGATGATGAATTGCGTTGACTATTTTCCCATTGTAAGTGAGAATTTTAACTGAAAAACCAGATGATGTACATAACTGGTTTGAGGAGCAAACATATAATGCATAATGCATTAGATTCATTGATTACGATATGTTCATCCGTGTTTTGTAGTCTTGATTTCGCCTATGATTGACAACAAATTTCTTGATGGTCAAGTCATACCTTTATTTACATGTTTGAATTTATTATGCTAACAAGGATGTTTCATTGCAGGGTGTTGCTATTTTAGTTTCCTTTTTCGTCTCTGCAATATTCCATGAGGTTTGCATCTACTTCCTAAAATTTGTCATCACATATTTGGTCCGGTTTTGATTTTTTTTTTTCCCTTTTTTTCCATCTGTTAATAACAATTTGATGTTATTACAGTTATGTGTTGCTGTTCCATGCCACATATTCAAGTTTTGGGCATTTCTAGGGATACTACTGCAGGTATATACAAGTAAATAAATTATTTTTTCCTCAAATTTTGTTTCTACTTGTTAGTGCTTGTTTTGGCTTGAGACTAATCCCAAATTAATTGCATTTGGGTAAAGTGAACGACAGTTAGCACTCTTTTCATATAGCAAGTCCCAAATTCGTGAAGATGCTTTTGTCATCACATGCTTCAGCCAAGTCTCAAGTTGAGAAAATTTGTGCAATGAGATATTGATCATTGTTGCAACGTTCTAACAATTTTCATGTGATCCTTTGATGTTTTCTTATTCATTCATCGATGGCTTTTATGATCAAGGTGTAATGTTCCACACCATGGGCTTACCATTGATCATAAAAGCTAGTTTTAGCATTCATGCTGCTTTTTCCATTTAGGCATTCTTGTTCTCTTTTTAGTTGGAGTTCACTGTTACCAATGGACAATAAATCGGCGAAAAACGGAGCTCACATTTTATTCTCTATTTTGTATGTTGGATATATTGACTTGAGGTCTCCTTTCTTCACTGTAAGAGTGCATTTTGAACTCGACCTATACTGGATGAGTATTTGGTCGATTACAGAAATCATTCCGTGAAATGCTTATTAAGCCAAGTGAAAGATTTTTTTTTTGTTTATTACCTGTTACTTCAGCATCTTGTGTTTTCCCCTAAACTATCGTTATTTTGCAGATTCCCTTGGTCATCCTGACAAAATACATCCAGAATCAATTCAGAAGCACCATGGTACATATGTTTATATTCTTACTCGATTTTTTCCTGCTTTAATGAATCAACCTGCCCCATCTTTTTGTAAATGGAAGAGGAAAGCTAATCTCACTCCTTCCGTTACCTTTTCCTTATGCTTTTATTTTGAGGAGATTTGACTTGTTTTACCTTGACCTGGGCCAGGTTGGAAACATGATCTTTTGGTTCTTCTTCAGCATTCTTGGACAACCAATGTGCGTCCTCTTGTACTACCATGATGTGATGAACAGGAAAAGTAGGATAAATTGATTTGGATATAAACCAGATGATAGATCATCTTATGCCCTGAGGCGGGGTAAACGAAGCAGGTACGGAATGCACTACTGACGGAGCTCCACTTTGGCACAAAGTTCTTGATACGTATCTCCGACTCTTCTTCTTTTCCGGAAGAAAAAACATCGTTGGATTAGGAAGGACTTCAATGTCACTTGATTAATCTTGTCTTCAGAAAACGTCTTCATAGCTAACTTCTTAAAGGTAGTAATGTTTAAGTTCTCAATGCCGTGGGGTTCAAAGATCCTGCATCCTCTTGTATAAAAATAAAGACTAGTTATTAAACTTCCACCGTGGTGGGCTTTCAAATTTCTCACTGGTTGTCCGTGATCTCCCTCGTGCTTATTCCCCCGAGTTATTCAAAAGTTATGCACTTAACGTGTTTATATATAAAGCTAAGCAAAGCTGCTGCTTATGGTCTAATCAATCAACAAAAGCCTAGGCTTTTGTCTTGCAAAATAGCTTTGAATGCTAGCTATTTCTCTTCTTTGTTGAACCTTTCGACTGAAGCCAACATTGAATAAAGGATTATCCAGGTGGTCACCTCGCGGTGATCAAGTTGTATCATTTAAAAAATGTAAAATAAATACAATTTTTTAAACATTTCGAGTTGATGGTGGTGTTACTACTTACTGGTGGGATATCCTGGAGTTGGACGACAGCATCTAATTCCTTTTTTTACTCAACATTTCGAGTTGATGTATGTACATGAGCCCACCTTTTCTTTGAAAACTATTTCTCGTGATGTCGGTTTGAAAGGGATCGGTCGTCACTTGCGGAGCACAGTGACAAACTAAGTCGCCATATAACCAGTTAACCAAGGCATCTCACAGATCCTTATTCCCCTCTATTCCAGAGAAATGAAGGATTAGAACAAAATAAATTTAATCTCAGGGAAAGAGGACAAAACCCAAAACAAGGGATCTGTACGCTCTTCCAGTGAAGTGATACCTCGAGCATTATCCTGCTTCGCAATGCATGTATATATCTATATATATACTATACACTAATTCCTCAAGGAAGCATGGAGCAGAGAATTGAGTTACCACCTTCACTTGATCAAATGGGCATGGGATGGATGGTGTTAGGAGGATCCGCAGGGTGCCTCTTCGCTCTGCTGCTGTCCATGCTGGTTGGCTTCTTCTTCTTCATCTACCTCTATGCACCATCCTGGAAAGTAAGGAAGGTGCCGGGCCCTCCGGCGTTGCCCATCGTCGGTCATCTTCCCTTGCTCGGAAAGCACGGCCCGGATATCTTCAGCGTTCTCTCCAAAACCTACGGTCGAATCTTCAGGTTCATCTTCTACTCTCTTTTTTCTAATAAAAATAGCTTCTCCTCCTGTCCATTATCGATATATCAACCGTCTCATTTGATTGCTTGCCGTGCTCCAACAGGTTCCATATAGGGAGACAGCCCATTGTGATCGTTGCAGACGCAGAACTCTGCAAAGAGATTGGAGTTAAACAGTTCAAAATCTTCCGGAACCGGTCCTTGCCTTCTGCCATCAGCGGGATGCCTCTCCACAGCAAAGGCCTCTTCAATATCAAGTCATCATCACTGTTCTATTTCTCAACATCTTCCTTGATGATTCCACTTGAACTGATCAAGTTATATATATGCATACTTCGGATTGCAGGGATCCAAGGTGGTCTGCCATGAGAAACACCATCGTTTCCTTGTACCAGCCCACCCACTTAGCCGGTCTCATCCCCACCATGCAATCCTACATCGCCGCCGCCGCCGAACGCCTGGCCCGACCGCCGAACCCACAAGAGGACGACATCCTATTCTCCAACTTCACCCTCCAGCTTGCCACCGACGTCCTCGGCGAGGCCGCCTTCGGCCTCTCCAAGGGTGTCCCGCCGCCGGCGAGCAGCAAGGAGGACGACGGCGACGACGAGATATCCGAGTTCATCAAGGCCCACATCTACTCCACCAAAACCATCAAGATGGACCTGTCAGCGTCCCTCTCTATCGTCGTGGGCCTCATCGTCCCCTTCCTCCAGGAGCCCTTCCGGCGCGTCCTCACGTGGATCCCAGGGACGGCGGACTGGAAGATGGAGCGGACCACCCAGAGCCTGAGCACGCGTCTGGACAGCATCATGGCGACGAGGGCGGCGCAGAAGGAGGTGGTCAGGGGGGAGAAAAACTTCGTGTCGGCGATCTTGAACGCCAGGGACTCCGGCCGGGAGTCGAGGGAGCTGTTTACACAGGACTACATCAGCGCGCTGGCGTACGAACACCTCCTCGCCGGTTCGACCTCGACCTCCTTTACCATGTCGTCGATCGTCTACCTGGTGTCCATGCACCCGGAGGTGGAGGAGAAGCTGATCCAGGAGATCGATGCGTTCGGGCCGCCGGATTTGGTGCCGACGGCGGAGGACCTCCGGCACAAGTTTCCTTACGTCGACCAGGTATATTATATAGATATACCCTGTTTGTGCGAATCGTTCGGAGGGCTTAATTAATTCGTAATTGGATTGATTGAAACAGGTGGTAAAGGAATCCATGAGATATTTCGCAGCGTCGCCATTTATGGGGAGGGAAGCAATGCAGCAAGTTCAAATTGGGGACTACGTCCTTCCAAAGGTAGGAATAATAGCTCGAACAAATTAAGAAGACTCCACTACTGTAACATTTTACAAACACAGTGCTCGATTGCCGCACTTGCAGGGCACATGGATTTGGATGGCACCGGGGATCATGGCGAAGGACCCCAAACACTTCCCGGAGCCCCACCTGTTCAAGCCGGAGAGGTTCGACCCTTCCGGCGAGGAAGAGAAGAAGAGACATCCCTACGCGTACTTCCCCTTCGGGATCGGGCCCAGGGCTTGCATTGCGCAGAAGTTTGCACAGCAGGAGATCAAACTCACAGTCATCCATCTATACCGCAACTACGTGTTCCGGCACTCCCCCAAGATGGAAAACCCCTTGCAGCTGCACTTCGGCCTCATCCTCAACTTCAAGTATGGAGTCAGACTCCACGCCATCAAAAAATCCAAGCTCAACTAGGGCTTTTGTCTATAATATGATCATCCTGTAGCTTGCAGCCACAGTGTTTGTGTCTGCGGCATCCATTCATGTCGTTTTATGTTCTTAAGTTAAATATCGTTTTAGTAATCAATACATGTGCTGCTAAATTAAGTGTTTGAAAAGGTAACTGATTATATATAATGGTGTGCTCAATCGTTACATGCATAGAACGAGTTGCAACGCTCTCATTCATCATCATGGATTGTAAAAGGAAGAGCCGCACTTGCACTTCCAGCCCTCCGGCTCGTAGTTGGCATACTGCGTCCTCAGCCAGCTCGCAGTGGCCGGAACTTGGATGGCCGTGCACGGCAAGCACCCGCCGCACTTGCGCGCACAGCTCGGCGGCCGCGATCCCAATGTGCTGCCGAAGCCGGTCATGTAGGCTTCTCCGTGAACATCACCTTCCCCTTCTTCCACCTCCTTCAGTTCATCAATGGAAAAGCAACCACCAACAATAAACTACATATATACTACGCAAGATCTTTTAACTTGAAGAGAGAGAAAAAAAGGACCTTTTTTCCTTCCAACAGTACTTTGGCACGCCACTGAGCTGGAGCTACTTGTCCTGTGCAGGGAAAAGGAAGATTTGGATCCACTCGTACGCTTGTAGAGGAGGAAGGAGGAGAGGGAGTTGAGATTACCTGATGAGGAAGAAATGAAATGGAAAGCGGTCACTAGCAGAATGAATCCGAGTCTCGTGCATCTCATGATGCTCGCTGGGATCTATGAAGAGAGAAAGACAAAGAGAAGGGTGTCAAACTGGAAATGGAGTTTGAGTTGAGAGTGGAGAGTCCACCAAACTGAGTGGGGATTCAGGAGGTAAATAGAGAGTGTGTGTTACCTGAAAAGACTTCTCCTCTCCGCGGCCCTGCAACACTCTTGCTTCGGTCAGGTTACTCCAAGTACCCATACATGTTTTGTCCATTTCATCTCGTCATATCTCTCTGACTTCTTCTGCACACTCTCAAATGTCATGGATATTATGAACATCTTTTCTTGATAAAAATGTCTTTCGTTTCATATCAATTTCTAAAGATCCCATTATATCACTATCGATAAATTTTAAAAACATATAAATGTCTAAAATATCTTCTCTTCAATATATATATATATATACAGAGAGAGAGAAAAAATATGTGAGTTGGGAGAAAAAAGTACAATAATACCTTTTTTTCCTAAAGGGTGAGGGAGAGGTAACAGCAGGAAAGCTAGGAAGGGAAGGTAAATTCCTAACGAGTAGTCAAAGGATGGATGGGATTGAGATCACCATATGTGATTTGATGACAACTACAGCCTAACAGTTTTATCTCCGGACACTTGCAACTCAAATGGAAGTTAGAACACAATAAATTGCTGCATGGGGAAGAGTGGATTTTTTTTTCCTTGCAAACAGAATTCAATGTTACTGCATTGTGCAAGAAAAGTAAAGCTTTGATCACCACGTCTTGGGGGCTTCCAAATTATATTTTTCATTTCATTTCTTGCCTTGTACTTCAAAGTTTGATAAGGGAGTGTTGGCTCCACTTCTCTACTTTTTCCAATAAGATGTTCATCAGGACAATTGTCAACCATTGTATCCTCTTCAATCTTTTGCCTTAAGAAAATACTCCATATCCATCACTTTACATTGCATCCACTTTAAACTTTTCACCCGTTTTCTACTTAGTTTAGTCGTGAGAAGATTGTCTGTGGATCATTCTCTAGTAATTCCTCTCTTTTAAGAGACAATTCAGGGATTAGAATCGAATTCTACATTTAAGAACAATATTTTTTCATTTTTTCCATTGCTGTATCCATCCCTTAAAAATTTCAACTTGTTCTTGATAAGTTATGTTCCTAGATTGAAGGTTCATCTGTTCTTCCTTTATCTTGGAAGGTGTTTCACTTGAATGCGATCTCATTTAGTCTCCAGGTGTGGACGGAAAATGTGAATTCCAATGTACTTTCCATTTGTGCAATGTCCATTTGCAACATATACCTCCATGGGAAATAGGAGCCTTAGTTGCAGGTCCAACTACCTGTTTGTATGCACAATAAAAGCATAAGGAATTCAAAGAATATTAAAAAGGAAATTGACCAGACAGAGATATTTAACCTTAATCTTGAGGACTAGTAACAAAAATTCCATTTAGAGTAGAAGAACACTAATAAGATTTGAAGAGCATTATTGACTGTCAATGGAGGAAAGGATGGAAAAGCAAACTCACTATTGAGAAAGGAAGGTCTTCAACTTGGCACAGCTGCTTGAACTGTGGGAACATTGATGAAACCGTGGAGCATTTACTACTAACATGTGATATCCTGCTTAAATTTTGGAAATGGGTGTTAGACCTTTTCAGATCCCCTCAATATCCCTTACCGGGCTACTAGGAGCTAATCCGTGCACCATTTGTTTGCTAGTAAAAAATTGGGAAAGTTTTGTGCAAGCAGTCATTTTGGATGTTGTGGCTAGAAAGAAATGCACTACTCTTCAAGGGAGGGTCATAGAGCCAACAAACGGGTCAAGATAATGTGGTTACAAGAACTAAAATCATGGTGTAAGAGGGTTACACCAGTTTTGTTACTGCAATAGTAAGATTTCAAAGCAGCATGTGGTAAGGGAGAAGCCTTGTTTTCCCTGTTCAAGATTCTTTCTCTTTTTATCTCTTGTTACGCATTGTATGTTGATCCCGTGACACACAATCAAGTAAATGATGACAGCAATAACTAATTTTTTTTTGAAAGATGACAGCAATAACTAATTGCAAGGCTTTCCCTCAAAAAAATTGCTGTCCTGTGGTTTTGAACAAAAATATTTTTTTTTATTTTCTAAAGTTATGGAAGAACCATTAACATCATTGAAAATGCAGTTAATCTTTATAGGCTTCAGGAAGAACATAATAAGTTTCTGAATCAAAAAGCCAACTCTGAAGAAGTTCATATCTCTATACATATGTCAACCTTTCCCTATAAGCTATAATTCCTGAATACAGGTCTTCTTAGAGTTCACACACTTTATGCATTACTCTAGGTTGGGGCAATTTGATTATTGCTTCAATAATAATTACAACTAAATTTGATTGAGGGAACACATGTCTCAAAAACTTTAGGTGATAGGAAAAGGTATAAGACGTTGTTGGGCAGAGTCGATCAGCTAAGCCTAATTACCAAACAAGAATTTTAAAATACAAAACCATCGCCGTTTGAACCCAAACGATGCGCAATGAACAAAATATTTAGCTTTGGATCTTTAAAGCATGTCATAAAAAAGATATAATTTTGATCATTTAGATCATAACACACTAGAACTGGAACTTAAAAGCATAAGGTAGGTAGTTAAGGCCAAATCCACCTCTATTTTTCACCTGCTACATAAAGAGAAAAAGGAAGCTGTTGCCCCACCCAAATATGAATTCCTCCTTTCACCTTGCCCTAATATCTCGACGCACAATCGATCCTTGAGCGCTAACTTTAAATTTCTCGACGCACAATCGGATCGAGTTAGCATATTCCAGTGTTAAGCTTATCAGTTCCAGCTCTCCTGGCTTCCTTCCATGTTGCTGCTGCATGCTGAGCGAGTGCTACAACCTCGAAATATCTGTGGTTAGCATCAGATATTAAGATTGATATCCAGAAACCCTTTACTATGGTTTTTGGATCGAAATACGTGCCCGCTTTAATGAATGCAATGCAAATGCATCATCAAAAGCTTTGAGGAAGTCCATTTTCTCTGGAGTTGTTTTGGCCTTCTTTCAGTGGTATTCTTAGTAGCTATTGTACTTGAACGATGCGTTTGCGGGAGAATCTAGGGCAAATGTAAATGGGTCATCTGTGTCGATCATTGCAACCTAAGCTCAACGTACGAGGGACATCCCTGCACTCCTATATCTTAGGACGATTCAGAGCACACCCAATGCATCTCCCTTATTGTTTTGAAGCACTTTATGTCTTGAGGAGCTCATCATTTTACTCTATGAACCTTGCTCACCTTGAAAGAAGCTTTTTGTGCTACTTAATGGCCTCGTCCAATGACGCTGGCATATCGTCCCAAGGTTCTTCGACAAAAAGTGCAGCCTACACGGCACGTGACATGGCTCATGCCGTGCATGCTGGGCACTGCCGACCGTGAGCCAGGCCCATTCCGGTCATTAGCGGCAGGGGGCTCCCGTTTGCCACCATGTCCACGAGAAGTTCCCTTGAACAAATTCTTGTGTGGTAGCGAGGAGGAGGACAGCAGCAAAAGGCCAACGGCGTCACTGTCCTTTAATATTTAGAAGCAAGTAGGTGGCCTTCACTGTGGCTGTGTCCACACGGACCAAGTCAGCAAATTTATATGGTTATATATAATTGGCACGCATGTACGTACGTATTGAATTGTGCTCCACAGCTAGCTAGCAGACGACTTAGAGTCAACTCCAGAGCAGCCATCAGTTTTGCCTGAAGTGAAGACAGCAAGTTACAGTGGAAGACAGTGCGTTGATTTGACCTAATAATAACACGATGATTGGTCACGGATCCAGCGAGAACCTTCACTAATTAATAATCACATATTACTGCATTTGCTATATCTCATATTGATTAAGCAGTACGTTGCATGGCGCGACATACGTCGTGCCTCCTCCTCCTCCTTCACCTGCTCCGTGACGAGAGAGGTGCCATGAATGAGAGGGTCTGCCTTTATCATCTGCTGCTGCTGCGATGACGTCGCCCTCGCCAATGCGCCGTGCACTACCTCGACGTGAGCGGTGGCCGAGGCGCCCGCGTGTTGCGCAGCGGCGCCCCGAGCAGGGCCCCCCCGCCGGCTCCCTCCCTCACGCCACTCCGTGCCAACACGTGCCGGGTAAGGAGTATGACGTCAGGCCACCGGTACACCGTGGTCAGGCCTCGTCAGTCCTCGCGTACCCTCTCCATCTGGCCGGCCCTCCTCCAAACTCTCCATCGCTCCGTTCTATAAATACCCGCCCCATCGGTCTCGCTCGTGTGCCGTGGCGATCGAGAGTGTATACTGTACTCATCGTCGGAGAGGGAGGATGACGGCGGTAGCGGCCTTGACGGGAGGGAGGAGGGGGAGGGGTGCGGTCTCGGGGCGGCTGTCGATCGAGGTCGACGACGGGGCGGAGGAGCGGGTGGGGCGGCTGATCCGGGAGAACCCGGCGGTCATCTTCAGCCGGCGGGGGTGCTGCATGAGCCACGTCATGAAACGGCTGCTGGAGGCGGTGGGGGCCGACGCGGCGACGATCGAGCTGGATCAGGAGGGGGAGGAGCTCGAGGCGGCCGTCGCCGCGGGGGGCGCCGGCCTTCCCGCCCTCTTCGTCGGCGGAGTCGCCGTCGGCGGCCTCGAGGGCCTCATGGACCTTCATGTCCGGGACCGCCTCGTCCCCGTGCTCCTCGCGGCCGGCGCTCTGCGGCGCCGGCCAGAGATTAATTGATGCTGCGATCGACATGGCCCCTCCTCCTCTGCATCTCTTCTTCGTCTTCTCCTTCTTCAAGTAGTACTCTCCTGTAAATAGTTGAGTACATGTGAGAAGAGAGGAAGGGGAAGCCCGATCGATCGGGAGATGAGGTAGAAGAAGGAAGGTAGTACGTACGTAGTAAGGTTTTTTACTGTGGTGCTGCTTCTGCTGCTGTCGTCTGTTCCTTCTCTTTCGTCTTCATGTTCAAACCTAATTAATTACTTAGCCTAGTTTTGCATGCTCTCTTCTGCCATGGGCGACGATGACTGCTGAGTGCATTAAAGCGGAGTAAAAGTAAGGGGAGAAAGAATCGAGTCAGAGAAGTTGTATTATAATCTACATGCGTGAAACGTCATGTCACTTTGCTGCGTCCCATGAAAGAGATAGAGGAGTTGGGCAGGCGTAATTATTGAGAGCGTTCCATTCGAGACTGATGACGGAAAGTACACGCCCTTTCTTCCTCTGCTGATAAATTAAACAAATCGTTGCTGAAACGATGTGAATCAACGCTCCTACTTAATTCTCTACCTGCCTGTACCAAAACAGTAGGGTTTTTTCCCCTTTTCTAATTCTCGTAACTAAATTCTTTAAACTTCAAATACAAAAAAAAAATTCCCAAACGATTCGAGAATATGCCTTCTCTCTGGAGATGACGACTGTTCTTATCGTCCAGAATTTGGGCCGGGCCCAGTCCGACCCAGTTAGGTTCGCGTGGACCCGGTCCGAGTAACGCCTATAAAAAAAAATGAATCGATCGACCGGCCGGCCTGATGCTGATTCAATTTTTTGACCGCGGCGTCGACGTAAATTATTTTTTTTTCCTTCCTTCCTTAATCATACGCGTTTATTATCAACCGATAATTAAAAGGATCGGAGGTGTTGGTGATGATGACGGCAACAGAAACAATACAGGTTAATTGATTAAACATAACGCTTAGCGATTGGCTCGATCGTTCATTAATTACGTGGAAACGGGACATATTCTATTTCGCTATGTGTTTGCCCGCATGCGTTCCAAGTGAATAATCCAACCGCGATTATACGCGACAAATTGAATTATTTACCAGGAAAACGACCGATTAAAGTTACCTTGTAATTATTTTACCCCACTTTGGATTCATCTAACAAGCTGCTTCCGAGAAAGAAAGGGAAGAAAGAAAGAAAAAAGGACTGGCTGTTCGTATTTTCTTCGCAGAAGCAGCAGCAGCAGCAGCAGCAGGATGAAGTTTTTATACGCCGAGGGATATTTAATAACGACGTACTGCGTTGGAGGAATGAATCGGACGAGCTGTGTGAAGGCAACCAGCAAGAAAGCAAATAAATAATAATAACAAGGATGAAGTGGAGAGAGGAAAATGACAAAGACACGGTTGAAGTAACAAAATTCCTTCCTTGGATTACAAGGCAAAGACACCCCCTCCCCAACAGGCAACAGATATTTTGTTTATTCCTCCTTAATTAGATCTGTGTTTGGATAGTAAATTTAAGGATTGATTTTATAAAACTACACATTACCCTTTTACAGATAGTTTGGAAAGAGGAAAAAAAAAACTCTCCTCTTATATTTTAAAATTATCGAATGGTTAATTGTTTAAGTTGAGATGTAGGAAGGTAAGAAGAAGAGTGGGCTGGTTATATGTATAGAGTTTATTATGTTTTATATAATGGATGCATGTGTATTCACTCAATGTTCCAATCATTCTATTGTAGTCTAAAAAGCTGATGCCCCTTTGCTTTTACTTTACCACACTCCTCCCAATCCTTCCTTCCCCCCTATAGCAAATAAATCAAGAGCCCATCATTTTTTCTGAAGTCACACCCTCCTTTTATCCTACTTTTTCCCTTTCAGGATGAAGCCATCTCAATTAATCAAGTTGCTCTCTGTGTGTATAACAAAGCTTAAAGAAGAAGAGGAAGAAGATCCATCTCATGCCTTACCAGTTCACCCTCTATACCACATATATATATATATATATATATGCTGAGGAAAAGAGAGAGAGAGAGATGGAGACTGTGTAATATTCTTTGCTGCAGTAAATAAATACAATGCTGCAAATAATGTGTGAGGAGTAAAGTTTTGAGGAGCATCCATCTACAGCGGATTGAGATTTATGGGTGGGGAGGGAGAGAATTTTTAGATATATGCGTAGGGGAACAAAGCAAAAGACATCAAGTGCGACGTCAGAGTTTGGCTGTTGGGTGTGGGTATACGTATTCAATTCAACCGGTGGAGGATTCCTCATCACTTCCCTGCTTCCCTCATCCACATCTCTCTCTCTCTCTCTCTCTCTCTCTCTCTCTACCTTTATCAGCTGCTCCTCATTCTTCTTCTTTCTCCAATTTAATTTCCAGGTTTTTGAGGCAGCTGGCATAATATTTGTAGTATTAATTCTTGTACAATCGATCTGTTAATCGTATTCATATATCGGTTAGCTTTTGGTTCTATTAGTTTAGCAGAATTATTTCTGGCTTCGAATTGTCTCTTATAAATCTCGCGACGCTTTGCAGTATTTTTTTTTCATCTTCCTCTAGAATCGCAATCAAAGCCTCTTTGACTCTCGTTCTTCATCTTCTTCTTCTTTTTCAGTTCAATTTCCTTTTTCTTGTTGATGATTTGGATCTCAAGGTCGTCTCTACATGAGCTTCTTTCCTCAATACCTAGAGGAGTTCCTTTAAATTGAGGACCACTTTTGTGTATGTTTAGTCGTGGGATATCCCGTGGAGATGCATGTGAGCGCGCTTGGAATGATGATGATGATGCTGAATCCCTTTTTCTTAGCTTTGGAATCCAGTTAGTCTGTAGCAGCGCTCTCTTTTTAAGTTGCAGATCGATGAGAAATTAACGCCTAGATCTGCGCAAGTAGCTGCCCGCAGCCTTCGATTCTTCTCTCCTCTCTCCCGACCTCCTCGAAGAATTAATTAAGTCGGGATCGACGCCGAGCGAGAGAGAGGGAGAGAGAGATCGAAGAGATGATGATGAAAGGGATGATGATGATACAGCAGAAGCAGCAGCTGCAGGCGGCGGCAGCGGCGGCTGCGGCTGCTGCTGCGGCAGCGGCGGAGGAGAATATGTCGAATCTCACCTCCGCCTCCGGCGAAGCGAGCGTCTCCTCGTTCGCCTCCCCGAATCCCAACACTACGAAGAAGAAGAGAAACCTTCCCGGAAATCCAGGTTTGATTCCGATCCCGCCGATCGTAGGACGCCTTGTTGATCTGCGTGCCATGGTTGATCCAATCTTACAATTACATGTGCAGACCCAGACGCGGAGGTGGTAGCATTGTCGCCGAAGACGCTGATGGCGACGAACCGGTTCGTGTGCGAGATCTGCAACAAGGGGTTCCAGAGGGACCAGAACCTGCAGCTGCACCGGCGGGGGCACAACCTGCCGTGGAAGCTGAAGCAGCGGAGCAGCAAGGAGGTGCGAAAGAAGGTATACATCTGCCCGGAGGCGAGCTGCGTGCACCACGACCCCGCCCGGGCGCTGGGCGACCTCACCGGCATCAAGAAGCACTTCAGCCGGAAGCACGGCGAGAAGAAGTGGAAGTGCGACAAGTGCTCCAAGAAGTACGCCGTCCAGTCCGATTGGAAAGCTCATTCCAAGATCTGCGGCACCCGGGAATACCGATGCGATTGCGGCACCCTCTTCTCAAGGCATCAAACATAAACAACATACTCGTTAACTCTCGATCGATCAATTCTCATGCTATATATATATATAATTCTTGTTCACCATCATTTGCAGGAGGGACAGTTTTATCACGCACAGAGCCTTCTGCGATGCATTGGCAGAAGAAAGCGCAAGGGCCATAGCTGGGAATCCTTTAGCCAATCAGCACCACCAGCTCTTGTTCCCTCAACCTACTGCAAGTTTAATTAACCCCTATGAGCCGTCTCCTTCTACTCTTTTCCAAAACCAGTTCCAAGCTCACCTACCCAGCAGCCATGGGGTACTGCAGCATCAGCAGCAAGCCGAGCTCTCGCTGAAAAGAGAGCAGTCGATGAATAACAACAGCAGCAGCAGCAGCATTCCTCCATGGATGGGTTGCCAAGGACTAAACCCGCTTGATATCGATCAAGATCATCATCCTCATCTCCTTCCTCAGCCAGGCGGCCTGTTCCAAGCTGCTTCCACTTGCGCTTCCGCGCACATGTCAGCCACTGCGCTGCTGCAGAAGGCAGCAGAGATGGGTGCAACCATGAGCAGGCCTCCACACCTCGGTCTAATGGCAGCAGCAGCTCACAGTACTAATACGGCTACTGCAACTGCGAATGCTGCTCTCGTAGTCAACGCTGCTGCTCCTACTACTTCCAGCTTTGGGCTGGGCTTGTCTTCTTCCTCCTCGCAGCAGCAAGAGATGGGCACCAACGGCGGTGGCGGGTCGTCGGCGGCGACGCCTCCTCTTCTTCTGCAGGAGATGGGCTTCGACGGGTCGAGCTTCGAGGAGGCGTTCGGAGTGATGCAGGGATCGAAGAGAGAGGAAGAAGCTGCCGCGGTCGGGAACAGGATGGGGAGCTTTACCCACGGATTAATGGCGGCGGCGGCATCAGCTGCGGCGGAGGAAGGAGGAGGAGGAGGAAGCGGCGGCGGTTCGTCGTCGACGATGACGAGGGATTTTTTAGGGTTGAAGGCGTTTCCTCAGAGCCACAGGGACATCCTTCACTTGGCCAGCCTGAGCTCCTCCTCCTCCTATGACCAGCAAAGTAAGAAGCCATGGCATGGTTAAATTAATTACCTAGTTAATGAATGGATGAGTTCAATTAATTAAGCCGCTCTCTCTCTCTAGCTAGCTTAGCATGGTGCTTAGTTATTTATTAATCATGTTATCCTTTAATTTAAGGTATCTCCCATCTTAATTTTGTGATAGGAGAAAAAAAATAAATTAATCAATCATGCATATAATATATATATATATAGATTAATAATAATTATTATTACTATCCGCTATCAACTTAATTAATCTTCATTTCTCTAGATATGTTTGTAATAATTCCCCTATATGTAATCAGTTTAAAATAATGGAATGAATTTTCTTCAATCATAACTTATTCCTTTTCCTTCTTTCCATTTTTGATTATTTGACATCAATTCATGCATGTGTACTGAATGATATATATGTATATATAGGCCTGGGCAAAAAATATATATGATTGATTAATCAATGCTGCAAGGTACTCCACTGATGGAGAAATAATATGCAGATCAATGAAACGAAAGCAACAACAGTAAGGGGACAAATTAATCAGAAAGCGAATCAGTTAATTAACTCTGCGAGAAATAGGTGATAAAAGTGATGAGTGACATGGGAGCTCTCTCTCAAGCCAATTTGACGTACTTCACTTCACACTTCACATCATTTCACTTCAGCAGCAGAATGAAGGCTTTACGCATTAAACACACAAATATATATATCTCGCAAGAGATTTATATAGCAGTGGCTGCATCACGGGTACAAGTGGAGTACGGGGACAAAAGGAGAGAGCGTAACGTAATAAGTGTGAGGAAAAAATTATTTTAGGTAGATAGATAGATAGGAAATGTATGGGGCTCGTGGTTCAAGGAGTGGTACACTTTTGTTGATCGAGCTTTTGGCATGCTGTATATTTTGCTTTCTGCCCTTTCTTATTAGGTCTTTCTCTTTGCATGTAAATCCAATTACCTTTGCCTGTATATCCATGTTTTTTTTGTTTTGCAAAAACTATCTTTCTCTCCCTCTCCCTCTCCCTCTCCCCCTGTGTGTGTGTATAATATTATACCTGGCCATCTACCAGCGGGTAGCTGTGTTTTTTTTAACTATCCTTCTCTGGCGAGTTCTTTTTCTGCTTGAGAAAATTAAAATTAGACAGAGAAGGAGGAGGACCTTCGCCTTGCGGTGTGTGTGAGCTGAAGATGATCAGGTGGGCGCGGGCGGGCATCCCTTGGGAGGATGTGGTGGTCTTGGTGAATAGGGAGAAATATATATATATATGTATCTGGTTTAGCATGCCGAGGAGCCAGAGGAGGAGGAAGGAGGAGGAGGAGGAGCAGCAGAAAACAAGAGCAGCCATCACGAGGAGGGAAGAGGACACCCACCGCATGCCCACTCCATTCCATTCCCCACTTTATTCTCTCTCTCTCTCTCTCGTCCTGCTGATTTGTGAGCTCACTTTTCAAAAGTTGGAGAGAAAGAGTATGTGTGTGTATTATTATTATTATTGTGGGGATCAAGGAATAGAATACATAAAATACAATTATTATATAAACCTTAGTCATGCCTTAATTATATAAAAGTTAAAAATATTTTTTTTAAAAATAAATTACTACAATCGTATAAAATATGGTTGAGTTTGATTTTTTTAAATTATTTATCATTATTCAAATCAATTCAGCTTTATAAAAAATAAAACCAAAAATCATATGGAGAAAAATGCACAACAGGTGATCATAGCATAAACAAGTGGATCTCAAACCTGACTTTTGAATTTATTTTAACTATTAATAAATTGACATCCTACAGAATGTGGTGGGTGAAAACAAATTTTGACTTAATTAGGTAAGAGGACCAGCTAGCTAATTAATGCATGCCTTGCAGGCGAAGTATATACCTCGCATAGCATGGACGATCAGTAAATTTAATGCATCTCTATAAAGTAGCACGAATGACTAGAGCTTTCAATAACTTTAATTGCACTTCGCCTTCCATCGATGGTTGACCAAAAACCGATGTCAAAAGCAATTATTCAACGTAAAAATAAAAGGCATAATGAGTATCTTTTTTATGTATTCACTAAAGTGTGCGTATACAGATATCTAACTAGGATACAGTTGACACGCCAAGACTGATGAGTCTCCAAAGCAATCCAAATGATTCAACATTCACGCGCGATGTTTTGGAATGGGACACCGGGTTCTTTTGGCCACTTGTTGTCGAGCTCTTGTGGCTGCTCAAATATTCACATCTCCTGTACTCATGTGAGCATCCAATGCAATTCATCACACACACACATATATATCCTGCTGATAGAACAAAGAGAAAAGAAACAATGAATTAATATCAATATGAAAGTCACGGACTGATTAATATCGATGCACAAATCCTAATCACTCCACTCTCATGCTATTGCTACAGAAAAGAAGCATTGTCTCAGTCAACAATAAGAACACCAGCACACACAAAGCTGAAGACCTGCAGGAGGCAAAATACTTTCTGCTTTGGTCCCATAAATGGAGACAGTGATGTGGGAACAACCAAAGAATGATATATGGCATGAAGTAAGCAACGACAGTACTGCCTTCGGTTCAGATTAAGCCTGAGCTGCTCTTTGCTCTGTTTTAAGCTTTTTTTCCCCCTCTCTCTCTCTTTTACTTTTACTAAGCACTGAGAGCATAAATATATTGCAGCTTACCGCATGTGAAATGTTGCAGTAGTGGCAGTGTTTTCTCACTGGTGTAGCGTTGGGGGGTACAGATTTGAGCTGATGCATCATTCATGGTAGAAAAGGAATTATTAATTTGCAGCTGAGTACATAATACACTGGCTGCTCCCTTGGCTAGGAAATGTCTTTGATTCTTTTTCTTTTGTACATCTAAGTTTGGAAGTTTAGCGCTTGGAACAACACTTTCACTGTGTATCTTGATTTGGCTGCTTGCGTGGTGATTGAAATTTCCATGGTAATTACATGAGCTTTGACATCAGGATTTGACACTATGTCTGCAATTTCTTCCATGCTCTTATGTTGTCTGTGGGTCCTGCATAATGTGCAGCCACAAAACATAATCATAGGTAGGTGAATGCCTGTGTATAGAAATAGTAGTGGGTGTAGCATGTTGATGTAATTAAGCTTAATTTACAGAAACTCCACTCATGCATTCATACAAATCAAGAAATTTTGACATCAAAGAACCTTTCTCACTAATTATCCTGCCGTAATTAATTTTTCACTATGATCTTCAGCAGCATCTAATTCATTTGATTTCACATGAAAAAGAAATTAAGAACATAAGAGGCCTGATGCATTGCACATTCCATGAATCAATTTGAAAATTTGAGCTCTACAAGCGAGAGTGCTTGCTCTAAGTAGATAAAAAGAAAGAAAGAGAGATGGCATGAGCAAAGGCTGGGAAAGAGGTATGGGGTTGACGAGTTGGCCAAAGCAACGACTAGGTTGGGCCCATCAACATCACGTGTAGTTAACCTTATGCAACCATCATCATGAGAGCACTGAAATGATTCCGTGGCTTAAGTTTACCAGCCCATGCAAAAGGTTCTGACATCAATTCTCCAATTTGTAACTAGGCACGGACCTCAATGCAGCAATGAGGCAGGCCTGTCAACCAGCTGGCTGTCTTGTAGACTCACACTGTGGAACTATCAACAGTATGAGCAACTCTTATCTTCCATTTTGTAATCACTAATCAGCAGCACGGAAAATGGGAGTTTCTACAGCACGGATCTACAGGAAATTCCTGTGATTCAACAGTAGGTCTCAGAATATCCAAATCTAGATATAATTACTTAACAATATAGAGAAAGATACAACACAGTACTTGGAGATACCACAGAAGATTCAAAATCAAGGGGGAAATTCCTGAAAAAGAAGCTATCAACAAAACGAGACGTATCTAAACTTGTAAAACCAGTTGGCTTTTGTTGTGTGGTAAAAATGAAAGGGTTTATCAAACAAGATGAGAAACCCCCTTTTCTCTGATAAGGACATGGGAAACTCTTATCTTCCATGTTAGTGTCAAAAAAAATGAAAGAGCTTATGCTGAATACATATGCAATGAGTTATGCTATCAATATTAGGCACAGAATATAAAAATATAAATATAAATAGTAGTTGAAAAATGGGAACATAGGGATGAATAAGAAGAAACAGTACTTGGAAATACCATAGAAAGAACTGTCAAACAAACTTATCATATTGCAACCAGTAAAGGGAGAAAGAACTGCAGATTCAAGGTCAATAAGATAAAAGTAGTCTTAGTAGACCCCACATGCATAAAGAGCAAACAAACCCTGCACTCAGGTTTACCACTTTGCCAGAACGAATTGATCCGTCAATGACTTTCAAAATCCAAAGGCACGGGTTTTGGATCTGTCTATTGGGCAATCAGCATGTTGTTGTTCCATTTTAGTCGTCCCTTATTCTTACATGGTCATCAAGTTTCACATGAAACGATGATCTAAAAGATACTTTGTAGGTTAAATTGATATCCTCAGATGTACGTCTTGATGCACCAATTGAAAAGCTTCGCTATTTTACAAGCAGCATAGCTAATCAAGCAACAAAATTGTGTATACCCCATAACATTATTATCTATTCTTCTATTATATGTATACAACTAAAAATATATTGTGAAGGTCCGTATGCATCTTAAAAGGAAATAAAAATTTAATAAATTGTTATCAATCAAAGTTGAACAGCTGCACCATCAAGAATTTCCATAAATATTAATTAAGTTCACGTCACGTGTTACCTCCTCAGTTTTAACCTGTAAATAAAATACTTGACAGTCAAGTTCGTTAAATTCATAGTAATAATCTTGCACGAGAGAAAAAAAGCCTATATAACTAAAGGATCTTCAATCCTCTCTTTCACATTTAAGTGTCTATGTTTGTCAGCATCTCTTTATAGATCTGCCAAGTCAGTCAAAACAAGTAAATTTTCTATTGAAACAAATATTTAAGCATCACTTTACGACATGGCCTATTATTCAAGCAGCAAAATTCTAATAGTTGATATATAATTTGCAGACAATAACGTTAGAGAAATAAATGATGATTCCACATCAAACATATGATATAATTGGTCATATTAGATTTATTTGTGATTAGGGACCTTCGATTTACAACTTGCAAACTAACACAGCCGAACTGGAACAAATAAAGTAAGAGCATATACTCCCTATAACACAAGAGTATAATCAAGAGGAAACCAAACTGACGTTTTAAGTTTGAAGAAAACATGAACATTCACAAATGAAACTCAACATTTTTGGCATCTATTTTTTACTAGAACACTAGTATTCTTACTGGAGAAGGTTCCATAATGAGCTACTGTAAGCATAATAGTTTAACTTGACTGAGATTTTTTTTTTTAACTTAGTGAATATTGAATCCACAACCTCCCGTATAAGGCCCAATTGCTCTAACCAGAGGGGCGTACACTTTGTGTACGTTTAACCTGATTGAGATGTCTATTATTCTTAGGCACAAGAAATATTTTCTGTTGAGTCAGTCAACAAATACCTTCAGATAACATAATGACTTTGCTAGTTTGCATAATACGCTCTGGTGGGTGAAAGATCACCAATTAAATGTAGCAACTTAATTTTTGATAAGCTTGAAGAAATACAAAATCGAAAAGGAAAAAGAAATTGGCATGCCAATACCCTATTAGTATCTTTCAATTGTTAAGAAGAAGAAAGAAGCATTTTCAATTGTCACGCTCGACTGTGAGAATAATGTTTTAGCTGATGCTGCCAAAAGGGGTAACCAGATTTATGTGTAGAATTTGTAAACCATTAAAATGTTATTTTCATCTAAGCCAATAAAAGACTCTTAATTATGAAGCCTCCCATCTGTGTTATCTTGTAACATGAAAAAGAAACCAAAGCATGTAAGCAGTTAAGGGTACAAAGTAAATGGTTTCTATGCAAAAATAAATAAAACAATAACAGAAACTAAACTAGGAACTGCAGGTTCTTAAAGATTACATGTCTGAATACTGAGAAGGGTCATTATGCCTTTTCTACACACTTAATAACATAACTCAGTAGCAGGAGGATCTATGGACAATTTGATAAAATGGTTCTCGATATCAACATTGGTGAAAATCTTTTGCCCATATAACGGATAAAAAACAGGAAAGATCTACTAAAAGGTCCTCAGGATCAACAATGGAGAGAATCTGTTGACGATAATAAAGGACTGAAAACAGGACAGATCTACTGACAGTGCAGAATATTGATTGCTTTGAAGATTAGCTAGATTGGTAAGAACAGGTGAAGATCAGATTGGAATTAGAGAAACTATCTGGGACAGCTAGCAACAGATCAGGATTGGTCATAGGAGACATATCCAACTCAATTAATCAATGTGAATTAATTGCCAATTCATCATACTGAACAAGGGGATTACCAAGGTTTTCCTTAGGATCTACAAATAGATCTCACCACTTCATAAATTAAGGAAAGGATATACACCATAGAATTTTGGCTATGGAGTAAAATCAATCACTAAGCAGAGATAATAATAGAATCTATCACATACTACATAATTACAGTAAACATGCATCTAAAATATAAATGGAAATTTGTAGTATATACTTTAGATTCAAAGCATAAAATATTTAATTTTATTATGTTCAATTCATCCCTCCATATTCTTCCATGAACACCTAAGCCAAACTATTATGGTCCTCATGATGCACCACGGGTATATAGAATATAAGTCAGCAAGGAAAATATATAGCTTTATCACAATATATGTTCTTGTGCAATGCGTGGTATAGAATATATCAAGAATTCATATATTTGGCTGGAGGTTTGGTTGTTTCATGATATACCCATTCTTTTTTCTCTAAAAAAAGATATACCTATTCTTCATAATTAAATGGACATATACATTAAAGACTAGATATACGATAGTTTACTGTCAACAAATAAAGTCAAGAGAGAAGTCTATCATGTGTATATATCCAATCAAGATAATCAGTATCTATGAAAGAGGTAAAGGACAGAATAGGTGACTATGCCTTTTAAATCTATGATGCATTGGCATACTGGAAAATGTCAAATTTATACATACAAGAAAGACCAACAAATCAGCCTAATTGGAAATACTATTAACTCAATATCGTTTTTGCCTAACTTTTATTTTGGATGACCAACAAATCAGCATTGTATTGGTAGCTGGATGAAGCTACAGTGAAAAAAGGGATTAATTAAAGAAGTACCATGCAAAGCCAGAGAGAAAGATACGCAAAGAACAAGCTCATTAGATTCATCTAAATTCCATTGCCTTTCACATCTGAAGCATTAAACTATGCTCCTTCCCACTAGCCCACATTATCGTTTATTGAATTGCTGCCCCATACGATTGGAATAAAAATATAAGCAATATAGTTAATTTCTGTTCAACTTTCAAATCCCAAATATCGATCTACATGCATTATTAATCTGCTTCAAGTGCGTAATAAACAAATGCAAATCACAAAATCCGAATGTCTACTTAATGAGATACCGTCATATCTCAATGAAAGACCTATATCTACTTCCTTGTATAAACACTCTATATTATGAACATCCAATGCTTTGGACTTGAACATCCAATGCTAAAATGCAACAGAATATCGATCACAATCATTTGTCAGGTCCAATGAGTAGATTTGAAGGTTGCAAATGCTCCTTAATAATCCTCCGGGAAAAGAAACAAACTTGTTCGTGACAATGGTCAAACACATAATTCTAAGAAGTATGCAGGAAATTATAAAGAAAGGTTAGATCGGGACAAGTATTGGCATCTGAGGAATCTTTTTCACTCAAAAAAAGGGGAAGGATCTTTACTCACCATGATATCAACGAGTAATCTGGGCACCTTCTACTCCACGAAATAGATAAGTCCGATGTTGTTCTTGTCATGGAGCATCATGTCCCGCAGCACCCGGTGCATCTCCCTCTCCACTTACCCTGAGGTTCCAATCCGTGAACTCGTCGGGAGGAGCTATCAACGATGCGACAGTGACGTCGACCATTGCTCGTAGTTGATGCAGATATCGGCGTCGATGGAGCCCTCCTATCTCCAGCTGCTCTCCACGGCAGAGGCAGACAGCTCTCCTGGTCCTCCCCGCGACGGTCGATATCGGCAGCTGGGAGCGTCAAAACGTCAGGCGGTCGCCGGCCATCGTGCCCTCCGCTTTCGCCTTCACGCTCTTTTGTTTCCCGTCGAACAGGATGAGTCGACCGCGTAAGCGAGTCAAGTTTCGCTGGGAAGCGGACCGGCTGGAAGCTGCGTACGCCAAGCAAGACACGGTACAGGAAAATTCCCTTTTTAATTGGTGAGAAGCTTTCGAACAACCACTAATTCATGAGATGTAAACTAAGAAGAAAGGTCTATTGTGAACGGTGTCGCTGAGCGTACAGGGGTTAGTCATGAAGGGTGAGTAGTTGTCCAAATCATCCCACCCACTGATCTACCAAATGGTTATTGAGGTGGGCCCATTTGTTCGTCCAATAGGGAGGCAGGCTGGTGAGATCGTAATAAATTAAATGGTCGCAGAGGTATTATTGCTCGTCTTCGGACCGCCTCCGTGAACCAGTCCGGTTCAATTGAGCCGGACAGGAAATGGCTTGAATCTGCGCCCTTGTGCTTGCGGCAAGTAAACCCAATTGGCAATTTTGGCACAACGTGCCCGCGATCTTCCAGCTGAGGAGCGGCGCCTGGAGTTCGAGCTCGCTAGGGTTTATACTCGTCCATCTCTTTTCTCGCTCTTCGGAAGTCCTAGAATCCCAGGTCCGAACGAGGGGTTTCAGCCTCCTTCCTCGTTGCTTAGATCGATGGAAAAGGGCTTTGCTTCTTCCCTAATCTTTGATTCTATGCAGGTACCGTTTGTTTGGAACGGGCGGCCGCTCGACCATGAAGCCCGCCGAAGAGAACCCTGACGCCGAGTTTGAGGACGAGTACGAGGTCGAGGAGGAGGTTGAGGAAGAGGTGGAGGAGGAAATCGAAGAAGAGGTGGAGGAGGAAGAGGAAATGGGGGACGAGGGAGTTGCCGGTGGAGGAGGGGAAGGAGCTGGGAATATGGACGCAGATGGAAGAGGAGGGTCGCCGGGAAAGAGGACGGACGACGTTGCTAATAATGACGAGGAGGTGAAGCAAGCCGATGCTGGTCCCTCTTCAGCAGGGTTAGTAGTTTTGCCCTCTGGGCTTTCATATAGCTTTGCTTGTTTACACTTCCCGAACTTGTCTTTCCTTTTTTCTGTTTCATAAGATACTTATGGATTGAGACCTAATGAGCTAATTAAAATTAAGGTGTTGTTGTCCCTTTAGCTGGTTTTTGTTGATTTGTGAAGTGAATATTAAACTTCTTTCTTTCTTTCTCGTTGTTGTAGAAAAATCTTCATTGGTGGTGTTGCCTGGGATACTACAGAAGGTATGTGCTTTTTTTGCTTTCCTAAGTCGATAAAGGTTTTTGAGTACATATTAATTGGTAGCTGCTGTTCTTGATTGATGAGTGCTTGTTGAAACTTTATGTAAAATGTGTCACTTCTGAGTAATTGATTACTTTGTTTGAATAATTCTTTGGATTTATTACGGATGGTTGAGGTTGTTCATGATGCCAAATTAACACCTGGAGCCATCAACCACTCAAACTCTCTTTGACCATTATCTATGCAATTAGATATGTGCTGTGCAATATAAAGTATAGTTGGGATTTAATGGTAACTCAGTACTCAATAGACCATCCATTGTTGTTAGATGAAGCTTGAAACCTAAGAGTATATGAAATTTCAAGTTCTTTGAGTTTGGATAGCAGGATGAATGATGCATGGTGTTTAACTCTTCTATTTGCTCCAAAATTTATGTTTTTGTTAATTTTGGGTGTCTTCTTTTGCTTGGAGATTAAAACTATCAGTTAGAGAATTCTGCAGTTGATACCTGCGTGATTGCACCCTTCACAAAAGAATTTTCAACAGAAAAATTTCCCATAACAACTAATATAATTAATGCTTAGTTTTTCAGCTATGCTTCTAATAAAAGTAATCTTAGGAAAACATTTTTATGTGCTTCTTTTCTCTGCAGTCTCTCTGTACATCTCTTTTCATGACTACTGGAAACACTATAAATGGAGAAAACTAGTTTCTTGACACTTTTTATCGGTGATGGTATGTACAAGTTATAGAGTGCCAACGTACAGAACCGGAATTGAATAAACTTTTAGACCTGTGATTAGAAATTATGGCTTAAGAAAACTGCAAATTTTTGGCAGGTCTTTTTGTGTATGCAAGAGAATCAAACAATAAAATGAAATGATAATTCTGTATAATAGTTAATGCTCTCATGTCGTTGAACCTTTGGTCTAAATCTGTCCGTAATTGACAAGCTGGTTTTTCTTGTACTACACTAGATTCATTTCGTGTCAAGGGTTATAGATATATACATCTAAGATGAACTCTGGAAAAATTAAACTTATCAACTGCTAAAAAGAAAGTAATACAAAGAAAAGAAATACTGCATGAGCCTCTTGAAAATTGCCTGGTGAAAAGCATAGTGAACCTAACCTCAGTTACGGACGGACCAATCAGTGTAGCTTTATTATTAGAATTATCGAAAATCACATCAGCTTTGGTTAAGGTCATTGATTAAGTCAGAGTTTAGGTGGGTTATCTGATGTGGAAGCTGAGCCAAGGTGGCCTAGGTTCTTCGATGGATATCACACTCCTTCCTAGAGCTTTAGAGGAGTGAGGCTCCCTGACTTGCAATGAGAGAATACCTCGAGAGCCTTCTGGGGTAATGTGTTCCGTATAGTTGTTTAGTATGGTCGACCAGCAGGTAGCATGGCTATGGCCACTCGTACTGATGGTCAGAAGGCACTGGACCAGGAAATCATGTGGCCTGCGATCTTCAACCAGCTGGGGGGTATGACCTCTTTCCTGATGATGCCACTAGTACTTTTGGCCAGTCTCAGATGTGTCCAAGGGTGCACTAACCCGGCTTGTATCTACCCATATGGGCTTTAGCCATCATAGTAGTTGCCTTGGTTTTCGCATTTTGTGCTGAGTTTAATGTTGTATACACATGGCATCCTCAGACTTAAAGGTGCGTGTCTGGGTGTTAAATTTCCTTATCAGTCAAATATGGTTTTACTAGTTAATTTTAGATTTTATGTCAGATGTTCATAGATATATCCCATCTAGATTCTCAGTGCTGATCGTTTATAATCAAAATATTGGTAATAAGGAACTCTAGATGAATAGGTTACGGTGGAAAAATTATGCAAAAATTTAGAGAATATTTGAATACTAGGACAGTGAGCATATGGAGTGTATCAATTGTGTCAATTGTTTGGATAACATTAATATGGAGAAAATAGAGATTCTAATTTATCTTGCTTCAACCAAACTTCAATGAATTCCTCAACGTATATTTTGTTCTGCTGATTTTATTACTGAATTCTGTAAGATTGATATCCTGAATTGGATTCAAGAAGATTAATTGGTAACTTTAGAAAGTCAGATAAGTTTTATTTTGGGTGTGTGTTTATGTGTGCACGAACATGTGAGATCAGTCATATCATTTTTTTTTTCTTTGAGAGAGAGATCAGTAATTTCTTGAGCTTGTTTTTTGAACTTAGTGAGTATTGACCCCACAACCTCCCGTATAAAGTTAGACCTCCCGTGTAAAGCCTAACCGATCTAATGTATACTTTGTGCACAACCTCTTGAGCTTGTTAGAAAGAATGATTTTAAACTCTTCAACAAATGTATATTTACTTGTACACAAAGTGTACATCCTCTGGTTAGAGTAATTGGGCTCTATACGGGAGAATCATGAGGTCTTGGGTTCAAGACTCATTAAGTTCTAAAAATAAATATATATTCACTTAAATCAGCCTATGAATCTTTGATGAGATCAAGCTTGGTTCGGCAAGGACCTATTGAAGTATTAGTTGGAATGTTGATATAATCAACATCCTTGACTAGCTTTCACCAACTTCAATGAATATTTAACCAGATTTCAGCCTCTGAATAAGTCAATGTATCTCATCATTTAATGAATGTGGTATTTGACGATGCTATATCCAGCTCCCAGCAAGATCAAGGTCATCATTCCCTGCCACCATGCTTAAGTGGATGGTTGCCCAAAACCAATACTGGACCATATTGTTATACAATAAACTGTGGCAAACCTCCTTTGTGGTGCGTTAGAGCTAATACAGTTTGAGGATTAGACATGAAATATTGTTTGTATATTTGCATACTTCCTGGGAATTTATAAATGCATCTTTACTGAAAGTTGCTTTGATTAGTGAAGAAAGAGAAGAAAAAATGTGGTGAAACCATATTTGAGTAAGCTTGTGAAATTTTGAGTATGAATGACTATTGTAGTTAATACTTGAGTGCTAGCATTACAGAGAATTGCATGATGTCCATCTCACAATTAGTATCTTGGCAGTTTTGCTTGATCGAGATCATATGCAGACTATTTGAATGGCCATCTTGCAGGTACCTGTTTAGAAGTGTCTTGCTGTTCACAAGTTCTTAATATGCTATATTATTGGTGCAGAAACATTCAATAACCATTTTAGCAAGTATGGAGAAATCATTGATTCTGTCATAATGAAGGACAAGAACACACACATGCCAAGAGGATTTGGATTTGTGACATTTGCTGACCCATCTGTTATTGACAAGGTTTTGGAGGATGAACATGTCATAGATGGGAGAACGGTGGGGTTTATTGGAAACATTTGCTTCTTGTCATTTCTTCTATTTAAATAATAGCCAGTTATTTAGTATCTTCTTTTTGATTCTTCAATCAATGACATGCTCAGGTAGAAGTTAAGAGAACAGTTCCAAGAGAAGAGATGCCTTCCAAATCAGGCATCAAGACAAAGAAAATCTTTGTGGGAGGAATACCTACATCTCTAACTGAAGGTAGGTACTACTTGTAATATTATTACCATGTTGCCCATATTCATGTTTAATTTTTTGATGAAAAAATTTCAGATGAGTTGAAGGAACATTTTTCATCATACGGGGAAGTGGTTGAGCAGCAAATAATGCTAGACCATAGTACTGGGAGGTCACGAGGTTTCGGTTTTGTCACCTTCAAAAATGTGGAAGATGTTGACAAAATAATTTCAGAGGGTAGGATGCATGATCTGAACGGAAAACAGGTGAGTTCAGTTGTAATCTTTAGTTATCTCGGTAGCTAGGATTTTAATGGTTTCTCCCCTCATTGCTGCGATCCATTGTTAATAAACTAGAAACTGAAACTTTGTAAAAGGAAATCAAAAACACAAAATGCCCAATGCTATGCTCCGAAAATGTTCCTTAATGCCACTGTCGTTATTAATTTTGCAGTGTGATGTTCTTTCTTAAACAAACAAATATATGATTAATTGAAATGTGAAAAGGATTGGAAACTAGATTCAGTGAGTGTTTTACAGATGATAATGCTGCATAGCATACCAATGCCATCCCTGCATCGATTTTACCTACTACTCATCAGAATATCTTTATTGTAAAGTTACTGTTCTTTTCTAGAAAATAAAAGGGATGGAGCAAATTTGATTTACTTACAAGATTCGAGAGATTTGAAGACTGATCGAATCTTGTGTGTGCAAATAAAACCTGACCGACTTCAAGCAATTTGCAGTCCATTATGCTAGCCATAGTAGAGCAGCTTCATCACATTGGGATTTTCTTTTTTACAAGTATTTCAAAAGGCTTGGCACTGACTGACATGAACACAGGTCGAGATCAAGAGAGCTGAACCAAAGAGATCAGGAGGCAACCCCAGAATCAGTGAGAGAGCTAATTACGGTGCTAGCAGCGGAAGTTCGCGTGGATATCGAGGAAGCTCTTATGGCCACGGTGGTGGTAGTCGGTACGGCGATATGTATTATGGTGCAGGTGCAGGTGCAGGAGCAGGATATGGTTTCGGCAGAGGCTACGGCTACGGTGGTGTCCCCGGCTACGGTGCAGGCTTTGGGGCCAATTATGGTGGCTCCATGTACGGAGGCGGCGGATACGGTGGTGCTAACATGTATGGCGGCAGCGCCGGTGGCGGCACCGGTGGATATGGTGGGTGGTACGGTGGTTATGGCGGTGGCGGGCGGGGTTATGGGAACAGGTTCCACCCCTACGGCAAGTGAGATCTTTGTGCTAAACGGAGATTTATTCGATTCGCTCATAGTGTAGTCTCTCTCTCTCCATACGTGCTGCTGATGCTCTGACACAACTATTAACAGTTTTGTCCTCCAGATGGCATCTTTTCCTTAGAGAGCAGATTGTTGTCAAAATACATTTTTTTGGAATAACATATACTTTAGGTGATGGATTGTATTGTTCTCCCCATTTCTATTTCGAGCATCACCCACCTCTTATACCGTGGCGGACGCTGCCTTGTATTATTGGCTACTCAAAATTTTTGTTGTCTCAAAACTTTGGTGCTCGCTTTTCATGTCCCCTTTTTGATCGTTGCATTAATAATTTCTGCGTCTATGAGTTTATCTTCCGCAGGAAGGGGAAAAAAAAAGAGAGGCCGAATCCTGCTCGTTAAGAGACGGGGAATCCTCGAGGCGAAAACACAAGCGCCACCGAGAACCGGTTAGCAGGTTGGACCGTCACGACGTCGGACGTGCTTTACGCGGCTATCTCCACGGCCTTGTAATCTGGACCGTTCGATTTCACAGGCTTCTGGAGATGACGGCACGATCACCGTTTGTCCCAACTGTCTGATGAAAAGAGGCATTCCCGCCGCCGCTCTCCCGTCCCCTGTTTGTCTAGCATTCGTTCTCCTGCGAAAGCTCCACCGATGTATGCATTAATTTAATCTGATGGAACTTTTTCCATGAGGTCTTGAGCTTTTTGGGAATGTGATGCAGGAAGCTGATTTAGAATATTGACTTTATGCACTTCGTCCATCTGCGGCAGGGCTGTTCTTCCGATGATAAATCTGTCCATCGCTAGTTGTTTAATAAAGTTCAGTTTGGATCTTCAGCACTGAGGCAGTTGATTTTTGATTTTGGTGGTATTGTTGGTGACAGTTTAGAGAAGGTCTTGGAGACAGATGGAGCTTTACTGATCCAGAATAATTTGAAATAAATCAATTTCTTTAATTTTTAAACTATTATTTCTTTCTTTTTATAAGTTATAAAAGGGAAGCTCTCTGGCTCAAAGGAATATTTTGTTATTGATCTCCTTTTTTCAAAAAAAATATATTACAGTTAATACAATATCATACTTTATATCACACTATGGCGAAACATGTCTCAAAAGATATGTATACGAGTGAAATTTTGATGTTAATTATAAAAAAATAATAGACCAGAGTGACACTTTCGTATAATTGTTGCAAATAATACTAATGATTTTTTTTTAATGTTCAGTGACATTTTTAAAATGTCATTAATGTTGATTTTTATTATTAATTACTGGGTCCGAGTAATCGGCAGCTGCTACGCCGGTGACGGGAAGGTGTTCTTCTGTGCCAGGCCATTCACCGCCGGTGCCATTCTCCCCCCACAGGGTTCTTCCATGCTGCCTGCCAGAATCCCCAGGGTGGCTCTTCCCTTTCACCTACGATATCCCGCATGTTAATTTTACTATTTATTAGATATATTAATAATCTAATAATTAGATGGCCTATAATTTTATATAATAATTAGAGATTAATATTTATCTATTAATTAGTGGCTTATAATATTTTATATTCCCTATAAGTAGACCTCGTAGAGATCTCAAATTAAATTGATCCGAGTGAATTGTAGTACCAAGGCTTATAAGTAAATAAAATTTTTATTTTATATTTCTTCATCAATCTTTTATATTGTCTTTGTGATTTTAATTATTTCTCTTGTGATTTCTCCAATTTCTAACAAGTGGTATTAGAGCTTCCAAGTTCTTTATCACAGTTTTTGTCAATGATGATAATAAAATTTGACATTGAAAAACTTGACTGAAGTGTCAATTTTGCACTTTGGCAAGTCAATATGAAATTTATTTTGGCAAGAGAAGATCTTCATGAGACGATATTAGAAGATAAACCATCGGAACCTAAAGTTAAAGTGAGTGCATTTGTTATTATTCGCCTCTGTTTGTCAAACGAAGTCGTCGAGATGTGTTACATGAAAACACACCAGCAAAGCTTTAAAAGAGATTTGAGCATTTGTACAAAATAAAAACGCTCACAAGTAAATTTGTTTTACAACAAAAGTTAATTCTTTTTAAAATAATAGAAGGTACTCCAATAGGTGACCACATCAATGTCTTCCAAACAATCATCAAAGATCTAGAGAATATGAGTGTGAAGATTGAAGATGAATTCAAAGCTATGTGCTTGTTATGTTCACTCTCGCCTTCTTTCAAAAATTTCCAAGAGACGGTTCTAGATGGGAAGGATTCAATCACTCATGAACAAGTGATCACTACTCTTCATTCAAGGGGGCTCCAGGAACGTGAGCTCATGAAGAATTCAAGAAATGATCATGGTGAAGCTTTGACCTCAAGAGGAATGTCAATTGGTAGAAGCAGTATTTTTGGATTTAGATCAACATCAAGATATAAAGATATAATTTATCACTATTGTAAGAAAATTAGTCATATTAAGGCTGAACGCTTCAAAATAAAGAACAAGCATCAGCATACAAGAAGAGAACATATCAATAAAACATTTGAAACCTCCTGTGGAGAATAGAAGAGCGAATTAGAGGATGTTCTCATAGCCCATGTGAATGATTCAAAAAGTAAAGATGAATGGATCCTCGATTCGAGATGCACTGTTCATATGATCTCACATCGAAGTTGGTTCTCTACCTATAACCAACTCGTGCAAAGCGATCGGCATCGGAATAATAAAAATTAAATTACACGATAACTTTGTTAAAATTTTATCTAATGTTTGACATGTCCTTCACTTGCAGGATAATTTAATTTCTTTGCCTACGCTTGGTGCACTTAGATATACCTTCACTGGACAATGTAGAGTTTTGAAGGTCACTAAAAGAGCCCTAGTGATCATGAAGGTTTTGCAGGAGAACAGGTTGTATGTTTTGCAAGGAAAAATAGTGACAGGATCTGTTGCTAGTCGTGCTGAATCGAAGACGTTTTGTTATTCAACTTTTATATTAATAGATGATAACAAATTTAAGAAGAGGCTAAAATGCATGTTTCAAAAATATCCTAAAAAGATTAAATAGGATATAGTATGGTGTCCCAAAATATGTAAAACAGAAGTCCATAAAAATATTATATTTGATGAGCAGGAACTTTTAGAGAAGCGGGACTTGAAGGAAGTGTGTATGACCATTGAAGAAAATGCACAAGAAGATCGTAGTTTAGTCAAGAAGATAGTTGAACAAGATCTGTCACGTCCCGACCCACTTGTCGGGCACGCGGCAACCGCCGTATGAGCCCAACGGACCCATACAAGGCATCAAAGTGATACATACAATCCATATACATCATTTACACAACGGAATATACAGTTAAATTATCTAAATCAACACTACTAACACAGTCCCGATAAACCTACTACAATTCTATAATAATGGTATCGATAAATAAAATAAATCCATCAATAAACTCGTTTTCACCCACCGTCTCGATCAATTATCTAACACACCTGCACACACGGGGAAAAGTGGTATGCTCAGTCTTGCGGCCTAGTGCAAAATTATAGCTCGAAATCGTAGTAAGAAAATCAAAACTAGGGGGAAGATTCTAGGATGCCTTTTGTTTTATTAATGATCCCTTTATAAGATTACAAACTAAATGAATGTCATCAATAATACATGTAATCATATGTGATAGTGCACGTGTGTGTATATCCCTGAATGTCCTCTATCTCGAAAATCAAATATATGTCACTAATAAATGTCATCTAAGTTATTACTATATTTGTATCAAATATCTCGGGCCGTCAGCCTATGCTTAAAGAAATTCCCCCGTCGAGGACTTTCCATAAGCCCATCAGTACGGTGTCCTTCTATGTCTCTATAAACCCCCACCTTAATAAATTAGATTTTTAGGAAAAAAAAAAAGGTCCGGTTCAACTGCACCGGCCGGCCGGCCGGTCCAGCTGCACCGGATTTGAGGTGTTGATGGCCGGATTTTTCGCAGGTAGTTGTCGGTTCCCACGCGTGAGTAGGCTTGCGGAGCTCGCCGTCAAGTTTGCCACTGATTTTGCGAGCTCCGGCGAGGTGGCGGCTAGGGTTCCGGCGACGGTGCTACTATTCCGACGGTGAATAGTGTTTCCGACGATGAATAGTGATTTCGGCTAAGATAGCTTTACTTTCCCCTAATCACGATTAGTAATTTATTTTAAGCATGTTAGTTGTAATTAAACATGTTTAAGATAATTAGTGTTGTTAAAATGCTTAGATTAATTTAAACATGCTTAGTGTAAATCAACCTGGATTAATTAAGCAGGATAAATTAAGTTAAGAAAAATTAATGATTTAATTAAGTAGAGTTAGTTAATGGGTTGAGTTGAACCAGATTGGAGTTAGTTGGGTTGAATTCGAGTTAAGTTTGGGTTCGGGTTGAGTTAGTTGAAGTGAGCTGAATCAATTAAATTAAACGTGAGTCGAACTTGGATTTAGATGAGTTGGAGCTGACTCGATCGAACCGAACTGGCCAGGCTTGGGTCAGACTCAAGTTAAGCCAAATGAACAGTGACCGGGTCCACCGCGTTGGTTGGGTCAACAGCGTTGACCGAGTCCACCGCGTTGACCGGGTCCACCGCGATGGCCGGGTCAACAGCGTTGACGGGGTCCACCGTGTTGACCGGGTCCACCGTGTTCACCGGGTTGATCGGGTCAACTGTTGACCGTTGACCAGTCAAATAATAATAAAATAATAATAATAATAATAATAATAATTTAACTTTTCATGAGTATGATTAGGTGATTTAAAATGGCTAATTAATGTTTAATTGATCTAATTAAATATTGATGAGTGTTATTTGGGCCCTGAGATGACTTGGGCTAGATGAGGGGTTTAAATGGATAAATTTGATAGAATTTATCTAAGCTTAACTAAGTTAATTTAATTTGTAAAATGGAAATTTGGTTAATTAGTATTTGAATGATTTGGTTAGATTGATAAATTAATATTTGATTTACCTTAGGGAGAAAGGAATTAAATTTGATTTTAAATAATTGTGTTAATTAGGATTTATCGCGGGTACGTGATCCGAGTAGTTCGACGGAGTGATTCGTTGTTACGCGGGTTGATTCTGAAGACCGGATCGCTAACCCAGGTGCGTTGGTTCTCCGATGGTAGGATTTATTCAAGCTAGGGAATTCCCGCTGGGGTTTTCTTAGGAACAATTCTTAGATGTCTTAAATATGTTAAAACATAATGCTTGATAAGATTTGACTTGCCCGCATGTTAGTTTAGTTGTTTCTGTCTGACATGTAGGATATATTTTGATTTGCATGTTAGTTTAATTTACTTAACATGCATGATATACCATGATTTTCTTATTAAGTTTCTAATATGTCGTAGTATCATGTCAAGCATGTTAAATATTATTTCATTGTGTTTCTATGCTATGCTAGCATACCTACCATGCAGACATTGATAGTAAATAACGACATGTTAGAACCTTTGGCGATGTCACCGCCACTTAGACAGAAAATGGGGCCTTTTTCCATATGCCCCGGTAGACCGCCGCGTTCCGACGGTGGTCAAACGGTGACGTCCCGTTAGGCGCCACTCCCGAGGTTGATGCATAGCGGAGCACTAGGAGCACCACTCCCGACGTTATGCATAGCTTATATACTGGGAGCCGGTAGGGTAAGAGACTATACAAACTCCACGGTCAGGTTAGACTGGAAATATGGAGCAAGTCCTTACCCGAAATCTTCACCCGCACGAGTGTCGTTGTAGGCGGCCTCGTGATAGTCCTGAGATGGTTAGCTAGGATGAACCCTATCATGGACTTGGCACCGATGGAGTCAAGGTTGCCACAGTCTATCGTGCGGATGTGCGCCAAATCTTGACAGACGTCGACGGCTATTGGACTGGGAAGGTGATTCCACATGCGACGCCTTGGACAGTGGATCCGTAGACCGCCCGGCTATCACCCTTGACGTCTGCAGACGATCGGATGAGTAGTCCGGATCCTAGGGTGGTTATTCCGGCTAGCCGTGGCCGATGAGATTTAAGAGAGGTGACCCTGTCTACGGGTAGTGTGTAGTACTACATGGGTGTCGTGACCCCTACGGTATCCGGGGAGGATGTAAGGGCACGACGGTTTCGCTAGGGGAGGCATAGTTGGCGACTAGTGAAACAACATGAGAGGGACTCTGGGTCATCCGACCTCTCTGCCAACATCAGTGCAGCGGGCATAGGTAGAGACAGAGACAGAAAGGCACTGATGGGCTTACTGATACTCTTAGCTAGGGTAGTCACTAAGCGTAGGCTGGCAGCCCGAGTTTATGAAACCTTAAGGTCTCGTCACGATGTAGGTGACAGACTATTGACGTGGACACTAGATATCACGTAGGTGACATCTAGTGAATTATACATCGGAATTGTATTTACGATGTTTGTTGTTCCCTATAAATTGATTTATACAAATCAAATGGGGACAGACTGTTGATGTTGACACTAGGCTTAACTTAGGTGACATCTAGTGGCATGTACACCTTTGTTTATTTATTTATTTATTTATGCTATCTATCTCAATATGAATTGTTTAAATTATATGGCATGAAAGATAATGATTAACCACCAAAGACATCCTAGAATACTCCTCCTAGCCTTTGATTTCTTTACTCGGTAGAGCCGTAATTTCGCACTAGGCCGCAAGGCTGAGCACACCACTTTTCCCCGTGTGTGCAGGTGTATTAGATGACTGCCCGAGTTATTTGATGAAGATAAGTCCGTCGAGGGGTTTATATTTTTATTTATTTATTGTTGCCTTTTTCCTAGAATTGTAGTAGGTTTATCGGGACTATGTTAGAATTTTGAGTTAGATAATTTAATTGTATATTTCGCTGCATAAACGATGTATATGAATGGTATGTATCACTTGATGCCTTGTATGGGTCTGTCAGGCTCATACGGCGGTTGCCACGTGGCCGACGGTTGGGTCGGGGCGTGACAGTCTCTACCTAGGCCTGCTACACTGATGTTGGAGGAGAAGATGGGTGATCGTATATCTCTCTCCACTGTTTCGCTAGTCGCACCCTACACCCCATCCTAGCGAAACATTGCGCCCCTACTTCCTCCCCGGTCTCCGTAAGGGCAACGACATTCTGTGTAGTACTACACACTGCCCGCAGGCAGGGTCACCTCACTCATAATATATATTCGGTCACGGCTAACCGAATTCATAATAACCTCAGGATCCGGACTACTCATCCGACCGTCTGTAGAACGTCTAGGATGATAGATGTGTGGTCTACGGATCCATTGTCCAAAGCTTGAGAGAATTCTCGTGCCAACTCAAAAGCAATCAATGTTAGTCGAGTTGACCATCAATCCGCACAATGGGCTTGAGATACCTCGGCCACATTTTTTGCTAAATTATTGGAAGGTTCATCCCTGCTAGCCTTATGAGGACTATCACGGTGACGCCCAACCGTTACTCGTGCGGGTAATAGTATCTGGGTATGGACCACTTTGCTATCTGGTCTATCTGATCTTGGAATTTATCTAGCCAATTTCCCAACCAGCTCCCAATATCTAAGCTATGTGTAGCCTCGGGAGTGGTGTGTATGAGTGAACATCATTATTCGAACATAACAGTTCGTAATGTCATCTAGGGTGTGCTACCGACATCCTATAATCATAATCCAGTGATGTCCTTAGGAGGTGCTAGTATAATGTGTTCTAATATCTCTATACTAAAGTGTCGGGTGCTGATCATTGATACTACCTCTTATATTTAGTTATTTGATATCTAACTTATTATACTCGTATTCATCCGCATGGTAAATGTGTCACACATAACACATAATATAATATAACATGCGGGAAAGTAATCAATCATGTCCAATACCAACATCATATGCATGACATGTTAATCGTGCTAAACAAAATAAATCATATTAGCATGCATAATCATATAGTATCTAACATGCATCACATTTTATTTTATTTTATTCATATCCAAGACTTTCCTAAGAAAAACCTCGGCAGGAATTTTCCTAGCTTGAATAAATCCTAATTACAATGAACCAACGCACCTGAATCAGTAGTCGGATCTTCAGAACCAATCCAATTAGAATAATATATACGTCGATGATCTACTCGGCTCGCGTATCAAACAATAGTCCTAAATAACAAAATTACATAAAATAGAATTTAATATAATTTTCTAAAATTTATACGATCGAAATTGATCAATAAATGACCTAAATTATTCAATTGGTCTAACCCTATTCAAATTATAAGCCTAGATTTAATTTATAAGCTATTGTCCAATTTATAGGTCCATATCCAATTAGTAGGCCCATATCCATTTAGTAAGCCCATGGCCACTTAATATAATTAATAGAATTATATCATTATATATAATCAAATTTAAGTATGCAATCAAATAATTAACCTCATCCAGTTACTCAAATACAAGTTATCATATTTTAATTATTCTGATTAAAATTTAATTAGACTTAAGTACATTTTATGAATAAATACTATGATTAAACCAAAACTTATATTCTCGCCCAAGTCACCCAAGGGCCCAACTAGCAAGCCCGCCTCCTATTTAACTCAATTCAATTTCTCTTACAGTCAACTTAAGTCAACTAATAAGCTAATCCCCTTAATTTGAGCTACATTGTCAATTAATAAGGTTCAAGTTAATATTTGGTCAAAGTTAGCACAGTCAACTAAAATTGACCATGTTGACCTAATAGGATAATTTTCTTAATTGGTCACACCCCAACCCAATTTGATTTGTTAGCCCAAATTTGGGCTCATGAAATCCAAATTAAATTCTAGTCAACCTTGACCTGGTCAACATTGATGCAGAAAATTTTAACTATGTTAACCACCCAATGACTTAAATCAAATACTAATTTAGACCCAATTCATTTAGCCCAGTTCATTTGGCTTAATCTAAATCCATTGGTCAAAATTGGTCAACTTTGACCGTAGTCAACCTAGGTAGACTATATTGACTCACTAACTAGTTAAATTAACCCATATTTAACCCAAATCCAAAATATTCTGACTTGGGTTCAACTTAGATTTAACTCTTGCGGAATTGGTTCGGGGTAGCTTGATTTAATCATATGTTCGGTTGACTTGGTTCAACCCAATCAACTGATCTTATTAATCCTAACCCAAACCAGACTACAAGTCAAATTAACTCATCCTAATTCCAAACCATCTTATTTACCACACTTCTTGCTAAATTCTCTAATTAATTACTATTAAACAATGTCTAATTCATAACACTAATTAAATTAAGCAAACATATCTACTAAACAGAATTAACTAACACTAACCATGTTATATTTGTGCTAATACCAACTTAAGAAGAGGAGATGGGAAATCGCTACATCTGCCGCAACCCTCATCGGAATCACTGTAGCAACCGTTCGAAGGAGGCGCCGACGAACTCCACGACGGAGGATCCAACGCTATGCACGTGTGAGGGCAATGGACGATCTGCACCAAGATCGCCCATCAGAGAGGGGCGGTGATAGCTCAAAGAGCATCGCCGGGTCATCAGTGGAGAGAAACCGTGATGCAGGATGAACCCGGCGAGAAGATGTGAATCCAACACAAGGAAGGGAAAAAGGGAAGGAACTCACCCACCTAATAGACGTGCAAACGCGTGGCAAAGCCAGATTGATCAGTGGAAGGAGATCAAGCGGCGGAAAGGGGGAAAAATGAGAAAATCTGCTCTTCGTGGAGTCGCCGATGGATCTCTTGATTGCATCCACACCATCAATCGATGCAGTAGCTAGATCTGGGAAGGTCGTCACTTCCTACACTCGCCCAAAGAAGAAGCTGCTCAAGCCCAGCTAATGGAGCGGCCGATCGATGGAGGCAAGGGAGTGCGTGGCGGACAGGATGGTTCCGCTCGCGCTGAAGGATGAGGGGAAGAGAGGTCGCGTGTAGTAGGAAGACTTCCGCCGAGCTTCCCTTGCCGCGATGGGGGATGGCGGACGGCGGCCACTATGGAAGGGGAGTCGGCGCTCGCTCTACTGCGGGCGAAGGTGGAAACTATTGCGAAGATGAGGAGGAAGGGGTCGCGAGTTGGGAAGAGCTCTCGGCTCTTTTCGCCTGCGACGACCTCTACAGACCGATGGAGGTCGGTTCAAGTGGATCAGACCGGTTCAACTAGACGCTGGCCAAGTCTTCACCTATTTGCAAATTGGTCTGCTACTTCTGTAATATCCCGACTAGGTCCCTATAAAATTTGTCTAATCACAGCTACATCCTTTTAGATCCAAAAATTTAGCTTAATCTCACCCTTTTAGTTCTAATACTAAAAGTTCATTAACCCTTTTTACTACACAAATCTAAACTTAAATTAAACTATATAGAAGTAGGGGTTTACAAGATCTGTTTGTTCAGTGTTCAAGGGCTACTCTACCTGTCACGCCCCGACCCTCTATCGGGTACATGACAACCGCCATATGAGCGATGTCCCACTTATACAAGGCTAATAAGACTATATAACTCAAGCATAAATGGAAAGTACTACAGTTAAGTTCACTAAATAAGCTTACAACTAATTCATAGGTTCTTACAAAATTAATATAGTCCGTCTATGTTGTGTTTGTATACATCATATCAACATAAATCATTCAAAAAATATTCTTCTATAGCTCTCAACCCCGCTACCTATCGATCCTCGCCGTCTTCTAAGCAATATCCGGATACCTGCGCGCGGGGGAAAATTGCATGCGCTAAGTCTTGCGACTTTGTGCCTACAGATAGAAACTTCTCCAAGCAAAAGAAATGGGCTAACAATACATGTCAGGATGAACATCAATTATATCAATATTAAATTATGAAATAGCAATGAACGGAAGCATGCACATAAATCACCAATTAAATATTAAAAGTCTAAATGTGTGTCTGTGTCTAGAGATTTCTAAGTTTTTAGTTTCAATACTATCTCCTAGGGTTGCCTGCCTATGCTTAAGGTAAGCCATGGCCGGGGACTACCATAAGCCCGTCAGTGCAAAACTATGTCTCTACTTAGGCCCATCACACCGACATTAGCGGAGAAGGCGGTTGACCGCGGTTCCTTCTCCTTCCAGTCTTGCAAGCCGTTTACCCAGACCGCACTCCGAGACTATCGTATCGTACGTCTCCCATAGACTCTAGGATACTAGACACAGTGTAGCGCTACACTTCTGCTTTACAATAGGGTCACCGACTGACATATATACTCTCGGTCGGACATGCCGGATCCAACACATATGTATAACTCTCGTTGTCCGGACTACCCCCCAAGCCTACAGGACTCAATTGGAATATGTCAGCGTCAACATACACCTTAGTCCTCAGGTATGGTGGCTGAAGTGAGCTCCCTGGCTCTCAGCACCTTAGTTTCAGATACATGCCATGGGGATATCTGGCCTTTGGCGAGAACCCCCTTGTTGGTACTCACCGAATGCTAAAGGATGGGTCGGGTAACGCCTCCGCTACCCCTCTTTAAACTAACACAAATGGTACCTACCATTTGTGAGAGAAATACTGTGTTACATGGACCTATATAATTCCTAAAGTTTATGTTCCTAGGAAGTCCAGGTCTATATCCCTAGGTGTTTTAATTAGTTTAAGTCATCATGCAATTATGATACCTAACTAGTTATGTTTGTCACATAGCCTGTTCATATTCATATGTCATCTATGTGTGCTATGTTCTTCCTAATGTCATACACTCTTAGGATTTAAGAACACAAACACAAAAGAGAACATATCACATAACATATCATTGCAGTTAGTCTACATTCAATAAAGCAGTAACAAAGTGCACATCACGGACATTATATAAATTTATTAACAACTGTCCACTTGGGAGCTCCACTGCAGCGGCTGTAAACTAGCCGAAATAACAACACACTTGAGCCTTTTAAATTAGCAATTTAACAGATTCACGACTTTGTCGTGTTTATCCATCGTCACTGCAGAACATTTCATATCAATTTGTAAACATATTTAAATTTTCTAATACTCATTGTCATGCCCCGACCCGCAGGACGACACGTGGCAATCGTCGTATGGGCCCTACGACCCATACCAGGCATAAATACAAATACTAGAATACATACACTCACATTTCCAAATTACATCTTAGTACAGTCCCGATATATCCTAATACAAATTCTAAAACCAATATACAAAAACTCATAACGGTGATCGTATACCTTTCGCGATGAACCCTCCGTCAACGACCTCGTTTAGTGCGACTGCACCTGCACACACATTGAACGCGGTGTGCTCAGCCTTGCGGCCAAGTGTGAAATTACGGCTCTACCGAATAAAGAAATCAAAGGCTAAGAGGAGTATTCTAGGATGCCTTTGGTTGTTAATCATCATTTTTCATTTGATTTGTGTAAGTCAATTTATAGAAAACAGTAAAACATCATAATTAAATACATATGCATATTTCACTAGATGTCACCTAAGTTGTATCTAGTGTCAAAGTCAACAGCATATCACCTACGTCATAATAAGACTTTAAGGTTACAAGACTCAGGCTGCCAGCCTATGCTTAATGAATACCCGGGCCGAGGGTATCAGTAAGCCCATCAGTGTCTTTCTGTCTCTGTCTCTACCTATGCCCACTATACAGATGTTGGCGGAGAGGACGGGTGACCCAATATCACTCTCTATCGTTTCACTAGTCGCTGACCATGCCTCCCCTAGCGAAACCGTCGTGCCCTTACATCCTCCCCCGATCCGTAGGGGCAACGATATCTGTGTAGTACTACACACTGTCCGTAGACAGGGTCACCATCATATCAATCTCATCGGCCACGGCTAGCCAGAATAATAACCCTAGGATCCGGACTACTCATCCGATCGTCTGCAGACGTTAAGGGTGATAGTCGTGTGGTCTACGGATCCACTGTCCAAGGCGTCGCATATGGAATCACCTTCCCAGTCCAATAGCAGTAGACGTCGACCGAGATTGACGCACATCCGCACGATGGGATGTGGCAACCTCGACTCCATCGGTGCCAAGTCCATGGTAGGGCTCATCCTCGCTAGTCATCTCAGGACTATCACGAGGTCGCCTAAACGACACTCGTGCAGGTATGAATTTCTGGGTAAGGACTTGCTCCATATTTCCGGTCTAATATGACCTTGGAGTTTGTACAGTCTCTTACCCTACCAGCTCCCAGTATCTAAGCTATGCATAACCTCGGGAGTGGTGCTCCCAGTATCTAAGCTATGCATAACCTCGGGAGTGGTGCCCCCCCCAGTATCTAAGTTTTGCATAACCTTAGGAGTGGTGCCCCCCCAGTATCTAAGCTATACATAACCTCGGGTGGGGTGCGTAGCGGGACGTCACTATTTGACCACCGTCGGTACGCGGTGGTCAACCGGGGCACATGAGAAAGGCCCATTTCTGTCTAAGTTACGGTAACGTCGCCAAAGGGTTCTAACATATCGTTATTTACTATCTATGTCTGCATGTTAGTTGTGCTAGCATAGCATAGAAAAATAATAAAATAATATATATAACATGCACGACACGCTATCACGACATATTAAAACTTAGCAGGGAAATCATGATATATCATACATGTTGGACAAAAATAAAGTAAACTAGCATGCAGACATATCAAATCTTATCAAGCATTATATTTTATTATATTTAAGACATCCAGAATTATTCCTAATAAGATCCCAGCGGGAATTCTCTAGATGAATAAATCCTACATCGAACAACCAACGCACCTGGGTTAGCGATCCGTTCTTCAGAACTAACTCACATGGAAATAAATCACCCGACGAACAACTTGGATCGCGTACCCACGATAGTCCTAATTAACACAATTATTTAAAATAAATTTATTTTATTTTTCTCTTAAAGTAAATAAATTAGAAATTTATCAACCAATTAATTAAAATAATTATTACATCAAATTAATCCCAAATTAAGCATACAAGTTTATAATTAATTCTACCTAATCAAATTTTAATTAATTATATTTTAAATTTTTATCTATTAAACTAACTATAATGTTAAATTACTTTAATTAACTTAAATGAATTTTATCAAATTTATACTCAAGTCATCCAAGTCATCCAAGGGCCCAATTAAGACCCATGAAAAATTTTATTATTTTTTATTATTTTAATATTTTTTAATATTTTATTATTTTCTGACTAATCAACGGTCAACTGTTGACCCGGTCAACGCAGACCGGTTACTGTTCATCCGGTTTAACACGAGCTTGACCCACGCCCAGCTGGTTCGGTTCAATCGAGTCAGCTCATATCCATCTAAATCCGAGTCCGACTCGAGTTCGGTTCAAATTGATTGGGTTCGACTCGGATCTAGTTCAACCAGCCCAATCTAATTGGGTTTGACTCGAGCTCGAACTAATTTAAATTAGTTGATTCGGCTCACCCAATCCATCTCAATCTGAACCCAAACTTAACTCAAACCCAACCGATTTAATCCCAACTTGGTTCAACCCAACCGGTTTCAATAAATTAACTCTAATTCATAGCTAACTTAACTAAAACTTGATTAATTTAACGCTAAGTATGTTTAAATTAATCTAAGCATATCATAAACTTAATTTATACTAAGCATACTTAATTATAGCTATCCATGCATAATTAATTATTAAGCATGATTAAGGAAAAGGGGCGAGATCGGCACCTTCCGCCGCGCCCTTCGCAGACTCCTCCTCGCCGGAGCTTCCACCGCCCACGCCCGAACGAACTCGCCGGCCAACGACCCCTACGTCCTCGTGCGCGAGACGACTGGAAGCGCTGCAATTGATCCGACCATAAGAATGAAGCGTCGGAGCTTTCGAAGGTCACAGGACCACTCGCGGACGGCAAGCACGACGGCCGTGCAATCGGAGGTGGGAATAGGTCGATAGGGACCATATTTCTCACCTACAACTTGCGAACAACTATCGGAACCGGATCGCGTAGCAGAACGGGCGGAAGAATTGATTCGCTAGTCTCCTCCGCGAGCGCATTCTGCTCCAAGCTCGCTGCCAATCGCCAGCTTCACCTGCCGGCCTCGGGGTGGATTATCGGCTGCTACACCTTCGTGGGGACGGAGCAAGGGTGATGTAGACGGGTTGCGACGGTCGATAGAGGCGAAGTCGCGGCGGTTACATATTCGATAACTAGTGAAAAATAACTAACGCAAAGGTTTTGGCTAGCACGGGGGTTACCAGTGACTATGTCCGGGTTAACCTGTGCATCACGACTGTCCATGATAAAAAAATGCGTCTGAGTGCGAGGATGCGGCCCCTGAGAAGACTGGCCTGGCCTGGTCTAGGAGCAGGTGGCCTGGACGGTGCTGGGGCAGATAAGGCAGGTGTGAATGGCATATTCAGTCATCCTTGGCTAACTGGAGTAGGACGTACTGTAGACACTCGGAAAGTCCCTATCTGCTCTCGCTGGAGACAATTGGTCGAATGTGTCCCTTTTGGCCGCATTGATAACAAGTGACTCTCTTACATCTCCCATTATGCACCTTATTGCATAGAGAGCACAAAGTTGATGGCGGAGCACGGTAACCCTGAGTCAACCTGGGCTGGGGCGGTCGAGCCTGAATCGGAGTAGCTTGTGTCGTCAACCCATGGGTACTGGGTCCCATGGGTGTAGACCCCAACACCGCTGATGCTCTCGGAGGCACTGCATGACTAGGTCGATCCCTCTGACTGGCTCGCTGTGTATGGGCACTAGTGTGCTTCCTCTTATGCTGATCCTTTCTTCCTCGATTCTCTTGAACCTATCTCTCTGCTACGAGAGCTTTTTCCATAGTCTTTTGAAAACTCACTATATCATGCATTTCCACCTTCACTCGAACCGAGTAGTCCAGACCCCGAGTAAATAGGATGCAACGGTAGTCCTCAGACACCACCAATTCTGGCACAAAGGAAGCCAATCGGTTGAACTCCGCTGTATGGCGTTGCTATGAGTCTGGGGTCTTTGTTGAACTGCACGCATCAGTGGCCTCTGAAAGGTGGCTAAAGGAGTGAGTATATGAGCTCGAGCCACTATCGGTACTGACTCTAAAGAACTCTCCTCTGGGGTAAGGGTGGTAGTCGGAGCAGCTGATGTCGGAGTCGCTGGTAGCACTGTTGAAACACCTTGTGCAGTCGGAGTTGAAGGATGTACAGTCTGTGACCCCACCACCGGGTTCTGCAACACTGGTAAAAAGGCACTAGTAATTGCCGTTGCTATGAGATTCATGTGGTTCTGCCTTGGCGTTGTAAAGCTCAGTGGTGTATCTGCATCAACTTGCTATGCCCCTGACACTGAGTGCCCATGAGTCGACCGTCTGGAATCTCTCCCTGAACTCCTCGCAGCACTAGTGGCCGGTACATGTACAGAGGCAGGCACCGGAGCGGCTATAGGTGCAGGTGCAGATACAGGCACAGGTGTAGGTATACGTACGAGTGCAGGCGCAGGTGCAAGTACATGTACGATTGCAGGCGCGGGTAAGCCTAAAGGATCAGCTAGTGGCTGAGGCAAAAACACATCTCGCCTCCTTAGTCTTCGCTACCTTACGAGTTCTGCTCGATTTCCGTTTTTGCACTACATTAGACATCTACACGAAATGGATCTCCAGTAAGAAAATTTACTAATATAATCGATTAAAACCAAAAACAAAGGGCAAGATCAAAAATAGGTTATGGTCCTACTGTTTATTCCATGTAATAATATCATCATCATATTATATCGGGACTAATTTTCCTAAATTCATAAAACTCTAAGCTATGATACCAATTTAATTGTCACGCCCCGACCCCATTATCGAACACGTGGCAACCGCTGTATGAGTCCAACAGACCCATACTGTGAAACCCCTGATTTTTGAATAAGAGCAATAGAGTAATTTTAGTATTTGGAGGGTTTAATCGTAAAAGAAATTCTTTAAAAGGACTTATTTGTAAAATCATATGAATTTTTGAAGTATAAGATTTTGATGTGAAAATTATACCATCAGATAGTATTTTTGATAAGGAATCCAACGGCGCAGACGGATCGTGATTTGGACGTCGTTTGATCGATCAATTGTACAATTAAGATTTAATTAAGATTTAAGATTTTAATTAATTAATTAAAAAAAATAAAAAAATATTTTTTTTTCATTTTTCCCACCGAGCGCGCGCGCGACCTCCTCCCTCTTCCTCTCTCTCCTTCTCTCTCCTCTTCTGCAGCGGCGACGGCGACGGCGATCATTTTTCTCGTCGATGCTCCGGCAAACCACATCGAATTAGGCTCCCAAATTTTAGCCACAGGTAGATCTCGACCTCCTCTTCATTTTGATACCAAGATGTCTAAATTTGGTGTAGAGATGAGGGAGAAATCGCGTGAGAGGCGTCGGCGGCGAGGGTTTCGTCGCCGGAGCTTGCTCCGGCGATTACCGGCCATTCCGGCCTTGAAATCTTGCAAACTTGGTACCTATGGATTCTCCTTGACGAGAGCTATCCATTGGTACCGGAGTTGAGGGCTATTGGCCGCCGGTTGGCCGCCGGCGAGCTAAAAACCCTAACTTTAGGATTTCGCCCAAAATTTTAATCGGTGAAATTGATCGCGTATGAGCTATAAAAATTGGGGCAAATATGATTTTTGGAATCCTCATGAAGAGAGCTTTCGATTGGTACCAATATTGGTGCTGATCGAAGAACTTCGCCGGCGAGGGTTCCGACGAACTTTTCGGTGAACTTTCCGGCGACCGCACGTGGATCGAGACAGACCTTAAGTTGGTTCCGATGAGTAAACCGCCAAGTCAGGTGCGTTGGTTCTCCGATGGTAGGATTTATTCAAGCTAGGGAACTCCCGCTGGGGTTTTCTTAGGAACAATTCTTGGATGTCATAAATATGATAAAACATAATGCTTGATAAGATTTGACTGGTTTGCATGTTAGTTTAATTTACTTTACTTAACATGCATGATATACCAGGATTTCCTTATTAAGTTTCTAATATGTCGTAGTATCATGTCGAGCATGTTAAATATTATTTTATTATGTTTCTATGCTATGCTAGCATACCTACCATGCAGACATAGATAGTAAATAACGACATGTTAGAACCTTTGGCGATGTCACCGCCACTTAGACAAAAAATGGGGTCTTTTTCCATATGCCCCGGTTGACCGCCGCGTCCCGACGGTGGTCAAACGGTGACGTTCCCGTTAGGCGCCACTCCCGAGGTTGATGCATAGCGGAGCACTGGGAGCACCACTCCCGACGTTATGCATAGCTTATATATTGGGAGCTGGTAGGGTAAGAGACTGTACAAACTCCATGGTCGGGTTAGACTGGAAATATGGAGCAAGTCCTTACCCGAGATCTTCACCCGCACGAGTGTCGTTGTAGGTGGCCTCGTGATAGTCTTGAGATGGTTAGCAAGGATGAGCCCTACCATGGACGTGGCACCGATGGAGTCGAGGTTGCCACAGCCCATTGTGCGGATGTGTGCCAAATCTCGATAAACGTCGACTGCTACTAGACTGGGAAGGTGATTCCACATGCGACGCCTTGGACAGTGGATCCGTAGACTGCACGGCTATCACCCTTGACGTCTGCAGACGATCGGATGAGTAGTCCGGATCCTAGGGTGGTTATTCCGGCTAGCCGTGGCCAATGATATTTAAGAGAGGTGACCCTGTCTACGGGCAGTGTGTAGTACTAGATGGGTGTCGTGACCCCTGCGGTATCCGGGGAGGATGTAAGGGCACGACGGTTTCGCTAGGGGAGGCATGGTTGGCGACTAGTGAAACAACAGGAGAGGGACTCTGGGTCATCCGTCCTCTCTGCCAACATCAGTGCAGCGGGCATAGGTAGTGACTGAGACAGAAATGCACTGATGGGCTTATTGATACCCCGGCCTGGGTAGTCACTAAGCGTAGGCTGGCAGCCCGAGTTTATAAAACTTTAAAGTCTCATCACGATGCAAGTGACAGACTGTTGACGTGAACACTAGATATAACGTAGGTGACATCTAGTGAATTATACATCGGTATAGTATTTATGATGTTTGTTACTCCCCATGAATTGATTTACACAAATCAAATGGGGACAGACTGTTGACGTTGACACTAGACTTAACTTAGGTGACATCTAGTGGCATGTACATATTTATTCTTTATTTATGTTGTCTTATCGCTCTATATGAAATGTTTAAATTATATGACATGAAAGATGATTATTAATCACCAAGGGCATCCTAGAATACTCCTCCTAGCCTTTGATTTCTTTATTCGGTAGAGCCGTAATTTCGCACTAGGCCGCAAGGCTGAGCACACCATTTTTCCCCGTGTGTGCAGGTGTATTAGATGACTGTCCGACAGATTTGATGAAGATGAGTCCGTCGACGAGTTTATTTTAAATTCTCGATGTCTTTTATTTTAGAATTGTAGTAGGTTTATCGGGACTGTGTTAGAAATTTTGAGTTAGATAATTTAATTGTATATTCCGCTGCATAAACGATGTATATGAATGGTATGTATCACTTGATGCCTTGTATGGGTCTGTCGGGCTCATACGGCGGTTGCCACGTGGTCGACGGCTGGGTCGGGGCGTGACACATACAAGGCATCAAAGTGATACATACAATCTATACAAGTCATTTACACAGCAAAATATTCAATTAAAATATCCACTCAACCTTTCTAATACAGTCCCGATAGACCTACTACAATTTTATGATAATGATATCGCTAAATAAATAAAAGAATAAATTCATTGAAGGACTCATCTTCCTTTATCATCTCGATCAACCATCTAACCCACCTGCACACATGGGGAAAAGTGGTGTGCTCAATCTTGCGACCTAGTGCGAAATTACGGCTCAAAATCGTAACAAGAAGTCAAGTACTAGGGGGAAGTACTAGGATGCCTTTGGGTTTATTAATAATTATTTAAGGTAATTAATATTACCCACAGCGTCGAGATCTAACCGGTGGTGTAAGATTCGATATATCCCTTCTTGTCATCTATGATGTACAACCTGTCAGTTGCTAGTATATATCATCTATGTCCCACATTATATCTGTAACCCTAGTGTATGCCAACAAGCTTTATCTCTAGTATATGTCAACTAGTTGTACCTCTAGTATATGTCGACTAGATGTATCCCTAGTAAATGTCAACTAGATGTACCTCTAGTATACACATCAACTAGAGGTGTATCTCTAGTTTATGGAATGTGTTTATGTCTCTAGATTTTTATCACAAAAATATCGTGTGATTCAACTATCGTGATCGGGGCTGCCAACCTATGCTTAGGGGATCTCCTGATCAGGGAGTTCCCATGAGCCCATCAGTGCCCACTCTATCCATGTCTCTACCTATGCCCGTCGCACTGATGTTGGCGGAGAGGTCGGGTGACCGTGATCCCTCTCCGGTGGTCCACTAGGCGAATTACCCCAGCTCCGCGACCTAGTGACCTGTCACTCCATGCGTTTTCTTCAGATAATCCATGGAGCAACTCGTGTAGTACTACACCAAAGGATCACCGCACCTAAGTGTATGCATCGGCCACGGCTAGTCGATAATAAACCCCAGGATCTCGGACTACTCATCAGGCCATCTGCAGAACGTCTGGAATTGTAGCCGTGTTGTCCAAGGATCCACTGTCCATGGCTATGCGGAAGGAGTTACCGACCCCAATTCACAAGCAGCGATGCCTGCCAGGAGGTGTGCATCCTAGCTGTCGCTGAAGTACTACAACCTCGGTTACATGTTTTGCTAGGTCCTTGGTTTGGGTTCGTCCTTACTAGCCATCTCAGGACTATCACGGTGACGACCAACCGTCACTCGTGCGGGTAGTTTCCGGGTATGAACCACTCCACTAACTGATCTATCCGACCTTAGAGTTAGTCTGGCCCATATCCCCACCAGCTCCCAGTATCTAAGCTATAAGTAGCCTCGGGAGTGGTGTGTATGTGTGATCATCACTATTCGAACTCTAAGGGTTCGATTTATTATCTAGGATGTGTTCCCAATACACCCTCACAATACGTAATCTAGTGATATCCCTAGGAGATGCTAGTATTCACTGTTACATATGTCCCTATCACAACAAGAGTGTCAGGAAATCATTTTGATATTATCTCTCATGTAATGTTTTAACCTTATAGTCAAAATATCATCTTCCTTAGCAAGGCAGTAGCATATCAAATAATAATAATATGGAAAAATAAAGCAGGTATGTAAAGAACTTGATAAAACATGTCAAATAGTATATACATGGCATATAATTCATGCTACATAAATAGTAACATTCTAGCATGCATGATATAACCTATTTAGCAAACATAGCATTTTATGAGTTCAAGGTATCCAGAACCTTCCTAATAACACTTCGACAGGTAGTTCCCTAGTTTGAATAAATCCTAATTACGATGAACCAACGCACCTGAATAATGTAGTTCGTACTTTGGAACCCACCGTACAATAGCTTGCACGTCGTCTAAATATTTCGAGGCGGACTACCTATTTCAAATATCATTATCTTTAGGAATTCTTTCTAATATTAGATATCATCATCTATTCAATTAACATCCTACACCATCAGAAGTCCTCATTCCTTTATAAGATCATTATTTCAGGTCATCTATAGTTTCAACTAATCATCCTCAAATTCCATTTAACTATCACATTTAATAGATAACAAGGTGGAACCAAGCAATTATGCCCTAGTGATGACTTGCATTCGATTCCCCACCGTGAGGGGATGGATGGGACGCCCGAGTTGATCAGGAAAGGGATGGACTCCGACGGCGACGTGTAACTTGATTACTCTTTTTTTTTTCACCCATGCTAATTCCATTAATTACAAATAATTATTACATCAAATTAATCTCAAAATAAGCATACAAGTTTATAATTAATTCTACCTAATTAAATTTTAATTAATCATATTTTAAATTTTTATCTATTAAACTAACTACAATATTAAATTAGTTTAATTAACTTAAATAAATTTTATTAAATTTATACTCATTAAACTCATCCATGACTTGGCCCAAGTCACCCAAGGGCCCAATTAAGACCTATGAAAATTTTTATTATTTTTATTATTTTAATATTATTTTTATTATTTTAATATTATTTTATTTTTTATTTTTTAATATTATTTTATTATTTTATTCAATTGAGTCAGCTCATATCCATCTAAATCCGAGTCCGACTCAAGTTCGGTTCAATTTGATTGGGTTCGACTCGGATCCGATTCAACCAGCCCAATCTAATTGGGTTTGACTCGAGCTCAAAATTTATACTAAGCATACTTAATTATAGTTATCCATGCTTAATTAATCGTTAAGCATAATTAAGGAAAAGGGGCGAGATCGGCACCTTCCGCCGCGCCCTTCGCCGATCCCCTTCACCGACTCCTCGCCGGAGCTTCCGCCGCCCACGCCAGAATGAACTCGCCGGCCAACGAACCCGGCGCCCTCATGCGCGAGACGACTGGAAGCGCTGCAATTGATCCGACCGTAAGCATGAAGCGCCGGAGCTTTCGGAGGTCACAAGATCACCCGCGGACGGCAAGCATGACGGTCGTGCAATCGGAGGTGGGAAGAGGTCAATAGGGACCAGATTTCTCACCTACAACTCGCGAACAACTATCGGAACCGGATCGCGTAGCAGAACGGGCAGAAGAATTGATTCACTCGTCTCCTCCGCGAGCACGTTATGCTCCAAGCTCGCTGCCAATCGCCGGCTTCACCTGCCGGCCTCAGGGTGGATTATCGGCTGCTACACCTTCATGGGGACGGAGCAAGGCGATGTAGACGGGTTGCGACGGTCGATAGAGGCGAAGTCGCGGCGGCGACTTCCCCGTGTGCAGCGGTGGAGACCCGGGAACGAAGCAGAGGGCGAGCAGAAATGGAGCCGCTGTTATGCTTTTCTCTGGCGGTCCTCCTCTCGACGATGGCGACGGGTGTGGTCCGAGGCAACGGCAACTTCACCGGCGATCCTTCCGTCGCTCGTCGCTGCTGCATGGAGTGCGAAGGGAAGAAGACGCCGTGCGGATTAGGGCGAGCTCCATCGCCCTCTTCTGTGCAGTTCTTCAATGGGTTGGTTCGACTGAACCGGTCGACCAGGCCGGTCTAACCGAACCGGCCGGTCTAAATTTTTTTATTTTTTTTATTTAAAGGTGGGGGTTTACACTCATGATATAAGTATCTAACACCATGTTCCCCCTTTTCTTATTTCTTATTTGTCACCATAGAAATAGAAGACAAAGAACAAAATAGATGTTTCGATATTCATTGTTTAATGTTGCTCATGCATATGACCAAGAAAATATTGAGTGCAAGACATGACAAATTTATTTATCATATTATGAAAGAAAACATCAAAGAAAAGAAGTAGCAAAATGTTTCTCAACTATTTTAATTCAATAATACATTAACAATAACACAACTATTCTTGGAACCTGTAATTAGTATACTACGTTACTAAATTTTAGAAGCATGACTTTTTATTCAATATGACGTCTAACTCTCTAATAAAATAATTATTGTTGTATATATTATGCTAACAAACAAATAGAATTTAATATCTAAAGTCTGCAAATTTACTACAACATGTATATATTTATTAAATTAGAAATGGTATTTATCTGCTATATATAAATATATATAAAGCAGCAATACTCATGTTATTATATAATTTTGAGTATTAAATTATTATTAAATGTCAAGGAGATTATTATTTCATATATCATCTGCATCCAAAGTTTTAATTTTCATTAACAAAGAACAATTGTAGACTTTAACTATATATATTTAATTATTATCACTATTAGTATTTTTATTTTTGGATTCTTGAGTCTACCCAATATTATATATTATTCTAAATAGTACTTTTAGAAAAATATTTTTTGATTAAATTATCAGTAACCATCACGTACAAGTAAATGAAGGCAAAATAAATATATATATATATTCACTATGATCTAATAGATGTATATAAAATAAAATATTTTAATCTTCTCAATATTTAAAATTAAACTAAGAGTAGTATCATCAAACAATTTCATTCAAGAAGAAAATTAAAGACACGAGAGAAAAATTTATAAAAAATAATAATATAATCTGATATCCAAAATCTACACTAGTGACGATCTCTACCACATATCCCAAAAATATATTTATTTTCCCATATACATTCTCCTTAGGTTCAGCCGAAAGCTTGCCAATCTTAATTGTTGGTGATAAAAAGGTGTAAATGAGGAGATTTAGGAGTTAGGTTTAGATAGTTGTCTCTGATTTTCCATTGAATAAAGGAAACTAATATTGTTGTCCCGAACTCCCTTTCTTTTTTATTAATCCTTATTTTCTTAATTAATGAGAAGTAAACTTATTTTAATATATATATATAGATATATCTATAAATATACATACGGTAAATAATTATTCTTACGAGGTGGATTGTATTTATATGTATACTTTATATATATATCTATACATATTAACTTATATATATATATATTTAAAATAAGATTTCATTTCTACTCTAATCAGAATCTAGCTACGTATCTATTTTATATATAATTTATTTATATAGTTAAATATACATATAGATCTTGATCTTACTATTATTATTATTTATTTATTTATATTTATCTATTTATACACATATTTATCGATCATTTTTGACACATCTATGCATATATATAACGGTATGTATATATATGCACCTACTTATTTATTGACACATATATATTTTCTATAAAAAAAAAGAGTTTACACTACCCGCATTGGAATAAATTTGGAACACTTTCAGATATTGAGAGTTTGTCAATTTAAGTGGAGGATTGAAGCATTATTAGATTCTTCATCAAATCTTATGTAATAATTAGTATAATCTTATGTAATAATTAATTAATAGTTAATTTTTATCTATTAATTAGTATGCCCTTCTATTAATTAGTAACTTATAATATTTTGTATCCACCTACGGATATCTCAGATGAAATTGATCCGAGTGAATTATAGTAATAATTGAATAGAATTTTTATTTTTATATATTTTTTCAATCTTTTATATTGTCTGAATTCAATTATTTTTCTTCATTTCTAACCGCATCCCCACCCCGTGCCTACGAGCGGAAGCACCGGTGGCACCATCGTGTTGATGTTCTCGGAGGAGGAGCCGACGGTGGCAGAGAGACACAATGCGCATCCTGGGAATGCACGCCATGCGGTGGTGGCACACATCGCCACGGCCAGGGGCACCTTACTCTCCGGTGACGTGGTTTTCTCATTCCAACAGTCCGAAGGCTTCAAATTGGGCGGGGGTCAGAGATGCAGCATTTGCTCTGAGTCTCATTTCCAATGTCCGATTCCTATCATCATTTTCGCACCGGCAGCAATTTGAACGAGGTCACAGGGTCAATTCAGCAACGCGGCGGCCGCCGTGATGGCGTGCTTCTCCGGTGTCACGACGACGCGGGGACCGCCGTCATGGTTGGCGTCGCCTCTGCGCACAACGCCGGCAGCACCCTACGCGCTGGTGGTGGCGGGGCTCCTGGAGTCCATGTCTCGGCGGATCTGATTGCAGCAGATATGGCGTTGTTGAGCTTCAACGTAGCTTCCAATTTCGCCCTTTTCCTCGGCTTGACGATAAAACGCGGCGTCCGTCGCTTCAGATTTCATTCGACATTGTAAACTTGCAATCTGTTGGGAAAACGATTAAGGGGCATTCTAGGTTTCTTGGTTTGAAGGAACAGAATGGTGATTGCGGCGGTGGCCAACAATCTAGGAAACGCTTTATGATTTCTCATTGGTGACCGAGTGATTCAGCCTTCCCAGTTCACTTCTAGAACAAGAGATTGGTAAGCAGAGTCTAATTCTAGGGGCTAAATTACACTCTAAAAGGAAAAAAAATCCAGGAGTTACGTTTACCAGATTGTGTCGGTGGATGAGTGCTTGGATTAAATAGATAAGCCATGCTCCGGAACAATTGATCAGTATCCCATCCCATCACACTTTCGAATTTGCTCACCTAAATATTTTTGCGCTCTACAATTGGATAATGCAGAAGATATATTTCCTCTCTCTCCTGGTCAAACAAGAAAAAGACATACGACGCCCTTGATATTTTTTCGGATATTTGAGAGCAGGAGTAGGCCTCAGGTGTTCCAGCACCGCACCGCTCTTTCTCTGTACATTGACAAAAACCCTTATCCCTCTTCTCTCTCCCGCTATCTACACTACGCCTGGTTCTCCTCCACCTTGAGAGCTGCCACCTCCTCTTGCTCAGCCGCAGCAGCTGGGGCAAACCTGTCCGTTGCCACTACCACCGGCGCCGCTGCCCTCGATCTCTCCTCCAGTTCTCTCCGCAATACCAGTGGCACGACGGAGGAGGGCCACCCGAGGAAGTATGGCACGCAGCAGACGCCGCTACTGGTGTCCACGCTGGCCATCACGGTGGAGGCGGAGCTGGAGAAAGACGGGCCACAGCTCTCCTCGTTCCCGTTGATCGTCACGAAGGACGTCTCCTGGCGGTAGGACGGCGACGACGGGGAATGAGGGAGCGCGGCGCCGTCCATCTCCTCCTCCAACCACTTCATCACGGCCGCCACCGCCTCCTCCTCCATCTCCACCTCTCCGCCGTCGTCGAGGATCGCGGAGTAGTTGATCCTCATCGTCACGGCCACCTCCCCCTCCGCTCCTCCCCCGCTGCCGCCGTCTTCCCTCCGCTCGCGGCCACCAGACTCCTCCTCCTCCTCCTCCATCTCCCTCGTTCGCGGCGGAAGCAAAAAAGATTTCGACCCATCATATATAGCAAAAGCGATGTGCTCCTCTGTCTCGGCACGGACACGCGCTACGAAACCTCGAGCTACGCCCTGCGTGAATGACGTCAGTAAAAGGGTCCTGCATTCGACGCCCTCCCTGTTCCCTGGAACGACCCACACAGCGCAATCGTCAACACCGGAAAGGACGGCAAGCCGCGTGGAAAGCGGGGGGCTGACACGTAGGCTGGTACGACGTGGCAGGTGTAGGAGAGCAGGGTCGTAATGGAATTGCGTGTTGGGGGCAGGAGACGGGATCCGGGCAGAGTTATTGCTTTCTCGCTTCGAGCGTAGAAAATAATGAGCACGACGGGATCGGCTGCGAAAATTATTGCAGGAGGACACCACGCACCGCGCTCTTTAAATTTTTGTGTGAGATTGGAGGCTCACCTACTTAGGCGTCTGCAGGGACCGCTGCGGAATGAAGCCAGTAATAGTAATATGTTTATTTGTTATTTTTAATTGGTTTCTATTTATAATAATATATCGGCAACTTCTTTTGTCCAATATGTCATTTTCTGCGTAACAATACACGGATAGTTTTCTATTATGACGAATATTTTGTCTACTTCCTCTGGCCAACGCGTCCTTTTCTGCCCAAAAAGAAAGGCGTACTGCCGAAGACATACCCACTCCGACCCTCATTTATTTCCTCTGATTCCTTTTCCTCTTTTTTTTTTTCTTCTTATCATCCTCCCGTTGAGTTTAAGTAGCATGCCATGAGCATGTTTAGGGACCTGCGTGATCGCAGTGAATTAGGTGGCAGCATGTGGTAGCCTGCGTCGGTGTTTGTGTGTGTGCGTTTAAATCGGCAGCAGAAACAAGAAGACACATGACAAGTAATTAGGAAGTTGTTGGCTTCTGCTGCAGCTGCCGGAGCGGCCTCTTTCGCGGCGCAGCTGCAGGGCAGTTGCGCGCCGCTCCGTCCGCCGACGCAGGCGGTGCAGTTTGTAACGTCGCAGGCGGCAGCATGGGCAGCACAATAATGAAAAGTTTATAAAATGCAAAACTTAAAATGATTCATCTCGAGAATGGACCGACCACACCGACAGCGTTTGATCCCTTGCTTGATTTTTTTTTTTTTAAAAAAAAGAGAGATTGCAGATTCCAGCTCAATACAACTACTCCCACAATAAAGTATCGTTGACGATAAGGATAGAAATCAATCAATTCAATCAATAAATTGCAAAGAAAAATTACAGCACCAGTCAACTTCTCCTTTCCCGCCTTTGCTTTTTCACAGCACATTGAATTGAGGCAGTATCATGGATCACAGAGTCCACTTCCAGATCTTGATGCGGAGCTTAACCTTGCAGTCGCTGGCCGACGAGGCTGCCCCCGCCGCCTTGCCCTTGGGGACGGGGACGTCGATCCCCTGGCACCGCACCTTGATCCCTATCTTCTTCGTCTTCAGCGCCCCCACCTTCACGCCGGCCTTCGTCTCCATCTCGATCTCCACGGGCAGGCCGGCGCTGCTCCCCTTCCTCAGCCCCGACGCCGCGGCGGTGTCCAGCTGCTGGCCGGAGCTGGAGGCCGAGGCGGAGAGCAGCGTGGAGCCGCCGAAGTCGCCGACGAACGCCGCGAAAGTCCCGTCGCCGAGGTCGGCGCCGCCGGAGAGGACGGAGAAGGAGACTGGGTCGTAGAGGTATGCGAGCTTCTTGTTGGGGTTGCGGGCGGTGACGTTGAGGTCGAGGCGGGAGCTGAGCTGGCCGGAGGAGGAGACGTTCAGGGCGGCGAGGCGGAGAGCGGAGACGGAAAACAAGGGGCGGTGGGGACGGTAGACGGCGTAGAAGACGCCGACGGCAACTGCGGCCAGGATGACGAGCCCTACTAGGAGGCTGACGAAGAAAAGGCAGCAGGAGCAGCAGAGGCTGCGGCGTCGGCCGCGGCGGGAGGGCTTCCCGGGGTTGGGGCGATAGGCGAGGCGGGTGGCGCCGTTGATCTGGGACTTGGAGGGTGGGAACGGGAGCGGGGGCGCTCCGCTCGGCTTGGAGGAATGGTAGACCTGGTTCTCGGCGTCCGCCATCGTCGAACCTCCTCCTCCTGATCTCGTGACGGAAGCGAAGCAGGGGATATGAATTATGAACAAGGGAAGGAGGGAGGGGAAGAGGAAAAGAACACTTCAGCTCGCAGCAGAGATGGCGCCGAGTCACCTAACGCTGGTGATGATTAGTATATTTTATGTTATCAGGACCGTTCGATTTTGGATCCGACGATTGGGATGGCGAGAATATTCTGCGGGGCAAGTATTATGCGAGGACAATGAGCTGAGCTGGCAATTAATAAATGCGGAGAGAGGTGGAGTTCGAAAAAGGCCATCCGGGAGATGAAAAGGATCGGCGACTTGACGAAACAAACTGGTGCCAACTGTGAAGTGGGATTTAAAATGATTTGGGAAGAAAAGAATAATGGGGAAGGAGGTCGAAGAAGGCATGAGGGTGGATATTGATTGGACAAAATGAGGTCGGGTCTTCTTGCGCCGTGAGCGTATGTTTATTTATTTATTCACGAGTCATGAGTCATGTTATGACCATGTTAAGGTTTGTTTAGCTTGCTCATTTATTCCTTAATCATGGAGTGGTTGGTTGCCTTTTTGTCATCTTCACGTTCGTCGGTTACGGCGGAATCAATTAACCGTAAAAATCATATAATTTATAATAGCAGGTTTTTCAATATTTTATATCGTTACAGATAAATTATGAAATAAATAGTCGACGTCATAAATCATAGATAATTTTAATATATCATAATTAAAGATATATATGTTCGGAGGGATTAGAATCGAGCTCGAGGAAAGATAATAAAATTTATTTAGCTAAGTAAATTAAGTTGAGAATGCATGACTTAATGTGATAAGAAAAATTGAACGCCCTGCTGAAGGACTTTTAGCATATAAGACGGTAAAGAGTAAAACTTGGTTAAAAAAGTGGAAAAAATATTAGCATGCCACAGAATGCATTAACTAAACCCCATGTACAGTTAAAATGGAAAATAAATACATTAATAATATTTTATAAAAAATAAGTAAATATATCATAGATACTATTAATTTTTAAAAAATCAATAAAACACTAAATATTATAAACTCAATCCTCTCGTTATGATACACACAACTATAAAACTCAATTATCATAGATTTTTACTTATTTTTTAAGAATACTTGTTATTATAAATTTTAACTAAGCCATATTCATCACTATCTTTTTAGAGAATAATTACCCACGGAATGCGTCGATAAGAATATGATACTTAGTATAATAACTTAATCTAATATTTTCCTATATAAATAAAAATACAAGGATAATGTATAAATACATACTAAAAAAATTAATTAACTCATCCGACGTGAGCAAAATTGGCCTACCCAGGAAAAACCAGACTGCCCCTTTGATCTACCCTATAAGTACGGATAAACACCTTGATAAACACCTTAGTGGATCTGTTGTATCTGGAAAATACTAGATCTGAAACTTGCAATTGTGGGCAAGAGCATTTATGGATGCTCCCACTGCGCTCAACTTCTTTATTAATCGGCAGGCAGCATCATTTAATGCTCTGTTTCGTCGACGGCACATTTATTCTACTAAATTGCCTGCTAATCAGTCATTGCCATCATCGTACTGGTAATCCTCGTGGTGATGCCTGCCTGCAGTCCCGCTGTCTATTGATTGGCCGATGCATTCATCATCATCGTCGTCGTTTTACTCTTCAAGGGTCACATTTAAATAAGAACAACGAAATCTACGGTGTTTAAAATGTGCCACCCACCTCATCTTCCATTAAAATAAGTATACGACTTCGCTGCATTCACACGGCGTAGAATTCCATTCATCTCGTCATAATACTCGTATTCACATGTCTTCATTACCCCCAGTTGTTTATATTTATATCCACGCTGTGTCATGTGCCTCCACCCCCGATCTCAGTGATCAGATCCGTCTACTCGACAGGGTCGATCCATTCGGCTGACATCGACACGTGTCATATTCTGATGTCAGCATTGCAGTTGCCCTCCTACATAACTAAATATATGTCGTCGTTAAACGACGCCCATCTTCTGCTCTCCAACCATTATATATCTGCGATCTGATAAAATATCTTAATTTGACTCCGTCGCCTCCTCCTGCCGATTTAAAAAGCACTCAGACTAACCACATCATCTAACAGACTACTTGATAAGATGATAAGATGTAACGAATTAGCGTGTGAAACTAAGAAGGCCAAGCGACCTTGAAGTCTTTATTTTTTAAAATTTCTGCTGCTCTCCTTTTTACCCTTCCGAGCGATGATGACCCACAGCGAGGAGTTGGGTGTCCCCTAAAACGTCCGCACTCGGAAGGAAATTATAAAAAGTGACCCTCGTCGAAACGTAGAAGGTCGCTCCGCTTTTGCCCTCTTTCCTGCGGCTTACCCACTCGAATACAAGAAGGTTCACGGTGGGAGCCGCAGTTTGTACTGAGCGTTGTCGCATGCGTAAGAAGACGAGTATGCTCGTGCTGGGTTTTCTTTACTAACGTGCACGCCCCCACGTGATCCGCTTATAAATAAGCCTCGTCGCTGCGCTCCTCTCCCCCCACTCTCCATCGCGGAGTGAAGGGCGTGGCGCAAAGAAGCGACAAAATGCTGGAAGCGGCGCTGCCTTCCCTCGTGGCCTCTGTTTACGGCTGGTGCACGCCGGCCGTACTCTTCCTCATCGTCAACATCGTCATCGGCAGCATCGCCGTCGCCTCCAGGTGCTCCTCCCACCGCTGCCACCACCACTTCGCCGACGACGGCGCAGCCCCTCCCACTGGCCGTCTGCTCTCCCGATCTCTGTCCCGTTCGTCCTCCTTCGTTCTCGACCGCCTCTGCTCTTTCAACCTCCACTGCTACTCCTCCGGCGAGATCCACCCTCCTGTCGCCGCCCACGCCTCGTCCGAGATCGCCTCCGACGGCGGCCCCGGAGCCCACCCCGGTCGCTCCCTCGTCCGATCCGTTTCCCGCTCCTCTTCCATCGTCCTCGAACGCCTCCGCTCCTTCAGCATCCAGCACTACCTCTCCGGCTCCCAGATCCCCCTTTCCGCGGACGATCACGAGACCCGGGCCGTGGGAGAGGCGGCTCTCAAGGAAACGGCGACGGAGCGGGAGCGCGTCCCGGAGCACAATGATCTGGCGCGGAGCCAGTCGGACACGAAGCCGACGGCGGGGGAGGCGCCGCCGAAGCTGGCGGTGCGGATGAAGAAGTCGGCGAGCGAGAAGTCGCCGTTCGCGCACTTCGAGGAGGCCGAGGTCGAGGAGACGATGGATCCGGCGGAAGGAGACGAGGGCAGCGAGGTGGACGCGAGGGCGGACGACTTCATCAACCGGTTCCGGCAGCAGCTGAAGTTACAGCGCTTGAACTCCATCTTGAGGTACAAGGAGATGATCAACCGTGGAACTTAAAATTAATCTGTACTATTAATTAGTTATAATACTATTTTTCCTCCTCTGCTTGCAGTACATAAAGCAAAAAAAGGAAAAAAATAGCGTTAGTATTTTTGTGCTTTTTCTATCGTGAAAAAGGCAGAGTTCGTTTGAGATTTTTATTTCTGTAGCCTTTTGGACGGTTCTTTCTGAAAAAAAAAAAGAATGATTGCTATGATGAGACTAGGAATCCAAGTGCCACCATTTGGTAAATATTTGGGTGTTGGATCGATATTATCTTAACGGAAGGAATCCATGTGTCGTGATGTGAGCTTGGACGGTCGAAGCACATGGTTTTACAGTGGCGGTGCATCCGATTAATTAAACGCGGTGGGTTTCTCGTCTCTTTGGAAATGGCGGTGCAGGTGGCTCAAACTCCAAGGTGCGCTCATGGCGAGGAGCATGGTCCGACCGACCGAGGGCGTCGGATTATATTGCCCTCAACCCGACTCTTCCCTTTTTCTCTTTCTCATGATTTCCGTATCGCTTCTTAAGTTCAGTTCCATGTATTGATCCAGGTCTTTTTAAAATCATGGCGAGTGAGTTTGTTTCATGAGAGATAGAAAACCAAACTATAAATAAAAGATAAAGGTATATTAAGAATTGAAGATGATCTTTGGTCATGGATAAAAAATTAACTAAGAAGTAAAGGAAATCATATAGATAAATAATAAATTAAGAATAAAAGAAAGAAAAGGGAAATTATATAGATGAAAAATAAACTAAGGAGAAAAGGAAGAGGAGGATTTAACGTGGCTCTAAGATCAACTTATTATGAATTGAAGGGTAGATCTTATAGAGTTAGTTATAAAATTAAGAATAGAATAGAATAGAAGATGATCACATAAAATCACACAAAAGAATAAAGGATTTAATATTATTTAAAATATTCCTAACATTCATATTCCATTTGAAACAAAAATTACATATATTAAAAGTATAAATAAAAATAGATGACCTTACAAATGGTATCTAAATATCTCAAATCTGGATAATTAAAAGAATCACCGTCTCTCTCTTAGAACCCAAATATTTAACTTTTAATTATTTTTTTTCTACTGCTCTTTTACTTTTACTCTCTTCACTTCACTTGCAATATCAGATGAGGACGAAGCAAGTGTTGGAGGGCGCAGGTATGCTGGACGGCACAAGCATTATTCCATATTTTTTATTAATAATCAGTTTGTCCAAAAAATAATTTTATCATGTTATTTTGGCATTAAATATTATAATTGGACAATAAAAGATAAATTCAAGTAAAATATAGGAGTATTAGTACGGTAAATTTTTTATAAAAAGATGAAAAAATTACTTTACTATGTTGGTAAAAAATAATAATGTTTCAAATTTATAATCTTCCTAAAAGTTTTAAATTTTCGGTGGGTAAATTACATGTGCCAATTGCGTACGTATTCCAAATCATATAATATATATTCCAAATTATATATTACAAATATCTCTTAACACTTTACCTTCTGTGCCGTTAACAACAAAGCCTTCAGGTTGATGGATATATACCTCTTCTTCAAGCGTGCCAATTAGGAATACAGATTTTACATCCATTTGATGTATCTCCCAGCTTCTTTGAGCAGCTACTGCAAACACCATTCTAATTGAATCTAGTCTTGCTACTGGAGCAAATACTTCCTCATAGTCAATCCCCTCTTGTTGCACATAACCCTTTGCAACAAGTCTAGCTTTGTATTTCACTGCATTTCCTTGAGCATTTCGTTTTATTTTAAACACCCATCTTAATCCAATTGGCTTGTGTCTTGGTGGTAGATCAGAAAGAATCCATGTTTGATTCTTTATGATCTGTCCATACTCCTCCTCCATGACTGTTCTCCAAACATCAACAGAAGCTGCCTCTTTGTAATCAGAAGGCTCAGTATCAAATGCTTGAGAAAACAAAGCATGATCAGTCAATATATTTATTTGATCATGAGGAACACACCTCCTTGGTAGCTTTGTAGATGCTAGCCAGAGCTCGGGTCTTTCTGGGTACTTCTGTGGAGTCATCTATATTGTCACCTCCACAAGTAAATTTAGGTGGAGAATCAAGAGAAAATGGAATTGGAGGATCTGCTCTAAAACTAGGTACTTCTGACTGATACTGTACATTCGTATCAGCTTGCGTGCCAACAAGAGTATCAGACAATGGTACTCCTACTTGTGTTGCAAAATTTGACACTCTACTGAGTATCTGTTAGTGTGTATCAGAATTACATGGTGTACGCTTGGTATTAGAGTTGCTGCTGCTGCTGGTACACATATCAGAAGTCATAGCATCAACATTATCCTGAAAATGCTGTTGAAAAATGTTAGTATCACAAGTAGTATCAGACTTCAGAAAACTGTTACCATGCAAATCTAGTTTTTCAGCTTCACTAAAGACACAATCCCTGCTAACAACAATGGATTTTGACTTTGGATCATAGAATCGATATGCCTTGGAACCAGGCTCATATCCTACAAACATCACCTCTTTGCCCCTGTCTTCAAGTTTATTCAGATGAGTCCCAAGAACCTTCACAAATGATTTACAACCAAATACCTTCATGTGAGAAACATTTGACTTTCGGCCACTCCATCCTTCATATGGAGTCATGTCCTGCAGGCTCTTTGACAAAATCCTATTCAATATATAGACCGAGGTATTCACAGCCTCACCCCAGAAAACCAATGGCACATCCATGGTTTTCAGAAGTGATCTTGTCATGGACATTACTGTCCTATTCCTCCTCTCTACCACCCCATTTTGTTGTGGAGAGTAAGGAGCAGTCAAGAACCTTTTTATCTCATGTTGTTGGCAGAATGTCTTGAAGTCATTGGAGTTAAACTCACCCCCTCTATCTGACCTGAAAGATTTTATCTTTGAACTGCTTTCAGATTCAGCCAAGACCTTAAATTGTTTAAAAACATCAAGAGCATCAGATTTTTGTTTAAGCATAAACACCCACATGAATCTGAAAAAATCATCAACAATCAAAAAGAAGTAATTACTCCCTCCTAATGAAGAGGGAATTATGGGACCACAAAGATCACCATATATCAATTCTAAAACCTTTTGAGCTCTAAAGGTTGTCGCATCAGGAAATGTTGACCTGATCAATTTTACAACAGCACACTCTGCACAAATTTCCTTTGCTAAAGCAATTTTTGGAAGCCCCCTGACCAAAGACCGATCACACATGAGCTTCAAGGCCTGATAGTTTACATGGTCAAATCTATGATGCCATAACTTACTGTTCAATTCAGTACTAGTTAGTAGACAATGATCAGTTGCACTTATTTTCAACGGATACAATCTATTAGGTGTTCTTTTCACATTCAACAATCCTTTTCCGAATTTATCAGTGACAACTAAATTTCCATATTTAATTGTCATGATATAGCCTAACTCATCGAGTTGTCCAAGGCTCAAAATATTTGACTTTAAGGAAGGTATGAAAAGAACATTTGAAAGACAGCAACTGTTACCTTCACCAACAGACAAATAAACAGATCCTTTTCCTCCGATTTCAGCCAACGTGCCATCACCGTATCTAACTTTCCCAGCTATAGTCTCATCTAGTGATTGGAAGAACTCCTTTTTTCCTGTCATATGGCACGTCGCTCCTGAATCCAAGTACCAGATATCACAGGAGGGAGAATCCGAAGTGATATTTTGAAGTAGCACATCGGCTTGAGACTCCTCCTCTTCAACTACCATCAACACAGAATGTTGAGGTTGAACTTCTTGTTGAATTTTGTCATCAGTTTGTTCAGCCAGAAATATCACATCTTCTTTTCTGCATTCAGACGCATAATGTCCAAAATTTTTGCAATTAAAACATTTAACAGAAGACTTATCTTTCCTGGACTTGCTATACTGTGGTGGATTACTGCAGTTTGCATCTGCAGAAGTGTGCCGATCAAGAAAGTGTCTACCACGTCCACGATTTCTTCCTCTGAAGTTGTTATTGAATCCGCGTCCACGACTGCGAAGATTTCCATTGTTGCCTCTTCCTCTCGGTTCCCAAACAGACCGAGTAAACAAAACTTGGTTCTCAGAAGTTTGTTTTCTAGATTTTAGCCTCACTTCAAATGTCTTCAAAGCGCTTACAACATAATCAACCGTCATGATTGAAGTATCTTGGAATTGTTCCAGGTTGCATGCGACTGGATCGAACTTGGAGGGTACTGAGCGAAGGATTTTTTCCACAACTCGTTCTTCCTTCACTCTTTGACCAATGTTTCTCATTGTAGTCACAATCGAGGAGAGACGATTAACAAAATCATCAACAGATTCATTATCGTGCATGTAAATACTTTCAAACTCACCTCGATGTTGGTTCATGCGTATCTTCTGGAACCTCTCGTTCCCACCATGGATACTCTTAAGTGCCTCCCATGTCTCCCTTGCCGACGCCTTATCAGCAATCAACATCAAAAATTCATCACTGAGTGCTTGATGAATGAACGACATGGCTATATAGTCCAAGCGCTTGTCAACAGGACGATCATCTCCGTCCACTGGTTCAATCGCTTCCCAGACCCCTTGTGCCTTCAAGAAGGAGCGAATTCTAATTGCCCAAGTAGCAAAATTTCCTCCCTTCTGAAGCATCGGACAAAATCCAATACTGCCTCCTCCTCCACTCGGAGAGGCTTTGGAACCAGTAGAACCCATCAAACTCATCACGGGTTCTTTTCCACTCGCCGGGGTTGTCATCAGGGCTTTCTTTCCATATGACATGCACTCTTTGATATCAGCAAAAACAAAGAAGCGATGCACTCTACGTCAATGGGAGGATGATAGTTGTTCTTCTTTTATGTGTGTATTTTTTTTTTGTTTGGCTCTGATACCAAATGAAAGAATCAAAACAGAGTACCAAGACAGAACAGAGAACAACACAAAGAAGAACAATGATATTGTGGAAGAACTTGTCTCTTCAAAATATGCTCTGTTTCACTGTTGTATATAGTATCAACAGTTCAGGAAAAACAAACTGCAAAATACAACTGCTATGAAAAATAAAACCATATACTAAAACACGTATACAACAAAACAAGCTTAAGTTTTACTCCAACAGGGAGAAGCTGAACGAGAACTTCCATGCTCTCAGACTGCTGCTTCCACCCGGTTCCAAGGTACATAAAGTTTACTGCCACCGGTCGATCGATCGAGTCGTAATTCTCCGAGCAATGCAACTGCATATGTGGCGTAAAAGGACAAGGCGTCGGTGCTCGCAAACACGAGGAACTACTTGAACTCCTTGAAGGCTCAGATCAAAGATCTCGAGGAGAGGAACCAAATGCTGGAGACGCAGCTCGAAGAAGACACCGTCGTCGAAGCTGACGACGATGAACCCGAAGAAAGAGTGCAGGTTCGAATAATAAGCCGCGCCGCCGCTGATAACAATCGGCTTTGGGAAGAAGAAGAAGCGGAGATGATCGAGTTGGTCATCCGTGTTCTTGGATGCCCGCAGCACATGAGAGACGATCATCAACAAGCGTTCACATCGTTGTGGATGGACGCCGCCGGCGGATCGCCACCAAACAATAATCCATTCGGAAGAGCCAATCTCAGGCTCAGCCTCCAAATGAAGGTACGTAAATTAATCATTCCCTCTTTTTCTTTGGGAAAGAAGAGGTTTTTCTTTTTTAAAAAAATCATGTCCGCACAAGTCAAACACAGTAAACATTTTTCCTTTTTTCTTTGTTTTTTCAACGGCAACGTCAGCGTCAGAGAAATAAGACGGTAAAAGGTTGTCGAACACGAGGATTCAATTCTGTATGAATAAAAATACGTGAACTATACGATGAATGTATAAATAAATGGAAAAAAAATACAGTGTCGATGGTTAAAAGAAATAAATTAATTAAACTTATCAGGCGTGGGCAAAGTCGGCCTACCACTGATCTAATTTATTAATACGGAGAAACTCCTTCGTTGATTTGTTGCTTATAGAAAATACTAGATCTGAAACCTGCAATTGTGGACAAGAGCATGAACGGATGCTCCCGGTCTGTGCTCCCAATACGTTCAATTTATATCGACGGTCAAGTAGCATTATTTAATCCTCTGTTTGTGGACGGTACATTTATTCTACTAAATTGCATCATCACTGTGACTGCTGTCTATTGGATGATGCGTGGATTGCTATTATCATTATTTTACTCTTCAAATGCCACATTAAATAACCAAAATCTACCGTGTTTAAAATCTCCTGCCGGACTCATGTTCCATTAAATACGTGGTCTGATTCCCCAGTTGACCGAGGTAGGTCTCACGGATTTGCACCGTTAATCGGATCACCTGACATGATGTCTTCGTAATACCAGCAACGTGAAGTCCTCTGTTAAACTCATATTTAAACTGGACGTCACTGAAGATCATCATATTACATGCTCATAGGTTTCAACTCAGAGCACACATGTTTCTCTGACTCAGCCACTTATGTCCTACTCTAGTCCTGATAAATGTGATATTTGGACTAACCGCATCTAATTACAAAATATGTAGGGATGCGACGCTTTGGACCCACGGCATCTCACAACCGAATAAGACGTAACAAATTAGTGCGGGTGAAAGTAAGTACGCGGGGTACTCTGGAAATCTTTTTTTTTTTTTTAAACTTTTTTTATCTTTTGCTGCACTCCCCAAGCGATGCGATGATGACAGAGCGTGGAGTTGTGTGTCCCTTGAACCGTCCACATGCCGAGGGAAATTATAAAAATTGACCCACGTCGAAATGGTCAATGTCGTTCCTTAAAAATAATTTGCCTTCTTTCCCGAGCTCCTACCCAATCGAATACACAGAGGCTCCTGTCGAAGGTTCACGGTGGGAGCCGCAGTTTATAGCGTGCGTGCTGCTGACTGCGTAAGAAGACGTGCGAGTGCTGGGTTTATTAGTAATGTGCACGCCCCACGTGATGCGCCTATAAATAAGCCTCGTCGCTGCACTCCTCTCCCCCACCTCAACTCTCCGACCCATTGCCGAGCGAAGGGGACGGACAAAATGCTGGGAGCGGCGCAGCAGTCGATCGGGGCCTTGGTTTATGGCTGGTGCACGCCGGCCGTACTCTTCCTCATCGTCAACATCGTCATCGGCAGCATCGCCGTCGCCTCCAAGTGCTCCTCCCACCACCACCACCACTTCGCCGACGACGGCAGAGCCTACCCCGCTGGCCGTTTCCTCTCCCGATCTCTCTCCCGTTCGTCTTCCTTCGTGCTAGAACGCCTCCACTCTTTCAACCTCCACCGCTACTCCTGCGGTGAGATCCACCCTCCTGGCGACGCCCACGCTTCGTCCGATATCGCATCCGAGGGCGGTGCCGGAGCCCACCCGGGCCGCTCCCTCGTCCGATGCGTTTCGCGCTCCTCTTCCATATTTCTCGACCGCCTAAGCTCTTTCAACGTCGGCTGCTACTCCTCCGGCGAGATCCACCCTCCTGTCGCCGCCCACGCCTCGTCCGAGATCGCCTCCGACGGCGGCCCCGGAGCCCACCCCGGTCGCTCCCTCGTCCGATCCGTTTCCCGCTCCTCTTCCATCGTCCTCGAACGCCTCCGCTCCTTCGGCATCCAGCACTACCTCTCCGGCGCCCAGATCCCCCCTTCCGCGGCCGATCACGAGACCGAGGCCGTGGGCGAGGTGGTTCTCCCCGAAACGGCGACGGAGCAGGTGCGCGTCCCGGAGCACAATGATCTGGTGCGGAGCCAGTCGGACATGAAGCCGACGGCGGGGGAGGCGCCGCCGAAGCTGGCGGTGCGGATGAAGAAGTCGGCGAGCGAGAAGTCGCCGTTCGCGCACTTCGAGGAGGCCGAGGTCGAGGAGACGATGGATCCGGCGGAAGGAGACGAGGGCAGCGAGGTGGACGCGAGGGCGGACGACTTCATCAACCGGTTCCGGCAGCAGCTGAAGCTACAGCGCTTGAACTCCATCCTGAGGTACAAGGAGATGATCAGCCGTGGAGCTAACTGGAATAATTAATTAGGTACGTACTTTTTTTTTCCGTCTCTGGATGCAGTACAAAAGGCAAAAAAAAGCATGATAAAATTAGTCTGTGTTTTTTTGTGTGTGTGAAAAAGACAGTTGGTTTGGAAATTGTATTTCTGTTGTCTTTTTTTGGACGGTTGTTTCCAAAAAAGAATGATCGCTGTGAAGAGAGTAGGAATCCAAGTGCGACCGCGAAGCAGTGAGCATAAATAAAACAAAGTCCGTTTTGTTACGTACCCGGGTGGTCGATCGATCCATGCTTCGTGACGTTTGAGCTTGGACGCTCGAAGCACAGTGGCGGTGCAGCCAATCAATTAAGCGCGGTGGTGTCTTCTCGTCTACTTCTGAAGTCGACGGTGCAGGTTGGCTCAAACTCCAACGTATCATCCTCCCACCGTGCATCAGGAATAGTAGTAGGTTTGAAACTATCAATCACCAACTCTGCTGCTTCCGTGTATGAAAATAGCCAATGGGTTTCAAACTATCGATCGCTAAACTCTCTTGTTAAGATCCATCAATATATATTTTTTATTTAATCCCAACTATATATTATGCATAGTAGATTTATTTTCATAGAAAAGAGTTTTATTTATTCTGGGAACTATCTATTATTATTAGCAAAGCTAGCATGAGTGATCCTAACACATATTGTAAGAAGAGTTACAGTTCGTACATGCCTGGTGCGAGCACTAGTATGATAAAATCTATTTATATAAAAATTACTTTAATATATTGGTAAAAAAAAAGGAGTTCAAATTAGAACCTTACTAAAAGTTTACTAAATTACATAAGCTCTTATTCTAAATCATATAATTAACACCTCCTACTAAATTACAAAACTTCAATCTTGGCGCCTTCAACCTACTCCGCATGCAATCTCTTGGAAGACGACGCCGTCCAAATTAACGAAGGCTAAAAGTCCACTGCGGCCCGGTCGCAGGTTCGTCGTCCATGATTTGATTCGAGCCCGTGCTGCGTGCCCATAACACTGCACGCGGGTCGTCCCATAATTAAGAGGGACGTCTCTCTCTCAGTAAATGGGATCTCGGACGATAAGTGCAAATTATGTTATGAATCAGATCAACTGTATGCGCAGCCACTTATTCGTAAACAAGGTGACGTGGTCGTACTGCGATAATTAAATGAAGCATCAAAGAGCAGAGGCTCATTGATATGCGAATTTTTGAATACAGATTCAGCAATAGGATTCCTTTAATCAATTCCGAGATATATATCTTAAATATTTCTGGGTAGAATAGGAAGGAACATTCATGCACACACCCACAGAGGAAACCCCAACGCAAGCTGCTGCTGCTGCTGCCGATGCCGCCTCCGAACTTTGACTCCTCTCTTTTATATAATACGAGTGCAAATTTGCATCACGGCCTATGACTTTGTCCTTCGAATGCCCGCCAACTTTTCTTCCCGCTTACTTGTCCACCGCATGACTGCGCTGCGGCCCGCCCACCCCCATTAATTATTTCCCCTCCCTCGTCCCTCCTACTATTCAACTCCCTCGTCTTCGATTCCCCCTCTCCCCCAACAGCGTCCGAACCACACGATTCCTCCGTCAACCCCCCACCCCGGCCTCCCTGCGCATATATATCGCAACAAAATTAATCTCCGACCTCCTTGTAATAATTTAATCCCTTCATCATCTCCACAGCAGTCCATGGAGGACGACAGCTCCTACTCTGATCACGATCGCCTCGCGCGCGGAGAGCTCCGTCCATCCATCCCTCTTCGCTAGCTGGGGAGTTCATCTTCATCTCCATCCCCATCTTCTTTTTCTATTTAAGTTCTGCATCGATGTCGTCGTCGTCGGCGGACTCCTTCTTTCTTCTCGGAGAGGAGGACCGGCGCCAGTTTCTGCGGATCGCCGGCCGGCTTCTCGGCTGTGCTTACATCTGCTCCTGGTGCCCCCTCTACCACCCGACAGTACCAGCCAGGTTTGCTGCTTTAAAATAACTAGTTGAATCCCCCACCAGCTTAAACAATTCCACCCATGACCTAACCGATTGGGCTAAACGCATGCACGCAACCAGTCATTTGGTCTCGGCGGATGGATGGCACCACCTGGAAGAAGACCCGACGAGCTCTTCGCCGTCGGGGATCATCTCTCTGAGGCTCTTCGATGCTTATCGCAGATCGCCCTGCAGAATCCAGAACGGGTACTTGGATTTTGAGGTTAATTGATTGAAGTGAGAGCTAGTTGTGTTTAATTGGGCTGTTGATTAACTAACTCGCAGGTGTGTTCCTGGACTCGCTTGCGTCGGCGGCATCCCCTACGTTGAGATAAGGGATGCGGATCTCTTCAACTTGGCCTCCGCAGATGTACAGCGCCAATTCTACCGGGTAATGAGATCTAATTTATATCTCAAAAATGGCAACATCCTTTAATCTGGAAGCGTTCAGAGCACTTACTTTTGTCTGCTGTTTCTTAATTTGTTTCAGGAAGCAGGAATCAAGGTCTGTATGCAATTAACTATAACTGCAGGAAACGATTACCACTATCTCAACAATCCAGTGAATCTAAGTAACTTTGATTCTACAGGCAGCCGTGTTTGTGGGATGCACGGGTGGAGAAATCGAATTAGGGATGATGATGCCACCCAATGTAAGTGATCAGTTAGTTAATGAGTTGCGCATTTTAATTTAGTTCCTATAATATATATTAACTGTATGCAGATGAACATGGAAGTGAATCTGCAGCAAGTGTTTGCCCAAGATTTCATTCAATCCCAATTAAGAGAAAGCTTCATCGAGTATAATCCCCAGTTTGGAGGAGGAGGAGGAGAGCTCAGCTTCCCACAACAGCATGACAGAAGCCGCCTCTCTTCTTCCTCCTCATCGCTTCGATCTCTCTCGGTCGGAAGCCCAGACACGTCGTCGCGGCTCCTTCCGGCAACAACCTCCCCTCTTGCGCCGGAGGCACCCTTCTCCCAGCTGTATCCTTTTCCAATTCCCATGGGCCAGGACGACGAGGCAATGGCGAGAGCACTAATGCTCGCTGTTATCTCTTCGACGTCGACGACGACCTCATCTCCTCCTCCTCTTTCTCCTCCGTTGGCGTATCAAGTGCTGCAACAGCAGCAGGCCTACCTGGGAGGAAGGCGGCGCCGGCGAGTCGGGGATCACGGTGGGGCGTTTAGGGTTTATAATCCGCTGATCGTTCCCCCGAAATTGGAGGCCGAGCTGAAGTACATGCCGGGGCAAAGGGTGATCAAGAAGGGGATCGACATTTTGCGAAGGGTGAGCACGATGAGAATGGAGGCGCAAATGCAGGAGCACCATCGACCGGCGAACAGCACCCAGCTGCACCATATGATATCGGAGCGCCGGCGGAGGGAGAAGCTGAACGAGAACTTCCACGCTCTCAGGCTGCTGCTTCCGCCCGGTTCCAAGGTACATAAAATTTACTACCACCGGCCGATCGATCGAGTCGTAATTTTCTGAACAATGCAACTGCATATGTGGCGCAGAAGGACAAGGCGTCAGTGCTCGCAAACACGAGGAACTACTTGAACTCCTTGAAGGCTCAGATCAAAGATCTCGAGGAGAGGAACCAAACGCTGGAGACGCAGCTCGAAGAAGACGCCGTCGTCGTAGCTGACGACGATGAACCCGAAGAAAGAGTGCAAGTTCGAATAATAAGCCGCGGCGCCGCTGATGCGCCGACGACCTCGGAGGCCGCGCAGCGAACGATCAGCCTCAGGCTGACCGTGAGGGAAGAAGAAAAAGTGGAGATGATCGACTTGGTCCTCCATGTTCTTCGATGCCTGCAGCAGATGAGAGACGATCATCAACGCGCGTTCACATTGCTGTCGATGGACGCCGCCGTCGCCGCCGCCGCCGCCGGATCGCCACCAAACAATAGTCCATTCGGAAGAGCCAATCTCAGATTTGAAATAAAGGTACATAAAGTAACCACTCGCTCCTCCTTTTTTTGGGAAAGAAGAGAAGTTTTTTTTAAAAAAAAATTTATGTCTGCAAGTCAAACACAGCAAACTTTTTTCCCTTGTTTCTTTGTTTTTTCAACGGCGGCGTCAGCGTCAAAGAAATCTAGTACGACGTGTATGAATTGTTCAGCTTAACAGCATGATTAGTTGATTAATGATGATAACCCGCCAGGACGATTAAAGATATGGGATCGATAGATTTTTTTTTTTTAAATGCAAAGATTTATAGGTAGCAAATCTTTGATCCCTCTCACCCGGCACCTTTTCGTTTGACCGACCAATGCTCAATGGTAATTGCATCGATCATGCATCTTTCAAGGAAGCTTCCTTATATATTAGTTTTGATTGATGTATATATATGATTGATCGATGGGGTGTGGAACAGGAGGGGGCAGGTGATTGGGACGAGGAGACGTTCAAGGAAGGTGTGAAGAAAGCCGTCAATGATGTGCTGGATGGACGGCGACGAGCTGCAACTGCAGGTCCATCCATTCGATGATTCTTCTTCTGGATCGATATATAATATATATACGTACGTCTTCCCAGTGCACCAATCTTGACCATATTGTATTTTTTATTTATTCACTTCCAATTATACGGAAGAAACGCAGTTAATTTATAATATTGGTATGCACGGTGGTTTAACTATTCATGGAGTAGTATGGAGGACCGAGGCCCGGGGGGGAGATAAAATATACATATAGTTAACGCACACGAGCACTGATTCAAATTTAAATTTTTGGTAAAGTTAAAGCTGGAGAGTAATTATGAGATGAGATATTGGTATGAATACTAATTGTATTTGATTATGATTTGGGTGCATGAGTTGGTTTGGTAATATATATTTTTTGCTTCTGCGATGTGCACTTCCTGGGTGCTTCCCTTGTCGACTTCATGGTCGTAAAATATTTATTCTTCCCTACGGACGGAGAAAGTTTCAGATAAGCATGCGAGCGAGATGTATCGCAGCCTGCTTCTGGATATGCGGATAAGATCATTGAATAAAAAATAAGGGTAACTTTTTTTAATATAAAATCTCTTTATTGATTATGAGAAAACTATTAATAGATAAATCTCTCACTTTCACACACACCCACATATATACACCAACTATAGGCAAAGACACGGAACACTTTTTGCCAAATGTTCAAAAGAAATATTACTATAAACAATCGCATAGAAACAATTATCAATTTTACAACGAATACCAGTAGGGATCCAAACCATCAACACACTCCTTTTGTGGTGATTTATTAAGCTAATTCAATAACTTTTTCCATCATTTTGCGAAACAAAACTGGAATTTTCAACTCAAAGCTACGTTTTCAGCAAGAACATTAGTTACATTGGAAGAAAAAATGTGGAGCTAAAGGTATTCTGGGCATCGCACATACCTGTCCAACAATCATTTTCTCAACATATATAAGCCTTAAACTTAAAATTACACAAGTACGGAGAATGATGCACATCAGCCCTGCTACATGTCACTAGCTGTTCTAACCCAATTACTTTTTCTTGACAAAGTAAGTGATGAAGGTGGATTTTGAATCGGGCTTTTATACTAACAATAGAGACTCTTACCAGTGAGCTAAAAGATGACTTCCAGTAGACTTCCGATGGATAAATAAATAATGATATTTCATGTGGAAGAAAAGGAAACCTAGATGTGAACTCAGGAAATGTTCTATATAGCACATGCGCATTTCTAGCTACAAATCTTCCCATCAAAGCGTTGACATGGACTTCTGCTTGGAAAAGGAAGGCCGAATACAACCGGCAGATTATTCTTTCTTGTGCAGTCTCGAAACCTTTCAATGTAGCTGAGCAAATGGTAGATCTTTCAACGTGACGATACAAACATGTATACTGCATGCTCCCTCTTCCACCAACAGCTTGGATATCTCATTTGACCACAATCCCTCCTGACAACCTGTCGTACAGAAGAATTAAGCCACTCAATAGTGGAGGATTCTGATCTAACAAATTGCAGTCGGACCTTTAAAAGAGAAATTAGAAATCACAATAATTATATACCGGCACAATTTTCCCTATTATAAAAAAACAACTATTGACTCTTTAGACTTTTTCATATTTAACGGTCTTTTGCGACAAAATTTTTTTTTGTTTTTATAAAAGAGTATACGATTACAGTCATTGCTTATCCGCTTAAAAGTAATTAATACTTTCATAGAATTATATGACCTATTATTTCAACGCTTGAACATTGTAATACCTCAGTCAAACTTTGTCCTAAACGTTGCAAAGTAAAATGAAACATGGTATCTAGCGATATTTCCAGCCCAACTGGCATGCCCACGCTATAAAAAAAACACATGTTTGTGTTTGATAATATAGAGTTACCTACTTTGACAAATAATGTGCATCCTATCCAATGGTTATGTGGATATCTCGACGAGTATCGAATTCTATCAACCATGAGATTAAAAATGCTTTCTCTCTCTCTCTCTCTCTCTTTTCCCTTTTTGATAATATAGACAAATCAATTTTATAGTAGAACAAAAGAAAAGAAGAAAAACATTCTTAGAAACCTCAATTCTTTAGGAGATTGAACAAGGAATTATATAGCATGGTTTGTAGCTTTATTTTCAATGATGATATGGTTCAATGGTTTGTAGATCATTCATCAAACGACAACCGTTTATGATACAATTATAAGGATGTGGAAAAATTGTTAATTTAACCAAGAATCACAAAAAAGATAACTAAGGTGGATCCAGCAGAAATTTCAAAAAATGGTGGCTTCAGCAGGCTTACTTCTAAGAGGTTGCGCTGTCAGACAGGTTAAGATCTCCAACTCCCAAAGGAGGTCCAATGCTACATCGATCAGTGTTGTGTTTTTCAATAGCATCCTTTATTTTCTGGAACTGCAGTAAGACATAGAAGATCAGCTATTAAAATAGCATGATATTTTTTATTAGATAAATTAATGGAAAGGAGGATGGACCACACCCTTGTATCATAATACATTTTCTCTTCCATTTTCTAATTAGCCTGCTTAAAAAATGTAAATAAGTAATCTCAATACAGAAATTTCCTCATAACAGAAAGGTAATGCATACTTACATCTATTATACTCGTTTATTTTCTGAAACAACATTTTTTATAGTGTTAAGAAAATCCTGGTGCCAGGTGATTAATTGGACAAAGAGAAAAGAGTATCTTCCTTTTGGAACTAAACTTGAGCTTTGTGGTTGTTGATAAGCAACATGAAGTGAGGTTACTATTTCGAGCAAACAATGTGCAAAATAAAAATAATGAGGGTATTCCTATCCCAAGTCCTAAGTCCCAACTTTAAAACACCGTACCATAAAAAACACAAGAAATTGTAAAAAACCTAAAATCTTACGATTTGAAAGATTGTCAGGACATATATTAGGATTTATGAAAAAAAGAGAAAAACTAAATGGAAATTCTTTTTTTACCTTGGAAAAACAACTGAAGAAATACTGACACTTTAATAACCCTTTCTTTCCTTTCTTTTTTTCTTTTTCCAAATGTCCTAAAGCTGTTCCTAAATAAATCAACACATTAAAGAGCAGTATGACAATTTTTGTGCTATAAAAAATTGGGCATCCAGTTTCCCCTGTAACTTTTTGAACTGACAATAAGTAGAAAGAAATCAAACTATTTACCATTAGCTCTAGGTGAAATTTAAAACAAGGAATATCCTCAACTAGACATTGAGATGCAATTTCTACAAAGTGATGTTTGAATTTTCAGTTTCAATAAAGAGAATGGCAAAATAATACACATTCTGATCATTATTTCCATACCTTAGCTAGGTTACATGAAAAGGACTCAAGCAGTCCATCAGCACCTCGATAGAAATGGAAATAAGGAAGCACCCTTACGTTCAATCTTTTGCACATAGGTTTGTTTTCATCAAAATTCACCTTTAAGAATAAGATATCAGGGTGTTCCTTTGCTGTCTTACAAAGCTGTGAGATCATTAAAGAAATAAAATTATTGAAACCAATCAGTATCATAGACAACTAGAGCCCTAGACTTGTACATCAATTACGCCTAATACCTCGACTCCTACACTAACAAGAAAGTCTTGAGGCGGAAAGAAAATGTTTCTGCACACAGAGAATGATATTAGAGTATTATAAATACCCACCATATGAATTCCTCTAAGTCATGCAACATGACTTAAATATAAAAATCCTAACTTTAATTTGTAAAAATGATCTAATCCAAATACTGCTAGAACAACTGTTAACCAATGCAATAACTTCTAATAGAGAAAATGATGAATGAAGATCAAAATACTAGCAAAAAACAGACAACTATAATTTAATATTTTGTCATCTTGAATGAGGTGCAAAATAGATAAATAAATAATAACATTGGAAATACCGAGAAATGTAAAAACCGATTGCTTTCCTAAAACACCGATCGAAATGCTTGGTAAGACATTCTGGAGATGGTCCATTTCGTATGCCCATATAAAAATCACAAAATTGTTGTCATAAACAAAACTTAAGAATCTTCTTCCATTCAACGACTAACCCATCAAAATCATGTTAATATACTGCCATCACACCTTCTCTAAGAATTTTGGGGACGCAGCACAAGTTGCTCAGGCAAACCAAACTGCATTCAGATCGCAAGTGAAAATGTCACCTTGGGGAACAGAGCTCGACAAGATCCGCACCACGTGCCATAGAAATCAACGATGACAAGTCTATCTCCTGCTTGGCTTAACGCGTCCAAGAAGTCCTGCGTGGAGCGGACGTCGATCATATTCGGCCCCGCAGTCTTCTCCCACCACTTGGGTCCATCCGCCGCCCCACGGACAACCGCGCGCACCTGATCGCGAAAACCCCAGAAACACAACTAAGCAAAAAACCCAGCCATCGCGAAAGCAGATTACCTTTCGGGCGAGCACCTTGAGACGCGGAGGCGGTGGAATCGAGGTGCGGGAGAGGGTGGCGGCGGATCCAGGCCTAGCGGCGAGATTGAGACCGGGGGAGGTGCTGTGGACGGGAAGGAAGAGGAGAGGGAGAAGACTGCCGCGAGCCGAGAGGGAGAGGCTGCGAGGGAAGAGAGCATCGGCCATGAAATGTGAAAGAGGGTGAAGTCGGGCCTTTTAATTTGGGGGGGGGGGGGGGAGAAAGATGGTGAGAGACGGAGACAACACTGTTGAATACAATGAAAACAGAAAACAAGAAAGCAAAAGTGATTTCATCTCGGTTTTGACTTGGATCGCTGCCCCGCCTTCTTATCGAGTTTCAAAAAAAAAAAAAGCTCGAGGGTAGTGCGTAGAAGGCCCATTCGAGGCCCAATCTGTAAATGAAGAAACGGGATCTACGTGGACGGATGGAGTCCTTTGAAAATGACCAACATCATCCACCTGCATGCGATCCGCTAACCCGCAGCAATCGCTATCGGAGTTTCATTTAGCTTCAGATCCAGTGCATTACGGACACGGGAGGGGAGGGAGGGTTAACATAATTAATCAAGCATCGCTCGACCCGCGCCTGCGTTGCAACTTGCACCTTCTTTTTTAAGTTTGGTAGGCGGGTCAGCACACGCAATAACTACGTCTTCCTCCGATTAATAATTGCAGCCCATGTGCACGCCTTACGGAAAGACGACATCGGAAAAAAGTATAAAAAAAGTTCATCAGTATTTATTCGCCGAGTCCAACATGGCATCCAATTTCTGAGTCGGTATAAAATCCGCGGACCAACCAACCGCGCACGCGATGCCGATCCGACTCGCCAAAAATGAAAAACTGTTTCGCGTCACACTTCGCCATCCCCTAACGCTTACCCTCCATCGCTCACGAGCGGGTCCCACGCAGAGCTGGCAAAATAGCAGGCGGCGATATGGAAGGAATGATTTGGGTAGCGAAGTTTGGGAAACGAGGTTGAGGCATCGCGCAAGGAGCTTTATAGAAAGACCCAAAAAAAAGGCTGTCACTCCGGACATCCTATTTGCTGCTATTTCCTCTCCTCTTGCTTCTTCGCCTCCACGTTACACCAACCGCAGCCGGGGGCGGGTCTTCGCCCCCCCACCCCCCGCTCCAGAGAAGAGAAGGGAAGAGGAAGAGGAAGAGGAAGCAGAGAGATCGAAGATGAGTTTGATCCCGATCACCGGCCAAGAACATCTCGTGGAAGATAACCCGCTCGACGCTGCCACCGCCCTCATCTCCACCTCTCTCTCCGCTCCGCTCTTCCGCCGTTCCCGCACCGCCGTCGTCTACTCCGTGCTCCTCCTCACCACCTGCGCCTGCGTCGCCGCGGCCGGCACCTTCTTCTTCCTCTCCTCTTTCGCCTCGCCCGTCTCCACCGCGTCCTCCGTCGTCCGCAGGCATTCCACCTCCGGTGCTCCGCCGCTCGCGAAGCTCTCTCGCCCCGTGGTTCTCCTCATCTCCTCCGACGGCTTCCGCTTCGGCTACCAGTTCAAGACCCGCGCGCCCAACATCCACCGGCTGATCGCCAACGGCACCGAGGCGGCCGCCGGGCTCATCCCCGTGTTCCCTACCCTCACCTTCCCCAACCACTACTCCATCGTCACCGGCCTCTATCCTCCATACCACGGCATCATCAGCAACCACTTCGTCGACCCGACCTCCGGCGCCTCCTTCTCGATGAGCAGCCACGAGCCGGAGTGGTGGCTCGGGGAGCCGCTCTGGGAGACCGTCGCCAACCAGGGATTGCCCGCGGCGACCTTCTTCTGGCCCGGATCCGAGGTCAAGAAGGGATCCTGGGACTGCCCTCCCGGGTTCTGCCAGCACTACGACGGCAAGGTGCCGTTCGAGAAGCGAGTCGACACCATCTTAAGCTACTTCGATCTCCCGAGCTTCGAGATCCCCGTGTTCATGACGCTCTACTTCGAGGATCCAGATGAGCAGGGGCACCAGGTCGGCCCCGACGATCCGGAGATAACCGCGGCCGTCGCTCGGATTGACGACATGATCGGCAGATTGATCGCGGGACTCGAGAAAAGAGGTATCTTTGAGGACGTGACTTTGATCCTCTTAGGTGATCACGGGATGGTGGGCACTTGCGACGGAAAGCTCATCTTTCTCGACGACCTATCGCCGTGGATCAAAATCCCGAAAGAATGGATCGAGTCCAAGAGTCCTCTGCTCGGGATCCGCCCGCCGGCCGGCGTTGCAGCATCAGAAGTGGTGGCGAAGATGAACAGAGCTCTGAGTTCAGGAAAAGTCAAGCACGGAAAGTATCTAAAAATGTACCTGAAGGAGGACCTGCCGGAGAGGCTGCACTACTCGGCCAGCGACAGGATTCCGCCGGTCATCGGGCTGTTGGAAGAAGGGTACAAGGTGTACCCGGAGAGGACGGAGGGGAAGGAGTGCGGCGGAGCTCATGGGTACGACAATGCCTTCTTCTCCATGAGGACCATCTTCGTCGCCCACGGGCCGCAGTTCGAGCGGGGAAAAAAGGTTCCGTCCTTTGAGAATGTTCAGATCTACAATGTGATCGCTTCCATTCTCAAGTTGAAGGGCGCACTCAACAACGGCTCGGCCTCGTTCCCGAGCTCTATTCTTCTACCGAATCCTTGAGGTGCGATCATGGCGATCGGAGGAATAAAAAATATATATCTATATACTTATTACCAAATACCAGACTTTGACGTTGTTGTTCTAAACACAGCAGCCGCACAATGTAGTCAGTAGAGAAGCGGGAATAAATCGACGCGTCCTCCATTCTTTTGATCGATACGATCTCCTGTTGCAGTTCATGAAGCTGTTCGTGCAGAGAGCACACCGTCGTGAGTATTTACGCAGAGTTCTCGAACTTTGAGATGCCATTGGAATTTGGAACCACAGCATATATATATATATCCAGATGTTCTTTAAATTTTAGGATGCTCCAAACTTAGTTTCCCCTCTTTGTATATATTATCAGGAACTTTGGGAGTTGGATCCAAAACTTAAACCACAACAATTTACCATCAACAGAGGCTAAAACAAAAAATGGACCAAAAAAATTGCAAATGGGCAGAGGGAGAGGAACTAATTCGATTGACCACACCAATATGGTATTCCTAAAGAGGTAAAAAAAAATAAATGAAGGGTCTTCAGAAATCCTGTTTCTGCAAAACGAATAAGGCGTCAGCCAACGAACCTGCTTTTGAATTTCTTGCACTAGATATTCCGTACAACGAACAAAATAATTGCAATTTAAGCCCCATCCAAGAGACAACCCGACAAGGTAGGAAAATGATTCTTGGATTATGTTGGGTGATGTTAGATTTGGAGCAAAATTTAACCTCCTTATTATAATAAATTATATTATAAATAAAATTAAATAATACAATATATTAATATTAAATATAAAATATTTAATATACTTCATGCCCAAGGTCAATGAGATTGTATCTTATACTTAAATAGTGGGAAAGAATAATAAATAGAATTCAGAAACATCAGATAATTTAAATATAAACTTTACTAATATTCTCTCAACATTCCGTAGAATTTTTTATAAAATTAACCAAGAAATTTGAAAAATATCGTTGGATATTAATTTTTCATTTATAATTCAATAATAAAGATTATTTCAAACGAGTAATTATTTATTGATCAATTAAGCAAGTCAAACTTGATAAAAGTTAAATAATTAGACCATAATTTAATTTAATTTTTTTTGAATTTAGTGACTCACTAAATGAGCATGCAAGATCAAACTTAATTATCTAAATTAAATTAATCAAATTAAAACAGACTAAAATGCTCAATTTCAACCAACTAGATTAGTGGTTGGGCAAAACTAAATAGAGTCTAACCAACTTGAACCAGGGCAAGCCGATCTAAATTAATTATAATTTGGATGGATTGAATCGAATTAAACCCATGTTAAATCAAACAGTTCATATCTAACCAGATAAATAGATGGATGACTAAGATAAGGTAGTGTAGCTGGAGTCGAACTTGGAGTTAGTTGTCAATATAGCCCAAGCCAAAATGAGTCAAGCAACACTCAGAATTATCGAAACATCAAACATGTACAAGTGAGTCACAATGAGGGGTGATACAAATGCACCCTCTTCAATAATGTTCAATGAAAATATGATGAATTTTAGTCAGATGTAGATCTCCATATTCTCTATATTTTAATTCCAAAATACCTAAATTTCATCGAGGAAAGAAGGAGAAATCATGGAAAAATATTAAATTATACTTAAATTTCGATGTCAAGGATTTACCTATAAGTTTTCAATCGATACATACCTCGATAAATTGGGGCTTTATATAAGTGTTTGAGGTTAAAATAGATGAATGGTAGTAGGAATTGATGGTAATCAGTGGAGATTGTAGTTCAAGAGTGATAGGCTAGATAGATTTTTTTTTTAAAATTCTAGCAAAATTGGCAAATATGATCAAGGGACTTAGATTGATAAGATAAGTTGATATCAATAAGCTCCTTGGGATAATAATGAGGGCGATAGTATTTTTTTCAAATAATATAACTTCTCAATAATTTCTTATATATCTTTTTTTCTGCAAGTTTGATCTTCATTTTTTTCAGGCCCATAATAATAGATAGAAAAGTATGATGATAGTAAACTCGGACACCTTTAAAAGAAGTTTTTACTCGAATATAAATTCACCTGTAAAAAAGTTTCAATTTGATAGCCTTCTAAAATTAAAATTAAATTCTAAATCTAAATAGCTTCTAAATTTCATCCAAAGTCGAATTATTTTGATAGGATGAACTTGAGCTGAACCCCTAAATATTATAATGCCCCCATATACTTTGCAAACCATTGTTTTAAATTTTGAAGGTGCAACAAGAGAACTGCACGAGGAAGAAACCATTGAAAAAAAGGTACTGCAGTATAAAGAAATAAAGTGTTATCTAGATTTTGGTATATCTTGAATAAAGTTCTTCCGGTCTGGACGGACCATGCTATGCGTCGAATGGTCTGAAGTGTGCAAGAAAAATAAATTTGGGGGGCTTGGAATTCAAAACGTTGTTGGTCAAAAGATCGGAGCAACACGGCAACAGCTTCTACTCTTCAAATCGATGATGGGAGGCTGGATGAGAGAGCAAGCAGCAGCTGGAATGGCTTCTAAATTAATTAAAGCTAGTCGAAAGATTAGCTTGGCCAGCTCCTAGAAAGGGCGTGGTAGTTCTGCCCTGGAAATGGAGCTCCAGGCAATTTAAAAAGAAGGGCTCTCAGCAGCACTAACTGAAGGAAATCTGATTTCAACTGTATTCTCTGATTGCAAGAAGCAATCAACATAGTTAGAGGTCAACAATCAACTCCACGGTCACTGCATCACCAAGTAGCCGATGTTCAGGGAATTGCAGCTGAAGCAAGAGTCGAAGAATGGGGATTACGATGAACGGAGAACTCTGTGATTTGTCGGACGAGCTAGCAAAAAGAGGGCTGGCCTTGCAAAACAAAGGTGAGAATTGTGAGCATTGTGGAGAGCACGAAATAACTTTATTTTCAAGCATGAGCCATGGGATCCTTCAGAAATCAAGTTTATAGATGTGGTTGCATGAGTTGAGATCTTGGTACAAGCGTGGTGATCTCAGTGGCAAAATGTTAATTCTGTTTTTTCAGCAACACTTGCAGTCATCTTTCCCGTACCTGAGATTTTGTATTGTGTAAACATCAGCAAGGAAAGAGGTAGCATGGAGTGAATTCTCTAATTCCTGATCTTTTACAGGAAAGAGAAGTGCTGTTTTAGATTCAGATATAATTCAACAACATTATCAATCAGTTAATTCGATCAATGCCTCAGCATGGCAGAAGGAAGCGAGGGCGATGGAGAGAACAGCAATTGGTGGCACTGGAGGACACTGCCGACTGCTTCAATTCACCCCGACAGCGTTCTTCCCAACTTAACTCTCCTGTGAAACATGTGAAGAACACCGCACCAAAAGAAGCAAACCTCACGAACGATTACACCAACTCAAATTCATGAAATGGGAATTTTAACGCTGGAATGTATTCCACATTGCAGCACTTCGAAAATTAATTATACTATAGACAAAGGCAAAGCCACAATTTATCTTCCGATAACATGGCAGAAAGCAGACGATGTTCCTCGAAGCAGACCCTGGAGTTTGAAGAAGAAGACGAAGAAGTGAGGCCGTACATGGAATTACTTGTAGCGGCGGAAGAGGTCTTCCATTTGGGCGTTCTTGAAGGCGCAGCAGCCGACGGTGTAGATGCAGATGAGCACCACGGCGGTGATGATGAGGGCGACGTTGGCCTTCCGCCACTCCTCGCGCAGGTTCCCGACGAGGCCCGCCTTGCAGGAGTTGCAGTCGTAGCAGAGCTTGCTCTGCTCGTTGCTCCACAGCCCGCAGTCCACATCCGCCATGGGGTTGGCCGGGTTGATCCACAAGGTCGGGTTCACATAAACGTATCCACAAGTACTTGGCGGCTTGCAGCATCCCGACTGCACGCAAATGCGTCATTTTAGCAGCGCAAGCAAGGACTCCGGAAGACCGAAGTCAAAGAGTGCGTAGGAGAGTAGCACTAGCCTGGAGAGGGGAGAGGTCGGTCTGAGAGAACTGGTCGCCTGTGAGGTAGGGCCGGTCCCTTCCGAGCTCCTGGCAGACCTCGGAGGTGCTCAGGCAGTAGCGGATCTGCGGCCAGTTGTCGAGGGCGTGGTGGCGGAGCCAGTCGGAGAAGCCGGCTAAGCGGTATTCGCGGTAGGCGCGGCCGGGAACGCGGTAGGAGCCGTCGGGGCCGGTGACGGCGTAGGCGAAGACGAGGAGGGCGACGAGGAGGAAGATGAGAGCCGCCATGCAGAAGTGGTAGGCGGCGAGCAGACCCTCCTTGTTCCAGTAGGCGCCGACGAAACCGGCGAGGGATACCAGGAGGAGGAGGACACCGAGGATGACGACAGGCCACCGGGCGAGGCGGACGCACTCGTTCTCCTGCTTCGAGGCCAGCCATATGCCGGCCCCGATCACCGGCACGGAGCACAGCAGCGCCACGAAGTTGAGAAGCGACATGATCTTGTTGCTTGCTCCCATGGCTATCGGCTCGCAAAGGATTGAGATCGAAGAGGAGGAATGGAAGAAGAAGGAAGAACAGGGAATCTATTCTCTCGGAAGAATATGAGCCTGAGCTGGGCGTGTTGGTGCTCAACACTGCTTGCTTTAATTTGTGTATTCTTTTCATACAAACATCGCTTTTTGCGCCGATTAAAGCAGAAATCTAAATGGTTGTTGATTACTTGATCATGCATGCGGAAACTTGAAAATAGTATTAATTAGTGTAGGAGATAAGTTGATGATTACCTGTTTTGTTTTGAGAATAAAGTGAGTTGACCCTGTCTGCTATAAATATATTCCTCCTAACTATAGATGCTCGGAGTAGGGGATACGATGGTGGCTGCAACTGCGATGCAAAGGGCTGAGCGTATCGATAAATAAATCATCAGCGGTTTTGGGCCAACCCAAAGGGTAAGTGATGAAATCATAGCCAGCGAACAGTGAGGGAAGCAAAAGCCAAAGTCAAACGTGACTCTTTAATTGATTAATTAATTAACAAGACGGCCTCGAAGTCAGCTGATTTATTCCTCATTCCTCCAGTCTTCTTTTCTTTTGACTAAAACAGAAACAGATGTAAAACTAAGTTATTTATAAACAAAATAAAAATAATCAAACGCTTTCGTGAAGTCGTTCCCATTTTTGTCAATCCTGGTCTTTCACGTTGACCGTTTTAATAATCTGATCGTGAGGTTGTCATCGGAAACCGAGGGAAATAAAATAAAATAAAATAAAAAGGGGAAGAAGCGTGCGCAGAATTTTCCTAATACTTGAGTGAGGAAGCCACGGCCAAATCCCCGTCGATCCTGAGTTCCACAGGGATAAATTGGTGGATCACCCTCCGATTCCCAGTCACCAATCAGAGTTCTTCGTCCCGCTTCGCCGCCTCCATCGCCGACACAGCAGGCGCCGCTCTTTCGTCGTCTTCCAAATCGAACTATAATTGGAGGCGGCGGCGAGTGGCAGAGGCGCGGTGCTTTCCGATGAGGAGGGGCGGCCTCAATCCCCACCCGCTTTCCCTCCCCAGCCATGAGGCATCCATCAGCCAGTTCTTGTAAGCATCCTTCTCCTTTTCTCCTTTCTTGTCGTCGTCGTCTTCTTCTTTCATGGCCTGTTTCAAAAATTTCTCTTTTTTTCTTCTATAGGACTCAGAGTGGAACGTTTAAAGATGGCGATCTTCTCGTCAACAAGGACGGGCTCCGGATCGTCACCCAGAACGAAGAAGACGGGGTAATTCAATTTTCTTGCCCTATCTAGTATTTCCCAGTGTGCTTGCTCATATTCTTCTGAGATCTGAATGATTTCCCATCTCTCGTGCTATAACACATCAGAGGAACTTCCATCTGATATTTTTAGGTAGGTAACCAGAATAAAAAAGAGTAGAACTGGGCTCAGTTCAGTAGAATTGGGGGAGTCAAACTTATAATAGATTGCTGACTAAAATAGAGCATGACTTATTTGAAGTTTGATTTGATTCTTAATTTTAGCGTTTTGGGTAAGTAAAGCTTTGACTGGGGTAATTGTTTACCACTATACCTGATAACTTTATTCAATTCCGATTGTGATATTTGTTCTGGAGTGATTATATTCAGCAACCCCTTCTCGCGAAGCCATTGAAGCCAGCAGACAATCAACTGAGTTTGGATGACATGGACACAGTTAGAGTGATCGGGCAGGGAAACGGTGGAATTGTGCAACTGGTTCGCCATAAATGGACTGGGCAGTTCTTCGCTCTCAAGGTACAAGTATAATCCAAGGGGAATATGTTTTTGCCTATCTATTCAAACATTCTCCCATTTTCATATTTGTAGGTTATGGAGAATCTGTTGGTGGTTTCTGATATAGAGTGTTAATAACATTCAGGTAATAGAACTAAACATTCAAGACAGCGCACGCAAGCAGATTGCTCAAGAACTGAGGATAAGCATGTTAACCAACTCTCCAAATGTTATCATATGCTACCAGTGCTTTTACTACAACGGTGCCATCTCCATAGTCTTGGAATACATGGATGGAGGTTCCCTTGGTGATTTCTTAAGGAGTGTCAAAACTATTCCCGAACCATATCTTGCTGCAATCTGTAGGCAGGTAAGTCACGGTTGAGTGACTGAGATCAATGAGCATGCATGTTCCTTTGTACTTTGAATCAGTGGTGGTTTTTCTTCACCGTGTGCTTCAGGTTCTTAAAGGATTAGTCTATTTGCATCACGAGAAGCGCATCATTCACAGAGATATAAAGCCGTCGAACATTCTAATCAATCACAGAGGGGAGGTTAAGATATCCGATTTTGGTGTTAGTGCTAAAATAAAAAGTTCCTCTGACCAGAGAGATACCTTTACTGGCACCTGCTTCTACATGTCTGTGAGTCTTAGTTTATCCTTGAACGTTCTAATCATGTTAGAATTCATCACATGTTGGAAATACGTTTACGAGTTATCAACAGCATTTGATGATTTTTAAACCTGGTCCCATTTCTGTTTTGATATTTAGCCGGAAAGAATAGCTACCCCAAGGCATGGTTACATAAGTGATATATGGAGCTTTGGTCTAGTTATGTTGGAGTGTGCCACAGGCGAGTTTCCTTATCCTCGTTGCGATACTGTCTACACGATTTTGGATATGATCGTTGAACAGCCACCCCCTCGTGCATGCCCTGATCAGTTCTCCGACGAATTCTGCTCATTCATTTCTGAATGGTAAAACTAATTCTGAAATGCAACCTCATCAATTAGGTTCATGTTTCTGTATGATTTATCCTCCTCTACTCTCTAGCTTCATCTTTGCAAGTATGAGTAGCTGTATGTTTTCTCGTTTTGCTGATATGATCATATATAATTTTCTTCCCAGTTTACAGAAACAACCAAAGGATAGGAAACCTGCAAGGGCTCTCCTGGTAAAGTAGTATAAAATTTTATTGTTTACCTGATCGAAAATAATATATAATTCCACTGCTACTGAATTAAACTTTGTTGCTGCAATGTTTATGGAGGCAGAAACATCCCTTCTTGAGCATGTACGATGACCTGAACGTGGATCTTGCTGCTTACTTCACCATGTCTGGATTACCTCTCAGCCAATTATTAAAGGAATAAGGATATATATATATATTTACAGGTCTTTCTATACATGAGGATAACACATTTGGAGTGCACACAGTAATCAACTTTTGTTGAGGATGAAGTAATATGTATAGGCATCTAGGAAAATGATCAAATGTCGCTGAGTATGAGTTAGCCATGAAAGTTTTTTCTTCTCTTGATTGTTTTCCCTTGTTTTATAATATATATACATACATAAATATACACTATACGCATGTCTTCAAAATTTGACCTTAGTGGGCCCTTGGGCCTTATTTTCTACCAGAGATTTTTGCTCACTTCCCGTCTTTTGACCGTTGACCATATTTTTAATAAAAACTTGAACGGCCCGGCCAACGCTTCGCACCAACGCTTGCTCGGTGATCCGCTCGCACTCTCGGCCGGTCACCCGTGCCAGCTCGCCCGATCACCTGTACGTCCTCTTAATCTTCTCCGGCGATCACCTGTACGCTCCGCTTCTTCTTCCTCCCCCCGCCCGCCACCCACTTCTGCTTCTTGCCCCCCTCTCCCCTCCCTCTTCCTCTCTCTCTCTCTTCTTCGCCCGCCTCTGCTTCTTCCCCCAAAGCAGCTGAGCGTGGTTTCGGCGATGCGTCCGCGTTGCTGCTGCTCGTCAATGGAGGTTATATTTATTTGTTTTCGTGTGGTTTCTTCTGTGTTCCTTTAGTCGCCGGAGCTGAGATCGGTTTCGTGCAGCAGTGGCCCGGAATCCCCCGAGGAAGAGGGAGGGATTCTGTCGGTGTCCCGGCGGTGGCAGCACCGCCATTGCGGCAGAGCCATCCATTTAACACTTCCTCCCTTCGGCTTGACCCCGCTCGTCAGCCTCGCCCAGCTCCAGAGCCAGCCGCCTCTGCTCCTTTCCACAGGCCTCCGCCTCTCCGTCGAACAACAACACCGACACCAACAACAGAGTCAGATGCATTCCATCTCGCTTTCCTCCCTTCTTCCACGTCCCTCCTCTCCTCCCTTCTCTCCGATGAATTGGCTGCCCCCGTCAACCACCAGAAGGATGCAATCGAGCAGTTCCTTTACGCCCAGGTAGACCTCGATCCAGTTCCTTCTTCGATTGTTCCAAGCAAAAGACTTCGACGGATAAAAGCTGGAATTTGTTTCCGCTCTTCGGCAGGGCGAGCAACCGCAGCGGACGTTGGCGGAGGGACGGCACCGGCACTACCTTTCTTTGCTAGGCGCAGCGATCAAGTCCGCCGAGCTGCGGCTCCGTGAGGAGGAGGCGGACGTGTTGCGGGCGGCGGGGCGGGGCGGGGCGCAGCGCCGAGTTGGAGGACCTCCTCGCCCGCCTTCGGACAGACTCAATGGCGGCGCATTTACTGCCGCCTCTCTCTTTCTCTGCGCACGCCCCCATCCGCGATACAGGTGTCCGAGCGGGTCACCGAGCAAGCGTCGGTGCGGAGCGTCGGCCGGACCGTTCGAATTTTATAATTAAAAAATGATCGACGGTCCGATGTGGCCATTAACCGGTCATTTTAATTAAAAATGTTTTAACAGGATAGTTTTGTTAAATTAATATTTTAAATAGATCGGTCCGAAAAAACACTCGATAAAATTTTGCACGCAAGCAAAATATAAAATTATTCTTAAAAAAAAAGGACCATCCGACTAATTTCCAAGGAAAATATTCCGAACGTTCATCGCATGACAGGGAAAGATAGCAACTGTGGATTGGAGGAACAACTAAGAAGACCTGATCATGCACCGCATAAACGGTAATTAAATGATGCAAGAATTGATACAGCTGATCTATCGATCCATTAGAGAAACTAGACGGAATGCATGCGGCGTCATGTCACGTCGAGTTAAATGGCCCTAAACTTTCCCAGGCAAAGGAGTTAGAGAGTTACAGCTATAATAGCCACATAGGACGTTCCTACGCGGACGCTTGACAGATCACTTTGGCTAAAATTACTCAGTAGGGAAGACAGCTGCTATCTTTCCCTGTCACCAGCTCCGCGCCACATGTTCAGCTGCGAATTAATGCGATGAACGTTCGAGATTACTTTCCTTCTGATTTGGAAATTAGTCGGATGGTCATTTTTTTAGAATTAATTTTATGTTTTGCTTGCGGTGCAAGTTTTATGGCCCATTAATTTATTTTTTGATGATCGAGCGACGTACATGCACGTGGGCACCACTTGCATGGCTTCTAGATTCACCAACGCTCTTTCAATTCAGCGCACGTGCGCACATCCTCCTCGTTTCCCCTAATTTTAAAATAATAATTTCGACACCCTAATTAATTTTATTGTGGCTGAATGCTGATTCTAGAACATGGCTTGCTGTCGAGAAAAAGAAGAGGTAGATTAATTAAAACGTGATATTGGTGCTGGGGAGTCATCAGTGCTTGAAACTGAATTAAAGGAATAATATATGAGTGGGGAGATACTTCCCCCAAGTAAATGCGTGTTTTTTTAAACCTCAGTCAGCTGATCCACTCAATTAAGTCAGAGATCAAAATGAATGAAAATTACTTCATCCTGAATTGCCCGGACAATTTTATCTAATTTGGTGGTGAAATTTTGAATCAGAATCAGATTAAAAAGTAAAAAAAATTCCTACCGTCCGTGCTTATGTTTGCAGGATTAAACTATATTTATTCTTATACTAATTTTCAAATATAATTTTATAGTTTATATTTAAAAATTAGAATAAGATATGAATTTTAGATGATATTATGCTCAATTCTTCGACTTACATCTTAATCTCAATCAAAATCCGACGCACTAAACTATCGTTCCTTTATTTTATTTTATTTTTGGCCGTGAATCCAAACCAAAGTAAATTCTGAGATCGACTAAACGTTGACTTGTTTTCAGTAGATAACGTCGCGCCGAAGGAAGAGGGAAGGAATCTGCCTCCGCTTTGGTAGTCTGGCAGTCGGTAGATACAAGTAGACCAGGAAGCGCGGACGCGGGGTATTTTTTTTATGCTCCTCCTCCTCTCATCATCGTCGTCGTCGTCCTCCTCCTTCTCCTGCTGGAACCATGATATACTTCTCCAATCTAAAAAATGCTCTTCTCAACCTTCCTGCATACGTCCGATCCTTAACTTGCAATCGCCGTGTTAAGCGCCACCAGAGCTTTGGCCCCAATGAATCCTTACCTGTCTCCGTCCCTCCAACTGCGCCAGAGAAGCCGCCGCTGCCGTCGCCATCTCCAAGACTCCGGCCTCTGATGGTGGAGGCACAGGGCGACGCGACCGCCGCACCGACGCCTGCTCCGCCGCTGCCATCGAGGTCGATAGCGGAGCTGGCGATTCCGGCGGCCTTATCGGTCGCGATCTACGGAAGCATACCCTCGGAAGTCCAGCGTCAGCACCCCGGCGTCCTCTATGCCCTGCTCGTCGCGTTCATCGCATTGACGGTGTTCACGAGCCTCGGCGCCATCCTCTACTCCCTCGCCAGGCCCGACGGCAGGGCCGCCGCCCTGGGGGAGATGGTGAAGGAGAGGTTGATGGCGATGGCAATTGGTTTCGTGCTGGTGGCTTTCACGCTCAGGGTCCTCCTCGTCCTGCCGCTAACTTCGTTGGGCCTGGCAGGATGTGTTGTCTTGGTCGGAGCGGCCGTGATGGCCGTTCTCTTCTTCCTTTCCTGGAAGGATGAAGAAATCCGTGACCTTGTAGATCCAGATCCAGCGCCAGACTACAGCGTAGAGAACCCAAGCTAAGTTCACCAATTGAGCTCATATGTGATCCATTAATTGAGCGTCATGGTGCTACAAAAAGGCGTGAAGAAATCTACTTGAAGATCTGCCAAGGATCCTTCGGTGGTTTCTTTAGCTTTCTAGTAAAAAGTGATTCCCTCGAATCCCTTCCTTGGCTGTCTGTATATAAATACACACTCCATGCTCCATACTCCATACTCCATACTCCATACTCAGTAGTTTTCACAGGGCTTCCTGTCGTTCCATCCCTTCGGGGACTCGATACCCTGTCGACATCTATTCTTTTTATTTTTCGGGGTTCTCTTGTGCCGCATGGAATTCTATTAGGACTTTTTTTTTCACGACAAATGTTTACGTCTCCGTGAGCACCAATTATTTTTTTTTCCCGAACAAATCCTAGTCGTAACTTGGTCGATGATTTGAAAGAATTACCTTTTCTCCTTTCAAAACAGGGCAAGTTTTCTTAAGCATCGCAAATTAAGATCATCGAATCAGTAATGCTCAGAGTCAGGTAAGGGTTAACTTTATCTAGCATAATTTCTACTTAGTTGCTTAATGATGAAGCCAACGTTGGGAGGTCGTACCTCATTTTGTTGCCCTGAGGTATAAGGCTCAAGTATGAAGCCACGTTGAAGAAAATGGCTTTGACATTGGAGTATCAGAACGATTCCCTATTGAGGCCTACGGGAATAGAATAGTCATATCAGGAATCCGTAATAAGAAACAAATGAGGAGAGAAGGTTGAATATGAATGGATAGAATTGAGTCCCACCACACCTGGTGGTTTGCCAGAAAAAAAAAACTGCACATTGTCAAAGTCATCTTCCAGATAAATCAAACCAGAAAGATGGCTAAGCTTTCAAAAAGTAGGAAACGTGACCTTCATTACATTTTTGAGAAAATACAAGTATCCCCCAAAACCACAAATGTGGAAACAATTTTTTCGATTTTGAAAGACATTCGAGTTTGTTGTCCGTCCTAGATGGAGAGAAACAGATATAAGAGCATAGACAACTACGGATGTCGGGAAAACTAAAGAGAAGCTCAAGGATATTGCTAATGAGAGACCATGAACAGGATGTTGAAGTCCAATCAATTAATGGCACTGGTCTAAAGTACAAGCTCAGTAAAGGAAACGATTAAGATCAATCTGTTCGTAAGCAGATTCAGGCAAAGAACGCAAACAATCCCTGGACCCAGATGCATGTATCCTTCAAAATGAACTAATTATCATGATCTGAGTGAAGCAGAAACCTAAGCAGTCAATTAGCTACTGTGACCATCCAGTTAACAAGAAAAAAAAGAGAGGGACTAGGTATGCTAATTCCTATAATATTACATTTCGATCTTGTATGTCTTATGAAAGTACTTGGATAACGTGTACCAACTTTTTCTTTTTTCTGCAAATGGCAAATCATACTAGTCTAAATAGATATTGCACTGTCTGTTAAACAACGTCCAAAATTTGCTTTTAAGCAGCAAATAGTCTATTAGAAGATGAAATTTGTATTCAAAACCGCGACCAGATAAAACAATGTACATCTATCAAAAGGAGAGCCATAAAAAGAATACATTTGGAAGATATGAGAATCCAGCACACGAGCCATCTATAGGTGGTCATTCCAGATTAGAATGAACATGGTTCTTATATAACAGATGGCTTGGCTGGCTAGGAAGCACCAGAAAGATGCAAAGCCTGAGCCGTGTAATGCCACAGGACATCTTTCACCTCGGCTTTAAAGACTCCCTGTGGGGCCTTCGATAAGTCTTGCGTGGTGGAAGATATTGTACCCTGGTCGTAGTAGCAGCTCCTGTCCCTTCTGAAACTGGAAGTAATGTCTCCTTATGTGTAATCTTCCAACGTGCATTCTTGTGGTAGTTCGTCGATCTCCAATTCAACCTCATAGACTTGGGGCATTGCTTCAGCTTGTATCTTCGCCAAATGGTACCACCAATTTAATGCAGCAGCCTGATCTAGCAGCGGCCTCCTCAGGCAAAAGTGTTAGAGTTACAGCTATAATAGCTACATTGGAGGTTTCTGGAAGGTAGGGAATTAGTAAAAGGCAACTGGGCAGCAACCTGAACTAGCTTTGAATTGAAGCTTCAGCTAATGCCGCAACTTGTGCAGCAGCAACACCCATAGCCCGTGAAAGATCACCACCACCATTTCTCATTCCTTCATCCTCAAACTAAGAATCTGATCCATCTTCCTCGTATTCGCCACCATAGCCAGTTTAATGAGCACGCTCAGCTCCTTGATTCAATTTCCCATGAATCCCCATCAGCTAGTGACTTCAGATCTGCAGGAACAGCTTGTTCAGAGTGTTCCATTGTTTTTACTAGATCTGGTGCATAGTGATGGCACAACCTTTTCAACCTGCTCGACCAGTCCTGCGAACACGATGAACATAATCTTCATACTGGTTTGGAACATCAAAGTTCGGCACCAGTTCCAGCTCTTTGGCATGCAACTCTCTTGCAGCAAGACTAGGTGCAATGAACAGGTTTCAGACTTCAGGTTTAAAGTCACACATTGTAGCTTCACGGTCAATCTGATCCTTAGCACCATGAAGGGACGAGCAAGGATAGCCATGCTTAAGTAAGTCCGAAGAGGAAGAAAAATATGAATCTTCCCCTTGTCCACTGACCCAAAATTTCTAAAAGCCTTAAAGAGCTCTCACCTTTTGCTCTGACCTCAATGGAATCATGACTTTATCAGCGGCATTTCTTCCATCAACTTGGATCTGAACGGGCTTATTCAACATCTTACGACGAGGAAATGTAGCTCAAAAGAGAACTTTCTGGCAACTTGATCATGTCCAGATTATCCTGGTGATCAGAGGCTCAAAACCCATGCCATACATTCTGTCTGCTTCATCCATGACCAAAAAAGTTAACCTGCCAAGGTCGGTGATTTTTCCACCACCGTTGCAAAAGAAAATATCATCCAACCAGGAGCGCAAACCGCAACTCAGCACCGCGCTTTAGCTTGCTGATCTGCTGAGCCACCACATGTTGGGACACGTTGACGTTTAATGGTTTTGCAAATTTTTTAATGTTGCTATGAAGCTGTCGGACAAGCTCCAGTTGGAAATAGGGGCTCTCTCTCTCTCTCAATCTAAAATTAAGAGAACAAGGAGGAACAAAGAGGAGGAGACTCTTTCTTCAAATAAAAGTAGATGTATTCAATTGCTCTTAATTAACATGATGATTACATGACCCTTTTATAGGAAAATAAATCCTAAACAAAAACCTAACTTAATGTCTAAGAAACAATCTTAACCACATATTAAAATATAATAAAATACTAAATCAAAAGATAAATATGAACTAAACTAAAAATGATAAATATAGAAATTAGAAATATAAAATTCAAGTTTAATTCTAATTTCTAACACTCCCCATTAAACTTGAATTGCTTCGAACTCCAAGCTTGAGTTTGAGCTTTTGAAAACTTTCAATCTTGAGGGGTTTTGTAAAAATATCTGCAATCTGATTCATAGTATTTATATAATTGAGCTCAACTTCTTTGTTTGTAATGTGCTCTCTAATAAAATGATATCTTGTATCAATATGCTTGCTTCGATCATGAAATACTAGATTCTTTGCTAAAGTCTGTACAGATTTGTTATCAATCATAAGTGTAGTAGCATTTTCTTACTCAAAGGAAAGTTCATTTAGAAGTCTTTTCAACCAAATAACATGAGAAGTGCATGAAGTAGCTGCAACATTTTCTTCTTTTTTATACAGAGCATATTCATGTTGACATCTAACAAAATTATTTTCTTATAGATAGTTGTCAAGACGATTATTTCATGCTCTTGGTACTTGTTTGAGCCCATATAGTGCTTTCTTCAAATTCAGAACTTTGTTCTCTTGTCCTGGAGTAACATACCCAATGGTTGTTGAATATAAATGTCTTCTTCAAGATAACCATTGAGGAAAGCAGATTTCACATCCAATTGATGAATCTTCCAATAATTTTGTGCAGCAAATGAGATTAATAAACGAATAGTTTCCATACAAGCAACTGGAGCAAATACCTCTTCATAATCAATGCCTTGTTGTTGTTTGTAACCTTTGGCTACAAGTCTTGCCTTGTATCTTGTCACCTTTCCATCAGAATCTCTCTTGGATTTGTATACCCATTTGACTCCAATAGGTTTATGATTACTTGGAAGTGTTGCTAACTCCGAAGTCTCATCTTTCTCTATAGCTTGAATTTCTTCATTGATAGCTTGAACCCATTTATCCTCCTTTTTTGCTTCTTCAAAACTCACAAGTTCACAGTAAGTAAGTAAAGTAGATTAAAATCATCTAACCTTTCAGTTTTATTATAAATATCTTCAAGAGATCTTGTTTTGATTTTCCTTTCTGAAGATGATGATGATGAAGGTGAGTGTGAGGAATGTATTGGTGATGTCGGTGGAGTAACTTCTTGATCATGATTTACTTCTTCTTCAAAATATGGTAAAAAATCATAAGATTCTTCTTGTTTTGAACTCCAATCCCATGTAGTATTTTCATCAAATTCTACGTCTCTACTGATCAGAATTTTTCTTTCTTTTGGATTGTATAATTTGTAGCATTTTGAGTTCTCATCATACCTAATGAAAATAAACTTTTTACTTCGATCATCAAGTTTGGATCTCTCTTATTCAGGTACCTGTGCATAAGCAATAGATCCAAATATCCTTAGATGTGCCACACTTGGCTAGTGGTGAAAAACGGGCTGGGCGGCTCGCGGGCGACCCGAGCCCGGCCCGACCCGGGCCGTGCCAGGTCACAAGCGGGCCGTGCCCGGCACGGCCCGATCTTATCACCGTGCCGGGCTGGGCCCCAACGTTGAGGCCCGCGGGCTGGCACGGCACGGCACGGCACGGCACGAATAGTATATAAATATAATATATAGATTTAGTTTCAAAATATTAGATAGCGGGGTGGTTGGGAGGGCTCGCTTCCAAGGTGTCACTTCGGATTCGAAATCGTGCCGTGCTTGGTGGGCCGTGCTCGGGTCGGCCCGAGCACGGCCCACTTTCATCTCTACACTTGGCTTCCATCCACTCCATACTTCTTGAGGAGTCTCATTCTTCAAACTTTTTAAATGGACTTCGATCTGAGAGATACACAACACAAGTAACTACTTCAGTTGAGGTGTTCTTGGAACTGTCAAGGGACGACGAATACCATGCAGCTCACAAAAATTCTTAAATTCATTAGAAGTAAATTCACCGCCTCTATCAGTTCTTAAAGCTTGAATTTGATAATCACTTTCCTTCTCAACAAGAGCTTTAAATTTTTTAAATAAATTAAAAGCTTTTGACTTATGCTTCAAAAAGTAAACCCAAGTTTTTCTACTATAATCATCAATAAAAATAATAAAGTAAGAATTTTCACAAAAAGATTGAGGTTTGATCGGACCACAAACATCAGCTTGAACTAGTTGAAGTGGGTTTTGGGCTCTTGATGTTGAGTGCTTTGGAAAACTTTTCCTTGAATGCTTGCCAAATAAATATCCTTCAAATAACTGATTAGGATGATTAATTTTTAGAATCCCTTTCATAATATTCTTTTCTGCCAAAGAATTGAGACTTCTAAAATTCAAGTGACCAAATCTGATGTGCCAAATCCATGATGTATCTTCAAGACATGTCTTTAAACAAATTGCATCACAATTATTTAAATTCAGCATAAACATGCGATTTTGTGACATGGTAACTTTTGCAAGAAGATTAGAATTTTGATCTCTAAGCCATAGCATATTATCTTCCATATAAATTTTGTATCATCTTTCCAAAAGTTATCCCAACACTTAGAATATTGCTAGTGAGCTTCGGAATATAATAAACATCATGAATAATTATATGACTTCCATCTTTTGCTTGAATTAAAATCTCACAATTACCTTCAATTTCTACCTTTGTATCATCACTAAAGCTTACAAATCCTTTCTTGTTGGTATTGAGTTTGTAGAACTTGCATCAATCGCCTGACATATGGTTGCTTGCTCCATTATCAAGGTACCATACATTTGATTTCTCCATGTGTCCATCTTTTAAAGCTAGAAGGAGAGAGTGTTCTGTTTCATCTTCTTTCTGCTAAATAAGTCTTGCTTCCTCATAAACTTTATTAGATCGGCACTCCCAAGAATAATGTCCAAATTTATGACAAGAGTAACATTGAATTTCAGATTTATTTACTTGATTAGGATATCTTAAGTAATTACCTCTTCCTCGCCCTTTTGCAAATTTTGTTGTAGAAGCTTGATTTCTTTGGAAATTTGATGAATGCTCATAATTTGTTCTTCCTGGACCACGACCTCTGCTTCGGCCTCGACCTCTACCTCGATCTCTGTTCGAACTATCTCCTCTGGACTTCCAGGTCATCTTAGCTTGAAGAACTTGTTCATGTTCTTGTTGATTGTCTCGAATCATCCTCTCCTCATGTGCTCTTAAAGACCCATTTAATTCTTCAATCGTCATGGTTTCGATGTCTTTAGATTCTTCAATCGCCACCATGATATGATTGAATCTTTTATGGAGAGAACGAAGAATTTTTGCCACCACACGAGAATCCCGCATTGATTCTCCAAAACTTGTCATTTGATTTACAAGTATTGAAATTCTTGAAAAATAGTCTTGAATAGATTCACCTTCTTTTATGGAGAGAGTTTCAAACTCAGCCCTTAGAGTTTGAAGTCGAACTCTCTTCACCTTCTCAACTCCTATGATGGAGTTTCGAAGAGCCTCCCATGCTCCTTTCGATGTAGTCTCCTTTGCAATCTTCTGAAGTATGTTGTCATCTATGCCTAGATAGATGATGGCGAGAGCTTGCTGATCTTTCCTCCTTTCTTTCTCAACACTTTCTCTTTCTCTTTGAGAGAGTGTTGTCATATCTCCTGGTCGATTGTAGCCATTTTCTACAATGTCCCATACGCCTTGGGAGCCAAGAGTCACCTGCATCCGAAGTGCCCAATTCTCATAGTTGAGAGAGGTGAGCTTAGCATATGGAAAAGAAACCGAGGACGACATCTTCAAAAAGACCTCCTTAGAACCTTGCTCTGATACCACTTTGTTGGAAATATGGTCTCTCTCTCACAATCTAAAATTAGGAGAATAAGGAGGAACAAAGAGGAGGAGACACTTTTTTTCAAATAAAAGAAGATGTATTCAATTGCTCTTAATTAACATGATGATTACATGACACTTTTATAGGAAAATAAACCCTAAACAAAAATCTAACTTAATGTCTAATAAACAATCTTAACCACATATTAAAATATAATAAAATACCAAATCAAAAGATAAATATAGAAATTAGAAATATAAAATTCAAGTTTAATTCTAATTTCTAAAAGCTCCTTGTAGAAGCCGTGAAGGTTCATATCTTCTTTATAAAATTTGGCATATCTTTTCCATGTATATTAAGTTCAAGCTACTTACGGTAGACCAAAATCTCATCTGTTAACATCCTTGAGATCTTCATCATCACAATATAAAGATTTTCTGAAAGGTCACTACTGAATCTTTGAGTAAGATCATCGATGAAGATCTTTTCAAACTGTGTTTTCTTCACTAGTTTCATGAACTCTTCATCATCTCTATCTTCCAAGGTGACCTAATTCTCGATATCGATCGTCCAAATTGGGCCAAAACCAGGACACCCATGCCATGTTCCTAACCGATCCAGGTTGCGCTAAATGGGCTTTTCAAAACCCAAGTCAATGAATCGAAATGGTGCAAGGGGCAGAAAAATTAATCAGAAACTTCAGCGGTGTACTTCAATGCTCACTTGGACGATTAGTTTCTACTTTTTTTTTTCTATTATTAAAAAAAAGAGGTAATGTTTTTTAAGAAAATTCCAAAGGGCAGGTGTTGTTGAATTGAAATTGTCATTCACTAAATCTTTTTTTATTTAAATGCCCGGAGACCACCTTGATAGAAATCTACAGGTCGTATTTAATTAATTAATTAATTTTTTAAAAAAGATAAGAGCTAGTCAAATGATTAAAAGTAATGTAAAGGTAAAATATTATAACATGGAAAAAAAGAGATATATGTAAAGGTAAAATATTATAAAATGAAGCAGGCGTGGGATTGAAGGAGAGAGAGTATTCAAGAATGGAGCATGTAATAGGAAAGATAAAGCAAAATAGATATATTTTTTCTCACTAATAAAACATGGACATGCCTATTAAGACATGAACATGCCCAGTAGAGGCTGTAGAGCGAGTTAGGTAAGATGAGGAGCTTGGAAGCAACGTCTTAATGCTGTACCTCTTCCACATTAAGATGCTACACTTCATCATACCATAAACAGGATTCTTAAAGTCCACTCTAGAAAAAGATAAAAAAGTAAAATTTTACTCCTTTTTATATTAAAAAATCTCTTAACATTTTACTTATCAAGATTTCTTTAGCCGAGAACTAGAAAATAAGTATTAAAGATCTAATTGAATGTGCACTTCCTAAGTAAAATTTTGCTCTAACCAATTAATATACTTCTAATTAAATTGATACATATAATGAAATCACACTATTTAATCGAATTATGCAGCAAACGTCATCGATACTACAAGCCTTCATGAGCGTACCAAAATAGATTAAAGGAAAAATAAAAATAGATGGAGATGAAAGGTTATCTTATTAGCTTTTGTAAAACCCCTTGATCATCGGGTTGAATAAGATACCAATTACCTGCCCCATTTCGTCTTAAGATTATTGAGTTTATATAAGAAAATATTCTACCTATTTTTAAAACCTTTTATTATGATATGAACTTGTGGTGAGCATCATATTCACCTCTTACAAATGTACTCCTCTATTAATTATTAAGCTCTTTATTGGACCGATACATCTTGGGTGGATTTTGTCTGCCTAAGTCTAGTTCCATGTCTTTATGATTGTAAACCTAAGTATTGTACCCCACTTTGATCTACTATGTTATAGTAATAAAGTTTGGACATGTCTGAGGAACTTGAGGACGTGCCCAAGTATATTAGACTTTGGTCAATTAGAAAGTCTACGAACGTGATAAAGGTCAAGTTGGGTCATCGTGATTGCACCCAAGCGAGAGGCCACGAGTTGGATGTGACCTAAGGAGCATGGCTCTATGTTCAGCAATGTTGTGCAAAACGGAGCACAATGTTTAGTTACGAGCATATGCCATCAAAATGAGCTGAATTAGTAATTGAGTTGGGGTGATCAACTATTAGTGCACGCTCGTACGTATACAACATTGATCCATCAAGACTCAAGGGAAGTCAACAAGTAGTGGATTCAATATCGTGCAAGAAGTGGAATCAGAGACTATAGTGTATTGAGGATTGATACCAAAATCAATATGCGGTACAATAACTTCGATGAGTTGGTAGGTCAATGTCCAATTATCAACTTGATGCACTATTGAGCCATGGATGTGAACCATGGCTGGGCATCAATCCTCTCAAGTTTTCCACAATCAAAGAAGGTTGGATCAGCATATTAGCCCTTCAACAACATCAAATGGGGCATATTCAGTTTTATTACTGAGCATTTTCAGTTATCGACACAATGAGTAGGCACAGTAATCAACAACCTGAAGCAGTAATGCCCAAGTTTAGTTTCAGCTGTTACGCCTAAGTTCAGCCACGACTTCTAGTGAAGAGCCATTGGTGCACACTGGAACTCTTTATCCAGTCGTGAGTCCTAACAGTTGGCAGCACACTGATGTGGACTATTAGCAAATCAGTGAGCAGCCAAGGCTCACATGGTCACAGATTTAATCCTACTTGAATGCTGACTTGGTGACACTTGGCATGATCTGAGGGCAATGAGCAACAACCTCTGTGATGGCCATCGGCGACTAGAAAATGGGGGGCCTCCATCGGCATTTGTGAGCTGCATCATCTAGCATAGATGATGGGGCATGGTCCCCTTGACTGCTATGGCTCCAACTCCACGAGGGAGCACTGTAAGACCCTAATCATTAAAGAGGAGGAATCATTGTATTAAGTGAAGAGAGAACTCTGTGGAGAAGAGTGCAGTGTGAGAAAGATCTTTGGCAAGTGAATACCGGTCCTTGTGAGAATCCTCATCGACGGTGAGATTGTCCACTAATGATGGGTATGTTTGTATTATTGTGTGCATATTATAATGATTTATTGGAGTTTTACTGGTACATGCAACCGTAATCCTTTCCCCTTTAAAAGGAAATCCCTTGTGTCATGATTATCTTGTTGCTGAGAGTTCAATTCCTTTTGTGGGCGCCTTGTTCAAGGCTTGCAATACCTAAGCAACGCTGCACGTCCCTGAGCCGCAAATTTCATGAAAAATTTGGTGCTAAGTTTCGTGGGTCGTCACATCTTCACCTACCTTGGGTAGAGTAAATGTGGTTTAGACTCTCGACTCTCAATTTTAGGGTGTGCCTCTAAGACTCTACTTGGCTCTATAATTAAATTATTAAAAAAATTGACTGTTTTCTAAAAATAAAAATGACTCTACTTGCTTATATTGAAACTTGTCTGCTCCCCACAACGGCTCATCTTCACCCTCTCTTCTCTGGTGGACTAGCTGGCTCATCCTGCCTCCACGGCGTATCATGGCCGCGCTACCGCAGGAAGCTCGCGAACGAGGTCCTGCGCCCGCCGCGGCCGGCGTTGTCTTCCCAACCAAAGAAGACGATGGCAACCACCATCTTTCATGCCTCTCCCTTCTGGCCTTTGCGTTCTTGACCTTCAACACCTTCCTCGCTATTAGCAGATCCATTCGTGACATCTGGGCCGTCTCCTTCGCCTCCGTCACCTACGTCGACCTCCTCGCGCTCTTCTGGTGCCTCGGGAAGTTCGCAAGGGCCGACGAGAGCAACAAGGCAAAACTGAAGGTCGCCGTTTGGATCCTCGCCACCGTCTTGACCTCGATGTTTTCGTACAAAGTGGCGGCCATCATGCCGCTGCCGGTGGCGGTGGCGGTGTGGGCGATGGGCTCTGCTATGGCGATCGGAGGGTTTTACGCGCTCTTCTTGTTCCGACAACGAGTCGACGATCCAACCGAGGAGGAGAAGGATCTTATGAAAGCAAGCTTGGTGCACTCCACCGCTGCAGCACGGAATTAATTGAAGCAGCTACCACTTGTTTCAGCTACATAAAATTGCAAGCTCTGTTCTTGTCTCCTTGATCAACTGCATTAATTGCAGCACAAATTAAAACCGCTTCATCTCAATTAAGAATATGTAGTCTCATCGTCCTAAAGCTGCTGATACCCATTAATTAATGAAGTATCCGTGAGAATGTATAATAATTTTTCCTTTCACCCCAAGTCAGTGAAAAGTTCTTTATAAAATAAATAAAAACGTAATTTTTACAGAAAGTAATTATGTAACAAAAAAGGAACAACTCTATTGAAAGAACCATCTTTGGCCAAAGAAATTTGAGAACAGATGCTCGTCAAAATCAAGAAACATGAAAACAATGTGAAAGAACCTCTTTTTTTTATAAATTTAATTTGGATGGTGTGCTTTCAAGCATACTGCATGCTGGCTTGAATAACGATAAGTATAAAAGACTAAAACAAATAGAATATTATGGTGCAAAAGTAATGAGGTTGATGGGCCAGTTGTTGACGAGACTAATAGAGATGACTTAGAAAAAACCTGTGCATAGGTAGGTGGACCTAATTAGGTGTTGAAATAATCAACTTAAATATTTTTTTAATAATAAATTTGTCATAGCTGGAATAAGATATCTGTATATTCTAAATTTAGTACGTTAGATGGATAGATTGAAATTGTAAACTAATTCAAGCTAATTGCTATATTTAAAAATTTCCTACGATGCTTATTTATAGATTTTTAAAATTTTAAATATCAACTAAAAATAGATTTGTACACAATGTAATGTAATATATACATTTTTTTAGTTAGAGTAATTAGGTTTTATACGAGAGGTTCATAGAGTCTTATGTTTAAGACTTACTGATTTTAAAAAAAAACTAAAAATAGATTTTAATTTTTTAAATTTTTTATCTAAATTTACTGTAACTATTTTTTAAAAAAAAACTAAAAATAGATTTTAATTTTTTAAATTTTTTTATCTAAATTTACTGTAACTATATATTTATTTTAAATAATTTTTTTCAAACAAATAAACCCCAGTTATTAGAGAATTAAGCAATCACACGCTCTCTTGGGCCTTAATTCTAATGCATGCTTTTTTATACTATTGGAGGGCCTCTTAGTTGATCTCACTGATGGAACCAAATATATGGCGAGGTAGGTGTTGAGGATCTCTCTTCTTTTTTTCTTCTCTGTTTCAATCTCCTTTTCCTTCTCAGATCGATTTCTTATCATCCAATTCCGATAGATATCAAAGTTTGGAAGAAAAATAGAGTTTCTGCTAATTTCATGCCTCGAGAACCATTCTGTTCTCAAGATCAGTCGATTGACATGATAGCAAAACGAGCAACCGCTGCCAATTATGCCGTCTCGTTCATAACCTCTAAAAAGCTATCGATTTGCAGAAATGAAGACCATTAAAGAATTCTCACGGCCAGGACTCGGTGGCTTCAGTGAGTAGCTCTTGCAATGTCACCTCAATACATTGATATAGTAAGATAAGGACATGGAAGAACCCAAGAATAGAATATGCCATCAGTTATTAAGACCTGGAAGAATAGAGCACAGGCAGCATAATGTTCAATTGGCTTTCTTGCTTATATTACTGTCGTTGATGCAGGGTAAAAATCTACTAAGACACATGAGCATTGCTCCTTGAGGTTTATCTTCCATGCTATAATCTTAATTAGCAATACAGGAAGGTTTCTGGTGTTTGACCTGCTTCCTAATTATCTAAAGAAAAAGTTATCTACGATACCATTTTAATTTTCCCATGTTCAAATGAATGATGTTTTCTTGCTTGCTAGCTAGAACATTGACTTCCAAAGGTGGGGTAGACTGCTGCTGTTGCTGGATGTCAGCGTCTCGGCATTCCAGGATGTTTCATACGGCAAATTTCCTCTCCTCTCGATCGCATCCTGATCTCTCCCATCTCCACATAAAATTTCTTGGTGCCAAACAACTCTTTTTATTATTTTAAGGGAAACCAAAACGACAACTCTTTGGAGTCAACTGGCATGCATGTGCTCAGAAATCAAAATTTATATTCACATCTCCAGGCAGCAGTCTCAGCAACCTGGAATTAGAAACCCATTATTGCTATACCTTTCAAATATTTTGTATGTATACAGTTATCAGGAATTATTTGATCAACTTGCATCATGAAAGACTGGCTAATATGACGACCCCAAGACTTCTCAGAAATATATAGGCAGAAGATATAAGGAGCGACATTTCTATATCGAATCTTAACTATCATGTTTAACGAACTTATCAGGGGTTAAAATTTAATCTATTTCCTAGTATCTGGAAGTAAAAGGTGAAGGCATTTAATCAAGGACGACGAGCTGCACGCCCGTATATCACTAGAATTAGGTTTTCAAACTTTTCACTTGTCGTTTTGATCATCTTTTCTGTGTGCTATTCTCATCAATGGCAAAAACAAAAAGTTAATGCTAAGTTTACAAATGTATGCCTCAAAAACCAGTTTCGTAGCTCAAAAGCTGATTGATATCATGGAAAAGACAAGCAACATAGGTTGAGAATGGGGATTCATCCGTGAAATCCTGATGCATGCTTATTGCCATCAAAGATGGAAATTTGCAAACGAAACATAATTATTACATTATCTTGAACTGCCGTATCTATTTGAAACCCCCAATCGCTGGCTATCATCAATGAAATGAGGGATTCAGCTTTGATGTTAATCTAGAATTGGATTACTGTGTCTAAGCTAGGGTTTGTTTGTGCTCCCACTTGGATTTTGATCTCCATGTACACTTTTTTGATTGCCATCAATTCACTTATGATATTCTCAGTGTGCATTCGCTCCTGGGGGAGTTCCTTGACGCACTTAAGGCCGACCCTGAGCAACAAGGTGATGCACTCCACTGCTCTATCTTGGTTGTGTTCATCTGCTCCTTCAAGTTCTTCCTCCAAATGTAGGTTAGGATCAAACACATCAGCGATTCCTTTTGCGAGTGCTGTTTCAACATGTTGAGAGAGGCTGATACCATCCTTGAAAATTTCACTCGTAGGTCTCTTCCCCGTGAGCATCTCAAGCACAAATATACCATAACTGTAGACATCTCCTTCAGCTGAAACCTTACTGCCTACTCCATATTCTGCACCATGGATCATTAAATAGCTTTATTTCTCATGACATATTTGAATAGGTACATCACAAATAAATACATTGAACTAGTAATAGGAAATGAACAACCTCTGTTACATGACTGCTTTGGTTTATCAAGTTTTAAATAATTCAGGCTAAAAAATTAACTTGTAAAGAGTTTTGAATGAGTACCTGAAGCAACATAACCAATGGAACCTCTCAATATAATGGTGCTTGTAGATCCTTGAAGTGTGTCGATGCTCTGTTGATGGAGGAATCTAGCCAACCCAAAGTCACCTAGGTGGGCCACCATATTATCATCAAGAAGAATATTGCTCGGTTTTATATTGCAATGCACAATTGGCTCTCCACCATGATGATGGAGGTAATCTAATGCAGAGGCCACATCAATTAATATATTTAGTCTCTGGGTAAAACCTAACCTCTTCTTCTGATCCTGTGCATTTGCCTTTAGGTGCAACCAATCGTCTAAGTTCCCATTTGACATAAACTCATATACTAGAGCTTTGAAATCATTGCCCCTGAAGTCAGTACTTGCACAAGCTGTTAAGATCTTAACAAGGTTCCGATGCCTGATACTTCTTAAGATATCGCATTCTGCAATAAAGCTCCTTGAAGCACCCTTTGTTTGGAGGTTGAGTACCTTCACTGCAACAATACTGTTCTCATGGCTATTTAGAATTCCTTTGTACAGCGAACCGTAGCTTCCTTCTCCGATTAAATTTGAAGTAGAGAAATTATCTGTGGCTCTTAATAGCTCAGCATATGAGACCTTCATTTGTGAATCTTTCATGTCGGAATTAACAACTGGCTTCTTCTTTGACTTGCTTAGCCAATAAAGAGTATGATATAAAGAGAAGAGCAAGATCAGGCATACCATTCCACCGAAAACTGAGATAATGACTATTATTTTGCGAGACAAGTGCTTCTTCGTAGATGCTGGGCAAGAAGGCAAGTTTAGATTTTGATCTCCTCCACAGAGCTTGTTGTTTCCTGAAACTGAAGATGCCGTGATATTTTTGAATATGCCACCTTTTGGAACTTCACCCTCAAAATTATTGAATGAGAGATTCAAATAACTCAAAAGCTTTAAATTCCCTAGCAAGTCCGGTATGTTCCCTGAGAAGTTGTTTCTTGATAAATCTAGTGACTGAAGCCCTTTTAGCTTGCTAAATGATGAAGGAATTGGCCCCTGGAAATAATTTCCTGACATGTCAAGATATTCAAGCGCTAGACATTCACCAATAGTGGCTGGAATTTCACCTGATAATTTATTGCTAGAGAAGTCTAGTTTGCCAAGATTCCTCAATTTTCCAATTTCAGAAGGCAGAGATCCTTGCAATGAATTGTGGGAAACATTGAAAAGCCTGGTGAGAGTAGGGATGGATAATATTTCTTTGGGCAATGTACCATCTAACTTGTTGAGTGAAAGGTCCAACAGGTCTAGAGGGCAATGGCCAAGACTTGGAGGTATGAAACCTTGAAGCTGATTCGATTGCATATGAAGCTCCACTAAGTTATTTAGATTGCCAAAATTACTTGGAATGTCCCCTATGAAGTAATTCCTGCTCAAATCTATTATTCGCAAACTAGAAATGTTTCCAAGACTTTCAGGTATATTGCCTGTGAGTTGGTTAGAACTCATATTAATAAGGACCAAAGAATGAAGGTCGCTGATCCATGCAGGAAGTGTTCCAGTTATGTAGTTGCCATTGAATTCAAACCAGTCAACTTTTTTATAAAAGTTGTCTACTGAACGTGGCAATGGTCCGCTAAGCATATTGCCTGGCAATTGCAAATAAAGCAGGTCGCTACAGTTGGCTAAATCATCCAAAAATCCCCACTCGGCTGCATTCTTTGCTTCCATGTGATTGTAACCAAGGTCGAAGTGAAATAGACTCTGCAAGGATCCAAAACCTCTTGGAATGGTGCCTGAGAAGTCGTTCTCAAAAAGCTGCATTTGTTGGAGGGCAGAAGCATTAGGCAATGAATTTGGGATCGAGCCAAAAAAAAGGTTCTGAGCAACTCCAAGGTCTTCGAGGTTAGGAAGAGTTGTGCCGATGTCCGGAGGAAGAGAACCAGTAAAGTGGTTGAACATAATCTGAAAGGTACCGATTGAGGAAATGTTCCAAAGAGCAGGCGGGACGAAGCCCGTGAGGTTGTTGAATGATAGACCAAGATATGCGAGGGAAGTGAGGTTGCCAATTGCTGCAGGAACATTACCAGTGAGTCCATTAATCATTAAGGCCAGAACGGTTAGATTCACCAGGTTTCCAATCTGAGATGGAATTATGCCGGTGAGTTGGTTGTCATACAAAAAAAGTCGTACGAGCCGAACGAGATCTCCAATCTCTGAAGGAATGGCGCCTGTGAGTTTGTTGTCGTGCAAATATAGTTCTAAGAGGTTGCTAAGATTTCCAATCTCTGGCGGAATTCGTCCAACGATGTTGTTGCCATACAGACCAAGACTTTCCAGCTTTGGGAAGGCACCAAGGCCACTCGGAATCTCTCCTTCAAGTGTATTATTTCCCAAGTTAAGGAGTATAAGTTCGGTGCACTGACTAAGGTTGTGTGGGATGTTTCCGGTAAGTTGATTCTCTGACAGTTCAAGATAGGAAAGAGAGTGAAGATTTCCAATCCCCGGTGGAATTCTTCCTGTGAGGTGGTTGTTGTTAAGGAACAGGTATTGGAGATGGGAAAGTAAAGCGAGCTTGCTTGGGATCTCCCCTTCCAGCATATTGTAGCTCAAATCAATAACAAATAATTCTAAGCAGTTGCTCAACTTCTGTGGTATCAGACCGAGGAAGTTGTTAAAATGGAGGTCGAGAGTTTTGAGGAGAGAGCAATTCTGGAAGAGTGAAGTGGGGATCGTCCCTCCCAGGGAGTTTTGACTCAGGTTGAGGTGCTGAAGGTAAGATAGGAAACCCAGCTCCCCTGGAACCGGGCCCTGGAGTTGGTTTCCGGCGAGAGAGAGCCTCGAGAGGAAGGTGAGGTTGGCGAGTGACGGAGAGAGCTTACCACCCAAGTCGAGGTTCTCCAGCTGCAGAGCAACGGCCCTCTGCTGGCGGCTGTGGTTCCCGCAGGTGACGCCTTGCCACCGGCAGAAGGGAAGCGATTGGTTCCAAGAAGCCAACGCGCCGTGCGTGTCATCGGAGATAAGGGACTTGAAGGAGAGAAGGGCGAGTTGGTCGTCGTCGGAGGTGTTGTTGGCCGTAGTCGTCGTCGTCGCCGCAGGTTGTGAAACAGATAAACCGGCGCAAGAGAAGAAGAGAATTAGGAGACGAAGGAGGCGGAAGGATGGAAAGAGCCAAAGCGCAGGACTTGAGAACGCGGAGCTCTTCCCCATGAGTTGGAGCGCCATGGGAGAGCATGCAACAAGGTTTTGGCTCACTGGAGAGCACACAAGAGCAGACACCACCATTTAAAACGACGGGATCGTAACCTACATCAACATCTCCTTTTATTGGCCAAACGTAGACTTATTAAGCTATTTAGTGCACAAAAATGAATGAGTTCAGTACTCATCAAATTAAAAAAAATAGTTGCAAGTTGTTTAAAAAAGAAACAAAAATGGGTTGCAATTGCGAAATTTCTATGATTGTTTCACCTGCTAAAATGAGAAATTGACCCGGTCAAAATCATTTTTGAATTGAAAATTAAAAAATTTAAAAACAATTTAGTCTTTTTAATTTAATCAATAATTAAAAAACAAGTTGTTCAAAATAAGCTTATCACCGTATTTTTATGCAAGCAACTAACTATATCGAAAATCTCAATGCTTTAAGATTATAACGGAGATTTGATTTTTCTTTTATAAATATATACTTATTTAGTATTATTATTTTATCCAAAAAAAACTAATGGAGTTTTTTTTATAATGTAGAGAGAGAGAGAGACTCTTGCAAAATGCCTATTTTTTTAGATTTAAATTTTTATATATCAAGCGGATACGTTCCGCGGCTCTAATAAACTTATTTTTGATTCAAATGTTTCACAGGGAAATGAATGAGTTGCTTCTCACCTTCTCCCTTCTACTTTTATATTATTAATTAGTTTCTGCTCCATGACGTCTCCTTGGAGTCAATTTGTCTTAGAATATAAGTCTGCATTCACATGGCTTTTTGAACAACTATGGAAAATTTTCTCATTCTTATTTTCTTTCCCATGCAGGGTGAAATGCTGTATCAGTCAAACTAATACCAATTGGTAATGATAATAATAATAAGCATCTAATGCATTTTCCGTTTTTCTTTTTTCAAGAGTATTGAAATATTTTTTCGAATTTAGTAAGTATTGAATCCACGATCTTTCGCATAGAGTCCAATTATTCTAACTAAAAAAACATACAAAAACTTACATTTTGGCATCACCTTTCGGTAGATGCCAAATGATATTTCAGTACTTCTGATCAAGTACTCATTGGATCAAACAAACGCAGACTGAGTTTTGTTTAGCTTCAATTGCTTGCTCCTTGTGGGTCATATGGAAAACATAGGAATGGCTGCCTATTGCAGGCAGTTCTAGTGATCTTCAAAAGTTGGTTCGATGGTCCCTTTTAAAGGTTTAAGACTACTGGATAAGTAAAACAGAACCGGATTGATTGTAGTTTTGAAAAGAATTATGTCCTTAATTTCTCAAGAGTTGATGCTGATTTGGTGATCAAAAGTGAGCTTTTAACAGTTGGAAGTTGATCTCCCAACTCCTCTATACCTCGGCGGGTTCCATAGCCATGGTAGCCTGCGGTGGTGGCCATGGTGGTGTCATGATTGGTGGCTAACTTTAACTCTGTTGCAAACCTAATGAAATATATTTATTTTGGGTGATAATCTTGTATGACAAATAACTTTATTCTTTATGTCCTTTTACTTAATGTAGGGATTTTATAGCGAATGCCTTACCCGACTCCTATTGTCACGCTCCAATCCTCCTTTCAGCACGTGGCAACCGTCGTATAAGCTGCACTTCTACACCATAACTTATACAAGACTAGAAGTATCAAAACCATTACAATTAATTTATTTAAACACAACAGAAATATCAATATTTTACATTTAAACTAACACTATAAAGTTAATTCTCTATTTAGATTCTCAAAGTAATCATGTTCGTCATAACTAGGTTCTCCCTCATTCACTGAACTAATGGCCAAACCTGTAACCTACGCAACAAGGAATGTGCACTTTTGAGTCGTGAAACTCAGTGAGGCTATGGAGAAAGCAGCCTAAAAATGGGCATAAAGTTTTGTACAAACTAACAAGAAGATATATCCACTAAATCACATATCAAATTAACATGACAAACAATATATAATAATACTAATAAAATAAGATAGAGGAAACATGATCATAATAAGGTATAACAACAAGATATAAGAAATGTACACAAAGTGTACATCCCTTTGGTTAGAGTAATTGAGCTATATACGGGAGGATCATGAGGTCTTGGGTTCAAGACTCATTAGATGTCATATTATCTTAACTAATACATCACGACCTGCTGAGATATCATGCATATGTTACCCAATTTGACCGTAATTCTTAAAAAATAAGCTAGACTGGTCGACCATCGAACCGGACCAGACTGGACTCAAGCGCTATGTATGCGCCACCTGCCTTATCCTCCTCCATTCGAATTCGCCGATGCTCCACCGCCGTCCGCCGCTCGCCCAGTCGCTGCATGCTTGCCAAATCGACTCCGCTGGAGTCGAATCGACGCAGGACGCTTCACCGTGGAGGGAGGAATGACCTCCGCTCCCCTCGCTGACGAGATCGACGGAAAATAGGGAAGTCCCCTGTTCCGCAGCTTCCCGCTCGTCTGCAGCCCACTGGAGCCGCCTCCACTCGCCGCTGGTCATGGAACCGATGCTTAGCCTCGGCCGCAACCTTCTTCCGTCGCTGCTTAGCCTCGGCCGCAACCTTCTTCCGTCGCAAACACCACTAGCCAGAGCTCCTCCTGCTCCGCCTTCACTGCAAACCCCCAGAAACAAGGCACCATCCTGTTTTAAAACCCTCGCCCTTCACTCTCAACACGTGCGCATGCCGTAGGCGTTTTTTGAATTTTTCTTTTTATTATTTTTTCTTTTCTTTTCTTTTCCCTTTTTCTTCTCTCTTATTTTATTTTATTTTATTTATTAATGATTATTATTATTATTATTATTTTAAAAAATAGGATTTATACCTATCTCCGGTTTATCTCTTTATTTTCTACCGAACTTTACTCTTCTAAAATCTAGGATAAAATTCTCAACTTTGTTAGTAGGAATTTATATGTCTAAATAGATGATTGAAATCTTATTCAAATTCAATATAGCACCTATAGGTTCATAAGAGATGTATCTAATCAATTCCTTTTAATGAATAGATTCGATCATAATTTCAAATATGAAATTTAAAGAGATCAAATAGGAAATGATACTCTAAATCATATAACTATAATGAAATATATAATCGATCAATATTTATCGAATTTAAAAAAAGTCAGAATAAAAAGTTTGATCCTCTTATTTTTCTTTCTTGAATCGAGAGATCCATGAATCAAGATCCTGATTTATATGGAGATAGTCTAATAGGAGCAATAATTTTTAGGAACTATGCTTCTCTATGCATATTCAAGTTCATAAGATTTGCAACTGTTTTAGCTTGCCTCTTATTTGTTAACATGAGTTGTGCATAAGGGTATTTAGTTCCACCATGGCTCATGCCAAAAATCTGTATCAGTGCCTATTTCATACTATAACTCAATCCAAACAAACCCTTCATCCTGTTAATTTCCTGTGATTTTATTGCCTAGTTGATTGTAGAATACGATCTAAATTATTTTTTTCGTTCATAATAGACAAAATACACTATTTTATCCATATAAGTGATTCCAGCTATACAAACTTTCGAAGAAGGTTCGCTTTATTATGTGCCTTTATGTTTTTAATATCTAAGCAATTATGTTCCGGAGGAAGGATAACTAAAGTTCAACTTTGAAGCCCCTGTTCAAGTGCCATCGATCATGGCGGTGGGAGGAGTATTTGAATGAATCAGCTGATGCACCAGGCAGGCACTCAAGGCGACAGAGAGCCCCTGCGTGAACCTGGTGAAACCTTCTGGTGTGCCAAAAGTGCAGCAGAAAAGAAGAGGGCCGGTGATGAAGACAAAAATCGACAGGACAGTAGAGGAGGAAGAATCAAGTGTTGGAAAAACAAGAACAGAAGACACGAAAACAGAGCAAGAACTCTGTTTCTGCAGCTGACGGCGATTGACAAAAATTATGTGTAGGGTGCAACTACGCTAACCCTCACGTAAACATGTATTAACAATCAAACTGCAATTACAGAATTGGAAAGTAAATAAAACAAATTGAGAAGATATGGAAATACTTCCATCTTCCCTTACAATGCAGAAAGGAAACAAGCAATCAAAAAACATGTTAACCAAAACTTCCTATTACAAGCTTAAATCCTATCATTCTCCCCCTTAAGCTTGTTGCTTCTTGATGTTCTGAAGTCCGAGTAATGTTCGAATCTCCACGAACTTCTGCTTCCCAAGTGCTTTTGTGAAAATGTCTGCTTTCTGTTCCCCCGTGCTAATATGTTCAACTGTCACATGATTATTCTCAATACATTCACGAATGAAATGATACCGAGTGTCTATGTGCTTGGATCGAGCATGATAGACCGGATTTTTGCTCAAAGCTATTGCAGACATGTTGTCCACAAACAATTGCACTTGCTTCACCGGTTCTTCAAGTAAGCTTGATAAGAAACGAGCTAGCCAAATTCCTTGACAAGCTGCACCTGTCAATGCTATGTATTCCGCCTCACACGAGCTCAATGCCACCACCTTTTGCTTCGATGAACCCCAACTGATGGAGCTATCACCAAGCATGAATAGCATCCCTCTCGTGCTCTTTCTGTCCTCACCACATCCGACATGGTCACTATCGCTGTAGCCAATCGAGCCACCATTTTCTCGACCTCCTTTCAAGTAGACCAATCCATAATCAAGTGTGCCTTTCAAGTATCTCAATACCCTCTTTGCAGCAGCCATATGCTCTATTGTAGGAGCCTCCATGTATCTACTTAACACACCAACCGAATACATTATGTCTGGTCTGGTGTGGGTTAAGTATCTCAAGCTTCCCATCAACCTTCTGTACTCGGTTTGATCAACTCTAGTCACATTCTCAGCACACTGAAAAACCATTCTTTCCTCCATTGGTGTGTGTGCAGAATTACATTGCAGCATCCCCATCTCCTTCAGAATTTTCTCTACATGTGCCGACTGCCCAAGTGTAATCTTGTATGTGGACTGAGTTATTTCCATCCCGAGATAGAAACTTAGCAAGCCTAAATCAGTTATCTCAAACTCCTTATTCATCTGCAGCTTGAACTCTTGAATGTTTTGCACACTTGTTCCAGTAATCAGCAGGTCGTCAACATACACGCCAACTATCAATTGCTTTTTGTTTGTTGCCTTTGTGTAAACAGCTGGTTCCTGCAGATTTTTCTTGAAACCAAGTGACAGCAGAGATTTGTCAAGCTTCATGTTCCACGCTCTTGGAGCCTGCTTGAGACCATACAGTGCTTTCTTGAGCTTAAGCACCTTCTCTTCTTTGCCCTTCAACACAAAGCCATCTGGTTGCCTCACATACACCTCCTCTTCAATGGTTCCATTCAAAAATGCTGATTTGACATCCATTTGATGAATCTCCCAGCACTTTTGAGCAGCCACTGCAATTATCAACCTTATGGATTCAATTCTAGCCACTGGTGCAAACACTTCTTCAATGTCTACACCTGCTTGTTGAACGTACCCTTTTGCAACTAATCGTGCCTTGTGTTTTATAACTTCTCCTTGAGTGTTTTTCTTAGTTTTAAACACCCATTTTAGGCCAATGGCTTTGCTGCCTTGAGGAAGATCCGTAAGAACCCAAGTTTCATTCTTCATGATTTGATTGTATTCTTCTTCCATAGCCTTCTTCCAGACCTCCTCGTTTCTAGCTTCAACATAGCTTGATGGTTCTTCAGTTGCTACTTGAGCTAGTAGCACCCCTTCCTCAGTAGGAATTAACTCTTCAGTACTTTTGTAGATGCTACTCAAATGTCGAATTTTTCTTAGCACTTCTGCAGAGTCATCTACATTGCTGCCACCACATGCAAAATGTTTAGGTGTATCAAATGAAGGAGCTGCAGAATTATACCTGAAGGCTGCTGGTGAAGTGCCACTTTCAGTATCAAGTTGCTCTTGTTGCTGATTTTTCAGCTGATATGGTGACTGATGTTGTTGCTGATTTTTCAGCACATGTTGTTGCTGATGTTGTCCCTGCTGTTCAGTATCAGGAATGAGGTGCCAATGTTCAGTATCAAGATGTTGATACTGCACAGTATCAGTAACTTGATACTGATTTTTCTGCACAGTATCATGGAGTTGATACTCTTGCTGTTGTAGCCAAGAATTTGTTGTATTTGCCTGCTGACTTATCTGTTCAGTATCAGAAATTTGATACTGATTTCGTTGTTCAGAAATTTGATACTCTTGCTGAACATATGATGCATCACTTTTCTGTTCAGACATCTCCATTCTCCCTTTGCTGCCAAACTTTGTCAAATCAGTCCAACATGGCATCACATTCTCCTCAAAGATACAATCTCGGCTAACAATTATAGTGCTTGTATCTTGATCAAAAAATCTATATGCTTTAGTGCCACTCTCATATCCAACAAACACCATCTTTTTGCTTCTATCTTCAAGCTTCTTTAGATGAGTTCCCAATATCTTCACATGAGATTGACAGCCAAACACCCTTAAATGAGCAATGTTTGGTTTCCTTCCCATCAATTTCTCATAGGGAGTCATTCCATCCAAACTTTTAGTGATTGTTCTGTTCAATATATAAACTGCTGTATTCACAGCTTCTCCCCATAGCTGCAATGGCACATCTATAGTTTTCAGCATGCTCCTGGTCATGGACATGACTGATCCATTCCTCCTCTCTACTACTCCATTTTGTTGTGGAGTATATGGAGTAGTGAGAAGCCTCTTGATACCTTGCTGCTGGCAAAACACCTTGAAATCATTTGAATTGAACTCTCCTCCCCTATCTGATCTGAAAGCTCCAATTTTTCTACCACTTTCAGTTTCAGCTAGAGCTTTAAATTTCTTGAAAGCCTCAAAAGCTTCACTCTTCTGCTTCAACATGTAGACCCACATGAATCTTGAGCAGTCATCAACAATAAGTAAGAAATAGTTGCTCCCTCCCAACGATGAGGGAACAATTGGTCCACATAGATCTCCATGCACCAATTCTAAAGGTTTTTCTGCTCTATAAGTTGAAGAATGTGGAAACGCATATCTGACCATCTTTGCAGCAACACATTCTTGGCATACTCCTTCAGCTGGTTTAATTCTTGGTAGACCTTCAACCAAGGATCTATCAGCCATATACTTTAGAGCTTGAAAATTCAGATGGCCTAACCGATTGTGCCACAACCTGCTGTTGTTATCAACTTTTGCTAAGTAGCACCGATAAGCAGTTTTCAATTTCAGCAGATACAACCTGCTGCCAGCTCTTCTTACTTCAACAAGTTGCTCACCTTTTTTGTCAAAAATTTGCAGCTTACCACCCTTGATAACAGTGGAGTATCCTAGCTCATCCATTTGCCCAATACTTAAAATATTTGACTTCATCTTTGGAATATAAAGAACATTCGATAGAACGTCCACTCCACCTCCATCTACTGAAAAATAGATGCTTCCTCTCCCAGCAATTTCTGCAATTGAACCATCTCCAAAACGGACCCTTCCGCCTCCTATTCTGTCTAGCTTATGAAAGTGCTCCTTACATCCAGTCATGTGATTTGTAGCACCGGTATCTAAGTACCACAAATCGGAATCCTTTCCTGCATCTTTTGTACCTCCAAAAACTGTCTCTCCTTCGTTGAATTCTTCCTGCACAGTCATCAACACTGCATGATCATCCAAGGTCACTTGAAGACCTTCTTTAGTGCTACTCGATTCAGCTAAATACACAGCTTCTTCTCTTCTACACTCAGATGCATAATGACCGAAGGTTTTGCAATTAAAGCACTTAATGTGAGACTTATCTTTCTTTTGTTTCTCATGGTACGTTGATGAGCTACTGCCCCGGCCTCCATCGAAGCGCCCATCTACGCGTCCCCTTCCACGTCCGAGGCCTCTGCCCCTGCTGGCATTGAGACCACGTCCTCGTCCACGAAATGTAGGACCTCTGCGAGCCCTGACTTCGCCTTCAACCCGAGATAGCAAAACCTGTCCGTGGGCTTCAGTTATCTGCATGGATGCTTGGAGACGCACTTCGTATGCCTTTAGAGCTCCTACCACATACTCCACCGTCATGGTTCGAATGTCGCCGAATTGCTCCAAGTTGCAAGCTATGGGATCGAACTTGGACGGCACCGAACGAAGTAATTTTTCAACGATCCGCTGCTCCTTCACCTTTGCACCAACGTTTCTCATTTCAGAAACAACGGAGGAGAGTCGATCGTAGTACTCACCAACCGTTTCTGAATTTGACATTTGCAGCCGCTCAAAATCCCCGCGAAGCTTATTCATCTTTGCATCAAGGAATTTTTCGTTGCCCATATGAAGACTCTTCAGCGCTTCCCACGTCTCCCTCGCCGTTCTCTTGTCAGCAACAAGAGTTAGGAGCTCATCTCCTAAGGATTGATGGATGAAGGATAGCGCCAACTTGTCTCTTCTTATGTCAGCAGGTGCATCTCCTGGTACTCCTGGTTCGATCGCCTCCCACACTCCCTGTGCGTCAAGGAAAGACCGAAGTCGAATTGACCACACGCCGAAGTTACCTCCTTTGTTCAGCAACGGACAGCCACCGAGACTCCCTCCTCCTCCTCCTGAGGAGAACCTGAGACCTCCTGCATCAGCCATACTGCTGATGGGCGACTTCCCACTCATCGGAGTGCTGCTAGCGGACGACTTCCCACTCGTCGGAGTAGCCATAGGATTCTTCTGCATCTGATTGCCTCAGCACAAAGCTCTGATACCAATTGTTGGAAAAACAAGAACAGAAGACACGAAAACAGAGCAAGAACTCTGTTTCTGCAGCTGACGGCGATTGACAAAAATTGTGTGTAGGGTGCAACTACGCTAACCCTCACGTAAACATGTATTAACAATCAAACTGCAATTACAGAATTGGAAAGTAAACAAAACAAATTGAGAAGATATGGAAATACTTCCATCTTCCCTTACAATGCAGAAAGGAAACAAGCAATCAAAAAACATGTTAACCAAAACTTCCTATTACAAGCTTAAATCCTATCATCAAGGATTCAGGTATGAAGATGCAGCGACAAGATCAAGTTTTGCAGGATGATCACAAATCTAAGTCAAGGGTCTATAACAAACACTACTCGCACTATGTAGAAAGACTCAGAGTAGAAGTCCACAACAGCTATCGCCTGTTGGACGAGTTCCCCTTTTGCTGCCGAGCAACCATCTGCTCCAGCGAGCTGCCATCGATTGATTGCCGATGGGACGGATATCATATCAAGCTGCCTGTGGGAGCGCAGGCCACATAGAGCGGGAGGCGCAAAAAAATTCATATGTTTCAGAAAATTCAGAAAGCTGAGTGATTGGGTTGCCTTGGATGTATCCCAATTAAATAGGCTTCTGTATACTTCTAAATCCTGCATGGCTGCACCTTCTCAGTCTCATGATGTATCAGGAATGTCAAGGTGGCTCAAGTATGTTTGTTGTCTGTTCATATTCCAACAATCTTCCAAGCTAAATTTTGCCACCAAGCCAAGCCATTTTTGCCGCGAATGGAGGCAGCAAGGTTACAGAATGAAGAAGTCAAACGTATAGCTCAAGGCATTCGGGAAACAAGAATTAACAACCCCTCTAGATTTGAAATCTGGGCCAGGAAGATACAACTGCTGAGCATTAGAAACTAAATTATATGAGAACAATGTTTGAGCAGTATATAAAGTATGCTCCTTTAGTTCGAACAATTAGTTCTATAAGGAACAATTGCGAGTTTAATGCTCATCAAGTTTAAAAAAATAAGAACAATATTTGAGCAGAAAACAAAAAGATAGATGGGATCAAGCTGCTTGATGATATTGAGGAGAACATATCTAAATAATACTGATTGGCAAAAGAGGATTGATCTCAAAAAGGACTTGGATGCATTACTGACAAATGAGCTCATATATTGGCAGCAATGAGCTTAATATAAGTGAGTTACTGAGAGGGTGACAATAGCTCGAATGAATGATGTTTGCTTGCTTGCAAGCTAGAACATTAGACTTCCAAATGTGGGGTAGGCTGCTGCTGTTGCTGGATGTCAGCATCTCGGCATTCCAGGATGTTTCATACGGGAAGTTTCTTCTCTCTCGATCGCATCTTGATCTCTCCCATCTCCACATAAAATTTCTTGGTCCCAAACAACTCTTTTTATTTTTTAAGGGAAACCAAAACGACAACTCTTTGGAGTCAACTGGCATGCATGTGCTCAGAAATAAAAATTTATATTCACATCTCGAGGGACGAAGCAGCAGTTTTCAGCAACCTGGAATTAACAACCCATTATTGCTATAATGCTATACCTTTCAAAAATTTTGCATTATACGCAGTTATCAGGAATTATTTGATCAACTTGCATCAGCGAAAGACCGGCTAATATGACGACCACAAGCCTTCTCAGAAATATATAGGCAGAAGATATAAGGAGCGACAGTTCCATATTGAATCTTAACAATCCTGTTTACCTTATGAACTTATCAGGGGTTAAAATTCAATCTATTTCCAAGTATCTGAAAGTAAAAGGTGAAGGCATTTAATCAAGGACGGCGAGCTGCACGCCCGTATATCACTAGGATTAGGTTTTCAAACTTTTCATTCGTCGTTTTGATCATCTTTCTTTTTTCTGTGTGCTATTCTCATCAATGGCAAAAACAGAAAGTTAATGCTAAGTTTAGAAATGTTATGCCTCAAAAACCAGTTTTATAGCTCAAAAGCTGATTGGTATCATGGAAAAGACAAGCAACATAGGTTGAGAATGGGGATTCATCCGTAAAATCCTGATGCATGATTATTGTCATCATTGATGGAAATTTGCAAAACGAAACATAATTATTACATTATCTTGAAACTGCCGTATCTATTAGAAACCGCCAATTGGTGGCTATCATTAATGCATGCGGGATTCAGCTTTGATGTTAATCTAAAATTGGATTACTGTGTCTAAGCTAGGGTTTGTTTGTGCTCCCACTTGGATTTTGATCTCCATGTATACTTTTTTGATTGCCATCAATTCACTTGTGATATTCTCAGTGCGCATTCGCTCCTGGGGGAATTCCTTGACGCATTTAAGGCCGATCCTGAGTAACAAGGTAATGCACTCCGCTGCTCTATCTTGGTTGTGTTCATCTGCTCCTTCAAGTTCTTCCTCCAAATGTAGGTTAGGGTCCAACACATCCGCGATTCCTTTTGCGAGTGCTGTTTCAACATATTGAGAGAGGCTGATACCATCCTTGAAAATTTCACTCGTAGGTCTCTTCCCTGTGAGCATCTCAAGCACAAATATTCCATAACTGTAGACATCTCCTTCAGCTGAAACCTTACTGGCTACTCCATATTCTGCATCACGGATCATTAATTAGATTTATTTCTCATGATATATTTAAATAGGCACATCACAGATAAATACATTGAACTATTAATAGGAAATGAACAACCTCTGTTCCATGACTGCTTTCGTTTATCAAGTTTTAAATAATTCATGCTAAAAAAATTAACCTGCAAAGAGTTTTGAATGTGTACCTGGAGCAACATAACCAATGGAACCTCTCAATATAATGGTGCTTGTAGATCCTTGAAGTGTGTCGATGCTATGTTGATGGAGGAATCTTGCCAACCCAAAATCACCTAGATGGGCCACCATATTGTCATCAAGAAGAATATTGCTCGGTTTTATATCGCAATGCACAATTGGCTCTCCACCATGATGATGGAGGTAATCTAATGCAGAGGCCACATCAATTAATATATTTAGTCTCTGGGTAAAACCTAGCCTCTTTGTCTGACCCTGTGCATTTGCCTTTAGGTGCAACCAATCGTCTAAGTTCCCATTTGACATAAACTCATATACTAGAGCTTTGAAATCATTGCCTCTGAAGTCAGTACTTGCACAAGCTGTTAAGATCTTAACAAGGTTCCGATGCCTGATATTTCTTAAGATATCACATTCTGCAATAAAGCTCCTTGAAGCACCCTTCGTTTGGAGGTTGAGTACCTTCACTGCAACAAAACTATTCTCATGGCCATTTAGAATTCCTTTGTACACTGAACTGTAGCTTCCGACTCCGATTAAATTTGAAGTAGAGAAATTATCTGTTGCTCTTAATAGCTCAGCATATGAGACCTTCATGTGTGAATCTTTGATGTCGGAAGTAACAACTGGCTTCTTCTTTGACTTGTTTAACCAATAAAGAGCAATCAATAAAGAGAAGAGCAAGATCAGGCATACCATTCCACTGAAAACTGAGATAATGACTATTATTTTGCGGGACAAGTGCTTCTTTGTAGATGTTGGGCAAGAAGGCAAGTTTAAATTTTGATTCCCTCCACAGAGCTTGTTGTTTCCTGAAACTGAAGATGGTGTGATATTTTTGAATATGCCACTATTTGGAACTTCACCCTCAAAATTATTGAACGAGAGATTCAAATAACTCAAAAGTTTTAAATTCCCTAGCAAGTCCGGTATGTGCCCTGACAAGTTGTTTCTTGATAAATCTAATGACTGAAGCCCTTTTAGCTGGCTAAATGATGAAGGAATTGGCCCCTGGAAATAATTTCCTGACATGTCAAGATATTCAAGCGCTAGACATTCACCAATAGTGGCTGGAATTTCACCTGATAATTTATTGCCAGAGAAGTCTAGTTTACCAAGATTCCTCAATTTTCCAATTTCAGAAGGCAGAGATCCTTGCAACGAATTGTGGGAAACATTGAATAACCTGGTCAGAGTAGGGATGAACAATATTTCTTTGGGCACTGTACCATCTAACTTGTTGAGTGAAAGGTCCAACAGGTCTAGAGGGCAATGGCTAAGGCTTGGAGGTATGAAACCTTGAAGCTGATTCGATTGTAAATGAAGCTCCACTAAGTTATTTAGATTGCCAAAATTACTTGGAATGTCCCCTTTGAAGTAATTCCTGCTCAAATCTATTATTCGCAAACTAGAAATGTTTCCAAGAGTTTCAGGTATATTGCCGGTGAGATGGTTAGAACTCATATTAATAAGGATCAAAGAATGAAGGTCACTGATCCATGCAGGCAGTGTTCCTGTTATGTAGTTGCCATTGAATTCAAACCAGTCAAGTTTTCTGGAAAAATTGCCTACTGAGCGTGGCAATGGTCCGCTAAGCATATTGCCCGGCAATTGCAGCCAAAGCAGGTCGCTACAGTTGGCTAAATCTTCCAAAAATCCCCACTCGGCTGCATTATTTGCTTCGATGTGATTGTAACCAAGGTCGAAATGAAATAGACTCTGTAGTGATCCAAAACCTCTTGGAATGGTGCCTGAGAAGTCGTTCTCAAAGAGCTGCATTTGTTGGAGGGCAGAAGCATTAGGCAATGAATTCGGAATCGGGCCAAAAAAAAGGTTCTGAGCAACGGCAAGGTCTTCGAGGTTAGGAAGAGTTATGCCGAGGTCAGCAGGAAGAGAACCAGTAAAGTGGTTGCCCATAATCTGAAAGGTACTGATTGAGGAAATGTTCCAAAGAGCAGGCGGGACGAAGCCTGTGAGGTTGTTGAATGATAGACCAAGATATGTGAGGGAAGTGAGGTTGCCAATTGCTGCAGGAACATTACCAGTGAGTCCATTATCCATTAATGCCAGATCAGTTAGATTCCCCAGGTTTCCAATCAGAGATGGGATTATGCCGGTGAGTTGGTTGTCATACAAAAAAAGTTGTACGAGACGAACGAGGTCTCCAATCTCTGAAGGAATGGCGCCTGTGAGTTTGTTGTCGTGCAAATATAGTGCTAAGAGGTTGCTAAGATTTCCAATCCCTGGGGGAATTGGTCCAACGATGTTGTTGCCATACAGACCAAGAACTTCCAGCTTTGACAAGACACCAAGGCCACTCGGAATCTCTCCTTCAAGTGTATTATTTCCCAGGTTAAGGTATCGAAGTTCGGTGCATTGACTTAGGTTGCGTGGGATGTTTCCGGCAAGTTGATTCTCTGACAGTTTAAGAGAGGAAAGAGAATGAAGATTTCCAATTCCCAGTGGAATTCTTCCTGTGAGGTGGTTGTTGTTAAGGAACAGGTATTTGAGATGGGATAGCAAAGCGAGCTTGCTTGGGATCTCCCCTTCCAGCCTATTGTAGCTAAAATCAATAAGAACTAATTCTAAGCAGTTGCTCAAGTTCTGTGGGATCATACCGTGGAAGTTGTTGTGAGTCAGGTTGAATAACTGAAGACTTGAACAATTCCGGAACAGCGAACTCGGGATTGTGCCTGTGAATTGGTTCTCCTGCAACCAGAGTTGTCTGAGGTTAGTAAGATTTCCTAGCTCCGGTGGGATGGTGCCGGTGAGTCGGTTCTCGTACAAATGAAGATATAAGAGGTTGCCAAGATTCCCAATCTCCGGAGAAATGGATCCAGAAATGTTGTTTCCAGCTAAAGAGAGAACCTCCAGCCGTTCCAGATTCCAGATATCTGCGGGAATCCTTCCGGCGAGCTGGTTTTGAGAGAGCGAGAGAACCTTGAGCTTGGGTAAGCCGCCAAAACCATCGGGGATCTCTCCTTGAAGAACATTGTTGCTCAACTGAATAAACTCCAACTGCTGGCAGCGAGGGATGTTGCTGGGGATCGCACCATGGAAGTTGTTGAAATCGAGGTGGAGAGTTTCGAGGAGAGAGCAATTCTGGAAGAGTGAAGTGGGGATCGTCCCTCCCAGGGAGTTTTGACTCAGGTTGAGGTGCTGAAGGTACGATAGGAAGCCCAGCTCCCCTGGAACCGGGCCCTGGAGTTGGTTTCCGGCGAGAGAGAGCCGCGAGAGGAAGGTGAGGTTGGCCAGTGATGGGGAGATCTTACCACCCAAGTCGAGGTTCTCCAGCTGCAGAGCAACGGCCCTCTGCTGACCGCTGTGGTTACCGCAGGTCACGCCTTGCCACCGGCAGAAGGGAAGGGATTGGTTCCAAGAAGTCAACGCGCCGTGCGGGTCATCGGAGATGAGGGACTTGAAGGAGAGAAGGGCGAGGTGGTCGGAGGAGGAGGTGTTGTTGGCCGTAGTCGTCGTCGTCGCCGCAGGTTGTGAAACGGATAAGCGGGCGCAAGACAAGAAGAGGATTAGGAGAGGAAGGAGGCGGATGGATGGAAAGAGCCAAAGCGCAGGACTCGAGAATGCAGAGCTCTTCCCCCTGAGCTGGAACGCCATGGGAGAGCATGCAAGGTGTGCACTGGTGAGCACACAACAGCAGACACCACCTTTTAAAACGACGGGATTGTTATCCACATCAACATCTCCTTTATTGGCTTTTTTGGGATGGCAAACGTAGACACTCGTTACAAGTTGCAAGTTGTTCCAAAGAAAAAAAATTCTGAAGTTGCAATAGCGAAATTTCTATGATTGCTCGACGTACCAAAATTAGAAATTGTCCCGGTCAAAATTATTTTTGAATTGATTATTACAAAATAAAAAATAGTCTGTTTAATTTTTAATCAATTAAAGGGATAAACTTGTCACCCTATTATGCAAGCAAATAACTACATCTAAACTCTCATTATGATGGAGATTTGAATTTGCTTTTATAAAATTAAAAAAAATAGTGAACCTATCGTATGATTTGATCTATGTATATACTTATTTTTTATTAAAAAACCAGTGGAGTTATTTTTATAATAAAGTACAAAAATGTTCTTGCAAAATTAGAATATATATAACGAAGAGCGAGAGAGTTGCAAAATGCCTATTTTTTTAGATTTAATTCTTTTTTTCAAGTGGACACGTTCCGCTACTCTTGTCGACTTAATTGTGATTGAAAAGTTTGACTCGGAAATGAAAGAGAGTTGCGTCTCCGTCGCACCTTCTCCCTCCCTTCAACTTGAATATTATTTTGTTGCTGAATGACGACTCTTTGCCTCTGGAGTCAAATTGTCTTAGAATATAATAAGCCTACGTTCACATGCCTTGTGAAAAACTTGGGAAAATTTCTCATTATTATTTTCTTTCCCATGCAGATTGCAGAGTGGGATGAAGTCTCAGTCAAACTAATAATAATAATAATTTGCCGGTTGTAAATTCTTCATCTAGTACACTTTCCTCTTTATTTTACAGGTGTCTTTTCTGGAGTCTTTTAACGTACTAATCTATTTAAGAAAAAAAATTCACTTGCCCCCCCCCCCCCCCCCACACACTCCCGGCTCCGACGAACAAGCTTTATTCCTACGAACAAGCTTTATTCCTCTCCCCCCCCCCCCCCCCCCCCCCACACACACCACACACTCCCGGCTCCGACGAACAAGCTTTATTCCTCTTGGCGTCTTCCCCCGGGGGGGAGGGACAGCGAAGTTGGACAGGGGGGAGGGACAGCGAAGTTGGACGGACAAGCGAATTTTTTAATTAGTCAATCTTCCAATGTCGCACGTTGACGAGTCATTTTCGGAAAAAATATTTTTTCGTCGTTGTTTTTAAAAATTAATATTTTAAATAGATTAGTACGATAAAAGACTCGTCTTTTCTTCTTTTCAATAGTTGATTGTAACAGCAGATCTAAACCATTCTCTTCATTTATAATAGACAATGTTCACTATTTTTATCAGTATAAGTGATTCCTCCTGTACAAACTTCTTAATATATTGAAGAAGACTCGTTTTTTATACGCCTTTATGTCTTTAATATCAAAGCAATTATGTTTCGTAGGAAGGATAACTGTGTTGGAATAGGGATCTCACCCAATCTTGAAACTTAGAACATACGATAGGAAGAATTTTCTTCAATAGAAAAATAATTGTATTGATATGAGATGAATAAACTTATACTTAAGCCACCTATTTATACTAGAACAAATTCTTAAATTAAGTATTAAGCTTACACGTATTGAAAGAATATGAACCATGCATTTTTAAAATAACTATAAATCAAATTAATTAATAAATAATAAATAATATATAAAAATCAGAAATATAAATTTTAAGTTTGGTTTTCAACATTCTCCCTTAAAATACTTTGAACTCTCAAATCGAAGTCCAACTAATAGTTTGAAGAATGAAACTCCTCAGGAAGCATGGAGTGGACGGAAACAAAGTGTGGAACACTTAAAGGTATTTGGATCTATCGCTTATGCACAAGTACCTGAACAAGAGATATCTAAGCTTGATGATCGGTGTAAACCCCTACTCTTAAAAAAAAAAGGAAAAAAAAAAAACTGATTCGACCAAACCGGTTCATCCGGGCAGCCCAATTGAACCGACACAGATGGCCGGTCTAGTCGGACCGGCCCTTTTGTGCAGCGCTTCATGCGACAGGGGGCGAGCCCTACTTCTTGTGATCGCCCGCCTGCTTCCCCGCGACAGTGAGAGCGTCGACGACGCTCCCCTGTACTCGCTGCCCGCCGTCCGCCATCCGCCGCCCGCCGTCTGCCCTCCATAGAGCTCCGCCGCGACAAGGAGAGCTCGACAGAGGTCCCCTGCCGTGCGCCCCTTTCCCCCTGCCTTCTCCCCCTTCGCAAGTGACCGCCGCCCTTCCCCCACGGCTGTCATTCGCCGCCGCTGCTCGCCCTCCGGAGGTCCTCACCGCGACAAGGAGAGTGCGAAGGAGGTCTGCTGCCGCGCGCCCCCTCCTTCCCCTGCCCTCTCCTCTTCGCGAGAGGAGCCGTCCGCGTCCGCTACCCTTCCTCCGCGTCCATCATCCGCCATCCACGAGCACTGTTCCTCGTCGCGGAAAGGGGAGCTCAGTGGAAGCATCCTTACTGCACGCGCCCCACCTCCGAAGTCCTCACTCGCGACGCCTTCTCCCTCACCTCGCGACAGTGCCCTTTTCCTCCCTCACCCAGTGCAGATCGAACGCCAGCACCCTTCCACCGCGACTGGCGTCCACCGTCCGCTGTTCGCCGAGCACCGTTCCTCGTCGCAGGAAGGGAAGCCCACAGAAGCATTTCTGCTGCTCGCGCCCGCATTCGAAGCCTTTGCCGCAAAGCCCCCAAATGCGTCTTCGTCCTCATTCAGCCTCAATCCGCCACTGCGATCGCTGCTGATGGGCTGCTCCGCCTCCGTGCAAGCAGAGGAATTGGTGCCCTTCCGAAAATTGCTGGGACAGGCCACCGATTTGGGTCGCCATGTGCAGAATCGTGCGCCTTCGCATCAGCAACGGACGCATTCGCTCGTCCCTTCCTTTCGGCCGCTTGATCCACTCTCGTTGGGTGTTCGTGAGTTCGTAGGGTATCCATGACTTCCGCGTGCAAAGGTTCCGAGGTCTCGCCAGCTAGATCACCGGCATTCTATCGATCTGCGAGTTTTCGGACGAGGAGTGCTGGCGGAGGAAGCGACAGAGGTATCGATCCACCCCTTTTGCCCCTTAATCACGTTTTAGTGATAATTAATCATGTTTAGGCGCTAATCAAGCATGTTTAGTATTTATTAACTATCCTTTTTTTTCCTTAATAGTATTAATTAATCATACTTAGCATTAATTAAGTATGGATAGAGATGCTAATTTTGAACTATCTCCCCCACCTCCTTCTCCTTTACCCATTGTACTAACCTTCTATACTAAAGGTAAGATATAATATGATAAGGTGAGGAATCTAATAAGGACTAGCACTTAGGAAATTCCAAATTTATTTCAACTTAGCTAGTGAAGATTTGATATTAAGTTGAATTATAGATTAGTTGATTAGAATTGATGTTGACTTTCATAAATTAGAAATTTGACCAAGTGGAATGGGCCGAATGAATTTGGTTGATTAAATTTAATTAATATTTAATTAAATAGGGCGTTAATAGTTAATTTAAGTTGGTTAATTAAAAATAGAATTTACTGTTAGATGTATTTGAGTAATTAAATTTTAATCAGATGGATAAAATTTGTTGACTCGCATTTAATTAATTAAGTAAAGTTAGTTATTGGTTTGCATGCTTAAATTTGATTAGATAGGATATAATAATTTGATTTAATTTAGTATAGTAGGTGAGTTAGGTTGAGATTAATCTAATTGGCCTTTGGTAAATCAATTAAACGAGATATCAAGAGTTAATTTAATTTATATTTAATGACGTACAAATAGGAAGTTGTATTTAATAAATTAGCTAGAGTTAATATTTGAATGGTATGGGTAAATTAGTTAAATGAAGTATTGGGCTTGACTAATTTAACCATTAAATAATGTGAGCTTTTTGGGTTTAATAATGATTTGACTTGCGCTTAGTATTGAGCTTACCAATTAAATATAGGTAAACATGGGCTTATTAATTGAGTATGCCCCCTAAATTGAACGTGGGCTCCTAAATTTAAATGTAAGCTTATTAGGCGATAATTAACTAGGATAATTGTGTAAGTTAGAATTGATAAATTTCTATTTTATTTATTTTAGGCAAAAGTAAATTAAATTTTATTTTAAATAATTGTGTTATTTAGGACTATCGTTGATACACGATCCGAGTAGTTCGTCGGAGTGATTTATTGTTACGTGGGTTGATTCTGAAGAGCGAATCGCTAACCCAGGTGCGTTGGTTCATCGATGTAGGATTTATTCAAGCTAGGGAATTCCTGCTGAGGTTTTCTTAGGAAATTCTTGGATGCCTCAAATATGATAAAATGTGATGCTTGCTATGATTATATTTAAATACATGTTAGTATGATTTACTTTGTCTACATGAATGATATGCCATGTTCATCGTGTTATGTATTTAACATGTCCAAAGATCTTGTCCTGCATGTTATATTATTTTTTTCTATAATATGTTAGCACAACCACCATGCAGACTTAGATATAAATAACGATGTGTTAGAATCCTTGGAGACATCACTGTAACTTAGACAGAAAGGGACATTTTTCACATGCCCCGGTTGACCGCCGCGTACTGACGATGGTCAAACGGTGATGTTCCGCTTCGCACCACTCCCGAGGCTATACATAGCTTAGATACTGGGAGCTGGTAGGGAAAGGGACCGTACGAACTCCAAAGTCGTACTAGACCGAAAATATGGAGTAGGTTCCTACCCGACAACTTATACACGCAAGGATGTCGTTTAGGCGATCCCGTGATAGTCCTGAGCCATACCATGGACTTGGCACCGATGGAGTCGAGGTTGCCACAGCCCATCGTGCGGATGTGCGTCAATCTCGGTCGACATCGACTGCTATTGGACTGGGAATGTGATTCCCTATGCGACGCCTTGGACAGTGGATCCGTAGATCACGCGGTTATCATCCATAATGTCACGCCCCGATCCATCCATCGGCACGTGGCAACTGCCGTATGAGCCTGCGAACCCATACAAGGTATTTAAAATCTACATAAAATCAAAAGATAATCCATTTTACACTTGTTAAAATAACTTACGACCTCACACTAGCACCCTTCTGGGCTTGGATGTTATGTTTTTCGGCGGCTAACACCCACCAATAATCCCCGTGCCTATCTCAAGTTACCTGCGCGTGTAAGATTAAACGCGCTGAGCCTCGCGGCTCAGTGGCTACAAAGAACGGTCTTGAGGTAAATAGGCCATCAAGTCCGAACCGTCCATGTACATTACGTCATTAATATCAGACAATAAAGCAATAGAACATCACCTTTGTTAAACAATAAGAAGTAAATGTAAAAATTAAAATAATTTAAAATAACACAAGAGAAGATACCCAATGATAACTTGCAAAAATAAAGGAAATATTAACAGCATTCTCGTTTTGTGTAATTTGATTTCATGTCTTTCGTCTCTAAATTCTCATCTATGTTCGAATCCTAACGGGCTGCCAACCTTTGCTCGGAGTAAGCCCTAGCCGGGGACTACCCTTAAGCCCACCAGTTGTCTAGGTCTCTGCCTATGCCCATCACACTGATGTTGGCAGAGAGGACAGGTAACCACAGATTCCTCTCTTCCAGCCTCGATAGTCGTTTACCCGGCCCGCACTACCGAGACTAATGCGTTGATGTGACCTCCCTGCAGGCACACCAAACACATCCCTGTGTAGTACTACACACTACCCTTATGGGCAGGGTTACCTTTCAACAAATCCTCCGGCTACGGCTAATCGGAAATCCTACACACGTAATAAACCCTAGGGTCTGGATTACCGTCGGTATGCCTGCAGAGCATCTAGGACGGTTGCCGTTGTCAACAGACCCACTGTCCACGGGTATGAAAAGAATTTGTCACCCAACAGTCGCCTAAGCGCCGGGATGACTACATCTCCCATTTACCCAAATTCGGACTACCGCGGTAGTGACTATTCACTACACGCGCGGGATTACGGTGTAAATAATTTCCTAGTCCTATTGAGGGACTACAATGTTACTAATTGGGTTAAATGTCTCTATGTTGACATCTCTTCATGTATGTATAAGCAGCATAACAGAGTATCAATTAACACAATAATATAAATACATGTGTAAATATCAATACTCACTAAACATGAAATAAGCATATTAAATCATGCAAACAACCCACGAGCAATATACATGAAAAACGGTATAGGACTTATAAAAAGATTCTGTACTTGCCCACTCAAGGTTCAATGTAACGAACCTGATTACTGTAATCGGAACCGATTAATAGAACCGTTTAGTCTGGAACGATGCCCTACACCAGAATCTGCAAAGAGAGAGGTAATTAATCTAAAAGTGGATAGAGAGAACTTAAAAGAGTGAGAAGAGGTCCTCGGTTTTGCAATAACAATTATATATATATATATATATATATATATATATATAAGGCAGATGGATGCTTCGGCTGGGACAACTATATATATATAACAATTATAAGAAAAAGAATGATGTTTCGGCAGTACATATTCAACCATGAAAATAAATTTAATATGATAAAGGAAAGAAAACAGAACACAAGGTGGAGACGAGAGATAATAATTTGAGAAAAGGGAGGACATTTCTTTCCTTATTTGTTTCGGCAACAGACAATGCACAAAAACTAAAATAAGGTAAAGAAGGAGAACAAAAGGAGCTTCTTCTAACACAAGAAAAAATAAATAAATAAAGGAGAAAAGTGCTTCTGAAGAGAAAATAAAATAAGAGGATTAATTTAAAATAGTTCCTCTCGGCATATGATAAAAAGAGAAAAATATATATAAATAGAGTAGTTGCCTCATCGATAACGAAGGGAAGAAACAAATGAAAGAGAATAAAATATGATTAAAGAGGAGGAAAATTAATTTTATAAGGAAGAAAAAGAGCTTCGGTACTACAGATTAAATGCTAAATAGAATAGGCTAGGATAGGCTTCGGCAGTAGTAAACATAAACAAATAAAAATTTTATAAAGGGATAGAAGTGCTTCGGTAAGGAGAAGAAAGAAGTAACAAAAATTTAATCACAGAGGAGTAGCAAGTAAGCAGTTAATGCTAAGTAATTTATTAATTTTCTTCCTTGCTAGGGACCTTGGCAGAGGAAAACCAAAGGGAGGAAAAGAGCAAAAGAAGATAGAAAAATAAAAGAGATGGAAAAGAGCATGCTAACGAAAACCAACTATCAATTTTCAGTATTACATTAACCTACAAAGTATGGTCTAGAAGTGGGTTGTTTCTCTTACCTTCTATGGAGAACCTTGGGAGGACAACCGTGACCGAACTCTTACGCCTCCTACCAAAAGGGTCGTCCAACGACAGCAACGTGATGGAGTCTTGCAGCTAGAGAAAATCCAGCCTCAACCCTCACGTACGATGACATTAAAAAGGGCAAAGTGTGGGAGGTAAATTTCTAATTCTACCCCCATCACTTACGACCAAATCCTAATCTTATCATATTATATATTTATTTTTATGATGTACGTTTATCTATTCGTAATTTTTTTTTCCTTTTATATAATGGTCGGGGTTTACACATAACGTTTTGCAGACAGTCGGATGAGTAGTCCGGATCCTAGGGTGATTATTTTTATAGGTTAGCCGTGGACGATTTGTCTTGTTGATGGTGACCCTATCTTCGGGCAGTGTGTAATACTACACGAGTCGTCGTTGCCCCTACGGAGTCCGGGGAGGATGTAAGGGCACGACAGTTTCGCTAGGGGAGGCATTGAGGGCGACTAGCGAGACAGTGGAGAGTGATCAAGGGTCACCCGTCCTCTCCGCCAACATCAGTGCAACGGGCATAGGTAGAGACAGAGACAGAAAGACACTGATGGACTTATGGATGCCCTTAACTCGGGTATTCATTAAGCATAGGCTGGTGGCCCGAGTCTTGAAACTTCAAAGTCGTATTATAACATATGTGACATATGTTGATGACATTGACACTAGATACAACTTAGGTGACATCTAGTGAAATACACATCTATATTTATTTATGCTGCTTTACTGCTTTTTATGCTTTTTATGAACTGATTTACACAAATCAAATGAAAATTGATGATTAACAACCTAAGGCATCCTAGAATACTCCTCCTAGTCTTTGATTTCCTTATTCGGTTTCGAGCTGTAATTTCGCACTAGGCTGCAAGGCCGAGCAAGACTGAGTTAGTTTTATCTATTAACGTCGTTATTGTAGAACTGTAGTAGGTATATCGGGACTGAGATAGTGGAGTTAAATAGATGATTTGTTTGTATTTCAGCTGTGTTGATTATGTTTACGGACAATATTTATTACCAAATACCTTGTATAGATCCTTTGGGCTCATACGGTGGTTGTCACGTGTCCGACAGGTGGGTCGGGACGTGACAATCAGAGTCAAAAGCTTATTTTCATAGGGTATGATGAGAACTCAAATTATTCAACCTAGAAAAAAGAAAAGTTATCATTAGTAGAGATATAAAGTTTGACGAGAATGAGGAAATGTATTGGATAGAGATAGGAGCTCTCTTTGTTAGAAATAAGGGCTCTATTTCACACTCTAGAATTGGAGAATAAGGGGGAACAAAGAGGAGGAGATACTTTCTTCAAATAAAAGGAGATTGTATTCAATTGCTCTTGTCACGCCCCGACCCGCAGGACGACACGTGGCAACCGCCGTATGAGCCCGACAAGCCCATACAAGGCATAAATACAAATACTAAACTACATACACCCACATTTTCAAATAACATCTTAAATACAGTCCCGATATCTCCTAATACAAATCTAAGACCGGCATATGAAAACTCATAACAGTAGTCGTATACCTTCCGCGACGAACCCTCCGTCATCGATCTCGTCTCGTGCATCGACACCTGCACACACATTGAACGCGGTGTGCTCAGCCTTGCGGCCTAATGCGAAATTACGGTCCTACCGAATAAGGAAATCAAAGGCTAGGAGGAGTATTCTAGGATGTCTTTGGTAATTAGTCATCATCTTTCATGCCATTTCGTTTTAAACAATTCGTATAAAAATAGACAGCATAAACAAACAATTAAATGTGTACATGTCACTAGATGTCACCCTAGTCATGTCTAGTGTCCATATTAATAGTATGTCACCTACGTCATAGTGAGACTTTTTAGGTTTCATAAACTCGGGCTGCCAGCCTACGCTTAATGACTACCCTAGCTAAGAGTATCAGTAAGCCCATCAGTGCCTTTCTGTCTCTGTCTCTACCTATGCCCGCTGCACTGATGTTGGCAGAGAGGACGGATGACCCAGAGTCCCTCTCCTGTTGTTTCACTAGTCGCCAACCATGCCTCCCCTAGCGAAACCGTCGTGCCCTTACATCCTCCCCGGATACCGTAGGGGTCACGACACCCATGTAGTACTACACACTGCCCGTAGACAGGGTCACCTCTCTTAAATGTCATCGGCCACGGCTAGCCGGAATAACCACCCTAGGATCCGGACTACTCATCCGATCGTCTGCAGACGTTAAGGGTGATAGCCGTGCGGTCTACGGATCCACTGTCCAAGGCGTCGCATGTGGAATCACCTTTCCAGTCCAATAGCCGTCAACGTCTATCGAGATTGGCGCACATCCGCACGATGGGATGTGGCCCTCGACTTCGTCGGTGCCAAGTCCATGGTAGGGTTCATCCTAGCTAACCATCTCAGGACTATCACGAGGCCGCCTACAACGACACTCGTGCGGGTGAAGATTTCGGGTAAGGACTTGCTCCATATTTCCAGTCTAACATGACCATGGAGTGTGTACAGTCCCTTACCCTACCAGCTCCCAGTATATGAGCTATGCATAACGTCGGGAGTGGTGCTCCCAGTGCTCCGCTATGCATCAACCTCGGGAGTGGCGCCTAACGGAAACGTTACCGTTTGACCACCGTCGGGACGCGGCGGTCAACCGGGGCATATGGAAAAAGGCCCCTTTTTCTCTAAGTGGCGGTGACGTCGCCAAGGTTCTAACATGTCACATGTATTATCTATGTCCGCATGGTAGTCATTTAACATATCATAGAAAACAATAGCATGCCGGGCAAGAATGTAGAACATGTTAGATACATAGTAGATAAACATGTTAGATAAGATAACTATGCTAGCATGCATACAATTTAAATCTTATCAAAACATTATGGTTTATCATATTGAAGACATCCAAGAATTTTTCCTAAGAAAACCCCAGCGGGTATTCCCTAGCGTGAATAAATCCTACCAACGGAGAACCAACGCACCTGGGATAGCGATCTGCTTCTGGGAACCAAGTCGCGCGGAGAATATCACCCGCCGAGCTTCTCGGATCGCGTACCCAAAATAATCCTATTTAATAAAATTTATTTAAAATAGATTTAATTTATTTCACTTAAGATAAATAAATTAAAATCTATCAATTAAATAATTATTACATTAAATTAATCCTATGCATGTTTAGGATTAATCTCACCTAATGAATTATGAATTTATCATATTTTTGCATTTTTTATCTAATAACTTCAATGAATTTTTATTCAATTTCTACTCATCAAACTCACCCATAACTTGGCCCAAGTCATCCAGGAGCCCAAGTAGAACCCATAGAAATTTTTATTATTTTTTTTTAATATTTTAATATTATTTTAATATTATTTTATTATTTTAATATTATTTTATTATTATTTTATTATTTTATTATTATTTTATTATTTTAATATTATTTTATTATTTTATATTTTTCTGACCCGGTCAACGGTCAACGTTGACCGGTCAACGCTGACTGGGTCAGCAGTGGGCCCGGTCAACGCTGACTGGGTCAGCTGTTGACCGGTCAACGCTGACGGGGTCAGCGGTTGACTCGGTCAACGCTGACTGGGTCGGCGGTGGGCCCGGTCAATGCTGACCGGGTCAGCTGTTGACTCGGTCAACGGTTCGAGTTACTGTTCATCCGGTTCGGTTCGGTTCGGTTCGATTTGGTTCGGTTCGGGTCCGGTTCAGCTAAATTAAATTCAATCTAATTTGACTCGAGCTCGAACCAGGTTCAACTTATTTGATTCGGCTCACCCAACCCAACTTGACTCGACCCAAACTTAACTCAAACCCAACCGATTTAACCCCACTTGATTCGACCCAACCGTTTCATTAAAGAAATAATTCCTTATACACTAAGCTTAGTTAATTAACGTTAATCATGCTTTTAATTAAACTAAGCATACAATAACATAATTTTCCACTAATTATATTTTATTTACACTAAGCACACTTAATTAGCGCTAATCGCGATTAAGCCCTAATTAAGCACCTTCGCCGGATTAACTGTGCGCTGCCGGAAAACTCAGCGCCGCCGCCGGAACCCTAGCCGCCACCTCGCCGGAACTCGCGAAAACGAGGGCTAAACGGCCGGCGAGCTTCGTAGCTCCTCGCTCAACGCGGAGACTACGCCGATCTGCGAGAAGGACGACCATCAGCGCCTAAACGGCGATCTTTCCGGCGTCGTCTCCGGCGAACTCACGGCGTCTCCACCGGAGGGTGAAAACCACCCCTTTTCATGGGGAAAACGCGGCTGCTCACCTCGCGGACGACTGGAGAAGGTAAGGACGGGGTTTGCGGCCGGCGAAGCGACCGGATCGCGATTTGCAGCCGCCGCCGGTAGGGTTCGATCGCTCGAACAGAGGCGGCGAGCTCAGCCGCCCGCCGAGGGGTCTTCGAACTCCTCGAAGGCCCGTGGAGACGCGGAGACGGCCGGCGTCTCCAACCGCGGCGGAGGAGACGTCCGCCGAGGGGCTGCGAGTGCTGGGCGGCGATTGATCGGCAGCAGTTCCTCTGCTGCGGTGGTCGCGCGAACGGGATGGAAAAAGGGCGTCGCCGAGTCGCCCTTTCCGTCGGGAGTAGCTCGCTAGGGGTGGACGAGGGCAGACGACCGTCGACGGCGACGTGCAGCGGTCGACGGCGGAAGGCGAAGCGTCGGCGCTGCTCGGTGCGGGAGAAGACGAAGCGGCGTTGCTTCGTCGCGTGCTCGAGGCGATGGCTCGAGTGGGAAGGGCGTTTGCTCTTCTCGCTCGCCCCGTCTCGCTTCCTCGCCCGGTCCAAGCCGGTTCAGCTGGACCGGCCGGCTCTCCGGCCGGTTCACCTGAACCGGTCTTTTTTTTTTTTTTTTTTTGTGATGGGGGTTTACAGCTCTGCTCTAAACATGATGATTACATAACCCTTTTATAAGAAAATAAACTTAAACAAAATTCTAACTTAATGACCAAGAAACAATCTAAACTACATATTAAAATATAATAATAAACTAAATTAAAAGATAAATATGAACTAAACTAAAATGATAAATATATAAACTAGAAATATAAAAATCCAGTTTAATTTCTAATTTCTAACGCTCATCCTTAAACTTAAATTACTTCGAACTCCAAGCTTAAGTCCGAGCTTTTGAAAACTTTCAACCTTGAGGGGTTTTGTAAAAATATCTACAATTTGATCCATAATATTGATATGCTTGAGCTCAACTTCTTTGTTTGTAATGTACTCTCGAATAAAATGATACATTGTATCAATACGCTTGTTTCAATAATGAAATACTGGATTCTTCGCTAATGCTTGTGCAAATCTATTATCAATCATAATTGTTATAACATTTTCTTGCTCAAAGGAAAGTTTCTTTAGAAATCTTCTCAACCATAATATAACAAGTGAATGAAGTAGCTGCAACATATTCTAACTCACAACTAGATAATATAACAATTGGTTGTTTCTTTGAACACCATGAAACTGCATTGTCTCCCATAAAAAAATACAAAACTAGTTGAACTTTTTCTATCATCAAGATCTCTAGCAAAATCACTATCACAATAACCAACGAGTTTGACAACATCAGAAGAAGTATAACAAATTTCATAGTCAATAGTACCTTTGATGTACCGTAGAATCATCTTAGATGCCATAAAATGTATTTTGTTTGGGTTCTCCATAAATCGACTCATAATCCACACTGCAAACAAAATTTTAGGTCTTGTGATAGTGAAATACCTTAGACTTCCAACAAAGCTCTTAAATATGGTTGAATCAACCTTCTCTTCTTCATCCATGTACTAGGATAAGTTTAGTCCACATTCCATAAGAGTGTTGATAGAATTGCAATCTAGCATGTTGAACTTTCTGAGTACCTCCCTTACATATCTTTCTTGTGAGAGAAAAATATAGTCTTTCATTTGCACCACTTGTATTCCCAAATAATATGTCTTAAGCCCCAAATATGTTATCTCAAATTCTCGAGCTATTGCATTCTTGAATTTTTCAGACATTTTGAGATTATCTCATGTGAAAATAAGATCATCCGAATATACACAAAGAAATAAAATTTTTTTTTTCTTCTTTTTTATATAGAGTATATTCATATTGACATTAACAAAATTATTTTCTTGCAGATATTTGTCAAGATGATTATTTCATGCTCTTGGTGCTTGTTTGAGTCCATGTAGTACTTTCTTCAACTTCAGAACTTTGTTCTCTTATCCTAGAGTAACATATCCTAATGGTTGTTGAATATAAATATCTTCTTTAAGATAACAAGGAAAACATATTTCACATCCAATTGATGAATCTTCTAATGATTTTGCGCAGCAAATGATATTAATAAACGAATAGTTTCTATATGAGCAACTGGAGCAAATACCTCTTCATAGTCAATGTCGTGTTATTGTTTATACCCTTTGGCTACAAGTCTTGCATTGTATATTGTCACCTTTCCATTTGAATCTCTCTTGAGTTTGTATACCCATTTGACTCCAATTGGTTTATGACCACTTGGAAGAGTTGCTAACTCCCAAATCTCATTCTTCTCTATTGCTTGAATTTCTTTATTCATTGCTTCAACCCATTTTTGCTCCTTTTTAGCTTCTTCAAAACTCAAAGGTTCATAATCAGTAAGTAAACAAAGTAGATTAAAATCATATAACCTTTCAGTTTCATTGTAAATATCTTCAAGGGATCTTGTTTTGATTTGTCTTTCTGAAGATGAAGATGGTGAGGATGAAAGTGCAGAATGTATTGGTGAAGTCGGTGGAGTGGTTTCTTGATTATGATTTTCTTCCTCTTCAAAATATGGTAGAAAATCATACGATTCTTCTTATTTTGCACTCCAATCCTATGAAGCATTCTAATCAAACTCCACATCTTTACTAATTAGAACTTTTTTTTTATAGGTTGAATAATTTATAGCCTTTTGAGTTCTCATCATGCCTGATGAAAATAAGCTTTTGACTCCAATCATCAAGCTTAGATCTCTCTTGTTTAGGTACCTGTGCATAAGCGATGGATCCAAACACCTTTAAGTGTACTACACTTGGTTTCCATCCACTCCATGCTTCTTGAGGAGGTTCATTTTTCAAACTTTTGGTTGGACTTCGATTCGAGAGAATACTGCACATCAACTGCTTCAGCCCAAAATTTCTTCGGCATATCTTTTGACTTCAGCATGCTTCTAGCCATATTGAAGATTATTCTGTTCTTTCACTCAACAACACCAATTTGTTCTTGGAACTGTCAAAGGACGACGAATACCATGCAGTTCACAAAAAATTTTAAATTCATTAGAAGTAAATTCACCACCTCTATCAGTTATTAAGGCTTGAATTTTACAACCACTTTCCTTCTCAACAAAAGCTTTAATTTTTTTAAATGAATTGAAAGCTTCTTACTTATGCTTCAAAAAATAAACCTAAGTCTTTCTACTATAATCATCAATAAAAGAACAAAGTAAGAGTTTTCACCAAAAGATTGAGGTTTAATCAAACCAGAAACATCAACATGAACTAATTGAAGTGGCTTCTGAGCTTTTGATATTGAGTGCTTTGGAAAACTTTTTTTTGAATACTCGCCGAATAAACATCCTTCACATAACTGATTAGGATGATTAATTTTTGAAATCTCTTTCACAATCTTCTTTTCTACTAAAGAATTGAGGCTTCCAAAATTTAAGTGACCAAATCTCATATTCCAAATCCATGATATATCTTCAAGATGTCTTTAAACAAATTACATCATAATTTTCTAAATTCAACATAAACATACCATTTTGTGACATGGTAACTTTTGCAAGAAGCTTAGAATTTTGATCTCTAAGCCATAACATATTATTTTCCATATAAATTTTGTATCCTCTTTCCAAAAGTTGTCCAACACTCAGAATATTGCTAGTAAGCTTCAGAATATAATAAACATCATGAATAATTATATGTCTTCCATCTTTTGCTTAAATTAAAATCTCATTATTACTTTCAATTTCTACCTTTGTATCATCGCCAAAACTTACAAATCCTTTCTTGTTAGTGTTGAGTTTGTAGAACTTGCTTCTTTCACCTGACATATGGTTGCTTGCTCCATTATCAAGATACTATACATTTGATTTCTCCATGTGACCATATTTTAATGCAAGAAGTAGAGAGTGCTCTGTTTCTTCTTCTTTCTGCTCAATAAGCCTTGTTTCTTCATAAACATTGTTAGATGGACACTCCTAAGAATAATGTTCAAATTTATGACAAGAATAACAAGTTTAAAATGTTTTGAACTCCAAGCTTTAGTCTGAGTTTTTGAAAGCTATCGAACTTGAGAGGTTCATTGAAAACATATTCTTCATAGTCGACCTTTTGTTTTTACTCATTACCTTTGGCTATAAATTTTTCCTGATATCTTTTTAATTCTTCATTAGGATCTTTCTTAATCTTATATACCCGTTTAACTTTAATTGATAGGTTGCTATCTTGCACTGGCCTGACTCGATTTCCCGAAAGAGTTTCTAACTCCCAAGTACCATTCTTTTATATTGCTTCGATATTTTCATTCATTGCTTGACCCCAATTATCTTCCTTTAGAGCTTCTTTAAAACTCCATGGTTCATGATCAATAAATAAACAAAATAAATTTATATCATCACCTTTGGGTTTCATTATAAATATCCTCAAGAGATCTTGTTTTGATTGGTTTTTCAGAAGATGATGCTCCAAACAATGATGTTGGTTCATTGTCAAGATATCATATATTTGACTTATTCACATGATCCTCTTTTAATGCAAGAAATAGGGAGCATTCTGCATCTTCCTCTTTGTACTCAACGAGCTTTGCTTCATCATCTCTTCCTCGTCCTCTTGAATATATTGTTGCAGAAAATTGATTTCTTCTTTCAAAATATGATGGATGCTCATCATTTTCTTGTAAGACATGTTTAATTTGTCGATGCTTGCCTCGATTCATCCTTTCTTCATGGGCTCTTAAAGACCCATTTAATTCATTAATGGTTATGACTTTAGTGTCCTTCAATTCTTCAATCGCAACTACGATATGATCAAACCTCTCATTAAGAGAGTGTAGAATTTTCTCCATCACTCGAGCCTCTGTCATCGACTCTCATACTCTTCATCTGATTCATAATTATCGAGATTATTATAAAGTAGTCTTGAATAGTATCACGCCCCGACCCTACTGTCGGGCACGTGGCAACTGTCGTATGAGCCCAACGGACCCATATAAGGCTTCAAGTGATACATACAATCCAAACACATCGTTTACACAGCGGAATATATAATCAAAATATCTATCTCATTATTTCTAACACAGTCCCGATAAACCTACTACAATTCTATGATAATGATATCAATGAATAAAGATCAACTCATCGAAAAACTCATCTTCACCCACTGTCATGATCGATCATCTAATACCTGCACACACGGGGAAAAGTGGTGTGCTCAGCCTTGCGGCCTAGTGCGAAATTACAGCTCAAATCCGAATAAGGAATCCAAAGGCTAGGAGGATTAATCTAGGATGCCTTGGGTTTATTAATAGTCATTTTCATATAATACATGTGAAGTATATCATAAATGCAAAATAACTGTATAAGCATATACAACCGGTGTAGCCCTAGATGTCACCTAAGCTGTCTCTAATAACTATGTCATCAATGTCACCAGTATGTCATTTACAGTGTAATATGTCTATCAGTCTCAAGACTCGGGCTGCCAGCCTATGCTTAGAGAAGTTCCCCTGCCGAGGATTCCCATAAGCCCATCAGTGCATTTTGTCTCTGTTTCTTCCTATGCCCGCTGCACTGATGTTGGCGGAGGTGACGGGTGACCCTTGATCACTCTCCTCTGTCTCGCTAGTCGCCTACGATGCCTCCCCTAGCGAAACTGCCGTGCCCTTACATCCTCCCCGGACTCCGTAGGGGCAACGACGACTCGTGTAGTACTACAACACCATCCGAAGATGGGGTCACCATCAACAAGACCATCGACCACGGTTAGTCGATATAATACAACCCTAGGATCCGGACTACCCATCCGATCGTCTGCAGAACGTCAAGGATGGTAGCCGTGTGGTCTACGGATCCACTGTCCAAGGCTATGCGGAGGGATATCACCGTCCCAATCCCCGAGCAGCGATGCCTGCCAAGAGGTGTGCAGACTAGCTGTCGCCAGAATGCTACTACCTCGGCGACATGTTTGCTAGGTTCTTGTTTTGGTTCGTCCCGGCTAGCCATCTCAGGACTATCACGGTGTCGCCTAGACGGCACACGTGCGGGTATGACTTTCTAGGTAGGGACTCACTCCATATATCTGGTCTAATGTGACCTTGGAGTTTGTACAGTCCTTTCCCTACCAGCTCCCAGTATCTAAGCTATGCATAATCTCGGGAGTGGTACTCCCAGTATCTAAGCTATGCATAACCTCGGGAGTGGTGTGTGGCGGAGTATCACCATTCTGACCATCCGCGGTACGCAGTGGTCAAACGAGGTCTGCAAGCAGTACCCCTTCCTGTCTGTTTTCTAGGGATGTCTCCTAAGAGTTTCTAACATGTCATCATCCTTATATATAACTGTATGGTATTCGTGCTATCATAGCAAAGATACATAACATAGCATGCAGGATAAGATTTATAGACATGTTAAATAAGTAACATGGTAAACATGGCATCTCATGCATATAGACAAGGTAAATCATAATAACATACATTTACATATAAACATAGCATGCATTTCATTTTTATTATATTTAAGGCATCCGAGCTATTTCCTAAGAACACATCGGCAGGAATTCCCTAGCTTGAATAAATCCTACATTCAGTGAACCAACGCACCTGTATGGGGATCTGAACTTCGGAACTAATCCAGATATATCAATACACAGCTCTCAAGATGGAATACGATCCCTAAAACAATAAAGATTTTATTTAAAATAAAATCTCCATAATCTGATATGATAGAAATTATTTAATCACTAGTAACTTGTGAATCATTTGGCCTAATCCAAAATAGATGATGTACTTCAACTATTAGGCCAAACTTCATACTCAAGTCCAATACTCCAAATCTCTCACTTTCATAGGTCAACTCAATAGCCCAAGTCAACAATAAATCCAACTCCATTATTTTATTTTTCAACTCCATCTCCAATATCATCGTCAACTGAGTCAGACTAACAACTACTTCCTCTAGTGCAAACCCTTGTTCAATCCTCTATCTTAACACATTATATGCATCAAGAGGAGAAGAGAGAAAGTAGATGGGAAAATGAGAAAGATGTCACAATAGGTGAGAAGAAGCAAGATGATGGGTGCGATAGCATAAATCAACCAAATTCTTGTATTCACCATAACCCATCATAATAAAAACTCACCATAAGTCACATCCAAAAACACCACATGAAACAACGTCAACCACCAAAACCGCTGTATGAAAATACAACGTAAGCACCATCAATAATTCAAAACCATCAAAGCCATCATTCCCATTAATTCAATAATTCAAAACCATCCATCAACAACGGTATCAAAACCACCATCAACATCACCCCAAACAACAATACCATACCATTGGCAATCAACAATACAAAACCAAATTTGCACACTATTGTAAACAACACAACATTCCTCAAAATCAAAACCATTAGAAACATTATCACATAATACCATTAAACCACCCATAATCCAACATCATCATCGCCATTAAATCCACAACCAAACCATTAACTCATCAAACCAAGCCACAAGGCAAAACCATCAAAGTACCTCACCAATGATCATATAAATCATTCGAATTCATTAACCATAATATCACATCATCACCATCTATCTAAACATCAATAACACGAAATAATAACCAAATAAATACCACGAGAACCATCAATAAGTCACTAACACAGAATAATCACCCAAATAAGTACCACACCATCATCAACTAACCAACGTCACCACTAACCCATCAATTAACCATCAAACCATATATAAACCTCACATTCAAAACCATCAACCGAATAAGAACAGTTAACAATTATCGAATCAACATCTCAACCATTAAATTCATAATCAATTAGTACCACCATTAAATCCAAAAATCAAAACCACCTAACCCAACAACCAACATCACACCATCAAGAAAAATTCAGCAAAATAGTACCATCGTCAACTTCATCAACCATGAGAAACTCACCATAAGCATCAACAACTCATCATTATCATAAAAACTCAACAACCAAATTCTAAGTCATCAAAGCGCTATGAAAACTCAACAAACCACATCATCAACTCATCAATCAAAGCACCATGAAACACTCATAAGCCCACCAAAATAACACCACCAAATCCACATTCAAAAGCAAAGTACTATAAAACAACATCATCATATGATATCTAGCAAATTGGAACTTAACAATATTTTCTTAGTGCAAACCACAATTCGATTCTCACCACCTCCATCATTATTATTTTATATACATAACATCAAGTAAAGAAATGAGAAAATCAAACAATGGAGAAAGGAAGATTCTCACCACCTCCATCATTATTATTTTATATACATAACATCAAGTAAAGAAATGAGAAAATCAAACAATGGAGAAAGGAAGAGTATGATAGGGAGAGGAGAAGAAGGTGGGGTAGATAGCATGATTTCAATCGATCTAGTGCACAACACTTCTCTATTCCTCCATCGTCACACCCTTGTAAACATCACCGCATTCTCTAACCACAATCATTACTCAATTAACAAATTCATGTTCAACAAATTGGGATCAAATATAATTCAGCATACAGTAACCCAATAAAATTAAGATCAAGAGAAGAGGTGGAGAGATGGAATCGTGCATGATTTGGAGATACGGTCGATCGGTGAGCAGAGAATCATCGTCGAAGCGTCGGAGATCAAATTCCGTAGATTCGCCGGGACGTCTCATCGTCGGGAGATCCAACCGCTAGCGGCGGTGGGCGGTCTCTCCTCTGCAGCTGCAGTCGCCGGATTAAAGGGGAAAAGCGAGGCGACGCGAGTGATGGAGGAGCTGGGATTTGGGGGCGCCGATTCGAAAGCAGGAACGGCGGCGAGGTCGCGTGCGAAGAAGGCTGAATGAGAGCTCACAGCGAGGGATCCGGAGCTGCGGCGGTTCGGGCAAGGAGGACGCAGGGGAAGGAGGAGCTCGCCACCGATGCGAGCGTGAGAAGAGGAAAAGGGCACTTGCCGACGGTGGGAATGGAGCTCGGCAACGAATTCGTCGTGGGAAGCGAACGCCTTCGATGGGTGGAGGGATGCGACGCGCCGGCGAACTCCTTTGCTGCGTGGAGTCGAGGTGAAGGAAGGTCGCGCAGAATTGGGAGAATTAGTTAGGGCTCCGGGTTTTGTTCACACGAACCGGTTCGAGCAGACCGGTTCAGCTGGACCGGCCGGTTCACTTGAACCGGGTCGATTTTTTTTTTCTTTTTTTTTATACAATAACAGGGTAGGAGTTTACAAATAGACTCACCTTCTGTCATAGATAAGGATTCAAACTCATCCCTTAGAGTTTGAAGTCGTACTTTCTTCACTTTCTCAACTCTTATGATAGAGTTTTGTAGCGTCTCTCATGCTTTTTTCACTGTAGTCTCATTTACAATCTTCAAGAGCATATTATCATCTAAACCTTGATGGATGATGGCAAGAGTATGCTGATCATTCCTCCTTTCTCTTCGGAACTTATCTTTCTCCTTCAGAAAGTGTTTCTTCATCTCTCGGCTCATTGTAGTCTTTTTCTATAAAATTCATACACCTTGGGTGCCAAGAATCGTCTTCATCTGAATTGCGAAAAAGAAACAGAGGAGGAACCTCGCTCTAATATTACTTTGTTGGAATATGGATATCACACAATGCTCCTGGAACTTAGAACATATGATAGAGGAGAATATCATGAAGAACTTTCTTCAATAGAAAAACAATTGTATTGATATGAAATGAATAAACTTGATACTTACATCACCTATTTATATTAGAACAAAGTCCTAAATTAAGCATTAAGCTTACAGGTATTGAAAGAGTATGAACCATTTATTTTTAAAATAACTATAAACTAAATCAATCAATAAATATGAACCATAAACTAAGAAATAAATAATATATAAAAATTAGAAATATAATTTTAAGTTTAGTTTTTAACAAACTAAAGTTCAACTTTGAAGCCCCAGTTCAAGTGCCATCGATCATGGCGGTGGGAGGACTATTTGAATGAATCAGCTGATGCACTAGGCAGGCGTTCAAGGCGACAGAGAGCCCCTGCGTGAACCAGGTGAAGGCCCTTCCAGTGTGCTAAAAGTGCAGCAGAAAAGAAAAGGGTCAATGATGAAGAAGAATATCAACAGGGCAGTAGAGGAGGAAGAATCAAGGATTCAGGTACGAAGATGCAGCGACAAGAGCAAGTTCTGCAGGATGATCACAAATCTAAGTCAAGGGTATATAACAAACACTACTCGCACTATGCAGAAAGACTCAGTCCACAACCGCTATCGCCTGATGGACGAGTTCCCCATTTGCTGCCGTCGTCCGAGCAACCATCCGCGCCAGCGAGCTGCCATCGATTGATTGCCGATGGGACGGACGTCATATCAGGCTGCATGTGGGAGCGCAGGCCACATAGAGCAGGAGGCGCAGAAAAATTCTAAGATTTCAGAAAATTCAGAAAGCTGAGTGATTGGGTTGCCTTGGATGTATCCCAATTACATAGGGTTCTTTATACTTCTAAATCCCGCATGGCTGCACCTTCTCAGTCTCATGATGTATCAGGAATGCCAAGGTGGCTCAAGTATGTTTGTTATCTGTTCATATTCCAACAATCTTCCAAGCTAAAATTTTGCTACCAGGCCGAGCCATTTTTGCTGCGAATGGAGGCAGCATGGTTACAAAATGAAGAATTCAAAAATATAAGGCATTTGGGAAACAAACAAGTCCCCTATAGTTGAAATCTAGGCCAGGAAGATACAACTGCTGAGAAGTGAGATGAAAAATTAGAAACTAAAATTACATGAGAACAATGTTTGAGCAGAAAACAAGGAGATAGATGGAAACAAACTGCTTGATGATATTGAGGAGAACATAACACAAGTATGCAACTGGATGTCACAGGAAATGTGCCATACACCAAGTTATCTCAATCTCACACAACAGAGGAAGACCTTTCCTACTCCTTCCTTCTTCATTGCCCACCTATTTTTGGCACAAACATCCCTTCCTTGTTAACAGTTGACTTCCAAACCTTCATCCAACCAACCCCCCACTTAGACATTGTGAGCAACAAATCCACTGCAATCTTCCATATGGGGTGGAGGAAGGGCCCAGGGCCTGATGGACTCTTAATTGAGTTCTTCAAACAAGGATGGAGCTACCAAAAGGGGGTAGGGCGCCAAATGCAGCATTATCCGTAGTGGTAGGGCGCCAAATTCACTCCTGTCTAGTGACATAAAGCAGGTTAAAGTTAATATTGCTAAGAAAGGAACACTAGTTTCGAAATTTGTCCTCTATGTGAACAATATCCGAAAACGATGGAGCTCTTGATGTTTCTATGCAGCAAAACTCTGTGGATCTGGGCAGGATTCTTCAAGTGTGTCAAGTATCGTACACATATTCCACCCCCTACGGTAACTTGATTGACATCAATGCATTTACATCAAAGGAGCGTAACATATGCTGCAGTTTTCTACAAGCAGGAGTTTAGGAAGATTTGGTTAACCAGAAATGGAAAGGTCTTCAAAAGTGTGGATTGGAACGAGAGAAAAATAATTGGGGACTAGATCTACACATTTGATCTATGAAGAAGCAGAATTTCAATGCAACAAGAAGCAAATTACCAGTGGTTACTTGCTATAATGTAGGAGCCCCAGTGAGCATCAGAAGTAAATGGGGGCTGATTATTTCTTATGCTAGTTTTAATCACTGATTTGTAGAGAAGTTCAAAATTAGCTTCTCATATGCAGATATGATTTTTGCTATTTTGTATGAATATTAAACCACTGAGGTTCTAGACTCTTACAAATACGAATACATACATGTAATTTAGCATCAAATTCCTTTCTCTACAAAAGAAAAAAAAAAGGCAAAAACAGAAAGTTACAATATACATTGTAATCATAGAAACAAGAGTAATTGATTGATATCATAGAAACAAGCAACACAGGTTGACAATTGAAAGGTTGATCTAGTCTTACAATCATCAAAGGTAATAATTTGAGAAACTAAATATAATTATTACATTATCTGGAACTGCTATATCTACCAGAACCCCTAATTACTAATTGTTATTAATGCAATGTAGAATTCTACTCTAAGAGCGTGTTTGGTATAAGGTAATATTGATTGGAACATGATTCTGATCAAAATTTAGTTCAAATTATAATTAGAATCATATTCTACCCAATAGTACCCCTTATCAAATATACCCTAATCTTCTATGATTATTGTCTGTGTTAAATTTTGTTCTGCTCTTACTTGAAGTTTGAGCTCCATGTATCCTTTTCTGATTGCCATCAATTCACTTATGATATCCTCAGTGTGCATTCGCTCTTGTGGTAATTCCTTGGCACACTTAACACCGATCTCAAGCAACAAAGTGATAAACTCCACTGCTCTACCTTGGTTGTGTTCATCTGCCCCTTCAAATTCTTCCTCCAAATGTAGGTTTGGATCCAAGACATCAGTGGTTCCTTCAGCAATTGTTGTTTCAACATATTGAGGGAGGCTGACACCACCGTTGAAATTTTCACTGGTAGATCTCTTCCCTGTGAGCATCTCCAGCACCAATATTCCATAACTGTAGACATCTCCTTCAGCTGAAACCTTATTGGCTACTCCATATTCTGTATCATGGATCATTAGTTTATTTCTCACCATATATTTGAATAACTACATCACAAATAAGTACATCGGACAATTAATAGGAAACGATCAACCTCTACGTTACTACTTTGGTCTATTAAGTTTGAAATAACACATGCTGCTATGTTAACTTTCATAGAGTTTTGAATCAGTACCTGGAGGAATATAACCAATGGATCCTTTCAACATAATGCTGCTTGAAGATCCTTGGAGTGCATCAATGCTATGTCGTTGGAGGAATCTTGCCAACCCAAAGTCACCCAGATGAGCCACCATATTGTCATCAAGAAGAACATTGCTTGGCTTTATATCACAATGAACAACTGGCTCTCCACCATGATGATGGAGGTAATCTAATGCAGAGGCCACATCAATTAATATATTTACTCTCTGGGTAAAACCTAGCCTCCTTGTCTGACCCTGTGCATTTGCCTTTAGGTGCAACCAATCGTCTAAGTTCCCATTTGACATAAACTCGTATACTAGAGCTTTGAAATCATTGCCCCTGAAGTCAGTACTTGCACAAGCTGTTAAGATCTTGACAAGGTTCCGATGCCTGATACTTCTTAAGATGTCACATTCTGCAATAAAGCTCCTTGAAGCACCCTTTATTTGGAGGTTGAGTACCTTCACTGCGACAATACTATTCTCATGGCTAGTTAGAATTCCTTTGTACACCGAACCGTAGCTTCCGACTCCGATTAAATTTGAATCAGATAAATTATCTGTTGCTCTTAGTAGCTCGACATATGAGACCTTCATGTGTGAATCTTTGATGTGGGAATTAACAACTGGCTTCTTCTTTGACTTGTTTAACCAATAAAGCGTAACCAATAAAGAGAAGAGCAAGATCAGGCATACCATTCCACTGAAAACTGAGATAATGACTATTATTTTGCGAGACAAGTGCTTCTTCGTAGATGTTGGGCAAGAAGCCAAGTTTAGATTTTGATTCCCACCACAGAGCCTGTTGTTTCCTGAAACTGAAAATGCTGTCACATTCTTGAAGATGCCACCGATTGGAACTTGACCCTCAAATTTGTTGAATGAGAGATTCAAATAACTCAATAATTTTAAATTCCCAAGCAACTCTGGTATGTTCCCTGATAAGATATTTCTTGATAGATCCAGCGATTGAAGCCCTTTTAAATTGCTAAATGTTGAAGGTATTGATCCCAGAAAATAATTTCCTGACATGTCAATATATTCAAGCTGTTGACATTCGCCAAGAGTGACAGGAATTTCACCTGATAATTTGTTGGCAGATAAGTCTAATTTACCAAGATTTCTCAAATTTCCAATTTCAGATGGTAGATGCCCTTGCAATGAATTATGGGAAATATTGAGTAGCCTGGTAAGAGTGGGGATGGACAATATTTCTTTCGGCACTACACCATCTAACTTGTTGTGTGAAAGATCCAAAAGGTTTAGAGGACAATCACCAAGACTGGGAGGTATGAAACCTTGGAGATGATTGTCACACAAATTGAGCTCCACTAAATCATTAAGATTACCAAATGTGTTTGGAATTTCTCCTGTAAAGTAATTCTCACTTAAGTCTATTATTTGTAACCTGGAAATGTTTCCCATTATTGCAGGAATGTTACCAGTAAGACGGTTAGAACGCATCTGGAAGAAGGTCAAATTGTCGATGTTCCCAACCCATGCAGGAATAGTTCCAGATATGTAGTTTTCATTCATTTCAAACCACAAAAAGTTACTAGAAAATTTTCGAATTGACTGTGGCAACGAGCCGCTAAGTTTATTGCTGGTTAGCTGCAACCATTTTAGGTTGCTACAGTTGGTCAAATCTTCCAAAAAGCCCCACTCCTCAACATTCCTTGCTTCTAGCTGATTGTAACTGAGATCAAAGTGAAATAAACTCTGCAGGGATCCGAACCCTCTTGGAATGGTGCCCGTGAAGTTATTTAGCAAAAGCTGAATGCTTTCGAGATTAGAAGAGTTGGACAATGAATTCGGAATTGGCCCAAAAAAGAAGTTGCCACCGACTCCGAGGTCTTCGAGGTAAGGAAGAGTTATGCCAATATTTGATGGAAGAGACCCCATAAAACTGTTGCTCAAAATCTGAAAGATTTTGATAGAGGACATGTTCCAAAAAGAAGGTGGGATGAAGCCCGTGAGGTTGTTGAATGATAGAACAAGAACAGTGAGTGAACTAAGATTGCCTATAGCTACAGGGACGGTACCCGTAAGTCGATTGAATCCCAAATGAAGAAGATCCAGATTCACAAGGTTTCCAATCTCTGATGGGATCATACCTATGAGTTGGTTTTCACCTAAAAAAAGTCGTATTAGCCCAACGAGATTTCCAATTTCTGGAGGAATAGTGCCAATGAACTGGTTTCTGTGTAAAACTAGTAGTGTGAGGTTGCCAGGTTTCCCAATCTCCGGAGGAATAAATCCAGAAAGATTGTTATCACGCAAAGAAAGAATGCTGAGATTTACTAGGTTTCCAACCTCAGGTGGCAAGGTGCCACTAATCTTGTTTTCATGCAAGCGAATTTCTTCTACACTAAAGATATTCCAAATCCCTGGAGGAATTCCTCCCGTGATTTGGTTTCCAAAGATAGAGAGAACCTTTAGCTTCTGTAATTCACCCAAATCATCGGGAATCGCTCCTTCAAGCATATTGTCTGCTAGGTAAAGGTACTTCAGCGCTGCACACTGGCTAAGGTTGCGAGGGATTTCTCCTGTAAGTTGATTGTGTGATAGATAAAGCACGACAAGGGAGGAAAGGTTGCCAATCTCTAATGGAATACTACCAGTGAGATTGTTTCTTCCAAGTGCCAATTCTTTGAGGTTCAAAAGGGAACTGAGATCGCCTGGTATCTCTCCTTCAAGAAAATTGTAGCTCAAATCAAGAGACTCTAATTGCAGGCAGTTACTAATATTGTGTGGGATCCTACCACTGAAGTTGTTTTTATCTAGGCTGAGGTTTTTAAGAAGAGAACAATTTTGGAACAGTGTAACGGGAGGGATCATCCCTCCCAAGGAGTTGGAACTCAGGTTGAGATGTCGAAGGAAGGATAGCATGCCGAGCTCCTGCGGGATTGGACCCTGAAGCTTGTTATCAGGGAGATGGAGCCTTTGGAGGAAGGTGAGGTTGGCTATAGATGGAGAGATCTTACCAGCCAAATCAAGGGACTCCAGTTCCAGAGCAATGACCCTCCGTTCGCCACTGTAATCCCCGCATGCCACGCCTTGCCACCTGCAGAACGTTAGGGATTCGTTCCAAGAAGCCAGTGCTCCGAATGGGTCATCCGAGATAAGGGACTTGAAGGAGAGAAGGGCGAGGTGGTCAATAGAGGACATGTTGGGATTCTGAAGCTGTGAACTGGATAGGCTTACATAAGACGAGAGAAGCAAAAGGAAGCTGGAGGAGGAAGAGAGACAAAGGGAAGTATTTGCAAAAGCAAAGTTCTTCCCTTTGAGTTTGGGCGCCATGAATGAGTAATGGAGATCACCCATGCACAGGAGCAAATGAAACACCAGGATGATTTGCTTGAGCCACCAAGGTATATGCACAATATCCCAATTTATAGGCCAAGGGCGTAAGCTTTGTATACTATTTTCTGCAGGAGGCCAGTTAACTCATTGCAAAGTGACTAAGTTGAGTTGAATTGTATACACAACAGGGATGTACCTGGAAAATATATAAAACTACCTTGCGTGTGAACTCCACTTACTTCATATCGTGCTTATTTAAATTATAAGGTCGATTTGTATCAAGGGATTCGAAGGGATACGGAAGGTAGAGGAACAATTTTCCCTTGTAAGTCTGATGATGTGAAAGATGAAGGAGGGGGAAGAATTTTATCCCTCTGTTATATAATTATAAATTTAAGTTAAACATCACCTATAGATTTGTACAAGAGGAGGAGGATGATTAGTTGAAGTAATAGCAAGAGACCCTCTCTCCAACTTCTCCTCACCTGCCACGAACAACAGTTGTGCTACATATCTGCGTGTGGACAAGACGCATCTTATGGCATAAGTTTGACAAACCTCAAATACGCTGACTTTAATTTGCCATGACTTCAAGGAGTAAACACCCTGTTCTATACGCACGCTGCTGTGACCGTCACCGGTCTGCATGCTCAATAAATTAAGCAAGAATTTTCTTTGTATACGGACGACGTACCTGCTTATCAACTATTTACTGCAATAAAGTCAATACGTATGACCTTAATTTGTCATGACTTCTGGGAGTAAACCCAGACTTTCTACAGGCGCATTTATTGACCTTCATCCGCCTTCACGCGCACAATTATAGCAAGTATTTTCTTTGTATCAGATACTTGTAGTCTTTTCTTCTTGTGTTTGTGCGCGCGTGTGAGACGCAGGTATTTGTACAAGTTGAGCTTGTTGCTTGAAGTTTTGTTAGGAGAGAAAGCTGCAGTTCTTTTGTTTATAACACTGATCAGACGGTACTACAATTTGGTATTTGTATTTGGTACATGTAGTGAGCAGTCTTTAATTTCATCAATGCACATGCAGTGCCTTCTACACTCCTGCCATCACAACATGAAACGGAATGGAGATTAGTCTCAATCACGCCAAAAAAGAAAGCAGAATTCTCCCTGGTCTGTGTGGCGTGCTTCCACCTCCGGCGACCCAGGCGGCCACTGTTCATACAGCAATCTGATGCCAGCGCTCGACCCGCCACCCACACCTACTGTTGCTGCTGCTGCTGCCAAGCTCACACTGCTAGCTTGATCATGTTGCCAATGTGTCTGCCGTCGGCACTTTTGGGACACTCGAATTCTAGCGTCTCACTCTATTCGGTGCTTGTTTGGATAAGTAAATCTTCAATTATAGAATTTGAGTTTAGAAGAAAATAAAATCATATGGAAAAACAAAAGAGTTTGCTTGGTTCGACTTTGCCCATGTCCACCTAACCCTAGATAAAAAATTATCATTCACTTTTACTAAATCCTTCTCTCAACTTTGATATGATTTTTTTTTTGAACTTTGAGTATAAAGTCCAATTGCTCTAACCTTAATATGATTTGATCTATTTTTTATTATATTTAGAGATATATCTAAAGAGTTATTTGTAGTAAAACTAAAATCCTAACACGTAATTGTTGAGAGATAGGGACAACACATTATAGAAAATATGAATCATATATTTATAATATTAAATATGAGTAACATATTTAATTATTAGATTTTAAACTGATATTCACGAATCTTCACTCAAGTGAAAAATCTAATAATATTCTATTCGAATTGAAGAACTAAGTGACATAGTCCTCCTAACAATCATCCTCCACCTAATGGCCCTCATATGACTTAATATTCGTGTCATCTTCTTCACTTGGAATGTTCTATCACCATCTTCTTGGTGTGGAATGATTCTATCTTCAATATTTGGCTAAATAACTTTTTTTTTAAAAGGTTGCACAATTGCTTCACTTTCACAAATTTGTTGAACATCTTCTTCGGCATTTTATGGGCTTAATAGATTCTCAATATCTAAAAGCATTGCATATCTTTTTAATAAGAGTATTTGATATGCACATACCTCGACTTAAGATGCGTGTAAGCAAGTTGATCCCGATTTTCCGTCGTAGGAGAAATCCTTAAGGCGGGGAGTTGTGACTTTGACGAAAGAGAGGCTAACCACGATCTAGGAACGCGACCAGCAACCTCGCAATCGCTAAACCACTCCTCAGTTAGCTATCAACCATGTCAAATACGACTGACCTGTTCACGAAGAACGGCACGAACAATTCAAGAGAATTAAAAGAGCAACATTGGATGGATCACTCAAAATGTGATTAAAGAAATTAGACTTCAAGTTAGCAGCAAAGCATTACAAAAGTGGTGGCTAAACAAAAATCAAAGTCCAATTTCTTTAATCACATCTTGAGTGATCCTTCCGCTGTTGCTCTTTCAATTCTCTTAAATTGTTCGTATCGTTCTTCGTGAATAGGTCAGTCGTGTTTGACATGGTTGATAACCAATTAAGGAGTGGTTTAGCGATTGCGAAATTGCTGGTCGCGTTCCTAGATCGTGGTTAGTCTCCCCTTCGTCAAAGTCACAACTCCCCGCCTTAAGGATTTCTCCTACGACGGAAGATTGGGACCAATTTGCTTGCACGCATTTTAAGTCGAGGTGTGTGCATATCAGGTGGTATCAAAGCAGAACTCTTTCTCCTGAGTTGGAGGGCCATGGGAGACCATGCAAGGTGTGCACTGGAGAGCACACAAGAGCAGACACCACCATTTAAAAAGATGGGAGGACAATCTACATCATCATGTCCATTATTAGCTCTTTATCGACAATTTATAGGCCAAGGACGTATGCTTTGTATACTATTTTTCGACAGAGGCCGGTTAGCTCATTGTAAATTGACTAAGTTGAGTTAAATTGTACACATAACAAGGATGCGCCCCGTAGAAAAGTTACCTGGAGAAGCGATAAAACTGCCTTGTGTGTTAACTCCACTTAGTTCCAATCGTGCTTATTTAAATTTTAAAGTCTACTTGTATCGAGGGATTTGAAGGGATAATGAAGGTAGAGGGATAATTTTCCCTTGTAAATTTGATGATGTGAAAGATGAAGGAGAGGGAAGAACTTTATCCCTCTATATAAATATAAATTTAAGTTAAACATCACCTATGGATTTATACAAGAGTTGGAGGATGATTAGTTGAAGTAATTGCAAGAGACTCTCCAACTTCTCACCTGCTACGAGCACCAGCTGTGCTAGAATATTTGCGTGTGGACAAACCTCAAATTCGCTTACTTTAATTTGTCATGAGTTCAAGGAGTAAACACCTTGTTCTATATGCACATTCCAGCGACCGTCACAGGTCTTCGTGCTCAAAAAATTAAGCACATATTTTCTTTGTATGCGGATGACATGCCTACTTATCAACTATTTACTGCAATAAAGTCAATAAGTATGACTGTCACGCCCCGACCCACCTGTCGGACACGTGGCAACTGCCGCATGAGCCCGCAGACCCATGCAAGGCATAACAGGATCTAATCTCTACAACATAAATAACCCACCAAGTTAATATCAGTGTAATACAATCTTCTAGTACAGTCTCGATATAAGTCTACTACACTCTACGCTCCATAATAAAGAAAGAAAAATCTAAACGATGATGTTTGACAACCTCCGACAATAAAATTCTCATCCACGATCTTGATCGTCACTGCTATACCTGCACACACATTGAACGCGGTGTGCTCAGCCTTGCGACCTAGTGTGAAATTATAGCTCGAAACCACAATACGAAATCTAAGGCTAAGAGGATCGTTCAAGGATGCCTTAATGGATTAGTTATCACATAATAAGCTTTTTAGTATTTTACATGTATTATCCGACTATGTTATATGTCAACCTAAGTTGTAGGTAGATGTATATCTCTAAATGTCACATACGTTATATACTATGTCGGTGTCACTAGTGTAATTATATATAACATCTTTATTTTCATATTACATAACTCGGGCTGCCGGCCTATGCTTAAGGAAAGCCCTAGTCTAGGATTTCCCTAAGCCCATCAGTGCCATTACAGTATATGTCTCTGCCTATGCCCGCTGCACTGATGCTGGCGGAGAGGACGGGTGACTCATAATCACTCTCCATCGTTTCGCTAGTCGCTGACCATGCCTCCCCTAGCGAAACCGTCGTGCCCATACATCCTCCCCGGATCTGTAGGGGCAACGACATATGTGCAGCACTACACACTGTCTGCAGATTGGGTCACCATCACAATGGTCTCATCGGCCACGGCTAGTCGAAATAATAACCCTAGGATCCGGACTACTCATCCGACTATCTGCAGAACGTCAAGGATGATAGTCGTGTGGTCTACGGATCCATTATCCAAGACCTCACGTAGTGAATCACCTTCCCAATCCAATAGCAATCAACTTTGGCCAGAATAAACGCACATCCACACAATGGGTTGTGGCTATCCCGACTACATCGTGGCTAAGTCCATGGTAGGATTCATCCTCGCTAGCCATCTAAGGACTATCACGGTGTCACTTAAGCGGCACACGTGTGGGTATCGGTATCTGAGTATGGACTCACTCCATTTTTGGTCTATCTTGACCTAAGAGTTAATCTAGTCTAACCCTCAGCTCACTCCCAGTATCTAAGCTATCTATGATCTGTAGCCTTGGGAGGTGCTGGTGTGTGAACATCACTAACCGAACGCTAATAGTTCGCGATGTCATCTAGGGTGCATTAATAACACCCTTAGTTTAAAATTTAATGATGTTCTTACGATGTACTAGTATTATGTCACAGGTGTCTCTATACCAAAGTATCCGGTGTAAATCATGATACTATGTTCTATGTTTGCTTCATCTTTTATCATTTTACACATGATATTATTTGTATTCAGCATTTCAGCATAATTAACTAATATGTAGTAAAAATAATATATCATGCCGAGTAAAAGATGAAATAAGCATATATGACATATTAGCATGCTAAATAAAATATAATAACATAGCATGCATTTTTCTTGGTAGTTTTAAAAACATGATATTTATTTAGTTGGCAGGCATCCAATAATTTTCCAACAAAATCTAATTAAGATATTTCCCAATTGGAATAAATCATACTATGATGAGCCTACGCACCTGTAGCGATGTTCGGGCTTCAGAATCAATCCAATTAAAGCCCCGGAGTGATAATAGTAGGGTATGTCAAGTCCAAATAATTTTTCTAATATAAGAAAAATTATTTAGAATTTTAAATAAATTTTCTAGAATTAATTTGAATATAAATATATTAATTTATATTGATCCGATCTATCCCCTTAATTTGGACCTAACTATGTAATTAGTCCAATTTATTTGGTCTAAGTCTATTCATGAAGCCTAAGCTCAAATCCATTTATTATCCAAGTTAATTTCATCAAAATTTGGTGAAATCTGACTTTAATTTAGATTCAAACCTAATGCATGCAATAAAAGTCAAAATTGATCAAATTTAATCTTAATTAATCAAATTGATCAATTTTGACTAAATCCCAATCAATTTGACTCAATTCAGATTCAAATAGTCAAATTAATTTAATTTGGATTCAATCTGATTCAATTTGGTTCGAATCCAATTTGATTCAATTTGATTAGGTTTAATTCGGACTTAAATCAATTTAATTGGTTCAATTCAGGTTCAGTTCAATTCAATTTGATTCAACTCAGATCCAGTTCAGTTTAATTGGATCCGATCCAACCAGCTCAATTTAATTCGATCAGACTCAAGCTCGAACTACTTTCAATTAATTGATTCAGCTCACCCCAACTAAACTCAGTTCGAATCAGAGTCCGACCTAGATCCGACTCAACTTAATTAAATGGGTTCGGCTCAATCAATTACTTAACCCATTAATTAATTCACTAAACCGATTTAATTTAATTAATTTACCCTTAAGCATGTTTAGTGAAAAGGGTCAAGGGCAGGGGGCATCACCTTCGCTCCCGCTCGTCTCCTCCGGCTCCGACGAAGGCGCTCCCACCCCGGCGAGAGGTGATGGGTTCTCCGGCAGCGACGACGGCGGCGAGAGGGCGGCGGGTTCTCCTGCGCCTGCGATGACGGCGAGATGGAGGGTGGGGACGAGGGGTCGCCTCAATGGGGCAAGAGACCGGCGAAGGAAGAAGGTAACCAACCTTCTCAATTCTCGTCGCAGGAGCAGTGTCCAGCGATGAAGGGTGAGGCGATGGTGGCGTCCTTGACGGCGCGGCCGCACGGCTAGATGCCGGCGGTCGTCCGTGCATGGAGAGGCGAGATTGTCCGGAGCAGGGGATGGCTGGGCAGCCGCTGCGGTGGGTCTGCCGAGCTCCGTGGACGGCGAAGCTCGAAGGAAAGGGGTCGACGGCGAGGGGAGACCGACGAGGCGCACGAAGAGGGCGCAACGACGATGGCCTCCGCTCGGTGATGGGGAAATCGCCGGCTGGGATCGCGAGCTAGGTTGCTCTGCTCGTGCCCTGTTCCTGTTCGCGAGCAGGGGAAGGCTGCCTCGCTGCTATCTCCGGCAGTGGCGAGGCGAGGGACGATGGGTCGCGGCGAAGGGCGTGCTGGCGAGTCTACCCACGATCCTTCGTCGCTCGGAATAGGTGGCTGCGCGTGGAGGAGGAGACGCCGGCGAGCTGCTGTGCGGCGTCCGTGGGAAGAGGGCAAAGGTGTCGGGCCTTCGCGAACGAAAGGGAATGTGTCGCCAACCTTCTCCGGCAGGTCGGCAACGAGGATGGGGTCATGGGTGCAGCAATGACGGTGGCGAGGATGGAGACGATGAGGGCGGAAGCAGCAGTTCGGACAGCATGGGCAGCACGCGCGAGGGATGGGGCGTGCGGTTCTCTTCTCTCCCTCCTTTTTTTTTTCCTTTTTTTTAAAATATTATTATTAATATTATTTTTTTTCTCAACGGGTGAGGGGTTTACGATGACCTTAATTTTTCCTGACTTCTGGGAGTAGAACCCTCCTTTCTACACGCGCATTTAAGTGTAGTCTTTTCTTTTTGTCTGTGAGTGCCCGCGTGAGGCGCAGATATTTGTAAAAGTTAAGCTTGCTGGGAGAATTTTTGTTAGAAAGAAAGCTGCAATTATTTTATTTATAACAGTGATTACACGGTACTTCTATTTAGTATTTGAATTCGGTGCATGTAGTAGTCTTTAATTTCATCAATGCACATGCAGGGTCTTCTACACGGAATGGAGATCAGTCTCAATCACGCGAAAAAAGAAAGCAGAATACTCCCTGGTCCGTAGGCGTGGTTCCACCTCCGTCGATCCCGTCGGCAACTGTTCATTCGGCAATGTGATGCCGTTCACCCACACCTCCTGCTGCTGCCAAGCTCGCACCGCTAACTTGATCAGATGATCAGATGCACATGGAGGTAATTTAAGGACAAGAAGCTTCACTCCCGTTTATAGGGATTCAAACTTTTCTACCGTTTCTTTTTTCTGTATCCTATTATGATCAATGGCGAAAACAGAAAGTTAATATGAAGTTTAGTAATTTTCTGCCTCGACAATAGTTGATTAATATCATAGAAACGACGAGCATCAAAAGGTCTAGAAATTATATACAAATATGAATAGTTATGAGGAGGAATAGAATCATCAAACTCTTTGATCATCAGGTTAAATCATCTAACTCGTTCGTTCACTTATTATCATGGGTAATGGAAGGGTGAAAACCCACTGTAGGGATAAAAGTCCAAGCTGTTTAAAAGTCGTGCTGCTGTTTTGGGGACCCAGAAATTTAATAATTACTACGAGAACGGTCTACGACAATGGGAGAGGAGGGTGCGATGGAAATTTTGCTCGGTGGCTGCCGACGTACTTTGAACCTATTAATAAGTTTACAGATAAATCGTAATTACAATGCATACGCATGTTTTAATTGCTGTTCTCTGAAGAAGAGCTGAATTCTATTTAATTCGTGTCTTCAGTGTGGGATTCCACTCTGCCAAGATTTCAACGCTTATGAAGTCCCTTTTACACTTATTTCATAGATGTAAAGGCTTATAATTTTGCGGTGTTTGTCTAATATCGATACCAGAAACAATCCATCGTTTAAATACCTGAAAAAGTCCTTTTCCCACATTCAATGCATGTTTAACCTACTTCGCAATACGAAAGAAAATGCACATCGAATAAGACAACCTTGCGAAGAAAAATCAAACAGAAGAGAGAGCCTCATAAATGAATTCATGACGCCCAATCAATGCAAGCTGGTCGTCTGTCGTTATTTCTCTAAAATTTAAACTATACGACGTTAATACAAAGAAAATTTCTGGTCCTTACTGAATACGTACCTAGTAAATTTAACTGCAAACCTTGGAAGTCAAGCTAAAATAAAGTTCCTGATCTCAGTACTATAAATGGAGCATTAGCAGCAACGTTGCAGACGGCAACTCGATCGATCAACCATTCTACTCCCCTCTTACCCATTAATAATAACTATATTGTATAAGCAAAATTGAAGTAGCTAGTAAAGTGCTGCCATGAGGATTGCTGCGCGTGCCCTTTGGTCATTACCTCCGAAGTTGCTGCTGCTGCTGCTGCTTCTCCCATGGCCTCTAAGGAATGGAGATTCCGCGGCTGGTCAAACGACAACCACCTTCCTTGCTGCCGACCTGCTCGTGCTTCTCTCCTTCAAGTCTCTCACATCTGATGATCCGTACGGAGCATTGGCCTCTTGGAACAGTTCGTCGTCCCATTTCTGCCGTTGGCGAGGTGTGACATGCGGCAGCTACGGTCGTCAACTGAGGGTCGCAGCTCTGGAATTGGAGTCACTAAACTTGGCCGGTAAGCTACCTCCCTCCATGGCCAACTTGACCTTCCTTAGGAGGCTCCACCTCCCTGAGAACCGGCTCCGGGGTCCAATCCCTCGAGAGCTTGGCTTGCTCTCCCACCTGCAACATCTCAACCTGAGCTTTAACCTTTTGGGAGGGACGATTCCCCGAAGCCTCGGACGTTGTTTTCGACTGGATATTGTTGATTTGAGCAACAATATGCTCCACGGAGAGATGCCAAGCGAGCTTGGTTCTCTTTCGAGGCTAAAGTTGCTCTATCTGTGGAATAATAACCTTTCAGGAAGAATTCCTCCGGAGACTGGAAATCTTGTTAGTCTAGAAGAACTTCGTTTGCATGAAAACCAACTCACTGGTAACATCCCATCTGAGATTGGATGCCTTGTGAATTTGACTATGCTTTCTTTGGCGGTCAACGATCTTTCAGGTTCTATTCCACCAGAGATTGGAAATCTTTCCGGCCTTACAGAACTTTATTTAGGTGTAAACGGACTGGTCGGCACCATTCCTCCTTCAATAGGGAACATCAACTCTCTTGTTTTTATTTCATTATCAGAAAACCAATTAACTGGAGCCCTTCCAGACAACCTCAGCAGTTGCTCACAGCTACAGTATATTTATTTTCAGAATAATACACTTGGAGGTAAAATTCCTCATTATTTTGGTTCCTTCTCTAGACTGAAAGAGCTCTCCCTTGGAGACAACCACCTCACAGGAAACATTCCACCAGAGATTGGAAACCTTGTGAACCTTACAGCACTTGATTTATCACAGAACAACCTTGAAGGCTCTATTCCGCTGGAGATTGGTAATCTTGTTAGCCTAAGAAAGCTTCTTTTGCACGCAAACAAGCTCAGTGGCCATATCCCATCCGAGATTGGAAACCTCACAGATTTGTCTGTTCTCGCTTTATTTGGCAACAACCTCACTGGCAACATTCCTGCTTCGCTAGGGAAACTAATCTCCCTTACTTTGCTTGAACTCACATATAATCAACTTACAGGACCCATTCCACACCAACTCATCCGCTGCTCAGAACTACGATATTGTAATTTGGGAGGTAATAGACTTGAAGGTGGGATTCCTAATGGTTTTGGTTCCTTTCCGAAGCTGCTGGGGCTAAACCTCTGGGGCAACCAGCTGACGGGAAACATTTCTCGGGAGATTGGAAACCTTGTCACCTTGAATGAGCTTGATTTGAACAGCAACAAAATAGAAGGCTCTATTCCTCCCGAGATTGGGAATCTTGCCAACCTCACAAGACTTTCTCTATACAGAAACCAACTCATCGGCAACATTCCTCCAGCACTTGGAAAACTTGCAAATCTTGAGATTCTTTCTTTGCATCAAAACCAACTCACCGGCACAATCCCAGCTGAGATTGGAAACATTTTTAATCTGAATGGTCTTGGCTTGAACTTCAATAAACTCACAGGGACTATTCCTGCAGCAATTGGCAACCTCAGTTCTCTTTCTTATCTTGGTCTATCGTTCAACAACCTCACAGGCTTCCTCCCAACTTCTCTTTGGAACATTTCCTCAATCAGTACCTTTGAGATTATGTCCAACCACTTTACTGGTTCTCTTCCTCCGGACATCGGCATAACTCTTCCTAACCTCGAAGACCTTGCCGTTGCTCAGAACCATTTTTTTGGCCCGGTCCCGAATTCATTGCCTAATGCTTCTGCTCTCCAACAAATGCAGCTTTTCGAGAACGACTTCTCAGGCACCATTCCAAGAGGTTTTGGATCCTTGCAGAGTTTATTTCACTTCGACCTTGGTTACAATCACATGGAAGCAAGGAATGCAGCCGAGTGGGGATTTCTGGAAGATTTAGCCAACTGTCGCGACCTGCTTTGGCTGCAATTGCCAGGCAATATGCTTAGTGGACCAATGCCACGCTCAGTAGCCAATTTTTCCAAAATACTTGACTGGTTTGAATTCAATGGCAACTACATAACTGGAACAATTCCTGCATGGATCAGCGACCTTCATTCTTTGGTCCTTCTTAATATGAGTTCCAACCATCTCACCGGCAATATACCTGAAACTATTGGAAACATTTCTAGTTTGAGAATAATAGATTTGAGCAGGAATTACTTCAAAGGGGACATTCCAAGTAGTTTTGGCAATCTAAATAACTTAGTGGAGCTTCATTTGCAATCGAATCAGCTTCAAGGTTTCATACCTCCAGGTCTTGGCCATTGCCCACTAAACCTCTTGGACCTTTCACTCAACAAGTTAGATGGTCCAGTACCCAAAGAAATATTGTCCATCCCTACTCTCACCAGGTTATTCAATGTTTCCCACAATTCATTGCAAGGATATCTACCTTCTGAAATTGGAAAATTGAGGAATCTTGGTAAACTAGACCTCTCTAGTAATAAATTATCAGGTGAAATTCCAGCCACTGTTGGCGAATGTCAAGCGCTTGAGTATCTTGACATGTCAGGAAATTATTTCCAGGGACCAATTCCTTCATCATTTGGCCAACTAAAAGGGCTTCAGTCACTAGATTTATCAAGAAACAACTTGTCAGGGCACATACCGGACTTGCTAGGGAATTTAAAACTTTTGAGTTATTTGAATCTCTCATTCAATAATTTTGAGGGTGAAGTTCCAAACAGCGGCATATTCAAAAATATCACACCATCTTCAGTTTCGGGAAACAACAGGCTCTGTGGAGGGAATCAAAATCTAAAGTTGCCTTCTTGCCCAACATCTACGGAGAAGCACTTGTCTCGCAAAATAATAGTCATTATCTCAGTTTTCAGTGGACTGGTATGCCTGATCTTGCTCTTCTCTTTACTGATTACTCTTTATTTTTTAAACAAGTCAAAGAAGAAGCCAGTTGTCAATTCCGACATCAAAGATTCACACATGAAGGTCTCATATGCTGAGCTACTAAAAGCCACAGATAATTTCTCTACTTCAAATTTAATCGGAGTCGGAGGCTACGGTTCGGTGTACAAAGGCATTCTAACAAGCCATGAGAATAGTATTGTCGCAGTGAAGGTACTCAACCTCCAAATAAAGGGTGCTTCAAGGAGTTTTATTGCAGAATGTGACATCTTAAGAAGCATCAGGCATCGGAACCTTGTCAGGATCTTAACAGCTTGTGCAAGTACTGACTTCAGAGGCAATGATTTCAAAGCTCTAGTATATGAGTTTATGTCAAATGGGAACTTAGACGATTGGTTGCACCTAAAGGCAAATGCACAGGGTCAGACAAGGAGGCTAAGTTTTACCCAGAGACTAAATATACTAATTGATGTGGCCTCTGCATTAGATTACCTCCATCATCATGGTGGCGAGCCAGTTGTCCATTGTGATATAAAGCCAAGCAATGTTCTTCTTGATGACAATATGGTGGCTCATCTGGGTGACTTTGGGTTGGCAAGATTCCTCCAACGACATAGCGTTGACACACTCCAAGGATCTTCAAGCAGCATTATGTTGCAAGGATCCATTGGTTATATTCCTCCAGGTATTTTTCGAAACTCTATGCAAGTTAACATAGTAGTAGCATGTGTTATTTCAAACTTAATAAGTAACGTAGATGTTGATCATTTCCTATTAATTGTTCGATGTATTTATTTGTGATGTCGTTTTTCAAATATATGGTGAGAAATAAACTAATGATCGATGATACAGAATATGGAGTAGCAAATAAAGTTTCAGCTGAAGGAGATGTCTACAGTTATGGAATATTTGTGCTTGAGATGCTCACAGGGAAGAGACCTACCAGTGAAAATTTCAAGGATGGTTTCAGCCTCCCGCAATTTGTTGAAACAACACTCGCAGATGGAATCACTGGTGTGTTGGACCCTGACCTACATTTGGAGGAAGAATTTGAAGGTGTAGCTGAACACAATCAAGATAGATTTGTGGAGTGTATCACCTTGTTGTTCAAGATCGGCCTCAAGTGCACCAAGGAATTGCCGCAAGAGCGAACACACACTGAGGATATCATAAGTGAATTAAGCAGAATCAAGAAAACATACATGGATATCCAAATCCAAGTGGGAGAAAGAATATAACCCAAAGAGAGAAGAATCCAATTCTAGATGGGAGATTAAAGCTCGATCCGGCATAGCATTGATGATAGCCTAGTAGTAGATACCACAGTTCTAGAGGATGTAATAATGATGTTCAGTTTGGAAGATTGGTATATTTGTCGACAGTAATCCTAGATGAAACATATAGAGAAGAATCACTATTACCAAACCTTTTGATGCTCGTCGTTTCTATGATATTAATAAACTGTTGTGGAGGCAGAAAATTACTAAACTTAATGTTCACTTTCTGTTTTCTCCATTGATCGTAATAGGACAAAAAAAAAGAAACGGTAGAGAAGTTTGAATCTCTAAAAACGGGAGTGAAGCTTCTTATCCTTAAATTACCTCCATGGGCATCTGATCTGATGAGGACATCACTAGTTTACCTATGCAAGATTTAATTAGCATCATTGATTCACCCATACAAGATTCAATTAGTACATAAGGCCCAATGATACTAGCTTAGGACAACAAGTAAATTTTTTTCTTAAGCAAATTAATTACTTAATTAGAGTCAAAATGATATTGTCTAATTATTACTGTTTGCTTGTTACTACATGCAAGGAAACTCATGGAGCAATTACTTATATAGAAGTTGCGTTGGGAATGGAAGGAAATCATATATGGCATATAAGTCATGGATGCACAAGGCATCAACACCAGATCAGGGAATATTTATCTTTCCTAATTTTGTGGCATCAATAAAGGAAGTTGCATATGTGTCACTAATTTTACTTATAAGAGGAGTCTTATTTATTTATTTTTTCTATTTTAGTGGAACAAAATAGAGAGAAAGTTTCAATGAGTGTTTCTATATATTTGGTGGAGCATGTCCTATTAAGGTAGACTTTGATTTTTATTTTAATCATTGTTATTGTAAAGGCTTTTGGTGCAAAACTTGAAATCTAATTTCTTTGATCATACATCTTGAGTGATCCTTCTGTTGTTGCTCTTTCAATTCTCGATAAATTATTCATTTCGTTCTTTGTGAAGAGGTTAATCATGTTTGACATGATTGATAACCAATTGAGAAGTGGTTTAGCGATTGTGAGGTTGCTGATCGCATTCCTAGATCGTGGTTAGTCTCTCCATCACGAAAGTTACAACTCACCATATCAAGGATTTCTCCTATGACGGAAGATCGGGACCAACTTGCTTGCATACATCTTAAATCGAAGCGTGTGTATATCAGGTGGTATCATTTATCCTTTAGTAGTATATTATTTCTATGTTTTACCTACATCCAAAAAAATCCCTATCATTATTTTTTTTTGACTCATATTTTATTGTTTGCTTTATTGAGTTTTCATTCATATTAGTTATGTTTAGTTGCTAGTCTTTGACCTAGATCTTTTGTTTTATTTATTTATTAGTATGCTCTTCATCCTTTTTTTGTATAAAGTAAGAGAAAAAAAGAGGAAAAGAGTGAAGTGAGAGAAAAAAAAAGCTGAAATTTAGGGGAAGAAAAGGGGTGCTCGGTAGAGCATATTATATTATATATATATAGTGAGAGAAGGACTGTCGAGAGTTAATTTTTTTAAAAAAAAATATTAATCTAGTTGAATTGATTTGTATTTATCTTTGTACTTATTCTTACTTGTTACACCTTGCTCGATTGAGTCTGAGCATTTCCTAGCAATCAGCAACTAGGACTAATATTTGTGAGAACTTTTTATTCAATTTCATAATTTCTAAAATTATTGATTGCTACTCTTTTGCTATAAATATATTCCTATCTAGAGCTCTACAAAATTAGCCTTGATCAGCATATTCTAGTACTTTGCAATTGCTTTATCCACTCCTTGTTGAAGTTATCATGAACCAGCAAACACGCGAGCAATTTTTGAGAATGATAAGAGCTTCAGGTGCTAAGGTTTTTGAGGGTTGAGAGTATTTCATAAATATTTTAGTAGTCTGGTAGAATTTCTTTCTTCTTGTCTTCACTAAAAATGTTAGGATCGAGAAGTCCTCGTGATGCATCACATCCTGATGTTTCTAATGACAGAGGAGATGTGACCCAACCATCGGCGATTCTATTATCTTAGTGTTCTCGGGTTTTGATGGCTTAATTTACAAACACCTTCGAGAAGATGCTATCCGATTAACTACTTATTCGTCTGAATGGGTTTGGAGAATCATCTCAGTGGAATTGAAGCTCAACCTGAACAAGTTGAGCAAACTCCTCTATGACCGCATCCACCACCTCAAGTTCCTCGAGCTTGAGTTGGAGCCAATAATAATGCTGCCGATGCCGCTCTACTCCAATCAAGAGCAAATATGAATGCTGCATTTTAAAAAGCTACTGATGAAAAGTTAAATGATAATTATGTGGCTGATAATAAAATTGTTTTAGAACATTATTAGCACCATCTTGCATGTCAATATCAAGGAGTAGGAGGTGATGGAGGTCATGCACGTTACCGTAATGAAGAAAGAAATAATGAAACCTTAGGTAAATTAAATTCACTGTTCCCAGCTTTGATGGAAAATTTAATCCAAAGGCATATCTTAATTGAAAATTATTAGTTGAACAAAAGTTTAGTTATTATCATTATCTGGAAAATCATAGAGTATATGCAGCCACTGGTGTTCAAAGAAGTCAACTTTAATTTCCTATGAATTTTTCACATTGACTAATATTCAAAGAAGTCAACTTTAATTTCCTACTGCAATCCATCTAATTTAAGTTTGTTGCTACCCAATGTCCTACTATCTTCTCATTTGACTCGATATCTAGAACTCGATCTCCCCTCTCAACCTGTTACTTGTGCACAGGGGAATTTGCATGTGTTGTCTTGCGACTTAATGGCTACCAAAAAAGACATCCTAGTTTAGAGACAAAGGGAATATGTCTAGAAACAGCAAGGTACAAGCAAACAAGCAGTAGCATTTTAATAACTGATATAAGCAAGCACTAGGTCTCTACCTAAACCCATCACACTAACATTTGGCAGAGGAAACAGTGACCATAGAATTTTTTATGTTCCATCTCACAAGTCATACCTCTGCCCACACTTTGAGACCTTCGTACGTGTGTCCCCTTAGACTCACACCGTACGACTACCATTCGTGCTACATTCTGCCCCACGATAAAATCACCTCTTTGTTTAGTCTCAATAGTTTGACGAATCGGATTCTACAGAATTATTTAATATCTAAGGTCTATACTATCCCCTATAGGTCTGCAAAACCTAAATATGGTACATCAATTATCTTTTGACCCCCTAGTCCTAAGGCCAAGTGGCTAGCTCCAGTTCCCAAATCTTTGAGGTTTGGTTGCATGCTATGAGGGGAGTATCTTAGTTACGTGAGAAAACTCTTCCTCGGCTTCAATCTTACTCTAAAGTATCGGTTGGTTTACGCTTTTGGTTACCCTCACTGGACTAGCACGATGGTACCCATCAATCATGAGAGAAATAATGTGCATAAAGATAGATTCCTAGATTTTAAGTCTCTAGGATTTGCTGGTCCTTAGTTTCAGGTGATAAGAGACTAAGTTGTTCGGTATGTCATTAACATACCATTCATTTGTCTCTGTCACCTAAAAATATTCACATGTTCAACTATTTCCTATATGTTAAATACAATATACAAGTATTGCATATTATAAGAAAGTATAAATCTCTATTTTTATATCACATAACTCGGGCTGCTAGTCTATGCTAAAAGAATGCCCTAGCCTAGGACTTCTCTAAGTCCATCAGTATCATTACAATCTATGACTCTGCCTATGTTTGCTGCACTAATGCTGACGGAGAGGACGGGTGACCCAAGATCTCTCTCCCTCGTCTCGTTAGTTACCGACTATGTCTCTCCTAGCGAAACCGTCGTGCCCTTATAGCCTCCCTGGACTCCGTAGGGGTAACGGCTCCCGTAAAAGAATCATAGGTCCAGCTAGCCGAAATAAGAACAACCCTAGGATCCAAACTACTCATCTGATCGACTGTAGGATGTGAAGTCCAAACCAATGATCATTCCTTATCCAAGTCAATATGGTCAAACCAGGTCGATCTCAGCTCCGTTTGAACTCCAATCTCATGCCTACTGTCAAAGTTAAAATTGGTTAATTCTAGTCTTAATTAATCAATTTGATCTATTTTTTTCAATCTAAATTAATTTAACTCAATTTGAATTCAAATAGTATAATTGACTTGATCTGGATTTGATTTATTTTGATTTGGTTCAAATCTAGCTCGATTCAATCTGATTGGACTCAATTCAGACTTAAATCAATTTAATTGATTTAATCCAAATCCGAATCAATTCAATTAAATCTAGGTTAATTGATTTGGTCCAACTAGCCCAATCTAATTCAATCGGACTTAAACTCTAACTTAATCCTACTTACTCGTTCAACTCAAGTTCAAATCAATTTAGCCTAACTCAAACTCGACCCAACTTGATTAATTTATTCAACTTAACTTCCCATAACTCAGCCCAAACACATGTCAGAACCAAGCTTGACCGAAACTCAATTAACTAATTTAGTTCAATCCATTACTTAACTTGTACACAAAGTGTACATCCTCTAGTTAGAATAATTGGACTCTATACGGGAGATATATGAGGTCTTGGGAGACTCATCAAGTTCTAAAAAAGTAAACCCATTACTTAACCCATTACTTAACCCATTAACTAACCCAACTTAATTAATTCACTAGTATGGGTTAACTTAATTAATCACACGATTAGTGAAAAGGGGGCGAGCGAAGGGTGTGTTACCTCTGCTCGTCGACGTCTCCTCCAGCTCCCCCTTGCTCAAGCGCATCCCCAGGTGATGGCCGTGGGAGAAAGATGGCGAAGGGTTGATGCTGTGAGGTGAGGGAATGGAGAAGGAGGTCGCCTCCTACCTCCCCACACGTCACACGGTCGGAGGCTGCAATGACAACGTCCGGCAGCGAAGGGGAAGGTGAGGTCGATGGCGGTGTCGTCGGTGATGTAGCTGCACAGTGGGACGCCGACAGCCGTTCGTGCATGGAGAAGGCGAGGTCGTCTGGAGCGGGAGCAGGGGAAGGCAGGGCAGCCGCTCCGGTGGGTTCGACGAGCTCCGGGGGTGGCGAAGCTCGAGCGAAAGGGGTCTACGGCGAGGAGAAATTGGCGAGGCGTGCGGAGAGGGCACGCTGACGACGGCCTCTACTCGACAATAGGGAATCACCGATCATGGGTGGCAATTTAGGTGCTCTGCTCGGTCCCCTATTCTTGTTCGCAAGCAGGGCAAGGCAACAGTGAGGCTTTGGCGGCCTTCCACAACTTCCGACAGTGATAGGAAGAAGGGGAGAAGAAAGTAGACGAGGTGCCGGCGAGGTTGTCGGCGCTCCTCCGCAGCTCGAGTGCAGGGATCGCAAGAGGGGCCGGACACCGGCAAGTTGCTTGGGCAGCTTCGTCGGCATCGATGAGGAGGAAACGAAGCCCCGGCGAGTGAAGGATGACAGCGACGGCTTCCTCTGACCGGTCGAGCTCATGATGGAGGTGGAGAAGGGAGGCATTGGAGCATGTGGCGAGGGGGAAGAGGAAGCGGCGGACCCAAGGTATGGGCGACATGCATGGGTTGAGACCTTTCCCTTTCTATTTTTCCACATAGCCCCTCCCACTTCTTTACTTTCACCAAACCACTCTTTCACCTATTTTGAAATTTTTTTTCCCATTTTTATTTTATTTTATTTTATTCTATGTACAGATGGTGAGGGTTTATATGCAACCGAATTTATTATATATGCACCTACGATGACTACAATAATTTATTAGTTAATTAAATCTCTTTTATCTACTATTTTATTTCCTAAAACTATGGTTAGATCTCTTCATGGTGTTATAAATAGGAATGTTAGTTAGAAAATTTTCTAATTTAATATTTATGAAAATACTATGAATAGGCCAATAATAAGGAAATAAATTTTACAACTATAGAACTCATGCATCAGACTTTAAGAAAAGTCTACTAGACATATATTTTTTTATATTTATTTTATTTCGCTTTTTCTTGTTATTTTTATTAATACCTATGAATCTCTTAATATTAACTCCATGATTAGATAAATTCCTAAAACCATATTTTATGATTAAAGGAATATAAAAAAAAATAAATAGAGTAATATAAATCCCTATTAAGATATTTCAAGGATGGGTCTTAAGAGGGCCAAATATTCTTTTCCGATAGCATCGTCCTTTTACTATTTCTCTACTTTGCTATTTTATATTATTCGCCAATATTCAAAACTAGTGATTCAAAAAAGATCATTGTTACCTTTACATAAAGTTCATCCTCAATTGCTCATATAGAAAAAATAAGGGAGATTAGGTGCTTCAAATGCAAGGAGAAAGAGCATTATATGCGCGATTGTCCAAATCAGCATGTCATTATCCTTCGAGAAGATGGTGAATACATATCGGCCAGTGAGGTAGAAGAGGAAGGAGGATCTGACCACGATGAGTTTTAACATGCTTTAGGGTCAGAACCAGAAGAGGTCACCTTTAATACAAGTCATATAAGTCTCGTTGTTCATCATATTTTTAGCTCTCAGATGGAGAAAGCAGAGAACAGGCAGTGCCACAATTTGTTCTAATTAAAATTTGTGATCAAGGAGCACTCGTGCAACATCATAATTGATGGTGAGAGTTGTAATAACATTGCAAATTCAGAGATGGTTGGGAAGCTTGGCCTAACCATACGATTACACCCGCAGCCATACTACATATAATAGCCTAATGCTTACAGCGGGTTGAAGGTAAAAATAATGGTATGTGTGCATTTTTTATTGGTACCTATTCTGACTTTGTGGCCTGTAAAGTGGTTCTAATGCAAGCTTATATAATACTATGGTAGTATGATAAGGATGCTACACATTATATGTAAACCCCTAAAAAAAAAAAAAATCGGCCCGGTTCAAATGAACTGACCAGCTGGCCGGTCCAGATGAACCGACTTGACCTGGTTTGAGGAGCCAACGCGAGAGAAGAGCCGAGGGCTCTTCCCACTCGCGAGGCTCTCCTTCATCGCCCTCGCGATGCCCACCTCCTCTTCCACCGCAGCGGAGCGAATGCAGGCGCCCGCCGTCCGTCGCCCGCCGCCACCATCCGTTGTCGTCCACCCTCCGTAGATCCCCGCCGCGACAAGGAGAGCGCGGCGGAGGTCTGCTGACGCGCCACCTTTCTTCCCCTGCATTCTCCTCTTCGTAAGACCAGCCGTCCGCCGCCCTTCCTACGCGTCCGCCGACCACCTACCACTGTTCACCGAGCACCGTCCCTCGCCGCGGAGAAGGGGAGCTCGCTAGAAGCATTTCTGCTGCTCGCGCCCCGCCACCGAAGCCTCCGCCGCAACGTCCCCAAATACGCTGTCGCCCCCATTTCAGACTCAATCCACCGCCGCGACCACTGCTGTTGGGTTGCTCCGCCTCCCTGCAGGCTGGGGAAACGGTGCCCTTCCAGATTTGATTGGAGAGGCCACCGATTTGGCTCTCCGTGTGCAGAACCGTGTGCCATCTCGTCGGCAGCGGACGCATCAGCTCGTTCCTTCCCTCCGGCCGCTCGATTCGCTCCCACTTGGTGTTTGTGAGCTCGTAGCGTACCCCCTGCAACCTCGCGCAGGATCATCGTCGTCTTCGCCGGCGTGTTGTTCGGGCGTGAGATTTAGGGAGCTCCGGCGAGGGATTTTGCGAGGAAAGGTATCGATTTTTGCCCTTTCCTCTTAATCTTTAGTGATAATAAATCTATGTTTAGCGTTAATTAAGTATGAAGAGAGTTGATTAATTTTATATTTGATGGATTAAGATAACCTTGTTTAAGAATGAATTATTAGTCAACCAATTATGGTAATATGGTGGGTTTGAATCGGTTAAATTAATTAAAATTGAGTTTGGGTCTCACCCGAATTGGACTCAACTAGATAAATTTGAGGGAAATATATTCAATTAATCGAAATTGGGTTTGGGTCGAGTTAAACCAAATCAAACACAAGTGACTCGAACCCAAGTTGAGCCAAATCGGATTGAGTTAGGTATAGGTTAATTTAATCAATTAGTAGGTCAACATAACCAACCTAAGTTGACTACGGTCAAATTGACCAATTTTGACCCATGGATTTAAATGGGTCTAAATTAGTGTTAAACCAAATAATTTATTAGGTGGTTGACCGGGTCAACGTTGACTCGCGGTCAACGTTGACCGAGTCAACATTGACTTAGAAATTTCATTTGGATCTCATGAGCACCAATTTGGGCTGACTGGATTGGGCTGACAACCTGAATTGGGTTGGGTAATGATAAATTAAAATTTTCTTAATGGTCAACATGATCAATTTTAGTTGACTAGGTCAATTTTGACCAAAATTTGACTTGAATCAAATTGGGCTAAATTAGATTAGATGATTATTAAAGTGACTAAACCTAATTTAGATGCTTAATTGAGTTAATTAAGATTTAATAATGTTATTAATTGCTAATGGATTTTTAATTGGCTCGGTGACTTGGGCTAGATCATGTGTTTGGGTTTAAATGGGTATAAGTTTGATAAAATTTATTTAAGTTTAATTAAATCAATTTAACATTATAATTAGTTTAATTAGCAAAAAAATTAAAATTTGGTTAATTAATAATTAAATGATTAGATAGAATTAATTATTAACTTGTACGCTTAGATCAAGTTAATTAAATGTAGTAATTAATTTAATTAATTTATTGATAATTTATTTGGGCCAAAATTATGGACATGAGTCCAATAGGTAAACATGGGCTTATAAATTAAGTATGCGCCCTTAAATTGAACACGGACTCATAAATTTAAATGTAGGCTTATTAAGCGATAATTAACTAGGATAATTGTATAAGTTAGATTGATAAATTTCTATTTTATTTATTTAAAAAATAATTATAAATTAAATTTTATTTTAAATAATTGTGCTATTTAGGACTATCGTTGATACGTGATCCGAGTAGTCCGTCGGAGTCGTTATTTTACGTGGGTTGGTTCTGAAGAGTAAACCGCCAAATCAGGTGCGTTGGTTCATCGATGTAGGATTTATTCAAGCTAGGAAATTCCTACTGAAGTTTTCTTAGAAAATTCTTAGATGCCCTAAATATGATAAAATATGTAATGCTTGATTTTGTACGTATGCATGTTAGTATAATTTATTTTGTCTAACATGAATGACATGCTATGTTTCATTTAACATGTTGTACAATCTTGTCGTGCATGTTTTAATTTTTTTTTATGTTATGTTCAAAACAACTACCATGCAAACATAAATATATATAGAATGACATGTTAGAATCTCTTTGGAGATATCATTGAAATTTAGACAGAAAGGAGTGTTCCTCATATACCCCGGTTGACCATCGCGTACCGTCAATGGTCAAAACGGTGATGTCTCTCTTCGCACCACTCTCGAGGCTATACATAGCTTAGACACTGGGAGCTAGTGAGGGAAGAGACCGTACAACTCCAAAGTCATACTAGACTGAAAAAATAAAGTAGGTTCCTACCCGAGAACTTATACCCGCACGGAAGTCATTTAGGCGACCCCGAGATAGTCCTGAGATAGCTAGCGAGGATGAGCCCTACCATGGACTTGGCGCCGATGGAGTCGAGGTTGCCACAGCCCATCGTGCGGATGTGCATCAATCTCGATCGACGTTGACTGCTATTGGACTGGGAAGACGATTCCCTACGTGAGGCCTTAGACAGTGGATCCGTAGACCACGTGGCTATCATCCATGACGTTCTGCAGACAGTTGGATGAGTAGTCCGGATCCTAGGATTATTTTTTTATCAGTTAGCCGTGGTCGCTTAGTTTTCATTGATGGTGACCTTGTCTTCCGGCAGTATTGTAGTAATACATGAGTCGTCGTTGCCCCTACAGAGTCCAGGGAGGATGTAAAGGCACGACAGTTTCGCTAGGGGAGGCATTGAAGGCAACTAGCGAGACAGTGGAGAGCGATCAAGGGTCACCCGTCCTCTCCGTCAATATCAGTGCAGCGAGCATAGGTAGAGACAGAGACAAAAAAGACACTAATAGACTTATGGATGCCCTTAACCTAGGTATTCACTAAGCATAGGCTGGCAGCCTGAGTCTTGATACTTAAAGTCATATTACAACATAAATGACATTTGTTGATGACATAGACACTAATTATCACTTAGGTGACATCTAGTGATATGCATGTTTGTAATTATTTACTTTGTTATATTACTTTTATGACATGAATTATACATATCAAAGGAAAAAATGATGATTAACAAACAAAAGGCATCCTAGAGCATTCCTCCTAATTTTTTATTTCCTTATTCGGTTTCAAGTTGTAATTTCGCACTAGGCCGCAAGCACTAGGCCGCAAGGCTGAGCACACCACGTTCAAGGTGTGTGCAGGTTGTTAGATGACTGTTCGGGATATTTGATGAAGATGAGGACTATAGATGAATTTAATTTTATTTATTGATGTCATTATTATAGAATTGCAGTAGGTATATCGGGACTGTGTTAGTGGAGTTAAATGGATGATTTGTTTGTATTTTCCGCTGTGTTGATTATGTGTACAGATAATATTTATTACAAAATGCCTTGTATGAGTCCTTTGGACTTATACGGCAGTTGCCACATGCCCGACAGGCGGGTCGGGGCATGACATTATAAGTGTTCCAACAAGTACTCCTTTATGCATAAAGATAAAAAAGGTCATGTTGGTCTCAATATCATTAGAATAACTTCTCAAAGATGATTTAAATAGGGCTGAATGTGAGAGAGAAAAAAAAACATCCACAAAATGAGAAATGAGAGTCATCGACCCAAATTGAGAAAAAAAAAAAATGAAAAGAAAAGAGAGATATTTCTTAAGGAACAGGTTCTATTAACCATTAAAAGTGAGTTGCGAGAATTAGAAATCCATCCGCAAGAGTGCTTTGTGTTTGTATGCAACACTTTCTTTTGTACTGACACTTTACCCTCAAGAATTTGTTAATATATTTCCAGATGAGATACTCGCAGGACTACTAGCATTGCAAGGGATAGAGCATCAAATTGACTTGATTCTGAGAACAGCTATGCTTATAGCCAATGGTCACATCATAAACTGCATAATATCAAATGAAATTATCATAAATAATTCAGAACATAAAGAAAAATAATGTTTTTGGTGTGGATCCTGCTGATGTCCATATCCATGTCCAACGGGTTCTCCTTTATGGGATTCCAGCATCTGAAAATGAAGTAGCAAAGTGGTTGATTAAGAGGTTCAGACTGGAGGATGAACTCTTATATGAATTTACTACCGTTGGACATTTTCCTAGTCAAGTAACTGAAAGTGATATTTCTACGTTGTTGTGCCTAGCAAAATGCTCAGTGGTCATATTTTTAACGAGCCTTTTCATCTACTTACCTTTTCTTCAATTGGTTCAAAATTTATGTAACATTCAGTTTTTCTTATCTTTCATTGGCAACCTATTTTAACATGTTACCATCACCACTTGCCAGCTCTCTATTAAGGCATTGTTTTGTTACAAAAGGAAAAATTATAAATTGTACAATGTTGTATTTGGGAGAATAGTAATGTCATTATTCTAAGCTGCTGAACCCACTTGTCAGCTCTGTTAAGGCATTGTTTCTTACAAAAGGAAAAAATTGAAAATTTACAATGTTGTATTTGGGAGAATAGTAATGCCATTATTCTAAGTTGCTGAACTTCTAGCCGTCGCCCTCTGTTTGTTAGCATCCAACCATAAGGTCCGTGTAAACATGGTTCTAATGATTTTGATGACAGTGGCAACTTCTTCCATATTAACAGCTAATGCTGACAGGGTGAGCCCTTGTCGATGTAGAACAATACTCATTGCTCCTTCCATTAAATCATTGACCATGTTAATGCAGAGGATTGCAATAAGCATCAGTATCAGACTACACATGAAGGTCATTACTAATAACAGCTTTCCCATTTTGAATGCAATGCAATAAGGTGATCAACAAACCTTATTGATATTACTTTTCATCTATTGCCTTCTTTTGGGAAGAGGCAACGGATCACAATAGTATAAAAATTAGTAACAAAAATAATTTGTCTCTATTATTCGATAAAGTCATAGATAGTCAACTACCCCTGTTGGATGCATCTTTCATTTTGTTGCAGACAATGGGAGTTTGAAATTGGCTGAAAGCTAGCCCTGGCCGATAATAGAGTGCAAAAAGAATAATGATTGATGCATATATCATTTTGTATCCCAGAGGAAGAGAACGAATTCTAAAGTAAAAAGAATATGAAACTATCTAATTAAAAGAGATCATTCGAGCGAAGAACTCGAATCGGATAATAATAAAAGAGGAAAAAAAAGGTCTTACAAGTGCGCCGATTACTAGAATATACAGCGGTCGAATCTACCTGATGATTTGATCTTGCCCATCATCCTACTCATATTATTCATATTTTCATCAAAGATACAGAAACAAAGGGCAGGAGAGACATACCACCAAAGATCCACTTGTCAGAAAAGAGCTGAAGGAGACTGACACCATGAGGATGAAAAGGATGGGATTCCCACCTCTCTCTCCGCTAGGAGGAGGAAGAGGCAAGGAGAGACGAATTGGAGAGGTAAGGCACGAGCAAGAGGATTAGGGCTTTGCAAAAAAAGAGCGGGCGGATCGGGTCTGGCGGACCGAGTCAGCAGGAGACTACGGCTTAGCAGACCGGGCGACTGGGCGAGTTGGTGATCGGGCGGCGGGCGACGGGCAAGCGATGGTTTAATTTTTTTATTAAAAAATAGGTCAATGAATCGTACGCGGCAAGTTGACTAGTTAGGTTCGGCAAAAGTTTTTTTATCTAGTTATTTATGACATTATTAAAATAAAATTGGTTAAGAAGGTCAAAAACTCCACAAGTCTCTCCACCATGATGGCGGAGGTAATCTAATGCAGAGGCCACAGCAATTAACATATCTAGTCTCTGGGTAAAACTTAGCATCTTTGTATGACCTGGGTGCAACCAATAGTCTGAGTTTCATTTGACATGAACTCATATACTAGAGCTTTGAAATCATTGCCCCTGAAGTCAGTGCCTGCACAAGCTGTTAAGATCTTGACAAGATTCTGATGCCTGATATTTCTTAAGATTTCACATTCTGTAATAATGGTCCTTGAAGCACCCTCTGTATGGAGGTTTGAGTACCTTCACTGCGACAATACTATTCTCATGGCTAGTTAGAATTCCTTTGCACACCAAACCGTAGCTTCCAATTCTGATTAAATTTGAAGTAAAGAAATTATTTTTTGCTCTTAGCAGCAGAGCATATGAGGCCTTCATGTGTGAATCTTGATGTTGGAATTAACAACCAGCTTCTTTTTTGACTTGTTAAACCAATAAAGATAAGAGCAAGATCAGGCAACCCGTTCCACTGAAAACTGACATAATGACTATTATTTTGCGAGACAAGTGCATCTTCGTAGATGTCTGGGCAAGAAGTAAAGTTTTGATTTTTATTCCCTCCACAGAGCTTGTTGTTTCCTGAAACTGAAGATGGTGTGGTATTTTTTGAATATGCTGTTTGGAACTTCACCCGCTAATTATTTGAATGAGAATTCAAATAACAAATAGGGATACAAAATTTGTTCTGATCTATATATAATAGCCATTTGATCAGAATTTGCCCAAATCGGCTCAAGGTAACTTTCTGGATGTATGGCACGAAACATCCTTCTATTTGAAACCACAAATAGAAAAGAACCTTGAAATTTTCTCCATTAAAAGCATATGAATGGAATAGTTTCTTAAGAAACCGTGCAGAATGGAATATCTAGCTTTCAGAACAATAGCATAAGAAAACACTTGCGTTTAATGAGCATATATATTTTCAATCACCCATAATAAAAGGAAAATGATATGAATTATAAAAAAGATCATGAAAATAGAGGAAAAAACAACTAATATGCATTGGCGGAGGAAAAACTAACAGGAAACTAGAGGGTCCTCACCAGTGAACCTTTTATGTCTTAGACGAATCCTCTTTCAAAATCTCCCACTATTTTTTTGGGACAAAGCTGTGTTTGTGTGGCTATTCTCTGAATGAGGAAGACTCATCTCCATCAAAAACTTATTGCATGGGAGTTTCCACATGGCAATGGGTGTAACCATTCATCTCCCATATATAGGTGATGTCCGATAAAGCTTAAAGGGTCAGTTAGCACGGAAGAGCTAATGACCCAATCCACATTCTTTCTTCTTCCCCTGATCTTGAAGCACTGGATCACCTTCAATGTCCCAAGTGATTTTGGTGTTTTGCCAAAGATGGATCTCTCCTTTTGCAGCAACCGCCTCACAGTAAGAATTCCTCTAGAGATCTCGAATTTTGTTACTATAGAGTACTTAAGATCAATTAGCTAGGGTATTGGATATCAAATAGGAGAAAAATGTGAAAAGAACCAATTGTGAAGAAAAAGGGAAAAAATTCTCACCACGTTGGTGCGCCATTGAGTTGGTTCAATGGGAAAAACAAACAGGCTAAGCAACCAAAAGTCAAAGACCACCCAAAAAAGCATTATGCAAATACCTCCAGAATTCAGGATGCCAATTTTGAAATGGATATTTAGGAGCATGTCAAATCTTTGAAAGATTATCCAGAAGCGCCAATATCATCTTGCCCAATCTTTGGCATGAGTTTTGTTATTCATATTACTCGGTATGTACATTTTCAACCAAAATATTCGTGTTATTCATGTTGAGGTATCCTGTCGTGAACATGGGACAACTTCAGTCTTCCCACTGATGATAAAGAAGGAAGTTAGGATGGATCATAAAAAAATGGTAGACAAGCATGCCTTTGTTAAGAGAGTTTCCCAACTATTATTTCCCAAACAGCACCTTGAAGTTTCATCGAAATTCTAGCTTCTAATTTCAGTTTCGCATCAAGCAAGCTTCAAATTTATGATTCAATCCAAGTTCTACTAGGCTTTTTGTGCAGTTTTTTATCTTTCATATATTTCCTCAATACTTCTACCTCCTCCCATCTTTCTTGGGTTGCATATATATTGGATAAAATTACTGGAGCAGCTGAACATGTAGGCTCCAATTCACAAAGCCTTTCATTGATCATTTTTCCAAGTTCAACCTCAACGTAACACCCACAAGCACCTAATAAGGATGAATACATGGAAACTGAAGGTTTTGGAATTTCACGAATTATATCCCAAGCTTCAGCAAGCTTTCCCGCTCGAGCCAGTAAATCAATCAAACAGCCAAGGTGCTCAACAGATGGACTGATTCCATTCTCAATAGTCATCATCCGGAATGTTTCTATACCTTTCTCAACTTGACCGCTATGACTACATGCTGATAGAGAAGCCAAAAAAGTGGCTGCATTAGGCTTCACTCTTTTCTCCTGCATTTCTCTAAAAATCTCAAGGGCGGCATCATTCTCCCCGTTCCTCCCATAACCAGAAATCATTGCGTTCCAAATTGCAGGATCTTTTGATTTAACTTCAGTGGAGTTAAATATTTTCCGAGAATGAACTGAGTACCCACATTTCATGTACATATCAATTAAGGTCGTAAGGAAAACATCATCTTCGTAGTGTGCCCTAGTCCGCAAGACATGACAGTGGATCTCTTTGCCATGGTGGATATCTGAGATTGATGAAAAAGCTTGTAGAATACTGGTAGTGCATTCTAAACTTGGCGGTGCCACTTGCTCCGTTTGCATCAGGGTGAAGAACTCAAAGGCTTCAGCAACCCTTCCCAGTTTTGAAAATCCACAAATTACTGCATTCCAGGTGGCTGCATCAGGCGTGAAGCCTTGCAATCTCAACTGTCGGAACAAATCCAGAGCATCATGAACATTTCCATGACGTAAGAAACCAGAAATCATGGTGTTCCATGTTACCAGATTCTGACTGCCCATCTGCATAAAAACATGATGAGCTTGTTCCAACATATCACATTTGCAATACATGTCAATAACTGCTGTTCCGATCTTGACATCATAACCCAATCCAAATTTCATGATATAACAATGGATCTGTTTACTAAGTCGGAAAGATAAGAGTTTTGAGCATACCGAAAGGAGCGATAGCATTGTTGATGAGTTGGGCTGCGTCGACATGATCATCTCTCTAAACAAATCCAAAGCCAACGTGAATGAAGCATCTCTGTTAAATCCTGATATCATTGCATTATAGCTAGCCACTTTCTTGTCATGGATCAACTCAAAAACCCTCCGAGCCGAATCCAACTCCGAATTATTCGAGTACATAGTAACAAGTGCCGTGGCTACATAGTCATCCGCACCATGCCCGGCCTTCAAGCAAAATCCATGCAACTGCGAGCCCTGCTTCAGGGTTTCACAGGCCGGAAGCACGCTTGCAAGGGTCAATGAATTCGAGCGCAAACCATATATTTGAAGCTGCCTAAAGAAGCGTAGGAGCTCTTCGAAGCATCCTCGCTGCGAGAAGCCAGAGATGACGGCGTTAAACGAAGGTAAGCCCGGGTCAGGAATACCGTCGAACATCTTAAGCGCATCTTCGAGAAATCCAAGTTGCATGTAAGCCGAGGTGAGGGCGGTCGCTGTATGCGTGCGAGCGTGAAGACCGTGCACTATGGCGTGGGCGTGGATCTGCTGGGCGACTGCGGGGGACTGGAGCTTACCGCATGCTTTGAGAAGGGGAGGGAAGGTGAAGCCGTCGGGAGGGAAGGAAGATGCATGGAGGTGGTTGTACAGAGAGAGCGCTTCCTTGTAGAGCCCATCGGAGACCAGCTTCAAGATATTGGCAGCAGCCTTCATTGGCTTGGAGACTGAAGGGATCAAACCTAAATCCTCTTCGTCTCCCTGCGCCTCCCATTTCCTTCGTCATCATCGAAAGATGGCACTGCACAAGTACGCATATCGATGGGCAATTTATATTTAGATAAAAGCAGGCAACTCAATTTAGGCTAACCTGTAAGATGTTTAAGTATCATTCTATAGCATCATGGTATCTTATCTTATATAATTTTGTGCCAACCTAAGACTTATTAGATATACCAAGTATGAGTTAAATATTTAAAAATTCACATGAATTACTAAACACTCTACAATGCTATCTCGGCCCGAGCATGTTAGAGTCGACATGCCTAAGCATAATATATATATACATCTCTTTGATGTAAGAGATGCGGTTAATTTGTGCATTGCTAGGGATCTTGAAAATTAAAAAATTATCTTTTTCCTAATCACATGATATTATACTTATATGTAAATTGCAAACTTTTGTATAAGACTCTCCATCTAATAAGTTATAGACTAATGATAATTGATACAAATAAATACATCTTTTTCAAATTAAACCTGATATATATGATCATCATCATATCACACCACTTGTATATTTCCCAAAAACGAAGAGGCAATCCAAAAGATGGAAGAATAATTATGCGAGCACTGTATTCATTAATTATTTGCCTAAAGCTAACTTTGTCTCTGAACATTTTTTTATAAAACAAATAAACAATCCACTACACATTAATTAATCAACATCTCGGCGGCCAGGTGCCGCCGATCACTTGATGTTTCCTCTACTGATATATTCCGGTGACGCAGAGGCGCCGGCAGTACTGCTCCTCACGGTGCCGGGAAACCCCGTCGACGGCTTCATCGCCGGAGTACTCCCTTGCGTACTCAAACTCAACCCGGTCGTCGTCGACGGCCTATCCGCCAGGAAGCTCGTCGCGCAACCACCATTGACTGAGGCCAACATGGAAGAAGAAGAACCTGCGCTCAAGCTCTGCTCTCCCGGCCACCGCACGCCGTGCTGTTGACGCCGCTCACCTTCGACGTACGACGAAATTGCGGCCGACAGCGCTGACTGGAACTTGGGGTCCGCGGTGATCACCTTCGCTATCGTGTCGGTGATCAGCGGAGTCGTCGTCGTCTTCTGCAGGTAGGAGGACTGCCCTCCGAGCGAGCTCATGCAATACGGCGCCTGAGCCCCGTAGCTGAAGTACGATGACGGTGATCGGTTGCTCCAAGACGACGGCAGGCTGCTGCTGGTGATGATCTCCTGGGATGAGAAGCTGAAGCTTCTTGGTGTGGAGGGCGGGTACTTGGAAGACAAGGACAACCTGCTCAAGTACTGGGACTGCGGCGGCGAGGTGAGGTCGAGTGTGACCGTAGGATGGGAGGAGGTGGAGGAGATGAGATAAGAGGAGGAAGAGGAAGAATAGGTGGAGGAAGAGAGGAAATTTATAGGCGCTGAAGCTGCGGGTTGAGAAGATGAGGAACCGGACATGAGCATGGAGGCGGCGGCGGCGGTGGTGGAGGCCATGGCGGTGGCGGAGAGGGGAAGTGGGTGGTTGTGAGTGCCTTCGTAGGTGGTGATCAGGATCGACATGTCCTCTGCGCATCTCTGCACCTGTTTCCTAACTGGGCATGCAGGTGCGACGGTGCAACGATAGTAAGCTCTCGGGCAGGGATTTCCCTTGGAAATTTTCTGCCCATATTTCCTCCACTGGCAGCCATCGTTCATCTGAAATTATTGCAGCAAATATATCCCGCACTTCAATCAGAACTCAAACCTTTTTTATATATGGAGTCATGTTTGTTTACTGAAATTTTCTAAAGAAATTTTTTTAACATATATCGATGATTTTATTTTTAAAGAAACTTAGTAATCAAATACGCCCTAATCGATCGATTTCGTTTGCAAACAGTGAGATGAAAGTTTACCGTCGGGCCATCGCATCTTGTTCTGACGGAAACACGAGCTCTTTTGACCTGGGGCTGCAGCTGCGAAGCCGGAGCCCCATCGTCGTCGTCTTCATCGTCGTCTCCACGTCCATCTCCGGGAGCAGCAGCGGAGCTCATCAACGCCAACGTCGTTTTGGCCGGCGGCCATGGCGGCCGAGCCCCGCTTTCGTTACCGTCTCCCAGTTTCAGCACCACCGCAGGCTTCTCCTTGGGAGCGGCAGCAGTATCAGAAGAAGAAGAAGAAGGAGAAGACCCTCCGACGACGAACTTACTGCAGGCTAATCCAAGAGTCAGCTGGGCGCCGCCTAATTCCGGTTCGCCCTTGTCGTTGTTAAACTTCGCTGCAGCCGTGACCTTGTCGTCCTTATTTTGGCCCCCCGATGAGCTCGTACCGAGGCTCAACGAGACGTCGTCCTCCTCCTCCTCCTGTGGATCTGCAGCAGTTGGCTCATTCGGGAGCCGACGGTGAGAAACGCTGGAGAAGTGCTTCTGGAGGGACTCGTAGTCCTTAATGATCTGAGTTAGAGTCGTCTTCAACCTCTGGTTCTCTTCCCTCACCTCCACCATCTCCGCTCTCGTGGATTCGATCAGAACTTGGCGTTCCTGCAAAACACCAAAAAAATTATGAGCCAACGAGCTATAGATTACTTAGGAGGAAAGATGAGCAGATCAAAAGCCAAACCTTTCCAGTTTTGATGCGCCGGCGTTCATCGTCGCTGGATCTCTCGACGACGACGGCAGGCCTCTTGAGCAGCACTTCCATGGCGGCGATGGACTCCGTAAAGTTTTGCCCTTTACCTCGAGAGCTCCTGTCGACCTTATTATATAAGGAAAGGAGGACGACGGGCCTCCTGCCTCCGGCTTTGACTTTGATTTCTTCATTGAGGAGGCCGCTTTGACTTGCTTGAAAGGATGAACAACTCAAATCTAAACTCTCAATATATCCCTCCCTTCCTCCCTCTGACTACTACTTGATCAACCGAAGAACAAACTCATCTAAAAAATGTCAACGTTAAGGAAGGCGCGGAGGGGGCATGCAGGTCAACGTTGAAGACATGTGCTTTTCTGGCAATGTCAAGGGGCGCCGTGGCCTACGGCAACGAAACCGTTGAACATTTGCACTTTCTTCCCTCCACGGTTTCCGACGCTCCCGTCAAACCCTCCGCTTGTGACTTAAATCAATTAAAAGGTCAATGAAAACGTAGTAAAAAATTAATCCATGCATGATCCGTGAAGTAATGCACGGTCCCAGATATTTTTATTTTTCTTCAACTCTGTGAGTACTGACTATATATTTATTTATTTACTTGCTTCTTTACGATATTAAGATAGCGTTGACCAAGCATCTATATATATGATTATATATTTATATGAACTGTTCATATGAACGAACATGTCTGGAATGAAGAAAATTGAGGGGAGGAAACTGTTGACCTCTACGAGGCCAACATATATATTTATATATCTCGGAGAAGGGGGGAATTAATCTGTTTTCCTTCGCCCTTTCAAATTTTTTAATTTTGTTTCTGGAAATATAATTGTATATGTTAATATTAGTATTCATAATTTCTTTCTCAGAATTTTAAATCGACTAAATTACTTTAATTATTTAATTTATAAAACTTTAAAAAATGAATAGTAATTAGGTTAATTAAGTTGGAGGAAACTTTTTTTATAAAAACTAGGTGGCTTTTAAAATGAGTATGTAAAGTGATCAATACTTAAATAATTCTTCAGTACAGAGCTCTAATCAAAGAGATGTACACTTTTGTATAGAGCTCTAATCAAAGAGATGTACACTTTTGTATATATAAATCTAATTAAATGTAATAGTGATATGTATTAGGATAAATCTAATAGAAACTTAGGATGAAATTTTTAACAAAACTAATTAAAGATATGTATTAATTTAATAGTGAGTTAGTATATTTATAAGAGTAAAATGTAATGTAATGCTAAAAATAAAATTCTAAAATAGATAAAATATTTTTTTACACAGATTTAAAAAAAACTAAAGATTAAATTTAAAAAGTATAAAGGGTTTTACATATCATAATAATTTTTTTCCTTTTGTTTTTATTGTCTCTTATTTTTTAAATTTTTACAATGTACTCATAAAGGTTACTGGTATTAATAATATTATACCTTACAACCTGGATGTATCACAGTGGGTAGTTAAATTAATAATTAACCTACTCACGTAAATATACGCGTGAACTAAAAATCAATGCTTCAATGAGAAGAAAAAAGTATATATATATATATATATATATATATATATATATATTCTCAAAAGCAATGCAATCGAATAGCATATCTATTTATATCCAAGATTATTTTCACATACTGCTCCAAACTAGAATATAATTATTTTAAATTACCAGCTCTCCGATGGTAAACTAATTTTTAATACTTTTTATGATATAGAGAGTGGATCACTCATATATTGATATTTAATATACCTGATTAAAATTTAAATTATATAATCAAATGGTAATATATTTAATATTTATTTTTGTCCCAAGTATATAGACCTACCCTTTAATTATGTAAAAACTTTTATCATAGATTAGGAGTTCACATACCCTTAAATCATTAAATACTATCACCAATGCTCCAAGTAATTAGAAGACTTGATCCATAATCATCAAGTAGGGAATTGTAAAATACCAAGTAGCAATGTATTTATACATGTCTTTTGCCACTTTATATGTAGAGTAATTAATCATGATCATTAATTGTCAATTCCACTATCACCATCATGGCATCACCGTACGTCAAATGGTTCATTGATTAAAGCCAGTTGAAGGAAGTAGCAGTCCACTTGGGTAGTCGCTTGTTTTATCGACAGAAGAACAAGTTTGGTGATGCATGATATATTTTTAAGTTAAAGTCTTCCCTCTTGCTCATCACCATTATTAAATTAAAAATCCACAAGAGTTATTTATATCGTCACGGATCTAAGAAAGAAGAATTAAGAAGAAGACAAACCGCCGGTGGATTTATCAATTTATTTTTAATCACGTCAGGAATTAATTCTCATAGTTATCCTCCTTACTATGGATTTAGATGTTTTATATTTCTGGTCCAAATTAAAATATCGGATTATTTTCAACTTGGAGAACAAGTTTTTTTTTCTTTTTAAAAAAACAAATCTTATAAAAGGAAAAAAAAGAAGATAGATAGTCAACTATTGCGACAATGCAAAATTGACAAGCAAAACCTCCGTAAGATTAAGGGTTTGGAAATTATCATCAGCTTATTTAGTCTAACCTACTTCCAGGAATATTGGCCGTAATATGCTGTGAACGGTTTTTCTTTTGATATCAATAGCTGTCAATAGTTGAAAATAAAGGATAACTCTATAAACGTTAATTTAAGGTTGCGTGTCATGAGATAACATCTACCAAGTCAGATTCATACTTGGCCACATGAGTATACATCAGTATGTTTATTATATTGTAATTGTTGCCTTCATTGTCGTTGCAAATTATGGTAGTACCTCGTTAATTGATCATGATGTATTTGGCCTTGTGAAATTGAAGTCCAGAAAACCCACTACCATGAGACATTTGATGAATGCACATTTAAACCTGTACCAATTGATAGTAAGTGGCAAATTTTAACTCGACAAAACCTGCACCAAGTGCATCTCCGAAGCTGCGGGTGTGATCCAAGCACTTGTTGACATTTTCCAGAGTGTATATGTCAAAAGAATTTAATGCTAACAATGTCCGCTAAAGAAGGGGGCAACCAAGTAATGTCAAGATTGGAGCACAACTTTTCCGAAATTTTCATCCATTGATGCGCAAAAATAGGAGTTTATGATTTGCTTCTTTGATAGCCAGTATGAGCTACGCTTCTCAGGAAGCCACCTTTTGAAGGACGGATCTCGTTCTTTGTGCTCGCCAGCTCCTGCTCTTCACTTACCCCATTCGAGTTCAGGTCCAGATCTTGCATTGCTTGTCCGGAATGAGTCCTCTGGCTTGATAGCACTAGCAAAGGCATGCCAACCCAGAAGGTATGGAATAATATACTGTACGCACAGAAGATTTTTTTCGTTCGTCAACACAATTACTATTGGCAATTAGGCTCTTTCAGAGGGCAACAGTATTAGGACAGGATACAGGTTATTTGAGATATATGCGGCTTCTTTGATTACTTTGATCATATCCACAAGTGCAGAAATTCTAAGACTAGAAGAAACAAATAATGAAGAATCACAAAGAGAGGGGTTATCGTACACTGAAAGTTGAATTCAGAACGCTGAACTCTCCCTTGGTGATAGGTATGTATATGCTTTCATCCACATTCAAAAGGCGGTTTTGAACACCTGGCAAGTGAATGAGAGGAAATTAGTATGGCGAAATTTAGGTCTCAACTGAATAAAATTATATTAATAGAATACAAGCATAAGCAACCTCACAAGTGACAAAGCTCCAACAAAGACCAATGTGTAATGCATGTTTGTTAAGGAAAAAAAAAAGTTGAGCAAGGAGGAAAAAAGAGGATAGTAAAGGGTAAGATCCTTTAGTAAGCTTAAACCTAACTGCAATACAGTAAACGAAACCATGGGGCTAGCTAAATTAGCCATCAAGGAAACATCCTTGATTGAGATCTCTCTGCTCAATGATACATTATGGCATGTTAATTCCAAGCTAATAATACAATGTTAATTATGTGGTGAACAGAACTACTAGATTTAGAACATTCAACTTTCTCGACAAATTTGAAATCAGCAAAACAAATGTGCCAAGAAGCATTTCGAATCGAACACCCAGGTTAGTGAATATGACTTCGACAAATGTGCATTTGCCCACAATACAAACATATTGACCATGATGATATTCTAACTGATGCTCAAAAGTACAAGCACATAGACTTTAGATAGCTACAAGTGATGTGTGCATCAAGGTTTCAAGCAAAATCTGGACCAGCATTTTGGATTTGGATGAAGATCAGTGCACTATGTAATGACATCCTCGTGAGAATTTTGAAAAAATAATAAATAAAAAAAGGTACCAGAGATTTAGAAACTAAAAGCATGATTGTCAAGATCTGTTACATTGCATCAATTAGAAACTACATGTATTTTTCAATCAGCAACACGGAAGCAAGAGAATTACTAAGATTAAAGAAATGCCCAGTGCCATCTGGAAGTGGTTCAGCCTTTAAAATCTTTCGGATCTTGCCTTCCTCACTGCAAGAAAAATGTCATACTTTTAAGTCACGTGCCAAAGTAAGACACACTTAGTTGTATCCTGAAGTTTCTCTTAGAAAAGAAAAGGCCAAAAAGCCCTTTGTTGACAAATTTCTCTTATTTGAAATAGATGAATTATCACCAAAACCATTGATAAGAAGCTCTATCCTTATACTATTCTTCTCAGATTCTAGTTCAATAAAAGATAAAGCAAATAAAAGATATGAGGAACTGAAACCCAAAGGATAGCCCATGTTTAAGTCGTCTGTGGACAGTATGGAGCAAAAAGTTAATTTGACATGATAAAATTCTATTGATATATTCACATTTTAGACTACTGCAGCATGTCGTTTTTGCTTCAACAAGGCTTTATTAGTTTACTAGTCAACATATGGTATATTAGTACTAGCCGTCTAACTCTACATTTAGGCTTTATTTTCAAGACACGTTAGGTCTACAGCCCATGCTATTATCTGAAGCATCTGGTAAGGTATAGTTGTGCTCATCCAACACATGAAGATGAAATATGTTAAGAAAAAACATGTACTATTTTTATGATGGAGCAGAATACATATATGCTTTAACAAAGACTAAAAGCGACAACATACACATCTAAGATACAACAAAAGGAGTGGATATTTAAATATAATGTATAACATTTACTAATGCTGCTACCTTCTTCCCTTAAATGGATCATGAAAAAATTCACAAGAATCCTTTGGTCCAAGACTCATCAACTGACCCATTTCAGTTACTGATAAGGAAAAGACCTGCACCAAATATAATTTTTCACGCATACAGATGGAACAGAAAAGATAAATCTTTCCCATAAAAAGAGATAAAAATTTCAATAATAGAATGATATAGGAAACAATAAAAAATGGTACCAAGTAGAAAAACACAGAACTATCTTTATTGCATAGGACATGAGAAATCATCATAGTAAAGCATCATAAAATAGATAAAAAATATTGTGCATGTTTTCATATGTACTCCATTACATCAATAGTTTTATAAATAACCATCAAACTGCTAACTCAACTAAAATAACATCAAAGGATAGTTTTAAATCAAAAGATGGAATCATTTTAATTACTTACATCCTCCCTGACCAAATCCTTTCTAATATTCTTCTTTGTGTCGTTTACTTTTTATTAAAAGTTGCAAAATCAGCATGATAGTGGTGTCTTGTTTCTCCATGAACATAATATTTTGTCCCCTATATCTCATGATTATTGTCTCTTTGAAATCTACAGGATAGTGCATCACATGACTAAATAGAACGTGCAGAAGAGACAATAAAAAACAGAAAAACCAGAAACAGATTAATATTGTTTTCTCTTCCATAGAATTTTGAATTTAACAATAGCTGCTACTTCCACATGTCTAAAAATAGAATGGTGTTCGCCATTCTTCCTTTACTTCGCTTGAACAAAAAAAAAAAACAAGTTTCTTGTTGAACATTTTTACTATTTCCTAGGGAGTCAATGAATAACAATGAAAAGATGAAAAAAAAATAGCAAACCTGCTTTCTGTTCCAATCGTACTGCCGAGGTCCTACTCCAGGAGCAAACTGTAAAAGCATAAAACCATCTTTGGAAACCTTAACAGCTCCAGACTGCACCACCAGGTAGCACGTTAAGAATAAATAGCAGATTTTGATGAAACTATGAACTCAAATGTACAAATAATAATAATAATAATCTACATCCAGGGGTGCGAACTCAGGAGGTCGCGGGCCAACTGTGAGCGCCGCCTTCCCTTTGTAGATGGAATACCCAACATAAATCTTCGAAGCCTGACCTAAAAATCGGTAAACAAAGCGAAATGTTAGTACTTCACACATGTGTCGAAGGAAACCGGAAGAGAGACATTGATGGAAACCTCCATAAGGCTGAGGAGGAAAGGAGGGCGTGTCCCCCGACGGAGGCGGTTTAGGAGGGCGCACATTGAGGTTCTGCTGGTCGAAGAATCCGGAGCGGCGACATCGAACGGAGAGCTGCCGCCGCTCTGGCTTCTTCTGCCGACCAATGGATAAGAGCCCACGTCTGAGGGGAACAGAGGAGGATGAGAGGAGAGGAGGTGGGGAAGGGGAAGGGAGATAAGAACGAAGAGGGAGAGAAGAACATGGCGAGCACATTGCTTCCGACTTCGGAGGGCAAGCAAGGAAGCCGAAATGACCCCCTCGGCGAGATAAGAGAGCGGCGCCGCTGCTGTCAGCTTGTCGCGGTGAACAAATTGGTACCCTCGCTAAGCGATCCGAATCGGGCAATTCCTGATCCGAACCTGTTTTCTCTGATCCATACCCGTTTCCATGTAAGAGGGAATTTTTTGAAAAAATGGATAATTGCCTGATACAATGTTTATGAAGAAAAATAAGCGACCGTTTTCTCAGGTATTTTGAGATTGTCGATTTAAGATTTACAAAAAAAATTAAAGTTCACTTTGTTCATCTTTGTTATATTATTTTTTTAATAGCATAAATCCAATAAGCTGCATTATGGTTAGAACGACAAGGTACGGTTCATATTATATAGTTAGAGAGGTATAACTTATTCGCTTTTCAATTAAAAAAAAATTGATTATAAGGAAAAAAAGTCCTAAGGAAGTAAGCTAGCTCTTATTGCAATTTGTAACAAGATATAAAAACAATACTCAATCTTCTTCATAGGTACATTGTGATTACTTATCAAGTGTAAATCTGCATAATATCAGTAAAAGGCTCTTCTTATGTTAATGATGCTAACGAAACGGAGAATCATATAAAATGCCGGCACCAGGGTAGTCCTGGAGAAGGGAAAACAATGTCCTTAGCCGGACTTTCTCCTCTTCTTACTTCTCTGGAGCTTCCTCCACTTAAGGATAATCTGCAATGAGAGCCCTGAGAAGACCAGTGCCACACTTGTCCACTGCTTCAGCGACAAGGGATTGCTGTTTATCACAGAGGAAAGGACGATGCTAACAAACTTGCGGGTGGTGGTGATGGTTGTGTTCGCAAGAGACCCGAATTGGCTTATGGTCAAGAAGATGAAGTTTTGTCCCACTGCACCACAGAGACAGAACATGAGGATGTCCCAAGCTGCCTCCGGGTGATCCTGGCAGAACCTCACTGCCTCATAACCGCTTGCTTGGGGCCAACCGAACAAGTAAATGACATTATAAAGAGTTCCCCACAGGTTCATTCCCATCATGATCTCCAGAGCACTTGTCTTGGGGTACCTACAAGAGAAGCAACAATAGTGGGCTTGTAGAACAGGTAATAGTTTTGATTGCTGACTAATGGGGAGTACCTAAAAATCAAAAAAGAAAAAAAAATTAACGGGAAGTACCTTGCTTTTATAGAATCCTGAGTTGCATTTGTGAAACCATCAAATGCTAAATTGAGGAAACAAAGCCCATAGCCGAAAGGAGCATTGGGATGAGCAAGCTTGTTTATGGTCTTCGAGCTACTCTGAAATAGATCAAATTAGGGGGGAAACAGACATTACAAGGAATTCTAGAATCCAGCAAACAACATGAACCTAAATTCTGGTGATAGTTTTGATTAAAAAAATTGTGACTAACTATTGTGGTAGTTCACAGTTGTGGAAGAACATTGAAGAAGTCATCATCCCTGTTGGAGTTCCGAGGACAGAGATTCCAACCATGAAAACATAGTGCAAATATATACATGGGATTCTCAAATGAAGTCTAAGCTTCCATGATTAGAAAAGAGAAAATAAGTACTGAATAATTGTATCTGCTTGAAGTTTAGACAACACATACAACAAAGCACATTGTAATATATTATTACTGCTAAAAACCCAATTGGAAATCACTCATTACAAGTCAATCAAAACCTTAAAAAAGTTGAAATCCACATACAAAAAAGGCTAGCTTTTGGATATTTATTACAATAATATGAACCATCTTAGAACTTTCACTGCAGAGAAAAAGAGGGAATCATCTAACCTTAAGAAGTGCAAATGATGATACCCCTCCCGCAACAAGGAAGGTGCAAATGTACTCTGGGATAGTATATTTGATCGAATAAAGAAGAGTGCCCACCAGCATAACTGTCAGAAGTCCAACAACTTATTTGTCAAGACTGGTGATAATTAGAAAAAGAAAAGTGTCATGTAATGTTGTTAAACCAGCTATTCGGGTAGCATAGGTGAAGAAAATCTTTGGTTACATCAAGAAAATCAGTACGGTTAAGTACATCCAACTTGCCGGTGCTAAACTATAGACCAAAGGTGATGCATGAAATCTTTCATTATGTGAGGAACTATATAATATCTTGATATATTTAGAGTGTATTGCATATTGAGTCTATCAAAAACAATGTTAACATTCTTCAGATGCAATTTAATACTACACTCACCAGGAACCATCTTTGTGGATTTTGCCAATACCTGTTGTAGAAAAAATTAGATAAATTAGTTCACCACCCACAACTTAAGTAAATCCCTAGAGTTAACAAGTCTCTTCAGAATGTTTATAATTATCCAAGAACAGTAAGTAAATAAAGGGAACAATAGGCGCACCAATGAGAAATAAGACGTGAGATGGTGCATAATACAGAAAGTGAAACTAAAAGACAAAACATCTCTGCTGGTTAGCTCGTAATTAAGGACCATGAATATATATAGCATATTTCTAGAAACCGGCATTTTAAGTTATTTTCCACTTGTTAATCTTCAAATTTTGTTTATTTTGTCATGGACAGGTCTAACTACCGTTCTGGTAGATGCACTCAAGCCAATCCATGTAAAAAAGTTAACTTTACTAAGCAATCTAATTGATAACATACATATGAAGTGGTTGATTCAAAACATGAGAGTGGGTCAACAATGCCTTTCTTCTATTCCCTGTTACATCTACAGTGTGGTATAATCGGAAATCTAGAATCGCCTAACTGAGCAACCACAGAGTTAATCAGGAAGTTACTATTGACAACAAATGGATATTTTTATAGAAAAATGAAAGGATTTTACAGTATCAGAAAGGTCTCTGTTTACTCGTATTTTACTGACAAACAGTTCGTCTACGTTGAAATATCAACTCCAAATGGCTGAATTTTTAGATTAACTTGTCAAGAATTGATCCAAGGAAACTAGTAAGTAATATGAATTAAAAACTAAAAAACAAAAGAAAAAAGGAAACAAACAAATTGCGTGGTTTATACTTGCCTGTGCAGGATAACTGATATACTTCAAGGCTTCGATTCCAAGGGCTGGACCGATGGTATTGGTAATGCTCGGGCTCCAATAGCTCCACAAGGGAGCTCTCCCCGAAGAACTCCTAGACCACAACACGATCACTGCCAAATCGATCACAACCAAAAAAATCCAATCGATCAGATATTGGACACCACCACCGCGCAAAAAGGATTGGAAACACCAGCAATGCGCATACTGATGAAGGACCAGAAGAGGCAGACAACATTCTGCGCCAGGTTCAAAAAGGGAAGTTGTTCGAATCGCTTTCCGTCAGGACCGAATAGTTTGGTAGATCTGCGACGTACACGGTGGAAAAGAAATCCGTCAGGACCTTCATACGGGACGAAAAATCCATACACTCGTTGCACGGGAAAAGAATCAATCTGGGATAAAATCGTGCAAGGAAGAAAAGAAAATCTTCCTGAAAGGATAGGAATCGACTGACAGAGTTTCTTGCAAGAAGCCCTGGTAGACGTAGGCGGACCAGATGCCGGCGACACACAAAGCGAGCAAGAGGATGCGCTCGGTGCCAGCGGCGGCGCCGTGGAATTCCATTTGCCGGCGGGATCCGGTGGAGGAAGGTGATGAAGAGGGCGGGAAGGCGGAGGAGACGGCAAGCTCGAGGGAGCTGCGCTGAGAGAAGGTGGATCACGGTGGTGACGACGGAGGGGCGACGCTTGGCGCGGGAGCCGGGGAAGGAGCGGGCGACGTCAGATGTTCCACTTGGCATCCCGTGATTGAGTATTTAAAGAGGAGGAAGTCTTTATTGGCATGAGCGACGTGGTCAGGGGGAGTCAGATGAGATGCGGGCGCTGATTCAACCTGACCATCTCCCGGGTAATTAAACAATCAGTTAGACTGAGGATTAAACAAACAGTAAGGATTATTTACGTGGGACACAAGTTGATTAATTTACTGGAAGACAAATTAGGCCTATTTATATTTATTCTTTTCTTTCATTTTATCAGAAGAAATATATACAATAATATAATTTGACTCTTATATGTATATACACATATATATACTTACTGTTTATATATAAATATAAGAGTCAAACTATATATATTTAAACTTATTAAGTATTAAATTCACAGTCTCTTCTATAAAATTTAATTAGTACTGGTGGACGGACAATAATTAGTAAGGGCTTGTTGTCCGCTACACCATAATTGCATGCTCCATGTTGGCACTGAGGCACTTCACCTCTACTCCCCTGAGAGTTTGCTTAGAAGTACCATCTCAGGGGAGTAGAGGTGAAGTGCCTCTGCCACTCGCTCACTTGCTCCTCTCTGATAGTGGGCAGCTGTGGATGTGGTGAAGGCAATGATAAAAAATATAACCTTTCCTGAGTGACTCACCACACTATTGCTCTCTCCATCATAGACCCATTCGCCTGGCTATCTCCCGACAATGCACAAGGGAGGCGGTAGTGCTTTCCGTCAGGGATAGAAAACAAGGATGGATTTTGCGAGGTATGAGACCACCATCGTTCCTCGGCTCCCCAACGGGGATGGTCCAAGTTCGCCGGCACCCGACCATCACGACCCCTCCTTGCCACTCCACGAGATTGTCCTGCGCTCCACAAGACCGTCCGACTCTCCAACATCTGCCTCCAACCTCCACTGATTCGGCCTGCTCCAAACACCACTGCTATGACCTCCACGATCTTATAGGTGATAAGCTGGCATCATCACGGTCGGTCCATGGCTGCATGCCCTTGCTTACTACCTCAGTTCCTTTCTAACGAGCAGGAAAGAGGCATCGTGTCACGGACAATTTTTTGCTTCGCTTATGGCAATGAAGTGATGATCCGTACGGCATAGACGAAGAAGAAGTATCACCTACTAGCCTGGGTTGCAGTAAAACAGAGTAATGATGGGAAGAACATGAGAGAGAAAAGAAATACTTTTATTTGATAAAAGCTCTAGTAAAAACCCTTTCCTATCGACGGATCAAAACAAAGATGATCACCGGTTGCTAATCTACAATCATACTCTCTCTCAAAAACTATTTCTAACTCTCTCAACTTAAAACTTCCGTGGGTTACCATCTACAGAACATCGTTGAGACGGTAAGAAATGAGAGAATGATAAAATATTTCTTGATTATAGAGGCTAAGCTCTTACATGATTATATAGGCCTTGGTAGACCTTTGTACAACAAAAAATAACAACCAAAAATAGTAAATAAATTACAACAATAGAAATCGAGTCTTTTAGATCGAGTCTTTTATTTATTACTTCCCCTCAATTAAAAATTTATCAAAGTTTAGATTGCGCTTGAAATTCTCCAGTTGTCGTAGTGAAAGAGGCTTAGTAAATCCATCGACCACCTGATCACCTAAGGGAACAAACTTGATTTCTAACTGCTTGCGAGATACCCTTTCTCTTACAAAATGATAATCCACTTCTATATGTTTTGTCCTTGCATGAAAAACAGGATTTGTCGAAAGATATGTAGCTCCAATATTATCACACTATAGTCTTGCAGGTTGTGAACTTTAGATTTTTAGCTCTCTTAGTAATGACTGCACCCACATGATTTCAGCAGTTGCATTTGCAAGAGCTTTGTATTCTGCCTCCGTGCTAGACCGAGATACCGTGGCTTGCTTGCGAGCACTCCAAGATATAAGATTAGAACCCAGAAAGATAGCAAAACCACCAGTAAACCTTCTGTCATCAGAACAACCAGCCCAGTCTGTATCTGAAAGGCACTGACTAACATAGACACAGACCTGCTCACCTTTAAGCCAAGTTTAATAGTGTACCTTAAATATCTCAATATGCGCTTTACAGCTATCCAATGAACTGTAGTAGGAGCATGTAAGAATTGACAAACTTTATTTACTGAAAAGGAAATATCTGGCCTAGTCAGAGTCAGATATTGCAAGACACCAACAATACTTCTATACCGTGTTGCATCTTGAAGTCCCAAAGGTGTCTCATCTTGCATAGACAACTTCTCAGAGATGGATAATGGAGTATTAACAGGTTTGCAATTGAACATCCCAATCTTTTTTAGTAAATCAGATGCATATTTCTCTTGTGTTAACAAAATACCATTATGTACCTTGTTTACTTCAATGCTAAGAAAGTAATGCAGATCACCCAAATCCTTGAGTGCAAAATCTTTCTTAAGATCTCTCAATAGTGCAAGAGTAGCATCTTTGTTGAACTTGTTACAATTATATCATCCACATAAATCAATATAAAAATAATAGTATTGCCTTTATTGTAAAAGAAAAGAGATATATCTGCCTTTGAAGACTCAAAACCAAGATTATGTAACTTAGAACTTAAGCGAGAGTATCATGCTCTAGGTGCTTGTTTCAATCCATATAATGTTTTATCCAATTTGCAAACATAGTTTAATAAAGATTGATTTTCATAACTTGGTGGTTGCCTCATATAACCTCTCCGGATACAGAGGCTAGCAAATATCCTAGGACCTGTTGATCCAAGGCAAGCTAATCAGCATAAGTCGGATTTGGCTCCATCATTGTCTTGTCGTCTTCCTGGATGTTGATCTTGACGGCATGGGCTCGAGTTTCGTCGGTAAGGTATCCTTCCAAGCGCGCACCCCGTATAGCTAGGAGAATTTGCGCTTTCCACAACAGATAGTTGTTCTTGGAGAGCTTCTCTGTGACTTGATGACCAAATAGCGGGTTCATGGCAAAACCAGACGAGGAAGAACTGGATGTCATTGCTAGATGGAATCTATTAGAAGAACTAGGCTCTGATACCATGTAAGAAATGAGAGAATGATAAAATGTTTCTTGATTATAGAGGCTAAGCTCTTACATGTTTATATAGGCATTGGTAGACCTTTATACAACTAAAAATAACACAACCAAAAATAGTAAATAAATTACAACCATAGAAACTGAGTCTTTTAGACCGGGTCTTTTAGACCGAGTCTTTTATTTATTAGAGACCATTTCCTTTTTCGTAGAACGTTCATCCCGTACATCACTCTTAGAGAGCCACTAACTTCCCATGTCGTTTCGCCTCACGGAGAAGGAGTGCAAGATTTGGTTCAAACCTTTTTTTCACCCTGTTATAGCTCAGGTGGTGACAATTCTCCCTCACCTAAGTTGGATGATGTCCCTGTCATCTCCTGGTCCAAATAAGAGCAGATAGGGCTCTTAAACTTCCACAGAGTAACATCTTGCTTTCAGTATGCTAACATAGAATGTTGGATGGATTCGAAGTCATGATAGTAAATCCAGTTGATAGGTCTCCAATTCTCTTGATAACCCGAAATGGATTATCAAACCTGGGCATTAACCTTTATGTGCTAGGTTCCTCAAGCTCTCTTCCACATTTATGGCGTGAGTTTCAGAAGCACCTCATCACCCACCTGGAACTCTTGCAGTCACGGACAATGGTCTGCATACTTCTTCATGAGGCGAGTTACTTTGTCCAGACTTTCCTTGACCTCTTCCCAGTGCTCCTACCGATTTCTGATGAACCTCGATGCAGCAGGATAGCGGTCTTCCTAGGAGGTCCTAGTTAGTTTGATGGGGTTGATGCCCATACACTTCCTCTAAGGGAGATCTTATTGTAGCAGAACCTTTGTGTATAATGTAATAATATTGAGCAGAATCTAGTAACTCTACCTAATTGTTTTGACTTGTTGTTGTAAAATGTTGCAAATACTCCTCGAGAAGAGCATTGGTCCTCTCCGTATGTCCATCTCCATAAAATATCGTAAAATTTGAGCTTCGTTCCCAACTATTTGAACAATCTTGTCCAGAATCTCTCAATGAATCGAGCATCACGATCGCTAAGAATATCTTCAGGGAGACCAAAATACCTCATGATGCGGTGGAAGAATAGCTCTGTTGTTTGTTCTAACATCACCTGCTCAATAGTGGGATAAACATCGTAAATTTGTTGAATCCATCAACCACCACTAACACGGTCTTTCGAATATCCATTAATCTTCGGGAAGGATTTTATATAATCCAAAATACCTCATGATGTGGTGGAAGAACAACTCTGTTGTTTGTTCTGCCATCACTTGCTCAGTTGTGGGGATAAACACCATAAATTTGCTGAATCCATCAACCACCACTAACATGGTCATTCGAATATTCATTAATCTTTGGGAAGGATTTTATATAATCCAAAATACCTCAGGATGTGGTGGAAGGACAGCTCCGTTGTTTGTTCTGCCATCACTTGCTTAGTGGTGGGGATAAACATCGTAAATTTGTTGAATCCATCAACCACCACTAACACAGTCTAATATCCATTAATCTTTGGGAAGGATTTTACATAATTCAGGAAACTGAGATCTATGGTCGCAAGAGAATGGGCAGGGGTTAGAGGAGACCAACGTCTTTGTACTTCTCTCTTTTGTTCTTCTAACATATATGACATATTTTTATTTTATTTTTATTGTTGATTGTTCCCTCTTTGTTTTAATAGTTCTTATTTTGGATTTTATTGTTACTATTCACCATGAACGGTAACAAGGTGGGTTTTACTTTTTGGATTTACCATGGGCATAAGACTGAAGTGAGGGAGTATTAATATGAGGTCATACTGAGGATTACATTTAAAATAATATTATGCATGTATTGTAGGGCATCATTCCAAGTTGAACAGTGATGCGGTTGTCGTTGTTAATTCTCTCTTTGTTGGTTCTGAAGACCTTGCTCTACAACTCAGGTCTGTCGAACACTTGAGTAGGCAGATTGAGAATTTATAAAGTCTTAGAACTTTTCTATATATTTACTTGTGTTTGTTACTATAATTTATCTGCATGGTTAATATTTTAAATATTATGATTATTGATGTTTTTGAATAAATTATGCATAAAAGTCTTTTATAATATGTTCTCTCTAAGTGTATCTACTTGTTAAATAGTAGATAGTCTAAGATGCTCTTACGTACAAAGCGGATACATAAACATAGAGACACTTAGTCTGTGTTAGGGACATTGTAGTCTAAGATAAGACTAGGAGTTATTTATACTGTATTCCCACACGTGTGGTGAATGGTCGACACCGTGATAGTTTAGATATGGCAAGTGGGGGATGCCGTTGTCTCAAATACTTTTCAATAGTTGAATACCAATGATGTAACTGGTAAGTTCATCGCGGCATGCCTCTATTGTACAAGGGTTGGTTGACAAATTCATTTCCATATGTCGTGGACAGTGGATCTATTGACAATGGTAACTATCCTAAATGCTCTGCAAACATACCGACGGTAGTCTGGATCCTAGGGTTAAATACAAGTGTAGGATTTCCAGCTTAGCCATAGCTGGAGGAGTTTGGTTTTGCAAGGTGACCCTACCTATAGGGGCAGTGTGTAAATACTATATAGGTGTATATTCGGTGTCCCTTTAGGGAGGTTACATGAGCACATTAGTCTCGCTAGCACGGATCGGGGTAACCGGCTATCAAGACTGGAGGAGAGAGATCTATAGTTACCTGCCCTCTCTGTCAACATCAGTTTGACGGACATAGGCAGAGACGGGCACTAATTGGCTTATGGGTAACCCCTGGACAGGGCATACTCTAAAGCATTGGCTGGCAGCTCATGTTAGGAGTTAGATAGTGTGGTAGTGGCATAGACAATAATTTAAAGATAAGAAACATGAATTTAGGATACACACAATAAATTTTAATATTTCCTTGTAGCAAGTTATATTTACTCTTTTTTTCTACTATCAATAAGTTATATTGTTATTATGTTGCATGTTATTACTTGGCTTTATCTTTGTAACACATGTAAATATACATGGATTGTTCGAACTTGATGACCTATTTTTCTTAAGATCGTTCTTTCATAGCCACTGAGCCGCAAGGCTCAGCGCAGTCTATCTTACATGCACAGGTAGCTTGAGGTTGGAATGATGATCATTTATAATTACCAATTTACTAGGAGCATAGTATTCAAGGTTGCATGAACCTTATTTAAGATGTTGTGTAAGACTTTATGATTGATAGAATGAGTTATATTATTACTTTGTGTTACTTCTAAATGCCTTGTATAGGTTTGCAAACTCATACGGCGGTTGTCACGTACCGATAGGTGGGTCGGGACGCGACACCTGCAATATTGGATGTTGCAGTGTTCATAGTCTTTATTTTGAGACTGTTTGGTTCTATTTTTAATCCCAGCCTTTGCACTAGTTCCTCCTGCAAAGTTTTGTGTGGTTCTTGTGTCAGTCATTGTGTCTAGTTCCTCCTGCAAAGTTTTGTGTGGTTCTTGTGTCAGTCATTGTGTCGCAGGGCTGCTCATTGACCAAGAGGGAGATATACATTAGTTTTGAGTTCGGTTTCATTCGTACTGCACGAATACATTTCATGGGAGTCGCTCGAATGGGTGCTGCCGAAGTCGAGTTTTCAGCGCCAGCAGCAGACTCTGCATCTTCTCGTGCAATGATAGTTGTGGCTCTTTCTCACCGTGGGCAGAGGTGCATCGGATGTGCTCCCTTGCAGAGAACATCCTTGATGGTGTTCAAGCCTCCTAGTATTCGCAGCACTAGAATTCCCATCGGGGTCACGTACAGGTGGTGTGGGGGGTGGAAATCTCCTACCGTCTCCTTTGGTGTTACACCTTGGAGCGTCGGACGTGAGTGCTCTAGTTTGGAGTGTCCTCGGATTCTTCGGATACGGGGTTATGCCCCCAGTCGAAGGTCCATCAATCCTTCAGCGATGGAGATTGCTTCTTGTAGAGAGGTAACCCCCCTAAGGATCAACTCATTCTAGGTTGACATTTGGAGTCCCTAAATGAAGGCGAACAAAATTTCTTATTTGGATATATCATTGATGCCCATCTTGATATTATTGAACTCCTGGATGTAGTCACGTATGGACCTATTTTGGTGCAGGTCCCGAAGATGCTTACAAGCTATCTAGGCAGTATTGACAGGAAGAAATTGTTGGCATAACTTGTTAACCATTTCTTGACAGTCGTCGGGTTCTTTATTTTAACCAACATCCTGGACCTCGCAGTGGATCCTCCACCACTGCTTAGCATCACCATTTAGGTACGCTGCTGCAATAGGAACTTTGTCTTCCTCTCTAGTTTTCGTCGCCTTGAAATACTGATTTATATCCCAGATGAAGTTTTCCAAAGTCTTGGCGTTCCTTTTCCCTGAGAATGGCTTTGGCTCAAATATCTTCATGGTCTGTCAGTTGCGAATTTCATTGTCAAAACGAAACAATGTGCGGAGGGCATCGAGTTCTTCCTAAAGTTTATCTGTAGAGACAACTCCGAAAGGAGAGAGGATGTCGATGGGTTGAATGTTGGCGTCGGAGATCTTGTCAAAATCTTCTCACAAGAGTATGATCATCATGTAAATATCGTTCAACCAATCACGGATCGAATCTAAATTTGAACTTCCTTCATCTCAAGCGGAATGCTTGCCAATCGCCTCCTCCAACAGCGTCATACACTCGTCCAATTATTCATAATGCTTGGACAACATCGTTGTCGAGGGAGAGAGCAACTTTAACTCCTACCATTGAGTATACCTGGAAAGTGTTTATGTTCTTTGTGGTAGAAACCATGCTCTGATACCAACTATCAAGGACAACCTTTTGCTTCGCTTATGGCTACAAAGTGACGATCCGTGCGGCGTAGATGAGGGAGCAGTATCACCTACCAACCTAGGTTGCAGTATAACAGAGTAATGGTGAGAAGAATAGTGGAGATATGAAAGGGAAAACTTTTATTTGATAAAAGCTCCGATAAAAATTCTCTCTATCGGCGGATCAAAACAGAGATAATCACTGGTTGCTAATCTACAATCACACACTCTCTCAAAAACTATTTCTAACTCTCTCAACTCAAAACTTCTATGTTCCCGTCTGCCAGAACAGGGACCTTATATATTGCTCAAGAGTTGCATTCATTGAGGCCATTTCCTTTTTCGTGGAACGTCCATCTCGTACGCTCCTCTTGGAGAGTCACCAACTTCCCAGATCATTTCGCCCCACGGAGAAGGAGTGCAAGATTTGGTTCGAGCTCTGTTTTCACCCTGTTGCAATTCGAGTGGTAACACATCAAAGGTCTGCCCTCAACTCATCCACGGGACCCTGGGGCCGTGGGTCTAGTTGAAGTGAGGGCAGACTTTTTTGCTTGTTGGAAAGGAAATGAGGTAGCGAGCAGAATCGTGGAGCCATGGACCGGTTGTAATGATGCCGACCCACCACCCATCATTGCGAAAAGTCTAGACAAGATCGTGGAGGTCATAGTGTCCCACAGAGTTCGGAGCAAGCTAGATCAGTAGAGGTCGGCGGCAGACGTTGGAGAGTCGGATGATCTTGTGGAGCATACGACAATCTAGTGGAGAGGCAAGGAGGGGTTGTGGTGGTCGACCAGGGAGGCATACGCGATCTCGGACCATCCCCATCGGGGGAGCTGACGAACGATGCATAGGTCGGTGGCCTTGTACCATGCTCCCCGCGGAATCCAACCTTGTCTTCCATCCTCGAGCGAAACGCACTACCGCCTTCCTCGTTACCATCAGGAGCGCTGTCGGGAGACAACCAAGCGAAGGGCGCTACGATGGAGAGAGTGATAGTATGACGAATTGCTCGAGTGAGGTTACCTCTTTTATCGTTGCCTTCACCCCATCCACCGCTGCCCACTATATTAGAGAGGAGCAGGTGAGCGAGTAGCGAAGGGGGTTGAGAGTTTGCTTAGAAGCACCGTCTCGGGGATGTGGAGGTGAAGTGCCTCGATGTACAATTGGTGACATTGGGGATGTGTTTGTGTACATATATATATGAGAGCCAAAAGATATTATTGTATATATTTCTTCCGTTGAAAAAAGAAAAGAATCTCTAATATACATAGTCTTTAACTAAAAAAAATTTCAAGATGGAATAAAATCTTGGCTTATACTTGGTACTAACTGATGTGATATGCTTAGTCTTCCAATAAATTAATCAACTTGTGTCCTACGTAAATAATCTTCTAACATGTAGTAAAAAAATCCAAGGTGAATCTAGTATTTATTATTATTATTAGTTTAGCTTACTTCATTTTTCCTTGTATTTAAACAATTGGTTTTCTTTCTTCCTGTCCTTAGTTTCATGACTTCAAACTTGCTAAAAAAATGCATGTAAGTTTGACCTTTGCCCCAAGAGTTTGATAGAACGCTATCTGCACTCGTCAATTCCAAAATATGATATGTAGGTCAGAGCGCGACCATCTCTTAGAATGTAACCAAAAAAATTTATAAAACCAATAAAATATATACCTTTTTTTTTTTTTATTGATGCGGTGATCACATTTAAGACCTCTGGCTGGCTCGAGAGCCTTACGCCCCAACGAGTAAGCACCACCAGAAGCCTTTCTCCGTAGTGTTAGGCTCAGAAATGGAGGCAGTCATCACCGATTCACACGCCGACAACATCCACATAAAAGAATAAACAACCGAATGCCCCCCATCCTCTTTACATTCTCCTGCCCTCCCCTCCATGCTGCTGCTGCTCCTTAATCACATGCCAATGGAGACGGCGCGATCAGCAGGGGCGATTGGGCACGCAACTGAGGGCGCCGGCGAAGCGGGTGAGCCGGCCCACCATCGTCCCCGGCTTGGCCTTGATCACCTCGAACCTGGAGCCGGGCTTCCTCGTCCGGTGGCCGCTCTCCACGAAGAACGCCCCGTTCTTGAACTCGTCGCTCTCGGACCTCCAGTTCCAGGTGTGCCATTCATCCTCGGACGCATAATCTCTGTGCGTCACCTACATTTATGCATGCACGGTTGATTCATTTATATCTGCCGATCGACTCTGTTCAGTCTTTGATCGATTCAAAATATTACCTCCTTGGCGTATCCGTTTTGCGGTCCGACGAATCGGTTGCCCTGGCTGAGGATGCTGGGGTGCTTGCTGCCGCCGATGGCGTACATCATCCAGTGGGTGTAGTCGTTGTTGACGACGTGGAAGAAGCCCCATCGGCACCTGCAGAATCAACGCCAATGCGCATCGAATCAGATGAAACGATGATGGCCGGAAGCAAATTTAGGTGCATAGATATACCTGGGCATCCTCTGAACAAGGCCGCGTCCGAAGTGGTTGTAGGCGATGGTGACCTGCATTCTGGCGTCCTCCTGGGCCGAGTCGCTGGCGCCGAGCAGCATGACGTCGTTGTGGTGGGTCATGTGGCAATTGGAGATGGTGATGGCGGTGGAGCCGCTGACGGCGTCGATGAGGCCGTCGGCGCAGTTGGACATGGAGATATGGTCGATCCACACGTTGGAGGATGAGAAGATGCTGATGCCGTCGCCGTCGCTCTGGGTGCGGATGCCCCAGTGCCTCTCGGAGTCGCGGATGTTGCCGCCGGTGCCGGGGACGATGTCGTGGATGTGGAGGCTGTGGATGATGACGTGCTGGGAGAACTGGATGGTGAGGCCGGCGCCGTAGGCGATGTGGACGTTGGCGCCGCGGCCGTCGATGGTCTTGTAGCTGTCGACGATCAGCTCCTGCTGCAGCTTGATCACCATGTCGTGGGCGAAGATGATCCAGAGGGGCTCGTCGCGGGTCACGCCGAAGCGGAGGGTTCCGGGCTTCGGATCGACGAGGCTGTCGTCGGACGCGTAGCGGACGACGTAGATTCTGCCCCGGAGGCCGCCGATGGCTTTGTGGCCGAAGCCCCTGGCGCACCGGGCGAGCCGCTTGCGGTGGGATGCCCAGTCCTTCCGGCACCGCCAGCACCGGTCGATGGGGTTCGTCGCAGTGCACGGCCCCTTCAACCTGCGACGAAGAAACCTCCTCGTGGAGTTCGCCCTGCATCGATCGCCGTTACACAATCAACTAATATCGAAGAAGAAGAAGAATTGGGGGCCGGGCGGCCGGGCGGCCGGAGTTTAAATGATTGATTACATGACGTCGTCGGCATTGAAACTGGAGACGACGGCTTCGGGGTCGGGAGCGTAGGCGCTTATGCTGTTATTGCGGGCCTCGGCGGCGCGTGTGGCCCAGTAATCATCGAATTCTGAGATGTGGGCTTCGGACAAGACCTTGGAGGCAAGGAGCAAGGCGAAGAAGAAGAGGAAGTGATTGAGGGCTACCAGCTCCATCGCTGGTTGCCGTTCTCTTCTTCTTCGCGCTTCCTCCTTCCACAGGCGTGGAGAAGGGAAGTCTTGCCGAGGATGATCGAGGAGGATGGAGAGAGCAGGCGTTTTTATACATGGTGGATGGTGAGAGAAGAGAGGGGAGCCACAGAGATGAAGACGATGCGTAAAGAGCTCAGGTTCTTGAATCAGGTAATGGAAGAGGGTGGGTGGTGGTCGTTAATTAAGACCAATGGCGGTTGACAGACGTCCTACCTACGGAGAGAAGAAGAAAAAAGGAAAAAAAAAAAGCGATTCCTCTTCCGTAAACTAAAATAGTAAAATTCCTTTGGGGTATGCACTAAATTTAGGGACATTAAAAAAAAGGTGCGAAAGAGGAAAGTTTAGGGACATTAAAAATTTAAGGTGCGAAAGCTGATATTGGTCGAGTGTGACGAGTCTCATGAATGCAATTAATTTGTTTTTTAGACAAGTGCAGTAAGCGTGGAAAAGGCATACGATGTTGCGTCGACACCAATCTGGCATCGCCTTTCTTAACCCGGCACAGAATATACGTGAAGGTAATAATAGATCGCATGAACACCAAGTGACTTTTTCACAACTCCCCCATCTTATGAACTGAAAAAATTAATACGATATTATTACTTAGTAACGTCATTGTGTAAAATTTTCTATCTAAGCCCTAGATATTTTATAGTATCACATTAAAAAAAATGTGGGACGGATATCTTATTAGTTTTATTAAGACATACTATATTACTAAAATAGGAAATAAGAATTTTATCGTGTAATAATATAACTTTAACTTTATATATAATATTTTAAATTAAATTCTTTCTACCTATCTTTATATATAAATCTTTAAACCCCACACAACTTCAAAGTGATCTCTTAAGTTTCATATTGTTGGCGTGTAAGAACTGTTGGAAGGGGTTTTCCGGGATATACAACATTTTTTAAAATAACAGTAAATGTAGGAAATGTAATCTCTTAAGTTTCCTTCACACCGATTAATGCAAACACAAGTGTTTAGAAGGTCTCTTTAGGAAATGTAGGAAGGAAAAAAATTAAAAAAGGAAAGTAATGCTTATGAAAAAGTAATACTTTTCTCTCTCTAACCATAATTTACACCAACAATGCTCGACTGCGAAACTAATAAATGATGACCTTTGCTAATTCTTACTGCCGTGAAATGCCGCTTGCTACTACCATGTCCTTGCGGCGAGGGGTTACACGATCATTGCCAACCATCAGATATATAGCGCCTACAGCTAAAGCATACTAATAACCCGGAACCATTGTCATTAGCCTGCTCGTATATATAATAAGAAACACATTCATAGTCTCGATGACATCAGTGAACTCAAAAAAAAGGCCTAACCTACAAACTAAGGGGCCTTTTCGTTAAGCTGTGCTTCAATCGGAGCCATTACCAGAGTCTATGTCCATAGAAGCGCCCGCACTTTTGTAATCAGCCATAGCCTCCCTGTACCGTTTAGTATCTGCTTTGGCCATGGACTCATACGGCTCCTTCTCTTCAGCTGCACAGAAAAGCACGTATCACAGAATAAGTGATTAGTTGCTCTAACCACCCTCCTAACAAGAATTTGGCATGTTCAAATGTTTCTGTTGTATGTAAAATAAACAAGCAAGCGGAGTACTCAAAATTTATGCGTTTGTTGCAGGTCTTACACTTATAGCAGACAATGCCAAAAATTTCTTAAAAATCATGGGGCAATTTATGTTTTCCCATTAAGAATGCACATGAAACGAGGCCTGAAGAATGGGACAATAAGGAGGTAATTATTTACCTGTCATTTTCTTCCATCTTTCTCCAAGGGCCCTTCCAACATCAGTGAATGCCATTCCTGGATTGTTCTTCTTCAAGTTCTGTAGAAACAAGAGGATACATCCAATTACCAAGAGCAGTGAACGATACGTGCAATGAGCAAAGACTAACTTCACAGAGCCAAAGTTGGTGGCAGCCAAAACCATGAAAATAAGATTGTGATTGATACCAAGTTATATTCATAATTCACCAAGCACAAGGCCATGCAACTTACGTCTCTTTCTGCGTTCGAGAAAAACATGAAGCCAGACATAGCCCTTTTTGGCGCATTGGGATCTTTCTTCCTCTTTGGCTTCCTCTTTTTTGAGCTTTCATCATCTCCATCCTTGCTTTTTCCCTTAGCAGGTGGTGCCTTCACTCCTGCACTTTCCTTCTTTGATTCCTTGGTAGAAGATTTCTGAGGAATATGAAGAAAAAAGGTTCCACAGATATAGGACAAGTTTCAACTTTTAATCGTATCAATTTAAAGCATGAAAAATCCAGTCTTCGTGAAAGCAGAGTTTAAAGCGAGCATATCCTCTCAAACCTACTTTTTCATCTCCACTTTCAGTAGCATCAGATTCCTCTTCCCCAGAATCATCTGTAGGAGAGCCGCCATCATCCTTTTCAGCAACGAAATCTTCATCCTACATGAGATTCCAATACATTTAACAAATGAAATACTAACACCAGATGCATGTATGTGATACTAGACAATGGCACCTCTTCATCACTTTCGTCACCAGCAGCATTCTTAATCCGCTCAAGATGGGGATCGACAGTATCATCATCATCATCATCAAGGGCAGCAGTAACTCCATTGGTTGTTTGAGCCTCACCAAGATTCAATATCTTCATGCCCTTTCCTCTTTGTGAGTTAAAAACAGAATGTCATAACGCTATGCAAAGATACCATAAGATTATGGAAGGATTGAAGACCTACTTGATGAATTCAAAAAGGTTATGATATTCATTCCTCTGGATATTTCTGAATAGGTGTTCTTGATCATTTTTTAGTTTAACAAGTAGATCAAAATAATGAGATGATACACTTGAACCTCCTGCACCATGCCGTTCAAATTCAACAAACTCAATCTGCAAAACAAAAAAATTCAGGGATGAACTAGTGTCATATAAATTAAAGGGAATCATGTTCTGTGCAATCTATTGCAGGTCAACTTTATAGATGGGAACACCTCCTTCAAATCTGAAAGGATTTAAGTGCACAAAGCCCCTGCAACTAAAATAAATATCCAGATAAATCATTGACCTTTCACTAACTGGTCTCACTACTTATTCAATTCCCAACAAGTACCAACGCAGCTAAGTAAGATGACTGACAAGAAAGTTGAAGAAGAAGTTATAATCTCCAATGTGATCTAGATCATCCTCCATCAAGCCAGGACAAGAACAATAACCTACACTTGATGACTAAGTGGAAAAAAGAACAGAACAAATACTGAGTAATTGATGATGCTACCTCATCATGAAGAATGAGAGTTGGAGGTTTTGGAAGAAAGAAGAATCCCTTCTCCAGTGGATACAACAATCCATCTTCAGCTTTTAGTGATGATTTCACTGCATATCCGCCTTGACAACTTTGAAAATGCACAGGCCTAGTCACCTTGGCTCCAGATAAACCACGCAAGATTGTAGTGAAGATGTCAGAAATATGACCCTGGAGGTGCAGAATTTGAACATGAAGTTTATTCAAGTGTAGAAGGAACCTGCTGTTAGACAATTTCCTCGCAATAATACTATCCATTCTCTAAAATGAATCAACAACTATCATCAACTGAAAAGAAACAAACCAGAAACTGAAAACACAGGTTTTACAGATTCCATCATGGAGCCCAAAAGCAAGAAAATCAAATACACAAAAAACTTACTGCTCAATCAACATGTCAGTCTTAAAGATGAGATAATACTTAAAGCAGGAGTTCAATTCCAGAACAACTTTTACAGGCAAGATAATTATTAATTATCGGACAAAGATGAATAGAAGTCAAACCCAAAGAAGTAGATGTTATAGCAAACATTATTTTGACAACTGTCACTTGGTGATGACAAAAAAGTAGAACAAAGACGCAACAGCATAATTCAAGAACTGAACAAGTATCAATTTGTTAAAAATAGAGATTATATATCATCGATGAGCAAATTACTTTTATAGAGGTTATTAATGAATAAGAAAGTTACCCTATAGGAGGGCTCCATCTTGTCCTTATATCTGGTTGTCAAGAGCTCCTCATTTATTGCCAAGTCCTTTGTAACCACTTGTTCTTTCTCAAACTGTTTAAGCAAAAAAATAATAATAATGAAATTGAATAAGAACAATGTCAGTAATCAACCACAATAGCAACAGGACAGTGCTAATACCTGAATAACTATATGTGGATACAACGTTTGTCCTTTCCGAATTGGCGGATCAAGGGTAATTACAACAAAGGTATGAGGTTGATTATGCTGCACAGACAAAAATGATAAAAAAATAAAACAAGATTAAGTTTGGGCATGGCATGAATCCTGTAGGTCAAACTTTATTTTAATCCTTATGACTCTCCATAGGCACTATATGATTGAATCAAATAATATGCTATTATCTGAATAAATAACCACCTTAGGCAATTGGAAAAGCCGCACAACACTGCTATACTGGATTTTAAAATCATTAGCCTGTCCTTGAAGCCGCAAGAATGAGAAGTGAAGCTCCACACTGTACCTCCCTCTGATGACACAAACATTGGATCAGTTTTCTAACCAAAGAATTAGACAACAGGAATGACAAAATTCATGGAACAAAAACAAGGGCCCACATAAATGATCAAGGAATGAAGGCTTAGAGATACATTCAGCCAAATCATAAGCTAGGGATACCTGGGTGTGAGGATTGCAATTCCCTCGAATGTGACAACAGCTTCTTCAGAGGAACCAACATCAGCCAGTGACACAATTTGGTCTAGGAACACCTAAACCATATGTCAATTATGGATTATACAAGCAACATGAATAACTGAACTAACAATCCATGTTCAAGCAGATATTACCTGAGCTGGAGGGCGGTTTTCATCACCAATAAAATGAGTATTGGAAGTAGGTATGTGAAAACTTAGATCCACCAATGAATCTTTCTAAAGATGTAAGAAATTTGTAATCAGAACAACCAATAATACATTACCAAAACACATTACCCACATTCATAAGTTTATGTCAGATTGTAAGTTATTATAATCATCAACAATTCATGTAAAGGAAATCTTAATATCTTCTTTTAAAATCTTTGCATCAGTCCATGTATAGATAACTACCTCAGTTGCTCCGGTAGTATCATCAACATGAAACTCCATATAAACATCTGTTTTCCCCTGAAGCTGGGTTTGTGCAACATCAGCTAAAGAAATCTCAAATGCTTGCTTTGAGCCAACTAAGAAGGTAAGCATATTTCCTGGAATGGAAAAAAAAGATAATATTCTCTCACAAAGACAAGATAGCAAATTTAGTTCATGGAAAAGAACAACTGCCCACGTAAGTAACAAATAAACTTCATTCGTAAACAGGCATGCCTTTGATCAACCATCAAATCCACATATGAAGAACATTACTCAACTATTGGATCAGAAGAGTAGCGGGTCGAAATCATTCAATAACATTGCCCAAGCTTAAAACAATAGCTATTCAGCTACCTAGTGGAGACAAATAAAAGCAATAAGAGAAAATAATGTGTATAGTCTTCAATTTTTTCTGGCAAGTCCATCAGCGTGATCAGCTGTTAAGCAGCCAGCAAGCATCACATTTGTTGGAAAGATAGTGATCACAACCTCCAGTATATATTGTGACATGAATGAGGAAAAAAAAGAAAAGAAGAGTTGAATTGCTGAAAATAAGAAAAAAGTGAAATAAAAGCTTGACTTATACAAATTATCCTAACAGCTATGACAGATAAGGAAACTAACCATTTATATCAACATCTCCCCAATTGTGACCACTGACAGAAAGTTGCTTCTCCTCTGGTGTTATACCAATATTCCTCTCTATATAGTTTGTCAAGTTGCTGACATCCTAGAGATAAAATATAAGAAAGCAATCAATCATCTACAAGATGGCTGCAAACCATGAAAAGTGCTTGATGAAATACAAAAAGTTTGCTTAAAAAATGAGACATCCTTGACTTGCTTGTTATACAATAAGATCCACCAGAGCACTTCATTTTTACTACAGAAGAATTTATCAGACATGTTTTGGTATAAGTCATTCAAACTTTTACTGATGTAACTGAAGCATACACAGCAGCCTGCCTACCTTAATTTTCAGTTTTCAGTTGGACAGGACACCCACTTATAATGTGCCAAAAAAAATCTAGAAATAGCATATGCAAGTTAAAAAGTGCAAAGGATCAAGTGCTGAGAAATTATTGTATCCAACTGATATCTTCATAAGCCACAAAATATCAACTTATGAATTATCAAACTCCAAAAATATAAACATGCATGATTCTGGCTGAAATAACACATTAGTTTACTGCACCATTAATTCAAAACCCTGAGAACTTCCAGAATAAATCAACATTGCTTTAGAAATCCAGCCAATGGTTGAGTTGAAAATGATATGGCATGCATCACAAGCAAACTCTATACATGTTCTCTCTTAAGACTCTTTTGCTATAGCATTTTGTGTTCAAATATAAAAAAGTTTTATTCAGACTAATTCAACAAACACAAGATGACTAGTGGAAGCCAAGAAAGATCAAGCAAAAACATAGAGAAATGGAAAAAGATTCAAGCTTCCCACATATCTATGGATGGCAAATTTCTCAAGGAAGAAAGAAATAACCTGTTCACGAAAACCAATAAACTTGTAAAACACTCCATCTTTAAGCTTAACCCCAAGTTGGTACGCCCTAGGGACTTTCATCCAGGTGATTCTATCAATATCTGCTTTGAAAGCGCTAATCTCCTTTCCACCACCTTGTTTTTTCCATGCAATACCACCTGGATGCACCTTCAATGTCCCTGGATTCTGTGTTCAAGACGTACAAAGTAAAAAATCAGTGATATGATTTCCTGATAATATGCACAAGCACCCAGCCAAAACTTCATAAAGTCTGCCACATCATAAAAGATAGAGGCAACTTATATGATTCTTATGTGCACAAATTTGCCACATTGTCAAAATCAGTGATACGATTTCCTGATAATATGCACAAACACAGGCAACTTATAGGATACTTGAGAGCCTCTAGTGCTTCTTCCATCTGTAGAACTGCAAGAACACAATTCTTCAAGCTACTGGGTAAGAACCGGTTATACAATAAGGCTGCAAGGATACAATTCTTCAGGATACCGGGTAAGAACCCATTATGCAGTACAATACAGTAGGGAGTAACGTGATTTATCACGGACAATTAAAGTTTGAAAAAGAAAGCCATGAATCCGAAACCCTAACATCGTTAAATGAGCTCGCAGGTACATCTCGTGCCCAACCCGCGAAGAAAAAAAAAAGAATAGTACATAAAAACCCTAGCCACAAGCATACAGCACGCACGCCGACGTTCACGAAAAGGAACCAAAATTTCACCGGAAACATGAAAAATCGATTTTCACACCTCCAATCGTCACAAATAAACGAAAAGAATGCAATGATCAAAATTCAGAATCACAGATTCCAGGAAGTAGGGGGATTGGGTTCTTACTGTTCCACCGCGGCCTCCGAGGAGGATGTTGTTGAACATGTGGCCGTCCGTCATTTAGGATGAAGGTAACTCCGCAGACAAGTCGCCGTTTTTCCTCACTCTCCTCCTCTCCCGTTTTGCTCGGTCCGCTTCGGCTCTCGCCTTTGGAGGCCTTCCTCCAAACCGACTGCAAAATGCAAATAGAACGAAGAGTCGAAAAGTGGGGTATTTATCACTGCTTCATCGCGGGCAGGGCGCTGTAATCGGGATCCAGTTAATATCGGCCCATTACGATCCGACCCGTCAAGCAACCACCTGAGGGCCTGAGGCTACAATAATCCAATAAACATGCCATCATGGTGAAACATCATTAAAAAATTCTATTAATGTTAGTGCATTATACGATGCCTGTAATTTTTACAGAATTCCAAATATATTATGACATATGCAGAATATTATTATTATTATTTTTAATTGGATAATACATGAAAGGTATTTTTATAATTAATATCAAATTTTATAACTAAGTGATTATTGAATTCATTAACTCAGGCGAATGCTCAGCATATATTTAATATAATTTAATTTAACCAGAAATTGTACTTCGGTTTACTGGACCGCATATTGTGGGCCGGTTCAATGGCCATTACTTAAGACCCGACGAAGTACTGCTACTCTAAATCGGGTGACATAGACCGGTTTAAGGGGGGCTTCGGCTTAAATTGGTTTAATTGGGCCGGTTTGATGGACCGTGCTAAATTTGGTACGAACCGCTGGTTCAGTAGCCGGAGGCGTCGTCTCCTTTGGCGGGAAATTTCGGAGAGCAGCAAGCAGGAGGACGAAGAGGCGATCGGAGCATCGCGCCTGTTGTCCCCGATGTGGAATGCTAAGAAGATCGTGAAGATGGATTACGAGATCGGAAAAGTGAATTCGAACCTCCCTACCTCCTAATGCCCCTCGCCGGCGGCCCTTCGAGCGGCAGCCTCCAGAAAAAGGTGGCGGACATCTGATCGGGCGCCCTTCGCCATCTAGCTCACCTATGATTTCGCCATCTACGATTACCTCTCAGAGCCTCTGCGGCCGCTCTCAAAATGAATACTGAGCCTCCAGATCCGCCCTAGGGAAACCCCTCCCTCGGGGATGGCTCCTCAATGTTCCCAAGCTACCATCGGCGGTACGTTGTCTCCCTGCTTTACTTTCGTGCTTTCAGATCATGTGTCTATACTATCGATCATCCTGAATTCTTGTCTCTTATATTTGCTAGAATTTGATCAAGGTTTGCAATCAGGTTATTTTTGGGTACTTTTAGTAATGGGATTTGCATGCTGTGTTATTTCAATGACATTGAAACAAAAGAGTGGGAATTCACATATTTTTCTATAAAAATTATCTTGGGGAAATTTCTGTTCCTTTTGATTAGGATAACTTCCATTTATACCAGCTTACATATCATCACTTATTTCCCTTTCTTCTTGCTCTTCCCAGTATATTTTTCCAGGAATTAACTGATCAAATTATATGTCATGGATTTTGTTAGATTTTGGCTTCTTTTTTTTAAGAACTTATCCTTTTGGGATAAGTGTCACGCGCAAGTGGGCAAACTTGATTGAATTGACTCAAGCTCAAACATGTTGCCTTTTTAATACAGACTTCAGCATAACATAAAACCTCTTAGCCGGTGGACCTTTTTCTTCTTAGGACTCCCCTGATATGTGGGTGGACAAAGTGGAAGCGGTTGGTTCAAGCTTATATAATACATGGATTCACTTGACTTCACAAATGTATATAATTGTATCGAAGTCTGATCCTTTCCTCTTTAAAAAAAAGGCATGACACTTTTGATGCATAGTTTACTAATTTGTAAACCTTACATGCGTAGCTAGCATATTTTGTTAGACATTTTCGTACACAAGCTCCACCGGATACTTGTAATTACACTCAAACAAAAATAGGTAGCAGTACCACACACAGACTGCCTTTTTACTGAAAAGAAAGTTTATTCATAATGTAGGATATCCTTACAAAACATTGATATACAGACAGGAGTCTGCAGATAACTTTTAGAATATGAAAGCCTTGCCTTCATTATTATGAAAAATGGTTTTATGAGATTTCACAATTTATATAACATTCTGCAAACTGGTTTAGAGCTCAGAGATTTTTACTGAAGACTTTCAGAGAGTTGCATCGCTTTAGGTCCGTGTTGTGTTGGACTGAATTTGTGATTTGAGAGTAGAATTATTTATGAATGTTTTTCATTGATGATTAAGGAAAGGAAATTTGGAAGCTCTGGAAAGGGTGAGTCTTAGTTGTCGGAATTGATTCTGAGGGCAACACATAAACTGTAATATGTTTTGACTATTCCTTTGGCGTTATTCCGAGGTTCTTCATCAGATACTTGTAGCAACTTTTATTGTTTATGCAACGTAATACAATACAATATCTTGGTAGTTCCTTTCATTTGATTATAAAAAAGGACTAGCCAACAGCAACACTTGGGACCATTTTTCCTTGTTTAACATGATGTAGCCATCAGTGTATAAAATGATGCAGCCATCGGTGTATAAAATCATATTTAATTATATAGTTTTCCCTTTTCTGCTAAATATAAGCCATAGATCTTAAACCAGCGACTTGGTGTCTACCGTCGGCCGTGAACCGTGCCAAGTTTTATTTGTTTTCTTTTTTTTTTTCCTGATGAAACCGTGTGAAGTGTCATCAATTAAAAAACAGGAGAACAACAATTTGATTCCGGAAGTGATCAACTATGACACAGCGATTGTGTCATTGGTTGCGGCAGTAGTATTTTTAACTGTTTACATTATTTTTTTAATAAAATTTTCTATTAATTTATTTGAGTAGCCTAGATCAGTTTAGGGTGCATTTTGTGTACACTCATCTAATTAAAGCGGTAAAACTCAAGATTGAAGTGTGGGCTCAAGACTCATTGGAATCAAAAAAAGTATCTCTATTTAGGCTGCTCATCATAGCTCATCAATAGCCACCTGGCTTGTTTTAGTCATATAAGAATATGCGTCTGTTTGCATCCTACACTTCAGATTTCAAGATACCAAATGAAGGGTACAGATGCCCTCTTCATTATGCCTCATACAAGGGCATTGTATATCATTTTTAATTGCAAAACACTGACATCTATCTTTCTGATATTCTGGTAAAGGCATCTATGTTTCTGATTATAGATAGAAGTCTGTGTCTTTCCTCTGGATAAATGCCAACTTCACTCAATCCTGATATTTGCAACCTTTACCAAATGGTGCTTAGAGGATGATGTGCACAGCGTAGCTAGTGACATAATAGATACATATATGTCGACGAATTATTCAAGGGCTGAGTTTAATTCACGCTATTCCATGGCATCTCTAATGTAGATAGATTTCCTTGGGTTGATGTGAGGTTGACGTTCCTCTTATCAGAGCTATTTTTAATTTGGAGTAATCATGTGGCTAAGCTTTTCCTTCATTAATCTCGTACTGTGCTCAACTTTTCTTTGGACTTTACTCAGCCATATTATAAGACTTCAAACGACGAGTTGCTCACTTAGACTGTAGCAGCGTTTGCAGTTTTCTGTCGGTGTATCAATCGCAGTGATGAGCAAGAGAAATCGATAAAAATCATGAGAGCTTGACAACACATCCGAGACATATGTCTAATAATTCAACAGGTATCGAAAATGATGTTATCTCTTGCACTGTTGTCTGAGTTTGATAGGTGCCTCTAAGATACGGTATCACCGCACTCCGACAGTACCGAGGGGTGATTCGGTTCACTCAGGCGGCAACTTGCTAAACTGATTTTAACATAGCGGCTTCTGCACTCTCTACAGTATCTGCGGAAGAAATGATATAAAAAGAACAGGTACCATGGAGCCATTCTTCAGGACTGCACAGGAAATAGCCAAGGAAGCAAAACAAGCAAGATAAAGGTGAAAAGGTGCGTTCAAAAGTTTCTTATTTGTTTTCTGATGAAATAAAATTTCTTACTTGTTATAAGTTCTTCATTTTTATTGTAGATTAGTTTTTTAACGCTTCCTTTTCTTACTTGTGAGCTCCGACATCTTTCACAAATTTTAAATGTTAACCTTAACAATCTTGATATGATTAGTCGCACAAGTGAATCCTTATTTACATAGTTTAGTCGAAATCCTTCGCTGTAACAGTGGTTTAGTCGGAATCCTTCCTTGTCTGGTACTTTCTGATACATAGTTTACTACTCTGTAGACATCACAAACCTACGTAGCAAACAATCTAATTTGAATTTGTTTTGGAATTAAAAGTTTAAATGATTTCGAACGCCTCGATTTTCAGTTGAATTTGGATAGTAATTTAAACAAATAATGTTTATTGGCAAACTATTTTTGTTATAAAATTAAAGCATAACATTTATGAAAGTAAAAAGATTACTTTAAAATAATTAATTTTAGTTTTATTCGAATAGATGAATCGTAAATTAGCAGATTGAAAGTCGATTAGTCTATATTTCAAATGGGCAAACCAACAACAAAAAAGAAAACACTCCATAATTAGACTTATTTACGCATTCCTGCCAAGTTTATAATTGAGGAAGACAGAATTTGAATTCTGATAGATTTTTCCCCTGAAGTTAAGAGAGTCGCGTCCCTCACTGTATAATACCAGGAGCCATGCAAGCACATGGGACTAATAAATAGATTGCAGTCAGACACAGGACTAGAATTCTGGTCATTAGGTTCAATAAGTGTCTACACTGTACATATATCTCTTTTTCTATAGAGATTTGCTGGAGGATTTCCCCGTCCAGTTTTAATTCAAAAGAGACTCAACTAGTGTGCGTTTGTACGTTTCCCTCCCGTTTTATTGATTACAACAAACGGCTGAAAGGGGAGACATGTAAATCTGCCATGTCCTCTATATTTGCATCTCAAGTACTTCCGTAAAAATCCACGCCATCTTTTGATTCTTAGCTGTACCTGGATATTCCTGCGACCTTTTGACCTCCGAAACAGCGTACTTTTCTATGAGGCTTGAGGGAAGGTGTACTGTCTCAGAGGCGTGGACCTTTTTAACAGCAGATGCCCTCAATTAATAGGTTCTGCTTAACGTTAACTGCTACTGGTGGCATGATGTTGATATAGACTACCACTGCAAGTGAATTAGGCTACAACGAAGTTGTGCATGTTCTATTAAACTAATTTTTCTACTAATGGCGGTATCATCAAGTTGAATTCCACTAAAGATTTTAAACCGGTCATGCTGTCCACTAAGAGCCGTGCCCAGCATGGCCTGTGTGCTAAGCGGAGGGGGCTGTCAGGCTGAGCACAGCCCCAGCCCGAGCCCGGCCGAGACAGCACGAGTTGGGCACCGCCTTAGCACTTTCTGCATTGAGGTGCGGGTGCCACGAGGTAACAACATCCATTTGTGGCTACATGAGCCGCTTCATCCCAATTTGAACACGATACCCTGTCCCACGAAGATGGGCTACATATTGTACTAGGTAGCCATATTGAAGAAACGGGTTGTGCTCTCTATTGTACTTGGCTCAGGTATAATCTATTTATATATCTAAATTCAACAAGTTTGCGTGAGTGCATTGATTTATTTATGGTTTCTTGATTAATGGTGATGATTTATGTGTTCTATTCGCAGGAGCATTTGTGAAAAATCCTCCATAAACTTTTCAGAAAAGGATCAATTCAATCAAAAATCTTCCTTGATCTTTGGGTTTCAAGAATGATAGAAATGGATATGACAAGGGAGGTGTGCAAGTCCTTAAATCTCGCTTTCTATAACCACCTTGTATTTCGTCAAGGTAGAGAAACACTTCATTTTTCTAAATCCACATCCAATAGAGCGAGTCCAGAAGATGATTTGTCGAGAGAGCATCTTGGAGAATAAGAGCATATAGGTAGAATTTATTCAAAACAAATGTAACTTAGTTGGTCGGTTGTCTACTTTGCATACAGAAGTGTTAGGTTCAACCATCCCATCTCCATACTTTCTAATGATAAAAAATCTAGACAAAATTTGCAAGTGAATAAATGAGGTGAATGTCAAAGAAAAAGAAGAAATCGTTACCTATTCCTAAATTAAATGGTAGGACTGGGCGCTTGACCTGCATTTGGTCTCATCATATGATGTGGCATATTGCATCTTTTTCAATCTGATTAAAAGCTTTTTCGGTATTATCAAGCCCAGGTATTTGCTGCTTATTTATTGTACTATGATTCAGTCTTTTCCTAAGGGATGTGAGCTGGATTAGGTGAGTGTTTGTACTATTGTCTTTTTTAGAACCCTTCTAGAGTTTATACTAGATTGTAAAACGAAACAAAAGATATTTGCCAATTTATCTATTCAACAACTAAATGGAAGTTTTATCTATCAATATCTACAGTCTTGGACCATCAATAATAATTTTTCCTTAGATTTGGGATACTTGATAGACCCACTTAGTTCTATTATGTCAATACCAATTACTACTGTTGGAATAAATATGTTTATAAGGGGTGAGTTAGAGGAGATTGGTACGAACCCCTCTAGAGCTTATACTAGATTGTAAAATGAAATAAAAGATATCATATACGAAACTTAAAATTAAATATGTTTAAAAGGGGTAAGTTAAATTGAAAAGATTGGTACGAGAATGCAGGAAAAGAATTAGGTGAGATGCCATATCAAGTTTTCGCATCTCATTCTTCCTTGTGTGAACTATTGCAGAAACAAACTCACCATCTTTCTATCATTAATGGTCATTGTTACTATATGTTGTGACTCTTCATGTTGCGTGGGTTTAGCCTCTTGGTTCGTTCCTTCTCGTGCACATGAAAGATTCTTAATAGAGATAATGTTTTAAATCTAAATGAAAGATGTGTTCCACAGTGCCAATTTCCAAATTGTAGCTTTTTTTTTGGAGAAACTTTTCCAAATCATGGTTAATTAGTAGTTGTTACCGTATGATTCCACGGTCCAAAGTGAAGACTTTTTGCTGAACAATTTTCTACCTACCTACCTAATCAATGGAATGTAATTACTTTCTTTCATTTTTGTTCCAATCGTAAGCAAGGCTAGGAAAATTATCATTCATGTTTAATTGTAATACTATGGTTCATGAGAAGCAACAACATACATATAGAAAAGGATTTAGCGGCTTGAATAGGATGAGGTATCCCTTAAACATTGACCTTTATTAGTTCAGTTGATTTGAGACATGAAGCATTTACTATAAAACGGCACAAGATAATGGTTGATCCGGCCTGATTTATTCGGCCTTCTTTCGCCTCTGTACTCCCTTTCAGTTGCTTAATAATGAGTGAAAGTGGTGATTTTGCCTATGTTACTTCCTCAGAAGCATCGGTTCTTTAGGAGGAGCAGTAAAGCAGTGTAGGAGACCCTGCCGCTTGCTTCTGGAGCTAGCAGATGAGTAACGCGCCGAAAAAGCCAGGAGAGGTTCTACTCTCATTTCTTTGGCTCCCCCGTATTGGTTTTTCTGGTATGCCTTAGTTTGTTTTGTTCATTTTGGTTCGATTTCCCCAGGTATTCTGGCCCAAGATAGTTTTGAGGAAATGGTTGAACATCAGAGCCAATAACTCTGAATTCAGTGCTGACGAAGGTGGCAACGACAGCGACCTCGACGACGAGAATAATGGTCAGCAAGACTACTCTCCTCCTCCTCATGCCGTAGGCAGTGTTCAGCATATATTCTATGTTTTCTTTCCTCTCTCCAAGCTGATCATTAGTGATAGTCGTGTGTTTTTATCTTTTCTTCATAGAGTACTGTGCCTGTGAGGGGAACCAGGAGCGGAGAACGAGGGGACTTCGCGACGAGATAAATGGTACGCCATACTCGTTTGACAATCCTAAAGTTTTAATTTTCTTACGACAAAAAAGCTTAGAAGAAGAACATTTTCAAAAAAAAAGAGAGAAGAAATTCCTACATAAACAGTAAATTCCGTTGGAACTTTCCCTCTTTCACGAATGTTTAAACTGATTTGAGCTGTACGTCAGCTTAAAAAGTTTAATACTTTGAGCTTTCCATGGTAGATCGATACTGGAAAATAAAAGTTTTAAAAAAAATGATTTTATTTTAATCTGATTGATTTGGATTTTTTACTTCAATTGCTCATACGCAACTTCAAATTTTAGTTTGGATTAGATGGTCTGCACAACCAATTCAACCTAGTTTACTTGGGTAAACTCCAAAAACCATCTTTTTTATTTGCTAAAACATACCTTAAACAGAACGCTTTATAAATTGATTATACTTGATGAAGAATTTATGGATAGTGAATCATATGGACGAACAATCTTCCGAAACTTACCAATTCCATACAGTTTAAACGAGTGAATTTTTCAGCGTCATTACATATGCATCTGCTCCAGACTATTGGATGCCACATGGCGTGGGGACATTTCAGCTATCAGCTCCCATATTTCCCTAGTCTTCTTCAGTGACCTAATATGTTTTCCACTCTTCCTAATGCAGATGACAATCTAGAAATCATCCGGTACAAGTTGAGGAGGAGCAACTCAGAGACAATTCGCACACAGTATATTAATACCAAAGAACTCAGGTTAGCCTAACGATGCTTTTAAAGCCACTATCTTGGCTTTTAATTTGTTTAGAACACATTATATCAATTGTCTCATTCTCTTCCAAGAGCTGAAACTTTGGTGTTTTGACTCTTCAGGGTCTGCATCGGTACTTGGAATGTTGGGGGACAACTTCCACCAGATGATCTAGACATACTAGAGTGGCTAGACGTGGAGGAACCTGCCGATATCTACGCACTTGGGTAATGACTACCTGAGAACTGTCTTCTATATGCATGCTTAAATGGACAGGTATCATAAAATAGCACATTAATTTTACTAAAAAAATAACACATTATTGATAGTGGTAGCTATGTTGCAGCGGACCATCTAATCTTGCAGTTTGCCATATAATATTAATGAAAAAAAATTTGCTTGATGAAAAGGGAGTGGAAATGAATCCATTACATGCTTTTACTGATAATGATTGTAATGTGTGATACAATGCAGCCGGTGAAACAATTTAGTATGCTACAGTACTGCCTACTCAAAACTGAACATTACTGATTACAAAAAAACTGAGACTGTGGAAGCTGATATGGTGCACTGTTCTTATCAAGCTGTTACGCTGAACAGTGCATCAAATCAGCCGAGTTTGGAGACACTATATGCCAATGTTAATCAAAATATGTTACTGTTGTTTAAGGTTCGAACGGTGTGCCTAGCTCTCAGGTTCCACATTTCAATTTTTTTTAGAACAATATCATAGAAAGCTACAATCATTTATTTTTCCTTACTCTGTTTTGACAAAAGTAGCTGCCCATGACGAACTGCAAGAGGGAAGCCATATTGGTAGTTCTTCATCTTTTACGGAATATGAAATAAATATCATTGGCTTCTTCTAAAACTTGCATAATTGGACTATGCAGTTGGTTTGGTGGGTCATGGTTGATTCCTGTTTGTGTTCATTTTGGTTTTCTGTTTTGACGTCTGAGTTTCACTTCATTTGGAATCCCTTTGCTAGTTGTACTTTTTCACAGCAGCATGGCTCTTGCCACTCTCTTCTTAAAATGAATGTGAATTTTATTTGAGGGTTTTTTTGTCAGTATCCAAGAGATAGTCCCCTTGAATGCGGGTAATATATTTGGTGCTGAAGACAGTCGCCCGGTTGCAAATTGGGAATCTCATATCCGCAAGACCCTAAATAAGATTGAAACCATAAAACCGAAGTTTAAGTGTCACAGTGATCCTCCCTCTCCTACCAGGTTCAAGCCATCAGAAGATGTTCCCATCATTGTGAATGAATTACTCTCTGAGACCAAGAGTGACTTTGGTGATACAGGTGATGAAGAACAATCACTTAGTTGTATGAACAATAGTGAAAGTCTTGTTAGCGCAGATAACTTGCGAAGTCCTCTCGGTTCTAATTTTGATCACAATGCATCAAACATTGCAGAGGAACTTGATCAAAAAAAGTCATCCCCCATCAAGAAGTTACAGAGATGGAACCAACTTAGCTTTTCTGATTGCGAATCAAACTCAGCAACATCAACTAATCATGAAAAGAAACTACTGAAGACTCTCAGCACTTCGGAGAGGATTGGCTTGGTTTGGCCAGAACAACCACTAGACTTGTTAGCCACGGATACCTTACATAATTCAAATTCCTTAAGGAAGAATGAGAGTTTCGGAGCCTTCAATTCATTCAGGCCTATCCGTAGTGAGCTCAAGAATTCATCAGCAATTGGTTTGGTTCCAGAACTTGATTTGGATGTTTTTAGATGTTCAAAGAAGAGAATGGCCTTTGTAAGAATAATCAGTAAACAGATGGTTGGACTATACCTGTCAATCTGGGTCCGTCGCAGCTTGAGGAAACACATCCGAAACTTGAAGGTATCTACGGTTGGTGTGGGAGTGATGGGTTATATTGGGAACAAAGTAAGTTTTCCTTCTATTTCTCCTGAATTTACATTATTGATTCCATCCCATTACAGTGAACATCTACTTTCTGCAGCCTACATAGCCTTGTTCAGCCCATTTTTTTAACTTGCTATCGAGGATCATTCTTGCGTTCAATATACTTTTTCTTGACCTATATGGAGTCCTAAAAGATAATTTTAACAGAAAGTATCCTAGTGCAATAGATTTGGTAGACTTGAGCAGCCATAAGGGCATCTATTAAGAACGTATTTGTTAAAAGAAAAAGGTGGTGCACAGGATTTGCGAACTACAGAATTCTTTGTTGTCCATAAAGCGATAGAAACACCATTAGAAGGAGTATCAGCAGCATGCGACCTATTTTAGCATGGATGTGTAGAACTTTTTTCACGGTCCGCTTTATTTCTCTTCATTATTTTAGTTGCAAGTTCTACTAATGAAACTCAGAATTTCCTTCTTAATCAACTAATTCTTCAATCCTACATCTACGTTAACATATGTTTTTGATAATCTAAATATTTTAGTATTTCGTCATACCTAATGTAACTTAATTTGCTCCAGGGTTCTGTATCTGTCAGCATGTCTATATATCAGACCCTATTTTGCTTCATTTGTAGCCACCTATCATCGGGTGAAAGAAGTGGGGATGAAGTTCGAAGAAATGCAGATGTGCAAGAAATTCATCGCCGAACACAATTCAGTACCGTCACTCGTATTGGATTGCCCAAGATAATCCATGACCACGAGTAAGTTCGTACTCTTCCCTTGTAGAGTGACTTGATCAACTTCTCTTCTTGTGATATTGCTGCCTCTGGTTTCCTTACATCTTTCATGAAAACACTCAGTTCACATAACTTTCGGAAATGGGTTTGTGCTGGAGCCAATTCTATGGTTGCACGAAATCTTATTTATCCTTTGGCTCTACTACAATACTACGTCTTTTGCAGAAGAATTTTCTGGCTAGGTGATCTAAACTACCGCATTGATATGCCGTACGAAAGAATACATGAACTCATTTCCTGCAAAAAGTGGACTACATTGGCAGACAAGGACCAGGTATGGAGCCCACTGATTCATATGGATACTTCTTTGGTCATTATAAAGCATTCATTCTATAACCTACTCATGTATTTTCACTGTGCAGCTTCTCCGTTATGACAAGAGCAATCTCACATAAAATGAAATAGTAGATAGATCTAGAGTTTTTTTTCTTTTGCTAAAAACGCAACATACGATCTTTCATGTCTGTACCCCTGGCAGCTAAAGAGGGAGCTAAAGGAAGGACGTGCTTTTGATGGGTGGTCAGAGGGTGTTATAAACTTCCCGCCAACCTACAAGTATGAATTTAACTCAACAAAATATGTCGGGGATGACCAAAAAGAAGGGCGAAGAAACCCTGCATGGTACAGGTTATTGTTATTTACTAGCATGCCATATTTCTTTTGTTTTTACGGAACCAACCTTCGGCATTAAGGTGAGGTTGACTCCTTGACTAAAAAATTAGACAGAGCTATAGGATGGTCAAACTCTCTTTCTTATGCACCAATTATACCTTTTTTGCCTCTGGAATTAGAAATGTGAGTAAAACATACGTAGGTGAATCCCCATTTTTTCTCCAGGATGGAATTTGCTCCTCAATTTTCTAATCTGAGCATGCAGAAGCTAGGCAGATCAATTTTCTATTTTGTTTTTCTAAGGTGTGTTGCATCCCCAGGTGCGATCGCATTCTTTCTTTCGGCAAGGGTCTGAGGCTTTTGGACTACAAAAGAGGCGAGCTGAAGCTTTCCGATCACCGTCCTGTCACTGCCATTTTCATGGCTGAGGTCGAGGTATTCTGCCACAGAAAACTCCAAAAGGCTCTGTCTTTAACAGAGGCAGAGATAGAAGATGGAGAAACGATGCCTGATTTAGATTTCAATATTGAGATGCGCCATCCAGGACCAGAAGAAGTTTCTTGTTAAAGTAAAGAAATCGATTGCATCTGGTTTTGCCTAATTACATTACATCACAAATCGAAGATCAACTTTCTTTTTTTTTACTATCTTCTGACCAGAGAAATGAAAAAGATGCAGGTTGATCTTTTTCTCCAAGCTTGGTTGTAAGAGGAGATTTGTGCTCTTAAAACTGAACTGTCTAAAAACACGTGCTTGGAATATGCGATTCTACTGCACACAAGTCAAACGAATTGACCAGTAAATTGCATGGCTTTTGTGATTTCTGGCACACAGGTCAAATGTTGATAAGGTCAATCCTCGATACTTATCAAAGGGTTGACTACGCACCCAGAATAAATCTTGTGCCTTCACGCGGATGTAAGATGCCAGGGAAACCTACGTGGTCTTTTCCACTCCATGCAATTCTGATAAGAGCTGCAACCTACGTGGTTCACTCTTCTCCTCTTGCTTCTTTTTTTTCCTACGCATCAACTTTATTTTTATGCCTACTCTCCTGAATAATTACAAAATAAGTCTTAGCATACATGGATGTTGAGGTAATGCGTACCAAATTCGATCCCCATGCAATATGGGGACATATAATATGTATTATAATCTGAATTATTTTTATATTATTTAATTCCGAAAATAAGGCATGGTGATCCCTACTTTTATTTTTTTTTAAAAGAAAAAGAATAAAGATTCGAGATATTTGAGTAAATTTTACCATTTTTTTCTAATAGAAGAGCCTAATCTCGTAATTTTTCGTAAATCTCCTTTTTTCTTCTTCTTTTTCTTTTTTCTTCCTTCCTTTTTCTTTTTCTCTTCTATCTTTTTCTTTTTTGTTCTTCTTTTGGGAGTTAAAAACTGTGATTCTTCGTCGTCTGCGATTTTCTTGGAGGTCGCACTTCAACGTCGGTTAGTGCCAGGCGACGCAACAAATTAAAACGGCGTAAACATGTTCCTTCAGAAGGTACTTGCTCTCTACCTGATACGCCCGATCGTACTTTTAGGTTTTGGTTTGAGGATCCCTATTTCTTCAAGCTGAAGAATACTTTTGATGTTGGAATTGAAATTCAAGTTGGCTGTTTCTCGAAAGTGAAGAAAAATAATCATTGTGGGTTTTAGGCATGGAGGACGGCGGCTTTTGGGGTTTATGGATTCACGCAGTTCACCAAATCCGGCTTCCAGTAATCTCCCTTACTCATGATTCTAATTTCTTCAGAAACCTCTGTCTGTGTTGATTGGGATCTGTCCATAATTCATGCTCACATCCTCACCCAAAATGAAAAGAGATTGCATGCTCAGCAATTCCTCAAAAGCTGCTCAATGCTTCAGTAGGATATATACATGACTGTAGTTCCTCACTTGTGAAAGCAGTTCAACTAACGATACATGGCATATGCCGCTACTTTTTTATGATTGTTATCTGATACCTTCAAGTAGTTTTGCAATCGACCTAAGCAGTAGCTCTCTTAAGTGCTTTCTTTAGGCGAATATAGAGTTTGTGATATCTACGTGCTAACTGAAAGTTATTGGCGAAGGTAAAAGCATTGACGACTTTCGATCAGCACTTTGTATCAAAATCCTTCTCGAAAATGAAATATGCTATGAACTCACTGTTGAGTTGCTGATGATGAAATTTTATTAACCAGAGAGCATTCCAAAAGATTTGAAGGAGAGGACATGAAAGTTCCTATGGAGGGAAAGAATTGTATGGTTACAGGGGCTAATTCTGGTATTGGTTATGCAACTGCTGAGGGTCTAGCTACACGGTAATCGTGTATTCTGCTTCCACTTTTGATGAAGTGAAATATTCTTTCACTTAAAGATCATCATCACAAAATGCTTGTTGGTATGATATGTCACATATATCTGCAGAGGTGCAACCGTCTATATGGTTTGTCGTAGCAAGGAAAGGGGAGAAGCTGCTCTCTCGAATATTCAGTCAACCACTGGTAACCCAAACATCCATCTGGAGGTATATAACTCGTCTTTTTGCGTCATTCACTTGTCAATTTCCCTTTTCAGCTATAATGCAATTTTCTTCAACACTTTCTTTTTTGGCAGATTTGTGATCTTTCTTCTGTGAATGAAGTCAAATCATTTGTATCTAGATTTTCTGCTCAGGCGAGGCCTCTTCATGTCCTTGTAAGTATAAATTTCATTAATATGTAGCAAGCATGGTTTGAGGAATGTTTTGAGTGGTACTTTCTCATGTTTTCCCCATAATCACCTTTTTATTAATGTACTGATATACAAATGCATTCAAGTTTTCTCCTAAAGTTCAATATTTCTTTCAATGGCAATAGTCCAAGTCTTCTACACGAATGACCAGATAAAAAGGAATATGAAGAAATCCTTTAAATTTACAGTGACGTGTGCAGAGATAATCCTTCTAATGTTAGGGGATTGTCTATGTTTGGGCTTCTATCATTAAATTCTGGAACAAAAGAATGAAACTTACTCATGAGTCCATCTTAACGCTCAGGTTAATAATGCTGGTTTACTGGAGAACAATCGAGTGACTACACCTGAAGGGTATGTTTTCTTCTATAGAAATCTTATATACTTGATGCTTTTTTTCTATGCTGTTATTCCTCTTACAGAAATATGGTCATTGAGGACTCAGAATCACATCAGTTTTTGTGATGTCATTCACATCTACTCCAATGTTATGACTTTGCTTACCATGAATATTTTTAGCCAGACTGGAGCTGAATTTTGCTGTTAACGTAGCAGCAACTTATACCTTAACAGAGTTAATGATGCCATTGTTAGAAAAAGCTGCACCTGATGCTCGAGTAATTACTGTTGCATCAGGTGGGATGTATACTTCACCTTTGACGAGAGATTTGCAGGTAGCTTTTGTTCAAAAATCAGAAATTTTAGTCTTATGACAAATATGTATTCTGAAAAGCTTTTATGTTCATGTTTTGCTTAAAAAATTAGAATGTTACCTTCTGATGATAATCGTGCAAACTTTTGCAATTGCAGTTCAGTGAAGGCAACTTTGATGGAGCTCTACAATATGCTAGAAACAAGAGAGTCCAGGTTAGTAAGCATGTATAAAACTTCCTCTTGGAGGCTTTCTATAGCTTTAACATGAAGATACACCTACACTTGATCCAATAGAACAGATTTGTGAAAAAAGTACCATCACTTGATCAAGTAACCAGTGTTTTGCCACTTAGTTGCACGTAGTAGTATCAGGTATGACCGTACCATGTCTTGGATTAGAGTTTCGCATCAACAAGAGAGAGAAAAAAATCTTCCAAGGCTTCAACTATATGGGTCTTTTCCACCCATTGGGAATCTCATGTTTATTATTTACCTTTAGCTACTCACTTTTCCATAATTTTGTTCTCTATTTCAGTTTATCTAGATTGTTTTTTCATTTGTATTGATGCTTCTTGTTCTTTTGGTTTCTAGGTTGCGTTAACCGAAAAATGGGCGGAAACATATAAAAGTAAAGGTGTTGGGTTCTACTCGATGCATCCGGGATGGGCGGATACTCCTGGTGTAGCTAAAAGCTTGCCTGGATTTTCAGAAAGGTAAATTATTTCTCCATCATCACCAACTCCTGGCATCATCGTGATAGATAATAACATATTCTTGGACATGGATTACTCATACTGTTGTAAATATGTGTGTGTATATATATATATATTTATGGTATACCCAGGTTAACAGGGAAACTAAGAACAAATGAGGAGGGCGCAGACACTGTAATTTGGTTAGCCATGCAACCACACGAAAAGCTAAAGTCGGGTGCCTTCTATTTCGACCGTGCCGAAGCTCCCAAGCATCTACTGTTCGCCGGCACCGCCAGATCTCATGCTGCCATTGATAAAGTTGTCGACGACCTCCGTTCATTGTGCAAACTGCCTTGATCGAGGCATAATAGAGAAAAAAGAGTTCATTTTATGGCCTTGTTACGTGTGCGTGTGTGTATATATATATATATATATTAAAAATGTGGTTTGTTGCCGTTGTCTTTGTTATTATTTCGATACAGACTTTTATATACTGCTAAAAAAGTTGTTACCTTGACAATGGATTGTTGCGATGATAAAAATGAGCGAAGAAAACAGTAATTTGCACCAGCCGGGAATCGAATCCAGGTTTGTAATATGCAAAGGTAATGTTTTACCACTAGACCGCTGGTGTTATTGGATGCATAAGTTTTTATCAAACTTATTAGTTGTAAAATAAGTAACATCATTTGAAAAAAACCATGCACCAGCCGGGAATCGAACCCGGGTCTGTACCGTGGCAGGGTACTATTCTACCACTAGACCACTGGTGCTAGTTGTGAGTAGTAAACAAATAATCTATTAAATACAAAATCGATATCACATAAAAAGCATGCACCAGCCGGGAATCGAACCCGGGTCTGTACCGTGGCAGGGTACTATTCTACCACTAGACCACTGGTGCTGTGATTGTATTGGTCAACAATCATAGTTATATTGTATAACTTACTTCGTCAAACTCTCTCGCAAACTCTGGATGCCTCTGTCTCTAGAGAGAGAAAGAGGGAAATTAAAAGCGTATGCACCCCCACAAGATCATCAAAAATGGCATCTTATAACTTTACTGTCCTGGCTCCAGAACTGGATGCCACTTTTGACCAGGTTTTGGTCCAACATCATGTCGACTACTAATTAATCCTTTTCCTACTTGCTCAAAGGAAAAAGAAACTGATGGTCCCTAGATCTCAATGGAACCACCTATCATGAAGGAGTTCACTTGATGATTCCCTTTCTTCTAAATTCAATGATGGCGATTGGCGATTGGCGATCAGCTCCTGCAGCAGCAGCAGCATCCGAGCTGAGAGAAAGAAGATGAGTGTGCGTACATGGACTCATCCTCAGACTTGGTTCTTTTACATATATATATATACTACATATAGATGGACCACAGAGTCGTCAACTTGCACACTGAACTCCACCTGGATTGCACGATGAATCAATCACACACGCCCAGCAAGCAAGCAAGCAAGCGAGCAAGCGAGGGAGAGCAGGCAAGCAGGGTGGAGTTGGGCGATCATGACAATGTGAGGTCTGCCTCAGCTGCCACTACAACATGCCATGTTGTTCATTTTGGAACACAATGGAGCCTCTCAGGTTCTCTTTCTCTCTCCCTCTCCCTCTGTGCGCGCGCGTGTGTGGAAGAAGGAATACTACCCACCAGGAGAGACTAATAAAGACGAGGACTTTTAGAGAGATGTATTTGATTGGCAGTGTCGTCGTCCCAGGCTCTCGAGTGCCTGCCTGCCCTTCTTGCTTGGGTTTGAGACACATGAAGGGCAGAGGGGAGGGACTGGAATGGACTCTGCTGCGCTCGCGAGAGTGAGTGAGAGAGAGAGGACTGAAAAGGGAGAAGGGGGGAGAGAGAGAGAGAGAGAGAGAGAGATGGTGGTGGTGGTGGTGGGGGGTGTAATGATTGTGAGTGACAGGAATCATGAGGCTCGACAGCCAGCCGGCCACCTCTCTCTCCTCCCTCAAATTTCCTGTCATATTCCTTTTTATCTTTCACTTTTTGCCTTCTTTTTTTCTTTTGTTCCAGTCTAAACATTTCCCATGGAAATCACCACCAGCACGCATCTTTATATGTTTCATCCTTCTAGTAAAACACTTGTGACCATATTACAACCGCCCGGTGAACTGATCTTAATTTAATTTCTTCAATTTTTTAATACCTACGTGTATATAATATAAGAATTAAAAACTTTAAATTTGTTAGTAAATATAATAAAATTTTCATTCTTATTATTTAGTATCCTTACACCATAAAAAAATAATTCTAAGCATCACTACAATATCATATGCTACAACAAATCCTCTTATTTTATCTTTCTTCAGCACAGTAAAATAATGTATGAACTAATATATCATATCAATAATACTTTAAGTTAAATATAAGATAATAAACTCTCTTATTTTATCTCTGTTCAACTTAGTAAAGATTATTATTTTGATGTACTAAAGAAGGATAACTTTATTCTTGTCCTCTCTATATATAAACTCATTTTTTTTCATGTTCTCCTTTTAATTATTTTTGCATTTTATTAAATCTTATATAAAGTCCTTCAATTAATTAAAAAATATTCTTATTATTTTTCACCCCAAGCTATTATAACTTATAAAACAAACAAATATATATATATAATAGCTAGAAGATCGTCTAAAATGTAAATGTAAGTGCTTCAATGAACGGCCCCAAGGCCCCCAACCCCCTTACCTAAATATACGTCCTAAATATACGTCATCTTGGTCAGCATCCCTTTTTTTTCACCCATGCTTATCCCTCTAGATTGTTAGCTGTGCAGTGGGGGTACAAACGTAACCTCCTCAGGTTGCAATTTACTTTGTATTAGACATAACATAAATTCAAATCACATTCAATATTCACTAACGGTTGTACTTAGTCTATGAAAAGAGTGGCATGCAGCAACCATTTAATATGACAATATATATACAGTGGAGAGGACCATGCATCATTGTATTTGAGTACGTAATTAAAGTATCATATCTTATATCATATCAGACGAGCAACGCATGGCTTTACAGGGAGGGTGCAGGTGAATGATTAAGCCGTGCTTAAGAATTAATTAAATTTTATATCCTTCCTGCTCTGCTACACCCTCCATATTATGATATCATATGGCGACGGCGGCACGCATTCATGCATGCACGTGAAAATTATCATATCACACGTACGTATATATATATATACAGCAACCCAAAAAAGAAAGTTCATGCAATGCAAAGCAATGCGGACCAAGAAGATTAATTACACATATTTAATTACTTTGTTTATAAAATATCTGTTGATAAAGATATAAGGTTCAGCTATTTTAATAGGGTAGAATTTTATGTTACATTTATTATTATGCTCTCTTTTTTTTTGAAAAAAAAAGGGACATCAAGTGCCCCGGCTGGCATCGCCCAACAACTACCTCATCAAAAATAGAGGAATCGATCAAAAGGGAAAGAAGAAGAGTCAAATCAGGCCATTGCTAGGTACCCTGAACTTAATTGAAAAAGGAAATGTGAGTTCACATGTTCAATAGTCATATGCATATATATAAATATAATCCTTTTTGGTTCTATAGATTCTTCGTATACGGTTCAAATATAACCTAAATTTCTAATAATAACACAGCTTGGAGTTAGCAAGTTTAAAAAAGCAATTAATAAGTTGAATGAGACATGATTAAGTTAGTAGTCTTCGTAGAATAGAATGATGATGGCTACATAACGCAGCAGCACAGAGAAAGAGAGAAATAATTATTACTTCATATGGATATATAATGACGACGGATCCCAAGGTGAGAGCGAGCGAGGGAGGATCTCTATGCGTTTTGTCTTCCACGGTTAATGATGAAATCTTCGACTACCTTTTAATCCCTTCAACGAAGAAGTTAAATAAATATTAGTCAATCGATTGCTGAAATCTTCTACTGAAATCATCGACGGAATCATTTTCAAATGCATTGGCAATTAATTGCTGTGTAAAGTGAGAGATCAAAATGGCTTTTATGAGGTGCATGGCAGCGTTGACGAATCAAAAAGTAAATAATGATAATAATAATAAAAAGTATGCATCTCTTTTATCTCGGAGGAGACATACGCTGCTCGCTCCCTTTGCCTGCTTTTGTATCCTCCTTGCCTTTTTGTTTAACTTGTTTTTTGAAAGGATTAGAAAACCTAATCAGCAGTCAGTTTTTTTATGCTATTATGTACTGATTATTATGGCTTACAGTAACTCCGCGAGTCCCAATTGACTCTTGTATTCGCCATTATTAATTATCCATTGCAGGTCGAGGGAGAAGAGCAATCGTACTCCTCCTCCGAGAGTCCACATTCTCTTCTTCTTCTTCCTTTCCTCCTCTTCCAATTGACCTCCGGTACCTTTCACCAAATATATTCCCCCTTCTACTTTGAGCAGCAGAAAAGACACGGCAACAACTAAGACGGAAACCTCCACATCTAGCAGTCGGAGCAGCAGCGCATCATCAGGAGGAGGCGCGCGCGTCCCATCCATCTCCTGTAATTTTGATGGATATGTTTCCTTCGAATCCCACCACCGCTGCAGCGGTCATGAATCTGGTGGAGAAGACGACGACGACGACGACGACGACGACCGCCACTACCAATTCTCACATGATGAGCTTCAATCTCATCCATCACGCTTCCTCCAATTCCTCCGCCTCCTCCTCCTCCCCCTCCCATCTTCCTCTCGCCTTTGCCACGTCCCCGTCCCCGATCCACAACCCTCTCAGCAGGACCACTTGCACCGTGGTGGGAGGAGGTGATCGTTCTATTTCCCATCATCATCATCACCTGAGATCAGCCGAAACCCTAATCTCATCTTTGCCGCCGCACCCGGGAGACCATCGTCGCGCTCATCATCTGGGGGAATCGTCTTCGGCGCAGAGATCGCATCCCGATCTGTGGTGAGTGATTAATCGACTTCTTCTTGGTTCGTAATTACTGAATTGAATTGGGGAGAAAGGGATCGGGGAAGCAACTCTAACCATAGTGGTAAACAATTAATCCGATCGGTGGCCGCAGCAGCAGCAACTTTAACGCTAGTAACAGCAGCAATGGCAATCTGTCGGTCGGGGGAATGAGGATGAAGAAAGTGAAGGCGAGGAGGAAGGTGAGAGAGCCCAGGTTCTGCTTCAAGACGATGAGCGAGGTCGATGTGCTTGACGACGGATACAAATGGAGGAAGTACGGCCAGAAGGTCGTCAAGAACACCCAGCACCCCAGGTATATATATATACTTAATTTCTTCTCTCTATATATAAATCTTCTCCAGACCACATATAGAGAGGGCAGATGAGCTTACAGTACTAGGGAAAAAAAATGCAACCATTGATTCTAAATGTCGATGGGAAAAAAAACCTAATTAATTTGTTCTCTTAATTTTATACTGCCTCAGTACATCAAGAAGTACGCTCAAGATCGACATGCATGTGTGTATGTTAGTGTTTATCTTTTCCTCTCTCGTTTGCAAACAAACAAACAGGCATACTGCAAACTGAACAATTAATCTGCCACCGTTTTCCTCGCTGTATATGTATCCTGATTACCATGATCGAATGCTTGACGTTACTACTGCATATATATTGATTAACTGCATTGTACATGCACTCTTTGTTGCTAGCTATTAGTTCTAGCTTTGATCTAAAGATTATGATTCACAACACTTATGCTCCTCCTGATCGATCCAAAAACGTACATAAAACACATGGAACTCAACTTGAAGAAAGGGGGCGCAAGTGGCAAAAAGATGATGATCATCCTGCACAGTCAGTCAGTAATATAATATATATACTGGAAATTAGGGAGTTAAGCCCCATGGACAATAAAGCTGGGCGAGTAGGGCCCTCTCTGGATCGCCCAAGATCATTAGAAATCATCACGACGGGAGACCACCGTCTTCTACACACACACACAGAGAGAGAGAGAGAGTGTGTGTGTTTTTTATGAAACCTGTAACTCCAGGCATATGAGGGTTCATTATTAGGGAAATAAGAACACATTAAATATTTCATACTTGATGATCCACTGATCCCGTGCTGATATATACTTCTTGTATCTGATGAGATGATGGCACACACAAACACAAACACAAACACACGGTATGACCCACTTTGGACGATCTGGTTTCTGACTTGCTCGCTGAGCTATCGGTCATGATTCCACTCTGCCTCAGCACTACATGAAAAAGGAGTGATGGAATTTGCAATCATTCCTTCTACTATGCCACTGCAGGCATGCATGCCCCATCTATTATTCACCTATTTATATATATACATATCAATTGAATCTGATGCTTCTTCGGCCTTTTCCTCACCCCCACCCTACGCACATCAGAAGGAGCCAATTAGGAACACAAAGATAACAAAACTAGCGACAATCTTTGATGCACGCGTACGTATTTTAGTTTATCGGAAGATGTTAATTTTATTTCCAAAGTTATATACGATCCATCATATATATTGGAATTAGGATTTAGGATTAGGGTTCGAAGTATATGTATATATAATTAATGGTGGATGGATGATGCAGGAGCTACTACCGGTGTACCCAGGAGAACTGCCGGGTGAAGAAGCGGATCGAACGGCTGGCGGAGGACCCGCGGATGGTCATCACCACGTACGAAGGGAGGCACGTGCATTCCCCCTCCCACGACGACGATGAATCCCAGCCGTCCTCCAAGGTCTCCCTCTTTTGGTAGCAGCCGTCCATCCATATCTATCTAGATATATGTCCTTCCCGTTTCCCATGCACGCACGTGCCATATATATATCTCTATACATATGGCTCCCCCCCCCCCCCATGTGCAGTTTGTTTGTGTACATACAAGGTTTAATCGATCAGGAACTAAACTAATTAAAATAGCTATATATATATATATCTGTGTTTCAGATTAGTGCTACATTAAATCATACGCTTTGCATTCATTTAAGCTAATTACACTAATACACGATCGATGGATGTTCCGGTGGTTGCTGCCTAACCGGAGCGAGGCCGCGTTGTCAGCCATCGGAGGAGCGTAAGCTGGATGTGGTAATCCGCCCACGCGGTCCTTCCGGGCGGCCTAACATCGCTGCCGGAATGAGCCCAGGCAAGAGGGGAGTGAGCCGTCCCCTTCTCCGCCCCGCCTTGCCCACTGCAGCGCCCCCCCCCCCCCTCCCTACTTTCTTCCAAAATATCTCTCCCTCTCTCTCTTAATATCTCCATACCACCCACAAATATCTCTCCTCCTTCCTCTTCTTCTTCCTCCTCCTCCTCCTCCCGCTGCTGCTGCTTCACGGCGAACTCACCTCCAAATGCTCAGCAGGTACGCTGCAAGTTTTCTTTTAAGAAATGCCTTTCCGTGGTTTTGTTTCTTTCGGCCGTGCATGTGGACAGGCATTTTGAAGATTCCTTCCCTCCTTAAATTTTTTTCACCGCCTGCTATCATATCGATTTGTCATTATTATTCATTAGTGCCGTCCTCTCTCCAGCAACCTTCTTGACTCGGCCGAGTGGGCTCATATTGGGCTGCCCTCCAGAATAGTATATATATATATATATATAGGGCATCTCTTCTTTTTTTTTTCTTTTTTTTTTACCTTGGCGCTTTAAGATTCGCCCAAAGCGTGGCTCATCGGCGATTTCAGGTTCGGGCAGTTTTTAACCGTTAATTTTCGGGGCGAAGAGAGAGCGGCAAATGCGCAGGGTGGTGGGTGAGGCACGTGTTATTTCCGCTGAAGCCCATGCCGTCCCTTACGATGGCACAAAACCCATCATCACCATCATCCATGCGCCCACTTGCATGATATGATATCATCTTCCGGGCCAAGTCAATCACGCCTCCGATCTCCCGCAATAAAAAGATTTGCACGCATCTTTACGCCTCCCTCCATTGGCTAGCACTCCCGCACACCTCCCCGTGTCGGTCGCCGTCCTAAATATCTCACTCCTCCTCCACCCCCAGCCGGTGGCCTACGCGACCGGCCCACGGGCGGCTCCCCGACGCGTGTCCCGGCCGGGCAGCTGCCGGCCCCGGCGAAGCCCCCCGGGCCGAAAAAGTTCGGGCTCCGCGCCGCACGGTCTCTGAGCTTCGGGCAGGCGATCGCTACCGTGCGATCCCGAGGAAGTGCGGCGGGATGAGACGGGGCCCGGTTCGACCGGGCCCCGGTTCGGGACGTCGGCTCGGGGGGAGATGCCCCGGGAATGGTGGAGAATTGTGCCACGTCGCTGGTGAGCTTGTGATGCCCGGGGGCGGCTCATCGAGGGGCGGCCTTTTCTGAAAAGATTTTTGAGAGAATATCTCGATCGATGCGGTGCGGGATCCGAATTCCTTTCGGAATCAAATTTACCGGATGGTGGTGATTAATTTTGCCGGTAAGATCGGTCGCCTGGACCTGAATCGAAGAAAAATAAATATTTCTTTATTAATTTAAATTATAAAACTTAATGTTAGGATATTAATATTTCTTGATGAGATCTAAAAAATAACCCTACGCTATTTTTTCTAGAAATAAAAAAAAATCTTTTTTACCTTGACGAAATAAAAGCAGTGCAAGTTGCGATTGAGTTGGACGTGACAACCAAACCAAACTTTATAAAGTAAAACTAAAGTAAGAATAACTGTACGCTGACATCTCTCCATACCGTGTGCATCTACAGAAGAAATTTTTTTTTATTGAAGCAGTTCAGTTCAAGATCGGTTTAATTCTTCTCCTCCTCCTAATTAAGTTAAACCGGTTCGGTCGGCGCACGGGTCCGGTTGGGGATGCATCGTGCGGTTGGATGCATGATGATGAGCATGCATTCCATGGATGTGCATGGAGGGGGGGAGAGCCGAGGCATAGCAAAAATATCAAGGCCACGTCAGCAGTGGAGATCCGGAGGGTGAAGCGCAGCCTCTCCTCCCCCTTGTTAAAGTATCTTTTCCTCCTCCCTTCTTCCTCCTCCTCCTTTGTTTTCTTTCTTATTTCCTTCTCTCACTCCCCCACAAAAACCAGAGACAACGAATTTGACCCAAATAACCTCCTCCTCCCCCTTCCCCAGACATCTCCATTTCTTCCTCATAGGTCCGTTCTCATCCCCGCTCGCCCATGTCCGCTATCCTTTCTCTCTCCGGCGGTTCCTCGGATAGAGGTCTCCATCGCGGTAAGAGTGCTTTGATTTTGCCTTTTTTTTCCTTGAAGAAATTTTGGTCCTGGTAGCAGCTTTTTATCTTGTGTATGTTGATGGCATGTCGTTTTTCTTTTGCAAAATAAAAAAAGAATGAAAAAAAGGAAAAACATCTCTCTGCATTTGGTGTTTCCTGGAACAATTCTTTTTTGCTTCAGTTTGGTACGGGTTTTAGGGTGTTCCAGTGTTCTGTTTGAGATCCTTGAAGTCCTTTGCGGGATTTCTTTCAGAGGCCTCTAAGATCAGAGGGAATATTGTGATCTTCTGCTTTTTCTTGCGTTTCACTCGGTTTTTTAAATTTTTTTTTTCTGGAGTTTTGTCGGGGAATTTCTCGCCGTTTTTTTTTTCCTTCAGGTTCTTCGATGGTTAACGGTAGCTACGTGATCCTTAATTAGGAGTTAACTTTTTTTTTGCTCTTCTTAATTTTTTGTCGGAAAGGTAAGACTGTGGTCTTGTTTCGTGATCATTTCTTATTCAGATAGCTGGGGGTTGGAGCGTTTGAGATCCTTCCGTGTATTTTGAGCGATTTTTATGAGAATTGACGAGCCTGAGAGAGCTTGACGGATGAATTTGAATATGGAAGTTCCTGTAAATGGGAGTAAAAGTCGAGTTAAACGAACTCTGTTGGTTCGTGCATTTGGTATCAGTTTTGGATGCCAAGTTGATGCATATATTAGGTGTCATGGGGTCCTACAGATTATCTGGCTGGAAAATTGGATACTTTGCTAGTGATATCTGATCTGATTCTTGGTAGGGAAGAACGGGATCTCTGTAGCTTGGGTTTGTTTGCTGACTTTTGAGGGCCTGAGAGAAGGGAGACAGAGTAGGGGCTTCAAATGTCTACCTCGCATGAGAAGTGGACTGATGGGCTCCAGTTATCATCCCTATTCTGGCCACCGCCACACGATGAGCAGCAGAGGAAGGTAAAAGTCAGAACCTTTCTTTATATATGTTTGTTATTGTTCTTAATTATGTTTTTTAAAGAACTATTAATTCTGATGTTGTTGAAATGTTCTCCAATTCCTCGCTGGTTTCTATCAGTTCGCTCTTTTCCTATTGCTGATGTGATTTTTGAAATTTTCTCTAAGGTACAAGTCATGGCCTATGTTGAATATCTTGGCCAGTTCACCTCAGAGGAATTTCCAGAAGATATAGCTCAGGTATGAAAATTTTCCTTCGGGTTGATATTAAAAGCATTTAATTTTCTGTAGCATAAATTACAAACTTATTGCTTCACAAAGTTGAGTGTGGGTATAAGGAATGTACTATTAGATGAACTGATGGTATGCAATGTAATCTATCAAAAAAAAAAAGATGAACTGATGGTACTTAAGTCTTACTTGTTCTGCCACCTGGATTTGTCTCTGCAGCTAATCCAATGTCATTATCCATCAAAAGTTGAGCGCCTTCTGGATGAAGTTTTGGGTACTGGAATCTTATCCCAGCTCTTCTCTCACTTATTATGCTATCTTGTTCTATTAACTCATATCAGAAGTTGCTCTATTTCTACTGTTTTATTGCAGCTACATTTGTTTTGCACCACCCTGAGCATGGCCATGCAGTTATCCATCCTATCCTCTCGCTTATAATTGATGGGACTCTGGTGTACAATCGAAATGACTCTCCATTTTGCTCTTTCATATCTTTATTCAGACAGAACTCTGAGGTATGGAACTTTGGTGAATTTCTAAATCAAAACCTCTGTGTTCTAATTGCATGCCTTGAAGACATTATTTTATTCTGCCAAGTAACTAGTCCTTCCAACTACAGAAAGCATACTCTGAGCAATGGGCTATGGCATGTGGAGAAATTTTACGGGTTTTGACTCACTACAATCGGCCAATTCACAAGGTTGAGCATCATAATTCTGAAGATGAGAGGAGCAACAGTGGTAATAATGCATCCACTAGCAAGTCAATAGAGGAAGAAACCAATGATCCACGACAGCAGGAAGATAGGAAACCACTGCGACCTTTATCTCCTTGGATCATGGATATTTTGCTTGCTGCACCATTGGGAATCAGAAGTGATTACTTTAGATGGTACGAATATACTATGTGGAGTCTTGAGATTCTTTCTTCGTTGATTTTTTAGAGTTATGCTAACTGTTCTTGAAGCCTAAAAGATTTATTTTTAATGAATCACAGGCTATTTTTAATCTTATTTCAAAATTTTATTCCCTGAAAATTGTTCTTTGTTATGGACCATCTTCCATTTTGATCATCTAAACAAACTTGGTAATTTTTCCCATTCTCATTTGTAAAATGTTCAAGTGCGAATGTACTTACTGAATGACCGGTTCATATTTTCGTCTTTGATTAGGTGTGGTGGGGTTATGGGAAAATATGCAGCTGGTGGAGACCTAAAGCCTCCAACAACAGGTTGGTTAATGATAAACATCATATATTTTGTGGCTGTTTGAAGTTTTATGCAGCAAATAGTCTTGTTAAGTATGCTCAAACACAATTTATTTCTCATCTGTTCTCGCGCTCTCTTTTGTTGCAAGCCCATTCAAGAAATAAATTGATAAGGAACTGAGAGTCATGCTATAACTAATCGTCAATCATAATCCTTGCATCTTTCTTCAATTTGATTATTGGAACCTAGCTGCACAAGATCAAGTTTTGCATATTGCAAGCTTGATGCCTTTGGTTGTCTTTATCCTGCACGAGAAAAGCTTTATTTGTCCTGTAGAAAAACCAGCTCATCTATCTTTACTCAATTAATTTCTGTATGTGTTTCAAATCCCGACTTGTTTTTGTGCAGCCTCTAATCGTGGATCTGGAAAGCATCCTCAACTTATGCCTTCTACTCCTAGATGGGCTGTTGCCAATGGCGCTGGAGTTATTCTGAGTGTATGTGATGAAGAAGTAGCTCATTACGAGACTGCAAATTTGACTGCTGCTGCAGTTCCTGCACTTCTGCTTCCTCCTCCCTCAAATGCCTTAGATGAGCATCTAGTGGCGACGCTGCCAGCTCTTGAACCTTTTGCTCGCTTGTTTCATAGGTGGAGTCTGCCTTATTAATACATTATCGATGCTATTTAACATATTACTTATGATACTGCATAATTTGGATCAGGTACTATGCCATTGCGACACCTAGTGCAACCCAGAGGTTGCTTCTTGGACTTCTTGAAGCTCCACCATCATGGGCACCTGATGCACTTGATGCTGCTGTACAATTAGTTGAGCTCCTACGGGCAGCTGAGGAGTATGCATCTGGCATGAGGGTATGCTGGTGACAATGATTAGCTTTTGCAATATTTTTTGTTGCCCTTTGTAGACATATTGTTAATTTCTCTCACCAATTGTCATGCAGTTCTATTGCTAGCATTTAATTTCTAATTCCGCTACATTTTAGCTTCAATGCTCACATATGCAGTTCTTCGGAGTTTGAACCAGTGTGGATATTAGGGCATGATGTTTTTTTAGAGGGAGTTAGGGCATGATGTTTTTTAAGAGGGAGTTAAAGCATGATGTTCCTGACCAGATCAAACCAATGTGCTTCTCCAGATGTAGTTTATTGACATTTATGAAAATAAGATAAATTAAAAACCGATGATAACTGTCATCTGAACTTTAACCCGAACAATTAACACAAAATATTCAGGAATTTTTATCGCCGTTTCTAGTGATATGTACTTTTGGTTGGGTTCATTAGTATACATGCTCTTTTCATGGGTTGCAAATAATTGAATGTTTTGAATGTTACTACTATACTCTGATAGAATAATCAGCTACTCTTTGGTATCTCTTGCTTTCTGGCATCTCACATTATGCATGTAGTCTCTAACTATCTTATTTTCCCTGGTCCAGCTTCCAAGAAATTGGATGCATTTGCACTTCCTTCGTGCAATTGGTATTGCGATGTCCATGAGGGTCGGTATTGCTGCAGAATCTGCAGCTGCTTTGCTTTTTCGAATTCTCTCTCAGCCTACGCTTCTCTTTCCCCCTCTAAGACATGCTGAAGGAATTAAAGTCCAGAATGAGCTCCTCGGTGGCCACGTGTCACCACCATATAAGACACAGGTAATTCAAGATAATCGCATTAATGAAGTGGGTGATGATATCAAAATTATAAGTACCAATTTGTATTTAGTGCCATGCATATTTCAGTGATATTTTGAAGGCAATCCATTTACAAAATTTTCCTTTAGTTAACTAATCTAGCCTATCCTTTTCTGATTCTACTCATTTCTATTTATGGTGAATTCAAACAGATAGAAACTACCATTTCCGATGCCACTGTTGAGGCAACTGCTCAAGGAATTGCATCAATGTTGTGTGCGCATGGACCTGATGTTGAATGGAGAATGTGCACTATTTGGGAAGCTGCCTATGGCCTGCTTCCTCTGAGTTCCTCAGCGGTTGACTTGCCGGAAATAGTAGTCGCAACCCCTCTGCAACCTCCTCCTCTGACATGGAATTTGTACTTACCGCTGCTGAAAGTGTTAGAGTATCTTCCTCGAGGAAGTCCGTCTGAAGCATCCCTTGTGAGAATATTTGTTGCCACTGTGGAAGCCATACTGCGGAGGACGTTTCCTCCAGAGAATTCTGGTAAGTCCAAGAAGTCGAGAACTCATAACAGTATGTGGTGTTCCTCAAAGAATATAGCTGTTGCCGAGCTCCATACCATGATTCATTCACTTTTTCTGGAATCTTGTGCATCCATGGAACTTGCATCCCGTTTGTTGTTTGTCGTGTTAACTGTCTGTGTGAGTCATGAAGCCTTGCCCAATGGTAGCAAGAGACCAACAGGTTTTGGTAGCTCCTCTGATGAAACTGGGGAGCCACGATCAATAAATGGAGAGGCAGCTACGAGAAACAAAATTAGGAGAAAACAAGGACCAGTTGCAACATTTGATTCTTACGTTGTAGCAGCCTTCTGTGCACTAGCTTGTGAGCTTCAGTTATTTCCCTTGATTTCCAAAAATAATACAAGCTCCGGATCCAAAGATTCCACAAGAATGGCAAAAGTTGCAAAGACGAATGGAGCTGCTCATGAGTTGTATAATAGCATTACCTCTGCTGTATGTCACACTCGTCGAATACTTGGAATTCTAGAAGCCCTTTTCTCGCTGAAGCCATCATCTATCGGTACAACATGGAGCTACAGTTCAAATGAAATAGTTGCTGCCGCCATGGTTGCTGCGCATGTTTCAGAGTTATTTGGAAGATCAAAGGCTTGCACGAACGCTTTGTCTGTTCTGATGAGATGCAAATGGGATACTGAAATCTCTACAAGGGCGTCTTCACTTTATCATCTCATTGACGTACATGGTAAAACTGTCGCCTCCATTGTTCACAAAGCTGAGCCTCTTGAAGCACACTTGGGGTGTGCACCGGTATGGAAGAATGATACAGAATGCTCAAGTAGTAGGAAAACCAGTAGTACATTTAAGAAGGAGGATAGTTCAAACTCCGAGGCCACCAGCCGTTTGTCAGGAATATTATCAAAGCCAGAAAGTTTAGGTTTAGGACATGATACAATCATAGATGCATCTCATAAAACTATCACAAACTTGCCGGTTGATGCTCCAGCTTTGGCAACGTTTCTGACAATGGATAGACATGTTGGTTACAACTGGGGTGCCCAAACTCTTCTAAGATCTGTGCTTGCAGAGAGACAAGAATTATGTATCTCTGTTGTTTCATTATTGTGGGACAAGTTGATTGGAGCCCCTGAAACAAAAATGTGCGCCGAAGGTACATCTGCTCAGCAGGGCTGGAGACAGGTAAAATATTTATTCTATTTAATATCTAGTTTAGTTGTGTCTAAAATGTGACAAGTATTACTGCTGCTTACTACGCCATTGAGTTCAGATCATTGCAGCAGAATAAGCAGGAGGCAGAATTTTTAAAATGCATTAGACTGACAGACTTTGCCCTCACATCAGGTGGTTGATGCAATCTGTGATGTTGTTTCAGCTTCACCAGCAAAAGCAGTGGCAGCCATTGTATTACAGGTCCAAACCTCAGTAATTTTCGATACATAAGCAGTTATTAAATTTTTCTTGCCGTAATATATTTTCCCTGTATCATTCTTTTCAGTCGCTTTTATTTTAACTCTTGCACAGGCAGAAAAGGATCTACAACCCTGGATTGCAAGAGATGATGAGCAAGGACAGGGAATGTGGAGAATCAACCAAAGAATCATAAAATTGATTGTAGAACTTATGAGAAACCATGACAGCCCAGAGGCACTGATGATTCTTGCAGGTGCTTCGGATATTCTACTCCGCGCTACCGATGGAATGCTCATTGATGGCGAAGCATGCACCTTACCTCAGTTGGAGGTAATTGCAGGACTTGTGGAATAAATTTTTATTATCTGATAAACCGCAGCTTTTTTTGTTTTCTTTACTCTCCTTTTTCTTCTTGGTAGCTCTTGGAAGTAACTGCTAGAGCAGTTCGACTTGTAGTCCAATGGGGGGAGTTGGGGATTGCAGTTGCAGATGGCCTCACCAATCTCTTGAAGGTAAATTGCTGCATTGTTCTGTTCCTCAATTCGAAGTGAGCAAAAAAATTCTGAACAGATACAAATGTGTCGCTACTGTTAAACATGACACGCGTACGAAAATATTTATCCAGTGTCGCTTAGCAACCACAATCCGCTGTCTTTCGCATCCGAGCGCTCACGTACGCGCTCTGAGCACGGCAGTTCTTCGCGACATCATCCAGAGCGGCCCGATCAAGTCCGGTGGCTGCTGTGTTCGTGAAGCAAGTCCAGGCTTCTCTGATTCATCCTACCAATGCTTGAATCTGGGAATCATCAACTGGCATGCAGACATCAAGAAGTGCTTAAAATGGGAGGCTCACAGCAGGCTTGCAACCGGTTTGACGCTTGCTTTCCTTACTGCTGCTGCCAAAGAGTTGGGCTGCCCCATCTCGTGCTAAGGAACTCGTCCGGCGGCTGCAGTAGTTGTTAGCGTCCATCGCTTCTTATTTCTAGTAGCTGCCAACGTAGATGAAATATTGACAAACAATTCGGCATTTCATCACTTTATTCCGGTGTTACCTTGTCAAACTACTTGTACTGGTTAACTTCAAACTGCGGTTGTAGAAATTATTCGGCCAGAAAGTTTTCGTTTTTAAGTCGTCAAAACTAAAGCAAATGTATAATTCTGCTAACTTATATTGGCTACTGATCCCGTTAGTAAGTGCAAGTTTTTGGTATGGGAGTTCGGCTTTCGTTACTTGTGTTAGGAAAATAAGAAAATATTTCTGCTAACTTATTCTACTTAGTTTCCTCTTTGGTCTTTTGTCGGTAAGAAGGTACAGGTAGATCATACTGTAAGTAGGTTTCAATACGAGACCGAAGCGACTCAGCCGGGTTGTTTTTACTTTAGGTGGATGCTTCAGTTAAAGCTCAAGGCTCCCTCTCTCTCTCTCTCTCTCTCTCTCTCTCTCTCTCTCTCTCTCTATGACTATGATACAATGGAGAATTTTGGGTAGCACAAAGTCCAAGTACACAGATTTTTTTTCATCCTCAAAGTTTAATTTCTAAACACTTGATATCAAAATGAGATCGAGTCCAAACAGATTATCTAAAGAATAAAAGCATTGTATAGTTTCCTTTACAGACTTGTTACATCCGCAGAGCATTTTGTAAGCAATCCAATCACAAGAATACCCAATACCCATTTATATATATGTGTGTGTACATACATATATATATACATATATATATATATATATATATATATATGTCAATTGGTACGCTACAGGATTCAAATTAACCAACAAATGAAACGATACAAACCACTTGAAAAATATGGCATGGCTTGGGATGAGTAAACTCGGCCACAAGCAATGTGCTCTTCCTTCTTGAATCATCAAATGGCTTTGGCAGCCTGGATGAGTATGCTCTCGAAATATTTGTCACGGATACTCCACCACACGAACCTCAGAGATGAATGCTTTGATCTTTAAGCAACGTCGGTCTTGTGAAATGATTTAAGGTAGGAAAGGTGAGCTTCTACCATAGAACTAGCATTTTGACTTCAAATACTATGACGAGAACCATTATTAATAAGGCCCCCGCACCGGACCATCTGAATGCATGTCCATGGATGTGTCACCGGAAGCCTGATAATGAGAACCCAGATTTTGGTTAAGTTGGTTCGATTCACGGTCCCTGACCAGATTTCCCTGGGACAGCGCATTCTCATGATTTGCTCCGCCTTGAGCTATGTGATAAGGCTCAAGGCTTCTCCGGACAGGACTGGATAAAGCATTTGAGAAAACCATGTTCTTTGCTTGATCACAGCTACCGAACCTCGGGGCCTGACCAGCTGGTGCAGCTGCAACCGTGCTAGAGTTGTGGACGCCTGGGTTTGTAAGCTGCATTGTGGAATGAGGATACTGATGCGACAACTGAGGACTTGGTGATATAAGTCCATCATCCCCATCGTAGTTAATCTCATTCTGAGGCACAAGAAAATGAAAAGAAATGCAAACGGGTGAGTAAAGCTAACAATAAAGAGAAGATGAGAAGCAAAATATAAGAGCTGAAAGTACATATTTCGTGAGACTGTGAGGCCCCACTTTTGGTGGTACAAAACAGAAAAGCATAATCCAACTCTTTTCTCACGGAACAGATAGTATATAACAAGTGAATAATTTCTCGCACCAAAATTAGATGCATTGTTGTAAAATTATGCACCAGTCCCTTTAACCAACAAAAATAAGCATGAGAACATGTCTTTCAAAGAATTTTTATCATCATCTAATAACCAAACAAATTTCAGCAACGCAATCATAACAGTGCAAGAAACCAATAATTATTAAAAATACTAATTACAGTCCAAGCTTTGAGCAAGTCCATAAGTTATGAGAGCATGGCCAGATAGCTACAGCAATATTGCTAATGATTCATTGGTATAACCATATTTCTGTATCAACATCCTGCAATTCAGGCATCCACTTTTATGTATGCATTAAGAAAACAAATTTAAGGATCTTCCGTGCTAACACAATGCATACTGAGTGGGCACGATAAAGAAAATCGTAGTCATATGGCTTACCATTACGAATTCCAACAACTATAAGCAATATTTCAGAAAAATAAGATCATAAAAAAGGATTGTGGAACCTACATAAAACAAGTTAGTGAACCTCCTTTAATTGTATTCTGAAGCAGTGTCCGGGAGAAACTAACAAAAAATGAAAACTATGCTCTACTAATATCAAAAAGTTCGAAATGAATACATCCCTGAAAGACGAAATATCATAATTCATAAAATGTATAACTATAACGAACAAAACCTGCAAATAGGCAATTATGTCAGATACAGTCACCCTTGACCCTTCCTGGCTGTGTCTTAGAATCAACTGGTAGAGTTTCTCCTGCATAGAAGTGAAAAACAATAAAATATTAGACTGTTTAATTCAACACACGTAATAAAGAATTCATAGGAACCGAACTAACAGAAGTTAAATGTAGGATTACGCATTAATGAGAACCGAAAAGAAAAATACATTATATAGGCAACATATTTAGTACTACCTTGACTACTGCCAACTTGCAGTGACAAAAGGGAAAAAGAAAAAAAGAGCTGCAGATGTGACAACAAGATGCACTAAATAAAAATAATAATGATTGCGACAAATGAAATCTCTAAAATTAGAATTGTTGGCTCTCTTTGATTTATAACTCCACTATCATTAAATAATAATGTAGAAGCATCTCCACCACAAGCACTTCTAAATAAAAACTGAAATAAACAAAGACCTGAAAGCTTGGTATGAAATCATTGTTAACAGTTGATAAAAATTCAGATTGAAAACTCAGTACCATTCCAATTTCTTACCAATACTACCAATCAAGTCATGTGGAAGACTGAAGGTAATGTCTTTGAATATGAATAAATATCGGACGAATACAAACCTTAACGCATTCGGAGAAGAATATTTAATTCATTCTTAATTGTTCAGCAACTACCACCACGCTAATTGGTTTTCTTTGTTTCACATAGTTATAAATACTCGAAGAAGACATCGCCAATTTATAATTTTTTCACTTTCAACCCACCCGGTAAGTATGACTATTTATCTTTAGTAGGAAGATCGTAAAACACCTATACAAAATACCGAACCAAAAATGTTACCTGTTTTTATACTAAGAATCAACGCATTTATTGATTCTCTCAGATGCTTTCACAATAAAATGTCTTTAGACATCTATATATTTATTTCAAATAGTGAACTCCTTTAGGTAGTAAGAACACAATGCAATCCAGTTTGAAAGTATCCTCAGTTCACACGAGCATATAGCAAGATGAATATCTACAGTTTTACGTGCCACGGCTCGAAGTAAAACCTCAAAAAAAAGATATAAAGAAAAGGATACATGGAAATTGAAGCAATTTCATAAATAAATGAGAAAAATATAGCAAAAAATAGATCCTATATAATTCCAATTATTGATATGCACTGAAATATATACATTGGCCGTGAAAAAAACGTGTTGAAATAAACATACAGCAACAACCTTAATCAACCAATTCCAATAGCAAATGACATGCACATTGAGAATACCGGCACTGAACAAGGAATCTAAACATCAGACAGACAAAACGAGAAAGTCCCATAAACATTTCAGGAATGCCCAACCAATCAACGGATCGAAACGACAATTTCCACGAAAACCCAGAAGAATCCGACCCAAATCGAAGAAAATCAAAATAATCAGACGGAAAGAGGGCAAAGGGGACGTGCAAGGGCGTGGCGCTCCCCGGATTGGAAGGCAAGCTTCTGCTGCGCCATGGCCTGGGTATAGATGAGAGATAGGGAGTTTGCGGCACTGCAAAAGGTGGAGTAGATCGTTCGATCCACCTCGTCGAGACGCGAAGCGTCCGGTTTCCTCTTCTTCCCCATCCTTGCCGTCGTCGTCGACCCTGATTCGAACTTCTCCCCTCGAACTCGAACCCTAGAAGCGATTAAGAAGGGAAAAGGAAAAAATCTGCGTCCCCATACCGCAAGAAATTGTTGTTTACGGAGACCGCCTACATATATATACGCTTTAAAAGTCCTTGCGATCCGCTGAGCCGACGAAGACAGCATAACAGTTAACCTTCCTTCCCATTGGTTTATGCCTGCGGGACCAACACGACACCTCGTCCTAATCGCTAGCTATCCAACTATCTTTTCCTTCACAGATTTTTTATTTTTTACTTCTCGATTGCATAATATTTTTTTTATTTTGAGAGCGAATTTTTATAGATATCTTATCCTATATTGACTTATGTATTATTTTTTATAAAAATATTTGTTTATTAACGGTAAGTAAAAAATCTCACCGTCTTAATATCATAACTTTTAAACTTATAAACTCCTACTTAAATTAAACATACTTAAATTATTAAAATATTTCCTCACAGATTCATCTTGCTTCAGGTAAAGAAGGTGCATCTTATGATCTGGAATAGGTGAGTTATATTATCGTAATGATTTTTCATCGGATACAAATAAATAATTATTTTTTATTTTAACAAATATAGTTTTTATAATACTACGTTAGTTCTCTTAATTAAAAATATTATTATAATTTGTACAAAGCACTCGTTGTTTTATAGTATTTGATAATACATTTTATAAGTATAAATTATATTTAAAAATATAATTATTATATTTGATATAAGTATGATACTTGATATAGGTATGAGTATGATAATACTCATATTTTATAAGTATGATATTTGGTATGATATAGTAAGTACTTATTGTTAAAGTAATTTTCAGATTGTGAATTTAATTTTTACTTAATTTTAAGAAAATTATATTATAAAAAATAAAATATTATATTCATCCTAATTATTTTAATTAAAGGAGAGTGTATTCTGTGTAACTTAACTTTTTTTTTTAATTCAGTGAGTATTGAAATCTGTGAAGCTAAATTGCTCGTACCGTCTGCATTATTAATTTAATAATATACTACTGATATTTCAATAGTATTTTTACCGTATTAATACCATACAATATATTATATTATTATATTGTATAGTGAAATATGGTTGTAATATGATACTTATTTGATAAAAATATTAAAGATAATAGTATCATAATAAAAATATAGATTTTTAAACCTTAGATAATAATTTTTTATTATTTTAAAACTTTGATAGGGCGTAAGAATAATTAAGAAATATTAGAAAGATGAATAGTTATCCATTAAATTATTTTTTAAATTCCTACTGTATCCATAGGTGATTTAAGATATACACATTGAATATAAATAATTAATTATAAATTTTTTAAGAAGAATTTATGATTAATTGAATTAACTAATACATTATTTTTTTCACCGTCAAATTACTACTAAATAAAAAAAGGATTTAGAGGACCGAATAATGAATCATAATGTGAGAGCGCCAGTGATGATATGATGTAGAGAGGGGCCTTGCGAAATTGAAGCGGTGTGTTATTGTAGCCGAATTCTTTACGCTCTACAGGTGCAGTAACCGTTGCTCTCTACTTTATAGTCAGTACGTATGAATTATATTTTTTTTTTAAAAAAATAAATCTTTGCATAATTTAATGGAATATTTATTAAATTTAATCTGAATCCACCATATTCATCGATTTCTCCACATCAAGATTATCCATCGATCACAAGTTTTTTTTTTGAAAAAAAAAAGAAATAAGAAAAGCTTATGAAAAAAAAAAGGCACACATGACGTGCTACCCCCCCTTAATAATTGCCATCATCTATTACTGTACACCGAAAGGTATGGGGACCCCCGTAGAAAGTTCCACTCCTCCCCCAGCGGACTCAACCGCTGGGACCCGCATTCTCTCCCTCGATCCTTACCGTCCGTTCCCCATTTGAAGCCCTGTACGCCGTCCGATGGAGATCGATCGGGAGCCTCACGATCCTTGAAGCGGCGGGGAGAGCGGGCGCCTCGTTAAAGCGGCGAAGGAAGGGTGAGGGGGGGACAAGTGACAGCGGTGTCCGGTGTCGGCATCTCCTCTCGTTTCGCCCCCCGCCCCCCTCTTATCTCGTGCTCGCGACGGACGCCGAGATCTCCGGATCGCCGGGGTCGTCGTCTTCGTGGTGGATGCGTTGCTTCCACCATCTCATCCTTCCTTCCAGGTTTTCACCTCCCCAATTCTATTGTTTTCCTTTTCCCCTCAGTGGAGTTCGGGTTGTGAAAGTTGGACTTTCTTCCATGGTAACTCGTCTGTGATGGGGGTGGGTCGAGGAGAGATGCGATTGTGTTACGAGATTTCATGATTTTTTGTTGTCGTTGGAACTAAGTGTCATGAAAGCTGCTTCGATTCGGCAAAATTCTTATGTTTCTTTTTCTTCTCCGTTTTTTTTTTTGAGTTACGGGGGAATACAAATGTCCTGTAGACTATATTTGATTTGGTCGCTGCTCACTGGCTTTTTTGCTTTAGGTTTAGCTGTTGGTTTTGTGTTTCTTTTGATTTTAGATCATTTTGTATGGATCCACGACGGTATGTTTCTGAGGTGGGAAGATGACGAAGGCACGTGTTGTTTTAACGAGAACCTGAATCACGGGTGTCTTATAAGCTTGAAGCTCTTCGATTGGGAGACGTCTCTAGTTTTTCTTTGGGGGAAAATTTGCTGTTTCCCTTTTGATCGAAGATTTTGTATTTCGGCCTTGGGTGGCAGACCTCAGCATACATTTCACTACTGAAAATTTGCGTGACGATACGCATCAAAATTGGCATTGTTCGACCTATTTCATGCAATTAAATGAAATCGGAAAATTAGTTTGGCTTGAAAGCCTCAAATGTACATATATATTTTGGTTAACCATTTGCGTGCATTATGCTCTTATACAGAAGTTATTCTTTGTTCGTTGTTGCACTTCGTTGATGGTTCTTCCAATAACATCTCCATGATGCAGATAAGAGGCACCCAACATTTGAGGAGTTAACAAGTATTACCTACATAATGGTAGACAAACCGTAGAAGGTCTGACCTGTTGCCTAGATGAGCAGCAGCCCCAATGCTATTAACTGTAGAAGGGGGTGGATTTTTTTCTTCCTCAGCTTCAGGATATAGCAGAGGGCTCTATCGTCTGATCATTGGCTGTAGAAGTGAGGAAAAACACATGAGAGTTTCCCCCTGGAATCAATACCACTTGGTGAAACAAGAATCTAATACTGAATTTCAGCTGGCTTCCAGAAAAGAACAAGGCTCCCGTGGATGCACCTCCTTCATCTGCTTCAGTCGTGCCTCTGCAGGAGTTAATGCCACATCTCCTCCCAAAGTAGGCCCAGTACACAACCCTGAAACTTCATCAGACTCTTCTATTGGCAATAGTGCCAAGGAGTCTGTTGCTGATGATGCATTTGATGAGGGTGAAAAGAAGGTATGCCTACGAAGTAGCCTGAAGAAGCCACTGGCTGGTGGTTCTGTTTTAGCTACTCAAGCTGTTGAGTCAAATGATTCTTTGAGAGAGTTACCAAGTAGCACTGATGAGATTGCCAAAAGAAGGAAAGTTCAATGGACTGATGCATGTGGTAAAGAGCTTGCTGAAATCAAAGAGTTCGAAGTGAGGTATGGCTCCATATAAATGCAAGGAAACTTGTTTCATACTTGCTTCAATTATGACTTCGTTTTATCTGTTAATTCCAGTAAGGAGAGATTAAAGTTTGGTGGTAGATGAATGATTCAGGGGGATGGTAGACTGGTAGTTGTAACACTGAAATCGCAATATTAGGAAAATTGAGTCTAATAAATAGTATGCGATGTACACCCTGCAATAGACTCCTCATTTGGTTCCTCATTGCAAAATAAAAATTGCGTCAACTAATCTCCTTGAGAAGGAGGCAAATACTTAATGTGGTTTCAGATTTAAAAAAGAAAAGGTAAGCCACATTCAATCGATCAAGCACTATCGTCTATATTCTCCATGCTTCTGATGAATAATACCATTTGACACGCAAGCCTTTTCCTTTCCAGCTGGTTACCCTATCCTGCACAGAGTATCTATTCCATACTTATTTTTGCCTTTAATCATTTATATGATATTGTGCCATGCAGAAACTTACTACAACCATGAGATCACAAAAGCTAGCTTATGCTGAATAAGCACGGCTTCATGCTTTTTGTGACTCATTTCTAAGCCCTCATCTGATGCGTATCAAGGAACCAAGTAGGCTTCACCATGGTAGATTTCTGTACTGAAAATGCTATTTAAGATCGGTTGGTTCAGAACAATAACTAGCCAAAAGTCTCAGCATATGTAAAACAAACCCTGATTGAGTTTATTGTTTATTAATTGATTCTCATAAGAAATTTTCATCATGCAAGTCTGCAATTTTATTTTTTCTCATGCAATTTGAAACTGTCAAAATTAAACTCAAAGCCTGGATTGTAGTAGAAGTTACGTAAGGGCAACAGATACTTACTACAGATAAGTGAGATTGAGATTCTTGCTTAACGGACTTGGCGTGATATTTGATAAAATGGGTCGAAGAATTATTAATGATGCATTTTCTGTGTCGAACCTCATCTTCCTCATGTAATATGGGTACATATGGTTTCATTTTGCAGTGAGGATGATTTAACAGATACTGAATTTGGGCGTAATGGAGATAAATGTCTCTGTATTATTCTCTAAATAAGCCTTGAATGCTGGACGAAAGGATATGCAGTATCAGGGAGCTGATCTCTTGCAGGGGTGTTTGTGGATTCTGAGAGGCTCCACCAGACTTAACTGCGTGTACTGACTGCTGTTTTATTTTGTGAATTATTGCTTTGAGTAGGAAGAATCTATTTTGTATATGCCCGATTGTTTTCTGAGATTGTCATTTGAATCAAGGACTTGAAAGGTAGCTGGCCCATCACTTCTCAAGTTTGTTGGTTCAATGCGTGTGTGTGCGCGCACAAAACTGGCGTGATTTCAAAATCGTCACCCCATCCTGTTTATATGATGACACGTACGATTGATGGAAAAAAAACCCTCATTTGATCTGTTAATAGTTTAGTTTATAGAAAAAAGAAGTCTTTAATATCCAAGTTCAAGAAAGACTCCCATTTGAAGACGCAAGGGTAGTTATATTGCATGAACTTTAATATCTCCAAGTTATTATTATATGACCAGTGCTCGTATTTTTCAGATATTGACCTCGACTTGTTTGAAAAAAAAGAGATATTGGACATTGACCATCCACTGAACGTCTGCCACGTCTTTCATGCATCCATCAGTCTCAAATCCACCGTGGCGCATTAAGTCTATAAATGATGTCACGGCTCCGCACAGACTTCCTCTCCAATCGCCATGGCTCCGGAAGCGGAAGAGCAAGAAGCCTGCGCCGCTGCCGATTACACCCCTATCCTCCGGAAGCAGCGCTCCTGCGCATGCCCGCATCCCTTCGTCGGCAACCGGCGCAGCCGCAGCGGCCGCCGGAGAACGACCATCGACGCCGATGAAGCGCTCGATCCCCTCACTTATAATTTTCGGCCGTCGCCGCCGACGACTACGCCCGGCCCGAGACTGCGCAGGCTGTGGAGGAGGATCCTGACCTCGGCCTCGCCGGCTGCCCACGCTCATCCGCCGTACGATCCGTACACTTACGCGCAGAATTTTGACGAAGGTTCGGCGTCGGTGGAGCCGGAGAACTTATGGCGGTCCTTCTCGGCGCGGTTTGCCGTTCCGGCAAATCCAAGGATGATGATGCGGTACAGCGTCAATGGCTGATCTATCGATCTCCTCGAATTAATTTAAGTCGACGTGTGGGGGGTGTGTGTAATTGTTGTGCTATCTAATACGATGAGGGAGATGCGTGCCAATAATTTCCTTTTCAGTACTAGCAGAGATGGAATTAAACTCAAGTAAACAACAACAACAGCAAAATAAAAAGAGAAATTTTTTAGCGTGTAAATTAATGAAGCAGATCTACCGGTTCTTCTACTACTACTTTATCGTTCGATTAATTTTCTTCGTGGAGGTGATTCAGCTTCCTCTTCCTTTTTTGCTTTGTTTCTTCAGTTTTCACAGCATAAATTTTTGACTTGATCAGCATAATACTTGTGAATCTTGTCACTGATGCCAAAGAAAAAACATCAATACTTTGAGGGTGCATATGCAGAACAAGTAAAAGGCACAGAAAACTGTGTTTTCACATCTCTGCTCCTGATCTCCAACAAGAAAGACAAACGAAACAAGAAAAGCATATCACTATATTTATGAAGCTTTCAATTAATGTAGCCTTCATGAATAGACTAATTATAGGGATTCTTGACTTGATGAAAGCAACCACTGAAGGGGATTCCCAGGCTCTGCTTTCTGCGTTCTTTTGTTTTTTTGTGGCTATCACCAAAAAAATAACCACTGAAAGGACCAGAGTTGCGTGACTGTAAGTGCCCTGTGCATTTAATTCTTCGGTTCCTTTCACCCGGAAGCAAAGTTATCTATCATGATCGAATAAATTCCACCCAGTTCCTGATCCATGGCTGGGCCACCGACTGGGCTTCAGTAGCAAGTTGTAGCCATCAGCGCAAGCAAGCCAATAATGACCTTGCACCTTATGGAGTTGGGTCGAATGTGCTGGAGAGTCGGAATATTAACCTTCCCCATTTGTGAGAGAGAAATATAGTGGCTCTAAAGCGGATGCATTCTAAAAACTCATCTCAGTTAGGAAGTCAAATACTTTTTATGGTATTAATACGGTCGTATCTTTTCTTACTTCATGTCAGAAACTTTCAGCTAGCTAGTTTAGATATTATGTACGGTTAAGAAAATAATAATTGCATTCAGTGAAGAGATATAAAATTAAAGAGCTAACATGAGAAACATGAGGTATATATAGAAAGTAATTACTATAACATATATTAATTTTTGGGCTGTATACTTTTTTGGCAACTTTGGAATCATTTCTCCTTCTATTGTCCGATATCTATACCACTATTTAAACTTTTTGGAGGGATTTGATGCCAAATATCTAAACTATCTCTCATTATAAATTTTTCTATATTTTCTTAGATATCCTTAAAACTGATTATTCTAACAATCTTTCGTTGGAATCCTAATTGCTCTCTAATCAGAAGAAGAATATGCACTTTGTGCACTACTAAGAAAATTTATTAAAATCTATGTTCTTTTGGTTAAAATAATTAAGATTGTAGATTAAATGTTTACTAAATTTTATTGGTAGAATTATCTTAAGCATTAATTTTTATTTCTAAAATTTATTTTTAGACAACAGAGCATCTTCTAATATTTAAAATTAGGAATAAATATTTTATTTAATTAATTTTTTTATTTATTATAAATAATATACCAAGATTACTATATTATTTATTTCCTTAAAATATATCTTATATATTTTTTATAATTTATTTTTTAAGTATATGATGTTATTTTATTTTTAATTATATTTTTATCTCATTATAACTTGATGTAATGTGTACTTATAATTAATAATTTGTGAAAAAGATGTACATAAATTGTATGTTTGTCTGGTTATAGTTGGAGAGCCTTCATGTAGAAGCTCTTATCGGATCTACATGAAGTAGATCCCTCTATGCGCTAAGGACGTGCAAAGACTTTATCGAAGTCATGTAAGATGACACATACCTACTATTGTGGGATAGTGTGCTAGTCTCCCTATATGTAAGGAGCACTACGGTGGCACCTCTTCGGGTATGCACTAGGTAGACTCCCTTACTGTGCAAGACATGTACAGAGGCTATTGAAGAAGTAGCATGCTAGCCTCCATCTATACAAGGCATGCACAAAGGTACCTTGTTGGATCAACATAGGTGGACCCCTCTTCCTCACTATGCAAAACATGCACAGAGGCTACTGAAGAGGCAACATGCTAGCCTCCCTCTATGCAAGACATGCATTAAGGTAGCTTGTTGGATCAACACGAATGGACCCCTCTTTGTGAGATGCATTGGGAATCTAGAGTGTAGCTGTGTGAGATAGTGCACAATCCTCATTTACGCGAAGGGTGAACAAAGCTGTTTGCCTAAGTCAAACAGGTACAAAGCATACACCGGGAGGGGTGTAAAGTGTATCAATGCATGCAAATGATTTACCACGAGTGGATATGATCGAGAAGCTGATGAAGGTATTGATGAATTTAGATGGTAGAATATTATCATACCCCAAAGGATATAAATTCAACAATCCCCTAGTAAATTGAGAATTTATCTTGAGTAGATATGACTAAGAAGTCAATGAGGCGTCTAGAAAAATACCCTCAATCACTATCATCCATAAATAAGATAATTAATTACTCAACTCTCTTTTACAATCATGCTTAAAAACTCTCTTTTCTCCAATATCAATTATTTTCTATTGGTTTTTAGGTTAGGTTATTGAATTTATATAAGAGAATATATTATTTATTTTTAGAATCCATATTCTTGTTACGATTGCACTTACGGTGAGTATCATCTTCACCTCCTAAAGTGTGCTTCTCTAAGACTTACTTGGATTAAGGTAACTAGGCTCTTTTGGACCTTAGGTTGCCAAGTAACATAGCCCATGACCTTGGTCCACTCATTACGTATCTCAGGTCAAGTGAGTGCACCCTAGATATATCCTCAACCTTAATTCAATTTGATTAAACTAGGGCTGAAGTAAGTATGCATCGTGGCTCTATGGTAACCGTAAATATTCTTCGGTTTAGACTATGATATGCTATATAAGTTTTTAAAAGAAAGTAAATGTTGAAGATCTTCTTCTTAACTATATTTGAGAAAAAAAGAAAATTTTATTTACTGCAAGAACTATCAAAGACCCACACCACATGATGGTGTGATAACTATACTATGTGGTCTTAAACCTATAATAAGGAACTAAACTATTAGAATGGTTCTTGATATGAATCAAGATACCTAAGCCTTTCATAAGGGATCATATTTATTCTTAGGAGGGGTAGCTAGGGTTATGTAAATAATTCTTCTAAAATTAAGAGAGATTTGAACTCAATCTTCTCTTTAATCAAGTCAGCTCTCTCCAAGGTCGGTTAATTTTCCACAGTAGAGAAGTGCTTTGGGCAAATGATCTCAACTTTCTATTAATTGGAATTAATCTACATCTTTATCTCAAAGCCTTCAATCTGATTTAGAGTTGGGAGAAAGCCTTCAATCTAATTTAGAGTTGGGAGAAATCTATCATAATGCTTCCTTCCTCTTTGAAGTAGTTAGCTAAGGTTCTTTCAATCACATTGCTTCTCTATGATGGAAATCTTCTTTGAGCAGATAACTAAGTTATGTTTCTCAACTGACTTCTTCATCCTTATTTTGAAGCAAGACTTAAGATTCATAGTTGAATTGAAGATGAAGGAGTCGATTTGGATCAATGGTATGCAATAAACGGATAGAGTTAGGTGTGTCTCAGGTGTACTTAGGGTGCGCTTCGATGTGATAGGAATGAATCAGAATGCATCTAGGGCATGATTGGGGCACATTCAAGATCGGTTGAGGATACGAGCTTCTTTAGAGTAAGTCTTTGATAAATCTTTACTTCACACTTAGATCAATGGTCTTCCATGAGTTAAACATGAATTTTTAAAAAAAAATTTACGTCTTAAGTTGAGTTTGACTCGAGTCTTGAAATGATTAGAATCTCTTTTGAGTAAAACTTAGGCTCAAGTTGATTGTAGCCTTCTTATGATAATCTTAAGTCTTACTTTTCTCTAATTATATTTTATTTATTTATTTATTATTATTAGTCAAGTCCCGATCACTTTTTAATATTTTTTATATATCAAGGTCACGAGATAATTAATAATAGTCGCATGGTTAATATTTTAATATTTTAAGGCCCACATAATAATTAATAAATTAAAGTTAGGCCAACAGCGGACCACATGCTTAATATTTTAACTATTAAAAGAATTTAATTAGGCCCACCGAATGATGAATTAATTATTATTTTAACAAACAAATCGTGAATAGGAAATTTTCGTCCTTCATAAGAGGAGGGCGGCGTGAGCGAGGGAGGGGAGTGAAGACTGAAGCGAGTGTCGAGCGCTTCAATCTCAATCGAAAGAATGGGGAGCGACTCCAAGATGGCTGAGACGGTCAAGTTCACCAAGCTCTTCATCGATGGCAGCTTCTTGGATGCCGTCTCAGGTAATGGTTTCTTTTCTCTTAGCAGTGAGCTACAGCGGCCGGGGAATGGGAATCCGTTGATCGTTTGATTTTTATTTAGGTCAATGTTGAAAGAAATTAGATAGATTCTTTTGTCATTTGAATTCTGTTGGATCTTGTTCGTGGGAGTTTGTTTATTTTGTCGAATCAATCAGGTAAGACTTTTGCGACGATGGATCCGCGAACGGGGGAAGTGATAACGATGGTGGCTGAAGGTGACAAGGAGGATGTGGACTTGGCCGTGAAGGCAGCAAGAGAAGCCTTTGACCATGGGCAGTGGCCTCGCATGTCTGGATTCGTAAGAAGCCCTTACCTCTTCCATCGTTTGGAAAACAGGCTTTGCGTACCACTAAAAGAAAAAGATACTCTTTCCATCAAAAAAAAAAAAACACTCCTAGGAACAGCGTATGTTTGCACTTCTGCTAATATGAAGGCAAGGTGCATTGACTTAAACCATCTCGACAAAATGTGTTAATGAGTAGAACATACAGGTTTCTGGTAAATTTAGAATTTGAGAATTAGATGGGTCTTCAACTTATTAATTGTCATGTTGCAAACGCACATTGTCATTGACTTTTAGTATCCTTTTGATGGTTTATTAATTTTTTTTTTTGTTTTATGATGTTTTAGTGTTGATATTTTTGTGCTTGTAATGCTAAATCTATTATTTCATGCTCTTTTTCTTTCTTCTTTGTTTCTTCTTTTTCTTCTTTGAATCATCTTTAGGAAAGAGGGAGAATTATGATCAAGTTTGCTGATTTGATTGATCAACACGTCGACGAATTAGCTACACTTGATACCTTAGAAGTGGGAAAATTGTATTCTCGAAACAGGATAGTAGATGTCCCTGCTGCTGCTAATACGCTTCGTTACTGTGCTGGTGCCGCTGACAAGATCCATGGCAAAACACTAAAGATGGTTGGAGGGTTCCAGGGTTACACTCTTAAGGAGCCTATTGGTGTAGTTGGGCACATAATACCTTGGAATTTTCCAACCACCATGTTCTTCAGTAAGGTCTCCCCTGCACTGGCTGCCGGGTGCACCATGGTCGTCAAACCTGCAGAACAAAGTTCATTATCTGCACTCTACTATGCCCATTTGGCTAAGAAGGTTAAAGATTGGTGTTTTTTTTTTTCCCATAGTTAGAATTTGCTTGGTGTTATCTCACGGCTGGAATTGCCAACATGACTTGATGGGCACCCAGGCAGGCATTCCTGATGGTGTTCTAAATGTTGTCACTGGTTTTGGCCCAACTGCTGGAGCTGCCATTGCTGCTCACATGGATATTGACAAGGTTATTTCTTCTATATATCCAAAAGACTAGGTAGCCAAAACTCTATAATGAGTTAACTCTTATTGGTTTTAGGTAAGTTTCACAGGATCGACTGAAGTAGGACGTTTGGTGATGGAGGCAGCAGCTAGAAGCAATTTGAAGAGTGTTTCACTCGAATTAGGAGGGAAATCTCCAGTAATTATCTTTGATGATGTGGATATTGACATGGCTGTTGCCCTTGCTCAAAGGGCATCGTTCTACAACAAGGTATGTTCCTATTTTAGATTTTAAGTTTGCAAGTTTTTTTTTCCTCCTCAATAGTGATGGTTCATGCAGGGAGAAATTTGTGTGGCTGGATCGCGTATCTATGTACAAGAAAGGATTTATGATGAGTTCACGAAAAGGCTAATTGAGAGTGTTAAAAAGTTGACAGTAGGAGACCCTTTCAACCCACATGTTCATCAAGGGCCTCAGGTTATCTTCTCCCCTTCTCTTTTTTTTATTTCCCCAAGAAACAACGTGTCTTTCCGTATCAGCTTATTCATATCTCTTGTGAAGGCTGATGAGAATCAATTCAAAAAGGTCCTCAGATATATTGAGTACGGTAAAAGAGAAGGAGCTACAGTTCTTACTGGAGGCAAGGTCTGTGGTGAGAAAGGTTACTACATAGAACCCACAATCTTTGCAGATGTCAAGGTAAAACTCCCTCATCCAACTCCGTAGCTTTTGTGATCTTTAATTCACTAATTGATTGTTGAGCAACATTATGGACAGGAGGATATGTTGATATGCAGGGATGAAATATTTGGACCAGTGATGTCCCTCATGAAGTTCAAGTAAGTTTCATCATCTAGTTTCCTTTCTATATAGTGTACGTAAATATGCATGTAATAAGCCATAAAGTTAACTAGTTGGAATTCGCCTCATGGATGTTTTGAACCATACCCAAGAAAGAGCAACATGAGTAAGCCATAAAATTAGGTGAAACTTAAAGATTTTTAACAATTATGCGTATTTGTTTAAATTTTTTTAACCAGGACGATCGAAGAGGCCATTGAGAAAGCCAACAATACAAGATACGGATTGGCAGCTGGAGTTGTAACAAAGGACTTGAACGTTGCCAACAGGATGTCGAGATCGATTCGTGCAGGTATAGTTTGGATCAACTGCTATTTTGCTTTCGAACGGGACTGCCCATTTGGTGGCTACAAGATGAGTGGGTTTGGAAAGGACATGGGAACAGATTCAATTGAAAAGTATCTCCAGGTGAAGTCTGTTGTTACTCCCATCTACGATTCACCTTGGCTTTGATCAAATGTATCCAAAAAACCCAAGAGGCCTGAATAGTTAGTTATCTTAGGTTTTTTTTGAACTTTATGAAATCAAGAATTCCCAGCTTCTCTCTCTCTCTCTCTCTTTTTCTCCTTGTTTCTTCTGGCCATCGTTGGATGAATAAAAATGGGAGTTGCTTGACTGCTAGTATCCTGTGCATTTGGTGGTTGCATGGAGACACAAGTTGGTGACGAAATCGAAGCTTGCCAACTTTTGGTCTTCGGCATTTGGTTCAGCGCGCTGTGAATCAAAGACGGTGCTCACCTCAGTCCATGTCACAGATATGCTTTCCCTATTCAGAACTCTACTTCCAAAAAATTTGTAGTTTACATTCATTCATGTCTTGCAAGGTACAAGAATTAGCTATCACGTCTCTAGGCAGATTCATTGCGAACAAAAATACATGATTCGAGCAATAAAAAATGCCAGAACCAACGTTAATCACTAAGCTGATGCCGTTCATCCCGCAAAAGTTGCAGTCCTGTTCTTTACAAGCCATACCTATTTTGATGCTAGACCTAACAGAGACGAAAAGATTCTTCTGGCCTAAGCTTTGTTTCTTGCTTAAAACCAATCATACATATGATGCGCATGCTTGTCATGAGATGAACTTCACATAAGCGTAAACGATCAACATGTCTTCTCATTCATTGAATTTGATTTGTCAGCCAAACAGCGGTGTCTTCCTTAATCGTTCCAGCTTCAGTCCAAATTTAATGCCTACCAAGCAGTTGTAATCTGATGAATCTGGTTTCAACCCAAACAGTGTCATTCTTTCAAATGATTCGATTGCTTTCTTGATCCTCCCAGCTCTCGCATACCTCCGGGTGATCAAGGCAAATGTTTCTTTTGTCAGCAAATTGCGCTGCATCATGGACTCCACTAAATTCCATATGAGTTAAAACTGTTTGATCTTCCCAAGTGCTTCAATAAGGTGGTGGAAGGTCTCAGTTGTATGCAAAAACCCTTCTGCCTCTCAGCCCAACGAAAGAAGATGTACACCGGCATCCTAGCAATACTGAGCTTTTTCAAGGCTTTGGTTTCCAAGGCTGGAGAGACACTTACGCCAGCTTAATCTAGTCGGTAATTGATGTTTGAACTCGGCTGGTTGGACAGTATCTTGTGCAAATTTTTTCGGCCTCACCAGTGACTGCGCTATAAGAAGATGTGGGAGTCTCATCATCATCAACAGGCTCAACAATGAATTCTGTTCTCCCCAGAATCATGCTCGGAACTCGGAGAATCCAGTCCAAATTGTGACATACCGACTGAAAACTGTCGATGATGGCAACGACACATTTCCTTACTGATTGGTCTGAGCTCAACATTTTTCACTGGATCACACAAACGGTGAAAGTGATCGAGAGAAGTAAATATAAGATTAGCGTGATCAATTGCCCCGCGAAAAAGCATTAACTCCCTCAGTTTCGTTGATTTTGCTAGTGAACTGAAGTGGTAAACTAAACCCACCTCGTCTAAGAAAAAGAATCAAACGAAATAAGGTTCAAAACTCTTCCTTTATGAATAAATTACTGAGCGAATCAGGTAGAATCAATCAGTTACAAAGGCTACTTTAATGTCAGTGTGTATGAAAGACAACGAACATGACAGTGCAAGACACTCCGTGGCTTAATCTTTCTATTTTAAATAAATGCATTTGATAAATTGATTTTTCCTTTACCCTTATTTAGGTTGATTTTATTATATACAAGAATCAATTGCAGGAACTGTTACAGAAAGAAGGATTATCCGTACCAAAATATAGAACAACAAAGTATAGAGAAGATCATTTCCCTAGTTTTTCTACTAAAGCAGAAGTAAAAGGTCAGTGTTTCTTAGAGTTTTTACCTTATTAACCAAGCTTATTTTAATAATGCCAAAAATAACTTGGTAAAAAATTTTTTAGCCACACTGATAGGTCAACATGCCACGCGAGAATGTTTGACCTGTTTTTAACTAAAAAATGAAGCTTGGGCTCGCCCATCTCTTAATCACCGGTTCGCCCAATCACCGGTCCACTTGCCCGTTGACCCGGTGCCTCTTCTTGCCCCTCCTCCTCCTCCAATCGATGAGTTCACTAACTATGGTGTGGTGATCCATGAAAAGGTAGAAAGGATGAATCTCTTATGTATGATTTCTCCTTTCTACCTACTAGTATGAACTTTAGTATTTTTTTAAAATAATAAATTCATTCCAATTTTACCTACTAAAGATTTGACATATTTTTTCACATTTTAAGATTCTTAGTTTGGAACATTATTATTTTGAATATTATCTATTGTATTAAAATATTCTTCTTTTAACTGCTTTGGAAAAAAATTCACAAATATATATATAATCGTATTCTAAAGAAAGATATTAATTTTCAGATAATAATATAAAGATTTAATGTCTTAGGTACTTTTATACTGCCCTTTAACACATACCCTTTTTTAATGTTGTTTGTAGAATTTTGTCATGGCTTAAAAGTTGCATTCAAATTTAAGTTATTTTTATTTTATTTTAGTTTGATGAATTCATGTTTAAGTAGTAATTAAGCGGAGCAAATTAGCATTTTCAAATTCACGTATTATATGGTAAGTATTAAATTGAGATGGCAAGAATCTCATCAAGGAGTAAAATTTTACTTTAGTCATCTTTTTTTCAAAGAAGTCGACAAAAATACAAAGAATATATGTGATAGATAATGCTAAAAATTCATACTTTCTATTTTGAGATGCTCAACGTAACACTTTAAATGGTGTGGGCAAGAGGGAGGACGTGAGGGAGTGAGATTTAGATAGGAGAGAGTCGAGTGATACTCCCATTAGAACATGGACACTCTATTGAAGATGCCGGAGATCACTCCACCAAAAACAATGCCGGAGATCAAGTTCAACAAGCTCTTCATCAATGGCAGCTTCGTTGACGCTGTCTCAGGTAATCGTTTCTTCTCAGTGATGAGAGTAGAGCAGTGGTCAAACCCACTAAAGTCAATCGCATTGTTCGTCTGGGTTTGTTGTTGTATTTTTGCTGAATCTTTTCTCGACAGGCAAAACGTTTCCGACGATTGATCCACGCACAAAGGAGGTGATAACGATAGTGGCTGAAGGAGATAAAGAGGATGTGGATTTGGCCGTGAAGGCAGCAAGGGAAGCATTTGAACATGGCCGGTGGCCTCGTATGTCTGGATCTGTAAGAAGCCCCTTTTACCTCTCCCCTCTTTTGGAAAACCATGCTGGGTAGTACCACTGAATGCTCATCTTATGGAATGATTAATATGCAATCATATGCTTGCGTTTTTGCCGATGATAAAATCCAACCCATTCGACAAAAATGTGTCAATGAGTAAAACATAGAGCTTGTGAGAACTTAGAATTTGAGAATAGTTGGACTTCTTTGTTACATTTGAGTGCTCTTTTGATGTTTCCTCATTTCTCTCATACATATTGGCCAAATGATCACAGACACTCTTTTCCTTTCTCCTTGGATTTTCTTTTTTTTTTCCTTCTTCAAATCATCTTCAGGAAAGAGGGAAAATTTTGATGAAGTTTGCTGATTTAATCGATCAACACGTCGAAGAATTAGCTACACTTGATACCCTGGAAGTGGGGAAGCTGTTTTCCGTCAATTTGATGATGGAAATCCCTCGTTCCGCTAGTATGCTTCGCTACTTTGCCGGTGCTGCTGATAAGATCCATGGCAAAACACTAAAGATGGAAGAAGGATTACAAGCTTACACTCTTAAGGAGCCCATTGGCGTGGTTGGACACATCGTACCCTGGAACTTTCCAACCGTCATGTTCTTCTTCAAGGTCTCCCCTGCATTGGCTGCCGGCTGCACCGTGGTCGTCAAACCTGCTGAACAAAGTTCATTATCTGCACTCTACTATGCCCATTTGGCTAAGAAGGTTAAAGTTTGATGAATAATACATATACGTATATCTTGAGAATTTGCTTGGTATTATCTTGAGAATTGAACTGCCAACATGAACCTGATTGATTTCTAGGCGGGAATTCCTGATGGTGTTCTAAATGTTGTCACTGGTTTTGGTCCAACAGCTGGAGCTGCCATTGCATCTCACATGGACATCGACAAGGTTATTTCTTTCCTCCATATAACTAAAAAGTTATATAGTTAGCTGATTATTATTGGTTTTTACAGGTAAGTTTCACAGGATCAACAGAAGTAGGACGTTTGGTGATGGAGGCAGCAGCAAGGAGCAACTTGAAGGATGTGTCACTCGAATTAGGAGGAAAATGCCCGTTAATAATCTTTGATGATGCAGATATTGACATGGCTGTTGATCTTGCCACAACGGCAGCATTCTTCAACAAGGTAAGCTCTTATTTTAGACTTATAAATTTGCATATTTCTTTCCTCCGTAGTAATCGTGTTTCTTCGTATAGGGAGAAATATGTGTGATTGCATCACGCGTCTATGTACAAGAAGGGATTTATGATGAGTTCATGAAGAAGGTAGTGGAGAGTACTAAAAAGTGGTCAGTGGGAGACCCCTTTGACCCACATGTTCACCAAGGGCCGCAGGTAGTCATCTCCCTTTGTTTTTTTCATTTTCCTAGGAAACGTCGGTGTCCTTTTTGTATTGAGCTAAATGATTTCTCATGTGAAGGTTGATGAGAAGCAATACAAAAAGGTTCTTAGATACATTGAGCATGGCAAAAGAGAAGGTGCTACCCTTCTTACTGGGGGCAAGCCCTGTGGTGAGAAAGGTTACTACATAGAACCCACAATCTTTGCGGATGTCATGGTAGACCTCTCTCATCCTTCTCTGCCCAGTTCTTTTGATTTTTAAGTTTCAGTAATCACGAGCAACGTTGTGGACAGGAGGACATGCTGATATGCAAAGATGAAATATTTGGACCGGTGATGTCCCTCATGAAGTTTAAGTAAGTTTCAGTCATAATCTAACAACTGGTCTCCTTTTTTTCTGTATGAGGTGCATGTAGATGCACAACTATACAACACCAACAAGCTGTAGAGTCAGCTATTTTGAGCTTTTTATGATGCCAAGTCTTTGGTTATTCATAGAAGAAATAGTTCAAGGGAGAGCAACATGGAAGGCAAACTTGAAGAATGTTTAACGATTATGTTTTCTTTTACTCCTTAATCAGGACGGTCGAGGAGGCAATTGAGAAAGCCAACAATACAAGATATGGATTGGCAGCAGGAGTTATAACAAAAGACTTGAACATAGCAAACAGGATGTCAAGATCGATTCAAGCGGGTACGATTTGGATGAACTGCTACTTCGCCTACGGTTGGGATTGCCCGTTTGGCGGATACAAAATGAGTGGGTTTGGCAAGGACCTGGGAATGGAGTCAATTGATAAGTATCTCCAGGTCAAATCTGTCGTTACTGCCATCAGTGGCTCTCCTTGGCATTGATCAATACACTGAAAAGGAAAAAAAACAAAACAAGAAAGAAGAGATTAATGATGTTTTTTTTCCCTTTTACTCAGAGAAGTGATCAATAATGCAATGATGCATTTCCTATATGCACTAAATTCCAGTTTGTTGTAGTGAGAACCTACAAGGCTACGATTTGGTTAAAATTTCTGATGATTTTTCTCTTTGATTGATGCAGTGATCAACAATGAACTGTGGGTTCAAGTCCAACCGAACGTGTGATTAATAATCTGAGATAGAGTTAGTTGAGTGGCAGGGCCCCGTGAGCTCGTGAATCTGTGTTAAGCTATTGAATTCAGGGATTGAAACTTTAAATCTTCATATATTATTGATCGAATCGACCTCAATTTGGATTATTTAATCAAACTGTAAAAGAGAAAATTAGATCTTTTTCTCTTTTATAAAACCAAAAGCAACTATACCTCAAATAAACCAGCAGCCAGAGGACCGAAAAACTTTCCCTTCCTGTACTAGTCCTGATGACTTCCAACAAGTATTGCTGAGGTCTATAAACCTTATTGCAAGAAATATTTCTACGAATTGAAATGTTTAAATAGTTCAACAGAGGAGACGAAATATAGGTGAGCAAGAAATCAGAATTTATTTTGCATTGTTATATAGCTAGCAAATCAAACAAAAATACCTCACATTCTTCTTGCTGATGCTGTATGAGATGTAAAGGTAAAGGCCACAAGTATCCAGTTACTGATCGTAAGTCGTCGACGCGAATTCCATAAAAGAATTAACCTACCTAAATAGACATGAATCAGACCGACAGTAGGCACATAACAAACTATAAATGCTATTGTACCAAAACAGACATGTATGTGCCAACAGAAGGTACAAAAGGTGATGGTTTCTGCTCTCAATTAACTGCTGTACAACTAAATGCCCCACCTACCCTTTTTCCTCATGCGAAACAAGCTTAGTTGCTGGCAAGCAAGACTTAACCTTCAAAAAGTCTTACCATCATACTACAATTCCTATCATACACCACCAAAATTCACCTATGATCCATCACTAGAGGCTGAAGTTTCTGTCGAACTTGCCGCATTCTCAGATTCTTTCTCAAATTCAGACATATTGTCTTCAGAATCCAAAACAACAGCATCTCTGTAGCCAGGATTGGGAGTAAGTCTTCGCCTCGACCTTTTCTTTGTTCCTGCATGGATCCTGGTTCCTTGATTAGTGTTGAAAACATTTCTTAATCTCTTCTTTGGACCTAGTGCTAGTTTTTCATTGTCATCCTTTTCATATTGAACAAGAACTGCTTGTTTCTGCTTCTGGATGCTGTTTTCTTGCTCAGCAGAATTGTTAAGTGAACCAACGTACTCACTATCTTCACTGCTGTTGACATCATCATGGCCTGCATCACAGTCATCATCTTCACTTTCGTCATCAGCGCTACCATCATCATCATCCTTGATCTTGCTCTTTGCAAGAACCTCAGATTCTTTGCCACTATCATCGCCGTTCCTCTCTTTTGTGTGTGATTTCCTGAGTAGTTCAGACAAGGCGTGTCAACAGAAACTTGTATCAAGTGGCACTTGGAAAATTACATGTAACATTTGGAAGGGGAGATAGACTATCATCATCTTTGTAGATTTCTCAGAATGTCTTCTAACATGAAACTTTGTATATGACATTGATTGCGTATATTCGAATTTCTCAATTACTGCTAGTGTTCTCAATGAAGTGTTGATTATTAACAAGTTCCTCTACCATTAGACAGAAACCAACTTTTTCTTTCACATAAAAAGTCAATTGTCCAACAATATTATTTATCTAGTTTGTAGGTTCTATTTTGAGGAAGGAAGATAATACATCACTCCTCTAAATATGTAGATAAACATTGCGACCATCAATTGTCATATTCTAGAAGAGAATAAATCAATAGAAAAACTAATTTAAGGTGGAAATTTGAGAGTTATTCTTATATACGTTATATAGGAATAAGTATAAGACGAGCTAATCAGAATTCATGGGAAGTAACCAAAAATGGGACATAGACAACCACTGAAAGAAAGAAACTAACTTCAAGCCGAAAATTAAAATGTAGTGAGTCGTGGATCAGTTACTTACTTTGACATCTGTGTTATAGCCTCACTAATTGAACGATCAAATTCATCTGCAAGCAAAGACCAAAGCACAGTACAAATTGACATGCAAAATAAGACATGAGGAATGATCAGAGCACACGTCTTTCCTTAGTTCCAGCAAATACATTGATGGTTTGAATTAGAATTATTTAAGGTTTAACTTAGAATATTGCAGGGTATCAATACATATTCATCAAAGTAGAAGCTAAGCTAGTAAATCTAGCACATCCAAAATAACTAGCCAACAACACAACACATCAAACCAAACAAGTCCTAGACCAGAAATTAAGTTGCAAGCCAAGCAAGAGCTTAGGTAAGGATCAAGGTTGGTTTCGTAAAACCCTATTATCATATAATGGAACACAATATAAGTAAAAAAAGACAAATCTCTTTTGGATCTTGGCAAAACTAAAATTACGTAATATGTTCTTCTAAGCATATGTGAAAGCAGGTACTGAAAGAGGTATGCCAAATAAAAAAAAATATTATTTTCAATAACTTGTATGAATTGTTGCAGAGCTCATCCAAACATGAAGGGCAATCACATAATATAACTCATCATACCAAAAGTGTAGCAAACAGGTTTGCGCTGGCGGCAGGTGCGTGTGGTCCCAATTCTAGTTGGGAAATTATCTAAAATTGCAGCACGTTTTTTCTTCAGTTTCAATTCTCTCTCTTTTTTCTGCAGCCAAATACAGCTAATTAAGTTTATTGACAGTACGTGTAAGTGAAATTTCAAACTATGGGTTATTGATGTTTAAAGTCTAGTGAATATGACAAGCAAATACCACAAGGTTCTGTATACATAAGACACAGAGATTAGTAATATAGAAACAAAGAAATGAAAGATCTAACCTTGTGGTGCTCCTCAAGAACAGGAAGGAAATCTGTCCTAATTATCTCACCAATAACTGCCTCCGATTTAGACATGCTAGATGATAATTTCTTCTGCAAATGAAAATAATTTTGATATGCAAGGGCTCACTATTAGGAAATAAGTAAAAAAGCAGTGGGCCTTACTGATATTTCACGAAATTCCTCAAGATTGGTCGCTAGAGTCTCCCATTCTGAATGAATTTCTGATGGCTTGGGACAGCATTTCCCCCTCAACTTGGGTTTCATGTCAAATTTAACTACTTCTTTGTATATCCTATGCCCAATGTTTGGATCGCCATCATACCTTGAAATACGCAAAAAATTCATAAAGATGTAATGGACTTGTAGACCTAGGTAATCTGGTGATAGAATTACATAGAACCCAAATTTCCTTTGAACGTACATGAGACAAGCAAAGCATAAATGAACAGGAAAAGTGTTTTTGATAATTTGCATCAAAGATCGATTAAGTGTTGCCAGTGATGACACATTTTCCTGAAATAGCTTATACAATCTTCACGTACAAAACCAAAGGCATATACTAGTTAAAAGGACATAACACTGAAGCTCAAATTGCAATTATACAAAGATGAGAAGCTCACATATGTGCAATCTTGCTAAGTCTTACCAATAACTGATACCCTTTTCATCACCGCCTATCTTTTCTTTTCGGAAGTTGGTGAGTTTTGCTCCTACTTTCAACTCATCACTTATGTGCCTAAGTATATCATCTTGCTGCAAAGTAAAAGATAGAAGTGCATCATGTTTGCAGACAATTAAGAAGTGAATGGAAAAAGGATATAGTTCTTATAAAATTTTAAGAGATAAATTAAAGATACTTAAGAAGGTAAAATTGATTAGTGTTTCTCAAGACGGCAAGCAAAAATCAAAATGATATGATATATAATCCAAAGTTGAAGAGCATTGCAAGGAAGAAAGCAGAAACAAAAAACCTATTGGGTCATAAAATTATGAGTGCATAACATGGGAAAGTTTAACAGTTTTGGGTGGCATTCATTTTCAAGTGTAGTACCTCATTACGGACCTCACAAAGAGCTTTTAGCATCAACAAGCGAGATACTGGATTAAGTTCTTTGTATCTCTTTCTCTCTTCCCTGGATAGGTAAAGGTCATTATTTCAGAGTTTTCACCAGCAAGCCTCACCGCACAAATGAAAGATCACTACAAACAAGTTTGGCAGTCCATACCCATGGTCGCACTTTAATGGATTCTCTCCATCAGCAACCTAGCAAAAGCAAAATAAGTAATTGACTCCACTAGTTTAAACTTTCTACAATAAGCAAGTAGAATCATTGATGACTCCTAACAATATTTCAACCCACCCATGGCCACCAGGGAGCAAGTTTCTTGCAAACTGAAGTCACCCAGGAATCATTTTCTTTGAGATTTTTGCTTGCAGGTGGTATTCCCTGAGATTCCAATACAATGAGATAAGTACAGCTCATGTTCACAATTAGTGAAAAGTAATTTTATCTGATGGAAGATAATGAAACAAGGATGAATGTCATGGTTTCATTCACCAAAATGAAATAATTGTGAGTATATATACCTTAAATGTTTGAAACTTGATTAAACGTAAAATAACCCATGAGATCTATCATCTAGTGATATTAGAAATGAACATTCATGACATCTAAAAGAAATTCTTACATCGAGTTTGTTTACGTAAACTTCAAAAAGAAAATGATTACATCAATATTGCTCACATAATTTACCCAAACCATGTCTTTTACAATGTCCTTTTTTTCCTTATAATTTCAAACTGAGATATTTGATGGTCTTGCTACTATGGACCACTTATGGTCCAAGCTCTTGAATCCAAATTCAAGATGCCAGGAAGATGTAATACAAAATCGCTGCCAGTGTCAGTCCACTTACAAGGAGAGACCAAATATTCGTACACAATTTGCCCAAGATAACTGCAGTGGAGGATTCCACGCTAATGAGGAATTTTTTATGAAAAAACACAAGTGCGTTTGGAATGAGTTTATTGATATTCTCGTGAGGATTTCGATTATATATTGGATAGTTTCATCGAATATAAAATATAATGCACGAGCATTTGCATCAGAACCAAAGTGTCCAGGAAATAAAGAAGAACGAGCTGTGCAACTCAACCTTCAAGATGGCAATATGAATCTGGCCAAGAGTATCATTCACCGATATGAGAGCGGTTTCAACCTCTTCCGCCGTAATCTTCAGATCGCTCTGGATGATCGGCTCGAAAACCTAATCCCAATCGAATGAATCATCAAAAACCTTTAAAAGAAAACAATGAAGCAACCAAGGTAATCGGCATTGAGAAAGGCAACGAAGATGGCAACAACGTACGTGCAAAAAGTTAAGAACAGAGGCCAACTCCCACCGCTGCCGAAGCTGAATCCTCGCAGATTGATGATGCTCCACCGTATCAACATCCAAATCCGAATCGCCGACAACAACGACTTCCTCCTTCGTCGATACGTCGCCAGTCGATCTCACCCCTCTCGTGCGCGTGCGCATCGCGACCATTTCGGGAGGCGGAGACCGGAAGGGAAAATAAACAAAAGTAATGGTAGGAGCTGCGCCGAGATCGAGCGATTCGAGGAGCGAAAGGTGATTGAAAGCGGATGTCGTCGTCGTCGTCGGAGAATAATGAAACGTGCAGCTCTCCCGCCCGACTCCGTTCGTTTTCCCCCCCTTTTTGTCCTGTTCATTAATTTCTTGTCGTGGAACATCTCCCCGATTGAAATATGTCACTTGAGACGCGGCGCGGTTCGGAAGCCAATGCAGCTGCGTGTGAACCTGCAATTTACGGGCCTGAAGCGCCTTGAGCTCGGCCCAGATTTGGATCTGAATCAAATAACGTATTTAGCATGCTAACTTGGTGTGCCATTCTTAGGCTGGTAAATGACTAAATGGATCATATGGGTCCGTTTTGGTCCGAGCCGCATTCATGGGCTCGATTGATATATTGCCAATGATATGGTCGAAAGTGAAGTAATTATTCATTTTTCAAGTTCCCTCCGGACTCCCCTTCTATGTTTCATTTGCCGCCACATCCCCTCCGTCGTCGTATTTATACCCATGCCTCCCCCGGCAAAACCTTTGCACTTCCCCAATCCCCCCATTTCCCATCTCTCTCCCTCTCTCGCGCACACAAATCGAGAAGGATGCAGCCACGCCAGACGTCCATCCTCTCCTTCCTCCAGAAACCCTCCATGGGGAACCAAAGATCCGGCGGCCTCCCGTCGCCCTTCTACGAGGTCATTCGCACCCCTCTCCCCGCTAAGGGAGGCCCGCAACCCAGCTCATCGATAGCAGAGGTGACCCCCGTGGAATCCGTCCCCGGGATCAGAGGAACCAACACCCCGTCGGAGAAGCCCCCACGCCGTCACGTGTCCTGGATGAGCAGTCCGGCGGAGAACGCCCGTGGCGCCCGTGGAGCCGGGTCATTCTCCAGTATAATGCACAAATTCTCGAAGGAAGACGAATCCGGCAGCTCCATGAAAGGGTACGTATCCGAGTTACGAGCTGATCTATGGTTTTGCTTATTCCGGGTCCTGATTTGTTTGATCGGTGTTTCCTGATGTTTGTTTACTACTTATTGGCATGTTTTACCATTGTTATCTATTTCAGTCTGTAGTCATGTTCACATAGCTCCGTATAATGAATCACCTTGTTGACGAGGTTATTGCAAATTTGCTCGCCTCTATATTCCTTCTGGTAGGATTGGAGCTCATCCCTTTTCTTTTTTTTTGCCAAAATAGGAGTCACATGTCTGAATATGTTCTTAATATCAGTATGGTTCTGGTTCTCTCTACCTATGAGAAGCGTAACTTGATAGCATTTTATAAGTCGATAGACTGTTGACTAAGTCGTATTGCTTTTAGTCAGAGGGGTAGAATCTAGTTATACTGTTTTTCTAGCTAATACTTTCTTTTTTTTTGCTCATGGGTATGTCTTGTAGAGGTACATGAGTTGCTAATTATCCTAAATGGCCAATATGCTTTGTATCATGCCAAAACAGATTCACTGCTGTGCCGATGCAGTACACATGCTTATTTAAATTTAGCCTCGGATGCTCTGATTCACTCAACTTAAGAAGAAAGTAAAACATGCACATGTTCGGATTTGAAAAACATCAGTATTGTTGGTCTTTAATATTATGTTTCTGATATTTTATCTTAGATTAAGCACTGCAAATCAAGGCTTAGCATCTCAATAATCTTCAAAAATATCTGAAAGTAGGCATCGGTACTCAATTGTATTTGATTTGGATGTTAACAAATTTTATGCCAATGTATCTGCGTCCCAATGCAAGGATTTCAGATCATTCCCTTCAGAGTACTTGGAATTTTTAAGGGGGCGTATTAAGGAATTTTAATGATTTTTTTCGGAGTTTCTTAAATGCTTGAATAGGCTATATTTTTTGAAGTTGAATTCCTGCAGATTCATGCGAAGGCTTTTTTTTGCTTTTATTATATGAATGAACCAAATTATCTGGTTTCTTTATTTGCAGGACTAGTGTTAATGCCACTGATAAAATTCCTGTGGAAAATGATACTCCTTCTGATAAGCAATCAAAGACACATATTTCACTGTTCAAAGATAAATGCAATAGAATAAGCCCTCTGCATCTTGATCTTGATTCAGACATCTATGAACCAGAAACTCCAGCTATGAGCCCTTCTGTTCCTCATTACAAGCGAATTCGAGAAGATTGTTCAGGTTATGACAAGAACCAGGATTCCCTTGTGACTTCAGGCAAACGGTTGAAGTCAGTATTCGATTCTGTTGCTGTGAAAAAAAACCAGGAGGCATGTGAAAGCACATCCAACAAATTTGAGTGGCTCAATCCTTCCAATATTAGAGATGCAAATGGAAGACGACCAACGGACAAGCTTTATGACAAGAGAACCTTGTGCATTCCACCTGATGCATTGAAGAAAATGTCAGCAACACAAAGGCAATACTGGAGTGTCAAATGCCAGTATATGGATGTCGTTCTTTTCTTTAAAGTGGTATGTTCCAGTAGTTTCTGAAAAATACATGATCTCTATATGAATGTCTATAGTGTTCTTTTGTTGTGCTGATGTCGCATGTGGGTCCTCTGATTTCATGTTCATTTGAAACTTGTTTCAGCTTGCTATTAGATCATTTGAAAAGACCAACTTTCAGTTTAGCCTGTTATGAAAAATCTGACATCTTAGGAAACAGTGTTTTTGTTATGCATTAAAACTTCAAAAGTTGCTAACCATTTGTACTTTTCTCATATTTAAGGGAAAGTTTTATGAGTTATATGAGTTAGATGCTGAGATTGGGCATAGGGAGCTCGATTGGAAAATCACCATCAGTGGTGTTGGTAAATGCAGACAGGTAATTTGTCCAAATCTTTATACAATCACCCTTTACATGTGATCGCATCTTGATTGGGAGCTGTAGTTTTCTTGAATGGTCATTATTTTCCTTCAAATGGAAGATTCAGATTATGTCCTTTAATTTATCTCTGAAGAAACCAATTCTGAAATTGAAAATATTACCTTCCACTGAATAGGTGGGCATCTCAGAGGCTGGAATAGATGATGCTGTTCAGAAACTCACAGCCAGGGGGTAAGACTATGATCTTGTAATCTTTATTATGTCATAATGGTTGGAGCAATTGTTAATGATACCTAACAAACTAATATTCGTTTCCAGTCCCTGCATGATCTTCTGACTTTATTTCTAACACCATTTTGCTTGCAAGGTAAACTAGCTTTGATATTAGTTGTACTATTATTTAAACAGTTATCTAGCCATTGCAAGGTCCTGACAATTGAGCTGCTTTTAATTGTTAACCTGAAAATCAACAAAGAAAAGATGTTTTCTAACTCCAGACTGATATATTATTTGTGTGGATGTTGTTGTTTGCTTGTTACTAGTAACTTATTCTCTGATCGTTAGATATAAAGTTGGACGAATGGAGCAGCTTGAGACTTCAGCGAATGCAAAAGCTAGAGGAGCAACTTCTGTAAGTATGTCGTTTAATTTATTGATTTCAAGGCTGAGTATCTTGTCAATTGCATTCTTCTAGGTAGTGATGGTCGCTTCTATTCATATTTAGTTGATGCAAATTACAACTACTTCCTTATCTAAAGGGAAATATATAACCGGGGAGAACACATGCTAATTGTGAATTTATGTTAAATGTTTTGACATGACCCTTGGTGTGCTGCATTAAAAATATTGAAAATAAAAACAAGCCACATTATGGGCCTATGGTGTCCCTGGCACCTTGAATTAGAAAGATAACCAAGCAGCTTTTTGATTAAGTAATGAGTCTACCGAACCTTCAAAACAATTACGAAATCTACCTATTAGCTATGGCATGATTCATACAATTACTATAATGAAAAAAATTTGGAATATGCATTTAGCAGTCTGGATTGTTAGCATCTGCTGCAGATGTGCAGCTGCTTTATACTACATTCTACAATCACAACTTGAATGAATCTTTTCCCTAGTCTATTACCTCGGTTTGCTATTTCTTCATCAGCTCTATTTATCCTTTGTGGTACATTGCAGTTAACTTTATGTATGCTAATGTAAAGAAGTATAAGAAATTTGCATTCGACAATTTGATTCATGTGCCTATTTATATATGAATTGGAACACATTTATTTTCTTCAGTAGACATTTTCAATATGCTTCTAAATGTGATTTATCAGGTAATTCAAAGAAAGCTTGTAAATGTATCCACTCCATGTACTCCAACTGATGGCAGTATGGGACCAGACACAAACTACCTTCTTGCTCTGAAAGAGGTTTGCCTATATCTTTTTTTTTTTTTGAACTTGGTGAGTATTGAACTCACAACCTCCCATATAGAGCCCAATTGCTCTAACTAGAAAGTGTACAGTTTGCCTATATCTTGTTATCGTTGTAGTATTACAACAATACTTTCATGTCCTTTGACAAAATATCTGTACTTGGCAAGCTGGAATTATACATGAATGCATGGCATGAAATGTTCTGTATTCAACTTCCAATTAGGACTACTGTGTTTGATTTGGTCTGTGTAATTAACATTCAGGGAGATTGTGGTTCTACTAATGGTTCTACCATCTACGGATTTGCTTTCCTTGATTATGCTGCTTTGAAGTTTTGGGTGGGGTCCATTTGTGATGACAGCTCTTGTGCTGCATTGGGGGCTTTGCTGATGCAAGTAAGCTTGTTTCTTCACCTATTTATGTCAGGATTTTAATTTTCATTCACTCTAAATGGATTAGGTTTTTGCAGATTTCACCAAAAGAAATTATATATGAAAGATCAGGTGTGATTTTAATTTTCATACTTGTTTTTTCTATTCTTATCTGCAACAAGTTTTAAATTATTATAATTGATTATTACAGGTCTCTCCAAGGAGACAATCATGACAATAACAAAATATGCTTCAGCTGGTAAGTAATTAAATTGTGCACTGAAGTATTGCATTCACTCAGTACTTATCTTGATGAAAATTAACTGCTAGTCAGGAGGAATCGACTGAAATTTATTCTTGTTGGTATCATGTCTAGGATTTGGGAACATACTGCTAGGACATACTGATATGTTATTTTTTCACTGGATATACATATTTCTGTTTTTGAAATCAATTTTGGTTCTTCGTTAGGAATTATTGTGTTAGTTCAGGCACATCTCATTCAAGTTGGTGCCAAGTGATTTTCCCTGCTCATGCGTAATATTAAATGTATAGTATTACTATGGTGAACTATTATGATCCATTAATTTTTTTTAGAGGAAGGATTGATTAAATTGACCTGTCATAAATTAGCAAAGGCATATTCCTCTAATTATTTATCTAAAGCTAATTGAAATTATCTGCTAAAAGATGCTGAATACAGTTAAATAATCAAGAAGCTTCCTGGTTGAACTTGGGATCTGTCCATGTAATGAAATTAAAAGAAGCATCCACATATGAAATATCTGATTTTCTACTGATGCAACATTAGATACGAAGAGGATGGTCTGGAAATAACCAAGTGAATCACTGTACTTGTTTAAACTGTGCTGCTTTCTGTTGGTATTTTTGAGTAGTAAATGTTACAGTATTAGAATTATGTATCTTCTACATGCAGGCTCAATGGGAACACAATTGACTTCCACAGAAGATGGTGCAGATTTTCTAGATGCTTCTGAAGTTTTGAAGTTGGTTAACTTAAATGGATTTTTCAATGGCTCTTCTAGTTCATGGTCTTCAGCATTTAACCATTCTCCAATCCATGATCTCACTTTATGTGCTCTTGGTGGTCTTATTAATCACCTCTCGAGGCTAATGGTGAGAACAACAGCATCTTCTATGTTGCCTTCTGATAGTCTGCCTAAGTGCATTTGTGGTATATTGGTATAAATAATATCGCTGTGGCTGTTCATAAGCAAACTGCAAATTTTTTTGTCAAAACCTTGGTTTCTGTAAGTGGAAGGCATGGCCTGGTGGCTTTCTTGTCCGTAAAACTGCTACGATTCAGTTTGTTGACATTGCTATGAAACTGATTCTTGATTTCTTTTTGGACCAGCTAGAGGATACTTTACGTAACGGAGAACTTTTGCCTTACCATGTATATAAAAATTGTCTGAGAATGGACGGCCAGACTCTGCTTAATCTTGAGGTTTTCAGCAATAATATTGATGGTGGTTTAGCAGGTACATTATGAAGTTCCTAGCTAGAACTTCATTCTATGCGTGAGCGATCAATGCATGTATGTTTTTGCACGTCACTCTAACATCTTCGCATGCGTCAACCACAGGAACACTATATAAGCATCTTGATCGCTGTATGACAACATCTGGTAAACGACTTTTGAAGAGGTGGATCTGTCATCCGCTGAAAGACATTACTGACATCAATCACCGACTTGACATTGTGGAGGGATTTATAAAGAATCCGGAGTTATCACTCATCATAGCTGGTTATTTGCGTAGGGTTCCAGATCTTGAGAGATTATTAGGACGAGTTAGGTCCACTGTTGGTTCATCATCCGTGCTTCTTTTGCCATTTGTCGGGGAAAGAATACTAAAGCAGCGGGTATTTTTTGCATATTCTTTCTTACAATTTTTTAGATATTATATGTACATGAGGCCGTGGCTTATTTTATTGGTTATTCTACACCCTATTTAGGTTAAAACATTTGGCTCACTTGTGAAAGGCCTTCGAGTTGGAATGGACTTGTTAAATGTCTTGAGGAAGGAAGATCATGGTATATTGTCATTATCAAGGATTGTGAATCTCCCATCATTGTGTGGACTTGATGAACTGCTTAACCAATTTGAAGTGGCTTTGGAAGATGACTTTGCTCACTACCAGGTTCGTTATGTATTTGCTTGATCCAAATTCTTTTTTGTCATCACGTAAAGATTTAGAAATTTACTGGTCCGTGATAGAGAATATCTAAATTGATTTTTATGCCTCCGGCTTTGTGATTTATCTTGTTATTGAGTTTAATATAATGGTTGCACTTCATTAATTTCGTAGGATCATGTTGTGAAAGACTCAGATGCTGAAACTTTAGCTGTCCTAGTTGAGCTTTTTTCTAGGAAAGCCACTGAGTGGTCTGAGGTCATTGACACACTCAACTCTATTGATGTGCTGCAATCTTTTGCTACAACTTCAACTTCATCATGCAAGCCTATGAGCAGACCAACTATTTCTGCAGCTAATTCCTATTCAACAAATTTAGACCATGACAATAGTGGACCAATACTTCGAATGAAGGGTTTATGGCATCCTTATGCTGTTTCAGACGATGGGAATGGTCTGGTTTCTAATGACATATATCTTGGTAAAGACTCGATGAGGTGCCATCCTTGTGCATTGTTACTTACAGGACCCAACATGGGTGGAAAATCAACCTTGTTGCGAGCCACTTGTCTAGCTGTTATACTGGCTCAGGCAGGTTATACTTGTGTCATACCCTCTCGTATGAAGTATTACTTGGAGCAGTAAAAAATGACCTATTCTTTGTTGACGTCCTTTTTTGCAGCTGGGATGCTATGTACCTTGTGATGCATGTGTTCTGTCCCCTGTTGATACCATATTCACACGACTTGGTGCAACTGATAGAATTATGTCTGGCGAAAGTTGGTGGCCTTCCTACTTTCAACATCCTTCTCAATGATGACATGCTTCATGTACTAATCTTCATATCGACTCCCTTTCAGGTACATTTTTTGTTGAATGCTCAGAGACAGCATCAGTTCTTCGAAATGCAACCAAAGATTCTCTTGTTTTGCTTGATGAACTTGGTAGAGGAACAAGCACATTTGATGGATATGCAATTGCCTATGCTGTAAGTACAAATGTCTGCTTCATGATTTTGCCTTGTTTGAAACAGTAGCTATGCCCTTGTTTTGTATAATATCCATGACCAAACCATTAATAAGTTCTATGCAAAATGAGAACCTCTCTTCCATATTCCGATGGAGTGATATTCTGTTTGTAAGTTTTTGTATGGTTTTTATATGCTTTCTGGGCCTGAGATGTTTAATAATTCATGGTTGCCTCTAGGTGTTTCGTCATCTAGTAGAAAAGGTTTGTTGCCGGTTGCTATTCGCGACCCACTACCATCCACTCACTAAAGAATTTGCATCCCATCCTCGAGTAAGTCTGCAACACATGGCCTGCGCCTTCAACTCAAGAGATGGAATATCTTCCCCCGGGAACAAGGATCTGATCTTTCTATACAGACTTGCTGATGGAGCTTGCTCCGAGAGTTACGGACTGCAGGTAGCTTCAATGGCAGGCCTTCCCAATCCAGTTGTTGAAGCGGCAGCCGGTGCCAGCCAAAAAATGAAGCTAACGATCAGTCGACATTTCAAGTCAAGTGAAGAAAGGTCGGAATTTTCCACCTTGCATGAAGAATGGCTGAAGACACTTTTGGATGTTTCAAGAGTTGATATCGGTTGTTGGAATGAAGACGCTTCTGATACATTGCTTTGTTTGTGGCACGAAGTGAAGAACTCTTACAGAACCAGGTAAATATCGCTTGCCGTCTTCGAACTGGTCTTTTGTAATATAAGCTTTGGATTGTTGCATGTTCACCCATCCCTTCCAAATGGGGAGCATTTTTTGTACATAAGAAGCAGTTTGAGGAACTGCATTCACCCTGAGGTAAAATTCAACGTACAGGGCTTATGAGTATGACAGTGGGGTTGCCCCGAGTACTGTGTAGGCCATGAAATATCCCTAATGGTTTCTCGATGCATGATTGCGTTCTTGGTTGGGGCGGAATGGGCCCAATAAGATGCTCCCGTATAAAAGCTTGGGCCGAAGTTCATCTCTTCATGCAATGGGTATTTGGGTTAGTTTTTGATTCTGAAGTTGGGATGGTCATGTTGAGTTTTTAGTTAGATTAGTTACGAGTAGAATAATAATAATTTGAAATCGAGTTTGGGTTATATAAGTTGGAGATCAATCAAGTTTAGTTAGATGCTTATGAAATCTGACATGTTGTCATCTCGATCTAGGTTCCTTTTTATTCTAAATAAACCTGCAAACTCCTATATATTTGAATTTGTGTTATCCTTTTCTCTACCTTTATTAGATGGCATATATATTAACATCAATTAATCTAGTTGGTCGGTCCACCTAATGTATAAGCCGACTGTACAAGGCAGCTAATTGTTGGTATTGTTTAAACTGATGCATTATGCGGTCTGCGGAGTGGTTTGCCAGACTCGGTATCAAGATCACCTAAAGATATTCTTGGGACCCATCTGCAGCAAAATTAGGATACTTATATAGAGTATTAAATGCATATCTGCCTTGGAGAAAAAAGACATTAAGCATCATTTATATATTTTGGATTGTTTACGTTAGATGGCATTATAACATCAGGCTTCGTCATCATAGTCTAGAATAATCATAATGATTCTCCTCTATTATACTATTTGAAACCCTTGCAAGTATTTGAATTGCTTGGTTTGGTTGTTAAAATATAGGGATAACAATCATGCTAACACTATATTTTAATACTCTATTTGCACTTAGATCTTTTTGTAGTTTTAACATGCATACTTTTACTTTTAGTTAGCTGACTTTTTCGCTCGTGATTTTTTTTTCAAAATTAAAATAAGGTTCTCTATCGTCGTCGTCATATATATAGGTTGGTCATTAAATTCAATTGAATCATTTGATTTATTTAATTGGTTAAAAAAAAATTCAAGTTTTTCTCTCACTAGAGGTTGCTTTGCTGAAGGTACAATGGGATGTGTCTTCATTCTATTTCAAACTTAATTATAATTTATGTTATCCACAGTCAACAGTCCCTTAGTTCAACCTTCTTTCTTTTATCTGTGTCCTGATCAGAGGGTAATAATCACAGCTTTCATATAGATATCATTATGAGTGGTTAAAATGGGAGAACGTCGTAACTCAAAGATGTTGTGACAGGTGGTCATCCCATGGTGGAAAGCTGTGATGGGAGGATATCACAGTGGGTGGTAATGTTATGCTCCCTTTATCTCATTAGTGACCATCATACGATCTAGGTGTGATTTCTTCTCTCTTTTTTTCTACTAGTTTTACCCTTGCAGTGGTGATAGAAATTGGTTCTTCATAAAAATATGTTGCTATGGTCTAGGAGGTGCTGGTTGTACGGTGTTCCTTAATTAGTGCCTCGAGCAATGCCTTAAGGATGTCTGTCACCAACAATTGTTGTGTTTAATCTCATATCATCACCGTCCGTGTTCTTGAAATGAACTTGAAGGAATTATTTATTTTTCCCATTTATTTGTTTTTTATTCTTATTCAATTTAATTCACCGTTGAACCCCATTTAATAGACATTTCTGCATTTTCTGATCGTCTAACTTTTTTGATATGGTGAATAGTTTTTAGCTGGTTAGTATTTTAAAGTATAATTTGATGATTGTGCTTTTGGAGATCAACCACTCTTTTTTCTCTTGGGCGACAAACGCATTTGTACAAGTTGGATCTCAAATTAATTTTGTGCAAGTTGGATGTAAATCTAAACAATAAATTTAGCCAAGAAAACCTTGCAGACGTTGTGCTACCGAAAACAAATGGGCATTCTTCCTCCATGGGTGCTGCCAGTTGCTTTCATTCGTTTCTTAATACATAAATTTTAAAAAAAGGATCTCCTATTTTAAAAATCAAATAGACTAATTATTTACAGATATAAGAAACCTCGCCGCCCTTCCATCGCTATCTAAATGGCCACCCACTCACACGGTTCTCATAAATAATTTCATCAAAAACAATTAAGTGGCATCACGATTGTTATTATTGTATTCTTTCTTCGCCCTCCTCCGGAATACTTCGTTTATCGCGACGCGAGGCAACCCGCCACATTATCATTGTTTTCCCTCCAATGATACGTCTTTCTTTAATTAATCACGCCGAAAACAGCACATCAATTAAACCATTCCCAATAAAAAATTACTGACACAATCCACATTCTTTATTTAAAAAGGAAAAAGGGACATATAAATAAATAATATTTATTAATTAGCACGGTCCCAAATTTTTACTCCGACAGCCAGCGAGCATGATCTGAGCCGTCGCCTAGTGGTGACCTAGAGGCAGCGACGCTCGATCTCGGCCGCGCGTTCACCGACCGTGCCGTGCACGTGCGGATTTTCGAGGGCCCGACAGCCCTGGAGCGGCCGCAGGGCGGAGCTCATCGCGGCCGTCCATGGTCCGGCAACGGGCAGGGAATCTACGATACGAACCCTTGGATGTTTCCTCGCGATGCGCGACGGTGTCGGTCGTCCTCCACGGAGGGGAAGCGAGCGAGTAATCATGATAAAAGCCTTCGGTGACAAAAAGTAGAGATACGAGCAAAAGAAATAAAAAGAGAAAAGAGAGAGCCAGTAGATGTGAAGGAGGGGAGGTCAATATTTTTTTATTAAAAATATGGAATGTATTTTTAAAAATAATAATAATAATAAAGAGGGTATAAAAGGAGAGAAGGAAAGAAGGGAAAGGTGCGTTATTATTGGTGGGGGATTAAAGAGGTCACATGATGTACGTGAAAGCATGATGAAATCTCACATCAATTTCGTCCTTGCATACGATTGTACGTGTGGCAGAATCACATCGATTCAACCATACATATTTTATTTTTTTTTATACTGCACTCCGTAGATTGCTTCGGAATTGGAATTGGATTACTACATCGAACTTAACCTGTTTTGGTTTAAATGTTTTAAGTACGCAGAATGGTCGATTCAGTCAGGCTAACATCTCGCTCGCCGTCGCCGTCGCTGCTGACGCATTAAACCTTTAAAAAAAATTTCCTTCGTTTTTAAATCGTTCTCTCTCCCTCTACTGTTTATTTACGCGTCGCCCCGAGTACGCGAAAGATAAGAGAGCGTATTATTTTAAAGCGATATTTGTTTGATGCAGAATCTGGCTTGAATTATCAGGGACGTGAGCGATGCTCGATTTCGGTTAATTTACCGGAATTTAAATGCATTTGGATTCATGCTTCCGATCCAATTTAATTTTATGAGTATTAAAGAATCTCCTGTGTATTATTTCACTAAAAGGAACTTATATTTTTTTAATTATATTTTTATTCTCACTATCCATTGAATAAGAATAATTATTATTATTATGATTTTAATTAAGTTCTACCTAAGAGAATGGGGTTTAATCCTTAAAAAGTTCAATAAAAAACTATTATTATTCTCTTACTCTTAATAAAGTTGTTTGGTGGAAGATAATAAGAGTTTTTTATTATAAAGGTTTAGTTAAATTATAACTAAAATGTAAATTGGATATCATATTATTTATGGCCAAATAGCCCTTTTTAAAAAACAAATAAATTCCTCCCGTCTCATTAATCAAAAAGCAGGTCAATCCAAATAAAAAATAAAGCAGTTAGAACTCATCAGCTATTAAATCATCCCCATAATCTAAATCATCAGCATCGATTTTCCAGCAAAATCAACGCAGGATTTCATTTGATCTGCTACTTGCTAATTCCACCACCATCAGAAAGCAAGCGAGCTGAAGGTGGATGCAGTGGCCGTCAACAAAAGGACTAAATTTTTTTTTACCAGCGTCGTATAATTACCTGAGGGAGGGAGGAGGAGCCCACGGGGGCAGCCTTGTCTTCTTCTGCCATGAGTGCCTTCTTAAAGTGGAAGAAGAAATGATGATGAGCTGAAGCCCCACCCTTCTTCTTCCCCCCCCCCCCCCCCCCTCCTCCTTTTTCCTTTGTTTTCTTTAATACAAATAAGAAGAATTAAATCGAGCTCCCTTTTCCTCTCCTTGTTTGTTTCCCCGGTTCAAAGAAGTAGAAAGATTCCCTCCCCCCGCCGGTGGGCCACCCACTGCGCTGCCTGCCTGCCCTTCCCCTTCCTTTGTATTATTGTCGTATTTATTCTTTCCTCAACGCTGGATCATCATCCATTTCAGTTCGCTGTTCATCCGATGACGATGATGATTAATTACTCCTTCCCTTGCCGGTTAATAAGATCAATTATTTGCTAACAGCAGCTCGAGTAATCCAACCAACAAAATCCATTTGGGTTTACTCTGAGATGAAGTTGATATCTTGTTTTTTAGTCTCTACGAACAAAAATATCAATCAACCCCGACGTCAGTGAGAAATTTTTATGTACAGTGCAGATATCATGATGAGGCGTAGTCAAATACGTATTTTTTTACTGACAGTGATGAGTATTGCAGAAGCCACCACTCTCGCTGCTTTGATTTGATGCATGCACAGAGGGAGAGAGAGAGGGCTGTGTGCTGTGTAAGCCATCTTCTCTCCTACATTTGAAGCCTATTTCAATGGAATCCCTTGAGGAGCTTCTCTTCCTCACAGGCTCCGTTTGAGAAGTCTCTCAGATAGAGAGAGAGAGAGAGGGTTTGTGGGTGAAGGGAGGGGGGAGGGAGGAGAAGGAAGACAAAGGTGGGTTTTTTTTTTTTGCCCCTTCCCCTCTTGTACTTCTTCTTCTTCGTCTTCCATGTGTGGACCTTTTGGTTTACTCGTTACCCTCGGCTTCTTCTTCTCGTTTAATGCATTAGACGAACTGCGGGCGCTTGGGCTCGATCAGTTTGGCGTTGGATGAGTGCCGAATTCTTTTTGGATTTTTGTGTCGGTTCTTCATTTTTTCCTCTTGGATTTGGGGTTCTTCAGCTGCTGCATTTTGGAGGTTGAAGCTGCAGGTATCGTTTCTCGTTATTATTCCAAATCTTAGAAATTGCTGCACTCGGAAAGATTTCTCCTTTTCTTTTTCCCCCTTTTCTTCGTATGTGCTTCGAACTATAAACCCTAACGAAAGGGAAAACCTTCATAATCCGATGGAAAGATTTGCTTCTGTTCACCCGATCGTCAATCCCAAGTTCACTCTGCCCGTACTGGTCTTCTCTCCCCGTTTGCCATTTTGCCTAATTGATGGATTTGTGCTTTTCTGAACAATTAATCGGTGTTCAGAAGTTTTCGGTGAATCATTTCTGATGATGTCGATGTTTGATTGCTTTTCTTTCAAATGAGGATCTTTTGACCTCTTCGACACAAAAAGGGGGTAAATTTATTACTAAATCGTCAATGGCCAAGCTTATCTCTCCTTCACTGAACACGCGTCTTAAATTGTGTTCAGGTCGCAGTTTCTTGAAGAGGGAGGAGGGAGATATGCTGAGGGCAATGAACAAAGTCCAGAAAGAGCAGAGCAAGCGGCAGCCATCACCCGATTCCTCCTCGGATTCATGCTTCCCCTCTAATGGCGTGAAGCAGAAAGCCAGGAGCCCCTCGCTCTTCAGCGTTCCTGGCCTTTTCGTGGGGTTCAGCACCAAGGGCTTATCAGATTCCGATGCAGTGAGGAGTCCTACATCTCCCTTGGACTACAAGTCCTTCTCCAACCTCAGCAGCTCCTTCCTCGGCTCCCCGAGAGCGGCATCCGCTGTTGACGGCAAGCCCAGGTGCTGGGATTGCAGCAGGGTCGGCCTCGGCCTGGTGGACACGCTCAGCGATGAGACCAAGCCTTGCGACAAGCCGCTCGGGCTCTCCGGGAGCAGGAACATACTGTTTGGTCCGCAGATGAGGATCAACACCTCCAACCCCAAGGCTGCTCACCTTCGCGGTTTGATAGATGATGACTCCTTCGCTGCAGCTCCCAAATCTTTGCCCAAAGACTACGCGATGTCCAAACCCCTGCCGAGTAGCTCGAGAATGTCGCTGCAGTCCAAAGGAGTCGAATCGGAATCAGAACGCCGACCTTTCGGTTTACAGAGATCTTGCTCGGCAGAAATTAGCAGATCATCCTCACCACTGACTGAGTCCATGTACCAGAACTCCGACTCCGACTTCGAAGTTTTCCCGTCGAACTCCAAGTGCGAAATGCTGCTGGATTCTTCTTCCCAGTTGGCCGAAGGGAGCGCCGATTTTGACAAATTTTCTGGGGCTCTCCCTATCGTTACATCTCTTTCAGCAAGTGAGATCGAGCAATCGGAGGATTACACTTGCATCATTTCCCATGGCCCTAATCCTAAAACAACTCACATTTTTGGAGATTGCATTCTTGAAAGCCACAGCTTTCCATCGAAAGATTCTAAGAATAACCATAACAAGGACCAAGAATGGTCTTCCTGGCTGCTGAAGCCCTCTGAAGTCGCTCTTCTTCCCTGCTCCTCCGATGACTTCCTTAGCTTCTGTTACTTTTGCAAGAAGAAGCTGGAAGAGGGCAAAGACATCTACATGTACAGGTCAGTAGTGGCATCTAAAACTATTACTTTTAACTTTGAAGCCACCGAAGACTCAATCTCTGTCTCTCTTTTCATTCAGGGGTGAGAAAGCATTCTGCAGTTGCGATTGCCGTGACCAAGAAATTTTGATGGAAGAAGACATGGAGAACCCTAGAATGGACTCACGCGGCTCTCCGGCATCGTCCTTCCACGAGGAGATGTTCCTCGACGGGGCGAGCATGGCCGCGTAGGCCGGCGGTTCGCTAGAGGAGTGCCGGCTCGCCCTCAAGCAGTGGCACTGAGATCGCGACGGTAAACGGTCTGCGATCGTCCGTCAATTAAGAGCTGTCTATGTGAATCTTGAGCAGCCATGGATGATCACAATGTACATTCGTCTGTTTGCTGATCTCGTTCCAGTGCTCGCACAACAATTCTGATCGGGAAACGTCCGGCTGCGGTGCCCCTTCCTGTTTTTTTTTCTCATGATTTTGATCAGAGAGGATGTTCAGCGCCGGAGCGTGGCTCCACCATTTCTCCTGCTTTTTCTCTAGCAGCAACCGATGATGTATGACCATCAGACCTCCTTTTAAGTTGATGAATGTGCCTGAGCAAGTTTAAGTTCATGCATTTGCATTTTGAGGACAACTATTTATCTTGCTGCCGCCGAAAACATCGTAGTAATCTGCAACTCCACATACTGAATCTTTTTCTGTAAAGGCACTTGTTGTAGTTGCAGTTACCTTCCCTTGTTAGGAAACTGCCTTCTGCAAAGCCAGGAGCAGAAGCAATTATCTCACTTCTGCAAATCAAACAACTCCTGCTCCCCCTCTACGGGGGCATCTCCGATTACTTCATGGCGGATAATGACGTCCCACCTGCTATACCTGATTTCATCATTAAGGTGATGCCATTGATGCGGAGATCTCTGAGCTCAAGATCAATCCTGTAATTACTAGCATGTATGTATGTACAGATATCCTTGCTCACTGGCATTGGATATATACAAGGCAGCAGTTGATGCTTCTCTTTTGACGCTTGCTTGCTCATATTTATGCATCGCATCTTAATCGAACCAGGTGAAGTGATCCCGAGAGCACGCGCAGGATCCATCAGATCGAGTAACATTAATTTGGTCGATTCTTATCTTAAATGGAGCCGTCGTGAATCACATCAAATCAATTTGACTTTGGAATCACTTGCCCGGATGGGAGGTGGTTGTGTCATCTTGATGTCAGTGGGTTGATTCGATTTGATTTGTCTGAATCATTAACTCTAAGCAGGCGTGATCTCGAAGCAGGTGAGCATTTAATTCACCCATTTAACCTTCATTTGCAGGGGATGGCAGGAGGTTTATATTATCTGCAGTTGCAAGCTGCAAGTTGCAACCCATCGTTTGAATCGAAAAGCAAATTATAAAATAAACTCCGTGGTGTTGGATTTCTTAAAAGTGATCTGCCACCTAAAAAGAAACTGCAACTGCACTGCCCTGCACTGCGGCGTTTACGTTTACAGTTCCCTTTTCTTTTTACCTTTTCCTTTTCCTCTTTAACCTGGCTCTGGAGATTGAGAGGCACGTGACTTGTACAAGGTAAAAAGAACTAGGAGGAGAAAATTATTATCTTTTAAAAAATAAAAATCGCGACACGTCATGAGGCGAGGCGGATCCGATGTTGTTCGTGGTACCGCACACGTGCGGGGACGCAGCGTTGGCGCGCACACCGCACACCTCCTCCTGCTGCCGCCGCGTGATCGCAGCGCGAATCTCCGGAAGTGATCGTACGGACCCGACGCCCCGCGTGGCTGCTGGGGTTTGTCGTTAACTTCTTGTCGGTGGATGCGCGTCCGGGCCCGGGGGTTCGGGTCCGAAATCCGAATCCGTTCCCCTGCCTGCCTCTGTAGCCTTTGCCCGTGCTTGCTTCTTCCTTCGCACTCCGCAGAACCAAACGGGTTGGGGAAAAGAACCCGTTGGATCGGGCTCGTGGATCGGGCCTGGTGGACTTTTGGTCCAGAACTTATCGGGACGTTTTTATACGACTGAATTCAGTGGATGAATGCAAACTCAAATAAGGGGAAGGAGAGGGAGGAGGATTCCGACGAGAGAGGAAAGCAATGGGGCTTCTCGTGGGCGGCCCGAACTGGCTCCGGCCGCCTCCTTCTTTACCCTTCGCCACTCCTTCCTCCTCGTGCAAGAAATCCCCACGGAGGTGGCCGGCGCGGGCGAAGATGACCTGTGCAGGCGGAGAGAGCCGCGCGGATGCGGGTCTTGCTTCTGGTAGAAGAGTTCTCGTCCTTGCCGGTTTATCGGTTCTCCCCTTCCTCGAACTTGGAGCAGTGGCGGCTGACGATGCGGCTGTCGATGGTGGTAAGTTCAGATTCTTCCCTTTTTAAAAGTTTCTTGTTCTTTCATATATTAAGATGTGTGGTTGCCCTGCGGCTTACTCGTAAAAATAACTAGTGTTAGATTTTTTTTTTCTCATCTCGTGGTGCATTTGATATCTTAATAGGGTTATAATCTTCTCTCTTTCTTTTGCGAAATGGTCATCTGGATCAATTTTCCTTCTAAGCCATAGTTTGTGGGTTATAATTGATGGCTGAGCTGCCAGTGCGATATTTTTGTGAGGCCTTGTGCACAACGTTCGCAATGATTCGTAGTTTGGGGAAGGGTCAAGTTAGAGATGAATTATAAGAGAAAGATAAATGTCTGTTACCGGAGAGTTTTTAGACACGCCACTGTCATCATGTGATTTGCATTCCTCTCTATTAATGCCATACATCTCCCTTTGCTTTTTCTCGTGTCAATGAGAGGAACAATAGACCATTTCGGGGAAAAACTGAGGGACAGACTTGTAATAACATTGTAAGTGTTTTGTATTTATGAATCCAAGATACATATATACACATACTAAATTTGGAAAACATCTGATTATTACTCAAGGTCTTGGCATAAAACAAGAACCAAGTTGTATGTTATTCTTATACCCTGCTTTTAGTTCTAAATATCAAAGTACTGACTAGTAACATCCATTCTAGGTCACAGTAGATTTTATTCATGTCTATTAATATGTATTTACAGGCAACTGCCATTTTTCTCTTTGTCATCGTAAGTCATGCGGTCAACCACTTCAAATTTTCATTGTGTCTTTAGATAAGCAGTATATCATAAACCCAGATAAACAAGATGTTATTATGATGAATGCACAAAATGTTGTAAATTCAGAGATAGAAGGTCCAAAAGACGCTATGCTGGAGGTTTCATCCAAAGAGCCTAGCCAAGTTGAGGTGATTTGATTCACATACTTGCTGCTTGATTCTCTAAGTAGCCAATATATCTCAAATCTTTCTTATTCTGTACTTTCCATGTTTTCCTCATATGTGAATCCCATTTGTTTGCAGCAAGCACAAGGGTCAGCGAACACTTTCAATTCTTTCACAAACGTGGTTGGAATAATTGGCTTAGGTGTTCTTGGTGCGCTATTTGCAACATCCCAGAAGGACAAAGCAGCTACTGAATCTACTATGAAACTGGTAACAATCCCTAGACACCTGTTTTCAGAGTTTCCATCCTTTTTATCTATAGCTTTTAAATTTTGGATTTGCTTTTGCATGGAGATTTTATATGATTTGTATTATTCTTCGTGTTTAAAAAAATCATCATGATGGAACTGTCAAAATAATAGAAAAAGAGGATGATCTATATTGATCTCTTTACCAAGCTTCTATTTATAATGAAGTTAGAATACAAATGAGGAATAGATAAGTACATAGATAAAATACCTTTCAACTATACCTATCAACAGAATAAAATTTCCTTTTAATTATACCTATCAACAAGATAAAATACCCTTTCAACTATACCTATTATTAAGTATCCAAAGTGTTCCTCTCCTCCTCTAATTAGAACAATTGGGTTCCATACGGGAGGTTATGGGGGGTTCAATACTCACCATGATTAAAAAATATTCATATCCTTAGAAACATATAAGTTAATATAATGCTCCTAATTCCACTCAAACTTAAGTTGTTTCTTGGTTGTGTGAACCAAATTTAATTTAAAGCAACATGATCCATGTTGAGCAATAACAACATTTGGTATTATCCTATCGAGCAATCATTTTAGTAACTATGTCTTCAACCTTGGCAAATGTGAAGGTATGAGTGGTAGATGTCACAGGCAATAGATCTGAGAAATTCTGAGTCATAGAAAGTCCAAGCGTTGCAAGCGGAAGAAACCTCCAAAAGTGCAATTCAACAAGGATAATGCATTTTGGTGTGCCCAATTTCTTGACACCAATGACATTGCACTTTAGAATAATCAACCTATGCTATTAAGAGGCATAAGAGGTGCAACAAGTACATTGTCAGATGATATACCAAAAGTAAGAGAGTGATGGCCCTGACATAGTTCAAATATTAATTCATTAAGACATACAGATAGGGTGACAGGAGAATTTGATGGGTCATAGAAGACTGAACAGACTTAAGAGCTAATGATAGTGCCATTAGAAGTTTTATAAATTTCTGACTCTCGATGTGCATTATACACAACCTGATGTTTTTTCACAATTAAATATAGGTTTCATTCGATCTATTTGTTGCCAAAGAACCACTATTTTGTTAAAGAAATCAGAAATAGGTTCCCTAGGAGTTTGCTTGCGGGAGTGAAGTTCTTGAATAAGATGATATCACCGAGTAGGATTTGGGGTCACATGTTACCTACCTGACAAGATGATCTCAAACTTCTTAGCAATATTTAAATCTCTCGTCTCCATTGTAATAGAGACAACAAAAGTGTTTGGACTCAATAGATGATTTTATTATTAGGGTTTTCCCATCCATCAAGTATTTTGAAGTAAGCTTCAAGTATTTCACCAGTCACATAACGCCACAATGATCTTCCTTTAAGAAATATCACCATTTGTTTAGATAAAAAGGAAAATTAGTTCTATTAAGGATAACTGTAATAGGTTTAGAAATTCTATCATCTCCAGCCGAGAAAGTGGATTTTAAGCTGAAACACCTTTTTTAGTTAATTAATGTGGCAAGAGGTCCGATGGAAGTTATCTGGCCAATACAATAGGTACTCTACTGAAGTCCAAGAAGAAGATAAAGCACGGGAAAGAGAACTTTGAATTTTTTAAATATTAACAAATTATCTCTTGACGGAGGAAACTTAAATAATAATAATGAAATGCAAATAAATATGGAGGATCTATAAGGGAAGTTGTGGGTTTAATACTCACTAAGTTTTTTAAAAAAACCTATGATCCCATGCCAAAAGATAAGGCTATATATATGACTATATCTAGGCACTGAGTCCACACAAGGCTCACTTCCTTTACATAACAAAAAAAAAGTTGCATATATCTACAGTCCAAATATTAAAATGCTTGTGTGATTATGGAGGATCTGTGTTTTTCATCTATGTGATTTCTTGTGTGATTATCCTCTCTTCTCAAAACTTCTGTCCTGTATTTAGAAAAAATTATGGTGATTGGAGATTTACCTCCAATCCTAATAAAAATAATAGAAATAAATAGAAAAATAGGATCTATATTAATCTTTCTACTAAAATTTATAATGTATATATAGTTAATATAATGTTCTTAGCAAGAACGATGGGTTCTTTGTTCGCTGAATGCAAGCATGGGGAAACTTTGGTTTTGTAAGCTGCAATGAGAAAGTGCACTGGAGTCAGGTTAATGGCAGTTCCAAGTTATTCTTTTCTCCCTTTGGCAGGTTTTATGTGGACGGTTCATTACCGTATAGAACTATAGGTCTTTTAGATGTCTTTCAAGTTATAAATTTTTTTCTCTCGTAATTTTAATAAAAGGAAATAAGTCCATATTTGTAACCCAAGGATAGGTTATATCAGAAACTAGTTGACCATGCTACTGTTTTCAATAGGAAAACTAGTGCAATAAACAGAGATAAGATTTCATAGGAGTTCATAAACAGAAAATTACTTGTTGCTTATAATTTGATTAAACTTGATCTTAGAATCCATTCTTCTAACCAATCACTTGATATATTGTATAGAACCATGTTAGAAGTCAGAAAAGCATTTTTACGTAATTTAATATGTAACTTATGATGATTCTGTCAATCTAGATGAAAAGCAATCTAATTGCAAAGGAGGCGGCAATATCTGCACTGAAGAAGAACTTTGAGAAAATGCTACAAGCAGAACAAGAAGAATCGAAGAAACTTGTCAAGAGGTTTAAGGAAGATGAAGCTTCTCTGCTCAATCAACTGGCGTCTGCAAATGGGACTACATCAGCTTTGCTACGAGATCTAAAAAATGAGCAAAAACTAGTTGAAGAGTTAAACACACAGATAGTTCAACTCGAGAGCAAGATTGACAGAATTGTTCAAGAGAACAAGATACTTGAATCAAAATATACAGAAAAACTAGATAGCGTTGATGTATTGCTAGACAAAATAAACCTACTTAGAATGGAGATACAAGACAAGGAGAAGAACATTGAAAGTCTCGAGTTTGCCCTTTCTGAGAGTGAATCAGAGCATAAGATGTCGATCTCTGATGTCAAACAGTTAATGAATGAACTTACTTCTGCAAGATCAACCATTGAGCATCTGGAAGAGGAGATAGCTGGAACTAGATCAGATTTAAGTTCAAAGATATCTTTAATTGATTCTTTAACGGAGAAGATTCAATCACTAAACTCGGAGAAAGATGTGTCTCTGCAAAAACTTAATGATCTAATGGAAGAATATAGTGATTTGAAGGCCACTTTCGACAGAAGAGCAGCCCTTGATGCTGAACAGTTGTTGAATAAAGATGATCAAATTCATCATCTTGAAGAAAATCTTGAGCTTGCGTTAGACAAAAGAAAGAATGACATTGCTATTATTGCTGAGCTGAGGAAAGAAAAGGATTATGTCAAAGCACTGCTGGAAAGAGAGACAAGTGGCCTGAAAAGGTTGAAGGATGAGCTAAGGGTTGCTGAAGAAGAATTGGAAGCTTCTAAACTTGAAGTAACCAATCTCTCCAAGGAACTCGATGAGGCTAAAAGTTCATATGGGAATCTTATGTATGAGGCTTCAAAGATTCAGCACGATTTTAGTGAAATGAAGAAAATATTAACTGATAGCCTTCAACAAGCCAAGTCTAATTCAAAATCACTTTCAGAGGAATTAGTCGATGTCAAGGATATGCTCACAGAAACCAAAGAAGAGCTTGATGCCACATCCAAGGAATTGAGAGATGTTATATTAGAATCTGAGGACCTGAAGAAGGAATTGGTGGAAATATACAAGAAACAAGAAGTTCAGGATAATGAGTTGAAAGAGGAAACCAAAAAAGTTTCCAACTTGAACCGAGAACTTGAGACTGTGGGAAGACGGATTGACAGGGATGCAGAAGCTCGGATGTCTCTAAGAGCAGACTTGGATGAGGCTACCAAATCACTTGATGATATGAACAAGAATGCATTGCTGATCTCAAGGGAATTAGAGAACAGTCGTTCTAGAATTGCTAATCTCGAAGCAGAGAAGGAGATATTACTGAAGTCTCTCAGAGAGCAAAATAAAGTCACTGCAGAAGCTCAGGAAAATGTTGAAGATGCCGAGAACCTCATCATGAGGCTCCAAAATGAGCGAGAGAACTTGGGGAACTGGACCAAGAAGCTTGAAGAAGACTTGTCATCTGCAAAGGGCGAGATTCTACAACTACGGAGGCGGATCAGTATGGAAAAAGAATCTGCTGTTGAGATCGAGCCAACGACTAAAGTTGCGGCAGGCACTCCATTTCATGCAAGGAAAACTTTCAGTAGACGAAGAAAGTAAGGATCGAAGAGAAGCAATTTCTGGACTAAAGATGAGAGAGGGATCTGAAATAGTACACTTTCTGCTAGCATCTTGCTTTCTCTTTCAGTTCAGAAACTTAATTTTGGAGCCATGCACTTGGCTGTTACTGCTGAGAAGATGTCAAGTCATAACCCTTTCTGTATAGTTGCGGTCAAAACCACGACAAGCTGACGATTGTTTTGTTAGAATAGTTTTCAACCTATCTAAAAGGTTTGAACCGAAAGCATTTGAATTTTACATCCATCCATCTCATATGCCATATGTCAAGCGAGCACTCTACCATCCGACCTACATCCCCTTCTTAAGTATATAGTTAAATCCCCTTCTTTAGTATATAGTTCATAAGGTGAATAAACATGGTTTTATTAAAAACTATTCTTTCAATGCTGATTTATATGTTCTTTTTTCCTCTTAGGGTTGTCATTGAATATGATGAAGGGATCATCATGTTGAAAATTGGTCCTCAAGAGCCCTGTGCTAGTAGGGGCCACAGTGGAAAATTATTCTTTTGGGAAAAAGTTGGAAAATGCATGGTGACATTTATTTTTGATCTGATACCACCTATATCATTCAACATATGATCCGGTGCCAAAAAAGATAAGGCTATATGCATGACTTGAGTGCATATTAGAAGGCAAATATACCTATATCTAGGCAGTGAGTCCACGCAGACACAGGGCTCACTTCCTTTACATAACAAAAGTTGCATATATCTACAGTCACTCCGGTGCTTCCCTCTTTTTCTTTGGTCCTCTCCGATGCCTTCCGACCTTGTCATGATCGCTTGTTGTAGCGTGCGAGGCTCTCCTGTGGCGCATAGCTCGATTGCCTGCGTTACTACCAACTCGTCGTCGCCTCCACTTCCCACGATCTCCTGCTGCTGCTGCTGCTGCTGCTGCTGCTGCTGCGTTGGGTCGTAGAATCAATCAGCATCGCAGACTCCGCACGATCCGTTGCAACATCTGACCAGCTCCACTGTCATCACCGCTGCTTCACCTCGCAGCTTGCGCACGATCCTCTGGGACAGTGGTCGCCTCTGCCTCCTCTGTGCGCTGCCATCATGTCGCTCTGTATCGAATCCGTTTTTCGATGGGCGAGTGCAGCTATATTATATAAGAAACGTGGTACCCCATGTCCCGTCATGTTTCAAATTTATGTTCCTCTGTGCATCTGTGCATTGGTTTATGCACTCAAGTCACTCAACTGTTTAATTATATACTTGTGTAACTTGAAATTGCAGTTCTTCAATTTTCTAGACTATTTTTTTCCATATTGCAGTAGAATCTCAGTACTGAAGTGGACTTGAAGTATATTGATTTCCTTGATGAGTGGGGAACTAATCCCAACATCAAATGTGTTCTTGTGGAGGTTAGCTCATCCCGGGCCTTCTCAGCAGGTCAATTACGTTCTTACTCGCGTAACTGAAATTTCTCATCTTCTCAATTTTGTATTCTGTATTATCTAGTGATTAGGCACTCGAGAGCATTGGGTTTTGTTGTTGAACTTCACTCCCAGCGCAACGATAGGTATTCAAAGGTTCTGTAAGATAAAATCAAAGGACAAAACCACAGCTTTTTGTTCCAAATGCCTTCCCCTGATGGAAACCTCCTTTTTTTGTTTTAAAAATAACGATATATGGTGATAAACTACTAACTGAAGTAGTCTAAAGACAGGTGGAGATGTGAAGCAGATAACAACCAACTACAAAGTGCCAGATATTAAGGTTTTGCCATCCACATGATTCTACGCCTGAAACCATTAAGGGCCCAGAAATTTGATATTGGTTTTTGCTAAGTTTTTTTTATTTAGGACTCCATGTCCTTGATTTTACTTTGATGGTTAATTATCAATTAGCAGCAATGAAGAAATCATTTGCGTTGACTGAATTTCCTGTAAATGTTTATTTTGTTTGGGGGTGTATGATAAAATTAAGATTTTAGTTAGAGATTTTCATTTTGTATCCATGCACTTCCTGTATTTTTACAAAATCCAAATTTGAGGAGACTCTATGGCTTATGTTCTTCTTTTTTCCTTTTAATTTTGGCTATTGTCTTTCTTTCTTAGTCTTGAAGTTTTACTTTTAAGCATGTTCCATCTCTTCCAATCCATTTGAAATGTTCAATAAATGATAATTCTTTTTCCTTGAACTAAAAACTGTCTCTCATTATCTCTCAGAAAACCATGTCTTGTAGTTTCAATGCCTTTTCCAGCCATGATGAGCCTATTAGAGTACTAATTTGATGAGTGGTGAAGGTTCTCTATTTGTTACATGTCATTTTTTAGTTCCCTTATTAATATATTCTTGAACTTTATGGTACTTATTTTTCTTATAGGCTTACAATTCAAAGGTATTACTTGCAGGTGTTTGCCGCAGAATATTCACTGATATGAAAGATTTCTGATTTTAGAAAGCCTTATATATGCATAATGGATGGTGTGACCATGGGGTTTGGGATTGAGATGTCTGGGCATGGCCATTATCGTATCATAACAGAGGTATGTTTTATTGACAACTGCTATGTAGTTGTTCACCTACGTGGATAATTTGTTTTCATTGAGTACATATTTTATTGAAACATTCGTAATAGAGTACTCTTTTTATCATTGATTTTTTGTATCGTGGAGGACTCTTCTTGCCATGCCTGAAAATGGAATTGGCTTGTTTCCTGATGTTGGCTTTGCTTATATTGCATCCAATGATCCAGGAAGAGGGGCAATTGGATGTTTGCTAAGGCCTTCTAGATTTATGCATGTTTCTAATACCCAACTTCTCATGTATCCAACATGATGTCATCTGTTTCATGACCACATGACTCCTAACTTATTGTTTCATTTGGGTTCACACATGCGCTAGATCCAGATGACATTCCTTTCTTTAGAATGCCACAGTTAGAATAATGTATTTTCTACTTCAGATAACTCAATAATTGAATCAGCTAATATATCTATATGATGACCATATACTAAAAACAGTGATGTGGGAAGATGACTTTCTGGAGTTTTAAGTTGTGGCAATAGTTTGAAGAATGATGCAAGTCGCATATTTGTGCTTATAAGTTGCTTTATAAAACCAATGTGAACTTTTCATAGTTAGACTATACCACATATGGTTACGTGTGGATGAACAGGATATAGATGCAAATTATTCCCGGTCTTGAGAGTAATGTGAACTGGGGTTGAAAGTGGTAGAGTAATTTTAGGTCATCATTTGTAGGAAGAGCAAGAGTTTTAAAACCAAATTATTACCAGATTCTTTCGTCAAAAAAAAAAAGAATCATTACCATATTTTAGGACCCAAAAATATATTTATACTTCTGGTGTTGATTTTTTGTTTACATTTGTACTTCTAAAGCATGATTGAAGTATTAATATATCTCTGACCAAGGTAGTTCGTTTTCTCCTTTTTTGGTGAAAAAATTTAGCCACACGACAGGAGCTATAGCATGGATCGAATTGTGTTTAACTTTTTGCTGCTTTCTAGGCCAGCTACAGAACATAAGAATCCTTGCTTTACTGAACGTATCTGAATTTTTGTAATTTGAAAATTAAATGTGGTTGTGATCATAGATTGGCTGAATTAATTTATTGGATGATAAACAAAAGAAAATATTACAGATTGTTGAGCCAATTGCATGCCATACATTATCTATTTACATGGTCTTACAATTTTATGATTTATCATCCTGAAATATATGTCTTGTCCCTATGTCATTGCTTAACAGGTAACCAGACCTAATGAAATTTGATACTTACAAATTATCATGTTGCTTTTCTTTTGCAATATTGATTAATAGTTGTGTGTATGATCTTTGTTGATGGTGTCTTTTGAAACCAATCATCCAAGCATTCTGATCGTTTTAGTTTGACTTGTTGATATTTTCTTATTTTACCTACTACTGCTCAGGTGCTCATCTTGGAATGACTGGTTAAAAATTTCAACTCCTGCTGATGCACTACATTTGGGTATGGAACACATTATGTGCCAAGCTGAAGAAAGCACTTCTACACATTAAGTTGCATGTTATTCATGACAATTTTCCTTTTTAATTACGGAGTGAAAAAGAAGAGCCACTATTCATTCCCATAAATTGAGTTAATATATGTGATGGTAAACTATTATTTTCCAACACATCATTCTCACAAATCCTTGCGATGCATCAAAGTTAGTTCCAACTTCTCTATGCCTGATTGTATGCTATTTTCAAACAAAATTGCCAAGCTTTTCTATTATCCTGTACAACTACAAATTGATATATCTATTTTTTAAAAAAATTGAGATATGTTTACCACTAAGCACTGAAGTTTGGATCTGACCATGTTATCTTTGGAATCACTGTTTGTTATTTGGCAAAGAAGGATTTCATCTTCATGTCTTTAGTACATCGAATGTCCTTTGTTTTCATCTTGAAAGGGAGCATAGAACCAGAGAAATATTAATTATTTTTGAGTTTTTCAACCCTGTATTGATTTAGAATCCACGTTATAAGGGTGCGCTGACATGTATCCAGATAAGACATTTGAAATCTAATCTATATTTTCTTTTTTAGCTCTGATGACCCTGACAAAGACGTCTAGGAACTTCTGAAAGATTATAGGGGAAAACCTGATTCAGAGCCCCAACTGCAGCAAACCCTGCCATTCCATATACCTGGGCACCTGGCTACCATCTGCTCATAGAAAATCCATTTATGTGTTCAGATTTGTTTCGTCTTAAACTTTTATAATGCGGGACAAAAATTGTGAAAGCAATAAAGATTACAACACAGCTGCATTATTTTACCAACCATTGTTCCAATAAATAAGAATCAACTGCGGTAATGTTTAGGGGAACGAAGATTTCACTTCGCGGATGGATGACTGACACACACTTTTGACATGGGTGGGAAAGAATAAGAAATGTTAAAATAAGGATGGAAGAATAAATTTAAAAGAGATATCTAGAATTTTGAGAACATCAGTACATGACTGTGTCTACTTTAAGAACTCTCCCAATCCTTTTCAGATCCAAGTAAAATAGGAATACTTTTCAAAATATGCACCTCAACGCTTGGCTACTATTCAACTGCAGCATTCCCTGCCCTAAACACTTGGCTACTATTCAACTGCCGCATTCCCTGCCATTCCATTTACCCGGGCACCTGTCTACCATCTGCTCGTAGACAATCCATTGATGTGTTCAGATTTGTTTCATCTTAAACTTGACTTTTCCTGTTGGTTTATTGTCTGGGTACTTGAAATCAAAAGGAATTTTAAAAAAAAGAGAGAGAGGGACTCCAAGTAGATCCTTTTCTCACTGCAGAGTTATCGAATGTATTTGAAATATTCTCATGAATCTTTTGTGACTTAGGGCAATAATCATCAATCAGATTTCACTTCTGTGATGCTGGACAAAAATTGTGAAAGCAATAAAGATTAAAACACAGCTGCATTTTTTTTATTAACCATTTTTGCAATAAATATGAATCAGCTGCAGTAATGTTTAGGGGAACGAAGATTTCACTTAACAGATGGATGACTGACACACACTTTGACATTGGGTGGGAAAGGATAAGAAATGTTAAAATGAGGATGGAAGAATAAATTTAAAAGAGATATCTAGAATTTTGAGAACACGAGTACATGACTGTATCTAGTTTAAGAACTCTTCTAATCCTTTTCAGATCCATGTAAAATAGGAATACTTTTCAAAATATGCACCTAAACACTTGGGGACAAGAGAAAAAGCACCAATGCCATGTGTCTGAAAATAATTTTGGCTAAACTTTAGGAATATGACTCCAGGTTGCAATATTCACGGTGTTCTCGTATGCCATCTTGCTTTCATGGGTATACAAGCATCGTTTCTAAAAATGAGTGCGTTTATTTTAGAAATTTATTTGGTGATATCAACTCAACCGTGTCTATCTTCTACCATCCTTACTATCTATCTATATATATATATATGCAACTGTTGTAGATTGACTTGGATATAGCACATAAATTTTCTACTTGAATTTACTTCATATTAACTTTCGGGTTCAGTGGCAGGCTTGGATAGCTGATGATCTTTTAGGGCTTCGTAAAGGTGCTCCTTTTCCTCTATGCATTACCCAAAGACATTTTTCCAAAGCTGCATTTGCGCATGGGATTGAGAAAAACCCTTCCATCAAAAAGTAAGTAGCCTGGAACGGTGTATGTTCGTTTAGGTCTTAGGTAATTAACTTAGGTTAATGTAGGTAATTCAATCATAACTGATCTTCCAAATCCAGCTTAATGGCGTGATGAAGGTTGAATATCGAATTGCTTTAAGAACCACAGTTCGGAATGATTTTGCTGAAGGTGTTGGAGCAGTTTTGGTGGACGAGTACCAGGTAGTTTTCTCAGAAAAATGAGGAAGATCTTACTTCATTTATTGGGAGCATGCTTCTCTTAGCAGCTTTTGGTTCTCTTAACATCTGTTGTTTCACAACCTCATTTAATACCAGCATGCTTCCCTTGGAAGCCTTTTGGTGTCTTACAATCCTCGTTTAATTCCTTCTGGATTGATAATAAATTATTGTGTGTTTATTTTGTTGTCTTCTGCTGTTCATCGTCAGGCGAACTCAAAGAGAGTTGTAAAAAAATGCTAGCTAGCTAAACAATTCATCTTGTCAGCCAGCGTACACTGTTGCTTACATCGTAATCTCAAAATTCTCATCGGTAGCTCATCCTGTGATGTTGCTGTTTATGCAGAGTCCGAAGTGGAGCCCCTCGACATGGATGAAGCGGAAGCACCGTTTGATCCTCTGCTCCTTGAAAATGAATTAAATGTGTGAGAAATTTAAAATTTTGAAGTAAACAAAAAGACCGAGTTGAAGCCTTCGAACATATCTTGTCGGATCGCACAAATGTTCTCAAAATTAATCCTTGAAGAAAAAAATATTCTTCCATGTTTGGGTGGCGGAAGAGTCGGTCAATGAAGAGCGCTGATTGAGGTAAATCTTCCGACACTATTTGGAATTGGAAAGCGGAGTAAGTGGAAATAGCGGATCTTCTCAGCGAAAGTTGAAAAAAATGATATCCTTGCAGGCGTCCAAGGAGGCAGAAGATAAAAGTTCTGAAAAGCTGTGGAAGTCCGTCAACCAGCAGGAAAAAAGTGGATTTTTTACCGCACTAATCATTATTATTATTATTTTTAAAAAAATAAGGATGAGCCTATTCTAAATAAAATTTCTCAATTTGACTGTTTGATAGGTTATATCGAACGATTGCACTTACAGTAGATTTGTACTGAAATTTTGATAAAAATAATAGCTAGTACAATAAAAATCAGAATAGTTGATTAACTTTCTGAATGTAAGCTTTTGAGTTTTATATTAAAAAAAGATGCATGCATCATGAGTCATATAAGTAATATGAGATTCATAGTAGTACAATATAAATATCACTTGAAAGATAACTAACTTCGACAAAGTAGCATAACTTACTTAAACGTCACTTAAGAAACAAATAGTTATCCACCTAAGGAATAAATAGTTATTCTATAAAAATTAATAAGAGTACTGACTTAGAAAGATACATGTATAAAAGGACACAACTCAAAGTTATTTCTCCTAGAAGTGTTAAGATTAATCAAAAGAGGGAATTTAATAAGGATCTAAGAGGTATTTAAATTTTATTATTAAAAGAAAATTGATTATTATAATTAAAAGTTGAGTATAGTTATATTTTTCTTATTCTTTCTTAATATTTAGTGTTTTTAGTAGCTTTATCTTTTTTCGGTCATATTATTGAGTCCATTACCACGTGTACGACTCATTTATTAGTTACTGTAATTACACACCAAATTATTGAGGCTGTCACTTTTTTTTTTCATTTATAGTAATCAACCGGCGGCACAAACGGAGAGCACCACCAAGCGTAGAGAACGGGCGAGAGTGGCGGACCCGATAAGCATGACATACTTTTCTCCTTTCAAATCAGATCGATCGCATCATGTTTTCTATGCCTCGTTATTATCTTCTTAAACTATTGACAGCGTCCGCATTCCTATCCTGCAACCCCTCTCCCTATGATTTATTTTTTCAACTCATTTTAAAAGCGGATAAGCACGGGGCTTCTTTTTCTTTATCGATCGGCCAATCAGCGGTCTCCACTCCCGTCACCCGGCCCTTCTCTCCTTCAAGTGTTGCCGGAGAGAAAGGCCTATCCGATGACTGTTTTTAGTCATCCGTAAGGGCTCCCCACTTCCCATCCCTTGCAGTAATTGTAATTGAATCTTGTCTTATCCTTCGTCTAAAAATAAATTTATAATTTAAAAATTAAGATAATAATTATTAAAAAAAATTGATCTCTCACTTATGCTTCAGTGATTCTGTTAGGGCTACTGAATTATTTTCTCATCTCGGATGGAAATTTTATCTGCCTAACGCTTATCCACGGCGCCCGGAAGAAGCAACCTGCGGCCGGGTGTCCCCTCGGGACGCAGTTTTCGTCGCGGACTCGCCCACCGTCTTCCCTTATCTCCTTCCCCAACGCCGACTCTAACGCTGTTGTTTTCCGTGTCTCCTCTGTCACCTTCGACATATCTTCTTCCACTTCCGCACCCCCATCACTTGATTGCCCTCCGCTGTATATAAATTCTCCTCTCCCCTTCCTCCGTCCGTCATCTCGACATCGTCACTGCTCTCGCTTGGAGGACCGAACACGACACGAACTTCTTTTCGATTTCATGGGGGAACTCATCCCGGGCCTGCCCGAAGAGATCGCGCTGGAGTGCCTCCTCCGCATCCCCTACGACGGCTTCCCCACCGCCCGCTCCGTCTGCCGCGACTGGAAGCGAGAGATCCACTCCCCCCTGTTTCATCGCCTTCGGAAGACCGCCGGACTCGCCTCGCCGGTCGTCGCCCTTGCCCAGGCCGAGCCGCCCCTCGCCTCCGCCGCCGCCTCCGGCCCCGCCAAGAAGTACGGGGCGGCCTCCGCTTCGGCCTCCTACCGCCTCACCCTCTTCGAGCCGCTCACCGGAGATTGGAGCTGCCTGCCGCCCATCCCTGACCTCCCCCGTGGCCTTCCCCTCTTCTGCCACCTGGCCGCCGTCGGCCTGGAGCTGGTGGTGGTCGGCGGATGGGACCCGGACACGTGGGCAGCCTCCGACGGGGTCCACGTCTACGACTTCACGACCGGCGAGTGGCGGCGCGGCGCGCCGATGCCCGGCCCCCGGCGGTCCTTCTTCGCCTGCGCGGCGGCGTCGTCCGCGGAGCTGCGGATGGTGTTCGTCGCCGGGGGGCACGACGAGGAGAAGAACGCGCTGCGGTCCGCCATGGCCTACGACGTGGCGGCGGACGCGTGGACGCCGCTGCCGGAGATGGCGCAGGAGAGGGACGAGTGCAGGGGGGCCTTCCTGCGCGGGGCCTTCCACGTCATCGGCGGATACCCGACGCAGGCGCAGGGCAGGTTCTCGAGGAGCGCGGAGGCGTTCGACGTCGCCGCCTGGCGGTGGGGACCTGTGGAGGAGGATAAGCTCGAAGCCGGAACCTGCCCGAGGGCGTGCGTGGCGGGCGGCGACGGCCGGCTATACGCCTGCCGGCCAGGAGGGGAGGTCACGGCGCTTTCGGAGGACGGCGGTGGCGGCGCCTGGCGGGCGGTGGCGGAGGTGCCGGAGGACGCGAGGGTGGCGCCGCTCATGGTGGCGTGGGACCGGACCGTGATGGTGATGGGGTCGGAGAAACACGGCGACACCCACGTGGCGTACGTGGCGGAGGCGACGGATGGGAAGGGAGCGATGTCATGGAGGAGGGTGGCGGTGCCGGAAGAATATTCCGGCCATGTACAGGCCGGATGTTGCGTACAGATTTAAGCATCAATTAAGCCGAAAGTTTGTATCAGTTTTGTCCGAGGCCCCTTTTTTTTTTTTCTTTCTTTCTTTCTTCACTGTACATCTTCGCAACCTCTTTTTAGGGTGACAATGATATATAAAAGTTACTGTACAGAAAAATTCCAGAACATTCCTTCATAATACTGACTTGGCTTTATGTGATTCCTTTGGATTCCCGGAGTGACAGGTGACGATTTTAAAAGGTAAACTTACCCTTTCTTAGGCCTCAATTCTAACTCACTATACTTTAATAAATAAATAAATTATTTATAATATTGAACCTATAATCTCTGGTTTACTAATTCTATTTTTTATTTTATTTTTTTAGAAAATTTGATGAATAATAAATTCACACTCTCTCCCATGAACCCTAAATACTTCCAACACAATGCATTCGAGAGTTTCCTTAAACACTCATCTCGATGCAAGAAGCGCCACGCGCAGGCAACATTAATTAGAATAAATCAGAAGGGCGTTGATCCGAGCGTCACGCGCGGCCCACCTGGCGATGATAAGTGTGTCCGCACATCCATCTAAAGTTCCAGTTGGCGCGGGCGGCGCCGTGGAACTCCTGAGGCAGCGAGCGGGGAAGCCGGTCATATTATTAAACCCCGCGGCCACGAATTGACTCGTCAGTTCCGGAGGCGGAGAACGACTTGAATCTGCCGGCATCGTCACCCACAAATCAGCCGCAAAAATAAAATTGCCTTTCCGTGGGCGGTTTCGGTTCCTTCCGCCCCCCTCCCTTCGAGATAATATCTCCTCGACGTATTGGAATTTTGGCGTCCACAGAAAAGGAAACCGAAAACCGCTCTCCTAAGCATAAATATTCCTTTATTTTTTTCTCAGGTAACTCGCAAGTATATAGAAAAAGAAACAACATGTATTAATTTATTTAGCGCGATTATAAAGACATTGTTTTCAAACGAAGGTGGAACTGCGATCGTAAGTTATTTTATGCAGATATGCGGCGGACCACCCATCGTTTTTTTTTTCATGAATGGTAGAAAGGAAGACCGAGCTTATTTATTTATTTATTGTTGAGGCATCAACCTTGCTTGCATTTATGGCCCAGCCATTGAAAAAGTCCCCGTGGTTGCTTTCTTTTTCCTCTCTCATCGTCTTCTCTGGTACAGAAGAAAAAGGCTATTTGCAACCTCGGCTTCGTCTCGGTGCTTTTGCTTTTTCCTCCTTTTGAAATTTCTTGATTCATCGACATGGAGGAACCATCGATCCCGGGATTGCCGGATGATGTCGCCAGGGAATGCCTCCTCCGCGTCTCCGTCCGCGACTTCGCCGTCGTACGGTGCGTCTCCACGGGGTGGAAGGGCCTGCTTGAGTCGCCGCAGTTCTATAGGCTCCGGAAGTCTGCCGGAGCCGCCCGCCCCCTCGTCGCCCTCGCCCAGTCCGAACCTTCTCCGGCGCTGCAATCCGACGTGGGGGGCAAGCGGCACTGCGATCCCCGCCCGCTGGTCTACCGCCTCTCGCTTTTCGACCCGGACACTGGCTGCTGGACCTCGCCGCCGCCGATTCCCGGCCGCTCCCACGGCCTCCCTCTATTCTGCCAGATCGCGGCCGTCGGGACGGAGCTGGTGGTGGTGGGCGGGTGGAACTCGCGCACCTGGGCCTCCTCCGATGAGGTTCACATCTTCGACCTGGTGACCGCGACCTGGCGCCGGGGGGCCCGAATGCCCGGCCCGCGGCGGTCCTTCTTCGCCTGCGCGGCGTCGGAGGAGCGACGGATGGTGTTTGTGGCCGGCGGGCACGACGAGAGCAAGGACGCCCTGCGCTCCGCGCTGGCCTACGACGTGGCGGCCGACGCGTGGATTCGCCTCCCCGACATGGCGCGGCAGCGCGACGAGTGCCGCGGGGTGTTCGCCGGCGGCGCCTTCCTCGTTCTAGGGGGGTATCCGACGGAGGCGCAGGCGCAGTTCTCGCGGAGCGCGGAGGCTTTCGACGTCGCCGCATGGCGGTGGAGCGCGGAGGAGGAGGGGAAGCTAAATGAGGCAATGTGCCCGCGGACGTCCGTGGTCGGCCGAGATGGGAGGCTGTACATGTGCCTGCAGGGGCAGGTTATGGCGCTGCAGGAGGCAACCGGCGGCCACGGGGACTGGCGGCGGGTGGCGTATTTGCCCAGCGATCTGAGGGCTGCGCTGCAGATGGTGGCGTGGGCAGGGGCACTGATGGTGCTTGGTTCAGGGAGCCGCGGCGGGGCGCAGGTGGCGTACGTCCTGGAAATGGCAGGAGAGGAGAAGAAATGGCGTAAGGTGGAGTTGCCCGAGGTATTCTCCGGTCATGTTCAGGCCGCCTGTTGTCTGGAGATTTAGAGAGTCTGCCCTGCGGTCGAACAATTTCCACGATCTACAGCAATTGCAGTGTAAATTCCTCCTCAAACCCTAGCTGGGAACGAAGGATTTGGATGGGCGGAGGGGAATCTGGTTCTTCCTTTTCCTTTTCGGAGAATTCTTTACAAAAATATACCGCCACCCTTTTCCTCCCCTCGCTCCTCTGCTACCCTAAAGGAAACTTGTCAGCATCGACATCTTAAAATGACATTTTAGTTTTCTCATATTTTATATTCATTCCATCAACTAAATTGGGGGAATCGGAATCAAGTCGACGATAGTTAGCCTGATATCGTCCATGGATCGCAAAAGAAATGGATATGGGCTACCTGCCCGGCCGAATAGAAGATGCAGTATGCTCGAGCTTGAAGAAAAAAATATATTATATAAATCAATAGACAAAATTAAAGGCATTTAAATCGAGCCAAAATAATCCACATCAGGCATATTATTTATACATCGATCATCATCTACCACGGAACAAAAGCCCGGTGAGCATTTCGCTCAGTCTTGCCAACAAAGCAGCATCGAGACGCAGCGGCGCAGGATGTACAGCCGCGTCCTCTCTCGCTTCGCCATCATGAAACACCTCCGCCGGAACCCCAAGTCTTTCGACGACCCCCAACCTCGCCGCCGCCGCCGCCACTGATCGGAAGAGGAATACTCGTAGCTGCTGCTGCTGCTGCTGCTGCTGCTGGTAGTAGTAGTAGTAGTAGCGGCCATTGCAAGGGGAAGAGCGAGCGAGGAATGATAGCAGAAGCATAAACGCGCATCGGGCATTACATTTACGAGTCACATTACATTAAATAGACGTGGTCCGAGCTAGGTAGTGATAGCGATATGACGCTACATTAATTAATCGTCTTCCTCTTGCCCCCGTCCACGCACGTCACGTATATCCAAACGGAACAAATATCCATGGAGGGAGGGGATGGAATCATAAATTCCGGCGTGAGGACCGAAGACCAGCAAAGGGGCCGGTCAAAGGCAGCGATGGCACGCAGTAACAGAAGGAAGGCACACCGTTGGGGGGGATGGTGGTTGTTTCCTGCTGTCATCATCCTTTCATCTCTTCTCTATCGACTCTCTCTTCCATGTCCATGGACTCGTTTTCCGATTAATTTCTCCGGCCCGGTAATGCTGCACGCCCATGCCTCGTGGCTTTCTTCCTTGTCTGATCGCAAAATTAGAAACCATTGGGAGGTCGGGCCGGGTGTTTCCGACTCGAGCTTCTTGTTGGGCTCCGCGACTTCTCTTCTCGCCCATCAAAATAAATAGATCCTCCTTCCATCCGACGGTCCCGCTTCTGGATCCCCCGCATACTCCGACTCCGGACGCCGATCGGGGGCGAGCTCGAGCTCTTCCTCTTTGCTCGATGCGTAGCGAGGAGGAGAAGAGAAAACCCTCTCGCTAGCCCAAACCCCGGAGAGAGATCGAGGCGGCGGAGAGCAGTCCTGCGTCCGGACCCGGATTGGAGCAGCAATCGCCGGGGGTTTCTCGGAGCTCGATCGAGCCGTGATGATGAGGAGGAGCGGAGATCCGGGACGAAGCTGGATTGCGAGATTTTGGAACTCCTGGACGAAGCGTGGGAAAGCAATGGTAAGAGCGCTTCCTTTCTGTTCGATCATTGGGACTTCTTTTCGTGTTAAGTTTAAATGGATGACATGCGGGGACAAGGGAGAATAAGCTGGCGGGTGCTGTGAATGGGACGTGATTTGTCCCTATCTATGAGGAGCGTTTGATAACTGGACTTTGAGAATGATCGGTTACAGACTAAATAATATCCAAGTGGGGTGCGTCGGATTGCGTGAGTTTCAGTCAATCAGTAGGAGCATTGTCGGGCATTTATGCTTATTTAAAAAATTTCATACTAACAATTAGCACAGTTCCAGAGTAAGTAGATGCTAAGTTAGGTTCTACTCAAGGAGAAATCTCTTAATTTTGTAAGCCCTGAAGTAGGATAGTGATATCCTATAAACTGGACGTTTAGAAATCACAATGGTCATGGTAGTTACATGCAGCACCAAGTTTTCTTCAGGTATCGAAGTGTGTACGAGACCAATATATGTAATAGTATTGATTTTAGTGTTCTAAGATTATAGTACTTGTTCGTCTTCATTAGTTTTTGATATCACGAATTTTTTATGTCTCAATTTTTAGAGTAAAGCTCTTGTGAAGAATCCTGACTGAAAATAAATATATATCATTTTTTATGAAATCTCTTGCGCACTTGAGAAATAAATATTTCTTAGCAAGTTAAATTTGGTATGCTGAGGCTTGACACCGAAGGTCATGAGTTTGATATCTGGAAAAATCAAAAATTTCCTGCGCCGCTCAAGTTGAGCTTAGCTCTATGTAACTATGTACTATACAAGGGATTTTTAGTTTATTTCATTATTTGTATGCAAATGGAGGAATTGGTGGCAAGATTGGCTTGCATAATCTAGCGATAGAATTTCAAATATATTCTATTTGATGATCCTCTTGGCTAAGACTTGAGAAAGAAGGGACAGCAATGTCAAATATTGGCAGCAGCCACAAACAAGCTGCTTCCTTCCCCTCAAAAAACAATGTGAAATGTTGGCATTTCTAGAAGAGGTTGAATATTGTTCTACCAACGCCAAAACCTAGTACTAATAAAATCCAAGACTACTTTAAGCATTAGTGCTTATGAAGAATTGACTTGTGTTCTCTAGGCATTTGATATAATTTAGTTTTTATTTTACCTGTGATATTTGACATAACTTGATCGGTAAGGAGTTTAATTTAGTTATATGTTTTAAGAACAAAAGAAGCAGAATCCATGGTTTGATTTTGTTTAAATTAGTTACAGTATGTTTATATTCAGGCAGAAGAACCCAACAGTCTTTCATAGACTCACATCCATCTCTATATCCTCTAGAATGGAAGTCATATTTTGTTCTTAACCATCAACAAGTTGTATACATGTGCATAAACTCGAAATAGCTAGATTTTTTACTCATATATCCGGGAAAGCTGATGTTGACCACCGATTTGCTCATTAATATTTCCCTGATGGATGATCATGGACAGTCCAATGGCAGGATACATGTTGGGGAATGAGAATTTGTTGGTGCTTTTGTAAAAGAATCTTATGTTCAATCTAACTAGTCAGTTTGCTTGAAGAACAATGTTTAAAAAAAAAGTGTTTCTTTCTTTGAAGAACAAGACACTTCTAATTCACTGATTTACCAGAGAGATTGATAGACCGAATTATACTTTCTGTATCCTAATACTGCTAGCAATTCTCTCTACAACATCTTTATGCCAAGAAATAATTCTATTGTTATATCATAGTTGCAGCTATATATTTGTGCATTCTATGTATATTCTTCAGTTTCAATACTAGGGGTGTTTGCATGCTTAGTTTCGAACAAAGGATTTCGTAAACACATTTATTCATTACCAAATACCGAATAGACATTATTCTTTGCGTATCTGAGTCGAAAAATAACTATATCTGTTTGAGGCTACAGTAACATGAAAAATCTTGTTGATCTTATTCACTTGAATTCGTTTTTGTGACAACAACACACCTGTCCTATCCATTGACTAGTATTGAAGAATTTGATGGATCATAGATCTTTCTGGCATCTAGTTTACTTTTTATTACTTAATAAGATGTGATGTCTCAACTTCAAAGATTCTCTTTTATGCTTGCAAGTAAAATTTACAAGTCAAACCACACCATATTTCCAAAAATATCATCAAAATGCTGATAAACTTCAATTATGTAGTACTTTAACATTCATCATTTTCTTTTCTTTTATTTTACTTCTCTCGTTTTTATGTTTTATTAATTTAGTTGAGAATGTTATGTCAGATCTTTGCAGGTCCAATTAGAATTTTTTTTTATTATACTACACTAACATCATTTAATAATGGTAGGGAAAGTTTTATAACAGTTTGATTGAATGCAGCAGCAAAGTTTAATGTTAAGAAGCTTTGTTTACCTAGAACTGAAGTAGTGATTTTTATAGAATTGCACAGATACTCGATACAAGGTTTCATATGCAGAATGTTTGCAGCATCCTCCAAGCATCTCCATTTTATAATTAGCGTAGAAATTGTTCCTTGGAATTTCTTTATCCTGGTAAATTGAAGCCATTTTTTAATTAAAATGAAGATGTCTCTCAATAGTATCCGCAAAAAGCCATGTTTTAAGTCGCATGTTTTAGTTAAAATAAATGTGTCTCTCGACGGTATCTGTCAACAAAAAACGTGATGGCGGTGCTAACAGTTGGTTTTTCAATACTATTCAAAGGCTTCAAGTTGATTGAGACAAGGGCAAACAGTTGTGGGATTTTTGCCATGCCAATAAAATGTTTACTTTGCTTACCAAACGACATTGTCATGCCTGTGCTGGGCCTCAGGCCCTGCCTGTTCTTTTTGGTGAATTGCTTTAATCGGGCCCTTTTTAATCAATACTAGCTGGAGGACAGTTGGAACTAGCCAACACATTGGAACAGGATGCACTCTGTCTTTTCTGCTTAACGCAATCCCACACACATATATATATTCATTTGTTTACTACCATCAAAACCTTTCCCTTCTGATCCGTGATATTTGCTTGTGATTGCTACAGAGTATCACAGTGATGCAAAATTGGAAGAAACAGTAGAAGAGACTGTACACAAATCTTTTTTTCTTTTGATTCCAAGGCTCCAGCCGACGGTAAGCTTATGGTGGTGCCCTTAATGAGCTGCAAACAATGATGAAACACTGTGAGTTACTAACACAGACAGCTAGTTGCCCATCTTATCGCATGTGAATTCTCCCAGTGGACTAGTTTGTTAAGTTCGACTAAGCATATATCGTAAGGGCCTTTCTCACTGTGAACCTGATGATTGAATCGCTATTTAATTTACTTCATCCTTTTTGGTTCTTACAATTGGCCTTTTTCTATTGTTCCTTTTCAGATTCCTTTTGCTCAATCCAGCTAACAAGGTATGCACTATTGTCGAACTCTTCCTTTGCACTCCGGGGTTCATTCTTTGTTAATTAAGGTCATGCAAGTCGTTTGGTTTAAATACTACTCGCTTGTAGTATAACATTATACTAATTGTGAGAGTCTTGCAGGAGCGCTGCTCTGCGGACCGATTAGACGTCACAGTTATCTACAACCACAACTAGGCATCAGGACGCCAGCAGATACAGTCTAATCACGGCAATAAACAAGTCTCCACTTTTCAGAGAGCCGACGACGAATACTACAAAAGAGATGAGCAACACCTGCATGCATTCTCCTTGTGCCCAGCGCCCACTTCCCAGGCGATGCTGATGCTTCTTTCTGCAACATAATATAATATATGCACATATCCATCATATCATTTTAGATTAATTCAGAGACAGGGAGGAACCAAAGAAAGCAATATAGATTAAGGGGTCATAAATCGGAGATGGAGCAAGGAAAAGGGACCCTTAATTATATCTGTACGGTCCCGCTCAGAGGTGGGGCAGTGGCGGTGAGGGGGATGGAAGAGGAACATGGACAACTGAGGGGAAGGAGGAGGCGCCAGCCGGTTATCCAAATATGTATCCAGGCAATGCTTCTTACTCCCGGACAAGACACGAGCACATGGTAAAGTCCCGTTATGACCTCCCTCTCTCGCTGTTACATATGGCTTCAGGACAAAAGGTATATATTCTTTTCATCTTTTTCTTCTTCCCTTCTTTTGTTCCTTCTCCTGTCCGACCCCTGCTGCTCCTCACACCTTCCACTTCTACCCCCTCCTTTCCCTTCCTTATTACCACTTGGGCATTATTCCCATTAAAAAGCCTCCGGGGCCCCTGCACTCATTACTTATCTCTCACTCTTAGCTCCCAGGTCCCAACAAAAAACACTATCATTATGTGAGCCAATAGTAAATCCATACATCTATTTATATTGTACATGCACCAGATTTGCACATCTATTGTTTCTCATGTTTTAGCCACCAGAGACTAGAGAATATTACTGATTGATTGCCGTTTTTCTTGTACAGTCGGGCTACTTTTTGTGGACAAGCTGAAGAGAGGTCTAAAGCAGTGTCTCAAGTATTTTGGTAATTGGCCTCCATCCAGCTACATTTGTATACTTGATCTGTGTACATCATATCTGACCATGCACCAAATGATCATTAAATAAACAATCATGTTCCAGATGAGACAAAGAACATGATGTTCTCAGTGGCCTTTTAATTCATTTGTTACATTTTCAGGTGGAAGAATTTTATGCTTAGATTGACAGAGACAGGGAAGCAATAAAGAATCCAAGATGATCCAAATAGCTAGTCCTCTTCTTTATACACACATGAGAATACCCATCCTCTCTTGTAAGTAGGTCCAACGCCACTCCTTGATTTCACGGCATTATTCTCGTCATGATGATGCTGTTGAGCTTAAACTTTTCCATCTCATCCGTTCATTTTCCCATCTCATTCCAAATTAATTTTGATTTTTCTGCCCAGTTTTTGTTGGCTACGTAGAATTCTAGAAGTTGTTAATTTATGACAACTCTATGCAGAAGCATTTGTAAAATGTGAACGACTTTAATCAGACGGTCTAATTCTAAGTTTTTTTTTCCCCCCTATCTAACAACTTCAAGTTACAGCCTTGCATAGGAGAGTTTTAGGGTAGAAACTTATTCCATCTAGTAATAATTAAAATCTGGGATAGAAATCCCATAATACTCTTAATGAATCTAAATAAAAAAAGAGCAAATATATTAATGATTAAACAATTAAAGAGAAAGAAATAGATAGGGGGAATGATTAATGATAAAAAATCCACAAGCAGAAGGGTAGGAGCAGCAGCAGCGAGAAGGATTCATCTTCACTCTATTTATTTTTCTCTGTATTCTATGTTTTAATATTTTTTATTTTCCTTCACTCTTTCCCCATCCACTTTGGATAACATATTTTAATCATTTCTAAAAATGAATGTAATTTTTTTTTTAAAAAAAAAGACCCTATATCAAATACGATTTTATTTTAATATTTTTTTCATCTTGAATCTAATTATTACAAAAATAAGCTCCAATTATTAATGAATTTTCCTTCATGCCATATTAACCAAGTAACAAATTTTTGAGATGGGTAAAAAGTTTAATTATTAAATAATTTATGCTTATGCATGATAAGTGACATATTTAGGTGGAGTAAATTTTTTTAAACGAAGTGAGATTATGTGTGTCGGTGTATCATTAATAAAAAAACTATGTGCTCACTCTATCCAATCCTCTTAATTATTTTAAGATCGGTAAATTTTAATTAGTCCTAAATAATTTCTGCTTGTAGTTGTACCGTTATAAATTAATTATTTAGATATTTCACCTACATAATCCTCTCTCTATCTCCTCTATATAAACACGGACAAAGACGTCCTCATTCCTCGCTATTCCTCCATTATTCTCCAGAACCATGCCGTCTCTCTCAGATCACCAATTTGAGTTCAAGGCTCTCCCCGAGGTGCCGGAAACCCACGCGTGGCCCACCCTTAACGACCACCCCTACGCCGCCGCCGCCGTCTCCATCCCCGTCATCGACCTCGCCAGCTCGGACGAGGCGGCCGTCGTCCCCCTCATCGGTTGTGCCTGCCGCGAGTGGGGCGCCTTCCATCTCACCGGACATGGCATCCCCGCCGATCTCCTGGACCGCGTCGAGACCCAGACGCAGCGCCTCTTCTCCCTCCCCTCCGCCCAAAAGCTCAGGGCCGCCCGCAGCCCCGAAGGGACCACCGGCTACGGCGTTGCCTTCATCTCCTCCTTCTTCTCCAAGCTCTTCTGGTCCGAGGGCTTCACCATCGTCGGCTCCCCTCGCGACGACGCAGCGAAGCTCTGGCCCGACGATGGAGGTCGCATCGCCGACGACTTCTGGTACGTACGTACGTACGTACGTCCATCTTTTTCCACCCCCTCCCCCTCCTCCGCGTCCATGCAACGTGATTAACGAACGAACTAGGCTTGACTGATGCCGATCGATCGGGCTCGTGCATGCAGCGGCGCGATGGAGGAATTCGCAAGACTGATGAAGGAGTTGGGACGCAGGTTGGTGGTGTGGATGATGCTCTCGCTGGGCCTGAGCGAGGAGGACATCGAGTGGGCCGGAGCGCTGAGGGGATACAGCGCGGTGGAGCCGGTGGTTCAGCTCAACTACTACCCGGCCTGCCCCCAGCCGGACCGGGCCATGGGGCTCGCCGAGCACACCGACTCCAGCCTCATCACCATCCTCCACCAGAGCAGCGGCGTCAGCGGCCTGCAGCTCCTGCATGCCGACGCGACGACCGCCCGGTGGGTGGAGGTGCAGCCCATTCCGAGCGCCCTCGTCGTCCACGTCGGCGACCTCTCCCACATCCTGTCCAACGGGCGGTTCCGGAGCGTCCTGCACCGCGCCGTCGTCAACCGCACGCGGACTCGCATCTCGGCGGCATACTTCTGCGGGCCGCCGGCCCAATTCAGGGTCTCGCCGATGGAGAAGCTGCTCGGCCCGAGCGAGGGCCCGGTCTATCGGGCTGTGACCTGGCCCGAGTTCTTGAGCCTGAAGAAGAAGCTCTACACCAAGGCGCTGCCGTCGCTGAGAATGCTGCCGGAAAAGTGGGAGGATAACAAAAACGGGGCAGAGGAACCCATTGACAAGGGAGGTAAATGATTGTAAGTTGGGGGCTGCAAAAATGAATGCCGCCGTGGATATACTATTATTTCCGAGCATAATAAGAACATGCAGTGCGGAAAGTAAAAGAAAGAAAACAAAGTTCCATAAACTCAGCCATACATGTCGGAATCCATTCTAGTTTAGAAACGAGAGGAGAGGCAAACATGGCAGGGGGAAGAGACATGGCTGCTCGGTCCCCGGTCGCGTCGTCGGTAGCTACCGAGAGACTCCATGCTCAGTCAGGCAGGCAGGCGGACGGTACTAAAACAGAACATATTTTAGATATTACTTTATATAAACGGGGACGGAGGGTGATTGTTGTCTGGAAAATAATGAATGATACTCGTACTGGAGAGCAGAGAAGATCCAAGCGCACAAAACGAAGCTCTCGAGTGCCGCTGACGACTGATTCTTCAATTCAGGGCGGTATGTGATGACGTATGTGGGTGTTGGGTGGATATTCTTGGAGGAGGAAGAAGAAGCAGAGCACGGCGAGGCGAGGATGGGGGTTGGCATCGGCGAAGGCGACGGAGCAAGGGGGACGGTGGTTGCGTGGGGCTTGCTTGGCCTTTGGTCGCGTGACAGGCAGCCACTGTTGAAGAAGCAATCCAGCTTCAGTCGATCTCTTCGAGTCCTTACGGTCGACGCCGGCTGACATGCACCACTCGTGCGTCGGCGATGTGTGTGGGGGGGCGGGCGGAAGGGCGAGCGGGTAATCCTTCGCTCTCTCCGACCTAATAATACCACATGGAGCAGAACGTGGGCGGCCATGAGCCACCCAGTTTCCTCACCACTATCCAAAGTCTCCATCTTTGCTTGGTCTCCGTATCCGATTATAATCCTCGGCTTCATGTCGGTTTCCTGCTGCTCATCTTAAACTTAGAATGCATCGACCAAGTAAAAATAAATTTATTTGCTACCGTAGGCGAGGTAGGGGAGGGGGAGGAGATACCTTAATCTAGTTTGATCAGGTTTCATGGGACTTAAGACTGCCAGAGTAACCAAACAAATCTGCAAAACCACCAAGCCCGTTCATCAAAATTTGAAACCTACTATTACATCCTCGTGGAACTTGTGCATCGCTCTGTAATGCACTGCATACAGTGCACGTGCATCTGCAAAAATAAAATACAGTCTAAATCGAACAGGAGGGGAAATTAATCAAACAAGTGATATATGACACGACCACGCACAAATCCAAACACTTTGGGTATACTTACTTGATCTCCGTGGACAAGCAAGCAACAGTGGAGCAGGTAACAAATAGCAACATTTATCACGAAGTCACAAGTCTATACAAAGGCCACAACAGTCAGGTCTCTCCCTCTCTCCTAATCTCTATCTGACACAAGACACACACATGCGTACGATGCCATAGGCCAATAATTGCGACTTGCGACATAGCCAGGTCAGTCCTGCACCTGGAAAATACATGACAAATGCATATATTGCATGTAGCACCAAGGCAAGCAGGCACCGAAACAAGATGCTCTCCAGGATAGTCGTGATTGAATCATTTTCGGTAAAGGTTTATTGTAAAGTTAGTGATGTAGTCCAAAAGCCCAGTCTGGGAGCTCCCTGCATATCTCCAGTGGACGCCATGGGATTTCCAATCATGCACCAGGACCGCAAAACTAGGCTAAACCCACTAAAACCAAAAGACATAATTGACTCACTGACAATTCGTCTGCTTGAGAACAAATTGTACCCACCAGCAATCAGACCAGAGGACACCAGAATAATCTTTTCCTGGTAACCAACCTCAGACACTTTGAGCCAACAGCAGAGTTCCATCTTTTCTCAAGCTCAAGAACCAAAATGAACGTAATGCACCAAAATTAAGAAATTTCTGCAAGCTATTACATCAACAACAAAGAAATTACCTAGGTTAGAATAACTATAAGCAATTTACTTGCAACGAAGAAAGGATAGAAAAAGAAAAGCATCAAGATAGTAGGACATGTACCATGGAGATGCGCTTGGTCATGTGTGATTTTGAACTTCCAGCCGCAGCCGTTCATGTTTCGTGCACTCATCCTGTGAGACCACAAGACTGTAAGAAGCGAGTTTCTGGCGGATTCTAAGATAGGAGATCCTCTACTATAAGTAGTAATTGACAATTATTTCCAGATTTTAACAAAATGCATGCATAGCAGTTCCTTGCCTTGTCAGTTGTCATAATCATTTTAGTTTGTAGGTATACAGACACACAATGGTGCTAGGGATGTGGGTGTTTATCCATACAATATAACTTCAAGTTACAGATTGCACATCTGACTAAAAAAAATGGTTATGCTACTTATGTTTTGAATTCAGAATATAATTTCTCCAGTAACTGCATCATACTTCAAAGGAAGAAAGAGTATGCTCAAATTGGTTGTCCAGTAGACAGGACACTTTTGATAGCTTGTCTCAGAAAGAAGGCAGAAATGAACAAAGGAATCTACGGTATGAACTGAAAAGTAAAATATATAGTTATAATTTAATCAATGGACTTTCAAGTAACTGTAAAGAGCATCTTTCCATGATTATTTACTGTAATGAGCTGACCTGAAAAGCCTTTAGAAGAGATGAAAAATGTCGATGGTCCGCTACAGCAGCTATGTACCTCTCCCTAAGAGAGTCGGAAATTTTCTTTTCAGCCAGTAGGCTATGTTGTACCTTTTCTAGCTTCTGAAACACAAAATGTATTATTTTTACAAAACAAAAAGATTTATGCTTGAACTAAAGACTCCACATATTGTGGAAAATTCTGCCAACTATAAAAGTATCCTATGGTAGAAATATCACTAGAATATACATACATGATAGTCTCGTTAATTTTATTAGAAAGGTAGATTACAAAGGGATAAATTAATGCACAAAGACCTGCTACCATTCCAAGGATGTTATTAACTAAAAAGACTGCACACTGAAAATTAAACAATTCTAGTCACATTATGGCATGTAGCCAGGTTGTTATATTCCTCTTATGAAAATACTAGCAACATTGTAATTTGCAAATGCTTTGTATTACCATGCTGTAATTATTATAACGGATGGGCTTTGAAAATTTGAAGGCATTAGCTTTAGCAAGTTTGGTAGTAATTAGATTTCATTTTTTTCCTCAACTTTGTTAGCATTTCATGAAAGCATGCCTTTTTTTAATTTTGAATAAGACATGTTAATTTGGTCATGAAAAACCTTTCTGTAAAATAAACTGCATTAGTTATTCTTTACGGTGGTAGCTCAAGAGTCATGATCACATATATTCCCAAATTTGCATAATCATTCGCATCCAAAGAGTATCTGGCAATAATATCTTTCCTAAGGCTCCCAATAATCACAAGAATAACTGAGAACTATAGCTTCAGTTTTTGGTCTAAAATAAACAGGTGAGGCTATTCTATGATTATTTTGGCACATTGAAAGAAAAGGAAAAAATAATTTTTCATGAAAATATTAATATGATTTGCAAGGTTCTTCTAGAGGAGCAGTTTCCTAGGTCATTGTTATGCTAAATTGTCTATTTATCTATTAAAAAAAGTCAAAAGCTGTAGCATTCCTTCTAAATGAAAGATAACTCTTCCCACATTCCTTTTCGATCTCCTCCAGCAGTGTAGTACTTTTTCATCTTATGAAGTATGCAAGCTAGAGCAACAACAAGAAAGATAACAAGGTCTCCATCAGGAAGCTCATCTAAGTCATAAGATTTCCAGACTCTATGGAGGATTAAAGATGTTTAAAAGCTTGCTTCTAAATACGTAGCTACAATATCATGTCTAAGAAGAAAGGTTCTTACTTGCTGAGCTCCCCTCATTATACCCTCCATAGACTCCACAAGTTTAGAACGACCGATCGAGCTAGCTAAGGCATCTTGAAACTAGCAAAAGGAGGAAGAAAAAGTAAAAATAAATGTTACAGACAAAACACAACCACAAACAACTTACACACAACAAATCAACTCAAAGCATTCCATTGTCGCATATGTTGTACACCCAGCATAAACACTATCGTTATATGCATGACTTCTCAACCAAGGACAATCATATAAATATGTATCTTAGTTATCAAGTCCTATTGGATATAACAACCAATTGTCCAACTGGATATATCATATTAAAGCTCTCCATATGAGAATCATGCATATAACGATAGTTTAAGAAAGTGAAAAAGCAAGAAAAATACAAGGTTACCTAAAAGCAATTGGACCAACTGTAATCAATGAAACAGATTTCATACTATCCAATATTTAGCACGCATGAGGATAAGAGGACTCTGATGCAAACATTTACTCTGGTAGGAGCAGTATACCTATGTTAAATCAACATTGTTCAACACCTTATATAGCACATGTATAGATCATGCAAGTACTTCCATGACTTTAGTGTTTCCAAGGTGTAACAATTTTTGTATTCATTGAGGCGAGCACACCCTATTGCAGAAGTTGCATGGTAACTCCAATTCGTCATCATTTAAACATATTATATACATGCATGCATATAAAATGAAATTCTTTGTTTATATGACTTTCCTGTTTTAATAATGCACAATAATTAAGGGGAAAAAGCCTACGGAGAGCATCAAAACCATTTAATAAACAGAAAACCTGTATGTATTCAGCTACAAATAATTTGGTTTCTTATAACCCAAAGGATGATATTTTCAAGAAAGTTGTTGCTACATCATATATAATATAGTTTAAACCTAACAGATGTTCAAGATTTGATGATCATAGAGAGATTTTGCACAAACCTGTGAATTTATGGAGTTTAATAGTGATGTTTCTTTTAGCATCAGTTCCTTTATCTCCAACAGTGAGTTATAAGTACCATAGAGTTTGGAAGTTTGTGTATGTTTTTCCTGTAAGCAATTAACACAAGTTGCATTCAAACAATTCAAAATAACTCAGAAATTTACCGCTGTTATCAACTTCTGCAAATAGTTTCATACCCGAATTTGAGAATAAAGTTCTGAAAACCTCCGTTCATACCTAATGCCATTCCAAAATTAAGAAATTGAGTCTCATGATAGCACTCGGACAGAGAATGTAGAAGAAATCAATTGCTAGCAAAAGAAAACTTCTATTTGTACAAATGCACATATTGAATGTACAAAGACCAAAACCAAGAGATATTTGTTAAAGTAACAGATACTAATATGTAAGATATATACTGAATCAGTTCCATTTGTGTGGCCACATCACCAATCTTTCGTTTTACTGACAAGATTGCCCTCAGTTTAGCTGCAAGTTCCTGAATAACCGCATGCGCAAAATATTAGCGTTCTTCTCAATATAAAACCATGCATATCATATAGAGTCTTTAAGAGCAGTAAAGGGGAGAGAACTATAACAAAGAAAGGTAGGTTGATAACAAAAAGGAAAATAACAAGATTGTAACATCTCTTCCATGTAGCCTCTAAGATCATCAAACTGGTGCAAGAACAATTAGATATACATTAAGTTCAATGCCAAATGAATATCTAATAAGGTGAGATATAACTTGAACTAACATAGCAATGAATTATCCAAATTCTACATAAGAAAATAAACCATTGAAGATAAGATACCTACTCTTTTAGCTGAAGCCAGTTGGTCCACAGTTTCACTTAGTGTTTGATCAAATTCAGAAAACCCTGGTTGTGCTACAGACGTAACTGATTGTTCTGCAGCATTATGCGTTGCTTCATAAGCACAAGACAAGTCAGATTCTTTCCCTTCAAGGTCCTGCAGAATTTATTCACATTTGAGTGGGCTTCCCTACTGTGTATTATTAAGCTTGTATTGTATCATCCTAAGCAGCTGTTCAAAATAAACAAATCCTGATTTAGAACTTCACATAAGCTAGAAAATTAGTGGAGAACAAACGTAACAAGTTATACATTCTGACTAGCTCATATTAAGATTTTATCACTGATGTGCACACCATTTCCCCAGACTGACTCTGTAGGAAGTCATGGAGTACACTAAGTACTCGTATAAAGTTTGGCACTCTAAAGAGGGGATGCAATTTGTCCATCTAAATTACTGTGGTTGCTCAAACGACACAGTTGGGGATGGGACACTAGGATATGGTTTTAGTGTGTGAATATCTTTAAACCCCTGGGTTAGTAGATGCAGTGGTCTGATTGGTACACTTGGATTTCCTATTTCATGAAGATAATAGGTTTTCTGTAGATAATTACAGGGAAATTAAAACATATTGTTTTGAAACATTTTGAGTTTGTTATGGGTTGTCCAATCAAAGAGAACATAGACTGATTGCCTTAGTTTTTTGCACTACATAAAGTTGAATAAATAAAGAATTACATTAAATGATGTGCTGATGCATTCTTGATGATGCACACGGACATGTTTGATACAACAGTGTATATATATTAGAAAAACTTTGATCGGATGTATTTTTCTGGGTTCCACCTTTTCTGGAATCCATTCAAAGCATTGACTGGTTACATCAGACAATTATACTTGCCTGAGGTATAGTAAACATCTATATCAATTATTTATTTAGACTTCATGCTAAAACTATGCATTCTTAAACTAACAGACGACATGATACTGCAATCATAGCAATAAAGAAAAAAAAATCTCCTGAAGAATATACTGGAAAACCATATACCTTAACTAATTTGAACATTGTGAACAGATCCTTAATAGTGTCATTGTAATGCCTTTCATCAATCTTCTGATGGAGCTGCTTTATTTTATCTAGAAAATCTATCTTTCTCTCATCCTGATAAATGACATAATACAGTAAAAACAACACAGATCAATGTAAAAAATAAGAGTAGATAATCATGTAGCAACACCTAGAAAGTGAGTGACAAATTACCAGGTTTTCGGATACAATATAATTATCATTTTGAATTCAAATCCGAACAGTATACCAGATATTTACTTACCGATCTATTCATTTGACAGACCAATCTATTGACAGAAGTTTCCATCTTCCTCTGTTCAGCTGCAAGCAGCTGAACGTTATTTTTACACTCTTTGATCCCAAACAGAAGATAAGCTACCTATTTAGGAAGATCAGTTTTAGGACACACGCACATATATATAATAATATAGTTGCATAATCTAAATAATAATTAATAGGTGTTTCAATAAATATATTGCCTGAATTTGTCAAAGAAAAGGTATTTTCTGTCTGATGTAGTTACTGCAGAGAAATAGATTGCGATAAAAAATATGTACAAGGGAGAAATTCACAATAGCAATTCCATCCGGAATTAGTATGCTTTACTTTAACTAACAATATAGGAAATTTTGGAAAAAGATGTCCAGAATAAATTGATATTATCCCTTGATTTGACTAGTGATATTATCTTCAATGTAAGTCAAAAATGTAAAGAGCTACCTTTAAGCTAATCCAAAGTTCTATTAAACTGAAGCTCAGCATTGGTCTATGAAATACACAGCTAGCTGATCATGTACCTGCAACCCTGAGATAAGAGACATACTAATCTCACTTTGGGTTCAGAGGAGCCACAATGATCAATGAAAAAAAATCTACAATTAGCATGGAATTGTCTGTGTAATCAGGTAGGGATTGATTAATATCTGTGATGGATTTATGATGGATGCAAAGATTGAAACAAAATTGGATTTTCTTGGTCTTATTCTCTAATAAAACCTAACAATAAAACAAAAGAATCCTCTTGAATTGTTTTTAGATGTACATGTCTTAACTATAATTAAACCACCATCTTCAGGTATGAGTATAAAAGACATTTTAAGTAATATAGTATTAATTCAATTGACTAAAGGACAACTACAGAATATCCTAGGAAGAAAATATAAATACTAAGAAAGATCACCTTTCTCTGTAATTGATTTTCTTCTTCAACACTTGGATGAAGAAATGCATCTTCTAAATTGGATGATGAATCAACTACTAAATCCTCCATCAACTGCTGGGTTATGGCTTGTTACTGTTAGGTGGATAACAAACATTGATAAACAAGGCGTGATAAAGTTCTACCAATTATTTCGATAATTAATTAGCAATACCAAAAAGACAAAACCATCTATACTGCAATTAAAATGAGACACCAAGTCTGACAAGCATGAATATGTATAGAATAGTGTCCTGGTGTCCTACATAAAGAACAAGTTTATTTGCTACTTATATTATCATGGACCAGCCACAGCATCAGTATGATTATGTTATTTCAGCCATGAACTTCAATTGAGTACATATAGTCCAAGCACAAAATAGGCATTCATAAAATTACCAGTACCAGCAAAGGCAATTTGTATTCATATACATGTCAAAGATTTGAGGGAGCAAAAGCCTATCACGAAAAGCAACATTCAGCTAAAAATCAAATGGTACTAAATGACTGATTGCTAGTGAGATGTCATTTTGAAGGGAAAGGAAAATGATCTCCAAACAATTTGTTTGTAAGCTGAAGTGCAAACAGTAAAACCCTAGGTTGTCCATGTTCTCTGACAAGGTTTAGGTGACTATAACGGAAAGACTGAATCCAGAAGCTGCCATTTTACCATTCTAAAAAAAATACTAATACACAGATCTGCAAGATGTTTATTTAGATCATTAAATACATTGATCAACGATTTAAAGCCACTTTGTCTTGAAAGCTGTTCAAAGGTGATAATTCTACTATACAGAGAAGATAAATTAACGTCTGTAAGAAAACACAAAAAGGATTGACAGATTAATGAAGCAAATCATGAATCTCTAATCAGCCTGAATCAAAACCCAAAGGAACCATAAAAAATAAACAGACTGATGGAGAGCTCATTTGAGAACTTGCATCTGTTATGTGAAAATAACTTAATAAACCTCAAGGGTTTAGGTTTTCTTGTTAAGCACTGATAAGAACATAATATCACAACAGGAAAGAAGCAAGTACTTAATTAGATAAAGCAGTAAGGCTCTACATCAACGGTTGTATGTTTGAGACCTAGGGAAAAAAAATATCATTATAGGAAACCAACTGATCTTTCTTGGCTGTCTAGCTGACTATTATAATATATGAGCCTCAATCATTAAGAAGCCACTACCATATGTAAATCAAGCACAGGTTAGTAACAAATGAATTGAGCATAAATCCACAAGAGATTTAAAACTCATATTCAGCAGCAAAATTATCCATCTAATAACTTCAATGCAATATCTACAATTCAGAAACAAGATGCAAAATTTCACAGAAGCCAGATTCATTTGTAGTTTTTTCATCAGAACTGTAGCCACCATATAGGCAAAAAAAGGTTACTGGTCATAAATCTTTTGACTGCTTATGACTGTTCTGTGGAAATCCACTACTCTATAGTTTTCACGTTGGCTTACCTGCAACATACGCCAGTCATGATTCAAGCAACTCATTACTGCAACTTGAATTAGATTTTATAAGGTAAGATAATGATATTTAAAACAGTAAAGTAGACTGCAGTTACAAGACTGGAGACATGGCACATTGGTTCATGTACATTGCCATGAAGAATTTGAGGATGACACTGGTGTCAGAGGTATCATATGCTAGTGATAAAAGAATATAAGATTGTTAATATCATACAAGAAAAGACATCCACTAAATTAATGATAATCCCTTTCCCCCACAGAAAGATCAATCTATCTCTTAATTACTCATCTTGAACAATCATTAGAGCAAATAAAATCAATCTCAAACTTTTCTTCCAAATTCATCACTCTGCTTAAACTGCGCAATACCAAGTAAATCTCCCTATTCGCAGTGTACGAAGTATGATCTCCAACAAGAAACTCTTGGACAATGCCATTTACCTCAATTGAGCTGCACCCTGGTGTCTTCTTGATGCCCAAATCTTTCATCTTCTTTCTTACTTTCAAGACATCCTCCCACTTGTCTGCGGCAGCAAATATGTTTGCAATCAATGTATGTACTCCAGAATTCCCCGATTCTAGTTCAAGTATCTCATTGGCCAGCCGCTCTCCTATCTCAACATTGCCATGAATTCTACAGGCCCCAAGCAAAGATCCCCACAAGGGTAAGACATCTTTGGCAATGCCTTTGGGTATGCTTCGTATTATCCCCTCTGCCTCATTCAGCAGACCAGCTCGCCCAAGAAGGTCAATGAAACAGCCATAATGCTCCAATTTAGGTTCTAGTTGATACACCTCCTTCATGGCAGAAAAATTCATGCGGCCCTCATTCACCAATCCACCATGATTGCAAGCACTTAACACACCAATGAATGTAATGTCATCCGGTCTAGCTCCTACTCTCTTCATCTCTGAGAACAACTGTAGTGCTTTGCCTGTTTCTCCATTCATAGCTAGACCGTAAATAATCGAAGTCCACAATGCAGTGTCTCTTTTTTCAATACTGCTAAAGATCTCCAAAGACTTGCTTATGCAACCACATTTTGCATACATGTCGATGAGTGCTGTGCCAAGCACTGTATCCACTTGAATCCCACTATCACTGATGTATCCATGGATCCACTTTCCTTGTTCTAATGCTCCCAAGCTGGCACAAACAGTAAGAAGAGATACAATTGTGAATTTATCAGGTTTGATTCCTTTTAATTGCATCTCTCTGAACAAAGCCAGTGCTTCATCAAACTGATTCTGCTGCACATATCCATTGATCAAAGCAGTCCAAAGAACCACATCCCTCCCTGGACTTCTAACAAACAGCTTCCTAGCTTCATCTAGGTCGCCATGCCTAACATAACATGAGACCATTGTGGTCCACGAGATCACATTTTTGCCCAGCATGCTGTCAAAGAAACTCCTAGCCATGTCAACACTTCCACATTTTGTGTACATGTCCAACACCGCATTTCCAAGAGTGATGCTGAACTTGATTTCCTTGATCATACGAAGGTGAATTCTTTTACCCAACTCCAAATTCCCTAATGGACTGCAAGCAGAAAGAGTACTCACCAAAGTAGCCTCATCAGGCTTCACACCCGCCTGCTCCATCTTGCAGTAACTGGAGATGGCATCTTTAAACATGTTGCACTTCACATAGGCACCAATCATAACATTCCAAGAAATCACATCTCTCTCAGCCATTTCGTCGAACAATATCCGTGACAGATTAATGTGGCCGATGCAAGCATAGGCATCGATGAGGGAATTTCGCGTGAAGGGATCAAACTCGAAACCAGATTTGATAATGAGAGTATGACTATTTCTCACGTCTAAGGCCATGCTCAGTGCAGCCATGGATTTGAGAACGATTGGGTATGTGAAGTTGTCTGGGGAAACTCCCAGGCTCCGCATTTCAGCGAACAACAAGAGAGCATGATTGTAACTCCTCCTGTTCGCAAATGCCTTTATCATCAGGTTGTAGAGGAACAAGGAGGGGTCATCCTCAAGAGTTGAGAAGACCTTGACGGCATAGTTGAGGTTCCCGAAGTCAGGGTGAGTGCAGAAGACTAGAAGATCGTCAATGACGTCTCTGCTACGATGGAGGGATGTGACGAGGATTTGGCAGTGGATCTGTTTCAGCTGCTTCATGGAACCACAGCATTGGAGAAGAGAGATGCATGTTTGCTTACTTAGTCTTCTACTGTGAGAAGACGAGGGTGTGGTGGTGAACGAAAGGAACGCAAGCTTGTGAAGGAAGTCCCATGGAGTTTTGCGCAGCATGCGCGAAGAATTGCAAGGTCTGTAGTTAACTGTTCTATAATACTGTGTTGAATTCAATCGGATGAGAGACTGTTGCCATTGCGCTCAAATTTCAAACCAGCTAAGGCCAGATCGCGGAAGCCAACCACAGCAATGTATTGCCTACTTGCGGTGTCTCGGCCTCTGGAGACGTTCGCCCACAGCAATCTATTGAATCAATGAACTAAAAAAAAAAATCTAAAGAGATTGTTCAAAACACCGAAAACAGATTTGGTAGAACAACGAGACCAACCGCTCGAGGAATCCTGAGTTCGCTAATCTAGGTAAAACGAAGCATCGACATGCATCGAAAGCAAAACTTGCTCCAAATCGGAGAGAATACGTAGAAGAAGAAAGAGGAGGTGGAGGAGGAGGAAGAAACTTTACCCTCGAGAACGGCGACGAAGGAGAGAGGCGGCGGAGTAAGGCAGAGGAACGGCGCTCGAAGAGGCGAGCGAGCGATGCCATAAAAACACGGTTCCAAAATAACGGACGTTACGACGACGCGATCACCGGCTGATCCCGTTATGATCATCCCCGATACAATCAACCGTAACAAAGATAGGCCGATATTAAAGACCCAGTTGGTTATCGTATTAGACATCTTATCATACCGTGCCACGTACGTAGACGACGCGCCCGGGGTCATCCTGAGCCGCCATGCACGGCACAGCGCATTAAAAAAACTGATACTACTTATCTAAAATTTGTATTAAATCATCTTATATTGATTGATAGGTATTGATATTTTCTTGATGGATATACAATTAGAATCTTGATTATAAATATTTACTGTAATATGAGGGTTTATGTTAGAGGCCCGTTATGTTTATTGGGATTAAGTTTGGAAAGTTTTTATTTTTAATAGTTTTATTTTTGTCACCGCAGTAAAAAAAACCTAATGTCTTAATTTTTATGATGAAATAATTATCCCAAATAAATGATAACACAGAAATAATCATATTGATATGATGCTTCTGTGAACCAAAAATGCACCGTTGTTTCAGGGGGTTTTGCTTCACAAAATTAAGACCAGCGTCCTGGCTTACATAAAATAAATATTATTGTACTTACTACCATTTAATACGTTGTTTACCATCTCTGTTTTTTTGTTCTTTCCTGAGTGATGGACTTATGTAATAAAAATGAATTAATAGTTAACTAAATGTTAAAAAAAGGGGGAATAAATAGTAAAGCAAGTTCTAGTCTGGGAACCAATCCTTAAACCTACAAGCTTAGATTGTGCAGAAGCAGGCCTTAAGCGCTTATAGTTGATCCTTTTATCTGTTGGCTTTGACGCTGCTGTTGTTTCTGCACCCATGATGCCTCACCCTGTGTTTTATATACAGTGAGTAGAATTAATGCTTCAAACAAGCACCTAGAACTCCTGTTGATGTCATGAGATCGCAGCACACAATGTATATATTATGTTATTCTTATTGATCTGTGATAGCTCTGTGTCTTTTCATGTCCAGTTCTATCTCCAAAACAAATCACAATCTTTTTTACTTTACACTTTCGGGTAAAAGGGAAGCACACATATATAGAGAATCGAAGGCAGGCCACGCACGCACACACATATATATATTGATCCTGCAGGGGAGTCTACCGAAGATTACCCTGTTCATGTAAGAAACATGAGTGCTTGTCAGGAGTGCCTGCTTATTCTCATCTCCCATCCGCCAAACTCGACCACCACAAGGAGTACACACGGAATAATTGTCTAAGAAGAAGAAGATAAGCGCTACCGTCTAATTATAATTAGCTGGACGCGTACGATCCTCCTCCATTAAACCTTCATGCATCTCGTACTTGTCTGTGTGTTTTCCTAGCTCCGTCCCATGTGCTCAAGAAATCAAAAAGGTACGTACTCGAACTTGCATGCCTTATTTGCATGATTTCTATAAATATGCGCGCCGAATCGATCATCGATCGAGGCCGGCATCGGTATTTAATCGATCGATCGATCGACGACGGAGATGGAGCAAGTCATGGCGCTGCGGCGGCAGAAGAGGGGGTGCATCAAGACGACGGCGGGCCCGTGGACGGTGCGGCGGAGGGGGCGGGACGGGGAGGTGATGACGTCCGACCGGTGGCCGACTCCGCAGGAGAGGGAGAACAACCGCCGCCGCGAGCGACGCCGGCGGGAGGTGGCGGCGAGGATTTACGCAGGGCTGAGGACTCACGGGAACTACCAGCTCCCCAGGAATGCCGACCAGAACGATGTCCTCAGGGCTCTCTGCGCGGAGGCCGGCTGGCACGTAGAGGAAGACGGCACCATCTACCGCAAGGCACGTCCATCAATCACTTTAACATAAGCATACATGTATTGCAGTGAAGATTCATTATGTTTTCCTTCTTTCATGTTATGACTGCACTTAGGGCCTCGATAACAAATGCTCAGACTCGGAGCGCCCTAACGAGGCAGGAAAGGAGGAGGAGAGCGCAGGAGAAGAGGTGTCATTGCAACTCACTCTCGGTTAGCTTATGCAAAGATTCAGCGCCTGTTTCAGAAGACTTTATTAGATAGCAGGAATGGAATAAATTTGATGGACTCGGGTCCTCCTTTGTGTTTTTGGTGGAGAGTTGGAGCCCAGTTAAGGATCACATGGGCTAGCTGGGCCTGCTGCAACTCATCAACCAATGCGAGTGTGATCGATGCGAGTTAAAAAAGATGAAGAAGATGCATCGGCCAAGAGTGCATGCACTTTAAAGTGATGCTTCCTGTAAGCTGACACATCTGACAGGCATCGCTTTATCTTTTTCTCCCTTTACGGTACGTAGTGGATATCCATCCCATGTCTTTTGATAAAATGGCCAACCAATATTGGCTGTTCCAGACAAGCCCCTCTCTCATGTCCATACAACTCATCATGCGTCCATGATTTCACCATCATCGAATCCATTTCCTCTTCACCGCCGGGGAATGATACGTACTCAGGTTGAAGTCGCCTTCAGTTCAGTAGCTGAAGGCGATCGTATGTACTGCTGTGATTGAAGAGGCTACGTGCGTACTGTGCAGTAATTATACGAGACGCTGTAAAAGGCCAGGAAGGTAAACAGCTCGGAGGAAGAGAAAGATGGTGCAGGCGGACGGACCGCAGCCCAGTTAATCGCCGTTGGCGTTGGGACGATAAGAGAGGAGACCACGGAGAGAGAGAGAGGAGGAAGGGGCATGCACATGTTCCTCGACAAGCACGCTAAGGTCGCAGGTCTCCGGCCTGTACCCCAGCAAGAGCCACGCCTTTCCTTTTCTTTTCTCTTTCCCTTTCTTTTTTCTTTCTTTTGTTTGTCACTTTTGGATGAGCGGAGGGAGAGGAGGAGGCCCAACTCCAGCAGCGCTCTCTTTCTCCGCTTTCTCTATTTATTTCGTGCGCATGCTTTTGAGCACCCTTGTCTCGTCCTCCTCAGCTCGCCTGACATTCCCGCTGCTACTGCTGGCATCCCCAGCCTGCCTCGGTCGTCACGCCCCCCCTTCCTCTCTCTCTGCCGCTTGCTCTCTGACTCCCTATTTGTGAGAAACAGTCATAAAGAACGGGGATGAGGGGCGCAAGGGAGGGCATATATAGCAGCATAGCAAGGAAGGTTCGCTCTTGGCAACAACGCATGGCATCCGAGTTATCTTTATACTCTCGAGTGGCCTCGAAGCTTGGACTTGGAGGAATCCGTGAATAAATTAATACTTACAGAGAGAAAGAGAGAGATGAGGGGCAGCAGAAGCGAGTGCTGGAAACGGGCTATTAATTTGATCCCGAGTGAAAGCTCCTGAAGCTCGATCTTAGATTAATCTCCCTATCGTCTGCCACCGCTGGCCTTTCTCTCTCTCTCCAATACCTCAACAAGGGGCAACACAAGCAGCAGGTGTGTTTTCACTCGCCCGCCGTTTAAATCTTTTGTGCTTGCGGTTTATTTGCATTGTGGCTTTGTTTCTGCTTTGCAGTTTAATTTGGAGGGTTTGACTTGCTTAATTTTGCTTTCTTGCCCGAGGGTTTAATGCTGCTTTACCCATTCTCTTCCACAATTTCATCTCTATCTCGGTTAATGGCAGATGAGTTATCCTTTGAGCGAGTGAATGAGTAGAACTAAACTACCCAGTTCTTCGCCTTCTCTCTGCATTCTTTCCTGTGCGTATTGTATGTAGCCTTCCTTCTCGACAGCTCTCCTGCATCCACAGTGCATGTTGCCGATTCTTGCAGCGAAACGGTAGTTCCTGGTGGAGAGGATTGCACGGCCGGGGGGGGGGGGGGGGTGGGGAGGAGAGGAGAGCACTGGCAGCATTAATTTCCACTGCTGTTGCTCAAAATGTGTAGGCTTTTTTTTTCTTCCACCCTCATGCTTCGCACGCTCTTTCATCATCAATGCTTGTATCGTATCCTGTGACTTGGCGTGGAGCAGACGGGTTCTTGTTTCTGCATGTCTCGGAGACTCGGACTGCCCTTTTCCTTCCATCCTCCCCTCCTCATGCTTTCCCGCAAGACAACAAGCTTCCTCATGATTGCCCTCTGTTTTGTAGCTTTCCTCCGTCTTTTCCCCCTCCCTCATCTTAATTATATCTGGTCAATTCCATTCCACCTAGCTCTTTAGACGAACAAGAGCATGCAGCAACTCCATGTTTTCCCAGATATGATCGAGCTTCTTACGATCAATGGGAAATTACATGAAGTTAAAGCGGCAGACGAACAGATCCATCTCTCGATGGGTGTCACGTGATCTGCAATCGGGAGGCGTGCGCTTTCCTCGATGGAATGGGGCCACACGTCACAGCAGTATGGGGCGCACGCATGCGCTCACCGCCGTCGTCATCCTCCTCCTTGCTCTTGGGCTTCTTCCTCTCCAGCTTTCTATCCTCCCTCCGGACCTCCTTGTTCTTGCTATATATGTCAAAGAGGTCATCCAAATTGTTTTGTTTTCAGCCTTCTTCCGAGTACATGATTTCCATCTCTTGAGGTTTCGTCTTTGACTTTTCGCCGATTAAAGATAAGGAGATTCGGCGATCTGTTCTACTGTTGGGAGTACTTTGCTGACGCGATCTACGTATCCTCTCGAGCATCTGCTCATCCCATTAAATGTGATTAATGGTCGAACCGAGCGCACACAACTCAAGAATCCATTTAGAGCCGCACTCGTAATGAATGCATCCTCTTATACGTCGCATCCGTCACCTCCTCTGATCTATTTATTCTCAGCACAACCCGCTTTGCTTTGTGCTCTCTCTCGATGTTTCACTACGCTACTAAGTTGAACCTACTCAGTCCTCACCGTTCTGCAGAGTGGCGGGTTATCTAACTAGCTGCTTCTTTTAAAGTTGAATTGAGCAGCAGCTAGCTAACACTACCACTTTTATCCAGGAACTTCCTACTTCCTAAATCTTTCTTGTAATAATATATAGAGGCTGATGGAATTTTTATGTGAAACTTGATTAATTTCTCCACCTTTTCTTTCGCTCAAAGGACAGGGAAACTTGCACGGATAGAGAGACTTAATCTCACAAGTTCCGAAGTGATGGTAATTAATGTTTAATGGTTGATCCTGAAGCTGAGGCACTAATCAGGCCAACCCCTATTTCCCTGATCCTATCTACAGCCCCATCTCTATCAGTCTGCTCTGCCTTGCAAGGCATTGCAAAATAAACAACGGTGGGAGCAGCTATATGTGTAGCTTTATTTTTAGAGAGTAGAGAGCAGTTTCTAGGTAGGATGCTGCCGACCCACTAGAAGTAGCAGTGGCAGCAAGCGATGGTGCAAGCTCTTAGCCCACCACCGCTGTTTCTTGCAAGCCCCGCTCTGTAGCTGGTTACTGGTGGGTGCTGAATGCCCCTCTTTGTCCCATGGGCTTTACTTTATATGTAGGGAAGAGCGTAGCCTGTAGCCTGCGTTGTCCATATTGGATTATTGCACATACACCACCAGAACTTGGAGGAGCCGCTTTTTTCATTTCATCTATAATAATACACTTTTTAATCGTGGATTTTGGATGTCAGTGTATTGCGAGGAAGGAAGGAGGTCAGCTGCCTCCTTTCAAAGCACAGGTCATTCACTAAACCATGTTCTTCTTCTTACTACTTCTGTGGAAAATCTACGTTACTTTTCTTCTGTAGTTTCTCCTGTTTGTTTTGTTCATTCCGTTATAATAAAAGGGGGTGATTGATTGCTTATTTATTAATCTTCTGTACCATATACCAACAAGTCAAAATTACGTTATCCAGAGAGCAGTACGTCTGTCGTTTGTCGAAGATATCAATGCTGTGATTTATATCCAGCAGTAACAGTTCTGCAAAAGGCTTCCATATATTCCCCTCTTTAAACTTGTGCTTCGTCCGTCTTTCTTCTGTTGTGCACAGTATAAATGCGCCATTCTGGGTAGCGCTGGCAGCAACAGACAGAGAGCCCCTCGACCTGTAGTGCTGAGATGCCCATCAGGCAGATGACGAAGGATCCCCAGGAGGAGAAGCATGTCATCTCAAAGAAACCTTTGCACAACTGCGCCGTGAACCAGCAGAAGGTCGACGACGTTGGAGCATTGAAACAAGCGAAGAAGAACATGGGACGGAGGCGGGGAAGAGGTAAGGGGAAATCTGCTGTGGCGTTGGCGGAGGAGGTCGAGAAGGGAATGGACGTCCGTCCCCCGGTCTCGAGCAAAGGCATCCTTTTCTGCCGGCGGCCAGGGTTTGGGCAATTGGGCACCAGATGCATTGTCAAGGCCAATCATTTCCTTGCCGAGTTGACAGATAAGGATTTGATCCAGTACGATGTAAGGATAAGCTTGTGGAATCAGCAACCCATATGTTTTTAGATCAATGGCTGCCTGTTGAATTACTATAACTGACACTAATAGTGATTCTTCACTGGCAACAGGTTGCCATAACACCAGAGGTGAACTCTAGAAGTGTGAGGAGATCTATTATATCGGAATTGGTGAGATTGTACCGAGAGGTAGAGTTGGGCATGAAACTTCCTGCTTATGATGGAAGTAAGAGCTTCTATACTGCTGGCTATTTGCCTTTCAATTCGAAAGAATTTGTCATAAAGCTTGCAGAGGAAGATGACAGAGTAGAGGCTTCGAGGTTGGTCACTGTCATTCTCAGTTGTCTTATCTTCATCTGTAGCTGATTGTCCTTGTATTTTACTTGTTATTGCTGCAAACACTTACCCACTTTAATTTTGGCTACATAGAGAGAAGGAATTTAGGGTAGCAATCAAGTATGTGGCTCGCACAGACCTTTATTATTTGCAACAGTATATGTCTGGGAGGCACATTGATGCTCCTCAAGAAGCCTTGCAGGTCCTTGATATTGTCCTGAGGGAATTATCGAACAGAAGGTGACGTTTTCTTGAAATAAAAGAACATCCCATGTTCAACAGGTTTAGCTTGTTAATCCGCTGCGGTTGATCCTTACAAACCCGCTTATAGGTACATATCCATTGGGAGGTCCTTCTATTCTCCTGACATAAGGAAACCACAGCGTCTAGGTGACGGTTTACAGTCATGGTGTGGCTTCTACCAGAGTATTCGACCAACGCAGATGGGACTCTCACTTAATATTGGTAAGAACGATGTTGGCCTTTTGTATGAGATGTAGATCATCGATACAATTCCCTTGTTTTATCACTTTTTGCATCTTATCTTCAGATATGTCCTCCACTGCTTTCATCGAGCCACTTCCAGTGATCGAGTTTGCAGCTCAGATCCTGGGCAAAGATGTATTGTCAAGGCCGTTATCTGATGCTGAGAGAATTAAGGTATCCCTCGTATGATGTGCAATTTCTCATTGAAACGTTCTAGTCTTCTTGATAGTTGTTCAGGCGTTCCTAATCATTTGCATTTGGGTATATGATATTAATGCTATAAAATTGAACTGGGCTAATCTGTTTGCATAGAGCACGAAATTAGTTGCTTAACGTTGGAGTCACAAGTTTTTTACAATTTTTCCCTGGTCTGAGATGAGAATTTCACTAACAAGTCGGTTGCTCTCTGTTTGTTTTGTATTTGCTGCTTTAATATTTTAGTGAGCACTTTTCAGTATAAAATATCTGGCGTTCTGGAACTTTATTACTGCTAAATTCACAGTGATGGCATAGACCAGATTAAATGTGCTTATGCTATAAATTTCATGAGCTTTATGTTATGCAAAAAGCACTTGTGAGACCAATAAAAAAATATATCTGCTTGCTCTTCTTACCTGCAAGAAGATATATTTAATTTTGAGTAGTCTAAACTATTTTGTGCTACCATCAACCTTATGGAGATATGTAATGCTAAAGGCATAATTTCAAGCAGATTAAGAAGGCTTTGAGAGGAGTGAAAGTTGAAGTTACTCACAGAGGAAATGTGAGGCGAAAATATCGTGTCTCAGGCCTGACCTCCCAACCTACCCGTGAACTGATGTAAGTTAGGCATGTTTTCTGTTTGTAATCTTCTCTGTTAAATTGGATTAATTTGCAAAGACCAGCTGCATATCACACTGCATCAAGTACTGAAGACTTGGAAATCTCATTTTGCTATTGCTTGTACACCTAGTCACAACCGTGCATGCAACAAATATGGCCAAATGCGTTTTTTTTGTTTTCAGTCTAGATTAATAACTTCACTGATTCCTGCAGTTCCTGTTTGTTTACCTGTATTATTATTCTATTTATGCTTTCTACAGATTCTAACTCTCCCCATCACAGTTTTCCAGTTGACGAGCAAATGAATATGAAATCTGTGGTGGAATACTTCGAAGAGATGTATGGGTTCACAATTAGACACTCTCATCTTCCTTGTCTTCAAGTAGGAAATCAGAAAAAGGCGAGTTATTTGCCAATGGAGGTCAGCTTAACATTTATAGTAAATGCAAATTATCTGTAAACCACTTTCTGGAACAGATCCACATGTAGTTTTGAAATGAATATACAGGCTTGCAAAATAGTCGAGGGTCAGAGATACACAAAGAAGTTGAATGAAAGGCAGATAACTTCACTATTGAAAGTAACCTGCCAGAGACCCAGAGAACAAGAAAAGGACATTTTGCAGGTCAAGTATCTATTCTAGTTTCATAGAATTTGTCCCTAGGCTTTGCTTTCAACTTCCATGTTTTTGCTGTGGCTCACGGATGACAGAAAAGCATTCACTTGCTCCCTATTTTCATGGAATTTTGCTTAATTACCTTAGTCCTTGTCTTCTATAGACACTACGATCATGTAGGATCATATCTTGTTTACCTGCAAACTATTGCACCTCATTTTTGCAACAACATTGTAGATGCTCCTAAGTTACTTGGCAGTTTTTCTACTTCCAGTTTGTCTCTCAAACTGCGAATCATCATTTTTTAGACAGTTCACCAAAATGAGTATGAACAAGATCCTTATGCAAAGGAATTTGGTATCAACATCAGCCCAAAGCTAACCTCAGTAGAGGCCAGAGTTCTGCCAGCTCCATGGGTATTTCTTAATGTCACTGAAACTGAATTGGAGAAGAATTGACTATTGGTTTTTACTCACATAGTTTCATGCTTGCTGTGCTGATGTCTTTGCTTTCCTTGTTGAAGCTAAAATATCATGATACTGGAAAGGAGAAAGAGTGCTTACCTCAAGTTGGTCAGTGGAACATGAAGAACAAGGTACTTAATTGCCATGTTGGTTTAAACATCCATCTTTAGGAGTAAAACATGCACACGCCCTGAATGCAAATTTTCAAACTAATGTCCAAGAAAATCTTCCATTTCCATGCAGAAAGTGATTGATGGGTGCAGAGTAAACCATTGGGCATGCGTTAACTTTTCCAGAAGTGTTCAAGAAAACATTGCTCATGGTTTTTGTCAGGAGCTTGCACAAACGTGCCAGATATCGGGAATGGTAATGTATCCACAATTTCGGCAAACCTTCTTATCCTATGATCTATTACAATGTTTTTCCACTTAGGAGATAACTAGCTGAATGCTTATTTTAATGCTTCCTCTGGAATTATGGTTCAGCTTTACAAGATTACCTGATTTTATATGTTCACTGAGATCTATAATGAGTTTTACATGTTTCAGGAATTTAATAGAGAGCCAGTACTACCAGTTTATTCTGCAAAGCCAGAGCAAGTGGAGAGGGCTCTCAAACATGTGTATAATGCTGCAACAAACAAACTCAAAGGCAAAGAGCTGGAGTTACTTATAGCCATCCTACCAGATAACAATGGTTCTTTATATGGTGTGTCTACATTTTCTCATATGTCATCACTATTATGACACATAAGAGATTGCATGTTTACAATTGATAGTCGTTCTCATCCTTAGCACATGAGTATTCCATAGCCTAAACTATTTGTTCTTGCTTGGTTTCTCCATTTCTCAATTCTAAGTTGGTGACTATGTAGCGTTTACCCCTTTATTTGATGGTTAATTGTTCATTTTATAGGTGACCTTAAGCGTATATGTGAAACTGATCTGGGACTAATATCCCAATGCTGCTTAACAAAACATGTGTTTAGGTTTACCAAACAGTACCTAGCAAATGTCTCGCTGAAGATAAATGTGAAGGCAAGTTTTCGATCTACCAGTTTGATTTTTTTCACTCCTCAGGAGTGTTAGTCCTTCACTTGGATAGAGCTTTCCACTCTTCTTGTATAAGTTGTGTTTTGGCTTCTGCAGATGGGAGGAAGGAATACTGTACTCTTAGATTTTATAAGAGATAATACTCCATTGGTCTGTGATAGACCAACCATAATTTTTGGAGCAGATGTCACTCACCCTGAAACTGGAGAAGACAAGAATCCTTCAATTGCTGCAGTAACAACTGATCTGCTGGACCTTTTAAAATACCCTACTACTACTTAGGGTGAAGCCCCTCATTTTCATTTCCGAATCTGTCGTTGATCTTTCAGGTTGTTGCTTCCCAGGACTGGCCTGAGGTCACAAAATATGCTGGACTTGTCTGCACTCAGGCCCATCGACAAGAACTCATTCAAGATCTGTTCAAGACATGGCATGATCCACAGCGGGGTACAGTTGCTGGTGGTATGATCAGGTTTGCTTGTCAAACTCTAAATGCCTATCCCTTGGGATCTAGCTTGTAGACCTGTAGTCGCATCACTATTGCTACCCCTAAATCCAACTTGTCGACGTCCTTCTGTCTTGCATCCACAGAGAGCTACTAATCTCTTTCAAGAGGTCAACAGGCCAAAAACCAGAGAGGATAATCTTCTACAGGTGATATCATCTTTTATACAGTAGTTGACAACAAACTCGACACAGTTTGTCCATCAATCATCAAACATCACTTTCCTTTCAGGGATGGAGTCAGTGAAGGACAATTCTATCAAGTTCTACTATACGAATTAGACGCCATTCGCAAGGTCTGTCGATTGTGAGAATGTTCTTGGCCCTACCAGCGTTTTGCTCATCGATTCTCATATTGTAGGCATGTGCATCATTAGAGCCAAATTACCAGCCTCCTGTGACCTTCGTGGTGGTTCAGAAGCGTCATCATACAAGACTATTTGCAAACAATCACAAAGACAGGAGTAGCACTGACAAGAGTGGGAACATTCTACCTGGTATCTGCTTTCCCTGCTATTTTCTTCTAATCATATGGGAGAATAAACTTCACCAGTTCTAAATTATAGCTCCTCCTCTGGTTCAATGTGGCAGGAACTGTGGTCGATACTAAAATCTGTCACCCGAATGAATTCGACTTCTACCTATGCAGCCATGCTGGGATCCAGGTGCAGCCGCAAATGCCATTCCATTGTTGAACTCTAGGGTAGAAAAAAATAGGATTATTTTGCTGATGACCTGCATCTCATGGGAATGACAGGGAACCAGTCGTCCAGCTCATTACCATGTTCTATGGGATGAAAACAATTTCTCAGCTGACGAAATGCAGACCTTGACAAACAACCTCTGCTACACGTAAAGCCATTTTTAACGCAATTCAATTGCATTTTTTGTATGCAAGTTTGTGCAAATACATATTAATAAGATAGCACTTGATCATTCGATTGATTGCAGGTATGCTCGTTGCACCAGTTCTGTCTCTGTTGGTATGCCCTCTACATACACTACATGGTTACAGTGAATTATATGACTTTCTTTATAGGTACAGAATCTTAACTTGTCTGCTATTTGGGCAGTGCCACCTGCATATTATGCTCACCTGGCTGCCTTCAGAGCGAGGTTCTACATGGATCCCGAGTTATCTGAGAGCAATCTAACATCGCGAAGCACGCGAGCAAGCAATGGCAATGGATCATCTGTGAAGCCTCTGCCTGCCTTGAAGGAGAAGGTGAAGAGAGTGATGTTCTACTGCTGAGGCATCAGAAATAAATTATAGAATGAATCAGAATAACTTGCAGTAGCAGCCGTGTACATGCATCACTCACTGTTGTAATTGTATATTTTAGAATAGAGATGATGGTAAAGTTCCTCATGCGGTTCTCGCTCAATTTTCTCAGGATGATGTAAGGCGCACGCATGCTTTGTGACTTTTGATCAAAACTTTCAAATGCGAGTTAAAAGATTGAGTAGATAGGCATAAGAATATATGTGATATTTAATTTAGATCGGTAAGCAGAGGTTAATTGAATAATAAGACATCACTTGCAACAGCATTAATTCTCGAATTGATTACGACAGGGAGTAGCGGGACTTGGAGTTCGAGTTGGTCGGCGTGGTTGCAGGAGTATTTTTGACATGCGGCGGCCCGCCGGTGAGCTTCTTGGCGTGCACAGGCGTCGGCCGACCGGTGCTAAACTCGTAGTCCTCGACCTTGTCCGCTGTCTCGGACGCGGTGGTGCTCTTGAACATGAAGAAGGAGCTCCACCTGAAGAAGCCGCTGCCGCCGCCGCTCCTCTTCTTCTTCTTCTTCTCGGAGGCAGTGAGCCGGTCGATCTGGGCCTGCAAAGCGTGGCAGTGCACCTGGAGCCTGGCGACGTCGTCTCGCAGGCGGCGCATCTCCTGCTGCTGGACCAGGACCTCCCTTTTCGAGGGACAGCGCCCCGACGGCGGCTCGAGCGCCGGGTTGGGGCTCCTGGACCCATTGAAGGAGCTGCTCCAGTCCGCGGTGAGGCGGTTGAGCTTTGTGTGCTCCGAGAAGAGCACCTGGATCACCGACCGGACGGGGAGGCGCTCGTTCTGCGCGGCGTGGAGGGCGGCCTCCGACGAGAGCTTCCGGGCGTCGATGAGCCTGCACAGGCTCCTCCTGTCTTGCTTGCTCGTGCCCTGATGGACCTGCGTAAGCTCAACATCACGCAACACGGTGATTAAAGAAAAAAAAAAAGGAGAAGCAGAATGGAGGAGAATTAAGTCATGCAATCACCAATCCGCCTCAACATCCGTGCGCAGGGATGGACGAGAAGGTGAAGACAGCGGCTCGCGTGGCGTTCGTGACTCCACGGGAGTAAAAAAAAGCAGGGAAACAAGAAGGAGGGGGGTCAAAAAGGAGAGCAGAAGGTTGAATCGCTTCGAGGAGCGTAAACGACAGCAGAGATGAGGCCAAAAGGAAGTTTGTCATCTTCTTGATCGATTGGACGGTAATAAATTTTATACATCCACTGGCCGGACAGAACTACTCCGACATTAATTAATCATCATATATAACTAATTGGAGAGTTAAAGCGAAACTAACTAAGAGAGTTGGTCCCCAAAAAAGAGTACATGCTGTATGCCTAATTAATGGATGCAATGCAGAGCAAACAGAGGGAATCAGCAGCCACAGGCATGTGCTGTGGCCTTCATGAAATTAATCTGGAACTAAATTGCTCTTCGAAGACTGGTTGGAGTTTTGGAGACTAATCCTAATCCAAATGGTAATACAGTCAAGTCAATGAAGACCCAGCTCTTGTGTGCTGCAGGTCCATAATGTCAGTCAATCGATAGTGTCAAGCATGCTGGTTGGTAATATGCCTACTCGACTTCTTGTCCACAGTTTGCAGGTCGTGAAGCACAGGGAGGTGCTAACGAGTTTTGCAAAATGCGACCGCATCACATGTGCAGGCGACCCCTCCTGCACGCCCAAAAGCTGCGGTACTTGCTGTTCCGCTGCATGCATGAGCTTGGAGGACGGGTTTCTACAGGTGAGATGGCCGGACTCAGGAGATGCAGTGTGTGACCGACCGCATTAATTTGTTCCAGGCTAATAATTGAGGAGCTAGCGAGGTCCAACACCTTCTCTTGACTCGCTCATTTCTCTCTCTCCCTCTCTCTTTTGGATCGATAGAAGAAAATGGAAGCAAATGTTTCATCTAAGTGGAATTTGAGGACGAAAGATTTAATTATTGCAACTGAAGTCGGCCGGAGGGACGAGCAGTACTCACTTTAATGTAAGTGTCGATCGCCCGGTAGAGGCCGTCGTCCATGGCGCGGGCGTGGGCGGGCAGCGCGCTGGCGAGCTCCTCGAACTCGGCGACGGTGAGTCCGGCGTCGAGCGCGGCCTCCGCCAGGTAGGAGTCCACCAGCTTCCCCACCCTTGCGAGGGCCGCGCCGCTCCTCGCTGCCGCCGCGCCGCCATCGTCGGTCCCCACGAACCTCCGGACCAACCGCAGCACCATGCCCACGTCGAGAAGCGTGCCGCAGGTGTGGCTGAAGGCCGGGATCATGAGCTCCTTGAGCGAGGCCTCGTCGAGCTGCGCCCCCGCGCGCGCCTCGAGCTCCCGTACGCACGACAGCTCCGCGCCCACCATGCTGGCGGTGCGGAGCAGCCGGAGCACGAAGTCGCAGGGGACGGAGCCCTTCTCAGGGGGGAGGACGGAGGCGAGGGTCTCGATGAAGAAGCGCTTCTTGAGCCAGGCGGCCGTGGGGCTCTCCGGGGAGAGGTCGGTCGGGGAGCGGCCGGAGAGCTCCGGCAGCCAGCGGGAGGCGTAGTGGGAGAGGATGGAGCCGAGGAGCTCGGGGCGGACTCCCTTGGCTTTGATGCCGCTGAGCGTCTTGGCGAAGTGATCCAGGTCCTGGACGCAGGCGTCGTCGAGCCAGCTGGGGTCACCCGGGGTTGGGCGGTGGTGGTGTTGCTCACCATGACAAGATGGTGGCGGGGGCGGTGGTGATGCCAGTTTCTCCTTCCTGCCAGCCGTTTTGGGAGAGAGAGACGTCGGAGAGGCAGTAGTCATGGTTATGGCTGGGACTTCGGAGGCAGCCTGAGATGGGGGTAGTAGTAATATTTGTAGTGGATGTGGCCTGGTGGTGTGGTGAGTGGAGAACCCAAACTTAACCGGCAAAGATGGGCAGCTGCTGTTTCCTTCTCCGAGAGTAAGTGTGCGGGTCTTGGAATCAAACGCAAGGATTCACGAGAGTACTATAAATATTTACACTTAATTAGAATGTGGAAATGAGTGCAACCTTGGAGGCTTCGCCGTTCTTGATGGTAAAACCAAGACCATATAATATTCTGCAAATGATAACAGAGCCTTATTAGTCTCACAGAAGAGAGACAATAATTAATAACGTGCGATAAAATCATCTTATGTCACCTAATTCCAGCTTATTATTTTGGGATAATCTTTTATAACTAAACAATATTTTCTGGAAAAGATTCTTCAGCTTTTCTTTTATCCTTTAAAAATTTAGTTGGTGGCACTTGTCACTGAGAAGTGACCTGTGCAATACAAATACAGCTTGGAGCTCCTTCCAAGTTCTGCAACGCTTAAAGAATCTAACAAACTCCCGGCCGGATTGCTTCTGCTGCAAGGGGCTGTGAATTTCTCAGTTGAAGACATCAATGCCATAAGTATAACTGACATATTAAGGCACAGCAGAAAACAAATTTACATTCACTTTGTGGACAATTAAGTCGACACTGTTGATAACACAGAATGACACTGAGATGGTGCGAGTGAAGCGACAGCAGAGAGAAAAAATAGCGCTTGACGACGGTAGGACAGATGATACACAAGGAAACAGACAAGGATGTATTTGCCTGTGGTGCACAAGGTCGATCAATAATTAATAATCACCTCAAGCTAGCAATCCCATTGACCTAAGAAATTGAGTGTACAATCTTTTACTGTACATTCCTTATACAATACTGGAGTCTAAAACCAAGATATTCAATCTGATACTCCGCAGAAGTGGATAACAAGTACAAATGTGCAGAAGATCCATACCAGAGAGAGCTGATCCCTGCACAGTATGATGGAATGACAAGAAAGGAGATGCCCTTGAACCTCTGGAATGCCACGACACCATGCGACTGAAGTCGAATTCTTCTTGTGTTCATCCATGAATTACATTACACGGTGCAGGTGCAGATGCCCATCTTCACTCTGCTACATTTGCAAAAACAAACGAATGTAGATAAGTTATATTGCGGCAAGTGGAACTCTTCTCACATGGAATGGAATTGATTTACATGTAGAAGTGAATAGTGATACATCATCCAAGAAGAATACACCAAATTCATATAATTTCTAGCAAAAACAATTTATTGCCATCGATGCATGTCAAAGGACCACATTGAGCATGCATTCACAATGTTAGATACGGATTCAGGGACCACGAACCTCTCAAGAGCAGCACCGTTAAGCGAAAAACCAAAAGATGTTAAAGAATCGGGTGTCTCTAGCTCCATGCCATTCTGAAGAGAGGGGGAATTTGATGTTCAAACAAATTTTCTGTAAGCCTACAGTACCAGGGAATAAATGTTCCAAATTCGTTCCTGTTCTGGCAAGGTTTAAGATAATTAAGATATTGAGGTGGGAATATTGTGATTGCAAGAAGAAGGTAGTGTTTTACAGTGAAAACTGAAAGAAGAACAGTTACATAATTAATCAAATCACTGAGCAACTATGTATAGTCAAAACCATATGCTTCGGTTCATATTTATATATACTGAAAGAAACAGATAGGAAATTTACGTCCGGTAAAAAATAAGGAAAGGGAATTGAGGATCGATTATTAAAAGCATGAACAGAGAGGGCCTATTTATATATTACAAAGGAGAACATAGTAACATAATTGGAAGCGCATATACGTACCCTGAGCAACCTAAAATCAATCAATTCTTCTAGGCAGTGTAGCCAATATTCAAAGGGAAGGAATAACCCTAGCATATGTAGGTTAAAACACGGGTAAATCACAGACGAAGCCAGTATAAACCAACAAACTAAAGGAAAAAAATCATGTGCAAAGTCCTACAGAAAAGACACAAAGGCCGATTCACGTGCCGCTTTTCACCGAGAAAGGCCACTGGCCAGCATATGGGCGGAAAGTTCCTAGTCCTGCAGCACCTTGAAATCACCTAAATCAGCCAGTCTACATATCTGTTTACTGTAATAAATATGTTGAATGTCTACATGAATTTGCGTACGGCAAGCATTGTGTATGAACAGGAATTTCTGCAGTTAGCTTAACCTATTACTATTTCGAACTGAGTTGCTTCGTAATAAATAACACTGGGTACCAGTTATTGCCACCATAACCAAGTAGGTTAAGTAGCCACTATACATAAGTTGAACAAAAGCAACCTCCTAGGAACAAAGATCCATGCCTTATGTAGAACAGAGAAGAAGAATACCGTGATACATTGAAATAATAACATGTTTCTTATAAGCATATATATATATATATATATATATAATGCGGCAGCAATGCCAGATGTTTATATGTGCTAAATTGAGCTCTAGAGCACGAATCACTATACCCGAACAAACAGTTACATCATATGTTTCAAAAATGGAATCCTTACCAGGTTCTTCTAATCCTTGCTTGTCATCTTCAGAGTCTCTTTCATCAACCGTACCATCTTCCGGCTTAGAAGCCAAGCCAGAGGCCCAGGCTGCAGTGAAGGGCTTCCTGATCGTAACAGATTGCTGATAAAGAAATCCCCCCATGGGAGTGAAAAGCAAACACACCAGCCCAAATGGGCTTGCATGCCTATCCCAGATAAAGACATTGATAGCAACAGTGAGGAACTTGTTGACAGCAGTGGGGGAGATTACTCTTCCTGCAGCAAATCAAAAGAAACTGATGGACAATCTGACGAGACCACGGCAAACATAGCAATAGAGTGAAACTCGAAACTTGATCATAATCAACAAAGAGGCTTCGCCATATTCCCCAGTGACGAACCAAAAGATCAAGGTGCCATAACCAAGGAGATGCCGCTGTTATAGAGAACAAAATACCGTGTTGAGCCCCACGTTTGTAACCATGTGTTTAACATATACCAGCTCCAAAGTCACTGTGACTAAGCAAAAGCCCAAGAGTACGCTGTCAGCGAGAATGACGAATCGATGATCACATAACCAACAGCGCCGATCGGTGTAATGACAAGGAAGAACAATGTAAGCTCTGAAGGCCACGGCTGCTTCCTGAACAAAGCGTCAGCGATGGTGACCAAAAGAGGAGTCAATGACAATGAATGTGTCGGCATTGGCATGTCGGAGAAATTTGGTGTTGGTGAACATGGCGAGGTAGAAGACGGTAACAGCAGGGAAGAACTTCTTGGCAGTAGGAAGGACGAAAGAATCATGATAAGAAAACCCTACTTTCTGGAGTCCAAACAGCGAGAGCAGAGGTCAAGCACTACGACACAGCTAAGAGGCCAGGGTAGTTGAACTCTATGATGGCAAATTTGTTGATGATACTGAGCAAACTTGAGCTGAGAGCGTAACCCACAACGAGGCTACTGGTGGCGTGGTAGGGGCTTCGGAGCTACAAACTTGATGACGACCATGGATGTGCCCGCTCGCCGCCGCTACTGAATGCAAGGAAGAATCATTAGATGAATTTGTTATCTCATGAAAACTTCTGAGAGAGAAGAAAAAAGAGAAAAGAAAATGACAAAAAAAAGGAAGCTAATGGAGAACTTGGAAAACCTAATGATCCCGGCGTCGTCGTCCTCTCCGCATCGTCTCTTTCACATTCATCGGTGAACAAAGAAGCAAGCCGCAGGCCTTTTCGCTCCTGTCAATCGATCTCCATGGCTTCATGGTGCGGTTTGAAGTGTTCTTGGCGAACTGAATTGATCCGCTTCATGAACCATGTGGAAGAATCAGTATCGTCCATAGACAAACCAGTGGTGGGATCTTAATAGATGACCTAGTAGAGGAGGTGAACACAGAGAATGATGAGAAGCTCCCTGCCGTTGGATGCAGATGGGCCATGATCTAAATGGATTAATGGAGACGTTCCTGGTCCATCTGAACTGTAGGCGAAGTAATGGAGGAAAGGAAGCCACGAGCCGTGGTGGTGGGCGGGAGCATCGCGGGTTTGTCCTGCGCCCACGCGCTCATCGCCGCCGGCTGGCGAGCCACCGTTATCGAGAAATCCGCCGCTCCACCGACCGGCAGCCCTACCGGCGCCGGCCTTGGCCTCGACCGCCAGTCTCTGCGCCTCCTATGCCGCTGGATCTCCGATCCCAATCTCCTCCACAAGGCCACCTTCCCCCTCACCATTGATCTCGTACGCACTCCCCTTCTCATCGTTTCCTTCGAAAAGCTCCTTCCACCCTCCTCCAATTTAGCGTCTACCAGTGCAGAATCGAGTGACCGATAGCGAGAAGAAGGTCGGCAGGACGCTGACGAGGGACGAGGGTTTGAAGTTCAGGGCAGCCCACTGGGCGGATCTCCACTCCATCTTACTCCATGCGTTGCCGCCGGAAACCGTCTGCTGGGGTCACCAATTCCTCTCCTTTGAGGTGCCAGATGACAAGTCTTCTGTTGTCGCCAAGTCCAGAGCGCTTATTACCGATGAGACCGTTGAGATTGCTGGCGATCTGCTTGTCGCCGCCGACGGCTGCCTATCAACCGTCCGTCATCATTTCTTTCCGGATTTAAAGTTAAGGTACGCGGAGCAACTATCAAAATCACAAGCGTCGATCACCTTAATTACATGACCAGTTTCTCTTTTCTTCTTGCATCAATTCATAGTAGAACAAGTTCCTTGCTGATCTAGAGAGTTTTTATTGAGGGATAGCTAGGAGAAACTGCAGCCAACAACGTCACGCGCGCACACACCGATATATATATATCATTGGCATTTCAGTCCATGAAGTATCAAATCTCTGAAGAATTTTACCTTTTTTTCTTTATCTCGTTTCCTTGGAATATAAGGCAATGTCACACATACCATTTCCTTGTATAGAGGGCTAGAAATCCTTACTTTACAAAAGATGCCAATTTTTAAATAAATTTTTCTCAAGAAATATTAAGCTGGAAAGACGGCTTGCTTGTATAGTGATCATCGAGTGTTGTTGTAGTGTACAGTGGCTACAATTTTCTCTTCACTTTTAGTCAGCTGAGAAAAAGACTGGTCTGTACAGGAATATTCCATATGCCTTAGGCCTCAACATAAATATTGGCTTTTCCATCTGCTAGTATATCTGTCTAACGTGTCAACTTAATCATGGAGACTAAGAGCAAACATTTCGAAAGCTAAGCAGAATAATGGAAACTTCTTATTGTTCTGAAGGATGAAGCTTAGATGTATCTCTCCTTTTCTTATTCACTTCTTCTTTCTACCTGACTGATCCACATAATTTGAATTCTGAAGTCCTTTTGCAATGAACTTAAGTTCTTATCAGTTTCATTTTGCTTTACAGATCATTCTTACCATTTACTCGGACCATCCCATTACTTTTATAAACCCACTGGACGGATTTCTGTTCATTCTGGAATAAACATTTCTAAGTACTATTTAATCTTCTTTGGATGTCTACTGTGGGTCTCCAACCCACAACTAATTGATTAAGAGCTTTACTGTTCTAACTTTACCCGTGCAATTAAATCTATTGTATTGAACAAGGTTATAAGCAGTGGTTTCTAGATTTACCATTTTTTCAATTATTACCTGCCCATACACCGTTGGTTTTATGTTCCTTTTCATCTCCAAGAGAAAATTATGTTGCCATGTATAAGTCAAATACCTTCAGCAGGTATTCAGGCTACTGTGCATTGGAAGGGGTTTTAGATTTTTAGGCAAAGAATACTCCAACATCATTGTTGACCTTCGTCAAGCTTATCCAGTTTTGGGTGATTGTTTGTATTTTGATCTAGCCACTGGGACACACAGTGTGTTCTATGAACTGAAAAACCATCGAGTGAACTGGCTTTGGTACAAATTGCCCAGAAACCCAACATAAGGTAGCATACCCTTGTGTAATGTGAAATTACTTTAGCATCGTACTGACTACTGAGACACAATATAGATATTACCATTCACTTGTTTGATTGTCCTGTTTATGCACACATTTCATGGCAAAATACTACAAGTAGATGTAGTGTTTGCTCAATCTTAGGAAGGAGACCAATCTATATATTTATGTTTTCAATACTCCTACTTTAATGTGGGCTGGTAAACTGGACTGGCTCAAGTCTGATACATGAATTGAGTTAGCTTAGTTAAGGGTGTACTTTTCTTATAGATTGTTCGTTCACTTTGAGTTGCTCGGTGCATTATGATTTTGGTGTATATGTTGCCCTTGCTTTTGTTTACTCTTTCTCAATGTTGTTTTAGACATCCCTTTGGATGATATATTGTATCATTTCAGATTGGTGAAATGAATTGGTGAAATGAATGCAATGTTATCTTTTAAAAAGAAAAAACTATAATGAATTTGATTGGATGATCATATTTTTCAAAAGATCAAGTCCTTAAGTAGTAGTCATCATATATACTTTTTTTGTATTCTTAACAATGTCAGTCCTTCTCTCTGTTGTATGTACTTCATACAATCAACCAATTAGCAGTTCTTCTGGGCATTCAAATTTTCTTATATTAATTATCTTTATAGTCCTGGAGTCCTTAAAATTTTCAATTGTATCATAGGGTGAATCATGGACATTGAGTTATAAGAAGTTTAGTTCTTTTGAGAAACTACCTGTTATCCAATAACAACCCCATGTGTTTCTTAGAATGACTTGAGATCCTCTCTCAGGCAAGCTCAGTAACTGTTAATGTCATTTCTTTCTGGACTTAGCTGAGCAACTATCAAAGTCATATGTATCAGTCAACTTACTTGTCCAGTTGCTTTTTTCCTTTTGTATCAACTCATCTAGAGAGATTTCATTTGAGGGATGACTAGGATAAATTTCAGGCAGCGGTATTGCTGGTGCCTTCTGCTACTTTAAGCTGCTACTTTCCTTGCAAGTCCAAGTCTGGAAATGAAAAGAATGTAATGTCCCAGTAATTATTGGCATTTAAATTTTTAGAAGCATCGATCTTTGAAATATAAGCCAGCATCATATATCATTTGGTTAAATTAGAGTATCCTTATATTATGAAAGATGCAGATTTTACAAATATTTTTTCTTAAAAAAATATTAAGCTGGAAATATTGCTTTCTCGTGTGATAATTATTCAAATCTTGTTGTACTCTACAATCTTTTCATTTTTACATGCGAAAAGACTAATCTGTATAGCAACATGTGCCTTAGGCCTAAATATGAACTTCTCCAACAACTTAATTATTGATACCAAAACAAGCATTATTGAAAGCTAAGCAGAATAATGGAAGCTTCTTTTTTAAAAAGGCTGTGTTTATATGTATTTTCCTTTTCTTATTTTCTACCTCACTTATCTGCATAATTTGACTTCTGGAAAGTCATTTTGCAATGCAGTTAAGGGGGCTGCTTATTAGATTCTTTTTTTCTTTGCAAACCATGCTTACCATTTCCTTTCCTTAGTCCATCCAACTACTTGATATAAACTCATTGGCTGGGTAGATTTCTATGCATTCTTCGATCATATTTTCTAAATCTATCGCTTTGAACAAGATTATAAGTGAACAGAGGTTTCTAGATCTGCCCAATTTTCCAGTATCACCTGCATAAACACCATCCATTTTTATGTTCCTATTGTTCTTGGAAAAAAAAAGTTCCCATGTGTAATTCAAATATATTCAGCAGGTATTCAGGCTATTTTGCATGGAGAGGGGTTTTAGATTTTTCAGGCAAAGAAGATTCTGACCTCATTGTTGGCCTTCGTCAAGCTTATCCAGATTTGGGTGATTGTTTGTATTTTGATCTAGCCACTGGAACACACGCTGTGCTCTATGAACTGAAAAACCATAAGCTTAACTGGCTTTGGTACATAAATGGCCCGGAACCTGAACATAAGGTAGCGCACCCTTGTTTAATGTGAAATTACTTCATTATTGATAATATGGGTATTATCAATCACTTGTTTGATTATCCTGTCTATACAAGCATTCCATGGCAAAATAATACAGGTAGATGCAGCAGCTGTTCACTATTTGGAAGGAGACCAATCTATATATTTATATTTTTAATATTCCTACTTATATTGATAATGTAGGCGGCGATGATAACATATTGAGTTTGATTGGATGATCTTTTTTTTTCAAAAGCTCAAGTTTTTAAGAGTAGCCATATATACTCTTTTTATATTCTTCTTAACAATGTCAATCCTTCTTTCGGTTGTACGTACTTCATTCAAATCAACTAAGCAGTAGTTCTTCTGGCCATCCATGCTTTCTTATCTTAACTTGCCTTTATAGTCCAACAGGAGTCCATATAATTTTGAATTATATAACAGTGTAAATCATGGACATTGAGTTATAAGAAGTTAGCTCCTTATGAATCTAGTTTTCTTAGAATGACTTGAGATCCTTTCAGCCAACCTCAGTGACGATGAAAGTGAGCAACAACATGATTGAGAAGATGCATGAAGAAGCTGACAAGGTATGGGTTCCTGAACTTGCTAGGCTCATGAAAGATACCAAAGAGCCTTTCGTCAACATCATATATGACAGTGATCCTCTACCCCGGCTATTCTGGGACAATGTGGTGTTAGTCGGAGATGCAGCCCATCCAACAACTCCTCACGGCTTGAGGAGCACCAATATGTCGATTCAAGATGCAGGAGCCTTGGGTTATTGCCTTGAAAAGTGGGGGCTAGAGAAGTTAAACCTGGCTTTAGAAGAGTTCCAGAGCATCCGGCTTCCGGTGGTTTCAAAGCAAGTATTGCATTCACGGAAGTTGGGACGTACAAAACAAGGTTTGCCTAAAGAGGACTTGACAACTTTCAACCCCATGGTGGCCACTACAGAGGAATGTCTGCAGCTCAGACAAACAAGTATGCCTTACTTTGAGGGTGTTTCCTCCACAGTTTGATACTACTTTCTACCCATGGGCCGTGTATCATTGAACTCCTTGTATATTTAATTGTATAGGAACATATATCTCGTAAGGATTAAAATTGCAATCAAAACACAAGCTTTGTCAAGTAGTCATATCACCCTATCGTGGTGATTTGAATTGTAAATTAATTGTCATGGACTTTGTATATATGGGAATGAACTGGTGGGTTAGCCAATTAACCCCGTAGAGCCTCATGTTTACTGTATATCCAAGGTGGCTCAAAGATTCTCCAAAAACCAATTGCAGCTTTCAATCACTGGATAGTTTGAAGTTCGTAGTGTTCCTCCAAAGTTTTCCCGGTTTCACTCATTCAAAAGTTCATAGTTCGGACATTGCTGGTGAATCCTTGATCAATAGGGTCCTAAACAGTGGTCAAATTTAATACCATGCTGTAGTGCTGCTTCAATCGCCACGATGGTGTTAGGTGGTGCGAGTGATGACTAAATTATGATGCTTTGTATTCCTTTATTCTTTGTCCCAATCATTTCATACTTTTGTTTACTTGGTTGTTGAACCTGTAATATGGGAGCGTTGCTTGTGCATGTGCTTACTGATGGTTGATCAACAGATTGATCGTGCAGGTTGTCCTCCTTGGATCTTAAATGTGCTCGAGTTGGCTATGGTGTCAACTGCTGAATCTATTTCATTAGAATGAAAATATTAAATCAAGGCAAAAAAAGATACAATGAAAGAGATGATAAAGTATTTCTTGTGATTCAACTCAGCCTCCGTCCATCAATGAATGAGGAGGAACTTTATATTAATATTAAGAGATAGGAAACAAATAGAGATTTCATTTATATTAAGCTCCAGTCACTTGGATTCCAAAACTTCAATAAAAGTTCCTGTCCGTCACTCTCTCATCAGAAACTAAAAACTTCAATAAAAGTTTCTGTCCATTACTCTCTCGTTAAAAGCTAGGAGACTATTTATATAAAAATTCTAGCTCTCATTTTAAATTATTTTATATTGAAATTAATTCATTAATTTCGTATCTTCTTTTCTCTGATTAAAGCAATAAAACTTCATAGGGTTTAATACTGTTTATAAAAAAAAACTATCTTCTTTACAAAAGAAAGTTATCAAATGATATTGTTTTAAAAACATCAAGAGACCATTACGATCGGAGCAAAACAGTAAACTAGCCAAAGCAATTATCTTGATCAAGTAGTTGGGCAGTGGGCAGTGGGCAGTGGGCAGTGGGCAGTGGGCAGTACACCATCAACCATTAACCAGATAAGGTGGATAGACGCAGCCTTCAGGAAGTGATACCACCCCCCGCAACTTCTGCTCTCATCTACTTTGCGACTCGCATTAAATGGGGAGGCGCCATTTAATTTAGCTTTCATAAACATAACTTCTCAACTACCTTGGCTTGCTCTGTTGCCTTAACTCCGTCATAAGGCAATGGAATGCCGCCGATGAAGACCTTTTGAGAGAGTTTACTCGAGAAATCACATCTATCATCCATCTTCTTATAACAAAAGATGTGGTCATAGGAGGAAGAAGCCTCAGCTGGTCATCATCAATCACCCATGGCGAAAGAAGCCAATCTCACCCCCTTCAGCAGCCCTAGCCCACTCCTAGCCCACCAGTACTCCCATTCACCCCCGGTCATCTTCGCCGGACATGCTGTCGACCAATGCAAGTTCGTGCTCGCCTTCTCCGATCTCTCCTACAGCGTCAGGACGCCCGTCGGGTTGTCCCTTTTCCGGAAGAGACGCCGCCGTACCTCGGAGCCGACAAGGAAGCTCTTGGACTCCGTCGCCGGTGAGGTGAAGACGGGAGAGATACTGGCGGTGCTCGGCGCCAGCGGCTCCGGTAAGACCACCCTGATCGACGGACTGGCGAACCGCATCGAGAGGGCGAGCCTCCGGGGATCCATCACCCTCAACGGCGAGAAGCTGGAAGGGCGGCTCCTTAAGGCAATCTCGGCGTACGTGATGCAGGACGACCTGATGTTTCCCATGCTGACGGTGGAGGAGACCTTGATGTTCGCCGCCGAGGTCCGGCTGCCGCACTCCGTCTCGGCGTCCAAGAAGAAGGAGCGGGTGCAGGCGCTCATCGACCAGCTCGACCTCCGCCCCGCCGCGAAGACCATCATCGGCGACGAGGGCCACCGCGGCGTGTCCGGCGGAGAGCGCCGCCGCGTCTCGATCGGCACCGACATCATCCACGATCCCGTGATTCTCTTCCTTGACGAGCCCACGTCGGGGCTCGATTCAACGAGCGCCTTCATGGTTGTTCAGGTCCTGCAGAGAATCGCTCGCAGCGGGAGCATGGTGATTATGTCAGTGCACCAACCGAGCTACAGGATTCTGGGCCTCCTCGACCGCCTCATCTTCCTCTCCCACGGCCAGATGGTGTACAACGGCTCCCCTCATGACCTTCCGGAGTTCTTCGCCATGTTCGGAAGTCCTGTTCCGGATGGCGGCAACCCGGCCGAGTTCGCCATTGACCTCATCCGCGAGCTGGAGGACTCATCGCCGGACGGCGCTAAGGGCCTCGTCACCTTGAACGCCCTGAATCACGAGGCAAGGGGAAGGAGCAGAGCCGAGCCTTGCCTTCCGCTGCAGGACGCTGTGAGGAACTGCATCGCAAGCGGCAAGCTCGTCTCCGGCGCGATGATGGACGGCTCTGCGCCCGCTTCCTACGCGAACCCGATGTGGGTTGAAGTGCCGGCGGTGACCAAGAGAGCGCTCATAAACATGTGGCGGATGCCGGAGATCTTGGCCTTCCGCCTCGGCGATATGCTCGTCACCGGGTTCCTCATCGGGACCATCTTCTGGCAGCTCAAGGACTCGCCACAGGCATTGCGAGAGCGGATCGGCTTCTTCGTCATCACCATCGTCACCATCTACTTCACAAGCACCGACACCCTCGGCGTCTTCATCCAAGAAAAATACATCTACAAGCGGGAGACCGCCTACAACGCCTACCGCCTCACCTCCTACGTTCTCTCCAACGCCATCACCACATTTTTGCCACTGGTCTTCCTCACTACGGCCTTGGTGCCGATCGTCTTCTTCTCCGTCGGCCTGGCCGCGGATGGATTCGTCTTTTTCTTCTTGACCATTTTGGCAACTTTCTGGGCGGGCAGCGGATTCGTCACCTTCATCTCCGGCGCTCTGTCGCATGTCGTTCTGGGTTACACCGTCGCAGCGGCAACCTTATCCTATTTCCTGCTGCTTGGCGGTTTCTTCATCAACAGGAATGAGATACCCAGCTACTGGATTTGGTTCCATTACCTGTCGTTGCTGAAATACCCCTACGAGGCAGTGATGCAGAACGAATTCAGCGACTCGTCGAGGTGCTTCGCTAGAGGAGTGCAGATATTCGACGGGACGACGATAGGGAGGCTGCCGGCGGGGAAGAAAATGGAGGTTCTTACAGCGGTCAGCCAGGCATTGGGATTGAGCATCGGCAACGACACTTGCTTGACCACGGGGTCCGATGTGCTCGAGTACCAGACAATCGATCAGCTCAACAAATGGAACTCTCTTTGGGTGACCGTCGCTTGGGGATTCCTCTACAGATTGATGTTCTACTTCAGTCTGCTATTTGGGAGCAGAAACAAGAGGAAGTGAGTGAGATCAAAAGCAGCAATCGATCGACTAGAATAAAATATACATTGGCGTCTCTGATTCTTTAGTTTTCTTTTCTGCTATCATCATTTCTCTTCTCTTCCATTTCTGCTGCAAATAAAGAATGTGTGCGACCCTATTTTATGAAAAGAAAAACATTTTTAACTTGTACACAAGCTCTCTCAATTCTGATGCTGTACTTTAATTATTTACCATTTAATTGATTCGTCAACATTTGGGAGGCAAAAAAGGGCCGCAATGCTGAACAAATTGCAGGTCGATAGCAGGTTTATGCAGGATAACTTCGTTCCATCAATCTACTCTGCTAAGTAAACCCGTTTTCCTTTCTTCCCCTGTTTTATACTACGTCTGTGCTCTTCTCGTGTCTTCAGCTAACATTGGACGCCGACGAAGGAAGAAGGCCACCTCCCCAGCGCAAGCTGTCTGTCCGTGGGATGAAGCCCAGACGCGAGTTGTTGACAAATTTTGCTTCTTTTAGGCCGACGCAACCCTCTTCTACCTTTTGGAAAAACTACATTTCTCATCCGAGCATCCTCCGTATGGAAATAACAGAGGGACTGCAGTCCTTTTCAATTTAAGGCAGTGAGGGCGAGTTGGTGGCGATTGATGGCGAATGATGATAAGTAGATGAGCAGTAAATGTTTGCAGTTGAGGATTTAAATCGGTCTCCCACTTTGCCTTTAAGGTCAATGGCCCGAAAGCTTGTCATAAAGAAGACCAAGAAATTAAAAACGGATTTAGACAGGTTGGTGGTTGTATTTTTTAGATCACAACTCACAGGATTCGCAGCTTTAAATTAATTGTCAATGGCCCCCAACACAAAAGCTGTGCTTTTGATTATTCTTGATGAAGTTTGGGTTGGCGTTCGAGGGGTGTACATGAACGTCGTCAGTCGGATTTATGCAATTCTTTTAGCATCGGCAGTCGTTAATTACCTTTTCCGATGGAAGCTCCACCTGCAGCCTACCACGACCACCATGGAATCGCCGGGGCCGACGACCTTCACCCTCCCGACCACGTAGAGGTGGAGCTTTCGCGGCTTGGTGGCGTAACTCGGCCGTTCCACTTCGTCCTTGCCTTCAACAATCTCTCCTACTCCATCTGCAAGTCCCTCAGGACCTCCTGCCACCGAATCGCGGCCGCCCCGGTCACCACCGAAGCTGCGGCGGCGGCCAGACAACCCTTGAATGGGAAGCGAACGCTTCTGGACTCCATTACCGGCCACGTGAGGACCGGGGAGATCTTCGCCGTGCTCGGGGCGAGCGGCTCAGGCAAGTCCACTCTCATCGACGCCCTGGCAAACCGGATAGAGCGGAGCAGCCTCGAAGGAAGGATCACGCTCAACGGCGAAGACGTCGACAGCCGACTCCTCAAGGTCATCTCGGCTTACGTGATGCAGGACGACCTCTTGTTTCCGATGCTCACCGTCGAGGAGACCTTGATGTGCGCTGCCGAGTTGCGGCTGCCTCGCTCGGTGACGGCGTCCAAGAAGGGAGAGCGCGTGCAAGCGCTCATCGACCAGCTCGGCCTCCGGTCAACCGCCCACACCATCATCGGCGACGAAGGCCACCGCGGTGTGTCAGGCGGCGAGCGGCGTCGGGTGTCGATCGGGATCGACATCATCCACGATCCCATCGTCCTATTCCTAGACGAACCCACGTCGGGGCTCGATTCCACGAACGCCTTCATGGTGGTCAAAGTGCTGCAGAAGATTGCTCACGGCGGCAGCATCGTGGTGATGTCGGTGCACCAGCCAAGCTATCGGATTCTCACCCTCCTCGACCGCCTCCTCCTGCTCTGCCGCGGCCAGACGGTCTACAGCGGACCCCCGCATGATCTCCCAGCCTTCTTTCAGCAGTTTGGTCGTCCGATCCCGGAAGGTGAAAACCCGACAGAATTCGCTCTGGATCTCGTCCGTGAGCTCCAGGACACCGAGGACGGCGCTCGGGTACTCGTCGGGTTCAACAGGTTATGGCAAGGTCGTCGACCGGCAGCAGCGGCCGCCGCCGCCGACGCGGCCCAATCGCTGCGAGAAGCCATGAGCAACGCTATTGCGCAGGGAAGACTCTTCAGCAGCGCGGGAGTCGACGGCGGTGGCGTCACTTCGCTGCAGAAGTTCGCGAACCCACCGTGGAAGGAAATAGTGGTGCTGTCGAAGAGGGCGTTTACAAACATGAAGAGGATGCCGGAGATCTTCGGGATCCGCCTCGCCACCGTGATCGTCTCCGCCTTCATCCTCGGCACGATGTTCTGGCGGCTGGGCGACTCGCCCAAGGGCGTGACAGAGCGGCTCGGCTTCTTCGCCGTCAGCATAACCACCGTCTTCTTCACGTGCGCCGACGCCCTCCCCGTCTTCATCCAGGAGCGCTACATCTTCATGCGCGAGACGGCCTACAACGCCTACCGCCGCTCCTCGTACGTCATATCCAACGCTATCGTCAGCGTCCCGTCGCTGATCGTGCTCTCCGTCGCCTGCGCACTGCTGACCTTCTTCACCGTCGGCCTGGCCGGAGGCAGGGAAGGCCTCTTCTTCTTCTTCCTCATCATACTGGCTTCCTTCTGGGCAGGCAGCGGGTTCGTAACCTTCCTCTCCGGCGTACTCTCGCATGTAGTGCTGGGCTACACGGTGGCGGCGGCGATACTCTCGTACCAGATGCTGTTCAGTGGCTTCTTCATCAACAGGGAGCGATTGCCAGTCTACTGGCGTTGGTTCCACTACATGTCGATGCTCAAGTATACCTACGAGGCGGCCGTGCTGAACGAGTTCGGCGGCGACTCGTCCAAGTGTTTCTCCAAAGGGGTGCAGATGTTTGACGGAACGACGATGGGGGCGTTGCCGATGGAGACGAAGGTGCGGATTCTTGGAGTGATCAGCAAAACGCTGCAAACGAACTTGACCGCCGACAGCTGCATCGTCACAGGGGCGGACGTGCTGGAGCATCAGAACATTAATCAGCTCACCAAATGGGAGTGTCTGCTGGTCACGATCGCCTGGGGATTCTTGTTCAGGATTCTGTTCTATATCTGCCTCTTATTGGGCGCCAGGAACAAGAGGAAGTAAATAAATCAACAAGTTAAAGCGAGGAGTAATGAGTGATCGATCGTCTTCCTTTCCCTACAGGGCACATAAGTTGGCTTGTCTCGTTCTGTTTCCAAGATTCAGCATATTTTTTAAGTGTAATAATCAGTCTTCAAATACATATCCTCAATGTGTTTAAACTAAATTAAGAAGTTTATATGCTGGAATATGTTGGATAGATCAAATTGTATCGCCAGTTCTTCACCAAAAGCAATGTGTGTATACTTTGAAAAATGCAGTATAACTATTTGTGGTTTTAGATTTGCCAGATTGTTCAGATTTGAAATAATTAAAATAAGGAAATTTAGAGAAAATATTTTTTTAAAAATTAGAGAAAAAGCCATTGTATAATTAAATATAGTAATAAAATTACCATTTTAAAAACTACCTGATAATTTAGGGTTTACGATTTTGGCTGTCAAGTAATAGAAAATAACCTCGCTTCAACCTGTCCTGTCTCGTCTCCGATCTCCACCCACGCGAGCCAAGACGACGCGCAAGGACGGGGAAGACCTCTCTGCTTCCACCCTTTCCTGGTCTTCCCCTTCTCTTATCTTGCTGCTCCAAGGCTGGTCTCAGGTGCGCCAGGAAGACGGGGAGCCGCGGTTTGTCTCTCTTCATCCCCCATCGTTCGGCTGTTCCTTTTACTTCGTTTTTCTCACTTTTTCTTTTGGCTCTAAGATTGGATTTCTAGGAGCTAGCATGTATCGGGCGGTTTCTAAATCTCTCTGTCTTATTCTCTATTGATTGGCAATTGCTACAATGTTGCTCTGGCAGAACCGTTATGCTACTAATTGCTTTATAGAAAACAGAGGAAGATGCATTTGCAGTAAAGATTTTGATTTCGACGACGAGTAGTTGTGTAAAAACCACCCGTTCTTGCTCCGTTGTCTAATTGAGTTCATGTCCATTAGTTTTCTTTTAAATGTGAATTTTGACGTTTTTTAATATCATCTCATTCATCAGCATCCAGCCATTCGCTGGACATCTAGCTTCTACTACCCATATGTAAAATATTAGCTAGTACCTTGAATTCTGTTGTGTGTATTAATTTGGATTGAACTGTTTCAATCGCGCTAGCTGTGAATGAGATCAATGAAGACTGTCCTATGCATATGAAGGGAAGAGTGATGAAGGTATCCTAAATAGTTGGGATTTCGTCACTGCTTCATCCATATTCCAAAGGAACATTATGAAGGGGAAGATGTACTTTTTCTTGGTCGCAAGCTAGATAGGTTGCATTAGTTTTATAAGTGGCTAGTTCAACACTCCCATCCATAATCTAGTTTTTTTTCTGAGATTTTAAATATGCTTGGATACTTGAGAGGATATATCTCCTGCTAGTGCTTGGTCACTAGAAGCTGCGCCATCTTCTATCCTCAGATTATCCAGGAGGAAGTGGAGTTATGATTTCCTCTCCCAAACTCATAATTTTCGAATACAAGATAATGACATCAGTGCCAAATGAAGTAGCTTTGAACCATTAAAAGTGATAATTATAGTATACTAGTTTAAAGGTCATCAGCTTCAGCTAAACTGATAGATGAACTGATGAACTCCCATATTCTAGACAGAGAGAATTTTCTCTGGTTATTGTTCCCTTGTAAGTACACCATGTAATATTTTTTTTCAGAATTCAGCGAGTCTTGAACCCAAGACCTCCCATATAGAACCATGTATTTTTTTTTATTTGTGCGTCATCTTACAATTTGGGTTGACTAAGCAAAGCTTGAATCTTAATGTTCATTCATGAAGTGATCAGAAAATTACTTGTCAATTTCCGTTTCCTACACTCTGGCCACTTTATAGACTGATAATTAATACATGATATTGTGGAACAATATGCAGCTTCATAATACAAGATCAGTGGAAGAATCTCACTATTTCCGTAATCAGCACTGTGAGGGTGCGCAGTTTAAAGTTAAATATACTTGTGGTAATCCGGAGGGGTTTATGTAGTATGGGCAGGTGCAAGAACGATTTGCTGCTTACATATTCGTCAGAGGTTCAAAATGGGGAGCCCCTTTTATTGTCATCAAATTGCTTGCCTGTAAAAGCTTACAATTTGGAGCCTGCAGGATATTCGTTTCATTCCGCTGCACTAAAATTCCTGGGGTTTTGCAATGAAGATGAAGTAGAATCTGATCCCGAAAGTGTTCCATCAGAGGATCGTAGTCAAGAAGATGGACCCTCTTCAGATTCTTATAGCAGTAAGAATAAAAAGAAATCAAGTGCAGGAAGGAAGAAAAAAGACTATTATGCTCTATTGGGTTTGGGACATTTGCGGTTTCTAGCTACAGTAGAGCAGATACGAAAAGGTTATCGTGAGACTGCACTGAAACATCATCCTGACAAGCAATCGACACTTGTTCTTGCTCAAGTAACTGAAGAGGCTAGGCAGGCTAAGAAGGATGAGATAGATAATCATTTCAAAACCATTCAGGAAGCATATGAGGTTTTAGCAGATCCAGTGAAGAGAAGGATATATGACTCCACTGACGAATTTGATGACCATATTCCGTCTAACTGTGCTCCACAAGATTTCTTCAAGGTCTTTGGTCCAGCATTTATGAGAAACGGAAGATGGTCTGTCAATCAACCTGTTCCCTCTCTTGGAGATGAGACCTCCCCTATAGAAGATGTGGACAAATTCTATAATTTCTGGTATACCTTTAAAAGTTGGAGGGAGTTCCCCGGTGCAGATGAGTTTGATCTAGAGCAAGCTGAGTCTCGTGATCATAAAAGATGGATGGAGAGACAAAATTCAAAGTCAAGGGTGCTGCTTAGGAAGGAGGAACTTGCACGGATCAGGAACCTTGTCGACAATGCTTACAAGAGGGATCCTAGAATTATAAGGAGGAAGGAAGAGGAAAAGGCCAATAAGAAGAAAAAGAAGCAGGAGAAGTTCATGGCAAGGAAATTGCAGGAGGAAGCTGCAGCAAGAGCTGCTGAAGAGGAGAGACGACAGAAGGAGGAACAGGAAAGAAAAATATCAGAAGCTGCTTTGAACCAGAAAAAGATGAGGGAAAAAGAGAAGAAGCTCTTACGCAAAGAAAGGAACCGATTGCGCGCACTCGCTGAACAAGTGGTTTCTGAGAATCTGCTTGATGTTTCAAAAGATCTTGTGGAAGGTATATGCATGTCGTTTGAGTTGGAGAAGCTCAGGCTTCTGTGTGACAACATGCAGGATAAGGAGAAAATGGATAAAGCTAAATTGTTAAGGGATGCACAGTTTGCAAATAGTTCAGATGCCTCAAAGCATGGGGATAATGCTATGCAATCAAATGGTCGTCCAGATCCAATTGCAAAACCAGGTGGAACTGCAGCAGAAGCCAAGATGAGTGATTTAGTGAGCAACTTTGAGAAGAAGGAAACACCATGGGACAAGGAAGAGATTGAGATGCTTAGGAAAGGCATGCAGAAGTATCCCAAGGGAACTTCCAGGAGGTGGGAGGTCATCTCAGAGTACATTGGTACTGGCAGATCAGTTGAGGAGATCCTCAGGGCCACCAAAACAGTCCTTCAGAAGCCCGACTCTGGAAAAGCTTTTGATTCTTTTCTTGAGAAGAGAAAGCCAGTGCAAACCATCTCTTCACCTCTCTCAATGAGAGGGGAAGCAGAAGCGCCCGCTGTTGTTGTATCTCATGCTTCCGGAACATCATTGGTACAGTCCACAGGCACTGATGTACCAAATCGAAAACCAGCTGAGGTTCAAGCTTCAAATGGAGCTTCTTCTGCAGCGGAACAAGATACTTGGTCTGAAACTCAAGAAAGAGCTTTCGTTCAGGCCCTGAAGACATTCTCAAAAGATGCAAGCCAACGCTGGGAACGTATTGCTGCAGCAGTTCCCGGGAAAAATATGATACAGTGCAAAAAGAAGTTTTCTCTGATGAAGGAGACCTTCAGAAGCAAGAAAAACGCAAAGCAGTAAGCTCCTGGGGTGTTAGAGATCTATCTGTTTCTGATGAAACAGAAATTTTCAGCAATGCACAGTGAAATATAGAGTAGCACTTTTTATTCCAGCCAGGGAATTCTCTGAAACTGCAGAACAAGAAAAGGAATACTACCATACGGGGAATCCCAGGCAGCACTCATAACCTAACTACATCTAGACGATTCATGGCGTAAAAAGGCCACATTTTTTTGTTTTTAATCAATTTTGTGATGTGGACATTTTTTCTTTTTATTCAATTTTTGATCAGGGCATTTTGTGACAGAGCAAGTATTAGTTAGAATATTGAATTTACAGATAGAAAAAATTGTGAAAGACAAATACTTAGCATTTTGTTTAGGGAAAACAAAGATTCAAAATTCATATACATATCTACAGAGACATGTTTGTTTAACTACATGCAGAGAAGGGAAAGAAATTTAACTCTGATCAATGGATTCGGTAGCAAATAGTTATATCAACAAACAAGAAATAAAGAATGGCCGGAGATTGGAGAAAGAAAGAACAGAGAAAATAAATTGGTGTGAAAAAGGGACTGGTCAGGGTTGGTCGTTCAAAGCATCATGATCTTGAACTCGTCGAAGCTGAGAACACCATCGCCGTTGAGGTCAAACCTCTGGATCATCCTCCTGCAGTCCTTGACCGAACTCGACTCTCCCAGCCGCTTCAGCATCCGGCGGAGGCTCTCCGGTGTGATGCATCCCCTCCCCTCACCGGCGTACATCCCGAACGCGTCCATCAGGTTCCTCCCCCGCTCCTCCTCCCCCTCCGCCTCCACCAACCTCACGAAGTCCTCCATCCCCAGCAGCCCGTCGCCGTCGGAGTCCGTCGACTGGACCGCAACGAGAGCTTCCTCGGGCGACAGCTCCTCCCCCGCCGCTCTCATGCACTTCTGCAGCTCCCAGGGGGAGATCTTGCCGTCGCCGTTCTCGTCGAAATAGCGGAACAGTCGTTCCAGCTCGGCCACCCCTCCTGCCGACGGCACCGCCGCCGCAGGTGGCTCCTCTGCTGCTGCTTCGCGTCTGCCTTGCGGCTTCCTGGGCGAGAGCATGCCCCGTAAGGATCTCCCGAGGCCTGGGGAGTTCTTACCGCTGCTGCTACTCGCTGATGCCTTCTCTTCCATGACAGTGAAACTAACAGGATTCTTGAATCAATCTACCACCGGTCTCTTCCTATCTATCTATATATATACAGCTCGGTGTAGCCGCTGGTTTTTTTCAAGCTCCTGGATTTGGCTGATCGATAAGCGCATCTAGATGCGCCAGAGGTGACGTATAAATAGATAGATGAGGGAGTAATATTGTTTGCGCCGGCAGGAGGCCGCGGAAACAACGAGAAAAGGAGCTGGACGAAAAGTGATTCATGGTGGGGGAGGAAGGTTCCTGGAGATGAAAATGTTGAAGAGGACGTCGAGGGTAGATGGATGATGCGGACAGACAGACTCGATCGATCATATCTAAAAGCCCAGAAAAGTAGAGCGCGTCGCTGACGAGGGGAAGAGAAGGGGGTACGCCGTGGTTGGACGGCAATACGAAGAAGCCGTCAAAAAAGGGAAGGGAATTGGGGCCTTCCTCTTCCTCCTATCCATCGTACGTGGAGGATAAGGGGGGGTCCTTTTCCGGCCATGAAAACCCATGAAACCATAAATTATTCAAAGCCCGCAGATTAAAAAGGATTCCATGAATTGCTTCGAGAACAGCAAAGCAAAGCAGGAAAAAAAATCATTAAAAAATTTAAATAACTAACCCATATGATTTATATTTTTTCTGTAATAAATGAGGGGCTTATAATTAGGATAATATCGAGTATGTAATTGGATAACTTATATAATAACTATAATTTAAAATTATCTCTGAATATCAAATATAATTCCTTTGGATAACTTCTTAAAAAATAATTCCTTTTTCTAACATTGATACAATATTTAAAAAATCATCTTAAATATTGAACATATAATTTGGTAAATAAAATAGATTTAAGAAAAAACTAATTAATGATGAATATATAACAATATAATTCATAATAATAAATTAAGCACATATAATATATATTAAAATATGATTAATATAAGTTTAGATATGATAGGATGAATATCTATTAATTTTCTGATCGCACCACCCAATAAATCTAATAGATTACACGTCACATATGTATAAAATAGTAAATAAATATCATAATATATCAATATAATTCTAATTTAATGTCAAAATCAAATTTCATAATCACAATATCTTTAGATTTTAAAAGCATATGGAGAGTTCTTTGTCATGTGTATAAAAAAAAAACCCAAATATTGATGATAAAAAATTATTTAGGATAATGGGCGGCGCCAGGGGGTGAGTAGAGGGAGAGCGGATGACTTTTTTTTTAAAGAAAAAAGTCACGTTGATCGGTTAGTTTGACAAAAAAAACTCGATTATTTCTGATAATATTAATAATTATGTATGCTAAAAGAACCTTCCACCTCTGTCTAAAAGGAATCGTTTTGATGCATCGATATTGTGGTGGTTCTCCGAAAGAGGATGGTTCCATTCTTAGACTTAATCCTGCTTCTCCGAAATGGATAGTTTTGTTACAGCATCATACTCATCTTTGTGCATAAGCTGCATTAGAATCATACGTGCTTTGTCAAATACTGAATTAATTATAGTGGGAAGTAATTGCAAAACGTCTTCACGAACAACTCCACCCTACATCGTTAAAGTATAATACAGCAATTATAAAAACTAGATGGCAGCAATAATGCTGCATCGCCATAAGAATAATGTTTTATGTGGGGTGCGTGCATCCAGTGGGCTTGGCTCAACACATGCAGCCTACAAGTGGGTCAGCCAGGCCATAATGCTAATTATTTTTTATCTTTTCCATAAGAATATAAATATCTATTATTGAATCATATATCCACATTTTTATTACAACGCGAGAAGGATTTGAAAAAAAAATAAATCCAACTCCAAACAATCACGCACCATCCCCACACTCATTAATATTTAGCCATGCCGTATAATACGATATAAGTGAGAAGATTATTTCATATCATAAGTCAAATCCAAAGATATTTTATAAATATACTAATCACGGACTACTATGAGGATTAGGAGGCCATCCGCTTCGCATATATCTAATTGGCTAAATTTTATTATCACACATTCCATTCAGTACTACTCTTAATATGCTATTATCATGTCTAGCTGTTGGATATATTCACTTAGGTCATCGTCCTGGGTGGGGTCTATCGACGTGTATGTCTCCTTATAATGGTATGCAAAGGACAATATCCTCCAATAATTTGGTTGTATATTTTAATAAGGTAAAATTGCTCGGATTATAGTCCATCCAGTCTTTAATATTTTGAAATATCATCTGATAAGAATGTTTCACATGGAAGAATTCTCTTAAGGTGTTAGGTCGATTGATGGCTCGTACACCATTCATTGAGATGATACTGCTCTTGTAAACCCCCATCAAAAAAAAAAAAAAAAAAAAGGGGGACCGGTTCAGGTGAACCGGCCGGAGAGCCGGCCGGTCCAACTGAACCGGCTTGGACCGGGCGAGGAAGCGAGACGGGGCGAGCGAGAAGAGCAAACGCCCTTCCCACTCGAGCCATCGCCTCGAGCACGCGACGAAGCAACGTCGCTTCGTCTTCTCCCGCACCGAGCAGCGCGACGCCTCGCCTTCCGCCGTCGATCGCTGCACATCGCCGTCGACGATCGTCTGCCCTCGTCCACCCCCAGCGATCCACTCCCGACGGAAAGGGCGACTCGGCGACGCCTCCTTTTCCCATCCCGTTCGCGCGACCGCAGCAGCAGAGGAACTGCTGCCGATCGATCGCCGTCCAGCAAATCGCAACCCCTCGGCGGACGTCTTCTCCGCCGCGGTTGGAGACGTCGGCCGTCTCCGCGTCTCCACGGGCCTTCGAGGAGTTCGAAGACCCCTCGGCGGGCGGCTGAGCTCGCCGCCTCTGTTCGAGCGATCGAACCCTACCGGCGGCGGCTGCAAATCGCGATCCAGTCGCTTCGCCGGCCGCAAACCCCGCTCCTACCTTCTCCAGACGTCCGCGAGGTGAGCAGCCGCGTTTTCCCCATGAAAAGGGGTGGTTTTCACCCTCCGGTGGAGACGCCGTGAGTTCGCCGGAGACGACGCCGGAAAGATCGCCGTATAGGCGCTGATGGACGTCCTTCTCGCAGATCGGCGTAGTCTCCGCATCGAGCGAGGAGCAACGAAGCTCGCCGGCCGTTTCGCCTTCATTTTCGCGAGTTCCGGCGAGGTGGCGGCTAGGGTTCCGGCGGCGGCGCTGAGTTTTCCGGCGGCGCAGAGTTTTCCGGCGAAGGTGCTTAATTAGGGCTTAATCGCGATTAGCGCTAATTAAGTGTGCTTAGTGTAAATAAAATATAATTAGTGAGAAATTATGTTATTGTATGCTTAGTTTAATTAAAAGCATGATTAGCGTTAATTAACTAAGCTTAGTGTATAAGAAATTAATTCTTTAATGAAACGGTTGGGTCGAATCAAGTGGGTTAAATCGGTTGGGTTTGAGTTAAGTTTGGGTTCGAGTCAAGTTGGGTTGGGTGAGCCGAATCAAATAGGTTGAACCTGGTTCGAGCTCGAGTCAAATTAGATTGAATTTAATTTAGCTGAACCGGACCCGAACCGAACCAAATCGAACCGAACCGAACCGAACCGGGTGAACAGTAACTCGAACCGTTGACCGAGTCAACAGCTGACCCAGTCAGCATTGACCGGGCCCACCGCTGACCCAGTCAGCGTTGACCAGTCAACAGCTGACCCAGTCAGCGTTGACCAGTCAACAGCTGACCCAGTCAGCGTTGACCGGGCCCACTGTTGACCCAGTCAGCGTTGACCAGTCAACGTTGACCGTTGACCAGTCAACGTTGACCGTTGACCAGTCAACGTTGACCGTTGACCGGGTCAGAAAAATATAAAATAATAAAATAATATTAAAATAATAAAATAATATTAAAATAATAAAATAATATTAAAATATTAAAAAAATCAAAAAAATAATAAAAATTTCTATGGGTTCTACTTGGGCTCCTGGATGACTTGGGCCAAGTTATGGGTGAGTTTGATGAGTAGAAATTGAATAAAAATTCATTGAAGTTATTAGATAAAAATGCAAAAATATGATAAATTCATAATTCATTAGGTGAGATTAATCCTAAACATGCATAGGATTAATTTAATGAAATAATTATTTAATTGATAGATTTTAATTTATTTATCTTAAGGGAAATAAATTAAATCTATTTTAAATAAATCTTATTAAATAGGATTATTTTGGGTACGCGATCCGAGAAGCTCGGCGGGTGATATTCTCCGCGCGACTTATTTCCCAGAAGCAGATCGCTATCCCAGGTGCGTTGGTTCTCCGTTGGTAGGATTTATTCACGCTAGGGAATACCCGCTGGGGTTTTCTTAGGAAAAATTCTTGGATGTCTTCAATATGATAAACCATAATGTTTGATAAGATTTAAATTGTATGCATGCTAACATAGTTATCTTATCTAACATGTTTGATCTGCTAGGTATCTAACATGCTTTATAATCATGTCGTGCATGCTAAATTGCTTCGGTGCGATATGCTAAATAACTACCATGCGGACATAGATAATATATGCGACATGTTAGATCCTTGGCGACGTCACCGCCACTTAGAGAAAAAGGGGCCTTTTTCCATATGCCCCGGTTGACCGCCGCGACCCGACGGTGGTCAAACGGTGACGTTTCCGTTAGGCGCCACTCCCGAGGTTGATGCATAGCGGAGCACTGGGAGCACCACTCCTGACGTTATGCGTAGCTCATATACTGGGAGCTGGTAGGGTAAGGGACTGTACACACTCCATGGTCATGTTAGACTGGAAATATGGAGCAAGTCCTTACCCGAAACCTTCACCCGCGCGAGTGTCGTTGTAGGCGGCCTCGTGATAGTCCTGAGATGGTTAGCTAGGATGAACCCTACCATGGACTTGGCACCGACGAAGTCGAGGGCCACATCCCATCGTGTGGATGTGCGCCAATCTCGATAGACGTTGACGGCTATTGGACTGGAAAGGTGATTCCACATGCGACGCCTTGGACAGTGGATCCGTAGACCGCACGGCTATCACCCTTGACGTCTGCAGACGATCGGATGAGTAGTCCGGATCCTAGGGTGGTTATTCCGGCTAGCCGTGGCCGATGATATTTAAGAGAGGTGACCCTGTCTGCGGGCAGTGTGTAGTACTACATGGGTGTCGTGACCCCTACGGTATCCGGGGAGGATGTAAGGGCACGACGGTTTCGCTAGGGGAGGCATGGTTGGCGACTAGTGAAACAACAGGAGAGGGACTCTGGGTCATCCGTCCTCTCTGCCAACATCAGTGCAGCGGGCATAGGTAGAGACAGAGACAGAAAGGCACTGATGGGCTTACTGATACTCTTAGCTAGGGTAGTCATTAAGCACAGGCTGGCAGCCCGAGTTTATGAAACCTAAAAAGTCTCACTATGATGAGGTGACATACTATTGATATGGACACTAGATATGATTAGGGTGACATCTAGTGACATGTACACATTTAAATATTTATTTAAGTGTTGTTTATGCTGTCTATTTCTATATGAATTGTTAAAACGAAATGGCATGAAAGATGATGTTTAATTACCAAAGACATCCTAGAATACTCCTCCTAGCCTTTGATTTCCTTATTCGGTAGAGCCGTAATTTCGCATTAGGCCGCAAGGCTGAGCACACCGCGTTCAATGTGTGTGCAGGTGTCGATGCACGAGACGAGATCGATAACGGAGGGTTCGTCGCGGGAGGTATACGACTGCTGTTTTGAGTTTTCGTATGCCGGTCTTAGATTTGTATTAGGAGATATCGGGACTGTACTTAAGATGTTATTTGAAAATGTGGGTGTATGTAGTTTCGTATTTGTATTTATGCCTTGTATGGGCTTGTCGGGCTCATACGGCGGTTGCCACGTGTCGTCCTGCGGGTCGGGGCGTGACAGCTCTCCCATATATTGTTCCAAGAACCCTTTACCTAACATCAACTAGGTAGGAGTACCCTCCCATAATATAATAATGAACTCTTCTGACTTACTTATATGTTGGATGAGTATAATTGTTTTTTATACAGGGACTTTTAACCCATGCCTCCAGTTCAATGCATTTCCAAGGACCTTTGCATCTTATATTTATCCTTCCCATCCAAGTAGAACGTAGACAGACTATATATTTCTTGAGTATAAATAACCAAAATATTTGTTACAATCTCCTACTATATTAGATTTAGTCAACCTCAAAAATACCTATCATCAACATCTTATGTGAAAAAATGTCTATCAATAAGAAGAAAAAAAATTATTATTATCTATAGCATAATAAGTGGCTCAATTATTTATTATAATCAGCACTTAATTATTCTAGTTTCTTCAATTCTAATTATCTTCTCCTATTTTACACAGGGAAGGTTTATCTATTTTAAGAACCTTCTTATTCTTAGTATTGATTAAATTTATGACGAGCACTGTACTTACCTCTTATAAATGTGTTCTCATTTAAGATTTAAGATTTATTGAAGTCGGTGAGTGGTGAGTTCGGTCTAGATCTTAAATTTTCTGACGGTAAAACTTGTATACAGGTTTATAAATTATCTTAAAATATTAACAGTATCTAAAAATATGATAACCGTATCATAATCGTATGTTTTTTTATAGGTTTATGGAATAATGGTGGGGGGGGGCGGGTGGGGTTTTTATTAAGGGGTTTCTTTATAATTAGGGTATGTGATTGCGCGAAGTCCCGCTGTCCGTGCTGCCGACGCCCGTCGCCCGCCACTGCACGTTTTACTTCACGTGAACGCAGCCATTTAAGAACTGCCACTCTTTTCCCAGACGCCCTGCCACGCGTGGAACGAATCGGATAGGGGCGGTTCATCTCCCCTGCGCCGGCTTCGCTCCGGGAGAAGTCGAGCGCGCAAATCCTCGCAGACTCGGGATTTAAGCGACGAGAAGGCTCCCATCTGCCTGCCCTAGCGGGAGCGCCGCGCGCAGTCCGCCGACTTCGTCCGTCGTCAGATCTGCCCGATCGAGCGAGGCCGACGGAGGCAGGGATGAACGGCAAGGGGGAAGCTCCGCTTCTCGAAGCCGCCGCCTCGTCTTCGGGCAGGGGCGGAGCGACGGCGCTTCAGACGCTGGGTAATATTGTTGTGTCGATCGTGGGAACGGGCGTGCTGGGCCTGCCTTACGCCTTCCGGATCGCCGGTTGGTTGGCGGGCTCCGTCGGCGTCGCGTCCGCCGGCATCTCCACCTTCTACTGCATGCTTCTCCTCGTCAGTATTATATATAATAGTAGTTTTTGGAATCTTTGTTGTTTTTTTTAATGGTGTCTTCGTCTCTTTTATCTACGAAGTTTCTGGTAGAAGGTCGATCCAATTGTTGTGCTTTCAGGTTTTCCTCATTTGTCATAAAAAAGATTGCATTTTACATTTCTGCTCTTTATCTTCCCATAAATAAGAAAAAATATCATTTTCAAAGATGTAAAAACTTACCTCAAGTTCTTCCTTATGTTCAAAATTTTGTGAATGCAAATTGTTAGATGCCCTGTGCACCCTCTTCGGGGCAATTTCTCTGTTCCCCTTGTCGAATTGACTATATATATATATAGAGAGAGAGAGAGAAAGATGCGGACCTGTAGAAAAACTTGATTGTCTATTTGGTTGGAGAGAAGTAATAGCAAGTAGGAAAATAAGTTTTTTTTTGTGTGTTATTTTTTCTATCTATAAAAAGGTGTTCCTGACTCATTAGACAACACATATAACCAAGTTATCCATATGATTGTTTCAAAATTGTTCTAAATTTTGTCCCTCCTTTTGTTTAACAGATACAATGCAGAAAAAAATTAGAAGAAGAAAAGGAAGAAACAAGTGAGTCGTCACATCTGCAGACTTATGGAGACCTGGGAGCAAAAGCATTTGGGTCAATAGGGCGCTACATGACTGAGTTTCTTATCCTTATTTCCCAAACTGGAGGCGCAATAGCTTACCTTGTATTCATTGGCCAGAATCTCTCGTCTATCTTCACTTCAGTCAAAATCCAAGCCCAACCTATAAGACCAGCTGTCTTCATTTTCCTGCTTTTGCTCCCAATCGAAGTCGTACTGTCCTTCATCCGTTCTCTTTCTTCCCTTGCTCCTTTCAGTGCTTTTGCCGATTTGTGCAATGTTCTCGCCATGGCCATTGTTGTCAAGGAAGACCTTCAGATATTTGACGCTTCCATTAAGAAGAGCGCTTTTAATGGGGCTTGGGCGTTACCATTTGCAGGAGGAGTGGCAGTGTTTTGTTTTGAAGGCTTCAGCATGACATTAGCATTGGAGGCATCGATGGCTGAGAGGAGGAAGTTTCCCTGGGTTCTTTTGCAGGCATTTATTGGGATTACAGTTGTCTATATTTGTTTTGGGATATTTGGTTTTTTAGCATTTGGAGATGAGACCAAAGACATCATAACACTTAACCTTCCCGATGACTGGTCTGCTGTTGCAGTAAAGGTTAGTATGATATTTTATTTCTTATCTCCTCGTGTCTTCATCCACACAATGATGATTCAACACTGCACAGATGAGCTCGTATAGAAACTAAAAATTGAACTGTAGAATTAACCAAGCTTTTGTGTTTTAAGAAGGCATTTTATTGTGGTTGCCTACTTGCAAGATGCGCATATATTTTTAAATTCTAATTCTCACTTGGCTAAACAAGTAAAATAAAGATAGGGCTGAAGATTATACCCTTGGATTTGTTTGTGAGTAGTCTAGATTTATCTCCATGCGCTCAGCTGTGGATTTCCTGCAGGTATCTCAATATTAGTTACAACTTTGAATTCTGATGTTTTACATATTACAGCCACTTAAAGCAACCTTTTAGAATCCTGGTAATATCTTTGTTTCAAACTACTATCGCATGGGCCTGGATATGATAGACATTCCATCATTTCAAAAAGGAAGTTAAGAAAATAGCTTTTGTTACTACAAATGCTACGTTTAACTTCAGTTTGCCCTGAGACTGGAGTCTTGTGCAGTGTAATATGTTCCCTGAACTTTGTCACAAAGTGCAGATCCATAACCTGTACATATGAACAAAAACATCTTTAGTAGCTCATATGTCATGGGAAGGATACAATTCTAAAGACAGTACTAATTACCAAAAGTTTGGTCCACGGAGATATTTATATTTCCTGGAAATATAAAATTCAGACTCATCTGAAAAGCCAAGGACTGAAAAAAATTACTTAGGAAACGCCACATCTAGAAGCTCATTTACTGCACAATTTAGATTTCTGATGCTGTTCTTGGGTAGAAATAGGTCATTTTTAGTAAGTACATTGATGCCTTAAGCAGCAAATGAATCATCATACACTCTAAAAGAAGATTAGTACAAGCCATACCTGGAATGCAGGTATCAACTGCAAAAGAAACTTCTCTAAACCTACATATAGACGGAAGAGGCCACATTTTTGACCTGAGACATACTTGACATCTTGCAAATTACTGTAGATACCTTTTATTTCCAGTAACCTAGATCATTATCTGCTTCAATATCAGTGTATATTGGGCATGGACAATGATGAAGAATGACTTTAGCTAAATTTCTCTTAAATCCTTAAGAATTGTTATTGCTGGCAAGGAATTTTGTTAAATTGAAAGCATCAATACGTCATTCATAGGTATGGGGTTTTGTATGTTCTTGTTGGTTTGGTCACACAGCATACTCTATGTGAAAGGTTAAACTCAGTTAACTGATCTCCATTTAGATTCTCAACCACTAAACTCGTTGTAAACTGTCATACAGGCTGGTCTCTGCGTTGCTCTGGCATTCACGTTCCCTATCATGATGCACCCCTTTAATGAAATCATTGAGACAAAGCTGAAGTCAAGTGGATGGTTCCAGAAGTGTGGGCGCAGTGTCCGAGACGCGGAGTATTTAGGCTTGCATGCAAGTAGAATACTAGCGTTGGTGTTGATGTCTACATTGGCTTCTTTCATCCCCGGCTTTGGGAACTTCATCTCTTTTGTGGGAGGCACCGTTTGTTCCCTGCTCTCCTTTGTGCTACCAGCTTTGTTTCATCTCGCGTTGCTCGGTTCTGAAATGAGATTGTGGCAGAGAATACTGGACTATGTTATCCTTCTAGTTGGTGTAGCTTTTGCCGCGTACGGAACGTACAATGCAATCGCACACCAATAAAACAATTGTTGTTTGGACGAAGCAAAAACCCCCGGGGCAGATCCATTTTGCATGCGGCTGCTTGGAGTCACTTCTTTAAATCCGCGGAAGCTGGAATCAGACTGAGAGGCTCCACCTCGGTGCCTTTGAAAGATCCATTGGTGACTGATCGCTCATGCAGAAAGAATGGAAGTCTCCCTATATCAGATCAGATCATCAATTCATGTCCTTAACAGATGCTCGTAACGGATAACTTTTCCATAAATCTAGTGGAGCTCAGATTATTATTATGTTTTATTTAGCATTACTACTATCTTATAACCATGGCTGGCTTTTGGAAAAGCCAGCCATTTATCAATATATCTCAGTGTTTCAGAGGCAGATCGTTAAGTATGATGTTAGTTTACTGAATAAATTTATAAGGTGCTATTGTCATTATGGAAATCCTAGATTTTAAAACTATTCATCGCTTACTTTGGTGGAAAAAAGAAGACTGAAAACTCTTTTTTTTCCAGAGACAAAGATAGTGATGAAGTGGGGTGTTAATTCATTAGTAAAAGTTACTTTGTTACAGAGGTCTTGATTAAAACTCACGTTTGTCGCTTATAAAAAAGATGATTGAAAAGAACTCTAGAGATCATTTCAAGAAAAAATTACAAGCCAAAACTCATATATATGATGTACTATAATATACATTTTAAATTAGAGTGTATAAATATGAAAAAGGATAAAATGAGCGGAGGCGCACCACGTTGTAATTGAATTGATTAATTAACCTTCCCCGCTCAACATCACGAAGAGCTTGATGAAACGCACAGTGAATTGTTGGGTCGGTAAAATTGGCTCACCGCAATCGAATTGATCTCGTCTTCAGCAGGCGCGGCCGTCCTCCGTCTCCTCCGCTTCATTCATCATTCATGGCGTCGTCGTCAGAGCTGGGACAAGTCGGCGATGATGATGGCGCTGCCTCCCTCTTCGATGGCATGGTCCTGTTCCCTTCCTCCACCGATCCATCTCCTCAGCAGGTAGATCGATGGCAGCCGCCGGCCTCCGACGCCGCCGCCACCCCCCAACCCCTCGATGAAGACCTCTTCTCGGATCTCACCTTGCAGGCTCCCTCCTCCCCTCCCCTCGTCCTCCCCGACCCTCCTACTCCGTCTTCCTCTCCCACTATTCCCTCCTCCTCGCCGCTGCAGCCGGCGAGCCCGCCCACTGCCCGCCAACCCTCCCGCAAGAAGAAACGCGCAGTCCGGATCGGTTATGCCCGAGAACCGGCGGGCGGCGCGGCCGTCCCTTCGGAAGATCCCCATCCTCTTCCGCCCGCCTTGACCTCCCCAGTCGAAGCGGCGAGCGCCTCGAAGATGATGATGGCCGACGAGCCTTCTACTTCTTCTCGTGATGTAGATGCAAGTTCCGATCAACATCCTGATACCGCACAACCGGTGGAGGAGGACGATCTGCCGCCTCCTGCACCACCCACCGAATTGCTAGATAGAAACGATGAAGATGTTGTGAAACAAGACGAGGTTCAGCGGCCCCCATTGGAAGAGCAAGATGACGAAGAAGCGTTGCTCTCGGCGGAATCGGCTACAAAAGGAGACCTCTTTGTTTTGGCAGAGGAGAGACTAAAGCGAGTAAGGGCTCAAATTTCTGACAGGTTAGAATCTATCCGGCAAAGATCAGCGTCAGCGTATGCAGAGAGGAAAGAGTTGGAGAGGAGACGGAGGAAAGCAGTTGAGAGCGTGAATTCAGCATCAGCCAGGCATAAGGACATCGAAAGGGAGCTTGAGCTGGCATGTGAGGCCGAGGACTTTGAGAGGGCAGAGAAGCTCAGCGAGGACCTTGCTACCTTGGAAGAGGAGAAGAGTAAACTCCAGGTCTCGTTGAGGGATGCAGAAGCAGATTGTGAATCCGCAGAATCGAAGATGCAGGAGGTGCTGGAGTTGCAAATTGTGGCGGAGGAAGAAGGCATTAACCTGCTGGAGCAGTTTGCTAAGGTATGATCTTCACTTGCAACCATTAACTTGAACTTGGATTTAAAGATAAAAATCTGCTGTATCAACTAATCTGACATAACTGAACGCATCTGTTGCCTAACATTTGTAATTTAATCAGATCATGCTACTCTCAAATGGCTTGAAATGCAGTGCTCATTGTTGTTTAAACTTGGAAGCCCCCGAATATTGTACTTTTATTTGCTTCTTTGGTAATTGACATTAATGGGTCACAGCATTGTCCATTGCTTAAATTTTCCTTTTGTCCCATCAGTTCACACAAAGACCGAAAAGAAATTTTTTTTTTCATTTTGAAATTTGCTGAGTTAGTTGTGTCTTAAAGGATCAAAGAAAGTCAAAGAGACATCAGGTAGATATCTTTCCAATTAATATTGAAGTAAATCCTGCTTAGAATGTAGTATATCTGATACATTTCTGATGGTTTTTAGGAATTGTATCGTTTGCTATACAGGTCTTTCCATCCTATCTTCAACCTTGCAAAACCATCCTCAAAGAATTAGTGAAATATGTGATAAAATATCACATTCAGAGCCTCAATGTTGGATCCTGGGTCCATTGGCTTTTCAGTCTATTATGTCTATTATATCATAAGGGAACAACAAGAGTTCCATCTTTTACAAGAATATCTAGACTAAAGTGAAGTACAAAGACAGTGTCGTTCGTCCATTTGAAGCCCAATGAAATTCATTTAGAACATAAAAATAATAAAAACTTATTTGATGAAACTTAATATTAAGTTAGAGTTTGAATTGGATGAATTTAGACCCTTGCTTGATCTTTCTTCTACTGGTGCAGCTTAGATGCTAGCAAGGGATACAATCAGGACTGGTGTTATAGTTTAGTGTTCTGAATGTTGAGTGTTCCAGATGAAATCCAGCTTTAAGAAGAAAAGAGGTCTAGACATCGTTAATGTATCTGATGAAATACGAAACCCTTTCTTGGTGCCTTCACCCATAACTTGATTGCCATGATTGTTAATTGCCAAAATGTCAAAAAAGGATTGGCATGCTATTGAGATGTGCAGTTGTGGCACTACGCTACTCAGGCCTGGTTGGATGGATGTCCAATTAGACTGTTCAAGAGTCACTGTTTTCCCCTTTATCATGACATTTGCTGTTGAGATTCTTTGCAATTTGTTTGCCATGCACATGCATAGCTCTTCGAGCGGTCTTTCTTGATGATTTTGTCACATGCATAGCTCTTCGAGCAGTCTTATTTGGTTCTTAAAGTTATTTGTCCTAATCCTAAAAGCTATCTTCTTTATGCTTAATGAGAAATTATCTATTAATTAACACTTGCTTTGGTTGGTTAGCTCTAATTAGACCTCAGAAGGACTGTCATTTTCATTACTCCAACGTATTTCATCTACCTTGTCGGAGGCCTTTTTCCAGTTAGTTCTGTAAATTCTGGTCTAGTTCCTTAGTTGTTCCCTTTCATGTGTGATTTCTGTAGTATGTGTAATTCAACAATTTTCAGATGGAAAAAGTTTCAAGTTGTGGATCAGTTGGATTCTCTTCCGTTAAAAATACTTAAAGTTAATGGTATGCTGTTCAGAGTCAATTTGCTGTTATACCCAAGATTACATTTTTTTTTTCCTTGTTCCATTCTCCATCATCCTTCTTCTTTGTCTTTTTTGTTAGAAACAATAGGATGCTGCTGCTTTTGCAATATTGATCTTTCTTTCTGTAGGAAGCTGCTGATAATGCAGAGTCAATTCTAAGAAATGCAGAAGAAGTATCTCTAATACAACGAGGAGAATGGCACTCATCGGTTGAATTGCTAGAGGTTAAGAAGTTAGAGCTGGAAGTCGAGTCACAATTAATATCTGAGGCACATTCAGGATTGGAAAATGCCATAGAGGATCTGGTTAAAAATGACAGGGAAGAACAAGAAATGCTGACAAAAAAGGGTGTTGTTTTAGCAAAAGAATTGGATGAACTGTTACGACTAGTCAGATTGAAGGAGGCCGAAATTGCTGAAAACAATGCTCAGATAGACAATGTTGACAAAAGAATTTCTGATGCTGCTTCGAGGTTTAACGATACAAAATCAAGTATTGGCACCAAACTCGAGGCTTTGCAGTCAGCTTTTCTGAAGGTCGAATCTGAAAACGAGGCATTATTGATAAAACAAAAGGAAATTGATGAAGGTATCAGTTCAGCTGAACAGATGAGCAGAAAGCTAATGGAACTTTCTGCCTTTTCATCTGATGAAGCAAAAGGCTATCAGGATTCTGTTAGGTCAAAAAAGAATTTGGCATCTTTCATTTTGAAATCACGGGAGGATAGAGTAAGGTTCTCAAAGACAGAGGAAAAGATTCTGGAAGACATTCAGATGCTCAGACAACAAATTTCAGCTGCAAGAACTGCTCTACAGGTCATTCATATATCTATTGTTAAGCCAAGTTGGTATAATTAACAAAAAGTAACTTCTTCCATCTAAATGGAATCCCATTGATCACAATGCCAAGTGGCACGCTAGGGCTCACTGTTGCGAGGCCCATAACCAGGCCTCAGACAGTAGATATGATTATATTGTTTATTAGTAAATTAAAAAGAACAGGATGGAGTGTCTGTACAGTTATCTTTGTTTTCCTTTTTCCAGTTGTGTGATGATAATTCTAACCAAGTTTTTATTATTCTACAGGAGCTGTCTTCAACAAGGGCAAGCATCCAACAGGAAGTTACTTTGCACAAACAAAGGATAGATTTTATTGAGAAAAGAGGACCTGAGCTGGAGGCTGAAAAGAAGGTTGCTGCAGCTGCTAGAAACTTCAAGGAAGCTGGGCGCATAGCAGCTGAGGCGAAGGCATTACACAGTGAAAAGGAGGACTTGCAACATAAGCTGGAGCAGGCATTTTCGCATTTAGCAAAGTTAGAGGAGGAGATCAAAGGCAACGTTGACAGAATACAGGAGAATGAAGAATTAGTTGCACTCAAGGAGAAAGAGGCAGCATCAGCAGGCTGTAACAGGCTCCAATTGGTAGCTGCTGCTGCTAGGGCTGAGAGATTAGCTTCTCTTAAGATGGGTGACCTTGAAGAAGGTAATTTACTACTTAAAGAGGCTGAAGCTGCAGAATCCGAAGCCCTTGAGCTTCAGAAAGCTTACAACCTTGACATTGAAGTGGATGGGAACAATTCTTCTTTCTTAGAATGCGTCACCAACCTTGAAGAAGATCATTTGACAGATACGGGCTCTGTTCCTGCTGCTGACCAAGGCAGTTAGCTAGTAGCGCCCGAGCGGCTAGTATTTTAGTGCTTCAGATTCTCTTGTGCCGCAAATTGAAGTTTTCTACCCCTGAGAGTTATTGGATTCTGCGGATAATTTTCTTTATGACCTTCGTCAGAGATTTTCTGTGCAATAGCCATAATGTTTAGATTTGCAAATTCAGACAATCAAACTGTAAGAGCGAAGTATTCGAGGCTCAATGGAGCGTGGGTGTTTTTCCTTGTTTACCCATTTACATGTGCAATTTTTAGATGTAACGTCGTGTGGAATGAACATTACGGAATTCTTCTTTATTTAATTACATTCATTATGCTAATAGTAATGTGTCAACTTGCAAGCATTTATGCTATATTTGGTTTTATGGAAATTAAGATCGGCAACGACTCCTAAATCCTACGGGAGCTCAAGAGTAAGAAATGGCTTGGATCACACAAATTCAACCTGTTTCCTCTCTCATAATTTTACACAGCGGTTATGTGGTCTACTGATACAGCATCAGGGATTACGTAAACAAGCACTTCATTTATGCTTTATGCTGTTTAAAGAAGCATTTACCCACTGCAGCTCTGTTTTCCTCGTATAATCCCTAATTTTTATAATCTACCGGCTTTTTTTTCACCTTTCTAATCCACCGTTTTCCTCGAACGAGCACTGCATTTATCGATGAAGACCAACTGACGACCTTTGCTGCACAACATCGACGAAAGCGATGATGCCGGGGTTGGTCATGGCAGCACCAAAGGCGGCGTTAGGACCCTCGCCGACTGGCCTCCAGAGCCCGCTTTCCGGCCGGCGCGTGGCCTTTACCACCCCGCTCACCTACGCTGGGCGGCTAGCCCGCCTCCTCGAGGCCCACGGCGCCGCGCCGCTCCACCTCCCAACCGTCGTCGTCGAACCCACCCCTCGCACGTTCGCCGCCCTCCGACCCTACCTTTTCCCCGGGGCCCTCGAGCCCTTCTCCGCTCTCGCCTTCACCTCCCGAACCGGCATCACCGCCCTCTCGCTCGCCCTCCCCCACGAGGATGTCGCCCGACCGCTCTTCGACTCAGGCGAGGCCTTCACCGTTGCCGCCCTCGGCAAGGACGCCGACCTCCTCCACGAGGAAGGACTTCTCTCAAGATTTTGCCGGAACCTTGACCGGATCAGGGTCCTGGTGCCGGAGGTCGCCTCCCCAGCGGGCCTGGTGAAGTCACTCGGCGCCGGGACGGGCAGGAGAGTGCTCTGCCCCGTCCCCTCCATCATCGATCTCGAAGAGCCACCGGTGGTTCCGGACTTCCTGAGAGATCTCGGGGCGCGTGGTTGGGTTCCTGAAAGGGTTTCTGCGTACGAGACGAGTTGGAAGGGACCGCGCTGCACGGAGGGGTTGGTGGCGCTGGATGCGGCACTGGACGCCATGCTGTTCACGAGCTCGGCGGAGGTGGAGGGGCTGATGAAAGGATTGGAGGCGCAGGGCTGGGACTGGGAGAAGGTGAGGCGGCGGTGGCCGGAGATGCTGGTCTGCGCTCACGGCCCTGTGACCGCAAAAGGGGTGGAGAGGTTTGGAGTTGGTGTTGATGTGGTGAGCTCAAAGTTCAGCAGCTTCGAGGGCGTTGTTGAAGCTCTTGCTTTAAAATTGGTGGGCTTTTCTGATGAGCAATAAGATTAAGAATTCTGCTGCTATTTTAGTTGCAGTGTTGCCTTTTTCTACACTCGATGAACACCACAATGCGCATGGATCTTTATTGTTGATTGAGAGAACTACTTGAAAGTCTCAACAAAAAAACAGTAATATTAAAAAAGATCCATTCATTTGTCAGCCGTACAACAAGAAAAAAAATAATGTTATCCTTTTCTGCAGCAGCTCATGGATGAAACAACTTTCATCGGACTTGGCAAGCCACCTAACAATGCCGACCGTAGAGATCACAGAATATCACACAGAAACAACAGGAATCAATTAGCAGCAGCCATAATTTAGAGTTACTCAGGCAAATCCTCGTCTTCTTTGGTGTTTTCCGATGCTTGTGCTGCAGGAAAGAAATCCTCCTCCGGATACATGCTTGTAAATAACTGCCACAGATATTACAGAATCCAGTGAGGATTATGACAAAGATAATTAAGATGTCTTCTTCGGTGCTTTTAGGATCCAAGGAACATATGTTGGTCTCTTATAGTTCCAAGTCCAAAGGAACAATGAGATAGATATTCAAAGACGTGCTAATGGATTGCCTTGGCAAAAAATTGAAACAATTCAAGTCAAACTATGCAAATGTAGTGCATATCTTAAGAATTGACTTATGGGGATAAAAGCCCAAATCATGAATTCAGCAGCTCAAGTGTCAAACTGCACAACGTCTCTCTCTTCAGAGACATCCCAGAACAACATTGAGTGGGAATGGCCAAGATCGAAAAAAAAGTGTCAAACTGCACAACGGTTGGCCAGCTTTTATCTTTCAAAAAATGGTTATTAAGATACAAAAATCTATAAAAATAATTTTTTTGAAAAAAAAAGAAATACAGAAATCTATTATGCAAAAATTTAGCGTGGTGTCAGTTTTACCCAGTATCACAGTAAAGACAATATCACAACCTAGGATGGCAAACAACTAATTCCTGATGCAGATTGCAAATTACCTTTTTGGTTGTTTCCAATATGTACGCGTAGTCAAGATTCTCATCAGGCATTGGACATGAACATACAGCACCAGATGAAGCCTGCGATGGTACAGACATTTTATCAATGGTTACAGAAACATATATCCAGTTAAAGGATGTTGGTTTAAGAAGTTGTGATCGATATCAGATAACACAACGTAACAACACGTATGTGTTTTCATTTATGAATAATCCATGCAAAGATAATTTTTTCAAAGCATGAACAAGCTCTCATATAGATGGATACGTAATTAGGGAACTGAGTGGGCTGCCTTCCGGGTATGCAATTGTGCTTTCTACGCCAAAAATTTCGATTGAAAGATAGAAAAAATAAAGCATACCTGTTCCTGCTCTTGAACATAAGTCATGCTCCACTTGAGAGCTGGTTTGTCTTCCTCTTCAGATAAACTATTACTTTCAGGCATGCCAACTTCTGAGACAAGGAATAAAGTACTTATAGCTGCATTTATGTATTCCTTACCCGCCAGGGCATCATCGCATGGTGTGGAAAGATACACCACAAAGCTGTAACATGAGGACAAAAAATTATCCCATCTGTGCTGATATGAAAATGTAAATGATGCCTTTGAAAATCTTACAACAGGATCTGTCAGTGAATACAAGGTCGTTCATTTGATATTTCAAGACAAAAAAGATTACTGCCCAACATATGTGTGATTATTTGATTCAGGGAAAGAGATATGATTCCACAAAGTTAAAAAGAGCGGAAATTCTAATGGGTCAACTTACAATCCTGCAGGACAAACTGCCACATTTTGGCTCAACTGAAGCACTCGAATTGCCGCCAATTGCTCAGGGAATAATGCTGCGTCAAGAGAATGCTTTATTTACTGATACGGGATCAAATTGGGCAATCTAGATAAAGTCTAAATAGCGCTGATAATATAGAGATCAATAACCAAGTATCCAGCAAGTTGACAAGTTCATAGCGAAGGTGTTGAAAATGATTGTAAAAGATCTTACATTTTGGAGGGAAAATCACCAGAACATTTGAGGAATCCGGTAATATAGAGCCATTGGTAATGCAAACTCCTTTAGCAACTTTCCTAGAAAAACTTGAGGCCTTTGACTCCTCACACAGAGAATTTGTAGATGATGCTGAAGACGGAATTTGAAATGATGGGTCCATAACCACCTGATGGCTGAAGACATCCTGACCAGATGCCAATCTAACACCTTTGTACCGTCCAGTTTCCTGCATTTTCAGACACAATAAAAGAGTATAGATTAAGTAGCATCAAATATGACATATGCCTATTCACTTTGGAACAGAAACTCTAGTTACTACAAAGAAATTAATAAACTATTTCCGAAAGAAAGAACAGCCATGTTTTGATAAAGATATCAATAAGGAACAGCATATTGGAATGATAAAACAATTTAATGTTATATTTACTGAACTTGCCCAACAAGGCTGTGACGGAGCAATATCCATTGATGGCTGCTGGGGTTTAGTAGAGCTCATCAGAACGGTGTTTTTTTTTTTTGCCTAGAGGGCTGCCAAAGTGAAAGCAAATCATATAGAACAGAAGCCTGCAAAATTATCTACCTTATCAACAACAAATGCAGTTACTGGCATTCGCAAGACCTGCATGACAAGAGGGAAAACAAAACACAGGCAAAAATCAGGTAAAATGCATCTGACTCATGGAAATGTGACAAACAATAAACATAGGTTATATAATACATAATAATGTACAAACTCTATTTTCCATAAACACAAAATCAGTGATTTGATCGGAAATCAGGAATCATGTTTTACTTGAATTACTTCGCATCAGATAGGCATGGGCAGAAACTGAAGACTTACATAAAGAGCACCTTTAACAGCTGCACAACGACAGAAAGCCTGAGGTAGTTCTCCATGGCCATACATCGGATAAATGAAGGCACCCACTGCATTAGGAAACCTGCCATGAATTCAGTCCGCAATCAAAGTATTCCTAGAAAGGCAACCATGGTAATAGGAAGCAGATCCAGTAAGTTTCACTAGCCACGCATAAGTTTCCCATTGTTGAATTGACACAACATCACTAAGCCGAATGAAACATATACAGTCTTAAAAGATAAATGGAACGAATTCAATAAGTGTAGCATAAATGAGAATGTTCACAAGGAAACAGCTGATGCTCATTTCACTACCAGTAACAAGCCAAGTGAAAGATTGATGCAAGTTTTAAAACTTACCGAGCAACGGATTTAGTGTAAAGAGACAAACTGTTGATGCCCTCTTTTGTCATGATTAAATTCTTGCATGACTCTGCTTCTTGATCGTAGTTTGCCAGTATAATGGCGTACAGAATCATCCTACAACACGATAAATGTTATCAGTGATGTCAAACATTTCAGCCAGAACATCAAACTGGGATGAGGAATGGCAACATAAAATCTCAAGAATCAATAAGCAGAGGCATCAACACCGAGTGTCAACCACCTATAAAGTACATATAAGCAGAGATAACGGAAGAAATAATTAGAATCATGTGCAGAGAACTTCTCGATGCACCTGAAAACTGGAGAGCACATTGAAGACCTTTAGCCAAAAAAGTTACCAACAGATGCACGATACTCACGCTCTAATCTTGGGAGGGAGTCTTTTGCTCTCGAGAAAATTGGCGAAGGGCAGCTCTAACTGCTCCGGCGGTATCCTATCGGTGCCCTGCTCTTCCCCATCGACACATTGTTCAGCTGCGATGTGGGTCTGGATCAGCCTCAAGAACTTGGTCATCTGGCTCTTCTCCGCGAGGGCAAGGCTGCGATCCCGAAAAATGGCCTCCCTGGAGTCGGGCACGGGGCAGAGCTTGCCCTCCCAGTAGAGGAGGGAGGCGTCGACGCTCTTGAACTCCGCATGGTTGCTGGCTCCTGAGCGCAGCAGCAGGTCCACCATGGCATCGGAGCAGTAGAGGAGCCTCGGTCCAGCAAGGTCCAAGAGGAAGCCTCTCGAGGGTTCTGGAAAAGAGCCGGAGGTCTCAACGTCCGAGTAGAGGCGGCGGCGCTGGAGATCGACGGCAGCACCATCGCAGGAGTCTCTGCCGGTCGGCGGGACAGGGGAGGGATGGTCGTCGTCAGAGGGATGGAGGAAGGACGCATGGGAGTGGAGAGAAAGCGAGGAGAAATGGGACCCATAAAAGGAGTTCGGGTCGAGGTGGAGGACGGATTTTGCGGCAGAGGCTGCGGCCGCGGCAAGGAGGGATTCGGGAAGGCCGGTGCCGCAGACAATGAGGTCGAAGGCGGTGGGATCGATCGTGGGATACTGGCCCTGATCGTGGGACGACGGCGGCGGCGGAGCGGGAGACGTTTCGGCGTCGGCCATCGGAGCGGCGGCGCACTGGTCGTCGACGAATCCAAACCGATGGTTGCTTAGCGTCGGCGTCAATCTATGTTCGCTTGAGCAACAGAGCCAATGCCGAGAGAAGAACAGCCCAGGGTCGTCTTCCCGGCCCGATCCAAGTATCTCGACAGCGTATACGAGCGGACTGCGAATTGGGCCATAAAACCCTTAAACCCTCGTTTGATCGCCCACGGGTTGTACGGCTTACTCGATGAGCAAACCATCCGCCTCCCAGCTCTATGTGAAATCTACCGACCGAGACCATTCATATCCAAAAATTGCAGGCGAACACTACAGAATTCCACACAACCATGCATTGCACGCAGCGTGCCTCTCTTTTTACCGAGGATGATTTCAGTACATTGCATTGACAAACGTGTACATATTATTTGGATTTCTGTCTGTCACCGCAAATTATACAGAAGAGAGGAGAGGAGAGGAGGAATGGATTGTTGAGGTAGAATCTACTAATGTTTGGCTAAATCTGTATGCACAAGATATCTGAAGGATGACCTGTATGGTGACCACTCCAAGACCTTGTCATGCCTCCTTTTAGAGCAAGCTTGGATGCTCTTCCGCTGGGCCTCCGAAATGTGGTCGCAGAGCAGCTTGAGAAGGTCGGGAAGTTCTAGGCATGCATCTCTTGCATAGTAGTGCAAGATCTTTGGCACGATGATCTTTGTTTCTTTCAGGACCGAAACATTGGCCTGAATGAATTCTGCTTTCGCAACCTCCAGATCCTGATATATGCTCTTTGCAGTGTACGCTCGAAGCTGCGGAAAAAAAGAAGAAGAGAAAATGTGTTATTTTTCACAACATCTAGTTGCAGCTCGCAAAAGCATCGATACACAATGATCAAGATTTCTTACGGCAGGGTCAGAGGATGATCCTGAACAAAGAGCAAAATGAACAAGTGGCTCCAGACAGTCGAGCGCATACGGATGTTTATCTTTCCCCGATGGCAGCTTTGCGGAGAATAGTTTGGTCAGATGCTGAATAGATACATCAAGTCTAAGTAAGTATAAGATTATGCTTACTAGATCCATTAATTAGCTATTCTGTGAACTTTTCTAGGACTTTAAGATATTAACTTACTGATCCTAATAGCAGTACTACTTATTTGACAGATTGTTTCAAAAGCATATGAATCAGATTAGCAGCGCGTACATCTGAAAATAATAAGTGACATGAGATAAGAAACATACGGAGGATGGACGATGGAGTTGACATCCAAGAATGCAGCTTTGGATGGTGAATGCATTCACAGATTGCCCACCAACATTGTATGCTGCCTGAAGTATGTATACATTTATTTCAGAAACAAGAGGATCCATCTGCTAGGGCATCAAGTAGTTAGCTGAAACTATAACGCACCTTCAATATGGAGTATGTGCTCTTTACATGATTCTCACGAAGCCCGTATGCTAAAAAAGCCTGGAAAATCTCATGTTGCATAGGTGTCAATGCATGATATAAGGTAGAGAAATCAGAATGAAAGAGCTAGCTGTACTAGGTTTCGAAGTTAGGTCACCAGACTTACATGCATCACCAATGCATTGTGAATGTTGATCCAGAAGGCGAGTTGTTCGTGGTGTTTCATTTTTCTAGGGTCGACTGTCTCTAGACGTCGAATCAGGGACCTGAGGAATGAACAATTTAGTTGACATATATGAATAAGAAGTTTAAGTTAATCTCTACAAAAGAATAATTGTGAACAAAAGTCCTTGTATTAACAAATAGCAGAACTGCCAGCTGTTACTCGAACTAATTCATTGCAGAAATGTTATTTTTTTACGCAATATTGTAGCATGGTGGCCAATATATGTAATAGAAAGTATTTGCAGAAAAGGCTTCCAACATTTTGATATCAATCGAGATGATTATAATTACCTGAAAATATTCAGCTTGTTAGATGCATACTTAAATTTCTCACTGTCTAAACGTATCTGTGGAATTTCTATCATACTGCCATATGGACTCCCTTTATGTTTGAAAGATTCATGTCGAGAGCGTCTGGTTGTAGTTTCACATATAAACTTAGGACTCCAACTATCACCAGGGTCGGGCGGGGAAAATGTGCTTGAAGAGGACACTGATGTTGTAGGTGAATCCAATATATCCATGCTTTGAGATGGATGACTCGCAAGTTTGCAGTAAATAGAAGAAATGCATCTGATGATATCTTCAGAAAGTTTACAGCAAATCTCAGGGACATGATCTGTAATCGACGCACCAAGATGATCAGCAAGACAGCGATGTCCAGAGATAGTCCTTGTAACCTGCAATGCAAAATGAAGATAGCTAAGATTTCTGGTACTGTCTGTAACATAAACTTACAGCAAACAGATCTATATTTTGTCCATTCTTTTGTTCTCTTTCTGGTCCTTATGTCAGGCTCCTTTCAAATTTATCAAGTTGCTATCGATTGAAAGTGAAAACAAACTAGTAAGGTTGTGAAGGTAATTGATGACCATTTATATACGATGCTTTCTGTTTGTAAAATTTTAGGACAAATGCTTGATGAACATTGACTTGCTTATTTATTATAACAATGAAACTAACTCATAGTATTGCATTTCTCGAATAAAAATTGATGACCAGATAACGCACATGAGATTGTTCAATATGTCTGACTTTGAACGGGCCTTCCTCTATTCTCTGGAGGCTTTTAGATTGATATGCTTTCTCAAATAAGACATCCATATTGGCAGCATCATTAGTTTCATGTACTTTCAGAAGTTCAGCATCTTGCCCTGTGTCTCCTGAACTGCATTGGACAGTGGGTCTGCTGGAATAGTGCGAGGAAGTTGGGGAACCAAGTAGATATTGATCAAAAGCCGTCCGGTATAGTGAGAGCAGATGTCGTTCCAAGTGTATGACTTCCATTTCAAGATTAGAAATCTCTCTGACCAATTCTGCAGCAGACTGCATGCAACATGCAGAAAGATCAGTAAATAGTTAACACTGGCAGGCAAACCTTTTACTGAAGAACTTGTTTATCTGATATACACAAAATCACATTGATAAGGCTAACAGTTCAACTTTTAAGATAAAAATTGCTCAATCTAATTCAGAACAATATCGGTTAACATTTGAATCATCTTTTCCTTTGGGTTAAATAAGGAAATAAAATCTAGCTGTGTTATTATATTTCAAAAGAGCATCCTAGTGATCCCACATTAAGAAAATATTTAAGCAACCTTGGTTTGTGGAGTTTCATTTGACGTAGTAGATGCCATGGAGATACGACTTGATGCTATGTCTTGAAAGCTGAGAGACCTCCCATATTCTAGACTCCTCTCAAAGTAGGTGGCCTACACAATCACGAATGAGCCTCATGAATTTGTTATCTCCTGTTGCAACAGTGTACTATTCCAAAGAAAATATTTTGATACAGTAGTTTATTGTTGTGCAAATCAATTACATGATCATAGGATTTTGGTGCTTGACTACTTACAGGACTTTGGTAAGAAAGTCGAGGTGATCTATTTAATATATCTTCACGCACTCCAGATACACTGAAATATGGCACAGAATAGTGTGAGAAGGGTTCATAAGAAAAAAAAATTGAGTAATTTTTAGTCAAGGGAAAAGTAAAAGCTTTTCTTGAAGCATACTTTGATCATATTTCTTCGCTTTCTTTATCTACTTTACTTGAAAGCATAAAAAATTTCAAGTTACCAAGGCACTTGGCAACACAACTCATTGGTCAGGATACCAGTGAAAGATAAAGTACCAAAGAACTTGTCTGAAGGAATGAAAAGAGCCAGATTGATAGAAGTTCTAATATGGCATATCGGATTACAATGATTTTAATACGTTCGATTAATTTCCTTTTCTGGTCTTAAATCATATGAGCATAAATTACTATGTTTTGTCACAAAATCAGCTAGATAAACTGTTTTTAAGCTTTCCTCAGTTCTAGGCTAACACAGAAATCTCTATAGGATTTCAACAAATATGTCACACCATTTTCAGATCTTCCAAATAGCAGTGACATCGATATTGTGTGTATTTGCTTCATTATTTCTGTATATTCTCAGGGAAACCAAATTCCAGTGTGCTAGTTGTGAGAAAAAGAAAAACTAAGAACTCCTCAAAATGCCCGCTAGCAGGTTGTTTAAGCGTTTTCCCTTTTTGGAACTCCATCTTAAGGTGTTCCTCATTGTGGCCGAGATTTGTGCGCCACCCAAGCTTATAGTCTGCAATTGCTACCTGCCTTGCATCTAGAAACAGAAACTGAAGAAGTTGGTGGAGGAGGAGGACTTGGGAAACTCGGAGACATACTAATTATATCCACCGACCGTACTTTTTTTCCAGCAATCAAATTCATTTAACTCTCATTCATTAGATCAAGAAACTGAATGAGGCGTACATAATCGGCCAAGAGAAGGCAAAGATGGGTCTTCACTCCTAACAAGTCTTGTTTTTGCCAGACAAAAAAAAGGAACGATTGAGTATATCAATTACCTCCGAGAGTGCCTCTCCCTGGTAGAATATGCTGAATGGCGAGCGACATGAGGTGTGTCCATTCGATTAATCAGCAGCTTCAGCCGATCTCTCGGTACTCACATCCCTAACATTTGAGAACCCTAAACAAGAGCAGAAAAAAAGGAACCAAAGCTAAGCTTCAATCAGAACACAACCCACCAAATTCCTCCCTCAAAGAAACCAGATGATGTTTGCTCATTTTCCCTCGGAAAGAGGAAGGAAAGAGAGTGAGGGAGCATTAACACATACAAGAAAACATGGAGAGATGGATCAATAACAATAACCCTCACCAAAAGAAAGAGGCCAAATGCCCACTGGAAGCAGCTGCTGGCGAGCATCCGGGGAGTGACCACCTGAATCTGTAGAAAGCCAGAGAGAGAGCCAGAACACAAGGAAAAAAAGGTCTGGGCACCTCGCGAGGAAGACAACAATTTAGAGCAGGGACGGAAGATAACTGGAAACAGCGTTGGGGTTAAAGCCTGGCAGAAACAATAACCTCACGGAGAAATAATTTATAGATGCTGCAAGCAGGCATCCAGACAACAAAATCTCCCAAAGAGAAGATGACCTACCCCTTGAAGAAAACCGTTAACAATTAACCCAAAAGCAGCTCAGCGTAAGCAACCCCAGCTCAAATGGCACTGCTAACCATCCCACGTATGCCATTACTTTTCATTTAAAGGCTAAGCAATGAGGTGATAAATTAAAGCACAGCGGTCGTGAGCTGTGACGACGACATGAGCCAAAAAGCGCAAGCATTCGGCTTAATCGTTTTGCTGAGGACGCCATGGATCATGGCCTCACATTAAGAGGGCAGCTACACCTCAAGCATCATTAGCTCCATCAAAACATGTAAAAAAAGCTGATGCCGTCATGCCGGGCGGGTCACTGTCAATCTAATATATAAAATGCACGATACATGTAACTAATCAGCGACCGTATCTACCTCTCTCTCTGTGGCAAGAGCAAGTGAGCTGCAACCACCAAATCCGACCACCACCGCTGGAATCTTCGGAGAAGCACCGGGATTTTAATTTACCTGAGATGAGATAGATTTGGTAATTCGAGACTCCAGCACACGTGCAGTGTCAGTAATTTTATCTGGGCGCGTATGATTAAAATAACAAATCTTTTTTGTTTTTCTTGGGTGGTGCTGCTTCATTGTATGTCGGATATAGAACAAAAATAAATCCAACACAAAACACAGGAGGAGATTTCCATGTTGACCTTATTTGACTCGGGGAGATGCCCTCCACCGACACCTTTGAACCTCCATTTTTTCTTTTCTTTTTTTCTCTTTTTTTTTAGATTTCTTTTGCATGGCAAGAACTTTACTTGCCCTTTTTGACTAGGTGGAGCTTAGCTTGGAAGATGGTCCCTTTTCTTGTTGGAGACGTCTGCGAATTGTTCTTCCAGGCCCCCTTCACAGGAGCATTTAAGGCCAAACAGCTAATCGATCGTCTGAGATTGGATTGGAGTTAACTCTGTATCTTGGAGTTCCCGTATATTATTGAATTAGCCCTTCCCAGTTCGTTGACGAAGTTAGAGAGAGAGAGAGAATTAATGCCATTATTCGATCTTATTGCCACATGTGTTGGTAATTAAAATTATTATAACTTTACAGAAACCATGAGAGTAACTCTGCCGACACTTCATATAAATATAAGCATAGCGGCTGTTCCTGCTGCTGCTGCTGCAACTGCAAGCAATATATAATCTTCCAAGGCTTGACAATGTTTGCCGCACGTATTCTCCCATTCTTTCACTGCCTACTAAATCGTGCACGTAAAAGATTAAGGAAGAAAGGGAAGCTAAGTACTGGGTATGTATATATATACGATTAAATAAAAAGATGAGTATGTAGATGCTTTAAAGTCATGCAGCGAGAGCGAGGAAGGAGGATTCAAAGGGAAGAAATGTGGGGGGTAGGACTTGTGCAGCAATTTGAATCGAGGGACAGCATTTGGAAAGGGAAAGAAGAAGACAAAGGAAGAGCGCTGTGAAAAGCCGTGGAAAATATTCCTGCTTGAGAATAAGGGGGTTTCTTTGCCGAAAGAGACATATACATACGAGAAAGAACTAATTAATAACCCGCGGAGATCAAATCATTGCCCTTATCACAGTACACCACCCGACCCCATAAAGACATGGGCATATGGATCACCAACTCATAGTTTGATGTCCCATGATTACATTCTTGAGGGTGGAGAAAGCAGGGGGGAGCTCTGCACTCTGAGCACTCTTCAGTCATATCTCTGCTGTGGGTTGGACCCCCCCCCCCCCCCCCCTTCTTGCTATATAAACTCTTCAATCCACTCGTAAGATGGGGACTCTCATACAACAGTATTATTGAGATCCACCAAGATGATTCCTCCACTCGTTCAGAACACCTAAAGTTTAACTATTATGCTCACGGACAGAGCTTTAATTAGCTTGGCCGGTGGCAAACATTACTTGCAGGAAGCAGCAAGCCTGGCTTATAACATAACAAAAGAAAGCGTGCAGTGTTCCACCATTCGGCCATGACTTGGTGCTACAAATTGAGCCATACATACGCACATGAATAAATTCATTTGCAGTTGGCCAGCTGCAGAGGTAGGGTCCTCAGTTTTGTGTGTCTCTGCATATACTTGTATTTATCACTTATTTTAAAACACGAATCATCCCACATTTTTCCAATCAGCACTCTCCTCTCTTTATCATATTTTGGCAACTCTTTTTCAAATTTTTTACATGAACAAGAAGAAGAAGCTGTGAAGGAGTAGCATATATGGTAGAAGGCAGTTTAGTGCGTGCAATTAAGAGTAAAATAGAAGAAGGGGGTGTTCTTAATTATGGCTTGATTAGGCGACGACTGAGAGCTCGCTTTCAAACTGTCCGGGAAACCGGCAGCGCCCAGCAAAATGAAAGCTATAAAACGAGAGCTGGGGAAATAATTGTAGAGGTGGAAAGCGACCTCGTTGCATTACATGCCCCAATCCAAGCGAGACATGCCAGGCCTGGGTCCCTGCTCTGCAACCGAGCTCGACCAATATGGCTGGCTTTGGTTGCCTCCTCCTCCTCCGCTGAAAGCTACGGCTCATCTAAAATTAATCATCGCATGTAGATATAGATATAGAGATGGAATTTGGTACTTGTGGCCGATCGGACTCGGAAGTCCACCTTCTCGACTTCAATATATAAAGCAAGTAGTTCAGTTTTTTGTCGAGCAATGCAGGATTCCCTTCTTCTATATCTCTGTGCGTGTATATGTATAGATGCTATCTCTTTCTGATATCGTAAAGTTAGCGACCCAAGAACTAATCTGAGAAGAAAGGTAGGTTTGATCGGTTCGGTTGCGGAGACTTGTGGTTGGAACAAATATACAGATGTGTAGCTTTCCTATCTAATGTAAGCAATTAAACTAAACTCCATCTCTGAATCGGTTGGCCTGATGCATAAATATATATATCTGACATAGATGTTCGGAGCATGCTCAGAAAGCAGTATAAATATCAGTATAGCTAGATTTGCTTAAAGAAAGATAGTAATTATTTCTAAATTAAATTTTGTGTCACTAGCAATTGCATTAGTGATCATAATTGAGCACAGTACTTGATTGATAAGCTCGTTGTATGTTAAGGAAGGTCAGAATACACTGAAGAATTCTCTGCATAAAACATAGACCGGAAAATAAGAACCACCAAATAATAATCATAATAATAATAATAATAAATAAAGAAGAAAGCGGACGGAGGAAGAGCACAAGTAAATCTAAAAAAGTAGTAGAAGACGCTGAGAATTAAAGAGGAAGAATTAATAGGCCATTGTAATGTTCTGTAGGCAGTCTTGTGGAGAGGGAATTTAATCAAAAAATATGACCCACCACCCTGCTTCGCTTGTCTCCCAATTCATTTTTTTTTCAACTGATATTAATTGATTAACCACGCTCACCGGTTGTTAGTGCACCGATTCCCTTCTTAATTCATTATTCAATGACCATAAAAAGTAACAATAGTATGAGCACCAAAGGGGAGTCAAAAGGGTATAATTTCTATATAATATCATTTTAGGTATGATGGTATAAATTAATACAAATATTACTGATCCTAACCACCATTATATAGAAACTATTTTCTTGAAATTTTATATTTTATAGCCTTTAATTTTATTATTTTTAAAAAAAATCCCTATATAAAAAAAATGATATAACTACTATAACTATAAGCATGTTAATTCATAAAACACTTTAAAATGCTGGTGCACTAATATTTAAAAAATAGAATTTAGTATGATGGTTTTATACTATTAGGTTTTGAACAGATGAAACTCTAAATTACTCCTAATTTGGGCGACTCGTAATGGAGAATGGGTTGGATGGGGGCGGCCCATTTAAGGAAAGGATCGGGCTCGGGCATTTGGCGACGAGTTCCGTTCGCGATGGTTTTCGTCGGCAGCGTCGCGAAAAAGCACCGTCGCTGTCGGCATAGAGCTGTTCGCTTTGAAAAAGTTTTTTCTTCTTCTAAAACTAATAAAAGATAGGGAGTACTTAATAGAGGGGTTAATTTAACGAGTGTTAGTTGATAAAGCTTCATTATCAATTAATGACGTGAATGTGCATGCGGAAAAAGGGGGGAATGTCCTTTTAATGTTCTTTTTTATCTAATGGTTAGCTAATTATTAGCCTATACATACGTGCATATGAAGATAGATAATTAGTGAGTGCACTCATATCTTACTTTGTTTGCCCTCAATCATGCTACCAATCTAATCAATTAATTTATAGATAGTCATTCATGATTAATCAAGCTGCCTATAAGCCACACTTGTACACATAACTCATTACCTATCAAGTCATACTAAGCACGATATCACACTCATAAGATTAGAAACCATAATCACTCGACTCAACCTAATACTTAGGTTCAGACTGCAAAGATATAGAATAAATCTCATGTCAATAAGATTAATCTTAGATGCGTTAGTTTACAGGGAGTCTAATAAGTCTTAAAGAAGCATGCTCATCTTAGGTCTAGTCATATCAATAGAATAGTTTTCTATGTAAATCTAATAATCTCAAGGTAAAAATATGAATATAATTACTAAGTATATCTATAATAAAATAGCTGAGAAAGTAATCTATTATTAATGTTCTTATGAAGGTTGATGAGTTGAATCAAGCGGAGGGGACGCGCTGTCCGCAGCTTAGCATCAGAACAGCTGATCATGCCATGCACTATTGTGCTCAATAATTAATAAGGAACAAAATTAAATATGCTTCAATATATATATAACATCGATGTACCACTTCCCTGCCAACCACCACCATCATCGTGGTGCCCCGGGCGGCCCTACTGCTCGTGCGCATCCATGTCGACTTCTCCGCCTCATCCCACCCACCGTTCTTTTCCCTTTGTATTCACCTACTTCTCCAACATTCTTCTGCCTTTTTTCTACTTCAAGTTATTTAATTGTTCCGCGAGGTCGTCATACTTCATCATCTATGGAGAGAGTTCGATAACTACCTCTTTTATTTTTTTCTTAAACATATCACCCTCAACGCTCGACCGATTAATCGATCTGCATACGTATATATACATACTTCAAAGTCTTGATTCCACCTCGCTGCGATACATCAATCCGACAGATGCGGTGGATCATAATTCACGTGCGTACGTAGTATTCGAGCTATCAGGTTCTCAGGAGAAATATACTGAGCTGCTGGGCCGTGCTTCCGGCCGGATTCATCATATGAAACGACTCCGAGTCCGCCGACCCGACGACCCGCTCGAATCTCGCCCGGAAGTACATCAGCTCGCCGCCGCCGCCGCCGCCGCCGTCGCCCGAGGTCGCCTCTGCAGCGGGCGGAACCGCTCCGGCGCCGACCGACACCGACTGCATCAGCCTGAACATGGAGGCATCGCCCTCGGTCATCTGGCGGCGAACGGCGTACCCCACCTTCCGCCCGTTGCAGTACATGGACCACGCCGGCACGCCGAAGAGAGGCGCGGCCGAGCGGTCGCACTCGAGGGCGATGCGGAGGACGCCGTGCTGCATCTCCCTGGCGATGTAGGCGGTGGGGACGGTGAAGTCGAGGAGGAGGAGGGGCGGTGAGGAGGCGCGGGGCGGGTCCTCGTGGAGGGAGAAGCTGACCCGGCCGCGGCGGTACCCGAAGAAGGTGCCGGTGACGGTGGCGGTGGAGGAGGGGCCGCAGTGGGTGGCGGTCGAGCGGGCGTCGTCCTCGTCGGCGGCGGCGGCGGAGGAGGAGGAGGAGGAGGAGGACGGTTGGAAGAGGCAGCAGGGGACCACGTGCTGGACGAGGCTGCGGAGGGTGCGGCGGAAGCGGACGTCCCGGGTGCAGTCGACGGCGATGGAGGCGTCGACGATGTGGCTTGATTCCAAGTTCATCATCGTCGTCGTCGGCCTCCTCATGGCGGCGGGGATGTGGGAGAAAATAAAACGCGGTAGTGGGAGGAAGGAGGAGCAGCAGATGTGGCTTCTTTAAATAGCAAGGCAAAAGGTTGACGAGTCGAGAAGAATAAATTTAAACGGTATGGATGCACGTAATTGTCGTGGGGGCCATGCACGCGTCCTGCCCTATTGGCTGTTTCAGGTTTGATTCTAATCAATCTGATTCCTACGTGCATTCAGCAGGCCGTCGTCGATCGCCGTACTGTTATTATTGCTGCTTATTTAGCATAAGCTTTCACGTGGGAATCGGAAAGGGACTTTTGATGGATCGTCGATCTCACTGTGCATGCATATGGCTGGACTGGTCGATCGAAAGCAAATTAGCTGGGTGATGGTGAAGAGATTTAGTCGATAGGATTTGAGTGGTGCGTGTATATTTTGAGGGGATGCGGATGCAGCGTCTGAGTAGCCATCGATGTCGAAACTTTTTGGTCCACGTGCATCCATCTCGTCCGACGCTTAGTGTTCAATGAATTAAGGCAGAAACATCAACTTCGTTACATTGTTTGATTGTGATTTGACGACATATCTGACGATGTGCCATTCGGGCGTTATGCATGAAGATAAATAGCATACTTCTACTAAGGATAATACAGTCTCCCACAAAAGCACCAGTGGTCTAGTGGTAGAATAGTATCCTGCCACGGGTTCGATTCCCGGCTGGTGCATTCTTTTTCTGTGATGTTCGTTTTATTTTTAAGAAATGATTTGGGTGTTCACTTTTCACAACTAGCACCAGTGGTCTAGTGGTAGAATAGTACCCTGCCACGGTACAGACCCGGGTTCGATTCCCGGCTGGTGCATCCTTTTTTTGCGCCACCAAATAAGTATTTTCTATTCCCGCTTGTGCATACTTTCTACTTAATGTTACTTCTTCTGCGACGCTTCTTACGTCACCAAATAAGCATTTCCTTTTCCCAGCTGGTATATGCCTTTTTGTTTTTTTTGGTTGTCAAATTTTAAGTTTTCTACTTGATAAAAAGCCCAGTGAATCATCTGGTGTTGTCAATTTTTTTAATAAAAAAATTAGATAAAAATTAAAAATTTACTTTAGATAAAATATTTTTAAAAAACTATCAAATTTTTGTTATTAATAAATCTATAAGAAAGTGATAAAATTATAAATATTTAGCTTTAAAATTTTAACTAGTGCAATAAAAAAATTTCATTATAATTTTTTTTACTCAGATATAGTTTTTACTAAAACTTATTTTATTTTTATAAAATTTTAAAAATATAAAAAGTGGTAACTAAACTAATGCTTAATTGTGTTACCTAATGAGGGTTTTATTTTTCCTTTTATGATGTTGTACTGTTGCAGTCGTTTTCCTTATGTCACAGCGTTTTGCGATAATTCAATTTTTGTAATGTTACGTTTTTTTGCGATGTGTCACCAAATGAGCGTCGCTATTCATATTTCTCCTTTTTTTTTGACAAAATAAAAGGCAAAAGCACCCCAAAATGGGGTGGCTTCTTCTCCTTTCCTATGGGTGGTCTCCTCTTCTTCTTCTTTTTTTCCCTCCCGTGAGTTGTCTCGCTGCCTGGACCTTCTTCTTTCATTATTTTCTCAGATTTCTTTATCCTTACTCTGAAGGTAAATAAATTTATAGGGACAAGAAGGCAACAAACAGACTCTGAACACCACATCCTCAGTTACGTAGAGGAAAAATGGAAGGAGAAAACAAGAAGAAGAAGAAGAAATTAGGATTGATTGATCAAATCAACTACAGCGCAAGCCAACATATCAGAAATCTGAAACACCCGTTCATATTGATTGGCAAGCATCAAATCGAGGACACCTCTCTGCCTCAGTACTTGGTCCTCACCACTCATGTTGCACGAGGCAGGGCAGTGCTTGCTGAGAAATACTGGATCGGACAAGTATTGATGGCAGGTTGGACAAGAAGACCTGGGTAATGGGGCATGATAGTTTTAATTGCAAATCGCCAGAATTAGATCTCCAAATGGAAGAGGGCTCGCCCCATTTACTGCATCGCGAACATGCATTCACGGTTTGCCCCTCGGTCTCTCCAGCGAAACTTATTGATCTGCTGCTTCTCGATCATTTGGAGTCGCTATCAGGATTCGACTCAAATTCAATTTTCTCCTTTTAAGAGCACCTGTAGTGTGCCCTCGGAGCGAGCAAATATTTATTGATTTGTAGGTTTGCGTAGTATTAAACCTTGAGAAGAGGATTACCTGCATGAATCATTGTTTAAGGAACATTTGAAAACGGTCAGTTAACAGATGTCAAGGAAATATGAAATTGAAGAAATTTGTTCCACGATTGGATATTTGTTTTTTGAAGACTGATTCTATAATGGGCCGTAATTCTAGTGTAGATATCTTACATAAAATGGGATGCCTTCAAAAAATAATCAAATGAAATGTATGCAACAAGAAGAAAAGTGAAAGGGAGACGGGGGGAGAGAGAGAGAGAGAGGAAGAAGAGGATGGGAAGGCAGGCGCTGCAGGTCCCAGACTTTAGTCTTGTCAATGTTCCCTCAGAATCAAATCAAAAAGGAACACCAGAGGCTTTATCCAATGGAGTTCTTGGGTCACTTCCAGTCACCGACACCAAAGAGCAGCAGCAGCAGCAGCAGCAGCAGCCAGGGCCTCAGATCGAACCAAGGCTACTGTGCTTCAACGTAGTTGACGTCTGCCCCGCGCTCGGCTCTCCCAATGGTAGCCGGATCTCTCGCGTGCCCACAGCCGATAAGCTTCGTGACCCCATCAACGAGAAGGCCACAAGCATTCCAAGATCCGAGCAGGGCACCACCTCCTTCCACTCCCAACAGCTCACGCCCATGAAGCGACAAGCCACAAACACCACCCTGCGCACATCGACGTACACGTATCTTTAGATAATAATGGCGAGTGCCCCATTCCTTCAACGGACACAAGGTCACGGGCACTGAGAAGGTCCCCATGCCCCCTCATTCCTCGCAATTATTGAGCCCACCAGTTCACATGCCGCACCACCAGAGAAGGGGAAGAAAAGAGGAAAAAAAAACTTGACAGCAATTGAAAAACTCCACAGGTTGCTTTTCCAGGAATTAAATGCTCTCTTTGCTTCAAATATGAAACGGCAGCGCATCATCATCCATCGACAACAACCAGCTTTCTACAGAACAGCTCATTCAACACGGCGTGGGGGAAATTAAAGCTTAAGAAAGAAGCGCAACAGAGCGATGCACGGAAGAGCCTTCCAGCGATGAAAGAGGATTCAGCGATACATACAGATATATCTATTTATCTATGTGGAAAAGAATTAAAATATTTGATCGAATTCTGTCAACTCCAAAGAATTAATGGTCGTTCTGTATTGGGTGTCATCATCGTCATCAGTGCTGATAGATGTCTCCGATGGTCTGCTTCTCGAACAGCTTGATGGCCGCCGCCTGGCGCTTCATGCTGTCGTCGTAGACGAACGGGATCTTCTCGGACCACGTCACGTTGCCCGGCGGCGGCAGCGGGACGAACTCCCGGCACGGCTCTCCGAGCACGTTGATGGAGTTGTGGTAGTGGTAGTAGCGGATCATGTCCTCCGTCTTGTGCGTCGTCTTCCCGATGACGTTCTCCGACATGTGCACGCCGGTGGCGTACGCGTTCTTCGCCTGGATGGCGTACTTCCGGTCTCGCCGTACTCCGGTGATCGAGTTTCGGAAGACCAGCTTCTCGAATCCCCATTCCCTGTCAATGAATTGGATTTAGCACCACCACCGTCATCAGTTATATTGCCTTCCTTCTGTGTCTCCTTCCTTCCATCAGCTATGATATAAATAATTTTGGTATTCCCCACCGGGTCACCAAATCCAATGTACGTATCCGAAGATAATAACTGAGGAACTTTTAAGAGAAAGCAACTCGTTCACCTGGAGTAGTCCTCCTCTGGATCCTGGACGCAGAGCTTGCTCGACATTGGATTCTGCTCGATGGTGAACTGCGTGTAGTCCGAGAGGTTCGCCACCACCGACTCCAGAGTCCTCCCCTCCGGCAGGTGGATGTACTCGTCGACGTCGAAGAAGAAGGTCCAGTTAGCGGCGTGGCGGTACCGGTGCAGGCAATCGTTCACCACCAGGAACTGGTTGTAGTAGTAGCCGTCGTACTCCGCCTGGGCCCTGATGTCCTGTACCGTCGCCCGCCCGACCCTCACCCACGGCTCCAGCACCGCTCGCACCTCCGGGACGATCCCGCCGGCATCGTGGAAGACGAAGTGCGAGCTGGGTCCGAAGAAATGGGTGTGGTAGGCCATCCACTCCCGGATCCGGCTGGCGCTAAGGTTGCCGTAGAGGGAGGAGCCGCAGTACAAGTACTCGTACTTGAAGGGCGGCCGGAAGCGGGACTCATCGTAGGAACCAGGGGATTCCTCCAAAGCCACGAACTTTTCGTACCTCCGGGACTGGGTGGAGTAGTAGGCGTGGAGGAGGAGCTTGCCTCCGGCGTTGTCGACGTTGGGGTTGGAGGGGAACGTGCAGTTGACGACGACGACGGTGTAGACGCGGCCATAGCCCCAATCCGGGAGCATCTTGTAGGCCTTGGCCCGGATGGGTCGAGGGGCGGCTCCGGGAGCCCCGGAGGGGTCGGGCACCCACTCGCATTTGTACCAGGGCTTGCCGTAGACGTGGATGGGCTTGGAGGCGAGGCCGACGACTGCAAAGGTGGCCGGGCCGCCGCGGTACGCTCCCATCTGGACGAAGAGGGATGCGGCGCTGCCGTACGCCCGGAAGACCCTCTTGTTGGGGTCGGAGGGAGCAGGGACGCTCACATTCGCCGCGGAGGAGGCGGCAAAATCGGGCTTCCGGAAAGGATCAGCGGCGCAGGAAGAAAGCTTCGATTTTTGCAGCGGGGTGGAGGCAGCGGCGGAGGCGGCGGCGGGGAGGGAGCAAGAGGCGAAGCAAGAGAGGAAGGACTGGTAAGGCTGCAGCTGCCATGCGGCCATGAGGAGAGTGAGAACGAAGAGGGAGGCAGCAAAGTGCTTGATGTCGAAGCAGGAGAAGGGCAAGGGAGGGGTCGCTCCGCTGCCTCCATTTCCCCCGTCTTTGCTCACGGTGGCTTTCATGGGATTTCCCTCCTGCCTGCTATCACTCCTCCCTCCTTCCGTCCCCCCCTCCCCTCCCTCCCTCCCTCGCTCGGTTCGATTGGGGAACAATGGAGAGGAATAAGCAGCAGCAGCAGAAGCAGGGCCCGTGTGCGTCCTCCGCCTGCTAGTGAGGCACCAACAGATGCACTCTGAGAGAGGAGATGCGGAGAGAAGCCCTTTTCATAGCGGACTGACTCAAGGATGCATCTCGACCGTCCGATCAACTGTCGACCTCAATTCTTTCCCCCACCCAACACCAAAAAAAAAATATATTTCAGAAAAGAACATCGACTCACTTTAGAAGGTACGACCGAGATTAAAGAACGGAGTAGAATTGACGGTTGAGATGGAGCTATCAGGAGCATATCTAAGTCTGAAAGGGTGAGTTGATTTGCCGCTCATTACGTGCCGCTCTGGCTCTACGTGCCGCTCTGGCTCTTCTTCTCCGATGCCACGCGTCCACCTCCGACAAGGATATCCACGCGCTCGATTCCTTCATCGAGTCGCTCATCACGCTTCCGCTCTTCCTCGCCGCCTGACTTCGCCGACACACAAAAAATGACCCAAGTATTATTAATACGATATCGACGTTATTTGCACATAACTTTCTTCGATGCATCCTACGGGCACGCAGAAGTCGCAGTGCGTCGGAAGAGGGAGAAATATAAGCAAGCAAAACGCGTTGAAGAAGAAAAGAAAAAGGCGGAGCAATAATTAATTAAAAGAATCGATCCACTACTTAGAATTATGGTTTAGAGGGGAGAAATAGACTAACTGTGAATGCTGTCGCCCACACGACACGGAACACAAATGCGGTGGGTTTCGAGAGCGGGATTAGTTAAATTAATCGGTGGCATGCGGCGGCTCTTCCCACCTGGAATTTGAGGAGTAGTTAAGGATATGCGAAAGTACGAGGGTCAAAAGGGAAAAAGAGATCAATGAGGAGAACAAAGGCGCGGCTTTTGATGCAGTGCTTTGTGGTGTAACAAGGATGGCAGAAAATAATGTTAATATTGATAATGATAGCAGCAAAACTTTTGCCTTTAACTTTCCATTTCTTAAAAAATATATTTAATTTTCACTGGAACCTAATTTATTTATTTTTAAATTTTTTTTGGATCTATTAGTTTTTGTTACAGAGTCATAATCGTGGCGTGCGAGTGGAGGTAATTATGATTAGAGGTGATTGCAGCTTGAGAAAAGCCCTAATTAAATAACAATTGAGTTATCGTTGTGGTGGCGTCGCGATCGGTCGCTGCTAAAAGATTTAGCTTTGTTTCCCAACTATATAAAGAGATCTTGATTGATGAATTGTTAAACTTTGTCTTCTAATTTATTTCCCTTTCAAATGGAAAAAAAAAGGGGGTGACGAAGGAGATTCCAACTTCAAATCTCTTCCGAATTTTAGAAAAAGCAACAGATTTATTAGTCTATTACTGCTTTATATCAGTGTCACTGCAGCCCTGCCCACGCCACACCTACCTTTGAGCACGGACAAGAAATGAAAGCAAGGCTTGTGGGCAATTTATGTCATCGTTTCTGCAGATTAATCGGGATTTGGCATCTCGTTCGAATAAGAATCATTTCCCCTCATTTTAACCCCTTTTTCTCCGCACCGGTCATATCATCATATAGCTGGGAAGCAATGCCTGGAGGAGGATACAGAGATATCCCAGGAAGAAAAGGTTGATTAATTATCCAGCTCACGTTCATCATTTCCTCAGAGATAGACTTAATGAGATGTTTTATTAGGATGCTATTCGGATGGAATATCTAGTAGCAGTATTTTGCCAACATAGTCAGGGCATGGGGATCTCTGACACATGAATTGACTTCCAAAACAACTCTGGCTTCAGCGAGAAGCCGACTCTGATTAAGAAGTAAATTGAATTTGCATGAAGCAGGCGATCATTTCTGGTTTTGTCACTCTAAAAATAAGTTCAATTCCAGCTGTGACCAAATTACCTCCTCTTCCTCATGAGTAAAATATCATTTGGGAATCCTAAGTACTGCCGTCTGCATGTGCCGAACTCACTCTCTCCAGTTCACCATGCAACTTTTTTCACCAGCATATATCCCTCGATCGATCCTACAAGAAACAAGAAGTCGACATGAACAACCTCATCTTCAAGAAATCGAGAAGCCTTCATCTTCCGGCAGCTGCGACGGGGCCATCGATGGCAGCGACGACGCCTGACCAGCAGTTGCAGGGCGGCGATCACGGCCGCGTCCTACTCCATTTCAGCCACCCGCAGCACCCGCTGCTCCGGATCGGCCTGCCCTACCTCTTCATCTGCATGGGCTGCAAGGAGTACGGCGCCGGAAGCCGGTTCCGATGCCACGCCTGCGGATTCGACCTGCATGACTTCTGCGCGCTCGCTCCTCCGGCTCTCCTGCGCCATCCCTTCCATCACAAGCACCAGCTCGCCTTCTTCACCAAACCTTCAGGTGATCGAACTTGCCCTACATGGATTGCTCTCTCTGTCGAGCTGCTGATTTGATACGTGTGATCCATCGATATGCATGACGAAGGCGGATTCTTTCGTTCGAGATGCGACGTCTGCGGCAAAGCAGCAAAAGGCTACGCCTTCCGTTGCACCGCCTGCAGCTTCGAGATGCACCCTTGCTGCGCCGCCATGCACCCGGAGATGAGCTTTCCGACACACCAGCATCCACTATCCCTCTCACCGCCGCCGTCCGCCGCCGCCACAGATTCGGGCTCGGGCGGTTGCAGTCTCTGCCGACGGAAGGGGTCGGGGCAGTTCTACCGGTGCGCGCCGTGCGGCTACGGCCTCCACGCCGCGTGCGCCAAGGACATGGTGAACGGGCTGTACGTCCACGGCTTGAGGTCGCCGGAGAAGTCGAACAACAAGCTCGGGGCAGCGGCGAGGATGGCGACGCAGGCGCTGTTTGGGATTATTGGGGGGCTGATCGAGGGAATCGGGGAAGGGATTGGAGAGGCCCTCATTGAGAACATAGGGAGAGGCACAGTTCGAAGCATCAAGCAAACCTAATTAATTGCATGTTTATATACTGCATATATTTCATATACGTAATCTGATGCTTTGATGGCGTAATGTATGGTTGATAGCTGAGTGCCATCAATTAATTGGTTTATACGTGTGGTAATGTACGTTCTATATGTTGTCTATCTCATGCCAACTAAAATGAAGATTGATATATCTGATTGTGATTTGATGGTTGAGGTATACATTTTTAAATGTGGTGTGGTATGGATCAAGATTTATGCTATAAATTTAAAGATGTATTGGCTTATATTTTTCATCAAAATCTAGATTCCACCGTAATCAAATCTGACCTACTTTGTATTCAAACTCGATTCCATCTGAACCAAACACCATACAGTAGTTAAAGGTATAACTGGATGGCATGGCAGCACGAAGCAGATCGATAGCAAAGTAAGCTTCTACGTGTATATATATATATATATAGAATCATTCCACACACTTCTCTTCATTATATGTCCTGTGGTTTGTACACATACATATTCCTTTTGGATGAATGTATGCTTCAAATCTCTGCGACATCACCACCTCAATACAGTTATCGAGATGATTCGATCACAAGAAGCTGTTTCCGTAGGTAGACACTCTCACCACCAAAGGACTCATCACCCTGATCTTGTCTGCCTTCCACGACAGTGATCCGAAAACATAGTCCTTGGAAAGGCCAGTGGCCCTAAATGTCACCGTAAAGTTCAGCTTCTGGCCGTAGCTGCTGAATCTTAGTGAAGGGGGACTGACTGTCACATTGACGCCGGCAGGGGGAGATACTTCTGCCCGATAGATCGCGTCTGGTCTTCCAACATTCGTAACAGTTCTTGTCACGCTGTGGTTGCCCTTGAGATCTGGAACCGTGAATGTGGGATAGTTCAGGTTGGAAGCTGATGGTGGTGGTGAAGGTCCCTCGCACTTGCTCCTGTCTCCTGTTACAAGCTGCAAGGACTTGTCGTCGTAGCCGATGGAGCAGAGGAATGACTTGTAGTCTGAGGCTTCTGCGTCGTAGATGAGACCCGGTTCGAGCACGCTCGAGGGATCTGGGAAGCCCGAGCCGTAATCGAAAGGATTTGCAGGTCTTCCCTTTGGGTCTGCCGTTATGGCGCCTCCATTTTTGTCCAGCACACTTGCTGCATTTTCGCTCTCGCAAGGTTAGCATTCTTGTGAACTTTATGGATGACGACATACAGCAGACTTAATTAATAGGTAAAGATTTCACCTGTTGTCATTATGGCAGACTTGATTGCTGAAGGGCTCCAACGTGGGTAAACAGCTTTGATCAGGGCAGCGAGTCCAGTTACATGTGGGCAAGCCATGGAAGTGCCGGAGAGAATGTTGTACTTCATTTTGTTGGCTGCAGGAGACCAAGCTGCAAGGATGTTCAGTCCTGGAGCTGCAATGTCAGGCTGCCAAGCACAAGGACACTGCTTACTTCAACTTTATGTTTTCTAACATTCATTGAACTTGAAACCACATCAGAATAGTATCTCGTCACCTTCAGAATCTCCTTTGTCAATGAATTGGGACCTTTGGAAGAGAATGCTGCTATTCGAGGGGCCACCCTGGATCCTAATACAGTTTTTGGAGGTAGGATAAGCGCACTTGGGCTCCTGCAAGCGTAAATAAAAATGTTATCAGTGTATGAATTCAGTTATAATTGAATCAAAGTTTGGCACTGGAAGCTGCATCAGACCTTGTTTGGTTAACATATGATAAGATCCCGTTGCCAATGCCCTTTCCAACAGATGCTGCAGGAATGACAAACGGAACAGCAACATCATTCTCTATTTCATCTATCATGATCATGCCAATGGCCCCAGCTTCCTTTACCACCGCACTCTTTTCGACTCTGGATTCAGATGCACTACCGGAATGGCGGCAGATTAGAATTTTTCCTCTGGCCTTTGTTGCGTTCAGGGAGCTGTCCAAGCAGAAGCTACAGAAAAGAAACAAGCAAGATCAGTAAAACTGCAGCTTTCTCTGCAGGATCAGTCTATGTTGATAACTCCTCAATTGATAACCTTGACTGATAAGGAGTGAAGTATCCCCCATTGACATCAGCAGCTGAGACAATCCTGACTGATTTATTCATTGTTGAAGAACTCAAGCTTTCACCCTATTTTGTGACAAAAAGGGAACTTTCAGTTATGCCAACACTTTTCAGGAATAACAAATGTTATTGCAACAGTAACATTTTACCAAAAACTTCTTCCCGTTCCCTAGCACAATCGACGAGGCAAATTCTCTATCTGTTGAGCTTGCAGCGACAGTGAGCAGCCATGGTGCGAGATTAGTTGCCGAGCCTCGAGTTCCAACATTTCCAGCAGAAGAAACAACCAGAATGCCATGGCTGGTAGCATGGAATGAACCTATCGAAATAGCATCATTGAAGTAATCTCCTTGAGGGGAAGTGCCACCTAAAGACACAGATAGGATGTCCACACCATCCCTGATTGCGTCGTCGAAGGCTGATAGTAAGTCTGCATCATAACAGCCTGAGTCCCAGCACGTCTTGTAGACTGCAATCCTAGACATTGGAGCTCCTCCGCGAGCTCCCCCACTGCCCAAGCCATTGTAGTTCATGTCACTCACGGAACGGCCAGCAGCAATGGAGGCAGTGTGGCTGCCATGGCCAGAGCTGTCTCTTGGAGAGTTGTAGTTCACCTTCTTTTCTGCCATCAAGGAATCCCTATGGCTTAGTTCTTCTGTTTCATATCCGCTTAGGTAGTATCTAGCTCCAATTATCTTTCTGCAAGTTGAAGAGCGAGTAAAAAACTAACTGAAATTGAAGCCTCTTTGCCTAAATTCTACAGCTTAAGCTTCATGTTTGAGTAACTTTAAAATTTACTTGTTGCAAGAAGATTGGTTAAATGACTCTCCAGTTTGGCATATCCCTTTCCATTTTGAAGGAACCGGTGGCATCCCTATGTCAGTGAAACTAGGAGACTCCGGCCATATCCCTGAGAAGAAAATCTTCAATTGTAAAATATAACCATGAGAGATTAGGTAAAGTTCATTTCACATTCAAATCTTGGATTATGTTGGAGAAATTTATTGAAAGAACAAACAGCCATCCTAATCTGATAAACCAAATAGGAAAGGAGGAACACCATCTTTTTCTGGCAATTGCAGTGTAAATCCAAAAGCAACTATTGATTGAGATAATAGTGAATTTTTAGGATGCACGTCATTTTCATTCAGTAAGGGAACCTGTGAATTCCAGGGGATTCCACACCCATGACAGATCAATAGAAGCTGTAACGTTCGTAAGAATCTATAGATCTCAAGAAATGAACACATGCCACAAACAATACTGCCAACAGATGCCAGGTTGGTCTTCTATGAAAGACAAATTGTTCAATAAAGAACAATAACTAGTGCTTTGTTTCTCTCTTTAAGAGAAAAAAAAAACCAGTGCCTAATTACCCTCCAAGATTATCTCACCTGTATCGATGAATCCGATGATGACATTCTCTTGGTTCTTGGTGGAGAACCCTGGAATCTCCATCTCCTCATTGGTTCCGAGACCAATGAAATCCCACGAACGAGTTGTGTGCAATCTTCTCTTCAGATTTGGAAACACCGAGACCACGCCGGGCATCTCTGCGTCATCAAGAAACCCCCAGCGCATCAATCTACTGAACATGTTCATAAAGCCACATTGAAATAGAAGAACCATTAATTACCGGCCATTTGAGAAGCCTGCTCTTCACTCAATTTCGCAGCAAATCCCCTAAATGACTTGCTGTATGTATAAACATGCGATGCCTTTGCTTCCTCCAATCTGTTCACAGACCACTTCGGTGTAAAGTGGAGAGAGAATGACACATCAACAAGGCAATAGCAGGAATTTGAACAACGCCTAACCTGCCTCCATGGGCAGCAGCGAGCATTTGGTGACTCTGCTTTAAAATATCATCGGGAGTCTGACTCCCTTTGCTGCCCATATAAACAACATAAACCTGAAAAGCCAATAAGGGGGTCGTCGCAGTGCCATGAATTTTATCTTAAACTTGCAAAGAAAAATGCATCACAATAACAAAAATAAAGCACATGTACCTGAGAAGGACGACATGGTCTTATCCCCGCAACTGCGATGGAGAGGAGAAGATAGAAAACTACGGTACATGGAGCCATAATGAGCGACGAAACTGCGAGTGTAGATTGAGATGAAAGGAGGGGGGAAGGCAAATACGGATGTGGTATTGGTAGGAGGGAGACAAATAGATGATGAATCGTCTTCCTTCTTTACTTAAGGAACCATTAACCGCTTGTTAGACCCATTACGGAAGCTCTCGCTGGAATCCCGGAAGTGGCAGTTCAGCAGTTTAACATCTCTTTTCCAGCAAAACCAAAAAAAAAGTTTGCAAGAACAGATTAAAGACTGGTTCCCAGCACGTTCTCCTCCAAACTCGCCTAAACACACAAAAAAAGGGAAGAAGAAGATACTGTGGGGAACTTAACGTACCGAGGAAGGAGGAAAAGACAAGGTAGTTCCTGCAGTGTGGCAGGCTTTAAGCAAGAGCTTTGTTATGCTTTAAGCATATAAAATGACGAACTTTAGTGGATTACGATCATCCTCGAGATATAGTTTTCAATATTGTCTATGAATTAGCTTCTTATTATTCCCCTTGAAAGTAATAGTAGGTTGAAAGCTCCTTGAGGTGGAAACCAAGCAAAATGTTGCCAACACTCAACATTTATTTCTTCAGTCAAGCGTGCACATGATGAATTGCACTATATTAAATCTTTGCCTTGTAAGGGAAATATACCTAACCATCTTTGAGCCTATAATTATTATATTTCATTCTATCGGCTTAAATTACAGTATGTGCTGCAGTATATCAAACTGACATCCAAGATATGAGAAGCCCCGAGGGAACCGATAACTTGATATGATGAATTCCTCTTCCTCTATGTTGCTTGCACTTAGCATAACTATGCATAATTAAGACCTTTAATTAGCTTTACAGATGGAGGAGAAAACATTGGATCCGTGGCAATGCATGGCTTAAAGTAAAGGCTGAGAAAAGAAAGGGGAAAAAAAGGTCTTCGTGTAGTGTCAGTGCCCCAAAAGCATGTATGCATAATATATAATTATTGTCTTCATCACCAACCCAGAGTGGGCGGATTCGCTTGCAAAAGCTGCTTCCAGCAGGTTTCAGTTCACAACTTCACATGTATGCAACCATTAATTAATTGTTTTCTCCATCAACGACACCTCTGGAGCTCTTCTTCCTCTGCAAGTCCATCATCCCTACGCGGCAGTCCAAGAAGCCAATTTATTAACTCAATAAAAGATAAAAGAAGGAGGAGGAGGAGAAGAAGAAGAAGCAGAACCAGACAATTGAGCTGGTTAATTAAACGCAAAGTTGCACGCTCGATGACTGGGTCGCTGGCTTCATCTTCCTTGCCGGCTTCCCTGTGGCGTTTACAGCAGCCCGGGGAACATCCAAACCCACCCCTTTCAACTTTGTCTCAACTCTCAATACACAAACACAACAAACAGCAGTACTCATCGCTACCTAATCCAATGACGGTGATAACTTAATTCTTCTTCTTGTCCCACTCGTGCACCTTTCACCCATCAAGCTTCTACATATAATTTATGTATATGTGAGGATGTTCCGTGGGTTTCCTCCCCCGCTATATGTCTAATGGCACGGTAGCAGCAGCTCTCCATGGCCAAGATAGGCCGGCGATGGCACGGCCACAGCGGCAGGGTGCAGAACTCCTCCAGAACCCGGTGGCTGGTGGTTCCCCGGCTGCGCGCGCGGCGGCTCTTCGGCGCCCTCTTCCGCCGGTGCCTGAAGGCCTTGAAGAAGGGGTCCAGGTCGAAGGAGGAAGACGATGGCGGTCTGCGGAAAAAGAAGCAGCAGGGGTTTTGTGGTCCATCGACGAGTAGTGAGGTAGTAGAAAGGGAATTTAAGCTCCGTCCACGGAACCGATCTAACTCCTTCTACGCCGAGGCCATTGCTGATTGCTTGGAGTTCATCAAGAGGAATTCAACTGACAGCAACAGTAGCTCCACTTCTAGTTCTAGTTCGAGTTCCAGTTCCGGTGGTGGCAGCAGCACTGCATGATTCATCAATGATGAACTTGTTTATCTTTCTTTCTTGATTTCGGATCATTATGATCTCATTGTTGCTCGATGATCCGAGATTGTTTGATATATAAAGAGATTGGATGAGCAAAGTTGAGAGATCACCGTCTGTGGATTCTGTTTCTTGTGAATGCGCTGAGGTACGAAAGCGGGCACAGCTGACTTCAAAGACGAGGACTTTAGGGTAAGACGAATTCAATTTCACTACTTAACGCCGCCGCCCTTTAGCTAGCAACACCAACTAATTAATTTGTTCACACATCCAATGTGTGCGCGACTCGTCTCAAATCAAGCCCAAATGTGAACGCGGCGTCGCCCTAGATTCTGGTTCATGCCAATTAGACCCAAATCAAGCCCAAATGTGCAAATGCGAACACGAACACCGCCACACATCATGCACTCCATATCCATTAAAGAAGAGCCGCTTCATCCGCAAGCCCTTCTCAGCCCTCGGCCGGAGTTCGTCGCCTCCTCTTCCTCCGCAGTCCGCCTCCGTCCTCCGCGACGACGCCGCGATGGCTGACGCTCCGAGCAAGACCCTCCGCACTCGCGTCTGCATCATCGGAAGTGGCCCGTCCGCCCACACCGCTGCGATCTATGCCGCCCGCGCGGAACTGAAGCCCGTCCTTTTCGAGGGCTGGATGGCCAACGACATCGCCGCCGGTGGGCAGCTCACCACCACCACCGACGTGGAGAACTTCCCGGGGTTCCCTGAAGGGATCATGGGGTACGAGCTCATGGACCGGTGCCGCGCCCAGTCCGTCCGCTTCGGCACCGACATCCTCTCCGAGACCGTGACCGAAGTCGACTTCTCCGTCCGCCCCTACCGCGTTGTGTCCTCCTCCACCGTGGTCGAGGCTGATGCTGTTATCGTGGCTACGGGTGCTGTCGCCCGTCGCCTTCACTTCCCCGGGTCTGAGGAGTACTGGAATAGGGGGATATCCGCCTGCGCCGTCTGCGACGGGGCGGCGCCTCTCTTCAGGAACCGCCCCATCGCTGTGATCGGCGGTGGTGATTCGGCCATGGAGGAGTCCAACTTCCTGACCAAGTACGGGTCCAAGGTATACATCCTGCACCGAAGGGACTCGTTCCGAGCTTCCAAGATTATGCAGGCAAGGGCGCTGCAAAACCCCAAGATCGAGGTCATCTGGAACTCGGTGGTCGTGGAAGCCTATGGGAAGGGTCAGGGATCCCTCTCCGGCGTGAAGGTAAAGAACGCGGTCACCGGGGAAGTGACTGATCTCGAGGTTTCGGGGCTCTTCTTCGCCATTGGGCACGAGCCTGCCACAAAATTCCTTGGAGGGCAGCTGGAACTGGACTCCGATGGATACATCGTGACCAAACCGGGAACGACAGCCACCAGTGTGAAGGGCGTCTTTGCCTCAGGTGATGTGCAGGACAAGAGGTACCGGCAGGCTATTACCGCTGCTGGATCTGGTGAGTGTTCTTTCTTTAAGTATCTGTTAATGATTTTTGCGATAATATTTCCTAAAAAACGATCTTTCATTGGCATTATGTTACCAAAAGATGATCTTTCATGCAAATGATATAACATGATTTCTGAGGGGATCTATTTATGCTTGATACCAGTCCTTCCATAGATTGTGGAAATGCCTGAGATTAGAATATACAATTAGCTTTCTACTTGTATATGACATAATTAGAGTCTAGAGTTAGTTGTGTGTCCATCAATATTTCTCCAAGTTATCTAGAAAAAAAGGGATAGATCAAGAAAAAGTATTTTCTTTTATCTCTGATGTACCATTAAAAAGGAAGGAATCCATTTCATTTCTCCTTTTACTTTTCTACTTCGGCTTGCTCTTTCCCCTTGTTCCGTTCTATTTTAGAGTAATATCCGTGTTTGCTTCACCATTATAATGATCCTTTTAACTTTGGTAATGCTTTTTACCTGCAATAGTGGCCCTTATACCTACTACTGTCCCTTTTTGTGTAGTTTTGGATATCATTAATTATATTATACAAACAAATGCAAAGATGTGTTGGTGGAAGGAAAGCGTATGATCTTCTTTTTAATTATCTTATGAAATTACAAGGGTCCCATCGATAGGCACCTACAACGAAGGACCATAACTTGTTTTGCCTACACTTTGGACCTTTTGTGGACATATTTATAAATTAGTAGAAAATGACTGAATGCAAAGAGCTACTAGTTCCTTTCAATTTGAAGTATTTGATTTCAGTCCTCTGGAACTCAATCAACTACTTTGTTGCTTCTGAAAACTCCATCATGCTGTATGCTTATCTTAGTAAAATTACAAGAGCATCTCACAGTTATCTTATTGGTAAGAATCAATGAACCAAACATGCATATGTTAGAATTTTTTCCTGGTGTCCCACTTGGTTCCCATGAATCCAGAACTCCATATAAACAAAACAAAATGATATTATTTTGATTGGAGAAAAAGTACAAACTTGTGATTTGTCCTAACCTTTAAGTCAGCACTGTTATAACCAATGAAGGTTGTTCATATTGTCATGTTTCGTCATTTTTACCACTTTAGTGTTTGTTTTCTTCATATTAAATGAAAATCCATGCACAATGCTCCACTATCCTAGTGGGGCTTTGTTGTTTTTCTCTCCATTTATTATTATTATTATTTTATTTGACACTTTTTGAATACCAAATCTTTCTGTAAAAAATATGGACAATGAACTCTATGTTGGAAGATTGGCGTATGGATGCATGCATCTTGTAAAAATTTTGCATATGAAAAGGAAACATCTTTCTGTATCTCGTTGAGTAATGCTTGTGCCTGCCAACATCTTGTTTCGTTCCGACAGTAGTCATGTATTTAATGTCATATTACACTTTTAAACATGATGCTGTGGTATTCGGCAGGGTGCATGGCTGCTTTGGAAGCAGAGCATTATCTGCAGGAGATCGGTGCAAAGGAGGGGAAGACTGATTGACTATCGTTGGATGTTTTGGCATGCTGTCCAAAGAATTCATCATCGTTGACGGGGATGGGAAAGTCGAGTCTTTCAATCATATCTTGATTCATCTGTTTTCTGGATTCTTATGTTCCCCTATTCAAAATGAATTCTTCGGCCCATTGTTGCCGCCAGATATATGCAAAAGATGTTCCTTGTTGTATTGAGATGCCTATTTTGTTCATGAACAGTTTACTATGAATCCTAGTATGCTTGATTGTTTAAACTGTGTGGTAGGTGATCTGTTTAATTTTTGGCCCCGAAAATAAAAGTACATTGTTTTGTGGCAATCAAATGAAATCTGAGATGATTTTAGCTTCAGAAATCTTACTACTAACGGGTTGTGCTTATTTTTATTTTTTTCCTTCTCAAACAAAAGAAAATCATTTCAAGCTAGAAATTATTTTGAATTGCATTTGATAATTGATTTCATTTGAAATAAACCTGATAAATGGAATCTTCAAACTCAACGCCCTGAGTAAATGCTCTGCAGTGAGTTTTGGAAGTGCTCATAATTATCATGAGTTGATGTTTGTAAATTTTACCAGAATCTTTTTCACATGTGTAACTAAAGAGAACAGTACGCTGAATAAGACAAAATCTACCGAATGGGTCGGACAAAATTAAGCAATTTAGAAACATTTCTTTTATCTTTATAAATAAATGGACTTGAATGAAAATGACGAGCAGCACCAGAAAAAGCAGGTGGAGCTCCTCGTCGTAGAGCTCACATCACATGACGACGACGACCACTGATTACTAATATTATATATATATATATATTCTCATTTAAAAAAAATAAAAAAGAACCTTTTCGAGTCATATTTATATATTATATTGGATCGAAAAAGACATTTAATTAACAAACTACATCATCATCGTTAAGTAATTTTCACTGTATATATGTAATTTAACTTAAAGAAAAAAAAATTCCTTTCTTTCTTCAGAAAGAAAAAGTTCATCATGAACTGTGAGGGCAACTCTTTTACCTCGTAGTATTGCTATTAAAGCTGAGGAATCGTACTCCATAGAACAGATAAATTAGAGGCATAGGAGGAGACGAGAGAGGCAGGTATCAGAGACGAGCCATGCCCCTATGTCCCATGAAACTGAGAGAGAGGGAGAGATGGCTACAAAACCATGCTTTTAAAGTATGCAGGGAAAAGTGGGGCTTAACTTTGTGAAATGCAGTTGTGGAAATCTTCTTTCTAGAATTGTACTTTGAGGAGAGAAAAAAATTGGAACACCCCCGCTAGATTTGAAGAATCTTTCCTTTACCCTACCATGCTGTCAATTAAATTTAATATATTTAAATCTTTATATGTTCTCTCTCCCCTCTCTTCCTCTCTCTCTTTGATTGATGACTCCTTAACTGCACACCTCTCTCCTCATTTGACTGACTCTCATTCACTATGCTCTTCCTGTTAGCATGCAAAAATAAGACTTCATCAGTAAAACTATATAACAAGCATATGGAGTTCTAAGCAACACCAAAGGATAAACTGAAGGGAGATACAGGACTCACAGCTATGACAATTAAGGAAGCAATTTATCTAACTCTACAACAGGAGGAGGAGCAAGCTACAGAATTAATGCACCACAGAAGAATGCAGATAAGACAAAAGAGATTGCACAGTCGTAGGGTTACACCGCTAGCTTTAGCCTTTACATGAATACTCTCGACCTACTCACCTGGTCTCCTCTCTCTCTCTCTCACAATGCCTGCGGTTCCTTCTTCCATTAATAACTTGCACCTTTCAATCTCATCTTTCAACGTTTCTTGGAAATAATCGATCCCTGTATTTTACAGTCGGTATTAACTCTTTTAATAAGACGCCACTCAGTCGATCGACCACCTCACCTGTATTGGTAAAACATGGATATTGGATGGTGCAACCTGAGAATTTACATCCAAAATCGGTAGGAAACAGCTCAATTCTTCTTCTTCAGGTAATCAAAATGGTGGACGAACGCCACCGGTGGCAGCCCAGCCGAAGGTATCTCCGGGGAGCTGATAAGTGCCTCCCATGCTTCCACCGCTCAAATTGTAGAAAGGAACGCCGCCCGCAGCCCCAGCTCCGCCGTCACCAACTTCCCCGCCGCCGCCGGTGATACCAGATGACTGCCCCTCGTGAGTAGCCACAGCCGCTTCCTCCTCGCCTCTCTCCAATGGCAGCCGCTCGTACGTGGCATTAGCGAACGACGCTGCCATCAGCACCACCGGCCCGGCCGTCACCAGCGGGCCGACCACGCTCCCCCCGATCACCTGGCCCTGCCCTCCCGCGAGAAACACCGTGAGGCCCCCGGCGCCGGGAGGCGCCGGCGGGGGGAGGACGGTTCCCGTGAGCGAGAGGATCTCGAACCGCCCCCGGAGCGTCGCCACCATGCTCCCCGGCGGCATCGCCCCGGGCTGACGTAGCACGACGTTGACCACGGCGCCGGATCCGCTGAGGACGGAGACGCCCCGGCCGCGGCGCCGGGCGTAGTCGTTAATGCAGTCGACCACGTCGGCGCCGCCCGCAATCTCAAGGACATGCGAGTGGAGGGCGTTGGGGCTGTCGCGGGTTACGACGACCGGCGGCTTCGGCTTGTTCTTCGAGCCTAGAGGACGGCCCCGAGGGCGGCGGACGGGGGCCCCCACGGCGGCGCCGGAGGTGGAGGGCTGGTCACCCTCGCCCTCGCCCTCGCCCTCGCCGCCATGTTCTCCCGAAAGATTAGGGCTTTCTTGATCTGGGGAAGCCCTGGACCCTTCGGCCTGCTGCTGCGGCCCCAGAAGGTGGTGAAAGTAGCGGGAGGAGCTCCCGCTGGAATCCATCCCGGCCATCGCCGCCGCCTCAACTCTCTCCCACCACTTGTTTGCCAGCTCACCTCTCCTATTCTCTTCTCCTGCTCTCCTCCAATATAATCCAAACAACACAAAGAGATCTCCTTCTCTTTCGCCGTACTCCTGCGCCAAAATTGCAAACCCTAATGTCATCAAGGAAGACTCCAGAAAACCGCTGCTACTTAACAAAGCGCAAAATTAGTTTCTAGAAAACCTGCAGAAAACCAGATCAAGGAAGCAGCTTTCAGATTTCTCTCGTTCAGACGGACAACAACAAAACGGACCTAAAAGTTCCTGCATCACATAAGAGAGAAGAAATAGATCAGAACATCCATCTCCAGGAACAGCGAGAAAGCAGAAATATATTCTTGGCCTCGAAACCTGTCTTGATCAGGAGCGGATGGAAGGTAAAGAAGAGATGTCCGAGGAGGGAGATGCAGTGGAAAGCCCAAGAGGCAAAGGGGGGGCTCCCTTCTTTTTTATCATATCTTTTGGAAATCCTAGCAGCAGAGCGATGGGATCCTTTTTTTTATTATCCTTTGACCGGAGAGAGATCTGAGAAGGCGTAGAAGAGAGCCGATGAGAAGTGTGCAAACATAAATGCATATAATATTAATTAATTAATACATATCAGAAGCAGATGCATTTGTCATTACACCCACACAGAGAGAGATAGAGAGCAGGAGAAAGAGCATGCAAAAAGATGCCATTTTTCTAATATATATATATAGTCTTTCTACATTTGCTTCTGTTACAGGGCTCGCAAAGGAGGAGGATGAGGGCAATGCCTGCTTGGAGGTATCAAAAACATGAACCAGGAGAAGGACTGCAAACCCTCTGAGAGTTATATTAAGCTCCCAAGTATTTATCTATCTTTCGAAGCTTGTTCTACATGGATTACTTGTGTGTGTCGTAGCAGTTCGTACTCCCAACACAAACCATGTGTGCAGCAATCATTTCTGATGAATAGGGCCTGTTAAATTTAATTAGAAGAGGTCAATGAAACCAAGTCAAATGATGACTGGGGCAGCAATTCTTATTAAGGAAAAAAAAACGGCCGCAGAGGGGGGAAAGGACGGGATTGGGAAGCCCAACGAGGAGGCGGCACCGCTTCAAATTGGGTTGCTTTAATTTGCTTTGCTTGGCCTCCTCATCCTCCCTTCATCTCAAACAAAATAATTTAAATATGTTGGAACTGAACATTAAAAAAAATGCTAAAAATAGGGAAAAGGGGGGTGGATTTTAATTTATGCACACACCGGATCCTCCTCCTGTTTGACTGAGAAAGCAGGAGGGTCAACTCGAGCCTCCGGCCGGCCGGCCGGCTTGAGATCAATCTAGCGGTCAAAGGGGGTGGTTTTCCTTCGGCTTAGCTGGAATCCAGTCGAACAAAGTAGATTTCGTCGACCAATTAATCCAAAATAATAGGAGGTGTTAACTGGCACTGCCATCCTTACGTTACCTCACCATCTTTTTGTTTCTTCTATTTTCCAGTACTTCATGGCGACCTCGATGATGTTTATAATTAAACATCGCCATCATTTTAAACTCCTTCATTGGCAGGCCTCTCCCTCTATCTCTTCTGTTATTGCTGGATCCAAACAAACCCAGCAATTATCCAATTCTTTGTTTTGTTCGTCAAGCCCATCCCGATATTAATCGTATATATTTTCTCAAACGCGGTTTTATATATATATATGTATGCATTTTAAATCCTCCATGATCTCCCTACTTTCTAAAACCAATTAAATCATTTTGGATACTGCAATCAAACACGGAACTAAATGTCCCATCAACCGCTCCCCTCCTTATCAACGGCGGTCCCCAAACAAACAAACAAATAAATAATCACTGCAAATCCATCAACCTATTTATATGTATATGTATATCTATATTTATTGAAGTATATAAATCAAATCTCAGCATTGCATCTGAATGCATGATGATGACGCATGATACGATCGATAACAAGACAGAAGTCGGCAAGAGGAGGGGAAGACGACAAGCTAGGTATGCAATGCAGCACGTAAATGCACGTTCGTGAATTTATTCGACGAATAAATAGGGGGGGGATAGAGATAGAGATTTCAGTAATATTCTTCGTCTTCTCTTTGTTTACGTCCATCGCTGCGCTGGAGGGGACTCCACGAGCCCATCCACAACCATAATTGCCCTGCCCAGGGAGAGAGAGAGGAAGGAAAGAAAAGGATTTCTCACTACGCCCATCACATCTCCAACCCTACTCCGACGGCGACGCCCAGCGATTCCTGCCATCGCAGCCCACAAGATGAATCAATGCCGAACGCGGCTGGAGTTAATTAGGATTTGACTCCTGCCCCAACGCTGCTGATTAATTGAATTCCTCTCTCTCTCTCTCCGGGTCGGTGGCCACCACCACCACCATCACCACTCGGTGCATTTAGGCCCGCCGAGGAGGAGGTTTCCATCTTCTTCCTGTTCCTCAACTCGCCTTCTTCGCTGCTAACAGCTGCTCCATGTTCTACAAGCATGGATGACATATTGCTTAATGATCAACTTGACTTGGTCTGATTGGTGAGCCTTGAGATAACATGTGATCTCAAAGAACTATTCCTTGTATGAACAGAACCTGTATCGTGTTGCATTAAGGCTTGAAATGTACTTGACTTAGTTTCGGTATGAGAATAGTAAACAATACTAGGTATGATCTAACGGTACCCGTTCAGCAATCCTTTGGTTTATATAGAGAGGATGTGACGATGTGGACGGATCAACTTGCATTTGACTCATTCAGTTTGGATCTCTTCCTCCATTGCTTGACTTGTCTTCTAAACTTTCAACCTTAGAGCTATACGGTCATGGGCTTGAGATAGGTCCAGCTTAAAACTCTCTTGCTTCGGTATATTTTAGGGTGAATAGTGTGTTGTTGTACAAGGTATATGTGGTAGGACTTGATTAGCAGGTCTTTGGATTATATGAAGAGTAAGTAAAGATGTAGATTGATCAACTTGGATTCCATTCTCCACAAGTTTAGATCCCTTTCTCTTTCGCAGTATGGTGCATTTATTGATATGAGCTTAGGATATGCTCGGTTTAAAGCGCCATTATTTCAATATATTTTACAGAGAAGAGAAAATAGTGGATTGTTACTAGATATGATTTGAGCAAGTTGCATTCCACTCACTTAAGTTTAGATCTTAGCATGAGTTGCCTTCCAAACTTTGAACCCTACAGGTATAGAGACATTTGTTTCAAGCAGTGCTGCATTTTGTAGACACCGAATCTAGCATTCTGATCGCCCTCAAATAGAACGACCGAAAGAGCTGAAGGAAAGAACTATAGAGCAGAGAATAAGCAATGGAGAAAGATTACATGCATACAAATTGCCTCAAATGTCAAACTATACATTACAACTAGTAGCAGGAGAAGATGGTAAACAGGACTGTAGATGCTTAAAGGATACATGAACTCTAGCTTGGACAGTGGCTACCTGGTACATAAATTTCTTACATAAATTTCTACAGTTTCTACTACAATTAAACACTTGTGTTTGAGGTACCCTGAGGGCTCTCTGTTTATGGCCTCTGGCGCATGGATATCGGTCTCTCTCAGGAGGCAGCTTTGGGGAAACCTTTGCTGGACCTGTTGAACTTCATGTGGCTTTTCACGAGCTGCCCGGCGGCGAGCGCCGACATGAGAGACAGCTCTCCGGCCAGAACAGCGCCGGCCACGACGGTGGCCAAAAGCCTGGCATTCGCTCCCGGCAACTCCACGCTCGCACCCTTCACCCCGAGAAGGTCCAAACAAGCGGCCTGGGAGGCCAGCTGAGTTCCACCGCCCACCGTGCCCACCTGCAGTGCATTCCAAAGCATGAGATTATTTACTATCCGCACACAGTGCCCGAACGCCACCTTGTGGCTCGAGCTCCGCAGACAGAAAATTAGGCTGAAAGGCTCGCATCACGGGGAGGAGTCACCTAATTCCTGATATGATGTTTGTGCATGCCGGCCGGCCGGTCGGCCGCCGCAAAGATGAACCACCACATTAAGTCAAATGTAGGTGATGAAAAAATAAAGGACAGAATATAGTGAGAGGAAGAAGACAAAATAAAGTGATTATATGTAGAGCATCTGATTCCACATGAAAAATCTAAAATCTCTCTCAATGAAATTATCATACGTGCACTGTGGTTAGGAATGAAAGGGCGGCATAAGACTTATAACTACCTCAATGCATGGCATGGTCACAGAGATGTGGAGATCCCTTCCGTCATTCACAGCTTCCATCATGGTGATGCAGTGCGAGCTCTCGACGTTCTGAGCAGGATCTTGGCCAGTGGCAATGAAGACAGCGGAAACGATGTTGCTGGCATGAGCATTGAAGCCTCCGAGGGATCCAGCTACCGCAGATCCGGCAAGGTTCTTGATCATGTTGAGTTCCACCAGTGCTGCAACACTGGTTTTGAGAACCTTCCTCACCACCTCCTCCTTAATGATTGCCTCGCAGACGACAGATTTGCCCCGACCTTCGATCCAATTCACAGCAGCTGGTTTTTTGTCGGAGCAGAAATTGCCTGCGGATAACAAAAAGAGACGCAAATGAAGAAGTGAGCATTTTACATGATCCCGAGCTATTTCTGCTGGTGATGAAAATAAAATTACAGAGGGGTTTTGCATCTTTCTGATGTGGAAAATCAATTGTGACAGCAGTACGTGATGGCTAAACTCATCATTTGAAACAAGAAATTTGCAATAACTATCTCCCGTCAATATTCAGTTCTATTTCAGTAGAGTTATTGACTGGATATGCTTTCTTTCTCTCGTGAACAGTCATATGAAAATGACAGTGCACTAGATGACGAACGACAGATGGTCATTTAGATCTTGAAAGAAGAAGTTTACGGAATTCTTCCTACGACCTGGCCATCCTAACTAACAAGAGCCAGTCAATTGCAAAGTTCCTCGAAGACAAGTAATCAAGGAAACGTAAGCAAGTAGTTTTTAACTACCTCATATTTTCGTAAAATCTATCATGCAAAATCTTTGTCCTTACGCTAAATTGCGTGGGGGGGAAGAAGCTCACCAGAGATGCTGATCACCTCCATGTCAGGAAAGTCTCCAAGCAAATGGTCTAAAACGTTTTGTACACCCTTGGAGACCATGTTCATCCCCATGGCATCTCCTGTTCTGCAGCTGAATCTCAAGTAGAGGTTCCTCCCAGCTATGGCACATTGGACACTCTGGAGCCTGGCAAATCTGCTTGATCTGTGGAATATCAGGAAAAAAAACTGGATGTCATGCTTTGCAACAGATCGAGAGTCCTTCCAAATACAAAGAAACACGGACTAAAATGCCATCTTTGCATAAAAAGTGCTGCTTAAAGTGCATTAAATGAGCATTTAATTCGAGGGAGGAGTAGATAAATGAGAGTTTCAGTTACTAAGGATAGTAAGCAGTCAAATCCAATAACATGCACAGAAGAATTGCAGATGTCATAATTTCAAACAAAATCCATAGGCTGATCCTAATAGAAGAAGAGTATATTGAAATGATAGCTTCTAGCAACCATCAAAGAGGTAACAAATAGTAAACTAAACAGAAAACGAAGCAAGGATACGACGGGAGTCAAAAGAGGCATAAGGACGAATACTTGTTGAACACGAGGGAGATGGCCTCGAAATTGTTGGGTTCCTCCAGAAAGGCCTTCAGCTCTGCAGCACGCTTCACCGACGGGAATCTCACCGCCGGCGCTCTCGTCATTCCATCCTTCAGCACGACGCTGGTGGCACCTCCGCCCTCGGCAATGGCCTTGCAACCCCTGTTCGTGCTCGCCACCAGGCACCCCTCGGTGGTGGCCATGGGCACGTAGTACTGCTTCCCGTCGAGAAGCAGCGGCCCCGCGATCCCCACCGGCAGCTGCACGTAGCCCACCGGAAGCTCGCAGCACTGTCCCAATATGGACGCATAGTCGAAGCCGTCGAGCGGCAGCCCCTCCAGGGACCTCCCCGTGATCCGCCTCAGCGCCTCCCGCCGGATCCCCGCGGCCCTCCGGCAATCGCCCAGCTTCGACTCCAGGACGTAGGACGGGGTCTTCCCGGCGACGACGGATGATATAATCTCCTCGTCGTCGGCGGCGACCTCGGGCAGTTTCTCGACGGCGTCCACCGAGCAGAGGAGCGAGCGAGGCGCAGGGGGGGCGGCGGGAGGAGGCGCCGGGGGAGCGGAGGCGGGAGCCGCGGGGGAGAGGAGGAAGTCGTCCTCCTCGTCGTTGGAGGAGACGATGGACTGGACGAAGGCGATCCCGAAGAAACTGATGAGGTAGATGAGGGAGGCGACGAGGCCGACGATGGCGAGGATCTCGGCGAGGCCGACGACGTGGAGAGGCGCAGCGATGCGGACCTTCTCCCGCCAGCGTCGCATCAGGAAGACGAGCGACGCCCCGAAGAGGGCGGAGAAGAGGAGGTTGGTCTGGCGGATGGGGAGGGGGAGGGCATCGGATGCCTGAACCCGGGTGGCGGGGGACACCGGCGAGGGGGTCGAGGTCGAGACGGGCCTGAGGGCCGCGGCGAAGCTCGGCGCGAGCCTCCTACGGATGTCCATTCCGGCAGCGCCGCGGCGTCGACGAGCGCGAGCAACACCCCCTTGGCCTACGCTGGGGAGTGAGAGGAGGAAGCAAACGATGGAAGGTGGGGAGGAATAGGCGGAGGACTTGTCGTTATTTATAGCCCCCATCGCAAGCACACGTCTCCCTCGCCCCTCTCCACTTTTTTATTTATTCCTATTTATTAACTCCCACTGTCAACTCTACCCCTCTCCCCGATTAAATATTACGCCCCCGTCTTAATTTACCTCCCCCAGGGAGGAAGAAGAAACAATTTTAAAGTTTGAGACGGGCAAATCTTAAAGTTTGACTCCGCAGCATGTTTCCAAAATTGACCAAGCGATCGCCCTTCCATTTGAACCGTCTCTATTTATTCTTCCGCTTACGTTCGTTTTTTAAATAAATTAATAAATCACTGTTTTAGGACATCGATCGTGATAACGGAATGAGAATTTTGAGGCTGCGAGCCGGCTAACGGATCCGGGTCGAAGGACGTCCGCCCGTCCGATATCTGATCGTGAAAAGTATTAAATGTTGGGTTGCTGTCGCAACCGAAATTGAAATTAATGACGGTGGTATTTCTCTAAACCACCTACTGTGATTTAATCACACATCATATGCTGCCCATATTTTTCCTGCATGCAATTAATTATTTTTTAATCAACCCATCACTGATTTTTATATGATAAAAATATATTACTCTATAAAGAATAATATTTTATTATTAAAATTATACCTTACTGAATTAAAAAGAAAAAAAAATCAAAAAATTAGAAATATATATTTATTGATACGTACGTAGCTAACGCCGTAAGGTATGCATCGTGAATCCGTTCCCCGCGTCGTCCATAAATTATTGGCTCGTTTATTGCTTGCAAGTTTTAGTTGTCGTCAATTCTTCGCGGAACATCATAAATATCTTTAATTGAATCATCAGACCGACCATGCATCGACACGCTCTGGATCGTACAGGTAAGACTTGGGAAGGCTGTGTGCGTACAGGTAATTAGGTGGGTCGATATTAAATGTTACGTGACATTTGGGGTGGGAGAAGGGGCATTGTTTTCTGCATGGAATTAATTAGTTGATTAAATTAAACTCGTTATTCCCTGTACTATTACTGTGCAAAATTAAAAAAATCTAAAAAATATATGTATATAAATATAAAATATGGAAATTAAATTATCTATAATATTATTATTTTTAAAATAAAAAATAAGAGAGTCGCACGATATGTTTGTATTAAATCATCTGACATTATTACTATATATTATTATTTAGAACTTATTGAGTCTTGAACTTAAGACCTCATGATCCTCCCGTATAGAGCTCAATTACTCTAACCAGAGGGATGTACACTTTGTGTACATTATTACTATATATTATAATATTAACTAAATATAGATTTAAGCAGAACAGTTAGTTTTACATTGGGATTTAATAAAGAATTGTCGGTACATGATATTTAATGGTCCTTAATTATGTCGTTGAAATTTTGGTTTCAAAATGACACACAGGTGGCAAAGCATGATAAATAGACGGAGTAATGGCGGTGCCATGCCATATTGCCATCCCCTGGCGCTGTCAGCCGCCACCGGTCAACGAGCGGACATGCCAAGCTTGGCCACCGCGGCGACGGTCGACGTCCGTCCGCCACCCGGCGCCGGGCGTCGGCGAACGAGGACGACCTCACCTGACCTGGCCTGCGGAGGAGGCGGCCACTTGTGAGGGGGACGGACGGACGGACGCCGCACGCGGCTGCGACTGGGACTCTTCAGGCGCTCCCGCGGTCAGCAGCACTGTTTGCATTGCGCGTGCCTGTAGTTTAATTAATCATCGGTCGCCTGGTTTGCTCTGCTCGCCCTCGAACACTTGGCAAAGCAGCGGCCGGCTTGCCTGTTTCGTGAAACCAAATGGAGGGTTTTGCTCCATCGTTGACCTCCATCGATCTCAGGGATCTCCATCGTAACTCTCAACCACAATGTATGCGTCTATAATTATACTTCAAGATCTAGCTTGCAGAGCAGCGAGTGCAGTGCATGCATCTCGCCTGGGCTGATTCATGGAATGTCATAACTGCTGTGGATTATTGACTTGGCTTCCTGCATCAACTGGTTGTGTGCGTGTGTGTGTATACGCACACGATGCAAATTACCTCTTCCTTCCTCGGCCAGGTTTTGTAGCCGTACTTGGTATCTCTGAGAGTCAATATCTAGCTTGTAGAGAAGCGAGTGCTGTGCATGCATCTCGTTTGGATTCATGGACATATTAATTGATGGATGCTACTTGGAAAGGAATGCCATACTTGATGTGGATTGGCTTCGCTTCCTACATTTATAAGCTTGGGTTGACTCCTTCGCAGATAGCACACATTTTGGACCCGTCTACTGTTTACAAAGTAGGATAGGAAGTTTTTTTATAACAATATACGCACATATATTTCTATATTATCATGAGATCAAATTGCATTATGGAGAACTGAAAAGCATTGATGTGAGTGTACATGCAGCCATTTCAGAAGCCATTTTTGAATGGTTTTTTCAGAAAAAAAGAGGCCACGGCTTGTACCGCCCATCGTTTCTGGGACATAAAAATATACTTGAAGAATAAATAACCTGGAGAGTTAACCAGGTTGGTTCTGGAAGTCGAGGTCTCTTGTAACATTTAAAACTGCACATGTAGTAGTAGGAGTGGTGGTGAAAAGAGTTGCATTAACACTTCTTCTTTACATGTCCGGGTCTTGCCTCCACATTTTGGTGGCAACATGTTTAATGCACATGTTGTGCTACATCATTCAACTCTGATACTAGCTAACTGTAAACATTTATCAAGAAATGAGTTGCAAGGAAATTTTGTCCAGTCACCTTCTCTCTCTACCTGCAGATGCCAAATCCAATGAACTACTGGGTAGTTAGTATATTAAGTATTCGATCATTCTTGGTGAAAGTTAAAATCATTGCGAATGATGCTTGCTATTAAGCAATAAGAGAGGTAGCTTGATCCATAAAATGTGAGCAAACAGTTTGTGTTTTATTAACTCTCCTGATCAAATTTTACAACTTATTCATCCTGACCAGCTGTACCTTCTCCAGAGGGATTTACAGGTTTTTCTTAGATAGAAGAAGTACATGCTTTTTATTTTTAGGGAAAAGCTGCACAGCTGCCTGCTTTTTATTTATCCAATGCTAATAGGATAAAGGGAACTACATTATATGAACAGCATCGTCTGGAATACAGCCATAGGATTTAAGAGAGGCACTAGAGATCAACCAGATGATCCAGAATTTCCTGAACTTGTCTCTGAGAAACCGGATGCATCGTTCGTACCATGATCGAAGCTCATGTAGCCACAAGAATATGTGCATGTTATAAAACCCTGAGCTCCATATCGGGGTATCCGACTTTGATCTTGTGCTTCTCAAACAGTTCTTGAAGGGCATGAACGAACCGAGCATGTGCCTCGTTGATCTGCCAAAAGAAGAAAATGCATCATTGGTGATGTTAAATTAAACAAACCCAAAACTGGACTACAAATATGAAACCTTTTGTTTCCCTTTACCTCATCTGCAGTGGGATTTGGATTTTTCATCAACTTGATAGGCCTTCCCACCACAACATGTAGAGGCTTCCGAAACGGTATTGGTGTTCTACAAGATGAGACGAAAACTAATTACAATACATGAAGCAGCGCCATTGCCGATAAAGATATCTATCATATTTGTGCCAAATTTGATTTTAAGAGGCCTAGTGAACTAGATAGAATGAACAAGAAAAATGTAGAATATGCGTAGTACCCAAATCTTCCCCAGAAGATTAATGGAGTAAACTTCAGTGCACGAGAAATTTGGACGAACAATTTCCCACCGGGCCTCCACCAGCGGTAGACATAGCTCTGCTCACCAATGAGAGTAAATATGAGGTCTCCCTATAACTTGAACAGTATGCATCTGAGGATCTTCTCACTCTAATGATATGCAAGCATTATATATACCATAAACTACAATTTCATCTGAACACATGCTCTAGCTTAGTTTCTTAATTTTTTTAGAACTTAATGAGTCTTGAACTCAAGACCTTATGATCCTTCCGTATAGAGCCCAATTACTCTAACCAGAAGGATGTACACTTCGTGTACAGCTTAGCTTCTTACTTGGCATGATAAAATCTGCTCATATGAAGATACTTCAAAGGTAAATATATATATATATACCTGACCAAAGCAGAAAACAGGAACTATTGGACAGCCCATCTCCATGGCAATTTGCACAAACCCTTTTCTTGAATTAAGGAAAGCAACCTATTAACCATGAGAGAACCTACTTGTTACTCTTCATCATATTCCTTGTCTTCAAATTCGAATAAGGAACAACCATTACTGAAGGAACAGAAAGCTTTATAATAAAAAGTATTTGCAGAAAATTTAAATTTACAACTCAATGAAGTGAAGATGACGACGACATCTTTACTCCCTTGATGATGCATAAGATATTGTGAGAAGCTGAATGAAGATGGCACTTACTAACAGGCAGCAAAGCCAAAAAAAGTAACCCTAGTACTTTGATTGAAGTCTTCTCTAAGCATAATTAGTGGAGTACTATCTGAATTACCTATGATGCTCAAGAATCATGAAAACCCAAAACTACTGTCAAGTTTAGATCATGTAAATATCCAGAAGATGTACATTAGCAGAATCCAAGTATAGTTTAAACCATTAAACAATAAATAAGCCTATACTTCTTATCCAATCAGACCATCTATATCTGATCATGTTGGAATCATGGCATGACATAACCAACGTTTGAGCTGCACTAAACCTGTTCTCTGTACAAATGAAAGCTTGATTCGGCTTTTCCTTTATAAATAAGTCCAAGATAATAAATTCAGAATGTAGAATTAGTTACTACAGTTTCAATGTTTCATAGCGTGGGCGATGAAAAGTGTAGGTCCAGAATGTCCTATTCAAGAAAAAATCTAAAATCTTTAGATGCAAAAACCAGCATGATCGAAGAAATTCCAGTGTAGTTGAAGATTATAGAAGCCAGAAACTTTGGTGAGTATTTGATCCGCGAATTATTTATTAAGTGGTCTTAGAATGAATTGATATAACTACAGAAGAAAAATAAAATGAAAATTGATGAGTGATTAAATAATTCCCAACAGTGGCCTTTGGGAAAAGTTAATCTCCAATAGCGTGATGCATTTAAAACTCACAAGGTTCAAGGTCAAGATTTAAGTGGTTGATATAAGCTACGAATCTAGAGATTTAGTACAACTTGCAAAAAATATAAACTAAATACAAACTAGAGGGCAAATAAGAACTTAAAAAAGTACAAGCCAATTTACAATCTGTAAGTTGTTGATCACCATATGTATATATTTTTGATGAATCATCTCCATAATTTTTTAAACTATGACTTTTGATGATATTAAACGATTCCATGATATGGATCAAAGTACTAGGTATATTCCTTTAACCAGAAATATCATGAACCACCAAAGCTTTAGCAATTTATGAACAAAGCAGATGTACAGCACTAATATGACTAGTTATCAAATGAGCATCAACTAATCACTAGATTACTATTTGGTGAAATTCTGATGTGCAAATGATGGACCTCGGAGTCATTGTTCATATGAAGCGTCTCCTGCACACCACCAGGCACGATGATGCAACTATACCCTGCTTTCAAATATTCACGAAAGTTCTTCCTTGATGCAGGGACTAGTCCCATCCATGTCCAAATTTGCCGCAGAAAAGGAGTATAAAAAATCTGTTTGTCATACCGTACGCTGATTAAGCACTCATGGACAGTTACAAGAGAGAATAAAAACTACAAGATCTAGTTCTAATAAGACAATGACAAAGAATCTGGTAAACTAACAGCACTGCTTGCCAAAGCCTTTATCTTGTGAAGTGGCATGAACCCCGCATGTTCCCCGAGAACTCCGAGAGCTATTGGTAGCACTGAATGTGGCTCGTATCCGAACACTGTCAATGTTCAAACTCTTTAGCAGCTGTGTTTTTATATACCAGTCACATAACCTACTACTTTCGAGTTGATGTATATTTCAAACAAAGGCAACAAGCGAAATATAAGTAGAAACATTATTTCCACACGAAATTGGTTAATTTCTGAACTAGTTTATGAAATGCCTCGAGCTCATAAATTGGCAGCGCATTAAAACAAGCATAGAAAGATGTGCAGAACGAAACCAGATATAGCATTAATCGAAATCAAAATAACTGATCCAACCGAATAATAACAGCTCACCGTAGGCTTGGGCTGGATTGAAAGCCTTAATGTCCTCGATGTGAAGGGTGATGGGAAAATATCCACAGGCATACTTGAAAATATACCTGGGATTTTTTTTTTCGAAATAAACAAGGAATTAGCATCGGAGGGGAAAAAAAAGCAAAAGTCAAATCAAAATAGAATGCAGCACCTTGACAAACTCCGACCGAATTCGTTCATGTCATTGAGAGGAATCACAGCGAAGAAGAGCAGAATCCCGAAAACCCTGAATTAGTATGAAATAGCAGAGAAACCCAAATATAAGAAACAGGAACATGGCAGGCGAGGAGGAGAAGGGGGGAGGGAGCGGGACGAACGCGACGGAGAGGCGGGCAGGGAGGACGAGGAGGGCGGCGAGGACGAGGAGGATGTTCAGGTGAATGGGGCCGAGCCAGAGGGTGAGGGCGATGACGGTCCGGAGGAAGGAGACCTCCGTGCCCCGGAACACGGCCGGCTCGCTGTGGTCGTCATCCATGAGTTGGGAAGGGGAAGAAGCCGAAGGGAGAGAGGGAGGGAGAACCGCCATGTGTGATATCTGTGCGCATTTATATATATTATTACAAACGTAGAAGTCCGAGGAAGGGGCACATCGGAAGACCGTTGATTTAGGATCGACCGGTGTTGATTCATTTGATCCGGTAGAGTGCGAGACGGAAAGAACACACGGAAAGAAGGTCTTCGATCGCCCGTTGATTTTGACCGAGACAAATTTCTAAAACTACTACCAAAATTTCGATTAGCTTCGTAAATTATTACTTAGCGTAAATATCGAAAGTTTTTAGGAACTATTTTTAGAATTGATCTGATTAAATTTTTTTTTTGAGCATATGATGATATATATTCTGTAAGAATCAATCCTCACGCCAACAGTATTTAGATTGAGCGTGTTGAATTCAGCAGACGTAATCGAAGCCTAAAAAAAGGCAAACTTTCCCTTTCATTATTTGTTTTAGGAAGTCATGGTTCTTGAAAACACCCGTCGTCATCCCTGATCAAATTCCTTTTCATGAATGATTTCGATCGTAGTATTAAATAATCAATTATACGTTGAATTCTTTTAAGAATAAGTGTAAAAGATAAAAAAATAGTAGGTCATGGCTCAGGCGCATCCATTTAGAAACATGACCATCTGTGAATGAAGTATGATACGCAATGTACAAATTAGGTTTCCCTGAGAGGGGGGAGGAGGGGCGGCCGCGCTCTACCTCGGCCGGCGCCGCTGCCGGTGGATGGTGAGGCACGCGAGGAGGGTGACGTGATCGGGGCTGCTGGCGACGAGGATGAGGAGAGCCGTCCTACGCCTGGCGAAGGAGGTGGAGGAGCAAGCAGCTCGGGCGGAGGTTTGGGAAGAAGTAGCATTCGGCCTTCTTGCATGGTGATGAGAGATGTACCAATTAAGCTTAATTTTTTCAGTTTAGTTTACTGTATTTAAATTGGGATTAATCCTAATCTGCACTTGTTTGTTTCCGAGGGAGAAAAGAAGTGCGAAACATTTGTGATGCTAAAGAAGTGATTAAGTTGATAAAAAAGGGCTTACAGTAACATCTTAGAAAAGAAAGAAAAAGGAAAGTTCATCTTGATTGACTCCGACACAATGGATGTTTATTTCTGCAGCAAAATACAACTCCCAATCTGAATCCCATCAAATCATGCGATTCTAATTCGAGATTTTTATTTAGCGCCCTAACTAAATACCCAATCGTTCGATGAACCCGGGTGGACAGATCGCATCAATCAATGGGCCAAACTGCGCTCCCTCCGCGAGCCTTCCTCCTCGTCTCCGGCGTCTTCGAGCTTGGTGCTCTTGTACCACTTGGCGCAGAGTAGGTAGGCCATGAAATCCACCAGCGTGAGCGCAGCGAGCAGGAAGTAGAACCTGTCGAGGTGTCCCAAGTTCAGGTTGCCGGGAATCCACCCGAGGCCGCCTCCGGCAGTCGTCGTCACCTTCATGACGATGTCCACGAGGAAGATGCTGACGTAGTTCCCGAGCGACATGGAGGCCATGCAGAGGGAGCTGCCGAAGCTCTTGATTCCGTCCGGCGCCTGCCCGTTGAAGAACTCGAGCTGGCCGACGTACATGTACACCTCCGACGCGCCGATGAGGACGAACTGCGGGATCTGCCAGAAGATGCTGAGCGAGCTGGGCTCGTCCGGCGAGGACAGCCGCTTCAGCCGCTCCACCTCGACCACCGCGGCGGCCACCATGGCAAGCATCCCGACCACCAGCCCCACCCCCATCCGCTGAAGCTCGCTCAGCCCCCTCGGGTCCTTCGTCACCCGGGACAGCAGAGGGATCAGCACCTGCCGGTAGATGAAGATGTTGAGGATGACGCTGACGATGTCGAACACCGACATGCTCGCGGCCGGGATGTGAAATCCCGCGAAGCTGGTGTTCATGACGGCGCCCTGCTCGACGAACACTGACGCCATCTGGGTGAACACCACCGAGTACATGATGGTGCAGCACCAGATCGGCAGCATCTTGAGCACGCACTTCACCTCCTCCACCTGTGTCACCGTGCAGAGCGTCCACGGGTCCTCCCTCGTGCTGTCAAGGTCCTCAGCGACGAGGACCGCGGCCTTGTCGAGGAACCGGAAGTCGGCGCTGTGAAGGATCTTGCGGGTTCCGGCGATGGCGGACTCCTTGCCGTGGACCTCGTAGAGCAGGTCAGAGTTGGCCGGTACGTTGACCTGCCACTTGCGAAAGGCGGCGACGATGACCTGGGTGATCCGGGTCAAGGGGTTGCCGGTGGGCTTGAAGTGCCGGAAGCGAGGGCTCCCCGAGAGGAAGAGGAGGAGGGCGAGGAAGGCGGAGGTGGCCGACACCCAGAACCCGAGTGTCCACATGCCGGTGTCCTCGTAGTAGACGAGGACGGTGTTGGACAAGAGGGAGCCCAAATTGAGGGCAAGGTAGAAGTAGCTGAAGAAGGCGATCTTGCTGTGCTTCTCGACGGGGTCCATCTCGTCGAACTGGTCCGACCCGAAGGTGGCGATGCAGGGCTGGTATCCGCCATTGCCGAAGGCGATCAGATAGATCGAGAGGTAGAACAGCGCGGTCCCAATTGTTGAGGGCGGATTGCATTCCAATGCTCCGTCGCCGCAGCCCGCTGGTCGCACCAGGAGCATCCACGAGGTCACCGACAGCAAACTTAAACCCTAGACCGACCACAAGAAAACGAGAAATTTAGATCCTCACTCGAAGTATGGATCAATCACGAGTTGGTTTCTCGATATATTATACGCACAAGGACGTAGATAATTTGGAAGACGGTGCAAGTGAGGTAACGGCCCCAGTAGGAGTCGCTCATGAAGGCACCGATGAGGGAGAAGATGTAGACGGTGCCGGTCCATTTGCTGACGTTGTTGGCGGCGTCGGCGTTCTCCTGCTGGAGAACTCTCGTCAGGAAGAGCACCAGATTCACTCCGACTCCGAAGAATGCAAGCGTTATGAGCCCAAAGTTAGCTGCATTGCAGCGTCGAAAGCACGAATTATTAAACTGACTAATTAAAGCTTAACAATTAAAAGCACTTGATTCGATAGATCTACCGAGCAAGAGGAAGGCGGATGTCCAGCCCCCAGTTCTTGCCTTCACACAGGGCCTCCCCTTTCGGTCCAGCGAACCATCCTCAGTGATCAATGGCTGAGAAATCTGCTGTCCTCCCTCGTTGCCGTATATGATTTCAAGAGCATTTTTCATCTAACACATGGAAACAAACAAATAGATATCAGGAACACAAGCTCTGTTAGAGATTTAAGTTAAGGCTGAGAGTTTCGATCGACTGACAATGGAAGTAGAGGTTTCGTTGTTGAAGTCTGCGCTGGAAGAAGTCATTGCGTCCCTACAACAAGAATCAAAACTAGACAGCCAACCTAGATAGTAGAAGAATTAATCAGTACATTTTTTCATCGGAAAGAAAGAAAGAGGAATCAGTATGTTTTAAGATTCCTATTACTTACCACTACCTTAAAAAGGAAAAATTAAAAAAGTGTTGGTTTTCCTTAATCCTATTTCAGGTGGTGGTGTCACCCCTGAAGCTCCAACGACCGGCGATGGACTCCGGCGAGGGGGATGAGAGCGAGGTCAGGAAGGAAACCCTCCGGTGGAGCGCAGACACGAGAGAAGGCGGAGCCACGGCGACGTCCGGCGACGGAATCGATCCCAGCAGCAGGTCCGCTGATCCTATTGGCATTTACTTTATGCGGCCTGACAGCCCCAGCTTCAAAATCCCACCGCGTTTCTTTCTTCTCCTCCTCTTCCTCTACCTCTTCTTTTTTAACTGCGATTTCTTCTTCTTCTTCTTCTTCTTTCTCGATCCAAACGAAACCTACCACTTCAGAAATGCAAGCACCAGCTCTGGAATCACCCGAAAGAGCACCAAATATTCCACAAGAGGACGAAGCAGTAGTTCGAAGAGGTATTTATCGTCTCGATTGTTTTTTTTTTTCGGTGCTAAAGCTGCGCAATCGGAGGCAGCCAGAGCGACCAAAAAAGGACGAGAGAATTTGTCAAAACTGTTCTCCAAGATCCGCATTAACTGGCGCTGCTGTCGTCGTTGCTTGCCCTCTTTGCCGGAGTCAAAATCGCACGCCAACCGGCCGGGTCGGCGGAGGAATTCAAGGGGCAGGCAATCGAGTGATAAGCATTATCATCAACGTGAGCGTCTCTAAATTTCGAACTTTTCGTTTCCATCGATTGTTTAAAGACACGTGATACATATGAGCATCTGTGGGACTGCAATTTAAAAATTATTAAATAAAAATTGATTAATAAATAGCAGCTGTAAAAAGGATGTTCTCGACTCCGTTATATATCAAAATAAAAAATTCAAAAAAAATACAAGTTATGATTGTAATATTTAATTCAAAGTAAAGTAATTTTTATGCTAAAATTATTTTTTTAAAAAAAAATCGTCTCAATAATTTAAATAATTATTATGTAAATTGTAAGTTTTTAAAAAATTGTTGAAGTATTTAGGAATAGACATGCAAAATGGGCCGGGCGGCCTCCACCCGGCCTGAATCGGGTCGTGCTTGGCACGGCCCGGAAATAAGGCATGGCCCGCCTCCTGTGCGTGCTCGTGCTGGGCTGCATCTTCGCAGCCCACAGCACAGCACGACACGGCACGAGCACGAGGCCGTGTCGTGCTTAGCTCGGACCCGAGTAATGCCTAGCCCGGCACGACTAGCTCGAGTGGCACGAACTCTCAATTTACGCCGCCTATCAGAGAGTATCTGCAGCTTCTGCACCTTTGAATGATTCGCCTGTGACTGCGACTGGTGATCCGCCACTGCGACTGCCAGCGACGACTGCGACTGGTGATCTACCACTGCGACTGCCAGCGGAAGCAGATGCAGCGAGCGGAAGCAATGCAGCGAGCGACGGACAGATGCAGCAAGGGGCGTACATCAGATGCAGCAAGGGGGCGGACAACAGATGAAGCAGGCGGCAGAGAGCAGATGCGGCGAGCGGCGAACGGCTGAGAGCAGATGCAACGAGCGGCGGGCGGCGGAGAGCAGATGGAGCGAGAGGCAGAGAGCAGCGAGCAGATGCGACTGCGAGCGACGGAGAGCAGAGAGCAGATGCGACTACGAACGAGCGGCGAAGAGCAGATGCGACTGCGAGCAAGCGACAGAGAGGAGATGCGACTGTCAGCGGGCGGAGAGGAGATGCAACGAAGGAGATGGGGAACGGCGGAGAGCAGGACATGAGGTTGTCCAAGGCGGAGAGGAGATGGGGAGCGGCGGAGAGCAGGAGATGAGGTTGTCCAAGGCGGAGAGGAGATGGGGAGCGGCGGAGAGCAGGAGATGAGGTTGTCCAAGGCGGAGAGGAGATGGGAAGCGGCAGAGAGCAGGAGATGAGGTTGTCTAGGCGGAGAGGAGATGGGGAGCAGCCGAGTTCTCCAAGACACTGAAGAAGAAAGCAATCTCTTCATGCAAGATAATTATAATTACATTGTTGCCTTTTAACTTTTTCTTTGTATTATTTTTTTTCAAGGGTACGTAAAATATTTTACTTTATTATTAATTTACAAATCATGTGACTTCTATAAATACCCATTCCATTTACAATTTTTTTCACAGTGGCCGTTCACAATTTCTTTCGCAACTCTCTCTCTCTCTCTCGCTCTTTCTTTAAAAAAAAACTATCTGAGATCCACGGTCCATCTGCTGGAGATCCACGTTTTGCACAGATCCACGTTTTGCAGCAGCATTTAATAATTGCTAATCTCAATTTTTTCTATTTTTACTTCTTTCTTAGTATTTAATTATAATACTTATAATTATCAATATTTTTCTAATTCTCAAATGCTAGTCATGAAAATCCTCCCACCGATGGCAATACAATCGGAACCGAACCTGAGGCTGAATCCAATCCTGTTGGTAAAAAAAGAACTAGTGCGGTATGACAAGAATTTGATCTTATAATAATTGATAATATTAAAAAAGCTCGTTGTAAAAGGTGTAAAAAATTATTTGCAGCTTCCTCAAAAATTGGAACTTGTCATTTAAAGAGGCATGCTAAAAGTCACATAAATCAAATATCTTCTGCACAACAATTTTTAAATATAAATTCTGATAGTTTAACATACAAATTTCATTTTATCCTCACTTTAAAGATATTAGTAGAACTACAGTTAGATCTGATATAGTAAAAAAATTTTATGATTATAAAAATAATATTTTTAATGATTTTAAAGATAATATTCCTAATTATTCATTAACTTCTAATGTTTGGATTAGTCAGCATAATAGTATGAGTCAGCATAATAGTATGATATATATGTGTATTACTTGTAATTTGATAGATAGTAAATTTTATTTACAAAAAAAGAATTATTAGTTTTAAAGTATTTGAGTATCCGCATACTGGACATGCAATTTATAAATGTATTAATGCATGTATTCATGAATATAATATACAAAATAATATTTTTTCTATTAGTTTTGATAATGCTAGTAATAATGATGCTGCAATTAATCTACTAAGACAATCTTTATCTCCTATTTTTGATGATTTATTTTTTCATATTAGATGTGCATGTCAATGGTTTAAAATTAATTGATAATCATGTAAAAAAAATTAAAAATGTTATTAAGTATGTTAAAACTTCAAGTTCTAGATTACAAGAATTTAAACAAATATGTATTAGTTATTGTAAACCTTTTAAAAAATTTAAATTAGATGTTGCTACCCGTTGGAATTCCACATATGACATGCTACAATGTGCTTTACCTTATAAAGATATTGTTACCGTTTATTATAATGAAAAAATATCAGATGCAGAGGGTATTATTAATAACTCTGATAGGACTTTTGCTTCATTTATATGTAAAATTTTAAAATTATTTAAAGATGCTTCTAATTCTTTATCCAATGTTTATTATCCAACTATTAATTAACTTTTATTGCAAATAGTTAATATTAGTTCTATTTTTTCTAAATGTAGAGATAATCAATGGATTGGACCTGCATTAGGGGCTATGTAATTAAAATTTAAAAAATATTGGGTTAATATTGGTCCTATTTACTGTTTAGGTGTAATTTTAGATCCTAAAATTAAATTATATGGGCTTTATCCTTTAATTGATAAATATTATAGTAACATGTTATTAAATGATGATGTATCCGAATTTAAAAATAAAATAACTAAATTATTATATGATGTGTTTAATTTATATTTAAATAAATATAGAGTAACTAATCAACAAGTAACACATCCTTCATCAACATCAAATAAACTTAGAATGGGGTTGCCAAGTAATATTTTTAACATTACTAGAAGATCTCAAAAACCTACCTCTAGTATTTCGTGTATTACTGAAATTAATATTTATTTAGAACAAGATCATGAAAGTACTTGGAATCCTAATGGACTTAATGAATATAATATTTTAGATTGGTGGAGAATAAACGGAAAATCTTTTCCTATAATGTCTATGATTGCTCGTGATTTTTTAAGTGTACCGGTGTCTACAGTGGCATCAGAATCTTGTTTTAGTGTAGGAGGTAAGATTTTGGATGAAAAAAGGAGTCGATTAAATCCTTTAAGCATGAAAGCTTGTATTTGCATGAAGGATTGACTAGATGCGGAGAATCGAGCTCAAAATAATAATTTTGATATAGGTTCAACTGAATCAGACGAAGAAGCTTCAACTTCGACCGCAGCAACAAGAGGAAATGATGAATAATCAATAATTAAGGAGAAAGATCATAAAAAATTAGAAGGTATTTTTTTTCAAATATTTTTTTTATTTTTTAATATAATCTAACATTAAAATTAAGAACTACGTTGGACCTCATTCTTCTTGTTTAGAAGAAGATACGTAGGCAACTCGAAAAATCGGGTTCAGTTCCTTTTTTTTTTCTTTACAGAAGCATAAGATTTGGCCCCAAATCAAACCCAAATAAGGGATTTGGCCCCAAATCAAACCCAAATAAGGGCATCAGATTTATCCCCAAATCAAACCTGGCATCAAATTTGCCCCAAATCAAAAGTACGAGCGGCAGTCGGCGACGACGAGGTGGTGCCATGTAGGAGTCGCCATCGACCGGCAAATTGCGAGGCCGCGACCTACTGGCCACAACCGCGACCCACTACCGTTGCCTCGATGGTGACTGCGACCCGCGAGGCCGTGACCTACTCGTGGCGACGGCGATTGCAACTCGCGAGACCGCTGCCGATTGCCGCGGCGGCGACTGCAACTCGCGACGCCGCTGCCCACTGCCATGGCGGCGACTGCAACTCGCGAGGCTGCTGCCTACTGCTGCGGCGGCGACTGCAACTTGCAAGGCCGCTGCCTGCAGTCGCGTCGCCGCCGTGGCAGCAACTGCAACCCGTGAGGCCGTTGCCTGCAGTCGCGTCACCGTCGCGGCGGCGACTGCGATCCGTGAGGCCGCTGCCTACTTGCCGCTGCCGCGAAGGCGACTGCAACTCGTGAGGCGCAGAGCCGGAGCAGGATGGCTCATTCCTGGCGATGGGCGGGCATGTCTCGCGCGTCCCTAGCGATGGGCGGGCGTGTCTCGCGCGTCCTTGGTGATGGGCGGGCGTGTCTCGCTGCAACGAGGCTGCTGTGATGGGCGTGTGGAGTCTCACTGTGATGGGGCGTGGAGACGGAGGCGTAGAGGTAGCACGGTGAACTTTTTAACTTTTTTTAGATGCGCTTTTGATGAGTTAGTTTATCGATTTGTTCTTCCCAGCGATTTGTTCTTCTTTCTCAGTTTACAATGGAGTTAGTTCATTGATTTCCCAGTATCGCTTCCGTCTTCTGCCCGATTTCTTCCGATATCGCTTCGTCTTCTACCGATTTCTTTCGATATCGCTTCCATCTTCCTCCTTGTCTTCCTCCATCGTGCGCACATTTCATCCTAATTCGTGTTCAAGGCAGACCCGACACGCATCGTGCCGTGCCCGGCTAGGCCCGGCACGCCAGATTGGCGTGCCGCGTGCCGGGCCGGGCGAAGCGGGGCATGGCACGCTCTTTGAGCATGCCGGATTTAGCCCGACACATTTTCAATCGTGCTGGTGCGGGTTCGTGCCTGAGCTAGCCCGAGCACGACCCATGTGCACCTCTATCTAGGAAGCCTAATAATAAATATATATTTTTAAAAAATTACAATAATTTTTAAAAAAATTAATTTATTATATAGTATTTAGTTTACAGAGTGTATAATTCTCTAATTACCATAATTAATAAAGGTGCAAATTAGATCATCCTGCCTGAACCTAGATTTGGAATATGTCCGACCTAGCCCGCGAACTCCGGCGCATGCTCAGCACGGTACTGCTTGAGGATGACTTATATTTTTTATATAATTTTTTTATAAAATGAAGTTTTTAATAATGATAAATACTTTTAGTAAAAATTAGGAGTTATTAATTTGTGAGCATGGCTTGACACATACGGGTTGTATCGTGTTTTAACTACAGTTGCATGCTCATCTCTATTAATTAGGTTTTATCCCGGAAGTGACGAGTTTAATTGACATTTATTAATTATAAGTTATAATATAAAGTTAATTAATTTTATATATTTTATAAAAATAAAGATATAAAAAAACTCAGAACCTCATGTGAATTTTCCTTGTCTTGTACGTGTAGATTAAAAGAATGAAGAGCTTGGTCCCATATCACTTATTAGCCGGTGAAAGAAAATTAATTAATGACAAAATCGCATCAATTCCTCGATTGATTGCACAACATACGGTGCGTGTTGCATGTTCCATTAAATAGTAGTTTTCTTATCCCATAATAATTAAACTAATTATGGAAGTTAAAAAGTATTAAAAGTTTCGAAATAGAAAAGGGCCTAAAGTTAAATTTTTTGAAGAAATCAAATTACATTTATCGAATTTGAATACTAAAAAATTAATATTTTATATAAGTAGGGCAGGACGCATTACTGGTCGCAAACCTTTTGGTAAAAAATTAGCATTGTCCTTTCCAGATTAAATATTTTTTAATATATAAAATACTGTTCATTTATCTATTTTATGTGTTTGATTTATTCTAAAAGCTCAAGAATAAAAACCTAATCCACTGAAGTTATTCTTAAATACTCATTCACATGCCTTGATGCCCTTATGTTCTCCAGAAGCAATTGCATAATCTCAAACTTTTCTACAGATGTATCATTCAATCATAGATAATTCATATAATATATTCAAGTGCCTTTCTATTTTTGAATTTTTTTTTCTTCTGATGGCACAAGTGTATTTTTGCAGATGTACAAGTCACAAGCATTCAATAGCTAAGAGATCTTCCTGTATCAGCTATTAAACCTGAGGTGTTTTCTACCTTGTCAAGAAGGCAGTTGCTCGAAGAACTTATCGGAGAATGGTGCTTCCTCACTGCGACCTGCCTCATCCGGTGAGATGAAACATGTATTTTGGTTGCTCCTCCTATGCGGCATCAATTCTTCCCCAAGCGGAACAAAATCCAACATCACCTGCAATTTAATTAAGAGTATTATTCAAATTGGATATAACAGATGCGCTAACATAGATTTATTACGCAAAATCGATTCAACCTGCAGGTTAATTGCCGGACGCAAAAACAAAAACAATACAAGAAAAGGAATTTACTATTTATTTTTTTTAGAACTCATTGAGTCTTGAACCATGACCTCATGATCATTCCGTATAAAGCTCAATTACTCTAAGAGGAATCAATTACTCTAACTAGAAGAATCCTTCCGTATAGAATCTAATTATTCTAATTAGAGAAATGTACTCAGTGTACACGAATTTCCTATTTGTTAAACTAGGATCTTGTAGCAAAAAGAAGGGCAGCTCACATAGACATAAAGTAATAGTATAAGGACGCACACATGCGCAAATGATACTTCTTTTGAGAAGCATCCGGACCATGCATCATACTGGCATCGGGTGGAAAATTTACCTTCCAATCCGTGATGTCAAATCTGAGTATAAAGTGGTGGTAAGCAACAGCATGCATATTATCGGGTCTAGCAACAGGTGCATTTCTTGGAGCTGCATAAAAGAAACACTCACAATACAATCAAAAACATAGACTCAAGAATTCAATGCTAGGAAGGAACACAAAGGTTACACTCACTACAACCAAAAGAATAAAGATTCAAGAATTCTATGCTAGGGAGGAACAAAAAGGTTTCATTTAGTACACATGACAAGAAAAAAGAAGAAGATAGAAATCAAGCCGGAATTATTTGTATTTATTTGATGAGGAATACACATTTACGTACGTAAGAGGCAAGCAAAGAGTAGGTGGTTATCAAATTCTAAAACAATCAAGGAATATAAGAACCAGAGAATAAATGCTGCTAATAAAGCTGGTAAGATTAAGCCATCACAGCACCTGGCAAGCTAATTATGAAGCGCGAAGTGGAAACTACTTACAAACAAGATGCCGACCGTCATCATCTCTAGAGATTTCAGCTCTTCCATCTTTGACGAGAAATGACAGAGCAAAAATATTCTCTGCCGTTTGTGCAAATGATAGTCTGTTTAGTACCAGGTTCTCCAATCTTACTCTTCTCTTCTTTCTCAATATCCTGAACATGATAAACATGTTCCCTTCAGTATCATTTTTCGCTTCTGGCTCAGACCGAGGTAGCTGTAAAAGGAAAAGATTTGGTAAATGTATATAAACTTAAACAACTTAGTGTCTAAATTTATTTTCGTGAGGTCTTCTTCAAGTACACTGCGCTGGTCCGAGTTACTGCATATTCGTAACATCCATTAACTTACTTTCAGATGCAAAGGGATCACGTACTTGGGAGCAACTTATTTTAAACAAGAGTCTGTGAAAATTAACAAAAGAAATCCCTGCAACAAGTTGTGAGACGAAAGGAATGACAACTAACCTCCTCTGGATAACAAGTTCTAGTAGGCCTTTGCCGTTTCCTGTGCAATGTAGTGTTCCGTTGCTTTAGAGTGGTGTCCATGGGACCAGTCCTGCCAAACAGGAAAGACAATACATAGAAATAAATTGAAGAATCATATCTTAGTTTGTTATTTTACATTCAAATAAATTCCAATTGCACCAAATTTGCAAGAAAAGGAAAATTAAAATATAGGCCAGGCAGATTCCTTACATTGTATGGCATTCAGGACTCTTCCTAAACACATGAGAGACGGCAAGACCAATGCGTTTCCAGGAAATCATATTGCAAATATTGTGAGTGTTCAGCTCCATCTTTTTTTGCCTGAACTTTATCAACAATGCGTTCACGAACTCCGCAGGTCTTATTCCACCACTGTTTTGAGATTTCACCATCGACAACAATGAATTGGTAATACCCAACAGAGCTTCTGCATCGGCTACTTGTTCTCTGGGATTCTCAACTGCACCAAGAATGACACAATAGAAATGAAGAATTCGCGAAACAAACGTTTAAAGGTGCATAAATATCTCATTGATTCTAAACAAAGTAACAATAAAGTAGAAATGAATCATGTGCTTCAATGTAGAACAGCTAGAAAATAACCGCACTGAATAAAATTTAACCAACATCTGTACAATCTGGAGGTCTTGAAGTTGCTCGTACCATCAAAAGATACTGTCTTAACTTGCTTCAGGAAAAATGAGAAGTTCACATCCTTATCCTTCTTCTTAATCGTACAGTTCTTGATTATCAATGAGCAAATGTAAGTAAACTACAACATACATCAGCGTTCTGTTTGACAATGTATTGATCAAACTATTCGCGGAATTACCGAACATGGTTACGAAGACGCACAGACAGAACAAACATCCACAAAGGATGAAGCTAAAAATAACAGACGGAAACTTTTAAAACTACCAAATGAATGAAGGTTTTCCACTTGAGTAAAAAACGATCCGAACTTGGACAGATCCCCGGTGCCGGCGGCATCAACCTTCACTTCTGCAAAAAAAAAAAAAAAAGTAATAACCAAGCACCAGTTCAAGCAACGGGGCGATCGGGTAATCGAGAGATCAGAGCAAGCACAGATCCAAATCCTCACCGCTGATGAGATTCTTGACGGCCAGGTAGCGAAATCGAAGAGCTCTACGGTCCACCGCGCCACCGCCCTCTGCCGATTCCTCCGGCGGCTCGCTCTTCATTCCCGCCAAAGTCATGAGAAAGACGATCCGAAACAACCCTGGAACCGATGAGCAACACGAAGGCGGCAACCAGATTGTGGCGACGGATGAGAAAAGGAAGATGAGAAGACGAGATAGGAAGAGGAAGAGTCGAAGAGGGGATGGCTTGGATTTAAACTCGGGCACGCCGCGGGGCCGTCGCGCCGCCTTCCTTTTCTCTCTTCACTCTGAACCGTTCCGCAAATGATTCAAACCTTTTTTTAAAAGAAATTATTAATTGCGTTCCCACCGTTTAAAAATGTAAATTAAATTATCTCTATTTTCAATCAGATAATTTGGACCCCAGACGCCTATAATTACATGGTAAACAAAATTTGATTGATAAGGCCGGATACGTGCTGGTTTAGTAAATTAAAATATTCCAATTATTTAATTTTTTGACGCCATCATTGTGCTCACATGACAACACACTCGCAATAGAAGAGCCAAGAGCATGATAGTATTGGTTTAAGCAGGTGTTTCGTGTTCCACCACGGCCATACGATCTGCCCCATTCGCGATACGTCCAAGAATGTTTAGAATCAACGGTTTAGAAGGAAGATCGAACAATCAAACGGTCACTGGCAACCGAGTCCTCGTCCAAGTTGAACCGGTACATCTCGTGGTCCATGTGGCGGGTCCCGATATTTAAAGAAAATATCGGGGGCAATTTCGTCACTCGGTAGTCGGTAGCGCAAAGCATTTTAAAATACCCCGCATTTAAAAGTTGCGTATCGCATTATATCCACCCGAGAGAGAGAGGGGAGGGGAAATAATAATAAAAATTAAACGAAGAGGGGGAAAAATAAGGAGAGCAAAACGGACACAAAAAGCAGCAGCGAGGGAGGAGGGAGGAGGGAGGGAACGAATTGAAACCCTATCGAGATCCACGGGAGCGGCGCGGCGGGTGGGCCGGCGGAGTAGTCGGAGATGGCGAGATCCGGCGATCCGGACGACGGGGAGGCGGTCTGGGGCACGTGGGAGGAGCTCCTCCTCGCCTGCGCCGTCCACCGCCACGGCACCCGACGGTGGGACTCGGTCTCCATGGAGATCAAGTCTCGCTCCACCGACTCGCACCTCGTCACCCCCCAGGGCTGCCGCCGGCACTTTCACGACCTCCAGCGCCGTTTCGGAGTTGGCCACGACGCTGACGACGACGACAAGACCGGCGTTCCAGACCCGCCGGCCGAGGTCCCCTGGCTCGATGAGCTCAGGAAACTCCGCGTCGACGAGCTCCGCCGCGAGGTCGAGCGTTACGATGTCTCCATCGGGTAATCGATACCATCAGATATCTCGTAGTTGTCCCATTTTTAAAAAATTATATTGTCTTTTTATGGTTTTATCCAGGCTGTTGGATCACGATCTGGCGGTTGATATTCTCAATTGATTTTTTTAAAAATTATTTTAGATCTTTGCAATTAAAGGTGAAGAAGCTGCAAGAGCAGGGCGAGCGGAGCATACGTGAGTCGGAATCCGACGAGGGAAGACCGGATGACCCGGCGGTCAAGGAGGAGGGCAAATCACCGGGATCTACGCCGGAGAGCCTCGCCGGAAACCGGATCTCCTCCGCCGACGCTTCCGGCCCCTCTTGTGAGCAATCCAACTCGACCGATCGGAAGCAGAAACCCGGCGACGACGGGCGGAAGCCGGAGTCGCCGACCGCCGGGCCTGAAGCGGAGACCGCCGATCCCTCCTCCGGCGGCGACGAGAAGGTAGCCGAGAGGTCCTATAATGGAAGCACGGGGAGCCCGGCGGCGGCGGACGCGGCGGCTCGGTCGCAGGCGACCGGCGAGTCCATCGCCGAGTCGAACGGAGGCGGCGAGGGCGCAGGGGATGGGGAGGGGGAGGAGGGCAGCGATGTGCAGAGCTCTGCGAGCCTCTCGCGGCGGAGGCGACGGAGACAGAGGAGGAAGACGGTTCCCGGGGAGGAGCCGGAGGACGCGTCTATCGGGAACACCAAGCGGACTGCGGCGGAATCACAACCGTTGGTGGTGATCCTGGAGATGATCCGGTCCGATAAATTCGGTTCCGTGTTCGAGCGTCGGTTGGAGAGCCAGGTAAATATCGTCAATTTCAATTTCTCGCAGAATATTAAAATTCGCTTTTTTAGTTTAAATTATTATATAATCAATAGCTAATATTTAGACACGAATCTTTGGCGCGGGGGACGGGAATTAAAATTGCCGAGAAGTTCAATAATATCATTTTATACCCTGCAGTTAATTCAACAGTTTTAGGTGGGGGCTTTTGAGCCGTTTGATCGGGGTATGCTGTACCCCCGGAAGTAACACTTTTCAAGATATTTATCGATGGGAAATAAGCAAAACACTGCATCCAACGGCTGCGGTTTCGTGTCGCTGGCTTCTTTTTTGCTTTGCCTTTGATGCCCTTTTCTTCAATAATGTTAATCATGTCATCGTCATATATTTGTGGCGGAGGTGCATCATTCGACACGACAACGTGATAGAAATGTTAAAGTATTTCCCCTGCTTTAAGCTTAGTTGGGAATTATTCTATGATTAGTTTACGTGCGTGCTTCGGAAATTTATATATATTTTGTTCTTTTCCAGAAATTTTAAGGTAGCTAGCTCTGCTTTCCGCAATTTTAAAAAAGGTTTAATGAATTTGATTATTATTGTCTTGCTTGTTTCCCACTTCTCCATGCCCCAAATTTATCGGTCAAGAGGCGTGCATGAAAGTGGGCCCTGCATGGGGTAAAAATGTCTTAAATGCCGCCACGTTGATACTGACGTGTCATTTTGCCTGCATTATTAGCTCCAATAATGTGCAAGCTTTTGGCGTTACCCACTTTATAATATTATTAAAATTTTATTACCATAATCTTTTGAAATGCTATTTTAATCTGTGGTGGTTATTCTGTAAATACCAGGAAGGCGTCGGGTACCGGAGCACCGTCCGTCAACACGTGGACCTCGAGATGGTGCGGGCCAAGCTGGACGGCATCGGGTCCGAGCGTCCGTACGCTTCGTCGGAGTTCTTCCGGGACTTGCTTTTGCTCTGCACCAACGCCGTCGTCTTCTACTCCAAAGGCTCACCTGAGTCTGTCGCCGCCGTCAATCTTCGCCGGCTGGTGGTAAAGGAGATGGAGGCCTCCTTAGGGCGGCCGAAGGAGCCACCTGTGCCGCCGTCGCCGTCGCCCCCTCCTCAGCCCGAACTCCCCACCACAAAGCCCAAGCCTGAACCTGACCTCGCCGACGCCCTGCCCGACAGACCCATCTCGTCGGCGCCGGTGATTGTGTGCCGCAAGCGTAGCTCCATCTCGAACAAGCCGGCCGTGGCGGCCGTGAAAGAGGAGAAGGACGAGAAGCCGGATCCTGGGAAGAAGGACTCCGACAACGAGGAGAAGAACCCCCCAAAGAAGGCCGTCGGTGAAAGGCCCGTGCTTTCTGGGACGACGAGAGGCTTGCGGACCAACAAGGTCCGAGGTGGCAACGGGGCAGGTGCGGCCGCCAAAAGGTCCAACCTTACTGTCGCGCCGAGCCTCAAGTCCAAAGCCGCGGAGAAGGCGGTCGCGGCCGAGGAGTCACCGAAGCCCGACAAGAAGAGCAGCGTCAGCGGAGCCGCCGCTACGGCCGCAGCATCCACCGCAAAAAAACAAAGCGCGACCAGCTTCTTGAACCGGATGAAGCGAAGCTCGAACGGGACGCTGATGGAGATGCTAAAAAACTCCTCACCACCTGGAGCCGGCAGTGGAAGGGGAAGGGAGCAGAAGAAGGATGCGAAAGCCGACGGCCGGAAAGGCGCAAACTCCCGTCAGGCAGCTGGAGGGGGAAACGGCGCAAAGAAGAAAGCCGCCGCCGCGGAAACGGGCGGCACTTCGACGAAGAGGAGCGTGGGGCGGCCACCAAAGCGGGCGGCCGCGCTCCCTACTCCACCTCCCTCTAAGAAGGCAAAGGATGAAGGAGAGGCCGCACCACCTCCCAAGACTCCGGCGTCCTCTTCGAGAAAGCGAGGACGGAGGTGAGAGCGCCCGCTAGTTGCCTGCCTTCTCGTTCACAGTCTAATTTACTTGGTTTAGCTTTTCTCCTTGGCTAAAAAAGTTCAGAGAAAAAAGTAATTGCTGTAACTCTAATTCAATTCCCCAAATGAATTTTGTAACCAAGTGCATGCCCGATCATCTATGCATCTATTTACATAGATATGATGCAATTTGTTCCTATTGTTTTGTACACATATTTCCTCAAGATTCCCTTTTCCTACTCTCCATTCCCTTTTCTAAAACTTGGGGGAAAATATATTATTGAAATTTAAACCTATTTGGAAAACGAGCTACGTTATTAGAATTTTAATAAGTAGCTTTGAAACCCTTCCTCCTTTTCTTAAATAAAAAACAATGGGTGGTCCATCTTCAGGCAGTCGCTATTCTGCTGGTGTACATCGCCATCCGTACATTAATAAATGTCTCAGCTTCCTAAGTAAAGCTATTTAAATCCTATTTATTTTTAATTTTAATTACCCATATCCGGCTTTTTTTATAAAAAAAATATAAATCTAGCATATGCCCTTCATTAACTGCCCGCACTCTCAGCATTGCCAGCAATTTATTCTCCTGCAGCATCAAGAATATAACGTACAAATAGTGAGTATACATGTGCTTCCACCCATTTCTAAACAATCCCAATACAAATTAACTCAGATTCCTCTACAAAACAATGGAGAAGCAACTTGCCCAGATCGAGCAAAACAACGTCCTTTGCCACTGCGCTTGCAGTAAAAATCGATGAGCACCGCATAGTTAAGGAGAAACTTGAATTTAAAAGTACTAAATGATTTCCAAGTTAAAATAGAAATTTATCTCCACATCATGGCCAGTTCGATGCGCAGATGAGCTACCAAATAATCTCGGAAGCGAAACAAGCCACTTGGGCCCTCCCTCAATACGGCCACTTGATCAATTTAATAAACCCCAAGTCCCCAACCACCTCCCTCCCATCGCCAAGGCAGGTGCCGACGGAGCCGGAGCCCGCATCGTTCTCTCCGCTCCCCTCGTCGCAGGTTCACAGCGACTTGCGTCGGCGATGGTCGTCGTGGAATCGGTAACGGTGGAGACCAGCGACGGCGTCAATCTCAGGACGCGGCTCTTCAAGCCGGCGGAGACCCCCGCGAACGACCTCGCCGTCGTCCTCGTGCATCCCTACACTGTCCTCGGCGGCTTCCAGGGCCTCCTCCGGGGCATCGCCACCGGCCTCGCGGAGCGGGGTTTCTGGGCCGTCACCTTCGACATGAGGGGTGCTGGCCGCTCCTCCGGCCGCGCCTCGCTCTTCGGCACCGCTGAGATCGGTGACGTTGTTGCTGTCTGCAAGTGGGTCTCCGACACCCTCTCCCCTCGCGGCATCGTCTTGGTCGGCTCCTCCGCTGGTAATCACCCTAAATTTTTGCTATCGGCGGAGTTTCGTGTTTGCTGATTTTGATGGACTATATGCTTGTCGCGCTTCTCTATTGTTCCATTAGGTCTTTGGGTGCACGATGGTAGATCACTACACCCTGAGAGATTTAGTCCGAAACTTTCATAATGTTGATGTTCTGCTAAAGATATGCTCCACCTTAGGTTTTCCCAGTAGCTTTAGTTCATCTGTTGGTTCAGGATCTGGAAGTTTGTTGCGTCATGAAATTTTTTTTTCGGCACATTATAGTAGTACTGACCAATAGGTCCTCTCCTGGTTGAATATTCATGAGTTGGTTAGGTTTTACACTAGTGGCCAATAGACATTTTTATGATTTTACTCGTAGGGAAGTGCCTTTTCAGATCTACTAACGAACTGAACATTTTCAACTTGGAAACGATAAATAGAGATCTTTGACACCACAACCTTTATTGTTTACAAGTTCGCATAGCTGGAGAGGGATAATATGGAGAGCATCCTTTCAGGTCACTCCGGTCGCGTGACTTGCAATTTACTTATCTGCAAAAGTCTACCTTAACACAATTATTTGCCTACAATACAAGATTATTTGAAACATGTCCTTTTAACTAATTCTCAACAATTATTTGTGTGCAAAAAGATCCATCATATAAAATATATGGTATTTTTTATCTTATCCGTGAGAAAGGAAGGCAGATTCAATGTGGTTAGGGCATTGATAGTAAGCTTGAATGTTGCTCTTGTGTGGAGGAGTTCCGTGTGTGCATATTTTATGCATCCTCTGTCAGCGCCAAAGTAGAGATAAGATGTGAGTTCTTAGATTACCAGCAAGCAGCCAGCCAGCCCATATCCTTGTTAGAACTAGGTGTGTCGTTATGCATTCCTATTCCTTTGAAAAGTTGCTAGATGCAAGTCATTAGTGGAAATTGAGGTAAGAAGATAGGTTTTGTAAGGGGGAGATTATATTAAATAAATCCAGTAGCAAAGATTTTGAGCAATTGACGTGAAAAAATATTAGGTAATTGAACTGAGCGGTCTTAAATAACATATCAATAAAAGTTACTGTTGTCTTGTGACACAAATTGAAGTTTCATGTGCTTTCCTAACTTAGCAAAAAGAACAATCGTCCTAGGAGGAAGAATTGCCATTATTCATTTTAGTTTTTAATGACACTGGGACTATGCTCTGCAGCTCCAAGTATGTGTAGATTGCTTTTGGTAATTGAAATTTAGCATATAATGTCTGGTTTGTAGTAGACAGCTAAAGATCTTGAGGTGAAGGAGACAGCTATTCTTATATTCTCAAAATACAAGCATTGTGATTTAGATGATTGAGCCGAAGGTATACAACTAGTCTTATTAGAAAGCAATGATCAACTGAAATTGCATCTAGCAAGTAGTTTTCAAAAAATATGGATCCATAGATGAGGGTTCCATGCTGATTTGAAAAGCCGCCAAAAGATGGAAGAATTCACTCACCAACAAAATATGCAAAGTTCTGTTTGTTTTCATGATATTTTCAGCAAAAGTACCATTTATTTTTATTCATATCTATATAGGATAAACTTTGCAATTTTTTTGAGTGCCAAAATCGATCTTATTTCAAAACTTAGTTATATTAGCTCCAGCAGTTTTTTGGTTTGGATTAACATGGAAGTAATTGTTAACCATCTGTGCAAAAGCAGAGGCTGTTTGAGCCTCTCCTTGTACATGCTTCCTCTTAGTTAAACAAATACCTATTTTAATAAGTATGGAATTTGATTAATACTTAGGTTGTCGTTCTGGAGCAACAAGCAGATGTCCTAACCAGAACACTATGATTAATTTCCCACCACACTTTCTACCAGCTTGAATATCATGGATCTCAAAAGTGAATTATGTTTGTAAACCGGATATGTCATTGTCTTTCCAAAATCATAAATTTGAAAATGTATATAAACAACCTGGGGATGCTATTTTAATAACCAGTTTCTTGTCAGACATCTCTCAGGAGCTCCAGTAGCATATTCAAAATTCATAATTAGCTTCTACATTTGCGGGTCATTTATTCACGAGAACCATAGTAGTCAAGGGTCTTGATTGCCTTGTGTTGTCCTTTGGTACTCGATGATGTAAAGTTACTAGGATTGAAGAAGTCATGTAATGGCAGCCAAATACTAACATCTATGAGTTGTGGCAGGTGCCCCGATTGCTGGTTCAGCTGTTGATAAAATAGATCAAGTTGTTGGTTACGTGAGCATAGGCTACCCATTTGGTTTCATGGCTTCCATTCTTTTCGGGAGGCATCATGATGCTATCCTCAAGTCAAATAAGCCCAAGCTTTTTATCATGGGAACAAAAGATGGCTTCACAAGCGTAAAGCAGCTGCAGAATAAACTCAAATCTGCTAGTGGGAAAGTTGACATCCACCTGATTGAGGGCGCTGGCCATTTTCAAATGGAGGGTCCTGCTTTTGATGCTCAGATGGTTGGCTTTATCTCCACATTTGCCGAATCCCTGCAGGCATAGCAGTTAAAAGTGCAGGCTATAGGTATTTCCTGAAGGCTTTATGGAGGCAATCTAGTATTTTTCTTTCTTTCTTCTTACCATTTTTTGGATCTGTAGCAAACTCCACTTTCGTGGTGTGAAATTGTAGATGGTTGTTGGTGTGATGTTATGACCATTGATGAGAATTTAGAGACAGAGCCTTCTGTATTACTACTATTATTTCTCTGAACTTGTATCATTTTAGCGTAAGTTCTGCTGTGTATAACTAATGATCAAATTAAGACCATTTGGCTTACATGATGTTACATGCTGAACATAATTTGTTCCTTGTGAACTTATTCATCAACATATCTTCCTTACTGCCATTCTTCTGTCATTCAGTGCATGCTAAATGATGAAATGTGGATATCAGTAGTACATTTTATTTCTTTCTTTCTATCAGTGCATGTTTTTCTAACTGCTTCAACTCCATTGGCAGTTGATTATTCCAAAGCACAATTCAACTCTTCTTTTTGTCAACTTCGTTTATGCTTCTTCCTTCACATTGTAGGAAAGAAAAATCATCGTTGCTCGTAAAGCCTAATTTGTTAACTATGACGAATCTTCTAGCGACAGCAAATTTATCCATTCACTTCCTCATTCCCCTTCGAACAAAAAAAGAAGCTGCCAAATTTGACTGTAGCTTCATCAATAATTAATACTGTTTTAGTGGACAAAATATGATCTCCTTGAATTGTGCAGTGGATGAACACCGAACTTTGTAATATATATCAGCAGCAGCAGCGCGGCTTTGACCGCTGATACGACAACATGCTTCCAGCTGTTGCAGTTCCATCCTGGAGGTAGTATTTAAATAACAACCGGCAAATGGAGGTCTCCCAAACTCCAAGCTTTCGATCATGGCATCAACTTCCTTCTTCTTCCTCCTCTTCTCGTCCTTCCTTTTGCTCTCTCCCTCGCCGGCGTCGGCGGGGCTCTGCAACAAGGACGACAAGAAGGCGCTCCTCGCCATCAAGGCAGCCTTCAACGACGCCTACCACTTCGCCTCCTGGACCAACACCACCGCCTGCTGCGACTGGTACGACGTCGACTGCGATGCCCAAGGTCGGGTCGTCGGCCTCTCCCTCTTCCAGGATAACTTCCCGGGCACCATCCCCGACTCCGTCGGCGACCTCCCCTTCCTCCAGACCCTCATGTTCCACCACCTCCCCAACCTCGTCGGCCCCATCCCTCCGGCCATCGCCCGCCTCTCCAACCTCCGCTTCCTCACCATCAGCTGGACCAACGTCTCCGGCCCAGTCCCCGCCTTCCTCGCCCGCCTCCCCGCCCTCACCGACCTCGACCTCTCCTTCAACAACCTCTCCGGCAGCATCCCCTCCGCCCTCGCCGATGCGCCCCCCAGCCTCAACTCCATCGACCTCAGCCGCAACAAGCTCACCGGCCCACTCCCCCCGGGGCTCTTCCGCAACGCGTCGGAGCCCGCCTACCTCCGCCTCTCCCACAACGCCCTCTCCGGCGGGGTGCCGCCCTCCTTCGCCGCCGTGCCGTTCGTCCAGGTGGACCTGTCGCGCAACCAGCTCACCGGCGACGCCTCCCCGCTGTTCGGCCGGGGAAAGCCAGCGCAGCAGATCGACCTGTCGCGGAACGCGTTTGAGTTCGACCTGACGGCGGCCGAGTTTCCGGAGGCGGAGCTGATCCTGCTGGACCTCAACCACAACAAGATCTACGGCCGCATACCGGAGCAGATCACCGCGGTGGGGAACCTTCAGCTGTTCAACGTGAGCTACAACCGGCTCTGCGGGCAGATTCCGACCGGCGGGAGGATGGATCGCTTCGACGAGTACTGCTTCCTCCACAACAAGTGCTTGTGCGGCGGCCCGCTGCCGGCGTGCCAGTGATAAGGATCAGATTAATAAACAATAAGTCCAAATCTCTCACTTTCTATATATCCATACAACAAAGTCAATAATTGGACCAACAGTTTATCTATATATTTTAAACATCACATGGATCGAACTCCAGATCTAAATCTGAAGCCCATGACGCCATCAAGCACAGCGGCCTCTAAAATCCTTTATAAATTAATCGATGAGCAGTGCATGCAGAGCGGGGACGGCCAAGAACGTGGTGTGCAGTGCAACGTCGAACAGGAGGAACAGGCTCAGTACTCACTGCCACTGGCACTGCAATTAAATGACTTAATTTCCAGCGCATGTTTTGTTCTGGGTAAAACCACAGTGAAAGAGAAACTGTAACAGGAAAGGAAACATTTTTATGGCATTAGCATCTCACTTGAACCCAGGATGGGAGATCACGTAGGGGATGAGCATGGCATGACGCACCTGCGTCGACTCGGACTTGTAAATGAATTCATCGTCGTCTGTTCATACGAGCGATTCATTGAGGAACACTGCGTTGAATTTGTCGGGGTACGTTTGGCTCATGCCTTACGGTGGTTCGCCTTTACTGCTAATCCCAATTAATTTTATTTAATCAGTAGCCATTTGTTCTGCAGCTACGTCTGCGTCAAAATCTGGATAAATTTAATTGCACTCCTCCAAATCTACTCCTCCTCTGCTCATCTTAAATTAATGGAGAGGGCAACTTTTAGTTGTAAGACAGAAGAGCAGGACATATAGCTAGGTTTTTCTATTCATGGGTGATATATGCTTTCGTTTTGTGTTTTCCTCCCTCAATGAATCAGTAGATACTATGTGAATTGTTTCTTAAACATTAATCTACCAATTGACCAAAAAAAGAAAAAAAGAATTTACTACTCAATTTATTAAGATTAATATTAAATCTCCTGTAAATATATTTAACCTTTTAATTGTTCAGTATTATGCCTCGCAATTATTAACCTTTATAGGAATATTGTAAAATAACATATATATAGAGAGAGGGTTAAATCATATCCCACCTAACTATGAAGAATTTGATGGTGCATTTTTTAAATATTATTCTACCAAGTAAAATTAAAATGTCCAAGTGTCAAATAAATTAATCAAATCCATTTTCTAAAGTAAATTAACATAAGTTTTAATTATAATAAAACATAATTTTTATTTTTTATTGGAGGGCTAATAGTTTTGTTATAAACTGGGGTGGGGGGGTTGTCTTGGCCAGCAGAAAAAGAATAAGAGGCTAATAATATCTCCTCCTCCACTTTTCTCCTCTTTTCCTCTTCTCTGCTTATTTCTTTGCTCCTCTATTTGCTTCTCTCCCAACCCTGGAAGAAGACGGAGCAGCTCTGACGTCGCTGGGTCCTTCCTTCCTCCCTCTTTGAAATCGATCGCGTTTTCCATCTAACATCGAATTCGGTTCGAGTTCCTCATCTTTCCTTTTCGGGGATCGCTCTTTCGCCGTCACATCTTGGAATTTCTGCTGGCCTTGGCCATCAAAATCCCATCTTCTCGATGCCTTCCGCGTCGCTTCCGCATTCGCTGTCAGAAGGGAAGGCAATGAATAACTGAGGTTGGTGGTGAAGAGCGGAGGCTTGCGTAAGGTCAGTTGCAAGAATTTTGCGCACGCGATTGTGCTTTATATCTCCCTCGGGGGATTCGTGATTGGAAAAATTGCTTTCTTTTTTCCCCCTATGTTACATAAGATCCTTTGGGTTTCCTCAAATAGCTGATAAGCTTCTGCGGAGGACTTATATAGAAAAATAGATCGCTCGCCGCCTCCGTATTGAAGGATTTTTTTTCATTCTTGGATGGTCAACCCATGAAATGCTTCCACTTTCTTTCTGGCTTATGGAAGTAACTTCTTTCTTCACTGAGGATTGATTGCCCTTTGGTTCACAGAAGTAACAGTTGCAGGTGTTAGGATTTCGGTTTCCAAAGGAACAATTTTTCTAATATTTTGCTATTTGCTTCATCTGTTTCTAATGGTTAATGTTTGTTATTTTCTTTTGCTCTCCATGGGTCATCCTGGAGACGGGCTTTGTAAACATTATCAATCTTTTAATCATGCCACTGCCTCTCTTTTTTCGTGCGGGGATTTCCGAGATCCATCTTGAGTTTTGCTTGATTCTCCGCCTCACAAATAATTCTTCGATTTGTTTCTTATTTTGAAATTTCCCTATTGGCATTTAATTCTTTATTTTTATGATTTTTCACAGATTTGGTTATGCTCGATCTTTGTTCTTTTATCAGTCCTGTTGATTATTAGTTTTTGTTCTTGCTAAAGTCTCATCTGCTTCATCTTGGATTATATTCGGATTCTTGCCCCATCTTTGTAGCATAAATGCTTAAAATACAATGGCAAGACAAACTACAAAAATGCGCCAATTGCTTGAGCTGATTGCGACTTCGATTTTCTTTCTCTTTTGCAGTACAAATGATCGCCTGAGTTCTTTCAAATTTGCTGGTTTGGGTGTTAATGGGTAGGGGCAGAGGAAAAGGGAAGAAATTTACTGTGGTAACTAGTAATGATGACCCAGGGAGTGGTGATGAAGAAGTTCTCCCTCCATTTAAGAGGAGAGGGAGGCCTCATAAACCTTTGAAGGATGACATCGATGAAGACGATGATGAGGAAAAGATTGAAGAAGGAGAAGATGATACAAAGCTTTCTCCTCCAAGCAAAGAGCTTAAGGATTCCGCACTAGTGACTGGGAAGAAGAGGAAGAGATTTTCAAAAGCAAAAGAGACTTCTGACTTGGTCATGGAGGAAAATGGTGTTGGATCAAACCCAAAAACTGAAGATTTAGTTAGATCTAATGGTTTTCGGCATAATAGGAGCCGAAGAAAGAGCAAGCCTCGTCGAGCTGCAGAAGCCGGAGTTGAGTGCAAGTGAGGGGCTGATTTTACTGCGCTTCTTCATTCCATTACCAAATATTGCTGATGGCTGAGATCCTTGGTGGTTCACTTTTTTTCCCTGTTGTTTGCCTTTATTCTGTCTAAATTCTTCGGTTGTTCATGAGTTAACTAGAGGCTAGGGACTAAATATCTGTGAAATCTGCTATGATCACATAGCTCATAAGAAATTAGCTCAGATTTAGTTTCTCTTGCTGAGAGTTCTGAACATTTTCATTTATCCATTTCATGTGGCATGTTCCTCAATTAATTGACTGTTAGATGTCATATGGTGGATTATTAGATGCCAGCGTTTTTCTTATTTGTTTCTATTGTAATTTAACTTTCGACTGAAATAATTAATTGCTTTGTACATCTGAAAATTTGGTACCAGTACTTTGTCTACACTGGTTACATATATTTGTATTTTTGCATTGTTTTGAAGTGGAATTTGGATTCAGGATGGATGCATTGTACTCTTCTGGTATTGCCTGCTTGTGTCAGTTTTTTTTGAGAAGGAAAGTGTGAGCTTTGCCCACTCAATTTATTAAAAGTGTCTAAGCCGAATATTTACTTGCCTGCTTGTGTCAGTTGTAGTCTGCTTCAAGTACATGATTTCTGATTATTACATGCTTTTGTTCTTACATATATTGTGCTTTTTGATGCTCTCTGTCTGGTTGTTTGCCTCATAACCACTCACTTCACTCAAGGCATCCATATCTAGGATTTGATATCAGTTCAGTTATGATTCAACATAATGTGAGCTGGATGTGTTGTTTGAATCCTTATTTTTTCATCCAAATTCCGCTCATCTCAGATTACATATCAGGTTCTAGTTATGAAGACACTGTAAGACCCTTGCCATGTATCGACTTCCTGATCTGTGTTCCAACCTGTGCTAGTCCTTAAATTGCTAGTCCATGAGATAATATTAAATAGTACCATGAGCTGTAAAAAGCTTGGTTTATTATGGCGTATGGCTGATCGTATTAAACCTAGTTTCTACTTCTAGAACAATTCCATCATAAGTAATTTCTCTGCCAGCAAAAGTTAATTGCTTGCATGAAGAACATTATTTTATTATCATTTTTTCACGTTTCACTGTTTCACACATGATGTGTGCTACGTGGCTATTGCTGAACCACCTCCACATCATAGTTTACTAGATCATGGTAAGTGAAAAGAAAACAGTTTTATGATTTTGAGTTCACTCAGAGAATCTATAGTTTCACTACATGTTGCTATGAACAAAATGATTCAGGATTAGGATCTTAATTGTCTCTTATTCTGGATAGAGTTCATAATTTTAGCTTGAATATGCCAAAAACACAGTCGTAATTGATTTAGTTTATTAAAATGTAAAAAAACTTGAGTCCATATGATCATAAAGTTGAACACTGACCTGGCTTATTCTGACAAGGGACCAATTTTACACAATCCAGTTGTGGTGGTCTATTTTGTGGTTTTGCCTCATAATGATAAGCAAACACTATGGTCCGTGTTCTTTTCTAGGCCCTAATTTTATTTGTTTATTGATGTGAAAAACTACTTTATAGCTTCGTACCATCTCCATGTTGATCTTGACTATCCAGCATTTAATCCACTTGTGTGAGAACTAAGTTACCCTTTCATGTTCAAAGTTTGTTGAGGATAGGTAAAACTAGTTTCAGAATCTGACTTTTCTCTCTCGTATATTGTAGAGGAAAGTTAAGGCAGACCTTGTTTCAGAGAAGAAGTCAAAACATGGTGAATAAAAATAAAAATACAATTTTAAGGGCTACAAGATAATTAGGTAGATGATAAGGACACCCATTATGTGTGCCTATAGAATCTAATTGATAACATAAATCTCCAAGGAAATTAATAAAGCTACAACTAGTGAAGGGTCACACTAAAAACTGTTAGAATTGCTGATGAGAAATACATGTAATATACAATGATTTAACTTTCATACTTTCCTTGTATTGCAGCAATGAATTGTATGCCAGAAGCAAAAGGAAATGCACTGAATCTGAAGTTTAGGAAATGGCACAGGAAATCCAAGGAATTGTTTGTTCTATTAGTTTTCGATTGTAAACTGGGAGCAAAGTAAAATGTCTGAATGGCATATATGAATCGATGCATGAATTTGTTTATTGAAATGCCATGAAATTGAGATTGGCATACATTAATGGACTGGATGTCCATCAGGCACCCGATCCGTGGAGCAAATTCCATTTTGGTATACAACTGAGCAAAGTATTCAAAGGGCCAGAAGTCCATGGAAACATCTGAGACAAAACTGCTATTCTGGATGGTGTTATGCAATTCTGATGGTCTCGACCACTAACTTTTATTGTATTTATGTGTTTTCTTTATGCAGTCTCTTTTCTTGCACTTCCAGTTAATCTTCAGAATGGAGTTTCCCCTTGGTACCACATGCTTGGACAATTGGGCCTGTCTTATGCACAAAAGCTATTTTAGGTGGTTTTGCAGGATTTCCATGTGTAAAATGCTGACATCCTCAGGCTCCTGTTTCGTTCATGATCATTGGCTCCAAAAGAATCTTATCTTGGTTCTTGGTGGTTTCTGTGAGATCTGCCTGAAGCATTTAGCTATTCTAACAGAGGTCCACATGAATGAAGATTCTCAGTAAGTGCTAGTACTACCTACTGCACGCATTGTGTTAAAAACTGTTAATTTTAGCTTATAGCAGTAGATTTTTTAGAACACAAACTTGAGCCATACATAAGGAATTTGTATGCCGACTTTTACCCGGAATCTTAGACGAGGCGATTGATTTGTTGTACTTTTTAATCACAAATTTCTTTCAATTAATGCACGTATCATTTAGCATGAATTAATGATGCTGAACATGTGTGACCCTGCAGATTGTGGCACTGAGGAGTTGATGTCTCTTATCAACCGGGCAACAAACGCTTTTGGGACATGGAACGACAACTATATTGCTGTTTGATTACATGTGAAATCTTTGTGGACTCATATGGCCCCTGCTTTGTTCATAAACACCATGCCTTCTTTTTTTTCCTTTTCTTTTCTTTAGGACTTATTCCCATGGGGAGAAGATGCAGAAGAGAGACAGGAACACATCATTCATCACCAGCCAGGGTTGGTCCACAGCTGAAAGTTGACCCAGTAAGTTCTGCTAAAAAGCTATAATGTGGTCTGCTGTCCTCTCTGTTCTTCACTGAACACCATCACCTTTTTCCTTCACAATATGTGTCCATGAATCTCTGCAAGATTTTTTATTTGGATACATGAATGCTAATCCTGTGCCCTTTTTTTCTCCCATTGAGTCTGCCAACAATACCTTTTTCTTTTGCAAATCAAAATCAACATAAATTTTGCTATTTTTGTTCCATGAACTTAAAAGTCCTAGAGCTAATCTTTTGCAGGAATTTTCTCTTTACTGTTGATCTCTCAGAAATAAATCATTTTCTTTTTTCTTGTTGCTTAACCAAAATTAGCAGTGATGCAAAAATCATACCCATCCTCTTCTTGAGTCTGACGAGAGAAGGGCCACTGAATTCTTCTTTTTCTACCCTAAATAAAAGGAGGGTAGGGCCAATGTCTCATGATGTACTGCCACTGATGTTTTCAAGACTTGTTAGATTGCACATGGTTTGCATTTAATTCTTTATTCAGGGCATCCTCTTCCTCTGATAAATCATTATTGATTGCTTCCTGTTCCAACACATTGCTAGGAGACAACTAGAAAGATTTTTATTTTTTTTTATATAGGCTACGTAGGTTAACCTTTAACAAAAGATTAAACCCTGTAAGCTGTTATCAATTGAGAGAGGGTACATCTAATGATTACATATTGGTTTCTTCTTCTAAGAAAGGTTAACATCCAGTGCATTATTTGGGATTCCCCACTCATAGCTTAATAAGTAAGTTTCTGATCGCTAGTTCCTTTCCTCTTTATAGTTTATCAAGGTGAGTTTTTTTTTTCAAACGAAAAAAAAAATCAAGACCAAATTCAAGCAGGTGCAAATAGTTGACTTATACTTTTTTTAAAAAAACTTATAAAATTAAATTTGATTACGTTAAGAGTCTGACCTAAGAATGAATGATGGAATTCAATTTTAAAATGATTTTGACTTTGGAAGGTGAAACATCTTCCTTCAGCTTTCCATGCTAGAAATCCCAAATGTAATCATTAAAGAGCAGTTCACCTGCAAAACTCTCTTCAACAAAATCATTGGTCCATGTGCAGATGATCATTTCCTCCTCCCCCTTCCTCTCCTTTTTGCACTTTTAAGCTTCTATTTAGCATGTAATCCAGTGAATGGCATCGATCGATTTAAAATTCTTTGTTTAATAAAAAGAAGACCACCAATGTAACTAGTTATTTTCATCAATTTTTAACTAATTATATCTGAAGTTAAATTCAGTTGAACAAATTAAATTATCAATTACTTGTACGAAATTGTCATCAATAGCCAAGAATGGAATGTTAAGGCTGAAGCCACAAGGTGGTGGTGGCTTCATGTTTATGGTTTCGACATCCTTCTTCTAGCTTTGCCCAATGTATTTTATTTGATAAATTTAATTAGTATGATTCAACTAGATTGATTCGACCCACTTATGTCCTTACATAGTATGTACGAATCATATATTTATATATAAACAAAATATGATAACTATATATGTGTGTATAAATAAAAAAAATAAATGTAAGAAGTTAATGTATCCTAATAAATTTATTTATAATCTTTACCCATATATTTACTAATCATATGTTTAAGATCCTTACCCATATCTTATCCTAATAAATATCAAAATAATAAAAAATATCTATTTATGTAAATGTAAGAAGTTAATTTATCACTTATTAAAATAAAAAAATGTCTGCACATCAAAGAACATGCTTTACCTAATTCTAATTTTTTTTTTATAATTTTATTTATTAGTTATGGTACCATATAATACTCATAGGTTACAAGTGTTACAAAAGTTCCTATAAGAACTCTTGAGTTTATATTCACTCAAAACTATCTAAGATACATTACTTTTTTTTTTCTTAGATATTTAAAATTTTAGACATCCTTCCTCCCATATTTTCCTACATGATTTTATAGTTAACAACCACATAAATAATCATTAAAACCTATTGTTTATTAATCAAATAATGGACAAAATCCGCTGTAAGATTTTTTCATTACATGGTTAAGTACCTTTTAGTTTAACAAAGATAAGCTGCTCAATATATATATATTACTGTTGATGACAACACTGACAATGACGGTAGGAGCCAAATTGTTTTTGTATTTCATTGTCCAGAACAAAATCAACTCTCAAATCCACAAAATATGCAATCCTTAGGTTCGCATTTGAGGTTTTAGATCCGGTCATCTCACCACTTTCTATATTTTGCTGGGTTTGTCCAACAAAACTAGAAATTTTCTTTAAGAGAGAATTTTTTTTTTGCAACCATGTATATAATGACACACAAACAGACACATATGCCTATTAATTAAGACAACAGAGAGGACAAAAACCTTGAGCTGCTGTCTCTATTAATTAGTTAATTGTTAAACAAATAATAACCTGATAAACAATAAGAGGGTGCATCAAGCCAGCTGATGCAACCTGAATTTGTCACCTCATGAAGTCAGAAATCAATAAAAAGTTTCCACTAAACCATAAACTATTAGCAAAACTCCTTGGAGAATCTTTTTGCTCACTAATTAATTTGTACCTTCAGATCCTCAACTTCCTTTGTGCGTCAGAAACTTTTTTGGAGGAAAACAAATCAGTAAAATGCATTTGAGAGCGTCTCTGTTTGCAGTATTCCTTTCCATATATATATATTGATGAATTAATCTCTGTTTGATCCTTGCAACTCCACCCCTTGCTTTGCCTTTGCTTGTTGGAGGAAGTCAGTAACACCAAATTAATTAACGATGAAGATTCAATTCTTGAATTAGACTTGAGAATGAACTCATCCATTTTGAGTCGATTCCCATTTCTTGACTGCTAAATTGCTAGTAACTTTTAAAAAAATAAAACATTTGGCACTCAGAAACTTTAATTGGTCTTGTGAATTCTCTCCCTCTTCATTCCTTCCTTTCTTGGCAGTTTCGCTTCCGAGGGTAGGTGGAGTTTTAAATTTAAAATCCTAATATAGAGTGACTGCATAAAGAAAAGTGCGTCTTATATATATATATATATATATAATGGTATCATTATAAATTACTGACAGTATTTTCCTCCTAAAACTCACAAACAATGGAATGCAAAAATTGTAAGATTCAGAAGGCCCTTACTTAATTGAGAGATAAATTAATAGATGAAGACATTTTCCAATGAGCCAGTGATTAACAGCAAAGTCCAAGAACCTGAAGACCCCACGAGGGCCCTCAATCAAATCCAAAGCTCCTTCCAAAAAGATTCCCCTCCAATGAGATCCTTCTCAGGCACACAACTCAATAGTGAGAAAATAAAAAACATAAAGATGAAGCACATCTTAATGTATCAAAAGCAAAAGCACAAAGATCTGCCCAAAAAGTTACTTTTCCAAGACACAAATGTACACACTGTTGCAGACCTCAGAAAAATGAGAAACCTCAATAAGAAATATGTAAATTGAGAGCGATAGAAAGGAGCTGTACAAAATTGAAGGTCTCATTTATGATTGATTTTTATATAGAAAGCAAATCCAACCCACAGCATTAAAACTAGTACTGTCAACTATTCTTTCTCAATCTAATTCAGTAAACGAGCAAGTGTACAAGCTCAATCTCCTCCTCCCTGTGTAGTTGAATACTTTCCAGTTTCCGGTTTCCCGGTCTGGATGTTGTTTACGCAGCAAATGGCTTGATATGGCAGTGGGCAGCTGCAGAAAGACTCAAAAACCCTTCTTTTAGTCCCACTTGGCCTGCCCTCCCATTCTTTAAAGAGGCCAACTGCCCTCTTTTAGGTCTCCTCTTGGCCTCTCCGAGTGTCCATGGATGGACTGTAGAGGCAGCTGCACAGTGAGCACCATGGAATCAAGCTCTATCAAGCCCCCTGGGGCCTCTGGCACCTCCAGTGACGCTCGCCATGGGCTCAAGTTTGGGCAAAAGATCTACTTTGATGATGGCGGCGCAAGCGGGAGCTCTTCCAAGTCACTGCCGGCGCCGGCAAAGGAGGCAACGGCACCGCCTCCACCGCCGGCGGGGAAGAAGGGGAAGGGTGCTTCGCAGGGAGGGCAGCAGCAGCCACCCAGGTGCCAGGTCGAGGGATGCAATGTCGATCTGACCGGGGCTAAGCCTTACTACTGTAGGCACAAGGTCTGCGGGATGCACTCCAAGGCGCCCAAGGTCGTAGTTGCAGGTTTGGAGCAGAGGTTCTGCCAGCAGTGTAGCAGGTCAGATTTTGATTCCTTTTCATGTTCGTGTTCTTATAGGCCTCTGGTTCTGCATCCCTAGAGGCAGTGATTCCTTTTATCAGTTTGATGTGCCCCCGTTTGAATCTACTTCTTAACGATTGGCCTTTCTGAGGCAAATGATCTCGACTTGATTTGTCTGCCAAATCATTCTGCTTGCAGATGCCAATGGAGAATTCTTTTTGATGTTTGCTCTAGGTTTTGCCTCCTTGTGTGAGGTTCTGGATTCGTTAATCTTTATGCTTTGTTTTTAAGGTAATCGTCTCTGGGTCTTATTTGAAGGGTAAGAATATTATGTGGGTGTTTGATTGGTGTGGAACCTTGTATTGATTCTGACTACATTGTTTCTGTTTGGTTATGTTTACTGGAATGCTAGGAAAATATTTTAAAGTCCATATTGACTTTTTCCCCCTTGCTAAATTTCTTATTTTATAGAAATGTTCATCACCTTTTGTATGCGTTTGCAAGGGTAAGTTTGCCACTTATCTCATGTCAAAGTAAAACTTGTGAGGTTGAATGCTGAACTTTTTGTTGAGTGTGTTCATTGTCATTTATTCATGTTGTCCCCCTCTAATGATTGCATTTCTGCTTATAATTAATAAGTCCTTACTGGTGTTCTTAATTTGTTTCATTAATTTTCTTCTGTCTGAATTTGAACAGTATGATGTTAATTGTGAAATTTAATTTTTTCCCCTCTTGCACTGTATCGCTTTTCTGCTTGGGTACTTGACCAAGTCTTTTATTGTTTGGCATGTATGTTTATCTAGTTCGCTATGTTTTCTGACTTTTGATTCCTGTATTACCTAATTATCACATCCATCCTCTTGAAAACTTTCTGTTTCATTCTGCTTGTTTTGGATGGGAAATTTGTAGTGCTATCACGGCATGCACATCTTTAAGCTATCACAACTAAGACTTTGTATCGAGTTATCAGCACAGACTGAAGGAGCATGAGTTCATCTTGAGCCTGCTAAAGAATCACTTTTTTACTAGAGTTCCTGAGTTCAGCAGTAAATTGTTGATTTAGTTTGTCGTGAGATAGGTAACTTGTTAAAGAATATCACTTTTTTACTAGAGTTCCTGAGTTTAGTAGTAAATTGTTGATTTAGTATGTCGTGAGGTAGGTATTTTTAAAGTGGAAGATTCCTGTTTGTGATAGATGTGTGAGCTACCTCTTTAAACGGTTCATCAATGATTGTGGACATGTCTATAAACAGTTTCCCATGTCAGACCTGGGGCCTGAATTCATCAGGTCTATCCTTCCTTTCATTTGCCCAATTCTGTCTTTTCTATCTGATTGCAGCATTTGGCGATGGATGTTACTGTTTTTCTTTCTGCGACATTTTCTCTCTGGCAGTTCACATGCCTTTCTCAAAGCCAGTCATTCACATGCTTTCTTTAGAAAAAAGCAATTGTTCACAAGCTTTGCCTTTTCTTTTGTTTTATGTTCATGGCAGCCTCTAGTAATCCGAAGTTGCTGCTTCTCATATTATACTGTTCTCCGCCGCATTTGTGGAATGTGTTCTTTCTTTCTTTGACATACATGGTCTTTCTTGAACAAGTTATCTCAAACCTAATAGCTGATCAACCAGGGATGCTGCATTCAAAAGTCATTGATATGCCTTTTAGATTGCTTGGTTTGCTATTGGCTTCTCCTTTCAATGACTTGTATCCCTCAAAACATACTTCAACCTTTGACATTTGTTCGTACTTCTACTTAAGCAATCAGGAGAGAGAATCCAAGAAATAAAATCTGTAAAGATTCTAGGCAGAGGGGGCTTTTGATGAATAGTCAACAGGCTACTGATTCTCCCACAGGCATTGGACATGGTTATTAACTTGGACAAAGATTTAAATCAGTTTGTTTAGTTTGGAGCTCTTTTGATAATACTACTCGAGCTGTATTAATACTTCCAAGAGTAAATCTTACTAATGTCTGATGCTCATAGGAAGTTAAAGTTGAAGAATTCCGTGAGTGCAGCCAGAAAAGATCGAATTCGGTGCTGTGTAGTTTGGGGAAGTTTTATGCTGATGATGTTAATTAGCCGGACTGCGTTATGCGTATTCTGAAAGGTTTGGCTTCGCAAAATAATGCATGCTGCACTTTACAGGTTTCACCAGTTGCCTGAATTTGACCAAGGAAAACGCAGCTGTCGCAGACGCCTGGCAGGGCACAACGAGCGTCGACGGAAGCCGCCGCCGGGGCCATTCGCATCCCGCTACGGCCGTTTCGCTGCATCCTTCCGCGGTCAGAACTCAAGGGGCATTCGAGATTGCTGCATTTACATTTCAGGTAGATTTGGTTCCATGCTTGATCAAATTTGTTTGGCTGGTGCAGAAGAACCGAGCAGGCACAGAAGCTTTCTGATGGACTTCAGTTACCCGAACATCTCAAGCGGCACGGCAAGAGACCTCTGGCCAAATGCCAGGGCGGCCGATCATCATCGGGTGCCCGCCGGCGAGTGGCACGGGCCCTTCGACACGGCCCCAGTGCACGCTGCCTCGCATCCATGCTTTCAGGGAACCTTCTGCGCCCCCATGGAGCTTCCACCCGGCGGTGAATGCCTCGCAGGAGTCTCCGACTCCAGCTGTGCTCTCTCTCTTCTGTCAACTGATCCATGGAGCGGCAACCCAGCCCGCAGCCACGCTGCCGGCGCCGCCGCTCCAAGCACCACTATCACCGCCTTCGACGGACCTCCAGCGGTGGCCCATTCAGTTGTCCCCGGTAACTACGTTGGCACCAGCTCATGGGGGTTGATCAGAGGTCACGGAGGCAGCAGCAGGACCAGCTCGCACGACGAGATCCACCACCATGACATGGGCCTGGTAGGAGCGACGGAGGCCCGGGTTGCTGGTTTCTCCGGCCAGATCGACTTTGCTCTGCAGGAAAATGGACAGTGCCTGGAGGAACACGGCTCGGTCAGGGCTTACGATCATTTGCCGGGTCCTGACATGCACTGGTCTCTTTAGATTCTCCTCCCCCATGACCAACCTGATGAAGCTCCTCTCTATATTCTTCCTTCGTTTGTTTTGTGAGCCTCGGAAGCATGAAAACCTCGTGATGTGGATCTAATTAAACTTCTTTAACTATCCACATGTATCAAACCTATGCTATATACAATGCAATGCTATGCTGTGCTCCTCAGGAGAATTAGCTAATGCTGCATTCTTCAATGGGGTTGTGTTTGCTTGTATCTCATTCAATCGACTCGCAGAGCAATAACACCGCTACACAAACTGAAAAAGAATGAAGTCAGGTCATTGATTTCTGCTGCTCTTCCTTTGCTCAACGTGTTTGCAGATGTTATCGGAGATGGTGCCCTGACATGCCAAAAGCAGAGATTGTTGCGATAAAAGGGTTACAGAATGGAGCTCGACATGCCCAATGGCGGGTCCATGGCCGCATGCACAGGGTTTCTTTTTTTATTCGCCTAAAAGTGGCATTTTTATTTTTATTTAGTAGCAGTGCATTGAATTCATAGTTCGTCCCTTTTGCCGCTGCCTGTCCCTCGATGGTAAAATCCGCCCACGAATTCCTTCTGCCTCTTCCCGTTTCCACGCAGGCAGCGTAAATCAAAACCCACAGTTTGGATAAGCTGGAATATGCGCGAAATCTACCCATCTCAATCACTATTTTTTAGTCCCTCAAACTATCGATCTCGGGAGTCGTCTGCGGCCGAGGCCAACAGAATGACACAGATCTCCCGTTCGCTCTCAATCCCGGAGTTTACAAGGGCATCCGAGGAATCCGAAGATTCGATTCCTAGGTATAATCTGCCTGCCGCGGGACGCTAGGGTTTGTCGTCTTCCCTTTCTCCATTTTTGAAACCACTGTTTGCACGGGCCACCTACTTCCTCATAAGTTGATTAATCTATGCAGGCAAACGAATGCAGACCGGTACGAGGCACGTCAAAACCTAAGATTCGATCTCGACAACCACCCGATGTGCCCTACCGGTTTTCCTTTGTCTCGTAGTGCTTGGGCTGGGACGATGTCTTGTTGGTTTAAATTCCGACATCGACCCCCGCGTCTTGAGATGTGGAGGGGCGGCTTCAGGCGGTCTGCCATTCGGCCTTTCTGCGGCGATTCGTCCTCAAGACAGCAGGTGATTAACAAACTGCAATGGGCATAAACTGTACAAATTGACATCTTATTCTTCATAGTTCAGTTCGTGTGATCGTATAAGTATTACTGGTTTCACATTGCCTTTTGATTTGCTTCTTCATCACTTTAATAATTTTGATCAGTTGTTGGAAGGTAGCTTCTTTCTGATTTGCTTCTTAGTAATTTGATTTCTAGCTTGTTCTTTTAAGTATTCTATTGCCAATGCCGTTTTTGCTTATCCTTCACATTGCCTTTTGATTTGCTTCTTCATCACTTTTATAATTTTGATTTGTTGGAGGAAGGCAGGATCTTTCTGATATAAGTGGACATGGAAGTAGAAGATATCAGTGTCTTAGTTTTTATCTTGTCCCATTTTCTTTGATTTATTATTGAAGTGATTGTTTGCATGTTGGATGTATATTTAGATCTGAGGTAATGTTTCACTTGATTTATTGGTGGAATTGGTACACAAATTGGACAGTGTAATTGAAATCAGAATAACTAGATTCATTCAATTCTTGACAGGAAAAAAAACAGAATGAATTATCACAACCAAAACAACACTTTTTTTTAGAACTTAATGAGACTTGAACTCAAGACCTCGTAATCCTCCCGTATAGAGCCTAATTACTCTAACCAGAGGGATGTAGATTTTGTGTACAACTAAAACAACACTTTCTATTATAATGTTTGAAAAAATATGTTCCATTGATGTTTTTAGTGATGTGGAAAAAAATGTATATTTATAGTTTTTTCTTTTCTGCAATTTGTAAGTTTAAAGTTCTAGCATCTAATAATTACTGATAATTAAATCCATTAGCATTTTCATTAGTACAATTATATCCAACTCTTTTTATTTAAGAATGAATGTTCCACTTAGAATATTATTCTTGAATGTTGAAATTATATTTTATTAACATAATTTACATTCGAAACAGTTTTACTCGTACCCTCTTTATTATTCCTCAATTGTACTCGGTAGAAGCCATCTCATTTCAGTCAAAGCTCGCAGTAGAAATGTATTGCCATAATATAAAGCTTTAAAGAATAAGTTGGAACTAATGGTCGCATTCCTTTCCCTTTCTTTATCAAACATCCATTGGTATTTTTTTCTACCTCTTGTTCCTTTAACACAAGTTGCTTGCCTTTTTATCTCTTTCTTGACGTAAGAGCTAGACAACTTGCAATAGTCGCAACCTTTGAAAGAACTGTTTCTCTTATGTTCTTCATTGACAATATTTTCAATTCGTTTTTTTTCTGGTTCAGTTATCAAACACCCATTGGTAATTTTTTCTCTCTTTTCGTTTGACACTAGTTGCAATTATTTTTCTCTCTCTTGACGTAAGATAATCTTGCAATTCGTCAGAACCTTTTTTGAAAGCTATGTTTCTCTTTTCCTTTTTACAGAGGGGAAAAGCAACTTATACCTGTGAACAGTCGTAGGTTGCCTGCGTTTATTTCATGACTATGTCCTTACATGCAGTTTGAGTTCATCTGTTCACAATGCAGCTTTTGTTCTACAGTTTTGATGACACATGCAACACCGTATTTATGAGACCAACACAGTTTAATTCTAGCAATTCTGGATACACGATGACAGCAGTCATTCTATTCTTTTCTTTCTCTTTTGTTCTTCTGTTGACTATACTTTCTATTCTTTAACAAAAGGAGGCAATGCATTGATATGATGTTTATGCATTCAAGGATCCATTTTTTACCAATGAGGTACTTGTGAGATATAATTTCTCATCCTTAAAGATTTCCTCGATCAGCTTTTGTTGCTGGGAATTTTAAGAAGATGGATACAATGAAAAATATTGAAGATCAACTGTCCAAGCTGCACCCTTGCTTCCCTGTTCAAACAAGAATTGCTATTGTGGGAGCTGGCCCAAGCGGATTATCTACTGCATATGCCCTGGCGAAGCTCGGATATAATGATGTGACTATAATTGAGAAGCAGTCAACAGTTTCTGGAATGTGTGAATCAGTTGATATTGAAGGTGAGCACACCAAACACTAAGCACATTTCACTATTTCCACTATTTCATTAGTCAGCAGTATATAATAGTAAAAAACACAAATTTTAAACTTGCTACAATTCAGGAAGAATTTATGATTTGGGAGGTCAAGTCATTGCTGCAAATAGTGCCCCTGTTATAACCCACTTGGCAAAGGAAGTAGGTGCAGAATTTGAGGTGATGGATTCACACAAGCTTGCTCTCATTGATAGCCGCAGTGGAAACTTTCAAGACTTAAAAGTGGCGGATGATTATACTTCTCTTGTCTCATTGACATTGAAATTGCAAGTCAGTCAACAGCTTCTTGCATTTTCTTTTCCAGTCTTTGCATTTGGATACTCTTGTGATAGAGAATTTCACTTTATTGATAGGATGAAGCAAGAAGTTCGGGTCATATTGGAATTCGTGCACTGAGCAACATGGCACCTGATTCAACTTTTGATTTCCTGAAGTCGCATGGCATGAGTTCTTTCCCCAAATCAGTTGCATATGGTTATACTGCATCCGGTTATGGTTTTGTTCAAGACATGCCATACGCATACATTCAAGAGTTCACCAGAACTTCCATGGCTGGAAAGATTCGACGTTTCAAAGGAGGATACATGAGCATGTGGGAGAAACTTAGCCAGTTGCTACCCTGTAAAGTCATGCGCAACACTGAAGTCTTGAATGTCAAGAGAGACAATTTAGACATCAGGATAACTATTAAGAATGCTGACGGTGAACAGCAAATCATGGAGTTTGAGAAAGTCATCATTTCAGGTTCTCTTCCCTTCAAGAATGGAAGGACATACAAGTCGCCAATCCTAACCAGTAAGTGAACCTCTATAGCAACTTAGTGTCATTTTTGAGCAAACATAATATATTTTAATTAAGACATTTCTTTTCAACAGCTGAGGAAACTGAGGTTGTAGAGTTGAACGACCTTGAGAAGCAGTTGTTTTGTAAGGTGCAGACAATAGATTACTACACTACCATTCTCAAGATCAAAGGGTTCGAACACATGCCTGTTGGATTTTATTACTTCTGGGAATTCATGGAGGATCCTGAAACAATTGGAAATCCCGTGGCAATGCAAAGGTTTTTTGCTGATACAAATATATTCCTATTTTGGTCTTATGGAAACTCCAATGATATCAGGGGACCAACCGTGATAAAGCTTCTGACTAATGTTGTGAAGTCGATGGGAGGAGTGGTTGAGAAAGTGCTTTTGCAAAGACGATTCAAATACTTTCCTCATGTCAACAGTGAAGGTTTGATTGGATATTTTTCTTTGATTATTTGTGTTTGTTTGTCTTCTCATTAACAATTATTTGGGTTGTTTAATCTTTACAGACATGAAAAGTGACTTCTTTGAGAAACTGGAGTCCGATCTTCAAGGCTTTCAGAATACTTATTATGTAGGAGGATTGATGGCCTTTGAACTAACTGAACGGAACTCATCGTATGCCTTGGCTTTAGTCTGTAAACACTTTGCCAGCGACAGTGAGATGCCGTTGATTCCATATGTTAAGGTTAATTAATCAGATGCCCTTGACAAAGAAAAGCCTGCAAAACTTTTACCACATTGACGTTTATATATCAAATTTTTTCTTACATATTTAAGTTCTTTTTCTTCCAGAGATTGTTTCCTCTAGCTCATAGTAATGAGCCATATCTCAACAGACAACTTGATGAACTCCCAGGAGTGGAATTCCCGGATCTCCCTTCCCTGGATAGTTATTTGAAGTTTTGGGGAACTCATCCAAACACTGCCAGCAAGACTCTATATATTTGGACTAATGAAGAAGGTCAAGTTGTGGATCAGAGAACCTATAGTGAGCTTCAAGCCAATGCAACTATTATTGCTCAAAAACTGTTAACTAGCAGCTACCCAACTTTCAAGCCAGGCGATCGAGCACTTCTAATTCATCTTCCTGGTTTGGAGTTCATTGATGCTTTTTTTGGATGCCTCAAAGCAAAAATCATCCCAGTTCCAGTCTTGCCTCCCGATCCACTACAGAGAGGTGGACAAGCACTTATCAAGATTGCGAATATTTCAAAATCATGCAATGCAGTGGCAATTCTATCTACATCTTCTTATCATGCAGCTGTTCGAGTAGGCTTTGTGAAGAACGTGATATCTTTGGCAAAGAGCAACAGAAATTCAGCTTGTTGGCCTGATCTCCCGTGGGTGCACACTGATTCATTGATTCAGAGGCACAGAAATCAATCCCAGCTAAAAGACTCAGAATTAGAAGTCATAAACTCTGAGCATCGACCAGAAGATTTATGTTTTCTGCAATTCACATCAGGATCAACTGGAGATCCGAAAGGGGTGATGATAACTCATAGAGGATTAATTCACAATGTGAAGACAATGCGAAGAAGATATAAGAGCACATCAAGAACTATTTTGGTTAGTTGGCTTCCTCAGTATCATGATATGGGGCTTATCGGTGGGCTTTTTACTGCTCTAGTCAGTGGTGGATGTGCAATTCTTTTCTCACCAATGACATTTATCAAAAATCCTCTCCTGTGGCTTCAAACCATGAGTGACTATCAGGCTACTCATAGTGCAGCTCCCAATTTTGCATTTGAACTGGTAATCAGAAGGATGGAATCGAATAAAGGGAAGATTCATTCTTATGATTTGTCTTCGATGGTCTTTCTTATGGTTGCTGCTGAGCCTGTAAGGCAGAAAACACTGAAAAAATTCATCGAGATTGCTCAACCATTTGGTCTTTCTGAAGAAGTTTTGGCTCCTGGCTATGGTTTGGCTGAGAATTGTGTTTTTGTATGTTGCGCTTTCAGAGAAGGCGAGCCGATCCTGGTAGATTGGCAGGGTAGAGTTTGTTGTGGCTACATTGATCCGAATGATTCAGATGTTGATGTAAGAATTATAGATCCAGAAACACTCAAGGAGCTTGAAGAGAATGGAAAAGAAGGTGAGATATGGATCAGCAGTCCGAGTGCAGGAATCGGTTATTGGGGTAATCAAGATTTGAGTCAAAAAACATTCTTCAATCTGATTGAGAACCAGAACGGGAAGAGATACACACGGACAGGAGATTTGGGAAGAATAATTGATCGGAAGCTTTTCATTACCGGACGAATAAAGGATCTAATTATTGTTGCAGGAAGAAACATATACTCTACCGATGTGGAGAAGACGGTCGAAGGTTCATCAGAACTCATTCGCCCTGGCTGTTGTGCTGTAATTGGTGTTCCAGAGGAAATCTTGGTGAGCAAAGGAATCCCAGTTCCGGAGACTTCTGATCAAGTTGGATTGGTGGTGATCGCTGAGCTTAAAGAAGGAAAGTCGGTCAATCAAGAGATTATCGAACAAATCAAATTGAGAGTGGCTGAAGAACATGGTGTCTCTATAGCTTCTGTCAATCTGATCAAACCTAAAACCATATCAAAAACAACATCCGGAAAGATCCGAAGGTTCGAGTGTCTAAAGCAATTTACAGATGGAGCACTAAGTCTAGCAACACCTGCTGCATCAAAGAAATCCTTATTTCGATCTTTTACCACTGGTAGCAATTTGGAGAGTAAATTTCACCGACCACTTGATAAAACTCCTCCTCATCATCCGCAATTACATTCTAGTGCTGAGAAGGATGTCAGTGAAATCATTACGTTTCTAAAAGGACTCGTCGCGGAGCAAACTGGGGTAGCAATCGAGAAGATCTCTGCCACTGAGAGCTTGGTTTCTTATGGGATTGATTCAATTGGGGTGGTAAGAGCAGCACAAAAGCTCTCAGATTATCTTGGTGTTCCTGTTGGAGCAGTGGACATTTTTACAGCAACTTGCATTTCAGATTTGGCAAACTTTTCGAAGAATCTTCTCCTCAAATCTCATCCCAAGTCCATGAACTTGACCTCTTCCCACCTTCTGGAGTTCGAAGGAGATCATTTCCTAGCGCCAGATACTAATCCCTCGGTGATTTGGAAATTATTCATCTGGTTTGTGCAAGGTTTAGCTCTTTGTTTTGCATCTACAATCCTAATTCTTCCTGCTTATATCTCAAGCTCCGTGTTTCTGAATTTTGTTTCGACTTTCCTCGAGGAGATACTATTCATCTCTTCTCTTTTCTCTCTTCTCCTTGCACCTTTGGCTTGGATTTCCTACATCTTCCTCACCGGCATTTCCCTCTCGTTACTGGGAAAGTCATTCCTCCAGCTCAACTATGCTCTCACCCCGGAGATCTCCATTTGGTCCGTGGATTTTGTCAAGTGGTGGGCGCTCGGCAAGGCTCAAGAAGTCGCTGCAAAATTCTTGGCTGTCCACCTTAGAGGGACAACATTCCTGAACTACTGGTACAGTATTCAAGGAGCTCGGATCGGACCATCGGTTCTACTTGACACTGTTGACATCACAGACCCTTCCTTGGTTTCGATTGGAGAAGGAGCTGTAATCGCAGAAGGTGTGTTGATTCAGAGCCATGAGATGAGGAATGGAGTGTTGAGTTTTTCTCCTATTATAATTGGGAGGAGTTCCACTGTCGGTCCATATGCTGTTGTTCAAAAAGGAAGCATGGTGGGAGAAGGTGCAGAGGTTTATCCTCTGCAGAAGGTTGAGGCTGCAAATCCTGTAGGTGGATCAAAGAAGGCTTCTCAAATTGAAAAGGTGCAGAAGTTTATTTTGTTTTTTTTTTGTCTTCTTTTATGTAGTTTCTTTTAGTATGCTGCGAGATGATACTAACATGCGTTAATTCTCTTTCTTCATGCAGAAAGAACTATATGAAGGCATATCAAAAGATTTAGTGCCACTCTTTCACTTTCTAGGAATATATATGACAGGCTTTCTCAGTTCCCTCTCTGGTGCCATCCTCTACATGGCATACGGATACCTAACAGAGACCTTTGTGCCACAAGATTTCCTATTTGCATGTCTTGCTGGTGCCTTCCACTGGCTTCCTGCTACTATCACAATATTTGCCTCCACATTTGATGAGATCCCATCCAATCCGACAACCTGTGCTTTCTTCATTGCCATTGCTTATTTAACTCATGGTCTGCTCCTCATCCTCCTTACCTCGATTTTAAACCTCTGCCTCAACACAAGACCAGGGAATAATCCAAAATCTCACATGAAAGCATGGTTTCTTCATCAAATGAACATCGCTTGCCATCTCAGGTTTGCCAAGCTTTTGTCAGGAACAGAGGCGTTCTGCGTCTATCTGCGTCTTCTTGGAGCTAAAGTTGGGCGACATTGTTCTATCAGAGCCATCAATCCTATCAGCAACCCGAGGATGATCTCGCTTGGCGATGGCGTCCATCTCGGCGATTTCAGCCGCATTGTGAGTGGCTTCTATTCGTCTGATGGCTTCGTTTCTGGGAGAGTTCGTGTGCAGAAGAATTCAGTAACTGGGAGCCACAGCTTGGTTCTCCCCGGCTCGCAGATTGAAGAGGATGTTGTTCTTGGTGCTCTCTCTATTGCTCCCATGGGGTCTATCCTTCAGAGAGGCGGCATCTATGTTGGTTCTCAGACTCCAACCATGGTGAAGAACACCTTCCATTATATAGACGAGAGGATCGAACAGATGGACACAAAATACAAGAAGATCGTCGGAAAACTCGCCGGAAACTTGGCCATCACCACAATGAAAGTCAGTTCAAGGTACTTCCATAGGATCGGTGTCGCGGGTAAAGGTCTTCTGAAGATGTACCAAGACCTCTCGGCATTGCCAGAACACAAGCTCTTCAGCTCCGGCAAGTGCTTCCCGGTATTAGTCCGGCACAGCAACAGTCTGAGTGCAGATGATGATGCTCGAATCGACGCGCGAGGCGCAGCTCTGCGCATTCTATCAGATGAGAGCAACGAAGAACCGGTTCTCGACTTGACCCTGAAGACAGGCAAAGCTTTCTACGCACGAACAGTCGAGGACTTCGCGACTTGGCTGGTTTGTGGCCTTCCGGCGAGAGAGCAGCAGGTGAAGCGTTCTCCTCACATTCGCGATGCTGTCTGGGGTTCTCTGAGGAACACAAACTCCTACACCGAGCTGCACTACTACTCGAACATTTCCCGGCTGCTGCGATTCGAGGACGGCGAGGAAATGTACGCCAAGTTCAAGCTTCGACCATCGGACGCCGAGATTGGTGAGGATGCCGGAGAGGTGGCTCCGAAGGGGATTCTTCCTCCGGAGACTGGTGCCATTCCGAGGGACGAGGATGACAACCGTCCACTGCTCTTCCTCGCTGATGATTTCAGGCGACGAGTGGAGTCTCGTGATCATGTTCATTACATATTTCAGCTGCAACTCAGGCCAATTCCGTCAGATGAAGCCAGCCGAGATGAAGCTCTTGACTGCACCAAGCCATGGGATGAGGTCGAATTCCCCTACATCGACATCGGTGAGATCACGATCGACCAGAACCTCACCGCAGAGGAATCCGAGAGACTGGAATTCAACCCTTTCCTCCGACGCCCCGAGGTTGATGTCGTTCGAGCGACCTCCTCCTCCCAAAGTGCGTCCATCGACCACGGCCGCTCGCTGGTGTACGAGATCTGCCAGCACCTGCGAAACGGCGTGCCGCTTCCGATATCCTGGCGGAGCTTCCTCGAGCAGTCCGACGCAAAGGTGGACCTCTCCGGCTGTCCAATGACGGGGCCAGCAAAGCGGACGGAGGGGTCGTGGGATCGAAAATTGGCATCGGCACTGGCGAGGACTCGGTATCAGGCGCTCTGGGCGACGCTCTGCCAGCCTCTGCTGCAGACGTTCCTGCCCTACTTCGTCGTCGGTCTGGTGGTCTCGGCGCTGCTGAATCGGACGCTGGCCGTCAAGTCGGCGACGAACCTGCCGCTGCATTGGCTGCTACCGCCGTTCTGGGTCGCGTCAGGGGTGACGGCGGCGTTGGTGTGCGCGGCGGCCAAGTGGGTGCTGGTCGGGAAGAGGAAGGAGGGAGAAGAGGTGCGGATATGGAGCATCGCGGTGTTCATGGACACGGCGTGGCAGGCTCTGCGGACCGTCACCGGCGACTACTTCGTGGAGATGATAGGCGGGTCGGCGATGTTCGGGGTCTGGATGAGGCTCATGGGGTCGAGCATCGAGGCGGGGAGCGGGGCGTACGTGGACAGCATGGGGGCGGTGCTGAACCCGGAGATGGTGGAGATCGGGCGGGGCGGGGCGGTGGGGCGGGAGGCGGTGCTGTTCGGGCACGTATACGAGGGGGAGGAGGGCAGGGTGAAGTACGGGAAGGTCAGGATTGAGGAGGGGGCGTTCGTCGGGAGCAGGGCGGTGGCGATGCCGGGGGCGAGGGTGGAGGCCGCGGCTCGCCTTGGCGCTCTTTCTCTGGCGATGAAGGAGGAGGTCGTCAAGTGAGGTTGAATTAATAAGAGGTATTTTTTGCGAGCAGGAACGGTGACGACGACGGTGTGGTTGTACGATAATAAGATATCAATGTTTTATGTAATGAAATTGGATCAAGAATAATATCATAATAATAAGATGTTCTTTTAATAAATATTTTGTTTATTTTATAATGATGAAAAAAATATACGAGGGAACAAAAATCATCTAAATGTTCTTTTAATAAATATTTATTAATGATATAGATGGAATCCTTTATAAATATGTAATGATATTAATAAGAAGAGAAGTTCTCTTGAACAATGATGTATTTATGTCAAAATATTGGTCATAATATGTAATTTAGTAAACTAAATATCCTCTGGTTAGGGCGATAATTATACGTAGATGTGATCGGGTTAGAATGTTAGAACGCTGGATTCAAGATTCACTTAAATTTAAAATTTTATTTCTAAAATAACTAAATGTATGAATTATTTTACAAGCATTTATTTCCGACATAATTTAATTTTCTATTTTTTTTATTCTAAAAAAATACACTAAAATATATTATTTTTACATTTAATAATTATTTTTAAATAAACTATATCTAATATTATTAGAATAATTAAATTATATATAAGAATTTATTATGGATTCAAGATACTAAATCGAATGCAGACATTCAAATTAGGCTACACGTGATCATCAATTACTCTTGATTCCTTCTATATATTATTTTTCCAAGTCAAAGGGAGTGGGTGGGGGCAGCATCCCCTTCATCAAGAACTGTGATCTCTTTTATCTAATTTTTTTTTTACCTAGAATGAGTAATATTTAGTTACCAATTTATATATGTTTTCGTTTACCTAATCCAATTAATTTTAGAAGGCCAATTAGAGACGATTCGTTTCATATTTAAACTCGTGCAACTTACTTATCTGAGCTGAGCTGAGGCTGACACTCCCACTGGAATTTAATTAAAAAATTGGAGTTGAAAAATGTGATGTTGTCGTCATTGGATTTCTTTCTGCGGTACGTTATATTTCGGTCAATGCCTAGAAAAACAAAAGTAGTTGATCAAACATGTATCGTGTTTTTTATGGCCTTAGATTACGACTAAGAATAAATTAAGTACAGGTGTAGTTTTCATAAAATAACATATATATGAGCATAAATATTTTTTTTAAAAAAGTAAACTAAATTATAGCCATATGGGACAACGAAATGAACTATATAGATTAACTGCTTCCAATTTCATCCTCCATATGCAATGGATCGAGCTATTAATTATAACTTTATACCCTCAGGTCAAATAGGGGGAAGAAAAATGTATTTTTGTGGCTTCAAATATAAATAGTTGAAAATTATATATTTTTAATTATTTAATAAGAAAGGAAAAAAAATAAAGTCCATTTACCGCGCGAGTTGTACGGGAGAAAGCCGACCCCAAGAAAGGTAACCCCTAATCTGAACCCGCGTGGACACCCCACGCGAGCGCGTCGCAAGTGGATCCCACGTTTCCCTCCTGCTCCTCCTTCGAGTGGGGTAGGCGGAGTTCGAGTGCCGCTGCCGGAGGGCTCCGTCTCCGACGGACGCACCTGAGCCGTCCGATTTGGGCCCCTTCGGCGGCCACGTGGGCAGACAGAGGGCGGTCACCCGTGCGTGATTCCTGCGTCATGCGTCCGCAGGAGATCCCCTGAGAGAAAGTTAAATGACCAAAAGACCCACCCCTGTTATTTTACTCATTTTTAAGAAAAACATTTTAAATATTTCTTTCATTTTCATAAAAAAATAATTAGAATCTTTTATATGTGAATCTATCCCGATTTTTTATTCCTAAAAAGTAATAATTATATAAATTTATAAGTATCTTTATAAGGGTGGAGCATGAATGAAAAATAAAAAAAAATAATGATAAAGAAGGGCAATGTGGTCCAAGAAGTAGGGGAGGGGGGGGTGGTGGGGAAACCTAAACTGGCTGCCGAGGGATCAGCTCACCGGGAGCGGAAGCGGTAGTCAAATTGACCACGGGAGGCGCGCGCAGGTTTCGATTAATTAATCCACGGCGTTTCTTGTCCGCGTTCTTCTCATGGTGCTTCCGTTAAGGCGGTCACTTTACCGCCCTCCTCCCTCCCTTCTTCGCTTCTCTTTCTCTTTCTTATCTCGAACCAACAACTCGACCTGCGACTTTAAAACGATTTAATGGTTCACGTCTCAAAAGTCTTCATGCTTTCGGTAAAACTACTGCTGCTGCTGCTCCTCCTCCTTCCGCTACTTTCCTTCTCCGCCCGCTGCTCCTCGTCGTCTTCTTCTTCTTCTCCTTCTTCGTCGCAGCAGCTCACTTTTCCGATCCCAACCCAGGCGCCCGGGCCGAAGAGAAGATCCACCATGGGAAAAGAAGCGACCCGGTTTCGCCTTCGCCGCCGCCGCCGCTGATGGCCGCGCCCGCCTCCTTATTCGGTCGAAGAGGAAAAAGAAGTGCAGGTTCGCGGTGGTGCGAGGGATTAATTTTGATGGAAAATTACAAGGGGAGTTCAAGCCATGGACATCAGCAGCATCAACAGCAACAGCAGCGGCAGCAGCAAATCTCTTTCGCCACGATTCCTCCTCCTCCGTCGTCTTCTTCCTCCTCCTCCATGCACGGAAGCTTCGTGTATTCTTCAACTCACACTCCTCCATCGATCGCCTGAGAACTTGGTTCTTTTTCTTTATGTAAAAAAAAAGATCTTTAACTGATTTATAGGTTAAGGAGGGCGTAGCATAATTAATTGATTGCCGTTCAGATGTCTGCATATTAAGCATAGCAACAAAAAATACCCTCAAACTTGGTAATGAAAAATTAGGGTTTTTGTATATATAATTACAAGAAGTGAGAAAGTTTAGGCCTTTTACTTACCTTCAGGTGCTTAATAGTCTCCAAAAAAAAAGTCATCATTTTGGTTAGAAGAAGGAGAAAAATGATTAAAAGTAGTTTTATTCTAGGACCTCTGAATAGGATGTATACATATGCTTCATATTTTTCTATGCATCCGTCGTGATAATTAAGTTATACCTTAGTCTTTCATTCAAAGTAATAATGATCGTGATGAGCACAGAATTGACTTCTTTAATTTGCTTAATTGATTAATTAATACACAGGAGATCCAGCAAAGAGGGTGTAAGCAGCGGGGTTTATGACCTGGGAGAGCTGGATCAAGCTTTGTTCATGTACTTAGATGGCCAAGATCACTCGTCCTCAGCTCAAGAACAATTACGTGAGTGAGCTCTCCATCGTCAAAATCAATTGATAAAAAAGTAAAGCAGATGTATGAATGGCATGCATGCTTGACTGATATATTAATTCCAGAAAAGGTTATCACACCAAAATAACTAGTAGGAAGTAGCTGTTGAGATTCCCTTCACATAAATCCCTTTTTTGGGTCATGTAAACATCATGCCTAACAGATATTGTCCTCCTCCAATTATGCTGCACACATTTTTTTTTAATTTTTTTCTCACGGATCTAAACTTAAACATTTCTCCCCCTTTTATTCCTTTTTCCAATAACAGAAGTTATATAGAATGAATTTGAGAAACCAATCTCAATCCGTAGAGTGTGACATGTAAAACAAATCAACAGCTGAGGATTAATCACCCAACATTTCTTTTTGTGCCAGAAATTAATTATTTATTTATTAAATATTTCACTTTTTTGCTGTGTTTTTTCTTTAATAGATGCACCAGCTAGCTGTAGAATATTGAGTTCATTTATGTGGCATGATTAGTTAACATGTTTGAGGAAACACAGAATGTGGTCCAAATAATTCCCCAAAGGGAAGAAATCCCCATTTATAGTTTCATGTTTGGATGGGTTAGATTAAGAGCACAAAACATATAGAATAAATGGGTCTTATTAATCGACATTCTTCATGTTAATCTGCATGCAGAGACTTTGAACATTTTCCCTTCCCAGCCAATGCATGTTGAGCCTTCCACAAAGGTATATAATATACATAAATCGGTGATCTATTCTGATAATAATAGTTTAGATATTATATAATTTTTTTCCTTTCATCTATGATATATATATATATAGGGTGGAATAAGCTTGGCTTCTCCTTCAAGCAGTGGTTCTAAGAAGTCGTCAGAGCAGGCAATGGATACGGAGAAGAAAAAAACTGAAGCAGCAGTCATCAAGGTTAAATATAGGTTACATACATCTGTGATAATTATATGTAATTACTCAGTCCCAGGGTTTTGTTTGTCCTTCAGAAGGAAGGGAGTAAAAAGGGCAAGTCTCGTGTGGATCATGAAGGGCACAGGACAACAGATCCTAAGGTTGAGTTAATTTAGTAGCCAATTTCTGTGGCTCTTTGAATTTATAACATCTCCCATATGAGTAGTGTTTGATTTATTTGATCGTTCATGGCAATGTAGACATTGAGAAGGCTTGCTCAGAATAGGGAGGCGGCCAGGAAGAGTAGGCTGAGGAAGAAGGTAATTAAAAAAATGTAGCCTTCAGCAGTAGAATTAGTACTGACTCAATTCTTTCGGTGATGTACTTGTGGAAGTAATTAAGCAGTGGCTAATTTATTCTACAGGCTTATATCCAACAACTGGAGACCAGCAGGGTGAAGCTTTCTCAGCTCGAACAAGACCTCCAGAGAGCGAGAGTCCAGGTACTTAATTACATAATTTTTCTTTCTTAATCCCTCTCAAAATAATGCATCTGTTTTCTGAAACTAATACATTTTCTGTACGCTGTGATTTAAAGGGAATATTATTCAGCGGCGGCGCTCTTCTCGGAGATCAAGGGCTCCCCGCCGGCGTCGGTGTCCTCAGCCCAGGTATATACTTTTTTCATCTATATATATATATATACATATATATCTAAGTGTGTGTGTGTTTGTGGGGTGATAATTTAATTAATTAATGTAGATGCGGCCGCGTTCAACGTGGAGTACGCGAGGTGGGTGGAGGAGCACCGGCAGCTGACGTGGGAGCTCCGGGCGGCGGCGGAGGAGGTCGGGCAGGAGAAGAAGGTGCGGATGTTCGTCGACGGCTGCCTAGCGCACTACGAGCAGATGACGCGCCTCAAGGACGACCTCGCCAGGTCCGACGTCTTCCACCTCATCTCCGGCCTCTGGCTCACTCCGGCCGAGCGCTGCTTCATGTGGATGGGCGGCTTCCGCCCCTCCGACGTCATCAAGGTATCATCATTACGCGTGCATATCGATCCGACACCTCCCGGCCTGCATGCATGCACATCGCACACGTCATCAGCATCATCAAATAATTCACAATTCTTTTTTCTCGTATAGATTAATCCAACAGTTGCCATCGCGAACCTACGATCGTATTAATTTAGCCGAGAGAGTGATATCACCTAATTTAATCAGTTGCCACCTGTACCGCGAGGGATGAACTACTAATAACAAAACCCTCGTTGCGTACGGGGAAGATGGAGTTGGTGCACAGTTAGGGTTTTCTATGGAGAAGTTGGCCTAAAATGTGGAATCCCCCTTTCTTTAAAACAAAAATAATCAAGCTCAATCGAAGCATTTTTTTCTGTATGCTTAGGTGGTGCTGAGCCAGATCGAGCCATTGACGGAGCATCAAATCCTGGGGGTGTGCGGGCTGCAGCAGTCAACGCAGGAGGCGGAGGAGGCGTTGACTCAAGGGCTGGAAGCCCTAAACCAATCCCTCCTGGAGTCCGTCGTCTCCGACTCGCCCGACTGCATGGTTCAGATGGCCGCCGCCATTAACAAGCTCTCCACCTTGGAAGGATTCGTTCGACAGGTGAGTTCTACAAAAAAAAACCCTCGATTCGTTATTTTTTTCTTTCAAGGGTAGGTCGTGCTGTGAGAGGGTTAGGTGGTAGGAGATAACAATGCCTCCTTCCTCCGTATTATTAGTTGAATTAGCTCGTCTCCTCCAAGGACAATAATCGAGAGAATAAAAAATGCAGGGAGCAAAAGAATTAGTTGACGACGCGACAGTTAGTTGATGATTAGTTTTCAAGAAAAAGAGAGAGAGAAACAATTAGCTGATGATTACGACGGAATGAGAATAAATTCTACCGCGGATCGAATTATTAATTTATTTTGATTTGCTCCGGACCGGTTGGGAGTTAGCTTAAGAATCGGTCGACGATTTGTTTGTAGGCAGATGGGTTGAGACAGCAGACGCTTCACCGGCTTTACGAGCTGCTGACGACGAGGCAAATGGCGCGGTGTTTGGTGGCCATCGCCGAGTACTTCCACCGCCTGCGCGCGCTGAGCTCCCTCTGGGTCGCTCGCCCTCGCCCGGGGCCGGCGGTGCAGTGATTCCCCCTAATCTGATGCGTGCGCGCACGCCTCGGCCGTGCAACTAACATTTTTAATTCTCAATTAAGTTTCACAGGATTCTTCCTTTTTAATCTATATATATATTTATATAGAGGAATGGGCTTTTTAAGTTTTTTGCTGTTATTATCGGATGAGTTATACGCTTTACTGACGTATAAAACGCAACGGCCTTGAGAGGAAAAAAAAAAGACTTAACATAGTTGAAATAAATGGCATTAATTAGCTGCATCGACGTTACGTTCTCTGTTTCCGTGCATGGTTAAGGGTGGCAGGAATATTAACTAGCGGCTTTTGCATTAATGGAAAGCATTTAATTTTTGCCCTGCCCTTTTTTGTCCTCTTATATTTAATTTAATTTCTTTTCCCAAGGTTTTACGTTTCCGAAGAAAATATTTTTTTTCTTCTCTCTTGCTAGTTTGACTTTGACCCAAAAAAATGGTGCACAAATTTATATTTTACAATTTTAAAAAAAGAATTTAATTAATAAAAAAAACCAACATATTAAATAAAGCTTCAATTTATAAATAAAACCTCTAAAATTTTAAAATTTTTCATTAATTATTTAAAAATATTCAGATGCATAAGATATCGAATGAATTATGAAATGTCTTACGATTATGAAAATATTTAATGAATTGATGTGAATGCCTCGTTTGCCCGGCCCATGTAAAAGTCCAATGTTGTGTTGCGGAAGGCTCGATTGAATCGGGGTGCGGAATGGACGGCGAATGAATGAATACCCATCAAAACTGCAGCTTAAATGGAACCCCATCTTCAAACAGAGCGCTTTCCCTCGCTCCGGCTCCCTGCCATTTTCTAGGGTTCCTGCAGCTCACCGACGAGCGCGGAGCAGGGAGGGGGCGCGGTGGGGAAACCTAGGGCTCGAAATGAGACTCTGGACCTCGATTTTGGGTTATCGTGGGCCTCAATCCCCGTCCCCCAAAGGCACGATTTTTGGCAGTGCGAGCAGACGCAAGGGCGAAGGCGTCTGAATCCCCAAGTTGCAAGCGCCGGCGATCCGGAACCAACTTAGGTCAAGTTGAAAGTCTGCAATTCCTCCTGCGAATTGCTGTTGTGGTCCATATCGGATGACGTCGAGGTGGTTTCTCATTCTTCCTTCTGGTTGTACGCTTCAGTGTTTCAAGTTTTTTTGAATGCTTCAGTAATGCATGTTTGATCAAGAAAGTATGATAATAATGAACATTTGCTGCTATATGAGCCCAGATCTGTACCCTCTATCCTCTTATTTTATAGGACTCGGAGCAGATTTCAGATGAATAAGAAAATGGAAGTTATTGGCTTATTGGTTATTTACCATCCTGTCGCTGTTTTAGGAAGAATGGTGTCCTATCAGCGTAAAACTTTTTAGTTGAGTTTGTAACATATATATATTTTTGTCGAATGTTTTGATGTTGATATGCCTTTGTTGGCCCTTTGTACTCACGAATCATCTTGTAGCAGTTTGTGATATCTATTTGACGTCGATGTTTGAGGTTGACTAAAGAAGAATGCTAACAAGTCCTTAGTGGAGGTTTCTCTACGATAATGATCTACTAGCTATATTTAAGGTTTTATATTTTTCCAAATCTCATCTTACACTATTTTTTCTTTCTTTTTTGGTTGAAGATAGAGGAAATTAAGCCAGCTTCACAGGATAAAAATTAAAGATGATCAGAAGACTGCTAGAATTGGAAATCTATCTTAGTGCAGGCTCTATCTCTCAGTCATGAAAACCACATGAGCATGAATGAAGATACATCATGGGCTTAAGCTTCTTACATCTGCAGGTGCTAAACGTAAGTAAATATACTTTTCAGAGCTTAATGCGATTTGTGGATCATCTGGTCTGTCATTCCGTTCAAATAGAGTAATTTGTCCCCTTCTGGAAAGACATGGTACCGCCACCTCTTTCAGTAATGTTACAGTCGGATATAAGCTGAAAACAGTCCCTTCTTTTCACATGAAGATGCTATTATAGTGCAAGCTAAGCTAAAATATGTTAATTCTATACATAGTTTCTTGGCCACATCGATCGATACACAGAGCATATATACATCATGAGCAACTCTGCGATATTTACTTTTGGAGCAGAGTAATGTTTGTAAACTTCATTTATCTATCAAACATGAAGCATGATTGAGGTGTTTGGTGGACCAAAGAACATCAATTCGTTTAGGTTCTTGTTAGTGGAAGGCATCATTTCTATACTACAGGGCTTTTCTTGTTCGTGCATTAGATGTCTTCCTAGCTTTCTTTTAACAAAAAACTAAATTAGTCACACTGGATCAAGAAGTTATTGAACCTTATAGAAGTTGGTTGATTTTTGGATAATTGATTTCAGATTCTTATTCTGCATCTATTCAGTTTTAATTTAATCCAACATTATTTTAACTTATTACATTGATGAAACAAGGCATATTGGATAACAAACAAAACCATGGTTTATTACATCAGATGTAATTACAGCACCACACATCTCACAAACCAAAAGTTATCACCACAATAGTTGACAAGAAATCTAACAGGAAACCAGTACCCCATGAATTAGAAGAAGGCATTAGAAGATCTAATATTTAAAAATTGGTGTGTCTTGCAGCTCAGCAACGCTCCTAGAGCATGCTATCTGCCCGCGAAGGAAGCCTCTTGAAGAAGTTGCTCGGCACCGACGGCAGCTTGCTCCTGAACCTGGGGTGGCGCAGCATGTACAAGCCCAGCAACAGAGTCACCACCTGAAATGGCGTCACATACAGCACCACGGCCGCAACCAAGCAGAAGAGCAAGAAGAGGCTGGTGGCCCTCGGGTCCCTCCAGCTCAGTAGGGACTGAAACCTCTCCCCCTGCGTTGCCATGTCGCCGACCACCGTCTGTATCCTCCCCGCCACGCTCCGAAGCCGGTCGTATCTCATCCGCACCAGGTCATGAGGCTTCGTCGTCGGGAACGTGTCGAACTCCTCATCAAGCTCGTCGGGGTGGATCGCCTCCGCCCACGACAGCTTCGCGTCCATGTGCGGTGGATGCCTCGCCCTCAATCTGTAGTTCCACAATCCGATGAGGAGCATGTACAGGAACATGGTCGGCAGGATGAGCTCCGGGTAGCAGATCAGTATCAGAAACAGGACGTGTACGAGCAGGGTGGTGATCGGATTCTTCCAGTGGCAGACGTCGACCAACCACCGGAACGTGCCGACGGTGCCAGAGAGCAGCGACATGATGCGGAAGAAGTTGGCTTTGCTCCTCCTCATGCTCCACATATGGGAGTCCACATCCAGCATGTACTCCACGGCCTCCTTCCTCAGAGGCGGCTCCGCCCGCCCGAGCCTCGCCGCCACGATGCTCATCGCCTGGTACCGCAGGCTGTCGACTTGGCTGATGCTGAAGGGGTGCACGTAATGCATCTTGGGGAGCAGCGGCTGGCCGTAGAGGTAGATCACGCTTGCCAGGGACAAGCATGTCAGGCGCACTGCCAGGTGAAGGTCCCCCATCTTCTTCACCCCGGACTGCTGGAGGACGACCAGGGGATAAGCGTGCGTGTAGATGCGGTCCATCTCGAGGGTCGACAGCCGGATCCTGACCTTGCCGATTCTCATGTCCCTTGCTGGTCCACCACCTCCGTTGCCCCCGAGATGACCATTGTCGAAGACTCCGAGCGTGATCACAGTGCTTGGATCATACACCTCCCATGTGTACTGCTCGTTCCACTTGGGGCTGAAGCTGTCGATGATCGTCCTTGTTCGGACCCATTTCTGGCCGTACTTGGCGACGCAGTAAGCATCGGTGGTGCCTCTGCCATCCCTCGTCTTCATCGGCACTAAACCTTGGGCACTGAGTATTCCTACTTCGAGCACTCCAATGGGCTGCTTCCAGAGCTGTCGCGCCGTGGGGCGGGTATCGCTGATGTACATGGTGGACTCGTCCATGACATGGTAGGCTCCTTCTAGGCAAACGCGGAGGTGGATCCTCGTCGAGAACCTGAGCTCCTTCCTCCGTTCACCCTCGAGCACCCCGAAGCCGAACCTCTCCATGTTGAACCAACTCGAGTGCACCGGTCTGTGGTCCAGTCTCTTCTCGAACACTGTCAGTGGCAGCACGATCCTCCCAAGCAACTCATCCTTCGCCTGATGCACGCGGTCTTCGATGGTGAGCACCAGGTGCTCTTCGAATGGCTCGGCCGCCACGAAGATGAGGTCCTCGTTCCACATCGGGTTCATGGTCCTCGCATGGCAAACCTTGGTTTTCATCACTTGGCCGCCGACCTGCGCCTTGACGAAGAGCTCCGGGAGGCGGCTTTTGTCCTGCGGCTGCACGTCCTGCGCTTCGATGACGTTCAGTCTGAGGTACCAGAGCTTGGGAGAGACGTAGACCTTGGAGCGGATGTTGCAGACCCCCTCGCCGTGCACCGTGGCCGCATCAGAGTGCCATGCATCCGGGAAGGCCTCGTCGGCTTGTGTCCCCATCCACACTGCCAGCATGACTTCCCCCCGCACCTTGCCGTCGCCCCTCCGGTCCTCGAGCCGGTACCACTGTGGGGCTAATGGGCTGTCCGGAGGCACCCTCGTCGGCACCTCATTGAGATCCAGCACCACCCGGCCGACGTAGTCATCCCGCCCCACCATCTCTCTGTCCTTGACATATACTTCTAGGATCGACGATTGGATCCGCTCCTTGGAGAAGGCAAACACCTGGTTCCACTCGGGGCTGCTTCTTTTGTCGTAGTGCTTGGTGGTTCCCCTGTAGTTGCCCAGCTTCACTTCCACGTAAGGATCGCAGCTTCCGGTGACGGCATTGGCGGGGAGATCCTTGGCCTTGACGATGCGCACGTAAAGGTAATGCATCTGCTCAACGAGGTCGTAAGTGCTCGTCGGCTTGTCGCTGCCTCGAACAATGCCCATCCATCCCCCACCCCTTCCATGCGGCCACCGCTCGCCGAGCTGTGGACGAGTATCCTTCAGCTTGTACTCCTCTGCGCGGCTCGGTTGCGCCTGTCCGTAGTGGACCTGTTGGTATGTCATCATCGGCACCACCGGCACACTGGCAGGGCTCTGCTGCTCGAAGATTTTCCCGGGCTGGGTCGAGACCTGGTGCTTGTTTATGTGGTACGTCGTCTCTAACTTCACTTCTATTGCTTCTTTGATCGACTCTTCTTCTTCTTCTTCTTTACCTTCCGGCTTTATCTCAGCTTCACTTTTCAACACTTCAAGGGTCTCAGCTGGGCAAGAGGAAGTAGAGCTCTTAGTGGTGGTTGATTTGCTGGTCTCCGCGTTGGACTCAGCAAGTGTTTCAGCAGCAGCGAAAGCAGATTTTGGAGATGGAATTGGAGGAGATATTGGCTCCGGGGAGGTATATAATTTGAGTGCGAGGTCGCCTTTGATCGAAGAAAAAAGCCACTTTTTCTCCAACTGGAACCTCTGAACGATCTCCTCACCTTGCCTAACAATGTTCGCGCCGTGCACCCTCACCTTGCCGAGGAAATTGCGGCCGGGGAACGACTGCCGCTCGTTGTACAGGCACACCTCCACGCTTTGCTTCGGAAGGCTCGCAGGGTCGTCGAGCCGGAAGGACAGCTTCTGGTTCCACACAGGGTTGAGGTCCTTGTGCACGGTTCTGGTCCGGCTCCGCTGGTTGCCGAAGTCCACCTCTGCAAACGCACTCGACGAGCCTTCGCCGTCCTTGGGCATGAGATCGTGGGCGTCCACCACCTCCACCACCAGCTTCATGATCCCCCGTTGCCGCCAATTGTCTCGGCCTACGGTGCCGGCAACGGAGCTGGAAGTGGCCCCCTTTCGAGAAACTTAACCTTAATTTGGAAGCAAAGTTTGGGTTCCAACGAATGCTTCTCCTCTCATGTAGGGATGAAGCTTGCCGCTTTCATGGGGAAGACACTCTCTTCGGCAACAAGAGACTACTAAAGTGTGAAGCAAGGAAGAGCTCGAGCAATATTTAAAAGATGAAAGCTGAGGGAATAAAGATGCGGCGATGATGATGACGACGATGATGGTGGTGGCGGTGGGTTGGTGCCACCATTTTAGTTTTTTTACGGAGATCTAGTGCTGGCCACTTAGCTGTTCTTCTGCCGTGTTGGAAGAGGTAAGAATTAGTACTGCATTTTTTTCAGGATTCGGATGTGAAGTGCGGCTTTAAAAGGTCTCCTTTGTTCTTAATTGCCGCTTCATTTCTTCTCTGGAAAAACAACATTTTTGCACTAGGAATTAAGAAAGCAAATCAAGGGCCGATTGCAATGCTAAACAAAACATTTGTGGAAAAGTAAAAGCGTTGTGCATAGGCTTTTCTAGATCATGGTTGCTTTCGACAGAGATGCTTGCCTTGAGGCTTTATTCCGCATGTTTGAATTAAATACTGCCTGTTCATTTTAGAAGTCATTGATTCAGTATCATTTATTCCTAGTTGTCAACTTTAGCACAGTATGAGTCGTATTATATTGTAAATACTACCTCACTATTATGCTTAATACTTTTAGAACTCTCTTATATGTGCAAGAATTAGTACATACCTAAATGCTCAAATGTGTATGGTTTATGCATAAGTTACTTAAGAGTGACATTGTTCTAGAAAAATGTCAAATTTTAGGAGACCTTTTTAACACTATAATAACTATTGCTTGGAGGCTTCACTGGCAGAAAACAGGCAAACCCAGTCTCCATTTTTTCCAGGCTTCACGGGAAGAATTTAAAAATGAACTGGGTGCGGTCTTTCAGGTTTGTGCCTTCGGCCCTTTTGCCCCAAGTAGTCAATAAGTTGGTTTGTAAAGGAAAAAAAAAAATTGAATGAATAAGACGTGATGTTAGAGTTTCTAAATCAGAGACGCATATACATTTTATAAAAAAAAAATTAGAGTCAAAAGTTTAAATGAAAGCTTACCTGAGTGAAGGCTAAATGACTAAAAATAAAAAAAGGGGATGTCACAAATCCTAAATTATGGATCTATATGGGGGCAAGATGGAATCAAATCCTAAATTTTGCAACCTCTGCCAACAGATTCCAGACACTGTTTTATTTCCATGGGCGGTGAGCCGACCCTCCCCATGTAGCGTGTAAGATGAGAGGCGCCCACGTTCATTTCTATTAAGCATCCCATCACTGCCGGTGCCTCCTACTTCAGTTACCTGCCATACCACCGAACGGTATCCCACACCTGAACGGGGCATCGGAGGCGGTGAGCTTTCTATGTGAGTGACGAGAACCCGATTCGGTATTCCTAAAATATCTTCAGCTGCGCTTCTTTTTTTAGTTCTTTCATTTCTTTTCCCGTCGCGCAGCGTCCCGACGAGCGAGCGAGCGAGAGAGAGAGAGAGACGGTGGCGGCGCGCCAATGGAAGTCGACGATGAGCGGCGCGTCGCGTTGCTGCGGCGGATCACGGAGGAGGGCGGGTTCGCGTACGTTAGGTCCGCGGAGAAGGCAGCGGGCGGAGATCTCCGAGCGGCGGAGGCGGCGCGAGAGATGGCGTGGGAGCAGCTCCACTCCGGGCCGTGGCACGAGGTCGGCTCCGCGTGGAGGGACGCTTACGCGATGGCGTGCCTCCACGTGGCCGACCTCCGGGCCGGGACCGGCGACCGGCGGGAGGCCCTTCGGGTGCTCGACATGGGGCTTATGATGGGTGGCCCGCTTCTTCGAGGCGACCTCGATGCGGCTGTGGACAGGATCGCGTCTGCGAAGGGGACCGATGATGAGGTGGTAGTCGATCATTGCGCCGATAAGTGGAGGGAGGGGATCTCCAAGAACCGAGCCTTGACGGAGGTGAGCGATTCGAACTCCCTACGGATAAAATGAATGACTTTTTTAAAATCAGAAATGCAGGTTTTTATTCGAGTAGTAGTTTTTTATAGAACCTCCACCGTGTTGTTATTTTTTTTTTCCATTTCATATTTTATTCTCATAATCCAATCAGCTATGTTTTGGGTCGAATTTCCTTTTTATGAGTAACTACTGTACTTCATTTCCAGATTTGTCGTATTGGATTCCTTTTCTAGATTTATCAGCATGGTGGTGATATATCCTCAATGCTTTGTTATTTTTATTAAATTTTAAGTTTTCCTCTGACTTTACAGCTGATATATATCCATGTGACTTGGTTTACCTGTTAATTTCAAAAAAAGTTTATTAATCTTCAGTTCTTAGTGTTCTTGTTTTTAAATATATTCTTTTTCTTTCTGCATAGTCCTACGCTTTTTTAGAACTTCTTGCCTGAAGAATATTGTTTCTATGAACTTCTATTACAGGTGCTTTGCATTCTGCCAAACAAATCGTTATCGTGTAAGAATGTCGAGAAAAAATCATCCCTTTCTTTGGAGGCATTCATATGCAATTACTTTTTACAAGATTCGCCAGTCATAATCAGTGGATGCATTGATCATTGGCCAGCACGGACGAAATGGAAGGATATTGAATATTTGAAGAGGGTAGCTGGAGATCGAACTATCCCTGTGGAGGTGAATAGCCTTTCCTTTTGTTGCTGATGCCACCATGGAAGATGGTTTCTTATCAATGATAAACTCAATCCAATATATGCATTGAAAATGAAAACCTAAGAGATTAATCAGTCTGAATGGAAAGACAATGTGCAATAAGTCTTCCTTTAGAAGGTTGTGCCTATTGCAGTAGTATATTTTCTGTTATTTAAAACGTCAGAAGTATTCTTCTGATTGTTCTACTAAAGTTGTGGATATCACAGTATGAATATTACAGTATTCACTTACATGTTATCTTTTTTGTGTAACATTGTCAGATATTTTAACCATTCTTATACAGCATCTTCAACTAGCGAAGATATCTCATCCTAAAAATAACCTCTTAATGTAAGATTATTTCATGATTAGGTTGGAAAGAACTATCTCTCCCCTGAATGGAAGCAAGAGCTGATTACATTCTCTCAGTTTCTTGAGAAGATTCAATCGACTAACTGCCCTTCCAACTTGACATACCTAGCTCAGCATCCCTTATTTGATCAGGTACCTCATCAGTTTCCTAATATTATCTGCGATCATATCATGGCTCTGGTGCAGAGGTGGTAACTGCCACTACTGAACTGGTATAGATAAGAGAGCTACGTGATGACATAATGATTCCAGACTACTGCTTTGCTGGTGGTGGGGAACTTCGATCCCTTAATGCTTGGTTCGGTCCACTTGGTACAGTGACACCGTTGCACCATGATCCTCATCATAATATTTTTGCTCAGGTATACTGAGATGTGCTAAATTAAATGACAAAAATGCTGCTATCTGTCACTTTCGTTCCCTTGTTTCTTGCTACAAATAATTTTCTGCATTGTAAATTTCAAAATGAAATCATTCACATGCGAAGTACCCTAAAATTTTTGCTACTATCTTCTATCACAACGTGATTGCCTGTGATATAGAAAATATAAAGTGCCCAACATTTGAACCTCCATATTCCTTTCACCTTCAGACATTGTTGAAGACTGCTAGGTTTCTTCCAGATGGCAATGAAACAATTATAGGTAGATCACTTTCCTTTGACAGAATGCATGACTGGCATGCAAATGTGTCTGATAATATGTTTTGATCAATCTTAAGTTGTGTAGACATGGTAAAGTATGATGGTTATTTTCTATCAAAAGAAAAATCTGGTTGGTTGTTCTTCCTTATGGCAATCCTGAGATCACATTTGTCGTAGTCTGACTTTGTGCACCTATCTCACCACTTGCTAATCAGTATTGAAAAATCACATCTCGTATTTACCTGAAGAAAAGTCCAAAATTCTCAAATTGGCTTGTACTTAGTTAATTCAAATAACTGAATACACCTTTACAATTTGTCGCATATCATGTAGTTCTTAGGGCATTTTAGACCTCAAATTACTGAATTCATTATCGAACACTAAAGATGACGCTACCTGGCACAGGTTGGGGCATAAATAGTCTGATCCAAAAGAATGAACAGTTTTATAGTCTGACTGACCACCATTTGATGAGGTATAAATTGTCATGCTCTGTGATATATGCTTTTTACAAGCCAAACAACTTATTGTCTGTTTGTTATGGAAACGGCATAGACTGTCGTGATAGGGAAAAAACAAACTTCTGGGAATGCTTGAACAGTAATGGTTTTTTATCCTCTACATTTTCTATCATATCCCACTTTGCTCTTTCTAGTGTTCTATTTCTTCTTCCACCACTGACATTCTATCATCCTCCAACAAATCAACTACTTCTTCTCTGTTTGTGACAATATTGCCCTTTGCATTATTTACTACGCACACCTTTTTTTTTCACCATTGTGCAGGTCACTAAGAATACCCATGACACCCATGGCTGTACCTTCTCTTGGTCCCCCATCCATCACATGTGACATCTATATATCGTTTTTCACTTTTAAATTTAAGAAATTATTATTCTTTAATGACCTTCCCTTGCATCCTTTAATTTGACTTGTACGGCGGATATACCGACTGTTTTCGACATACGCCGTTATTTTTGTAATAGCTACGAGTGTGTAAATATGTAATATGTTTGAATTTGTATACTTGATTTCATAGCGAAAGAACTTTTCTTTTCAAAGAAGTATATTAAAAAAAAAGAATTACAGTGATAAAAAGATCTATAGGTGTGCATGCTTTTATTTAAAACTAATAAGCTATTTTAAGCATAATGGGTTGCAAATGGTCTTGCCTGTTCCACTACAACTTAGGATCTCAGGCATAAATATAATTTTTTTCTAGGTTTTACATAAGTAAATGCGATAAAGAAAGTAGATCTTTTTATTTTTTAAATAAAATTTTCATAAACAATAAAAAATAATGAAACATATGTAAGTCTGATCCATTAGTTCAGTAACTTCCTTTACACAGTTATTCTCCTACCCAAATGGACCCTTAGATTTTTTGCATTAAAGGGGCATAGTTGTGCAAGATGAATGGAACAATTACTCAATTTCTTGTCTTTTGTATCATGATAAACAGGTGGTTGGCAGAAAATACATAAGACTTTATCCGATTTCAGCATCACAGAACTTGTATCCCTATCCAGAGTCCATGCTTTGCAATTCCAGCCAGGTACCCATTTACAAAACTTTCTGGAAATTCCTTTTCGCAAAAAAAAAAAAAAAAACACTTTCTAGAAAGGATCATGCTTCCATTGTCCTTGATATCTTGCACCATCTCATCCTTTTCAATGGTGTCATACTTCAATTTAAAAGATAGTTCTTCCTTCTGAATATTCAGAACTTAATTAGCCATCTAACTTCACTGTAAATCTCACATCCTATTGTGTGCAACCAAGATCTAATCTTCCAATTTTGTGAGGAATGTTGCTTGGATATTTTCTGCAGGTTGACCTCGACAACATTGATTTGAAACAGTTCCCAAAGGTGGAAGATCTAGAGTTTATTGATTGTATCCTGGAAGAAGGTGAAATGCTTTACATTCCACCAAAATGGTGGCATTATGTGAGATCACTTTCTACAAGTTTCTCTGTCAGTTTTTGGTGGAGTGTAACAGCCTATTCGTCTGAAGAGACAGTTTTTCAACTTTGAAAGGTTGCATTCATCAGCGAGTCATAGAAGCAGAATTGATACTCTTTCCTCCTTTAGAAAAATAACAAGCACAGTATTTCGGATCCACTAGTCACCACATGATGAGTGTTGATCATTTACAAACTCAAGCTTTACAATTACATTATTTTACTCCGACCAGTATTGACAGTCAGTACATTTTCCTTGCTCATTTTTATAGTTGATGTAGATGAGGCCCAACACATTTGTTACATATTGCAATAGGCAAGCCACTCAAATTTAAGTCCCTTTGTTCATGCAATACCCTAGAGAAGTTAAATTTTTTTCTCTCAAATGGGTTTTAGTGCAAGAAAATGAACAAACATGTTGCTTAAGCAATGATTAGTTTAGCTTTAAGATGTTAAATAGTCATACTGAGAATTCTTTATTGTACGAGCATGCAAACTGTACTTGGGTAGCATATATTTATGTGCAAATTATATGTATTAATTAAAGGACTTTCCAGGTTGCAAGAGTTTGTTCTTTTGTCTGTTCTAACTGTTAAACTATGGAGAGGACTGCAGTTTCCAATTTGTCTGCTTCTGTGAAATCAAGGACCTCAATATATAGGCGATGATGCCTGCTCTACAAATGTTCTAGCTGCCACTTGGCACCTTCTTTGAGCCTATTTGTTGCCTGTCAAAGATTACCTGGGATGATAAAATACGGATAAGTGCTTAAGGGACCAAAACACGGGTTCTAGAGAAATAAGAGCATCAGCATCACCAGAAAATGTGAGCGCAGGAGAATATGCTCATTGGTCAAATGTCATCTACCTCATACTGTTGAGAGCTGTTCATCAAGGTTGGTATCAGAAACTCTTCTGTTTCTGCTGCTACATTCATTGATCCTTCACAACGCCTCTTAATTAATTTAGACTATTTTTCATCATGAATCCGAGGGCCCCTGTGACAATTTAAATGCTAGACTTGCTCGATTGAGATGCTTGTTTCTGAAGTCAACACTGACATTTCAAAATCATCAAGTTGATCTTGATGTTTGCTTCTGAAGAAAAGAATCTGTTTTTGCTTTTGTTGCTTCTCCAGATTATGTGACCGCAATTATTGTCTCAAGTCAACCGGGGCATAACAGCAAAATAATAATAGCCCCAAATGCCCATGGAAGGATTCCTGTAGTAAGTAGACCTTTGGTGATCTATTGCCATACTTTTGTTGGGACTCCATTGTTGGATTTATTTTGACCCTTCTGAATCCTTTTTGGCATTTTGCCCTCCATCTTTTCTTCTGGCAGACCAAATAATTCTGTCACGATGGCTCCTGCTGTACCAGAAGTATGAATGATGAAATGGTGGTGGTTGATTATATATAAAAAGTCAATTAAAAGATACTTCCTCTATTTTAGAATTATTATAAAGTCTAAATTCTATTTTTAGAAATCTTAAAATAGTAAAAGATTTTTAAATCTTACGAATTATTCTCTCCTTATCCATTTGGTGATTTGATTGTTTTATATTTTTGATATATATATATATATATATTCTTAATCTCACGGGAGATGAGGCATGTGAGTACGATTATTATGCCTTCAGGTTGTGGAAAGATGAGAATAACAGAGACAGAATTAAAAACATGGGAAGCATGATGATACAGCAAAGAAGGACATGAGGGTTCATCATACCAATCCGTAATCCAAGGAAGATTGAGAGGAGGAATGCATCTGGTAATGATGCTTCCCTCCCCACAAAAAAAGCCATCATTTTTCCCACTTCCTGCTGCTTCGCATGCCTTATTAATTTGATCTCCAAGTCATCTTTGCCTCGGAGTTCTACTACCTAATTAACGTGACCACCGCCAGCCTTGAGCCTCGTTAGCTAACAAAAGACATGCCATGCCTGATGTTTAAATTCAATTTTAAACATTTGAGCTCTGGACCACCCCCTCCATATTAATTATTATTTTTAATCTGTAGCAAGTGTACTTAACCCTATTAACTATCGGCCTAACACATAATATAATAAAGGACTAAGGAGATATTAAAGTGAGGAATTATTTTTTTTTCATTTTGAGTGACAATGTCAAATTATTTTATTCCTCACCCAAAGTTATTATATTTAAACCCAGTGAATATGCATCAGCAATAATTGGTCTGTTCAGCCACTTCGATTAAAAGTATAAATATGTGGATATTTAAGAATGGATCAATAATTAATCGTAATAGGTAAGAAAATTATTAAACTCAAATGACCTAGATTTGTATTTCTACTATTATTATTTTTTTGAAAAAAAAGAGGAAGGAACGGGGTCTCCAATTCATTGCACTGGGCGCCAAAGAGAGAAAGGACACTGTCGCAGCTCCTTCCCTTGAACAATAAGTGCCTACATAAAGCGCTGTTCCAACTCACCTCTTGGATCCTTGCATCCTTTTACCCCCCACAAGTTCTTGGATTTGCTCTCTCCCCTCCTCTCTATCATTCCATTCCTTCCGAGGAATTTTTTTCTCCGGATACGATCGTCGCAGTACCACTGCCACTACGTTTGCCTTCTTCTTCTGCTGCTGCTCATGGATTCGTCGTCGTCTACCGAATGTTCTGATGCCGGAATGCAGGTCCGTGGCCTCCAAAGGGAGGACATCCAGGCGGCCATTGCCAAGGCCGCGGAGCTGAGGGCGCTCCATGCCGCGCTGCTCCAGGGAGGCGGCGGCGGCACCGCGAGGCTGCACAGTGGCGGTTTCCCTCCCTCCGCCCGCGGCGTGAATCACCTCCCCATACCAGAAGACTACCCTGTCTTCACGCCGGTGAGTCATCGCCTGTGCTCCCTCCGTTCGTCCTGGCCGCCGTCAATTTCTTGAAAGGTTTCTCTTTTTTCCATCGATCTATTGCTTTTCGCTGAGAAAGGTGGCGTCTTTTGGTCGTGTTTTTCTCGATTTCGTGCTCTCCGATAGAACCCGAAGTTTTGGGTGATGCTCCCAACCATTGCACTCATCGCACTTTTGTTGGATTTTGGAATCTCTACCGGGATTTAGGATTAATTACGTGACTAGGGTTTATCTTTGGTCGGTAAAAATTAGCTCGAGCACAAATTGCCTGCGGTTGTCGAAGGTTTTTCTTGATTCATTTTCTTTCCCAGTTCAATCTGTAAAATAAGCATTTTTTAATGCTTCTGACAGAGTTATGAAGAGGAGTCTTTACCAGGTTACCCCCACGTCAATCCAGAGAACATCAACTTACGACGAACCTGGAACGTAAACAGCATGGAAGAAGAAGAAGACGGAAACATGAATCTCGGAGTTTGCCTAGATAACATGAATCTGCATAAGCTTTCCATCTCAAACAATGACCCAAAATTTTCACCTGCAACTGATCGATTATGCCGTAATTATGTAGCTGCGAATGTCCTCAAGTCCTCTAGTAGAGCAGGTCTAGTAGAAGACAGAACAAGCAATCTGGATCAGAGGTGCCTCAAGAAAGTTAAGAGTACAGGAGCATCATCAATCAATCTAGAGAAATCTGTGAAGATGAATACGAGGCACAGAGGGGCAGCACTGTCATGGCTCTTCCCCAAATTTAAAAAGAAATCTAATCCAAAAATGTCGCCGCCAAAGATGATGATGGAGTCCGAAAACATGTCCCAGTTTCTGAAGCATTGGGGCGTCCTCTCGCTCGAATCACTGAAGAAGGAGCTACTTGAAGCCAATGAGTGCAAGGATGCCGCGCTAGCAGAAGTTTCAGAGATGAGGTTATCGTTCAGAGAGCTGCAACAGAAACTACTCAGCTTAGAAACATACTGTGAAGACCTTAAGAGAGCCTTGAAACATCCTGTGCACGCAAAGAGTTCTTATCAGGATGACGAGAACTCGAAATCGTCAAAGAGGATGAAGGCCAATGGTGGCAACAAAAACAACTCAATGCCTGTTAGCGAAGAGGTAATGGTGGAGGGCTTCTTGCAGGTGGTATCAGAAGCCAGGCTTTCCGTGAAGCAATTCTGCAAGGCAATCATCCACCACATCGAAGAATCTGGTGACGATCTATCTGAGAAATTAAATTTTCTCCATCTACAACATCAGATTGCATCAACTGACAAGAATTCAAAGGAAGTAATCAGCCATTTGGAAGCCCTAATTAATCAATCTCTGTATCGAGATTTTGAGAATTGTGTGTTCCAGGAGAGCGGCTCCCCGAAGTTTTTAGACCCCAAGAAAGAGTGCAGGGAGAACTTCTCGTCTTTTGTTGCACTCCGAAATTTAAGTTACAACGATGTTCTGCAAAAGGGAACTAAGCATTACAGTGAAGATTTCGGCATGTTTTGTGATCGGAAAATGAGCTGCATTGTATCGTTATTGAATTGGCCGAGTCCATGGCCTGAACAGCTTCTCCAGTGCTTCTTCATCGCGGCCAAGTGCATTTGGCTGCTCCATCTGCTGGCCTTTTCCTTCAGTCCTCCTTTGAGGATCTTGCGAGTTGACAGAGACAGAGATTTCGATTCCATCTACATGGAGGACATTCCTTTTGACAGGCACGCAGTAAGAGTCCCCTCAGCTCAAGTTAAGATCATGGTGATGCCAGGATTTTATATTCTAGATAAAATGCTGAGGTGCAGGGTTCTGTGCAGGCATGATTCTCTGCCCTTGTAATCATTCTTCCTTCTTCATAAACCATATCTGTATGTTCTGTTTTCATCAGAATGAACGCTTCATATCTTCTAATTCCTCACTTTTCTCCTCCTGTTTCTGTTAAGGGTATGATTGAAAAAATGTATAATGTTTATCCAATCAACATTTAAGTGAGTGGGAGATGAGCTATATACATCATAAGGTGCACAATGTAATTTGTTCTAGATAAATTAATCAACTGAAAGAGATGAGGAAGGGGGAGACATGATGAGGAAAATAATTGTCCACAGGTTTACATAGAGTAGACAGTCTATAGAACATCATCCTTGGCAAAAATTAGAATACAACTTTTTAAGCGAAACATCAAACATGTACAATGAGTATTGTACCTACTGCGGTGATTTAGATTTTTAATATGTTCTATAAAGTACCATACGTACTGATACAAATACCTGTTCTCAACTCACTGAAACTGATATGTACACCGAAGGAGGAGAAGATGATGGTGATTTCTGTGGAAGTTCACAACCAGCTATCTGATAAAGTAAGATCATTAAACCTGAACGATGCATCACCTGCGGCGTCCCTCTCAAGCCCTACCTCTGATGCATCAGCTGCCGGTTCAAATGAAGGAAAAGAAAGTGGTGGTGTAGCGCTATACTCTGTCAGCTCTTTAGTTGATGTTTGCTCCCACATGAGCACATGGATTTTAATTGGCTTCAGCGCATGCCTGTGCAAGGAGAGCTTTTGACTGAGTGAGATAGTATCGAAACATCGAATGGCTCCTGCGGAGGACACCATCCATGGGAGAACCTTTTCGTTCGACACCCTTGAGATCACCAGCAGCTTGGATGAGCTTCGTGCTTGTCTGAAGAGATCTCGAAGGCCTGAGCGTGACGAAGCTGCCTCATTGTTGGATTCGTCTACTGAAGAAATGTGGATGAATCCCTGAAAGCAATGAAGCTTTATGTTAGGGTTTGTGCGCACAGAAGGTAACCCAAATCATACACGCTAAACATAATCGACGTTGCAAACCTCTTCGGTACGACTGATGGCAAAGCCGAGCTTCGTGTCACCTTCATGAAGCTGAATGTCCACAGCCAGCTCCCCAGCAATAGGTGTGTACCAAAGCCTGACTGCTTTAACAACTCCAATGTCAACCCCGTGGTAATCCTCAAACCCATAAAGACTAGTGTTTGCGAGATTTGAAAGGTCCGATAGCGACCCACTGTTCACGGTGGCGGATGCAGTCTCACCGGATATCTGAACCAACAAAGCATGCATATTACACTCAATCCTTTTTGCTATCTTAAAGGAAACATAAATCCCGAGACGCACAAAGAAAACAATTTAGCAAGACTTGTCTTCATAGACTTCTCATTCCAAGTTCAAGAAACAATCAGCAAAACCCCCAGCAGAACAACAATTAGTGTTCAGAAACTGAACTCTAACTAGGTCGAAATGAAAACTTCAAACTAGGAAGAGTTTACCTTGGTTAGGAGAGCCTCGGTCTGGACGTTCATGAACTCAATGGGGACTCCTGAGGTCTGAGAGGTGAAGAGCCAGGCGTTGGCGCGGGCCAAGGTGTCCTCAAGCGAGCTGTAGCGAGAGGCGATCGGATCCAATGCCTTTGGAAGAATGAGCATCGAGAGGAAGCAGCTTGAATTGGGCACCGGAAGGGCATCCTTCATCTTCCTCTCCCAGTTGTATGGAACGTATCCATCTTGAAGCTTAGCACTGCTTAACGCACACACCACCCTTGAGCTCCTTGAGCCTTGAGAACAAGAGTTTGCTTTGTGAGATATTAGTAATCTCTTGGCCTACTAATTAGAAATGAAGAAACCTCTGAGAGCGTTTTTGTAGCAACTACTGTGTTTGCAGAATGGTGCTTCTCTTGTCAAAGTTAACCAACCAACCAACCACTTTGTTAAAGATTCAAAAAGTAAATCCAATCAAAAACCAGTGGAATAACAGAGTGTTGACTGGTAATGCAACAAGCAAAGAACTTGCTATCTCTTTGAGATAATTAAAAAAAAACAAGAGGTAACAGGATCACCTTGTGCTGAAGATTTTCCAAATGATTAAAGTTGGCTAATTTTTTATATATAGGAAAGTATATCTTATAGTTGAAAAAAAAAACTCAATAAACATGAAATTAATCTGACACAAACATTCATTCATCAAAAATTAACTTATACGTGATAGTAATGATGACATGACCTAAAATAGAACATAAGCAGAGAAATTAGCCCTTGATTAAGAACCTTCCACAGGATATATATATATATATATATATATATATATATATATAAAGACAAACTCAGGAGGCAACAGAAATAAAAAAAATATTTCAAGCGTGAAAAAAATATCTCCTGTTACATGTTTTTGTCAATAAGTATAGTATTAATTGCAGAACATACTTGTTGTTGATTAATTATGCTTTTATAGCTCAATTGGTTTGTATTAGATGGCTTCTAATTAGTCGTAAAGGAAGTATTAACTTTCATATGTAATGTGGTGATGGCTGCATTTTATCAGGAAAAAAAAATCATCTGTAAAATCAATCGATCGATCGAAGCAACAAAATTACACAAGGTGAGAGGAGGATAAATACCCTGCAGGGCGATGCACTCGCTCTCCATGCGGTCGACGAAGCAGACGGCGTAGTTGGGGTCGCGGATGGAGCGGAGCACGTACTGGCGGCGGCCGGCGGGGCCGTGCGGCACGATGCAGGCCTGGAGCTCCGCCGCCTCGCCGCCGCACCGCCGGACCCTGACCTCGATCGACGTGTCCCCGCGCTTGAAGGCCGCGTGGAGCAGCTTCTGCACCCCGCTCTTCCCGCCCTTGAAGGGGCAGCGCACCGCCGGCGACCCCCCGATCTTGATCTCCTCCACCACGTCCCCCGTCTGCAGCATGTCCCCGCCCCACTCCTCCGCCTTCGAGCTCCCCGCCACGCACTCAATCGCCACCACCGCCGACGGCTGCTCCATTCTCATCGCCCTCGTCTCCGCCTCCTCCCCCTCCTACAGAATAGATAAAAACTGCAGCTTTCCGCGATCGCCGATCCCGGCACGTGGACTCCACCTCAAATCCCGATACTTCTTGATCGAGAAAAGGATTTAAAAAGGAGAAAGAAAGAAAAAAGAAAAAGGAGGATGTTCCAAAGCAGGAGAGATGGAACAAACAGATTCCCCTTTGAATCGAATTCGATGGGAGATTCCACCCCGCTGACCGCAGAGCAGATGATCGCGTTAATTCCTCCTCTCTCAGGCTTCGGTGTGGAGCGGAATAAAAAAGCATCAAAAAAGAACGCGGCACCGCTGACCTCATCCTCGTCGCTGTCGTGGTGACGGTGGAGTGGGGGTTGCCCGCTGGGGTCTTCCTGCTCCCGTCGAACCAAGCAACACCGGTTTCTCCTGTGCCGCTGACGCCGCAGGCCAAAACTTTGCCCTCTCCAAGACGTCACGGCCGGTGTATCCTGTCTCGCCGCCACCATCTTGGGCGTCACCTCGATTCCAGCCGTTGATCCCGTTGACCTGATGTCAACCGTCGATGATTCCAACCGACGGCGGATCTATCGAGTTTGGTTGGGAGGGGGAGCGGGTTTTGGGCGTTCCAAGGAGGGAAGACTTCCTGCGACGGCTAAGACAGGGAACACGAGAACTGCTCGCGCAAGTCTCCGGCGGAGGGGAGATGCAAATTGCCTACGTGCTTCGAGACCGTGCTTCCTGTACGCTTCGACTCACCAAGATCCGATCGGCCGGCATTTAAAATTCCTCGGTCAACGATTAGGTGAGCGTAATTAAATGCAAAAGCTTTTTTTTTTCTTTTTCTTTTTTAAAAGTTCCGTCTCTTAATTTATAGCTTCGATTGCAGTTATTTAAAGAAGTAGAGCATCCGAAGTGGAGATGAAATTGCAATAATGAGATTAAAATTCTAAAACTGTTCCTTAGGGTTTGGGAAGGTACTGGAAGAAATAGAAAAGCGAGCGCAGCAGCGTGTGTGAGAACTCATGACTCGTGACAGCGATTAAACAAGCTGCTATTAATCTGTCCTTTGTAGCCTCGAGAGAGACAGGGGGCGAGAGGGAAGATATTTTTTTCCTTTCAGATCTATCATCATACTCCTAAATTAATTTATTTGTTCTTTTAATATGAGTTTGAAGTCACATGAAATGAAACCGATGCTGATGTGAACGCAAATGGGAACAGGAAACTACTAAAATTATGTAGTCGGGATTGGAATCACTCTACGTTTAGATATATTATATGTGAAAAAATGTATATATAGTAGGGACATATTTAATATTTATCATCCAAAGAAAGAGCAGCATGAGGCATGATTGGATTGGTCGGTATGGCATCATTAACTAATTAAATATTAGGGCAAAACTCTGCTGCTATTTTGAACTTAAGATTCATTACTTACCTAATAAAAAAATTTACTAGATTCCCTGATTAGAGATACTTATATCTTAATTACTCAGATATAATTTTAGTATCTTATTTGGTCCGGTATTAAGTACTACTATAATAAAATATATGAAGCAGAATAAAAGTTTAAATCTCCAGGGCTAAACTTTATTGACATGACCTGCCTTGATTAGAATCATTGAATCCTCTCTAAAAACATTCTGAATTATTATAGGCCTTGTTGGCCCAAATTCTCCTGATGCAGTATACCCACCCGGAGTTGACACGTCCGTCCAAGTCCTTGTCTCTCATTAATTCTTAAAGGCCAGAGAGGAGAAGAAAAGTTTCCTCTTCCCTCTTCCCTCTTTATTTTTTCCTCATCCTCATCCTCTTCGACGTCTCCAATCCGCACCTTTTGCAGAAATAGATGGAAGTGCATGCATTATGTATCATGCGCAGCACAGGCGCAGCGTCCACAGTGCAATGAACGCGCAGCGATTCCATCACTTTCCCCTCCCACACACTGACCTTGGCCTTCATTCAGTGAACAGGAACAGCCATGGAGGCTTGTGGACGCCCGTGCGTGCCCTAATTTTCTTCTTTTTCCCTCCGGCTGAGAGGCTCCCGTTTCGGAAATATTCTCCGTACCAAAATCCACCGATCGCATTAATTCTGGCTGGGGCCGCCCAGCAGCAAGCTCGTTGCCTTTCTCACGAGTCCTGAGCTTAATTAATTTGATTATGTTCAGGACAAGAGCTTTCATCGGCTGCTTGCCCTGTTTAGGGCCCTCCAGTTTTAGCCTGATCGGATGTGAGGTGCCTAATTAAAGCAAAAGACCAGTCCTCTGCCTGCTGCTCGCTTCATCTCAGGTTTTGTTGTTTGATTTAATGTTTGGCCGCACATCTGAATCTGAATCTGTATCTCTCTACCTCTTGTCGGCACTGGAAGCAGTGTTCGTTGGTTTCTGCCGTGGTATGAAGGGAAAGCCGTGGTTTTTATGATGTGAGTCTCAGCCGGTGAGTTTTTTTGACAAGGACGGGCGAGGAGATGAAGAAGAGGAGGGAGAAGGGAGGGCCATATATTTATGTTGTTGGATGTACACAGCGATAATTCAAGTTGCTCTCTCTGTCTCTCTCACTCTCTGTACTCGTTCGTGAATGAAAGAGTAGTCCAATCACGAAAACTTTATTATGGATCGCTTCAGATACGCTGAAGAAAAAGAAAGCTGAAAGCTTCTGCAATGGCTTCTTGTTTGAGTGTTATCTCGCTGCAGTGCATAATAAATTTCGTTATACCTTTCTCATTCAGAAAGCTGGCTATGATGTCATTATTTTGAAACTGGCGATGAGTTGCATTGCCACGAATTATTTTGCTGCAATTAGTTTCACAACTGCATGAGTGGATGATTCTGTATATAGAGGCATGGAAAATGTGCCAAACGTTAATTTCCTCCCTTATTCATGAGGCGGAACAATTTTTATTTACTTGCAGACTACATATTTCAGAATCTAAGATCCAATCAGACTGGACAAAAAAAATTTGATAAAATACATTAAAGACAGCTGTATGAATAGTGATTGCTGAACAATTATAGTGTATGCTAAAATCAACTACATGAGTAATTTCTCCAACTTCTGCAGACATATATATACATCAAGAAGAGTCGATGTAAGGATTTTGGTTGCTGGTTGAGCAGGTGCAGCTTCCTTGGCTCTTCCTTAGTATCTTCAAGCAGGAATTTTGAAGCAATGATAAATGAATCTTAACAAAAGAGTTAGATTTTTAAGGAAACATTTCATAGTTAAGATTCAGTATAAATTTACGTACCTTGACTTGTTCTTGAAGTTCTTTGATGTAATCCACAGCCAAGTCCAGCATATCTGCTGTGTTCGTTTGCTGCAGTTACTGATTTAAATTAGAGACTTAAATGCTCTTTTTGACCCAAAAAGAAAAATAGAAGAGATTAATATTATTACCTTGTCCATGTTTGGAACAAGTTCCTGCAATTTCTTAATTCTTTCGCTTATTTTGGTCCTCCTCACCTGCATCAAATCAATCAATGTCTACATTCTCCCCACAGATAATTATAAAAGAAACTCAATGGAGAAGAAGAAGAACAAGTACCCTCTCTGCTATGCTTCTTGGATGAGTGGCGCAGCCCCGTTTGGCTCTGATCCTGCAAGGTACTGCGTCCTGAAACTGGAGAAATTTTTCCATACCCGAAACCTCTGGCGATTTCTTCGACAAGCTCAGCTGACGCATGATGAACAAATTCGATCTATCAATAGCAGGAATTAAACAAGGAAAAAATATCAGAAAATCAAATGGGCACCTGATGAGCTTCCTCTCTGGCTCTCTTCATGCCGGAGAGCAGCGAGGTTTCTTCTTCCCAGGCCGGGGCTCCTCCCGCTCCCTGCAGGTAACCGCCGCCGACGCTCTCCTCGGGGCTGCTTCTACTCCTTCCGGCCATCTCCTCCTCCTCGCTCGCCATCTCGGAGATCTGCGACATGAGCGAGCTTTGCCTTGATGAGAAGCTCATCTGCCTCATCGTCGCTGCAAAATCTGCGCGTTCAAAAATGAAATTTTGATTCCTTTTTTTCCCAGAAGAAAGAAGAATCCTCGGTCGAAAGAGGAAAAGGGTGAGAGAATTAATTACTGTTATCCGCATTCAAGTGAGAGAAAAACCCGGCTGGGGAGCTGCTCTGTCGAGTGAGGTCGGAAGAGCGATGACCGCCGGCCGTCTCGATCTGGTGCATCGCCGCCATAGGGAGCTGAGATGGTATCTGCAACGGGGTCTGGCTGTGATGGTACATCATGGGCGGAGAAGAGGAGAACGCAACCTTCTCCGGTGGCGGTGGCGGTGGCGGTAGCGGATGGAATTGAGGGGCTCTCTGGTAATCGACGGCGGAGTCGGCACCGGAGAGCTTGTCGTCCCAGGGATATTCATGAGCAAGGAGTTGCCCGAACTTGTCCTCGGGTCCGCACAGCTCGCCGAGAAGAGAGCTCGGGGCCGATTGAAACCGGAGAAGACCGGAGCTCATCTGTTGCTGATGGTGGTGGTGGTGGCGGCTGCCGCCACCGCGGAGGAGGAGCTCCTCCTTCCCCTCTGACGCCATCGCCGGAGGCGGAGATCCGTACATCATTTCCTCCTCTTCTTGCTCTCGAACTGTTTTGATTCCCTTTGCACTTTACGCGAGCTCGAGCAGATTGGGTGCGGAAGACGAATCAAAACTCCAAGAGAAGGGGGAAACAAAAGTAATCCACCGAAAACACGGCCAATTCCTCAGACGCCGATTGCTAACTCCAAAGAAATCGATTGCAAAGCAAGCAGAAGATAATTTTTTTTCCTCTACCGGAAATCTCCGATATGGATCCTCTTTCTTCTTCCCTTTAAATCCTCGTCATCGTCTTCCACCGATCGCTCCTCCACGGGAAACTGAGGAAGTTTTAGGCCTCCGCCGCCAATTTATACGATCAAAGTGACGTAAATACCGTCGCCATTTTAAGATGCTTCCGAAATCTACCGCCCGAGACATTCCTATATTTACTAAATTACCCTTCCATTGTATATGTTAATTTCATTTTTCTCTCATTTATACTATCTAAATTGACCTTGAAAATTAACAATTTTTTTCAGATAAATTTTGATCAAACTAAATTGTATACGCAAGATATGTCATTTTTCCAAAAAAGGACGAGTTTTATTTTACATTAGGATGACTAAGGGCAGAAAATTAGAACATTCATATATATATATATATATATATATATAATAAATATCATAAGAATAATTTAAAAACCAGTATTTTTCACTGTGTATATACTATAGAGTGGGGTAGATATTTGACGTCACCCTAAGAGTTTGGATTCCATTTTTATCCAACATCGCCTTTTTGAAGGATGACGAGGAAGAAAATAACCGTTCGATCTCGAACTGACGGCCGAGATCCATCCGTCGACACCAGGCGTTTGTGGACCGAGTGCGCCTTACGCAAAAAAAGAAGAAGAAGGGAACCGATTCAGTCACCCACCCATTTCCTGGAAGGTTTATTTTAGACAGCGGGCGTACTGTGCAAGGAGCCAGTTAACAGTCTTTAATATTATTGCTAATAGACAGGGAAAAAAAAAAGACAGGATTTATTTAAGTAGGGCGTCGTATCATGTTGACCAATAATAAAATAGGCAACATTGCATTATTTCTAGATTTTCTTTCTAGCAAATTTCGTCTCCTTTTTTATAAAAATTATTTCAATATGACACGTGCTTTTCAATAAAATAGTTATTTTGAAGAAAACTTATGATGCATAGGATATTTTCAACGGTTGAGGATATAAAAAATACTGAAATCACAGAAGTCAATTCATTTATATAATTGAAAGCAAGACCTTTTAAGGAGTTGATAGGGTAATAAGATAAATGATATGTTTTATCAGGCAATTAAAGCTGTAATTTATAATTATCTTGTTGAATAATGACGTCCTTATCTAGGAGGACAATTAAACCTACAAGACAGTTAAAAAAATAATTCGAAGGATCATCTGCCTCCATGGAGATGTGGAATACCTTCTTTTCCCCGGTGAATTGTGGTAGAAAATTGAAAAGGTCTGCCTATTTTCTCCAGTGAATTATAGTAGACAAGTAAAAAAGTCAACCTCGACACGCATGAGACAGAAGGGTTAGTAGAAGATGACGGCATATGCATGGTCCAAAAAAATTGAAGGTTCCTTTCTCATTTGGAGTTGCGGCTCCTCCTTCACTTGCGTCCCTGTTAGCTTTCCATGCTTTTCATAAAAGAAAAAGGTTTGACTTTTGGATTGATGTGTTTGACAAAATGAACTGAAATCTAAAACAAAAATTGTAGATTTGGATCAACTAATAATTGAGCGTAGGTGCTCATTTTGATTGGTTAAAATAATTTTATCTTGGATGTCTTGAAGTATTTCATTTAGAACAGTAGAGTTCAAATTGCTAATTGGAATGAGATATATATAAGCAGCCACAGAATGATAAACATATGCCTAATTCTAGCTAATTGGAATGAGATTTATGCGATCTCAGAATGATAAACATATGCCTAATTCTTAAGAATATTTACGTCCGTCTAGTCCATCAACAAGAATTATGAATTATAAAGCCAGCCTTTAGAATTGGAATATTTTTATGTCCCAAAAACTGCTGTCTCCTATATTCTCTCATGAAAAAGTTGATGCAACTTTCTAAAATTATCGTAGTGATATAAGAAGAATATTATCATCCACCCCTTGGTATTTGCACTGAGAGCATGGTACTAATTGCAGAATCATCATCCTCATCTCGTTGGCTAAGCAAAAAGGCATTCAAAATCTTTCCCCGGAATCATAACCTGGTCTCCACACGTTCCCTCAGTAGATCTCCATTAAGAAAAGCCTTGTAGCACTGATCTACGCTTTTATATATCCTCGACACAACATCACCTGCACTAATTGTCCGTGCTCCATCTACTTGCCAATAACGAGAGATCCTAAGCCACAAATATGCAAATTGGTCCTTGAGTGGGTAGTTTAATGGAGAAAGGGTGATATGGTACTTAGGTTGGCCTAGAGGATGCAGGAGGAAAAGGATAATATCTCAATGCATTTAAAGCTACAGCAGGACAACCCAGAAAGATCCTAAATCCATGATCGGCATGATCCTAAATCCATTAGTAAACTGAAGAAAGAGGGAGAATATAAATACCTGGCATGTCTATTCATCTACATGTACAGTTGCTGCCATTGCACATGGTTCATGGTCGAGAGAGATGCCCACTTCAGCCTTTCCATAAAAGCTTCCTAGTTAAGCAATGTAGACTAAGCAGTCAGTACCGATAATACCTTCCTTTTTCATCATTCCATTGTGATGCAGATACCATTCCTGCTTCATTTTTATATGCAAAAAGCAGCTTTGCTGGGCCAAAAGAACCTCGAGCTCGAGGGCAGCCTATCATCAACTTAGATCATCAATTGTTAGTCATATGCAAGTAATCCACCAGAAGCTTGTCACAAACACAGAATTCTACTGACAATTTTTAGTTGTTGCGAACAAGCTTGGCAGGAAACAGAAAAGGAAATAATTTTATTTCAAATGAAGAAAAGAGGATGGGAAACTCAAACGAGCATGAATTCTACTGCAGCATATATATATATATATGATATATCATCCCCAGATCAAAACAACAGGTGAACATGGCTCTTCCATGGCAATACATGGGAAACAAGGAAAAGTAGAGACTGAACATGGCCTGTGTGATATCACTGTCACCACGGAAGAGAACAGAAAGAAAATTGAGCAAGAAGATGAATAAGGCATCAGGTGCACTTTGAGGTTTGGAGGCAGACAAACCACCACGAACCAATTCACTTTCTACTCACATGTCGCCAAAAGAGTCAGTAATTATGAACACTACAAGCCTAAAGCAAGACGAACATTACCATCGACCAAATGCCACAGAAGTTAGTACGGATGAGGTAGAACCCGTTGATAGTTATACGCTGTCTCTAGTTCAAACAAAAAAAAGTTCTGCAAACACCTAGTCATGGATTCAAAAACACACATGGGAACAGAAACAATTAGAAAGAAAACAAAATTAAGCAAAGCAAAGTCGGAGTTAGCTCAAGCAGAAGGGCCGACGCGATCGAGGCTCTCGACTACGACCCGCATCCGTGGCCGCAGCTCCGGATCGGCCTCGGTGCACCCAAGAGCGACGTGGAACACGGCGAGCACCTCCCGCTTGGCGTGCACCTCGTGCAGAAGAGCTGGGTCCACCACCTCCGACAGCGGCCGCTCCTCCCTGAACGCCTGCCGCACCCAGGGCTCCAACTCGGCTTCCGCCCCCCGCCCCGTCACCACCTCCAGCGCCACCACCCCGAACGCGTAGACGTCCCACTTCTGCGTCAATGACGCCGCTGCCCCGGCTTGCCCGCGCGCCTCGGGAGGCAGGTACCCCGGCGCCGCACGGGGAGACGCGAGCTTCTTCAGGGCGGAGTGGGCCGGCTTCTGCGGGCACCCGGAGGAGACGATCCGCGCGAGGCCGAAGCCGGAGATATGAGGCTGGAGGTCGTCGTCGAGGAGAATTTTGGACGAGGTGATGCCGCCATGGGCGTGCTTTCGGGGGCTGAACTCGTGGAGATAAGCCAAACCCCTCGCCGCACCTTGGAGGATGCTGAGCCTCGCCCCCCACGGAAGCGACGGAGCCGTCGGATTCAAGGGTCCACCTGGGCATTCACGAAATCTAAAGCATGATCGACGGCGCACAGCTGGTTCTCCTGAAGGACGCAAGGCAAGAGTAGGTTACCGTGGAGAGCGGCGTGGAGGGTGCCGTTGGGAATGTAGTCGTAGATGAGAAGGCGCTCGTCCGGGGCGTAGTAGTAGGCGAGGAGGCGGACGACGTTGGGGTGCTTCGCCCGTCCAATGGCGATCGCCTCTGACTCGAACGCCCGCCGCCGCCGCCACTCGTCGCCACCGCCACCGCCACCGCTAGCTGGAGTGTCGCCGTCGTCGTTCTCGCTGAGGCGGCGTACCGCAACTGCGGATGTCCCACGCCCCACCACCACCTTGTACACGATCCCACTCCGGCTCTTCCCCACCACGTACGCCGACGCCCGGAGCAGCTCCTCCAGCTCCAACCCGAACCCCTCATCCACCGCCGCGTACACTTCGGACGCGTACCCCTCACGCCGCTCCTCCGCCCCCGAACTCCCAGCGATAGTACCCGCGAAGCCAGGGGAGGAGCCCTTCTCGTTCTTCGAGTCCTTGCCTTCCACGGCGTTTCGGCGTTTCCGAAGCTGCCATTGTAGTACGAAGATCGAGGAGACGGCGACGAGCACGACTACGACGAGGATTGCCACGGTGCCTGCCGGGTTCCTCCGCTTCTCCGCGGCGGTGGGGTGGGAGGTAGCATCGCTGGGGTTCAGATTGAGGCTAGGATTCGGCTGTGGGATCCGAGGATCCTGCTGCGGAACTGGGCACGGGTCCTTGAGAGGAAAGCCGCAGAGGCCGGGATTGCCGGCGAATGCGGTGGGACCTTGGCTGAGAAGAGGCCCCACCTGCGGGATCTCGCCAGAGAGGTTGTTCTGACGGAGGTCCAGGCTCACGTCCACGGGGATGTTGCCGAACGCCAGCGGAATCGGGCCAGAGATCAGGTTGTAGGAAAGGTTCAGCACGCCGGAGAGGTGCGGAAGGCCGGCAATGGCCGGGGGGAGGGGCCCGTTAAGGAGATTGGAGGAGAGGTCAAGGTGGGAGAGCGAGGTGAGCCGGCCTAGCTCGGGCGGGATAGGGCCGGAGAGGTTATTGCTTGAGAGGTCGAGCTCGGTGAGGCCGCTGAGGGCGGCGAGGGCGGCCGGGATGGGACCGGTGAAGTGGTTCCCGGAGAGGGCGAGGGACTCCAGCTCAGAGAGAAGGGAGAGCTCGGAGGGGAGGTAACCGGCGAGGGCGCGGTCAGGGAGCGCGAGGGCGGAGACGCGGTCGACGCGGCAGGTCACTCCGGTCCAACCGCAAGGGCTGGCGTCGGAGTCGAGCCAGGCGGAGAGAGCGCCGGTGGGGTCGGCGGAGACGGCGGATTTCAGAGCGAGCAGCGAGAGGCCGTCCGTGGTCAATGCTGCCGCCGAGGAGGAGACCGACGACAGGAGGAGGAGGAAGAGCACCGCCTCCGCCATGGCTTCGCTTCTCTCCTCGGTCAATTCGCCATCACCGCACCAGGCGCTGCAGGGGGGTGAGAGTTTGGAAGAGCACGGACTCGGTTAAAATAACAAGACGGGACACGCGTCTGACATCTAAGCGGGAGTTGGATCGATCGGACGGAGAGGAACGGTGGGCGAGAAGGTAAAAGAAGGGGGGAGCATTTGAAATGGTGACGAAATGTGCGCATGGAGAAGCGAGCCAAGGTAAGCTTTTGTCGCGATTGGGCCCGTGCCGCTTTATTGCTTATGGGTTGTACCCACACGGCTCCACACAAGCGCCCGCGAAAACCAAAAAAATAATTAAAGAACTTTTAAAAAAAATGAAGCTCCAGTTTGGTGGTTTCTTGCGCCATCGCGGATGAAGCTGAGAAATGATTACAGGTCGAAGCTTTTCAAAGTTGCGCCAGCGTGTCTTATCCTCGCGATCCGATCGAAGTTCTTGTTTTCTTCTAATCGTCCTTAGCAGTGTGTGATTTCTTGGGTTAGAGTTGGATGCGATTCGACCAATCGTATTAATAAATTGCAACTTTCTAGTTTAACTAATGCTGAGATTCTTTGACGAAGAGCTGACTCAAAAGTTGTTTCTTTTTCTAAAGGTTAAAAAGTCAATGCTTGGCGATTTAAATAGTTCGGATCGCACTGCGTTTGATCCCAACTGGATCGAGGAAATGATTTTGGTTGCAAACGATGATGAGCCCAATTCATAAAATCATTATAAGCCCTAAAAACGAACGATCCGATCGTCCTAAAAATTGGCGCCAATAGAAGGAAAGGAGTCGGACAGAATTCGATCGGAAATTATTCTGCAGACAATAAATTTCTGGCCTAACCACGACATATTTATTTTACTACCTTCCATTCTGAAGTGTCGAGGCCTGACACTCTTCAGTCTCTTCTTCAATTCCAATCAATCTCACTCCATACCAGATCTACTACGCATAGTCGAATAAATGACACTCCTAGCACATCTCAGACGCCGAATCCCTCGTCTGCGACATCTCCGACTCCCAATCCTTCAAGAACAACCTGTCCACAGTCCCAGGCCGGATGAACCTGATCGGATTAGCCCACCCTTTGGAGCGGCTTCCGTACCACCTCATCCTCACGCCCTCCATCTTCAGGCCGGAGACGTGCTCCACCATCATCCCCGCCGTGGCGTGCCGCACCAACCCCTGGCACCCCGGCCGGTAGTCGTAGACGTCGCCGGGGTCCGCCGTGCACCTCCGGTACGTCAGGCTGACGTTCCTGAAATCGAGATTGCTGAGGAGGCCCCCGCCGGTGGAGCCCGAGAGGAAGACGCCGTTCTCCGACAGGGCGGAGATGTTGACGAAGCGGACGTCGGAGATGGAGCCGGTCTTGGAGGTGGAGTCCCGCGGGCAGGTGGTGATGTAGATGGGCTCCGCCCGTCCCCACCACGAAGGGTGGTAGTACCTCGTGCTCATTTTGATGTTGGAGAAAAGCACGTCCTTCACGTTGCCTGCGATGATCTCTCGATTCACCGCGGTAAATAAAAGAGATGAATGAAAGGTTAATCCGAGGCGAAGTTTAAGCGGGTGGGTACCTCCGTCGCGGATCTGCATTCCGATGCCTCTGTGCGACTCCACGATGGTGATGTTGTCGAAGAAGAGGCTCCTGAAGTCGAACCAGCTCGCGCTCCCGAACTTGATCGCACACGACTTCGTTCGGATCCAGCAATCCTTCACCACCAAGTTGGTGACGGGTCCGGTCGAGGACTTGGGGCAGATCGCGTCGTCGCCCGTGTCGATATGGCAATTTGCGATGAACGTGTTGTTCGAATCCTCCACGTCGATCCCGTCGTTGTTGGGCGAGTTGAAGTCGCCGTAGATGGACACGTTGCGGATCGCGGTGCTGCGGCACCGCACCAAGTGCAAGCTACAGGAGAGGGCAAAGAGTCGTGATGAGACCCGAGTTCGACCCGAATCTGTTTGTTTCTTTTGATTGAGGCCGTCGGATTATTAGATCGATGAAGGTTTAAAAGAGGGCAAAGAGTGGGGGAGACGGCGGAACGCACCACCAGTAGGCCGGCTGGTTGAGGGTGAGGTCGGAGACGAGGACGTCCTCGGAGTCGATGAACCCGACGAGCCGCGGCCGGCACTCGTCGCCGCGGCACGACCCGGTGGCGTTCCAGCTTACCATCACGTTCTTCCTCCAGTCCCGCCGCACCACGAACGCCTCCCCCTGCCCGTTGATCTCCCCTCCGCCGGTGATCCCCGCCCCCCGCACCCTCTCCGCCAGCACCACGTACCACCGCGCCGGATCCTCCGGATAATCCAGTTGCTGCGTCCCCCCCAGGATCCGCGCACCGGGCTCGACATCGAGCACCACCTTCGTTCGCAGCCACACCGTCGCCGTCAAGTAGTCGCCGCCCGCCGGAAACCTAACGCGCCCGCCGCCCGCCGCGGCGCACGCGTCGATCGCCGCCTGGATGGCCTTCGTGTCGTAGCTCTGGCCGTCGCCCACCGCCCCGTAGTCCTTGACGGAGACGACGACAGCGCCGCTGTGACCGAAGGCGGCGCCGGCACCGGCGCAGCTGAGGAGGAGGAGGAGCAGCGGAATCGTCATCGGAGAAGCACCGGAGCAGATTTGGGAGGTATTATTTCTCAACTATATTCCCCGGTACTTATTTTGTTTACAAGTACTAGAACGAGAGGCCCAATGAATCTCCCTGTGATGTGTCGGCCGGAGTACTCTGCTGCAACCACTGATTCCGTGACACCTGTTATTGGGTAGAAACTTTGCGTGATAGGCTGGGAAATCAAATGTATAAACGGGGATTGAAAAAGGCGAACCGTTGATTAGAGAGGATATTGCCTTCAATGGTCGATTTAAGGACACGGTTTTACATTACTATCGTCTTGGATAGAGACCTTAAGACTTCTTTTTTTGAAAAAAATTGCATTAATTCTTTACATCTAAATTATATAATCCTGCAGATAATAAATTAAGCTGTCGTTATAATATCAATAAATCAGTAGAATAAAATAATTATTCTAAAGAAAAAAAAGGAGGAATGGATAAGATGGATCAAGGACGTTGATGTGCTACCATAAAAGTCTGTCTTGTCTTCGACCGGACTTTTTTTATTTTTCAATTATTTAGTGGATCACAGATATTTTTTCTTTGAATCTTATTGGACGAATAATTATATTTGATCGCATGGACATTGATGCGTTGAAATGAGAGCGGGGAAGGTGAAGTTGCGTAACAGTTTACCATCTTGAGACAGAGACATAATAATAAACAGTTATGACAAGAAGAACCTCCCACATCATGGATTACCACGATCACTACATCTCAGTGCATTCATCGTAAGTGTGCTTCAAAGTTAGAGGACCTCCCCTACTTCTTGAGATTAATGTTGTGTGTGTAAATAATTTGTGTGCTGGGCCGGGCTTGTAGTCCATACACGTTATCTGAGAATAAATGATCCATTACATAGTAACTGGGTCACGTGTTTTATTTTTCCCAGTCAAGTCATAAATTATATTTTTTCCTGAAACACCAATTTTTAAAAATAGAAAATGAAAGGTGTTACTTATATGGATTTTATTCCATTTTTTTTAGGTATTAAGAAAATAATATTTATATTCGTTAAAATTGACCGCCGACGCTGAAGAATCTTTTCCGTATCATTTAATTTGAATTAACAGTCTGGCATAAAGGGTGGATGATCGGGCTTATATGTGCAAACATACCCCACGATATTAATTATTCATAAAGCGATGCAGGATGGAGAGTCTTTGCAGCTCTAGTCTTTGTCCGAATGCCATGATGATCTCAACAGCTACTGAATCCACTCTCAATTCAATCCTCATTTTCCCCCGGCTTCCTCGATCAACGAAAAGGCATGAAATATTATAGGGAAAGCTTAAAATCAAATGAAGCATAAATTTTAAGTACGCTCTGCGTGTATCCCATTCGATTAATAAAACCATGTATCCCTTAACGAGGCACACACACATATATATATATATACGGTAGTCATAATAAAAGTGATGTAATAACTCATCCAAACAGCACATGCTCTCACGTGTTCCTAATAAATTAATGTGTTTGTTCATTTATTTATTTATCTGTTCCCCCGGGTTTCGGATTTGACTTGGCTTCCCTCACCATAATTGACTCGACAATATTTCGATCGGAGTCGTTGTTGAAACGAAACGAGCCCCGTATTAATTCGTTGTAGAAAACAGGAAGACAGGCAAACTTATTAGAGTATTTGGTAAAATGACGTGACAAAAACTCATATTGGGCCTTATTTTTAAGAACACTTAACTAGTAGGCCCCAACAAAAAAAAACTAAATTCATGTATTGTCACATCAATGTTTTTAAATTCACTAAAAAGTAGCCCCCGTCAGAGGAATTGCCTCGCCACCTACCGCGTTAATTTTTTTATGGAGGGCGTTATTGTATTGGCAGAGACTATAAAGTTGTTCATATGGTTTTGTATATATGTGTATAAACTTGCCTCTCCACCATCAAAGCTTCGGTTAGCTGCTCTTCTCATAGATCTCATCAGGATCACAATGACTCAAACTAAAGAGTGTTTGCTTATGACTTAGTTCTTGTTTTGCATTTTATTGCTCAGACTAATGAATGCTCCATGTATTATCCTTTCATTTGCATCTAGTCCTGCGGTGGATCTCACTGGGACATGCAAAGTGCAGATAATTATTATGGAACGTAGTATGGACTTTGATAGGCTACGTAAGATTATGATTGGATTATCTGTATACGAGTTAGGATGATACTAAAAATCCTACATGTCCTCCGGAGCACACCTAGTATGTTAAGGCCCATATTGGGCGGGCTGCTGTGATTTCCACGCGTCGACCGGTTCTCAGCGTGACATACGTGGCATGAATGTCACACGTGGATTACCCACCTCACCACACACAGGGGTATTTTTGTCAAAGTCCCCCTGTTTTGCGGCCATCACCGACACCCTGTCTCGCGGTACAGATGATGTTGGCCACACTCTTCCCACCGATCAGTTGCCTACGTGATTCCTACCTCGCCTTCCATTGGCTTCTCCCTGAGTGGGTCCAACGCCTACGCTGATAGTGATAGGGGTGAACTGCGGAGGACCTCGGATGATTTCGACGAACACGAGAGTCCGCTCACCGTCCGTGAGAGTAAGAAGTCCAGCGAACAAGCCACGTGGTGCGGGGCCTTATTGACCGCCCGTTCCGAGTTCCGAAGTCCGTCGCCATCTACCCTGTGGGAGGCTTCCCAGGGGGTAATCTTACCTCTATGTACCGTCACCTCCCGTGCTTTAAAACATCTCCCACCACCGCCTCGCTCGCAGTCTTCCCTTCACTCCCACTGCCGCAGTAAACCACACGCACAAAGAGGAGGAGGAGAAGCGGGCGTCGGTGAGGACGCGTTCGCGTCTGTATTTCAAATTGGGCGATCGCTTCCAGTTTGGAGATCTCACTTCGAATCCGGCATTACTGTGAGATCACACGGGTCGGAGGCCCTTCGCCGTCGGGAGTACAGATCAAGAGAACGGAGAGGACGTGATTAGAGCCGAAAGAAAAGGCGGCGACGAGCTTGTTCGTAAGACATATCTTCTTGATCCTTGTTCTCGCTTGTTGTTTTGTACTTTCGTTCTCTTCGGCAGTCTTTTTTCTTGTTTGGGTTGGTGGGCTTTTCTTTTCGCCCTTCTTTCGAGATTCGCCTCGGGCTGGGATCTATGCCTTTCGCTTCGCTTTTTCCTAGTGCTGGCAACTCTGTCGGATCTTGTTTGGCGAGCGATCTCGAATGGGGGCGCATTTCTTTATTCGAACTTTGGTCGTTTTTGGTTGAGATCTGCACGATCATGTTATAGTTTACTAGAGATGGTTCTTGAAAGGTTTGCATCCGTATTAGGGTTGTCGGTTCTTTTCGTTGTTTTTGTTCTCGCTCGGCAACCCTGGAGCATTCTTTTTCGTGTTTAATGGATGGGGTTGCTGCTTAACTCTTGGCGGATTATCGCTTTTACTTTTTCTTCGAAAGCTGTGCTCCCGGATCCAACTGATTTTGCTTATTCGCCTCGATCTTGAGCAGGGAGAGTCTTAAGGAATCTTAAAAGTTTTTATTCATATTGTTATGGTGAATATCTTGACAGTACCACTAAACTATCACTGCATATTACCTAGTTTGGAATAAACTAACTCTATAGGAAGTTAAATATGACAACTTGTTGTTCCTTAGACCTTACCGTATTGGAATATCAAAGTGTAGGGATCTTACGTGCTTGGAGGAATTATGCTAAACTATTAGTGTACGGTGGTTTTTACAACCAAGAATCTGTATACTCAGTATTCTTTTATATGCTTTTGTGGCTTGAGCTTCCAGCTGCTCGTTCTTACAATAAGGTAGATGGTTGTATCTGTTATCTTGAAAACGAACATTTTCCATGGGTCTTAACCGACAGACAGTCGTTTAAGAGAGAGATATTGAATAGTTATCTCATCTTTATATCGTCTTTTTTCAGGCATTTCATGTCTCCATCATACTTAATAAGTCATCTTTACTGGCAACATTTTATCTGCTGCTATCCATTATTGTGTTGGTATGTGATGCCTTTCCTTTCAAGTACAGCATTCTTCGTGATTAATGTTGAATCACCTAGAATTCTGCTTTAAGAGCAATCATGAAGTTGTGATGACATTCACTGATTTTTCTCGCTGTGTCCTCATTCAGAATTATATCAAGTGTAAAACACCGTCCTTGAACAAAATAAAAGAGTTTGGATCATCTGCCTCTGCATATATCGGACAGTTTCTGGGATACAACGGTGAACGTTTTCAAGCGTGGATTACAGTTGAATATATTATAAAATGGGTGCCAAAGAGAATGGAGAGGAAAGAGATGACCGTTCAAGTGATTTGGAAAGAGATGTAAGACATGGCAAGGAAGGTGAATCAGATTATGAGCCAGCAAGGGATTCACTTTCCTCTCAAGGAGAGACCCCAACGAATGATGACAACAAAATAAAAAGGGCTTCAAGGGTTCCAAAGAAACTCTCAAAAAGAGAACAATCTGACAATAGCTCTCGCACATCACGAGGAAGTGCTAATCGTCAAGATCATGGTAGATTACAATTTAAAACATCAAACAATGGTCAAAAGAAATCTCAAAAGCCTAGTAGGAGTGCAACATCATCAAAAAATTCTGGCAATAAGAAGTTAGAAAATGCAAATATTTCATCCAAAGCATCATCGGAGGTGTCTGAAGAAACTGATGATAAAACAATCGAAGAAGTTAAGGAGATAGATGTGCTGGATGGAGCTCCTGTTTGTGATCATAGTAATGGAACTGATGAAGAAACAATTGACGCAGAAGAAAATGTCATCGATGATGACAGGGCAGCTGTGTACCATAAGATTGAGGAGATGGAATCAAGAATTGAAAAACTTGAGGAGGAGCTTAGAGAACTCGCTGCACTTGAGATTTCTCTCTATTCTGTTGCCCCTGAACACGGAAGCTCTGCGCATAAAGTTCACACACCTGCTCGTCGGCTTTCAAGGTTATATATTCACGCTTGCAAATATTGGACTCAGGATAAGAAGGCTACGGTTGCTAGAAGCACAGTATCAGGGCTTGTATTCATTGCTAAATCATGTGGTAATGATGTTTCAAGGTAATGGAATTTTAGTACATGTAATAGTTCTTCATGAAATGTTTTGTGCATCAACTAACAGTGTTCTTCTCTTAACTAAGGTTGACATTCTGGCTGTCAAACACAGTTGTCCTCAGAGAGATAATTTCTCAAACATTCAGCAATTTGTCCAAATCTAATGGAACTATGAAGGGTGTCATGTCAAACGGTGGTGGAAGAAAAACTGATGAGCAATCTGTTCCACCAAAATGGAAAAAAGATTTGTGGAATAAACAAGGAAAATGTTTTATTCAGCTGATGGAGGACTGGCAAGATACACACACATTTACATCAGCACTGGAAAAAATTGAATCATGGATCTTCTCCCGAATTGTTGAATCAGTGTGGTGGCAGGTAAAATGTTATTTTCCCTTCTTTGTTATATCTGTGTAATGCCTGTGGTTTGTTATTATTATCATGCATGATTGAACTTGGACATTGCTTTCTCAGCAGAAGTATTGTATATTTTGGTTTCACTTCCTGAAATTGGGTTCAATGATATTCGGGATTTTCAAATAAGCTTCTGAAAATGGGAAACCTAGGCAGCACTTTCCATATAATCATACCTGTATGTGATGTTAGTTCAAGAAGTTGTTGTTTAAACATTAATGGATGCTAGAAAGTTGTTTGTAGTCGACATTGTTTGTAGTCGACATACAGCACTTAAATTAGTTTAAGTTAGGGGATTCTGTTTTGATTTCTGCGATATGATTTTGCATGTAAACACAAATAATGTATCACTTGTGTGCGTGTGTTACAATGCCTACTTTGTTTACGATCTTGACATATTGAATTACATAACTATCAGTGATCTCAGCTACTCAAACACTTTGTAATGATAGGAAATTGACAATTAATTTTAATTTGTCTTTGCACCAAAATAGTTGCATTATATCATCAAAAAATGTGTTGATTCGACATTTTCTAATATTATTATTATTTTTTAAATTCTAGAACAGCTAGTTAAATGAGTTACTCAGACAAGCAAAGGGAATAGTGCTACTGGTTATTTTTCTCTAAGAAAGTTAGTGTTAATTTACTCACCAGCATTTGTGTTTTAAGTCTTTAACCCAGATCTCGAGGTCGGGTAGGTGAACCTAGTCCATTTAACTTAATCTTTGATGATGTGCAGCAGCATGCTGCGGTTAGGTAACCACTACTTTCCTGTTTGGCCCTCCTGTAAATTTTAACACACTAGTTAATTTGTGTGTTTCTGGTTGTTAATTGTTCTAAAGCACATTTTACGGTTTATTAGTTTTTCTTTCTACTGATATTTGATTTTGTATTTCAGACACTGACTCCACACATGCAATCTCCAGTAGAGGATTTGTACACTCCAAGAAGCTTAGGAAAATTGTTAGGACCATCACTGGGTGATCAGCAACAAGGAAGTTTTTCTATTAATCTGTGGAAAAGTGCTTTTCATGATGCTTTTAGTAGAATTTGTCCAGTTCGTGCTGGAGGCCATGAGTGTGGCTGCTTGCCTGTATTGGCTAGAAAGGTATTCTCTAGTTTCTTTTATTTAAGGTTACGTTGTTCTTCCCCAGCTCGGGCTATTCGTTTGCAAGTTAATCACTATTATTCATATCATCAGGTGATGGAGCAGTGTGTATCAAGGTTGGATGTTGCCATGTTCAATGCAATTCTGCGAGAATCAGCTGATGAAATTCCAACTGATCCTGTATCAGATCCAATTGTTGACCCAAAAGTGCTGCCAATTCCCGCGGGGGATTTAAGCTTTGGATCTGGCGCTCAACTTAAAAATTCAGTGGGTATCGTTAAGACTAACTCATTTCTGTCGTATATTGTCGACAAGCAATTGTTTTGTTTCATGCGAGAGCAGATATGATAGAAAAAGGCAAATAACTATCAAAGATTTTTTTATTGTTTTATCTTACGCATTTTTTACTTTTACCTAATAGTCATACCTCCATTCAACTAAATTCATCGATAAATATCCAGATTCTAGAAACACTTCAGCTGTTATGCATAGGGACGTGAGTAGATGGAAGGACATTAAACTTTTACTATTCATAGTAACTAACTGTCTAAATTTGCATCTGACACTTTCACTTATAATAATGTGCCATAATCCATTGACATTAGACACTCTGGTTTCGTTGAACTTTATTATATGTAGAATAATTTTTACGTTTCTGACAGTGTTGTATCTGTCATTATGGTTTCATTTTGTTCCGTTGATGTTTTGTGAGTTTGGACGGGAACTGTCATCATGCATTTGATTCAAATACCCTTTCGTAAGGGAACTTTTTATTTCTTAGAAATAAATGGGTTATTTTGGAATCCTTTAACCCTTTCCAATTTGAGCGGATGTCTCAGGAGTGACCCTCCAACCCTTTCGGTTGTTTTATTTTCTGTTGAATACTGCAGATAGGAAACTGGTCGAGATGGTTAACCGATGTATTTGGCATGGACGCTGATGATCCAGCTAAGGATGATAATGACCAGGACGGCAGTGGGGATGAGGATAACATCACCGAAGGGAATGCGGCATCAAAACCATTCCGCCTTCTTAATGAGTTGAGCGATCTTTTGATGCTTCCCAAGGACATGCTTCTGGATAAGGGTGTCAGGAAAGAGGTTAGGCTTTCTTTTGGAAAGAACACGCGTGGGACATTGCTCTTTTTCTCGCTTGCGTAATATATTCTTCTTTTAATTTTACCCTGCGAATAGGTTTGCCCTTCTATCGGTCTGCCTTTAATAACACGGATACTCTGCAACTTCACACCTGACGAGTTCTGTCCAGACGCAGTTCCAGGAGCCGTGTTGGAGGAATTAAACACCGAGGTATGTACGCAGAAGTAAATTAATGATGTCGTACTGGTGTATTCTGGTACAGGACGACGAGTTGACATTGGTCGCTGGTTGTGCAGAGCATCGTGCAGAGGAGGCTGAGCGAGAGGGAGATGAGCGGGGGTGGCTTTCCATGTGCAGCTTCTCCCGTCGTGTACTCGCCTCCCTCATCTATTGATGTGGCAGCGAAAGTGGGCGATGTGGTTGGGAAGGCGGAGCAGCTGGATAGGAGAGCGTCGATGGTGCAGAGGAAGGGGTACACGAGCGACGACGACCTGGACGAGTTGGACAGCCCCCTTGCATCCATAATGGACAACAAGACTCCGCCTGTTTCTCCCGCTGCCGGCGGTGGAGGTGAAGCAACGCATGCTGGTAATGTAAGGTACAAACTGCTACGGCAAGTATGGACTGCATGAGCAATTTGATCCTGCTGGTATACAGAGGACAGTGTTGCATATCTGTTTATAAGGAACTGCTGCAGGAATAACAGGCTCAATCCTCTCTTGTATATCAGTTTTGAAACAAAGTCGGTTATGATTTGATCGTGCATTAGGTCCCCCAAAAGAAGGTAAACTATTTTTTATAATGAAAATGAATTTGATCATCTAAGCATTGCATTTGGGTCATTGTCCCTCTTCCCCTTTCACTTCAACGCCTTCTCTCGCTCCTCCCATGGAAAACCCTCATCGATCTTGACCACGAAGCAGGCGTTCACAAGCGCCGACACAGGCGAGTTAACTGCGTGAGCATAAACCAACCCGCGGTTGAACTTGAGCTCAAATGCGACTCCAACCCAAATGCCAGACTTGGTCTTTGTTGAGCCCGAACTAGACTTGATCCCTCTCTAATAACTATGCCCTTTTGGCCTATAATTAATTGGACGTCTTTGATGATACAATTAATATCTCTGTGCATAAAAGAAATTAGCTCGAAATTAACACTAGGACGCAGTCTAAGAGAAGCAGGTCGAGACGCCTTCCACGTTTTGTCTTCATAGAAGTGGGTATAGAAATTCTACGGGTAAATTAGAAGCTTTTTTCTTCACCGGTTGGTCCCTTAATTAATAATCATGGTCGAAATATATCAGCCATATTTTACATATTTTTATTGATATTAAGAAAAAAAAGGAGAAATAAATATCACAACCTTTTCCTTTGGCAAGAAAAAAAAGAGGAACATACACGGCTTTCTCTGCACGCTTCAAATCTTGACGATTTTGGCCGCCCTAACGACGGGATTGGCGCGCGCGATGGCGGCGCGGCCGGCGGTCTTGTAGTCGTAGCTGCACACATGGCGGTCGGAGTAACGATGCTCGCCGCAAAACAGCTCTCCACAGCGGCACCGGAACCCCGTCAGTCCCACCCTTTTCCGGCACGAGAAGCATCGGTTCACCTGTTTCGCCGGGGCGGCCGGCGTCACGACAGCTTTGGGGGCCTCGTCCGTGACCACCTCCTCCTCCTCCTCTTCGGTCAGCTTTACCGTGTCCAGCGATCGGACAGCAGGGGCAGTTCTGGGGGAGCAGGACAGGGGAAGGGCGGCGGCGGCGGCGGTAGACGCCTGAAAGCAAGACTGGCACATATTTTTGGTGGCGGAGTTGCCGGGGAAGCCGCAGTTGTTGACGCAAAGAGCGTGGGCTTCGTGGGTGTGGAGCTTCGCCTCCTCCTTCTCTCGCTGCGCCATCGACCGATCGATGACCTCTTTCCTCTTCTTGTTAATCTCGGCGATGGAATTGGGACTTCGAGCAGGGGGGATTTGGAATCGACGAACGAAGGGGGCGGAAAGCAGCAGGGGCTTATGAAGGCGGTGTGAACGCCTCGAATGCTCCGATTTCCCCGAACTGCCCTTCTATGTCCTTCCCAAAACGACGAGAATAAGCCCCAAATCATCTGTATTTGAGGGGCCGTTCGGGTAATTAAAACGCTGCTCGCCAAGAGTCAACGCGCAGGGCCGTCCGATTTGACCACCACGTGGGATACAATGAATCCGCGGCGATTCTGTCCACCGTGCGAGTTCGGCTCATCTGCGGCGCATCGCTGGTATTCCTCCCGAACGCGTCGCCAACTCGCAGTTGCGCTCCGCCGTCGACGTGTCATTCGGGGCGGCACGTCGACTCGGCCGACCTGACGTCCGTCGCGCTGACCAGCTAATGGATCGCCGTGACGAGTCAAAATTGGACCTCCGGGCGATACAAACGACGTTTGGAACAAAAATTATCCTCCCCATCTCCGACCCCTCCATCGCTCGGCATGACGCAACGCACCGTCATTATGTAATACATCAAGCTCCACCCATTCGGATAATCTCAACCGCTGGTTCCCAGATTCCACGGCAAGATTAGGTGGTATGAATGCACGACGACATCAAGGGCCAACGAAACGAGTAATAATAAATTAAGGGGCCAACAATGAATTATTTTATTTCATCGAGATCCAATCGCCAAAGAATAACACTTCAATCCAAACACGCACTCATGTTGAGAAACATGAATAATGAACAATAAAAGAAGAAGAAATCAATCAACGGTGGATGAGCATGAGCATTCTTTTCTTCTTCCGTCGATGAATCGGTGGCGATCGAGGCCGGTTGGTGCAATTACTGCAGGAAGAAGGCAAAGAAGGAGAGCACGGAGGCCCCGAGTGCGGCAGCTACGGCGGGGGTAGCGTCGGCGTAGGCACCGCTGATGGATGCGGCCGAGCCGGGCGCGAGGACCTCGCCGACCGCACCGGCAGCGGCGGCGGCGATTTCTGCGCCGGCGGGGGCGACTGCGGCCGCGGCGGTTGCGCCGGCATCCTGTGCGTGGACGGCTGTGGCGGTGGCTGCGGCGGCGACGACGAGGGCGGCGAAGGCGATCTTCTTCATCTCCATTGCTTCGGGTCGGGGTGGTGGGGCTGCGATGCGAAGAGATGAAAAAGGTTTATTGATGATGAGAGAAGTAAGGTAGGGTTTGTACGCTCTCCTTTTGCAGGCCTGAGGAAGGAAGGAGGGGTGGGCGGGGGTTTTATGGGGGCGTTGGGTGGTCGGGAATCGTTCGTTTTCCCCCGGCGATCGTGGTTGGATGTCCGCGGTTTTAGCCCTTGGGTGGACGGCCGTGTTTGGAGTCGAGGCTCGAGGGAGGAGGAGGAGGAGATCGATCTCAGTTACGAGCTCGCACGCGCAGCGCTGTTCATCTCTATTGGGCCGGCCCATAAAACAATCTTTATTTATTTCGTTTACATGATTAGGAAACAAAAAAATTCTTTTTCTTTTCCCTAAAGATAAAGCCAATCTGAAAAGAAAGATCGAGTGATTACTGCTAAAAGATATAAGGGGGGAATTAAGTAAGATGTCAGAGAATTAGATCAGTCATTTTCAAGGGTGGGAAGTGGGAAGATAAGAGAGATGAAGGAAGGACTCTGTTCCTGTGGCCTGCACAGCACTGACATTTATAGACCTGCACACCATCTGCAGCGCAGTACTCCTCCCTGTTTTCTTTTTTTTTCCCTTTAACCAAATAATAAAATGAAACTTCTTTTTTTTTTAAAAGACTCCTCCTCCTCCAGTATTATTATATTTGATATTACTGTTATTACGTGCTTGAATTTATTCTACCGGCACAATGAATAATCTAGTGTTTCTTACCACCCTGCAGGGGCAAAAGGAATTGTTTCTACTTTTTTAGTCCTCCTCTTCACAGAGTTTTATATTTATATATATAACAACAAATTTTTAAATTAAATATTCACATAACAAGGGATGGGTCTGCTCCCAGCTTCCAATTTTTAAATGTCTATCGCACCATATATTTTAGCTCCCCCTCCCCCCATCAAAGAAAAAAAATTAAGACCGTATACAATGGTTAATACCGTATAACTCTTCCATGAGGGTTCACGAGGTATGCAGCAATAAAATCGAGGAAGGAGATGGTTTGGGTCGGACCCATCCGAGTCAAATTAGATGAGGAGCAGGTGAAATCATTAGTTGGTTCAATTGTTTTGATGGGATATATGTCTGGGTGCATGAGGACAGATCCTGACCGCACAGTACGCACCATGTGCAATTAATCAGATGGTCCAGATCGGGCCATCCTTGAACATCGTGTGGACCAGATCATGTTCGATAACAGGTGGGATTGCATTTCATGCATTCGTCGGAGAATTTTTTAAATCTCCGGTTGGTTTTGTTTTGCAAATTACAATACGCCCCCAATTAATAATCTCGGTATTAAATTTAGAATAAGTCACAGTAATTAATGAACATTATTTAATCACGTTTCCATCGGACCGGCCCGACGCAGCAATAAACCTAAACCCCCCCTACGTATTAAAACACTCGAATGGGACGGCTGAACGAGATGGAGCAGCCGTCTCCTATTTTGACCCATTCCTAGGTTTAATTTTTTTTAAAAATATACTCGTGTAGAATACCTCTGCAATGAACATTACGTATATGGTATATCTTTTATTATTAACATCATGTTGTCGTTTTAATATACTTTTAACAGGTGCATGCAATGATATTACATTGTGTAGCATCTAGCTAGTTCACACAGATTTGTCCGGTGCACGCGATACGTGTTTGGATTTTGACCTCATCCATCTCTTGTCTTGCTCCAGGGATGTTGGATTTGCCATGCTCTGCACTAATATTTTGTTGCCTGTATACGTGACCACCTGCTTTATATAACATATATACGTATGTGAGAAAGTGACATTATAGAGTGAGTTTTACTGTTTAAATCATCAGATGCAGGCGAGTATTATTAGTTTGGGTTACATCTTATGCTTCCTTGGATGGAGAAAATAAAAGAATTGCAGGTTCTTTTCCTTCTTAAAGAAGAAGAAGAAGAAGATGCAGGCAATTATATACAGGCGTAGACATAAAAGTGAAAGAACTGCAAGAGACTAAAAGGCGAAACCAAAAAGTAGCTGCGAGAAGGAGAAAAAGAAATATGACGAAGACTAAATAAAGCCCCAAGGAAAAGCCAGAAGCAGAAAGCCTTGGCGCAGTTGGATAAATATATACATCCTTTTTTTTTCTTCCCACGTACACGCTACGATTTATTCATCAAATTAAATTACCTATCCATCATCTAATTAGCAAACCATTAATAATCGAGCAAGGCAATTGCTGTCGCCGTCGATTCATTAACTTAAAACCGAACTAATTGATCACCGGGCTTTGTTCGATCTCCGACAACGGCTCGTCGTCTTCGTCCTCCGCGCCGGGGCAGGCGCGGGAGGAAGAGGGGGATGGGGAAGGGGAGCGGGAGCGGGAGCGGGAGGAGGAGTCGGCGGTGGCGCCGGCGGCGGAGGCGGTGAGGGAGGCGTGGCCGCGGCCGAAGGACTTGACGTGGTCCTTGAGGGAGCGCTTGTGCTTGAAGTCGGAGCCGCAGACGCAGAACCAGAGCTTGCCGCAGTTCTTCTCGTGGGTGCGCCAGTCGCCGCGGACGGCGAAGGCCTTGGCGCACTTGCGGCACGCGAAGGGCTTCAGGCCGTGCTTGCGCTTGTAGTGCGTCTGCAGCGTCCGGAAGTCCTTCAGCGGCCGCGACCGCGGGTGGTCGATGTTGTTGGCGCACCCCGGTGCGCAGCAGTAGCACGGCAGCCGGAGCATCGCCGTCGGCTGGATCCCCCGCAGCGACTCCGGCCCCTTCCGGTACTGCGATCCATGCCCCCACATATGCATCTGTACATGTAATTAAACTCGTGTGATCATTATGTTCGACTAATTAATTCTATTATCACATGCATTCCTAAATTAATCCAAATATACATACAGAGTGATTAACTTAGATAATATATTTTTACTAATAATGTGCATATAAATCTGACTTCTTAAGAAGAATAACCTTCTTTTTTTTCTTATCTTTCTATCAGTCTGTCTATGTTTAATTTGCACTCATCTTTTTTGCAGCTGCGCCGCTGATGAGCTCCTTCAAATTGAACTACTGTTGTTGTTGGAGAGTGTCATTGAATTGGTCAAAGAAACAATTGATGGAAGAAATAAATACCACAGTCGAAAGAAAAGATTCACTGCACTGCATGAGCATGGACATGTACATACTTGGGAAGATCTAGAGAGAGAGAGGAAGAGGGAGTGAGTACAAGAACCTTGAGTTGCTTGAAATATTTAGTGTGGGTGCAGTATGTATATGCTTTATTGGTTCATCTTCTTCAAGAAAACAAACAAAGATCTTTTATTCCTTACATGGAACTTTGATCACAACTCCCAAAGCCTGCATATATCTACTATTTGCTAATTTTGAGGTTTACATATATTTATATGTATATAGTATGCCTATGATATGAACAAACTCCAAAAGCACAAAAGGCATGATGATGATGATGATAACATTAGTCCATGACTAGTTCAATCACATAAAAAGCAGTGACTGACTTGCTTCATGTACAATTTGTGCACACTCTCCTCCTCCTCCTCCTCTCAATTAAATGGATTTTTTTTTCATAAAAAAAACTTGATGTAATAACTAAACACTAGCTAGCTACGCAGTGAAAATAAAAGAAATCTCTCACCTTGAAGTTGTTAATTGTACTGCTATTATCTTTCCGTGCATCAATTAATTGGAAAAAGTGATGAGAACTTAAAGAGAGAGAGAGAGAGAGAAAGGACTAAAGCAAGGAGGAGGAGGAGGAGGAGGAGCAGAAGAAGAAGAAGAAGTTGATCACCTGCATATTGTTGTACCGGTTGAAGGTTTTGCAGCAGACGGGGCAAGAAAACTGCGTAGGGCCAATGAGGATCTGCGAAGGGGTCGGAATCCAATACTGCCCTCTGTTGATCCTTCCCAGGGGATTCGAAGGGTACCCTAAATTGTTAGGAACCCCTCCTGCTACCTCCTCCTCCACCTCCTCCTCCTCATCACCATCGCCGCCACCGCGCTCTCCGTCTCCTAACAATTCCTTATCGTTATTATCATTACAGTGAGTCTCCGAGTTGGAGATTCTTGATATCAGATCGACTGCACCAGGGCTCGGCGGGCCGATGTGAAGGGCGATGGCGAAGGAATCATCCTCGACGCCGGCGGTCGCCCTGCCGTCGTGCTCCTTTCCCCCGCCCTCGTCTCGGCAGCGCACGGGGCTGAGGCGGAGGAGAGGGAGGGCTTCCCTCACCGGAGGAGGAGGAGGGGAGGGAGGGCGAGGAGGCCACGGAGGGGAGGGGGTCTGGGAGAGGGCTGCAGCTGGATAGAAGTGGCTTTGGAAGACCCTGAAGAAGTTGGTGTAGGGATCCGCCATGGACGGAGAAAGAGAGATGGGGGGAGATCGATGGATCGACAGCGAGAGGAGAAGGAGAAGGAGAAGGAGAAAAGGAGAAAAGAGAACAATAAATAAGAACAATAAATGTGAGCAAGTGAGAAGAGGGGGGAGAGAGGAACAACCTGGCCAACTATAATAATACCAAGTTTCCAGTAAAAGTAAAAGTAGTATAATACCATGTGAGCGCAGTAAAAAAATTTACCCACAAAACTTGATAGGGAACAACCACGACCTCCATACATTACCCATGCTTTTGGGCAAATATTTATACACGAAAACCCTCGTGCCGTCATCTCGATTTCTTAATCTTGCAGACTAATAAATTCCGACGAAATTACATTATATGTATATATAGCCCTAACAAAGAATCTTAAATCTTTGACCATTTGGTTAGATATTCATCTTTGAATCAAAATAATATTTTAATTATATACATATTCATTGGTTTAAAAAAGAAAGTTTTGAATTTTTTTTATAATGATGCATTTAATCGGGTATAAAAAGTAGGTTTGTTTACTAACGTCGTCGTACTTATTATTAAATAATGTAAAACTATATTTTTTATAGTTAAGGAAATTTAATCAGCAAGTCCTAATCTTTATAATTAATTATTTGAAAAAAATAGTGCGTCTTGAATCAAGTGAGGAGATAGATTTAATGAGAGAGAATAGTGTTTATGGGTTTCGTATTGATCAACCGCGATGAAATAAATGAAAAAGTTTTAATGAGATGGCGAAATCGTATGCACCAGTATAATAATAACAATAACCGCATACCTCCACCATTAAATGAAGTGCTGAAAATGACCCTTGCCTAATTTATTTGTACACTTTCATCAAATTGCATTCAACTAAGATTGCAACGTATTTGGACTTAATTCAATATTTTTGTAATTAATTATTCCTAACTGTATCTGCTAAAACTAATCCAAACACACACACATATAATATATATATACATATATAATAAGGTTTTTGAACTAGATGACATCATTTTATGCAGCGTACCCAGTTCCTAATATATAACCTAATGATGATTATTATGAGTCATTATCTTTATTAAAAACCCCAAATCTTAATTTTAATAGATTACAGTGAATTTAGATGATATGTTTGTTTTCTAAATTGTACTTCAATGGTAAATATTAGGAAAAATATTTTATAAATAGAATAATTAAAATTATATTGTTTGCTCGCGTCCTTAATCATGAGAAGTTTCCCACCGTGATTGCAGTGTTTATCTGAAAACCTTGTAAGTAAAAAAAGAAGAGGAAGAAGAAAAAGGAAGCTAATGACTGGGAAGGATGGAGTAGCATTTAAGCAGACTAATAATTTATGTCATTGCTGCAATGATACGAAATGTGGCAGCAGCTGCCGTATGCAGGGCAAGTAGTGTAGGTGGTGCATGCAGTGTAACAATAATGTACGTGCATGCATATGAATAATTGGCATCCACGGTCAAAAACAAAGGCGCCCCCCCTCCCTCCTTTTCCAACGCACGGAAAACGCGTTTCATGTTCATCGTGAATTATAAGTCCGTCCTCATCAACTTCGCGTTCAAATTTTTAGAAAATATGTAATCAGTATGTTTCTGCTCCATGCAAGTTTTTAACTAACTGTGAAACTCTGCTGCTGCTGCTGCTATGAGAGGAAGGTATATATCATAACATATATTATTCCCCCCAGCCGTGCAGAATTGCACACAGTACATCAGAAGAATATTACTGTCCATTAGTCTGATCCCTTGTTCGGATGTTTAAGCATTTAATTAAGTGCTCTGTGAGTTTTCTCTCACAGCAGCAGCTTCAAAGTATAACTGAACGGACGATGGGGCGGGGTGGTACAGTGCGAGGTATTCAATGGTAATAGTCGCCTGCGGCATATACAATAAAGATGAAGAAGAAGCAGGATGATAAAGAAGAAGGACTCCCTCCCTCTCTTTCTTCTTCTTCTTCTTCTTCTTCTTCTTCTTCCTCTTCTACTTCTTTGCGTTGCGTTCATGTGGGCTGTATAGTGTTATGGTTGGATTTCACAGGCGCACATCGATTCATTCAATTGGTCTTAATTAGTTTCCCTCAAAAAGATAAGAAGAAGAAGGAGAAGAAGAAGAGAAAATAAAAAAGGAGGTTAACTGTTATTATTTCCATGGGAATCGATTAGTGTCACTGTCAGGGGCTGTGGGAGAGGGTTTAATTGAAGCTGAAGCACACACGGGGTCCCCAAAATTACTAATCTCCACGTTGGTGAAAGGGGGGGAGGGGCCACTTTCTCCCTTCATCTCAATCTCTTTATTTATTTCTTTCTTTCTTATAAATTCACCCTTCTGCGTTGCCAGCTACATCTACGCTTAAAAAGCTATGTCCTTTTTGCTTAGATTAGGGTTTTATTCACTTCTTATTCCTTTTATTATTGTGTGTGAGGGAGAGAGGGAGGGAAAGAGAGAAACCCCTTCCAAATTACACCATTTCTAACTGGTGTACGCTGAACTGTATTGCCTTGACATCATCAATTAACAATCAAAAATTTTGATAAAATAAATATCAATATATATATATATATATAAAGCAAAGCTTCTTTCATCAGAAAAGAAAAGAAAAGAAAGAAAAACCAGCTTCATAAGTACACAGCAATAAATTTGTTGAGAAGAAAATATGATGCCGTGCATACCTATCTATTTAAGAAAAATGCAGTGTGCTACGTGCATGTGGTCCTTAATTATATATAATAAGGTGAAGGGTGTTTTGCTGATACATAGTAGAGACTAAGTATACAGTTGGGAGGGGGTAACGGTACGTTGGTAAAACCTGGCTGCATACCCATCATTATTTTGTCCACTCTTATACAAAACTTGTTTCTTTCCCTTGGACTTGTCGCAATTCACTTGGCCTACTGCTCACGAAAGAATCTATTCCACTTTTAGTTCCTTATTTACCATCCATCTCTCTATGTTTTGTTTTTCTTTTACACATCCACCTACGTACACTGACTTCCCCTTCCCCCCTCCCCATCAACATTTCTCTCTCTCCCTCTCTTTGTATGTGTGTGTGTATATATATATCTCTGCGTATAGATAATAAATCAGTGCGACAAGAAGGCTGTAAAAGGCAGCATGCAGTACAAAATATGAAAGGGCTAGTTGATGGAGATGCCAAACACCAAGCTCTATATATAAAATATATCCTTCCTCGATCAATCGCTAGCTAGAACCCAAAAAACTTGTTGCCAACTCATTGTCTGCTCATTGCAGCGGCCGCTTGTTCCCCCTGACAGCTCAAGTCATGCAGAATCTTTTCTATCATTATTGTTTGCTTAGAGTTGGAAAGGACCATCTAGATAAATAGATTGATGGGGATGCAAGCATTATATATGTATACATATACACACAGGGTTTATATATATACATATTATCTGCATGTTTGGAGAGCAAAGCTGCAGCTCTAGATCTTGATCTAACTCTGTGAGATCCGGACAGGCACCGGACACAATAATTCTTAGCTCGGATTCCTTCGGACTTCACCTGCATTGCGAGGTGTCTGTCTTTGCACACGGACAGCATTTTTTGTTCTCTTCCACTCGATCGATTCCTTCTCCTACCTTCCCTTCCTTCCCACCTCGGGTTTCAGAAAACTGTACATGCGTGTATATAATTCAACCGTCTCATAATTTACAATGAAAGCAGGAGCGGAATAGAATACATGATGCATGCATAATCCAAGACAGTCCTTAAAAATGTCAGTAGCTGCCTGACATGATTAATTCGCAGACGCGGAGAATGCAGTGCAATAATAAGGAGAATAATTATACATGGCAAATGCAGACGCGGTTTGGCGAACTGCTGCACGCCCCTTGGCCCTTGCTAAGAAACAACTCCACCGAGGCTGGCAAATTTTGTGCCTCTCTGCCTGCGTAGCAGTCCATCTACGTCATCCAAATTGCTTCCCTCCAAACTCATCTTTTCCACTTGAAAGCTACGACACCACCTCCGCCTCCTGCTTCCTCAATACTACTACATCTTTCTTTCTTTCGCCTCCCCCAATGAATTATTTCCATACTCCATACTCCCATACTCCTACTCAGATTTGATCCAATACATGCGCCGGCCCAAATCGAGGCCCACTCGGCCTCCTGAGGTGATCATATCTTGGCCGTCCAATTGTGTTAAATATATATACCCACGCATGGGAGGGAAACGAATCCGACGGTATGGATCGTCGATGAGAGGTGATGGACCGCTGAGGATGCGTCCGGCTGTCGCTCGGTTTGAACGTGCAAAGTGGAGGAGCCTGACCATTTTCTCCCTCCCTATTCGCGCTGCTCTCTTTTCGCGCTCCCTCCGCCACCTCTCGCTTGAACGCTTCACACTCCCCCCCTTTTAAAGAGGGAGGGAGAGCCGCTCCCATTGATCGATCGCGCTTCCTCCTCCTCCTCATCCTCCTCTCGGCTTCGCCCGGAGATCACACACGGATCTTTGCGTTCGCCACCGGTATATCCATATCCTTTCATTTCGATCTCCTTTTTTGACGAATTGGCTTCTTGATGCGGATGGATCTCGAGCTTCGTCTCTTCGATCTATTCGTATCGGTAGATCTCTGAAGCGCCGTGATGTGCTTTTTTTCCTTAGTTTTGTTCATTCGTGTGCCCTCGCTGTTCTGATCCGAAGAAGGTGGATCGGGATTCGCAAGCTTTAGGTTTTGATTAGATCCGTTTGGATTGTTTATGCCGGAATTTCGGATTAAAATACGATCCATGGCTTTCTTCCAGGAAACCATGGCAGATCGGATTGACCACCCGACGGTGATCGAGAAGGTTAATGGAGGGATGTACCGCCGGAGGTCCAGCTTCTCTCCGGACCTGCATCCGCTGAGCTGCAACCTCTACGCTTCCTCCTCCCTGTACGAGAGGAGCTTCAGAACCGAGAACTACATCAATGGAAGATTTCAGAGAATGCCGATGGGGTTCGGCAATGATGGCAGCGTTATCCCCGCTACGACATCCTTCTCGCCTGTTTTTGCCCCTGCTCCCGCTGAAAAGGGGTTTTCAGGCTTCGTTATAGACTTCCTTATGGGTGGAGTTTCAGCTGCCGTTTCCAAGACCGCTGCTGCTCCGATAGAGCGTGTGAAACTCCTGATCCAGAATCAGGATGAGATGCTCAAGAGCGGTCGTCTCTCTGAACCTTACAAGGGAATTACTGATTGCTTTACCCGAACCATGAAGGATGAGGGTGCCATGTCGCTGTGGAGAGGCAACACAGCTAATGTGATCCGTTATTTCCCCACTCAGGTCAGTTCTCTGCACATGATATTCCACATTTACTTTTTTCATCCACTAGGTGTTTATTTGAGCACGCAGCTTATGGAGTGTCAAATTGATAACCAACTATTTAGATCCTTTAGAAATGAACGATCTCTCAATTTTTTTTAAAAAAACAACTAACTATTTGGAATCCTGTTTGTTTAATCCAGGTTCAATTTTGAGTTTTTTGTCGTTAAGTAGCACTGTGGCAGGTTCTTCTGAACGAATACTTTGTTTTTTAAGATTAGTCATATAAACGGTAGGCCTGTTCGGTAACTAAAAACCTGCATCTATACATCATGAGCTTCATGTGGTTCAATTGGCTTAATGAAGTGCTAAGATTAGGGTAAGTGCCATGCTGCATCAGTTTAGCACAAGCAAATGCCGAGATAGATAGGATGCCTATCTGTGCTCATGTTTTCTCATCTCTCTCTGTGTTGAAATCAGAGTATTATTTTGGATGTCTATATAGGACTTGCTGTTTCTCTGAACAATTATTGGAGTTATTACTGGTTGATTGGATATAACTTCATAACATGCTTTTTTTATGATGTTGCTTCCCAGGCTTTGAACTTTGCGTTCAAGGATTACTTCAAGAGAATGTTCAACTTCAAGAAAGAAAGGGACGGGTACTGGAAATGGTTCGCAGGGAACCTGGCTTCAGGCGGTGCGGCTGGTGCTTCATCCCTGCTTTTTGTCTACTCCCTGGATTACGCCCGTACGCGTTTGGCAAACGACGCCAAGGCAGCAAAGAAAGGAGGAGGAGAGCGGCAGTTCAACGGCCTCGTCGATGTGTATCGGAAGACCATGCAGACGGATGGCATTGCCGGACTCTACAGAGGATTCAACATCTCCTGCGTCGGAATCATAGTGTATCGCGGCCTCTACTTCGGCATGTACGACTCTCTGAAGCCGGTGCTCCTCACCGGAAAGCTACAGGTCTTTGAATTCTCGTGCTTCGTGTACTTTTGTCTTAAGCGTGCATAAAATGTTTCGCCGGTGAGCACCGTTCGTTGAAACAAAATGCAGGATAGTTTCTTCGCTAGCTTTGCCCTTGGCTGGCTGATCACCAACGGAGCCGGGCTCGCCTCTTATCCTCTGGACACCGTTAGGAGAAGGATGATGATGACATCCGGAGAAGCCGTCAAGTACAAGAACTCAATGGACGCTTTCAGTCAGATCTTGAAGAACGAGGGCGCCAAGTCCCTCTTCAAGGGCGCCGGCGCCAACATTCTCCGCGCCGTTGCTGGCGCCGGCGTGCTGGCCGGCTACGACAAGCTGCAGCTCATTGTCTTCGGCAAGAAGTACGGCTCGGGTGGTGCATAAGAAAGGAACGCATCGGTCTTCCACAGCTCTACTTTTTTGCTCGAGATTTTGAATCAATACTCACGCCTGTCTTTTGACGTGGAATTTTGATTGTTTTACTATTGTTTTGGAGAGGAGGAAGATCCTCTTCTCCCCTACTTTTCTTTTCTTCTTCTTTTTGCAGAGATTTGTTCTCCGTAACAGGTTTTATTTCAGATCTAATGATAGGAACCCTGTCATCCCATTTATTTATTATATATGCTTCATGACGTGAAGAGAGATTAAATGAGTTCTGTCGTGCTTCATTACTCTTCTCTGTCATCATGAGTAAACTCGACGTTAGAAAAAAGTTACATAAATCAAATTTTCTTAAATAAACATGATTGGTTTATATACATAACAACGACATTCGTGGAGAAGGAACTTGTGAATAATATTCTAAAACTCGTCGAGTTAGACGCAGACCAATACAAAGAATAAATCATTTGAAACCACGAGGGATTATTGACTCAAGACAAACTCGGCAATTAATTCCTTCGTTTTCTAATGAACAAATAAACTGGCCAACTACGCAGCCGCAGCCAGCCCACGAAACCAATTCATCAGCCTTCGAGCGCCGCCATCGCCTCCGACCTCCAAAACTTGGCCTTCTCGAACCCGTTCACGAAGAACTGGAAGTCATCGATGGCCTGGTCGATCTCCTCCTCGGTGTTCATCACGAACGGCCCGAGCTGCGCCACCGGCTCCCCCAGCGGCTCGCCTCCGACGAGCACGAACCGGGCCGGCTTGGGCGACTTGTTCCAGACCTCGAGGACGTCGCCTTGGCCGAGGAGCAGGAGGTTGTGTGGCCCGACCGCGGCGGTCTTCTCCGCCCCGAACACCGCCTCCCCCTCCAGCGTATAGGCGAACGCGTTCCAGTCCGGCGGGATCGGCTGCCGGAGGTGCGCCGAGGGCTTCAGGGTGAAGTCGAGGTACATGGTCGGCGTCCTCGTGCAGACCGGAGACCGGGTGCCCATGGACTCCCCGGCGATGACCCGGACCTCGACGCCGTTCCGGGAGGTCTGAGCTATGTCCTTGCTCTGCAGCTCCTGGTAGCGCGGCTCGATCCTGCGATCGCCATTGATGAGTTTTTAATTAGCAGTCTTTAATTATATGATCCAGCCTGCATGAATTGAATTCTAGGCAGGGTTTTGAATTATGTTGGATTGGAAGGGAAGCAAAACAATACGCATTTTTTTTGATGCTCCGATAAGAGGGATTCACCTAATTCAAACTGGGTGGGGCTAATGATTTAGAAAGGGCTTTAATTATTACCAGCACAAATTGTCCAAAAGTTTTGGCAGTTCCATCCAACGTAATCATTAGGGCATCATACCGAGCATATAAAAAGATTTATTAAAAATAATTATACCACGAACATAACGTTGATAAATAGTAAAAATTAATTTTTTATGTACTATTCGACTACATTTATTAGTAATGATTATTTTGATGCACTAAAAAAATATTTTTTAGTAATATTCAGTTACTTTGACGCAGGATTTAATACCATCTTCTTTTTTTAAAAAAATATCTAGGAGCAGCCTCAATTAAGGATTTAGAAAAATATCGATGGCATTAATGGACGGCCACGCCTAAATCATTTCCCATGGATTCTTCCAAGCCACCTCCAATTAATCGTTGCTCGTTGATTAATTATCAATTCTGTGCAGAGTGGAAAGCGACTAATTAACTAACCCACCCCACTGCTTTCAAAAATATCAAACTCGTAAATCCGTATATTATTCAATGTTTTCCTCTTTCTTTCTTTTTTCTTAAAAAGAGTTTTGTGTTACTATTCTAACCTTTTTTTAATTTATTGTTTTCGAAGATATTTAGATTAAGGTAATATGGAAGTGAACTTTTTGTTATCATCATTATGCAGTGCTAGTGTTTGAGCCTCAAACTAAACTGCCCTTTAGAAGGAACATAGATGGAATAAAATGTGACTCACATTTTGTTGTGGGAGGAGAGATTGACCCAAAGCTGGAGGCCCTTGGAGATCCCGGGGGCTGCAGGCATCTCGGAGTGGACGATTCCCCTCCCGGCGGTCATCCACTGCAGGTCCCCTGCTTTTATGGTTCCCTTATGCCCTTCAAAATCTTCATGCGTCACTGCTCCCTGTAATATGCATAATTAGTCTTGCATTTACAAATTACCGATGGTTAGGTCGAACTACGAGTCAATATATAAATCTTTCTTTCTTTCTTTCTTCTTCTTCTTCTTTGGTGCGCGTGGGCCAAGTGCGATGATGAGGTATCAACCAACTCACTCGTTTGTTTTCCACGCTTATACTTCTTTTTTTCTTCCCCCCTTTCTCTCCTTTTCTCTCTCCTGTAACTCATTAATAGAAGAGAAAGTTTTATTTACCTCGAGCATGTACGTCACTGTTTCAAAACCTGGATATAAAAGGACAGGAAAAAAATTAGGTAAGCGAAAAGAACATCAAATCAGAGATTAAATGCATTGGGGGTTCCTGAAAGAAGAATTTATATACCTCTGTGAGGATGATCAGGAAACCCAGCAGGAGCGGAGACTGCAAAGGCAAGCACACACCATGACCAAAACGAAGAGAGATGGATACTTAATCAGACACCGACATTAAGCCTCTCCGATTCTTTTTTTTTTCGGCGGATTAAAGAAGACTCACCTGAGAACTCATCCAGCACGAGAAATGGATCAAAGTACCTCAACTCGAATCTGAAACGAATTAAGGAGGAGAAGCCATTAATCCAACAGTGGCAGGAGAGGAAAGAAGAGTCGGATGATGGGGGGAGCGATGAATCCTTACCTTCCGATGCTTCTCCGGACGACGGCGCCTACGCCTTCCCGCTGCGGCCTCGCCAGAAACTTCCTGGCGACGAGGCGAGGCTTCTCCAGATCACAGCAAGACGTCCCCGTCGTCTTCTCTGCCATCCTCTGTTCCTCCTCCTCCTCCTCCTGATTATTATTATGCACTGCTTTATATATATATATATGATGGGGGAAATGAAGAGAAAAAGAGAGAGGTGGAGGGATGGTGGAGCGAGTACGGGAGAAAATGGACTCCGACTTCGACAAGTTTCCTGCCTGCCTGCCTTCCTTTCTTGGGGTATGAGGAGGTTAAGACTTTTTTTCGGTTGCTCGTTAGATGAGGGTGAAGTAGTGATTTAAATATCATCATCTCGATACCTTCCTTCCTTCCTTCCTTCATCGCCATTGGATGGCGTTTGGATTTGGATTTTAGTATCCCGTCCGTCCTCTTCGTTGTTTCGTGGCCTCGCAATCGCACACCCGTCCTTTTTCCTCCCCCCCGCGTCTTGTCGTCATGCCGACGCCGTGCTGACTTAAGACCGACTCCCCCTCCCATCCCTCTCCGGATCGGGTTTCTCTCCTTCCCTCGACCCGATCCGACCCTGTCGAGGTTTAAATTATAATTAAATTCCTTCGGTCCGACGTCATCCGTATCTCACATTATGCAAACGGCACTTTCCATCTTAATTGCTTTTATATATATAAAAAATAAATCAAAATCCCCGTTCTATTCAGACGAAAAAAAAAAAGGAAAAGGAAAGTTGATGCATATTTTATTTTTTAATTCTGTTTCAATGGCAGATCTGTTTCTAGTATGATACCAATATCCAGTTAATTAATCTATAATCATCGATCAGTGGATCTGGAATCAATTCAATTTTTTGGGAATTGATTCCGGATCAATTAATCTGATGAGTAAACTTTTAACTTTTTATTTTTTTAATACATATATATATATATATATGGCCGGCCGAAGCATCCATCATGCTGACGTAGGGATGACGTGAGGATTTTCGGCATATTATTCGGAGAATTATGGAGACACGTGGTCAAGTTTTTATCTCCGTGTGACGGTTGACCACGGGACCGGGTTTTTTAAAATATATTATTAACTTGAATCGTGCTGCACGCATCGATTTGATATAATTTTATCCGTGGGTCAACGCGTTCGCACTGTGGCCAACGAAGCCGAGCGTTCGTATGAGGATTCTGAGGCGGCCGTGGAGATCGAGATCGAGACCGAGACGGAGGCCTACGTGGATAATTTTGGTCAAACCGATCTCCATGCGGAGTCGGGAGTTGGATGCAAAAAGATAAGACCGAGAAGATTAAGGGTTGGGAATTAAATTAATGGATTGCGTGGTGGCTACGGGTTCACGTCATGACGAAGAGTGACCCAAGGATGATATAATAACATTATTTTTCCATAATAATAAGGAAACAATTTTTTTCTGTTTGCCGCGAAGGGATCCTACGTGTCATTTTAAAAAAAAAGATCTGTCGGGTTGACTTTTGAGAAGAACATCAGATAAACTCGAAGGCGAAACGAAGCGGTTGACTTCGGAGTAGATAAGTTATAGACACCCCAGATGATATATTATAAATCAATTTTTTTTAAAGGCTTATGTTTCTTTTCCTTGGCAGGAAAAGGAAAGGATATATATATTTAACTTAGTGCATTAATTTAAAATATTTTTTTAAACAGACGAGTGTGGACGGATAGAAAAAATTATAACCTTAAAAAAAAAGTTATATCATCGTACAAGAAGATCGTGACGTCATGCAAAATGCAGTATGATGCAAAAATGGGTCGATTTTGTTCTACTGCTATTGGTGGGTGACGTCATCTCTTGGGTTTTAAGCTGTGCCTCCCCACTCCAACCCATTAGGTAATTGTGGGGGCGGCCTGCCTCTGATAAGTGGTCCGTTCAAATGTGGGAACCACGGCAAGTATAAAATTTCGCTAGAATGGAAAAAAAGGGAAGATTTGCTTACGTGGACATATAAGCGGCTGCGTCGACATGCCGATGCAATGATGACATATGATGACGTGGGCCATGTAAAGGAGGAAAAGAGGGGGGGTCGCCTTTAGATTCAGAGCAAGTAGTAGTAGTCGGTCATCATTCGGTCCAACCCATCCTTCCTTCCTCATACTGGTAAATAAATAAATAAAAAAAGGTTTGGTCAGCTAGATTTTGTTTAGATATTAACTGTACTTTTTAATTAAAACTTTAAGGATCTAAAACAGATTTCACTTGTAATAAATCTGCATTTGGGCCACGTTTTAAGGATTAAAATCTGGGTGGGCTGTCAGCAACCGTGCAGGTTTCTTCCCAGCGGCAGCATGTTTGAATTTGAAGGAGTCCATGCTTTTGAAGAAGGCCCAGTGAGTTTTTGCCAACTTTATTTATTTCATAATCTTTCAAGACATTTCCGACAATAATAATTAAATCATTAAGCTGGAAATCCTAAAAGTCGAAGGAATAAGTGACGTTTCCAGTTCAATCTTATCTGAAAAATATCTAAAATTAGATCCGACGCAGCATGCATGTCTTCCCCTTTTTAACCAGAAAAAAAAAACCTGGAACCAAGTCGTCGATCATATCTCTCTCCTTATCCAATTAGCTAGCACTGGAGAAGCTGCTCGCCACTGCTCCGCTGCTGTTACTTGACGATGAGATGACTCGTCCTCCCCCTGCACTGAACTCATTTCTGAACACCACACGAGATATAGATAAAGAAAGAATAATTCCTTGTTTTGTTGGCGGCTTCAAGCTCAATACTCGTCCGCAATACGGAAGAGAATAACACTTCGACCGTCTCTGCAATCCCAGAGAAACAAATCAAGATCGGTCAAATAGATTCTTCTTATAGTAAGTATTAAAAAGAAACCCCCCCAGAAAAAAGTAAAAGAAAACTAATTTGCTGAAGAGAAAAGAGATAGATATAGCAGAATGAAAGCTGCTTTAACCTTCCAATGATTGGTTCCTCAGCAGGCAGGCCAAACACGTTACCTCTTATCCTGGACCTCCTATCACTAATAGACAAACATTTGCTTGCCAAATAAACCAGAGAGAAAGATAAAGTGAAAGAGAGGGGATCTGATAAGCATATATCCAAAGATCACACCCCAATTTGCAGGCACAGAGTGCCCTGAGAGCTGTTTCACTTTGAACCTTTCGACAACAGCCGTGATCGTAGATGGATGCACACACCGAACTTTTCAACACCAAGTTCATCATGAGTGGGAATACTTTGATAGCATCAGTACATAGAATTATGCAGTCGTATACTTCTATCTACATTTGAATCTAACCTTACATAATTGCATAGGTTTATTCAAATATGACTCGAGCAAGTGAATGTTAAAGCTAGCGTTCATACTAAAGAAAATTAACCTAGAAGTTCCAATATGAGAAAATAGAGCTACCACAGGAAAAAGAATGACTGTCATTAGGTTATGCAGGTGATTTGTTTTAAAAAAAAATTCTAAAATATGTTTTAGAAAAAATCCCACAAGAGAATACTTAAAAGAAACCGAACCTGGCAAGGTTGAAAATTGTCTGTACCTAACTTGAAAATCTAAAAGCTCATGCAACATTTCACATGGAACATGTAAGAATCTAATAAGTTGAAAGATAGCAGAAGATTAGTTCCTATCTCTTATTTCCTTCGAGAGTGAAGGATAAGTTTTAGCATCTATTTGGTCTACAAATCAACTGAACAGACCCCCCAAGAATAAATAAAGATGAAAAATATTCTTGTATTTTTTGTAAAGTGGACTCGGATATGCCAGACCTGTGGTTTTTGGAAAAAACAAATCAAGAAATCACTAGAGAAATCGATCTAGCTGTCAATTTCCCAGACAGAGGCTTTGTTAGTTTACTTCCTAATAGTCCGTTTCGTAGTAATAAAGACTACCCCACTAAAATCAAACTTGTGGTGCAGGATCAGCTCAGGAGAGGAGTGCATTCCATCATTAATTCCTTTTGCTTGCTAAGTGCTTGACCTTCGCCATTCTAATGCGATTTGACTTTTTCGTAATTGGATGATTGTTCACCTTTAGAGCTCATAATGGTGGCCAGTGAATCAACGGCAAGATTGGGAGCACTTCAAGAACTATATTTATCCCACCCACAACCATTACCATCCCAAACTTCCTTTTCTTCACGTGTATTAAATACAATTGTCTTGAATCTTTTTCCCCTAATAGACAACATAAACATAATAGTTTGCCAGTTTCTTCCCAGGCCAGTGCATACTGGTCTAATATACTACTGACATGTAGACCAAACTTCATTTGAACTAATCTAATTAAAACCCCCCTTTTGACCACAAGCATTTTTTCTTAAAGACTAGTACAAATACTGTAGTTGGATGTCATGAAAAGTTATTGAATACAAAATGACATACCAGCTCTTTCAGCTTTTGTATTATCTACTAGCTATATTAGCCTTCAAACCAGCTCTCATATTTGTGTAGAAACCAACGAATCAAACTATATTAAAGCAAACTAGAACAAAAACCAAAATAGTATTTGGTTTGTATTTGATAAAAATAGGTTGTTGCTTCGACCTAAATTTGTTTGGTTCATCATGAACGAAACCTGTGAGGAACGTAATTGTAACAGATTATATATATGAACTAAATATCTATTTTCTAAAATCCTAGAGCTCCCCCACCACTCCCATCCCTTGCACTCATATTCTAGAAGATCCCCTTCCACAATCAGCCGTGATGGTCGACTACTACAAGAGCTGCCACCTCCCTCTCCATGCTCCGTGTCCTCCTCCCTTGAAACCAACCAAGATTGTCTCCCAAGCCTGAGGGTTTTGTGATTTGTGCCCATGTCCTCCCCCTCCATGCTCCATGCTCCATGCCAAGAAACCCAAGATTGATGCATAGAAGAATAAGAAGAAAAAGTAAGTGATTCTCAGCTGGTTAAAATGGTTAGACTGTTAATTAGGTACCTACCCACTACGGACATAAAAAATATGAAGACTATTTTGTGGTGAACAATTATCTAAAAGGTGTAAACCGGTGTAATATTTTTGTTCCTCCAAAAGCTCAATGGATATTTTTTAAAAATTGACCAGACGTCGGATCTAGAAGAAATTAACTGCCAATTCTAATAGCAATATAACATGCAAGCATTTGAATTGCATCGGAAGAAGTCAAAAAGCTCTCAAATATCCTGAACTCGAGTTTGCAAAGCAGTTGACTTGGGATGGGTCTCCACTTCCATCAAACCCTAGAGATAAGGTTTCAAGGGCACCCACTTTGGTTCCTAGGCCTACTCATTAATGGTAATTTCAGAAGCACCGTCGAATTCTTGGGCTAAGAAAACCAGAACCTCCCACAAGTACAATTCTTTTATGGTACTTGATTAAATTCCACACACAATAAGCTGGAAAAGGATGGAGCACAAGTAGAATCATTGCCTTATTTTGGAACCTAAAACGCATCCAAGGGACATGAGCACCTCCACATCTTCCAAAATTCCAATCACTCTCCGTCTACTTGTCGAATATGTTCTATGCTTCCTCTGTCTTCCTAATTTCTTTATCAAATCATTGCATTTCTTGGTGAAAACATGTTCTATCAGACACTGAAGACCCACAAGTAAAGAGAAAAGAGAGCAGCCAGTGGCCAACCCCCACCACCTTATTATTAAAACCCCCAGTGGAGAAGAGAGATGTTTAGAGGTGCGAGGGCAGAGAGGCCTAACCTTCATCGATGAACTGCCTCTCCTTTTTATAAGGCTTTACTCACTCCATCATTCCATCAAACACTCTCCGTGCAGGCCATGCTGCAGCTGCTGTCTGCCATGAGGAGGAGGCTCAGATGGCCCAAGAAGCGCAGCGCAAGGGTGTTCGACGAGGTGTCGCTGGCACTCACCCCGGAGGGGGAAACGGAGGCGGCGCGACGCCCGTGGGGAGGCCTCGCGATGCTGGTGGCCGTCGTCCGCCTGCCGGTCGCCGCGGTTTCTTGCCTCGCTTGCCAGGTCGAGGACATGGAGGCGACGGGGCAGCTCCATGCGGCGGAGATAGGTGATTTGATGGTCGGCGAGGCCATGCGTTTTGCCATCTACCTGTAGACATTTTGTGTCTTCCTTGTATATTGACAATATTATATAACTATGTGAGAAATTTTAGACATTTACGACAACATAAGAAAACAATAAAACTTTCAATATGATGGTTTCTTGGTTCCAAAGAAGGCTCTTCATTCAAGGAAAAAGTTTGATTAAAAATCTAGAGAAGCTCCTGTGCTAATGTTGGGAACTTTCTTCTTCTTCTTCTTCCACAAGAGGCAAATAACAGATGTTTCTAAAGATCAGGTTTCATGTGATCCATTCCAATTTAGGGCAGTTCTTGTGCTAATGCTCGGGTCCAAACAATAGCAATTCAATTACGATAAGGAAACTAACACCTGGATCAAGAATTTTGCTCAACTTGAGTGCTCAGAGCATAAAAAGTAAAGGAGATTATATATCATATTTTGATAACTTTTCTCCCCCATACATGGGATGATAGAAACAATTAACAGCTTTTCCCTGTGGAAGAGGATATTACTCTCATGGTGGTGGTATGTATGGTCCTTGGTGCTCTGCATACATCCTGTTGGACGTGTTTGTGATAATGTTGTTAGTGGAAGGCCAAAACAATCCCATTCCATGACAATTACTGATAGCTGAAAGTGACTAAAGGGCTAAAATTTGCCTAAAAGGCTCCAGAGAACATATTTTCCTACTTTACTGAAAGCAAAAGAGATAAAAAGCTAAGAAAAAAGAATGCAAACGCTTCTGTAGAGAGGTAACACATGCTTGAAGCTCTCTTGCCATCATATAGGTCCATGGGATAAGAGACAGATAAAGGAACCCTATTTAGGGTTTTCTGGTGAATTTGTTCGATTAGTAGCTCAGAATGGGAGGTGCTGTGTCTTTCCATCTGGGGTATACATCAAATTCCTAACAAACAGTCTTGAAGCGCAAAGCTCTGCTTTAAGTAGTCCAATTTTCTTCTACTGGCATCATTTCCTACCTGGTACTCTTCTTCAAAGCTATAGAAAAAGTATTAGAACTTTTTTTTCCTTTTAATACCAATGGTTTTTTCCAGAAACTGTTTCAACATATATAGTCTTGCAGAAGTAAGAAGACATAAAGGAAGGAAAGACTTTTTCTCAGGTGTTTTGCTTACGGAATGTGTTCGGATGAAGTTTAGTTTTTTTTTCTGTAAATCATATGCTTCATTTAGGATAACATAAGATAGTTTGGAAACAAAATCAAAAACAATTTCTCGCATAAGATGGATATCTTTCACGGGAAGATGGATAAACTGCAGGTGGAACAGGTTCATTCTTGTCCATTCCACAAGTGGCAATGGAATTTATGCAGCACTGCTATCACAGTCTTATTGTAACACCTCCTTCCAATAATAGAATCAAACAGAAAACACAGAAGAGAGTTAAGATAAAAATATTAAATACCTAAACAAGGCACATGGAGAGGCAAGAATTATGAATGGAACAAGGCACTGATGGCATTACATAGTTATGAAGACTGACTAAATTCTCTAGTCTGATAAAACGAGTTAGAAGATTGATTGTCAGGGAGAATTAATTATCAAATGGACCACATATCTGCTTTGAATTTCTACTTGATGGCCATTGGGTGCTCTAGATAACAGTTAATAATGATGATTCGATACCCACAGAAGCAGGATTTCGTATGCAGAAAGATTACTATTGTGAAACAAATAGTCTCCGCTGAAATTTGAGAGCTAAATAGCATTTACCAGTAAGAACTCTCACATAAGATTCTAGCAGGAAAACTAATTGTAATGTTAATTGTTATCATAATTCTTTCAGAAACACTCCAACAAGTGATGAATACTTATTCTTCAACCAAATGGATCTTACAAGGAGATTGTTTTTTTCTTTAAATAAGGTTCTTACAAGGAGTAAGAAGAGAGGCAACAAAATATTTATAGAGGAAGCATACCTGATTAGGCAGGTCAAAACATGTTCAGCTACGTGAGACCGCTTGTAAATTGCTCAGAACATGTTGCTGTCCAGTTAGGCATTCGACCAATTCTTGAATCACCGAGAAGAAATTTGACTTAGAAACACTCACTATTGAGTGAGCTACAGTAATGTGCACATTTTGTTTCCACATGGATATGAACAAGTAAATAACAGAAAATCGCTTTAGGATCTCAACTGATTGGAAATATCTAGATGACTGGTGATTTTAGAAAACTTGTACAATAGAAATATAGGACTAACTAAAATCATTAAGCATGCATCAATTTATCATGCAGATAGCCTACATATTTCCAATTCTGGAGTCCGTAATATAAGAGACAACGTTTTACCATTTGTGAAATGCCGACAGTCATGTTTTCCAACAGTCAGATCAGTTAACCAGTTGTCGCTGAATTTGTTAGCCACATCAACACCATGAGCATCAGTGAATCCAATGAACCAGCATCTAGTCTTGGGTATCCTTCGTAAATTTCTTCTTAGTACAACTCCTAAAGGAGAGGACAAGAGAACCAAGCATATACTTAATAAATATAGAACCGTACTTTTATTAAGGAACTTGCGTAAGAACAAGAGAAAAGAAACATCTCCAATAAATTATCTCAGCAAGTACAGACCTTTCTAATTATTTAAAGAGCATAGTCAGAAATCAGTCATAGCATGGTGGAGCAGCTGAAGGAACTTGAATAAACAAAGAAAACCTCCAAACCCCAGTCACAACTTTGTTATATGATTGTATTGCTGCTTTATTCAGGTAATTTTCTATCATCTTAAAAAGTGAAGGATAGACCACGGATAACATAGCGTTTTCTTGGCTCCTGCCTTTGGATACTATCATAACAATATCATATATATTTTTAAGAGAAAAAGATACTCATCACCAGGAAGACAAATATTTGAATATCCTTAGAATTGGACAATATTATTATCATTGTTCACTTATATAGTTCGTATTCAGCACAAGGCCAAAGATGCAAACTCTGTGCATCAAAACTTAAATTATTGTTTTTGTAAGCCTTCAGGTTGCTTAAACAGGTGCAAAGACGAGTAATTGATTTCGTAGAAACCATAAAATTGTTAGAATCAGAATCAGAATGAACAAATCTGAGTAAAAAAATGATGACTACATCAAGAAGTAAACAAGGGAGGGACCAACCGGGTATTTGTCTACGAGTTAGGACAGCAAGTGCCGCATAAAAGTTCTCGGGATCTTGAGGTTGGAAATCAAAGATAAACACCTGAAAGAAAACAAAACAGGCAGTCCAACATAATACTTTAGTCATCTGCAGCTTATTGAATAATCAGCATTCATAGTATGTCTGTAACTCCACAAAGAGTGTTGCGCATTGAGCATTCTATGAAATTTAGGACATCCCAAAGGAACATAAATGCATTTTCTTTATGAAAACAAGATTGCATCTTAATCGATCTATACATATTGTTTCAGAGGAAAATCTATCTATAAATAATGGAGCTTTCTGTTTAATATAAGCATCCATATTGGGCAGGTGCCAAAGCCTGCAAAGAATGCATTCCAACTTCCATCAAAGACATTTATTTCTCCAACAATTTCAACAAGGCAAAAGCATTGAGCAGCTATATACTACGCAGTCGTTGCGGACATTTCACCAACAGTCGAAGGGCATAGTCAACGCATGAAGAAGTTGTATCCGATAATTGTCATTCTCTGCAATTCCAAGAGAACAACAAGACATGTAGAGCGCATCATAAAAGAAATCTACAAGTAATCAAGGGATTAATTTATCATATTGAAACCAATGAATTCACCAACAAAGCAACCACTCTGTTGAGAAGGCCATCAACACATAGATCTACAGGGAGGCGGCGATCATGAATCGGAGCTAAAAGGAGACACCTGGGACTGAGACGGGTCGGGTCTGATGACGACCATGAAGTGCTGCAGCTCCCAGACGCCAAGCGAGTACGCCGCGGACATTAGCAGCTGGGGAGGACCTTTGGCAGCTCGCAAAGGCACGGCGGCCACGTACACAGCAGCTCTGCTCTTCCCCTGGTCCTTAGGAGGAGGAAGAGTTGCCTTCGTCGCTCTCGGAGACGCAAAGAGAGTCGCAGAAGCCATCATAAGGGCCACCGGATGTTCCAACTCTTTGCGCTATCTAAAACCATCTATCTATATCTTGTTGTGGGACAACAAAAGAATCGTACGACGTCACAACAAGTCAACGGAGCTGGTTGACCCTCAAAGATAGAATTTTTCATCTGTTCGCTGTTTAATTCAGGGCCATGGCAGCAGGAACAAAATCTTCTATCCAGGGATGGAGTGCAAGAACAAAGATTCACAGAGGAGGATCCTTATCTTCCTTTCACTGCCCATCATCAGGCATTGCTTCCTCTGGTTTTTATCCTTTCCTTGTCTTCCCACTCCCTTACCTACAAATCCCCATCAATATTCCCCTCCATCTGCATGCCTATTAATGACACCCACCAGCTCAAGAAATTAAACCACATATAATTATATCATCAATTCAGCTCCTCGGAGCTCATGATATATTCCTCACGAGCAGTACCCTTCTCACCCTCTCTTCCTCCAACCATGCAAACACTGATTCCAACCTCAATCACTCTGACTCCTCCTCTCCTTCTGAATAAAATCCTAATCTCGTCCAAGAGGAGTCGTAAGCAGTACCCGGTCTCCAACTACAGGAGAAAGAAGGCTACTTGCTGTATGTGGTCATCAGATTTCACAGGAGGAATGAGGAATCTTCGCAACATCGAGAGAGCCATCAAATTGCAGTCGGCAATTTCCAACAAGAGCGTCAAGCAATTTGCGGAGTTGATCGGCGACGAGTGGAGGTACTGTTCTGCAGAGCTTAACCTCCAACCTTGGCAGCTAACTAAGGTGATTAACCGATGATCCAAACACGATCGATTACATATATCTGCGGAAAATGTATATATTTGATTTTTGTTTCGGTTGATTCAGAAAGCTTTCGGGATGTTGCACTCTTTCCTGGTGAATAACAACGTGAGGTTGCTGATAAAACCCGCGGAGGATTATGGAGTCGATATAGGAGTTGAATGGAAGTTCAAAAGTATGTTGATTTGCTTAAACTCTGTCCATTTTGATCTTGATTTGATCAGTAATCACATATACACATCAGAACTTAGTTAAGCAAATGTATTGAGCAGGTCCATTGGGCTCTGGCTGCAACATCTCAGCGAGCCACGTTTACCAGGGAGAGATATTTTTAAGGCGAGAAACATCACCATTTGAGGGAAACAAAAAATAGTAGAAATTGTTTACCATGAATCTAATTCACAGTAATTATTGCAGGAATATAACGAATGTTATTAGCGCATTGACACAGATGAAAATTGTTACACAGGTAAAAAATTGACTTGTGTTTTAAGCAAGTAATATAAGTTATAGGTGGGCATTTAATTATATATTTTAGTTTAATTTTACAGAAACTAGAGGAACAAGTGTTGCCCAGGATAGCAGAGAAGCTTGTGCCGAAGGGTGTCCTTAATGAGAAGGAAAGGATTGCCCTAATCTATTCCTTGCTCAGCGTGGTCATCACGGTTGCCTTTGTAATCATCTTTAAAAACATGTAGATGATGGTGTAATTTTATTTTTTTTTAACTTAAATTTAGGATGAGTCATCATCATCATCTATGTCTTATTCAAAGGGTAAAATACCAAGATAATATTCCATCAAATCATTTTCATTATGAAATGTTTCAAAACAGTCGCCTCAAAGTAAAAGTAAGTACAACTCGGCAACGTGCTCCAAGTCTGATTATTAAAGCCCATCCAACGATTCAATTTACCACATTTTCTAATATGTTTTTGACAAAGAAATAAAAGGATATATATTTATATTTAGTCAAAAAAAAGGGGTCACAGGTGCAGCTAAAATGTCACGATTAATTGTACGACTCGTCAAAATTATGGTGTATTATGAAAAGCCAGTTTTTAATTATTGCATCGGAAAGAATATTATGAACGCGCGCGGACATCGAAAGGTCGGAGGATTTGGTAGCTCAAACTGCGGCTTATTAATTTTTTTTGAAAATAGAATATGATAATAAATCGAGCGAATGAGACAAGTTATTATTGCTTAAATAATTGTGATCCACCTCCCCAATCATTGTGGGGGTTCAATTGTGTAACTTTATTCATTAGATCAGGGTTCATTTTTGAGAAAGGATGATGGATCCTACTTAGGGTTCTTATTTTTACTCCTGATTTTTTTAAAAAAACTTTTAATACTACTTCTCCAACTCATAACATATGCGCTGAAAAATACTTATAATATCAAAACAGTAGTTATATATCTATATTTATACCGGAAAAATCAACACATTTCCAATGCATGAACTGTGCACGTAATTAGATGCAGTATTTATTAAATTAAAAATATTATCATTTCTCTAAGATTAATTGGGTTAAGCGATGATGTATCACATACTATTACATCCATAATTAAACTATAATATATCCGAGCTATTCACACAGTTAAATAGGTTTACCGTTTAACTAAAAAAAAAAGAAATATTACATTACTCTTCTGCTCAAAGCCGATATATTTAGATTTGGTGTCTGCTGTTATTTTTTACAGTTTAGTTCGTCTTAACTGTAATAATTAATTAATGATACATATATTCGAAACAAAAAAAAAGTCCGTATATTTTTTACAGTTTAGTCCATCTTTATTATTCAATTATGACGTTGGTCAGTTTACATCAACTCGCGGCCTACGATGCTACTTGTGCCACTTGATGACTCCGTGATCGATCTACTAATTTTTTTCTTGATTTATAATTCATCACCAAACCCTCCGTCACTTCGTGCCCCCGTTATTTCAATTCAAGCTTGGCTTGGCGTGCACACAAATCCGACCCGATCGCCCCCGATTCTACTAATGTTGGATCCGATTCGAGACCCCCCCCCCTTCGGGCTTCGGGTTTAATAAAAAACATCGATTTGGATCCGCAGCCGACACAAACATCTTGACATTATAATGTTATTTATATCTTCGTTGCTGTCAGCCGACAATTATTAGCCCTCCATCATTTAACCCCAGCTTATTTAATTTAATCGATCACGTATTTTAATTGCACAGTTGACTTAATTACAGGGGTTGGAATGGGAGACTCGCCAACAGATCGCTCACCATTAATAACTTAATCATGTTTAATTGTGGGAGAGTTTTCTTGAAAGTGAAGGCTAAAATCCATGTCACCGAACCCTCCTTTTTTATATCTATGTATTAACTATTAAGAAAGAAAGGAGAGATAGCATTTCGGACGGATTTCAAAAAACAATAAATACACTGAAACAAGTATCATAACTTTATATATTTATCATGGAGCATTAGGTTTATTTTTTACGTACAATATTCCAAAAATTTATGTTCTAAAAAGCACCACCGAAACTGGGATGGAAACAAACTTGATGATGAAATGTTAGGTCTGCTATGATTGAGGTTGGTAAAAAAATAAATAAATCGTATCTGCATGTAATTTTTTTAATTTGGATTAAGTTTATCTAACATGCATCTATGTTTTTTGTTTAGCAAGCAGATATATTAAAGGATTGCCTACATCATGTATATAGAGAAAAAAAAAAGCAAGTTGCCCTTAATAATAATAGTACGACAGCTAGATCAAAACCCCCAATTATGTTAACGATGCATGTTTTTTAAAAAAAAGAAAGAAATGTAGGTTAATGTTTAATCTTTATGCGGCATGTGGGCAAGAATTTGAATTATATATTTGTACTCATCCACAGCTCACAACCCACCAAGCTTCATGTCCCACTTATCAACCCTAATCAATGATTCACCAGTGGAGACTGGATCAATCTTAATAGGAATACGAGTCATATGATTTCGTTTATTATTTATTTGACCTAAAACATTTTATAATTATGATTTTTTGTTTGACTCAAATCAGATCAGGGCTTTCACTGACCTCCTTTAAAATTTATTTACCTTTTTTAATATCTGAAAAAGATGTAAGAACTAATGAGCTAAAAATAATTCCTCACTCAATTCAAGACCACCTTTATAATTTTTTATAAAAAAGTATTTTTCATAAAATAATAGGTCAGCTACAGTAGAGTAAAAATAATTTAACTATTTTTTTTATTAAATACTCACTAATTAGGCCAGTTTCTGTTCCCTGCAACTTCTCATGAGATAAGATGACAAAAATCCAGAAACCTGCGGTTAATCTCTCTTCTCTAAATCTCTGTGCCTCCCAATCTCTCATGAGCCTCTCATGATGAATTTGGTGTCAGAACAACTTTGGGTAGAGTGCAAGGTGGACATAACAATTATAATATAATGAGATACACTTTCTATCAAGGTGGACATAAATTCAAGCATGGAAAAAGAAAGAAAGAATAGAAAGAAGAAGAGAAGAAGAAGAGGAGGAGGAGGAAAAGAAAAAGGCATGCAGTGGTTGGGTGGTCACATTTGAAATCCTACCTGACATTGGCTGTCAAAGTTTCTCTTGGGTGGTATACCCATCGATTCTTCCTTCTCTTTTCATTTGCCCTCTCCTCTACATATTTGCCTGCATCACCTCACCCCCTATCAGCTGTTTCAGCGAGCGAGCACCTACTCCTCACTTCGCCTTATATTTGCCCACCCCCCCTCACAACCCCACTCCGTCTTGAGGTGGTAGTCTTAGTAGGCCGCATTCTGCATCTCATTTCCCACCTCTGCAGCTCCTCTCCCTCAACTTGTCTGGTGAGTTCTCTTTGCATTTACCGTCTGCCTCCATCCTCTTCCTTTCTTCACTACTGCGTTTCCAAAATGTAGGCAGCGTTGGCCCTAAAGGAGGGCTTTTTGTTGATGTAGTTGGTGTCTTTTTGATCCTTCCAGTTTGATCATATTGTATTGGATCATTGGCTTCTTCAGTTAGTTAGCTCTTTTTTATGTTGATCTCTGTAAATGTGGGCATCGTTAACCCTGCGTTTTGGTAATGTGGCGTGGTCTTTCACCAGCATTTGATGTTTTCCTCGAGTGATTCTTCCGGTTTTTTGTTCCTTGGATCTTGATCCTTGACGTCTGCATTTAGTTCTTCCGAGTCGATCTTTGCTAAATGGAGCCCTAAAAGAAGTGCTTTTGGTGATGTGCTGCTGGCTTTCTCTTGCATTTGAACTTTTTCTTTTGTGCGATTCTTCCGTTTATGTTGTCCTGGATCTTGGCTTCTCGATCTGGTTCTCCTTATCTTGATCCAATCAAATAGGGGGAGCATTAACCCTAGAAGACCAAAATAGGGCTTTTCTAATTGTGCTCCTCCTCCTTGTCTGATTCTTCCAGTCTCTCTTGTCTTGGATCTTTCAGTTCTTCTTAAGTTGTGATCTTGGTAAATCGCGTGCAGCATTGGCCTTCAAAAAAAGAGGGTTTTTTGTGAACGCGGTGTTCTTCTCTCGCGTTTGAACTCTGCTTAGTGTGGTTCTTCCAGTTTTTAGCTCTTTTGGATCTTGTGGGAGTTCTGCTGTAAAACGGTATTTGACATTTCTCTGCAAGTGAAAGTAAATTTAGGGTTTGAGAATCTTTAGATCTTGATCCTCCTCCTCTCCCATGGCTGCCCTAGTTTTGGATCTGTGATAGCGGATGCTAGATACTGCTCCCAATACTTTCTTCTTCTTATTCGATATACTGGATAGATCTTTGTTGCTGCCACTCTCTACTCTTCTCCTTTTTTCTTAGGGTTTAATTACGTGCACCATTAAAACTATTCATGCTGCCTTCGTGATCTCAATGTTTGGTAGAAGCAGAGGTGCCGGTTCCTTATCATTCAATCTTATTCATTTTGCTTTGTTAGGTTCTTTTGGTAACTGGTTAGAATCATATTCATTCACTTTTTTATTTTATCGAACTGTCTTTGCACAACGAGATCACGGTGGTGGGGTATCGAATTCTTAATTATTCTTTGTCTTCATCAGTTGCTGTCACTACGAGATTGTGACCTCGAAAACTTGCATTTTGTGTGGAGATCTAAAGATCCTATTAGGTTGTACGTCTCCATCTTCTCTTCTTAATCTGGTCACCAGGAAAAGGCATCAACACCACCATCATCAGTCCTTTATTCATTCAAGTTCCTCAATTGTTGTTTGCTGTTGATTTTGATCATGTAGAGTTGTTGCTGGGAGTTGCAAGTAAGGCGAAAAAGAAGCAAATGGGGCTCAACGCCATTTTTGTTGCTCTGCTCGCCGTCTCGATCGCTTCCCCTGCATTTGCTCAGAAATCTCCTCCGGCGCCGATCCTGCCTCCGTCTCCCAGCCCTGCGCCCGCTCCGGCTCCGGCCCCGCACTACGTGAACCTCACCGATCTCCTCTCCGTCGCCGGCCCTTTCAGCACCTTCCTCAACTATCTCGTCCAGACTAAGGTCATCGACACATTCCAGACGCAGGCCAACAACACAAAGGAAGGCATCACCATCTTCGTCCCCACCAACGGGGCCTTCGCGTCGCTGGTGAAGTCCGACCTCGGCAACCTCACGGCGGAACAACTCAAGTCCCTCCTCCTCTACCACGCCTTCCCCCACTACTACTCGCTGGCCGAGTTCGGCAACCTCAGCAACTCGAACCCCGTCAGCACGTTCGCCGGCGGGCAGTACACCCTGAACGTCTCCGACGCGTCCGGGCTCATCCGCGTCTCCTCCACCTGGGCGAAACCCAAGATCACCAGCTCCGTCTGGGCGACCAAGCCGGTGGCGGTGTACGAGGTCAACAAGGTCCTGCTCCCGGCGGCCATCTTCAGCACCGAGCCGGCTCTGGCGCCCGCCCCGGCCCCGGCGCCCGAGGCCACGAAGCCGTCGGACGCCGCCCCGACCAAGGGCGGGATCGCTTCGTCCCCGAAATCGGCGGAATCTTCGACGACCAGCGGCGCTTCTTCGCACTACAGCTCGAACGTCTCTCTCTTCAGCTCCATGGTTGCGGTGCTCCTTGGGAGTGCGACGCTGCTGCTTGCTATGTGAGAGGCCTCCTCCTCCTCCTCTTCTTCTTCTTCACACATTTCATTGTCGGGTTGTGCTATTTTGGTTGAACTGTGGTCGATTCTTTTGATGTGGAGTAGATATATTGATGTTTAAATGGAATTCGAAACATGTATTGTGCCAAAAGCTACAGCTTCTGCCGCTGCTATTTGTTCATTTAGTAATACATTGCTATCTTTTCACTCGATTGATTACTCCATCAAACTTGATGCGTCTTCCTCAAGCGTCGTTGAGCTCTGCGCCGTCGGGAGGAAGACTCCGACGATGCTGTCAGCTCATTAAGCTTCTAAAAATGGGAACAGCGAGCAGTTTCTATCCCGGAAGAAAACAAGAGGAAGGCAGATGGATTTGGGAGTTCCTTTTTCCAAGGTTTGGTTGGAGCTCAGAGGGAGAGGGGGGCAGTGAACTGAACGGTGCATGTGAGGTTGCTTTATGTTGACAAAACGAAAGCCATTGGCCATGTGAGGGGGTTGCTGAATTCACCATGCACCACATGCATGGTGTTCTTTTCTTTGAACCCAAAAAATTCCTCCTCTTCTATCACTCTATGCAGGTTTTTAATTTTTTTTTCTCTAAAAAGGAAAACTGTGACCTTTTCAACGAAGTTTTAGCATTGCCCTTTGTGGAATAAAATAAACTAGAAAAGGAAAAAAAAAACACCACACCGTAGTTGCGGACGGCTGCAAAACGTATGTAATGAGAGAAATTTTGAGACCAGAAATGACACTGCATTTAATAGAACTCGTCAAGGAACAAGGAACCAGGAACCAGCACATCACCGGGTTTGAATGCTGTATCCGACCGACGCTGTCGGGTTCGGATTCCCAAATCCCCAACCGGAGGAGCTTCGAGCTTCGAGACCCGCGCGCACCAAGGCAGGCAATCGAATCAAAACAAACGGGGTCAAAGTCCAAACTGGCTCGCGCCGCGTGAATCCGAGAAGACACGGAAGATATCGGATCGATCGAAACGACCCGTGCCTTCTTAAAATCCGAATTAGATGATCGCCAAATCGATCGATTTTTTGTTTTTGTTTTTTCGGATTAAATAAAATAGGCAGTCATTTTTGTCAAGAGAGTGAGGGATAAAGAACGTATAAATACAGTGGAACAAAAACAGAGGAAAGCAAAACTCTCAAAAAACCCTCGTCATCTTCTCTGCAACACCTTCCCCCTCTTTTCTTATTCCTCCCTGCAATCTCCTTATTCCCCTAAATCGATCCCACCACCACCCTCCTCCTCCTCCTATATAATATCTCTACCTGCGTCCTCAGAGGGGAAAAAGAAATAATACCTTCCTTTCCCCCCGTTAACTTCATGCCTTCCTCCTCCTTCCTCCCTTGCTCTCCCTCCAACCCATGGCAAGAAGAAGATGAGCAAGAAGACAAAGGTTGATCCTTGCTGCCGCCTGCTTCTCGCCGACCAGCTCCGACGATGACTCCTCTTCTCTTCTTCTCGGCGGTTAACTAATGGCTCGAGGCATACATGGGAAGGCCAGGCAATCTCATCGATTTCTTCCTCTTGTACATCATCTCGTAGTATCGTCGTGCATTCGTGGATGACGCTGTGTTTCGAATGGAAACCCCCCCAAAAAAAAGAGAAAAAGAAAACTGAGCAGAGTCGGAGAGAAATGGAGAAACGAATTCCGCTGGTTTCCCTGTTTAATCTCTTGCGTACGATGTACTCAAATTAATTACCTGCTGAGGTGATGATTTATTTGTGGGAAGAAGAAAAGAAAAAAGAAAAAAGAAAAAAGGAGTTCCTTCATTCTTAAGTTTTAATTTGTTAAGTGCGAGGGAGACTCTGAGAAGGTGTTCGTGCGCTGTCCGTTTTGATCTTTTATAGAGTTTGAACGCGAGTTTTCTTTTTAAACATATGCCGAGTTTGGATTTTGTGTGTGGATTAGCAAAAAAATTATGAGCAATGGATGCTGCTGTGCTGTTGGTGCGTAATTTAATTTAATTTAGCTGCGGGCATGGCAGAGCGTGCTGTTTCAAAATTATGCGGCTTGCATTCCGCCCAAGAGGGGGCCGTGTTGACTTTTATGGGCCTTCTCTTTAAATTGTTTTATATTTACCGCTGGATTCATGCAATGTTTTTGTTTCTGTTTCGTGCACTGTTGGCATGTCTTACGACAACACAAAATTATACCATCACATACTTAATACAAGTTGAGAGGAAAAGGGGCCACGTGTGAAAAATTAATGCATTTTATTCCAACAATTAAATTAATACAAGCCTATTTAAATTTGGCCCACGGACTTTAATTGGAACGGAGTTGTTCAAAGTATTTACTTAGTTAATAAGGAATGGTTTAATTATATTATTTGAAATATTTAAAAATAGGGTGGCTACTTTTAGTTTTAGCGCTCATTTAATGTACTTATTTTGATGCATATATGCATAGCATTTACCGGGAGTACATTTCTACCTACCCATCGGTGTACTCGTCGGTGGATTACCCTACAACTTTTTCCTTGGGGCCCAAAGAACAGTAGCTGTTTCGAAGGTGTATATTTTTGGGCTTATTGTATTGGTCCCGATGCTCGCTTTGGGTTTACTGATCGGTAAAAGCTGCGACAAGCGATCGTGCCAAGGGAAAATTGTATCTTGCAAGCGATTTCTTGCGGATCGGGATTTCCCGTGCGGTCCAAGACACCGTTCAGCGATCCAACGCATACCATTTCAGATATCATCTCAAAGTAACCGGGGTCGGATCTGCTCATGGGAGTTAATCCATGAACCCTGTTTTATTGAGGACGCCAGAAGAAAACTCTCCCGCCAACAAAATAGAATTGTAGTTTTAGCTAACGATATCATTATTTTTGGGATTTCCTGTCTCATCCATGTCAGCATACAGAAGACTATCGCGTAATGTGACAGCTTCCGTTCTGGTTTAGCGGGTCCCAAATTTGCTCGTGAGAGTTAAAAGCGTGAACCCTGTTCTGTTGAGGATGCGGAAACATGATCTCTCCTGTTCCCTTCGAAAAAAATCTCTTATTTTTAGCCCTCTTCCTTCCTCTTCGCTCCAACTGAACTCCCCTCCCATGGCGATGGTGCCGCCCCTCGTCGTCCTCCTCCTCTTCCTGTCGATCTCATCCTCTTTGAGCGCCTCCGATGGAAGTTATATCTCCGCCCTTGTATCCGAGTCCGGCCTCGTCTTCGCCAAGGATTTGCTGGTGGAGCGAGCGGTCGATTCGCTCACCCCGGCACACCTCCCCGACATCGAGAAGTCGACGCGAATTCCGTTCATCGGCGGGGTCAACATGGGTGCCAGCAACATAACAATCGCAGGTGTTAGCGTCTCCTCGTCAACCATCCAGCCCGGTGAATCCGGGATCGTCATCGTCGCCTCCGGCGCCACCGTTAATTTGACCATGGATTGGTACTATTCTTACTCTACATGGCTTGTCCCCATCGAAATCTCCGATAAAGGAACCGCTTCTGTTCAGGTATGCATGAGTAATTGAATTCGTATGCGTTGTGGAAGTTTATTCTTTTCTGCTTCTCGTTGTACTTGTTTGAACTTTGTAGACGTGAAGTTATAGGCTGAATTGACGTTTTGTGTAGGTTAGAAGAGAGTTAAGATTATGCACATCAATGATAAAAATGTTTTTCGTCAAGTAACAATGTATTTTGTACATCCCTCTGATTACAGTAATTGAGAATGAGGTCTTGGATTCAAGACTCATTAAGTTCTAAAAAAAGTAAGTGTATTTTAGTTTGGTTAGTATATTCTCCACTCATTTACTAGAAGCATTACTTATCACCACCACTCATGAAAAACCGGCAATTTTTTCACTACAAGTATGTGACTTCTTTTTCATACGTGGGTAGTTGTCTAATTCTGTTTTTGTTTTCCCTTCGAAATCTTACTCCCCTTTCTATATGATTCCTGAGCTCTGATTATTTCTACGTATACATCTTTGCTTTCTGCTTCATGAAGCAAGGTTGAAGGCATGGAAGTTGGGCTAACCATAACTATGGAGAATAAAAATGGAACACTGCAGCTGTCTGTTACACAATGTGGTTGTTACATGGAGAATTTAATCATTGAATTGGATGGGGGAGCATCCTGGTTCTACCAAGGGTACGCAGTTCATACATTAATGGACATAAAAGAATTGAAGCCTCTATGTAAAATTTTACTGTTGCTGTTAATGTCGCTTGTGTCACATGCATAGCACATCCTACGGATGGAGATAATTTTATTTACAATGATGTTAATCACATCATAATCATTCTATCTAAATATCATAAACGACAATACAAATCATTGTGTAACTCCCTATAACTTATCAAAGAAGAATCAATAGTCGGCACTAATTTAACTTGGTTAAATGTAGTATGTATCTAGCTTGCATCTTATTATCTTGCAATATATCGTATGCTAACTCTAGTTTACTTTTACATATTCTGTATAAACCTCTTCTTGTTCAGTTCCATCTCATGAAGATTATATGATTAAATTTCTTTCTTGTTTTCTGGATACTTCTAGGTTTGTCAATGCTTTTGCAGACAATATTAGATCTGCTATAGAAGATGCAATTACAAAGAATATAATTCAAGGGGTACAAAAGCTTGATTCGTTGCTGAAAACCCTTCCAGATAAAATTGATGTGGACAATGTTGCGGCTTTGAATGTCACATTTGTGAATGGCCCACTTCTTACAAATTCATCTATTGAGTTTGATATTAGTGGCTTGTTCATTTCATCAAACAATTCTTCTGCTTATAATTACTTCCACAAGATATCATCAGTTCTTTCAAATTCTTGTGATGCACAGCAAATGCTTTTGCTGCAATTAGATGAAGCTGTATTTAACTCTGCATCGGCCATATATTTCCAGGTAATCTTCACCTACATCACTGATTTTCATTGTCTAGCCTTGGATAGTCTAGAACAGTTCTGACATTTGCATCCCATGTCATACTCTTTTTTAGTTTTAAAGTTTTAGATCATCTCAAATAGACATGTAACAGCTGCTGTGTATTTTGTATTTAGGTTGCATTATGGAGCATCTCTATGTTTTTTCTTTTAAGTCGAAAAGTTAGCTAGCACTCATTTGATTATAAAAAGACTCAGGTCTTTTGTTTCAGACATGAAATTGTTTGGATTTTGTATTTGATGATGTTGGGAAAGAGTCTTATATCTTAGGTTAATGCATAAACTATCCACAAGTTTCCCTTGGATAAATTTAAATTTTAGAGTTACTATGCCAGCGACCTTCAGAAGTTTTGAAGCAATGTTTTTTCTTACAGTTGTATTATTAAAACTATATTTTCTGATTTATCTTAGTGCTTCACATATAATTCTATCAAGGTGTTGGTAGCCTTGGAAAAGAACTTAAGTTGCAACCTTTTGTCCCTGCCCTCAAACGTAATTTGTGGTTTTATTCAATATGTTAAGTCATTTGCCGGAGTGATAGTTATTCAGAAAAATATCTTGAAGTTCAACTTGTTAAATTTCACCAGTGCCTTTAACTTTTAGCACATCACGAAGCAGAAACATCCAGCTTTGCCTTGTGAACGTCCTCATTTTCAGTAAAATATACACCAGGATGTTTCTCAAGTACTATTCAAATGTCAAGTCTTTCTCTTGTTAGTAAATAAATTATATGTGAAAGATTCATCTTCCCAATCCAAACAACATAAATGATTAAATTAGTCGTTGTAAATTACATAAAGAATCAAGTTCCACATTATAGAACTTCTGATGATCTGACAAAAAGGATTGTTTGTTTTTTAGGCAGGATTGATGCATTGGATGGTTGACAAGGTACCTGAACAGTCTCTTCTCAATACTGGGAGCTGGAAGTATCTTATTCCGCAGCTGTACAGGAAGTACCCTAATGATGACATGTTCCTAGATATTTCACTAACTTCTGCACCAGATATTCAGATCATGTCACACAAAATAGGGGCTACTATATTATTGGACATGATAGTTGATGTATTGGATGATGGTGACGCGATTCCTGTGGCATGCATATCAATGGTAATTCACTAATTCCTGTTACATCCTTGTTTCTCATATTATAATCTAATGCATATCTGTGGATGCAAGAGTTCATATGCTAACCTCAATTCCGTGAATAACCTTTCCTTTGATATTTTCTAACACAGATTTTCTTGGATTAGTGTTTAGTATTAACAAATAGTTCTTGTTGTTTATTGCTCGAAGAAAGACCATTCTTGTTAATCATCCTTCAGAGGTTCCCATGCACCAGTTTAAATAACTTGGAATGAAGCTAACATGATCAATGTTAGGTTAGGATTCTGAAAGTTCACATCAAATTGTATCCTTTCATAATTGCTTTTATATGGTGTAGGTGGTTAGTGTCTCTGGGATGGTTGAAATATCTGGAAATAATCTAGCTGCTAAAGTTGGTTTAAGTGACTTCAGCCTTTATTTGAAGTGGAGCAATGTGGGTAACTTCCATATGTATCTAATCCAGGTACTGTTCTATCTTTTATCTACTACTGTAGTACGTTTATAGATATTTTCATATGAATAAAGCTGTTTCTCATCATCTGTGAACATGAGGACAAGAAAACTGTGAGTTTTTGGCCTAACCATACCAAGCATGGTTCTTGAATTTTCTAACTTCAATTTGAGGGGTCCTAACTATTCTCTTAAAAGATTTCATGAGACGAGCACGTTTATGGATTTGGTCTTGCTCATGTTATTAAATCCTTGGGCTAGACATCAACATTGCAATCAATCAATATCGGCGATCCACTCTGGCTGTTTTGCTATAAGATCACACAAAATGTGTATTTCCAGTAACTAGATATGAAGATCCAAAATTTGGGAATTAAAGTTTTTTTTATACATCTTGTTTTTCTTTGTTGGTGATAATTAATTTCTGTTCTGATTTAGTGTTTATTTCACCTTGAACTACGTTATCTTTTTCTTGCAAGCAAATAGTAGCTGTAGAAGATTCTTACAAATTGTCAATATCAATGCAGGGGGTAATTCGGACTTTCCTCAACACAGTATTTGTTCCATATGTGAACACACATCTCAGTCGAGGGTTTCCTCTACCGATCGTCCATGGTTTCACCCTCCAAAATGCGAATATCCTGCCGTCCAGCTCAACGATGATTATATGTTCCGACGTAGTATTTAACACCTCCACAAGTGTGTAGCTTTTCCATGGTTTCTCTCTCGAAAAATGCAGATATCCCCAGAAACCAACTCGATGATGGTCGTGTGCTCCGACAAGGCATTTAACAACTGCAGTGGCCGTCGCTTATACACGTAGGCATTTAGGCCAACAAGTTTGCGGAGGGGAACATGATTTGAATTGAGTCCCATGAGTATTGTACAGATGGAAGTACATCATAATTATTTTATAACTTGATGTTTTTTAGAATGTTGTAGTATTCTCATTTGTGGCCAAGGTATATCGTGTTTATGAACTATCTATCACTTTTCTTTCACACAAAGTGGCATGACAATTGCCCAGATCAGTAGTTGGTTCTACTTGTCACTATAATAAAATAGTAAGCATTCTACGGACCCGTATGTGAATCAAAAAGTGATATTTATTATTATTGTAAATTTACCATCATATGCTTGAAAATGATGGTTATGTTTTTTGATTCAATTTGTACTAAATAATATGTTTCAGGTACTAATAAAATGTTGGGTAGCCAAATTTTTGATACTAAATTATTATAAGAAAGTTTGCTCTACTAGAAGATATATAATCCTTATACAGGATGGAATCCTTTGTACTTCTTCAATCCGCGTTATTCAGTATTGATAATATTCTCTTTGGTCACAATTGTTTCCTGCAGCATTAAGATCATGAATTCCCAAACCACCAACACATTTAGAGCTAGTGGCAGTCTTCAGTACTAGGCTTTTTGGTTCCACTGCTTGAGAAGTTTTAAAAGATATATATGATGATTAATAACGGATTTTCTAATCGCTCTGTAATAAATATGTCTCAGTTACTAATAAAAATATTTAGTCACAAAATGGTATTATACGCGATTCATTTTGTTTTATTGGACTTGCAATGATGATCTCGACGTGGTTCGCCAAACTTATTATGATAGTTCATAACAAAAACTCCTTATTTTCCTATTCAAAACTAGCTGAATTAAATTATTAAATATCCAAGCATCCAAAGTTAATGAAAATACTTACCGTCCTACTCAAACCTAGGCTGATTTCAATTATCATTAAATAATATCCATATCTGCTACTATTCGTGTTATGTTTATGACATTGTTTATTTTATAAATATGCGTCCAATAATTTTAATTCATTAATGAACAAACTCATATATACCAAAAAAAAAAGTACTCAGAACGCTTTGGAAGGCACCGCACATCATAGACAGCGAGTAGGAAAGCACAACAGTAGGATCCAGATCAGTTTCTACTGAGCATGTCCATCTTTTTTTTTCTTTCTTATTTTGAACTTTGGAAAATAATATACACATGGATCAGAGACTGAGATGAGCAGTGCAGTTGATGATGAAGCACATAATAAAGTAAAAAGATCTCACGCAGCAAACCAAACATCAAAAACAAACAGCCAAATTTCGAGTACCACTAGATCCTAATATAACATAAATTAATGAGTTTCAGCCGAAGGATTGAGCAAAAGTTCAAGGGATCGTCGAAGGTGATCAATAGCAACCTGGACATCTTCGAACGCAAGAGCGCCGACGGCAAATCTTGCGGCTTTGTGAGCCTCTGCTATTTTCTCCGCAGACGGTTGATAATTGACGTCATACTTGTATTTCTCCACCTGCTGGGTGGCTTGTACCGTGTGGCTCTGGTTGCTGATACCACTTGAACTGTACTGCACCGGTGGTGCAAATTGCGACGCAGGAGGAACAGAATGGTGAGAATAAGAAGAATCATGGGGATGATAGTAGGAAGGCTGATGAGTAGGAGCAGCAGGCAAGGTGCTTTCATTGAAGCTCGGGTAAGATTGAAAATTAGGATACGAGAAGGTAGGGTTTAAATTTTCTGGGGAGTGATTATTAGGAGGCAGAGGTTGGTGCTCATCTCCGTAGGAATGATGATCATATTGTGAAGAATAAGCAGAGTATTCAGGCCTGATGGTTGTTGATTGGTGGTGGTGAATATCGCTAGGATAATCATGACCAGAATAAGAGGCTGATGTCATAGGTGGTCGGCCATGATTCTGAGAATTAACCTCATCAACATGGTGGGATGGTACGTCTGCACTTTGATAATTAGCTGCAAAGCTCTCACTTTTTCCTAGGTTCTGATGAAGGCAAAGCACAAAAATGAAATATTAGAGGAAGTTCAACAGCATACTTACAGACAGAAGAAAGCAGCATATAATACTAAACTGTATCTACACGCTGAGACGGTGCATCACCAACGTGCTGGTAATTAGATGGGAAGCCATCATTTGGTTGCTCATCCTGACAAATACGAAAATTTCAGAAGCAATTTTCTAGGTCATAAAAGTATGTGCAAGAACAATTGTCTTTCCTAACATATGGCTTTGACTTCTCAGCCAGTAAGAGTTTTAGTACAAGGTAAAAGAAGTGTACATAAGTGTCGATCGAGGGATTTGAGGACACTGATAGATCTGGATCAGCACCAGGAGGACCTGGTTCAGGTTTCCGACCTTCTTTCAAAGCCTTCCTTATATCTGCAGCTTTCCATACAGCATATTTCTGTTTTTGCTCGATCTGGAAGGTGCAAATGACCAGCATAATGCATCTTAGTCGAACTAAACCATAGAAGATGGAAATAATTAATTTAACAGCGTTGAAGATCTTACTTCAGGCTGAAGCTCACCAAACTGATACAGTATCTCAAAGAATATGCTTGCAGCATAAAAGGTTTTTGCAGTATTCCTGTAACATTCATATTTTTTATACATATACATGTGAGACTTGTAAAAAAAAACACCACCAATTATCTTGTGAGCGAATACATGCACATGAAATTAGAAAGAACAAGATATTTTACATACAAGTCTGCACGGCCAGCACGATCTTGCTTATCTGCCTTTGCAAATAGGTTGGATGCAAAACCCTCCACATATAGGCTGTCATCGGGCCCTAATTTTAATGATTTCTTATCCTGTGAGAAGTTGAAGAATTTTACATAAACAATTGGAGATGGCCAATATGATAGGGTAACATGATATTCAGATGAAATTCAATAGGTGATTCTTTGAAAATTTTGTTGTCTTCAGATAACACAAAACAATTGCTATGTCAACTCTTCATTACCAGCTAGAAAAGCATTTTAAGACGAACCATGCTTATAGTAGGAGCAATTAGAAATTAATATCATTCAATTAGGTACATTCAGATGAAAATTGGTTGGTGATTCTTTGCAAACTTTCTGACTTCATATAACACAAATTTATCAACTTGCCAGCTAGAGAGGAACTGTGATATGCTTACAACAGGAACAATCATAATTTAATGTCATTCAAGTTCAGTATTGTTCCCTGAACATCAATAAAGACATTCAGTCTTCACTTACAGCAATCCCTAGGGCTTTCCTTTATTTTACCCATCCATCAGTTGGCCGCAGTTTTATAAGCATATGTTTGATATTTTGTTTCTTCTAGTAGAACAGAGCATCCCATCCCTATATTCTCATTTCTAGGTTTACAAGTTCACATACTTGCTGCTTTGTGGTCACCCACATACTCACTTGTAGAGAATAAAAAGTTGCAAAATCGTTTCAAGCCAAAGGGTACACAAGGGTGCCCAGCCCTTCCAAAGTGTTTCAGACTAAGGATTATGAAGGTCACCTTATACTTCAAATATCTGAAGTATCTTCTGTTTTTTTTTTAATATCTTTTCTAGATAAGTTTCACAAAGTCTTCCTCTCTTCAACATAAAAGTATCATATTAGAACATTAATCAAAAAGGTATGAGATTGCACGACATATACGACCAACAAGCAAAGTTACAAGAACAACCAAACTAGGTCAACTTTTTTGAAGAAATAATAGATTCTATCAACAAAATAAATTGAATGAGCGTTGTTGAGGCAAAGTGGACAGCGGCAGACTACATGTAAGGAACTAATGGTTCAGGGACAGACAAGCAGAACTAATAATAAATCAACTTCTTCTTTCAGTTCTCCCAATTTTTGTTCGGAAGTAGCACCACCATCATCGAAAATCAGCTTAAAATACACACCACACGACTTGAATCGAACAACGAAAAAGGAAGAGATCGCATTGTTTATATCATAAAGATCAAAGAAGGAGCACCAATTAAACGAACGGAAGACGATCAAGGGGTAGATGGACCTTCTCGAGTTGCTTCATGAGGGAAATCAGAAGCGCGTTGGTGGTCTTCGTGCGATCCTTCTGCGGGATCTTTAAACCCCGCTCCATCGCGTACAATCGACCTGAAAGCAACCAATCGAATCAAAATATGTGGAGAGGGGAGATTAAAATAAAAATCTAGGGTTAGCAAAGACGAAATTTTTTTGCTTCCGGAAGAATCAAATAGGATGAAGGGATTGGATCTCGTACAGTAGTAAGCGACGAGGGGTTCATGCTTCTGGAGCTCGTCGGCCCTCTGGAGGTAGGGCAGTAGGAGCTTCGCCGGCTCCGTCTCGCTCCCCATGCCGGAGATGAACCAAATCGCACTAAGGATCACTTACTTTTTTCTCTTAGAAATTAGAAAAAAGAAACTGGATCGAACACGTAGAGAGAGATTAATCGAGGAGCAAATTTAAGAGATTTTTATTGTGACAGAGAGGCAGAGTTGGATGCTTCCACAGCAAGGAAAAGGAAACAACCAGCAAGAATAAGAATAAGAGGCCTATATATATATATATTTATTAATAAAAGGAAAATTAGTTAGGATAAAATAATAACCAGGATGAGGATTAATTCAACTTCTGGGCTTTTTTTTAAAAAAAAAGAATGGACAGTCAATTCAATTATTAAGTATGATATAATAATAGTCTCATAGGTGATGATTTAATAAAATTTTCTAAATTTAGATGAATTATTTATTGTTTTTATGAGTTTACGTGAAAGTATATTCCAACTGATTATATAATATGGGTTGCCATTTTTCAATTTTCCTGAAAAAAATAGTTATTTTAAATTTATTTGATAAAATTATTTATTAATCAACTATAATAATACATAATGAATAATTATAATTATATGATGTAAGGTAAAAGTCATGCCATTTAAATCTGCCTTATAAATGATGATCAATTGCAGGGAGACCCACCTCCTATAATTTATTATAATTATATGGATTACCCATCAAGTTTTTGGAATTACCCTTCTTAGGTCTACCTTCTCACACTATTACTAACCAATATCCATGAGTCATATTTTTATATAATCTATCATCACTTCATATCATTTGAACTAATTCACGGACCCCTCAATCTTTATCATCTGACACCATCTAAGGTTAAATTTGAATCTAAAATTGACTAATTGACTAACTCTTCATTGAAATAGTGATGAACCTTTCATATTCAATAATAATAATAATATTATTGACTATTAGCTATGCATGATTTAAAACTTTTTGTAATTAAATATTTTTATCAATTTAAAACATATAAGATATAGATATAAAGATTATAAATCTAATATTAAAATAAAAAATATTTTCATTAAATTCATATTTCTTATTTTTACATAAGATAGATATACTCGCTTAGATATTATATGTGACTGTTTTTTATTACGAATTAAATTATTTATTTTAAGTTGCTCTTTGATTACTCTATATATTCATCATTAATTATTACATTGTTTTTATCGTTAAATCCATCTTCTACATAACTATGAATTCTTTTCTATACACTTAGATTCAAAAGTAAATTAAATTGTTTTATTATTAAAATTGTCTTAGCATTTTCTCTGATAAGGATTTATCAGAAAAAGTACTTTTAAAATTCGTTAAAATTGCTTGCTAGAAATACAAATTACACATTTGATAATATTTTATCATAATTTTAATGGACATGTAAAGTACATGTTTAACATTACCTTATCATACTAAAAATCATCTAATATTAATTTATTTAAATATTAATTATAATCATCAAAATATCTATGAAAGAGGAGCGTAATTTTACAATGCATCAATAACAAATATCATTGAAAAAGATATATAAAAAAGGTATAAAACAGGAATGAACATCAATAACCAAAAGATTAGAAATTCTCATCATCTCATGCCCATTAATATTCATTCCATCTTTTTTAAAAATATCTACTATCATACACTAAATCTTTCTATGAATACTTTAATTATTATAATCCAGTTTTAAGAACCTCTACATTTTCAGATAATTACAAAAATATATAGATATTTTTTACCTTAAAACCCTAAATTTTAAGAAAACAAATACACAATTGATAAAAAAAAATTTGCTGATTGTAAACAAGGTTCCTAAGCGAGAGGTTGACCGATCAATTGAACTTTTCTGCTCGATCATTTCTGACAATATTACTAATACAGAAAAAAATTTGATTACCCCAGACAAGTATCGTTTAATCCATCGACCATACAAATAGTAATTTCAAAATTCACCAAATTACGTTTAATCCGATTATCATGGAAAATTTTCCCCCGAACGAATCAATACTCCTATCTAAAATTACTCACAACGCACCAAATAAGGTATGAAACTAAAAAACAAAACAAAATACTTTCTGAAAGAAAGCCAAAATGAATCTGAAAGAAAACAAGAGAAGGAGATAGACGATAAGGAAGACATCGTATGGTACATACTGCAGGGACCAAAGCGGTTTGCTGGCCGATGACCAACCTTCATTGTTTTTGCAGGGACCAAGGGAGAAACATAAAAAATGCCGCCATCCGACCCACTCTGCTCTTCTCCCCTTCTCATAGATAACCAAATAACTCAAAGAAGAAGAAACTATCTCTGAGTTCGAATGTCGAGAAAGGAGAATGAAAATATGGGAAGTTCGGTAAGCGAGATGCCGACGAAATCTCACAGCAATCGACCAGTTTTCTTCCCGTCGCTTGCTTTTGCTACAGCCGATTCCGGCGATTTCGAGACCAGGGCAACGAACGATGATCCCTAATCTCGGTACAATGTAGCACGAAAAGAAAGAACGGCCATCAAAACATCATATATTAAAAGATCATCGGATTCAAGAAAAAGAGGGAGGAAAAATAAAAGCGCCGAATGAAGCTAGTGAAACCCTCGAGTTCGTAATCGAGGAGCCAAGAGAGGGGGGCGCATCTGAAACCCTAGAACGAGTGAAGGGTCAGCTTTGAGGGCTAATGATATTTATAGTCGTTTTCCAGAACGGATCGCTGCTTTAAAAGGCGTGCGTTGGAAGAGAGCCGTTCATCGTGACTCCAACTGCTTTTCTTCCACTGGAAATTTATTTATTTAAATAGATAGATTCCAATAATTCTTTCTTATTGGATGATCGACTTGTTCTTTTTGCGTGGTTTTCTCTAAAAATATTATGATGGAAGATAAAATCGTATTTTTAAATTAATATTTTTTTAAAAAAAATGACAGGTATATCAATATTAATAATTTATTGTTAGTTTTCGCTGATGTGGTGGGTCGCGGAAGAGCGGAAGGTTCTAGAACTTGGGTCCACTCCTGCTATAAATGCCCAACTCGGGAACCCTAGATCCCATCCCCACGCCTCAAGCAAAGTGATCGCTCTGCAGTAGTCGCCATGGCCGCCGAAACAGAGACCTTCGCCTTCCAGGCCGAGATCAACCAACTTCTCAGCCTCATCATCAATACCTTCTACTCCAACAAGGAGATCTTCCTCCGGGAACTTGTCAGCAACTCGTCCGATGTGAGTATCCATCTCGTTCGTTCCCATCTTGTTGGAGTCGGAAATTTCTTCTCTCTTTTTTTAAATTTTTTTTGTTTCTTCTGGTGATCTAAAATCTCAACAGGCGTTGGACAAGATCCGGTTCGAGAGCCTCACAGACAAGAGCAAGCTCGATGCGCAGCCGGAGCTTTTCATCCACATTGTCCCGGATAAGGCCACCAACACCTTGTCGATCATCGACAGCGGCATTGGCATGACAAAATCCGATCTTGTCAACAATCTTGGTACGATCGCCAGGTCGGGCACGAAGGAGTTCATGGAGGCCATTGCTGCTGGGGCCGATGTCAGCATGATTGGCCAGTTTGGAGTGGGTTTCTACTCTGCCTATCTTGTGGCGGAGAGGGTGGTAGTTACCACCAAACACAATGATGACGAACAGTATGTGTGGGAGTCGCATGCTGGTGGTTCATTCACTGTGACCAGGGATACTTCTGAGAGCCTCGGGAGGGGTACAAAGATCACACTGTTCCTAAAGGAAGATCAGGTACATGAGCATTTTAATTTCTTCATATTGGGAGTAACGATGCTCCGTAAATATTTTGTTCAATCGTTTATTCTTAATTTCATTATGCAATTCAAAAGTATTAAATAGATTTTTTATTCTTCAAAAGTGTCATATTGTGTGTAAGGATACTCCACTCGTAGATATTTTGTTCAATCATTTATTCTTAATTTCATTATGCAATTCAAAATCAAATTAAATAAAATTGAAGCTAACTTGGATTGGTTCTTAAGTTAGCTTGGAATGGTCCTTGGGGAAATTGAGGTTAGCTTGGATTGGTCCTAGGGGAAATTGAAGTTAGCTTGGATTGGTCCTTGGGGAAATTGAAGTTAGCTTGGATTTAGCTTGGATTGGTCCTTGGGGAAATTGAGGTTAGCTTGGATTGGTCCTTGGGGAAATTGAAGTTATCTTGGATTGGTCCTTGGGGAAATTGAAGTTAGCTTGGATTGGTCCTTGGGGAAATTGAGGTTAGCTTGGATTGGTTCTTCGAGTTGGACCAAGCTGCTTTGTTCTTTTTTTACCGGTAGTTTAATTCTATGGTATATTTATTCCTAGTAAGATTTTGTGCATAAAGATGGTTCACTAGCCTAGCCGTCAAAAGGTGTTCGTATTTTTTCTGCGGCTATATCGGTGGATGTGAATTTTCATAATTGTGGATATTGATTTTTTCTGCTTCCTGTCCATCCTGATTGATTCGTAGATTCATCTTCTTTACCGGCGAATGAATTCCTTGGTTAGCAAATTTTGCATGCAGGGAAAAGTTGGAGATCATTAATTTTGTAGGTACATGTTCTCCTATATTTTGTTGACATAGGATAGGTGCACCATATGGGAGATCATTTTTCTTGACTCTGAAAGTTTTACGGTTATTTAGCTTTATTGTTTGATTGTATTTTGATCGCGATTGCAGGTTTGCTAGAAAATAACGGGCCCATCCACCTGTATAATTAGAAATTAACAGTCCCATTTAGGTTGATGAAGTTTGTGCAGAGTGTTGGTACACTACCACGATTTTTGGTTTAGTCTGTTGTCATTTAGGCTCTCAGTTTGTGCATAGGACATCGTTATTTTGCATTCTCCAGTGTGGTGTTTTTCAACTGCAATGTTTATTTGTCATTTGTCACATAATTTTTTTTAAATTGCAGTTAGAATATCTTGAGGAGCGTCGTCTGAAGGACCTCATCAAGAAGCATTCTGAGTTCATCAGCTATCCTATTTCCCTCTGGACTGAGAAGACCACGGAGAAGGAAATTTCTGATGATGAGGATGAGGAAGACAAGAAAGATGTTGAAGAAGGCAAGGTCGAAGATGTTGATGAAGAAAAGGAAGAAGAGAAAAAGAAAAAGAAGAAGATCAAGGAGGTCTCTCATGAGTGGTCTTTGATGAATAAGCAGAAGCCTATCTGGATGAGGAAACCTGAGGAGATCACCAAGGAAGAATATGCAGCTTTCTACAAGAGTCTGACAAATGACTGGGAAGAGCATCTGGCTGTGAAGCACTTCTCCGTTGAGGGTCAGCTTGAGTTCAAGGCTATCCTCTTTGCCCCAAAGAGGGCTCCTTTTGATCTCTTTGACAACAAGAAGAAGCTTAACAACATCAAGCTTTATGTTCGCCGTGTCTTCATCATGGATAACTGTGAAGATTTAATTCCCGAATACCTGAGCTTTATTAAGGGCATTGTGGACTCTGAAGACCTTCCTCTAAATATTTCAAGAGAGATGCTACAGCAGAATAAGATCCTCAAAGTCATCCGCAAAAACCTAGTTAAGAAGTGTATTGAACTCTTTTTTGAGATTGCTGAGAATAAAGAGGACTACAACAAGTTCTACGAGGCATTCTCAAAGAATCTCAAGCTTGGTATCCACGAAGACAGCCAAAACAGGCCTAAGCTTGCTGAACTGCTGAGGTACCACTCGACGAAGAGCGGAGATGAGATGACCAGCCTAAAGGACTACGTGACGAGGATGAAAGAAGGACAGAATGATATATATTACATCACTGGTGAAAGCAAGAAAGCCGTAGAGAACTCCCCCTTCCTTGAGAAGCTCAAAAAGAAGGGCTATGAGGTGCTTTACATGGTTGATGCAATCGATGAGTATTCTGTGGGTCAGCTGAAGGAGTTCGAGGGTAAGAAGCTAGTTTCTGCAACAAAAGAGGGGCTGAAGATTGACGAGACCGAGGATGAGATGAAAAAGAAGGAAGCCCTTAAGGAGAAGTTTGAAGGATTGTGCAAAGTCATAAAGGAGGTGCTGGGTGACAAGGTTGAGAAGGTCGTTGTCTCCGATCGTGTTGTTGATTCCCCTTGCTGTCTGGTGACTGGGGAATATGGATGGACTGCCAACATGGAGAGGATCATGAAGGCGCAAGCACTCAGAGACTCCAGCATGGCCGGTTACATGTCCAGCAAAAAGACGCTCGAGATCAACCCAGAAAACCCCATCATGGAAGAGTTGAGGAAGCGAGCAGATGCTGACAAGAACGACAAGTCCGTCAAGGATCTGACGCTGCTGCTGTTCGAAACCGCCCTCCTTGTGTCTGGTTTCAGCCTTGACGACCCCAACACCTTTGGCAACAGGATCCACAGGATGCTGAAGTTGGGTCTCAGCATCGATGAGGATGAAAATACTGAAGATGCCGAGATGCCAGCCCTTGAAGATGCTGACGCAGAAGAGAGCAAGATGGAGGAAGTAGATTAAAATCCAGATCCAGACCTTTGCAATCTCTAGTGTTTTGCTAACTTTTCTTTTTCCTATTCCGAGACATCATACTATGATTTTGGATTGGCTCTAGTTTTTTAATATATCTTTCTGCTTTGGGATCTTTGGTTTTAGTGCTGTCATATTTAGTTATTTATTTTGCAAGCTTGCTACTTATGGTGATGACACTTCAGTGTTATGTTTGCAAACTTCTTGTGATGACGCTCTTCTGAGCGGGTATTATTTGCCGCATTTGGACATTTATTTGGTTTTCACAAGGACTGAGGGATTAAGTTATTTCAGCGCCACCATCCGATTTGTTTAACAAATTAAAATTGGTTTTTTCAACTACTTAGAATAGTAGGAAGGATCACCCTTATATTTAGCCAATTAAAATCCCCTCATCTGATAATTAAGTGTATGTTATTTTACAATCTATCTAAAAAAATTATTATTTTTGAAGAATCATTTAATCTTTTTATTGGATAGGCAATTTAGTTTGATGAATATTTACCCCCTGTTTTGAGATTTTCTATCAAAAGTCTGAATATTACAAAACATATTTTTTAAATAAAGAGTTATTTGCAACATATCGAAGTTAATTTTTTAAAAAATTAATAATATCCATTAGTAGGTAGTGCATAAATGCATTCATACACAGTGATAGAAGAGATATATTTTGCATTTCAAAGGAGCTACAATCGGAGATATATATCATTATTTCTGGTAATTCCTATTTCAATGGAGAATATTTTAACTTTGAATACTCCTTTAAATAGAATTATCAAGAAATCTAGAAACTGTCATGTCGGCCAGTGGGTTAAAAATATATTTTTTAAACTTTGGCTTTTAGATCGAATAAAAATTGAAATTTTTTGGCCAAGGTAGGTGTCTCGCAGTCGCTGATGGCGGATACAGAATTTTTTGGCCTGCCCAAATCCATCAGCACCCGCCCAACCCCTTCATCTTCTACCTTCATCTTCTTCTTCACCTCGGTCCGTGAATTCCTCTTCTCACAATTCCTCACACGTTTCCTAAGTTCCCATGGAAAAGGTTTCACCATCACTCGGTCGCCTCACTCCACCGATCTCCTCCTCCACCACAATCCATTTCCTTAGTGGAAAGTCTTGTCCGTCGCGGTCCTCGACCGTCGTCCTGCCACTCCACAAATGGAAGCACACACAACTGATGTGGAGTAGCATACAACTGAAAGGCAAAAGAGGAAGAGATAGGAAACGCATTGCTTTTGGCCCACTGGCAATCTCCGCTTCTTCACCATCAGCCACGTCCTCCATTATCCTCATCTTAGACTCTGATTGCAGCCAAACCCAGATGTAGAAACTATGGCGGGCATTACAGGAAGGTATCTCCTTTCTTCAATTTTATGTGATGGATTCAGGGGGTTGAGCTTGGTGTGGGAGGGGAGAAATGACGACTTCGGAGGCTCCTCCCGAGACCCTGGACCTGGAGTACACGCCAACGTACGTGGTGGCCGCTATCTGCACCATCTTCGTTGTCATCTCTCTACTTGCAGAGCAGTTCCTCCATTACCTGGGAAAGGTACCATCTTTTCTCGTTTAGATTGCTTGTGTTGAAAGAAAAATCCTATCTTTACCGCTGCACAAAAGGAAAAGAAATGAAAAAAGCCTACCTTTATGTTTAACTGTGGTTGGTTCTTCTTTCTGTTATCCTATGTTATAATTTATGCATTCTTTGATCAATTAGGGCTGGCTTTTTGCCCTACTTTCTTTTTTCTCTCAAGACAACTATATATAAAAACTAGAAATGAGCTATGATTCTTATGAAAAATCTGAAGTTTTTTTCTTTAGTTTTGATGTGCTGAAAACTCAGGGACCTTCTGTTCTTTGTTATCACAGGCTGGTGTCATTCAGGTTTGGCATTTACCTATTCTTTGGTTTTTGATAGACTATAGTGACAAATATGCTAATATAGTCAGGGTTCTTTTATTCATCAGTCAGGAATAGTGGTAATATTGGCCCACCCTATACCTCCCGACTGCAACAACTATTGAAGTGGAAAGAAAGAGAAGGAAACTAAGAACGTACATTTTTTTTCAAACATGTATACGAGCATGTCAGCACAGTGTCTCATCTTTTTGGAGTTGTCTTTTTGAGTGTCTTACAGTGTCAAAGCATCCTTTAGAATTATTGTTCATTCCACTTGGATCTTTTTGATGTCCACTGTATTATTTATGTTTAAAACACGTCCACTATAGTCTATCATCTCAATTAATGATTTACTGATGAGCTGATGCCTAATTCCAAGCAACAAGGAAATCTTTCCCCTACACTGATGCAAAATTACCTGACGGAAGATGATATCCAAGTTATGCCACTTTCCTGCTATGCGATATTTTACGTGATTCCCGATGCTTGTGACTATAACTGTTACATTATTTTCTTTTTTGTTTCAGATTTTGAGGAATAACCAACAGGACACACTATGAGGCCTTACAGAAGCTAAAAGAAGGTTAATTCTGTAATGTTGAAACAAATCCTCCCATTTTCCAAGGCAATTATGGGCGCAGCCACATTCATTCATTTTTGAAGACTGATGAAACCATTTTGAAACCAAAATCAGCCTCAAATGGTATAATTCCTCTTCTGATGTTGGGAAGGCGTATGCTTCTTTTATTCTTTTTTCTTGCAATCATGTATCATTTTGGTGATCTAGATGAGATTGATTAAGTTTACGCTCCTTTGGTTAGAGCAATTGGATTCTATACCGGAGGTTTTGGGTTCAATACTCTCCAAGTTTAAAAAATAACATCTACTGATCATTTCTGATTATGGGAGTTCCAGATTACTAAAAGCTTATTTATCTTATCCATCTCGTGAGTATATGATAACATAGGAAAAGGATTGACAATGGTAATGCTTTTGCATGCAGAATTAATGCTTCTTGGCTTTATATCACTCCTGTTATCAGTCTTTCAACGGACGATCAGCCGCATCTGTGTCCCAGAAAGTTTTTTTGACCACATGCTTCCGTGCAAGAAAAAAAGCTTTTCCCATAACCACGAGGTATAAAAAACATTTAAATCCTCCACCTACATGGAATAAGCAAGGTCAGAGAGTGAAAGTTCTGATGTCTGCATAAGCAATGTCAGCAAGCAACTGCAGATGTTGTGAAAGCTTTTAGATGATAGTAATTGATTAATTCTCGATTCAAAATTTTTGGAACATTCCATTATCTTACTTTTTAATCATTTTATTGCGTCCTAATTGTCTTATATAGGACCAAGATTCGATTCCATTTAATGCAACATGTAACTTAGTAGACTACTATATTGATGTCATTGAGGTTATCGAGCTTGTCTGACAAATTGGGACTTAACAAATGGAGACGATTGTACTGCCGTTCTAAAATCGACATAAGAATTTCTTACTGATTGCATTGCGAATATTTGTTTATGGTTCTGCAAACTCCTAGAGCCATCTGCTGCACGTTACTAATTATATGTATTCAATCCTTAGAATAAAGAATCAAAAGTGCATGCACAAAGACACAATTAAATAAGGAAAATTACGTATTTAAGCATATTTAGAGAAATACCAAGAAATGTCATTAATGATATAAGACACTCATTCCACAGTCAATCAGTGTAATAAAAAACTGTGAAACTATGGATTTGTGTATTTGTGAGAGGAAGGAATTAAGAAAGGGCTATTAAGTGCAAAATTGATTTGTGAATACCTTTTTCATAGTTCAACCGTAAACATGATCATTACTTGTTGATAGTCTTCAGGAGTAGTTATCTGAAAGCATCTTAATGCGGGAAAAAGGAAAATTTGAATTGTAATTGCTGTTGGATATTTTATCATGTTTATATTTCTTACAACTGCAGCAAACTAATTATGGTAAGGTGCACAGAGTATTCATTGCTAATTGAGCACTAACTTCATTAGTTCTTAATTTTCAGGGAAAATTCCATTGTTGTCAATTGCAACATTACTTCAACTGCACATTTTATATATGTGTGCTTGCAATTGTCCATGTTATTTTCTGTACAAGTACTGTGTTTCTAGTAGGATAAAGGTACCACTGAAGCTATGTGGAAGTCATGGAATTAGACAAACATTTACATGGAAGGAATTTACTCGGTAAATACTCGACTTTTATGAATTCGTGAGGGACTGTGGAATGGAGATTTGGCAAAGATCAGTCATCATAAGCTGGATAGTAAGTTCATTCTTTTTACTATAAGAAATTGGTTTTTGTAGGAATCTTATCTTTGTTCCTTTTGCGAGCTACTTGTGCTTTTCTGCAATCTTATTTTCCACAATTCTGCCTACCACTTAGGCACCAGATATTTTATTTTAAGTGGAATTCTGAATTTAGGATATTTATACAATCTTCGCAAAACCTTATCATATTAAATCATCCCTCAAACTTCTAAATGCCCTCTATGTCGCTCTAAATATTGAAAAGCTTATGACTATTTATTATGTGTTGGTTTCATATCATTGTCGAGCAAACTGCTGATTATCTTTCTGTTCCTGCTTGAATGTAGAGATCGTTTATGAAGCAGTTTCATGCCCCTGTCACCAGATCAGATTTCAGCGCATTGCGATCAGGCTTTATAATGGTATGGTATACAATTTTGTGAATTTTTTATGATAATTTCTTCGCCTAATTCTCTTAATACACAGTTTAATATCTTATCATTCTTGGCATTTTCCCAGAGGCACTGCAGTTCAAATCTAAACTTCGATTTCCACAAGTATATCTTACAAACTCTAGAGGATGATTTCAGTGTAGTTGATATAAGTTGGGTAATTCTCAAAGGAACCTTGTTTCTTCTGATCAGTATAGCATCCACCTGAATTCGGCATTACATTATTTGCAGCCGGTGATTGTGGCTTTTTGTTGTTATATTCCTGAATGGTATGTCGATAAAGATCTGTCACTACAACCATGAATCTTTTAGCTGGTTTTGGATGAATTCTTTGTTGTTCAAATTTTGCAGGATGGCAAAGCATATTTCTGGCTGTCGTTCTGACCTCTTCTTGCACGTATGGACACCATTTAGCAATTCTCGTCACATAGCAATGCATCATCGAGTCCGTAGCTTAAATGTGTCTTGGATAAAGCCTCCTATAAGTTATTTGCCATTGTTAACATTGTCAAGATCCATCTTGATACATATTCAATTGAATTCACGTCTAGTCAGATTGATATCATACATCTAGGCTTCTTGCATTATCTATCCAGTGGTTTGAACTTCTTTTCAAATCATTCCTTTTCTCTCTTTTTTCTAAACAAATCTATCCTGTCGCTAAGACATTGATGTGCCATGTTATAATGCTAAGCACACTGCCCTTTCCACATTATCGGTGTCAAGTTTCTAAGGTTAATATCCGTTTTTACTTGTCAGATATAACAATTAAATCTGTATTTTAAAAGTATTCCTTGTTCTAATTGTTGAAATAATCCTTGCAGTCTGGTGATTCAAGTTTTCTGCAGTTACAGCACGCTTCCACTGTGCACAATTATTACGCAGGATGATTCGCAACATTCTTTCCCAAACTTAGCTGAATCTTCACTGAATCCATGCTTGTTGTATTGCAGTGATGGAATGTTGAAGATGGGGGACATGTTCAAACAAGCCATCTTCTACGGCCACTACGATCAACCTTGCACGGGTGGGCTGAGAATGTGAGGAAGAGAAAGAGACCGAGGACTATATATATTCATGATGATAAGTCTTCCCCCAAAATATTACAAAACCTCCAGTGGACATTTTCAAGAGGGGCGCATCAACTCTCTATATCCTGAGTTATGCATACGAGCAAGGGCAGACAGAAAAGGCGCTTTGCTTTTTTGCATGTCTAGGTTTAATAGTGAAAACTACGAGTTTAGCCTAATCAAGAGCATGACTATCTCCTATAACAATAGCAGATTTCTGATCCATTATTATCTCTCTTGATTAGGTTTGCACTGTGCACTACACCAAAACAAGGTTTCTTGCCATGGTTGATGTTCCACCCACCATTTCCTGTTTGCAGGAATTGAAGGGGCAGTCATGCTCCCTACTGCACCGAGGTAGCAGACCAGATGCAGCACCCACTTATTTTGCTCCACTGGAATGCATCTCCCTTTCTCTCCTCTATATAATTAAACACTTGCTCCTCCTCAAAAACTAATCCTGCATAGAGAATTTGAGACTTAAGCAGTAGGGACATGGGACTAGTATTTCTTTGCTTTCTTGCCATGGTTTCTCTTCTGCTGCTCACACAGGTTGCTCCTATCCAAGCTGCTCCTCCCAGCTCATGCTCTTCCACTGTTAAAGGTGACTCAATTTTCTCCAGTTAATTTTTGGCATTCTTATGTTAAGTTTTTCATATGAAGACAACCTTGTTTTAATTTATATGAAATCATTCTATGCATGCTTGTTCATGTCTTGTGCTGGTTGATTTCTTAGATTTTGATTTATATTTGCTTTAGTGTTGTTGAAAATATTAGAGCAAAGTAAGATTCTATGAAGTAAACTGCATGATAGACATGAATCAAATGTCATCCGGCTCATATTATTAATAGAAATTTTTTTTTTTACCAAACCATTCTTAGCTCATGTTAATAGATATAGGTTAGTTAATACGGTTGATATTTTATATATAAGTATGATATTATATTAGATAATCTTTTCTAAAAGAAACATAGTCTTTCTCATGATTTTATCTAACTGATTCTGTGTCTAATTTAATTCTAAAATCATAATGTAAAAGGGTAGCATGATATGTCATTTTAACCAAAGGGGGATAAAGAACTGGTTAATTATAGATCAGGAATGCCTAAATCAAGTGCTCCTTTGTTATTATTATTTTTAAAATTTCAATCTTCAAAAGACCAAGTCAAGGAAGGAAATAAATGAACGAATACCTTTTAACCAAAGGAAGAAGAATTGAAGAAAGAAAGCTGGGTGAGGCAAGCCTCCTTTTCTTTAGCCATCATCTCATACGGATGACTCTTTCATTGATTGGCAGGAGGAATTAATGCTGGTGGCTCAATAAAGTTGGTGATCTGCTTGTCATGCATGATTTGACAAATACATTGTATCATTATTTTCTTTAATCAACAAACTATGATGCTTTATTATTATTATGTCTCTCAAAAAGAACCAAAAGACAAAAGCCTTGCAAGTTAATGCCTACACTAATTCCAATAAATAATGATATTTATATATATACATCTCATATCCCTTGCTTATAAAATTAAGAATCCTTAATTGCATTGCTAATAACATAAATGCATTTATCAGTTTTTTTTGCCCTTTCTCAGTGATTAACAAAAAAGTATGTTTGCATTAATTCGAGTGCCGGGCAACAACTATTGATTAATATATGCTTGATATCCCACTGCAGGGATTGATTGGTTGGATTCTAAAATATGTGGAATGGTTTTGTGACCTCACGTGAATATAGCGAATTATGATCCTGTTTTCTTTTCCTGTTACAATTTGTTTTTGTTTTTTTGATCTGTTCATCTTGTTCAGAAGATGAACATCATCGCCTCAACAGCTCCGGCGTCGTCCACTTCATTCTGCACCACGCAAGAAGCAAACCCCCCCCCTCCCTTCCTTTCTCCGCCCTCCTCACTCTCGATGATGCTCGCGTCCGCTCCCTCGCTGCCCGCCTCTCCAACACCACCACCCGTCCCCGTCGCCCCGCTGCCACAGGCCACAGCCGCCGTCCCTCTCTCCCCCGGCTCCTTCGTTGGTGTCGGCAACTACGTCACTCGCGTCGGCCTCGGCACCCCGCCCAAGCCCTTCTTCATGGTCGTCGACATCGGCTCCTCCCTCTCCTGGCTGCAGTGCTTCCCCTGCCACCTCTCCTGCCACCCCCAGGTAGGCACCGTCTTCGACCCCGCTGCCTCCGGCAGCTATCGCCCTGTCACCTGCTCTGCGCCGGAGTGCGATGGCCTCCTCCCCGCCATCACCCCCTCCTCCTGCTCCGTCTTCAACCTCTGCCTCAACTAGACCAGCTACGGCGACGGCTCCTTCTCCGTCGGCTACCTCGGCAAAGATAGCCTCTTCTTGGCCGCCGCACCGGAGGCCGCCGTACGCTCTCCGGGTTCGTATTCGGCTGCGGTCAGGACAACGAGGGAATCTTTGGCATATCCGCCGGCCTCCTCGGCCTGGCGCGCAACAAGCTCTCCCTGCTGGCCCAGCTCGCGCCACCGCTCTGTCTCGTTCTCTTACTGCCTTCCGACGATGGAGTCAGCGGCCGGCGGATACTTATCGATCGGCCTGTACGACCCGGCGCACTTCGCCTTCACCCCTATGGAAAAGAGCTCGCTCGACGAGACGCTCTACTTCATCCGGCTGACGAGCGTTTCCGTCGGCGGGAAGGCGAGGCGGCGTCGTCGTACTCCGCCACGCCGACGATCATCGACTCGGCGACAGTGATCACGCGGCTGCCGGCGGAGGTGTACGAGGCGCTGAGCAAGGCGATCGCGGCGGCACTGGAGAAGCACGGGCGGGCGGCGGCGTACTCGATACTGGGGACGTGTTTCAGGGGGAGCGTGAAGGGGATGTCGGTGCCGGCGGTGGAGGTGGTGTTCCAGGGTGGCGCGAGGATGAAGCTGGCGGCGGAGAACGTGATGATCGACGTCGAGGGGGGGACGGCGACGTGCCCGGCGTTCGCGCCGGCGGAGAGGTTGGCGATCATCGGGAACAGGCAGCAGCAGACGTTTAGGGTGGTCTACGATGTAGCCAGGTCGAAGATTGGATTTGCTGCCGGTGGATGCAGCTGATCATTACACGGCATCGAATAGTTTCTTTTTACCGATACGAAAAATTTACGTTAGCACAAACAATAACACAGATCAAAAGCAGCGTCGCCGTCGCCGTCGTCCTCGTCCTCGTCCTCGTCTCATTGATGAGCGCCAGGACATGTTCGCTTTATTAATGGCTGATGGAGCCGTGCAAGAGCCCAGCTGTCTCCTCCGGTGGCCACTTCCCAGGCCGAGCTTGGATCGCAGCATCACGCCTCATTCAGCATCTCATAACTCATCCTTAATGCCATGAAATATATATTTAGTACATTGCATTGAAGAAGGAGGACATCCGTTCGGTCATTCCTTATTACTTTGTGGGAGGGTGTGGGTGGAGACTGGAGAGTGAGAACTCTCCCCTGCATGAAGATTTTGTCATGCGAGGACAAAAGAAAGAAAGAGAGAGACACTGAGCAGTTGGCCAACTCGGCCGGTGCATGCACCGTTCACGCACCTCGCCATGTTCACGGTCACCTATGCAGCATGTATCCCTCCGAGTGTGACAGAACACATCCTGTCATGTCCATTTGAAGAGGTACTGTGTGTCCCTAATCGCAATCATTCAAATCCACACAGTGGAGAGTTGAAATGATATCCCATCAGAATGCTGGGCACAAATTATTGGTTCATCGAGTGGGGGAGCCCCCCCCCCTCGTCCTACTTCCTAGTCCCATAGGCCCAGTCCTAAGTTTTATCAAAAGTGTTTGAAATATTTTTCATACCTCCTCCTGGCTTCTTCTTCTGATGAGAGTAAATTATGGTGAGCATAAGTTCAAAAATAAGAATAAAAAGAAGGAAGAGTTCACTGGGTGATGACTCTCTACCTCGGTATTTTATGGGATGTCTCCGCGGAGACCGCCTCCACCTCCGTCTTTTAATCTGACAACTTCTCCTTGGAAAAAGGAGAAGGGAGGGGGGGGGGGCACTTTGGAATTTGGATTCCTCTTTTTTTAAAATAATACGACCGTGGATGTCGTTCCGGAAATTTCGGCTATAAATAAGTAGAACGATGAGGTTTATTTATTTAATTGTGAAAGGGAAAGGGAAAGGAAATAAGTAGATAAAACGTTAATTGAATGAATGACATCACACGCATACTTGATGTGGATGGGGAAAAAGGATTTGAATGAAGCAAGCAGAGGCAGGCACTCCCCCCCTTCTCACCACTCATTCCGGTGTGGATGATCTTTCTTGCCCATCCCCCTTCCATCCCTCCCTCAAACTCTTCCAATGCTTCCAATTTAGATAGAGTGGCAAATCCATGTATGCCCCACAACTTCGACGCTAAATACACTTACTGTTCTTGTTAGACGTACTCATCAAAAACTTAATATGATATTGGAGAGATACTCTGGCTTCCCTGGTATCAAAATGCTAACTTTTACTTTAGCATCCTGTATGCGGCCCTCCGGTGGTTGGGTGAATGTGTTCGAAGATTAATTGTAGCTCCTAGATGTGGAAAATCTTACCTTAGCATATCATACTAGGGCTAACTTAGATAAAGTTAGTTTTAATTTTAAATATATATACTATAAAAATTATCTAAAATCTGAAAGATAAATAAAATTACTTCTATCAACACACCCATAGTTTTTTATATTTAGACGAGATATAATATTATCAACCATTCTAATCAAATAAGCACGTACTTTATGCATCATAGTTAAAATCGTAAAAATAAAGTGCCACTTATTTTAGACATTAAGTGTCCTAGTAGGTAACATTGAAAGTATTCGTTGTCTACATAATACTAGAGTACTTGCTTTAGTACGTCATAGATACAAATTCTACTTATAGTAGTACTACACAAATGTTAGCTTCTTTTGAGATGACTATTATCCCCCTTATTAATATCTGTGACCCTATTTTATGATTATTATTAAGTAACACCAACGTAGCCTTTGCCATTGAGGTGTCATATGAAAAGCCTTGCAAGTATGCTCCTTCAATTATCTACGATGCCATCACCAAATATCAATTATACATCGGCAGCATCATTCTACAATACTACTCATTGATCATTTGAAACCTACACATACATGTATAAAATTTCATTCAATTAACTTCCAAATTTACATCTATTGTACGTAAATTTCATATCTTTAGCTTTTAGCATACAATATAGTGCTCAAATTAAGTTATTATTTATTACGAAGAGGATGAGCAATGCTTTATTTAATTATTTATTGTTAAATTTTAAAAATCTTTAAAAAGCATATAGTTAAGATTTTGATAGATTTTCAAATAAAAATTGGATAAAAATGTTTTTTATTCCCATCGATCAAGTTTAGCAAAAGATAATTTATTATTTTATTAAACACTCAATCTTCACTAAGACGCTCATTTTATGCATAATAATTTATATTTATATTACGGTATTAAATAAAATATATATTTCCACTAGATTACATCATTCTCTTTGCTGCAAACTTTGAATCGAAGGTCATCATTCACTTAAAAAAAACAAAAGTAAATCACTCATCGCCTTTCACTGTTCGCCCCTAATCAATAAACGAGACGAGCATGTGTTTTGGTCGGAGAAGTCAATCAATTTGATGGATAGATTTATTTTTTAGCCTGATTTTTTAAATTAACCATTGGGTAAAAATCCCACGGAAACAAACCGAGATCACGTCAACTGCGTAGGTTATTTTGAGCGGAACAAATCTACCGCTAAAAGAGAGATTTTGTATAATTCTGCACATCATAAGCCGTGGCTATTTTTTTAAATGAATAAAATAAATATGCATAGTTTCACTTTTATTCTGAAGAAGCTAATTAAGTAAGCAGTCTAAGTACCGATTGATTAATGGTAGGATCGTGTTAGGAAAGCGGCTCGATTATTTAATTATTCGATCGACGGTACGTATTTTAGATAAAGAAAAAAAAGGGCGTCGAAGGAAGGAAGTGGGGGTGGCGTGATGTGGATGCGTATTGAATTAAAAATAAATGGAAAAGGATTAATTAGGATTCACGGAGAATTGCAGGTCATCCACGTCGAGCCTTCCAATTGCCTGCTGAGATGACCGAGTTTTCCTTCAATCGATGCCCCCTCATTATGACCTAATTTTGGTGCTTATTTTATTCCCACCCAAATTTGTGGTGCATGCATGTGCCTTCATTCATATCCCCTCCTCCTCATCCACCAAACCAAACCTTCGCTTAATTATATACCCATAATTTTATCACATACCCTTACTATAAGTTTATAACCAACCCCCTCCTCCTTCCTTGCTTTTTCTTTCAAAAAATTATTCATTCAAAAACTACAATTATTTAAACGCATGTTCTCCTCAACCCCACTAAGCTACTTGGGATATTAAGATTTTGCAGTAAGTTTAAAATGCTGTAGACAAAGATTATGACTTTTTTTAAAAGATATATCACGATTCATTTTTTTCAGAAAATAAGGTATATTATGTGTGGGGATTTAATTTATAATCTCCTTAAAAATAATGGAAATTTCTCTTTTTTAAAACCTTTGATTTTGATGTGTGATCTTTTTGGCTGACAGTGATATATATATATATATGGTTTTTTTTCTTTATTTAAAATAAAAAACATATAACTCGATATTAACTTTTACAGTGCTGCATAAAATACTTCAGAACTACACGCTGTACGGTTGACCGAATTCATGTGTCTGTGGGTTCAAAACTTTTGTTTTTTTTTTTCGACGTGTATCTTTTAACCTAATGATACATAATAATATTACAACAAGTACAAAAAAATCTTTATTTGAAAAGATACGAACGAAGCGGTGATAAGAGGCCATTCGTGCTTAGGTTACTGTTTGAACCACTGTTTCAACAGCTACGTCAATTTTTTTTATTAAAAAAAATTAACTTTTATTTGAAAAAAAGGCAAACAGTACGTGTACTGATTCAGACCATTTTATTTTATTTTTCTAAAAACTTAGATTACTATAAACAGTAACCACAAATCCGGTGATCATCGACGGCACAAAAAAGGCCTCCTATTATGATTAAAAAGAAAATATAGGTATAGTAAAAAAAAAAAATCTATCCGGTAGTAGTAGTAGTAATAATCTGATATATATGATTTAAAAGAAATAAAAATTGGCTCAATGTTCCAGGATGAAAATTAAAATAAAACTTAAGTAATTAAATTCCTCAAACATTTTAATAGCAATCTAATGTCTAATCCATTAATTATAAAGTTTCAGGTCTATTATTTTCTTTATAAGGATTTATATCTTATATTAGTAAAAAAACTATTTTCTTAAAATGAAAATTTTTTTTTATTATGATCGAAGGTATAATATTAATCAGGCAGGCAGATTACGAGTTGAATTCATAATGATACGGTTAGAAAGAAAACGGAGTTATTATCATAAAACAATCAATTGAAAGCGTGGAGCGTCTGATCACCTACGTTAGTCGGGACAGCAGACATATAAATCGAAGGAGGTATGCAGTAAAGCTGATTCCCCCACTCCTCACCTTCTTCCCAGAGCACCGAGGGGGGGAGGTGGGAGGGACCCACTTCCATTCTTCCATCAGACGAGGGGGAGAATCTACAAAAATATGGGTCCCACACAGGTTGCCCCCACCCCACTCCCCCATGCTGCTGCATCTGCAGCTTTCAGCAATTAGTCGATCATTTGTTGCCTTTTTTGTTTATTTTTCTATCTGCTTAGTTCATGTTCCTCATGTAAATAAAGATGAAAGGAAAGAAAGAGTAATGTTATCATTCCAAGAATTAGCAAAAAAAGTTTTTTTTTATTATTTAAACTTGAAGTCTCCCGCATGCTTAGTAGTAGCTTTGGGCCTTTGGCACCAAGGACAGACGAGCTCAGAGATTTCTGGGAAGGATTCAAAATGAAGCTGCTTCAGATGATCTCATGCTGGTGTTATTACGCAGGGTGTTGGAGTAAAATTAAGCGGGTTACTTCGATTTTTATCGGATGGAGAGTAGGGAGGAAAAATAAAGAAATAAAAAAAAAGGTCGTGTGCGCAAGGAAAGCAGCAGGCATTCTGTAGTTTTACTGCAAAGGGAGGGTCAAGAGTTTACCAAAATCTTTAATTCACCTCACAATGATGATAAAAGAGAGAGAAGGCAGCAAAGCTTGAAAAGAGTAGGTGTAGGATAGGACAGCTCTCTGAGGACGACTCCATTTTTTCCATTCTTCGCCCTCATCCCTTCCATCTCTCTCCTCCCTCCCTCTCCGTCGTTGCTGTTTACGGGCCTGCTTTTGGTGGAGAACCTGATGCCTTTGATGTGTGAGTGGGTGGTGTTTTCCTCTTATCGTTTTTTTTTCCCTTCCTTTTCTTCTTTTTTTAATTGCCTCTAGTCTGCTCACTGGGGCAAGAGGGGGAAGAAAAAAATAAAGCTGGCTGTCTTCCTCCCACATCCGTCCACCTCCACCTCCTCCTGCCTCTCCCCTCTTCTGATCTGATGCCGGCAGCAAGTGCAAGCACCACAAGCTAGCAGCTTCCCGGAAAAAAAAACCCATCTTTCCATCGAAAAATTGCTCGATCTCTTTTGCTTCCCTTCGGGGTCTATGAGAGGTAAGGCTCGAGGGCTCGGATCAGCTGCGCTTTTGTGTGTGTGCTCTTGTTTATTTTTTGATCCTGTTCTTGAGTTCTCTTCATCTCTTTTTTTTGGACAGGCTATAATTTTCTTCTCTCTCAGTTTTCCCCCCTTTCAGGCAACCAGTCGTAGGGATTTTGGAGCTATGATCGTTGCATCAACCTGTTTTTTCTTCTTTTTTTCCCCAAAAGGATCCTCCTTCTGATTAATCTTTGTCTCTCTTAATCCTCTCCCATGATTTATGTTCTTTTTTTCCTCGGAATATTGGGGCTTCTTGGAGTCTCAATCAACCCCCTCCCCCCCCTTCAAAGAATCTGCAAATAGTGTTTTATGAGGTATGATTTTTGCCAGGTGTTTTGATGATCTATCCTCTCTCTCTCTATATCTACATATCATTCTACATCTTGCTTGTGCTCCATATCCGTTTCATCCTGGGCCTAGTTTTCTTAAGATGTGTTTGTGTCCTATGATGACACCCCTCTCCTGTTCTATTTCCTTCGTATAATTCTTTTGGAGCCTCACGCCTGTAGATTACCCCTCCCCAGGAGAAACACATCAGGGGTTTGTATGGTATCTTGCTCATCCTCCACACTGATTTATGGAGTTTTACATTTCTTGCTTCTTCTCATCATTTCATGTGATGGGTTCTAAAAAAACTCTCTTTTTTCGGTATCTCACCTTTTGTTCTATTCCTCATCTCTTTTGAGGACTAGCCTGTGTTTATTTCTTTTTAAACAGCTACTTTTTAGCATACCTTCGTTCACCTCTTCTTGCACATAAAATGATAGTCCTGGAAGTTCCTAAGATCTGATATCTTATCTCCTTTTTTCTCTGATGACCCTTGGTTCCTTGATGTCTAAGGCTATTGATACCAACTCATGAGTCTAAGATCCCAACAAATTGAGTGTTAGCTCTACATGAAATAATGATATGGAAGCACGATAAATTAGTTCCTTTTACTTCCCTTGTAGTTTGATTTCTTTTGTATCATCTTGCAGGCATCAAATCAAGTCAAGAGAGGAAAAAGGTCGGTTCTTCTTCTGTGGGGTCTGAACTTCTATTTGTTCCTTTTGAGGGCTGATTTGATTTGGGAGTTTATGTCCTTGGTTATGCTGGAAGCTAAGCATAAGAGAAGGCCCTGTAGCAGCAAAGCTCTCGGGCTAGTACTGTTGGAAGAATTAGGGAAAACTGACAAGGGTTTCTTCAGATGTTATCCGTTGAAAACCCTCCAGATCCCTCACGCCCCTCCAATCTTCCAGCAGTGAAATCTCATGAGAGGGCTTCTGAGAAGGTTGCCCCGAAGGAGGCAGAAACAATAGCCCTTGAAGACAATCCAGCCCCTAATTTCTCTATTAGGTAACTCTCCCATATTTCCTGACGGTGTTATTTATTGCTTCCTGAAGATGCAGTTGGGATGACTTCAGGACATGTTTTTATTTTTACTTGAATTTATTTTGGTTTACTTATATATATTTTGGATATGGGGCTACCCTAATTAAGGTAAACAGCCCAGTGAATGGTTCTACTCTTGTGTTCTTACTGCAACTCTATCCCACTCCGGTACAGTTTTAGTTTTCCCTTTTTACCTCAAAAGAAAGAGAAAAAGGGTTCTGTTCTGAAGATCCGCCAACAATAAATTGATGACTCTCGAGGGGATTTCATCTGTCCTTTTCATTGTCCTTCCGGTTCTATTCTCCGTTCACATTGTAAAATATTTCTTGTGGGATTAATGAGATCATTTGTTAAAAAAGGTTTGCTTAATCTTTATTTAGCTTGCCTAGCCTTACATTTAATCAATTTTTTGAAACTGTTTACTTGGCCAAGTTATGTCTTTTTTTTTCCGATGATAGATTTGTTGTATGATTTTGCAAACTTGATGCTAGAATTTTGTCCGACTTAAACATTCTTACTTGTCTTTCTTAATCTAGTTTTACCTTGATGAACCTCACGATTTGATTTCAGAGATTATGTTCTTGGATCGAGGAGCAAGAGTATCGAGGCTAGTTGGCCATTTCCCCAGCAGTTATTGCATCTTTGCTTGAAGCATGGTGCCAAAGATTTGCTGCCACCTTTCGAACCTCCTGATCTGGTGAGAGCTCACTGCCTACGGAAGGCAGCACAACCTGCTGTGTCCTCCAAGGTTGACAATCTTATATCAGATGCTGATCCTCCTAAGCTTAGATACGTTGGTCCATTTGAAGAGAAGCCTGCAGCTATCCAATCGGAGTTGCTTTTGCCATTAGAGGAACTCATTGCAAACTCATCGGATCAAGCTAGAGATTCATCATCTGATCAGGCCAGGAAGTCCTCATTGGATGAAAGTGCAACTTTGGATAAATTGGATGCCAAGATCACCTCGACAGCAAGAGCTCATTATCTAAGTGAGGAACCTTGTAATCAGAACGCTGAACTTGGCTGCTCAGTGGCTGTTAGTAGAAGTGCTTCTTCAATACGATCGGAATTAGTTTCTACTGAACCAATCGAAAATTTTGATAAGCAGTGCAAGACATTGGAAAAGAAGTGCCGGTTGAAAGTCAAATTGCGTGTCACTGCAGACACCAACCAGGTAGAGAACGGAATATCTAATTCTAGCACGATTTCTGATCCTATGGCTTCGAAGGTTTGCCCAGTTTGCAAGACATTCTCTTCCACTTCAAACACCACCTTGAATGCTCACATGGATCAGTGTCTCTTCATGGACACGAATTCAAAGAGTGTTTTGAGTGAAGTCCCCAAAATTAAAGTTAAACAAAGGAAGAAGAGGCTAATGACAGATATTTACTTGACAGCTCCGCATGGCACTCTGGAAGACCTTGACAGGAGAAATGGTACAAACTGGGCGGTTGAACTTGCTTTGTTGGCATCACCAACTAGTGGGACTGCAAATGAAACCAAGAGACCCAAGTTGTCAACAATGGAGTGCGTTGATGATGTGGATGACAATGCAGTTTATGTTGACTCAAGTGGCATGAAAGTTAGAGTTTTGTCCAAATTAAATGCACCATTGGAGGATGACCGAAATATGAGGAAGAATGCCGAAGTTGTGAAGGCAGGCAAGAGTACTTTCAACAGAAACAAAAAAAGTTTAGCATCAAAATATTTGAAGAACATGAAAGCGAAGGCACAAAGAAAGAAACTGTCGTTCAGATTGTTGAAAAGACAGGTATGGTATATATTTTCTGTAGAAAATTATGGTTGCAATCAAGCATTTATCCTAGAGGTCATCAGCGTTAAAGTTGAGTTATGCATTCTGAGCATTTGCAAAGTTCACCGAGCATAACCTTGAGGAGCTCCTAGCAAAGCCAGTCATCTGTTTGTTGTTTGAGAAATCTAGTACATTTGCAAGCTTGGTTCCATTGCGAGAGTTAATTAGCAAAATAAAGGAAAACATGAGTGGTAAAATAAGTGGGTATATTAGAAACTAACCTATGAGCTGTAGAGCTCCTAGTAACCTAGTGTCGCACTGCAGTAATTTTTTGGTCCCAGGAGCTGACTCCTAGTGCAATCAGTGGTGGTATTGGCTACATGATATTGAATATATGAGAAAACATTTTGAAAGAGCAAACAACAAAAGAAAAAAGAAAAAAAAGAACCTGTGAAGACCTGGAAATTGATCTGAAAGTAGTGAGGATCTTGGAGAGATATTATCGAAGGTAAAAAAAAAGGAATCTCGTAGGTCTCGTGTCATGGAAAGCTAATTTAGGTTATTGCATGAAGAAATGATTGCCTTGCAATTGATAAATAAAAGAGAGAACAATGGAAAATAAATAATCTCACATTAAAATATAAGACAGAGAGATTTTCACGTTACATGATTTTGCTAGAAGTAACTAATGATATATAAGTTTCTCTCTTACGGATGTTTAACATTTATTATTTCGAGAAATACAGTGTTATTTTACCTGCGATTATTTACTTTCCCATGAATATTCTGTTTCTGCTTTTCCAATTTAAAATATTCTTAGCTTCTTTCCCATGAAATCCTTTCAAGAATGGGCATACAGTTTCAGTTCTGGCAATTTGTTTCTTTCCTAAGACTATCTTCCAGCTTAAAATTTTCTTGTTCAAATTAGTTTCTTTTTAGCTTGATTGTCATGATAATGTTTAATATCTTTTGGTTGTACAATTTTGAATCAGTTTATTGCCACATCTGAAGGAGATCCTGGATCAGTTCATCATACACAAAATGAACCTCAGCCAAGTTTATCGCATGTAGGAAGTCAAATCAAGAGCAGTGCTCCTTCAACTCTAAGACAATGGGCATGCTCTATGCGATCAGATACCCCTAAGCAAGTCACCAAGAGCAGTCATATTAACTCAGATATCACATTATGTGCTGATAGGAACATCATGACAGAGAATAACCAATTGGATCCATACAATCCTTCTGCTGTTGGTAGTGAACTCAACAAAATTTCTAGGCCATCTGATCTATTGACAGGTTCTCCGAAAATGAAGAGGGTTGAGTGCTTGTATAGTGACCACAACCCCATGATTGAAATGAAAAGGAAGCCCATAGAAACACCTATTTCCAATTCCAGATGGTCCTCAAAGGCCGCTTCTTGTGCCAGTAGCCATAAATTATTCAAGACATCTGATACTCTTCAATCTTCTGAAAACAATTCAGTGGAGATTGACGTGAGCATTCAAGATGAATCTGAAAAGTGTTCCAGTGGGGTAATGAGACTGTTAGGGAGCTGCCCTGTCAAATCTAGGGATCAAGCAACTTTTAGTTCGAAGAAGAATATCCTAGTTAAGAGACCATACTTCCATTTGGAAGGAAGTAAAGACGAAGCAAGTGAGAGGGCATCAAAGACCCTTAAATTCCGTAAGCACAGATCCAGTTTGAGAACTTATAAGAGAGGACCGCCATATTTGGTACCTATGAGTGGAATGAGTGGCAGTGGCAAAAATTGTGGCCTTAATATTACAAGAAGAAACAGATCGGTGTCCAGTCGTCAGTCTGGTCTTCTGAACAAATTTACGAGGCCTATACCAAGAGAGAAAAACCAAGGTTCTCCAAGCAAAAGCAATAGCTCAGATTCAGACAAACAGGAATCATCAGGAACAGTAGAAGAGCAAGAAGATGATTGCCCGAACACACCGCAACTAAGGTCTGGGTGCCATGATACTCAGACCGAAGACTCAGAAGTGCAAATAGACATCCAGAAACCTGGAGCCATGGAAGCTGTTGATGATACTATTGCTGATGACTTTATGAATCCAGATAACTTGGAAGTTAGTTTCAGTTCCCAACTACATTCTTGCCCATCCACAGATGATGTACAGTCTATTTCAGGAAGTGAAGTCCAAGAAGAACATAAAAAGAAAAGATATGAGCAGCGAGAAAATGTTGGTGTCGACATATGCTATAATGAAATCGATCACCAACATATCCAAATGGCAGTTGAAGCTGTTGACAAAGGGGTGCAAGTCTCTTGTGCAGTTGAGCCTACGGAATGTCAAGTGGAAAGCCCTCATGCTCAAGATTCCACTGGTTGTTTGACTAGTCATGGAGATGCGGAGCTTCAGGCACCTCGTAAGAGCCCATCCATAAATTCACTTGTAGCAATAAAAAATAATGAGAAGTATTTGTCCCGTGATAGTGGACAATCAAGTTCCCCTCTTTCCACTGGATCAACCATCTCTCTACCATGTTCAGGAGACTCCAAACTGAAAGGGCCAGCGACAACAGAACCCTCACTTGGAGCTTTTGCTGATCAAGATAGCTTACACGCGGTGAGTCAAACTGCTGAGCACATCAAAGAAGCTGAACAAGGATATTCCAGTTCGAGGAATGAAGAAATCAAGGAAAATATGCCAGTAAAAATGTCTCACAAGGCTTTGGATGATCAGTCTTTCTGTTGTTCTTGTCGGGAGAGCATTACAAAAGATTCACCGTTGCTGAGACATAGTGAAACTTCCAGGAGAACCAAAGGACCTCAGATGTCCAATTTGTTTATTGGACCAAGAACTTCTTCCTCTTTCAGCACATATCAGAGTCCAAGGGCTATTAATACGGCCAACTCAATAAAGAAGTCAATGGATTCTGCTGCAAGGTATCCATCATGCATCGACTTTGGTTCCCCAATTCCATCGCCACAGTCGCAGAATCAGTCGATTTCTAATCCTATTCTGCGGTTGATGGGTAAGAACCTCATGGTTGTTAACAACGAGCAGCTCGTGCCACCACAAACTGCTGCGTTGGATTATGCACCTAACGTGAATACCTTGCCTCCGGGATTTGCTTCCATCAACAACCTCATGATTCAGGAGAGTTCACACAATTATCATCAGCTAGGTGGGTGTCCAACCATTGCCCAAGCTATACCAACTGGCGATCACCAGATGCTTCCGCACCTGCCGATCAATGCAATGGGTGGTATCCCGAGGGCTCCACTTCATTCTTTTTGGAGAACAAGGGCAGATCAACGGACTTACCAAAAGAAGGCATACGTTCGACCCAACTCTTCTTTTGCTCCTTATGTGATGGATGAGGTAATCTTGATAGATGAACCGCATCCTCAACGAATGAATGAGCTCAAAGGCTACTCAAGAAACTCTATGCCACTTGCTGCATCCGGTCAAGGTCCAGTAGATCCAAGGTCCTTCTCTTGCTACCCTTCAGAAAGCCAAACTAGGAGTATGTCTGGTGGCTCAGGAGCCTTGTATTCTACTTTTCACCCAATGGTGAGTCCTAATTTTATGAATCGGAGAATCAACCCAGAAGGCCAGAGTCCTCTTCTTCCGAGCCCTTCCAACTTGCAGTCACCTGCAGTAGCCCAGATTGGACCGTCATTCTATTATCCTCCGATCCTGCGCCGATCCTGATTGTGTAAAGATGCTGATAGCACAACAGCAACTGATCAAGGATCAGGTATCGATCAGTGAACTTACCTGGGACTGAACAGCTAGCACAGATTGCCAAGGATTCAGTAATAATGAGCAGTGACAACTTTCTATGCTGCTTTTTCCCCCTCCAAAAGTGGCTAAGCTTTTACCTGTACTAAATGTGATGATGCCGGCAAAGTTCTGATCGACTTCTCGAGTTTTGGTAGGATATGTATTCAGTCTGATGCTCAAAAGGCATCGTCCCGAAGGTGAAACCCTTTTAAAATCCTGAAAGCTGTAACATTTTAGCCTTGCCTGAGAAATATATGTATATTTGGGATAATTCCATGCATCTAACTATAACCTTGAAATGGCAATAATACTCAAAATATTGTGTGGCCTTGCAAGCTTCTCCAGCTTCCTGTCACTTCTTATTGTCCAGTAGATATGAACCGAGCATCAGTATATTTAGGGTAATTGCTCAACTAGAATATATAATTCATGTCGAATATTCTTTCCTCTGTTCTCCTAGAAATCTATGTTTCAAAATATTTTTTTCTGTCAAATTTTGCTTTAATTTACCTTGTGTTTTGTAATCTTTTGCATTGCTTAAATTGCAAGTGTGATATTAAGCAATTCATCATTAGAACTTGCAACCATATTTATGTTCTGCCAACTCTGGTTTCACATGAACTGTTACACTCTTAAGTAACAGTTTACAAGATTGTATATCTATTGTTTACCTGTTTCCTGTTTCGTTCCTTTTTGAAAAAGGCATCATTTACTTATATTATGATAGATGTATTTTAGATTTAATATTTAAGATAATAGATTCTGAAAGATGTGGAAATATGATATAGTTCATATGAAGATTAAACCTTGTAATATAATAATAATTAAAATATAATTCTAGGTTGATGGACCACTTAATTCATGAAAAGGTAGGGAGGGGGAAATAAATAATTAAAAGGAGGACCAGCAGAGGCAGTGACCACAGGCGGTGGCAGTGTTTTTTGTATTGTGGAGTTTGGCGTTTTGGGGGTGGTTGGGCAGCGGGACGGGGGTCAGCAATTTAAGTGCTCCTCCGGTGTGGACTAATTAATTTTGTGGTCCAATTAAATTCCCCTACCTTTTCTTCTTGCCTTTTTCCTATTTTGATTTTTTTAAATTAAAAAAAGAGTCGAGCGTAGTGTTTTTAAAAAATTACTTGTTCAATAAATAATACTTCTTTTTTTTTGAAGGTATCGTTAATGATAAAAGATAATAAGGTCAAGTCCCACCAGCCATGAAGAAAAAGGAGACGACACATACAAATCCCGGACGCAACCTCATACATTTCTAATACTACATGGTTCTTGGGCCGGAGAAAGGCTCGCCGCCCCCCGGTGATGGAATCACCGGAAAAAGCCGCCGCCTTTCCTACTCTACGAGCCTCTGCGTCGGCGCCGGGCGGCGGAGCCGATTGCACACTCAGTAGGCCGGCGTCGCCTTTGACGACATTGAAAGAAGATGGGAATTAGGGCTTTGGGAGCTCGATTCTGGGTTCTGCAAGAGGTTAAAAGTTGTACCTTTTTACCTTTCTTTCACCGTTCTACCAGTTTTAGTTTTATTTTTCTTTGATCTATTACTTCAGCAGAAATCCACAATCCTACTAAGTTGCTAAGTTGCTGCTATTTGGGTCGTTTGATCTGATATGTTACGAGCGTGTGGTTTTTCAAATGTCAATTATGCATCTGCATCAGAAGGATCATACGGTGATATAGTTTGCTGCTTTTTTCTTTCAGTTTGATTTTATCTTCATTTCCTTGTCACTTTTTAGTAAAAGAAGAAGAAGAAGAAAGACCACAAAGCAAATCAGTGCGGCTAGTAAACATGAGTAGATGGAATGTGGACTGTATTTTTGATTCTGAAATATTCATGGCACTTTCCAGGTGGTGGGGAAGCTGATTCAGAATTGCCATTCAGTGGGATTAGCATGCAGTTGAGGACGAACCAATCCTTCCAGTGAACAAGGAAATAGAAGCAATATTTTTCACATGGTAAGACTTTACCTCCCTGCATTCGAAGTTATACAGAGATTTTTGAGATGGTCAGGGCAGTCAAACTATCCACAGAAACGCTTCTAATCAGATATTCCACCTAAAAACTTAGCTAAACAATTTATACAATCGAGAAAATAGTTACCATTTATATCAGAAGATCACTCGTGTGAGCTCATTAGTCATGTTTCATATTCATAATGTGATTTCTATGCAATCAGAACAAGGATAGAAGCCCAAAGTTCCAGTGCTTTTATATTTGCAGCCAATGCATTTCACTAAATAATTTTAAGAGGACAAAATAAAGAAAAAAGTCATTCATAATACATGTGTTTAATATGGCAGATGGAATAAGAACAAAATAAGGATGAAAGTCATTCGAAATAAGGAGAATAAAATAAGAAGGAAGTAATTCATAATACTGGAAGTTATTCATAATATATGTGTTTGATACGCTAAAAGGGGAATAAGAGAACAAAACAAAGAAGGAAGTCATTTATAATACATGTGTTTGATACGGTAGAAGGAAGGCTTGAACCCCTTCTACCTTATGGCTAACAACCATGTTTGATCCTCTTGAAGGAGGTTCAAATATCAAATGCATTTCACTAAATAATTTTAAGAGAATAAAATGAATAAGGAAGTCATTCATAATACATGTGTTGAATAATTATTTAAGAGAATAAAATAAAGAAAGAAGTCATTCATAATAATTTTAAGAGAATAAAACAAACAAGGAAGTCATTCATAATACATGTGTTTGAATAATTTTAAGAGAACAAAATAAAGAAAGAAGTCATTCAAAATTCATGTATTGAACAGTATATATATGTTTGATATGCTAAAAGGAGAACTTGAACCTTAGACCAACTAAGACATTCTAACAAAATATTAATTTTTTTATATCAATCCTAAACCTGAGATCAACTTAATAGATACTTAATTTTTAGCTTAGGTTAATTACATGTACGACTTTCTATCATTAAGTAATAATAAGAAATCTCTCCAGTAACAAATACTATCCTTCAAAGTTTGAAAATAAAAAAAACATTTGATCTTATGTTTTATATTTTAAAATTATAAAAAAAATTTAAACTAGGATTGATCAGACAAGTTAGATATTATCTTTATAATTTGATATTGGCTAGTGATTGTGAAGGGACACCAAAGAGGGAGGGCAGAGCTTTTTCGTTTATTATGCTATCAAACAGTTGAATAATAAAAATAAATAACGAGTGCACGATCAAAGTTATCAGATTGTGTAGAAACAAGGTCTCAATTTGTTAGGATGCATATATCGTTGCAAATTTATCATGGTCCTATCATTGCACTTCATGATATTTATATAAATATTTTATCTTGTCATGATCTTATCTTTGATTTTTAATACTCATTTTATCTTAGAAATTTTTTTATTTTAAAATTACCAGAGATAATCTTTATAATTTTAAAATCTTAGAAGCATTGTTTCTAAATTATAAGAATAATCTTACTCACCCTAAATATTATTACATTTATTCCTGATTAGAACAACAATAATATAAAATTTTAGTGTGGTAATTAGGGTTTCATGCACATTATCAATTATATGCTTTAAGAAATAACATCATATTCCCTATCAATCAATAGTGAAACGGTTTGTAAAAAAAAAATATAAATGAGAAAAGAAGAGAAAAAAAAAGTTTTAGATGGAATTTAATTGGTCCAAGTTGCCTGCTTGATTAATATGACCCCATTGCAAATATAAAGAAAGTATCATACACAGAAGAAAAGAAAAAATATGTTCTTACGAGACCAGTAATCCTCCTTTTCACCAAATAAGTCAACCGTTTTAGGTGCTCTTTTATTTCCAGCCCATTGATAGATCAGTGAATCAATAAAAATGTAGAGGGGTAGAAGCATCAATTGGTTGGTGGAAGGTCACGGTTTGAGGCTTCGTGTTGTATTCAGACTGCTTTCCTTTCGTCCCCCTCCTCAATTCATTCACCCTTTTCAATGGCTTAGCTCTGACTCTTCTTTTGTCTCTTTGACTTTGACCCCCTCCCTCCCTCCCTCCCTCCCAAGGTTTAGTGAAATGTTGAAGATTATTATCCGCTTTATACGAGTTTATTAGCTCATATTCAGTTATCCATTTTTTTTAAAAAAAAATTTAATTTGACTCTTTCAAACAAATTTACTTATATTTTTAACTTAATTATATATATTTATTATAAAAGTGGACCAATTAATATGATTTTTTTAATAGTAAAAAAAAAAGAAATATTAGTGGAATAGGCATAAGGGCAAATTTGGGATGCAAAAGAAGGTCAAATCTTGTTTTCAAACTTGAACTAATCCAACAGCTGTTGCTTCAATTCTTTACGCCCGAATTGACTCGATCTGCGGGAGACATCGTTTGAATACTAATTCCTTCCTCTTATATAATTAACTATTAATTGCTCCCTCGCTCTTCTTACTTCTGGTTGCCCTTGAACAACAGCAGCAGCAGCAGCAGCAGACTGCATCAGTTTCCTCACTTCTGGAATCTGATGGTGTGGTTTGCCTAAATTCCCAGCACCAGATTGGGAGATGGGTTGCGGTTCTTCTAAGCTTCTGATCCGATCATTGAGCTTCCAAGAGGAAGTGAAGCGGAGATTAGAAAAGAGACCGAAGGGCGGCGATCACATTCTTGCTCTTCTCCGCTCTGCAAATCCAGTTTCCAGCAAATCGATCGCCACGCCAACTCCATCTCAAGAACTCAAGGAGGAGGAGGAGGAGAAGAGCTCATCTGATCCTCCCCCCGTAGATGACGGCGAGATGAGCGGCAACGTCGAAGTCATCAACACCTGGGAATTGCTAGCCGGGTTGGAGGACGAGGAAGAAGCACCTGTTGATCAGGAGACCCGGAGCGAGACGGATGATTACAAGTTCATCGTAAGAGAGAATTCAAGTGAAGAAGAGAGAGCGAAGGAGGAGAAAACTGAGAAGAGATGCTCCAAGAGGGAGGCGATGGCCAGGGAGCTGGCGGCGCTGAAGGTTCCGCCGGCGGCGGCGTTCGAGTTCTCCAAGTCGGGGAGTCTGCGGGAGTGGCTGAAGCGCGGCGGGCAGGTGACGTCGCCGGGTTCCTACGTGACGCCCAAGTTTGGGAGCTTCCCCGGCGGCGGGAAGAAGGACAGGAATGATCGTATCCGTGGAGAGATCAGAGGCGACGACGACGACGGCGATGGTGAACTCGTCGTCTTCGACCCGGAAATGGTGGCGCAGTTCGAGCGGGCGATGGTTCAGCTGGCGACTGATGAAGAGCTTGTGCTTCAGCAGATCACAGACGACGAAGATTAATTAGAGGTTTTCCTTTTTGTTCTTGGGATTGATCATTCGATTGCTGCGATCTCAAAAGCTTGTTCCTGTTTTTTGTGTCGACATGAATCGGAAAGAACAGGTTTCAAAAATGAAATCTAAGAAAAAGCTAATGGAATTAACGATCTAGCGATTGGGGAAGACTCGGCGCGGCGGAGCGCTGGAGAGAGGCTTCGACACGGCTCCGAGTTGACTCGGTAGCTGCCGCCGTGCTGATACGGGAATGGCATTCCCGTGAATTTTGTGATAGATGGGTTTTTTTTTAAAAAAATTTCTTATGTTTTAAATGTTAGCCAATTTGACGTTTCCACGTTTTGATTAAATAAATATAGTTGATTCGTATACTTCCATTGTCAGCTTCTAATCACTTCTGAAGCACCTTTCACTTGGTAATTTAGAAGGTAATAATAAAATAATATTAAATCTCTATCTTCGTTGAATTAGCATCTAAATCGGATATATTAACTCACTTAAATTTCTTTTTAAGTTTTGAACTAAATCAGTTGACATTACATTTATCCTGATATGTTAAAATAATGTTATATTTTTATTTTAAATTTATTATTTTTAAAAAATTTATATATATATATAATATATACTATTCGTATAGTATCGTACCGGCCCGCGAGCCTCACTCTATGTTAGTTTCGGAAAAAAGTAGAGGTACAAATGGGTATAACTATGTATATATACTTTAAGTTTTGGATAGTAGATCCGTAGACCGTATGACTAGCATCCTTAACATCCTCTAGATGATCAGATGAGTAGTCCGAATCCTAGGATTGTTCTTATTTTGGCTAGCCGTGACTGATAGTTCATTTACAATGGTAACCATGTCTACTGACAATGTATAGTACTACATGGGAGCCGTTGTCCCTATGGAGCTCAGGGAGGCTATAAGGGCACGACGATTTCACTATGAGAGGTACAGTTGATGACTAGCGAGACAATAGAGAGTGATATTAGGTTACTCATACTCTCTGCCAATATCAGTGAAACAAGCATAGGTAGAGACATAGACTGTAATGATACTGATGAGCTTATAGACATCCTAAGCCCAGGGCATTCCTTAAGCATATGCTGCCAGTATAAGTCATGTGATGTAAACATATTGATGTTATAGATGACTTACTCTAGTAATACTGACATAAATTACAAGTTAGGTGACATTTAGAGACATACATCTACCTATAACTTAGGTTGACGCATAACATTGTTAGATGATACTTATAATATACAAAAATATATATGTTGTGTGATAACTGGTCCAACTAAGGCATCCCTAACCTTTGGTTTTATTCGGTGGTTTCGAGCAATAATTTCACACTAGGCCATAAGGCTGAGCACATCGCTTTCGATATGTGTACTGGTATAGCGATGACGGTCGAGATCACAGAAGAGAATTTAGTCATTTGAGGTTGTCTATCATCCTCATCTAGATTTTATCTATTTATTTCAAAGCGTAATACATAGTAGACTTATATCAAGACTATACTAGAAGATTGTATCATATGATTATTGATATGATTAGCTACTTGTGTTGTAGAGATCAGATTTTGTTATGTTTTGTATGAGTTTTCAAGCTCATGCGGACACGTAGGTCTAGGCATGATATTTTTTTCAAACTTAATAATTATTAAATTTATAATCATTTAATTGATTAAATATAAAATAGATTTTAAAAATTAAATAATTAAATTAGTGTTAACATATATATATTTTTAAAAAATTAATAAGTTTTGAATTGCACTTTATGTTTACGTCTAACCGTATGAGATGCTAGATCTACTTCTTTTAAATGAAATCTTAGATTGCTATTAATTACTTATTAATTACTCAGGTGAGCGGCTTTGGGATCATCAGCAGCAGCTGATTCCTATTCCTAACCACCTTTCTTATAGCAGAAGAGAAGGTAGTTTGCCATTTGCAACCACACACCTCTCTCCCTCTCTTTTTTTCTTCTAATTTAGACCCAATAGTTTATTAATATATATAAGGTAATCAAAAATATACATAATGACAACTTTTTCTTTTGAGCTTATAGATAATGACAACTTGAAACAGCAACAAAGTAGATAATAGAAAAAAAATATCTATTTTTTAAATTTTTTTCATTTCCAGATACTTGCTGACGGATACCTCAAAAAAAACATAGCCCAAAAATTAAAATAATTAAATTTATACGGGCCATATTGGAAAAAACCAAAAATGAAACAAAGAGCTACTACAGGGGGAATCCAACTCTGCGCACTTGCAAAAAGCTCTTGATAAATGTAGAAAAAGTGAGCAAAATCCAACACAATCCTCCAAGTCTTGATGCCTTCAGAGTAGGAAAGCTTCCTTCCTAGTCTTCTTCTTCTTCTTCTTCTATCCTCCTCTAGAAAGACAGGAGGAAGAATAAGCATCTATGGGCGGAGATGGAAAGGCAAACGAAGCCGAAGAAGAAGAAGACACCACCGCTCTGCTGCTCTCAAAGCTTCCAATTAGTATTAACGAATCGGAAGAAGAGCAGCAGCAGGAAGGGGAGCATGACGGCAAGAGAACCGGTGAGTACTTGGATTTCTTAATTAATTGGCCATCAAGCCCTTCCTCTTTTGCGTCGGCAGAGAAATCTGACTGAACTTTTAACTCCCTCCTATGATTAATCCTTCTGTTTTCTTTTTCCTCCAAGGGAGTGTTTGGACTGCCGTGGCGCACATAATAACGGCGGTGATCGGAGCAGGAGTTCTGTCTCTGGCATGGAGCATCGCCCAGTTGGGTTGGGTCGCCGGCCCCGCCGCACTGCTCTTCTTCGCGGTGGTCACCGTCATCCAGTCGTCTCTGCTCGCCGACTGCTACAGGACGCCCGACCCCGAGCACGGCCACATCAGGAACAGGCACTACATGGATGCCGTCAGGCACTTTTTGGGTACAAATTTAAAGAAACCATTAAACCAGCATCAACTTTACTGCTTTGGTGTTCTTCTATATATCAAGTTATGCATCAGGAGGCATGCAGCACCAGTAAATGGACAAGAAACAGATAATGCGCCCCCTCTTATATGCTGCTCATCCTACTCTTCTTTTCCAATGCCATGACCACTTGGGAAAGTTTTATAAGAAGCAAGATTTTGAGTGCCTTTCTTCACAACATTCAGAGAATTAGGAGATTGATTCTGATTTAATTAATTTTATATCTCATACTTTTCTTATATCTAAATCTTTTAATTAATTTTAGTCTCTTAGAATTTTAGATATTAAAATGCATTTCATAATCTAATTATTCTAATCAATTCTTATCGTATACACATTGTATTTATAATGATGGTAAATACATCTGCTCTGATTAGAATATTTACTTATTAAGTTAAATAATAGTAATTATTATAATAATAATGATGGTAAATTTAGCTAAATAATTATTGGTCTTAAAATAATATATGGATAGGGTACATATCCAGTTTATATTATAAAAGACAAATAGTAAATTGTATGAGTTGCTTTGACTATAATTTTGAACAATGTACTTCGATGATGTCACCACCAATATGTTAGGTTAAATTAATTTTATGTCACATCAAAATGAATAAAAAGCTAGTGCATTATGTCGGTGGAGTTTGTGCATACGTGTACTACCTAGGGTTAGGAATACTGAAAAGGGTTTATAAAAAAAATTAACTTTCCATAGAGTAGGATTATTTATTTAATCTAATTTAAGCAATTTTAAAATTAAAAATTCTGGTCAATTTTTATCTTGGGTTGAAACTTACCTATGAATAATTTGTTGTTATCTCTGCTTTGAGACTACTAAATCTTTTTTTCCTAAAAAATTATAAATCTGCTTTGGTTTAGGCAAAAACATCATTAACTTAAGGTAAAATTGCACAGCTAGTCTTCTTTTTTAAAAAAAATCTGCAAAAAAAACCCAATCCTTAAAGTTAAAATAAAATTCTAGAAGGTGGGAGTTTAGAAATATATATAAGTAGGCAATACAAGAAATTGTTGGTTTGCTAAAGATTGGACACAATTACAAATATTTCCACTAACTAAAGCTTGTTTTAGAGAAGGAAGAGGACAATTTAATGGATTTTTTCACTATAAATTGTCGTTTTCACAAGTTCTATCTGTCTTTTTTCCTTTCTTTAATTACATTTCCCCAGCCTATCTCAACCTTCTTCTTGTTGCTTAATGATGCATGTCACCAGTTTTGTTATATATATTGTAATTTAACTGATGTGGCCCATCAATTATGTTGGGGAGAGGAAGTTTTTATGTGTGTGATGTGTGCTTGATGTGGACTTCAACCTAACAAACATGTGCTAGCTACTATTCACTGTAATTGATCTAATTTCTTTTTACTTCATTCTTTTCTCTCATACATCTTAAAACCTGATGAGATAAACTTAATTTTCAGACATGTACATGCTGTTTCTACATCTTATTTGCAGGGGAGAGAAGGTTTTTGATATGTGGGTTTATACAGCAATTAAGTCTGTTCGGTTCAGGGTTGGCCTACACCATCACAGCTGCCACAAGCATGAGGTATATGCTCATATTCAGAGGAATATGAGGTGTGAGTTCATATGCTGACTGAGTATTTTATTGCTGGTGAATATAGGGCTATCAGGAAGTCCAACTGCTACCACAAAGAAGGCCACAATGCTCCTTGCTCCTTCAGCGATACCTCCTACATGTTGCTGTTTGGTCTCATCCAGCTTGTCTTCTCTCAGATCTCAGGATTCAGCGAGATGGCATGGCTATCTACTTTTGCAGCCATCATGTCCTTCACCTACTCTTCCGTTGGCTTTTCTCTCGGCCTTGCCAAAGTCATCGGTATATATAATTCACTGTTATATATTTGTTGTATATTAGTAACTAATCTTAGGAGTAGTCCATACCTTAATTTTTTGCCCTCTCTCATGGTATAAAACTTGACCAAAATTTACTATAATGCAGTGGTTTAGTGTGTGTTATGGCCATGGAGTAAACAAGTCCCTCTATAACCTAAATTTCGAGCTACTAGTTTAAAAAAAAAAGCAAATGGAGAAGAAGCAAATTGATCTCAGGCAAAATAATTCATGCTTTTGTTAATTGAATAGGGAATGGGAGAATAAAAGGAAGCATCGGAGGCATTCCCATGGCGACCACAACTCAAAAGATTTGGCGCATCTCTCAAGCATTAGGAGACATCGCCTACGCCTACCCTTACTCTGTTATTTTCTTCGACATCCAGGTCTCTCTCTCTCTCTCTCTCTCTACATATATATAATACATTGATCAACTAGATCATTCGATTCATCTCGCTGTTTGATATGTTGAACGCACGAAGGATACGCTGAAATCGCCGCCGCCGGAGAACCAGACGATGAAGAAGGCATCAAATATCAGCATGCTGATTACCACTTTTTTCTACGTCTGCTGTGGATGTTTGGGCTACGCGGCCTTCGGAGACGACACTCCCGGCAACCTCCTCACCGGCTTCGGATTCTACGAACCATTTTGGCTCGTCGACTTGGCAAACGCATGCGTTGCCCTCCACCTCGTCGGAGGCTACCAGGTCAGTAATCAGTAATCAGTATTACATATCGAGACTGAACTCATTCGATCCATTTGCTAGCTAGGTTTACAGCCAGCCAGTGTTCTCATTCGCGGAAACTTTTGCTGCTGCGAGGTTCCCCGACAATGCATTCGTCAACAATTTCTACGCTCTCCAACTGGTCCCATTTCTGAAACCCTACAGAATAAACTTATTCAGGGTGAGTTTTAGAACCCTCTTCGTTGCCGCGACGACATGGCTTGCCATCTTCCTCCCTTACTTCAATCAGGTCCTGGGGGTCTTGGGGGCCTCCTTCTTCTGGCCTATCGCCATCTACTTCCCTGTTGAGATGTATTTGGTGCAGAAGAGCATCAGACCTTGGACTACGCGGTGGATGTCTCTGCAAGCGTTCAGTATCGTCACCCTGCTCGTCAGCATCTACGCCTTCGTTGGTTCCTTCGAAGGGCTTGTAAACGAGAAGCTTCGCTAGCTCATGATCGATGTCTTTTTTTTTCTCATTGTTAATGTGTGTATATACATATATATATGTAAGATGATATAAGAAGAATTCATAGCATGCAACTGCTGGCCAAAATGCATCGACTCTTCATAAAGTTGAAATCTGCAAAGGGTAATCAGTAGGTACGCTTCCATTTCAATCTCCAAAGAAAATATTAGCCCTACTCCAACCTAAAGACTAATGAGGTCAAAGGAATAAATTTAACAATAAGCTCTTCACTCCATCGAGCCAACGAACCGGTCGAGATCTCTAGAGACGGAGTGGTTCGATCTGATCTCCTCGTCCTTGGCGAAGGCCTCCACCATGACTTTGGGCACCACGCATCTGCTCTCCCCGCACAGTTTGTCCTGCACCGCGGGGCTTCCGACGAGCACTGCCAGCTGCTGCTCCCCTTGCTGCGGCAGCTGGGCGTTGCGTCGATTAATTATACGTCGTCAGATTACCCTACACAAGTCGATAAGCGAGGGGCATCTGGGGATTGGTCATATACCTGGATCGAGCCCATGAGGCTGAGAATGCCGACTTGGGCTTGCAGAAACTGGACGTATCTGTAGGCGGCCTGGAACATCTCCGCAGTGTTCATCCTGTTCCCACCGGGGATCAGCTTCCCGAGGTCCTGCGTCTTCTCGCTTATTCTCTTCCTCCGCTCCCGCGCCGCTATGCTCTGCGCCGACAGCCCCTGCAGGCTCCCAGCCGAAACCTCCTTCCGGTCCTCGCTGACGAGATTCCACCTGGAGAAGTCCGCTGCCGCCGCGAACTCGCAGCCCCTGCAACTGGTGTCGGTCGGCAGGTGGCAGGCGGAGTCGCTGCATATACGCCTCCGCTTCGGCCACTGGAAGTGGTTCAGTTGAGCAGGGTCGGCGCCCGCGTCACCTCCCGTGTGAAGGTAGGTCGACGTGGACGACGGAAGGGGGTAGTGGTGGCCGCCGCCGCCGCCATCAAAATCGGTGACGGGAAGCTGCTCTGCTTCGTAGGAGATTTCGGCGCCGGTGCCATTGCCGGGAGCGAAGAGGGGGTCGAGAGGGAAGAGCGAGGCCTCGAAGGGATCGGAGAAGAAGCCGATGAGTTCGTCGGTGATGTCTGAGTCGAGGCCGTCGTCGTCGCAGAAGGCCGCGTCGGGGTCTCCCTGGCCGATTGTCTCCCATTTGGAGATGAAGCTCGACGCCATGGACGGATCGTAGACGACCGCGCGGAGAATAATCGGCTATGGACGACGACAACCAATTAATGAGATTTCAGCAGATAAGACTCAAAATCGAAGGGGATTAACAAATTATTACGTACCTGTTGCTAGATTCTTTGACGGCGGTGGCAGCGACAGTGAAGTCGATGAGAACTTCCAAAGAATCCACGGAGGGAGCGGTTAAACGGCGGGCAGCGGAGGGATCGCAGGTGCAGGAAAATGGAGGTGGCCTGCGGTCGGCCGCATCCGCCGCGTGCGGGGAGTCGACCGACGTTAGATTCAAATATTCGGAGAATTCAACGGAGCAAACGCGACTTCGTGGAACTCCTCGTGCGGGCTCTCCGCATAATTTCTTTTAGCCAACTCCCGTGTTGCCCGCGCCCACCTTCCCCTCTCGCTTTCCTTAGTTAACTGCCTTCAAAATATTTTTTAATTGCCCTAATTTAATGAAAAAATCATCCAATTTATGGCTTTTAATTTTTTAAAAAATAAAATAGAAGTACATCTCAATATGTTTCTAGTAAACATATTTTTGAAATAAGAAAATAAAATAATTTAAATTATAAGTCTCAATATTCTTTTTATATATTTCTCTCTTATTACCAAATATATTTCAATCCTTTTTCCAAAATAAAGAACAACTCTTGTAAGAGTAGAAGATGTAATAGTTGATGTAATACTTTTCATTTGTATCAAATATATTTATGTACTACTATACAACTCATTGTATATTTGCAAAACTAATTATTTAAGAGCTCTTTCGAGACAAAATGAATTGGATATCATCGGCGACGCTTAGAGCATCTCTAGAGATGGCAGCGAGTCCTCCTGAAGCAAAACCCACGCTGTACACTCCGTTTGCCCCCTTCCAATGATTCGGAGGTCTTTCCTTTGGCATTCCTTCCTTGTTCAAGAAAGTATCCCCATCCTACGTACACGCGTATATATACACAACAAACACACATCAATTAAGCCAAATTTAGAGGCTGCCAACTTACAATATATAACTGGAAACACGAGAGAGTTTGCTGGGTTAATTATTATTACCTTCAACCATTTCTTAGCGGTACTTCGATAGCCGGTTCCAAATATAATCGCATCAAAATTGCACCGTCTGTCATCTACGAACTCCGCTTGATTGCCTTCGATTGCTTTCATCTCTTTCACAACCTACACCATCGTCCTCCTCTCCATTAATTACTTATTTACTTAATGCAGCGATATATATATATATATATAACTCTGTGTGTGTGCGCGTGCATGACAACATGAGTTTGGATGTAATTTTACCGTTATCTCTCCGGCCTTGATCTTGTTGATGGTGCCAACGTCAATCGTAGCTGATCTACCGGTGGCAATCTTAGTCTCCATGGGCCCTCTTTTTGGCCTTTCGATGCCGTACTTTGATAAATCCCCGTACCGAAGCTTGGCCAACATCATAATTAACGAATCCACCGTCCTAACTCCAATGAATTTGAGCAAAACCATCGCCAGAAACACCATTCTTTTGCTCAGCACATGCACCTTCGCATGCACAGATAAACAAGATCACATATATATATATATACGTAGTGTGTGTGATTAATCAGCTGGTGGATGTGCGTATATATATAATTAACATACTGGGCTACGGATTACGATCGAAGTCTTTGCTCCATGGTTTGACAAGTCGTAGGCGATCTCCATTGCGGAGTTGCCAGCGCCAACCACGAGCACGCGCTTTCCGGCGTAGATTTTGCCCGACTTGTAGGAGGAGGAGTGGAGGACGTCGCCGGGGAAGGTCTCCAGCCCGGAGATGTCCGGGATGCGACCCTCGCTGTTCTCGCCGGTGGCCACCACCAGGAACCGGCTCCGGTACTCCTCCACCTCGCCGGTCACCACGCTCCGGGCAGTGACCCTCCACCTTTCGGTGGCCTCGTTGAAGGCAGCGTGCTCGACGGCAGTGGAGAGCACGGGGTCGATCCCGAAGTGGTCGACGTAGCGGTCGAGGTAGGTGACGAACTGGTCCTTGGGGACGAAGGTCGGGGCGTCGTCGGGGAAGGGCATGTGGGGGAGATGGCAGAACTGCTTCGCCAGATGCAGCTTCAGGCGGTCGTAGGCCCGGAGCTTCCAGACCGACGCCCAGCAGGCTTCCCGCTCCAGCGCCACGAAGTCGATACCGAGAACCTTGAGGCACGCCGCCGTCGCCAGACCCGAAGGCCCCATGCCGACGATGACAACATCCGTATCAATCATTTTGACTGACTTCGGATGGCGTGCCTCTTTGCTCTGGATCGCCGCGTCGACCGTGAATCAACACGGCGATGATGATCTCTCTGGGCGAGGGCTCATTTGTACCCATGACGGTTGACGAAGACAAAACTCCCGACCCTACATCTTCCTTCGCCCCTTAAAATTAGGCTTAGATTACGAACAACCTAATTTTTTTTAGAAAAGTTCGTTTTTTTTTCAGAGAGGAGTACGAGCAACCTATAACTGATCGAGGATCCAAGTTCCCTCCATTTAACATTTCTTCTCTTGCTTTCCATCCGATTGATTCCCAACCATCGGTTACTTCACTTTCTATTTGTTTACCCATTCTTGTTGGAGATCAAGAGGAAACCAAATTCTGTATTATAGCTAGTTATTTTAGCTTCTATCAAAACTTTATATTCATCGAAAGACGTATCCCGTGAACATATCACCCCGCATCTTTGTTTTAGAATTTTTTCCCTACTAATTAAAGTCATACATAAATCTTTAATGCATATAATTAGCATGAATGTACGTGAATATATGTATGTATCAATAAGTTCTAATCTTAAAGCATATTGCCTTATCTATATTACAATATTTTACTACGAGTATACAGAGAGAGAGTTTTTGCATACATCTCTTAATATTTGCTTCTTGTTAGTTTTATGTAATGTAAGGTATTCCTATTCCTGCATGATATTATTCTGAAATTGTTTTAAATATGATTTTTTGCCGTCATTAATTATTTTTATTTTAACTCCATGCGCAAATAATATCAGAATTATTTTTTTAAAACAAAAAAATCTTCATCTCATAACTTTCTTCCAGTAGTGTCAGAAAAACCTAGTTTTATAATAAATAACTAAGAAGCAGCTCATCAGAAGTGCTGATTTCGAATTATTAATTAATCGTGGCAACAAATTCATTAAGTGTTATATCACTTGCAGAAATAGATCATGAGAAAGAAGTCAAATAAAAAATCCAGTACCGTTGAACACAATCTAGAAGAGATTCTTTTATAGACCAAGAAAAACAACTTGATTGCATCCATCTTTATAAATTTACCAAAAACCAAATGTAATCATCAGTCAGTATATCTTTTTATTGACGTGGAGTATGGAATCTCTCCCACCCCTCCTTTCTTTTCATCAAGACAAGCCCTTGTCCGGATACAACGCTTGATGTCATCGGCGAGGAGTTGGGCATCCTGAGACACCCCAGCAAGTCCTGCCCTGGCGAAGCCCACACCATAAATCCCAATTTCGCCTTCCCAATGATTATGATGCTTGTTCTGGGGCATCCCTTCCTTGTTCAAGTATGAATCGTCTGCTGTTGGTGTTTGGGCTACGCGGCATTCGAAAACGACACTCCCGGCAACCTCCTCACCGGCTTCAGATTCTGCGAGCCATTTTTGCTCGTCGACAGGGCAAACGAATGCATTGCCCTCCACCTCGTCGGAGGCTACCGGGTAGTAATCAGTAATACATATCGAGACTGAACTCATTCGTGAAAACTATAAAAGAAATAAACTCACAGAGAAGATACTGGAAGATTGAGAAAAAATACTTTTTCTATATTTTATTCGTATCTAAGATACAAACATTAACCCGTTTATATAGGTACGAAGTATACTAAAAAAATTTAATTAGATCTAACAAAAGATAATGCACTATAGCCAAGTGTCACTCCTATATCTCCACTACCAGCACATATTACTCATTGACTATTTACTTTTTCAACCAAATAAAAAACTAATAAAATGTAGCATTTAAAGTTTATTTAACAAAACTCCCCTGTAAACTTAAATGCTTCTACCATCCACCATGCCGATCATTTTCTTGCATTTGTCGAAAGATTCTTTTGGCAGCGGTTTTGTGAAGATATCCGCAACTTGATCTTGACTCGTCACGTGCACCAACTCCACATTTCCTTCCTTCACATGATCTCGGATAAAATGAAAACGAACGTCAATGTGTTTGCTTCTTTCATGGTTCACTGGGTTCTTTGCCAACTCAATTGCTGACTTGTTGTCAACTTGAATTATGGTTGCACCTAGTTGCTTTAGTTCTATCTTGCTCAATAAATTTCTAAGCCATATTGCATGATATACACACCAAGATGCTTCAACATATTCAGCTTCACACGTCGAGAGCGTCACGATCGGTTGCTTATTCGAAAGCCAAGTAAATGCAGTAGCTCCCATAAAGAATACATATCCCGATGTACTTTTCCGATCATCTATGTCTCTGCACCAATCACTATCGGAGTATCCAACCAACTTGTAATCTTCTACTTTCGAGTAGAATAACCCGAGTGACACCGTTCCTTGGATATACCGTAGGATTCGCTTCAATGCCTTCCAATGTGAATAAACTGGCTTCTCCATGAATCGACTTATAATGCCGACGCTCAATGAGAGATCCGGCCTTGTGCATGTGAGATAGCGAAGGCTTCCTACCAAACTCCGGTATTTACTCGCATCAACATGATCTCCTCCATCGAACTTCGAAAGTTTTGTACCTGGTTCCATAGGTGTTGAAATTGGGTTGCAATTTGTCATCTTGTATTTCTTCAAAATTTTCTTTGCATACGCCTCTTGTGATGTAAAGATACCTGTATCTTGTTGTCTAACTTTCAAGCCAAGAAAAAACTTCATCAAACCTAAATCTGTCATCTCAAATTCACGTGTCATTGTGCTCTTAAACTCTTCTATCATTTTATCATTGTTTCCCATAAAAATGAGGTCATCAACATAAAGAGCAACAAATAACACGTTACCCCCATTCTTCTTTGCATAAAGGGCATGCTCGTAGGGAGATCGCTTGAACCTGTTCTCCTTGAAATATGTGTCGATGCATTTATTCCAGGCTCGTGGTGCTTGCTTTAATCCGTAGAGCGCCTTCTTCAATTTTAGCACCTTTTTTTCTTCTCCAATTCTCATGTACCCGGGTGGTTGTTCGATGTAGATATCTTCTTCGAGTACACCATTCAAGAATGCCGATTTGACATCCATTTGAAATATCGACCATTTGAATTGAGCAGCATGTGAAAAGAGTAATCGAATTGTCTCCATTCTTGCAACAGGAGCAAATACCTCGTCATAGTCAATTCCTGCCTTTTGCTTGTATCTCTTTGCAACAAGTCGCGCTTTGTATCGTTCTATCTTGCCTTGAGCATTCATCTTTTTCTTGAACACCCACTTTACACCAATAGGTTGGCTTCCTTTCGGCAACTCTGCTAGCTCCCATGTGTTGTTGCGGTTTATCGCCTTAATCTCCTCATTCATAGCAATTTGCCAGTATTCATCTCGCACCGCCTCTTCAAAACTAATATTTTTGGCATCTGCAAAAAGACATACAAAATGCATCTCACTTGTTGAATTATATATATCTTGCAAACTTCGCATTTTGGGTTGTCGAGGTTCCTCTTCATCATCAGTGGTGGGTTGTCGAGGTTCCTCTTCATCATCAGTGGTTTCAGAATTTGTTGGTATGTTTGTTGGTGCATTCTATCGAATTATTCCAATCCCATTCGCTTGCTTCATTTATTTGCACATCACGACTCATCAACACTTTCTTGTTTATCAGGTTGAATAGCTTGTACCCTTTAGTCTTTACATCATAACTAATAAAAATATATTTTTTGCTTTTGTCTTCGAGCTTCATCCTTCGTTGATCCGGTACGTGTGCATAAGCCACACTACCGAACACTTTGAGATGAGAAACCGTTGGCTTTTGTCTGCTCCATACCTCTTGTGGTGTTTGATCATCTAACTTCATATGTGGACATCGATTCTGTACATAGATGGCACATTGCACAGCTTCTGCCCAGAATTTCTTCGGTATTTTCTTGCTCTTGAGCATTGATCGAACCATGTTGAGAATAGTTTGATTCTTCCTCTCTGCTACTCCGTTTTATTGAGGTGAGTATGGTGCAGTTAGAAATCTCCTTATGCCTTGCTCCTCGCAATACTCCATGAAGGCCGTCGACGTATACTCGCCACCTCTATCAGATCGTACAGCCTTGATTTGTCTACTTGTTGCCTTCTCCACCATAACTTTGAATTTTTTAAACACCTTGAATGCCTCAGATTTTTCCTTCAGAAAATAAACCCAAGTTTTTCGTGAGAAATCATCGATAAAGGAAATAAAGTATCTTTTACCGCTGAAGGATTCAAGAGTGATTGGTCTACATATGTCAGTATGAATCAACTCGAGAATATTTTTAGCTCGATATTCTGCCTTTTTTTGAAACGAGGTTCTCTCTTGCTTGCTAAGCACACATTCTTCACAGAATTTACCATGAAAATCCATGTCCGGCAGCCCGCGCACCATGTTCTTCTTTGTTAACTCTTTTAGACTACCATAATTTAGGTGACCAAAGCGGAGATGCCACAGCGTTGCCTTGTCTTCTACATTGACTCGTAGACATTTTGTAAACCCCCACCTTGAAAAAAAAAAAAAGTTGGTCCGGTCCGGTCCGACCGAACCGGCCGGTCAACCGGTTCAGGTGGACCGGCCGCCCCTAAAGAGAGGCCCGGCTGCGAACGAGAAGGGCGAAAGCCCTATCTCGCTCGAAGACCTTCGAGCGCCCCCTTTCCGGCGCCGTTCCCCGTCCCTCCGGCTCCCCTGCACTCGGCGCGGACGATCGGCGACGAGCTCGCTGTCCGTTCGCCCGCGTCCCCCCTCGTCGCAAGTCGACGCGTCGGAGAGCTCAGCAGCAGCTCCGGGTCGAGCGTTCCTCTTCTTCGACTTCGTCTCTTCACCCCCTCCGCAGCAGCGGCGACCGACGAGGGCATCGCCGGCGAGCTGCTGCTGCTCCGACCCAGCCCCGTCGCCACCGTCAAGAGGAGGACCGTCGAAGAGATCCGCAGCAGTTTCGGTCGAGCCCCCCCCCCCCCCCCCCCCTTCGTCACCATCTCCCCTGCTTCCCCTGTACGCAGCTCGCTCGAGCGCCTACGAGCTCGTCGGCGCTCCATCCGCGGGTCCTCGTCCCCGTCGCCGGAAGTCGAAACGGAGGGGAGTTTGGCAGCTGCGTCAGCCGGAGGAACGCCACCTGCAAGCCTCTCCACCGCGCCCGCACAGAGGAGTCGACGCCTCCACCTCGACTCCGATCGGTGGCTGCGTCCACGAGTGCCGCCTCGCCCCACCTCCTCGACAGTGAAGCTGTCGGCGTTCCACGAGCTCTGCGCGAGTTGGAGGTGAGGGATCCCGTCCCAATCTACCTCCTTCGTCCCTCGTTGCTACGAATTCGCGCCCGCCGTCCGCAGAAGGTCCGTCGACCTTCAAACCCTTCGAGGGTTCGTTTCTCACGGCCGGATTTGATGCAGCGTGCTTCCGGCCATCTCGCGCACGAGGACGCCGGGGGTCGTCGGCCGGAGTCTGCGCTCGGGCGTTGGCAGCGGAAGGGCCGGCGAGGGCGTCGGCGAAGGAGTCGACGAAGGCGCGATCGGCGAAGGAAGCGGCGAAGGTGTTATTTCGCCCCTTTTCGTAATCGTGATTAAGGATTTCCTTAATCACGATTAGTGCTAATTAATTGTGCTTAGTGTAAATAAAATATAATTAGTGGAAAATTATGTTATTGTATGCTTAGTTTAATTAAAAGCATGATTAGCGTTAATTAACTAAGCTTAGAGTATAAGAAATTATTTATTTAATGAAAACGGTTGAGTCGAATCAAGTGGGGTTAAATCGGTTGGGTTTGAGTTAAGTTTGGGTTCGAGTCAAGTTGGGTTGGGTGAGCCGAATCAAATAAGTTGAACCTGGTTCGAGCTCGAGTCAAATTAGATTGAATTTAATTTAGCTGAACCGGACCCGAACCGAACCGAACCGAACCGGGTAAACAGTAACTCGAACCGTTGACCGAGTCAACAGCTGACCCAGTCAGCATTGACCGGGCCCACCGCTGACCCAGTCAGCGTTGACCGGGCCCACTGCTGACCCAGTCAGCGTTGACCAGTCAACGTTGACCGTTGACCAGTCAACGTTGACCGTTGACCAGGTCAGAAAAATAAATAAAAAATAAAATAATAAAATAATAAAATAATATTAAAATATTAAAATAATATTAAAATATTAAAATAATATTAAAATATTAAAATAATATTAAAATATTAAAATAATATTAAAATATTAAAATAATATTAAAATAATAAAATAATATTAAAATATTAAAAAAATAAAAAAATAATAAAAATTTCTATGGGTTCTACTTGGGCTCCTGGATGACTTGGGCCAAGTTATGGGTGAGTTTGATGAGTAGAAATTGAATAAAAATTTATTAAAGTTATTAGATAAAAATGCAAAAATATGATTAATTCATAATTCATTAGGTGAGATTAATCCTAAACATGCATAGGATTAATTTAATATAATAATTATTTAATTGATAGATTTTAATTTATTTATCTTAAGGGAAATAAATTAAATCTATTTTAAATAAATTTTATTAAATAAGATTATTGTGGGTACGCGATCCGAGAAGTTCGGCGGGTGATATTCTCCGCGCGACTTGGTTCTCAGGAGTAGATCGCTATCCCAGATGCGTTGGTTCTCCGTTGGTAGGATTTATTCACGCTAGGGAATACCCGCTGGGGTTTCTTAGGAAAAATTCTTGAATGTCTTCAATATGATAAACCATAATGTTTGATAAGATTTAAATTTTATGCATGCTAGCATAGTTATCTTATCTAACATATTTATTTGCTAGGTATCTAACATACTTTATAAATCATGTCTTGCGTGTATTATTGCTTCCAGTATTATGTTAAATGATTATCATGCAGACATAGATAGTATATGCAACATGTTAGAACATTTGGCAACGTCACCGCCACTTAGAGAAAAAGGGGCATTTTTCCATATGCCCCGGTTGACCGCCGCGTCCCGACGGTGGTCGAACGGTGACGTTTCCGTTAGGCGCCACTCCCGAGGTTGATGCATAGCGGAGCACTGGGAGCACCACTCCCGACGTTATGCATAGCTCATATACTGGGAGCTGGTAGGGTAAGGGACTGTACACACTCCATGGTCATGTTAGACTGGAAATATGGAGCAAGTCCTTACCCGAAACCTTCACCCGCGCGAGTGTCGTTGTAGGCGGCCTCGTGATAGTCCTGAGATGGTTAGCTAGGATGAACCTTACCATGGACTTGGCACCGACGAAGTCGAGGGCCACAACCCATCGTGCGGATGTGCGCCGATCTCGATAAACGTTGACGGCTATTGGACTGGGAAGGTGATTCCACATGCGACGCCTTGGACAGTGGATCCGTAGACCGCACGGCTATCACCCTTGACGTCTGCAGACGATCGGATGAGTAGTCCGGATCCTAGAGTGGTTATTCCGGCTAGCCGTGGCCGATGATATTTAAGAGAGGTGACCCTGTCTACGGGCAGTGTGTAGTACTATATGGGTGTCGTGACCCCTACGGTATCCGGGGAGGATGTAAGGGCACGACAGTTTCGCTAGGGGAGGCATGGTTGGCGACTAGTGAAACAACAGGAGAGGGATTCTGGGTCATCCGTCCTCTCTGCCAACATCAGTGCAGCGGGCATAGGTAGAGACAGAGACAGAAAGGCACTGATGGACTTACTGATACTCTTAGCTAGGGTAGTCATTAAGCGTAGGCTGGCAGCCCGAGTTTATGAAACCTAAAAAGTCTCACTATGACGTAGGTGATATACTATTAATATGGACACTAGACTTGACTAGGGTGACATCTAGTGACATGTACACATTTAATTATTTATTTAATTGTTTGTTTATGCTGTCTATTTTTATATGAATTGTTTAAAACGAAATGGCATGAAAGATGATTATTAATTACCAAAGACATCCTAGAATACTCCTCCTAGCCTTTGATTTCCTTATTCGGTAGAGCCGTAATTTCGCATTAGGCCGCAAGGCTGAGCACACCGCGTTCAATGTGTGTGCAGGTGTCGATGCACGAGACGAGATCGATAACGGAGGGTTCGTCGCGGGAGGTATACGACTGCTGTTATGAGTTTTCGTATGCCGGTCTTAGATTTGTATTAGGAGATATCGGGACTGTATTTAAGATGTTACATGAAAATGTGGGTGTATGTAGTTTAGTATTTGTATTTATGCCTTGTATGAGCTTGTCGGGCTCATACGGCGGTTGCCACGTGTCGTCCTGCGGGTCGGGGCGTGACACATTTTCCTTGCACACTCCTCAAATTCAATTTGTACATTCGATTTCTTCCTATCTTGACTCGAGCAACCAGTCGCTCTTGCTTGTCCTTCAAATGCAATAGCCTGTCTTTTAAAAATATCGAGTAACCTTTCTCCGTTAGTTGCCCCATACTCAAAATATTAGTCTTAAGATCTGGTACGTAATAAACATCTTGAATTGACCCTAATAAGCCATCCTTTTGTAAGTAACAAACCCTACCTGGACCTTTTACCTCTACCTTTGATGCATCTCCAAATGACACATAACCATGATCGATCTTTTACATCTCTTTAAATAGGTGCTTGTGGCCAGACATATGGTTGCTTGCTCCCGAGTCGAGATACCATAGCGTGTCATTGTTGATGTTAACTTCATTTTGAGCCATCAAGAGAAAACCTTCATTTGCTTCGTCTTCCAAGGTTAGGTTGATAGTTTCTTCCACCTTTTTATCGGCGCGACAATCTTTTGTGTAATGCCCCACTTTACCACAATTATAACATTTATCGGAGTTGCAATCCGTTGCGTAATGACACTTGTAGCACTTGATGTTGGAATAATTTGACCGGCCGCCTCTTCCTCGACCACGTCCTTTTCCACGCCAATTTGGTTGGCTCGACAGTCCCTTCTCTTTATAGAATCCTCCATGATTGCCGCCTTGACCATTGGGACCATTTCCATGACCTCCACGGCCACGACCTCTACCAACAAAATTTTGAGAATAGAATACCTTTTTGTCTTTGATTGACGCCTTGGTCTGAAGTGCTTGCTCGAGTGGCTCCTCCTTCCTTTTCTTACGTTGTTCATGTGCCTCCAGAGAACCAGCAAGCTCGTCGACTATGAGTGTCGTAAGGTCCTTTGATTCTTCTATCGCGCAAACAACATTCTCAAAATTATCAGTTAAAGATCTCAAAATCTTCTCGACAACACGTGCATTAGGTAGCGCTTCGCCATTACGAGCGAGTTGATTCGCCACAACTTGTACACGAGTGATGTAGTCGGATACACATTTTGACTCCTTCATCTTCATGCTCTCCAACTCGCCACGAAGAGTTTGGAGACGCACTTGCTTGACTCGGTCGGCTCCTTTGAATACTTTCTTTAAAGTGTCTCACGCTTCTTTTGAAGTAGTTGCACCGGCAATCTTCTCAAAGCCCAACTCGTCAACAGCTCGGAACAACATGTATAATGTAGCTTTATCCTTCGAACGTGCTTCTTTCAACGCCTTGTTTTGAGCCGCCGTATAACCCGTGGTACTTGATGGTTCTTCGAAACCTTTTTCGACCGTCTCCCATTTATCTTGAGATCCAAGAAGAGCTTTCATTTGAATGCTCCAATTCTCATAGTTTGTCTTCGTCGGTCGTGGTAGCGGCATTTGCTCCGTTACAGACGTCATTGGCTCTGATACCAATTTGAAAACTATAAAAGAAATAAACTCACAGAGAAGATACTGGAAGATCGAGAAAAAATACTTTTTCTATATTTTATTCGTATCTATAAGATACAAACATTAACCCGTTTATATAGGTACGAAGTATACCAAAAAAAACTAATTAGATCTAACAGTCAAGTGTCACTCCTATATCTCCACAACCAGCACATATTACTCCTTGACCATTTACTTTTTCAACCAAATAAAAAATTAATAAAATGTAGCATTTAAAGTTTGTTTAACAATTCGATCCCTTTGCTAGCTAGGTTTTCAGCCAGCCAGAGTTCTCATTCGCTGAGACTTCTGCTGCTGCGTGGTTCCCAGACAATGCATTCTACGCGCTCCAACTGGTTCCATTTCTGAAAGCCTACGGAATACAGTTATTCAGGGTGTGTTTTAGAATCCTCTTCGTTGCCGCGACTGTCACACCCCGACCCTACTGTCGGGCACGAGGCAACCGCCGTATGAGCCCAACGGACCCATACAAAGCATCAAGTGATACATACAATCCAAACACATCGTTTACACAGCGGAATATACAATCAAAATATCTATCTCATTGTTTCTAACACAGTCCCGATAAACCTACTACAATTCTATGATAACGATATTAATGAATAAAGATCAACTCATCGAAAAACTCATCTTCACCCACCGTCATGATCGATCATCTAACTCACCTGCACACACGGGGAAAAATGGTGTGCTCAGCCTTGCGGCCTAGTACGAAATTACGGCTCGAAACCGAATAAGGAATCCAAAGGCTAGGAGGATTAATCTAGGATGCCTTGGGTTTATTAAAAGTCATTTTCATATAATACATGTGAAGCATATCATAAATGCAAAACAACTATATAAGCATATACAACCGGTGTAGCCCTAAATGTCACCTAAGCTGTCTCTAGTAACTATGTCATCAATGTCACCGGTATATCATCTACGGTGTAATATGTATATCAGTCTCAAGACTCGGGCTGCCAGCCTATGCTTAGAGAAGTTCCCCTGTCGAGGATTCCCATAAGCCCATCAGTGCATTTTGTCTCTGTTTCTTCCTATGCCCGCTGCACTGATGTTTGCGGAGGTGACGGGTGACCCTTGATCACTCTCCTCTGTCTCGCTAGTCGCCTGCGATGCCTCCCCTAGCGAAACTGCCGTGCCCTTACATCCTCCCCGGACTCCGTAGGGGCAACGACGACTCGTGTAGTACTACAACACCATCCGAAGATGGGGTCACCATCAACAAGACTATCGACCACGACTAGTCGATATAATACAATCCTAGGATCCGGACTACCCATCTGATCGTCTGCAGAACGTCAAGGATGGTAGCCGTGTGGTCTACGGATCCACTATCCAAGGCTATGCGGAGGGATGTCACTGTCCCATTCCCCGAGCAGCGATGCCTGCCAATAGGTGTGCAGACTAGTTGTCGCCGGAATGCTACTACCTCGGCGACATGTTTGCTAGGTTCTTATTTTGGTTCGTCCCGGCTAGCCATCTCAGGACTATCACGGTGTCGCCTAGACGGCACACGTGCGGGTATGACTTTCTGGGTAGGGACTCACTCCGTATATCCGGTCTAATGTGACCTTGGAGTTTGTACAGTTCTTTCCCTACCAGCTCCCAGTATCTAAGCTATGCATAACCTCGGGAGTGGTACTCCCAGTATTTAAGCTATGCATAACCTCGGGAGTGGTGTGTGGCGGAGCATCACCATTCTCACCATCTGCGGTACGCGGTGGTCAAAGGGGGTCTGCAAGCAATACCCCTTCCTGTCTGTTTTCTAGTGATGTCTCCTAAGAGTTTCTAACATATCATTATTCTTATCGACACTGCATGGTGGTAGTGCTAACATAGCATAAATAAATAACAGAGCATGCATGACAAGATTTATAGACATGTTAAATAAGTAGCATGGTAGACATGGCATATCATGCAGGTAAATAAAGTAAATCATACTAACATACATATATAATCAATCATAACATGCATCTCATTTTTATTAAATTTAAGGCATCCGAGTTATTTCCTAATAACACCTCGGCAGGAATTCCCTAGCTTGAATAACTCCTACATTCGATGAACCAACGCACCTGGATGTTGTAATTCGTTCTTCGGAACCAACCGTACAATAGCTTCAAGTCGTTAATTGTTTCGAGGTGGTCAACCTATTACAAGTAACATTTTCTTTAGATTTAACCATTTAATATTATCTATCAGTAATATTATCTCCAACATACCAAAACCACCATCTTTACTATTTTGCTCACCTAACTCATCCTAGGTTGAATCATTATTCAATTAGCTTTACCTACCCCAAACTAATCCTAATTGATTAACCTTATTTAATTTATTAACCTTAATCCAAATCTCCAATCAATCAAGTCTCAGATCCTTTAAAAGTCCAATTAAAATTTCACATAATCCATAATCTAAACTAATCATTTTCTACTTCAATTAACTTACAACATATCATCACTAGCTAAGTGGAAGTCATACATTATGTCTTAGTGTTGACATGCATTCGATTTCCCATACCATCATAATCATAATTATTATAGTACATGCATAATAATAAAAGTACTCATCACTATTAAATCTATCCCCACCTTATAAAGCACCATACTTATCAAACTCATTAACACTATCTTCAAACCACCTTATAAAGCACCATACTCATCAAACTCATTAACACCATCTTATAAATAAGATTCTCTATTATAACATTTTATGCATAAGCTCTAAGTAAGGGATAAAGGAAGAGATAACACGGAGAGATTGGAAAATGAGTAGGAGGTGGGGAGATAGATTATTTTCAGCCATTTATAATCCATCAAAGTATATAGTTCCCATCTAACAATCCAAATCCATCCCACACCCACCAACATCAATCATCAATAATCAACATAGAATCCACCATCAATCCTCACAACCTTATCAACCGCATACCACATCAGATTAATCAAAGGCATGAAATTCACAACCTTATCAATCACATTCTCAAAACATCATCAACCAAACACCAACACCCTCCAAATTATAACACCATCAACCAAATCAAATCAAAACATCATCAACTGAGCACCAAAACTCAACATTCAGCAACTATGATCAAAACTCAACATTCACAGCACACAACATCATCATCATCATTCAATCATAGCATCAAACGCATCAACAATTCAGATTCAATCACCATCTCAAAATTTCATCAGCAATCATCATCATCATGGATAAAATTCTTTCACATTATAGCCATCCAAAATTCACCATTAGATTAATAACAAGCCCATATAATACCATCATAATCAAATCGGATACCACATCATCACTATTCATCCAACATCATTAAAATGAATAACACCGTATAATCAAGTAAATACCACTCCATCGTCAACCACCGTAAGAAATGCAGCAGCAACACATCAAATCACTATGAACCACACATGGCTATAACATCATTAATTCATTAATCATGCACCTATGAGATTAATCAACGTCATTGTCTAAATAGAGCATAGCATCAAGCTTCAAACAGATGGGAAACACATGTAATTTGAGATCCAAGAGGTGGAGTTTAGAGATTCGACCTCATGATTCGGTGAAGGTTCAATTGGATGGTGATCGCGCATTCAGCAAAAAGGGGCGATGAAGGGGAGAGATCGAAGATGATCTTGCGGCGAGGGATCCGGAGTAGCTCGCCACCGAGCGCACGGTGAGGAATCCCGCATCGCGGGTGTGCGAAGAGGGAAAAGGGGGGATAAGAAATTGAGGATGCGACGAGGCTCCCATCTTTGCTCTGCAGTCGTCGGCATGGCGCCTAATCGTTGCTCCAATAGAAGAGATGACGGTGTCGGCGTCGTCGGCGGCCAAAGAAGAAGTGGTCGCGTAGAGTGGGGATTCCCCGTCCATCTCATGGCGACGGATCCCGAGCGGCGGCAGTGTGGCCGCGTGCGAAGAGATCGAAGGAGAAGGATGGATTCGTCGTCGAGCTTGCGGCGATGATGAAGTGAAAAGATCGTGGCGTCGGCATGAGTCGTCGACGACCAAAGGATCGGTCTCGCGGCGAGGGCTCCAGAGCGGCGTCGGCAAAGAGGGAAAAGGGCGCGGCTCTGCCTCAGCTTGCGGCGATGGATCCGGTGTTGGGAGCGAGCATCGGCGGGGTGCACGCCTTCGAGTTCACGGCGATGGCTTCGGAGCAGCAGTGCTCGAAGTGGACGAAGAAGGAGACGAAGGAAGAGGACGGGATTTGGGGGCGCATTTCCTTCCGCTTAGGGCACGCGGTCGGCTCTTCTACGTGTCTTTCTCGTCGACCGGTTCAACTAGATCTATTCGGTCTGAGTTGGCCCGATCCAAGGGTTGCACATGCCTAACATGTGAGGGGTTAACACTCACCTTCCACATATTTCCAGGTTGGTCCACAACTTCCATAATAATACAACCAAGTCCTTTGTACCTTAATAAAATTTCTAACTAGGTCCTTACAAACTTTTAATAAAATGAAAATAGGCCCTTATTGATACAAAAATCGACTTAATATCATCATCTTGGTTCTAACCCTATTCCAAACAACTCTAAATTAAATAAAATTTTAACTTGATCCATACAAAATTTATAAATCATAATTATATCCATTTTAATCCAAATTTATTCCGATTTCATTATTTGTCCTAATTCCACTCAAAAAAAAAATTCTACCTTATTTTTCTCAATTTAAACTTAAGAAATTTTTTTATTTTTAATCATTTTTATTTTATTAATTAAACCACCTAAGGTAGGGGTTTACAGCGACGACATGGCCTGCCATCTTCTTCCGTTAATTCAATCAGATCCTTCGGGTGTTGGGGGCTTCCTTCTTCTGGCCTATCGCTATCTACTTCCCCGTTGAGGTGTATTTGGTGCTGAAGAGCATCATACCTTGGACTAAAAGGTGGATGCCTCTCCAAGCATTCAGTATCGTCACCCTGCTCATCAGCATCTACCCCTTGGTTGGCTCCTTCGAAGGGCTTGTAAATGAGAAGTTTCGCCAGCTCGATCGATGTCTTATTTTTTTCTTTCTCATTGTTAATGTGTGTATAACAAAAAAATATATATGCAAGATGATAAAGAAGAATTCATGGCCAAAAGGCATCGACTCTTCATAAAGTTGAAATCTGCACAGGGTAATCAGTAGGTACGCTTCCATTTCAATTTCCTAAGAAAAGATTAGCTCTACTCCAACCTAAAGACTAAAGAGTTCAAAGGAATAAATTTAACAATAAGTTCTTCACTCCATCGACCCCTCACAGTCTGTCCTGCACCGCCGGGCTTCTGACGAGCTGCGCCAGCTGGGTGTTGCATCGATTAATTAGACGTCGTATAAGCATCTGGGGATTGTAAAGAATATACCAAGTAGTGAGATTTCAGCAGATAAGACTCAGAATCGAAGGGGATTAATGAATTATTAAGTACCTGCTGCTAGATTCTTTGACGGCGGTAGCAGCAGCCGTGGCGGCGGCTGAGGATGTGACGTCGATGAGAACTTCCAAAGAATCGACGGAGGGAGCGGTTAAACGGCGGGCAGCGCAGGGCGCGCGAGTGCAGGAAAATGGAGGTGGCCTGCGTTTGGCCGAATCCGCCGCGTGCGGGGAGTCGACCGACGTTAGATTCCATATTCGGATAATTCAACGGCGCAAACGCGACTTCGTGGCACTCCTCGTGCGGACTCTCCGCATAATTTCCTTTAGCGAACTCTAACTGCCTTCAAAATATTTTTTAATTATCCTAATTTAATTTAATTTAATTAAAAAATCATCCAATTTATTTTTACTTAAAAAAAATCAGACGAAGCACATTCCAATATGTTTTCGATAAACATATTTTTTAAATAATAAAATAAAAATATTTTAAATTAATAAGCTTAAAATCTCGATATTCTTTTTATATATTTTTCTCTTATTACTTAATATATTATTAAACACAGATACAAGGTGATCTATTTTTAAAAAAAATAAAAACATTTTAAATTAATAGGTTTAAAATAAAGGATGATATTTTTATTTTTTCCCCTTGCTATAACCAACTACTTGAACTCTCCAAATTCAATCTTACCTAATTGCCATAGCATAGTTCTTATTATCTTCTGTCTAAATAAAATCAATTTAGGCACTTACATCAATTACTTTGAATAAACTGAACTTATGTCTCACAGTGAGATTATACTACTAAAAGAGCAAATTAAGTGCATGACTTTATCTATTTCGAATGTGTATTGCATACTCCAGCACTCCATTAGGCTTGAGCTGCTTGTGATCATGACTGTTTGCGTGTCTATACCGGACCCGTGGGCACATTCCACATGCGTCCTTGAACTCATCTTGTGCTTACACTATATACCCTAGTAAGCCTTAACACCTTAGATGTATTCTATGTACTATTATCTTTAATTATTCAACAGTCCTTAAATTTTTTTTATGTGTAGAAGAAAAAATATCTTTGATGTAGAAAGATAGACTTGACATATAAAATATCAACAATTAAATATTATCTCATACTACTATCCTCATATTATAAAAAGATAATAATGATTTGTTCATATCTAACTTAAAGAGTTATACTCGTGTATCATTCATGTTCACTATGACAAATGCATAATATTTCCTTATTTTAAAATAAAAACTCATTGGGGCTAAGCATGAGGGAATGCTAGAAGTGTAGTAGTTTCTCCTCTGACCAAGATGAAAGATCTCATTGAAGCAACTAGTCCGTGCATATTGTATGTACATCAAAATGCAAATATCATAAATAGCTATTTTGCATATTACTCACTCACCTAGAGAGCTTATAAACACAAAGATCTCTAATATCGTCCTCTACGTTGAGATATATAATAAAACCAACCATTTGATTCAGGATCTCAATATCAACCTCTTAGTCTAAAATCCATAATTTTTTTATGTACTCAATTAACCTCTTATTGTAATGCGAAAAAAAAGATAGTAAAGAGGAAATAATAATCTCCACAACCATGATGGTATAGAGAGAAAAAAGATACTGTTCCAATAAAGGATGTAACATCTAAAAAAAAAGTTCAGTCCAATCATAATAAAAAAAATACTCATTCAGGAGTTTCTATTACTATATTATAACTTTTCTCAACTATCTAACTTTTCTCTAGTACCTTGTTAGTGGATTTTTATACTTTTAATTCATATGCAAACATATATCAATATACCAGTATACAACGTATTATATATTTGCAAAACTGATTATTTAAGAACTCTTTAGAGACAAAATGAATGGGATGGCATCGCTTTGAGACAAAATGAATTGATGAACTCTTTCTAAACAAAATGAAATGGATGTCATTGCTTTCGAGACAAAAAGAATTGGATGTCATCGTTTTCAAGATAAAATGAATCGGATGTCATCGTTTTCGAGACAAAATGAATTGGATATCATCGGCGATGCTTAGAGCATCTCTAGAGATGGCAGCGAGTCCTCCTGAAGCAAAACCGACGCTGTACACTCCGTTTGCCCCCTTCCAATGATTCGGAGGTCTTTCCTTTGGCATTCCTTCCTTGTCCAAGAAAGTATCCCCATCCTACATACACGTTTATATATACACAAAACACACATCAATTAAGTTAACTAAGGCTGCTAACTTACGATATATAACTGGAAACACGAGAGAGTTCGCTGGGTTAATTATTATTACCTTCAACCATTTCTTAGCGGTACTTCGGTAGCCGGTTCCAAATATAATCGCATCAAAATTGCACCGTCTGTCATCTACGAACTCCGCTTGATTGCCTTCGATTGCTTTCATCTCTTTCACAACCTACACCATCGTCCTCCTCTTCATTAATTACTTATTAATTATTACTAATTACTCATGACAACATGAGTTTGGATGTAATTTTACCGTTATCTCTCCGGCCTTGATCTTGTTGATGGTGCCAACGTCAATCGTAGCTGATCTACCGGTGGCGATCTTCGTCTCCATGGGCCCTCTTTTTGGCCTTTCGATGCCGTACTTTGATAAATCCCCGTACCGAAGCTTGGCCAACATCATAATTAACGAATCCACCGTCCTAACTCCAATGAATTTGAGCAAAACCATCGCCAGAAACACCATTCTTTTGCTCAGCACATGCACCTTCGCATGCACAGATAAACAAGATCACATATATATATATACGTAGTGTGTGTGATTAATCGGCTGGTGGATGTGCGTATATATATAATTAACATACCGGGCTACGGATTACGATCGAAGTCATTGCTCCATGGTTTGACAAGTCGTAGGCGATCTCCATTGCGGAGTTGCCAGCGCCAACCACGAGCACGCGCTTTCCGGCGTAGATTTTGCCCGATTTGTAGGAGGAGGAGTGGAGGACGTCTCCGGGGAAGGTCTCCAGCCCGGAGATGTCCGGGATGCGACCCTCGCTGTTCTCGCCGGTGGCCACCACCAGGAACCGGCTCCGGTACTCCTCCACCTCGCCGGTCACCACGCTCCGGGCAGTGACCCTCCACCTTCCGGTGCCCTCGTCGAAGGCAGCGTGCTCGACGGCAGTGGAGAGCACGGGGTCGATCCCGAAGTGGTCGACGTAGCGGTCGAGGTAGGCGACGAACTGGTCCTTGGGGACGAAGGTCGGGGCGTCGTCGGGGAAGGGCATGTGGGGTAGATGGCAGAACTGCTTCGCCAGATGCAGCTTCAGGCGGTCGTAGGCCCGGAGCTTCCACAGCGACGCCCAGCAGGCTTCCCGCTCCAGCGCCACGAAGTCGATACCGAGAACCTTGAGGCACGCCGCCATCGCCAGACCCGAAGGCCCCATGCCGACGATGACAACATCCGTATCAATCATTTTGACTGATTTCGGATGGCGTGCCTCTTTGCTCTGGATCGCCGCGTCGACCGTGAATCAACACGGCGATGATGATCTCTCTGGGCGAGGGCTCATTTATACCCATGACGAAGACAAAACTCCCGACCCCTCGTGTCCCTTCGCCCCTTAAAATTAGGCTTAGATTACGAACAACCTACAACTTTTTTAGAAAAGTTCCTTTTTTCAGAGAGAAGTACGAGCAACCTGAAACTGATCAGGTATCCAAATTAGGTTCCCTCCATTTAACATTCCTTCTCTTGCTTTCCATCCGATTGATTCCCAACCATCGGTTACTTCACTTTCTATTTGTTTACCCGTTCTTGTCGGAGATCAAGAGGAAACCAAATTCTGTATTATAGCTTCTTCTATCAAAAATTTATATTCATCGAATGACGTATTCCGTGATCATATTACACCGCATTTTTGTTTTAAAATTTTTTTCCCTACTAATTAAAGTCAGACATAAATCTTTAATGTATATTCAGACGATTACTATGAATATAAGTGAATATATCTATCACGTAGTTCTAATCTTAAAGCATACTGTAAAATCCTTATCTACTATGAGTACACAAAGAGAAAGTTTTTGCATACGTGAATATATATATTAATATGTGCTTCGTGTTAGTTTTATGTAATGTCAGGTATTCCTATTCCTGCATTATATTATTCTTAAATTGTTCTAAAGAATTTTTCATATGATTTTTTTTTTGCCGCCATTAATGATTTTTATTTGAACTCCAATCGCACATAATATCAGAATTAGTTTTTTTTAAAAAAAAAATTCTTCAACTCATAACTTTCTTCCAGTAGTGTCAGAAAAACCTTGCTTTCCAATTAAATAACTAAGAAGCATCTTATCAAAATTAGGTGCTGATTCCTAATTAATAATTAATGAAGGCCACAAATTCATTAATTGTTATATCACTTGCAGAATAGATCATGAGAAAGAAATCAATCAAAATTCCAGTGCCGTTGTACCCAATTCAGAAGAGATTCTTATATAAACCGAGCAACACAACTTGATCACATCCATCTTTAAAAATTTACCAAAAACTAAATGGACTCCTCAGTCAATATATCTCTTTATTGACATGAAGTATGGAATCACTCACACACCTCCTTTCTTTTCATCAAGACATGTTCTTGTCCGGATACAACGCTTGATGTCATCGGCGACGAGCTGGGCATCCTGAGACACCCCAGCAAGTCCTGCCCTTGCGAAGCCCACGCCATAAATCCCATTTTTGCCTTTCCAGTGATTCGGATACTTGTTCTGGGGCATCCCTTCCATGTCCAAGTATGAATCGTCCTGCGGCCATGGGAAGTACTCGATTAAAACTTCTTCAACTGCATGCATCTTAAAAGCACACCGTAGAAGAAGCATGCTTATATTTGTATGTTTACCTTGAGCCAATCCTTTGCAGCGCTTCGGAAGCCGGTGGCGAAGACAATTGCATCAAAGTGATTCGTCTTCCCGTCGGTGAACACCACCTCGTTGCCTCTGATTTGCTCCACCCCCTTGGCAACCTGCAGCGTCATTAAATCATCCGCCTATGTAAAGAAACTGATTAATCTTATCAGAGTAGTGTGTGTATACCATAATTTCTCCGGTCTTGATCTTTCCGATGGTTCCGACGTCGATGACGGCGGATCGACCGGTGGTGCGCTTCATCAAGAAAGGCCCCATGCTCGGCCTCACAATGCCGTACCTGGATAGGTCTCCATACTTGACTTTCGCCATCAGTAGAGCCAGCGCGTCCACTATGCACACCGGTAGGTACTTAAGCAGCACCATTGCCATGTACACGAGCTCCTTCGTCATCACATGCAGCTTTAATCCATACCAGAACTTAATTAGTCAAACAAAGAGCGCCCAAGGAAAGCGGAAAGAGAAAGCAAACTGATGCTAACCGGACTACGGACGACGATGGTGGCGTTCGCTCCGTTGTTCGAGAGGTCATAAGCAATCTCCATTCCGGAGTTGCCGGCGCCGACGACGAGCACGCTCTGTCCCTGGTAGGCCTTGCCGGACTTGTACAAGGAAGAGTGGACGACGTCGCCGTCGAAGCTCTTCAGGCCGGGGACGTCAGGGATGTACCCGCGGCTGTTCTCGCCGGTGGCCACCACGAAGAACCTGCTCCGGTACTCCTCCACTTTGCCGGTGGCAAAGCTCCGGGTCCTGACCCTCCACTCGCCGGCGGACTCGGAGAAGACGGCGTGCTCGACGATAGTGGAGAGCACGGGATCGATCCCGAAGCGGTCGACGTACTCGTCGACGTAGCGGACGAACTGGTCCTTGGGGATGAAGGTGGGGGCGTCCTCCGGGAAGGGCATGTGCGGCAGCCAGCAGAACTGCTTGGCGAGGTGCAGCTTCAGGCGGTCGTAGGCCCGGAGCTTCCAGAGCGACGCCCAGCAGGCCTCCCGCTCCAGCACGACGCAGTCGACGCCCAGCACCTTGAGGCAGGCAGCCGTCGCCAGCCCTGACGGCCCCGCCCCCACTATCACCACCTCGGTCACCTTCATTTTAGTCACTAAATGAGATCGAGAGAGAGGGGGGAGATGGAAAAATCTCGACGACGACGACGTCGAGATTTGCTCGCTCGCTCGCTGCTCTCTGCTGCGCTCTCCTCCGAGTCCGAGACGATGCCGCCGTCTTCTTTTTTATTAGGAGGAAGAGAGAGAGATCAAATAAATCACGTCGCTATCACCCAAAAAAAGCGAGCGAGCTGTAACCTTCCGTACGAACAGGACACGCGGCGTTCCCCCAGCCTTCCAGTGGGACATTTGAAGCAAATGTTTAATATTAATTTCCTTCGGTAACCGACGCTTCCTTCCTTTTCTCAAACGAAACCCCTCAAAAAAGAATCTGGACCTCATCCTAATTAAGTATTTATAATACCCTCACGTTGATTCCATTTCCTACTAAAAAATTTATTATTATTAAATATTACTCATATTATACGTTAAAATTATAATTTTTTATCAATGTTGGTATCATACGAACTTGGGCGTTCGGCGTATAGCTTTTCTCAGGTGCATCAAGTAAAAATGTATTTTTTTTCCATCCGCCGTGTTCGGCAGCAACTTAGTTTAATGAGAGATAAAAACTACATCTGCCATCTGGGAAGGAGTTGATTCCGTTCGCTTATCCGTGCAGCCAAATTAATGGAAAGAGGATAAGAATTCCTAAATTCAAGTGCCTTCCGGGTTTGGATCTTTTTCTACACGTGAACTTTGTTTTTTTTCCCCCAAAAATTGAGATTTTTTGTGTGGAAAAGATAAATGAAAATAAAAGAAAAGAGAATTAGGGTAGAGCGGCACCCTTCCGACCTAAGTGCGACCTGTGATCCTGTATACTGTGCTAGGCATAGTAAGCCAAGTCAGAACTTAAGTTGGCAATCAACATGTTTTGATGGCCCTCTCAATCAGTGTTTTACCGTTCTGAGCAACTTACAATAATAATTTTTAAAAATAATAAAGTAAAAAAACTTTTTTCTTTAATAAAAAAATTTGGACGCTCATCCAACACTCGTCCGGTCCAAGCTCGGCCGATTTCACATTCAACCGACTCTCGCCCGCATCAGTTCACCGTTCGTTTCTTCTCACGCCGACCGAACCATCTAATTTCAACGATGCTTCCTTGTTCAGACCTTCCCTATGAGGATCTCCTCAACGGCCACTGCGCCCTCCTCAGTTTCGGTGCCTCTCTGCAAATTGCATGCGAGATGCTCGTGTCTTCGGTGTCGCTGGCATTGGGCGAAATCAAGCTCGCCATCGTTAGAGCTAGGAGACGGCGCGACACCTCTTCCCCCGCCCACACTAGTGCCTCTCGCTCGCATCGCCTCCTCTGTTCCTCCGTAGCAGCGGAGGCACCGCTCGTGAGTAGCAGGGGGGAGGGGGGAGGGAGGAGGAGGAGGTCGACACAAGGAGGTACCGCTGGGTGGATTTGCATGGAGGCACCGGAATTGAGGAGGGCACAGTGAAAGGAGATATGTGGGTAAGATCGAAGAAAGATGACGGTCGAACTGGTGCAGGAACGAGGAATCGAACGAGTGTGGACCAGCTGGACGAGCGTTGGGTGAGCATCCAAAATATTTTATTAAAAAATAAGTCAATTTTATAAGGTGGCGAGTTGATTGCTTATTTTGGAAAAAAAATTTGTTTTATTATTTTTGGAAATTATTATTTTAAGTCAATGACTCGACCTAGTGCCTAACAATCATCGAACTCGTTATTTTATTCTGTGCCCATGAGCTATGCTATGCACACAACGGGATGGCGTGGGTTAGAACCCTCAAACCTTTTAGAGGGTTGGACCTGAGTGTTCAAACCTTAAACCTTGTCTCATTTTTATATTTGGACCTGAGAATACATCTAAGCTCACTACTAGGCCTTCTAGTCATCCGTCTGTTCCTTTCGTTGTCAATCCATCATAAAATCTTGTTGACCCCATTGTAGTCATCGGCCCATCCCAATGGTTGACTTCAGCTAAACTCTTACCATTTCACATAGTCGCATGCTCACTCGACACCTAATGACCTCTCTCCCTTTATTTGTTCATCGATCACTTTCTTATCTCATCCCATCGACCACTCTACTTTCTACCATAAGGGATGATTTCCTCGATAGGAATCGAGCCGATCTTGTCCTACCTTGCGCAGTCTTTGCCTCAAGCTACTCCCTTACTCCCTTCCCTCTTTACTCTCTTGATTCCTTCCCTCTTCAGTTTTTACTTCTTCAAATGGCTCTACCTCTCTAGAGAACAGAGCAATGTGACGTTGGTCTGCATCACGGCATCGATCCGTTGTAAATCCAAGTCATTTACCTCATTCGTTGAGTGGTCAGAAATGCAATAAACCATCCACGTTAGGATCGTTCTCCTAATCTTATTTCATTTCTTGAATGTGAATCAAATACGCACTGTGCATGCCAAATTAGAGCGTAAGAGGCATGACGGGCTATGGGCAATGCGATGTCGATGATTAGCTAGCTTAGAGGGGTAAAGCCAGCATCGAGGACTTGGTGAGACTGCAAGGGTTGATGTTGAGGTCAGGTCGAGGGTGGCAGGCACAGTGCCAGTGGCAGTGGAGCAATGTCCTCTGCTCTTTCCTCTCCTCTTTACTATTTTTTTATTAAATTACCATTCTATCTTCACTTTTTTTATTATTTAACCAGTACTTTTTTAAAAGTTTTTTGGTTATTTTAGCAAAATACTAATATCCAAAAATAAAAAAATAAGATTAATTTGGTAAATTATAGTAGAATCTCAATAAATATTCTTCTCATTCTCAATTCATTTTCACATCTTCTTAAACAATTTGACTATTTTAAACAATTGGAAAATTAAATATTTCAGAAAGACTTAATTATTGCTAATACTTATCTTATTCTTTAGCTAATTTGACTATTTTAATTTTTTTATTTTTTTCCATTCTTAGTCAGACTTTAATATCTTAGATTTTTAAAATAGTAGATAATGATGGTAATTTTAATTATCATACGTAAAGTTATTAATATTTTACTGGTTTATGAAAAATTAATTTTAACCTTCTAAATGTATCCAGAATAATCTTTTTTCAAAACCCAAATCCAGATTCTATCACAGGAATTTAAACTTAAAATCGTTAATAATACTCCAAAAGCCTGCTATAAAGGTAAAAAAAATTAAAGAACTAGTCATTTAAGTAGATATATGCTCAATAATTTCTTAGTGTACTTTACTGAAAATCTTAATATTATTTTTTAATACATATCATATTTTAACCTCATTTCAAAGTTATTAGTAAAACTATAATGGATTCTGATACAACAGTAAAATTATTTTATGCTCCCACTAAAGGAACATGTACTCTACGAACATTATTATCCTATTTATACATGATAATAATAAATTTTAATATTTATTATATTTTTAAAAAATATTAACAGTCCATATAAAATTAAAATTTAAGATGTAGATTTATATTTATCCTATTTATTAAACTATATATTTTAGAATCGGTGAGTATTAAACTTATAATCTAATTCAATTACTCTAATCAAAAGAAATATACATTTGTTTGCTAATGGGTTATCTAAACTGAAACCTAATACATTCCTACTATACTGTTAATTAACCTTATTATTTTATAATTTGTTAAACTAATAATGGCTTGTCTAAGTCCAAATTACTCTAGCTTGTTTGCTAATGGGTTATTGTCATTGACATCAAGATTTATTTATGAGAGGGGAAACAGTGAGCTACTTCTACTTCTGATTTCCGAAACAAACCATAAGTCGCATAGTTGATCACCATCATGTTTGACCATTATTTTACAATTCATCATATCTGTCACTCACTGCTTCATTATTTATCATGCTCATCATCTCCACTCTGCTAAACTCACTGTTTGCACTCGCTAATGATCACTTTGTCTATCTCCTGTATCCTAGTTCACCATTTTTGTTTCCATGCTTGGGCCTCCGTTGTGCTGATTTGGGTTGTGTCCCCAAACCACACAGCCATTGGGAGAACAGCCAAGCCATGAATTGAATTCATAAGAAGGATGTATGCATGTAATGTAATCAACAGCATCTACAACCATAAAAATTGCAAAATAAAAGAAAAAAAATCTGTAGATGTTTAATATCAGTCATTCATGTTATTGTGAGAGTAATTTATAGGCCGCCGGCGTCTAATTTCTCTTCCTCTTCCGTCTCCGTCTTCTTCCTCACCTTCTCCTCCTTTATCTTCCGCAGCGCCCGAACCAAATCATCCAAGCACCTCCCCGCCTCGTCCCGCGCCCGCATGTTCTTGGGCATGAGCTCCTCCGCCACGTCCGCCGGCGAGACCTCCACCGTCGCCAGCAGCTCCGCCACCTCCGCGAACAGCGGGTGCTCCTCCACGTCCAGGTAGTTCTTCGCCAGCACCTTGAACGCTTCGAACCCGCAGTACCCGAGCTCGACGTGCACGTCCATCCGCCCCCGCCGTATTAGCGCAGGATCGAGCTTCTCGAGGTGGTTCGTTGTGAACACGATCAGCCGCTCGCCGCTGCATGCCGACCACAGCCCGTCGATAAAGTTTAGCAGCCCGGAGAGAGTCAGCTTGCTCTCCCCAATCTCCTTATTTTTCTTTTCAGGCTCCAGCTGGTTCTTTGATTTCTTCTTTTTTTTCTCTTCGCCGCCACCTTCGGATAACTCCTCTCTTCAACAAAATTGGACATTAGTTATAAAAGCTAAAAAATAACAAAATCTTCGAAGATTTGGTTGATAATATGTATCCGAGTAACGATTAATTACTTTTCATCCGGCGGCGGAGGAGATTTTGAAGGGGCACGAGGGGAGGAGAGATGGAGGGAGCAATCGATGTCCTCGATGACGATGATAGACCTGGCGGAGGTATTGACGATGAGGCGGCGGAGGTCGGTGTTGTCGCGGACGGCTGTGAGCTCGAGGTCGTACACGTCGTAGTCGAGGAAGTTAGCCATGCAGGCGATCATGGTGGATTTGCCAGTCCCAGGCGGCCCGTGAAGGAGGTAGCCACGCTTCCAGGTCTTGCCGATCTTGGCATAGTAGTCCTTGCTCTTGCTGAACGTCTCGAGGTCGTCCATAATCTCCTGCTTCTTCTTCCTGTCCATCGCCAGCGTCGCGAAGGTCGCCGGGTGCTTGAACACCACCTGCGTCCAGAGCCGGTCGCCGCCCATGGAGTTGGTGAAGAGCTTCCGCTGTCGATTCTTCATCTCCAACTCTCTGCTCCTCTCCATTACGTGCACCAGGTATTGTTTCACCACCTCCACCCTGTGCCGGGCGTCGAACGTCAACGTATAATACTTCCTCTCATTGTTCCACAGCCGCCCCTCCCCCTTCTCCGCTTGCCGGCAGTAGTAATTCCACCGCACCTTTATCCCCCTAGCCGCCCGTCTCCTCCTCTTCTCGTTCTCCTCCACCTCCTCCTTCACGAAGAACTCATCGGTGATCACCTCGGCGTCGTCCATGGTGAGCACAACGCCGCGACTGGCCCTGTCCGCGCCGGTGGCCTTCAGGCGGAGGGCCCGTTCGGAGGACACGGTGCCGAGGTAGGTCTCCACGGCGGAGAACACTCGGTTGTACAGGTGCCATTCGCGCCCATGCTCCGGCACGGTGATCTGCACCTCGCGGAACCACCACAGGCGGAGGCGGCGGCACAGCCGTCCGATTGCGGCCGGCAGCTGGTTCACTAACCCGATCACGTTGATCATGAGCATGGTGTGGAAGGCCGACATGGTGGCGCCGCCCACGCCTGCCGCAAGGCCGCCGAATCCGCCCCGGGAATACCGCATGGTGGCCAGGTGAGATGCGTGAGCTGTGGCAGAGGAAGACCACCACTGATGGCTATTTAAAGCCAAGGTTGTGAGGCTAATGGGTGCCATTTGTGTGAGAAATTTAGTACTAAGAGAAAGCATCATTACCTGTCCTGTGGTACTAGTAAATACATGTACATATATTATATAGGTAATGAGTTTATAAAATATGGCTTTTGTATTTATATGAGACATATGAAACGATCAATTTTAAAAAAAATAGAGAAAAGCATACAAAATATAAAGCTTTATAGCTTTTAAAAATTGCTCTCGTTTTTTCTTTTTTACTTTGTCAGAGAAACATTTAAAAGATTTTTGCTACATAACATGATTCTTACTCAGATTGGGTGGAATTATAGATTAAAGAGATAGTGGTGAGTTTAGGTGTGAGGCATAATGCAGCGAAAATAAAAGGGCGGTGGAGGCATCCAGGTTTAAGTTGTGTTTGGAGGAGGGAGAAGTTCCACAAGTGGATACGAAAACGACTGTTACTTTTCTTTCTTTAATCTTTCTGGAACTACTCATGAAACCAGAAATTTTCTTTTGTGTTTTGTTAGCCATCCGAAAACTTTGTTTTAGCTGTAAAATTAAAGGATTAGTTTTAGTTTGGCACCTATATTTTTTGAAATGTTTTCAGATTGATATTTACACTTCCTTCTCCCTTTGATTTAACCCTCTTTGAGTTTACAAACATGACTTGTGCACTCTTAATTAAATATTACACTGATAAAGGCAAACTGATGAGTGGATTCGAGGTGGCACATGTTATAGGCTAGGAACTTAAATTAGTGCTCATCTTTCTTGAGCTCATGCCTTGAAAGAAGACCACTTGTTAATTCAAATAGATATTAACATATCAAAAAGCTTAAAGCTGTGCTGGGATTATAATCCGAGGCTTCTCTCTTTCATTACTCCAAAATAAAGTGGCACATCGATCATCCATTTAAGCAATACAATTAATGCATCCGAAAGGCAGATCCATAACAAGATTATAAATTGGGCATCCAACAGCACATTGGAAAACCCAGGAAAGGGGAAAACTTAAGCAGAGAATATGACACCTCCTTGTCATGGATTTCAATTGAGTGTTGGAGCCGTGCCATGTGCTTCCTTGAGAAGAGATCAAACAGTCTCAGGTGCATGAATCAGAAAGGTTGGTATTGTGCTTCCCATGACGCTGGCAAAGGGGCTTGTGCTCTGGGCATTTCTTTAGTTCGGTGCAATGCTTGATGTGCTCAAAATAAGAATAATGCAGCCGCTGAGATGACTTAGCATGCTCTCCCCCATTGCCCGTTGGTGTCCTAGTGGTGGCCCATGTTATTGGAGGATCTAGGAGAACCCACGGAAGACCAAGGAACCATCGAAGGCATCCTTAGTAAAAATCTGGAGAGGGGCTTCCCAACCGTTGCTTTGGACCTTCTGGATAGCAAGAAATGCCGAACCTTGGGATCTCATGAGGATCAAAGAAATGTGTTTGTTTGAGCAAAAATCTTTGTACAAGAAGCTCAGGCCAGCTGAATTGCAGCAGTTACAGGAGTTTATCCAACCAACTCAGTAAAGCCTTATTTGCACTACCACCAATGCCAGATCATTTTGTGAAATGTGCAAAATATACTACATTCTGAATTGCAATCACGTTGTGCTGCCTGTAGCCTTGTTTTTCTGATGCGTCTCTGATGTGCTACTGAAACTGAACCCTACTCAGCTTCAGCAACAGTTTATTCTGTAAACCCCAAATTTTTGGGCAAAAGAAATTATGTAGATGTGAAGGGGTTTTATGTAAAGATATTTTTGTAAATAGTTGAAAGGATGAGGGGTAGGGTGAAATAGGAATAATAATGTTGTAAATTTTATGAATGTGTGGGGGTAAAATAGGGAAGAAGGTAGATAGGTTTAATTGACAGGGTTAAAGTAGGTATTCCACCTACTTGCGTGCGATGCACGTGAGCATACCATGTGCCCTAAACCTGGACGAGAGCCTCATCGTATCCCTTTCCTCTCCCACGCCTGCGATGCCGATATGTCGCCTTATCGCAGGGAACTCGGCGGCGAACTCGTCGCCCTGTCCACCGCCGCTTCCTCTCCCTTGTTGGAACCACCGACGATTGCCGCCTTGATTCGAGCTCGTCGCACCTCTGTCCCTCGCTCCCTCGCCGATCTCACTGGTGATCCGAGTGCCACCATCGACTTCGACCTCTTCCCTTCGTCGTCCCCTTGGCTGAAGGTCAAGGAGCCTGCGAACCCAGTACTGCTTCTCCGAAACCCTCACCCATTCCGCCTGCTCGTCTTCCACATCCTCATCACCTGTCGTGCCATCACCGCAGCTCATCGGGAGCCATCAGGTCGCCGCCGTGGTTGTGCGTCGCCGATGGGCGCGGCCACCATCTCACCTCCTTCGCTCCACCGTGTGGTCGCCGACTCAGCAGCAGCTTCCGAGATCAACAACTAGTTCCGCAGAGTCGAAAGAGGGCACTCCATCCGCACCCTCGACGCGCAGCCATCCTCCATGACCCAGATGAGCCCAAGCGACGACGGGGCTGTTGATTGCTGTCCAGTCTTGATGCTCCCAGACTCCCTGATTCCCCTGTTCCAGGGCTCACAGCCCTTCGTTCACCGCAAGCTTCATTGCGATTTGGGAATCTATGCGCCCACGAAATTGACCTTGCTATTTAATTTAAATTTGGGAATCTTATTGCGATTTGGGATGATATGGCCGTAAGGTTGTTTGGTGGCTTTGCTATGTTGCTTAGTAATGATATGATGATGTCGTAGTAATAGTATGGTTGATGTTGTTGGTGGTGATATGTTAATTGAATTTTGTTGCTTAGTAAGGTTATGATGTGATTTTGGTGGTTTGATTGTTGATGTTGTCGGGATTTCAACGTCGCATGATTTATTCTTAGTTGACGGTATTCAACTGTTGATAACTAATGGTATGTTGATGTGATAATTTTATTGAATTCGAGCTATCTCCCATTCACCTATTATGATTTTTTTTAATGATGATGGAATGGATAGTAGAATGCATATGTTGATTATATGTTGTAAGTAAATGAAAGTATAAAATGATTAATTTAAATTATGGATGATATGAAATTTTAATTGGACTTTTAAGAAATTAATCAATTAGATTAAGTTGAATTAAATAAATCTAATTGAAAATTTAATTAACTTAGGATGGGTTAGGTAAGTTGAATTAAGTAAATTTAATTAAAAAATTAATTAACTTAGGATGGGTTAGGTAAGCAAAATGGTAAATATGATGAATTTGGTATCTAAATAGAATAAGATTAATGATAGATAATATTAAAGGTCATATCTAAAGGTAATGTTATTTGCAATAGGTAGATACTTCGAAATAATTAAAAGACATGTACCCGTTCTACTTATACAGGTGCGTTGGTTCACTACGGTAGACTATTTTCAAATTGTGAAATTTAAGGAGATAATAACATCTTTGCTTAGGAAACTAATATTTAAATTTAACTTCGTGCATGTTTGCATATTAAACAATCTTATTCTCGTGATATGCGTGTACTCTAAACCTTGCTTATATGATATGCTTATGGTCTTAATCTTGTTTATGTGATATGCTTATAGTCTTGCATGCACTGTTATCTGAGTATGCTAGGATGCTCTTATATTCTTTTATTATTATTTATCGTGATGTTGTGATAAAAATAAAATATTAGTGTTACATTACAAACATGATGTAGAGAATTAGGTTATACTAGAGTTTGACATCTACATAGACAACAATAAACAAAATCTATAGTTATGTGACAATATCACACATATGTAAGAAAATATTAACAATACATCATAACAGATATTCTGAACTACGGATACAGGCTCTGACACTCAGAAAACTATACCACCTAAAATGTTGAAATCATAATGGTCATAAAGGGTGAAATTCAGTATGGATCGGCTTATCGCCAAAGAATCTCATGACATAGTCACTATACCCGCACGTGTAACGCGAAGCCGCCACCGTGATAGTCCTAAGATGGTTAGCGGGGGTATAACCATACTGAGGATCTAGCTAGCATGTCGCCGAGGTTGTAGCATTCCGGCGACCGCTAGAATGCTCACCTCCTGACAGACATCGCTGCTTTTGAATTGGGACGGTCACTCCTTTCACATAGCTTTGGATAGTGTATCCATGGACCATACGACTATTATACCAGACGTTCTGAAGAGTAGTTCGGATCCTGGGGTTTAATTAATTACCGGCTAGCTGTGGCCGATGTGTACATCTAGGTGCGGTGACTCTGTCTGGGGACAATGTGTAGTACTACAAGAGTTGCTCCATGGATTGTCTGGGGAAGACGCATGGAGTGACAGGTCGCTAGGACGCGGCGATGGAGAGATTCGCCTAGCAGACCAATGAAGAGGGATTCACGGTCGCACGACCTCTTCGCTAACATCAGTGTGACGGGCATAGATAGAGACATAGATAGAGGACACTGATGGGCTTATGGGAACTCCCTGATCAGGAGATCCCCTAAGCATAGACTGGCTACCCAGATCACAATATCGAAATAACATGACACATTCTTAATGACAGATATCTAGAGACATTGACATACTCTATGTTTACCTGTTGATTTTACATGCTTTCCTTGATTTACTAAATGATTTAAGGATATATTAAAATCTCCTCTTCTCTACTTGAGATATTCTACTGTGGTTAGAGCCGTAAGCACAAAGTCGCAAGGCTGAGCACACTGCGTTCAACGTGCAGGTCTACCAAATGATCGTTCAAGATAGTTAATGGAGAAGAGATTACCGACGAATATAGTCTATCTATCATTGATGTCATCTTAGTATTGTAGTAGGTATATCGAGACTGTGTTAGTAGAGTTGAATTAATTGATTTAATTATATTATCTGCTATGTTGATAATGTATGTAAGTTGTGTGAATCAATAAATGTCTTGTATGGGCCCTTTGGGCTCATACGGCGGTTGCCACGTACTCGACAGATGGGTCGGGGTGTGATATATTCTCTGATACACTAAAACTGAACATTATTTAGTTCAGCATCAGGTCAACTGTGTTGTGTATGCGGCTCGTAGTACTTGTACATTGTACAGATCAACTCTTGTATATAGACTACTGATTTCTCAAAAAAAAAGGGCGCTGGTCCATTTGGCCACTTCCACTTCCGTAGAAAATGACATGTGAAAAGAAAAGAATAAGCTTTAGCTAAATCAATTGCAGAGATAAGCAAAAAAGGAAGAGCTCATTGCGCATGATCAGGATTTGTTTGTATGGACTGCAAACTAATGATCTCATTATCAATAAGTAGTAAAACAACCATCAGTATTATCTAATGTTACGTGTGGCGAATCATAAGAGTTTTATTAATGGCAAGATCTCGTATGATATGGCTGTTAACTCCAATAGACTAATTGAAAGTAAGATTAGGATAAACTCATTCGAAATTGCTGCCCTCTATGCAAACCATGATATGGATATTACCTATCTCATGACATAAAACTTGGAGTTGGCTTCCGCTAATCAATTAGAGAAGTCAAAAGGCCGTAGGAAATTGGGATCATTCTCAAGTTAATCTAAGATATTTGAGACGAACTCAGAGATCACATGATATTGGACCTTGTTTACTCGTGTACAAACATTCTTCCGTCCAAAAGTACAAGTAAATCACAAGCCTAAACCTTGTTCACTGACCAGTCTTGCTGTCTGTAACTTTGCATGGCTTCAAAGCATTCCTCCTTCCCCTTCATTCTGAAGGCTTCTTTTTCAGTAGGAGGTGACAAGCACGATGGGCTTCTAGAAGCTGATATTAAAAACTTAAGCGTACAAGGAAAAGACAATAACGAGACCAAAAGGGAAGAAAACAAACTCATCATAATTGGGGAATCTATCCACACATATTGTGTGGTTAAAGTTTAGATGATGTTACACTCCATCTTGGAAGCTGATTAGGTGGGCATATTACTTTCAGTGGCCACCACCGTGATGGGCAACAAACACATCATGTGTATAGACATATAATGAGGACGTAGTAGAGAGTATTAAATATGCTGCAGGTGATCGGGGGAGTTGTCCCCATTGAGGTCACTTACCGGCAACACGGAAAGGAAGCCAGAGGTTGGAAGGTCCAGGTCTTCTAGAAGGGCAGCACGAGCGCCATGTGATGAAGGATACGCTCTCATTGCATCGGACGGTCCTGATCCATGTCATGGCCCGATCAGGTGGCTCTGGGGAGCGCACGGGCGTGAATGGTAAAGGTGGTGTCGACTGTCAGCGCCACTTCCCTTCTAGAAGCGGGAGTGGGGTGCGCCGTTCCTCGTGCGAGCGACCGTAACAGGTTTTCCCGTGCGTCAAGTGAGATCTACGCATCCGTGGGGAAGTAGAAATATGCGTACCCTTTTAATGGGAGCCTCTTTGGGGAAGGACAAAAGCGCGCCGGTGGGCCCGAGGAGTCCGGCCGAACTCTTCATCCGCGCGAGCGAACGCCAACCCCGCCCATTTATATCGTGAACAGCCGTCCTTCCCTCTCTCCATCCACAATTCCACATCGATCTTCTTCGCAAATGGCCGGAGCCCTAACCTTTGCCGGAATCCGCCTCCACGTCGGCGGCAGCGGCAGCGTGGCCTCGGTCAGGCCGAGGGCAGTGGCGGAGAGCGGGGCGAGGAGTCCGTACGAGGTGCTGAGGGTGAGGGAGACGGCGACGGCCGGAGAGATCAAGACGGCATACCGATCCATGGCGAAGCTATTCCACCCGGACGTAGCCCCCCGGGTGCGAGGTGGGGGGGAGCATGACTTCGTGGAGATCCACCGGGCGTACGAGGCGCTGTTGGACCCGGCGGCGAGGGCGCGGTACGACCTCTCGGTCGGGAAACGGAGGCGTCCTGGGGCGGCCGGGCTTGCGGAGGCGGGGCCGCCCCTTCGGTCGAGCAGGTGGGAGACAGACCAGTGCTGGTAGCTGCGCCATTTGCCAAGACAGTGGGAGGAGACCGTCCGAGAGCGTACTCTTCCTCTTTGTGCATAAATAAATAGCTTTTTCTTTTTTTTAGTCTCATCTGTTCTTTTTTCCATTTGAACGAGTCATTTGAACCTTAACCTACTGAGGGTCCGCGTGCCATCTGATTTTTTCTAAGTGACCGATCTGTTTTTTTGCTGTTCGTTGCTCGCCATAGATAAAATTAATAAATAAAATAATATGAAACGTTATTTATAAATATTAGAAAAAACTCCTATAAGTCAAACTGAGAAAGATTTAAAATAGTTTTAAATTTAGAAAAAATTTAAATTTGCTGCTATAATATAAGTAAAACTGCTAAGGTTACAAAAGTGAAAAGTGAAAGCGACTCCTCACCAAGTTGCGGAGGATCTTGGGTTAAAAAATCATCAAATTCTAATAAAAAGTACAAAAGTGGAAAAACTACAGAATCCAATTTACAAGCACAAGCGGAGGCAGAGCATGACTAAGAAAGTAATCAAAGTAAAAAATACCCAAAAAATCGATTTAAAGTGCATTATCTCGAGTAATCTCTAGAATTACAATTGTTCGTTCAAGACCTAGAAAGAAGCTGAAGGAACACAGGCTGGACTGTTCAGGCACCCTTCATATAATTTACACACAACATGACACTTCAGTAGGATATTCGAGTCTCTCCCCTCTTTTTTAATCTTCAACTCTTTTTTCTTCTATACACAGGCTCTAACACAAAAGTGAGATCATTTGCAGGAGGTGAGAACAGAATTTATAACATGCATCAATAGGCGAATGTTGGTTGCTTCAGGGGCAGGAGTGGTTGGAAGTGTTCTCTGGTGGCCTAACATGCTGTAAACTTGCTCAAAGATTGGCCTGACATGCACTGCTATCATCGGATCAGCAGGGTTTATTACAACCGCAACGTCTGTCATCCACCCCACTTTTCTTGAAGTCTCGTTGCCGATATCGCATGCTAGCTGCTGAAGAAGTGCCAGCAGGACTCCTTGGCTCAAGGGTAGAGGCACCGTAGAACAAATCACCCGTAGATCAACCTGCAAAATGAAGCAATTATAAGCAAACAATAGGGTTGAAAAGAAAAAAGAAATCAAAGATACCTGTGCGCATAGCCAAGACACGATCGAAACATCACTTCTTTGAAGTGCCACTGTGAATGCTTCCTCGTATTTCCGCTCAGATATCAATCTTGATAGCTCCTTTGTTGGATCTAGTGGTGCCCCAACCACCTGCACAGACAAGGCCTACTGTTGATTATCATGTATGCACCAACGATATGCTTTAAGGAAAGAAGGAATCCAACTAAAACAAAAGATGAGGATGATTCACACCAACAAAACTAGATGCAAGCTAAAAAGAATCTATAGAAATGCGAACTGATTATTCTACCATCTCAGGAAGGGCAGCTGTAGGGCCATTCGCTTGCTGCATAGCTAAAGGGTTTAATGCCTTTGTGTTTCCAGCAGCAAACAGAGCCAACAGTTTGCGCTGGCCATCAATCAGTTCAGTAGAGAGATTTTGGGTGATTGATGAAGCAGAATTGATTGCCTCCTGCGGATAAGAACAAACAATTTATTGCAAAAATGCAAAGAAGATGGACCAGATTATTAATATATATATATAGGTGTATATATATATCAAAAGAAAGATTATCAAGGCTATTACCCTCAAAGTAAGTGCTAGAGGAGTATTTGCTGCCTCAAATTGCTGTTGAGCAGCAGCAGTATGTTCGCTCATTCCTTTCTGGAATGCATTTTCCACTTGGTCAAACATTGCTTTACAAGAGTGCTCAAAAGCAGGAACAACGGATGATTCCAAAGAAGACCTCAAGGCTTCCTGCACATTTTCAGACACGTTGATTCATGTTTTTGAACCAGAAGTCATTGAATATTTTGCCAACTAGAAAAGTAAGCACCACATAAAAGTGAAGATAGACATACCACTGCATAGAATAACTAAAATATGAACCAAATAAGTATCACATTTAGCATAAGAATAGTGAAAATACCTACAAATCTTGGTAGGGGAAACTCCCTATATATTCAAGAAAAAACGCATCTTTGCTCATAATAAAGGTTCCCCTATGATGCAATATTCAGATGTAAATCAGAAAATTAATTTATTGGTGAGAATCTGTACCTGAAGAACTTGCTTTCCAGAGGTTTGGAACTGTGTTTGGATTTGTCTTGCAACTGTACCTTCAAGTTTAGAACTGATGGACTTCTCCAACTGGTTCACTGCCTTATCACCAACTCCCTTCTGAGAATCAAGGAACATGAGATATTACATAAAATGCACAAAATTCAGTCAAAACAATCAGTATGGAGTCAATTATAACCTGAAATGACTCTGCTATAGCTGAAGAAATAACAGGTGTAATTGCACGAGCTACGCTGGACCCTACTGTAGAAATCTCTTTCTTTAGTGCCCTTTCTAGAATAGTTGGCAACTCCTTGTTCACATAGTTGGTCATCAGATTTGTTATCTGTTGCACACGGTCCTTTTCAATTTTCTCGCTTTTTGCATTTTCTTCTTGAATACGGGCCCACAAAGCATCTGCATTAGCCTTGACCATCTTCTCCATACTCCGACCTAATGCAGTCTCAATTCTTTTCCCTTCTTTTGTTACAGGTACAGCCACAATTGTACTCATCTGCTTTTGCATTTCCTTTTGCATGCTCAATATCTGCAATGATTCAATCACTCAAATTGTGAATATGATAAAACAGCAACAGATGTTTCAGAGCAGCAGAAAAAGGCATGCTTTCTTAAGTTTTAGCAGGTAAGATCAGCCATCACAAATGAATCAAAAGAGAAACATTGACAGGGTAGTTTCAAGAATAGAAGAGTTTATTGGGCAATAAATATCAGTCAAACTACAATTAACAAGGATATTGCTGTTATATGGATAATGGCCCCTCCAGCATTTCAAATGCAACTATCTTCATCATCTAAACCTCTCAGGCAATTATGATCTCTGGAGGCAGTATAACATATTTATCTCAAGAACAATTTTTTAGTGGTTCATTAACCCTAGGAATATAAAGTGGTTGGCAAATAAGAAAGCTCCTCCAAGAAAAATTCATAAAAATATTCAGACTGAAATTTGCAGAAACTCAACAGGTATTGAACCCTTTAATACATTACATTCTGCAACAAACAAAATGAATAACCCACATAATGAAAATCCTTAATGTGTCATAAACACAAATGGAAAGGCCTAGATGTATATACTGTGTGCAGAAGAAGTTAATAATTGATATGGAAAGGCAACAATTTTAGCAGAAATACTTAGCTTCAGCATACGCCTAGTGACAGCACATAAAATACAACAGAATGCACCAAATTGATATAAAAAATTCAGAGTTATATAGGCGGTATAAGACACATAAATGCAGATGAATTTTTTTACCTGGTTCAGCATTTCCTGCATAGCGAGAATTTGAGGGAAGGCAGCATCTGCTGAAGGGGCGCCCACACTGCTCCCTGGTTCATTCAAAGAGTCCAATGAATGGAAAGGGCTTGAAGAAGGTGATGATGGACTGGAGGTTTGAGATTGTTTTTCTTTTTGTTTCTTCCCTTTGGCACCTGAAAGAGATCTAGATACTGTATCACCAGCAGATTCTGTCACCTCCTCTGTAGTATCTTTCATCCTATCTCGACCTTCTCCCATAGTACCTGATAGATGTTTCTTTGACTCAGAAGCAACATCCTCACTTGGCTGACTTTCTTCCTCAAAAGAAGTTTCTGTTAAGGTAGAATGCACATTGTCTACCTCAAGGTCAGCTTGTGAAGTCTGAGGGGATAACTCTTTATTGTGAACAGGGAAATCTTGAGGCACTTTCTGAGAATCAGTGTCCTGCTGACCTGGCTTACCCTCACACGCTATTTTTGCTTCTTCCTGAGCACTTTCTATGCTGTCACCACTTGACATGTCTTGTATCTTTCCTTCATCTACAAGTCTTTTACTGGTATGGCTTGTTTCTGAAGAAGATATAGCACCGGACAATATTTCTGAGGGAGTTATTAGGTGAGTTGTGTTTCCACCAAGTTTAAACATTATGCGAGGATTTGGTACCATAGAGAGATCACTCTGTCCAGCTTTAGGTTCATCCTTTATTGCAGTCTCTTTTGTCATAACAGAGTCCAGTCTCCTGTCCATTGAATACTCAGAAACTGATAGATCTGTTTCATGACCAGCAAATGGTGCCTGCTCAGAACTTTTTTCAGGGCTTTTCAGGTCAGGTAATCTTCCTGCAAAATCCATATTAAAGGGTGCAGAAGATGGTGCGACGTGCAATGCATCAGCATCTTCAGTTGGCAGTGGAGGAGCACTGGGCTGAACTTCAAAACTGGATGGAGAGGATTCATGGGTACTGTGGACCTCTGATGAAACTGAAGTTGCAGCTCGTGAAGTTGCAGATGCACCGTCCACATTAACATTAGCAGCAAGGGGCTTTGGTGAAGCACTTGCCAAAGAAAAATCACCGACGGAATGCTCACTAGAATGCTCTGGCACAGGCAAATCTTCAGATATAGGTGTTTCAATGACATGAGATAAAGGATCCTTTGCCAACCCAGTATTAGCAGTTGGTGGTGGTAAACATTGAATTAAATCCAATGCATACTGTTGAATAGCCTGTGTCTGGACGCAGTAGACTTGGACCATTTGTTCTCCATCGGGGAGTAAATCATGTGTTCCAGTAAGACTCAGAATAGGCATTGCAACAGTAAAGTCTGCTATATAATCCATGCGTGTAGATGCAGGATCTTGACCATAGTCAACATGCACAGCATAAATAGCATTCTTCTTTGCATTTGCAATTACAATAAGGTTTGCCTGAGGTAAAACAACTAATTGATTGAAAAATGCATCTTCTATCCTAGGTTCTGAAGAACTTCTCAAGTCCAAGGTCTGTGTGCACTTCCATGATTCAGAATCACTAGGCAATAGAGAACCATCTCCACTAGCGGAAGCCCAAATTTTCACTTCTCGACTCAAAGGTCCCTGAAACAGAAAATCGTTAAGGGCCATAAGTTAATTTCAACGGAAAGTGTCAATGAATAAAGGACATTATGACAAATTCACAGGCAGAACTAATCTCAACCTCCTGCTCCATCATAAAATATTAGGTTAAATTATGCCCATTATCAATATCTAGCACAGCTGTAATGAGACTGATACATAATCTTATGTGACTAACTGCTTGCATAAAGGATAAAGGCAACAAAAATTACACACCGCTGTAATGAGATTGATATGTTCAGGGTGGTTAGGAGCTGTCATGAATTCCACCGAGTTAACAGGATTACTGTCATGCGGCCTGAACATAGCAAGGGGCACTGCTTTGCGGTCATCCCAAATTTTAACCTGTGGCAAGATCCGAGAAAGAAAAAAAAAGAGAGAAAATGACTTGCAAAAGAACTAGTTACAAGCACAACCACATAGAAATAACAAGAACAGTTACAATTCCCCATCTATTTAGGCAATTTCCATAATATACAAACATCAATATCATTGCTTTAAAAAAATATCTCACACCTTTTCCCCACTAATAACCAAAAAGGTACACATATATATACAAAGTTGCCTAGCCTAGTAACACATCCGTCTCATCACAGGGAAAATATTTTACTAATGGAAAACTAAGGAATAGATTGTCAAATAAGTAAAATGTCACTGGCTGAGAACTTGAACTAAAAAAGCTGGACATCAACATCCCATTGCAGAGAAAGTTGAGCCAAGAAAACTCCATCTCTTCTCATGTGCAAAACTGACTTAAAAGGAACCAATGCTGCAGATATGTCATCAGGCAAGTAAAACATAGTAACTATATTATGATTTTTATTTTTGACTTTAGACACCACAAAAATACATTATAAAAATTATAGATTGTTGATCATCTTGTCATTAAAAGATCTACCATCAGTTTCTGATCTTTATTATTGCATTGCATATCATACCCTGTATAAAATTCTAAAATAATGCAAATGTTTTCAGAACAAAAACAACTTAAAACAGGTTTCACAACCATATGTATTATAAACAAGAATGAGCAATTTTGCAAAATAATATGATAAACAATCAAGAAACTAAGACTAAGGACAGTAACTACAAAACATGATATAAGTTTAAATTATAAACAGTTGATACAAACCGTGCCATCTTTCGACGCTGATGCCAAACGAGTGACCATCCATTGGGATATGGACAAATCTGTCACTTCTCCATCATGTTTACCAATAATTTGCATTCCATCATGCAGCTTCTCAATAGTGCATTTAAGAGGATCTTCAGCCAAAAATTCCTTTCCTCTTCCAAGTTTATTTATGTCAATTTTCAGCACACAATTTCCTATTCCAACAAATAAAATTTCCTGCAGAGAACAATTAAGATAGGATCAAATAATCCAACAAATAATATGTCAACATGAGAACTAAAGACGTTAATTGAAATATATTATCCAAACTAGAGTTCGGCCAAACAAACTCAAGTAAGCTTATTACTTAAAAAGGTAAGTTTACTTGTTTATGAGAATGCCAACAAATTCGGGGATGGCACGACTCTCCACCTCCTACAATCTGAATAGCCATTACAACTTTTCCAGTAATTAGTGGTTTTTTCTCCTCATCAGGTCCCTCATCAATTTTCCACACAAAAATCCTTCCATCAATGCTCGCACTGGAAAGGAAAAAGAAGCACACTTAAAGAAAAGATGCAGATATAAAATATCAAAGAGTAACTAGCATACCTGGCTAAAAGGTGCACATCTTCAGCAAAGAAAGCCATGTCAGTGACCCTCTACAAGATATTCAAATCAAATAAGTTCAAGATAACAAAAGGAAGAAAACTAATAGGGAGGCTGCAACATGAAGAGCTACATATTGTGCTTCCAGATGTTACAGGAAGAATGAGCATCACAATCATGCAACAAGACCAAAGAGCACATTTAAGAAGTTTCTTCATGAAGGAAAAGTGTCAAATTTGATCATAAATAATAGATAGCAATGTAGAATTAGTATGCAGGCATCAATAAATGAGAAAATTAGTATATGCAAAGAGCAGTGCGGTGTTCCATAATTGGGCACATGTCAAAGAGTTCATGAAAAGAAAATAAACCTGAATCATGAGAAGTGTAATATAAACAAATGCATGGAAAATAGGGAAATATTGTCCCTGACAAATTTCTAGAAAATGATAAAAATAAACATAGGATTAAAACAAAAAAGAATCTCATTTGATCTTCTTAATTTTCAGTTCTGCATTGGCACCAAATGAGTTCACCTATAGAAAATAATGAAAAAAAAAACAGAGACAAATTGACTAGATGTTGCTGATATGAAATCCACGAGGCCACCCAACTCTTACACTTAAGTGCACTCCAATTAAACAACTTTTGTTAAATTCTTCAATAAAAATATTCCTGCAGGACTTGATGATATTACAATCAGAATGAACTCATGACAAGTACAATATACTTTTACTCACAATCAGCACAATCACCTTGAGCTTACAGGCAATAATATCATTCACATAAGTGCAGTGTTAAAACAGCACGATGCTGCGTGCCAGAGTTTATCATAGATAGTACTCGAGTAACCAAAAACTGAATATTGATCCTTCCAACAACAATGTGGAAGCTACGTTGCATGACAACCTTAATTAAAACAACTTACTCGAGCAATATGCATCAACTGAAACATCCTACAGGTTGATAGAGCTGATATAAAACGCGAAAGCATATTCACTCAGGTCAAATAATTTCATTTACCGTGCAGGGGAAAAGGCTTAAAAATTAAAAAATCGCATTAACCAAACTTAGAAAATCAAATAAAACTTTTTGGCTTTGAGTTACTGCAAATCAAACCTGCGAATGCCCCTTCAACAATGATCGCAAAGCCGTGTTGATATTCAGCACCCGGATATTACCAAGCTTGAGCCCATAGCATATGTAAGTGCGATTGACCGCGATCTGGCGCCCCAAAACAAGCCCTGGGTCTGATATATACTTGGTGATCGGCGTCACCTCTAGCTGCGGCGGTTGTTTCTCTCCCGGCAGCCTGGAGTCTACGTCGTAGAGCACCCGTTCCCCGGTGCCCAAAAGCCGTCCCCTGGGCAGCTTGTTGCTCGGCATCCTCGCTGGGGGCGGCTGCGCCAGAGCTGCAGGTGGCGCCGAGGGTACAGGGTAAAGCGCGGCGGCCGTGGAAGGGACCAGGAAGTCGGATGGCGTGGAGGAAGGCGGCGGCATAGAGACGGCCGATTCGAGTTGAGCGGGTGCGGCGGGGTTCAGAAGCGCCATGAGGCGGGCGCCGGGATTGGGGTTGGAGCCGGGACTAGCATTAGGGCTTGGGTTCGGGTTTGGCAGATGCGGGGCGGCAGCGGCGGGAGGGTAGATGGCGGGGGGACGGTGCAGGGCCTCCTGCGGGTAGTGGAGGAAGGGGTGGTGGTGGAACGGCGGCGTGGCGGGGGGGTAGGAGAACGGGCCGGGGAGGGGCGGAGACGGGTAAGGAGGCGACTGCTGCTGCTGCTGCTGCTGCGGCGCGGGGGGGTAAGCGGAGGTGGGAGGGAAGGCGGGCCGGGGGGGCGCGCCGGGGTTGGGGGGCTTGAAGAGCGCCTGCGCGTCGTAGTTCCCGGATGTGTTGGGGCTCCCAGCAGGCGACGCCATCATCGGCGGCGAAGGCTCCCGCGGTGGAGCGGTAGGGTTTGGAGGAAGGAGAAGGGGAAGGCTCTATCGTGCGCCGCTCGAGGGGAAGCGGCGCAGGTTAATCGAGATCTCAGCGAAAGGAGGAGACTGCAGAAGAGAGAGAGAGAGGGAGGGAGGGAGGGCCGGAGGGGCAAAAAGTAAGTAAATATTTTACGGTTTTATTTTATTCGATAGTCCCTCTGAGTCTTTTTATTTATTCATATATAAATCTTTGTGATCCTCTTCGAGTTTTTTTAAAAAACAACTATAAATAGTGTAATTATATTAATAATTAAATATTAGCGTGTCTCTGATTATTGTGTAATCGTAGATATTAATCTGACTGCCCTCTAAATTCTAGTTTTGTAATTGACACTTATCTTTTGGGAAATGCGAAATCAAAATATCATACAGCTGATGATGTCTCGTGCCCTCAAAAATCTTCATTAATCGTTCCTCAATCTTTTTTTCTCCGATTTATATTATATTTGGGAGAAGTCTAGAGAAACAGATATTAAAGTAAATAATAAAATAATAATCAGATTTAATATCGTAAACGTAGATATTAAAATTTACGGATTATATTAGTTAGTTAAGTGGAATGTATTTTATAGAGTTTTTATTCATAAAATCAAAGAATGTATTTTTTTTTTTAAATAAGAGGTTATAATCATAAAAGGTAGAACATATAGATTCACTACAGAGGACCTCGAAATGTAAAATACATGCTTTATAGTAAATACATATCTGATTCCTCGCATTTAAAATATATATATGTTCACGCCTAAGACTATTTACGTGTGAACTTTATTTTTTTTAATTTTTTTTTTATCTATAATGGTATGGCCAACACCATCCGTTTATAGGATACAGCATAAGAGTCTTCAAGATTAAAAAAAAAATTTAAATTTTTTTATTTTGGGGAGAGTCTCGACTAACCAAAAATTTTAGCTTTTTTTACTGATCTAATTCGAGATTAGAGATGTGATAAAGGGGTTGATGAAAAAAAATCTAACACATTCAAAATACTAAAACAGAAATAATAACATGTTTTTGAAAAAAAATAGAAACAATAATGAGAACTATAAATAATAATACGCCTTTAAATAAAAATATTTTTTCAGGTGGGTCAACATATTATGATGTGAATTTTGAGATATCTATGTAAGCAAAAAATCCATAAATATGAAGGTTAAAAAAATGGCTCTAAATGCGGCAAAAATATAATATAAGAAAAAAAATAAAAATATGTTATTTTCTACCGTCATCCGCCGCTGCCTTCTGCCAAGAAAGAAAACTCCACCAAGTCCTTTCAATTATGGTTGGTGGATAATACTGCCATCCTTTGCAATTTGCTTGGTCAACCGATGCATTTGTCACTGCACGCTTTGGCTCCTTCACTCGCAGAATGATGCTTCAGTCAAATACTATAGATAGTTCTATCTGATGCATCCATCCAGTGATGGAAGTGGTAGCTTTCCGGGCGTTCGTAAGTAAAAGAAAATATCACGCATATCTCTTGCGAATCAGTAGAGTCCATCTCCCCGTTTAAATCGAACGCCATCTCCTCCTCCCTTCTTTCATCTTCTCCTCCTCCTCCTCCTCCTTCCCCGATCGATCTCACGAGATCATGTGCTGCTGCCTGCTGCTGGGGGTGATCCTGTTCGTGGGGTTTGTCTTCGGCTTCGGCATCTTCGCCCACGGGTTCCAAAAGATCAAGGACTCGCCCGGTGGACGGCCCTTCTTCGCTGCTGCCCCTCCCCCCCTCTTGATTCCGTCCCTTCCTTCCTCCACGGTCATCGACGCTGATTAGATCCTTTAATTCTTTATTAATTTTTTAGGTTTTGGAACCCAGAAACACTAATTTTTTGAAGAAGGGGATCGTAGAACCAACCTGGTACGACCTCTTTTCACGGCGTCGCCTTCCCTCCCTGCTGCTGCGAGGAGCGTCGGCGCGACTTCCCTTCCACTGGGAGCTCTCCGACTCAAGTCGCCGGTGAATTGATTTGGGAGGGTTTTGGGGATTTAGTTAAAATATTCTTATTTACAAATTAAAAATAAATTATTAACGTGAATGCAAGATGAACTTCGATGAATGAAAGATGAACCATTAATTAATTCATAAGACACGATCAAAAAAGTTTAAGCTCTGATTTATTTAAAGATTCAAATGCTAAGGATTCTTCAAATTTATAAAATCTAATAAAAAGAATTTAGTTGGAAGGTGGCAAAGTAGAAGAACTTCCATTTCAACATTTTTAGCTAAAACCAATAGGATCGTCCCGAAAAGAACTTGTAGCTACAAAAAGAAGGGGGGAAAAAACACAAACCATCCCCAATTACATTAACTAGTTTCACAAGATAGTGTTAGCTTTTTAATTATTCCTAGCTTGTAACATCTCCATGTACAGAAAGCTTTTATAACTTGAACTCATGAATGATCGGAGAAACCCTCATAATTAAATGATCCCGGGCCATGTATAGGACTGGCTAGGATAAGTTCAGCAAGGTCCTTCATCTCATGTTGTAAGAAAAGAGGCTCTCGATCTTCACCTGCATTTTGCAAAACCGGCAAAACCTCAGCACGAGCTTCTGCGTCGTAGTTTTCTTTTCACAGTTAAATCTCAATAGAAGCATGTTTTGATACGACTTTGGTCCAGGCGACCGCCTGCTTTTGCTTTTCCACTGGTTCATGCCTCCGGCGCCGGTACATGTCTTCAGACCAAAACCACGGTTGAAATTACTGTCATTATCGATCACACGAACGAACCCCTTCGCAAGGCCAAATTCAACATGGAAATAAGAAAAATTCTCAGGAATCACATGCTGCAGATTCCCACTTGTTGGGATAACCTTCTTCATATCTTGCTGGCCCCACTCTTCCTCAGCTTCTCCGATTGCCTAAGATAATATAAATTTAAACAGTCAGCGAACTGATAAACAAAATATGTGATATTGATGAACTATATGAAAGAAAAAGATGCATTAAAAATCAGTAATAAAGAGAGAAATTGGATGACCTTGGCAAACAAGACTTAAGTTGATGATACCTTTCTGAAAAACACTGGTGCCTTCTCTCTGAGCTTATAAGGTATAGGAATACAATCAAGTAAACAGTGGCGCCGCTGCTTCTCCAATAAATAATACATCCTTTTCATCGCTAGCAAACATTCTTATCAAGCATTTCTTGAAGTTGCGAATCTCCTCCCAAACATTTTTATCAACAGATCTCGTTGACGCTCCATGCTGTGTACAGTTTGAAATGGACACAAGTTTAGAAAATTACAATATCAATGATTAAAAAACAGATCAATACAATAGTTTTAATACACTCTAAGATATTGGCAGTACTAGGTATATAAAAGTCCTGTACCTGCATTGGCAAGATGCACCAATGACCTTCAACAACAGGCTGCAGCTGAGGTAGCATCATGTAAGTGAAATTTGCAATTGATACGACAAGATGCTTTGGCCTTGAAGGGTTTTCAAAGCAAAATTGGCAGCGCTCATGTTGAGTTAAGAGTCGGTTGGATATATTTCTTCTGTCCGGAACCTCCTCCCTCCTTTTGTTGTTTTTTTTTATAGCAGCAACATCATAGCCATACTCATAATCTTCACCCATGCTATACTCTTTGTAGATCCTAGCAGAACGTCCGCTCTTCGCCGGAGCGCTTGGCTTCCTGATACGCCTTTATTTAAAGATCCAAAATACAAATCAACTTACATGAACCTAATCCACTAGGTAAAAAATCCACCTTCCAGTTTAGAGATAGCCTCACCAACGTCCGATATCCGGTGAAGCTCACGGGATGCCTTGGAGGCGTAGCCGCACTTGTGAGCCTTGTTAACCTGCGTTGGCGAGCCTCCCATGGAAACAGCGCAGGTGATCGACCAAAGCGAGAGGGGTTAGGGCTTACACGTTCGGACTTTGGAGATAGGGAAATCCAAGCGGCGCGACGTCGGCGGCAGCCTCGGCACCACGGAATCGGAGAAGGGGAGGAGGAGGAGGATCGACCGAAGCGACAAGGGTTGGTGTGAGGAAGAAGAAGCCGAACGGCGACGTCGGCGGCGGCCTCGGCACCACGGAATCGGAGAAGGGGAGGAGGAGCGGCGATCGGGCGGCCCAGGGTTTGCTTTCCGAAATATTTATTCAGAAAGGACCTTTGAAATTTTAATAATTACACTACTGTTCGTTAATTTTAATCCCAAGTATTGGCACCTGAACTGAAAATATATATATATATATATATATATATAAGATAAAATATTTAAGTTCTGTTAGTTAAAATATTTAAGCTTCAGTTAGTTAAAATATTTAAGCTTCTGTTTGTTAAAATATTTAAGCTTCAGTTAGTTAAAATATTTAAGCCTCATTAAATATTATTTACAGATTAAAAAATAAATTATTAAGTGAAATATGTTTTTTGAAAATATACTAGATATCGATGAATGAAAGATGAACCATTAATTAAGTGTTAGCGTAACCTGAAGAGATGCAATGTGCCGCTTGTCTGCTACCTTGTTGGCAGTATGAATAGCAAATTGCACTGCCGAGCAAAGATGGTGCTGTGAAGCCAGAGACAGAGAAAAACCCAGTAGAAGCTTTACAAGCATGACGAAAGCTGGGATACTAAAATAAAAACCAAATCGACCCCTGGCAATAAGGAAAAGATGCAAGATGCATCCTGATAAGAGTTCCGTAGCACCTTTGGCCGAGGACTCAACGACTTGGCTCCCCACTTCTGTTAGGTCTGTTTAAGCTTCCAGTTCGGGTTTAGGAATAATTTTTTTGCCTTTAAGCTCAGCTCATATTCTTGGAACTTTTAGCATTGTCATCGACGAGGGTGCTATCCTTCTCTACCCCTGTTTACTTCTTGATCAGCCTGGAACAAATGATCTTAGACTTAGTGTAGCCTAATAGAGCTGATGACTAGAAGTAAAAAGAGGAAAGAAGTCAATATTGATGAAATAATTAATCACATCCATGTTTCTTTATCATTCAATCTCACCTATAATTATTGAACCAGTATTATGGAAGCTTTGAATGCCTGAATCTGTCTGCTAATCCATTGTAGCAGCACTCACAAAACTCTAGAGATGTATACCTTTTCAGCAATTCATTGCATCATGACAGGTAAATACAAGCATTGTTCATCCTTAACAGAATCACACTTAAACTCATGAATAAGTCCCTATCAGTGTGATAGGCTTTAGTCAATCATCAAATAAGGATCGGTACTGCAGGAAGGTATTAATACTGTTAGCAAAGTCAATTATTACTGTATAAGTGGTGACAGCACTTCGTCCTACTGCTAAGTTAAGCTTGTCGACAACATCTAGCTTATTAATTTTTGTATTTTATTCTGATTAATATTGATTTTTTTATGTCCATTTATTGAGGTAATGTTTAGTTCAATAGTCCATTGATGCCATTCTGATTAGATGCTCAAACTTCAAATCGTGACAGTACTATTTCTCTCTATTTTTATCGCATGATGCCATAATGGGCTATAGAACTCGAGCCGTGGTATTATGACAAATATAAATTCCATGATTCTACACTAGGTTAAATTCTGACAAACCAATATCATTTCACAATTTGGAATTTGGATAAAACTGTTGGACTCATTTTTCTGATCATTCAGAAAATTGGACATTGGAATATAGCATTTTCCTAATTAGACTACTTGTGAACCCACCCTTCTAATAAATTGCTTGTAGCAACCATCTATTTTATATCTGCTCTTTAGATTTCATACGAGTTATTCTAAAATGAATTTGATGGCACTTGAAATCAAGAGGAGTTGGTTGTTATCCTAACCATCTATTGCTTGGAGTGGACGGACTTTTTGAAATATATTTCCTAGACTATTTGTTTAATTCCTTCCGAGGCTGATAATACTGGTTGAATTTATCCATAAGCTTACGTTTTCTGGCCTGAATCAGATGTGGAAAAGGACAAACAAGGCAACCCTAGGTACGTAGAGGGCTAGATTGAGCGCAAATATATAGCATTGCTCTTGCTCACCCTCTCCAAATGTACATTGACTAGTGGTCTCCAGTGACGACAAGGGGACTGTGTCCATGTGTTCAGCCTTCGAGTCAGAGTAGCCAAAGAGGATGCACTGACCCAGATTGTGCCTGCTCCAAGTCCACAAACGGTGCATACATCAGAATTCTATGACTGTGGATGCTCTTACATGTCCGAGCACTGTTGGTGCCAGCACCAACTCATCATTGTATTTTATGAGGGGTAAGTTGGTCGATATTTTAAGTGTTTCCTATTATCTTATTTATTCATGTTAGTCATGATTAAGTGGCGAGCTTTGGGCAATGCCATCATTTTCCTGTGAGCTGTTTCTTTCCATCTTTAGCCGCAACTGAAGTTTTCTTAAAATGAACAATACAGTGTCAAATATCTTAGTTTAGCATACACATATAAGAGCATGAGTTCAGCTGGATTTTTCCTTTTTCTATTAGATTTTTGCGCTAACCTGCTGCCTGACAACAGAGTACGATAAAAAGTGAAATGCCTGCTTGGGAAACATAAATGTAGCCTAGTAACTAAGTAGAACAAGATTGGTTCATTTCCTCAGTCGACAACCTTAGACTGGGAAACTGGATATCTCCTACGTTAGCTCCTCTTTTGTGTTCACTTTATTTATGCGTAACAACAGAAATAGCCGAGAGAGATCTGGCTCTGCTGTTTTCTTTGGCTTAACACAATTCAATAGAAAAAAAAAGAACATAAACACATTATTTCTTTCAGTAACACATCGGGGGAATTAAATTCCTCGTCCTTCCTTTGTAACACGGTATGATGGCGTGGCCCTCTTTGGAAGCTCCAGCGAGCACTATAATTCTACAAGTTGTGATCCACTTGATTAAAGCATATGCCTCGAACTAAGAAAGGCAAAACATACTCAAAGTGGAAGCCTAAAACGTAGAACAATAGGAAAAGCATTCCATATTTGTAGCGGCAATTACTGCAAAAGCAGAAGGGATTCTTAGACTAGTTATCAGTTCCAAACAACAAATTCAACAACTCCGTCCCAAAGAAAAGATCCTAAATTGCAACGAATCAAGTCATGCGCTTCACAAGGTAGTCAACAATTGAACGATTCAATTAACCAGGAATCAAGGAAGTTTATTTCGAAATAACAATAGAGAGACTAGAATTGAACTGACTTCACGAAAGATGTACACAAGGTTGATGTATTATGTACCCTACTGCACAGTTCTAGGTAGTGCAAAAGAAACAACTAGCAATAACAGAAACCAATAACACGACAATGATTGTCATCATCAGTATAGGGACTTCTCATTTCTCTGCAGGGAATTTTTAACTGCAGCAACTAGAAGCTGGAGAATGGGATATATCTCTTCCTTGCGGGGTTGGGACTACTCCAGGACCAAGTTTGATCCCATTTGACTGCAAGAACAAATGAGATAATCACTGACCAAAGAGAATTGAATTTTGATTACTCGACAGGTGCATATCATTCAACAGTAATAGAGTTTAAGCTCAGATATTAAAATATTAGAAATGGAGAGAGATGGCGTATTCACCTAGGAGAGCCAAAAAAAAAAAGAATCAATTAGATCCAAATAAACTTAAATTACATGGTTCTTTTTTTTTCTTTGACTTTTGTGGATCTGAAGATCTGTGGTGTTGAGCATTACCACTTCGACCAATTAAGAAGGATTTGTTTCTCAACTGGTTACTACAAATTATTGAGGTCACAACAATTTCTTCATCGAGCTGAATTGTGAATTCTGTACTGCATAAGGTTTTTGCATATATTTTTTCTCCTTGTATGATCAAACTACAAGAGGGCAAACGTTTCATGTTCATGGATTATTAACAAAGTTGGAATTTTCAAAGATGAGTAAACTTAATTAACACAATAAACTTAACAAGTGAACTCACTAACATAGACTTAAAACATGCTCCGTGCATTTATTGGTAATTGCAGATATGCTATCGTGCTACATTTTTAGTGTGTTTAAATGAAGATAACTGATCAAGCTTACCTCATTTGATACATCAAAAGCTCCTTCCTGAATTTTTTTGTATACTGTTGCTGCAGTGCTGATGAATGCCTGTCGAATAGATTGTCAGCAACTTTTGTAAAATAAGCACAATATAAGAGGATATACCTCACCTCCTCAACATTTTGTGCAGTTTTTGCCGAGGCTTCCATAAATATCAGGCCATGCTCTTTAGCAAATTGTTCTCCTTCCTCAGTGCTGACGGCCCTTCTGTGTGACAGGTCACATTTATTTCCAATAAGCATGATTGTCATGTTGGTGTTGGCATGCTGCCTTGCATCTTCAAGCCAGCTTGCAAGATGATTAAATGTCTCTCTCCTGACAATAAATTTTACCAAAGGACATGAGTTGAATGACATGCACAACAAACCTCTTGTGTGATATACCTGAAATTTTTTACTACCTAGTAATATCATAGACAAGTAATGCACCAGCAGCACCTCTATAATAGGATCTGGTAATTGATCTGAATGATTCTTGTCCAGCCTGCAATTTCCAGAAATTTACATCACATCATGTTTGAGTTAACGAAGTACACTGACTCTATGCTAATTACTTATCAATGAGGATAATGAACAATGTTCCAGTCGGTGCCATGCTATTTGACTGGGTTAATCTGATATCAACCAAGCTGCTGATAGTAGAAAAAATTTAATGCCATAAGAAAGAATTCCACTAAATAATAACAGGCCAACCCTACCCTTTTACCAACTAAACATTGATCTGTGTGGAGGACCATTTGAAACAAAAACACATGTCTAGGAAGTTATGCTTTTTTATCAATAATCAAAGTGCTCAATATCACTTATGATGTATGTTGTTGCTGCATTTTCTTAATAGTAATAAAGCTACTGGGTATACACAAACACGAAGAGGGAAGATCTTGGCATCTAAAGAAACACTTACAGGATGTTATGGCAGTAGAATTGTATGAGTAATCTTGTATTATACAATGTACCAAAATTCTCCAGATAAATCAAATAGTCAAAGAAAGTTATATTGACTAATTCATTGGCATCCTTTTTAATTTTTTTAAATTATATATAGAGAAACAATGACATCTTTTCTTGTTTGTGGCATAGTAGGCATGGCCTTCCATTTCTTTAAAATAAAAAAAGCCCTGAAAACATACATCTCTATGCAAAAAGATCAAAACCGATAACACGGAAGATCTAAATAGCAGAGAAAATCACCCCAAAATTTATTGTGGGCCAAGCACTGCATGGATACTTAACAATAGCCAGTAGGTCACCACCATAAAGTCTAACTTATTGTCATCCTCCAGAAATTAGATGGCTAAAACTAGAAACCAAAAAATCAACTCTGGTAGTCAACTTTAAGTCGAAAGACAGCGCCATGAAAATATTAAAAGTTCACTCTTTTGAAGATATCAGTGATATGTTGATGAACAGCACGATATGAATTAACTAACCGTGTCCCATATCTGCAACTTTATGGGTTTGTTGTCGATGGTTATCATTCTAGCTCCAAATTCAACACCAATTGTTAAGTCATGCACAGGTTGAAAACGCTTGTCTGTAAACTGCAGAAGAAGACATGATTTCCCCACACCTGCCGTGATAATAAAACCTAATTACTTGTCATATAGAATTCCCTAATGCTCAATTCAACTAAAAGCGTGAACTCCTTTCCAGATGCAACGGATCAGAGCATAATGAACCGAGCAGAGTCATAAAGCCCAAATAACCAAAACAAGCATATACTGAGATTTTTGCATAAAGGAAACACGAAGGAGCCCCACATTGATCAAATTTGGAATATATATAAAAGGTGTCATGCCCTTAACAACAACAAAGCATCTGAACAATCAAACTTGAAAACAACCAGAAACGCCCATCATTCATTGCCGAATCATAAAAAGAATAGAGAAATACATAAAAACTGCAGGTACGATATTATATAAAAAAGGAGCAAATATGATAATCAAGAGACCAGATCAACCTAATTAATCAAAACCTGCGCATCCTGGCATCCAATCGCACGTGGATTCAGACGATGAAATTAACAGACCCACAAAATTCCTCAATAGATATCTCATCAACAAAGAACATAAACAAACGACTGAACAATCTGAATCAGGACATGACTAATCGACAAAAAGTCACCTGTGTCACCGATGATGATGTACTTGAAGAGGTAAGCGTACGACATCGCTCGAATCTCACAATTCGCGATCCCTCTACGGAGAGTAACCTAGATCCAAATCACCTCGTCTCCGCAGTAGACCTCAAGAGACAACAACAGCAATGGAGACTTCCGGCAGAAGCAGCGATCGAGACCCTTTATATCGACCGGCCCGACGGAGGTATTCCGCTGGGGGTTTCTAATTCCTTCGCGAGAGGGCAACCGCTTCCACTAATCTCGTTCTCGTTCTTGCTTTAATAGCATGTTAATATAACAACCAAATCCTACGCTGTCATCCCATCGGGATGGAAATGGGATCTCCGTTAGTTTGATATTGATCAGGCTTTCTCCAAGTCATCTTTCTACCGTCCATCATCGGATCCTTGCATCTTAACTATACATTCTTATTCGCAGGGATAATCAAGGCAAAGATGTTGACAATCGACAGCATCAACAGTGCATCTACGACTTTTAAAAACCAATGATACAGCGGGACTTGGAGGATATCTCGTTAACGCCACATGCAACACAGTGCAGGCAGGGGCCCGCGATCAAAATTGGGTGGGGATTTCACGTACGGATCTGTTATCCCCAAAACTTTATCATATTACGTGAACCCTGATTTCGGTGGGGCCATGTACGTATACTGGGGCTAGTCTTTTTTTGGGTCAGTAACAAGCTAGGCTACGTAATTTGTCTTGAATACCGAAATGAGCTCATCGCATGGCCACTATCGAGTCCCACTCGGGTGTGGTCCGGTTAGACTCGGGCTCGCTCAGTTCGCTCATGGTTCGTTGCCCTCTTCTCTTCCCAGGGTTTTGCAGCGGGGTTCGCTATACGCAGGACCAGCGTCGGAGGAGCAGACGGCGGAGCGATGCAGCGAGCTCTCAGTCAGCGCCTTGCCCGATCGCTCCTCCGATCCCGATGGTTCTCCTCCTCAGCTGAGGCCACCAAAGCTTTGGGCGACAGCAGCAGCAGCAGCAGCAGCAGCAGCGGTGGCACTGAGAAGATCGTCGCCGCAGTGCTCTTCGAGCGGCTTCCAGTGGTCATCCCTAAAATCGAACCCATTGTCTACGCCTTCCAAGAGTTTTCGTGAGCCTTGACCCCCCTCATTTCAATCGTCCCCTTCAAATTTGATCATTTTTTTGCTGGGAGATATGCGATTCTCTCTTTTTTATGTTGTTTAGTGTCCTAGTTCTTCTTTTCGTTTATTCTTCCCTATCATGGTATCACATGGAAGGGGATAGCTGGACTAGATTTGGCTGATTAGGGAATATCATTTCGCAGGTTTCGGTGGAGGCAGCAATATCGCCGGAAGTACCCTGATGAGGCTTTGGATTTCTTTGAGGAAAGGTAAAGTTCCTTTTTAAAAAAAAAAATTTTAGCTCTCCATTTCATGGATTTGGCTTATAAGGTGTAGCAATTAAATTTGTATAGTCTTTCTCAAGCTTTCTCGATCAAGGAAAAGCAAGTTTGATTTTATTATGCTTTTTGTAATGCTTATTCATCGACTCTGTCGTCCTCTATATTTTGCCGTCCAGTAATTTGGAGAAATTGTGCAAAATGCTTTTTTTGAGAAATATTTTGTGAATTTATAATTTAGGCTATTAAATTTTCTCTCACATCATAGTTATGATCAGCAACTCTAATCATGTTTCTTGGAGAAAGTTGATAAATATATATTTTCAATTCTAAAGTGGTCAATTCTTCTTCCCTTTTAGTTAGTCATCTTCAGGTTTTAATTTTACTTTTAGAGGGACATGATTTTGCCTTTGTTAACTTTCAGTATCTTACAACTAGCAATAGGTCCACAAGTACCATATTTTCCTGTTTCTTAGCAAGGGTATGATTTATCATTTACTCAAGTGATTTGATAGAAGGATTATTTTGTGCCATTCTCGTAAGTTTTAACTCATTTTTTTTTGTTTTTTCCTTTTTTTCTATCGGGAACTATGTTGAACCTATATTTCCTTTGTCACCATTTAACTGTGTTGAACTTATATTCCTTTTTCTATTGGGATAAAATAGTGGTGCTCAAAACAGTTTTGGAAATTATATGTTACTGTAAACGAAGTGACTGGAAAAAGGCTAAAGAATGGATTCTAGATGGAATACTTTGAGATATTCTAGTTCAGATTTCCTTCTTGAACTATATTTTTTTTGTGTAATATACTCTATGGTTATTTTATTGTCTTGACAGTGAGAAAGGTGACTGCAAAGTTGATTTCGAACCTGCCCCAAGGATCACAGAAGCTGATAAGACCAATGATAAGAGGTCAACATGGGCTTGCTTATTCATCTTGCACGGCATGATAGTTACATTTTACTTACTGCTCTAATTGCTTGTTATAAACTGTTATTACTCTAAGCAAACTTCTTTGATTTGCACCTAGTTCTTGTTAACGATTGCAAATTTGAAGTAATGATGTATAGGTCTGATGATTGCTTTCTCATCCTAGCTGGATTATATTTTTCTTGTCAACTACATTTATTTGTTCCAATTTACCCTGCAATCTTTCTCTGTGTTAACATCCAATATGAAGATACGTGATCCATTTTATAACATATGAAGAGATTTATTTTTTATGATCATCTTTTCTCAATAGATGATGGTAAATTCCGTTTTCTTCTGTTACGACCAATCAAGCACTGTGGATACATAATCTTCATTCATTTTTTTCACATTTAAGTTGTCCTATTTACAAATATGGTAGAGAAAAAAAATTGTCATTGATCAACATCGTTTAAGTTCCCCTTTTTGACATGTGCAACTATGTTGGACGCAGTTAAGGTATGAATTTTGGTTGTTCGAAGACAAGTTTGGTAAAAATATCTCTTGCTCGGATGTCGTCTTGCCTAATTTTTAGCTCAATAAAAATTTCTAGTTATTTCAGTAATTTTATTTGGTATTTGTGAGTCTCTCTTTTTTTTTTTTTACTTGGCTGACCTATCCAAAATGTATTGCAGCATGTCTTTTATTCTTTTCATTTTGCGCTCAAACTTGATTTTGTATGGCTCGTTTAGGTCATTGCAAAGAGCACTTGATAGAAGACTTTATCTTCTCCTATATGGTAGCACTTATGGAACTTCTGATGACAATGCTGTTTGGCATTTTCCAGAAAAAGTTTATGAAAATGAAGAAACTTTGCGTCTGGTACTTCCTTTTTACTTATGTTTTTAATATAAATAACTACCTCATTTATTTTATTTTATAATCATGTAATTTCGAGGAGATGGAACTCCACTTTCATAGTAACTATTTGGAATTATTTGCAGTGTGCAGAATCAGCATTAAAATCTGTTATTGGAGGGCTTCATCATACATATTTTGTTGGCAATGCTCCAATGGCACACATGGTTGTTGAAGGAAAAGAAGAATCTCAGAAAATTTCATCTTTGAAGGTAGGCACCACTTCAGTACTCTGAGCTTTTCCTTTGGCCTAAGTTTGTTCACGTTGGCCTTGCTAAGATAGTTCCGCCAGTGGCAGTTTATTATTGCTCTGTTGAAGAATTTCAATACATAATGCAACATTCAGCTTTCTAATAATGATCTCTTTTCATACCGTAATTTATAGCCTAGCCGTCATATCCATTATGACTCGACGGATTGCGTGAAACTTTTTTAAAAAATTGTGAATTGTGCTATAGAAAAAAGGGATGCTGTTTGGAACATGATGGTGAGTTTAGATGATACTGGGTCGACGATTTAGATATGAGTTACCTTGCTTTGAACTACAATAAGCTTATGGTTTCTCTTGACTAATCCTTTTAAATTGACGCAAAATCTGATGTTGTTCTGCCCATCTCGTGTCGCTGCATACGTCATCTAATTATCGCTTTTTTTTTCCAGCGGTTCTTTTTCAAATCACAAGTAATCGACACCAACGAACTTCACATTGGGAAGTGCAAAGATTTTGTATGGGCCACCAAGGACGAGGTGCTGGAATACTTTCCCGAGCAAGCTTCGTTTTTTAACAAGATGATTATTAGCTAAAATTATCGTGGAGACAAGCATGCCGCCGGTTAATTGGCTCAGTGTTGATTGCCCATTCTTTCACATTTGCCTAGTCTTTTGAATCGACTGTGAGACAGCTCTAGACTATCAAAGTAGGTGAAGTTGGTGAAGCAATCATATTCCCAAATGATCTCCGAGTACAATCTACTTGTTCATTTTCTTCTTATATTAACGCAATCTTTCACTTTTAATGTATGATGAACTGATCCAGAGGCTACCATATGCTTCCAATATTAACCTGTTGCAGTGAGGATGCCACAGGTCTATACTGCACTGAGGTTGATTAACAAAAAGCCGCATCTAGGACCTTGCAACCTATTTGAATGTTTTTTTAATCCATGTGCTCATGATTTACTTTAATGGTAAATTTTGGATACAAGAATGAAGTTGAATACAACACTCCAAAACCTATGAAGATGGGAGAGTTGCAGTTACTCTCCTCGCTGCAGTGCAGGGAGAAGATGAGAAGAGACACTCTGCTAAGCTGCCTCTTCAGTTAGCCTCCCAAGACAAGATGGCTTATAACGATGATCTGAGTTCAAAAGGCCACCACCACAATCAACTTCAGATGCAAAAGATTAAACAAAATTTCAGGTTAAAACTCCAAAGTGGATCAAAGAGTTTTTCTTTTATTTTCTTATCTATTAAGATAATAACAAGATAATATATGAGCAGAGGAAATTCTGCTTATAAAAACATTTTTATAAGAATAAAAAAATCAAATAGTATTTTCAAATATTTACTTTTTTTATCTTTAAATGTAGTTTCTTGTAAGGTGCTCTCTCCATACTATTTATAATCCTTACTATTAAACCTTGTTACTTTAATTATATATAAGCACATGTATTAAGATTTTAAAGTAGTTTAATAATTGATTGATTAAAGACAACATGTACATATATAGAGTACGCAACTTAGAAAACCAAAGCCATAAATATTGAATGACCACCTAATAAATTTGATTCGACTTGCTCTCAAGAACGCTACATCGAGAACAAAACAAATGCCTTCCTTATAATGGATAGAATCTCAATTTGGAATTCAGGAGAAGTAGGATCAAAGCAATTCTACACGCCTCAATATGCCAGTTAAAGCTAATGAAGCAGACTTTTTTGGGAAGATGCTACTTAAGCAGACTTGTGGACTAACGACAGGACTCGATTATTCAACGGACTATTATGTCTTGACATGCATGGATCAAATGGTGGAGTTTTTAATCAAGTCGTCACTGAAAATAATAAAAGAATGCACGGTCATTTCAACTAAAATATGGTAAAGTCAACTTGCATGTATATATATATATATATATTCAAAGATAGCATTAAAAAAATATAAAAGTAGATGTATATAATAAATATAAACCGTATCATCAACTATATTCATACTGGGCATATTTTATTTAGTAATTTAAGCAAATCATGCAGGGTATTTAATGAGAATATAAATGCTCAATCATAGGATTACGAATTCAAAAGTAACAGTGCATTCACAACTCTTAATTGACGTTTTTAAGACTCTTAATTATAGAGCTCTTGCTGTTATTAGTTGATGTCGTAGGGCTTTTACTTGCAGAGCTTTTGCTATTGTTTAGTTGATGTTATATGATCCTTTCATGTAGAGCTTTAATGTAAGTTGATGCTATTATCTGTTCAGTTTAATGCTCGTATATCTCCTATGCCTTCGATCAGATTAATTTTGTAAAGCATATGTCTTTTTTTTTGTCAATCTAGTTTGATGCTTGTTTCGGTTTCATCAAATTAATTTTATTAACAGCATATGCCCATACATACATCCCAATATATATTAATTTTTATTTTTTTAAAAAAAGTCAACTGTGGTAACTTTGTAAACTGCAAAGTGGACAGATAAGAAACATCAGGTTTATGCGATGAACAAGCGATCGAGGATGGAAAAGTCAATCCGCTGAGATCAATGAGCAAGTCAATCATCCAAGTTCCAAGTAGGTGGGACCTCAAACTTTTGAGGCCACTGTGGGCTGACTTTTCCTCCTTCAGTTCCTTCTTTCTATAACCGAGCTTCAGGAACTGCGGATTGACTTGTTCTTCGTTTAAACAAGTCAAAGTCATTTTTTTTAAACATAAACCCCAGCACCGCTATCGAAATCATGTGCTTAAAAAAAGGCCACCCCTCTTCATTCGATCTCTAGATCTGTAAGCCATCATCAAATTAGTCTTCCTCCTCTCTAAGAGCTTAATTTTTCAGCATGAAGGTATGCTTCCAACGCTAACTGATGCATTTCATGTTCAGTTTCAGCATCAGGTAATTATTTAACTTTCTCTAACAATTCAGCATGATATACTCATCTCAATTTGTAGAAGAAGATCGTGATAAGAGTCCGTATGGACTGCGACAAATGCCGCAGCAAAGCAATGGAGCTCGGGGCTTCAGTTGGTAATGACAGCCATTTAACTAAACTCACTTTTTAAGCTTTTCTATCGTCTACCGCTCAAGTACTCTTTCGATTAATTCAATATGCGTGCAAATTTGATCAGAGGGGACCGAGTCGATCGCGATAGAAGGGGAGAACAAGGACCAGCTGGTGCTCGTCGGAGAAGGCATCGACCCCGTCTGCCTGACTCGCACCTTGAGGAAGAAACTGGGATATGCGGATATAATCAAAGTGGAGGAAGTGAAGAAAGAAACCAAGAAAGATGACGAGAATCCAGGTAATCCACCACCCACGAAGGTGATCGAGTACTGGTACCCTCAACATTATCCTCCTCCTCCATGTCCCACGGGCTTCTACTACGTCGACGACGACTGCAACTACTACAACAAGAGTTCAGATCCAAATATTTGTACCATTATGTGAGGAGCAGTAGTTCTTTCTACTAGACTGAAAGATCAGGTGGGTGGTTGATTATGAATTAGGGTCTGGGTTGCTTCCTTGCTAGCTCTGCGTCGATCGACGTATAATGGCAATGTGCTCCAAGACAGGGAGAGGCCACATAGTTGGTGGGTTTCCTATTGCCTATCTGTACTACAGCAAAAGAGAATTAACGAATGATACGATACATTACTTCGTTGCTTCGTTTCTCATGCTGTTGCCATTGTTTAATCTTATATGCGGTAGGTTTTTTTTAATAAAGTAAACACACCAGTAAAAGGGTGGTGCTTGGTTGGAAGTATAATTCAAAAATATAAGGATGCTTTATGCTTTGTTTTTTTTTCCTTCATCTCTTCCTGTTACCCTCAAAATGCACTATTTCAGCTAATTAAATGGATACAGAATTTTCATACACGCAATAAATAAAAGATGCTGATTAAATTCAGTAGACCTAAATTTCAGCTACCTTCTTTTTTGGAAGGGGGAAAAAAAACACACAAAGAAAGAGGGGGGCCAAAAGAAACCTCCTTTATCTCTCTGCCTCATTAATGTCGGCAGCCGCCAATTATTTCTATCTTGCTCAAATAGTAAGGAAAAATTAGGCCGGCGTTTGTACACGTTTCGATTCCAACGGTGGAACCCAACGGTCGATCATTTCAAACCCGCGACCCGCGTGCGTGGATCCCATCAGGATACTTTTTCCAGCCGTTCATCGACTCCCGCGTTCCCAACCCCGCATCTCGATCGCTCGTTCTTGTGGGACCCACGAGGTACCACCACCTGCTCCGCCCGAGAGCGAGAGGTAATCAATCCACTGGGTGGAGAAGCTTTTTTTTTAATTTTTTACGTGTTTGCCGGAGCTTTTCTATTTCCGTGATGGAAAACCACTTCGCTCGTCGGAGTAACCCGCTTCACTATTGGACAAAAGCAGTGGGGCCAGAAGTAGCCCAGCTTGTTCTCATGGTATTGGGAGGTGCTCGAGTGGGTTGGGCGAAACGGAGTATCTCTTTGCGGAGAAAACCTACGTATCTGGGATCACGTGATATGAGACTTGAGAAATAAATGAGGGCAACTTCACACGTGGCACATTTCAGGGACCAGCGATTTGAGTGCTTGTTGGGCGTCTGTCGGTCGTGACTGCTGTTCGCTGTTTCAAGAGAAAGAGCCGGATGCGATCGGGTCGAACTCCCAACAGATTCATGGCAATTAAAGAAAGGCCACCGTTGGGTTTTCAAATGCGTCTCCCCCGCACATAACACGAGAACTCTGCTTCCGCTTCACCTGCTCAAACTTCCTGTCCTCTTCGCTCTCTATTCTCTTCCGGCTTTCGCGTTGATTTCTTCACTCTTCTGATCGTCATTGCCGCAGCCCCGATCGCCCATCGGAGAAGCCGACATTGGGAGGATTAAAATGGCGTCTTACTTGGGGAAGATCATAGGACTGAGAACCGGAGGAGGAGGAATAGGACCAGCGGGATTGGGGCTGAAGGAACTCAGAGTCGATCAGAGCTTCACCGACGAGCTCGCCTTTAGGAAAGCCGAAGAAGCTGGTGAGTATTGTAACTCTCGCTCTCTCCCCGTTCTTCTTGTTCTACACTGGTCGAAATCGCTGTCCGCTTCTCTCCTATTGGCTGATCTTTTGATCCTTTTTCTGTTAAAAAGAATAAAAAAAGTGAGGGTTTTTAAATCTGGGAATCATGGATGGGGAGTCCAATTTGGATCGAAAAGTGAATTTGGTGGGATAAAAAAAATGATGTTGTAGCGGATGAGGCTTGTAGAACTGCTAGTGACCTTTGGGGAACAAATTAAATTTTGTTGATTGAACAAATGCTCTTCATTAAGACTCGAGCTCTGGAAATTTAGTGGTGAAAAAAGGTTTTGTCACTGAAAGATAGGATTTGGTCGGTCTGCCTTAACTTCTTCCAAGATTGGAGTTTACTTACTCTTATGGCTTTCTTTATTCGCCTGAAAAGAAGATCTGTCTTTTATTGGTAGAGAAGTAAAAGATTTATCATTCAGATTGACCTCCAATATTTAATGTCTTAATTACATGTCTCCACGTGCAAGCCATGAGCATTGCTGAGCAATACTTTTTAAAAAATTGTCTTATCTTTTAGTTAATTGTTTAAAACTTTGCTCAAAACTTTAACTTAAACAAAGAGCGGTGAAATTAGTATGGATAATTTAGTACAATATGGATGATAGATTCTCAGTGATAATGCATACATCCTGTTCAATATTGCAATGTTATTTCTTAAGAGAGAAATAATGGCAAATGGATTTCTATAGTTAACATTGACATATTTATGAAATCTCGGATCTTCTGGAGGAAAGTTGGAATTTTTGAAATTTTTTTGCATTGACAACCAGTCATAGAATAATAACTCAGGATAAAACTAGAAAACTCACCAAGTTACCGGAAGAAAGAATCATCATCTTCCTCTTCACTGGAGGGAGAGAAGATAAGAGAAGTCTTGTTCTTCTTCGCGTTCCGTTGTTTTCTTTACCTGATCTAGAGAAGTCTTGTTCTTCTTTGCGTTCCGTTGTTTTCTTTACCTGATCTAATCGCTATTCCCCATCATTTAAAAAAAATAAAATTAGCCTCAAGAAGGAACCAAGCAGCACAATGGCTGCGGCAAATGGATCAGGGAGCGTCGGAAACCCTACCAGAAGAGCCGACGGAGGAGGAATTCTGTCTCGGACTGCGCAATGGGTTGATATTGTGCAATGTACTCAACCGAGTCAATCCTGGCGCTGTGCCCAAGGTGCGCCCAGAATCTCTCTTCGTTTGCTGTTTGCTTTCAGTTATCATGCTCTAGTTCTTGATCCGATTCACTATATGGTTATGGGTTTCAGGAAGTACTACTTAGATGCGCAGAACGTCAAATCTTTTTGTCCCTGATAAATATATTAGTCTTGTTATACGTAGATGTATCTCCCTCAGTTAAAACATGTTTCTAAAAGAATGACCTTCTTCGGATTGGTGAAGGTCGTAGAAAAACCAATTATCGCGGTCCAGTCAAAAGATGGAGCAGCGCAGTCTGCGATTCAATATTTTGAGAATATGCGGAATTTCCTTGTTGCAGTTGGGGACATGAAGCTTCTGACATTCGAAGTGTCAGATATAGAAAAGGTGCATTTACTATAAAAACAATTTTCATTCGCTTCGTTTGAAAATTTTGTTCTATGAGATCAAAGAATTAACACGGTCTTGTTTGATGTAAGAGATTTTTCTAAGTGACATTTATCTGCAGGGTGGCTCATCGGCCAAGGTTGTAGATTGTATCCTTTGTCTAAAAGGTTATCATGAGTGGAAGCTAGCTGGTGGAGTTGGCGTCTGGAGGTATGGCAGCATTGTCAAGATCACAAATTTAAGCCGGGGATTGCCTTGCTCTTTTCTTGGTGGTGGAAGTTTTCATGAATCAGTAGATGGTTACAACTTGCAAAACAACCAGCAATTGTCCGAATTCCTACAACTGGTTACTGAGGCCACCCTAGAGGAGTCCAAATTTTCTGATGCCCTTTCTAACCTGTTTGACCAATTTGGAATCAAACTTCTAAAAGCATTTTTTGCAGAATGTAGTGATACTGAAGAGTTCCGTATGGAGGAAATGGTAGGTAAAGTAACCTACCTTTCTGAATGTCATGTCTACTAGATTTCATGCCAAGGGTGCACTTCTTAATCTGATACTAGAAACACAATTGCTAGATATGCTTGCTTCCTTGCTGTTTGTAAATTATTTCTTAAAAAGGAAGCATAAAATTTCTAGAGAGAATCATGATTGGTCATTGGATGTCGACGTATGATATTCTGTGTGGTCTACACGCTGAATGAGAATATGTATTGTACTGCAAACATTTTACTTTTCTCTAAGTTCATTGATTATGAGACCTGGTTATAAAAGAAAGAGCAATATTTGTACCAAAATTATTCTGTAGATTCCAGTACTGTAGGAACTCTCTATACCTTTTCCTACTCCCTTCAGATTCTGAAGCTTCTGTATACTGCTAGAATGGTCGATTCTACTGATTCAGTTTAATAAAGAATAAAATATTTCCCTAATTCTTAGGCGTTTAATAAAGACAAGCATTGATTGATCGATACACTAGGATAATGATTAGTCAACCACAAAAAGTGTCATACAGATCTTAGTGATGATATTTGCACAGTGCCGCAAAGCAATTCCAATAATATCATTGTTATTTTTGCTACATTTCCATTTGGACAATGTTAATTGATTTCCTATTTATTTCATTGTCACCATTTTATATCTAAAATTTTGTATTACATAAATAACAGATGTTGTGCCGCAATTTTCTGCCTGTTTTCGAGCATTTAATGACTCTTATTAACTTCTTTGTCTACATTTTGTAGTTCATTGATCTGGTGCTTGAGCAGGCTGTTAAAGAGTTCCATTTGTGTCTTACATCTCAAAAACATAAGGTAATCTAAGGATGATAACATTTATTCGTTACCATCTAACATTGCTGTCATTATACACATAATAACTGGCTGACTCTAAGCCAGTTCTTTTTATATGTTTGACATTGACCACGGTATCTTCCTCAGCTCGGTTTGCTTTTGAAGAGGCAAATGAAGGGTGAAAACGGAATCGTGACAAAATCATATTTCACGGAAGCTCTTTCAGAGATTCTCAAAGAAAATACTTACGGTTTATCCCTTTTGTCCAAATTCAATTCTCAGTCTACTAGACCAAATGAAGATAAAGAAAGCAAACCCTATAATCAACAAAAACAACTCGAAGCAGTGTTGCCTATCAAACTTGAGGTAATTGTAATGGTAGAGAATAATATACATAGTACTAGCATTTTTATCATGAAAAAGAACTTTTTTCCATTGATCCTTGAATTGTAATTATGTATTTACTACTCTAAAATTTTCAGAAGTTGAAATTTGAATTTAATAAAATGAAAGATGAAGTTGAATGCAACCGGAAAAAATGGGAAGAGGATCTTGAAAAGCTCGGTAAGAACATGATGATAGGATTTATCTCAAATATTGACTAGAGACTCTACAAATAGCTCATCTGCTTGATGCTGTAACATTACTGCAGAATGCCAGATACAAGGTCTCAAAGTAAACGCTAATTCATACTTGCAGTTGCTTGAAGAAAATCGACTCCTCTATAATCAGGTGCAAGATCTTAAAGGTAAAATTAGCTGATATATGCTTAAGATACTTGTTTTATTTCTTCTTTTGCTATAGCAGTTGCAAGCTTCATTCACTTATAACTTTCGCAGGTAATATTAGGGTATACTGCCGAGTGAGGCCATTCCTATCAAAACAATCTGACAGAAAATCAACTGTTGATCATATTGGAGAGAATGGCAATGTAATAATTGTGGATCCTAATAGGCAAGGAAAAGATGCAAGGAAAGCTTTCTCTTTCAACAGAGCTTTTGGGACCAACATCACCCAACGTATGTTAACTTATGAACTTCTTCTTGTTCAATAGAATAAAATCAGGATTTCATATGCCACTTAAATTCATGGGCCTAGATTATAAAATTATGTATTTAGAGGCAAGGAAAAGATGCAAGGAAAGCTTTCTCTTTCAACAGAGCTTTTGAGACAAACATCACCCAACGTATGTTAACTATGAACTTCTTCTTGTTCAATAGAATAAAATTAGGATTTCATATGCCACTTAAATTCATGGACCTAGATTATAACCTCAATGTTATGATTAATTCATAGATTAACTTTCTCATCATCCCAAACATCAAAAAGAGTACACAAAGTGAATATCTTTTTCATACACATGCTGGTATCTTGCACAAATATCTATAATACTTTTAGCTTCTTGCTCTCTTAATTCTTATTTACTCTTTTTTTCCCAAAAGTTCCATTGCATAAATAAGACAATTGTTTCTTCTTTTTAATGATTCGCTAACCGATTCAACTTCTAATCTGTTTCACTGATGGTAATATAGATTTTGTTTCAACTACGCTATGCAAAATTCTTTGACTTAATTGACATTCTTCATGGCAGCTGAAATTTATGCGGACACTCGGCCGTTGATCAGATCTGTTCTGGATGGTTATAATGTCTGTATCTTTGCCTATGGACAAACAGGATCTGGGAAGACGTACACGATGGTAACTTCTGTTTAGTTAGATTGCTATATTTGCATGCCTATGAAGCTGCACATTTGTATCTAAGCACAGGTTTAATGAGCATGGCTGTTTTTTATTCAGCTATGCATTTGAAAGTTCAGTTGCACCATTATTTGATAATATCTGGCTATGCTGTGATAATAGAAATAATCGACCACTCACCGTTAATGCCATAATCCTATTTATTGTCTAAGCATTCCTGAAAACTAGTTTGTTTCTTACAAACCAAATGTATTTTCTAATTTTTCTCTATAATATGCCTCCAACTTTTTAGTAAATTAACGTTGATTTAATGGTAATATCCATCATATTCTTATTTATCCATAATTTTGAAACCTACAATTCATAATCATCATCCTTTGCTTCTCAGAGTGGTCCAGACCTAACAGCAGAAGAAACATGGGGTGTAAATTATCGAGCACTAAATGATCTATTCCAGATATCTCAGTCAAAGCAAGGTATCATATCATATGATATGAGCATTCAGATGATCGAAATTTACAATGAACAAGTGAGGGATCTTTTAGTGGCTGATGGATCTAATAGAAGATATCCTTTCTCCTATCATATGCCTGGGATGATATTAAACAATGATCAATTACTTTCTTTCTTTTGTTAGATGATTTTATACCCCCTTGTCATAGGCATCTTATCATCTATCCATTTAAGGTCCCTTAACTTCTCACACATTAGATATACGGAACTACTCTCAGCTAAATGGACTCAATATTCCAGATGCAAGTCTGGTTGCTGTTAAATGTACTCAAGATGTTCTTGAGTTGATGAAAGTGGGTCAAGGAAATCGTGCAGTGGGAGCTACTGCACTAAATGAACGCAGCAGCCGTTCTCACAGGTAACTCAGAAATAACTAGCTTTTAGCTTTGCTGGGGGACTAAATAGTACTTTATCAGTATTATGATTATCCGGCAGTCTCTATTACTTCACTAACTGATGGAGAGTAGAGACCAAATATTTTACATTATGTTAAAGCTTCAAGGAATTGAGTTTTTGCTGCAAGGATTAAAATGCAAGCCGATCGCATTGTTTTCTTTTTTCTTGTGGTCTCAAACCTCAATTCATCTAGAATATATGTTCAGTTGCAGACTGATATTGTTTCCATTTTCTTCTGCTCTTAGTCCTGAATTCATCTAGAATATTATGTCCAGTTGCAGACTGGTTCTGTATTTGAATGTCGATACATTTCTTTTTCATCTTATGCTTTAAGTTAGTTGAAGCTCATTGTATATGATACTTTTGTCTAGTATCTTGACAATTCATGTCCAAGGGAAGGAGTTAGTTTCTGGTTCAAAGCTGAAGGGCTGTCTACATCTGGTTGATCTTGCGGGAAGTGAAAGAGTAGACAAGTCTGAAGCTACTGGTGATAGATTAAAAGAAGCTCAACATATTAATCGATCACTTTCAGCACTTGGAGATGTTATCTCAGCTCTCGCACAGAAAAGTTCCCACATCCCTTATAGGAATAGCAAACTTACACAAGTACTACAAGATGCGTTGGGTAAAATCTCATCAGAAATTAATCTTTGATTTTTTGACCGTACTTATGTTGATTGTATAGAATGAAAATGTCGATAAAATTACTCGGATAATCAAAGGTATCAATTTGTTGGGAATTATCATGCAGGTGGGCAAGCGAAAACCTTGATGTTTGTTCATATAAACCCTGAAGCTAATGCATTTGGAGAAACAATTAGCACACTCAAGTTTGCTGAGCGTGTCGCCTCAATAGAGCTTGGAGCAGCTCATGTCAACAAGGAAGCTGGTCAAATTATAGAACTCAAAGAAGAGGTTAACAAGGAAGTTTTGATATTTTCATCGCTCTAACAACATGGATGCTGATTAGTCTTTTGTGTTATCTAGATCTCTAGATTAAGAACAACACTCGAAAGTAAGGAATCTGAGCTAAAGCAGTTGAGGAATCTAACTCGTCAGACTGCATCTGAGGTTCAGAAGACGAGAGCAACATCACCACAGCTGAAAGTGAAGAAGAAACCTGATTCTAGTCAACAAACAAAGGTTGAGGCTAGAAAATTCGAGGTGACTATCAAATCCCTTTATGTATTGTTCAAGGATCAGTTCTCTTGAACGGATCCATCCTACTTACTTATACATTATAAATTTATACATTATAAAATCAATACAATTCTCTTTTTTTTTCTTCATGAACAAGTCTTCTCGTTTATCTGTTTTAGGAGACATTTAGTAGATATTTTAGCTGTGCGTGATATCTCTTTTTTCGTATCATCTTAGCTACAACATTCATTTCAGTTAACAGACTTTTAGATAACTCTTTTCATTTTCCCATTCATAATAGTTTACCAAAAATATTTGAAGGTTTTCATATGACAATATCTTGCATACTGGAAAGACAGGTGTTTTTGATAGTAGAACTTTTTTCTTGTATTTAGAGAAAAAAAACATGTTCTTGTTGTGTCGTGCAGCCGAGAAGTTGCTCATCTGTGAAGCAGAGAAACCCCCTTCGTTCCTCCGTTCTTGCCAGTAAAGAAATCGATGCAAGATCACTTTTCAATGCTGGAGAAAGCTGCGAGTCCGGAAATGTGAGGTCTCCGTCACCGCCCATGAGACGATCGATATCTACTGACCGTGCTTCCGTCATGAGAAGAAAGACCAAGAACGAAAACCTTGATGAGACGACGCCATTGAAACTTCAGTTCCTGGAGAAAACACCAGTCAGAAGACCGAAAGCCCCCGTATCAACTGATGAGCTCACAAATGAGAGTTTCAGAAAATGCTGGGATCCACAAGAGATCGGCAATCTGAGAAGCGTCAACCCTGAGCAAGGAGACAAGCAGTTCAAGCCTGGGTTTTATTCAAGGCATGGAGAAAACACGAAGACTAAAGCTGAGAATAAGCCCAGGATTAAAAATGAAGAATCAAACAGATTGCAGACGGTTGACGCGGATAGTAAGAGGAGTGAATCTTCTGAGGCAGAAAATGATTGCAGCCTTATTGAATCCGTGCACAATCGCACTCAGAAGCCGAAGAGGTTTCAGTACAACATGGCAAGGGTATCACCAATTGTTAAACAAAGGTATCTTCAATATCAGATCAATGTTTGATCATCATCATTCATGCATCAAAAAAAGAGAAAAGAAGGGTGATAAATCCAGAGTGCTAGATGGACGCCACTTGATAACCCAACACCGAGTGATTTGGTGGCATCCATCTTAGAATATGCTATTAATACTAAATTACATGGAGAATTATAAGGATGACCAAACATTCTTATTAACATCATCATCATTCAAGTATCGTATGTGTAATGTTTCGGCATATAATAAGGCTTTTTTTTGTTTGTTTGTTTCAGGGCCCCAACGCAGGCAGAGGAGCCATTATCAAACGGGAAGCATGGAAACAAACCCCCAAACCTGGCATCTCAAAGTATAAAGGAACGTATTGGTGCCATGGCCCCTGAACTCAGGGCGAGCAAAGCTTTTCCTCATGGAAGAATCACACTGTCATGAAATTTCAACATATTTACTGTACACAATATCTCATGTATATAAAAATTATTCCTTGTAACTTTATTTTTTAAATATTTATTGAACGTACATTTTAAACACGCAAACACCAAGTTATGAGCTTTACTGCTATAGCAACCAAGGAGCAACTTGCTTACATGCAATATTGTTCGTCTCTTCATTTCATACATAAAAAATGCAGGTCCCCAACATGCTCATATTTTTGAACCAATAAGATCAGTTCTAAATACGCGTCATAAATCATACAACAAAGATCTGAGACAGTAGTTTGGATAGGAGTGAGGGCAAAAGAAACACAATTGACTCACTACTACTATTTCTTATAATCCCCATACCTCAACACCGAACAAAAGGATCACACGAGCGTTGCTGCAGGAAAAAAATTAAACGAGCGCAATCTACAGAATCATTATTTCAGTTATAACAGTAACATTATCACTTCTTCTCTTCAACCCCCCTCGGACCTCAACCTCAACCTAGAGAATCATTATTTCAGCTAGAGCTGATATCCTCCTGAACTGAATTATCTGCTTCAAAACCGACTCTCTACCGTGGGCAACATATTCCAGCTGAAGCTGCATGGTCTGAAGAACAGGCGCACTGGCAAGAACTAATCTTAAGAACATCAGCTCAGCTCTGCTGCCCTTCATATCACTCACCTGTATAAATTTGAGGCTTCTGAGCGCCGACTTGAAAATATTCCAAAAGTTGTCCTCTGCACGAGGAGTTGTTTCATCTCCCGTGATATTGTCGGATGAGACAGCCTACATCAGAATCACCAGTTCAAGAATTAAGCAGCAGTCAGTAACAGCTAGCATTAAAGAAAAACTAGGAAGCAACACCTGTATACCTGTATCTTGAGAGTGGATAAGACGGGGCAGGTCACGAAGAGCAACATTGCCCCTGCCACTTCTTGCATGGCATTAAGGTCTATGGCGACAGAAACACTCTGAAGCTTCTTCATGGGGGAACTAATTTGAATGGGGTGATTTAATAGTCTACCGACTGCCGCTTTCTTGTTGGCGGGATAGCGGTAATCAGTGGCCTCATGAACCCCCCCTACGGCGAGGGCAACGAGACGCGGAACATGGTTAATGGAGAGCACCAAATGTTCTGCTTTAACTGTCAACTCCTTTAGAGTAGAGGAGTGAATATTTAGGGCTTTGCAACCAGGTAGGTCCTCCAGCCATAATGTATCGAGAATAGGGCAGCTTCTGATCAAAGCCTCAAGCCCAGCGTCGGAAGTGATCTTGACCCTAACAAGAGATATCCGACCAATTCTCTGAAACCCTTTGAAACCAGGAGGAGGATCAGGGAAACAGCACCCGGTTAGATTAAGAAAAGTCAGTGCTTCGAATGAGAAGATACACGAAGGCAATAGGAACATCGAGCCATGCCGCTTCTCGAGAGTTATTCCCTCAACGCCGCCGTTCCTGGAAAGAAACAGAATCCATCTGTCTACGCAAAGAGCGCTCACCACGTTGACGGATAGCCGGAACACGACGACGGGGCCACAGTGGAGGAAGAGGACATGATCCACGATCTGCATCACCCTGCGCTCGTACTCCGACTGCGATTCCCATATGCGCGTGGGGAAACAGTCCAGGAAGAAGGCGAGTTCCGGCATGCAACTCCAGGAGTATCGCCAGTTGCGGGATAAGATGCTCGTCCGGACGGCGTCCCCGATAGGCAAGCGAACCAGTATGTGATGGATGACATGAATCGGCAAACTGCTGATTCTGTCGACGGCTTCACCATTCGCCATTCTTATAAATCCCTTTTATAAGAGGGGACTCGTTGTCTGCATCCTCCTGCAAAATTAACTTAACTGGAGAAAAAAAAATTAACACGAGAGGGGTGGAAGGAAAAAAAAATCAACTGGGATATCTAGAAAGATCAAAGAAAAACTCCATGGAAGACCTTTGAGCGGCACAAACGCGACGGCCAGGGTTTTAATTCGATTGTGGAGCATCAGTAACTGCACGGCTTAAGGGATGAAAGCCCCCCCCCCCCTATTTGTACACTCGCTGGGGGTGTAATTGAGCGGTGCCCGGGTGGGTCCGGGCAATGCCCGCACTGTGACGTGGCCTAATCTCTTCCTCATATTTATTTTTGAATTATTGAGAGTTACTGCTATTAAAGTAAAAGCTTTTTCCTTATTTAATTAGGTTTGATCACGGAATAGGGTTAAATACCTTATGCCTTTGAATATATATCTTCGAAGAAAAAACAAGTGATAAGGTCGATGCAGCCATAATATAAAACCCTCGCCGTCACTCCAGCCCACGAATCGCTCGCCTCCACGCCGAGTTCTCCGGCGACCGGTTTCCTTCCTTCTCTGCCGCTGAGTGTTGTTGCTGTGATCTACGAGGAATTGTTTGCAGAGGTGAATTTGTATTGAGTGTTATTGCTGTGATCTACGAGGAATAGATGGGTTAAGGCGTGATAATTATTTTAAACTCTGATCTTTTATACAGTACAAGTTTCAATACTAAAATGTCTTCTCTATAAATATAAAATATTGTAATTATTAAGTTTATTAGGATTATAATTACTTTTATAATTTTATTTTAGTAATAATTGAAATAATAGATGTATATTTTAAAGATCTTTTTGTTAATATTACTTACCAACCTTAAGTTTATTGATGATGTAGGTGCTATTTATAAATATAGAATATTATAATCATTAAGTTTATTATGATTGTATGTAATACTAGACACGCTTTTGAGATTTTTAGTTAATATTACTTAGCAACCCTAGGTTACTTCGTATCTATTTGAATATAAATAATATACATCTTATCGTATAATCATTGTTATTTGCTATTTTAAAAAATAAGAGAAAAAAAACTGATTAAGGTGCAAGGAAGAAAATAATTAAATTAATAAAATAGATAAATATTAAGATAATAAAATATTAAAAATAATTAATAAAAAAACCTCTGCGATTTCCATTAATTCTTTAGAATAGAGTATTTTTAGATCCATAAGAGGATAAAAAGACATGGAGCGTGCTCCATTAATGGAGAGCTTTATAAAACTTTTTCTATTAAACTGTCAACGCCACAAGAGTAGAGGAAAAAATATTTAAGGCTCTGCAGCCCAACTTATATCTTCCAGATCTAATCTATAAAAAGAACAGCCTCTGACCAAAGCCTGGCAAGGACAAGGAAACGAAGTCTTCAAAGAGGAGGAAGAGGAGGATTAGGAAAAGCGCGCCCACTTAGTTGCAGAAAAACATGAGAAAATAGATGAAGGCAATCAGATATGTTTCCATAAGTAAAGGCTTCCGGAGCTCGGTGCTTGAAGGAACAGCCCAAACTAGACGATTTGATCGATGGCCGGCATCACCCTCCTCTCTTATTCCGACTGCTATTCGCCTCTGTGAATCGGGAAGGCAGCATCCTCCCCTCACCGGTAAAAATCTTTGTACGTGAAGGATACTATTTATGGGCAAGTTGCTGATTAATTCGTCGCTTGCCGTTCTTTCTTCTTAATTTCTAAGCGGTCAGATGCGAATCGTTCCCTTTCTCGTACAGTAAAACTTCCTCCAACTTGTGCTCTGGTGGAGAACATAACCTGAAAGGTCTGAAGGGTGAAAGGAAAAAAAGAAAAAGAATTGATAATGATGATGCCGATGACTGTATTGGAACGGCAACATATCAGATATAGTTCATGAATTAAGAAAAAGTACCCAGAGAAGGATGTTGATACATGTCATGCGAGCAGCAAAACTTTGTAGCTTTAATAGGAAGGAAAAGAAGAAAAGTGGCATAAGGGAAACCTAGAGTTAATTCCATGGACTTCCCATCTATTTATACTTTACAGTAATAATCAGATATCTCTCTCCTCTATCGTTTGTAAATTGCCGAGATCATCCTTTTTATAATTCAATCTGTATACTACCCTATGTGGCAACTTTTTATTATAGATTTTTTTTTTTTTAAAAGCTCACTGAAGCTAGTTTTTATCATGCTACTTATCTTGGAATCACATCATTAACATTCTATCTTCATTTCTTATATCAAATCATTCTCGAGTCCTTAATTACTTGTAATTATATTTTTTTCAAAAAAAAAAAATCAATGCCCAATGATGATTGAGTTCTTTAACACGTGGCATTAATAATCCCAATATTTTATTCCATTTGTTTCAGTAGGAGCATGATGATGATTAATTGTCTTGATGAAGATTAGAAAGAATAGGAAGACATCATCCGGCGCTGCCTTCTACCAAGAAAACTCCACTGAAGTCGTTTCAATTCTCATTCGTTGATAATGCTGCCATCCTTTGCAATTTGCTTGGTCAATGGACGCATTTGTCACTGCACCCTTTGGCTCCTCCTCTCGTAGAATGATGCTTCAGTCAAATACTAGAATAGTTTTATCTGATGCAGCCATCCTTGAGAATGTTCTTACATGAAATAATTCATCATTCCTTTGGCTTTGGCTTTCCTTCTTTCTATTTATGTTTTCGCTTTTTTCGTCGAGTACTCGTTTAAGCTACTGTTTTTTGCTGAGTGGTCTATGTTGGATGGCTTGGGACTCCCACACAATCGTTTAATTTTATCAATCGAGATTAAGGTGGGCAGTCGCAGGACTGGTAATCCCTCCGTACGAAATGAGGCATGATGAAGGTAGATCGTAGTTCTTCCCTGACCAGCTCACGAGAATGATCTCCTCGATGCGGTTCCTCGAAAGAAAAAAGCATCCATCTACCGATATTGCTCGTGAAGTTCCCTGGTGGAGCAGGCGGACGTGATCGATGGTACGCACCATCCTGCGCTCGTATTCTTCTTGTCCTAATTTGGGATGGAGGTGTACTGGAGGGGGAATGGAGCTACATGCGAATCTCCGGACGATGTTTTGTTGAGGAGGGCGCTTTGCTTCTACATCTACCGAATTAAATGTTTGCGTTGCGTAAAGACTCCAGAGTCTATTGGCTTGAGATTAGTTCAATCTGATTGTTTTTATGCATTAAGTCTTGTATTCATATTATACTTTGGTTACAGATAATATTTGTTAGGTCGATCACATAAAGGAAGATATATATACGATTGGGTTGCTCAAATAAAACCTCTCGGTGCTTACAGTATATATAAGCTCTATGTTGATCGATGGTAACATCATAACCTATTCTCTTCAACCCCACTCAGACCTCAGCGGCTGCCACTTCTTGCTTGGCATTAAGGTCTATGGCGGCAGCAACACTCTTAAGTCAGTGCTTCGCATGAGAAGATACGAAGGCAATTTGAACATCGAGCCATGCCGCTTCTCGAGAGTTATTCCTTAAAGCCGCCGTTAACTTCGGCTAAATATATCTAATAATATAATATATTAAATTACATATGGTTATAAATGATCTATTCTACAATCAATATCTAATAATATAATATATTAAATTACATATGGTTATAAATGAGCTATTCTACAGTCGAGCAACCTATTAAAATAATATATGGCTCAACTTGTAATCCTCATTATAAATACTCTTTATTCCAAGTATTCACACAATGTTCAATACTAATAATTAATTAAGTTTCTTTCTCTCCAAGGCGTTCACATTTCAACTCGGCTTTCTTTTTTCTTATGATTCAGTTTTGTGTATTTTTGTTCTTTCTTTCTTTCTTTTTACTTATCATTTAATTGAACTTTATTTCTAACAAGTGGTATCCGAGTTGAGTTTTATTTTAATTTATTTCAGTTTTTTTTTCTCATGGTACGTACAAGATTTGAGATGAATAGAAGTATAAGTTTTACACTTTGACAGGTGAAGATGAGGGACATCTTGAAAAGTGAGAAATTACATAAAGCATTTTTGAAAGATCATCCATTTGATACGGAAGCAGATGATAGTGTCATTTTTGTCATTCATCTCTCTCTCTCCAGTGAAGTTTTACGAGAGGTGCTTCATGAAGAGTGACAGCAAAGCTTTGAAAGAAGTTGGAGCACATGTACAAATCGAGTGCTCCTGTATAGTAATTACATAAAACACTTTTGAAAGATCATCCGTTTGATGCGAAAGCAGATGATAGTGTCATTTCTGTCATTCATCTCTCTCTCTCTCTCCAGTAAAGTTTTATGAGAGGTGTTTCATGAAGAGACGGCAGTGAAACTTTGGAAGAAGTTGGAGCAAAAGTTTTTTCTAATAAGAATGTCTAAAGGTACCATAATCGAAGATCACATAGATGCATTCCAATCAATTCTCTTGGACCTGGAGAATATGGATGTCAAAGTCGAAAGAAGACAAGGCTTCTCTTGCACCTTCTTACAAAAATTTCAAGAAATCATATTGTATGATAAAAATTCTATATTTTTTAGAGAAGTAGTATCTAATTTAGCTTCTAGAGAACTCTTAGATCGGTAAAAGTGACTTAATAATTTTAGATCTAAATCAAAATCTTAAATCTAAAAATATTTTTTTAATTATGGTAAGAAAAAATACAATAATTATTCAATGTCTCTCAAGAAGTCTAGTATGTGCGCTGGAGAGCGAAGGCGATGTACTTATTATGGTAAGAAAAAATACTCTGGATGCTCCTTCCATATTTATCCAAATAAAAATTAGTTTTTCACTTACAATTCAATTTCAGATGGAGATGGTCTAATGGGCAATAACAATGGTGTTGGAATAATAAAACTTAAATTGTATGATAATTTTATTAGAACGTTATCTAATGTTTGGCATATGCTTGATTTAAAACTCAATTTAATTTCTGTGTATTTCCTTGATGTTTCTTCAGTGACCTTTAGAACTCCATTGTGTTTTAAATTAGTCATATTTCAATAGAATTATCATGCAATTTAATTTTTATTGTTCCAACACCAACTGTCTTGCAAGTATTGTTATTGCCTATTAGAAAATCTCTACCTGAAATTGAATTGTAAGTGGAAAACCAACTTTTATTTGGACATACATGGAAAGAGCATCTAGAGTCAAGGATCCATTCATCCTTAGACCTTGAATGATCTAAGCTTACCATAAGTACATCGCTTTCGCTCTCCTGCATTGTATAAGAGACTTTAGATAACATTAAATAATTATTGTGCTTTCTTCTTTCATATTTGTAGGATCGAGATCTCTTCCTCTTCTTCAACTTTAAATGATGAAGACAACACTCATTTATGACACACATAAGACTAGGCCACATGAGAGATAGAGACATTACAATCCTCAACAATGAAGTTTACTTGGGTAAGCAAAATATTTTAAAAATTAATTTTTGTGATCACTGCTAGTATAGTAAACAGAAAAAAAAAATCTCCTTCTAAGTGGGTATACATTGTTCCAAAGGAATAGTGATGTTTTTCCTAAATTCAAAGAGTAGAAAAATCTTGTTGAAAAACAAATTAAAAAATTCTGAACTCACAATGGATTAAAGTTTTGCAATAACAAATTTAATAGATTTTGGGTTGGAGTTGAGCGATATTGTACATATCCGCTACACTCAACAAAATGGCATGGTTGAAAGGAAGAACCAAACCATAATGGAGAAAATGAGGTGCATGTTGTCCTATCATGCCTAGACCTTGTGTCGGTAATGTGACAACCGCCGTATGAATTGTAAAAATTTATATAATACTAAATAAAATACATTTACACTTATAAACTTATAAACATCATTTGAACTTTTAATTTTTTACTATGAATTTTTTGCATTGACTAATGTTCAAAGAAGTCAACTCCATTTAAGCAACTACTAGTTGACTCCTTTAATCAATTTTAATTTTATCAACAACAGTTTAACTCAATTTTTTTGACAAATGCAACAGTATCGTCAAGAAACTCAAAGAATTCCAATGCACATTGAACAACCAAAATAAAGCATGGAAAAATAAGCAATCAATTCACATTCTCGTTTGGGTGGTCTCTAATCTATCTCCTAACCCATCAAAATCCTAACTTGAGTAAGGGGAAGTGATATCAATTGTCCTTGAAGATCTTTCGCACAGTAATAATAGCCCCTTTTCTTTCGCTGTTCTAACGCTACGCCCTCATCTCCCCCATGCCCAAGCTTCCTTCCTTGCTCGATAAATGTTCCTTCGTTGTTGGTTTTCGAGGATAGCAAAGAGGAGTGGAGGATTTGGGAGCTAGGTTTTTCGTTTGAAACCCTCTGCCCCTTTTTTATTCGAAGTTTAGGTGAAATAGTCGCATGTGAAGAGTGCGTGTGGTGAGTTCTTCCGCCAAAAGAAAAGACCACTTTGCTCTCCCAACTTCCTATGTTCTTCAAAATCGACCTATGGCTCTCAAATTCTCCTAATGACTTTGAATTCAAAATGACGATGTTGCCCCTCCAATTTCAAAAATATTACAAAATCAATTTCAAAAGATTCTTTGGTTTCGTTTTCTTTTTAATTTTCATATTGTATTTTATTTATTTATAGTAGATTAGTATCTAACTAGACTATTCTTGTATTCTTTTGTTTTGACAATCTCGGAACCCATAACCTATAACATTATAACCTATAACATATATATATATTCCATATTCATTTTATTTCTATATTCTAAGTATATATATATATATATGTTATATATATATTCCATATTCATTCAATATTCTAAGTATATATATTATATTGTATATATATATAATTCTAAATATATATTTTTCTAAATGTATATATTCTATTTTCTAAATTAAATGTATATATTCTATAAATATATATAAGAATTCTAAGAAATATATAGTATTTAGTAAAACTTCTAAAATATTTATGGAAATACTATGAACAGGAAAATAATAAAGGAATGAACTCATGCAAGAAAAGTCTACCACCAAACATGTATTTTTTTAATATTTATTTTATTCCCATTTTTCTTACTATTTTTATTAATACCTATGAATCTCTAAATACTAACTCTATGATCAGATAAATTCCTAATACCATATTTATAGATTATGATTAAAGGAACAATAAATAGAGAATAAAAATAGAGTAATATAAATCTCTATTGAGATATTTTCACAATAATTTAAGGACCGGCCTTAAGAGATCAAAATATTCTTTTCACCTGTGTATCCGTGGTATCATCATCTTTTCTCCCTTCTTTCTACTATTTCTTTAATTTGCTATTTTATACTATTACTATTATTATAATTATTTTAATAATTAGATTTTCAGGGTTTATATGTCCAACTCACGACTCTCATTTTTTTCTGACAGAAGCGGTATCAACTGCTTGTCATTTAATTAATCGATCACCTTTTGTAGTAATAAAATTAAAAACTCCTAAAAAATCTAGTAAATTATTATATACTTAAAATCTTTGGTTGTAATGCTTATGCACAAATCAATGATAGAAAGCTTGAACCTAGGTCAAAACATTATATTTTTCTAGGATATCCTAAAGGAGTTAAAGGATATAGATTGTGTTGTCCTAAAAGCTGTAAAATAGAAGTACGTAGAAATATTATTTTTGATGAGCATATATTTTTGAAGAAGCGGCACATTCAGGAACAACCCTTGACTGCTAAAGGAAATGCTCAAGAAGATTTTAGGTCAACAAAAAAGGTGATTGAACAATAACGACAACCATTGTTGGAGAAATCAACAACTATAAGTTCGATAAAGTTGTGCAACCTTTTAAAGGAGAAAAGGAACCTACTCCTTCAAATCCTGAAGAAAGGATTGTTCCACGTGAATAAGAAACATATTCTTTGGCAAGATATAGACCTCAAAAAAATCTCAAGCCAAATCCAAAATATGTAAATATCACTGCTGAAGAGACAGAAGGTAATATTGATCCCATAGATTACTTAGATACAATATCCAAGGTAAATTCTAGTAAGTTGTCAGAAGCGATGCACGAGAAGTATCATTCACTCCTCAAGAATGAAATGTGAAACTTAGTAGAGCCACTCGAAGAAAAAAAGATTGTAGGGTGCAAATGAGTCTTCAGAAAGAAAGAAAACATCCAAAGTGTCGAAGATGCAAGATATAAAGTATGTTTAGTGGCTAAAGGCTCGAAAGTATTAATTGTAGTGATATTTATTCTCCTTTTGTTAAACATAATTCATTTTTCTTAGTCTTAGTAGTAATGGAAGATCTAGAACTAGAGCAGCTAGATGTCAAAACGAAATTTCTTAATGGTGATTTGGACGAGGAGATCTACGTGCAGCAACCAAAAGATTTTGAGGTAAGGAGTAAGAAAAATCTTGTTTGGATTTGAAGAAATAATCACATCGTGAATGGTATAAAAGGTTTGATCAATTCATGTTTAGATAGAATAGATCAAAATTTGATAGTTGCATTTATTTTTATTTTTTTTGGAAAATCAGTTGTATATTTGATAATTTATGTTGATGATATGCTAATAATTTCAAAAGAAAATTCTAAGATTGATAGGTTGAAGCATCAACTCAGAACTAAGTTTGAGATGAAGGACTTAGGTGTAGTAAAGAAAATTCTTAGTATGAAGATTAGCCACGATAGGAAAGCTAAGAAGTTGTTCTTAACTCAATCTTCATATATTAAGAAGGTGGTGGAGAGATTTGGTTTAAATAACTTAAAATCTATAAATACTCCACTTGCTGCACATTTTAAATTGTCGGAAATTTTAACCCCTAAAATAAAAGAAGAAGAAATCTATATGAACAATGTTCTATTTATATTTGTTGTAGGAAGCCTTACGTATGCGATGGTATGCATAAGGCCAGACATAGCATAAGCAGCAAGTATTGTAAGTAGATATTTAGTAAACCTAGGTAAAATTCATTGGGAAGCTATTAAATATATACTTAGGGTTCTTAATGAAACTATCAATATGTGCTTATATTTTAATGGAACTAACACATCTCTTGTAGGTTTTGTAGATTCTAATTGTGCAGGAGATCTTGATAGGAGAAGGAAGCTTCTCTTCAATCTACAGTAGCACTATCCATGATGGAAGTTGAATATATGGTGGTGGTTGAGGCTATTAAAGAATCAATCAAAAATCTAATTAGCGAATTGAAACTTAAAAAGCATGAAGTTATTGTATATTACGATAATCAAAGTACAATACATCTAGTCAAAGATCAAATGTTTCATGAGACATTCACTACCATTTCATTCAACGTGCTAATGAAGCATATTGACATCCGCTACCGTTTCATACAGGACGTTATCAACTATAAAGAAGTAGTGGATTTCAGCACTGCATAGATTCAATTAGACTTCAACCAAATCCTAGTTAGAGTGGAGCTCGTCAAGATTATTTTTAGTCGCCTTAAAACTTCAACTAAATATATCTAATAATATAATATATTAAATAAATGAGCTATTCTATAATCAAGCCCAGTATTAAAGCTCACGTCTTGTAATCGTTATTATAAATATATTTTATTCCAAGTATTCACACACAATGTTCAGTGTGAAACAATTAATTAAGTTTTCTTTCTCTACTCATGCTTTCTTTCTTCTTATTATTCAGTTCCGTGTATTTTTATTCTTTGTTTCTTTTTACTTGACATTTAATCTGAACTTTATTTCTAACACCCAGAAAGAAATAGAATCCATCTATCTACCCAAACAGCACTCGCCACATTGACGGATAGCCAAAACACGACGATGGGCCATAGTGGAGGCAATGTTTGAGGGCCATAGTGAAGAGAACGTGATCGACGGTCTGTATCGCCCTGTGCTCGTACTCCGGCCGTGATTCGCCTCTGCGCATGGAGAAGGCATCTGGGAAGAAGGCAATGTTTAGCATGTAACTCCAAGAGGATCGCCAGATGGCGTCCCGAATAGGCAAGCGAACCAGTTTGTGATGGATGACATGAATCGGCAAACTGCTGCTGATTCTGTCGACGGCTTCACCACACCCTTTTACAAGAGGGGAATCGGTCTGTATCCTCCTGCAAAATTAACCTACCGTGACAGATATTAAAAACTGTAGACAATTTAATATTATCATTAAAAACTAATTTTTTAGAAGCTAATGAGTCAAATCCAATACACTTTGTCCACAATATTATTTATCGTTGTAAATTAGTTTTTAAAAATATTTTAAAAAATTACTTTTGGATTTATCATTAATCTCTTCTCCATATTAGTACTATTTTACTCATTTATCTCATTCGATTAAGTATATATCATAAAAATTATTATTTTAAATTAGATCATCCTTTATTTTAATATTATTAAGAAAAAACTTTTAGCCAAGCTGGCCGATTTACGCCGGTCTGGTCCTCTTCCTCTTTCTCTCGTTCGGAGTTGTCTTTTCATCCAAGGAGGAATCTGGTAATCTTCCTCTTTCTCTCGTTCGGCGTTGTCTTTTCATCCAAACCGATCGTTGGATGGAAATAGACAGGATCTCGAGTCGCCTGTGGAAGCAAAAAATGGACACCCGCGCCTACCGCCTACCGCCGTGTCTGCCACCATGCTGAAGTACGATGGGGGTGGAGGGTGATTTGCGACAGCACTGATCTCGAGGGTTGCGGTGAAGGGCGAAACGAGCGAGCGAGGCGGCCACATTGTGCCCAACATGCTGCAGCTCCCTCTCCACCTCTTTGCCACCTCCATCTTGACCGTAGCTCCATCGCCGTCGCCGCCGCCGCCGTTGGGGAGGACAGAGCTTTGTCATCTCTATGTTTTATGTCGTGTTTCACCTTCTCGACCTCCATGCTGCTAATCTGCACGTTGTCGGCCTCATTCAAGAGCCAATCCTTACCCTTCACCTATTGGTGTGAGAGGTAGTGGTGGCGGAAACAAGGCATGGTGTTTTTTAGAGATCGATATAAGAAGAGCTGTAGATGAAGAAGAAGTCGGCCAAGTGAAACGAAGGGGAAGAGATAAAGAGAAAGAGGAAGTTGCTTGGGTGCGAAGCTGGTGCTGGTCGACGTGGCAACATTGGCATTTGGGGCGACAATGATGTGGGAGTGAGTTAGAGATGTATTTGGGATAGAGGCCTACGTGCCACATTATTATACAATATATCAGTCATTAAATCTGGAGAAGTCATAATAATATTCTTTAACAGAGATGTACTTTGGACTCTCTCGGAACAACATTAAGTTTTGAGTTTTTTTTTTTGAACTAAAATGTAAAGTACATTTACTTTAATCAGACCAGAGGGAATGTACACTAAGTTTTGAGTTGTTTTATGCTATGCAAACATAGTGGATAATTTTGAGAAATTAGCATTACTTTAAAGTTATTATAAAGAGAGAAACTAATTCTCAAACATACATATACAAGAACAGTGATAATATATGTATTTTTTGTTTTCTAAGCACTACAATATGATTCTAAACTTGATCTTAACGCATGATCAGGAAGTTCTCAAAACATCCTTCCGATATTTGATCTTTATCATCTATGATAAGAAAATGCATGATTCATTTTTATATGGTCATTAATAAACTACATGAACTATTCAAGATCTGTTCATTTTATCAATTGTTGATCCTAATTAGATCTTATAATGAAAGGAAATTTATATTTAACATACCAAGTAATAGTATTACATATGAAGTATATACGTCAGATAGTACATTATCTAGTTAGGATAGAAAGTGTATAACAATACAGTTCAGGATTCTAGAGCAAGATTGCTATTGTGAGATCATTGCATATATGATTAATAAATACATAAAAAAGAAAAGGCACATCCAGACCTGAAGACTTGTCTTGCCAATTGTGAGATATAATTAAGTTGCAAGATAACATCTACAGAGGCTTCATCAAAGAGAAATAAAATATATAAAAATTATTTTTACCTGAGAGTGAATGAACTAGGGAAAGACGTGTGCTTAAAGCTTACGTGGAGCCTATCTGTTCACATGGCTCCTCGTGGTTCCATGGCACCAAGGTAATCATTGATTGGATCATAGATACTAAAACATAATTGGAATCAAATATTAACTTACACCGAATATATTTGGAAGTTACTTTAGTTTTTGATATCCTTTATAAGCTATCTTTACTTCGAAGCAGCAAACCAAGGGTGAAAGCTCTGACTTGAGGTAATTTTTGCCTTACTCAACCTACGGAATCAGTATTTGAGCTTCTGGTGATATTCTCTTGAACTGAATTATCTGCTTCAAGACGGAGGTTCCATTGTGATCACCACAGTCTAGTGTGAGCCGCATGACCTCAAGCACAGGTGCATTAGCAAGAACAAATCTCAAGAACATCAGTTCAGATCTATCGGTCACATTACTCACTCTTATAAATTTGAGGCATCTGAATGCCGGTCTAAAAGCATCCCAAAAGCCCTCTGCAACGGGAGTTGTTTCTGCTCCCGTGATCTCAGATGACACAGCCTACACATCATCCTTTTAAAAATATGCATATCGGAATTAATAGTAATGAAGAAATTAAAAGGCACACCTGTATGTTGAGAGTGGATAAGACAGGGGAGCTCCTGAAGAGCAACAGTGCTGCTGACATTTCTTTCTTGGCATTAAGATCTATGGTGGCAGAAATATGCTCAAGTTGAGCCATGATAAGGTTTTCAGGAACGTTCCACTTCGAACAAATCTAGAATTTAAAGATTCATCAGTATTAAACGTATGATGATGAAGATAAGCGAAGAAAAAAGAGCACAACAAATATATACAGAAAGAAAATTAATCAGTCTTTTGCCCCTTAAAAAGTTCATTTTGGTCTTAATTCAGGAGTTATATATGACTCCCGGCAGGAACCGTTTCAAATCTCACTTATCAGGATACGAAGATCAGCTTGAGGCGAAATGACCTCTTGATTTCAGATTGTAATTTAACCTACACATACAATGGACATACCTCAAAAGTTTTCTGAGACAACACAAGCTTCTTAATGAGGAGAAGATTCCCAAGGTAATTGAACAGCTTGCACACTGGTCTATTGCTGGCAGCAACTACGTGGCCAGCTCCATTGTTGGCGGCAGCAACTACGTGGCCAGCTCCATTGTTGGCGGCAGCAACTACGTGGCCAGCTCCATTGATGGCGGCAGCAACTACGTGGCCAGCTCCATTGTTGGCAGCAGCATAAACGTGAGCAGCTCCATTGTTGGCAGCAGCATAAACGTGAGCAGCTCCATTGTTGGCAGCAGCATAAACCTGAGCAGCTCCGTTGTTGGCAGCAGCATAAACGTGAGCAGCTCCATTGTTGGCAGCAGCTCCAAGGTTGCGAGGAGGAAACAAGTAAGCAGCTCCATTGTTGGCAGCAGCATGAAATTGAGCATTGGCAAGAGCATAAAGGAGAGCTTCACGGTTGCGAGGAGGAAACAAGTGAGGAGGTCCATTGTTGGCGGCAGCATAAAAGTGAGCAGCTCCATGGTTGCGAAGAGGAAACAAGTGAGCAGCTCCATGCTTAGCAGCAGCCATGTGGTCAGCTTCAGAGTTAGTGTCCATACAGAACTCCAGATTGAGGGTGGAAAGACATGGAGCGTACTCAATGGAGAGCTCTATGACTTTTCCTTTAAGCGACAACTCCACTAGAGTATAGGAATAAATATTTAGGGCTTTGCAGCCACGTAGGTCTTCCAGCTCTAATCTATAGAGTGAGGAAGAACCACGGACCAAAGCCTGAAGCATACCATCTGAAGTAACCGTAACGTTAGCAAGAACAAGGGAACGAATTTTTTGAAATCCTTTGAAGCAAGGAGGAGGATTAGGGATCATGCACCAGACAAGCTTCAGATAAGTGATGTCTTTGCATGAGAAGATAATTGAAGGTAATCTGAAGCTTCCCCCCGGCAATTTCGAGATAATCAACTCCTGAATGCCGTTTCTAGCGACAAAGGGAATCCATCTGTCTATATGTACTGGGTTCTCTGCGTTGACGGAGAGCTGGAAGGAGACGATGGGGCCATGGTGGTGGAGGAGGACTTGATCGAGGGTTTGCATCACCCTCCGCTGGTATTCCGGCAGGGATTCGCCTATGTGCCTGGGGAAGTGACCCCAGTCAAAGAGGACGTGCGGATTGCAACTCCAGGAGTATCGCCAGTTACGGGATAAGATGCTCGTCCGGACGGCGTCCCTTATGGGCAAGCAGATCAGTATGTGATGGATAATTGGTAAGGGCAGATCGCTGATTCTGTCGACGTTTTCATCGTCTATCGTCCTTCTTGTTTTTTTAGGAGAGAAGTTGGTGTCTGCCATCCTAAGAAACTTAACCTAAAAGTGTTGAAGGAAAATAAGAAGAGAGAACGTGGATCGATGCTGAGCTGACGACGGAATTAATCTAAACCTAACCTATTTATGAAAGAGACGGAAACAAAGACGAAGGAGATGAAGAAAAGTACCCAAATTAAGAACGATGACGATGACGATATATCTGTCGAGCAGAAGAAAAAAAAAAGGTTCTTTTCAAGGCTGACGGCAGTACTGATGAAAGGAGGAAAAATAATGGCGAAACGGAACCCTAGTTAATATTACGATGACAGAGGACCGCCCATGGCGGGTTTACTGCACAAGGCCCCGAACATAATACAGCTCTTGGTTTAGGGCCCACGGACAACACAACCAGATGGTGAACTAAACCAATGGATTAAAATGGATGGCCAGATGAAGCTATTTCTGAGGTGATTTCATTTGATAGACCAAACCAGAGGAGACATCGGACCGAATTCAATAGACTTGAACCAATCTGAAACCATAAAATTAATCCAAATTGATAAGTATTAACCTAAACTATAAATTAATTCATGTTAAATTAGACAATCTAATCCAAATTAAACAACTTGGAGGATATAGATCAAGTTGCTTAACCTGAGTTCGTTAAGCCGGTGATTAGCACACCTTGATCCTTATCTTAAGCATATGGTGTATCTCAATTATCTCCCTACCTCTTGGACAATAAAAGGTCTGTTATTTTTAAATTTATCCATTTGTGGTCAGTATTAGTTTATGATATACTAAGATCCAGAAGTCCTATCACCTCCACTAGTTATAGCATTATAAGTCCGAATTCCTTTTAGAGAGTGTATGCATATATGTATGAACTTTTAATTTTTAAAAGTAACCGAAAGCAAAGTAAATATAAGGTATATACGATAATAAAATAACATATTAAAAATATTATTTTATCAAAATATATCTGATAAAAATATTAGATAATAAAGATAATCTCTTACTACTTATGAATCTATTACATGTTATCTAGCACCTCTCTAGCCCATTCACAAGTTGATTTTAACTTTTGATAATCATAATCCAAGCTCCATAAGGGAACTTTTACACTACTTGTAAATAATTATATTTTATTTATTTATTTCAATATTTATAATCATATAAATACTACATATTAGGAGTAACATTTAAATGAGCATTAAATAATGCCGTCAATTCTATATGTCTAATAATTCATATATCAATAATAAAATAAATACAAAGTGCTTAGAATTATTTAGGCTTCATACGGAAGGATCATGAGGTATTAAGTCAAGACTCATTCAATTTATCAACCTAACTCCATCTTAATCTCAAATCAACTATTCATGCCTAATCTACTTATCAAACCCCAATTAAATTTCAAGTCCAAATAAATTAATTATTTTCTAATTCAATCCACGATCGCTAGCTAAGTATAGTTTAATCATCCTAGACCTTCAACATCAATTCAAATTATTACTCAACAGAGAGAAAGAAATGGGCGAGATAGCACATATTCAACAATTCATCATGTAACTTCACTTATCTCAGCATACCATCCCTAATGATCATGCCATTCCACTCATCACAGCATAATGTAAACATCACCCTTTAGGATAGGAGGCACGGAGCACATTCAACAGAGAGCTCCATAGGTTTTCCTTTCACCGTCAACTTCGCTAGAGCAGAGGAGTGATTATTTAGCGGATTGCAGCCGCCTACGTTCTGATCAAATTAACCCTCAAGGCCACCATTCGAAGCGACCCAAAACCTAGTAAGAAGCAGGACCCGAAGCTTCTGAAACCCTTCGAAGCAAGGAGGAGAATTGGAGAACGCGATGCACCCAGCAAGATGCAGACAAGCAATTCCTGCACAGGAAAAAAATGCTCGAAGGTTCCTTCCCATACCAATTCCCGACCGAAGTTTTCGAAGACTCCTTTGGCACTTTCGATTTTTTTTCTAGTAATACGTCTCCCCCCCAAAAAAAAATACAAGAGTTTTTTTAGGTTAAAACCTTGACACCATCAACCTCGGTTCACATTTGTGCTAAAATGAATTGTTTGATTGATCTGATTCTGTGATCGATGAGGTGCACTCATCGAAGGCACTGTAACTTAGCGGCAAGTAGAGCTCAGATTCATGGCCAAAGGGAAAATGACATGGGAAGGCAGGCTGGTGAGAGCGACCCTTCAATTCTCAGGCCTAACTACTTCTCCTCTCTCCCTTCATTTCATAACCAATTGATGCAGTGCGATTTCCTCGACCTATCCCTTCATTATCTCTTCACAATTATTGTGAATCATGCTGCACCCTGTTTCTTTCTCCCCTGTACTAATTTTTGTTTCTTTCTCTATTGCTCTGCTTGTTTTCTTTTCTGGCAAATAGAGGACAAATATTGTGTAGTTAATGGGTGTGTGTATATATATACAGGGCAAAGTCAGAGAGCAATTACGCTGCAAGTGTAAATGCTCAGCAAGAGTAATCCGACACTGCAAAGGAGCAATTCGGAGAACCTCTCACGGCCAACTCCCCGACCGGAGCGGCTGCAGTCGCGGCCCCCGCTGCCGGCGCCTTGGGCTCATCGCTCACCGGCCGACGGATCTCCTTCAGAATCGCCACCACATCCTTCATCGTCGGCCGATCCTCCGGCCGCGGACTGATGCACAGGACGGAGATCGCAAGCGCCTGCTGCATTTCCTGCATCTGGTCCTCCGGTCGGCCTTGCAGCCTCGGGTCAAGCAGTCGGACAGGGTCGAGCTTCCGACGCCGGTGGTCTCGGACCCACTGCACCAAATGCATTCCTCCGGGGAGAGAAGTGTCCTGCGGCTCCCTCCCCGTTAAGACCTCAAGCAGCACGACTCCGTAGCTGTAGACGTCGCTCTTCTCGGTGATCCGCTGCATCGAAGCGTACTCTGTAGAGAGTTTTATTTTTTCCAAGAGGATGTTAGTGAGGGTATTTTTTTTGGTGGAACAGAGCGAACATGATGAACAATTCACTCGCCTGGCGCGATGTATCCGTAGGACCCTGCAATGCGAGCAGAAGTCTTGGGCTCCGACTTGTGACAAGCGTCGTCGCCCCCGTTCAATACCCTGGCGAGGCCGAAGTCGGCCAGATAAGGTTCGAAGTTGGAGCCCAAGAGCACGTTCATGGCCTTGACGTCACCGTGCAAGATGGGGGGCACGCAGTCGTGGTGGAGGTAAGCGACGGCGTGGGCGAGGCCGAGCGCGATCTCGTACCTCGACTCCCACTCCACCGGCGTCGCCTTCGCGCTCCGGTGGAGGAACCCACTCAGGCTCCCGTTGGGCAGGTAGTTGTAGAACAGCAACTTTGTGTTCCGGTTCGTGCCCCATCCCAGCAGGCGCACGATGTTGCGGTGCCGGATGGAGCTCAGGGCGGCAATCTCGCTGTGGAACGCCGCCGCCCCCCCCGACTCCTCCGACGGCCAGAGCCTCTTGACGGCTAACGTGTCTCCGTTGGGGATCCCCACCTTGTACACCACGCCGGAGCTCCCCGTCCCGATCTCGTTCGCCGGCGTCATGCCGCGGACCACCTCGTCCACCGAGAAGTCGAGCTTCTGGTACAGTGTGATCTCCCACGCCTCCTCGCCATCGGCTTCCCCGCTGTGTGGGGCGGTCCGCGCCCGCACGATGACGTAGGCAGCCGTCAGCAGCAGAACGGCGCTGACGCTGACAAGGACGGACATGACGAGCTTCAGAGCCGAGATGGCCCCTCTGGTCGGCGCGGTTCTCGAGCCGTCCGCGACGAAGAGCCCGCGGTTGCGTTCGAGATCGGCGAGCGGGAGCTGCCGGAAGAAGGGAGTGTCCGGGAGCTCGCCGGAGAAAGCGTTGAAGGAGACATTCAGCGTGACGAGGTTCTGAAGGTCGGCGAGAATGTTGAGGTCGCCGGAGAGCTCGTTGTGCGAGATGTCGAGGCAGCCGAGCTTCCTCAGAGCAGAGAATTGCGATGGGATCTCGCCGGAGAGACGGTTGCAGCTGAGATTGAGCGAGATCTCGAGTGCCGGAAGCTGGCCTAGTTCGCCAGGTATCTCTCCGGAGAAAGAGTTTCCTCCGAGGTCCAGTAGCTGAAGCTTACTGCACGAACCAAGCTGGCTGGGGATGACGCCGGAGAGCTGATTCCTCCCCAAGTTGAGCTTCGTCAGCTCTGGCAACGACCCGATGCCGGGACCTAATGCTCCGGTGAGACGGTTGTCGGAGACGTCGATGAGCAGTAGGCTCTTTGGCAGCGAGGTCGGCAGGCTGCCGGCGAGAGCATTTGAGTGGAGGTCGAGGAATTCGAGCGAGCTGCAACCGGAAATCGACTCTGGAATCGGGCCCTCAAGAAAATTGTTGCTTATATCCAGAAAATTAATGCTCTTTAGGCTGCCAACCTCAGCTGGAATGACGCCTGCAAGACGGTTGCTGCTCAGCCGGAGCCGGAAGAGATTCGTACAGTTGCCGATATCCGGCGGCACAAACCCTGACAATTCGTTCGCTATGAGAAGCAATTTGGTGAGGTTCTGCAACCCGAACAACTCCCTCGGGATCGCTCCAGTGAGATTATTATAAGAAAGATCAACGGACTGCAGATTTCTGCATTGGGCTAATCCGACCGGAAGGCCCCCCGCCAGCCTGTTCTGCCAAGCGTAGAACAGGGTGAGATTCTCCAGCTTGGCAAAATCAATCATGATCTCCCCGGAGAGTTCGTTGTTGTCGAGCTCGAGATCCGTCAGCGCGGCGCAGTTCGAAATATCCTGGGGGATCGTGCCGGTGAGTCGATTCGTGCTCAGCTGCAGCTGCTCGAGGTTCGAAAAATTGCCGAAGCTCGCCGGAATGGCACCGGTAAGAAGATTCATCGACAGGTCGACGAGGACGAGTTGCTGGCATTGGCCGAGCTCCGGGGGGATCGAGCCAGTCAAACCGTTCTGCCATAAGAGCAGGCTCTGCAGATTGGGGAGGTCGCCGAGCTGCGGCGGAACCGGGCCGGAGAGCGAATTCTGATACAGATACAGATCGACGAGCTCGCTGCAGTTGCCTATCTCTTCGGGGATCCGACCGGAGAGATTAGAAGTATAAATCGCAATGGTCTGGATCTTCTTCAGTAACCCAATCGAAGAAGGAAGCTCGCCGGAGATACCCGTCTCGGCGAGTCCGAGCATGACGAGACTGCTGCAGTTCGCTATCTCCGGCGGCAATGAGCCCTTGAGGTGCTGATTCCCGCCAGCCCGGAAAACCTCGAGCTTCGTCAACCTCCCGATGCTCGCCGGAATCTCGCCGGATAGGAAGTTGTCGTAGAGAGTGAGGTAAGTGAGGCTGGAGAGGTTACCGATGTCGGCCGGAATGGCGCCGCTGAGGGAGTTTGAGTTGAGGGCGAGGGATTCGAGCTCGGTCAGCTGGCTGATTTCGGCGGGGATCTCGCCGGAGAGCTGGTTGCGGCTGAGGTCGAGGGCGGTGAGGTCGACGAGCTCGGCGAATGCACGCGGAATCGGACCGGTGAGGTTGGCGGCGGAGAGGACGAGGGTCTTGAGGGATTTGAGAGGTCGGAGATCGGAGGGCAATGGGCCTTGGAGGTTGGCGTTCCTGAAGGTGATGCCGACGACTCGGAGGTTGGAGTTGCAGGCGACGCCGGACCAGCTGCAGGGGTTGGCGTCGGAGGGGTTCCAGGAAGCGAGGGCCGGGGCGGAGCCGGTGAGGGACTGCTGCCATTGGAGGAGAGCTCGGCCTTGGTCGTCGACGGCGACGGAGGAGGAAGCGGTGAGGAGGAGGATGAGGAGGAGTTGGAAGGCTGTGGAGAGAGCAGCAGTACGTGTGGTGGAAGAAAAGTCCATGTTGAGAGGGATTAGGAGGGAGGAGGAGGAGGAGAAGAGCCGCCGAGCTGGTGTTGGGATCGGAGAGCTGGGAAGGCCGTGTTTTTGTTTATAGGAGGAAATAAAAGGAAGGAAGATCTGGATCAAAAAATTAATATGTTCTTTAAAGAAAAAAAAGAAGCTCCATTGTAGTACTGTGATGGGGTTCAGTATGATGTTTTATGCGTATAATATATATATATCTCCAGATTTAACTACGACCGAGACATAATTTTATTTAAGTCATAGATTTGATTAGTTTCTCAATTATTTTAATTCAAAATAAAAATTAAGGTCTAATTTTGAATGCAATGGTTTTGGAGGTTTGCAATTGCATGGCTCAGGATACTCTCACTCTCATGTCATGTTGCTACTTGAAATTATTGTGCTCCATAAGGCTTATTTTCATTTTTATTTCAAGGTGTTCGTAGGAGCAGCATCTCACGTTCTAATTATATTTTAGTTTTTTAAAAAAAAAGATTTTGCCGTAACAAAAGTCTCATCAAATATAATTTGGTGATGGAACTCTTTCAATAAGCGAAGTCACGATCGGTAGGTTTCATCACTAATCCATCACGATTAAAGCTAAATAAAAATCAGATCTAAAAATAAGTTCATTCATTTCTTTTTTTTTCTTTAAAAAATACAGTTGAATTGGTTGGATCGGGTGAAAGGTTAGTTAGGATCAGATCTAAAAATAAGTCTGTGCTGACTTAAATGCGTCACTTGGTCGGCGTATGGAGCAGAGCGAGCGAAAGGGTATCCTGTCGAGCTGGCTCGCCTGCATAATTATACATATACTAATAATTAAGGAGATAATAAGGCAAGGGAGATAGAGAGGGAATCTGCGAATTGATCACATGCCGGTGAAGCGTAGGAGATGAAGATTAATGATAAAAGAAATAACAACTGCGATCATTTTGTCGGGCATCGATTTGGATGGGGAATTAAATTAAGCGATGAGGAAGGAAGGCAAATGAGCAAACATGTGCGCATGACTTTTAAGTAAAAGGTTTTACTTTTAAGTAGGACGACATGCTGTCTCCCCTCCCTCCCTGCTCCATTTCTTTTTTTTTCTCTCTTAATTTTTATATTCCTCCTCCATCGCCAAAAACCACATCACATTGTGGAATGTGGGGGAGGTGAATGTTCATCTCCATCAGGTATTATTTATTATACTGCATCGTATTGCTCGATCCACAAACATTAACCTCCTCCGCACGAAGCTTTTGTCTTAAGTTTTCTTCTTCTTTTTTAACACAAAAAACAAATTAGATCGTAAAAATAAGTTTTAAACCTGGGATTATTTTTGACTCAGTAATTCGGTTATCTTTAAATTACGTGAACTCATGTTATTAATTATTTTTTACACGACCGTAAGAGTAAAATACTCATGATTAAGAACAGGTCGAAATGGGGTGAGAGGTGGACAGATCGCTGCGCTATATTATTTAATTACCGGAGGACATATTCAAATGGGAGACACACGTATCCACCTTCCAAATTGAGAAGATTTAATTGGTGACTATTTCCACTGAGTCTAAAACATCATCGAGTTTTCTTAGATAATAATAGAATGTAATATGTGAAATAAATGATGAAAAAGAAGCAGAAGTAGATGGAGTGAGGGATTATGACAGCAGAAATTGCAGCTAAGGAAGGTGGAGTGCATCTTCTTTCAATCGCATCTCGTTCTTCTTCAGTTTTGTTCTTGTTTCTGACAAAGCCAGATTATTAGAACCACCTCCTGCACATGAACTTCTTGTTACGGCATCCGTTGACATCAACAGGGGAACACTACCTCATTAATTAATACGAAGATCCTGTTTAGGTCAACAAGGGAACTAATTACTGCACCGGCTGATTTATCTCGTCAACCATAGGATATGAAATTTAGAAATTTCAAGCAAAAAAAAAAACCTACCTTCCAAATAAGCCATTAAGTTACATACACATGTTCAAATATTTTCTTTTTCTTTAAGCTAGACAAAGTCTTATATTAATCATAATGTGATTTTTAAATTAATCATAATATGCATACATGATGTAACTTGTCGCCACTTGTTAATTTAATATTTCAATTCCTTTTTTTTTTTAACTTTTAACTTTAACTGAGTATGAATGATGTCCGTTCCACTACGCCATTTTTTATTCATAATAATTAAACCCGACTTATGCTAAAATTGCACGGTAAATATGCACGAGGTTATTCTGTTTCTTTAATTCCATTAATGAACTTTATTTGGTCAAAGCCAGCCACCACCAAATTGTCCATCATTTTTTTTTTATCTAATGAATTAGGTAGGGACCCTTCTTTTTCTAAATTTAATTTTCTTGTCTCTTCCATCGTACAACTAATTAAGTTTTTTTTTTATTTTAAAAAAATAAATTAGGCCGGTCGTTATCTTAAGATCAGCAGTGACTCAAAAATTAGTGGTAATTTTAAACCGGACCCCCTCTAATTTTTTCTTAAGATAGTGTTTTTTTCAATAATGTATATATTTTTATATAATAAAGACACAGTCTATTTTTTTGTTTTGTTGTTGTTGCTGCGAACAATAATAAGTTCCAAGATTGATTTCATACTACTTTTGATTGAATTAATAGTAAAGTAGATTGCTGGGGTTGAGTTGATATTGGCCCTTAAAAATAAATATGGTTGCCGGGGGTTACATTCATGGACGTCAATTTCTCTGTCTCCTATGCACCATGCAGACGTGGAATTAAATCATCTTCCTCGATTTAGGGATTCTGTCGTCCTAACCACACACGCGCACTCTCTCTCTCTCTCTCTCTTTTATGCATCAGGATCCATTAATCCATTAGATTAATCGATCGAGATTAGGAGCAGGTAGTGATTTAATTGAATACTTCCCCGCTTAGCTAGACGATGGTTGAGCTGAAGCAGTCATCGTACCAAATCTATCTTATATTATGCAGTGTATAAAATCCAGAGCCAATTCAATTAACCCGTCGTTAGAAGCAGGTTAGGAGTAAAGAAATAATAAAGAGGAGTCCGATCCTCCTAAAAAACTATTCCGGAGTCTTCTCTTTTTTTAATAAGGATGGAAGAAACAAAAACTTGCTAAACTATTCAAATGTGAAGATGCTGTAAACTATTCAAATTAATTATCGATGATCGTACTTTTGTTGAGCACAAGTACTCGAGATGATTGGCATTGAACTGACGAGGAGGTTAGGCTCCTTCTTTCGCTGTAAATAAATAAATTATTTGGATGTTAGGAGTTCAGACTAAAATGAGAAAGGAAAACCCTAAGCGTAGGACTCAAAAATTTTGGGGACTGCTGCAATGCTCGTCCATTAACGGGTGACAAATTGTACTGCCCTCCTTTTAAAATTGTACTACTCTTGCTACGTCTCGCCTTTTTTACTAAGCAGTACGTAGCCAAAAAAAATAGATGATTTTTATTTCTCATCTAGGTGATCAAATTTAATTAATAGTTGAAAAAATATAAATGATTAAGTTCAATTGGAGTTAATGCACGGTAATTTAATACATTAGATTTTAGATGAGCGTGCATTATTTATTGCAATAGCTTTAAACACACAAAGGCACACGGATAAATCAAAAGTTAGTTAATAATTTACTTTTTACGGATGTGCCGTCCGGCAAACTTTTTTTTTTTGAAAAAAAGAAAAATAATTTTGTCTTTCACATGAACCGATGCACAAAAAAAAAAAAGACATTGATTTTGATGGGAACGTTCAGAGTGCAGGCAGTGAAGAGACACAAACAAAATGAAGTGATAGGTCATGTAGGTGTGCCTTCAATCTTTCATCTTTCGAGAGCTTGTCTCCATGGAAATTAACATTTTTTTATAAATAAAATAAATTTTTTTATTCATCGTCATACCGCAATCAATTCAAAAACACCAACATGAATATGTTAATGTTCGATGGTCGATGGGAAGGAAGACCAAACAGCGATTGGCCAGAACTGGTATTACTTAAAGAAAAATTGGAGCTTAAGAGAAGCATTGGAGCTAATGGAAAGAGAAAAAGAAACGTCTAACGTTGATTTAGAAAAGGAAATTGGGAAGTTAGATAGCACCAAAATTTAAGACAAATACATGTTAACTTTCTAAATTGCATGCTCTACTCTGTTCGACGTTTATATTGTATATCTCTTCTCTGTAGCTTGCTGCGTTTTAGAAATAAAACTTGTATCTACGTTGGATTGTATCTCGATCAAGTTTTCTTATATTAACAGTACATCTCGAATGGAGAGAGTGGGAAATAGCCATCGTATATATTTTAACTATTGAATTTTATTTATTTACAGTTATATGTATTTTATTTATTTTAATATGGATTAGTTTTATTGCACTTATATTTCACCATTCCAAGGAGTTAAAAGTTTAATTTCGATAAGGAGCAGGGGCCGCATACCTGAGAAAGAAAGAAAAAAAAAAGAAGCACCTACTTCACCGTAGCGCGATTCGGCCGCTGTTTCCCCAATCATTATCTCGCGACTGCCGGAATCCAGGCATGAAGGTGGCCCCGACGGTGATCGTTCTCGTCCGTGACGCCGACGGCTTCGGCCCCGCCTTAGCCGACGCTTTCTGCCCAAACGTGGGTTCTAACCTCACGAGGTCATCATCATTCGCCCTCTCTTTCCTGTCGATCCAAAACCCTAAAATCGATGCTTCACTGTCTCTGCTGGGTATTTTTCAGGGAGAGGTCTTCCTTCGAGCTCTCGCTAGATAAGTATGGGGTTAATGATAGTAAAGCTTCGGGTGACCTCGTCCAATTTCTTGATCCCAGCGGTACACCTCAAGTACGTCATTCTTTGGCTTTGGAAATTCAAAGATGTTTGGTTATTTTTCTTCTACATCTACGTTCAACTGTTGAGCTCATTTGCGATTTTTTGCTTTCTCTTAAAGCCTTATACTAGGATGATTTTTTTTTTCCCTGCTTTCACCATAGAATCTTTCTTACTGTGTGCTCTGAAGGTGAATTTTGTCTCTTAGATATAGGTACGAGTGATTTTGTTTCCTAGACCTTCCTATATTGACACCATGTCCTTCTAAAAAGTTTTGGGGTTTGAGTGTGTCTAGATTGTAAGAGTAGAGTATGCATGTCATAACCGGGTCAGATGCGATAACCAGCGTGTTTGCTTAACTTGGGATGACTATTAATGGCATGAGTTGGGGCATATGACAAGCCAAGGGAGGCAGATGTGGTAGATTTAGAGGAAAGTGATGATAGCCTAGATAGAATTATAACACTCTATTGGTGTCTCATTTTCTTAGGAAAGAACTAGGGGTATCCTGGTAGGGTGTCGGTAACCATTATGTGGAAGCATTAATTTCAAATACTGGGAAAAGTTAGGAACGACCATTGGCAAGATGATTTAGTGATGTCTTTATATCTAGATGGTCTGGTTGTGGATGCTATATTGGCTTGATTGGATGGAAATATGAAAAAGAAATCTTAAATTGCTTACTCCATTGAATACATGTTTCTCGCAAACTTAGAATGGATATGCAAATGGGAGAAGAATGGATAACTTCTTTCTTCTTAGGAGGATATCTCATCTTGACATGCATATGTGCAAATATTAGCAAACAAGCTAGGTAGGTGGATGAGTGTGTATTTGAGTACACGTATGTTCTTGTGACACCAATCATCAGATACCTAGATATCATTGATATACTGGTAAAGCAGGTCACGGAACAAATTGATTGTTAAGAGTATAACTAATTAGTGTAGTTGTGCTATACGGTGTTTGGTCTAGAAATTTCTAAGTACGGATGTTATATATAAGAGTAAAGTTTTATTTTATATTGATAATTTTTTAAAATAATCTCCTTTTGTCCATTGAACCTTTCACAAGTTTCATTATTGGACAATACTATATGCACATGAACCATGGTTATAGTGCAACATTGCATAGTGTAGTTTTTTTCTCTCTCTCTCTCTTTTCTTTTTTTGTGGAAAAATAACTGAAAATCTATAATCTGAAATCCTTTTAGGTGTCAATCTTTCTCCTGCAAAATTATAGGCCTCCTGTTGTTGCATGCGCCGTCAATGAACTATTAGCATCACTTTCAACTCAGTCTACAATCGTACTTCCGTTCATGATGAAGACATTCAAGGTTAATAGAAAAGAAATGAATAAGCTATCTGTTAAGCAAGAAGTTACACATTATGCTGCTGAAGTAGGTGGATCATCTAAGCTTACCAAGGCCATGATGAGTGGAGCTAACCCTGCACCTTCATCCTTGCAAATCAATTGTGAAGCCTTGGCTTGCTTGATACTGATGGCACGTGTGCTAAATTTGCCAACAGTTCTTCTTACTGCATCAGGTGGTCTTAATAGAGGGGTTAGCAATCCTGAGTTTGAGGTACATAACTCTTCCAATTTTACAATTCTGGCGAATTTTTCTTGGGCTTTGGTTTTTCTTGCCTATTAACATTTTGCTTATTGCTTGCTTTGTTGTTCATGAAAATTAGATGCAGAATATTCAAGTGGTTTGTGCTTCCTGTTTAGGATGAAGATTAGGTGAATGGTATATTAAAGATCCATAATGATTTGTTGTCCTTAGAGGAATACCTCAAATTGACAGATAATTAAATTATTAAGGTGGAAAAGTTCTGAATTTTTATTTTCAAATTTTTGATCTCTGGAGTTATATTAACAGACATGTCCAAATATTGCTGCAGTAGGATGCAATAATATCTTTTCATGGATGTATATACAGGAGTGAATTGTGCATTAAATGTTTGTTAGCATAACCTTAGCTGAATTCCAATTCATCCATCAACTTCTATAAATGTTTTAAACCATCCTTCTAAGTTGTAATTTTGTTATGAGGAAAATTGGTGTCAAATATTCCTTTGCTTGGAGGTTAATTTCCAAGTCATAATATCACCTAGGACTAGTTGTATGGTGTAGCGAACTAGTGAATAATACCATATTATGCAAATTTCTTATTTCCTACATTCTCTTTTTTGGCTTCCGAGCAGCATCTCTTTTATGGTTTGCAAGTTGGCTTTCACCATTCTGGTTCCAATGGGGAAAATAGAAACAGAAGCAAATATGCTTTTCTATGAAGTTTGGTTTATCAATAATTTGATATTGGGTCTCATGTTTTTGGATCGAGCATATAGGGTTCTGACCTTTATTATCAAATTTGCTTGTACTTGCAGTGGTCAAAGTATTGTTCCGCCTGTTAAGCCATAGAAAGATTGGTGTTTGTTGCTATTTGAAATTCAAATAGTCAATTCTATTTCTATCTGCATAGTTTTGCAACTGCTTTACATCTAAAATCCTCGTTATGTTTCGATCGAGGACCATCTTACTAAGAACAAAAGAATGGCTTTCATCTAAAACCCTCAAACCAGAATGGCTTTCACCATTCTGGTTCCAATGGGGAAAATAGAAACAGAAGCAAATATGCTTTTCTATGAAGTTTGGTTTATCAATAATTTGATATTAGGTCTCATGTTTTTGGATCGAGCATATAGGGTTCTGACCTTTATTATCAAATTTGCTCGTACTTGCAGTGGTCAAAGTATTGTTCCGCCTGTTAAGCCATAGAAAGATTGATGTTTGTTGCTATTTGAAATTCTAATAGTCAATTCTATTTCTATCTGCATAGTTTTGCAACTGCTTTACATCTAAAATCCTCGTTATGTTTCGATCGAGGACCATCTTACTAAGAACAAAATAATTCTTTTCCAGGCACTATGCGAGTTAGGACAGGTGGTAGGCAGGCATCTTGATCTTTGCTTCTGCAAGGAAAAAATTCTACAGAAACCCTTTGAGAAGTCAACTAGTCATGGAGAATCATGGCGTGCATTGTATGGATGATCGTTTCGGAATAATTATTAGCATGCCATTATTTTGCTCACCTTTTTGTTGGTAAAAACACTTCCCGAGTTTTATGTAATATGCTGACAATTAGAGAGTTATTACGTGGTAAGAGGAATCCTTGTTCATCTTCCTAGAACAAATTTTTCTTACGGTAAAGGTGATATATTTGATTTGGACTTGAGCTTAGTTATTGTTGAACGGATATAGTTTGTTCATCAAAAGTTGTGGAAATAATTGCTTTCTTAGAAAACCTTTTATTAATTTTTAGTAGAATTGTATTAATATGGTTGTGAAATTAATCTCTGTGGTTAAATTTCTGATGGTTAAAATGCAAAATGTTAGGCAACTACAAAATTATTCAAAGATATGTTTATGTAAATAATTTTTCTTTGTTGTTGTGTGTTAAGTTGGGCTACATCTATTTTAGTACTAATATAATTGAATTCGATTTACCATTGTACATTAAAAGCATGCACTGATGGTAAATGACATTGAAGCATGTTCAACACCTTAGCAACAAATTGATTATATAACAAACATCAAACAACGGTATTTTTTTAACTAACGTTTTATTATATAACAAACATCAAACTACTGTGATATCTCCTTGGTGTCATATCAAGTAAGCTACTTTTTAAAAATATTATTGTATAAAATACATCAAAAAAGTACAATGAAAGTATGATGAAAATATTAGATCAAACTTTCTTGTTTAAAATGAGAAGACCGTGAGAAGGCACTAAATAGGAATCATAGTAGGAAGAAAAATACAAATGAAAACAGAGATATATTTGAAAGATGCCCATGTGAGGGCATATGTTTGGTTTTTGAGACATGTTATTAATGAAAAAAAATTATAAAGGTCATTTAACCAAAAATTACCACCACTCAATGCTATGTAACTAAACATGATTTGTTGCTTCATATTTAGCCAAAGAAAGGATGCATGTGAGTCATTGTAGTTTATCTAATAAAAAACATTTTTAATTCTTCTTTTAGCTAGAAACATTGTATTATCTTAAGATATCTAATATGCAAGGGCAAGTTAAAAAATAATTTCAATAAAATTTTAGTTATAATTATAATTTAATTTTAATTGAAATATGATTTAAGTCTTGGTGATTAGTAGATTCTTTTAGAATATATTTAGATATTTGAAGGTATGGTAATACCTTCACTTCTTAATCTCCTTTATTATGGTAATAATATATTTTATTATGATAAAAGCTTATTTTATTATGGTCATAACATACTTTATTGTGATAATAACCTCTTTTGTTAAGGATTTATTATAGTAATACAGTTGAAAAGAAAAGAGGTGGGGATTTGGAGTTGCAAGGGAGGAGGAGAGGTGGACAAACAATGATAAAGAAATTCTTGATTAAGGCCACATATTTTAGGAGCAGTGTAACAACAAGGATCATCTCAAATTCATCCCTCTCCACGGGTCATTAATTGGACCAAACCTGTCCCTCTTCATGGGTTAGTAAGTGGACAAATCAGTACTATTAGAATGACATCAGAAATACTTAAATAACTATAAAAGACAAACGGGTTAGTTATATTACTTATCTCATTATATTATATATATTTAAGTAAATTGTAATTGGGAGAGAAGTACTTAAATGATTATAATTGATAGATGAGCTAAAAAGTTAGTCAGATTAATTGTAATTAAATAATTATAAAAGATAAGTACTTAAATGATTATAAAATAAAATCACATCCACGTACCACAATAGATATATAAACTTAAATGATTATAAAAGAAAGACATGTTAGATGCAGTCAATGACTTTAGAAGGAAGACGAATTAAACTTATGATTGAATGACAATAAAAGAAAGATGAGGAGTGATATATACTTTAAATGACTATAAAAGAATGACTACAAAATGAAAGTAGGTTACATCATTTGTAATTGAATGATTATAAAAGGGTCAGGCACTTAAGAACAACTGTGATAAAAGAAAGATTAATTAAGTTTAATGTACTTACTCTTTCTTCCCTCGTTTAAGCATGTCTACGTATTGCTTCTCTTGAATCCATACCTGCACAATTTTGTACACGAATCTCTGCTCCCTCTTCCTCTCTCCTCTGCGTCCAAAAACATGTAAAGCCAAAGAAGATGGAAGAACAGCATCAACCTTCCACAACATGCCCAAATCTTTCCGTTGTTTTGCTCTTCTTTACGAAGCACCTCCTAATCTTTCCCTAGCGCAGCCTGCTGAGGAGATCTCTCTCTATATATATACATTTGGAAGAAGAACGTAATCCACTTGGTCAATGATTTTTTTTTTACTTGATAATATGATCCACTTAGTCAATGATTTTTATTTTTATATTTCTTTTTTTTTGGCAAATATTTTTATATTTCTTGATGACGATAAGCAGCAAATCAAATGTTTTTTTTATAATTAGTTCTGAAACAGGTCTACTTTTCTGCTGCTGATCGGATCAATCCAAATTTAAAATTTTTACTTCCGGATAATGCAGGAGCTGATCAATCTAATTTAGTAGTCGATCGAAGAATTAAAATTAGATATATAAAAATCTAAAAATATTTTTTGCTGTTGTTGATCAGGTCAATCGAAAACTTCGACCTGATTTTTGTTGATCAGGTCCATCCGTCCAATCTCATTTTTTTCTCCATGCAGGAACAAAATGTAGATTTGCATTTTCGATTTTATCAGCGCAATAGAATCCAATTTGCTCAGGTGTTAAAAAAATTAACCGAATGGAGTGAAGCTTAGTCGATGAATTAATTCTTTTTCAAACTTTCGAGCGAGAAAAATGGAAGAAGGAGGCAAAGGAAAAAAAAAAATAAAGAAGGAAAAAAAAAAGGGCATGTCCGAACGCAGAACTGAGAATTAAATCGGCTAAAAAGAGAAGAAAAAGTCGTCGGCTTGGCGAGCATTGCGTCCCCCAATGGCGTCGGGCTATCTCCCCTATACCCAAACCCACACCCACTGCCCTCCTCTTTATCTACTCCCCTTCCTCCTCCCTCTGTCCCTCTTCTCCTCCTCCTCCGACTCCTCAATCTGCACTTCGTCTCATATCCGATGCCCGTTCGCCGTCCTTCGCCGCTCCTCGCTAGGGTTTGATTGCTATCCCCACCTGGACACTGGTAACGTCTTCATTTCTGCTCCATTCGCTGCCCGGGGAGACATTTCGAAAACATCTATTTGTTGCTTTTGCGCGAGCGTTATGAAGATTTTTTTTTTCGGTCTGTTCTCTTCTGCTCGGATGCCGATTCCCGATTCTGCACGTGTTCCTGTGCCTGTTTCTTTTTCGATTTAAGTATTGGATATTCCTGTGCCTTTCAGATGAGTAGGCCCGGTGGATATAACGTTATTTATTTATTACATTCCTTGTCTCAGTTCCCTTGTTTCTTTTATCCTTATCGAAGAAATAAGGAACCCCGGAACGAATAGCTGCTCATCTCGTGAATGTTATGATGAGCAGCACTTAACTGGGCGATTGTGATGAGAATTAACTTGTGTTCTCCATCCTTCCTTGTTCTCCTCCTAGTGCGTGGGTTATTACACCCAAAAAAAAAATCTCAATAGATAGAAATTGGATACCTGACTTAAAAAGGAATTACCCACCAAATATAATAGGAAGTTGCAGAAAAAGCTTTGTAAAAAAAAAAAAAGTGAAGAATGTGTTGAAAAGATTCAACGTAATGTATATTTCAGATGTACATGTGATGAAAATTTTGGGACTTCTATATTTGATTTATTCATGGAGTAACATATAGGATGTTGACAAATTAAGTTCTTTTTCCGGTTTTCTTAGAACTATTTTAGACTGTTGTAAATACAAGTGCCGATTTCCTTTTAATAGTGACCAAATTTCATGAGAATATGGGCATATCTGATTATAACTTTTTCTTCTTTTAATTGATTGGAGTAGAAGGCTGGGTGCATGCTAAAAGAATCAGCCTACAAGCCAAAGAGTTTATATTTTTTAGATTGCACTTATTGGCTTTACTTGAGAGGAAGCATGAGTCCTTCTTGTCATTTCTGCAGTGTGCATGGATCAATGGCTCTATGCAGGTCTATAGAACCCCCTTATGATTATTATGGGACCCTAGTGTCCATTCTGCAAATAGACTTTCTTCGAAGCAACTCACACACTTTTGTGTACAGATGTGCTGCACAAGCTGCCGTGATGAGCTGCTTGGATGAAAATTTGTCTCTTTTCCAAAAGTATGATTGGAGTGATAATGGTGCGTTGTCCCCGGCTTCCGGACATCAAAGTCAGACAATAAGTGGTTACTCCGGTTGCTCATCAGCAGCTGAATTCTCAAGATTGTTGTCTCCTCCTGAGTTTCCTCCTGTGGCGGATTCTAGTTTTGAGCATAGTTTGGGCTTGACGACAATAACAAATGAAAACAGTATTGATGATTGTTTTCGGCTGCCGGAGGACAGCTATAACATTGATATTGATGGTGTAAACAAGATAAACGATCTTGAAGAAGTGGGGCAGTACGGTTCTTGGGTAGGACCATCCTCGCTGTCTGCTGTTGATCCGAGGTCCTGTACTGCAGATCAGCAGATTGTCACTGTTGCTACAACCACGCCTAAGGTACACCTTGAATTCAGAATATGTTGTTAGATACTCGGACCTATTCCTAGCTTTTTTTTTCATATAGTCACTCTATAGTTTTCATTATCTAGTATTCAATGCTATGAATGTGACTTTCATTTGGACAAACTAGTTACAACTTCTTTTACTGCTCTGTCTTGATTGATTTGTTTCTTTGATTTAGTGTATGCTATTGTTTTATCAACTGAATGTTGAGAATGTCTTCTAGCCATGTTCTAAATAACTATTTGGTGATCATCATTTCAGTTTGAAGAGCAGGTATTTTGTCCTGGGGGTGGTGATGTTGACTTCTGCAAGGATGATCTCTGTAATGACTTTGACCTGTCAATTGAGAACTACCAAGATCTATTAGAATTACCTCATGATCAACCAGGATTTCTATTTAATGATCCCATCATCGATAGCTTTATCAGTACCAATGAAAATTCTTCCTCCAATTCAAACTACCATGGAGAAGTTTTCGCTGAGGTAAACACTCATGTTACCTCAATTTTTTTGCGCATTAAATTTATGGAACTTGGTCTAGGTCGAAGATGAGGTCATTTGTCTGAGACTTGCCCGAACGTATGTCTATTTAATTGTTTGTGTGGGTTTGTTTTTCAATAAGCCTTTGCACTCCCACGATTCAGTCCACAGTATAAACCAACCTGACTTGACCTTAAGAAATTTGGGGTGCGTTTCGTTCTCAGGAAGTTTCCAAATTTTTAGATTTGGTGAAAATTTTGACATCCAAATGTTATTTTTTTTAAAAAAATGAATATAATTTGAAGAAATTAAGAACTGAGATACTAGTAAAGTTGTTGATATTCATTATTTCTTAAATGATTATTATTTTAATTCTTTAAAAAAATTGAAATTAAAATAAATAAGGTGTGATTCTATCGAAAAATAAAGTAAAATCGAAACAAGCTATTTACGGATCCTTAAATCTGGATTATGCAAATATTGCATTTCTTCAATCCAGATTTTAAAAAAAATTAGAATCTGCTCGAGGTTGTTCTGAATTTTTAGACAATTTGTCTTTGGTAAAAATATCAACTATTTCTAAGTTGAAAACAAAACTCTAAAGTTTTTCGTAAGCCAAATTGTACCTCGGTTACCTAGTTCAAATATATGAATGTCATGTTCAAGAATAAGATACATGCGTAATCTCTTTTGGCAGATTGAATATATAAATGATTTGGGTCCTTTCTTCTTCTGGATTTTGGCAGTTTTGAGTACATAGTCCATTCATTTATGAGGTATTTAGACTGCTAAATCATTGAAAAAACTGTCTATTTTCTTTGTAGGCAAAGATGGGGCAGGTCAAAACAATGCAGATGCCATGTAACAATCCGATATCTGCTGATTCTGCAATGACAAGTCTTGGACAGAATACAGAAAACCCATATTTCCCATTTCGCCAAACTCAGTCTCTTCCAATTTGTAGTTTGACTGGTGAAAACAGTGTTCGCGATTTTCAGGACTGTGGAATGTCTTCAATGATACATGCAGGTGAGCCCCTATTGTGCTCTGTGGGTCCTGAAAGCCCCTTAATGCCAACATCTAGGCGCGATTCTTTAAAGCGTTACAAGGAAAAGAGGAACAAGAGAAAGTAAGTTCACCTTCTCTTTTTCTCACTGTAGACATATACATCACTTCTCTTTCTTATCCTAGCACTCGAGTGCATTTCTTCCTTCATTATGTGTCATACAAAAATGATAAAAAGTTTAGGTACTTATTTCTGACAAGACAAACTGAGATGCTTAGAAGAAACTCTTTGGCGTGTGAAACTTCAAGAAACATAAGACATGGACCAGATTTGGTATAGGATCCAGATCTCATTAGAATTTGATCTGGTAGGCTCCATTGAGATGTTTGCTTGAAAACTCAAGAGTTGGACTACAGTTTGGTCATATCTGATATTTCCTTGGACTGGAAATTCAAGAGCAAATTTAAGCTGCACTTTGATCTTTAGTGTTTCAGAATCATACTTTGCAAACCCTTGGTTATCTGATCCAGATAAATATACAAGGTTGACGATAAGGCAAATGGATGTTTCAGTTTCCTAAAAGTTGGTGCCGAAAGGATCCTGGTAGGATTTATTTTTAATGCCGGTCCTACCAGCCTAAGTCAAATATAAATTGTCAAATTGACTATGAAATAGTTACACTGCACAAGAAAGTTACTGAACTAGGACTTGACAACAGTGGTGAAGGGAGAGGCAGGGTTTCTGTTCTCACATAGGGCTTCCAGTGAGCTTTTGAACTACAGGTGGATTGTCCTGTAACTTCATCTTGAATTGGAAGCAATACATGTTCCCAATTCAATATACTTAAATAAGTGAATATTGCAAGGCAATACATATTAACTGTTAAAATAGATGAAACAGGCCACACGGCTGAGGTTCACGTTATCTACTCATCTACTCAGCAATCCGTTGCGCAATGATGTTTAGTTTTCAATCTCTTTAAGTGATATATATTCGAGTGAATGAACCAGCTCGACTGTCGTGCAGCACTTTGCAGTGAAATCAGTTATAGTTAGTTTTCGCACCAGCAGTACAATTTGTATTTGCAATTAGATTTTGCAGGTCCTGTTGGATGTCCGTTGCTGGATGTCTAAATTTATGCTATCAGTTCCGATGTAGCTCGAGAACACACTATTCTCTTAAGCTACTAGGATAATCCCATATGATTCCTTGCATATTTTTACTGCTAATCACCTTATTTATACAGTCATATATATGTTCGTAAAACTAGGACATGCTGAGAACATGTTATGTGCATACACAATAATTAGATTCAGCGGAAGTGCTTTTAGCCACTCATCATCCTTCCACTTTATCCAGGTTTGAGAAGAAAATCAGGTATGCCTCTCGGAAGGCCAGAGCAGACGTGAGAAAACGGGTCAAAGGTCGGTTTGTTAAGGCTGGGGAAGCATATGACTACGATCCACTCTCTGAGACGAGAAGCTGCTGAGCTTCACGCCTACCAGTATAAGATTAGCATTCATTTGAGATTTAATACCAGACATTTTTGCCTGTCCATCATAAGTATTAGATCCAGCAGGAGCCTGGAAGGAGAATAAAGATAAAAATTTGGGCATTAGAGCTGTCCAATTCCGTCCCAAAGTTGAAGTTGCACGATTTCATCAGAGATCACAGTTCTGCAGCTCCATCCGGTGCTGAGTCCTGGTCCCATGTGGACTTCACTATCCTCCTCAGTGGAAGAACCAAATGCCAGAAGAAAGTTAGAGAAGCCACAACACCTACAGTTTCAGCAGCTCAACTTTCTACTCATCTCCTCTTCGCATGGCGTGATATATATAAGTTGTTCGACGCTTCAAGGTTAGGTTTTTTAATTTGGATTTTTAAGTGATACCCCATGTACATTGCTCGATACTTTCGGTGTGTAGATCATAGACTCTGGTGTAGATGAAAGATTCGCTTTGTAAGAGAAGATGTGAATCGAATTCGTCCCTGTAGGATGATGCCCGCTGCATCGCGTTGTATGTATTCGAATAAAAGCCATTCTTTCGGACTTGTCAATAAATCGTATCGTTTTACGCACACTTGGAAAATGGAAGATCATTGTTTTGATCAGTTTAGTCTTTTAGGATCAACTTGGCGATGTGAAGTGGAAGGTTTACTGGCAAATACAGTGCAAGGAAAGAACCCAATTCCAAACGGTGAGTTGCCGAGCAAGTTGGTGAAGTGATATAATTATGAGGCCCACCTCGGTGTTCTGCTGGCTCTCGGACAAAGCAGCGGCTGCGGGAGGCACGTGATGCGTCATGGGCGTGGGCCGCGTGGCCGGTCCGAGTCACGTGCCCCCACCCTCCACTGTTCTACATGCCCCTCCCCTCCCCCCCCCCCATGTGCCCTTCACGGGGGGGGATGGGGCTGGCTGGCTACCCTACGCCTCATTTTTCTTTCACATTTTATGCTCTAATTTTTTTTAACTTCTCATTTAAGTAGAGCACAACGAATAAGACACGTAGGATTCAAAAAGGAATTCCATGATTGTATAATTTTTGAAGCTGGTGATGAAATCAATACTTCAAAACAGGTAAGTATATGAGAAATTTTTGAAGCAGCCATCACCGTTCACATGGAGGAATTAATGTCATTGTGTTGATCGCATGCATTAACCTCTCGGTGGATTGTGCCACCCCCGCCATCGACCGTCGATTAAAATGGTCACTATATGTATATATATATATATAATTAATCAATTGTGTGTGTCTGAGGAAATGGAATCCGAAGAACAGGTTTAATAAATGCTAGCTCGAGATGCACAGGACTTGGGGCGGCTTCAATGTATATAATTAATGTTTTGGAATAGCAAGTGGAAGTGTTAGGTTTGGCAATATATATATTTGTATGCTTGTGATATAGCTAAGTATGAGCAGTAATATTGACCTAGCTTATGAACCCACAACGCCAACGTCACAAGTGAAAAATAATATTTAGATCTAATACAGTCATATTAGGATCGTTCCGTAGCTTTGGTTTGACCTACCAGCTTGAATATGACCCAGAGTGAAATCTTAGATTTTTATTTTAAAATTTTAATTATTAAATTAAAAAATAAATTTTTTGATACAAGTTAATAAGCCATATACTAAATCACATTTTAAATGATAAGGTATCTAAGAAATCACATTATTTAATTGGATTTATGTAGCATCATCAATACTACCAAGCTTCATAAGAGCATTAAGAGAAAAATAAGAAAATATTAAAAACATAAACAATCATCTTATTAAAATCACGTTCAAATCTTCATTTTCTCTAATATCAAATTAGCACACGACTTTAACCACTCATTACACGTCTTAGGTTAGATGAGTACAACTCAGACATGTCTCAAATCTTAGAGGTGTGACATTATATAATCTATACAATATATTTTACTATAGACTAAAATTTATCATTATCTTTTATTTAATCTTCTAATAAATTTTAAACTTATTTTTTTAAATTACTTAATAGTTTTTAACTATATTTTATTGTTACAATAATTAATCTACATCTCCTTATTTGATTCTTCATAATTAATAATAATGAAAAGATAAATTTAAATAGACTCAATTTTTTTTTAAAAAAAGAACTGGTTAATTATTTAAAATAATACATTAGTGTAAATACTTAAATAATTAGATATGTCGTAAGTTTAAATTCATAGCCTTTTGATTAGAAGAAAGCAGGAGCACATAATCACTAAGAAAACAACCACTCACTAACTTATTTACATCATACGTAAAAGTAAAAATAAAAAAATAAAAAAAAAAGAATGCTACAAAACAAAATTATCCATGGGACAGACAAATATCAGCAGCTCGTCGGTCTCAGTCCCTCTCTCTATACAGAGAGAGAGAGAGACAGAGCTGATGCATATATTTATAATATATATATGGAAAAAGAGATGAGGATAATTATAGACCCTCAAAATTAGATCGACGTCCGCGTCCGTGTCTCAATAATATACGAATGAGTTGAAAACGTCACGTCTCGATCAAAAACGCATGTCCAACCACCTACGCCCCCCTAATCGGACCATGCTAACCCCCCATCCTACGATCTCGAGTCCAAGATTTCGAACGACGGGCACGTCGCAGCCCCCAATTTGGGTTCCGCCCCCATCAATCAATCTATCGATCGATCAACGTCACGCTACGTCGCACCCATTGAGCCCCTCCCCAAACCTTATCACCTATTCCCATCGATTTATATACACGTACAATATAATCAACGTTATTTTCATAGATTGGCCGTTTCATCTGCAATTGATCCCCGCTTTGCATGCGGCCACGTAGAAGCCATGCAATTGGCAATTGGGGCAGCTTCCTTTTTTACGTTACGTCACCGGCAGCGCGGCTCGGCAGGCCGACACGTTAAGCATCAATTATTGTGAAATATATTTTACCATCGATGTGAACATGATCAGCACTCACATTATTTTATCATAATTTCTAAAATAATATAAATATAATTTATTATTATAAATATATTCACAAAAATTAAATGAGAATTATGAAGGGATCAGGAGTTTTTTTTTTAAAAAAAATTAATAATTTAGGAGTGCGGGACAAATCACATGCAAAGATTCTTTTATCATGTGGATGTATATATATCCGTATATGTATATAAGCAACGAATAAATGATCAAAAGTGAGGAATCAATTAATTTAAGCATGCGTGAGATATCGTAGGATCTCCGGCGCCCATTATTTTGTGCTAATTAATATTAACCCCGCCATAACCGGAGCCCGATCAATTATGAGCCTGCAATTAATTAACTAACTAACTCTATTAAATTAATTTATTCCTTCCTAAGAAATTAGGAGACGATTTATTTTGAGCTCACAGGTGGGTGAGTTTCGCATAATATATCGTGCACGTTAAAAAAAAACTTGGAAAACGAATAAAGTGATAAATACATGGATTCCAATAAATTAGGGCTACATCCAATTAACCTCGTTTTAATTAGAGCGACAGTTAAACTCTGACCACCTCCCTCCCACGGCTGACATCATTAATTAATTAATTAGCGAGAGGCGCATCAAGATTTGGATTCCAAATCCTACCACTTACCAAAGTCCTAGGTATCCAATCATATCGACAAATCCTTCCCACCCAGCCGCTGAAACCCCCCCACCCAACCCACACCCTCCCTGTGATTGGATAAGCCAGACGGGACCCGCTACTCGCTCGGAGGAAATCCTGCGGGTCCCCTGCGAAGGGCGTGGGAGAAGCGGCAGCGTTATCCTCTCTTCGCGGATAATGAGATGAAACGGAGCGCAGCGCAACATACCGCCAGGTGAGGATAAAAAGTGAACCACAAAAGAAGACTAGATAAAATTATTTTATTTTATACGATTTGAATGAGCAACAGGTTGTGTTATTAGAATCGATTAAAATGCAGTAACTTTGATTCTTATTTTTTTTTCCCTAAAAAAAAAGATGTTTCTAATGTTTCAGTATTTTTTATTTTAATAATTTAAAAAGTCGGAAAAGACCTACCAACTGCTGTTTGAGAGGCTTATCCAGAGGGGGGGGGGGGGGGGGGGAGAGGTTTGGTTTGGTCAGCATAAACCATGGTTTAGGCAAGTGAAGTTCCAGAAGAAGGGAGCAGGAGTGCGAAGTAAAGGAAGGAAGGGCGGTAAGCGTACCGGCTTGGATCTATAAATAAAGCCACCGTCCCTCCGCCACTTTAGCCCTCTTGCTTTGTCCCCTACTATCGGCCCTCTGTTCCCCGTTGAGGAGTCCGTCGTCCCGAGAAAGGAAGGAAACCTAAATCACGATCGGTTGAAAAAAAGGTAAGTGCCTCCGATCTCGCGTTCGTGTTCTTGGAATGCTTGCTGCTTCGCCAAATCCGGCGTTTTTGGTGCTTAAATAAAAATGGATCTTTTGGATTTAGGTGCCTATTTGTCTTGGAAGGAAAAGTTGGGAGGTGTTCTTGCCCTTCTTCTTCTTTTTTTTTCCGTCGGTCTGTGGGTTTATTTGTTTCCTAAGTTTGTTATCAGGCAAGAAATTTGGTCTTTTGTTTTTCCTTAGGATGCTTAATTTTAATTCATTGTTCAAATTCCACTGTTCCTTTCCTATTTTTCATGTAACACGATGTGTCCTTTTCTTCATATTCTTTTGATAGTTGATTTTAATTTAGGACGGAATTGGTGCGAACTTTGTTTTTTTTAGATTCAAATGTTTTTTTTCCTATTGTTACTTGTTCTAGTTTTCCATTTATGCTTGATTAGGGTTTTTTCTTTGGAACTTTCTTCAATTTGTGGCATGTGAAAGTAATACCTCTCTGACTTCATCCTTCATTTTTTCACACAGTCTTCTTCTCCTCTCATTATTTCATTCCGTGGAACTGGAGATTGTCCAGTTTTTCTTCAATGTTACCTTAAAAATTACGAGGATTTAATCTTTTGTTGAGATTTTTTTTATCTTTCTCGATCTAATGCCCAACTCCATCTGTAGTTTCTCTTTTTTTTTTTAACCAGAAATTTCATCTTTGATTTGGTAGAAATAACGATCCACCTGAAGTAAAGTTGTATTTTTCTGCTTGTAGATCTCCTTCAACTGCAGCTTTAGAATTCCTTCACTACTTTTATTTCTGCGCACATTTTTTGATTTCTAACCGAGCTAAAAAATATCATTAGTTCAATCAGAAACCAACTTCGTTTGAATTTCCATGGAGCTCCAGATACTTTAGTTTTTTCTACATTATTTTCGTAGAAGCTGCAAGAAATTTGAGTGTTGTTTTTTTTTTCTTTTTGATATTTCATTGATCGAGCGAGTACTCAATTCGACCTAAAAAAAATTCTTTCGTTCTTTTTTGGGGGCACAGAAGTACCAAACACCATTCTCGCCATGGGGCTCTCGAGCCTGCCGACGCCGTCGGAGAGTGTGCTCACTCTCGTGCTCGTCAACACCGCCCTCACCGTCTCCATCCTCAAAGAGCTCCTCCGGTCCCTCCTCCACCTCCTCCGCCTCCGCGTCCCGCCGCCCTCGCACGCCGATCCTGCCGCCGCCAGAGACGCAACCGACCTGCCCAGCCTGACCGACCGATTCCGCACCCGATGCAGGCCGATCCGCTTTGGCTCCACCCTGGGGCGGCGGCGCGCCTCCCCCGACTGCCGAGTCTGCCTCGCCCGGTTCGAGCCGGACTCGGTGGTGAACCGGCTCCCCTGCGGCCACCTCTTCCACAAGGCCTGCCTGGAGACCTGGCTGGACTACCATCACGCCACGTGTCCTCTATGCCGGACTCACGTCCTCCAGGGCGAGAACTCGGGAGGCGCCGGCGGTATGTCCGCTGCCTCCTGGCCGTGGTTTTAGGGTTGCAGGACGTCGCTCACGGTGACCGCCACGGATGGTGTGATGTGCTGCCAGCTGCCTGCTACACACCTCATGATGTCGTCATGTGACAACAACAGAGTTTTTTTTTTGTTTCTTGGGTTGGGGTGTTCCTGGGGAACATAAATAGTTTGCTTGTGTACAGTCACTGCTTTCTACGTAACGCTAATCTAATTTTTTTTTCTTTTCCAGTACTAACTTTTTGAACGAAAGTGTTTCTCCTTTTCTGCGGTTATTTTTATAATAATTTCTTCGATAGCATATTTCGACGGAGCTCTTAAATTAAAGATATTTGAGACTAGTCGCATTCATTCTTCAATCTCGGACATTTAGGTAACGTAAGATCATTTTCGAAGGCCTCATAGATTTTAAATATATTATTTTAAAAACTCTGCCCAAGTTACTTTAGTGGGACTTTTATGAAAAGGATCAGGCAAGTGGAGGTATTGCAAAATTATTTATTTGCTAGGAAAGACCCTTTTATAGTATCTAGGGTACTAATAGTTTAAAATATTGTATTTAGGCACATTTTAGATTACATTTTTTTTAATAAATTGTCATTTAATTTGTACCATTATAAAAATCTTCTTAGGATTTATTGCATAAATAAAGGACAAATTTTTATTACTATTTCTAATCTAGATAAAAATGACTGTTATACATTAAATAAATAATCTAATTGCTCAGCACTCCACTGATACATGATGCCTGGTAATGAGGTAAAAATAGCTGACATTTATTTGGTTTTTTCAATTTTAATGCTGGCGAATTGCTGAATAGATTAAATCGACCTGTGATGCAGGATGTTCGCACCGTCATAACCAGAAAGCAGTGATAAAAAACCCCTATCCATCAAGGTACTACCACTGCTTTACGAGTTCCTTCTCTAATTGATGGAGCATCTCCTTTACCCGAAGCGATGAATGCGATCTAACACTCTTGACTATCCTCTTCTGATGGTTAGTACTCTTCAACCAAGCAATCCCCACCGACACCTGAACATTGCATGCTTCCAGTTTTGGGGAGAGATCCTCTATCTGGTACCTAAAATGAACCTGCAAAAAAAAAAAAAAAAAATCCCCAATGCATCAAAATCGCTGTCGATATGGAAGGACAACAAGGGAAAAAAAGAGAGAGAGAGGAGTTCTTACGTTGAAATTGTCCCCAAGAAGGACCCCTTGGAGGGCCATCACCTCTTCAAAAAGCCATCCGTTTTTGTCAGGCAAGGGGGACTTCTGCTGGGTGCTTGTCACTGCCCCTCCGTGTCGTGATACGCTCTTATCCAACTTATAATGAATCTGCCTCTGATACACGCCGGACTTGATCTCCTCCCACGGCGAAGTGGAGTAATCGATGCACCCGACCTTCTCCATTATTCTTTGCTCCAGAGGACTCCCGTCGAACAGCCGCAGCAGCGAGTTTATCTGATTCGTATCATTAAGAAAGGTCATTCGACGAGGAACATAGTCTGATTCCTATGACTGTAGAAGGGGCTTACATCAACGTCAATGGCAGAGGAGTAAACGTCTGAGACTTGAGCATCCTCCATGCCTAAGAATGATCCGGAATCATCGCTGTGGAGGGCTCCCGTTTCGGATTCCTTTTCGACTATCTGTATCTTCTGTTCCGGGCTCAGGGCTCTCGCTTTCCACAGTGCTATGATTGTCCTGTTAATTTTTTTCAAATTGTTTTACCGGAGTTTGGCTGTTGATGGTAATGGATTGACTATGAACAACTTGTTTTATCATCTTTGAGTGGCGTAGACTTACCTGTTGGCCACATTGAAGGACACAAATGATTGGAACTGAAACCTGAGTCGGCCATCCGTGTCCATCGACTTCGCTCCATGCCTTGCGTCCATGCCCTTGCCCTTCTGGAGGATGATAAGAAGAGAGGGACTGCCCATGGTCGCCAATGAAGGAGGAATCACTTGTATGTCATCAATGTCTTCCCATAGGAAGAAAAACTTGGTCCTGTGCCCAAAAAGGTTCGAATGAAACCCTATTACTCTCGGAGAGAGAAACAGGCGACCCTGGAGAGAAAAAAAATCATCCATGAAAAATGATGCAAGTTAATGAAGAAAAAAAGAGTCTTGTTTTGATCTAGAGTATCATGTTCTGGCATTTCCAGCACACATGCGATAGAAGGAAGTAACTCTTATGCATCCAAAGTTCCAGCAGAAACAAAAGAGAAGTACCTGAGCAGGCATTTTGCGCTTCAAGTGACAGGTGAAATCATTTATGAGAAATTCTTCCGGTGGCAGACCAAACAGCTTCTGGAAAGCAGAGTTCGTCTGCGGAGACCTCACAGTTATCTGCGCATCACAAAGTAGTAGACGTTGTCGATCAGCAGAGATCTCCAGCAGATGCACAATCTGAATGACTGAATCAAGGCTTTACCTTCTTCCCGATTTCTTTTTCCATCTTCGTTATGTACTCCGTGATAACCTCGCTGCCTTTTGTGTTGTTCAAGAAAACCCTCAGATGCAGCTTGGACTGGCATGCCTGGGCTAACGTTCCTTGCAGAGGAATCCATACATCTTCGAGCTCTGATGGATTGGACTTCACAAAGTTGATAACAGCATGACCGAGTGATGTTGCTTCGTCGAAAGGTCCATCGAAGTCGTACACATCTACATCCATCATGGATGGGGGACCGTCCATGGCATCGAATTCGAATATTTCTGCAAAGATGAGGCATATGTGAATGTTCAAAACAAAGAAGCTCATCTACCTGACATGGCATCTATAAGTTGATCAGGTGAAGTTGTGATCGTCAGAACAAACTCAGCAGAGGAACAGCGCAAGAATTAGACATGCAGCAATTGGCTTCTGATACTTTTCTACAAAGTACTTGAGCTAAAATGTATATGTGAAGACTAGCAAGATAGGAAACAGGAATGGAAAAGGAAGCTACCGTTCCAATGAGGATCCAATGTCTGGAACTTGATCGAGCTTGTTCTTGTTTTACCATTGCAAGTAAAGACAACATAAGGATCAGAGTATCCTGTCGAAGCCACAGGTGCAAGGCTACTGCCCTCAATTAAGGCAACAGTTAGAAGCCATCCATCTCCCTGTGCTTTGATCCCATGATCACTGCCTGCATATTAATGAGATAGAGTTACCGGTTGTGCAATGTGGCAATGTCAGGTTAATTTTGAGCAACAAAGATCATAATGCAGATGAGTCATATACAGTTAATGTTGCTTTTAGAATCAGAATCAGGAACTCAGCCAATCTCACCAAAAGCTATAAAAAAAAACATTAACCTCTTTGCTTCCTTGCCTGGAGGAATCTTCTAACTGTATTGAGAAAAAAATCAGCTTTTAAAACAAGTATCGCACAGACGATAATTTCCCCCATCGAGTCTGGCAGATCTAAGCCAGAAAACTCAAGCCCCTGCTTTGTACTAGGATTCGAGAGCAAGACGTGGATAAGCACAAACAAGAACATAAGCGCAGAAGACACGACCGGAACATTTCCAAAGAATCGAAGTGCCAGTTTCCAGTCTGACTCCTGCTCGGTTTGCAAGGAAGCTAACATCTGTTCCTTGCTGGATTTGGTTTCTTTTAGATCGACCGGTTTTATACTCTGTGATAGCAGATCGGAGAACTGAACATAGCTGTCTTTCAAACCTTGCCTCGCTCCATTTTCGATCGTTCTTTTCATAATAGTGTTCTGTAGAAAATTCATCTGCCATGTTATCACCAAATGAGAGGATTCCTCTTGGGATACCAATTCAGGCCCAGGCATTATGCTGAAAAGAAGCTCCACCCTAAAACTGTTGCCAAAAGGAACATCAGGCGTGCTGACACTTACTAAAACAGCGTAATTTTTCCCATCAGCCTTCAAGTAAGTATGCTCCTCCGTAGCTGATACAGCTGCTAATAATTTAGTCGCACCTTTCATATATGTAACTACTCTTTTCAAGCTTTCCCCACCATTTTCGAGTCTCCAAGGTTTGTCTTGAAGCCCAGTGGTCCCTTGAATCTGTGCTAGTGACTGCCAGAAATTTGAACTTGGTGAAAAGAGAAAGGAGTTCAAATTTCTTGGAGAAACAACATAAGATTGGTCGACAAGTATGCCACCTGACAAATTTGCAGGCATTTCACCTCCTTGATCTCTCGATTCTATGATTTTCAGCAATTCATCAAATGATGAGCTAGAGGATGCGTCGTCGGCGGTTATCTCCTTGGCCAGTACTTCTTGGGTTTTTTCAGGAAGATCAACATCCATAGTGGAAGAAGATGCAGGTTCTACATTTTTCCTATTCAGAATCTGAAGCACGCGATCCAGAAAAGTTCCGGCATTTGATTCATCTTCCTTGAGAGAATCCATTTCGTTGTGCCCTGAGGTTGAAGCGGTATCACCATCAGAAGATAATGAATGCATTCCTTTTGTCAACTCAGATGATTTATCCGAGACTGAAGTCGATGCAAACACATCAGAGAAGGACCGCTGGTTTGCAGACGATTCTTCGGTGTTCTTTTGATACAAAGATATAGCAAGACAAATTTCTCCTGCAGATAACAAGACAAATGACGATTCTAAAGTGGTATACGAACCAAAAAGGAAAAAAAAAAAGTAAAATAACACCAGGTCCTTTCCATACTTGAGAAAAGAACAGTAAAATGCATTGATGATAAAGAACACAATAAGATGCTCAGTAAATTGAAGAAAGTGCAACAAAAAAATATAGCAGCTCGAACTGCTCAACCAAGAAAAGAAAAAAAATCTTAGCAGTCTTTGTCATTCAACAATCCTATATTCAATACTGCCAATCAGGTCGAATTAAAGAATAGCTGCTTTTCATCTAATTTCTAACTGCTTATGATTTGGGAACCTTGCAACTTCTTGTCTTCCAATGTCTAACGTTATACGTTTCCTGCACCTTAAAATAGGGTCACCAATTAAGTTATTCAATTGGCAGGTTCTACTTATCGCAGAGATTGTCAGATCACCATACGGTCTTCAAAAGATTGAGATACATAAGATATAGCCATCTGAAACTTGTTCATTACTCAAGAGAAGCTGATATGACTAATGCAACTTGGATGAAGCAAAAACACCACCTTTTTTTTATGATGGAAAAGTTCAAAGTTCGGAAAACAATAGCTTAAATCTTAACTTTAGTTTGGTCTGTCATTTAAGGTTTATGATCATGATCTCCAGCAATAACTTTAACAGATCTAGGTACATATGGACTGGATTATCGATGTTTCATATTTTCAAGTACAAAAAATATGTACATTTTCATTGGAAAAAAAACTTGGTATTACCACAATCTTTGTTCTTGAACTTCTTGCCTTTGGGCTGCAGCTGATACCATCTTGTTCCAAGGGACAAGTTTTCGGCATCCAACACTTCAGAAATTAGCACCTTCACCTGTCCTAGGAAGTCATCAGCGAAGTACTTGTCTTCATCCAGGACAGACACCACAAGCTCCTCCCTGAGATCGCCAACCTTGAAGCTGAATTCTTCATCCCATGAGGGGTTCAGGTTCTTCTTGACAACCTTCGTTTTAGCTCGGTGCTTTCCTAGCTGCAACTTCACGTATGGATCACTCGAGCCATGATGATCTGCACCGACGAGGTTCCGGGCCTCGATGACATGCACAGAGAGCTTCATCGAAAGCAATTTTACAGCTGGATGAAACTAAAGAACTAGTAGATCACGGAACCTTCTAACACTGTTTCCATTAGGAAAAAAGATTAAGAAAAAATGACGTCAAATAGAAGAAAGGAAGGGGGAAAAAAAGAGCAGAGAGAAAACAAAATTCAGGAAACAGACTTCATGGAATTTATGTTTTGGCTTTTGGGGGGGTTTAGATTATCACCCCCCTCAGGTCCAAAATACCCAAGAAAAAAAGGTGAAAAAAAATCGATCACACTAACCCGGAGCTTATTAGAAAGATGGGCATCCAAAAGAGAGGGTAAATCCAGGACAATAATTGGCCAAAAACAGGGAGAAACGGAAACCCTAGTTATCCAGCTGAAACAGGAAATAGCACGACAGAAGAGATGGGAAGCTATTGATGAACGAGAGTAGGATCAGCGCTTCGCGATGGAGGTAGGAGAGGAGATCGGAGATCGGAGACCGGATAAAAATCCAAGCTTGAGCCTAATTTGGTCAGGGCCATTCAAACCTAACTTGTCAAAGAGGAAGAACATCCTTCCAGTCTTCCCGGATTGATATCTTCAAATTTTGACAGTCAAATTCCACATGGAGGATGACGACGGGCTTAATCAGATCACAGTTATCTTCAAATTAATTAATAATCTGCTCGAGAGGATCACCTGAATCTAGAAGGACTACTTTTCTACCCTATATATATAAAAAGAATCAGAGGCAACATGGAAACTTAGGACATAATGGAAACTTCCTTAGGATTGTCTGGTCCACAGTTGACTTCCAAGAAAATGTTTGACATTGACCCCACTTCATCAATTAACAAATAATTCATCATTTGGACATCATCTTCCCTACCACTACCTACCAGTCATCCATTCATTTTATATTAACGACATAAGCCAAATATTAAGCGTCTGCAGTATAAAGTTATCTATCGAGAAGAAGCACTCCTAAGGTTGGACTACATCAGAGGACATTTAATACATGATCAACTAATAAAGACTTGGTTAAAGTAAAAACTGTGTTTGAAAGTGGTGTTTTAATTGCTTTGAGAATAATTATATTTACATCTTATACTATTACTTAATTAAACTCTCACTCTTTCAGTTTTAAAACAGTAATTCTTTTTAAAATTTAAAAATATATACACATATTACTTTTTCAAGCCCTAGTGATGCCGATCGCGCTGGTTTTTACCCGCATTACCTGCCGAATGAGATCAGCCGGAAGGCGTCGTGTGTGGGGAAAAGGACGAGCTTGGTGGGTGCCTCATCCATGGAGGAGGTGAAGCGGCCTCAACCTCGGGGCAAATTGTCTTACCAGCATTTGGCCCAAGAAAAAAAGGGTAACTTTTTTGTACGTCAGCTTCAATAAAATTAGGAGGATGAGACTCTCGCTTCCTTCGCTCCTCAACTTCCTCTCTCTCTCTCTCTCTCTCTCTGGCCATTGGAGGCTTTCCGTCCGCCTCCCTCTAGCTGTGTCACGAGGTTTCATGGCTCAAATTTTGCATTCCCTTCACTTCCCCCAGATTCCCTTCCCTCCACCTGCTCCGGCCCTATCCTCCTCCGCTCCCGCCGTCCGCAATCGAGTCCGGTGCTCCGTCTCCGCCTCTCCGAGTGGCCTGGGGAGGACCAAGTCCGGCGCCGTCCCTTGGGGCTGCGAAATTGAGTCGCCGGAGAGCGCCTCCGCTCTGCAGCGCTGGCTGTCGGCCTCTGGCCTGCCTCCCCAGAAGCTGGAGATACAGAGGGTGGATGTCGGCGAGAGGGGCCTTGTTGCGCTCAAGAACATCCGCAAGGGAGAGAAGCTCCTCTTCGTACCGCCCTCCTTGGTTATTACGGCTGACTCGGTAACGGCGAACTCATTTCCCCTTATTCCTATTTGCTTTAAAAAAAATCATTTTTCAAAAGTGCAAACAGTTGCCCTTTTCTTTTAAAGAACAATGGCGTCAGCATTTTAACCGGCCGATGAGGGTTTCCCCATTTGTCAAGAGCATCAGATTCTACATTATAGTCAGTGCGGACTCAGAAAAATAAGAGCAAAAGTATCTTTTTACTTGATCCGTTATGCAGAAACTGATGGAAATTTTTTTTTAGTTTTGATGAAACGCTACATTTTGGACAAAATAAAATAGAAGTTATCACATGTGGGAAAAGCGAATTGACCAATACGATAGGTGAGAGAAGTGTAAATTAACCCTCGAAACTATCGCTTGTCTGGCACTTATCTGTTGTACCTTTTTGATAATTATAAAGGTAGAACTGAAGGAAATTAAACTTCATTTCTCTTTTGAACGCTAAGTTCACCTGCTAGCTATCAGCAGCGTGTCATGTACGATCCAACTTAAGAATTCCAAGTTCGGTTTTACAGGAATGGAGCTGCCCGGAAGTGGGAAATGTGTTGAAGAGAAATTCTGTACCAGATTGGCCATTGCTTGCCACCTACCTGATAAGTGAAGCAAGTTCCAAAACCTCTTCAAGGTGGAACAACTATATCTCAGCCTTGCCTCGACAACCATACTCGCTTTTGTACTGGTACGTTTTTGATTCTTAGATCTATGAAATGGGAAGTGACGGGAAGTTTGTTGCGAGAATAAGTACTAAACTGCCTAATCATGAGGATGTACTCTCAATCTATTCTCTACAGAGTTCATATGTCATTGCAGGACGCCTTCAGAATTGGACACATATTTGGTTGCATCAGAGATAAGAGAAAGAGCAATTGAAAGGACTACTAATGTTGTTGGCACGTACGAAGTTCTCCCTTGATGGTTCTCATATAGAAGTTATAATATGCTTTAAATTTTTCTGTTTGATCACAATCACCAATTTTTGTGTAGCCTGCTTTCACAGGTATAATGATTTAAGACTCAGGATTTTTTCAAAGCATCCAGAGCTGTTCCCAGAGGAGGTAGTTCTAGAAATTTGATAAGTAGTCCTTTTAATAATACGATTTGTGAGGAGATTTAGCAAACTCATAGATAATAGATATATTAAAAACATAGATACATCCTCAAGCTAACTTTCCTCAACAGGGAAATTACTTTGCTTTGACTTCATGGTTCTTGTAAAGTTTTTCAAGGTTGTGCAATTCTACAATTTGATGTCTCTATTTGTACTTCTACTACTATCTTTTCTTTGTTTGTTTACTTTGCTTTGTGAATATTCGATATGGAATCACAGAATGTTGCTAAATTTTATATAACATTTCAGGTATTTAACATTGATACATTTCTGTGGTCCTTTGGCATTCTTTTCTCACGGTTGGTGAGTATACATATGGTGTTATATCTGTTCAATGTTGAAATCACCTTTGACTACTTTTGTTTTTACCATATCCCTTCCTTTTGATTATGGGTTTATAATCTATTAGCTGTGCACTTGGGTTGGCAGGTACGCTTGCCATCAATGGATGGAAAAGTTGCGTTAGTTCCTTGGGCTGACATGCTTAATCATAGTCCACAGGTATCTCATTGTATTAAATAGAAACCTTCATAATATATTTTGATTCCAATGCATCAACAAGGTACTTTTATTTACGTTGTGCCTTATTTTTATCGGTAGATAAGAAATCCAGGTAGCACTGACTTTTATTGACAGTGATTAAAGTATTTATGACTTTTAATACCCATGTAAAATATGTGATGTTCACATCTGCTCATTGACAAAGTAGTCATGTTTAAATATGTTTTACTTATTTTTACTGGTAAATATGGGAATCCATGGAAGCCTCTCACTTTACTGACAGTGGTCAGAGTATTTATAATTTTTAGCATCCATGTAAAATATATGATTTTTGCATCTGTGCATCAAAAATTAGTCTTGTTTACATTGTAGCTTTTTTATTTTTTTATTTGTGAGGATAGGAATCAACCAAAGCACTGACTTCTTGTTGGTAGTGATCAAATTTTTATACATTTCAGCATCCATGTAAAACATATGATGCCTTCTGTGTCTGTGCTTTGCCATGTTATATTTAACTTTTTTCTAGACCTGCTAGATTCCTGTGTGACTATCCTAATTTGGTAGCAAGTCTAAATAACAAACAATTTATATATCAATGTTGCAGGTGGAAACATTCTTAGACTACGACAAATCATCAGGAGGAGTTGTTTTTATGACTGATCAATCGTATCAACCAGGTGAGCAGGTAATACATTTATCTGTATTATTAGTAGCTGTCAAAATGATTGAGTTAAATGATTGATAAAGACTGATAAAAATTATGATGTTATTGAAGCTTGAAGATCGTACATCAGTCACCTTGTAATTGTTAATTTTTAAATGAATGACAAATAATTTGATACATGCAACATAATTCTTGATGATCGAAGGCATGGATCTCTATCCTTTCAGTCACCTGAATAGTCTTATCTCTGTAGTACATTCTAATAAGAAGTTCTTTGATGCAAATTAACTATCATATTCAAAGAAAAATCAAGATATTCTTTCCATAAAATGATCATCGATTTTTTGTTAGTAAAATTTAAATAGTTATTTCTGTATCTAGCCAACTGGAATCAAGTTTAGTTATTGTTGATATTTGTTCTACTTGAATTAATGCACTTCTGTTTCTGTAGATCATAATATTGATGTATTAAAAGCTTTATCTTCATGGTGTTCATGTCAAGGCAATAATACATTTGAGCTGGAGATTAAACTAATTAGAAGCCATTTTGTCTGTAGTTATTTCATGGAGTATCTGCCCATATTTAAAAATATTAGTGGGAAGTTATGAATGGTTGACTTGGTTCTAAAAATATTCTGCAGGTTTTTATATCTTATGGGAAGAAATCCAACGGAGAGCTATTGTTGTCATATGGTTTTGTGCCAAAGGATGGTACAAACCCGAGTGATTCAGTTGAATTGTCATTGGGTCTAAAAAAATCTGACAAGTGCTACAAAGAAAAGCTGGAAGCTCTGAGAAACTATGGTTTGTCAACGTAAGTGCTGAAGACATCTGAAACCTGGTCATCAAGATAATTGCAACAATGTAGAGTAGGTGCAAGCTTTATAAGTCAACCTAAAGCTTTGCTTACATGGAGATTTTTAAAATATTACTCAAGTATAAAATATGAACTTGTTGAAAGTACTCATACCCGCCGTACTCATCTTGGACTGGACTGGGTAGGATACATAGATTGTGCCGGATGTGGTACCAATACATGGTCATATAGTCATTAGTGAGATTTTTTTCATTTTGTAAAAACATATACCGTTAAATGGCATGATCAACTCAGTTATGTACCAAGTAGCACTATGCCAGTCCAGGTGCACGGGTCCAAATTGGTTGGCTCACATACCGGTCCTTTCATGGACTGATGTTTGCCATAATACCTGTCTGGTAATGTCAGGAACTCTTAACATTGGGATGAACTATCTTGCACTGAAGTTGGCAAATACTTTTTCGTTAATATCAAAATTGTGTTATGTTGTTGATGGTTTTAGGCAAGATGAGAAGTAAGTACTTTGCAATTGGTTAGAGCAATAAGGCTTGATAGCAGAGGTTCTGTGAGCTCGAGACACAAAATTTTTTTTAAAAAAAGGCTTTAGGCAAGACTAATTTTTAATGAAACTTATTAGATTTTGGATTTTTTTCCTCAATATATTGTCAAAACTGGTGAATAATCTGGGGTTTCATCTGAGGCAGGCCTCAAAGGTTCCCGTTGCAGATTACTGGTTGGCCAGTGGAGATGATGGCATATTCCTACCTTATTGTCAGCCCGCCAAATATGAGTCAAAACTTTAAAGAGGTTTGGTAGTTTTTTCCCATAGTAGCAAGATTAGAATAATTTAATGATTGCCTAGTTTTATTATTTATTCATATACTAACAAAAAAACTCACAGAAAATATACTTGTATTAGGAATACAGAAAGATATGCTACCTACAGACCTTTGTTACTTGTTTTTTTTATAAAACTAGGTGAGTATTGAACCCACAACCTCCTATATAGAACCCAATTGCTCTAACCAGAGGGATGTACACTTTGTGTACCGTATAATTTTATAAGAAACCTTTATTACTTGTTAATGTACAAGAAACATACTTGGAACGTATAATTGTATCAGTAATACAGGAAAATATTCTATCTGCAGAGTCTAAAACTAAGATCCAGTACTTGTGGAATGCTTCAGATGTTCCATTGCTCAGTGATGCAGTTTTGCTATTTGAAACATGAAAAATAGTAAAATGGACAAGTGAACTCTAGATACTTATTTATCTAAGATGAATAATATCCACAATATGAAATATGAATAATTGCACCATTGTTTCGTTTACAGTGGCTTTAGGAATTTGATATACTATGAAAAGTTTGAAAAAATGGATATCTGTAGTTCTGCACTGTAATAAATGCAAGTTTGAGATTATTAAACACGAGCAAGTGTTGAAACTGGAGTTTTACTTGTCACAATGTACTTCATCTCAAATATAGTTTGCCAATTATAGCATATTATCAAGCCTGAATTTGAAATTTGCTGAATGATAGAAACCAGGAATTTAGTTGACTGTATGGTAAGATTCATGGGAAGCTAACATGCTTTTTGGGGAGTTCAGACAATAGGAAGTATCAACATCAATTAAATTAATGACAATATTTATAAGTTCTTGCGGTTTGCAAAAAGTGTCTTCATTAATCAAGCTGTATGTTTAAGTATCAAAGATGTATAATGGCTGCATACATGTCAAAATAAGTGCAATATAAATTGAACATTCCCATTCCTGTTTACTTCTCTTTAGATTTCTGAGCTGAAAATTCCATTGTCTTATTCATGGAATTGTAGATGGCTGCTGCTGCATCAAATAAAAGTGAATCCAAGACAGGAAAGAAGTATCCAGAATTGGAGGAACAAGCTCTCCAGTTCCTCTTGGATTGCTGTGAAACAAGCATATCAAAATATACCAAATTCTTAGAGGTCATTGACTTTTTTTTGTTATCTATTTATATCATTTAGCATGCAATTATTTTAGAATAGACCTAGAGACTAACTAGTTCCCGAACACACAACTGTGGACCAGAAGATAGATGACCAATGGGTGTGCACATCCTGTGCAATCGTGAGTTCAATGTACCAATTGAAACCAAGTTTTATGTATTGAAACAATAATGAGAAACATAACAAAGTCTGTGGTCGCTAGAGGAGGTCTGCTAATAATGCTATGATAGGATGTTAAGGGGAAGTTGGAAGCTCTAATCCTGCAATAGCATGTACGTATTTTTAATTATATCTAATCCTGCAAGTAATAGTCTTGTTTGGCATGGACTTTTTATGTGTTCTAAATTAACCCCATGAGTCTTGCATGTTTGTATGATTCTTTAATCCAGATTTATCTGTTTTAAACTGGAAATGGATGATTACATTTACATTTTTATTCTCACATTCTCTTAATTTCATAAACTTCGAAGATTGAAATTCATTGGCAGCTTATAATTAAAAATGCTTTTATGACAAGTTCCACTTTAGAGTATTGGAAAAAAAGTATATTTAAACATATAAACCGCATCATTTATGTAAAAAGGAGGATTCCTGCCTCTAGCTAGAATTTGATTAAAATATACTTTGCTAATAATAAACCTTATGATGCTAAACTTAACGTGTGAACCTTGTGCCTTGCTGATCAATTAACTAACAATCCAGCTGTGTAATATCGATTCTAAAGGTCTTGGCTTTAATATGGTTCATGGACTTCCAGGGTGGTGGTAACACTGCTTCAGAAGCATTAAGTGCAAAGCAGGCCAACCGGAAATCACTTCTGAAAATGCTGGCAACAGATCTGTGCACCAGCGAGCGAAGAATTCTGTATCGTACACAATATGTAAGTCATACTAATCTCCATTTAGAAACCTTCTTTACATATATAAATTGAGAATATCTCGAATTATTCATTTACCAAGAACGTACCTTTTGGCATAAGGCCTAATGCAGTTCTATGACCTGTTTACTTGTTTCCGTGTACATCAGAAATCAAGTTTATTTGGGTCATTTAGCAGTATTTTCGTTAGATGATCGTGAAGTTTTCTACCAAGTGATGATTGCTTGATATGGCCTGCAGATACTTCGAAGGAGGTTGAGGGACATGAGGAGTGGTGAACTAAGAGCCCTGACGTTATTAAATGGATTCAGAAAGTTTTTCAAATAGGGAGCTTGAAGGTCCTCGTGCAGTTGCTAAAGCTGATCAATTTCTACTTTTTTCATATCTTTTGTTGCTAAAAGCTGTCTATTTCCTAGCTATTCTTCCTTTTATTTTCATATAGCTTTCAGATTTTGTAACTCATTTACGAGATCTGCTCTTGCATCATTTTACCATGATGGAAACAGATGAATCAATCGACATGATTAAAAGTTTGATGAGTGGTGAGTCTCTTGATTGTTGTGCTGTTTGATGCAATTATGCGGCCGATGTTGGTGATTTAAAACTAGGACCAGATCTTGAACTGACGTGATTGTTCATTCTTGGTTGGAACAGTGCGATTGGTCCAAATAAAAAATATAAATAAGGAAATTTATAAAAACTTGGTATGTAGAACAGTTTTTGTCTTGTCAAAGTTCAACTGATTTTGATTGTATTTCATTGGATTTGTTAGTTTCATCCAGTGAGAGGCGTTTTAAGTTTGGCTATCAATCTTTGCAAAATTTGATTTCACTCATTCTAGGGGTTCTCCTTGAAAACCACGCAAGTTGAGTCCCAGGGAAGAAAAGGTTGCAGAATCATAAGGGGTGGATATATAGTTACGATAAAATAGAGAGAATGTGTTTGAGCTAATTTAATCCGAAGTCTCACCAAGATTTTTAGCTGTGATTTTATTTGAATTGCTTTGATCCATTATACTCGGGAATTTGTGGCCCAAACAGTTAATAAACGGGTCTCCATTTAAAATGTATTCATAAAACGCAGACCGAAAATTTATTCATTTAGCCCATCATGGGTTCATACTGCCCAATAAATTGATCATCTTTTAAACCCAGTTTCTCCCAGTGCCAAACTTATCTTTCACCTGCTCAATTCTTTCAAATCCAGTCGAGGCGACCATGGAGGGAGCCGCCTCCTTCCACTCCCACTCCTACTTCTCTTCCACCCTTTTCGCCCCAAAAAAATCTTCCCCTCCCTTCTCCTTCAGCACTCGCGGTACAATTCCCAGTGCTCGAATGTCCCCTCACTCTATAGGTAAAAAGTCTGCCTTTTGTGATTATATAGTTGTTGGACTGAAGCTCACTGGGATAGAATTCATGCCATAGGACCTCCTGGCTCAAGGAGGAAGATCAACGATAGGCTAAATGTGGATATTTCGCCTCACAGAGCTGGTATGGTTCAAGAAAAGAGCTTTTTTTTTCTTTTTATGTTTTTTTCATAATTTTCTTTTCTGCTTGGGTGATTATTCTTTCTTGTGAGGAACAGCGTCTGCCGTGAGATTGTTGAGGATTGAACACGGTGGGGCTTTTGCTGACCTCTTGAATGAGAAGGGAAGGAAGTCGGCAGAGAACGAGATGGGTTACGTTGAAAGGACCCTTGGATTTCGCACGCGGGATTTGGATGATAGAGACATAAGACTGGTCTGTAAAGTCGGGATTTTTTTTTTCCTTTTGCTTCTTTCCATTTGCAGTTCTTGTTAATTGCAGTGCCTCCTTTTATAAAAAGGGGAACTTTGATGCCTCATATTTTGGTATTTCTATCTCTCCCTTGAAGGAAGATGACTATCTTAAAATCAAATCATTGAGTGAAGTAAATAATGATATATCTATATTGATGACCTGAACATTTGTTCTTTAGTGGACTTAGTTGCCTTGCTGTTGTAGGTGACAGAAATTGTTGGGGGAACTGTTCGTTGGAGACGTTATCTTGATCATCTTATCATGTCGCTTTGCAGTGACGAGAAGATGTTTATGGACATGGAACCACTTCTGTTACAAGTATATATTTTATACGCTTGGGCTACTGATAGGAAGATCTTATTATATGACAAAGTGCAGCATCTATGTTTCTTTTGTATGGATGCAGTTTAACAGACCCGTTTCTGTGAGTTATATTATGCATCATTTCTAATACCCACAAAAAGATTTAACACCTGGTTAGATTCATGTGCTTAATGAGACATAATGCAAAATTGTATTTTAGAGTAATCTAGTCAATTTTATTATGTGGCACAGGTGCTAGCATTCTCTTTCATATTTTTTAGGTACTTCGGATTGGATTTTATGAGATTATCAAGTTAGGCATGCCACCATATGCAGTTGTTAATGAGGTAATGCCTGCTTCACTTGATATTTCTTCTGTATTTTCAATTTAAAATAGATTTAGTTTAAACTTTTAGATGTTCTATTTCTCTTGAAACCATAATCTAATTCTTGCTTGCAATTTATGTCAAAATTTCCAGAATGTTAAGCTTGCTAAAAGGGCTTTAAGACCTGGAGCTGGAAATTTGGTTAATGGAATTTTACGGAAGCTGATTTCCTTGAAGGTTTGGGGTCATGTAGTTACTGGTTTTGTTTGACCAATATTCGTTGCTCATTTCATTTTAGTGTGACCTTGGTATTGTTCTCTTTCAGGAAACAGATTCACTCCCCCTGCCAAAGGTTGCTGGTGATGATCGTGCACAAGCACGTGCTCTTGCCGTTATACATTCTCACCCTGTGGTTAGTTTTTGCCTGTTCAGAGGTTCATTTAATAAGTATATTGTATAGAGAAGTGCAGGTAAATCTTTTCTTCTCCTTTTTAGTGGATGGTGAGGAGATGGATGAGATTTTGGGGGACTGAGCAATCTGTGAGATTAATGAATTGGAACAACAGTGAACCTTACTATGGGCTCAGGTTTGTATGCCAAATTATTAGTTTCATTCAACATATAACAACAGTGAACCTTACCATGAACTCACTTCCTGGTAGGGCCAATACTGCAAAAGGTTATACAAGGGCTGATCTTGTTAATCAGCTGAAATCTTTGAAGGTGATCTTCTTCTTCTTCTTTTCTCAAAGTAGTAATGCATGTTTGGACCAAGGTTTTGAGTACTGGTATCAGTACTGATACTTGTACCAAGTGCAGAAGAAACTTTAAAACAGCTTCTATATTGGCTTGATAAACTCTTGGGGCCTTTATTCACTTGCAGTCCAAATGACTATTGTTTGTAGTTTACTTAATTGTTGATGAACTCAGGTTCCCCATGAGCTTTCTACATTTTTGGAGGATTTTGTGCGTCTTCAAACTGGAATGCAGGTATCACAATAATTGGTAATGGTACTTGGTAACTAGTATGATGCAATTTTCTTGGTCTTACGACCATTATAGGTTCATTGATTATTTTGCCCCCAGACACCGCCAACATATATTTGTTAACAAAAGCAGTAATATGATTTGCTGCATGATAATATTTCAAGAGATGTTTTTATGCCACATGCAAGTTCTAGTCATAGTGTACCATATTTTTTTTAGAACTTAATGAGTTTTGAACCCAAGACCTCATGATCCTCCCGTATAGAGCCCAATTACTCTAACCAGAGGGATATACACTTTGTGTACAAAAATATGATAATGTTGAGAGTGGGATTTGAACCTACATGTGATTTATGGGGACTTGATAGCCTGAAAATTTGATCTTCATGTCACAAAAGATACCACATTCTTGGATTATTTGCCAGGCAATTTTGGTTGCTTTGAGGACAGATGGGTGCTTTATTTTTATGTTAATTCTGAAGGAATGCTGCTTTTTTTAAAACAAGTAAGATTGCATTCAGTTCACCAATCTGAAATGTTACGATATATAATGTAAAAGGAGATGAGAAAAAACCACAAGAGGAAACATACAAAAAAAGTAGAAAGATGCAAAATATGGGAGAGAAACTAAGGAATCAAGCAAACAATGAAAACAGAGCAGCATGGAAAACACAAGAAACCAGGTATCTCCTTATCATGAGCTCTCACGGAGGCAAGTAATTGGTAAAGAATGCAAGGGCAGCAGCTGTTCTAATAACCAAAGCCCCTGCTGATTTTAATTCCACTGTGAAGCGCCTCCTGTTTCTCTCTTCCTGGAGCATCCAATCCCACACTAGTAGCTGCTTCATTTTCAAGAGCTTGTCTTCCTTCTTGCCCTTATCAAGCCACTGTCGGCTTTAATGCTTAAAGGCTTGACATTGAGTTGATTTAGGAAGTAACTCCATCCATTCCTGCTATATGGGCACTCAAGAAAGATGTGATCCCTTGTCAACTTCATCTAAGCATAGAGCACAATGCTGATCCACCATGATGCCCTTACATATCAACCTCATTTTGATGTGCAGCTTATCCTTTCTCATTAGCCTATGAAAGACATTCAACTCTAATGGTAGCTTTAGTCTCCGGAAATGGCCAGCTTCTTCATTTCTTATTCCCGAATCCTTCTTGAAGTTGTACAAGGAACCAACTGAGAACCCCCCATTAGCCATCCAACACCAATTAATCCTCTTTGACCTTTGGATAGTGTAACGCTTGCCATATCAGCATTTAAATTGAGTGCTGCTGAAGGAATGCTGCTTTGAGAACATTTATTTACTTAAAACAATTTATACGGAGTAAATCATCGTTTCAAATAATTCTATTTGTCACCTATTTTCTCCATTATTCTATCATCTTTTCCAAATATTACTTTGTTGATTCTATCTTTTTTTTTCTTCATGTTCTTCTTTTCTATGTTTCCACCTTCCACTAATATCTGCTGAAGACCCAAGTTTCCATTAAATCCTTTGTTTTTAATACAATTTCCTTCATATTTTCTTTCTTTTTCCTGTTCCTTCCTTATTGTTTTATAATTCTTTATTTTTTTCCTTACGTCGTCTATGCCTACCACAATATTAGTCACTAATCCAAAATGATGAATAAAAATGGTAGGATTCAAGTTGCCTTTGCATTACCTGATTTGCTGACAATGTATATGAGAAACCAGTCGCCAATTTCTATATGGTGTTGATTGATGGAAGACTTTATGCTGACATATAAGTTAGATACAAAAGAAACTTAACAGCACGCTCCAGGAAACTTTTTATAATGAAGGATGTTTAAAATACCTCAAAGTTATTCTGAAAACTCATTTATGAAAATAGTATAGAACTGCTCTTAAGATTTTGCCTCGACAATTTTCAGTATTCTAAGAATCACACAGCAAGTCATACTACTTGCATGGTTATCCAAGTCTGATATTTTAATTTATTACTTACTGAAATTGTACTGGGATGTGATTTTGGTTTATTTTGGATCATTATTTTGCAATTATTGGTTCTAAAATTCTTTTCTTTTGCATCTATGGAGGCTGTTATACAAGCTGGACTACTAAAAGAAGGTTTCTGTTCAGTTCAGGATGAGAGTGCAGGTTAGTGAATTTGTTAAGACTTTCCTTTCAATGCACATATACTAGGTTAAAAACTTTCAATTGCGGGTTACAAACTTTTTAAATAATTCCATCACTTGTTGCATAACATTTGGTATGAGTTTTTTATTTGATATCTAAGTTGTTCTGTCACAGAGGTTTTTAAGTTGTTCCTTTTAAGGCACATATACTCTCTTATGTTTCTAAATTTTTAAGGTGCTAAAAAATTTCTAGAGAGACGAATATAGAATATCTGATACATTTCAGAATATCTTTCAGATTTGTTTTGGGACCATAAAGACATGATGCAGGACCTAGTAAGATATTCACCTCCCTTAACTGACATTCATACAGGTCTGGTTGTGTCCGTCGTGGACCCACAACCAGGAGATACCATTGTTGATTGTTGTGCTGCCCCTGGTGGAAAAACTCTTTATATGGCATCACGTCTGAGAGGCCAAGGTGATCTATCATTCTTGATTAAGTTTTTTCTAAGTGTTTCATTTTACTTTTCTGTTTCCTTTGACATGATAAACATGTAGTAAATAGCTCTAGGGGGATTCAGTAGCCATCTAGTTATATCCTCCAATTTGATATTGTAAATTACTTGTTTTCCAAAACTTTGGGGAGGGCTGATTTGATCATAATGCTCAAAACTACAAGCTTTTTCATTCAAGGCAGTAGGAGAACTTTATGAAAGTTTATTTAAACTTAAAAGAGTAGTCAAGCTTTTGGTAGGAGACTGGAGAACAAATGGCTCTGAAAATGGTGTGTCTAACCACATAATAGTTCGATGATGTATGATAATTTTTGCCCTGATTTTATGATCTTAGCTTTGATATCAAATCTTATATACATAAACATATCAAGTCTAGTCAAAGTTGCCTTTCTACATGTTGATACCATGCGGTCGTGTCATCTTGTAGAGATTGAGCTTGAAATTTATTTCTGATATTTTTTGAAGGTATGGTCTTGGCAATTGACATAAATAAAGGACGCCTAAGAATTCTCAAAGAAGCATCAAGATCACATAATGTCAATGATGTGGTTACTACTTCTAGTGCTGACCTTCGCTTATATGCTGTGAGTACATGTTTTAATATCTGAAAGTTAAATTGTATATGGATTTTCTCTAGTTGTTACTAGTTATATCTTCAAGTATTATTATAGCTCTTACATGTGATCCTTGGAAAATGTCACTTCTATCTGCTTGATATGAATACTTTTCTATCGGCAAGAAAAGTAATTTGGCTTTGTTTACCTTTCTTAATGTACATTTTTTGTGCATGAAATGAAGACATTTGTATGTAACATTGATTATACTAAAGCTGCATATTCAATTTTCCATCTGGAGTTTATATCAGCTATAACGATGAATTGGTAGAAGGGAGCACAATGTATATTTTGCCTTTGTATATGCACATGCAGATGTATATTTTGTACCATCTTAATATCTTTTGCTCATTGGTTTATCATTGCTTTTCTAGCTGGCTAGTTGCTATTCTGAAATTTTGGGAATAACATTGTTAACCTTTCCTCTTTTCTTTATAATAAATGTATTGTCTTACTCTTACTTTAGGAAAAGCATAATTTGAACTTCGACAAAGTATTATTGGATGCTCCCTGCTCTGGACTGGGCGTCCTTTCCAAGGTACTTACTTTTAGTGTGTAAGCTTGTCTTCGCTAGTTTCTGAGATACATGCAAGTTGGACTTCTTAATCAGGAAAAAGCTGTTGAGTTCTTATGTATGCTATAAAATGATTGTCTGGAAGCCAGTGTCATCCAGTTTATTGGTCCAGTTGAAAATGCATACTACTTTATTGGTCACCACTCCAATGATTTTTCTTATTTCACATGATGGTGTCTATGAACAATGATACTACTTCCCACCCTTTTTTTTAAAGCGAGCAGATTTGCGCTGGAACAGACGACTGGAAGACTTGGAGCAGTTGAAGAATTTGCAAGATGAGCTCCTTCATGCAGCCTCCATGTGAGGATCTTTTGCCTCATCCCTTTGCCTTGTATATTATCAACATTTGCTTTCTTCATCTGTAGCGATGGTCGAATCTAGATATTTATGGTCCTGATCTGCACCGTTTTGAAATAACCTAGTGATACACCTCGATCACAATTCACAGTAAAACCAGCAGTTCAGTTGCCCTCTTTATCCTTTTGGACAGAACAAGCCAACAGGAATTAATCCTCTAATAGAACTTTCCGTCACATAGTCTACAGCAGATTTGACTTCTCATCTTTCTGTTTTAATAACTTTTATGTTATCCAGTTGAGAGCGTGCCGGTTCTTTCATGCTTTGCAGATACTGCAAGCACATCTTACGCATGTATTCCTGCATTCAATTTGTGTAGGTTGGTGAAGCCCGGCGGTGTACTCGTGTACAGTACTTGCTCCATTGATCCTGATGAGAATGAGGAGAGAGTTGCAGCATTTCTCCTCAGACACCCGGTTTGAACACCATTTTTTATTCTCTTTTTGTACCATAAGACTCTTAAATCTGATCTCTTTGTTTTGGAGAAAAAGGGCATCTCTTTTTTAATCATGCTGTGTGATATCCAGCCCTGTGCCATTTTGTTTTGCAGGAATTCACTGTACATCCAGTGCATGGATACGTTCCTCCAGATTTCATTACAGAGGAAGGTTATTACTTCTCAAACCCGGTCAGGCATCGCATTGATGGATCCTTTGCAGCTCGGCTGGTCAAATCCTCGGCATGATCCTTTGTGCTCTTCAACCCTCCCGGGCAGTTTAATCACTTCTTTCTCTTAAGCAGAGTAGACCAGTCGCAATTATTTTCCAAGGCAAGAACGTGCATCTTTCTCTTTCAGCGACTGTCTGTTCCATCGCTCTCTTTAGGAGAGAAAATGCAATCACTACGACGCAAGATTGTTCAAACCCTAATTTTGTTTCAGGTTGTAGCGCATGAGTTTGGCAGATTTCAGTTTGTGGTCAACAAGCAGCTAAGTGGTGCGAAAGATGTGGATTTTTTTTGTCTATGAAATGTGTTTGTTGTACAGACAAGGATTTTTTACCTTTGTTTTCTAGCTTGATTAATAAAAATAAGTTTTACCTGAGAGAGGCTGGATTTTACATGCAAGAGATTGCTTGCTGCATTTGGAGATTGCAGTGCTAAGAAAAAGAATTAATAAACACCAAACTATCGTAATTTTCTCACAAAAAGCATGTTTCATGAACCGTACAGTTTTTAAAAGTTAAGGGACAAAATTCAACATAAACAATTCACAACAAGGTCATTACAATATGATGTAATATATATTTTTGAGCCTATTTGGAGTACCGATTGCTCCACGTCCGAACCCTTCACGTCGCGTGACGCGATGACGGCCCTGCCGGTGGTTTGGGCCCGCTCTCGAACCCTAACCATGAGGCTGCTGCTTCCTCGCTTCCGCCCTTTCTCCGCCGTCGCCGCCACCGCCGGCGGGGTGTCCGTGAAGAAGGTTACAAGGTCCAACTTCCAGGCGGCGTTGGAGGACCTTCGGGCCCGCGTGCATGAGGCGGACTTCGTCGCGGTCGACCTCGAGATGACCGGCGTGACGAGTGGTCCGTGGAGGGACTCATTCGAGTTCGACCGCTCCGACGTCCGCTACCTCAAGTTGAAGGACTCGGCCGAGAGGTTCGCCGTGGTGCAGTTCGGGGTCTGCCCCTTCCGGTGGGAGGCGTCCCGGAGATCCTTCGTCGCCCACCCGTGAGTTCCTCGAGCTCTAGAAAGGTTTCTGTTTGCATATGCTAGGGTTTAACTGTGGCTTTTAAGCGTTTGCACCGTTCATTTCATCTCTTAACTGTGGGGGGAAAAAGCTCTTTTTATTCTCAACTGAAATGTTGCTTCATGGTGATCTACCTTGTGTTTTGGTTTCCCTTTTTTTCACTCGGAAAATAGACTTGCTTAACTAGTATGGTAATGTGTCTGGCTGTAGAATCATCTGTATTGGCATTTGATTGATCGAGATCAAAATTGCCTAATTATTTTGTGTTATTAAGAAAACTACACGTTGTCTATTGTTACATGTGATGTGATGACTGGCATCTTATATTGCTTGGCAGGCACAACTTCTACATATTTCCGAGGAAAGAGCTTCCAGTTCATGAACCATCCTCTGAATTTCTGTGCCAGACAACCTCGATAGGCTTCCTTGCTAAATATCAATTTGACTTCAACGCATGTATACACGAAGGTGCTTTTTCTCAAATTTCAACTCTTTAATTCCAGCTCTAACTTGAGTATCATTTTTCCAGCATATAGCTGACGCCAATAAAGAACATATGGTTACTGTGTCTGTAACCAATCATGCCATTATCCTGTAATATTTTGGAAGCATTATCTCATTGCCTGAACGCAATGGCATGGGAGCACCGCCCAAACTTGACCGAACATTTTATGGATTTTCAAACCTTTCTTGAGGATCTTATGAAGTTTTTGATTGGTGGTCTGAGTATTTTGTTAGTTGTAGTTGTCAAATAATTTCTATGTCGATGTTTATTCAAATACTTAAGCATCTGGGTAATCTCAGGAATATCTTATTTATCCAGAGAACAAGAAGCAGAAGCTCTTAAATGTTTATCTTCAGATTATCTTGAAGGATTAGTTTGTTCCTTTAGTAATTTGGACGAGCATGTGGATATACCACTGGTGAGAACATCTGACCTCCTTTTTACGGAAAGAATGAAAAGTAGATTTCATGAATGGCGTGATTCTATATTAAGGAGTCCCAACAGAGGCTCCACTTCCGAGGAAGGCACAAATAACAACAACATGCAGTTTCAAACAGTTTTCTTTAAGATGCGTCCAGCTCTCATGCTAAATGGGTTCAGCTCTCATCAGATGAAGTTAATCCAATTGGTAATGTCTTAACTTAATAGTATTTGGGTTTCATCCATGAATTAAATCACTAGTCAGTCATCCGAAATTAATTGAATATCTTCAGGATTTCTTCTGATAGTTCCATTTTTTTTATTCCATATTCTATCATTTTGCCCATTTTATTTACATGATGCTAAAAATTGGGTTTTGAAGCTGCATATCTACATGCTAGCATATTTTCTCAAATTTTTAGTCATAATTTTAGGCAAACATTGCATGAATAATTATTGTGTTTGAAAATATTGCACCTCTTGTGCTTAGAACAAGCAGTAGCAGATCCTTCAGTTTTGTTTTAATTTCTATCTGGGTTTATCTGAAGCTTCTTGCATGTTTCCCTAATTATTAATAAATCAAACAATACCTTAGGGCTAATATCAAAACGATGCCTCTTGAGTCTTGACCCGCTACAGAGTATCCTTGTGTTACCAATTTTTTCTTCACTCTGGAATTCCAATGATAAAGCAGCTTGAATCAGTTATGTTAGAAATATTAATATCTTTTTATTTCCTTGAGCTATCCTTCATCTATTGCAGGTTTTGAGAAAGCACTTCAAAGATCTTGTATATATCCGTGTTGCTGATGAGGATATCTCATGGCAGAGGAGAGTAGTTTATGTAGACACAGATGAAGATAAGGCACTGCTAATGGTAAGAAAAAAATATATGCATGATAATACATTTTGAAATTTTTTGTCTGTGAGAATTATTAAATTTTGGATTAATGTATCTTAATTACTTTGTTTCAAGTTCACGTGTAAATAATTGGAGCTCTGTCATGAGCTGATATCTAGGTTCTGACTCAAGGCATTGGAGAGCAATCGTAGTTGCATTCATTATACTTCTCAACTGAGATTGAACCAGGTCTTATGTGTTAATATGGTTATTCTTGCTGCAAAAGAATAATTGAAGTTTTCCTTTGAATGTATGTTCTTTGAAGTTGCTAATCTCCCTTTTGAAGTACTCAGGAAACTCCATGATTTGTTCCAACTTGGGGAGTACCACTTATAAAATATTGCAGAAGCTGTCCAATACCTTTTGAAAATTGACCGTGATGAAGCATGCATGCCTAAAAAAATTGTCCTGTCCATGTTGGAAGCCATAATTATATCGGACATTAACATGTGTTAGATGCTCCAAATCATGTTAGGCATGTGGATCTTAGTCTAAAATCTCAATCAGTATTACCAACTGAGAATGATTCATAAATTTGTCACTTATTTATTATGCTAATCGCTCTTTGCCTTTCACGGGACAGAAAGAGGTCCAGGAAGATCTGATAAGAAATGCAGAAGAAAGAGTCAGGTCTGCTGTTGGATTTCGCCATGTCGTAGATCTTCTTGTATCAGAAGGAAAATTGATTGTTGGACATAATTGTCTTTTAGGTATATTATTTATTATAATATTTTGTATATACTTCATTAGCATCTTAATCAATTTTCTCTTTTGTATTTCACAGATTTTGCTCATGTTTACAGCAAGTTCTTTGGTCAGCTTCCTTCATCAATGGCAGAGTTTGCATTGGCTTTGCATGAAAAATTTCCACACATTATTGACACCAAGCATCTTTTGAACTCTAACCTAGAAATACAGTATTTGATGAAAAGGAGTGGCAAGTCACTTTCATCTGCATTCGCTCTATTGTGCCCTAATGTTTCTCCAGTATCCCACAGTTTCACATCCAATTCTTATTTGAGATTTGACGTTCAAGAAGATGAATCTGGGTATACTTTCTTAATGGACTTATTCCATTCGATTTGTTTTTTCATGGACAACTACCACCTTGATATCTTGTATTCTTTTTGCATTTTCAGTTAAAAATCTTCTCAGTCCATTGTTTTAAGTTTTCATAGTGATATGAGTATCTTAATGTTATGCAGAATTTCCTTTTGAATTCAGCCAGCTGCATAAAGTCTTTGCTTAACGAGGGATATTAGTGCATTTGTCAATATAATGGTGTTTTATGTTTCTGTGTGATCTGATTAGTATGAAAACCAAATTTTAGCTTCTGTTTCGTTGTACTTGATTTACTTTCTTACATTTAAAAGAAAGATTATGACACCAATTATATTCTTAGTAACTGTGGAGAATACAACTGACTCAAACACATGGTGATGAGGCTCATTTCTTAATTTTACATCTGATCAGTCTTCTTAGAAGGTCTAGGTGGTTCTAAAGATTGTCATAATGGCATTACACTTTCTTATTTGTATTCATAACTGAACAGAGGATTTCAACAGTATGCAAAGATCAAGTGAGATTTATTTGTTGAAGGGGTGAACACTTGAAAATGAACATGATTGCCATAAGGGCAAACATATTATTCCCTTCTAAAGTAAAGAAATTAAACATGAAGTTTTCAGCCTCCACGTAGTGCTTCACATTATAATTGATCTGCTAGTAAATATAAACTTAGGTTCATGTGGTTTAGTAGTCCATTCTAATGAGATATGGTGTTCTTTGCTTCAGGTCATCTTCATTCAACTCTGGTGCCAAGCATGAAGCAGGTTATGATGCCTTTATGACCGGGTGTGTATTCGCTCAGGCCTGTACTCATTTTGGTGTCAAATTTGATGTCCATACACCATCAGGTGATCTGATCACAAATGATAAGATCAACAAGTACATCAACATTCTACACCTCAGCTGGAACAGTGGTGCAATCATTGATTTAAGCAGTGGCATTGAGTATCCAGAACCAGGTTATAAACGCAAGTGTCCTCAGGTGATATTCGAAAACATTGTACTCTTATGGGGATTTCCATCCAAGTTCAAACCGAGGTTTCTGAGGGAGTGTATCTGTAAAGTGTTTGGTCTGGATTCTATCATATCAGTTTTCTTTATGGACACAACCTCTGCGCTAGTTCAGTTCAGCAAGAAGGAATTCGTAAACGAGTTTTTGGTCCTGAAGGATGGCTTGGAGAGAAATAATGATCCGGTGTCACTGTTGCATCCTCTTGCAAAGCTATTGGAAGGCGGAAACACTCGTGCTGCCGATTATGATACATACCGACACATTTGTGCTGCTTCTGCCTCAAAGGTTTCATTTGCAGATCATGCTGATTCAATTGGCATTAACTGGAAAACTAAAGTGGAGAGTGGCAGTCAAGAAGCTAGTTGCAATGAAACAACCACATCAGACAGCTCCCTCCAGTCAAGTGGGACTGAAAAGGACCCTAAAAAGCAATCTAAGCACCAATCTTCTTGCGGATCTATCGTAGACTCTTTCTTCGTTTCGGAATCACTACCTAGAATAGCCATGAGAAATACATGAGATTATAGCTTGTGCCAAAACACACCGAATTTGAGTTATATACCTAGCATATTCAGCTTATTCAAGTCTTTCACTCAAGTAGGACAGCTCCAAGTTTTTGTTTTTTTTTAAGGTCATCTATTATTCTCTCTTCATTGCGCATGTAAAGTTTAGATTCTACCCATACGGGATGAATTTTTGGATCCCTTCAATCTTCTTCAACAATTCCCAAAGTTTTTGGGCTGTATCCCGTGTCACAAGTTAATCGAACGAGGTTCCGATCTGTTGGATTTTGTTCTCTTTTTTAGGGTGTGTATTCCTGTGAAATCATTCATGGAAAGCTGTATCAGTTGTTAATTTTTTTAATCTTGGGAAGCCTTTAATTAGTAGCGAACTTCTCAAGTAATATTCATTGCTCCCTGGATAAATCTGTGTCCAGTACCAATCATGTGATATGTAATGTGGAATATGAAACTCCTCCTCACGTCCTATAAATCCTAGAAGTTGGAGATAACAAAGAACTTCACTAGGTCATATAAATGAATTATTGATCAAGAACTTGAGCTCAGAATCAATTGGATTCAAATTTTTTTATTCAGGTCAGAAGATTAGGTAATTGGTTGTCGCTTATCATTAGCTAAATGTCTTGGGGTCACATGAGCTATCATTGATTGGCGAGTTCAACGGCAGTAGAACTGAACTTGGAGTCCTGAAGAGGCAGAGACAACGACTGTAATCAATTAAGAGACGACGACGACGTAGTGATGGAGAGGGAGAGGGAGAGGGAGAGACGTCTTCGTTCACGGAAGAAGTCAGACTCCTGAAACCCAACACATGGAAAACCTGCGACGACATTAACACCCGGTCAACGTCACTTGCCCTCCAACTCTTCTCCTCCTCCTCCATCCCCACCGTGTATTAATTGGTGGCCTTCCCTTTTCTATTTCCCTCCCTTTCCCACTTCAACTCTCTCCTGCCTTCAATTCCCCCTCCCCCCGGAGCTCTCTGCTGCTGAGTGCCAGTTACTGCAAGCTGTGAGAGGAGGAGGGGGTGGTCGTCCTTTGGCTCTCCTTTAAGGCTCAGCTCGATATCTTATTGATTATTAATATATAACTTTGCAGTTAAGTAAGCATGGCGTGCATTACTGCATGGTCTTCCATTTTGGATAGAATCTCTCCCACAGTCTTCATCTGCAACAAGTCGACACAGGTGTCTTTGCATGGCTACCTACCTCAATCTTGCTCTATCTTTAGGACCACCGGTTGGACCTCTCCCCTATCATTATTACAGTATTTATCATTGCATCACGCATGCCTTCGTCTTCCTCTTCTTCCTCAAATTCTTTATAAGCATCGCAGCGGATTAATTTGCATGCCCTTCTTCACAGTTCAGCAGTTTCTCTTTCTCGTCTTACGATCTACGCTCCTGCTCCCTATAACCACATACATATCAGGATACGGTTTTCATGTCATGGTTCCTCTTTCTGAATGGATTTGCTAGCTGCTTTTTTTTCATAATCTGGAGTTCTTCTCCTTCGTGTGCATGCACGCATCAAAAGAGCCCTTCGAACGAAATAGACGACCATAAATTTCATAATCTGAGACCGTTTGTTTAGAAACATTATTACTGTGCCTTTTTTTTTATCTCTTTCTCTGCTGCAGGTTGATTGTGTTGCGGAATTAACCCTGCAATTTCTTGTTCTGAGAAAGAAAAAAAGAAAAGGCCCTTAAAGATGGAAACAGCGATGACAGAAGAGAGAGAGCACAACCCAAGATTGGCGAAAAGAATGATCAAGAACAGATGGAGCACAACGCTTCGCTCTTGTTGGGAGTGTGCTCTCTCCTCTCTCTGTCATCACCATCTTTGCTCAGGGTTTCCTTTGCAGAACCAGAACAAGGAAGGTGATGATCCTACCACAGCAATGGTAGAATACATGCATGTAAACGAGTATTCCAGGTATATGATTTCTCTTCCTTGATCTCTCAAATGGTGATATGAGGAGCAAGCACATGATATCTTCAAAAGATAGCATTAACTCTTACTAAATCTGCTGTTTCTTAGTATTCTGGTCAATTTAATCTGTTCTATCAAACATCTTGTTTTCCTACTTTTCGTTCCAACTGCACTGCATGCCATCACCTCCCATGCATATTCCATCCCTAAACTCATTTTACAATTATAATTAAACACTTCTTACAGGAAGAAGCACACATGGTGGCTTGCAATGATGCCGGAAGCACGAAACAAACTTTACTAGAATATTATATATATATATATATATGATGAATCAAAATACTAAGCAGGTATGAAAATGACAAATGCTGAATACTTGCCATTCCCTATGCGTGAAAGATGAGGAGGCTTCTGAAAATGTGATGATAAATCTTTCTAAATTTTCAAAAGAGAAATGCAAGTAAAATATTTTTTAAAAAAATATCCATTAATTATTTGGATAAAGACCTCTATGATATCAACTATTAGTTTATATTCTCAAATCTATAACTATGTAGTTATGAGTTAACCTACACAAGTATAGATAAAATATTACCTATATATATTTATATTATATATTTAGCACCTCTCCGTAAAATGAATTTATAAAGGAAGAATGGAGAATACATCAGCCCAAATAGAAGGCCCATAAAAAAGACGTTTTTTTTTTCATGCAACCGACCGCTTCAGATACAAGTAGAAAAAACCCCGCCCGTTATTCGAAACCCTAATTGCTTCGTATGCCTGCCAATCGATTCTTGAGGGTTTGTAATTCATTGCTTGTTAATTCCCAAATCTCCATTTCCATCGCTTCCCACTTCTCACGAATAACCAAACACACCCTAAAATCTTCACCTTTTTTCTCGCTTCCCCCCACAATGGACGACGCCGGAACGGAAGAGCCAGCCGCTGCCGCCCCCATTGCTGTCACCTCCGCTGCTGCTAGCGGCTCTGACTCCGGCCTGACCCTCTCCAAGAGCGCCCGGAAGAAGCTCGCGAAGCAGCAGCGTCTGGAGGCGCGAAAGGCCGAGCGCAAGGCCGCCGAGAAGGAGCGGCGCCGGCAGCACATGGAGCAGCGCCGCCAGGAGTGGAAGGAGGCGCTGGCTGCCGCCCCCGAGGAAGAGCGCGAGCGGCTGATCGAGGAGCGGCGGGAGATGCGGAGGGAGCGGGTGGGGCGCCAGGCGGAGGAGCGCGAGCTGCGGACCGAGCGGCTCAGGCGTGCCGCCCAGGTGGGCGCCAAGGTGGTGCTCGACCTTGAGTTTGGTCACCTCATGACGGCTAACGAAATCCACAGCCTTGTCCAGCAGGTGCTCTTCGGTCGCTCCTCTCCATCAAATTTCATTTTTTTTCCCCTTTGAACATTTGGAATATCTACCTTTTCTTAAATAATTATCTGACGGAAGTTGCAGATTATGTATTGTTATGCAGTAAACGGGAAATGCACATCGCCAATGCATCTCTGGTTGACAGGATGCCAAGGAGAGGTAGACACCAACCTGAAGAGGCTCCCAGGATATGATAAATGGATCATTGAGAAGGAGAGTAGACCTTATATTGAAGCCTTTGAAGAGCATAAGGACGATCTTGTCTATCTAACAGCTGATTCAGAAACCATATTGGAGGAGATTGATCCTAAGAAAATTTATATTATTGGAGGATTAGTCGACCGAAACAGGTGGAAAGGAATTACTATGAAGAAAGCAAATGAACAAGGGATTCATTCTGCGAAGTTACCAATTGGAAATTACTTAAAGATGTTAAGCTCGCAGGTATTTATTAGTTTATTTATGCAGGCGTTGAATTGGCATCTAGGTGTGCGTTTCCTACGGTTGTTATTGTCTGACAATGTTAAAACAATTGAATTTTGACAGTGGAGCTGGTGTACATTCATGTTGGATCGTTTTACATATTGTAATTACTTTGCATCAGGTTGCACTTTCGCATTTGACAAACCTTCATGTCAGGTTCACAGGAATCATGAAGCTTACTAGCATATTACACATAATGAGACCCGATATAAAGTCATCTATTGGAATATAGCTGATATGTCTATCCCTTTATTTTCTTTCTAGTTCTCGTATTGGTTCCACTTGCTTCCACAAAGTCCTCTGTTGAGGCTTAGCTATAAGAAACAGACAAGATTATGGCACATAGGGAGTGAGATGACAGATCAAACTACATTTTTAGAATCAGAAGCAAAGACATCATGGAATGTGCAGAGTGATTTGGAATAACTGTCTTCCTCAGTTTCATGTGGGATGCAATATTATATTCACGAGCATTCTTTAGAACAGTGGCATTCGTTAAATCTCTTACTTTCTCCTATTTTGGTTTGCGTTTTTTAAGGGTTAATTGGTCTTACTTTAAGTTAAGGTTTGTTGTCACACTTACTGTTCATTTATCTGAATACTTGATTGCTGGTTGTCCTCATAGCCTGGCATTGCAGTATTTAGTTGAACTATCTAGGCAATTATAGGCTTACAGAATTGTTTTATGCTATTATTAAGTATCTCTATGTGGAATGATATATGTTATTCCAACTTTTTTTGAAGTTTGAAAAGTTGACAAAGATACTACAGAAACTAAGTTTCAATATAATTGCAATCCAACAAATGTCTGTCAAAACATCAGTCAAGAAATAGCTTGTGACTAGTCGCCTATTCTAGCTTCTATATTAATTCACCTTCTGGTAACCCCCAATGAAAGTTTTGCAAAAATATGCCAAATAAATAACATGCCACTAGTCTTCCTATTTGTCATTTTATAGAACCATGTAATGGTGTTTCTTATGGCTACTATTTCTAATAAGAAGCTACAATGCTTCATTCATCATGCCAAATGCATCTAGACGTTTCAGATTAATGATGATTTCAGTTGAACTTCACATTTTCAGAACTATGCATCTCATGAAATGTTTTGTGCTCCAGGTCCTTACTGTTAACCAAGTGTTCGAGATACTGCTAAAATTCACTGAAACAGGAGATTGGAAAGATGCGTTCTTTCAGGTAATTCCCCAAAGAAAAAGAGGTGAAGTTGAAGAGCAAACTGGTGGTTGTGAAGATGATGAGACTCTCGATGCAATGGCAAGAGGAAGCGCAGATGGAGATGGTGTTGTAATCAAAAAGCCACGCATTGTTGAAGCTGAAATTGCTCCGACCACAGTAAACGGGGGTGATAATGGTGCACTGAATTCCAAGTAGGCAAGGGAAGACAAACTCAGCATTAAAGAAATTGCCCAATGTTGTCAGAAATGCAGCACCAATTATGTTCTGGTCCATGTTTTGCCTTTAATACCTAAAACAATTTTGAGTCATCTTCAGATTGTGAACTTGATGGCATCAAAGAGTTCATATAAGGTTTTCTTTTTTGCGCATGGCTTATTTCATATATGTTCTTTTGAAATAATTAAATTGCTATAACGATCAGAATAGTCCAGATTGAAGAAAGTCTGTGTTAAGGTGGTCATCATTCTGTATTGGTAATTCAATGTAATCTTGTCATCTTTGGCGTATGAAAACACAGGAAACTTGTTGCTGTAGGTGTAGACCTCCATTTTTCAACAACAAAGGGTCAGCTGGACAAGTGTTGTAGCATGTGGCAGAATGCATGTGTAGGTGACACCATCACTTGTATTCACACAAAAGCTGTATCATCCAACACTGAATCAATACATAGACCTGGATTTCAATACATCATACATATCTATCTTCATATGAATTCTAATTACCTGACTTCTTTGTCTCCTCGTTCATTCTTTCCCATGGAAATGAAGCAGATCTCATATTTGCTTTCAGTGCTTGCGCTGTTGGTCCTCAACATTAAGCATGCTGTAGTGTCCTGGGAATATATTCCTTCACCTCCATGTTCCAATTGCCCTCTATGTGTACCTTGTACTCCCAATTCTCCTCCTTCACCTCCAGTGCTTCCTCCGCCGGAGTCCGCGCCACCTCCTCCAGCGAACTGCCAGCCGGCGACAGTCGTTCCGTGTTGCCCGATTCCTCCACCTCCGCAGCCATATTCTTACCTGCCCTACTATAATTACTCAGCCTCAAACCCCATGAGATTCTACGGCTCCTTAGTTTGTTCTCTTTTGTTTAGTTTAATTCTTGCTATTCTTGTCTCGTGTTCTTAAATAAGTAAGATGTGCATTTCTCTTTTTGGTTTAAAATGTTCTCATATAACTGTATCGATGGCATCAAATGGGTCATTCAACGAAGAACATTTGTATCTTCTTAATCTACCCAGCGTTCTTGTTATGTTCTTATTATGATCATCAATGAAGCACTAGAAGTGCTATATGCATAATTCAAGCACTTTCACATCAAACGCATTCAACTCCAAACACTCCGATTCCACAAACACATATCGATTGAGTGAAACGTGATATATTTGATTGAATCGTAGTGTATACAACTCGGAAGCCTGAGCTCAAGCTCCTTGATGTATTGATGGTATATCAATTTTATTTGATCTGCATCAGCTCTTCCCCAAATTGAAAGGCTAAAGCAAACGGTTCAGAAGGGGGAAAAAAAACCATGAAACCCACATAAATTAATCTGAAATTTTAATAAGAAGACCTAACCCATTATAACGCTACGACGCCGGCGGCTAAAGCGAACGCGATCCCACCCACAGTGGCCGAAGAGCTCGCCGCGCTCGTTTCATCGCTCACCTCGCTGTCCCCTTCATCGGAGTCCTCGTCGTCGGAAACCGGCGCGTCACGGGTCTTCGCTGCCGCCGTCTTCGTCGGGATGGGTGCGTCACTGGCCTCAGAGGAGGAGGGACTGGGACCCTCGCTGCCTGCATCAGGAGACATCGCCGGCGATTCATCCTTCGGGGAGGACGCCGCGGGAGAGGAGGCCTTGGACCCCCTGGGGGCGAAAGCGGCGGGACTGCGAGCGGAGCCGGAGGAACGGGAGGCGGGGGCAGCCTTGGGCGTGCCCTGAGAGGGTGGATGCGCCGGGGAGGAAGCGTTGGCGGAAGGGGAGGGAGCTCCGTGGGACGCCGAAGGGGCCGTTGCGTTCGCCTTCGCCTTCGCAGGAGCTGGAGCTTTCGCCGTCGCGTTCGCCGGCGCAGACGCATTAGCCGGCGCTTTGGCCGGCGCGCGTCCCTTAGGTTGTGCCGCCGGAGCTTTTGCCGTCCCGTTGCTGGCGGGGGCCGCCGCTGGTGTCTCGGCACCGGAGCCGGAGACGAGGAGGAGGAGGAGGAGGAGGGAGGCGAGGGCTGCGCCGCGGCCCATACCGAAAGAGGAGAGTGGGCTGAAGGCTTATTGGGAATGAGAGGGGGAGACAGGGAGAGATGGAGACGAAGGGGAGAAGCGATGGATGCTGGAAGGAGAGGCGGGAGGGGGGCAAATTTATAAGTGGGGGAAGAGGGAGATTGACGACCGTGAGTGACGGAGAGAGCGCTCCAAGCTAATCGAGTTTAACGGCGAGTACAGACCGTGCGATGGGCGTGACGGAAAGATCGCCCGCGTCGAAAGGCGTTCGCTCTGTTGACCTAAGTAAATTTTTAAAATAAATTGGCAACTCCCCATCAGGAATTTGTCGAATTTTTCTTTACCTAGTTTGAGATAATAATATTATTATTATTATTTGACGGTAATAATAACACATTTCATTGCTGCTGCCCTTTGCAATGAATATATTCTAATCTACTTCAAAAATAATATGATGTTTTATTCCCAAAGACAAAAAGTTTTTTCAAAAAATAAAAATGGCTGCCTCTCTCACGTGCAATGCACCTTTAATTATATGTTTACCCATCGTCGTGCATAAAAATTATATTATGACTTGCCAAAAATAAAATCCACGTCAATTATTCTTGGATAATATTTTTACACATCAACTGGTGCAAAAAAAAAAGAATCTTCAAATAAATTTTTTATTTAGGCAAGGAATTTTAGACCCATTTCTACCTGCGCCTGAAGTTATAAATTGTTTTTGAAAATTTTATCTTGGGTTGAAATAATTTACGCGAACGAGAGGTACGTATCTTAATTTTTTAATAGTACATATTGACGTTTATCGAAACTCTTGAAGAGTTATTAAATAAAATGAAGTATTTAAATAAAGAATTTGATACGAAAAACTTCAAACTTATCCCAACTTGGTAATTCAATTCTTTAAGGATAATATTTTTGTATACTCAACAAAGATGATATAATATGGATAGTGTATCATTTGAATACTATAATATTCATAAGGTCAGTCAATTTTAATCTTGAATGATGTAAAATACTTTGGTCCTAGAGTATCATATTTTTGTAAATATTAAAGTACTATCATATTTTATTCGATATAATATATTATTTTACAAAAGTTCTCCTAAAGAATTATGATATATAAAATAATTTATTTATTTAAGAGATGCTTTAGTGGGTTTATTCATCAAAGATACCAGCTATTATAAATTTTAAACAATTAGTCCACCGAGTTAGAATTTATTAGCTCAATATCAAATAATAAAAATAGTTTGAGTAACAAGCCAAAGTTAGTTACTTATAAGCAGCATGGTAATCTAATAGGCAGTACATGTAGGCGCCTAGGCCACAGTATATTTTGCAGGGTTACATAAAGCTAAAAGCGCTCTATATCTAACACAATATATTCTAATTATATTGATTTTGGCATAATCCAACTATATGCTCAGTGTTTTTTTAGTTTTCCTAATTAGATTTTGAATTTTAAGGAGACATTAATTTTTATAATGGATATCTAGAGCAAATGCTAACTTATAAATATCCATGATAACTTATCATCTAATAAGTTAATCATAATTTAAATGAGCTATACACGTTCAAATATATATGAAAATCGATTAAGTTATATAATTTCATCTTCTAATTTAATTTTATTATATATATATATATAGCTCACGTACGCATTATCATAATAGATCTTTTTATAAAAAAATAAATTTATTAGAATCCTACCCGCTGGTACATATAATATAATATAATATATATTTGGAACTCTCCCGTTCGTGAGGTAGCCGCCTTTGTTCTGGTTTCGAACGCCTTCCACGCATCCCCGAAGATTAGGGTTCGGCTTCCGCCGCCCCCCCACCGCTGCATTCCGAATTCCATCCGACCTGTTCCCCCATGGACCCGGGTGGCGAGGAGGCTATCGCCGCCGTCCAGGAAGAGGAGCAGTACTATGGAGACGAGGACGACCTCGACGACCTCTACAGCGACGTCAATTTTGGCGAAGGGTTCCTCATGTCGAGTATCCGTAGCGGTGAACCTGCGTCGAAGGCGGGCCCTCCTACCCCTCCCCCGCCGCTGCTTGCTCCTGTTGTTCGGGCGCCGGAGAAGGTCCATGTCTCTCCAGTTGCTGAGGAGGCAAGGGTGGATAGGCCATCTGGGTTTCGGTTTGGAGGTGATGCGACGGCCGTGGTCGCGCCGCCGCCTCCGCTTGCTTTGGTTAGACCTGAGTCGGGGCAGAATACTGCACCGGACGGCGATACTCAAGGCCAGATTGGTGGCAGCGGTTTCGCGAACGGTGGTTTCCAGCGGCAAGGCGGCAGCTTTGTCGGCGCAGTCAGGCGAGGAGTCAACGTCAGTGGCGGTGGTGCTGGAGGAGGAGGAGAGGGAGGTGCTACTCTTTTTGTTGGAGAGCTCCACTGGTGGACGACCGATGCCCAGCTTGAGGAAGAGCTCTCCAAGTATGGACAGGTGAAAGAGATCAAGTTCTTCGAGGAAAAGGCCAGTGGGAAATCAAAGGGTTATTGCCAGGTCGAATTCTATGATCCGATGGCGGCTGCAGCTTTCAAGGATAGTATGAATGGTCATCTGTTCAATGGCAGGCCCTGCGTTGTGGCGCACGCATCACCGGCTACCGTTCGGAGGATGGGCGAGGCACAGCACAAAAACAACAATTTGGCCGCGCAGCCGCCAAATGGTACCGCCCCGTCGAAGGACAAGGGTAACGGCGTCGGTGGTGGACAGCAGGTGGGTGGAAATTTTGGAAGGGGCGGTGGCGGCAGCGCTGGTTGGGGCAGAGGTGGCTTCGGGAACAGAGGACAGATGGGGAATGGAAGGAACCGAATGGGCCCGGCCGGTGGCCGAGGTATTATGGGTAATGGTGCGACGCTTGCTCCCCCGCCGATGATGCACCCCGCCGCAATGATGGGGCAGGGCTTCGATCCGAGCGGTTATGGTGCTGCCATGGGCAGAATGGCTGGTGCATATGGAGGATTCCCTGCAGGGCCTGCTGCTGCTGCATTCCCTGGAATGATGCCTTCATTTCCACCTGGCGTCAATCCTCACATGAGCCCTGCTTTCTTTGGAAGAGGAGGGATGCCGCCCGGGGCTAGTGGTGTTGGGATGTGGCCTGATCCAAATATGGGTGGATGGACAGGCGAAGAGCAGTCGGGTTATGGCGACGATGCGGCATCAGAACAGCTCTGCGGAGAAGCAAACTACACAAAGGACAGGGGTTCCGAGAGGGACCGAGCAGGTGCTCCGGATAGGAGACATGAGGCGCAGGAAGAAGGGAAGATGATGGGCCATGGGCAAGAGTTTTCAGGCAGACATCATGATGATAGAGAACGGAGTAGGGACCGTGAGAAGACCAGAGAGAGGGAGACGACCAGGGAGAGGGACAGAGACAGGGACAGGGACAGGGACAGGGGAAGGGATAGGGACCGGGAGAGGGAAAGAGAAAGGGAGAGGCATCGGGATGACGGCCACAGGCACAGTGATCACCACCACCGTCAGAGGGATCGCCAGTTTGAGGGTGCAGACGACCGGGGCAGGGTCCAAGGACGGTCATCGAGGCCAAGGAGCAGATCCCGGGAGCTCGAGTACTCCAAAAAGCGTCGGCTTTGACCCGAATGAATCACAGTCAGCTGTCGGAGAGCGCGAAGTTTGCATGAGCTCTGATGATTGTTTTACATCCATCATCCTGAAGCGAAACCCAAATGTTTTACTGTAACACACAAAGATGTGAGTTCTGCTACGACTGAAGAATCCCACTGTAAGTTGTATGCTGTTAACAGGACGCTGCTTTTTGTTCCCATCGTTCTCTAAGTTTGCTGGGAATCCAGGATGCTTGAATGCTTGATGATTATGGAAATGTGTTGTCGACCTTGTACTCTGTTGTCGGGATGACTTGATGAGGACGGTACACTGCGGGCCTGCGGCAAAGCTGAAAGATGAACCATGATTAGATGGTTCTGCTTCTTATCATGCACGCTTGTCTAAAATGAGTTTGATCAGGGAGCAATCAGTTTACTGTTCTACATGTTGAATCATTTCATTTGATCTTCGACGTTGAAGGGTTATGCAGAAGGTGTAGACTAATGTTTAGGTTAGGTTGAATAACTGACCTTATATCAATATCGATAAGTTTACTTATGGCCACTTATTTACATCAATATCAGTAAGGTATGGGCATTCTTCGCCCTAATTTACTGAGTCTTTTTGCAAGAGATTGATCAAGTCATATTATGTGTTGCATGTTGACATAATTAAAGGCTACAGGTGGGTTGGGTCAAATACAAATTGGACCTAATGTAGATCAAAAATTGCACAAAAGTGAGCCTCCTATCGAATCGAGTTTTCTAGGTTTACTTCACACCTAACATGCTCCAACAATCAAAAGGCTATACGCTCAGCCAAACCTAGTATCCTATATTTTGCATTTGTTTTTACCCCTTTCTTTACTTTATTTGGTTGATTTGACTAGATCAATTACCAGTGGAATTGGTTAAAAATTGATTCTGGATTGTGAAACCTGGCACTCCCATACTACTCAGAATGTTTTAGGGTACTAAGCAACTTAAAATATTAATTTAACAAAATGGCAAAATAAATTTTTTTTTTACAAACTGACCAAGTCAACTGGCACGTCAGACCGTTGACTATTTTTTAAATCAAAAAATTCAATCCGGTCCAGCGCTCGACCGAACTCTCCTCTGTTTCCTCTCCGCCTCCGACCCGGCCGCCCTCCCCTCTCTCCCCAACGCCCCCGTCCGCCGCTGCCCGCCCCCGTCGGCTCCACCCGGCTCGGCTTTGCCTCGGCCGTCCTCCTTCAAGTCTGGGCCTTCCTCGTCGTCGTGTGGGAAGGGGAGAGGGGGTGGCGGCTGCAGAGGGGGGAAGAGGAGGGAGTGCCCTGGGGGGGGGGGGGGTGGCGGCGGCTGCAGAGGGGAAGAGGGTAGCGCCCCCCTCCTCCAGGCATCCGCCAACACCACCGCACCAGGAGGCCACATCAGGGCCGCGGCCTCGACCCCCGCGACCAAGACCCCGGCCGCCGCGGAATCGGTCGACATTCAGTCGATCATGAGCAAAAAGGGGTGCGGCACCTTCGTCGGGCTCCTCAAGTCCGTTCCCGACGCGGCGGGGACGTACTCGAGCAACCTCGACGGGGGACTCACGGCCTTCTGCCCCGTCGACCAAGCATGAAGCCCTTCCTCGCCAAGTTCAAGAACCTCACCGCCGACGGCAAGCTGTCCCTCCTGCTCTACCACGCCTTCCCGGTCTACTACTCCATGGCGATGCTCAAGACGGGAAACGGCGTCGTCAACACGCTCGCCACCGACGGCACCACCAAGAACTACAACATCACGGTGCAGAACGAGGGGAATCAGGTCACGCTCAAGTCGGCGTCGACGGTCGCCAGTACCTGGGGGGCGTGGTGGGGGGTGGCGGCTGCAGAGGGGAAGGAAAGAGAATTGTAGCCTTGGGGAGGGCTGCAGAGGAGAAGGGGAGCGGGTGCAGAAGATGGGAAGGTGGGGCGGGGGAAAGTAGAGGAGGGAGGAGGAAACGGAGAGGCTCGAAGACAACGCTGGACCGGGTAGCAATGTTGAATTTTTTAATTAAAAAAATTGTCAACGATCCGACGTGGCAGTTGCCTGGGTTACTCTGTTAAAAAATATTTTTACTTTGCCGTTTTGTTAAATTAATGTTTTAAGTTGATTAGTACTAAAAAATACTCCAGGTAGACAGCACATAAATCAAACAAAAGAAGACTTTAACCGTTTCATCGGTTCCTATTTCTGATCATGCTAAGTAATATCATCTGCGCTATTAGTCTAAAAGAATATCTTATCTATTCTTATAATCTCTTATTTTTAGTATTTTATATGCTTCTCTGTAGATTATTAGGTTTTCTCTTGGACCACATGTTTTGAGTCAACCGTCCAAAGTATCCTCGGTAAATATAAAATTAATTAATTAATTGGATTTAAACTAGAAAAAAAAATAAAAGTTAGGAAGAGCTAACTTAAGCTTAAAATATATTAACTTTATTTAAATAAGTTGACTAAGTGAATTCCTATGGGTACCAAAATATTTTAAATCAAAATTTAAAAATATTAGTTTATTGAAATACGTTGACTATGTGAATTGACACGGGTATCAAAATATTTTAAATCAAAATTTTAAAAATATTATTTTATTTAAATACGTTGACTAAGTGAATTTCAATGGGTATCAAAATATTTTAAATCAAATTTTTTAAAAAACATCAGTTTGTTTAAATATTATAATGGAAATTTGTTGTCATACTATTATATAGAAATTAGCATTGCCAGTGAAAGGCATCTGGATGCTGTGGTGTAGTGGTTATCACGTTAGTCTTACACACTAAAGGTCTCCAGTTCGATCCTGGGCAGCATCAATTTTTTTCCTAATCTGTTGGCCGTTGGTTAAGAAATAAAATGTAAAGCACGCTGCCCCCGCAGGCCGCAAACCCAGGTGTTGTGTAAAGGTCTGCAGTTCGATCCTACTTTCGATCTTTTTCCCCCAAATCAAACCTTGTCATTTATTACCTGTTGGCCGTTGGCTAAGAAATAAACCTCGTCCCCCCACATGACGCACGCTTCCCCCCACACCCATAATTAATAGCATCACGGAATCAATCAGTTGGGTGCTGATTCCGTTAATGCATGGGGATGGGGAGTTCCAAGCCTGACACATCTGATTAAGTATAAGATAAAACAAAAGTTACCTCCCCATCTCAAACCTCAACAATATTCTCTCTTTTTTCCTCTCTTTAAAAAAACAGACAAGACTGAGATTAGAAGATTCTTCTCATACTTTGAATAAAATTTACCTCCCCATCTCAAACTTCAACAAATATTTTGTTCTTTAAAAAGAAAAAAAATAGAAAAGATCAGTAAGACTGGGATTAGAAGATTCTTCTTAAGGCTCATGGAATTCCCATTCTTTGGATTCTTTCATAGCCCCTGTTAACCCTGCAAGTTAAAATATCTAAGTCACATGATTGAGTTCGAGGACTGGGAGGATGAACTGAAAAACTTGCAGTGTTAATTTTTTTAACCCCCTAATAGCAACTTAATTCACGCAGCTCCATCTACAAATTCTGGGATTCACATGGTTCTCCAGTCAATGCAATCTCTCCCTCGGGTCAAAGCATTGAGAGGGTTGGCATCATAATTGTTCTTGGACTGTTCGAGTGCAAGACATCAATCATTAATATCTTTAACATTTGTTTAATTTTCTATGCCAAATCTGGCATCCATTTGAAGCACTCTTGTGCTTTTTAATTAACCTGAAGAGATGGGCATTCATTAGTTTGTCATCTTTGGGATTAATCTCACGGCAATGCAGCAGGTTTTGGGGGTTACAACTCGTCCGACTTCGAGTTTGTAAGTATATGATCGATTGCTGCTGCATTTATTCTGTTGATTTCTTCGATTTCTTTTCTAGAGATCAAGTGGTAAATGAAGTTTATCGATGCCGAGATCCCTCCAGAAGAGTAAAATGAAAGGACGAGCTTTTTTTTTCGATTCCAATGGACGCAACTGTGCCTTTCTCACTCATTTGACTTTTTGGAATGTGACGAGAAACCCCACCATCTCCGTGGATTAATCAAATCACTTCCTCCACCTCCACCAGCAGCACCACCTCCTCCATCATCCCCCACCTCCTCCTCAATCTCTCTCTGTATTAAGATCCTCATCCTTACAAAATTGTTTTCGTCCTCAATAATCTCTCCTTTGCTTGATTCCTAGATCCAAGACCTCGGTTTTTGCCATCGGTTTGCAGGTTTTAATCTTATGATTGGAAGAAAAAGCGAGCCACTTTATGGAATCCCTTTTGGTCGATACCTTTTGAAATCTTTGATCTTTGGTCCAGGAGAAGGCAAAGGGGGGCAAGAAAGAATGTTGAGGTATTCTCTCTTTCACGGTCTCTCCTTTGCTCTCTGAGGATCTTAGGGTTCTTGCAGATGATGGGCTGGAGATCTCTGTGTATCATGATTTTTGGGGTCAGGAACTCTATTTTTTCGGGTGCGGAACAGAAAAAGGCAGTTTTTTTTACCTATCTTTGCTTTGTTTTCCTTGTGATCTAGGGTTTTTTCTTTTTCTCTATTTTTCTTTTTTATTCTCTAAGCTCGGAGATGAACTGTTTACTTCGATCATAGATGTTCCCTGATTTAGGTTTCCACCTCTGGATTAGGGATGAATCTTTTGGAATCTGTTGACTATGTTTTGGAGTCTTGGGGTCAAAAAAAAGTCTACCGTCGTGTTTTTTCTTCAATCCTCGATGGAAAAAAATACGAGGGATTTCCTTGATGAACAGGTTAAGCCTGAAATATTTATCCTAATATATTACCTCATGAAATCTAATGAATTCCTTTGAATCTTCCCTCCTAATTTAGCACCTTGCTGTACATGTATTTGCTCTACTTGTATATAGCTTCACTTTCAGATGTTACGGGATTGAAATATTTTGTACACAGCACCTTTCTTGTGCTGGATTGTCAACTCGTGATTTCTTTCCCCGTGTTCATTTTTCCTGCAGTTAATGTTTTTTTGCCTATTAGCAGCACACTAGCTTATCAGCATACAAGGCTTTTTGAAGATATACAATAGACCTTCCAACTTGATGCATTGTCTCCATCAATCCTGTTCTCTCTCGCTTTAATTGACTGCGAGAAGTCAGATATTTTCTAAATGGGAAGTTCCTTGATTCATCTTTAACTAGTTGGACATTTTGGTTCGCAGACTACTCACCTTTATCCTAAAGTCCACTCAGATTGATCTTTGAAAGTTGCTGTATTCTACTAGCTTCTATGTGCACTTTGTGCACAGCTTCTAATACATCTTTTTATTCAGTATTTGTTGTTTGTCTCTAAGATTTGTGCCTTTTGCCAGATGGTGAATTACCCTTTCGGTACCATTTGATGGTAACTCATATCCTTGTGATTGAAGTCATGAGACAAAATGACAAGGAGCAGGGTATGTTGGGATCAAAGAATGAGGTCGTCTGTGAAGAAAAAGATGAGCTTATGGCAAATTTACGTAAGAAAGAAGTGGAAGACATAAAGCCATTGCTGCCTAATCTGGGGACAGATGAAGCTTCATTCAATAGAAATCAGTTTGGTGTGGAATGTACAGATGCTCAGCTTCATAATCCAACGGATAACTCCGGAGAAGAGACGGCATCGTACTTGGACAAAGCTGTTATCCAAATTGAAGGACCAGACATGGTAGAGGTTCCTCAAGACAGCACAATCCCGGTTGTGAAAGACATCTGTATGGATGAGGTCAGTGAGAAAACATCGGTAGACAAGGTCTTGGTAGGAAACGAGATCAGTGAGACGACAAATGTTTCGGTGACAAGCATGGACAAAGATCTGAATGGGCAAATGGCTTTTGGTGCTCCACCTGATGAGCAAGACTCCAAGTTTATTTCCGCGAATGATAAGGTTATTGAAGACCAAAAACCCTCTTGGAGTTTATTGGAGGTTGGAGAAAAGCAAAATGCAGTTGACCAAGTTAAAAGTGACAATCAAGAGAGAATTTTAAAAGTGATGCTCTCTCTAGGAAATTCCGACAAAGATCAACCTGTGAATGCTGCAAGTTGCATCGAAAACGAGAAAATTAAGCAGGTACTCAACAAACTCTCTCTTTTTGGCATATTTTTTATCTAGGTTGACCTTTGAAGTGCGATTACATGTTTTACCTGGTACTTTCATGTTGCTTGTGCTGATTTTACTGTTTGGAATCTGTCGAGGTTTTCAGTCTACAAGTAGAACGACATTGTCAATAGGGCAAGTTATTGACATTCTGGTCCTTAAGGAGAAATAGTTCTTATGCATCTCACAAAATAAATTTTATCCCTGGAGGAAGGGGAAAAAAAGAAGAAGATAATACCTTTGCACACCGATTTATCATTGTTTGCAACGTTATAATATTCTGCATCTAAATGCTTTTCTGGCAGAATAAAATTCAAGACACAAGCGCCACAGCAACATCTTTGCAACCCAGCGGCAGTGAGTGCGACAAAATTGCCCAAGTGAAAGAAGATCCTACAGTTGATTCTCCAAAGGTTTCAGTTGATATAAACAATTCCAATACGACGGACATGATTTCAGATGCCGGAATATCGAGCACGGAAGCAACCGTAGAAGACCCTACCACCGACGAGGGGGAGGTCAGAATCAACAATCCTTTTGAATCGGCCACAACTAGTCCCATGGAAGGGACGATAGGGAAAAGAGAGAATCAAGAAGTCGTGCAGGCCCAGATCTGCTCTATACCTGAAATACAAGTTCCTGATACTACGATAATCCAAGCACGGAGCTCATTCTATCATGATAATCCAGGAGATTTCAACTTCTCTGGGCCGAAAACATCCTCCGGACGTATTGCATATTCGGGAAACATCTCAATGCGATCAGATAGCAGCACCACCAGTACTCGGTCCTTCGCCTTCCCAATGTAAGCTCTGATTTTTCCATACTCGTACTAAAGTTTACTCTTGAATCTTCATCATACGAAGTCTTCTTCCCCTTGCAAGTAATGAAACATCTAGCACTATGCTTTAAGCAATCAGCAGTTAAACTTCTGATTGAAATGAAAAGAAATCGAAAGAAAAACACCTGACTAATAATAATCTCAAGGAGGTACTGGTTATGTTCAGTTTCAGGAAAAGCTTGCATCATGTATTTATCTAAAACCTCTGATGATTCTTTTTCCACTTGTAAGAATTTTTTTTTTAAAAAAAAAAGTGTACCTCAAATGTTGTCCATCTCCAACAAGTTACATTCTTTTTAAAGAAAAGAATAGAAATAGTTCTAATGATTAGGACATATCAGAGATCTACTATGGCAGTGTAGTGATGAGCATCTCTTCAACGAACTGAACATTTAACGTCTGATTTTATTAAGTTTTTTTTTTCTAAAAGAGAGCAGTTCTGTTATTAATGCGTGAATTAACGTTTATTTACCTATTTATAGACTTCATTATGGCTCTTTCTTACCATTTAGAAAACATTTGTAACTACTTTTTCCTTGCAAAAAAATTGCAGACTGCAGACGGAGTGGAATACAAGCCCAGTAAAAATGGCGAAAGCGAAGAAACCTCGATCGTGGATGGCAATTATTTGCTGTAAATTTTGAAAGACAAATTTGTTAGTCTCTCTTTCTTCCACAAAGAGTATTAATATATACCTCAAAAGAGCTATTTTTTATTTTTTATTTCTCCCTCCTCTCTCTCTTTCAGCTCCTGGTTGTGTATTAATTGATTCTGAAGAAGCTCAAATAGGTGCTGCTGTGGCATTGTTTTTGTTCTGTCTTGGGATACATTAATTTTATGCAAGAGATGTAGGTAACATATTTGTTTCTTTTTTTAATAAAATTAATATGATACGAGAGCATATTATATATTTTGGTAATTGCCTTGCGGTTTATTCTACGTAATGGTACAGGTGATATATATGTTCCGGCAATTTTTTACTATTAAAATCAGAATATAAATAAGAAATAACTAATCCTTTCAACTATACATATCAGTAATATAAAAAAATAAAGAATATATGTTACTAAAATAATATTTAATCCTTACAAGTATTACTGAATTAATATATAAAATATAAATTAATTGATATATTATTTATTAATTAATATACGAATTTTAATACCAGTCTTTTTCAAGTGTGCACCGTATAAAAAAAAATTGATGTGATTTGGATATATAATCTACGAACGTTAACAAAACACCTGCTGGATTCAAATTGCTGGACTCGACACGTCGTCGTCGCTCGTGAACGATCAGCTAATCCGCATGCCTAACATCGTTGTCATTATTAATTATTATTACTATTCTAAACGGAAAATTGCAACTTCCGTGATCTATTATTAATCTACCAGCGAGCGGGCGAGCGAGCAACGTCACGTCTCCACCGCCCATCCACCCACCCGCCTTCGCCCGTCGCCCCCTCTCGCCCGTTGACAAGCTACCCTTCAAATTAAATTTGTTCCCGATCCCCGACATCGCCGTCGCCCCCGTCGCCATCGCCCCTCCGCCGTCCAATTAAACTCCACCCCCCAACCTCAACCCACGCCCTGGCCCACCTCCCACTTCCGCTGACGTGGCTCAACCACAACCGCCCAACCCCCCCCCCCACCATTTGACTCATCCGCACTGGAATCGGACGAGAAGCCGACAGCAGGCCAAGCCAAACCAAGAACGGACCGTCACATTACTTCACTCCTTTCCTTTTTTTTATAAACTCCGTTCATCCTTCGTTAAATAAAAAAATATCTTAACTGCTAACTACTTACTTCATAACGAAATTAATCAAATAAATAAATGCTCTGCGAAGCAAAAGTCCAATTAATTAATTCATCGATAATTTGGATGCATTAAACAAAAAAGTAATTGATTCAAAATCTGTTCCGTTTTGTTTAACGTCCACGGGAAACGGATAAATAAAAGGAGAGAAAAGAAAGAAGAAATTATAAAAAAAAAGTTAGTGCCGCTAACGAAGTCGCGGTCTTTATCAGCAAAAAGCCCCGAGTAAAATAATATACGACTATATGTATATGTGCATCAGGATTGGGAAAAGAGAAGGTGATTACGTCGATGAAGGGTTCGGATTAAGGGAGGTAGAGCGTGGGATCGGCGTCCACCCACTGGCTCTGATTCCAGTACGCCGTCGGATCGACGACGCTTGCAAGATCAAAGAGGTGGGAGTCGATGGCGCCGGACCAGTCCATCGCCAGCAGCCCGCCGCCGCCGCTGGTGCCGCCCGGCCTGGTGTCCACCGGCACCATCTGATCTATGATTCCGGCAGAGTTCATCGGCTCCGCTGGCTTCTCCTGCGACGGTGGCGGGTCCGAGTGGCCAAAACCCACCATGGCCGCTGCCGGTGCCGGTGCCGCGGCCGGCGGTGCTGGACTCGGGAAGATCTCCGAAGCAGGGCAGAAGGCGGGATCGGCGGGGATTTGGCGGCTGAAGAGGGTCGTGGCGACGGCGGTGGAGGTGGATGTTGTGGCGTTGGCGGCGACCGGGGGGATGGAGGTGTCGCCGGAGGAGGGGAGGCGGCGGCGCTGGCTGCCGCTGTCCTTGTCGCTGGAAGAGGAGGCGGGGCGCTTGGACTTGCGGCAGCCGCCTCCGACTGGGACGTTGCGGAGGACTCCGCCCTTGGTCCAGTAGCGACGGCAGGACTTGCAGAAGTGGCGGGGCTGCGAGAGGTTGTAGTTGTTGTAGTAGCAGAACTTGGTGTTGGTGGACTCGCAGCGAGGGCACTTCACAGGCTGGGGCTGCTGCTGCGCTGCCGGATAGCCTCCCACGAGGCGGCCGGCCCCTCCGCCGCCGCCGAAGATGCGGCCGGGCAGAGGCTGGAAGTCCTGCATTAATTATTCAGCCGGGGAACGGGAGGGTACCCAGGTCGAACGGTGGTCGAGGGCGGAGGAGGTGGAGACGGCGACGAAGGATCGATCGGCGACGGAAGAAAAGGAGAGAAGAAGTCAGAGAGGGTGGTGTTAATATTTGAACGGCTGCAGCTGAAGAAGAAGAAGAAGAAGGAGAAGATGGAGGAGGAGGAGTTGTTATAAGATGATGAGGAAGGAGAAGGATGGAGTTCGTAATAATAATTGCTTGGCCCACGTAAGCCGTTGAAGTCGAAGACAAATATCTTTATTTTTGCTGAACCTCCTCCCCCTCTATATAATTCTAATTCTAATTCACGCCCTCCGACTTCCAATTTTATTTACAGACATCGATCGAAAGGCTTCGACGCAAATCTTGAAGAATCCCGCTTTACTTCATACCGAGAGTTAAATATAATTTAATCCTTCGCTCGTTCCCTACCGTACCGCTTTAATGTTCCTCCGCGCACGCCCCACCTCGTCAATCTCTCGTGGAAGCGGACGTGCGTTGCACTAATTTTCTTCTTCTTCTTCCATCTATTTTTAAAGAAAAAATATAATTTATTAATTTATAAATTTAATGCACGGAACTCGTCGATCGTACTACGTACTCCCTGGAAGAAAATAATATTATTAGAAATAATAAATACCCTGCTATACGAACGAACTGCTACTGCTTTTTATCGATTATTATTGTTCACTTCCATCGTGCCGCTGCTGCTGCTGCTGCTTGCTGCTGACCTGCTGCTGCAGCTGCAGCTGCTGCTGCGTAGGGGTACGGAGTAGAGAGGGAAGGGGGTGGGCCGAGCATTTGTAGGTTAAAGTAGTTGGAGAGTCTACGTGGTAGATAAAGTTACGGTTCGACATGAATGCCGATCGACATGGAGCTGACGCTCTTGGTGCTCCTAGACGTCGTAGGTGGAGAGGAGAATTAAGCAAAATAATGGGGAGAGTAATTGAGAAGTCGAGGAAGAGGGAGAGGACATGGGTTTTTTTTTTTCTTTACGGGTAGCTCGCCTAGTCTTACACCGCTGAGCGTAGGCCCGCTATCCTTTTGGTTCAATCAGTTTCCAACATTTTTTTACTCATTTATCTGTAACAAAAAAAAAAGACAAACTATAACTATTTTGTAATTAATTTTACATTAAAAGGAAAAAAGGCCACACCCTAAATTAGACCATAATGCTTATGAGAGAATCGCGTGCCACACTTTAATCGGTTTGTAGAGAATTACATAGTTTAGTAACATGGTCAAAGCTACAAAAGTTAAAAAAAAATTTAAAAAAATAATAACACAACGGTACCTCTTATTACAATCGTGCTAATCTTTAATTTTTATATGATATAAAATTACCTCATCCTACCTATTTTTAGAATATCTTATTTTTAGTATCACCGAGCACAGCTTATTTTTCAAAGTTTGCTGCCCAATAAATTATTGAATTTTTTATTAAATCAGTCTATCTTAGTGGCTCCAGCGGTGTCCTATATCTTTATAGTTATGAGTGAAAGCATTATATCTAGTTTTGATTCCTAATTTTAAGGGGGCACGATGAAATTAATTCTACATATATAAAGTAAGGGGAGGTATGTAGTATAATTGGGGTGTACAGTTAGGGTTTTGTCAGGGACCATATATATTTATTGGATATGGAATATTCATATTGGATTTGTATGAGTTGGTGAGCACTACACTGTACTATTTATTTTGTTAAACCCTTCGTTCGGTTCGTTCGGTTGGACTCAAATTCAATGGATGAAGTTAAAAAAAGAAACAATAAATAAATAAAGGAAAAAAAAGAGATAATATATGAGTGGAGGACATACACTGACTGACCGACCAATCAAATGATCTGATTATTAAAATCTCTATCGCTCTCCCTCTTCATTCATTTCTAGTGGTAATTATAATTATCTCAACCCACCTTATGCTTAATTAAACGGCCCTAAACTAATAAACTTCAGTCAAAATATTGGAGGGGTTTTCGATTTATGGACCACAGAAAAAAATAAACTTGAAAGGATAGTAAAATAGTCACCATCCTAATTAAATGTTTCTAAAAATAAATTGGGTTTTCCCAAATCCCAATGGTGGAGTGCCCTCTTCCCTCGGAAAGGGGGGGGTTAAATAATACTTTCCGAAGAAGAAGAAGAAGAAGAAATGTGTATCAAATTTTCTTCTCTCTTAACTAACTAACAAGATCTGTATAATTAAAAGCCTCTTTATTAATTGCCCATCCAACGATTGGTCTCCCAGGATTGCTTTCCTTTAATTTTTCTCTCTCAGAGTCAGAGAGAGAAAAAAGAGAGGAGGAGGACCAAAAATAACAATTAATCAGCCAGCGTCCGGTTTGTTGTTAGTTTAAATATATTTATGACGGAATACTTAATTGGACAGTTCAATTAGGCAAAGTATCTTCTGTGCCCTACTCTCTCTCTCTCTTCTTTGATTGATGATGTGGAGGCCTCCCTTTGTCCTCCTTTTGTGGGCATATACTGCCTCGAGGGAATCCCGTGAAGGGATGGATGTATTGCTTAATTATTGTGGGGGGTTTGTTTACATCTTCTGCCTTAATTAATTGAAGTTTTTGAAAGTGTGGGAGTTTTAAAATCAGAGCCGGCGTTAAATGAGAGCAGATCAACTCAAATCTAATCTCCTGATTCTTACTAGTTAGATTATATATATTAATGGGCGTGGCAGCGCTTGATAGGTATGGCGGGAGTTGTGTTCCCGCCTGCGTAGGGCAGGGCAGCACCGCGCACATGGGAGGAGTTTTTGACCGTACTGGGTCATACTAAAAATTATATATTTTCGGGACAAACGGGTGTTTAAAAATTTATCCCGAACTAACCGGTTCAACGCACACGTCCCTTCTTTTTTTCAAAAAAAACTCCGATGGAGACCACGTCGGCCTCCACCCCTTCCCTGTCGCCTGCCCTCGCGATCCGCCCTGGAGTGCTCGCCTCGCCCTCCGCCCCGACCGTGGTCGTCGTCCTGCCCTCGCCGGCGGGCTGGCACGTCAGCGAGGTTGCGCGACAGGTTGCGAGGGGTGGCACCGGCGAGCACCTCACGACCACCCCGGCGGTTTCCCCTCGAGGGATGCACCGACGGGCTCACCTCGCCTGCGGTCCGAGCCGAGGCCGTCATCGTCCTGCCCTTTCCGGTGGGACGACCGCAGAGCTCGCCAACGGCTACGCCGCCCTCATCCTCTGCGACGGAAGAATCCCCATCACGATTTCTCTCTCTCTCCCTTTTTCGTTTTTTTTCCTCCCCCTTTCATGCCCTCACGGCAGATCTGATTCCTTTCCTCCTTGGATCAGGCGGAGAAGGTCGCAGCCTCGGTGAGAGACGCCAAGCTCCTGCTGCAGGGCATCAGAGGTGGCGGCAGCGGCCACCGGAGCACCTCCAGCACCTGCAAAAACACCAAAAATTGCCCCCATTACGGCGCGGTCCTGCGGACGGTCTTGACGATGATACCGGTGTCGGCCTCGCCCTTGGTGTGGACATTGGCGGCACAAAAGTTGTGCTCATTGATGCGGTGCTGGCTGTCGAGGGGGGTGAGCATCACGCGGATGTTGACGGAGGTCTTGATGTTCTTGATGTGGAGGGGATGGCTCATGCGGGCGACGCCGCCGTTGTTGGCGCGATCCAGGGCCATGACATCGGAGGCGCCGACGTACTACTAAAACTTCGACATGGAATTGAAATAGACGAAATTAGGTCGAATCGATCGCCGTGAAGGCACGGGGAGGGGATCAGGTAACGAGATTAGTAAACGGAAAGGGGGGAAGAGGGAAGAACCGTGACGGAGATGATTTCATCGCAGAGGATGAGGGCGGTGTAGTTGCAGCTGAGCACTGAGGTCGTCGTGGCAGTGATCGGGCGAGCAAAATCTTCGATTCGCTTCAAGGAGGAGGGTGGGAAGAGAACGACGTCGGCCGATGCCGCCCCCCGCAACCTTTCGTGGGGACCTCCCGGCCGTCCCGGCGGCGAGGGTGGGACGAGAACGACGTCGGCCGGGGCGGAGGGTGAGGCGAGCACGTGCGTGAGGGAAGAGGTGGAGGCTGACATGGCCTCAATCAGAATTTTTTTTCCTAAAAAAGTGACGTGTGCGTTTAATCAGTTAGTTTTGGGCAAAAAATTTAAAACACCCGTCCATCGTAGAATTCTTAAGTCAGTACGGTTAACAACTCCACATGGGAGGGTGGCGTGTCGTCGTACGTCTTACAACCATTCTTACAAATTATAGGTTTGCACAACATCATCATACATCAGCTTCAGCTAGCGCAAGTTAGCAGGAATTGGAAGTATATATTGACTGCGTCGTCCAAATCCTCATCCTTGTCTCTCTGGTGTCGGAGGTACGCTAAATGTACTTATGTGTTTTCTTTTTACCGGCCATGATTGGTTTACTTACGCTGAAACTTATACATTTACTTACACTTGGTATATTAGTTAATATTTAGACAGAAATAGAATAGTATCTCACATTGAATATATTATTATTTTTTTTCAAAATAATATAATATATTAATTATGTAATGATTATCTAAGATAATAAATAGGAAGAAAGATTTTTAATAAATGTATTTTTTTTAACTAAATCAAAGGTAAAAATATAATTAATTATACTTAATTTCTTATGGAAGCAACAAAAAAAGTAAACCGGGTTTAAGTTAATATTGGATACTAGGTAGAAAAAGAATATTTTGAAAGAAATATTTAACAGAGAAAAATTGAAATAGGGTTATTAATTAGGTTAAATTTTTTAAAAAAAATTTAGTGGGCATTGAACATATAATATTTCGTATAAAGTTTTCCGCTCTATTGGTTTAGGTAGCCCAAGTATTTACTTTTTTACTGTTTTTCATCATCATAATTATATAAACTAAGTGTGTTTTTCATTCCTATATCACTTATTCAAAAGCTTTAACATTTTATTAAAACTTTCTAGATAGAGCTGAATCTACAGAGATACTAAAAAATTATACAGTGAACTACTCTTTAATTTCAAAACTCAATGATGTATCAGGGATCAACTTATATATACATATATAGTGCTAAAGCACCATCAAGAATAGTATTATTAGGTCATGATAATAAGTGCCAACTAATCCTAAGCTCTAAGGAGTATGCATAAGTTTAACTTATGGTCCCTTAAGGATCTAGTTCCACCGTGTTATTTAGGTTTAAGTTACCCTCATAGTATCCACTTTATACTACCCTTAAATTTAAATCTAAGGACCCATTAAGTATAATATAATATTGAATTAAAATTTAATTATAACTTTGAAGTAAGATCTGATTAAAGTTACCTATTTAGTTATACTACTGTTTAGCTTAACTTAGAGAAGCTCGCCATCCCTACCCTCTCCCATTCTAGTCTATTTCAGAGGGATGGTGCGGCAATTAATTCAATTCAATCGACACATCCGTGTGTCATGGGGATGAGGGAGAAGGCTATATATGCTATTGCACCGCGCCCTACCATACGGAAGCAATTAATTAAATCTTCAACTCCCTTGTAGAGGAGCTAAAATTATGGTGTTGGGTGGATGTCCCATTCCCCTCTCCATACATAATAATTATTATATGCACGCTTTCACAATGTTTCTCCCTGCATTGCTCGAGAATAAATATAGATTGAGAAAAGGATCAATTTTTCTTTGAGGAGATGATTCCTTTTTTTTATTAAAAAAATGCGTCCTTACAGGTTCGGATAAAGCTATTTTAGATTGGATAGATAATTAATTTTTTCTATACACCACTTAAGAGTGAGTCCATACAAATTCTTACAAAAAATTAAACTCCAATATAACCAATCATAGAGTGGTAATACATCATAATTTGATAACAATGATAATTTATTAAAATAATCATAGTATAACATATTAACACAATAATATAATGTAACCTAGTAGATTATAGCATGCTAAAATGATGATATAATAGTATATGGGCCGATTTCGAGTTTGATGAGTCAGTAGAAAATCGACATAAAAATAACTATATTTAATATAATCTTCTAACTGTCAAACCTCAAACATGTCAAGAGGAAGGAGAAGAATGACTTGTTGCTTTAGGCATTAATTGAATTGTGTGTTAGGTCGAGAATTGAAGCACTCTCAAATCAAATACTAAAACTTGTCTATGTCCAGTTGGTTAGTTCTCGTCCAATTCGCTACTGGTATGATGTAAACTAATTCTAATTCTTAAATATTACTCTGATGTCAACCTTAAAAAAACACTGCAAAGTTGACCTCCAATTGATTGCCGATTATTTAAGAAAAGAATTAAATCCAGACAATTTGTGCTCCTTGCACGGTACTTTTCCGGCATGTCTCCAGTTGTTCTTTCATATTCCCCACCACGGATAATTTAATTTAATCTTATCGATATATTGAATAATGTACTAAGAACAAGGGATGGAATAAAATTTAACCTCACGTTAGCTCGTACAAAGGAGAGGTTAAATGCCAAAATAGATGTATGCATGACTCTTAACTTTGCCTACGTGATAACTAAGAAGTAGAAATTTATGTATGGGCATATTTAATTAAAAACTATTTAGACAGAAGAAAAGAAAGAAAGAAGAAAAATAAAAGTACATACCTGATCACCAAGATGAATGCTCCAAGATAACTCATCTTTTACGCACCAAGGAAGAGGTGAAAATAATAGCTGCTTATCGCAAAGGTGCTCGTCATAAAGTTTGTCGTCCAAGTCCCTCTATCCTTCCGTTCTCTGCTGCTATCCCTATCCTTACTTCATGTGCTTCTCATCTTTTTTGTTTAGTATAAATCCTTGCTCCTTTCTCCCTTAGCATTGTCATTGTACCTTCTGTTTGCATCATGTCTTCCATCATCAATAATATACTGGATACTACGGCCTCTTCTGCTAGTTGTGTAGCTGCTTGTTTCGTTCCTGTGACATCTCTGATTCCTCTTATGCCAGACTTTTCTCAATGCCCAATTGTATTTTGATCCTGTAAGATCCTAAAGTCTTCCTTGCTTCTATTTTCTTCAGTACAGGGGACAAGAGTAATTGGCAATCTGGTTCACCCATCCTAAGAAGGAAAAGTTTTCAACCTTCTCCCGTGTATACACATTCTTGAAATACAGTTCGTATCCTCTAATTCTTGGTTGTATACTTCATATCCATACTGCATGCTACCAGCCTAAGCTTGGTTTGTAGCTTGTCGCCGAACAGCTTGATCCTCAGTACAACCTTGTCTTGTATCCTATATAATTTATTCCCCTTCTTATAAATAAAGATACAGTGATTTGACTGCGAACTAGCCAATGTTTGCCCATCTCCATATAATATTCTACAGACAGCTGATTCTTTGCTCCTTGTGGCATCTCATTGTTCCCTACTTTTGCCCCAAGCATTCAATTTATTTCATTGCCCTATTTCTGCATGAGCTTTCTGTAGAGCCATCTATCTGTAAATATCTCTGTATTTTGTATTATATCTTGAATGAACACACGGACACAAACTGTGTGGCCAAACAAGAGGAGGGAACAATGCATATGAAAGTACGAATTGAGGAGGTCCATCATCAATGGAGAGTGACGATGGAGCAATGAATTATCAGTGCTGGTGAATTAACGAGGGCAGAAGGAGCCAAAGAGGATGAGAGAGACACGATGCAGCTTGTCCTGTGCAAACAGGAATGAACAGTTCCTAGTTGCAGAGGGCAACGAGCAGCCGCGCATTTAGGTCTCCTTGTTGTCCCATGCTTCCAACTGTTCCTTTTCAAGTGCAGTAATTATTAACAGCACTTAAGTGTGAGGTTGAGATAGCATGGCGGAGCGTCCATGTCTCATCACATCACTTGCATCAGGCTGAGATGTACGTGCCATCCGAATGATTGCAATGTGATGAGATAAAAATTATTCAGATGCAATTATTTATACTTTCTTCCCCCCAATTGAGGCCAAAGCTCCTCCAATTCCTTTCATCGGAAACAAGTTTCTGGACTAGATCTCACTTGGGAGCCCAACACCCGACCATCATTTCAAAGCCCAGGAAAATTGAATCCATCTAACTCGCTTTCATGGGAGTTTCAACAAGCGGGGCTTTTACCTTCAAATGACCTAATTGTTCAATTTACCATTTTATTTTAAGAAAAAAACATTTTTGAGGAACTAGGTAGATGTTTAATCCACGCTAGAAATTAATTTTCATATCATAAAAAATTAATGACGCGGATAAAAAAAATTTCTACTATCTTGAATTCAATTCTTCAAGGTAAAAGTTTGGATCACCAACCTTTGTGCTGCTGCCGCCGCCGGCCCCAACATCTTGATACCTTTGCCGTGAGGATCGCGCCTTGAGGGGAGTAGAAGGATGCTCCGTCGTTTTCTTCATTTTGCGTCGATGGTGACAAATGGACTACGTCTTGGGGGCTTCGCTCTTGAGAACCTGGACAAGAGGCGGATCCGCCGCTGGCGAAGGAGGAGGAGAAGTGGTCGAGGAAGGCGAAGGGCGAGACTGATCGATCTGCTCCAGATAGAACGAAAGGGAGAAGCGCTGTCAGAGCATCTCGGCGGCGAGGGAGAGGCGGGCCATTGGGGCGCCGTCTCGGCGGAGGAAGAGGACGGAGAAATGTTGCTTGCTTCGTCGGAGAAGTCGAGAGCGTTTTAGACTTTTAGTAGGTTCACATTTTAAAATTTCACCAATAAAATTATATTTATTATTATTATTTAATTTATCATTAATTACTGTTAATAAATATAAATATAATTATTATTGTGCGAGGAGAGGAGGACCGAGTGGGAGTGTGGTCAGCCATGGATCTGTGGCAGATGGCGAAAGGCTTCGTCGACGAGGCGGCGAAGCGGTCGCAGGAGATCTCCAAGGAAGCGGCGAGGAGGTCGCAGGAGCTCACGCAGGAAGCCGCCAGGTTCTCCCAGGACCTCGTCTCCGAGACGGCCAAGAAGTCCAGGGAGATCGCCTCTGAGGCGGCCAAGAGGGCCGACCTCCTCCGCTCGGAGGCGCTCGTCGCTGCTGACAAGATCAAGACCCTTGCCGCAGACATGCCCGTCCCCTCGATTCCTTCTGCCCTCGCTCGGGAATTCAACGTGGCCGTCGCCCCCAGCAACGAGTCGGAGCTCTTGAAGTTTGGGATCACCGAGGAGCTGAGGGAGTTTGTGAGGGGAATCACGCTCAGCACCTTCACGGATTTTCCCATCCAAGGTCTAGCAAAGATCCTTCCTAAAAATTTTAAAGATACAATGATCTGCAACTGATTAGTTCTCTTTAGTTTGGTTCCATTATACTTATTGCTTGTTTAAAATAGAAACTTGAATGATTTTATATGATTTATGCGACAATCTAGTACATCCTTAACTTAATTGATTGCCATACTGTTTGCTTTCATTAACTGATCTGAAATTTCAAGTTTCTCTGATGTGTTTATTCTTGGCAATAGCTATCCCTCAGGCTTATCTGATTAGAATTTACATTTGCTCTAGATAGTGTCTTTCTCTTTGGTTGAATATATCTATCTATATCGTGTAGATGAACCAGATGTTTTGGATTCTCTCACAGCGTCAAATGTCAGACAGGACCTAAATGGATGGCAAGCAAAACATGCTATGCTTGTCCTGACAGCTGTGAAGGTATTCCTTTTCTGATTACGTTTCATTTTTGCTTCAAAAATACTGTGCGCCTTTTTTCACAGTATATGCTCTATGCAATATGGCTATGCATAACTTTAATATTTGACAGCTAACTTTGAAATGATGACAATATAGTCTTTGCTAAAACTCGATGTGTCCCATTGATATTCAAAGCAGTGTTGATCTAAGACACTGATTAATATCCACTGGTATGGTATCATGGTTCTAATTGAAAAAGAAATGTTTTCTTCTAGGCCAATCATAATGTTCCCATTTTCATTGTGATTGGTACATATGTCATTGCCAACCATCACCTGCAAGGAATCGTCCTCTATGTAAGCATATGACAAGGATCAAATGTTGAATTTATCTTTTCCTTTTCCATTTTCATCTGCTTGTCAATCTTAGTATATTTCTAAAGATTTGTATGAGTTAGCAAATATAATGACATATCATCTGGTTTATGGTATTAACTAATTTCTATATGATTAATATACCCTGTTTGTATCTTTATCAATTCGGTTGATATCTTGTTTTGGAGTCATACTTTGGCTTTGGCATATGTTTTACTACAGATCTCCGCACTCTATCGATATGTATGATTGGTTTATCTCCCCCCTAGGGTTGGGGAGAGTTAGAAGAGGGATATGTGATGTTCAGAAAGCAATTTTGCACTATAAATTAGGTCAATGATCATCATCTACAACCTCTTCTTGTACACTAATTTTATGAACAAAGTGTCATTAGCATTATCTTAATATTTTTTTTAAGAAAAAAAACCGATGACAACTATATCCATGAATTACTTGTGTTTTAGGAAATATCAAAATTCAGATATGAGCTATGCCCACGCTATATGAAGGAGAAGAAGTTCTGGCGGATTTATTTCCTACTTGTAAATAATCATACAGCTCCGTAAGTATCTTCCTGCTTGAAGCCTTTTTTTCTGTAAACTTGAAGTTTAGATATCTTATGATGACAGAGTATGCATAAGGACAATGCATGGTGCTAAGAGATCTTTTTCGCGTGCAAGTTTTGTAACTGTATACTAGGAAAATACCATGAATCAACTTTTTATGACGTGAATATATATCTAACAATCACATATTTAAGGAGCAATTAGAGATATGCATGTAGCCATATTTTGGCATGAATTATACGACAGATATCCATACTTCACTACGGATACCCACTTACTCTGGATTTCTGTACTATGATTATGTTAAATTCATGCAAAATTGAAATTAGTACTAATGCTGATTCTTATTGTGGCAACTAAGATTTTTGCTGTAACCTGCCATTCTTCTGTACTACCTGGGCAAAAATACTAGTGGTTGTGTCCGAGGCTAAATGCTGAAAATCATGTAATCAAACCATGTGTTTATTCATCATCGGTTTATATTTACTAGTTCTTTTATAGTGTAGTTAACTAGTTATGCTGAAGAATGGAACTAGAAATGCTTATTTGATTGACAAGAATTTTATGATTTACTTCCATGCTATTTTAAAAGATGTATGTGCATTTAATGCTAATGTGGCTTACTTAAGAGTCAATGGGTGAGCTGCCAAATTGAGCTAATTTGACCTCTCTTACAATCAACCAGCTATGAAAAGCAGTACATGGAGTCAAAGGAAACAGAAGAAAAGGAAATGGCTAGTAGAAAGGAAAATTCAAAAGCTGTCCCAGCTACTGCAACTGCAACAGAAGCTAGGGAAGCAAAGCCACCAGAAGTTAGAGAAACAAAGCCACCAGAAGTTAGAGACACAAAACAGCCAGAAGTTGGAAAACCAAAGCTGCCAGAAGGTAGAGAAACAAAGCCGTCAAAGACATCTTCCTCAACTCCAGAGGATTTGGATGCTTTTCTTTTGGGGGATCTTGGGAGTGATGATGAGGGTCTAGGTAAGCATTTTTACTTGCTTTTGGTTTATTACTTGTAGTTAAATGATATCATGTAGATTTTTTTTTCTTTTTGAAAATTTCTGAGACTATCACTGTGTTTCTGTAGTGTTCACATTCATCTCCTCGATGATGAACAGTGTAATCTATTTACTAGTTACAGCTTTCTAATTTTGCTAATCTAACTCTGTTGCAGATGATGCCAATGATGATTTGGATGATGATTTCGATAGGCTTGGGAGTGCCTCGGTGAGTTGCCTCAAATCACTTGGAAATCAGGATCCTTTTCATTTATACCGAGTTTATAGATGTCCAGTTGCTCCATGAAACCTTACTTTTTATAGTCAACATCAAATGTTCATTTGAATTTTAAAAAAATAACTTGACCTAAAAATTTCACTGCATCCTTGCCTGCCTTTGTCTTTTCTGCCTTCTAAAAAGCTTTTGTAGTGCGCGTAGGTCTATCTTATCTGGCCCATTGCCTAGTAGCTATTTACATCTTGTTATTTTCATTTTTTTTGGGAACGAAACTGATATATATTACCAGCTACTCTTGATATTCAAAAATATTTGCAATTGTGGCTAAGCTATGAAAGCATGTATTATTATGTTGGGATCATCTTGATACTGGCCTAGAGAAATGGGGGGAACACTTTCACAAGTTTTCATGGAAGGATATTTCATCAATAACTAGGCATTATATTCTTATTCGAGGATGCTACACAGATCAACTACTTTATTGTTGATCCATCTGCCAATAGTTATAGCATTGTTACTGAAGTTACTATGCTTTAACAAACAATATCTAACATCTTGTAAATCGTTTTTCTGTTTCATCATTCTCGTTGGCATTGATTTATTCTATTGTTATATTCATGTCAAATTGGCAACGGTAAAATCCCTGGTTTAATCCCAAATGATTGCTAAGACAGTTAAGACTGTTTGAACGCTAAACACACAATTCCTTTTGTTATGCAGGGCTCAGATAGTGATAGTGAGAAAATATAAGCAGTTAAGTTAGCACAAGTCGAAATATGCGACTAAGTTCATGTGCACAGAATGGACCAACGCTTGAGCTCGCATAAATTCTACTGGGAGTGCTTGCTTGCTAAGAATATAGCGCTGCATCAGAGTGTAGGAGGCACACTTTCCTTGTATGTATTATCTGATTTTTTTTTCTTTCTCGTTTATTATTATGTCTAATTCAATTTTCTTTCACTGTTGCGTACAAGAACCCATATGTGTTTGTGTTTTCTTCCAGGATAATGATCTAGTGTTGTCAAAAGTAGCTTGTATTATTTCATTAATAATATTTTGGTCTCTGTTCTTCCATGTTTGATGGTGTTTTAATCCTCTCTTTTGTGTTTACTGGACGATGAATAGATATTATCTAATATATTTTTTCTCTAATTGACTATGAAGTTAAGTCAACGGATAAAATTTGGCGATCTATGAATGTCTTCCATGCATCTTAGCATTATTTTTCATTTCAATTCCCAACATATGTAACAAAAAAGATCAAATATTTTCACAAGAACCATTATTATATATGTCAGGCGTGGGTGGCAATGGTTGGTCTTGCAGCCTATTCTGCTATTCTTCTATGTGGAATAAAAGACTATATATTGTATTTTGTTATCCTCCTATTTGGAATAAAAGACTATAGATTGCTTTAAGGATGTGTTTGGTATGGTATAGAGTAAAATTAACATTGGTATTCATCCTAATTTTTAGATAGAAGTTATATTTAAAAATTAGGATGAAATTAGGATACATTTGGTAGAAGTAATACTACTATTTTATTTTAATTTATTTTTTAAAGATGGAATCATATCATTCAATATCAAGCATATCATTAGTTTAAATTGTATCCATGAATGCATCTATACAGACACCCCATAGATGAAAAGGAGTATTTAAACTTTTGAAGGATTCAAATCAGATGCTTATCCCTCATTAGAAATTTGCAACTCTTCTTCTTTTTTTTTTGTCTTTTTCTCAGAATGGAAGGGCTCATGGAAGAATTTTCATACTAGACAGCTGCCTTTCTGCCATCATATTTTCCTTGATTTTAGCATGACTCGACTGCATGTATCCTCCCTTTTCTGCTTCTTTCGCTGTCTAGAATTCCATGTGTTCATATAGCACCAGAAATTACCATATCAGCTAAATAACATAGAAAGAAAATTTTCTGGTGAGAATAAGAGGCAGCATCACTGACAACCAAACAAAACCAGCAGATCGATTCTAACCATCTCGATCTCTTGATGATGATGATGTGTATGTTAAACGTACTTGTTCGTTAATTCTGATTTGGATCAATCGAATGGGGACATCGTTTTAGCTTAAATAAACAGCATCTTTTCTGACCTGTCGAAGCTGCCAGCTGCAAGCGGTGACCTGTCTACCAAAGGAAAATGAAGTGAAATTGAGCTCGCCTGTCTTTTGTGGCAGGTAATGTCAAAGTTCCAGTAAATGCATTTTAATTGCCCATCCTTCACGCCTCTTCTCTCTGCTGCTCCACGATGAGTCCGATTCTGCTGTCTTTTCTTTCTCGAAGTACGTCAGTTTCAAATGTGAAAACAAAAAGGGTGTGTTTATCAGGACATCAGTTTTTTGGGGGAGAAGAAGGAAACGTTGTCTTCTTGTCAGAGGAAGGCCCTGGTTGTTAAATTTCAGATGTATTTTTTTTCCTTTTACTTTGAAGAGGTTTCCGATGAATTGATCAGTTAAAAGACCTTGCCTCTTTAAACTCGTGTTTTCTTTCTTTGTTATGGTGGACAATAAATCAGGCGGATCATTCATGGTAATTGCCTGAGCTTATCAAACACAACAGCTTGGATTTTGATGCCACAGCAGTGGTGACCCCATTAAACCCATTATTAACTAATTAGAGCAACATAAGAAATCTCTTTAATTAAAAGGATTAATTTCATTTAATTAAAATATATTAGTCCATATGCTATATGCACATTGTTACACTCACGCGAATGAAGCGACCTCCTCTTATTCCTACTATTCATAGTCACAATGCACACGGGAAACTCATCAATAAATTTTAATTACATTTTAGAAAAATTCCTTGTAAAGAAAGACCGTAAGCTCCTAATACCTAATAAAAACAAAGAAAGAAACCTAAGTTTAAAAGTTTTACCAGTATTTTCTAATACCCACATCCCGTCCGTTCCAAGCGCAAATCTTTCCTATAATTTTCTTTTTTTAATAAAAAATAATCGAAATAAATTTGGTATCATAATAAAGAAATATTTAGGAATGAATTGAAAACCACCCCCCTCCCCTCTACCTTTGACAACAACCATCAATAATCAAGTCCGCCACATTAATTTGAAAGATTCGCCAGCCCAACCGACCAATTAAAATGAACCGTGTGGATGCTTCGAATCTCCATGCCTCTTCAATTCACCCTTAACTCGTCCCCATGCAAAGAATCACATACAATTAATTAATAGATACCTTATTTTATTTGATGCGAATAGGTTCGTAAACTGTTCATATAAAATTAGATATATCTACTTAATATTAGTAACTGTTCATATAAAATTAGAAACCAGCCCACCTACCTAAAACAAAAAAGTCCATTTTGATTTTGATTTTTTTTTTAAAAAAATAGTTAAATCTTTTTTTTCCAATATAGTGACAAAATTTTCGCATGCCGAGTTTGAAAACCCTTCTTTTCAGGTCAACCCAACATCACCAAATTGTTAAATCGAAGTGGTCCGAGTCGGATCAGATATCGGATGTCAGGACAAGGTTACACCAAACCTTTCTTATTAATATTTTTGGTTGGGTCGAGTCAATTGAGCCCCTTCCCTCCCTCCCACTGCTGACCGATCGATCGCGACCGTTGAAATTTAATTTGGAAATATAATAATATGTTTTGCCTTTCCGGTGGGGAATTAATTAATTATTATATTTATCTATTTTATCATCTAGGAGTCAACCTCACCACCAACTACAACAACAACAACATGTTTTCCTGACTTCCCCCCTCTTTTTTCGATCTGTTAGTATTGCCATAATAATCAGATATTTTGTTATGGGTGTATAAATAGTGTAAAATAAGGGGTTTAAATTATTGAGCCAAAAATATTTCTTTAATGCAAATTTCATTCGTTTTGTTTTTGATAAATTTTTTTTAAAACTAATACCATAAATATTGCATTATTATTTATAGCGACGGCGACCGCGCGAAAGTGTGGGAGTCGCTGAGCTGGCGAACATCCATTGGTCGCGCTGCCGCATTGCGTCGCGAGGGTTACGATATTAAGTGCGGGATAAAGGGTGGATAATTTCACTATAAACCCCCGGAGTTTCCAATTTCTTAATAATATATGTTTTTTAAATCTAAAATATCATAAATTAAAACTAAAAGATATTTACTTTTATTTTTAAATAATAAGTATATTTTAAAAAATAATATCAACTTTTTACATTTTATTATTATCTCTGAGGTTTAATAAACGTAAACGGTAGGTTAATTTAATTTGTATTAGTTGTAACAAGCCTACTTTTTTTATTGTGAACATAAATAAATTTAGGTGAATAGTTACAAATTTAAATATTATTAAAAAATGCATACAGCTGACTGATGTCTTAATTTAATTCATATATTTAGGTAAAATCTAAGTTTTACAGGGCGGCGGGAGGGGGGGGGGGATGTCAAATTGAAGAGGGATAAAGATGAATAGTAGATGCGATTGAAATAAAGTAAAATGTCGGGGGACCAAAACGTAATTAGGAGGGAAAGAAAAAAATGAAAACATGTATTTGTACGCGGTAACGCCACCGACGCCTCTCTCCGACTCGCATCTCTTCTTCCTCCCCCCCCCCCCCTCACCTCTCTCTCTTTCTCTCTCTATCTCTCTCTTTCTCCCTCTCTCGCTCGCTCGTTCGCAGCCGCGGATTCGTAGGGGAAGAACGGAGGATCGACGACGCCGCGGAGGCCTCCCTTGCCCACACGCTCTCTCCACCTCAAATCTCCGCCTCAGGTTGATTCCTCTCTCCCAATCGTCCCCCTCTCGGACCGCCAAAATTGGCATTCCGTGGGGAGAGAAAAAAAATTAGAGCTTTGGGAGGCTTTTTGAATCAATTGCCGGTGCGCGCGGATCGTTTCTTGGGAAGGTCATCAGGTGGTGACCGTCTTTGCTATTTTCGTCATGAGCAAGAGGAAATCAATCGGACGGTGGCTTGAAGTGGCCGAATGATCGCTGGCGTTTGAGCTTGATTTCCTTTCTTGTCGATGATAGGAGATATTTTCTTTGTTCATCTTTTAGGATTCCTATTCGTTGTGTTAAGGTGCATTGAGTGTAGAACGTAGATTTTACCTGTTTCTTGATTGTTTTGTTGGGGAAAATCCCGTTTTGGGTTTGGAGATCTTGGAGAGTTTGTAGACCTGGAAGAGAAAAAAATAGGATTTAGGGATTGTGATGTATGGGAGAGGGATCTCTCTGGATTCAAGTGATGTGCCTGCTAGAACAGACGGCAGGATCTGATTATTTGGGAGAGAAGCAGTTTGGTTCGAGGCCGGGGGGAGGAGATTCAAGGGCGGAGAAGCTGGCAAACTCGATGGCGTCAAGGCCAAGGATGAAGCTGTGGGTGATACGAGTGACGACGATCGTGTTACTGTGGACGTGCGTGCTCCAGCTCATGGCAATAGGGGAAATTTGGGGGCCAAGGGTCTTGAAAGGTTGGCCTGCTTGCTTCACCTCTTCGGATTTGCCGCTTGCGGTTAAAGAATCCACTCCGGTTCTTCACAAAATTGCTCTTCCGTCCAAAAGTGAGTTCTTTTTTCTCATATTGCAATCCTCGTATGTTGCTTGCTGGGTAACAAACTGCTTGTTAGTTCTATTGGTTGGTTTAATCTTGATTTCTTTTTCTTGTTTTTTTTTTCACTTGTCTGAAAGGTAAGTTCTGATATCCTTGACCTATATGCAATTCTGGCTTCCTGAAATTACTTCATCTCTGTCTTTTCTTGGATTTGTTTGTCCAGTTTGTAGCTGCTAGATTACTGTAGCAACTGAAGGAAATGAACTTATTCCTTGTGCCTATTCCAGTCGGAACTTTAATCTTACAATTCACTGCAAGTTATGAGCAGGGGCATCGATTTTTAAACCTGCAATTCGTCCTGTACTTTGATCAATTTGTACTAAAAGCTTATTTCTTCAAATCAGCTTGTTTCCTATTTCACAGGATTTTTCCTTGATAATATATATATTTTTTCATAATTCAAGATATGTTTCATTTGCTGTCACCAATAAGTATCATCTAAGTTTATGTTGTTGCGTCTGTGGTCTTTCTTATCTCTGCTGCAACAGGCAATATTCAACTTGTGGTTTTGACTATAGTTTCTTTTTACCTAAGATGAATACTTCCTTTTTTCTTGTTCTTATTGCATCTTTCCAGCTTGTTAATTCTTTATTTCTCATCTGTTAATATTTTTCTGTCTTCAGGAATCTACAGAAATAATGGATACTTGATGGTTTCATGCAATGGTGGGCTTAATCAAATGCGAGCTGCAGTAAGTACCTAATAAACTAGTCTATATTTTATCCGAGTAGTTTCTTTCTTTTTTTGAGTACTACAAAATTTATTACTCACATGTTAAATTTGTCCTTCAGATCTGCGACATGGTTGCTATTGCAACATATTTGAATGTGACGCTCATAGTACCAGAATTGGACAAAACCTCCTTCTGGAATGACCCTAGGTATGTAATTGGACAATATGTCGACCCAGAATAGTCCATTTGGACAACCTATTGCAACATATAGATCGAACTTTTATTTCTATTGCAACAGGTCTATAGTTATCACTAAATTTATAGGTAATAATAACAGAAATTTTCTTTTGTTGCAGTGAGTTCCAAGACATATTTGATGTTGATCATTTTATTACTTCTTTGAGAGATGAGGTGCGGATACTGAAGGAATTGCCACCTAGGTTAAAATCAAGGGTTGAGCTAGGAATGGCGTATTCATTGCCGCCCATTAGTTGGTCGGACATCTCTTATTACCAGAATCAGGTGTGTATGCTTCTATAAAAATATGATTAGAACTAATTTATGGATTATTTTCTCACTAGGAAAGTTTGTCTGTATTTTTCTGGAATCAGATTCTTCCTTTAATTCAAAAATACAAGATCGTCCACTTGAATAGAACTGATTCTCGACTTGCTAATAATGGCCTGCCGACGGAGATACAGAAATTACGCTGCAGAGTAAATTATGATTCTCTTAGATTCACTCCTCAAATTGAAGGCTTGGGTCGAAAAATAATCCGAATTCTCCAAGCTAGAGGACCTTTTCTGGTTCTCCATTTGCGATATGAAATGGACATGCTGGCCTTCTCTGGATGTAATCATGGTTGCACTAGTGAGGAAGCAAACGAGCTGACAAGAATGAGGTACAAAATGAAATTTTCCTTTTCCGTTGTTCTTTTTCTGGTTCTCTAAATTAAATCCATAAAATATTATTTCAATTTTCTTTTTAATTATAGGTATGCTTATCCCTGGTGGAAAGAGAAAGTTATTGACTCTGAACAGAGAAGGAAAGATGGTCTCTGTCCTTTAACTCCAGAAGAGACTGCTTTGATTTTGAGAGCACTTGACATCGATAGCAGTTTTCAAATATATATTGCTGCTGGAGAGATATATGGCGGAGAGAGGAGAATGTCTGCTCTTTCAAATGCATATCCTAGAGTGGTAAGTATCTACTGTATTATTAACGTTCAATTGTTTAAATCTAATCGGTCACTGATCTCCTTGAATAGGTAAAAAAGGAAACTTTATTGGGGCCTGATGATCTTAGGTACTTCCAGAATCATTCTTCGCAGATGGCAGCACTAGATTACATGGTTTCCTTGGCGAGTGATATCTTTGTTCCTACGTATGATGGTAACATGGCTAAAGTTGTCGAAGGTCATCGCAGGTACTGTGCGCTTAATCCTTAGCTGTACCTTGTCTAAATGATTAATACTAATTGATTATGTACAAATTCAAGTTTTATGTCCCCCACGACTTAATGCTGTTTACTTTCAGGTACTTGGGTTTCAGGAAGACCATTCGGTTGGACAGGAAGCTCCTGGTTGAGCTGATAGATCAGTACACCAATGGTACCTTGAGTTGGGATGAATTCTCTAACGCAGTTAAGGAAACACATGCGGAGCGCATGGGAAATCCTGCTAGGAGAATCGTGATTCCTGACAGGCCCAAGGAAGAGGACTACTTCTATTCAAATCCTCAGGAGTGTCTCCTAGAGACTGGTAAACTGTCGAGTTCGTAGATACGTTGAAGACAGCGGTCCAACATTGAGATTCTTTACATGGATTCCATTGATCTAAATCTTGAAGATAACAAAACTACCAAATTGGCGGATGGGAACGCTGGGCTTGTTTGCTTCTAGGAATGGGTAGATTGGAAGAGCTTAACAGCACATCGCCGGTATCATTTCGATGCAAGATGGCGAAATACACACATTCATCCGATAGCCTTATTAATATTCTTCAGAATAAATGTTTATTTCTTGTATAGAAGGGTGAGCACGAGCCGGGAGAAAGGTAGAGAGGGGAAATTTCTATGATGTAAATTCTGCATCTTAACAACAATGGGAAGCCTGAAAAAAATCTGTTTTAGGTTGGTTTTGCTTGGGATGGATGTAGGTTGGTGGGGATTTTTACCCTTTGAAAATTTTGTCATGAATATACCATCACTCAATTTCACGTTCACATTTCAGCACTTTGGTCGTTGGTCTCTTTCATCCATAATCGTATTCCCTAATGATGTCTCATTTCAGTGGGTTAACCGACTGTATGTATCTCTGAGTTCTTTAAGTTAATTCAACTTGCTCAAGAGTTTGGTGGGTAGGAGGGAGGTTGAATGTGACTTGGCTGGACTTAAAAATACTGCAGGCGGCAATTGTGGCCATTAATGGAGTGTGCAATGAATGGGAAGAGTTGTGGACCCAAAGAAGAGGATACTTTTGGAAGAGGAGCTCCTTTTGGTGATCCAATGCACACATCTACCAATTTTGCAGCCACTTGTGTGCCACTTGAGAGGTCTGCATATATATTATTACGAAGGCATGTCCATAAAATATTTGGAGTCTTCACTTTTATTAAGAGCCTCTTTAATTCCTTCCGCTAAGGTTTGAAAAATAGGACCTATCATTGTGTATTCCAAGACCTAAATGCTATCTAGAGACAATAATTACGAGAGACTGAGTGGACTTTGTAGAAAGTAGGCATCTTGCCACCTTCTTGCTTTTATACTGACGGATAGCCTAAAACTTATCTTGATAAGCACATGGTCATTTAATTGATTCATTAGTTTTACCTTATGGAAGAAGCTCGGTATTACTCAACAAAAAAATATATGAACATACGCATGACCATTACTCAATCGATTAAAATAGATATTTTTTCACTAGATGGTTATGGCTCTAAGACTTTTGATAAATATTAAAAATAATTTTATACCATTTTAGTAAATCAAAATGATGTTCATGCCTAATCTTCAGGTGGTACCATTATATCATTCATGCTGTTACATCATATAATAATTATTCTTGAAGAACGTAAACTTGCATTTCACTGCTCATCTCGTAAGATTAAAACATTCATTCATTGCAAGCTCTTTTGGCAATGATTTCTCGGATCACTCACTTTTTTAGTTTTATGATCCCAATCCAATATCTCTCCATACCATGCGCATACATCATTGAATATACCTTTTATCACCGAACCCATCAACTCCTTTTATTTATTTATTTCTTTATCCAACGTGCAGCTTAGAGCCGATGAACCAGAAGGTCTTATCGTGATGCTTTCCTTGTCTATGTAGAATTTTTTTTTTTTACAATTGAATTTAGGGCCAGTGTTTGTACATCCTGCCTCTGAAGGCCACTTATTACATTGGGCCGAATTGAGCCACCCAAAAATAAAACGTAATGGTAGATTTATTCGACATCCAAAAAGAGGAGCAGCTCCCACCAGCAACAATTTGTCCTTCCAGTTTACAGAAGAGAGAGAGAGAAAAAAGAACAAACATATAGGAAGTTTCAGGAAAAAAAAGAAGAAGAGAAATGAACCCCTTTAAATGCTGAACAAGCAAACATGTACATCGATCTGAAGAGTTCGAACTCATTACAAAAAAATCAAACAATATGAGTTCGACGCCCACGACAAAAAGGAAAAAAAAAAGGTTAAAAAAGAAAATATATATGGAGGCCGCGGAATAATTGACATCAGCTACTGGCCAACTCTGCGCCTTTTAGGAGGTGCTTGTGGCGGCTCATTCCCGTTCCCCGTTCTACTGTATCCAAATGCTGCCTGATGGATCGACGAAGGATTTCTTGGATCCTGAAGAAGAAGATTAGGATTAGGCAAACACTCGTTCAACAATTTTAAGTGATAAGTGGAAGAAAGAAGAGGCCGAGAACCTTCATTACTGTGGAAGTAGAGGCTGCCGTTGCAGGTCTCCTACTGTTTGCCTTCCTGCCGAGATTAATTTGCACAGCTATGCTGGCTTGAGAAAGGTCAACGCCAGATCTTTGCAATGTCTGAGCCAGAGCAGTCAACAACCTGCTCTTGGATCAAACCCATTTCAAACTCGTCACGGTGGTCAAGACCGGGAAGAAACCAAACGAATGTAATTAGCTACGGATACTCACCCATTAGAGTACGCAGTGGACACACTGATGGTGCCGTCGTCGATCATGAGTTCCTGATGTTCATCACCTGCAACGAGGAATGATCTTGGCCAGGGGGACTGATCCTGAAACGCCATGCTGTCCTGGTTCAGAATCTGCGTGGAACTCCGCTGCGGATGGTCGGCGATTTCTTTCCCGATACCGACCAACCTTGGATGGATCAGATTGTGTGGATCAGCCGCAGCCGCAGCGGCAGCCAGGTTGCTGGGGAAGCTGATGGGGGTTTCCATTGCCTTGTAAGAGTGACCTGCAGTTGCAACAACTGGAATGCTACTTCCCTCGGATCTTTTACTGAACACTTGTTTAGGAGAAGGGTCGCTCTTTATTAAGCCATTTGCAGGTGCCTGGCTGTTCCTCTGCAGTCAACGTTTTTGTATCAGAAACAAGGATAAAAAATGTTCCGACATATGGATTGAGTTTAACTAGTCATAGAATCGATTACCCAAGGCATTAACTTGGCATTGTTATCCTGATTCCATGTCGGGTACGATGATTCGTACTTATGAACCTTCTCTTGCAAGAAGCGGATGTATTCGATGACCTGAAGCAGTTGTTTTTGAGTAAAACGGAAGAGGATAGTTAAGCTCTGTGAAGCACATTCATGGCATGACATGCTTAGTTTACCTCAAGAAGAAATGATGCTTTATCTCTCTTCTGATCATTGTGAGGTATGACCTCTCTTAGTATCTGAAATCTGCAGAACAAAATATTATTTCGCAAGATTGTTAATCATGTACATATAGGATTTTTAAAAAATAAGGGGAAGACGAGAGATTCTTCTCTTCCTATTTCTTTTCCCTTTTGAAATATTTTAATGACACTTAAAAGTTGTAAGGATATTGTATTTGTTTGACATGCCTGTCGTTGATTTTACTTCGTCGTCTCTGCTCGGTGGCGGAATGTTTTGATCTTGGTGTGTTTGGCCTCTGATCGCTGTTCGCCTGCTCATCGGCTTTAATGGACAAATCTACCACCAAGAACAAACAAAAAAGAATGAGTCAATCAAAAAGGAAAAAAAAAGAAGAGGGCAGGAGAAATGGGGAGACACCTTTACGAGATGATGATGAGCCTTCTCTTTTCACAAAAAACTCGTCTTCGTCGTCCAAGTTGTTAGATCTCGAGGAGGCCGCCTCCACAAGTGGTCTCTTCTCCGGCGCCGCCGAGTTGTTCCTGTTCCATGAATCAGAATAATTAGAGAAAGAGAGAAGAGAAGAAGAAGGAGAACAAGTAGTAGGAGGAGGAGGAGGAGGAGGGATGCACCTTCCGGCAGAGGCGGAGATTGTGCCGGAGCATCCGCCGCCGCTGCCACCGCAGGCAGCAGACAAGGAAGACGACCATTGCCCTGCAAACCAACAATGGCGCGCAAAGTTCCATTGATCAGCATATGAGCTCTTGAATTTTCTACAGGTTCCTATTTGAATTGGAACAGTAAACCCTCTTTGTCAATGAGTTCAGTTCATCCACTTCTACTAATAAATCAAAAACTTTTAATCAAGATGTCGACCAAAACTCGAAGAACTTCTAAACACAGCAGCAGTTACAAATTAACCAAATGCTTCCAACGAACAAGTACAATAGTAGTATCTTATCCTTGCAAAATGGTCCAATTACAGTGCGTGAAACTTCCAAATATAGGATCATACTGTCTTGAAACTCGTGCATACTGTATAGATTTTATTAAGATTCGCAGTGTTTGATGGACGCATTCGGTGCGTCACAGATGGAAGTGAAATCGAGAACACTCCCTCTCGAAAGTCATAGTCAAGTCCACGTTAAACGACAAAACTATTAAAATTATTTTTAGTTCTTAATTACGAAAGTTTCATTAAAAAAATTATCTTTTTTTTCCTTTTTACCTCTGCAAGCGGTATCTTTGTCGTCCCACAGCGTGTAAGAGACGCCGCCGCCGCCGGCGTGCGAGCCGTAGCTGGTAGTGGTGCTCAGGCTGCCGTGATCGGGGGGTTCGGGTTTCGCCTCCAACACCACAGGGAACGCAGGCCGCACCGCAGCGCTGTTGGACCCCGGTGTCGTGACGACAGCCACGCCGGCCGCCGGGTTCGTCCCGACGTCCCCCACGTGGCTGGCGACGCTGCACGCACCGGAAAACACCCGCTCCGTCGTCGGGAACCTTCCGCCGTCCGCCGCGGCCTCGCTGCCTCGCTCCAGCGGCTGCAAGAAGTCCCTCGTCTTCAGATAGAAGCCTGAGAACAAAATTACGCCAAAAAGGGGCGGAATTCAACATCCACTTCGACATGGGCATTTTGATTTCCCTTTCAGATAATCACGCAAACGCTTGACCTTCGTATCATCCAAATTGGGAAAAGAAATTCCAGTAGAACTCGACAGAATTGCACATCAATACCCAAAACCAAATCCGGATTTCGGCCGACTTTATACCTTGAGACGAAGACCTCGGATCTTGGAGCTGGAAAGAGGAACCCGGAGGGTAGAGCGAGAGGAAATCGTGCGCAACCTTTTTCCCTACACGCATCATCCAAGCAAACACATCAATTCCAACAATTCAGCAACAAAAAAGCCATAAAAGAGTATAATTCTTCCTCGAATCGATAGCCTCACCTTGGAGCTCCATTGTCCGATCCCTCGCCACGATGTTTTACCTCTCCGCACTTCTCATCCAGAATTCAGCACGGAATTAAACAGTACAATATATCGGAGATTTTTTTTTCCGCCTTCAGATCAATCGAGCGATGGAAAAAAGAGCAGGACGTAGAGGAGCAGGCGGAGATGGCGAGAGAGAGAGGGAGAGTCCGCCGAGATCTCAGCACGCAGCGCTTTTAACCCTCTCGCTTTCTTTTTCCACCCTCTCTATCTCCCTCTCTGTCATTTTATTTATCCTCTTCTCCGTCGTCGCCTCCTCCGTTCCCTGGGAACGGCGTTTCATTCACCCATCGGACGCGTCGCCGTGAGTTAACGGCGGGGTTTCAAACTCGGAATCGACGTGCAGCGCCACATCTGGGCCGGAGTCAGTGATCGTACGGCTCTGATGGCTCCACGAAGCGAGAGCCCAATAGAGGGAGGAGTCACGTGCGGTACGGCGGTTGACCGCGGTTCGGTCGTTGACTAATAAAAAGCCGTGTCCATTTTTTTTAAAAAAAGAATTATAATAATTGTGGCGGGAGAAGAGGATGATGATGATGATTAGGGCTCCGATCCCGATTCCATTATTAAACTAAAGCTCGATTAGGTGATGATAATAGTAATTAATTTAAGGGAAGGGAGGGGAGGAAGTGCCACGTGAGAGGCACGAGGCCCGGGGGTGGGGGATTCCTAAGAAGGCAGGCAGGCAGAGGCCACATGCGCGGGAATTGCGGGTGGAGGCGTCGCTTCATGTGCCTTCCGATTCCCGCTTTATTTTTTTTTTCCGCCACCTCTTCTACTTTTTGCTTCCCCATTAAATTTATATTTCTTTTCTCTCTTGTTTTTTTTGCATTATATTTATCCATCGAGAATACAGAAATAAATAAAGAAGAGAGTGAAGGATTTATTTATACATACAGTCATCCATCATGCGCCTGCATGAAACACGGAAGCGAGAACGTGCGTTCCATAAACTTCAATCGACTAATAAATTAAAAGGCAGCGGTCCGTGATTAATTAAAGTTCATTCAATTCACTCCCTGATCAATTTATCAAATGTGTGTGTGTGTGTGGAGAGATCACATCACCTGGCAAATCACCCGGTGAGATGAGCCTTCCTTCAACTCTGTCTCTTTCCCCCTCCCAAGCAGTCGATTGATTAAATCGATGAATAAATATTTCGAGAGGTAAATTTCCTCGAACAAGATCGATCGATCGACCGACCGACCGACCATGGCACGGCAGTCAAGAAATAATATATAAATATATATATATTTTGATAAGATGTGTTGTGTTTCAGGCCCGTAAATCTGTCAGCTGCGGATCGCTCACACGCACAGCGGGAGGCTGTGCGCGTGGGATGGCAAGCATCACACGTGCCAACAGTCGCAGCCATGCACGTAAATATTTGCACATGCATATATATCGTCAGGTGAACCCCTGAAGTAAATTTTTTTTTTTAAAAAAAAAAGAGAGCTGGGCTGTGACGTGCATCCTATATATTTTTTTAAGAAAAGCTGAGATCAATTATTAATGCTGATTAAGAAATTTATAGTGGGTGTATAAAATAAATTAGGGTAAATAAGTAGTTCCTACGTGCACTTTTGACGTGCACTGCACTTGCCTTTCCAACATACCGCCGACACACCCACATGCCGTGTATTTTGTCGGTACCCCCTGCTCTTAATTAATCACGCATATATAATCGCAATTAGTTCCTGCACTTTAGCTGCGGCTGGAATGAAATAAGTCAGAAATCAGGGACCAAATTTAAAAGAATCAACCGACGTATAATGATTGATATGATATGGCGCAACGAATTAATTAGTTTTAAGGACGCAAGCGCCGCAGTGGGTTGGGTTGGGGGATTTAATAAATGATGGGGGGACAGGATTAAGTAAGAGGTTTTTGTTCGGATCCGTCGACATTCTCTTTCATCAAGGGTATCCTCTTAGGGATCCGTAATTTATTAATTAATCTAAAAGAGTACATCTTAGGATATGGTTAAATGCGAACGATGCATTAATTACGTACGGTCGAGAAGGTTTATCCAGGGGAAGGAAGGTTTATTAATAAAAATTACTTCTGCCGAAGAGATCATATCATGGATTAACTTATTTATTCATATACGGCGGCACCGCTGCCACGTGATTAAAAAAAAAAAAGGGGTGGCTCCCCTCTACGCATCACGTGGCCAGCTCAGTGCGGGTGGCGGACTCGGGTCCCGCCGAGGCCGGGTTCGGCGAAGGGGCACGCATGTGGAGAGACCTACTGCTGCTTACGACCTTCCCCTCCCACCCACGATTCTCCACCGCCCGCCCCACCAACCAGCCCTTCCATTGGGCGCTTCCGGGCGTGGGGGCCGGTCCCTGTTAGCCTCGATCGGGGCGGGTGGGTCACGCGGTTGGAGATGGAGGTCGCTGTCGGGGAGCGGCGGGGGCACGTGAGGGCGGAAGGCAGGTCACGTGCGTCCCCCATGGCTGGGGGAGGCGACACATGGGGTGGGGGTGTGGGGAGGGCGCGGCGCTTGGCGTGCGCTGCGGGTCCCGCCCCGCGGCGATCCCCCAACCCGGGCGTTGCAAATTTTTTGTCGCCGAGCGGGCCGCGGGAGGCGTCACGGACGGACGCGTCTGCCGCCTCCTGCCGTTAGCGACCCGGCGCCGTGCTCGGCCGTCTCCGTCCCGTCCTCCGTTGCGATCGATGGGAGCGCGTCAAATCTGAAAGATGAAAAAAAATCCTGTTCGCTGTCGATGGGCGGACAGCAAACGGAGCACGTGCACGGTCCGGGAGATGTGACGGTGCAGGCCTCCATCAGCCCCACGTGGGTGGTGGGGAGGAGGAAGGGGAAGCATGTGACCCCCCGGATTCGCGGTCCCAACCGGGACACGGAACATGGGCCTCTCCGCACCACGCCCGGCGGGGCCCTCCGCCCTTCTACCGAACACGTAAAGCGGTTTCCGAGTCGCGTGTCCTCCTCCTCCTCCGTCGGCCGGGGCGGGGTTATCGATCGGCCTCCGAACACGTGGCTCCTCCTGGGCCCCCGGTCGGGCGACCGGTCGCCGTCGGGCGCGTGGAGCGGATCCATCTCGATCGCCGGATGCCGACGCCGTGGTCGCCTCACGTGAGAGGACACGGAGCAGCAAGCAGCGCCCCCACCGGTTCCCGACACGTGTGCCGCTTTTTTATTTTTTTTGGTTTGGGGCGTCCTGTCGCCTCTCTGCTTTTTTTTTTTTTCGCCCGGCTTTTCTTTTCTCTTTTTTCTTCGTTATCGTCGTCGTCGTCGTCGTCGCTCGCTCTCTTGCTCTTCCATCTCTCTCTCTTTTTCTCTGTGGTCAAAACATGTTTTGGACGGATGCATGTGATGATGGTCGCATGCCAGTATGATGAAAGCACGGCAAGGCTTCTTAATCTGTCACTCCATTTATGTCTCAGCAAGCTGCAAAAAGTGGCACTGGGATCTCTGCCACGGCCACTGCCTGATCTCCAGGGATGCGTTTGGAACGCTGGGTGACCGCGGCTTAATTTGGAGCAGGGGAAACCTGGAGGACTAGAGCAGTCCAGATCTCATGTGGAACTGAGCTACGTTTTTTCTTCCTTCCAACGAACGAGATTAGAGAGGTTATCTCAGCTGTCCGAGTATCTTTTCATTTGGCATAAAAATCTTTTATAGTGATAAGGGTTCCCTTTTTGCTCAGGTCCTATTAAACATTATGTAGCTCAGTTCATTTGTCTGCATCTGATGTCTGCCTGAGGATGCTTTCAATGGTGTACTTTTTGATTCATATTAAACCTGACATATCTATGTTCTAGTTAAGTAGTCATTGGACCTATATATGGGTGATTTACCTCTGCAAACATCAGAAAAAAGCTCATGTTTTTTTAGCAGCATTATAGACATTCGGCAAGTTGAAAGAGGCAAGAAAAAAAAAACAGACACTAAATTTGCTTCTCTTTGATGATTAAATAAACCATCAAGTAAAATTTAAATTACAATGTGGACACTATTTCCGTGATCCATAAGATCATTAGCTCTGCTCTACTTCGTCTTTGTCATATTCAGTGACCTTCTACCATCAGTTTGGGATGGTTTAGAAGCACTGGCCGGGAAATGGCCACCGGTCACGGCGGAGCTCTGGAAGAGCATCCCCGTCTTGCCAAAACCACCGAAGCGAACGATAGGAATTACTGGAGCCGTCCTCCATTAGCCGCCGAACGAGGTAATCCCTGGGCCATGAAAGCCCACAGGTTTAACCTCCTCCGCCAAAAGAGCAAAAAGCCGGTCAATTCCTCGGCCATCTCCGGGACTTGCTTGATCCGTGTTTTGACTTGGTCTTACGCAGTAGAAGATAGCAGGACCTGCAGGAAGGAGGCCATACTCTCGAGCTCGTCGATTATGTACAACACGTGATTTCTAATTTGTCAAAGAAATGTATGCAACTCATTGGACTGTATCCGGAGGAATGGAAGCAAAGCTGAAGACAAAGGAAAAAAAAAAGATTGGCCGGCAGCATCTCATGATTATTTAATTCCATCCGTCTCAACTCATTAATAATGCTGCTGAATTAATTAATATCCTCCGTCAATTCGTGAAGATGTCACGTCATGTTACTCAGCAATTAATGCGTTAGGAAATATGTAAAACAAGTGCTGGCCCAAGTATATTGTTTTACTTTGTGAACTTCATTTAGATGATTTATATTAGGGTGATTAATAGTAATTTTTTCTATAAAAAAATTAGATAAAAAAGATCATAGGCGGAGAGATCAAGGGATCATTTTAGATGCGCACTTGGACACGGAACAAGGGCAGTGGAATGCAGGGATTAGATAAAACATTTTTGGACACAGAAATGAACAAGCTACAAGAATTTTTTTGAGCTGCCTACATAGTAGCACAAAGTTGTTAACAAAAGAAGAGAAACAAGTAAGGATGGATCATTACGTAGATCATAGAGAATAGATATAATAATTAAAATCATCAATCAGGTTGAGTTCGGACTAATCTTTTTTCAGACAAAACGGAGTTTACAACATTCTGTACGAACGTGTAGAAACATTCTCGGCAAGAGTTGGGCAGTAGGTCGGACTTGCGGAGTTGCTTGATTTCGTCGGAGTGACCGCAGATCGAAGCTGAGAAAGAACGAGCACATGATTTTGAATGTTCCAGCCCGCATGCGGCCAAAATGGTGTGGGTTGCCGTCCTTGCAATTTGCTTGAATGTTACAGCTTCTGCAGTAAACAAGATCAATTCAGCATGAGTGCAAAATATAAAGTTGGATCCACGTATAAGAAAATTCATTTTTGGGGATTTAAAGTGTATTTTGGAGATCATCCTGTGATATTAAAATAAGTGAAATACTAGATTGGTATTTATAACCCAAACATTCGGTGAGCGTTGGAAAAATAAAACATAGGACAACGCAGCAAGAACGATGCAAAATTTCAACAGGAAAATGCTCCCACGGCTCTACATCATCATGCGATAACCACTTGATGTGAAACACTTATAACCAACAGGAAAATTAAACTAGCTGCTTGCAACTTGGAAGAAGAGACCAGGAAGGAGATTTGGAAGTTTCATTTAAAAAATGTCAACGCCTAATGTCTATATGCAGTAACTAAATAATTCCACAGTTAAGAATAACAGAAAGGAAATAATATACTTACCTAGTTGTTTGTCTTTATTTAGCAACTTCAAATTGAGCTTAACCAATGACTGAATCTCACCCTTAGGACTATTGTCAGAGGAAGCACTTGTTTTCATTGAACTACCACAAACATGTGGAATTTGTGACGGTAGCGCATCTTTTCCTTGGAATTCTCCAACCTCAGTCTGCTTATCTAATGATTCAGATTTTACACGCAGATTTCTTTTGGCCTCATCATTGCCTGATATGAAACTTGCATTTATGTCGCTCCCAATGCCTACTTTAGTTTTGACTTCCACATTAGGAGTGATGATGCTCAGCTTCTTATATGGTGGAGTTGAAAAGACATTTTGAGAACAAGCAGCAGAAGCTGGATCATCCAGTGACTCTTGAGAACCAGAAAAAGTTTGGCATAGTGATGGTAGATCACCTTTCCATGTAGGTCCTTCAAAATTCTGAATCTCAGTCCGGTTAGCCAGTGATTCAGACTTGTCACTCACATTTCTTTTAGCCTTTTTGCTTAATGTCAGACCTGTATATGTCTGGCTCCCAATGCTGAATTTGTTATGGGCTTCCACCTTAGAGGGACTGATATTACTCAGCTTCTTAGATGATCGAGTTGAAACACCACTTTGAGAACAATCAGCAGAGCATGAATAATTCGGTGATGCTCTGGAAGAACAAGGAAACCATGGAGTTTGGCATAAGAATGTTTGTGGCGGTAGAGTACCATTCCTATTAGGTCCTTGAAAATTCTGTAACTCCGTCCGTTTATCTGCATCTGGTGTTTGCCTAAGGATGCCTTGAGCATTACACCTTTGATTATACTGGTCCTCTGTTCTATTGATACAAGCTCTGTTACCTACGGGTGTTTTACCTTTGCAAGCATTTGATAAAAGCTGAAGTTTTTCAGCAATATTATGGACATTACTCTTGCTAGGGTAACCTGTAGCATTCATTGTGGCATTCTTCTTACCACGGGAATTCAAAAAATCATCAGATTTGCTGTCTCTTTTAGCTGCTTGTGCTGTTTTTGCAATTTTCAGCATTTCCCATGCTTTGTCAATATCTGGCGAATCAGTCATTGTTTTGCTACAAATACTAGATGGTGTAGCATCCTCTTGCTTGACATGAGATGTGGTATCTTGCTGTCTTGCTGTGTTGGAACTAGTTCCTGTAGGGACTGATGATACACTGGAGGAGAAACGCAATGAACCAGAACGAATGGAATTCCAATTAGAACGCAATGACTGTATACGATCATGCAAATTACGACAGTTTCTCAAGGTTCTGGCACCTGATTCAATATTATTTTCCAAATTACCTAAAGGTTCTCCAACAGTAGGAACAATTGAAGACTGCTTTATACCAGAGTCTTCAGTTCTGGGACGAGAGACACTTCTGGATTGCAGTTTCCGACAAGTTCTCTTTGTTCTCAGAACATTGAGATTTGAGGACTTTCTTGATGAAGTAGAAGGGACTTCATCCGATACAATGTCAGATATTGAAATTAATTGCTCGGGCACTTGCAATACACCATCATCTTTGCAGGCATCTTGAGGAAGAGAATCATCATCTAACTGTGCTTTTGAATGCCTATCTCTGGAAATGGTGCAATCAGAGCAGTACCAATCACCTTCAGGTACAGTAGCCCCAAAACCAACACAATACGTGTGGGCAGAAGAATCACATAAATCACAAAGTAGCAGTAGTTCTTCATTTTGAGAATTGTGGCATACACAGCAACTAACATGTGCGTATGGATCAGAAAAGGATGTACTCTCATTTCCAAGTGGATGATAAACCTGCAAACTGAAACAGTTTACAATCAACTTTAAACAAATGGCTATACCATTTAATTCAAAGAGAAGCTGATCCATTACGATATTTTTATCCTAAAAATAAGCTATGTTGCATTTAGAAAAGCAACCTTTCTAGGTAACTAAACTCATATAAGAACATTCCATGTTGTTCAGCAATTTGACAGGAGCAAATATATGATAATACAAAAAAGAATACAAATAAGAAATTGACTACAAGGCAATTCATACCCATCAACAAACTTATGCAATAAGGAACTTGCAAATGTTTATCATAAACAGATTCATTATTCCTGATCTTGCTTCACTTTATTTGTTATTTGAACAAAAAAATCACAATAAAATTTAGGTAAAAGTTATGTCTTGGTCTGACTGGGGATATAAATTCCAAAGATCGTGGGCAAATCCAAAGATGGTTTGCCTGTACGTTCATCACAGAACTTCCGATATGTTAACTTCTATAAGAATTGCTGACATAGATAAAGGAGCAACCGTACAAATAGCATCTACTAATATCACCGAACATAGTGTAAAAATACTTATTTCTTGAAGCTCAATCTCCCCACAGATGAACCATATAGCCAAGAGAAACCATGAGCCAGAATAAAAGAGCTTGCCCCACCCATGAGGGTCAGCTACCTAACCAACTTTCCTAATTAAATGTCATCACTATATAGTTAACTCTTATTGTGAAAAGTGCTATTACTCTATAATTGATGGGTAGGGCCAAAGAGTGTGAACTATACAAATTCACAGTACCATCTAATTAAATGAAATTGTTCATTTGGAAATTTTCCAAAAAGCTAATTATAGGTTCTTCTTTTTGTTGGAACAATAGGGCTGTCATACATATTACTGAACTTAAGGTTGAATCGATCATCATCAGAAGAATTAGGCCAAAACTTATGATACATTTTGGGAAAATGAAATTCCCATAGAAGAGAAGCAAATGAAACACTTTCATAAAAATTCTCGTAGAATTGGGAATAAGTTTACATGACAGATCATAAATTAGTAACTGCATCCAATCTCCGATGAGTCAAAATTGAAGTCGTTATGATTCAACCAGGTAATTTATACAGTGCCATAGAAGATTCATAGCATGTGCACTATGTTCATTAGATTGCAAGAAGGTATCTTAGATAAACCTCTCTCCTATTTAGGAACAACATTAATTAAGACAGAGATCTAAACCTTCTCTTCTTAAGAGAACTTTTATTTCTTCACCATCGAAGTACCACATTCTCCACCTAGAGATACTGGATAACAGGGTTAAAAGAACACCAAACCTCGATACTTTACATTCAAATAAAAATGACCAAGCATTGGCCAGAAGCAGGCAAATAATTGTCTCGTGCAGCCACAATATAATTAATCTTTGTTTTGATCTTTTCATCCACGCTCCATGTCTGTGTAGTCCCTAGTAGCATCGACATCAATATACATCCGTACAGTTACATTCTTCCCTAAACATGCTTTTCCAGCGGAGCCTAATATTTGTAACCATCAGTGATATTTCTTTTACAAATGCCTTTTCGCATTTCTCTAAGCCGCCAAACTATTCACCTTTGATCACATGGAATCGATTGTCCTGGTCCTCCTGTACAATATCCTTATTTCCTTCTCTCCACTTTATGGATAAGGAAAGTTAAATTTGTTCAAAGTTCCACACAGGAGAATCAAATCAAGACGTCGGACATGTTGCTATAAAGCAAAAACTTGAGGAATTAAGCAATAACTAAATTAGCTTAAAAACAACTAAATAAGAAAAAGAGACACCACAACTGACAAAATTGGCCCGACCTGATCGCGGAGGGGGACATCGACGATTCGCTCAACGAGGAAAATACCGGGCACCGGGGGCCGGCAAATGGACCGAAATCGGCGCTTGCACAGAGGGCACCGCGACTCGATCTTGGCCCACTCCAGTATACAGACGAAACAGAAGTAGTGGTCGCAGCTATCGATTCGGCCACGGATCGACCGCCCGGCGTCAGATAAGCAGATTCCACAAGTCGCCTCCTCCTCCTCCTCCTCATCCATTTCCGCTGCGGCGGAGGCCTCTACCGAGGCGGTCGTCTCCGGCTCCTCCATCTTCTCCTTGCCCTTGTCTAGGGTTTTCGGGCGCTTGGGCGGTGCCGGATCGAGCTCCGACGCCGCCTCCATTCTTCCTCTTTTGCCCTCGCTTTGCTCCCTTCTTTACGTCTATATGATTATTTTATGATATTTAATATGATAAATAGATGGATCCGTTTTTTATGTGGTTAGTTTCAGTTTAGCCCTTAAGTTTTCACTTGTAACAATTTAGACCTTATAGTTTTATTTTATCCGTTATCACAAATTGACTTAAAATTTCATTATGGCCCTGCTAATAAACTATATATATAGCGAGAGAGAGTGGCTTAATGATAAGAAGAAAAAAAAAACTACATATTTTGCTCATGTTTGATGAATATAAAGAAGATTAAAAATATGCGATAATTAAATAACACATTAATCATAACCCAATTGCAGTCTGGATAAATAAAAAGCTTCAAGATTTCTAGGATATGTAAGATCACTAAATTAGCACCAGTTTAGGATGATTTAGAAGGGTTTTTATAAATCCTCCGTGCTTCTTTCTGAGTAATACTTCATCACTAGCATTGATAAAGACCTCTTTGAGCTCACGGAGATATTTCATTCCTACGGTGTAGCATCTTCAAAATACATGGCCTGGAACTCAAATCTGCATTAGTTTGATGTCTTGAAATCTTTCACACTCGAAGCACAATTGTTCTTTGCACCACCTAATTGAACTATTACCCCCCAAGTATAAGGTGGACCAAAACGAATGGAGGTACTTAAGGGCTCCAATATCCTCATCCTCAAGGCACATCTCCTACAGAGATATCTTAGTGATATGGTTGAGCGACACAAACCAAGAGAGTAGCCATTAGCCCATAAATATGTATCATCTGGATGAGTAATAGAGATCTTAATAGATGACCTAAAGTAGACATCACTTGATGGATATTATTAGACAACACTAGAGAATAAAGAAAGAGATCCATGTAACATTTTACTTTTTCTACACTAGGAGACCTCTTAGTGTACTTGGAGATGTTCCTAAAATAAATGCAATTAAGATATTTCTACACTAGGAGTAATTTTATTTTTAAAATGATGACATATTATCATAATATTCCTATTTCAGTAAGTACATTATTAATACTAGGTAATATCAGATCTATTTTTGACACATTATTATAATATTCCTGTTTAAGCAAGTGCACAATTAATTCTAGGTCTAAATATATTCTTGCAATAACTGTATTATTAATATCAGGTCTAAATTCATTGTGTTGGTAATGCTAAGAAAAATAAGGGAGTATTGATAGAAATTTTAATAATATTTTAATAAAATAATAAATATAAAAAATAACTAAAATATTATTTAATAAGATTATAAAGTTAGAATGAAAAAAATTTAATCGTTGGAGACTTATAGCCTGAAAAATTAAAACTGAAGATATGGGTATGCACGTTGTGCACCGTATGAGGGTCGATAAGTACGCTCAAGGAGGATCTTCATGGCCAAGCGATAGAGAGAGGTGCATGATCACTGGCGGTGGCCAAGGCGGCACATCACAGTGGTGCCACCTCCTGGTGATCCCCTACCCTGCGCAGGGGCACATGCTCTCCCTCTTCGACCTCGCCCACCTCCTCTCCGCTCGCCACCGCCTCGCAGTCACCGTCGTCGTCACACCCGGCAATCTCCCACTCCTCTCCTGCTCCCCGGATCTCTTCCCCCCGTCCCCCCCTCCATCCCCCCTGGCATCGAGAATACCAAGGACCTGGCCCCCCACCAGTTCGGTTTCCTCGCCCTCGCCGGCCTCCGCGGGCCGCTCCTACGCTGGTCTCGTGCGCATCCCGAACATCCGGACGTCCTCCTCTCCGACCTGTTCCTCGGCTGGACCACCAGCCTAGCCGCCGAGCTCGGCATCCCGCGCCTCGTCTTCAGCCCTTCCGGCACCTTCGCGATCGCCGTTGTCCACACGCTTTGGCGGCGCATGCCGCAGAGGTCCGATCTCGGCGATCCGGACGAGCTATTCGCCTTCCTTTCCATCCCCGTTTCCGAGTTCACCAAAGAGGGAATGCTGGCGAACAAGCAGAGCTGGGGGTTAGTCCTCAACACCTTCTTCGAGCTCGAGGACCCGTTCCTTGTGAAAGATTACAACATCACAGCAACACCAACATGCACAAGGAAAGAATTCTGACAAAAGAAGATGATGACGCATCCTCTGTTTTCATGGAAGCAAAGATATAAACATTGTACAGTAGTCAGTTGTAACCGTCAATAAACTGACATTTTATATTTTCAAATAAAAACACATGTTTGTTCTTCACTTAATGACTTACTTCATGAATACTGAAATTACATCAGAATCATGAACATGTTGAACAAAAAGAAACAAGCTTATGGCCAATAATCTCCCTCCTAAACTTGTTGTTGTTTGTTCTTGAGTTGTTGAAGCCCCAATAAGGTTCTGAATTCGATAAACTTCTGCTTCCCTAAAGCTTTGGTGAAAATATCAGCTCTTTGGTCATTAGAGCTAACATGAACTACTTCAACCTGCCCATTATCAACACATTCTCTAATAAAATGATACTTAGTATCAATATGTTTGGATCGGCTATGGTGAATAGGATTTTTGCTTAAAGCAATAGCTGACATATTGTCAACAAATAATGGAACAGTTTGAATTAATTCTCTAAGTAGGCTAGCTAGAAATCGAGCTAACCATATACCTTGGCATGCTGCTCCAGTCAAAGCTATATATTCAGCTTCACACGAACTAAGTGCCACAACCTTTTGCTTTGTGGAAACCTAACTGATCGGTTTGTTTCCAAGAAAGAATATCATTCCACTAGTGCTCTTCCTATCTTCACTACAGCCGGCATGATCACTATCACTAAAACCGACCAATGTACACTGATTTGAGTTCCCTTTTTGATAGACTAACCCATAATCTAGTGTACCTTTTAGATATCGAAGTACTCTTTTAGCCGCATTCAGGTGATCCATGCTTGGTGACTCCATATATCTGCTAAGAACACCAACTGAAAATATTAGATCAGGCCTGGTGTGGGTCAAGTATCTTAGACTACCCACCAACCTTCTGCACTTAGTATTATCAATACTTGATTCATTATAGTTTTTCTGAAGGTGTAGTCTCTCTTCCATTGGAGTATGAACAAGATTTGAGTATAATATACCGAACTCTTGCAGCATCCTTTCAGCATATTGTGACTAACCCAGGGTTATCTTGCCCTTTGTCTGATTGATCTCCATACCAAGGTAGGAGTGAAGCAATCCTAGATCTGTCATCGCAAATTCATCCTTCATCTGCCTTTTAAATTTTTGAATTTGATGTATGTTGGTACCAGTAATGAGTAAATCATCAACATAAACTCCAACTATCAGTAGTTCACTTGAAATACACTGCGTGTACATTGCTGGCTATTGTGGACTTCTGCTAAATCTAAAAGACATCAAGGATTGATCTAATGTCAAGTTCCAAGCTCGTGGAGCTTGTTTCAAACCATATAGAGCTTTGTTGAGTTTGAGTACTTTACCTTGTGATGAATCCTTCTGGTTGTTGTACATAGACATCCTCTTCCAATGTACCATTTAAAAAGGCTGACTTGACATCCATCTGATGTATGTCCCAACCTCTATGAGCAGCTAGAGCAATAACTAACCGAATTGATTCTATCCTTGCAACAAGTGCAAAGACTCCATCGTAATCAATCCATTCTTGTTGCACATAACCTTTAGCAACAAGCCTAGCTTTATATTTCACCACATCTCCATGAGTATTCCTTTTAACTTTGAACACCCATTTCAAGCCAATTACATTACAATTGGAAGGAAGATCAACCAACACCCATGTTTGATTTTTTATAATCTGCTGATACTCTTTCTCCATTGCTTTTCTCCACTCTTCCATTTCTGCTGCCTCCTTGTAACTGGATGGTTCATATTCTAGAGCTTGATCAGTAGATATGTTTACTTGATCAATTGGGAAATTTACCTCCTCGGTTGCTCTATAGATACTACTCAAAGCTCTTGTTTTTCTTGGGAATTCAGCAGATTCATCAATGTTGCTGCCTCCACAAGTCAACTGATGTGGAGTATCAAGGGAGAAAGGTATGGGTTCTGTTCTAAAAATAACATGAGTGGACTGTACATCTGTATCAATATGCGTATCAGCATTAGCATCAGAAAAATGGTGTGTCTGCTGCTGATATTGAGGAGTATCATTATTGTTCATATGCTGTTCTGACCCAAGACTAACAGATGACTTGCTAACCATAGTAGATGAATCAACATTATCAATAAAAAGAGAAGTATCAGTTACAAACTGTGATGGCTGCTGAAAATTAACAGAACCATTAGCTGTATCAAAATTCTGATACTGTTAACCGTGCCAATTTGGCTTCACCTTTTCTTCAAAAACGCAGTCCCTGCTTACTATGATAGAGTTGGACTCTGGATCAAATAATTTATATGCTTTGGATCCAGCTTCATATCCAACAAATACCACCTGCTTGCTTCTATCAGCAAGCTTATGCAAATTTGTGCCAAGAATCTTCACATGAGATTGACACCCAAATACTTTTAAGTGTGATACCATTGGTTTCTTTCCTGTCCATTTTTCATATGGAGTCATATCATTTAAACTCTTAGAAAAAGACTTGTTTAACAGATAGATAGATGTGTTTACAACTTCCCCCCAAAGAACCAAATGCACATCCATTGTTTTGAGCGAGGATCTAGTTATGGACATAACAGTTCTATTTTTTCTCTCTACCACCCCATTTTGTTGTGGAGAGTAAGGGGCAGTAAGATATCTTTTGATCCCTTGTTGTTGACAAAATAATTTGAATTGAGTGGAGTTAAACTCACCTCCTCTGTCAGACCTGAAAGCCTTGATTCTTCTCTCACTCTCGAATTCAACTAGTGACTTGAACCTCTTGAATACATCAAAGGTGTCACTTTTATGTTTCAACATATAAACCCAAGAATATCTTGAGTAATCATCAACAATCATCAGAAAATAATTGCTCCCTCCTAGTGAAGAGGGAACAATGGGACCACATAGGTCTCCATGAATTAATTCTAAAATATTTTTTGCTTTATAATCTGTAAAACTAGGAAATATAGACTTGATCAACTTAGAAGAGACACACTCTTGGCATACATTTTTTGCTAAGAGTATCTTTGGAAGTCCCTTAACTAAGAAATTATCTGACATTGTCTTTAAGGCCTGATAGTTTAAGTGTTCATATCTATTGTGCCATAGTCTACTGTTTTTATCTGTGGTAGTCAAGAAACACTTATTAGTAATACCAAAATCTAGCAGATACATTCTATTTGAGACTCGTTTCATATTTATTAGATTTCTGCCCCTTTTATCAGTTACATGCATCTTGCCATCTTGTATCAATATGGAATATCTTAACTCATTTAATTGTCCAATACTTAGAACATTTGACTTAAAGCTAGGAATAAACAAGACATTTGATAAGAGACTGGTGATACCTGCACCAACTGAAAAATAGATTAAACCCTTTCCAGCAGTTTTGGCCAATGTGCCATCACCAAATCTCACTCTTCCAACTACCGTTTCATCCAAAACATGAAAGTACTCCCTATTTCCTGTCATGTGATTTGTAGCACCAGAATCTAAATACCAAACATCAGAAGAATTAGATCCTAAATCGATACCTTGTAAGAGCACATCTGTATGTGTCTCCTTTTCTTCAACAATCATCAACACAGCATGTTGAGGTTGGAGTTCTCGCTGAATTTTGTCATCACTTTGTTCAGCAAGGAAGATTACCTCCTCCTTCTTACACTCAGAAGCATAATGCCTAAAATTTTTGCAATTAAAGCATTTAACAGTGGACTTATCTCGTTTGGGTCTCGTTTGATATGTTGTAGTGCTACTGCTGGCTTCTCCATCAAACTGTCTATCAACATATCCTCTGCCACGTCCACGAGTCCTGCCTCTGAAATTGCTATGGAATTCACGTCCACGACCACGAAAACTTGCAGAATTCCTTCGAGTCTTTGCTTCCCACTCAGCCCGGGTAAGCAAAACCTGGTTTTCAGTGGATTGCATAGAAGATTGAAGTCTCACTTCAAAGGTTTTGAGAACACTTACCACATAGTCTACTGTCATAGTTGTAGTGTCTCCAAATTGCTCCAAGTTACAGGCTATTGGATCAAATTTGGGTGGAACCTATCTAAGAAGCTTCTCAACTATGTGTTTCTCCTTCACCTTTTGCCCAATGTTTCTCATCGTGGTAACAATTGAAGAAAGACGATTGACATATGCATCAATAGATTCTGAATTGGACATATGAAGTCTTTCAAACTCACCACGAAGTTGGTTCATTCTTACGTTCTGAAATTTCTCATTTCCTCGATGAATACTTTTCAATGCAACCCAAGCATCCTTTATTGTTTTCTTATCAGCAACTAGGATTAACAATTCATCACTCAAGGCTTGATGAATAAAGGACAAGACTAACTTATCTTTACGCTTGTCCACCGGTTGATCATCTTCAACATCTGGTTCAATGGCCTCCCAAACACCTTGTGCATCCAGGAAGGAGCGAACTCTAATTGCCCACATGGCAAAGTTCCCTCCTTTCTGCAACATTGGACAGCCACCAAGACTTCCTCCTCCTCCACTAGAAGAAGGCCTGAATCCTCCTGATTTTACCATGCTACCATGCTGGTATTGGAAGTCTTTCCACTTGGTGGAGAAACAATTGACAATTTCTTCATGTTAGCAGAAATACCAAAAGTTGCAGAAAAAATACCTTTACTTGATATTCCTTTTTCACAAGTTTATGTGCTCTTATATCGTTGGGATCTTTCTTCAAAGTCTTGTTGCTTTCAAAATAGTATGGCTCTGATACCAAATGAAAGATTACAACATCACAGCAACACCAACATGCACAAGGAAAGAATTCTGACAAAAGAAGATTGACACGCATCCTCTTTTTTCATTGAAGCAAAGATATAAACGTTGTAACTGTCAATAAACTGACATTTCATATTTTTAAATAAAAACACATGTTTGTTCTTCACTACATCAGAACCATGAACAGGTTGAACCAAAAGAAACAAGCTTATGGCCAACACCTTGATTGCCTGCCTCGGCCATCATCGACTCTGGGCGGTGGGACCTCTCTTATCAGGCAATGCCCCCGCCGAGCGCGGGGGTCCCTGCTTGGTGGCGGTGCCGGAGGTGATGGTTTGGTTGGACCGCTGCGAGGCGGACTCCGTCGTCTACGTTTCCTTCGGCAGCCAAGCGGTGCTTTCGCCTCAACAGGCTACCGCGATCGCGGCGGGGCTGGAAAAAAGTGGAGCAAGGTTCGTGTGGGTGGGGCGGGGAGACATGGCGGCGCCGGAGGAGTTCGAGGAGAAAGTGGTGGGGAGGGGGCAATTGCTCCGGGGGTGGGCGCCGCAGGTGGCGATCCTGAACCACCCGGCGGTGGGGGCGTTCGTGACGCACTGCGGGTGGAACTCGGTGATGGAGGCGATGTCGGCGGGGGTGGTGATGCTGACTTGGCCATTGGGGGCGAACCAGTTCACGAACACGCAGCTGGTGGAGGAGGCGGGCGTCGGAGTGCGGGTGTGCGGCGGCGGAGAGCGCGCGGTGCCGGACTCGGAGGAGCTGGCGAGGGCGGCAGCCGAGGCGGTGGGTGAGGCGGGGAGAAGGAGGAGGGAGAGGGCGAAGGCGCTGGCGGCGAGGACGAGGGAGGAGACCACGGAAGGCGGCAGCTCGCACAGAGAGCTGGAGAGGCTGGTGGAGGAGGTGCCGAAGCTCGTACTGAAATAGATGCATGCACGTTGGCGCAATGGGTTAGTAGAAGAACCTCTGCAACACCCTGCTTTGTCTTGAGGCTAACGTCTTGCATCATTCAGTAACTAGTGAATGCAACTTTTCCTTTCTTTCTTTTTTCAAAATAAGAAAAGAAAAGACAAGCAGAAAGCTTACTTAGTCTGTGCTAAGTGGATTATTAAGATTTTTAACACTTGCAGATGCTGCAATGCACATTAATTCTGCAGGAAAACACAGCGTGTTTTTGCTATAATCCTTTATGTATGCTAGATTATCTTAATTACTAGAACCTAGATCTTGTTTTTCTGATTAGTATTGACCAATGCCATATAGTATCCCAAATCATTTCGAATCAAAAAGAAATATGATCAAAGAATTTTTATCTACATTTTTTTCATATAAATACAAGATAAGTTCAAAAGACCAAACAACTCAACATATACTTCCCATTCCATAGTTTGTTGTTGGATACATCATTAATCCAATCCTACGGATCAGTTGGATTAGTTTTACACCAACAGGATATTTATCTTAAGTAGAAGAGATTGGCTTCAATATGAAGCAATGAAAGAGGAAGGAAGAGGAAAAAAAGAAATAAAAGCAAAAAAGAAAATTTTGCATCTTTGCTGCATGAACTGCTCCTACAGGTTCAGGTTCATGTGCTAATCTGTTATTTGACATGCCTCATAAATTTCTTTTTTTGGGTAAACCTGTTTGCTTATTGGGTCCAAAATCTATCGATGGTTCTGTTTAGAATTTATATTGTTGAAACACGATCAGTCCGTCCATAATAATTAAAGTTAGGTTTGATATATAGTATTAATTATTTGTATATAAATACCAATTTATATTGACAGCCAAATAACTTTTTAAGTGATTAACATTGCCGTTGATCAAACCTTGATATGATCATTCATGACATCTCCTTCAATAGTGACGGATCAACAAGAGAGATCAACCAGTCCCATTGACATGGTCTTCAATTCATATTTACTTGTCAAATGTCACAATTAAGCTAACTCCCAGGGATTGGCTACGCTCGTGCACAAGGTCAGATGACCATTTATTTCCGTGATTAAGAAAACCAACATGTTTAAAAAATATATAACAAAATTTACAGATTGGTTCAAGGTGACGATGAATAATAACGACTAAGTCCTGACGGAAACCTACCTACCTATGCGCGCTGAGACAGCAGAAGACATCTCAACCGCTCAATTGACCTGCATCTTCTTCTTGTCTCAGAACTTGTCTAGCTGCAGCAGCTTGACAATCATGTTAAGTTTTATCGCGTGTACAAGCATCCATTATCATGATTTATGAGCCTGTGGCAACTAAAAAACCTCTGGAAATATGTCAATAGCTTCAGGAACAGTAGTACTCCAACTTAACCTGGTACTGGGGATGAATCTTGTAGTATTTTGGTAACTCTACAACTTGAATTCATTCAAGAACAATATTCAGCACCAGAAGTTTCGCTGGAGAGCTGATTTTGATTTAATATTCAATCTTCATAAGGCCAATAGAAAGATAGGACAATCAAAAGTACATCTTTGGTTGAGCATGGTTGAATATATAATGTTTTCTAGGACAATGAAAAGTGGTGTCTTATCTTCTTGTACATGTTCTCTGCTTTCTAAAGGACATTCTTTTGTTAATAAAAAAAATGGTAGCAGTTGTACCAAAGACATGCAGGAATCCAATAGAAGGGAAGCAGACGTAAGCCTTTGACCGATTCCTCAGACGCTTGTCAAACACTTCAGATGAAGGGATCGTTGCTAAACAAGTTCTTCGGAGGAGCTGTTGCAGAAGGATGACTAGCCCCTGCAATAGAAGTTTCAATTGGATGTCTGTAAGAAAACTTCCAATATCTCTAACCTTTTAGAAATTTGATAGATCCAAGGCTAATCAACGATTATCTTTTGTTAACTTATTTCATTCTTGATCATTAACTAAAGATGAAGAAGGTCAAAGGCCAGAAAAGTGATCTCGTGGATAAGGCACTGGAATCGATCTCAGAGGTAATGTCATCCGTAGCTTCTCTGGAGACTGAACACCCGCAATTCATGGAAGTGCGATGCTATCTCTACCGCACTTCTCCTGTGATTATGGAACTGCAGATGATTGAAGATGCCCCTCCGTTTGCCACAGAAGTTCTTCAAATCTTATCAGCCAAAGTTGATCTTGCAAGAGATCTTATCACAAAGTTCAGCAGCAAAGGTAAGCCAATTATCAAGGATGATGAACTTGCCTTCGTTTCTGAGCAACTGGAGGAAGTCATAAGAACTATCGGGCGGGTTCTTAGCAGCGTACCGTTGTCTTGCTTTGCGGATAACAAATATGTTAAGATCACGGTGAAGTCACTTTCAAGAGAACTAGTAAATGTTTGCTTCCACACAAACGGAACAGGTAATTGCAATGCAGATGAACGTAGGCTACAACTTCCATATGCGGAACAAACTGAGATGAAACAAGTAGTGACAAATCCAGTTCCAAGCAGTTCTGACCATGAGGAGAATCGATCACATAGCTCTCCGAGTGGAAGTATGCCTCGATTAGGAGATTTTCTTCAAGGCGTGGACTACGGTTCATGGGGAAGTACTAGCAGATCGTTCGGAGCATCATCGCAGTTTTCAGACTACAGCGAGCCTCTGTATGATACCTTCTTCTGCCCATTGACGAAGAAAATCATGGATGATCCAGTTACCATAGAAAGCGGCATAACGTTCGAAAGAAAAGCTATAGCTGAGTGGTTTGAAAAGTTTCAAGATAGTACAGAAATCCCAGCTTGTCCCGCGACCGGCATTAAATTGCAAAGCAGAGCTTTGAACAGAAATATTGCTTTAAAGACCACGATAGAAGAATGGAAAAGAAGAAATGAAGCGAAGAAGATAAAGGTTGCTCGCAGCGCTCTGTCGTTAGCATCCTCAAAGTCCATGGTACTGGGTGCGATGAAGGACCTGTGCATCTTGAGCCAAAGAAGAAGATACAACATGAAAGATATTCACAGACTTGGAATCACAAAAATAGTGACGAGCTTTCTGGAACACACTGAAATGGCTGTGCGGACTGAAGCACTGAAACTTCTGTGCTTACTTGCGGAGGAACACGAGGGAAAGGTATGATGAAACTATGAGTTAATTCTCTTAGGTTAAAGGAATAATTGTTGTCATTTGAAACTGGAAATTTCAGTGGGCTAATTTATGAGGATATATGTAGATCGTAGTGTGTGAAATCATTCATTCCTTGCAGGCTATAATCGCAAGTACGCAAGCCATAGAAAGAGCCACTGAGATGTTATCAAGCAACAATTCTTTGGAAAGACGTGCATCAGTAGCATTCTTATTGGAACTTTCAAAGAGTCAATTACTACTGGAAAGAATTGGGTCTACTCCTGGTTGCATCCTAATGCTTGTTACCATGAAGTATAATCAGGCTTCTGATGCTTTTGTCGCTGAGAAAGCAGGAATTGTTCTCAAGAACTTGGAGAAGGACCCAAGTAACATCAAATCCATGGCCGAATATGGGTTCTTGGAGCCCCTTCTTGACCATCTCGTTGCTGGTAAATCATCTAAAAATTATCCTAGTTATCTAGAAACGCTCAGTCTATCCTAATTCTCATATAGTTCTATCAATTTTAACTAATCTATTAATGCAGGCTCAGAGGATGTGCAGGTGAAGATGGCAAGATACCTCAGTGAACTGATCCTTGAAGACGGCATGAAGAGTTATGTAGCAGGGAAAGCCTCCAAAGCTCTGATGAAGATGGTCTCCAGTGAACAGTCCAATACACAAGGAGCAGCATTTGCTGCTCTTGTCCAGATCTCTTCCCACCACCAAAACAACAAGATTCTCGTTGATGCTCGCGTCGTTCCCGTCCTAATGGAAGCGCTATTCACATTTGGAATCCACAGCAAGACCACAGATCACTTCATGGAAGAAGCTTCCGCAATCCTTGCAAACATAGTCGAATCTGATATTGATCTAGAGAAGATCCAGGTCAATAAGCATGGCCACACCATGACTTCTCATTACGCCATCTACAACTTCGCCTACATGCTGAGACGCTGCAAGTCAAATAAGCTCAGCATCAACCTCACCAAAATCTTGCTCTCCATGGCCAACCTCCCCAAACTTATGCCGACAGTCATTTCAGTTGTTAAAGAGACCGAATTGAGTTACACCCTCGTCGTTTTTCTCAGTAATCGAGAGGAAGAACTCACAACTGCATCAGCAAAGCTACTTATACAACTATCATCCTTCATCGGCCACACAGTAGCGGAAACGCTGTGCAAGACCCAAGGACAGCCCGAAGGCCTAATCAAGAACTACGACATCGATCGAATCACAGAGAAGCATGCTGTTTCAGTGAATCTAATTGCAAAGCTGCCTCACCAGAATCTGACACTCAATCTAGCTCTGCTCCATCAGAATGCAGTTCCTATACTACTAAGAAGAATGCAGGATATCCTGAGAGATCAACCCCGAAGAACAAGTCACGCGAAGTGGTACCTTGAGGGTTTAGTGGGGATTCTTGTGAGGTTTACCGCCACTCTCTATGACCAGGAAATCCTCTCCATGGCCCGTGGAGAAAATTTACCATCAGTCTTCACGGAGTTGTTGATCATGACCAGTGGGAGCAATGAAGTGCAGAGGCTCGCAGCTGTCGGGCTCGAGAAACTCTCGTGCCAGTCTGTTCACCTCTCGAGGCCACCAGAGGTGAGGACCCCAAGTAGGACGGGCTTCTTATCCAAAAGCTTCACCTTCATTTCGAGGGAGCGGAAGAGGTCACATCAGAGGGTCAAACTATGCCCAGTGCACCGGGGTGCCTGCTCTTCATCCACCACCTTCTGTCTGCTGGAATCCAGAGCTGTAGAGAGGCTGCTGGGCTGCCTGGAGCATGAGAACGCTGAGGTGGTGGAGGCAGCCTTGTCTGCCATTAGCACATTATTGGACGAGAAGGTGGATGTGGAGAAGAGTGTCAGGGTGCTGAGTGAGGCCGATGCCATGAGGCACGTCCTCGGGGTCCTCCGGCAGCACAGGGAGGAACGTGTGTGGCAGAAGTCTTTCTGGGTCATTGAGAGATTTCTGATAAGTGGTGGTGACAGTTCTGTCAACGATCTCTCCTGCGACAGATCGTTGCCATCGACACTGGTGACCGCCGTGCATAGAGGGAGTAGCAGCACCAAAAGATTGGCAGAGAACATACTGAGGTATCTCAACAGAACGCCACATTCTAGTAATATGATCATTTGAATTGGACGTGAAAGTGTATGGATGTATATATCCGGATAAATTTTTGTAAAGATTGGTTTACACGATAGAGTTGTGCATCAAGTATCTCTTTCCTTTTATTTTCATTGTTTCGGAGTTAAGTTCTGGTTTTCAAAAATGATGGAAGAGATAGGTAAGTTTTAGTCCAGATGCACTTGGTCGTGAAAATGGATATAACTGCATTGATAAGACAATCAAAGATTTAGTCTCAATGGTTTCAAGAAATAGCATGAGTTGATCAAACTTTACTAATTCAAATGAAAAAGAAAGTGAGGAGTTATACAAAAGAAATGATGCAGGAACTAGTCAAGCAAAATGTTGTGGAAGGAAAGCAAGGCACTAAGAAGGAAAGAGGAGATGAAGCACAAAACTTCGGAAAAAAATATAAAGCAGCCTGAACCTGGAAATTTTACTTTGAATAACATCCTTCCTGCTCTGTCTACTATCCATAAGCATTGTTTCTGATTGTGAACATACAATCATGCTCTTTGCCTCTCTTGACAGTGACTGTTAAGTACAATATAGTTCAGCCAAGAATGTAAATATGACCTTAGAACAAATTGCTGTACACAACAAGCAAACGAAATCACTTCTGGATTGAAACTTATTCTGTGCGAATAATGAATTTGTAGATGGATGATGCGTGGTGAAGACGCAGCAGCTGAAATCTCCCAAGCGTGTAGCACAAGGTTGAATCCAGTAAGGACAAGATGCTGAAAGGCAATGATCAAGTCTTTAGCTGAATTTGCAGCCCTTGAGGGAATATGAACTCTGTATTCAACCAAAGCCAGCATTTTACATATATTTAGGTCTATTATTGAGGTCTGTGAGCATTGAGATCCATATTGCTGCTATATGTCATTTGCATGACATTGTGGAGATCTTCATCCCATGCATTAGGCACCTGTGCATTCTGAGAAACTTAAGTGCCAAGAAAAAGAAGATATTTTCTGAAAAAAAGATGCAGATTCAGATTTCTGAATAGCATGAACTAAGTACGACAATTTCTTGATGAATTGATGCAGATTTAACATGGATAGGTGTTAAAAGAACTCATTCTTGGACTCCTTTCTGGATTGAAAAAGAAGAAGAAAGGAGATACTACATTAGTTTTTATGAATAACAAGTCCTTGAAGTAGATATAGATTTGAGAAATACTGTGAACCAGTAATCTTGTTTCTGCTTGACTTAGTAAAATCTGTTTGAGAAGTTTAATCAAGATCTGCAATCTAAAATCAAACAAAGTCATGATATATTCTTACATTAAAAAAATTCATGATATCTTCAGACAAATCAGTGTCCTTTATCATGTTTCCTTCAAGAAAAATCTCACCAACTAAGAATAATTCTATTCTGTGGACCATTTCTTTTTTGAGCTGCTACTAATATGGTAGGACAGCTTAATAGAGAAGGCTTATTGGCATCAGTTAGAAAATTTAACTGGAAATAAGATCATGACACCACGATCTATTTAGACATCATGTTAACAGGAGCGTTGTCTTTAAGCATCAGATAGACTATTAAGAGTATAAGATCATCAATCCTGATAAAATATATATGATGTAATAATGAAGCCTTTCTTAAACACATGATGATAAATTCCAAGTGGATCAACATTACCAGAGAAGTGATGATACCTGCATTTTAGGTTCCCTATATCCTTGTACCGCAGTCAACTGGGCATCTACGGATCTTCCAAGTAAATCAGGAGGGTTTACTAGGCCAGACAACCCAGCTTGAACTAAACCCTGATGAGATGGGTTTAGTGAAGGATGGATGATATTTGATGAGAAACCAAGAGCAGGCGAGTGGGCATTGCAGGACTGAAGTAGCTGTCAAGGAAAAGGAAACAAATTTGCAAGCTTAAATTGTTTATTGTTGTGTTATTAATCAAATAAATTTTAAGACAGTATATGAAATTAAACTGGATGCAGCCTAAAATTTTAATTAGTGTAGCATAGCTAAGTATCATTTACGTATTTAGAAAGAACTGTATCAATGTCAATGTCCAGCCTCGGATTAATAGCTGCAAGCTTCATGGACAGAAACTGCAAAAGAAAAGAATGCAACTCATTAATTTGATTAGATTTTTCATGTTTCAAAGTATGAAAAACCTGTGCTGATAATATGAAGCTACCTCAACTTGCTGTTGAAGTGACTGAACATAGTTGATGATCTCATCAAGCATTACTGCCTTTCCTGTAACCTAATCTCACATGTTGAAAAGTAATAAAGTCCATGTAATGTGCTCTACCATGTGTAAATGTATGTAAAGACAATTCAAGAAGCCTACCTTGCTGCAACCAGGAACAAGGTCTTGAAGAAGCTTCATCCTCTCATTGATTTTCTCCCTTCTTACCTATGAAATATACCAATCCATTTCCATAAAAAAATAGTACACCTTGAAGGCAAAGAGGTTATATCAGTGCCTCGAGGTACTGTAAAATTGATAGAGACAGCAAGGCCTTACCCTTTCTGCAAGACTGTGGCTATTTGTTGCCTGGCCACGCCGTGCTCGGATGTGAATGAAATCATCCTTGGAAGATTCATTGCTATCTTTCACTTGCTTCCCTTTTGTCTTTGCCACAGCTGAACCATTTTGCTCGTTGTTCATGATATCATCCTCCATTTCTCCTGATATCTGTGAGCCTATTTTTGCTTGTTCTAATGTCATATCCTACAATGCATTATAATGTTCATTAGATGCCTAACTTTGATCGATGAAGACAAGAAAATAGAAAGAACATATACCAATATAGTGATATATATATATAGAGAGAGAGAGCAAGATACCTCATTGGATCTCTTTCTTTTCATAGCACCAAGTTCACTGGAACAAGAATTCCCAGCCGAAGTGGTCTGTTGAGCACCAGCTAGTACTTTATCATGTAAACTATCCTTCATTTGCTCCTTCGTTGGACTTCCATTCCGGGATCCATTATCTGTAGACAATGAGGTATTTTTGGGGGCTTCAGCCGCGTTGAATTCGTTCTTCTGAATCAGAGCTCCAGAATCATCTCTTGAAACATCTGCGAAGGCGCTCTGTGCTTCTTGAGCTAAACTGAAGGGATTAATCATCCCCCCTACATTGCTTGAGCCAAAGCATGAAAACCTTGCTGCCCTGGCAATGAAACCAGAATCACCGGGGAAATGTGACATACTGGGGTGCAGACCTCCACAACCAGCTTGCAGGAGACCACCTCCGATGGACATCGAATTCCACTGATCCGCATTGAACCCCGAACTACCTGCAGTGACCCGATCGCTACTCCCTGCGAAGCTGTTCTTGGACAAATCTAACTCTGCTGACTTTGTGGAGAGGTTCCAGAGGGCGGTGCAGAATGGATCATCCATCGGACGTGATGAGCATGAGGAGGAACCTGTCTGATTTCCTTGACTCATAGCCGAAGGATTGCTTGAAGCCAAACTTATGGGTGGATTTCTGAGCTGCCAATCAGCAGAATTTCCAGGTTTGTAGCCCTCACTCTTCGGTGAGTCACATCTCTCCTTTTCATGGACATTCATTAAAAATAACTTCCTTTCGTGTACAAATTAGATCAAGAAAGAAGTGTACAACTACCTACTTCGATGTTAATACTATGTTCCTTATCGGTCGTAGAAATCTAAAGTAGCATCCAAAGTTCACAAAGACTCGGAGTTATATGGATCAAAGCAAGGAAAACGAGAATAGGGCAAGTAGAATTAGGACCACCCTCTACTTAGAAATGGATAACAAACCTATTAGCTTAAAAAACCAAGATTTCAGCAGATTAATTATGAGAGATCAGGCAGAGTTAAGGAGCGAAGGGGAATAGACTAATAATTTCCGAGACCAATATCATTCCAAGCCCCAAGGAGTTGAACAAAGACATATGAGACCCAACTAGCTAGCTGTAACCAGAGGTGAACTGAGCAATAATAGAAGGAAGGAAGAACATGAATTCACCATTTATGCCCAGCTCATCACACCACAATAAATCTTTCTTGACTCAAAGATGAGTCCTGCTGAGGGAGTAAAAGAAAAAAAATAAATACCCACCCACATCAGATTCCTTTTTTTACTTTTTTTCTACTGCAGGCCTACATACAACTGTAACTCTACCCCCATTTTAAAATCTTAGATTCTATCTGATGTGTTTTTTTGTTATTCCTAGTGTTTGATCCTACAAGATCATCCGGTAGTCTTAGTGCAGAAAATATTTTAGTTCTCTATATATCTTAAAATAACTAGGAACAAATTGGTTGGCAGGCTGCAGTTTTGATTGCACGTAGAGAAAAAAAATACAGTAAAAGGTTGTTAAGATAAAAACTTAAAGTTCTAAAAAAAAAGATAAAAACTTAAAGTTTTAGTAAGCCAAATAAGATCCTAGATTAAGGAGGAAAAATTGCACCAATATTAAGAAAGAGTTAAACTGATTTGACTGATGATGATATTACCAATGGTTTTAAGAGTGATTGAGAGGATTCTGACGCTATTAGAGGACACAATGAGTCCCCCAGCTACCACTTAGTAATTACCCTCTCAGGTTTCTTTATTCAAAAGCACCCTCCATTATAATACTAGGTTTTCTTTAACTTTTTCTAGGTATTATTTTAATCTGATACATAACTTTGTTTGTTCACTTGACACATATATTACAAGCTTTGAGCTAGCAATCTGACATTGCCAACCATTAAACCAGATTTATATCTTGTTTAAGATCTCAAAAAGGTCCTGCCACAATCATTTGGATCATTTGAACCTGCGTTAACTTTAATCACTCATGTCCTTCTTCAGTAATTTTCTCTCATCTGAGGTGAAAAACCAGAACAATTCATTCATCTCAGAATTCTTGCTTGGTTGAAGCACTGATACGAGTGTGAACATTAATAGCAGCTCTCTTTGAAAAGCATGACATATATATATAATTAATTAACTAGTCTCTGTGTCAAAAGGTGTCTTGAATTGAATCCAATTTAAATCAACCTGCTCTAGGTGATGAGCTGGAGGTGCTCTTATTACATTGACCTTGAGCAGCATACAGAATCAACTACCACCTAATACAAACTACACAGCTGGAGTTTGAGAGTACTTGAGCATCACTCTCAAAGCTGCCATCATTTTTTTTCACACTTGAAATGTTCCCTTCACTCCAATTCAAAGATACAAGAATATTTAAAGATAGATTTCCTACTACTCTAACTAGCTAAAACAAGCTGACAAATATTTATTTTAAATATAACATAATCATATAAGATTAACTCTTATAATAAACATATAATAAAGTAATTAGTGAATTAATTCAGCATATGGTGTATTGTTTATATAATAAATACTTAATTACTGTGATGTTTTCTTCAAGGCAATCTATTTTAATTTGCTGAAAATTGACTTGTAATTTGTAATAAATGCAAATCTAGTAGTTATTGTTGCTGCGTAAATGCACGCATGTTAAATGTTGCCAACCCAATAAATGCTAAATAATGAAAAAAAAGGTCAAAATACAACTCTTTCTCTCTCTCTTTTTAATTGCTTTCTTGTCATGCTTGACTGATAATAAGTATTTTTCTAAAAATAAAACATACCCCAAGATATGGATAGGTAAAATATCTAAACATGTACTTAAAAAAATAAAGATTTTATCAGATATACTTTATATAAAAAGATAACTTACTAATTAAGAGTAGTCGAATCATATTTATCAGCACTTTATGAACTTTAAATAAATCACATAAAATACTCAGTTTTTAGGTATGATGTGATAATTCATGTGTATGCAAGTCCTTTGTTTTAATGATGTGATGGTTCATCTGTATAGTATAATCAAATAATTTAATGATGTGGAAGTGAAGTGATAGATTTGGGGGGCTGTGTCTGAGAGGCAACGCAACGGACTTGCCTTTTATAAACCTCGGGAGTAGCCTTAAAAAACAAGGGCAAAGAATGCAACCGCTCCGTTTTTTTTTATTCAAAGATTTAGGAAATCTAACCAGGTTTTCTTCTTCTTCTTCTTTCTAATTGTTTAATTTACTCAAGAAATGATTGGTAAACTCTTGGGGAGGTGCAGTTAGAGTTAAGATTATTAATGATGATCTAAAAGTTTTTCTAAAAAAATATAGTTTTTGTGTTTTCCTGTTTGGAGAATTGTAATATATTTCAATCAGGGAGAATTAGAGTGCCTGAATTTTTTTTAAAGAAAATATTAACTATATGATTGTAAACTCTATAATTGGATAGTTAAAAGTTTTCTAATTTATTGCATCTTCTTATCAAAAAATAGGTGATCCAAGTAGACCAAAAGCTTAGCTAGTTCTTCCAATCATTTCAGCAAAAGAGAAAAATTAGTGTGGAGAGAGGGAACCGAGTCAAGTTAGCTTGAGAAAGAAGGTTGAGAAGTCTTAGTTTAAGTTGCATGGAGTACAAGCAGGACCATCTCAAGGACTTTCTTTAATAATTTAGCTGAGACAATATCTGATTCTTAGCAGATGAGAGGCCATCAAGAATCAAATACTACTCTTTCTCCCATGTCATTATTAGGTGGCCATTGGGACTTGAGCATGTTTAGACTATGCATTCTTTAGGTTATTAAATTACTATTGTTATTATTATAAGACGACTAATGATTTATCTCAATTTAACTTTTTTTAAATATCTCACATGGGTAAAATAAAATTACTCCTATTGTATACTATTTAATCTTCCTCTCACTTTGCTTTGTTAATTATTAAAAAGAGATGTAATGGAAAAGCATTTAGGAACATGAGCTGCACTTATGAGGTTAGGTTAGTAAGACTTGTCTTTGTCCAACCTTCCTTTATCTATTATCTAACTAATATCTGGTGGTAATCAACTAAACCTAGTTCATTAAATATTGCATCAACTTTACCTTTCTTTATAAGTTTTCAAGAACCAATTAATTGGAGGGATTCTCTATTCCTCATATCAAAACAAACAGATGGTAGATTTCAGTGTAGGTCAGAGTTTAGCCCCTCAACATTTTATATTTTAGTTTAGCTTATTAACTAATCTGATGGTCTTGTTTTAATATCAATCCAAAGCCTACAGAACTTGGAACTCATAGCATCTTATTACTCGAGTTCAGATAATAAAAACATTTCAAGAGGTCTAGATTTCCAAAAGCCACCCGCAAGTTAAAAGTAATTTGGGAATAAAAGATGTCTGCATCCAATCTGATTCATCAATCATAATACATATAGGTAGGCACCTGCTAGATATAATTGTTTCAAAGATTCATGTAGAAGAAGAACAATCAATGTCAAGCTTAGATTTCAGTTACATGACTGGATAGGTAATAAGATTCCGACATGTACCCTCCTATCCCTAGTTTATGATTCCCGTCTCACGCAGGAGGTGCCTTCCACAGTGGTGAAACCAGATAAGGTGCCTGATATATACAAGGTAAGAACGGAACACCTTTTTTTGGGAAAAAAAGTTGAAACCTAGAGCAAATATTTCACCCAAGTACAAAGAGAAGAAACAAAAGAAAAGAAAAGGATGTTGGGGTGGGATCCTTTTGAGAGATGTCTCAAGGCACGCATTCTTCAACTTTAGCTTTCCATCAAGCACCTCGACCATGAAATCGATGTCCAAGGAATCATATATACTGCATTGCCTTGTCTCCCCTTTTGTTGATCTTCAAATAGAAGACATTGATTGTCTTTGTCCAGCCCTCCAGGTTTTTTTCTTTCTTTTTACGAGCTCTGGTTAGCTGGTTCCTGTCAAAAAAATAAACAAAAAGAAAGAAATCAAAGGTGTATAGTGTTACGAGAAGTAGTAAACAGTAAAGAAACCAAACCAATTAAGACCTGCCAAATTAAACAAGAGCATAGGAGAGCACCAAAGCTGATGGATCATAGATGCGTGAAGCTCAAATGGATCGGAGAAGACTGGATCAAATCTTGTTCCTGATATACTTTGGTCCAAAAATTTGTCAGAACCCTTGTCGAATCCAAATTTGAGGCTCCATTTGAGTAGGTGAAAGCATGAATTGATTTTGGTTGGGCTCTAATTAAACAACTTTCATGTAAACAATTAGAAAGTACGAATATACGGTCAAGTTTTGATTAGATTATTTCATGTTAAGTCAAAACAGGTTGATTTTTCAGTCACATGCATGTATATATATATACATAGATATATATGTTGGATGGTGGAACAAATGGGGAAAAATATAGTAGTTCGATGAATTATTTTTTAATAAACTAAAATATCGTACGAAAGAGTCAAGATGTTTAAGATGCCCTGTAAAACAAGAGCTCTTCATGCTTGAGTCTAGCTAGTTGAATGGTGCTACCATCACTTCAACTTAGCTAAGAGAAGTGTTTTCGTATTTGACCTAAAAAACATACACACTCAAGACTCGATGCAAGATCTAAAACACATACATGGTTTCGAGTTGTATGTAGTAATCTAGGTTTGGACTTTGGTTTAACCCAAACCAGGTCAATGCAACAAGATTATTTGGTTCAAGTTTCTCTTTCAATTCTGGTTTTGTGTTAGGATAGGGAAGTTTGAGACTCAGGGCAAAGTTTCGTTGGTCCTCACACAAACCTAGTGTCATCTAACTCAATTTAAATCCAAGCTAATCGTACAATACAATATTCGAGGAAAAACTACTGTTAAACCTCCTTTTCTAACCAAAAATATTATTGTACATGAGAATAAGTTGAGTATATCCAAAGAAGAGGCCATTTATTTATGGAATTATAAGCTAAGGATGTTACAGGATGCTAAGTAACTCAACCCAGCCATAAAAAAAATCCTCTTTCATGAAGACAAGGCACATGGTGAATGAAACAATAAGAAGTAAAGATGATTAAATCAATGGGATACTACAAGATAAAAATTCTTTAGGTGCCAGAAGAAAAGATGAATAAAGGTCACTTATTGAAGCAATATATATAATCAGAATATACCCAGAAAAGACTTCTGCTCGATCTTACTCCAAAACCTCTTCTCAGCTCATTTATAATACTATTCATTCCTTCCATGAAATTTTCTACATCATGCTTATGATTCTTCAGAATACCCTAGTGGAAAAATACCCATGTAGCAGACCCCGTATATGCCCCTTCAATATGTACAATCTTTTGGTGAACATATCAGTTGCCGGTCTGCATGATAGTTCTACTTTTTTGAATGATTAGCTGAAAATATCAGTTGGAATATATGCAGATCACCAATAGTCCATGCAAGAACAGGATCCTTCCTTGAAATGATGAAATCTATTTGCATCTCTAACAATTATATTCCTTTCAAAAATCTGACTAATAAGCTTCAACGCAGAATGACAATCTCCACAGATTCGAAGATTCTTAACAACCCTAATGGTGGCACCTGGGCTAGTGCTGATAAGCCCAAAGGCAACTGCCAGCTTCTCACTATGAAGAGACAAAGAATTCTCCTTTGCTTCTTCCTCCTCGATGTCAAGCAATACCTGTGTGGTATCAGGCTTATATCCAGCAGCCTTCAGTCTTTTAGACATTTCGCTGAGCATCTCATATATCTCGTTCTTCCTTGAATGTGCTGCATCTCCAGCAATGAATTCATGCACTAGGCCATCTAATTCAATAGAACTGCAACCAGGCACCTTCCTTACTCCTCTATCTTGCATCATCTTCCTCACCTTATGAACCCCTCTCCAATTGTTGGACATTGCATAGATGTTTGATAGTAGAACATATCCAGCATTGTCACCAGGTGCAACTTCTATAAGTTTGAGTCCAGCCTTCTCACCCAACTCATAATTCTTGTGAATTCTACAAGCACCAACAATGGCTTTCCACATGACTTTATCAGGTTCAATTGGCATCTGTTTGATAATCTCCTCAGCCTTCCCGAACAAGCCTGCACGACCAAAGAGATCCACCATGCACCCATAATGGCTAACATCAGGTTCAATACCATAAAAACTGTGCATCTTCTTAAAACATTCAATGCCTTCATCGATCAGCCCTCCGTGGCTACAAGCATTCAGAACACAAGTGAAGGTTATCTTATTAGGCACGAACCCAGAAGCCTCCATTTTGGAAAACAGCTCAAAAGCTCTTACACTCTGCCCGTTTGCTGTGAAACCGGCAATCATGGCATTCCAAGTATCCACACTCCTCCGATCAGTCATCTCAAAGGCATAAACCGCACCTTCAATGCACCCACATTTGGAGTACATATTAATCAGTGCTGAAGTAAGGTTCTCATCAAGCTCAATACCATGCTTACTTATGTAAGCATGTATCCACTGACCTTGTGCCAGTGCACCCAGTTGAGTGACAGCTGAAAGAACAGTTATCAAAGTCACTCTATTTATGATACATTCACCATCCTCTTGCATCAACCTAAACATCGCAATTGCTTTTTCGAATTCACCTGATTCAATGTAGTGTGCCATCATAGTGTTCCAAGAAACCACATCACGAGCTGGCATACTCCGGAAAAGCTTGTGGAGATTCTCGCCGTCATTTGCTACGGCATACCCTTCCAACATGCTGTTACACGCAACAATATCTAGCTGGGAGCTTCCATCGAACACCCTGCGTGCGTCCCCAATCTGACCGGAAACAGCGTACAAGTGGATGAGTTTGTTACGGACATGACGGTTCAGCTCCAGGCCGCGCTTGACGACCTGCGCGTGGGTCTGCACGCCCACGGCAAGAGCGCAGAGCTGCGTGCACGCTTTGAGAGCGAACGTGAAAGTGAAGTGATCAGGTTCCACAGCGAGGGCGAGCATCTGGCGATAGAGATCGATGGACTGGGGAGCATGCCTTCTGTCGGAGTAGGCCCTCATCAGGATGTTGCAGATGAAGGTGGGGGGTTCCCGGAATGAATCGAGGATCTTCTCGGCGAACTCGAGGCTGCCGCGGGGGGAGAGGGCGTAGAACTCGGCGAGACGGCCGGCGGAGTAGGGGTCGGAGATCTGGGAGGACTTAACCATGAGGGCGTGAACTTGGGCGGCTTCATGGAGGTGGGCGCAGAGGCGGAGGAGGGAGAGGTCGGCGTTCGGAGGTCTTGTTGTGGTCGATGGTGCAGGTGTCGAAATGGCGGGAAGAGCTGGGAACAGGGAAAGCGAGGCGGGAGAAGGCATTGGGCTCTTCACACAGGAGGAGCCCAATGCTCCCCTATTTATATTCATTTTATAAAAATTAAAATTATTCTGCTAAAGATAATAATTTTAATTCTTTTTTAGGGATCCCAGACATCTGATATGGAGTCTAAAAATTATAGCTAGTTAAAATTACTTCTCAGGAACTAAGAACTATATTATGTTCATCCCTTCCAAATATATATATACTTATGATTTATATGCTTATATCATATTTTATAGTTTGATATAATAATTTGGGTCAGTATGATGATAATGACCTATTATGCTCTCAAGTGGATTGAACTATTGAACTCAGGTATACCTTGTTAGACTCACTTTAATTCAAAATTCACTTTAACACAGCATTTAACAAACTTTTGCATAGAATAATTGAAGTGCCTGATGCTGTCATCCTCAACACTTCCATGTAGCCACCGAGCGTTCAGCATTCAACACAATAAACTTTTGCAAAGAATAATTCAATTCTACGTGCACATCCATTCACAGACGTAGTGTTCTGAAAGTTTGAAGAAACTAGAAGCATATAGTAAAATAACATTTATTTAGAGTTGGCTAAGTAGGTTTTCTGATCTAGGTGCAGTTTCAGATTAATTAGAAACACTATACAGGAGCCAAAATTCCTTCAAGAATCTGGTCATATTGGATGCAGATGGCAAGGGAAGGCACTACTGAATGAAGAATGTGGGTTAGGTAAATGGCAAACAACTTAGCATGCAATTTCTTCTTTAGAAGATCTGCACACCTGTTGGATCCTAACACAACATGTCATTTGAGAGGAGGACCTTGACGGATAAACTCAACAGAATGATCATCATCTTCAGGCTCCCAGTAAGAAGAAGCTGAGATGTATTTCTTAATGGCATGCTTCTTGAAATACTGTGCAGATTAGGGGACAAAAGTGAAACTTAGGTCAAGGAATGACGACGAAGAAAAAAAGTAATTAGGATCAGATAAGGATTACTAAAGCCATTCTAATTCAATGTAGCTAGTGGGAAAAAAAACCATATAAGAATGATAACAGCATAAATGCATGTGATTTCAGCAAACACTACCTGCAAAGAGAACTAAGAAGAGAATACCAGAAGCATATTAAAGTGACCCAAAACCATCTGACATGTCAGTAATACGATAAAGATATGTAGATGAGAATAAAGACAATAGCGATAGAATTAATATTTGATGTTCTAAGCAAGTTTGGAGCACTTTCTGCTGCCTACTTGTCATATGCTGTTTCAAACCGAAGGGACCTACATTTAAGAATGATTTCAGGGACCATAAATAATGTCTTCACTTACCAGGAGGTGATTTCCATTACGTAAGCCCACCTGAGTGCAAATCCAGTTTCCCTCCTGTTTCCATTTCTCTTCCTCCGCATAATGTAGGCATTTGTATAATAAATGAGCAAACAATGAAAATTAATTGTACCTGTTCACAAAAAGTATTTGTGCATTCACTCACATCTTGCTCAGCCCCACAGCCGCAACTTCCCTTGCTTTAAAGCCACGATGTTGACATCCATTTTGCATGATCCACATTTATGCTGCATACCCTGGCCCTCTCACTTCAGGAAAAATGCTTGTCACTGTTAGCCAACCAGCACCTCAACCAAAGGGAACAGCACCTAATGTGGGTGACGCTACTAGGTGTCCATTTGCTCTCTGCTGCCTGATCTTGAACCAACAGTTATGATGAAACTCAAAACCACTCATCAACTCACATCCCTAGACTGGATAGTGATCTCATGGATGCGAGTTTTCTTATTGCATGCTTAACAAGCTGCAGAAAAGTTCAACACTATAAATAGCCTTCACAACCCGACCATTCACGCTTCCATCCTTTCACCACATATCTTTCTTGCCAGAACCTACCTTCCCAAAGCTGTAGTCCTTGTAGTCTTTTCAAACTGGATGCACAGCAGTGAGGTGGCTGGTGTTCTACACATTTCGCCTTCAAAGATATAGTGTGGCTTTATACTGATCTCACATCCTTCCAATTTAGCAGTCTATTGTAGCCTTTTATCCATTTAGCATTCCTGGATTCGTGCTGATTATTATCCAAATTGTTACAGTACTAAACTGCAGATAAGTGAGCCTCATGGAAGAGAGTAGAAGACATCGGATGATATCCAACAGAGAGTCTGCTCGACGCTCACGCATGAGAAAACAGAATCATCTAGATGAGCTGTGGTTGCTGGTTATCCATTTCCGATCCATGAACAATCAGCTTATTGAAGAGTTAAACCACATGACCAGGGAGTTTGATTTGATAATTGTCGAGAATGTTCAACTAAGAAACGAAAGACTTGAACTCCTAAATGAACTTGCGAGTTTACCAGTTAACAATGCCTCTGTACCAGGAAGTCTGCAAGAGCCCAACTTGTATGAGTGAAGATTTATTTCCACTGCATTTCTATGCATCTGAAAGCAGCTTGTTTCAACGGAGATCCTACAGGGTGTTTTTTCCTTCCCTGAAATTAAGTTTTATCTGCTTGTGTGACCCAAAGAAGGTAACATTTCCGAAATCCATCCGATTGAAGCAGCACGTAGAAATTTGTAAACGAAATATATATTGCATTAACAAAACATTATGATAAAATTTCAAAACATTATGCCCATAAGGTGATGAATGGACTTTTCCCAGCTACATCTCATTCTGACAAGCAGCTCAACACACAAAGTGAGGATTATCGACTCGAGCCAAATCAAATTTCATAGAAAGGATTCGTACACGTTTATTGCTTCTCTACTCAAATAACTCATCTATATATCAGAGAAACCAACACTATTCTCCAAACAAGGGGAATGAGAGAATTTAGACTTAGATTAACTGATCTTAACATAGTTGTTCAAAAAGAATTATCAGTATATTGGAAAGGATAATACAACTTTTCCCATGTTTTACGATTAGAACTTTTACTCAGTGTTGCCTAATCAAATATAACAATGATGGGACGTCCTGTGATGAAACTTGCTGCTAAGTACCTCCTTCCACATGTACACTGTTGTTCTGGCTGCAAGAATTCATAAACTCAAAGGCAAAAAAAAAAACAATAAAGAGAATCAGAATTTTCAAATCACCTTTTACCTTCATCATAGCATAATCATCAACTGCTTTTTTTAGGTGTTTGCTTCTTATTGATTGTGGCTATGTTGTCTGCTTCGGAAGCTGACTGGTTCTGGTCTTCCATGTATTTAATTGGGTCGGCAAATGATCTTGTACATGGCCATCTAACAGAGGCCGACAGGTGTGATTAAAATTGGATTCATTTGAAATATAAACGAACATGAAATTTACCTGCTTGACTTAATGACCTCGTTCTCAATTACTGTTTCTTGGTCATACAAGTCTGCTGTGGATAGATAATGAAAACATCACCGACAGTATAAATAGAAAAATCATACTGGATATTGCATAATTTAAATTTCATATTGGCTAACAACACAAGGGGTCAGTATGTTTTTACCATTGCAGATTACTTTTAACCAGAAAATCTAACAACTTCAAAATGTCTTGTCCCAATCATCGAACAACAGTAGAAGTAAACACAACAAAAAAATGTTCTGAAGTAAGACTAACACACAGGAAACTTGATTAACCATAATTTAGAAGGCAAAATAATCTTTTTCAGTTTCTTTGATACGTAAACTTTATTTGCAGTGATTTTCCTGTACACAGGTTGATGCTTTAGATCTCTAATCAGTAATTATAACCTAATTGTTGGGGCTTGGCTCAAAGCTTGCAAAGAAAGATAGTGTATCAAATCCAAACGCAAAAAATTACTGGTCTAGGTTGGAAATCAAGAGCTTGAACATTATATGATATTGTTATTAACTCATAACAAAGTAAGCAATAATGGATGAGAGGTAACTTGCAAGTGAGAAAGGATTAGATAAACAACAGGAAAATTTTTGACTTAACACCAAAAGTATTAACATATGGACCAAGTAAATCACAACTTGTCTTTGCCAGAAGCATAAAATATTTGTTTACGACCCATGAATCTACTTAATCCTAAATACAGTATAGATTTGTATAAGAAAGTTTTCAAGTTCAACCATTGAGAAGAAAAAGGTACATTGTGATTCAGATATCATTAATTTCTTGCTACCGATATGGAGTATATAAGAGATGGGATAGGAGAAATTTTTGAAGAGAATAAATGCTTCTACATATCATATAAATTATCAGTCATACACAGAAAATAAGGGCAGTATGAAAATAATGAGTGAAAAGAGGGGTCAAAGCATGTTGTGGAAGTTGAGAGTATGGGGAGAAATGAATAATAGATGTTTTGGGCAGCGAAGGAGAACAATGGAGGCACTGGCAGTAAAGACAGAAATTATAGATGTTTTTGGTTTCTTCCTCTCTGTTTTATTTATTTTTTTCTTTATGGTTTCTCCTTTTTCCTCTATGGCCTCACCTTGAGGCCAATCTACTTGGTAACATTTCAGAGAGAAATAAATATAAATTGTTTTTTTAGAACTCAATGAGTATTCAACCCACAACCTCCCATATAGAATTCATTTGTTCTAACCAGAGGGGCGTACACTTTGTACGAAATAAATATAAGTTGTTAGAATTAGAATAGCATGTTTTAACTAGCTGTGATTATGGAAGTAATGACAATTAGTTGTTTAGTTTGCTAGTTCCTAGGTGACATTAACTATGGGAGATGAAGAGAATTTATGTACCTATTGTACACAAGAGAATGCGAGTACAAAACTTTTTCTCTCATCTTCTTTCATGGTATCAGAGCAGGTTATTGTTTCTGGCTAAAGATAATTTCTGCCCTATTGGCAAGCAGGAATTCTATCTAGTTTCCGTTCTAGTTTTCTTGAAGAATTCCCGTGCTAGATTCCCCATTTTGTTCCTGTTTTAATGGGAGATATGCAGAAGAGTGAGGTTCCCAAGAGAGGTCTTGTCTCCTTTGCCTTTTCAGGTTTCTCTAGCAATCACATCCGTGAAACTCAATGACAAGAACTACTTAGATTGGTATAATGCTGTTCAGATCTAGGTTTTAGCTCAGGACTCTTTGATCATCTAGTAACAAAGGCAGAGGTGGCTGATACAGAAAGAGAAGAATGGAAGAGGTCAACTTATCACTTTATTATGGCAATCTATTGAGGCAAAGTTGATGGCCCGCTTTTGGCCCTACAAGACATGTTATAACATTTGGAAGAAAGCACAACATGTCTTTGCCAATGACATACAAACGTTTTGTATGAAGCTGTCCACAGTCTCGCCACACTCCAAATGATTGACTATGATATGCCTAATTATCTAAATAAGGCACAACCCACCATTGAGGAGCTAAAACTGATGTTGATAAGTGATGATTCACAAAGTATGCTGAAGAAACTTGAGAATATGTTCATGGTGTTTGTTCTACATGGACTCCACAAAGATTTTGAATAGATAAGCAACCAGAACCTGACTAATCCTAATATTCCGACTGTTGAGGAGCTTATTGATCGATTGTTACATGTTCCTACTTCAGAGAACACTTCAGTTTTTGATGTGGAGTCTTCAGTACTGCTCACCGACCCAGCAGAACAAGGAAATCAAAACAGAAACAAGAAAGGAAATCTGAGGTGCGCTTACTGCAAAAGAGAAGGACATACTCAAGACAGTTGCTACTCACTAAATGGATCCCAAATAAGGTAGCAAATGTGGTGCAATCTCAAGCAATAGTAACGAAGAGAACTGAGACAGGTGGAGCCTTCCGATTTATTCTCTGCAGAAGAATATCAAGAGTACTTACAACTCAAAGCTGCCCAAGATGCCCAAAACATCCTGTTGCAGTCCAGAATGGTAAATCCATAGTATGCTTCTCCCAATCACCTCCTGCTGAATCCTGGATATTGGAATCAGGGGCTTCTGCCCACATCTGTGGTAACTCCTTTTTCTCTGAATTGTTTTCTCCCAAAACACCTTTTTATATTACCCTTGCAGATCGTTCAAAAGCACAAGTTAAGGGTATTGGACGAGCCTCCTTATTCCCCAAACTTATCATTAGAATCAACCCTGTTTGTGCCTGAATGTAGTTTCAATTTGATTTCTGTTAGCAAACTCACTCATACCTTGAATTGTTCTATAACTTCCAAACCAAATTCCTTCACTATACAGCATGAAGGCACAGGGAGGATGATTGAAGCAGGAATTGAGTCAAGAGGGCTTTACCAGTTACAGCAAACTTCACCTTCAGCTTGTGTTGCTGCTGAATCACCTAAAGTCATTCACCAGCGTTTGGGACACTCAAGCTTTACCAAATTCAAAAGAATGGTACCTCAATTCTCCCATCTACAATCATTGAATTGTGAAGCTTGTCAACTTGGCAAGCATGTTAGAACATCCTATCTTAGTAGAGTCAATAATCAAGTTGTATCTCCTTTTGATATTGTTGACTCTGATGTTTAGGGTCCTAGTCGTGTTTCTTCTATCTTAGGTCATAGATACTATGTCACATTCATTAATGATTTTTCAAGATATAACTGGATATTCTTAATGAAAGAACGATCAAAATTATTCAAAATATTTGAAACCTTTTGTTCTAAAATAAAAAAATCATTTTGGAAAGATGATTCAGTTTCATGCAGTGACAATGCTAGGGAGTATTTTTCTGCTCCTTTTAACTCCTTAATTGCCTCAAATGGTATCATACACCAATCTAGTTCCCCTCACACCCCTCAACAAAATAGATTAGCTGAACGAAACATAGGCACATCATTGATACTGCCCATACCTTATGAATAAATGCTAATGCTCCCTTAAAATTTTGGGGAGATGCTGTTCTTACAGCAGGGTATCTGATCAACCAAATGCCCTGTTCAGCCTTGAAAAATCAAGTTCCACATGCATTGTTGTTTCCTCAGGAACCTCTCTACATTCTTCCTCCTGAGGTTTTTGGATCAACTTGTTGTGCATGACTTGTCACCCAATCATGATAAGCTGCTACCTAGGTCAATTAAGTGCATATTTCTTGGGTGTTCACGTGTGAAAAAGGGTTATAGATGTTACTTTCCATCTACACATAAATTCTGTCTCTCATGATGTGACATTTTTTCGAAACACATCATACTTTGCTACTAAACTTGATACTAATACTCTAGATCAAGTGCTGCCTATACCTCAAATTCAGTCATTCCTTTCTGAACATACTGAAGAGCAACATATAGTTGACCCTATAGAACCATCAACTTCTGAAATAGGAGGTCAGCAACAGATAAATGAGGGTTCAACCACTAATAACAGATTTCGCACTACTTACAACTGTCGGTCAGCACCTGAGACACATGCTGGGCCTAGTTCTGTGAATGGCAACGACAACTCAATTCCTGATTCAGTCAACTGACCTCTCGTTAATTCATCAGACCTACCTATTGCACTTCATAAAGGTAAATGTTCTGCTCTTAATCCCCATCCAATTTACAACTTTATGAGCTATCATAGACTATCTCCATCATATTATACTTTTGTATCCTCTTCATCTTTTGCCACAATTCCTAAGACTGCAAGAAGCCCCATCTCATTCAGGATGCAGGCAGGCAATGATTGAGGAGATGGCTGCATTAGACTCTAACCATACATGGACTCTCTCTCCCTTGCCACCTTGGAAGTCAATTGCTAGATGTTGCTGGGTATTTACTATTAAAGTAGGCCCTGATGGACAAATAGACAGGTTGAAGACTCGATTGGTAACAAAAGGCTATACCCAAATTCATGGTCTAGACTACACTGGCACATTCCCACCAGTTGCCAAAATGACCTCTGTTTGACTATTATTAGCAATGGCAAACTATGAGAGAGTAGCCATTGTAACAATTAGACATCAAAATTTCTTTTTTGCATGGGGACCTAGATGAGGAAATCTATAGGGAGCAACCACCTGGTTTTATTGCTCAAGGGGAATCAAATCATATGTGCAAGTTGAAGAAGTCATTGGATTGTCACAAATCAAATCTTATGGGGAAGAGAGCTTGGCTTGGAAGATTTAGTAAAGCCCTCCAACAATGTGGTATGATTTGGTGTGAATTAGATCTTTCAATATTGTTCAAGTATTCTTCAACCAACAGATTGGTGATGATCAAGGGAGAATCAGTAATCTGAAGCAGTATTTATTTTCAACAATTTCCAACTAAAGATTTGGGACAGCTAAGATATTTCCTTGGAATTGAAGTAGCTCAATCAAAGGAGGGAATAGTCATATCTCCAAGAAAATATGCACTTGCTATGTTGCAAGAGGCAGGGATGTTGGATTGCAAGCCAATTGACACTCCAATGGACCAAAATGAGAAGTCTTACCAAATCAAGGTGAGCTGCATTCAAATCCTCAGAGATATAGAAGGCTTGTAGGTAAATCACCCCACTATCACTATTCCAAATATTTCTTTCTCAGTCAGTGTGGTGGCTCAGTTCCTTAGTTCCCCTTGTGCCAATACCTGGAATGCAGTTGTCTGAATCCTAAGATACGTCAAAGGATCACCAGGAAAGGGGACAACTTATAAGAACAAAGGCATACTGAAATTACTGGGTTTACAGATGCAGAGTGTGCATGTTCACCAATCAATAGGAAGTCTACCTCAAGGTATTGTGTTTTCATTGGAGGACAATATGATCTCATGGAAAAACAAAAAAACAATTGTGGTTGCAAGGTCAAGTACAGGATATAGAGCTATGGCCCTAGCTGCTTGTGAATTATTGTGGCTAAAACAGTTGCTCCATGAACTTAAGTTTTGCAAATAAAGTCCATGGAGTTGGTTTGTGACAATCAATCAGTCTTGCATTTTGCCTAAAATCCAGTGTTTCATGAGAGATAAAAACACATTGAGGTGAACTGCCACTTTATTAGGAAGAAAATTCTCTTTGGTGTTATTAAAATCTCCTCATTAAAATCAAAAGATCAACTAGCTAATATACTTGTACACAAAGTGTACGTCCCTCTAATTAGAGTAATTGGGCTCTATACGGGAGGATCATGAGGTCTTGGGTTCAAGACTCATTGAATTCTAAAAAAAAACTAGCTAATATACTTACTAAAGGACAAAGGATAGTTGATATTGGTAACAAGCTGAATGCAAATGGCATGTATGCACCAGTTTGAGGGAGAATGCAAGAATTCAAATAGTCATGTTTTAACTAGCTGTAAATACGGAAGTAATGACAATTAATTGATTAGTTTGCTAGTTCCTAGGTGACATTAACTATGGGGGATGGAGAGACTTTATGTACCTTTAGGTGACACAAGAGAATGCGAATGCAATACTTTTTCTTTCATCTTCTTTGACAAGTTATTTCCTTTTTTAAAAAAATATGAGAAATTAGAGGAAAGAGCCATCTACTTTCTTTAGGAGGTCATGTATATGCTGAAAAGAAGCAAATGTTTGGATTTTATTTCTACCTCCATCTAGTGTCTTCTTGGAGAAGTACTTGGCCCTCAAACGTCTGGAATACAAAGCCTCATACCTCCGGTGCTTCTCTTCATACTCTGCCACATCAATTTCCCTGTGCAGGTTGAAACCGAATATGCATGTCACCAATGGGTTGGTAAGTAATTCACAACCTTCAAATAAAATTATAACACAGGGGCATTGACGTAATATTTAATGAAGGTCAAGTTTTGAAGCTAAATTATCAACTTACTGTACCAATAAATTTAAGCTCCTATGCGGCTTCTCTAAAATAATTAGATAAAATACTGATAAATTATATGTACAGCAGATGGAAGTGACTTTTTTGAACCAAACTTTTGTAATTTATCTAGATATGACTAAGGATTAGATTGAGAATTTCCAAAGCAGCAAATCCGGAGTAGAAAGAACTCCATCTAGACGAATAACTTTGGTTGGCAGGCACTAGGAAGATGAATCAGCTTCTTGAATATATAAAAGAGAACATCCAGACCAAACAAGAAGTAGCTGTTTATATGTAAATCGGCCGATCCAAGCCAAAAACCACTGGGTTCATCGCAGTTCGCGGAAGAAGAGCAAAACGAAGAGGATAGAAAAGAAAGGGCTTACGGTGGCTGCCCGTTCTCGGTGGTTCCCGTCTCCATCGCCGGAGTTACCTCTCCGTCGTCCTCCCACGACCGCCGCGCCCTCCCCCGCCACCGTCCTCCGCTTCTCCGCCTCGTCTCGGCCTCGCGCGGGTGGCTACTGGGAACAAGGTTTCGCTGGAAGACCCGGATCCTCTCCAAGGGCGACCTCATTAAAAAAGCATCTTTTGCCGTCCATTTATTCGGGTCCACTGCGTGGACGCCTCGATATCGTTGAATTCCCGTAGCTGATGAAGTAATTTTTAGGGATAATTTAAAGGATCTCCATGTATTTACATCTAATTACATGGGTATTCTTTAAAATTTTAAAATTCAAAGAACCTCCTCTAAAATTTATTAATCACATTAGCTCGAATCTATTAAGTAGGCTAACAAACCGTACTCATACTGGCTCAAGCACGGCCCACCCTTGGCACGCCCATATATGTGTCGTACTAAGCCACCTACTAAAGCCCGGCACGTGGTATGCTCCGGGTGTATGTCGAGTCAGGCCGGACATGGCACGTGCGTGCTACAAGTTAGGCCTAATTCAGTCCAATGGCCCACCTACGATAATACACTAGTGATGGTGAAGGCACTAGCTTAAAAATAATTCTTATTTTTCAGTCAGTATCTTTACTATTATTAGTGTAACCTTTAAAGTGGGTGATCGGGCTAGGCCAGTCATGCCTCCAGCTGTGTCGTGCACGCGGACTGTGAAAATATACCATTTTGATATTCGTGTCGTGCTAGGCACGACACGATTAAAGGCGCACCGTGCTTGACACGACCCGTAAGCATGCCTAGACTCTACCAACTAACTTAAAATAATAACTAAAAAATTTCAAACACTATTTAATTTTAAAACGTCCTTCTCCCACTTTACTACGGAGTTGAGGCGGGACTTCGATAGGATGAGTGGGAGGCAGAGCTGGAGAGGAGGAGGGGCTTTTGGTGAGTGATCAATCCTTCCTCGATATTTTCACATTAATGAGTGTAATGACTTATTATCTCTTGTTATTAACTTTAGGTGTTGTATTTGAGGTGCTTGAGCAACTCATTAATGTGCTTGAATATCTAGAGGTGCTTGACTCCCGATATTACATCTAATTACATTGGGTACCTTTAAAATTTTAAAATTAAAAGGACCTCACTCTAAAATTTACTAATCACACGAAGCTCGACTCTATTAGAGATACTAACACGAAGCCCACCCTTGGTATTGGCCCAACACAATAGTCCATGTCGTACTTTGCATGGCCCATGTTACACCTACTCAAGCTCAACACGACACGCGACATACCTTGGGTATATATCGGGTCTAGCCAAGTATAGCACGTGCTTGCCACATATCGGGCCTAGCTCGGCCAATGACTTATCTACAACAAAACGCTATTGATGGTGAAGGTACTGGCTTAAAAATATTTTTTATTTTTGAGTTAGTACCTTCACCATCATTAGTATAACCTTTACGACAGGCCATCGGGCTGGGCCAGTCATGTCGTCCAACGATGCCATGCCGAGCACTCGGGCTATGAAAATATAGCCTAGCACGACACGCTTTGATATTTATATCATGCTAGGTATGACCCTATTAAAGGCGGGCCATGCCAAGTTAAGAATGCGTAGATACCAACTTAAAATAATAATTAAAAAATTCAAACACTCTATTTAATTTAAAAGCATCTTTCTCTCACTTCACTATAGAGTCAAAATGGAACTTTGACAGAATAAGTGGGAGGTGGAGCCGGAGAGGAGAGATTTTTGGTGAGTGATCGATACTTCTTCAATGTTTTCACATTAACAGGTATTGTAGTTTGTCCATTTGATCTTTCTTGCAACTAATGGATTATCATCTCTCATTATTAACTCCAAGTATTGGATTTAAGGTGCTTGAGCACCCATTAATGTGCTTGAATACCGGGAGGTGCTTGACTCTCGATATTACATCTAATTACATGGAATACCTTTTAAAATTTTAAAATTAAAAGGACCTCCCCCTAAAATTTACTAATCATATGAAGCTTGACTCTACTAGGAATGCTAACACACCATGCTCGTGCTAGCCCAGGCACAGCTAACCCTTCGCATTGGCTCGACACGATAGCCTGTGTCGTGCTTGGCACAGCCCGTGTCCCACCTACTCAAGCTCAGCATGGCACGAGGCATACCCTAGGTGCATATCGGGTCAGGCTTGGCATGGCGCATGCTTACCACATGTCAGGCCTAACTTGGCCAATGACCCAAATACAACAATACACTAATGATGGTGAAGGCACTGGCTTAAAAATACTTCTTGTTTCTGAACTAGTACATTTACCATTACTAATATAACCTTTAAGGCAGGCCATCGAGCTATGCCAGTCGTGTCGTCCGACCGTGCCATGCCGAGCACTCGGGCTGTGAAAATATAGCCCAGCACGACATGCTTTGATATTCATATCGTGCTAGGTATGGTCCGATTAAAAGCAGGCCACGTCAAGTTAAGCATGCATAGAGTCTAATAACCAACTTAAAATAATAATTAAAAAATTCGAACACTATTTAATTTTAAAGTGTCCTTTTCCCAATTCACTATGGAGTCAGGACAAGAATTTGACAGGATGAGTGGGAGGTGGAGTCGGAGAGGAGGAGGGACTTTTGGTGAGTGATCGACCATTCCTCAATGTTTTCACATTAATGGGATCTTTTATTTCTAATCTTCACACCTAATGGAGTGATCTAGATATTTTTGTACAACTTCATACTGCCTCAAGAATTTCTTCAAGTATAATAGTAAAAAGAGATACGCTCAGGCACATAATGAGAGCTTTGCTAAGATATGGTACACAATCTCGATGAGTTTTCCTATGTATCTATCAAACAAGAGTTAGAACTTAGTTTTTATGCAATTCACTTTAGCTCTTTTTGGTACGATATTTATTATCCATCTTCGTATTAAGTATAAAATTTACCTCTAATTACACCGTACCAAAGAGGGTCTGAATTTAAATTTATTAGGGTGACAAAGAAATTGAAGCACAATATTTTCTCAAATGTCTATCTTTGTTATAGTTTGAGATAAGTAGCACAAGCAGTAATTGAATTGCAGTAGATAAGAAGATGAAATTCCCTGAACTATGTTACGAAATAGGAATTTAGGACAGTAATTAAAACTTACACTAAAACTGTCTTGAAATCATAGGATCACATGCTAACTAGTATAAATCATATACAGATTTACTCAAGCAACTTTACTGTTTCTTTGTGCACTTCGTTCACCTATCTTCAATTTTCTAATTATCTGGAATAAAGTAAATTTGAATGTTTGATTTTTATTTCAAAATTCCAAATTCGTTCCAGGTTTGACTCAGCACGTACTGTTTATTTCTAATGCAAGAGTTCCTGTGCTTATTTTTGAAAGTAGCACCTACAATGTATGTTTTGATATTACCATCGATAACCATGTTGGTATAGCGAAGTCCAAGATTATCCTCCGAATTCCTCAAATTGATGAGTATTTTTGTGATATGATTTTATTGGTACGTCAGTTCTTTATCCAACCAGCAGCTTTTGAAGGTTCATTTTGAAATTTTCAGTTCCTTTTTGCACACAAGGGAATGAGCCAAAGCACAAAATATCAATAATCCTAAGACCAGTACTTTAAGTTTGTACTCACTACGTCTAATAGTTATCTTCTACTTTCAGGTCCAGTCTTGATCATTTATACTTATTGTTTATGTCAGCGTCTTGATCATTTATACCTTTTGTTTAAGTAAGCGTCAATACTTTGACTGATGATTTAATTTTTCTTTTTCAGATTTGCGCACCTCCAATTTTACCATCACTCAGAGAAATTTGTCATGGGAATATTTCTGATGATATTACGGGTATACATTAAGCTGGTATCTTATGATCTAATCTAAACATGAGTTCCTTGACATTGTGTTCTTTCTGGTAGTGATTTCTTCACAAATATTTCTACACAAAGGGTTGCATACGCTTATGGCATTTCCTGTCTGGTTAAACTTATGATACATGCCTCTACATTGTTTCCTTCTCTACTGCATTTCCTTATGCACAACTAATGATTATCTCCATGACCCTTTCATGTAGGATGGACTACCATCTCCGAGAGACAAATTGAAGGCGTATGTGCTGCCAATATAGAAAGGTTTCGGTCCTTGAGAGTTTCACTAGTGTAAACACTTTAAGGCGAGCCATCGAGTTGGTCCGGTCGTGTCATCCGGCTGTGCCATGCCGAGCACTCGGATTGTGAAAATATAGCTCGACATATCATGCTTTCATATTCATATCATGCTAGGTATGTCCAGATTAAAGGTGGGCCATGCCAAGTTAAGCATGCGTAGATTCTACTAAATAACTTAAAATAATAATTAAAAATTCAAATACTCTATTTAATTTTAAAGCATCCTTCACCCACTTCATTATGAAGTCGGGATGGGACTTTGACAGGACGAGTGGGAGGTAGAGCCAGAGAGGAGGAGGGGCTTTTGGTGAGTGATCGATCCTTTCTCAATATTTTCACATTAATGGGTGTTGTAGTTTGTCCATTTGATCTTTTTTGCAGCTAATAGATTATCATCTCTCGTCATTGACTCTCGGTGTTGGATTTGAGGTGCTTGAGCACTACATCGGAGGATCCTTGTGTTATCAAGCCATCATAAAGTGATAGAATCAAATGTATAAATGCCATTATTCAATTTGTTAACTGTCTTAGCAATGAACAGGAATTCATAGGTAATCTTATTTCAAGTTGCTTTCTATTATTGTCATGGATATCTTTTTATCGCACTAAACTAAATTTGATCTTTGTAATTTTAAAGTAAAATGGTACTGAGTAATTGTACTTCTACATATTCCATAATATGCTTTATCATATCCTCTAATTCTTACTTTATCTAGAGGTTGGAAATATACAGTAATGGCCATTTTGTGGCCCTATATATATTAATTGTACATGCTACTACCTTGTGGCATCAAAATTAGCCCAATCCAGTGAATTTTTTTTTAAAATTTGGTGAGTATTGAATGTATAATCTCTAACATATAACCATTTGTTCTAATCATAGGGAGGTACACTTAGTGTACAATCAAGTGAATATTTTGATTTCACATTTAAATAATTGCATTGTTAGTATTTATTTACTATATTTACTAAAAAATTCTATTCGCCTGCGCACAAGTGTTGTGGTAGAGCCAATGGGATCTTTTGTTTCTAATCTTCACACCAAATGGAGTAATCTAGATATTTCTGTTCAACTTCATACCGTTTTAGGAATTTCTTCAAGTATAATAGTAATAAGGGATACGCTCAGGCACATAATGAGAGCTTTGCTAAGATTTGGTACACAATCTCGATGAGTCTTCCTATGTATCTATCAAACATGAGTTAGAACCTAGTTTTTGTGCAATTCACTTTAGCCCTTGTTTAGTATGGCATTTATTATTCATCTTCGTATTAAGCATAAAATTTACCTTTAATTACACTATACCAAAGAGGGTCTGAATTTAAATTTATTTGGGTGACAAGAAAATTGAAGCACAATATTTTCTCAAATGTCTATCTCTGTTATAGTTTGAGATAAGTAGCATAAGCATTAATTGAATTACAACAGATAAGAAGATGAAATTCCCTGAACTATGTTATGAAATAGGGATCTAGGACAGTAATTAAAACTTACACTGAAGTTGTCTTGAAATTATTGGATCACATGCTAACTGGTATAAATCATATATAGATTTACTTAGGCAACTTTACTATTTCTTTATGAACTTCGTTCACCTATCTTTAATTTTCTAATTATTTGAAATAAAGTAAATCTGAATGTTTGATTTTTATTTTAAAATTCTAAATTCATTCGAGATCTAACTCAGCACGTACTGTTCATTTCTAATGCAAGAGTTTCTGTGCTTATTTTTGAAAGCAGCACCTGTTTTGATGTTACCATTGATAACCATGTTGGTATAGCGAAGTCCAAGATTATCCCTGGAATCTCTCAAATTGATGAGCATTTTTGTGACATGGTTTTATTGGTACGCAGTCCTTCTAGTACTTTAAGTTCGTACTCACTACATCTACTAGTTATCTTCTACTTCAGGTCCAGTCTTGATCATTTATACCTTTTGTTTAAGTAAGCGTCAGTACTTTGATTGATGATTTAATTTTTCTTTTTTAGATTTGCACACCTCCAATTTTACCATCACTCGGAGAAATTTGTCATGGGAATATTTCTGATGATATTACGGGTATACATCAAGCTGGTATCTTATGATCTAATCTAGACTTGAGTTCCTTGACATTGTATTCTTTCTGGTAGTGATTTCTTCACAAATATTTCTACACAAAGGGTTGCATATGCTTATGGCATTTCCTGTCTCGTTAAACTTATGATACATGCCTCTACATTGTTTCCTTCTCTACTGCATTTCCTTCTGTACAACTAATGATTATCTACATGACCCTTTCATGTAGGATGGACTACCATCTCCAAGAGACAAATTGAAGGCGTATGTGCTGCCAATATAGAAAGGTTTCGGTGCTTGAGAGTTTCACTAGTGTAACCTTTAAGGCGAGTCATCGAGCTGGGCCAGTCATGTTATAGGGCATTGCCATGCAGAGCACTCGGGCTTTGAAAATATAACCCGACACTGTAAACCCCCATCCTTGATTTAACAAAAAAAAAAACCCGACCGATTCGACCAAACCGGTTCATCCGAGCGGTCTAGCTGAACCGACCCAAATGGCCGGTCTGATCAAACCGACCCTTTTCTGTAGGGCTTCACGTGACCGCGGGCGAGCGAGCGAGCCCTCCTTCTCACAATCGCCCGCACTCGCCCGTTTCCCCCGCAACAGCGCGAGCACCGACAACCATTCCTTGCGCTCGCCGTCCGCCCGTCCACCGTCCCCCATCGCGAGAAGGGAAGCTCGGCGGAAGTCTTCCTACTGTACGCGACCTCTCTTCCCACTCGCGAGCCCTCCTTTTCCTTCGCTCGCGCCGCCCTTCTTCTCCTTCGCCCCCTTTGCTCTCCCGCTTCAGATCTGGCGACGGCGAATCCCTCCATTCGACCCCGCCGTCTCCTCTTCTCACGCCTCCTCTTCTCACGCACGAGCTCAACGGCGAGTCCCCCCTTCGCTTGGGATCGATCAGCTTTTCCCTACGGTACACCGTCGACCCCGACCTCGACGTTCCTTCGGCCGCGGACAATGCGCGCCCTTTCCCTCTTCATCCGGAGACCTCGTCGTCCACCGTTGGGACTCGATCTCGCTTCGAATCCATCATTGATGCACATCGTGCCCTAGGCATCGATCCCGCCCGAAGCTTCGTCCTTACGCCTGACGCCCATTGACCAGCACTCGACGACGACTAGGTAGTGATCCTTTTCCCTTTGTCTCCGTTGATTTCATTCTCCCCTTGAGCATCTCTTCTCCGCCGAATCGATTCGTAGAGGGATTTCTAAACTTGATTTCTTTTTCTTCTGCTCGAATCCATCGACCCAACTGGAGAAGGATGATTCGGCCGACCTTTGCCGACCACCGATACTCATCTCCCTCCTTCATGCGACACTAGAGAAGGAGGCTTTGAAGCCGATGACAGCATCCTCTTCAATCTCCGGCTTCTGCGATCCCGATCTATTTCGAGCGAGGTGTCCTCGGCGTGCCCACGTCCTATCCGATCCCGGACGATTCTGTCAGTGTCCAATTTACTCGACACTAAGGTTGATTCTATCTTCGTCTCTCCCTTTGTTGTCGATTGATAATACCTTGATTCAACTGTGTATAGATGCTGCAAATTTCAATTGATAATTTTTGAATGATGGGTGATTAATTGGATAGATAAATCACTTGTTGATTTGATTATGGATTTAATGATTGTGATGGAACCATGTCAATTATTGATCATTGAATTGGTGGGTGTGAGATGGATTTGGATTTATGTTGATAAATTATTGATCATTAAATTGGTGTGGGTGTTTGATGGGTCTTGAATTGTTAGATGGTGTTGCCATGGACAGTGATGTAGCTAGAGAAGGTGGTATGTGTATGTGATTGTGATTGATGATGATGGTATGCATGTTGTGATGTTGGTGTTTGGTTGAATGTACACTATCTCCCCCATCTTCCTCCCATTTCTCCTATTGAACTCCTTCTTTCTTCTCTCCCCATTATATCCTTGTTCCGATTTGGTATTATTGTGGTACGGTTGATGGTGATATGAGATTTATTGCTATTGTGCTTTATTGGTACTGTTGATGATGGTTTGATGGATTTATTTTTCTTAATGATGCCGCTAATGGTTTTAAATTTATTTATTGTTATGTTGTGTTGTCATGATTTTGTATTATTGCTATGTTGTGTTGTTATGGTGGTCTTTGGTTTATGGATGTGACTTATTGTGAGTTGTTTTTTTAATGGTGTTATATGATCATGTTTCTAATGGTTTTGATTTTGGAAAAAATTGTGCTATGTTGTGTTGTTTGCAATGAAGTGCTAATTTGGTTTTTATAGTATTATGTGATAATGTTAATGACTTTGATGATGTTAGATTCATGGTTATTGGTGATTGTGGGCGTTTACATTGTGATGGTTCATATTGTGGTGATGGTTTTGATTAATATGTTGTTGTTGAGTTGTTCGTGCTTCGTTTTCATGATAATGTGAGTGCTTTATTTTCATGATAATGTGATTATGTGGTGGTTTAAATGGTGCTTTGATGGATGGGTTGACGATGTTGGTTGTAGGCTTTTGACGAGGCTTTGATGATTATAAATCGGTGTGTTTATGTGATGGATGTGGTGGTTTTCAATGAAGGTGAATTTTTGTGAGTTGTTGCAATGGTGTTTTAAATTGTTGTTATTTGTGATATGATGATTTTTCATGTGTTGATATATTGATGTGAGAATTCTGTTTCTTCCTTCTCCTCACCCATTATAACCTTCTTCTCATTTCCCTATTTCCTCTCATTCTTCTTTGTTATTCTTTCCTACTTAAGACTTTGCATATGGTGCAATAATTGGGGATGTAAAGAGAATCAATGGAAGGTTGGCACTAAGGAAGGATTGTTGAATGTTAGATTGCTAATGATGATGTGATGATGTTAAATTAAATTAGAGAATAATTAGCTTGGACTTTCTATTGACTTGGACTTGAAGATATGATTAAGTTTGATTGAGATTTGACTTTTCTAATAAGTTAGAGGTGATGGAAGAGGATTAGAGATTTGAAGTATTGGACTTGAGTATGAAGTTGGGCCTAATAGTTGAAGTACATCATTTATTTTGGATTAGGCCAAATATTTCACGAGGTATTAGTGATTAAATAATTTCTATCATATTAGATTATAAAGATTTTATTTTAAATAAAATCTCTATTGTTTTAGGGATCTTACTTCAACTTGAAAGTCGTGTATTATTGATATATCTGGATTGGTTCTGAAGTTCAGATCCCCATACAGGTGTATTGGTTCATCGAATATAAGATTTATTCAAGCTAGGAAATTCCTGCCGAGGTTTTCTTAGGAAAATTCTTGGATGCCTTAAACCTGATAAAATGATTTGCTTGCTATGCTTATATTTAAATGCATGTTAATGTGATTTACTTTGCCTAACATGCATGCTATGCCATGTTTACCATACTATGTATTTAACATGTCTATGAATCTTGTCATGCATGCTATGTTATTTATCTTTGCTATGATAGCACGATTCACATGCAGACTTAGATAAGAATGATGACATGTTAGAACCACTTAGGAGACATCACTAGAAATCAGACAGAAAGGGGTACTCCTTGCATACCCCGTTTGACCATTGCGTATCGTCGATGGTCAGAATGGTGATGCTCCATCACACACCACTCCCGAGGTTATGCATAGCTTAGATACTAGGAGTACCACTCCCGAGGTTATGCATAGCTTAGATATTGGGAGTTGGTAGGGAACGGGACTGTACAAACTCCAAGGACACATTAGACTGGATATATGGAGCAAGTCTCTAACCCGAAATTTATACCCGCACGAGTGTCGTTTAGGCGGCCCCGTGATAGTCCTGAGATGGCTAGTCGGGACGAACCAAAACAAGAACCTAGCAAATATGTCGCTGAGGTTGTAGCATTCCGGCGACAGCTAGCTTGCACACCTCTTGGCAGGCATCACTGCTCGGGGATTGGGACGGTGACATCCCTCCGCATAGCCTTGGACAGTGGATCCATAGACCACATGGCTACCATCCTTGACGTTCTGCAGACGGTCAGATGGGTAGTTCAGATCCTAGGGTTATATTATATCGACTAGCCGTGGTCGATGGATCTTGTTGATGGTGACCTCATCTTCGGATGGTGCTGTAGTACTACACGAGTCGTCGTTGCCCCTACGGAGTCCGGGGAGGATGTAAGGGCACGACAGTTTCGCTAGGGGAGGCATCGTAGGCGACTAGCGAGACAGATGAGTGTGATCAAGGGTCACCCGTCACCTCCGCCAACATCGGTGCAACGGACATAGGAAGAGACAGAGACAAAAGGCACTGATGGGCTTATGGAAAATCCCCGATGGGAGAATTTACTAAGCATAGGCTGGGAGCCCGAGTCTTGAGACTGATAGACATAGTACACCGTAGATGACATTTCGGTGACACTAATGACATAATACTAGAGACAGCTTAGGTGACATCTAGTGCTACACCTGTCGGATATGCTTATTCAGTTATTTTGCGTTTATGATATGCTTCACATGTATTATATGAAAATAACTATTAATAAACCTAGGGCATCCTAGATTAATCCTCCTAGTCTTTGGATTCCTTATTCGGTTTCGAGCCGTAATTTCGCACTAGGCCGCAAGGCTGAGCACACCATTTTTCCCCGTGTGTGCAGGTGTGTTAGATGTTTGATCGAGATGGCGGTGAAGATGAGTCCTTTGAAGAATTTATCTTTATTTATTGACATCAGTATCATAGAATTGTAGTAGGTTTATCGGGACTGTGTTAGAAACATTGAGTTAGATATTTTGATTATATATTCCGCTATGTAAATGATGTATTTGGATTGTATGTTTCACTTTGAGGCCTTGTATGGGTCCGTTGGGCTCATACGGCGGTTACCACGTGCTCGACAGTAGGGTCGGAGCGTGACAAACACAGCATGCTTTTATATTCATATCGTGCTAGGGACGACCCGATTAAAGGCGGGTCGTGCCAAGTTAAGCATGCATAGACTCTACTAAATAACTTAAAATAATAATTAAAAAATTAAAACACTCTATTTAATTTTAAAGCATTCTTCACCCACTTCACTATGGAGTCGGGATGGGGCTTTAAGAGGACGAGTGGGAGGTGGAGCCGGAGAGGAGGGGCTTTTGGTGAGTGATTGATCCTTCCTCAATGTTTTCATATTAATAGGTGTTGTAGTTTGTCCATCTGATCTTTCTTGCAGTTAATAGATTATCAACTCTCGTCATTGACTCCCGGTGTTAGATTTGAGATGCTTGAGCTCTGCATCGAAGGCATCCTTGGTATGATCAAACCACCAGAAAGTGACATAATCAAACGTATGAATGTTATTACTCAATTTGTTAACTCTCTTAGCAATGAACATGAATTTATAGGTAATCTTATTTCAAGTTGATTTCTATTATTGTCATGGATATCTTCTTATTGCACTAAATCAAATTTGATCTTTCTAATTTTAAAGTAAAATGGTACTGAGTAATTGTACTTTTACATATTCCATAATGTGTTTTTTCATGTCTTCTAATTCTTACTTTATCTAGAGGTTGGAAATATACATATATGCAACAATGGTGATTTTGTGGCCCTAGATATATTAATTACACATGCTACTTCCTTGTGGCATCAAAATTAGCCCAATCCAGTGAATGTTTTTTTAAAATTTGGTGAGTATTGAATCTATAATCTCCAATATATAACCATTTGTTCTAATCATAGGGAGGTACACTTAGTGTACAATCAAGTGAATGTTTTGATTTCACATTTAAATGATTGCATTGTCGGTATTTATTTGCTATATTTACTAAAAGTACTTATTTGCTTACGCACAGGTGTTGTGGTAAAGTCAATGGAATCTTTTGTTTCTAATCTTCACATCAAATGAAGTGCTCTAGATATTTTTGTTCAATTTCATACCGCCTCAAGAATTTCATCAAGTATAATAGTAAAAAGGGATACGCTCAGGCACATAATGAGAGCTTTGCTAAGATTTGGTACGCAATCTCGATGAGTCTTCCTATGTATCTATCAAACATGAGATAGAACCTAGTTTCTGTACAATTCACTTTAGCCCTTATTTGGTATGGTATTTATTATCCATCTTCGTATCAAGCATAAAATTTGCCTCTAATTACACTATACCAAAGAGGGTCCGAATTTAAATTTATTTGGGTAACAAGAAAATTGAAGCACAATATTTTCTCAAATATCTATCTCTGTTATAGTTTGACAAGTAGCACAAGCAGTAATTGAATTGCAGCAGATAAGAAGATGAAATTCTCTGAACTATATTACAAAATATGGATCTAGGACAATAATTAAAACTTACACAGAAGCTGTCTTGAAATCATAGGATTACATACTTACTCTTATAAATTATATACAGACTGACTCAGGCAACTTTACTGTTTCTTTGTGCACTTTGTTTACCTATCTTAAATTTTTTAATTATCTGGAATAAAGTAAATCTGAATGTTTATTTTTTATTTCAAAATTCTAAATTCATTCCAGGTCTGACTTAGCATGTACTGTTTATTTCTAATGCAAGAGTTCCTGTTCATTTCAAAGGTTTCGGTCCCTGAATTCGAGGAGGAGAAACCAAACCCCCCCTTGCTCAACTTCTGTCCTCTTTCTTCGAGTTGGTAACGAACAATATCAATATTAAATTTATTTTTACTAGATCTAGGGTTGTAGGCTAAACAATACAGTAAGGCTACTTGATCCTTGATACCTTCCCCATGCTAGTAGAAATGTTACTCGACTGCATTGAATATATAGAACTTGTAGTGTTTGGTTGTTAAACTTTGCCATTTGGTTTTGCCAGAGTACCCGACTTGGTGCCTGAAGCAGAACATATTGCGATCTTAACTAGAATTAACCTGAAAGTTAAACATAGTACAACCGTCGAGTCAAAAACTATGAGTTTCTGATGATGAGGATCTAAATTGGGTGATCCACCATCTGATGATATAGATGGCAACCCATGCTGAATTTCTCATATTTGTTTTGCAGTTCAATGACATAGAGAGTCGGGTTTCGGAATTTGCTCTCTGCACGTATACAGGTTTCTGAAAAAGAATCAAAAGTGACGAGAGATGGAGAGATGAGCCACACAACCTACTTGTAAGATCGTCGTAGCAGCAACAGCAACAGCAGCATTTGTGTAATTAGCTTGCAGTCGTTTTTGATCTAATGCTAATTTTCGTGCAGATTGAAGATCCTTTCGTTCAACCGAAGAATGCCGCTAGAGCTTTCAAAGCGAGGGGACTTTTGGAAATATCGGTTGCTTTCAGGGATGCATTCAATACGCTTAAGTCCAGCACCATGCTTGCACACCGCGACTCCCTGCTTTCCATTTTAACCAAGCCTACGGTTGGTTCACAGGTACATCATTAGACATTCTTCTGCCAGACGTGCGACTTCGATCTTGTTCCCAAGTGCGCATTAGAGGAAGATGAGGATGGCGAAGAAGGAGGCATACGCGAACCAACCACCATTTGCGATGACGAGGTTGCTACAAAGCTTGAAGGTTATGTTCCTCGCCTTGCGCAATGGTGAAGCTGCTTGCATTATCATTTGGTACTATAAACTGTTGAAAGTATTTTTTCTTAAATTCAGCCATATCCGCTACATGGAAACAATAATGTTGTTGTTACTGGCTATGCATGCGGCTATGTAAGAAGGATTTAAATAATGCACAAATGGGGAGTTTGTCAATTGGCTGCACTCTAATTATATTTCATCAGTGTTTACATTCTTTAATATGTACTTCAGGGGAGGTCTCCTGTTCGGCTCTTTTCTCGTATGTTTTCTTACTCAAGTACTAAAGAATATGAACAATAGTCCTTAAATAAAATGAATAAATATAAGTATATAACACTCTAGATTTTGCCTCGGCTTGTGAAGATGATATCAGGTCACAGGTGAAAAGAACTTCAAACTCTCAAATAGGTTGTGACGAAAATGACAAGTTGTTTAATGCATAAATTGAAAGAGTATGAAATTTAAACCATTTGGTGACAAAGGATCAAGGTGTTGGCATGCTGCTTAGAATTTACTGGTCTTGATCAATACCGGTCCAACAAAAACCAGTCTGGTCTCACCATATAGCATGCAGATTTTCATTGTTCTTTGGGATTATTACAATCGAATGACTTGGTCCAGACTGGTATTTTTCTAAGTTGTCAAATCATTGCCGGTGATTTAGAGGACCACAAGATTAGGAGCAAACTTAAAGCAAGACTATTAGATCGAACATGCCAGATTTGGGTGGCTAACCTTTCGTCTGGAACATTTGCTGAAGAATACTTGGAAGTTGCTGGCATTATATTTGAATCAGACAGACGCTTGGCATGGTCCGGATGTATTATTCCACAGAATGCTGTGGATGAGAGATCTTTCCGATCAAAACTAGAGCTAGATAGAGGAACATAACCTTTATGGAGCATATTTCCATCTGATAAATACCCTGGAAAGGAAATAGCAACAACATTTAGAGGAAATTCACATGATCAGGTCACAGGTGAGAAGAACTTCAAACTCTCAAATAGGTTGCGACGAAAATGACAAGTTGTTTAATGCATAAATTGAAAGAGTACGGAATTTAAACCATTTGGTGACAAAGGATCAAGGTGTTGGAACATTTGTATGCTTTGGCATGGTCCGGATGTATTATTCCACATAATGTTATTTAGAGGACGATAGATAAAGAGTACGAAAGAGAGATCGAAAGCTTTCCTAATAGCTTAGGTTTTCAGGATAAATGTTTTCAATCATTGCAAAGAAATATATAAAATAAGACCCGAAATTAAAAAGGTTAGGAAGGATTCAGAAATAAGGAATGTGGGATTAAACGTGTCAGCGCCACTCCTGCGACAGCGTATATCCCTCCTCCACTCCAAGCATCGTGCAAGTTTCGCCGCAGCAGCAGCCGTCCTCACCCTCAACCAGTTCTCCTTGGACGGCCTTCCTCTCTTTTCGGGGGCGTTCCCGACGTGGCCAGTGTGAATCAACGATGGAGCGAGAGACGTGAAGAGACGAAGAGGAAGAGGGACGGAGAAGAAACATGGCGAGCGAAAGGTCCGAAAAAGGAGGGGAAGAACCGGAGAAGTCATGATGATGACGGACTTGAGAAGCAAGCGATGAAGAGGAAGAAGCATTAATGGGGTGAACAAACTGGAGAATGATGCAGCCGAGGAAGTGAGAAGGTTGAACAGTTAGGAAAGGAGGAATGATGGACGACAAATACTCCTCGATCGTTAAGTCGACCAATGTTGGTGGAGGAGATGCTTTTACAAAGCCTGGAATTGTCATCTCAATTATTTCATGATGACATGTGAGTTGTGTCAAGGCCTAAACTTACTTAGGACAAGCTCTACAGTATATCATTACGCTGCTACGTAGGAACTAGAAAGAGCCTTCTTTGGCTCAACCCGGATTCTAATTGCAACAGGTTGACGTTCAAAACAGCACTTATCTCATTCTTTGAGACAACAAACTCACAAAAATAAAAATTATAGGAATGTAGTACATGTGCATAGGAAAAAAACACAACATAGCCGATGTTTTTTCTTCACAAGGATGGAGATGTGGAGCTTAGAACTGTACTTTTGTGGTCTGCACCGGAGGAGGGTTTAATTTTTTAAATTGATATTTTTTGCCAAGTTTATTAGGAATCTTATACTGCAAAAAAAAAAAAAAAAATCCAAGGATTTAAGAGAGAACACTAATGTTTTCAGTCACCGTAGCAGATGTCGTCGTATGCTTCTTTTATATGCTTATATTCGATATTTACGCTAGAGAACGATAAGAACAAGGTACAGGTGCACCGAATTGACGAATTCCCCACTTGTACAAAATGATTCCGAAGGCCGCCTCCTTCTCCCTTCTCCCTGATCTTGTGGTATGCCTCGATTAACTTGGGTAGGAAAGTGACACTAGGAGGAAACCACTGTGCCCCGAAGTAGAGAAGTATGTTGTTGCCCACAAGCTCAGACGCCGGAATCTGAAACCAGGAGAGAAATCAGACAGATGTGTATGAAATATGCTGAATCATGCAGCTAGCTTAGCTCGTCAGGAGCAAGCTTCTGCACCCCACCATTACTGTGCTAGTACAGTAATGATGAAAAGGGCAAATAATTAAAGAGGTTTCTTTCTTTTCATCAATGACGGTCGACTAAATGTTGAAGAGTTTGATCATCCGATTCTTACCACAATGCCGTCCTTTCCAATGACGTAGTCCAGCTCGCGAGAAACAAGAACAGATTCCAGTTGAGTTTCACTTATCATCTTCTCCTTCTCTGCGATCTCCTCCAGCTTACTCGGTGTGAACGGGTATGCCTCGATCCCATGGTCCTCCACAAGCTCAACCGCACTGTGGAGTTGAGTCTTCCCGTCAGAGCCGATTATTACCAGGGTTGGAACATAGTTTAGATCGAAATAGAGAACTAGTTTTTTGCACATCTTGTCTTTGAAGGAGATTGCAAGCCAAGCATATCGTCAGAACCACCTTGCTCGCTGGAAGTCTCCTCATCCTCCAGATTAACTTGCACAACATCAAAATTTTCCCCATTTGCTTTCAGCTTCAGATACATCTCCTTAGTGATCTGAATTCAACGCAGTGAGCAGAAGAGCTCAGATAGAAGTATAAACCGATCACCTTTTCTTCTAGATCAGAAACGGGTACCTGTTTTGTACCTCACGCTGTCACATGGTCGAATGCTTCGTTTGCACTTATATAAAAGACCTCAAATAGCAAAGGTAAGTAATTTCACCTGGACTTTAACTTTTGAGATCACAGAGTCGCGAGAGGGAGAAACGAGCAAGCTTCCAAGTGTTTGATTCTTCTTCGAGACCTCAAATATTTCTGTTTGATTTTTACTTAAAGTAATTAGAGAAACTTAAGGGACTTATTCAAGTAAAGAAAAATTAACAGCAAAACAGTGGAAGGATTATTTAAGATACAAACTGACGAGAATTAAAGGAATAAGAAATGATTAAGAGGGAAAGAAAATTTGGGAACGAAGAAACAGAAATATAAGTAAAAATAAACCAGACCAGAGTACCAACTACCAGCAATGATGGCTGAAGCTTAATGATGGCTGAAGGCATAACCAAGTTCCAAGTGGCTGAGGAGGCAATCAGTGATGGGACTGATGAAATTTGCAGAAGTGGTTCTCTTGGGTTCTGCGCTATTAGCCCTGTTCTTTGAAGCAACTAATCCGCAATTCTTGCTCTGCTTTTCTACTTCACTTGAGGTAATTAAGTAGCTTTCAAATCATTGCATATATTTTATGAGCTAAATAAGTGAAGTAGAGCCATCTTTAATTAGTTACTCTCCTTATATTTTATGAGCTAAATAAGTGAACTAGATCCGTATAGGCATAGCAGGGGGCATATAGACTTCGTTTCTTAAAAAAAGCATAATGTTTAATCTTAATTAGGAAGAAAGTGTGCAGAAAAGGACAAAACAAATTATATTTACCAGGAAAACTCTTTAAACTTTTTTTCCCTTTCACTCGATGAGATGTGGGAATTAAATCACCTGGAGATTCTTACAATTCCAAAAATTGACGGCTACATTATACACCTGTTCGTAGCTTCCCTTCCCAATTCTATTCAATCAAGTCAGTCAGTTTACTTTCAAGCGTCGATCGAGAAGGACAGCGGTGGTGTTGTTCATCATCTCTTCTCCTTTTTCTCCCCCACCTTCATCAATAGCCCGGCTTCTTCCTTCGTTCAGTTGCTTCTCCAGGTATCCGTCCCTCTTCCTCCTCATCTCCTGCTGTCCTCAGCACGCTGGCCACGTCCTCTTCATCTCCTGCTGTCCCCAGCTCGTTCCGTGGTTGATCCTCACTGGCGACGTCGGAGACGCCCTCGAATCTAAAGGGAAGCCGTCCAAGGAGAGCCGGTCAATGACGACTGACGAGGACGGCGACGACTGCAGATTTATGAGTGAGGGTAAGCGAGAGCTGGACGTCGCCGGTCGATGACGAGGACGGCAGCTACTGCAGAGTGATGAGGGTAAGCGAGAGCTGCGGCCTGTTGGGCCGGGCCTGTCTTTAGTCCCACGTCGCCTATTTTGCCATATGATAAGGCTTTTTGACACATTGGCTCCCTTGGCGTAGTCACTCTTCGGAGTCATCCGATAAAATTGGAACGATAAATTTTTGTAATATATCTAACAAATCTATTTTGATCCGGTCTCGTTCATTTTTTAGATCTCTTTTAGTCTTTCTTAGGATTTGAGAGAAAACCGAGGATTTTTATTCACTATCATGGTTGTTTCCTTCAGAAGATTTCATCCTGCGCAGGGATAAGACGCATAAATCTAGAAATGGACCAAATTTTTGTTTCCATATCAGAAGATCTCATCATTTTTTAAATTTATTTTTCTTCCATTTCGTTATTCTGGCTGCTGGATGTGTAAAATGGAAGATGTAGAAATCTTGGTTCTGGATATAGTTGGGAATATGAGGCTAAACCTCCAGAGATCAGAACAAGTACGGCAGAATCTTTGCATACCTTGAAGATGGTTGCCAGCCCGTGAAACAGAAGCCCAATGCTGGAGAAGCAGTGCCTATCGAGAAGAATGATGCTTTTAAACTCTCTGAAGAACCAACTTTCGAGTCGATCATGGAGTTTCTGCAGATGCCTTACCAAGATGGTGGCTCAGACGAATCAATCCACATTTGCGACCTGACTCAAGATGAAGGTGGTGTTGACTTGTGTGTAGTCGCAGCCTTCAGGTAGCATTTACCAATTGATGTTAGATTAATGGCTAGTGGTCTTCAGTAAATAAGGTATGAGTGCGAGTGTCATATTTTTAACTTGAAAGAAAGTATACCACCGAAGAGGAGTTATGTTTCACCAGGATTACTCTTTGCGTTGAAACGTACCATTTTTTTTTTCATTTCTTCTATCCCTTGCACTTGATGTGATGTTGGGATTAAATGGTGCACCTGGAGATTCGTGCAATCCAAAAATACACCTGGCTCTCAATTCTCTTCAATCAAGTCGGTCAGTTCACTTGCAAGCGTCGATCGAGGAGGACAGAGAACAGCGGTTGTGCTGTTCATCATCGCCTCTCCTTTTTCGCCCCCGCCTTCATCAATAACTCGGCTTCTTCCTTCGCCCAGTTGCTTTTCTCCAGTTCTCCGCCCCTCTTCCTCTTCATCTCCTGCTGTCCCCAGCTCGCTCTGTCGTTGATCCTCACGGGCCACGTTCTCTTCATCTCCTGCTGTCCCAGCTCGCTCCGTTGTGAATCATCAGTGATAAATGTTACCCCAAATTTTGAAGATGACCTCAAGAGCTCTGGCAGCATAATATCCTTTTTTTCCTAAGTTGATTACTCTTGCGTCGTCATTGATCTGATTTCATTACTTTGCCTTTTATCGGATGATCTTATCTGGTTCTGCAGCATACCATCAATTTTCACTTCCCTCAGAAAGTAAAAAAATAGTCCGGTGGACGACGAGGTGGAGCTTGTCGATGTCAAATTCTTGGCTCGCACTCCCAGAGGTTGTTTTCCCTTCTCAGCTTATCCTTTTTCTGCAGTTCGTTGCTCTTAAGTAAAATCGCCTTTTTTTCTCACATTTTAAGCCGAAATTAGGGGTTTTACGAAGCTTGATATGCTATTTATATACACAATCCCTCAGTTGATTAAAGGGAGATCCAAGCAATCTCGGTTTACCCTAAGAAATCTATCTTTTGCACATTCTGAATTTTTTAATTAAAAAATAAGTCAACCTATTGAGGTGGTGGGTTGACCAGCCACTTTGTTAAAATTTATTTTTACCCAATCATTTTTATAAACTATTATTTTAAGTTGTTTAGTACGACAAAATACCCTCAACTCCTTTGTCTTTAGTAATGATAATTTCTCTATATTATTTATATATTATATCATGTGACATCATCATTTCATCTTAATAAAATAATATATTCTTTATGTTTGTCAATTATAGAAATTAATTATCCATATAACTGTTCTAAACTTGGTTGAATCAGTTTGTTAGATTCTGGTCACAAGATACCTGGATAGATATTTTGACGGGTGGTCATATCCTATTCCTTCTTCCTCCATGTTGGATGGCTGAGCCTGATAGGCACGAACCTTTATCTTAACCTCCATCTTCGCCCTTCTTCCCTTGGCACTTCTTCCACCATCACACTAATCAAGCAATGTTGGCAACCTCCCCAGCTCCTCTCCCACCTCCCCAGCTCCCCTTCTCGCCCAGAAGGCCTCCTTCCAGGCCCATTTCCAAGGAGCTGCACTTCAACCATGACCTCTCCGCCACCAAGAAGCTCCAGGTCCTTTAAATCCTTTTTTTGCTTTCTTTTTCTTGTTAAAAACATATTTAGTCTTGCACCTTTTCGGCTGTTGATGTGTTGATTGGGATTTGATGGAGAGGAATGCGATGCAGGCTGGGGTGGACTTGGTGGCGAATTTGATTGGAGTGACCTTGGGTCCGAAGGGAAGGAATGTCGTGTTGAGTAACAAGTATGGCCCTCCTAAGATTGTCAACGATGGGGAGACGGTCCTTAAGGAGGTGCCCTACCGGATGAACCCTACTTTTCATACTTGTCTTGAATTTGAGTTCTATGATTTGGGCAAATCCTACAACTGAGTTAGTAGGTTCTTTATGTACTTCGCTTTTGGTTCTTAAATTTGAGAAAGATTGGCATCTCTCTGGCAATAGATAACGCATGGTTGTTTTTTCCTTCGGACTCTGTAAAAAATATGATTTTGCCAAGTAGAATGTAGTTTTTGTTCCCTTGGAACTTGATTTGAGGTTGATTTTCCTAATTTTGTCATGGATCTGAGGCTCATTCGCCTGTTTTTTTTAATCTACAACCTCCAGTGTTGGAGGCTCATTCGTATGTTGATTTGAACTAAAGCAGAACAGAGCAAATTTTCTTGATATATGTCCGATTCCTCGTCAGAATTCAGTAGCAGATACTATATTGCACTATGTTTCTCATTTCACCATGGTAAAATAATAGTAGATGTGTGGATAATGTTTCATAAAAAAATTTTTGGGAGTCTGTATTGACTAATCGAGTCCAACTTTTAGGCTGAAAGAAAAAAATCACCCTCATAGATACATATTTTGAATCTTTGTGTGCTTTTGGTTTGCACAAGATTGAACTGGAGGATCCATTGGAGAATGTCGGTGTTAAGCTGGTGAGACAAGCTGGTGCAAGGACAAATGAGCTTGCTGGTGATGGCTGCACTACATCTATCATTCTTGCACATGGTTTGATTTCTGAAGGTGTTAAGGTACATAATAGTCTTTCATATCTCTGCATCATGTTCCCCTAAAAATATGCAGATTGATATAGGGATCATTTCCAGTCATTGACTTCTCACCTTCATTTCTCAATCATGTTTAGTTTAAATTAGGAATATAATTGTTGGACCACAATTTAAATTAGGAAACTTCCCCCATAGCTTTAGTTTTTTGCTTTCATGGTTACCTAATCAAATAGTTATTGATAATTCTTCTAGACCTTTTATCCCTTTGTTTTTTAATCAATTTTTGAGAATCAAGTGTTCTTATAAAGCAGTGTTTTTCTCTTACCAAAAGTTTTGTAATGCCATTTTAAGGTTCTGGCTGCTGGAATGAATCCTGTCCAAATAGCAAAGGGAATTGAAAAAACTGCCAAAATTCTTGTTTCTGAACTCAAATTAATGTCAAGAAAGGTATGATCAGTGCTTTGAAACAAACTCTATTCTGTAGGATTTTTAATTATTATTGAAATTTATTATCACTGTATTCTGTAGGCTTGTTTCTGAAGGTATGTTTTTATACAGAATGTATTCTGTATACAGCCATGTTTGCTGTCTCTTCATGTTTTATGTTTAACTACCATACATGAAAATTATTGATCTTCTACAATAGCTTTCTGTGAAAATATTTAAGCTATAGAAGAATTATTTAGTTCTATGCAGGTTAAGGATGAAGAAATTGCAAGCGTAGCAGCCGTTAGTGCCGGAGGCAACTATGATGTAGGGAGTATGATTGCAGAAGCGCTTAAAAGAGTTGGAAGGACAGGTGTGGTTAGAATCGAAAACGGAAGACGCACAGAGAATAATTTACAAATTGTTGAGGGAATGCAATTTGATCGTGGTTATTTGTCACCTCATTTTGTTACTAATCATGCAAATATGTTAGTGGAGTACAGTGACTGCAAGGTAAGGAGTGGAACACTCCCATAGATGTTATTATGTCGCTTCACCAAGTAATATTCATGTTCTCAATGCAGATACTTTTGGTTGACAACAAGATCACTGTTCCAAAGGATATGTTCAATGTATTGGACAGTGCAGTCAAAGAGAAATTCCCATTGTTAATAATTGCAGAGGACTTGGAGCCAGAATGTCTCGCTCTAATTATAAGAAATAAACTCAAAGGTGTTATGAAGGCAGCTGCTATCAAAGCTCCTTCCTTTGGAGAGAGGAAGACTGAATTCTTAAATGACATCGCTGTCTTAACTGGAGGTAGTAAGCTGTGAATTTGAAAGAATGAAGAGCAATGAGCATTTGGTAAAGCACTATCCTTTGTTATCTTTTCCCACAACAAAGCCTCTGCTTGGTTTGTAGGAACTGTCATTAGGGATGAGATGGGATTGACCCTTGCAAAGTCGGGCAAGGAGGTTTTGGGATCTGCTGCAAAGGTTGCTGTATCAAAGGATTCAACTCTGATAGTTACTGGTGGAAATAATCAAAATTTAGTGGAAAAGCGGGTTTCTGAGATTGGAAGTCTCGTAAAGGTACAGGTTCTTGCTCTTATAGCTCATCCACCATGCAATTAAATTTCTTTTGTTTGTCATACCATACTAGTTGGTCACTCGTTACCCACATTTTTCAGGATCTATATCAAGCAATCCCTTTTAACCTAAACTTTGTTTCCATCACTCATAGCTTCTAGTGAAGATCATGCTAGTTGCAATTCCTACCAAGACTAGTAACTTAATTGCATAATGGATAAGCTTTCTATACGGAGAATTTTCCATCTTCGGTTTAACTGCTATATCTTGACTGGAGTGGTGCACCAGAAAACATGGTTTCTTTTACCAATAATCGATATAACATTCATTTCTGAAATAGTTCATATTTAACTTTGGATGTTTCCTATAACCTTAAACTTTTGAACAAGGGGTTAATATTCAAGTCACCATTTATAATTTTCATTCTAATAGTCTTCATTGATGTACTATCTATCTAAGTAATCCTGGTTTATTTTAGCACTCTGAAGAGAAGTTCCAAAAGAAGATACTGAATGAGAGAATAGCAAGGTTATGCAGCGGTATCGCGATTATTCAGGTATGCAATTCTCTAATTGCTCCTATGCTCAGGCTGCTACCTGATATAAAGCTATCTGTATATGCTGAACTAATTTTGGCTGCCCTAATTTCACAAAGGTTGGTGCACAGACAGTGGTGGAATTAAAAGACAAAAGGCTGAGAATTGAAGATGCTTTAAATGCAACAAAGGTCAGTACTATCAGTTGACCTGTTGGAATGTAGCCCCACATCTATAGTAAATAGTATTACAAAGCTAGATATGCGTACTGACCACAGTTTAAAATCTCGCTCCCACGATCAAGATATACTGCTCCAACAAGTATGCAGTATATCAGCATAGTGCTGGGACCGCCAGTATGAGTCAGCTTTCGACTTGCGTTCACTGTTAAGCTGGCAGTACCAACCCATATACAATGGCAATTTTTAATCTCAAGCTTGCTCCAACTAAGTGATTGCCTTTGTCACTGTATTTCCTGAATAATTTTATTCGAGAAACTAGATGCTCTCTCTTTTGTAATCGCAGGCAGCTGTTGAAGAAGGTGTTGTAGTTGGTGGCGGGTGTACCTTACTAAGGTTATCTGCAAAGGTGGATAGTATCAAGAATTCTTTGGATAATGAAGAGCAGAAGGTAGCATACATATCTTTTTCTCCTTGTACTGTTGATGGGTGCACCTAAATTGCTTCCTTGATATCAACTACATGCATCATAGTCATAAACTCCCTAACCATTTACCTGGATCAAATTTCTACTCACCATATGATACAAGTATGGCACCATGAAGTTCTGATTTTTTTTTTTCCTAAACAAACAATCTCTCCATTTTTTTTCTATAGGTTGGTGCTGACATCTTTAAGAGGGCCTTGAGTTATCCTTTGAAACTGATAGCGAAAAATGCCGGTGTTAGTGGTGATGTTGTCGTCCAAAATGTGCGCACGTTATGCCTGTTAAAACTCGTCAAAACTCCAAACTTTTGCAAATTCTTGTTACTTGTTTTACCCCAATTAGGTAAATAATCTTGTGTTCTCAGGTGCTGTCTAACGATGATATAAGCTACGGCTATAATGCAGCCAAGAACCGATACGAGGACTTGATTGCTGCTGGCATTTTAGATCCATCCAAGGTAAATGTGGAGTAAGCAAATTTTCAGTTTTTCTAGGGAAATCAAACATCAAACTCTTCTTCAAGCTGCATCCTTTAAATGTTCTATGGATTCAATCAACTTCAGGTGGTAAGATGCTGCTTGGAGCACGCTGCCGCTGTTGCAAAGACATTCCTTACTTCAGACCTGGTTGTCGTATATGGAAATGAACCAGGGACTCCTCTGGTGAGGACACCGATGCGAAAACCGATGCCGTTGTCTAATCCGAGGCGACCTCCCATACCGACATCCGATCTAATGCGAAAAGCCGGTGCTAAGCCTAATCCTCTTCTCAGATTCATTCACATTTAGCATGAACAGGAGTGAAGAACAACCTCCTCACTGATCTCTTGTCACTCCATTGTTCCAGGAATTGCCCCTTGATCAGTGAGGGACCTGCTGATGCTGCTGCATACGATTCAACTAAGGGCAAATCCCGGGCAACGGGATGGATTTTAAACAAGTAAAAAGATCCAAGTGTTGGTTTCTCCTAAAAAATTTGATTAGTGAAGGTGATCGAAGAGCATCATCCGTTCATGGAGAAAGGCATGGCGAAAGTAATCATCGAGTGTGAGTAGGTGAATGTATTTAATAAGACGAAGTTGTAGTACAAACATATATATACACAAAAGATTGGTTAAACGTGAGGAGATCTGTCGCTTCAGAAAAATATATGAAGTAAAAGTCAAAGGCTGTTTTTAAATGTTAAATCATTATGACTAATTAATAGCTATGTTGACTAGGTCTCTATTAAAATTGATTCAAGATTGGTGGCCTAGCTGCCGTTTGATCGTTTTCTAAGTCATGGAAATACGACGTGAAGGTCAACCATAGCTTCTAGAATTATTCTAGAAGCTAATTACCTTTTTTTTTAAATTTAGAAGAAAAAAAAAATAGAGGTCCAAATAAGATGAAAAAATAAATGAAACGACGGCTGTGATCAAACGTGGAGACTGTTATCTTCCTTTCCCGGAAACGGGGTCACTGCGAATCTCCAACGTCCTTCGCTTCAATCGGACGGTCATGCGACCACATGAGCAGCATTAAGCCTTTTAGACCGTTGGATCTACGTCGTGGTCTCTGATGGGCCGTCTTAAATTGTCTGCGTTCGCATGGACTTCCCTTCTAATTTGAGCTGGCCGTCCTCCACTCGCTCCAACGCTACTAAATAATTAAACCCCTCTTTCTTGGTTGATTCTTTCCGGTTGCGATTTCCCCATCGAGCGATTGGCCTCGGCGGCATCCTCAAATCTCCACCGCCTCCTTGGATCTCGCGGTTCCGTGCTGATCCGGCGGAGGAGATGGACGTGCTGGAGGCTTTCCGATCGATGGACTGGGAGCGGGAGTCGTACCCCGCGTACCAGGACTTCCTGGCGCTGCCCTTCTTTGCTTTCTTCTTCCCCACCATTAGATTCCTCCTAGATAGGTTCGTCTTCGAGGTGCGTGATTTGGACACCCCATCTTTGTTTGGATTTGTGAACTTTCTTCCTGTGAAGCTCCATGAGGATTTGGGTGTTGGCTCTGGATTCGTGTTTATGTAAAAGATCTGATCTTGTTTCAAGAAGCTCAGTAGAAGTTGTAGGAGCTTGGGCCGTACTTTTAGCTGAATTTTTTTCTTAGTACTTTGAACTTTGAAAGCTGTTGTCTTGAATCTCCTTTTAATGAAATTGCATAGCCCATGACATTAAGCAAAAGAAACGTGTTTGATTTGATCTACAAAGTATTCTTTTCTTATGGCAATCTCCTGCATCTTGGTTGCTTTCTCTTCAGAATAGGACAAGTTTGCACAAGAGAAAGCGCAAGAAGGTTTTGAGAACATAGATGGATCGATCTACCAGGTTGATTTTATTTCTATGAGATTGAACTGTAGGTGAACCTGTGGAGGCAACTTAGTGTTTTGGATATTTGCTGATGAAGTCGTATGCATTGTTTGGTGAACAGTCTGGACCATGGAGCCCTGTCCTTTTAGCACAGTTGAAATGATGCATTGTGTTAGATCTAGTTTGTCTCTTGATCTCTGATGTACAGTTACTATGTCACCACCAACCGCTACCTTCTTTTTTATCGGATGCACCCGATGCTTCTAATCTGAGAAATATTTCAACTTCCAGTGACGCTTCAGTGATGGTTTTTCAATAATTCAACTTTCTTCAACACACAATTTGAAGATGTTTCAGTAGATTTTTTTTTGAGAAAATGTTTTAGTACATATTGATCGATGTTTTTCTTTTTTTTAGAATTCATAATCAATGTTTTTCTTGATCTGTAGAAATTCGCTGCTCGGTTTATCCCTAAAGCAGTGCATGGAGATGTCAGTTCTGAAAATGAAAGGAGAAGAAAGATTCAAAAATTTAAGGAGTCGGCATGGAAATTTGTTTATTTTCTTTCGGGAGAAGTTCTCTCCCTGTCTGTTACGTTCAATGAACCATGGTTCACTAATACCAAAAACTTTTGGGTAGGACCAGGAGATCAAGTCTGGCCTGATCAAAAAATAAAGTAAGATCTAATATTTGTCAAGAATTTTCTTAACTTGAATTATTTCTAATGAACACTGGACATAACTCCTGAATATTTATCTCTTCCAGATTAAAACTCAAGTCTGTTTACATGTATGCTGCTGGATTCTACACGTATTCTATATTTGCCCTTATGTTCTGGGAAACAAGGCGATCTGATTTTGGAGTGTCAATGTCTCATCATTTAGCAACTGTTGTTCTCATTGTGCTGTCTTACATATTCAGGTTGGTCATCTCACTGGACATTAGTTTTTATTTCTGCCGTCATTCTGAGGTCATCTCATGGGATGTCATGAGGCTTATTTTCAAGCTTCAATACTGCCAAATACAAAGTGCAATTTTTTTTACCTTCTGTAGGACCTAAAAGTAATTACATTTTCTGGCTCAAACTTAATTCTGGAATTGAAAGCTTTAGGAAAATAATGATGAAGTACACATAGAGAAGTTGCCTTATTTCCTTAGGAAAAATGAAAATTTTCATGATGATATCAAACTAGGACCTTTCGATACAATAGTTTAATATTTTCAAAGGACTTGAAACAAGAAAACTAAATGTTCTCTGTTTTGCAAAAGATTCAAAGTTGCTTTTGGTGGCTCTGTTGCATCCTTTAGATGATATTCCTTCCAATACCAATGATTTCATTGTTCATTCCAGTATTCTGTTTTATCTGTGAAATTTTTGGCAGGTTACCTAGTTTCATGAGGTTGAGCAGTAACTGGTCAGATAGAGTTTTTTACTTCCTAATTTACAGCTCCTGGACAAGTTCCAACCTAACTGAGTTGATCCTATGACGTGACATGTCATCAAAATTAAAGGATGGAGTTAGACTCTTTTACTAATCAATTACCCATCTTGAAAGCTAGATAACAATATTCCAAGCTCACTGGTATTCGTGGCTTAAATGTCAGCAAAAATGCTTAGGACAAGAGATGTTCAATGATAGGACTTATTAGACATCCTGAAATTGGTTCTCAATAAGAAACATTATGCGGGTCTAATTCTGTGATACACAATGGTTCAAAGTAATCTTGTACATTTGAAGTCCATTTCAGCTAAGGTCTCTAAGTTCATCTTTCTTATTGTTTATTCTTTATATTTCAGGTTTGCTCGTGTTGGTTCAATTGTTTTAGCCATACATGATGCAAGTGATGTGTTTCTGGAAGTGGGGAAGATGTCCAAGTACACTGGCACTGAATGGCTTGCTAACACTTCATTTCTTATGTTTGTTGCATCATGGGTTTTACTTCGGCTTATATACTTCCCCTTTTGGATCCTTAGAAGCACTAGGTAAGTATTTTATGGTGAATGCTCGTTGTCTTGTTTTATAGATGATGTTATTAAGGTTGATACATAGTTTTTAACTTTTTTATTACATTGTAGACTAGTATGGTGAACTTTTATGTGCATTGTATCTTGCAGTTATGAAGTTGTCTTAACTTTGGACAAGGCAAAGCACAAATTTGAAGGGCCTATTTACTATTATGTGTTCAACACTCTTCTATTCTCATTGCTTGTTCTTCATATATATTGGTGGGTTTTGATCTACCGGATGCTTGTAAAACAAATTCAGGCTAAAGGTCAAGTCGGCGATGATGTTCGATCTGGTAAGTGCTCTATCATGTCTATATATATTTTAAAGTAGATGACATCTGAATAACCAACATGTTACCGCAAACTCTCGCATACATGAACTTCTAGTAGCCAATCGAAACAAATATATAAGGCTTAAATATTCCAATTTTGTTGCATATGTGAATTGCTGATGACTAGTTAATACATCTTACTTTCTAGTTTTCATTCTCTTGGTTGTTTTAATGTTTTTGAATTCTTTTTTTTTGTGTAGATTCAGAGGATGAGGATGAACATGAAGATTGAACTGGAGATATCTGAAGGCTGGCGCCCTAGTATGCTGAACAATGAAATCATAGAAGATAATGATTCAATATCATTCTCATTTTTGTCTCGGTTCATGTCTTGCTGATATTGTGGCAGCTAGAAGTACTCAGTGGCATGAAAATTCTCGAGAAAGGCCAGCCTTTTTCCTGTTCTAGGCTGGTTGTGGCGAAGCTTGGCTGATGGATGGACACAAACCTCTTTAACATGATTTCCCACCTCCTAATTGGATGCCACTGGAGATACCTCCAATATTCTTGTATAATTGTATGCAAAACTGATGGGATGCACATATCTGTTGCTTAATTGTTAGGCATTTTTTCATTCTAGATCGAGGTCAGGCGGATTTGTGTATTTTAGCCAACAGTTTCTAAACCTTTGGCTTGAAAATTCTCGAGAAAGGCCAGCCTTTTTCCTGTTCTAGGTTGGTTGTGGCGAAGGTTGGCTGATGGATGGACACAAACCTCTTTAACATGATTTCTCACCTCCTAATTGGATGCCACTGGAGATACCTCCAATATTCTTGTATTAGTTGTATGCAAAACTGACGGGATGCACATATTTGTTGCTTAATTGATAGACATTTTTTTCATTCTAGATCGAGGTCAGGCGGATTTATGTATTTTAGCCAACAGTTTCTACACCTCTCTCACTTTTGTTTATATTAATTTATCACATTTAGCTCCAATGCTGGATTCTTATCTACAAGAATGATGCTCAGTTCCTGACTCGAGCAATGTTCCTGTTATGAAAATGACTAGTTATGGCATCTAAATGAATGAGCGTTCAACTTGATATACATCTGCCCCTCAAAAAAAAAGTTATATATTTGCATGTATTGGCTTTAAACAATTATTATGGTGCCTAAACTTTGAACTAGAGATTTCTAGTCTATGAGACGATGTAAAAATTGGAGGAAAAAGTTGTGCGACTGTAAAATCCAGTACCACAATTAGTTTTAATAAATGTGGGGCTTGATAGCTTTGTACTATTGGGCATCATTTATTGATGAATCTCCTCATTTCTAGATGTAAGAGGATCATCAAATCGAGAATACGCTCAATTTCTCTTCTGCATGTGCTGTGGTGAAGTTTTGTCCTTGAAATGACTTTAGGTTTCAAAGATATAAATAGGGAGGTTTGAAGTGGGACATGGTGTTTCTAAAATGCCAGGACAACAAGGAGGTTCTGCACCCAAGGGGATTCGATGATGGATTCTTCACCCACTCCCCATCTTGGAGGGACGTGCCATTTGCCCATCTCATGTGTGGGGATCAAAGATGGTAGAGCTGGGCTCATGTGCTGTAAAGAAAAGATAAAGAAGAGGAAGTCATGTACAGAGAGAAGGCTGTTTTCAGTATTTCCTTTTGGTGGTATGTATCAAATGATACTGGTTAACTAAGCCAGCCTAGAAACAGCAGTTGTGCGACTAGTTTGGTTAGATCAAATTGACAGCTCCAATCAAATTAAATAAATATGTAAATCTTAAACCTATCATCTCCTTATTAAACTTTATTACTCTGATCGAATAAGTATACATTTTGTACATAAATATCTATTGTATCTAATTATATAAATTGACCTGAGTAAAAAAAATTATTAGCATTTTTTTCGTCAATTTTTTATTGTGCAGTTTTTTATTAATTTTTTAAATTGGCAGTTTTTTCATCAGTCTGCAAAGGATAAGTAAATAATTGTTCACCAGTTGAACAAACAAGTCAGGATGGCCGAGTGGTCTAAGGCGCCAGACTCAAGTTCTGGTCTTCGAGAGAGGGCGTGGGTTCAAATCCCACTTCTGACATTTTTAACCTATTTCTTGTGAAAAAACTTCTATTTGAGCCGAGGGGCTTGGCCCAGTTGGCATCAAATCTCACCATTAGAAAACGCCGCAAAAAAAAAGGTGTATATTAAATCATGGGCCCTTTTTTGGGGAAAATTTGACGCGTACATTTGGTAAAAAAGATTAATTATTGATAAAAATAACCTCTAACAAATTATCTCGCTCATAAAAAACAAAAAACCCTGGAAGGACTTCTACTCGATGTTGCTGTGATGACCAAAAAAAAGGGATGAATAATTTGTCCATTTTTATCCTTTGGATGTACAGCCTTTACCCTTTTTAAAAAAAAGATACGGAATCAACAATTCATCAAGGAAGGATGGCATATACATTATACAATAAATTCACTCCGTATGCAATCACATGATAAAGCCTTGCTAGGTATATCCAACAGATAAGCATAGATAACCATTGTACATCTTTCAAATAACAAGAAAAAAAAAAGAACAAAACCATTCTACAAGGTAATCACTTTTTAACGCGGAAAATTTTATCTCTGCAACATGAAGTTTTCGATTTGCAGTACTGTGTAGAGATCTACCGTAGTATTGGGGTCCGAGGACACCATGAATCAACATAGACGAATGAACAGAGCATGCACCCTTGTGAATAAAAACAAGCTCAGCGATAGAACAGCTATACATGATGACTTTATCACTGCACATGAGAACGAAATAGTGGTTTTCCAAAATGGAAGTGAGTAAAAGTCTCTGTAAGCCACCATTACGTAATCTGTTTTCTTGTGCAATACTTGTTTGAGTCTCTATAGAGGGATCGAATTCGCAGGACCAAATTGATCATTCGAGGTCAGCAAGATTATTAGTTGGTGAACTACGGCTGCTCAACGGCAGTTCAGCTTGAGTTGAAGTCTGATTTTTTCTCTTCTCATATTCATTTTTGAACTCAACCAAGCGTTTTGACACCTGCAAAAAAATCAGAGCTGCAAATGAAGTTCATCCATGAGCACTAGAATTTATAATGGAAACGCTATCAATACTTGTTTATTTCTTTTGGCTGTAGTTAAGAATATAAAAGTGATAATGGGCCATTTTCATGTTGAGCTTCTGGTATAAGTGGTTTATCCAAAGTTCTATCTTAGAATTTTTGTCAAAGTAAACTCACATGTGAGGAGTATTAAGAATATAAGGGTGAGATTGATATTTTTTTCCTCTAACAGTACGCTTTGAAATACATGATTCATCGATCAGAACTAACTACAGTCATTTCGCTTTAGAGAACAACTTACCTACGTTGAAGGAAAATTTCTGCTTTTGGCTATAGGATGCAGTTGTTCTAGGCTCTAGTTATGAGTATAGAGATGAAGGCAAGAGCATTTTTTAATTTGTTCCTCAGATAAAAGAAACAGCTCTTAGTTTCAGAAGCCATAAAGTCAAAATAAAGGTACCACATGGCACATGCATAGAAAGAACAAACATGAAAAAGAAGAAATATAAAGAGTAAAGCTATTATCACCTTGAATGAGAAAGCAAGTGGTAGGAGTGTATCTGGGTTCATTGCCTCCTCAGGGAAATTTTTCAACGCATGTATGAGTTTCTCAAAAGGTAATTTTGTCTGTGTGAACCAGTATCAGTAACTTTGAATTTTCCAGGATAAATATCTGAAATCAAATTACCACACGTCTTACCAGGTTATCATGGCAGAACCTTAACAAGGCCAAGCCAACTTGGAAAACAACTTTCACGCCCTGTGTGAAAATGGATATTAGTACCACAAAAAAAAATGATGAACAATTGATTTCAGATCACTAACCTCAAAGAGAAAGACATCCCAAATGCGAAGTGCAAGAGGGAATGGAAACGAGTATGAAAACACCGTTATGAACCATTGACTAGCATACATGCTCGGATTAACCATCTCTTGAGAAAAATGTTCTCCCAAATTTGGCAAATGTTCTTTCACCAATTGCTCAAACTGAGATAGGTATTCTTGAACAAGTGGTAACCCTGGCTGCACAAAACTTAAGAAAGCCAGATGTTAGATAAAAATTTACCTTGCAAATGCTATATGTTATAGATATACTAGAAGAGCTTCAGTTGATGTCTGATTGCAACAAATAGATGCAGATTCTGATAGCATCAGCCTAACAGAATAAATGAACCTTGCATCTTACGTATCACATACCAAAATACTTCACTGCCATCAGGCATGTGAACTTCAGCATGTAAGAATGTCCACAATCAATTATTCTGGAGAATAAGAGGATCAAATATGTAAAGACATTTGTACTCGACATAACTTTTTAGACTTTTTTTGCTTGACATAGAAGCGTCTTCTTTGTCACTAGAACCATAGATTCATCCCCAGCCCGTTAAACACATCCTAGGCTTGTTATTGTGCAAATTCTAGTGTTAAATTGAACACATGCTGTGCAAATCTATACAGCTCATAACTACTATTCTATGGATGCACAAGAAGTGACATTTAGCTGAGAAGGAAACAATTACATCAGTAAGATCCTTGGTTTATTCCCTCAGGATCACTCTCAATCGAAGTTGGATTCATATCCTGTCTAATTTCAATGGAACCACTCAGACAAGCTTAAAGCAATACTAGAAGTCCTGTTCTTGTCTAGGTAGAAGGTTCGAAATAATTTAGATGGTTGAGGTATTATACACTGTTACATAATGGTCTGGCAAATCCTGGCATCTCATGCTGGAGACAGAATTGTGCTACCCAATTGGGACCAGATAAAGAAAAGGTTGGTATCAGATTTTAGTAGACCGTACCAATCCTTTGTCAAACTAAGGCATACCAGTCGGTGGCTATATCTCAAACCATATAGAATAATAGCACGCCCTCCTCTGCTAAAACAACCTTCTGAGCTAACAAACCTTCTTGCTACAGAAATTAGAAAGATAAGTTACAGATGAAGTCGGGAAATTGTGCTGTATCATCTATATATCACCTCTCTGCAATTACAAAGCCCCCTTAAATAAGTAAAACAAAAAGGTGCATTATTATAGGAGGGCCCACTGGTCCAAATGAATAGCCACTTGCTGCAAGTGGCCTCCCTCACAGTACAAGTCAAAGACCTCTTTAGTCCAGACCTGATGTAGGACAACAAAGCCACTGGACCTCTGACACTATGATCAAAGAGCATTTGATACATCATGGATAGCCAAATGCGGGTTCAAACCAAATGTAGTTAGTTACCTGATATAAACCTTCCATCGGCTCGTGAATTGCTCCCTTTAGCAATGCAACTAAAAGCCAAAATGCATCCTCTTCACTCATATAAAGAAGCAAAAGACCTGCTAAAAAGCCCATTCCCTGCAATACACATAGTTGCATCAAATGATATTCTAACGGATACGCTCTTCAAATTGTTGATCCTCTGATTGTTACAAATGAATGAAAGACATTCTGACAGCTGAAAGTTAAACCTGAACGTATCCAACATCTGTGTCATATACAGAATAAGCCTTTAGAACATTGTACAACGATCTTTGACCTGGTCCATGTCTCTGTTGATAAAAAACATGTGATGGAAAAGTGCGAGATATGTCTCGGATTATTTCCAACTCTGATGCTGATGTCTCATATATCACTAGTTGCTGAAGCAGAAACAATTTAATGTAAGCCCTTCTTTCGATATGGTAAAGATGAATGTATAGTATCTTGGTAAGGGAACAAAAAGAGTTGCAAGGGAAAGTGGGTAAATAGACTACTTATTAAATCTGACAATGGATTATATTCCATACATAACAGTATGATATTTTCCAATAAAATACAGTTAATTTTGCACCTTTTTAAGCCCAATATTCCACGTCTAGCAGGTATTAGGTAACAGGTATTAAACAATCATGGTCGGCTTCTAAAAGCATATGAATCACAATTCAACATCAAACAAATCACTAAATAAAAGAGTGTATTTAGGAAGTAAGAAATATAAAGTACCTCATAAACTCCTGGATGCATCAGTAGGAGGTCTCGGCTTCCAGAAATTAACTGCCAGACAACACCTCTCAAACAATCAGGGATACCCTTTCTAATGCGTCTCCTAACTACATGTGGTTTTCTTCTAACATAGTGCTTCCAATCGCTTCCTCCAGCACCTATCATTCTCCTCCACTTTAGTATCTTCCTTTGTTCTCTGTAAACAAATTGGGTACCATGGTTAGCTATAACTTGTAGAAACAAGTACGCTATAAAATATATCATATGGTTATTTGCAAGGATAGTTACTCATGAATGTATCCCCTAGGAACAAGTTTGTGAAGGGGTTTAACAAGATAAAAAAGCAACAGCTACGAGAACAAAGAAAGCTTAACATCCCATAAAAAGCATTGAAACACAGAACAAAATAATGCAATTGGTGATGATAAAAGCAATAGCATTACAAAAGAGTTAACTAATCACATAGGATAAAAACATGGATAAATTCATTACATATAACGTCCAATTTACTATGCTGCAACCATGTGAAATAAATACACAAAATATCATGTATAGCCAGCAGTAATATGAATCGTATCATACCTTGATCCTATTTACAGATTTTTTTTTTGGACAAAGCTTTCTGTTTGCTAACCAGTTTAAAACAACATTTTAAAGCTACTAGTTAAAGATGGACCTCCTTTTGCATCTCTATGGTTCTCCAGTTTGACAATGCTTTCCCATGACAATTATAATAAAGGAAAAAAGAAAAACCAATATCATCATCCAATACCTGTCGTTATGATGATCATCCAAAACTTTGGGTTTAGTTAAAGCCTCTGAATGCTGTACGTTGCTCTGCTCTTGCTTTACAAATTCAAAATCGTCCATAGTCATCTAAGCAGATATCCTCCTCACTCCACTGCAGTTGCTGCTAACTTCACTTCCACAATATTTGATGATAAATGAACTTTTGCCAGATAAGTACCAGTAACTCATACTTCATTATGCTGTCATGTACTCCCAGGTTATAACTTCTCAAGTTCAACGACAAGAAAATTGGTAGACTGCACCCCTCCAGAAAAAAAAAAAAATTGAAGATGCACATATTTTTGCAACAGCAAAGTACTAATTAGAAAAAAGATATTGCAGAGGCATTTAGATTACAATTTGTTTAAAAAAATTACCAAAAAGAAACCTGAACTTGAATACTTATAAAATAATGCCAAGGAAATTGTCCTATATTGGATGTTTATCGCAAACCTCAAGAATTCGAATAAGATACTGTATTAAATCAAAGACTTTATTTTCTCGAGAATTAGGGGAAATAGAAAACAATTTATATGATAGTGTTTCTGCATCTTTGGCTATATTGTCAAGCAACTGGCAATTCCAATGATCTAGAGACGAGCAACCATTATTAGAGAAGCGATCACTCATCAAGTACCTAATTCAACGAATGTCTTCGAACTACTTAAAACTCCTATCTGATCTAAGAAATTGACTGCGATCTAGAAAGCCAAATTACTTTTTGCAATCGAGTGAATCATTAACGGAAAAGAATTTTGTTTTTAAGGCCGAACCAATTCTTTTTACCTGGAGAGAACGAAAGCTGAGTTCTCCAGAAAAAAAAGCGATCAAGTTCCGCGAAAAGAACAAATCCTTTCTGCGCTTCCGGTAAAAGCGATAAAAACCTAGCATTTACATGACAAATTTGGTCGGAAGAAAAAAAGAGAGGAAGCATTAGCAAGCAAGCATGAGGTAGAGAACCGATCCAACCTCAAAGCTAGTGAGCGAATCAGCGTCGCGGGGGTTACAGCCGGAACGAAGGAAGATCCACCGGCTCCATTTCCATTTTTCCAGGTTAACAAACAGCGCCTCTGTTTGTTTTTGTTGTCGTTTTTTCTTTTTCTATAATTTCAAGTTATAATTTATATATTATTTGTTCATCAATCATGTTAGCTTCCTATGCACGTGCTGCGCGCGTGGGGGACTTGGGGATAATTGGCTGGTGGATGGGTCCAACGACAACCAATGAGGAGGTATCATCTTCCTGACTCCTGTCTCGGATGACACGTTCATCACATGTTTCCATATAAAATAAATAATATTTTAAGAAAAATCAAAAGAACGGAGTCAGTCAAGCAGGTTGATAATTTTCAACCATTTCAAAATATATTTTTGCATTTATAAAGTAAATCAAATAATAATGTACTAAAAAATTTATATTTTGATTAGAAATTCCATGACTTGAATTTGGTGTTTCCTGTCTCAAAGATGTTATCTTATCCGAAGATTCATCTGCCATCGCATCTCCTTTCTCCCCGAACAGCGTCGACAAATTTCTTGATAAATTAAAATAAAGCGGAGAGGATAAATAGGAAGAGAAATCTAACAAAAGAGGGCGGCACAAAAACCCTCAGTAGCCTGCACAGGTACAAATCTCCCTCCTTGCTAAAACCCTTTCGATCATTCCTACTTCTATTTTTTTATCTCCCTCTCCCCTCTCATCCCCTCATCGGTTCTTCCCTCAGAGAGTCCAGCTCAAAGGAATTGCGTGATTGATTCAAAAAAGGTCAAATTTTTTTTCCTTCTGTGGTTCCGGGCCTTCTGAACTGAAGTATCCGGATGAGTCCAATTTCCTTGGTTTCGAGCAATGGAGTGTTCGGTCTTCACCGTTCTTCTTCGAATCGGGCGAGTTTGTTCTCGGATAGGAGGAGAGTGGGTGTGCAAGTAGGAAAAATCATTTCTTTGGAGGAAAGGCGCAGTAATCTTTCCTTTTCTTCTCTTCTTTATTGTCGTAGCTCCCGATTGCTTTCTCTAGGGCGCTTCTCTGGCAAATTTCGGTTGTCGTCAAGGTTTAGTAAGGTAGCTTTTGCAAAGATTGATGGGAGTAGCAGAGACAGGCATACACATTTTGGGATTGAAGGGAAGATCAGATCAGGAAGACGGTTCTCCTTGCGGTTGCGGCCCAGGCTGAGGTTGCTCTCCTACAGACTAAAGAGGTTGTCGGTCCGCCAGTTGATAGAAAACTTCAGAACGGCTTTGCGCAGGAACTCGAGGAAGGTCGTATTATTTTCATGGTTTTCTGTTGCTTTGGGGCTGTGTTTTTTGTTCCTAAAGTATACCGCTAGACCTGCTTCGATAGATGTTCCGTACTCTGAGTTTGTATCTAATCTTCAGACTGGAAGTGTCTCCGCCGTACAGTTTGAAGAGGATTCTCGGTATATTTACTTTAATATACGTTCTGATGATCAGCAGAAGTTGAACTCACAAGAAGATTTGCCACATGCTGCAGATGATCTGGATGCCAGTGCATCAGGATCATCTAAAAGCACCGAAATTGAAGGGGAGAAAAGTGGTATCTCTAGTCCACGGTGGCGATACTCAACAAGAAAAGTTGAACATGATGAAAATTTTATTCTTGGTTTGATGAGAGAGAAAGGAACAGTTTACAGTTCTGCTCCACAATCTGGGATTAAATTATTGCGAAGCCTTGTCATCACATTAATTACTCTATGGGTACCATTAGCTCCCATGGTGTGGTTACTTTATCGCCAATTTTATGCTAGCAATGGTCCAGCAAAGAAGCGGATGCCTAATAAGCAGACTGTTAGCTTTGATGATGTGGAGGGAGTTGATGCAGCCAAACTAGAACTGGTGGAGGTCAGCTCTACACCCTCCTATTTTCCTTTTCTCAACATTTTTGTTTTTTATAATATTGTGTTTTGAACGGGCGATTGTGAAGGAATATAATTGTTGGAGCATACATCACCTTTCTTGTATCGATGTAGAAGTTGCTAGTATAAGCAAGAATTTTGCGATTTAGTTTATAACTTTGTATATTATCTTATATTTGTCGTTAGTATGTGAAAAGTGTGCTAATTTATGGACTTGTTATTTCTTTTCTAATCAACAGAATAAATTTATCTTTTCCCACACTCATCTAATAAAGGATGGATCAATGTGTGCTTCCTTCTCCTTGCATGTTGTAGAGAGCTTGTTCCTATGCCGTGGGTCTTAATCACCTAGATTGCAGCAAGCAACATTTGTGCATGCGAAACTTAAGTGATTGATTGAAAAAATCTGGAATGCACAATGAGTTACTGGATGACTTGCTACCTTAGTAATCCACACTGTTATATACTTCACAAGATTTTATGTAGATGATCATTCTCGTAAGCTGTTAATACTGAGAGCTAATCTAACAGTAGAAGCCCCTTTAATGAATCATCTTCAAAGTGAATCATATGTCATTATATAGTCAATCTGTTCATTAGATTTTATGGCATGTTTTATATGCAAGCAAATTTTAGTTCATCGTTTCTTTTTGGAAGTTACAGCATCTCAAACATTTATAAAACATCGTATTGTCATGATTGAGTTTAACTTCTGGGGCCATTTTATGCATCTGTAGACACTGATTCCAAGAGGAAAAAGAAAATTTCTCTCTCGTTTTGTGCTACTGGGATCGATAAGTATCATGTTGTTGAGCACTATTTGTTATATCCAATTATTACGTATTAGTTACTGTCTTCATTTGTGCGATTCAATTGAAACTGCAATACAAATGTAGACGTTGCTTATTTCTTGCAACCTCACTTCTTTGTTTTTCTAGTTCCACATGTCTAACTCCAATGATGGGCATCTAATTAAGTGAAGCTGTTATCTTTAGATAGTTTCTTGCTTGCAAGGATCAATAGACTACAAAAGGTTAGGAGCAAAATTGCCCAGAGGCGTGTTGCTTGTTGGACCTCCAGGGACCGGAAAGACTTTATTGGCTCGTTCAGTTGCTGGAGAAGCAGGAGTTCCGTTTTTCTCAGTTTCTGCCAGTGAATTTGTGGAGCTGTTTGTTGGCAGAGGAGCAGCTCGCGTGAGAGACCTTTTTAACGTGGCAAAGGAACGTGCACCCTCAATTGTATTTATTGATGAACTTGATGCAGTGGGAGGAAAGCGTGGAAGAAGTTTTAACGATGAGAGGGATCAAACACTTAACCAGGCATCTTTTTACTTAATTTATTCGTTTAATTTCACTTTTTTAAAAAAAATTGCATTCTTGAAAAATGACTTGATTTGTTATCTTTCCAGTTGCTGACGGAAATGGATGGTTTTCAGTCAGACACAAAGGTGATTGTTATTGCAGCAACAAATAGGCCAGAAGCATTAGATCCTGCTCTGTGTAGGCCTGGACGTTTCTCAAGAAAAGTATTAGTTGGTGCACCAGATTTTGAAGGGCGTAAAAAGATTCTAGCTGTTCACCTTAGGAATGTACCATTGGACGAAGAAGTTGAGTCGATATGTGATCTTGTTGCATCTCTGACCACGGGCCTTGTTGGTGCTGATCTTGCAAATATCGTCAATGAGGCTGCTCTACTTGCTGCTCGAAGAGGTTGGTCTGCAGTCTTTGAGAATTGTAGTTGTTTTTGGTTAAGAAATTATCATTGAGATTGCATTATTAGTGAAATCATGTTAATTGAGTATCTCCATATCATCGAGTTATGAAGATATTAGTTATTTTTGCTTCTGAGTTTATGAAGATCACTAAAACTACACCATGTTTTCTACCAAATTGAGCACCTGCCTTGCATCTGTGCCTTTTTAGTTGAAGGTGGTTTGTATAATATGTTTCAAGGTGTAATTGATCATCATTTTTTACTTCATGAACTTGGTCAGGCGCTGAGACTGTAACCAGAGATGACATGATGGATGCTATAGGGCGAGCTAAGTTTGGAATTAATGAAAGGCGTCGCTCTCCTAGTTCAATAAGAGAGAGTCTAGGGAAATTATTCCCGTGGATACCTGCATCAATAGGAAAGGATGGTTTTCAAGGCCTCACGGGTTACCAAACTTTGAGCTGATATTTGTTGCTCTGAGGTATGTTCAGATCACATATCAGCTTGAGATGGATTATTTAATAACACTATTACTATAAAGAAACCAGTAAAAATGCAGTATTTGTATATCTTGTTATATCATTTTTGAAAGAAGTTACTCACACGTTAGCATCAGACAAGAGAAGAAAAGGAATAAAATTTTGTATTCTTCGTTTGTCCATGTTGATTTTTTACTTACAAGACTAGCTTTTGATCTACCTACTACAACTGAGGCTGATCCTTTACATGATATTATATGTATATGTATGATTTAGTAGTAGTATTTTCTTCTTATGCTTACGAAGGTTTATGATTGTTTTAAGATAAGAATTGACGATGCTTTATAAATGGCTCAAATGGGATAACAACCAGGTGGTGTCTTGGCCCAAACACAAAGAAGTAGAACTAGGTAATGCTTTTGCAATTACCGACAATATGGCCACGCAGATGGGCAAAGTTAACTATCAAATAAGCAAAAGAAAAATCCAGAGTTGTCATTGTTTTTAACCTGCATTCATTTTCCTCTGCAGATATCCTACGGTTCCTCAAGATTTGTGCTTTGTACAACCAAAAAGGATTTGTTATCCGCAAAGAAACATTTTGTTGGTGACATAAAACTAAATTTAATGCCTGTCATTTGATTTGACAAATTCTTGTATGCATCCAACATTAATTAGGGGGGCATGATTCTTATCCTTGATGTTCATCTTCCAGAAGTTGTCCTTCAAGATTGTGTTAAAACCTTTTCTTGTCTAATTTGGCATTATCTTAGAATAAATCTTTAAGAAAAATCAGACTTAAGCTATTATTATAAACTAATTAGTTAAAGCTTTGTCGGTTATGTATTTTACATAATTCAACCACTTGTATGCCTTTAAAGAAAACTTGTATAAACAATCATGGAATTATAGGGGGATGAGATTCTTAGAAGGCCCTTAAAGGTTGAAATATGATCACTCATCTCAAGTGTGTAGGGTATGGCATCTTAAGTAGGTGGTGGGCTTTAATTCTTGTCACGCTCAAAACTGGGGCTAAGTGAGAGTAATTATAAATGCCAACTTTTCTCATCCTTTGCATGGTCCATCTATATGAAAGCTTTTAAAATAATAATAGTAATAATTACCTATATGATTTTTTGATAGAATTTGGATTAGTTCGGTTTTTATTCTTATATTGATTTGATGCTGAAGGTTTTTTAATTATTGGCCATCACTGTTTACTAAGTTTTCTTCAAGTTATGTAACAAGGAAACCTCATGGCTCTGCTAGCTACTTACCAAGTTTAAAGAGATAGTGCGAGATTCTTGCTAGAGTTTGGATGCCAAAATCTTCTCAGATTAAGCCAGATTATTCTTCTTTTACTTATGGATATGGATATATTGGTTTATTTGGTAGAATTTAATTCTTTCAGTATCTCACCTATTTTCTCTCTAATTTATGTTGTTGCCATTGTGTATATATATTATCTTTTTTTTATTACTATAATTCATATGTGGTAAGATTAAGAGATGGAACACTTTACTGTCAAAATGAGATGCAAGTCTTCTCTGCTGATGTTACTGCACATAGATTAAACTTTATCAAAAGGTATGAGAAGAACTATTCTATCAGATAAAACTTAAAATTAGGGGTTAAAAAAAAGTGAACATTCTAAATTGAAAAGAAAGATTGACAAATAAAAAGTCAAAAAGATTGAAATGAGAGGTAAAAGAAAGTGCAAGGTTAGGAAAGTGGATGAGGGTGAGCGTGAGCCCCAGGAAGAGTTTTAAGAATCACTTTTATGCTGTAGTTTGGCTGTCACAGACCCCAATAATGAAGGGACAATGAGACAATGCACATAATGGGGAAGGAAGGAAGGTTCTTAAAAGTTAAGGAAACAAGATTCTTAAAGATGGAAGAAAGAGCTGGAAAATTCCAGCTTATTTTTGTTAACTACAGTAGTAGAAGCAGTGAAGATATGATCCTACTTTGTACAAGAATGAAAGGAAAGAAATGGAATTCCTGAATTATCTTTGAATGAGAATTAATGGGAGAATAATGGATATATGGGAAAACAATTCACTGTAGGTATCCACAATATACAGGTTGAAATTAGTTCCTTTTAAAAGAAAGACTATTGATTGATTCAAAAATTATTTTTTTATACGGAAGAATCTTTTTAAAATTAAAAAAAAAATGTATCAGTTGATTTCCATCATATCTTTAAAACAGTAGCTCAATCAAATTGAAATCAGATCTTTAAAACAGTAGCTCAATGAAATTGAGATGTGGTCCAAAGTTAAATTAATTAAAAAGCATGATAGCTTATTTAGTTAGAGAAAAGTATATAATGATGTGGAGATAAAAATGTATAACAATATATTTTTTATATCCTAGTTTACCTAATTAATATTATAGGTTTTATACATATAATTAATAAGTACCAACTAAAAGCAAAAAAAAAATCAAGTTATTAAGAAGAAAGAAAGATAAGCGCTTTAAAGATTAAAGCAGAGAAGAATTAAGGTTGATGGGGGCAAAGGGCATTAAGTTCTTCTACGCATGACCACAAAATTGCATCTATTCTCATGTACCCATCGAGCATATATATTTGCCAAACTCATATCCGCGCTTTATATATATATATATCTGTTAGAATCACAATAAATTATCATCATTTTATCCAGTTTATATCATTGAATATATTGCGCGTATATTCAAGAATTCACACTGTATAATATCCAGGGTTTTACTGTAGTAGTTTTCTTCATTACATATCAAAGACGTGATTATATAAACACAAAATACTCAGAAAATGGTTGATTAATTAAATGTTGATCTGGTTTAAGTTTTGTTTGTATATATATAAATATAGATATATAGACAGAGAGAGAGAAAGAGAGAATTTTTAATTATCCTGAAGCTTATTAGAAATTAAATGCCATGATAATTATTGTTATAGCAGACTAGTCTCTCTCTCTCTATATAAGAATATATAATTAATCTTGAAGAGAATTTTAAAGATAATTTATGTGTGTGTATATATTTTTAAGAATAAATTAACGTGAGAAGTGGGAGCTAAAAAAAATATGAACAGAACAACAGAAGTAGAAGCCAAAGGAATTAAGGCGAGACATGCATGGCGGACTTTATTCTCCAAGAAGAAGATGGTTCTTAACATGTACAATAATAATACACTACACGAGATCGGAAGGCAGCACCGGATCACAACAAGAGTAGTACACTTAGGAAACGATATGTAAGAAATCATCATCATCGAATGCAATTGAGCTCGACGTATTCCTTACTGTCAAACCATGATGGCCTGGCGCTCCGAGTCCATGTAGCGCGAGGCGTAGAACCTCGCGATGAAGTCCGACGCCTTCTTGTCCACGTCCGGCTCCCCCACCCACCGCCGCCCCGGCCGGTCCTCGTCGCTCGGCCGGATCTTCCTCCGTCGCAGCTCCCCCTCCGCCTCCTCGGCGACGTCCCCGTAGCTCCTCGACCGCCCGAAGCAGAGGCAGCAGAAGGACGACATGGATGAAGAGTACCTCTTTCCCCCTCCCATCTTACTGCTCCCTTTGCCTACTCCGCCGGCGCCTCTTTTTTCTTTTCTCTACTGCTTCTTCTGGTTATTGATTACCAGTTGAGAGGAAGGTAGAGCGAGGCGGTGGCCAATTTATAGGCTCGAGAGCTTGGTGCGTGGGAACCGCTCCTTTTCTTCTCCGGAAGAGAGAGGCATGTGGATGGCTGAGATCGCATTATTTCGATTTACCTGATGGAGGTCAAAAACTACATGCAGTTGAACCCTGCATCCATCATCCATCGCCATGCGTGTAAAAATTAATCGGCGGAGGAGATGTACTCATCCTACCAGCGCCGCACTTACATCTGTCATATTCTTCTCCTAAATATCTAGAGATGTGCTTTTGAGGTCATGCATGCAGATGCAGGGCGCCTGCTGCAGGGAGGAGAAAAGGAAAAGGAAGGAAGCTTGGCTCACACCACTATTTAAATTATGGATCGGATGAGCGATAGGCAGGCATTGGAAGGACGACGATCCTGCGTTATTATTACTTGCACTGATAACATATATTCTGCATGCCCATGTGGGTTTACGTACCTGCTCAGATATGGAAGAATCTAGATTCCTCTAGCTATAGCTTCATCATCCATGCATGTAAATGCCACTGTCCTGTCCACCACTATTAATTTCCCCCAGGAGAAGAACGGCACGTGCATATATACGTATAGGGTAGAAGGCAAAAATAGAGAGAAAAAAAAGAGAGAAAACTTTTGTCAACAAGCAGCTAACCAGGATGGGGTATATGTTTCTTATCTTTATTACGAGAAGGAAAAGTTATTACTTATATAGATAAGTTCACACCGGCAGCTGCAAGCAAGCTATTTCCCAAACTCTCTCCCCTTTCTTTTCAGGTATTCTTGCGACCTCCATTGAAGGAAATCATCCCAAGATATCGACCTTTATGGGCTTTTCATCTTGTCCTTTCTTTAACCGAATATAAAACAATTTATCGGGCCTTCAATAACACTATACAGAGCGTACGTGGTTGCGGAATCTTAATCATTTGGGGTAGATACCCTTAAGTTGGAGGGCATGCTGCTGCTGACTCTGGTCTCGCTTATTCAGGAAAAGAGAGAGAGATAGAGAGGGGCACTGCGCCCAACAGGGAACCCTATTCCAAGGACATCGAAGAGAGGATAAAAAGGTGAAGTGAAGTGAAGCTTGTGGAGAGGGTTATTTTTCAATCGGCAGAAAGCAAAAGCCAATGACCACGTACTTCTTGCTTTCAGTATGGTTTTTATTATCTTTGTTTTACTACTTTGAGTTTAAAATATTTAAAAATCTATTTAATTTGTTCCTTAAGTTAATGTTAAGTTAGCGTGGGATTTTCAGGGCATGTAATATGATTTGATTGAGAAATAAACAACGAATTGCGAGATCGAGATTAAAAAAGAGAGAGAGAAAACGATTATGAGATGGATGAATTTTATACATAAAAATTATTCCTTTTTAGGTATGTAGGGCAAACAAGCAAAAGAGTGATTACTTAAAAGCTACTTCTTCCAAATTGGACAAGTGGCATACGTGGTACCAAATTCCTTCATTAAGGACAAGCCCCAAGGCTGTTTCTCTTGTGTTTTCATTTAGCAACAGGTGTGATTACTGGGCTGGGTCTAGGTAAAGTCCAATAACCACATTTGATTACTAGCTAGGTGTTTCTGCTGTACTTTTGTGAGATGGATTACATTTTTTTTTTTGCAACTCTATAAAACCAAATCCATCAAAGCATTTTGTTAAGCAAAAAAGTGGTAGTTGGATATTATTGTATATTACATCTGCATGGCCAGAACTGCAGAACATCCTTCATGTGTAGGAGGAGGTTAGTTGGTTGTACCAAAAAGCTTGATAGCACGTCCAGAAGACTAAACATCTTAATTTGCATCTCTTTATCAGGTAAGGGCACCATTCATAGTTGAGGTGCGGTTTGAAAATGAAGTGCTGTCATTATAACATGTCTCTGGTTGCTCGTTTGTGCTTTTGGCTTGGTCGACTGTCCATCCTGCAATTATTTTGTAATATTCAGATAAAATTACATTGATAATTCAGTCAAGATGCGTGCAACTAAAAAATGATCAAAATCAAGAAACCTTTTTAACCTGCAAAGAGGTGCCTTGATAGTATTAAGAAAAACAAGTGACTGCCCATCAGGTGTGAATTGCAAACCAGATCTTTCAAATGTTGACTACAAAATGAAACACAAACTACTGTCAACCAAAGATCTGCAGAATAAACATTAGCCAGAATATATTGTTGAAAGACGTCTTACATTTCCATTTGAGGGTTCTGGAAATAAAGGGAACACAAGTAAAGTGTAGGCAATAGAAGATGGCCATATTTCACCTTTTTCCTTCAGAGAATCCCTGCATATGAAAAGATACCTTTCATTGCTCTCCTGGAGGCCACAAATTACAGAAATAATCATCCTTTGATCTTAAACACATAGACAGCACTTGGCTTGGATGCATGCAGCGTCCAGCAAGCTGAAAAGGTCTACCCAACTCTTTATTTGACTTTACATGCTTGCATGAAGACCCATCTAATTGGTCATTCTTGTTGAGTTGTTCATGAAAAAGGTTCGTTATATTTTCTTCTATTTTTGCCCTGATGGTTTGTTGTTTAACTAAAAACGATAAACCTTCTAGAACATTTATGTTTTGATCAGGCACATCCTTTGACTGTTTTATGGATTCCTGAAATGGGGGTATGCAGGATTGGTTTAATGACTTAATTTTATTCATGGAATCTGCACAGTTCTTCTTGGCATAATCTACAAAATGATCATCAAAGTTGGAGCATTCCACCGTGGCATCGACATTTATAGCCAAGTATTGGGATTGTGAAAACAACCCTTGGATTTGATTTCCCACTTATTGGACTTGCTTGATCATTCCCAGTAGTTTCTGATTTTCTTGGAGCATGGTTTTTCTCACTGGTATCAACATCAAAAAAATTTCTACAGATTATACTTTCTGAAATAGAAACATTGCATTGGCTAGAAAAATGAGGCGTATATGAAAGCTTCCTCATCTTGATACTATCAATATGCTGTTGTTTATCATCCGAAGGTGATATAATTTGCATTTGAGAGAAAGAAGCAGAATCTCCTTTCATATTGACCAATGACTCATCATTAAGTCCAGCTTTTGAAGTATGAATGGCACCTATTTGAACTCTAAGTTTACTATCTTTGTGTTCAGTGGTATCATGAATTTCAAACTCGATCAGATTATCCAATGTTGAATTTCGAAGTTCCTCTCCAGGATTGGCATTCGTGTAAGGAGATCTCTTTTTATCAAACACAAAAGTTCTCTCCTCCCCAAATTGTTAGAACTGGTATTTGCAGCAGGAAGGTATTCCTCTAGATATTTGGCATTGTTACCATATCTGCAATTATCATGATCCAGCGTATATTCAAGTAGGACCATTTATTCTAGGTCATTTTCCCCTTGTTCGGTGTTTAGGATCTCAGGGGAATCATTCTTGACGGCAGCGGGTTTTCAAATATGACCTATTGCTATTGGCAAAAACATCCAAACTGCAGACCGCATCTGAAACATTTTCTTTTCCAAGAAAAAGGTCATCATTTAGTGCTTCTTCCAAACAGTGTACAAGAGAGTCTGTTAATAATTATTCACTCTTCTCAGTTTCTTTAGGCAGCACAACTATCCGTGAATCAGAAGGATAAAGCCTCTCTGCTTGAACAATAACAAGTTTTTATCTGTATTATTTTCTTTGGTTTTATCACAAGCCATCCCATCAATTTCATAGGTAACATTGCTTGTGGGTTTCTCTATATGGACATTGCAGACATATTTCTCATCCTCAAAGCTATCAGGAATAATATGCTTTGCATCTTCCACGTACTCATTCTGATCAAATGGCTTATACGTCACACAGCCATCATTAGAGTGCTCCAATTTTGTTCTTTGATGTGACATTGACAAGGGGTCATTGGATGTCTCAGGAATTTTCACTTTTTGGTTTATTCATAAGCCTATCAGCTTCAATCTCCCCTGCGAAAGTAAGGGATAAAGTTAGCAAAGATATGACTTTTATCCAGACAAGAGAAAGAATGGTTTCTGAATACTGAAGAATGTGGACTATAACAGCCAACTTCATCTAATATATATATTTGAAATTTCACGATACCATGGCATGTGTTGCCAGGGAGTGTTGTTCACTTCCAACTTTTTCTTCTGTAGAATCTCTAGTCAAAGTTTAACGTGGACCAAGCTGCACTTCTTGCCTCACGTCTCGACCTCCTTTTCTCATAAGTTTTCTTAAGAAGAGGAACAGCTCGAGGAAGCAGAAAATACATCATAGATTTTGCCAGTTCTTCACCAGCTACATTCAAATCTAACTTTCCAGAACTAGGATTTGAAGAACCTGATGATGAGAATCTTCGGAAGAGAACCCTTGATAAGTTCATTTGGATTATTATTCTCATTAATAATAAATTAAACAAATTATCTTTTATAAATATACTGAAGAAGATTTGATCTTAAATAAATTTGTAAAATATAATTAGACTAAACAAGATAGATATCTATTATGACTAGTAACATTCGATCTTATTATCCATAAATTAGTAAAAGTAAGTGAAGTTGTATATACAAACATGACTATTGTCTGCTGTGAAGCAAACTCATCTTTAATTTGTCACTCTCCATATATTTTACTATCCAAATAAGTGTGCTTTTGTTTTCTTTTGTTTTTTTACAAAAGATCCTTATAACAGGTTAACAACATGCGGTTGAATCATACAACCTTTTAGTAAACATAGATTTGAAAAGAAAAAAAAAGGACAAAATGGATTATATTTAGCGGAAAAACTCTCTACGTATAAGTATATTTTTTTCCCCTTTATTCTCTCCCTAGAACTCGATGGGATGTGGGAATTAAATGGTGGACGTGAAGATGCGTACAATTCCAAAAATCGACGGCCACTTTCAATACACCTGGCCGGAGCTTCCCTTCTCAATTCTCTTCAATCAGGTGGGTCAGTTCACTTCCAAGCGTCGATCGAGGAGGACAGCGGTGGAGTTGTTCATCATCGCTTTCTCCTTTTTCTCCCCCACCTTCATCAAAACCTCGTCCTCTTCCTTCTCTGGTTCCTTCACCCCTTTGCTTCTCTAGTTCTCCACCCCTCTTCCTCTTCATCAGCGACTGCGGTTCCCAGCTCGTTCGGTCGTTGCTCCCTACTGGCGATGTCGGAGATGCTCTCAAATCTAAATGGAAGCCATCCAAGGAGCGCCGGTCGATGACGAGGACGGCAGCGACTGCAGAATTATTGAGTTGCGGGTGTTAGAAAATAAGCTTGTTTTTGAGAATAAGTATTTTGATTTAAACTTTGCATGGTTAGTTTATAATTTTCTTTCTGCATTGTAAGAGAATATGGAAGCACTTCCAAATTCTCTCCTTTGTTTTTTCCAATTTTGCTTTTGTAATCTGCTATATTATTGCAATAGATGTGAGGGATAGTAAGAAGCCACCCTACACGATTTTTTCTCTTCCACTTCAGAATTGCCGTGAGTCTTCTATTTGCATTGCTTCTCTTCCAACAATTGGTATCAGAGCAGGTTCGCTCGGGTGACGCTGAAGAAGATGTCGATGCAGACGCCGGTGTCCTGGAAGAAGGCAGTCGTTGGCACGTCCGGAGATGCGATGCTCAGAACCTCCTCGGTGGTAGGAGGGAGTCATCAAGCCGCACCGATGCTGACGAAGGGTGGCAACTACGCGATGTGGGCTGTTCGTATGGAGTCGTTCCTTGATGCGCAAGGAGCGTGGGAAGCGATCGAGCCGGAAGGAGGTGCGGTCCTTGTAGATCGAAGAAGAGACAAGGTTGCACGATCAATCATTCACCAGTCCTTGAGTGATGAAGTTCTGGCGCTAGTTGCTGATAAGAAGACGGCAAAAGAAACGTGGGATACGTTAAAAAATCTCCACAGGTGATGCAAAGTTCAGAAACGCAAAAGCTAGTCGCTTGCGTGGTGAATTCGAGAAACTGCAGATGAAGAACTCTGAATCAGTGGATGATTATGTTAGCCGATTCTCTTCGGTGGTGACTGAGATGAGGAACCTTGGCATGGAGATGAAGGAACAATTAGTAGTGGAGAAGTTGCTGCGATCTACTCCTCCGAAGTTCTATCCTATTGTATGTAACTTAGAACAATTTGGTGATTTAAGCACCATGACTGTTGATTATGTCGTAGGTGCCTTGAAGACATTCGAAGAAAGGATTACACCTACCTTGCAAGAGGAGGAGAACCAGCTATATTGGACTCGTGCAGATGCAGAGACAAAGCACCGTAGGGATCCTCCAAGCAATTGGCATGGTAGAGGCCAAGGAAGAGCAAGAGGTTTTGCTCAAGGGAGAGGAAGATACGGTGGACGTTCACATGACCGTAGCGATGGAGATTGTGATGGAGATTGGGACGATTCATCTCCACAGCGTGAGAAGAGGAAAGATAAATCTCACATCAGATGCTTCAAATGTCGTCGCTATGGACACTATGCATCAGAGTGTGAGAAGGATGAGAGGGTGTTTTTGGCTGAAGTCAGTGATAAAGAAGAGATCCATCAAGTTCTTCATCAAGCTCTGCTTGTTGAAGAAACAAAAATTGAAGAAGATAAAGATAATTCCTTTGAAAAATTTATTTTGCAGGAACTATCTCTGATGGAGGCGTATGACGTGAACAATATGTTTACAATGGAGTTCGGCATGGATTGCAGCGAGGATGAAGCAGTCACGTTCGTGTGCGAACGCAGTGAAGACGGAGGCCTCATCAATGGTGATCTTGCGGTGGATATCCAGAAGGCGGTGTCCGGAGAAATTGTAGCGAGCGACTGTTGTCCCGAAGATGTTGAAGCAAAAAAGGAGGCGACAACAGAACCCATCCCCTACTCCGTGGCGCTGCTGGCGACGGCAGAATTCTACAACGACGATGAAGATGAGCAGTCCGTGTTTGATGCCTCTTCCGACGGAGAGCCTCTTACCGACGACTTCCTCGGCGGTAGCGAAGACGAGGAAGATGAGCCCATCCTCCTCGAGCGGGATTTGGCCCGAGAGGATCTCAACGGGTTGGAGCGCCAAGTTGATGTGCGAGCGGCGGCGAGGAAGGCTGCTGTGCTGGGAATCATTCGCAGCAAGGAGCGAGAGAGCCTCTGCCCGCAACAGGAGGGCAGCGGTGACGATGGCAGCTGCGACGATGGCAGCTGCGACGATGGTGGCGGTGACGATGACATTCTGAAGAGAAGTAAGGTGGGAACCAAATCGCCTGTTGATGCAATTATTGGCCGGACGAAGAAGGCAGCAGAGAGGATGGCGGAGAAGGTCGGGAAGACGAAAGCCGCTGCTGCAGAAGGACCTCTCGAATTCCTCCGCAAAACCTCAGCCAGAAGAACGATGGCGTGGATGGGAACTGAAATAGGAGATGTATTCCTCTTGTCCGTTGTTTCAAATTGCAGGATGGAGGCGTGGCTGGAAGTTGTCGCTCGAGAGAAAGTTTCCATGGCTCTCGAGCGGGTTTCGGTCAGGGAGGAATCGGATCTGATGACGAAGGATCGCGTGAGATTTCTGGAAGAGGAGAACGCTGCGATGGAGGCGGTCCTAAGAAGCAGTAGGAACAGAACAGTCCTGGAGAGCAACAGAAGCCTGCTGAGTTCCAAGTGCTCAAAGAAGAACGGGCATTCTTCTCTAGATCTGGTTCACGCGCAGGGAGAGATCAAGGTGCTCAAGAGAGATCTCAAGTTTGCCAAGGAAGCAGATGAAAACAGCAAGGTTTCCATGCATGGTTTGGCACTCTCTCCTAGAGAAGCAATGGTGGAGTTCAAAGCGGCGAAGCAAAAGCTCGATGAAGTCTTGGCGGAGACGGAACAAATGAGAGGCGAAGTGAAAAGCTTGAAGTCTTCGAGGACGGAGCTTGACCATGACATGGAATCACCATATGATGAATCGAACTCTGAGACGTCGGAGGCTAACTTAGGTGATGGTGATGACTGGGTGCAATCGGACAAGAAGGTCAAGAGGTGCAAGTTCCGAGAACATTGAATAACAAGCTTAGGAGGGAGAATGTTAGGAAATAAGCTTGTTTTTGGAAATAAGTATTTTGATTTAAACTTTGCATGGTTAGTTTATAATTTCCTTTCTGCATTGTAAGAGAATATGGAAGCACTTCCAAATTTTCTCCTTTGTTTTTTCCAATTTTGCTTTTGTAATCTGCTATATTATTGCAATAGATGTGAGGGATAGTAAGAAGCCACCCTACACGATTTTTTCTCTTCCACTTCAGAATTGCCGTGAGTCTTCTATTTGCATTGCTTCTCTTCCAACAGCGGGTAAGTGAGAGCTGCGGCCTTCTGGGCTGGGGGTGTAGCTGAAACACTGAGGCTGATATATTTAGTCCCACATCATCTGTTTCTATGCTGAATAGTCCTTTTTAAGAGATTTGCTAATTGATCGTGGTCTCTCTTCGGAGACATCCGATAAAATTGGAACGATACAGAGAAGATTAGCATGGCCCCTGCGCAAGGATGACACGCATAAATCTAGAAATGGTCCAAAAAAATTTCCCAATTCGGTCTCGTTCATTTTTCGATCTCTTATAGTCATTCTTAGGATTTGAGAGAAAACCCCAAGGATTTTGTTCACTATCATGGGTGTTTTCTTAAAAAAGAAGGGTACAACAATTATGTAAAAAAAAGATGAGGCTGCTCTTGATGCCGCACATGTTCTACTGCAAGAACTTTGTTAAGACTTGATCCTTTTAAGTTTATATTTTTTTCAGATAGTAATTTAGTGAAAAGCAATTGATTATTTGCTTTGTGCAGCAACTATAGATGGACTCTAGTTTGGAACAGCAGAGAATTTCTTATTTAGATGATCCCATTACTCATGTACTACACTAATATTGTAGATAGGATTTAGTGAAGAGGGAAGGGAGGAGATAGTGAAGGAACTCACCAGGGTATCCCAAGACTACGATCATTTAACTAGGAGCAAGTCTTTAAGAATTCACATCCATATGATACATACAGAAGTTTTAGGACCCCTGATATTTAACGATGGACTACTAATTGATGCCTTCTAATGATATTTTTGGAGGATATGATATTTTGTAACTAAAAGACTGATGATTTTATTTATTTGTTTGCAGAAATTTGTATTAGGTGATGATGTGTTACCCCAAATTTTGAAGATGAGCCCAAGAGCTCTGGCAGCATAATATCCTTTCTTCATAAGTTGATTACTCTTTCGTTCCCATTTATCTGATGATCGTATCGGGTTCTACTTCATACCATCAATTTTCACTTCCCCTAAAAGTGAAAAATAGACAAGTTTGAGTTTGAGAGGATGAAATCTCCTGTTCATGTTTGCAAAAAGCTATGGAAATGGATTAGCTGTGACAAAACCTGATGTCTGTTCTCTGTAACTGTACCTCTCACCATTTTCTTCAGATGTATGGCTAAACATGCAAATATCAAATCAGCTGGACAGTGCAAATTAGTTGAGGCTTCAGTGAATTGCTTCAAGCTCAATGCTAATGTTCTAACCAGAGCTGGGTTTTTTTATGTTTGAAACAGCGAACTGGATACGCTTTTTTTTTCATTCTCCTAGTATATAGCCATGCCAGATTGTTCGGCAACAAATATAGAGATTGATTCTTATTATCTGCCTGAAGCAGTATGAGGATGGTCTGATATATATTAGATGAGGTGATTCTTTAAGGTTGAACACATTTTGGGAAGTTTCACTATCCTTTAGTGATGGACTTAAAATCCATAAAGTTTTATCAATCCTACCCATTTGAAAGAAATTAATTAATACAGGTAAGTCCACCAATGTTGGTGGAGGAGAGCCTTGAAAGGTCATCTCAACTGATTCATGACAATATTCCTATCATGCTTATTCTATATCCTCTCCAAAACATTAATTCCTTAAAACTATAAATCATGAGTTATTTAGAAACCTAAATTTAGGACAGGCTCCATTAATTCTGTATATGATTACGTTATGCTACGTAAATCTGGCTGCAACCTTTTGACTCGGTATTATCTACTTCCAAATCCTTAATAGACTTGCTCGAGGAAGGTTGCATCTTTTGGGGCGTCAAACTATTCCTTTTGGGATTAATAGTAATTAGGATTAGGATGAATACTATATTCATTAGAATACTAGTAATTAGGATTAGGATTCAGTATAGTGTCTTTTTCGCTCCACAAGGATTTAGATGGGTTGGAGCTGATTCGATCGAACCGAACTGGCTAGGCTTGGGTCAGACTCAAGTTAAGCCAAATGAATAGTGATTGGATCCACCGCGTTGGTCGGGTCAACAGCGTTGACCGAGTCCACCGCGTTGGTCGGGTCAATAACATTGACCGGGTCAACTGTTGACCGTTGACCGTTGATCAGTCAAAATAATAATAAAATAATAAAAATAGCAATAAAAATAATTTAACTTTTCATGAGTATGATTAGGTGATTTAAATAGCTAATTAATGTTTAATTGATCTAATTAAGTATTGATGAGTGTTATTTGGGCCCTTAGGTGACTTGTGCTAGATGATGGGTTTAAATGGATAAATTTAATAGAATTTATCTAAGTTTAACTAAGTTAATTTAATTTGTAAAATAGAAATTTGGTTAATTAGTATTTGAATGATTAGGTTAGATTGATAAATTAATATTTGATTTACTTTAGGGCAAAAGGAATTAAATGTGATTTTAAATAATTGTGTTAATTAGGATTATCGGGGGTACGTGATCCGAGTAGTTCGACGGAGTGATTCGTTGTTACGCGGGTTGATTCTGAAGACCGGATCGCTAACCCAGGTGCGTTGATTCTCCGATGGTAGGATTTATTCACGCTAGGGAACGCCGGCGACTTCCCGCCGCGTTCGCTGTCCGTCATCCCTCGCTGTCGTCCGACCTCCGTAGATCCCCGCCGCGACAAGGAGAGCACGGCGGAGGTCTGCTACCGCGCCTCCCGTTCTTCCCCTGCATTTTCCTCGCCGCGAGAGTCGCCGTCCGCCGTCCTTCCCGCGAGAGTCGCCGTCCGCCGTCTGCTAATCGCCGAGCATCGTTCCTCGTCGCAGGAAGGGGAGCTCGGCAGAAGCATCTCTGCTGCTCGCGCCGCGCTTCCGAACTCTCCAACTCGCGAAGCGCCCCCTTCTCCTTCGCTTCGCGACCAACCGCAGCAGAGCAGCCGGCGTTCGTCTCCCTCGTCCGCTGCAGAGCAGCGCCGGCGGCCCCCTTCTGTTGCATCCGCCATCCGCCTGCTGCCTTCCTCTGTCCGCCGTCAGGGGAGCTCCATCGTGATGAGGAGAGCTCGGAGGAGGCATCCGCGCGACCCCCCCTTCCCCTGCATCTCCTCTTCTTCGCGTCCGCAACCATCCGCCAGCTGCGTCCGCCACAATCCCGCCTAGATCGCCGGGCGACGTCTCCCCTACTGCGGTTGGCGACGCTCGCCCCCGCTGCACCCTCGGGAGCTGCCGTCGACCCTCGACGGCAACGCAGCAGGCGGCGATTTCTGCTGCCGCTGCTCGCTCGAACACAGTATCACCAGCGAGCGGCGGAGCCTCGATTCCGCCCGCCTCGCCGGCCGAAGCTTCCTCCCCTTCTTCCCCACGCATTAGCAAGGTGAGGAGCTCCGTTTCCCTTCTATTGTTGGGCGATTTCGCTCTCAGGCGAACTTGCCCTAGAGTTCGCCGGCGACGCCACCCAAAAGATGGATTTTAGGTGCTGATGGCCGGATTTTGCGCAGGTAGTCGTCGGTTCCCACGCGTGCGTAGGCTTGCGGAGCTCGCCATCAAGTTTGTTGCTGATTTCGCGAGCTCCGGCGAGGTGGCGGCTATGGTTCCGGCGATGACGTTACTATTCCGGTGAGTGAATAGTGATTCCGACGGTGAATAGTGATTCCGGCTAAGGTAGCTTTATTTTTCCCTAATCGTGATTAGTGATTAATTAAGCATGTTTAGTTGTAATTAAATACGTTTAGGATAAATTAGTGTTGTTGAAATGCTTAGATTAATTTAAACATGCTTAGTGTTAATTAATCATGGATTAATTAAGTATGATAAATTAAGTTAAGTAAAAATTAATGATTTAATTGAGTAGAGTTAGTGAATGGGTTGAGTTGAACCGGATCGGAGTTAGTTGGATTGAATTCGAGTTAAGTTTGGGTTCGGGTTGAGTGTAGTTGAGGTGAGCTGAATCAATTAAATTGAACCTGAGTCGAACCAAATTAATTTGAACCGAACTCGAGTCGAACTCGGATTTAGATGGGTTGGAGCTGATTCGATCGAATCGAACTAGCTAGGCTTGGGTCAGACTCAAGTTAAGCCAAATGAATAATGATTGGGTACACCGCGTTGGTCGGGTCAACAGCGTTGACCGAGTCCACCGCGTTGGCCGGGTCAACAGTGTTGACCGAGTCCACCGCGTTGGTCGGGTCAATAGCGTGGACCGGGTCCACCGCATTGACAGGATCAACTGTTGACCGTTGACCAGTCAAAATAATAATAAAATAATAAAAATAATTTAACTTTTCATGAGTATGATTAGGTGATTTAAATAGCTAATTAATATTTAATTGATCTAATTAAGTATTGATGAGTGTTATTTGGGCCCTCAGGTGACTTGGGCTAGATGATGGGTTTAAATGGATAAATTTGATAGAATTTATCTAAGCTTAACTAAGTTAATTTAATTTGTAAAATAGAAATTTTGTTAATTAGTATTTGAATGATTAGGTTAGATTGATAAATTAATATTTAATTTACTTTAGGAAAAAAGGAATTAAATGTGATTTTAAATAATTGTGTTAATTAAGATTATCGCGGGTACGTGATCCGAGTAGTTCGACGGAGTGATTCGTTGTTACGCGGGTTGATTCTGAAGACCGGATCGCTAACCCAGGTGCGTTGGTTCTCCGATTGTAGGATTTATTTACGCTAGGAAATTTCCGCTGGGGTTTTCTTAGGAACAATTCTTAGATGTCTTAAATATGATAAACCATAATGCTTGATAAGATTTGAATTGTATGCATGTTAGTATAGTTTATTTTATCAAACATGATTGTTCTGCTAAGTATCTAACATGTTCTAGATTTGTGTCCTGAATGCTGTACTGTATTTCTTGATATGTGTTAAATATTTATCATACGGACATAGATAGTAGATAACGACATGTTATAACCTTTGGCGACGTCACCGCCACTTAGACAGAAAAGGGGCTTTTCCCATATGCCCCGGTTGACCGCCGCGACCTGACGGTGGTCAAAACGGTGACGTCCCGCTAGGCACCACTCCCGAGGTTGATGCGTAGCTTGGATATTGGGAGCGCTACTCCCGAGGTTATGCATAGCTTATATACGGGGGGCTGGTAGGGTAAGGGACTGTACACACTCCATGGTCATATTAGACTGAAAATATGGAGCAAGTCCTTACCCGAAATCTTCACCCGCACGAGTGTCGTTGTAGGCGGCCTCGTGATAGTCCTTAGATGGTTAGTTAGGATGAACCCTACCATGGACTTGGAACCGATGGAGTCAAAGTTGCCACAACCCATCGTGCGGATGTGCGCCAATCTTGACAGACGTCGACGGCTATTGGACATGGAAGGTGATTCCACATGCGACGCCTTGGACAGTGGATCCGTTGACCGCACGGCTATCACCCTTGACGTCTGCAAACGATCGGATGAGTAGTCCGGATCCTAGGGTGGTTATTCCGGCTAGCCGTGGCCGATGAGATTTAATAGAGGTGACCTTGTCTACGGACAGCGTGTAGTACTACATGGGTGTAGTGGCCCCAACGGAATTCGGGGAGGATGTAAGAGAACGACGGTTTCGCTAGGGGAGGCATGGTTGGCAACTAGTGAAACAAATTGGAGAGGGATTCTGGTTCATCCGTCCTCTCTGCCAACATCAGTGCAGCGGGCATAGGTAGAGACTGAGACAGAAAGGCACTGATAGGCTTATTGATACCCCCGACCCGGGTAGTCATTAAGCGTAGGCTGGCTGCCCGAGTTTATGAAACTTAAAAGTCTCACCATGACGTAGGTGACAGACTACTGATATGGACACTAGACATGACTTAGGTGACATCTAGTGACATGTACACATGTATTTAATTATTTATTTAATTATTTATGTATGCTGTCTATTTTTATATAAATTGGTTACATGATGTGGCATGAAAAATGATGATTAATTACCAAAGACATCCTAGAATACTTCTCCTAGCCTTTGATTTCCTTATTCGGTAGAGCCGTAATTTTGCACTAGGCCGCAAGGCTGAGCACACCGCGTTCAATGTGTGTGCAGGTGCCGTCGCTCTAGATGAGATCGTTGACGGAGGGTTCAACGCGGAAGGTATACGACTGCTGTTACGAATTTTCGTATGTCGGTCTTAGATTTGTATTATGACATATCGGGACTGTATTTAAGATGTTATTTGGAAATATGGGTGTATATATTTTAGTATTTGTATTTATGCCTTGTATGGGTCGGTTGGGCTCATACGGCAGTTGCCACGTGTCGTCCTGCGGGTCGGGGCGTGATATTACAACCGCCGCAGCCTACCTCGTCGGAGATGCAAAAAAATGGTGGAGGGTTCGGTGTGATCCACGCCGCCATGGCAGGGACGCCCCCATTACCACCTGGACAGGAATGGTAGACGAACTACGACGGCAATTTCGCCCAGCCAACGCTGCTTGGTTGGCACGGGAGCGCCTGCAAAAGTTGCAACAGAAGGGATCCATCCAAGACTACATACAAGAATTCAATAGCGTTAACTTGGATGTCACAGACATGGCTGAAACAAATTAGTTATTCGCTTTCTTTCGGGGCTTGCAACCGTGGGCGCGCAATGAATTGATGAGGAAGGGAGTCAACAACGTACAAGAAGCAATCATAGCGGCAGAAAGTCTGATCGATTGGCGATCAATGAACGCCACCCAAAATTTCGATACCAGGATATCACATTCGCAGCCGCGGCCAACTTACCAACGGATGGGCGGACGACAACAACTTCCTGGGCATCAAGGAGGAAGAGGATCTCCACCAGTAGCAGCACCGAATCGCCACAACGGGGGAGCTGCTATCGAGAACAGGGATCGACGAAATAGATGTGAACGTTGCGGGGGATCCCACCTGACACGGTTCTGTTCGCAACATGAAGGAATCGCTGCGATACAGATGGAGCAAGATGGAGCAGAGGAAGAAACGTCGCAGGCGTCAGAACCAGAAATCACCACTCGCGCGAACCCACTCCAAAGAATGAACTCTGTCTGCAACGATTCCAATCCTCGCCTGATGCATGTCTCTCTGCAGATAGGCGAGCAACGATGCCAGGCCATGGTCGACACAGGGGCGACCCATAATTTCGTCAGCGAAAAATTGGGTCGTAAGCTGGGACTACCAATGGAAGAAAGCAAGGTCAAGATAAAAACTATTAACGCCCAACCCAGAAACGTCGTCGGAGTAATCTGACAAATAAACACGAAGCTCGAAAATTGGAGCGGGAAGTTGGATCTCACGGTCATCCCAATGGACGATTTCGATCTTATTCTAGGAACAGAGTTCCTCCTCTGTTCACAGGCGATCGTAGCACCACATCTAGGCGGATTACTGATAATGGATGCAAAGCAGCCAGGATTCGAAAAAGCCCTCACCGATGAATCTTCGAGCAAACCATCAGTAAATATGGGACTCCTTTCGGCCGCGTCGGGGAGAGGATACTTTTGTGGCCACCATCCACAACGACGAGCAGGTTTCCCACCTAGAGGCAGAGGTGCCCGGCAAGATACAAACAATACTTGAAGAATTCGCTGGACAGATGCCGGATGCATTACCACGGACACTACCACCAAGAAGACCTACCGACCATCTCATCGAAATCATTCCAGGAACTCATCCCCCTGCACAAGCGCCCTATCGAATGGTACCTTTCGAACTGGATGAATTGAAGAAGCAGCTGCAGGAACTAACTAAAGCTGGATTGATTCGGCCATCGAAAGCTCCCTACGGCGCTCCAGTGCTATTCCAACGGAAAAAGGATGGGAGTTTACGAATGTGCGTGGATTACAGGGCGTTGAACAAGGTAACAATAAAGAATCGTTACCCAATTCCTCTAGTGGCAGATCTCTTCGATCGCCTAACCCAGGCCAAAATCTTCACTAAGTTGGACCTGCGATCTAGTTATTGGCAAGTAAGAATTGCGGAGGGAGATGAAGCAAAAACAACATGCGTTACCAGATATGGTTCCTTCGAATTCTTGGTGATGCCATTCGGCCTTACCAATGCGCCGGCTACCTTTTGTAATCTTATGAACGATGTCTTCTATGAATTTTTAGACAAATTTATGGTGGTATACTTAGACGACATCGTCGTTTACTCAAGAACCGAGGAAGAACACGTCGCCCACCTCCGGCAGGTATTCCAAAAACTACGAACCCACCAACTTTTTATTCGCAGGGACAAATGTGAATTCGGAAAACCAGAAATATTATTTCTGGGACACCGAATAGGCAATGGGCATGTGAAGATGGAGCAACGGAAGGTGGAGGCAATTCGGAGCTGGCCCTCTCCCACAAATCAATCAGAACTCCGCTCCTTCCTAGGACTCGCTAACTACTATAGGCGCTTTATATGCAGATATTCCTCCATCGCCGCCCCACTGACCGATCTGTTGAGAAAAGATTAAAAGTGTATATGGGACAGCAAATGCGAAGAGGCTTATCAACAATTAAAAGCAAAAATGATGGAGGACCCAGTCTTGAAGTTGTCCGACTTTGGAAAAGGTTTCACGGTGGTCACGGACGCCTCCGATAAAGAACTTGGCGGTATCCTGGTCCAAGAAGGTCATCCGGTTGCCTACGAAAGCCGAAAACTGAAGCCAGCCGAACAACGTTACAGTGCTCACGAGAAGGAGATGCTGGCGGTCATCCATTGTCTTCGACTCTGGCGTGTTTATCTGTTGGGCAGGCCGTTCGTTGTGCAAACTGATAACATCGCCAACACTTTCTTTCAAACGCAAAAGAAACTTTCCGCAAAACAAGTCCGGTGGCAGGAACAACTTACGGAATACGACTTTGCGTGGGAACACAAGGCAGGCCGACATAATCAAGCCGCATATGCATTAAGCCGGAGAGCCTACCCGCTGTCCATCCATGCACACGGCAACCTGGCAACCCGAATACACGAAGCAGGGGAGAACGACACCAACTATCAACATATTTACCAACAAATCGAGAAGGGAGAAACCCGTCGATATTGGAAGAATGAAAACAACAACATCCAAACCCGAGGGGGCAGAACCTACATCCCAGATTCTGCAGCATTACGGCGGGAATTAATTTTTGAGTGTCACGATACCACATGGGCAGGACACCCGGGCGTCGAACGAACGATGGCCCTACTCCATCGCTCCTTTTTCTGGCCAAGGATGGTTGACGACGTGGAGGCATTTGTTCGCACTTGCATCACCTGTCAAAAAGACAAAATAGAAAGAGCAAAATCGGCAGGACTCCTACAACCATTACCGATTCCATCCCGTCCTTGGAGTTCAGTTTCTCTAGATTACATTACATCATTTCCGAAGGTAAATGAGATTTCCGCCGTGCTGGTAGTCGTGGATAGATTCAGTAAATTCGCAATCTTTATCCCCACGAATGAAAAGGTCACGGTTGAACAATCGGCGGAACTTTTCTTTCGTCATGACGTCAAATACTTTGGGCTACTAGAGGGTATCATGAGCGACAGGGATCCTCGTTTCACCGGTAAGTTCTGGACGACGCTATTCCAATTGCTGGGATCAAAGTTGAAGTTTTCGACAGCCAACCATCCTCAAACGGATGGCCAAACAGAGAGGACGAACAGCTTACTCGAAGAGTATCTACGTCACTTCGTCACCTCCAAGCAACAAAATTGGGTAGAGTTGTTGGATTCGGCGCAGTTTTGTTACAATATGCACCGAAGTTCTGCAACAGAGAAGTCACCCTTCAAAGTGGTATACGGACATCTACCCCTCACCCCTCTAGAAATAGCTCGGGCCTCCACCAACGAACGCTGTCCAGCAGCAAACAGGTTTGTGCTCAGTCGTCAGGAACAACTCGAGGAGGTCAAAGAAAGTCTAGAGAAGGCGGCGAGAATGATGAAAAAGCAGGCGGACCACCATCGAAGACCTCGGGAGTTCAACGTCGGGGATAAAGTTCTCCTGAAACTAACCCCTCAGATGTGGAGGAGAAATAGAAGGAGGGGCGCCTCATTCATTCTCTATTTAATAAAGTCCTACGTGTATGGGGAGGGGGTTGTTTTTTGAGAAGTCTTTGCAAAAGTGAACATACGAGAGATCCGAGGTCCGGTTTTTGGGCATCGTGATTAAGAACATTAAGGAGAAAAGCCGCCCTCTACTTCGGGGTCGTAACATTATGTGTCCAATTTAGTATCTTTATTACTAGAGTCAATTTATACTCAATTTAGTCCATAGACATTCCATACTATCAGATATAGTAGTTAATATATTAGAATATACAATCTTTTTTTTACTGTAAATGTATCAGCAAGCTGATCTTCAATCTTTGTGATATTGCACTTCTTATTTAAGTCATCTTATTAATTCTTCTTCTTTTTCTATTCTTTCACTGTTCAAACTATGTTGATTTATATTTATCTATAGAAGAGTATGTTGATTTACCCTTTGTATAGGTATTGTTTATGATATTAAATGAACCTACTCAAGGATAACCATGTTAACAGACTGTGCCGCACTTGGGTTCGGCACGCACCTGACGAGTGCCATGTGCTGGGCTGGGTTAGACGAGCATGATGTGCCCGATGCAGCAGTGCCTAGGTAAGCACTGGAATGACCCATTATTATCTCTTCTATAGGATAAAGAAAAATGACATGTTTTGTATTCTTCTCTCTACCTATAGTTGATGTTTGTACAATTTATTTAATATTTGATGCAATCGTTCTCTTCCGTAGGTCACTTCTTTTCCATGATTTTATCACTAAGTGCTTGGACTGACCTACTTCTTTTCCATGATTTTATCACCAAGTGCTTGACAAAAGATCCAAGATTAAGTCCTACAGGTACTGACATGTTTAAAGTATTAAATATTATTAAGACAGAAGGAAAGATTGCTCGCATAAGTAGGTTCTTTAACTGGAGATTGTGTTAATTTGACAAAACATATATTTTGCTTATCTACATGTTCGTAGCATTTAATGGTATTCTATTCTTATAGTTTTGTCCCAAGAATATTGATGATTTCAATCATTTTATGTTAACTTTGTAGTTAATATTTTCTGCAGCACAAGTTTATTGAAAAGTGTAATTGGGGAGCTTCAAAGATGCTTCCAAAGATTAAATAGCAAGGCAGATTAGAGCATCAATGGCTGCACAGACACAAAGTCAGCAATCAGGCATTGTTTAGAGATGCAAGCATCTACGAGACATTGTTTAGAGATGCAAGCATGCTTACCTTAATGTTTCTGACTTTATATACTAATATTCACATAATAATGAAAGAGAAGTGATTCGAAGTTCTTAACTAAATTTCCATATGTTTAACTATAAAAAAGGAACTCACTTTGCAGAAGAACAAAAGGCATCTACGATGCAAGTCGGATTGTTTAATGTCAAATTTTGAACTGTCGGTTTATGAGTATACAAAAGTTCTCCGCATCGATACAATTAGCTTCAGAGATGTGCAGGTCTCAACTGCTCCCTTCGAGTGCCTCGGCTTCGGCTGCAGCCATTGGGTCGGAGCTCTTTTCTGTATCATCTTCTTTTTCCCCTTCTCTCTCCTCAGCCAGTTTCTTCCTGTGAAGCTCCTCAGCGGCTTGCATGGCAGCCTGGTGTTCCGCCTGAAGGCGCTGCATTTCCTCCTCTTGTTGTTGCCTCTCAAACCATGTGTCGGCATCAGCCCAAACTATAAACAAAACAAAAGAAGACAAGTACATTTTAGATCAAAACAAAACCTCTCTTGCAGTACTTATACAAGCCATGCTAATGGTGCAAATGGATGATTATATCTCTTTAAGAAATGCAAAATCATATAACATATACCATAGAGTGACATGCTTTCCCAGATGCCTGGAAGTGGGGATCAAACTCCCAACTAAAGAGATCAGGCCCGAGAGCACTACTCGTCACTAGGAGACATGTATGTTTACTATAATGTGAATACATCAGTGAAGATGAATTTATGCCTCTACAATTTGAAAAATTGTTAATTTCATGTTGATAGGACAGAAAATAAACGGAATTGCTCTAAGAAGGATAACAGAAGCAAAACTCTTAAAAAGTAAAGATTATCAAACATCAAAGGGATGTCTAAGAACAAGAATGCAATCCATGTTAGAATCACGAAGATTTGTGTCTAATCAAGATAGATATAACAGAAGACCATCCTGACATAATAGAAATTGAAATGCAACGCATGCAAACGAGGGAGAACCTGCTTTTAACCAACACAGTGGCTGTTTTAACATGCTCACTCACTTATTTTAACTCAAACAAGAAAAGAAATTCACGTGAGGACTTGAATTAATAAGCATTTTGTTAAGAGTTATAGGCTTGTTTGGGGATGCCTTCCATAGTGCTTTTACACTCCCAAGCACTTTTAAGAGAAACAAATGGGATTTATCAGTATGATAGTGTCAGTATTAAAAGACAAAGAAATCCTAAATATGAGTGTCTAAAAGATCTTTTTTCTGCTTTCATTGGTCAGTAATACTTCCACTTGTATTTTGCAATCTTCACTATACCTCTGTTTAAACACCTATGACTCAATACAATTGTTCAACCAAGATTCTTATTAATTGCACGATGACGCACAATGCCATTATGTGCTAAGATCTGCTGCATCCTGAGCAGGGAAATATTTAGTCAATGAACTAGTTGTAGGAATGCATGGTAGGGGGAACCAAGAACATAGAACATCAACCACCTACCAGTTTTTTGATCCGTCTGAAATCACACTGTCTTCATATTTGCTTCTTACTTTCCAAGGTAATGAAGTACACAAGAAGTACATGTCTGATTATTATCGCCTGATCTTTTCATTGCATTAACTTCTTAGACGTTATTATAAACTTTGTAAAGTAACTTATTTTGTACTAGAATAGTCAAATATGATACTGAAACCACTTAGTTAAGTTATAGATATGACGCAAACAGTAAAGCTTCTTTTATCAAGATTGTCCAAAATGACTGTGTGGAAAGACTTCGAGGCAAATGAAGCACGAGATAAGAAACCAATAATAATCAGACAAATAACTGGATGTCAAGGTCCAAACACAGGCATCTAGAAATGATATAATCACAGTGATATGGGGGTAATGTAAACTGTTCTCCAACTGTGTAGCAAAGAGTATTAGCAGGAAATGTGGAACCAATTGTGATTTTGAAAGAAAAAAACAAAGTAAAACAAATTGATATTTTCCTATCTTGCCTTAACCTTTCCAAGACTCATTTCCTAACTTGCTTCTGCCTTAGTTCACCAAACATCATATAGCAACAATCTTGCATCCCATGACAATGCTACTGAAAAGCTCTAAGCTCATCAACTTGTAACGTACAGAAACGTAAAAGAAAAGTAGACAAGAATAAGCCAAAAGCTCACCCCCTCCCCCCTCCCCCCCTAATTTAGATTGCCTATGAGAAGAAGGAAGAAGAGTAGAAATGATAAAATTACTGAACATTAGATAATATGCAGACACTGTAAAATTTATAAAATCAACTAATAGGCCAACTGAAAAGCAACACAGAAACAACTTGCTCAACGACGAGTAGATTTAAAGCAATCGATCTCACTACTTACCAAAAGAGTATCGGAACCCTAGATCATAAACCTGGTAATATTTGGCATGACTAACTACCTCCAAGAAAAATGAGCTTTTTTTTAGGTTAGCAATGTTTTCTTCGAGGGAGTGTAGATAAGCAATGTCGCCATGACCAAATAATATTCTGATCCCTTGAGCAATACTAGTAGTCGATTCAAAGTAGAGTAGGGAAGAAAGGGGTACTGACTTGGCTGGGCGGCCCATCCTTGCTCGCCACCCTTGATGCGCTCCGGGAAAGCGTAATTAACCGTGAGCACGCGCCCGTAGAGCTCGGCGCCGTCCATGTTGTCCATTGCAGCGGCGGCGTCCTCGCGCTCGAGGAAAGTAACGAACCCGAAAGAGCGGTGCTTCTGGGTGGCCTGGTCCAGTGGCGTCTTCACGTCCTTGATGTCCCCGAAGGGGATGAAGGCCGAATGCAGGATCGCCTCGTTCACCTCCTCCGCCAGCCCGCCTATGACCAGAAAATTAGAAAAAGGGGCAACATTGTCCCAGCATTACAACTGATTGTTCGCTAAGGCAATACGTCGAACAGATTGCAGGCGATGGAGGGATGTTCTTCGACTCACCTACATACAGGGTGTTCTTCTGGACCGGATAGTTCATACTTTGCCTCGTCCTATGCTCCGTCGACCAGGGCGAGAGCGAGAGAGAGAGGAGAGCGTCCGCTGCGCGAATCGTCAAAACACCGAGCTTTCTCGGGGTTTTATTCATCCTCTCTCCCACTGAAACCTGATCACGTGCACTGCAAGAGAGGATAAAGGATGCCCAACCTCACGTGTTTCGCGCATGATGATTATGCTTTTATTTTCTTTATCTATTTTCAAAATTTTAACGAAATTTTTATTTTTTTTATTTTATTCATTTATTCTTTAAGAAATTAATTTTAGACAACATAACTCCCACACCCCTTAGCTTAGGAATACCACTCAACCCACACATATACGTGACCATTGGTCATTATAATGGGGGGAAGTCCGGGGAGTCCTCCCTACCCAGATAAGAAGAAGGAAAAAGAGTGTCTTCGTCTTCTGTTTTCTTTGATCTGGGTTTGAGGGAGGAGAAGCGAGAGAGAAAGGAGAGGGGAAACGGCGAAGGAGTACATGTAAACTTTTATCGACAAGCAGCTAACCAAACAGGGGATATATGTTTCTTATCCTATAAAGATGGATCATCTCCTTATTATGAGAAGGCAAAGGTATAGCTGCAAGCAAGCTGTTTCCCAAACTCTTGCCGCCTCCATTTGAAGGAAATCATCCCAATATATCAACCTTTATGGGCTTTTAAACCGAATATAAAACAATTTATCGGGCCTTCAATACACTTAAGTTGGAGGGCGAATCTTAATCATTTGGGGTAGATACCCTTAAGTTGGAGGGCATGCTCTCACTTATTCAGGAAAAGATAGAGAGAGGCACTGCGCCCAACAGCCAACAGGGAACCCTGCTCCAAGGACATCGAAGAGAGGATAAAAAGGTGAAGTGAAACGAAGCTTGTGGAGAGGGTTATTTTTCGATCGGCTGAAAGCAAAAGCCAAGGCCTTTTCTCTTGTTGTTTTCGTTTGCCTTCTGATGAGTGCTGCGTGTATATATATATATATAATAACAAAGAACACCAAGACCAAGAGTTCCACTGCATGATTAAACAAGTGCTATTTTAAAAAAGAAAAGTAGAAGAAATTTTTTTAAAACGTTGATCAAAAAATTCAGCCGCATACGGAGTACACGCTGTCTTCGCCTTTTACTCATCAGTTAGAAAGATGTTTTGAGCTACTGAGTTGTTTCGTGTATAGTAAAACCAAATCGCTCAGGAAACTTATTTCGATAATAACATTTAAAAATAGATAACCATATAATTTTTTTTAGGCTGGTCCAGTAACCACATCTGATTCAAGTCCCGTACATGGTTCGGCTTGACCTAATAAGTATATAAATGGGCTAATATGGGCCTCAATATAACCTGAATCCGTAACACGAAACTAATTCTAAAAGGCGCGCTCAAACCCCACACGGACATCGATCGATTCCTATAAAACCCTAAACTCTCTCCCCCAGACCGACCGTTCTTCCGACTCCCAGACGCGCAGCAGAGTCACTCTCCATCCTGCTTCTCCGATCTCACCGCCGCCTCCCGGAGAATCTCTCGCGGAGATCTCGTGCCGCTCGCTGCCGATCTCCCCGCTCCAGGGTCCTCCGATGGAATCCCCCGCGGATCGTGACCAGAAATGGCTGTTGGATTGCCTAGCGGCGACGCTCGACACCAGCCGCGACGTCCGTTCCTTCGCCGAGGCCTCGCTTCAGCAGGCCTCTTCGCAACCAGGTTGGATTCTTGTGCGTGTGCGCGTTTTTAGTTTGTTAGTACCGGTTCTCTGATCCAATTGTGTTGCAAGTCTGTTTTTGTGAGCTAAAGTTTAGCTCTTGAACGTTTCTGAGAAATCTTAATTTCTTGTTCTTTTAGAGTTTCTATCGCTCGTTCCATTTTTAGGTCTTATGGTTTCTTCTCGGAATGTTCATTCCGTAGTAGTCACACCTTATACTGAAAGTCGACTTGGTAAGCTATCGGCGATGTCTGTCAGTTGGATGTTGAATAGACAAAATTGGTATATGGATCGTAGTCCAGAATTTTGAGCTAAGGACAACTCTTTGATGTTGTGCTAGACCCCTTACCGTGACACTTGCAGAAATTATGGCTTGTAACAGTTTCTTCAATAGACCTTTAGCTTATGCCTTCTTTACTACTTTCTTAAATTTGTATATCGTAAGTACTATAACGGTTTTCCATGTCTCCTCGTGAAGGTTTTGGAGCTGCTCTATCCAAGATAACTGTCAACAAAGAGATCTCATTTGGATTACGACAAATATCCTTTTTCTTAACTATAGTATTTTGTATTTTTAACTTAAACAGGACTTTCATGCTGCATTTCATGCTTTTGCTTGATAAGGTCTGTTTATTCTGAGCCTTAACTTTCAGTACCTAGCAGCTGTCTTGCTGAAACAATTTATAAAGCAGCATTGGCAGGAAGGTGATGAGAATTTTGTACATCCCATGGTGGCACCTGAAGAGAAGGTTTTTTATTTTCCCCTATTTTTTCTACATTTGTTCTGATTCTTATTTCACATACAGATATTAACTTATTAACCAACCTTAAATTTAGTCTGGGCTTTACTACTTGTTGGTGTCATCGTTGGCATCTTTCTTTTTGTACATTTCCGAATGGTGTGTACATAATTTTCGTTTATATGCATCACCAGCAAGGGCTTTCTAGTTGATGCATTGGCATTTAAGCTGATTTTTCTTTGTATCTCAATTGTACTTTAACAGGTAATTATACGTCAACTTCTGCTTCCTTCCTTGGATGATGCTCATGGGAAAATTCGTACTGCTGTGAGCATGGCAGTTGCATCGATCGCACAGCATGACTGGCCAGAGGAGTGGCCTGAGCTTTTCCCTTTCCTTTTGAAATTAATAAGTGACCAGAGCAATATCAATGGAGGTAATTCAGTATCATGTTAATTTCATGTACCTAAGGATTTGTTTTTTAATTAATAAAGACATGCTAGTTGTTTTATCGACCATATTAAAGTTCCATTTTTCTACACTTGCCATAGTGTCTTACATTCATGTTTATTTTTAGCTAATCATGTATGTTTTTTTTCTCCTTTCAGTGCAGGGTTCTTTAAGATGTTTAGCTCTCCTCTCTGATGATTTGGATGATACATTGGTCCCAAAATTAGTTCCCACTCTTTTCCCATATTTGCACACGATCATATCATCTTCCCATGTAAGTTCTTGATATATGCCTTCACCTGAGTTGATGTTTGTTGTGGTTTAAATTGAAATGTCTCTTTTTTATTTACTTTGCTTCCATTCATCTTCTCTTTTACAGTTGTATGGAAAATCTCTACGTGCAAAAGCTCTTTCAGTGGTTCACTCTTGTGTTTCAGTCTTAGGGTCTATGAGTGGAGTATATAAGGTAATAAATCATTTTCTATGGGATGTGGATATTTTATTTAGTCTTATTTTTTCGTAGAATTTCACTATGGAGATCTGATGGTACAGACAGAAACTGTAGCAATGATGATGCCGATGCTTAATTCTTTGATGGAACAATTCTCTATTATCTTACAAGATCCAGTGAAGTCTGAAGATCCTGATGACTGGGGCATCAGGATGGAGGTAGATTCTTTATTATTACTATCATCTATTTGGTTTAAACTGATGGAAATATTTATGTGAATTCATTATTGCAACATTAGGTGCTAAAATGTCTGCTCCAGTTTGTTCAGAACATTCCCAACCTTAACGAGATGCAAATTTCTGGTAAGTAGCATTTTGAAATATCCTAAATTCCTGCCATAACTGTCTTTCTTCTGCTTGGTTCTGTTGTTCCATTTTATTTTTCTGAGTATTAGAATGGAATATTTGTGCAGTCATTCTTGCACCTTTGTGGCAGACATTTACTTCTTCCCTGGAAGTATATCAATTATCATCAATAGAGGGCAGTCAGGATTCCCATTCAGGAAGATTTGATTCAGATGGTGGTGAAAAAAGTCTAGATTCCTTTATCATTCAGGTACGTGATTCATTTTATAACCCTTCAAACAGCATTATCCATTCTTTAAGTTAGTCTAGGTAAAAATACAGACACACATGAGTAAGACTGTAGTTGAATAATTGTTCTATCTGAGTTTCCTTTTATTTATTTGTGATGTTTCAAAATTGAATTAATAGGCATCTAAGAATAAATTGAAGTGCTGAATTTTTTTAAGGAAAATATGGCGTGTGCCTCTATTTCTATTCATTGATAAGTGGATAGGCTTTTATATAGTTTATTGTAAAACTTAATAGTTTTACATATGCAAACTAGCATGATGCTGATCGCAACCTTTTATAAGTTGATTTTTGAAATATTTTCTTGGTTGTGACTTGCAATTTCCTATGATGCTGATCGCAACCTTTTTAATGTGTTTACATAACTAGTCACCTAGTAAACTGAATTTTGACATACATTTTCCCTCACAATTTGACTGACTTCTTTGGTTTGACAGCAGAAAAGATAAAAGAAACTGTTAGACATTTTCATTGGTTGTTCACTATGTTTTTACTAGTATGATGAACGAATGCTGCAAACATATGACTTTCAGGTTTTTTTGGAAGAATAATCAGGAGGAAAGAGAAGTAGAATACTAGAATCTATAAACTTCTGTTTTCTGTTTTACACTATTGTTTGTGATTAAAAATGTCTTCTCTGATTTGAACTCATTATGTTTGTGACACATTCTCGATCTAGGAATAACAAACAAACCTGTCTTAAATGTTTTAAGATCTAATTTTCTTCCAACTGTTTGTGATTGATCATCTAATGTGCTATTATTTCCCTTTAGTTATTCGAGTTTTTGTTAACAATCGTGGGGAACCCTCGGTTGGCAAAGGTGCACACCAAAACATTGTACAATTACATTTCTTTAGTTTTTAATATATTTTCATATTTTGAACTCTTTTCATTCATGTCAATTGGGTATTACTGAAGGTGATTGGCGGGAATGTGAAAGACCTGGTGTATTACAGTATAGCTTTTCTACAGATAACAGAAGAGCAGGTTTGCACATTTTCTATGCTGCTAAGTTCCTTATGTGTATCCTGAGTTGTGGAAATATATTACCTTCTCCAGAAGTAAATCCACTATTTTTTTTCATTAAAAGATCCACTAGTTTTGACATTGTCTACGTGTGGATAAAATTTCAAAAACTTATTATATTTTTACAGGGACATGAATGGCTTTATCCGTTTATTTATGCTAATTGGACAGAGATCCTTAGTACATAGTCTTCTTATTACAGGATAACTCCATAACTTTGCTTTTAAACATACAAGTGTAACATGATGTTATCTAAATTGTGTAAAACCATGCTTGTGGGACATCTTTATGTAAATATTTCTTTTCAGTTACCTACTTTATGATACTTTTTGAACCCTTTAAAGTCAATCATGTTTTTTTGCCTTCTCTAGCTTTTGTAGATTTCTTCACTTTTTTTTCCATAGTTATTTCTTTGTTCATCATGCATGTTATATAAATTGTTACTTGTTAATCTTTCACTTTATTGTAGGAACACACTTGGTTGTTAGATGCTAACCAGTATGTTGCAGATGAGGAAGATGTAACCTATAGTTGCCGTGTGTCAGGTATGAAAATTTTGAACCTGTGATAGCTGAAGAGTTTCTAGCTGTATTTTGGCAGCAGTTAATTCTAGGAACCCATTTTACAAGATGTCATATAGAATCACCTTCACCTTCTTGTTTCATTGAATCCACCTGGCATTGAAAAGGATAATGCTTCTATATGTTTTATTCTGTTTCCTTCCAATATTCATTGTGGCATAGTCCAACTGATTTGCCAGTTTTACCGTCATACAAGAAAAAAATTGTTTAGGAGCTATTGCTTCATGTTGTGCACTTTGAGTGTAGATCCTTGGTTTGTGATCAATGATAAGAGTGGCACTGAAGTGTGATAGCTAACATTGATTTGGTTAATCACAATATGTGGCTTCCATGTTTTTCATATGATGTTATCATATATTTCATATTGGGAGTTTATGTTCTTGAACACCCTTACTTTTTTTTAAAAAAAATTAGCATTTTAAATTCAGATAAATTTGTTTGTAGGATCTCTCTTGTTGGAAGAGTTGGTTAACTCCTATGGTGGAGAAGCAATAAATTCTATAGTTGAGGCCTGCCAAAGCCGTTTTTCTGAATCATGTCAAGCAAAAGTTGCTGGTTCTACACATTGGTGGAGAGTAAGTAAAACATTTTTGTTCATACCTCATGTTAGGTTTGTTTTATTTGTCTGGATTCTTGAATTTGATATGTTCATAGAAACTTGTGGACCTTGTTCTGGTTTTACTCAGAAACACAAATATCAGAAGTCAAATAGTCCATGGTATTTGGCATAGTAAAAAAAATATCCATCAAGATATCATATTTCTAACTGCTGCACATTGTTTCAGTTGCGTGAAGCATCTCTATTTGCTCTGGTTTCCCTGTCAGAACAACTAATTGAAGCAGAGGTCTGTTTTCATACCCTGTTTGATGCTAAATATCATCAGCATTTATGGTTTATTCACGCTGATGTACCTTCCTAGAATCATTATGTTTTATCCATAGTTTACATTCCTAATAGTTTGAGAAATTCTTTCCTTTGGGTTTCATTTTCTGACGATTTCCTTGAATGTTACCCTTTTTAGTCCTCAAAGCTAACAAAGCTCAACTTGGGGGTTCTTCTTGAGAAGATGATCTCTGAAGATCTGGGAACTGGTAATCATGGATTTATTGTCACTCTAGGAACACGAGATTTTCTTGTACTTAAGGCTGATTCCTTTTTTATTTGCAGGGATCCACGAATATCCTTTTCTTCACGCACGTGCATTCTCGACTGTATCTAAATTTTGTTCTCTGGTATGACATTTGGGCCATCCTTATCATCTCGTTGCCTTGTGTATATGAAGTATTCTGGATGCTGACCATTCTAGAGCACTGTGCAGTTAAGTAGAAGAATATGTGAGCAGTTATTGTATGCTGCTATTCAAGCAATTGCTTCAGATGTGTAAGAAATTATTTCTTATATTCAGGTTGTAATTAGAACTTAGAATATCTTGTTCTAATTTAGACCATTTTTTGCAGCCCAGCACCTGTAAAAGTGGGTGCTTGCAGAGCAATAACCCAACTACTACCAATATTTAGTCACAATGTTCAATCACTTTTATTGAGCCTGCTGTCATCATTGACAACTCTTCTAAGACAGGTACGTAAAAGGTGGTATTGTCTAAGGAAATTTTGTTTTCTATGTGACTATTAGTTCTGTTCCATAACCTTAGGCATCAGATGAAACCCTACATCTTGTCCTGGAAACGCTTCAAGGGGCCATAAAGGCAGGTTTGTATCTTGCTGCCTATAAAATTTGAGAAGCATCTCATTTTTCATACCCTGACTCGTTTTGGTTCCTACTGAAGTATAGGTCATGAACAGTCAGTGGCAATCGAACCTGTTATCTCCCCCATCATTTTGGATGTGTGGTTGCGGCATGTTTCAGATCCATTTATTAGTATTGATGCAATCGAAGTCTTGGAGGTACTCCTATAAATATCATTTTCCAATGTATGTTGACATTGAGATCCTGGGTTGTGCATGCTTGTAGAAACCAAAGCTTATTTCTTGGTCACAATGTTTTTGGTTCTTAAAATGTTAATTAGTACGTGCTAATTACAACCTACAAGAACTGTGATAAGCATATGCTGCAAGATGAATGCTGTATATGCTAGAGGCCGTGACATTTTCAATGTGATATTTTTCTCCATCATTTTCCAATGTATGTTGGCATTGAGAGGTTCTTAAAATGTTAGTTAATACGTGCTAATTACAACCTACAAGAACTGTGGTAAGCATATGCTGCAAGGTGAATGCTGTATATGCTAGAGGCCGTGACATGCAGTGTTTAAACCTACAATCTAAAAAAAAAATCTTGAGAATCTTGACTTGAGAGGCCCTCCCATCTCCCATCTTCTGAAATTGAAAGGCCCTGGCTTGATTGACTAAGCCTAAGGTTTTGATGGAGTAAATCATGCTGCAAAACCTACTTTGTTGTTTTGTTGTTTCTATTTTGTTCAGATGTATGCTTCATTAGTTGATAGTCTAAAACTTCTTTATAGTAATAAATTTTGTTGAATTCATAAGATTGTTTAGCATTTCAGGCAATCAAAAATTCTCCAGGATGCCTGCACCCACTGGTATTGCGGATTTTACCACCCATTACATCTGTGTTGGAAAAGGTAAATTTTATTTTCAAAAGATAATTGTTATTAGTGGCTTCTTATGGATTTCAAGGAACATATTTGTTTTCTATCTTTCTTCAAATGCATCAGCCGCAGATCCAGCCTGAGGGTTTAGTTGCTGGCTCACTGGACCTTCTGATCATGTTGCTGAAAGTAAGTTCTCTAGTATCTTGTTTGACTTCTGATAGATCTTGAGCAATTTGAGATGAGTTATTTTTCTTTTACTGGACTTCTGGATGACAATCATTAAGTAGGATATACTTTATTGTAGAATGCCCCTACAAATGTGGTGAAGGCTATCTTTGATGGATGCTTCAGTCATGTAATCCAAATTGTCATCCAAAGTAATGACCATGCAGAAATGCAGGTAAAGTTTCCACTCTAGTATAATTCTTGTTATGCACCTTTCGTGGTGTGTATTTATATGATATGCACCAAAATTTTAAATATTGGTTGTGTTGGTCCAGTAGGTAGTGTTTGTCAATCCAACCACGGACTTATATGTGGACCATTCAGTTCACTCTGTTAGCACGCTTTCATCACATTGCTACCTGCTATGCACAAGCATCTGTGCTGACACATCTAAGCATGAGCATTGAACAGCCAGTACATACCCAAGAATTTTGTAGAACCATTATGACTTTCTATAATTACAAATACACCCTCTATTCCCCATTAACAGTAAACATTAATTAATTGACAAAGATTAGACAACTAGCGGCATTGGAGTGTATGGGGCAATGCCTTAAATTTCTAGACATCTCATAAGCCGCCTTAGACCCTCACAGTTGGTTTGTCTCCTATTATGAATTTTCTGGTGCAGTATGATTTAAGGGAGGTGTTGTCCTAGCTTAAGTTTCTTTCTGCTATGTTATGTTTTTCTTCTTTTTTCTGTTTTCTTTACTTAGACATCCTTTTGGGATGATGTTATATCGTTTCAGAATGGTGAAATGAATGCAATGTTTTTTATTTAAAAAAAGTAAACATTAATTAATTTAACCATTTGTATTGCTTACAAATTGTCTCTTAAAATCCAATAGTTATCTTATATATTATTTAGATTTTCTTTTTGAAAAAATTGGTATGCTTGATATAAATATTTCCATAACCGAGCGTCCTAACACTCAGGATGCTCTTGGTACCAGATCTTGATCAGTATGGGTACTCTTACACAGATTTTAAACCTTGATATGCACTTACTTCATCTCCATATTGAAATTCAGAATGCAACAGAATGTTTGGCTTCCTTTCTATCTGGAGGAAGACAAGATCTGCTAATGTGGGGTGGTGACCCAGGCCTTACTATGAAAAGATTACTTGATGCTGCTTCTAGGTAGGTTTCTATAAACTTGCACCCAATGCCCTTCTTTTATGTTGTCCATTGTAGTTTACAAATTCATTTGATGGTGCAAAGCTATGCTAGTTATGTTGGTCTATTGCAGAATTGCATATCATTGTTCTAATTTTTTTGGATTGATTCTCAATTCATTAATTCTTCCACAGGCTTCTCGATCCAGACCTAGAAAGTTCAGGATCGCTTTTTGTTGGCAGCTATATTTTGCAACTCATCTTAAACTTACCATCACAGATGTCTTTGCACATTCATGAGCTTGTTGCTTCTATTGTGCGACGTATGCAGTCAAGTGAAATATCTGGTCTGAAAAGTTCCTTGATTGTCATTCTTGCTAGATTGGTAATTATCTGTTGCTGGAAGTTATCTTCCCTCACTCTCATCGAGGAATTATTCTTGCAATAAATTGTGATGCCCTTTTCATTTTTTTCAGGTACATCTGAGTGTTCCTGATGTTGATCAGTTTGTTAATTTGTTGCTTGCTACTGCTGCTCAAGGCTATGAAAACTCACTGGCGTATGTGATGCCAGAATGGACTAAGTTACAGGGTGAGCAGTCTGTTCAATTCATAGTTCTACTCCAATTCTAACAGATTCACAAAAAAGGGGAGGGAATTTGAGATGTTCCCGATAGTCTGTTGGTTTCCTTTTATTTATTATTAAGTAATTAGGAATTTATAATTTTGACGTAGTACAGAGGATGCTTATAATGTAAGCAGAATGATGTTGAAATTCTTGATTGTACAGAATTCAGTCGTTAACTTATATAGGGTTTTTTAATCAAAATTTGACCTACTTAACCCAGACCTAATCAGGCCCTTTTTGCCCATTGAATTATTCTTTCTTGTTTCTTACCTGGGAGTTTTCATTATTTGTCTGTTCATCATTGAATTTTAGTCCCCTCTTGATGTAGGTGAAATTCAAGGTGCTTATCAGATAAAGGTCACAACAACTGCACTAGCTTTGCTGCTGTCAACACGTCATACTGAACTAGCAAAGATGAATGTCCAAGGGAATTTAGTCAAGGTTGAGGTTTTTTCTTCCTGCATCTATGTTGTCCTTTTGGAGAGCATTAGAATTTTGAAAACTTGTACATATTATGAGTTTACAGCCAAGTGCAGGTATAACTACACGATCAAAAGCAAAATTAGCTCCTGATACATGGACCACTATTCCACTACTTGCGAAGGTAGGAAGCATTTTCTAAACTTATTGTTGGATTTATTTTGTCGTTGACTTTTTATAATTTGTTTGTCATGTCATCGGTAGGATTCAATTGGTTTGTGAATTGGAAGCGGTTGGATACTTGGATATGTTTTATGTTCATAAATTTTATGACTGGTTTTTTAGGACTTTTAGTCATAAAGGCCTTTCTGAAAGTAATTTCTGATGAAATATTGTGCATCTGCAATGCGGCATGCCTTTCATGTTTTTATCATGCGAACCTAAGGATGGATCGTTGTGCAGATCTTTGCACTATTAGCGGATGCTCTTATTGAGATACAAGAGCAAGTCTTGGATGATGATGACGAAGAGGTAGTTACGTCAATTCAGCTTCTTTCTGCACAACTTTCTTATAGTGGTCATTTTGCTAAACAAGCAGCCGCTGCAGGATAGTGAGTGGGAAGAAGCTTCAAACGGCGAGAGTGGTGTTCAACAAGATATAATTCAATTAACTCGGCCATCAGCTGTTAATCCATCAGTTGAGGATCTTAATGGCATGGCAAAGGTGGCATTTGAGGAGGTGAGGATGTGTACATGAATTGTCACAAATCATTTCCTTGATGGAATTCATTATTGCACACTCTTTCAAATCTTTTTAATCTGCTTCCGGGACTTTTAGGATGAGGATGATGATTATGATGATGAACTTACTAAAGTTGATCCACTAAATGAGGTTAGTCATCTCAACTTAGGTTTTCTTAAAATCATTATTGCGGATATGCAATCTTCTTCTCATGGAATATATTCCTCATTGGCAGATCAAAGTGGCAGATTTCTTGACAAATTCTTTCTTGAACTTGTGTACCACAGACCGATCACTTTTTGATCATCTTTTCCAGGTACATGTTTATATTCCTAAAATTACCAGATCCCACCCCTATGTTCAGTGAATAGAGGAAGATTAAAAAAATGCTATCCACCATAGACGTTCATATGCACATTGACATTTAATAATCTGCATAGCATCAGGATGTCATGTTGTAAATTGTTCAAATTTTTATTAGGATTAATCTGTGAGTGCCATTTGCTAATGCTGCTGCTACTCGTCTTTTGCAGAGCCTGACAGATGTACAGAAAACTGTTGTAAAAAAGGCCATAAGCAAAAGCAAATTCTGACAAATGTGGGTTATTATTTCCGAGTTTTACCTGGTTGATCAGAGTGAATCGAAGGGGGAGGAAGAAGAATTGAAGTGATACCACAGTTCGGGGTTCCGTGGTTGTAAGACGGTGTTGAGTGTATAGTTAGAAAGCTTTTTTTTCTTTCCCTGTTTTTGGTGGTGTTGAGTAGTTGATCGCTGGAGGTGTCACCTGTTGGGACGTAATTAAAACATGATGAGGGATAGGAAGGATAATGGCGTGCTCATTTTTTTATTTATAAAACATCATTATTTTTTAAAAATATTTAAAATGTCATTTGTATATATAGCAACGATTTCAACGGGGTGTAGCTTCACTTGGTTCTGGTTAATCTAACCAGTTCAATGCATTCCTATGTTATATCTCTTCATGAATGTGATGATCGTTCAAAAAAAAAATCTTTAAGGTGATGTGATCAAGCACTTGAAGCAAACCGAGTCCAGATACAGGTCGACCATGGCAAGAATTAAATCCTCAGTTTTTCTCACAATTAAGCAAGTTATAAATTGAGAAGATTTCTAGCTCTAATAACGGGCACTGATAATATTCCATATTGACACAGAAATGTGAGGGCCTGCAGAGGAGGATGGATGAGGAGTGGGTCGTAGTAGTAGCACTAGCTTTGTGGAAGAAGTCCACTCCATTGCAAGTAAAAGTTATAACCTCTTTCACTGTTAGACGCGCTTAAGCGCACTCGTCTTCTTCAGGCTTAGGCTTGGATGCACCCTCCATTTCCATCTCGGCTTTGATGTCATTGATGCTCTTCTCCAGTTCATCGATCTTGCTTCCCATTTCATCAAGTGGATTTGCAGTTAAGAGCAACATTCATCCGATATTTGGATTCAGTGACATATAATATATATATAAGAAGAGATGGCAAAGATGATTAAGGATTGCGCAAAGGATATTCTTGGTAACAATGTTCTCAGACATTGCCTGAAACCTGGTTTTCTGTAGAAAGCAACCATCTGATGTTAGTAGCCAGCATACATGTACAGCTACACTGGAAACACTATTCATCCTGAATAGCTTGGCTTACCATTTGCACGAGGAGGTTTTGTACCTGTAAAATCGGTGAGCAGTTTAGCAAGAAAGCAACTAATGCCGTAAGTTACAATAGAAGAAAAGTCCAAATGGCCATAAATTATTTGAATAAAGGAAGACCATAATCTGGTAATAGAACTCACAAACGCTGTCATATCAGCAGTGCTCTGAATCGAACCTTCATTGTCTTGATCAGATTGCTGTATGTTTGTGCAGGTTGAGGCCATAAGCAATAAAAAAATTGGTCACATAAAAAATAGAAATATGGCAGTGAAGATAAACATTTTATAGGTAAAGTGGGGAAGTTGACTGCTCAATAGAACATCATAGAATCTCATTATACAAATAGAAATATAGATTATTTTAATAACGAAAGATCAGCAATTGTCAACACTCTCCAGAAGAAAGGAAAACAAATAATATTGAAGTTATCAGCAACAAAACCTGCAATTCACGATGAATTAAAATCTTCTAAAACCAAAGGATAGACAGGACGATATAAAAGCAGTTGATCTGCTAAACCAGCAAACTACAGCAGTTCTTTTTCCGATGCGAAATCTCAGTATCGATTAACACCTCTATTCCACCATTTTTTTTCAAAATGAATTCATGCTTCTTTTCACCTCATAAGTTGTATTTCAAAGAGCATCAAAGTATGGCGAAACTTCTGTTTGTTCATGTTTTTCTCCTCAGCCAGATGAATTCCAAGCAGGCTACTTTTGTTGATAAATGGAAACATATATCTATAGTGTCATAAGAACAAGAACAAACAAGTAACAAGTATAGAAGTTAAATCTACCTCAAAAGAAAATAAAAGGTTAAATCCACAAGTAAAATGATCAGGAAATCCACCAATTTCCAGTTCAATCTCAAGGAACTTTCTCAGAATCAAATTTCAGGACAACAAAATTGAGAAATCCTACTCATACAAGTCAAATCGTGCCAAACCTATCAGATTCACCAGTAAAATAACTTAAAAAATGGAAAACCAACATGGAAAATGCTCAACGATCGTAAGCACATCAAGATCACATTCTATTACTAATTAATATTTCCTCACTAAACCAAGACAGATCTTAATCATTCAAGCCGGGAGGCGAAAGGCAACAAGATCTAGACCCGAAATGTAGGGAGAAAAAAAACACAGCAGAACAGAAAGACAGAGATCGAAGGTTAGGATTTCCGATCGGACTTACCTTGATGACTGTGGGAGTGGTGGCAGCCATCGGCGAGAGGAGATCGGAATCCTAGAAAGAGCAGCGGAGAAAGCGAAGGAGAAAAAAAAGGCAACACAGAGAAAGAGGAGGCAAAGGGATTTGTAATTGTTTTATAGCGTGTCGTCGGATCGACGAATTCAAAATTTAAAACGGGTTGTAATGTCCGCTACAAACGATCAACTTGGACTCGGCCGTTATAAATATTACTACATTATACATCATATATAACACTAATGTGACATAATGCCTACTAGGCCAGATAAATGTCTAATTATTGATCTCATTATTTGTCAGTAATTAAATAAAATTAATTAAAAAATACCACCTGACCCTAAAACATGCACGCTTTACCAATAAGAGTGATAACTAGTATTTACATAATAAATTTCTCAATTAAATAATCAGTGCTAACATGATTTAAAAATTATAAAGCTTATTATTGACTCATCTTAATTTTAAAAATCCTTTTGATCTTAACTATTAAAGATAATTATTAAACTAAAAACCACGTTATATTTCAGAATTTATATATTTTACCATCAAAACCCATTGACTAGAGATTATATACTTTTTTAATTTAAACAATTGGCTCTATATAAATGTTTAAACAATTGACTCTATAGGTTTAATATTTATTTTCTTATAATTAAAAAATATAAGGTTAAATTATAGTGGAGTAGGTTTTATTTTTATATATTTTTATATTTTATTAAGTATTATTATTCTAATAAGATACTTATTAATTTTAGTTGTACATAAAGTAAGTGTAAGTTTATTTGGTTAGAGCTTTAACCTCTTGTATGTTCATCATGTACATTCTAATTATAAGTTTTCCTTATTAAGCACTTCTAATATCAACAATCTTTGTGCATGCTCTTGATCATCACCATTCGACGAATTTGGTCTCCTCCTCCTCCCATGCATTCGGACTAATAATAACATCCCGCGTAGCTCCGGAAACCCCCAAAATAATCCTCCCCTATTTCTGGAAGACAAAATCCAACCTCCTCCTCTGTTTCCTTTCCCTCCCCTCGATTCCTTCGTCTACAATTACCCAAGTGGAGGAGGAAAACCACCGCGAGAAACTGCGCCCATTCCATCTCTTCTCCTCCGCCATTCCTTCTTCTTCGTCGACAAACCGGTCGAATCAAGAAGGAATCGAGGAGAAGAGGTCGGTAGGAGCATCGACCGGATCAAAAATCAATCAAGAATGGTCGGTTTCAACAACTTCATCATCGGAATCATCAACACCATCACCCTCGTTCTCTCCCTCCCGGCCCTCGGCGCCGGTCTGTGGTTCCGCCTCAACCCCGCCAACCAGTGCGAGCAGTTCCTCAGCCTCCCCCTCCTCTGCCTCGGCGGCTTCCTCTTCGTCGTCTCCATCTTCGGCCTCCTCGGCGCCTGCGGCGGCGTGCGCCCGCTCCTGTGGCTCTACCTCTTCGTGCTCTTCTTCCTCATCATCTCCGTCTTCACCTTCACGGTGTTCTCCTACGTGGTGCTGAGCAAGGGCGCCGGCCATGCGGCCGCCGGCGTGGGGTTCAAGGAGTACAAGCTGAGCGCGTACTCGGACCTGATGCAGAAGATGGTGGCGGACTGGGAGACGTGGGAGGACGTCAGCGGGTGCTTGAAGGATGCGATGGTGTGCAGAGGCAGAGACAAGGGTGGGTTTGCGGGGTTCGTCGACGACAGGGACGCCGAGGAGTTCCTCAAGGAAGACCTCTCGCCATTGGAGGCAGGGTGCTGCAAGCCCCCGACATCCTGCGGATTCGAGTTCAGGAACGCCACGTTCTGGGTGGCGCCCGAGGCAGGGCCGGAGCCGATGGACGAAGACTGCAAGCTGTGGAGCAACGAGCAGGACAAGCTGTGCTACGCCTGCGGCGCCTGCAAGGCCGGCGTGCTGGCCACCATGAAGAGCAAGTGGAAGGAGGTCTTAGTCTTCAACGTCAGCCTCCTCGTCGTCATCATCGTCCTCTACTCCCTCGGCTGCTGCACCGTGCGCAGCAAGAAGTCCGGGAAGAAGTACTACGGGGGCGGACCATGAGGGCAATGGTGTTGTGATTGGTTGTATATATGTGGGTGTAAAGATTTAATTGATTTGTCTCTCATTCATAAATATAGAATAAGGTGCATGAAGTAAAAATACGTGCTTACCACGATGTATATTTGTGTGATTCTTAAAATTACGAATAATTTCAATAATTTTAAAATTACATAGATAGAAGGTTAATACTAGTTGGAATTAATGTGTTATATAAATACAAGGCTTCTCTCCTCAGTGGCCAAAATTTTCCTTTCCCTAAGGTACTGAAATAATAAAGAGAACTCAATTCAACCATCTAGCAGTTTCATTAGGCACTAAGTAACTGAACATTAATCATCACGAATGTAAACCATTTATGAGAAAACTCTACACATGGGTCAAACTCATTATTATGCATGTTTCCTTCCACCGTCTTCAAAGCACCATATCTTTTATCATTAATGAAACTTTCCCAGAGAACGACATTGCCTTCTTCAGCAATTGGATTAACTTCTGGAGTACCATCAACATTCCCAGAACTGTTCAAGCTAATTCAAACAGTTATAATTAAAAATCAACACCAGCTGATCCACAGAGTAATTGTTACTTGCTCCTCCAGTTTGTCTAGGAAAAACTGAACTACATCAGCAAGTACGATAACAATCTTCTGATCTGAATTTAATCCTTGCTGTATATCAAAAAGTATTCCTTTTTATATTCATTTGTATTCAAACCAATTAAACTAGCCATATTGAGCAACGATGCCAATGTCCCGTTCCGGTTCAACGCTACCTTATAGCAAGAAGAAACTACGCAATGCACTGAGATTGCAGGATAGCAGTTCAGTTAACAATTCCTCTCTTACTGCTTTGCTCGGCCTGTTCAAAGCTAACCTCGCCGCCATTGAGAACTTAGGAATCATGAAAATAGTCCAAATTCAGGGTCGATGGGTAAGAAATGCATCCCATTAGCACAAATTCAGGTCATACGGCCACCAAGCGTATAGTCAGCAGACCGTGCAGGTGCATTAATATTAATTCTTTTAATTTATTTCCCTTCTCTTAGAATGACCGTAGACATGATCACCAATCCCATCGAACTAACATCTGAGACTCCCTCTACACCCTTTGACCAAGAACCACAGCAGCTAACTACGCATTGGAACACAGCCCGCCGAGTTGGTGAAATATTCAGTCTCCTAATTGGTTTGCTGGTCGAATGTTATCTAAATGATATTGAGGTGAGTTGATTGATTTTGGCCGGTCGGATTCCAGAAACTTTAATGTCGATTTTAGTTGCTTAAAGTTAATTACTAAACTATAGAGCTGGCTGTAGGCAACTTCCAAAAATCAAGAATACCAGCAAAAAAATATTAAAAGTTAAATTTCTCGGTTATTTAAGAGCCGAGTTTTCACCCTCAAATCTTGGTTGTTTTACTTAATCATTCCAACTATGTTCATATTCACATTCTTTTTTCATATCTTGGAAGCCTACTACTATTTATATATCTATCTTTGATTTTAACTTTACTAGAGAAATACAGTATGTAAAATATATATTAAACAATCCAAAATCAAAAAAGTAGAGATACTGAATCCTGCTAGATACTGAATCGTGCTCGGACTGACCTACTAGGAATACATTATATAAATCAAGCCCATACCATCGAACCGTAATATTACAGTCCTAATCGACACATCGTTGGATTTAGGCCATCTAGCATGGGTTAACTCGGGTCAGATCCATGGATAGCTCAACCCGATTTACACCTCTACAGATCTTCAAATCCTATTCATCATGGGAAATATGATTTATTAAAAATAAGCATAAAACTTCATTCTAGACATAAACGTAATATTTGTGTCTGGATCCAAGTAACGGGTCTGTGACACTTACGCACCATAACGGCAGACATATTCTATGCATGCTAATACCAACGAAGGCAAATCTACCACTCGATCGCTTCCTCATCTTCCTCCCTCACCAGCCACAATTGAAGTCCTCTCAAGCGTGCGTCTCCCGCAGCAGAAGTAGCACTTGGTCAAGCGAGGGCAGCAGCACTGCTGGTGGCGGAGGAAGTAATGGCGATTTTGGCGTTTCGAGCTGCTGCGGCTGTGGGGGCGGCGACGGCCAGTTCCCGTCCTCCTCTTCCCAAGCCACAGCGGCAGCAGCAACACCCGATGAAGCTTCTTCAGCCGAAGACGACAGAACTTCCTCTTCGGACCATGCCCCCCGCGGCGCTCTCCTTCGTCGTCCTCCTCTCCGCTGCCGGCGATGCTAAAGCCTTCTCCTTTCAGAAGGAAGATATCGTCTCTTCCCTCACCAAGGTGACAAATTGATCCCCTTTTATCAATCAATTAACCTTGTCCTCAATCATCAATTTCTTCCCCCCTTTTTCGGTTCCGTGGTAGGCGGAGGATGCAATTGGTCAGGCATCGGATGTCGCTTCCGGCGTTTGGGGCTTCTCGGTGGGCGTTTTCAGGACCCTGACGGAGGCTCTCAAACCGGGGGTGGACGCTGCGCTGCCGATCCTGCAAGGCGCCAGCGATGTGGCGTTGAAGGCAGCGTCTCCGATGGTTTCCGACGCTTCCAAGCAGGCGAAGGAGGCGCTTCAGAGCGCCGGAGTTGATCCGAGCCCCGTGTTGTCCGCGGCACAGGTCGTTCCCTTGTTCTCCTTCGATTTAATTTCCGAATAGGCAGTCATACTCAAGAGTTTGATTTTTTTTTTTTTTTACCTCGAACAGACGATTGCAGGTGCAGCACAACAAACCACAAAGATCATAGAAGGAGCAAAACCCCTTGCTTCAGCCACCGTGGAGAAGATCACATCCTCAGATCCCTCGGTGGTCGTCGTCAGTGCTGGAGCATTGTTCATCGGCTACCTGCTCCTCCCACCCGTTTGGTCGGTGTTTTCTTATGTCTTCCGTGGCTACAAAGGTATAACAAAGACCATCAAAGCCTGGAAACAGATCAGTGCTTAGCTTACGGGATGATCATTTTGTAAGCTACATTTCAGCATCTTGAACGTCTACATAGCACTGACCAAAAAAATCGCTCTGCTTCTTAAACAGGCGATCTGACCGCTGCACGGACGCTTGACCTAATTTCCAACCAAAATTTTGCTTTGGTCGATATAAGATCGGAGAAAGACAAAAACAAAGCGGGAATTCCTCGCCTCCCGTCGAACGCAAAGAACAAGATGATCTCAGTGCCGTAGGATTTGTCCTCTGTTCTCCGCGCTTGCCTGTTTCCATGCTGAAACAAGATGCAGTTATTCATCTATCTTCTTCTTCCTGCAGTTTGGAAGAACTACCGGGCAAGATAAGAGGGCTGGTGAGGAGCCCGAGGAAAGTGGAAGCCGATATAGTTGCGCTGAAGATCTCCTACCTGAAGAAGATAAACAAAGGATCGAAGATCGTCATCATGGACTCGTGAGTTGTATTCATTTCGAACATGAGTTGTATTCATTAGACAGTCTCTCTCTAATGAATTCGTTGGATGGCGGCGTCTGGTTCAAATTAATGTGCAGCTACTGTGATGTGGCGAAACGCGTCGCGAAGGAGCTCACTAGCCTTGGCTTCAAGAACTGCTGGGTGATGGTGGATGGATTCTCCGGAGGGAAGGGATGGTCGCAGAGCAGACTTGGGACGGACTCCTACAATCTGTCGCTGGTAGAGATTCTGTCTCCGACGAGGGTCATTCCTGCCGCTGCTGGTCGGTTCGGCACCACGAAGCTTCTCCCTGGAAGTGCTGATAACTAAACCTTGGATGAGCAGGTGTTGTTTAGCTGTGTGGTAAATTCTTTTTTGTAAAAAATTAATTTTGATATCCAATCTACGTGTTCATTCAATATGGGATTACAACTCAAAAGATTCGGCACCAGATAAACGACGTCCATGAACTCGTACCCAGACGGCCACACCTTCTTCCTACCCAGTCGCCCAACTCACACTGGAGAAGCTATTCGACGCCAACGAAAAAGGAGATCCCCGAAATATTTAACTTGTCCAAGGATAAGAAGGTTGCAAGAGAGGATTTCCTCATTAGTAGACAAGCAGGTTCAAAGCGAGTTTGCTTTATTAACATTTTTACAACATCTCATCAGCACCGAAGAAGATGACCGGACGCCAGTGAACCCACCGGCCAGAGATGAATCTGACCTTACACACACAACACCATCACATAAAGCTTTCCACTATGAAAACTAAAAAAAAACTATATCCTCAGCAGCTCCATGAGATAGATAGTCAACTTCCAATCGGCTAGTCTTCCTGAAGCACCTCGCAGCACATCCAGAATGCCCATAGCAAATCTCAGAAGCGGCCCAGTATTGTAGCGCACACCACCAGGGCACTACCACCGGATCCTGGTTCTGACGCCTTACGGAACAAAGAAAATCCATGTCGTCTTATGATCTGATGCTGAAATGTATCTCTAGAATTGAACATAGAATCTGCATTCGTCCCGTAGAAAAACATTTTTAGACCTATATTATGTATGTAGATCAGCCTATCACACAATTTTGAAATTATATTGTATGAAAATGAAACCATTCTCAAAACTAGAAATATTTTCTTCCACAACATCTGGATGTTTAGATCAAGAATATAAACAAGTGCCACAAATATTCCAGTACTGAGCTTATATATCCCTTAAAAAGGAGTGTCAGCACACATCAAAGAATGCCAACAAGTGAAGCGCGGGGGAAAATAAATATAGGGGACTATTTCATCCCTAAGGTACGAGTATATGGCCAGAGGGGCAGACGTATAGTCCCGGATTTGATAACTATATTAACAACCTGATAACAAAACTATACGACGTAAATGACGGTGAATAAAAAGATTAAAGCAAATTGACAAAAAGCGAGCCAAATCAACTACCATGCCGTAACACAAATGCAAAAGTAAATGTTTCTCAACATTTAAAAACATTTAAAACATTATCGGACGGCAAAAAGGAAATCAAGATATCAGAGTAAAAAATAAAAGAACCAACTGTATAAAAAAGAGCATTGCTCCTCAGACATCCAAGGAAGGATTGGGCAGCACAAGCTCTCAAGCCTGGCAGGGCGAAAGCACTCAGGCGGCTACTGCGAATGTTTTGAGAAACAAGCCTTAGAAGTTGTCATCATAGGAAATCAGCACAGCAAGAATTCTTCAATAAACAATTGACCGACGTAATAATAATAGATCTCAAGCATCCAAGGAAATTTTAAGCTGCACTAACTCTCATGCCTGACGAGGGGAAAGTTATTAGGTGGCTTCAGGGAAAGTTCAAAGAAACAGGCCTTTGCATTAATTATCAGTAAATGACATGATCGATTGATAAAACAAATCAAACACGCAATCCAGAAACACAAAAATGACCGATTGATCTCAGACATCCAAGGAAGGAATATAATGAGCAGCACAAGCTCTCAAGCCTGGCAAGGCGAAAGCTCTCAGGCGGCCACTGCGAATGTTTTGAGAAACAAGCCTTAGATTTGTCATCATCGACTTATCATTGTCGAACACAGGTTTAAAAACGTCTTAAAATCAGCTTCTGAAACGAGACAGAAGGATTAACCCCAAGAGCAATTTAGCAGTACTGAGAAACCTGTCTGATCACAGGTAGGAAAATGCAAAGCAGAGGCGAACGTCATCAGGCGGCAACTGAGAATGTTTTGAAAGCCTTAGATTTCATCATCATCGTCGAACCATTATCGAGCATTTGAAAAAAAAAAATCGAACCTTTTAGGACAAGACGATACAAGAATAGACAGAAGAAGTCTTTCCATACAAAATACACTGATTCATCTCAGACATCCAAGGAAGGAAAATATTGAGCAGCACAAGCTCTCAAGCCTGGCAAGGCGAAAGCTCTCAGGCGGCCACTGCGAATGTTTTGAGAAACAAGCCTTAGATTTTGTCATCATCGACGTATGATAGTGAGAGAACAAAAGAAACTAAACTTACCGCGGTTCAATCTCATGATCGAAGGAACGAAACACTAACGATAAGACGATAAATGATCAAGCAAAAGGCCATAAACACCTAAAATGCATGGAATAGAGCAAGAGAAAACCTAAGACTTCCAACTACAGAAATGATCGTGCAGCGGAGGTAAGGACTCTGCGGCGAGGTCGATGATTAGGGTTTATTGCCATGGATGACAGCAGCGGGGAGCGTTCCCTCCTTATATAGAGAGCTCCGGAAGCTTCTAGTTTATCAAGTGGGCTATTTCAGCGGGGCCTTTCTGGGCTTAAAAGCATATAAGGGACCACGAGTGGAATTTGGGTTTCAGGTCCATTTTGTAAAGCCTACGAATTAGGGCGGGGGATCCTTTCAACCGTTCCTCCTATGCGCGCTCTCTTCGGCTGCTGCCCGTAAAACTCCGGTTCCCCCACCGGAATCCCTCTTCCGTTCCCATTCATCCAGCCGATGCTTATGCTCCGGTTGCCGATGGTCAGATGCTCATGTCTGAATGCTTTGTCTTTCTCACGGTATGTTTGTTCTATTGATTTCCTTGGATATAGTCATTATTAGAATTTTTAGGGAATTACGTAAGTGGTGATTCCTGCACTCGAAATTAAGGAGTACTCGTGCGTGAATGAATTATAACATGTTCGGTTTACTGTAGTTGATCCAGGAGTAATGATAAGATGGAAAATGAAGAATGATTGGTCATAGATTTAGAAACAGATGCAATTGGTAGGACTTGGTGGATATTTTCTTACATAGTCTCAAACACCGGGGAAGGATGTAGGCTTCTTTTTTCTGTTCTACTTAAATCATTCTGATCCTCTAGGATATAGAATAGTTGTGTGTTAAAATTACTCGATGTTCCATCATGTTGAGTGTGTTTAATATGGCATGATTGAACTTTAGTTAGTGCTTTTTCTTTATCATGAGACAAGTTGTATCTATTTTGTTGGATGTAGTGTTATCCTCGTTATCCTTATCCTCCAGTCAGCTTGCCTCCCAAATGTTTCAGTGATGGATTATGTTGGTACTTGAGTGTTGGTTGCATATCCTTGAGGTACATTGACCATATTAATACTCATAATGTTGCTATCATTCTTATTTTACAAATTCTCTATATTGGTCTACAACTTCATATTAATAAATAGACCTATTAAAGTTCATGGGGATTATAGATTGGATAGGCCTTGTGGAATATATGTTGTTGAATTCGTCACAGGTTTTGGGTTAAGTATTATGTTCCTCTTATAATTCTCATTTATAGGCTTAAACTAATGAGCAAGGAAAACAAAGCCGATGGTGGGAGCTGCCTGCCGTGCTACTAATATCATTATACAATTTTCATTTATATTGTGAAATTGACGTAGCAGTAACTGATCCTTCGTTTATGTATGTTCTGCAGTTCTCCATCCGCTTTTTCATTATAACACAGGGATCTCCATAGAGCCAGTTGCTTGGGAGCTCTAGTGGACTATATTCTTTCCTGTATTGAAGGTTGGATTTGAGCGTTGTCTTTTAGCTGGATTGTAAAGCAGAAATGTTTTTACTCCAAATGCAGAGAATACTGATCTTCAATGTAAGTAGCATTCAAAGAGGTTTATCAATGAAACCAAAATTCTACTTCCAGGTTACATTTCATATTTTAATTATATAAATCACCAATGCTGTGTTGTGTACACTATATAGTATATACTATAACCAAATTTTGTTGCTGACTAAAATGGAGTTTCCAGTAAATCTATATTTATTATTAGACTCTAGGAAATTCCTAGAACCTTCATCTGTGGTTTTAGTGAAAGCATCAACAAATGCTTTAATTATGTTTGGAGAATTTCATGGTTAGTCTGTACTTGTTGGTTGATTTTTTGCCATTCTGGAATTTTCAATGTGCGTGTTTGTTTTACTGTTCAATTGGAGGGATATTTGTGATTGTCTTCAGCGGTTGATCTATCAGGCCTAGTGAAAATGAACTTGTTGCATTGGGGCCCCATATTCTATTGGCTTGATCATACACATTTCAGGTTTTGAATCTACTACTCATACACATAAGACATTGTGTTAGAAATATACTTTTCTTTATCTTGGGGTGATTTTTCTGTGTTTTAATCTTCATCAGTACATGGTTGATGGTTCGAATGGAAGAATTGTCCTTTAGCTGCAAGAGTGGCATTGTTTTAGCTGCAAAGTTATGAAGAATGTCCATTCCTCAGAGAATTTCATTTATTTATGAGGCAACTTGAGCCATTGATGAAATCGCATGGACAATTTTCACATGGATCTGATTGTAAGGAATTGTAAGGTCGATTTTTTTGTACGTGCCGCAATTAAAGTTAGTGTTAGAAGAGTGGTAAGGGATTACTACCCCACAATTTTTCTTATGGTTCCTGTGAGGACCCCAGAAGAAAAAAGGGCAATTGATTATGTTAGAGGACAAATATTTCGTACCCTCTCTCTAGAAGTATTTAAGGACCATTTTCCTTGCATACAGCTAGACTATAAGAGTACTTCTATAAATCCTAAGGTCCCTATGAAAAGTGATGATGATCTAGCACGTGAAAGGAGAACATTATGTGATCTAGCCTTTCACATCCTCCAATTATTTTAGAGGACCATATTCCTCTTATTTACTTGCTAAATGATCTACATCCTTCTCAAGACTTGATGCTGTAAAATATAAAAAGATAAGGGTCCCCTATCTAATATATATGTACATCTATATTTGTGATGACATAAACTTGGTTGCATCACTACACGATTTAGTTAGATGTAATTTGTTGAAACACATTCATCCATTATAATGACATGATTGTACGTATTATCCAATTTCAGGTATTTGATTTATCTCTTTTTCTTTTAAATGGCATAACCAGGTATTTGATTTAAGTCTCTCATTACGGTAGTAAGCCACTCAGTACACTTCGGAGCATTTGTCCCACTGGAAAAATGAATAATTAATCAGGCGTTACTGTTTTAAAATCAAAACAATCAGGTATCACTATTTAAGCGGATTTCGTTGCCACTGAACAATACGAATGCACATCACATATGACTTTGATGTGAAGTAATTGTTCTTAAATATTCATACTGTTTACTTTTTATGTCCTTCAAAGGTTCTGATACCTTAATATTTGCTTCAGTGGAGCCCATCAGAACCCCCTTCGAATTTTCTACTCTGTTTGGCTCTCAGTTCTTTATCAATTTTTGTTCTTTAACCCCTGATGCGCTTATCAAATCCTCCTCAAGTTATTGCAGGTTCAATGGAGGTTATGTATGCTTCATGGCTCTCGTGCAGCAATATACAATTTATCTAAATAGGAGTTTTTGGTGAAACAAGAAAATATCATTTAGTTCATGATAAGAGTAGTAAATGTAGTTTAATGTTTTCCTCTAAAAAAGGAAAATGCAGTTTCATATATTTATGAGATATCATGATATTGTCACTTGAAATGATACCCTCTCAGATAGTAATTGTTATGGTCGCCGTGTATTATTAAGTTGGAGGTTAAATCTCTTCTTGGTCATCAATTGAGTTTGCAGAGTGAGGAATATGAGATGTTTATGTCTAGCAACAATTGCACATGCTGGACCAAGCCCATTGGTAACATGTGCAGAAATCTAGAAAACAACACCAGCCATGTCTGCTGCCACTCATACAGGTTATCTTCTCTGAGTAGCATTAATCAACTTTTAAAAGAATGGTGGCCAACTATGAAAACCAGTTTTAGAATGAATTGTTACTATTTTTTGTTGCTTGTACCTGGAGAACAATTCTAATTAGAATGAGTTGAACTTTTTTTTATTTTCCCAAATCTTTATTAATCCAATCCAGTTTCTTTGACCTCCAACTTGCTATTCTTTTTGTTTTCATGGTTGCTTTCTACAGGAGCATCCCACAGTATCAATCCAAGTGTTGATTTCATTATCAAGTCATGCCTTTTGACAAATTGCTTCTTTCTTAAAAGCAACACAGTAAAAAGTTGACCATAACTTTGCAGATTCACACAAAACCAGGCACACAAGTCCAACTTGCCTGTAAGTGCTTCTCTCTTTTTATCTTCCATTATTCCTGTGGTAGCAGGCAAAGTTCTGTTTTTATTTACTGGACCGTATGTTTCTTATAGAGTACATGTAAACCCTGATTTAAAATTTTTCTCCTCTTGGTGCTTTAAAAAAATGAATTATTTTTATCTTAAGAATAGATTTATCTTTTATCTCTCCTATATAATTGATTTCCAAGGTTGGTCCGGGGGTTGCAAAAATATTTTTTTCCGTTTTCTTGGGTTGTTTTTGAGTGTTTTTTTCAAAAAATAAATCTAATGAAAGAAAATTATTCTGAATACTTTGTGGCGCATACAGTTGGTTATTCCGTGATCAGTTCGGCATAGAATAGGGATCGAGCATGTTTAGTATTAAGGTCATATTTTGTTAAATCATAATATTAACTTAGTTTCGTGGGCATGAAAATTATATCATTTGTGTTAATTTTTTTCACCCTTTTTTCTCGTCCTTGCATGCTTATGATAAACTTTGTAGATCACAATATCATACTCCATTATCCACATTGAACTCCTGTGGTTAGACAAAAGAACCTCCACCTTTCTAAAGTATCTAGCTGAGTGAGTAGTAGTGTAGTATTTTTGCGCAGGTCATAGCATTAGAAAGAAGAGGGAGGAGCACTTGCTCATGCTCTCCAACTTGTCTCACATCTTACAATATCTTCAAAGGCATCCTACTTGCTCTTCTGCTTTACTCCCATTACCCCACTCGGCCATGTTTTAAACCTCAACCCTTCCTTTCCGCCCACCCACATCTCTTCTTTAAAGTGAATGTGCTCTTCCATGAAGACTTTCCATCTTCCCTTCGTAGTTAAGAGTATACATGTGTAGGGCTTGTTTCACATTACCTCCTGTACTTTACATTTATTCAAAAAATATCAGCCTCTAGCTATATTTATAATTTGATTCCTATAGTTATTGGCTTATTTCAATGTGACTATTTGTCAAATTAAAACAATAGGATAATTATGCTTACACTCCTATTATTCTCTAACTACACTTACACCCGTATGTTTTAACATAACAAAAACCACTTCTCTAAAAAATTTAAAACTTGTATCTATGCACATGTAGGTAAAAACTATGAAAAGTAAATAAACATGAGTATATATATGTGATTTAAATTTGAAACAAAATAAAAAGAAAGAGGACAGGCTAGGTTTTGTTTTATACATGCGCACGCAATGACCACGCAAGCAAAAGAGTCCTCCCCATTCACCTGGATTTACTGTAGTTATATTGATTGATTAGACAAGGAAAAGATAGGAACTTAAAGCAGTTTCAACTTTAAAGTGACATGATCATTAAACTTTAAAAGTGTCCAATTCATCCACTTTGGATTTACTTGTCTTGTTTAATTAAGCATGCGTAATGGAAGTATTATCATAATTGAACCAATCATCAATGCAATCGAGTGCCAAGCTAATAAATATAACTCATTGGGTTCAGTTCATTGTTTTTAAATCTACAATTAACATACTATAAGTATGGAAAAAAAAAATTAAAGATTAGGTGTTGGATGATTGGTTGACGACACCCTACTGCCAATGTGTCATATTCATTTCATGATGAAATGGATATCTGAGCAACTAAAGGTTACTTATCCTAAAATCCACCTGGCATCCCCTTCATCACAAATAAATCAATCAATTACAAAAAATGAGATTGAATTAACTTTAAAATACCTTAAAATGATAATAACTCCATAAACATTGAAGATAATCTTTAAATTCAAGACTGAAGACCTCCACTGTAACAGCAAAACCTCAAGTGTAAATTTATCTTTGTAGTTTATGAAAACGCATAAATTTTTTATTGACAATATTCTGTCTTATTTTGTGTTAGAAAAAACAAAAGAACAGATGGCCATTATAATCCTATCTTATTATCCATGAAGTTCATGAGGAAAATTTTCCTCCTCAGCTGTTACTTAACAATGAACAAGCATATACTGGTTGTGAAATTGAGTTAGCCATATGTTGAAAAGGACCACACATCGAAGACCACATGATTATATATCCTTGGCTAGGGCATGTATTCTCATTTCATTATTAAATTGGATGGTAGCAAGTTGGCCAAATGGATTATTCTCCATTCTGTGGCATCATCTTACTGACTCCAGCACATTTTGTCAAGCATGCGAGGCAGCCTAGAAGGCTCTTGTGTGATAAAAATAAAAATAAAAAACTTTTTCCAACTCTCCTCCATAGAAAACAATGCAGTTGTTTGTCAAAGAAACGTTGACATTTTCCGCAGATGTCTTCATTAATTATTTGTTCTGCTATGCTGTCTCTTACAAATATAAAGTTACTCGGTCAAGTCATTATAATATGATATATGGTGGTCTTTTTAGGGTCTCGGATGCAATATTTTTTGAACCAAATCAAATTTCATGGATTCAGCTAGTATTGCATTTCATTTTATAACATTAATTCATCTCTTCTGATTCCTAATCATATATTATCAGGTCATTTTAATATAACTGAGATTTAGAGTAGTAATCCTAGATTACTCCAACCAAATACCCACTCAGATTCAAGCAGTAGAAAGGAGTGATCAATTTGCTGCTGTACATGCAGGAAATGGCAGCTACTGTTGGAAATGGAGAGGGGATCCAAAGTGCAATGCATTATGACCGAGAACAGTTGACTTTGTTTTTAGTTTCGTGCTGGAGTTGATTTCCAACGTGAAGCCGAGCAATTTGGGCCACCGATGGTGATACAAGTGTAGGTGAGAAGCAAGTGCTCTTTACATGGCAGTGAGAGTATCCTTACAAAGTCAAACAGTGTTGCAGGCTTTCCTGGTGATAACAAGATAAGGAGGGGGGCATCATCACATGCTTTGTAAGGTTACAAAAGTTTGCCAAGTATGCTTCGAATTAGCAAATTGCTCCTGCCCAAATTCTCATTGTAGCATAATGTTTGCTCGGTAAATATCTTGCAAGCTTTGTGTCCGACTTAAACACTTTTAAGGCTTTAGCAGATCAAGTTTCAGTGTATCTAATTTTTTGCATTTAAAATAGAAAAACACTTATAATCATTATTTTAAGAGCAAAGTATATATATATATAAGGGGTGTGTTTGAATTGAAAAAATAAATATGAGGAGCTACCTGCATTTTTGTTGTAAAAAAACAGCACTAGCAGACATTTTGAGATCAACTTTACATATCAAACAACAAAAGGAGGGGGGGAGTCGAAATAATTCATGTTCCAATCAGAGATATCCACAGAAGCTTATATAATTCATCCTGCATTCTCATGATATCCATTGCGGAGTGATTAAAGCTACTACCATTCATGAACTCCTACCCTAAAATTATAAAATAATTAGAGTTTCATCATTATATCTCAATAAAATAATTGATATACCTTAGTAGAAAAGTGGTACTAATAATATTTTGTAGGATGTATAGAGTGCCAGCTATGAGTTTACACTCGTGGTTTGAAATGTTTTAATATGAAATTATAAATTATTATTGTTCTTGATGATTAAAAAAGGATAAATACAAGTAGCGGTGGTCTATCCATATTAACGGATGTAAAATGGAGAAAGCAAAAGGTACACGGATGATATCAATGTCGATCAATAACCATCTTGAATTTAATCGCGGAATTAATTACGATGAGATTGATTTGGAGCGATGTACGTTGGATTGGAATACGATAAATAATACAAATCATAGCTTACACGCCTCGTCCTATTATTATCATTTTCTTTAAATACTCCTCTTGTAAAAATAAGAGTGGCTTGATTTGCTTAATTAAATTCTTTCATAAGTAAACTTGTTAAATTTTGAAATCCAAAAATTAAAACTCAAAGTTCAGTGAAGTGTTATCCTTACAAAACTTGAAATTAATTTATATTTAAAAAAATGCTTAGTTGAATGAGAAGCCATCACCTTTGACTAAAGGATAGGTTAAAATAATTGATAGCAAAGATGCACATGAATTTTCAACTCATCATCGCCCAACGTTGACTAAAATCCCCGTAGTGAGGGAAAAGAAAAGGCAACAACACCGTATATTAATAATTAAAAAAGCTTTTTACGATAATTTTTTTTGAAAAAAGAGAGAGAAGAAGTTAGAAAGAAGAACTCAAGATGTGGAGTGCATCCATTGCCGTCGCCATCTTTTTCATGGATCGAAGAGAACATGTCCGGATCGCACATTATTCTTCGATCCAAGCTTTAGATAATACACTTAATCTACTGATTAATTAACTCTAAATAATTCCAAACTTTTGTACAGTTAGTGAAAATAAATAAATCATTTTAATTACGCGTATAAAATTAATTTTATCGAATAAAACCTAAAAAAAAATTAGATAAAATTAATTCGTGCCATCTCTCGGTGGGAAAAAGAAGAAGTAAAGTGAGCGTTATATATACCTGCAAGAAATGAATTAAATAGCACGCCAGCAAGCACGCGCGATACATCGCGGTTTCGTATCGCATTTGAATTTATTAAAAAGCTCTCACTTCTCGATCAAGGACAGCGCTCGGATCGTGATCCGACGGCGGAGGAGGGGGCGACGCGGAAGCCATCGAGCCTCCCCCGAGCGCACCTACTCCGGGAAAATGACACACCCAGCGGGGCCCGCGGAGAAAAAGGACACTCGTCGACGTGTGATGCCACGTGGGGCCCTCCCCCTCCCGGAGTTCCCATTCTGTCCCTTGATTTTTTTTTTCGATTATAATCGGCGAAGCGATCTAATTTAAAAAATTAAGACGGGGGTAATTTATCTCCCACATGTTTAAATATATTTTGAATGTTTTCTCCGGTGCAGGAGAAATATAAATACTATTTATATATTTAAAATGTGGCTTCTTGCGCACCTCATTGGAAAAATGAAAACCTGGGTTCTTTATTCCTTTTTTTCGGTGATTTGATGTTTTTGTTTCTATTTACTGTGCATCAATTTGATGCGATGGAAAATTGCAATCATATCATAACGTGGGTGGCGAGAGAGAACGACGACGACGACGACAACGCACGCGTATCGTGAGATCTACCAAAACGCCTTCCGCATTTACCCGGGTTCGCCCACGTTAAATGTCTCCTTCCACGTGAGCAGGGAATAAAGTTTTCACCTCTCAGCACAATAATTTTAAACTACCCTATCGATTGATATCCGATGAAGATTGCGAAAAATAGTAAATTCTACTCAGCTTATAATTTTACATCACATCCCACGATATATATATATATATATATATATAGTCCACATCAGCGATTAATACGGATGCCACATCAAATAATTATCCTTTTTAAAAAAATTTCTTTTTGATGCACTGTTTTTGAGGCGAACGATATATTTTTAAGTCCCCGCCTAGATTCTAATTAGGATGGGAATCCACCGTCGCCCCAATTTGTGATGCAACATGTCCCAAAAACATTCATTTATTCATAATTATTGATGTGGACCAATCGATCGTTTCCAAGTTAGTCCCAACCTTTTCCTTCCTCCTCCCCGTAAATGATTCGGATCGTGCTTGTATCGGTTCAGAAATAAACCGGTGCGATCAAAAAGCTAAACATACGCTGCTTTTGCCAGGCGATCGACGAACGGAATCCATACGGCATATACCTTGTGCTAATTATATACTACAAAATAATAATATTATTACTATTACGTTATACCGTAGATGTAAAAAAGAAGAAGAGAAAAACAAGTAATGATAGAAATAATTTAGGGAAGAAGGGGGAGGGGCGCATGTGAAGGTAACATGTGGACACCTACATGGAAGGAGAGGATAAGATGCTCCCACTGCATGTCCACATGTTCCCGATGAATCTGCCACGGCAACACCGCACCCTGCTAATTAATAAGCAGAAGAGGCCGCCAAAATAATTGCCCTCCCTTCGATTCGACAGCACTCCCTTAATTTATCTTTTACGCTATAATAATTTTACTTTTTTTTTCCTTCGAAAAAAAATATTATCTAGGCTAGTTTAAAAATAATTAAAAAACAAAATACGCGCTGCACTTCGTCGGAAAGGTGATGATAAATACTTCATGAGGTATAATATAAAAAATTAAATCCGGATTTGAATCTAATGCGATCAAAAACTTTGGATGCATCTAGAGATCTGGTAATTTTTTTATTCTCATGTTCTTTTTTGGCCGGTAGTATTTTTGGTGCGCATTAATATTACTGCTTTTATGATGGCCGATTTGACAATTTGGTTTCACCTTCCACCTTCTAAATCGGAAAACTCGAAGGAAATTTTTTTTTAAAAAAAATCGTAATGTTATTTTCGATTTAATTTTTTTTAAATCTACCTGCTGTAAATTGAGGGGTAATTTAGTCCGATGGGAAAATATTTCCCGCTATAAAACCCCACCCCCTCCACTTCCTCAACTTTGGCCCGCAAAAAATTAACGAAAAAGCCCCGCCCCGGTCAACTAAAACCCGCTCTCCCAACCAAGCCCTCGCGCCGCCGCCGGAATCTCCACCTCCGGCCACCAGAAGCCTCCGAGCACTTCCCCCCTCTCTCTCTTCTGAGCGCTGCCTCGCGCTCCACCTTCTCCCTCCCTCCCCCTGCCCTCTCCGGCCCCGACTCGTTCTCCGGCGGCCTCCCGCCGGAAGGTGTGGTGTGGTGGGTTCTTCTTCTCCCTCGATCGGCCTGAGGTCCTCGAAGCCCCCAGCAGCATGATGGGGTTTTCCCTTTTCCCCATGAAGACGTCTACGCGCCTCCTTTGGAGCACCAGCTTCTTCCGCCACAAGACCATCTCGATCCTCTCCTTCTTCTTCTTTTAAGCCGATTGACCGGTCGATCGATCGATCCCACTTCCGTCGATCCCACCGATCGAGATCCAAAGGGAGAGAGAATATACGTACGTATACATACGAGTCGTCCGTCTGCGGCTGTTGAATCCAGATCTGACTGTTTGATCGCTCCGATCTGAGACCAGGGGATGGATTCCAGTCGCCGTCTGATTTTTGATTCCTCTTCGTCCTCCTCCGGCGCCCGCCTGCTTGTTTTGGGCGGTGCGGATCATCACATCTTTCGAGGTATTGTTTGTGATCACCTCTGCCTCGATTTGCACCTGGATTTGGCTTTGGTTTCTTCTTTCGGCTGATACCTTTGCGGGGAATCAAAGGGGTGAGGTCGGTGGTGGTGGGGCAGGAGCGCGGCTCGAACAAGCGGCCGTTCTTCACGTCGCCGGATGAGATTTATGAGGAGGAATACTACGAGGAGCAGCTGCCGGAGAAGAAGCGCCGCCTCACGCCCGAGCAGGTAAAATAGTCCCCCTTTTTGTTTTTCGATCAACCTGTTGCAGTGAAAAGAATGCTAGCTTTCGTACCTTTTATTGTCGCTTCCGATAATTTACGTGTTATGGTTGCTGCCTTGCTGCTGCAAGGTTCGTTGTCGGCCTCCTGTCACAAAGCAGGTAGGTCATGCGGGTAGTTTTGAACTGGTGGGTGAGCGTTGCTCTTATTGCAACTCACCGGTCCTTTCGACTCTTTTCCTGCTGTGTTAACCTCGGGAGGAAAGAGACAAAAAAGGCGGGACCGACTGTTTGGAAAACCGAGTAAAAATAGGTTTTTTGATATGATAAAAATGAAAGGAAGATACGATGACGAGTCTGCACATTTCTATGGTAAAATTTGTTGATGCATTTTTTTTCTTTTAGGATCTACACTTTGCATTGTGCAAATTGTATTTACTTATCGGGAGGAGATGAATATCATAATTTTTCAGATTGCTTGATGTTTAACTTGCGTCCGAGTTCTGTATCTGTGATGGTTAATCACAAGTTTTTTGAGTAAAATAGATACATATGTTGGAGCGGAGCTTTGAGGAGGAGAACAAGCTAGAGCCAGAGCGAAAGACCGAGCTGGCTCGAAAACTAGGGTTGCAACCTAGGCAAGTTGCAGTTTGGTTCCAGAACAGGCGTGCAAGGTGGAAGAACAAGCAGCTCGAGCAGGACTTTGATCGACTCAAGTCCTCCTATGATACGCTCCTTGCCGACCATGATGCCCTTGTCAAGGACAATGACAGTTTGCGATTGGAGGTAATTTCTAGCTCCATCTTTTACTACTTAATCATCAATTTCCTTCAGATTAATTAAGGTCGTGCAGTAAATTTGTTATCTATACTGCTATCAAGTAACGTTATCATTGCCTTATGAATCGAGCTATCTTCCGTCAGTCGTATGCGCCGTAACCAAGTTAACCAATCTAGCAACAAGGGCTGTTCGAAACTCTATTTCTTTCTAAGCTCTAGTAGTTGTAGACATCTCACATTTCCATCACCTGCGGCGGTTGGCCATCTAAATGACTGGAACTCTCAACTTTTTGAATTCAACTCGAAGCCTGTCTTATGTCTTTTATATAAATAAATATCTGGCCGGCTGTGGTGTTCGGGTCCACTAACAAAATAATAAAAAAATTTCTCCAATCAAATTGCCACAGGTGTTTGGAAAAAAAATCAATCCATATGAACAGATAGATTGGCATGTGACTACTTAAATAATCCCTGACCTTACTCATGCGTACATTGAATCATGAAGATATAACGTCTTTTGTTGCTTAAGAAGAGCTTGTACAGTATGAAAGAATGATGGATGGAGATTGTGCTCGGAATATGAGTTAGAAAGTTCCTGGCTAGGTTAAGTTTACAGTTTGACGTTTGATCCTGCAACCATTATAAGTTCTGGAGGCTAGATTTAATTTTGCCTGGAATGGAGTATCTCCTTTATCTTTTTGCCAATTCAGCTGATTACAATTAATGACCTAGGTTTTTCTTTTTACTTGAATGACAAAATCAGTCAACTGAATTAGCGAAGAAAGTGGTTATCTGAATCAGTGTGATTTAATAACCAATTTTACCTTAAACAGAATGCTGTTTGCAAACTTTCTATCTTGCTCAGTTACTTTCGTGTAAGTTTAAATAGTCAACTCGTCATGCAGGTGCAGTCATTGATTGAGAAGCTGCAAGAAAAGGAACAGGGGACATCAGGGGTCACTGTGCTGAAGTCAGATGACCAGGTGGCATCCAGTGCCGACATAGTGACGCCGAACATCCGGCAGAAGGTAGAGGACCTGCTGAGCACTGGGAGCGGTGGAAGCGCGGTGGTGGAAATGGAGGGCACGAACCAACTCACTGAGAGCAGCAGGGAATCTTATCTCCCGGAGGGCTACCAGTCTGCAGGTCTGCTGGACGGTGGGATCCATGCCGAGGAGGATGACCTGAGTGATGAGGGTTGCAGCTACTATCCTGATGGCATATTCATGGAGAATCACAGCCAGGAGGCGCCCCAGCTGGGAGGCTGGTGGTTTTGGAACTAAGTGTTTATGGATGAACCCCGCCTCGGCTGCTACATATTCTCCTGTTTCGTCTTCTTCTTAGTTTCTGTTTAAATGTTCATGAGTAGTGTTGTTTAATGTGGACGCCAGTAATGTAAGAAGGAATGCTTGAGATCGATCGTATATGAATGTCTAGAATAAATGTTTAGAGGTAAAGGAGTTACTCTTCACGTCTGTGTTTGTCATCCTGGTAAGAAATCAACTTACTTGCATTTTCACTATCTTATTTGTTGATCGGCTTGGCTTTAAGTTTTTCATTTTACTTGTAACCTACTTGAGCTTTACTGGTTTTGGATGGCCAAAAATACTTCTATTCAAAGACAACGAAACTATAAGATTCAGTTAGATCAGCACAATGTCAATAGAATCTGAAAACTCTCCGAGTAGTGCTCATTTCAACTTCAGTTTTCTCATGCTCTCCTTGTATTCTTTGTTCTTAGACGGTGATTTATCCTAAAAACCTGCTGATGGCAAGCGCTCCACAAAATTAGATTAGAATTTCGACTAGAAACGTATCACTTGTAAGATCAATCATGGATTTGCCTCATGCAAAAGGATTTACGCGTTATAGGAAAGCAATTAGAACCTACTGATCTCAATTGGTGTTGATCACGCTGTTCAGATGTAAACTGCTTTTACTGAATGGAAGTCAATTTTTTCTTTCTTAAACTAAAATGCTTAATGCAATTCTTCAAGTCAAAGAATGAATTCATGAATGTTTTTAGCTCCACTTGGACACAGAAGCATCCCAGCTATTGCTGGCTGACTCAAGAAGCCATTATCAATAAGTACCCCAACTCCTCATGAACCATCATCACATGGGTTGGTCCCAAGTTGGAGCTCAAGAAACAGCTCATGTATTGGCCCTCCTTTTGGCTTATATTGTTTTCTCCTTTGATTCTTCCCTCAGATGATGTTGACGTTGACCATAGTTCATATTCCCAACCCTGGTTGTTTCTCTACACTTTAGTTTGTGCTCATCTAGTGGCTTCCGTTTCAGATTTTGCTGATCATCCTGTTGTTTAATTTTTTGAGTGCAATCCTTCAGCACCGAGCATTATTTTTTTTTTCTTTTAACTGCAGGAAGAGGGAGACCACCAGTTGAGGTGTCTTTGGTGGGGCTGCTGCGGGGGAGACAATGACTCAGCTTCTGAAGTAGACAAGATGCTTCTGTCACATCAACTTGCTTTCATCCGCCCCATCACTCCTTGGCTTTTCTTAAAGATGATCCCCCACAAAACTGTTGGTTTACATTCTGCTGTCTTATTGGAGCAAAAGTAAGTTTCCTTTAGTGAGAGGCAGCAGTAAGTGCTTCCTTCTGTGACTTTGTTTTAAGTGTAGATCAATAAACATGGAGCTAAGAAAAGCAAACATAGCCTATGTGCACCTTGAGGAACTATTACATGTCTCCTTGATATGGCAACCTGCTGATGCTACATGTGTTAGCTTAGGTTTTAGATAAATATTCATTGTTTGCATCTGATTCACTTATTGATCTAGTTAAGCAAACAAGCTGGACTTTAATTTGGCAGCAAAATTAATAATCATGGCAACCAAGTTTAGCATTCATCTTCTGTTGGAAAGAAAAAATTTAGGCCAAGTTTTTTTAGAAGAAAGGTTTTAGAGCTTGGGCTGAATCAGTCTGGACCAAGTTCAGTATAGGTGTGAGAGAAGCATCAGGACAAGCCAATCCTCTCATCTGATACTGGGCCTAACACAAATTATGCAGCAGAATAATTAGCTTGAGATGCTTAAGATTAATCCAAAGCTTGTTTAGTGGACATAATAAAATGAATGGCCTCAACGTTCTGTCATATCACACCAGGAACAAGCCATGAACTCTGTGGGGCTTAAAAAGAGTAGCAATATGCTAATAGAGTCACTTTTCAAGATAGCAATATGCTACCAGCTGAAACACTTTTCAACATGTAGATGAAGAGATGTTACCTAGAATATAATTGACAAACTTTAAATTGGTATCTAATGATTTCCTTAGATGGATTTTAACATCGGCTGTCTTCTTGATTTGTATCGGTAAGAGAAACATCCCATACAGAAATCTTTTCTTAGGAAAAGGATCTGAACTCTCCCAATAGTTATCACCAAACAATATGCAGGTCTGCTATCCCTGGAGCCATCATAAGAATTTTACATATGAACGATTTAGGGTTTCTGAAGTCAACATGACTGCATTGGATCTCCAATTTGCTTGTTATATTCAAGGAAGAAAGAAAACTGAAAGGATAACTACACCATCCTTTTTCATGAGACAAAATGGCACATCAGGGATATCTCAATCAGAGATGGTGCCATTTATTGTCGCCTGTTATTTAATTTACTAAGCAAACCCAATTCATGGCTCTGGTCTTGCCAATAAGAGAGTACAAAACTTTGTTTTGGACTGTGGAACACAAATATACAAATTAAGATTGAGCTGTGGAAGTGGTTTGCAAATACTTTGGCACAACTAAAAAGAAAAATACTCTGAGAGACTGAAATCTCCATCCATTATACAAATCTTGTATGATCTTGATAAAAGTTGGGTGAAATAAGGTGAGTTGTAAAGCTGAGTCATTCTCACAAGAGATTGTAAATATTTATCCTATGATTCCACCAAAAAATGTCAACAAAGGCAGCTACCTGCGTGGAAGATGTAGCTGCATGGTGGATGGACCAGCGATTTTGATAAGGCTCGAGTATGCTTTATTTTAACCCTTAGGGAGTAGAATCTTCAAGAATGACCATCAGCAGCCATACTCAAGCAAAGATAAGAACAAACTCCCATTTCCAAGTTGGCCCAACAGGTTGACGTTTCAAACTCAGAGGCAGGTCTTATATAACAACCTCGTTGATTTGGTCTGGGGCTTGATCTGATCTAAAGGATAAAATTTAATTCCTTCTTTCACTCCAATGTAAAGTTTGGATCTAATATCAATTAAGTTTTTCTTTTGAAATATTTTTTAATAATATAAGTAAAGATTAGATGATATCAACTTAAGCAGAGACTCTACCATATCAACTGGATAGAGATAGAGATCACAATTTTAATACAATCTGAAGACTAGATATGAAATTGATATAAAATTTTTAAGTTTGAAACTAATGTAATCAGGTTTGGGATGAGTTAAGACTAACTTGATGATCTTATACTCAGATTTGGGATGGATTTAAATTACTCATCCAACTTAAATTTAATCTAAAAAATATAATTAATTTTAAAAATAAAATAAATTAATATTAATATTAATAGTGTCAATAAGTTATTTGAATCAAGCTGTAATTAATTATACTAGCCAATTATTGTATTATTAGGTTGGTTGTGTTTTATTACACATTCCTGTTGAATTTTTTGATGAAAACAAATCATGTCAGCTTCAAGTTGATCCATTTTGATTTAAAAGTTACTTTAATACAATTTGCTACGATATAACATCAAAATTAAATAAGTTTTTAAACTCGTGATCTATTCATTAGGTAATAAACTCTATGCATCTCCTAGAACACTACATTAATTAAGATTCAGTGGTGCTTCTGTTTTAGAAAAAGACCATATATTTATTTATATCCTTAACAACAAGGAATTTAACTGCAGAATATGATCCTAGCAAGGGTACATTTCAACATCTCGCTTTAATACTTATTAAATAAGATAGGACAACTTTTTTTTCCCAAAATTAAAGAGGTAGGAGACGATCATATCTATTTATTATATGCTTTTAACTAGACCAAAGACTGCTAATAAAATTTGCATCCCATTGAGACATGACCTGATTCATTACTGATCAACTAGTTTGATTAAGAATCCACCACCAAATCCGTTAAACTCTTATTTAAAAGTTCAGATTGGTTGACGACCTTAAACCATCGAGTAATTATCTTTGTCCCCAGTCAACAAACGAGTTAGGTCGAAGGTTGATTCCTCTGCTTGCCCGTGATGACCAATCAACCAATTTATGTTGCAGCTTCCGTGAATCAGAATCCAGAAGGAGACAAGTAAAGGCCAACGCACAAATTAGCAGGAAATAATTTGCTGTACCATCTCTCTCTCATTCTCCCCATGTATTTTTCTTTCCCCACACAACCAACTCCACATATCACCAACTCAAACTAAAAAGCCATTGATTACATCAGACGCCCATCACATAATTAAGCCACCACAGTCCTCTCAAAGCATTATTATTTTCTGGTGCTTGGTGCTCCATTGCCGGAGTCCAATTCTCGGATCACGTACAGTTCATTAGGACAACCTTTGCTCTTGATCCTCTTGCCAGTTCAATCTTAGGGACATCTGAGTTTTATGAGTAGATAAGCTTATTCCAAAGACTGGGAAAGAGGGAGTTGAAGGTCTGGGAATGAGAATTGCAAGAAACTGACTACGAAAGGATGGACACCAAAATCCTGAGTTTTGCCACACAGATCATGGTGATGGCCATCCTCATCTCGGTGGTGCTGCTCTTCGTCGGCATCGGCGTGCTGGTGCTGATCCATGTCTGCCTCGTTGGCGGAGTGTTCAGGAGGGGGTTCAGCGCCATGACCGCACCAGCACACTACGGCAGGAGGAGAGGCTTGTCCGCGGATGAACTGGAGAAGCTCCCTTGCTACGAGTTCAAGGCAGGGGAGAAGATGAGCGAGACGACGGATTGTGCCGTGTGCCTGGAGGTTTTTCAGGTGGGCGACAGGTGCAGGTTGCTTCCTGCTTGCAGGCACGGCTTCCATGCCCAGTGCGTGGATTGCTGGCTGCTGAAGAACTCGGTTTGCCCGATCTGTCGGACGAGCGTCGACGGAGGGAAGGCCGGGAATGAGGGCGAGATGAGGGAGGGTCAAGTGGTGGTGGTAGGGGTTTCATTGAGCGGTGATCATCCGATTCCCCGTGCTTCCTCTTCAGGCTAGATGTTTGTTCTCTCGCCGAACAATACACTGTAGATTTGTAAATAGGTCTTTGATAGCAAAGGATGGATTTGATGATTCATTTCTTCTTTAATATTCATCCCTCTTTTCACACCAACTTGTCAAATGTAGATTTTGATGTATTCTTCTAGCTGAAAAATAGCACAGCTAGTTCAAATTCTAAGAACTTTATATAGAGCTTGTTTGAGATTGGCATGATCAGAGGTTTGTTGCCAATATATAGATTCAAACCATATTCTTTGATCCCTCGATAACAATTTATTCTGAGTTGGAGGTGCACTCCAACAACACTCCTTTTTTTTGGAACCAGAGAGAGGTGCCCAGCCAGCTTATATTGACTGAGCAAACTATACGTAGAACAGCATAGGGAATGGCTGAATACAGCTGGTTCAGGAAGACAGTATCAGAAAAGAGAACTCAGAAATGCCTAATACAACTATCAGAAAAGAGAACTTAGATTGCCTATTACAACTCAGTCTATAATTCGATTAGATCAGTCAATAATTGATTAATAATTTTTGGGTTTTTTTTTTGTTTTGTTTTTAGTTCTAAATTCTATTAAATTTCTTTGGAATATAAATCAATCTCACTACTCACACGCCTGGAAATTGGATAGAAAACACAAAGTCAAGCCACTGAACCCTGCTTTGTTGAATTTAGATGTCTAAACGTAGAATTTTGGTTCAGAGTGATTCGACTTGTTTTAACAAGTTGGAACAAAGAAAATGCAGATCGAATAATTGGAAAGTGTGTGGTCTAATTCATAGGTAGGCCATATGATTTTGACATCTTATCAACTTCATTTATATAGTTTTTTTAAACACCCACCTTTTTCAATAATTTAGGCTCAAAGATCCACCTGGGCTCTGAAAAAGAAGAAGTGATTCTTGATTATTAGACTAGTAAGAATTTGTAGTGATGTGATGGGTTCCAAACTCAGTGCCCCTTCAATCATTGTAATCCGTCGCAGCCCTGCATTACTGGGGTGTGGTTTTCTTCTTTATTTCTTTCCCCGCCTGGACGACCGAAACAGACTCCCAGCTAAAGTGACAGCCAAGATGGATCCTCTGAGCTTCGCCGAGAGCGCCACCAGTTCCCTCCTGAATAAGCTGGGAAGCAGACTAGTGGCGGAAGCAGGACTTCTTGCCGGAGTCGAAGACGATGTGCAGTACATAATGGATGAGCTGGAGAGCATGACCGGATTCCTCAGGGCTCTGTCCGAGAGGCAGGATCACGATCTACAAGTGAAGATATGGATGAAGCAAGTCAGGGAGTTGGCCTACGACGCCGAGGACACCATTGACGTGTTTACCCATCGTCTCCGGATGCCTCGCGGCGAGCGTGGCCTCGTACGTTACCTCTACCACACCGTTCGACACCTCAGGATGCTCAAGGTTCGTCATGGTGTTGCCTCGGATCTAAAAAGTCTGAGTCTTCGTGCTCATGTTGTGAGCAAGAGGCGTGCACGCTATGATCTCAGAACTGCTGCTGGCACTTCAGGAGGAGGACCAAATTATAGCTCTGCTTCTACAGTCAACTCGGCCTCTGATAAAGCTAGACTTCATCCTCCTTCGTTGGACGAGGTTAAACCGGTGGGAATCGACGGTCGTCGGGACGAGATTGTTCGGTGGCTATTGGAGGTCAGCCAGGCCGGACTTCAAGTTATTTCAATTGTCGGCCTAGGTGGGTTGGGCAAGACGACGCTGGCCATGATGGTGTTTGAAAGCTCAAAAGATGTCAGCCCCTCTTTCGAAGCACGTGCTTGGATTGCGGTGTCGCAGTCCTTCGAGAGGAAGACACTTCTTCAAAAAATGGCTCCTCAACTCTTCACTACTGACGAAGAAATCCGTAGTATCCTCCGTCTTGATCCTGAGGAGAAGCCTAACAGGGTGGAGCTGGAGCGGTTGATGAAGAATCGCTTGGATGAGATGGGAGAGATGCAACTGGTGACAACTATTAAAAACCATCTCAAGGAGAAGAGGTACGTGATTGTTCTTGATGATATTTGGAGAGCCGATCACTGGGAAAGCATCAAAGTTGCATTTCCTGATAATGAAAAGGGCAGTAGGATCATTGTGACAACCCGTAACGTCCAAGTGGCAGAAAATTGCAGCTCTCCTAATCATCAATTTATTTATCATATCCCTCCTCTTGATGGCGACACTTCTTGGGAGTTATTTCGCAAAAGAGTTTTTGATGCCCCTGACTATTCTTGCCCTGATTTCCTAAAAAATGTATCGAAAAGCATATTGAAAAGATGCGGTGGATTACCGCTAGCTATTGTCACAATAGCGGGAGTTCTTGTCTGTAAGCCAAAGGAGATGGTGGATGAGTGGCAGAAGTTTCTTGATTGCATGAGTTCCGAGTTGGAAACCAATCCTAGTCTCGAAGGAATAAGGCAAATTCTAACTCTTAGCTACGATGACTTGCCGTACTACCTCAAGCCCTGCTTGCTGTCTCTCAGTACCTTCCCTGAAGATTATGAGATCAATCGGATAAGCTTGGTGATGCGATGGATGGCCGAAGGACTCATCAACCCAAAGCGTGACATATCTGACGAGGAGGTCGCAGAGGGATACTTTTACCAGTTGATCAACCGCAACTTGATCATACCATCGGATAGAGATGGCAAGGGAAAGGTAGAAAATTTTCGCGTCCATGACATAATGCTGGAGCTCATAGTTTCCCTGTCCTTGGGCGAGAACTTCATCACCATCCTTAACGATCATACTAAAGTGATTCCGGCACTTGGTAAGATTCGGCGGATATCGTTCCATCAGAGAATCAGGGATCCTCCGCATGAGCTTAATTTATCCCAAGCCCGATCAGTCACTGTGCTGAGTAGTAAGATGCCGCGACTGGATTATGGAAAGATGAGGCTGCTGAGGGTGTTGGATATGGAAGGATGCAAAGGCCTAATCGATCTTCATTACCTCAAAAACATCTCCAAACTGTTCCTTCTCAAGTTTTTGTCCCTAAAAAATACATCCATCAAGGTGCTTCCACGTTCAATCGGGAACTTGCAGAACCTTCAACATCTAGACATCAGAGAATGTGGCGAGGTAAAGATACCAAATTCGGTAGTTAAACTCCAAAGTCTAGCCTATTTTCTTTTTGATAGACGTTGGGAGTTGCCGAAGGGAATAGGAAGGATGAAAGCACTGCAAAAATGTGGACTGATAGATGTCAGCAGCTCATGCTCACGAGACATACGGGAGATCGATGAGCAGACCCAGCTCGAGCATTTGGATGTTTTTTTTGAAGTTCCACCTAGACGGCATTGGTTATGCAAATATTTAAGCAGAAATCGCCATCAGGTTTCATCCATGGAACGAAAAAGCTCGGAGATATTCACCTCGCTAGGGGAGCTGCATAGATGTAAACCTCGTCGTCTTACAATTATAGACGAAGATGGTGCGTTATTTGATTGGTTGATTAATCTCCGTCCACCATGGTGGCACTTCGTGACGGTAGATCTGAGGGGCCAAATGAGAAGTATACCATATTGGTTTGCAAAGCTCGATCACACTACTAAGATATGTCTGTCGAGTCGCAGGAACTTTGAGCAGGACATTACCCAAGTCTTGAAAAGTCTCCCAGCATTGGTTTTTTTACTCGTAGGTTCAAAATCCAACGAATGGTGCTTCGACTCCCAAGGATTCAAGTGCCTCCAGAAGTTGCACATTTATGGAGCTAAAAAAGTGGTTTTCCGAGAAGGTGCACTTCTGAAACTGGGAGAGCTGTACTTTTCTGGGGTTGCAAGCTTTTCAGGGGTGGAACATCTAATTAAACTCAACACGATTCGTCTACGTCGTACGGCAAAGGAAGAAGTAGCTGAGCTTAATAGAATCGCAGAGACAGCCCATCCGAACCATCCCAAAGTGGTGGTGGAAGGCTAGTAAACGACAACTCGCCAAGTGCTGGGTCCAGATGGACATACACAAACAGTTCAATTGCTCGGTTTTTATCATCGTCAATTGTCATCGATTAAACTCGTTTTGATCGTACCTACGTCACAGCCTTTCAAAGTATTATTTGCCGTGGTATTTGATTCTTTCTTTCTTTTTAAAAAATGTTCTTGATAACAAAGTTTGCCTTGGTTAATTTTTTAATAAGATAATCGGAGGTACCGTTACTAATGATTCAATGTTTTAACTTAACAATGCATGCTGTTTAGTGTGCTTAAGTTTTTTTTAAAAAAGAAAAAGTGGATCTATTGAGTTTTTATTCTTTTTTTCCAACTTTCAGTAGTTACTATTAATTTGAACCCAACTCAGTGCAAAGTGGGATCTGCTAAAGATTGCAACATAACTTCTTTGAAATTATATGCAACTAGCTAGGTCCTTATTACCATTCTTAAACTTTCATCACAAATCCAAGCCATCTTCCTTGGAAATTGACCTTTCTCTCTGTCTATCTTTCAAGAGAAGATGCTCCCCCTTGCAAACACCGCTCTATTATTACTTTGCATTCTTCAGTGCTGCCATTATACCTTGCCATCCGATTAGTCAACCGGAGTTCTGATCGAATTCTATCGTACCTGCTCTCTTTGTTTTCTTTTTCTTTTTTTTATCGCTAGAATTTACAGTTTTAAATAACAGCATTAGCTTGCCACTCTTCCTTCCTGAAAATATAGTATTCCTCGCCACCCATGCAGCCCATGCTCCTGCCAACATGAACGCGCTCCATAGCCTACGCTTACAGCTAAATTTCTCGGTCTCTTTAATTATTAAGCAGTTCATCTAATGTGGTTGGAGCCTTGGAAGCAAACTCACATCTCTCCCAGCTGTTCAAACATTTTCCCAGAGACACCTTCAATAGCGATTTCTTCTTCTATCCAGTATTCGACGACTACCCGCAAGAATTTGGGGTTCTTTTTGTTTTTATTTCTTGGTTATAAATTCCATTGGAGTTCTATGGAATACAAATCAATCTCACTGCTCACGTACCTGGAAATTGGATAGAAAACACAAAGTCAAGCCGTGGAATAACCCTGCTTTGTTGAAGTTCCTAAACATAGTACAAAAACTATCGAATAGCTAGAACTGATGTCTGAATTTAGAAATTCTCGTTCAAGTGGTTCGACTTGTTTCAACAAGTTGGAATAAAGAAAATACAGATAAAAGAAGTGGGCAGTGTTTAGTCCCCATATGATTTTGACATCTTATCAACCTCATTTATATATTTTTTTTTAATACGATTGTAAATATTAAATACTTACCTTTTTCAATAATTTAGGTTCAAAGAACAATGGGGGCCCATAAATCTTCCTATATTTATCTTCCTATTGGCGCCATTTGATATGTGGCTGCAAAATAAGAAGATACCAACTAATGATTAATAATATACCTGAAAAAGAACAAGAGTAGCATGTGATCGGTTCACCATGAGGCCCCTTCCATAATTGGAGTCGCCCTGCATTACCTGGTGCGGTTTTCTTCTTCACTTCTTTCCCCGCTTGGACGACCAAAACAGACTCCCAGCTCCAGTGATAGCCAACATGGATCCTCTGAGCTTCGCCGAGAGCGCCACCACTTCCCTCCTGAGGAAGCTGGGAAGCATCCTAGTGGCCGAAGCAGGACTTCTCGCCGGACTCGAAAGCGATTTGCAGTACATAATGGATGAGCTCGAGAGCATGACCGTCTTCCTCAGGGCTCTGTCCGAGAGGCAGGATCACGATCTACAAGTGAAGACATGGATGAAGCAAGTCAGGGAGTTGGCCTACGACGCCGAGGACACCATCGACGTGTTTACCCAACGTCTCCGGAGGCCTCACGGCGAGCGCGGCCTCGTCGCTACCTTGTCCCACACAGTTCGACGGCTCAGGACGCTCAAAGTTCGTCATGGTGTTGCCTCGGATCTAAAAAATCTGAGGCTTCGTGCTCATGATGTGAGCAACAGGCGTGCGCGCTATGATCTCAGAACTGCTGCTGCCACTTCAGGAGGAGGACCAAGTTATAGCTCTGCTGCTACAGTCAACTCGGCCTCTGATAAAGCTAGACTTTATCCTCCTTCGTTGGACGAGGTTAAGCCGGTGGGCATCGACGGTCGTCGGGACGAGATTGTTCGGTGGCTATTGGAGGACGACCAGCCCGGACTTCGGGTCATTTCAATTGTCGGTCCAGGTGGGTTGGGCAAGACGACGCTGGCCAGGATGGTGTTTGAAAGCTCAAAAGATGTCAGCCCCTCTTTCGATGCACGTAGTTAGATTGCGGTGTCCCAGTCTTTCGAGAGGAAGACACTTCTTCAAAAAATGGCTCCTCAACTCTTCACTACTGATGAAGAAATCCGTAGTATCCTCCGTCTTGATCCTGAGGAGAAGCCTAACAGGGTGGAGCTGGAGCGGTTGATGAAGAATCGCTTGGAAGAGCTGGAAGAGATGCAACTGGCGACAACCATTAGAAAGCATCTCGAGGAGAAGAGGTACGTGATTGTTCTTGACGATATTTGGAGTGCCAGTGCCTGGAAAAGCATTAAAGAAGTATTTCCTCCTAATAATGAAAAAAGCAGTAGGATCATCGTGACAACCCGTAACGTCCAAGTGGCAGAAGATTGCAGCTCTCGTAATCGTCAATTTATTTATAAAATCCCACCTCTTGACGATAACGCTTCTTGGGAGTTATTTCGCAAAAGAGCTTTTGATGCCCAAGATAATTATTCTTGCCCTGCTTTCCTAGAAAATGTATCGAGAAACATTTTGAAAAGATGCGGTGGATTACCGCTAGCTATTGTCACGATAGCGGGAGTTCTTTTCTGTAAGCCAAAGGAGATGGTGGATGAGTGGCAGAAGTTTCTTGGTTGCATGAGTTCCGAGTTGGAAACCAATCCTAGTCTCGAAGGAATAAGGCAAATTCTAACTCTTAGCTACGATGACTTGCCGTACTACCTCAAGCCCTGCTTGCTGTCTCTCAGTACCTTCCCTGAAGATTATGAGATCAATCGGACGAGCTTGGTGATGCGATGGATGGCGGAAGGACTCATCAACCCAAAGCGTGACATATCTGACGAGGAGGTCGCAGAGGGATACTTTTATGAGTTGATCAACCGCAACTTGATCATACCATCGGATAGAGATAGCAAGGGAAAGGTAGAATATTTCCGCGTCCATGACATAGTGCTGGAGCTCATAGTCTCCCTGTCCTTGGGCGAGAACTTCATCACTATCCTTAACGATCTTACTAAAGTGATTCCGGCACTTGGTAAGATTCGGCGGGTATCGTTCCATCAGAGAATCAGGGATCCTCTGCATGATCTTAATTTATCCCAAGCCCGATCAGTCACTGTGCTGAGTAGTAAGATGCCGCGACTGGATTATGGAAAGATGAGGCTGCTAAGGGTGTTGGATATGGAAGGATGCAAAGGCCTAATCGATCGTCATCACCTCAAAAACATCTCCAAACTGTTTCTTCTCAAGTTTTTGTCCCTAAAAAATACATCCATCAAGATGCTTCCACGTTCAATCGGGAACTTGCAGAACCTTCAATATCTAGACATCAGAGGATGTGGCTGGTTAAAGATACCAAATTCAATAGTTAAACTCCAAAGGCTAGCCTATTTTCTTTTTGATGGATATTGGAAGTTGCCGAAGGGAATAGGTAAGATGAAAGCACTGCAAAAATGTGGAGTGATAGATGTCAGAAGCTCGTGCTTACGCGAGATACGGGAGATTGAAGAGCTGACCCAGCTCGAGCATTTGGGTGTTTCTTTTGAATTTCGACCTAGACGCCATGGGATATGTAAATCTTTAATCAGAAAACGCCAACAGGTTTCATTCGTAGAACAAAAAAAGGCGTTCACCTCGCTTGAGAATATGGATAGATGCAGTCTTCATCGTCTTGAAATTGAAGACTATCATGGCGAGGTATTTGACTTCTTGTCTAATCTCCCTTCACCACCGTTACACCTCAAGGAAATAAGTCTGGTGGGCCGAATTAGAAGTTTACCATCTTGGTTTGAAAATCTCAAGGACCTTGCCAGCATAGCTCTATGGAACACGATGAACTTTGAGGAGGATATTACCCAAGTCTTGAAAAGTCTGCCAGCATTGGTTTCTCTAGTAGTATGTTCAAAATCCAACGAATGGTGCTTCGACTCCCAAGGATTCAAGTGCCTCCAGCATTTGCATATTGTAGGAGCTAAAGAAGTGATTTTCCAAGAAGGTGCCCTTCTCAAACTGGAATTTCTGGACTTGAATGGGGTTGCAAGCATTTCAGGTGTGGAACTTCTGAAACTCAACACGATTCATCTATGTGGTATCGCGAAGGAAGAAATAGCTAAGATTAATGGAATCGCAGAAAGAACCCATCCGAACCATCCCAAAGTGGTGGTGATATACTAGTAAACGAGAACTCGCCCGTGCTAGGTTTCGATGCCTACACCTGTCCAGATAGACATACAAATAGTTCAATTGCTCCCTTTTTATTCTTGTCAATTGTCATTAATTAAACTCATTTTGATCATAATTAATCTCCTACGTCACAGCCTTCCAAAGTATTGTTGTGGTACTTGATAATAAACTTTCTTTCTTTCTTTCTTTTAAGAAAAAAATATTGGTGATAAAGTTTGCTTTAGTTAATTTTTTAATAAGATATATCGTAGCTACAGTTACATTTACACTAATGATTCCGATGTTTTGACTTCACACCGCATGTTGTTTAGTGTCTCAAAGTTAAAAAAAAAAGTGGATCTATCAAGTTTTTCTTCTTGTCTTCCAACTTCTACTGGTTACCATTAATTTTAACCCAACTGGGTGCATCTGGGGTACAACCAGAACCTTCGCCCGTCATTCTACTTCCGTCGCAAATCCAAACCATCTTCCTCTAAAATTAACCAATCTCTCTCTCTCTCTCAAGAGAAGATGCTCCCCCTCACAAACACAACTCTATTATTCTTTACTTTGGGCATTGATTGTTGGATGACTATCCCCGTCTCATTGTACCATAGTTCTCCGATCCCTCTAACTATCACCTACGATCGTTTCACCCACCTTACCTTCCACGGTGCAAGAATATAGAGAATGATAGCAATAGCTTATATATCAATCTTAGGCTTAGGCTCGATAATGTTTCAGGCATTTTATCAATTATGCACTTTTTATATTCTCTCAAAGTCTAATTACTCTAACTAAAGGAATGTACACTCTGTATATAAATATATATTCTATGTTAATTGATATTTTTTCTTATGCGATGATTGTTTGTAGTAATTATTATTGATGATGCCCTCCTAAGAGAAATTCTTATTTGATTTCCTTGATTATTTTGTTATTGGAGGTCTATTGCGGGGCATGATTTATATTTTAATTATATTATATCTGTCACGCCCCGACCCGCAGGACGATACGTGGCAACCGCCGTATGAGCCCGACAAGCTCATACAAGGCATAAATACAAATACTAAACTACATACACCCACATTTTCAAATAACATCTTAAATACAGTCCCGATATCTCCTAATACAAATCTAAGACCGGCATACGAAAACTCATAACAGCAGTCGTATACCTCCTGCGACGAACCCTCCGTCATCGATCTCGTCTCGTGCATCGACACCTGCACACACATTGAACGCGGTGTGCTCAGCCTTGCGGCCTAATGCGAAATTACGGCTCTACCGAATAAGGAAATCAAAGGCTAGGAGGAGTATTCTAGGATGTCTTTGGTAATTAATCATCATCTTTCATGCCATTTCGTTTTAAACAATTCATATAAAAATAGACAGCATAAACAAACAATTAAATAAATAATTAAATGTGTACATGTCACTAGATGTCACCCTAGTCATGTCTAGTGTCCATATCAATAGTATGTCACCTACGTCATAGTGAGACTTTTTAGGTTTCATAAACTCGGGCTGCCAGCCTACGCTTAATGACTACCCTAGCTAAGAGTATCAGTAAGCCCATCAGTGCATTTCTGTCTCTGTTTCTACCTATGCCCGCTGCACTGATGTTGGCAGAGAGGACGGATGACCCAGAATCCCTCTCCTGTTGTTTCACTAGTCGCCAACCATGCCTCCCCTAGCGAAACCGTCGTGCCCTTACATCCTCCCCGGATACCGTAGGGATCACGACACCCATGTAGTACTACACACTGCCCGTAGACAGGGTCACCTCTCTTAAATATCATCGGCCACGGCTAGCCGGAATAACCACCCTAGGATCCGGACTACTCATCCGATCGTCTGCAGACGTCAAGGGTTATTTTATTATTATTTTATTATTATTTTATTATTTTAATATTATTTTATTTTTATTTATTTTTCTGACCCGGTCAACGGTCAACGTTGACCGGTCAACGCTGACTGGGTCAGCAGTGGGCCCGGTCAATGCTGACTGGGTCAGCTTTTGACCGGTCAACGCTGACTGGGTCAGCGGTTGACTCGGTCAACGCTGACTAGGTCGGCGGTGGGCCCGGTCAATGCTGACTGGGTCAGCTGTTGACTCGGTCAACGGTTCGAGTTACTGTTCACCCGGTTCGGTTCGGTTCGGTTCGATTTGGTTCGGTTCGGGTCCGGTTCAGCTAAATTAAATTCAATCTAATTTGACTCGAGCTCGAACCAGGTTCAACTTATTTGTTTCGGCTCACCCAACCCAACTTGACTCGAACCCAAACATAACTCAAACCCAACCGATTTAACCCCACTTGATTCGACCCAACCAATTACTTAACTCATTAATAAATCAACTTAATTAATTCATTAACTAAACTTATATTAATCTAACTAAACATTAATCATGCTTAATTAACATTAACCATATCATAAATCTATTTTATACTAAGCATGCTTTATTATAATTAATCATGCTTAATTAGTCCTTAAGCATGATTAAGGAAAAGAAAGGGGCGGGCTCGCACCTTCCGCCGCTCCCTTCTCTTCGTCGCCGAACACCCAGCCGCCGGCCACCCCCTCGCCGGAACCCTAGTGGCGCACGACCGACGATGTCGCCGACGACCCGACAACGCAGCTGGCGACCCTTCGCACGCGAGGAAACCAACGGTGGCCTGCAAGGAAATCCGGCCATCAACGCTCGACGAGAGCTCTAAAGGGTGTCGCCGGCGATCTCTCACGCGAGTCCACCGGAGTGCGAAAAACCGTTCGTTCGCAGAGGGAAAATGAAGCTCCTCACCTTGCGAACGTGTGGGGAAGGAAAGGTGGAGGATCCGGCCGACGAGAGGAGTGGATTCGCAGCTCCACTCCTCGCCGATCAAGCTGCAGGTTGGAGCAGCGGCGACGACGCAACCATTGCCCACTGCGTAGAACTCGGGGCAAATACTGGCTCACGCGCCTGCGGAGGGGGGTGAGCTGCTCGAGCCCGAGCGAAGGAGAACGACACCCCAACGATTTGTGCCTGGGACGGTGAGCGACGGACGACGGATGATGGAGAGTGGTCGCGGAGGAAGGGCATCAGCTATTTCCGCGATGGGGAGAAAGTAGGGGAAGGAAAAAGGGGGCGCGGCAGCGGAGGACCTCCGCTGCGCTCTCCTTGCCGCGACGCCGGCGATTGGCACGTCGGATAGCAGCGACGGACGGCGGACGAGGTGGGAAGGCCGGCGTTCGCGCCGCCGTGGTGAAGAAAACAGGGGAGAGGGAGTCGCACGCCGCAGGGGTGCTTCCACCGAGCTCCTCCCTTCGCGACGGGGAAGGGGGCACCGCGGTGGACGGTCGGCGGTAGCGGGCGGCGACGAGCAGCAAACGGCGGCGAACGGGAGGGCGCCGCCGCTGTTCTGCTGCGGTGAGGGGAATGATCTCGCGAGGTCGGGGATGGAGGAGGCCGTCGCGAGTGGGAAGAGCACTCGGCTCTTCTCGCTCGCACGGGTTCTTCGAACCGGACCGATAATAAATTTTTTTTTTCCAAGGTGGGGGTTTACAAGTACTCCCCCCCTTAAAATTTTTGGTCCTCCAAAAATAACCAATAATCGCTTACACGCTACATCATCCGTGAGTGCAAGCCACGTGCTTCTTTCGATACACCTAATGGTTATTTCCCTTGCACTTTATAAATCTCTTTATAAGGGAAATACATATCGATCTCTCAAATTTTCCCTTAAGCTATGATTCTATAATCCACCACATGCTACAGCAAAAGATATATAAAGTCCGTAGCAATTACTACCAAGAAATACTCTAAAAATCTATATCACCCATTTAAGTACTATTTTTATAAATATAATCACATCGCTACAATAAGATCTTAAGTCCCAAGGAATTCCACAAAATGCTTAAGTATTCTCATGGGGTCTATAGTTCTCCAAAAACTCAACATCTAGAGCAACCAAAAACTCTACAACCCGAGCGAACAACTAGCTCAAGGTAGATCCCGGTGTGATGGGTCATCAACAAATGGTTCTGAGTCATCAGTAATCCTATCTGGATCATCGATCGCTAAATCCTCATCATCAATAACCATGTCAGGGTCGTCCTGCATATCCATATCATCTAACGCATAAAGTCGCGCCTCCATATGTGGGGACGGTCTCTCGGAGTGATGGCTAGATCTAGTAGTAGGTCCTCTGGTCGATCCCGTCATAGGCGCAGTAGGTGGGATCGGTGCGGGCAGGCGGCCACGACCCGCAGATGCAGGATAGATGGCCGACTGCTGAGATCCGCCCATCTGAGTCCGCTGTGGACAGTTGGATCGAATGTGCCCCTTCTGTCCACACTGATAACATATGATCTCTCGGCACAACCCGAAGTGGGTCCGGTGGCAGATGGTACACGGGGCCAACGATGGAGTCTGGTGCACCTGAGAGGCCCTATGCACTGACGATGAGGAACGCGCCTCACTCTGCTGATTCAACTGCTCAGTCCTCTGTATAAACCGGCTCCCAGATGGAGCCCCTCCTGCAGTTGAGGCAATTGATGCTATGGGGCCAGTCGGTCTGTCCCTAAAATCACCTTGACTCCAGCGTGTCGCTGACCACTTCTTCTTATGCCCCTCCCTCCATGTATGTGTCGTCTGGAGCGTCCTCTCAGTCCACAAGGATTTATCCACCAACTGCTGGAAAGCAGTGTAGTCAAGTATTCTCACCCTAATACGAAGGTGATCATCCAATCCCTGAATGAAACGCATACGCCGATATCTATCAGATGAGATCGTGTCGGGTACCACAGAGGCCAACTGATTAAACTCCAACAAATACTCTGACACAGATCTGCCTCTCTGTGTACAATCCAAGAACTCCTGTACCTTCAGATCATGCTGGAGCTCTGTGTAGAAACGCTTGTGGAACTCATCCAGAAAGATGTTCCACGTCAGTCCTGTGGAATAACGGGTCTCCAGCTCCTCTCGCCAGGTCTCAGCCTCTTCGTCCACAAGATAGAGTGCCACTCCAAGTCGGTCTCTATCAGATAACTCCAAATCCGCAGTGATACGACGGATGTTGTTAATCCAAGACCGGGCTGTCTGGGGGTCAGACGATCCAGAAAAAGTAACACACCCCAGATGTCGAGCGTCTCTCACCCAAGCGGCTATCGGTCTCGCAACTCGGGTACTGGGCTCCGACGTAACAACTCCCTCAGTCGGGGTCTGATAATCCGCTCGAGTATATGTCCCCTGTGCTCCTGTCGGAGGGGTAGCAACTGCTGTTGCAACCCTCACTGGATCTGACTCTGCACCACGATCAGCTGGAGCAGGTACAACTGCTGGGGCAGGAGCCGTCTGGACCACCTGCGGTGCTGGTGGTACCACTGGTGCAGCAGGAGGCGGAGGAGGAGGTGCAATAGTCTGAGGTACCTCGGGCTCACGCTGTGCAGGGGGATTCAGAATGCTGACCATCGCGTTAGCCACCGCTGCTGCTATTATGTTCAACTGTCCCTGAGCAACGGGTGCCTGCCCTGATGGCACTGTGGACCCAGTCCTCTGTCTCGATGTCCGACGAGAACTCGAGCTCCGTAGTGTTCCGGAAGACGCCTGCTCGGGGACCGTAGACACTGGTGCCCTAACGGAATCCCTTGTAACGTTAGCAGCAGGTACCGGTGCTAGTGGCGGTAACGGATCTGCAGACGGACGGGAGGTAGTCGTCGAATGATCCTGTGGTTCCGTGAGCTTCCGGGGCCTCCCCCGTTTACGTCTCGGCGGTACTTCTGACATCTACATAAATAGGCTTCTGTCAGTTCATACGAAATAAAATTTCTACGTACGGTAAAACTCTTCCGGTACACATAGTCACGATATAGGTAAACGACCGTACCACTAACTATCTAACTGGCCAATCTAATATATCGGGACTGACTTCCTTATAATTAAGATTTGGAGTCGAAACTCCAAAAAATCCCTAGGTTTATAAACCTAGGTTCTGATATCACCTAAATGCTCAAGTCTTTAAACCTAAGCTCTGATACCACTTAAATTGTCACGCCCCAACCCGCAGGACGATACGTGGCAACCGCCGTATGAGCCCGACAAGCTCATACAAGGCATAAATACAAATATTAAACTACATACACCCACATTTTCAAATAACATCTTAAATACAGTCCCGATATCTCCTAATACAAATCTAAGACCGGCATACGAAAACTCATAACAGCAGTCGTATACCTCCCGCGACGAACCCTCCGTCATCGATCTCGTCTCGTGCATCGACACCTGCACACACATTGAACGCGGTGTGCTCAGCCTTGCGGCCTAATGCGAAATTACGGCTCTACCGAATAAGGAAATCAAAGGCTAGGAGGAGTATTCTAGGATGTCTTTGGTAATTAATCATCATCTTTCATGCCATTTCGTTTTAAACAATTCATATAAAAATAGACAGCATAAACAAACAATTAAATAAATAATTAAATGTGTACATGTCACTAGATGTCACCCTAGTCATGTCTAGTGTCCATATCAATAGTATGTCACCTACGTCATAGTGAGACTTTTTAGGTTTTATAAACTCGGGCTGCCAGCCTACGCTTAATGACTACCCTAGCTAAGAGTATCAGTAAGCCCATCAGTGCATTTCTGTCTCTGTTTCTACCTATGCCCGCTGCACTGATGTTGGCAGAGAGTACGGATGACCCAGAATCCCTCTCCTGTTGTTTCACTAGTCGCCAACCATGCCTCCCCTAGCGAAACTGTCGTGCCCTTACATCCTCCCCGGATACCGTAGGGGTCACGACACCCATGTAGTACTACACACTGCCCGTAGACAGGGTCACCTCTCTTAAATATCATCGGCCACGGCTAGCCGGAATAACCACCCTAGGATCCGGATTACTCATCCGATCGTCTGCAGACGTCAAGGGTGATAGCCGTGCGGTCTACGGATCCACTGTCCAAGGCATCGCATGTGGAATCGCCTTCCCAGTCCAATAGCCGTCAACGTCTATCGAGATCGGCGCACATCCGCACGATGGGTTGTGGCCCTTGACTTCGTCGGTGCCAAGTCCATGGTAGGGTTCATCCTAGCTAACCATCTCAAGACTATCACGAGGCCGCCTACAACGGCACTCGCGCGGGTGAAGGTTTCGGGTAAGGACTTGCTCCATATTTCCAGTCTAACATGACCATGGAGTGTGTACAGTCCCTTACCCTACCAGCTCCCAGTATATGAGCTATGCATAACGTCGGGAGTGGTGCTCCCAGTGCTCCGCTATGCATCAACCTCGGGAGTGGCGCTTAACGGAAACGTCACCGTTCGACCATCGTCGGGACGCGGCGGTCTACCGGGGCATATGGAAAAAGGCCCCTTTTTCTCTAAGTGGCGGTGACGTCGCCAAGGTTCTAACATGTCGCATGTATTATCTATGTCCGCATGGTAGTTATTTAACATATCATACCGAAGCAATTTAGCATGCACAACATGATTATAAAGCATGTTAGATACCTAGCAGATCAAACATGTTAGATAAGATAACTATGCTAGCATGCATAAAATTTAAATCTTATCAAACATTATGGTTTATCATATTGAAGACATCCAAGAATTTTTCCTAAGAAACCCCAGCGGGTATTCCCTAGCGTGAATAAATCCTACCAACGGAGAACCAACGCACTTGGGATAGCGATCTGCTTCTAGGAACCAAGTCGCGCGGAGAATATCACCCGCCGAGCTTCTCGGATCGCGTACCCACAATAATCTTATTTAATAAAAATTATTTAAAATAGATTTAATTTATTTCCCTTAAGATAAATAAATTAAAATCTATCAATTAAATAATTATTACATTAAATTAATCCTATGCAGGTTTAGGATTAATCTCACCTAATGAATTATGAATTAATCATATTTTTGTATTTTTATCTAATAACTTCAATGAATTTTTATTCAATTTCTACTCATCAAACTCACCCATAACTTGACCCAAGTCATCCAGGAGCCCAAGCAAAACCCATAGAAATTTTTATTTTTTTTATTTTTTTTAATATTTTAATATTATTTTATTATTTTAATATTATTTTATTATTTTAATATTATTTTATTTTTATTTATTTTTCTGACCTGGTCAACGGTCAACGTTGACTGGTCAACGCTGACTCGGTCAGCAGTGGGCCCGGTTAATGCTGACTGGGTCAGCTGTTGACCGGTCAACGCTGACTGGGTCGGCTGTTGACCGGTCAACGCTGACTGGGTCGGCGGTGGGCCCGGTCAATGCTGACTGGGTCAGCTGTTGACTCGGTCAACGGTTCGAGTTACTGTTCACCCGGTTCGGTTCGGTTCGATTTGGTTCGGTTCGGGTCCGGTTCAGCTAAATTAAATTCAATCTAATTTGACTCGAGCTCGAACGAGGTTCAACTTATTTGATTCGGCTCACCCAACCCAGCTTGACTCGAACCCAAACTTAACTCAAACCCAACCGATTTAACCTCACTTGATTCGACCCAACCAATTACTTAACTCATTAATAAATCAACTTAATTAATTCATTAACTAAACTTATATTAATCTAACTAAACATTAATCATGCTTAATTAACATTAACCATATCATAAATCTATTTTATACTAAGCATGCTTTATTATAATTAATCATGCTTAATTAGTCCTTAAGCATGATTAAGGAAAAGAAAGGGGCGGGCTCGCACCTTCCGCCGCTCCCTTCTCTTCGTCGCCGAACACCCAGCCGCCGGCCACCCCCTCGCCGGAACCCTAGTGGCGCACGACCGACGATGTCGCCGACGACCCGACAACGCAGCTGGCGACCCTTCGCACGCGAGGAAACCAACGGTGGCCTGCAAGGAAATCCGGCCATCAATGCTCGACGAGAGCTCTAAAGGGCATCGCCGGCGATCTCTCACGCGAGTCCACCGGAGTGCGAAAAACCATTCGTTCGCAGAGGGAAAATGAAGCTCCTCACCTTGCGAACGTGTGGGGAAGGAAAGGTGGAGGATCCGGCCGACGAGAGGAGTGGATTCGCAGCTCCACTCCTCGCCGATCAAGCTGCAGGTTGGAGCAGCGGCGACGACGCAACCATTGCCCACTGCGTAGAACTCGGGGCAAATACTGGCTCACGCGCCTGCGGAGGGGGGTGAGCTGCTCGAGCTCGAGCGAAGGAGAACGACACCCCAACGATTTGCGCCTGGGACGGTGAGCGACGGACGACGGATGATGGAGAGTGGTCGCGGAGGAAGGGCATCAGCTATTTCCGCGATGGGGAGAAAGCAGAGGAAGGAAAAAGGGGGCGCGGCAGCGGAGGACCTCCGCTGCGCTCTCCTTGCCGCGACGCCGGCGATTGGCACGTCGGACAGCAGCGACGGACGGCGGACGAGGTGGGAAGGCCGGCGTTCGCGCCGCCGTGGTGGAGAAAACAGGGGAGAGGGAGTCGCACGCCGCGGGGGTGCTTCCATCGAGCTCCTCCCTTCGCGACGGGGAAGGGGGCACCGCGGTGGACGGTCGGCGGCAGCGGGCGGCGACGAGCAGCAAACGGCGGCGAACGGGAGGGCGCCGCCGCTGTTCTGCTGCGGTGAGGGGAATGATCTCGCGAGGTCGGGGATGGAGGAGGCCGTCGCGAGTGGGAAGAGCACTCGGCTCTTCTCGCTCGCACGGGTTCTTCGAACCGGGTCCGAGCCGGTTCAGCTGGACCGGCCGGCTGGCCGGTTCAGTTGAACCGGACCGATAATATTTTTTTTTTCCAAGGTGGGGGTTTACAATATCTTTATATGAAAATTTTGCTGCATATGCATTCTAAATCATTGTAATGATTTCATTGATAAGATTTTATATTTTATAGAGGTATTATATATTATCTCAAAGAGAAAGATAGGTTATGTTTGAAGTTTACTACCGATGTCATGTGCTTAAAAAAAGAATTCATATTAAAAAAAATATGAATTTAAGACTTATTAAAATAAATAAAAAATAAAGAAGAAAGAACATCGGGGAATATATCTTCATACATGCAATAAAGTTGGAGTAATTGATATTTGGCGAGCAATTGGGAAATGAATTGATATGATTCGTGGTTATAATTAATTAACATTTTAATACATTCTATAAGTAAAAAGAAAAGAAGGTTTTTTTTTCCTTTTTAAACAAATCAATTTATAAAATCAAATAAGATCAATAAGTTTGGTAAATAGTACACAAAGTGTACACCACTCTGGTTAGAGTAATTGGACTCTATACGGGAGGATCATGAGGTCTTGGGTTCAAGACTCATTAAGTTCTAAAAAATAAGTTTGGTAAATGAATCTGCGATCAACTAACCTTATGTGTCATAATACAGGAGTTTGAAACCTTAAAAAAACCCTTATAAACTCATGTCCATCTACGGTGGTCAGCAACTGAGGATATTACCCTTATAAACTCATGTCCATCTACTCCACCGTTAGTGATGCCTTAGGCTGGGCTACTCATGACAGAGAGAAAATAAATCTGAACTAGAAATTTGGTCCTTTTGTTGCCTCATTCAAGGATATTGAGATGTTTATATATGCTCATTATCACGTTCTATATGCTCATTGTCACGTTCTAAACCTTCTCTTGAGCGTACAGTAGATCATAATATATTCCACACATAGTTTCACACTATCTTTTACAAATTAGGACCAAATAAAAACTCACTAAATATATCTAAGGTACGTCCTCTCTATAATCTTTTTCTAAAACAATGTATATTTAAAATCTAGAATTTACCTGTAGTAAAAAAATTTATATAAAAATATTGTTGTAATCACAATATAGGATGTTTGCTCCTACTGTGTCTTCAAAAATAAAAAGGAGTTCCTCAAAGAGGTGAGTAATTAGTGAGTTGAATAAAAAATAATGTAAATCTAATAGAGTTGTATCACACTAATAAAATAATAAAATTTTGCTATCCATATGAAATAGTAAATTATAAAAAATAATCAAAAAATCACATGAGAATATATCTAGAGTTAGAATAATCAACAAAAGTTGTTGCATATAATTATCACCTCAAGAGGAAGTATAGTTATTACATAGTACTCGAGTCAAAGTAGTAAGATGAAAATATATGAATATAGTTTCCTTTCCGCTTGAGTTACTCATCGGACCTCACCACCTAATATTCATAGCTAGTCAAACGATACCCATCTATGAGTTACCCAACCTCTATCCTGGAGAGCATTTTTACCCTATGCCCCGTACACAAGTGATTCTAATATCTCATGATATCTATCCTGAATTGTCTTATCCATAGCTAGTTCAGTAATACTCATCAATCAATCATGATTACCCCACCTTCATCCTAATGACCTGACACTTCCACCCAATGCTCCCCTAGGCAGATGATCCATGGGAATATTAATATATTACCCCTTGCACTTACTAGCTCAATATCATTCTAATAATATATGTTCAAAGATGAAGCAAAGTTTCATATATAAATAAAAAGTCTCTCAGGAGGGTACGTATACGCTAGCTTAGAGTCAAATCAGATGCATATGCTTACTAAAATGACCGTGATCGGTGAATTTGCTCGCTTCCCCAGCGGCTCCCCCGACTCTCTCTACAGCTCCGTTGACTAGCTCGATCACTCTGGCTCAACCGTGACTCTCCCACATCGCTCATTGACGCTGTCCCTCCCCGGCTCAGGCTGGATGTGCATGACTTCTCCAGCACTCAAAGCTGAAACCAGAGAATGTCATATCTGCGCAAGCTGTGGACCTTATCCCAAGTCAACTCCGTCTGCTGCCGCCGATAAGCCGGAATGGAGCTGCTCGAGCTTCTCGCAGTCACAGGGAAGAGCCTCACACAGTAGGTGGCGAAGATGAGGGCATGGACGAGCTCCGCTGCTCGCCGGAGAGATACCTCTTCTTTCATCTCTGAATCCATGGAATCTGCGGGAACATGCTTTTGCGTCTCACTCTATCCTCCTGCCCCCGATTGCGTTAATGTCGAAGCCATCTACTCCATCAAGTACCTTTATGCCAAAATAATATGTATTCCGCAACGCACTCTTAAAAAATTTACGAAGATTGACTAACAGTTACGGGCTTCCGAAATTGATGGAAAGGTAGTTTGGCCTGTTGGAGACTCTGGAGAGAACGGAACGTTGATGCATGCGGTGCTGCTGGTAAATGGCAGAAATGGGAATGAGATGAGCCGAGAAGGCAAACTCCAAGTTCTCTGCAAACTCAAGGAAATGGCAAAGTGATGGAAGCTTATTTCACTGCGTCCTCTTCTTGTGGAGCTAAAGTAAAAAGTTTCAAAGAGTATACAGCATCTGATTCCTTCTTTTAACCTTTTCTTTTTCTCTGTCCATTTCATTTTATTTTCATTCATCAGCTTCCACTGCCCTAATCCTTCTCAGGAACATCAAGCCCCGGATATATTTCACAGACCTACTTGCTGCAATGAGGTGCGGGTTGTCTCTTGCACTGAACCGTGGTTCGCGAGCGTCGCCGGAGCCGGAAACGGAGAGGCGAGGGTCGCGGTAGAGCTGCAGTGATCGAGCGAATCGGGCGAGCAAATTGGGTCATCGATGACGTGACACGTCGATTGGTTGTTTAATTTTATTTTTAAGAGGTCATTATCGAAAATTATTATTTAAACTCGATTAGTAGAAAAAGAAAGACTCAAAATGAAATGTTTTTTTCAGTACTTATCTCGTTTAAATAATAATTTTTAATAACGATCGATCAAAAATAAATTTTCCAAAAATGGCTGGTCCAACGTGACACGTCATTACGTTGACCCAAGTTTTATTTCAAAAAATTACGCGGCGCCGGACTCGCTCGCCTCTCCGGCTCCGGCGACGGCGACGCTCACGACCAACTGTTCGAAATAATGAAGTGCAATTAAAAACCCTGCACCTCATTGTGGCAAAGTAGGGGTGTGACAACTTCTGGGCTTGAGGTCCTTGAGAAGAATTAGAGCAGTGAAAGCTGATGAATGAAAATAAAAGGAAATTGGCGGAGAAAAAGAAAAATGTTAAAAGGAGTAATCACATGCTGTATAATGTACAAGCATACTTTTTGAAGAGGGTTAGAGTTAGACATGTAAAATGGGCCGGGCCACCCATGGGCGGCTCGTGCTAGGCCCAATTCGGGCCGTGCTAGGCACGCCCCGCCCCTGTGTGCGTGCCGTGCTGGGCGACGCCTTCGCGGGTTAGGGCTTAGGGTTATCGTGCTTAGCACGGGCTCGTGCCGTGCCCTACCTGGCACGATCCCTTTTTTTAAGGCGGTTGGCGAGAGCCGTCTTATTTTAGGGCTTAGGGTTATCGTGTCACGCCCCGACCCAACTGTCGGCCACGTGACAACCGCCGTATGAGCCCGACAGACCCATACAAGGCATCAAGTGATACATATCATTCATATACATCGTTTACGCAGCGTAATTTACAATTAAATTATCTAACTCCACATTTCTAACACAGTCCCGATAAACCTACTACAATTCTATGAAAAAGACATCGAGAAATAAAAATAGACCCGTCGACGGACTCATCTTCCTCAAACCTCTCTGGCAGTCATCTAACACACCTGCACACACGGGAAAAAATGGTGTGCTCAGCCTTGCGGCCTAGTGCGAAATTACGGCTCTACCGAATAAAGAAATCAAAGGCTAGGAGGAGTATTTTAGGATGTCTTTGGTTGTTAATCATCATTTTTCAATTGATTTGTGTAAATCAATTTATCAAAAGTAGTAAAACAACATAAATAAATTACCGATGTATAACTCGCTAGATGTCACTTACATTGTATCTAGTGTCAATGTCAACCGTATGTCACCTACGTCATAATCATACTTTGAAGCTATAAAACTCGGGCTGCCAGCCTATCTAAGAGTATCAGTAAGCCCATCAGTGCCTTTCTGTCTCTGTCTCTACCTATGCCCGTCGCACAGATGTTGGCGGAGAGGACGGCTGACCCAGTATCCCTCTCCATTGTTTCGCTAGTCACCGACCATGCCTCCCCTAACGAAATCGTTGTGCCCTTACATCCTCCCCGAATTCCGTAGGGGCCACGACACCCATGTAGTACTACACGATGTCCGTAGACAAGGTCGCCATATAACAATGTCATCGGCCACGGCTAGCCGGAATAACCACCCTAGGATCCGGACTACTCATCTGATCATCTGCAGACGTCAAGGGTGATAGTCGTGCGGTCAACGGATCCACTGTCCAATGCGTCGCATGTGGAATCACCTTCCCAGTCCAATAGCAGTCGACGTCTATCGAGATTGGCGCACATCCGCACAATGGGCTGTGGCAACCTCGACTCCATCGGTGCCACGTCCATGGTAGGGCTCATCCTTACTAACCATCTCAGGACTATCACGAGCTCGCCTAAACGACACTCGTGCGGGTGAAGATTTCGAGTAAGGACATGCTCCATATTTCCAGTCTAACCCGACCATGGAGTTTGTACAGTCTCTTACCCTATCAGCTCCCAGTATATAAGCTATGCATAACGTCGGTAGTGGTGCTCCCAGTACCTCCGCTATGCATCAACCTCGGGAGTGGCGCCTAGCGGAATGTCACCGTTTGACCGCCGTCGGAACGCGGCGGTCAACCGGGGTATATGGAAAATGCCCCTTTTTCTGTCTAAGTGGCGGTGACGTCGCCAAATGTTCTAACATGTCATTATTTACTATCTATGTCTGCATGGTAGGTGTGCTAGCATAGCATAGAAAAATAATAACATAACATACAACATGCTCGACAAGATATCACGACATATTAAAACTAGCATTAACATCATAGTATATCCTACATGTTAGACAGAATAATTAAACTAACATGCACGCAAAATAAATCTTATCAAGCATAACATTTTATTATATTTAAGACATCCAAGAATTGTTCCTAAGAAAACCCCAGCGGGAATTCCCTAGCTTGAATAAATCCTACCATCGGAGAACCAACGCACCTGGGTTAGCGATCTGCTCCTCTGAACCAAGTCACGCGGAGATAATCACCCGCCGAGCTACTCGGATCGCGCACCCACAATAGTCCTAATTAACACAATTATTTAAAATAGATTTAATTTATTTTTTCTTAAAATAAATAAATTAAAATCTATCAATTAAATAATTATTACATTAAATTAATCCTATACAAGTTTAGAATTAATCCCACCTAATCAATTCTTAATTAATCATATTTTAATTTTTTATCTATTAACTTAAATGAATTTTTATTCAATTTTTACTCATTAAACTCACCCATAACTTGCCCAAGTCACCCAAGGGCCCAAGTAGAACCCATAGAAATTTTTACTATTTTTATGATTTTTTATTATTTTAATATTATTTTAATATTTTAATATTATTTTATTAATTATTTAATTTTATTTTATTTTATTTATTATTTTCTGACCAGTCAACGGTCAATGGTTGACCGGTCAAACAGTCAACGGTTGACCGATCAACGCTGAGTGGGTCAGTTGTGGGCCCGGTTAATGCTGATTGGGTCAGCTGTTGACTCGGTCAACGCTGACTGTGTCAGCGGTGGGCCCGGTCAATACTGACTGGGTCAGCGGTGGGCCCGATCAACGCTGACTGGGTTCATCCGGTTACTGTTCATCCGGTTCAACCTGAGTGTGACCCACGCCTAAATGGTTCGGTTCAATCAAGTCAGCTTAACCAAATAAGTCCGAGTCCGACTCGAGTCCGGTTCAAGTCAATGCGGTTCGACTCGGGTCCGGTTCAACCAACCCAAAATACTTAGGTTTGACTCGAGCTCGAACCAATTTCAGTTAGTTGATTCGGCTCACCCAACCCAACTCGATCTGAACCCAAACCTAACTCAAACTCAACTAACTTCAACCTGGTTCAACCCAACTAATTACTTAACTCATTAATTAATCAACTTAATTAATTCATTAACTAAACTTATATTAATCTAACTAAACATTAATCATGCTTAATTAACACTAACCATATCATAAATTTATTTTATACTAAGCATACTTAATTTTAATTAACCATGCTTAATTAGTCCTTAAGCATGATTAAGGAAGAGGGCGAGGGCATGGGTACCTATACTCATCCGCTTCCTCCTTCGACGCCGGTGGTGGAGCTCCTCCGGCTTCGGCGAGCTCGACCCAGCCCCGGAGATGACTCTCCGGCTCCGGCGAAGGTTTGCCGAGGTGCTTCGCGAGCAGCGGCGGCGCCAACGGCGACGAGGGCGGAGAAGGCGAGCTCGCTCCCGCTTGGGAGGCGATCGACGAGGGGCGACGCTTCGGCATGAGCCCTCCTTGGTCTCGCAGCCAACGGATGGGGGATGGAGGAAGGTCGCCGACGAGAGGACGTCGACGATGGGCGAGGAGGAGCTGCGGCGGCGAGGAATCGCTGCTCGGGGCGTGCGAGCAGATGTTCCTGCTCGCGGCTTCGTTTCCGCCCGCAAGCAGGGGAATGCACGGGAAGAGGAGGTGGCGCGCGGCAGCAGATCTCCGCGGCGCTCTGCTCGTCGCAGCGAGGATCTCCGGAGGGCGAGCGACGGCGGCGAACAGCAGCCGCAAGAGGGGAAGTGCGGCGAACAGCGACTGCCCTTTGCGAAGTGGGAGAAGGCAGGAGAAAGGGGCGCACAGCAGGGAACCTCCGTCGAGCTCTTCTCGACGCAGAGGAGGGGGACGGTCGGCGAACGATGGCCGGCGAGCAGCGAGCACTGACGGGGTGGAGCAGCGCCGGCGCTGCTGTGTTGCGGGCGATCGCGAGGAAGCAGAAGAAGAAGAAGAAAAATGAAGAAGAAGAAGAAGGGGCGAGCGCGAGTGGAAAGAGCCCTCGCTCGCGTCGGCCCTTCAGACCGGGTCGGGCCGGTTCACTTGGACCGGCCCGCCGCCCGGTTCATTTGAACCGGTCCGAATAAATTTTTTTTTCCCCAAAAATATCATTTTTTGAAGGGGCTAGCCCGAGCACGGCCCGACCAGCAGCGTGCCGTGCCCGGCACGGGGCATGCTCAAGCAGCATGCCGGGCTAGGCCCGGCACGGCCCGGTCGTGCCGGGCCCGTAGAGTCGTGCCTCTGGAGGAAAATCCGAGAGAAAGGAGGGAAATATGGTACAGAGAATTCGATGAAGAATAAAAATATAAAATGCAATTGATCGGTAAAAATTTTTATTGAGCATGCAAGAAATAGAAGAGGAAATAGTCTCAACTGGTTTAAAAAAAAATTTGACGGCCAATAAAATATAAAATGCAATTGATCATCGGATACTTGGAAGAAGTGGAAGAGGAAATAGACTTCATTGGCTAAAAAAAAAGAAAATAGTCTTCATTGGCTAAAAAAATATTTGACGGCACGAACCGATAAACCCTCCGATTCCAATTCGTCAGTCCAATTCCAATTCGTCAATCTGCGAAGCAGAAGCAGCCGCGAAGCAGGCAGTCCTCAGGGAGTCCTCCTGTGCGAAGCAGGTGCAGTCCTCCGCGAAGTAGAAGCAGTCGCAGTCCTCCGATACTCCGCGAAGTAGAAGCAGTCCTCCGCCTCCGCGAAGCAGTCCTTCACTGTCGGCGTCGACAAAGACCAGCCTGCCGAAGGTGGCGTTGACATCGTCGTGGCGGAGAGGATGTCACGCGCGGCCTCTGCTGCTCCAGTGCGGCCTGGTCTTCGGCTCCTCCAGGCTCCGGCGTCCAGCCCCATTTGCCTCACCAGCACTCGCCCGGTCAGCGGCCGCCCTTCGCAGCTCTGCCAGTCTCGCTTCATCCGCCCGATAGCCCTAAGCCCTAAAATAAGGCGGCTCTCGCCTGCTACCTTAAAAAAAAGGATCGTGCTGGGTAGGGCACGGCACGAGCCCATGCTAAGCACGGCACGGGCTTGTGCCGTGCCGGTGGGCCGCAAAGGCGCCGCCCAGCACGGCACGCACGCAGGGGCGGGGCGTGCCTAGCACGGCCCGCCCCTAGATTCAGATGCTGTATGCAATCCACAAGCAAACTCTTTGAAACTTTTTCCTTTTGCCCCAAAAGATGAGGACGCAGTGAAATGAGCTTCCATCACTTTGCCGTTTCCTTGATTTTGCGGAGTACTTGGAGTTTGGATTCTCGCTGATCTCATTCTCATTTCTGCATTTTACCAGCAGCATCGCATTTTCATCTTAACTTCTTTCCCTGCTTGGACGACCAAAACAGACTCCCAGCTCGAGAGATAGCCACGATGGATCCTCTGAGCTTCGCCGAGAGCGCCACCAGTTCCCTCCTGAGGAAGCTGGGAAGCATCCTAGTGGCAGAAGCAGGACTTCTCGCCGGAGTTGAAGACGATGTGCAGTACATAATGGATGAGCTCGAGAGCATGTCCGTCTTCCTGAGGGCTCTATCCGAGAGTCAGGATCACGATCTACAAGTGAAGATATGGATGAAGCAAGTCAGGAGCTGGCCTACGACGCCGAGGACACCGTCGACGTTTTTATCCATCGTCTCCGGAAGCCTCACGAGCGCGGCCTCGTGCGCTACCTCTGCCAACAGCTCAGGATGCTCAACGTTCGTCATGGTGTTGCATCGGATCTAAAAAATCTGAGAATTCGTGCTCATGATGTGAGCAACAGGCGTGCACGCTATGATCTCAGAACTGCTGCTGGCACTTCAGTAGGAGGACCAAATTATAGCTCTGCTTCTACGGTCAACTTGGTCTCTGATAAAGCTAGACTTTCTCCTCCTTCGTTGGATGAGGTTAAACCGGTGGGCATCGACGGTCGTCGGGACAAGATTGTTGGGTGGCTATTGGAGGACGACCAGCCCGGACTTCGGGTCATTTCAATTGTCGGCCTAGGTGGGTTGGGCAAGACGATGGTAGCGAGGATGGTGTTTGAAAGCTTAACAGTCGCCAGCGCCTCTTTCGATGCACGTGCTTGGATTCCGGTGTCACAGTCTTTCGAGATCAAGACGCTTCTTCAAAATATGGGTGCTCAAGTCTTTACTGACCAAGATATCCGTAATACCTTCGGTCTTGACCCTGAAAAGAAGTCTAAAAAGATGGAGCTGGAGCGGCTGCTGAAGAATCGCTTGGATGAGATGAAACTAGTGACAACTATTAAAAATAATCTCAAGGAGAAGAGGTACGTGATTGTTCTTGATGATATTTGGAGTGCCAATGCCTGGAAAAGCATCAAAGCTGCATTTCCTGATAATAAAAAGGGCAGTAGGATCATCGTGACAACCCGATGAAAGTACTGCAAAAATGTGGAGTGATAGATGTCAGCAGCTCGTGCTTACGCGAGATACGGGAGATTGAAGAGCTGACCCAGCTCGAGCATTTGGGTGTTTCTTTTGAATTTCGATCTAGACGCCATCGGATATCTAAATCTTTAATCAGAAAACGCCAACAGGTTTCATTCGTAGAACAAAAAGAAGTATTCACCTCGCTTGAGAATATGGATAGATGCAGTCTTCATCGTCTTGAAATTCAAGACTTTCTTGGTGAGGTATTTGATTTCTTGTTTAATCTCCCTTCACCACCGATACACCTCAATGAAATAATTCTGAGGTGCCCAATGAGAAGTTTACCATCTTGGTTTGAAAATCTCAAGGACATTACTAGCATAGATCTATCGACCGACAGGAACTTTGAGGAGGATATTTCCCAAGTCTTGAAAAGTTTACCACCATTGGTTTCTTTAGTAGTATGTTCAAAATCCAACGAATGGTGCTTCGACTCCCAAGGATTCAAGTACCTCCAGAATTTGGATATTTTTGGAGCTAAAGAAGTGATTTTCCAAGGAGGTGCACTTCTGAAACTGGAGCAGTTGCATATTTTTAGGTAAAAAAAGTTATTTTCCAAGAAGGTGCACTTCTGAAACTGGAGCACTTGCATATTATTAGAGCTAAAAAAGTGATTTTCTATGAAGGTGCACTTCCGAATCTGGGAGAGCTGCACTTAAGTGGGGTTGCAGGCATTACAGGGGTGGAACATCTAATTAAACTCAACACGATCCATCTAGATGACATCGCAAGTGAAGAAATAGCTAAGCTGAATGGAATCGCAGAAAGAATCCATCCGAACCATCCCAAATGAAGAAATAGCTAAGCTTAATGGAATTGAAGAAAGAACCCATCCGAACCATCCCAAAGTGGTGGTGGAAGAACAGTAAACGACAACTCGCCAAGTGCCGGGTTTCGATGCCTACACCGGTCCAAATAGACATACAAACAGTTCAATTGCTCCTTTTCTATTCTTGTCAATTGTCATTAATTAAACTCGTTTTGATGGTAATTAATCTCCTAGGTCACTACCTTCCAAAGTATTGTTTGTTGTGGTACTCTGTAATAAGGTTTCTTTCTTTCTTTGAAGAAAATGCTCTTGATTGTAAAGTTTGCTTTGATCAATTCTTTAAGATACATCGTTGTTATAGTTATGGTTACGCTAATAATTCTGATATTTTGACTTCACAATGCATGCTTTTTAGTGTCTTCAAGTTAAAGAAAAAGTGGATCTACTGAGTTTTTCTTCTTGTTTTCTCTCTTTTCTTTTTTTATCTCACTATAGTGAACATATATATTGTAAGATTTTTAATTTTGAGTGAAGTTATTTGTATAGTATTGTTTTATTTTAACTCTCCTTGTTTTCTTTTTCTATCTCACTTGATTTTGAATGAAGTTACTTATGTATTGTTGTATATTTTAATAAATTCTTTATAAAATTAGTATACTATGATATATATATTATTAAATAGGATTTCAAATTTTAAAATTCAACAGTGAAAACTAGGACCTAATTAGGTTGAGTAATTTATTGAGTCGATGAATCGGTTTAATTGAATTGAATTAGTTAAATCAAGATTTAAATAGATTAAAATAAATTATCTAGATTAACCTATCGTTGAGATTAATAGACGATTACGATTCGATTAAGTCAACCAGAGTTTCACTTGATCTGATGTCATTGTTTTGATCTTCTTCCACGTGTGCAAATAACAACATCCAAGATGGTTTCAATAATAACCTACGATGTTAATATTACTTAATACATTATAAAGTAAAAAAGTTAAGAAGAGCCTTTTCTTTTTTAAATAAATCTATTTACAAAGTTAAATAAAAAATTTAGCTAATGAATATGCAATCAACTAACTTTAAGTGGTTTAATACATGACGAGATTTGAAACCTCGAAGTAGAAAAAATTGTTCCAATGTGGATTTTCAATCAAGGATGCCTCAGGCAGAGCTACTGATGGCCGGGGAAGAAGCATGTGAACTACAACGTTGGTCCCTTTACTGTACCTTGAGATGGCTAGCTACACATGGAATATATATTGATGGCGACGATGATCAAGCCAAAGTGGGAGTCGAGGGGTAGTGAGCTCGTAAAGCCATCAGAAGTGCAGCAGGTGGGGTTTGCAGCGGGCAAGGAGTAGGTTCCTTCATGTTCTATTCACACTTGAAGAGGTCTCCCGTGTTACCACCCAGTGCAAATATTGGCAGCAAAAATAAAGCTGCATGCGTTTAACTGATTACGAGTACGTCGAGTAAATTAAGCACCTGCATTTATTTCTCTCTTTCTTTATCTTCATTTTTAATGAGTCTTTAGATTTTTTTTTTCTTCCTTGTTTTTAAATCATCAGTTTTAAACTATCCCTTAAAGTATGGTAAATTAAACTCTCTGAGCAGCCGGTTCGAGAGACGAGAGTCTTGAGGCAAAAACCAACAAGGTTAAACAAACCCCGAAGAATAAATTAATAAAACCGTGGGCGTCCTCAGATCCAACCCTCTCTCTTCCTCCGAGATATTCTCTCGGCTCGATCTTGATCACTGCCCTTGAACCTCCTACCTCTCCGAGATCTACCTTCCCCTTCCCCGTGCTTATGCTTGAAGTCTTGGATGACCTCGCCGCTGCCATAGCTCTGAATCCCTTCTCCTCGGGCACGCGGTTGAGGTAAGCTGCAGTCCCTTCTCCTTTTGATCACTGCACTGGAGAATACTTCCGCATTTGCTGTTTCCTGCAATGCTGTGGTTGCTAATGTGGTTTCTAAAGTGCTGAAGTATTTAATCACTCACATTTATGTATACAGCATCGCGTGTAGCGGACTCTATTCTACGTGCGCTCAGTACTTGGTGTCATTTTCAGCCTGTGATTCGTTCACGTCAACGTCAGACTCCCAGCTCAAGTGATAGCCAAGATGGATCCTCTGAGCTCCGCTGAGAGCGCCGCCAGTTCCCTCCTGAGGAAGCTGGGAAGCATCCTAGTGGAGGAAGTAGGACTTCTCGCCGGAGTCGAAAACGATGTGCAGTACATAATGGATGAGCTCCAGAGCATGACGGGCTTCCTCAGGGCTCTGTCCGAGAGGCAGGATCACGATCTACAAGTGAAGATATGGATGAACCAAGTCAGAGAGTTGGCCTACGACGCCGAGGACACCATCGACGTGTTTACCCATCGTCTCCGGAGGCCACACGGCGAGCGCGGCCTCGTGGCTACCTTGTCCCAAACCGTTGGACAGCTCAGGATGCTCAAGGTTCGTCATGGTGTTGCATCGGATCTAAAAAATCTGAGACTTCGTGCTCATGATGTGAGCACCAGGCGTGCACGCTATGATCTCACAACTGCTGCTGCCACTTCAGGAGGAGGACCAAATTATAGCTCTGCTTCTACAGTCAACTCGGCCGCTCATAAAGCTAGACTTTCTCCTCCTTCGTCGGACGAGGTTAAACCGGTGGGCATCGACGATCGTCGGGACGAGATTGTTCGGTGGTTGGATGACGAACAGCCGGGACTTCGGGTCATTTCAATTGTCGGATTAGGTGGGTTGGGCAAGACGACGCTAGCGATGATGGTGTTTGAAAGCTCAAAAGATGCCAGCCCCTCTTTCGAAGCACGTGCTTGGATTGCGGTGTCACAGTCTTTCGAGATCAAGACACTTCTCCAAAACATGGCTCCTCAACTCTTTACTGACGAAGAAATCGTTAGTAACTTGCATCTTGATCGTGCGACAGAGCATAAAAGGATGGAGCTGGAGCGGTTGATGAAGAATCACTTGGATAAGATGGAAGAGATGGACTTAGTGAGAACTATTAAAAACCATCTCGAGGAGAAGAGGTACGTGATTGTTCTTGATGATATTTGGAGTGCCAGTGCCTGGAAAAGCATCGAAATTGCATTTCCTCCTAATAATAAAAAGGGCAGTAGGATCATCGTGACAACCCGTAACGACCAAGTGGCAGAAGATTGCAGCTCTCGTAATCGTCAATTTATTTATAAAATCCCACCTCTTGACGATAACGCTTCTTGGGAGTTATTTCGCAAAAGAGCTTTTGATGCCCAAGATAATTATTCTTGCCCTGCTTTCCTAGAAAATGTATCGAGAAACATATTGAAAAGATGCGGTGGATTACCACTAGCTATCGTCACAATAGCGAGAGTTCTTCTCCGTAAGCCAAAGGAGAAAGTGGATGAGTGGCAGAAGTTTCTTGACTGCATGAGTTCCGAGTTGGAAACCAATCTTAGTTTAGAAGGAATAAGACAAATTCTAACTCTTAGCTACCGTGACTTACCGTATTACCTCAAGCCCTGCTTGCTGTCTCTCAGTACCTTCCCTGAAGATTATGAGATCAGCCGGACTCGCTTGGCGAAGCGATGGATGGTCGAAGGACTCGTCAACCCAAGGCGTGGCAAATCTGACATGGAGGTCGCAGAGGAATACTTTTATGAGTTAATCGACCGCAACTTGATCTTACCATCATATATAGATAGAAAGGGAAAGGTAAAATATTTCCGCGTCCATGACGTAATGCTGGAGCTCATAGTTTCCCTGTCCATGGACGAGAACTTCACCACCATCCTTAATGATCATATTAAAGTGATCCGGGCACATGGTAAGATTCGGCGGATATCGTTCCATGAAAGAAGCAGCAATCCTCCGCATGATCTTAATTTATCCCAAGCCCGATCAGTCACTGTGGTGATGAGTAGTAAGATGCCGCGACTGGATCATGGAAAGATGAGGCTGCTAAGGGTGTTGGATATGGAAGGATGCAAAGGCCTAATTGATCGTCATCACCTCAAAAACATCTCCAAACTGTTTCTTCTCAAGTTCTTGTCCCTAAGAAATACACCCATCGAGGTGCTTCCATGTTCAATCGGGAGCCTGCAGAACCTTCAATATCTAGACATCAGAGGATGTGGCCAGGTAAAGATACCAAATTCGATAGTTAGACTCCAAAGACTAGCGCATTTTCTTTTTGATGAATTATGGAAGTTGCCGAAGGGAATAGAAAATATGAAAGCACTGCAAAAATGTGGAGTGATAGATGTCAGCAGCGTGTGCTCACGCGAGATACGGAAGATTGACGAGCTGACCCAGCTCGAGAATTTTGATGTTTTTTTTAAAGTTCCAGGTACACGGCATTGGTTATGTAAATATTTAAGCAGAAAATGCCAACAGGTTTCATCCATAGAACGAAAAAGCTTGCTGATATTCACATCGCTAGGGGAGCTGCATAGATGTAGTCCTCGTCTTCTTACAATGATAGACTGCTCTGATAAGGTATTTGATTGCTTGTTTAATATCCCTCCACCATCGTTGCACTTCAAGGAGATAATTCTGTCTGGCCGGATGAGAAGTTTACCATCTTGGTTTGCAAAACTCGATCTTGCTAGGATAGATCTACATAACAACAGGAACTTTGAACAGGACATTACTCAAGTCTTGAAAAGTCTCCCAGCATTGGTTATTTTAGCAGTACATTCAGTCTCCAACGAATGGTGCTTCGACGCCCAAGGATTCGAGTGCCTCCGGAAGTTGCTTATTGGTGGAGCTAAAAAAGTGATTTTCCAAGAAGGTGCACTTTCGAAACTGGAACTTCTAGTCTTTAATGAGGTTGCAAACATTTCAGGGGTGGAACATCTAATTAAACTCAACGAGATTTGTCTTTATGACATCGCGAAGGAAGAAATAGCTGAGCTTAATGGAATCGCAGAAAGAACCAATCCGAACCATCCCATGGTGGTGGTGGTGGTAGACTCGCCAAGTGCTGGGTTTCAACGCCTACACCGGTTCAAATAGGCATACGAGCAGTTCAATTGCTCTGTTTCTATTATTGTCAATTATCATTAATTAAAATCATTTTGATCGTAATTAATCTCCTACGCCATTTTCTTCCTTAGTATTATTTGCTGTGGTACTTGATAATAAAGTTACTTTTTTTAAAGAAAATGTTCTTGATAGTAAAGTTTGCTTTGATTAATTTTTTAAGAAGATACAATTAAGGTTAAGCTACTAATTCCGAAGTTTTGACTTCACAATTCATGCTGTTTAGTGTATTTAAGTTAAAAAAATGAATCTATTGAGTTTTTCTTCTTCTTTTCCAACTTCAAGTAGTTACCACTAATTTGAACCCAACACAGTGCAAGTGGGGTCGGCATAAATTTGCAACTTAACTTCTTTGAAATTATACGAAGCTAGGTCCTTATTACAAGACCTTCGCCCACCATTCTTAAACTTCATTCACAAATTCAAACCATCTTCCTTGAAAATTAACCTTTTTTTTTTCTCTCTCTCTCAAGATGCTCCCCCTCGCAAACACCTCTCTATTATTCTAAGCTTTGGGCTTTGATTCTCGGATGACAATCCCAACCTCAATACACCGTAATTCTTTCACCTAACTCAATGATCGCTTCCCTCACCTTCCCTTCCTAGGGACAAGAACATAGAGAAGGATAGCGATGGATCGTACGTCAATCTCAGATAGCAATCCAGCATCAAATCAATGGAGATATATTACTTTGCTCTTCAGTACTGCCATCCGATTGCTCAACGTGAGTCGTGAGTCGTGGTCGAATTCTAGGAAAGTGCTCACTTTGTTTACTTTTTCTATCTCACTAGAGTGAGATTTTTAATTTTGAATAAATATTATGTTATTTTAAGAATTTATTTATAAAATTAAATATATGTTTTTATATATAATGAGAGATATATTAGTAAATAAAATTCTAAATTTAAAATTTAACGATGAAAGTGAATATTAATTTGGATTGAATCAATTAAAAGCTAGTGATAAATCAATGAACGAATTCAATTGAACTGAATCAGTTAAATCAAGATTTAAATAGATTAAAATGGATGACCCATATTAGCCTATTATTAAAATCGATGGAAGTTAACTATAGTTCAACTTGAGTTGACGTGAGACAGATTAACTCGATCTGATCCAATATCATCACTTTAATCTTCTTTCACTCGTGCTAATTCAGACATCAAAGATTATTTTTGATAATATTCCAACTGATTCAAGATAAAAGTTTTTGATGAAACTTCAGATGCAACATTAGACATTAAATTGAGTTTTTGATGTTTTGATTCAACATTAGACATTAGTCTTTAATGTTTAATCCCAAGAAGCTTAATATTTAAAATAAATAGTTATTATCAGATGGCTTTCCTACTCTTTTAAAATTATAAATAAAATTTAAAAATAACAATGTATAATGTGTTACATTCATGGTTAATTCTATAATTTCTATCTTAATTATTATTCATTGCCTAATACAGATATATTATGGATATTATACTTTATTATGATCATACTATAATTATAAATTTAGTCCTTAAATGATCCTTTCTGATTCTTAAAGGGCGTGTATTCAGATGTACAGTGAGGAATGCATTATATTATTATATGAAGATAACTGTGGAACCGACCATTTTTCTACTTTTTTCATGAATGGCAGGTAAAATTAATATTAATCAAAATGACATGTCGTGGGAATGATGGGCGATCATTTAATATAAAAAAATAAAAATTAAACCGCTCTCAAATCGCTCGGTCCGTCCGCCAAACAGAGCACCAGCTCGCCCATCTTCGACCGCGGAGCTCTCTTCCAGAATATAATATTATATTATGTATATATTGACATTTTACAATTCTAAATTATAAATTATATAGTGTTTAAAAATGTATATCATTATATAGCTCAACAGTCGACAGCGCCTCTTTCGATGCACGTGGTTGGATTACGGTGTCAGTCTTCCGAGAGCAACACACTTCTCCAAAGTATGGCTCCTCATCTCTTTATTGATGAAGAAATCTGTAGTGCCTTGCATCTTGATCGTCAGAACAAACTCGAAGGGGCTGGAGCTGCAGCGGTTGATGAAGAATCACTTGGCTAAAATGGAAGAGGCGGAACTCGTGACAACTATTACACTGTGTTAATGAGTAGTAAGACGCCGCGACTGGGTTATGGAAGGATGCAAAGGCCTAATTGATCTTCATGACCTTAAAAATATCTCCAAACTGTTTCTTCTCAAGTTCTTGTCCCTAAAAAATACATCCATCCAGGTGCTTCCACGTTCAATCGGGAACTTGTAGAACCTTCAATATCTAGACATCAGAGAATGTGGCAAGTTAAAGATACCAGATTCGATGATTAAACTGCAAAGGCTAGCCTATTTTCTTTATGATGGAAATTGGAAGTTGCCGAAGGGAATAGGAAAGATGAAAGAACTGCAAAATTGTGAAGAGATAGATGTCAGCAGCTCGTGCTCACGGGAGATACGGGAGATTGATGAGCAGACCCAGCTCGAGGATTTGGATGTTCTTCTTGAAGTTCCACGTGTACACGGCATTGGTTATGTAAATATTTAAGCAGAAAATGCCAACATGTTTCATCCATAGAACGAAAAAGCTCGCAGATAGTCACCTCGATAGGATGTAAACCTCATCATCTTACAATTCTAGATGACTATGGTGCGTTACTTTATTGCTTGATTAATCTCCGTCCACCATCGTGGCACTTCGTGACGACAAAACTGAGGGGCCAAATGAGAAGTATACCATCTTGGTTTGCAAAACTCGATCGCACTACCAGCATATGTCTGTAGAGCCGCAGGAACCTTGAGCAGGATATTAGCCAAGTCTTGAAAAGCCTCCAGCATTGGTTTCTTTAGCAGTAAGTTCAAAATCCAACGAATGGTGCTTCGACTCCCAAGGATTCAAGTGCCTCCAGAAGTTGCATATTTCTGGAGCTAAAGAAGTGATCTTCGAAGAAGGTGCACTTCTGGAATTAGAATTTCTGCATTTAAGTGAGGTTGCAAGCATTTCATGGGTGGAACATCTCATTAAACTCAACACGATTCATCTACGTCGTTTAGCAAAGGAAGAAGTAGCTGAGCTTAATAGAATCGCAGAGATAACCCATCCAAACCATCCCAAAGTGGTGGTGGAAGGCCAGTAAACGACAACTCGCCAAGTGCCGGGTTTCGATGCCTACAACGGTCTAAATAGACATACAAACAGTTCAATTGCTCCTTTTCTATTCTTGTCAATTATCATTAATTAAACTCTTTTCGATCGTAATTAATCTGCTAAGTCACTGCCTTCGAAAGTATTGTTTGTTGTGGTACTTTGTAATAAAGTTTCTTTCTTTCTTCTAAGAAAATGTTCTTTGTAGTAAAGTTTGCTTTGATTAATTTTTTAAGAAGATACAGTTATGGTTAATTCGATGTTTTGACTTCACAATGCATGCATGCTGTTTAGTGTGTTTAAGTAAAAAGAAAAAGAAAAAAGGATCTATTGAGTTTTTTTTTGTTTGTTTTCCAACTCCTAGTAGTTACCACTAATTTGAACCCAACTCAGTGTAAGTGGGGTCTGCTAAATTTGCAATTTCACTTCTTTAAAATTATACGCAGCTAGCTGGGTCCTTATTATAGGCAGTACCTTCGCCCACCATTCTTAAACTTCTGAAACAAATCCAAACCATCTTCCTTGAAAATTAACCTTTCTCTCTCTGTCGCTCTTTCAAGAGAAGATGCTCCCCCTTGCAAACACCGCTCTATTATTCTTTGCTTTGAGATTTGGTTCTTGGACAACGATCCTCATCTCACTGCGCCACAATTCTCTGATCCCTCCGACCGTCATCCACCTCACTGATTTGCCTTCCACGGGAAATTCTCCAATATTTTTGGTGGCAGGAACATAGAGAAGCACAACAATAGCTCGTACGTCAATCTCAAGCTCGACAAGTTTTCAGGTGATCTATCAATCATGGTCTAAATACATCATTTGTTCGCCCTTTTCTTTTCCTTATTCTTCTGTGATTGTTTGAGGATGCACTATCTCACACTCACGGTATTAATGGCGCAGGATCCGACTTCAAATCAACGGAGATATATTACTTTGGATTCTGACACTCACAGTGTTACTGGCGCAGGATCCGACTTCAAATCAACGGAGATATATTACTTTTGGATTCTTCTTTGCTGCCATTACACTACCACCCGATTACTCTGTAGGAGTCGTGGACGCATTCTCCTTGAGTCCTCTCTTTGTTCTTTTTTTCTTTTTTTCTCACTAGACTGTAGTGTAAAATTTATAATTTTAAATAATAGTATTTATATTGTATTATATTATTTTAAGGACAAATGTGATTAAACAGAAGTTTAAATTTAAAATTCAACGATGAAACCAAATTTAATTTGGACATTATTAATTTATTGAACCAATTAAAATTTAAGAATGGACCCTTTCAATTGAGCCGAACCAATTAAATCAATATTGACAAAATATTACCATTCAATTAAATTAAGTTAACTCGGGATTGCATTAACTCGATTTGCCTTGATGTCTTCCATACGTGCAAACAACATCAAAGGTGGGCAATCCCCTCCTTCCGCTCCCTATGATATTTTGGTAGATTCTATATAAAGTTTTTCATGAAGCGGAAATAATTAGTGTGAGAAACCAATCAAATAGTGATAGTGAGAGTTGGGTGGCTAAAAACTTTCTTCTTAATATCACTAGATTTATCTTAGTGAAACCTATCCTTTGGTGTTAAATTTTACCGAAAAAGATATTTGAAATCATGATGTTGAAAGAAATTAGGTAAACAAAACCTCTCTCACTAGGGAATTACATTTTACACTTTTTTTATAAAAAGTATATATCTATAATTGTTCTGTAATTTTCATCTTGATTGATTATTATTTATTACCTAATGTAAATATAAAATATATGATATTATACTTTATCGTGGGCATGAGATATAATTATAAATTTAGTATTCAAAAAGTAAATGATATCGATCGTTTCTGATTCCTAAAAGGCATGGATGTAAAATATGTTTAAATCTTGAGCTTATCCCTTCATATAGTTTATATATTTATTCATTAAAAACTAGAGGTACTAAATTATTGTTATATGTTATACAAGTTCTAATTGGTAGGGGCTGCATATATAAGATATAATGATGTTATTATTAGTACTGGGCTGCTTATATAAGATATAGTGATGTCATTATTAGTACTGGGCTGCTTATACAAGACATAATATAATATTGGTAGGTTGAAGTGTAGGCCGCCTTAGTAACTCATGGGAAAAAAGCTATATTCTTTTAATATTATTTTACACAGAACGACGGTTGATTATACTAGCTTAGAGAAATTCTTATTTGATTCGTTTATTATTCCTCGAGCTGGATCAGCGAATATCATATTTTTGAGAAATAATATCTTTATTTTTTCATAAATTTAAAAATAAATAAATTATTAAAAAGTAATAATGGATTAAAAAGCTTATGTATATCTATTATGACTTATTGATTTTAAATTATTTTATATTCAGCTCACTATATATGGCATTATTCATCCATTTAAAGAAAAGAGAGACAGTACAGTGAAATTGATTTATATTCTATGGAACTCCAATAGAATTTTTGAAATGTTGCAATTTATATTTTACCACACTGGTATAGTATAGGATGATACATATCTTGATACAGTTGCACACAAGGTCATGTTGATTAGCCTCATGCATTCTGATACGCATCCTGAAACCTGCTGATACAGTGTGCCATATGCATATTTAAACATGGCAAAGGGTGTCACTTTTTACAGTACTAAGCAACTTAAAACAATAATTTTTAAAAACAATAAAGTAAAGGAAAATTTGTCCGGAAGTAAGCAGTCTACTCACCATGTCATAAAGTTGACTAATTTCTTATTCATGAAAATTCGAACGCCCGATCCTCCTTCCCTCTCGTCCACCCAATCCTCGGTTTGTCCATCCGATCCCGGCCGGTCCACCGTCCCTCGTTCGCTGTCGGCTCTGGCCTCGCTCGCCACCATGTCCTCCCTTCCATCTCCGCGTCTCTAAGGTCGTCCCTTCCCTCCATCGTCGACAAGCATCACCGCCGGCTCCTAGTTGTCGTCGCCAATCCCTCCTTGCCCGTCGCTTACCGTCGCGTTAATGCCAGAATCGGCACTGCCTTCATCACCACCGAAAGTGTCGTCCTAATGGCAGATCTCGACGGAATAGGCGATCTACTGCGTCAATCCATCGTCGGAGGGGCTGGGAGAGATGGCCCTACATCATCTCCCAGCTCCTCCTCCTCTCTTCCTCCCCTTGCGGCATTTCTCTGCGAAGAGTGGTGGGAGAGGAATCGAAGCGTACGATACCTAAGCTCGAAGACCCACAACGGACGATGTTGATGGATTAAGCTTGGTTAGTTTATTGCTTGTTATGGTATGATTGAGTTATAGGTTGTATTAGGAATAAAAATGTAGTAGGAAAGTTGTAAACCCCCACCTTAATAAATTAAATTTTTAGAAAAAAAAAAATAATAATTTCCGGCTCGGTTCAACTGAACCGGCCAGCTGGCCGGTCCGAGTGAACCGGTCCGACCCGGTCCGAAGGGGTCGACGCGAGCGAGAAGAGCCGCGGGCTCTTCCCACTCGCGAGGCGCCCCTCCCTTCTTCCCCTTTCTCTTCTTCTTCTTCTTCTTCTCCGTCTCCCTCACCCGCAGCAGGGCACGCCGGCGGCCCTCCCATTCGACGCCGTCGGCTGCCGTCGTTCGTCGGCGGCTGCCCGACTCCGTCGCCTGCCTCCTTCACTCTCGCGACGCCCCACCTCCTCTTCGACCGCAGCAGGGCGAGTGCAGGCGCTCGCCGCCCGTCGCCCGTCGCCAGCGCCCGTCGTCCGTCGCACGTCGCCGGTGTCCGCCGTCGTTCGCTCTCTTTAGACCCCCACCGTGGCAAGGAGAGCGCGGCAGAGGTCCAGCGGCCACGCCCCTCTCCTTTCCCCTGTTTCCCCTGCATCTTCCTCGCCGCGAGAGTCGCCGTCCATCGTCCTTCCCGCGAGAGTCGCCGTCAGCCGTCTGCTGGTCGCCGAGCATCGTTCCTCGTCGCAAGAAGGGGAGCTCGGCAGGAGGCATCTCTGCTGCTCGCGTCGCGCTTCCGAACTCTCCCACTCGCGAAGCGCCCCCTTCTCCTTCGCTTCGCGACCAGCCGCAGCAGAGCAGCCGGCGTTCGTCTCCCTCGTCCGCTGCAGAGCAGCGCCGGCGGCCCCCTTCCCGTGCATCCGCCATCTGCCTGCTGTCTTCCTCTGTCCGTCGTCAGGGGAGCTTCCATCGTGATGAGGAGAGCTCGGAGGAGGCAACGCGCGACCCCCATTCCCCTTCAAATTTTCCTCTTCGCGGCTGCTGAAGTTGCTCCCCGTTCGTCGCCGTTCGTTCGCCATCCCGCGCCCATCACCGGCGCATCCTCTCCTCCGTCGCAGCTGGTGCGGACTCGCCCTCTGCGCATGCCCGCGAGCTGCCGTCGACCCTCGACGACAATGCAGCAGGCGGCGATTTTCGCCGCCGCTGCTCGCTCGAACGCAGTACCACCGGCGAGCGGTGGAGCCTCGATTCCGCCCGCCTCGCCGGCCGGAGCTCCCTCCCCTTCTTCCCCACGCATTAGCAAGGTGAGGAGCTCCGTTTCCCCTCCGTTGTTGGGCGATTTCGCCCTCCGGCGAACTTGCCCTAAAGTTCGCCGGCGACGCCACCCAAAAGATGGGTTTTTGGTGTTGATGGCCGGATTTTTGCGCAGGTAGTCGTCGGTTCCCACGCGTGCGTAGGCTTGCGGAGCTCGCCGTCAAGTTTGCCGCTGATTTCGCGAGCTCCGGCGAGGTGGCGGCTAGGGTTCCGGCGACGGTGCTACTATTCCGGTGGTGAATAGTGTTTCCGACGATGAATAGTGATTTCGACTAAGGTAGCTTTACTTTCCCCTAATCACGATTAGTAATTTATTTTAAGCATGTTAGTTGTAATTAAACATGTTTAGGATAAATTAGTGTTGTTAAAATGCTTAGATTAATTTAAACATGCTTAGTGTAAATCAACCAAACTTAGTGGATTGATTAAGCAAGATAAATTAAGTTAAGAAAAATTAATGATTTAATTAAGTAGAGTTAGTGAATGGGTTGAGTTGAACCAGATTGGAGTTAGTTGGGTTGAATTCGAGTTAAGTTTGGGTTCGGGTTGAGTTAGTTGAAGTGAGCTGAATCAATTAAATTGAACCTGAGTCGGACTTGGATTTAGATGAGTTGGAGCTGACTCGATCGAATCGAACTGGCTAGGCTTGGGTCAGACTCAAATTAAGCCGAACGAATAGTGATTGGGTCCACCGCGTTGGCCGGGTCAACAGCGTTGGCTGAGTCCACCGCGATGGCCGAGTCAACAGCGTTGACTGGATCCACCGTGTTCACCGGGTTGACCGGGTCAACTGTTGACCGTTGACCAGTCAAATAATAATAAAATAATAAAAATAATAAAAATAATTTAACTTTTCATGAGTATGATTAGGTGATTCAAAATGGCTAATTAATGTTTAATTGATCTAATTAAATATTGATGAGTGTTATTTGGGCCCTGAGATGACTTGGGCTAGATGAGGGGTTTAAATGGATAAATTTGATAGAATTTATCTAAGCTTAACTAAGTTAATTTAATTTGTAAAATGGAAATTTGGTTAATTAGTATCTGAATGATTAGGTTAGATTGATAAATTAATATTTAATTTACCATAGGGATAAAGGAATTAAATTTGATTTTAAATAATTGTGTTAATTAGGATTTATCGCGGGTACGTGATCCGAGTAGTTCGACGGAGTGATTCGTTGTTACGCGGGTTGATTTTGAAGACCGGATCGCTAACCCAGGTGCGTTGGTTCTCCGATGGTAGGATTTATTCAAGCTAGGGAATTCCCGCTGGGGTTTTCTTAGGAACAATTCTTGGATGTCTTAAATATGTTAAAACATAATGCTTGATAAGATTTGACTTGATTTGCATGTTAGTTTAATTTACTTAACATGCATGATATACCATGATTTTCTTATTAAGTTTCTAATATGTCGTAGTATCATGTCAAGCATGTTAAATATTATTTCATTGTGTTTCTATGTTATGCTAGCATACCTACCATGCAGACATTGATAGTAAATAACGACATGTTAGAACCTTTGGCGATGTCACCGCCACTTAGACAGAAAATGGGGCCTTTTTCCATATGCCCCGGTTGACCGCCGCGTCCCGACGGGGGTCAAACGGTGACGTCCCGTTAGGCGCCACTCCCGAGGTTGATGCATAGCGGAGCACTGGGAGCACCACTCCCGACGTTATGCATAGCTTATGACTGGGAGCTGGTAGGGTAAGGGACTGTACACACTCCATGGTCATGTTAGACTGGAAATATGGAGCAAGTCCTTACCCGAAACCTTCACCCGCGCGAGTGTCGTTGTAGGCGGCCTCGTGATAGTCCTGAGATGGTTAGCTAGGATGAACCCTACCATGGACTTGGCACCGACGAAGTCGAGGGCCACAACCCATCGTGCGGATGTGCGCCGATCTCGATAGACGTTGACGGCTATTGGACTGGGAAGGTGATTCCACATGCGACGCCTTGGACAGTGGATCCGTAGACCGCACGGCTATCACCCTTGACGTCTGCAGACGATCGGATGAGTAGTCCGGATCCTAGGGTGGTTATTCCGGCTAGCCGTGGCCGATGATATTTAAGAGAGGTGACCCTGTCTACGGGCAGTGTGTAGTACTACATGGGTGTCGTGACCCCTACGGTATCCGGGGAGGATGTAAGGGCACGACGGTTTCGCTAGGGGAGGCATGGTTGGCGACTAGTGAAACAACAGGAGAGGGACTCTGGGTCATCCGACCTCTCTGCCAACATCAGTGCAGCGGGCATAGGTAGAGACAGAGACAGAAAGGCACTGATGGGCTTACTGATACTCTTAGCTAGGGTAGTCACTAAGCGTAGGCTGGCAGCCCGAGTTTATGAAACCTTAAAGTCTCGTCACGATGTAGGTGACAGACTGTTGACGTGGACACTAGATATCACGTAGGTGACATCTAGTAAATTATACATCGGAATTGTATTTACGATGTTTGTTGCTCCCCATAAATTGATTTATACAAATCAAATGGGGACAGACTGTTGATGTTGACACTAGGCTTAACTTAGGTGACATATAGTGGCATGTACACCTTTGTTTATTTATTTATTTATTTATGCTGTCTATCTCAATATGAATTGTTTAAATTATATGGCATGAAAGATGATGATTAACCACCAAAGACATCCTAGAATACTCCTCCTAGCCTTTGATTTCTTTATTTGGTAGAACCGTAATTTCGCACTAGGTCGCAAGGCTGAGCACACCACTTTTCCCCGTGTGTGCAGGTGTATTAGATGACTGCCCGAGTTATTCGATGAAGATGAGTCCGTCGACGGGTTTATATTTTTATTTATTTATTGTTGCCTTTTTCTTAGAATTGTAGTAGGTTTATCGGGACTGTGTTAGAAATTTTGAGTTAGATAATTTAATTGTATATTCCGCTGCATAAACGATGTATATGAATGGTATGTATCACTTGATGCCTTGTATGGGTCTGTCGGGCTCATACGGCGGTTGCCACGCGGCCGACGGTTGGGTCGGGGCGTGACAAAAGTCTTGCTCTTGATTCCTACAAACAATCTTTACAAGTTTCTAATTTTACAGTGTAACGAGAATATGGAATAATTTTCAATTCTCTTCTAGGTTCGTTTTCTTTTCAAAAGCAACATTGTAAGCTTTGATTCATATAATACAATCAATGTGTAAGAGCAATTTACAGCTCCTCTACACAATTTTCCTTTCAATATTGCTACTATCTTGAGTCCTCTGTTTTCGATTTTCACTGTTACATTGCTTTTCTTCCAACAAGTGGTATCAAAGCAGGTTCGCTCGGGTGGATACCGAAGAAGATGGCGATGCAAACGCCAACGTCAGGGAAGAAGTTGGTGATAGGCTCGACAGGAGATGCGGGGATCAAATCCTCCTCGGCAGTAGGAGGGAGTCTCAACGCATGTCCGACGCTTATCAAAGGTGGAAACTATGCGATGTGGGCTGTGCGTATGGAGTCCTTCCTTGATGCGCAAGGTGCGTGGGAGGTGATTGAGCCCGAAGGTGGTGCCATGCATGTAGACCGAAGAAAAGATAAGGTTGCTCGATCAATGATCTATCAGTCATTGAGTGATGAAGTCTTGGCTCTTGTTGTTGACAAGAAGACAGCAAGAGAAGTGTGGGATGCTCTGAAGAATCTTCATATGGGAGATGAGATGTTTAGAAACGCGAAAGGAAGCCAGCTGCGTGGAAAGTTTGAAAAACTTGAGATGAAGAATTCAGAAACAATAGATGACTATGTCAACCGGCTCACTTCAGTTGTAACCGAGATGAGAAATATCGGTATGAAGGTGAAGGAGCAAAGGGTGGTGGAGAAGCTGTTGCGGTTAATTCCATCTAAGTTTCATCCAGTTGCAGTTAATCTAGAACAGTTTGGTGACTTAAATACCATGACAGTTGAGTATGTTGTAGGAGCTTTGAAGACTTATGAAATCAGGATCACATCATCCCTGCAAGAAGAGGAAAATCAGATGTATTGGTCTCGTGCAAATATGGAGACTAGATATTGCAGAGATTCTTCATCCAATTGGCATGGAAGAGGCCAAGGGAGAGCAAGAGGTCTTGCTCAAGGAAGAGGAAGATTTGGTGGCAATTTTAATGGAGGACATGGCAGAGGAAGATACAATTCAGGTTCTTCTAGCATGGCACAAGAAAAACCGAGAAAGGACAAGTCTCATGTGAAGTGTTTTAAATGTCAAAAATTTGGACATTATGCTTCTGAATGCAAAAAGGAGGAGAGAGTCTATTTGGCTGAAACAAATGAAGAAAAGGAGGTTCTTGAGCATCATGCAATTCTCATGGCAATAGAAGATGATGATGATAAGAGTCATGCACTCTTACAAGGTATCAAATCTCAAAACTTTATTTTTGATACAAACTTTGATACATGGTACTTGGATTCGGGTGCTACGAGTCATATGACTGGAAATCTAGCATGTTTGCATAATTTGAACATCTCTTATGGGGGATAAGTGAAATTTGGTGATGGTTCACTTATTGACATAGCAGGAAAAGGAAGTGTTAAATTTTCTGCAAATGATGAGAAGCAAAGGGTGATAACTAATGTTCTCTATATTCCAAGCTTAAAAACTAACATATTAAGTTTTGGACAGTTGGATGAATTGAGTTTTACCATCATGATCAAGCATGGAAAACTGAACATTTATGATAAAAGGGGGGTTTTCTTTATTTCTGTAAAAAGAGACATCAATAGATTGTATTTATTTCACACACAGTTTTCAGATGAATGCATGTTGATTAGTAATGACACTAGCAGCTGGTTGTGGCATAAGAGGCTCGGTCACTTGAATTTTCAAGCACTAAAAATCATGTCTGATCAATAACTAGTTAAGGGATTACCACATGTTCATATGAATGATGATATCTGTCAAGAGTGTGTTTCATCCAAACAAACTAGATCAGTTTTTCATTCTTCAAACTTCAGAACCAGTAATGTGTTAGACTTGGTACATGGTGATCTTTGTGGTCCCATTGTTTCATCAACTTTAGGTGGAAACAATTATTTTTTGTTGTTGGTTGATGACTGCTCTAGGTACATGTGGGTCACAATGCTGAAATCCAAAGATGAAGCATTTTGTGCATTCAAAAAATTCAAGATGTTGGCTGAATCAGATAATGGTAAGCAGCTGAGAGGTTTTAGATCAGATATAGGGGGAGAATTTAATTCAAAGGAGTTTAAAGATTTATGTGAACAACATGGTATCAGAAGATTCCTTACAACACCTTACACTCCTCAGCAAAATGGAGTAATAGAGAGGAGAAATAGAACAGTTGTGGAGATGACTAGATGCTTGCTGAAATCAATGAGCGTGCCATTTGAATTTTGGGGAGAAGCTATCAACACAGCAGTGTATCTTCTAAATAGATCCTTCACAAGCAACTTGAAAGGAGTGACACCTTACGAAGTTTGGACTGGTAGGAGACCAAGCATTGCACATTTAAAAGTATTCGGCTGTAGAGCACATGTGAAGCTGCTGGGAGCTCATCTGAAGAAACTGGAAGATAGGAGCAGACCCATGGTTTTCATTGGGTATGAGACTGGTTCTAAGGCCTATCGATTTTTTGATCATGAGAAAAATTCAGTTGTGATAAGTAGGGATTGTGTTTTTGAAGAAGAGGTTAAGTGGGATTGGTCTAGAAGCATAGCTGATAGTGCTTCTGATCAAACCAGCAGAATGCAGCAGAAATGGTCTTTTGATACAGTTGGAAATCAATATCAGTATCAATTTGATACTGATCATTTTAGTGAGGAAGGTTCTGATCCTTTGGCATCAAAACATCATGTTGTTGAAGGAGATCATTCACGGAGAGTGTCAAGAAGTCAGATCATGCCAATTGCTCTCAATCTTGATGATACAGATGATGTCACTAATCAAACTCAAAGAGTATCACAGACTAATACTTTTTGTGATACTCTTTGTGATACTCCTGCTAATGATTGTGTTAATGTTTTTGCAGATACCATTGATGCTTCTACTGAGCCAGCTGCAGGAAGGAGGTTTAGATCTCTGGAGAAACTGTAAACCCCCACCTTTAAATTAAAAAAAAAATGGTCCGGTTCAGATGAACCGGTCAGCCGGCCAGTCCAGCTGAACCGGCTTGGATCGGTTCGAAGGGGCGAGGCGAGCGAGAAGAGCCGAGCGCTCTTCCCACTCGTGCCTTCGTCCCCGACCTCGCGATGAACCGTCGTCTCTTCCGCACCGAGCAGCGCCGACGCCTCCCTCTTCGCCGTCGGCCGCTGCACACCGTTCGTCGGCGGCCGCCCATCGTCGTCCGCCCCCAGCACGCACTCCCCGGCGAAAAAGGGAGCTCGGCGACGCCCCTTCTTTCCCCGTTCGCGCGACCATCACAGCAGAGAAGCTGCTGTCGTCCTGCCGCCGTCCCGCGCTCAAAACCGCCGGCGATTCGTCTCCTCCGCTGTGGTTGGAGACGCTCGCCTTCTCCACACCTCCACGAGCCTCCGTCGACCTCAACGTCCCCGCAGCAGGCGGCTATTTTCGCCGCCGTTGCTCGCTCGCCCACAACCCCTCCGGCGACGGGTGGAGCCGCGGATCCGCTCGCCACGCCGGTCGAAACTTCCCTCCTTTCCTCTCCACACGTCCGCGAGGTGAGCAGCTACATTTCTCCCTTGTAAAGGGGCAGTTTTAGCCCTCCGGTGGATGCGCCGCGAGTTCGCCGGCGTCGACGCCGGAAGTCGCCGTTTAGGCGCTGATGGTCGGCGTTTTCGCAGATCATCGTTGGTCTCCGCTTGTCCGAGGAGTTGCGAAGCTCGCCGTCCAGTTAGCCGCCGGTTTCGTGAGCTCCGACGAGGTGGCAGCTAGGGTTCCGGCGGCGGCGCTACTATTCCGACGGTGAATAGTGATTTCGGCTAAGGTAGGTTTATTATTCCCTAATTGCGATTAGTGAAACAAATTAAGCATGATTAGTTTTAATAAAATGTGATTTGTATAAGTTGTGTTAATATATGCTTAGATTAAATTAAGCATGATTAATGTTAGATTAATGAAGCTCAGTGGATAAGTAAATATTAATTTAATGAAACTGGTTGGGTTGAACCAAGTTGGGATTAGATCGGTTGAGTTTGAGTTGGGTTTGGGTTCAGATTGAGTTGGGTTGGGTGAGCCGAATTAACTAATTGAAATTAGTTCGAGCTCGAGTCAAACCCAATTAGATTGGGTTGGTTGAACCGGACCCGAGTCGAACCAAATCAACTTGAACCGGACTCAAGTCGGATTCGGATTTTGCTGGATTGAGCTGACTCGATTGAACCGAACCAGCTGGGCGTGGGTCAGACTCATGTTAAACCAGATGAACAGTAACCGGTCTACGTTGACCGGTCAGCGTTGACCGTTGACCGGTCAGAATAATAATTAAATAATTAAATAATTAGTTAATTAATATTAAAATAATATTAAAATATTAAAATAATATTAAAATAATAAAAATAGTAAAAAAATTTATGGGTTCTACTTGAGCCCTTGGGTGACTTGGGCCAAGTTATGGATAAGTTTAATGAGTATAAATTGGATAAAAATCCATTTAAGTTAATTAAAGAAATTTAACCTTTATAGTTAGTTAATAGATAGAAATTTAAATATGATTAATTAAGAATTGATTAGGTAGAATTAATCCTAAACTTGTATAGGATTAATTTGATGTAGTAATTATTTTAATTAATGGGTTGATAGATTTCTAATTTATTTACTTTAGGAGAAAAGTGAATTAAATTTTATTTTAAATAATTGTGTTAATTAGGACTATTGTGGGTACGCGATTCGAGTAGCTCGGCGGGTGATTATTTCTGCGTGACTTGGTTCAGAGGAGCGGATCGCTAACCCAGGTGCGTTGGTTCTCCGATGTAGGATTTATTCAAGCTAGGGAATTCCCGTTGGGGTCTTCTTAGGAACAATTCTTGGATGTCTTAAATATAATAAAATATAATGCTTGATAAGATTTGACATGTATGCATGTTAGTATAATTTATTTTATCTAACATGAATAAACTGCTAGGTATCTAACATGTTCTAATTTCGTGTCCTGCATGTTGTATTGTTTTTCTTTGCTACGTGTTTAATAATTACCATGCAGACATAGATAGTATATAACGACATGTTAGAACCTTTGGCGACATCACCGTAACTTAGACAGAAAAAGGGGCCTTTTCCATATGCCCCGGTTGACCGCCGCATACCGACGATGGTCAAACGGTGACGTCCCGCTACGCACCCCTTCCGAGGTTATGCATAGCTTAGATAGTGAGTGCACCGCTCCCGAAGTTGATGCATAACTTAGATACTGGAAGGGGGGAGCACCACTCCTAAGGTTGATGCATAGTTTAGATACTGGGAGCACCACTCCAGAGATTATGCATAGCTTATATACTGGGAGCTGGTAGGGTAAGAGACTGTACAAACTCCATGGTCATATTAGACCGGAAATATGGGGCAAGTCCTTACCCGAAATTTTCACCCGCACGAGTGTCGTTTAGGCGGCCTCGTGATAGTCCTGAGATGGTTAGCAAGTATGAGCCCTACCATGGACTTGGCACTGATGGAGTCGAGGTTGCCACAGCCCATCGTGTGGATGTGCGCCAATCTCGATAGACGTCAACTGCTATTGGACTGGGAAGGTGATTCCACATGCGACGCCTTGGACAGTGTATCCGTAGACCACACAGCTATCACCCTTGATGTCTGCAGACGATCGGATGAGTAGTTCGGATCCTAGGGTGGTTATTCCGGCTAGCCGTGGCCGATGAGATTTATATAAAGGTGACCCTGTCTACGGACAGTGTGTAGTACTACACGTTTGTTGTTGCCCCTACGGAATCCGGGGAGGATGTAAGGGCACGATGGTTTCGTTAGGGGAGGCATGGTCGGCGACTAGTGAAACAATGAAGAGGGATATTGGGTCACCCGTCCTCTCCGCCAACATCAGTGCAGCGGGCTTAGGTAGAGACAGAGACAGAAAGGCACTGATGGGCTTACTGATACCCCCGGCCCGGGTATTCACTAAGTGTAGGCTGGCAGCCCGTATTAATTGACGTATTATGACGTAGGTGACAGACGGTTGACATTGACACACGAAGCTCAGCGACAACCATTAATTGATGTGTGGGGACCATTAATTAATTAATTAATATTAATTCATTATTAATATGTTAGTAGTGTTGAGGTAGATATTTTAACTATATATATTCTGCTGTATTAATGATGTATATGGACTGTGTGTATCACTAAATGCCTTGTATGAGTCCTTTGAGGCTCATACGACGGTTGTCACGTGCCCGACAGTAGGGTCGGTGCATGACACTTAGTATAGTGGCTGCTAAAAATTTACATTTAGAGTAAATGGATATAAAAACTACATTTCTTCATGGTGATTTAGAAGATGAAATATATATGCAGTAGCCCGAAGGGTTTGAAGTGCCCGGAGGCACGAATCTTGTGTGCAAATTGAAGAAGAGTTTATACAGTTTGAAGCAAGCTCCACGACAATGGTATAAAAGGTTTGACAAGTTCATGAGTGATCATGAGTTCAACCGAGGTGACTCAGATCATTGCTGCTATTTCAAGAAAGTTAATGAAAATATCTTAATATTGCTTTTGTATGTAGATGATATGTTGCTTATAGGCTCTATAATGGAGGATATCAATGCACTCAAGAGAGGGCTGTCACAAGAATTCGATATGAAGGATTTGGGGCCAGCAAATCAAATCCTTGGCATGCGAATTATTCGAGATGAAGCAACAGGTTTTCTGTCATTATCACAAGAAAAATACATAAAAAAGGTGTTAGAAAGATTTCGTATGGATGATGCCAAACCGAGAAGTACCCCGCTTGGTGCACAAGTCAAACTCTCGAAGGAGCAAATGCCAAAAACTGCAGAAGAAAAGGCAAAGATGTCAAAAGTGCCATATGCTTCAGCTGTTGGTAGCCTCATGTACGCCATGGTATGTACCCGACCCGATATTGCTCATGCAGTGAGAGTTGTGAGTCGATTCATGGCTAATCCAGGACCTGAACATTGGGAGGCTGTTAAATGGGTATTGAGGTACTTGAAGAATACATCTAACATGACTTTATGCTTTGGGCGAGGAGAAGTTATATTGCAGGGGTTCATTGATGCAGATCTTGGTGGAGATATTGACGGAAGAAAAAGCACATCTGGTTATGTATTCACGATAAATGGGACAACAGTGAGTTGGATGTCTAGTCTGCAAAAATACGTTGCACTTTCAACCACAGAAGCTGAATACATTGCAATCTCAGAGGCATACTTCTGCCACTCATCCACCGTCTCCTTTGGCGTACAGACAAGAACTCCCGCCATTGTGATAATAGCTAGTGGTAATTTATTCTCACTCAAACGGATGACGATCTCCGTTTCAATACACCATAATTCTCTGTCCCTCCGACTATCACCCACCCCAATGATCGCTTCCCCTAGCTTGCCTTCCACAGTGGAAGACTCAAGCGATCGATTGATCATGGTCTTCTTACATTATTTTTTTGACCTTTTCTTTTACATCTTTTGCTGTCGTTAGAGGATGTGCTAGCTCACACTTACAGTATTATTGGCACAAGATCCGACTTCAAATTAACAGTGATATTCATCAGTGTTACTATTAGACTGCCATCCGATTAGTCAATAGGAGTCATCCTCGAATTCTCACTTTGTTTTCTTTTTCTATTTCACTAGAGCGAACCATTTTTTATTTTGAATAGAGTATTATGTTTATTTAAGAATTTATTTGTAAAATTAAATATAGTTTTTTATTTATGATATATATATTATTAAATATAATTTTAAAAATTAAAATTCAACTATTGTCTATATCAGAAGATTGCTGATATCAATAGACAATTATAATTCAATCAAGTGTTATGTGAGATGGTGGGTTCCTATTAACCTGACTAACATCCTTTCATATAAATTGAAGTCTTATCACTCTAACCACTCTAACCCGTTGAACATGAACTTTTGTGCACCCTGGTGTCATCATTTTGATCTTCTTCTGTGCGAACAATGATATCAAAGTTAAGCGATAACCTTCTTCTACATTTTCAATGATAGTCTAGTTGATTTATGAATTTGTTTTTTTGAAAAGACTTTGAATACCACACACATTTAAGTTTTTGAGATGAATTGAAAGAAAAATCACCTGTCAAACAGCCATGGTGAGAGTTGGACTTGGACCACTAGATGATATCATTGAGAGAATTTTATATTTTAAATACAGATGCAAGGTACACAAGAGGAAAGAAGACTAGAAGAATTTGAACTTAACATGTATATATCATTTTATTTTGATTTCCCAGGTAACAAGAATATTCTTTCAACTTATAAATATATTCATAGTGAGAAAAATAAGCAGATTGGATAGTTAATCAAAAGAATCAATGATAAAACTTAAAATTGAAGAGTATGAATTCAAGACATGCTAAAATTAAAAAATAAAAAAGGATTGGGGAATATCTCTTCTTACATTGAACACAGTTGGTATTTAGTAATATTTGGTGAGCAATTGAGTAATGAATTGATATAACTCATGATATAATTAATCATCTCATCTAGAGTTAACATTACTTAACACATTCTATAAGAAAAAAAAGAAAACGAAGAGTTTTTTTCTTTTTCAAACAAATCAATTTACAAAGTCAAATAAAATCAATAAGTTTAGCTAATGAATATGCAATCAACTAACTTTAAAAAGTTCTTCCAATGAACTCAGTGTAAATTACAATGTGGATTTTCAATCAAGAACGCCTCAGGCTAGGCTACTCATGGCCGGGGAAGAAGCCTTTGAACCACAACTTGGTTCCTTTACTGTCTCATTCAAGGACTTTGAGATGGCTGGCTACACATGGAATATATACTGATGGTGACAATGATCAGGCCAAAGCCTCATCTTCTCCTTTGTGCCTGAAGATTGGCAGAAGTGGAAGTCAAGGGTAGTGAGCTCGTAAAGCCATCAGAAGTGCAGTAGGTGGGGATGCAGCGGGCAAGGAGAAGGTTCATGTTCTATTCACACTGCACTGATTTTAAGAGGTTTCCAGTGTTACCACCTGAGTGCAAAAATCGACAGCAAAAGCAAAGATGCATGTGCTTAACTGATTACGAGTACGTCGAGTAAATTAAGAATATGCATTTACTGGGTGAACATTTGAGAGTAATAAATACCTGTCCCGGTCGTCCACGGCGTCAGCTCTCTGCGGTCTGTTTGAGAGACGAGAGTTTGAGGCAAAAACCAACAAGGAAAAAGAAACCCCCCAAAATAAATTAATAAAACCGTGGGCGCTCTCAGATCCAACCCTCTCTCTTCCTCCGCGATGGGCTTCTCTCCGTCGGATCCCTGGATCCGAGAGATTCTCTGGGCCAGATCTTGATCACTGCCCTCCTACCTCTCGGACATCTAGCTTTCCATTCTTGGATGACCTCGCCGCTGCCATAGCTCTGAATCCCTTCTTCTCGGGGACGCGGTTGAGGTAAGCTGAAACCCCTTCTCCTTTTGATCACTGAACCGGAGAATACTTCCACATTTGTTGTTTCCTGCAATGCTGTGGAGGCTAATGTGGTTTCTGAAGTGCTGAAGTATCTAATCACTCACATTTACGTATATAACATCGTGTATAGTGGACTATTCTACGTGCGTTCAGTATTTGGTGTCATTTTCAGCCTATGATTCATTCACGTTTACGTCACACTCCCAGCACGAGTGGTAGCCAAGATGGATCCTCCGAGCTTCGCCGAGAGCGCCACCAGTTCCCTCCTGAGGAAGCTGGGAAGCGTCCTAATTAGTTAACCCAAGGAAAGATCGCAGTTCGGTGGGATTGCTTGGTTGAGGCCAGTTTTTGATAGTCTGTACTTTTCCTTCGTCCATGCACACTTGGCCATTGCCAATCCTGTGCCCAAGGAAAAGAATCTCTTGCTGGGCAAACTCACACTTGTCCTTTCGAACGAACAAGCTGTGTTCCCGCAGCCTTTGGAAAACTTATTGGAGATGTCTCATGTGTCCCTCCAGGGTGTCCAAATACACAACGATGTCATCCAAATATACCACCACGAACTTGTCAAGAAAGTCGTGGAAGACATCATTCATCAAGTTGCAGAAGGTAGCTGGGGCATTCGTTAGTCCAAAAGGCATGACTAAAAATTTGAAGGACCCATACCTTGTCATGCAAGTCGTCTTGGCCTCATCGCCTGCTGTAATTTTGACTTGCCAATACCCTGATCTAAGGTCGAGTTTGGTGAAAACTCGTGCATGCCCAATCGGTCAAATAAATCATTGATGAGAGGGAGGGGATACTGGTTCCTCACTGTCACCTTGTTCAGCGTAACGTAGTCGACACACATGCGCAGCTTGTCGTCCTTCTTGCACTGGAACATGACGGGTGCTCCATAGGGAGCCTTGGATGGGCGGATCAGGTCTACATCCAACAGTTCATCAAGCTGCTTCTTAAGCTCCGCAAGCTCGGCAGACGGCATACGGTAGGGTGCCTGTGCTGGTGGTCGGGTGCCGGGTGTAAACCCCTACTTGTAAAAAAAAGAAAAAGAAAAAGAAGAAGGATGTGTTTGTAAAAAAAAAGAAGAAAAGAGAGAGGGAAAGAGGAAAAGGGCAGGGCACTGTACGCGTGCCCTCTTCCTCGCCCACCCTGTGCTCCCCACCTTCGCTCTCCCGCCGACAGCCCTCGCCCATGCCTTCTTCCCATCGTCGACGAGTTCTCCGCTTCATCTCCTTCTCCTCTTCACCTTCCTCGGACAGCGCCATCGGAGATCATTGTTGACGCTGTTCCAGTCGTCGGCGCCTTCAACATCGCATCTTCCTCTTCCCACGGACGCCCGCAGTTGACTTGCCGGCGTCTCCTCTTCCACGCGTAGCCATCTTCTCCGAGCGACGAAGGAGAGGGTGCACACTCGTCGGCACGCCCTTCGCCGCGACCCATCGCCCCTCGCCTCGCCGTTGCCGGAGTTCGCAGCAGAAGGGGCTGCTTCCCCTGCTCGCGGGCGGAAACAGAGCCACGAGCAGAGGGCTTCAATCGCGCGCCTGTGAGTGGCGATTTCTCACCGCCAGCGCCTTCTCCTCGCCCATCGCCGTCATCTTCTCGTCAGCGACCTTCCTCCGACCTTACTTCGGTGTTCGCGAGCTTCACAAGGGCTCACCGGAGCATCACCCTCGTCGATCTCCTCCCACGTCGGAGCGAGCTCGTCTTCGCCGCCCCATCACCATCGCCGTCGCCGCTACGTGCGAGGACCCCCGGCGGACCATTGTCGGAGTCGGAGAGCCTTCTTCGGGGCTGGGTCGACCTCGCCGGAGCTCCCACGCCGGCGTCGAAAGGAGCGAAGCGGACGAAGGTAACGCCCGCCTCTCGCCCTCTTCTTCGAAGCATTTTTCCTTAATCATGATTAAGGAATATTTAATTAAATTAAGTAGGATTAATGATTTAATTAAGTGGGGTTAGTGAATGCGTTGAGTTGGACCGGATTGGAGTTGATTGGGTTGGAATTGAGTTGAGTTTGGTTCAGGTTGAGTTAAGTTAGGGTGAGTTGAACGAGTTAATCAGATTGGGTTTGAGCCCAAGTCAGAGTAGATTAGATTTGGCTAGCTGAACCAGTTCCACTTACATTGGGTCGAATCTGGGTTGAACCAGATTGAATCAAATTAAATCCAGTCAAGCCAGATTATCTGATCCGAACCTGCGTTGAGTCAAATAAACCAATTCAAGCCCAAATTAATCTCAATTAGACTGAATCAAGTCAGAATTGAACCAAATTGGATTTAACTGAACCCAAATTGAACCAATTGCACTATTTAAACCCGAATTGAGTCAAATTAATTCAGATTGGGTCAAAATAGATCAATTTGATCAATTAAAGCTAGTTTTGATTAATTTTAACCAAATTGACTTGGATTATGAATTGAAATGGGCTGGGCTTTGTGAATAGTGTTGGATTAAACACATTGGATTAATTAAATGGATAGATTAGATTAACATTAAATAATTTATTTATATCCTAATTAATTTTAGAAAATTCTAAATAAATTATCTTACCTTAGGAATATTATCTGTCAGCTATCTACGCTGTTATTAAAGATTTTGGGACTTCTTTTGGATTGGTTTCGAGGCCCGGACACACGATACAGGTGCGTAGGCTCACTATAACATGATCTAATCAAGCTAGGGTAAATCTTAATTAGACTTTTTGGAGATTCTTGGATGCCTGCCAATTAAATAAATATTATGCCTATTAAAATACCAAAATACATATGCATGCTAGAAATACATGCTTTATTAATAGTTCCACCTGCTTATCTGCTTATCGTTTATTATTTATCTAGTATGCTATGTTTCTCCTACCGCATGTTATTATTTATTGATGTTATATGGCAGACTACACACATAGCTATCATGCGAAATATGGGACCACGATAAACCATAAAACATAGTATCGCGACATACACCAGACACTCTAGTATAGAGACAGGTGACATGATACTATCATATTTTAGGAACATCACTGAAATACCCACAGGATGCTGTTATGCAGCCTAGATAACATCGCGAACCACCCGTGTTCGGTTAGTAATGTTCACCCCTCCCGAGGCTTCTGATAGCTTAGATACTGGGAGTGGGCTGAGGGATTGGACCAATTAACTCCTGGGTCAGATTAGACCATCACATGGAGTGGTTCCAACCCAGGTTCTTATACCCACACGTGTGCCGCTTCGGTGATACCGTGATAGTCCTAAGATGGCTACCGGGAATAATCCGACTCGACGAGCTAGTAGATATGCGATCGAGACACCACAACCCATCGTGCGGATGTGCGTCGACTCGGTTAGCATGGATTGCTTTCGAGTTAGAGGGGAGATTCCCTTATGCCTTGGACAGTGGATCCGTGGACCGCACGGCTAGCATCCTCGACGTCCTGCAGACGATCGGATGGGTAGTCCGGATCCTAGGGTTATTTTATTTCGGCTAGCCGTGGCCGATGGTTCTTGTGATTGTGACCCTGTCTACGGATAGAGTGTAGTACTACACTGGGGTCGTGCCCCTACGGAGTCTGGGGAGGCTGTAAGGGCACAACGGTTTCGCTAGGGGAGGCATAGTCGGCGACTAGCGAGACGAGGGAGAGGGTTATTGGGTCACCCGTCCTCTCCTCCAACATCAGTGCAGCGGGCACAGGTAGAGACTTAGACTGTAAAGGCACTGATGGGCTTAAGGACGTCCCAGGCCCGGGCTAATCCTTAAGCATACGTGGCAGCCCGAGATATACGATATGAGTTAGAGTCAGGTTTGACGACTTATTTTAGTGACACCGACCTATGAGATATAACCTAGGTGACATCTAGAGACGTACACATATTTATAACCTAGGTTGACATATAGCTTAACGAGATAAAATTGATGTTACATAGAAGATGATTGTTTGATAATTAATCTCATTAAGGCATCCTTGAATGAGCCCTCTAGCCTTTGATTTCGTGCTATCGTTTTAAGCGGTAAATACGCACTCGGCCGCAAGGCTGAGCACACCAAGTTTAATGTGTGTGCAGGTGTAGCGGTGTCGGTTAGATTTGCAGATGAGGGTTGCGTCATCCGAAGTGCGCTATCGTCCCCGTTCTGGTTCTTTCTTGATTTTGGGACGTAGCATGTAGTAGATCGATATCGGGACTGTACCAGGAGACTGTATTATTTATTTTATTAATACTACTAATTATTTATATTGCATAAATAAGATCATGTTTTGCCTTGCATGGGTTGGTGAGCTCATGCGGCGATTGCCACGTGCCCGGCAGGTGGTTCGGGGCGTGACAATTTAGGTAGTATCAGAGCTTAGGATATGAGAGTTAGAGTGATATTAGAGCTTCGGCTCAGTCTCCTATGTCTGGAAGTCAGTCCCGATAGAGTTATTAGAGTAAGCGAGTCAGGAGTTAGTACGATCGCACAATTATGATCGGATGACTACTTTACCCTTACGTTTGATTTTGGTCGAGATGTCGGCGGAGACGGGTAAGGACCCGGAGGGTAGTGGAGATAGAGGATCACATGAGCGCCACTTCTCGTCCACCTGCGGACCCACCAGTAGCTGTTGCACAGGCATCAATGGAGAGTACTGCTAGGGGTTCCTCGGGGGCACCGCCAGCGGTGATTTCGGAGCAGTCTGCCTCGAGGGCATCACAGAGTTCAATAGCTCGCACCGTTTCAGATGCACCACCCGTAGGAGCACCTTTGGCTCAGGGGTATTTGAACATGATAGCGACAGCCATCGCCAGTATTTTTACTCCAGCTCCACAGGTTGAGGTTCCTCCTCCTCCACCTGCGGTGCAGACGGTGTCACCTGTTGTTCCGCCAGCTCCTGCTCCGCTAGCGATGCCTGCTCTAGTTGATAGTCTTCCTGAGACTATACCAGTGATCGGTTTAGTTGATGCGGTCATACCTCCAGAGGACCGACTGAGGGTTCCAGTTCAGCCAGTACCTCAGACTCCACTAGTGGGAGGCGTTGCCTCGATGTCGGATCCTGCAGCAGACGCATGTGCGATGCGACCTTTGGCCGCTAGGGTTCGGGATGCTAGGCTGTTGGGCTGTGTTGTTTTCTTTGGCTCCTCAGACCCATAGGTAGCCCGAGCATGGATCACTAATATCCGTCGGGTCACTACTGAGATGAAGTTATCAGACCGCTACAGTCTCGGGGTAGCGCTTCACCTACTAGAGGGTGATGCGGAGATATGGCGGGAGCAGCTTGAGGGTCGTTGCGATGTTCCGCTAACTTGGGCTAGCTTCCAGGAGGAGTTTCACGAGCAATTTTACACTGAGATGCAGCACGACCTGAAGATTCAAGAGTTTCGAGTTTGCACACAGAGAGGTAGACCGGTTGCGGAGTATGCTGCAGACTTTAACCCGTTAGCCTCGTTTGTGCCGGAGGTGATCCTGTCGGAGAAGTATCGTCACCTTCGCTTCATTCAGGGTCTCGATGATTATATTCAGTTGAGGGTGGCTCTTCTGGACTATTCTGGGTTCCAAAAGGTTGTTAATAAGGCCCTGATGGCGGAGCGGATGATTTTAGCTACGCGCGGACGTAGAGAGGGGCACAAGAGAAAGCATCCTGGTTCACAGCGAGGCCGGGGTGATTACAGAGACCGACAGGGCAGTGTGGCATCGTCATCAGGCTCTGTTGCCGGGGGTTCTCCAGCTGGAAAGTTTGACACTCGGAGGATGATACCTCAGACGTGGCAGAGTCAGACTCGTCCACCACTACCACCCAGGCCTACTCAGGTATATCGCCCTCTACCTTTCATTTCAGGGATTAGCGGGGACAGAGCTCAGGCGGGACCTAGCCAAGTACCCTCTTGCTATCATTGTGGACAGCGAGGGCACATCCGCCCCAACTGCCCACAAAGAAGACAGCCGGGAGGTTTCCAGCAGTCCACGGTGCGTCCTGCAGCTGTCGGACGTGGTCGTCCTTTTGGCCCGGTTCCACCCGCTATTTCTGCTCCAGCGGTGATTAGGGGACCTGCTCCCCCACCTGGCCAGCCTTTTCAAAGGCCGTCGCAGCGCACACAAACTCGCATTTTTGCGCTGGATAGCGTCGACGTGCAGGTCAGCCCGGACGTGGTCACAGGACGTATGCGGTTGTTCGACTCATGGGCTCGGATACTTATAGATACTGGATCACATCGGTCATTCATCAGCTCCGAGTATGCCGGACGAGCCGATCGACCCTTAGAGTCGTTGGAGTCCGAGCTGATTGTCTCAACTCCTTTGGGCGAGCAGATTGCGCGAGATAAGGTGTATCGAGCTTGCCCCATTATCGTACAGGGTGTCATGTTGGAGGCGAATTTGATTCCATTGGAGATGACTGACTTTGATGTGATTCTCGGTATGGATTGGTTGACGCCACACGGAGCACTCGTGAATTGCTTCACGAAGTCGGTGTCCTTCGCGGGATCGGGGCCACCAGAGATTATTTTTGAGGGGGATTGACGGGTGTTGCCGACTGCCATTATATCTGTTCTTTCGGTGTTGAAGTATATTCAGAAAGGATGTCAGTGTTTTCTAGCGCACGTGAGGGACAGTAGATAGACGGATGGCGATATGGCAGACATCCCGATAGTTCGAGAGTTTCCCGACGTATTTCCTCAGGATTTGCCCGGATTACCCCCGGATCAGATGCTGGAGTTTTGTATTGATCTTGCTACAGGGATGATGCCGATCTCCAGACCCCCGTATCGTATGGCACCGGCTGAGTTGAAAGAGCTAAAGGTACAGCTTCAGGACTTGGTGGACAAGGGATTCATCCGACCTAGTATCTCTCCCTGGGTGCACCCGTCCTGTTTGTGAAAAAGAAAGATGGGATCATGAGGATGTGCATTGACTACCGACAGCTTAACAAGGTCACCATCAAGAATAAGTATCCCCTTCCTCGTATTGATGATTTATTTGATCAGTTATAGGGTGCTCAGGTATTTTCTAAGATTGATTTAAGATCGGGATACCACCAGCTGCGGATCCGAGATGCTGATATTCCAAAGACAGTGTTTCGGACACGGTATGGACATTATGTGTTCTTGGTTGTCTTTCGGGCTAACTAATGCTCTTGCAGCTTTTATGGACCTGATGAATCGGATCTTTCATGAGTATATGGATAAGTGTGTCATTGTCTTCATAGATGACATATTGATATACTCGAGGAGTCAGGCGGAGCATACCAGACATCTTCGGTTGGTATTGCAGGTCTTGCGGGAGAATCAATTATATGCCAAGTTCTCTAAGTGCGAGTTTTGGTTGACTCAGGTGGGATTTCTGGGGCACATAGTTTCAGCAGAGGGTATTCAGGTTGACCTAGTAAAGATTGAGGCGATAACTAAATGGGAGCAGCAGAAGAATCCCACTGAGGTTCGCAGTTTTCTGGGATTAACTGGGTATTATCGGCGCTTTGTTTAGGATTTCTCTCGTATTGCAGTACCGATGACCAGGTTGACCCGAAAGGACAATAAGTTCCAGTGGAGCTCAGGATGCGAGCAGAGTTTTCAGGAGCTCAAGACTCGCCTGACTACTGCACCGGTACTCACTCTTCCGGTCAGTGGTGTGGAGTATGTGGTATTCAGCGATGCATCTAGACAATGATTGAGATGTGTGTTGATGCAGTGTGGTCGGGTAATTGCATACGCTTCTCGACAGTTGAAAAAGCACGAGGAGAATTATCCGACCCATGATCTAGAGTTGGCAGCGATTGTTTTAGCGCTGAAGATCTGGAGACACTATTTATTTGGCGAGAAATGTCATATATTTACATATCATAAGAGTTTGCAATATTTGTTGACTCAGAGGGAGTTAAATCTCAGACAGCGCCGCTGGTTAGAGTTGATTAAAGATTACGATCTCGTTATTGATTACCACCATGGGAAGGCTAATGTAGTGGCAGATGCACTGAACAAGAAATCATCTATCACCTTAGCCTACATTCGTACTGCGTACGTGCCGTTATTACATGATTTGAGAGCCCTTGGCATTGAGCTGCAGTGTGGCTCACAGGGTGAGTTACTGGCACAATTCGTTGTACTTCCTACTCTATCAGATCGTGTAGTGGAGTTACAGAAGACAGACCCAGAATTGAGCAAAATGATCGAGAAGGTACAGTTTGGTCAGGAACAGAATTTTAGATTCAGAAATGACGGTATGTTGGTATTCAGGGACAGGGTCTATGTACCTCGAGATGAGGACTTGCGACGACAGATTTTGGAGGAGGCACACAGTTCCGCTTATGCCATGCACCCAGGTAGTACAAAGATGTATTGCACTATCAGACAGACTTACTGGTGGGCAGGCATGAAGCGGGACATAGCTGATTTTGTGGCCCGATGTTTAGTATGCCAGCAGGTGAAAGCCGAGCATCAGAAGCCAGTGGGCACATTATAGCCGCTTCCGATACCGGAGTGGAAGTGGGAGCACATCACGATGGACTTCGTAGTGGGACTGCCACGCACCCAGCGACACCATGATGCTATCTGGGTGATTATTGATCGACTGACGAAGTCGGCCCACTTCCTACCGATTGACATTACATACTCTATGGAGCGGTTGGCTAGATTGTACATTAGCGAGATTGTCCGACTCCACGGAGTGCCAGTGTCGATTGTTTCGGATAAAGATCCGAGATTCACTTCGAGGTTTTGGCCGAAGTTATAGGGGGAGCTAGGTACATCTTTGAGATTCAGTACAGCATTCCATCCGCAGACAGATGGGCAGTCAGAGCGTACTATTCAAACTCTAGAGTATATGCTTAGAGCAGTGGTGCTAGAGTTCACTGGCGGATGTGATTCTTATCTTCCTTTGGTAGAGTTTGCGTATAATAATAGCTACCAGGCTAGTATTGGCATGGCTCCCTATGAGGCTTTATATGGCAGACAGTGTCGAACCCCATTATGCTGGGGTGAGGTGGGTGCGAGACGTTTGACCGGCACGGAGTTGATTGATGAGACCGTGACCATGGTGAATGTCATTCGGGATAGATTGAAGACGACACTGGATCGGCAGAAGAGTTACGCAGATAATCGCCGCAGGCCACTAGAGTTTGTTGTGGGAGATATGATCTTCCTGATAGTCTCTCCATGGAAGGGTATTCTTCGGTTTCAGAAGAAAGGGAAGTTGCATCCCAGATATATCGGACCATTTCAGATTCTTGATAAAGTGGGGCCAATGGCGTATCGTTTAGAGCTACCAGCTGATCTGGAGCGTATTCATAATGTGTTTCATGTCTCAATGCTCCGGAAATATATGTCAGATCCATCCCATGTTCTCACGGCACCACCTGTTCAATTGAGAGAGAATCTAAGTTATGGAGTACAGGCTGTTGAGATTGTTGATCGTCAGGATAAGATACTCCGAGGAAAGTCTATCCCCTTAGTGAAAGTCGTATGGAGAAATGCAGAGGTCGAGGAGGTTACTTGGGAGACTGAGGCCCACATGCGAGCCCAGTATCCCTACTTGTTTGAGTGATGGTAGTTGAGAGCAATGTAGAAAGAATTGTAAATTTTTCTTTCTTTCTGTACTTTATGTTAATTTTTGGGGACCAAAAATTTTGAGGGGGGGAAAACTTGTAAACCCCTACTTGTAAAAAAGAAGAAGAAGGATGTGTTTGTAAAAAAAAAGAAGAAAAGAGAGGGGGAAAGAGGAAAAGGGCAGGGCACTGTACGCGTGCCCTCTTCCTCGCCCACCCCGTGCTCCCCACCTTTGCTCTCCCGCCGACAGCCCTCGCCCACGCCTTCTTCCCATCATCGACGAGTTCTCCGCTTCATCTCCTTCTCCTCTTCACCTTCCTCGCACAGCGCCATCGGAGATCATTGTCGACGCCGTTCCAGTCGTCGGCGCCTTCAACATCGCATCTTCCTCTTCCCACGGACGCCCGCAGCTGACTTGCCGGCGTCTCCTCTTCCACGCGCAGCCATCTTCTCCGAGCGACGAAGGAGAGGGTGCACACTCGTCGGCACGCCCTTCGCCGCGACCCATCGCCCCTCGCCTCGCCGCTGCCGGAGTTCGCAGCAGAAGGGGCTGCTTCCCCTGCTCGCGGGCGGAAACAGAGCCACGAGCAGAGGGCTTCAATCGCGCGCCCGTGAGCGGCGATTTCTCACCACCAGCGCCTTCTCCTCGCCCATCGCCGTCATCTTCTCGTCAGCGACCTTCCTCCGACCTTACTTCGGTGTTCGTGAGCTTCACAAGGGCTCACCGGAGCATCACCCTCGTCGATCTCCTCCCACGTCGGAGCAAGCTCGTCTTCGCCGCCCCATCACCATCGCCGTCGCCGCTACGTGCGAGGACCCCCGGCGGACCTTTGTCGGAGTCGGAGAGCCTTCTTCGGGGCTGGGTCAACCTCGCCGGAGCTCCCTCGCCGGCGTCGGAAGGAGCGAAGCGGACGAAGGTAACACCCGCCTCTCGCCCTCTTCTTCGAAGCATTTTTCCTTAATCATGATTAAGGAATATTTAATTAAATTAAGTAGGATTAATGATTTAATTAAGTGGGGTTAGTGAATGGGTTGAGTTGGACCGGATTGGAGTTGATTGGGTTGGAATTGAGTTGAGTTTGGTTCAGGTTGAGTTAAGTTAGAGTGAGTTGAACCAGTTAATCAGATTGGGTTTGAGCCCAAGTGAGAGTAGATTAGATTTGGCTAGCTGAACCAGTTCCACTTACATTGGGTCGAATCTGGGTTGAACCAGATTGAATCAAATTAAATCCAGTCAAGCCAGATTATCTGATCCGAACCTGCGTTGAGTCAAATAAACCAATTCAAGCCCAAATTAATCTCAATTGGACTGAATCAAGTCAGAATTGAACCAAATTGGATTTAACTGAACCCAAATTGAACCAATTGCACTATTTAAACCCGAATTGAGTCAAATTAATTCAGATTGGGTCAAAATAGATCAATTTGATCAATTAAAGCTAGTTTTAATTAATTTTGACCAGATTGACTTGGATTATGAATTGAAATGGGCTGGGCTTTGTGAATAGTGTTGGATTAAACACATTGGATTAATTAAACGGATAGATCGGATTAACATTAAATAATTCATTTCTATCCTAATTAATTCCAGAAAATTATAAATAAATTATCTTACCTCACGAATATTATCTGTCAGCTATCTACGCTGTTATTAAAGATTTTGGGGCTTCTTTTAGATTGGTTTCGAGGCCCGGACACACGATACAGGTGCGTAGGCTCACTATAACATGATCTAATCAAGCTAGGGTAAATCTTAATTAGACTTTTTGGAGATTCTTGGATGTCTACCAATTAAATAAATATTATGCCTATTAAAATACATATGCATGCTAGAAATACATGCTTTATTAATTGTTCCACCTGTTTATCTGCTTATCGTTTATTATTTATCTAGTATGCTATGTTTCTCCTACCGCATGTTATTATTTATTGATGTTATATGGCAGACTACACACATAGCTATCATGCGGAATAGGGGACCACGATAAACCATAAAACATAGTATCGCGACATACACCAGACACTCTAGTATAGAGACAGGTGACATGATACTATCATATTTTAGGAACATCACTGAAATACACACAATATGCTATTATGCAGCCTAGATAACATCGCGAACCACCCGTGTTCGGTTAGTGATGTTCACCCCTCCCGAGGCTTCTGATAGCTTAGATACTGGGAGTGGGCTGAGGGATAAATCCTGGGTCAGATTAGACCAGCACATGGAGTGGTTTCAACCCAGGTTCTTATACCCACACGTGTCGCTTCGGCGACACCGTGATAGTCCTGAGATGGCTACCGGGAATAATCCTACTCGACGAGCTAGCAGATATGCGATCGAGACACCACAACCCATCGTGCGGATGTGCGTCGACTCGGTTAGCATGGATTGCTTTCGAGTTAGAGGGGAGATTCCCTTATGCCTTGGACAGTGGATCCGTAGACCGCACGGCTAGCATCCTTGACGTCCTGCAGACGATCGGATGGGTAGTCCGGATCCTAGGGTTATTTTATTTCGGCTAGCCGTGGCCGATGGTTCTTGTGATGGTGACCCTGTCTACGGATAGAGTGTAGTACTACACTGGGGTCGTGCCCCTACGGAGTCCGGGGAGGCTGTAAGGGCATGACGGTTTCGCTAGGGGAGGCATAGTCGGCGACTAGCGAGACGAGGGAGAGGGTTATTGGGTCACCCGTCCTCTCCGCCAACATCAGTGCAGCAGGCACAAGTAGAGACTTAGACTGTAAAGGCACTGATGGGCTTAAGGACGTCCCGGGCTAATCCTTAAGCATACGTGGCAGCCCGAGATATATGATATGAGTTAGAGTCAGGTTTGATGACTTATTTTAGTGACACCGACCTATGAGATATAACCTAGGTGACATCTAGAGACGTACACATATTTATAACATAGGTTGACATATAGCTTGACGAGATAAAATTGATGTTACATAGAAGATGATTGTTTCATAATTAATCTCATTAAGGCATCCTTGAATGAGCCCTCTAGCCTTTGATTTCGTGCTATCGTTTTGAGCGGTAAATACGCACTCGACCGTAAGGTGGAGCACACCAAGTTTAATGTGTGTGCAGGTGTAGCGGTGTCGGTTAGATTTGCAAACGAGGGTTGCGTCATCCGAAGTGCGCTATCGTCCCCGTTCCGGTTCTTTCTTGATTTTGGGACGTAGTATGTAGTAGATCGATATTAGGACTGTACCAGGAGACTGTATTATTTATTTTATTAATACTACTAGTTGTTTATATTGCATAAATAAGATCATGTTTTGCCTTGCATGGGTTGGTGAGCTCATGCGGCGATTGCCATGTGCCCGGCAGGTGTTTCGGGGCGTGACACTGGGGACCAACTTAATCTGATGGTCCATGGCCCGACGTGGTGGAAGCTTCTTCGGAAGTTTCTCTGACATAATGTCCCCAAATTGCTCAATAAGGGACTGTACTTCAGTTGGCATGCATCTGGCTTCTGATGCTGCCACTTCACGAACAATCGCGACATAGGTTGTTTCTGCTCGTCGAAGCCCCTTGCCTAACTAGATGGCTTAGAGTTGATAGGGGCCAGCCACAGCTAAGGGTTGAACGTTGCTAGTTCCATAGAAGTTGACGGGAGTAAAACCTGGCATTGCAGGGTCCATGGTAATTAGTCCGCCGACGTGGGGTGCAGCCATGGTTTGGGAGTTTAGAAGGAACTCGAGCCTAAGGATGAACTCCAAGTCATCTATCGGTGCGACGGTGATGTCAATGTTGTCTGGCCATGGTCTAATCTGTAAGGCTATCTGCTGGGCAATCCCTACCATAGGGGTGGCCGGAGCATTTAAAGTCTTCATGTAGCCGAATGGTGCTGGAGAAAGGGGTAGGTCGATGCTGCTCGCCAGTGCTTCGTTCATATAGTTGTGCGTAGCGCCAGAATCGATCATGGCTTCGCATAGGTGCCCATTGACCAGGACCCATACGAACATTAGTGGTGGCCCATCTTCAGGTCTAACGGTGTCGACCCTCTGGATAGTCGTTGCGCGGGCGGGCGGAGCGTGCGCTGGTGCTTGGTTAATGGGAACCACAACAAGTGCTTCTGCCTGCGCAAGGACACCGGGGATGATGGTGTGCGTAGTCTGGCCACGCCCTAGGCATCTGTATGCTGGATGTGGCCCTTCGCATAGATAGCAACCAAACTGGGCGACTCTTCCTCCTTGCTGATGAGCTCGCACGAGTTGCCTAACAGGCACAGTGGCACACCTGGATGGGGTACCTCGAACAGGAGGGCGCGGGTTGCTTCGTCCCTAGGTCCGAGCATGACTTGGCCGAGCATCATTATCTCTTGGCCTTGGCCCGACCGTCCGCAGGTCTGTCAAGCTCTCCGCGCTGGCCATTGCTTCGCTCAGCGTGGTAACTTCTCTTCGGTGGAGATCGTCCCGTGCGTTAGCCTGCAAACCTTCAACAAAAGCAAAGAATAGATCATCGCCGGTGCGAACGTCGGTGCCTTCCCGCCGCGTTCGCCGTCCGCCGTTCATCGCCGGCGCCGCGGCGAGGAGAGCGCAGCAGTGCTGCTGCGCCCCTCTCCCGTCCCCTGCTTCCTCCCCTTCGTGGGAGTGGTTGCAGCTGCCCATCACATTTCCTCCGCGCCCACCGCCGGCCGTTTGCAGCCGCCGTCGCAGCTCGTTCCTTCCCACCGTGACGAGGAGAGCTCGGCGGAGCTTTGTTGCTGCCGCGCGACCTCTCCCCTGCATCCGCCCTTTCTCCGGCCTTCTCCCCCTTCGCAAAGGGCAGTCGCTGTTCGCCCCCTCTTCCATCGCAGCGAAGCAGCGCCGACGCCCAGCATTTCGTCATCGGCCGCTGCCCGCCGTCCATCGGCGTCGGCCTGCCTTCCTCCACCCCCGGCGCACACTCCCTGCAGAAAGGGGAGCTCGGCGACAGCTCCCTCGTTGCCGCGACCACCCGCAGCAGAGCCTCCGCAGATCGTCGCCGCTCGCCCTTCGCATCCGCCGTCCGTAGCCTCCTCGCCGCTGCCCATTTCCGCCACGACGAGGGGAGCTCGGCGGAGGTCCCCTGCAGCCGCGCGTCTCCCCCTTCTTCCCCGACCTTTCCCCTGCTTGCGGGCGGAAAACAGGGCCGCGAGCAGAAACGTCTGCTCGCATGCCCCGAGCGGCGATCCCTCGCCGCCGCAGCTCCTCCTCGCCCATCGTCGACGTCCTCTCGTCGGCAACCTTCCTCCATCCCCCATCCGTTGGCTGCGAGACCAAGGAGGGCTCGCCGAAGTGTCGCCCCTCGTCGATCGCCTCCGAAGCGGGAGCGAGCTGGCCTTCGCCGCCCTCGTCGCCGTTGGCGCCGCCGCTGCTCGCGAGACACCTCGGCAGACCTTCGCCGCCCTCGTCGCCGTTGGCGCCGCCGCTGCTCGCGAGACACCTCGGCAGACCTTCGCCGGAGCCGGAGAGTCGTCTCCGGGGCTGGGTCGAGCTCGCCGAAGCCGGAGGAGCTCCACCATCGGCGTCGAAGGAGGAAGCGGACGAGTATAGGTACCCATGCCCTCGCCCTCTTCCTTAATCATGCTTAAGGACTAATTAAGCATGGTTAATTAAAAATTAAGTATGCTTAGTATAAAATAGATTTATGATATGGTTAATGTTAATTAAGCATGATTAGTGTTTAGTTAGATTAATATAAGTTTAGTTAATGAATTAATTAAGTTGAGTAATTAATGAGTTAAGTAATTGGTTGAGCTGAACCAGTTAGTTGAGTTGGGTTGAGTTTGGGTCGGACTTGGGTTCGGGTTAAGTTAAGTTGCAGGATTAGTGTAAGTTAAACAATGTTAGTGATTTAATTAAGTGAGGTTAGTGAATGGGTTGAATCAAGTGGGATTAAATCGGTTGGGTTTGAGTTGGGTTTTGGTTCAGGTTGAGTTGGGTTGGGTGAGCCGAATCAACTAATCGAAATCAGTTCGAACTCGAGTCAAATCCAATTGAATTGGGTTGGTTGAACCGGACCCGAGTCGAACCGAATCGAACCGAACCGAACCGAACCGGATGAACAGTAATCGAACCGTTGACCGAGTCAACAGCTGACCCAGTCAGCATTTGATCGGGCCCACCGCTGGCACAGTCAGCGTTGACCGGGCCCACAGCTGACCCAGTCAGCGTTGACCGTTGACCGGTCAGAAAATAATAAAAATAAAAAATATAAATTTTAATTTAAATAATTAATAAAATAATATTAAAATAATAAAATAATATTAAAATAATATTAAAAAAATCATAAAAATAATAAAAATTTCTATGGGTTCTACTTGGGCCCCTGAATGACTTGGGCCAAGTTATGGGTGAGTTTGATGAGTAGAAATTTAATAAAAATTCATTCAAATATTTAGCTAAAAATGTAAAAATATGATTAATTTAGAATTGATTAGGTGAGATTAATCCTAAACATGTATAGGATTAATTTAATGTAATAATTATTTAATTGATAGATTTTAATTTATTTATCTTAAGGGAAATAAATTAAATCTATTTTAAATAATTTTTGTTAAATAGGATTATTTTGGGTACGCGATCCGAGTAGCTCGGCGGGTGATTATCTCCGCGCGACTTGGTTCCGAGGAGCAGATCGCTATCCCAGGTGCGTTGGTTCTCCGATGGTAGGATTTATTCACGCTAGGGAATTCCCCCTGGGGTTTTCTTAGGAAAAATTCTTGGATGTCTTAAATATGATAAACCATAATGTTTGATAAGATTTGAATTGTATGCATGCTAGCATAGTTATCTTATATAACATGTTTATCTGCTATGTATCTAACATGTTCTACATTCATGTCCGGCATGTTGTATTGTTTTCTATGTTTGTGTTAAATAACTACCATGCGGACATAGATAATACATGCGACATGTTAGAACCTTTGGCAACGTCACCGCCACTTAGAGAAAAAGGGGCCTTTTTTCATATGCCCCGGTTGACCGTCGCGTCCCGACGGTGGTCAAACGGTGACATTCCCGTTAGGCGCCACTCCCGAGGTTGATGCATAGCGGAGCACTGGGAGCACCACTCCCGACGTTATGCATAGCTTATATACTGGGAGCTGGTAGGGTAAGGGACTGTACACACTCCATGGTCATGTTAGACTGGAAATATGGAGTAAGTCCTTACCCGAAATCTTCACCCGCACGAGTGTCGTTGTAGGCGGCCTCGTGATAGTCCTGAGATGGTCAGCTAGGATGAACCCTACCATGGACTTGGTACCGACGAAGTCGAGGGCCACAGCCCATCGTGCGTCTGTGCGCCAATCTCGATGGACGTCCACGGCTATTGGACTGGGAAGGTGATTCCACATGCGACGCCTTGGACAGTGGATCCGTTGACCACACGGCTATCACCCTTGACGTCTGCAGACGATCGGATGAGTAGTCCGGATCCTAGGGTGTTTATTCCGGCTAGCCGTGGCCGATGATATTTAATAGAGGTGACCCTGTCTACGGACAGCGTGTAGTACTACATGGGTGTAGTGACCCCTACGGAATCCGGGGAGGATGTAAGGGCACGACGGTTTTGCTAGGGGAGGCATGGTTGGCGACTAGTGAAACAACTGGAGAGGGACTCTGGGTCATCCGTCCTCTCTGCCAACATCAGTGCAGCGGGCATAGGTAGAGACAGAAAGGCACTTATGGGCTTATTGATACCCCCGGCCCGGGTAGTCACTAAGCGTAGGCTGGCAGCCCGAGTTTATAAAACCTTAAAGTCTCATCACGATGTAAGTGACAGACTGTTGACGTAAACACTAGATATAACGTAGGTGACATCTAGTGAATTATACATCGGTATAGTATTTATGATGTTTGTTACTCCCCATAAATTGATTTACACAAATCAAATGGGGACAGACTGTTGACGATGACACTAGACTTAACTTAGGTGACATCTAGTGGCATGTACACATTTATTAATTATTTATGTTGTCTTATCGCTCTAGATGAATTGTTTAAAATATATTACATGAAAGATGATGATTAACCACCAAAGACATCCTAGAATACTCCTCCTAGCCTTTGATTTCTTTATTCGGTAGAGCCATAATTTCGCACTAGGCCGCAAGGCTGAGCACACCACTTTTCCCCGTGTGTGCAGGTGTGTTAGATGACTGCCCGAGTTATTCGATGAAGATGAGTCCGTCGACGGGTCTATATTTCTTTTTATTTATTTAACGTTGCCTTTTTCCTAGAATTGTAGTAGGTTTATCGGGACTGTGTAGAAATGTTGAGTTAGATAATTAAATTGTAAATTTCGCTGCATAAATGATGTATATGAATGATATGTATCACTTGATGCCTTGTATGGGTCTGTCGGGCTCATACGGCGGTTGCCACGTGGCCGACAGTTGGGTCGGGGCGTGACACTGGCTGTGTTGAGTGCGCGCGTCAGAGTCTGTCTGCCTGCGGATCTGGCGCGCGGCTTCTTGTTGCCCGTTTGCTGCACTGCGCGCTGGGGCCTGCTTGCTGGTTGTTGTCTTGCGTGCTGCGACCTGTTTGCCATTTGCCTTGGTCTTGCTAGTTCGCGAGCCTCGGTTCCTTTGTTCTGGCATGAGATTAAGCGATTTGTTGGGGCCTTCGTCTTGTCTTTGACATGGGGGTGTAACACCATGCTCTTGCTAATACGAACGCGCTCCATAGCTTGCGCTTACAATTAACATTTCTCGATCTCTTAGACTTTTGAGCAGTTCATCTAATGTAAACCTGAAAAAAAAATTAAAAAAATGGAGGAAGTAATAAACGAGAAGTTAAGTGCAAGGTTGATTATAAAAATTGGAGAAAAGGAAAGGGGAAGATAGAGAAGTAAAATTGACAGTAGGGTTACGCTGCGGTTGGGTAGAGAGGTAAAAAGGGGAAATGGAAAGGGGCAAACTGAACTTTCATCGCCGAAATCAAAAGGGTTGGCAACGACCTCGTCCTCGCCCATATTCGTTAGCCGACAGATTCATCCACAAAATTCGTCGGCGATCCTCGACGAGTGGCTTTGACAAAGCTGTTCGGAAGGAAAGGCAGGAGATGGCAGCCGTAGATCCACTTGCTGGGTGACGGACGATTTGGATCAAACGGCAAGACCACTCAGCTCGACGAAACTTCGGCCAAGCTGGACGTTCGTCAAGAGGTTGGTTCTCTTCCTCGTCCCCCTTGCTAAAAATGTAATTTTTGAGGGTTAGGGTAGAGCTGCAAGGAAATCTAGGGTGCTGTCCTACATGTCTGGTATGAACCTTGATTTCCTTGATTTCAAATGCCTTCTGAGATGAATGCGTTGTTGAGAAAAATTATGCACAATTTTTCTACAAGTCAGAACGAGGAGGAATATAAAAGGCAAAAACGAACACAAGAGAATTTGATTACGGAGTTCGGCAAATTGCCTACGTCTCCGAATCTACTACACATATCATTTTACTAGATGAAAGAGAGATTACAATTGTCAGATACTTGAGACACACTACAACTGAAAACTAGATGTGTTTATAAAGGCTTCACACTGCCTAAAAATAGACACCTAAATTAAATGATAACATGCTTTGCTCGGTCAAAATCTATTTTTATCCAAAGGCTTGGTAATAGTACTTATCTTAGCCAAGACTTGGTCATAGATCTTATCAATCTCCCACTTGAAAACTGATTTCAATCTGTCTTCACACCTGAATTTATGTAGCAGATCATTCTGGTCTGACTACTCTTGCAGATCAACTGAAGTTAGGCACAACTTTAGTTTATCAATAGTGACTGCCTTTGTCAATATATCTGCCGGATTCTTGCTTCCTTGGATTTTATTTAGCATTAAGACACCATCTTCTAATAAAGATCTGATAAAATGATAACGAAGTTCAATATGCTTCGTCCTTAGTGAAACGCTGAATTCTTTGTCAAGTGTATTGCACTCTGACTATCACTGTGCAGAACATTCTTCTCTTGTTTGAATCCCAGCTCAGTTAATAAACCTTGAAGCCATATCATTTCTTTACTTGCTTCAGTCACTGGTACATATTCAGCTTCTATAGTGAATAGTGTAACAATCTTCTGCAACCGTGACATCCAACTAACAGTTGTATTTCCAACAGTGAATATATATCCAGTAGTGTTTTTTCGGTGATCAATTTCACCTCTAAAGTCTGCATCTACATAGTCTTGTACTTTTAGTTCAGCTTTACTGAAGTACAAACACTTCTCTGTGGTACCTTGTAGATATCTCAAAATCTACTTTACTGCTTCCCAATGAGCTTTCCCTGGATTTGACATAAATCTGCTGACAACTCCTACTGTATGGCCAATGTCTGGTCTCGTACAAGTCATAGCATACATCAAACTTCCAATGGCTGAGGCATAAGGAACTTTAGCCATAAAAGCTCTTTCTTCCTCTGTCTGAGGGGACTGATCCTTGGACAAACGAAAGTGATTGGCCAAGGGTGTGCTCACTGGCTTGGCTTCACTCATATTAAATCTCTGTAAAACACGATTAATGTACTCTGACTGAGATAACTGCAAAATACCTCTATGCTTATCTCTTGTGATTTGCATTACAATAATCTTCTTTGTTGGACCCAAGTCCTTCATATCAAACTCATTTGACATTTGTGCTTCACCCTATTGATATCATCCATATCTGGACCTCCTACTAGCATATCATCCACATAAAGTAATAAAATGATATAGCTGGAGTTATACCTTTTGTAGTAGCAGCAGTGGTCAGCATTGCACTTCTGGAAACCTTCCTTGTGCATGAAACTATCAAACTTCTTGTACCACTATCTCGGGGCTTGTTTCAGACCATACAAACTCTTCTTAAGTCTGCATATCATGTTCTCCTTCCCTTTTTCTGCGAAACCTTCTAGCTGGTGCATATATATTTCTTCATCCAAGTTTCCATGAAGAAATGCAGTCTTCACATCTAACTGTTCAAGATAAAGATCTTCATTGGCAACAATATTCAGTACTGTTCTGATGGTATTGAGCTTCACAACAGGTGAAAAAAGTTAGTATAATCAACTTCTTCCTTTTGTTGAAATCCTTTGACAACTAGTTGGGCTTTATATCTCTTAGAACCATCATGTTCATCTTTCACCCGGTACACCCATTTGTTTTGAAGTGTCATCTTTCCCTTGGGTAACTCAGCTAGTTCCCATGTCTTGTTGAAGTTCAAAGACTTTATCTCATCTTTCATGGCAAGCTCCCACTTGCTAGCATCATTAGTCTGACAGGCTTCTTCATAGCATTCAGGCTCCCCTCCATCTGTCAATAATAGATAATTCATGTATTTTCTATTAGGCACAGGAATTCGAGAAGACCTTCTCAATACAGGAGCTGGAGGAGGCTGTGGTATGCCGGACTGTTGTGCGCTGCTCTGACTAACAGGTTCTTCTAGCTGAGGACTTGCTACAATCTACTTTATTATAAGACTGTCTGGGATATCATCTACAATAAATACTGGCCCACTCTGCTCGGAGTCGCTGGCTTCAGTCTTGTGTCTGTCTTTATACATCACTTTTTCATTAAAGATCACATCTCTGCTGCGGATCATCTTCTTGTTTTCATCATCCCAGATGCGATAACCAAACTCATCCTCGCCATAGCCGATAAAAGTGCATTTCTTAGGTTTAGGATCAAGCTTGTTCCTGCCTTGATCACTGATATGAACATATGCAATACAACCAAAAATTTTAAGATGTGAAAGTTTAACTTCTTTATCACTCCATACCTCTTCTGGTATTCTGTGCTCCAATGAAATTGATGGGCCTCGGTTGATCAAGTAAGCTGCTGTGTTGACTGCCTCTGTCCAGAATTGCTTCGGTAGACCTGACTATATACGGATGCTTCTGGCTCTTTCTGTCAACGTTCGGTTCATATGCTCAGCTACACCATTGTGTTGAGGCATACTCGGCACGGTTCTTTCCATTCTGATCCCGTGCTCATAGTATAACTTCTTAAATCTGGTGTCTTTATATTCACCACCATTGTCAGATCTAAGTTTCTTAATCTTTAGACCTGTCTCATTTTCAACCAAAGCTTTCCAATTTCTAAAAATCTCAAATACTTCAGATTTTTATTTTAGAAAATAAACTCATACCTTCGGGGAGTGATCATCAATAAAAATCACGAAGTAGTACTTCCCACCAATAGATATAACAGTCGTTGGTCCCCACACATCAGAATGCACAAGCTCTAGCTTCTCTTTCTTTGGGGTTCTGCCACTTGTCTGAAAGTTGATCCTCTTCTGTTTTCCAAGTATACAGTCTTCGCACATGTCTATCTCAACTGATTGTAGACCTGGAAGTTTCCCCTTTAAGTGCATAATCTTCATCCCTTTCTCACTCATGTGGCCAAGTCTCTGATGCCACATATTGGAATTTTTATTCTCTGTAGCAGTTGCGATTAAACAGTGTCCTTCTGATGTCATATAGAGAGTACCGTTCTTCTTTCCATGAGTGACCACCATTGCACCTTTTGAAATCTTCCACCTGTCATCATAGAAGATCGTAGTGTAGCCTTCACTAGCTAATTGTCCTATTGAGATTAAATTCTTTCCCAAATCGGAAATGTGTCTGACATCCTTCAGCTCTCAAATAGACCCTTTCAAATTAATCTTCACCGCACCTTTGCCAATAATATTACAAGGTTGATCATCACCAAGAAATATTTTTCCAAGGTTTCCAGGAACATACCTTTCGAAGAATTCTTTCTTCGAAGTAGCGTGGAATGATGCTCCAGAGTCTAACACCCAAGACTCTTCCTTGCTCTCTAAGGAACATATCAATGCATCATCTCCTCCTGAGGCAAAAGTGGCATTTACCTCTGCGTTCGCATCCTGGTCCTTCGGTGCACTCTTGCACTGATTTCTGTAGTGCCCGGTCCTCCCGCAGTTCTAGCATTCGATAGTCTTCGACCTCTGAAAATTGTTGGGATTTCTGGATTTGGACCTTCTGTTCTTTGATCGACCTCGATAATTTTATTTGTCGCGTCCTCTGGTTGAATTTCTTCCTCTTGACTCTGCATATAAGGCTGAAGAGATTGATGATTCACCTGACTCTTTCCGTCGGATCTCTTCACTGAGAACCAGATCACGGACATTATCAAATCTTAATTTGTTGCTTCCAGATGAGCTACTCACGGCTGTGACGGTAGCATTCCAGCTTTCTGGTAGTGAAGATAGAAGTATCAATGCTCGTACTTCTTTATCAAATTCTATGAGACCCGTGATTTTTGAATAAGTGCAATAGAATAATTTTAGTATTTGGAGGGTTTAATTATATAAAAAATTCTTTAAAGGACTTAATTGTAAAATCATATGAATTTTTGAAGTATGAGATTTTGATGTGAAAATTATACCATTAGGTAGTATTTTTGATAAGGAATCCAACGGCGCAGACAGATCGTAATTTGGACGTCGTTTGATTGGTAAATTGGACAGTTAAGATTTAATTAGATTTAAAATTTTAATTAACTAATTTTTTAAAAAAAACTCAATTTTTCCCACCGAGCGCGCGCGAGCTCCTCCCTCTTCCTCTCTCTCCTTCTCTCTCCTCTTCCGCAGCGGCGACGGTGACGGCGACCAATTTTTCCGATGATGCTCCGGTGAAACCACAACGAATTAGGCTCCCAAATTTTAGCCACAGGTAGATCTCGACCTCCTCTTCATTTTGACACCAAGATGCCCAAATTTGGTGTAGAGATGAGGGAGAAATCATGTGAGAGGTGGCGACGGCGAAAGTTTCGTCGTCGGAGCTTGCTCCGGCGATTACCGGCTATTCCGGCCGTGAAACCTTACAAACTTGATACCTATGGGTTCTCCTTGATGAGAGCTATCCATTGGTACTGGAGTTGAGGGCTATTGGCCGCCGGTTGGCCGCCGGCGAGCTAAAAACCCTAACTTTAGGATTTCGCCCAAAATTTTAATCGGTGAAATTGATCGCGTATGAGTTACAAAAATTGGGGCAAATATGATTTTTGGAATCCTCATGAAGAGAGCTTTCGATTGGTACTAATATTGGTACTGATCGAAGAACTTCGCCGGCTAGGGTTCCGGTGAACTTTCCGGCGACCGCCGGAGAAATTTTTCGACGAACTTAGGAAAAAAATTGGGGTGATTCTAGAGATCATTCTAAGAGTAGTGGTGAAGAGAGATTTGAGAAATTATTTCTAGATTGAGATTTAAAATTCATTGAATAATTGACAGAAAAATATAAAAATGTGTAAATGACGGCACGTGGATCGGGACAGTGTCAGAGAATAAAAATTCAGCGAATGGACCTTAGGTTGGTTCCGATGAGTAAACCGCCAAGTCAGGTACGTTGGTTCTCCGATGTAGGATTTATTCAAGCTAGGGAATTCCCGCTGGGGTCTTCTTAGGAACAATTCCTGGATGTCTTAAATATAATAAAATATTATGCTTGATAAGATTTGATTGTCCGCATGTTAGTTTAATTTATTTCTGTCTAACATACATGATATATCATGATTTCCTGCTAAGTTTTAATATGTCGTGATATCTTGTCCTGCATGATTTATAATATTTTATTATTATTTTTCTATTTTATGATAGCACAACTACCATGTAGATATAGATAAGAATAATAACATGTTAGAAACTATTAGGAGACATCACTAGAAATTTGATAGGGAGGGGTACTGCTTGCATACCTCGTTTGATCACTGCGTACCGCCGATGGTCAGAATGGTGATGCTCCACCACATACCACTCCTGAGGCTACATGTAGCTTAGATACTGGGAGCTGGTTGGGAAATGGGCCAGATAAACTCCAAGGTCGGATAGACCAGATAGCAGAGTGGTCCATACCCGGATACTATTACCCGCACGAGTGACGGTTGGACATCACCGTGATAGTCCTGATATGGCTAGCGAAGATGAACCTTCCAACAAATTAGCAAAAATACGGTCGAGGTACCTCAAACCCATTGTGCGGATTGACGGTTAACTCGACCAACATTGATCGCTTTTGAGTTGGGACGGGGATTCTCTCAAGCCTTGGACAGTGGATCCGTAGACCACACGGCTATCATCCTAGACGTTCTGCAGACAGTCGGATGAGTAGTCCGGATCCTAGGGTTATTAAAAATTTCGGTTAGCCGTGACCGATGATATATTATGTTGAGATGCCCCTGCCTACAGGCAGTGTGTAGCGCTACACAGAATGTCGTTGCCCTTACGGAGACCGGGGAGGAAGTAGGGGCGCGATGTTTCGTTGGGACGAGGCGTAGGGTGCGACTGGCGAAACAGTGGAGAGAGATATACGGTCACCTGTCCTCTCCGCCAATATCAGTGCAGCGGGCCTAGGTAGAGACATAGAAGGACACCGCACTGATGGGCTTATGGGAAGTCCCCGACGGGGGAAATTCACTAAGCATAGGCTGGCAGCCCGAGTTTTGTAACTTCAAAGTATTATTATGACATAGGTGACATGTTGTTGACTTTGACACTAGATACAACTTCGGTGACATCTAGCGAAACATACATATGTATTTAATTATGTTGTTTTACTGTTTTCTATAAATTGACTTACACAAATCAAATGAAAAATGATGATTAACAACCAAAGGCATCCTAAAATACTCCTCCTAGCCTTTGATTTCTTTATTCGGTAGAGCCGTAATTTTGCACTAAGCCGCAAGGCTGAGCACACCACTTTTCCCCGTGTGTGCAGGTTATTAGATGACCGATCGAGATAATAAATGAAGATGGATCCACCGACGGATTTATTTTTCTTTATCGTTACCGTTTATCATAGAATTGTAGTAGGTTTATCGGGACTGTGTTAGGAATATTGAGTTCGATGAATTATTTATAAATTCCGCTGCATAAATGATGTATTGGATGATATGTATCACTTGATGCCTTGTATGGGTCTGTTGGGTTCATACGGCGGTTGCCACGTGCCCGACAGTAGGGTCGGGGCGTGACAAATTCGATCCCAACTGAACTCAATTGGAGTATGATTGTGTTGAGTTCATTGATATGCTGAGGTGCCGATGCGCCTTCCGCCATTCGCAGGTTGAACAACCGCCTCATCAAATGGACTTTGTTAGCAGCTGATGGCTTCTCATACATGCTGGAGAGAACTGCCATAAGACCCGCCATGGTCTTTTCCTTTGCGATGTTGAAGGCAACGTTGCGGGATAACGTTAGTCGGATGACTCCAAGGGCCTGTCTGTCAAGAAGAGCTCAATCTTCATCTTTCATGCCCTCTGGCTTCTTTCCAGAAAGGGGCTGATAAAGATTCTTCTGGTACAAATAATCTTCGATCTGCATCTTCCAGAATCCGAAATCCGTGCCATCGAATTTTTCAATTCTCACTTTTCCTTTATCTGCCGCCATCGCTCCCACTCGAACTTGACTTCGATCGACCATAACTTGGCTCTGATACCACTTGTTGAGAAAAATTACGCACAATTTTTCCAAAAGTCAGAACGAGGAAGAATATAAAAGGCAAAAAGGAACACAAGAGAATTTGTTACGGAGTTCGGCAAATTGCTTACGTCTCCGGATCTGCTGCACAGATCGTTTTACTTAGATGGAAGAGATATTACAATTGTCAGACACTTGAGACACACTACAACTGAAAACTAGAGGTGTTTATAAAGGCTTCACACTGCCTAAAAATAAACACCTAAATTAAGCTTATTTTAATTAAATGATAAGATGCTTTGCTCGGTCAAAATCTATTTTTATCCAAATGTTTGGTAATAGTGCTTATCTTAGCCAAGACTTGGTCATAGATCTTATCATGCGTTGCCCTAATCCTTGCGTTTTTCCTTGCTTTTTTCTTGGACAAATCTTAGGAAACACCGTGCCGAAAGCTAGGGGCAGAATTCATATTAGATCAACATTGAAAACTCTGATTTTTGCTCTTCCCCTATATCGGTGCTTGTTAAATTGAAGAATGTTGCTGAAGTCATTTTCTGTCTCTACCAATCTGTTTGAACAAACCAAAACACGAATTTTATTAAGTTGAATGGTGTAAAAGGATTCCACCGTAAGGCAAATTGCAAGCGGAGGAATTCTGCTTGATTTAGAGTATGTGAAAAATATTGGCTCTTGGCTTCCTTACTGAATAAATGTTGACATAATCAAATTGAATCAGCACGAGTTAGTTGTTCATAAGGCTAGGGTTTATTGATGTTGCTCGAAAGAGTATGCTTGAAAGTGATGGTTGAGTTATAATAACGTCGTCGTTGTATTCTTTTCTTTCCGTCTGAAATGGTTTCATTTAAACTTAATATATCGAAGCTTGCAAAAAAGTTTTCTATGCATTTTGAGCCGGCTGTTGCGTGTATGGTAATAGCCAAAAGTCATGTTTTTCGTCTAGTTGTGGATAAGTTGCTAGCATGTACAGCGGCAACCATTAAAGATGAAATGCTAATATTGTTGTGCGTGCGTGCCCAGCAAATTAAGAGCGATTGTGGAAAGCTCCGGATTTGATTTATGTAGAATTTGTCTTCTTGAGATTTTGATTTATTATTCTCTCCTGATGTCATTGACGTTGCGATAGATTTTGGTTTTGAACGAATTGTTGTTATAGAAAAGACTCAGTTAATTAGGGTGTGTTGGCTTATGTATGAAATTTAATGTTAAATGGTGACTTGCCTTTTACTAAGGCAGCTTGTATGCAGACTAAGAATTGTAAATTACAGCTAGATGGTTTGGAGATTGTTTGATTAGTAGCTTACAAACTGTTAAGGAGTTCTTATACTTGCTGTTGAACTGTGAAATTTAATGCAAATTAGTATTCATGCAGGACTTAAAATTTGTTGATGTGTTAGAGGGCAAGTTAGCTTGATGATAAGTAAATTTGGGGCAGCAGGATGTATGTGGTCTAAACTAAATCTGACAAGTGCTATTGCTGGTTAAAACAGAATGAACGGAGAGGAATTAGGAGGGGGAAGAGGCTATAGAAAACCGGAACAGAACATAGAGTGGAAGAATTCAATAGTTAGCCAATATAGTTGGTGAATTGTTGAACTAGATGGTTGTGTATTGTGAAGGTAATTGATTGACAATAAGCATGGCCTAGTTCTAAGGTAAAACTATTTGAAGACTAACAGAATTAGGGCAGGTTTTAAAGAAAAGAAAAATGCAAACATAAGACTAGAAATGAGTGAAGGAAAATGTTAGACCAACAATTTGTCTTTCTTAATGGTTTAAATCATGTTGTTTGGTATGTATTGAACATTTATTATGAACTGTTCTTTGGTTATTCTCTTCAAAAGACTGCAAATAGAATTTCCAGTTTCGTTCATTTGTATCGCCTCCACCTTAGCAGTTTTAAATAATGTTGTGAGCTTAGATATTATTTTATTAGGACCCTGCATAAACCTTTGATTTGCCGAAAGAACCTTGGAAGTATCTTGTGTTGCATGCTTAATAACAAATGCTTTGCTGAAAGTGAAATGTGCTTAAATGAATAAGGAAGAAATAAAGCTAGGTAAATGGAGGGGATGCGGTAAACAAATTTTCCATCCCTTGCATTCAATGTTTCCCGGTCATGTACTTAAGTGGCATTAAACAATGAATACTAAAACATATATTTTGTTCCTTGTCTTGTATTTCCATAATACCAATAGGAAATAAGAAAAGAGGGCAAAGTTAGATATTTGATATCATGAGTATTAGAAAATTTAAATATACTTGCAAATTGATAGGGAAACATTCGGCATCCGTGGTGATAAAACATAGTAAAAATTATGGTTCACCAAGTAGGAAAATATAAAGCTCAGGTGCATTGTTTTTAGCTAGTTAACAGCTGCTCCAATAGAGCTCCTAAGCGGGTCATTGTTAATTAATTTTATATTATTCGTGATGCATATGTTTAGAATGAAATTTAATTGCTTACTATTATATCGAATGCTATGTTCTCTTATATGATTGTATGATTGTGTTCTCAGACTCTAATTATGTATGACAATTAGGAAGTATAGAACACATAAAGAACATAATGAGCATACTAGGTGGCAGGCAAACTAGCTAGGTGACATCATCGTATATATGACATCATGGACTAGCTCAAAACACCTACAACATAGACCTGAACTTCGTAAGAACATGAACTATTAGGAAACACATAGATCTATATGACACAGTATTTTTCTCATAAATGGTGGGTACCATTCATGTTAGTCTAATGATGGGTGGCGGAGGCATCACTCTACCCATCCTTTAGTATGTAGTGAGTGCTAAAAAGGGTGTCTCATAAAAGCTAAGATATCCCTATGGCATGGGTTCAAAGCTAAAGAGCTAGGAGTCGGAAAGCTCACTTCAGCCACGATGTCTAAGGACTAAGGTATTTGTGATGTTGTACATAAAGTGTACATCCTCTTGTTAGAGCAATTGGGCTTTATATTGGAGATATGTGAGGTCTTGGGTTCAAGACTCATCAAGTTCTTAAAAAAAAAGGTATTTGTGATGCTGACGTACCTCAACTAAGTCCTGTAGGCTTGGGAGGTAGTTTGGATAGCTAGAGTTGATGCACGTGTTGGATCCGATAAGTTAGGCCATTGAGTATATACTTAGTAGGTGACCCTACTGTGGAGCAGAAATGTAGTGCTATATAGTTTCTCGTATCGTAGGGTCTATGGGAGACGTACGATAGAATAGTCTCGGAGCACGGTCTAGGTAAACGGCTGGTGAGACTAGAGGGAGAAGACCATCATGGTCACCCGTCTTCTCCGCCAACATTAGTGCGACGAGCTTAGGCAGAGACTTAGTCTGGCACTGACATGCTTAGGGTATCAAGATGCATGCTTAGGAGACCATGAGAGGTCGATTGGGTAGCGGGGCAACAATGAACATCTAAAGTTAGTGTAAGATGATGTTTTTAATGCCTAAGTTTGGTAGACTGTATCAGACATTAATGTAATAAATGAGCTTAGATAATCTTGTTTGTATACTAACGCATTGCTGACAAACTTGAATTGAATTAAAGTTTAGTTGTACAAATCTTTTTTAAATTTTAAATGTGACTTCCTATTTATGCAGGATTTATTTTATCTTAATACCCGCTCATATGACAGCTACCATGCACCCGATAGAGAGTCAGGGCATGACATCTATTGTGGTTGGAGTCTTGGAAGCAAACTCACATCTCTCCCAGTTGTTCAAACATTTTCTCATAGAGCACCTTCAATAGTAATTTGTTCTTCTACCCCGTATTTGATAACTACCTGCAAGATTTTTTTTTTAAGCTCTAAAATTTATTGGAGCCCTATGGAATATTAATCAATCTCACTATTCACGTACCTGGAAATTAGATAGAAAACACGAAGTCAAGCCAGCGAATAACGCTGCTTTGTTGAAGTTCCTAAACATGAGATAAAAGCTAGAATTGATGGTCTAAACATAGAATTTGGTTTGAGTGGCTCGACTTGTTTTAACAAGTTGGAATAAAGAAAATGCAGATAAAATAAGTGGGAAGTGTTTGGTCTATTTCATAAGTAGGCCGTATGATTTTTGACATATTATCAACTTCATTTATATAATGTATTTTACGTGATTGTAAATACCAAATACCTCCCTTTTTCGACAATCTAGGTTTAAAGATCCACATGGGCCCATAAATCTTCCTATATCTATCTTCATATGGCGCCATTTGATATGTGGCTGGAAAATTTTAGATTAGTAAGAATTGATAGGCATGTGATGCGTTCCAAAGTAAAGTCCGTCACAGCCGTGCATTACTGGGATGCGGTTTTCTTCTTTATTTCTTTCCATGCTTGGAGGGCCCAAAACAGACTCCCAGCTCCAGTGATAGCCAAGATGGATCCTCTGAGCTTCGCCGAGAGCGCCACCACTTCCCTCCTGAGAAAGTTGGGAAGCATCCTAGTGGCAGAAGCAGGACTTCTCGCCGGAGTCGAAAACAATTTGCAATACATAATGGATGAGCTCCAGAGCATGACCATCTTCCTCAGGGCTCTGTCCGAGAGGCAGGATCACGATCCACAAGTGAAGACATGGATGAAGCAAGTCAGAGAGTTGGCCTACGACGCCGAGGACACCATTGATGTGTTTACCCATCGTCTCGGGAGGCCTCACGACGAGCTGCGGCCTCGTGGCTGCCTTGTCCCACACTGTTCGACAGCTCAGGATGCTCAAGGTTCGTCATGGTGTTGCATCGGATCTAAAAGAATCTGAGACTTCGTGCTCATGATGTGAGTGACAGTCGTGCTCACTATGATCTCAGAACTGCTGCTGGCACTTCAGGAGGACCAAATTATAGCTCTGCTTCTACAGTCAACTCGGTCTCTGATAAAGCTAGACTTTATCCTCCTTCGTTGGACGAGGTTAAAACAGTGGGAATCGACGGTCGTCGGGACGAGATTGTTCGGTGGCTATTGGAGGTCAGCTAGCCCGGACTTCAAGTTATTTCAATTGTCGGCCTGGGTGGGTCGGGCAAGACGATGCTAGCCATGATGGTGTTTGAAAGCACAAAAGATGTCAGCCCCTCTTTCGAAGCACGTGCTTGGATTGCGGTGTCGCAGTCTTTCGAGAGGAAGACACTTCTTCTGAAAATGGCTCCTCAATTCTTCACTGCTGACGAAGAAATCCGTAGTATCCTCCGTCTTGATCCTGAGGAGAAGCCTAACAGGGTGGAATTGGAGCGGTTGATGAAGAATCGCTTGGATGAGATGGGAGAGATGCAACTGGTGACAACTATTAAAAACCATCTCAAGGAGAAGAGGTACGTGATTGTTCTTGATGATATTTGGAGAGCCGATCACTGGGAAAGCATCAAAGTAGCATTTCCTGATAATGAAAAGGGCAGTAGGATCATTGTGACAACCCGTAACGTCCAAGTGGCAGAAAATTGCAGCTCTCCTAATCATCAATTTATTTATCATATCCCTCCTCTTGATGGTGACACTTCTTGGGAGTTATTTAGCAAAAGAGTTTTTGATGCCCCTAACTATTTTTGCCCTGATTTCCTTAAAAAAGTATCAGAATGAGATTGGTGACTTGCTACTATGACAAATTCTAACTCTTAGCTACTATGACTTGCCGTGTTACCTCAAGCCCTGCTTTCTATCTCTCAGTACCTTCTCTGAAGATTATGAGATCGATCGGATGAGCTTGGTGATGCGATGGATGGCCGAAGGACTCATCAAGCCAAGTCGTGCCATATCTGACATGGAGGTCGCAGAGGGATACTTTTATGAGTTAATCAACCGGAACTTGATCATACCATCAGATAGAGATAGCATGGGAAAGGTAAAATATTTCCGTGTCCATGACATAATGCTGGAGCTCATAGTCTCCCTGTCAATGGGCGAGAACTTTATCACCGTCCTTGATGATCATACTGAAGTGATTCCAGCACATGGAAAGATTCGGCGGGTATTGTTTCATCAGAGCATCGGGGATCCTCCGTATGATCTTAATTTATCCCGAGCCCGATCAGTCACTGTGCTGAGTAGCAAGATGCCGCCACTGGATTCTGGAAAGATGTTGCTGCTAAGGGTGTTGGATATGGAAGGATGCAAAGGCCTAATCGATCTTCATCACCTCAAAAACATCTCCAAACTGTTTCTTCTCGGGATTTTGTCCCTAAAAAATACATTCATCAAAGTGCTTCCACGTTCAATTAGGAACTTGCAGAACCTTCAATATCTAGACATCAGAGGATGTGGCCAGGTAAAGATACCAAATTCGATAGTTAAACTCCAAAGGTAGCCTATTTTCTTTTTGATAGACTTTGGGAGTTGCCCAAGGGAATAGGAAGGATGAAAGCACTGCAAAAATGTGGAATGATAGATATCAGCAGCTCGTGCTCACGCGACATACGGGAGATTGATGAGCTGACCCGGCTCAAGGACTTTGATGTTTATTTTAATTTTTCATGGACACGGCATTGGTTATGTAAATATTTAAGCAGAGAATGCCAACAGGTTACATCCAGAGAATGAAAAAGCTTACAGATATTCAACTCGCTAGGGAATCTGCATAGATGTAGACCTCGTCATCTTACAATTGCAGACGATTATGGTACGACATTTGATTGCTTGTCGAATCTCTCTTCACCACTATTGCATCTCGCGAGTATAATTCTGGATGGCGACTTGAGAATTTTACCATCTTGGTTTGCATCACTCGATCACATTACTTACATATCTATGGTGTTCAATGTGCCCCCTGAGCAGGATATTACCCAACTCTTGAAAAGTCTCCCAGCATTGGTTCATTTATCAGTACATTCAGTTATCAAAAATTTGCTTCGACTCTCAAGGATTCAAGTGCCTCCAGAAGTTGCATGTTGCTAGTGCTAAAGAAGTGATCAATGTGCCCCCTGAGCAGGATATTACCCAACTCTTGAAAAGTCTCCCAGCATTGGTTCATTTATCAGTACATTCAGTTATCAAAAATTTGCTTCGACTCTCAAGGATTCAAGTGCCTCCAGAAGTTGCATGTTGCTAGTGCTAAAGAAGTGATCTTCGAAGAAGGTACACTTCAGAAACTGGAGGATCTGCATTTGCAATGGGTTGCAAGCATTTCAGGGGTGGAACATCTAATTAATCTCAACGTGATTCATCTATGTGGTATCGCAAGTGAAGAAAAAGCTAAGCTTGAAAGAATCCATCCGAACCATCCCAGCGTGGAGGTGTCTTAGCAAACAGCAACTCGCCAAGTGTTGGGTTTTGATGCCTACACCGGTCCAGATTGACATGCAAACAGTTCAATTGCTCTGTTTCTATTCTTGTCAATGTCATTAATTAAAATCGTTTTGATCGTAATTAATCTCCGACTGCACAACCTTCCAAAGTATTGTTGTGGTACTTGATAATAAAGTTTCCTTGTCTTTTAAGAAAATGTTCTTGGTAATAAAGTTTGCTTTGGTTAATTTTTTAAGAAAATATACCGTAATTATAGTTAGCCTAAGATAAACGATTATGTAATTATGTAACTTGTAATATACAGTAATTATGTAATTAAGATAAACACTAATACACAGTATAACTTTTACTAGATGTAATTATGCAACTTGAGGTTATTTTAAGGACTTATAGTAAAAATTATATAAATAATTTATTTATAAAATTATATATATAATTTTAAAGTATTTAATTTTAATATAAAAATTATGAATAGAGACGGTTCAGATTAATTCACTTGCGATAAACGTCCTGATTTGATCTCATTAACTCAGGACTGAACCTGGGTTAAAGAAGAGAATGGCTTGGTTTATTTCACCTTAACCCGCTCCATCGTCTTTCTTCCTCACACGTGCGTTTCTTCCTCTTCCTTCGCGCGAGCAGCGGCGACGGGCGACTACTTCCGTTCGCCGGCGACGATTCGATCAGGTGGAATTTTTCGACTTAACTTTGGCAAAAACATCTTATGAGCCTTCTGAACATAGTGTAATTATCAGTTTAAGTTTTTTGACGAAGATTGAGGGAGAAAATTTAGGAGGAGCATCAGCGGACGACGATGATATCGCAGAGCTTGCGCAGGCGATTGTGACAAAATAGGTAAATACGGATTCGTTCTAATGAGAGGACGATTGGTAGCTGCAGGCGAGCTAAATATGATTTTTAGTGAAATTGCAAGACGTTTTAGCTGGCGTGAGATTTTTTTGGTGAAATTGGTTGCCGCCGCGTGAGCTCCCGAATGATAGGTTAAATATGATTATTAAATTTTTAACGAAGAGTGCTATCGGTTGGTGCCACTATTGGCGATGGTTCCAATGACCTTTCCAGCTACTACGGTGGTAATTTGTAATAAAGTTTCATTTTCTTTCGAGAAAATGTTCTCGACAGTAAAGTTTGCTCTGATTAATTTTTGAAGAAGATATATCGTAGTTACAGTTACGGTTGCGCTAGTAATTCTGAAGTTTTGACTTCACGTTTAGCGTCTAAGCTTTAAAAAAAAAGGATCTATTGAGCTGTTCTTATCCTTTTCCAACTTCTAGTTGTTACCCTAATTCTAACCCAACTCAGAGTGCAAGTGAGGTCTGCCAAAATTTGCAACTTAAACTCCTTTGAAATTATTTGCCCTTATTACAGGCAGTACCTTCTCCCACCATTCTTAATCTTCTAGCACAAATCCAAACCATCTTCCTTAAAAATTAACCTTTCTCTCTCTGTCTCTTGAACATTCTTAATCTTCTAACACAAATCCAAACCATCTTCCTTGAAAATTAACCTTTCTCTCTGTCTCTCTTTCAAGAGAAGATGCTCTTCCCCATGCAAATACCTCACTATTATTCTGTGCTTTGAGCTTTGGTTCTAGGACGACGATCCTCGTCTCACTGCGCCACAATTCTCTCTCTCTCTCTTTTAAGAGAAGATATCTTCTCCCCTCCATGTACAGTCAATAATACAAAGGCAGGCTATCACCGCCTTCCACTTCCTGTAATATTTTAATAGATTCTAGATAAAAATTTTGATGACTTCCTATAATATTTTAGTAGATTCTAGATAAAGTTTTTGATGAAGCTTTGCATACAACACGGCACATTAAATTGAGTTTTTTGAAATAATTCAAGGGATAAATTGCCAAAGCAGTGATAACGAGAGTTGGGTAGCTAGAAAATTTCTTCCACGATTACTAATGATGTAAATAGAGTTAGATAACAATCTTAATATCAATAGATAATCTATTGTACTAGATTTTAGGTTGATTAATTGTTAAAATTATTCATTCTGAGGATTTTGCAAAAGAAGAGATTTTGAACCAAATTGAACCATTAATAAGCCTCCACTTATTAAAAAAATAGGATATTTGAAATCATGACAGTTAGAAATTCTTTTGGATAAATTTAAGATTTATTTTGATATTGACTGTGAAGTAATATTTAAAAAATTACTACTAAATTATAAATTAAAATTATTAAAATATTTATAAGTAAGTAAGTAAATAAACACGGAGGCACCATTAATACACGATGGTCATAAAAAGGATCAGAATAAGATTAAGATAATGTGTTAACTTAAAATATTATTATTAGTTAAAATAGAATCTAGAATAATTAATTTTAAAAATAAATTAATTATTTTCGTATGATAATATTTATTATCAAGTTATAAATATATCTTAAAAATATGATATGTGATATTTGTTTATTGCCTAATAATGCAAATATATCATGGATTTATAAATATAAATATATCTTATTCCTAAAGGGTATGGATATAAAATATGCTTAAATCTTGAACTTATTCCTTTTAATCAGTGCATGCATCTATTCAATTGTCGGGTTTGGTGGGTTGGGCAAGACGACGCTAGCGATGATGGTGTTTAAAAGCTCAAAAGATGCCAGCGGCTCTTTCGAAGCACATGGTTGGATCGCAGTGTCACAGTCTTTCGAGAGGAAGACACTTCTTAAAAATATGGCTCCTCCACTCTTTACTGAAAGAAATCCTTAAGGCCTTGCATCTTGATCATGCGAAGGAGCATAAAAGGGTGGAGCTGGAGCGGTTGATGAAGAATCACTTGGATGGAATGGAAGAGATGCAACTAGTGACAATTATTAGAGACCATCTCATGGGGAAGAGGTACGTGATTGTTCTTGACGATATTTGGAGTACCAGTGCCTGGGAAAGCATCAGAGTTGCATTTCCTGATAATGAAAAGGGGAGAAGGATAATCGTGACAACCCGTAAGGTCCAAGTGGCAGAAAATTGCAGCTCTCGTAATCATCAATTTATTTATAACATCCCACCTATTTACCCTGAGACTTCTTGGGAGTTATTTCGCAAAAGAGTTTCTGATGCCCAAAATAATTTTTCAGAGTTTATATTTAAAAGGACCCAAAGGCCTAATCCATCGTCATCACTCAAAAACATCTCCAAACTGTTTCTTTCTCAAGTTCTTGTCCCTAAGAAATACATCCATCGAGGTGCTTCCACGTTCAATCGGGAACTTGCAGAACCTTCAATATCTAGACATCGGAGAATGTGGCCAGGTAAAAATACCAAATTCGATAGTTAAACTTGGCCTATTTTCTTTTTGATGAAAATTGGAAGTTGCCGAAGGGAATAGGAAAGATGAAATCACTGCAAAAATGTGGAGTGATAGATGTCAGCTGCTCGTGCTCATGCGAGATTCAGGAGATTGGTGAGCTGACCCAGCTCGAGCATTTGGATATTCTATTTGAAGTTCCAGTTACACGGCATTGGTTGGGTAAATATTTAAGCAGAAAATGCCAACAGGTTTCATCAATAGAACGATAAAGCTTTCAGATATTCGCGTCGCCAGGGGAGCTGCACATTTGTAATCTTCGTCGTCTTATAATTGTAGACAATTCTGATGCTGGATTTGATTTGTTTAATCTCCCTTCGCTTTCACCATCGTTGCACTTCAAGGAGATGAGGCTGGTTTCCCGAATGAGTAGATTACCATCTTGGTTTGCAACACTCAATCACAGCGTTAGCATAAGTCTAGAGAACCGCAGGAACTTTGAGTGTGTGCAGGATACTGCCCAAGTCTTGAAAAGTCTCCCGGCATTGTTTTTTTTTTTTATGTACATTTTTCATCAGTACCTTCAGACTCCAACAAATGGTGCTTCGACTCCCAAGGATTCAACTGCCTCCAGCAGTTGGACATCAGTGGAGTTAAAGAAGTGATTTTGGAAGAAGGTGCACTTCCGAAACTGATATGTCTGTCTTTGAATTATGCTGCAAGCATTTCAGCGGTGGAACATCTAATTGATAATAATGTGATGGGTTCCAAACTCACTTTCCAATTACCATCCAAGCCCCTTCAATAATTGAAGTCAGGCACAGCCGTGCAAGTATTTTTCTGAACTATCGAGTTTAAATAATAATTTTCAATAACCATCAATAAAAAATAAAATTTACTAAAATGACCGGTGGATGTGCTGGCTCGCTCAGCGGCTCGCCCGACTCTCTCGATCGCTCGCCCGACTCGGGCGGCCGATCCGGTTCGACCGGGACCCTCTCCCACGATCTCCGGCCCCGGCTCGATGCGCGCGACTTCTCCGATACTCAAAGCCGAAACCAGGGAATGTAATATCTTCGCGAGCTCTTGACCTTTTCCGAAGTCAACCCCCTCGGCCGCCGCTGATAAGCCGGACTGGAGCTCACAGGGAAGAACCTCACGCAGTAGGTGGAGGAGATGAGGGAATGGACGAGCTCCGCTACTTGCCGGAGAGATACCTCTTCATTCATCTCTGAATCTATGGACAGAGAAAAAGAAAAGGTTAAAAGGAGGAATGAGATGCTGAATATAATGTGCAAGCATACTCTTCGAAAAGGATTAGAGCAGTGGAAGCTGATGAACGAAAATAAAAGGATATGGACAGAGAAAAAGAAAAGGTTAAAAGGAGGAATAAGATGCTGTACACAATGCACAAGCATACTCTTTGAAACTTTTTTCCTTTTGCCCCAAAAGAAGAGGAAAATAAGCTTCCATCACTTTGCCATTTCCTTGAGTTTGCGCGGAGTACTTGGAGTTTAGATTCTCGCTAATCGCGTTCTCATTTCTGCATTTTACCAGCAGCATCGCATTTTCATCTTAATTTCTTTCCCTGCTTGGACGACCAAAACAGACGCCCAGCTCGAGTGATAGCCAAGATGGATCCTCTGAGCTCTGCTGAGAGCGCCACCAGTTCCCTCCTGAGGAAGCTGGGAAGCATCCTAGTGGCAGAAGCAGCACTTCTCGCCGGAGTCAAAAACGATGTGCAGTACATAATGGATGAGCTCCAGAGCATGACCGGCTTCCTCAGGGCTCTGTCCGATAGGCAGGATTGCGATCTACAAGTGAAGATATGGATGGACCAAGTCAGGGAGTTGTCCTACGACGCCGAGGACACCATCGACGTGTTTACCCATCGTCTCCGGAGGCCTCACGGCGAGCGTGGTCTCGTGCGCTACCTCTGCCATACCGTTCGACAGCTCAGGATGCTCAAAGTTCGCCATGGTGTTGCCTCGGATCTAAAAAATCTGAGACTTCGTGCTCATGATGTGAGCAAAAGGCGTGCACGCTATGATCTCAGAACTGCTGCTGGCACTTCAGGAGGAGGACCAAATTATAGCTCTGCTTCTACAGTCAAATCGGCCTCCGATAAAGCTAGACTTTATCCTCCTTCGTTGGACGAGGTTGAACCGGTGGGCCTCAGCGGTCCTCGGGACGAGATTGTTCCGTGGCTATCGGAGGACAACCAGCCCGGACTTCAAGTTATTTCAATTGTCGGTCCAGGTGGGTTGGGCAAGACGACGCTGGCCAGGATGGTGTTTGAAAGCTCAAAAGATGTCAGCCCCTCTTTCGAAGCACGTGCTTGGATTGCGGTGTCGCAGTCTTTCGAGAGGAAGACACTTCTTCAAAAAATGGCTCCTCAACTCTTCACTACTGACGAAGAAATCCGTAGTATCCTCCGTCTTGATCCTGAGGAGAAGCCTAACAGGGTGGAGCTGGAGCGGTTGATGAAGACTCGCTTGGATGAGATGGGAGAGAGGAAACTGGTGACAACTATTAAAAACCATCTCAAGGAGAAGAGGTACGTGATTGTTCTTGATGATATTTGGAGAGCCGATCACTGGGAAAGCATCAAAGTTGCATTTCCTGGTAATGAAAAGGGCAGTAGGATCATCGTGACAACCCGTAAGGCCCAGGTGGCAGAAAATTGCAGCTCTCGTAATCGTCAATTTATTTATAAAATCCAACATCTTGACGATGACCATTCTTGGGAGTTATTTCGCAAAAGAGTTTTTGATGCCCCTGACTATTCTTGCCCTGATTTCCTAAAAAATGTATCAGAAGACATTTTGAAAAAATGCGGTGGATTACCGCTAGCTATTATCACAATAACGGGAGTTCTTTCCTATAAGCCAAAGGAGAAAGTGGATGAGTGACAGAAGTTTCTTGATTGCTTGAGTTCAGAGTTGGAAGACAATCCTAGTTTAGATCCAATAAGACAAATTCTAACTCTTAGCTACGATGACTTACCGTACTACCTCAAGCCCTGCTTGCTGTCTCTCAGTACCTTCCCTGAAGATTATGAGCTCAATCGGACGAGCTTGGTGATGCGATGGATGGCCGAAGGACTCATCAACCCAAAGCGTGACATATCTGACGAGGAGGTCGCAGAGGGATACTTTTACCAGTTGATCAACCGCAACTTGATCATACCATCGGATAGTGATGGCAAGGGAAACGTAGAGTATTTCCGCGTCCATGACATAATGCTGGAGCTCATAGTCTCCCTGTCCATGGGCGAGAACTTCATCACCATCCTTAACGATCATACTAAAGTGATTCCGGCACTTGGTAAGATTCGGCGGGTATCGTTCCATCAGAGAATCAGGGATCCTCCGCATGATCTTAATTTATCCCAAGCCCGATCGGTCACTGTGCTGAGTAGTAAGATGCCGCGACTGGATTATGGAAAGATGAGGCTGCTAAGGGTGTTGGATATGGGAGGATGCAAAGGCCTAATCGATCGTCATCACCTCAAAAACATCTCCAAACTGTTTCTTCTCAAGTTTTTGTCCCTAAAAAATACATCCATCAAGGTGCTTCCACGTTCAGTCGGGAACTTGCAGAACCTTCAATATCTAGACATCAGAGGATGTGGCTGGTTAAAGATACCAAATTCAATAGTTAAACTCCAAAGGCTAGCCTATTTTCTTTTTGATGGAGAATGGAAGTTGCCGAAGGGAATAGGTAAGATGAAAGCACTGCAAAAATGTGGAGCGATAGATGTCAGCAAATCTTGCTTACGCGAGATACGGGAGATTGAAAAGCTGAGCCAGCTCGAGCATTTGGGTGTTTCTTTTAGATTTCGGCCTAGACGCCATCGGATATGTAAATCTTTAATCAGAAAATGCCAACGGGCTTCATTCGTAGAACAAGAAAATGTATTCACCTCGCTTGGGGAGAAGGATAGATTCAGTCTTCATCATCTTGATATTGAAGACAATCATGGTGAGGTATTTGATTTCTTGTCTAATCTTCCTTCACCACCGTTACACCTCAAGGAAATAACTCTGGTGGGCCGAATGAGAAATTTACCATATTGGTTTGAAAATCTTAAGGACCTTGCTAGCATAGATCTATGGAACACGAGGAACTTTGAGGAGGATATTACCCAAGTCTTGAAAGGTCTACCAGCACTGGTTTCTTTAGCAGTAAGTTCAAAATCCAACGAATGGTGCTTCGACTTCCAAGGATTCAAGTGCCTCCAGAAGTTGCATATTTCTAAAGCTAGAGAAGTGATCTTCGAAGAAGGTGCACTTCAGAAGCTGGACTTGTTGTTTATTGACGGAGCTAAAGAAGTGATTTTCCAAGAAGGTGCCCTTCTGAAACTGGAATCTCTGGTGTTGTTTGATGTTGCAAGCGTTTCAGGTGTGGAACATCTAATTAAACTCAACACTATTCATCTACGTGATATGAAAAAGGAAGAAGTAGCTGAGCTTAAAAGAATCGCAGAGATAACCCATCCTAACCATCCCAAAGTGGAGGTGTTCTAAGGCTGGAGTATTGCATGAGTACGTTTCTTTTCTTTCTTTTAAAAAAATGTTCTTGATGACAAAGTTTGCTTTGGTTAATTTTTTTATAAGATACATCGGAGTTATGCTAATGATTCCGATGTTTTAACTTCACAATGCATGTTGTTTAGTGTCTTTAAGTTTAAAAAAAAGTGGATCTATCCAGTTATTCTTCTTCTTTTCCAACTTCAGTGCAAGTGGGGTCTATTAAAATTTACAACTTAACTCCTTTGAAATTATATGCAACTAGCTGGGTCGTTATTATAAGCAGTACCTTCGCCCACCATTCTTAAACTTCCGTCACAAATCCAAACCATATTCCTTGCAAATTAACCTCTCTCTCTCTTTGGACAGCAATGATCTTCGAGCTCAGGCTCGACAAGGTTTCAGGTGATCGATCGATCATGGTCTTCTTACATCATCTTTTTGTCATTTTCTTTTCTTCCATTAAACTGCGATCTATATTGTAAGATTTTTAATTTTGAATAAATTTATTTATATAGTATTATGTTTTTTAATAATTTATTTATAAAATTAAACATATTTTTTTAGTATTATGATATATATATTGTCGCATAGAATTTAAAATTTAAATTTCAAGCATGAAAGTAAATTTTAATTTGGAGGTTGATCAATTTATTAAACCAATTAAAAGTTAAGGTCGAATCAACCAAGCAATTCAATTCAACTTTAATTTAATATGGATATAAAAATAAATTGATTATTGAAAAATAAATTTAAATTAAAAAAAGTTACTTGAGTTCTCGATTATGACTTTATTTACTTCTTTAGGAGGATTTTATTTTCTATATTTTTGAAAAGAGGAATTATAAATTTACATAGTTTTTAATCCACTTATCACGTGCCAAAAGAAGAATTGGGACGTGATATGATTCACACCCTACATAGTAAATCTATTGATATATAGGATATAGTTGGGATTTATTAATCTTTGGTGAGCACTTGGGCGATTAATTGAAATGACTGATGCTATAATTAATCAACTCATCTAGAGTTAACATTACTTAATACATTCTACAACTAGAAAAGAAAACAAGAGTTTTTTTTAAAAAAAAATTGATTTACTAAGTCAAAATAAGATCCATAAGTTTAACTAATAAATCTCTAATAAGATTCAAGTGCCTCCAGTGTTTGCATATTAATTTGAACCTGATTAGGTTGACCAATTTATTGAATCAGTAAATCAATTTAATTAAAGATTTAAATAGATTAAAATGGGTTGATTATCAACTATTCTAATATGATTTAATATAAATTTTATATAATAAATAGTATAAATTTTTTTCACAGGTCGTGCCACCGTACTATGATGTGGTGGCCTAATCGGGCATGACTCAGAATGGGCTGAGCTCATGCTGTGGGTAAGTGACATAATCTGATAGATCTACCTAAATGTATTATATATATTAAAAAAACTTATTTTTAAAATAAGTCGTTTTACAAAAACAAATAAGATGAATATAGTTTTAGAAGATGAATAAGGTTTGAAACCTTAAAATAAAAAAATATATATTTCAATGTATTGAGGCCATGCCCAAAGCTTATCTCTCCAAACCTATACTAATCCACAATCAGGAAAGCCTTAGGCTGGGTTACTCATGGCCGAGGAAGAAGCCTGTGAACTACAACTTTGGTCCCTTTGTTGTCTCATTCCAGGACCTTAAGATGGCTGGCTGCACACGGAATATATACTGATGGTGATAATAATCAAGTCAGAGGCCTCATGTTCTCCTTTGTGTCCTAAGATTGACAAAAGTGGGAGCCTCACTGTTGAATCGGTTGAGGGCAGTGAACTCGTAAATCTATCAGAGGTGCAGTAGGTGGGGATGCAGTGGGCAATGAGTAGGTTCATGTTCTATTCACACTGCACTGATTTGAAGAGGTTTCCAGTATTATTACCACTTGAGTGCAAAAATTGGCAGAAAAGTAAAGATGCAGGTGTTTAACTGATTACGAGTAGGCCTAGTGAATTAAGAACCTGCATTCAGTGCATAAACATTTGAGAGTAATGAACCTGCATTCAGTTCATTCTGTCTCTCTTTGTCTTCATTTTTCTTTTCATGATTTGACGTGGGAGGTGAGTCTTTTATCCGGTCTTCTTTTTTTTCCTTCTTTCTCCCCTCTTTTTGCTCTATCTCTCTAGGCTTTTAACAATAAGTAACAACCAACTAGTATTTTTTTTAAGAAAAAGATTGCTGCCGGAAGAAGCAGCCAAATTAAGTAAAATCAATTCAATTTTTTGAAAAAATAATCAAATCAGTATATTTACTTAAAACAGAACATCTAAATATTATCTATTTAGATAATAAGAGCGTGAACCTCGTTAACATCAGGATAGATATTATTAATTTATTTTTTAATTGAGATTTTATTTAGTTCACAAAGATAATTTTTAGAATTTCCATTAAAGCATCAAAAAGATAGTATATAAATATTAGGATTTCTTTAATATAAAAAATCAATATTCCTACTTACCTCAACCGGGCCGGGCCGGGGCGGACCAAATTGGTTGCTGGTGGAGTGAACTGATCCGACCTGACCCGGCCCTGTTCACCGCGTCAGCTCTCTGCGGCCAGTTTGAGAGACGACGAGGGTTGTGAGGTAAAAACCCAAAAGGTAAAATATTAATAAATCAATAAAACCGTGCGCACCCGTCAGATCCAACCCTCCCCCTCTTCCTCCGCGATCGCTTCTCTCTGTGGGATCCCCGGAGCCGAGAGATTCTCTCGGCCAGATCTCGATCGCTGCCCTCCGCATCTCCTACCTCTCGGAGATCTAGCTTCCCCCTTCCCCCTGCCTAAGGTTGAGTCCTGGAAGACCTCGCCGCTGCCATAGCCATGAATCCCTTCTCCTCGGGGACGCGGTTGAGGTAAGCTGCAATCTTCACCCCCCATTTCCATTGATCCGATGCGTCGCTTCTTGCGTCGGTGGATGCATCCTTGCTTTTGCTTCTCTGTTACCGATCATTTCGTCTCCAATTGGAGGCCTTCAGTTCGAGTCGGCGAGTCAGCTCTGGTTCTATCTTCTAGTACTGTAGTTGGATAGGGTGCCAGTGTATCGGATTCTATTTATTGGCGTGGATCTTGGCAAGGTGGAAAGCTTTCATTTTGGTCGGAGTTAGCGGTATCTTGCTTTCTGAATAATGGCCGTATTGAATTGAACAAGGTTCATCAGTAGGAATTGCCACAGTTGGATCAGGAATCGATTTTGTTGATTTTATAGAATTCGATCACGAATCAGTAACTGGAAATGATTGCATGTGGTGGGATATACAAGAAGAATTCTGGACCTTTTGATCACTGAACTGGAGAATACTTCTGCAGTTGGTGTTTCCTGCAATGCTGTGGATGCAAATGTGGATTCTAAAGTGCTGAAATATTTAATCACTCACACTTATATACATACCATATTGTATAGTGGACTATTCTACATGAGCTCAGTATTTGGTGTCATTTTCAGCCTGTGATTCATTCACGTTAATGTCAGATCTTATTGATGACAAGTTATCTCATTATCAAAATGATTCCAAAACGCTTAAGATTCTGTAGCTCGTCTATGCTTTGAGGAGAGCATGCAACTTATAACTAGAATATAGCTTGCCCCAACTTATTTTATCTGGTTAATATGAAATTAATAATCTTAAAAGTAATTATAATTTGACATGTTTATAATTGATTTGTTCAAGGTGATGCTCATGCAATCATATTTCCCCTAAAATTTAAAAATTTAGAATTCTACTGTTGAAATTAATTTACTCAAATTTAGCACTTCACCATTGCTTTTATTTTCAGGGATATGATTCGGGCCATACGAGCCTGCAAAACTGCTGCAGAAGAACGTGGTGTTGTGAGAAAAGAATGTGCAGCTATCCGTTCTGCAATCAGTGAAAATGATCATGATTATAGGCACCGGAATATTGCAAAGCTCATGTTCATCCACATGCTTGGTTATCCAACTCATTTTGGTCAAATGGAATGTCTCAAGCTAATAGCTTCTGCTGGATTTCCTGAGAAAAGAATTGGTTATCTGGGCCTAATGCTTCTTCTTGATGAAAGACAGGAAGTCCTTATGCTGGTTACAAATTCCTTGAAACAGTACGCTTCAACATCATCTGTCTAAAATCCTGCTAAATGATTGTAGGATTTCTGAACTATAGTGTCCCTAAAACAGCAATTCTTGTTCTTACTCTGGATATATGTGACCTGTGCAGAGATTTGAATCACACGAGCCAGTATATTGTGGGTCTAGCACTTTGTGCTTTAGGAAATATATGTTCTGCAGAAATGGCAAGGGATCTAGCACCAGAAGTGGAAAGATTATTGCAATCTAGAGATCCAAACATTAAAAAGAAGGTAGATTTTTGTATTTTGGGGACTCTCTCTTATCTCATGTAACTTCTTGCTATCATTTAATATGATTTTAACAATCCAGTTTTATTGATTAGAAGCTTCGTGGATGAGTTTGTTTGATAATGCTCTTTGTTCATTTATTTTTTTTGTTGGCATTATGATTACTCAGCAAAAATCTTGCTACTGTTGCTTTTAATGTTGGGCTAGTTGTTTGCAACTTGATGCATAAACGCATGCAAATACTGCTGAATGTTTGAGAAATATGTTTGCTTCTATAAGGATGTCTGGAAGATTGAAGCTCTCAGCTGTGTGCCTTTTGAATCATTTTTGCTTTTGAATGTAACAGATAAAAGTCGAAGCATTTTTGAATTTCTGAAGTACATGGTGCAAGAACCTTTTTGAGATCTAACCTGGGTATTAAATATATTCTCATAGTGATTTCAGTAATGTATTGAATTAACATGGCACTGAAATATCAAACTGTATGTTGATCTACCTTGGTTAGAAATTAGGATATACTGATTTTTTTAAAGAAAAGGAAACATGTTGGGTGATTTATATCCAGATATTTCATTTCTTTTGATTGTCTGGGCCAGTAAATATCAACGAGTATGTAGTGAGCTGATTGGTTGAAACTATGATTGACACAGTAATGCAAGTAGGTACACAAATACAGTCTTGTTTTAGACAGTTATGTTTGAGGCTTAGATAGTGTAACAATATTGTAATTTTCCTTTCCATTTCAAGAACATAATTAGTGATGGTAAAGTGAATGTAATCTCTGGTTTCTAGGCTGCCTTGTGTTCTATCAGGATCATAAGAAAAGTCCCAGACTTGGCAGAAAACTTTACAAGTCCTGCAGCTTCTTTGTTGAAGGAAAAACATCATGGAGTTTTAATAGCTGGAGTTCAACTCTGTACAGATCTATGCAAAGTCAGTGTGGATGCGACAAAGTTTTTGAGGAAGGTATGATACTACTAAACATGTTTAGCTATGCTTGCAATATGAATTATTTTGTGTCTGAGCCTTGGCTAAAGTTATTATATTGCACTTTGCAAATTTATTTTAGTGGATTCTTATTTGTATTTAATGTTTTGAATTTGTAAATCTACTAATGATAATCAAGGAATATACATGATGTGGTTAGATACTGAATTATGCAACTAATTTGATGGGATGTTTAAGTTCTGCAGCAGTTGTAGAAAACATGCTAGAACAATATGTGTTGTCTAGCATAGATTGAAAAGCAGACCATTAAAAATTTTTTTGTGCCGGCCAATGCCAAGAACCTAGTTTGCAAAAATGCATGACACAGACTCTCTGCTGCTCAACAGCATGGATTGTCACTTAAATTTGCAGCCACTTGTGCAAAGATATATACAGTGAAAAAATATTTATACATTGTGCATTTCCATTCTGAACTGAAGAACAGGAGTATTTTAGACTTTTAGAAGCTAATTGACATAATGTGAGATCCCATGAAAGCATAATATTTTTTGATGTTTATTTTAAGCATGAATACTTGACACAGCTTTTTATCAAGGTTAACTTTCCTACAAGCTTGGATATCTTGATAAACTGGTAATATAAAACTGAGGCACAATCTCTACATAAATATCCTAAAAACCTAATAGAAGAGATAACTAAATAAATCCAGAAAGAACATGAAGTTTTGTAGTTTGATTCAAGTTCATGACTTGTATTGTAGAATATATCCAACAAGGAGTTAGGATATTTTGTCACCTATTTTTGTTTTTTTCCTCAGCATCACAGTTTAAGATTGTGTTAGCTGGCTTTGTACATTAATCGTCAGTAACCACCCTATTTACATGAATATTGTACCTTCTATGCTGTTAATTATCTGATTATCCATGTCACTTACAGTTTGGTCAGTCTATTTTTTGCTAGTGTTTACCAGTCTGACCAAGGATTAAAATTTTAGAATTCTTGGTAGGGTATGATTACTTACAAGAAATATTGTGTATTACAGCTTAGTTTCATCTGTGTATATTGCGATGTTCTGGCCCCACCACTGTTGAGACCCATATTTATGATAAGTTTAATCCTTGCTAGCATTCATTTAATTTGGTTTTCCATACCCTATATAAAGGAGAAGGTTCAATAGTCAATTTTTGAAAAATGATTAACAAATTTGAGGTTTCCTTGCAAATCAAAATTTTTAGAACCTAAATTGATCAAAGACGAGTCAATGAAGCATTAACTCACTATTGTCTTTGTGCTCAAGTTTGACATTGTGTCCCATTGCAACATATATCATCACAACTTTCAACAAGTGTTGGCGCCATCCTTTTGCAGATGTTGAGTAGCTAAATCCTCTCAGTTATTTTTATAAACTAGTGCCTGCTTCGAGAGAAGCATGTCATTGTATATACTTCTTTTGGTTTATGCCTTACCTGGATTCAACTTAGTACCACTGCCTTTTAGTTGCTTAAATGCAGTTCATGCCATAAATTAGTTTCCGTCTTAATTATAGAACTGCACAGAGGGATTGGTTAGAATATTGAGGGATGTCTCAAATAGTCCATATGCTCCGGAGTATGACATTGCTGGGATCACAGATCCTTTCTTGCACATCCGAGTTCTTAGGCTGATGCGAATGCTGGGACAAGGAGATTCAGACACCAGTGAATATATTAATGACATTCTTGCTCAGGTCAGTTTCCATATATATTGACAACTTGCTTGTGACTTTGAAGATTTTCTCATCTGTTACCGCTGAGAAATTGTTAGCAACATAGTTTAATTCCAAGAAGTATCTTATGTTTATTTACATGGCCCTGTGTAATGAATCCTTTCATGAAATAGTCTAGACATTTATGCATATCCTAGTTTGCTATCCAACTTTGTATGTGCTATTTGACGTAGTATCCATACACACATGGAGATGATGTTCTTGAGAAGCATTTTGGAATTGATTGTTTGAACCAATTATTACCTGGTATATATGATGGCTACTACACCTTGTGTAGGTTTCTTCCAAAACTGAATCAAACAAAAATGCTGGGAATGCTATTCTATATGAATGTGTTGAAACGATAATGGGAATTGAAGCTACTAGCGGTTTGCGTGTGCTTGCAATCAATATTCTGGGCAGATTCTTGTCAAATCGGGATAATAACATCAGGTTTTCCTTTATTTCAATAACTTTATCTTTCATCTCTAAGAGCATATACTGTCAGTTTTGAGAACTATTAGATGTGACATTTTACTGAGATTTTAACCATCTATTTGTCATGTTCTGTATGCAGTATTCTTGAAGCGCATGAAATACATTTTTCCTCTATTGTCCACTTGTTTATAGTGAAATTCTGTATTAAGATATACTTGCTCACACTTCTAATTGGATGAAGTCTATTACTGGTTTTATCTGTGCCAAGGTTTTCCTACACCTTTATTCAAGGTCGGAAACCTAACTGGTGCACATGGATCATGGTATTACTGGAAAGACATTTAAGATTTTCTGGTTTTATTTGAGCCTACCCATGATGCCATGATCTGATCTAATTTTAGAAGAGCTTGTTGTGATAGCTGCAGCTTTCTATTTAGTGCAGAGGGAAGGCAATACATTATTGTACAATTGTCCAAATGTCTATTTAATGACATGTGTGTTTCTGATAATTATATAGTTCTTTTATAATCTGAATACGGTATATCTGATCATACCTGAGGTACATGTTAGAAGTCCTTGTGATATAACATCAGGAGTATTAAAAGAAAAGTGTTCCACCCTAATTTTATCAAATTTACATCTTCAAATACATCATTTACTCCTTTCGACATCTTGGCTATTGATTGCATGCTTATCAACTTAAGGTATTTCACCACTAGGAAAAGGTTGTGCCAGTCTTAGCTGTAGGATATGGAGCTACAAGGAAAATCATGATTTCTCTCTCTCTTCCTGATAAGTCAGTTCTTATACTTTAATATAAATGGAATGTTGTTTTGATATATTTGTTTTGTTATTGGATCAGATATGTTGCACTGAACATGCTTTTGAAAGCTGTTGAAATAGATTCTCAAGCAGTGCAGAGACACAGAACGACAATTCTAGAATGTGTCAAGGTACTGTTATAACACAGTGTATTATTTACTAGCTGATGCTGTGGTACATTTTGTTACAATAGTGAATTCCATTTGAAGTTTTTCATTTGACATTGATATACTTTTTGTTTGATTGTCAGTATTCACCTGGTTTTTTGTCAAGGGTGCTAATTATTCACTCTTCTTGTTTATCATTTGTTTTGTTAAGGTTTTCTTTCTCATCAGATATAGTTTTATCCTTCCTTGCATTCTTCTTCTCCCTATAGATTTAACTAAAGTTCTTCACTGATGCTTATTGTTGAGAAATGATATGGTTTTTTGCTATGAATCATTATGTTTGTTGTTTTTGCACCTCCAGGATTCTGATGCCTCAATCAGGAAGAGGGCTCTTGAACTTGTCTTTGTGCTAGTTAATGACACAAATGCTAAGTCGTTGACAAAGGAGCTTATTGATTATCTTGAAGTCAGTGATCAGGATTTCAAGGGAGATCTAACTGCCAAAATTTGCTCTATTGTTGAAAAGTGAGTGAACCTAGCCGTGCCAATGTTGACTTGCCTAGTTGGTTTCAAGTCTGAGTTATTTCTTTCTTTATCTATTAGGATTATGTCATATTGACGTGGAAAAAATGGTCATAGCAGTTAATTCTTCTTGCTTTCAGAAAGGATTAATAGCTCATGAAGTATATAACATGCACAAGTGCTGATAATAACTTGCCCTTGTTTTCACTTCAATAGGTTTTCTCCAGAAAAGAAATGGTATATTGACCAGATGTTCAAGGTTCTATCTCTGGTACGTGATGAAGAGTTTCATTGCAAATATTGAAGTACAATTTTTTTTCTTAATTTGTTTATATCAACTTTGTTGGTACTAGGTAATGTAGGTGATATGAATGTTCTTGCAAAAATGAAGAGGAAGAGAAAATGTGTCATAAAAAACTGGCAAAAGAACAAAAACAACTAAATAACTAGTCTGGTGCCATCTTATACAGTTATTATAAGCCTCCTACTGACAAGAGGTGGTACCTATTTAATGAGTGGTACCAGCCCTGTACTGATACTGTACTAGTTAGAGCAGTATATGTGGACCATACTGCCCAGTACACATTCATATATTAAATCATGGTATCAAGAAAACAACATGGTTGGGATATAATTTCTACAATGAAGCAAAAGTTTGGGATTCTTGAATGTAGTGATGGATTTTCTTCTTGCATTTTACTGGACAAATTGGATTATTCATGTGAATATCCAACTGCTACTGGAGGCTTTTGTTTCTAATTTAATATCATATAAAGTTTTTCATAATGTATTTATGTAATAATTGATCTATACTTTCTAATTTACAATACACCGATACACCACACCTTGGTTAGTGTTGTCAGTTTTTGTGATGCTTAGGCAGGGAGCTACGTGAAAGATGATGTGTGGTATGCTCTTATAGTTGCCATAAGTAATGCACCTGATCTTCAAGGATACTCTGTAAGGTACCTGTACAAGGCTTTGCAAACATCATCTGAACAGGTAAAGACTATTACGTCAATCTGTGAGAGCCTATAAAATTTAACATTTAACTTTCTTTAATTTGTAGCCATTGTGGTTTGCAGGTAAGTTTAGTGCGAGTGGCAGTATGGTGCATTGGAGAATATGGTGAGATGCTGGTTAATAATGTTGGGGTATTAGACGTTGAAGAACCAATGACTGTAAGTGCACTGTTTTCCTTTTCTCTAACTGATGTAGTTTTCATCATATTACTTTTGTGATTCATCAAGTTGTCGTTCCATTACCTTCTGTTTTCTCATACTTGGTTGGCTTTATTGGCACTCTCATTTGAATCAATACATATTTAATAAAAATACATATTTTGTAAATTTCCACATTTGATTATTCGCAACTGTACATGTGTGCATACTTCTGGTTTTAATTTGACCTGTTAGATACGATGGCCTATGTGCTTCTTTGCTCCTCATCAAGTCTTTCTCACCATTATTTGATATTTTAACAAGTATCAGTTATTAATAGCTTTGGCAGTAGTTTTTCACATGTTTTGATGGAGAAATTTTTTACTTTGTTGGTCTGAATATTTCCAAAATATGACTAACATTTTTTGGATGTTAGTTGCCTTTTATTAGCTTACTATCTGCTAGACATACTTTGACTAGGTAATGGCTTTTTGAAATGGGAAATTGTAGTCATTTCACCAATATGAAATGATACAGTATACAACCTAAAGGTGTAAATGTAGAAAAAACATAGAAAAAAAGGGAAAAAAGAGACAGAAAACAGTGAGGTGTGATGCTTCACAAATACATGGTGGGGACCAGTAATGACTAGTAAATATGAGCAAAGCATTGTAGAAATCAAGACCATGGTTCAACGGCATCTGGCTAATTGCATGTTTTTGATCCACAAAGTCATATATACATACTAGACATATACCTGCAAATGTGTGGGTTTGAACTATATCCATCTTATAAATATATTAGAATTATTAAAGTAATTTAATTAAAAAATTTAACTGCTTTGGAACATGGTGAAACGAATGCAATATTACTTTTCAAAAACTGCAGTGGAACTTGTTTGTAAATTCAAATTGAACTTATTTGATTCAGATTGAGCATAGCTTTGCTTCAGTATAGTTCAATTTTATTTAAAATAAAATTGTTTTCTTTCCACCATCATTTTTTTAGTTTGAATCAAATAAGATTTAATATAAGTGGACTAACTTTGACAAAAATTTTAATTTGAATTGGAGCCATTGTAATAATTTGGAAGTGTAACTTGGAAAGTAATTGCAGCAAATATATTGCAATTATTATTAAAAATATACAATTGCAACAAATATATAAATCTAATGTATGATATGGCACGTATTCGGTAAAATTTTCTCATTTAATGCATAGCAACTAATATAATTATATTATAAGAAGCTGCATGTCATCGGTACACACGGCTTGTTCATGTAGGATAGTACATGATAAGATGTAGTTTTGGTATGTTACTATAGTAATAATATTTTGATGACAGAATCCATTAGCACCATGCATGGGTTTTCTTGCGGTACACCTTGGCAAAGTTAACATAGTAGTTTTAACAATGATAACAATACCCTAAAAAAGAAATGCACTTTCTTGCTTTCTTTTCCTGAAGTTATTCAATTTACATTATCAGATGCATTATCCATGAGGATGTTATTATCATGCATCAGTTCTTCATGCAAAATACTCAGTTCCAATGATGTTCAATTGTCCTATTTTCCGTGGACCACCCTAGCTGTGATGTACTTCTTTTCTTCAAAAGTTGTTGAATTTTCTTATGTATGTTGTTAGACCTTCCTAGTCGTAGGTATGCTGTGATATAATTCTGTTCTCACCCATCCATCATTTTTTTATTTATATTTTCACTGATTCTTCCTGACATACTGCTCATCACTGTCATTGTATTTCTTGATTCTCTTTTATCTTTTATAGACTTGCAGATTTGTCTTGCATGTGCAGTAATGTTCACCCTTACTCTCATAATTAAACCATAAGCAGAAAGAAAAGCAAAGAGCAGTAATACTTTTTGTGACATTTACCATATCTTTTTGCTGTAAATCCCTTTTCTAGGCACTACCTGCTTGATACATTGTTGCAGGTAACTGAATCTGATGCAGTTGATGTTTTGGAGTCCTTTGTAACGCGTGACTCATCAGATATTACAACTAGATCGATGTCCTTGATTGCTCTCCTGAAGCTTTCGTCACGTTTTCCTCCAACCTCTGAGTATGTAATTCATTTGATGCTTTATTATTCTGTCATTTTTGAAAATTGTTATACAATCAAATTTGACTTGGCACCGAAGTGTTCTATTTGAATTGTGTCAAACAAACGTCGAAAGAAATATATCCCTCTAAAATTAAGTTAGTGGGTGATCAGTCTGCCTGCCACATGCGAGGGGAATGCTAAGGATGCAAAGATATAGTTTGACCCTTTTCCAGCATAAGCTCTTGGATCAACTGGCCATCTAATTAAACTAATTGATTTATGATGTTATGAGATTCCTTCCTCTCAATTTTTGGCTCCCCATTCATTTTTCAGGAGGATAAAGGAGATGATTGCGGTGCATAAAGGAAGTGTGGTGCTTGAACTGCAGCAAAGAGCAATGGAATTCAACTCTATAATCCATAGACACCAAACCATAAAGTAAGCAATTATGTCACTAGTAACTTTCAGAAATTAGCATAGATTTTCTACTAAAACCTTTTTCTCCTTACTTAAAAATGATGGTGCATATGCAGATCCTCTTTGGTTGAGCGGATGCCTGTTTTGGATGAGGCTGCCTATATTCTTAAGAGAGCTGGCACTGCACAGGGAAATATTGTGGTTGATAAATCTGCCCAACCATCTCTTGCTGGAACTTCACTTAAGCTTCCAAATGGCGTTGCAAAACCTCCTGCTGCTCCCTTGGTTGATTTACTTGATTTAAGTTCTGATGATACTCCAGTTACCACTTCAGCCGGTAATAATTTTCTGCAGGACTTGTTGGGCATGGACTTGGCAATCACACCAGCCCCAGGTAATAATATATTTTTCCACTATGTTACAAAAAAGCATTTGTTTGTATGTTCATGTATCATGGGTAGAAATTGTCTTCAATTTTTTTGTTAATCTGGAAAAAAATGTTGCATTTGTTTGTTACCAAAGTTGCATATCAACAAAATCTTCTGTGACCTTCTTTGATTGTTCTGAACTAACGTCATGAAACTGAACCAATACTGATTGGGTTTTTTCATGAGTAAAGGTAATGTTCCAACTGGTCCTACGGATATTCTTATGGATCTGTTATCTATTGGAACATCTCCTGGTCAAAGCAATGCAGCATCTGAAATTGTTTCCTCCAACCAAGGTAATATCTTGTTTATCATTCAAGTACAGGATACACATAGTTGTTACAGTCGTCTTCATATTCTTCTTAAGTTTTAAGCAATGCCCTGGATTTATTTTAGAATTTGCACCAACAACGACAATGAAACCTGCTCCTGCAGCTCCAGTGGTAGTGGATTTGTTGGATGGATTAACATCAAATGGATCTCATCAAGGTAATGTTTGTAAGCTGTTCATGTCAGTACAATGATGCAGTGTGGTGACAATGGCTATGTTTGAACAGAGGATCAAAGTCCAGTTTCTCCATCTATCACCGCTTTCCAGAGCAGCACCTTGAAGATCACATTCAGCTTCACAAAGCAACCTGAGAAACCACAAGTTACTCAAATTCATGCTACATTTACGAACTTGTCATCAGATGCCTATACAGATTTCGTTTTTCAAGCAGCTGTTCCAAAGGTATTATATGAGAATGGAGTGCATCCTTTATATCTTCATGTATCTTTCTTTTAATTTTTCCTTTGACGTTTTAGTTCATTGAATATGATACTTATATTTAGGATCTTAAATAACCTTTCTATGGAAATTATTGTCTAATATTTGTCAGACTTTTGCTTATATATCCTTTGTTTTTTTAATTGTAAACACTAGGCTACATTTTCTTTTGTTTTATTTTGTGGCTAGCAATTTCTGAACTCTCGGATTTGAATCTATATCTTCTAGTTTTTTATATTATCGATATGAGCTAATTTTTTGTGTTATATGCAGTTCGTGCAGTTACACATGGACCCAGCGAGCAGCAACCATCTTCCGGCCAGTGGCCACGGAACAGTTACACAAAATTTAACTGTTACTAATAGCCAGCACGGACAGGTGTGTGAATTCCAGCTGTTTATGTATTGTCTTAATCCACTGAACTATAGTTAATGTATTGGTCTCGTGTATAATTACATCGATCATGTGAATTCATTTCTAGATTAAGCTAAGTTGTGAAGTCAACTTGAGAGACATGGCAAAGTTCAAAAGGGATCCGAGATAATTAATAATCTGAGAGGCTGACTGATTAACTTGAAGTCATTTGTGGATAAAAATATTCCACACTCGTGGATTTAACTCAACCCGAAACTAAAGGAGTGGGAGTTCGAATCTGTTGAGCTTTCTGAACCTTCAATGTCATCATTCTACAAACTCAAGTGATTAATTGCTTGATGACTATGGAGGACTTTTTGATAGATTGTAGGAAGACACTTAACAGCATCACCTTATCTTCAGTTATGATCCCTTCGTTTTTTGCCTTTCTTACAACCCTTGATGTGATTAAAGTTCTTTGCATGTAGCTTTCTCTGGCATCCCGTGTTTTCTTACCTTCACCATTTCGACTCTGTTTACTTTCGTGTAACCGAATTCATCATCGCTAAATTCTGCTGTTTCAGAAAGCCCTAGCCATGCGGATAAGGGTTGTTTACAAAATCAACGACCAAGAGAAGTTGGAACAAGGACGAGTCAACAATTTCCCAAGTGGTCTATGAGTCTTCAAACTGCTTCTTCGGACAAATTTGCCCCTTTTTTATAGGGAAAGATAGTGCCATCTTGCTCCCTCAATATGTCATTTTAGCAATCCTGGGAAATTTTGATCATTTATTCAATGCAATGTATAGTTCATCAAGAATCACATAGGACCGCCAAGTTCTGCTACTTACAGCTCTTCTACAGTTTAACTACATGCGTTCAGGTAAGCGGAACAAAGGACTCGATTCATTTTCCCCTGAAGGGATGAGGTTGTAATGAGAGCTTGCGCCGGGGGATGGGGTGTCAAATGTTTGTCAGAGCATTATGTATCTATAGTCGTGTTGTTCATTGTGGTGTAATGTGATGATCGGGAGATGTAAAATCAAATTTGTGATCCCAACATTTAGAAAATTTCAACAGTTTTTCTTTGGGATGTACACTCTTCAATATTGCGAAACATGTTATGCAACTTATTAGATTCTTGTATTTGATGTATAGGTTGCTGTTAACCGAAACTTGAAAGCATTCGTCAAAAAGTTAATTTTGGACCAACATTGTTGATACTCTTTTGGAGGAAAAATAATCGATGTTAGTTTTGACCAAAGATATCTCTACCTTTTGTTACCTTTTTTTTCATTTTTAATAACTTCGTGTTCTTATAAGAGTAAATATTTTTTTACTTTTAAATTTCATTATAAGAGTTTTTTTTACTCTATAAGTGATTTTACGCTAGTCTTAAAAAAATAATCTCATAAGCATTCATCGAATATTTTATTTATTATATCTAGCTATGGAAGTTGATGTTATCTATTGATAATGAGATGATGTTAATTATAAGGTATAGTTGGTGTGCGGGTAATCAAAATAAAGAGTATACGAAATGCTACTGCTATCTTTTTTTCTTAAAAAAAAAGGTCGTCAAGTTCTCCTGCAAATCTTGCGATGTTTTTCCATCGGAACATAATCATATCTGATTTAGGATGATGGAACATACGTCATGTTTTAGAGTAGACAACCAATTGATTAATTATTTCGATACACTTCCCCCCTTCCAATCCATTGGCTTTGCTTGCTATTATTGGTTGATTGAAAGAACCTGAAGACAGCAAACATAGAAGGAACACCACACCGGCTTTTATATTGAAAGATGTGGGACTCAAAAACATGTTTGCTCATTCTATCCCAGTAACTAGATAACATGTTTATAAAAGAAGCAGGAACTTTACTAACATGTTGCCCTTTCTATTCCAGAACAAGAACAAGGTTATCCAGATGGTGCATGCACACAGTTATCCCGATCGATCAGGATCGAGGTAATTAATTAGGAATAGATAAGATGCTTCTCTTCCCAACAACAACAGTGTGACGCCACCACCTGAAAGCTACTACTATTAAACAAGATCTTAAGGAGGTGATCTAGCTGTACCCCCCCTTGCAATATCAAATAGATACTTGTACACTACAATTATGATCGAAGGAAAGATGTCCAACAGTCTTCAACCTCTGACATGTTTCCAGCTCAATTCCTGGGTGTTTTCTGAGCATTGCTGCACCTTTGGCAGCTGGTTCCTTGTTGTTGCTAGCTATTCTTTTTTTGCTCCTTCCTTAATTAGGTTTTCATTTTTGTTTTAAATTGATTAGAGCAGTAAATTTTAATACACATAAAAAATAAAAGAAATATCATATTAGTATTCTCTTATATAGAGGACACGGTAAACATACCATGATATCAAAAATTTTAAGTAGAATCGAGCAAATTGAACCATCATTTAACTAAACTTTTAAAGTTTTGAGAAGGAAGTATCTTTCACAATAATATACGAAACAGAGTAGTATTTGATGTGATTCATCTTAGAGTCAATGATACACGCTCATGATTGCACGAATAGTTGTTTGTTTAGAAAAAAAATTATTTATTTACTTCCCTCGGACCAACAAAAAAAAAAAGAAATCACCACTGGCCGACTGGGATCAATTTACAATAAAACTTCACACCTCATCCATATTTTTTTTTTCTCCAGTTGACTTCCCTCTTATGATCTTTATCTTTATATATTTTATAAATACAAATTATTATATATATTTTTGTTTAATTTATATAGAGAGAGGGAGAGAGAAAAAGAGAGTTTATAGACCAATCTTCTTAAGCCCCCAAATCGCCGTTCGTTTCCCCTTTACGGCCTCGACGGCGGCGACTCCTCGATGGGGAAGACGAGGACGAGGACGAGGAGTTAGGGTTCCGGCTTCTTCTATCCTTGACCTCCGAGGCTTTCGAATTCGGTTCCTTGTTGCCCTGATTCATCGAGACCTCTGTCTTTGCTAGTGATATTGGGATAGATCGGATCGTTTATGGGGTCGACGGAGATCCCGCTGGAGGCGATCAGTGATTCCTCTCTGGAGGCGGACGCCATCTTCGCCGCTTCCCGCCACAGCCGCAGCCGCCGCTGCTGCTGCGTCTGGGTCCCTGTGTCGTGGCAGCGGATCCACACTGGCGGCGGCGGCGGCGCCGATGACCGCCGCTGGTGGAGCCGGGTGGCGGGCGCGCTGATGAAGGTGCGGGAGTGGTCGGAGCTGGTGGCGGGGCCGCGGTGGAAGACCTTCATCCGCCGATTCAACCGCAATCGCCACGGCGGCGGCGGCGTCGGCGGCGGCGCAGGGGGAGGAGGAGGGGGGTGGGGGAGGATGGGGTCAGCGAGGTTCCAGTACGACCCCCTGAGCTACGCCCTCAACTTCGACGAGGGCCACGGCGGGAGCCCTGAGGGAGAGTACATGGGGTACCGCGACTTCTCCGCCCGGTTCGTGGCGCCTCCGGCATCGGCCAAGTCGTCCATGGACCTCGGCGGCCGGGACGCGCCGCCTCTCTTCGCCGCCGCTCCTCCGAGGTCCCCGACCACTTACTCCCCCACCACGGTCGGCCACTGAGCGAGTCCCGGGGAGAGAGGTGTCGTTGACGCCCAGCAGTGGCGAGCTCCGTCGCCTTTCTTCTTCCCTTGAGCTGGTAAAAAAAAATCATTACATGTCTTATTCCTGTTGGAGTGTTATGGTAGCTTTTGATTGTTAGTGAAAATTGTGTAATATATGAAAATTTCCTTCTTTTTTGATAAAACAATGTTTTGGAAATGCATTCAAATATATGTAGGTACAAAATCTACCTAGAACTTCCTTATTATTAGTATTATATATATATATATATTGATTGGGTAAAATGCAAGGGCATTATACATCCCAGAGTGTGCATCTTTAAGCAGGTCACTAAAAAGGTTTATGATGACTTTAAAAAATTTGGCAATAGAAAAAAGTAGCTTTTCGAGTAAAGGTTGTCTTTGATTTGGTATTACAAAGTTAGAATTTGGAACTTGCTGTTGCTCACCCTACCTATTAAATAAGTTATTCTTTTCTAATTCTTACTATTATTATTATTATGACTACGTGATCTTGTTTGCAATACTTATATGCATTAATTATTGCTTTGCCTTTCACCTAACATTTAGGTAATACTATAAATTTGGATTTATTTAACTACTTGATTGCAGGTACCCCTGAAAATATACCTAATAAATTCATTTTTTAAATATAAAACTGAACCCAGTCGAAACTGTTTCTTCTCTACTTGGTTGTTGTGTGTTGGTTCCTCCTTGTTTCGTATTTACTTCAGCTGCAACAATTGACTTATTCTTTCACTGCTTTCCTATCAAGTCAAAACATCACTTTTACTTGTATAATTAACAAAAATCTCATGAGTGATCTGCATGCGTCTCATAATCCTTGTGGCTTTCAATGACGCATGCATATGCAGGTCATGTTCAGTGGATTCAACCTCCATCTTCCTGCAAACGTAGGGTGCAAAAGATCCATCTAATCTAATCCTGTAGACTCAAGTCCAGCTCTTTTGCTCCTTCGTATTCATCTTCTGCATGAGCTATTCAACTTTCATATCTAACATCAACTGGCTCATCTTTGTTTTTCTAAACAAACAATAGAGAGGGCAAACCACCACTGTAGATCTATTAGTTAATAAAAATAAGGTAGAGGGAGAGAGAGAGAGAGGATGGCAGTGCTGGCATCATAAAGTTTGAATCCAACCTTGAGAACTGCTGATGATTTAGTTGGAAATAGCCAGAGAGAGCCCAGGTCCATGAGATGAGTCCATATACAGGACTGGCTGATTAGAACAGCATCCATTGTCTGCACTTGGATCAAATTCGATTTACTTATAAGAAAAACAAATCTGATGATTGACTGATTGATAGATAGATGGATGAGGCAACTCAGAGAATGGATGCTTTGTTGCTAAGTGTGAGTGAGTGTGCTCGGTCGGTGGAGTTTTCTATTGACTGTGGCAGATCATGTCCCTGAATACTTATTTTCATGTTTTTTCTTTTCAGGAGAAGGTTTTCTTCCATCTTTAAAAAAATATATTCATATGATTACAGCTCAAAACTGAGATGCCACGATGTTAAAATGGATGAAGATCTTCATCGTCATATATTATTTTAATAGGCTGCTTAGCACCTCTGGTTTTTATATGGTATCAACTGGCAGAATTCCTTCATTTTTTACCATACACCCTCAGTCAGTGCTCTTACAGATATTTGACTAGTTAGTTGAAAATTTTTAGTGAATAATAGTTTGTTCCTATAAGCATATAATTATACTAACATCGACATGTCAATTTACATTCCCTAGTATCCAAATATTCTTATATAAATTATGCACTTCAATGAGTAGTGCATCTAACTTATGGGTTCTCACCAAGTCTAGTTTTATCATCTAAATTATTATTGGTACGATGTTTACCTTAATTTTAATTTTGTTATGAGGATGTTTACTTTGGTTTTAATTATTTTATTATAAGAACTTCTGTCACATTCTCATCTGTTACTGCATCGATAGTTAAATTCAACTCCATTAATTGAATATCCATATGCATGTTTAAATCCCAAGCAACAACAGAGGCATATTGTTTTGAATCTTTGGGGTATAAAATAAAAAAAACAACAGCAACCAAACATTCTGTGTGCAATTAATCTTAAACGCAAGAAAAGTAACAACATAAGCAAAATGTTCAAAATCTTAAATGCTGCGAGTAACGACAAGAACTATGCGTTTGAAATCCTAAATGCAGCCACTAATATTGCACCATCAAAAACATATCATTGCTTCTAAATAAATAATCTGATCACAAGATTCACAGTAGCGGTTATATATATTATAATTAATCTGGTAAGGTGGCTGATGAGTGATGACTTCACTGGAATCTCTATTTCTTATATTAATCATCAGCCGTTCACCGGAGAGCAAAGCGAGTAAAAATTTGGATCCTTTTTTTGGTTGCATGCATTGTCTTAAAGATCGCCGGTCTTCTTCTGGCCCCTGAAGAATCAATTAATACAACAATTTATTGCGTTGCATTAAAAGAGATATCCTAGTGATTTATGCGTTTATTAGGTATAACAAATTATAAATGTAAATTTTATAAGGTTTTTACCCTAATAATATTATTGATATTGATGTAGCATGGGATTTTTTGATCATGAGGATGTTTTTTTCATTTCAGGAAAAAAAATCTTATCAGATTATCTTATTCGATGCTATTTCCAATGGGAATAAAGAAAAGGAGGGGGGTGGGGCATATCTTTTTGGTCCTCTAATGAAAGAAAACTTTTTATTTATTCTTTAAAGATGGAGTCCGGAGATAGTCATTGGAATCCCCAATCCCACAGATATAAAATTAAATTTTAAAAAGTTGGCGAGTGTGCAAGATCTTCCCCCAACCTTTTTTTCACCTCATGCGTCCTACTTGCTGTCACACTGCAAGGATTTTTGCAATCAAACTCTGCAATGCCTCCATGATTCTTCTGATCTTTTCCCTAATTTCAGCTTCTCATTTTTGTACTCCTCGAGATATATAAAAGTAGTTTTATGTGAAAGACTGGTCGTTCTGTCTTCTTGTTTTATTATGGAATGAGTAGTTAGCATGTAAGAAATCAGACCATTATATTAATAAAATAAATGGGTTATTAGTTTGGTTCAAGATTGATCAGTTGTGTCTGAAATATTTAGTCAGTTTTAACTAAGCTTAAAAGTCTTAAGGACTTTTTGCGAAATCAATTAAATGAGCAGGTTCAGATTAATCCCTACTGAAAAAATCTACCTTATGTTTATTTTTAAGATCATGGTTGAGAAAGCTGAAGATTCCTCATGTTGAGCAAGCATAGAGGATGATCATGTTGAAAAAGGATGAGATAAAAAGATAGATGCTCCGAGAGTGTTGTGGCCCTTTAACAAAAGGGAAAAACCAAAGGCAAAAGAAAGAGAGGAGAGAGAGACTGAGAGAGCACAAAGTTTTACAATCAACCAGTTGACCTGAAGGGCCACTTGAGAATATGAAAGACAAAGAAAACTACAAGCATCTCCTCTTACCCACTCAAAGCATGCATTATATAATGCAGTAAATGGAGGTGGGGGGTAGGCATGCAGTGTGCATCCATCACACTTCACCAAGTTTTAAATTATTTTTTAAAAAAAAAATTCTAAAAAGAAAGGTCTTCTCTCTTTTGCTTGTTTGATGTGGTGCCTTGAAGAAATCATGGCCAGCCCATCAGGTGGAGTTAATTGATGATAATGTTTGTGAAACAAGCAATCAAGCAAACAGGCAAGTGGTTCATTAAAAGCATTTGCTCAACTTGGAGATAATAAAATCAAAACGAGACTTGCCACCCAACAGCATTAAATGCCCTCTTAACTTTTTTTTTCTCCCTTTTCTTTTTGAGTTAGTTGCATTTGAGAAGTTTTACCTTCTTTTTAATTGCAAACTTATTTTACTGCACAAGTTAAAATAATTTTGCAAATTACAGAGGTCAAAACAAACCCCACAAGGGCTAAGCCACATGGTAAAAACTCACATCTATATGGGAGGGAAGGGCCTAATATCTATTAAATCATTCATGTAGAAGCCTCCTTTTTACATGTAAAGAGACAATTTTAAATGGACTATCTGTACTTCAGCATACAATCAGCAGCAGCAGGGAAAAATAATTGCCCCTGTGTGCGAGTTCTACTTCTGCATCCATCATTGCATCTTTTTTAATGCAATTGAGTCCCACATTGTTGTCATCACCATATCAATTGCATGTTGGATTGTCCTCAATTTCCACTTACTATTTCTCTTTTTTGCTTCCTCTTGAAACCTTTCATTTTTTAAAAAAAAAGTAAAATTGGTGTTGTAGTAGCCGCAGATGGCAGAGAGAGGACAAGCTGCTTGAGGCCAAGAACTTGAAAGCTCATGCTGCCTTTTATTTCAAATCAAGTGGTTGCCTCATCGCAAGAATCCACAGCCGGGCTTTTGGATGCTTTCCATCCCCATCCCACTCCAAGTGGAAACCAACAACGCACACACAGATTTCATTTGTTTATGTCATCTGATTCAGAGGTGCAGGTGCAGGTGCAGCTGCAGAAAAGAAAAGCAAGGAGCAAGGAACGAAAGGCCAACATCTCGAACAACTACTGAAAGAATCATCACCTATTTTTATCAATCTTTAATTTGTTCTTAGAGAATCTGGGTTTATATGTATATAGTTTCGTCAAATTTATTTTTTAAAATATACATCAAGTGCTAGTGCATTGTAAAAATGTATTTCTAGCCTATTGTTTAAGAAAATTACTCAAGGTTGTTTGACAATAAGATGGTGTGAAAAAGTTTTTAAAGACTTTTATGGGGTCCATATGGAATTAATGGAAGGTGCAGGGGCATTGTATGCAATTAACATTAAGATGAATTAGCCACAACTATTTAAAAGATCATGCTCATTTATCTGAAAGTTTCACCTTTTTTTTAGTTTTTAATCATATGATTTCAGTGCACGATCTAAATTAAAAAATTTGAAGAGTGTTTTTTGGATGCTAAGGAGATTGAAGAGCCAAAAGCTTGCTGTAGGACTCAAATATAGAGAAAAACACAAGATTCACTATGACAGTAAAATCTAAAATCATCAGAAGAGATTGGCCAAGAAATCAATCATACATCATCTTCTTCCATGGAAGATTGGTGGGAAGAGAAGCAAAGCAATAGTTGAGAACAAAGAACGAAAGAAAGAAAAAAGATAAATCTGAATCTAGAAGATAAAATTTTGATTTTATCAGTCATCAACCAGAAAAAAAAGAAGTAAAAGCAGTAGTAGTAACATGAAGAACAACACACTACAATCATTGTCAAGTTCATGTGTAATCTGCAACGCTTCTCCTAATCCAAGAAAAATCCCCAGCTGGTGAAGTGTTACCTGAAGAAGTTGCAGCGGCAGCGGAACCAGCAGCTGGAAATTTCCCCTTCTTGTTCGGCCATTGCCAGATCTTGGACACCGAGAAGCTCTCTCCTCTGCTAGCAATCCCCAGCCTGTTTCCTTCCATGGCCTCCAAGCTCATAGGTTGGTGCTCATTGGTTGTTCCTCTTCCCTTCACCCCATTCAGATCGCCATTCCTGACTCTGTTGCTGCTCAATGTCACTTGGAGGTTGGATTCAGCAACCACGTACTGGTAGTATCCCATGGAGAAGCACCTCCTTGCGTCCAAATTGTTGCTGCTCGTCTCACCTTCCTCCATCCTCAGGCTTGCAGCAGCTGCGATTCCGTTCGTGTCTCCATCTTCGTCGGCATTGCAGATGTTCTTGAACTTCCCGAGCCGCACGGAGAAAACCCTCTCCGACACATCTTGGTGATTCCTGTCGTCTTCCGTAGGATCCTCGAAATCGAAGGCGTCCGGGTTGTCGACGGCGAGGCTCCCCGGGGCGAAGAGCGCACCCCGGCAGAGCGGGCAGGTGGAGTTGGAGAGCAGCCATGTGTCAATGCAGTTGATGTGGAAAGCGTGGCCGCAGGCCGGGAGGAGGCGGAGCTTGTCGTCGGGGGCGAACTCGCAGAGGCAGACAGCGCAGTCGAAAGGCTCCTTGGATCCAATGATCTCGCGGTAGAGGAAGACGGGGAGGGCGTCGATGAAGGCCTGGTCGAGACCGGAGTCATGGAGGTGGAACAACTGCTGGAGCTGCCGTTGCAGCGCGTCAGGGCCCTGGAACTCCGAGGCGGCGGCAGCGCCACGGGATTCGCTATTCTGGGAGGCGGAAAAGGGGTGCTTTTTTATGAGGAAACGGACAAGGAGATGGAGGAGGCCGGAGACGAAGAAGACGACGGCGAGAATCACGATGATGAAGAGGACGGCGGGGCTTATCCTGCTCCCCGGCGAAGACGGCGACGGCGGCGTAGGCGGGGGTTGCGATTGCGAGAGCAGGAGCGAATCTTTAGCAAAGGCGGCAACTTGATGAGGCTGGCGACCTTGGGGGAGGACCCAAGGTGCTCTAATGGCGGATTCGTAGCTTTCGGCGGTCATCTCCTTCCTTGATCCGAGGCCAAACGCAACTCATTTCAAGCAACCAGCGAGCCAAAATTGAGCTCTTTCTTGCATCCAAAAAAAAGTCAAATTTGCTATCAGAATCCAAACGAACACCCTTCAAGACTCAACCTTTGAGGAAAAACAAAGCCAAAGACCATCATAATTAATCTTAGGAACTACCACTTAGAGGACAGGGGACGACAAGTTCTTTGCTGGTTCTCTTAGGGCAAAAATAACCCGGAGAAGCAAAGGACTAAATTTTGCCATGGGAGATGATGTCTCACCTGCAGATTTTGGTGCGTAGTGCTGCAATTAACCAGAGTATGAGTTTTTTTCCTCAGATTTGGGCGTCCTCTGCTGCTGCTTTTTTAGCTTTCACTTGATGAGGCGTTCTACTGCTTGTTTGGGTTCAAAAACTGGGGCGTCGAGAAGCAAACACTGGAAGAGTCTCCTGGGAGTTTGGAAAATTTAGGCATTTAGTAGCAGGTAGGAGGTAGAACAGCTTTCAAAGTAGAGAAATTATTGCGTAAAGAGAGGATTGGAGAAACTTGGAGGTCTTCGACAAAAATTATTGGGCCGAGTTGGCTTTCAACCCAAAATTTTTGTATCCCAGCCCATTAATTTTGCGGTACAAAGTTAGGGAGATGAAAAATAATTTCAGGCAGTTTTTACAAGCCAGTTTTCCATCTACCATCTAGTACAAACACTAATCATCAGCAAACTTCATTGGATCAGACACCAGTTGAGGTTATCTTGAGACACCAAGATTTTTCAGCAATAACAGAATAATCCATCTCCAGTAATCAGGAGGTGATCAACAGCTTTATTCAGCTACTAAATAATATGCATATTAAACAAGCAGATGAAATCACAGATGATCGACCACGTGAATCTCTACATCAAGGAGAGAGACATGATAGAATAATGTTCCTCTTGGTTTAGTCTTGTGCCTCGTAGACAAGCAATGACCGCTCATCTTCCTCTCTAATGGCGTTCATCGATGCGGCCACGAGCTCCATGCTCGGCCTTTCCTCGGGAACCGGGTTTATGCACCTCAGCCCGACCTGGAGCGTCTTCACCATCCTCTCCTCGCTCGCGCCGTCCGAGACGATACTCTTGTCGAACACCTCGCCGGTCCACTCCTCCCGGACCACCGAGTTCACCCACCGTGAGAGCTCGAACGGGTCGTTCTTGACGAGCTTCCCTGTCAGGAGCTCGAGGAGGACGATCCCGAACGCGTAGACGTCGGCCTTGTCCGCGGCGCACGGGGTGTCGCCGCTGGGTGGTTTTCCGGCGATGCCGGCTGCTACGAGGCCGTACTCAGTGATGCAGGGGTCCATGTTGGTGTTCATGAGGATGTTGGAGGACTTGAGGTTGCCATGGCCGATTCCGTCCGCCTGCAGCTGCTTGTGCATGAACGCCAGGCCCTCGGCGATTGCAGCTGCAACTCTTATTCTGCTGCTCCAGTCAAATTCTCCACCTGCTTGGTTCCCTGACCCAAGTAAAGATTGCTAAATCTTGAACGAGAATACAAATTAACAAATACCGAGGACAGTGGACAAGCTCCTTACCATGGAGGAAATTGAAGAGGCTTCCATTTTGCTGGTACTCGTAGACCACAAGCTTCTCCTGAACAGAACAGTAAAACGCCACAACCTGGAGCACATTACGGTGCCGCGCCTTGTCGACCCTCTCCATCCTCCGCCAGAACTCGCTTTTGGAGACGCCGGAGTCCTTGATCCTCTTCACGGCCAAGGCAGCCCCGTCTCCCATCACCACCTTGTAGGTGCTCCCGAACCTTCCTCTCCCGAGCAACTCCGCCGGTGCCTTCAACAGATCCTCGAATTTTAGCTCGCTCGTCTTCGGCCAGTTCAAAACAGTCAGCGGCGACGATGCCGTGGCCGCGGACTCCGTTGACGGTGTAATCGAGTATTCTGACCTACTCGTCCCCGTCTTGTACACGGTGACCGAACTCTTCCTGCTGCTTTCCAGTGCAAAGGCCTGGTCGACAACTTTATTTTCATTCTTCTTCTTCTTCTTCTTCTTCTTCTTGGAGATGAGCTTGCATGTGAGGAAGATCAACAGAACCAGACTGAGAGCTATATAACCTGAAGCCATGACCACCTTTTCTCGTAGATAGCTCGGCGCCGAATTGCCGTCCTCCCGAGACGTGGCCGGCGGGCACGCCTGAGAGAGTGGCACGCCGCACAAGCCAGGATTACCCAGAAAGCTTGTCACGTCGAACCCATCGCCGCCCCGTGGAATGTGACCGGTGAAGAGGTTGTGAGAAACATTGAAGTACTTAGCGCCAAAGTTCTTGAACCAGAAAGGTGGGATCGATCCGCTGAGTGCGTTGTTCTGAGCAAGAAAGCCCGAGAGGCCGGAAATCCTGGACAGCTCCGGTAGCTCGCCGGAGAAGTTGTTGTTGGAAATGTTGAGAATCTTGAGGTTTCCAAGTGTGGCAAGAGAGAAAGGAAGCTTCCCGGAGAGGCGATTGTTGCCGAGGTACAAGTGAGTGAGTTCGCCGCAGTTGGAGATCTGCGGCGGTAGACTGCCCTGAAGTTTATTATTTTCGAGATTGAGAACCCCAAGCGACGGAGCTTGGCAGAGCCGGCCAAAGTCCATCGTTCCTTGAAGATTCAGGCCATCGAGATTTATTGCGTGTATAGACGACTTTTTATTCCGGCATACCACTCCACTCCAACCACCACCAGTGCAAGGATCGGTAGAAGCATTCCAACGCATCTGTTGAACAAGTGTGATATTGTGGCCGGAGATCTGTTGCAGAAAGCCGACGAGGGCGAGCTTGACCCCGACAGACTCGTCGGCATTCCCACGGCAGACGAGGAGAGCAAGGATAAGACTAAAAATACCGGGGTGAGTCATCCAAGAGTAGGAGCTGCAAGCCATGAGAGGGGGGCAAGTGTTTGAGGTGGGAAGGAAAGGAGTTGATAAAGCTAGCTAGCTGGAGGAGGAAGAAGGTGTAGTTGACAGTTGGAAGTTGAATTGTAGCGGTTGGTTTAGGGAGCGAATTGACAAGTAAAAGTGTACGAAGAGGGAATGGGAATTGGGATTTCAAGTGAAGAGGGAGGATATGCCTGCCATATGTGGGCTGAGTTCACGATGTGATTAGTAAGAATGGAAGATGTAATGTATATGTTTAAAATGGCTGTGAGATTCCAGAACAGTTGAGGCCGGCAGCAGGAATTGGTCTTCTTGATGGAGATTGCAGGTGATAGGTTTTTCCTTTGTATATAAAGAAAATATGCAAGATTATGTGAGCAAGATTGGCTGGAACAATAACAACACGCACAGAGAAAGAGCGTTCTTTTCTTGATGGATATTATCATCAGTACATCATCTGGTGAGAGACAAGGATGGATTTATTTAGTCTGCCAGTTTATTCTGCTGCCATATGTAAGCAGTCCATTGTCTTTTGAGCAGTTGTCAATACTATGTAGCAACAATAATAGATCATTTTTTGGGGAATAATAAATCAATTTTGAGCTTTAACATTTTAATAATTATATCTTAAATTTTAGGGGAAGGAGTTCATTGCCAATTTGAGCTCATTAATCAGATGATAGGACGATGTCACCATGATAAAATAATATAGAAATACCATATTTATGTGTTCGCAAATAAACTAATAGAAGATAAACAGGCATAATAACTTTATATATTTTATACTTATTAAAATTTTGAATTTCAATAAATTTTATGATATTTATTTAATCCCTTATCTTTTTACCATCTATGGTTACCTAAAAAATCTAGCTATTGATATATGCAAGTTACATGGCAATAAAATTTACAATCAAATGATTCGGTAGAGGTAAATGTTGGGTTAGCATCTGAACACAAAGTGGATGTCGTTTGAATCACAACATTTTGGTCCTTAAAATAAGGATTATCTCCGGATCTTAGTGAACTGGGCTGAATTCAACTGCCTTTGTATCTCTTGGGACATGGTCTTTTGAGTTCTCTCTTCTTGTATCATTACCCTTCAGTCAGTGCCAGTGCATAGCTAGTTTCTTAAGAAATAATCTACCCACTTAAAGAAATACTAAAAAATCTAACAACAAAGTTTGAACATGAGGGTTTAAAGATAAGACGCGACTATTTCTGTCCTGCACACTTTAAACCAGCAGCTAATTTGATCAAAGACATCTCTATATTTTCTTCCTCTTCAAGTTTTTAGTCCCTGGACCAACCAGTATTAGAGAAGCTTCTGAGACATGTGAATGAAGAAGGAATATGTTTAAAGTAGGCATCTCATCTGCTGCAATACCTCTAGCACTTTATTTTGCATGAAAAGTCAAACAAGTGCATAAAGTAAAAAGTTTGCATGAAAAGAGAATGAGAACCCTAAAGTGAAATTCAAATCAATTCACTCTAAGATTACAAAAGGAATCAGCTAAGCAATGAACATTTTCCACAAGAAGCTAGAAGCTGAAGGCAAAGAATTACTGAACACAAGAGTAAGAATTCTTAAATGAAAGTAAATTGGCTGTAAATGGGATTGCAATATCAATACAACCACCAATAAAGATGGAAAGAGTTGGTGGGAGATAAAGGGCAAAAGGTACCTCAACAATTTCCTGCTTACAGTAGAAAAAGCAAATACCAAGCATGCAAACAGCAAATAGGTTGACTCAATTATTAAAGCAATGTCAAAAAAGGTTGCACGTGATAGTTTCAGTAGTACCTCTTAATCGTTCATCATCTCAAGCAAGTATAATGCATGGATTCATAATTGGCTTAGAGTCAAGAGCAACACACCAGAGTTATCTAATTTGTTTTCTTTATATAAACATCGAGCAAGAGTACTGGCTTTGCAGGCAAATAGCAACTTGGCCTCCTTAAAAGCAGTCTATTTACATCAAAACTGGGAAAAGGATGGCTCCATATTTACAGTTGTATTTACAAAACACACCAATATGCACATTACGCAATGGTGGAAATCCCCATCTGGATTCAGGAAGAAAGGGGACAAAAAGAACGAAAGGAATTCCTAGCATCACTCATCCCCGGTCAAAATAATCAAAACCCTGAGGAGGTTGCAAAGCTCTCTTGTCATAACTCCTTCGGTTGCCTGTTAATGATTCATGAGAAACAAGTTGCCTCCAAAAATATCACAAGCGAATGGTATCCAGCAGGAACTTTAGGTGTAACACCCCATAGCTTCATGATCGTGCTTTTTCGACATCGTGCTTTTTTTTTCTTTTCCTTTAACTATATATCTGATCGTTTTCACTACAGTAATATCTTACTAGACCAAGCAATCAATTAGGTTAAACAGTCAGTTAAGCGAAGAAAGCCATTCTTCTATGTACTTCTTGTTATCTGCACAAATAAATTTGAAAAAGATATTAGTCTAACAGTTCATAAGATCTGATATCCTTGACAAAAATTAAATCAGCATGCTTGTGAGAGTGAGCTGAAATAAAGTTGAGAGAGAACAAAAATCAATTCATTCTAATGTGGGGTGCACTAATATTTACAAGTGAGCCATTAGATGCTCAGTGCCGTAAGTGGAGTATGGAACAAAGGAGGCAAGGTCAGAAATAAAGAAGCAATGATAGAAAAACTTTATAATAACCATAATATGTTGCCCACAAAATGAAGGGGGATCAAATAGTGAGGACAAAAAGGTGTCACAATAAATATCGTTCTTGTATGTAAACAGAAAGCCATAAAAATTAATAAAAAGGGGGATCCTTTTGTAGGAACATAATGACCAAGAGAATCATCAACGCGAACACAGGGAAAGTAATAAAAAGATGTTCATTGTGAAAATCGAATACAGCATTTCAATAGAAGTGAATAGAACTGAGGCTCAAGTCTGTGACACAGACAGATTACTAGATGATAACCAAAGTTAAAATTAAGGTACTCTAGGAGCAATAAAGATAAAAGAATCACGAGTACAAAATTATTCAGCCTCCAGTTGATTGACGTGTATCCGGTTCACTTTACATTAGCTAGGATGATGGTCAATATTACTCGAGCAAAAAGAACAAAGGTCATCATTAAAAACACATCCAATTGGCAGTGCTATCTATGAGTTACAATTTTCATGCCTCAGTATAATCTTGTTGCAATCTTATGAAAGCTGGAAGTAAAACTAAAAAATTGCATCAAATTCTCGATTCAGATACTTAAATAGTATGTAATGAAGATATAAAAATCAATAAAGTTATCATTCCTGAAGCTTATTTTAAATAAAATGAGCACATGACAATATGCAACATGAAAAAAGACTATGTTGTAATGAGGAAATGATAGTGGCACCAGAAACAAAGCATGGTATACCATCTTCAAGCCCAAAATGACAGTGGAACAATCCAACTGCGAAGACTTATCAGCAAATCAGAGCCACAAAACGTTAAAAAAACAAACAAACAAATTCAACAGTTTTTATTAATAGATAAGCCGTACTACATATACACGATTGTTACCATAAACAGAAGATGAGAACTAGGTAAACTTGAAGAGGTTTAGTCGGAATTGACACGCAAAAGCGCATCATTGCTCAGTCAACCTTCTACAGGGCTTCTTTTTTAAAAAAAAAAAAATCCAAAACCTCCGTTAGCCCATGATGTACTATCAAGAAGTTTGGCATTCTGTTTATGACCTATCTAAATGCAATTATAATCCACAGTAAAGCAAGTAACAAAAAGAAAAAGCTCAACTAAAACTTGCAGAAACAGTAAACGAATCAAATATGTATTTACAGAACATCAAAGCTCAAGCCACAAGACATCAGTCATTCACTAATATTTTGAGCTACAAGCAAAGCAAAAATAGTGAGAGGTAAAAACTGCTAATCTCACCAGAACAGTCATCATCCAAGTCATCAACTGCTCCCAAGAAATGATTTTTGGAGCTCTCCACCTGCTCACAACGACCCCGCCCGTAGCACCGGACCAAGACAGCGAAGCTGCTCTCCGAATCACTATCACTCTGGAACTCGGTGGCATGAGGTTCCAGCCAGCCAATCGACCAATCGGAATCATCAGACTCAGACCCCGACATGCAAACACCATCTGAAGGCACAAGGACAATATCGTACTCCTTGTCGATCCGTCGCTCTTCTCGGCTCTGCCACTTCTTCTTAATTCTTCTCGAGTTCGACCTTATCCTAGGGCCATTAACCGGTGGAAACTTTAAACACTCCGGTTCCCTAAAACCCGGAAGGAAGTCAGGAGAAGAACTCAGGGACGATTTGGGCGATTCATGATCTTTCCCGCCCCAAATCAAGCAAGAGAAACGCGTAAAAGCCACAGCCATTTCTCTCGTAAAAAATACCCTTCTCCGGTGTATCAGGCTACCAAATTTTCCGTCATAATCGACATCAAGTTATGAAAAAATATCACAGAGAGAAGAAGCGTTTAGGAATCTTCCAAAAAGAGTTAGAAAGAATCAAAGCACATTCTCTTGCAACCCCTCCAAAAAAAAATCCAAACCTTACCATAAAAGGACTAAAACCACAGCTTTCTAGATAAAATCACAACTTTATCGAGGAAATAATCGTCAAAATTGCAGCTTCTATTTGGAAAAACACCCCCGAAACCAGATTCTTCCAAAACAACACCATCCAAAACAAGCATAGCTACAAATCATCAAAAAGAACTCAAATCCCTTCAGCACTTGTTACTAAACAGAGGTTCCTTTTTGGGACAACACCTAAAACGCAACTCCAGACCAAAACACCCGCTTTTGCCGGAAAACCAGAATCCCTAAGCAATCAGAGCCGACGCGATGATCGGATCCGGCCGCCGTAAGCATAGACGACGACTGCGCAGCTCCGCGAGAGAGGCGGAGATGGTGTGGGGGAAGCGGATGATAGGAAGAGGAACAATGAGGGCGAGGCGGACAGAAGAAGAGGCAGCAGCCAGCAGTTGATAAGGAGGGCGACTGCCTTCCCTACTCGGCCGTCGGCCTTCTTTGGCCATTTATAGCCATCCGACCCGCTGTGTCCGCATTCGTGCTAGAGGAATAGACGTCTTAGATCTCATATCACCCGCCTCTCCGCTTATCGTGGCCGTCAGATTTGCGGGCCCCGTAGGGGCCTTCACGCGAGCGGACGACAACGTCCGGTAGGAGCCGCCCATAGTTTTTAATGTATGCGGATGATCGAATGGGTGCTGCTTCACGAATCGTGTCGGCGATGGACGTCTCCGATCCGACATCGTCCGCCCCTTCGCTTATCGTGGCCGTCAGATCCGCGGGTCCCGCGAGGGAGCTTTACGCGAGTGGACGACATCGTCCGGGAGGGAACAACCCATACTGAAAGCCTATGCGGAGGGTTACCGACCGTCGGATCAACAGACGAGCGGTGGATCTCCGAGCGTTGAGAAGGCGACACACGTCTTCGTGGCGCCCCGACTATGTGGGGCCCAGATATTGATCCACTTGATGGATAGGTTTGGGGTCGATAATTGCCACGTCTGCGAGTTAATCTTAAAAATTGGGTGAGAAACTGAGCGGGAAACACTTTACGGTTTACCCCCGGAATCGACCGGACTCGAAATCCTCGGACCCACGGAGAGCGATCCAATAAGGCAACGAGTGTGAAACCGGGTCTGACGCAAATAACAACAAATTGAACCGAAAAGACTGCAGTGGGGCACGATGATTAAAGTTAATGAGGTCACGTTTCATGTACCCAAAAAAAATTTTTTTAAAAAAAAAACTTCCTTTGAGCCTTGCGGTCATGAAATTTCCTTCCAGTTGAAAATTTTATTTTAAAAATTATAATAATTAATGTCGTTAATTTATAAATAGTAACGACCCCTTTTAATTTTAAATTAATTATTTTTATATGTCACATTATGGTATTGAATATATATATATATATAATTGACAAAATGAATGGTGGTAAAGAAAGATTTAGTCCCACGTTAACTAAGAACGAAAGAAACCTAACTCGTCCTTGATTGTACCACATCAATCATTTTTTAAAGACCTTTTTGAGATTATCTTCGAGTTAACTTAATCGTTTTCTCCTTTTTTTTAGATATCTTTCTCTGATATTATCCTTTTTTATTTTATAAATAATAAATATATTTTCAAAATCAACATATAGATAATTATGCACGTTGAATAAGTTCATAATTCATTCATACTGAGATAGTTCATCCCCTTCGAGCATAATTATAATTATATACTGTGTATTTGGAAATATTTTTCTTTTTGCATCCTACGTAGCATAATTGATATATTTTTCAATTAAAATAAATGGTAACTTGTTATATAAAATGCTGGTTTGGTTCTTGCATTTTATATATTTATTTTTTGATATTAAGAAAAGAAATATGTGTCTTAGGCATTGACCTCAGCTGTGACTTATCGACAATGATATGCACCCCGCCACACACGCAAATAATTCTACAAAATTCTTTGTGTTGAGTGATGAAGAAGCCAAATAATTAAACAACGCTGCGTAATAATGCCAGACGTATGTGACCCGACTGAAGGGTCAAACGCCATAAACTTATTCCAATTTTTTCCTTTAAATATATTCCAAAATGTCAACATCCCCATGAGCTTTGTGTTTGCATGAATGATTGGTCTCCATTAGGTCTTACTTAATAATTTAATTCGAGCCCTCGATGGATAGTAATCAGGGCTGGTTATTTGTTAAAATAATGCAAGTGGATAACACGAACAATGATATAAAATTTGAATCTAACCAAGGTTAGTGGGATAACTCAGATCATGGATTAAAATTTGAGGTACGCTGTGAATCATTTGTAAATAAATATGCAGTTGAGACAACTCTCATCAACTATATATGTACATATTTACGTTCCTGTTGACAAAAAAATATGAGTTATACTATTTCGCACCTTCATCGATCATATCAGATTCGAGTCAATTTGAAATACAATAGACAACCCTAATTATTTATTTATTCTTTTATAATGTATAAATAAAATATTATTTATCTCGTTGAGATAAATAGGTATAAAAGAAATCTTATATGTTATACCTAAAGGTTTAACAATCTAAATAAAAGTCCGTCTCAATAGGAAATTTTCGATGATATTATTTCGCACGCCTCTTCATGTTTATCATAATTTTAAGTGTCATATTCTTCATACAACTTTTCTTCTTCTTTTCAGAACAATCAGCTTGATTTTTGATTTAGTATTTATTCTTAGATGTCATATATTTCACATCATATGGTGTTAATATATATATATATATAATATGGAGGAATCTGAGTGAGGTGTCTTATTCCTGATATCTTTTCATATGATGAGCTAAGTTTCGTCTTTAAGTTAATTTATCAGTGAATGGAGCTCCGAGTTTGGTTTGATGTGATGAGTATATTATATCGGCCTGAAATATTTTATCACGGCAAACCTAGATATATATATATATATTAAGAAAACATATCAATTCGGCTTTGATAGCTAGCTAGTAGGCCCAGAAATATGGGCTGCCCGATTTCACCTGAACCAGCTTGTGCGGTGCACATGAACAGATACCATCTAAATTGATAGAAAGATTGAAAGGGAGAGAGCTAAATGCTCCAAAAGAGAGGCCAAATCAACACATCTCTGCCACCCTCTTGTTTATTCTTTAAGTTAAACTGCGGCTAGTTGTTGATGAGGTAGTCGTCGAGGGCAGCGAAGGTCTTGACGGCCGTATCCTTGATGAGCTGCGGCTCCGGCACCTCCTCGTTCACCTTCTCGTACTCGACGCACCACTTCACCACGCTGCCCTCGCCCTCGGCCGCCGCCTCCACCCTCAGGACCGCCTTGAAGTTACTGTAGAAGCTCACCAGCTCTCCCTCGATCACGCTGTACGACACCTGCTTCTTCTTCTCGTCCACCTCCTCGATCTTCTCCTTCGCGAACGTCACCAGCGGAACTCCTGCATGCGGTGCGTCAGAAAAGAAAAAAATTTATCCCCCGATGTGCGAGGACGGCCGGCGGCGGGCGGCGTTCCACGATGGACCGACGGCAGAATCGGATGGATCACTGGACTGTCTACTACCTGGGGAGTATTTTAAGAGGCGGACGGTGCCGGCGTTCTTGCCGTCGCCTTCGACGATCTCGATGCTCCGGTACTGATCGGGGAAGATCTTGGGGAACAGCTCGGCGGAATCACGGATGCCCTCCCACAGCTTGTCCGCCGGCGACTTCGCCGCCACCTCTACCTCAAGCTTTGAGGCCGCCATATATCGTGACGAATGGCTTGGTGGATCGAAGGAGCAGAGGGGGGAGATGTAGCAATTGCTTGAAAGAAACGGCAGCTACATATAGAGGGGGCGTGAAGTATGCGCTGATCCATCATGAGAGAGCTGCAATTGCATGCATTGATTCTTGCTTCATTTAATGGCCTTCATCTACTTCTCATCACTCCATTATTATTATTTTCCTTTTTTTTCCCTTTGCGGTTGGGTCGGTAGATTTTGATTAATTCCAGATATTAATGTTGGGCACTTGAAGGACTGACTTTTAAAAGAAAAAAATTACCTGCTTTTAGTTATTTTTGAAAAAAAAAATAGTATGAATTTAATAGAGAATAGTGACTTCATACTAATCTCAAGTGTTTTTATTTTTTTAATTAATAATGTCTAACGCATGGGTAAAACCTATAATGATAGTTGAAATAGTTTTACTTTAAACCTACCATTATTATTTCACATTTCGGTGGTTCGTAAATACTTAAATGTCGTGTACTTTTGAATGAATATAAAATTTGAAAAAATAAATAAATTTTCGTAAGATCTAGATGGAGCTAATAAAATCCATCTATAAATTTAGTAGTTTTTACTTTTATAAAAAAATAAAAGTGTGAAACAAAAAAAAATAAAAGTATTTATAATAATATAGAACAAAAATAACAAAAATTATAAATCTCTATGGCTACAAGAAGTTATAAACTTTATAAGGAATGCGATGAATCTTGTGAGTCGATGAACACTACTTGTGCAAGGTAAATCGACCCCCTCCATATGTTTTGTTTTGTTTTTTAAGGGTTCCGAGTGTTTGCGATCCATATGGAAATCATATTTAATAAACACTATAATTTTTCTAAAAGGAGGAATATTTATATATTCGCCTTTGAAATATACCATGTTAATTTAGAACTAGAAGCAAATATTTTAACTTCATCAACTCTACCGTGATGAATCGAAATTGCACTATATTGGGGGCAGGTTTTGGTCCCTTAATTGATAGATAGAGATGGGTTATATATGTGCAGGAACGCCGAATTTTAGGGATAAATCCTGGAAAGAGAGAGGATAGAGGAGATGGATGATCATGGGAAGAGGAAGACGGTATGCTGTATGCAGCATCCTTGACCGTAGATGGATCTGGGAAGAGGAAGAGTAGAATTCTATAATTTTTTAAACATAATAAGATATGTTTTTATTAATCTTAAATTATATAAGAAACAAGTTTTATAAATTTTGAAAATTATAATAGATATCGTTTGCCTTCGATTAGTTCAAAAGGTATAATCACTCATGCATAAGATAAAACTTGATCTATAAGTTTGTTTTATCAATTCAAAGCAACCCAGTAGTAGCGTTAGAAACTTGAAAGCATTAATTATTGTTCGGATCAAGTGTAAGTAGCTGTCTCCGTAACTCCATGCCCTTCCACTCCTTCACAAATTAGCCCCAGCATGCAATGCATGTGACATGCACTGCCAAAGATTGATTAATGAGGTCATGATGGCAGGAATTTTGTTGCCTGCTATTGATCGGAGGAGGACATGAGTCACATAATTATTGGTCCTACTCCTCAGAAATGAATAGTTTTTGTCATCGAAGATTCATAAAAAAATTAATCTAATATATTGCCAGATTAAAAACAATATAACGAAGAGACAGTCAAAATATTGAAAATTATATTTAGATTGCTCTTTTTTCTACTATAAATTAGACCTTTCAAATTGCTAATCTATCATTCATTAGCAACAGTAATAAAAAAAACAACACATCATTATTATTAACATTTCTGTTCCATATGTTGAGACTGAGAGGGGTTCAGAGTGGAGGACAGCACACTGAATAATATAAAGCATTCATGTCTCCATTTCCAGCTGTTGAGCATCTCATCTCCCATTCATTGTCTTCTCCACTCCTCCCCTCGTTGGCCCAACATCTCTAACTCAGTATACATATAAATCCAACCTAAATAAATATCATGACAAAAAGTAGAGCAAATCTTTTCCCTTCCCAACCTATAATATAAAATAATTTATAATCTTAGATTTACCATCATGCATCATTCGCTGCTGACCGAGAACAAAAATTTTATCAGAAGAAAATTTATAATCAAAAAGGTATCAAAATACTTTCCCTAACTTCGAGTTCATGTGCTCTGATCTCAGTTTGCTTCATTCAATCATCACCTCCTCTCCTCCGTATTAATACTTCTCCATTTGCGGTTTTGCATCCCCAATAAATTCCTCGAAAGATCAAGAAATGAAACAAAAAAAAAAACTTTTTTTCCCCAGCTCACTTCAGTTCATCGGTATCGTTTCCTTCCACCTCCTCACCACCTGCAGAAGTATCTCGTTCCACGCATCGATGGCGCCCGGCAAGCACCAGTGCACGCAGTCGTTCTGCACCCTGCCTCCCCCATTGCTGACCAAGTAAGAGCTCGGGTGCATGTATGGCCCCGGGTGCGCATCCGCCCGCAGCATCGCCATCTCCGTCACGTCCAAGGCCTCAAAGCTCACCTTTCCGCCCCCGCTCGCGGCTGCGGCGGCCACCTCCTCCACCTCGATCCGCCTCATCAGCGCGTCCATGTACTGCATCTCCTTCTTCCCCGCCGCGTACGGCTCCGTGCGCGGGCAGGCCCCTGCCTTGTCCCACTCCCCCTCGAAGTGCGCCGGCGAGAAGGTCGTCAGCACCACCAGCTTCTCAGCCTCGCTGCCGCCGTACCTCTTCGAGACCTCCCCGAGCGCCGTCCTCACCGCCTTGCGGAACACGTCGAAGAAGCCGATCTCGGTGTGGTTGAAGTAGCTCTCGCAGGCGTGGCAGCCGAGCACCGCGCCGTGCTCGTGGTAGACGGCTGAGTGGAGGTACCAGTGCCCGAAGGAGAAGACCACCACGTCCACCGCCGCCACCTCCGCCGCCCACCGCTCCTCTGCGGTCTCGAGGTGGAGCACGTTGTAGTTGATCCCCGCGGCCTCCTGCTTCTCGACCCCCTTGACGAGGAACGGCGACCAGAGGACGGAGACGGTGGCGTTCCAGCTGCGGAACGCCCATCGCCGGAACTTGTTCTCCTCGCCCTCGCGATAGACGAGCTCTGGCTCGGCAGCGGTGGCGAGGAGACAGAGGAGCGATTCGAGCTGGTTGCGGGCCATGGAGTCGCCGACGAAGGCGATGTGCTTGTGCTGGATGAGGCGGAGGAAGGCGGCCGGGTCGAAGGCCGGCAGCTGGCACCGATGCGGCTGCCACCGCCAGTGGAGGTACCCCGTGTCGGGCCGGCCGTGGGCCATGCAGTTCTGGCCTTCCTTGATGGTCTTGCAGCTGGTGCCGCTGTAGAGCGGCTCGCCGGCGTGCGGAACCCACCGCCCGTCGGAATAGTTGCAGGGCAGCCAGCTCGGTGGGTCCCGGCGGAGATCTGCGTCTGCGCTTTCTGCAAAAACCAGAGACGATGTGAGATCTGGGCCGGGCAATGGCGGATCGATTTTTTAAAAAAGGGGCAAGTGGCAAGTGCAAACCTCGAGAGGGGAAGGAGGTGGTGGTAGTTACGGCGGCGGCGGTAGTGACGGAGGAGGAGGAGGAAACGATGCTGGGAGCGACGTTTGGGGGTGGAGGAGAGGGAGAGGAGAGGTAGAGATGGAGGAGGGCCAAGGGGAGGATGATGCAGAGAATCCAAGGGACGAACTTCTTGATGAGGAGATGGCTAGGTTTGGTGGCGGTGTGGTGGTGGTGGTGGTGGAAGGTTGTGCCCATGACAGCGGCTGCTGAAGTTACGGTGGCGCCGGCGGTGGAGGAAGGAGGGAGGGAGGAGGAAAGAGGAAGAAGTGTGGAAGAGGAGAAGGAAAAAAAGCAAGCACGAGTGGTACTAGTAAAGCTTTCGCCTTTGCATCTTTGTTTTCAACTCGGCGTGACTTCCACTGAGTTCCGACTCGGTGGCCACTCTCTCCTCATTTATATTATATATAATTATAAACGTGGGTTTTATTTTTTTATTTTTTTATTCATGTTTCTTGCTTTTTAAAATATTTAAATAATTAGTTAATTAAGAAAAGTAAATTTTCGAGTATCAAAAATCCAAGTAAAATAAGAAAAATTATAACTAACTCCGATAATAAAAAAAGTTAAAAATAATTCAAAACAGTGGAGAGAAGAGAAGACGAAGCAATTCTATAAAATAAACAAAAAAGCGTTATTTTTTTAAAAAATATTATATTATCATAATGACTTGCTGCTGCTTACTGCGAACCCTCCCTCCCTCTCATCGCATTCGCCTGCCCAAAAATGCGGCCAAGATTCTGACTTCTGCATCAAAATTAAATATATTTTATTTCACCGACAAATAAAATTCATGCCACGTCCACATCTACATCGCAGCATCTCCATTTCCACCTATTCTTTAATCATCTTGACTACCAGTAATAATTTATAGCAATGATCATTGATAGTATTACTATTCCAGTGAAATTATAGATTGCATGGAGAATAATAATTTTAGAGTTTGGAGGCCTCCTCCATTTAAGATGACTCATTTGTGGGCCTTTCAAAATATTTTATATGCTTATCTAAAAGGACATCCATTGGGCTTAAGAGCACAACATTTATTTACCAAGACACATATGTTTATAACTTATTTCTTAAACAGACATCAATTTTTTTATTTTATTTTAAATTACTCTATTGTTTTTCTTTAATTAAATCTTTACTTCGGTTGAAAAATTGTCCTGGCACATTACATATATATATATATAGCCGGCTTTGTGGTCAATGCATTGTGAAGAAAAATAATTTAATACAATTAGACCAAATACATTGTCAAGTCCTTACAGGACATGTATTTTTAGAAGCTAAGTCCAGAAAATTGTAACACCCCATCATGTCCTAAGTCAACCCATCTCTTATGGATGGTATGCATATCATTTTTAGGTATAATTAGCATGCATGAAATTTTTAAAAATAGGAAATGGGGGGAATGAATGAATGAATCATTGGACTTTTCAAGCGAACACATTATTGAAAAAGAATCAACCTAAATACTGAGCTACCATCTTTTCCTAAACGGAAGACAAAGAAGCATGCCTTAACTATTTTTTTCTTTCTTGTAGTCCATTATAGTCAAGGATTATTGTTAGCTTATTGTTAATAATTCCCCTTCTATTTCTACTCCACAATATGTTTGCTTCTTTTTTTATTCAGAATATAGTTTTTTTCAACAACTTAGTGGCATACACAATGATGAAGATTAAATGAAGCATTAAAAATAAACATGAAAGCTGCAGGAGGTACCCTTCCACCCAACAATACAAATAACTATTTCTGCTTGCACCTGCAGCTGAAACAAAAAAAAAAACGTCCTTGTTGTCTTCTTTGTGAGGGTGGATTGAGTTTTCTTTTAATTGGTAGGAGAAATAAAGGAAGTCCCACCTGGTGCTATTAATTAAGAATAATGATGTATGCTAAAGTCAATTTTATATCTTAACCAGAAGTTTAAATATGGTGAAGATGAGAGTCTTTTTATCTGTCTATTATTGCTATGAATTCAGAGTCTATATCCCAATTATCTGATATCAAACTCTTCTCTAAACCATATTAAGGAGAGAAGGATAAAAAATGAAAATTAAGATTTAAAACTCTTCTCTAAATATAATTATTTTCTAGGGTACCTTAAGGCCAGATACTGTCATAATGTGTGCTCATCATTTGGCATTAATTGTGGCATTCAGCACATGGCACCCAACACACTCCCCTACTTGAGGTTTTACACAAGCCAACTTCAAGTTGGCAATTGATATAAACTTTGCTATGATTTGGAAGGAAGGAGATGCAAAAATAAATTAATTTATGCTATGCTATTCCCTACACAAGCAAGTTGTTCAAACTTATTAATAAAAAAGAGAAAAGAATAGCAATTATTTAGTAATAGATAGTAAATTTGTAAGGTGGCTTTGCCCATACTTAGATGTATTTATAGGTCACTCTCTTGGTGTCTAGTTGAAACCCCATGCTTCACCAGTTCACTGTTTAAGTACTCATGAGTGTTGTAGCATACCCTAAAAACTTTTTCGGTGCCCACACCCAACCATCTTTGGGCCAAACTTTCATCACCTACCTACAACTCACATCCCTATTCCTATGCCATCAGTTTTCTTCCAATACTACAACTTGGAATCCACCACCTGACCTATATGATAACACTTCATATAATTATTCTAAGACAAAGGTACTGCATGCACTAATTTAAGACTTTGTGATCAATTTGAACGAGTAATTATAATTAGGTGAGCAGTAACATTTGATGGCAACGAACAAACACATGGAGTTACCAACCGGATGGAGATGATGACCCCTCGAATGATGATTCCAAAATGCCCATCTCCATGCACGTAGTTTAGCTACTTAGCACTTGGAAGCAAATTATATTAAGTAAGCCTGCATTAATGGTCTTGGCGTCTTCTCATCCTCCTCCTCCTCCTCCTCCTTCTTCAATCCTCTCAATGATTTGAGTCCCATATATGCATATTGATCGAGAGGTTGGAACGTCACTTGTCAACCCCTGACTAATTAATGGACTGTTTATGAATTATTACTAATTTTCCATGTGCCAAATTTAAACAAGAAAAGCTTCTAATAGTTAGTTTTTTTTTTACCCAGAAAAAGACAAAGGAAAGCACTAATTAATTGATTTGTATACTTGTGGCCTTCCCTTCAGTTCAATATATTATCAGTTAAATAATAAAAAAAGGCTTTTGCTTCTTCACCGAATAGAATATCAGAGGTAGGCGACAAGTTCTTTTTCTACCAATTTTGTATTAATCAGTTCCTTTTGCAGGCACGCATATTTGCCATCATGTTTTGTGCTTGCAGACTTTGACTATATACAGTATTAATCTGCATATTGTATTTGGTTTTTTTTTCCAAAGCTAATTAATAAAATGAGTGTCAGCAGTTGATGAATTGAGGACATAGAATTCAACAGTCAATATATATATGTGTATTAGTCTGTAATCTTGCTGGCACGTTGACATGTATGCTTCAGTTTTGTTAGAAATATAAATATGGGAAGCCAACAACCCCTTTCTGCTGCATCCCTCCCTCTCTCAGAAGAAGAAGAAGAAGAAAGCTCGTTGTTGATAGAAGCCATCGACTTCATCTCTTCCTCTCCGAGGTGCGTTAGTTCTTCAGCTCAAAATAATCGATGCTTAATTTGCTTTCTTTCTTGTATAACCCACTGTTGCACGCTAATCATTGCTGATTAATTCTTCGTTATTAGTCAAAGGCTTCGGCGCTCCACCACGTAGCGTTGTTGCTCCTTGATGGCCCCGTCGTCGTCGTCGGTGGCGGTGACGATGGAGAACCCGAACAGATTCTCGGTGCTGGAGCTCGACCTGGAGAACGGAAAGACCAAGAACAAGAAGCAATCGGCCCCCTGGCTCCCCCACCTCCTCCGCGCCCAGTACCGCGCCGCCTCCCTCCTCCACCGCTTCGCGCTCCGGGTCCGCACTGGCCTCTTCTCGCCTTCGCCGCCGGCGCCGCCGCCGAGGAGGACGACGACCGGGAGGCTGCTGCTCTTGTTCCTGCGAACCTTCCTTGCGTTCTCGTTCGCTGCGCTGCTGGCCGAGATGTACGTCCACAGGAAGGAGCTCCGCCGGGTCGAGGAGGCCTACTGGGAGGCGGAGAGAAGCATGGTGGAGGAGGCGTACATGGCGTGGCTCTCCTTCAGGGTTTCTTACGTCGGCCCGTTGATCGTGAAGCTTTCTAGGTTTTGCATCGTCCTGTTCCTGATCCAGTCGGTGGACAGACTTGCGCTTTGCCTTGGGTGCCTTTGGATCAAGATGAAGGGGATGAAGCCCAAGCTGAAGGAAGGAGCTTCTTCGTACTACCCGATGGTGCTCGTTCAGATACCCATGTGCAATGAGAGAGAGGTAATTAGAGATCAAAATTGAAATGTAGTAATATGCATATTTAGTTCCTGAAAAAAGTATAATTCGAATACGTTTGAATCAATTATGTAGGTTTATCAGCAATCGATATCGGCTGTGTGCCGATTAGATTGGCCGAAAGAGAAGCTGCTAATCCAAGTTCTTGATGATTCGGACATCAAGAGCGTCCAAGTCTTGATACGAGATGAGGTGTCTCGATGGCGGCAGGAGGGTGTCAACATCGTCTACCGTCACCGATTCTTCCGAACGGGTTACAAGGCTGGGAACCTGAACTCGGCAATGCAGTGCAGCTACGTCAGGGACTACGAGTTCGTCGCCATTTTTGATGCGGATTTCCAGCCCACCCCGGACTTCCTCAAGCTCACGGTGCCCCATTTTAAGGTACGTATCGCCATTGTTAATGGCTTCTCCGACGTATCGATCCTTTGTCTAAGTTACGATGAACGGGATTAAGTTTGCATAATTAATGTACAGGACAACCCGGAGTTGGGGTTGGTTCAAGCACGGTGGGCGTTCGTGAACAAGGAGGAGAACCTGCTGACTCGCCTACAGAACATCAACCTGGCCTTCCACTTCGAGGTGGAGCAGCAGGTGAACGGGGCCTTCCTCAATTTCTTCGGCTTCAACGGCACTGCCGGCGTGTGGCGGATCAAGGCCCTGGAGGATGCCGGTGGGTGGATGGAGCGGACCACCGTCGAGGACATGGACATCGCCGTCCGAGCCCACCTCAACGGCTGGAAGTTCATCTACCTCAATGATGTTAAGGTAATTAAGTTGATCCAACCTCACATTAATGAGGGACGGATATGATACGATGATGATCCAAGTAATTATTAAACTCTAATTTTTTAACAGGTTTTGTGCGAACTCCCTGAATCGTATGAAGCCTACAAGAAACAGCAATACAGATGGCATTCAGGACCGATGCAGCTGTTCAAGCTCTGCCTCCCCTCCATCATTTCTTCAAAGGTTTGTTCTACTTAGAAACTCCCCCGGCCATATTAATTCTTCTGAAGACCAAACTAAAGGATGAGAAAATGAAACTTAATGCATGCAGATCTCTGCCTGGAAAAAGTTCAACCTCATCTTCCTCTTCTTCCTTCTCCGGAAGCTCATCCTCCCCTTCTACTCCTTCACGCTCTTCTGCATCATCCTCCCCCTCACCATGTTCTCCCCGGAGGCCGAGCTGCCCCTCTGGGTAATCTGCTACGTCCCCATCCTCATCTCCCTCGTCAACATCCTCCCTTCCCCTAAATCCTTCCCCTTCCTCGTTCCCTACCTCCTCTTCGAGAACACCATGTCCATCACCAAGTTCAACGCCATGCTCTCCGGACTCTTCCACCTGGCCGCCTCCTACGAGTGGGTCGTCACCAAGAAAACCGGCGGCCGGTCCTCGGACTCCGACCTGCTCGCTCTCGGCTCCTCCAAACGTAAGTATTAATCAGCTATAAGTTAAAAAAAAAATGGTGTTAAAACTGACAAGTCCGTCGCTAAAATTACGCTTACATTTTTCTTGTTTCAGTGACGGAATCAGCCATCCATAAGCAAATCTCGGAGGGCGACTTGGAGGCGGCGGAGGCGACGGCGAAGGACAAGAAGAAGAGGAAGGAGGGGCGGAGGAGGAACAAGGTTTACCGGAAGGAGCTGGTGCTCGCCGGACTCCTCCTGATGGCGGCGGCGAGGAGTTTAGTGGCGGCGCAGGGAATGCACTTCTATTTCCTGTTGTTTCAAGGGGTTTCTTTTCTCGTGGTGGCTTTGGATCTCGTCGGGGAGCAAATGAATTGATTTGGTTGATGAAAAATATTCCTTTTTTTCTTCTTCTTTTTTTCTTTTTGTTGTGGAAAAAATTAAAGGGAAGAAAGACGAACCCACTTCTTCTTCTGGTATCTTTTTTTAAAAAAAAAAGAGAAAGAGGCTGCAAAATTAATCGTATAGGATGTAAAATTTAAATACTTTTATGATACTTCTCCATCGACAAAGTTTTTTTTTCTTTCTTGGGGACATGTTACCTTTTTTCCACTTGCAGTGCACATAGGTCAAATGTTCAGCTACAAATGGAAGCAGTACACATTGCACTGGGGAAGACAAGGGTTGGCTATGGAAAAAGTCTAAACGACAACCTATTTAATCATTGAGCTTCTTCAGAGGACCTCTTACACAGCAACCCATGGACAGATCGCTCTGACTTCAGAAAAAAGTGCTACTTCAACTGGGGTATGCTCAGAGTGGATGGAGGAAGAGTAGCAGCAGAAGGCCATTTAAACTCATCAGTTGGGCCTTCTCCAGTGACCCTCATTTTCCGTGGCCTTTGGCTTTAGGGAAGGATAGCATTGCATTAGCTATCAGCCATAGCAGGGATTGCCAGTATACCCGAAAACATCAAGAAACAACCATGGCTCCTCTAAAAGTATCTTTAGTAGAATTAGAAACGTCCCGGTCTGATATTTATTGATAAAAACGATTAAAATCATAAGACAGTCGCATTATCTAAAATATCTGTCTTTATCCAACTGAACTCGATTCATAATGTCAAGAAATATAAGATATTCAATACGTTTTTACGATCACACGAATGTTTATGTAATTTACATACCTATAAATGTGTGCTAACAAACTAATTAGGTCACCTATCTATTAAATATTAATAAGACATGGGTTTTGTCACATCAGATGGAGGAGGCAGACCCCAAACATATCATTAAGAAGTTCGTTGAAGAGCTTTTAAACGTGAAAAGGATGGGGAAATGAATGGACCTGCAACATCATTTTTTACTGCAGAATGACATGGGATTAGTTTGCAAAGGAAACGGGATTAACATCACACTTTTACTGCCACTGTTTCTATATAATTGACAAGTTTAAAAAAAACTTGACTAGTAATTATTTTTATTGTCATTGCAAGGTTTAGGAGGATGATACTTTTGAACACGGTCATAGATATATAATAATTAGGAGACCTCAAAAATACACAGAGTGTCGTTCTCCTAGAGTATGATTGATGCAGTTACTTTACGTATTTTAAATCTTGAAATTTATTTATATCGAATGGGAATTATACTTTAATAGTAGCTAATTAGAGAACCTTCCATATTATCACAAACCTATGTCATTATTTTTACTTAATTCCACTATCTATCTATCTATCTATCATTTTGATTTTTAATGTTTGAAATGAATATAAACTTCCAGTTAAAAAAAAAACTATTTGCAATGTGTAACATCCCCAAAATTAACCCAAGGTTTATAATATATACTTCAATTTGGGCCATTGGTGAGAACTGGAGAGAAAATAATTAAAATGAAGGATTGATTTGGAAGCACTACACATCTCAGAAGCGAGATATGTAGTAGTTGGTAGATAACACCGAGAACTGAAGTGGTCCGAACTTAATTAGGACGTGTTGCTCAATTGGAAGAAGTCTGCCTTAGCTTTCATCCACACACTGGAACAATTAAAATTTGCACAAGCTTTTGGTGGGCTGATTGGAATTTGGAGTGGGTGAGCGAGCTGACCATGTGGGGATGGATCGAATCAAGGAATTCTACTCCGATTTTTAGGTTGTTTTCATGAAAAATACACTCGAACTCAAAAGAAATGATTTATCCATATGGGACGAATGAATATTGAGGTATGAGGTCAGTGTCTACTTAATTAACACATCTTTTTTTTTAACCCAACTAAAAGTTAATTAATTTCATTGGAAGGAGCTCTTTCTCTTTCAGTCACATGCATGCAGTGACTGAAGAGATGATGGAATAGTTGGTAGAGAAAACAACGACGAACTTATATAGACTACTACTTAAAAAATAAATTGAAGGTTCGAAGGTCATTCTCCAAGAGGAAAGCACTTCTCTGTATCAGACTTATCAACCTACTGATTTAAACCTCTTTTCCTGTTGTTTTCTGATCGTTCTGCTTGCAAATATTTATTCTGATTCCTCAGTGATTTGACTTGTTTTAGGACTGCTGAGAGGAGGGGGAAGGTGTCGGTTGCTGCTTTACATGTTGGATTCCATATACTTCCATACCTCAAATGATGAATTAATTTGCAGAGGTAATATGAAGACATTTTGATTATATGTCGGTTCCAGTAATTAATGAATTGGATAATTTTATTTTCACTGCTTGAGTACGGAATTTGATTCCACTATTCTCTTGAAGACAACTATTTTTAAGCCGTAAATTATGGAAAGATCCTATCTTTTTTTAACTAGCACAAGTTTTCCTTGTTGGACTTATGCTTCGGAGAGTGGAGACCACCAAAGCAATATCCTTCTCAGAGATCAGCCATGGATGTGAAGGATTTGAATCCTATAAAGGTAGGAATTGGAGCTGAGAGATCCTGATCTTTTTTCCAATTTTTTGCAGTCACTTTTTGCGCTGTTTTTTTAAACTTGGGAACTCGTGAAAAAGCTATTCTTTTTTTTCCTGGACTTGTTTGCATCGTTGTTACCGCTTTCTTGGCCTTTTCCAGCCATTATTTGCGTTCTTGGAGTTGGAGAATGGAGGTTGGGGAAGTGACACTGCTGCCTTGCTGCTTCAGTGAAGAATGAAGACAGCTCGGCCAGCAAATGGGTTACGATGACATCTACATATAAACAATAAGGAAAGAAATAAAAAGCAAAGCTTGCAGAAGATTCTTGGCTGAGTGCGAGAGGGGGAGAGAGGGAGAGAGAGAGAGAGTAGAAGGGTGCATCTCGTCGCTGTGTGTGATTTGTGTAGTTTTTTAAAGGAATTCTGGAGAAAAGATCTTGACTACTGCTTCCAACTCCTTTTTTTTCCCCTCCCACTTGCTGTGAGTGGAGAGTTTGCTTGCTGCGTCAGTCGTCGCTTCCTTATTTGTCCTGTCCGAGCTTCAACTGCCATTACTATTGCTGTTCTTGGCCTCATCCTCAGCAAAAAAATTTGGATTTCTGGGCTTAATTCCTCAGTTCTCGAGGTATTCTCACAAGCCGTGGAGGGTTGGGGGAGATTTTCTGCGGAGTTCTCGAAGAGGGATTTGAGGAGGAAGAGGAGAGATGCCTGAAGGCGGAGCAGCGCCGGCGCCGAAGCAGGACGAGCTGGTGCCGCACCCGGTGAAAGACCAGTTGGGCCATGTTTCCTACTGCATCAACAGTCCTCCTCCATGGCGTAAGCTCTCACATTTCTCCTCCTCTTCTTTTTTATTTTTAATCCCACATTGCATTTTCTTTCCCTCATTCTTTACCTTGAGATCCTTTTTTCCAAGCCTTCGACCCAATTTTAAAAGCTTCTCTGTTCTGTTAATTTGGTCTTGTATTCACCTTTTTCTTTACCTTCAGCTTCTTTGTCTTGCATGGACGAACTGGATGAAGATTGCGTTCCTCATTTTTCTTCCTGTCATCATTTATTCTAAATTAATTTTGTTTCTTCGCAATGGAACATTTCTACCATGAACCACCTTATTTGTTATTGCATTCAAGGGAGAAATCTTTCCCATTTTCTCCTCCTCCTGAACGATACGTGCAGTGGCCTTCGATGTTCATAGCAAAATTCAACTTCATGAATCACTTATCCTTTCTAAGAAAAAAAAAGGAACCTAAAGTTTTGAAGGTGTGAGCTTGCTGAAAGTGATAAGGACCTTTTAAATTTTAATGTGCTCAACACTTGTTCATTATCTAAAGTCCTGGAGAAGAAAGCTAACCTGATCTTAATTGTCTCTTTGACGCAGCTGAGGCTATTCTTCTAGGGTTCCAACATTTCCTGGTTATGCTGGGTACCACTGTTATTATACCTACGGCACTTGTTCCTCAAATGGGGGGAGGAAATGTGAGCAAAAACATTTTTTTATTCAAATTTCACTTCAGAGTTGGTTTCTGACTTGTTGGGCTGTATCTGTCAAAATCATTCTCAACCTTTTTCATCAAAAACCATCTTTGTTGTAGGATGAGAAGGCCAGGGTAATCCAGACACTACTGTTTGTAGCTGGTATCAACACACTCCTCCAAACCTACGTCGGAACTTGCTTGCCGGCGGTCATTGGAGGGTCATACGCATTTGTGCTGCCCACCATATCCATTATTTTAGCTGGGCGCTACAGCAATATTGTGGATCCTCATGAGGTTGCCCTGAAACCTCAATTCGGTTTGCTCCTATTGTGATAATTCATACCAAAGCTGATAAATATTCTTTGTGGTCTTTTTTCATGAAGAAATTTGAGCGTATCATGCGTGGAATCCAAGGTGCACTGATCGTCGCTTCGACACTTCAAATTATCGTTGGTTTCAGCGGTCTCTGGAGAAACGTAACCAGGTCAGTTCACCAAAGTTCATCTCCTCACAACATCTTATGACTTTGATCTGAATGCTATTTATCTTTTATCTTCTGTTTTCATTCATGTCGTGCTTAGATTTCTAAGTCCGCTATCAGCAGTTCCTCTGGTTGCTCTTGCTGGTTTTGGGCTCTACGAGCTTGGTTTTCCTGGGGTAAGGAGATTCCATTTGTCGTATGTAATGTTACCACGTATGTCCGATGCTAAATTTTTTTAGAAAACATCACGTTCTACGTATATGTGCATCTAATCAAGTGGATCTTCTCCATTTCTGTTTACCATGAAATCTGCTAACATCAGATAGCTATGCAGGTTGCGAAATGCGTTGAAATCGGGCTACCTGCACTCATTCTGTTAGTAATACTTGTACAGGTAATCCAGTCTGAAGAATGAAATGTATCTGATGATGACAAGTCATGATCCCTTACCCTTTTTTATCTCTATCCTCAGTACGCTCCTCACGCTGTACATTTGGAGATTCACATCTTCGAAAGATTTGCTGTGATATTATCGATTATAATCGTGTGGTTTTATGCGTACTTGCTCACGATCGGTGGGGCGTATAACCATTCCCCACCTAAGACACAATCACACTGTCGAACCGATCGGTCTGGACTTGTTGGTGGTGCTCCCTGGTGAGCTTTTATGTCGGCATTTGTTCAAAATTTTGCTGAATTTTCGAGGAGTGTCTTTGTTTTTACTAACTAACTTAATTTCGACCCCTTAGGATAAGGATTCCCTATCCTTTTCAATGGGGAGCACCAACTTTTGATGCTGGAGAAGCTTTTGCGATGATGGCAGCTTCATTTGTGAGCCTCTTAGAGGTCTGAACAAACTTCTCTTGCGCTACAACACACGGGGGTTTTACGATTGAGTAGGACGGGACGATCATTTTCCTAACATGTCTGTAATTTTACAGTCCACGGGTACTTTTCTGGCTGTCGCAAGGTATGCAAGCGCGACGCATGTGCCTCCTTCAGTTCTCAGCCGCGGCATTGGGTGGCAAGTACGGGGAAGAACTGCATATTTTTTATCTATCTTTTGCTTTTTTCACTGGCTTATCGACGTTTTGACACTGTTTCAGGGTATCGGTATATTGTTGAATGGATTATTCGGAACAGCGAATGGGTCGACAGTATCAGTGTAAGAAGCCATGAACTATCATTCCAGGCAACTAAACTACTTGGCATGCTTTCATGAAGATTGAGAAATCTCTTTCCTTAATCTGAAAGCTCATGAGTACTCACTCCATGCTTCTACAGTGAAAATGCTGGTTTGCTCGGTCTGACTCGAGTTGGCAGCCGAAGAGTCGTTCAGATAGCTGCGGGATTCATGATCTTCTTTTCCATTCTGGGTGAGATCTTCAGTTAACTTTGAGCATTTCTAGGTTCTACTGATAACTGAACTTTCATACGATAAATGAAGTTATATATGCTGCCGCTGTCGATCTTTCTGCTCCATATCGTAGTTCGACCACTTTCTCACAGTGCTTGTATTGTACCATTAATGCCTACCAAGTCCTGTTAATTAATCTCTTGAATCTACCGATCGTTCTTCCATGCGACAGGGAAATTTGGAGCAGTTTTTGCGTCGATTCCTCTGCCAATTTTCGCAGCTCTTTACTGCGTTCTGTTCGCGTACGTCGGTACGTATACTTCGATCTATCAAAATCATGCACTGCTCTCATCAATCAATCATTCGAAGTCTCACCATCATCTGATCCTACCGACAGGTTCTGCCGGACTCAGCTTCCTCCAGTTCTGCAACCTCAACAGCTTCCGCACCAAGTTCATCTTGGGCTTCTCCATCTTCATGGGCCTCTCTGTCCCGCAGTACTTCAACGAGTACACCTCCGTCGCCGGTCACGGCCCCGTCCACACGGACCAGCGATGGGTACGTACTACATAACCTGCAACTTTTTCCAGCGACGGCCGGCGATCCGAACTGACTGACTGAGGGCTTTCTCTCTTCCCTGCTGCACGTGCAGTTCAATGACATGATCAACGTGGTATTCTCGTCGAAGGCGTTGGTGGCCGGAGCGCTGGCGTTTTTGCTGGACGTGACCCTGGACTGGTGCGAGCCGGAGATGAGGAAGGACCGCGGCTACTTCTGGTGGGCGAAGTTCCGGTACTACAGGGGCGACCCGAGGAGCCACGAGTTCTACAGGCTGCCCTTTAAGCTCAACAAGTTCTTCCCCTCCATGTGAGCAGATTCATTAACACCGCTTGCAAGCTCTGCTTCCTTCGTTGCTCAAAATCGATTGGCCCCAAGTCGTGTTAAGTGTCGTTAGTTCTTCAGCTGTGCGGCTTCCTGCAAAATGCTTTCCTTCGAATACGTGCTTGATCTGTATATTGTCACAGCCCATGCCCATCCATAAGGATCATCCTGCGTTGTTAGTTTTCTTCTAATTTCTTATATGCTCAGTTTGTGTGGGGTACGTGTCTCCTCCTTTGCTGTCTGCTCTCCATGGATTGTTGAGGTTTCATTTCAGCAATCCATGGGATTACGGCTCTGCTGCAGCGGCTCGTCAAAGAGGGGGGGTTGTTGGTGAATAAATGGGAAGAAGTTGATGGCCGAGGAAAAGTGTGAATGGATTGGGATCCGGTGGGATTTTGCCTGCAGGAAAGAACTGTTCACTGTTCATCCTCATTATCTTCCGTACAAAACTTAATTGAGCTAATTAAAAGAGCCACAATCTTAATTTAGAGTTTTTAGCATATAATTCAGAGCCACAATCGACTCCCAATGATTCAAGTGCCTCCAGCGGTTGCATATTATTGGACCTATAAAAGTGATTTTCCAAGAAGGTGCACTTCTGATATTGTTGGATATTTCAAGCGTTTCAGGGGTGGAACATCTAATAAACTCAACACGATCCATCTAGATGATATCGCAAGTGAAGAAATAGCTAAGCTTAATGGAATCGCAGAAAGAACCCATCCGAACCATCTTAAAGTGGTGATGGAAGACCAGTAAACGACAACTCACCAAGTGCCGGGTTTCGATGCCTACACCGGTCCAAGTTGACATACAAACTGTTCAATCGCTCTGCTTCTATTCTTGTCAATTGTCATTAATTAAACTTGTTTTGATCGTAATTAATCTGCTACGTCACTACCTTCCAAAGTATTGTTTGCTGTGGTACTTGATAATAAAGTTTCTTTTTTTCCTTTGAAGAAAATATTCTTGGTAATAAAGAAGAAGATATATCATAGTTACAGTTACGGTTACGCTGATGATTCCAATGTTTTAACTTCACAATGCATGCTGTTTAGTGTCTTCAAGTTAAAAAAAATAGATATATTGAGTTTTTCTTCTTATTTTCCAACTTCTAGTAGTTACCACTAATTTGAACCCAACTCAGTGCAAGTGGGATCTGCTAAAGTTTGCAACTTAGCTTCTTTGAAATTATATGCAGCTAGTTGGGTCCTTATTACAAGCAGTATCTTCGCCCATCATTCTGAAACTTCTGTCACAAATTCAAACCATCTACCTTGAAAATTAACCTCTCTATCTTGCGGTCACCACTCTATTATTCTGTGGCTTTTTAGCTTTGGTTCTTGGATGATGATCCTATTCTCCGTACCTCACAATTCTCTAGTCTCTCCAACCATCACCCACCTTATTGATTTACCCTTCACATCACATTTGCCAACATTTTCGATAGGAAGAACATCTAGAAGCGCAATAATGACTCACACGTCAATCTCTATTCGACTAAATTTGAGGTAATCTATCGATCATAATCTTCTTACATCATTTTTTTACCCTTCTCTTTTCCTATACTACTTGTAATTCTTCAGTATTGCCATCACATTACCATCTGATTACTTTAAGAGTCGTGGTCGAATTCTAGTAATTACTATTTTTTATCACCTACTGAACATGTAATACTGGGATTTATAGTTTTAATAAGATATTTAAGTAATATTATATAAATTATTATAAATTTAATTATAAAATTTTCATACTTAGAATTTAATTTAGTTGATCAATTTATTAATCAATTAAAATTTAAGGTGAACTAGTGAACCAGTTCAGTTGAATTATAGCGGTTAAATCAGGATCTAAATATATTAAAATTGATAACTTAGATTAGTCTATAAAGTTCAACCTAAGCCATTGAACATATATATATATTACACTATATTCTTCGGTGTTTCTATTAAGCTACCATCCCATTTGCCAAACAAGAGTCATGGTGGAATTCTAAGTACTCGCTTTAGGAAGATTTAGGATGTGCTGCTCGATTAATCTAACATTGACCAATGGAGCAAAAAATATTAATATTAAGGATTTCAATGAAAAGAAAATTCTGATAAGATTAAGCTGATTGATAAGTCTAGCACGATGAAAAAAATTAGAAGATATTTGAAATTTTGTTTGAGAGCAATCTATCTATCAGCTGATAAATTTTTATAGCAAATTTCATGAAAAACTCATAATGAGAGGGATATTTAATTCTAAAAAATTATTATAGGATTATAAATTAAAAATTATTTAAATATTCATATGATATTCACGATTGATTCTATAATTATTTATGGCCCAATACAAATAGATCATTAGTATAATTATAATTATAAATTTAATTAATTTTATCAATCATTTCTCTAAATTTTTAGAGGATATTAATATAAAAGATGTTCAACTCAACTTATTATAATCACGATCAATGATTTCTTTTTTATTATATTAACCATATGTTTTACTTTGAATGTTGAAATTGATCTCTAGACTTAATCTGTGATAAAAAAATATTGTGCATCTTATTGAAGTTAGATGTGCACCTTAGCTATCAATCAGAGTTTTAGATTGAGCAAGTGCAGTCAAAACTCATCCCTAACCTTGGTGTGACCCAAAGTAATAAAGCCTTTTTTTTTTCAATCGCTTGAGTAGTATCTTTAATTATTAGAGTAAAGATATCTGACTAGTACTAATAAGTTATTATTATTATAAGATTTTTACCTTATCTTTATAATATAAAAGTTCTGTAAGATACGGATAGATCTCGAATATATGAATATTTTTTAGTTAGATATTTGTGTTAAGAAATTAAAAACAATAATAAAATTCAACTAAGAAATCCAAAGTACAAATTGTATTATCATCGTTGTCATTAGGTGTTTACTGCTAGCACTATCTAATCATTGTTCTTAATTATCAACATAAACTTTTCCAAGGGTGTGGAGTGGTGGCTTCACTTGATGTGCCCTTTTTTTTTGGGTACCAAGTGCCGTCGTGGAAATCCTAGTCATGAAAGCAAACTACAAATCCAATCATGGTCAAATTTGGGCTGGCATTTAATGCAAGCTCAGTGTGCTGTGCGTCACTGTCCATGGCCCAACCACTTTTGACTAATTAATTAATCATGCAGGACTGGCTTGGATCTTTGCAAGTAAAGATCATAATTCAATCAGGATCTCTCTCTCTCTCAAGTTGATACTGATAGTTCTCCTAATGAGATCCAACCTATCCATCTTTATTTTTGTCCTTTTTTTTGAATTTATATTGGTGGATTAAGTCATATGCATATGATTGATAAATGATTTCCAATTTTAACTTGGAGCTCAATCAAATTTTTTATATATGTTATCATCTTATCATTAATTGAATATATTATTTTAAATTGATATATTTATTATGTGCATAAAGCTGCACAACTCAGAATGAATGCTCTACAGAAAGGTATAGCTTAAACATTAAATACTGAGTTTAATTTTTTTTTTGATAATTATTACTATATTATCTTAAGGGTAAAATTGTTCTTTCTTTCTCAATTTAGATGTGGTTGCAAAGATAAGTAGTAATTTGATAAAACTCTGTAAGGGTAAACTCTGATATTATATATATTTTGTATCAATTTTGGTTCAATAGAAACTTTTCATAAATAATATGTTTAATATGCATATTAAATGTAAGGGTTTATGAATGATCTTTTTGATTTAGTCAAATGCCCTCAAACTAAGGATACTTAGCGCTAACTGCATCCTAAACTAAACTAAAGAGTGTACCTTTAACCGAATCCAAGAGGGAAAGCATTAAATGAGTATGATCGATACATTGAATTAATCCTTTTTTAAAAAAGAGAGAGATACAGGATCAGTAACAAAAATGATGAGTTTGTATTTAATATACAGCTCCTACGATTCGATCGTGTTCGAATCAACTCACTCAATCCTAACTCTTAAAGAAAAGGTATAATATTCAACCTACACGTTGGCCTTGGGGTGGTGCTTGATTGATCACGAGTTTTCTCTTCAACTTCAACCTTCATTCCTGTGGTTTGAACATGCCGCAGGAATTAATGGATGTGAAGATGAAGATGACCTACCAGCCGTAACGCCTAATTTTTAATGATCACAGGATGTGGATGGATCAAATTTAAATTGGATTCCTAATTCGTGAATTCCTAAATTTTATCCATATAAACTAGGTAATTATTAGTCCGATTTTTAGGCATTCAACTGAGCTGCAAGTCGTATGGTGTGTAGGAAGCACATAGTGATTTTTAGGCATTCACTTATTGGTGACCTAACCCATTATAGATTTCTAGTGACTTTTTTTATTAAAATCATAATTTTTCGTTTATTAAAGAGTATATATTTTATTTTGTCTATGAATATCTAGTGAGTTTGATTGTTATTTTTATATAAAATAAACTTTTAATGTACATATTATATATTGATTTGGTATCATAAATTGTGAGTTCAGAGCTCATTTAATTAAAAATATATTTTTTAAAGTTGGTGATTAAAATTAATATAATGTAATTTAAGGATATACACTCTCTTTATAGATTACATATGTGACATTTGATCTATGATATCAAGAGTAAGAATGACTTGTTAGATTGATTTATCCATCTTGAAGAATTAGAAACGCTGTATATAAAATAATTGATTTTTAAAACTGAATATACTAATCAAATTCAGAAAGAATGAAACAAAGGTGGTGGTATGTAATAAGATGAATCTAAAGTACAATGTAGCTGAGGAACTAATAATCTGTGCCCTTGGTTGTTTCGGCAATCGAGAGGGGAGAGAAATAATTAATTAGATGGAGGGAGGTGGAAGGAAGCTTGCAGCAATAATTAATTAATGGGGGAAGGATGAGGAGGAGGAGCTTGCAAGTACGCAGAAAGGTACATCTGCTGGTGGCAGATATGAATGCCATCCATGGATCATGTCTTCTGTCTTACTCTTTCCTTCTTTTTAAAATTAAAAACGCCTCCTACAAGAAGGAAAAGGGCACATCGTCTGGCACACAGCCTGGTACTTGTTGTCTCCATTGAATTTGAAACTGGTGAAGAACATCTACTTGCTCCCGTAATTTAATTACACCATGTTCATGTTCATGTTCATGTTCGTGTATGTAATCAGTAATCACTATCCTTTGCCAACCGACACGCTCCAGCTTTGCCTGATTTCTTTTTTTTAAAAATCTAACTGAAGTGCCTGATTCCCTGTTGCGCTTCTCCATATCATCTTCTTTTACTTGTGTTTTTTGTTTCCTCACCATAAATAAATAAACAAAAGATGGATCATATCATACCTTTGCCGATGGGCTGCTCACTGACAGACAGAAGAAGAATTCAAGGGATCAAAGCTGCATATGTCCTCTAATATGGACAAATCTGCAAGCACTAAAACTCAAGCGTCCTAGTTGTCTCTGTTTGTTGTTCAAAGGGTACACTGTATAAGAAATGAGTTGAGGATGATGCAAAGAACAATGTTCTTCTTTCTCAGCATTGGGAAGGTTGTGAGGAGGAGCAATAATAGGACATTAAAAACTGAACTGTTTAGTTCCAACTAGACCACCATATCATGAGTTGAAGGGCTGCCCAAACAACTTCCCCCTTTCCCACCTGCCTGCCTGCAATTTTGTTTGTAGGTTTCCCATTTCCATTTTTATATTAAGGGGGCGCTCCCCACTTCACTTGGATTGCCTGCCTGTAGGTAAAAAATGACCAACACATTCAGATGAATTCATGTCCTGATCCTGCATCTTTTAATAAAATTTAACGTCATATCAATAAGGATGGGATGTAAGTACAAATTTTTAAACTTAGATTAAAAAAAAAGCATCTGCTGCCTTGGTAATTAAAGCTTGAACTTGCATTTGAGGAAGGTGAATCTTTAGAAACATGACATTTTGGGACATCCATCCCCCCTCCTGACTTCATAATTGCATTTGATTAAGGTGAGACTGAAATGTTAAGGACTCTCAACACTTCACATGGCCTAGTAATGGCATTGAATTGAATGGTCATGTGGACCAGAAGAGGAGGGACCTTCACTCCCAGGAAAGGAGCAGGAGCAGACTACTTTGGAATTTGAAACAATTTTTGATCAATTAAAGTTGTACACTTAATAACAGAGTTAATTTTGTAACAATTTACAATGTAATTTAAGATAATTATAAAAAGTATTCATTACAGTTGAGAAATAATAAATATATACTCTTTTAGTATTTTAAAATATAAAAGAATGAATATAACATATGGTAAAATTATGAGTTTAAGATTTTACTAAAATAAATTACTATTATTAATATTTATAATTAACTTAAATTATATTTTAGACATCAAAGTTGTTCTACTCAAATATACAATTAAGAAAAAAGAAGAAGCGGTATATTAAGAAATCAAATCAAATCTCTTTTTGAATAATTTTTAGAGATCACTCTGCCTATAACCCATGTTCAGTTCAAATATATACAATGAAAAAAGGAAAAAACTAAACCATTTAAGCTGAAGGACCACTTGATATCATACTAACACACAAACCCCACCATTAGATTAAGATTAGGACTCGATTGATGATGGTGGTTGATGACACATCCTTGAGTCTTTCTTTTCTAAAAAAAATATTTTTATTTCATTCCCTTAATGTAGTGTTTCTTTAGCAAGTTGGAAGGTGGATGTGTTTGGGAAATAAAATAGAATAAGATAAGAAAAACAAGTTGTGAGATGCCCAAACTTAAGACTTAAGTTTAATCACACGATCTAAATCTTTGATTAGTTAATGCAAACAGGTGAGAGGAAAGGCATGCAATGGGACATTTTTATCTCTGAGCTGTGGCTGGAATTAATAAACAAAATGAAGATTCCCTTGAGAAAATAAAATTAATCAATCAAAGCCCCAAGCGTAAGTGGTGTTACTAATCAATGTGCCCTACTTTTGGACATCTGAAATGACCCTAATCACTCACTCACTCATCTCTTGCCACAGCAAACGTAGGGCAACCATGGACCTGGAAAAGGGGAAGAAATAGAGGGGAATTAATTGGGTCATGCATCATCTCAATCCAAAAACCTAAATGCCCACCTAATTAATTTATTGCACGTACTTTTCAGTAACATCACTCACTTAATTGCTCAGTGATTAATTATAATTCTAGTTTCTCATAATACAAAATATATCTAATTTACTCCTTTTTTTTAATTTTTAATCCAGGAAGGGAGACAAAATATGAACTCATGAGCCAACACTAATTAAAAAAAATAATCACAGTGAGTGAAGAAATCTATGACTAATCCGATTGAATGGATTGATTGATTTGGTCGATTTAATTGATTGAATAGGAATTTTCTTTTTTAAAAAAGAAGAAGAAGAACAACAAGAAAAGTTAGACTCCCACTGCACTTATTAGACAACCATATCAATGATCAATTAATTATTGGGGATCCAAAATTTCTAAAACAAAACTTGTGTTGCTCCCAAAGGAAAAAAATCAACAATAGGTAAATAAATAAATAAATGTTATAGGGAAATATGGGCCCTTCTCCTACCCATAAACTAGTATGACAAAAAGAATCTGACTCTTTTTTTTTTTCTCCCTTCACCCTGCTGCTTTTTGGCTGCCTCACTGTATGCCATGATATGAAAACTCTTACTTCTTCATCATCATCCCCATCAAATCAACCAACAAAAATAAATAAATAAATTGATATTTTCCTTGGGGGGAGGGATAATCCTAGAGAGAAAGAGATTTTTTTTACTTAATGTAAATTATTTTTCCTTGTTTTCTAAATTTTTTGAAGCCCTTCTAAAGGGATATTTTGGTCATTTTGCTAGGAGCTGAAAATAAAAAAAAAATACATGTAGGGAGTTTTTTTTTTATCACTAAATTAATTACCCTAAAAATTTGCGTTAAATTAAAAAAATGATGATAATTATAGATTAAGAGAGTAATAATAATAATATATGGCAGTGGTTTTAGTTATTATTATTATTACTACCCCCTCTTCTTCTCTCATCCCATTAAAGAAGGCCGCACCTCCATTTGCAGCTCCAGCTGCTGCCGCTGCAGTTGGTTCCCCTTCTCCTGCCTTCTCTCCTCTCCTTCCTCACAGCCCCGCGGTCCGGAAGGAGGCAAAAAGGGATGGGGAATTGCCAGGCGGCGGAGGGTGCGACGGTGGTGATCCAGCACCCGGGCGGACGGGTCGAGCGGCTCTACTGGCCGACGAGCGCCGCCGACGTGATGAAGAGCAACCCGGGCTTCTACGTCGCCCTCGTGACCCTGTACGTCTCCGAGGAGAAGCCGGCCGGAGACGGAGGGGGAGCCGTCCGGCTGACCCGGGTGCGCCTGCTCAAGGCCAAGGACATGCTCCTGCTCGGCCAAGTCTACCGGCTCATCACCTCTCAAGGTTTCCATTTACTGATCACAAGTCGATGGACGATAACTGCTTTACTTGTTGGTGAGGTTTTAATTGTTGTCGGTTGGTTTGATGATGATTGCCTCGGCAGAGGTCACAAAGGCACTGAGGCAGAGGAAGTATGAGAAGCTGAAGAAGACCCAGGCCGCTGAAATGATGAAGAAAAAGCAGCAAGAGGATGAGCAGGAACAGCACAAGTCAGATAAGGCACATCATCATGATCAGGTATTTAATCACCTTTTTCTCAATTCGAGTTGATGGAAATCCTAACAAGCTAAAAGAAAGCGAGATTTGAGCCCAAAAGGTGAAGTTATTTTTTTTAATAAAAAAAGTGGGGGTTTTGTTGGTCCAGAGGAGTTGAAAAAGTTCCCCCCCTTTTTTTCCAAGTACTTCAAACGAAATGCTCGACTAGAGAAATAACAAATTGATTATTCATGAAGATGATGGTGATCAAGCCCGCACCGCCGAGGCAGGAGAGGGATCGGCAGACGAGTAGCGGGCAGATGGCGGCGGCGAGAGGCCGCCATTGGCGACCTTCGCTGCAGAGCATCTCGGAAAACAGGAGGCTAACCAACATCGAGCATGGGGAGGAAGAAGAAGTTTAGTAGTTCCCACTAAATGAAAAGAGCAGATCTCAAAGCATGAGCTGATACGAAACGATGCTTTAATTTGAAGTGTTGTTGTCGATATATATATATATAGAGAGAGAGAGAGAGGGGGAGTCCTTGTAATTAAAGATCAAAGAGACTCTAATTTAATAATCAGCAAGCAGTTCATGGTGTAATCGATTCTGCCAAAAGCGTGGAAATGAAAAAACTGCATATATTTTGCCGTCTCTGTCCTCGTTTCTTCTTCCTTCTCTTTTTCTCCTCCGCGTCATTGCTCGTGCATATGGCGACTCAATCGATTATAATAACAATAAATTTCCAAAAAAACAAATCAATGGATGATAAGAAATGTAGAGTGGTCAACGACGCGGTTGGTAAGTCGAGATCCGCAAGTCCTTGATAGACTAGTGATCGACATTTTTTTGCTTTTGCTAATTCCCAGAAGGAATCAGCTGCAGGAAGTTTAATTCTTCGCCTTTATAACACTTGCCCTAACCCTAACCCTGATCCTTATTCCTAACTCAAAGTTAGATTCCATCTTCACATCCTTGTCCTCTTCCTTCTTAACAATTAGGTTTCATGATTTACTCACAGCCTCTGCAAATTATTAATCTTACCTTTAAAAAAAATTGAAACATCAGAGACATCAATGTCATATCGGGGTTAGGTGAGAGGGATAAAAGTCAAGTTGATTGGGTTTCCTCTGGTGGTCTACAACGGCTAATGTTCCTTCAAAATTAGTCTTCAATCTACACGTATCAGCTTGTCTGCAAAAAAACAATAAAAATTGGCACTGACACACCCGGGATTGAGGTCCACCTTCGATCCGAGCTAAGCAATCAACTTAGTGAAGTAACACTCCAAAATAATTAAGTATCCTACAAATAGTGAACCCATAAAAAATATTAACATGAACTTTGATTTAATCTTAAGCTGTAGTGTGAAATGTACTCTTCTTCAGAAATAAAACTTCTCAGCTAACATATTTTCCAAAAATAAAAGAGGATATATTCAGGTAACGTGTCAGTGTGAAGAAAGTACCCAATTTAAAGACCTGACACAGCAATCTGCATGTGGCAGAGTCGTCATCCAAGGATCCTCATATGAATCATATCCCTAAAGAAATCATCACTTGTTAGTGTGATAGTGAAGGCATTTAACTAGGAGAATATTATCTGAACAATATCCCATAAAGAAAGCATCATTTCTTATTGTATGCCAACCTGATACAATAAAAGGACAATATTGCATGAGAACCTAACTTGAAGGTACAACAGAAACCGGAAACCTTTAGTGAAAAAAAAAACAGAAACCGGAAAGGCGAAAGTTGCATGTTCAATTGAGAGATCAAACAATGAGCCAAATACAGACCTGTCTTTTGTTAGACTACAAACATGAGACAAATTAGAGTTGATAGACTTGAATGTTTGGGGCAAACTCGTTCTTTTATACCTCCATGCACTTGGACATGCAGCAGAATAAACTGAATACATACAACATAGCTGTAGGCAGTGTAATCACACTCCTCTCTCTTAGCAGGAAGGTCTCTCCTGAATAAGGACATCTCAAAGTGGATTTTTGGCGTACTAGAATGATCAATAGCCACCTCTCCACCAGCTCCAATAATCTTTACAATATGGTAGATATCCCATTGTTGTTCAATAAGTCATGTATCCAAGAGATACACAGCACCCAACTTGAGCATGCAAAACTGACTCCCTCAGGTTCTTGGTCCTCCTCTTATACATATAACAAGAAGCTTCACAGATCTCAATTTGCTGGAACGACCTTGAGAAGCTTTGCTAATTCATAGGACTTGAAATCTTTTCCCATGCACAAGCTTAGATCCAAAGGTGTCTTTCCATCCTAGAAGTAATGCCAAAAAATAAAACATCAATAATCTCATGAAAAATTCAATGCCGCTTGTTCACAAGCTTTAGTAGATGTCAGCATGCTGGATGTTTATATGCTGTTATGTACAGTTATCCAAAATATGGACGAGAAAAGGTTTAGAGTTGATCCTCAAAGATGTGATTCTAAAAGCACTCAGCATCTCTGAAAGTTGAAAAATGTATGCAGATCAGACCATGCTCCCATGGAAATGAGAAGAACTGATAGCTGCCAATAGGACAAATAAGAATTGCCATGTGAATATATGAGAATCTACGATTGTCATCTTGTGATAGTTCGGTACATCTAAAATGGGCAGACGCGTGAAGATCTAACAGATCACTATTTCCTGACAGTTGTGCTAAAACCTTATCGATGCCATTCACTCCTCATGGTCATGGACGCTTGCTAAGGATTTTGCAAAATGACATCAAAGTCCTCAAGAGAAACAGATAACTTTTGCAATCATCATTCTGCCACATATGGAGATGTTGAAACAAGAGATCATTTATTCTTCCATTGTCCTTACACACACAATGGATGGTCTATGTATTTACAACATTTACACGTGCAATTATATGACTTCTATTCCATGGAGGGTGAAAGGAGATAAGAAATCGATTTTGACACGGATTAAGCAGCTAGCTGTATGACATTGGAGCATGTGGGGAGAGAGAAATAGAAGATGCTTTATGGGAAAAGCAATACCAACAAGGACTTTAGCTGTCCAAGCAGCTGCAGTCCTATCATTTTTTAATACCCATAAGCCTCCCTGAGTATCATAAGCCATTGGGTGTATCACTCAATTAGGTTTGAGAAGTATTACTTTTGTTGATTGGGATGAAGTGCTTTATATAATGTGACGCTATAGTTTTTGCAATTTTTTCTGTATTTTCTTTTCTTCTCATTTCTTCTCATCCTTTTGGATGACCTATTGTATCATTTCAGATTGGTGAAATGAATGCAATTCTTCTTTTCAAAAAAAAATATATATATATCATTCTGCCACATATCGATTGACCATGAAGAAGTTACCATATTGCTGAACTGCTCTAATGCTTGGTAAGAAACCACATAGAATTTTGGATTTTAATAATCTACACAATTTACCAACGGTCTGATGATAATAAGAGATTCTTTTGTTTCTTATGCCTATGGTCAATGATTAATTCCAGTGAAGGCTAGTGGAAATAGGCCCACTGCAAAGCTTGTTTGAAGTATCAGGAATACCAAATTAAGAAAGCGTCGGCAGTCTCATATATTGAGAAATTTTGGTGAACTTAATTCATCGGTTCATCTTAAACAATTTTCTAAATATTTTGCACCATAAAGTCTTTCCTATTATCAAAGAGTTCAATCACTACCTTGTTCCTCCTTGTCTTATCAGCACCATTCACCAGCAGTACCTTTGCTATATCTCTGCATCTGGTTTGCATGGCAACATGCAACGGTGTCCAACCTTCCTGCATGATGTTTCACACCTGGAACGTAAGCTAATCGACACATGAATTTACAAATGAAAAAAAAAGGAGCAGGTCATACAAAACTCACATTATCTGCAACATTTACATCGACTTTATATTTTATTAGCAACTTCACAGTTTGCATAGCACCCACTTGAACCGCATGATGAAGTGGTGTAGCACCATCCTACCATAGAAGGACAGCACCCTAAATTAAACTTAAAAGAATAGCAGGTTAACAAGAAGCAAAACCAACACAAATTATGTCTTCCTCTTACCCTATCTCTGGCATGAGGATTTGCACCTTTCCTCAGGAGATGACTAATAACAGCCTCCTTTTTGCCAATAATTGCTTTATGAAGAGCTGTGAAACCATCCTGTGTCATGAAACCTAGTCAAGCTCCATGCTCCAGATAAGTCAAATAGTTAAAAGATCAAGGCAGTATGAAACTTACCTTATCAAGACAATCAATATCTGTACCTTGTTCAATTAATTTATCCATATTGGGTATCTGACCTGCTAACGCCATACTATGGAGAGGGTTCCACTTCATCTATAGTAAAATTTAGGTATGTAAGAATCTTATTTTTATTTAAAAGATAAATGAAAAATAAAAAATTATATAGAATAAGGAAAGTCTTGTCCCCATCCGCTTCATAGTGATTGATTATATGGCTCAATAGGAGATAAGCTATACTATTCAGGAAAACGGTAATCTAGGAGCTTTGGATATATGAAAGTAATGACCTAAATATGATAGCTGATTGACTTGCAGAACTTAACTGTTGATATTTTGCTAAGGTCTGGGACTTCATTCATTTGCAGAATAGCCTTCTCTTGGGGCTCCAAAAGCAATTCAACTTCTGCAAGACAATCAAGAAACAACAAAAAATAGTGGCCACATCAAAGAAAAATCAGAGCCCATCCTTGCATAGTAGCACAGATGTGTTATCACCTATCTTCCGATGGATGTTCCACAACGCAGCCATCTATCCAGGGCTAGGAAGGACACGATCTTACCATTGCATATAAGGACAAAGAAGAATATTTTATTGAATTAAACGTTTGATGCAAAATTATATATATATAGTGACACCAATCCTCACCTTTACTTTAGGCTTAGAAAAATGGCATAGAAATAACTTAATAAAAACAAAGGGAAACCAGTTCGCAATGTTGGAAAAGGATCTCTCATAGAGGAAGAAACAGACAAAACCAATCACTAGGCAAAAACACCGATACAAAAATTTTGATCACAGTATTATCAAGATTTGATCTCACTATTATCATGTGATCGTCACAGCACAAGCATCTCCAGAACCAAGCCAACTACCAATTTCCTGAAGTCTCGTGTAATAATAACAGAAGTTCCAACGAAAATACAGGGGAAAAATTTACCTCAAAAAAGGGTCGAAAACGGCAAGAAACTAGAACCAACAGGAGTAATAAAAAAAAACTCAGGCTTTATTCCTAGAAAGAACGAACTAATTAATTTTAGTGGCATTGACATGCCAAAAAGCAGCATTTCTGCTGCAAGAAAATTGTAATTGTCGTTAAATACACAACAGCCCGAGAAGGCGCAAAAAAAAAAAGTTTTTAGGCAACAATAAAGTTCGAAAGAATACCTTTAACAATCTTCTCGTACTCGTACATGGCAGAAATACTATCGCCGACGGCCGAAGCCCGCTCTTCTCCCTCGTTACTGGTTAAAGCCTCCTCTCCTTCATCCTCCATCCCCTCCGATTCGCTGTCGAGCCCATCATCCGGGTCTTCCCAGAAACCATCGGAAGCCAAATTAGTGAGCGAGGCAGCGCAACGTCTCCTGCCATTCACAGCCAAAATAGCAGCCCTGGCCGCTGCCGGCACCGAAGAGAGCAAGGGAAGAGGAAGGCTTGCGCGTGACAGTGGGCTGAACCTGCGGAAGGTAGAAGGGGGAAGGAGGAGGCGGGAGGAAGAAGACAGCATCGCTTCGGCCGTCATCTTCGAGCTCAGGCGACGGATTTGGAGATGGGCTTGCAAACGACAGAGAGCGGGACGGGATTTTGATATGGGGAGATGGGCTTGCTATCGACCGCTGGATGGGCTTGCTTTTTCATCGAGAGCAGATCCTGGTTGCACGAATATTGATGGGACGGATTTTGAGATGGGCTTGCTTTTGGATCGAGAGCGGATCCTGGTTGCACGAGTAATGATGGATCCGATCCGATAAAACATTGGGTTATCCAATTAAAGGTTGGCCGAAACAGCATAAACATGGTGCAAGCTGAGGTTGCTCGCAGAATGAAAGGGATATCGGCTCGACGATACAGGGTTGTACTTAGCAAGGACAAGTTCATCTTCTCCTGGCAAGAAGGCAAGTTAAACATGTTCATCCTCTTGTTATGAATCACACCACTGTTGCATCCTACAACTACAATCCATCTTTTTTTTTATAAAATCTGCAGGTTTCCTACAAATAAAGCACGAGGATTACTTGTAATACAGAGGAGGTGTTCGATGTGCTTGGATTCCCTTGCGGTTGGCTTGTTTGAGGTCAAATTCTTCTGTCCTGCTGCTAAACTGAAACTGAACATGCAGTAGTAGAATACCGCATCCACAGACCAAGAAGCTTAATCCGAATCGGAGTCTTCACCTGCCGTCCATTTATTCCAATCCTTGTCGACGTGCTTTTGGGCCCAAAGCACTGCTGCCCTTGCAGCTTGAGGAGCTCCAGGAAGTCCTTTCTCCCTGAGTGTATCGGCCATGTCGATGAATGGAATGACCAAAAGTGTCCCTGGGCCGCCGTATTCTGTGTGTAGGAATTCACTAAATATCTGCAGCAAAACCAACATCATGTGATAAGTTCCATTGGGAGAAAACATCCACGGGTTACCAGTTTGATGATATATATCCTTGTGACGGAAATAATGAATAGCAGAATGTCACTCCTACTAAGATGACATTGTTGAGTGTCCTACCATAACTTGGAAAAGCAAAGCACTCCATGCTGGAAATGATAAATAAAAAAATCAATGAAACCTCACAATTATCTCAACGAAAAAGCTTATCAGAAAAGTACTAAAGTTTTTGTTAGAATGGTGTGATCCAGCTGCCCGCAATGTGATTATTCAAAATATTGTGGCAAAGTAGGTCAACTTTCTGAGAATGACCTACTTCACAGCATTAATTACATACAAGAACTAAGAACTAAGTTTGGCAATGACAAGCAGTCTCATCTACTTCTCTAGAGGAAAAATCATCTCACAATATGGAGATGCGAAGAATTGAGGGGAGAGAGCCCTGATGAGATGCAAACAAAACATGAAAGTCACACAGCATGGAAATTTATCTAGTTCTCTAATAGGTAGTCAATAGGAGCAGATGGATTTATATGATTTGGTCACTAGAAGTACAATAATAGCAAACTCTTCACTGAGGTGGTCAGGTACGACAGCAGAATAACAATGATCCTCGGATATACGAAGCAATACATGGCATTTCAAACTACAAACAGGACTTTTTTTATTCTTCTACAGAAAGTGTACAAGACAAACAAGGAAGTCGGTGCATGCATCATGTTCTAATGCAAGCAGTCAGAACTGTTTATGGATATGGTGGTTTACAGTCTGATATAGAAGCCATACCGTGGATAAAGACCATATTTACACTGAAATCATAGGAAGTTCATACATCCTCTACTCTTGATTCCTACTATATGAGGCTAGGTCACTTTCAACATAATACATGAAATGTTTTACATCTAAGTCATCATAATCTTTTCTCTCCGTTGATGTTTTTCATTCCAATGCTACGAACAAGGATTTAAAAATAGTAGTCTGTACCAGTTTCCCTTACTGAATGTATATATGGTCGGAATGGTACAAATTGGAAACTAATTCCATAGAAAACAAATGTCTAGCTCAGACATGTACACAAACATTTTAGTTTTTATTTTTTTTTACAAAAAGGTGCAAGTGATGAAGGAGCTTTTGAACTTAAACTCAAAATTGCTATACACAACATGGGCCTGAAATCCTAGCAAATCCATCTCTTCAAGGCAAGCAAATAATACCAGTCCATATTTTTATTTATAGCTGCAACTTCACAAACTTGGAAACTTTGGCTAGTTAGTAGTGCTTTTGATCTCTCCAGTTTTAAGTTAATTAAAGGATGTCTTTATTTCTGATAATTATCTTCAACATACCTCTTAGATGTTGAAAATAAAAAACATATCTCTTATATGTTATCATTACCATAATTCCAAAACAAAATTCAACAGTATATTATAGGATAATTTACCCTAGCAGTGGATTCACCTAATAAATTTAAGGTTGGATAGCCAAGGATGATGCAGAAAAACCTTTTTCAACACATGAATTAACCTTCTTGAACATGATCGTACCGACCACAGATTGTCGAACAAAAACCCCCACGTCTTTGGCTACTTATACATCAATAATAGATCAGAGAAATAGTCCAATAGGACTCAGGTTTAAACTACTCATCTTTAGACCAGACACTAGCTTTCTTCACTTGGTAAAGTTACTTTCTAGCATATGCATATATAAAATGCCCTTGCCCTAAATGAGTGTTAAACATGTTTAGAGCTAATTCCTTCTCAGTTCTACAATGATTGACAATAAAACACTTAGTACTAAAATCATAGAAAAGAATTATTTTACTGACATGGAGAAAATTGTCATCACAAAAGAAGGACGAATGTCTATTGTTCTAACAATAGCAGGAAGATCTAACCTCAGTGCAGACATCAACGACTTCCCCGATAGAATCTCCAAAGAACTCGTCATTCTTAGTCAACTTTTCCAGCATATGCGTCTTGAATCTGTTTACTTCCTGGACGCCAAAGGGAAATTATTTTTTTTTTTAAAAGGCGTCTTTCAATATGGAAAGAGTAACAAGCAATGGAGGAGGGGAACGGAGGATGTACGGTTGCGGCGAACTCGGGAATGGGGTCGGGAAATTTGTATTCAGCGGCCTTGCAGAGGAGGCGGTCCGGTCGACGAGAAGCGCGCGGGGGAAGTTGGTGTACCGGGGGCGGAGGAAGGGAAGAGAGGCGAGAACGAGGCAGGAGTAGCGAGGGGCCAAGGAAGAGAGAAGGAAAAGGAGGGGAAGAGGCGGGCTTGAACTTGGAGGGAGGCGGAAGAAGGGAAGATAACGAAGCCACAGAAGCGGTGACACCCGCCGCCATGGCTAGGGAGGGAGATGAAACACTGAGAGTGGAAAAAGGTCACAAAATATGTCGTTTGGATAAAATATCATGCAAACTATCTTTTAATATATATATATATAATTCTTTTAAAGATATTTGAATTTTATGTAATTAATATACATGCTTACAAAAATTTTTCAACCGGAGAAAAGATAAGCTGCATATTAGAATTAGTTCAGTATAAAAGTACAAAGATTATAGTCCATGTAAAGAAAAAATTGAGATAAAAAATTATTTATTCGAATATCCTTAACGGATGATTTATATACTTGTAATATTAAGTCATCTCACTTATTTCGTAGACCGTAAAAAGAGATAATAACTTAATATATTTTATAGACTGTAAAAAGAGATAATAACTTAAATTGCATAAGATCAAACAATTAGTTACATGACATTGAAGTATATGACTTAAATTACATAAGATCAAGTTATATGACATTGAAGTATATGACTTAAATTACATAAGATCAAGTTATATGACATTGGAGTATTTGGAATTAAAGAAATAAACTGTAAAAAGAGATAAGAATTTAAATTGCTTAAGATCAAGCAATTAGTTATATGATATTAAAATATATATAGGGTAAAAGAAATAAGAGATACTTTATAGATAAATCAGTATCAATAACCTTAACCATACGAGTAGTTCATTTAAATTTATTCAAATTTACCAAGGATATATTATTAATTGATTCTGTTACTCTATGTAAATTTTTTATCTTTATTTTCACATCTCATTGGATAATTTATCTGTATCTTTTTATATTGGATAATTTTCTTTTTAGATTGGATAATTTATTTGTATCTTTTTAAATTGATAAAATGAATGCAATGCTATTATTTTAAAAAAAAATATGTTTATAAAATATTTTTAAAACGATAACTAAAATAAAAATGCAATAAGAGGTTTCTTCAAGTGATTAGAAAAAAGGGAAATGCAATCTTTTAACATCTAAAAACATTATCCACATCATACAAAAAAAGAAGCCCCAGTAGACACCAAAAATGGTGACTTGCACAACCTTTTTTTCCCTTATTTTTTTTCTGGTTATTCTTGCTTGCACTACACATAATCCACCAAAACAAAGAGAAGGGCTGTGAAGGAAGTCAGAGGTTTCTCTCATGAGGCTCAAGCCAAGGGAATCCAAGCACATCGAACACCTCCTCCTCTGTATAACAAGTAATCCTCGTGCTTGATTTGGAGGAAACCTGCAGATTATGAAAAGGAAAAAATAGGATGCAACGGTGTTAATGTGATTCATAAAAGAGGGTGAACATGTTTAATTTTACCCTCTTGCTAGGAGACGATGAACTGGTCCTTGCTAAGTACAGCCCTGTATCGTCCAGTCGATATCCCTTCGATTCTGCTAGCAGCCTCAGCCTGCACCATGTTTACTCAATATTTAAATGCTGCTACGAGCCTGCCTTTGAGCGAAATTATAGCCTTTCTTCATTAGATGCTTACCGTCTATTTAGAACATCATTTCCAGTCCAGGCTATTAGTCCAAAAGCATATCGATCCCGTGGGTATACCTGTTTGCATAAGATAAGAAACCACTCTCGTGTTGCAAACACATCGTGATGCATGAGAAAAAAATAACAACTATGCATAGCTTTTCTTCATTAGAAAGCTTTGGTATTTTACCTTTAGGTCAATCCGGTGTCGTAGTTCTCTACCGGGGTATGTGCAAAGACCGAAGTATGTGTCTACCCCAGAATCAGTGCCCTGCATTTTTGCTTAAGTTAATGATGGATAAACAGATCATGAGAGACTACGAAGATAACAAACGGAAAGCAATTAGGCAGAATCCTTCTTGCCTCAGTGCTATGCATGCTAAAAATCAAGTCTTCCCTCAAGAAATTGATGTCCTTCAGATGCTGAACATACCTAGGTAAAAATCCTATATGGCTGGAAAAGAGAATTATGGAAAAGCATGAATATTCTATATAAGTTGTTCCATATAAAAAAAACATAAAAGAAGGAAAGGATGACTGACAAATACTACCTGTTCATTGATAAATCTAGAGTTTGGCAACTCATCTCCCGGGTTTGAGTTTTTTCAAGACAGATGTGAATAAGATGTTGTGAGATATATAGCAATTACCTTTTCCCATCAGGATGAGTTATTACAATATCCAGGTCTCCACAAGTAGCTTTTCCACGCCTATATGATCCTCCACAAACAACAATTACCTTCAAAAGTCAAAAGAAACCAACATGGTTCACTTTGATAATGCCTGAAACTTATTAAAACTTACTGTGATAACAAAATTTGGGTGATGAACAAATAGCTCTACTTAATCAAATTACCTCCCTGCTTAATTATAGAAAATAAGAAGTCGCTGCAGATATGTTTTACAATATAAAATCATGAAATAACTTATTATTATCCAAAGCTCCTCTCCTGAATGACATCCTTTTGCTGAATGCTCACAGGAAAAAGTTTCTGCAGGTCAATTGGAAGTAATAGCTTCATAATTTTTTTCCCTCTTTTGGCCTATTTATGTTCATCTGCACAAAACAATCAGCTTCCTAGGTCCTTTCTTTGTTATCTATTTATTTCCTTGATATCAATCTAATGCCTCTAATCTCCGCTTCCATTCTTATTTTGATGATACTAGTGCCAGGGCAGCAATGCTCTACCATTCTGTCTCAACTTTAGGCCGGTAATATGTGGTTCAATTCCGTTCCAACCTCCATTACTCAATATATACATAATAATGGGGATTGGAATGGAGTTCAACCTCACATTACCCTGTACCAAACAAGGCCTTAAGTTATTGATGACAAACATCCATCTCTACACATGACTGAGTGGTTCGTCTTAAAGGTGAAATTCTTCAAGGAAAATAATTAAAGATAGATGACTTAACCTGGAAGCAGTGTAGTTTTCTGGCAAATATACACAGGTCAGACGTACCAACACCATAACAAATAGATGTTTAGAGTACACACAAATGCAATACACGCTCACCCCAGGGAGAAGTTCATTAGCAGCTTTCTGCAAAAGCAACTCCATGTCTTTAGCCTACATAAAAAAGATACAATAAGTGTTAGAATCACATTTTCTTTTCTAAGAAAAGAAAGGATAAAAGATCATGAACCTCATGTCGGGGAATTCTTGTCTTGATATCATCAAAGTACTTCAGACCTATCTTTTGAGCGGCTGTCAAAGTGCTATCATGTCTTAAATCATCAAGTGTACGATGCCCTTTTTCATACAATTTAAGTGCTGTGGCAGGACCAATGCCCCAAACTTCACCAAAAAGACAGACTGTTCGAACCTTCAAGAAAATTATGATCAAGATTTTGCACGGAATATATATATAGAACTATGACCACCACAATACAAACTGGCGGATAACGTGAAAGGAAACCAGATAAGTTTTCAACATAAATTTTCATTAAAAAGGGCAACACAACGAAACTATCTTTTTGCTTTATGCATTGAGCGTAAGTATCAATTGCAGTTGAAGTCTTCTTTTTTAGGCAAGTCACTTCTTGCGAAAAACTGAACAGTCAAACTCACACAAAACCACTGTGGTTAAAAATCTAAAAGCAATGCATCTCATAAGCAAATAGAAACAAATTTAAAGAGAAAAACTTATGACAATAATCTAAAGACAAAGCAGGACCATAGACTAGAGAGGAATCATACTAGAAAGACTTACCTCACCAGTGGTATCCAGGAAACTTTGAGTCATAATACATTTAACATTAAGAAAAAAGATGAAGTTACGAGCTTAGTCATTACCTTTTCATCATTCTCAAAGTGCTCTAATTTCGACAACTTTCCTGTGGTCAGTATTTCATGAATCTGCATATAAAATTTATTCATTAGTAGCCATTCATAAAAAAAAGCAAACCGGGAGAATTAAATGCATTATTCTAGTGAACCGACTAAAGATATCTAAAACTACTGATGATAAAAAAGAAACGAGCAGCAAAATTTTTGGCACTACCAAAGAGATATGTTTTTTCATTTTATTTCTTCACTTTTTCATGGCAAAACCACTTTATCAGGTTAAAATATAGGCATATTGTTGCTACTCAGTTCGGGTATTCAATCACTTAGATGTATTATTTAATTTGGTTTGGTAATGGCATAGAATGTAATGTCGAGAACCTCCTAGTGCAGATAGATTACTAAGACTCCAGCCATATTATGATAGAGAGAACTTGTAGACTTTCACTTGTAAATACGTTCCATTCAGCATTTGAATATAACATTCTAACTAATTGAGAAACAACTATTCAGGTTTTTCCACGAGGCTAGGGAACTTTGCTTTATCACAATCACCTTATACTATGAAATTAGTAAGACTTCACATCATAGAATCAACGAAGAAACCTCACTGTACTCACTGTAGCACATTCTTTCAGTTAGTTCACTATCACATCTTATATTGGGATGAACAAGTTGTGGATCATGTTAGATACACAAATGAATTCCATGTTATATCCCAATAAACAAATGACTGCCTCAAAAATAGGGAACTAATTCGTTATAATCTGTTCCAGCAGAATGACCAATAGTACGGCATAAAAAAATCAATAACATAAAAATGATTTTCCTTGATCTGTAGCAAAGTGGATGTTAGCGATAAAAGAACACAGCTGAAAGAAATTGCTTACGTGATCCTGTAATGATTTCCCTATTGTGGGAAGGTTTTTGACCTGGTCAACATTAGTGATTCTAAAAGGCAATTTCTCAATAACAGGAATAGCCTTGTAGTAGCTGAATGACCTCCTTTCGTCTCCTAAAGCTGGGAAGAGGCAATAAATGTGAGTATGAGCATGCAAGCACTGAGGGCAACAGGGCGCAGCAGACACTATCTACATCTATACCTCTATAAATGTCGATAAGCTTTCCAAATATTTCAGTAATGTTCTTATTTAAATCTGGTGGATTGTATGAAGATTGCAGGGCAGCACCAGCCTGATATCACATAAGATGAAACACTCATCATAAACACAAATATCCTCCAAAAATATTTTCATGAAAATAAGTTGAGCAGCACAAAAATGTTAACAAAACTGCATCAACAGATATGTTGAAATTTCTTTTTGGAATTTAATAAGTCTTGAATACACAACCTCTAGTGTCATACCGCTTTAATAATATAAGTGTACACTTTGTGCCCAACAGATATGTTGAGTTAATAAAAGATTTTACTAGTTTTCAATGGTTTAAGTTTTTGCTTGGCATCAAAAAAATGAAGCTTAAGAAACAAAAGTTGCAAATGAGAAAATAGCTGAGTAATAAATGGAAGATTCTTCCGGTCAATAATTATAGGTGGATGAAATAGGAAAGGATCAATCGGAAGTAGGTCTCAATTTAATGGTGATTGGCAGTGAAGTTGGATGTGTCACGTGACAACATATCCAGTATGATGTAAAAAGGATGCAGAGTTGAAACTTCGGAAAAAAAAAACATTGTCAGCTGTGGTTACTAGATGTAGCAATGGTGAAGAGAACATAACGTCTAACAAGAAAAAAAAAACTATAATTTTCTGGGAAGAAAGAGGTAACTATATGTGAACAAGACTTGAATATGTTGCCAAAATGGTACTGATAATTATGTCGACATTGACTAATAACTTCATTTGAACTTGGGAAAAAGGTTGCATAAAAATGATAAAAGTTAAGTATACAAAGACACAGAATTAGTCTGTTAAGGGAATCCAGGTGCATGAAGTAAAAGAAGATCAAAGAAAATATACTGTGTGAAGGAGACTTGAATATGTTGCCAAAATGGCACTGATAGTTATGTTGTCATTGGCCAATAACTTCATTGGAACTTGAAGAAGTGATTACAAAAAATGATAACAGTTAAGTAGAAAAAGGCACAAAATTAGTCTTTAAGGGTATCCAGGTCCTTGTTGGTTTATTTTCACACAATTCACAAGCATATGAAAGAAAAGTTTTGCGAGTGATAGAATTCCAGGAATTTCTCCCTATATGTTTCTTTCCCTTCTAACATTATGAATACTTAAGATTAAGAATTGGATTAAACTTTACCTTCTTGATTTGTCTATATGTTCCAGTAGGATTCACAAAGAAATAATAAAGATAAATACCTCATTTTCTGGTGTACCAGAAGCATCATTGCCAAAGGTAGAACCTTGACCATTAGTGTGGATGCTACTATTGCGGATAGGTCTCTTTCCCTCCAATAGTTCCCCAGACTCACCATGAATTACAGAATCATGATTTTCTGGTCCAGGTGAGTTCTCTTGCTTGTTCCTGCTTTCTTCTTCCCGGTTTGATCCTTTCACACTCTCTGATCCATCACTTGAAACTTTGGCCCGTTTATTGCTAAGCATATTAGAATTTTTTGCTCCAGATGGTTCAGGAGATATCTTGCCAGAGGACTTATCTGATTCATCAACACCTTGACAATTCAACAGATAAGGATCCTCAGCTATTTTTTCTCCTAATTTTAGACAGTCCTCCAGCCATTGGAAACGAAGTAAACTCTGCAAAACAGTGTTTTGAGAATAAGATGCTATAGGGTAGCAAACTGAGAATCTACCGCATTACAATTTTCAATATAAAAAAAGTCAGACAAAAAAGTAAAAATGGACATTCATTTTTCTACCAACTTCTAGGGAGACATTGGAAGGCACATGACAAATTGGATTGGGATTTACTTTCAATCTATGGGCTAAACGAGATGACTACTTTTCATCTTTAGCTGTTGAGGAAATTAAACATCATGATCTAACAACTGTTGGATTTAAATTTACTTACTTTCCATCATAAGAATAATTCCTTGTTCTTAACCATTGATCACAAAGTACTGTGGGCATTTTCATCAAAAAGAAGTATTGTGGGCATCCAAAAACGTTACCCAGTTTGTGATTCAATTATGCAGGCAAGTAGAAATCCTTTATGCTTTCTCCTTTGTTTGATTGAGATATTTTTCTCTTTCTCCAAATTGCAGTATAGGAGATAAATTCCATTTACCAATGCTTGGTAAACTATAGTCAAATACAGAAGAAATCATCTGTTAAAATTTACAAATTCCAATTTACAACAATTGCTTGGTAACATACAACAAAGAATAACTTCCCTCAAAGGAAATGAATAACCATTATTTAAGGTAAACACATTTCCAATTGGTCTTATGACATTCTGTTCCTAAAGTACTAAGTTGCAGCTTAGGGAAAAATAACTATATAATGTTATTCTTTGAAGAGAAAAGCGCTACTTGTTGGAGAAGCACCTTGAAGTTCATCTAACCAATCATCTTCAAATATCTAAATAATCCAAAACCCTCAAAATAAAGGGAAAGCAGCTTTTAGCTCATCTAAACAATAAAAAAGATACTTACTCGTTTATGTCGATGAAATTGTTCCTGGTTCACTTGTTGGAGAAGCATATTATAGTCAAGAGCAAAGATATGTGTAACTCTCTTTGAAAGTTTTTCATCAATCACAGCTCCCATTTGAGTTAGCTTTTGCTTCCATATCTATTTGACATAAAGATGTAGGGATTAAAGCAGAAGTTAAAAGTTCCCATATTACCGATGGAGGTAAAAAGTAAATGATGAATGATTCATCATCTTGTTTCCATAGTGGATAAAGCAGTTAAGAATTCAGAATAAGGTATCTCAAAACATTCTGATAACCAAATCCAGTACCTAATTGATATCAAAAAATCCAGCACCTAATTCAACAAGAACCCCCGTACACTACGAGACGAGTTCGATACCCAGATACGCAAAGGTTCCTCTTTTAAGCAGGCCAACGCGGGTGCGCTCTTCCAGAAATTACTCCATTAAAAACTACGCTTTTAAGTTGATAAAAGCTCTTGAAACCTAGAATCGAGCACGAGGATCACTACTGGTACAGCATGATCCCATATTTTTGATATGCCCGATTCTTAAGTACCAGAAGCATGGAAGGAGATGGAAAGACCACGAAATACAAAGACGAAGATGGAACGATTACCTCAAGCCTCCGAGCTTGGACGCCCCGGGGGACCAAGAAGACGACCATGCCCTGGAACATGCCGTCGGGGACTGGAGAGGGAGAGCGCTGAGACTTCCTGGAGCCCCCTCTTCTGGTCCTGGGCGCCATCCGTTAATTCTCTGCAGTCCAACTTCAATCCTCGCCGCCAAAGCAAATGGCTGTCCTTTTAGAGTTCGAGATGCTTGTAGTCGGCCGCCATCAGCAGCAAAATGGCGCGGGGAGTGGACGTAGAGCCAACCAAAGCGGTGATCCAATCGATTTACTTTCTCAAAATACGACGAGCCAAAATTTTTCCAAAACCTAATTGCAGACATGGTTATTAAATATTAGAAAACTCAGTGCATATAAGAGTCGATCAGAAGAACAAGCAAAAGATCACATCATCTTCATAAAAAGCACCACCTACTCAAGTTTATATTATAACAGGTGAAATGTCAAGATAAACATTACCCTCGATTTCATTACACACCTCAATTTATTAGATTCTCTACATTCAAATCCACACTTTATTATGCATATCCCACACCAAAAATATTAAACAAAGAAAAGCATACTCTTCCCAGATAAAATATACAAAGGCAACCTTAATCCTCTGAAAGAAAATGAAGCATTTGTTGCTGAACATTGCAGCAGCTAAGTTATGAAACCTGGACACCTTCGGCCATCACTTTATCAGTCATCACTTTTCCAGGCGGCAATTTTTGGGCTTCAACCACTACTTGACCAGCAGGCAATTTTGGGTCTTCATTGACCATCACTTTAGCAGCAGGCAAATTTTGGTCTTCATCGATCAGCACTTCAGGCAATTTTAGGTATTGCTGCTTGTCGTCTTCAACCTTGTTGAAGTTGCTGAAGTTGCCCTTGCTCATGAACAGCTGGGAATGATGGTGTTTGCAGTAAAGTCTTCCTTCATGCGTTATGAAGTTGGATGGGCTGATGGTGCAGCCGCCATGGCTGCACCTGAAGCAGGGCCGATGGTATGAGTTTCCATCAACGGCAACCTGAGAAAAGAGATCAAAAGGAAGTGATACTGAAAATTAGACATCCACATAATACAGATTTCGACGTATTTTAGGAATCTCAAAGTGAACTACGGAAGATCTTCACGAGAACATGAAATAAAGAATATGAAACACCAATTTTACCTTCTCAATTGGGTAAACTGTTTTCTTGCACACCACACATTTCTCTTGTGTTCCAAGAAAAACACTTGAATATCTGCTACTAGCACCACCCTAAGTATATGAAAAAAGAAAAAAAATACGTTATATCCATAATTGCAAGGAAACAATATGCTGCTTTATATCTCACAGTACCAGTTGGCCGTTAGATCTTTCTACTTTTGCAGATTTTGGAGCACCTACAACAATAAAAATTTTCTTTTTCAGCATTATAAGCATCACAAATGAATTAAGCTATTTAAACTGCAAAATATACACATATATATTATACCTTCAAAACTTCTATCCAATCTTCCAGTCATCTTGAGAAGCTGATCATAATGAGGCTTGCAGTAAAGAACTCCATCAATGGAGCTATAATTGCTCAACTGCATTGTTAGTATAACGAAATCAGTATTTCCAAGATTGCGAAATGAATTTAACCTTCAGACAAGAAATTATATTTTAAAAACGTAAGAACTCCTTTTGGAAAGAAGAAAAGAAACATGTTTTTTTTTTAATAATGAAGAACAAACATGATTAATAAACATAAATTGATGAAAAAGCAACATCTGCTTAGGTCCAATTTGGTTCAGCTTTCAATGTACATCAGCAAAGCGGCTTAACCTTCCTTGTAATGTTACTCATCTTTGCTATGTAGTTTTTTGCTGTAATGTTTCCTTCTAATGTTACTCTCCACCTCTTTTGAGGATTTCATATCCTGTAGAAAAAACTTCTCATTTTCTTGAGACATGCCCATCAAATATGAGATCGAGGGAGGATCAATGCATGCAACCTAGGTTTAGAGAAGCCTTGTTACCGGGGCATGCTGTGCCCAGGCTTGGTCTCACACTCAACAATCTCGGCGTTACCAGTAAGCTTAAGCTGTGCAGAAAATAAGAAATGCACTTTTCTCTGACTTGGTTCTATCTCTTGATTTTTTGTGCTTCACTTATCGGTTACTCTTCTTCACATATTGTCATTTAAATTTTGACAATTCTAATCAAGTTATTAGTACTTGAAGTCACAATCTACAGAATTTCCTGAACACATGTTTCCAGTCCATACAAGATACTTTCTTTTTATCATCTTACAGCTCTCTCTTTTTCATTAGAGGGAAAGAAAGTGTTCAATACACACTCTTTTAGAGCCAAAGAGGAATGAATTGCTTAGATTTTTCATCAACAGAGTGAAATCAATCACTGCCATGTTTGTAGTTCCAGCGTTCACTCAGAAAAATAAATAATTATTTCACAAAACATGAAAGGAAGAATATAATACTAGTGTTTTCAGGCAACAAAATTGGCTGACTCGCTATTCTTCTCTTCAAAAGGGAAACGGGAGGTCAAATGAGAAAGTGGATGAACAAAATTCATAAACAAAACAAAATATAAAAAAGACACGATTAACTAATCCTAATCATAGATAAAGCAATACCAAAAAAATCATCACAACAGACAAAAATCCCAAAAAGAAAAAGAAAAAAGAAGAAGAGAAAAGACAGGATCACGTCGATCGTATCGTTTTCCTCACCCCCTTATGATGATGATATTTCCTCACCATTAAATCCAAAAAGGGCAAAAGAATTTTGATCAGACAAACAAACAAACGAATACTGAAAGGCACCACAAATTAACAAGCAGAGAAAGAAAGTACTTCAAGTTTCCAACACGAAAATTGGGTCAGGACAAGGATCGAGCACCTTGAGTGTGCCTCTGCAGTGGTGGCAGCGGAAGCACGCACGGTGGTAGATCCTGCCGTCGGCGGCCAGCTGCTCCACCAAGTAGACCTTCTTCTGGCACACTTGGCACTTCTGCGTCGTCCCCCCGAACATAAGCGACGCCATGATCACGCGCCCTGCGAAGTCCAAACGAGGCAAGATTGGTAGCAAAAGGGAGGCTTCCGAATGGAGACGATCACGGGTGGCAAGGCCCTGTTTTTGGTCTCTGGATTTGGCTTCTTCTTGGATTAGTCGAAGTACAGCTCAGAAGAGAACAACTGCGGCATGATGCAGTTGGTGACGACATGCTTTTTTGCAATTAACAAAATACACAAGCAATCTACGTGTACAACGAATTAAACTTTTTTAAGGATATTGACCATATTCCTAGTTTAGGTAAAATACCAGCGCCAGCTTTGAAGTCGCCGGTTGACTCATTAATGCTTTCGAGGACCTCCTCGGTGTTTGACTTCCATTCATCAGCGGCGGAAAAAGAACATTAAGAAGTTAACGCCAATATCATGGAGGGAAATATTTAATGCTTTTTGTTCATATTGGTTCAGTTGGTCAATCTTAATTGCTTTGACTTTTTAGCATCCATAGTTTAAATCGGTCAAAATCTGGCTCGAATTAATCCCCAATATTACTTGAAATTTGTTTTTTCTAAGCCAAACCGAATTAATACGAGAACTAATTAAGTTGATTTCCATTTAAATTTTACTCTTCCTCAAACCCCTCCGCGCCATTCCTTTTCCCTCTATTTCCTCTCCTCCTTCCTCGTTCACCCACTACTTAATTTGATTACCTCAAGAAATCCTCTGTCTCTGTCTCTCCCTCCCTCCTCCCTTCCTGTGGGGGAAGCAATTCCATCGTCGACGACGACTTCTAACCTGCGTCGCTATTATCGACCTTGGTCGATGAGCAGGAAGCTCATCATCATGGTGGCCTGGGCCGCTGCCATGGCCGTACTCCTTTGCCTAGCAAATGCGGGGACGGCGGAGCTCTCTCCTGATTTCTACAAGGAATCGTGCCCCAGGTTGGAAGAGATCGCGACGCACGTGCTCACCACCAAGCAGAGCGAATCCCCCACCACTGCCGCCGCAGCCCTCCGCCTCTTCTTCCACGACTGCTTCGTCGGCGGCTGCGACGCATCCGTGCTGGTCACCACCAATCCCTTCAACCGCGCGGAGCGCGACGCCGACGACAACATCTCCCTCCCCGGCGACGGCTTCGACGCCGTCATCCGCCTCAAGACCGCTCTCGAGCTGCAATGCCCCGGAGTCGTGTCCTGCGCCGACATCCTCGCGCTCGCCACCCGCAACCTTGTCGTCATGGTCGGCGGGCCGTTATACACCGTGCGGTTCGGCCGGAAGGACGGCCTGGCCTCTGCCGCGGCCTCGGTGACCGGTAACCTGCCCCGTCCCAACATGACCATGGACGAGCTCATCTCCCTGTTCGAAAAGAAAAACTTTTCGGTTCAGGAGTTGGTGGCGCTCTCCGGCGCCCACACCGTCGGCTTCTCTCACTGCAGCAAGTTCGCCTCGCGGATCTATGGCCAGAAGGACGACGGCTACGACGCCGGCCTCAACCCGAAATATGCGCGGGCGCTGCAGAAGGCGTGCGCCGGTTACCAGAAGGATCCTTCGCTCTCCACCTTCAACGACGCGATGACGCCGGGGAAGTTCGACAACATGTACTACAAGAACCTGCTGCTCGGGATGGGGCTGCTGGCGTCGGACACGGTGCTGGCGGCGGACGATCGAACGAAGCAGATGGTGGAGCTCTACGCCTCCAACGAGACGGCGTTCTTCGATGACTTCAGCCGCGCCATGGAGAAGCTGAGCTTGCTCGGCGTGAAGACTGGAGAGGAAGGGGAGATCCGCCGCCGCTGCGACCACTTCAACGTAGTTCCTCATGCGAGCAGCATGAAATCAACTGATGAACTATGAAAAGGATTTCTTTTTGTGTGTGTATGTGTTGTTAATTGTTAACTATTTAAAACATTAAAACAGATATTCTCAAATACAATATATTTATTTTTATGATTCTATATCAAATGGTTTTTAGTTAGTTTTATTTTTTAGATTAAAATTAAAGTTATTATTTAATCATGGAAGAGTGAGAGTCTGATCTGTAAATTAATGATAATAATAATATTTTAATTTAAGCATTTTAAATATAATTTTAGTTACTAAATTTCGTAAATCGTTCATTTTGTGATAAATAATTATTTTAGGGAATTCGCGGTGATAATGATTGATTACCCTAAGATTGATGCTGGCGCCAATCAACGGCTGGAATGTAACGGGCCCTTGGTATCCGCCATCCGGCGGCGAGCGGAACCTAATCCCTCCGCCGCCGCAGATGAGCCATGTCCGTCAGCTACAGCCGCCTCGCCGTTCCAGCTCTCTCCTCCTCCGTTCATCGCCACCCCTTCCGCCGCCTCCCTTTTCTCGCCCCACTTCTCCTCCTCAACGGCTTCAGCGCCGCTGCCAGCCCCAGGCATGCGGCACACGCCCCAAACCGAACCGCTGCCTCCGTTGAGGTATCCATTCCCACCCTACAATCCCTCTCTTCGCACCAGAAGGAGCAAATTTCACTCTACGTCCGCACCCTGCTTCAATGGAACCAGGTAGTTGGACGAAGCTAAGCATGAAAGTTGAGTCTCGGAACTGGTCGCTTCTGTTCCGGTTGTAATTGTTTGTGGATCTTCCTTATGCAGAAGATGAACCTAACCGCGGTGACGGAGGAGAGCGAGGTCATGACGAGGCACGTCGAGGACTCGTTTGCTATCCTGCGGCCGCTGCAGCGGTCTTACATGTCCCATTGTCGGAGTGCGACTTCTGACGATGGGCTCAATGTTGTTGACGTTGGCTCGGGCGCTGGACTACCTGGGTTGATACTTGCCATCGCCTATCCCAGTAATATACCCATTGTCCATCTATATTCTCCTCTTGACCGTGAATATGTAATTCTCCTGTGTTTGATCCATGATCCAGCAAAGACATGTTATGTCTTGGGACTGATTAAATCCATAAACCAATTATTTAAGGGGACAATCTGGTTAATGGGCGGATGAACGTAGAATCTTCTATGGAAATTGATTCATGAATGAGAAGTAGCTAAACTTTATATTCCATAAGATAAAGAAAGATCTAATTTAAATGCATGTCTTATAATATCCATGCCATTTTTAAATTTTAGGTTGGAAGATCACTCTGTTGGAATCAATGAAGAAAAAGTGCTCATTTTTGGAGCATATCGTTGAGCTTACGGGCTTGACAAATGTGCATATATTATGTGAAAGAGCAGAGGTATCGTGCATTTATATCTCATTTTTTGGGAAGTGATTTCTATGATTTATATTTTCTCATCCGCGTGAAAATTTTCTATCGGAGTTGGTTATTATCATCTCGACACAAAAAGGTACATGAACATGCAATGTGACATGTATCCAATAAGCATTAAAATCAATGGTGATTGACTAAGTGGTATTTTCTTCCTAATAATGAGCTGCTTGCTATTGTCGTCCAATTAACAGCTACGACATCTTTGCCAATATCCCTTATGGATGGATACCATAGCGGACGGACATGTTCCCATATAAGTCTATTCTTAGCAATTGTTGCTTGCAGTTGTTTATGTTTTAGGTTTCAGATGTCTCTTATATGGCTTCTTTGACTATTGGAATGGAAGGAAAGAAGCGATTTTGCTAGGAATATGAGATTGTAATGATGCCATTACTTCAGGATACAACTTCTTGGCTTTGACTAAGTATTGTACTTTCAACACTCATCTTACAGGTTGACAGAAAATCCTTCTAATTGTCAACGCACATGTTTCCATATCACGAGACATCAAGCATATGCAACATAATCTGTAGGATCTTCTCAATAATTAGCATTTTTCCTAGATATTGGTTTAATTTCTCTTGTCAACTTTGTTTGTATATAAGTTCGTATTTAGATTTATTTCTTCACATTTTTCTTACATACAACTTGTTTACTAAGAATAAATCTTATTGTAATAAAACTGGGATTAAAATTTTGCTGTAGGGCAGAATGTTGGCCAGTGTGTAGATTTCAGGGAGTCATTTGATGTAGCTGTGGCAAGAGCTGTTGCAGAAATGAGAATTTTAGGTAGGAAGGAAGTATATTTGCCTGTAAATACTGATGCATCTTATTTATGTGATTCACTATATGCAGCAGCTTAGATTTTTCTTTTAATACAGCTGAGTACTGCCTTCCATTGGTTCGTGTTGGTGGCTTGTTTCTTGCTGCTAAAGGCTCTGATCCTCAGGTAGCCTTTATTATTTTCATCAAATCAAATCACCTTGCTGGTCGTAACCTGATTAACATAATTTCCAATTAGTAGCATGAATGAGTAAGAAAAGAAAACCTTAATACGAGCTTATTCATTAATACTCAGACATAAGCATTTATGAACAGCAAGAAATGTTTCTTGCTTCTTTTTTATTAAGAAGTTTGTTATATGTTTTACGCAGGAAGAAGTGAAATGTGCAGATAATGCAATTCGGCTGATGGGTGCTTCCATAGTAGAGTTCTGCACAGGTTTGTGTATGCTATTTTCCTTTGATTACATATCTTGGAGGAAATATTTAATGAGCCTAGCAGGTTATTGTTTGACTTGAATTAATACGTTTTACACCAATGATTAGAACGAAGAATTGTGATGTGATTCACTTTTTATTCCGTTATTCTTGCTCATGCTTGATGTAATTGAACTTCTGATGGTTGACCTTGTTTTGCAAGTTTCGCTTCATATTAGGATTGTTATTTTGACTCGAGAAATTTTTTCCAGATTTAGCACAATTTGGGCTGTTGCAATTGTCATAGAGAGGGAACAGTAGCCCATTCAAATAAACAAGAGTGGAAGGTTTCAATAATACAAACTAAACTCAAATCATTCTGTAAGATTAAGGGGTAAGGAGGATATAGAGAGGTATTAGGAGTAGTACATCTTTACAAATGATCTTATCATTCAGCTTATTTGCTATGAATCTTGTATGTGTTGTTGCTAAGGAAGGGCAACTTCATAATTTTGCTTATGCATGTTATGCCTCGTCATAATATCAACAGGATTTAAAGCAGTGACATGAGGATTCTTTTAGAAGAATATGGGTTATTGCTAATTTGTCTGTGATGTTTACCACAAACTATTTGATTTTGCCAGTGACTACATGAAATGTTTCTCCTCATTTTCAGTGGAATCGCATGGCCCAAAAGGACAGCGAACGACTATTATCTATCTGAAAGACCGTCCAACACCGAAAAAGTATCCTCGTCAGCCTGGTATTCCCACAAAAAAGCCATTATGATGTGATCTTTATTTTTTCTTTGATCATATAGACAATGTAAATTTGTTTATTAAATTTTACTAACATTATTTTAGTAATACTACTGTTTCTGTGATCAGGGTGAATCTCTTCTTAGGAAAATAATGTTTTTATGGAAATGTATTGTACATTGCATTGCATCAGATAGAGATATCTGTGTGTCAAATTATACAGAGATCAATCCACGCATCTTAGGTAGGTAAAATTATATGATTTTGGATAACTGTTTTATGTTGGAATAAAACATGAGACCTGTCTATAAGACAAAGAAATGTTAAACCTAGCACTACAGTGCCTCGATGAATGGTCAAAGGAGATATTAGGCAATTGTATCCTTTCATTCTGTGGTTAAATATGAAACCATCCATTGCCTTTCTTCAAGGTATCAGTGAAGTTGCCTGTAGATATGGACCATCTGTAGGTTTTCTGCCCATCAAGAAGACATCCAACAATAAGAAGACAATTCTCTGGTGGTTAGATGATCTAAGTTGGAAATGTCTCCATTGCCAAATTACTTTTCTATATACATTATGCTTCCTGCTAGCTCAACGGATATAGCAAGTCACCTTAGCAGTAGATGAATGCCTAAAGACATTTTTTTATTTTTTTATTCTTTTCTTATTTCATGTGTTTATTGTAGTAATTGATCCTACCATGTATATTTGCTGATAGTTATTTTCCATAATAAAATTTTTGAAACTATTCTTCGTAGTTCTTAGTACCCGAGTTCTAAATTTACAGTGGGTAGAGAATTGGATTTTTTTTTTTTGTTCATTTGTTGAAGCATATAGACTTCTGGGCATATATTATATTAACATAGGTCAAATATAAATACTTCTGCTTTTCTATGATTGAATTCTCATTTACGTGCTTAACCTTCTTGCCTGGTTGGTCATCCACCTCACCTAAAACTAAGGCTTGGTGTCTCAAACCAGTTGCAAAGGAATGGCATGTTTCATATATCTTTCCAAAATTGAACCGGTTTAATTAGTAAGTTTTGACTAAAAATCAGATTAGTTAAAAATGGGTGACTTAACCCCTCTATTTTTTTTAATATATTTAAACTATACTAACTAGTTGAAATAGCTCAATAACCCAATTAGATAAGATTTTTAAAATGTTTGTTCAAATAGTTCAATTTATTCCTTATTAAGAAGCCATGTTAATATAATTTTAAGCAGCCATCATTCAAATGCTGTAGAATCTTTGAAAAATAATTATCATTCCTTTTATCAAATACTTTTGAAAATGCTTAAACATGACTAATCTAAGTAGCGTCTTCTCACAGGTATTAGTTAACATATGAGCAAATTGATAGCAGGCGTATCTATTCACGGTGGTATTAAATCAAACAAGAAGCAAATGCCTTCCAACTCTTTCATTAACATTTAGAACTTTCTTCCCACCAACTTCCCTCCCATTTTAAAATATTGACATCTGCAGCCATAAAGTGTCAACGTTGCAAGAAAAGTCCAAAAAATCCTTCGTTAAGCCTGCACCTGCACCACATATAATTATCTGCAGTCTTCTTTCCCTTTTGCCTTGAGGTTTTAAAGTCCCCGGTCGATAGTGATATTAATAGAAACCCTTCGCTAATTAGCTCTCAACCACTCTTCTAATCCAAACCCCATCCTTCTACCTCCGGGAGCCGCTGCCTCCTGCGACCATGACCTCCCTCCTCTTCACCGCCTTCGCCGGATTCTTCCTCTTGACTGCCTCTGCCTCCGCCTCCCCCGACGATCCTTCCCCTCCCTTTGCCAACCCCTGGCTCCCCTTCCAAAACCTCTCCGGTTGCCATCTCGGCGATGACAATCCCGGCCTCGCCGCCCTCAAGAGCTACCTCCAGAGCTTCGGCTACCTCCCTCCGGCCAACTTCACCAACGACTTCGACGACGCACTCGAGGCCGCCATTCGAACTTACCAGCAAAACCTTGGCCTCAACTCCACCGGCGTGCTCGACCCGCCCACCATCGACCAGCTCATGACCCCCCGCTGCGGCGTCCCTGACTCCGTCAACGCCTCATCCCCCTCCCCCCTCCCCGGCCGCCACCTCTATACCTACTTCCCCGGAGTCCCCACTTGGCCCTTCTGGCGTCGCAACCTCCGGTACGCCATCACCGCCACCTCCGCCGTCTCCATCGATCCCGTCGTCATCAAGTCCGTCTTCGCCCGCGCGTTCGCGCGATGGTCCGCCGCAACCATGCTGACCTTCACGGAGACGGACTCCGCGGCCGACGCCGACATCACCATCGGGTTCTATCGCGGCGCGCACGGCGACGGGGAGCCGTTCGACGGGGTGCTGGGGACGCTGGCGCACGCGTTCTCGCCGACGGACGGGCGGCTCCACTTCGACGCGGCGGAGGCGTGGGTGGCGGAGGGGGACGTGACGCGGGCGAGCTCGGACGTGGCTGTGGACCTGGAGTCGGTGGCGGTGCACGAGATCGGACACCTACTGGGCCTCGGCCACACGACGGTGGCGGGCGCGATCATGTACCCATCGCTGAAGGCGCGGACGAGGAAGGTGGAGCTGGCGAGCGACGACGTTCAGGGGATACAGAGTCTGTATGGGAGGAACCCGAGCTACCAGGGCGGCGCGGGGGGGACGACGCCGGTGACGAGCAGCCCGGAGACGAACGGAGCAGGAGGGGGAGGGGCGGCAGCCGCCGGGCGAGGCTGGTGGCGGTGGCAGGTAATCTGGTTGATGGTGGTGGCCCTCGTGGCGCGGCTGGGATTGTAGACTCGTGGTTACCGGCGTAGACCACAAAAAAATTAAATTACAGTGACGCGGTTCCTCTCCTTTTCCCTTTTTTCTTTATTTTTTCACATTTTTATTTACACTTATTTCTTTTCTGTATATATTGTTATGTTTTACGGTTTATTTATATTTATACTTAATTTATCTTTGCAATAGAAGCATTATGACGCAATAAAACCAAATCTTTTATTTAATAATGAAAATAATTTAAAATAATTAATATGCTTATAGTATTTTTAATATAAATGAATAACGGACGTAATATCTATTATTTTTAATATAAAAAGTTCTCCATCCTTTAATAATAGTTGTACCAAAAAAATGAGAACAGGACACGTCATCGGCTGGCAAAGCTTGTCGTTTCTCATGCCTACGGCCGTCTTAACTTCAATTTTTATGCCATTACCGCATACATTTTACATCCTCTACCAAAGAAAATACATCGCACTAAAATTTGAGCCGTCTATTGGCCAAAAACTATGGGCCCCTTTTCTCTTCCCAATAATAAGTTATATTTTCGTGTTTGCTGTTCGGATGAGCTATAGAGTCCTCACTCCTTCGGCCCTTATAAAATCTTGCTCGTACCGATCGGCCATTTCCGATGGCGTCGTTTCCTCTCCTCTCCCTCTTCCTCTTCCTCGTCTCATGGACGGCCGGCGGTGCTTCTCCGTTGGAGTCCTCCCACCTTTCTCGAGTGCTCGGGATTCAGGAGCGCGAGCAATCGCCGCCCTCCGACCAGGTGGCTGCCGTCCGCGGCTTACGGTCCCGCCTCCTCCCTTCACACGTTTCCAGCTTCGAGTTCGAAATCGTTCCAAAGGTTGCCAATTTTCCACGTTTTTAACCTCTTGAGATGCATATAGTGTCAGAGTTGGTGTAGTTGTAAATGTACCTGTGCTATGTAATATGTAGAATGAACTTGATGTGGATGAAAGGTGGGAGCTTGGTAAGCCACTAATGGCTTTCGCTGTTGGTACTAAAAGTCCTGGGTTAAAAAATATGCTTCTATCATTATCCTTCGAAGAAAAAAATAAAAAAAAGTTTGATTGTTACTGACTATCATATTAATTACAATGTTAATGAACAATTAACTTCTTGATAATAGTTAGATATAGGTTTGGTTGGTATGGGGTAATTAGAGGGTGGATTTGGAGACCACTTTCATTTTAAGTACAATGAACTTATATCCACCCTCTAATTACCAAGGCCATAATGGATTTCTTATCCATTATCAGGAAATATTGGATGGTGTCATTTATACATATTTTTCAGGTGGGGTGTGGAGCAATTAGAGGGTGGATTTGGAGACCACTTTCATTTTAAGTACAATGAACTTATATCCACCCTCTAATTACCAAGGCCATAATGGATTTCTTATCCATTATCAGGAAATATTGGATGGTGTCATTTATACATATTTTTCAGGTGGGGTGTGGAGCCAATGCACCTTGTTCACAGTTTTGTGTTGTCTGTGGCAGTAAGATCAATTGCATCAACAAACTTAGAAATCATCCATCATCTTCCTAATTGTTTACAATTCAAAGTTCTCACCATTTAATTTTCTAACTAGAAGTTGCTACAATGTCTGGTTTCCAGGATAAATGTGGTGGACAAGCATGCTTCATTATCAACAACCATCCATCAACAGATCGAAAAGGTTTTCCGCAAATACAGTGAGTATTATGGATCAATCTATATGTTTATTCCTGCTCATTATCTAATGTTTCTTTCTTACTTGTACCATATGGCCTTTTTTACGATGACTATATTTTTCAGCATATAAATGTTTCTAGCTCTTATTTCTTCACTCAACCAGAATTGATGTTTTAAGATTTTAACCTGCTTAAATTCTTTGACGATTGTATCCCTTGTTACTTCTTGCTTGAAAGTTCACATTGTTGACATCCAAATGTTGGTCTTTTCATGAGAATGAAACATGCCATAACATTTCATTGCCATTAGTATTTTTTGCATGCAGGTTTGTTTTTCATGTAGCCTTTTAACTGTGTAATTTTTACCAGAATCCAAGGGGCAACTGGTGTTGAAATTTCTGCTGGTCTCCACTGGTATCTAAAACACTGGTGTCTTGCACACATATCCTGGGAGAAGTCTGGCAGTTTGCAGTTGTCATCTATACCAAAACCAGGCTTCCTTCCTCATGTTCCTTCAGGTGGTGTTGTCGTACAAAGACCTGTTCCATGGAGTTACTACCAGAATGCTGTTACATCCAGTTGTGAGCCACCACATTTCTTTAACTCAGCTTTGCTTGTTAATAGTGTGCCAATTTTCACTATCATTCCATTATTGTCATGCGGATAGATTTTTATATGTTGCAATACTAACAACTTGGGAGTTGAATTGTATTGTTTTAAGATTCATTTGCATGGTGGGATTGGCAAAGATGGGAAAAGGAAATTGACTGGATGGCTCTCCAAGGCATCAACTTGCCACTTGCTTTCAGTGGGCAAGAAGCCATCTGGCAGAAAGTTTTTACAGTAAAATCCCTCTTTCGATCAAACATATACGTTCTGAGTTACCCTATAATCAAATGCTCTAAGGGAAATTTGTGATGGTCTTCTATCCTTCTCAGAGGTACAATATCAGCCGCTCAGAACTTAATGATTTCTTTGGAGGGCCTGCTTTTCTTGCATGGTCACGTATGGGAAATTTGCATGGGTTAGTTTTCTATTTGTCTGACTATCAAGTTTTTGAATATATTTGCAGTGGAATGTATGTATGCTGTTCAATTGTCGACTCTTTTTATGATTATAAGCTTTGAGTGCATGCTAGTTTTATTTTGTCTATTTTTAAATAATTTTTGTCTGTCTAATACTATTTCATACCAGATGGGGTGGACCTTTGCCTCAGTCGTGGCTCAATGTTCAACTTGCTTTGCAAAAGAAAATTCTTTCTAGAATGTACTCATTTGGGATGTTTCCAGGTATCTAGATTTGGATCCTATCCTTCTTTATGTCGACACTTAAAAATATATATTTGGACTTGTAGAAAACTACATATTAGCTCTAAATTTTTTAAGTGCGATTATCTCCAGATAATGAGTAGTTAAGAAAAAAAACTAAAAGAAATAGAAAATGCAAGATGAATTACAAGTGCTGGTCATGAAATGATTTAAATGAGTCGGCAACAAACAATTATCCTCCAGAGTCGGCAACAAGCAGTTATGTTTTTTATCATGGAGGATGAACATTTTACAACTGTTGCTAATTTAATTTCCCCCTATCACCCAGATCACTAGGATTCTGTAAAAACAGGCTTTCGCCCTCGAGAACTTTGAGCCCAATGCAGAAAATCGTCATCTTAAGAAAGAGCTGAACCCATTTCATGAATTTCATAAAACTTGACCAATATGTACTCTTTCTAGGTTGTTTATGAACTTGTTTGCATGAATTTCATTTGGATAATATGTATTCTTCAGATCTTTCTGCAGTTCCACAATTATTATTTTAACTCCACACGATCTTACTTGCAGTTCTTCCTGCCTTCTCGGGGAATGTTCCTTTAGCATTAAAATCCAGATTTCCTTCAGCTAGAATTAGTCACCTTGGAAATTGGTATGAACAATGGGCATAATCACTGTTCCGTTTTTGGTCTAAGTCAGCTACTTGTCTTTGCTTTGTTCATAAACCATGACATTTATCATTGGTGGCATAGGGGATTGGTGTGTCTGCATTATTATACTGTTTGACTATTTTTTTCAATCAGCATTATACTTTACCTCTGTACTTCGGTATAATAACATCATTTTCTTACATCAGCTTATAGAGAACTGTTGAAAAGAAGCATTTAATTTCTGAAAGAAAAGTTTTTCAACTTCCTGCAATGAACATGCTTAAGTTGATGGTATGCTCTGATTGGAATCAAACTTTTTGTTCTCATTCTACTTCTACCACATTGTTCTGGAATTGAACTGTTACCTTGAATTCAGGTTATACAGTTTATGAGAATACCAGTCTGAGATCAAATTGTTCATTTCATAGGATTTAGACGTGTTATCATTTCTGTTTATAGTATTTTATCAGTTTCTTATCATATTGTCACTTGAATTGTTTTATTGTACAATTGATGAAATTGAACTTAAATAAACTGAATCGAGTAAGGTCATTCACTTCCTTGTCATCTCTGATCATTTAAAACATTTCTCAGCATTTTTCAATGATTGTAGTTTCTTATTTCTTTTCTTCGGTTGCAGGTTCACAGTTCATAGTGATCCACGATGGTGTTGTACATATCTTTTAGATGCAACTGATCCTTTGTTTATAGAAATTGGAAATGCATTTATTGAAGAGCAAATTAAAGGTACTACAGTTAAGGTGTTTTTGTTTGACCGAGATATAGGGATGAATATTCTTGATAATATGTAACATGAGCCCCTAGCATGCACAATTTTGAAATTGTCATTTTTCACTGAAGTTGATGTTCTGGCTCTGTACTTAACATTGTTATTATTTATTTACTGGGAGTAAAAAAAAAATCAATCACTGCTGACCTGTTTTCATTTGTTGACACAAAAAATGAATCCAAATATTTATTTGTGTTGCTGACCATGCCATTTCCATTTAGCACAGTGAAAAAAATACTGGATTGCAGATCTGAAGTTCTTGATAGTCATAGAAAGCTATAGAATGATATTCTCTCATTGAAAAACTTTTCCTGTAATGAGAAATTATATTGAATTGCTGTTTTAATTTCCCTATTATGATTTGAATTATTTTTCTATATAACTAAAAACAAACTGTATTTTCTTTTTCTGCAGAATATGGCAAGAGTAGTCACATATACAATTGCTACATTTCCATTTCCATCTTATATATGGAAACCTTCATTGTTGCTGCTATTATTTTTATATTTTGCATATAAGCTCTTTTCATACATGATGATAACTGCATTTAGAAATAACACTGTGGAGGTTTTTAAGCAGCTGTTAGTAGAAAAGTAACGTTTTCACGTAACTGTCAGTAGGAAGTAATTAGCTATAACAGATTCGATCCTTAATCTGAAGTCTGCAATAAACTGATTCATTTGAAGCTTTAAGCCAAATGTTCTTCTTGGTGTATTCGCAAAAGTCCTTCTATGAAGGTTGTTGGAACTTGGAACACATCCATCCAGGTGAGGCTGTTTCCATCGAGATTAAGATCTGTTATAGACAAATCATACACAGCTTCTCACAAAGTTATCTGCTTATGTTAGAAGAGGGACATTGTAAAGCCTTTGAAAAATTCAGATATGATCACCAGAGAAGCCAGAGAAGTAGGTATTTCAGATTAGGATGGATAATATAGTTAGATTGTGGAAAGGGAGTGGAAGTGTTCCAAAACATAGCTGTTGAAATTTGTTTTAACTGCTCAAAGATATGGGGACATGCGATCAACTCTCCTAGCTAGCTCAGTCAGTTAGGAGAAGCCATTTGTTGTTGTCAAAAACTTCTGATTTATGTAAAACAAGAACAAAATGTAAAGAATGCATTTGCCTATTTGTTCACTCATTGTGGATTATGTCAAATTCTAGTCTTATTTTCTCTTACTTTATATGTAAGTCACTAGTTTTTATCATCTTCCATTCCAAAGAACTAGTCTGTTTTCACCCTTTGTTGCTTTTTGATCTCTGCAGTGACACATTTGATGAAAATACTCCACCTGAAAGTGATCCGAAGTACATATCTTCCTTGGGTGCTGCAATATATAAAGGAATGCAAAGTGGTGATAATGATGCTATATGGCTCATGCAAGTGAGTTTTTTGTAAATTGGATCTTGTGTTTACATGCATTTAGGATGCTTGATTAGTATCATCCTATATTTATTCTGAGTTTCTGAGAGTTTTTCGTCATATGAGTTGGAGTCTTTCTTGAAAGTCCTTTTTATATACACATATGAAAAAAAGACTATGTAATCAAAGTTAAACAACACCTGTAGCCTTAAGCCCTCTGCATAGTGTAATGTTTTAATTCTTTCCTTTGACCGTGCTTTTATTTTTTTTTAAGAGAACTACACTGTGCTTTTGTAGTTTTCCATTGTAGTTAAAGTGTTCAAGTTCTTGGTTCATATGGATTTGGAGTTGTTCTTGGAGGTCCTCTTTATATGCAAATAGATTAAAGAAAGACTCAAAATGAAATAAATTTAAACAACACTTGGTGAAGCTCTTAAGCCCTCTGCATGGATCTATATATGTGATGTTTTCTTTTCCTTTGACTGTGCTTTCATTTTTCTTTAAGAGAATTAGACCGTTCTTTTATAGTTTTTTTTGTTGGTCAAGTTCTTGGTTTGGACAAGTTTCTTATATTATTTTTGCTTTGAACCTCGCAGGGATGGTTATTCTCATATGATCCATTTTGGGAGCCACCTCAGATGAAGGTAATTTTTATCCCTTCCAGCTTTGTAGTTGCTTAATAAATATTGCCTATGCCATAACCTTAATAATTACGTAATTAGGTTTACATCAATTTTTTTTCAGCAAAACAAAAGCTCTATAACAAAGTTTCCAAATTAACCAAACTAGGGACCGAGAGGCATTGGTCCAATGGGCATGCACTCTCTGTGCGGCTGGTTAATTGGATAAACTTGTTAATAGAGATACTTTTATTTATGTGAAACTCCTCCTTATCACAATTCGTAATGTTCTCATCAAATGAAAATTCCCTGTTTCAGCTATGATACAGCTTATTTAATTCAAAACTCAACAGAAATATTGCACTAATTTCTATCAACGCCTGAGAAACCTTCGATCTTAGCTAGCTTATCAGGAATTACACAAAAATTTCTATTTACATGTCTCCAATCCATAATTCCTGGTTCACTTGCCAGTCTTCTTATATCTTGAACCAACAGCTGAAACGACCATGGAGCTTCTTTGTAATCTTCAATCATATCCGCAGCTAGTTTGAAATCAGATACGTACATCAAATTTATTTCACATACAGATACATACGTGACGTTTTTCTAAACTAGGATTCTGATTGTGGAACTAGTTAACTGCTAAAACCATCAAAATTTACAAAGATCATGTAGACAAACCTGCAAAAATTTAGTCGCCTGAAACTTTACACATTTTACAAATTATTAAATTGAAAAAAGATTATACTCTAGCTACACGAGTGACTCTTGTATACACGTGTTGAACCAAAAAAAAACAACATGTTTCTTTGCAATTTGATGGTAATTATGGATCAAATGGTCTGGATGATGGTATAAGAGAATCTGGACCTTTTAACACCAATTCGCAATCACGATAGTAGACTTACTGGATAATTTGTTGGCAATCCTGTTTTGCATTTTAAGGCCAATAAAGCAAGACCGGTACATCATATTCAATGAAAATTTCAGATTATACTTCCATATTGATAAGAGTAGTATGTTCCACTTTCTTAACAATATTTATGTTGGTTTGGTTTTTTCATTCTTAAAAACAAATTTTCCCAGCCATTTAACGCAATGTGTTACGTAGGCTCTTCTGCATTCAGTACCAATTGGCCGCATGGTAGTTCTTGATCTATTTGCCGAAGTAAAACCAATATGGCCTACCTCAGAACAATTTTATGGTGTTCCGTACATCTGGAAAGCTTTCTAGTTCTCCCTCTATTCTCTTCTTTTTTACAGTTAATCTTATGTAGCAGTTTGTAAATTTTTTCTCTCATTTCTTACTTTAGTGTCTTTTCCATCAAATTTCTCACAGGTGCATGCTACACAATTTTGCTGGAAACATTGAGATGTATGGCCTTCTTGATTCAATTGCAAAGGGACCTATTGAAGCTCGAATTAGTGAAAATTCAACCATGGTTAGTTGCTCTTTTATGGTATTTTTGCTTTATCTTGTGCAACTAATTTATGAAGCATAGTTGATAGAACTTCCTGATGACAAGGGAATTGGAGCAATTTAGGTGTAGGTGTATCTGTTATAGTTGGTTCTGGAATCCACCATTTTAAAATGATGTTCCCACGGAATCTCTATATTGTAGATGCAAAGGACGTCTGTAGTACCATATATAGAACATCATCTCTAGAAGATTACCAGAAAATGTTCTAATAGATGGTACTAATCCATCATTCTTCAAGCGTCCTTCATCTAAAAGACTGGTCAAGCATGAGAAAAGAAAAGGCTAGTGATATTCTCTTTGGAGATACCATATATCTTGTATGAATCTTTAAGATCTCGATGAGCTTTGTAAGATGTCGTTAGTACATAATCTCATCCCTGCCATCCACACTTCCTTGTAGAACTTGGAATTAGGTTAACCTCATAGGGATCTCTAGTTAATTGATGTTGTAATTGATGCACTTTCTCAAGGACAGCATGCTTGATGATCTATATTATCTGATGTTTTTTTTGGGGGTTTCAAGGTTGGCGTTGGGATGTCTATGGAAGGCATAGAGCAAAATCCTGTTGTTTATGATCTTATGTCTGAGATGGCTTTTCATCATAAGCCAGTAAATGTCGAGGTACCTTTTCTTATACTACTATGCCTCAATGCTTTTGTGTTTTTTCCATAGATCTCCGTAGAACAGTATCATGGATTTCAGCAGACGCTATTATTAATCAAACGTTTTAAACAAAAGGATAACTAAATACAGCACTAAAATCCTGATATCAAGGACGCCCATGCAATTATGGATCCATATTCTACTTTGTTATTTTATCCCTTAGTTTGATTGTGTTTTGAGTTCTCAGATAAACCTGTGGGTGATTTAGGTAGTAATTATGTCCTAGAACATTTCGGTGCTATTTGGTTGGGTGAAATATGGGATTCCCACCTTAATCTTAGTTAAACAGCACCTTAGTTTCCCATTTTAGTATTTTGTTATGTTTCCTCTATCCACTATCTATTCTTTTGTCATATTCAACTACGAAAACTGATGAGTATCTGATAAATGACTTAGTAAGTTGATTCTTCAAAACCTAGATTGGATCAATTCTCACTTCTGTCTTTGCACTCTTTTTTAGACGTGGGTTGACCAATATGTGACAAGGAGATATGGAAGGCATATTCCAGCACTACAAAAGGCGTGGCAGATACTATATCATACGCTATATAATTGCACCGATGGTGCCTACGTGAGTTGCTCCGTTGTTTTTTGGGGTTATCACAACTTTGTGTACATAGTTCCTTATTTCATTCAATCACTTCTCTGTGAGACATCTATATGGCTTGGTAACAGAACAAAAATCGAGATGTAATTGTTGCATTTCCCGATGTTGACCCGTCTTTCATATCAATATCTGGGATATCTGAGAGAGTGCGTGTACGCTATCATCGACAATTATCAGACAGAGAAAAGCTGAAGGAAATAAGTTATGAACAGCCTCATCTGTGGTATCCAACTGCTGATGTGGTACGTGCATTAGTTATTTTCCTAGAAAATGGGGATGAAGTATCGGATCGTCAAACGTTCAGGTGTACAGGATTTATGCATAAACTTTCTCTGAATCTTTATGTTTTTATATTAGATTTGCATGTGCTTGCTATGACATCTTAGTTCCAGCACCAGCAGAAGTGTCGCTGCTTTCTTTTTTCCAGCGTTTTATCTTATAGCTGAATTGAATAGTTTTTGTTCAAAATGGGAGAATGGGCTTTGCATCAGTGACTTCCATTACCTTTTCATTTTGTAGAATGGATTTGATTTGCCTAAATGACTATTTCTATTTCACTGCAGATACGATCTCGTCGATCTCACTCGACAGGTATTAGCCAAGTATGCAAATGAAGTATTCCTAAAGATCATAGAAGGGTATCAACTGGATAGTCTCAGCCAAGTGGTTACCTACAGCCAGCACTTTCTTGACCTCGTCAAAGACATGGACACTCTCTTGTCAAGCCATGAGGGATTTCTTCTTGGCCCATGGCTGGAAAGCGCAAAGAACCTAGCAAAAGACCCACAGCAGGAGGAACAGGTAAAAAACATCAGTGTTATCGGTTGTTTACGGCCTTCAAACTCAAAACCTAAGACACTCACTCTCCTGATGATGCAGTATGAATGGAATGCAAGAACTCAGCTAACCATGTGGTTCGACAACACTGACACTGAAGCTAGTCTGCTTCGCGATTACGGTATTATTGAATTCACTGCGAGTTGGTTCAGTTAAACCTTCTCCGACTGCGGTGGCTGGTGCTTTAAACTCCAGCTCATTGTCATCGGTGCAGGAAACAAGTACTGGAGTGGACTTCTAAAGGACTACTACGGACCAAGGGCGAGCTTGTATTTCAACTACATGATTGATAGCATGTTGAAAGGAAAGAGTTTTGCTTTGGAGGACTGGAGGATGGATTGGATTGCCCTCACCAACAAGTGGCAGAGAAGTCGAAACCTGTTCGCGGTGAAAGCTTCGGGGGACACTCTCAACATCTCTCGATGGCTCTATGATAAGTATTATGCAGCGACTACTGACAATATCGCCGTTTTATGAGCTGCACATGATGAAGATGATGGATTCTGATACTTGCAATGAAGGAAAGAACTTTAGTAGCAAACTGTAGCACTTTGTGTCAACAGATGCACTTGTTTGGTGGATACAAACCAGATTGGGAAGAAATCTTCCTTGAACTGTAAGGCCATGACTAGCTGTTTCCTGTTTTCTATAGTTATCCAAGTCTTGTGCCAAATGTGAAGATTAATTAATGGCTATTTCTAAAAGTTCATATGAAGAACAAAGATGTATCATCTGGGAAGAGCTCCTTTATTTAATTGTGTTATTGTTTGATCATATATAGAAAGACGATGCTAGATATGCGACAGCAATAATAATCTATTGATATCTAATGCGTACACTCATTAATTTATAGCTCATTGAAACTAAAAGACTTATTCTTCTTATTTAATTATGTCTTCAGAGCAGAGCATCAATTAGGCGGCGCCGTCGCCGTAGAGATGCGCCGGGAGCTTCGGCTGGACGACGGCCTGCAGCGGCACCTTCCGCGGCGTGGAAAGCCCAAAGATCTCCTCCATGCTCAGCTCCTCCGGCTTCATCCCCGGCGGCAACTGCCACTCGAAGCCGTGGAGCAGGTTCGCCAAGCTCACCTGGATCACCTTCAGACCCAGGGGGTAGCCGGGGCACATCCGCCGCCCGGCGCCGAACGGCAGCAGCTCGAAGTCGTGCCCCCTGACGTCGATCGAGCTCCCGATGAACCGCTCCGGTCGGAACTCATCCGGCGCCTCCCAGATCGTCGGGTCGCGGCCGATGGTCCACGTGTTGACGAGGACGCGCGTGCCGGCGGGGATGTCGTAGCCGTTGTAGGTGGTGTCCTCGCGGCACACCCGGGGGACGAGCATCGGCGCCACCGGGTGCATCCGCATCGTCTCCTTGACGATGGCCTCGATGAACGGCAGCTCGGGCACGTCCTTCTCCTCCACCCAGCGGGCGCGGCCGATCACCTGGTCGAGCTCCACGGTCGCCTTAGCGAAGACATCCGGCCGCCTGAGGAGCTCGGAAAGGGCCCATTCCACGGTCACGGCGGAGCTCTCGGTGCCGCCGGCGATCAAGTCCTGGTGCAGCATTTCAAGTAAAAGTTGTCCTCATTAGATCGCAAGTTTCGGATCGGTCCAACCGGCTTATAAGTTAAATTTGAACCGGGTCCATTTAAGCCGCTTTATTTAAACCGGTTCGTGTACCTGGGTGAACGCCTTGACGCCGTCCCTCTCGAGTTTGACCTCCAAAGTGGGGTCATCGGCAAGCTGCAGCAGCACATCCACCATGTCCCTGGGCACGAACTCCTCCCCCTCCCGGCAGCGCCGCTCGTTGTGCTCGTCGAGGACGTGCTCCAGGAACCGGTCGAACTTCTTGCTCACCCTCTTCATCCGCCGGATGTACCCCTGCAGATCCAGGAAATCCAGCCACGGGATCGAATCGCCGATGTTGAGCACCCCATTGAGCAGGAACAGTTCGTCGAGCATCTCCTTGAACTCCTCCGGCGAGACCACCGCCCCCTCCTCCCGGACCAGATACTTCTTCCCCAGCACCATCCGGCTGATCACGTTGAGGCTGACGGTGGAGAGGTAATCCTTGAGGTTGACAGGCGTGGCGGTGGAGGCGGCGGCGAAGAGGTCGCGGAGCAGGGAGCGGACCTCCTCGACGCGGATGTACTCGAAGGAGTCGAGGCGCTTGGCGCTGAAGAGCTCAAGGAGGCACATCTTTCGGGCCTGGCGCCAGTACGGACCGTAGGGGGACCATGTGATGTCGGCGTAGTTGTAGGTGGTGTAGCGACCGGCGGCGGTCTTGGGGCGGCCGACGAAGTGAATGTCGTGGGACTTGAGGATGAACTTGGCAAGTTCGACGGAGGAACCGACGACGACGGGGAAGGAGCCGAACCGGAGGGACATGAGGGGGCCGTATTTTTTGGAGAGGGCGTGGAGGGAGCGGTGGGGACGGGAGGGGTCGATGAGGTTGAGGTTGCCGATGATGGGCCACGACCGCGGCCCCGGGGGGAGGTTGAGCTTACGGCGGCGACGGGCGGCGACGGCGCGGAGGAGGAGGGTGAAGGCGATGATGGCTAGGTAGGTTCCCCATGGATGGAGCTCCATTAATGGCGAAAGATGAGAGCACAGAGAACCAAATGTTTGATCGAAGTGGAGAGGAGTGAAGGGGAAGGGGGATTATTTATAGAGGAGGAGGAAGCCATGGATTTCTATTCAATTAATTAAATATGTGAGGATAAGAATTATCAACTGCTGATGAAATAGTTGTGCAACTTCTTCTTTTTTTCCCAACAATTTCTTCACTTTGAGGATTTCCAGGCAGTTAAAAGTTATACTCTCAAGAGCAGTGTTTTATGAGAAATTTTAGCTGAAAATGAAATCTAACTTGATGTCCGATTTAATTTTAATAAAAATTAATTAGAATTTTATGCTAAATTATTATTTTTAGAACGATGAATATTAAACCTAATTGTTTTGATGAAAGGAATTAAATTATAAACTACAATATAATCTTCTCAACTAATTTTAATAAATTAATTATATTTATTATAATAATATATATAGAAGAAAATAATTATTATATTATTTAAGTTTTTATATCATATTATGATTTTGTGAGAAGAATGGATATGAATTTTTTGTTAAAGTGTCAAAAGGTCCCAAAATAGACTCCACTCCAACCGACCCCCAACACTATTCTATCAAAAATACATCATATAATTTTTTGTTTGTTTCTCTATTTAATTATTTAAGCTCGCATGTCACAATTGGATTGGAGAGTAGCATTGACTTGACTTCTCAAGTCAGAGTCAAATTAATTGAGTCTACATCTTGGTCTCTGATGGGCGTTTCCTCTCCATTCACAAGAACTTTACACCGAACGAAGCATCCGCTGCTTGTTAATTTCTCGGAACGTGAATGAAAGAAAGGGGAGAGGAGACCTCGATGGAGTCAGCAGAACAATATTTAATTTGCAAACGCAGCGCCAACACCCACCCCCTCCAATTCACCAGTCCAAGAAGTCATGAATTTAACACACATACATCAATGCGACGATAAATAAAACTCCAAATATGTGATGCGATGTGAAATAAAATATTGGGAACAGGTGGCCGTCAATATATTATAAGAACGCATGGTGGATCTTAATCTGCACTTTTTTTTATAAAAAAAAAACCAAGTGATTGACTGATTCCGAGTCATTCTTAAAGTAGTAAAGACAAATGTGGAAGAATAAGTGACGGGATGATGTTTTGTGTGTTAGCATATGTTCTTTTTTTCATAGAAAAAATTGTAATTATTTCATATTATGATAAGTTAGAAAGAGGCGAAGGTTTAATATGGATTTCCTTGTGAAATCTTTTCAACTGAAATAAAAAGATTTTTGACTTTTGAAGTAGCACCGAAGAATCTCATGTCAACAGATAAATCAGGTACACAAAGTGTACATCCCTCTTGTTAGAATAATAAAATCTCGAGTTCAAAATTCATTGAGTTCTAAAAAATAGATGAATCAGAAGAAATACTTTAATTTTAATTTGGCGTATCTAATAAAACTGCGGCCGCTAAACTTATTCAATGCATCGAATTAATTTAATTAAAATTAAGTTAATTTCATAAAACTAAACTGGATAGTTAGAGATAATAATAAACAAATCGAAGGGCAGAGGATTTATTGATTCATCAAATACATTAGCAGCAATTTTGAGAGGATGAGAAGGAAGGAGTGAAGGTGTGCGGACGATGACCCATTAAAGCTTAACATGATGTCTGCTTTATATTATCTGATCTATGTTTATATAAATATTTTTGATACATGCATATGTTTGATGTGCCATGCCACCGGCATGTGCTGCACGCCTCCGTTCCTATAAAAATCCTCTACTCAGCTCATCCTCATCGGTCGTCAACCTCAACTAAAGCTACTTTGAAGACACATCACATGACAATTACCTGTGTTTGCTTCTTCTTTTTTGTTTTTTTTTCTGGGCCCCTTTGCTGTGCCTGTCTGTAACGTGAGGAGGTACCGCTGTTTTCTTTTTAACATTAATATAATGCGCATCATATTAAATAAATTATGTGAATACTGATTAAGACTCTACTCGCTTTCTTTTCTAAGATGGAGATATATTTTTGTCTGATCAAGGCTTACTAGACATTCAAAGCGGTTGTGCTCCGGCCGACTCGAGCATGGCACGAGCGTGCCGGGCTGGGCATAGTACGGTTTAGTAGCGTATCGTGCTCAGCACGAGCTTTTCGTGCTTTGCCTCCACTCGGCACGATACATGGTACGTCTATCTAGCATGCCGAGTCCAACCCAGCACGGCTGGTGATGTGCCGACTCGTGCCAACCCGGTCGAGATGCGATCATGTCGTCGGCACCGATGCTGGGGGAACACCGAGAGAGAATGAGGAGAACGGAGGGAGAAGCTACAAGACAGACGATGTAAAGCAAAAGTGAAACTAGAACAGGGAAAGAGAATTGACGAAGCAACTTGCGTCTACTTGAAAAATGGTTAAAAAAATAGTGAGGGGTGTGTCCCAAGTCTGACTCTGGCATCCGCAACACACTCCGAACTCCGATGAGACAACAACTCAAAATTGATGTAAATTTGTACCCCTAGCACAGCTCGTGGTTGACCTCCTATCTCATGAAGTGCTATGACCTCAATGCCTTAACCTCCGTCCACGACTCTATGCCCATTGTGCTTGTTGACAACCACTCACATTGTCACCAAACCCAATTCAAATTTCAACTTGTATTAGATTTAGAAATCAATTTAATTACCCAATAATCGAAATCGGACAAGCAATGAAGAGAACTTCCATAGGAGTTGAAGTCGCAGAGTCAAAACTTCCATAGGCAGACTACAGAAGGGAAATTGGGAAATAGGAAGACGATGATACCCCTTGAAGAGTTGAAGTAGCAGCGAAACTTGCAAAGGGAAAGACAACGATGCTTGAAGAGTTGAAATTGCCATGCGTCAAAAGCTGAAGGTAAACTGGGTAAAGGAAAGACAGCGAATCGGTAGCTTGTCGACTTGCCTAGTTCGGTTGCTCACTCCTACCCACCACCTGACGCTAGTCTTCGAGGTCTCGTTGCCCTCTCAGCTTGCGCTCACCTCGCAAGTCGCAGCCACGACCTCGACCGACACCTCCGACCTCCATTGCACCCTCATCAATCGTCAGTCATCAATCATCATCCACTTCCTGGCTCGACCTCGCACCCCATGCCTAAGAGTCATCTCAATCGTGAAGTTCGCCACGAACTCTAGTCTGTGGCTACCATCACTCTCGCCTCGCGACTCGTGAGTCACAACCTCGACCGATGCCTCCATCAAGCCCTAGACCCTACCTCGCCTTAACTCATTATGAGTCTTAGGACGTCTTAAGAGCTTATAATTAAAATATGTGTATAAAAGCTATGAGAATCAAGCCCAAGCCCAATGTCGTTCTCATTAAATATTTTAGAATTTTTTCAAAAAAAATTAAAAATCACTCAAAATTTTTGCTAATCTTTTTCCTTTGTAGTTGATCATTATCTCAAAAGTAGAAACTTCTTTATCAGATTCAATTGAACCTATATCAAAATTATTATTTTATGTTTGATCCTCTACATCTAGCTAAAGTTTCTACACTTAAAGGATTCAATTGATTTTTTTTTCATTTAAAACTCTACCTCTTGCACTAAAATAAGATTTTGATACTACCGTAGGCACGACATACTTATAAAATCACGAGCAATCATAGAAATTATAGGAAAAGATTTTACATTTGTTCTCCTCCAATCTAAAATATTATAATCACTAAGTCTATAAGGATTCCAAGTATTTTAATGATCTTTTCTAAATAAATATTAATTTCAGTAATACTTAAAATGTGAGATGTATGCTTTTGAAATCTTCAAGTAATATTAAAAATATTATTGGGTATCTCCATTCTAAGTCTATTTGATGTTGATGATGAAGGTATTACTTATTAATAAACTACTCCATATTTATATCAATATATATTATATACATCATATAATAATTTAGTTATTTTATTTTTAAATTCTACTATATTTATAATTTAATAACACGTTACTGTAATATTCATCTAAAGTCCATATAATAGTTACTATAATACTAGCCTAATATTTTTTAAATTTTGATTTTATAGCCCCTAATGATTTACAATACTTAGAAAAAATAGAACTAATATTAATGATTTACAATAAAAATTAATTAATAATTAGATAATAAACATCGCATAAAGAATTAGAAGTATTTGTATATAATTCTAATTTTTTTTATAAATTGAGCAAAAGTACAATCAAAATCATCAATAATACCTTCTAATATTTTTTTCATTAACACTATCTTTATAAGGTAAACATCTAATTTAATTTTTTTAAAAGATTTAAGATGCGTAATATATAATTTTTTAAAGTCTTGTAAGAAATACAAATTAAGTATATGATATGCACATCTAATATGCCTCAAAAATACGAGATAAAGATTGACTTAATAAATTAATTATAGATTATTACTAGTATTATCAGAACTAATATAAAAAAATATTATTTTATATTTATTCATGAATACATGCATTAATATATTTATAAATTGTAATGCCCAAGTACTTTAAAATTAATAACTTTTAAAAATAAATTTTAGACAAATAATACACATATATGTCATATAATTATATTATTAATTAGTCCAAACATTAAAAATTAATAAATAATTAGAAACATTATCTTTAAATTCATTAAAAATATTACTTTTATACTATTTTTTTTTTACTATATTAGATCTAACTCTAGTTTTACTAATACATTTAAAACTAGGATACAGTACAATTTGTATTAACCTAATAAAATCCATGACTTTAAGCAAATAAAAAGGTGATTTATTTTTAATTATATATTTAATTAATTATTATTTTTGGCAAATAAATTAAATTATCATTTACTAATAGGATATTACATTATTTTAGTATAGTTACATTATCTTATCTAAATTTTACTCCTTATAACTTGTTTGATAGCATCAATAGTAATGTCAACTCACCTTCTAGGAAGGGTATTTGAGCATCACAACAATATTATGTGCTACAAGTTATAAAGAAGTAAATATAATAAAAATGAATATATCAAAGAGCACTAATATTATAAGCTAAGCATAAAACATCAAACTCTCTTATTTTTTCTTTATCCAGCCTAGTAAAAATTATTGTCTTGATATGTCGAATAAGGACTATTTCATCTCTTACTTGTTGCTTAAATAATCTCCAGTTTCTTTCTTCCCAAATATGATATACAAACTCTGCTATTACCACCTGCATAAGCTGTCCTTTAATGTTCTCCTTTTAGTTATTCTAGCAGTTATATTAATTGTGGTTTCCATGTAGTTTGTCTTAAAACTTCTTTATTCCATTTCAACAAATCACTCTATATAGTATTGTTGTATTTACATTCATTCAGCAAATGTTCTAAGGTTTCTATTGCAGTTAGACATAGCTGACATCCTTCTTCTATTTGCATGCCCCGCTTGAGTAGTTTAATTAATTATTTTCTATCTATATCATAATTTAGTTAAACTACCATCATTTTATATTTAAAAGTTATTATGCAGATGATATTTAATTTTTGTGAATTCTAGAATACCTAGCTAAATGACCGATTCTATTTTTAGAACAAGCTAATAAAATTTTTTTTTGCACCTTTATAGGGGGCATTTTGAATATTTCTAACCATTATACTGTCAAAATCTAGTTAGATTCAGGTTGGGTTCTAGTAATATATTACCGGTGGAAGGATTTTATTCTACATGGAACTAAAAGGGTTAGAATTAAAATCTTATAAATTAGGAAAATTATACATATTATAATTATATATATATTATTATTTGTCATTTTAGAAAAATAAGATAAAAATTATGAGATAAAAAAATAGCAGACGAAAACTATGGAAAAAAAACTAGGTTTGATTATCGGTAAGAAAATAAAAGCCGACAAACAGCAGAAAAAAAGATTAAGAAAGAGAAAAAATAGAAAAACTGATTTAGTTACGGTAAGAAAAAAAAAGAAAATTAAGAGCGGACTAAAAAAATAAAAATAGCATAAAAGAGATTAAGAAATAGTCTATTTAAATTTATTATTTTAAGTTTAAAAGTTGCGTAGAATATTTTGGTATACGTAGAAGAAAATATCTAAAATGCCCCTAAAGATATAATAAAGTGAAAAAAGAAAAGGGAAAGAATATAATCTGTATATTACTTGAAATGACAATTGCGTGTAATAGTTAGACTATACAGATTAAATATTCTAATTGGTTGTGAGGGTGAGGCTTGTCAAAGGCAGTCGCCAGCTTGCCAATTCTTCGGAAATGAAGTGCTCTTATTACGCCTTGCCAGCTTGTAGGTTGCTCCCTTGCGCCCTCGCCTCATCTGTCACCGCCCGCACGTTTTTCTGTACTCTTCTCTACGTTCTCTCAACTATTCTGCAAAGCTGCAAGGACGGTGAAAATTAATTCCCCCGCTCCTATTCCGCTGCAGTCGCACCACACCAGTCGTGGTTTTCATTTCTGCTAGCCTCACCATCACCTGCAATCTAACCTAGCCGGTCATCTCGCCGCCTCATCTATCTCTTTCTCTCTCGCTCAAAGATGGGCAACGAAATCAGAGGCTACAGAGCAGTGCCTCTATTCATTATTCTATTTTGTGCAAAGTGGTACTGTACCTATGTGCTCCGAAGCTACAGTAAGAAATGAAATAAAAATTGATTTGATTGATTAGAAATTCGCTCCAGGCAAAAGTATGGCAGGTCAAGATTGACGATGCACTTGGGTCTGGCTCGCTCGGACTTGGCCAAGCACGGCTTGCCATTCACCGGGCCGTGCCTTCGTGTAGGTGGCCCTGCCCAATTTACTATATACTGTACAATGATGAAGGAAACATGAAAAAAGAAGAAAGATTTTGATAATAAGTAGAACAAAGCTTTGACTCGTATCATTCAAAGCCCTAGCTGACGAGCATTTTTTGTTTATTTTTCCTAAAACATTTTAATCTTCATCAGCACCTGGTGGACTCCCCATGGATGTTGTCAAGAACAGCCAGCACACCAACAATGAAGGCCTGGTCATGGCCCGGCTGAACCATCACGTGGTACACATCTTTGCCCTCTGTTGCCTCCTTCACTCCCACCTATTAAATTTACAGATTTGAAGTTTAGAATTGAGTTCTTGCTGAGTCCGAGAAGAAGTGTGTTTGTATGTCGATATATACACACACCTGAGCGATGGTGTTCCTTCTGCCATCCTCAATGGTGCAAGCCCTGTCGGTGAAAGAACCATTGACTTCAAAATGCCAGCCCTTGCTGTGCCCCTTGTGCTCCACCTGAACCCTCACTGCTCTGCTCATGGGGCACTTTGGGTCAGTTAAGCTGAAGATGAACTGCCTTCCTCCTTCGCAGTCAACCAAGTACCCGTTCCACCGGTTTCGAGTTCGCAGAGCTTGGGCGATCCCTCCCTGACACAGTAAAATTTGATGATATCAATTAGCTCGATCGATTGATATGAGAACTACGTGTATATATATGTGCACATGCATTACCTTTTTGGTGATGTAGAGAATGGACTCTCCACCACCGTCCTTGAGCAGCAGCTCTCCCCTGGTACCGAGGACTCCGCAGCCGTCGACCGTGAAAACGATCGAGCTCTGAGCAGCGTCCAGAACGACGAAGCCGCCCCCATTGGTGACTCGAGGCCGCCGCCGCACCGTCAGCGTCGCCGGCGAAGATGAGCAGTAGACCTTGCTGACGATGGGCATCAGCATCACCGCATTGCTTGATCCGTCCATTTCGTCCTTCCCTTAACTCGGAGGGAAAAAGGAGAAAACTTTAAGCAGAGCTTGGGGTTCTTCCTCCTTGCCTGCCTTGGGGGCCAAACTTTATACTTCTCCGGCCAGTGGAAGAAATTAAGAGCAGTTAAAATGGTTGGCTAATTAGGTTTAGAAATTTCCTCATCATTAAGCAGTTAATCTTCTGCCTCTTTTTCTTTACTTGCTCATTGACTTTAAGAATTGCTTTTGCGTGTGGATTGATCCTTACAAATCCCTAATCATTGATAGTTGGCCCCTCGTTGTAGATTATGCTCCTCATTATTACGCACTAATGTATGCTTTGTTCCCCTCATTGCAGATTGGAAGCACACCAAAGAATCAGAGTTCCTAAAGTTCAAGAAAGATTTAACAGTAGATCTGCCTAACCCTACTACTGAACTTCAGCCTAATGTTTGTAACTAATTTGACTTATGATTGAGCCATAGGTCAAAGGTTCCTAATTTGACTATGATTGAGCCATTCGTTGCTGCAGATTTCTTGCGAGGCTTCTCCTCCTTTAAGTTTTATCAGACTTGACAATCCAACAACCCTAAATCTTAATGAGCAAGAAAACACGATCCTTCACATGGAGAAATCTACCCCTGCCTAGCTGGCTACTTCATAAGATTTATTCGTCATTGATGTCCTTACATTTCTGACATAAATCTCAGCTGCTCATGGATGATCTGATGAAAACAAAGCCATGAAGACCTAAACATCAGATGCAAAGAGAGGAAAGAGAAGAGAAGCTTTGAAAAACTTCACCAAACCACCGGGGTGGTACAACCAAAATCCTCCGATGCGCAAAACAAAAAGAAACTGAGCAGTATTATGATCGAGCATTAAAAACTTCCTTCCTGCACAACCTCCGACAAGGCTCCAAAAACTTCAAGCTTAGCTTCACTTCTCTTTCTATCAGTATGGCTGCCATCTGACGGATACAGGACTTCGAACCTGATGCTGCTCATTGATCCAAGTTATCCAGCCGAATCCCGCATCGCTCGGGTTCCCTGCCTTGGCCGATCCAAATGTTACCTTGTACTTGATCTTCTGACCGACCTGGTTGAAGACCAATTTTGTTGGTTTGACGGACACTTTGATGTTCGGAGGCGCAGTGATCTTCACACTGTAGACCGAGCTCGGCGGACCGACGTTGGTGAGCTCTCTGGTGTACTTCACGTACCGGCGGGACTTCCTGCCGAACACGACGGAGAACGAGGGGTAGTTGAGGTTTCCGGGGTCGGTGAAGCGCCGGGAGCAGTTGCGCCCGGCGGGGCTCTTTGAGACGGCCTGGACGTGGTCAGCGGAGTAGTCCAGGGAGCACAAGAAGGCGACGTAGTCCTCGGTGGTGATGTCGTAGACGAGGCCCGGGGAGAGGGCCCTCTGGGGGTCGACATGGCCGGCGCCGTAAGTCCAGGGCGTCGCTGCGGAGCCTCCGGCGGCGTCGAGGAGAGGGGAACCGGTGTTGTCCTCGGTATAGGCTGTGGTCATGAGGGCGGACTTGATGGCGCTGGGACTCCATTGAGGGTGGGCTGCCTTGAGCAGGGCAGCCACTCCGCTGATGTGAGGGCATGACATTGATGTGCCTACGAGCATGCAAGTTTGGATCTTAGAAGGGAAGAAATGTGATGTGAGGCATTTCTAATTAAATGACTCCAAACCAAATTAAGCTCACCGGACATGATGTTGAAGACCGAACGCCGGTCGTCGTTCGCCAGCCCGGTAGGCCCGATCGATCCCGACCACCCTGCCAGTATGTTTAATCCGGGCCCTATCAAGTCCGGCTTCAGCAGCTGCGGCACCACCACGTTCGGTCCCCTCGAGCTGAACGCCGCCACCACCGGCGACGGCTGCACCCCCAGCACCGTGCCCCGAAATCTCAGCGTTGCCGTCGGGCTCGAGGTCGACATCAGGTAGCTCCTGATCAAATCCCCAGCCTTCGCCCCCACCGCCACCGTCGGTAGCAGGTGGCTGTCCGCCACCAGCTCCTCCCCGTTGACGGCGGCGTTGGCTAGTATCATTCCTATAGCGCCGGCCTCCTTCACCACCTGTCCCTTCTCCACGCGGGCGTTGATTCCCCGATCGCAGAACACCACCTTCCCTTTCACCTCGTTGGGGTCGAGCGTTCCGGGCATGCAGAACTTGCTGGAGTTGCTGCCGACCTGCAAGCCCTTGCCATAGACGATGGGTACCATCTGGTTCTCGAGCCCCTCGCCGCTGCAGAGCGACACTCCGGCGTGACTCTCGCCGTTGCCCAGGTCGATGTAGGCCGGGAAGTTCCGGTCGAGCGTGCCCGCCCCGACCGTGGCGATCCACGGAGCCGTGTTTGTGAGGGAAGACCGAGTCGGCCCGCTGTTCCCGGCGGAGCAGGACACGAAGATGCCGCGCTGCACCGCGGAGAAGGCCCCCACGGCCACCGGGTCCCGGGAGAAAGGCGCGGAGCCGCCGCCGAGGGAGAGAGACAGGACGTCGACGCCGTCCTCGATGGCCTTGTCGATCGCGGCGAGGATGTCGGATCCATAGCACCCGTTGCTCCAGCAAACCTTGTAGGCGGCGACGCGCGCGCCGGGGGCCATGCCGCGGGCGACGCCGGAGGCGTACCCGAGCAGGCTGGCGTTGGCCACGGGCGCGCCGGCGGCGGTCGACGCCGTGTGCGTCCCGTGCCCGTCGCGGTCCCGCGGGGACGCGTACTCCTCCCGGGGCGGCCTGTCGTCGTCGCCAGCGGTCGCGGCGCGGTAGCCGCGGTGGAAGCTTCGGGCACCGATCAGCTTGCGATTACAGAGAGAGGACGCAAAGTCTACCCCGGCTTCGCAGGCGCCGCGCCACCGGGAGGGGACAGGGGGGAGGCCGGAGTCGTCAAAGCTAGGGGACTCCGGCCAGATACCGGTGTCGAGTACGCCGATGATAACGTCGGTGGCGGCGGCAGCGGGATCAAGCGAGTGCCGTCGACTGGCGGCGGGCGGCCAGGGGGAGAGGCCGAGGAAGTGCGGGGAGCGGGTGGTGTGCAGGTGGAGGAGCGGGTCGGGTTGGACATTGAGAACAGCAGGGTGGCTACGGAGGACGTCAACATGCTCGGGGCGGAGCACAGCGGCGAAGCCACTGACGGCGGCGGAGTAGGAGTAGAGCAGGTGGCGAGAAGGGTCGATGGAGAGGGACTCGAGGTGAGCCGCGTGCCACTCGGCGTGGCTCAGCTGAGTCGGCAACGCCGGCTTGCGTGCCGCGTTCATGTAAACGATGTACGTCTGGTTGGACGAGGCCGCGCTCGCAGTAGCCGCCAACGGCGCTGCAAAGGCAGCCAAGAAGAAGGGCAGCATCAGCAGCGCTGCATTGCCTGGTTCCGCCATGGGCGGTGCGCAGCTCAAGAAGAGCTGGGATTGGGGATCGATGGAAAATGGAGATCCAGCTGTGAGGATGGGATTGATTCGGGAGAGAGAATGTCTGGGAGATGGAGGAAGCGGAGATTGAGGTGTGGAAATTTATAAGGGGGGAGGAGGGAGGGAAGGGGGAGAGATCGATTAAGGACAACTGTGAGAGGAGCAGAGTGTGGTCAAAGGAAGACAAAGACAAAGATGGAAAGGGGGACTTGTGAGCAAATTTTGTTTGCATGGAAGCAGTCTTGTCCTCTTTGACAGCTTCACGAGAAGTCACTACTCCCCTCCCTCTCTCACCACTATTACTATTCCTCCCTGTTTTTTTCTTCCTTTCTTTCTTTTCTAATGGATATATTTCAATCGAAGTGTTAGAATCTCTTCAGCCTAAAACTCTGAAATATAAATACTAAACAGGCTGAACTCTGAATCGAGAGGTGATCAGATCTAGCAGTTTTTTCCTTTTCTTCTCCGAGGTGGAGAACCAAACCAAGTGAGAGCAGGCCCAGTAGAGCAGCAGTGCACTCATCATCATATTTAATTCATTGCTGAAAAGTTCGCAAAATTAAATTATTTCCAAGTTGCAGGATGAGGAGATGGACGACTGCATTGATTAATCGATACGTACGGTACGTCGGGCGGGGTAAAGGGGGGGAATTAATGTGGATCTTTTTGAGTAGGTGGAGTCAAGATTAGGTTAAAATTGAAACTTTACGATTTACCCCCCCTCCTAACTTTAAATTCTAAATGACGAGGGTGGCCATAATTGAATTATTATTCCATCAATAAATCGAATCGATTTTTTTTAAAAAATTTCTGTAATGGGCGATGGCGTGTGCAAATAAATGAAGATGGAATAATTCTCGCACACCTCCACGGTGTCGGAGATTCGTCTCCCTCCCGCCCAGCCAAGCTCCAACTCACGTGAACTCTGCCACGTCAGCTTCATATTATCTATATATATATATATATCTCGTGCAGATGTGCATAATATATTTTATTACCATCACGCCGACGTCATCCATGCAATTTGCGTCGTCTTTACCTCCTCCTCCCCCCCTACGTTATTTGTCGGGATTCCCCGTATGTTTCCGGTTCAAGTCTAAGATTTTTTTCCGACCTTATTAACTTGATCGATCCAACCGTCGATCAAGTTATCTAGTTGCACCTTAAAATATTATTATCATGTCTAATTTCATCAATCTAACTTGAATTCGGCCTAATTAATTAATTTTAAAAAAAAAACACGTCGGAGAAAAAGTAGACATGATTGTGCGCATCATAATTTTTTTTCTGGAAAGTAATGATTAAATCTGCATCATTACTTAAGAAATAAAAATGAGATCATGATCAGTTCATCATGGAACCACCTACTCCCATTTTTACGTATATATATAATAAATATAATCCTATAATTTTTCAATAAGTTATTTTAAATATATAATTAAAATGTATTTATATATACACATTTGCATAACTAAAATATTCATAAATCTTGCATGTGCTATTATTCATTCACGGTTGCAGGGTTACCCAAAATTGTGCAAAATAATAATTAAAGTAAAAAAAAAAGGAGGAGAGGAGATGATTCATAATTCCATGTGATTCCATAATTATCAGTGCATTTTAAAATGGTGTGGGTCATCGATCATGAAAGGAGCAACAACAGCGATGCGATGATTCCCTGATTAAATATTGGAAGAGACACGCGCACCGTGCATCCTCCATTATTGTAACATACTGTGAACCCACTAGAAGATTTAGAAATCTTATCCACTGGGTTGGATAAATACTTTATTTCCAGCAACGAGTGCCGCTTACTGTCAGGAGTTATGCAAATCTAAATCACACATTATAATTTTTTTTAATAAAAAAAGTAATGCGAGTAGTCGATGGATGAAGCAAGGTATAAATACGATGGTGGATGGAGTTGGGGTTGGTGAATGGTGAGGCAGTTCAGGTTCATCATCATCTCCTCCATGTGGCGTTGTCAGACTCCATCATCAAGTGTGTCCAAATTTTAAAGTGAGTGAGTGGGTGCGTGCGTGCCCCTGCATTAATCATGCCCCAACTACTTGCTTTTGCTCTTATGCATCGTTATGTCTTGGTGACATGATCATGAGCTCAAAACTATGCACGATTCATTCACTGTACACTTCCCCAATTTACATCACAACTATGTTTTAAAAAATAAATTAAGTATAAAACATTAAAAAAAAATAAAGCTCACCTTCAAAATTAAACTTTTACGTAAATAATTAATTACACATATATGATTACCTAAGTTTTTAAAATCTAATTATCGATTCATCTTCTCGCTTCAACCAAGAAAATGTAATCTTAATGTCGATGCATTTCACCTTCCATTCTCCATCGATCTTATCAACGATCATGCCCGAGAAGGACGATTGCACCCCCCACATTTGGCACTCGGAGTCGTTGGATCTCAAGGTAGACGTCAGGTATGAGAGATGCCAAAGCCTGGCGGCGCCGCCGGATGTCGCCGCCCTTCACGGTCTCCCACCGGCACCGGTGCCGACCTCGCCCCAAACCAAAACCCCCACGTCCAAAATAATCCGACATTTCATCAGCAATTAGATCGAAAGGGATGTGGATCGAACATGCCCTAACCTTTCTCTTTGTTTTACTTGGGGAATCGGAAGAGGATGGAAGAAAATTTCTACCACCGCTCCTTCTCCGACGCGATGGAGGAGTCGTGCTCTTCCGTCTCCCTCCGCTACAACTGCGACCGCCGGCGATGGCGCCGTCGGGAGAAAAGAGAGGGGTGGTGGAGATGGGTTCCCGGTTCGAGTCAGTGAACCGGCTTCTGGCCCATGGGGCTTTTAACTTATGGGCCGGGAGATTTATATCGGCGCTAGACGTACCGATATAGATGACTTTGTAATGAGTTTTTTTATTTAGCTTTTGCGTTATATTCAATGTCCCTTCTCTTTCCCGGCGGTAATCGGCGCGCGTCTTCTCTTCGGTGCCCGCTTCCCCTTCCGTATCAGGTACTCTTCGCTCTCCGTGCTCTCCTCCAAATGTCATCGAGGTTCGCTGCGTCGGATGAGATCGTCTTCTTCCTGGTTTTATCTCGACTTTTGCCGAAGAGAAATGCGCCTTTCTCTAAATTCCCAAATCTTAGACATTGTCGTCCCCGTTTCGGGCGCCTACTCTTAGTTGCTTCACTCGCAGATTAAACCTTCTCGTCGTGCTTATTTATAAAACGTTGGACTTTTAGGTGTGATTGGCATCTTGCAGCCAATGCGGCAAATGACAGATGATTTACAAGTGTCAGGTCTTCAAATTCCAGAAGGTGTTTTCTCAAAGATGAGATAAAGGGATCAACTTCAGGGTTCCTTTACATAAAAAAGAAAACAGCTAGACAAATATATTGATTCTGGTTCATGGAGTGCAGTCTACTATCAGTTTCACTTAATTGTTGAATGTTTGGATGGGTCAGCAATGCTGAAAAAATACCATCCCAGTATTTTCTTCATGCATTCTTGTGTTTTGTTTTTTGTATTTACGATGCCACATACGAGTAAAAATTTCAGTGAAAATTGAGATATGAGAAGCATGAAGTACTTCTCGGGGTAGTTTCATTTTACTTTTGTCACCTCATTTTACAAGTGCCTTTGATTGGGTTTCAAAAACTTAGTATACATTTGATGTACTGACATACATTTTGATGTTAAGTATTTTTATTGATATTCTCATAGATTTGATTCTCTTATCTCGCAGTTCTCAATGAAGAAGTCAATGCTTCCGTTGAAAAAGGAAAATGGTTCTGGAAGTCAAACTCTTGGGAAGGAAAACTTAGTTAAACTTTTAAGACAATATTTTGGCCACTCTGGATTTAGGGGAAAGCAATTAGAAGCCATTCATGCTGCTTTATCAGGTAACCATTTCTGCATTTTTTTTTTCATTTGTTTGTTGTTTCAAATTTTTACTGAAAATATAAGAAAGTTTGTTTTGCAGTTGCTTTGATCTGACACAAAGATCAATAGTTTGGTATAGTGAAATGCTTCTAATTATTGCTTGACTAGGCTTCATTTGTACTTAAATAACTGGAGTCTAATTTGTTAAGACTTTTACCTTATGTACTATAGAGAACCTCTATAACTAGTATAACTCAGTTTTGAAGCTGTCTGTTCATTCACAATTTATTGTTTTTTATTTGTTATCTAGTATCTCATTACAAATTCTTGGCTTTAGACTTTTTCTTAAATTGAAAATTTTTGTTTTAAGCATTATATAATCTGGAATCATTTATCTACTGACATTACAGGAAGGGATTGTTTCTGTCTCATGCCAACGGGTGGAGGAAAATCCATGTGTTATCAGATCCCAGCAGTAGCAAAACCAGGCATTGTGCTCGTGATATCTCCCTTGATTGGTGAATCTATACCTCCATTGTACAATTTAAGTAGTCTATCTTGTTGTTGAATAAAAAGCTACCTTCTTATTCTGGGCACTTCTCTGACAATTTCTCTTTCTTTTGATTTTGTTGGTACAGCACTGATGGTAAGCACAGCAGTATTCTAAATTTTTAAAGACTAGACTTCCTTTATAATTTGCCTTGTTCATTTCCCTTTTTCTTTTTTAATAGGAAAATCAGGTTGCAGATTTAAGGAAGAAAGGGATTCCTGCTGAGTTTCTCTCTTCTACACTGTCTGCGAATGCTAGACAGAAGGTGGAGATGTGCATTATTTACCCATTTTTAAGTCTGATTTAATTCTGAACGTGCTATATTTTTATAACTACTGCTGTGTTACTTGAAAGTCTCTGTGCCATCTCAAATCTTAAAGAGTAGCTATTCTTGAAAGACATTTCCAGATTATGTATCAATCTTACAAATTATCTGAGTCTTCCATTTTTTTATATCTGTTTAAAAAATTTCATCAAGTCAATCTACTGGTTGTCTGAGATTCTCAGATAAACATATTGTCAACCCATCTTATCAATCCTAATTCTACTTTTTTTTTGGTGTGTATTGTATTGTCATTTGAGAACAATCTATTCATCCGTTGCCACTCTGTCATGTTTTTAATTATATTAACTGGCCATTATTTCTCATATTCCTTTCCTTTTTCATGTTGAATCATACTGACGCCAAGAAGCTACTATATATGTATTGCTTTTACAGTTTATTCTTGTCAATAATCTATGTCAAAATTTTCATAATATAGTAGTTTTCTTATCATTGATATAATTAACAGGTTAATTAGCTCATACATTTGTGTGTTTAGGAGTTGAACTTCTAGGTTGACATTGCTAGAATATGAGCAACACAATCTCTCAAAATCACTAATAAAAAAATAACTTGCATTCTGTTTTATACATTCACATAGCATTTCCAGTTGTTGACTCCAGATTCATGATGACTTGAACTCTGGGAAGCCATCTATTAGATTGTTGTATGTGACTCCAGAGTTGGTGGCAACAGTTGGATTCACAGCCAAGCTAAAAAAGCTCTATGACAGAGGCCTACTGAGTCTGATTGCAGTAGATGAGGTTGATAAACTTGAAACATATGCATTCAAGTGGAATTTCTCTATAAGCTTCTAATTATTGTCTGCGAACCTTACCCACCCATTTCATGTCTTCAGGCTCATTGCATTTCATCATGGGGCCATGATTTCAGGTTAGTAAGTATTATCAACCTGGGTCAAAGTATGCCAGTCAGTAGGATACGTATGCTTCAAGTTTTAAATAATTAAGATCAAACATTATTAAATTTGATGGTTACCAAGATGTTCAGTGTGCCTTCTGGTTGTGCAGGCCTAGCTACCGGAAATTATCTTCTTTAAGGAGCCACCTTCCTGGTGTTCCAATATTAGCTCTGACAGCTACAGCTGTTCCTAAGTAAGCTAAATTCTTCACGTTTCCAAAGAGAAACCTAAAGATCCATTTTCACATTCGCTTCTTTAATTTAGCTTCTTTGGTTTTTCTCTTTTATTTCCAACAACTTGGGGTTACCTACATGGTTCATTCCCAAGTAAAGTATGACAAGTTTATATTGATCAATATTCCACAGTAACTCCTAAATTCTGATTATTTCTTGGTTTGAGTTGTCGATGACTACTTGGGGCCAGAACTTCATATTTTCAGCCTGCTTATACTCATGTTTGTTTGCCATGTTACATTTAGTTGTTCTTTTGTAAGCTTATGTATTGTCTATGTAATTGCCAAACTTTGGCAGTTTTAATTCCTAGGTTTTTTCTTTGGTGCAGAGTTCAGAAGGATGTGATTCAATCACTATGCCTTCACCAACCATTAGTTTTAAAGGCTTCATTTAATCGCCCTAATATATTCTATGAAGGTAAAATCATTAGGTGGATATGCCCTATTTATTATATGTCTTTGTTTCTTTTGTTGTTTTAGCTCCTTTTTTCAAAATATTTTTCATTAGAATTTACTCCTTAGGTTTCATAAATAGTTTTCAAAAAGGCCGGTCTTCTCTATGATAAATTCTTCTTGATTACAGAGTTGATTATTGGGTACACTTTCTGTAATTTGCCTTTTGTTTTTGCTTTTCTTTATTTTCTTGTGATAACACTAGACCATAAATTGATCTGTATTGTCTTTCTCTTCGTTCGCTTTTCCTTAATTGAATTAGCAGAGGTTTAAACCCTATTATCAAACTAATGCTTTTTGGTTGCAGTTCGTTACAAAGACATGTTAGATGATACCTACACTGATTTGTCAAATTTACTCAAGTCTAGTGGAAATGTTTGCTCAATTGTTTATTGTTTAGAGCGTTCTGCTTGTGATGATTTATCAGCATGCCTGACAAAAAATAGCATCTCATCAGCAGGTAATAGTTATGTTAACCATCAGAGTTTTAATCGTAACAATGTTTTCTCATTTATGTTTATCTTTGTTCCATTTTTTCATACAGCAATATTTTCATTTTTATTTCTTTTTGTTTTAGTTTACCATGCTGGTTTGAGTAGCAAATTGCGCACTAGTGTATTGGATGACTGGCTATCTTCAAAAATTCAAGTTGTTGTTGCAACAGTGGCTTTCGGGTATCTATATTTTACTCATGTTTGAACTATGTTTGGTTTTGTGTTTGTTGAACCAATAAATCATCCAAGCAATTGCATTGGTAGTTTGCTCAATTTGCATCATAGTATTCATTAGCCCCAAATAATTGTTCTGTAGTTATTCTATATTATAGATTAAATTATTTTTTCTGCTTCTACTCTTTTTTATTATTTCACATCCTACTGATCTACTTTCTTATTGCTTTGCCTCCTCCTGCTGCTGCTGCTGCTTTTGCTGTTTTGTTCACTCATTACTTGAGTTTTTTACACTATGGTCCAATGCAGGATGGTATGAATTATTGTATTTCAAACTATATGCCACTTTTATCCGTTTTCATAATTACACAAGAAAGTAAATATGACCAAGTTTTTTATACTAATAACTTGGTTCTTGATTATATTTTAATTTTCAGGGTATAGATCGAAAGGATGTCCGCATTGTTTGCCACTTCAACATTCCAAAAGCAATGGAAGCGTTTTACCAAGAATCTGGAAGGGCTGGGCGTGACCAGTTGCCTTCAAGGAGCGTATTGTACTATGGATTGGACGATCGGAAGAGAATGGTGACTCTACTACTAGTAGCATACTTTGTCTTGTACATCTCTTTACTAGATATCACACCATGAATAAAAAATATGGCCTATTTTAGGACTTCATTCTACGTAATGCTACGGAGAAAAAGAGAGAATCTTCATCCAACTCAAATGACATGTTAGAGAAGTCCCTAGCTGCATTCAATCAGGTGCATCAGTTGTTATAGAAGGAAATTTCAGAAGTTTCTCTAGATCACATTGAATAACTACATTCTGGCAATAACAGATGGTTGACTACTGTGAGGGCTCTGGTTGCCGCCGAAAAAAGATTCTTGAAAGTTTTGGTGAACAGGTGCTAAAAATGCTGTTTGCCTACAGTGCATAATCAATCTATTTTTGCTTGGATCCTTATATATCATGTAATAATTGATCAGCATATTCATGCTTTTTAAATAGATGCCAGCATCGTTATGTCAGAAATCATGTGACTCGTGCAAGCATCCGAACCAAGTACAGCAGCGATTGAGGGAACTCCAGGACAAAGCTTATTTACACAAAAAAATTAAGTGCTCTTCAATTTTTATTAAAAGGTGCGGTGCTGTTATTTTGAGTTTCTCAGTTAGACAATATGCAACATGCTACACTCTGTTGATGTGCTTGTTTCTTCATTTTTGCTTCTTTCCAGTTCAACCTTTGCTGCTTCAGGAGGCGAAGAGACAGAATTCTGGAATCGGGAAGATGAAGACAGCTTTTTGGGTGAAGAGATCTCAGATTCTGAAGGTAATATTTAAATGCGTTCTTGGAGCTAACACTTTGTCTCCAAATTCCTGTCATCAAGACGGCTGTGTCTAGCTCAAGCATTTATGCTGTATAGTTTAGAATCTTGGCAAATAAGGATAGCTCTTAAATGATTTTTCGGAAACTAAAGAAACTCTTTCATATATTTACTCATAATTGGATCGAGAAACTCAACCAAACCTCAAATAACAAATGTTTTTGAGGAAAAAGAAGTCATTTTATCACATAAATGCAATAAAAAAATTTAGTCATACGACCATGCGATTCTAGACATATGGGAACTGTTTGAGTATCTTTTAACCATTTTTTCTAACCTTGCAGAGGATGCAGATGATGCAGGCAAGATAACTAGATCAAAGATGCCTACTGATGCTGCACTACATAAAAAATTTGAAATTTTACAACGTGCAGAAGAAGCTTACTACAAGAATAAAGGTCCAAGTAAGAAGGTATCTAGTTTCCTGTATAAGATTGGACTTTGCTACTGGTGCAATATTAATTGCTCGTGCATCTTTCCTGGATTACAAAGTCCTGGATTCACCATCACTGTTACCATTTACAAATCCAATTCGTTCAAGGTACCTAAACCGAATAGATGTACGACTTGTTTGCTATTATGGACTACTGGTTCTGTGAAGCATCTATCAGTGTCCTTCCTGAATTCTTTTTAAATTAAGATTCCATCATCCTGCCCGATTGTTTTTCTTTTGGCTATCATCCTGTTCACACTTGATTAAAATTATTCCATCAAATTCAGTCTCTACCGCCATAATTAATGAAGTTTCTCTTCATTTCTCATTGTGAACTTGATTGCGATGCTAAAGTTTCTATTTCATGCCTGTTAGTCAAGTTAATTGCAATATAAGGATTCTCTTTTAGGCCCGACGGTGAAGTTAATTGTAGTGCTAGTTCCTATGGTCATATCAAATATAATGTCATGTCATGAACAGGATAACAGTGAGAAGAGAACCATTTCTGATACACTGCGAAAAGAAAGCAAAACTAGGTTTTTGAATGCTCTGGATCAGGCCAATGACCGGCTTGGAAACCTACTGTAAGTAGGTTTTCTCATTCCATAAGATCTACACCAAACTTATTTAACTTTCAGTTTTTAGTTAACTACTACAAGCTTTTGCCTTACTTTTCATGTATAACATTCAGCTTAGATCTTGATGCTTCTGCTGTGTTCCTTGAACTGGAATGTTTTAACAAGTACGGGAAGGCTGGGAAGTCGTTCTACAATTCACAAGTTGCTGCGACCGTGAGGTGGCTATCTCATTCTGGTGTTGACGAGATTCACAACAGGCTCAGTGAGTTATCTGCCCCAAGGAGCTCCAGATGTGCGCAAGATGACATGTCAGTTGGTGCCGACTCAGCATCAGTTCAGGATGGCATTCATACAAAAGGTACCAATGAAGAGGTTAACCGGGGTAATACTCTAGTGGAAAACTCTCATGGATTACTAGAGGCAAAGAATCCTAGTGAAAGTGTCGACCTCTCCCCAATCTCAACCTTCTTGGAATCAACCAGCAAGAAGGGGAAAGATCAAGGTACTGGTTCTTTAGTTAAGTGGACTTCAGGATATGGGAGCCACTCATGTGAGAATACAGAAGAGGATGGACTTCCAATGGAAGCTGCAAATGAAGAGAAAAACCAAGTACAGAACTCTGATGGCCCCAGCAAAAAGACAGAGCTCCCGCCCATTCCATCCTTCTCAGAATTCACCAGCAAGATAGGGAGGGAACACTGCGCTGGTTCTTCGACTGTAAGGACTTCAGGCCCCAGGAAGCACTCAAGTGAGAAAAACCAAGTGGAAGGACTCTTAGAGATAAAGAACCCTAGCGAAAATACTGACCTTCCTCCGATCCCATCCTTCTCAGAATTCGCCAGCAAGAAGCGCAAGGAGGGGCATTCATCTGTTTTTTCAATTGGCAGGACCTCGGGAGCTGGTAGGCACTCAAGCGAGAGTAGAGAAAAGAGGATGACACTGAAGTAAAAAGGACCGTTTGCTACTTAAGGGCCTGTGAATACGTTGATCTACTCACGTTAACTGGAACGCTGCATTTTGGAGGTTCATGTCTCTCAGGTATAAGTGCCTACTAATGCCCTGCAAAAGAGTTTCGAATTAGTTGGCTAGATCAGGGTTTCACAATTTTGTTAAAAAAAGGTGAAATCTAACATGTTTGTTGTTCCTCGTCTATTGCTTGTTGTCACTACAAGTTTCATTTTCACAAGCCGAGGTGAAGTCCTGAGAGAATCCACAAATTTTAGACGCCCTGGAGTGTCATATTTATTCATTTTATTTAAGGACCACAATACAATTGGAATTAGGAATTAAAAACTGAGGGATAAAAAAGAAGAAGAAAAAATAAAATTGGGATTAGAATTAGGAAGAATTAGAGGAGGAAGAAGAAAAAGAAAAGGATGATCATCACATCACATGGTCGCTGTTGTTGCGCAGGAGGCCATCGGAGGCGAGGAGGGAAGGGAGGTGATGCGTGGTGGCGGTAGCAGGCGCCGACGCTACGCCGCTGGATTCGGTCGCGTCTACCTCAGGCATCCTCGCTAGCCGTCTGCTTCAACCTCTCTTCCCTGTGACTGCTCCCTGCTGTGTTAAGGAAGGGTGAGAGATTAAAAGCTATTTAGTCATATTTGTCTCACCGTGGGATTGAACACAAGGAATACGTTCATAAATTGACCAGATTAACGGCGCCCATTAGAATCGTTTGTCTTTGCCTGAAGGATTTGTTTATTTTACCACGGCCTCAATAAATTCTAATAATTAATTAATTTAGATTTCACCACCCTGGCAAATCAAAACAAGATAAGGTAATGAAGAGTTATAGTAAAAAAAAAAAATAGATTGCTGATTGCACACCTTCATAAAATTCTCTCTCACTATCAAAATTTATTAACATGGCCTTCTTTGTCTGATTCAAACAAATTAAAAAGCCCACAAAGGAATAAGGGTAAAAATATTATCATTAATTCTGCGGTGGTAAATTCTCAACCAAATTAATTATATAATAATGAACTCTTCTCATAATTTTTTAAAACAAATTTGATAGATCTGACCATTATTAATTTCATTAAATAACTTTTTTCCATACTTGTAAAATTTCAACGGTTTAGTTGTGTATAAACAAATAAGTTTTCACCTCCTCAGATTTGATTTGAATTCCGCGCAACCCAATCCATCCATCATCTTCAAGTGGCGGTTTTCCTTCCGTTCCGAGAAGGGAGAGCGTCGATCGAGGAGTGTTTGTCGTCCATCATTCCTCCTTTCCCGACTCTTCAACCTTCTCACTTCCTCGATGAATCTTCATCATTCTCTAGTTTGTTCACCCCATTAATGCTTCTTCCTCTTCATCGCTTGCTTCTCAAGTCCGTCATCATCATGATGACTTTTCCGGTCCTTCCCCTCCTTTTTCGGACCTTTCGTTCGCCATGTCGCTTCTCCGCCCCTCTTCCCCTTCGTCTCTTCACGTCTCTCGCTCCATCGTTGATTCACACTGGCCACGTCGGGAACGCCCTCGAAACGAGAGGAAGGCCGTCCAAGGAGCACCGGTTGAGGGCGAGGACGGCTGCTGCTGCGGCGAAACTTGCACGATGCTTGGAGTGGAGGAGGGATAGGGATGGCGCTGACACGTTTAATCCCACGTACCTTATTTCTGAATCCTTCCTAACCTTTTTAATTTCCTTCACGCAGGGGAATCGATACTCTTACAAATCTGTTTCATATATTTTGCAAGGATTAATATACCATTTTTCTTTTTCTCTCCCTTACACTCGATGCGATGTTGGGATTAAAAGGTGCACCTGGAGATTCGTGCAATCCAAAAATTGACGGCCACGTACGCTACACCTGGCCTTAGCTTCCCTTCACTAGCAAGCGTCGATTCAGGACTGAGAACAGCGGTGTTGTTGTCCATCATCGCTTCTCCTCTTCCTTCATCCGTACCTCGGCTACTTCCTTCCCCCAGTTGCTTCTCCAGTTCTCCGCCCCTCTTCCTCCTCATCTGCTGCTCTCCCCAGCACGCTCCGTCGTTGATCCCCACTGGCCACGTCCTCTTCATCTCCTGCCGGCCCAGCTCGCTCCGTTGTGGATCCTCACTGGCGACGTCGGAGACGCCCTAGAATTTAAATGGAAGCCGTCCAAAGGAGCGCCGGTCGATGTCGAGGACGGCAGCGACTGCAGAATGACGAGTGAGGGTAAGTGAGAGCTGCGCCATTTTGGGCTGGTGCTGATACTGATGCTTTTAGTCCCACATCGTCTATTTTTCTCTCTTAGAAGCCTTTTTATTACATTGGCTCCCTCGATTTAATGTCTCTTCGGAGACATCCGATAAAATTGGAACGATACAGAGAAGATTAGCATGGCCCCTGCGCAAGGATGACACGCATAAATCGAGAAATGGTCCAAATTTTTTTTGGAAATTTTTATCTTACTAATCTGTTCTGATCCGTTCTCGTTCATTTTTCGATCTCTTTTTGGTCATTCTGTATAAATTAATGATGTAAAATATAACATCTTCTTCGGCAACGGCCGTCCTCTTGAATTTACCGCAAGGAGGTCGTGATGACTACCGATAAATTAAAACAATACCACGGAGATTAGAATGGTGAAACGCACAAATCTAGAAACGGTCTAAAATTTTATTTTGCCCATTCTGTATGTATTGCCGTCTTCTTGGACTACAAGCAGATGCAGATGTTGTGATATATATATATATATTTCGTTTCTGCATCTATATATATATATATGATGAATATATACTCTATTTTGTATGTGTTGTGCAGTTCATAAAATTTATTATATGTCTAAACCAGTTCTAATGATGGAATATTATAATTTTTTCCTTTCCCCGTCTTTATATATAATGAATATATGCTCTAACCATTTTATGTATTATGCAGTTCATAAAGACTCAGACGGAGGAGACAATAATCGACATATGTCTTATGAGCTCTAACGGCAAAAGAGGAAAATGTGGTGACTCTTTGTGTATGATTTGTGCCAGTTAAATAGAGGTCACGGATGAATTGAAGGTATGAGTTTTAGTTGATCTTTATCTCATTTTCTGACATCTCTCTTCATATGTCGTTATCAATATTATCTATACTTATATCAGGATTTTTTAGGGGAAAATTTAAACCTTCCTGATAGTGCATCGTAATTCTTTGCTAGCTAGAGACGACTTCATTCTTCCGATATTTAAGGTCAGTCCAGAGGCTTATAGAATCAGGAATAAGAGACTCATGGAACCCTCCTATCCAGGTAAAAAACGAGTCGCTATGGCTTAGTAAATATACAGTCTAATCAACTGTTGTTAAAAACACTCACGGAAGATTTCAAAACATAGCGGTGGTTCCTCAAATATTTTTGCTATGAGCTGCCTAGCAATCTGAAAAGTGATAAATGTAGAACTTACTTCTTATGACAGCAATTTTCTCCTTTTTTCTGTCATTCTGTATTGAATTCTGCAGATGTGATGGCTGAACAGAATTGAGAGTAAGAGACATCTATTCTATATCAATGAGGAAGAATACTGTTTATAAAAGTCTATTACAAGTCTATAACTTCATAACATTTTCAAAACTATGGTACATCTTTAAACTATTTAAGAATTTACACACAAATCGCAGAAGGAATTTTGTGAGAGAGGAATTAACAATCAAAGGTCTTCATAACAGCATGGATTGGCAGTCTGAGGTGGCACTGGCTTGCTCCCAAGCAGGCTTCCTTGACATCCTGGAAGCCTGCCTTCAAGTCCTCATTAATAGTCTCCGGAGCTGCTTCTGCTTACATCCTTCTAGTATTGGATGTGTTCTCATCAAGGGGATCAGGAATATTGCCGGCATTGATAGACGTGGGTGTTTCTGATAGATCAACTTGGTTCCTGCAGATAAAAGGCTGATACTCCTGAGATATATCTCTCCATGGCTCCTCATGCCTTCACCAAGGCTGATGCACAATGCCTTTTGTCCATATTTCTTAACCAACGTGGTTAAGTTGACTCAATCCTATGATATTATATCTGTTTCGTTCATGAACACTAGAAGTTCTGTGGGCGGGGATGATAGAGAAAATTTTGATAACCTATAGCTGCACGTTGGTTGAGTCGATGCCACTTACCCTTCCTTAAAAAGTTTGATTGATCAGTAAACTGGTAACAGATAAATCTTTCCCCCATGAGTACCAAACTTAATTTGTAAAGCTTAGTTTTGTTTTCTGTTTTGATAGCTCCAGAAAGTTTGCTAGATTCTAAATGTAAACGATCACTAGAGAAGCAAACACAAGCAGAAGAAAGTTGAAGCATAAAGCACTGCGAGGAAGTTGTCCAAGTCCCAAGTCACTGAATAAGAGCTTTGATGAGGCAGCTTTTAGAAAAAAGAATAAAGTCATGAAGGTATTTCCCCATGGCTTATCACCAAAGAAAACCTAATTTGGCCTTTTTATCAATTTGGCTCTTCTTATGATTTACTTTCTTTTTATCTTTAATCCTCGTAATTTGCTAAGTTGTTTCAATATGACCCTTGCTGCCTCCAGTACTTTTTATCTTTTTCATGCTTTCATAATTTTTGGGAATGCATTTTTTTTAATCTTTGAATTAATAAATTGATCGCTTACGTCATATCCTTATTTATTTATTTATTTACTTGGTTGAGTTAATGGGCAACTCTCGGGACTAAATTGCGACATATTATAAGGAATAAATCAAAACTAGAAGACCGATACTGAAACATACTCTACTAATTTTCTTTAGAAGCATTTGAATATAGTGATAAACTACATGTACTTATTCAGTGGCGGGTGATGGGGAATTCAGAGACTTCCAAGTAGGGAAGAAAAGAACAAATGGATAAGCAGCAAGCTCCTCCTTCATCTTCCTGCACAGGGAGGTGTTTCTGTTTCCCTTGCCGCCTCCTGCTCCTGGGACTGATAATTTCTGCCATTTTGATCCTAATTTTTGTCCTAAAACCGAAGAGGCCAAGCTTCCATCTTCATGCAGTTCAAATTAGCTCTGTGGATGATTCATCAACGATTGTTTCCTTAGGCTCAAAACCCTAATAAGATTGGGATCAGGTACAGCTCCTCTGAGCTTGGCCTTGTCGATGTCACCAGCGGCAGCATCGGGTTGATCAAGATTCCTGCATTCTTCCAGCCTCCTCACAGCTCAAATCATCTACGGGGGATCTTGCAGTTAGAATATTTGGGGGAATTCAGGCTTGTGGGCATGTCCTCAACTTCCGGATGCTTAAGATCAAGGTTTTTTGTTTCCCCCTATTGATTTCCTGTTACTGAATTCTGCTGTGCCCTACATATATCATGTCGGTATTAAGGAGAGGTCGCACCCATGGGTCTGCGATTGTCCTCTCGAAAGCATTGCCCTTGGTGCAGGGCATTGTGAGGATTGTAGACCCCGTGCTGCATGACTCAGATATTTATCGATCTTACTCTTGGTGCAGAGCATAGCAAATTACTGCAATTTTGAGATTTTGATTTAATCCCCCCCCTCCCCCCCTCGTTTTTAATGTTCTTCTTCTTCCTATAGGTTGTCCTCGATTGCAAGATCACCGCAAAACTGAGCAATATTGTGCAGTTTTTACTTCTAGTAGAACACACAAGGTAAACTTTTCGCACTGCATTAAAATTCTTTAGCTATTAATAAGTATATAGTATCAATTTAATAGACATTGATCCGTATGTTTGCAGGCTCTTTTTCTTCTAGGCGTACCTCATCTGAAACAGAAGTGTTCATTGGCTCTTTGCATATGAAACTTGTTGCAAGTGGGCACATTTTTAATGGACAAGTAAATCATTGTTCATCGTATTGTGATATACCATTCATCTCGGTCTTAAGTTGAGTTTTGCACCAAAAGAAACAAAGAAGTTGTAGCTCGAGGGGTGGAAGAAAAGTGATGTATAAGAATAGATTTCACTTATTTTTAATAATCATGAAATATGACTATTGTCCCACAATGTAAACTAATTGGGAGAGAAATGGCAGTAAAGTTAAGTCATCTTTAATTAGTTACTCTCCTTATATTTTATGAGCTAAATATGGGAAGTAGATCCTTATAACAGAAGAGTATCCTTATAACACAAGGGGCAGCAGAAGAACTAACCTTTTGAATTTATGGAAAAGTATATAGACTTCATTTCTAAAAGAAACATAGTATTTAATCTTAGTTAGGAAGAAAGTGTACCGAAAAGGACAAAACAAATTATATTTACCAGGAAAACTCTTTCAACTTTTTTTCTCCCTTGCACTCGATGAGATGTGGGAATTAAATGGTGCACGTGGAGATTCGTACAATTCAAAGAGTTGACGGCTGCATTATACACCTGGCCGTTCCCAATTCTATTCAATCAAGTCAGTCAGTTCACTTCAAAGCGTCGATGGAGAAGGACAGCGGTGGTGTTGTTCATCAATACCCCGTCTTCTTCTTGCGTTCAGTTGCTTCTCCAGGTCTCCGTCCCTCTTCCTCCTCATCTTCTGCTCTCCCCAGCTCGTTCCGTTGTTGATCCCCACTAAAGCGAAGCCGTCCAAGGAGAGCGTCCAGGACGTTGGAGACGCCCTCGAACCTAAAGCGAAGCCGTCCAAGGAGAGCTGGTCGATGACGACTGGCGAGGACGGCAACGACTGGAGAGTGATGAGTGAGGGTAAGCGAGAGCTGCGGCCTTTCGGGCTGGGGCTGATACTGATGTCTTTAGTCCCACATCGCTTATTTTTCTATATTGTAAGCCTTTTTAATACTTTGGCTCCCCTCGCCTGGTGTCTCTTCGGAGACATCCGATAAAATTGGAACGATACAGAGAAGATTAGCATGGCCCCTGCGCAAGGATGACACGCATAAATCGAGAAATGGTCCAAATTTTTTTCCCTACATTTTTTATGATTATTTTTCTACCATTTCGTTATTCTGCTGCTGGATGTGTAAAGTGCAGGTTGTCCCCAATCCTTGTATTTTGTTTGGCTCTACGGTCTTTTCCTCGCCTTTCGATCTCTTCTTGCACTACTTTGCTCTAAACAAGGCTTTAGTTGAAGGGTGAAACTTGTAATACAGGGGTAAGGAAAACTGCTGGATGTGTAAAGTGCAGGTTTTCCCCAATCCTTGTATTTTGTTTGGCTCTACGGTCTTTTCCTCGCCTTTCGATCTCTTCTTGCACTACTTTGCCCTAAACAAGGCTTTAGTTGAAGGGTGAAACTTGTAACACAGGGGTAAGGAAAACTGCTGGATGTGTAAAGTGCAGGTTTTCCCCAATCCTTGTATTTTGTTTGGCTCTACAGTTCTTTCCTCGCCTTTCGATCTCTTCCTGCACTACTTTGCTCTAAACAAGGCTTTAGTTGAAGGGTGAAACTTGTAACACAGGGGTAAGGAAAACTGTAAGGATTTAAGAGAAAACCCCAAGTTTTTTGTTCATTATCACATGTGTTGTATTATGCACGAGTATTTTTGTTTTCTAATATGCTTGAGTTTAACACAAACGCATTAAGTGGAGAGATTCCTGGGAGCGTCTACTTCTTGTCTGTATGCAGTAATACTGGTATGTATTACATGTCCCCCCTATGTTTTAGCATATTTGTTCAACAGAATACTTGCGTTCTTTGTCTAATTCAAACAAATCACATGTAATTAATACTGGTATGTTTTAGCATGTATTTTCAAACATATATTTTCAACAGAATGCTGATTGCACACTTTTCATAAAATTCTCCGTCACTACGTTGATAAATTCTCAAGTCAACCAGTTTAATTATAATTATATATTAATGAACTATTCTCAGTTCTCATAATTATCTCTTTGAATTTGATAAATCTATTATTAATTTCATATTCATATAATTAAGTTTTCACCTCCTTTGATCAAATTTTCAGTCCCTCTGATTTGAATTCCGCACAAACAATTCATCAGAATACTTGCGTTTCTTTGTCTAATTCAAACAAAGAAAGGCCATCTCAATTGATGCTTTTACAAAGCCTAGATAGGCCATTTCAATTGATTAATAGCAATGTTCTTATCATGCTCAATTCTTTATCCTCTCTAAAACATTAATTTCTTAAAAATTATTTGATTACATTATGCTACTTGGAACTAAGAAGAGCCCTCTTTAGTGCTAGTCGGATTATAATTGACCAAAATAACATTTGTCTTTCCTTGAAGATAATAAACTAACAAAAATAGAAAATTACAAATAGACTTGCTTGCGTCTCCTGGGAGACGTCTGATAAAAATGTCCTCGGGGTAGGAGAATGAGAAAGATGCAGATGTAGGGCATCCTCGCGGTAGGAGAATAAGAAAATGGAGATGTGAGATATGGAACTATTTTTTTATGGTGTGCACCAAAGGAGGTTTTAATTTCTTTAACTTGATGTTTTTTAGGAAGTTTATTATGAACTTTACAGAAAAAACATTCCAAGCGATTTAAGAGAATACCCTAATGTTTTCATTCACTGTAATGGATGCAGTCATATTTGACATTTATTATATTACAGGACCATGAGAACAAGGTACAGGTATACCAAATTGACAAACTCCCCATTTATGCATTGTTTACATGGCAAAATGCATAACAACCTTTTTGTTTCCATGTAGCAGATACTGCTGAATTTTAAAAAAAAAACAGTTTATAGTAGCAAATGTAGCATTAGGTCGTCAAGCAACGAGCGGAGAACCACGCATCAGTCCATGTTAAGAATGGGTGAATGGATCCATGCAGGCAGCTTCACCATTGCGCTAACCTTCAAGCTTTGTAGCAGACTTCGCTATCGCAAATGGTGGTTGGTTCGTGGATGCCTCCTTCTTCGACGTCCTCATCATCACTGCCGGCAGTTTTCATCACTTCATCACCCTCTAACGCACACTTGGGATCAAGATCGAAGTCGCACGTCTTGCAGTAGAAGGACCATCCACTTCTCGTCTCATCGCAATGGTCACAATTATATTCCTGGCGACGGCATTTCACAAGTTCATGCTCATGCAGCTTGTGCTTAATCTTCTCGGGCCAAGCCTTCGCCGTCTCCTCGATCTCTGCCTCGAGCTCCCGCCTGCGCTCCTCGGTGAAGGGATAGGCGGCGGCGCCGTGGACCACGACCAGCTCTTTCGCTTCCGTGGTGATGGTTTTTCCGGTCGGTCCGATGACCACGAGAGACGGGCCGTCGATCTTAAATCGGCGCATCAAAGATCTTTTCCTTCCATCTTCAAAAGGGAGCGCCACCCACGGCATCTCCGAGAAGTGTTCACTGAAGGAGGATTCATCCATATCATTCGACACGAAAATGATTTCGAAGGCCGCCTCCTTCTCCCTGATCTTGTTGTATGCCTCGATTAACTTGGGTAGGAAAGTGCGACAAGGAGGAAACCACTGGGCCCCAAAGTAGAGAAGTATGTTCTTGCCCACAAGCTCCGATACCGGAATCTGAAACCAGGAGAGCAATCAGATAGATGTGTATGAAATTTGCTGAATCATGCAGCTAGCTCGTCTGGAACATGCTTCTGTACTCCACCATTACTGTACTTGTAGAATAATGATGAAAGAGGCAAAGAATTAAAGAGGTTTCTTTTCATCAACGACGCTCGACTAAATGTTGAAATGCTGAAAGGAACTACTTTGTAGGACAAGGAGTTCGATGATCCGATCCTTACCACAATGCCGTCCTTTCCAATGACGTAGTCCAGCTCGCGAGAAACAAGGACCGATTCCAGCGTTTGAGTTTCTCTCATCATCTTCTCCTTCTCCGCGATCTCCTCCAGCTTACTCGGAGTGAATGGGTATGCCTCGATCCCATGGTCCTCCACAAGCTCAACCGCATTGTGGAGTTGAGTCTTCCCGTCGGAGCCGATTATTACCAGGGTCGGAACCATGCGAAGTTCAAAGTAGCGGGCTAGTTTTTCACACATCTTGTCCTTGAAGGGGATCGCAAGCCACGGCATATCATCAGAGCCACCTTGCCCACCAGAAGGCTCCTTATCGTCCAGATTAACTTGCACAACTTCAAAGTTTTCCCCATTTTCTTTCAGCTTCAGATACATCTCCTTGAGTGATTTTGAGAATTCAACGCATGAACTGGAAGAGCTCACAGAGAAGTATAAACCGATCACCTTTCCTTCTAGATCAGAAACGGGTACCTGTTTGGTATCTCACATTGAGGTCACATGGTTGAATGCTTACTTTGCACAATAAAAGGACCCCAAATAGCAACGATAATTAATTACCTGATTTTTATCTTCTGAGATCACAAAGTCTCTAGAGGGAGAAACAAGCAAGCTTCGAAGTGTTTGATTCTTCTTTGCAGTCTCTTCTTCCTCTTCGAGTTCACGAATCCTTTCGACTGTGAATGGATAACCTTCAGGTCCATATTCCATCACAATCCTAGTACCATCAGTCAAGAGTGCTTTCCTATCAACATCAAGAATTACCAGGTGGGGTATCCCGCGAACATTGAATGAACTGTCGAGCTTAGCACGGGCATTGGAGTCTGAAAAAGGAACAGCAAGCCAGGGCATCTTAGAGAAGTAAGCAGCGAATGAGTCTTCGTCCTCGTCAGCCGAGACAAAAACAATCTCAAACTTGCAGTCTTTCGAGGACAGCAGCTCATTGTAGGTCTCAACAAGCTTCGGCGTAAATCTTCTGCAAGGTCCACACCAGGAAGCTGAGAAGTAGAGACCAACAATTTTGCTATCTAGGTCACTGATCTTCACCTGTAAAATATTTCAGATTTCAAGAATCGATAAACGTACTAATAGACAGATAGAAACACTTGCTAACGATATCCAGCCTAACATCTATCCACCTTCGAATATTACAAAGGAATAGTAAGCGATAAAACTATTGACTATTGCCTTTAGCAAGGATAAACTAACTGCTTGTGATGGATGCTGACCATCAACCAAATCAAGGTTTCAATATCTAAGAAGTGTATACAGAGAAAGAGTTTGATAAAAAAATATTATATAACCTCAACCAGAAAAAGAGGTGCATATAAACATTTTGGTCAACTGATAATAACATAACCAAGATTCTTTTGGTTAAAATACCGTAATTTTGCTCAGAGAAATAGAAACAAGAGTGTATAGAACAGTTTGGTCACTACATTGCAAGTTAGGAGAGGAACTCATTGGTATTCAATCGGCAAGCTTGGAATCCAATTCAGCTTAAACACAAATGGGTAGGTGAACTAAAATCATGGTCAAGAAGAATGAAACCAATCGAGTGGGAGCATTTTTGCCAAATTTTGGAGGATTTGAATTATAATCTGCAGGCCATAGATTGCATCCAAAGTTATAAAATACAAAACATTTTCCATAGCAGAAGTTTCAGTGAGTGTATCAAGAGCTGAAACTGCAGCATTTGGTACAAGTTTTCGTGCTTGTAGTAGCTGCTGCAGGATTCTCCTTTCCTGTACCAGCTGGTAGCAGTTTCGGAGCTGCTGCAGCATTAGTCTTTGAGATTGTATCAGCTACAGTTTAGAAGTTCTCTCTTCTCCGACATTTCTGTTGAATACCGAACCTTCTCAATAAATGCTCGCAGTGAACAAATTTGTTCATTTCCCCATTTCATAAAAAAAAGAAATAAAACATACGGACATACAAGGCACTTCATGGGGAAATGCTGAGCACAAAAGAGAAAGCTATGGGGTAATGAAGCAACACTAGAAAGCTATGGGGCACAACAAAGTTGTGGTGGCTGAAAATGAATCAGTAATGAGACTGATGAAATTTGCAGACGCAGTTCTTTGAAGCAATTAATCCGTACCATGTGTGCGGTACTTTCTACTTCACTTGAGGTAATTAAGTAGCTATCAGTCAGTGTGCACAATCATCAATCTACCCAGTGGCACCTACTTGTTGTTGCCCACCCCCAACTTTTTCTGTCACGTTCAATATGAACACAGATTTCCCTGTTTCGAAAGAGAATAAACGACGCACCACTGCTTTCTACCCAGTCGGCCGACGATCGGGAGAGCCCACGAGGATCCTCCGATCAAAAGGCCGGTAAGAGCGTCAGTACGGTGCAAAATACACAAATTGTGCCGAAGGTGATTAAAGACCCTCGAAGAAGCCGACAGAATGAGAGATAAAAAGGAAAAAATAAGATCAAATTGGAATTAGAATGAGCATCAGAAAGAAGTTTTTTCTTCCCCTTATAGAGAAGGAAGAATTAGAGGAAGAACACGAAGAAGAAAAGGATGATCATCACCTGGTCGCCGTTGTTTCGCAGGAGGAAGTCGCGGCCGTCGGAGGCGAGGAGGGAAGGGAGGTGATGTGTGGTGGCGGTAGCAGCCGCCGACTCTTCTTCGCCGAATTGGGTCGCGTCCACCTCAGGCATCCTCGCAAGCTGTGGGCTTCCAACCTCGCTCCTCCGTCTGTTGTGTTGTGTTAGGGAAGGGTGAGAGATTAAAAGCATTTTAGATATACTTTTGAAGGAAACTTCCTCTCACTCTCACACACACTCTACTTTTAAATAAATTTAATCATATTCGTCTCACCGTGGGAATGGGATATGTTCATAAATTGACTTGATTTAAGCCGCCCGGTCTTCATCTATTAGAAATTAAAATTGGTTAAAGGCGGCGGTCTTTTCCTGAAGGATTTTTTTTATTTAACCACAGCCTCAATAAATTCTAATAATTAATTCTGTGTCGATAAATTAGCCAGTCAACTAATTTAATTATAATTATATAATAATGAACTATTCTCATAATTATAATTATTCGTTTGAATTTGACAAATCTTTAATTTCATATTTATATAGTTAAGTTTTCACCACCTTCAGATTCGAATTCCGCACGACCCAATCCATCCATCATCTTCAAGTTGGTGGTCTCTTTCACTTGCGAACAGGGAGAGCGTCGACCGAGGAGCGCAGAGTTGTGTTTGTTGTTCATCATCACTTCTCCTCTCCCTCTTCATCGTCGCTTTCTCCTTGTTCTTTTCCTTTCTTCTCTCCCTAAAACTCGATGGGACGTGGGAATTAAATGGCGGACGTGGAGATGCGTACAATTCCAAAAATCGACGGCTACGATACACCTGGCCGTAGCTTCCCTTCTCAATTCTCTTCAATCAAGTCGGTCAGTTCACTTCCAAGCGTCGATCGAGGAGGACATCGGTGGTGTTGTCCATCATCACTTCTCCTTTCTCTCCCCCGCCTTCATCAATGCTTCGGTTCCTTCCTTTGGCCAGTTGCTTCTGTAGTTCTCCGCCCCTCTTCCTCTTCATCTCCTGCTCTCCCCAGCACGCTCCCTCGTTGATCCCTCCGGCCACGTCCTCTTCATCTCCTGCTGTCCCAGCTCGCTCCGTTGTGGATCCTCACTTGCGACGTCGGAGACGCCCTCGAAGCGAAATGGAAGCCGTCCAAGGAGCGCCGGTCGACGACGAGGACGGCAGCGACTGCGGGGTGATGAGTGAGGGTAAGCGAGAGCTGCGGCCTGTTGGGTAGGGGTTGATACTGATGTATTTAGTCCCACATCGCTTATTTCTCTGATTGTAAGCCTTTTTAACACTTTGGCTCCCATCGCTTGCTGTCTCTTCGGAGACATCCGATAAAATTGGAACGATACAGAGAAGATTAGCATGGCCCCTGCGCAAGGATGACACGCATAAATCGAGAAATGGTCCAAATTTTTTTCCCAATTTTTGTAATATCTCTAACTAATCTCTTCTGATCCGGTCTCGTTCATTTTTCGATCTCTTTTGGACACTCTGTAGAAATTAATGGTGTAAACAGCATCTTTTGGACTGCAAACAGATGCAGATGTGATGTATATATATTTTTCCTTTTGCATCTCTCTCTATATATATGATGAATAGATACTCGATTTTGTATGTGCTATGCAGTTTATAAAATTTATTATATGTCTAAACCAGTTCTAATGATGAAATATTATAATTTTTCCTTTTCCCTTCTATATATAATGAATATATGCTCTAACCATTTTATGTATTATGCAGTTCATAAAGATTGAGACGGAGGAGACGATAATCGACATAGCTCTCATGAGCTCTAATGGCTAGGCATGCTTATCGGGCCGTGCCGCCCGTGGGCGGCACGAGCCCGGCCCGTGACGGGCCGTGCTCGGCACGATCCGTGCCCAATCGGGTCGTGCTAGGCACGGCACTGTGTATATAACGTGCCGTGCCGGGCCACATTTTTGAGTCCGCGTGCCGTGCCTGGGACGGCCCGTGATCGGGCCGTGCCAGGCACGACCCGTGGGCAGGTCGTGCCAAATAAAGCCCAACTATAGCCCATAGCCCATTACATAGGCATACTTGTAGGTAGGAAGGATGCTACCTCTTATATAGAGAATGAAGCAACTCTTTTTCCAAGACTACCAGATGTGGGACTAAAAACTCATTTAAACACTTTCACTCCTCCTTAAAACTCCAATCCATCACCTTTTAAAATCAAAATTTTTCCATTCTATTAAAATTACCCTACTAACCTTTATTAACTATAATTTTATAATTTTACTAAAGGGTATTTTGGTCATTTTTTACATATTATTTTATTAAAATATTACTTAAAATTCATATAATCACCCATTTATTTTTATTATTAATTTTTATCAGATTAATAAATTAAGACATATATTATGATAATTGTACCATTTATATTCTAATAAATCTTAATATTTATAATATCAAACCCTCTCAATGAAAGTTCATTTAAATATATCAAATTAATAATAATTATAATGTATACTTTGATGATGATGAGAAAAAGTATAAAAAAATATAAGTAGAAAGATATGTTCAAAAAGATAATTTTTATTTTAAAAGTTAATTTTTATTAACTATCTAGCTTATAGTAGATAATCTAATTTTAGAAACAATATAAAATAAGGGTGGATTTAATTGGAGAGTTTAATCTTCTTTTAGTATAGAGTGGAGAGAGATTTTATAAAGACTATTACATATTTTAAAATCTTTATATATTTTAATAAAATAAAAAAAGTAATTAATATTTTTTAAAGTTTAATAAGTAGGTTGGAATGATTTTTTTTATAAAAAAAGGATAGTTAGTGAGGAGTCAATGATTATTTTTTTAGTTTAATTTCTTTAAAAAAGTTTAGTCCCACATTGCTCAGTTCTAAGAAACAAGAAGCATATATAAGCCAACACTTTTACAATTGCTAGTGTATTGGTATTAGTGGGCTATTGGGCTGCATTAGGCTTGATATGTGACCCGACACGTGACGGGCCTGATCTGGCACGCTCTAGAGCGTGCTGCGTGCCGTGCTGGGCTTGAGGAGATCTAACTCGGGCCGTGCCTTGCACGGCACGAGATGTAATCGTGCCGTGCTTGGCCCGGCACGTTTATGGGCGTGCCAAGGGCGGGCCGTGCTCGGGCCGGCACGAGCACGGCCCATTAGCATGCCTACTAATGGCAAAAGAATAAATGTGGTGACTCTTTGGGTATGATTTGTGCCAGTTAAATAGAGGTCACGGATGAATTGAATGTATGAATTTTAGTTTATCTTTATCTCATTTTTTGACATCTCTCTTCATATGTCGTTATCAATATTAGCTATACTTATATCAGGATTTTTTAGGGGAAAATTTAAACCTTCCTAATAGTGTATCATACTTCTTAGCTAGGTAGATATTTAAGGTCAGGTCAGAGGCTTAAAGAATCAGGAATAAGAGACTTATGGAACCCTCCTCCTATTCAGGTAAAAAATTAGTGATGATGGCCTAGTAAATATGCAGTCTAATCAACTGTTGTTAAAAACACTCGTGGAAGATTTCAAAATAAGTGGTGGTTTTTCAAATCTTTTTGCTAAGAACTGCATATTATATCTGCACGGTGATATATGTAGAACTTACTGTAGTTCGTATTGCTTCATTTTTTTGTCATTTTTATTGAATTCTGCATATGTGATGGCTGAAAAAAATGAGACAAACAGACATCTATTCAATATCAATGAGCAAGAATACTGTTCATACAAGTCTATACTTCATAACATTTTCAAAACTATGGTACATCTTAAAACTATTTAAGAATTTGCACAAATCGCAGAATGAATTTTGTGAGAGAGGAATTAACAATCAAAGTTCTTCTGGACTGACAGCTTGGGTTGGCATTCTGATGTGGCACTGCCTTGTTCCTGACTGAAATTTTTTTGCACTGTAATTGCTCAGTGAAATTGCACGGTGAAAGTCTCCAAGCAGGCTTCCCTGACATCCTGGAAGCCTGCTCTCAAGTCCTCTTTAATAGTCCCTCGAGCTGCTTCTGTTTACGTCCTTCTAGTGTTGGATGTATTCTCATCAAGGGGATCACGAATATTGCCTGCATTGATAGGCATGGGTGTTTCTTATAGATCAACTCGGTTCCTGCAGATAAAAGGCTCATACACCTGAGATATATCTCTCCATAGCTCCTCATGCCTTCACCGAGGCTGATGCACATTGCCTTTTGTCTGTATTTCTTAACCAACGTGGTTAAGTTGACTCAATCCTACGATATTAGATCTGTTTTGTTCATGAACGCTAGAAGTTCTGTGGGCGGGGATGATAGAGAAAAAGTGATGAACTATAGCTGCACGCTGGTTGAGTCGATGCCCTTTAACCTTCCTTAAAAAAGTTGATTGATTAGTAAACTGGTAACAAATAAATCTTCCCTCCTCCCTTGAGTACCAAACCTAAATGTAAGGCTTCCTTTTGTTTTCTGTTTTGATAGCTCCAGAAAGTTTGCTAGATCCTAAATGTTATCGATTACTAGAGAAGCAAACACAAGCAGCAGAAAGTGGAAGCATAAAGCTCTGCGAGGAAGTTGTCCAAGTCCCAAGTCACTGAAGAAGAGCTTTGATGAGGCAGCTTTTAAGAAAAGAATAAAGGCATGAAGGTACTTCCTCATGGCTTATCACCAAAGAAAACCTAATTTGATTTTTTATCAATTTGGCTCTTCTTATAATTTACTTTTTTTTAATCTATAATCCTCATAATTTGATAAATTGTTTCAATTTGACCCTTGCTGCCTCAAGTACTTTTTATCTTGTCCGTGCTTTCATAAATTTCAGGGAATAAATCGATCGCTTACGTCATATCCTTGATTATTTATTTATTTACTTGGTTGAGTTAATGGGCAACTCTCGGGACTAAATTGAGACATATTATAAGGAATAAATCAAAACTAGAAGCCCGAAACTGAAATATACTCGACCCTTTTCTTTTGAAGCTTTTGAATCTAGTGATAAACTACATGTACTTATTCAGTAGGGGTTGAGGGAATTCAGAGACTTCCAAGTAGGGAAGAAAAGAACAGATGGATAAGCAGCAAGCTCCTCCTCCATCTTCCTGCACTTGGAGGTGTTTCTGTTTCCCTTGCCTCCTCCTGCTCCTGGGACTGATAATTTCTGCCATTTTGATCCTAATTTTTGTCCTAAAACCGAAGAAGCCAAGCTTCCATCTTCATGCAGTTCAAATTAGCTCTGTGGATGATACATCAACGATTGTTTCCTTAGGCCTTAGGGCTCAAAATCCTAATAAGATTGGGATCAGGTACAGCTCCTCTGAGCTTGGCCTTGTCTATGGCACCAGCGGCAGCATCGGGTTGATCAAGATTCCTGCATTCTTCCAGCCTCCTCACAGCTCAAATATCAGTGTCCCGATTCATGTCTACCTAAAGGAAATCAAAATTGAAGAGCTAATCAGAGAGGTGCTGGACGTGGAGGGTTCAGCATCTGCCGGGGATCTCGCAGTTAGAATATTTGGGGGGATACAGGCTTGGGGGCATGTCCTCAACTTCCGGATGCTTAAGATCAAGGTTTTGTGTTTCTCCCTGTTGATATCCTGTTACTGAATTCGGCTGTTCCCTACATATTTCCTGTCCGTATGAAGGAGAGAGGTCGGCGCCAATGGGTCTGCGATTGCCCCCCGAAAGCACTGCCCTTGGTGCAGGGCTTTGTGAGGATTGTAGACCCCTTGCTGCAGAACTCTGCTATTTATCCATCTTACTCTTGGTGCAGAGCATAGCAAATTATTGCAAACATTCAATGTTATTGATTTATTTACCTCCCTCGTTTTTAATGTTCATCCTGTAGGTTTTCCTTGATTGCAAGATCACCGCAAAACTGAGCGATATTTCGCTGAGCAAAGTTTTTACTTCTAGCAGAACACACAAGGTAAACTTTTTGCACTGCAATAAAATTCTTCAGTAAGTTAGTTTTGAACCAACATGTATTTAGTATCAATTTCTAGACATTGAACTTCATATTTTTGCAGGCTCTTTTTCTTCCGGACCTACCTCACCTGAAACAAAAGTGTTCCTTGGCCCTTTGCATATGAAACTAGTTGCAAGTGGGCACATTTTAAATGTACAAGTAAATCATTGTTCATTGTATTTTGATATACCATTCATCTCAATCTTGAATTGGTTTTGTATAAAAAGAAACAGTAATTTAGGATGAAGTTGTAGCTTGAGGTGGAAGAAAAGTGATTTTATTGATTTTTAATAATCATGAAATATGACTATTGTCCCATAATGTAAACTAATTGAGAGAAATTGCAGTGAAGTAAAGTCATTTTTCATTAGTTACTCTTCTTATATTTTATGATCTAAACAAGGGAACAAGATCCTTTATAACAAGCGGCAGGAGAAGAACTAACCTTTTGAATTTATGTAAAAGTAATATAGACTTCGTTTCTAAGGAAAAAAACATAATATTTAATCTTAATTAGGAAGAAAGTGTACCGAAAAGGATAAAACAAATAAATTATATTTACCAGGAAAACTCTTCAACTTTTTTTCTCCCTTGCACTCGATGAGATGTGGGAATTAAATGGTGCACGTGGAGATTCGTACAATTCAAAGAGTTGACGGCTGCATTATACACCTGGCCGTTCCCAATTCTATTCAATCAAGTCAGTCAGTTCACTTCAAAGCGTCGATGGAGGACAACGGTGGTGTTGTTCTTCAATACCCCGTCTTCTTCTTGCGTTCAGTTGCTTCTCCAGGTCCCCTTCCCTCTTCCTCCTGATCTCCTGCGGTCCCCAGCTCGTTCCGTAGTTGATCCCCACTCGCGACGTCGGAGACGCCCTCGAATCTAAAGGGAAGCCGTCCAAGGAGAGCCGGTCGATGACGACTGACGAGGACGGCAACGACTCAGAGCGATGAGTGAGGTTAGGCGAGAGCTGGACGGCGCCGGTCGATGACGAGGACGATGAGTGAGGGTAAGCGAGAGCTGCGGCCTTTTTAAGTTGATACTGATGTATTTAGTCCCACATCGTCTAGTCTGCTATATTGTAAGCCTTTTTAAGACATTGGCTCCCACGGCCTGGAGTCTCTTCGGAGACATCCGATAAAATTGGAACGATACAGAGAAGATTAGCATGGCCCCTGCGCAAGGATGACACGCATAAATCGAGAAATGGTCCAAATTTTTTTTAAAATTATTTTTCCAATCCGTTGAAAAATTTTGGCTTATATCTTACTAATCTATTTTGATCCGGTCTCGTTCATTTTTAGATCTCTTTTAGTCATTCTTAGGATTTGAGAGAAAACACCAAAGATTTTGTTCATTTCATGCGTGCTTTCTTCAAATATAAGGGTACAACAATTATCTAAAAAATAAAGGGAGGCTGCTCTTGATGCTGCACATGTTCTACTGCAATAACTTTGGTAACTGATAATACAGGCAGCTTCACCATACAGGCAGCTTCACCATTGCACAAGGCGAGGAACATAACCTCAAGCTTTGTAGCAACCTTGCCATTGTAAATAGTGGTTGGTTCGCGGAGACCTCCTTCGCCGTCCTCATCATCACTGCTGGCAGTTTTCGTCATCACTTCATCATCCTCTAATGCGCACTTGTGATCAAGATGGAAGTCGCACGTCTGGCAGTAGAAGGTCTAGTGATGTACCTGTGATCCATCCGTAGGCCTGGTTAAAATGGAAAACACGTCTGGCAAGCACGGTGCTGGACTTAAGCTTATTGAATGCATTCCTGAAAGCAACCAATATTTCCAAAAGCCCCCAAGCCTGTGTTACGGCAGATGTCGAACCCTCCATATCCAACACCTTTCTGATTAGCTCTTCAATGTTGATTTCCTTTAAGAAGACACGAGTCGGGACAATCATATTTGAGCTGTGAGGAGGCAGGAAGAATGCAGGAATCTTGATCAACCCGATGTTGCCGCAGGTGCCATAGACAAGGCCAAGCTAAGAGGAGCTATACCTGATCCCAATCTTATTAGGGTTTTGAGCCCTAAGGCCTAAGGAAACAATCGTTAAGGAATCATTCACAGAGCAAATTTGAATTGCGTGAAGATGGAAGCTTGGCTTCTTCGATTTTAGGACAGAAATTAGGATTAAATGGCAAAAATTATCAGTGCCAGGAGCAGGAGGATGCAAGGGAAACAGAAACACCTCCCTGTGCAAGAAACTGGAGGAGGAGCTTGCCGCTCGTCCATTTGTTTTTTTTTTTCTTTTTGACGCTTGGAAGTGAACTGACCGACTTGATTGAAGTTACGGCCAGGTGTATGTGGATGTTTAGTCGAGTTTTTGACAGCAGTAACTTATTAAAATAATTTATTGTCATGAATAACAAGTCAAAAATAATTTTGCCAAAACTGACCGGTCAACGTGCCATGTTGGCACGTTGACCGATTTTTATTAATAAAAAATCACTGAACCCTCCATCCACGGTTCGTCCGCCCTAACCGGTTTCTTCCGACTCCCACAACGCTCGCCCAACTGGTTTTTTTTATTGACGACGAAAATGCTTGCTTCTTCCTCCGAAGACCATCATCTGCTCCGAAGAGGGGGAGGGGAGTGGACCTAGCAGCCACGTCGAGGAGTATCCCAAGATCTTTGGGAACGATTTGAACCTTGAGCACGCTTAGCCTGACCGGAGGGCCACCTCAACCGTGAAGGTGGAGAGGAGGCCGCTGGAGATGATGATGAATAAGCACGAGGAAACCCTCGGAAGAAACGCGCTCGCCAATGGCGGATCGATCCTCCAATGGAATCGAAATCACCTCGTTAATCCTCAGCAGAATAAACTTGGCAGTGGTGCACCGCATGCTCGACATATTAACAGGGTCGTCCGAGACAACCAGATGCAGCTGCAGCTGCAACAGCAGCAGCGCCAGCCATCGCAATCCCCACGTCCCTCGCCACCGTTGCAAACTAATTTCGTCGCATACGGAGCCAGTCCTCTTTCCGCAGGCGCCACGGCAGGCCATTTGGGTACGCTCGACCTGGAGCTCTCTGACGTCGAGGTTCCGCGCAAACGAGATAAACCGGCAGGGGGCATGACAGCAGTCGAGGATCGGAGGCCAAGAAAGCGTGGGCGGAAGCCGGCGAACGGCCGGGAGGAGCCGCTGAACCATGTGGAAGCGGAGCGCCAGAGGAGGGAGAAGCTTAACCAGCGGTTCTACGCCCTGCGAGCCGTGGTGCCCAACATCTCCAAGATGGACAAGGCCTCTCTGTTTGGCGACGCCATTTCCTACATCACCCGCGGGCGCCCTTCATCCCGTAGGCAGCCTTGTCATAGGCGTGGGCGGCCTCCTCGGTGATCCTGAAGGCGCTGAGCCAGACAGGGGCATGGTGGATCTCCGTCGCCAATGTCCCCTGGGATTGATGCCGGACGCCACGGTACTTGGCCTCCACCGTCTGCCTCCTTATTCTCGCCTTCTTGCAACAGATGAGATGTTTGGAGTGGGGGAAGCAGAGCAGTATAGGAGGGGGGAGGAGGGGTGGGGTGGGAGGAAAGTAGGAGAAAGGAGGAGGTAGAGAAGTTTGGAGCAGATGATGGTCTTCGGAGGAAGAAGCAAGCATCTTCGTCGGCAATAAAAAAACCAGTTGGGCGAGCGTTGTGGGAGTCGGAATAAACCGTAACCGTGGATGGAGGGTTCGGTGATTTTTTTTATTAATAAAAATTGGTCAACGTGCCATGTTGGCACGTTGACCGGTCAGTTTTGGCAAAATTATTTTTGCCTTGTTATTCATGATAATAAATTATTTTAATAAGTTACTGCCGTCAAAAGCTGACGATGGAAGCCTATCTTCTCCAAGTCACCCCAAAGGATGTCATTCCTTTCAGTTTTTTATTGCTTTGTCCTGCCGAAACGAGCCGATCCTGATGTCTTTAGTCCCACATAGTCTATTTCAGTACGTAACAAGAACAAGGATGGCAAGCATAAATGTTCATTTTTCGATCTCTTTTAGTCCCTCTTCTTCTTCGTCTCTTCACGTTCTTCGCCCGGTCGTTGCATGATGCTTTGAGTAGAAAAGCCACCGACTTCAGAAGGGGAGGGAGATATACTGCTACAACTGCAATGTATGGTCCCACATTACAGATTTTTAAGTTTGCCATGTTCTAAGTGGTTGCTACTTACTAAGTTTTAGACAATGTCTCTTTAGATGCGTCCGATCTGTGCTGTGGTTTATGGACATGGATATGTCAGAGACCTTAAGGTCAGAACGGATCTTATTCTAAAGGGTTTTTAATAGATTTTTAAACACAATAGTTAAGCTTAATTACTCTGAAAGCGGCTGAAAATATGAAAAAACTAACTTGTTGGGATTAAATAGTGCAACCTGGAGATTCGTGCAATCCAAACATTGACGGCCACATACACTACACTTGGCCGTAGCTTCCCTTCTCAATTCTCTTCAATCAAGTCAGCCAGTTCACTTGCAAGCGTCGATCGAGGAGGACAGAGAACGGCGGTGGTGTTGTAAGTCCATCATCACTTCTCCTCTTTCCTTCCCCACCTTCATCAATACCTCGGCTTCTTCCTTGCCCCAGTTGCTTCTCCAGTTTTTCGCCCCTTTTCTTCTTCATCTCCTGCTTTCCCCACAGCACGCTCCGTCGTTGATCCCCACTGGCCACGTCGGAGACTCCCTCGAATCGAAAGGGAAGGTCGTCGAAGGAGAGCCGGTCGATGGCGACAGACGAGGATAGCAACGACTGCAGAGTGATGAGTGAGGGTAAGCGAGAGCTGGACGGCGCCGTTCGATGTCGAGGACGGCAGCGACTGCACAGTGATGAGTGAGGGTAAGCAGAGCTGCGGCGGCCTTTAGGGCTGGGGTTGATACTGATCCTTTAGTCCCACATCGTCTATTTCACTTTATTTTAAGCCGTTTTAATACGTTGGCTCCCGCGGCGCAGTGTCTCTTCGGAGACATCCGATAAAATTGGAACGATACAGAGAAGATTAGCATGGCCCCTGCGCAAGGATGACACGCATAAATCGAGAAATGGTCCAAATTTTTTTCCCTACATTTCGTTATCCTGTTGCTGGATGTGTAAAGTGCAGGTTTTCCCCAATCCTTGTATTTTGTTTGGCTCTACGGTCTTTTCCTCGCCTTTCGATCTCTTCTTGCACTACTTTGCCCTAAACAAAGCTTTAGTTGAAGGGTGAAACTTATAACACAGGGGTAAGGAAAACTATCTGTGTAAGGATTTAAGAGAAAACCCCAAGTTTTTTGTTCATTATCACGTGTTGTATTATGCACGAGTATTTTTGTTTTCTAATATACTCGAGTTTAGACTACAATCATACAAGCGCATTAAGTCGAGAGATTCTTGTAAGCTTCTACTTCTTGTCTGTATGCAGTAATACTGGTATGCATTGCATCCCCCCCTATGTTTTAGCATCTCTGAAACGTTTTGATATATATTTGTTGGGATGGTTTTTCAAGTTGTTTATTCTGTGAAACACTGCTTAAAAGAATGGTCGGCAGTGTATCCAACTTGATTGCTTTACAAAACCAAGTCCATCGCTCTGTAGGTGCTTTAATTAAATCAACTTGTATGATACAGTCAAAACCAAGTTTTAAAAAAAAACAAAAGAAAAAAGAAACACATGATTGTTCAATGATTCCGTTTACACATATGTATGTATATATACAGCCAGCAGCATAAATCACCACCAAAATTTGAATTGAAAGGGGGAAAGAACTGTTCATTGGACCACGAGAAACTATGTTGGATATTTACATCGACAGCCTCTAAAAGAATTACATCGTATAAAGATATATATATATAATATACTCATTCTTCACATTGTATATGTGTACTCGTTCTTCAACTTTATCAGAACACTACTTCTCATTGGTGACCTAATTTTACATAGTTGGGCATCAAAGAATTGGGACTGGAATGAGTTGTGCATCAATGGCATAAAGTCTCTCCAAGATTAATCCACTGCTCGAAGCTGTCAGAAAAATTTGATCGAGTATTAGCTGTTTGAAGGGTGTCATAAGCTTCCTCTTGTATACTGAATGTGCTGTCTCCCTGTAGCAGCGTGTAAACCAACGCAGTGTTAGAGGTTGAATTTGTTCTGAGAAAGTTTGAGTTTTTAATTATCCCGAGAGTAAAGGCAGTCACCATATAGGTGCAGTAAAAACAAGAAACAATTTTTGCCCTATCAAGCTTCGACCAAGTCATTGCCCGATACAACTTTAGAGCAAAATGGATCTATGATTGATTCTTTGTTCTATTTTTTAAAACTAAAGAACACAACTTCTTACCTTTACAATAAACCCATTTTCTGTGTGATGTGGGGTTGACTCACTAGCGCTGCTACAGTTGGTGTCATTCGCAGCAGGACTACCCTCGTCTGGAGAATTTGCTAGCATGGAGCTGAAAAATAAAAAGATACAACAAGCTTTTTAGGAACGGCCCCAGAATTTTCTTTCATGGTGTCAAGCAGAAACTGATGATGAATCATCTAGCGGTCCCACGCTCGTCCACGTAATTATCAACCATATTTGTAAAGATGTTACTATAAAATATTGCCTTGGAAATATTTGTTACAACTTGGTAAATCAGCAGATAGGATTACCCGTCACTTATTTCTTCGAATGAATTAACGGAAGATAAAAGTGAATCAAGGTCCAGAAAATTTGAGTGCCAATCTTTATACAGCTTGTTCGATGCAGCATCTGCAAAGAGCTCCTCTTGAGACATTGTTGGAGTGTTCCTATATAGAACAGACAAAAATAATTACGGTATTGCAATGGACCAGGCAAATAATAACAATGGACAATGCCAAGGCCAGCAAGATAGAGGATAATGAGTAGGATGATCACCAGCACATTTACATGATCAGGTCACAGGTGAAAAGAACTTCAAACTCTCAAACAGCTTGTGACGAAAATGGCATGTTGTTTAATGCATCAATTAAAAGAGTATGGAAATAGCAACTATTTGGTGACAAAGGATTAATATGTTGGCATGTTGCGTAGTATTTACTGGTCTTGATCAGTACTGTCCATCAAAAACCAGTCTGATCTCACCATATAACATACAGATTTTTCATTGTTCTTTGGGATTATATCGATCATATGACTTGATCCAGACTGGTATTTATTTAAGTTGTCATCCTTGCTGGTGATTAGAGGACCACAAGATCAGGAGCAAACTTAAAGCAAAACTATTAGATTGAACATGTCAAATTTGAGTGGCTAACCTTTCATCTGGAACATTTGCTGAATACTTGGAAGTTTCTGGCATTATATTTGAATCAGACAGACGCTTGGCATGGTCCGGATGTATCATTTCAGATAATGTTGTGGATGAGAGATCTTTCCGATCAAAACTAGAGCTAGATAGAGGAACACAACTTTCATGGAGTATATTTCCATCTGATACAGATCGTTTGATAAATACCCTGAAAACGAAATAGCAGCAGCATTTGGAGGATGATAGATAAAGAATATAAAAGAGAGATCAAAAGCATTCCTAATAGCTTAAGCTTTTAGGATAAATGTTTTCAGTCATTGCAAAGCGAATATAAAAGTAAGATCCAAAGTTAAATTAATCACCTGTTAGACTTAAACCACACCGATCACCCATGAACGAAGTACTAACAATATAAAAATTAGATTATATTATGTCCTGATGGCTTAAGCTTTTTGGGGATGTGGTTACCTAATCAAACTTGATAACATCATTACATACTAACCCGCAAAACCATCAGTTGAACAAATTTATCCTATTCTTAGAACGATCTCTGGTCATAAACAACTTGACATAGAAGTTATGTAGCTACTCGGAGAATGTTATGAAAAGAGACACATCAAGAGACTCCGAAAGCATTATAATGGCATGCATTTCAAAAACTATTTTAAAGATTATTTGGCCAAAATGGGAGATTCCTGAAGTAGTAGCCTGCTTTCCTGAAACACTCATCTTGCACCAAGTAAAGCACTAGATGTGCTGAATACCACAAAACTAAAACCAACTCAATGGGAGAAACCTGACAAAAGGGTAACTAAAATACCTGATAAATGACAACCATTTTTTTAAATAAGATGTCAGGATTTTGAAGTTAGTAATTCTTAAATAGACAAAGAAGGTAGGGGCACATGAATTCCTGAAGATAGCCAAATGCAACTCAGGTATTATGTATAAAAAATGCGCTTGCAAATAACAAATACATAGATGAAAAGGACATCACATATATGCACATTTTAGCAATCATGATGCAATGAAGGTAACCACAGATCCCAATACCTTGAATTAGAATCAATAAAAGCACGGCCATTTGACCCATTAGAATCAATAAAAGCCCGGGGGTTCGACCCATTATAATAATGGTCAAAGGAATCAAACTCCCAAATTGCAGGTTTGTCCAATTGAGGTTGAAAGTTTCCCAGAAATCTGCAGATTATAACAAATGTAAGTGGGCATCACTGTGCAAAGTAACTGTATTTTGCATGAAACTGGAAAAGCTTTGATAAAGATAGTTGACAGGAGATCTTATGGATTACAGGGAAGAGATTTGCACATACAGGTCTATTGCTGCCTGCTTTTGGACATCCATGTAGGCATTATTGTAATATCTTTGAAGTGTTCTGAAGAACTCTTGCGATTGTATTGCACCCTTCCAGTGGCCTCTTCTTTCAGAGAAAATCTACCGCATATTATGAATAAACAACAAAAATTATTGAATTGGCATTGGATGTGCTCTTAGGATCTTACTAGAGCTGGGAAATTATTGGCTAATATTAACCATGTTAAGATAACAACATTGTTGGATGAATAAGAGATAAGCTTGCTCATAACTCAGAAGAAAAAAGTCATACTCATTACTATTATTAAGAACGGCAGTGATAAAGAACGCAAGTATTCTGTTGGGAATATATGCTACATGAACAATGAATGCTAAGTTGAAACAATTAAAAGATGTTATAAGAAAATCAATTTTCAAGAAAAGAAAGCATCCTAAAACAAACTTTTAATCATCATGATGCTAGGTAATTCAAGGAAGTTACATGAATGTCACAGGAAAGTTAATACCTTATTGTGAGCAGCTGAACCACCGTACTGGAGTGAAAGTGTGTCGCCCATTACCTCATAGTATGTCATCAAATGATCGGCCAAGGCAGCATCAAGATGAATACTTGGAAAATGGGATAAATTTAACGCATGGAGTTGATGCCCTAGTGCAGCTAAACCATAGGCATACTGAGCAACATTTGTGCGATCTAAACAATCTATGCAATTTGTCCGTAGAACACCCGTTTGGCACTTGAGTGATTTCACAAGACAATTTCCAACACTTTGTTCTTCTGTTTTTGTCATTTCAAAACCAGATATATCAGAATTGTCTTCTTGGGATCCATACTCTAACATGTCAGCATCATCTGTATCTGTGGTGTTGTTGCTGCTGCTACAAAGATGATTATTACATGAGCGATCACCACCGTCATCCATCCTAAATGTTAAAACATGTTTAGGGAACAATTTATTACAAAAAGAGAAATCAATTTAAAATATGAACAAGTTTTTTATAAATGGAAGTAAGACATTCCAACATGACAGAAACATAATTTTTTAATGTGTTTTTACTTATATTTTATTTGCAAATTATATAGTCAATTGCTACCGCTAAAGTGTCCTATTATGGACATATATACACCTTTGCAAATTATATAAGCGGGTCTATGCTCAATAATATATTCAAGTCCTAAAGCATCTTATTGTTACGAGAAACAAATCCACGCCCTTTGTACAGACGATGTGGAACCTTTAACAAATAAGCCCAACTGCATATAAGAAATTAAGGGATATGACTAACGACGCTCAACGATGTTCTGCGATCATTTTCAATGAAGACAATTACACATTGTGTAAATTGGTTCAGGGTCCAGGTTCATGTACACAGAGGCGTGCAATAAATTCTTCCCTGTATCCATGACATGGAAAATGAACAGTGACTCTATCCCATATGAAAAGAACAATTTTGAGATGAAAATCATGACACTAAACAAAAGCTCTGTGTCCCAATCCAAATTCAAAGCATCCATCTCAATGCCTAAATAGGCCAGGCTCTATTCCACAGAGAACTTGTAATAGATGGTTTCTATATGCTATAAGAAAACTACAGAAGTCTTTAGCTCAATCCAGATCCTAGCTGCAATGGTTAGAGAACGATTGTGTATGCATTTGAACAGAAGTAAAACAAAATTTATGCTAAATTATAAAGAATGTGTACTGAAAATGAGAAAACAAGTCATAATTGCTGATATGGGAAAAACTTAGTATCTGTAACATAAAAAACATTAAAGTACGTAAACAAAACCTTATCTATTATATCGACTAACATACAAAAATCCTTAGCTGGAAGATTGCAAAATGCCAACTTTTAATATATTTTTAGCAATCACAAATTACAAAAAGCAAACACTGCAATGTAGCCCACAGAAGGAGATTAAGTGGGAACATTGAATTATAGGGGCATACATCGAAAGATACTTACATAAATTTGGGCCACCTCAAATCACCCTCGTTCCTTGACATTGGTGTTATTTCACAATAAAAGAAACCTGTTAGCTTTATGGTACGTGCTGCCACCTTCCCCAACAACCCGAGCACATTTTTACCTTTGCTGTAGTAGACATACTCATTAGGATTGTACAGTTCACTAAATATCTGGTTTCTAATAGCAATAATGTAATCAGAAGATTAAATGTAATACTGCATGAACCTTCGTGAATGCTTATGAAGGTCCCAGTGTAAGTACTTCAAGCGACTATCTTCTGGTAAATTCCTGTTGATAAATTCAATTGCATCTGCAAATTCTGAACGAAGAATAGATTCCCGAGGCTTCTTTTCTACTGACTATTAAAAGAGAAAGAACTATGAGAACTGGTGATACAAGATTGCAATGGTCTTTGGACAGTTCAAATAATTTGAAACTAGTAAAGAAATTGTGGCATGAAATGCCTTATGAAATACTAACAATAAGAAACTAGAAAGATATTAGAAGGCATACCTTGATCAAGTTCAAGATGATAATAGGATTTCCATATCTTTCTGCAAGATTCTCAAAATGAAGTCGAGTAGCTTCAAAAGTCTTATCTTCTTTCACTGCGAAAGCCAAAAAACTGTGAGATACTTGCCTTCTAAAGACAATGCTGTTATTTTTTAGAACTTACAAATAATATCAGGCTTCAGATTAAGTTTTGAGGTTTCCTGAGACCAATAAAGAGGTATGGAACCCCTATTCTGAACTACAGAACTGACAGATTTTGGAATTTCTCCATGACTGTCTCTGAAAATGATTTGTTCTGTCTCAACATCATTTGCCACACAACCACTTTCATTAACACCACGCTTCAGATACCTAATACACATGAAGAACAATGTCATAATGGATCAGCCACAAATCAAGAATAAAACACCATCACAAGTAAAAAAAAAACCATACTATTTAAATTGATTTGTGATTAATAAACCATACTACTCTTCGATGTTTGTATTTGAAAATCCAGTAAGTCGACATGCCTGGGACATCAATTTTTAATGAAACAGCAAACTTCCCAATCTCATTACCATAGACATACCAGTCACTGAACAAACTAGTACCAGTACCAATACCTACCAAGTATCAGTACTTGATCGTAACGTGACAATATCCATACTGAGCACATTGAATTTTTTCAAAAATACCAAAGAAATTATACGACATGACTCTTAAAAGAATAATAACATGGACATCTGTGAGCCAAAAAAAGGATTAAAATTGATTAATAATCAATCTACGGGTAATTGAGGGTTTATCTGTAATTATAAAAATGAATGATGGGAATTTTGTAAAATCTTAGAATGTTGTCAGGTCAGTGCTGTGACAAACTGATTGAATTCAGACAATGCCCATTGCAGCCCATGAGTAGACAAGTATATCTAAGCATACCAAAATTAGTGAGTATCAAAAATTTTGTGAAAGTATAACAACCTTGTCCCAGCAAAGTGTCGCGAACGCCTAGCAATGAGAGTCAACCAAAAATCTTCTCCACAAACTGAAAGTTTCACCTAAATAAATAGAGAAATAGACAGAGCAATTATTTCTTGACAACAAAATGTAATATAAAAGAAGAATAAGGCAATGCCCAAACATGGTAAGGTAATACTAAATGCAGCACCATGATGTTTGATTATTATAACATTTTGGTTAACATTTTTATTTACCATTCCCTTGAGATAGGTTGAATAATAACTTGCATACTGAAACAAAAAACAGTGAAGTTGCCTAATGGTCCTTATTAAATGACTGCGCCCATCTTGGAGAAAAGGAAAGTTTGAAGTCCACGATTCCCACTGCATACTGTTTCAAACTTGTATTGTATTCTATATTTCCACATCATCACAGGGCATTGGTAGGTCAATGTAAGATTAGTTTTCATTTCCATTAAAATTAAATGACCAGAGAATCCATCATAAATCCTCTGTGTCACTTATAATCACAATTCCAAATCATTTAAAGAAAATAAGGAGCAATTGAGTAAAGGTTACATCATGATCCATTATTTCAGCTAAAACTATTGATCAAACAAGATTATTGACATTATCCAATTCACTTAAAGATTAACAGCATAATGTGAAACAATTAAAAGTTAAAAATTGTAATCATTGGAAGCTACCTGGTACTATGCTTACCTGCTTAAAGAAACCATATACCAAATTAACTGTCCATAAGGTACTTTTGAGACTATTGTGAATTTCCCGTGTCAAAAACTCATTCCATATAAAGTTTGTCTCATATGTCATCTTCCCTGCTCGGCTCTCACATATATTCTTCTGTAAGCTTTGCATCACATGATATGAGTAACTAAAAAAGAAATCTTTCGTCACATCTACTGTGCAAAAGAGCTTCTTGTATCTGTGCCACATCAAGACCAAATGTACTTAGAATACAGGTTAATAAAAGATCATGAATGTCAAATGTTGTAAACAGATGACAATTTAACTATGATAAAATTTGACAAGCAAAAATATAAATATTGCACAAAAGAGCAAGAAAAATTCAGGATGAACTTAAAAGAAATTACCTATCTAACATTCAAGTCCAAAGAAATTTTTTGCATGATTTACATGATACTACATGATTTACAATAAACCTGGAGTCTGATTTAGTGCCTAAAGAAGAATTTTTAAACTTTTTCCCAAAGAAGATGTTTGGAATATGAAATGACTTCCAAATAAACATGCGTGTGTGTGTGTCAGAATGTGGCGTGACACTATTTATTAGGTATATCCAGAAGTGCATATACTTCCACCTGAAATAAAAGACACGAATTTGCATTTTCAATATCAAGCCCATCTTAATTAGAGAAACATTACAAAGGTGCCTCCAACAGAAGTTCCATATACATTTAGTATTGCATGGAGTAGAAAACCTTGATTCATTCTTGGAGTTGGCCATATCATATAGGACAGTTGAATTTGGAAGTGCAATTAATTCACTCCTCGCAATAGCATAAACTGTGTGACCGAATATAGCACCAATCTCCCTTCTTTCAGTTATAAGCAGCATATAGTAAGGTCCCAGGAACTTGACAAATCCTGGAGAGAAAAATATATATACTGCAATCACAATTATGAGCAAAACAGATCAGCATGAAACCATAACTGAGATATTGGACTGACCAATAATTCCATAACAATTGGTGACAAACTTAAGTCCTCCAGTTGACCTGTTTCCCTCATGTATTCTATTTAGCAGCTCCTTGCACTCAATTTCTGAGTATCTGGTGGAATCCTCGTGGATATTAAGTTCTGAAGGTTCCGACCTATCAATCTTTAACACTCTCCACAGGTTTCTAGTCTCGTTCCTTCCAACCATATAAAATTTCTGCAGATAAAGCACCAAAATAAAATGAAAGTGTTTAGGTACAAGGAAGACAATGAAGAAGTAAAAAATAAACTCAAGCAGTACGCATCTAGATCATGAAACTTCAATAGATTGAAAAGAAACAACTAGGACGATAAATAACTCGTGAAGAATGAAGTAGAATAGCAAATAACCTCGAAAACCGTTACAAATACAAATAAGATCGCCAGAGAAAAAGAATTATGCTGGAAGCGTAAATTGAAGAAACAACACACAATTTGGAGATCAATAGCACGCTAATTGGAAAACGCCCAGGGAAAACAAACCTAAACTACTAAAAGCCCAAAAGAATAAAGGGAATAAACTCCGGAACTAATATCAATCGTGGAAAAGTGAAATGAAGTGTTAAGCTGCAGCAAGAAATCGACGGATAAACTAGTGGCAATTCTCAATGGATACAGCAAGTTGACTTTAATCAATTATGAACTTGACCAAGATCAAGTCGAGATTTCTTTTTATCTTTTTCGAATCACCAGAGACATGACGAACTAAATCCCTGATGGTTGGCGTATAGATCTTAAAGGAAGATTGATAAAATCAAAGAAAGCTTGCAGAAAAAATAGAAGAAAACCACAAATTTTGCACACTTGAGGAATCAATAGATGAGAGATGGAACAAATAAAACAAAGATGCGACCTCCATTTTTAAGAACCAAGTCAGATTTGACAGAAGAAGAAGATAACTTGAACTCAAATTTTCTTACGGAATGAGTCTCGTAGAGGTCAAAAAAATCGAGGCAGCCGCCGGTGTCGTCGAGCTCGCCGTTGATCCGAGCCGCCGCCCCGCCATCCGCCGCCATTCCGTCCGGATCCCGAGCCCCGGGCTCGGGCCACATCAGTTGGGCATCCGAATCCTCCGAGATCAGGCCGTCGGCCGCCGCAGCTCCACGCTCCCCCGCGGCTGTTTCAAATATAGCATATTTTCTCCTCTTCCTCCGTTGCTCCTCTCGCCACCTCCCTTCTCCGCCGCCGCTACTCACGCCTTCCCCAATCTCCTCTCCTCCATCCAACAAACAATAAACAACCAAAAGCAAGAAAAACTTCGGCCTTTCCAAGGAAAGATCGAATCTTCGAGGATTTAAACCGAAACAGGCACGTCAAAAATACAAATCAGGACAAAAAATTAAAAAAAAATAAAAAATCAGCAGGCTTCCTGGTTTTCGGCGATTGCAGGAAGAGGAGCAAAAACAGAGGAAAACGAAGCACACCTCGAAATGCAATTTTTTTTCCGGAAGGAGGAGAGGAAAACAAAGAGGAGAGAACGCGAGGAAGGATTCCAATCACAAATCCCAGCCTTATTTCTTCGCTGCCTAATTTATGTAATTTTGTATTAGATTTTGCACCAAAAATGGAAGGTTACTGTTGTCACGCCATCTTATTTGTGTTGGGAGAACGAGTCAAGGACGACTCCGAGCTGAGTCAGGTCGACTCGGCTACCTCACCAATGATCTCATACTGTGCCGCGAGGTGTCCTCTTTTTCTTTTTTTTTAACTCCGTATGACATCTCCAATCTATTTATTTATTTTTAGTTTTTACCACGTGATATCCTCCTTTTCTATATATTTTCTCTTCACTTCACGAGTAATTTATTACGACGATTTTTTTTATTAATAAACCCAGCGAAGACTAAATTTTTTTAGTAAAAAACAACTTATTTTTTGAATAAATTGCCCTTATTCCATGATTGTGGCACGTTCAGCATCAATAATTAAGTAGTGAAGTTTACACGTCGACAATGAAGGCTTGATGATGCCTCACCACTACAAAATCCGCAAACATTTAAAATAAGCAGCATCAGAGCAACAAAACTAAAAAAATAATCTGCCGAGCAAGATATCCCGCTCGGAAAATATCCATTTCAATATTTTTCTAATCCATCATTTATCTGAAGTGTTTCGACTCACACGTCGAGCCCAGCGAGTCCTCAAACTCGCTTGGGCGAGTCGTCCCGGGGAGAGGCCGAGTTGACCACGTGAGCGTGTTGTCATTTGGCGTCCGAGTTGTCGTGTCCGCCTCAATCATGCGTTTTGGTCTCCGAACGAGCCGTAAACAAAAACATCGACGACGCGTTTGATTTCATCACCACCACCCGAGCCACATAATTATAATTACAATAATAACGATGATTAACCATATGTGATTTAATTAATTAACTCGAGCCAATTGGCTACATTTTATGCGGTCGCAATCGTACCGAACCCAATCTATCAAATTAATCCACTGTTACATTGAATCTAAATTTGGCATATTAATTATCGATAGTTATTAATCGGTTTGAATTGATCGGGGACGGGGTCAGAATATTAGAAATATCAGCTCAGTATGAATCGATTAATTAATTAGGTTCGTGCATTGTATTATACTATTAGGTTGGGCTGCCACGTTATTCATAGGCTTAATTATTTATTATTTTTTACCAGCATTTGGAGAGTAGACCTGCATGTGAATAATGAACGGATGTTGACATCAAGACATGGGAATATATATATTAATTATCAATTTCCTGATCAGGTCAACTTTTAATTTCTTTCTTCTGATTAAAGCACCACCCACGTTGATTTAATTACCGACGGCTGGATGCGGGGTTGTTTATTAGCGAGCGGATGGTTCTGGAACGCGTAAATTTTTTTTTGAAAAAACACTAAAAATAACCCCGTCAAATCATTTATGATTAGTCCAAGTGTCGCCGGGATTATTAATTATCGTGAAATAATGGATCATTTGTTTTGCATGGGCATTTTTAGGTTTTTTTTTTTTGAAGTGAAAAAAAAAGAATGTTCCCTTATATTTATATAAAAAATAAAAAGGTAGGGTTAATTGTGTCAACAGGTCGTTGATGCCCTGCGATTGAGGTAAAGTTAACGGATGAACGGAGGAGGCAGTCGGTCACGGCATTACGCTTCATAAATGATGCTCCAATGTGCAAAAACATCCCCAACTATCCCTCTAATTTTTACCGAACCCCCCGAGAAGTTTTCCGTTCATCGAAATTTTAAAAATCGATGCTGAAGAAAAAAAACCCGTCAGGGACGTGATTGGAATTATGGTGCAGTGGAGGGTTCGTTTTTTTTGAACTAACTGATCGCCGATGTATTAAATAGCGAGAGGGACTGCTCGGCTTTCCCACAAGGGAAAAAAAAAGAAAGAAAGCGTCGTCGCACTTGGAGTTCAAGTCATGGCTTCTACTACTTCAACTGGATAAGACCCACCTGAATCATGCAGGGATTTTTATTTGGATGACCTGTGAATTAGGGTTTCATCTAAATCCACTCCATCCATCCCTCAGGGGTTGGATAACATTTACGTAACTTTATTTCCTCGATTTAATTATAATAATTTTATCGTTTTCGTACTAATAAATTATACTGCGTGATCGTTGAGTACGCGAGCGATGCGGTGCGGTCAGGCCCGTCGACCGGTTCGACCCATAAATTCCGGGCCGGACCATTAACTTCCTGCACACATATTACTGTGCGGCGTGGATGCATCGAGACCCTCCGTAGACTTGGCACCGATGTGGAAGCGCCGATCGTATGAGCGGGGAATCAAGTCAGCCAAGGAAGCTGAGAGGATGGATCGTTTAGCTCCTGGAACCAAATACGCATCTTAAAGTGAGACGTGGGTGCATCATCGTCTTCTGTCGCTCGGGCACGGATGGTGAAGTGCGATGTGGATACATCAAGGTCGTCCGGTGTCTCTGTTTGTGTGCAAATCTGCAGCGTTGATGTGGCCGCGCGCTGAAAGCTTCTTCCATCGCTGCTGAATTTTGCTGATCTCGGTAGCATGTGGACGGCGGCGACTCTCCTCCCCATCTCCGCTCCGTCGCCGGTTCCCTCACTCGCCGGCAATTCGCACTGCTGCACTCGCCCCCGCTTGTCTAATTTCGTCGTGCGTTCTTCCTCTTCTAGGGAGGCGGCGGAGGATCCCCTCACCGCTGCAGGTCGTCTCCTTTGGGGCCGTGGTCTTCCCCCGCAGGTCCTTGTCTCCGCCGTCCGTTCCGGATGGTCTGCAGCTTGGCACCTCATGATGCGCCAGCTGGCTCCCTCCTCCTCCTCCGCTGCTTCCCCAGCCGGCTCCTACGCCCGCCCCGCCTCCGCCTTCCCTTCGGTTCCCGCTGCCTACCGCCGTGACCCCAGAAACCTCCATCTCTACGTCGCTCTCCCCTGCCCGTGGGCACACCGCGTCCTCATCGTACGCGCCCTCAAGGGTCTCCACTCCGCTCTGCCCGTCTCCGTCGCGGCTCCTGGACTTGATGGTTCGTGGCAATTCGACGCTAGCTCGGCTTCACATTCCGGCGACGATCTGAGCCCCGGGCCCGACCGGGCCAACGGCCTGCGGACGCTGAGGGAGGTGTACCGGCTCCGGAGGGGTGGCTACGACGGGAGGTCGACGGTGCCGATGCTCTGGGACGCGGAGCGGAAGGAGGTGGTTTGCAACGAGAGCTACGCCATTATTGAGTTCTTGAACTCTATGGACTTCGGAAATGGCGTCGATTTTGACTCGCGGTTGGACCTTTGCCCGCCAGCTCTCAAGAAGGAGATTGACGATTGGAATAATGTCATCTACCCAAACATTAACAATGGTGTCTACAGGTAATTGAACTCCCTGTCTTCATGATGTTTCAATAGTTTGATTGAAACAGAACAATGACGTGAAGAAAACAAACTTTTTTTTAAACTTGTTTGTTTCTAGAATTTCCAGTTCAAGCTTTCTGCCATTTTCATGCAACCTTCTAGTCAACAGTTATTTTCAACAACATTTCTTTAAGCATGTCATTGTATCCTGCAATCATTTTTGAGAGCTAATAATACAGTTTCAATTATCTTTGTTACCCCAAGTTAGATCTGTTATTTTCTGTATTACTTGGAAATCTTCAGAAAATAGGCCTAATTGCTAACTACTTTGACACATTGTGATACGAAATAATTAGATTAATGGACAATTTTGCCATTTGTATCCAGTAACTGCAGTCTCAATTTTTTTCCTGATTTTTGTGTGCCAAGTAGAATTTAAAAAATCTCTCACTGACAATCATTTCAATTCTGTAGATGTGGGTTTGCACAGAGTCAAGAAGCTTATGACACTGCTGTCAATGGATTATTTGACACATTGGACATGCTAGAGGCTCATCTATCTGCCGCTCGCTACTTGTGCGGAGATGCACTGACTTTAGCTGATGTCTGCTTATTTACTACTTTGATCCGCTTTGACCTTGCTTACAATGTCCTATTCAAGTGCACTAGGAAGAAGCTAGTTGAGTTTCCCAATCTGTATGGCTATACACGTGACATTTATCAGATTCCAGATGTTTCGAGAACATGCAATTTTGAAGCAATCGTAGATGGTTATTTTGGTACTTTGTTTCCTTTAAATCCTAGTGGGATCAGACCTGCCATGCCTTCAGCTTGCAATCATGATATTCTTTCTAAACCACATAATAGACAAGTATTATCTTCAATCACCAAACAGCCGGTATAAGCTTCTGGATCCTAAGAGCAATTACCTACCTCAGAAAAAAGTTTCAAAATGGTAGGCTCACATGAACTCCAGTTTGGTGAATGTGTTCTTATATAAAGCCAGTAGAACTTCTTTCTACTTTGCAACTTTTAGCGATACTCAAGTGCCAACTGCTTTGTCAACGCAGTAAATAGAGATATGGTGGTCAGAACTTTGAAGTAGTTCTGTTGACTCTGCAAGAGAAGCATATAAATGAGCCTAGCCTGAAAGAAAAAGGTAAATAATTTCAGAACATCTTCATTTCTTTACTATTTATTTCTCTTCTTATCATTGTACACATGCTATATTTCTTTAATATCCGCAGCTTCTATTGGAAGCAACCAACTTCCTTTCCATGAAGAAGTGTGCAGTTTGCTGGTTCGGTAGATAGGAAATGAAATGTGAGCTTTTGCAGGGAAGACCCTGACGTTGTTCATGATTTCTCTTGTTACAAATCAAAACAGCGAACCTCATTTGTTGCTATCAAATCCCCCTACTGGATTTTGCCAATAAAGATATGCACTATTTTTTCATGTAGCATGGCGAAGTATGATGATAACTCTAATAAAAATATCTGCTAGAAATGTTGAAAATTTGTTACCAAATCTCTGTCTTGCTTCTTTTCACCAAAAAAAAAAAAACTGTCCTTTTCCTATCTTGATTTTTAACACTGTATCTGAAGTTTGAAAATAAAAACTATGAGTTTAAGTAGTTGATGTACTTGGTGAGGTTGTATTAGAGAGTGAAGTATGAACAATATAAGCCTGGTACTTTTTTACTTGCAGCAGTATGCACCAAGTTTGTTGTTTCAACATACTGTCTGTTCTGGTTGACTTATATATCTTTTACCTGTCCATGGTTTAGCTTTGTTCCTTTCCCCTTACAAAGAGTAACTCTGATTTCCTTAACATCTAAGCATAATATAATTATCTTTTTTCTCTTTTTTTTAATATCCATCGCGGCTATTGAACCTACAACTATCTAGTTAAGAGCTTTGGCAATCGTTTCTAAGCATAAGATTATCTGCTATTTATTTTTTTATGATTAATCATCAAATTTAAATGCACTTTATTCTTCTTTCATCATCGAATCGACAGATGCCATTGTCATTCCTGCCAGATTATAATTGAAGATGTATGATTCAGGAGCTATAAGCATGCTCCCAACTTCATATTTTAGGGTTGACCTATTACACACAGATTTATCCACTGGGTTGGCAATCCCTGAGTTACTTTCGAGGAAAGCAATTTCTTCAGTGCTTAACAAGCTACATAACCTCGTTCCTGCTCTTACACCTTGAGATCCAAATGGTCCTGCATCCGAGTGCCAGTGAAATGTACTGCATGGTAGAGAGAAGAATCTGGAAGAAGATATTGATGCCTGTCGATACAAGAATGAAGTTGTCCGATGAATGTAATTTCCTATTCAATTTATATTGTAACTTGATTTTCTCCTCGTTCCATCTTGTTGACAGCTCTCTTTTTGAGCTTTTTATATGTTTTTCGATGGCGTTGTTTATTATCATCTAGGTTTCTCATTGATAATTTTAGGATTACAAAATTAATAAATGAAGTCTGGGTGGTGTAGTTGGTTATCACGTTAGTCTTACACACTAAAGGTCCCCAGTTCGAACCTGGGCTCAGACATAATTTTTAAAAATAACTATACTCTAAATTTAAATGAAATTGACATTAGAAATAAGAACCTTATATTAAGTAATCTCTTCAAACAACATTAGTATTTGTTTATTTAAATCTTTATAGCTGGGAACACTTGCTATGTTCTACCGTCTACGGCTTCCCTGTAAAATATATGGATTAGGGCAGGCAGGCAGGTGCCGAGTGCCATAATTCTTCCGGCGTGCCCTAATTCTTTTGCCCTCTTCCTCTTCTTTTTTTCGTCGCCCCCACCTCCGTCGACCCGCCCAATACCTACTCAACTCGGCGCGAGCCCGAGCCCGTCCGTCGCGCGCTTCCGTCCATTCTCCTGCACCGCCAAGCCCCCATCCTCCGCCGATCCTCTCAGGAGCAGTCCCTGAGGAGGTCCATCACTCTGCTTCCTCTATTTATCTGCTGCTTTTTTGTAATGTTGGTTGCATCTGACAGTTAGCACCAAGATTTCGATTTTGTTAGGGGAGTATGGTTTAGATAGTTCGAGCACTCTCTAGGGTTTAATTATCCTACTTGTTATGTTTATCTTAGTATTTGTGTACGCTTTTTTTTTTCTTTGGTGTTGATCTTGGGGCCTATTCCAGGTTCGATCATGGTCGTCTCTCGGCTCTCGCAGCTCGGTGTTAGGCTATTGAAGGGGTCGAGATTAGGTAATATCTTCAGCTCTCTTCTTTATTCTACGATTTGGCGTCATGCATCCAAGAGCGCTTTTTTTATATCTGAACCTACTTTTTTTTGTCAATTACTAGTACATGGTCCTAAAAGCAACATCTTTGTTTGTGTATTATGGACCCAACTGCTCGTTTATTATTATTATTATTACTACTAGGAATTCGTTAGGATCACTTCCTTGGATGAATTAAATCCAGTTTAAATATGCTTGTCAAGCTTGTCTAATAAGCGACTTCAAGGTCCATGCTTGCACCACGATGAGCTGTGAAAGAAACCTCAAAACTACACTACATCTTGAGCCAAACATCATAGTGTTTGGTATATAATCAAGCGCTGTACAATCAGTTAACTATCTTGTCATTGATTATTGGCACAAGTAACTACTGCTCTATATTTCAGGAAACTTGTGCATGATCATTGTTCTCTATTTGTGTCTATTCTTCTTCTATCAAGAAAATAAGGACAGTTATATTGGAATGCCATTGTGACTCAAAGATTAATTTCTTGTATGCCATGCGGCATGCCATCTTATATCATGTTATTGGGGCAAAAATAATTGAAACATTTGATGGTTATTTTCCTGACCAACGGTAAAAGAAAATGTTGATTTGGAAAGTGAATCAGCTTGCAACAATTTTTTTCATAATCTTAGATAGAACCGAGTTTTTTTATAGGTTGACTTGTAAGCACATATTTGTTTTATTCTCATTTTATTCGCTTTAATTAGTTGTCTTTAATTTTCCTTTTACTCTTACAGCATCATGCTTCTTCCAATTTAGTGATTGTATTTTGTATATAAAAAAAACATATCCCAATTTCACTAAATCCCATGCATTGCCATTTTAAATATTCGTCAATTGTTGAAAGGGTTGTCATGGGAATTCTTCTATCAAATTAGCATTTCTCCTTTACATGCATAGGCTTGTAGTCTAATGCCTTACTTATGTAACTTTTGCAGCACATAAGGCTAATGGTGGTGGCAAGTTTGTCAAACGTATTGGTAGGTGATGATGTTTTATGTTATGTTCTTTTGTTTTATCTTGCAAGTAGTAATCAAATTTCAAAATTCTGTCTTGCTATTTTAGGAATTTGCAAATGCTGAAAGTGATTCTATGCTAGGTTTAGCTCCTTTCCTATGTCTATTCTGTATTTTTTGCAGATCAATTTTCTATGGCTCGGAAGAACTTTATAGGAGGACCTTTCAGCAATTACCTATATCCATTTGTAAGCTCTACTTATTAAGAAATAAGTCCATATTGTGCATATCCCATTTTTTGATTAAGGCAGCTTGTAACATGTTTTTTTTTTTGAAATTATCTTGGGTATTGATGGTACTTTCATGTGAATTTTCAGCAAAAATTTTGCTTTTCTACTGCAGCTAGTGATAATGCTCCCAAAGGAGACACTGAAAAGCCAGAAAAGTATGTTCTTGATGCCTTGGTTACTCATTTAACTTCTGCAACTTTGAGTTCTTGTGAATTGTTTGTGGTTAATGACCAGAAGCACACTTCTTTGTGGATATTTATGATACTAATTCTGGCCCTTTCCACTGAAGTTGCAGAGACTATTTTGAGCCTTAGGAGTTCTTTTGTGCTTATGTGATCAGGATGCAATATTTTCAACATTAATATTTTTTAGCAAGTTTTACTAATATTATGGGCTGTTAATTGAACTATTATCAGAGATTCTGATGTAGTCGTTTCTGCCTTCTGGTTCACCATAGATTTCAGACATGTTCACTGGCGTTTTAAGTGAATTGAATTTTCAGACAGTAGTTAGGTATCTGAGATGGCATGACCCAGTCCTATTTGTACTCCTTTCTTATGAACTGATCTGCTAGAGTTGGCAGACTGTAGGTGGAAACTTTCTTGCTACCACTAACTTGTCTTTCCCCCCCCCCCCCCCCTTATTATTTTCCTTTACAATTTTGAATTATTATATGGTTCTTGCCTCATTGCCATTTTGATAACTATGCAGGATATCCGTGACTTTTGTTGATAAATATGGAGAGGAGACAGTTATCCAGGTTCCTGTTGGAATGTCGATGCTAGAAGCTGCTCATGAGAATGACATCGAACTTGAAGGTTTACATTAGTAGCAGATATCATTGAATGCTATTTTATTTTACCACTGTCCTAAAATGTGGTTTGTGTGGCTATGCAAGACTGTCTTGTCACAATCTTGCATTGAGCTTAACCAGTATTACTGCTTCCCAGTGTTGCATGCACAGAAAATGCATCTATTTCTCGATTGTTAGTTTTACTTGTTTCCTCAGTGATTTATTTGTACATTCAACTGGAATTGATCTCTGCTTCTGGTTTCTGGTATGTTTTCAGGAGCATGCGAAGGTTCCCTTGCTTGTTCCACTTGCCATTTAATCGTAATGGTACTCTATGAGGTCTTTCATCGTCATGTTGTGTTTTATTTGATCCATGTTGTGACTTACACTTATTTCCAGGATGCTGTCTATTACAACAAATTGGAAGATCCAACAGATGAAGAAAATGATATGCTCGACCTTGCTTTTGGGCTAACTGAGACGTGAGTATACATTTCCCTGTTACTTTTAAGTTATAAGCGCTTATGATTCAATCAGTTATGAAGTTGTCTGTCGTTGTATGTAGATCCCGCCTCGGTTGCCAAATAATAGCAAAGCCTGAGCTCGACGGAATTCGCTTAGCTCTCCCAGCAGCCACTCGGAATTTTGCTGTTGACGGTTTTATTCCAAAGCCGCACTAAACTTATGTGGCCTCATTTTTGTAGTTCACGACATCTATACCAATGTAAAGAGTTAAGCATGTTTAACACCATAATCCTTCCAACTCTATCAAATCACTTTTTTCCTTTTTGCAATAATCTTCAAGTTACCTTGTTATTGTTAAAACTTGATTTCTTAGGAGGAGAATTTTTCAGTTGCGATATTGGACAATGTACCTTGCGATCAGCAGTACTCGTGTCCTCAATGAAGAAGAGCTTGTTATTCAATTACTTCCTTTTCAGCTTGTATCAAATAAGTTGGGTTGTGTTTTTTTTTTCTTTCTTTGCCCAAATGATAGCAGATAATGAAGCAGATCATGCCAAATTCACCATAGTGTACAAATAAACTTATGTGATGGTAGTATTGCTCTATTGCTGATATTTTTTATGTGGAGAAGACATACTAATGTGAATTTACCTGCGTTGGTCACAGGGTGTAGATTTTTTGTCTCTATTATGTCAAAAAAGACACCATACCATTGTAAAAATTGGATGTTATATTTTCTCATCAGTTGCCTTTTGTTGACAGCTAGTATGTATCGTCTTCCACTGTGATGTGCTAGAATTGTCTTGCCACTTGAAGTGAGAAATGATGCCTGCTGCACATCACTTGGATTTTAATGTGATGCCATGCAATACCTGCACATGAAGTCCCCATGCCAGATTGTATTATAGAAGCAATTACTCAGGGACAGAGCATTTAATATTTCTCTCAGAAGGCAATTAAACATGGGCAGTCTTGGAGGCCCTTCCTTTGCTGGGGTTAGAAAAACTTTGGGACAAGGAAGGTCATGTGCCCTTGAGAACCCTAGGTAGTCTTCCTTTTTGACTTGCAGGTGTAGGATCTCTGTGATACTTGTTTTGTTTCTTATTGCTTTATGATACATACCTATATTTTTTGTTTGTTTTTGCTTCACTACTAGCAGAGGTAGAAGGATCATACGATGTTATTGAATACCTCAGCTTGTACAATCTTTTTTTATTTTTTATATGCATCACTAAGACTATGCAAACTCTAATAATTTGTGTTGTCTAGTCATATTGATGTGACCTGGGCTCATCTTAATTAATCAAATTAATTATGGTCCTGGATCTTTAATGTTGGAATACATTATATAATTTTGAATTTAGTCCTATTATTGATCTAATAGATTGGAAGTAGATTGGAGACTTTATGATTATTTTTCTAATATCTATAGTTTCATTTCTGTATCTTCCGAAAGAGAAAAAGTTAGCGGTGGAAGAACTAAATTGGAAAACGACTGTTTCTAATCATAAGGAAGAGGTGAAACAAAATCAGCTTAATTTTTTTTAAGGAATAAACTTGATCTGCATATTTGTTTTTCATATAAAAAGTGAATAATGGAATGGGAGAATTTCTTATACTATTTTCTTAATATTTATATTTGTAGTATTTTCTTCATATATTGTCATAATATTTTTTAAGATGTATAAATATAAGAAGATCTCGTACCAACCAGATAATACTTAATCGGATTTGAATTATTACCCTAATGATGAGCAATTTATGCATCAAGCAATATAATATTCTCTGGGAGAGAGAAGAGGAGAAAAAAAACAGACAAAAGCAAAATAACATCAGAAGAGTTGGGTAGAACGGAGAGATGTGACGTAACAACATTGGAACTATTAGACCTTCTTCTCCTTTTTTTTCTTTTCGTTCTTCCTCTTCAATGAAATGAATAATCCTTTTCCGAAAGAGACTCACAGACACAAATTTTGTTGCCCCATCAACATTTTTAGTGGGTGAATTAATTAATTCATTCCCCTCGTTCCGCAGACAAATAATTAGCTCTCCGGGTGGTGGGTTTATAAATTATACATCCACGGTAACTCGTCAAGTACCTGCAAACATTAAACAATCATTCCCATCCCAACCATCCCTCATTTTTAAATTACTCATTAGATCGACTATTTATGATAACCTAAACTATTTTAATCTCTGCCATTCCTTGTTCTGTTTATCTTGTAAATTTGTCTAATTTGTGGTAGATTTATCGGGCATTTTAGGTATCATGATTACTATTTGAGAGAGAGGATTTGAGTTGGAGCATTAAATTACTCCTTCCTCGGTTGGTGACACGAACGCAATTATTAGCCACCAAAAGCTGCTCATTAAGACCACGACATTATATACGACGACTTTTTTTAATTGCACGTCCATCTCTTCGTCACGCTCGCCGAACAATTAGTTTATTATTTTAACATAAATCAAACTTTAAAATACAGAGGGAGGTAGAAATCGTTCAAAGCTTTCTTCGCTTTGTTTCGTCGCTTAATTAAAAGCATCGGTTCATCGATGATTTTACACCTCTGCCATCTAATTGATAACTAATCAGAGAACGATTCGTTCTCCAAGGGTGAAATATAAGGTCAAAAATGTAACTTTGGACGGCGAAATAATAGCATTTTTTTATACAGAAGAATTAATTATTTTATTAATCCACGATTCCTACGGTCACCGGCGGAGGGTGGGCGCCGTCCATTGGCCGTCACATCTCTCCCACAGCTTGACGACGCTGCCGTTGAGCGCCGACATGTCTTGGAAGCGGTACCAGCCGAGGTCTCCTCTTCGCCTGACGTCGGCGGCGCCGTCCCACGTCTCCGCCGCCGGTCGCCGGTCCACTTCCTCCTGCCCGTAGCTCGCGCCGCCGCCGCCGCCGCCGCCGTCGTCGCTCTCGGCCGCGCAGTAGTAGGCCGTGAAGCGAGCTTTTGGGGTGCTGAAGCTGCAGCTCGGCTCCTCCAGGTGAAGAAACGCCGGCAGCGCAACGGGGGCGAGCTCGAGGGCGGGCTTCTCCGGCGGGGGTGGGAGCTGGTGCTGGGCGGGGATGGGGTCGGGAGGGGGAGGAGGTGGGGAGGAGGAGGTGTTCTCGGGCGATTTGTAACCGACGGCGCGGAAGCCCAAGAGGCCGAGGGCGGCGGCGGCGAGGAGGGCGAGGCAGGCCCAGGCGGAGCCGAGGGCGGCGGCGGCGGGGAGGGAGTAGAGGCGGAAGGCGGCGGCCTCGAGCGGCACCTCGAGCAAATCCATGGCGGAACGGGAGGTGCGGAAGGGAGTGGGTGGGGAAAACGGAGGGCTGAGAATATATATAGAGGGGGAGGGAGCGGTGAGTCGGAGCAGTCGGATGAGGGGGCAGGGTATCGAATCAGGAGATGCCGTGGAATCGGATCGAGGGGGAGGAGGAGATGCCGCGGTAGATGCTCTTCTTCTCGCCATCGTCGATCCTAGCCGTCGCCCTCGACATCCGGCGGCTCATGTGGCGCTGGATGTCCTAAATCATGGCTCTTGTTATTCTGCAAGGCTTAAATCTTCTCTTCTCGTGTATAAAATTATAATGCCAACCAAATCCAAACTTTTACTTAAAACAAAACATATTATTATTATTGCTGGGAATTTAAAGTGCAACGACTTCACCATCGCATTATAATAAAACATGGCGCGGAGCGTCGGCGTTTTGTTTACGTGCTTTTTAACTAATTAATTATTTGATAAATATTAGAGGCAGTCAGGCAGACTTATGAATTATACAAAACGCTCTTTGCCTGCCGTCATCCGTTTATGAGAAAAAGATTGGGAAATTTTTATCGTGCTATAATAATAATAATAAAAAATAATCCCAACAATTTCATATAAAATAAAAATACTTTATGATTAGGTTATAAAATAATATTACAATATAGTAATATCATAAAAATTTAATCACTAAAACCCTTATATTTAAAAAATAATAATAGTAAATTTGATCATCTATTGCACGTACAGCACGCTAAATCCCTGATATGTTCTTATTGATGAATTGAATGGTTAGTTGGGATTGGCCCGTAAAACTGCTTTCATCGACCCATATAGGTTTACGATTTAAACAATACTTTAAAAGGCCAAGGATACAACCCATGGGCCTAGGCCCACTCCCCAAAGTCCATATGATTTCTAAAACCCAACTCATGGAAGGATCAAATTCCAAACCCAAATAAGTTTAAAATCTTTTTTATTAAGAAAAGTAAAAGAGGTCCAACCGTTCATAATGATCACAGGCAGACATGAACACAGGCCGTGTCCAGTACAGCTAGGTCAGGCCTAGTCCGATATTATTTATACAAAATATTTCGAAACTTGTACTCACTGATGCTTATAAAATATTTATTTAAATATTATATATATACTATTCATTTCATACCACGTCGGACCCATCGATCACTATTTTGAGGCTCGGCATGGCCCAGCACGGCGTTCGGGCTATGCCTAATCGTTGGAATACAGTTGTATGAGCATGAATGTGACTGGGATCTTAACTGTGATTAGGATTCCAGTAGGATAGGAGGAGGAGAGCCAGAGCCCCACTATGATTAGATTAGGGTGGGGGTGGATGGACCAGGACTATCCGGAGGAGGTGGATCCAATCTGACACATTTGCTACTCCAATCCACATCAGAATTGGAGCAATGAAGTTGAATCTGGAAAAAAGGCGACGGACGTGGGCTGGGCAAAGCTGCAGGGGAACAAATATGTAAAAAAGGTGGGTGATGGTGCGGTGGACTTTTCATCCCACTCCCATCTACAAATTTGTAACTACGATGGACTTTTTTTTTGTGCGTTGTAGAACAGATTGGTCCTACTGCTTGATTACTTACTGATACGATATCTTTGATCCAAAAGCACGACAAAATAGGAAAGAGAATATTACTACGTTTAGTAGTAGTAATCGACTCAAAATTTCAATAAAATTATAATTTTAAAAAATGGGAAAAAAATAAACTATGATTAATAAAATGATTCGGTGATCCTATCAATCACCTCCCCCCCCCCCCAATCCATCGACGTTGCAATCAATCAATCATCATCATCCTGAAATGATGATATGCGATCGGTCACTTTCTACGATCCCTTGCAGAAAAATGAGCTAGTTAGGGATTCCCACGAGATCTCTGAGCTCTCAGGACGGGTGGGTGGGGTGGGGCGGCACCTCCTCCTTTGAGCAGCAACATGTTCATCAGAGATGTCAATTTTATTTTATTTATCGACGATGAACGTTACGTGAGTCGTCGATTTCACCCCAGAAAATTTATGTGGCGTAGAGATAAAAACTTTGGGACAAAATGCCAAGAATAGATTTGGTGTTGGGCTCACGAGGAAGCAATTAATGGCCACCACAAAGCTAACCAATTAATCAAACACCTCCCAAACATCGTCACATGCCCTCCGTAGGAGTTGATCACATCACGAAGAACAGCACCACAGACTTATAAGCGCATCGTATTTTAAATTAAAAAGGAGAAGAAGAAGGAGGAGGAGGAGGATAACCGAAAGGATGGAAAGCGGTGATACCGATACGACGACAAATATGAAAAAAAAAACAGATTCGATGTGTCGCCCGACGAACGCCGACGACGGCGACCGCACTCGATTCTCCCCCCGCCATCCCCGCTGTGCACCGATCGCCATCGTCCTGCGTGCGCCGCGCGACGTCGCCCTCCTGATGGCGACGCCTCGACGGCCACTCAGTTGACTTCCTCCGACTCCCTCCCCCATGCAGATGCAGCAGCCCCACCCGAATTCCAGCCCAGGGTGCCTCTCGCTGCTTTAAAAGCCGCGCGCCGCCTGTGCTCATCCTCCCCACGGCCAATTGCCGACGGCGACCAACCTCCGTTACCTGCTGGTAATTTAACTGTTGCCACTGTCTACATGCCTGAAGCTCTTCACATGCGGGATGCACTGCACCTGCAAGGAGAAGTTTTAGCTGAGCAATAAAGAAAGAAAGAAATAGCAGGATATATATCCTCGATTAATTTAATTTAATCATCATATGAGAATCTCTCAAGTACAAAAGCAGATGCGGTTTATATAACAATTATTAAGATATATATATATCCCAATCTCACACACACAATAATATTTTATCCATCTTTAGACCTTTTTATCAACACACAGGAGAGCTGTTGGGGTCTTCCAAGACGAGTCACTACCCGGAAAAAAATTTAAAGAGACAAGTCAATCAGGACCTCAATCATTTAAATAAATTTTACGCAGTAGAGCCACAGGGGAATGCACTTGGACGGCAGCAATTAATAATTCAGGATGCAGACCGCTTGGCAAATACCAGAAGAAAAAAAGAAAGGCAGCAGTAACATTATACTAAAAAATAAAAAAAACACTCTTTTTTTTTCTTCTGAAATTTCTTTTTTGAAGCGTTTCCTGAAAATGCTTTTGGAAACACATTTTGAGAATTTTTCTTTTTTCTTTTTTTGCAAGTGAAGGAAGATGAGCGCGAGCGGCTCCCGCGCGCCGCAAGCACACGCGCGGGGAAGGGAGGCGACGAGATGTCGATCACCCGCCTCCGCCTCTCTCTCTCTCTCTGCGCGTGCGGGACCCGCCGGGGCGATGTGGTAATAAGGTCGTAGAGAGGCGGGTGGGGTTGCGGGTGGAAGAGAGAGAGGTACGGGAGTCCGACAAAAGCTGCTACTGCTGCTGTTTGGGGCCGGCCTTCCACTGGCTCTTCTTTGGGCCCCATTCCAATGGACGATTGATTTATATGATGTTTTTTTTTACGGTGCGCAGCAGATGTTTCATAAATTTCCGTATAACGCTTGATGTAGAAAGAAAACCACATATTTTTTACTTTCGTATATATATAATTTTTATTTTTTGGGGGGGGGGGGGGGGCAAAATTGCTGCGCTCTTCTTATATCTGTCGGAGGGTTTGCGATGCACGTGTCATGTTCCGGCTTCTACGCAGCGTTTCAAGCGAGGCCTAATTATTTAACCATACACAATAAACTATTAATATAACCCGTAAATAATAATAGTAGTATATTTTGTCATATCCTCTGAATAAAATAATCGACCCTACGTATAATATTTTATACCTTTAGCTTTTTCCCTCGACTTCTCGATGGTTAGGATTGATTAATTAAAATTGAGCTTGGTTTAAAAAAATAAGAGCAGTATTTGACCGAATAAGTCAATTACTTGAAGATAATTACTCTTTTAAAAGAAAAAAGTATTATAATTATTATACTGTTGAAGTGACGGAGAAGACTTGCGAGGCTTCTTTTGTACCTCCTGCTCCTGCCTTCTTCCCCCATCCCTTTCATGTCGCCCCCTACCCCAACCCCAAGCACCCGCACCAGCACCAGCTCGCGAAGCCCCATCCGAAAACCCGCTCCCAGACTCCCTCCTTACCGTCGCACCAACCGGGCTACGCCGTTGCCCGGAATTCACGCCTCCGGTGGCACCAGAACGCAATCCTTTCCTCGCCGCAGACGAATCGTCGCCTGAGGCAGCCGGCCCCGTCGTGCGAGGTCCGTGTTGGCGTTGAGCGAAGGGAAGAAGGTGCCAGCTGGTGTTCTTCCTGGTGCTCGTGCTGGCCAAAGCTTTCGAGTACGGCAAAAAGGGTGGTTTTTTTGGTTTGAGTTCGTTCTTTCGGTGATATTCCTCGCCTGACACGACCGGAACCTGCGAGCGAGGTGACGGTTGGCGTTGGAGGGACGAAGAGTCGAAGGCGAGTAGTATTCTCCCTGATACTCGTGCCGGCGAAAGCTTCTGATTGCCGCAAAAAAGGGTGGTTTTTTTTGGTTGTTCATTCCGCGGTGCGGTGGTCCTCGCCTGAGCCAACCCGACATGGAGCGCAAGATGGCTATTGGCCTTGAACGAAAAGACGTAGGAGCGTAGTATTATTATCCCCTGTGCTCGTGCCGGCGAAAGCTTCTGAGTGCCGCAAAAAGGTGGCTTTTTTTGGTTGTTCATTCCGCGGTGCGGTGGTCCTCGCCTGAGCCAACCCGACATGGAGCGCAAGATGGCTATGGCCTTGAACGAAAAGACGTAGGAGCGTAGTATTATTATCCCCTGTGCTCGTGCCGGCGAAAGCTTCTGAGTGCCGCAAAAAGGTGGCTTTTTTGGTTGTTCATCCGCGCCGTAACCCCACTGGGGAGCGAGTTTTTTGAAGCAGCGGGACTGGAAAGGTGCAAGCTTTCTTGCCCTTAAAAATTGGACGGCGGAGGTGGGGCGGGGAAGCCGCTTTCTTCCTCTTACCGTTTCCTTGGCATCTCAGATCGGCGCGGCGACGGTTCTTGTATCCGCTCGGCCGAAATGAAGGTTCCGTTGAGCTGCGGACTCGCGGGGAATCCAGTCGAAGGTGCGCTTGTCGTTTGCGTTCTTTGGTTCTGGCCCTTACGGTTTTGGCTTTTTGCTCGATCTTTGGGTGACCCTCCTTTGGGAGCTCCTGTTCGTCGTGTTGGTTTTAATGGCGCTTGACGTTGCCCTGCAATTCGTCTCCGCGTCTCTCTTACCAGTGTCGGTAGTGAAGCGGCCATAAATTTTTCCGAAGTTTTCTGGTTTCCTCCGCAGTTAGCGTCTCTCTTACCAGTGTCTGTGGTAAAGCAGCCGTGAATGTTTTCGAAGCTTTCCGGTTTTCTCCGCAGTTATTAATGCTGTTGTTGGAATCTCTACGGTTTGAACTCTATAGCAGTCATAAGTAAAGGATTCCATATCTCCATTGTTGCAAACTACTACTTCTTCTTCTGCTTACTTTCTCATGATCAACCACTTCATCCGGGTTGTCTCCAAATCTCGCGGTTCATTTTTTTTTCGCAACCGTCTTGATCAAGTTGGGTAGTATCATTAAAGCTAGCATTCGGACAGCTTATTAGATACCTCCAAAGTAGTTTAGATTCAAGCATTTAAGAGATGGGGGTGAAGACGAAGGACTACACGGAACACTCAGCAGAATATATGCACAACCATTTTTATCAAATCTTTCAGGCATTATCGATCCGCTTGTGAATTTGTTATCTTCAACTTTTGAGCTTTTGAGATTTATTAAACCCGAAAAGAAGAACGACCATGTTCTCCTGATGATTGCTTGGGCTACTTGTGTGAAGCAGGAGAAAAGAAAAGAATAGATTCTGAATTGTGGCATGCTTGTGCTGGACCACTGGTATCTTTGCCGCCGGTAGGCAGCCTAGTGGTCTATTTTCCGCAGGGGCACAGTGAACAGGTCTGTCCTCGCAGTCCCTTGCTGCTGAAGGATCAAACTAATAGTGATTGATATCTGAATGGAATCATGGCAATGATCAGGTTGCAGCCTCGATGCAGAAGGAGAGTGATAGCATTCCGAACTATCCTTCCCTCCCATCTAAGCTTATTTGTGTACTTCTAGATGTCACCTTGCACGTGAGTTTCAAGGGATTCCTCAAGCAACTTTGTAAGCATACAGTATTATAGCCGTCAAATTACTAGACTAATTACATCTGATTGATTACCAGGCAGATGCAGAAACAGACGAGGTTTATGCTCAAATGACTCTTCAACCTGTGAATAAAGTAAGATTTCATTTTGCGGCTTCATGATACTAGCATGAAGATTTTTTTGCATTCTGATGTTTGAATATGGACAATTCCAACGAATGCAGTATGATAGAGATGCATTGTTGGCATCTGAAATGGGGCTCAAACAAAACAAGCAACCAGCTGAGTTCTTTTGTAAAACTCTCACGGCGAGTGATACAAGTACCCATGGTGGATTTTCTGTGCCTCGTCGTGCTGCGGAGAAGATATTTCCACCTCTTGTATGCTGACTGTAGTCGGTCGTACTTCCTTGTTAGTATTCAAATGTCTACAACTTTGTGTTCCATTCTTAGCTTATGAGGATAACTTTTGATAGGATTTCACAATGCAACCACCAGCTCAAGAATTGGTGGCCAAGGATTTGCACGATATTAGTTGGAGTTTTAGGCACATCTATCGGGGTATTTACATTTTTCTGCGTGCATCTTTCTTTTTTGCTTTAATGATGCAATTCGAGTCAGTTATGTTTGAGGTTTTGGTTGTTCACTTGATTTGATTCAGATCATTTACCAATTTCCAGGTCAACCAAAGAGGCATCTCCTGACCACAGGATGGAGTGTGTTTGTGAGCACAAAACGTCTTTCTGCCGGCGATTCAGTTCTGTTTATCCGGTAGGAAAACAGGTTTCATAGGAATGAAACCTTTCTTTTGTTTGGATCATCGTATACAGCAACAGATCTTGAACAAGAAGGAAAAATATTGTTTTGCTTTTCAGGGATGAGAAGTCACAGCTTTTACTGGGCATAAGGCGCACAAATCGGCAGCAGCCCGTCCTATCATCTTCTGTTTTGTCTAGTGATAGCATGCACATAGGCATTCTTGCTGCTGCTGCTCATGCCGCCACCAATAACAGTCCATTCACCATTTTCTACAACCCCAGGTATTTGGCTATCATCCGTCTTGAACGCCCTCCCTACTTTGAAAGGTTAATTTGAATTTTCTGTTGTCTAAACAGGGCATGCCCCTCAGAATTTGTCATTCCGTTGGCAAAGTACAACAAAGCACTGTATACACAGGTGTCTCTTGGCATGCGTTTCAGGATGCTGTTTGAGACGGAAGATTCTGGCGTTCGTAGATATATGGGCACTGTTACAGGAATCAGTGATCTTGATCCTGTACGGTGGAAAAATTCACAATGGCGCAATCTCCAGGTCATTTCTTGCTTCACATATTGACATTACCAGGAGAAACTGTCCTTCTTGTCCATGTTATCTGGTCTCCTTTCAGAAGCTTAAATTACCATGGTATGTTTTGAATCCTCAGGTTGCCTGGGATGAATCTACAGCGAACGAGAGAAGGACTCGGGTATCAATATGGGAGATTGAACCTGTGGCAAGTCCTTTCTATTTATGTCCACCTCCTTTCTTTAGGTCCAAGTTTAAAATGCCAGGTTTTCCAGGTAACCAGTGAATCTAAGTGAAAACTGTTCTCCACATGTTTTGGTTCATGACCGAGCAATTTCTCAGCTCACTCATTTGTTGGACCATTAAACTTGAAATGCATTTTAGGAGGTAATCAGTAACAACGTAGCTAGAATAGATAAATCACTTGTAAAACAATTTGATTCTCATCCTTTCGCTTAGAAATGAACTATCCATGAACTGCTTGAAGTGATTTGCCTTGCAGATGATTGTGACGTAGAAAATGCTTTCCAGAGGGTAATGCCATGGTTGAATGACGACGTCAGCTTCAAGGACGCACAGGGTGCAATGTTTACTGGACTCAGCCTGGCACAGTGGATGGCGATGCAACAGAACAGTCAGCGAACGGTGTCTCCTACTCAACCATCATGCTTGCCCACTTCAATTTCGTCGACTCTGCACGAGGGTGTTGTAGCAGAAGACCCAGCAAAAATGTTAAATTTCCAGGCACATGCTGCATCTGCACCAAATTTTAATCCCAAACTTCCTCAAACACAGCAACTGAATCAAACTTTGCCGCTGCCTCATCAACTGCAGCAGCAGCAAATGCAGTTGCCATCAGCAGCTTCTGTTTCTCCACAGCATCAGCTGCAATCGCCAGTGCTGCAGCAAAAAACCATCCATCCGCAGCAGCAGCAACTTCAACAGCAGGGGCAGCTACCGCAGCATCAGTCTCAGCAACTTAAACCGGTTGCCAATCAGGAAGCTGCTGATCAGAAGCTTATGCAACAGCATCAAGCTGCCGGTGGACAGACATTACCGCAAAATCATTTTTCGAATCAGCACTTGCAGCCATCCCATCCACAACAGCAAGGCTCTTGCATGCAGGGTTCTGTTTTTTCAACCCTGGGTTCGCTCCATCCTTCGCCGTTACCTTCCATATTGCAAGCTCAACAGTCACTGGATTACCAGCAATCTCTCTTGCAGAAGCAGCAAGAGCAATTGCAACATCTGATGCAGCCACAGCTGCAGATTCAGTTGCTACAAAAGCTTCAGCAACAACAATTACTCTCTCAGCTTCAGCAACAGCAGTTACAGTTTCAACAGCAACTAGCTCAACACAACCAGCCATTTCAAGAGCAGCAAGATTTCCAACCTAACCTCGACGCCTCCAAACTTTTGCCACATCAGTCGAAGCAACCGCATCAGCCACTAATGCTGGATAACCAAAAGTCTCCTGTGCTAGCCAGAACACAGTCTTCACTCAGTGGAACCAATGGTCCATCATCAAACTTTACTTCGACTAACAGCCATGTTGCTTCTTTGGGATTCCACAATAAAGCGCAGCAAGGCCCTGCAGTTTTGGCTGAAGAAACGATCACACCTTCGATGGATAATTTGCTTCAGGAATTTCAGATGAAACCACAAATGATAGTCAAGCAGGAACTGCAAAGCTCAAAAGAGTTAAGTCAGCTGCCCAACCAGCTATCTGTTACTGATCAGCTAGATGCTTCTTCTACGACTTCCTTTTGTGTGGATGGCAGTGGGCATGAGGGCTTATCCCTTCCTCCTCATTGTCTAGATAGCAACAGCCGAGATCAAAGGGACAATTTTCTTCTTGGTACAATGCCAGATGCCCTACTCTCAAGAGGCCTGGATATGGGGAAGGATATACAAAATCTGATTTCTGGATTTGGTCAGCCGAAGGATGTTGACACCGAGCTATCAACTGCAGATATCAGTTCCCAGTCATTTGGTGTACCAGACATATCCTTCAATCCTGGGTGCTCGACTGATGTCATGGTCAACGATGGTGTTCTTAGTAGGGGAGTATGGACGAACCAACCACCACGAATGCGAACATACACTAAGGTTTGCCCAATCTTCTTGTTTCTCAATGCTAAAAATGATACATTTCGATGCTCTATGCTGATAATGTCAAATGTCTTCCTCCAAAGTGATCACAAAAGTGTATGGATCAAAATAATATAAATTTATGATTCTTATGGAAGCAAAACAAAACAGCTATTGTTTCCATAGATAAAAGGAAGGCTTAGTTAGTTGCATTGCAATTCCTACTGTGCCATGTCAATCTGTTCAATCTGTCTATTATCCTAGTAATATGCAACTGCATTATTGCATGTATTCATCATCTCTGTAATAACAAATTTTGACCATGAAACTCTTAAGGTTCAAAAGCGGGGATCTGTTGGTAGGTGCATTGATGTAACCCGTTATAAGGGTTACGATGATCTTCGCCGTGATCTCGCTCGAATGTTTGCAATTGAGGGGCAACTAGAAGATTCACATGGAACCGAGTGGAAACTGGTCTATGTTGATCACGAGAAAGATATCTTACTTGTTGGTGATGACCCTTGGGAGTAAGCTTACACACTATAAACCGACTTCTTATCATCAGTTTGATCTTGAAGTTTTCAACTTAACACCCGACTAAACTAAACTCCTTCCATCTAATTGCAGGGAGTTCATCAGCTGTGTTCACAGCATCAAGATTCTCTCAGCGGCAGAAGTCCAGCAGATGAGTTTGGATGGCAACCTGACCAGCAACTTATCAGTGCGAAACGAAGCGTGCAGTGGATCGACCAGCGGCAATGTCTGGAGAGGCCAATTCGACGATGCCTCATTCGCATCCTTTCATCACTAGCTCCAGCATTCCACATTAAGCTCGCGCGGTCTCTACTGCTGCTGGGTTGTTCTACGGTTGCTTAAACAGGGGGAAGCCAATGGTTCAGCAGCAACCCCACGTTTGACTGTAATATGTATGCTCGATGAGTATGACATGTTCTATACACAGAGGCTTCTATTTGCTGTATTAATCCTGAACATTACATGTACATAGTGAGATGTGATCGAAGAAATAATACTTTGCAGCTTTGGATCACAAGTTTTGCAGCAAACCTGAGGAACTTTTACACAATTAGCTTAAACGTTTGTTTGTAATATAGGTAATACTTAAATGGAATGGTTGATATGGGTATATATATATATATATCTACAAAATGAAAGGGAAAGGCTAAACCCACGTTACTGAATCCAGTCCGCATTTTTGAGATTTTGAGATCCCACGTTAGTTATTAGTAGATTCAACTGCGTGCATGCATCCGTCTCTTGTTCAATTTGATGGTACCAAATCACTCAATCAATCAACTATAAAATGATCAGAATATCCAGGAGACCTCAGCACTTAATTCTATTCCTACACAGATGGGACAACAAATACAAGAGGAAAACAAAACAAAAAAGGGTCCACAACGACACAATGAAGAAGATGAGGATCACTTGACTCACACCTCCATTTTATAATTATCACAATATATATATTATATTAGGCAGGCATCGCTTTCATACTCTCAATTTCCAGGAAGGAATCTGTCTGCTGTCATCCCTTATTTTGTGTGAGGGATTCAAATTCAATGTCTTTAGTCTTCTTTTTCTACTCTTCCATCATGTGCTTAATTAATTGTTCTGGAGGGGAGGAGTCAGCTTCCAAGCAACATCCTCTGGTAAGGAAAACCACTGCTATTTTTTTCCTTAAAAAAAAAACATATCCATTGACCATTTAGTGACTTTTAAAATTTCCCTTTTCTCAAACATGCATCCCACTTTGCCTACATTTGAAAAAAAAAGGTTGGAAAGATTTGAGTGTACTTGGACGCAGATCCATAATATAAATAGGTTTTAACGTCAGCATCCAACCATTAATTGATGTTGACTTGAATCACACATCCAATTAATAATTAGTAATTAATAAATAATCAATGAAGATGATGCACGTTGCTCAGTGACTCTTCTACCTTGGTACTTCAAACTTTGCGTACAGTTAAAAGATTATTAATTTAAAATAACAATGACAAACTTTAACTATATTATATAGTTAAGAATTTATAAAACCCAATTACTTAGTAGAGTTTTTATCATCATCTATTTTAATTTCTATTTTAACTTAATTCCAATAGGCAATTTTTAAAATAAATAATAATAATAACTTTTGAATCTTTATGTAAATTAAAGTCATACCTTCCAGTAAAAATTTAAATATTTTATCAAATTTTGTTTAGTAAACATAGATTAAATAGGTTTAATATGCATGATATAATGTAATTTAGAGTGTAAGTTCATCTGACTAGAATTTAAATAAAAGGGAGCTTTTGATGTAATTATCTCTAGTTAGTTAATAATATCAACAATCCATCGTACATAAAAGTGGTACTACGGTAAACATATATTAATTAAAATCTCATAAATGAGCTATAAAGATAAATAAAAGTAGAGCTTATTGAGGGCATCCTACACAACATCTCCACTATCTACGACAACACATCTTATATATTATTTAGCTGAACTTGTTAATGAAACTTCTTAAATAAGCTATTCATCTCTGCTTCTTCTTCTGTCTGGAATTGTGTTTCTTTGCTTGAATCTTGTCGACCCAACATAATTAAGAAGACTTCAATCCGTCGTCTTAGCAAATTCCAGTATCGATGATTCAACGAGGAGATGATGATACGGTGACTTTGTAGTTATTCTGGATAAATAACAATTAATTCATTATACTACTGTAATTTTTTTTAAAAAAAATCGACTGGAGGAAGGAAAAAAAAAATCACCTGTCCTTCCTCTTCTCAAGAAATCGATGAAGAGAGTTTCTTCTTGCTATCGGCATATCTGTATATATTTTTATTCTTTGAGCAATCTCATGAAATTAAAGGTTTGATTTCTTTTAAAACAAGAATTAAAGATGACTTGATTACCGGAAGCAGTCGGCTTAGGAAGGCCACTTGGTGGAAGTACTTGGGCTCCATTAATGGCGGAAGAGGAGGAAGTAGAAGCAGCAAGCCCGAGCTTTCCATGAGCGCTCTCTTCGCTGGCCATCTTCATCAGCCCCTCCGCCTTGTCGGCGGGGATTGCTTCGAAAACAACAACCTTCCCACCGTAGAAGATCGTCAGCGGCGGCGTCGACTTCTCGGCCGCCTCCCTGCAATCAGTAATATTACGAACATGCACTTCCGTCACCGGAGACATCTGAAGAAAAAGAAGATTAATGGGAGATTGTAATTTCTTACTTCTTTGGAGGAGGCAGGAGATGGGGTTCCTTCATCAATCCAGCTTTGTGGGGAAAAAGCTCCATGGATTTGGAGACATCCATATCACCGGCGGAGGCATCAACACCGGGAAGCAGATTCAGCGTCGTAGGAGCCTTCAACTTCTTCTCTGCATCCATTAGAAAGATGGATAATTAATTAATCAGTTAGCTTTGACTGTGCTCTTCTATTGAAAACTATATATATATGTGAAAAAGAATTATTTTGTAGCTTATTCTTCTCCTATAAGATTGAAAAAAATTGAGGAATACATGATCAGACGAATTAATTTTGCTCAAAGAAAAAAAAAGATCAAAAAGATTTTAAGAAAACATGAATAAAATGAAGAGGAAGAAGAAGAAGATAAAAAAACCTCTGGGTTGGTGATGAAGAGGCGTTACTGCAGGGGTCATTTCAAGGCCATTAATGGCAGCCAAGCTACCCTTTTCCTTCAAGTATTGGCTCAGGAGGCTGCAAGTGATCGAGAACTTGGACCTCTCCCCTCTCTTCTTCATCTCCATCATCGTCTTCTTCTTCTTCTTCTTCTTCTTCTTCTTCTGCTTCAGCGCATGTATGAATCTTCTTACTGTTTCCCTCGGATTATTGAAGCAGCAGCAAAACGGACACCTGCTCAATCACTCCTCCCCGTTTCTGCTTCTGGTTAATCTTCGGCCGCGGGTGAAGAAGAAGAAGAAGAGCGAGAGAGAAGGACGATAAGAATAAAGAGGGCGATCGGATGCGGGGATCAATTTTCCTCTCGTCGTCGTCGTCGTCGCACTGCGTGAATTAAATTAAAACGGAGGAAGCTTCTCTTCTTTTCTTTATTATTCCTGCCCTCGAAGAGTTGAATAATATAATCAATTCATGTGCCGCCACCATCCATGACTCATATATCATGAGATGAATCTGATTAAATTAGAAAAAAAGGTTTCGGTTAAGACTCTTTTTTTTTAAAAAAATATACTATATTTATATTTTTTTTTCTTTTAACAAACGGGAAGATTTAATTAAGAGTTATTTTTAAGATGGAGGGAATGAATGGGTTGGATAAAGGGAGAATTAAAAATTTGGCAGGGTGGATGGCCGCATGGCAGTGAGGAATAAAAAAGTTGATGAAAAAAACAGGAAGGACGATGATAAATTAAGCACGTGGTCATTTTTTAATATTAGACTTGGACCACCGAAAAAAATCGTCCACCAAAACCCCCTAAAATAAATAAAAGTGAGGGATTAGTGTGGATTTTGTTGTAATATTTAAAATGAATAGAGATAATGTACTTGATGATGGGAGAGGATCCATCAATGGGGAGATCACACGTGTCGTCCTGACCTAACTTTAGTAAACTAAAAAGGGTCAAAACAGATTGAAGATAAAAGTTGATTAAGATGTGGAAGGAACAGGAGACAAAACTGTTCATCAATCACGATGACCTTCCTCTTCATTTCCTTGACGAATCGGCCTTCTCTTTCTACGTCCACGCGGATTCACGTGTTTAAATGTGGATTATATTATATATTTATTGATGGACAAGTAGTCAGGCACCACCCTCATAACTTATATTATTATATTATACCATGGATCGTGCCAATCCCATTTTCTACAGTGTTGATTAATAATTGATCGGGAAGGAATAGATTTTTTTTAGACTTATAAAGTCTAGTCATTTTTTAAATTGATAAGTTGATAAAAAATTAACAAACATCTTCCTATGTGGTAATTATTTTTAAATTTTTTTAAAAATACTATATAGTCAATACGATCAAATTGTTCTAGTTAATAATTAAATCTTAAATTTATAACGAATTTTAATTTTAAAAATAATCATCATGTAAGATGAGGATAGAGATATTGATTGAAAATTAAGGATGATATTATAATTCTAAAATTTAGCGGATAAACATGTGTGGTTGATGGTAGGTAAGAGAGTATAAAGTGTATTTATGATAATAATAATAATATTTTAAAAAAGTTTTCTTTACTTGGGTCGGACGTCCCCCACCACAGCAAATTATATGACTCATAATGATGATATTAATTGATGGGACATGAGATTGGAATTCAACTAGAAATGGAATTATCTGATGATGAATGCTCCGAGAAATAACCAGGAGATGCTGATCAACATCATTTGGTGGATGAAGGTTTAAATTTAATTAGATCTAATTAGTAACATTTTTATTGGTCAATTACGCATTAATCCTCATTCAATCTGACACTTGTCTCAAAGATTTAATTAAAAGACTGATTAGATTGACAGAACACTACCCAGTTAACTCCTTTATAAATTAGAAAAGAACACTAACCTTGCTTTTGTAAGAAGCTATTGATTCTGTGCAGGGGCCAAGACAATAATTCAGCAAGAGAAATTGACCTCATGATGTTGATGAAGATAAGATGATATCAATCGCATGTAGAGTGCTCCAGTAAGGCCTTTGTTCTTGTCGTCCCAGTTGTGAGCTAAGTAGGGCCATAGCTTCTAATAATTATCATTTTCATGATTAATTTGCCTTGTCCTTCGAAGATTTAATGCAAGAGAGTATTGTTGATCATGAATTATATATCCACATAATTTGTCTCATGCTTCACTTCAAAGAAATATTAATAAAAGAGGAAAACTAAATTGAATCCATCTGCACTCCTGACAGTTTTCAGGTTGCAGCTATTTTTGATGCCATTAGGCAAAAACCAATAGGCACGCTGGTGAATCCAATAATGCTGTCCAAAATTTTAGATGCTACATGTGAAAAGGACAACCAATGATTTTATCCAAATCTACCAACTGAATTTTTCCAAAAGGAAAACTCACAAGAAATGCGAATAGGAAAAGGATAAGGATAGTAGAAAAGTAAGAATATATGATGCCTAATAAAAAGGTGAAACTACTAACGGTAAGGAGTAACATTATAGTTGGGATGTAACTGCATACAAGAATGATTCTGACATCCATGTAGATGTATGATTAGCAGAAACGAGTAAACGATCTCCATCATTCAAATATAAATCATGTTCAGATAACACTATCGCGATAGAGAAGCTATACGTTGCCTTGGAAGTGAAGGCTGAAGGGTCTGTTGCTACTTGGAAGGAATGAGGTAGTCCAGGAAGGGCTCGGCAGTGGGATAGAGACGCTTGAGCTCCTCAAATGTGGCTAACTCGTCGTCATCAAATTGAAAGGCTGGGGCACAGGTGACACCAACCAGAGAATAATGTAGCTCGGGGTCCCTTCCCTGGGTTCTAACAAAGCTTCCAATGGATAGAGATGACTCGACATCCAACGTGAGGAAAGCCCCGAACCAGACATTTGGTGGCACAGTATACTGGGGGCGATGACCAGCTCCCAGATCTGGACCTACCACCGTGAGCTTTATCTGGCCATCATCTTGTAGCTCAAACACCTGATTCATGTTGGATTTAGAAGAAAGATTAACACCTCAGTAGTAGCTCAAGAACGCTGCATGTTTGAGAAAATAAGAGAAACTGAAATATTATACTGTTAGAGTTCTCCAATATTAACACTTTAGTAGTAGCTCAAGAACCATGCATGTTTGAGAAATAAGAGAAAATGAAGATGTTATACTGTAAGAGGTCCTCCCATGTAGTAGTGCCATGTCTCAGCACAGGGGATGCGGTGGAGGTGAGCAACTTTTCCCGATGGCAGCAGGAAGTAGATAGCGGAGCTAACAGAGCGATCCACCTTGTCTGATGAGACTTCTAATTAGAAGCAGTTGGCAAACAGGCAACAAAAGTATAACTAACCAACAAGAATAACGACAACTAAAGCCTTGAATAAGGAAGGATTTGGTTCCTGATAACTAAATTATCTGTTTGGTCCTAGAAATTTACTACCTTACGTATGGATGACCGTAAAAGTATTGCCACATCCCCAACTGAAAGAAAATGTAAATTTCAAAAAGAAACCAAAATTCAAATCTCAAACAACATAAATTTTTTTTACATTTTCATGTTATTGTGGATTTTACGGCTGTAAAGATTTCTGAACAATGACTATTTGGGAAGGAATGTGGACGGGAAACATACATCAAGATTATGATAATCTGAACTAAGCGACATCAACAGTATTGGTTATATTAATGTTGTAGGAAGGTGCAAAGTAATAAAACACAACAAAGATAAGTGTAAATTAGGTAGACACCACCGAAAATTGATTGCTCGTGAACTCATCCTCTACGATTCTAACTTAGATGTTCAAAATTATCCCTTTACGAGCTTTACATTCATAAAAAGTTGAAGATACAATCAAATACATGGCATCTGGTGTGCTCACGTCTTAATCAAGTAATTACATACTGAAGCACGACTTCCATATGAGAGCTGCTAATTGTACATAGCATACTGTAGATACATGTGATTGAGATGAATGTTTTGTCTTGGGGTGATGGATCAAAGGCGTAATATTCTAGATGCTCAGTGGAATATAGAGTCTTGCAATTTGACGTACCACAGTTCCCACTCTTCTCCACGGAACCGCTATTAATATTTCGTATCATTATTCTAAATTATGATCGGCAACCATTGATCTTGGGCACATAGAATTATCACAGTTGTATGCTTTCATTCTAATTAAATGAGGAGATGCAAAAACGAACAGAAAGCTTCTTACAAAACTTTCTGCTGTTCCTCAGGTCATCCATTACGATACAGCAATCCAAAAGAATATATGACATTGCATGCCCATCGTAATAGTACTATTTATCAACCAATACAGCATGATCAAGCAGAATGCTTAATGAAAAATAGATGGAATGATGAAGTACAAGATAGAAACTTTGATTTCTATGAGAGACTTACCTGATTGAAATGGGGTAAATCCTAAAGCCAGATTAAAAACCCTAAATGTACCTTCAGTTTAAACAGATGCTTCAATTTATTCAGAAACTGGCATAAAGTACCAGGAAAATAAACTTGGTTCCTAGAATCTATGTTAAATCATCACTTAGTGAGGTTACTAGGACTTGACAGGAGTAAGGGTTTAGGTTCCTTTTTCTTTTTAGGAAAATCAAGGCAAACGTCCAATTAGAGATGGGTAGAATTATTTGCATCAGAAGCAAAAAGATAGAAACTTCCACAAGCATACGAAATAATAATGACTCTAACCGTCCTCCCTCTGTATATCCTTACAAATCTTTTGGATTGAAATATCTAAATTCCCACGAAAAAGAAGACTTAGCTGATACTAAAGGCACAATTCCGTGATGCTTAATTCAGATCTGCAAGAGCTCACGGTCTAAATGCTCATACTCATCCGATCAAGACGTAAGATCAGAACCAATATCCTAAATTGCAGATATAAGTAAGCATACAAGGTGCAGAAAAATTGACTACTGAGATCGTAAGGTGCTGGAAAAGAGGGGCGAAAAGGTGCCTACACCGGGGCGGGAGCTCCGATTTGGAGAGCGAAACGGAGGAGTCCCTGAAGGTCTCCAAGTAGAAGCCTCCATCGGGGTGAGGTTGCAGATCCAACAGCGCTGCGATCTCCGACGCCGTTTTCTTCGTCGAGTCCATTGATTCCTTTTTTTTAGGCTTCTCCGATCACGAGCTAAATGGCTGTGACTGTGAACAGTGTTTTGTTAGCGAGACGAGACGAGGGTTATATAATCCGGGTTTTGAAGTCCGTTAACATCTGACGCCCAACCCGTTTATGTTCAAACCCGACTCGTCAAGGAAACAAGGTAATATTTATATATGCATAAGCCGGGCTGAAGTCCCCCAACTTCTTGAGACCCGATTCGTTTAACCGTGAGCCTGTAACGTAGGCCCGTGATATCGAACCGGATCAATTGGACGAGGCCGGGTCCGAAAAAAACCGGACTGGCGTCCCAATCGTCTTGCTATCCATCTCTTTCCCTTGATGAACTGCTTCTGCTACTCTTTTGAAACCCTGACAGAGATAGATAAACATTGTAAAGTAAAAAATTCCTTTTTCTAGGATTAACATTTTTAGACCTATTATATTTTATTTTCTAAATGAATGATAATGATGGTTTGGCTGTGACATAGGGTATCAGAGTTCCAAGTTACAAAATTAGTCCACAATCTAACATCAGAACAAAGACATCTAGAAACATTTGTCCATGATCAAGGTATATATATATATAATAGAATAGATTCCACTCTATATAAGCCTATATCAAATACATCCGACATCCATGTCAATAAGAAACTGAACCAGTTGCCAGTTTTCCGAAGGCCTAATCACATTATTAAAAAAAATATGTAAAACCAACAAAATAAACAACAAAACCTCTATATCTACAAGAAAAAGGAAGATTGTGCACCTTAATATATACGAACCATAAATGTGTTTGCTGCAATGTAATTGCCCAGTATGCGTAGCAAGCACTCAACCCCATGATCTTGCTTTGCATAATCAGCTAATTGCCACTACTCTATCGATGTGATTTTTCAAACGCTGTAGTCGATATTGCTGCTGTTCTGTGATTCTGATTTCTTCACCAGATTTCCTTCCTCGTCATATATGTCAAGGTTCTCACATGGTGCAGGGAAAATCGACCCAATCACTCGACCTTCAACAAAGGAGCACTGGAAAACATGCTTCTTCCTGTGGCTTAAGCCCACAGACATGTCGCGGAAGCTTACGCCCCTAACAGGTATCTCTTCGCTGCCCTGGAGACGAACGGGGAGGCGAACATCCTCCCCACGGATTCCACTGAACGATATGTTCTCAATGATCGGAAGAGCTTTGGGATCGTAGCCCTCAGGGTGCTCGTTGTAGTCTGTCTTTATCACGATCCCGACGCGCATGGTGTTGAGGGTCACATTGTGGTACGAGATGTCACGAACATAGCCGCCTCTCCCTGGGGCTGTCTTTATTCTTATCCCTCGTCTTGATTTCCAAACGATGAGGTTTTCAACCGTGACGTTTGAGACTCCACCAGACATCTCACTTCCTATCGATATCCCAGCACTGTGATACAGAAATCCATGAGAGGGATTAAAGAGGTTCGAACAGTAGCCCAGTTAGTTAAGCAGACAATATCCACTTTGATATCTTTCTTCCTTAAACTGCAAAATGAATTAAGTTAAAACCTCATGAGAAATTCTATTAGAATTGAAATGCTTCAACTGGGCTTATGTTCAAACCTCAAAGTAATAACCCTTTGTTGTTCTAGCTACGTGTTATGAATTAGAAGTGTAATCAGTCAAAAACAAGATCAGACTTGGTGGAATTTAAGATCAGCAGCAGAGATCCCATTGTTACTAATTTGCTGATGATAGCAAATATTTTTCTAATGGACCTCCCGATGAGTGTAAATAGACTGAAGAAAAGTGTCCCTGAGTATTTACTCATCAACTTCAGGTCAGGAGGTTAATTTGGAGAGGTTGAAGCTATCTTTCAGCAATAATCTTAAACGGTTTGGCAGGAGATAGGCTGTTTGGTTGGGGGTATTATGGGATTCCAATTTTTTTAGAACTCGGTGAGTATTAAACTCACAACCTCTTATATAGAGCTCAATTGTTCTAATCAGAGATACGTACACTTACCCACTATAGCCTGGATGGTTCAGTAAATCTTAGTACTATCTTCAATCTAGCAATTTTTGTAATCGGAAGCAAAGCTATTATAAAGAGCACTTGTTTAGTTTGAATTGAAACACTTGACTAGGGAGGAGGAGGGCTTTGGTTTCCTGTGTATGGGAAAGTTTGGATTTGATTTTGGGAAAATTTTAAAGAGAAGGAAATGTGGAGGTGAGTTCTCCCTGCGTTCCCCCATACTGTGTATCTTTCAGATACGTATCTGCAACTATGGCAGAACAAGGATGCAGATTTATCGATATTACTCTACAAACTGAAAACCTTACCTCACTTCAGAACGTACGGTGAGATTGCGGAGAGTAATGTTTTTAGATGGACGCCCATATGCTATTCCATATTGATCCCAGCCACTCTTTATGGCAACTGCATCATCCCCTACGGATATGTAACAGTTCTCTATCAACACATCCTCACAAGAGTCTGCAGAGACCATGAGCAGTTGTCAGCACTTGAATAATGGTGATTAAGGAAAAATCTATTCATGACTTTAGATAGAAGTTGCAAATCACAGATGCTTATAAAGAATCAACCCTACCCGAATGTAGGAAAAAAGAAGAGTGAAGAGTGGCAGATTCGTTGATGAAGCTAAATTTTATACTAGTGGAAAAAGATTCAGATGAGAATCTATAAATGACAAACGGTCAAAAATGAAATTGTCACATCATAGTCAGGAGAAGTAGAAAATGTCCCTAAAATGCAACATTTCAATCTCAAAGCATACTCAGCAACATTAAAACCAGTGTATGAAAGCATGCCTACCTGGATCAATACCATCTGTATTCGGAGCATTATGAACGGGTGCCAAGATGGTTACATTTGAGATGGTTACGTTTTTACAGTCATAGGGATGCAGTGTCCAAAAAGGAGAATCACGCAGAGTTATGTTGGAGATGATTATATCGTTGGACCACATGATCTGCACAAGAGGTCCTCTTGTGTAGTTAAGAAGTTTGCTCTTGTATTTTGTCCACCATGATTGACCTTGGCCATCTATTGTGCCATTATGACCTGATTCATGCATATAACAAAAACCTTTAAAAAAAGCAGGATGCTTCTCTAATGCTTATCAACATAACTTCAATCACAATAGTGTCATCCCCAAGCCAATAATGAACTATTAGAAAATAGTAGGCACGTAGAAGATATCATGTAAATCTATGACAACGAGATTTAAACAACAACAACCAGGCGTGAAATCCTAACTATATGGGATAAGCTACATGGTACTTTTCGCATCATTGGATTTTAGGTAAAATCTCTAGTTATCAAAGGAACATGCAAAAAATATAAAGCCATCAATTCTAGAAATCACATTGCACACTACTAACATAGTCTAGCAATAGTTTTTTTTTAACAAATGGAAGATATTCATGATAGAAATCAAAGAGTGGGCATAATAAAACCCTTCATATCTGCTCCAAAGTTAAGAGTGCCATCATACTGTGGTGCAGATGGTAAAAACCACTCCGTGAGGGGACCACTACATGAATCGAGAAATTTCGACTGGTGCACTTAAGCCAGCATAATGCACCTAGTATGAAACTAGGTGGACTATACCATGTGTCCATATGCATCTATTCCCCACCCGAGCTAGTCATTAATATAAATCAGAACTAGCATTTGCCTTCTAATGAACCAATTATTGTAAGGATGACACCAAGTAAGCTATACAATTGTGGCTACTAAGCCAAAATATTTCTGGGAAGGTGATAAATCTGATCTCATGATACATTTGGAACAATTTCGAGAACTACTTGATGACTTCATAGCTATGGGTTTGTAAACTATGTACGTGAAATTATTGTATGGCCTTTCCCTAGCAAAAAGCTTTGAAGTTATGTTATACTTGCTGTCTTCTCCCATTTCGACAACTGGTTCCCTATGTGGCCCCAATCACATACAGAAGCCCTTATAACTTCTATATCTGAAACAAATTATTGAGAGAGCAAACTAACAACTTTACCTTCTAAATTTTTTTTTGAAAGTAGTTAACAAGTTTTTTAGAACTTAAGTAGTTAACAAGTAAATTGCCAAATGGTGGTCATCTCCTAATCACATAATTTTAATCTGACTAATGGTATCAAGACAGTCCATCTCAGGACTGCATTACTTGGACTAATATTTGTTATTTGTATTGCCATTGAAAGAAGCTTTAGTAAATTTTGGTTCTAAGAATCCAATTTTGTCTTTAACACCAGCAGTGAGGATTCACTTTATTCTAATTTTGAAAACACAGGAATGAAGTCTGACTAGGCAGAATAAGTATAATTTCATTTACCAGTTATAATAATATCCTTCAGACGTTGACCATGTATAAGACTTCCATATCGAGGTCCATTGTGTTCCCTTCCATATCCATACGATGGCAAAGGAGGCATCAAATTCCAATAACTCTCATCCTGATTGAGGGAAAAGTTGAGAAATTTCGCAAATAAATTAATAAAGTTCCACTTATATATTTAAGATGGCTGACAATAACAATAAAAACATAGAAAGCCCATACTGGAAAAGGGAAAAAAATTAGGGAATTAAATATACTCGAGTTAGCTTAGATGGTAAGAAATGAGGGAACATAGCCAGGCTATACGAGGCCTATGAAGTTTAACTGCACCGGACACAAAAGATTTCGTGATGTAGCCAAACATTGGCAGCAACCTAACTGGTTTTGCAAACAGGACTCCCAACCTTAAGCTTCATGTTCGAGTTTTCAGTCACTTGAGCCACTTTTTATGGTATATTGAAGATCTTTATAATAAAAAAGATAATCAAATTTCATTATAGAATATGAAATTATTAATTGTAATTGGCCACCCAAGTATACTTTTCCCTACAGTAACAATATTGATTCCTATTTTCCTAAAAAAGAAAAGAAAAGACCCCTACGGTGACGAACATTAGAAACGCACACCATTGACAATGAAGGTTACGGGATTCTTTTAAGAAAGTACGAGGACCTTTAATTACACAAACTTGAAAGAATCACCGAATTCATTTTTTACTTTTTTGGTTACAGAAACATTGTGTTCAATGATATTAAACGAGGAAACATGGTTAAATGTACTGAGTCTACTATGTTTTTCCAACACCTCGAAGTTATCTTTTTCTTGAGAACATCATCTTTCAGTAGTTTCAAGGTTAAAGACATTAATTACACATTTAAGCTGAATTTCTGAACTTACAAAAGTGATAGTATGTAGCAGATATAACTAAAGTATGTTATCATTTGTCCACTCAATGTCCAGAAATCTCAATGCCTTCTTGCTAGAAAAAGTGTACGCTAAACACTAACATCATTGTAACAGAAGTAGGAAGGTATTAGATAGATTAGTACTAGCAATAGCTGTTGGAGAAAAACTTTAAGATTCATAAATCTAGTTAGAGCAGTATGACTCAACATTGAAGGTCGTGGGTTGTGTTTCTCAGTTGGTTAGAGCCGTAAGGCATCGTGTGTTCAATACCACAAGAATTAAAAAAAAAAGGTGTAACGATGGATGTAGGCATTCTCTTGTCGTACTACATGAAATTTTTGTGTCATTTCTGTGCCTGATCACTTTCTATTTCATGTTTCCTTTATGTTTCTTTTTGTGATTTCTGCAAGTGGTATTCTCTCTTACACCCGCTTCCTAGCTTCACGCATGATTCTATTATTGTAAAAATCGAGTTTTGAACTTATTTCACAATTATGAATATTGATTACTATCACATTCATCATTAGTACACAGATAAACGTCAGCACTGTATCAAAAAATCATGTCATCCATATGTAGAAGTCAAAACATATTTTCCTGATGGTGATTTGTGTATCTACTTTTACATAACCCGCTAGTAAATTTCTGCTTTTTTCCATTGAATTCAGGAAACTGAGGCCAGAAAAAGAAGAACAGCTCCAACGGGAATACCCTGTTATTAGAATTACTGGGCTGTTAGAGCTTACCTCTATTCCTAGAATTACAGCGCCTTCATCGAGAAAGAGAGTCATATGACTGGTGAGATTGAAGGGCGCCGTAAGCCAGCGCCCCGCGGGCACATTGAGCCGTCCACCTCCCTTCTCTCCAAGCTTCGAGATCGCCTCCACGGCACGCTCAAACGCCCCAGTGTTCAGCGTCTTCCCATCCCCAACCCCGCCGAAATCCGTCAAATTGAATTCCGCCCGCAGACTCCGCACCGTCGCCGGCGATCGAGGTGGTGGTGGAGAAGGCGGCGCTGGCTGAGGCGCTGGCTGAGGAGCCAGCCGTGGAGGCCGCGCCGGCCGTGACGCCGACCACCACCGTAAGAACGAGGTGCTGTCTACCGAACTCGCTTGCCAACCAAACACGAGCGCGAACCCCACGACCGAGAGCATCAAAACCAGCGTCACGCGCGGGGTGAGCACCCCCATCAGCCATCGGGGATGCTGCTGCAGGAACTGCGACCTCCACCCGGTGGAGGAGGTCTCCACCATGATCCAAATACCAAACCGAACACCTTATCGATGGGATTTCGCCCCCTTTTCTCCACGAGAAGAGGCGAAAAAGGGATGGATCGACAGATCTTTCGGAGGAGAATCGGGTGGGCAGTAAGATGGGGATATCAGGGTAGGGTTTTGTCCATGGAAAAGAGAGCGATGGGGAATTCAAAAGGATGGTGGAGTGAAGTGGAAGGGAAGACGGAGGTTGAATCATGGTGAGAGTTCTGAGACTTTGTCAACCAATCGCAAGGAAGACGACGACAATATTACGAGAGTGCCACTACTGTAGACCTTACCTTCTCGATCCAACGGTTGCGAAGACATCAACCCGATGGCCGCTGGTTTTCCACCTTTATTATAATCATTATACACACACACACACTCCAATTAACTCACATAAACCAATTATATCTTTCATAATAATCTAGTTATGATAATTATGTGTAAGAATTAGAGTTGTTAAATAGATTTAGCTATGTTTAAGTATACATTCGTTTAAAAGGTTTTTTTTTACTCTTAACAAAAATGTTGAGGTTGGTCCCATGTGTTTTTATTCCTCCTTAAGCATTGACTTCTGAGCTAATATTTATAAGTTAGTTAAGGTAGGTAGGTAGAATTAATTTGACCCCCTCATGATATGTTCATTTTAGAGTAGGAAGCACTCCACATAATGTGGGCAAGAAGAAGCTTTCATGAGCAAAGTGAAAGAGGCCAATTTAGCCGATCAAACTTCATAAATAAATCAAGGCTGATTGGAACTAATGGTAGGTCAATTAGTGATATAAATATTAGGTTAATGAGATATTACATTTAATTTATTTGGTACACTATTAAGACCTTAATAATTTTAAGTGTAAAATTGTAACATATCAGTTGCAAAAGAAGTCAATGATATAAGTTTAAAGTGTGAAAGCGAGAGAGCAAGAAAAAGAAGGAAAAATAATTTTATTCACCACTAAACTCTAAATATTGGATTGATTAATTTTTAATTTTTTTTAATTATAATTGTATTTAATTTTTTTTAATAGAAATATATCCCCACCTATATCAAATATATCCTTCTTTCTATAAACAACTCTTTTTTTTAAAAAAAATCACACTTGTCAGCTTATCGTTGGTTGCTCATCTGGTCTATCTACACCCATTCGCAGTAGCAGATAAAGCTCGCTCTCTCTCTCGCCTTCCATGGAGATGTGCAAAAGTTCACACGCTCTATCACTTCTCCATGGCACTCGCACTTGGTTCCTTCGCTCTCTGCAATCCCCACACCAGGTCCTCGCTCTCTGTCTCCCCTTCTGAATCAATCGTTCCATCGATTCCGTTCTCAATTGCATGATCAAGATTTAATGGCAGGGGGAGGGCTTGCAATCCCGTCGGTGGGTTAATTAGGGCTAGTTCTTCCAGGCTTCCCACAAGGTTAAATGCCACCAAAGGCAAAGGAGTCTCTAGTGTTTGCGAACCACTGCCTCCGGATAGGCCTCTCTGGTTCCCTGGAAGCTCACCCCCTGCGTGGCTTGATGGAAGGTGATGATCCTCATCCGCTTCAGTTTGTTTCTTTTCTCATGGAATTAGGTTTCTGAATTCTGATCTTGGTTTACTTGTTTTCGTAGTCTTCCTGGAGACTTCGGCTTCGATCCTCTCGGACTAGGTAAGTCTTTCGCAGAAGCTTGCATGAATGAGAATTAAGAACAAGCTGTCTTCTCAATAGAACAGTTGGCACATTGACATGCGCTTTTCCTCTTTCATAAAACGCCCCAATTGGTTTTTGTTAATCTAACATTGGACGGATTTACTGCGCTCTTATTGTATGCTAAATTGTCTCATTGTATGACAAAATGGAAGTATGAAGTCTTATAATCCAAGGCTAGGTAAGTATTTCCCAGAAACCTGCATGAAATAGAATCATGAACAGACCATTGTTCCTTTCTGTCTGCAAAAATATCTTGACACAGAAGATTTACCTTTAGAACGGAACCATTTTCCTTGCAAATTTGTGTGACTAAGCATGAACTAGAACTAACAGCAGAACATTCTCTAAATAAAAGTTAACAATGCCCTCTATATGCTCGATAAAATGCCTCAAATAAGTGAACTTTACAAATATATTGAACCATTTCATTCCAGATTGGTGACTGCGGTCAAAAACTTACAATCAGTAACCCTATAATTGCATCTTCAGGATCTGATCCCGAGCTGCTTCGGTGGTTCGCGCAGGCTGAGCTGATGCACAGCAGATGGGCAATGCTAGCGGTAGCTGGAATTCTCATCCCTGAATGCTTGGAGAAGATCGGCTTCATTGAGAACTTCTCATGGTACGATGCCGGGGCTCAGCAGTACTTCGCAGATTCATGGACACTGTTTGTAACTCAAATGATCCTAATGGGATGGGTTGAAGGAAGGAGGTGGGCTGACTATCTGAACCCAGGGTGCGTCGACATCGAACCCAAGTTTCCTAATCGCGTAAATCCGAAGCCCGATGTCGGCTACCCAGGTAGGCTACTGTTTTTTTTGTGTGAAAAAGAAGTTTTGAAAAAAAAAATAGCATGAAGCAAGCAAGTTTCATGGTTGATTTAATAAAGCAACAATAGCAAAATATCACCTAATGTACGGGAGGATTGATTTGATCAAACTACCCCTATTGCCTTTTCTTTTATTAATATCCTGAGAAAGATGTCATATATATCTAATCCATACTTTATATATCTAGTAAGCCTCCTACTAGGTTTATGCAGTTTTGAGGTGCTGGTGTTTTGTATTCAGAATAACTATATCAGAAATGCTACACTTGCTTTGTCAGGTGGGCTGTGGTTTGATTTCATGATGTGGGGACGAGGGTCACCGGAACCGGTGATGGTGCTGAGGACTAAGGAGATCAAGAATGGCAGATTGGCCATGCTTGCTTTCATGGGGTTTTGGTTTCAAGCTATATACACTGGAGAGAGTCCCCTGGATAATTTGATGGCTCACATTGCTGATCCTGGGCACTGCAACATCTTCTCAGTAATTTGTTAACATTTACTCTCCTATATGTTGTTTAAATATTTATTTTTAATACATGATTGGATGTTTCTCAATATACTCCACTGAAAGACAACTCTGGAAGTTAGTATGAAGTTTTACTAGATGGGCATATCTACTTTGTTGCTCCCGGTAAATGAGTTCAAGAAGAATAGCTTTTTTTCTCAGCATTTTTTATCTTGTTTATGCAGGCATTTGTATCTCATTGAGCATGGAAAGGTTTAAAGGAAGAGCACAAGGTTAACTGGAGATGATGGATTCGATTATGTTTGGAAATACCAGTGAGTTCATTTTGTAACTGAAAAAAATTCTTGTGGCCAGTACTGTGCATTCTGCAGCATATGATCTGATTTAATGTATACTTCTTCCTTTCTTGTGCCAAACTTTTTTCTGATTTTTGGGAAATTGGATCAAATCAGATAAGAGTGTTGGATTAGGAACGGCTATATGAAATGATAAACATCGTTGAAGAAGGTGAAAACTGATTAGATCTTTGAACCCTAATTGTGATACCATTTTATTTTTACCTCTGTTTTTAAAATTATATATTTCTTTTATTCCTGGTGCGCTTCGAACATCTGCCGAGTTTTTCAATTTTTAAAGCTACTCGAGTCAATGTTCTTCGAGTGAATGTTTTCAAGCAGATTAAAGTAATTAAGGTCAATCAAGTGTGCTCAGTCAACTAGCTTAACAAACAGGTGCAGAAATAATAAAAACTCAATCCAGTTTAAAAATTTAAATCTTTAGATACTAGAATCAAAAGAAAAAAAGTCAAATGATTAAATACTTTAATTAAATCTTGCACGTTGTGATTTCAAACCCTAGAAGATGGTTGACCTTGACTAAACTCCGAACCACAACCAGAATGCCCCAAATCCAATTTATATCGAGATCTGAGCAAATTAGTATCTCAAAATTGGCAGGCACCATTTTTTTTAAAGGGAGGTTTGGTTGGGATAGAAAGGCTCTTACTAATTTGCATTTGACACTGTAAATTGGAAATTTGAGCTTGATTAAATGCAACGAGCCAATTTTAATTTCGGCCTCATCAAAATTATACCAAAATTTCTAATTCATCAGAATATTTTAATTATTCTTAATATAGAATTTAAGTGGAATATTTTCGCACTAGGTTCTTATTTAAAAAATTCTAAATTTATTAAAAATATTAATCCATAGTTTTGTATTTATTTTTTTTATGCTAAAATTTTATATCTGGAAAGTTCATCGAAGATGCATTAAAAATAGCGTCTGTTAATACTTTTTCCAAGAGTATATGTTTCTTCAAAGATCTTTATTTAGTGTCATCCCCCTTCGACTCATCCATCAAACATCCCAAATAATAAAAAGGGTTCCTTTACCTGTCTCAGCACAGCGAGGATGAGGCACACAGTGATGATGTCAGAGCTTGACGGCAGTCAATCCGGCGGCGAGGAGTCGGCGGCCGCTACCGCGGAACTCGACCTACCCTCCCTCCTCGCCTCCGACGGCCGCGACTACCTCCTCCGCAATGACAGCGACCAGGTGATCACCTCCTTTTCTTCGTCTTCTTCGTATTCTTCCTTCTCTTGGAAAAAAAAAGAATTCTTCTTCTAATCATTATTATTCTTACCTTTCTTCTTCCTCTGATCCTAATTCTAACTCCAAGTTTATTTTTTTTGGTTCCTTTTTTCTCTATCTTTCATCCTTAATTTTGCCTCCGCTGCGTTCCTATTTTGGCTTCTTTGAGGTTTTTCGATTTGGGATTTTTTTGTGAAAGTCAACTTTCCTCACAGTTCGAGTATTTTATCAGCCTACCGACGCTCTTGACCCGCTACTTGATTGGAGAATCCTCATGGGCTCCTCCAATCGTCGGCTGTGTTGGTAGCAACTACGGTGCTCTATGTCTATTTCTGGGTTTGCTAGTTCTCCTCCCCCTCTATTGTTCCTTCAGTTCTCAATTTATATGAATTAACCTTTTATCCTTATGTTTTTGTTTTTATTTTACTTTTACTGAATAAATCTGTTAAAAGTTCTTTAATTTTTTGACTGGCAGATGGTAAGAGCACAGATTCACAGCAAACAATGTCATGAAGTGACCAAGCTGTTAATACAAAACTTTATTTTTCTATTTCTTTGATCCAAAAAAATTTGAGTGTGTTATTATCAGTTGACAAAAAATATCATGTACAACTTTTTTTAAACCAAATTGTCTGTTAAAATCCATCACAAGCAGTGAGTTAATTTCTGCTCAAGCCTAAAGTCAACTTCTTGATTTACAAATTTTATCAGTTTTCATTCCTTGCCGAATATTATTAGCAATTGTTTGTATCTGTTTATGAATTCTTCAATCTGAAACATTCTACAGGTGAAAATCAGTGACCTGGATGGCAAAATTGTCGGCCTCTACTTCTCAGCTTCATGGTGTGGACCTTGCAGAAGAGTTACCCCGAAGCTTGTTGAGACCTACAACGAGCTGCTGTCCTCGAAAGACTGCAAGTTTGAGATTGTTTTTGTCTCGGCCGACGAGGATGCAGACTCCTTCTCTGCTTACTTCTCTGGGATGCCATGGCTTGCTGTTCCTTTTTCGGACTCGGATGCCCGCGATAAGCTCGACAGTTCGTTCAACGTTTGCGGGATACCGCACCTAGTGATCCTCGATGCTGATCGGAAGCTACTCTCGACTGATGGTGTTAGGATTGTGAGTGACTACGGACCTGAAGGTTATCCGTTCACAACCGAGAGGATTCGTGCACTCCAAGAGGAAGAAGAGGCCGCGAAGAAGAATCAAACACTTCGAAGCTTGCTTGTGTCTCCCTCTCGCAATTTTGTGATCTCAAAAGATAATGCTCAGGTGATATAACTTTAACTTTGCTGCTCAAGGTCCTTTTGTTATTGTGCAAACGAAGCATTCAATCATACATTGAGCTACAAAAATAGGTACCCGTTTCTGATATTGAAGGAAAGGTGGTCGGTTTATATTTCTCTCTGAGCTCTTTCGGTCCTTGCGTTGAATTCACAAAGTCACTCAAGGAGATGTATCTGAAGCTGAAAGAAAATGGGGAGAACTTTGAAGTTGTGCAAGTTAGTCTGGACGATGGTGAGCCTTCTAATGAGCAAGGTGGTTCTGATGACATTCTGTGGCTTGCAATCCCCTTCAAAGACAAGATGTGCGAAAAACTAGTTCGGTACTTCGATCTTAACGATGTTCCAACCCTGGTAATAATCGGCTCTGATGGGAAGACGCAACTCCAGAATGCCGTTGAGCTTGTGGAGGACCATGGGATCGAGGCGTACCCGTTTACTCCGGGTAAGCTGGAGGAGATCGCGGAGAAGGAGAAGGCGATGAGAGAAACCCAAACGCTGCAATCTGTTCTTGTTTCTCGCGAGCTGGATTATGTCATCGGAAAGGACGGCGCTGTGGTAAGGATCAAATTATCAAACTCCTTCCTTTTCATTAATACTGTACAAGTACAGTGATGGTGAAGTGCAGAATTTTCTTGTTTCTCATCTATCTGATTGCTTTTCCCTGGTTTCAGATTCCGGTGGCCGAGCTTGTCGGCAAAAACATACTTCTCTACTTCTCGGAGCAGTGGTCTCCTCCTTGCCGCGCCTTCCTCCCCAAGTTGATCGAGGTATACCAAAACATCAAGGAGCAGGACGCTGCCTTCGATATCATTTTCGTGTCGGGCGATCAGGACGAGTCCTCCTTCAATGAACACTTTGCGGAGATGCCGTGGCTGGCGCTCCCTTTTGAGGACGCGAGGAAGAGGTCATTGATGCGCAGGTTTAAGGTCCACGGCGTCCTGTCGCTCGTGGCCATCGGACCAACCGGAAAAACCATCACCACGGAAGCGAAAGAGCTGATCCTGGTCCACGGCTCCGCGGCCTACCCGTTCACCGAGGAGCGCAGGCGGGAGCTCGAGGAACAGATCGAGGAGATGGCGAAGGCTTGGCCTGAGAAGATTAAACACGAGCTGCACGAGCATGAGCTCGAGAAATGCCGTCGCGAGGCCTACTGTTGCGACCACTGCGATGAGATGAGAAACGGATGGTCCTTCTACTGCGTGGTGTGTGACTTCGATCTTGATCCCAAGTGCGCGTTACAGGGGTGATGAGAACCGCCGGCTCTGAAGAAGCACGGATCCGCGAACAAACCACCATCTGCGAAGGCGAAATCTGCTACAGAGCTTGAAGGTTATGTTCAACATTCTGAACATGGATTGGTAGGAGCTCTTGGTCTTGTGTTGTTGTTGTTGGTATATCCGCATGTTGTTTGACCATTGTAAGGTGTTCAAGGGTGTTCTTTAAACCTCATTTAACATGTCCCCTCCATGGAAACAATGATGCTATTGTTATCAAATTTGATTAATTAATGCATGAATGTGATTTTGTCGATATGGTTTATATCAATCTTCTCTTTGTTTGTGTTTTCTTTCTGCAATGGTTTTAAGAAATATGAAACTTTCAGAAATATGTTTTTTTGATCAAAACAACCTTAAAGATCCATCTCTCAGTGCACAGCGGCATATCAATTTGTTTATGCTTAAATATCAGGGGTCCTAAAACTTCCTGTATAAATGGACTATGGGATATTTGAAGTCAGCCAATGAGATGGGGATGGCGTGGGCGAAGAATGAACCGTCAAACGACAAGGCAAGAGGAAAGGGAATCATTGCAGCTGTATGGAGGCCGATTAATCGAAATAACAAGCAGGAGGAGGACTACAGAAGGAAGATCGATAGGAGACAGAGATCTGATGTTGATTGTATACAGGGGATGCAAAGTTTCGATGATGATCGCGCACATAGAAGGAAGGAGAAGGAGAACTGGAAGCTGGAGTGAACATATGCCTTTCTAAAAGAAACAGTGGATGGAGGATATGAGAAACTGAAGGAAGGCGTTCTAGAGAAGGGAAAAGGAAGAATAACCAAGGAGTCATGTTCTCAGAAAATGCAATGTGACGAGAAAAGGAGAGGGAAAAGACACATTGTATTGACATACCCAAACTTCTATTGCGACATGGAGCAGGAAGAAGATATTGTATGCTGAGGCGGTCAAGGAAGGAAAAAAGGAACAAGTAGATGATAATAGGAGACATGAAAGGGGAAGGACAGAAGCAAACTTTATCAAGTTTAAGGATTTTGACCTAAGAAGGTATGAAATAATACGTTAACTGCTTTGAGAGAGGACACGATGCACGAGCATGCAGGTCAGTAAGGCGATGCTATAAATGTTTGAGATGTAGTCATAAAGGGCCAAGTTGCAGAAAACAAGCGGAGGAAAGGAGACGAGAAATGAGTCACAATTCACAAGGAGAGTGAAATAAGGAGCCATCAGCTCAATAGCATCACAAAAGACGACTGCAAATTATAATAAGGTTGGTGATACGACAAGAGAAGAATGGCAAAGGAATGCTGAAAATAGTAACTCCGACATAACAGTTACATATGCAATATCTGATGGAACAAACTGTGGTGATCACAATAAAAGGAAGGCATGAGAAGGAAATCAATGTGACCAAAATATTAGCGGAGCAGTGTTAAAGAGACTAGAGATTGGAGCATTCTCGGAGGGAGAGTCATATGAAGGAGTATCTTCTAAGAAGAAAACAAATTTGGTGGGAGCAGGGGGATCACAGCTCACGAGTACTCGACAACTTTCCATCTTTCGCCATCTCAAATTATCCTCACTAACTTGTTGCAGCTCTCCCAACCCAGACACAATTTGCAGAAACCATCAATGTTCAATTTGCAAGTAGGACGTTTCAGGTTCATATAATATTGGATGGAACATGAAGGAATACAAACAAGGTGGCAGAATAGAGCAAAGCGAGAAAAGGAAAAGGACCAGGAGCAAAACAATGAGCTATCATTTTCTTAGTATTAACGATTCTCTTAGTATCTTTTAGTATGCTGGAAATAATATAATAGATAAGTCACTAAAGATTATAAGAAATTAAATCAAATCATATGGACTTTTATATTAGGTAATAAAAAAAATTAATCAAATATAATAATATTCAAAATGCACAATATTATACATAATAGTATATAATTAAATTGGTTAGTATTATGAAATTAATAGTGGTTAGAATTATTAAATTTAAGCAATAATTATTAGAAAAGCTAATTATGATATAGTTAGGTTATTAGTTGAGATTTATGCATGGAGAATTAATTTTAATATTTTTATTATCAACATCGTCTAAATTAATATTATTTCGATATTTAATTATCACCATTAATTGGATTCTGTACGCATCTGGAATTAATTATAATGTAATTAATTTATATATTTAGCTAAAAATGTTATGTTAATAAATTTTGATCGCGATTGATAGCTTTATGAAAAAGACGGCCGCCTCAACAAATTCGAATAAATAAAGACCGGGACGCCTTCAAGAAAATGCCGCCGCCTTCAACAAATTGAGCAGAGAGAGACAAATGTCATTAAATTTATTCAAAAGTAGAGAGTGTGTGAACGAGAGAGAAAGTTTCCTTAAAAGTGTATCTAAATAGCTTTTAATCTCTCACCCTTCCTTAACGCAGCAGTGAGCAGTCCAAGGGAAGAGAGGTTGAGGCACACGGCTAGCGAGGATGCCTGAGGTAGACGCGACCGAATCCGGCGGCGAGGGGTCGGCGGCTGCTACCGCCACCACACATCACCTCCTTTCCCTCCTCGCCTCCGACGGCCGCGACTTCCTCCTCCGCAACAACGGCGACCAGGTGATGATCACCTTTTCTTCTTCTTCTTCTTCTTCTTCTTCTACTTCGCGTCTTCCTCTTCCTCCTCTATAGAAAAAAGAAAAAGAAAAAGAAAACCTCTGATCCTAATTCTAATTCCAATTTTATTTTTTCTGTTCCTTTTTATCCTGGCTTCTTCGAGGATTTTTAATCGGGGTCAACCTTCGGCACAATTTGTGTATTTTACACCGTACCGGCACCCTTACCGTCCTTTTGGTTGGAGGATCCTCATCGGCTCTTCCGATCGTCGGTAGAAAGCAGTGGTGCCCTTGCGTCTTTTTTTTCTTTTCCAAACAGAGCGATCTGTATACGTTCCAATTGAATGTAACAGAAATAGTTGGGTAGGACAAAAACAAGTAGAATCCACAGGGTACGTTGATGAGAGTGCACTGATTGAAAGCTACTTAATTACCTCAAATGAAGTCGAAAGCAGAGCATGCATTGCGGATTAGTTGCTTCACAGAACAGGGCTAATAGAGCAGAAGCCAAAAGAACAGTTTCTGCAAATTTCATCAGTCCCATTACTGATTACCTCCTCAGCCACTTGGAACTTGGTTATGCCTTCAGCCATCATTAAGCTTCTCCACTCTGACTAAAGCTTCCTAGTGTTGCTTCATTGCCGGTAGTTGGGACTCTAAGGTTTATTCTTACTTGTATCTCTGTTTCTTAGTTCCCAAATTCTCTTTCCCTTTTAATCATTCCTTATTCCTTTAATTCTCGTCAGTTTGTATCTTAAATAATCCTTCCTACTCTTTTGTTGTTTATTTTTTTTACTTGAATAAGTCCCTTAAAATTTCTCTAATTACTTTAGTAATTCCACAAATACACGCTAAACTCGTTATGTTATTATACACCAAACTGTTTTTATACACTCTTGTTTCTACTTCTCTGAGCAAAAGTTACAGTATTTTCACCAAAAAATTCACAGGTAAAGATCAGTGACCTTGATGGCAAAATTGTTGGTCTCTACTTCTCAGCTTCATGGTGTGGACCTTGCAGAAGATTTACCCCGAAGCTCGCGGAGACCTACAATGAGCTGCTGTCCTCGAAGGACTGCAACTTTGAGGTTGTTTTTCTCTCCAGAGACAGGGACGAAGACTCCTGTACTGCTTACTTCTCTAAGATGCCATGGCTTGCTGTTCCTTTCTCGGACTCCGATGCCCGTGATAAGCTCAAGAGTGAGTTCAGTGTTCGTGGGATACCCCACCTGGTCATCCTCGATGCTGATCGGAAAGTACGCACCACTGATGGTGCTAGGATTGTCAGTGTATATGGACCTGAAGGTTATCCATTCACAGTCGAAAGGATTCGTGAACTCGAAGAGGAAGAAGAGGCCGCCAAGAAAAATCAAACACTTCGAAGCTTGCTTGTTTCTCCCTCTCGCGATTTTGTGATCTCAAAAGATAAAGTCCAGGTGAAATAACTTACTTTGCTATTTGAGCTCTTTTATATAAGTGCAAACGAAGCATTCAACCATGTGACAGCGTGAGATACCAAACAGGTACCCGTTTCTGATCTAGAAGGAAAGGTGATCGGTTTATACTTCTATCTGAGCTCTTCTGATCACTGCGTTGAATTCACAAAATCACTCAAGGAGATGTATCTGAAGCTGAAAGAAAATGGGGAAAACCTTGAAGTTGTGCAAGTTAATCTGGACGATAAGGAGCCTTCTGGTGGGCAAGGTGGCTCTGATGATATGCCGTGGCTTGCGATCCCCTTCAAGGACAAGATGTGTGAAAAACTAGCCCGCTACTTTGAACTTCGCATGGTTCCGACCCTGGTAATAATCGGCTCTGACGGGAAGACTCAACTCCACAATGCGGTTGAGCTTGTGGAGGACCATGGGATCGAGGCATACCCATTCACTCCGAGTAAGCTGGAGGAGATCGCGGAGAAGGAGAAGATGATGAGAGAAACTCAAACGCTGGAATCGGTTCTCGTTTCTCGAGAGCTGGATTACGTCATTGGAAAGGACGGCATTGTGGTAAGGATCAGATGATCAAACTCTTTGTGTCCTACAAAGTAGTTTCTTTCAGCATTTCAACAATTAGTTGAGCGTCATTGATGAAATGAAACCTCTTTAATTCTTTGCCTCTTTCATCATTATTCTACAAGTACAGTAATGGTGGAGTGCAGAAGCATGTGCCTGACGAGATAGCTGCATGATTCAGCAGATTTCATACACATCTATCTGATTGCTCTCCTGGTTTCAGATTCCCGTATCGGAGCTTGTGGGCAAGAACATACTTCTCTACTTCGGAGCACAGTGGTTTCCTCCTTGTCGCACTTTCCTAGCCAAGTTAATCGAGGCATACAACAAGATCAGGGAGAAGGAGGCGGCCTTCGAAATCATTTTCGTGTCGAATGATATGGACGAATCCTCCTTCAGCGAACACTTCTCGGAGATGCCATGGCTGGCACTCCCTTTTGAAGATGGAAGGAAAAGGTCTTTGATGCGCCGATTTAAGATCGGCCCCCTGTCTCTCGTAGTCATCGGACCGACCGGAAAAACCATCACCACGGAAGCGAAAGAGCTGGTTGTGGCCCACGGCGCAGCCGCCTATCCCTTCACGGAGGAGCGCAGGCAGGAGCTCGAGGCAGAGATCGAGGAGATGGCAAAGGCTTGGCCCGAGAAGATTAAGCATAAGCTGCATGAGCATGAGCTTGTGAAATGCCGTCGCCAGGAATATAATTGTGACAATTGCGATGAGATGAGAAGTGGATGGTCCTTCTACTGCAAGAGGTGCGACTTTGATCTTGATCCCAAGTGCGCGTTAGAGGGTAATGAAGTGATGAAAACTGCCAGCAGTGATGATGAGGACGGCGGAGAAGGAGGCATCCGCGAACCAACCACCATTTGAGAAGGCGAAGTCTGCTACAAAGCTTGAAGGTTAGCGCAATGGTGAAGCTGCCTGCATTGATCCATTCACCCATTATTAACATGGATTGATACGTGGCTATCCGCTTGTTGTTTGACGACGTTATGCTACATTTCCTACTATAAACTATGTGTTTTCTTAAAAAAATCAGCAGTATCTGCCACATGGAAACAATAAGGTTGTTGTTATGCATTTGGCTATGTAAGAAGGATTTAAATAATGCACAATATGACTACATCCATTACAGTGAATGAAAACATTAAAATTCATAATAAACTTCCTAAAGATATAAAGTTTAAAAAATTAAACCCTCCTTTGGTGCAGATCATAAAAGAATAGTTTGACATCTCACACCTCCATCTTTCTCATTCTCCTATCCCAAGGATGCCCTGCATCTATATCTTTCTCATTCTCCTAGGATGTTTCTATGAGACGTCTCCCAAGAGATGCAACCACCGTCGAGCAGGTCTATTTGTAATTTCTATTTTTGTTAGTTTATTATTCCAAAGAAAGATATAAATGTTATTTTGAACCAAAACCTATTGTCATTATAATCCGATTAGAGCTAAAGAGGGCTTTTCTTAGTTCCTAAGTAGCATGTAATCAAATAATCTATCGTTTTAAGAAATTAATATTTTGGAGAGGATATTGAGTTGAGCATAATAAGAACATTGCTATGAATCAATTGGGATGGCTTTTCTAGGCTTTGTAAAAGCATCTCCTCCACCAACATCGGTGGATTTACCTGTATTAATTAATGTATAGCAGTTCTTTCATATGGGCAGACAGGCAGCAATCAGGTTCGTCAGGCAGCAATAAAGTTGGATAGAGTAACTTTATAGGATTTTATGTCCATCACTAAAGAATAGTGAAACTTCCCAAAATGTGTTTTTTATTACACAATCTTTAAAAACCACTTTATCTAATATATATATGAGTTCATCCTCCTACTTCTTCAGGCAGACAAATATAATAGAAACACCTCATAAGAATCAATCTCTATACTTGTTGCCGAACAAGCTGGCATGGCTATACACCAGGAGAACAAAAAAAAAAGATCATATCAAGTTCATTGTTTCAAAAATAAAAAAACTCAGCTCTGGTTAGAATGTTAGCATTGAGCTTGAAGCAATCCACATAACATTATTTTGCTGCTTAAAAGGACAACACTTGGAAATCAGTTCTTGTTTGCCATGACAATTCTAACTAATGCCATGAAATAACTGAAGCTTCAACTAATTTGCACTGGACAGCTGATTTGATATCTGCATGCTTAGACATTCATCTGAAGAGAACGGTGAGAGGTACAGTTGAGAACAGACATCAGGTTTTGCCACAGCTAATCCATTTCCACAGCTTCAGGTAAACATCAACAGGAGATTCCATCCTCTCAAACTCATACATGTCTACTTTTGACTTTTTAAGGGAAGTGATAATCGATGGTACGCAGTACAACCCGATAAGATCATCAGATAAATGGAAAAGTAACGAAATCAGATCAATGGCAAAGATTAGTAAGATATTAAAAAGGCTAGGAAAGATTTAGAACTAAGCAAACGTGGGACTAAATAACTCTTAGAAACTGTTTTAAAATTTTAAATTCTTAGCTAATCTTCGTCAAAGCAAATTAATGCATCTGCTCTGGCTGCTTCGTTATTAGAACCACCAAAAGAGCATTAATTAAAACTGCGATGATCAGTATCACATACCCCATTATGGTTCATCTAAATTAGGCAAAAATCTCTTTAAAGTAATGAGATCAGATCAATGGGAACGAAAGAGTGATCAACTTATGAAGAAAGGATATTATGCCGGAAAGAGCGATCAACTTATGAAGAAAGGATATTATGCCGCCAGAGCACTTGGGCTCATCTTCAATATTTGGGGTAACATTTATTACTGAAGCTGTGAAGCACATCACCTAATACAAATCTCTGCAAACAAATAAATAAAATCATCAGTCTTTTAGTTATAAAATATCACATTCACGAACTGCAGTGTCATCTTTTTTTAACATAATTGCTGTACCCTTCTTTTTGAAGAGAACACCCATGATAGTGAACAAAATCCTTGGGGTTTTCTCTTAAATCCTAAGAACGTCTTCCTTGCCTGTATAGGGATTCAGCACTAGATTTTTATATTCTGCATCAGTAATTTCTACAGAATGACCAGAAGAGATGGAAAAATGAAAGAGGCCGGCTCAGGACAGATCAGTAAGATATATTGCAAAAATTTTATTTATTTATGCGTGCCAATCCTTGCAGAGGTGCCATGCTAATCTTTTCTCTGTCTATGTATCGTGGGATGTCTCCCAAAAGGCATACGAACGTGACTTATAATATAAATTAGTAACAATGTGGGACTAAATATATCATTATCAACCCCAAAAGGCCGCAGCTCTCACTAACCCCTCCCTCATCAATCTACCGTCCCTGCCATCCTCGTCATCGACCGGCGCTCCTTGGACGGCCTGCAGCATTCAAATCCGAGGGCGTAGAAAGAACCTAAAAAGGATGAAAGACTCAGAAATAAGCAATAAGCAATGTTCATTTTTCTCTGAAATCCTAAAAATGACCAAAACAGATCATTAATTTCTACAGAATGAACGTAAAAAATTGAAATTTTTTTGGACCAATTTATTATATGTATTGTTTCAATTTTATCGGATGTCTCCGAATAGACATCAGACAAAGGGAGCCAAAGTCTTAAAAAGGCCTATAATTGAGGGTCTTTTAATATACGTTTTTTTTTCTTTTCCGTTCTTCTCTCCCTTGCACTCGAGATGTTGGGATTAAATGGTGCACCTGGAGATTCGTGCAATCCAAAAATTGACGGCTGGATATACCTGGCAGTAGCTTCCTTTCTCAATTCTCTTCAATCAGGTCAGTCAGTTCACCTCCAAGCGTCGATCGAGGAGGACAGAGAACAGCGGTGGTGTTGTCCATCATCACTTCTCCTTTTTCCTTCCCCACCTTCATCAATACCTCGGCCTCTTCCTTGGCCCAGTTGCTTCTCCAGCTCTTCGCCCCTTTTCCTCTTCATCTCCTGCTCTCCCCAGCACGCTTCGTCGTTGATCCCCACTGGCCACGTCGGAGACGCCCTCGAATCTAAAGGGAATCCGTCCAAGGAGAGCCGGTCGATGGCGACAGACGAGGATAGCAACGACTGCAGAGTGATGAGTGAGGGTAAGCGAGAGCTGGACGGCGCCGGTCGATGACGAGGACGATGAGTGAGGGTAAGCGAGAGCTGCGGCCTTTTTAAGTTGATACTGATGTCTTTAGTCCCACATCGTCTATTCTGCTTTCTTGTAAGCCTTTTTAATACATTGGCTCCCATTCCCTGGTGTCTCTCCGGAGACATCCGATAAAATTGGAACGATACAGAGAAGATTAGCATGGCCCCTGCGCAAGGATGACACGCATAAATCGAGAAATGGTCCAAATTTTTTTTCCAATTTTTGTAATATCTCTAACTAATATGTTCTGATCCGGTCTCGTTCATTTTTCGATCTCTTTTGGACACTCTGTAGAAATTAATGGTGTAAACAGCATGTTTTGGACTGCAAACAGATGCAGATGTGATTTTTTTTTTCCTTTTGCATCTCTCTCTATATATATGATGAATAGATACTCGATTTTGTATGTGTTGTGCAGTTTATAAAATTTATTATATGTCTAAACCAGTTCTAATGATGAAATATTATAATTTTTTCCTTTTCCCGTCTTTATATATAATGAATATATGCTCTAACCATTTTATGTATTATGCATTTCATAAAGACTCAGACGGAGGAGACAATAATCGACATATGTCTTATGAGCTCTAACGGCAAAAGAGGAAAATGTGGTGACTCTCTGGGTATGATTTGTGCCAGTTAAATAGAGGTCACGGATGAATTGAAGGTATGAATTTTAGTTTTATCTTTATCTCATTTTCTGACATCTCTCTTCATATGTCGTTATCAATATTAGCTATACTTATATCAGGATCTTTTAGGGGACAATTTAAACCTTCCTAATAGTGTATCATACTTCTCAGCTAGGTAGATATTTAAGGTCAGGTCAGAGGCTTATAGAATCAGGAATAAGAGACTTATGTAAACGATCACTAGAGAAGCAACCACAACCAGCAGAAAGTTGAAGCATAAAGCTCTGAGAGGAAGTTGTCCAAGTCCCAAGTCACTGAAGAAGAGCTTTGATGAGGCAGCTTTTAAGAAAAGAATAAAGACATGGAGGTTTTTCCCCATGGCTTATCACCAAAGAAAACCTAATTTGGTCCTTTTATCAATTTGGCTCTTCTTATAATTTAATTTATTTTTATTTTTTTCCTCATAATTTGCTAAATTGTTTCAATATGACCCTTGCTGCCTCAAGCATTTTTTTATCTTATTCATGCTTTCGTAAATTTCAGGCATGCATTTTTTTTTATATCTTTGAAGTAATAAATTGATCGCTAACGTCATAACCTTATTTATTTACTTACTTGGTTGAGTCAATGGGCAATTCTCGGGACTAAATTGAGACATTATTACAAGGAATAGATCAAATCTAGAATGCCGAAGCTGAAATATGTCTACCCTTTTCTTTAGAAGCATTTGAATCTAGTCATAAACTACCTGTACTTATTCAGTGGGGGTGAGGGGGAAGAGACTTCCAAGTAGGGAAGAAAAAAAAGCAAAATGGACAAGCAGCATGCTCCTCCTCATCTTCTTGCACAGGGAGGTGTTTCTGTTTCCCTTGCCCTCCTCCTGCTCCTGGCGCTGATAATTTCTGCCATTTTGATCCTAATTTTTGTGCTTAAACCGAAGAAGCCAAGCTTCCATCTTCATGCAATTCAAATTAGCTCTGTGAATGATTCCTCAACGATAGTTTCCTTAGGCCTTAAGGCTCAAAACCCTAATAAGATTGGGATCAGGTACAGCTCCTCTGAGCTTGGCCTTGTCTATGGCACCAGCGGCAACATCGGGTTGATCAAGATTCCTGCATTCTTACAGCCTCCTCGCAGCTCAAATATGAGCGTCCCGATTCATGTCTTCCTAAAGGAAATCAACACTGAAGAGCTAATCAGAGAGGTGCTGCACATGGAGGGTTCGGCATCTGCCGGGGATCTCGTAGTTAGAATATTTGGGGGCATGTCCTCAACTTCCGGATGCCTGTGATCAAGGTGTTGTATTTCTCCCTGTTGATTTCCTGTTGCTGAATTCTACTGTCCCCTACATATATCATGTCGGAATTAAGGAGAGGTCAGCGCAAATGGGTCTGCGGTTGTCCGCTGAAAGCATTGCCCTTGGTGCAGGCATTGTGAGGATTGTAGACCCCTTGCTGCAGAAGTCTGCTATTTATCTATCTTACTCTTGGCGCAGATCATAACAAGTTATTGCAAACATTTTGAGTTTTTGATTTATTTTCTCCCCCTCCTTTTTAATGTTCTTCATGTAGGCTTTTACTTGATTGCAAGATCACCACAAAACTGAGCGATATTGCGCTGGGCAAAGTTTTTACTTCTAGTAGAACACACAAGGTAAACTTTTCGCATTGCAATAAAATTCTTCAACTATTAATAAGTTAACGGTTTGTTTTGAACCAAGTTATGTATATAGTATCAATTTAATAGATATTGAACTCCATATTTTTGCAGGCTCTTTTTCTTCCAGACCTGCCTCACCTGAAACAGAAGTGTTCATTGGCTCTTTGCATATGAAACTAGTTGCAAGTGGGCACACTTTTAATGTACAAGTATTGTTCATCCTCATCTGATATACCATTCATCTGTCTTGAATTGAGTTTTGTAAAAAAAGTAACATCAATTTATGATGAGGTTGTCGCTTGAGGGGGAAGAAAAATGACATAAGAACTGATTTTTAATTTTCTTTTTCTGAGTTTTAATAATCATGAAATATGACTAATGTCCCACGACGAATGTAAAATAATTTAGAGAAATGCCTGTCAAGTAAATCATCTTTAATTAGTTACACTCCTTATATTTTATGAGCTAAATAAGTGAAGTTGATCCTTATAACAAGCGGCAGCAGAACTAACCTTTTAAATTTATGTAAAAGTAATATAGACTTGGAATTTTTTTAAACATAATATTTAATCTTAATTAGGGGGATTAAATATTATATTTTCCAGTATAACTCTTTATACTTTTTTTCCAACTCGATGTGATGTTGGGATTAAACGGTGGACGTGGAGATGCGTACAATTCCAAATTGACGGCTACGATACACCTGGCCGTAGCTTCCCTTCTCAATTCTCTTCAATCAAGTCGGTCAGTTCACTTCCAAGCGTCGATCGAGGAGGACATCGGTGGTGTTGTCCATCATCACTTCTCCTTTTTCTCCCCCACCTTCGCCAATGCCTCGGTTCCTTTGGCCAGTTGCTTCTCTAGTTCTCCGCCCCCCCTTCTTCTTCATCTCCTGCTCTCCCCAGCACGCTCCCTCGTTGATCCCACCGGCCACGTCCTCTTCATCTCCTGCTTTTCCAGCTCGATCCGTTGTTGATCCTCACTTGCGACAGTGGAGACGCCCTCGAGGAGAAATGGAAGCCGTCCAAGGAGCGCCGGTCGATGACGAGGACGGCAGCGACTGCGGGGTGATGAGTGAGGGTAAGCGAGAGCTGCGGCCTTTTGGGAGGGGTTGATACAATGATACTGATGTATTTAGTCCCACATCGCCTATTTTCGCAAATTGTAAGGCTTTTTAAGACTTTGGCTCTCCAAAGCTTGTGTCTCTTCGGAGACATCCGATAAAATTGGAACGATACAGAGAAGATTAGCATGGCCCCTGCGCAAGGATGACACGCATAAATCGAGAAATGGTCCAAATTTTTTTGAGATTATTTTTCTTCCATTTCGTTATCCTGTTGCTGGATGTGTCCAGTGCAGGTTTTCCCCAATCCTTGTATTTTGTTTGGCTCTACGGTCTTTTCCTCGCCTTCCGATCTCTTCTTGCACTACTTTGCCCTAAACAAGACTTTAGTCGAAGCACGAAACCTTCACCTGGTATGCATTACTTGCCCCCCCTATGTTTTAGCATCTCCGAAACGTTTTGATATATATTTGTGGGATGGTTTTTTAAGTTGTTTAATCAGTGAAACACGTTCCTGAATGTTTCACTTTAAATGTCCTATAAAAAAATGACATTAGCTGCTGCTTAAAATAATGGTCTGCAGTGTCTCATTTGACCACAAGAAACTATATTGAAAGGGGGAAAGAAGAATTGTTCATCGGACCACAAGAAACTATGTTGGATATTTACATCGACAGCCTCTAAAAGAATTACATAGTATATTTGTACTCGTTCTCAACTTTATCAGAACATTGCCACTTTTCCTTTTCACCTATACATAATACCTGAATTGCATCTGGCTATCTTCAGGAATCCTTCCTTCTCTGTCCATTTAAGAATTACTAACTTTTAAAATTCTGACTAGTTTATGACGTCTTATTTTAAAAAATGGTTGTCATTTCTGAGGTATTAAAATACCCTTTTTTCAGGTTTCTCCCATTGAATTGGTTATGCAAGATGAGTGTTTTGAGGAAGCAGGTTTTTGAAATGCATGCCACTTTTATGCTTTTGGAGTCTCTTGATTTGTCTCTTTTCATAACATTCTCCCAGTTGCTATATAACTGCTTTGCTAAGTTGTTTGTGAACCGATGGTTTTGCGGGTTAGTATGTAATGATGTTATCAAGTTTGATTAGATAACCACATCTTCCAAAAGCTTAAGCCATCGTCAGGACATAACATAATCTCATTTTCATATGGTTGGCCTGGGGGACAGTGACATCGGAGCCCTCAGCCAAAAGGCGGCATCTTGCAGCATGCACGGCTGAGACGAACTGAATGGAGGAAGGAGAGATTGGAGCGGATGTCCACGAAGACGTAAAGCCCGGGACATGGCGGACTGTGATAGTTTTTTAGGCCCAGAGATGGCCCCTCTCTCTTAAACCCTGAGAACGTGTACAGATACAGAGAGGAGATTCATCTCTGTGTTTTTGTACATACCACGTCTAAAACGTAGTATATAGTATTCGAATAGGGCATGCTGCCCCAATAAGACAAATTCACAGATAAAGAAAGAAAAATAAAATTAGAGGTGAAGGTTTTGACCGTCGATCGAAGGGTCAGTCTTTTTATTAGGGAGAAAGCAGTACAAGAAAAAAAATCCAATGACGAGCCGAGAACCGTAGAGCTATAAGATACTGTGGATCACAAGAAATCGGAAAAAAAAAATCAAAAATCATAAATAAAAGGAGGAGAAAAAATGTATGGACAATTTGTCAACTGGGTCCATAATCTTCTCTATTCATGTATCATTCGTTAATGCAAATGCATCTGTTATTAGAACTTCCAAAAGAGCATTAAAGCCGCGATGATCAGTGTCACATACCCCATTATGGTTCATCTAAATTAGGCAAAAATCTCTTTAAAAAACTAAAAGCCCGGAGGCGGATTCATAAAAGACCTCCGAAAGATCCAGAGCAAATCTATACTATCAATAGTAGAACATCACTTCCTTCACATTGTCCTTGATCGAAGGAAGTTGCCGCACTTCAGGTAAAGTGCCCCTTGTCCCCTCACCAACACCAGCTGATCCTTCATCAGAAAGCTCACTCTCCATGTGGTAACGTGCCCTGAATGCCGCTGGATGTGCATAATATGCAGGAGGAACTACAAAAGGACAAAAAAGGAAGAGGCATCATTGAGGTAGAAGTTCAAGGATGTGCAGATGGAAACGAAACGAACAATTGCACAACGTACCCACAGATGGACTGAGCATAACTGCATTTGCACCGAGGAAGAAAATTGTTAGCGTGCCAAGAGCAGGGTAACCACCATGTTCCCAAGTGAACGAAGGTTATCAATGAAGTAACACAGCCAAGCCATCTATCTAAATAGTTACAAGAACTCGAAAGGTATGTATAGCACAAATTGTTGGTGTCTGTATAGCACAAATTATTCTCATCATGGAGAATATGATTGTGTGTGGGTGACTGATTCACTAGAAAATGGCAGGAGAGTAGCGCAATTTTAGCTTTTGAAAAGAGTAAGAGAACTCTACTAGCTGAGGATGTGTATAACAACATGGACCTATATGCCAGCATGACTTCAAAGATAAAAATCAAACTCCATGGGATGACAGATCATTCATCCACCATGGTTTCTAAACACAAAAAATTATTCAATAATTACCTAACCATGGTTGGACGAATGGTGGTAAGCTTGACTGACTGAGTAAAATATTTCAACTTCTATCAGTCATCTTCTAATTTCCATGAACTTCAGGGAACATTTGTGTGTGGTGCCTATTCTGGACTACAACAAACGTTATAGGGGCAAGTAACCTTCTTCCAATGAGGCACAAGCCTAAATATAATCCAATTATAAGCAAATAACATGAATCAATAAGCACAAAAGGAGATAAAAGATAAGAGCTAAAGATGTTAAAAGGATATAGTTCTATCAGGAAAGTTATTACCATTTTGATTGCAAACATTTCATAAAACAAGGCCTGGTTAAATTATCCTTCACAAACCCCATCTCTGCATAGTCAAGAAAGCATTGGTAGTCTGGTTTGGTAAGAATAGACACAATTTAATAAGGTTTGTATGACTATCTATAAAATATAATCCAATGTGGCTTTTGTTTTGTAGCTTTGTAGAATGAAAGCATTAGTTCCCAGAATAAAAGCAAAGATATCTCAAAAACACATCCCACAAGCTTTGTGCCTAAGAAGGTATAAACACAAAGTTATTTAGGATCCTAACAAAGGTGATGCTCTTGGTGGAATGATAAGGTACAAACACAAGGCATAATTACAACTGCACAAAACTAATAGGGATGTATTTTTAAGACATCTTTTTGTTGTTCTGCAGGGAACTACTAACTTTGTTCTGTAAAGCCACAAAACAAATGTCATAGGATTATATTCTACAAGTAGTCATACTAATCTTATTAACAAAACTAGACTACTAGTGAATTCTTGACTATGTAGAGATGAAGTGAAGGATAATTTAACCAAGTCCTGCTTTACGAAATGTTTGTCATCAGAACAGTAATGACTTTCCCGAAAGAATTATATCCTTCTAACACTTCTTTAGCTCTTATCGTTTATCTCCTTTTGTGATGACTTTCGCAATAGAATTATATCTTTCTAGCACTTCTTTAGCTCTTATCTTTTATCTCCTTTCATGATGACTTTCCTGACTGAATTATATCCTTCTAACACTTCTTTAGATCTCATCTTTTATCTCCTTTTGTGCTTGTTAATTCATGTTATTTTGTTTATAATTGGGTTATAGGCTTATGCCTCACTGGAAGAAGCTTATTTGCCCCCAATAACATTTGTGGTAGTGAAGAAAAAGTACCACACAGTTGTTCCCTAAAGTTCATGGAAATCAGAATATCACTGATATAAGTGAAAATATTTTACCAGGTTAGTCAAGCTTACCACCATTTGTCTTGCTATAATAAGGTCATTATTGAACAATTTTTTAATTCTAGAAACCATGATGGATAAAATGATCTATCATCCCATGGAGCTCATTTTTTTTATCTCTGTAGTCATGCAGGCATACAGGTCCATGTTGTTGCACATATTCTCAGCTAGTAAAGTTTCCTTACTTTTTCCAAAAGCTAAAATTGCATGACTCTCCTACCATTTTCTAGGGAACCAGCTGACCTACAATATATGAGAATAACTTTCCTGCAGATGGTCTACGAACACTCAAGACTTGCTTTGACAAAGGAGCTAATCTTCAATGGATTCAGATGCTGCGAATAGGAAGACCTCGGAGGCATGCTGGAACTTTTCCAGAAAAATGGTTTCCATTGAGATTCCTACAATGAGATGGGATTTTAGAAATAAATAGATTAGCATCAGATTAAAAAAAAATTGATTCAAGGTAGCAATTAGATCTTACAGTGTTAGTAGTGTCAGCTGGCCAAGGCTATCTAAAATTTATCCATTCAGTTCATTGTAGGAGAGGTCTCTACAGGGTGCATGACTTATGTAATTAAGAACTACTAGTGCATTTTCTCAAAATGCCACATTTCAATGAGGAAAAAGAAAACCATATTTTAGCAAATACATCAAAGAGAAGAGCTTAATGATGCTTTTATCATATAGATATGTTCTTTTTTCCTACATATAGAGGGAAATGATTTCGTCAACATAAACAATTAGCAAACTGGATGAGAAAGAAGAATGAACCAACTTACAATATTTTAAATCCAGATGAACCAACTCAGAATATCAAAAATCATAATTAAACCCACTTCCAAAATTCACAACAAATCTCCTACATATCCAAAAAAATCCATTTTATCAGATCAAAAGGGCAGCCAGATCAACCTAGGAACTAAAATCGGGTGAAGAAGCACGGGGAAAAAAGAGATACAATAGAGAGAGAGAAAAAGAGAAGAAGGAAACAGAATCTTCCACAAATTAAAATCATACTGATCGAGGATCAACTAGAACCACAACCATCAGCTCCAGATCTCTCACCTCTCGTTCAAGCTCTCGGCCTCCACCAGGCGAGAGGATTAGGGTTTTGCTCCAGGCAAGGAGATGCGCTGAATTGGAAGGGGGAAAGGATCGGGTAGGAGGATTAGGGTTTTGCTCCTTTGGTTTTGCAGGAGGAGAGCGGGCGAGTGGGCGGACCGGGTCAGCGGGAGAATGGGCGGATCGGCCAAGCGGGCGATTTGGCGGACCGGGCGACTGGGCGAGCGAAGCGATGGGCGGGTGATACTTTAATTTTTTATTTAAAAAATCCTACGTGGCACGTTCACTGATTTGACAAAACTTTTTCACCTAGTTATTTCAGATAATATTAAAATAATCTTTTACTAATTTATTCAACATCAAATCTAGCTAATCTAATAGATATTTATCTTCTTCAGTATATTTATAAAAGATGGTTTGTTTAATTTATTAATAATGAGTATGATAATCCAACTTGCTTATTTATATTTTTTGATTAAAAAAGTTGTTTATATAAGAAGAAACCTGAGAGCTTCGGTATAATTTGAGTATTTAACCTTGTTGGTGCTGAGGCCAAGTAGAATTAAGTAATTTTAAAGTCATAATTTATCATTTAAGCAATTAGTAACTTGGAGAAAACACAAAAAAGTATTACATAATCATGAATGAATAAATTGAGTTTCTTTGTTCTAGGTTTTATCAAAAAGCATTTCCCGAACCAACATTGGTGGACTTAACCTGTTTTAATGTATAACAACTAATTGAATCAATGTACACAGAGAAACAACAATCAAGTTGGATTTCATATAGGGATATCAAGTCTATTATTGAAGGATAGTGAAATTATCATAAGTGTGTGTCTCACTTAATCTATTTACCGTGATGGATACAAATGGAGTAGAAACCTCACAAGAATCTCTATATTTGTAACAGAACAATGTGCCATGCAATATACCAGGAAAATAAAACTAGTAACATCCCGTTCAGTTCAATGTTTCAAAACAACCGACGGTATAGAAGAATATATTACTCAATCAGCAAGGAAAATACAAGTTGACATGGACATAATGCTCAGAATAGATGTTCAAGGTGAGCTTGCAGCAATCAGCATTGCATTGTCTTGGACCTTAAAATGACAGCACTCGGAAAACTATTCATATTTGTCAGATAATTTTCAATAATGATATATTCTTCAATCTGCAAGTGATAACTGAACCATTAACAAATTTGCACTGTAGCTGATTTTGATCTTTACATGTTCAGCCATTCATCATAAGCATGATGAGACGTAGTTGGAGAGAACATACATCACATTGTGCCACAACTAAGCCATCTTCCACAGCTTGTTGCAAATATCTAGAGGAGATTCCGTCCTCTCAAACTCAAACTTCTCAACTTTTTTCTTGGTTTTATCTACAAGCACTATCCACTTTTTAAGGGCAACACTAAACTAAAAAAGTTCAGCCACTATTAAAAAGAAAATTGATGGTACACAGTAGAACTCGATGAGATGATCAGATAAATGGCAAAATAATGTACTAGGCGAGGGAATACAAGATGGAAATTATGAAAAAAAGGATACCGCCAGATATCTTGTGTTCTTCAAAATTTGGGATAATATTTGTAACGGAAGCACACATCGAAAGCAAATTTCTGCAAATGAATAAATAAATTCGTCAGTCTTTTAGTTATAATATATCACAGTCCTAAAAATAATTGTCAGAAGGCATCAATAAGTTCATCCTTGAATATCAGGGGTCTCTGTCTATTCTGTATGGGCCATGGGATTGAATTCTGATTATTCCTAGCTGCATCATTGTAGTTATACAACATTCTGATGAGTTCTTCACCGTTACAACTATACAGAAATAAGATAGTACAGCATGATGGGGTCAGGTAGCTACTTACCGTGCCCTTATCAGATCCTTCTCTCTCTTCATAATCATATCCTTTTTCTCATCAATAGAAATTCTCTGTTCTTCCAAACCAATGAGTTCATCTCTAATTGCTGTGCAAAGAAAATAGGGAATAATTCAAATGTGAACAATTAATACTTTACTGTTAAGTGTTTTCCAATCATTTCTTTTTTCAAAAAAATATAAACTAAAATGACAGGTCTTATCTTTGTTCTTGCCATAGCAGGTCTTCCTCTTCTAGTTTCTCATTCAATTCATGTTGAAGATGTTCTAGTGCAGCATCGAAAGCTGTCTCATCATTTGCCGTGCTAATCTTCTCTTTACATACTTGTACCTTGTTCTCATAGTCTGTAGTATAAGTATCAAATTTAAGCATAAAAAATAAGCACATGACGACATCTATGACGCTATGAAAAAGAATTAAAATATTAGGGATCTCTTAAATCCTTTGAACGTTTTCCCTGCCCGTATAAATTTCACAAATATCGAGTTAAATATGAAAACTTCCCTAATCAGAACACAAAAAGAACAGTTCTAGCAAATGGGATCCTTGAGGCTTCACATAGTGTCAATAGGAAAGTGAAAATTTCAAACTTCAATCTTGCAAGTTTGTTGAGCTCAGATAACTACCAGAAACACTACAAAATTCAAATATCCACATTACCTCATCACAAACATTATTCAGCAAGGTCTATGGTTATAATGGTTTATTTGATAAATCATTGCAAGTGTAAGATAATCAAAGCCTTCTAAAATCTATATCCAAGATTTATTTGGGATGCAAAAACTCCAAGTTATCTTCGTCAAAAATTTAGCATGACCTTATCTCTGCAATTCTAACCCAAGACACCAATCAGATAAGACTAAGCAACACTAAAGGAAGGAGTAGACGAAGGAAAGCCCAACCTTCTAATGATTTCGCGATCCCATCGGCATCAGAGTGGCAAGAGGAGTGAAGCAGCTTCACCACTTCCAAGGAATGCATCAGCCCATTTCCATCCTTCTCATTCTTCAATACCCCGAGGAGGTCGTCTCCAAGCGCAAGAAGATTCACAACGTCAACTACTTCACCAGGAGTTTCCATCCACACATAGGAACACTACCGGAAGGCGGATCAAGGGCTCAGCAAGCAAAAGATACAAACTTTCTACTAAAATCACAATTTCTGCTGAAGATACAAAGGGTGATCTCTGCTCTCCGATTTCCCTCCTATCTTAAAAAAAAATACAAACCACGTCTTACCAAGTTCAACAGCAGAGAACCAGAGATCCTTCGCGAGGGATTTAGTACCCTTGGCTGCGTCTTTCCTTGCTCAGTTTTCCAATTTTCCAAAATGAGATCGAAAACGCAACTCAATTCCAGTCCTGATCGCCGCCGGTGTCCCTCCACCGCTAGCGATTTAGGAACACCTCGAAAGCAAGCCCTAGAGGCGTCGAATAGGCGGGAGTTGCATTTAACGGAGGTGGGGTGGGATGGGATGAAGGAGATGCGGATCCCTGACCCGAACGGACATGAATTCGGGTTGCGGATCAATGTCAAAATGGATCGTTTGATTAAACCGCACTGGATTATGTACTAAAATGCGTCGTACTCGTAATTAGTTTTTTTTTTAAATTGAATGAGTGTTGAACTCAAAACCTAATTACTCTAACCAGAAAATATAGAAAAAATTAGAAAAAATTACTCTAACTAGAGGGAGTACTCGTAATTATATTTTCGTTGATCCATTCGATCGTGCTATTATTCGTCAGTTGTCATTAACTCATTTGAATCAAACTTTGCTTAAGATAAATCACATCAGTACGTCATCAAAAGCTAAATTAGGTTTTACAGTAACCCCAAACCAAATTAAAAATGTGGCAGATCTTTAAATAAACAAAGACACTTCTGCCGCACCCTACTTGCGATGTTTGGCGTAGGGTCTGCATTCTGGAGATCATTAGGGCGCCGATAATTGATGATTAAATGAGCCATGCTGAGTGAGAGCTCGAGGTGAGAAGACAGCTTTGGCCTTTACAACCAGTTATGGGATTCCCATATATTTCATCACATTCATTCCACTCTACCATCAAGAATTTTAGTCCTCTTATCCAGGAAAACCCTAATTGCTGCTGAAATGGCAGTCTTATGGTTTCCCCTAAATTTGTGCTCCTGCATAACAATTGGCATTTATAAGTAGAGAGATAAAAAATAGCTTACACAAGCTCACAACATTCAGGTTGTTTTCGTCGACAATTCAAGAATCCAGAAAATTTAATCATCAATACCTTCTATTTATATATACATACACACACATCAATAATTTAGAAGTGTCAGGTTAACCTGGTCGAATAAGTTTTTCTCCAATGATTGAGGATAGCAGAAAACATGAGTAGAACAACCCTCTCATGATCCTCACATATTCCTCACTCTCTAACAATAAAGGAACAGGTCAAAGCAATTTAGGATTTCTTAACTTTGAACCAAACAACCTTGAGAAAACACGATGGTCAAGAGATGGTGAAAAAATGCTAATCATCATCCCCACATACGCTAGCATCATCACCGAAACCTACTTCTAGGTTCACCACTATAGCAAATTCACCAAATATGAAGATTGGGATTTGGGATAGAGTTGATGCCCTGTGAATACGGTGTCCAACTAGAGTTAATTAAATCCAGCAGTTAGGTGGCATGAAAGACAAATGGAATCATCTCCATCACTTTTTTTTTAGTTGCATCTATTGAAGCTATTAAGTTTACTATCACTTTTACCTTCATTAACAGCTACGTTTTTAGGAAGTAAAACAATATATATGATAGCAAAATGCAAATCAACTTATTTTGTTCCTTTGATGAATGATGAATCAAATGATACTCACCAATGATATAAAAAATGTGAAAGTGGAGGTGCAGGCGATATTAGTTGCAGCTAGAGGCACATTTACACCCACTGTCCAGAAAAATGAACATAGCGTTAGGTTTAATCTTGAAGGCAGATGAATATTAAATAAAGAACCTAGGGATAATAACATTGTGTTTCTTTACCTATCTGTTGCTGCAGCTCTGTTGCTTCTTTTTTACGTATGAGCTGTTCCAGTCCCCTCCATCTTGAGCATAGTAGTCCATGGGATAATCTGTTTCTGTATCACTTTTACAGTTGCAAGCTGACGAATTAGCCTGACAACCGCTAGTGGCTGAACAACACTCTTCTTTCCTAGTGATCGACTCACCATCAGATCTCACTGATACCCTAGGCTTTTTTTCCCTCTCCCACCAACCTGGAACATATCCCAGTGCAATGTCGAACTCAAATGTTGTGAGCATGGGCTTGTTGAAGCCCTCACCCCAATCAATAGAAAGCCTAGGACAAGCAATTTGTACCCAAGCATCAACAGAGTCTCCAAAGAGGGCAATCCTCGCTGGTGATAACTCCGACATGAGCACCACAGTCCATTCCATTTCCTTCTCCTCCACGTGCTCCACCACTCTGTCCAAAACCCTGGTATTGCCCTGCCTCCCAAGTGTTCCGAGTACGATGCCCCAACTTTTCGCCTTTCTTGCTGTTAAAATGGCATCTTTCCTCGCCTTCTTCATCCCCTCATGGTCATACTCCTCCAGGACAAGCACCCCAAGGAATGGGTCATAGCGAAATGCTGGAATTCCAGGGTTAGCGATCATGAAGGCTTCCATGTGGAACCGGCCATCAGCAACAAATACGAGCGTGTCGATCCCCTTGGACCTGGGAATCGCGGGGGCGGTGCACCCAAGAACCTCACCAGGGGACAGAGGCTTGGCCTGGGGGACAGTGACATCGTAGCCCTCAGCCAAAAGACGGCATTTTGCAGCATGCACGGCTGAGACGAACTGAATGGTTCCAGCGAGGGCGAGTTTGGAGGAAGAAGAAAAATTGGAGCGGACGGCGTCGACGAGGCGATCAGCATCAAGGCGGATGTCCACGAAGACGTAAAGCACGGGGAGACGTGACGACGGCACGGGGACAAGGCAGGAGTGGCCGTAGTGGACAAGGAGGTCGGCAGAAAGAGCGGAGGCCGCGTAGTCGTCGAGGCAGCAGGCGCCGTACGTGGGATCAGCAAGGATGAGGACGTCGTCAACGCGAGTGGCCGCCGCGGAGAGAAAGATGTCGGCGAGAGGGAGGGCGTACATGAGGAGGCCGTCCGGTAGCTGAAGGGCGGGCCGGCTCGCGCCTGACGATACAAGGCGATGGAGAGTCTTGTGAACCTCGAAGTTGTAGTTGGAAGGTAAGAGGGCGGCGGCGGCGTTGACGGCGGGGTCGGATAGGATCGATTCCGGGATCTGCGACTTCACGAAGCGCTTCGGAGCAGCCCGCTTCGGCTTGGAGGAACCGCTGGAGCCATCTGGGGCAGCATTTGCCACAGCGGAGAGGGAGAGAGAGGCAGAGGTGGATGAAGACGGGTTGTCATCGGCTTCCATGGCTTGGGAGAGGAGGCAGGGGGCGGCAGCGCCGGCATCGTAGAGGACGCGCAGGAGCCCTAGTGGCAGGTTTGAAGAACCCGGGGTCCGCACACGGTTCATTAAATGGGCCGGGCCTCCAAATTTGCATACAAAAATAGAGCAGATTGTGTGGTTTTTTAAACGTATCAACTGGAGATGGCCACTCTTTAAATCCTGAGAACGTTTTTGCAGGCCTTCGGTACAAAGAGGCTTTAACACCAGATTTTGCGTCGAAAACAATTACTCGCAGAATGACAAGAAGGGATCGAGAAAGAAAAATCTTGCCCAAGTTCTGGGCTCATGGTCAATGACCACTTTTAATCTTGTTCGGGCTTCACCTTCAGGTAAGTTTGATCTTATCAAATACCCCCAAAGAGTAATCGTTAACTGCGTGGAAAGACAATACAAAGGATAGGAACGATTCTGACATAAGCAACGTGGGCCTAAATATTGCAGCACCACGACGCCCCCCTCCTGCCTCTGGAGTAGCGTATGTCCCTCCCCTTCAAGGAAGGCCGCAGCTCCTCCACCACTCCAAACATCGTGCAAGTTTCGCTGCAGCAGAAGCAGTCGTCACCCTCAACTTCATGCGGGTTTGAGTTTGGAACAATTTCAGCTGATTGTTTCACAAGGTCCTTTGGAGCAAGCACTTGGAGGTGCCTTATCAGGAAAGTTCACCTTGGCCTTCTTTCCGTGGATTTTATGAGCTTCCACATCACATGCTCTTGTGGCTTCTTCAGCAGTATTGAATGTCCCAAGCCAGACACGCACACCCTTACGAGCATCTCTAATATCGGCTACCCATTTCCCCCAAGGGCGCTCACGGATTCTCCTGTATTGGCTCTTCCTCTTCCTTTTAGCGGACTCGGCCTCTGCTCCATCAAATTTTACAGGGCTAGAACTAATCAGTAGCTAAACAGAACAAACAAAGATGAGCTAAAACAGATTAATAAAAATCCGTGAAATTGAATCTATACGCCACATCGAGTCCTTTTAATCCCAAGGTACCCCCTTTTATAGGTGAAACCTCACATAGAATCAAACAAAATGAAGATGTAAATAGGTAGAATTGCAGAAGTATCCAGTGCCAGAGATATTGAGCAGAGGTTTTTCATGAAAAAAGATATATCAAGCAAAGAGCAGAACATCGACGTACTAGCTCCAGATTTTGTCAAACATTGACATGAGACATAGATTGGTTCATCCTTAAATACCATGGGTCCTAAAACTTCTGTATGTCTCATATGGATTTGAATTCTTAAAGATTTACTCCTAATTAAATGATTGCATTCTTGGGATATCCTGGCGAGTTCCTTCACTATTTCCTACCTCCCCTCTTCACTAAATCCTATATAACAAGATTAGTGTAGTACATGATGGAATGGGATCATCCAGACACTTACCATGTCATTATCAGTCTGGTTACTCTTCATATATCTTCCAATGGAAATTCTCTGCTGTTCCAAACTAGAGTCCATCTCTAGTTGCTGCACAAAGCAAATAATCAACCGATTTCCACTAAATTACTATTTGAAAAAAAATGTAAAGAAAAAAGGACCAAGTCTTACCAAAGTTCTTGCATTTGCAGCATCAAGAGCAGTCTCATCCTTTTAAAAAAAATAATTGTTGTGCCCTTATTTTTGAAGAAAATACCCATGATAGTGAACAAAATCCTTGGGGTTCTCTCAAATCCTAGGAATGACCAAAAGAGATCTAAAAATGAACGAGACCGGATCAGAACAGATTAGCGAAATAAGATTTATGCAAGTCATCCTTACGCAGGGGCCATGCTAATCAGAATAGATTAGTAAGATATATTACAAAACTTGGGAAAAAAATTGTACACCTTTTCTCGATTTACTCCGTGCCGTGCCAATTTTATCGGATGTCTCCGAAGAACCACCGCACTAAGGGAGAATTTCTTAAAAAAGCCTCACAATATATTAAAATAGACGATGTGGGACTAAAGACATCAGTATCAACTGTGGTCCAAGAAAAGGCCGCTTCTCTCGCTTACCCTCGCTCATCATTCCGCAGTCGCTGCCGTCCTCGTCATCGACCGGCGCACTCCTTGCAAGGCTTCCATTTAGCTTCGAGGGGGTCGCCGACGTCGCAAGTGAGGATCAAAAACGGAGCGAGCTTGGACAGCATGAGGTGAAGAGGACGTGCCGAGTGGGGATCAACAACGGAGCGAGCTGGGGAGAGCAGGAGATGAAGAGGAAGAGGGGCGGAGAACTAGAGAAGCAACTGGGCGAAGGAAGAAGCCGAGGTATTGATGAAGGTGGGGAAGGAAAAAGGAGAAGTGATAATGGACAACACCACCACCGTTCTCTGTCCTCCTCGATCGACGCTTGCAAGTGAACTGACTGACTTGATTGAAGAGAATTGAGAAGGGAAGCCACGGTGTCCTTTTGGATTGCACGAATAATAACTGTTCACCCTTTTTGTAGAACTATTCTTGAACGCAACATAGCCTAATCATTCTAACCATTAACTTTTTCATATTTTTCGGCCGCTTTCAGCTTAACTATTGTGTTTAAAAATCTATTAAAAACCCTTAAGAATAAGATCCGTTCTGCTCTTAAGGTCTCTGACATATCCATGTCCATTAACCACAGGACAGATCGGACGTCTCTAAAGGTGAACAGTTCAGTTAGAATATGGCAAACTTAGAAATCTGTACTGTGGGACTATACATTGCAGTTGTAGCAATATATCTCCCTGAAGGCGGTGGCTTTTCTACTCAAAGCATCATGCAACGACCGAGCGAAGAACGTGAAGAGACGAAGAAGAGGAGGGAAATGAACATTTATGCTTGTCATCCTTGTGCTTATTACATACTGTAAAGACATCAGTATCAGCTCGTTTCAGCAGGACAAAGCAATAAAAAACTGAAATGGAATGACATCCTTTGGGGTGACTTGGAGAAGATAGGCTCCCATCTTCAGCGACATCACCCAGTCTGATGTGTACAGAAAGATAGATTCTCATGCCTAGCAATAACCCAAAAAGAATAAGAGAAACTTCGATTTAGCAATGTCGGACTAACATCCACATACACCTGGCCGTAGCTTCAATCAAGTCGGTCAGTTCACTTCCAAGCGTCAAAAAGAAAAAAAACAAATGGACAAGCGGCAAGCTCCTCCTCCATCTTCTTGCACAGGGAGGTGTTTCTGTTTCTCTTGCGTCCTCCTGCTCCTGGCACTGATAATGTCTGCCATTTTGATCCTAATTTCTGTCCTAAAACCGGAGAAGCCAAGCTTCCATCTTCACGCAATTCAGATTAGCTCTGTCAATGATTCCTCAACGATTGTTTCCTTAGGCCTTAGGGCTCAAAACCCTAATAAGAATGGGATCAGGTATAGCTCCTCTTAGCTTGGCCTTGTCTATGGCACCAGCGGCAACATCGGGTTGATCAAGATTCCTGCATTCTTCCAGCCTCCTCACAGCTCAAATATGAGTGTCCCGATTAATGTCTTCCTAAAGGAAATCAGCATTGAAGAGCTAATCAGAGAGGTGCTGGACATGGAGGGTTCGGGTCTCCCTAAAGGAAATCAACATTGAAGAGCTAATCAGAGAGGTGCTGGACATGGAGGGTTCGGCATCTGCCGGGGATGTCGCAGTTAGAATATTTAGGGGAATACAGGCTTGGGAGCATGTCCTCAACTTCCGGATGCTCAAGATCAAGGATTTTTGTTGATTTCCTGTGACTGAATTCGGCTGTGCCCTACGTAAATCCTATAGGCATTAAGGAGAGGTCGGCGCCAATGGGTCTGCGATTGTCCTCTCGAAGCACTGCCCTTGGCGTAGGGCATCGTGAGGATTGTAGACCCCTCTCCCGCACCATCAAATCAATTCCTCCTTCTCTTCTTCCTTCTCTGGTTCGTTCGCCCAGTTGCTTCTCCGTCCCTCTTCCTCTTCGACTCTTCACGTCCCTCACTCCGTCGCTGATTCACACTGGCCAGATCCGGAACGCCCTCGAAACGAGATACTTAGAGCGGTGGCAGCAACTGCAATGATTAGTCCCACATCGCTAATTTCAAACTTTTTCATTTCCTTTTTATGTTATTGCGTTGGCCGAGAAAGTGTCTCTTTAGAGCTATTCGAGCGAAGCTCAAGGAGATTGTAGACAGTCTCTTCTTCCTTGAGCAACGAACGGAAAAAACTCCGGTGCTACAATATTAGTCCCACATCTAGTGTTCGATACCTTCTTTTCTTTTTAATGTCGTTCTAAGCCTCAGCCGACGTCACTTAGGAGACGAGCCCAAGGAGGAAAGGAAGAGAATGTATGATAGTTGACTTAAATTTTCGGTGATCTAATTTAATAAATTTTCGGTGATCTAATTTAAAAAGGATAAAATTTTACCCTAAGTTTAAAAAAAAATGCCCAATATTACAGCAAAATAGAGAGTGAAAATATATTGACTACTAATTCAGATTTAATTATTATGTACTTGCTAGAATACTTATTAATAGTAATTCTTATAGATTTTATATTAATTCTGAATTTATAAAATTTAGTAATAAACCACTAGTTTTCTTAGAACCTAAACTTATTGTATGCACACACCCTTAGGATAACAAATCCTTAGAAACACAGTTTATAAGGATTGTGAAATTATGTTGGGAAATACAATATTACTAGCATATTTAATTCATCTAAAAATTATAGATCTTGATTTAATACTGGAAATTGATTGGTTAGTCCGACATAAGATCATAGTTAACTATTTTACCAGGGAAGTGATATTCTCAAGGGAGGGAATATCCGAGTTATATTTTAGTGGGAATCGTCAAATCTTACTGACTTGTGTGATTTCGGCACTACAAGCTTGGAAACTAATAAGAAAAGAATGTGTAGCATATTTAGCTCACATAATAGACACATCTACATCTGAAACCAAGCTAGATGAGATACTAGTGGTGCATGAGTTTCTAGATGTATTTCCGGAAGAGTTATTGGGTGTACCATCTGATAGGGAAGTGGATTTCTTTATTGAATTGCAACCAAACACTCACCCTATCACTATCCAACCATACAGAATGACACCCGTAAAACTTAGTGAGTTAAAGGTACAATTACAAACAATTAAATAAGGCTGAGCACCTCACCATGAGGAGCCCCGGTGTTATTTGTAAAGAAAAATGGTGGTATTTTAAGATTATGTAGCGATTATAGATAATTAAATAAGGTGACCGTCAAGAATAAATATCATTTGCCAAGAATCGATGAACTCTTTGATCAACTACGAGGAGCAAAAGTATTTTCAAAGATTGATTTGAGATCAGGATATCATTAATTAAGGATTAGGAAGTCAAATATACCTAAGACTGCCTTCGGGATTAGACATAGATATTATGAGTTTGTAGTGATACATTTTGGTTTAACAAATGCACCTGCTGCATTTATGGATTTAATGAATATGGTATTTCATTGATATTTGGACAAGTTTATTATTATATTTATTGATAATATTCTGATATACTTTTTTGAAGAAGATGAACATGCAGAACATTTAAGAGTGGTTTTACAGACACTGCGAGAAAAACAATTGTATGCTAAATTCTTTAAATGTAAATTTTGGTTAAGAGAAGTGAAATTCTTGGGTCACACGGTATCAGAAAAAGGTATCACGATCAACTCAAATAAAGTGTAAGCAGTTTTGAATTAGGAATGACCCAAGAATATTATAGAAATTTGGAGTTTCTTAGGTCTGGCTGGATATTACAGAAGATTTATTGAAAGATTTTCTAAGATACCTGGACTACTTACTCAGTTGATGAGAAAGGAAGTAAAATTTCAATGGGATCAGGATTGTGAAAAGAAATTTTTAAAAACTCAAGAATTATCTCACTTCTGCTCTGGTTTTAACATTACCAAAGCCGAATAAAAATTATGCGGTATATAGCGATGCTTTCAGATAGGGATTAGGATATATATTGATACAAAAAAGAAAAGTAATTGCTTATGCATCCTGTCAATTAAGGAAGCATGAGTTGAACTACCCTACTCATGATTTAGTACTGACAGTAGTAGTGTTTGCCTTAAAAATATGGTGGCATTATCTGTATGGAGTTCGATGCCATATTTTTACCGACCATTAGAGCTTGAAATATATTATGACTCAGACAAAGAAGATGGTTAGAGTTGATAAAGGACTATGATCTAGTAATTGAATAACATCGGAGAAAAGCTAATACAGTAGCAGATGCATTGAGTAGAAAATTAGTTACTTTATCAACAATTTCAACCACTATGCTACCTCAGTTAGTAGAACTAAAATATTTAAAAGTTCAGCTAGATTATGATAAATCTAGTGAGATACTAGCTACATTTATTTTGTAACCTACACTTCATGAAGAAATTTGAGTTTTACAGAGCGTAGATGAGGAATTGAGGAAAGTACTCCAACGACTCCAAGCAAGAGAAAATACTGAGTTTAAGAGAAGGGATGATGAATTACTAGTATATAGTGATAGAGTCTACATTCCGAAAAAAACTAAACTCAGGAAAACTATTTTGGAGTAAGCTCATTCCTTGATATAAACAAATGTACCTAAGAAGTATAAAAATATATCACACGATAAAAGGAAGTTATTGGTGGTTAGAAATGAAGAAAGATATTGCATATTTTGTATCTAAATGTCACGCCCTAAACCTATCCTTGGGCATGTGGCAACCGCTATATAAGTTGCACTTCAACACCATAATTTATACAAAGCTAAAAGTATCTTAAAACACTATAAATTTTATTAATTTAAATATAGTTGAAGTAATAACATTTTACAATTTAGGTATTAGGTAATGTAATTAATTAGCCTAATTGGGTTAAATAATAACATAGGCTGAACGGTAAGTGGTTAGTTCGGGCTGAGTTGAATTAGGCCTAGCGGAGATGAATTGAGTCAAATTATGAATATTATTGATTTAAATTGAATTGCAGGTTAAACTTGGATCGAGCTCATATAGAATTTGGGCTCCAACACAATCGCTCTATTTCAGTAAACAATTTTAGAGGCCAGGCCCATTTAATTCAGCTTGCAAAGAATCATTAATTGTAAGCCCGAAAGGATAATTAAGTTAAGTGCTAATTCCTCGTGTGAGGAACAGGATAACAGTGAGAAGAGAATCATTTCTGATACACTGCAGAAAAGAAAGCAAAAACAGGTTTTTGAATGCTCTGAATCAGGCCAATGACCTGCTTGGAAACTTACTGTAAGTAGGTTTTTTCATTCCATAGATCTACAACAGACTTATTTAGCTTTGTCAGTGGTTAATTAACTACTACAAGCTTTTGCCTCACTTTTCTTGTATGACTTTTAGCTTAGATCTTGATGCTTCTGCTGTGTTCCTTAGGCTGGAAAGTTTTAACAAGTACGGGAAGGCTGGGAAGTCATTCTACAATCCACAGATTGCTGCGACTGTGAGGTGGTTATCTCATTCTGGTGTTGAGATTCACAACGGGCTCAGTGAGTTATCTGCCCCAAGTAGCTCCAGATGTGCGCAAGATGGCATGTCGGTTGGTGCCGACTTAGCATCAGTTCAGGATGGCATTCAAACAAAAGGTACCCACGAAGAGGTTAACCGGGGTAACACTCAAGTGGAAAACTCTCATGGATTATTAGAAGCAAAGAATCCTAGTGAAAGGGTCGACCTCCCTCCAATCTCAACCTTCTTGGAATGAGCCGACAAGAAGGGGAAAGATCAATCTACTGGTTCTTTAGTTAAGTGGGCATCAGGATACGGGAGCCACTCATGTGAGAATACAGAGGATGGACTTCCAGTGGAAGCTGCAAATGAAGAGAAAAACCAAGTACAGGATTCTCATGGCCCCAACAAAAAGATAGGGCTCCCTTCCATTCCATCCTTCTCAGAATTCACCGGCAAGAAGCTTCGACTGCCGAGGGAAAACTTGGATGGTTCTTCGACTGCAAGGACTTCTGGCCCTAGGAAGCACTCAAGTGAGAAAAACCAAGTGGAAAACTTCCGTGGGCTCTTAGATACAAAGAACCCTAGCAAAAATACTGACCTTCCTCCGATCCCATCCTTCTTAGAATTCACCATGTGGTTTTTCAATTGGCAGGACCTCAGGATCTGGTAGGCACTCAAGTGAGAGTAGAGAAAAGAGGATGACATTGAAGTAAAAAAGAACTACATCAATTATCACAAAGTCTTTTTGTGAGTGTTGGACAACATGCACTGTACTTTCTCTTCTGTTCATCTTCTTAGCAACATAGTTTGTGTAGGAACAGCGCAATGATGTTAAATACCTTCTTCAATTTTATGTTTCTTGTCTTCTTCAAATTTATGTTTCTTGTCTCTATTTCCTTAGAATACTCCCTACTAGTTCAAATTTACATACTAAGGTGGTGTAGAAATTAAGATAACCATGATTAAACTCATTTGGTTTAACCGTCTGATTAGAAATACTCATGTGCTTGGAAAATCTTCCTTGGTTGTTCAATATAAGAAAATTTTAGTTGATTTCGCTTTTCATTCTTTGTTTCTGATATCTGGACATCACAAATGTTTCGATTTTCTGATTTGATTGTTATACATAAAAAGAAGTTGTTCGGTAGAAGTATGAATTATTCGTCTTCGGTTTCTTGTGCACACAGATCACGTTGGTTCCGTTTCCTTCATTGTCCACGTAGCAGCCCTTCTTCATCATCTATTGATCTGGCCCCCAAAAAAAGGTTGTCCCATTGTTCTGAAAGAAAATTGAATTTGAATATGCTTACTAAATCTGTGTCAAAGTTTAAGCAATCTGCCGATTATGCTTAAATAATGGGCAATCATATTCAATAGGAAATAAGTACACATAAATTCAATAGTTATCCGAGACCTGGAGGTTATCGATATTGCAATAGTGTTCCATGTGGTGATAAAAAAGTTACTAGTCTAAGAAACTATGCTCAAAATATAATGTCTATTGATGAAATAATTTGACAAATTTTTATGCTTCAGGTTCCAGTAGCTCCCTTGCAGGGAGCTGCCGAAGCCCCTGATGGGTTTCATCAGACATGGATGAACGAGTTTAATCAGCCTTTAGATGGTTCCCATTAAAAGGGCATTCCAACATTAATAACAAAGAGCTATGGAGGAAATGTTGTCTTAGTAGAAGGATCATGGGATAACTGGAGTACAAAATATTTCTACACCCAAACGGTTTTTTTTTTTTACTTTGCTTGGTCAATGAAATTTGATTTACAGCAAAGAGAATACAAAGGAAATAAAAAGAATTTCAACTTGTGCTACTTCACAGGAGGCCCATGCAGCGATCAGGCAAGGAATCTATTGTGATTAAACTAAACATCATGCATTTCTAAAATTGTCAACGAGAATAAGTGAAACCCAACATCAACTTACATGCACTACTGCTGATTCCATTATGAGTTCTTGACTGTCTATGACATCCACAATGGGAACCGAAGAAGCATCCTCCATAGCTTCTTTGCCAATGCAAGACATATTAAAACTGTAGACGTTTTCCTAGAAAGGTATGCTTGTTCCACCTCTTCCAGATCCAGCTCCATACTACGAAAGAAAGAAATATCAGCTATAATCAAGTAATTTAAGACAAAACACAATGTATGGATGACATGATGCATGTAGCAGCCTTACTATGGTTGCAGTGTCTGGGAGGATGGCACCACCAGGCTTCAACCATCTATCCCGTGCATACAGAACTGAACTGAGCGTTGACTTACAATAGACCATCTATCCCATCCACTCGCTAATTAGGACATCCAGACTATTCCGTGGTATATTTATGCGTCTGTCAAGCTCTTCAATCATACATTGCATCACATTGATCCTTCCAGAATGCCTCTCTTCACCTTTCATGCTGCTTTCGAACAATATAAGTCATTATCTCTAGCTATCTTTATTACCCAAAAACAGTAACAAAAAAAAAAAAAAGACAGATCATTGAATAAATAATTCAAGCTATAATTTATTGTATAATAAAAAACAGCAGCCATCTTTTCACTTGCTTCAACAGCAATTACCCGTGATGCCCCATCCTGGGTTGCAAAAAGGCTAAAAGATAGGCAGCGTAAACATCGTTATTAGTAACTTAGAACAAAAAAAGATATGTTGGTGAATGTAACAACAACTTTGGACCTATCATCTATTGTGTGCAATATGAGAAATGATATAAATTCCCACTTGAGATAAAACATAGGCTACCACAATCAAGTATGGAGATTTATATTACAAGTATCCATTGTTCCTCTTCAATTTCAAATCTCTAGATGTGTGGCTCCACATTTAGCCAGCATCTCCATCAAGCAGTACGATAAGAACTGACTGTCTACTGAGTTAGACAGCTTAAAGTAGATAAAAGAAAAATAGAGCCCAAGTTGAGTCTAAGAAAATAATAACTTACAACGAGCGGTTTAACCAATCTTGCTGGTCTATGGATCTAGTATATAAAGGACAAAATGGCGTCCTTTCAACTGTTATGGATTTGATCTTTTGATCAATACAATTGCTCATTTAAAAAAAATGAGGTGATGATAAAATGATTTAAACCTATCACCGTAAAGGCAATTGATACAGAACCACATGGATCTCTAAAATGAATATTTCATCTTTTACCATTTAAAAACAATATGGAACTAAAATTTTCATCCAAACTAGAAAAAGCAGAGTAATTAGAGAAAAACCTTAATATTACGGTGTCACAACCAACATCCAAAACAGTAGCTCCATTAGTGAGAGATGGATTCTTCAAAAGTGCTCCTCTATAAGCGTCCACTCAAGCCTAAATGCCAGTGTAATATTAGTTTTTTCAAAACATTTACAATGATTGATAAGAAAATAAATTAAGTTGATATTTCAGGGGCATACTTTACAAAGAAATAGATTTTCTTTCATAAAAGGTCAGTGAACAAAAAAGAGATTTATATAAGAAATTAACCTTATTGCTGATCATCTATCTTTGAATACCAAAAGAGCTGTAGGAACCAAAGTATCTCTCAGTTACACATTTAACTTCATTCGCAGCAACATTGGTGAAAGACACACTCAATTGTTCATCTTTCTGCTTTTGATTACATGGTTTCAGAACAATATCATCAACTGTCTTGCTACAATCACCAACCATGTTCTGTACTTCTGGCTCATTTTCTTTAAAAACGGTAGACATTGAAGTACCACCGTTTAGGATGCTGTCATTACTATTAGAGAGTTTGAGTAGTTCTGCACTGTTCATTAGCTTTTTCATCAGCTCCCCCTCATCCATTCCAACAGGATCATCTTCCTCATCTTCATCACCACCAAAGCTATGTAAGAGTGGATCATCCGTCAAAAATGGTTTCAATACTTCCCATCCTTCTCAAAATTAGTTGCTGGATGTAAATGATCCTCAAGATCTCTGCTGAACTGAAACATACGACCACAGCTCCAACATTTCGGACAACAGCACCAACATTTCAAGACCATGGTACCCTTATAAATGCAGCACTCTCATAAACCAAATCCAAGTAACTCGGTACCACTCCCCCATTATCACACACAGAATAGTTATGCATCACAAACAGCAGTACTTAAACCACAGAATTCACTTCAGCAAATTTGGGCACTACTCCAATTAGGTAAGTACATTTGCTTCAAACATTGCAGTAAGAAAGTTCTTAATTAACAACTGCACAACATTCTCACATTTTTGAAGAGAAAAATCAAGAATTCCGAAATAATCAGCATAGCAGGAAAGATGAATTCGGACAAAAAAACCCCAACCTCATAGTTCGAAAATTTCTCCAAGCAATAATAAAATGTTCACAGCAACCCCAAACACACATGCAATAATCTTACTTCCCATCGCTGCCCCACACACACGCGATGGAACAACCAAAATACAAAATCAATCGCTGCCATACACGCATGCATGCGACCTAACCAAGTAAAATACGAAATCAACAGCTTCGGCAAAAATCCACCGAAACTTGATCGAATTACTCGACAACCGAAACAGCATACAACACATTCAAAGTAAGATCACAAATTAATCAAATTGAAAAACAGGCAATCTAACGAGCAGAGAAAAAGAACTTGACGAGCAGTTGAAGAAGCATAAATTCCATACAAATTCATCCGAAACAGAGCTACTCGCTCAAACCAATTTACCCCCTGTTTCCGTGAAACCGATGGACCATCAAGTAACAGGAGAAACACATGCAAACAAGCAACAATCAAATTCGTCACTTGCTCTTCCGACATTACAGTATCAACCGGGGAGGAAATTTCAGCATCTATACCACGGTAATAGAGCAGAAAATTTGCATTGCATTCAGTTTATTTCATCGGAAAATTCACATGCATGATCTTAACTAACCCAAAATCCGCAAATTCCAACACAATTCGGGTTAGATCGCTTACTTCTACGACGAGCTGTGGCGAAATTTCCCGAAGACCCCTGATTCTAGCTCCTCCTTCGACCTCCGTCCAAGTGCTACGGCGCAGGTGAACACTGCAATGCTAAGGAGTTCCGGCGAGAGACTGCTGCAGCGGAAGACAGGCACCGATCCGGCGATTTCGCTCGCCAACGCGTGAAGTAGAAGCTAGGGCTCAGTCGGAAACAAAGGATCGAACGAGTCATTCGATCGGGAAAAGAAACACATGAGACCTTTTTGGCCCCATCGTTCTCTCCTATTTACAGTTTCGTCCTTACCCTTTTTACCCCTGCCATTTCTGGTTATTCACAGCTCTGCTTTTTACCCATTCTGCCCAGCCAGGTTCAGTTTATATACAACCCTGCCATTACCAAAAAAACATTTTTTTTATAAAAAAATTTGAGAGTTTACCCATACTCCACCGTATCTCCACTCGCGGCGGCTGCATCAGCCCGTAACAACAAATGACGTAGAAGAGGAGCACAGAACATCCGACGCATTCACATTATCAATGCACTCTTCTTAGTTTCTTCATCGGTGTGTTTATCCTCTCCATTGCTATGCCCTGTGCTCATCACTTGCTATGGTGCTCACTATCAACTCGACTCAAGGCTCATCTGTGTTGGTTAGGAATGGGCACAACCCACTGTGCCAGGGCTCATAACATGCTGCACTAAGCAGAATATGAATACTATCGTGCTGATCTTAGTCTAGGCATGGTCGAGTGAAATATATATTTAATATTTGTAGTATATTAAGTATAGCACTTGTAACAGTATTATAATATAGTGCTCTGAGCAAAATACTCAACTTTATAATTATTCCCAATGACATAACTCATAATAAATATTAATAATACTTACTTCGTTAATTAGTCAATAAAATATTTTGACTAAACCTTAGAGCAACAATGACATAGAATGGAACAGGAAGATCGATACTTTAGATCGCTCGTAGCCACCGTTTCTTCTCTCTTATGATCATGAAGTCCCACTTAAAGATGCAACCGAGCCATGCCCGAGCATGATTCACACCAGCATGGTACTACAATATAATCGAGTCAAGCTCGGCACCCTACAACAGCATGTCATGCCGGACACACTTTCCATGCGCCAGTAGAGACATCACCTATTGTTTGATTTGCATGTGTTAAGCATTGCGCTGACGTTCATTCGGAGTTAGGATTAAACTCTCTCTAGCATTATGTAAATCTCCTTTCATGATGTGAAATTTGTGAGATTTTAATTTGTAAGGACGTAGAGTAGGTTTAATAAACTTAGGCCAATTTTATTGATAAATGTGTTTAAGATAGTGGAACGATTGGGCTTAGGCTTAGGCTTCCATCTTACTTGGATATGTAAATTAGTGAAAGTGCTAAGGATAAATATGGAATTTTGATGAAGACATGTGCTCCTCACGTGTATGGCTAGTTCTTCCACCTGTTTGGACCGGCCCAGCTGAACCGGCTCCAAGTCATTAAAAATCCCGTGCTACAGGAGCCGGTCTAACTCAAAACCTAATCGTCGTCCGCCCTTTCGCCCGACTCTCTTGATCTTCACCTCTCCATGCGGCGTCATCTCCTCCGCCTTCAACGCGGATTCCCCGTCGTGTGATGTCGTCGAGCTCATCGCCATGCACGTTGTCGTCTACATTCGCCGGGAGCAACTTTTGCGTGCTAGCACTGCATTCTAGCCGGCATTTTGTCATCGTCGCTTGTCGCCCTCCACTCTCTGCTTTCGCCTCCTCTTCGCAGCGTCGTTGGAGCTCGCTGGTGCTCCGACTTCCATCACTGAGTTAGCGTCATCCAGAGCTTCTCCACCGCCCTGCTTCGCGAGTTGCTTTCCCGTCATCATACGGCAAAGAACCCAAGTTGCCGTAGCGATCGGAGCCTCGCTCACCGGAGTAGTTTCATCCCTAGGTAACTGTCCTCCACCAGTTACCATCTATTTCCCCTGTTGTTCTCGTGTTCTTCGAATCCGGCAATCTTCGCGATACTCGTCTTCCTCAAATCCGGCGGATGGTTCCGGATCCGGTGGCAGCGGCGGATGGATGGCCAGATGCTCTCTCATCTTCTCTGAGTCTGGCGACCCCTCCGTATACCGCTTCCCACGAGTTTGTTGGGGGTTGGGGATTGCGGCTGCTCCTTCGAACTGCTGGATTTCCCTCCCCTGTTTTGATTTTCGTCGACTGCGATTTTGCTGATGAGTGGGATCCATCGGTTTTGTTGGATTCCTCTGTTCTAGGTCGACCTCGCCGGATCTCGTGCAATCGCTCTTCTTCTCTGCTTCTTCCTCACTATCCCTCTGTTTCATCTACTCCACTTCCCCCCACTTCTGGTTTCAGTCGCCTGTGGTGCAGCTGCCCTGGGTTCCGGCAAGAAATAGAGGACGTTGATGATAGAGACAATATCAGCCGACTCGCCCATGACGAAGGAGTTCGCCAAGCATGCCGATTACATCAACGAGCTGGTTAGTCTCATAAGAATATTTACTGCACTAAAAGTTAATCGACGATCTGTGTTAGTTGTTATATGCTTGCATTTGTCTTTTCTTTATCAACCATAACAATTGGGCCAGCACTTTGGCATCAACCAGCTGCCCTTGAATATTCTTTAAGCTCAGTGAATCTCCCAAAGCTAACTTCTATGCAAAAGATGTGTAGATCTGTATAGCTTTTCATGTGCATGTTTGTTAGCTAATTTGCATTGTAGATATTTGTTTAATTGCTTCATTAATTTTTCCTCGATCGAAGCTTAGGATGAAAAGCAGGAGAGAGTTGTCCAAGCTAGTCATGATGTGATGATAAATTATAAAAAAATCATATCCCAGGTTCATAGGTAAGACAACCAAGATGCATATAATTCAGAAGTTTGTTCAATTCTTATTGGCCAAAACTGACTCTCTTAGATAACCTTTGTTTAATTCTTATTCATGTTGGGTTGTTGCATTGTGTTATCTCCCAAATGCAGAAAATCGCATGTAGTGGCTATCATCATCCTTGTTCTGTGTTTTTACACTGTTATGTTCTATTGTTTCTTTGTTTCATCTAGCTATCTAGAAGGCTACTGACTTTTGTTATTTGATACTGATAATTATTTCTTTTCCTTATCCCAGGATGAGCAAAGCTAATAGAGAAGAGGTTTTGGCACAGGCAGAAAATTACCTTACTTATGTAACCAATCACTACATGTCAAAACTAGTAAAAGAGTTGAACGTCACTGATTTCTGGAAGCTTAGACATGCATATACATTTGTCGTTAGCATCCAGCCCTCCTTTTGTTCTTTTTTCCTCTTCTAGCACCTTATTAATCCTATGATGTTTATAGGTCCAGGAGTATGTTGAGGCTGCAACACTTTGTAGATTTTGTCTGTTTGGAGCCTTGCTGACTCTTGATGAGATCAATGCTTCTCTTCTTTCTCTTAGTGATGACTATGTCGAGCCTTTTCAGATAAATATTCATGATTAACTGCTGGGAGTATGCTGCTTTCCTAGTAGTTTTTGAATTGCAATCATATTCAACTTCTTATTAACAAATGGCACCTCATAAATTCTTTTTCCTTATTTTTTTAGCTTGCAGATTTGCCTGGAGAGCTTATGAGACTAACTATTGGTCCTATTTCAAATGGAGAAGTTGAATTTCCTAATAAGATTTATCAATTTATACGAGAAATATACAGACATATATCCCCTCTTGTTCATACTATAGATTATAATAAGAGGAAAATGAAGAACAAAATGAAGGCCATGTGTTACACCCCCATGTCAAAGACAAGGCGAAGGTCCCAATAAATCGCCTAAGTCTCATGCCAGAACAAAGGAACTGAGGCTCGCGAACCAGCAAGACCAAGGCAAACGACAAACAGGCCGCAGCGCGCAGGACAGCAACCGGCAAACAGGCCGTAATGCGCAGTACAACAAACGGGCAACAGGCAGCCGCGCGCCAGACAAGCAGACAAACAGAATCTGACGCGCACACTCGGCACAGCCAGGAAGTAGGTAGCCGCCATTTGGAAGCCAAGACAATCTCAGAAGAACCTCCTTGCTGGAGCCCTCTATCACTTCGTTAAAGATACTGATAATAGCTCAAATCCCAGCATTAATGGAAAGCCTGCAGGAATTAACACTTGGCGCCAGCAGCACAACCAAGAGGAGATCTTCATCATGCCAAGATTTCAGCCTTAATGGGGCAGCTTAAGGGTCATCTTCTGCCTATAAAAGGGGCAGACCACCAACATTTTGGAGGGCTCTGAGTCTTGCTTGAAGCTGCCTTGCAGAGGAGTGAAGTAGGCCATTTTATGTAACTTTTCTTAAACTTTCTTACGAATTTCCTTAGCACTTTTGCCTCCTGGCCGACCTGTGGCTTGGAGGACTTTTTGAGAGGTTTTAACGGTGCAATATCAGCATACATTTTCCCTCTCCAAAGATCCTGAACTAGAACTCGTTTTCGCTTTCGCATTTTGCACCAAGGCTTGTGAACGCTTGGAGTCGTTCACGTCGCACGACCAGTCACTTGCTGCACCAGCAAGCCACAAAAGGGTCGTGATAGTTTGGTATCAAAGCTAAGGAACGAGCCTACTTGAGCAAGAAGGAAGGAAGATCATGTGCAAGGACTTCCCAAGCAATAAGGGTGAACGAGTAAGTTTTCCCAACCCACGACGTGTTTTTCGCTCCTTCCTTTTTATCCTCCCTGAATGACAGTTAAGCAAGCTAAGGAGGGAGTCGAGAAGAGACTCACCCTCCTGGAAGAACGACTAGGGCTCCTAGCACCGAAGGGTCCTCTAGTTCGGGTAGCAGCTCAGTCCATGACCTGATGGGGGAGCTCCAACTTGCGGTACAGTCCCTGCAGGCCGAGGTGGAAAGGCTCCAGACTATGGCAGAACAAGGCGAACCCAGCCTGTCGCCCAGCCTCAGCATAGACGCCTTAGAACAGCAGCTAAGGGCAGAGCTGGAGGACTTGCGGGCAGAAATCCGCGCGCCTCCCAACCTGCGCCCTCCACCGAAGGCCACTGTCCGCATCCCAAAATCAAAACTGTATTCCGGCGCCAAGGATACATATGTTTTGGAGAACTTCATCTGGGACTTAGACTCGTACTTTCGAGCCACTCAACTGGCCGAAGAGGATAAGGTCCTGACCACAGCAGCCTACCTTGATGGCGACGCCAAGCAGTGGTGGCGCGTGCGTTGCAGCGCGCCCAACTACGGCGGCAATGGCGAGCCAAAGGACTGGGAAATGATGGCAGAAGAACTACGCCTTCGTTTCCTCCCTGTGAACACCGCCTATGCAGCAAGGAAACGCCTCCGAGATTTGCGACAAACACGGAGCATCCGGAAATATATCCAGGAATTCAGCAGCGTGATCCTTAACCTCGAGGATATGGCCGAACAAGACCTATTCTTTGCTTTTGTTGAAGGCTTGCACGCTAACGCTCGGGACGAACTCCATCGGAGATGAGTTACCACACTGAGCGAAGTGATGGCCAGCACGGAGAGCTTGATTGACCTGTGGACATTCGGGCCAAGGCCAAGAGATGACGATGCTCGGCCAAGTCAAGCCCGAACCCAGGGACGAAGCAACCCGCGCCCTCCTATTCGAGGCACCCCATTCAGGCGTGTCCCTGTGCCCACTATGCAACCTGTGCGAGCTCCTCAGCACGGAGGAGGAGTCGCCCAGTTAGGTTGCTATCTATGTGGAGGGCCACACCCGGCGCGCAAATGCCTAGGGCGTGGGCAGACTGCACGTATCGTCATCCCCGGAGTCCCAGCACAGGCCGAACCACTTGTTGTAGTCCCCATCAGCCAAGCACCAGCGCGCGCACCGCCCGCCCACGCATCAACTATCCAGAGAGTCGGCACCATCAGACCCGAAGATGGGCCACGACTGATGTACGTATGGGTCTTGGTCAATGGATACCCATGCGAGGTCATGATCGACTCAGGCGCCATGCACAACTACATGAACGAGGCACTAACGCGTAGCATCGATCTGCCACTTTCCCCATCATCTACCGATTTTATGAAGACCCTAAACGCTCCGGCCACCCCTATGGCAGGAGTCGCCCAACAGATCGTCCTGTAGATTGGGTCATGGTTGGGTAACATTGACATCACTGTCGTGCCAATAGACGATGTCGGGTTTATCCTTAGACTCGAGTTTTTGCTTAACTCCCACACCATGGCGGCACCTCATGTCAACGGACTTATCACCATGGACCCTATAATGCCAGGTTTTACCCCGTCAACTTTTTTCCAACAAGCAATATTCAGCCATTAGCTTGGTTGTGGCTGGCCCCTACCAATTCTCGGCCATCCAACTAGTTAAAGGGCTTCGACGAGCAGAGACAACATACGTCGTAGTTGTCCGTGAAGTAGCAACATCAAAATCCAGAGCTGTTCCATCAAAAGTACAGTCCCTTATTGAGTAGTTTGGAAAGATTATGCCAGACGAACTTCCGAAAAAGCTTCCAACACGTCGGGCCACGGACCATCAAATTGAATTGGTCCTCGGCACTAGGCCACCAACACAGGTGCCATACCGCATGCCGCCTGCCGAGCTTACAGAACTCAAGAAGCAGCTCGACGAATTATTGGATGCAGTCCTCATCGGCCCATCCAAGGTTCCTTATGGAGCGCCCGTCCTGTTCCAGCGCAAGAAGGATGGAAAACTGAACATGTGTGTCAACTATCGTGCGCTGAACAAGGTGACTGTGAGTAATCGGTACCCCCTCCCTCTCATCGATGATTTGTTTGACCGATTGGGGCACGCACGAGTTTTCACTAAACTCAACCTCAGATCGGAGTATTGACGAGTCAGAATCGTAGCAAGCAATGAGGCTAAGACGACTTGTGTGACAAGGTATGGGTCTTTCAAATTTTTAATCATGCCTTTTGGACTAATGAATGCCCCAGCTACCTTCTGCAACTTGATGAACAATGTATTTCATGACTTTCTGGACAAGTTCATGGTGATGTATTTAGACAACATCGTTGTGTATTCGGACAACCTGGATGGACACATGGGACATTTCCAGCAAGTTTTTCAGAGATTGCACGAACACAACTTGTTCGTTCGAAAGGACAAGTGTAAGTTTGCCCAGCAAGAGATTCTTTTCCTTGGGCACAGGATTGGCAATGGCCAAGTGCGCATAGACGAAGGAAAAGTACAAGCCATCAAGGACTGGCCTCAACCGAGCAATCCCACCGAACAACGATCTTTCCTTGGGTTAATAACCATCGCAAATTCATTGAGGGATACGCTCGCATTACGGCGCTACTGACTGATCTCCTAAAGAAGGGACAAGAGTAGAGATGGGCCCAAGAATGCGAGGATGCCATGTAAAAGCTTAAAGACTGCATGACATCCAGACCTGTCCTAGCCCTGCCGAACTTTAGCAATGCGTTTTAGGTAATTACTGATGTCTCTGACCGTGCCTTGGGCGGAATTCTTATGCATGATGGGCATCCCTTGGCTTATGAAAGCCGAAAGCTCAACAGCGCTGAGCAAAAGTATGGGGCGCATGAGAAGGAGATGTTAGCTGTGGTGCACTGCCTTCGGGTATGACGAGTATACCTCTTAGGCAGCCTCTTTGTGGTGCGCACAGACAACGTGACGAACACCTTTTTCCAGACCCAGCGCAAGCTTTCTGCCAAGCAAGCACGTTGGCAAGCATAGCTTGCAGAATTTGACTTCACCTGGGAACATAAGGCCGGACGCCACAACCAAGCGGCCGACGCTCTTAGCCAACACGCGCACGCCATCACCCGCGCGGATGGCACCCTGACTAAGCGGCTGCAAGACTGTGCCAAGAGGGACACAACTTCCAATCTCTTTTACAACAGGTTAATAAGGGAAAGAACCGGCGATTCTGGAATGATTCTACCGGGCTATTGCAAATGAAAGGAGGACACATGTATGTGCCGCACTTAACAGACATCAGACGAGAGCTGATATCAGAGTGCCATGATACCCCTTGGGCAGGACACCCAGGCGTGGAGCACACCCTTGCTCTCCTTGGGCGTTTGTACTACTAGCCGAACATGGAGAACGATATCGAAGCACATGTCAAGACTTGTGCCATATGCCAGAAAGATAAGGCCGAGCGAGCCAAAGCTGCAGGCTTGCTCCAGCCTTTGCTCATTCCATCCCGACCTTGGGTATCCATTTCCTTAGACTATATCAAATCTTTCCCGAAAGTTAACGGATTTTCTGCAATACTTGTGGTGGTAGACAGGTTCAACAAGTTTGCTGTTTTTATCCCCACTACTGAGCATGTTACAACCGAGGAGACGGCTCAGCTATTTTTCAAGCATGTTGTGAGATATTTTGGCCTCTCAGAAGATATTGTTAGCGACCGGGATAGACGCTTCATGGGAAGGTTTTGGACAAACTTTGTTCAAGTTACTTGGGACAAAGCTGAAATTCTCAACAGTAGGACACCCTCAAACAGATGGACAGACAGAGCGCATCAACGCACTTTTGGAAAAGTACCTTCGGCACTTCGTCACTGCAAGTCAAGGTAACTGGGTAGAGCTGATTGACTCAGCTCAGTTCTGTTACAACAACCATCGAGGTCAGCAACCGAGAAGTCTCCGTTCGAAGTGGTCTATGGGCATGTTCCAATCTCTCCAGTCGAATTAGCCAGTGGCACAGCTGATGACAGGTGCCCAGCAACTACCAAATTTGCTTTAAACCGGCAGGACCAACTGGAGGATGCGCGGGCAAGTTTAGAGAAGGCGGCGCATCGCATGAAAAAGAAAACAGACAAGCATTGTAGACCAAGAGAATTTCAAGCAGGAGACGAGGTTTTGCTCAAGCTTACCCCACAAATGTGGAAGAAAGCTAAAGGGACGCGCGTTCATAAGGGACTTATGTCAAAGTACGATGGCCCCTTTAAGGTGGTGAAGCGCATTGACGAGGCAGCATATAAGTTGGAGCTGTCATCCTAGAGATACTGACCCTTCTAGGCAGCAAGTGGAGCGAGCACCTCCAACAGTCGTCAAGGAGTTTAGACGACGAGCTGAGTGCATCCTTGGGCGCAGAAAGACACAATCCGGAGGACACACTGAGTTCTTGGTCCAATGGAAAGACTCAGCCCCGAAGGAGGCAACCTAGGAAAGAGACGCTACCTTGTGGCAGTATGAAGACCTGATTCATCAATACTTAGCCACTGAGTTGCCAGGGACGACAACACCTTCAAGGGGGGGAGAGTTGTTACACCCCTATGTCAAAGACAAGGCGAAGGCCCCAACAAATCGCCTAAGTCTCATGCCAGAACAAAGGAACCGAGGCTCGCGAACCAGCAAGACCAAGGCAAACGACAAACAGGCCGCAGCGTGCAGGACAGCAATCGGCAAACAGACCGCAGCGCGCAGTACAGCAAATAGGCAATAGGCAGCCGCATGCCAAACAAGCAAGCAGACAGACTCTGACGCGCGCACTCAGCACAACCAAGAAGTAGGCAGCCGCCATTCGGAAGCCAAGACAATCTCAGAAGAACCTCCTTGCTGGAGCCCTCTATCACTTCATTAAAGATACTAATAATAGCTCAAATCCCAACATTAATGGAAAGCCTGCAAGAATTAACACTTGGCGCCAGCAGCACAACCAAGAGGAGATCTTCATCATGCCAAGATCTCAGCTTTAATGGGGCAGCTTAAGGGTCATCTTCTACCTATAAAAGGGGTAGACCACCAACATTTTGGAGGGCTCTGAGTCTTGCTTGAAGCTGCCCTGCAGAGGAGTGAAGTATGCCATTTTATGTAACTTTCCTTAAACTTTCTTATGAATTTTCTTAGCACTTTTGCCTCCTGGCCGACCTGTGGCTTGGAGGACTTTTTGAGAGGTTTTAACGGTGCAATATCAGCATACATTTTCCCTCTCTAAAGATCCTGGATTAGAACTCGTTTTTCGCTTTCATATTTTGCACCAAGGCTTGTGAACGCTTAGAGTCGTTCACACCGCACAACCAGTCGCTTGCTGCACCGGCAAGCCACAAAAGGGCCGTGACACCATGCTTCAAAGCTTTGTGAAGATTGAAAATGGTAGTACATCTTTCTTTTAAGAAAAATTATCCTATTCCTAACGTGGGCCGTGATAAAGAGATGAAAACAGTTAGAGTTTCAAGTCATTCACACTAGCTGTGCTTTTCGTACTTAGATCTTTATGATGTCTTTGAAGCTATAGGAGTTTATAAGATCTGTATTTTGACATTGTATTATAAGAATTCTTAGTGAACTCCTATCTAAGATGATTACTATTTAAATAATTGTTTTGATTGTTGATTTTAATGACGTAGAGCAATATTTTGATGGAAAATATTTCACCTTTTAATTTGTATACCTTTTCAGCCTTCTTTTATTTCCATCTTAGACGATCAGAGCACATTGTTTTGCTTGCATCTGCTGCTCCAAATTGCTCGTGCTTTGGTTTACTGGACTGGAACCATGAATCACCAGCAGCTTCAGAAATCCTTGGTAAGATCTTCTTTTACTTATTTGTGTTTATACAAGCAGAAATGAATTGCAAATTTGCTAGAAAATAGCCAGTAGTCACACCGTACGTACTTGGAATGTTTGAGAGTTGTAAAAAAAAAGTGCCAATAGTTCAAAGCTGACACTAGTGAGTCTTTTTTCTTTTCTTTGAAAGTTCACATTCTTAAATGATACAATTTAATATCTAAAAGAATAAATGAAAAGAGAACACCTGCAAAAAAAATACAGTAATAACGAGGAAGAAAAGGGAGGATACAGATCAAGACAGAAGTAGAAAGTGAATGGAAGAAATACAGGAGAGTCCAAGTGAGAAGAAGTCAGTCTCACTGTTGTGGATATGTGGTGAGAAAACGAAGGGATGCCTTAGCTTCAATGGCAAGTGCTCTTTCTGTTTTAGATTGTCAACCAAAGTATGTTCTACTCCTTTCTCCCAAAATACTCTAATTCATACAACTAGCTGTTTCCTTTCTCCACAAATACACCAATGTCACACAGCTAGTTGTTTTATTTTCAACAGTTTTTATCTTCTACCATTACCCACAGCAATAGCTTGATGTTGAATGCTTAGGAGCTAAGTTGAGCTAGGTAATCTGACCATCCATCAACTATATAGAGGCATCAGAAGATAAAGTGAAAGTGTTAAAATGAAACTATCTGACCATCCATCAACTATATAGGGGCATCAGAAGATAAAGTGGAAGTGTTAAAATGAAACTAAATGAAAAAGAAAGCTCACGTTGACACCAATTAGATCAATAGATCTAGTTTTCATTGTACACAAAGTGTACGTCCCTTTGATTAGAGTAATTGGGCTCTATACGGGAGGATCATGAGTTCTTGGGTTCAAGACTTATTGAGTTCTAAAAAAATAGATCTAGTTCTCATTAGTTGTTATCCTCAGTTTCGTTGTTAATATCTGACTATCTTTAGTTTTGTTGATGTACCTATAATGCTATCGTATTTGAATAAACCGACACAAGCCGACCACAAAGCCATATAGACAGGAATTAGGTCTAAGCCATATAGACAGGAATTAGGTCTTCGATGGTTGCTTGCTAACCTTGTTTGCTTGCTTGCATATACACGATTATTTATAATATCCTAAGATGCTTCCGGTTGTTGAGTCTTTTTGCTTTCTTATCTGAAAATAAAATGGAGCCCTTTCATTCATATCCTTAATGAATCTGATCCTCTTCGTCTTTTAGGTGTGTTTCTGCTGAGACTGGTCCGTGCTAACTGCATTTTGCGATCCTAGCACTTCGTATGCTAGCCGATGATCTCAGTTGTGCATCAGCATGTAACTATGCCCATGCCGCTTTGTTTTTGCTTGCTGCTGATTTGACCGCCTTAGTTTGGTACGGATATTATCATAGTGCTGCTTTGGTCTACAGACAGTAGTTATGCGCTGTCCGTATAGGAGAGACTTTTATCTGATGTTGTTGAAATTTTCTTGATGCAGTGAAGTCTTTTTCTTAGAGAGCATTTTATTCGATGATGTTGAGGTTTCCTAGATGCTTCTTATGGCATGAACTTTCTCAGATTAATTTGATGAGAACATAATTACCCTAACACTTAGCAATTAGTGAAATAAAAGAGGGAAATTAAGCAATAAATGCAGAAACAACAATGTGCCTGTTAATGTGGGCGCAATGCTGCATTAACAGCAAAAAGATTGCTCCATTATTCAAAAGCATCACACCGATCAATGCACAATGCATTAATGAAACAATATATATTTAATTAAAATAAAAAGGAGGAGGAAGACAAACGATGGAGGCAAAGCGGACGAGGAGAATGAATATTTAATGAAAAATTGTAATCTGAAATGAGCGAGTGTATTTATGAGGATGAGTCAAGTATTATTTTAATAAGTGGCTTGATTATAGAATAGCTCATTTATAACCATATGTAATTTAATATATTATATTATTAGATGTATTTTAGTAAATCTCCACCTCTAACGTGAATTGGAAGATGCGGCAAGAACATATGATAACCACAAAATCACTAAAAAAATTTACAATAAGTAGCAAATTTTAATCAACTACCATGCATCCTTCTTTCCTTCACTGCGGCCATCACCTAGAAGAAATCAACGAAAGCTTAGAAGGACTTTAAAACGGAAAAGAAGAGTCAGAAATAATCAATGTGGGACTAATAGGAGACATCAATAGAGGCTTAGAAGGCGTCAGATTCTGCTTTCTTTCTGATTCAGAGTAGGACTTACGGTAGGTTTCCAAGCAGTTCATTGGCCTGATTCAGAGCATTCAAAAATCTGTTTCTGCTTTCTTTCTGCAGTGTATTTCTCTTCTCACTGTTATCCTGTTCCTCGCATGATATTTTATATGACCGTAGGAATTAGCACTTAAATTAATTATCCTATCGAGCCTACAACTAATGATTCTTCGCAAGCTGAATTAAATGGGCCTGGCCTCTAAAATTGTTTACTGAAATAGAGCAGATTGTGTTGAGGCCCAACTTCTATATGAGCTCAATCCAAGTTTATCCTGCAATTCAATTTAAATCAATAATATTCATATTTTGACTCAATTTCATCTCCGCTCGGCCTAATTCAACTCAGCCCGAACCAACCACTTACTGTTCAGCCTATGTTATTGTTTAACCCAATTAGGCTAATTAATTACATTACCTATAGTTAGTCATGATTAACTAGGCTAATTGTCATCACGTGCTAATTAACTCTGCCAACTTAAATTAGTCGCTATTTGCAATTGATTAATACTTAATCATGCAATAGGAACGGGAGGGAGCGGAACAGAGAATTACCTCTCTTCTGTTCGAATCATTTGCTGTTGAAGCAAATTCGACGAGAAGATAGTGCACATATTCTACTGGAAGAACTTTATTAAGACCTTTTTTTTGGAACAGCGGAGAATTTCTTATTTAGATGATCCCATTACTCATGTACTGCACTAATACTGTAGATAGGACTTAGTGAAGAGGGAAGGGAGGAAATAGTGAAGGAACTCACCAGGATATCCCAAGACTAAAATCATTTAACTAGGAGTAAATCTTTAAGAATTCAAAGTTTTAGGACACCTGATATTTAAGGATGAACCAATCGATGCCTTCTAATGATATTTTTGGAGGATGTGATATTTTGTAACTAAAAGACTGATGATTTTATTTATTTGTTTGCAGAAATTTGTATTAGGTGATGTGCTTCACAGACAGCTTCAGTAATAAATGCTACCCCAAATTTTGAAGATGAGCCCAAGAGCTCTGCCCGCATAATATCCTTTCTTCATAAGTTGATTACGCTTTCATCGGTCAGTTCACTTCAATGCGTCAAAAAGAAAAAAGAAAAAACCAAATGGACAGGCACCTGATCAGTTCACTTCAAATGGTCGACATCGGGTTGATCAAGATCCCTGCATTCTTCCAGCCTCCTCACAGCACAAATATGAGTGTCCCGACTCATGTCTTCCTAAAGGAAATCAACATTGAAGAGCTAATCAGAGAGGTGCTGGACATGGAGGGTTCGGCATCTGCCGGGGATGTCGCAGTTAGAATATTTAGGGGAAATACAGGCTTGGGAGCATGTCCTCAACTTCCGGATGCTCAAGATCAAGGATTTTTGTTGATTTCCTGTGACTGAATTCGGCTGTGCACTACGTATATCCTATCGGTATTAAGGAGAGGTCGGCGCCAATGGGTCTGCGATTGTCCTCTCGAAGCACTGCCCTTGGCGTAGGGCATCGTGAGGATTGTAGACCCCTCTCCCGCACCATCAAATCATCTCCTCCTCATCTCCTGCACCATCAAATCAATTCCTCCTTCTCTTCTTCCTTCTCTGGTTCGTTCGCCCAGTTGCTCCTCCGTCCCTCTTCCTTTTCAACTCTTCACGTCCCTCGCTCCGTCGCTGATCCACACTGGCCAGATCCGGAACGCCCTCGAAACAGCGCAACTGCAATGATTAGTCCCACATCGCTAATTTCAACTTTTCCATATCCTTTTTATGTTATTCCGTTGCCTACATAGACATTCGAGCGAATCCCGAGAAGACGTTAGGCATCCTTCTTCTTCTCAGGATTGGAACGAACTTTTCTAAAGTTTTTCCCAATAAGTGCTATTCATTATAAAAAAATTAGTGATTTTATAGTTATCATTTGTTATTGCCATAGCAGGTCTTCCTCTTCCGGTTTCTCATCCAATTCACGTTGAAGATGTTCTGGTGCAGCATCAAAAGCTGCCTCATCTTTTCCTCTTTAATGCTTGTACCTTGTTCTCACGGTCTGTAGTATAAACATCAGATTTAAGCATAAAAAAGAAGAATTAAAAGTTTAGAGATCTCTTAAATTCCTTAGATCTATGAGTAACTAACTAAAGATGAGTTTACTTCACTTCCCTTCGGTTACTTTATATTCATTGTGGGACAAGTCTTATTTCATTATTCTTAAAAATCAGTAAAATCTGTTCTTAAATATTGTTTCTGTTTTTTTTTACAAAAACTCAATTCAAGATTAAGATGAATGGTATATCAGAATATAATGAATAATGATTTACTTGTACGTTAAAAGTGTGCCCACTTGCAACTAGTTTCATATCCAAAGAGACAATGAACACTTTTATTTCAGGTGAGGTAGGTCGGAAAGAAGAAGAAGAAGAGCCTGCAAAAATATGGAGTTCAATGTCTATTAAATTGATATTATATATATAATCTGGTTCAAACCAAACCGTTAAAACTTATTAGATGAAAAATTTTACTGCGGTTGCAAAAAATTTACTTTATATATTCTACTAGAAGTAAAAACTTTGCTCAATGACATTTCACTCAGTAAAAACTTTGCTCAATAATATATGCAATAATTTATTACAGGGACCGCGATTAAGGAGCCAAAGTGTTAAAACAGCTTATAACATTTAAATAGACGATGTGGGGCTACAGACTGATGTCTTTGCGGAGGTACTGATGGAGATGTGGGAGAAAAAGGAGAAGTGAACTGACTTAGATCAGGGAAGCTGCCTATTCCGTATGGGCCATGGGAATGAATTCTGATTATTCCTCGCTGCATCATTGTAGTTATACAACATTCTGATAAGTTCTTCACCGTTTCATCTACACGGAAATAAGATAGTACAGCGTAATGCGGTCAGGTAGCTACTTACCGTGCCCTTATCAGATCCTTCTCTCCCTTCATAATCATATCCTTTTCCTCTTCAAGAGAAATTCTCTGCTGTTCATCTCTAATTGCTGTGCAAAGAAAATAGAGAATAATTCAAAGGTGAACAGGTAATACTTTACTGTCAACTGTTTTCCAATCATTCCTTTTTCAAAAAATTATAAACTAAAATGACAGGCCTATCTTTGTCCTTGCCATAGCAGGTCTTCCTCTTCTAGTTTCTCATCCAATTCATGTTGAAGGTGCTCTACTGCAGCATCGAAAGCTGTCTCATCTTTTGCCGTGCTAATCTTCCCTTTGAATAATTGTACCTTGTTCTCATAGTCTGTAGTATAAGTGTCAAATTTAAGCATAAAAAAGAAGCACATGACAACACCTATGATGCTATGTAAAAGAATTAAAATATTAGAGATATCTTAAATCCTTCTTAGAACGCTTTTCTTGCCGGTAAAAATTTCACAAATATCGAGTTAAAAATGAGAACTCCCCTCTTCAGAACACAAAAGGAACAGTTCTAGTGGATGGGATCCTTGAAGCTTCGCATAGTGTCAATATGAAGGTGAAAATTTCAAACTTCAATCTTGCAAGTTTGTTGAGCTCAGATAACTACCAGTTCCGCTACAAAGTTCAAATATCCCTATTACCCACAAATGGGTCTACGAGAGAATGATTATAATGGTTTATTTGATAAATCATTGCAAGTGTACGATGATCAACGCCTTCTAAAATCTATTTCCAACATTTATTCGGATGCAAAAACACTAAGTTATTTTCGTCAAAAATTTAGTATGACCTTAATCTATGCAATTCTAACCCAAGACACCAATCAGATAAGACTAAGCAACACTAAAGGAAGGAATAGACGAAGGAAAGTCCAACCTCCTAATGATTTCGTGATCCCATCGGCATCAGAGTGGCAAGAGGAGTGAAGCAGCTTCACCACTTCCAAGGAATGCATCAGCCCATCTCCATCCTTCTTATTCTTCAATACCCCGAGGAGGTCGTCTCCCAGCGCAAGAAGATTCACAACGTCAACTACTTCACAAGGAGTCCCCATCTGGATCAAGGCCTCAGCAAGGAAAACATACAAACTTTCTACTAAAATCACAATTTCCCTCTTCTCTTAAAAAAAAAAATACAAACCACAAATCTCACCGAGTTCAACAGCAGAGAACCAGAGATCCTTCGGGAGGGATTTAACATCAGATTTTGCATCGAAAATGATTAAAGAGTAAACGTTCGCAGTATGATAGTATTCGAATACGGCATGCACTCATAAGACAAAATCACAAATAAAGAAAGAAAAATAAAAGAAGAGGTGAAGGTTTTGACCGTCGAAATTAACTCCCCGTAGAGACAGCAGATACACGATATCAGCAGCAAATCTTGCTCTCCGTGTCACCCGTTCCAGCAATCAACTAGAATAGATTACAGCTCATTGTAGCAATCAATTATCTATCTTTAGAGAGTATAAAATCTAGTATGAAAGAATAGTGGCATAGAAATGTGTTCTATGGATTAAAAAACCTCAAAATAACAATCTCCACTGAAACACAACAAAGTCTCGTAGATATAAGTAAATGAAGGGATTGAATCTGGGTTCCACAATTCCACATCCTACACACGTTTCATAAACCATACCAATGTATATAGATAGATTTGATAGGCACGAGACAGAAATCTCTAACTTTGGGAATATGCCATGATAAGTAGAAAAATTGAGAAACCAAGATCATGTTCAGTAATTCAAACAGTACTATAAAGGAATATAGAGATCATTCTCAACGAAGATTAAAAAAAACGACATGTACAACCTAGTGCTCAAGATAGAATGTTAAAATTAAGCTTAAAGGAACCGAAAAAATATTGTACTAAGTGGTTGTAATGGAAATTTTTTTTGATTAATGTTGTGGAAGAAGATATACTACTCAATCTGCAACAGAAACACTGAACTGTCAACATTTAGAGTGGGTAACTGATTCTTCAACAGAAAAATGGAAGGAGACATTTTTTAAACAAGCATGTCCGACTTTACAGGATGACAAAACCTAAAATGATTTCAGCCATCATAAAAAGAAATATTGATGGTACACAGTACAACCCAATAAGATAATCAGATCAATGGAAAAATATAGAGCCAGGGAATATGTAAGATTAAACTTTTGAAGAAAAGGATAGTACACTAGCAGAGATCTATTGCTCAACTCCCAAAATTTGGGATAACATCTCTTGCTCACGTACAAACACATCAAAGTGAATTTCTCAAAGTAAATAAATTCATCAGTCTTTTAGATACAGCCTATCAAATCCTCAAAAATTATTTTCAAAGATGGTTATCGAGAAATTCCAAAGTCTGGTAGTTATGTAGTCCAGCATTGGGGTTCCATACCTCTTTGGTCTCAAAAAACCTCAAAACTTAATCTGAAGCTGATATTATTAGTAAGTTCTATATGGAGTCGTTTATGACTAGAGATCATTCTAAGACTTGGATAAATTTGTTCAACCGGTGGTTTGGCGGGTTCGTATGCAATAATGTTATCAAGTTTGATTAGATAACCGCATCTCTTAAAAACTTAAGCCACCGGGGCATAATATAATCTCATTTTTATATAGTTAGTACTTCGTGCATAGGTGATTGGAGTGGTTTAAGTCCAACATGTGATTAATCTAACTTCGGATCTTACTTTTATATATCAACTTGCAATGATTGAAAACATTTATCCTAAAAGCTTAAGCTATTAGGAAAGCTTTTGATCTCTCTTTTATACTCTTTATCTATCATCCTATAAATGATGCTGCTATTTCTTTTTTATGGTATTTATCAAACGATCTGTATCAGATGGAAATATACTCCATAAAAGTTGTGTTCATCTACCTAGCTCTAGTTTTGATCGGAAACATCTCTCATCCACAATATTATCTAGAATAATACATCCAGACCATGCCAGGTCTGTCTGATTCAAATATAATCCCAGAAAATTTCAAGTATTCATTCTAAGAAATAAATGAGAGGTACTGCCAGACAAGAAGTATACGCTTACAAGAATCTCTCGACTTAATGCGCACGTATGATTGTAGTCTAAACTCAAGCATATTAGAAAACAAAAAAAAACTCAAGCATAATACAGCACATGTGAAATAATAATTTTTAAAAATGACGATATGTTGAAAAAAAATTTGGACCATTTCTCGATTTATGCGTGTCATCCTTGCGCAGGGGCCATGCTAATCTTCTCTGTATCGTTCCAATTTTATCGGATGTCTCCGAAGAGACACCAAACCAAGGGAGCCAATGTATTAAAAGGCTTCTAATAGAGTAAAATAAACGATGTGGGACTAAAGGATCAGTATCAGCCCCAGCCCTTAAGGCCGCCGCAGCTCTGCTTACCCTCACTCATCACTGTGCTCGCTGCCGTCCTCGACATCGACCGGCGCTCCTTTGGACGGCTTCCATTTAGATTCTAGGGCATCTCCGACGTCGCCAGTGAGGATCCACAACGGAGCGAGCTGGGAGGGCAGGAGATGAAGAGGACGTTGCCAGTGGGGATCAACGACGGAGCGTGCTGGGGAGAGCAGGAGATGAAGAGGAACAGGGGCGGAAGAACTGGAGAAGCAACTGGGCCAAGGAAGTAGCCGAGCTATTGATGAAGGTGGAAAAGGAAAAGGAGAAGTGATGATGACAGCACCACCGCTGTTCTCTGTCCAGGTGTTGTGCAAGTGAAGGGGAGCTACGGCCAGGTGTTGTACAGGAATCTCCAGGTGCACCATTTAATCCCAATATCACATCGAGTGGAAGGGATAGAAGAAATGGAAAAAATACGGTACACTTCAACGTAAAGAGTATTCCTGGTAAAATATAATTCCTTTTTGGTAGTATACTTTCCTTCTAGTTAACCTGGCTGTTGTTTTAAGGATCTTTTTGTAAGAACAAAATAACAAAAGGTCACTTATTTAACTCATAAATTATATAAGGAGAGTAACTAAATTAAAGATTACTTTGCTTCACTGTCATTTCCCTCTATTCGAGTACACAACATGTAATATTACTGAACGTTCGCTTACTTTTACTAATTCTAATTTGTTTTGCATTTATTTCTTCACTATTTATACTAAATTGTATGTTTGGTTTACCAATGAAGGTGGCAAGAGGTACCCTAAATGTAGGTTTTTATGTGGAGATGTCTTTCACGAGGTGCAGGTAAATAATATCGACCACTCCATTCATTTTTCCCTTTTTAAAATGCATGCATGCTTCGGACAGATTAGAGGACAAGACCAGCTAAATAAAAGCATATTCAGTTAGATCACAGACCAACTAATTGATCTTTCTTAACTTGCAGTTGCGGATACTGCTTCTGCTATTCAAGTACTTCTCTATTCTCGGATTCTTGTGCTCATTACTCTCAGAATTGTGCGCGGACGGATGTGGGGCATTTAGGGATACTCGGTTGCCCTAATTTTTTTCCAGAGTTCTGCACCAAGAAAAAAGCAAGAAGTGCTACTCATTATAAAAAATTAGTGATTTTATGGTTATCCTTTTTTTATATGGTAAAAATGAAATAAATAATAATAACATATAACAGAATTGATATCCAAAGGGAAACACCGCTTTAAAATTTTATTTGTTTTCTCTGCTGCCTTGAATCTAAAACAATTTATCATGGGACTCTCCAACAAAAGGAATCAAAGCAGATATAAATTTCAGCTTTCAATGACCATTATATTAAACACCAGGAGAACCCTGGAATGCTGAGAAAAATAGGTAAAGAATAGCAGTAGGATTTATCGGTGAATTTTGAAATAATGACACTTGAACTCGTGCCTTATGTACTGAAGACCACTAGCCATTAATCTAACATCACTTAGTAAATGCTACCCGCGAGGCTGCAACAACACACAAGTCAACACCCTTGTGGAGGATCTTCTCTGTGTCGTTCCAATTTTAACGGATGTCTCTGAAGAGACACTACGCTAAGGGAGCCAATGTACTAAAAAGGCTTACGACATAGCAGAATAGACTGCGTGGGTCTAAAGACCGACCGGCGCCGTCCAGCTCTCGCTTACCCTCACTCATCACTCTGCAGCCGTTGCCGTCGTCGTCAGTCGTCCTTGGACGGAATCCCTTTAGATTCGAGGGCGTCTCCGACGTCGCCAGTAAGAATCAACAACGGAACGAGCTGGGGACAGCAGGAGATGAAGAGGATGTGGCCAGCGTGCTGAGGGCAGCTGGAGATGAGGAGGAAGAGGGACGGAGACCTGGAGAAGCAACTGAACCAAGGAAGAAGCCGGAGTATTGATGAAGGTGGGGGAGAAAAAGGAGAAGAGATGAAGAACAACGCCGCTGTCGTTCTCGATCGACGCTTGGAAGTGAACTCACTGATTTGATTGAATTGAATTGGGAAGGGAGGCTGCGGCCAGGTGTATAATGTAGACGTCAACTTTTGAATTGTACGAATCTCCAGGTGCACCATTTAATTCCCACATCTCAATTCTCATCGAGGGAAATGGCAAAAAGTTTAAAGAGTTTTCCAGGTAAATATAATTTGTTTTGTCCTTTTCGGTACACTTTCTTCCTAATTAATATTAAATATTGTGCTATTTTAGAAAAAACGAGTCTATATTACTTTCACATAAATCACTTTCTTCCTAATTAAGATAAAATATTGTGTTTTTTTTAAAAAAAACGAAGTCTATATTACATTTACATAAATTCAAAAGGTTAGTTCTTTTGCCGCCCCTTGTTAGTAACTAATTAAAGATTACTTTACTTCACTGCCATTTCTCTCTCAATTAGTTTACATTCTGGTACAATAGGCATATTTCATGATTACTAAAAATCAGTAAAATCAGTATATCTCACTTTTCTTCTACCTCAAGCTACAACTTCATCGTAAATCTCAAGCTACAACTTCATCATAAATTGTTGTTTCTTCATCATAAATTGCTGTTTCTTTTTTACAAAATTCAATTCAAGACCGAGATGAATGGTACAGAATACGATGAACAATGCTTTACTTGTAAATTAAAAGTGTGCCGACTTGCAACTAGTTTCATATGCAAAGAGTCAATGAACACTTCTGTTTCAGGTGAGGTAGGCTTGGAAGAAAAAGAGCCTGCAAAAATATGGAGTTCAATGTCTATTAAATTCATACTACATACATAATTTGGTTCAAAACGAACCGTTAACTTATTAATAGTTCAAGAATTTTATTGCAGTGCGAAAAATTTACCTTGTGTATTCTACTAGAAGTAAAAACTTTGCCCAGCGCAATATCGCTCAGTTTTGCGGTGATCTTGCAATCAAGGAAAACCTACAGGAAGAACATTAAATAAATCAAAAGCTTAGAATGTTTGCAATAATTTGTTATGCTCTGCACCAAGAGTGAGATGGATAAATAGCAGAGTTCTGCAGCAAGGGGTCTACAAATCCTCACAATGCTCTGCAACAAGGGCAGTGCTTTCAGAGGACAATCGCAGACCCATTGGTGCCGACCTCTCCTTAATACCGACAGGATATATGCAGGGAACAGCTGAATTCAGTAAACAGGAAATCAACAGGGAGAAACACAAAACCTTGATCTTAAGCATCCGGAAGTTGAGGACATGCCCCCAAGCCTGTATTCCCCCAAATATTCTAACTGCGAGATCCCCGGCAGATGCCGAACCCTCCATGTCCAGCACCTCTCTGATTAGCTCTTCAATGCTGATTTCCTTTAGGAAGACATTAATCGGGACACTCATGTTTGAGCTGTGAGGAGGCTGAGCTGTGAGGAGGCTGGAAGAATGCAGGAATCTTGATCAACACGATGTTGCCGCTGGTGCCATAGACAATGCCAAGCTCAGAGGAGCTGTACCTGATCCCAATCTTATTAGGGTTTTGAGCCCTAAGGCCTAAGGAAACAATCGTTGATGAATCATCCACAGAGCTAATTTGAACTGCATGAAGATGGAAGCTTGGCCTCTTCGGTTTTAGGACAAAAAATAGGATCAAAATGGCAGAAATTATCAGTCCCAGGAGCAGGAGGAGGCAAGGGAAACAGAAACACCTCCCTGTGCAGGAAGATGAAGGAGGAGCTTGCTGCTTATCCATTTGTTCTTTTCTTCCCTACTTGGAAGTCTCTGTATTCCTCCTCACCCCCCCACTGAATAAGTACACGTAGTTTATCACTTGATTCAAATGCTTCAAAAGAAAAGGGTGGAGTATATTTCAGTTTCGGCCTTTTAGTTTTGATTTATTCCTTGTAATATGTCTCAATTTAGTCCCGAGAGTTGCCCATTATCAAACAAGTAAATAAATAAGAATATGACGTAAGCGATCAATTTATTACTTCAAATATAAAAAAAATGCATTCCCTAAAATTATGAAAGCACGAACAAGATAAAAAGTGAAACAATTTTGCAAACTATGAGGATAAAAGATTAAAAAAAAGTAAATTATAAGAAGAGCCAAATTGATAAAAAGGCCAAATTAGGTTTTCTTTGGTGATAATCCACGGGGAAATACCTTCATGCCTTTATTCTTTTCTTAAAACCTGCCTCATCAAAGCTCTTCTTCAGTGACTTGGGACTTGGACAACTCCCTCGCAAAGCTTTATGCTTCAACTTTCTGCTGCTTGTGTTTGCTCCTCTAGTGATCGTTTACATTTAGAATCTAGTCAACTTTCTTGAACTATCAAAACAGAAAACAAAAAAAAGCTTTACATTTAGGTTTAGAACTCGAGGGGGAGGGAAGATTTATCAGTTTACTGATCAGTCAAACTTTTTAAGGAAGGGTAAGTGGCTTCAACTCAACCAGCGTGCAGCTATAGGTTACCACTTTTTCTCTATCATCCTCGCCCACAGAACTTCTAGTGTTCATGAACGAAACAGATCTAATATCATAGGATTGAGTCAACTCAACCACGTTGGTTAAGAAATACAGACAAATGGCAATGTGTATCAGCCTTTGTGAAGGCATGAGGAGCTATGAGAGATATATCTCAGGAGTATCGGCCTTTTATCTGCAGGAGCCAAGTTGATCTATCAGGAACATCCATGTCTAGCAATGCAGGCAATATTCCTGATCCCCTTGATGAGAATACATCCAAAACTAGAAGGATGTAAACAGAAGCAGCTCCAGGGACTATTAACGAGGACTTGAAAGCAGGTTTCCAGGATGTCAAGGAAGCCTGCTTAGAGACTTTCACTGTGCGAGTACAGCGCAAACAATTTCAGTCAGAAGCAAGGGTGCCGCATCAGAATTCCAATCCAAGCTGTTATGAAGACCTTTGATTGTTAATTCCTCTCTCACAAAATTCCTTCTGCGATTTGTGTGCAAATTCTTAAATAGTTTTAAGATGTACCATAGTTTTGAAAATATTATGAAGTTATAGACTTGTAATAGACTTTTATAAACAGTATTCTTCCTCATTGATATAGAATAGATGTCTCTTAGTCTCAATTTTGTTCAGCCATCACATCTGCAGAATTCAATACCGAATGACAGAAAGAAAAAAAAAAGGAGCAAGCTGCTGTCATAAGAACTAAATTTGACATATTTATCAGTAAGTTCTACATTTATCAGTTTTCAGATATGCTATGTAGCTCTTAGCAAAAAGATTTGAAGAACCACAACTATGTTTTGAAATCTTCCACGAGTGTTTTTAATAACAGTAGATTAGACTGTATATTTACTAAGCCATCATAACTAGTTTTTAACCTGAATAGGAGGGTTCCATAAGTCTCTTTTTCCTGATTCTATAAGCCTCTGACCTGACCTTAAATATCGGATGATTGAAGTCGTCTCTAACTAGCTAAGAAGTATGATACACTACTAGGAAGCAGTAAATTTTCCCCTAAAAAGTCCTGATATAAGTATGGATAATATTGATAACGACATATGAAGAGAGATGTCAAAAAATGAGATAAAGATAAACTAAAATTCATATCTTCAATTCATCCGTGACCTCTTTAACTGGCACAAATCATACCCAAAGAGTCACCACATTTTCCTCTTTTGCCATTAGAGCTCATGAGACATATGTCGATTATCGTCTCCTCCGTCTTAATCTTTATGAACTGCATAATACATAAAATGGTTAGAGCATATATTCATTATATATAAAGACGGGGAAAGGAAAAAATTATAATATTCCATCATTAGAACTGGTTTAGACATATAATAAATTTTATGAACTGCACAACACATACAAAATAGAGTATATATTCATCATATATATATATATATATTGATGCAGAAACGAAATATATATATATATCACAACATCTGCATCTGCTTGTAGTCCAAGAAGACGGCAATACATACAGAATGGGCAAAATAAAATTTTAGACCGTTCCTAGATTTGTGCGTTTCACCATTCTAATCTCCGTGGTATTGTTTTAATTTATCGGTAGTCATCACGACCTCCTTGGCGGTAAATTAAAGAGGACGGCCGTTGCCGAAGAAGATGTTATATTTTACATCATTAATTTATACAGAATGACCAAAAAGAGATCGAAAAATGAACGAGACCGGATCGGAACAGATTAGTAAGATAAAAAATTTCAAAAAAATTGGGAAAAAAATTTGGACCATTTCTCGATTTATGCGTGTCATCCTTGCGCAGGGGCCATGCTAATCTTCTCTGTATCGTTCCAATTTTATCGGATGTCTCCGAAGAGACAGAAAGCGATGGGAGCCAAAGTGTTAAAAAGGCTTACAATACAAAGAAATATGCGATGTGGGACTAAATACATCAGTATCAACCCCTACCCAACAGGCCGCAGCTCTCGCTTACCCTCACTCATCACCCCGCAGTCGCTGCCGTCCTCGTCGTCGACCGGCGCTCCTTGGACGGCTTCCATTTCGCTTCGAGGGCGTCTCCGACGTCGCAAGTGAGGATCCACAACGGAGCGAGCTGGGACAGCAGGAGATGAAGAGGACGTGGCCGGTGGGATCAACGACGGAGCGTGCTGGGGAGAGCAGGAGATGAAGAGGAAGAGGGGCGGAGAACTAGAGAAGCAACTGGCCGAAGGAAGGAACCGAGGCATTGATGAAGGCGGGGGAGAAAAAGGTGCAGTGATGATGGACAACACCACCGATGTCCTCCTCGATCGACGCTTGGAAGTGAACTGACCGACTTGATTGAAGAGAACTGAGAAGGGAAGCTACGGCCAGGTGTATCGTAGCCGTCGATTTTTGGAATTGTACGCATCTCCACGTCCGCCATTTAATTCCCACGTCCCATCGAGTTTTAGGGAGAGAAGAAAGGAAAAGAATAAGGAGAAATCGATGATGAAGAGGGAGAGGAGAAGTGATGATGAACAACAAACACAACTCTGCGCTCCTCGGTCGACGCTCTCCCTGTTCGTAAGTGAAAGAGACCACCAACTTGAAGATGATGATGGATGGATTGGGACGTGCGGAATTCAAATCTGAAGGAGGTGAAAACTTAACTATATAAATATGAAATTAAAGATTTGTCAAATTCAAACGAATAATTATAATTATGAGAATAATTCATTATTATATAATTATAATTAAATTAGTTGACTGGATAATTTATCGACACAGAATTAATTATTAGAACTTATTGAGGCCGTGGTTAAATAAAAAAATCCTTCAGGAAAAGACCGCCGCCTTTAACCAATTTTAATTTCTAATAGATGAAGACCGGGCGCCTTTAATGAAGTCAATTTATGAACATATCCCATTCCCACGGTGAGACGAATATGAATAAATTTATTTAAAAGTAGCGTGTGTGTGAAAGTGAGAGGAAGTTTCCTTCAAAAGTATATCTAAATTGCTTTTAATCTCTCACCCTTCCTTAACACAACACAACAGACGGAGGAGCGAGGTTGGAAGCCCACAGCTTGCGAGGATGCCGGAGGTGGACGCGACCCAATCCGGCGAAGAAGAGTCGGCGGCTGCTACCGCCACCACACATCACCTCCCTTCCCTCCTCGCCTCCGACGGCCGCGACTTCCTCCTGCGAAACAACGGCGACCAGGTGATGATCATCCTTTTCTTCTTCGTGTTCTTCCTCTAATTCTTCCTTCTCTATAAGGGGAAGAAAAAACTTCTTTCTGATGCTCATTCTAATTCCAATTTGATCTTATTTTTTCCTTTTTATCTCTCATTCTGTCGGCTTCTTCGAGGGTCTTTAATCACCTTCGGCACAATTTGTGTATTTTGCACCGTACTGACGCTCTTACCGGCCTTTTGATCGGAGGATCCTCGTGGGCTCTCCCGATCGTCGGCCGACTGGGTAGAAAGCAGTGGTGCGTCGTTTATTCTCTTTCGAAACAGGGAAATCTGTGTTCATTCTAATTGAACGTGACAGAAAAAGTTTGGGGTGGGCAACAACAAGTAGGTGCCACTGGGTAGATTGATGATTGTGCACACTGACTGATAGCTACTTAATTACCTCAAGTGAAGTAGAAAGTACCGCACACATGGTACGGATTAATTGCTTCAAAGAACTGCGTCTGCAAATTTCATCAGTCTCATTACTGATTCGTTTTCAGCCACCACAACTTTGTTGTGCCCCATAGCTTTCTAGTGTTGCTTCATTACCCCATAGCTTTCTCTGTTGTGCTCAGCATTTCCCCATCAAGTGCCTTGTATGTCCGTATGTTTTATTTCTTTTTTTTATGAAATGGGGAAATGAACAAATTTGTTCACTGCGAGCATTTATTGAGAAGGTTCGGTATTCAACAGAAATGTCGGAGAAGAGAGAACTTCTAAACTGTAGCTGATACAATCTCAAAGACTAATGCTGCAGCAGCTCCGAAACTGCTACCAGCTGGTTCAGGAAAGGAGAATCCTGCAGCAGCTACTACAAGCACGAAAACTTGTACCAAATGCTGCAGTTGCAGCTCTTGATACACTCACTGAAACTTCTGCTATGGAAAATGTTTTGTATTTTATAACTTTGGATGCAATCTATGGCCTGCAGATTATAATTCAAACCCTCCAAAATTTGGCAAAAATGCTCCCACTCGATTGGTTTCATTCTTCTTGACCATGATTTTAGTTCACCTACCCATTTGTGTTTAAGCTGAATTGGATTCCAAGCTTGCCGATTGAATATCAATGAGTTCCTCTCCTAACTTGCAATGTAGTGACCAAACTGTTCTATACACTCTTGTTTCTATTTCTCTGAGCAAAATTACAGTATTTTAACCAAAAGAATCTTGGTTATGTTATTATCAGTTGACCAAAATGTTTATATGCACCTCTTTTTCTGGTTGAGGTTATATAATATTTTTTTATCAAACTCTTTCTCTGTATACACTTCTTAGATATTGAAACCTTGATTTGGTTGATGGTCAGCATCCATCACAAGCAGTTAGTTTATCCTTGCTAAAGGCAATAGTCAATAGTTTTATCGCTTACTATTCCTTTGTAATATTCGAAGGTGGATAGATGTTAGGCTGGATATCGTTAGCAAGTGTTTCTATCTGTCTATTAGTACGTTTATCGATTCTTGAAATCTGAAATATTTTACAGGTGAAGATCAGTGACCTAGATAGCAAAATTGTTGGTCTCTACTTCTCAGCTTCCTGGTGTGGACCTTGCAGAAGATTTACGCCGAAGCTTGTTGAGACCTACAATGAGCTGCTGTCCTCGAAAGACTGCAAGTTTGAGATTGTTTTTGTCTCGGCTGACGAGGACGAAGACTCATTCGCTGCTTACTTCTCTAAGATGACCTGGCTTGCTGTTCCTTTTTCAGACTCCAATGCCCGTGCTAAGCTCGACAGTTCATTCAATGTTCGCGGGATACCCCACCTGGTAATTCTTGATGTTGATAGGAAAGCACTCTTGACTGATGGTACTAGGATTGTGATGGAATATGGACCTGAAGGTTATCCATTCACAGTCGAAAGGATTCGTGAACTCGAAGAGGAAGAAGAGACTGCAAAGAAGAATCAAACACTTCGAAGCTTGCTTGTTTCTCCCTCTAGAGACTTTGTGATCTCAGAAGATAAAAATCAGGTAATTAATTATCGTTGCTATTTGGGGTCCTTTTATTGTGCAAAGTAAGCATTCAACCATGTGACCACAATGGGAGATACCAAACAGGTACCCGTTTCTGATCTAGAAGGAAAGTTGATCGGTTTATACTTCTCTGTGAGCTCTTCCAGTTCATGCGTTGAATTCTCAAAATCACTCAAGGAGATATATCTGAAGCTGAAAGAAAATGGGGAAAACTTTGAAGTTTTGCAAGTTAATCTGGACGATAAGGAGCCTTCTGGTGGGCAAGGTGGCTCTGATGATATGCCGTGGCTTGCGATCCCCTTCAAGGACAAGATGTGTGAAAAACTAGCCCGCTACTTTGAACTTCGGATGGTTCCGACCCTGGTAATAATCGGCTCTGACGGGAAGACTCAACTCCACAATGCGGTTGAGCTTGTGGAGGACCATGGGATCGAGGCATACCCATTCACTCCGAGTAAGCTGGAGGAGATGGCGGAGAAGGAGAAGATGATGAGAGAAACTCAAACGCTGGAATCGGTCCTTGTTTCTCGCGAGCTGGACTACGTCATTGGAAAGGACGGCATTGTGGTAAGGATCGGATCATCGAACTCCTTGTCCTACAACGTAGTTCCTTTCAGCATTTCAACATTTAGTCGAGCGTCATTGATGAAAAGAAACCTCTTTAATTCTTTGCCTCTTTCATCATTATTCTACATGTACAGTAATGGTGGAGTACAGAAGCATGTTCCAGACGAGCTAGCTGCATGATTCAGCAGATTTCATACACATCTATCTGATTGCTCTCCTGGTTTCAGATTCCGGTATCGGAGCTTGTGGGCAAGAACATACTTCTCTACTTCGGGGCACAGTGGTTTCCTCCTTGTCGCACTTTCCTACCCAAGTTAATCGAGGCATACAACAAGATCAGGGAGAAGGAGGCGGCCTTCGAAATCATTTTCGTGTCGAATGATATGGATGAATCCTCCTTCAGTGAACACTTCTCGGAGATGCCGTGGTTGGCGCTCCCTTTTGAAGATGGAAGGAAAAGATATTTGATGCGCCGATTTAAGATCGACGGCCCGTCTCTCGTGGTCATCGGACCGACCGGAAAAACCATCACCACGGAAGCGAAAGAGCTGGTCGTGGTCCACGGCGCCGCCGCCTATCCCTTCACCGAGGAGCGCAGGCGGGAGCTCGAGGCAGAGATCGAGGAGACGGCGAAGGCTTGGCCCGAGAAGATTAAGCACAAGCTGCATGAGCATGAACTTGTGAAATGCCGTCGCCAGGAATATAATTGTGACCATTGCGATGAGACGAGAAGTGGATGGTCCTTCTACTGCAAGACGTGCGACTTCGATCTTGATCCCAAGTGTGCGTTAGAGGGTGATGAAGTGATGAAAACTGCCGGCAGTGATGATGAGGACGTCGAAGAAGGAGGCATCCACGAACCAACCACCATTTGCGATGGCGAAGTCTGCTACAAAGCTTGAAGGTTAGCGCAATGGTGAAGCTGCCTGCATGGATCCATTCACCCATTCTTAAAATGGACTGATGCGTGGTTCTCCGCTCGTTGCTTGACGACCTAATGCTACATTTGCTACTATAAACTGTTTTTTTTATAAATTCAGCAGTATCTGCTACATGGAAACAAAAAGGTTGTTGTTATGCATTTTGCCATGTGAACAATGCATAAATGGGGAGTTTGTCAATTTGGTATACCTGTACCTTGTTCTCATGGTCCTGTAATATAATAAATGTCAAATATGACTGCATCCATTACAGTGCATGAAAACATTAGGGTATTCTCTTAAATCGCTTGGAATGTTTTTTTCTGTAAAGTTCATAATAAACTTCCTAAAAAACATCAAGTTAAAGAAATTAAAACCTCCTTTGGTGCACACCATAAAAAAATAGTTCCATATCTCACATCTCCATTTTCTTATTCTCCTACCGCGAGGATGCCCTACATCTACATCTTTCTCATTCTCCTACCCCGAGGACATTTTTATCAGACGTCTCCCAGGAGACGCAAGCAAGTCTATTTGTAATTTTCTATTTTTGTTAGTTTATTATCTTCAAGGAAAGACAAATGTTATTTTGGTCAATTATAATCGGACTAGCACTAAAGAGGGCTCTTCTTAGTTCAAAGTAGCATAATGTAATCAAATAATTTTTAAGAAATTAATGTTTTAGAGAGGATATAGAATTGAGCATAATAAGAACACTGCTATTAATCACTTGAAATGGCCTATCTAGGCTTTGTAAAGGCATCAATTGAGATGGCCTTTCTTTGTTTGAATTAGACAAAGAAACGCAAGTATTCTGATGAATTGTTTGTGCGGAATTCAAATCAGAGGGACTGAGAATTTGATCAAAGGAGGTGAAAACTTAATTATATGAATATGAAATTAATAATAGATTTATCAAATTCAAAGAGATAATTATGAGAACTGAGAAGAGTTCATTAATATATAATTATAATTAAACTGGTTGACTTGAGAATTTATCAACATAGTGACGGAGAATTTTATGAAAAGTGTGCAATCAGCATTCTGTTGAAAATATATGTTTGAAAATACATGCTAAAACATACCAGTATTAATTACATGTGATTTGTTTGAATTAGACAAAGAACGCAAGTATTCTGTTGAACATATATGCTAAAACATAGGGGGGACATGTAATACATACCAGTATTACTGCATACAGACAAGAAGTAGACGCTCCCAGGAATCTCTCCACTTAATGCGTTTGTGTTAAACTCAAGCATATTAGAAAACAAAAATACTCGTGCATAATACAACACATGTGATAATGAACAAAAAACTTGGGGTTTTCTCTTAAATCCTTACAGTTTTCCTTACCCCTGTGTTACAAGTTTCACCCTTCAACTAAAGCCTTGTTTAGAGCAAAGTAGTGCAGGAAGAGATCGAAAGGCGAGGAAAGAACTGTAGAGCCAAACAAAATACAAGGATTGGGGAAAACCTGCACTTTACACATCCAGCAGTTTTCCTTACCCCTGTGTTACAAGTTTCACCCTTCAACTAAAGCCTTGTTTAGGGCAAAGTAGTGCAAGAAGAGATCGAAAGGCGAGGAAAAGACCGTAGAGCCAAACAAAATACAAGGATTGGGGAAAACCTGCACTTTACACATCCAGCAACAGGATAACGAAATGGAAGATAAAAATTTGGACCATTTCTCGATTTATGCGTGTCATCCTTGCGCAGGGGCCATGCTAATCTTCTCTGTATCGTTCCAATTTTATCGGATGTCTCCGAAGAGACACTACGCCGAGGGAGTTAATGTATTAAAAAGGCTTGCAGTAGAATGAAATAGACGATGTGGGACTAAAGTCATAGTATCAACCCCTACCCAAAAGGCCGCAGCTCTCGCTTACCCTCCCTCATCACTCCGCCGTTGCAGCCGTCCTCGTCATCGACCAGCGCTCCTTGGACGGCTTCCATTTAGCTTCGAGGGCGTCTCCGACGTCGCAAGTGAGGATCAACAACGGAGCGAGCTTGGACAGCATGAGATGAAGAGGACGTGGCCAGTGGGGATCGACAACGGAGCGTGCTGGGGACAACCGGGGATGAAGAGGAAGAGGGGCGGAGAACTAGAGAAGCAGCTGGCCAAAGAAAGAAGCCGAGATGAGGACGGGGGAGAAAAAGGAGGTGGTGATGAGGACCGCTGTTCTCCTCGATCGACGCTTGGAAGTGAACGGACTGACTTGTTTAAAGAGGATTGAGAAGGGAAGCTACGGCCAGGTGTATCGTAGCCGTCAATTTTTGCAATTGTACGCATCTCCACGTCCACCATTTAATGCCCACATGCCATCGAGTTGTAGGGAGAGAAGAGAAGGGGAAAAGAAAAGTATGAAGATAAATATAATTTGTCTTTCCTTTTCGGTACACTTAATTATGTTTTAAAAAAAACCAAGTCTATATTACTTTTACATAAATTCAAAAGGTTAGTTCTTCTAATGCCCCTTGTCATAAGGATCTACACTTCACTTATTTTGCTCATAAAATATAAGAAGAGTAACTAATTAAAGATGAGTTCACTTCACTGCCATTTTATCTAGTTCAATTAGTTTACATTCGTTGTGGGACATTAGTTAAAATCTGCTATTATATGTCATTTTTCTTCCACATCAAGCGACAATTTCATCATGAATTGGGTTTATTTTTGCAAAACTCAATTCAAGGCTGAGATGAATGGTATATCAGAATACGATGAAGCCCCACTTGCAACTAGTTTCCCATGCAAAGAGCTAATGAACACTTCTCTTTCTCTTTAAAGTGAGGTAGGTCTGGAAGAAGAAGAAGAGCCTACAATATGTTATATTGATATTATTCAACTAATTTCACATGCAAAGAGTCCACATTGCATGAATGCTACATGTACCAACAAATTTAATCATTAAGATGCGCATCACAATTTTCTCAAATTACCACCTTTCAGTCTATTCTCACTTCTCATTAGTTGTACCAACAAATTTGAAATTGTTCTCCGATTGAGACCTCATCCTTTTCTCCCCAAAATGATTGGGGAGTAAAGGCATCAGTATCAGCCCCAGCCCTAAAGGCCGCAGCAGCTCTGCTTACCCTCACTCATCACTCTGCAGTCGCTGCCGTCCTCGTCAACGACCGGCACTCCTTTGGACGGCTTCCATTTAGATTTGAGGGAGTCTCCGAACGTCGCCAGTGAGGATGCACTACGGAGCGAGCTGGAACAGCAGGAGATGAAGAGGAAGAGGGGCGGAGAACTGGAGAAAAGCAACTGGACCGTGGAAGAAGACAAACTTAGAAATAAACGATGTGGGACTAAACATTGCAGCTTTCGCCCCAGGATGACACCAATTAGATAAGACTAAGGAGCAACAGAGGAAAGAAAACCCAGCATTTGAATGAGTTCGACATCTCATCTGCACCAGGAAAAATTGGAAAAAAAAAGAGGGACCATTTCTCGATTTATGCGTGTCATCCTTGCGCAGGGGCCATGTTAATCTTCTCTGTATCGTTTCAATTTTATCGGATGTCTCGGAAGAGACACCAGGCTACGGGAGCCGGTTTAAAACAGCTTACAATATGTAGAAATTGGCCATGTTGGACTAAAGACATCAGTATCAGCCCCGACCCAAAAGGCCGCAGCTCTGCTTACCCTCACTCATCACTCCGCATTCGCTGCCGTCCTCGTCATCTACCGGCGCCCCTTGGACGGCTTCGAGGGCGTCTCCGACGTCGCCAGTAGGGAGCAACGACCGAACGAGCTGGGGACCGCAGTCGCTGATGAAGAGGAAGAGGGGGCGGAGAAGTAAAGAAGCTAAGGGGCGAAGGAACCAGCGAAGGAAGAGGACGAGGTTTGGATGAAGGCGGGGAGAAAAAGAAGTGATGATGAACAACACCGCCGCTGTTCTCCTCGATCGACGCTTGGAAGTGAACTGACTGACATGATGGAAGCAAATTGAGAAGGCAAGCTACGGCCAGGTGTATGTAGCCGTCATTTTTTATGTGGAGGCCACAAGTTTCTCTATTACTCACCACCCTGCAGAAAAAAAGCTTCCAAGATTTGAGTGGCCAAACTGTAATTATATAAAAACATTTCGATATAATAGAAAACGGAATGAAAATAAAGATGGAGGAGAAGATTAAAAGACTGCAGTTTTGTATGTCTTATTTGGTGTGTTCAATAATGCTTTTGCGCAAGAAGTTCTAATAAAATAAATATTACATGGTCAGTCATCTAGTTAATTTTTTTAAAATTTAAAATAAAATTTTATTAATTAATATGGTATAATATCATCATATTTTTTAATATTAATGAGACTTTAATCAATTTTAATAGATTACTAAATGCTCGGATATATCGTGGGAAACGAAGTAGTTGGATCGATTTTTTTAGATTTAATAAATAAAACGGAGCCGGCCCGGGCGGCCCAAATCGCTGGGCGAGCGTGAGCGCACGAGCCGAAGCATCGAGGCACAGCGCGGAACCGAGGACGACGACGAGCGAATCCCCCACGGAAGGAAGCTTCAGATCCAAACTCTTCACCCTGCTCATGTCATTTCACTCCTAGCGATACGTACCACCCGCGGCCTCGCTTTCTCTTTCGTCGAGCGCGGACGTCGGCTTCAGAGGTTGATCGTCGTCTTCGAGCGCAGGGGTTTCTTGGTTCGATTTTTCCCTATCCTTGCTCTTCTTCGTTTCCGATATCGGCCGACTTTTGCTGCTTCCGAGCGCTTTCTGGATCGGTCCGGATCGGGATCACTTGTTTTTTTTTTCACATCATTCGGGTGCATTCGATCTACTTATCATTGCTGTTGCCATCGCCGGCAGATGCGGATCCTGCAGCTGGGCTTGTTGTTGGCTCTCGTGTCAGGCGTAGCCGCTATCCTCATCTACATCACTGGACTGTCCAGTTCTTGTAAGCCCGTGATGTTATGCAACTTTTGTTACTTTGATTTGAGTGCTAGATATTGGTTTCTTTTGGAAATGGATTTTGATTTGTTTGATTTGTCTCTTTGCAGATGACAGATTCACAATCACTGACGATGATTTGAATGCATTGAAGACTTTGCAGAGTGGCTTTAAGGAATGTGTGATAAGTGTTCGACTTTGCTCATTTATCTAGAGGCATTATATGTTGTACTTACGATCAACTAAATGACCTTTAAAAGTCATATGCCTCAGAGAAAGTTGGACTATGACCAGTGGGTGAGTTTGTTATTATTTTACACGGTTGTGGTTTTCCTGTTCTGTTTCCTGAATGTGAAGGATTTTATTATTTTCGTGTGCTCCAATGTGCTTTATGTTCTTGTTTGAGATAAAGCCATTACTATGATTATAGAGGGATCCCAAAACTGGAGAACTTGAAGGTTTATCATTTGATTTCAATCTCTGTGAAGCAGTTGCTACATGGGAACAGGTGAGAATTTTTTTCCCTGCTTATACATTTTGGAGCTTCTTATTTAAACACAATCGTGGTGTTAGGATCTCTTTTTTTCCTGTGCAACCATAAATGGGAAATCCTTTTATGTCAGTTTCCTGATAATTCTGGGTAGTCGCACAACACAATTGAAATTATATATGTTGGTAGATTTCTGTATGATCGATATCTATGTTGTTCAGTAAAATTTTTGTTGTTGGAACCTGGATATTATTATTCGTCGTTTGAGGTTGAGTTTCATAATGTCTTTCGTCTAATGACATAGGGAGACTTTGGATTTTTCTTTAGGTTAGAAATAGCACTACCATACTCACAAAAGAGTTTATTGATGCTCTACCAAATGGATGGGAGGAATACGCATGGCGTAGGATCAACAAAGGAGTACAACTGTAAGTCCATGCTATAATCTTTTCTTCATATGGTTATTACTTCCGTCTTCTGAAAGGAACTATAATTCAAGAAATTGCTAATTCTCACACAAGTGGAATGTTCTATTTCAGCAATCGCTGCAGTAACAGATCATTATGCATGGAGAAACTTGCTCTGGCACTTCCGGAAACTCCACCTCTTGTTCTCCGGCAATTTGGGCGGTGTGCTGTTATTGGTAACTCTGGGGATCTTCTAAAAACAAACTTTGGGGAAGAAATAGACGGCTATGATGTTGTTATTAGGGAAAATTGAGCTCCTACCCAGGTTTGATGGGTACCTCTCCCACTTTGCTCCGGTGCAATTATCTTTTTCCTCTTCTAAGAGTTTTTTTTTTCCTTCAATATTTCAGAACTACACAAAGTATGTTGGTAGGAAAAGTACGTTTCGTCTTCTGAATCGAGGATCTGCTAAGGCACTCGACAAAGTTGTGGAATTAGATGGTACAAAATTTGATCCATTTCTTTTTTATGTATATCTCATCAAGTGTAGTCATGCTGAGTTTTCATGTTGCAGAAACTAAAAAGGAAGCACTAATCATCAAAACCATTATCCACGACATCATGAACACAATGATTCAGGTACTATATCATGCTCAAAATAATTATTACAAATTAATCGTTGTTTCATTCAAGAAGAAAGAACATACTGACTTCCATGTGTACTAATGTCCTTATGAGACATGATTATTGCTTAACAGCATATGGTTTCCGAGAGTTTTTATTTCCATTTTTTAGGCGCCATAGTGACAACACATATTGCTGTGATAACAAAATACTCGTGTCAATGACTAACCAATCTGCTACAGCATTAACCTCTCTGTTCATAACTTTTAATTTCCACAAATAGCATTGGGATCTTTTTCTTTGAACAAGTCAATGCACGACAAGACAGTTATTTTAACCCAACATAACCATTTTTCTGTTGAACAAAACTGTAAACTCGGACTGTAGATAGAATATCACCCAATTGCTTGGATCAGTCCTGCAAAAGGAGGTTGCACTTTTAAATTAGAGAGTGAACCCCTTTGGCAGTTGCCTGCATAGATAAGAAGGATATCTAGTTTTTAGTAAATACCCTCCCTTATATTTGGCCTGGCACGAACATCAAAATTGATGTGGACCGGTGATGCCACTCACGTATGCCTTAACAAAAAATGGTTTTTTTCAGAACTTTCTGAGTATTGCTTAAAAAAAAATGGTTGTCACCCATTCTGTAAATGAATTTGTAGTGTAAATGTTGTTACGCTTGTCAACCTCCAGTTCTCCTTGGGAATCGCTACCGATGTCAGGATATAGACACGCGTGCATGTTAATATATTTACTTTAATTAATATATCTAAAAAATTTAAATTATCAAGATTAGTCTTGTATATTTATTTTTTTTGGATCATCATTTTCTTTCGAATGTGGCTAGAGAAGAAGGTTAATTAGCAGTAGCTCCACCACTGCATCTGCAAACAGTGAAATTGATCTTTCTTGACATGCGTGAAACTTGACTTCTGTTTCTCTGCAGGAAGTCCCAATCAAAAACCCTGTATATCTCATGTTGGGTGCATCGTTTGGTTCATCAGCTAAAGGAACAGGGCTCAAGGCTCTTGAGTTTGCTCTGTCCATCTGCGATACAGTTGATATGTATGGTTTCACGGTGGATCCACGATACAAGGAATGGTACAGTATAAAAGAAGAATCCTTGACTTGGATCTAAATAAGCTTTAGTGTAATTTTCATTCGAGTTAAAGCAATCTTTATTTGTTTGTAGGACAAGGTACTTTTCGGAGTCTAGGCAGGGGCATACTCCACTTCATGGTAGGATAATAAGTGCTTAGGCGTAAGTTATATTGATGCATTTCTTATTCTCAACACTAGTTGTAGCAATATCAAGTCCTAAATGCCCTGTTTTCCTTGATGCACAGCTCATCATGATCCACTCTCCAATGCTAGCAAATTCTAAGAGAGAGATTAAATGGTTACCAAATCAGAGCATAATCAATGCTGCAAGAATTGCATATGAGAAAATTTTGAGGCAAGTGTTATTACGGATGGTTATGGGTTTCGGTCTCCTATCCCTAACATATGTTCTTTTACTGAGAATTATCCCTAAACTCGGGGTATTTACTTGATCATAGGAGGATCGGGGCTGGGTCGGGCGACCTCTTCGGTGCATGTTCTATCATAAAGAAGCGTGCCAAAAGAAAGTCACCAAAAATAGGAAATCTTAGACAGGCAGCTGCAGATCATCAAAGATATGTGAAAGGTACAACCATGTATCCACTAGAAAAAAAACATTGGAAATGGGATGCTATGCATGGTTCCAGATGAAAACTAGGAGTAGGAAGTAAGACATGCTGATTACCAGCGAGGTTTAAGATGATTCCTTCGGTTCTGAAGCCGAATTGACCTGACCAAATTAATGCATAAATGGAAGACTGGATCGACCTTTCATACAACAAAATTGGGGTGTTTGAAATGGTTCAGGCTGCATGCAGATTATGATGCTGTCGCACAACGGTGAGAATGCATCGTGCTGTATACTGAAAAATTGTGAGCAAGCATTTTTGCTTGTCAAACTTTGGCGAGGGAGGCAGATTCATTTTTTGTATCATTCTTTTTTTCCTACTATCATATTAGAGCATTCATTTTTTTTATCTTTCAATATATTGAGTCAAATGTGGTCATCGGATTAGAGCAGATTCATGTTACGTTTTTTTTGTTCGCCATTGCTAAATTATATATATTATTCGACTTTACATAGTTCCGAAGTGCCGACTTAATATCGTATTTATTTTTGTTACGATTTTAATCTCTTATTAAATTATAAAATAGTTATCTTACTTCCTTCTCTTCTTAAATAAATCTCTCAATATTCAATTTTTTTTAAAAAGCATCAAAGCTTCGTAGCCTAATTACTATCTTATCTTATGTATGCATCAAAGCTTCGTACTATCTTATCTTATTAGAATTGTGAGTTCTAATGCTTATTAGATTTTTTTTAAAAAAATTAGCCTTTTAGCTAAATGAAAAGATAAAATATTCCTATAAGATGTACATAAGGGGTTTATTTTATTTGCTCCTCGTTTTGACCAAGATAATTGTCCGGCTGTAAAATTTTCATGGAATATGGTTCTTAAAATTGAAAACGAAGATTACTAGCGTATGGCTAAAAAATAATGCTTGCCCTAAAATTACTTGGCCATCTCTTTCTGAGGTCAAGGACGGTAACATAAAACGGTAATCTTGTTGATTTGCTAACTCGTAAACAAATGTTTTAAGAGGACATCAGCTAATCTTGGAAGAGCAATCTTTTTCATTTTAGATAAGCCAATTCCAGAATGCATGCAGACGTGATCGCCGCACTTTCTTCTTATTTTAATTAATTTTAAATCCACCGATGAATCTTACTATTCTAACTATAATATACATAATCTATACGCTTCCTGCAGATGTGATTAACAGCACTGCATAGAGATTTTATTAAGTGTCTAAACCTATTTTTCTTGTGAAATAATATCTGTATACTAAATAAGGAATGATAAGATCTATATTTTATGAAAAATGATCATAACATTGAAGAAATAAGAATTTAGTCAAAATTTTAAGTTCATGAGAATTAATAACTTGTGGTATCCTAAAATTTTGAATTAAGAACATTCAGTGAATTTAATGTACTAATATGATACTTTTTTAATTGTTAAGTATATATATTAATTTAATTTTATGCTGTGTACTTACTAAATCTATATCACTTATAAGTAAGTAATATAGAATAAGATTACTGGTCTAGAGAGAGGAAATCCGAGTCATGAACGAATTTTAATGGTGTGTGTGGGATTGAGTGGAAATAGAAAATGCTAATTTAGTTCTATAATTATGCGCATATAAAGGTTCTAAAATTATGCGGCATATGCAACTGGAAGTGAAAAGCCATATCACACCGCATCGTTTTCCGGCGTCTCTCTCCCTGGTGGTTGCCAAGGAAGAAGGAAAAAAGAGCGCAGTCTCCCCTTCCCTTCGACGACGTCGCCCTTTAATTTTCGCTCTTTGTTTGTTCTGCGGATTCATGCAGCTAGGGTTTTTGATTCTTCACAAATCCTGTTGATCGAACTGGCTAAAGATGTGATTTAGGGAAGCGGTGTTTGTTGCCTCAGGGTGGGGCAGATTAGGGGAGATGAGAGTTGCAGATGGACCTCAACCTCCACCTTTCGATGCCGTGATCTTGGTTCTGATCTCGCTCTCAGCTCACCGTCATCTTCAGCTTCTTCCAACGCCGTCGAGAGCAGTTGCGCCCCAATTCCATGTCAGGTGCTGCGGAGGCATCGGATTTGCGCCCTCGCTACTCGCCTTCGCATGCCGAGTACACCCCTGATTCGCCTTCAAGTCTCCCGCTCCATATGGCCGATCCTCCTCAGTACGCCCCAGGTTTTCCTCATGCACGTTATGGTCGATCCTTGTCTCTCATACCGGCAAGCAGCCTGGAGGACAGCATGCTTCGTATTCTCCTGGGCCTCTCCCATCCGCTCAAGAATCTGATGTAGCTGCAGTCCAAGACGATGACTCTTATGATCCGGATGAACCGATGTCTTCTGCACCGCAGGCAGTCCAAGAAGCAGCCGTTTTTAGTTTCCATCCATCATCGCCTTTGCGAACCGGTGAAATTGCAATGCCCAGAGGACGGACCCTCTTCAAGTCCTCTGCACATTCACTCCTCAGAATCACATTTCCAGAGGCTGACTGACTCCGGCCATCGATGGCCAAACAGACGGTTGAGGTCTTCACTTCTTCATGGTGGTGAGAAGCTCAGCTTTGGTTCCCTGCCACCGCCTAATTCCGAGCAATCAGGGTGTAATTTGTTAAGCTCCCCGAGACCTTCGGAATGCAGTGGGAAGCATAAAGTAATCGCTGAAGACAACCCCACGGAAACTTCACGAGAGGATAAGCAATACAAAGGAAGAATTGCTGCTAATTTTTGAATGCAACATCTGCTTTGATATGGCTGCTGAACCTGCTATGATCTCGTGCGGCCATTTGTTCTGCTGGCCGTGCTTGTACCAGTGGCTGGCTGCATCTCCATTCTGCTCGTAAAGAATGCCCCGTATGCAAAGGGGAGGTGACTGAATCAAATGTCACGGACCTACCTATCTATGGCAGAGGAAGCTTGAAAGTTGGTGCCTGCAAATTAACGAGGATGATGGTCAGACGACTATAAAATACCACCACTACTTTATCCACCGGTTTCAAAGGAGATAAATTTTATTCCTAAAATAAAAAATAAAAATAAATCATCTAACTTAAATAATAATAAAATAAAAATCGGGATGAATTTTGAATATTAAATTATAACATAATTTGATCATACACAAATACAATAACACTATGATAGAGTATAGAAAGTGTATACTTCTCTAATTAAAATAATTGAATTCTAAATTAAGTTTTATATGAGAGGTATATTGGTTTTATTAGTATATTGGAGGTATGCTCATTTGATTAGTATAATTGGATTCTATACGGTGGTTATACTCATCTAATTAGAATAATTGTGCTCTATATGGTGGTTGTACTTATCTAGTCAGAGCAATTATGTTCTATATGATAGTTAGAACAACTAGTGAGAAGTACACTCTTCTAGTTAGTACAATTAGATTCTATATGATGGTCTGATTAAAACAATTGGGTTTTACACAGCAGTTAGAACAATCGGTAATTATACTCTATGGTGATTGTGCACTGTGGTTAGAATAATTAGTGATTATATTTTTAACAATTGGATTTAGAATAAGAATAATTAGTTTCTATACATGACATGCTTTGTTTGATTTTAGAATAATTATGTTTTATATAGGAGATTTGTAGCTCCTAATAATTATGTATTTCATCTGGTTAGGAATTGGTTTCTATTTATTATTAAAAGTCTTAAATACTTGAGATGAGATAAGTAGATTGATTAGAGAGCTAAATTATTTTCCATATTAACGCCACCTTAAATTAGTAATTACATGGCTGGCATATAAGGAGCGGTTCTTTTGCCCCTCTTCTTCTTCCATCTTCTACATTTCTTCTGCCTAAAAATATTATATTAATATATATTTAGAAGAATATACGCATTCTGTCTTATTATCTTATAAATAGTTACAGTTGAAAGAGTATAAAGATAAATGGAAATTTGATAATTTGTTTTCTTCTTTGAAAAAGTACAGAGATGAATGGATATTTGATCTCTTATCTTATTCATATTTTTATTTTCTTCACTCTGATTTAGGCAGAGTCATCATCTCATACGATTCTTTCTCTTTGTCCTTCCTTTATTCTATTTATATCTATTATTCTTACATCATATCAACATCTCAGCTCTCAATTTATTTCGAACGTGTTATCGAAGTTTTAAAAATTTATTTCCGAGAGATCACAACCGTTCTAAGTTCATTTATTGAATCCAACGCTGCAGTAGAGACGACAACGACAGAAGAAGAAGCAGAAGCAGGGCGCCGGCCATGGGCTGATCCGGAGGAAGAAGACCTCTAAATTTGTTTCTCACATGCTATCGAAGTTCTAAGTTTATTTCTAACAGGTCCAACGCCGATGCCGGAGGAAGAGGCGACGATGACGATGACCGAAGAAGAAGCAGGGCGCCAGGCATGTGCTGAGCCGGAGGAAGAGAAGACGATGACCGAAGAAGAAGAAGCAGGAAGCCAGCCACAGGTTGAGTCGGAGGAAGAGGCGACGATAACCGAAGAAGAAGAAGCAGGGCGCCAGCCATGGGCTGAGACGGAGCAGATCGATGTTCTTCAGCAGGTGGCCTCCCGTCTTCCTCCGCTCGACCTTTCTACATTCCAAAGAGTTTGCAAGCTTTGGAGAAGCACCGCCATGGGATCGTTTCCGCTAGGTCAATCCCCGCTCTTGTTCGGCCGACGCCCAGGGGACGACGACAAACTCCGCGTCTACAGTCCCCTCTACCACAAGACGTTCTCCTTTGCAGCCAGCCGCGAGGTACTCGGCATCTTCAAGTCGCCCGCTTATCGCATCGTGTACTCCAAGGACGGCTGGCTCGCCTTCATCAAGCACGACGAGCCCGAGCACCGGGCCATCGTCTTCGTCAATCCTCTCCTTCCCTCCGCCGGTGCCCCCTCCCTCATCAAGTGGAGGATGCCTCCGTCGGTGCGTTTCCACTCTCGGATGATGGTATCCATGAGCGCGGCCCCCACGGATCCCGCCTCCATCTTCCTCCTCTTGGAAGGTCTGGACAGCGGAGTCAAGATAATCACCGGCAGCCAGGGAGGGACGAATTGGAAGGTCGATTTTTTCCGGGACCGACGTCGGTTCGGGCACTTCCTTTGCCGTACCAACCCGGTCCTCCATGACGGTATGTTCTACTGCATGGGCCAGTCGCCTGAAGGACTGGTAACACTCGGCATCTACAACCCTTATCGGAGGTCTTGGGTGCATCACTCCATGGGGATGAACTTAGATGCCGGCTTCCAATGCATGCTGGCGGAGTCAAACGGGGAGTTGCTCGGCATTTTTAGGCGGTCATCGATCGTCGAGATGGTCCTCTGGTTGGTTATGCCCTTAATAGTGTGGTTTGAGCTGGGCGATCTTGGAGGTCGGACTCTGTTCTTGGACGAGCGATCGGCGATCGCGGCCGTGGCCGAGGTCGAAGGGATGAATCGTATGATCTTCTGCAGCAGCAAACTAGGTGGCACCGACAAGAAGTTGGCGGACTACGAGGTGGTGCACCGGCTGCCCGGTGGTTTCTTCAGCGGTGCTGCCTCGCAGCTCGTCCCGAAGCCTCAGGCTTGGTCGCGCAAGTCATCGAAAATACCAGAGACGGTCTTCTGCCCGCTCGAGATGTTTGGACGCATACTCAAATACATGAAAACCCGTGAACGACGCACGGGGGAGGAGCAGCAGGGGGAGGAGCAGCAGGGGGAGGAGCAGAAGGAGGAGGAGCAGAAGTGGGAGGAGGAAGAGGAGACGGCGGAGGAGTGGATGCGTTCGGGCGTTTGGGTTCAACCTAACTGGGGAACAGCATGACAAATCACTTTTCGGGATTTATTTATATTTGCCTTGGCCGACTCTTTTCTTCTCTGCCCTCCGTTCGTTCATCCGTTTCTTTACCTCTTCTCTCTTTTTTATATAATAAATAGTCAGTTCAAAAAACTGCACCTGAATTTTCTGTTGCAAATCACTCATTCCTTGCCCGTTAATGCTACTATTATTTTTTTATGACTTTTTTACTATCGTAGTTGTCTAAAGAAGTATTCAGAATTACTATAATTTATTTTTACTGGTTAATTTAGGCTACTTCTTTTACGAACAACTTTCCAAGCAGCTGTTTCTCTTGGATAATTAGTAATTACAGTTGTGTTAGGATGAGAATACTTGCATTCTAATGCCGTTCTACTGTGTTCATGTTTTCAATCATGTGTGTCCAGTTCATCCAAAACAAATGTGTATGTACACATCCATCCCGAACATTAAATAGGAAATAGCGAGAGGGTAGCAACATCTCAGACTGCGACATTAAACAGAGAACTGCAGATTATGTATTGCTAGCAAATCCACAAAGATAACTTGCATTGGGCATCGTGTGTTTTGACAGGATTTTCTAAAGAAATTTTGACAACAATGCTGCAAGAATTGCATATGAGAAAATTTTGAGGCAAGTGTTATTACTGATGGTTATGGGTTTCGGTCTCCTATCCCTAACATATGTTCTTTTACTGAGAATTATCCCTAAACTCGGGGTATTTACTTGATCATAGGAGGATCGGGGCTGGGTCGGGCGACCTCTTCGGTGCATGTTCTATCATAAAGAAGCGTGCCAAAAGAAAGTCACCAAAAATAGGAAATCTTAGACAGGCAGCTGCAGATCATCAAAGATATGTGAAAGGTACAACCATGTATCCACTAGAAAAAAAACATTGGAAATGGGATGCTATGCATGGTTCCAGACGAGAACTAGGAGCAGGAAGTAAGACATGCTGATTACCAGCGAGGTTTAAGATGATTCCTTCGGTTCTGAAGCCGAATTGACCTGACCAAATTAATGCATAAATGGAAGACTGGATCGACCTTTCATACAACAAAATTGGGGTGTTTGAAATGGTTCAGGCTGCATGCAGATTATGATGCTGTCGCACAACGGTGAGAATGCATCGTGCAGATTCATATTTTGTATCATTCTTTTTTCCTACTATCGTATTAGAGCATTCATTTTTTTATCTTTCAATATATTGAGTCAAGTGTGGTCGTCGGGAACACGTTACGTTTGTTTTTTTTGCGATTGCTAAATTATATATATTATTCGACTTTACATGGTTTCGAAGTGCCGACTTAATATCGTATTTATTTTTGTTACGACTTTAGCTTGCTTTATTCAAACTAAAAGACAATCAGCTTACAGCAGTTATATTATTATTCTTTAAAAAATACTATCTATTCTAAAATAAGTAGATATACAGTACAAGAATTATTTTAAATGTATCGTGCAGTTGTTTTAATAAAAAAACATAAACTATCTTGCGGTTTACATCGTTTAAAGATGAAGAATTTTTATTTTACTGATGTTAAGTTTTACCTTTTTCACGGTAAATCTCTTATCCGTAGATATAACTCCTCCAAAAAAAACTCTCTTATTAAATTATAAAATAGTTATCTTACTTCCTTCTCTTCTTAAATAAATCCCTTGATATTCAAATTTTTTTCTTAGAAAGCATCAAAGCTTCGTACTAATACTTATTAGATTTTTTTTAAAAAAATTTAGCCTTTTAGCTAAATAAAAAGATAAAATATTACTATAAGATGTATATAAGGGGTTTAATTCTTCTCATACTCGTTAGACTGTAGTTGGAACAAACAAGTGTTTTAGTAAAATAAGTGACTAAACTAAGAATACGAACTAAATTGGTCAACTCGAACTTGTCGTCAAACCTAGTTGGATTTAAAAAAACACAGCATCAATGTGCACTGACGAAACCGTACACAAAATGTACATCCTCTGGTTAGAGCAACTGCGCTCTATACGGGAGATATTCAAGTCTCACTAAGTTCTAAAAAAAATGTGCACTGACCAAACTCATTCAAAGTGAAGCACTGAATGAGTCGACACAAGCTAATTTATTATCATCCGCAAGCAGTGCGATGGCATGGACCAACAAGGTGTCTCCTAAGTTGAGCCATGTGTAGTGGTATTATCCTAAATTTTAAGGATATATTTTATTTTACATGAGATAATATAACATCAATTTTATGTTTATCCTTTTTTTTAAAAAGTATAATTTATTATAATAATAATACTACTCAATGCATTCTCATTCACTTTAGATTATATTTTCAACATTCAGTAATATATTATATCTTTTCCAACTCATCTAAACTTTTTAAAAAAATTATTTTCTAATTATGAAGTATATAGATATATTCTTAAAAACATACTGTAAGAAATTATTGAAATGGTGACTCTTTATCTTTATATATATTATTATTGTTATTATTTAAAAAAATTATACCAAAAGTCGACTGATTGCGTCTTTTAATATATTAAACTAAACATTATGCATTGACTTCCATCACTTCGTATATTAAAAATTCAATTAATTTGTCTGAGAGAGATCGGAAAGAGGACGACAAATTAATTTATTTTACTTATAAATCTTCAACTTCCCCAGTAGTGTGTTTCATGCCCAAGATTGATTTTAATTTTTGGAAAAAATTAGGTCTTCATGTGGACTTTGACTTAACTCACCACCCTCCTCGATCGATGCGACTTTAATTAATTTAATTCACTATATATACATACACACATAGTTTTTTTTCTACAACTTATTAAACTCGTAACTTTTTATCGTATGAAATGAATCTAAATTAATAGTAAAGAGTTGACCGCATTAAATAATTGTGATCGAGATTTTATTTTATTACTATTTTAGTTGACTTTTTTGTGTCTTTGTCTTATGTGGTAAGCATAGAGTCTGACCCAGTCAATGGTCAGAGCTAGAACTTTTTTTAGATACAATTAGTTCACATTATATAATCTCCAATAATATAATATTTTTATGATAAATAAATTTTTTATCTTATTTACTAGAAAAAGAGCGCGTCGTCTGTTCATTAACATGGTATTATTATTATTATTATTATTATTATAAGAATGGTCACAATAATTCATGAAAACATCTTAAGTAGGCAAATAAGATTATATACATATTTATGACTGGTTGTACTATGGATATTTTAAGGCCACTGGATAAAGCGTTGAATGTGTGCAGTTCAGTCAACCTGTGTGTGTGTGTGTAGATGTGCGTGTGAAAAGAAAGAATATTTGAGAAAAGAAAGAAGAGTGTGGACGGCTGCATTTCACTGTTTTTCAAGAGATGGAATTTAGGAAGGAAAAAACAAAAAGCAAACTTAACTTTTATATATATATTCAGCTGATTTACTGAACGAGGAAAAATTCAGTACCAATATCGCTTTCATTCAACTTGATATCTCCCAGCAACTTGGCGTACCAATATCCCCTTTCATTCATTTCCAAATCATCTTTGTCTTAGCAGGGGACGATCACTCATAAAAAGACAAAACAAAATCATCGTAAGAATCCTGCCACCGAAGCATAATATATTTGCCGAAATATATCATCAGAATAAGATCGGACGAAAACATTAAGTTTAGAATGAAAATTCCAACACCATCATATATACAGGTAAAAAAAATTAGAAGGAAGGAAGAGGAAATAAGTAAGCGGGGATAAGGAAATAACGATTGCTGATGATAACGCCATGTGGGGCAGATGGAATTAATTTTAATTCCATCGCATACGTACGCCGTTAATTAAGAAAATTAAGTTCAACGGAGGGGACCGACGGCCACTGACTGCCTACTTCCACTGCATATGCATGAATTAATTGCATGCACGTTGAAATCAAAATCTACTTACTGCTCATCATCATCATCATCTCTTGGGAATACAGCTGACTTTTTTCTTTTCTACTTACTGCTCAACATCATCATCATCTCTTGGGAAAACAGCTGACTTTTTTCTTTCCCCCTTTTTCTGAGGCGGACCATCTCGCCGGTCTTTGATCACTCATCTTCACATACTTTGAAAAAAAAAAAATTGATCAAGGACCTCTTGTTTCCTCTCCATCTGATCTGAACATCCTCTTAACTAAGTCAAAAACAGCAGGCCTTGGGGAGTTATTGCTTCTATCTCTCCCTCTCTCTCTCTCTCTCTCTCTCTCTCCGGGAAGGAGGAAGACCACCAGCAGATGAGGCAGCTTTTTCCAGCAGAGAGGATCGCCATGAAGGTTGATCATAATTATAATACTGATCAAGGTGTTGCCGACGGTAGCAGAGATGTAGGCCTTCTTCTTCTTCATAAATTTTATTTTGATTTATATGTATGTGTGTGTGTCTGTCAAATTCTATATCTTGGAAAGTATGAGATCGATCGAGACTTTGTTGAGAAAAATTATGTGTACTTGATCTGCAGTTTGATGGTGGAGGCTTGCAATTAATCTGCAGCAGGGGTTCTTCTCCAAAGGCGTCTTCCCCCAATAAAAGGGATCTCAGCAGCGGCAGTCATGAGGTAATACTGCAAGCATCCATGAAGCCGATATATAAATCATCTGGATAGGTAATTAACTCGTCATGGCAGGAGGATCATATCGAATCCATCAGCAAAGGAATAAGGGAAGAAAGTGATCAGCTACTGCTGAGACAGTACCTAACTAGTGCAACTATTTACCCAAACTCCCATCGCACGGATCATCAATGGCCAGCGATAAGTGCCAGGATCAGGAAAACAAGGAGCAACGAGATGAGATAAGAGAGAAACGAAGAGGAGGAGGAGGAGATCAGGCAACTGAGCTCGTTTCTCTCAGCCTCGGCTCAAGCAGCAGCAAAAGCAGCAGGCTCAGAATGGAGGAGGAGGAGGAGGAGGAAGGGTACAGCAAGGCGAAGAAGAAATGTTATTCCATTAAGCAACCAGCAGCGGCCAGCATGAACAACGGCGAAGGCCTCTCCCTTGGCGGCTCGCACTACTACTACTCCAAGGAGGGAGCGAGACATGCCCGCGCCCCGGAGCTGCGGAGGAGGAAGACGACGACGACGGAGGTCCGATCCAACCGACCCGCAAGAGAACTAGGGTTTCGGTCAGAGCGAGATGTGATACCCCAACCGTAAGAAAGTGGATCAACACACCATTGAAAATAAACGAAATAAGTAGAGTTCAAGTTCTAGCACTGGATATGCTGCACAGATCTTCTTTTTAATTGTTGTTGTGGTTTCTTCAGATGAACGATGGGTGCCAATGGAGGAAATATGGGCAGAAGATAGCCAAAGGGAACCCCTGCCCAAGGGCTTACTGTCGCTGCACCGTTGCACCTGGATGTCCTGTAAGAAAGCAGGTAAACTACTTCATCACATCTGGCCTCACCGAATAAATACTAATCTTATTGACATGAGATAAAGAATCATCCTTACTCTCGCAGTGTTTAAGTTATATTTGGATAACCGCATCAGTATAAATCTGAGGTACTACATCAGATGGTTGTACGCATATCAATATATCCATAATTAGGCTTAAATGCATGCTAATTATTCGTGTTCAGTGTGCATGTCACGTCAGTAAGGAATAAAAGTCGGTCAATTATTCTGGCTCAACATTGTCTGCTCCAATAATTCAATCAAAACAAGTCATATGCGCTGACTTGGTCTGATTAATCATGTAAACAGATCGCATGTGTGAACTCCCAGAAAATTATTCTCATGCATGCATTCTCTGCCAAACCAGCAAATGAATGTCAAATTTGATTAATTCATGCATGTGATATAATTTGCATATAGATCTTGTAGTGTCAACATTGTGTTTATATTTATGACTACAATATGAAAATTAAGGTAGGCTTTGAACATGCAATCAACAGATTTTTTTTAAAAAAAAGCAGATTAGGGTTTTTACTTTTCCTTGTATAAATCAAATGAAGGTGCAAAGGTGTGCTGAGGACTTGTCAATCCTGATCACTACCTACGAGGGAACCCACAGCCATCCGATCCCAATCTCCGCCACCGCCTTGGCCTCAACCACGGCGGCGGCGGCGGCCATGCTCACCTCGGGTTCATCGACCTCTGCTGCTGCAGCAGCCGGCATTCACGGCACAAACATCAATTTGTCCAGCAGTCTGATGATGGCGGGTTCCGGCCCGAACGGCGGCGCCCTCTCGATCTACAACTCCTCGACCTCGCACCCCACCGTCACCTTGGACCTCACTTCGCCGCCCTCGTATTCCGGTATTACTCCCCACCCCATGCTCTCGCCGGCCCTCCCCATCGCCCCGAGGCCGCTCTATTCGTCGAGCTTCAGCTTCCCCGACTGTAATCCCCAGTCAAACCAGCAGATATCATGGAGCAACGGGTGCTTAAGCTACGGCGCCGGAGCTCATTACCAACCCCACACCAAGATTAGCAGCGGCGGCGGTACTGAAATGGCAGCGTCTCTAGGTTCACATTTGCCCAGGGTGATCACTGACCTGCCGCCGCCTCCTCCGTCGTCGTCGTCGTCGTCTCTTCCCACCCAGCGCGCGCTCACCGACATGATCGCTGGAGCCATCACCTCGCACCCGAGCTTCCAGTCGGCGTTGGCGGCTGCCCTGACGTCGTACATAGGCGGCGGCGCCCCGGCCGTGAGGGTCAGGGGGTCAGGGAAATCCCGAGGTTCAGTGCGAAGAAGCAGCAGCAAGAGCAGGTTGCATCGCCGGCTGCAGCACAAAGTGCATCGTCGAGGTATTTGCAGATATTGAATTCCATGAGCTCTTCAAACGTCAAGAGGCAACGAAAGTTTGAGTTTTTAGATAACAGTGATGAAGACGTTGTAGATATATATAAAGATATGGATGTGTTCCGTAACGAAAGGCACTCGCATCACAATTTTATCCAAAGTCAATTTTAGTCAACAGCTTTTTTTTTGTTTACGTTTGGATTTATCAGCGGCAGTCCGTGTTTAATACAATTCGTGGTTAATGAATAATCCTATTTTAGATTAATACTTCTAAATTTTAGTAATTTGAGCGCTCACAGCTTGCCTTGAATGTGCTGGTCAGAATTAACTGTGAGTTAAATATTCATCAGATTAAAAAAATACTTATAAATTTTAAAATAGTATCGACAAAAAAATTTAAAATCTTCATTATGGGACATCATATCATTAAATTCAGCCGAAATAAGTAAATTAGAAGAGTTCCATATAATTAATTTAAAAAATACCTTGGTTATCCTTTTAACTTTAAATATTTAGTATGCACGTATTGGGTGTGAAAAAATATATTTTAAATTCATTATTAATATTAATATTTTTTTAGGGTTAAAATTTTAAAAAATGTGTTTGTTTGAAAGGAAATAAAATTGCATCTATTTTCTATGTTTATTTTTGTTGGTAAAAATATAAAAGTATATTAATTTTGAGAAATAAGATATTATTAAATTTACTTCCTATATTTGGTATGGACGAAAATGATGTAAAATATACTCTTACATCTAATAGTTGGAATTAGGAATTAGGAAGGGTATTATGAGAACAAAAAGTTTAAAAAATAATAAAATCTAGCTATTTCTTTAGGAAATAAATATAAATGTACGGTTGAGAATGTAATTTTGTTTTAAGTAAAACTTTTATTTCAATATTTTACTAGATATATAAATTATTTACCAAATATTAAGTTTGAACTTAAATTCATTTTCGTATACAATCGAGCAATTAGACTTAAAATATAATTTAAACCTCACCAAATTAAAACAAGTAAACAGTCGCCCACCGTCGCTGGTATCGCCCACCTTGTGCCGCTCTGTCTCTCTCGTTTTCTTCTTTGCCTTAAACAGGAAGAAGAAGAAGGAGAAGGAGAAGATTGAGGGGAAGAGAAGAGGCGATAAGAGACTTTCAAGGAAGAAAGAATAAAACAAGCTTTGGTGAAAACAAGTAAGCATAGAGTCTAATTCCAAAGTTCAATGCTGCGAAGGGATTGAATGCAGACAACAAAGAAAATTATCAAAACAAAACAAAGATAGGGCATTAGCAAAAACAAAGATAGGGCATCAGCAAAGTCGGATGATCACATGTTCATCTTCTTCCACGCCCTGAGAAAGTCTTCAAGACTGACTTTGCCGTCACCGTCTGTATCTGCCGTGTTACGAACCCACTCTCCCACCACCGAAACAGAGGAAGGGCGCAACCCACATCCAGAACCCCTGCAAGAGAGAACGAACGTGCACATCGTGGCTTCTGAAAATAACAGAGCACGCCCATCAAAAATACACCTCCTCAAGGATATATATGCTCGAACGATGCCGATGGGAGACATCACCAACGGCGTCTCAAATCTTCCCTGTAATTGAGAGAGTCCTGAGAGGAATCCGAGGGATCTTGTAAGGGTTTTATTGGAGCTTAGTAAAGAAGCATTCCTTTCCCTTCAACACCCATGTTTCCCTCCTCGTCGGTCCCCTGTTTTCTGCTGACCACCAAGGCTGGTAGGTGCTGTTGTCAACACCCCTACGCCGCACGGAGCTTCGCTTCACCAGGAAGAGCGCAGCGAAGGAATCTGCTTCTCCTCCCACGAAGGTGATGAAGCAGCAATTCGACGCATTAGAAGAGCGCGTGGTGATGCTCGAGACGATGGTTGGCTAGCCTCCCAGCCGCGAAGAAGGGAGTCTGAGCGCCACATCTGTGCTGGCACGCCTCGACGACCTCTGCATGGCCGTCGCACTTCTACGGGAAGATGTCGAGAAACTGCGAGGTATCGATGCACAACCCCTCAACGTTATTCCTCCATCTGGAATTGTTCCCATGGACAAATTCCAGGAGGAACTTGAGAAAATTCGCTAGGAGCTCTGATTTGGCCATGGAGGTCATGTTGGACCCTCGGTGAAGGTGCCGGAACCGAAGCCCTTCTCGGGAGAAAGGGACGCGAAGCTTCTCGAGAACTTCATCTGGGATTTATCTCGGTACTTCCGGGCGATGAAGACGATGGAGGGGGACAAAGTCCCCATCGCTGCGGCATACCTGAACGGAGACGCCAAACAATGGTGGCGACTCCAATGCGAAGTGCAGGATGATGGCAGCTCCAGCGAACCTGAGAGTTGGAAAGAGATGACGAAAGAGCTGCGACAACAATTCCTCCTCGTCAATGCTGCTTGGGTAGCGTGCAAACGTCTCCGAAATCTGTATCAAAACCGATCTATTCGGGAATACATACAAGAATTTAACAGTATTCGAATGGACATTAGGGACATGTCCGAACAAGATTTATTATTTTCTTTTCTGCAAGGACTTCAGCCGGCGACGCAAGGCGAACTGGTCCGAAGGGGCGTCTCCTCCATTAAAGAGGCGATCTCCACTGCTGAAGGCCTCTCGGAGCTGCGATTGGGACCTCCCCGTCTGGAACATGCAAGAGGAGCTCCCACCAGAATGACGATCCCCGGTCCCCCACGACGCAACAGTAGTGGGGTCGAGAGAAAACCAGCCCCTTCGACACCACCGACGCACGATGCCGACAAGGAATTCGGCGCTGCAAATTCCAGACTCGACTTCCGTCGAGGATGCTACCTCTGTGGGAAGAACCACCCAATGCGCCTCTGCCCAAGGTGAGAACGTGCCGCCACCATCATTGCGCAGGAGGATGCGGAGGCTGCTGAAGCTGCAGCCATCGTCGCACAGGAAGATACAGAGGAGGTTGATGGAGATAAGGATTCTATAACGCCCATTCGAGCGACCTCGATGCCGCGGATCAATGCAGTGCAGGCAGAATCAAACCCCAAATTAATGTATGTGTCCCTTCTCGTCAACCACCAGCCCTATCGTGCGATGGTTGATACCGGAGCAACTCACAATTTCATACGGGAAGAGCTCGCCCGAAAGCTGGGACTACAGATGGAACCCAGCCGCCTTAGGATGAAGACGGTAAATGCTGCCGCCTCGGGTGTCGCAGGAATAGTGCGCGGAGTCCCTCTCCAGGTCGGCCAATGGAAGGGGCGGACGGACCTCACGGTGGCGGCGATGGATGATTTCGAGTTCATCCTCGGAACCAAGTTCCTCATGAACTCACAGACGTTGGTCGCTCCGCATCTAGGCGGGTTGATGACTCTGGACAGCGGGCAACCAGGTTTCACGCGAGCAGTAGCCTCCACCGAACAACCAATGCGGAGCCCTGCACCCTCAGATCGCCTCCTCACTGCGATTCAGGTGGCGAAAGGGGTTCGGAAGGGCGAGATGACCATTGTAGTAGCGATCCATGAGGAGAGGGACCAGCAAACGAACGCGGCTCCGATCCCTGCGGCCATCAAGGACCTGGTCAAAGAGTTCCAACGCATAATGCCCAATGAGCTCCCAAAAAGGCTACCAACCCGAAGACCCACCGATCATCATATCGAGTTGGTCCCTGGTGCTCGAACCCCAGCACAAGCCCCGTACCGGATGGGCCCCGCGGAGTTAACGGAGTTGAAGAAACAGATCGGAGAACTCCTCGAAGCCGGTCTCATCCGACCTTCGAAAGCCCCCTACGGTGCACCCGTCTTGTTCCAGAAGAAGAAAGACGACAAACTACGAATGTGTATCGACTATAGAGCTCTAAACAAGGTGACAATCAAGAATCGGTACCCCATCCCTCTCATCGCAGACCTCTTCGATCGACTGGTGCATGCCCGAATTTTCTCCAAGCTGGACCTTCGCTCTGGATATTGGCAAGTGCGAATTGCAGAAGGAGATGAGGCTAAGACGACCTGCGTAACCCGGTATGGTTCGTACGAATTTCTAGTCATGCCTTTCAGTCTTACTAATGCTCCAACCACCTTCTGCAACTTGATGAGCGACGTGTTCCATGAATTTATCGATAAATTTGTAGTGGTATAGCTCGACGACATCGTCATCTACTCGGAGTCAGAAGAAGAACACCTCAGTCACCTTCGTCTGGTGTTTGAAAAGCTCAAGGAACACCAACTCTTTGTTCGAGAAGACAAATGTGAATTTGGTCAGCCATCAATCTTCTTTCTCGGCCACAAAATCGAAGAAGGGAAGGTACAAATGGACGACCAAAAGGTATTAGCAATCTGAGAGTGGAGACGACCCACGAACCCTTCAGAACTACGATCCTTCCTCGGCCTCACCAACTACTATCGAAGGTTCGTCGAAGGGTACTCGAAAATTACCGCGCCTCTCACCGACTTACTAAAGAAGGACAAGACGTGGATTTGGACTGAAAGCTGCGAACAAACATTCGAAGAGCTAAAGTCCCACATGTCCTCCGCTCCGATGCTGGCACTGCCCGACTTCCAAAAGTCCTTTGAAGTGGTGACCGATGCCTCAAATCGAGCCCTTGGAGGAATACTGATGCAAGACGGACACCCCGTCGCATACGAAAGCCAGAAGCTAAATGACACCGAACAAAGATACACTGCCCACGAAAAGGAAATATTGGCGGTGGTCCACTGCTTACGCGTCTGGAGGGTCTATCTCCTCGGTAACCCCTTTATTGTTCGAACAGATAATGTGGCTAACACTTTCTTCCAAACCCAACGAAAGCTGTCCACTAAGCAAGCGAGGTGGCAAGAACAATTGGCTGAGTTCGACCTCACTTGGGAGCATAAAGCAGGAAAGCACAACCAAGCCGCCGACGCCCTTAGCCGGAAGGTTCATGCCATCACCCGAGTCCAAGGTGACATGCTGCAACAACTACAAAAGGCGACAATGGAGGATGCAACCTACCAGTGCCTCCTTCAACAAGTGGAGAAGGGGGAAACTCGGCGATACTGGAAAGATATCACGAGACTCCTACAAATACGAGGTGGACGGACCCTCGTTCCCTACTCAACCGCCCTCAGGAAAGCGATGATATCCGAGTGTCACGACACCACTTGGGCGGGACATTCGGGGATTGAACGCACCATGGCCCTCCTTGGTCAATCATACTATTGGCCGAAGATGGAGGAGGGTGTGGAACTACATGTGAAACTTGTCATATTTGCCAGAAGGACAAAACGGAGAGGAACAAAATTGTAGGTCTCTTGCAGCCCCTGCCGATCCCATCCCGACCATGGATGTCAGTCTCGATTGACTATGTGAAGTCCTTTCCGAAGATCGATGGATTTTCAGCCGTATTGGTGGTGGTGGACCGATTCAGCAAATTTGCGGTCTTTATCCCTACCATCGAATAGGTCACGGCGGAGCAAACGGCCGAACTATTCTTTCACAACGTCGTAAAATATTTCGGCCTCCCGAAAGACATCGTCAGCGACCGCGATGCCCGTTTCACGTGAAGATTCTCGTCCAACTTATTCAAACAACTGGGAACGAAACTCAATTTCTCCACTGCCAACCACCCCCAAACGGATGGACAAACGGAGAGAACGAATGCTCTCCTCGAAGAATACTTACGGCACTTCGCTTCAGCTAACCAAAGCAATTGGGTCGAACTACTCGACACCGCTCAATATTGCTACAACATTCATAAGAGTTCCGCCACGATGAAGTCACCATTCGAATTGGTGTATGGGCAGCCTCCCCTCAACCCTCTTGAGCTAACTCGGACCTCTCCGGATGATTGCTGCCCGACTGCATCCAAGTTTGCAAAAGACCGACAAGACCAATGGGAGGAGGACAAAGAGAGACTAGAAAAGGTCACCCGTCGCATGAAGAAGTTCGCCGACCAACACCGGCGACCCCGGGAGTTCCAAGTTGGCGACGAGGTGCTCCTAAAACTTACGCCGCAAAGTGGAAAAAGGCCCGAGAACCAGAGCGCACAAGGAACTAATGCCGAGGTTCGACGGCCCCTTTCGCATCATAAAAAGAGTTGGGACGCTCGCCTACACGTTGGACTTACCATCGAGGCTTCAGATCCACCCGACTTTCCATATTAGCCTATTGAAGACATTCCACTGGGATCCCGACCCTACTAGAGTGCAACCTGCGCGCGCACCACCCACTGTTACAAAAAAATTCGCCCGCCAAGCCGAAAGAATCATCGGAATGAGGATCGCTCATCCAGCCGGCCACACCGAATTCTTGGTACAATGGAAGGGGGTCCCGCCGGAAGAAAATAGTTGGGAGAAGGATGCAACGCTCTGGCAGTTCGAGCACCTCATCCGAGATTACTTGGAGCAAGAGGAGACGAGGATGTCTCCCAACTCTGGTGGGGGAGGAATGTTACGAACCCACTCTCTCACCACCGAAACAGAGGAAGGGCGCAACCCACGTCCAGAACCCCTGCAAGAGAGAACGAACGTGCACATCCTGGCTTCCGGAAATAACAGAGCACGCCCACCAAAAATACACCTCCTCAAGGATATATATGCTCTAACGATGCCGATGGGAGACATCACCAACGGCGTCTCTAATCTTCCCTGTAATTGAGAGAGTCCTGAGAGGAATCCGAAGGATCTTGTAAGGGTTTTATTGGAGCTTAGTAAAGAAGCATTCCTTTTCCTTCAACACCCCTGTTTCCCTCCTCTTCGGTCCCCTGTTTTCTGCTGACCACCAAGGCTGGTAGGTGCTGTTGTCGACACACCTACGCCGCACGGAGCTTCGCTTCGCCAGGAAGAGCGCAGCGAAGGAATCTGCCCCGTGACACGCCGCCTTCACCATTTGCTCCAAGGCTAAATCGAAATATCCTCCCCTCACTACGCTGCTTGACCCCACTAGGCTTGTCATCCCCATTCTAATATGAGTAACGCGCAGATTCTCCGTGGTTATAAAGCCCTCCTCTTCGACATCAATTTCCTTAAACAACAATCGTGGTTCAGGATCGCTAAAGCTCACCGGCTTCAAAACAAAACTAAACAGTTAGTATAAAAAAACTAATTAATTAAAACAATGTAATGTTCACTCACCCTCATGTGAGGTACTATTAATTGCATGAAGGAATCCTTCGTAGTTGTCGAGCCTTGCCCCATCATGGCTGATACTTCAGTTTCTGTGGGTTCCTTTCCCCCACAGAGAACGTAGAACTTGCTTTAACTCGGGTTTAGAAATAACCCCGTCCCCGTTGGTGTCGAAGAAATTAAAAGTTCGCTCTAGTAGCGACTGTTCTTCCTCAGTTAATCCACCTTCATCCTCCTCCTCCAGCAAGGGCTTCTTCTCGTCCGCCATCGCAGAGGGCTCAGATCGGACGCAACTGAAAGAAATCAATGCGTAAAAAACCATCAAACCCTAAAAAAGAGAGCAGTTCGCCGGGAGCCAAAGAGGCAGAGGATCGCTAGACCGGACGTAAAAATCGTTAAAAAAAAGCTCGCCGGGACCCGGCGAAAGAGGCATCGAAAGCGCCGGACGCAGCGACCAAGAAATCAATGCTAAAAAACAATCAAATCGTAAAAAAAGAGCAGTTCTGAAAGAGGCATCGAAAGCTGCTCATCGGATGCTCAGATCGGACGACCTCTGCACACTCAAATCGAAATAAAATGTAAAAAAAAAGAGCAGTTCGCCGAGCCGGCGAAAGAGCCCGAGGATAGAAAGCTGATCGGAAGCAGCGACCAGATCGGACGCCTTAATTGCGAGAGAAGGCGAGAGCGGGTATGAGGGTATGAGGACGCCACCTTCGGCAGCAGTGAAGCACTAGAGCAAGAAGTGACCAAGAAGAGAGCCGGTGAATGAGGCATCGAAAGCGCCGGACGCAGCGACCAAGAAATCAACGCTAAAAAATAATCAAATAAAAAAAAAGAGCAGTTTCGAAAGAGGCATCGAAAGCTGCTCATCGGATGCTCAGATCGGACGACCTCTGCACACTCAAATCGAAATAAAATGTAAAAAAAAGAGCAGTTCGTCGAGCCGACGAAAGAGCCCGAGGATAGAAAGTTGATCGAAAGCAGTGCGAGAGAAAGCGAGAGGGTATGAGGACGCCACCTTCGGGACGGGAGCAGTGGAGAGGAGACGAGTCATGAGGCCAATAAATAGGGAAGCGTTGTCGGGCTTGGGTTACGGATCGACTGCCTCTCCTCAGACAGGATTCAGAAAACAGAGAGGATCGGCTGCCTCTCCTAAGACAGGATCCAGCTTCTGTTTCTTTGCAGCGGATCCAGGAGTCAAGAGTCTTTTGTCGTACTAACTTATTTAAAAAATTAATTTTCAGAAACAACGACGCTAAAATATTTTTTTCGGACCTGACGCGTCAACATGCCACATCCGACGTTGACCGAATTTTTTAATAATAAAAATAAAAATGCTCGTACCGGGAAGGAACCATAGCAACGCCGGCCGACTCGCCCATCGGTGGATCGCTCGTCTTTCGTCTCCGGCAATCAATGACTTCCACTATCTTCTACCTTCGCAATTATCTTCTCCGGAGCCATCGGCATCGTAACGACGATGAGGACGAACTCATAATTCTTCTTAGCTTCTCATTTTCTCCTCCATCAGAACTCCCCCTCCTGCAACCTGCTCCCTAGAGGCCTCCTCTCCCCACTTGCGTCTCGTCCCCCATCTCTTGGGCCCCGCCCATCCCTGCATTCTCCCGCTCCAACAGCAGATTCGCTTGAGCTCTGGAGCTCAGATGAGCTGCTTATCCCTAGTAATCTCAACACCTCACCCTTCTATGGCAGCAGTGGCGGCAACGATGATCTCATTGATGAGTTCCAACTCCCGGACCCAGCTCAGATGTGCTGGTCGCTGCTCATGCCGAGGAAGACGACGGAGATAGGCAGGCAGATAGCAGACTCACCATCTGTTCGGCGGAATGCCTCGCAGAAGGACTACGACTCGGACGAGATTAAGCAAGCAGCTCCCACGTGCGGGACCAAAGAGAGGCCGATGGGAGGAGGGCAGAACGGAGAGCGCCCACAAGATACTTGAGAGAAAGCCTCGCTCAAGGCCACGCCGACGAATAGCGCTGGTAGAGGGAAGAGTACTCCCTCTCTGAGCTGGAGGAATCCAATTGACGAGATAGAAGAGTGGCTCGATCAATCTGCAACGCTGCAAAAGTTGTTGGAGAGCTTCAACAAGAACAGAGGCATAGTCGCTGCGGCAGCGACTGTTGGGTTCTCCGTGGGCTTCATTGTGGCTCACAAGCTGAGGCCGAGCAGTGGATGAGAGGAGAAGAGAAGCCCTTCGATCCATGTAGAGGCCACAAGTTTCTCTATTACTCACCAACCCTGTAGAAAAAAAGCTTCCAAGATTTGAGTGGCCAAGCTGTAATTATGTAAAAACATTTCGATATAATAAAAAACAGAATGAAAATAAGGATGGAGGAGAAGATTAAAAGACTGCAGTTTTGTGTCTTATTTGGTCTGTTCAGGAAAACAAAGAACAACGAGATGAGATAAGAGAGAAAGGAGGTGGAGGAGGAGATCAGGAAACTGAGCTCGTTTTTCTCAGCCTCGGCTCAAGCAGCAGCAAAAGCTGCAGGCTCAGAATGGAGGATGAGGAGGAGGAAGAGTACAGCAAGGCGAAGAAGAAATGTTATTCCATTAAGCAAACAGCAGCGGCCTGTAAGGAATGAGAGAATGATAAAATATTTGATTGATGTCTTAAAGCTAAGCTATTACAAGTATATATAGGTCTTGGAACAACCAAGGATAATACAACTAAAAATAGTAAATAAATTATAACCACAGAAACCAGGTCTTTTAGACCGAGTTATTTATCACTTCCCCTCAATTGAAACCTCGTCAAGGTTTAGATTGCGCTTGAAATTCTCCAGTTGTCGTAGCGAAAGAGGCTTAGTAAATCCATCGGCCACCTGATCACCTGAGGGAACAAACTTGATTTCTAATTGCTTGCGAGATACCCTTTCTCTTACAAAATGATAATCCACTTCTATATGTTTTGTCCTTGCATGAAAAATAGGATTTGCCGAAAGATATGTAGCTCCAATATTATCACACCATAGTCTTGCAGGTTGTGAACTTTGGATTTTTAACTCTCTTAGCAATGACTGCACCCACATGATTTCAGCAGTAGCATTTGCAAGAGCTTTATATTCTGCCTCTATGCTAGATCGAGATACAGTCGCTTGCTTGTGAGCACTCCAAGATATAAGATTAGAACTCAAGAAGATAGCAAAACCACCAGTAGACCTTCTGTCATCAGAACAACCAGCCCAGTCTGCATCTGAAAAGACACTGACTAACATAGACATAGACCTGCTCACCTTTAAGCCAAGTTTAATAGTGTACCTTAAATATCTCAATATGCGCTTTACAACTATCCAATGAACTGTAGTAGGAGTATGTAAGAATTGACAAACTTTATTTACTGAAAAAGAAATATCTGGTCTAGTTAGGGTCAGATATTGCAAGGCACCAACAATACTTCTATACTGTGTTGCATCTTGAAGTCCCAAAGGTGTTCCTTCTTGTGCAGATAACTTCTCAGAGGTGGATAATGGAGTGTTAACAGGTTTGCAATTGAACATCCCAACCTTTTTTAGTAAATCAGATGCATATTTCTCTTGTGTTAACAGAATACCATTATGTACCTTGTTTACTTCAATGTCAAGAAAATAGTGCAGATCACACAAATCCTTCAGTGCAAAGTCTTTCTTAAGATCTTTTAATAGTGCAAGAGTAGCATCCTGTATTAAACTTGTGACAATTATATCATCCACATAAATCAACACAAAAATAATAGTATTGCCTTTATTGTAAAAGAAAAGAGATATATCTACCTTTGAAGACTCAAAACCAATATCATGTAATTTAGAACTTAAGCGAGAGTACCATGTTGTAGGTGCTTGTTTCAATCCATATAACGCTTTATCCAATTTGCAAACATAGTTTAATAAAGATTGATTTTCATAACCTGGTGGTTGCCTCATATATACCTCCTCCTCCAGAACACCATGAAGAAATGCATTCTGTACGTCTAGCTGACGAAGACTCCATCCTCTGGACACAACAATAGATAAAACAAGTCTAATAGTAGTTGCTTTAACAACAGGACTAAAAGTATCCTCATAGTCTATACCATACTGTTGTTTGAATCCTTTAGCAACTAATCGGACTTTGTATCTGTCTATAGACCCATCAGATTTTCTTTTAATCTTGTATACCCACTTACAATCTATAATATTCCTCCCTTTTTCTGGTGGTAATAAATGTCAAGTCTTATTTTTCATCAAAGCTATATATTCTATATCCATAGCATTTTTCCAGTGTTCATGATTCAAAGCTTCTTCGAGATTTTGAGGTTCTCCAGTAAAAGTAAAAAAACTATATTTGATGGTACCATCAGTATATACCTTTTCCTTACGTATTCCACTTTGCGACCTTATTTTAGGACGATTTGGAATAAATGACGGTACATCGGATCTTGGAGCAAGTTGTGTCTGTGCAGAAGATCCTGCAGTAGCATCAAACTCAGGTTCTAGTGTTGGAGCAACATTGGACTCGAGGTCTGGTGCGAGTTCCTGTGCATTTGAGAGAACAGGAATATGAGCTTCGATCTCCGTATTTTCTGTAATTTTTGATAAATCTTCATTGTTCAGTGTAACTCCATGTTCCTGTTCCACGGCTGCATGCTCATCAACTATATTAGTATCTGCATGCTCATCAACTGTATTGGTTTTATGCACATTAATCAATAAATCATCTGTGTGATCATCCCCATAAGCAGAAGTGGTAGGAATGGTAGGATTTAACAAAGTTGGAGAAAGAAGTGGGATTTCAGACTGCAATCGAGCACCAGCATTTGAGTGTAATTTAGAGAAAGGAAATACAGTTTCATCAAAGACAACATCCCTAGATATATAAACACGACCAGTTGATACATCAAGACATTTAAAACCTTTATGTTATGTATATTACTGTACCCAAGAAATACACACTCCTTTGAGCGAAATTGTAATTTATGAGAATTATAGGGACAAGGTTAGGCCAACAAGCACACCCAAACACTCGGAATGAAGAATAATCAGGTTTTGTATGAAATAATCTCTCTAAAGGAGTTGTATAGTGAATAACTTTACTAGGAGTACGATTGATCAAGTAAGTAGCAGCAAGGAATGCCTCATCCCAAAATTTAAGAGGCATGGAAGCATGAGCAAGAAGTGCAAGACCAACCTCAACTATGTGACGATGTTTTCTTTCCGCAGAACCATTTTGTTGGGGTGTATGAGGACAAGAAACATAATGTGATATGCCTACTTTTTGGAAGAATGAGTGCAATTTTTCGTATTCTCCACCCCAATCTGTCTGCATGGTGATGATTTTCCTATCAAAGAGTCTTTCAACAAGATTTTGAAACTCAAGAAATTTTTGAAACACTTGAGATTTGAACTTAAGAAGATAAATCCAAATAAATTTGCTATAATCATCAATAAAGCTAACATAATATTTTCTGCCCCCGATAGAATTTGGAGCAGGACCCCATACATCTGAAAAGATAAGTTCTAAAGGAAATTTTGACACACTAGATGACTTTGAATAAGGTAACTGATGACTTTTGGCTCTTTGGCATGCATCACAAATACTCTCATTATTTTCTTCACGACGATAAGGGAGATTATTAAGATTAATAATCTTTTTAACTATGGGAGAAGATGGGTGTCCAAGACGACTATGCCACCTAGCAAAGGATGGTTTGATGGTGCCAAAAACTTCCTTCTTTGTGGATGTAAACGGAAGAGGGTAGAGTCCATTCTGACATCTGCCTCTAAGCAGAACGTTCTTCGTGGTCTGGTCCTTTATCAAGAAAAATTTAGGGTGAAACTCTAAAAATGCATGATTATCAGTAGCAAGAAGATGAACAGAAACGAGATTTTTCTTTGCTTTTAGAACATGAAGAACATTATTTAGATGAAGATTGCGTTTAGGGGTATGAACAACAGTATGACCAATATGACTAATGTGCATACCTGCACCGCTTGCCGTGTGAATCCGATCGTTCCCATTGTACTTGTCTCGGATAGTTAGTTTTTCAAGCTCTCTAGTAATATGATCAGTGGCGCCAGTATCTGTATACCAATTGGTGTCCACTCCATAGGACGTTGTGGTAGCAGCAGTATATTTTTCATCTGAAACAAAGTTCTCATCAAATCTATACCAACAATCAATAATAGTATGACCACTCTTACGACAAAGTTGACAAATAGGACTCTTGTTGTTGGAGTTGTTCAGCCTTGTGGTGTTGATATTGCCACGGCCACGACCATTGCCACGATCATTGCCACGACCGCGACTATCTCTTCTTCCACGATTGAAGCCACCTCGCCCACGACGACTTGTTGAGTTTACGGACGAAGATTGATGGCCTCCTTGGAGTAGTTCCATTCGTGTCTCGAAGCTTAGAAGTTGTGCATAGAGGTCAGCAACTGTGATCGGCTCCACCCTTGCAACCAGGGCAGAGACAAGTGGGTTAAACTCGATGTCGAGACCGACGAGGATGTATGAAACTATTTCTTCATCCTCTAAGGGCTTGCCAGTAGATGTCATCTCATCTCCTAGCGCTTTCATTTTTCCTATATATTCCGCAATACTCATGTTACCCTTTTGGGTTGTTGCGAGAGCAATCCACGTGTTCACAGCACGCGCTCGAGTTTGAGAGGAAAACATGTCCTCAATTGCCCTCCAGGCTTGCGCTGCATTTCTTGCAGTGACGACTTGTGTGAGAACCTCTCTAGATAGAGAGGCTAGCAAATATCATAGGACTTGTTGATCTAAGGCAAGCCAATCAGCATAAGCCGGGTTTGGCTCCATCATTTCTTGTCGTCTTCCTGGATGTTGATTTTGGCGGCAGGGGCTCGAGTTTCGCCGGTAAGGTATCCTTCCAAGTGCGCACCCCGTATAGCTGGGAGAATTTGCACTTTCCACAACAGATAGTTGTTCTTGGAGAGCCTCTCTGTGACTTGATGACCAAATAGTAGGTTCATGGCAAAACCAGACGAGGAAGAACTGGATGCCATTGCTAGATGAAATCTATTAGAAGAGCTAGGCTCTGATACCATGTAAGGAATGAGAGAATGATAAAATGTTTGATTGATGTCTTAAAGCTAAGCTATTACAGGTATATATAGGTCTTGGAACAACCAAGGATAATATAACTAAAAATAGTAAATGAATTATAACCACAGAAACCGATCTTTTAGACCGAGTTATTTATCACGGCCACCATGAACAACGGCGAATGCCTCTCCCTTGGTGGCTCGCACTACTACTACTCCAAGGAGGGAGCGACACATGCCGGCAACGGCACCGACGGCAGCGCCACCGGAGCTGCGGAGGAGGAAGACGACGACAACGGACGTCCGATCCAACCCACCCTCAAGAGAACTAGGGTTTCGGTCAGAGCGAGATGTGATACCCCAACCGTAAGAACGTGGATCAACTCACCATTAATAAACGAAATAAGTGGAGTTCAAGTTCTAGCACTAGATATGTTGCACAAATCTTGTTGTGGTTTCTTCATATGAACGATGGGTGCCAATGGAGGAAATATGGGCAGAAGATAGCCAAAGGGAACCCCTGCCCAAGGGCTTACTATCGCTGCACCGTTGCACCTGGATGTCCTGTAAGAAAGCAGGTAAACTACTTGATCACATCTGGCCTCACCGAATAAATACTAATCTTATTGACATGAGATAAAGAATCATCCTTACTCTCGCAGTGTTTAAGTTATATTTGGATAATCGTATCAGTATAAATCTGAGGTACTACATCAGATGGTTGTACGCATATCAATATATCCATAATTAGGCTTAAATGCATGCCAATTAATGGTGTTCAGTGTGCATGTCACGTCAGTAAGGAATAAAAGTCAGTCAATTATTCTGGCTCAACATTGTCTGCTCCAATAATTCAATCAAAACAAGTCATATGCGCTGACTTGGTCTGATTAATCATGTAAGCAGATTGCATGTGTGGACTCCCAGAAAATTAAAATTATTCTCATGCATGCATTCTCTGCCAAACCAGCAAATGAATGTCAAATTTGATTAATTCATGCATGTGATATAATTTGCATATAGATCTTGTAGTGTCAACATTGTGTTTATATTTATGACTACAATATGAAAATTAAGGTAGGCTTTGAACATGCAATCAACAGATTTTTTTTAAAAAAAAACAGATTAGGGTTTTTACTTTTCCTTGTATAAATCAAATGAAGGTGCAAAGGTGTGCTGAGGACTTGTCAATCCTGATCACTACCTACGAGGGAACCCACAGCCATCCGATCCCAATCTCCGCCACCGCCTTGGCCTCAACCACGGCGGCGGCGGCGGCCATGCTCACCTCGGGTTCATCGACCTCTGCTGCAGCAGCAGCCGGCATTCACGGCACAAACATCAATTTGTCCAGCAGTCTGATGATGGCGGGTTCCGGCCCGAACGGCGGCGCCCTCTCGATCTACAACTCCTCGACCTCGCACCCCACCGTCACCTTGGACCTCACTTCGCCGCCCTCGTATTCCGGTATTACTCCCCACCCCATGCTCTCGCCGGCCCTCCCCATCGCCCCGAGGCCGCTCTATTCGTCGAGCTTCAGCTTCCCCGACTGTAATCCCCAGTCAAACCAGCAGATATCATGGAGCAACGGGTGCTTAAGCTACGGCGCCGGAGCTCATTACCAACCCCACACCAAGATTAGCAGCGGCGGCGGTACTGAAATGGCAGCGTCTCTAGGTTCACATTTGCCCAGGGTGATCACTGACCTGCCGCCGCCTCCTCCGTCGTCGTCGTCGTCGTCTCTTCCCACCCAGCGCGCGCTCACCGACATGATCGCTGGAGCCATCACCTCGCACCCGAGCTTCCAGTCGGCGTTGGCGGCTGCCCTGACGTCGTACATAGGCGGCGGCGCCCCGGCCGTGAGGGTCAGGGGGTCAGGGAAATCCCGAGGTTCAGTGCGAAGAAGCAGCAGCAAGAGCAGGTTGCATCGCCGGCTGCAGCACAAAGTGCATCGTCGAGGTATTTGCAGATATTGAATTCCATGAGCTCTTCAAACGTCAAGAGGCAACGAAAGTTTGAGTTTTTAGATAACAGTGATGAAGACGTTGTAGATATATATAAAGATATGGATGTGTTCCGTAACGAAAGGCACTCGCATCACAATTTTATCCAAAGTCAATTTTAGTCAACAGCTTTTTTTTTGTTTACGTTTGGATTTATCAGCGGCAGTCCGTGTTTAATACAATTCGTGGTTAATGAATAATCCTATTTTAGATTAATACTTCTAAATTTTAGTAATTTGAGCGCTCACAGCTTGCCTTGAATGTGCTGGTCAGAATTAACTGTGAGTTAAATATTCATCAGATTAAAAAAATACTTATAAATTTTAAAATAGTATCGACAAAAAAATTTAAAATCTTCATTATGGGACATCATATCATTAAATTCAGCCGAAATAAGTAAATTAGAAGAGTTCCATATAATTAATTTAAAAAATACCTTGGTTATCCTTTTAACTTTAAATATTTAGTATGCACGTATTGGGTGAGAAAAAAATTATTTTAAATTCATTATTAATATTAATATTTTTTTAGGGTTAAAATTCATTAGTATCAACAGTGTGTTTATATTTATGACTACAACATGCAATCAACAGATTTTTTTTTAAAAAAAATCAGATTAGGGTTTTTACTTTTCCTTATATAAATCAAATGAAGGTGCAAAGGTGTGCTGAGGACGTGTCAATCCTGATCACTACCTACAAGGGAACCCACAGCCATCCGATCCCAATCTCCGCCACCGCCTTGGCCTCAACCACGGCGGCGGCGGCGGCCATGCTCACCTCGGATTCATCGACCTCTGCTGCTGCAGCAGCCGGCGTTCACGGCGCAAACATCAGTTTGCCCAGCAGTCTGATGATGGCGGGTTCCGGCCCGAACGGCGGCGCCCTCTCGATCTACAACTCCTCGACCTCGCACCCCACCGTCACCTTGGACCTCACTTCGCCGCCCTCGTATTCCGGTATTACTCCCCACCCCATGCTCTCGCCGGCCCTCCCCATCGCCCCGAGGCCGCTCTATTCGTCGAGCTTCAGCTTCCCCGACTGTAATCCCCAGCCAAACCAGCAGATATCATGGAGCAACGGGTGCTTAAGCTACGGCGCCGGAGCTCATTACCAACCCCACACCAAGATTAGCAGCGGCGGCGGTACTGAAATGGCAGCGTCTCTAGGTTCACATTTGCCCAGGGTGATCACTGACCTGCGCCTCCTCCTTCGTCGTCGTCGTCGTCATCTCTTTCCACCCAGCGCGCGCTCACCGACATGATCGCTGGAGCCATCACCTCGCACCCGAGCTTCCAGTCGGTGTTGGCGGCCGCCCTGACGTCGTACATAGGCGGCGGCGCCGGCCGTGAAGGTCAGGGGGTCAGGGAAATCCCGAGGTTCAGTGCGCAGCAGCAGCAGCAAAAGCAGGTTGCATCGCCGGCTGCAGCACAAAGTGCATCGTCGAGGTATCTGCAGATATTGAATTCCATGAGCTCTTCAAACGTCAAGAGGCAACGAAAGTTTGAGTTTTAGATAACAGTGATGAAGACGCTGTAGATATATATATAAAGATATGGATGTGTTCCGTAACGAAAGGCACTCGCATCACAATGTTATCCAAAGTCAATTTTAGTCAGCAGCATTTTTTTTGTTTACGTTTGGATTTATCAGCGGCAGTCCGTGTTTAATACAATTCGGTGGTTAATGAATAATCCTATTTTAGATTAATACTTCTAAATTTTATTAATTTGAGCGCTTATAGCTTGCCTTGAATTTTGCTGGTCAGAATAATTGTGAGTTAAGTATTCATCAAATTAAAAGAATACTTATAAATTTTAAAATAGTATCGACAAAAAAATTAAAATTCTTCATTATGGGACATCATATCATTAAATTCAGCCGAAATAAGTAAATTAGAAGAGTTCCATATAATTAATTAAAAAATACCTTGGTTATCCTTTTAACTTGCGCGTATTGGGTGAAAAAAAATATTATTTTAAATTCATTATTAATGTTTATATTTTTTTAGAGTTAAATTTTAAAAATATGTTTGTTTGAAAGGAAATAAAATTGCATCTAGTTTCTATGTTTAGTTTTGTTAGTAAAAATATATATTTATTTTGAGAAATAATATATTATTAAATTTACTTTTGGACGAAAATGATGTAAAATAATTTTACATCTAATAGTTGGAATTAGGATGGGTATTATGAGAACAAAAAGTTTAAAAAATAATAAAATCTAGCTATTTCTTTATGAAATAAATATAAATGTACATAAAATGTAATTTTGTTTGGCAAATAAAAAACTTATCATTCACTGATAGAATATTATATAGTTTTAATATAGTTACACTATCGTACATAAAATTTTACTCATTATAATTTATTTGGTAGCATCAAAGTAATCCTCAACTCACCTTCTAAGAAGGGTATTTGAGCATTACTAAAATATCATGTGATACAAGTAATAAGAGAGCAAATACGTTAAAAAATCATTTCAACGAGCACTAGTATTCTAAGCTAAATGTAAGATAGCAAATTCTCTTATTTTATATTTATCTAGCCCAGTAAAAATTATTGTCTTAGATATGTCGAAGAATGACCACTTCATCTCTTACTTGTTGCTTAAAAAATCTTAAATTTCTTTCTTCCCAAATATGATACACAAAAAAGTCGGCTGCCTGCATAAGCCTCTAAGTAAAATTATACACAAACTCTACTTAAAACAAAATTCTCAAATGTAATTTTGTTTTAAGTAAAACTTTTATTTCTATATTTTACTATATATATAAATTATTTACCAAATATTAAGTTTGAACTTAAATTTATTTTCATATACAATCAATTAGACCTAAAATATAATTTAAACCTCATCAAATTAAAAAAAACTTAAATTTATTTTCATCACTATTTATCCTAAAAAATACACTTCCTTCCAAATTCATAAGTAAACCTAAAATATAATTTAAACCTCACCAAATTAAAAAAACTTAAATTTATTTTCATCACTATTTATCCTCAACAAATACACTTCCAAATTCATAAGTGTAAAATAAGTAAAGATATTAAGTGGATTAAAAAATTTAAAATAAATAAATTTCATGGCCACTAAGAAAATGAATAAAAAATAAAAAAATGAATAGATTCTATTAGTTTTATGAAAATTATTTTTATGTCGGATTAAAAACAAGAGAATTTTAGGAATTTTATTTTTATATCCTACTAAATAGATAAAATTACTATCATAAAATTACTAAATAGATAATATAAAATAAAATAGATTTTTATTTATATTTTTAAAATAAAGTGTACATTCCTTTTAAAGTGAATTCTATATAGGACTTATTAAGTTTTAAAAAAATAAATAAAATTACTATCAGAGTATTCATTTATATTCTAAATTCATCTTCCACTATATCATTTAATTTCGGGAACAAGCTACTGGAACACAGAATGAAATTATATGATTTAAACTGGGATACTCATTAAATTTTTAAAAAAAATAATCCATTTTCTTTGAAATAATCATATCACTTTTTTGATCACGTGTCTCATGCGATTGCTATCTAAATAAATGAAAGCGCGGGACCTCTCGTTCCTTCCGTGGCGGTGATATTGCAATGTGGTACACATCCATCCCCCTCCTCTTCTCCACCACTTCAATGACGACGCATCGACTCCCTCACAGCGCTCCGCGCACCTCACGATCTCCCATGGCCATGGCAGCCTTCTCTTGCTCTCCCCTTCGCCTTCCGCTCTCCCCTTCCTCCTCCTCCTCCTCCTCCCGTCGTTGCCGCCGAACGACACCATCGCCTCGCCGCGGAACCCAGGGCCCGATTGTTGCTTCCATGGGCAGCGCCCGAGAGGAGGAGATCGTCATTGTCGGCGCCGGAATCGCCGGCCTCGCCACCTCTCTCTCCCTCTGCCGGTTCTTCCGTGATTCCTCTCCTCTGTGCCGCCTGCCTTTCGACCTTTTGAGGGTTGATCCTTTGTCCGGTTCTAGAATAGGCTTGGGGTGCGTTCGGTGGTGCTGGAGCAAGGGGAGTCGCTCCGGGCCGGAGGCACTTCGCTGACCCTCTTCAAGAACGGGTGGCGCGTCTTGGATTCCATCGGCGTCGCGGACGACCTCCGCAGTCAGTTCTTTGAGATTCAAGGGTATGTACCAAACACCAAGGATGACTACTTTAGGGGCAATATTGCTTTGGTTTCGATGTGTCGCATCTGACCATGTTGATGGTCAGCTCCTTGCAGGCTGGTGATGAGAACGGGCGATGGAAGGAAGCTCCGGTCGTTTGCATTTAAAGATGACGCGCCGGAGTAACAAGCAGTGCTGCTCTTCTAGATTGTAATCTGTGGGGTTAATCCTTGAAGTTGTTCAACTGATGGTTGTTGGTTGTCGCAGGCAGGAAGTGCGAGCAGTGGAGAGGAGGGTGCTTCTTGAGACCCTGGCTAACCGATTGCCGTCAAACACGATAACCTTTTCATCCAGGTTGAAATCCATCAGGCAGGAGGGAAGCGGTGGGTCAATACTGGAACTTGAGAATGGTGGCTGCATAAATGCAAAGGTAGATAGCGAAGACCTTTGAAGTAGAATTTTTCTGGTTTTCTGCACGGTGTGGCTTAATCTGCACATGGTAATTTTTATGCACTAATTATTTTCATAATAGACGTATATGCTCCATGTGGTTTAACGATATAATACTAGAACTTCATCATAAAATCAACATTTTCAGGTTTCTCTTTTTGATAACAGATTGTGATTGGTTGTGATGGAATCCGTTCGCCAATAGCAAACTGGATGGGGTTCTCAGAGCCCAAATATGTAGGGCATTGCGCCTTCCGCGGGCTTGGAGAGTATCCTGGAGGTCATCCACATGAAGCAAAAGTGAATTACATCTATGGAAGGGGAATTCGTGCTGGTTTCGTCCCAATTTCTCCCACAAAAGTTTATTGGTTTATCTGCTTCAACAGCACATCCCCAGGTCTGCTTTAAAACTTCAGTCCCCGTTTGTTATTTTTGTCCCTGTTAATGCTTTATTTTTAGGATTACTAGCTGTCTTGATTGCCTGTTTTCTGGTATTCTAAGTGCAGATTCTATATAAGATTCTCTCAGTGAGATGAACCACTGTTGTAGGTTATCACATTACATTATGTTGCATTCTCTAAGAACTATCTTTTAGAACAATCTTCTCAGTTTCATACTGTATTTAGGTTTTCTTTACTCCTTTTATTTCTATAAGGATGGGTGAGAACATCACCTCTTATTGCTAGCATCAGCTAGTTCAAACAGGTAAAAAAAAGGGCATCTATCTAGAAGAATTTATATCAAAGAGAAAACAGGCTGTAACTGAAACAAGAAAATGCTTCAGACATGTATTAAACATGAAAATTGTGACAGACGAGTTGTCCTCTTACGTTCATTTAGTTATTTAAGCCTGTTGAAAAACAGGGCCAAAAAACACTGACCCATATCTTCTCAAGAAAGAAGCTCTCAACCTCGTAAGAAGCTGGCCTGCAGAGCTACTGGACGTCATACAGAATACACCAGATGTGATAATCAAGACTCCGTTGGTTGACCGGTGGCTATGGCCAGGACTTACACCGTCAGCATCAAAAAATGGGGTGGTGGTGGTGGGAGATGCATGGCATTCCATGACTCCCAATCTTGGTCAGGGCGCTTGCTGTGCCGTCAATATGGAGCGAACGAATTTTTCTGAATAAAAAATGAGTCAACTGAATGACGCGAGTTGACTGCTTAGTTTCGGAAAAAAAATTCTGGAAATTATTATTTTAAAATGCTTAGTACGGTAAAAGACTCTGGATTGCACGAACCTCTAGGTGATTATTTAATCCTAACATCCAATAGAGTTTAAGGGATAGAAGAAAGGCAAAGAAAAAAAAAGTATGCATATAGGTAAAGAGTTTAAGCTGAGTGTTGTTGTTATAAAGATCTTTTGTAAAAACAATATATAAGGAGAGTAACTAATTAAAGATGAGTTTGCTTCATTGTCATTTCACTCGATTAGTTTATATTCGTCTTGGGACAGTAATCATGGAAGAAGGTGGCGACGAAGGGTACGTGGAGGAGGTGTCCTAAATCTAAATGCAGGTTTTTATGTGGAGAGGACCGAGGGATGTCCCTTCAAGAGGTGCAGGTAAATAATATCCATCTCTCCATCATTTTCCCCTTTTTAACAAGCATGCATGCATCGGACGCATTAGGGATCAAGATCAGCTAAATGAAAACGTATCCAGTTAGATCATATTCCAACCAATTGATCTTTCTTAACTTGCAGATGCAGATGCTGCTTCTACTATTCATGTGCTCCTCTATTCCTGGATTTCATTCTTCTGCTCATTATTATCGAATATGGGACACTTAGGGATTCTCGATTGCGCTAATTATTTTACTGAGTTCTGCACCAAGAGGTCTACAATCTTCGCAAGAAAATGCACTTCATGGTTATCAAATTTTTTATACGGTAAAAATGAAATAATACTAGTTTTATCGGATGTCTCTAAATAGATAATAACATTAGCAATTATCAAGGTTGAGAGCCTTATGAAGGTCTTAAACTTCTAGGAAATGGGGATTAAATATTGAAGAGATGAAGAGGAAGAGGGGCATAGCAGCAAATGGGCGAATGAACCAGAAAAGGAAGAAATGATGGATGATGACTGATTTAATCAGATGGAAGTGAACAGAGAGGTTTGTGTATGTTATGATCACACATCGATCCTGCATGCATGCGCTACCTTATTGGAAAATTTTCTATGGTCAACTACAATTTACAGGACCCCATCACTCCGATTTCAATACCAGTTAAACCATTGTTTCATCTGTTATCCACAGGATAAACTTGGAACATATAATTCCAGCAGCGATTAGTTTTATGTCCAGTTGGTAGTTTGGTGCTATATAACTAAACCCTTGAAATCAATAATGTGCACTGAATTATAAAAGAAACATAACTAAGCACTTTTAAGTCAATAATCGGATTTGGTGTACTATTAAAACCAAAAAGGATGGTAGAATTGATTCCTTACTACTCACATGATATAGATTATGTCGAAAGTAAAAGGGAAAAAACAACTTTTAGAAACTGCTTTAAATTTTTTAATTCTAAGCTAATCTTCGTTAAGCAGATTAATGCATCTGCTTTCTCTGCTGCCTTGAATCTAAAACAATTTATCATGAGACTCTTCAACAAAAAGAATCAAAGCAAAAATAAACTTCAGCTTTCAATAACCATTATATTACACCAGGAGAACGTTTCCCTACCTAGAAACAGGTGAACACAGAACCAAATCGGCATTTGGATAGCTCTCGTTTTAAACATCAACGCTTAACTAGGGAACATGAAAGGAAATAAAGGTACATATATATACATAGCAATACAAATCGAAGGTCCATTACATCATCATTCCAGCATTACATCCTTGAACAATACTGATCCCTGGAATGCTGAGAAAAATAGGTAAGAATAGTAGCAGGATTTATCGGTGAATTTGAAATAATGACACTTGCACTTATACCTTATTGACTGAATACCACTAGCCATTAATCTAATATCACTTAGTAGATGCTACCTGCGAGGCTGCGACTACAGGCAGGTCATCGAAGCTCCACAAGTCAACACCACCTTCATCTTGAGTCAGGTCGCAAATGTGGAAACTGTTGATTGATTCGTCTGATCCACCATCTGGGTAAGGCATCTGCAGAAAATTCATGATCGACTCGAAAGTTGGCTCTTCTGAGAGTTTAAAAGCATCATTCTTCTCGATAGGCACTGCTTCTCCAACATTGTTCTTCAGTTTCACAGGCTGGCAACCATCTTCAAGGTATGCAAAGATTTCTACCTCTGTCATTGTAGGTCCTGTAGTTGTTCTGATCTCTGGAGGTTTAGCCTCATATTCCCAACCATATCCAGAACCACCAAAATACTTACTTCCCTGACCTAAGAACATATTCATCCCTTCATGCTCGGTAGGCGAATTTAGTTTTGTCTCAGTGACGGAGCCGAGATTCTTAGATTGCTTGATGGGCACCTTCTCTTCAAATATATCAAAATCGGAAGGAAAATTATGATCGACTTTTGGTTTTGGGCAACTGAAATAGTTGCCAGATTTGAAACCTTCATGGGGGTTTGAGTTTGCAACAATTGCAGCTGATTGTTTCACAAGGTCCTTTGGAGCACTTGGTGGTGCCTTATCAGGGAAGTTCAGCTTGGCCTTCTTTCCGCGGATTCTGAGAGCTTCGACATCATAAGCTCTTGCGGCTTCTTCAGCAGTATTGAATGTCCCAAGCCAGACACGCACACCCTTACGAGGATCTCTAATCTCGGCTGCCCATTTCCCCCAAGGACGCTGACGGATTCCCCTGTATTGGCTTTTCCTCTTCCTTTTAGCAGACCTGGCTGTTGCTCCAGCAAATTTTACAGGGCTAGAACTAATCACTCCATCTAAACATAACAAACAAAAAATGAGCTGAAACAGATTAATAAAAGTCCGAGAAATTGAATCCATACACCAGATCAAGTCCTTTTAATCCCAAGGTACCCTCCTTTATAGGTGAAACCTCACATGGAATAAAACAAATGAAGACCTAAATAGGTAGAATTGCAAGTTATCCAGTGTGCATAAAAAAAGATATGCCAGAGATATCAAGCAATAATTTTTCAAGAAAAAAGATATATCAAGCAAAGATGATCTACATCGACATACACGGTCAAAAAGACGGAATGTCCAAATTTTTCTTCCTATCCCTACACGGTTTTTTTTTTAATCAAAGTGGTTCACCTGTGAATCATTAAGAAACCAGAATTTAAGTTGGCGTGATTTATGATCTCCCTTTAGAATTTATGCAACCTATCTAGCTGCCTTCATTTCAAGAAAGGTAATCTACCCATTAGATCCTCCAGAAAAGCATTAAAGCCGCGATGATCAGTATCACATACCCCTGGTTCATCTAACTTTTTAAAAAACTACAGCCTTGGTGGCGACGATCCACACTCATTGACGAATGTTCATCCAAGTGCATAAATACTCCGCGACCTTACCACATGCAAAATCACTGGATTACAAATGAGATGAATGCCAAAAATAAAAATAGATATTTTAAGAAATCGAGTTATATCGTAACCTTTACTAAAAAGTCGCTTTTTTAATCTTCAAAATGCGCAAAAGATAGATTTCATAGGGCAAACCGAGAACTACTGATTACTTGGATCTTCCTTTCATCATCTGAGGACTCCGGCACACAAATAGCATATCAAGCTTCGTAAAACCCCTAATTTCGGCTTAAAATGCGAGGAAAAAAATCGATTCTACTTAATATCAATGATTTGCAAAAAAAAAAAGTAAGATGAGGAGGGAAAACAACCTCTGGGAGTGCGAGCCAAGAATTTGACATCCACAAGCTCCACCTCGTCGTCCACCTCGGACTCACCGGACTCCTCGTCGGCCCGGTGGCGGCGGCAGCCCTTCCCCTCCTTGTTCAGATTCGGCCATAGGAGGTCGGATTCGGTGAACCGCCGCGGCCGCGCCGCGGGAATGAGGTCGGAGATGATGGCTCCGCCGCACATCCTCGATCCCGAGAGCGAATCCTCCTCCTCTTCCGACTCCTCCACAGCGCGGCAGTACGAGAAGAGAACAAATCAAACGTGGCTTCTTCGGACGGACAAGTACAGCTGAGAGAGTGAAGCAGAAGCAGAAACCACCTTCCATTTATACTAAAAATTTTGGCCGAATTTAATTAGTTTCTTTTTTTGCCTCCATATCTTTTTAAAAGAAAATTAAAATTAAAAATATAGTAAATTATAAAATTAAAAATGTAAATTTAAAGCCCAAAAGATAAATAGAAATTTAGGGCTAAAATAAAATTATACCTACAGAGATATTAAGTTCATTCGAGAAATTATGTTAAGTAAAATATTCCTGATTACTTAATAACAAACAAGATTTAGGGAACACAAGATGATAAGATCAAAAAAAATATATATAGCATGCTAAAGGAGATGTCGGTATGGGAATCTAGCGAGATAAGTGTTGGTACAGAAATGGGATTATTTGAAAGGCCCCTAAAGTGATGCATTATTCAATGAATGAATGCCGGTGTTTGATGATATTGATGAGCTTGAGTTAATCTAATCATGGTTTAGAGCCTTTTTTCTAAATATTATCTACTCGTAACTATAAATATTATTTAAAGTATATTTTAAGCAATACTTGTTAGATTAATCACCATCTAACTTTTGGCATCAAATGGTTCCATTAAAACTTTTTAAAGTACTCACCATCCTTCTCTAACCTTGAGTTTGGCACATCTACTGGCTTAAGATTTCAAACCTTAGTGTTTGACCAACGAAGATGTCTTTGATTTAATAAAAAAATTGATGGTAGTAGTAGAGATGCTCCGATTTCCAAAGGAGAGGTTAGGCAAAGACAAAAACTATTAACTCACCCAAACCCCTAAAAATATATGAGTGAGTTGCCGCTTTGACCATCAAAGAAGTTTATTCTTCCACAAACTTCTAAATGCTTTTTTTAATCAGGTGACCTTCTCGCGTGTTACCAACAAACATTAGGACTCAAAACTCAAAAGTTTTGACTTAATATAAAGTAATTCCAACTTAACTTATCTTTTAAATGTATTGAAAAAACATGTGTCTATTAAGACAGTGGCTGACACACTCCTCCTTTAATTAGGTATAACATAAGTGGGAATTTTAAATTTAATATAAATCATAATTATATTTATAATTATAACTATTTAGAATTTGATTTAATTCAGAAATTAAAAATATATATAAATATTTTTTTTAAAAAAATTGTTTGGACCTCAATATTAGTATACAAAAGACCATTATATTTTAAAATATAATAAATTTTATTAATTAATAATATTTTAAGAAATTACCGGTAGAATGTGTAATGTCGATTAAAAATAAGAAATAAAATTATTACTTATTTTCTATAAAACTAAAAAATAAAATTCTTACTTTAATTTAGTAAATCCTTCGTTATAGTCCTCTCAATAGTTTTATTTTATTCAATTCTTAATTATTTTCTACATTCAAAGATCTACGATGATAAGCCTTTATAAAAAAGAATAGAGTTCTATTTATTGTCAGTGAGTATCACTCTTACCTTTTATAAGTGTGCTCATTCATAAATTATTAAATTTTTTATTAAATAAATATATTTTAGGTTGGACTTATCCTATATCTTTATACGAGCCTAATTATTATACTCTACTTTGATTCATGTTATTACGTTATTAACTCTATGTCTAAGTCGAATCCAAATGATTTGGGAAGTGTAACTCTAGCAAATTCAAAAAAACTTAAAAATTAAATATCCTAAGATTAAGTAAATTAATCTAAAAGGTTATCATGCTAAAAAAAAGTATCAATCCCCCTGTATAAATCTAGCAAAGAAGGAAAGCATTCTAGGAGTCATCTAAGGCAGGTAATCCATAGAAAATCTCATAAGGAGATTAGTTGCCTAAAAAAAGCAATGGATATAAACTTTTAAGAGTATTTAAAGCTACTATTTTATCACCTTGAAGGATGAAGAGCACGTTCTCCCTCCCTCTCCCTCTCCCTCTCCCTCTCTCCGTCAATTTCTCCGTGTAGAATGAATAAGACGAGTCCAAATAAATTTAATTTATTTTTTAAATTAGGATGCATTGGGTCAGACATAAGTTTTTTCTATAAAAAAAAATCTACAACCATCCAGCAAATATAATTTTTATTTATAAAAATACAAATCAAATCGTGTCGCCACCATAAAATCATGGTGCAGCTTAAGGTTCAATAACTCACGATTAAAACCTTAAAATTTTATTCTGCTACCGAGATAGATAGATAGATCTCTCCTCTGTATAGAAATATCTCAATCTATGACTTTTAATATTAGAATTACTATTTAAAAAATAAGCTAATTTTATGGAACAAAGAAAACGTATTTACTTAATCCAGCGAAATGATCAAAATCTAAATCGGCAAATCCGCAAGCATTGTCGCGTAGCGTACCCCCAAACAGCTGACCGACGCCACTTAGTCAAGGGGTATTCCTGACATTTCCTCCAAGCTGTCCTCCTCTTCCCGCAAATTCCGCAGCCCACGCGCACCGCCCGTTCGCAGAACAAGCCACGAACCCAGCCGCAATTTACCAATTTATCCCCCACTTCACGCGCCAAGGGGCGTCTCACTAATCCACACGTCGCCATCGCGCCGTCCGTCACCGACAGGTGAATCTGACGGCTGGGAACAACTTTCCACCGCGAACTTACACGACTGCCCTCACGTCGCGGTCAAATCGGACGGCTGCGGAGGTTTGCGCGTGTTGAACAACGAGAACAGCCCTGGGGGAAGCAGCTAGATCGGACGGTCGGCAACGACTTCGTGAATCAAATGACGAGATTAGCCCCACCGAGAGGTATTGATTTCCGCGGATGACTTCCATCGATCGACGGGTCGCCATCACCGACGGCGCGAATCGGACGGCTGGAAATAATTTTCCTGTACGAAATTACAGAGTTCTCCCCCGGGAGCAGTTGATCTTCCGCGGATGACCCGGTCCACCACCACCGGAGCTCCGCCGAGATCGACGCCACGGGAGCCGGCTAAACCGGAAAGCGAAATAACCGATATGCCCCAGATCGTGCACGGTAACCCGCACAGAGGAGGGGTAGAATCGTCAACTAGGGGCAGTATCGTGATTCTGGAACTAAAGAGTCGTCACTTTTGTAAAAAAGCGGATCGTCTTTTTCCTCTTCCACGCCCGCAAACCCGCTTTTTCAAAAGGCCGCGTGGAAAACGGTCGCTGTCAAACCGGGAAATAGAAAGCCCGGGTCTTATTCGGCCAACTTCCCGTGTGAGTCGAGCACAGAGTGCGTTCCTTTTTGTACACTCCTCCCCAGCATCGGAATATATTATTTAAAGCCAAAAATTTCACATGAAGAGAGGACATTGAAATATGTTTATAAATTTATAAATTTATAAATTTATAAATTCTCCCTTGTTGGATTTAAGTAAAGTTACTGATAGATTAATTTTTCACATATTTATCTCGGTTATATAACACCAAATTGGTGTGCGAGAAAGACTCACACCGTAGGTTTTGTCCCCTTTCACATTTCCTCGTTTCAAAGCTTGAAGCAGTTCCTCTTCTCGCGTTTTGTTTCGGCTCCTTTGTCTTCTTCCCGTAAACGCTTCCAAGCTTCGTTTACTCCTCCTCCTCCTCCTCCCACTACCACTCTTCCCCTTCTCGATCACTCGCTTCTCAGCCGGACCAGCGCTAGGTTTGCTCAGGTGAGTCGAGTAGTTCGATCGGAATCGATTTTGGAGCATTTTTGATGTCGATTGCTTCGTTTTCTGCGTGGGATTAGCTGTTGGCTTGTCGCTCGCGCCTTGCTTCAATTTCGATATGGACGCGTTTCTGGGTGGTTCTTTTTAGATGTATATTCGTGGTCGAATTTTGTTTCGGGCGCGACTTCCTTGCTTATCTGGGTCTTCTGTTTTCTTTTTCTCCTCCTATGTGATTGAGTGAAGTTTAGAACTTTTGTGCTGCTAAGTAAAAGTTTCCTTTGTGCCTTTTTGGATTGTGGTTTTAGAATGAAGATAGAACTCGGCCTTGGCATGAATAGAGAGGAAATGGATGAAATCTCTAGTTTTGAATTTGATATGTCCATCTTCGTTGGAGTTAGAAAAGCGTGATGTGTGACGGTTTCATAAATAGCTGAGTTGGATTTGTGCCGTGCTGGTTGGTTGAGTATCCGGAAGAATTTATGAATGATGAAACTGCACGAACCTGATGGTCCTGTTATCCGCTGTCGAGAGCATGAACGAGTCAAACAATGATTATCTTTTCTTTAATTATGATGATTAATTATCTCCAAGCTTTGTCCAATCCAAGATCGTGTTACCCCCGTAATTAGCTCAAGTACTGCTTGCCTTCTGGTTGAGATGCTGGATTTGCATTGTTGACGTACACTAAATCGATAGCTATCATCAATTAGAACTGAACTTAACGAGTCTCCACGCTGTGATGCAACAAAAATTTTGCTCATTTTTTATTATACGAGCTACTCAGTTTAATATTGGAATTCTTTTTGAAAAAAATTACTGCTTTAATTTTGGATAATATGTGTTTAGTTCTAAGCACTACCAGGGTGGTGTTAGTCACATAAGTTTGCCTTAATTAAGGTATTCTATATGGCAAGTCTACCATAGGTTTACATTTTTTTATTGCATAATGAAGGTGTGGAAAATGTATAGCTTGGGTGAATCTGGTGACAATGAGATGAAAGACTTATCCCATGGTGATGATCTTATAGTTCATAGATTTTTTTGAAGTGCAAAAGGGGGTAATTATACTTTGAAACATGTTACTGGAAAGGATATGTTAATATTTCTTGCTCGCACATTTTGCCTCTTATATTAGGATGCCAGTGCAAGCTAAATAGTTAGTGGATTATAACTTGTAATAATGTTTGTGTTTTCATAAGTTCATGAGCCATTCTTGATCTTCATTTTTCCTTTTTCTCAATCATACCTCTTAGCATGATTGTTAGGTTAATACTGAACTACTGATTTATGTAAAATCTTCATTGCTAGCTGGTTCTACTATGTTCTGAACACTTCAACCAAGCTACTATTTGCATTTGTTATTCTAGATCAAATACGAATGACTGTGATTACCCCCTTCTATTTAATATTTCGGTTTTCAGATCTGCAACCCAGTTTTGGAACAACGAAAGGTTTGCGTCTGTAAGCCAGTAACACTTCTGCAGGCCAGGCCCTTGGTGATATAATTCTAGCTTTCTTCAAAGATAAGGCAGCAAGGTCATGACTGAAGTTAGACTATTTTTCTGACGACAACTTGTGGTCTCTGCTCCTAGATATTGTAATGGACGACTTCATTGATTCCTTCATAGCATCCTCAGCATGGTCAGACAGAAATGCATCTTCAGGGGCATTGTGGAGTGGTACAAGCTTATCTCCCACAAATATCTTACTTGCCGAATCTGTGGAACAATATGAGGAAGTAGAGAATCCATCTATTAACATGGCAGCAAATCATATTGTTGGAGATACAACTGGTGATGATTTGAATATTCAAGGGCATGATAGGACATCTTCCATCCTTGTAGATGGGAGTATGAAGTATGAGTGTCTCAAAGAATTATATTCTAATGAAAGATTGTCACACCAGAATGTTTGCAGTCAATCCCCAAATGCAAGCATGATGAGTGGTGATTCTCAAGTTAGAAGTTTCTCACTACAAGGTGTCAGTGTTAGTACCACTGCAGCTGCGCCATTTGAATCAGCACTATCTGCTTTTCCCCTATCCGTGGGAGGCCACTCTTCAGTTCCAGCAATATGGCCTTCATTGTACCCAAGCGTCTCCTCATTTATGAGACAGGAATATCTGCCGGATTTCGGTTATCAAGGAAATGAAAGCAATGCTGATATGTCGGGAAAAATTAGTCCTGGAAATGGGAGGTTTCACCTTGATAGATTGTCTGCTGCAGCTATACCCATTAAAGTTTGTGGACTTTCTCTGGTATTCTGCTGCAAGTTTGCTAACTCATTGGAGTAATTATCATACTTACAAATGAAATGATATTTTTGCAGGACGACCTTTCTTCTTTCTCTGATGAACAATGGACAAATTTGATTGTTGGTCAGCCACAAAAGGTGCTCAAAAAAGACAAGAACTTATATTTTCTGCATGTTTTCGTTTTTTATGAATTAGAGTATTTAAACTTAGAGAATTTAGAACTGAAGGAGCGAAAATGGGTTGCATTATCCTTCTTTTCCTCACAGTCCTTGTGTCATGGCATTAGATCAAATGGTAGGAACGTTTAAGTGCTCAGCAGTTTTTTGCTGAAGTTTTCTTGTTTCTTTGGAATATTCATTATTTCTTGTTCTTTTTCAGTTAATGCCTATGTTTATTATTTTAAAATGTTAGCTATCACCACCATCTGAAGGACATATTACAAGCCATCGGATAGACAATTCTTCTTGTACCCAGTCTCGAGCTGTTCCTGCTAATGGCACTGGTTGCAATGGTACTGCAAAACCACGTCGAGCTCGACGAGGCCAGGCCACTGATCCTCATAGTATTGCAGAGCGAGTGAGCATCCTATCTTAATGTGGACTAGTTTGTCAACTAATAAATTTACGTTACTGTGGTATTTGCTTAGTCATTTACTTTAACCCTGAAATGTTTTTTTATTGGTTTTTGCTAAAAAATATGGTTCAACTATTGTTGGTTTATGTGTATAAATTATTTGGTGTAGCTCCGTCGAGAAAAAATTGCCGAAAGGATGAAGAATTTACAGGAGCTTGTCCCTAATTCAAATAAGGTACAGCTGACTCTCTCCTTCCTCTGTTCATGTTGCAGAGCTTTGGTGCATCTTTTAAACTTCTTGTCAACAATACTTCAAAGATACCACTTCTAATGACTAGCCTGATCTATTTATTATTGTTTACAGTAAGTTCAATACAAAACCTTTTAGATGGGACAAGATACAGATGGATTAAAGTCAGAAGACGTTTTACTCTAATAATATGCGTCCGTTTTTTATAGCTAAACTTTATGCGGCTGAATTGTGTTAACTAAACAAGAGGAGAGTTGTATCTACTTAATATGAGTCCAGCTGCGGAGTATAACAATTGACCACGGAGATCGTTCACCATATAAAAAGTGCCAACAGTGCAGTCCATGCATGCCTCTGGTTTTGGGGCTATATTCTTATCTCATTATGCCAAGAAGACAATTCACAATTTGTTTTTTTAATGAAAACAATTCACAATTTTTTGTTCCTGCATCCAATTGGAATAAATACTGTTTTAAAAATTAAGTTGCTTGTGCAATTTTCGTTCATTTGTCACATTCTCATTGTGGCAATTGGCAACCGGCCTGTCTTTGTCTATCTTATAAGCAATAGATACCCTTAGAGTGGATTGAAATTAGGATCGTTTCTATATATGTTTAACTTTTTAAGAAATTGCTTGTTTATGGAAAATACTTCATATTACTTGAAAAAGGTTAGGAATTGCTTAAAGCTGAAGCATACTCTTACTTGGTGCAGGCAGATAAGGCATCAATGTTGGACGAAATCATTGACTATGTCAAGTTCCTGCAACTGCAAGTCAAGGTTTGCACCGTGCACTGCTTGACACGAACTCCCAAAATTTTCTTTTCACTTTTTCAATCACGTTAAATGAAGGTTCTAAGCATGAGTCGACTAGGTGCAGCTGGGGCAGTTGTTCCTCTACTGACAGATTCGCAAGCTGAGGTGACCTACCGCTTCCTTTCTACTTATCTTCTCAATATTTTTCATAATTATCAGCAGGATGTCATTATTCTCATTTCGAAAAAAGCAAGTCAAATTAGAAGGGGACTAGGTGGTTGTGCAACCAGCATAATTTTCTCTTAGTCAATCTTTTCTTTTCTGGAAGGGTATAACCAACAGCTCGTCTTCTTTTAAGCTGCAGTTATGAAAATATAGTCTAATTTTTCTTTGATTAAACAAAAGGATGATCATATAGGGTGTCTGCCTCTTTTCTTGTTCATTTGGAAAAATCTTTTCCAGATGTTTGATAGCTCCTGTCACTTATTCTTAGCGTGCGAGTCCAGTGCAATCTTTACATATTCTACTTATTTTAAAGAAAATTCCTATTTTGCTAGTCCAATAAAAGTTACCACATTGTGTACTAGGTTCTAGACATACAAATAAAATCTTTTGTTATGAATAAACAAGATAGTAAGAATTTGCGCATATGCCAAGATATCAGTTATCTTTGACCTCTTAGCCCAGAGTACAATAATTCAAATTTTCATCACTAGAACTAGCTTACATCCAACATTTGTGGCATGTCCCTCCCTACAACTATCGAATTCAGAATTCCCAGAATTGCCTATATTTTGAGTATTTGCATGTTAACTAGGTCAGTGGATCAAAAGCATCTTTGCGTACCTTTTAACTACAAAACTTGATTCTAATATTTAAACATGTACATGACTAAAACAAGTAAGCTAAGTTAGAAAACAATGCATGCTCAGAATAGACATGCACTATTCTCCACCATTTATTTGCCTGATTGCATCAGATTCTTGAAACGTTAGGCCATTTGTTTCTCTGAAGAACAACTTTAGGCCATTTGGAACAGTAACACTTCCAAGATTCTCAGCTGTCATTCTTCTGAAAGATTTTAACTTTAGAAGATTAATCATCTCTTTCGGGTTTCTCTTCTCAACTTGGAGTTTGATTTATCTCTTATTTTCTATTATTTCCTAAATCTCCAGGGCTCCGGTAGCCTGCTCTTATCATCCTCCGTTGGGCAGGGAAGCTCAGAAAACTCTGATTCGGAAGACAACTTAGCATTCGAACTGGAAGTCGTGAAGCTCATGGAAGCCAATGTCACCACTGCGATGCAGTACCTCCAGAACAAGGGCCTCTGCCTCATGCCAATAGCCCTTGCCACCGCAATATCAAACCAGAAAGGCTCCTCCACGGTCGCGATACCCCCTGACCGAAGAAAACCGACAGCTATCCACAGACCAGGGTCCACAGGCAGCAACTGCAATGAAAATGAAGGAACCGTGGTTAAAGAAGAAGCTTTCCAGTTGAACGACAAAGCAAGAGAATCCAATGGCAAGGGGAATTAATCAGACTATCTGAAAATATATGACATGCTATTCTGTTCAATCAACTTGCTAGTAGAGAATCCAGTTTGACGGTGATCAAGGTGCTGCTAATGGTTCCACGGTCTACTGATGTATAGGGGTTTTAATTCCGTGTTGAGGATGTAGTGGACAAGTAGAGGAGGAAAATAGCGTGCACACACACACACACAAACCATGCGTGTGAAAGCTTAATATGCATGTCTTTGTGTGTGAAGAATGAGGCAATTAATTTAATCAGATAGTAAGATGTAGGGTTTTAACTCCTTGTGCACCTGAAGAGGACCCAAGACGTGGAAAAAGCTATCTTTTTAAGTAAATATGTGATATTATATCTTCACGGCAATGCCTAAACTTTCAGGTATGATCTAGTAAATCCTTCTTGCTTTTGAGAAAAAAATGGCTTTCAAGTATTTTTTGGAAGAATTTATTTGCACAGAAAAAGCAACAGATTTAGTGCATATTGGAGACTCATAGGCAATGTTTGACATAGAAAAATTAAAAATTAATTTTAAAATCTAATTTTAAGGAGAAATTTTTTTTGAATGATCTTTCTGTGTACCATTAGAGGAGCTTACTCTACTAATTTTAAGGAGAAATTATGAATGAGGATGGATTTCGAAATCAGCCTTTACTTCAACTATGTCAAAAATGATCCAGAGTGTACACACTTCATATGTATGCAGAAAATGAAAAGAGACAAATGCTGGACCTGTGCAGGTTAAACTTATTCTCAAAATCATATTTTTCTAAACTTTATTGAATTTTCCCCAACAGGTTAATTGTTATCACTCTCTATGCTGCTGCTAAGATCTTTCTTTGCCCATAAGATTGATGAGCTCTTGCAACGAGTTGACGAAGATGAGCAGGAGATGCTTTTGACGACGACGGCGGCGGCGATAAATTTTTCGATCTTTCCCTCATCATCAACGAATGATCCAGTAGTTCCTTCCTCTCATCTCGCAGAATTTGGCGACGACGGCATTCCTTGCTGCAAAATCCCTTATCACCCCTGCGTTAAACACAGGTCCTAAATTTACAATATATCCTCATCTTATCTTAGTTAATCAAAACAAAACTCAAAAGCTATCGTCGTCACAAATTATATCCGCATATATAAGCTCGGAAAACTGCATCTTCTTCCCCTAAACGATTAACTTGAGCTCATTTTATCATCCACATATATATATATATCTAATAATTGATATTTGAAAGAAAAAGAGGGAAAAAAAAACCATAAGTCTACAGCCTCATGCGGAGATTGATCACATAAACAAATTTTTTAATTCGATACAGTAACTATACTTGATCAAATCAGTTTATAGCGTAAACTGACTTATGGAAACTAAAAAAAATTATTTGAAATTTATTATATCTTGACTTATTGGAATTAAAATGATCAAAGAAAAGTATTGAGTACCTATACATGTAAATATCCTTGTGAGGGCAAAGCTCCCTCTTGCACAGGAAGCAAGCTTTAAGTAAGCCCATCAATGGCGGCGAAACCTTTGAAGACGAGGGTGATGAAGAAGGCTTCTTCAATGAACACTTGATGACAACATTATTTCTACGTCCATCTCCCGAGTGCTGAATGAGAATCCGAAGCCCTTCAATTTTGGTCTCCTGTGCCGCTAGGTTGGAGCTCCCAGATTGGTCTCTAATGGCGGATGCTTCAATCTTTGTGGCCTCTTCTTCTTCTTGAAGGTGGAAGATGCTCCTCCTCCTTGTGAGCATCTTTGGGTATTAGGAGGAGGGAGGGGAAGATGGACTTGTATTTGTGGAGGAGACTCTTTGCATGTAATTATATATTAGCTAGAGAGATGGAAGAAGAGGAGGGAATATAACGATGGATTCTTGTATATAAATATTTTTTTTATTAGTTAAGTTTACTAAGAAACTCTATAATATTAAGACGAATAAGTTATGAACTCTTAAATCATTGCTTACAACATAATTATAGAGAAGTGATTATTGTAGATTTTATCATCAACAACATGAAGTGGTAAATCATGGAAGTTAGTAAAGAAAGGGAGGTGTTATTAATAATTGCTGAGAGAATATCCCTCAAAATTTGTTGGAATATTATGTTCTTGGTAAGTGGACTACAGCAATCCACATGCGAAATTAGGAAAAAGAAAGAAAAGGCCAAGTGCAGCTCATCTTTATGCTCTCCGAGAGACTTGTATGAAATAATTTTTTTTTTAAGGAAAAAAGGTGTGCACAAGTTGGAGGTATAAAATAATGCTCGTTTTATTGATTGGTGCCAAGTTTTCAAGTGATTATATTTTGAGCCTCCATGATGTTGCGTGTCTTCATCCGTGTAGGAAGAGAGTATAAGCTTCCAAAATGCTTCATGGCAAAGAAAGGAATATTGTTGAGTTTGTGGGGAGATGGAGATATGCATCAGTTTTATTTATTATTTTAAGATAAATAATTATATATATAATTAAATTTGTCACATACTGAATTAAGAAATAGTAAAACATCTAATTACATGCTTAAAGTTGGCATTGTTTACATAGTTAAACTTGTTATTGTTATCCAGAGTACCTGAGTTTAAAACATTATTATTTTCCTGTTATAAATTAGGGAATTTAATCTGATTAAGCTCTACCCGTAATAAAGCGACATCTTGTTCATCCAACAATTTGTATATGTTTGTATGTGTATTTACTGTTATGAAATCACTGGAAGGATATTGAAAAATTGTCAAGCTATTAGTGTGCTTGAGAGCCTCTTCCTAAAATAGTGCTGCGTCTGAGTTGGATTTCGTTTACATTTAAACTCGAATCGAGTCCAACTTGCAAACTTGAGCTTACAAACAGTAATGAGGAGAGCACGAGATAAATTTTTTGTTGTTTAAGTTCGGGTCATTGAATAGACAAGAATAAGAACTTCCACCAAGATCATGGCCATTTTGAATTGCAGTAAAAGCTCGGGAGTGACTTCAATCACATGAACAAACTAGGATATTATGATCTCTTCATATAAGTATGAGAAAATTCTACAGCCTGATGCTGAAAAGATAGCATGTTATCTCATTTTATCAAAAGAAAATAACAACAGCCTTTTTAACAGGAAGAACCAACTACAAGTGGCCATCAACATAAACGTGAAACGGAACGAAACTAGTTCACATGATTACGATGATTAAAACTATCTCAGCAGGCAAAGAGGCTGCAAAATTAGAAAAAACTTTATTTACTTCGTCTCACTTTCAGAGTGTGATGATGAGATCTCACTGAGGATTTGGTGGCCTGCCGTTGGCTGCTGCAACCCTGGAACCCCATTCAAGCAGCTCTTTGCTGGTATCATCCTTGTGCACAATGACCTCAATGAAACACAGGCAATCCTTCTTTTCCCCCGTTGCTGTAGCAATCGCCTGCTTCAGCTCCTCCTCATAGTTCACCTGCAAAAAAGCATGGTTTGTTCTTAATCTTAAATCACTTAGTTGTTCCTTTCCTTTCCTTTCCTATGGGCTTTAGCTTTTGGGACAATTTATCGCTGAAACAAATTTAGCATCCCCTTACGGGACTAGGATTTAGATCATAACAACTTAAATTGCTATATATTTCATTTTAAAAAGTAAAATGTAATAAAGTCAGATTCAGGATCTATGAGGTGACCATGCTCACCTTAGTAGTCCAGCAATTGCCCTCGCCATTGTGAATGGCATCCATAAATCCAGTATAGTTCCAGTTCTTGATGACATTGTAAGGGCCATCGTGAATCTCAACCTCAATTGTGTATCCTCCATTGTTTATTAGGAAGATGATGGTATTCTGCTTGCACCTCAGCATTGTCGACACATCCTGAGCTGTCACCTTAAGTTGACAAGAAGCAAAGGTTAGAAGTTGGGATTATTAAGAAGAATCTTAGACGTGATCATTTATGCATGAATTGAAGGCAATACTTGGAAGCTTCCATCGCCAATGCAAGCAATGACACGCTTATCCGTTGCAGCTTGAGCATACCCCAGCGTTGCCCCAACCGACCAGCCAATTGATCCATACTGCATTTGGAACTCATATCTACAAGTGAAGAACATTCCTGTCAGTATAAACTAGAAAGAGAATACCAGGCGGTGCTTAATTTCGCAGAGCTTACCCACATCCCTCGGGCAATTTAAGCTTTTGGCAATTGAACCATGAGTCCCCTGTCTCTGCAATTACTGCAGTGTCGCCTGATAACATCTGCTGAATGTGCTTGAAGAGCACATTGACCCTTAAAGGTTCATTTGCCTCACACTTCAGTGGCTCGCCGTCTGGCACAAAGATCCTGCGGTAGTTGTCATAAGCATTGGTATTCTTATTAACTCGTTTGGCGAGCGCTTCGAGGAAATCCTTCATCAGAATGCAACCAAAAGTCGGCCCATTTCCAATCACTACTCGTTCAGGTTGGACAATTATGGCCTTCTCCTTCTTGAGGAGGAGGGAGTACCCGACGGAGCTATAGTCATTGAAGATAGGACCGGCGAAGAGGTAGGCATCAGCCGACTCCACAATTTCAGCGCAGAAGGCCGTGCTCACTGCGCCCCAGTAGGTGCCGATGAAACGGGAGTGTGTCTCCGGGACGAGACCCTTGGCCGACGGCATCACGGCCACGGGGTAGCCACTAGCGTCAGCAAGCTCCACGAAGGCCTGGCCGGCCTTGGCAAACCGGAGTTTGGGGCCGCCGACCAGGACCGGCTTCACGGCCTTGTTCAAGAACTGCGCAGCGGCCTCAACCGCAGCCTCCATTCCCATTTGGTTGCTCAATCTAGCAGTGAAAGTATCATCATCTCCCCCCTCCAAAATATGATCTCTATCTCATTGCAAGAAGAAAACAAAGAAAAAAAGGGTCGAAGAGAAGCTTACTTGGGGGCGAGGCAAAAGGGCACGGGATCGCGGCTGAAGGTGGGATGCGGAATACCAGGGAGATTGCAACTGATGCTGATGTAGACCGGCTTTCTCTCCTTAAGCGCGGTAGAAATAGCAGTATCGATGAGCTCGTGAGCATCCTCGAGGTTGTTCACGACCGCCTATGATCAAAGCACATCACAAGATTCCAACCTTGTTCGCCAAACTTTATTCTCCAAAAGGAATAAATGCCCATGCAGAATCAATCGTACCTGGAAGCAGGTGACCGTCTGGAAGCACCGGAGCTCCTGGGAGAAGTCGGCGAGGCCGATGGTGTGATGGAGGATGCGGTTCGTGCCGTAGTCATTGGAGTTGGGGCCACCGACGATGCAAATGACCGGGAGGTTCTCGCTGTAGGCGCCCGCGATGGCGTTGATCACGCTTAGCCCGCCGACAGTGAAGGTCACGACGCAGGCGCCGACGCCGCGGCAGCGGGCGTAGCCGTCGGCGGCGTACCCGGCGTTAAGCTCGTTGCAGCAACCGATGAGGTTGAGCTCCGGCTCCGCGATGAGGTGATCGAGGAGCGTGAGGTTGAAGTCGCCAGGCACGGAGAAGACATCGTTGGCGCCGATCTGGACCAGGCGGCGAGCGATGTGGCGGCCAAGCGTGGCCTCCGGCGAGATACTCCCATGCCCCCCGGTCGCCACGGCGGAGGAGGGGACCGATGGCGGGCAGCCCACAGCTCCGTTGGCCGTCACCTCCGCCCCGGCGTCCACCGATCCGACCGAGCTATCCATCGCCGAAGTGCGAAGCGTGGATTTGTCTTCTTTTCCCCCGAAAAAGATCGAATTATTTTAATCCTCGCTTTCGTTGATTTCCAGATGACGAGGTGATTGCTCTTCTTATATACACCCAGGAGGACAAATGAACCATGACGTACTCTCACTCCTCTGATAATTGACCCAGATCCACACCCTCGTTTTTTATTGGAGCGATCGGGTAGGTCCGACATTTTCACATCAAACGTTAAGGATCAAGTGAGTATGAGAACAAAACACGGAACCGTGACCAATGCCTCAAAAAAGGGAATCAACTAGACGTTTCACCCATTCAACCCGAACTCGCTACCCTACCTTCCTTTCTATTGGACAGATCAGCGCGCGTCCCACGGCACCGACTGAATTGGTAGGGAGGGTAAACAAGGGCGAGTACGAGAGCAGGGAACGATGCACGGGTGGTGATCGAGGGGGAAACGTTGGGGGGTTCGGAGAGGAGTTCTCGCACCGTGAGAGGAGGGCCGTCGGATGATGGGGGGGGAGGACTGGGTCACATGCGGTGAGGATACCTTCCCTTTCTCGAACGGTCCAGGCGCGGAGATTCTTGCGGCGAGGAGAGGAGTCGCTGGGCGGTCGCGGAGTGATTGAGTCACGGGGAGGGTGCGCGGACGCAGGGAAAAGGCGGTGAGCGGAGAGCGGGATGACCACCACGTGACCTCCGGGGGGGAGGGGGCCAGGAAAAAGAAAACGGTGTCATTTTTGCTCGCTTTTTGCATAGCAAAATGCGGTGGGGCACGAAAATATTTTATAATGGGAAGGTTTAGTGGATTGATGAGATAAGAGCGAACGGCGTCTGGTTGTGGGAAAAGTTCTAATTCGAGAAAGCGAACAAAGAACATTTGCGTTAGCACACATAATTGGGTGGAAAAATAATAAGCTTCGAATTTGAGTTTACAGGTAAGTAGAATTTTTAATATAAGAAAGAAGGGTTATATATAATATTTGGTCCATTTTTACTGAAGACTAAGAAAAAGATAAATAATTGTAAAGGTTTTTTAATAGTAAAATAAAAGTTGGGCAAATATGTGAAAAAAATGATATTCAGATGAAAATTCAAGTTATTTAATTATCTATCTTTTTTTTTATGTAAATTTTTAAAAATCTACATAATTTTTTTTAAAATGTTTCTAGATTTTAGTACATGATCTATTTTAATTGCTTATTAGATAATTTTAAGTGACCTTAAGTTATACTTCAAAGATTAGGAATATCTTATCTTATATGCTAAGGTTATGGGTACGAGCAGTACTTACTTTATACTTAAACGTAGAATAAAATAATATAGGACGAGGCTTGGGTGACAGTACTAACCCAAGATGTATAGATACAATATAAAACTAAATAAATTAAAAAGATTTATTCTCTTATATAAATCATATAACTTGAATATTAAAAATAATGCTGTTAATTTGCATACATTTTAAATTAATTATGGTATGCCACTTAGTGTATATATATATATATTATAAATCGTATGAAGGCTTTAGGTGTCATGTTGTTGGATGACCATAACTACATACGCGTGCATCTCTTGACACAACAGCATCAATTAACCTACTGTCCTAAGTTGCGTTGCCAATTAACCATCTATCTTTATATACATATGAAGACGTTTGAAATTAATTTGCAATGCACTACTTTTGATGCCCATTCCAAACAAGATCTTCCCTTTTCCAAAGTATTTGCTCGCCAAGTTCCAACCCTTCTTTTCATTATCATTCGATGCATGTCTAAGTCTAACCCTCTTTGCCTACTCCTTTCCTTCTTCTTTACTCGAAAGAATTAAGTACTTCATGCATCTGATGCCTAAATGTTATTATTATCATCTAAGCAAGAAAACCTTCTTATTATACTTCACATACAACTGTAACTGTATATATAGAAGCTTAAGTAATTTTATTAGCTAGTACATTAAAAAGAAAATACTGAAATATAAAGCTCCTGGGAAAAGAAGAAGAAATTATTATGATAATATTCGATCCACAACATCAAATATAAATGATTTTTTTGTTGCTGGAGATACAATCAACATTTTAACTTATGCCTCTCAGTAGTCTACCATCATTAGTTAAGAAATTAAACGATATATAAATAAAATGCTTAGAAGCTACCATATGCATGCGTTGATACATGATATGAATAATTTATCAGAATTAAGAGGGAGGGACATGCCACATATATTAATAATTAGTTTATAATTTACTTAAGATATTGCATTCTGACTCTTACTGATTAACTACGGATATGCAGGAGGATTAATTTGGCTATCTAACTATGATTCTTTATTCACTCTTCATATAAAACCCTAGCTCGGACAATTGATCACCTTCCAAGTATATAGTACAAAAAAATCCTATGGATTTATCGAAGAATTATATAATTAATCTTCGGATTGTTGGGAATTGGAATAATTAATGATCGATCGATCTCATGCATGCAAAAATTAGAAACCCTAATTCGAGATCACTCATATGTCGAAGAAGAATGGATCGGCGTCATCCCAAATGTAAGTCTCGTAGTCGTCGTACCCCCACAGCGGCGGCGGCGACGACACCAGCGGCGGAGCCGCCGCCGCCGACCCGGAGCTATCCGCCGTCGTCATCACCGGCGGGCACGAGATCGAGAGGCTCGAGCTCACCGACCCCGCCAGGGAGCTGATCTCCTCGAGCGTCGCAGCCGCTGCCCCGAACCCGAGCTGCTGGTTCTGCAGGTCCTGGGCCGCCTGCGGCGGCTGCACCGCCGGCGCCGCCATGATCGTGCTGTCCGTCATGTTCGCGTAGAGGAATGGCGGGGAGGGGAAGGCGTAGGAGGAGGGCGGGAGGAGCGGGAAGTGGAAGCCGGCAGCGGGACGGGGGAGGATGGGACGGAGAGTGGCGGCGGCGGAGGTGGAGGAGGAAGTGTTGGTGGCGGAGTGGGAGTGCGCGGCTGGCGAGGACGAGGAGGGGGATTGGAGGTTGAGCTGGGCGCGGGGGCCGTAGAGGATGAGGGCAGCTCGATCATAGGCCTTGGCGGCGTCCTCGGCGGTGGCGAAGGTGCCGAGCCATTTGCGAGTGCGCTTCCGCGGCTCGCGGATCTCCGCCACCCACTTTCCCCAGCTCCGCTGGCGGACCCCGCGGTAGCGGAACTTGCCGTTCTCGGGGCCGCCCTTGCCCTTGCCCCGGCGGCCGGAGCTGGAGGAAGAGGAGGAGGCCGCCGAGCCGGACGCCGAGGTGGTAGCCGCGGCGCTGCTGGTGGAGGAGGGCGAATACTGTTCTATTGGGGAATCGAGGAGGTGGTGGTGATCCATGAAATGGGAAGGGATGCGTGAGATCGAGAAATGGATTAATTAGGGTTTTGGAGTTGGGGAGGAGGAAGGAGGAGGGGGAGTAGGAGGGAGGTGGGGATTCCTTGGAGAAGGCAGTGTTTGGGTGGGAAGGGCGGTGGTCATATGCAGCAGCAGGAGGTAGCAGACGAGGGTAATATATATATTTATATATATATAGTGGGGTATAGATGATGATGATAAAGAAATAAAGAACACTCAAAGAGGAAAGGGGAATGGAATTGTAGAGGGTGGGGTTCTTTTTACTGCATGCATGCATGGTTTGGAATTTGATAAGGAAGGACATTAGCAGGAAGGAACAAGCTTTTTGTGTGTAGCAGAAGTCTGTAGTTCTAAGTACTCGGTCTTCTTTATTAGTTAATTTGAGATAGCTTGACATATGTAGGTATGATGTATCTAATTAAGTCCTAGCCATCTAGTAAAAAAGGTCAATATCTATCAACTTCTACTCGCGTATCTCGCTCACACGTTTAATATCTAACCCTAGCTAGGCCTTCTTTTGCAGGAACCCTTTGTTTTTAAGCAAAGAGGGACTGCTGACCCACCAATTTTTTTCCTTTTGTAAAATTAAAGGAGAATGCCATGGTGCAGTGCATGCATGCCCCAGGTTAGGTACTGCTTGTGAGGGCGAGCTGGAGATGATGAGTTCTTCCTTTAATGTTCCAAGAATATATGTCTAGGTCACACCTCTTTGTGTTTCTTCCAATGCAAACATAATAGGATGAAATGAATAATGCAGGCAATTGGATTCTTAATTAACTTGGTTAACCTTGTTGCCCGCGATGTTGCTGAATACAGTGTTCATTTTAACTGCTTTCAGACTTGCAGTCTTTCAGTATCTGCTTACGAGAGAGAGGATTGTTTTCCCCCAAAAAGAGCGAGAGAGAGAGAGAGGTATTAAAGCCAGAGAAAGAGAGGAGAGAGATGCTTCGTTCTTCCCAAAGAGAGAGGGAAAGAGAAAGCGACAGTAACAAAAGCTCCAAAACCAGTATAACAGTAATCAGTAATGCAGTAAATATAAGCAAAGGTGGAGGGAGAGAGAGAGAGAGGGAAGACATATTGAGCAGTAATAAGCACAGGGAGGAGACAAGGAGATGGATGCGGCTGGATGAAGAAGAAGAAGAAGGTGAACTGATGAAGAGGAAGAGGGAGAGCGCTTTGGAAACAAGCGACCTGTTAATATTATATACATATATCTATAAATTAACTGTCTTCAGTCTTCAAGGCAAGCGACACTGCCACTGCGCTGGATTCTGCCTGCATCGCTTTATTTGTTTATTCATTCTTCTAAATTTGCTGCCATTTATCACGAACTAAATTTATATGAAAAGATTAATTAAAACCATATGTGGGAGCCGAAGAGCGAGAAATCAAACCTTGGAACTTGATCTCCCCTTCCTTCTTTTTTCTTGATGACCTTACGAACCTGCAACTCCCATTCGTCCCCGACGTCTTCTCTGTCTTGTTTGTCTTTTGCCTTTGCTTGCGGTTCTCGTTTAATTAATCGGAAGAAGGTGCAGTGCATGGAAGAGATTAAATTTGCGCATTGATTTGTGAGCTTTTTGTGGCGCATTGGATGAGGCAGCCTGCAGCTGCAGCTGTGACTTTTTGACCTTATTGATTTGTTTGTCCTGAACAGGCCGGTAAGTTGGAAAACGTCGAAGGGCTTAAATTATCTCTTGGTCAATTAAGTTGACGAATACCCCATTCATACGTAGTATGCACTCTAACTAGTTTTTTTTTCCTGCTAAATTCACTCTGCTAAATTCGAGTTAAAAAATATAATATTAAGCTTATGCTTTCGATGTATTAAATTATATTATCTTAGTAGTTTCATTTTCTATTGTATTAGTAGTTTATCTTGTTACTTACTATTTAGGTTAGATGAGTTTGGAATGAAAAAAAAATACTAATTTTGATCCTATTTACCGTTATATATCGGATCACCGGCCACTGTACAACGATGAAAATTTAAAAGGATTATATTATATATAATCTCGGCTGAACCGGATGGCCCGATTCGATCCGACAAAAGGAGGTTCTACAGCCACCGCTTGGGGTGGGGCTGATGCGATCGCCGTCTCTCTCGTCTCCCCGTTGCTTTCCCCATCTCGGAGTCGGTCGTCGGGGGAAACTATTCGCCGATGGCGTCTTCGAGCAATGCCAAGCAGAAGAAGATAGCAGAGGAAGACGATGAAGAGGAAGAGGAAGAGGAGGAAGAAAAGGTGGAGGAGGTATTATCGCCTGTCTTCTAATTCCGCCTTTTTTTTTGGTTCCTTACACTTCTTGATTCGACAAAGTTAATCGTACCAAGTTGATCCGTGCTTATTCATTTCGATCGGTGAATGTTTCCTTTCGGAGATTGTTCCAACTTTTCCTCTTTATCGACTGAAGGCTTGGTTGTCGTTTGATTTATGCTAAAAGGATGCAATTGTTTGTTTGCAAGAATTACTGATTTGAGATCTGTATCAGATGACCGGGTTTTAGGGATCTTAAAAGTTTTCTACATTGTATATGGGTGATTGGAATATGGAAAGATGTCGAATTGCGTTTGACAATAGACATTATATGATAAGACGACCCAAATTTTTTCACAAAGTATCGGTAGTTGCTAATTTTTAGTTATAGCATCTATATCACGGATGCTAAGCTCTTCTTAGTTGTCTCTAGGTTACTGGAGTTTCGCAATATATCACATTGTTTACCTATAACGACGACTTTTAGGGGTTTCTCGATCCTGAAATAACCTGTTGAAAGTTGGGATTAGTGCCATTGTTTCATGGAGGATAATTGTTTTGGAGCTAGGGGGGCTGAGGTTCTAAATTCATCTTTTTCTGTTTTGATATATCGACCTTCTGGTGTATATGTGATCACTTGTTTCGTAAGGTGTCTCCAACGAGAGAACATGCGATGGTTGAGTATGGATTCTACAGTCAAGTTTATGCCTCTTCTTCAGCTTTCATTTTTTAATAAGCTGAGTTTACGAATTTTTCGCAGTTAATTTCATCATTGGCTTTAGTACTCTCTTTTTTCCTGGCATTAAACTTTCAATGAACTGGCCAATGCTAATTTTATTTTGTCAAAATAAACTTACATATTACGGCGTTTGTATGAAACGTTCAACTCTGTCTCCTCTAACAAACAATATTCACTCTGTTGAAATTATTATGTATTTTCTTCTTTTCTTTTCATCATAGAAGATTGCCTAGAAATGTTGATGGTCAAACAAATTGTTTAAGGGTTTACTTTCTCTACAGCTTGAGAGATTTGATGATTTCACACTTGCTTCTTCATGGGAAAGGTACCTCTTCGATATGAGCAGCGAGCTAGATATATGTAGTTCTCTCTTGCATTATTGATGTAGACAACTTATTTATAGATTGCTGTAGTAAGCATTGTTCGTAAACTTTTTCATATGTGGGTTTCTGTAGATTCTGGAATTGGCTAATCCTTTAACCTTTCTAGGTTCATATCTGAAATTGAGGCCACTTGCCGTGCATGGATGGTCGATGGGCCAAAAATTCTGGTGGTATGGTATTTTCTCCTTTTCTTGATGATACATTTATGATTCATTTAACCATGAATCTTTGATTAGAAGCTCTACTTTAGTTGAAAAATATTTTTAGCATAAGACTGCTCATGATTCTGAGGTATGATGTTCCATAGCTGTATTGTTTTTTTGAGAAGTTAGTTATTTGAAGAGTAACAATAGCATTTACTACTCAAGGATGACTGGAATTTGTAAAAGTTCTGTTAATCTCAAAATTCTTAAGTGATTTAATTCTGTTCGGAAAAAAACTCTGCCTCCAAATAGGCAAAAGGACTTCCTGGAGTAATGGTTCAACGGTTTGTGAATGATAGATTAATTTTACAGTCCCAACCAGAAAAAAGTCTAGGTCATTTGGATACTATCTTGATTATCTGTTTCCAAGTTGTTTTTATTTCATTCACTTGATTCTTCATCTTACTGCTTTCTGGTGATAAGAAACTATGACAGGATTTGTCCTTTGCCTTCAGTAATTTCAGCTACATTCTCATTTGTGTCATTGTGCTTAAATTATATGCTACTTATAACAAGAATTACAAATATGCCTCTTTGTAAGGGTAGGTTGCTTATGTTGGCTCTCCCTGTATGTCATAGTGGTGGAACCCTTGAACAAGACCAACACTAAGTAGCTTCATATCATTGTTTTCATGTGATCTAGGCTTCAGATTGCCTTAACATACTTCTCCTGATCATTTCTATCACTCTCCAGGTTGATAATTAGTTGTCATAATATCCTGGTGATTTGACATTGATGTCAATAGAAATTTATACTTTTTTTTCCTTTTGCAGGAAAAGCATGCTGAACGCTTGGGTTCACGAAAAAATTTATATAAGGTCAAATCTGAAACGAAGTATGGCACAAAGTTGTACTGCATTGAGTATTACTTTTGCATCCCTAGCAATGGTAAATGAACACATCCATTTATGTCCTCTATGGAGTCATTCTAAATGACATTGCTATTGATCCCTTAAAGCTTCCACCATTACAGAAAAAGCTTCATTTTGGGATGATAATTTGCATGATCTGCAGCTGTCCTTTGGAGTGTCTGACTTTCTGGTATGCTTTTGTTTGTTTATCAACTTTGCATAAAATTAAATCCATAGAATTGTTATGGCATGTTCATACAGGCCTGCACCACAATGGCACCATATTAGTTAACACATTAAGTTAATTATGAACTCTTTCATGACCAGGTCATTGCACCTTTAAGTGCAAGTGGTGTGGTCCTTGATGCACCTGAATCAACAAAGCTACTAAGTGCTGTTGCAATAGCTTTGACAAACTGTAGCAGGTGAGTGGCCTAATCAAATATTCATCAGGCCAGGCCTACCTATGGATTATTTTTTTTAGATGATCAGAATACATAATAATTATGGATTAAATATAATTTTTTATCAAAGAAAATATACAAAACTAACATGAATGAATATGTATAATATGCTCATTTTTTGAATTCATATCATATGAACCGGAAATTTATCTACTTACAAATATCCATGCAATTCCTGCATGATGTTTTGGCCTTATAGATGATAATAAGTTAACTAAGATAAATAATTTCCAATGGATGAACTATTTGCTGATGTTCTAAATGTGAACAACATGACCGTCCAAAGAGTCTTGAAAATATATATTCTTCCTCCAGTTTTTGATGCTTTTGTATATTCCTTGGTTCATGGGTAGAAAAAACGAATAGATGATGGTTCTCATTTTGCAGTAATTGGCCTGCATTTGTTCCTGTGCACGATCCTTCTCGGAAAGCATATATTGGGATCCAAAATTTAGGCCTTATTTTCACCAGAAGGTTTGATGCTGATAGGATCAGTAGCCAGGTTCCAATAAGACTCATGCATTTGGAGGGGCTTTATGAGTTATTTGTCTCAAAATTTGTGAGTTGCTTCCACCATAGTTTTCAATTTTTGATGTTACTCTTCTGATTATATCTTTTTCGAGATGTAGAAACCAAACTGTAGAATTTTTTAGCTGTATATATTCATCATTTGACACCTGCTCATCTGTTTCTACTGGCGATACCTGACTTTCCATGTCATGGTGGTTCTGTGGCTCCATTAGGTGCTTCTTCAAACTTCAGAATTTATTTTTTCAGTACTGACCTTGATTTATGCCTATTTCCTATAACCTAGGGAAGAATAGTTGAAATAGGATCTTTTGTTTCTGTTCTTTGGACCTACACATGGCCATCATGTCAATTCATCATTCTGTGGGTTTATTTGGTCCATGATCTTCTCTCAAACTTGAACCATGGAATTTCAGTTTTTTTTTTTTTTTTAAGCTTGATTTATGAATGTGCTTAACTAGGGAAAGAACAGCCACTATGGCAATCAATGCATTTCTTAAGTCTTAGCGCCTCCAATAAATTCAGACATCGAAAAGCTGCAAAATTGTGGTTATTAGAGATTCATTCTTCACAAATCATTTCAATTGTAGTCATATGGATTCATTCATAACAAATCATTTACTTTTTTTGCATCTTGGTGCGTCATCTGGACTGAAGTTTTCTTATTGAGAGATCTCTTTGCATGGACCAGGAATGGTTAAGAACATAAGGTTGCCGTGCAGTCCAAAAATCAAGAATTTCTTTTTTGATCTTTGCTTTATCAATGGCAAGAACTATCTTCTCAATTCTTCAACAGCTGAAAATAAGTGTCTTTGATTATGCATGTATATTGTAAAATATATGACATACCCTAGTAATTCTCCCATATATATGACATAACTTTTGTTTTTGGAGGTCTTAACTCCAGATGACTTTTCAGCAAGCTCTTTCAAGGTTGACTTTGCGATGAGGCTTACTTACAGAACTCCCCCATATGAATCTGACGATGAGATTGACAGTGTAGATCCTGAAGATAAAGAGTCAAGAGGAGATAATGTTACTGTTAATCATATAAAAACACAATGGGATGATGACTGCCCTTGGACAGAATGGTATTCTGCTGAGGATCCAGTGAAAGGTACCTTTGTATAATAAATGTATAACTCAGCTGATGTGCTGCATTTGGTATGTTAAATTTAAGCTTGAGAATGACTATTTCCTAATGCCTTCCTAGTAGTGCTTGTGTTTTTTCTAGTGGCAGAAAACACGAGATTGTAAATGTGCCTCCTGCTAAATAGGAAATATCAGTCATCAGATAAGACTAGCATTTATTTTTAGTGCCTAGTAGTTTGATGATAGCATGAGGTAGAAATGAGCAACTTTTTAGATTGGGAGTAGACTGGCTTGCCTAATGTGTGGACTGACTAAACTTGCAGTATACATATCTTTTAACATGACTTTGACAAGATTCAAATGCAGAATGTTGAGTTTAATCAGCTTAACCTCTTGTGTTCTTAACAACACTAAACACAAGTTAGTGGTGGAATAAAAGATCCATATACCAGGAACCTAAAAATTGGACATGGGACAATATGGATTTTTAGTCAAACATGGAACATCGAATTAGTAACCCAATATGCTTACCAATAGATAAAAAATAGAATAGTTTTGCAGTTTAGTTTTATAGTTTGTGATCATAGACATTTTAACCTTGTCTCTTTTGATGTTTGAAGATTCATAAAAGCAGTTGTAAGTTCCGTTATTGAATATATTTTTCTGCATATCAAATTCATCTTCATATTCCTCTAGGCTTTTAGAGATTGCAAGGTGAAAAGAACATATGCCCTCTATGATTCCTTGCTCTGGCCTTGCTGAGAATCTAACTTTTGTTGCATCTTTTGATCTTTCTACTGTATGTGTTGCTGCTATTGTCACATGTAAGTGAATGAAGCACTTAGTGTGAAATATGAGGGGATACTAGGTAACCCCTCTTAACATTCTGCCCGGGAATAATTTCAGCTGTTTCTTATGGTGACATGGGGAGATGAAATGGAAAAATCATAGAACAAAAAATGCAGTCATAGAATGGAGATAAAAAAAAAGAAATCTGGTAAAGAAAACAAGAAAATCCTTCCAATGAACAAACTTTTGTCTTGTAATTGATTTTAGAAAATAATTGCATATTAGATACAAGGAGGTTCATTAAGCCTGGTTCATGCAAAATTGTTATAGTTTAAGCCTTGTGGCAACAAATTTTAATACGTTCTCATATTTCTGCAACTAACTTCAGTTAATTCTATATAAGATGTGCAAATGTCGATATGTCAAAATGTGTAATGATTTCATCTATCCACTTTAAAATCGAGTTGTGGTTTTATGGCCTAGTATATATATGTTGTAAATCTATGCTATTCATTTGCCAGAGTTTATCAAGAAACCATATCTAGTTCTTTATGGTTCAATTAGTTGCGACAACCCATATGAAGACTTTGACAATGAATGGTAGTATTTTGGTGGTTTGACATGATCCTTCTTCTCTATTTCAGGTTTTGAGCTGGTTTCCATTTGGAAAAGCGGGATGTTTGAGGGTTCTGAGATGGCTGAACTAGAAAATGCTTCCTCATTTGATGCAGAAACATGGTTTATTTACCCTATTATATCCCCAAATATGTAAGAATTTTTTTTCAGACTTTGGGTTCACTCATTCTTTTGCCTGTCTTGTTGTTACTGTTACATCCGAGACTAGAGGGCTTTACAATTTTCTTCTAATTGCATCTTGCTTTTTATACAAAATTTCAAACATACTTTTTGGCTTTCAATTGTTTTTAGATAATTGATTATTATCTACCAACTTCTTGATAATAGGATGTCAGTTGTGGGAAGTCAACATTGTATCACCTTTTTGCAGCTCAGAGCATTTTAGATTTATGCCATTTCAATAAATTTTATTAAAGCATCCTTTTGGGGATTCTGGTAAAATAAATTATGATGTTGGAACAAGGATATTCTACTTTATTCTATTTGTTACTGCAACATGTAATCCTGACGATGTTTTATTGGGTTGTTGGTATTACTTAATTGTTTGAAATTTACCAAAATGTAAATCTATCTCTTTGTTTCTATACTATACCTTCAGCTATAAAGTGGATTCAACAAAAAAAGTGTTTTATCAAAATGCATGAACTATCAGCATATCTTAAGCAATCCCCCACATCCACAATTCATGAATCGTCTCTTGTATTTTTAAGTATCTGGGCTCCTTCCAATTATTTATCTTCTTAGTTTTTCTTTACTGTCCAGAATTTTGGACATTTATGATAAAAATGCACTTGTTGATATTTTTACATATCTACCACTTCTCGGGATTATCCATGCATCTATTTTGAACTGTCCTAATGCAAAAGAAAACATCTTAATATGCATTTATTATTTTATTTTGTGCAAAAATCTCTGCAACTTTCACATACTAAATCATTTGCAATAAGTTTCTTTTATCTTGTACGAATTGTTTCTTTTCCTCTGTTCTCTATACCTTTTGTTTTTATCCATCTTAATCTTGCTCTTGTCCATGCAGGAGGGTGAATTCCTTGGTGTTCAAATTTTTTATTTGTTGTTTTGTTTCAGTTTTATCACTATTTGTTAATTCTTTATAGGATAAATGAGTCACTTGGGAAGTTTGTTGGGTTTTCTTCGCAATTACGGCTTCTCATAAGTGCATTGGACACATCATTTGAGGCAAAATTTCTTGAAGATTTTATTTCAGGTTAAATTTTGCATCTATTACGTGTTCTAATAGTAATGCTGATGATAATTTGATTCATATTTTTTCTCATATCTTTCTCTGTGCTAGACAGCTGAAAATCCAGCATCTGATAATTCAAAATCTTCAACTGCTATACCTCCCCCGACGGTGATTGATCGAGCTCTGAGAGAAATTTTCAATAATGGTATGTTTCATAACATCCATCTGCAATCCTTTCTGTTATGGCAAGGCTAACTGTTACTCTACTACTTGATGCCATTACTATTGTTAGACAACAAATTATCACAAATGATACTAGTGCAAAATTCAAACTGTATTTTAGCTATTTATATTATTGCTTATACTTATAAAACATGGTTATCCACAATAAGTAGTTATTGGATACTTTATTTTTTTTGCATGTCCGTGAATTTGTAAAAACCTATTACTAACAATTTTTTACAAATAAGTTTTTGGGTAATCTTCCTCTAGCGAGAACTGAGCTGCAGTCTTGTTATCTGGAGGATTCTGCTTTTGGTTGTATCACCTCAAAGAGTTGTGGACCAACCCTTTTTAAACCTGATGTTATGATGTTTGAAAAACCTAGAGGCAGAAACTTATATATGCTGAAAAAGTAACATATGCACCACGTGGATAAAACAATAAAGTAAATGTATTTGATTTAATCAACAGAACAAGACTACCAATGCATGATCAGAGTATGCGTGATCACAATAAAGTAAGTTCTTTCATCAAATCTTAATTGATCAGAGTATGTCATCTCAAATGTTATGTAAAATGGTCTTAACACTTGTTCATCAAAACAGACTTTTGACTCCATTTACTGGTTTGCTTTAATAAGAACACAACACTATTTTTTTTCCTAAGATCTTTGTAGTTTGAATCATGCTAAAGAATTGACGTGTAAAATGGTTCCTTTTCTCACAGCCTGTGTATTTTGACAAAATTGATGATCCAATCAAATTAAATATGGCAGTGTAAGCCTGAGTAGTTACCAGTGTTGGTATCTAAAGAAAAATATAATTGTAAGTCTCCACATGTCTTTTTGTAATAGCTTATGAGTTGGGGAAATTTGGTCTTGCAATCAAATTTAATAAATATCATAACTGCAATTTTCTAAGTGTTTTTTGTATCTCTTTCTTTGTATTATGTGAATTGGATTTCCGTTCTTACCTTCAGGAGGTCAAGGCTTGCGTGTGGAAAGCCAGAATAAACACTCTCGTTCAATCAAAGGCGCTCCCCTACAATCCCTGTTTGCTCAATTTTGTCTGCATTCGCTCTGGGTTGGCGGTTGTAATATACGTGGTGTGCATCAACAGAATGTTGTTGCTTTCATTTTGACCTGAATGTATATTTATTTTTATGGATCGTATGGCACTGAGATACTTTAAAGTTCACTCTAATTATGTCGTCTGGTTTTGTTATTTATCTAGCTATAGCATCTCTCTGGATTGAATTTGTCCGAGAAGTTCGTTGGTGCTGGGAAGAGTCACAACCCTTGCCAAATATGCCAAAAGATTCCAACATCGATTTGTCTGCCTGTCTTATACATCAGAAGTTACAAATGGTAAGTTCTTGTCTTGGACATGCTTCTGGGTATTCTTACTTTCTTGCTGTATTCTGGCTCTCTTGAGTGTTGCAATGAGCACCATTGCACTTGGCATAACTTCATGTTCATTAATATAACATGTAGTTGATATGTTTGCTTAGCTTATTCTAAATTTTCATGTTAAAGTCGATCTATAGCATGATTCTTGCATGTTTGCCAACATATTATTTACATATAATTTGACACCTTTAGCTTTGTTTGGTAGAGGAAATATTTAAATATTATTCACTAATTTTTTCATAGAAAAGAAAATTAGAAAGTTATTTGGTATATAGTATTATTGGAAAAGAAAAAAAATGGTTGGGGAATAATTTTATAATATTTTTATTATTTAAAATAAGTTAAAATAACAGTGTAGTCTTTTTTTTTTAATTTAGTAAGTATTGAACTCATGACCTTCAATATAGAGTTTTACCACTATAACCAGATAAGCATGCACAATAACTAATAACCACACTGTGCACAATAGTGTGGTCATTTGAATGAATATTTTGAGAAATTTTTTTATGAATATCCCAATATTTTCTTCAACAAAATAACTAATTTTTTATGTGAATAAACTTTTGTTGCTAGAAAATTGAAATAAAAATTATATTCGGTGAACACATTATTATCAATTTCATTGCAAACAAGAAATATAATTCTTTTTGACCATCAAATACCACCTTGATAATCCATGTAGGAATCCTCTAGTTTGCCCAATCATTGATGTATACTTTTTGGTGCCAACTGTTATCAATCATCATTATTCCATTGAACTGTTAACTGCCATATCATGTTTACCCTGGTAAGCATCAGGTGTGCAAGTAAAAGAAGACCTTATTTATGTCAAAAAATGTTTTTCATGTCAATGTATACATTACGCCTTTGAGACAAACTGCTAAGTTATGTCCATTTTGATTTCTCATTATGCTTGATTTTATTAGTACATATCATATATGATTTTTAGTCATCAATAAAGTTTCTTGAGGTCTTTGAATATACTCACCAACATTATCATTATCATTATCATATTGGTCCTTTCCTTGTCAAGCTTGCTATATGCATTATCAAGAAAAACTTGAGCGATGATAATGATAATACCAGTGAAGATGTGAACCCTACTTCTGTTGATGAAAAGGTGACGTTACTTCTTGGATTCTCTACCTTTTTTGTTGGCTAGGGATGCATAGTAACGTTCCTGGCATGAAACAGGTGGATAACAGAGCTGATCCATCTGAGTCTATCAAAGACAATAACGAGAGGTAAACCATGCATTTAATGGTAGTTGTTTCCCTTATTTTTGCATTCTTAATTAAAACTATGTATTGCAGTCATCTCAGATCTTTTCCAAATCAAGATTCAGAACCAACCACATCAAGTTTGGGCAAGCAACTTAAGTATACAGAACCATCTCATGATCCACAAAAGCTAGATCAAGCACGTAAAGGATCAGCTGGCGTTGTGAGATCAATGATGTTGTTGCATTCTTACCAAGAGATGCATGTTCCATATACACAGGTTACTAGTGCATTTTATCCTCTTGTACACTTCTCCAGCGTAAAACATGATGGAGATGTGCTGAATAAACTTGCCATGGTGTCATTTTTAGAATGCACCGATTATGACAGAAGATATGCATGAAGAGAGGCTTCAAGCTGCTGAAGCTTTTGGTGATGCATTTGTAAGTGATCTATATTATTATTACTATACCAATATTTGTCTGAATCATAAATTTAAAAGGCTTTACACCACATCACATAAATGTTATGCGGTGGGAAATATGTGGATTAATGCAACTACTCTGTATATGTGGTCACAGATCTGTGTATGCACCTACAGAATCTGTCTAAACTAGTAATTTCTCTGGCTAGAACCTATTAATATGCTTAAACTAAGTACCAATCTGTTCAAATCTAATTTTCTGAATGTCTCTATCTACTTCTCTCAATGCTAGTATTTATCTCTTGATATGTGTTGATTAAGTTCCTAACAACTTGTAATGATATTTTTTGAATGGAGACTACATGTGCATTTGGATTAACTTTTTCTTGAATGTAACCCACATGCTTTTGTTGTTTCAAACATATAATGGATTATAATGGTTAATGGACATGACAGACTTTTTTATTCAACTGAAGCTAAGTTACAATTGATAATTTCTTGAATGCATGATATGACAAACAATGCAATGGTAATGCTTGGTTTTTATAGCTCTCTGTATTCGTCCTTTTTATTGTGGACACTGTACCCATTTGCTTGATGGGATATATGACATCTACTTATTTGTATGTTACAGAGCTTCTCTGGTCAGCTGGAAAAAGATATCCTCTCATCCGGTAAGCTTACCTGTAGCTTTTTTCTGCAGCCTTTACAAAATTTCATGTTTTTTCAATACCGTTATAATTTTTAGTTCTAAGTTAGTTTCTCCTTTTTTTCATCGAAACATTGTGCATTCTCGATTGTAAAACTATCACTAATTTTAGGTGCTGTCCACCTTTCCTTGTATGACACTTTTTCTTCTGTAACTTAATATGCATTACATCTCTTCAACTCCTGTTTCGTTTTTTTTTGTAAATTTTTGTTGGTTTAATCTCGTTTTATCCTTTTAAAGGAAATATTGTACCATTTGATATTGGTGAAATGAATGCAATGTTATTTTTCAAAAAAGCAATGCATTACATTTCATAAATTCATTTTAGTTAAACAACTATGAGAACAGCTAGCTGGGATGTCCCCTCTATTTGGAGTTGCCCACGTGGATTTTGCTCATTCAATTTTGTGCTATGTAGAGAAGTTTCCAAAGTTGAAATCAATCTCAATCGATCTTTTTTTGTTGCTAATATTAATGTTATTCTAGGTCTGTCCATAACTTCTCTCATTATTAGTCCTATTAGCTGCTTAGTCAAAGTATGTATAAAACTACAAATTAGAAAATTGTAACTCCATTTACATTGTTGGTAAAATAGACATGTCAGCATTCAAGGCTGCAAACCCAGATGCGGTGTTTGAAGATTTTATTCGGTGGCATTCCCCTGGTGATTGGGAGAAGGATGAAACAGTAGGCAGTGCAGGTGAAGAAAGTAACTGGCCTCCTCGCGGTAAACTTTCAGAACGCATGTCTGAACATGGGAACTTATGGCGGCAAATCTGGAACGCTTCTCCACCTTTGGCTATTTTTGAGCAGAAGCCTCTTCTTGATCCAATTCGAGAAGGAGAGAAGGTACTTATTTGGCCAAATGTGTTACCTTAGGGTTAAGGTGCTTGAGAAGTCATATGGTATTTATCAATCGTACTTGGGTCATAATATTCTTGCTAGGGCAACTAAATCTTAACATTGTCTTCTGAACTTTCTGGTATTATGGTTATCCCATAAGTTTAGATTGTGAAAGTCAGTATGCCGCTGACTACTTGTTTGTTCTAATTTGTTGCACATAGATGCAACTAAAGTATACAGTTTAGTAGTTCTCTAATCTTAATAATTGATATTATAAATAATTTTGGCTGCAACTCTGCAAGTGTTTGCAGAAGGGTCTGTGCATATTTGAACTGCTTCAGACCTGCTGAATAAATGGTGGTTATATATAACTTCAGCATAGTTTTACTTTTAGCAGCCATGAACACTTGTATACTTGAAAGTCAGAGGGCCACTAGCTAACTGTTGGTAAAAATGTAGTTGAACTCTATAACTAAATCTGGAATTTTACTTACATGTATATGTTTATCAAATGCTTTTTGCCCCACTGCTAACTTGTTGGGATTTGCTCTCCCATAGCTTATTTTCTACATGGCCGCATTATTAATTATGTTAAATAGCGTTTTTATTTGTCGACAATCATCCAAGACTTATTAAACTAGAAATAAAAAGATAAGTGCTTAGTATTTTTATGATTTTTCCAGATACTCCATTACCTTGAAACTTTGAAGCCACATCAGCTGCTTGAGCAAATGGTCTGCACTGCCTTCAGAGCATCAGCTGACATTCTGAACCAGACCGTGTATGGTGATCTGAAGCCTATGAAAACCCGAATGGATCAGCTTTATCTTACAGTAGTGTCACACTTGAAGCCTGTGCAAGGTATGTGATTTCGCTCAAACTATCATTGAAAAATAGATATTACAGCTGTAATTTGATCCATAATTTTTCCGCAAATATGCCTATTATTTCTTTTAGCTCAGATGTAGCCAGGCCCCAAATTTAATTTTCACATGGAAAAAATGATGTTATCATGATAATTAAATGACTAATCTCTGTTTGTTTCATTAATAGCATGTCACATGGAAAAAATATCTGTTGGAGTTGTTGATGGTTTTTTGGTGACTTTTGGATTTTCTTCTTCTGGTTATCTTTCTTTTCTTTATGTATTTTAAAGTTTTTTGTTTTTTTTCAAGGTTTTTTCTCTCTTTGGAATTGTATGTTGTGTCATTTTAGAATGGTGAAATGAATGCAATCTTCCATTGCAAAAAATATATTACTACTTCCCCTTAATAACTGAGGATTTGGATGGCCCCAGTGAAACTCTACTTATAATCGCTTAGAAAAGCAATTTTGCTTTATTTAGTCACATCCTTGCTAGTTAGGTGAATTCAATTCAAATACTATTGCTCATACGTGCAATCATCTGTCCTGACAGTTTCTGTTGTTTACAGCAAATCATGTGCTCGACAAGGCTGAGTTGATCGGCGACTTAAGACAGCTTTGTCTAGTATTTGAGAATATAGAGAAGCTAATAATTCTTGCGGCTTCAGTCCATCGTAAGTTGCTAGATGCTCCACGCCTATCCAAAGCAGTCTTCAATGACTATTTTGAATTTTACCTTCCCAAAATGGGCACCAGTTTATCAAGCATCTGCTATGATCAGGTACCTCTTATACCTATCATGATGAAATAACACGTTTCGTTTCCTAGTTGGCTTGCATGGTGACAAGCTGTATATGCATTGTATCAAGATCTAAATCATCTTAACATGTTTCTTCCGTGTCCACATTTATGGTTTTGCATATATTAATTATCTTGAGATGAATATCATTATATCAAATCAAGGAATCATTATTTCAGTAAAGTCTTGGATAATGAATATGCTTAGTCAGTTTACAATTAGAAAGCGATTTTTGTTTTCGTTCCCACAAATTATGTTTTGGCTTGTTTCAGGAATTCAAAACCAAACAGCAAGTAATGATGAATGAGAGAGATGCTGTATCAAATTTGTTTCCTCCCCCCACCGCCAATCAATCATGGCGGAAAGTTTTGAGCATGGGAAATCTTCTAAATGGGCACGAACCTATTCTAAGAGAAATAGTGTTCTCCGTCGATCACCGCATCCAAGATAACCATTATGACAGCAGCATTCCGATGGCTGACATGGAAAAAATCCAGACACATCGGATGTATATATGCGGAACATCCAACGATCTCTGGGTTGCACTCTCCGTGACATCATGGGATTAAATGGACTTATTTCAATTCTTTTTCTCTACCAGGCGCCAAATGAATTATGAGCTAAAGCTGAAACGGTTGGGCCCGGGTAGCTGGTAAGCAGACAAGATTTGTCATCTTTATCTCTACTGTGGATGATACATTAATTGCTTGCAACCCTTGGATTATCCAACGTTGGAGAAGGGGAGGGAAAAATTGCTGGCAGCCTTTGAGCCAAATCGTTGTATCAGGTGTCTGATTGGAGACTGTAAATAAGGTTGGACAAACTAAGCAGATGGAAGTTTGAATACGCTGACGGCGCCGGCGTTCAGCTTCTCCCGAGAGTGTCATTTATTTTCTGCCAATTATTTTCATCAACTGGCATAGCCCTATTTTTGAATTAAATTGTAGTTTTTTTCCCTTTCTCTTTGTGGTGTCCAGAATCAAATTGTAGCCTCGTGAATCACGACCATACAAAATGCACTTGTCTGATTGAATGAAGTTTTATATATAGCATTACACCTGATTCTTTTTTGAAGTATGTGTTGAACTTGTTGGGTGGATGAAATGATACTGATAATTTCTTTTTTATGGCAGGTTTGATTGATGTTCCCATACCACCATTTTTTATGGTAATTTGGAGAATCCTGCACTGATGGCAAACTGAAATCCTCATTTATTCTTTCTATCCTGTGAAAACCAGCTTCAACATACACTTGCAAATAAACTAATATGATGATGAATCATGAGTTGCCATACTTATTTGGCACGAAGTTAATCATTTATAGTTTCATCATATCATTAATTAATTTGCAAAACAAAGTTTTAGTACCATGTACAAGTTTTGAATTTGCAAGGATCTGCGATCAATTCTTTTTTATATTTAGAATCACTCTATCTAAAAACACCCACCCACGGTAAAGGAGTGTTTTGATGGAAGGATTTGCAGGAAGAATGAAAAAGTAAATAAAATAAAATCAATATTTGTTTTTTTTCCAAAAATATTAGAATTGGAAGAAATGAGCTGGCTCTTCTCCCCATTTACAGAATTACTTTAATTGGCAGTGATTTTTTTTCATAAAAATTCCTAAGACATTGAAAGTTAATTTGGCATCCAAGTTATTTCTTTCCCTCATCCAAGCACGCCCTAAGTGTTGGAAGGCAGAGTTAGGACAAGGAATTAATTGGAAGCATGCATCAGAAGATGGACCATAAAATTGAGTGCCACCAAAGTGTGGGGGGGCTCTCAACTGGTAGAAGATCTCAAGCAAGGTCTCTCTCAATTATTTGAGTTTATTTTGGGTGAGGGTGACCTTTGAAATCCCCAAGAGGGTGATCAATGAACATGCTGGTGATGATGTTGGTGGTGTTGGTGAGAGAAGAATATAACATCTTTGCTTTCAGATTGTGACATATATTGGACCATGCATGGGGGAGAAAGGAAAACAAGAATGCTCAACTAAAATTTATCTAAAAGAAAAATGATATGTATGATTTTGGTTTCATACTAACGAACTACTATCAAAACCCAGTTGATTAGAACAGTAATGCTTGATGAATTTAAAACCTATTAAAAAAATATAGTAAGAAGAAGGAGGAGCTTAGAACCTGATAAAAAATTTAGAAAGCTGAAGGAAAAAAGAAATGTTCCGAGAGATTGTACCATAAAAACTTATTATACTTCTATGATGGATTAAAAAAAAAATTATACTACTTATTTATGCAGTATTGGGCATAAAGAAAATTTATACCTTTATTCCTAGAGTGATGGATAAAATTCCTACAATAGCAAGAAATTAAATGATGGTATGGTTAAAGTAGTAATATGGAGAGTAAAAGAGCCAGTTGGGGGTAAAATTGTGTGCCTATCAGACACTGGAATTGATAAGGACAGGGATGTGCTATGCAGCATTAGGCAATGGAGTAAGGAAGATAACTACTACTCATTACTGCAATTTGAAGGATAAATTTTTTATCGAAAGTTGTAAACCTCTCTCTCTCTCTCTCTATATATATATATATGAATGATGATGAGACGTGGTTTAATGGGTCATCATGGACAATAATACAAGTAGATATATATATAAAGTTAATGCTGTTTTGAACAAGTTGGAGGTAATAATCAAAATGCTGGATGCCCTACCAAAACCTAGGCACTTGGAATTCACTTTCCTAGCCCTAGCTTTTGATGGCAAGAAGCTCTAAATGATTGAGAGATGGGGAGGGGAGGAATCCTTGGTGCCTTGTGGGGTCATCAACTCATAAAATGGGAAACAGTGTGTTTCTTCAGGCCAAAGGGAGAGGGGGAGAGGGAGAGGGAGTTGATTGTGTTTGTGGGGGATGGGATGGCAAACTCCACTTTTGGGATATCATTCAGGTGTGTTCAGTGCTCCTGCATGGTGATGAGATGAGATGAGAGGGAGGAGCAGGCATTGGTTCATGTTGGAAGGGGGATAATATACCTGTGCTAACATAACAATTCAATAAGTTATAGCGTTTTAATTAGTTTCAGAATCACACAAACACACACACACAAAAAGAAAAACTCAGTAAAAAAATTTATAGTATGTATAATTAGAAATCACTTGAATCGCTTAGGTTGCTGAAGCAAGAAAGTTGAAGATGGAGTCAATTTTCTGTAATCAATGAATGAAAACTTGCTCTTTAAATAAACGATCATTGTAGAGATAAATTGTTTTTTTTTTTTTGTTCGGCCAACATATTTAAGGCTGTCGGTGACAAGAACAAAACAAGAGCTGAGAACAGCTTTTTCCCTTGTTGGAACTTATTACTTATTTAAGATTCCATTTTAAATTTGTATGCATATAAATGAGAGGGCCCATTCGGTGGGGGCTCCTTATTAACTCACTCCCTCTTGTTTTTGTTTCCAGGAACAAAAAAATAAAAAAAGTTCCAAATTAAAAAAAATATAAGCTAAGCTTTTTTTTTTCTTTATCAAAACCAACACCACCACTACTTGTTCATAAATATTAATATTAAATTTGATATTTTTTATTACTATTAATTAATTAATTATTATATAGTATATTAACTAAATTATTTTTCAAATATTAAATCTATGGTCTTACAGTTGTAACCCAATGATCATACACTTTGTACACTTAACTAAGATTAAATTAATATCTAACATTAAAATAATTGGAGTATTTTTTTATTATGTTCGATGTAGCTCTTAATCTTATATTGTTACTTTTTACTTTTTTCCTTTAAAAAAAATCTATCACTTACTTCTGTACTATAATTATAGTTAAAAATGATACATTAACTTAATTCTACTATCCATCACTATTTAGTTGTTTGCAAGTAATGGCTCATAATATCATCGTATGCCTAAATACACATACCACAGTTAACTGTTGACCGATGAAGACCATCTCTTAGGGTTTGGAATTGACCTCCACAAATCAATATATACGAAGACAAATAAGTATGGGAGAAGAATCTAGATTTATCATACTATATCCTACTTCGTTTCCTTATTTGTAGGTGCGATGTAGGTCGGCCTTCTTTTGGGACTTCAATTCAATTTGGTTCTTCACCTCTATCAAATATTTTTTTCTTCTCTTTAAAAAAAAAACACCAGTTAGATCTCGAGATCAGATTCGATTGATAGATTAACAACTCATGCTAAACTGGCATAAGATCAGATGGAGCTGCTACCATTTGATCGATCTGCGTCCGCCTTACTTATCATCCTTAATATGCTCAATTTATAAGCGGAAGTCACCTAATCCTCCCCATATAACACGAGTTCATTTATCAAGCACTGGAGTTGTGTTCGTGCTTAGATCATACTTGACCTAAATAATGCCGTACCCTTCTTTTATCCAGCATAATCCAAAGAGATAAGTAAGTCGATTTTGATATTACAAGCTCTTTTTGAGATGGATCATACTGTTTATGGATATTACAGGCTCATTCTACATTCTTAATTAAGAAATATATATATATATAATTAATAAAAAAAAATTAACTGTTGGGTGGGAGGGTGATCTCCAGACTGAAGGTGAGAAGCAGTAGTGGTAATTTATTGAAACTGTGGTTCTCAATCTGTAGACAAAAATTTACTCTCATCCATTTAAATTACAAATAAATCAATTAAAGTTTATTGAACATGGTATAAAAAGTGTCACGGGTCCAATCTTTCTTTCATGTTTGGATATAAGTTGGGTTGAAACATGTGATATAATGTTGTTGATGGAGATTTGCAGAAATACTGATGAACACTTAGTAAGTAGATAAAGGAAAATGTTGTTTTTATAAGCCCTAGTAAAATCCACTCCCAAACTCCGACTAATCATATGTCTCTCATTTTATAATTACTCTTTGGTCAATTTTAAGATGTCTTTATGCTTTATATTTGAAAACTTGTAAATTTCTTAAGAGATATTGTCATTTGCATACTTTTTTGCACATACTTCATGGTATACCCCTGCTGTTGACTCGCTACAGTGTGTTTGGATTTGATAGAGGTATGTCTTAGTATTTAAGGGTGTAATACAAAGATGTACACTTGATTTTTTTAATATACTTGAGTTTTAAAAAAAACTTATTAAATATGTTTTAGTTTAGAATGTTATTCCATGGATACTGTTGATGAGTTTTTTTATCCAATTGAAAGGAATCCTACTCAATTTGAAAAGAAAAAGAAGAACACTAAAAGTTTTGGTTCCTTTTGCAATGAACCTATTAATTAGACCTAATTAATTAATACCCATAAGTTTCCCCAACCTCCACATAATTCTTTCAAAATGTATGTATTATTTTAAGTAAAAAAATGCAAGAACAATATTAATTAGAGACGGGCACTGCTGTTATTTAATCATCCAACTTAAATTGGAAGATGACTTGATTATAATGAAAAATAATTGGTAAAAATTATTTAAATCTCTTAATTACTAAAATTGTGACTAATATATTTATTATAAAATAAAAAAATAACCAATCAATGGTTCGTAGAAAAATCCATTTTAAAATGTTCAATAATTAGCCATCTCCAGTACCATCCTTTAAAAAGGACAAAAGGTTGGACTAACCCTAAAATTAATTCCACCTATCATCATTCATTATTGCGTCAGTCTCACTTAGCCCTCTCACTTATTTTTTTTCAATATTAGCCCCTAGTCTCCGTTTATCATAATTTATCTCCGTATAAATTTTATTTTTCAAAAAATTAAGTGATCAATTTTCATTTCATTTTTCTATTGCCTTTTTCAATTGTTTTTTGAAAAAAAGAAGAAGGGGGGTTTAATCACCCTACCCATATTTGTAATTGAGTTTTTATAGCATGAACCAAAAACAAAACCATAAAGATGAAGTTGAGAAAACTAAAAGGTAAGGGGTCAAATTGAAAATTTTCTATACCTTGTTTTTAAAACTCAATGAATGGCATAAAATAATACGTCGTGGTGTGTGTGAGGCATCAAGATGTTCCTTAATTATATAAATATGCGGATATATAGGGAGGGTAGTCCTACTACTATTTTAATTAATTGATACATTAAGGTTAAGGACCCCCTTCTAATCTTTTTTCTTCCATCATCCAATACTTAATTAAAAGCATTTTTCTCCGGACTATAAATTAATTGGGTGATGAATAATATATATAATGTATACGTAGACAGATTAGGTTTGGGCTAAATGTTGTGCATAGGATTCATATCTTGAATTATATCAGATGTTAAGTATTTTCATTGAGAAGATTAATAAGATATAGAGTTATCAGCAGGGAATCAAAATTAAGTATAAAAATAGAGCTAAATATTGGTATGATTTTTTTCTTAAATTAAGCGGAAAATAATATATATTTTTTATATATAAAATCGAGAGATTATTTGGTATAAATTAATTTAAATGAATTGGTTTTAAAAAAATAATTGGATAAAAAATTAAAGAAAGAAATAATAAACCGGCGTCGGTCTCTCTCACCTCCCCATCCCAACATCGAGGGGGCCACCAACTTCATTACCCTCCTCCTCCTCCTCTGCTCTCTCCCTTCCTCCCTTCTCCATCATCATCTCTCCGCGTTACCCTTTTGACGTCCCATCTCAACACCCTCCTCAGTCCTCCCTCCTCTCCTTCCTCCTTCCACTTCTCCTTCCCAAATCCTAGCTTTCTTTTTTTTTCTTCTTTTTCCTCTTTGCTTTGCCTATCTTTTGATAGCAAGGAAAAAGACTTCTTCTTCTTCTTCTTCTTCCTCGCAGCTTGCACTGCTCCGATTCACACTACTAACTAATCAACACTTCCTATCAGTATTACGATTATTAACCATCAGACGATTCCTCCACCTCCCCTGCATGGAGCCCGCGCCCCCTCCCGAGGCGCCCCCCGGCTCCCCCTCCTCCTCCTCCTCCCCCGCTCCTACAGCCGAAGACCCCGCCCCTACTACTGCCGCCGCCGCCGCCGCGGACCCTCCTCCTCCTCCGCCGCCGCCGCCGCCGCCGCCGCCGCCGCAGCAGCTGAGCCGGTACGAGTCGCAGAAGCGGCGCGACTGGAACACCTTCCTGCAGTACCTGAAGAACCACAAGCCGCCGCTGACGCTCGCCCGCTGCAGCGGCGCCCACGTCATCGAGTTCCTCAAGTACCTCGACCAGTTCGGGAAGACCAAGGTGCACTCCGCCGGGTGCACCTTCTTCGGCCAGCCCAACCCCCCGGCCTCCTGCGCCTGCCCGCTCCGCCAGGCCTGGGGCTCCCTCGACGCCCTCATCGGCCGCCTCCGCGCCGCCTACGAGGAGAACGGCGGCCGCCCCGAGTCCAACCCCTTCGCCGCCCGCGCCGTCCGCAGCTACCTCCGCGAGGTCCGCGAGTCCCAGGCCAAGGCCCGGGGCATCCCTTACGAGAAGAAGAAGCGGAAGCGCTCCTCCCGCGCCTCCACCGCCGACTCCGCCTCCGCCTCCGCCGCCACCGCCGCCGCCGACTCTAGCACCGCCGGGGAGTCTTCCACTTCCGCCCCCTCGGCCACTTCCCCAGCTGCCGAAGCCAGCGGTGCCGGTACTGGCGCCGCCTCAAGCTCAGGCGATCCACCGCCCTCATGACTACAGATTAATTAAATTCGTCTGCTTAAATTTATTTCACCTCTTGCAATTAATCCGATCGATCGATGAGATCTCCTCCTCCTCCTTTTTCTTTTCTTTCCCCTTCCCATCTTATTAAAAATAAGAGATTAATTAATTAATTAATTAAGGTTCGTATGATATAGAAGAGAGATGGAGTAGATATTATTATTATCTGCTGACAATTAATTCTACACATTAAGCGGCCGGATAAATCGGCATGCTAATTAACTGGTAGAATTAGATAAGTTTTGTTCTTCCTCTCCCTCTCCCTCTCTCTTTCTCTCTTAGAATTGACATTTATATTTACTTTTTTTTTAAAAAAAATTTGTTTCCTCTTCTTCTTCTTCTTCTTCCTCTCAGAAGTCCCAAGGATGCATGCAGTTAGTAATTACTATCTTAGTTCACATTACAGATTTAAGTTCTATCTACTTTTTAAAAATATACGCTTTTTTTCCTTCAGGAATTTTAAAGTATAGGAAGACGTATAGTGTGTGGATATATATAGTATACAGATTAGCAGCAGCACTGCAGTTTTAGCTTATAATTAAAACAAAAAGGAAACAAAAATAAGAATGGGAGGGCGGGGCTACTGACTGACATCAGATTCCCTTCTTTTCACTGCTCATGAAGTACGAAGACTTTAAATTTGCTTTGTTTTCTTTTGTTTATAAAGTAGTCACAGGCTTGCGTCTTCATTCGTCTCCCTCCCCTCTTCTCTTCCTTTTTTTTTTCTTTTTTTTTGTTGTTTTTATTCGTTATTTTGTGTTTTTTTGTTGGTAGGAAAGCAATTATATATATATATATATCATTATGAAGAGTAATTGAAGAAGAAGAAGAAGAAGAGAAATAATAATGAGTAGAAACAAAAAGCATGAGATGGTCCCCTTCGAAGGAAGCTTTTTATTTGTTCCATGGCACCGATCGACTTCGAAGGATTACCCGCACGAGCGGCCACCAATCCAACTCAGTACTGCTGCTGCTGCTACTTCTGCTGCTACTACTACGACTACTACTTCTACAGCTGCAGCTGCTGTTTGCTGCTTCACTACTATTCATCACCTGTTTTCCTCAAAACTCCCATCAACCCCTTTTTATTTAGCTGGTAGACTACATTCTAAATATGCATCAGCGTAATAATAATAATAGAAAACTTAAGAATGGGAAAAACAAAAAAGCATATATATATAGTTTGCATTCCTAAACATGTCAGCTTAGTAAGTCTTGGGTTCTAAGTTTACCTTCTTCACCATCATTATCATCATCATCTACAGTTGTACATATATATTTATATAGTGTGGGATGGCCAACCACCGGGCTCCATTAATTTCTTTTGTTCTTCTAGCTCTAGGAGGACGTCTGCCTCTATTATGCATAAATTTAATTAAGTAAAGCAGATTTAGGGGGGAGCAAATTAAATGTGAATTGATTGATGGATTTGGTTGAGTGAGTAGTTTTAATTGGTATTAATTCCCTCTGACATGGAGGAGAGGAGGAGGAGGTCCTACCATTAAGCACTGTCTTCTCTTTTTAGCCCTTACCAGTTGTTGCCCTTTGTGGTTTTAGCTTTTGCAAAGATGCTAATTAATTGGATTTTGCTTGTGGAGGATGTTGGAGAGAATGAGAGAAGGCCTACATATCTCCTTCCACCTTTTCTTTCAAAAGTTTTATTCTTCTATCTCACAATCTCCAATAATTAATTAATCTATATACCCTTTTTTTTAGAAGTTAACTGTGCATATATGTTTTAATTTGCCCTACAAATTTTAATCGCTTTTGGCCCAAAGCAATATATGGACTGCAATCGAGCCTAATTAACTTACTTGGAATTCTTTTTTTAAAAATAATTATTTAGTCAGCTGTTTGGTGAATTGTTTGCTATCTGTCTTTTTCATCTGATTATTCTCTAAGCTGAGCTGATCTCGGTTTACTGGTGGTTACTTTAATGTTTTGAAATAAATATACTTTTAAATTATTTATTGTAAATGAAAAATAAAATACAAGTTGGGCTGTTGCCTTAATTTTTTTTAGAATAAATATACTTTTTATATTATTTATTACAAATGAAAAATGAAAATAATAAATGTTGAATGATTTATCTACAAATATCACTCCGATTAGAGTAATTGAGTTCTATATGAGAGGATCTTGAACTCAAAACTTATTAAATTTTAAAAAAATAAATAATTTAAATATAAAATAACACAGTATAGCATCTGATTCTAAAACTATTTAATCAAATGAGATGTTAAGAATATTAAGATATTAGTATTAAGCTCTTTGTATATTAAGATATTAATATTAAGCTCTTTGTTATTTTTAAAATTTCCTTTAAAGTATTTCGTGTTGTTATCACTCTTCAATACTCATAATTTTAAAAAAATATATATTAATATTATTTAAATATAAAAAATATACAATACTCATTTTATTATAAATATATGTATAATAATGAATCTCTCTTCTTACCATTATGATCAGTTTTTTTTTCCTTGTTCTTTTCCTAATCGATAAATGACATTAAATAACTAAACAAACCAGAAGAAGACGGGCAAACTCTTCAGCACCGTTATTGGCATTTCCTCATCATCTTCTCTTAAAGGGAATAATAATAATATATGTTACTTTACCAAACGCGCGGTCATGATAGGTGGAGGTTCTACATAATTTTATTTTATATTTATATTTGCCTCCTTTAGTACTACCATCCATTGATTTCACCATTAGCTGTCCTTTCTTTATATGATAAAATGATTTATTATGATAATATGCGAATAAAATCCTACACCATAGAGAACAATATCAACATTATTATTTTATTTAAGTAAAAAAAAATTCAATAAAATAATATAATAAAAATTTATTTTGATGATATTTTTTTATAGAAAAATAATACTAAATAATAGAAAACTTAAAAAAGGAGGTGAAACTGAAACTATATATACAGATACATATTTTAAACTCAGGTAGCTGATTTAATTGAAAGATGGTGGGGATTTAATTAATCAAGAAATGGAGGCACGCAGCAGCGGCCACCATTGAAATAAATAAAGTTTGAAATACTAGTCACATCAAATGATGTGGTTCGTGTCATGACTTGATCCTTAAATTATTTTATTGCATCCAATCTAATCTACTCGGTGCCACCAATGAGAAGGATACTGCTCTTTCAATATCTATTCTTTTTTTATTATTTTATTTCATATCATTTGCTGTCTTCCCTGGTCTTATGCATACATTTTAATTATAAATGATGCATGTATTCGTCATTATTCAGGTTTATTAGGGTTCCACTAAGCAGGGGAGATAAGGTGATTTTTTTAATTATATAAATGTTATAATATTAAATAAATAAAAATTTCAAGGTTGAGATACTCTATAACCTTCACAATAGCTTATACTCACACATATTACATAAAAACAACAATTTTAGCACCCATCATCCTATGCTTTTCATTCTGTTCTACTGTTAAAAAAATCTTAAATTCAAAACTTTTGATATGACAGTATATATTATTATTACTACTTGATTACGTAATGGCATTGTATTAATTGAAATAATATTTAAATTATACTTTTTTTAAGCTGATTCTAATACCATCGGGAGATAGTTGGTGTGAAAAGTACTTTATTTTAATACCCTCTTACAGTTTCATAATAATAATTATTTTTTTATATTTGGTCTAAAACCTTCATCTACTTGTACCACATCTTTTTTTAAAAAAAAAAGATTATTACTTAGTGGTTGCCCTCTAGATTAGTATTACCTAGATGTCTTGTATTCTGGAACACCACAAATTATATTCCTAAACTAACTCAGTTGGCCCATCTAGTATGCTTAAATTCATCTTCAAACATTATCCTCCAGGTTAAAATGCGCTACAATAAGTACCTACTAGGTTCAACTACATTATAATATGATCCTAATAAATCCATATATCAAATTTAATACTCTAAATCAGAAAAAAATACAGTTTAAAACACTAATCATCAAATAAGCATACAGTTCGGGCAACAATCTTATTATTTATAAATTATGTGAATGATTTATAGATCTATATGATTTGCTATGGAGGCCGGTGTTTATAACTAAAGTGAACATAATGGAAGGGCCTTCTTTTACATTTCAACTAGAATAACTTGCAAAGTAATCAAATAAATTTCTTCTACCCTCCCTACATTAAATATTGTATTATTAAGTAGAGACTTCAAAGGTTTTCTAGCTACATGAATTCAATAAGCATCTAGATCTTGTACGATGTGGACACCAAGATATCTTATTTCTTTATCACATCATAGTCAGAATCCATATATAGGCTTGTGAAAGTTACATTGAGATGCATTCAAAAGGGCATCATCATCCTTCACAATTAAAAATTTGGATTATTTGGTGATATTATCATCTAAACTACCATCTTTTCTTAATAACTATATCATATGTGTGGATTACCTATTTTGTCCGTAACCAACCACAGGGCATGTTCTAAGACAACCTTCAGATTTTTCTTTTTTTTCCCCTTACCACAATCTTTTTATTTTGTAAGAGTTTCATATACACAACTTATAATAGTAACTTCTGATATTACTAATCTAACTTAGAAATAAGTGTACTACTACTATTAATATTCCAATATCTAGTTAGCTGTCTGTATTCTCTGAGTCTCAGTAACTATAATAACTAAAGTATAATATTGGTTCATTCATAAGGATCGTAATTACAGAAGTCCTAAGTTTAAAACTCATCTACAAGTTAGCAAAGAGATGTACACAAAGTATACATACTTCTGGTTACTTCTGGTTAAAGTAATTGGACTCTATAGTAATTGGACTCTATACTGAAGGATTAGGATTATGAGGTCTTAGGTTGCCAAAGAGATAAAAAGAAAAAAAATCAGGCAAATTATAGACCATGGACACAAGAAAACTTAAACAAGAAGAAAGACTGATGTGCTTTCTCACTTTTCCCTTCTTATTGTGTTTAACAATGAGGGCTCCACCAATGTGTTTTGTTTTATGCCCACCATTTCTTTTCTGATGTAGACAAATCGAACCCATTCCCGGTCATTGAGTTAAAATATGTAAAGTTTATAATAATAATAAATAAATAAAATAAGCTCTACAGTGATGTCCCCATCAAAACTTCCAAAATTTTTATTTATCTAAAAACATCCATAATTAAACAAAAAGATAAATTGTTAATGAAAATGTCATCAATTAGATGATCAACAAAATAAAGTTCATCTTCTCAATAATTTTAAAAATAAAATAAAATAAATCATGATATTAGATGAGCTATAACCTAAGTGTAGTTATCCCAAATGTTTAATGTATTATTAGAAAGCAGACATCAAAACAAACGACAATCTGATTTTTAGTACAATAGATTAAAGCAGCAGACATAAAAGAGGTTAAAAAGACATCAATTAATTAAGCAACAGAAGCATACCTAGTAGCTCGACACGTTTAGGTAAGAAGATTGGAATTAGCAGCAGAATTATCAACCTAAATACCCACACACAAGATGTTTCTTCTTTTTCTTTCTTTAGATGAATAAGTATGTTTCTTTCTAATAAGAGGAAGTACTGTTCTTTGATCTTTATTAAGCTATTAACATGTCCACAAGGAGATTTAGACTACCATACTTATCTTCGCCTCATCATTGTATACCACGGATGAGGAAATATCGTTGGCATAAGTGATGCGAGTAGTTGTTCTCTGCTGCTGCTTGGTTACGCGGGACAATTCCGAGCAGAGCAGTGGAGGCTCACCAGTATAAGCTTTGCACACATAGTCTTCCAAGTTTTCATAATCCTGTAATGAAAAATGCAAGCGGCACAGATTAGAAATTACTTTCATGATAGGAAATGCGCGCCAGGATATAATTAGAAGTTTGTCGAAGTAGAGTTGGTCATGACTAACGGATATAGCAAAGATCAGGAATCAACACTCTTAATGAACAGAGCGACAATTAAAATTTGCTTAACGGACAGAAATGGTATGATGGGGGATGAACTGAAGATGTTATGTGGTGAGGAATGAGATGAAATATAGTATAGAGACTTGGATATTCTACAAATTGAATATAAGTTCATGGAGGTAGAAACTGAACAATCGATTTTCAAAAGTCCTAGATTTATTTGTACTGAAAATAACTGTATAGGTAGCCAGCAAGAAGGGAACTCAGAAGTAACTTTTATAGTTTTTGAACATACGAAACATCCAAAACCAGCCCACTCAATTCAGAAAATCAAACAGCGAAAGATTGGCCAAGCACAGGCAGTTGGGACCAACTTGTTGCTGTTGTTGTTGTAAAGGATTGAAGTTTAGGTAATCGTAGATGGCAAACTTTTCTTTTCTATATAAAGACTCTAGTTGGACAATTTTTAAACATCAATAAACTCTGCATTGGCTGTCCATCGACCACCGTCCAAATTGTGCTATCCTACATAATGCTACAAATTCCTAATTCATCATGCAACTAACCTCGTACAATGGCTGCCCATTGACCACCACCCAAGGGACGTATGTATGAGGAGGGTCTAGAGCATCTGTTTTCTCTGCATTCTTTAAAATAAGCTGCAAAAAGAAGAAAATAATAGATGGGAAAAATCCAGAAAATCAAATAGTTAAAAGAAAATCTAACAGGCATGAAGAAAAACAGAAACAACCAGTACTCAGTAAAACTAAACAACATAGGTTATAAAAGCCGATGCATCAACAAAGAAGAGAGAGTTTTTTTCATGGTAAGACACTCTAAAGCCCTCATAGTCCCCCACAATCTCTTCTCAATTTTGATTCCAGAATGTGGTCAGACAACCAACCAGATCAGGGCAGAAATATGAATTGAAAAAGATAATGGATAAATATCTCTGACCCAGGAAAAAAAAGAAGCAGTATCTAATTTGATCAGGATAGATCTTCCAATTTCAACTCGGAATTAGAGAAGATGAAACAATATCCACAACATATAATTAAAAGAAAAAGAAAATTCAACTGTAGCATGATCTGCATTTCATCAAACTGTATAACAGCCTAACTGTAAGTAGAGGGAAATCAACCCAATCAGAAGAAAATTTTAGTCATATGGAGTGAAACTTTTGCTTTATATTGGCAGGTAATTACTATAAATTATTTCTACATGAATGATTTATATATCAGGAAGAGTTTTGTGGTACCTGCTTCCCATAATCATTGTCATAGCATTCCAGGACACCTGATGAATCAAACCCAGTTTCTGAAAAGCAAGACTGCCACTCCTTGTACTGGTATTTCAAAACCAAGTCTTCCACACAGTAGATAAAAGAAAAATGTTTATTCTGCAAAAGAAGAAAATTAAAAAACTCTATACATTTTAGACCAGATTATTGATTTTTCATGTCAAAATTTGTAGTTTTTAAGCTGCCACCATAAGAATGCCCATAGGTAGCTCTTCATAGTATGGAGTTTGGAAGAGCAAGATGTATGCTGAATTGACCTTAACTTATTTAGAGGACGGAGGACATGAATCCGTCAGCATAGCGGAGGAAGCCCTCCATCGACTTAAACACCGAAAAATGAACAGATTAGAGAACTATGGATAAAGGTGATTGCATTGAGTGGACAGTCACCAACAGCATATGCTGCATATTTAACATGTGTTAAGCATTCTAGATTATCCGGAATTTACTTATCCATAATGAAGAAAGGATGATGCAGATTATATCGTAAACAATAAGCGGCGCATAATCAAACACGTACGGAATATGCAGCAAACTAAGCTCATAAGACCATAAGAATCTAATTTACAAAAAAAAAAGGAACACGAGCACAGAGTACAATACCAAATCAGGCCAAGAATCAATGGCGCATGCTTCAACAGCGTTCAGTAAGCACTCGTATGGGCCATGCTGCAAGAAGGCAGGACCGATTAGCTTCAAATAATAAAATCATTGTCTTTCCTTCATCCTAATCTCACCAAAGGAAGATCAATTCATAATCAACATCTATAATATCAAAATTAAGCACTTGTAGAGTACACGGAAGACCTATTAGCTCCCAAGAACCCCGTCAAAGTCAGATAAGCCATAATCTCACGACCAATCGTAAAGAGGAAATTTAGAGGGAAGCAATCGGTGAGAGTGCGGAGCGTGTCGGAGAAGAAGCCCTTTGTTCCCCTTTGCCCTTTTCCCTTTACCAGCTGGACAAGCTAACAACTATGAATAGAGCGTAGTGCATACCTGGCAGGAAACTTCGCCATTACGGATCCTGGCGTTTCCGTAGGGGATGAGATCGAGGTCGACGATGGAGATGAGGCCGTTGTCGAAGATCTTGGCAAGGGAATTGACGATGAACTGGGCGCTGTAGGGGCACAGTGACTCGTAATAGAGGGCCACCGAGACATTGGGGGCGTTGCCCGAGGCGGCGGCGGATCGAGGGAAGAAGGGGAGGAGGAAGAAGAAGAAGAGGAAGGGGAAGAGACGAGCAGAAGACGAAGCCACAGCCATGACTGAGGAAGAAGACGGAATTGGGAGTCGGAGAGAGCAGAGATAATTGTCGAGGACGAGAGGCGGAAGAAACGTGGCGGTCGAAGAATCCGCTACGTCATCTATATGGACAGGTAACGGGAGGGCCCACCCATTTGATATTGTTGCTGCTGTACAAATATGCTCGTACAAAATTAGACCCAAATAAATACTAATACGTTGATACAAATATATAGGTTCGGTGTCGGCATAAAAAAACAAATAAAAATGATTGATAGAAATAAGATTTTAATCATATTTATTTGGGAATTTTAAATAAAAAATATAATTTTTTAATAAAATATAAATAATATAAAATTTAGATTTATTATTAGAATATTATATTATTTGAGTATCATTGCACAATTATACATCAAATTTTTACTAGTATCAAGAGTAATCATCACCTTTTAGAAAGTACATCAAGCATCAATATAATATTATGTACTTCAAGTCGTACAAAAGAGTAAATATATTAAAAAAGAATATATTGTTAGAAAATAAGTTTGTATTATTTACTCTTATGCATGTTTTATTTCGTAGCTATATTTAGTTAGAATGTAATTTATAATTTTCTATAAACACAATATTTTACTTTCAATATTTGGTATAAGAGCACTAGGAGTGTGAAGATCAGATGTTAAAGACGCCGATGAATACTCTACTAGGAAGTTGCCCTCTAGCAGCATGATAGATACAGGCGAGCTTAGATCCTCTTTGGGAGGAGGAAGTAGTAGTCTAAGTATCTACCAGATGTTGAATAAAGGAGGAAATTATGCCATATGGGCAATTTGAATTTGATCTTTCCTCGATGCATAGAGAGTGTGGGAGGTGATCGAGCCAGAAGGAGGAAATCTTCCGGTTGACAAAAAGAAAGATAAGCTGACATTTATTTATTCACCAAGCATTAGGAGATGAAATGTTGATTCTTGTTATCGATAAAAAGACGACGAAGGAAACTTAGGATACTCTGAAAAGTCTCCATCTAGATAATAAAAAATTCCAAGATACGAAAATGAATCAACTTCGTGTGAAATTTGAGAAGTTACATATATTTAATATTGAAACGATTGACGAGTACATCAATAGACTCTTCTTAATTGTCATGGAAATGAGAAAATAAGTGTCACGTCCCAAATCCACCTTTGGGCATAGGATAACCGTCGTATAAGCTCTACTTCTCCATTACAACTCATACAAGGTTAGATTTATCACAAAACACAAAAATATCTTTTTATTAAACACAACGGAAACATAAATAATATACATTTTACATCAATATTATAACAATGAAATCTCTATCTATATTTTTAAAGTAAATTTTATTTCGTCATAACTAGGTTCTCCCTCGCTCCTCGCATCAATAGCCAACTTGTAACTTGCATAACAGGGGAAAAGTGTGCACATCTGAGTCGCGAAACTCAGTAAGACTACAGAGAGAGCACCCTAAAAATGGGCATAAGGTATTGTACAAGCTAATAAGAAAACATATCTACCAAGTCACATATTTGAAATTAACATATCACTAGGCATGTAAATGGGCCCCAGCACGACCCACAGCCCGAAGATGAACCGTGCCGGGGCGGCCCGTTGAAAAATATGACTTGAGTAAGATTCAAAGTCATGCATTCACGAAGGCAAATATTTTAACCATTCTACTATTTAATATTTTAAAAAAAATTATATATTTAATATATATATATTATTTGTGTCGTGTCGTGCTGGCATGCACGCCTCAATCTTGAAGCCCGACCCGGCACGGCACTGGGTGTGGGTCGTGCCGGGCATGGCCCGCTTTCAGGCCGGGCCGTGCTTATCTACATATCACTAAGGCATGTGATGTGAAACCCGTGAGTTTTGGATAACGGCAATAGAGTAATTTTAGTAATTGAAGAATTTAATCGTAAAGAAATTATTTAAAGGACTTATTTGTAAAATCATATGAATTTTTGAAATATGAGATTTTGATGTGAAAATTATACCATCAGTTAGTATTTTTGATAAGGAATCCAACGACGCAGACATATCGTAATTTGGACGTCGTTTGATTGGTCAATTGGACAATCAATATTTAATCTAGGATTTAAGATTTTAACTAATTAATTAGAAAAAAAAAAACCTCATTTCTTCCCACAGAACGCACGCTCCCTCTCTCTCCTCCTCCGTGCGGATCGGCGACGGCGATGCCAATTTCCCAACGATGCTCCAGTAAAACCACGACGAACTAGGCTCCTAAATTTTAGCTACAGGTAGATCTCGACCTCCTCTTCATTTTGATATCAAGATACCCAAATTTTGTGTAGAGATGAGGGAGAAATCACGTGAGAGGCGTCGTCGGCGAGGGTTTCAATCGCCGGAGCTTACTCTGACGATTTCTGGCGATTGGAGCCGTGAAACCTTACAAACTTGGTACCTATGGATTCTCCTTGACGAGAGCTATCCATTGGTACCGGAGTTGAGGGATATTGGCCGCCAGTTGGCCGCCGGCGAGCTAAAAACTCTAACTTAGGGATTTCGCCCAAATTGATTTAATCGGTGAAATTGATCGCGTATGAGCTATAAAAATTAGGGCAAATATAATTTTTGGAATCCTCATGAAGAGAGCTTTCGATTGGCACCAATATTGGTGCTGATCGGTGAACTTTCCAGCGAGTTTCCGGCGATCGTCGGAGAGATTTTCTGGCGAACTTGGAAAAAAAAGGATGATTCTAGAGATCATTCTAAGAGTAGTGGTAAAGAGAGATTTGAGAAACTATTTCTGAATTGAGAATTAAAATTTATTGAATAATTGATAGGAAAAATATAAAATACGTAAATGATGGCACGTGGATCGAGATAATGTCAGAGAATAAAATTCAGCGAACGGACCTTAGGTTGGTTTCGAAGAGTAAACCGCCAAATCAGGTGTGTTAGTTCATCGATGTAGGATTTATTCAAGCTAGGGAATTCATACCGAGATTTTCTTAGAAAATTCTTCGATGCCCTAAATATGATAAAATATATAATGTTTGTCAAGATTTTGTATGTATGCATGTTAGTATAATTTATTTTGTATAACATGAATGACATGCTATATTTCATTTAACATGTACAATCTTGTCGTGCATGCTTTAATATTTTCTATGTTATGTTTAAAACAACTATCATGCAGACATAGATATATAGAATGACATGTTAGAAACTCCTTTGAGACATCACTATAATTTAGATAGAAATGGGGTGTTTTTCATATACCCCGGTTGACCACCGCGTACCGTCGATGGTCAAAATGGTGATGTCTCTCTTCGCACCACTCCCGAGGCTATATATAGCTTAGACACTGGGAGCTGGAAAGAGAAGGGACCGTACAACTCCAATGTCATACTAGACTGAAAATATGAGTAGGTTTATATCCAAAAATTTATACTCGCATGGATGTCGTTTAGGCGACCCATGGTAGTCTTGAGATGGCTAGCGAGGATAAACCATACCATGGACTTGACACTGATGGAGACGGGGTTGCCACAGCCCATTGTGCGGATGTGTGTTTATCCTGATCAATGTCGACTGTCATTGGACTGGGAAGGTGATTCCCAATGCGACGCCTTAGATAATGGATCCGTAGACCACGCAGCTATCATCTAGAACGTTCTGCAGACAGACGGATGAGTAGTCCTGATCCTAGGGTTATTATTTTTATCGGTTAGCTGTGGTCGATTAGTCTTCGTTGATGGTGACCCTGTCTTCGGGCAGTGATGTAGTACTACACGAGTCGTCGTTGCCCCTACGGAGTCCGGGGAGGATGTAAGGGCACGACAATTTCACTAGGAGAGGCATTGAGGGCAACTAACGAGGCAATAGAGAGTGATCAAGGGTCACCCGTCCTCTCCGCCAACATCAGTGCAACGGGCATAGGTAGATATAGAGACAGAAAGACACTGATGGGCTTATGAATGTCCTTGACATAAGTATTCATTAAGCATAGGCTGACAGCCCGAGTCTTGAGACTTAAAGTCATATTACAATATATATGACATACATTGATGATATAGACACTGGATACAACTTAGGTGACATCTAGTGATGTGCATGTTTGTATTTGTTTATTCTGTTATACTGTTTTATATCATGAAATTCACATATCAAAGGAAAAATGATGATTTATAAACCAAACACATCCTAGAGTATTCCTCCTAATTTTTAATTTCCTTATTTCGGTTTCGAGCCATAATTTCGCACTAGGCCGCAAGGCTGAGGACACCACGTTCAATGTGTGTGCATGTTGTTAGATGTCTGATCGAGATATTTAATGAAGATAAGGGCTATAAATTTATTTTACCGTTGTTGTTATTATAGAATTATAGTAAGTATATCGAGACTATGTTAGTAGAGATTCATAGATGATTTAATTATATATTCTGCTGTGTTGATTATGTGTATGGATAATATTATTTACCAAATGCCTTGTATAGGTCCTTTGGGCTCATACGGCGGTTGCCACGTGTCCGACAGGTGGTTCGGGGCGTGACATGTGAACATGGTACAAAAGCTGTATTCATAATAGTAACTTAAATTTAAAATTAACGTATCACTTTAACCAATATATCATAAGTTATCCAGTACTATTCCTAAGGCAGCCATCTTATGTTCAAGGTAAACCCATTATCAAAAAAATTTCATGAACCCGTTAATATCAACTCTATATTTCTATCCTAGATGCCTGTACACTGACGTTGGCGGAAGGAGCTGGTGACCATGGCATTCCTTCCATGCAACACAAGTACCATACAGCGCCGTAATTCTGCCTCATGGCACGATCACCATACAAAACCACTAAATTTATTCATTTATAACCTGACAAGCTGAGATCATCACATATGCAACCAATAAACCTGGCTGGACTGCTCAAGGACCCATATTGTTGAGCAAGTCAGTGTCAATCAAGTTTCTTAGCACTAGTATTGCATGTCACAGTTGTCACGCCCTGACCCGCAGGACGACACGTGGCAACCGTCGTATGAGCCCGACAAGCCCATACAAGGCATAAATACAAATACTAAACTACATACACCCACATTTTCAAATAACATCTTAAATACAGTCCCGATATCTCCTAATACAAATCTAAGACCGGCATACGAAAACTCGTAACAGCAATCATATACCTTCCGCGACGAACCCTCCGTCAACGATCTCGTCTCGTGCGTCGACACCTGCACACACATTGAACGCGGTGTGCTCAGCCTTGCGGCCTAATGCGAAATTACGGCTCTACCGAATAAAGAAATCAAAGGCTAGGAGGAGTATTCTAGGATGTCTTTGGTAATTAATCATCATTTTTCATGCCATATCATTTAAACAATTCATATAAAAATAGACATCATAAATAAACAATTAAATAAATAAATAAATGTGTACATGTCACTAGATGTCACCCTAGTCATGTCTAGTGTCCATATCAATAGTATGTCACCTACGTCATAGTGAGACTTTTAGGTTTCATAAACTCGGGCTGCCAGCCTACGCTTAATGACTACCCGGGCCGGGGGTATCAGTAAGCCCATCAGTGCCTTTCTGTCTCTACCTATGCCCGCCGCACTGATGTTGGCAGAGAGGACGGATGACCCAGAGTCCCTCTCCTGTTGTTTCACTAGTCGCCAACCATGCCTCCCCTAGCGAAACCGTCGTGCCCTTACATCATCCCCGGATACCGTAGGGGTCACGACACCCATGTAGTACTACACACTGCCCGTAGACAGGGTCACCTCTCTTAAATATCATCGGCCACGGCTAGCCGGAATAATCATCCTAGGATCCGGACTACTCATCCGATCGTCTACAGACGTCAAGGGTGATAGCCGTGCGGTCTACGAATCCACTGTCCAAGGCGTCGCATGTGGAATCACCTTCCTAGTCCAATAGCCGTCAACGTCTATCGAGATTGGCGCACATCCGCACGATGGGTTGTGGCCCTCGACTTCGTCGGTGCCAAGTCCATGGTAGGGTTCATCCTAGCTAACCATCTCAGGACTATCACGAGGTCGCCTACAATGACACTCGCGCGGGTGAAGGTTTCGGGTAAGGACTTGCTCCATATTTCCAGTCTAACATGACCATGGAGTGTGTACAGTCCCTTACCCTACCAGCTCCCAGTATATGAGCTATGCATAACGTTGGGAGTGGTGCTCCCAGTGCTCCGCTATGCATCAACCTCGGGAGTGGCGCCTAACAGAAACGTCACCGTTTGACCGCCGTCGGGACGCGGCGGTCAACCGGGGCATATGGAAAAAGGCCCCTTTTTCTCTAAGTGGCGGTGACGTCGCCAAAGGTTCTAACATGTCGCATGTATTATCTATGTCCGCATGGTAGTTATTTAACACAAGCATAGAAAACAATAGCATGCCGGACATGAATGTAGAACATGTTAGATACATAGCAGATAAACATGTTAGATAAGATAACTATGTTAGCATGCATAACAATTTAAATCTTATCAAACATTATGGTTTATCATATTGAAGACATCCAAGAATTGTTCCTAAGAAAACCCCAGCGGGAAGTCCCTAGCGTGAATAAATCCTACCAACGGAGAACTAACGCACCTAGGATAGCGATCTGCTTCTGGGAACCAAGTCGCGCGGAGAATATCACCCGCCGAGCTTCTCGGATCGCGTACCCACAATAATCCTATTTAATAAAAATTATTTAAAATAGATTTAATTTATTTCCCTTAAGATAAATAAATTAAAATCTATCAATTAAATAATTATTACATTAAATTAATCCTATGCATGTTTAGGATTAATCTCACCTAATGAATTATGAATTAATCATATTTTTATATTTTATCTAATAATTTCAATAAATTTTTATTCAATTTCTACTCATTAAACTCACCCATAACTTGGCCCAAGTCATCCAGGAGCCCAAGTAGAACCCATAGAAATTTTTATTATTTTTTTATTTTTTTTTAATATTTTAATATTATTTTATTATTTTAATATTATTTTTTATTTATTTTTCTGACATGGTCAACGGTCAACGTTGACTGGTCAACGTTGACTGGGTCAGCAGTGGGCCCGGTCAACGCTGACTAGGTCAGCTGTTGACTGGTCAACGATGACTAGTCGGCGGTGGGCCCGGTCAATGCTGACTGGGTCGGCTGTTGACTCGGTCAACGGTTCGAGTTACTGTTCACCCGGTTCGGTTCGAATTGGTTCGGTTCGGGTCCGGTTCAGCTAAATTAAATTCAATCTAGTTTGACTCGAGCTCGAACCAGGTTCAACTTATTTGATTCGGCTCACCCAACCCAACTCAACCTGAACCCAAACCCAACTCAAACCCAACCTGTTTAACCCCAACTTGGTTCAACCCAACCGGTTTAATTAAATTAACTCTAACTCATAGTTAACTTAACTAAACCTGATTTATTTAACACTAGCAGGATTAAATAAATCTAAGCATATCTTAACTTAATTTATACTAATCCTACTTAATTATAGCAAATCATGCTTAGTTATTCGCTAAGCATGATTAAGGGAAAGGGGCGAACGATACCTTCTTCCGCTGCACCCTTCGCCCACGCTTCCGCCGCGCCCTCTTCGTCGGAGATCCCGCCACCCACACCGGCCGACGACCACAGCTTCACCGCGCGCGCGTTGGTAAGATCTCGCTGCATCCAACTCCGATCGTAAGGCACCGAAACGCTGCGATTTCAGAGGTCGTCGGACCCTCCGCGGGCGGCAGCACGAATCCGCGAAAACGATGGACGAAGGAGGTAGATAGGGACGGGATTCCTCACCTCCAAACTCGCGCGTACTTGCGCATCGCTAGTGGGAAGGGATCGATCGGCGATGGCGACGGAAATGGAGGGTGGTCGCGGAGGAAGGGCATCGGCTATTTCCGTGATGGCGAGAAAGCAGGGGAAGGAAAAAGGGGCGCGGCAGCGGAGGACCTCCGCTGCGCTCTCCTTGCCGCGACGCCGGCAATTAGCACGTCGGACAACAGCGACGGACAGCGAACGAGGTGGGAAGGCCGGCGTTCGCTCCGCTGTGGTGGAGAAAACAGGGGAGAGAGAGTCGCACGCCGCGGGGGTGCTTCCACCGAGCTCCTCCCTTCGCGACGGGGAAGAGGGCACCGCGGTGGACAGTCGGCGGCAGCGGGCGGCGACGAGCAGCAAACGGCGGCGAACGGGAGGGCGCCGCCGCTGTTTTGCTGCGGTGAGGGGAATGATCTCGCGAGGTCGGGGATGGAGGAGGCCCTCGCGAGTGGGAAGAGCACTCGGCTCTTCTCGCTGACACGGGTTCTTCGAACCGGGTCTAAGCCGGTTCAGTTGAACCGGACTGATAATAAATAATAATTTTTTTTCTCTAAAAAAAAAATAAGATTTGAAGGTGGGGGTTTACAACAGTACTGTTCTTAGCACCCATTTATCTTGGAGTAACTCAAATAAGTTGAGCTTTGCACCGAAGTGAGATCCGGGCTACACCAAAGTATCTGAGGCTAAGTCAACGGAGCATGCATTTCTACCTGAGCTAGCATATGGCTCCTCACCGCATGTTGGCAACATATCTAAAGTTCTCGGTTAAATGTCAAATAAGATCACTTTGGGTGTTATCATAACATTTACCTAAAATGTCTCTAGTTATGTCTCATGTCATCATATTCTATATTCTTGCTAAGTGTCTCTATATGTCTAGCAACATGAACATATCAATAATTGTCACGCCCCGACCCGCAGGACGACACGTGGCAACCGCCGTATGAGCCCGACAAGCCCATACAAGGCATAAATACAAATACGAAACTACATGCACCCACATTTTCAAATAACATCTTAAATACAGTCCCGATATCTCCTAATACAAATCTAAGACCGGCATACGAAAACTCATAACAGCAGTCGTATACCTCCCGCGACGAACCCTCCGTTATCGATCTCGTCTCGTGCATCGACACCTGCACACACATTGAACGCGGTGTGCTCAGCCTTTCGGCCTAATGCGAAATTACGGCTCTACCGAATAAGGAAATCAAAGGCTAGGAGGAGTATTCTAGGATGTCTTTGGTAATTAAACATCATCTTTCATGCCATTTCGTTTTAAACAATTCATATAGAAATAGACAGCATAAACAAACTCTAAAATAAATAATTAAATGTGTACATGTCACTAGATGTCACCCTAATCATATCTAGTGTCCATATCAATAGTATGTCACCTCATCATAGTGAGACTTTTTAGGTTTCATAAACTCGGGCTGCCAGCCTACGCTTAATGACTACCCTAGCTAAGAGTATCAGTAAGCCCATCAGTGCCTTTCTGTCTCTGTCTCTACCTATGCCCGCTGCACTGATGTTGGCAGAGAGGACGGATGACCCAGAGTCCCTCTCCTGTTGTTTCACTAGTCGCCAACCATGCCTCCCCTAGCGAAACCGTCGTGCCCTTACATCCTCCCCGGATACCGTAGGGGTCACGACACCCATGTAGTACTACACACTGCCCGTAGACAGGGTCACCTCTCTTAAATATCATCGGCCACGGCTAGCCGGAATAACCACCCTAGGATCCGGACTACTCATCCGATCGTCTGCAGACGTCAAGGGTGATAGCCGTGCGGTCTACGGATCCACTGTCCAAGGCGTCGCATGTGGAATCACCTTTCCAGTCCAATAGCCGTCAACGTTTATCGAGATTGGCGCACATCCACACGATGGGATGTGGCCCTCGACTTCGTCGGTGCCAAGTCCATGGCAGGGTTCATCCTAGCTAACCATCTCAGGACTATCACGAGGCCGCCTACAACGACACTCGCGCGGGTGAAGATTTCGGGTAAGGACTTGCTCCATATTTCCAGTCTAACATGACCATGGAGTGTGTACAGTCCCTTACCCTACCAGCTCCCAGTATATGAGCTATGCATAACGTCGGGAGTGGTGCTCCCAGTGCTCCGCTATGCATCAACCTCGGGAGTGGCGCCTAACGGGACGTCACCGTTTGACCACCGTCGGGACGCGGCGGTCAACCAGGGCATATTGAAAAAGGCCCCCTTTTCTCTAAGTGGCGGTGACGTCGCCAAAGGTTCTAACATGTCATTATTTACTATCTATGTCCGCATGATAATTATTTAACACAAGCATAGAAAACAATACAACATGCAGGACATGAAATGTAGAACATGTTAGATAAAATAAACTACACTAACATGCATACAATTCAAATCTTATCAAGCATTATGATTTATCATATTTAAGACATCCAAGAATTGTTCCTAAGAAAACCCCAGCGGGAATTCCCTAGCTTGAATAAATCCTACCAACGGAGAACCAACGCACCTTGGATAGCGATCTGCTTCCGGGAACCAAGTCGCGCGGAGAATATCACCCGCCGAGCTTCTCGGATCGCGTACCCAAAATAATCCTATTTAATAAAATTTATTTAAAATAGATTTAATTTATTTCCCTTAAGATAAATAAATTAAAATCTATCAATTAAATAATTTATTACATTAAATTAATCCTATGAATGTTTAGGATTAATCTCACCTAATGAATTATGAATTTATCATATTTTTGCATTTTTATCTAATAACTTCAATGAATTTTTATTCAATTTCTACTCATCAAACTCACCCATAACTTGGCCCAAGTCATCCAGGAGCCCAAGTAGAACCCATAGAAATTTTTATTATTTTTTTGATTTTTTAATATTTTTAATATTATTTTATTATTTTAATATTATTTTATTATTTTAATATTATTTTATTATTTTATATTTTTCTGACCCGGTCAACGGTCGACGTTGACTGGTCAACGCTGACTGGGTCAGCAGTGGGCCCGGTCAACGCTGACTGGGTCAGCGGTTGACCGGTCAACGCTGACTGGGTCGGCGGTTGACCGGTCAACGCTGACTGGGTCGGCGGTTGACTCGGTCAACGCTGACTGGGTCGGCGGTGGGCCCGGTCAATGCTGACTGGGTCAGCTGTTGACTTGGTCAACGGTTCGAGTTACTGTTCACCCGGTTCGGTTCGGTTCGGTTCGATTTGGTTCGGTTCGGGTCCGGTTCAGCTAAATTAAATTCAATCTAATTTGACTCGAGCTCGAACCAGGTTCAACTTATTTGATTCGGCTCACCCAACCCAACTTGACTCGACCCAAACTTAACTCAAACCCAACCGATTTAACCCCACTTGATTCGACCCAACCGTTTCATTAAAGAATTAATTTCTTATACACTAAGCTTAGTTAATTAACGCTAATCATGCTTTTAATTAAACTAAGCATACAATAACATGATTTTTCACTAATTATATTTTATTTACACTAAGCACAATTTATTAGCGCTAATCGTGATTAAGGAAATCCTTAATCACGATTACGAAAAGGGGCGAAATAACACCTTCGCCGCTTTCTTCGCCGATCGCTCCCTCGTCGGCTTCTTCGCCGACGCCCTCGCCAACTCCTCCTTCTCGCCGGTGCTTCGCCGGCCACGCCCGACGAACTCGCCGGCCAACTACCCCGGCGTCCTCGTGCGCGAACTGGCTGGAGGCGCGCTACATCGAATTCGGTCGTCAAAAACCCAAAACTTCGGAGGTTTCGAAGGTCGTCGGACCTTCTGCGGACGGCGAGCACGGCGACCGTGCAAATCAGAGGTGGGAAGAGGTCGATTAGGGGCCGGACTTCTCACCTAAAACTCGCGAGCAACCGTCGGAAGAATCGGGTAGCGGAAAGGGGCGGATTTGGATGATTCCGCCGTCGCTGCCTCTCACGCGTCCGCCCTCTGCTCTTTCCGCCTCGAGCAGACGACTCGCCGCTGCGTCCTCACGTCGATCCGGGTGGAACGCCGACCGCTGCGCCTTCGGGGAGACGAAGCGAGGCGGCGTCGATGGGTGGCGACGGTTAAGAGCGATGGAATCGCGGCGGCAACCTCACCGTGTGCAGCGACGGAAATCCTTGGAGCGAGGCAGGGGCGAGCGGGAATAGGGCCGCTGCTAAGCTCTCTCCGGCGGTCCTCCTCTCGACGGTGGCGACGGGGCTTGGTCAGAGCAGCAGCAGCTCGCCGGCGATGCCCTCGTCGGTCGCCGCTGCTGCGGAGGTGATGAAGACGGGAGCAGAGGTCGCGCGATTAGGGCGAGCTCCTTCGCCCTTTTCTGCGCGGTTCTGCTCGATGGGGCCGGTTCGAGTGGACCGGCTGACCCGGCCGGTCTAACCGAACCGGCCGGTTTTTTTTTTTTTTTTTTTTTTTGATTGATGGGGGTTTACAAGTACTCCCCCCCTTAGAAATTTTGGTCCTCCAAAATAACACTTGAATATCCACAAAGATATCCAACATCAACATATAAATTTCCAAAAAAAATTTGTACATCACACTCAAACACTCTCTCCCTCAAATAAGTGAGGTTGCTGGGCCCGCATGTGGGCCTCAGTCTCCCATGTAGCTTCCTCGATATGAGCGTTCCTCCAGAGGACTTTTACTAGGGGAATAGACTTACCTCGAAGCACCTTTGCGCGCCGATCTACGATCTCAATAGCCCGCACCCCGTAGCTCAAGTCCTCTCTCAGCTGAACTGGTGGTGCTGTGAGGACATGGGACGGATCCGAAATGTACTTCCTCAACATGGATACATGGAAGACATCATGAATCTGCTCTAAGTCTGCAGGTAGCTCCAGTCGGTATGCCACCGGCCCGACTCTCTCAAGTACCTGGAAGGGTCCGATGTATCTAGGGTGTAGCTTCCCTTTCTTCTGAAAACGAAGGATGCCCTTCCAGGGGGATACCTTTAGAAAAACCATATCCCCGACTGCAAACTCTAGAGGCCTACGACGATTATCTGCATAGCTCTTCTGTCGGTCCTGAGCTGTCTTCAGTCTGCCTCGAATGACACTGACCTTGGCTACGGTTTCATCAATCAACTCCGTACCCGTCAGTCGTCTCTCGCCTACCTCACTCCAACATAATGGAGTCCGACACTGTCTGCCATATAGAGCCTCATAGGGAGCCATACCAATGCTGGCCTGATAGCTATTATTATATGCAAATTCCACCAAAGGAAGGTGGGTATCCCAGCTACCAGTAAACTCGAGCACACATGCTCTCAACATGTCCTCCAGCGTCTGTATGGTACGCTCTGACTGTCCATCAGTCTGTGGGTGAAATGCGGTGCTAAACCTCAATGATGTACCCAGCTCCCCCTGAAACTTCGGCCAGAACCTAGAAGTGAACCTAGGATCTCGGTCCGACACAATAGATACTGGTACTCCATGAAGGCGGACAATGTCGCTGATGTACAGCCTGACTAACCTCTCCAATGTGTAAGAAATCTCAATCGGCAAGAAGTGGGCAGACTTTGTAAGTCGATCAACGATCACCCAGATAGCGTCATGGTGCCTCTGGGTGCGCGGCAACCCGACTACAAAGTCCATAGTGATATGCTCCCACTTCCACTCCGGTATCGGAAGAGGCTGCAAGGTCCCTGCCGGCTTCTGATGTTCCGCCTTAACCTGCTGGCATACTAGGCATCGAGCTACAAACTCAGCTATGTCCCGCTTCATGCCCGACCACCAATACGTCTGTCGAATAGTACGATACATCTTCGTACTACCCGGATGCATAGCATAAGCGGAACTGTGTGCCTCCTCCAGAATCTGCCGTCGTAGATCCTCATCATGGGGTACGCAGATCCTGTCATTCAGCACCAGCATGCCGTCATCTCTGAGTCTGAACTCCTGACCCTGACCATCCTGTACTCTTTGGATCACCGTACTCAACTCTGAGTCTGTCCTCTGTAACTCGGCCAGCCGGTCTGATAAAGTGGGTCGCACAGTAAACTGTGCCAGTAACCCACCCTGGGAGTCACACTGTAGCTCAACCCCCAGCAATCTCATGTCACGCAGCAAGGGTAAGTAGGCAGTGCGTATATACGCCAAAGTGACAGACGACTTTCTGCTCAAAGCATCTGCCACTACATTAGCCTTCCCCGGATGGTAGTTAATAATCAAGTCATAGTCCTTGATCAACTCCAACCAGCGGCGCTGTCTGAGGTTCAATTCCCTCTGGGTCAACAAGTACTATAGGCTCTTATGGTCCGTGAAAATATGACACTTCTCCCCGTAAAGATAGTGTCGCCAAATCTTAAGAGCCAGAACAATAGCGGCTAACTCCAAATCATGAGTCGGATAATTTACCTCGTGCTTCTTCAACTGTCGTGAAGCATAGGCAATTACCCGTCCGCTCTGCATAAGTACACACCCCAGCCCTTGCTTCGAAGCATCGCTGAATACCACATACTCCGTACCGCTAACTGGGAGGGTGAGTATCGGAGCAGTGGTTAAACGAGTCTTAAGCTCCTGGAAACTGAGCTCACACTCTGGGGCCCACCGAAACTTAATGTCCTTCCTAGTCAACTTGGTCATCGGCGCTGCAATACGTGAGAAATCCTGCACAAACCGCCGATAATATCCAGCTAATCCAAGGAAACTACGAACCTCTGTGGGACTCTTAGGCTGCTCCCACTTAGTCACTGCCTCAATCTTAGTCGGATCGACCTGTATGCCCTCACTGGATATAATATGCCCCAGAAATCCAACCTGAGTCAGCCAAAACTCACATTTAGAAAACTTGGCATAAAGCTGACTATCTCTCAGTACCTGAAGGACAAGTCGGAGATGCCTCATATGCTCCTCCGGGCTCTTCGAATAGACAAGTATGTCATCAATGAAGACAATGACACACTTATCTAAATGTCTATGAAAAACCCGGTTCATCAAATCCATAAAGGCTGCGGGAGCATTAGTAAGTCCAAAAGACATGACTAGGAACTCATAGTGTCCATACCGTGACCGAAATGCCGTCTTCGGAACATCTGAGTCCCTAATCTTTAACTGATGATACCCGGACCTCAAATCAATCTTCGAGAAAACCCGAGCTCCCTGTAACTGATCAAATAAGTCGTCGATGCGGGGAAGCGGATACCTGTTCCTGATGGTGACCTTATTCAACTGCCTGTAATCAATGCACATCCTCAAGGTCCCATCCTTTTTCTTCACAAATAGAACAGGTGCGCCCCAAAGGGAGACACTAGGTCGAATAAACCCCTTATCCACCAAGTCCTGTAACTGTAGCTTGAGTTCCTTCAACTCTGCCGGTGCCATACGATACGGGGGTCTAGAGATTGGCATCGTCCCAGGGGCGAGATCGATGCAAAACTCTAACACCCGATCCGGGGGTAGGCCAGGCAATTCCTCTGGAAAAACATCTGGGAACTCACGAACTACCGGAATATCTGCCATCTGGCTATCCGACTGGCTGCTATCCACTACGTGCGCAAGAAAACACTGATACCCTTTCCTGATGTACCTCTGCGCCGTGAGAGCGGATATAATGGCAGTCGGCAGGACTCGACGATCCCCCTCGAATACTAGCTCCGGGGGTCCCGATCCAACGAAGGACACTGACTTTGTGAAGCAGCTCACCAGCGCTCTATGTGCTGTCAACCAGTCCATACCGAGAATCACATCGAAGTCGGCCATGTCCAGTGGAATCAAGTCCGCCTCAAGGGTAACCTCCTGTATCATAATGGGACAAGACCGATACACCTGACTCCGTAAAATCTTCTCACCCAAGGGAGTACAGACAATCAACTCTGCCTCTAACGGGGTAAGAGGTATGTCGGCTCGCCTGGCGAACTCCGAACTAATGAAAGACCGATGTGACCCGGTGTCAATAAGAATACGAGCCCATGCATCAAATAGTCGCATATGTCCTATTCCACATCACACAAACAACACATGCGACAAGTTAAATTTAGTCTCACTTAACAAAAGATAAGTTTTTGTTCCAAAATCCAACACAACAACAACTTATCAAATGGAAAGACTAAATCTCCAAAAATAAAAATTCCATTTAAGGTGCGTCAGCATGGGAGGAGTTACCCGTGACTACATCGGGGTTGGCTTGGGCGTCGATGCCGTCCAATGCATATATGCGCGTCTGGGTGCGCTGGGGCGGCCTCTGAGAGTGTGGGCCCGAGCCGGTAGGATATCCTCGGGTAGACCCCGTCATAGGTGCAGCTGGTGGGAACGGTGCAGGAGGACGACCACGACCCGCAGATGCCGGGTGGATGGCTGACTGCTGGGATCCACCCATCTGAATCCGCTGCGGACAGCTGGTCCGAATGTGCCCCTTCTGTCCGCACTGATAACAAGTGATCTCTCGGCACATCCCAGTGTGAGTCCGGCGGCAAATGGTACATGGGGCCAACTGTGAGGTACGGTGTATCTGAGGGGCCCTATGTACTGACGGCTGGGGACGTGCCTGACTCGGCTGACCCCGCTGCTCAGTCCTCTGTATAAATCGGCTCCCAGATGGAGCCCCTCCTGCAGCCGAGGCCATTGAAGCTACCGAGCCAGTCTGTCTGTCCCTGAAGTCACCTCGACCCCTATGTGTCGCTGACCTCTTCTTCTTGTGCCCCTCTCTCCGCATACGCGTCGTCTGGAGCATCCTCTCAGTCCACAGGGCTTTATCCACCAACTGCTGGAAAGCAGTGTAATCCAATATTCCCACCCTAACACTAAGGTGGTCATCCAAGCCCTGAATAAAGCGCATCCGACGATACCTGTCGGATGTGATCGTGTCGGGTACCAGGGAGGCCAGCAGATTAAACTCCGCCACATACTCTGACACAGATCTGCCTCCCTGTCTACAGTCTAAGAACTCCTGTACCTTCAGATCATGCTGGAGCTCTGTATAGAAACGCTCGTGGAACTCATCCAAAAATATGTCCCACGTCAGTCCGGTAGAATAGTGGGTCTCCAGCTTATCTCGCCAGGTCTCAGCCTCCCCGTCTACCAGATAGAGTGCCACTCCAAGTCGGTCTCTATCAGCTAACTCCAAATCCGCAGTGATACGGCGGACGTTGTTAATCCAAGACCGGGCTGTCTGGGGGTCAGATGATCCAGAAAATGTAACACACCCCAGATGTCGAGCGTCTCTCACCCAAGCGGCTATCGGCCTCGCAGCTCGGGTACTCGGCTCTGACGTAACAACTCCCCCAGGCGGGGTTTGATAATCCACTCGAGTATAAGTCCCCTGTGCTCCTATCGGAGGGGTAGCAACTGCTGTTGCAACCCTCACTCGATCTGACTCTGCAATACGATCAGCTGGAGCGGGTACAACTGCTGGGGCAGGAGTCGTCCGGACCACCCGCGGTGCTGGTGGTACCGCTGGTGCAGCAGGAGGCGGAGGAGGAGGTGCACTAGTCTGGGGTACCTCGGGCTCATGCTGTGCAGTGGGATTTAGAATGCTGACCATCGCACTGGCCACCGCTGCTGCTATTATGTTCAGCTGTCCCTGAGCAACATGTGCCTGCCCTGATGGCACTGTAGATGTAGTCCTCTGCCTCATGGTACGTCGAGAACTCGAGCTCCGACGTGTACCCAATGATGCCCCTTCTGGGACCATGGATATTGGTGCCCTATCAGAATCTCCGGTAACGCTCGCAGCTGGTACCGGTGCTAGCGGCGTTAACGGATCTGCCGCTGGACGGGAGGTGGCCGTCGAATGATCCTGGGGCTCCACGAGCTTTCGGGGCCTCCCCCGTTTACGTCTGGGCGGTACTTCTGACATCTACATGAACAAGCTTCTGTCAGTTCATACGAAATAAGAATTTCTACGTAAGGTAAAACTCTTTCGGTACGCATAGTCACGATATAGGTAAACGACCGTACCACTAACTATCTAACTGGTCAATCTACTATATCGGGACTGACATCCTTATAATTTAGATTTGAAGTCGAAACTCCAAAATCCCTAGGTTTTGATATCACCTAAATACTCAGGTCTTTAAACCTAAGCTCTGATACCACTTAAATTGTCACGCCCCGACCCGCAGGACGACACGTGGCAACCGCCGTATGAGCCCGACAAGCCCATACAAGGCATAAATACAAATACGAAACTACATGCACCCACATTTTCAAATAACATCTTAAATACAGTCCCGATATCTCCTAATACAAATCTAAGACCGGCATACGAAAACTCATAACAGCAGTCGTATACCTCCCGCGACGAACCCTCCGTTATCGATCTCGTCTCGTGCATCGACACCTGCACACACATTGAACGCGGTGTGCTCAGCCTTTCGGCCTAATGCGAAATTACGGCTCTACCGAATAAGGAAATCAAAGGCTAGGAGGAGTATTCTAGGATGTCTTTGGTAATTAAACATCATCTTTCATGCCATTTCGTTTTAAACAATTCATATAGAAATAGACAGCATAAACAAACACTAAAATAAATAATTAAATGTGTACATGTCACTAGATGTCACCCTAATCATATCTAGTGTCCATATCAATAGTATGTCACCTCATCATAGTGAGACTTTTTAGGTTTCATAAACTCGGGCTGCCAGCCTGTGCTTAATGACTACCCTAGCTAAGAGTATCAGTAAGCCCATCAGTGCCTTTCTGTCTCTGTCTCTACCTATGCCCGCTGCACTGATGTTGGCAGAGAGGACGGATGACCCAGAGTCCCTCTCCTGTTGTTTCACTAGTCGCCAACCATGCCTCCCCTAGCGAAACCGTCGTGCCCTTACATCCTCCCCGGATACCGTAGGGGTCACGACACCCATGTAGTACTACACACTGCCCGTAGACAGGGTCACCTCTCTTAAATATCATCGGCCACGGCTAGCCGGAATAACCACCCTAGGATCCGGACTACTCATCCGATCGTCTGCAGACGTCAAGGGTGATAGCCGTGCGGTCTACGGATCCACTGTCCAAGGCGTCGCATGTGGAATCACCTTTCCAGTCCAATAGCCGTCAACGTCTATCGAGATTGGCGCACATCCACACGATGGGATGTGGCCCTCGACTTCGTCGGTGCCAAGTCCATGGCAGGGTTCATCCTAGCTAACCATCTCAGGACTATCACGAGGCCGCCTACAACGACACTCGCGCGGGTGAAGATTTCGGGTAAGGACTTGCTCCATATTTCCAGTCTAACATGACCATGGAGTGTGTACAGTCCCTTACCCTACCAGCTCCCAGTATATGAGCTATGCATAACGTCGGGAGTGGTGCTCCCAGTGCTCCGCTATGCATCAACCTCGGGAGTGGCGCCTAACGGGACGTCACCGTTTGACCACCGTCGGGACGCGGCGGTCAACCAGGGCATATTGAAAAAGGCCCCCTTTTCTCTAAGTGGCGGTGACGTCGCCAAAGGTTCTAACATGTCATTATTTACTATCTATGTCCGCATGATAATTATTTAACACAAGCATAGAAAACAATACAACATGCAGGACATGAAATGTAGAACATGTTAGATAAAATAAACTACACTAACATGCATACAATTCAAATCTTATCAAGCATTATGATTTATCATATTTAAGACATCCAAGAATTGTTCCTAAGAAAACCCCAGCGGGAATTCCCTAGCTTGAATAAATCCTACCAACGGAGAACCAACGCACCTTGGATAGCGATCTGCTTCCGGGAACCAAGTCGCGCGGAGAATATCACCCGCCGAGCTTCTCGGATCGCGTACCCAAAATAATCCTATTTAATAAAATTTATTTAAAATAGATTTAATTTATTTCCCTTAAGATAAATAAATTAAAATCTATCAATTAAATAATTTATTACATTAAATTAATCCTATGAATGTTTAGGATTAATCTCACCTAATGAATTATGAATTTATCATATTTTTGCATTTTTATCTAATAACTTCAATGAATTTTTATTCAATTTCTACTCATCAAACTCACCCATAACTTGGCCCAAGTCATCCAGGAGCCCAAGTAGAACCCATAGAAATTTTTATTATTTTTTTTGATTTTTTTAATATTTTTAATATTATTTTATTATTTTAATATTATTTTATTATTTTAATATTATTTTATTATTTTATATTTTTCTGACCCGGTCAACGGTCGACGTTGACCGGTCAACGCTGACTGGGTCAGCAGTGGGCCCGGTCAACGCTGACTGGGTCAGCGGTTGACCGGTCAACGCTGACTGGGTCAGCGGTTGACTCGGTCAACGCTGACTGGGTCGGCGGTGGGCCCGGTCAATGCTGACTGGGTCAGCTGTTGACTTGGTCAACGGTTCGAGTTACTGTTCACCCGGTTCGGTTCGGTTCGGTTCGATTTGGTTCGGTTCGGGTCCGGTTCAGCTAAATTAAATTCAATCTAATTTGACTCGAGCTCGAACCAGGTTCAACTTATTTGATTCGGCTCACCCAACCCAACTTGACTCGACCCAAACTTAACTCAAACCCAACCGATTTAACCCCACTTGATTCGACCCAACCGTTTCATTAAAGAATTAATTTCTTATACACTAAGCTTAGTTAATTAACGCTAATCATGCTTTTAATTAAACTAAGCATACAATAACATGATTTTTCACTAATTATATTTTATTTACACTAAGCACAATTTATTAGCGCTAATCGTGATTAAGGAAATCCTTAATCACGATTACGAAAAGGGGCGAAATAACACCTTCGCCGCTTTCTTCGCCGATCGCTCCCTCGTCGGCTTCTTCGCCGACGCCCTCGCCAACTCCTCCTTCTCGCCGGTGCTTCGCCGGCCACGCCCGACGAACTCGCCGGCCAACTACCCCGGCGTCCTCGTGCGCGAACTGGCTGGAGGCGCGCTACATCGAATTCGGTCGTCAAAAACCCAAAACTTCGGAGGTTTCGAAGGTCGTCGGACCTTCTGCGGACGGCGAGCACGGCGACCGTGCAAATCGGAGGTGGGAAGAGGTCGATTAGGGGCCGGACTTCTCACCTAAAACTCGCGAGCAACCGTCGGAAGAATCGGGTAGCAGAAAGGGGCGGATTTGGATGATTCCGCCGTCGCTGCCTCTCACGCGTCCGCCCTCTGCTCTTTCCGCCTCGAGCAGACGACTCGCCGCTGCGTCCTCACGTCGATCCGGGTGGAACGCCGACCGCTGCGCCTTCGGGGAGACGAAGCGAGGCGGCGTCGATGGGTGGCGACGGTTAAGAGCGATGGAATCGCGGCGGCAACCTCACCGTGTGCAGCGACGGAAATCCTTGGAGCGAGGCAGGGGCGAGCGGGAATAGGGCCGCTGCTAAGCTCTCTCCGGCGGTCCTCCTCTCGACGGTGGCGACGGGGCTTGGTCAGAGCAGCAGCAGCTCGCCGGCGATGCCCTCGTCGGTCGCCGCTGCTGCGGAGGTGATGAAGACGGGAGCAGAGGTCGCGCGATTAGGGCGAGCTCCTTCGCCCTTTTCTGCGCGGTTCTGCTCGATGGGGCCGGTTCGAGTGGACCGGCTGACCCGGCCGGTCTAACCGAACCGGCCGGTTTTTTTTTTTTTTTTTTTGATTGATGGGGGTTTACAATAATAATATAACATGAGTATAAACATTAATAGCATGCATATAATAGCATCATATACGAGTATAGTATAACTTTCAAACTCATATTAACAGCATGCATATAATAGTATCATATGTCACACTTCCAATAATTCACATGTTAATTAAATATGCAACTAAGCAGATATATAACTTATCAGCATGTACAATAAGCTGTGATTCTTAAAAGCAAACAAGCAATCAATCAAGCACAGCAATTCTATCTTACTCTAACACAAATCACAGCTTGGTCATGATTTATCAAGCAACAACACATCAATCAATTTTCTTAAGATAAAATAAATACATCAAACAACTATAAATTATATAATTCAAATATGGATTTTCTATCTACCCTTATACTCACATCCTCACATTATTTTCTTTATTTTATTTAATTCATTATAATCAACCAATCATCCATCACATTTACAATCACAGTCGTAAACAAGCTTATAAAATAATATTTAATTTAACAACTTAATTATACAAAAAAATCTTAATCAATATATACCACCTTAATTAATTCTAAAATAATTTTAATAATTTTGTAAAAAAATCTAATTACATCAATTAAATTAACAAAAAATTAAAATTATCCAATATCACTAATTAGAAAATCTAAATAAACCAATTTCCTCAATTTTATCATATTATAAATTTATAAAATTTCAAATTTTTTTAATTTTATTAATTAAAAAAAATCTAATTAATCTAATTACCTTAATTTATAATATTCTAGATTCATCAATTATGTAAAAATTTTAAATAAATCATTTTAATTTTAATTAATACAATTTAAATATCATAATACCTACCAAAATATTTCTTCGTCCATATAGCATACAATTAATTTATTTAAACCCTAGATTAACCCAAATTATCTTAATCAAATTAAAAACCACATTCTAATAATCTTGAAAAATTCTAATTAAATCATAAAAAATATGTTTAAGTATAAAATTACATCATAATTTATTTTAGATTTTTATGACGTCATTAACGCAAACCCTGAACCTAACATAAATAAATTCAAAAAGCACACCTAAAATGTGTTAAAAATTCTAAATAAATTCCTGAACGCTCAAAACTCACCAATAAAGCCCCCGCAAAGTTGAATCCACTCGAACATGTTGTAAAACCGCGAAAACTAATGAAATCTAAGTTGAATCGCAGCCTAACGGGCCCTGAACCGGCCCGAACCCGACCGTCGCATGCGCATCGCACGTGCGGTCTGATTCCTTCTTCCCCGATCATTCTCCGCTCGAATCTGCCGAGCTCCGCCGTCGATTCAATCGCCGATCGCTCGTCGCGCACCCACCGGAAATACTCGCTCGATATTGCCAAGTCCCCCTCAGCCCACCAGCCGCCTATTAGGCCGCCGGTAGAGCTCGATCTCCCCCAACATCGCCAGTAGCGACGACCTCCCCTACTGCAGCCGTCGGTCTCCGTTTCCCTGCCGATTTCTGCCTGCTCCACTGCGGCGAACTTGTCGGAACTCCATGAACAGGTTCGTCACTCCTTCCTCCACCCACTAGCTCGCTCGCTTCACCGTCGTCATTGCTCAGGAGCAACCACAACCACAGGCGCATGCTTCCCCTTGTTGCAGTGAACGATCTCCGCCGGTAGTTACGCCCGCGCCTTCTCCGCCATAGTGGCTCCTTCAATTCAACTCCACCAAAGTCGAATCGCACCCCACTAGCTTGCAGCAGCAGCAAGAGATGCTCGTCGCATCCTCACCGGCTACAATGGCGGAAACAGGGGGAGTCCCCTGCTCACCCCTCCCCATGCAAGATCAACTCGTCGACGCCACGTCCACTCCTCAACGGCCTTGCAGAAGACATCTCGCATTTCCCTTCGTCGAAATTGCCGGCCGCAGGAGAGCTTTGGAGCTCTACCATTGCTGTCGTCCGCTGTTGCCCTCGAAATAAGGGGTTGCCTTGTTTTTTGGGTTTTAAACCCATCGAGGGTTTGCCTCTCTGCTCGGCGCACGCGCAGTGACGAAAATATATTTTTTTCTAATTCAAATTAAATTTCCAAAAAATCACTTAAATCCTTATTTTTAAATATTTATTATTATTTTTATTTTATTTATTCCTTATTTTATTAATAATTTTGTTTTTTTTAATTATTTTCTTTACTTATTTTATTTTATTTTCTATCTTATTTTATCATTATAATAGTATTTTATTTTATTTTTATATTTTTTATATAGAAAATAGAATTTACAATTAGGCAGAGAATTAAGGAACAATGAATATTGAAAAAACTCTTGCATTATGTGCCATCCAAGTTCGATCTTATAGCTTCCAACTTGGAACAATTTGGTAATATTAGAACGATGATGGTGGACTATGTAGTAGGCCCTCTAAAAACATATGAAATACAACTTAAATAATCTATACTCGTACTAGAAAATCAAGTTCTATTAACTTGAGCAGAATGGGAAGTCAAAGTTGACAAAAACTTTGCAGGTCGGGCGTGATCGTGGTTGCAACAATAGTAGGGAAAGAAGTTGCAGACGTGGTAGAGGACATTTCTGTGAGATTTGTAATTTTGTATTAAGAAAATTTTTGTAATAGATGATGATTTTAAGGGGTTTTATGAAATAAATAATATGAATGACTTATTTGTAAAATTACATGGATTTTTGCAGTATAGAATTTTGAGTTAAAAATTATACCATCAGATATGATTTTTGATAATGAATCAAATGGCGTAGACGGATAGTAATTTGGACGTCGTTTGATTGGTCAAATCATTGAATCAAGGATTGATCCAAATGGACGGACGAAATTAAATCACTTAAAACGGACGGCCAGATCTAATTTTACTAAACCAATAGGTGTACCGGGTTAGCGGGTTAGTGGTAAGCGGGTTAAGTGAGGAAACCCGACCCGTTAACAAACCCATTTAACTTACCCTCTTCTTCTTCTTCTTCTACCCGCAACTTTCTCTCTCCTCCCCTACTTCGAACTCCGTCGGCAACTTCACTTCATCAACTTGGCGATGACGGTTGGAGGTCTTTCCGGATGAATTTTTTCATGAAATTTCAGACACAACTTCAGGTGAGCTAAGAGAACGCATTAGAACCATTATTTTCGAGTTTTTGTGGAGATTTGGGGGAGAAAAGAGGAGAGAAGTGAGGGGCGGCGAAAGTTCATCGCCGGAGCTTTCTCCGGCGATTGCCGACTACTCCAGCCACGAAACTTCGCAAACTTGGTACCTATGGCTTCTCCTTGACGAGAGCTTTCCATTGGTACCGGAGTTGAGTGTTGGCCGCCGGCGAGCTAAAAACCCAAATTTAGGGTTTTCGCCCAATTAAACTTCTCCGGCAAAATTGACCACATATGGACGGTAAAAATTGGGACAAATGGTATTTTTGGATTCCTGATAAGAAGTGCTTTCGATGGGTACCAATATTGATCGAAGAACCTCGCCGGCGAGGGTTCCGGCGAGATTCCGGCAAACTTGAGATAAAAATTAGGGTGATTCTAGAGATCATTCTAAGAGTATTGGTGAATACAGATTTGTAAAATTATTATCGGATTGAGAATTAAAATTTATTAAAATATTCACAAGAAATTCGATAAGCAAGCACGAGGATACGAACGATCGCGATACGAATTAAAAGTGCTTGCGACGATAGGATCAGGTGAGTGTTTATTCTCCGGGTAGAATAAACGGGATAGTTCTTAATGTTTAGTCTAAGAGAACTATATCCATTTGATTATCTATGTTTGATAATCTTTGGCTTCCCTACTAGTTAATATTGATTATTATGCTTACAAATGAGTTGTGAATCCCTTTTGATATTCATATCCATTGATATAAGTTTTTCATTGTTATTGCTCATTAATTCATTGTAAGTATGATACTATGTTTTTATTTGATTCTAAAACTAGCATATGTACCTTTTTTCTTAAAAGCTAGAGGGATGGTGAAAAACATACCTTAGGAGATTTCATGATCCATATATGATTCTCCTTCATCTTGGGTATATATGACTAGGATGACATTATGCTGGTGTGAATCGCTGCAGTGATATTCGGTTCGCACTCCCATGGGCCGCCTAGATAGAGGAGCGTGGGGCTAAAGTGCCGGACAGTCAGGATGGGAGGTTAGATAACTCCTGGCTGTGGATATTCATTGGACTAGCTATGGTAAACCAGGTAGTGAGGTCTAGTGGGCAACCCAGGGGGAAAGGGGGCTTTGTTTATGCATTCTTATGACTTCATTTTGATCCGGGTATCTTATGATTTTTGATACCTCCCCCTGAGGTGATAGTTGATAGCTACAACTGTCGTTAACTATGCTAGCCCAGAGATATATTCTTGTATGATCCATGATTGCTCTTTTTGATTGGCTATTATACCCGAATAGTCACGTTTTTCTGTTTATAAGACTTTACTATTATATGTTCTCTGTTTTACATTATTTTCTATCCAGCTCACTAGGTACAAGCGTACTCACCCCAAAGGGAAACTCATTTTTTTTCAAGATCACAGTAGGAGAGAGACGGATAGAGATAGAGGCGATTAGCCAGACTCCTGACTTTTGAAAGGTAGGACAGTTCTACCTTTGTTTTGTGTACAGAAAGATCCACTGGATATGTATTTTGTGTAGTATGGGGCATGTGTCCTATTTTGGTTGTAAAATATTTATATATAAGTGATTTCTGGTACAAGAAATCTGATTTTACATATGCATGATTTTAGAGTTATAATATTATGTTATCCAGGTTCTCTCCTTCTATAAATATGGGGGATATACATCTGGTACGCTTAGTAGATTTCTATATAGTTTTGGAGGCTTAGCAGAGCTGTATGTGGAGTTCACTGCGGTCTGCCACGTGCCCTAGGGGAAGGTACGGGGTGTGACAATTTCGATAGGCGTAGTGATGAATGTTAGGGCAGTAGCACATCTTCACAGCATAAGAAGCCCAAAATATATAAATCACACATCAATCGCTAAGTGTTAAGGCCATTTTGCTTCGAAGCGCAAGAAGTAAAAAAAGGTTTACTTGCCCGAGACAGGTGATGATAAAGATTATCATGTAGTTCTGATGGCCGTAGAAGAAGGAGATTGGAGTACTCTTGCAAGGTACCAGTTTGAAATATATGGTTTTAATCTATGGTACTTAAATACTAGTGCTAAATTATTTAGCTGAAATTGCAAGGAAGGTAGTGTTTATTTTCCTTGCAGATGATGGCAATACCCGAATTCTAACAAATGTGCTCTATATTCCAAATTTGAAGTCAAATATCCTTAATCTTGGATAGTTGGACAAGCATTGAAGTACTACAATAATCTAGGATGGAAAGCTGAACATTCTTGATAAAGAAAAAGATAACTGAAAGGAGCAAGGAGGGCTTATAACATATTATATATGCTGATATTAGAGCTGTCTGGACTACCTGTGGTGCTGGTGGAGCAACTGGTGCAGCAGGAGGCGGAGGAGGAGGTGTCGTCGTATGAGTCTCCTCAGGCCCATGTTGTACGGGGGGATTCAGAATGCTGACCATCGTGCTGGCCACCGCTGCTGCTATCACGTTCAGCTGTCCCTGAGCAAAGGGTGCCTGTCCAGATGGCCCCGTGGACCCAGTCGTCCGTCTCGATGTCCGTCGAGAACTCGAGCTCCGATGCGTCCCCACAGATGCCTACTCGGGGACCATCGACAACGGTGCTCCGTGTAGATCCACTACAGCACCGACAGCGGGCACTAGTGCAAGTGGTGCGGGCGTGAGCGGATCCACTGGCGACCGAGAAGTGGCAGTCGTCTGATCCGGAGGCTCCACTACCTTCCGGGGCCTCCCTGGTTTCCTCTTTGGTTGTGCGTCAGACATCTGTACGAAATGAAATTTTTCATCAGTATGTTGCGTATAACTTCAATCTCGCACTCACTACCCTCACTCGTGGTCTTCCTATGGTTAATCGACTAAACCGCTAACGGTCCTAATTATATCGGGACTGACTTCCTTCACACTTACTATCTTGAGTCAAACTCTAAATCACTTAGGTTCTTAAACCTAGGCTCTGATACCACTTTAATTGTCACGCCCCGACCCGTCCGTCGGGCACATGGCAACCGCCGTATGAACCCTGAGATCCATACAAGGCATAAAATAGAGGATCAGTAAAATATACATGGATGCCATATCATCCATCCAGTACAGTCCAGCTAGTACAGTCCCGATATAGCCCTACTACAACTCTAAATGCGGAAGCGATAACATCTAAATAAATACGGAAGTATACCTCCGATAGCGTAGTCCTCGTCAACGGATGCTACTATCGTACGTCAAAACCTGCACACACGGGTAAAGCGGTGTGCTCAGCCTTGTGGCCTAGTGCGAAATTACGGCTCAAAACCGAATAAGGAATCCAAAGGCTAGGAGGATTAATCTAGGATGCATTGGGTTTATTAATGGTCATTTTCATATAATACATGTGAAGCATATCATAAATGTAAAAGAACTGTATAAGTAAATCCGGCAGGTGTAGCACTAGGTGTCACCTAAGTTGTCTCTAGTATTATATCATCAATGTCACCGGAATGTAATCTACGATGTACTACATCTATTAGTCTCATGACTCGGGCTGCCAGCCTATGCTTAGAGAAATTCCCCCGTCGGGGAGTCCCCATAAGTCCATCAATGCCTTTTTATCTCTGTCTCTTCCTATGCCCGCTGCACTGATGTTGGCGGAGGTGACGGGTGACCCGAGATCACTCTCCTCGGTATCGCTAGTCGTCTGCCATGCATCCCTTAACGAACCCGTCGTGCCCTTACATTCTCTCCGGATGCCGTAAGGACAACGACAATCGTGTAGTACTACAACACCGTCCGAAGACGGGGTCACCCTCAATAAAATCCATCGACCACGGTCTTAGTCGACATAATACAACCCTAGGATCCGGACTCACCATCCGACCGTCCGTAGATCGTCAAGGATGGTAGTCGTGTGGTCTACAGATCCACTGTCCAAGGCTATGTGGAGGGATGTCACCGTTCCAATTCCCGAGTAGCGATGCTTGCCAAGAGGTGTGCAGACTAGCTGTCGCCGGAATGCTACAACCTCAGTGACATGTTTGCTAGGTTGTTCGTCCCGGCTAGCCATCTCAGGACTATCACGAGGTCCCTGAAACGACACTCGTGCGGGTAGAAATTATCGGGTAGGGACTTGCTCCAAATATCCGATCTAATTGACCTTGGAGTGTGTACAGTCCCTTTTCCCCACCAACTCCCAGTATCCAAGCCATGTGTAGCCTCGGGAGTGGTGTGTGGTGGAGCATCACCATTCTGACCATTGGCGGTACGCCGTGGTCAACCGGGGTATGCAAGCAGCACCCCTTCCTGTCTGATTTCTAGTGATGTCTCCTAAGAGTTTCTAACATGTCATCATTCTTATCTATAACTGCATGGTAATCGTGTTATCATGGCAAAGATAAATAACATAGCACGCAAGATAAGATTCATAGACATGTTAAATAAGTAGTATGGTAAACATGGCATGTCATGCATATAGGCAAGGTAAATCATACTAACATGCATTTACATATAAACATAGCATGCATTTCATTTTTATTATATTTAAGGCATCCGAGATTTTTCCTAAGAAAACCTCGGCAGGAAATTCCTAGCTTAAATAAATCCTATATTCAGTGAACCAACGCACCTGAAACGGGATCTGAGCTTCAAAACCAATCAAGTTGAAGCTCGAACGTATCGATCGTATTATCGCTCACGATCCAAAATAATATTCCTAAATAATAAAATTTATTCAAAACAAGTCTAACGTCATTCCTACGAATAACCTGGGTAGAAATCTAATTAATCACAAATTAAATTTTTCTAATTAATTTAATTAAATTTCCTCCCAATTAATTATCTAATCCAACTAATAAAGCTAACAATATCCCTAATCCAATTAATCGCATTAACTAGGGTACAATTGCTATGGTGATCCAATCCAATCCCTAAAGCTCAAGTAGTGAGCCCATATCCATTTTCTTAATAACATAATCCAACTCTATCAAGAAATAAATCTCTCCCATTAATTCAGAATTTAAACCCATATTAATCCATTTAATCAAATACTAATTTAAAATTTTAAAAACAAAATTTAGTTAATCTTATTTTATCCTATAAATTTAACTAAAATAAATTTATTAGATCTACCCCCTTATTAAGCCTACTTTTAATTATCAACCTAATTTATTCAAGCTCATCTCATATAGGCCCAATTTTTTAATAAAATAAGTTCAAGTTAAAATTCGGTCAACATTGACCTAGTCAACTAAAGTTGACTAATGTTGACCACTAAATGAATTAAGTTTATCAAGCCCCACTCCAACTTTGATCCACTAGCCTAAACTGTTCGGCCCAAATTCATCTAGCCCAATTGGTCAAACCTGACCATAGACAAAATCCTAATCTACCCGACTTAGGTTCAACCCAGACCTAATTTACTTGGTTCAACTTAGTCAAATTCACCCTATTGACTCAACCCAAGTTAAGTTAGGCCCACACCCATCTAACCCACCTAGTTCAATCGATATTATTTAACATGCATCCTAAATTAATAATTAATCATCCACTAAGCTTAGATAACTAATATTAACATGTTTTATTTAACCCAAGCATACAGTAAATCTAATATATACTAATCATGTTTTAGCTTAAGCTAATCACACTTCATTAGGTGCTAATCACGATTAGAGGTAAAGGGGCGAATCCTTACCTCCTTCCGCAGCGCCCCTCACCGAGCCTTTCGCCACGCCCTCTTCGCCGGAGCCTCCGCTACGCACGCGCGTGCGTCTCTCCGACCGACGTCAACAGCGTTCCCGTGCGCGTGGGTGCTAAACCACGCTGCAAACACATCGCTCGTAAGAAACCGAGCATCGAAGGATTTGGGGGTCGTCGGACCACCCGCGGACGGCAACACGAATGCCGTGAAACCGATGGATGAAGGAGGTCGATAGGGACAAACTCACTCACCTACGGACTCGCGAATCATAAATGGGAAGATTCGAATAACGAAAGGGGCGGATATGGATCGATGTGCTCTGTCGCCGCTGCCTGCAAGTCCCGCCCCCAATGCTCTGCAGTCTCCGGCTCCTCCGACCGCTCCGAGATGCGATGACGACTGCTGCGCTTTCGTGGAGGAGGAGTGAGGCGACGACGATGGATTTTCGCGGCTGATCGAGGCGAGGTGGTGGCGACGACTCAACCGTGTGTTGCGGCGGAGGTGTTGCAGGCGGGAGTTCTCCCCATCGAAGCTGTCACCGAGTAGAACTGAGGCGAGCACCGGCCTCCAAGCTTGCCAGGGCATTGGGCCGTCTGTCTCCAACCGTTCGAAGATGTGGGTCGACGGAGACGCGATGAACGACGATCGATTTGGTGGAACTCCCAAATGGAGCAGAACGGGGGTAATGTCGAGCTCGGCTCCGACGGAAGTGTCACCGAGTCGCCCCCAACGAACTCCCCTCGCCGCGACGGGAAGAGACGGACGGTGGAGGCGCGGGAAAGTGCGGCGACGAGCTCTCCTCCGGTCGTCCGCGCTGCGCAGAGTGAAGCCGGAACAGTGGAGGCACTCGAGAGGTAGGGCTTCCGCCCTTCTCGCCCGCGTCCCCGTTTAAGGGTCGACCGGTCCACCCGAATCGGTTGACCGGCCGGTTCGGTTGAATCGGACCGGACCGGACCGGACCGGACCCCCCCCCCCTCTTTTTTTTTTTGATGTAGGGGTTTACATAAATAGTCTTCGAGTTCTTTTTCTCTCAAATATAATACATAAACTCTACGATCACCACCTTCATATGTTATTTTTTTATGTTCCCCTTTTAGTTATTCTAGCAGTTATATTAATTATATTTTTTCATATAATTTGTATTAATGTACACAAAGTGTACACCCCTTTGATTAGAATAATTAGGCTCTACACGGGAGGATCATGAGGTCTTGAGTTCAATATTTATTAAATTCTAAAACAAAATATAGTTTGTATTAATATATTTTTATTTCATTTTAATAAATCAGTTTATTCAATAAATACTCTAAAATTTCAACTAAAATAGCTAATTTATTTTAATAAATCAGTTTATTCAATAAATATTCTAAAATTTCAACTAAAATAGCTAATATCTTTCTTCTATGTATATATATGTCAAGTTTAAATAATTTATTTACCGTCATTGATTTTTAGTGTAAAACATGCCTAGCTCTCGGCTTTTTATTAATATGTATAAGTGGATATTGTGAATTATTTTATAGAATATAAATAAAATATTATGAACAATATGTAAAACAATTTTGATATCTCATTTAAAATGATAATTTAATTATTTTTATTATTATTCACTTTTTATTTTAACATTTTTATCTTTTTTACAAATATATTTATTTAAATTCTAAAATGATAGAATTTGAGTATATGTACACCTTACTTTCCTACTGCATGTGTTGGTCTTCTTAAACACAATTTTGTGCTTGCATTTACTCCTTAATCAAAGCATGCATCTACTTACTGCTATCAATCCTTAGTTTTATTTTTTCTTTTGATGATGATATCTTTTTCTATGGGCCAATGAGTCTCATTTTCCATTGCCCTTTTTTTATAATAAAAAAACTCCAAGCGTATTTATTTATTTTTCGCTTCACCCCAGAAGAATCTTTGAGAGATTAAATGCATGCATTAATTGGAGCTCTAATGATTCCTCTTTCTACAAGCAAGATGATGTCTGCTATATTATTTTCTCTCATGCTCCCTCCCTTCTCTCTTAAGCTACCTATCTCTGCATTCTTACAGTTCCACATCCATCTATTTTTTTACATACAAAAAAAATAAATAAACACTTGTTATCACGATTGTTAATGCTACGGATGAGGGGCAAGAAGCTGACAAGAGAGGAGGAATAAGTCTCCCTTGAGTCTTATTGGAGGCTGTCATGTGGGAGCATTAATTGGAAAAGATTAACCCCTAAGTTAGCTGTCCTTTTCTTATTTAATTTGGGATAAGGATTAGTTTATTTTGTTGTAGGGCTTATGATGGATGTTATTTATAAATATATATATTTATCATTACATATATTTTTTTCTTATCTAGTTTTATTATTCTAATATATATAAGCATTTATTGTATGAAACAATAGTCCCTTATTATTATAGAACCTTGCAGTGTTCTATATTAAAAAAAATAAATATATCTTACCTATATTATGGATAACTTATAAAATTGTATCAGGCTTTTAAAAGCATTGGAGGGAGACGATATATACTGAAGCATGGATCATTGATTGACTCGATGCACAGCGCGAGAAGGGAGTGGACTTCTTTGCCACGTGAATGTTTGCAAACAAACATTCACGTACGTCGTCGACCTTTCTCTCTCTGTATGTATATATATATATATGTCGGTGTTAGGGTTTATAATCAGTGTTAGGTTTGGGGTTTCCTTTGGACACATTGTCATTAATTCGAGATTCCCCCCTTTGTCTCTCGATCTACACGATGATTAGGAGTAGATAACAAAAAAAGGAGGAAGTAAACGATTAGGCAAAGGGAGGAAAAAACAGACATAAAATTAGGGTTTGTCAGCACCTCGGTGGTGTGGTCGTCAACACTTCCCCTTTTTCTTAATCGCCCACAAGCTTTCTCTCTTAATTGCCCATCATCTCTCGTGTCAGTCTACTGTGTGTATTTTTTAGGTATCATATATGTAGATAGAGCCATCACATGATGATCACATGCACATGCTTAGGGGACAGTCAGCTGTCTCCTCGCTGCTACCCGCTTCATGTTTCATACTTTAGTTTTGATGTGTACATATATAAAGTTACATGTTGATGAAATGAGTGTCAATGGGTGGGTGATGAGGTTGTTAACTGAGATTCCCTGATCATGAATTCTAGCATCTTTCATCAAGAGCTTAAAAAAATTCAAATGCAGCTAGCTAGCTAGGTAATACGAGATTTGGATTTCGCTGCTACTATAAAATGGAGGCTGCATGCGCATATACACCCAGCTCTCCTCACTTCTCTCCGGCCTGATCTCCTAGTTATTATTATTATTATTATTATATATATATATATATATCTCGACACCTTGTGGCAGCTTGCTGAGACCTCCTGCTTTCAATTCTTCAAGGAGGATTTGTACTCTTCTTCCTTCTTCTCTACTTGTTTGCTTCGTAAGTTGATTAAATGGGTGGGAGTTCACAGCCCTGTGCGTCCTGCAAGCTGCTGCGGCGGCGGTGCACGAAGGAGTGCATATTTGCAGCCTACTTCCCTTCCGATGACCCCTGCAAGTTCGCAATCGTTCACAAGGTCTTTGGAGCCAGCAACGTTAGCAAGATGCTTCAGGTATCATCGTCAGAAATGCCTCTCTCTTTTTCCCACATGAACACAAGAAGAATCACACCTTCCTCCATATATGCATCCCATTAATTGCCTGCGAATTAACAGAACACATCGATATGAGCAGGAGCTGCCCATGCAGCAGCGGGGCGACGCAGTGAGCAGCCTGGTCTACGAGGCCACAGCAAGGACGAGGGACCCTGTGTATGGATGTGTAGGGGCAATCTCCTACCTCCAGAGCCAGGTCTCTCACCTCCAGATGCAGCTTGCGGTGGCTCAAACTGAGATCCTTTGCATCCAGTTGCAGCAGCAGCAGGAGCAGGAGGAGCCAAACTTGTTGATGGCTCAAGATGGAGGAGCACCACAATTTCTGGGGGATCCTGGAGGAGATCAGGACAATCACAAGCTCAACGATGATTTTGTTTTGGAGAACAGCATCAGTAACAATACTGGTGGATGTCAAATTAGTCCTCATCATATGTACTGCACGAACTATGCCTCCTACAGTGGTAGTAATATTGCTGAGGATCCTCTCAAGAGAGAGTTCCTTTGGACATAGGGGAGCTTTGTTCTTTAGCTTTATTTTAGGGCATGAAACTAATTCCAGTCATAGCTAGTATGCATGGCTTTGTTTTTCTCAATTACTTCATTTCATTTGCATCTGCACCTTATAATTTCTTTTATCCTTTTGAAAACAATAAGCTTATATGGCAGTTGGATTTAGATGAACCTTTCATTGTACAGAAGAAAATATAGAAGTTGCAGTCTTTATATGGGTGAACTACTAGAATTATCCCAACTAATATAACTTCATATATTTGGTACTACAAGAGCATAGAATACATATGAGCAAATGTATACACTTGAGATTTTTTAATTAAAGTTGAGGATAAAATATAAAAAAATTGGTATAAAGAACTTTCTCAAACTCTTTAAATATTAACTAGTACATAATTAATATAATTTATAGGGATTTGTGGGACAGAACCGTATAGAATTTTTTGTGCATATATAATAAATTAATTAAATACTTTTAGTTGCTGCACGACATTAAAAAACAAGGCAGGTTTACTTGGAATCGAATTTTGGGCAGACTGATAGGATTCAGGTAATTAATTTACTAACTGTATGCAATGTTGATGTAAATAAAAAAACTATTAATTTTTTTTATATCACGAACTCACAAAAACACCAGTGGTAGAATAGTACCCTGCTACGGTACAGACCCGGTTTGATTTCCGCCGGTGCATTGTTGTTCGTTATTTTTTAAAAAATAATTTATAGTTGTTCAAATCCCACAACTAGCACCAGTGGTCTAGTGGTAGAATAGTACCCTGCCACGGTACAGACCTGGGTTCGATTTCCGGCTGGTGCATCTTTTTTATGTGATGTTCGTTAGTTTTTAAAAATTAATTTATAGTTGTTTAATTCCTACAACTAGCACCAGTGGTCTAGTGGTAGAATAGTACCCTGCCACGGTACAGACCCGGGTTCGATTCCCGGCTGGTGCATGTTATTTTATGTGATGTTCGTTATTTTTTAAATCATGATCTGTAGATGTTTAATTCCCACAACTAGCACCAGTGGTCTAGTGGTAGAATAGTACCCTGCCACGGTACAGACCCGGGTTCGATTCCCGGCTGGTGCATGTTCGTTATTTTTTAAATCATGATTTGTAGATGTTTAATTCCCACAACTAGCACCAGTGGTCTAGTGGTAGAATAGTACCCTGCCACGGTACAGACCCGGGTTCGATTCCCGGCTGGTGCATGTTCTTTTATGTGATGTTCGTTATTTTTTAAACCATGATTTTTAGATGTTTAATTCCCACAACTAGCACCAGTGGTCTAGTGGTAGAATAGTACCCTGCCACGGTACAGACCCGGGTTCGATTCCCGGCTGGTGCAAATTTTTACTACTTGTAATTTTTATTGTTTGCGACTCGTTTCCCCTTCCTTCAAAATAGCCAGGCCGAACCCTTCCTTCTCAAAATTGGCGATCGCCTCCGGACTCTTCGCCCCCTCGTCCTCTTCCCTCTCCTGCTCGCCTTCTCTCCGACCGCCTCTCTCTCCCTCCTTCCCTCTCTCTTCTCTCAATCCGGCGAAAGAAGGCAACAACCATGTCGAGAGCTAAAGTGAAACGAGGGGAATTACCCCCTCCGCAACAGGTAAGACGGACAATCCTCCTCCCTGCCTTTTGATTTGAATTTTTCGGTCGCTGGTTTTGAATTTAGTGAAGTAGTATCTTTAATTGGGCCACTATTAAAATAACGAGATCTGAGGGGGAAAAAAACCGTTCCGGAGGTGTCGGGTAGCTTTGCCACTAAAGATCGTGATGTTAGGTCATGGGATTGAATTCAGAGTTCACAAAATTTTGCAGCATTTAGAAAAAGAACGACTTTTAATGTGAAAAATCAATTCCTATTTGCATACGTACGAAGTCCTTTCTCTTTACCATGGTGTAGCTAAGGTATGCTGGAATTTACCTAATGAAAGGTATTTCATGTAAAACAGTGTAAGTTGCGATATGTAGGGGTGGGGGCATCTCATATTTGATGAATCTGTTGAAAATTTTGATCTTGAGTTTATAGGACGAAGGAAATAATAAAGACTATCAATTTTTACCTTTTGCTATAATTTAAAAAAAACACTTGACGTCTCTAGGAAAGAATATTTGATGAATTCTTGACCTCCAACTCTAGTAATGTTCACATGCTTTTGTTTATTTTAGCATGCTCGCAGTCAAAACTGCAGTGTTTGATCTTTTCATATATATTTTACCGATGTTTCTTGAGAGGGTCCTTGCTCCTGTCAAGTGTTATCTTTTGTTTACCTTTTTACAGGATTAATCATATGAAATTTTTAGCTATATAAGGAGCGAGTTGGTTTTAAATTCACATGTTTTACTTGCAGACGATGGAGAAGTTGGAGAAGATGGTAGATGATGGTAATTTCTATGAAGCTCAGCAGATGTACAAGTCCTTTAGTGCAAGGTGATATTTCTTGGTTACATCTTTCATCTTCAATGTATTCATGAAACAGCTTTGATATTAGGTTAGTTTCACAGTTTAAAGTCCTTGACTCCATGGCATTTTCTATGAATATTGTTGATAAAGTATATATTTTCCTACTGAGAATTGCAGTGCCAAAATTTTGAAAAAAAAGTGTCTATATGTATCTTTATTACTTTTTCTTTAGGCTATTATTAAGCATCAGATTCTTAAATTTGTGTTGAAAATTAGAATATAAAAAAAATGTGTAGATGAAACGTTGTAAGGTAAAGATGGTAGGAATGGGGCATAAATTGGATTTTGTCCACATAGAAAAATTCGGTTTCATATTCGTGTAATTTGACACCATGCAAAAGATTGAGATGGAAGGATGGACTTTCAGACAGCTAGTCCATGTTGACAATCTGAGTATCATATTTCATCTTGTCTATTGATCAAGCTTCCCTTAGAAGACCTGCATTGAATAATTAGGACAGAAGATGGTTTGAAAAGCATGCCAATGTTAGTGCATACAGGACTTCATTATTTACCCATGCTAAGAATGGACCAAACAGTTTTACTAATGGTCACTCCAATTTAGTTCATGTCTGCCTGACTGCATAACATGCAGCATCACACTTCTTCCCGAACATAGCTAGACAACAGGGATATGAACTGTTGTGCCATATGTACAGCTCAAGTATGAGGCTCATGGAGAAAGAACCATAGTCTTATTTTTGCTTTTATAAGTTTTTTACATAATCCACATGACTGGATTCTTTCTCGTTACCAATAGCTGTGTTGACCTGATTAAAAGGAAAAAGCTGCATTGACCAATCTTAATGTAACAGATATGTAGCTGCTGAGAAATACTCTGAAGCCTTGGATATCCTTGAGTCAGGTGCTTTGGTACAAATGAAGCATGGGCAGGTTTTTCCTTGACATGTTATGAGTTACATCCCTATAAAACAAAGAAGAAACTCCAACTGTTACTAATGTCAAGTTTTTTCTCTTAGCTTTATGGACAAAATGAATATTCTTTTGTTACTAATATGGTTTCATGGTTTTTTTATTTGTTGGAATTTCAGAAATATGTTGTTTTAATATATTTTTTTTGGAGATATAAATTCCACCCGTTTCAGCATTGTGAAATGATTCAGGTTCCAAAGGACATACAATTTGCTATTAGATCTAAACTCTTTCTTTATGAACAAAAAAGAAATAGAGAGGATCTAGGTTATAATTTGTAAGTGCCAGACCAATTCAAATTGCAGAAATTATTTTATTTTTGAAATTTTAATCTCACCAGCCATGTTGAATGATGGAAAGTTGAAGCAGTTTATCTGGGACTCTGATGTAGTGACCAGTTTGACTTAAACCATACCTTTCCTGTATGAAGAAAATGCAAGATCTGATACAGTCCGCCATTACTATAACAACCACAGCTTGTCTTCATCTGTCAATTTTTTTTATACATCATCAAATAAACTGCTGCAGACTGAGTAGTCCTATTTTGACTGTTATTGAGCTTAAAGAATAATACTCTCCACTTTGAGATAGAGTAAAGTGGACTGCTGAGTAGTTCCATACACTGACCTCACAATTTTTGGAGGATGTGCATAGGCCTATTAAATTAAAAGGTGCAGTAGGAAGGTCACCCATACTACTGTGGAAGGTTAGAATTACTGTCACAGGTTCAACCTTTGTTCAGCAAGGAGAAAGTTGCTTATGGCAGAAGCCTTGTGGTTGTGAACACCCTTTCATCAATATGGGGTGTTGCCATATTTTGTACCCTGATTGTTGCACTTTGAGCTGCAATTAGCACAATTTTGTTTAACTGTCCCTGGGCCTCCTCATTAGGAATAAACTTATATACTATATATATCAGCTGCTTGTGTTCAATGTGCTCACAGAGTAGATGACAATCATATTGGTTCTTGCGACTAGCAGCTTCTCTTTCTCTGTTAACGAAACAGTACTGTGACTGGATGCCAAAGTTCATGGGATTATATACCATATATCTTAGTTGCTTGTGTTCAATGCACTCACAGAGTAGATGACAAAATTACTTTGGTTCTTGCGACTAGCAGCTTCTCTTTCTCTGCTAACAAAACAGTAGTGTGACTGGATCTCAGTGTTGATGGTATTAAGGAAAATGTAGATATGAGGAATCTCTATGATCTTTGTATATATTTTATTGAAACTGCCAAATGTTTTTACATTAGCATTTGATTCCTCTCTGTTTTCAATAAACAGCAGACTGGAATAATGGTAGCCAAAAGTTCTTTTGCAGTTTGATTTATGGTAAAGTTGTTGTTCCTGCTAGTGCAAATTCTTGTTTGATATTCTTGGTCGAGATTGCTTGATAATTATGTTCCAAATTTCTCGATCAATATAGCATGTATATCCCCACAACATATGAAACTGATTTAGATGGCATGTTTGGTGCACTACTTTTGTTCTTTCCTCAATAAACCTTGCTCATATTTTACTTAAGGGACAAGAAGAGAAAAAAGTTATTTTAGAAAGTCATCAAAAATTCTCCAGCGTTAAATTCATTTTGCTCTAAATTATCTTATACTAATGCAGGTTACTTGTGGATCTGAGCTGGCAGTATTTTTTGTGGATGCATTAGTCAAAGGAAAATACTCTTACACCAAGGAAACTCTTGGTCTGCTCTTGCCCTAACATGATGTTTTTGGATGTGGATGTTCCTGCTTACCTCTTATGCAGCATAAGTATTTTCTGGAATGGAAACTTGTTATCATCGAAATATGTCAATATCGCAATAACTATAACTTGTATTTTTTTCCCTTTATATTTTATCCATTAGAAGCACTAGGCACCTGAGATTTGGATCATTGCTTCATGGTGCAAAATTTTTTATCTGTATATTTTCGAGCTTTGTTTTCTGGCCTTTTTTGTGGTACTTGGCAGTTAGAAAATGTTTTCCCAGCCTCTGTCAAGTTTTTTATTTTGGTATAATTGCTCTTGTCAGATTGCTTTTGTGGCTTGATCTCACCCATGGTCATAGTTCTGTAAATACAATGTCTTTTAGTGTCTGCTTTCTTTACTTGAAGTTTTTTGAAGTGATCTGAGCTCTTAGACTCGGTTCATGTGTCGTGTTGTCATTTAATAGATAACTAGTTGCTGGCAGCCTTCTGCTATGTACATCAGTATGTGGCTGGTTGCAAGTATGCACATGGGTGTTTTGTTTCATGATACATGATGAACACAATGAAATGAACAGAAAGAAAATAAAATAAGAAAGAACTGACAGGAAAGTAAGACTTGTTGAGGTGTTTACGTGAATACACACTGTGCTTGTTTCTTTGCTTTGTCTTGTTTGAGATAATGATATTTGTTTTTTTCTGTGCTCTTCTTGGTCTTGACTTCATCCTACATAGGTCGTCTTAGGAAAATGTACGAGGCATTCCCAAAGATTCCTGTGCCTCAAGACCTGGAAAATATTTATGACATGCAAAACCTTTCAGAATCTTTGATGGCCGCTAAAGTTCGTGTTGAGAGTTGCTCAACATTTTTGCGATCTGCAATCAGGTAAGGCTATTTTGGGTCAATGTTTTTGAACATGCGTGCATTTGCCCTTGAATTTATCTTCATACTAAATTTACATCATTGGGCAATGCTCTTCTACCTCATTAAACTACAGGAAAAGATTTTTTTGGTAATGAAACAAGATATAAACAATAGGCCTCTTAAGCATCAAGCATGGTAGTAACAATCTGCTTTTCATAGGAGTGTCAATTTTGACTATAATAATTGGTTTCATAAAAAGAGATGTTTTGCAGACTGGAAAGTTGGTTTTTGGAAGCAGGATATGCGCCCATGCACAGATTGAATATATTTCACCTTTCACTCAGACCACATGTTTGTGAAAATCAACTAATTTTGAATCATATAATCTATTCGTGTATCTTTGATGCCAATTTAAGGATGGATCAAATGTTTATGGCTGAACAAGCATCTTGAACAAAGCTTTTGATGGGTTATGAAAAATTTACTCTGTTCTTTAGGGCCTTCTATTCACAGGTGCATTACTTCTATGATGACTTCTATAGGTTATGAATTGAAGATGATTTATCTATCTTTCCTTGAGGTCATTCATTTTATAAAAGTTGGGAGTCTTCTTTCAAATGCGGTCACTCAGTTTTTGATTGTTGTTATCCCTTGTTTGTTTTCTGTTGACAGAACCTTTACTTCTTCACAAATATCTCAAGCTTACCATTCTTTCATTGCATTGTATGTTTATGTTGCTGACAAATTATTATCATCTCATAGGTGGTCATCTGAGTTTGGGGCTCCCAGACATGGATCTCCTCAGTTGCATGATATGTTAGCAGAATACCTATACTCTGAATCGGCTGAGCTGGTATGTTTGGAATACATCTCTAATGGGAAAAATTGTGAAAAGAGGATCATAGCTTGCGTTGTGTTTCAAATTACAAGGATGAATAGTTTGATTTGTTCAATAGCAATGTGCAGTCACTAAGTTTTGGTCAGCCTTGTCAAGTAAAATATGATTCTGTGAGAAGCATGTGCTTCTCAGTTGGTTTGAATAATAAGGCTTGATAATGGATGTTATTAGTTCGATGCCCATAAAAAAATTTAAAAAAAGTTTGTAAGTACACTGTATAGCCACACATGTATGTGTCTATGCATACAAACACGAGGAAAGGGTCAAATCAATGAATCATGCCCCTTCTGCATAGATGGTTATCCTGCCTACTGGGACTAGACTGACATGTTGAGACTCTATACTTTCTGAAAAGTTTTGAAGTATTCTCCAGCACATTCTCAAACCGTGAGCTGGATGAATAGTTTCTTGCCTACTGGGATTATGCTTTCCCTGTGAGCTGTTTGGTGCAATATGATTTAAGGGAGGTGTTGTCCTAGTTTATGCTTATCTGACTCTGCTGTATTTCCTCTATTTTCTAAGTTTTATGTTTTATTTTCACATCCCTATGGATGATATATTGTATCATTTCAAATAGGTGAAATGAATGCAATGCTATCTTCTAAAAAAAACTCATTCTCAAACCAGATGAGTGGCTAAAATATGATATATCCTGGATGAACCAATCTAATGGCGGTACATTTGTTTCTTGTTTGGATCCTTTAATCAGATAAACTTGAACAGTTTCAAATTTACTGGATGGATCACTCTACTTGCAAGTGATTTGTTACCGATGAAATACATGATCATGGTTAGTCTTGTAGGAATACTAACTGCACATTAAAAGGGTTCAAGCAGTAGTAACCAATCACTCAGGGTCGAGGTTGTGTGCGTGGATTTGTCCACTTGGATGCCAAAACGTGTGCTGACCTAAGGTTGTACTTATTTTATTTGAACTTATTCAATGTGAATTGATGAAAAAGGACAAACAACTAATATTGGTAATTTGCCTAGTGGATCACTGATAAGTTATCAGTATAATGGTACCTTTTGGACATACATAGCATTCTAGGATATACACAAAAATTTTCTGGCGACACACTCCTTTCTATATTTCTTATATGATGAACTCATCATATTTCAGTGAATAAACCTTGTTTGCATTAGGTGTCGTTATCACCAAATTTTATCTGTACTTATCATATATCAAGCTCTATCTTACTTTACATATCTTCATCTTTCCTCTTTTCTAATCCAACATGCAAAAGTGCTCTACAGGACATGACTAAGGTATCAAGTCATTTTGTTCGTGGACATGATCCTGCAAAGTTTGCTTCTGTTCTAGTAAATTTTATGGGTAAGGTAAGGCATCAGTAATCATGTTTGCCAGAATTTTCAGTTGTTCTATTATATATGTGGTAGGAGTAGGCTGTCTGGATTCTTTTTCAGTGTTTTGGATACCTTCTAACAAGTTCATCAATGATTTAACTTTTTTTTTGTTTTGCTGCGAACAGTGCTACCCTGGGGAGGATGATATGGCAATTGCTCGGGCAGTTCTTCTGTGAGTTTTCGTCAATATAGATGTCTTTAGTTCCTATTATTTCACAAAATTGGGCGTTTGGCTTTGGTTGTGGCCATTCCTTGTTTGTATTATGTTTCCCTTAGAAGAGTTTTCTTTTCTAATGATCTTTGTATCATGCATTTTCTTCTCTCAATTTAGACTCCTACTGATGCTTGTGTTCACACAATACATAGCAATGTGAAAGAAATTGAAATTTTCTGTTTTTGATGATACTTGGAGTTGTACCGCAGATTTCATGATGGGTGCTTTGTTTCCATGGGCCGGTTGTGGTTCTATTCCTCTTGAATAGCTGTTCCTATCATAATATGTTTCAAAGGCCACGCCAAATATATCTGCATAAGATGCTTTATATCCACAGATAATTTATCTTGCACTGCTTCTGTAGAACTCATCACATATCCATTTTGTTATTTTTATAGGTATCTGTCACAAGGAAATCTTAAGAATGCAAATAACCTCATGGATGAGCTTAGAAAGCAATTGGAATTGAAGCAACTTGACTTTCCAAACTCAGACTTGATCCACTTTATCCAATTTCTTCTGAAGACGTAAGTATTCTCTATTCTGTCTTTTTCTTTGATGAAAGCAAAGTACATCTGAAGCCAGTTACTCTTAACGTTCTCTATTTGTTGATCTTTTCCCTCCATTGCAGGTTAGAATATTGTAGCTATGTAAAAATCCACTTCTTACTTTTTTCTATATTTGGTAAAACTAAAAACCTATATTTTTCACTCTGAGGTTTGGGTTTAATTTGAATCCTTAAAGATAAATTATGATGAGTATTCCAGATGGATGCATGTGCAAGGACAATTAAGTAACAGATAAATTTGATAGAAGCATGGACTTTCTCGTTGTCAAAGTGATCTTGAGAAAAAAGTAATTGAATGTGCTTCTGGTACCTTAGTGCTGCTTGCACAGGGAATTAGTTGGAATAAGATAGATGCCTAATGTGGAAAATGATTCATTACAGGAAAGAAAAGAATGGACCAACTGTTTTGGTTGTGGATGTTGGTACCATGCCTGACCTGGGTACAAAACAAATGTGCCTTTATGCCACTCTTATTAATTGTGACTATTTGTACCATTGCTTTTCTTTGTAATAGCTTTTGTTCTATAATGGTATATGCTTTTACAAGTGTGCAAATAATAATCAGTTCTATCATTTTAATCAGGTTGGAAAGAGACTCTTTACCATTATTTAAGATATTGAAACAGAAGTACAAGACGAGCATAGACCGAGAACCTTTGCTGGATGAGGTATTAGCCTATTGCCATCGACTATGAAACTATTCTTTTTCTGAAAATTGTAGATTGCTTCCAAAATATGCTGTAGTAACTCGATCTATGATTTTGGTTGGAATTTTTCCCGAGTTTGGGTCAGGTACTCTGTTCTAGTATATTTTTCTTAACCCAAAACTACTCTGACCCATTTATATATCCCACAGGTGTCAAGCTGGTGAAAGTCATTTTTGTTTGAACTGTTCGTTGGGGTTTGGTTTTGTTTAAATGGAACAAAAGTAGGCTTGTTCGTCAAATCTATAACCATTACAAATTCAATGCACGGTTTGGTGATCTTAACTTTTTGGAATGTTTTCTACTCCTTTCTTACTTAGGTTGCTTTGGCCACCAAGGAAAGTCTTAGGTTGATTACTGCAATATGGGGTCAATAACAAATATTTCATCTGGTATTAGAATCACATACATGAGAATAGGTTAGAAAGCTTAGAGCATGCTCTTTCTTTGTAACCTAGCAAAGTGGACCTTGTTATCAGAGTGATAATCGGCTTTTGCTTTTACAATCACGAGATGCCACTGAAATGGAAAATAACCTATTCTACAATCATGAGGCACTTCTTTGATAATTTACTGTTCAAAGCACATTATTGTCAGGTCGAGGATTGCATGATGTGCACCATACTTGTTTTTATTATGGGCTAATTGTTTGGTGATTCCGGTGCAGTTATTGGATGAAATTGCAGAAAAATTCTATGGTGTGCAACGCAGAAGCCCACTTCAAGGCCTTTTTGGCGAACTCTTTAAGGTGGGTATCTCCATGATTTGATTTTAGACAATACTTTTGAAGTTTCATATTTCACAAGTATATGATTTGTTGATCGAGAACTTAAAACTAACTTTAAACTACAGTAATCTACTGTGTAAATATTGATTTTTTTAATCTAATACAAGGAAAATAACCTCAAGACACTGAATGGCGAAATTCTATACTCAAAAGCTCTCATCTTTTTGTAGCTGTTTGGTTCCTTTTTCTCTTTTTTTCAACTGCCAAAGAACTTGTATGGTTTGTGTTTTATTTTCATGAAATTGAAATTAAAGAAAAAGAGTAGTGACTGCAATCTCTCCAATTAGCTGCTAATGTAAGACAAATACTATTTGAAGAAATTATTGTTTTACTAGGATCTCTACTGTGTCTTGCAATCTTATGGTTCCGAAAATCGTAGAAATTCTTCCTCCAGAAGGAGACAGTGCTCCGGTAAATTAGAAAAGTAAATCTTAAATAAATTAAGTATTTACTTAAATGTGTTTGCAAAAATTTTGATGGATTGATTAAATTTCTTTATAATATTTCATAGAAAAATGCAATGAAGGATGTGATTCTATTCATAATATTTTATAATAATATTATGGTACTGTTTGATATATCTCTTGAATTCGATATTGACGACGGTGAATCCTTCTTTTTAATATTTTTATCTTTCTTATGTTCGCTTTTGCTGCAGATGATGTGAGGCTGACTTGAGTGAGAAGGTTACGGCTCCACCGGGGTGTGACAAATCGATTGTGGTCAAAAATTTTCCTTTTTTTCTTTTTGTCTCGCGAAGGACGCTGAGGGTATTTTAAGTTCATATATCTTGGTGTAGGTCTACATTCATTAATTAGTTCTTCTCTTGTAGACGAGCATGACCCAAACTGTGCGTGAGTCTTTGAAAGAGAAGCTCATGCGGATTATGTGTTGACTTGATGATTCTTAATAAAAAGTTAAAAAGGTACTTCTCCCCATGTGTCTTGCAAATTGCAAAGAAGATGGATGGAATGGTCCGATAAATTATTCTGTGGCATGATTAATTACCAAGAAAAACCTGTGTTTTATTACTTGAGGATGCTTATGTTTATATATCCTGCTTATGATATGTATTGAAGGACCTGGATAATTGAATTTAAAAGCTTGATAATCTATGATTCACAATACTGGTTTCTGAGTTCTTCCCCTGGTAATAATTGGTGTGGATCTGCATGCTTGTTGTGGTTATTCCTCAGCCTTCATCGATGAAACGAGTGGTGGAATCAGTTTACTGTGCTTTCATTGGCGTTGTCGCTTCTTGACAATGTTTTTTGGGGAGAGGGTTGTGTTGTTAATTCATCGGATTGAGAGGTAGAACGCTAATGGGAAAAAGCTATTAAGATATTGAAGGAACTAGATAAAAAGTATTAAACTCAATATAAATTTGATTAAGGCAGCATTTCCTCGCTCTATCAAAATGACACAATAATTAATTTATTTTTGAAAAAAAAATCTTGCGCCGGTCTATGAATTTAGATTAATTTAGGATATTCTTCTAAATTTAGTTTTATTGAACATAATTTATACTTTTAATTATTTTTTCTAATCTTTCCAATTTGGTGATTATATGTAGTTAAAATGAATACAATTTTACGGTTCAAGATAAAAATATCTCATTCACTCACTTTATTGAATAAGACTCCTGGTTTCACAATCAAGAAACAAATTATATATATTTATTTATTTAATATTTAATATAAAGTAAATCTAATTCAAATATACATATAAATGACATAATTAAAATATATAAACAAAACAAACTAAATCCCACAAATTTGATTTTCTATTTCTTTTTGAAAAAAAATGACCTGGAAATCAGACTAATTCCACCAAACCGGGTCGGATCCGAGACGCCAGCTACGAAACCCACCCAGTTAGGAAAAAAAAAAACCTACTCATGATGACGCAAAAAGGTGCCGCCCCCACACCGCCACGTCACCGCTTGCCACGTTGGGATGGACCTCTTCAATTCCCTCACGGTCAAACCTACTTCTGCTTTGCTAATTATTTGGCTTGAAAATATTGATGATTTCATAAACATTCCAACTTTATTTTCTGCTAAATTTTAGTCAAATTAAATTCAGATCCTCAATTGCCGTCAGAATAAAAATTTTGGAGCACTCCACGTCACCTCATCTCTCCATCTCTTTATATTTGATGGAAAAGAATACAATATTTTTTTGGCACTGTATTATTAACCAATTAATGAAGTAAACAGGCGAGTCAATATCTCCCACTCAATATTTGTTTCAGATCCAATCAACGTACGAAAAGATATATAATTCAAAATTAACGGTCGATAGCTCAAAAGAGAGTCTTCCATCCTTCTCGAACCCTTCCTGCATGCATGCGGTTCTTTCCAAAAACCACTGCGCATTCTCCGGTTTTGTGGGAATCCTCATGGTCCGACTCCGAAGCGGATTTCTAGTGCATATATATACATCCCCCAGCCGACTTGAGAAGGCCCGATCGAGAGCTCCCACCACATCCTCCGCCTTCACAACGTTGGGAGGCGGCGGAGTGCTCTCCTTCTCCTACAACCTCTTCGACTGAGAACGATGGCGCCGGCGCCTGCACTGGTGGTCGAGTCGGAGAGGTCGCTCTCATCTCCTTCTTCCTTAACTTTTTATTGATCTTCTATATCGGTCTCGGCAGATTCTTGGATCGTCGTCGAGGGATTCGCTTCCGGTTCTTGCGATCTTCTTCCTCGTTTCCGGAAATTGACTTCTTGCTTTCTTCCTCCTCGTGTCCGATCGTTTCTTGCTCGATCGCTTGCTTCTTCTGTTGATCTCTTTGATTCCTTCTGCGATTCTTGGTTTATATGTTGATCGAAGGGTTAATGTGGTTGGGTTCCCGCATCTCTCGCCTTGGATCTTGGATTCTTAGTTGGTGTTCAGGGTTTCCTCTCGTTTCTTGCGGTTCTCTTCTTCTGCATTCATCCTCCTCTTCGTTTTGATCGGTGACCGATTAGGGTTTTGACTCTATAGTTTTTGCAGTTCGAAAAGAAAGGAAAAAAAAATAGTATTTGACAGATATGCAGAAAGTACAATGTCGCTTGATTAGTCGATGCTTCTTCGTTTTTTATTTCCTAAATGCTTTGCTTTTCGCAGATCGATGATGATTTAACTCGTGTTTTAGTGATCAGTTTATGAAAATTGTATATAGATCAGCGATTTAGGGTTTCGGAACTCCAGCTTTAGTATACTTTTACGATCACTAACTCATGTTGCTTTTTTTTGTCTCCTCCAGGAAGAGAAAACGACCACGAAGTGCACGGGATGAGGGAGTGGCCGTAAAGCTCGCTCGTTGGAGCGAGCAAAACAATGAACTGATGCCGGGCGATGCTAAAAAAGGCACGCGCCGGATGCAGGCAAAAGGTTCAAAGAAGGGATGCATGAAAGGCAAGGGAGGTCCGGAGAACGCAAACTGCAAGTCCCGTGGAGTGCGGCAGCGCAAATGGGGCAAATGGGTAGCCGAAATCCGGCTCCCCGATGGCCGCGGCCGGATGTGGCTCGGCACCTTTGCAACCGAAGAGGCTGCTGCACTCGCCTACGACAACGCTGCAGCTGCCATGTACGGGGCCTGTGCTCGCCTAAACGCACCGCCTCAAGCTGAAACAGATAGTAGTACTTCTCCCACTCTGCCGGCTGAATCTGGTGACAACTCTGCATCTTGTCTAACTCAACCACCTGAAGAGCAGAATGGCAGCTGCGATCTGATCCCTTTGCCCGCTCTAATTGAAGCGTATGATGACTCTATGAGCTGTCTCACTCAGCCTGACGGCCTGGGTGATCCTGCATATCTCGACGGTGCATCCGAGGTTTATGATGCCTCTACTGCAGCTTGGGAGCTCACTCAATTCGGAGAAGGCGTGAACAGTTATTCTACAGTTTATTGTGATCCTGCGGAGATCGATCTGCCTGTGCTTTATGGCGATCAGACTTATGAAGATGTCGTGTATCCAACTTATCTGAGTGGAGCTGGAGTTTGCAACGGCGATCGCCATGATGATCCAACTTATTTCAGCATGGAAGAACTCTGTGAAGGTGCCCTTGCTCATGTGAATTTGCTTGAGGACTATGGTGGCTCGGCTTCGACAAGCACTGCTCCGATTGCTGCTTCAGCTACGCCTGGACCCTCATCCTTCGTAGCATCACCTCTTCAAGATGCTGGGGGTCAAAGCAAAGGGGGCAATGCGGAGCAGCCGCAGGTCGATCAGATCAACAAAGCAACAGATGTTGAGAAGCAAGAAAATTCCCAGTGTGATGACTGGTGGAACGATGAGGTCTTCACTTCTGACTTTTGCTTGGATGATTTCTAGCTGCGAAATGTAAAACTGAAGTGCCAGCCTCAAGTATATATACTGAGGCTAACTGATGTAATATATTGCTGTGAATAAATAAAAAGCCCTCTCTCGAAATAAAAGAGGGAAGGGCATTCTTTATTATTATCATTATTATCCCCGTATAACTCATGCATGCTTGCTGTGCAGAAATATTATTGGCTTAGTAAACTATTCATCTGTTTGTCTTCTTAAACAAGTTATTATTTGTACGTATATATTTATATATATAGCCACATTTTGTTAATTATTGTTATTTTCATCAAAAGTTAATTAAATAAATAAAATATATTATATATTATAGCTTTTAAAGAAACTAACTAGTGCAGTTATAGATAGAATTTTAAATGGATCAGTGTCACCTGCAGGCTAGCTTTAGTTAGAGTAATTAAACTCTATACGAAAGTTAGTGAAATCTATTGTTCTTAAATTAAATTTTTTTAATATTTTTTTAATTTAATAAATTTTAAATTTTTTATTTTCATAGAGTTTAATTACTCTAATCAAAATGCCTACAGTCCGGATAAATTAAAAAACTTCTATTGAACTACTATTGATCCACTTTTAAATAGGAGCCTTTTTAGGCCATGATCCAACCCGATGAAGTCGTCTTCCCAATTCGACCGATTTCATTAACTGGACTCACCTTTAACTCCATTTATACTTGGACTGGAACTTAAACCAACGCCTTCTTAAATTGTCACCCCAATAAGACGCGTCTCCGCTGCCTTAAGCTTCGATTCCTTCCGCGTGCGCCGATGGCATCCGGAGCGCCGCCTGTCCTTCCCGTCTCCTCCTCCTCCTCCGCCGGCGGCGGCGTATCCGCCTCGGCGCCCTCTTCCGCTGGCCCCAAGATCTCCGTCCCCGCCCTTCGCCTCTTCCTGTCCCGCCTCTCCGACTCCGCCCGCCGCTCTCTCGCCCACCGCCGCCCCTGGTGGGAGCTCCTCGACCGGTCCGCCTTCGCCCGCCCGGACAACCTCTCCGAAGCCGTCTCCCGCCTCCGTAAGAACCTAGCCTACTTTCGCGTCAACTACCTCGCCATCCTCGCCGCCGCCCTCGCCCTCTCCCTCCTCTCCCACCCTTTCTCCCTCGTCCTCCTCCTCGCGCTCCTCGCCGCCTGGGCCCTCCTCTACCTCTTCCGCGCCCCCGACGCCGCGCCGCTCGTCCTCCATGGTCGCCAGTTCTCCGACCGCGAGGTCCTCGCCGGGCTCGTCCTCCTCACACTCATCGTCGTCTTCCTCACATCCATCGGCTCCCTCATCGTCTCCGCCCTCACAGTCGGAGCTGCTGTCGTCTCCGTCCACGGTGCCTTCCGCTTGCCGGAGGATCTCTTCCTCGACGACCAGGAAGCCGGGGGCCCATCCGGCGGCCTCTTGTCCTTCCTCGGCGGAGCCGCCGCCTCTTCGGGTGCTGCCGTTCGCATCTGATCTGGATCTGATGAAGATGCGCTGTCCTGCTTGCAGTATTCACATCATCCCCCATTAGGGCCGGTACTCGCGGTGAGAAAAAAATTGTAATTTTTTGGATCTAGTCTTTATTTTACTCCCACAATCTTGTTGAAACTGATTAGGGCTAAAGGGAAAATTCTGGATCTGTCTAAGCTTAGTGAATGATGAATGTTTGAAGTTATTGTATTGGTTTTATAACTAGATCTAGAGGTCTGTACCAACTTTTACTCCATCCTATTTTCTATATGTTTTGCTTCAGATGTTGTCAACTCTGGTGATCTTTTAACAATGGCGATATTTCTGTTGCTCAATTTATTGTTGATGTCAAGATTAGCTTTAGCAAATGCACACTACTTTCGGTTTTACTCGATATCTATGTTTGTAGGTAGTTCACATAAAAGATCCTTGCCAGGGATGAAGATTATTTTTTGTGACAATAGACATCTTTTTCTTTCTAGAGTTTACTTCTATTATCTTACATATTTCACATGGGTAGAATTTTCTTCTACTGGAAAAAATGGGACGTGATGCTTGGTGGTTTTCTACTATTAGCTACTGGGTGTCACACGGTAATTGGCACATTACTATTACTGAAACCTAGCAAAGAAGAGGAGGAAGAGGGTATACATTGCGGAGGACCAAGGTCGACCTGCCAGCAATAAGAGAGGTATAGTGAAGCCAACGGCAGTCACAGTTGGAGTGACCTGAGGCATGTGAAGATTGTGGGTGGCATCAAAGATGTTAGATTTGGAACATAGGTTGGTGGAACAACACGAGCAAGAACATTCTGGGAGATTAACTAGGCATGCTAAAATCTTACAAGATTAAGGCAGCAAGTAAAGACAGGTTTAAGAGGAAGTGAGAGGTAGTGTGAATCCAGTTGCAGATATGGGTATGGAAGCTTGTCGATAGGGGAGAACACAAGGCAAGCGGCCAAAGGCAAAGGATTGAAACTGATGGCAAGAAAGACAATAAAGCTGCTGGCATGCAGCGATGATGAAGTTGGATGGAAGGGCAGCACAAGTAGAGAGGGTGTTAGAAAGTAAGGCATGCTCTACACCGATAACCTGTACCGGTGCAGGTATTTTAAGACTCTTTGGCTATGCATGCTGTATCTCTTTCATCAGCTTAGGCGTTGAACTTGTGGTAACAGGATTTTGATGTAGAAGTTGCTGAACAGAATAAGTTTACATTGGAATCTTAAATAAACCAGTTTATAAGTCGCTACTGTTGTAGCAGTCATTTCAATATATTCTGGCAGCAAACTGCTTCAAAGCTTGTTTCCTTGGAGTTTTGAATGTGTGTGCAGTATAACCAGGACGTGTTGTGATTGTTTCCTCTCAGTCATCGTCTGTTTCGATTTTGCCTATATTTTGATTGTTTCCTCTTCGTCATCATTTGTTTCGATGGTAATGTTTTGTGCCTGACTGAGAGATGCAGGAATCTTCAGTTGACTCGGTAAATATGCATTTTGTGGTCCTACACATGATTCTTCATGTCACATGACCAGGGATTATGAAAATTGCTCAGTCAATGTTTGGTAAAAACCAATTGAATGAGGGAAAGGTAGGTTGGGCAGCAGTCACCAAGGTCGCTTACTATGATTTGGGTAGTGTGATTCCGCCATATTTGGTGATATGGTACGAATTAATATGAGATAAAATCTTAATTTATGTTCTTATTTTAAGTATAATATACACTAAAAAAATGAAATCCCAAGTATAATATGTGACTAAAGTGGTTGCCAATCTTTTTTCTAAAAATTAAAATTTTTAAGGTCCAATTATCTTCAAAGTCTGGACCGGTTTTAAAATTCACCTAAAATAAACAATCATATACAACTTAATTCAGCGGAGAATATTTGACAACTAAGGAGCACCTTCAATGATCAATTTTTAATACAAAAAATCTATATTCTCTCACGTTTTACAATGTATTTTTTTTCTTCAATCAAAATATTATTTAAATAAAATACAAATGGATACTTTGGAAATTGCATGCACTATTATTTATTGTCACTTAGTACCCTACCTTATGTATGATAGATATTTTTTAAATTAAAAATAAATAAATACGACATGGGTGGCTATTTAGGTTAGTATAGAAAAAAAAGACCAGATGTGCTGCTAATTAATCAGTCAATATAATAACTTAATCTAAATAAATTAAGTATATTCTAGGTATACATATAAATTACAAAAGTTGCCTTGCCGCGTAGGATGAAGGACGGAGGAGTTCATGCAAATCTCAAATACGGAGGGTTTTCATGCACGTATTTAATTAGTATGTTTATTTTTAATAAAAAGTTGGACCGGGTTGCACTTTGAAAGTCCAACAAATATCTGATCATGGACCGTGTTGGGTTAGATGGGTCTTCGCCTTTGACCCCTCGGTAGAAGCGGTGACGATACATTACGTTCACCCACCTAAAGCGCGGGAAAAACATGCCTTCCACTCTGCCCTCACTTCCTCACCCCGCTCTGCCCCCGCCCACCATCTCCATCTCCATCTCCATCTCCTCCTCATCCTCGCTTGCGAAGGCGATCGCGTCTCCCGCAGTCGCAAGCCTTCGCCTCTCGGTCGCTTCCGTGAGGACAACGAGGGCGTAGTAGATCGAGTAGCCTCGCCTCACTCGGTCAGCAATCTCGTCGTCTGCGTCCGCGCCGCCTTCCGCTTGCCGGAGGATCTCCTCCCCGACGACCAGGGACCCGGGTGGCCTAGCCGGCGGCAATTTTTTCGATCCTGCCGCACGCATCTTGTAACGCTGTCCTGCCCCCTACTTGCATTACTCGCAACGTTCCCCTGGTGCTTAAGGTGGGTAGAAAATTTTTAGGGGTTCGACAGTTCTTCGTAGTTCTCTCGTATAGTTTTCTCTTCTCCTGCTCATGTATTATATTTGGGTCGCATACGTAGGGCTAGTACTTGCAGTGCTTAGGTAATCTTGTTTGTTGATCGAATGAGTTTGATTTTTTCTAATCTTTTGTCATTTATTGGATTTCTATGGATTTATTTTTTTGTTTTCCTCGTAGAGTGGTTTTCTAGTTATATTTTACTATTTTCCTTTGGTTTTACGGTTAAAGAGAAGGCCAGACTAAAATTTGCCCCAAGCCGGCTGAATTACACAGTACAACCTGGACTGGGACCGCGATGAAGTCCGAAGGCCGGAGGGAAAGAGCCAATGCTGGTAGAAATCCATCGAAGCAAAAGCTCCGCCTCAATGCTGAGGAGGTTCTTGAGCGCAAGCTTGGGTTTGATGTCTATACGGAAGGTGACAAGAGGCTTGGTTGGCTGCTTAGCTTTGCACCGGTAATGTAAATTATTCCCTTCTTGTCCAACTATTTTTGTGGACTATTAGAAAAACCTTCTTTGATTTGCTTTGACCATTCATTGAAGTAATTCTTCCTAACTATTCTGCTTCAGATATTCTATTTCTCACTCTTATTTTCTTATATTCAGTCATCATGGGAGGATGAAGAAACAAACAAGATTTACAGCTGTGTTGATCTTTACTTTGTTACTCAGGTTTGTTTTGGGACTACAAAAATCTCATAGATTATTTTCTTCATCAATGTTTTGGTCTTGGTTTAAAATAAGAAACTTTGGTTTATAGGATGGATCGACCTTCAAGGTGAAATACAAATTTCCACCCTATTTCTATGCTGCTACGAAGGTGAGTATCAGATCCTCTTCCAGAGGGAACTCTGGAAGTTTACAGCTTTAGATTTCTAATACTTGAAAGTTTATATATTTTACATGCTTTCTCTCGCTTGAAATAACTCAAGTTTTTAGTTTGGTTGCAACATTGCAGGATAAGATGGAATTGGAGATTGAGGCATATCTTAGGCGAAAATATCAAGGAGAAATTGCAGATGTGGAGATCATCGACAAAGAAGATTTAGCTTTGGTAAGATAATATCATTCACAAATGTGCTGTCCGTTTGCCATTTCATTTTAATTTCTTTTTATCTTTTCATCTTTGTGTCATCAACTTCAAAAAGTTATTTCATCCACATCAACTTTCATCAACTTTCCTCGTAGAGCTTGATATTTAAATAGGCTCTTCTCTAACTGATCGTTCATCTGGTCCCCTCTTCATTGAGTTATCATATTTAGAGTCCACAAAAATAGTACCTAAATTCTGTTATTGGTAGTCCAAAAAGTAGGCTCTTTGCTTGAGAGATGTTACAGTCTGTGCATTAGTCTACAGATAGTAGAATTAAACGAGCTTTGCACGTATGCTGATCCATGACTGTCACTCTATGATGGTACAATATGCCTTTGTCTCTAGTTATTATCTTATCAGCAATATCAATGTGCATAGAACATACTTTTGTTGCTAAACTAAATTTTGAAATGGTTGTAGCCCAGTCCATCTATTTACTGATCACTGTTGCTTTGAGTTGGGAATTATGTGTATGGTCTGTCATTCTTGTATCCTTGTCTCTCACATGTCCTCCCTAAAGTTTATGAGAATACTGTTATCCTAACTAATCAAGTTACAATGATATGGCAAACATTAAAAGTTTATCTTCTCCTAAATGTAGAGCTGCCGAAATGTTGCATGTTACTTATTGTTGTTGTGATGCCATTAGGCATATTTGTATATGTGGTTCCAATGAATTGTCTATCATCTTCATAGATATCATAGAGTTTCATATTACTTATTGTTGTTGTGATACCACTAGCTGCATTTTGTATATGTGGTTCTAATCAAATGTTTTATTATGCCAGAAAAACCATCTTTCGGGCTTGCACAGGTCATATTTAAAGATCAGCTTTGATACTGTCCAGCAACTGATGCATGTAAAAAATGATCTTATGCACATTGCTGAAAGAAATCAATCAAAACTAGATGCTTCGGAAGCTTTTGAGTCCATATATTGTGGTGCAAGGTAACTTACAAATTTATAATTTGTTGATAAGAGACCGCTAGTGTAAGTCCATAATCTAAAACATAACTTCCGTCCAACTCTATGCTTTCCTTTTTGGTGCATGCGTTTCAATGCAGTTGTTATAGATTGATAACTGGTCTTTAATCTTTTTTTCTGTTAGATTCCTGATATGTATGCTTTATTTTCTTACCTATTTCCCTTTTTTGAAATTTTAAGTAAGGAAAGAGCACAAGATCTTATGGATTATATCATTGATCTTCGTGAATATGATGTTCCCTATCATGTACGTTTCGCAATTGATACAGGTACGTTTTATATCTACCTTAGTTCAACTTCATGTAAAAATTCCTTAACTATTTCCATTTATTAGATGTATAATACTACATATTGGTTGTTTTTACAAAGACGTTAGATGTGGTCAGTGGTATGATATCCATGTTTCTAGTACTGGCATTTTGCTTGAGAAAAGGGCCGATCTTCTTCAACGGGCAGAAGTTCATGTTTGTGCATTTGACATTGAGACAACGAAGCTCCCTCTAAAGTTTCCAGATGCTGAATATGATCTTATAATGATGATATCCTACATGATAGATGGACAAGGGTACTTGATAATCAACCGAGAGGTAAGATAGAATCTTACATTTCTATTTATTGGTGCATTAGATTTTAGCTATTATCAACTCCTTGAGCAGAAATTGCATTTGATATTGTTAGATATTCTGAATGATCTACATGCTCTTCCTTCCAAAACCATTTGCATATTATAAGGCAGTGGAGGAAATGAAAATGACCAGTCGATTGAGATGTTCATGGTCTTATTTTATGTCCTGAAGTGCCACATCATAGTTTTGATTGCAACTGTGAATTCTTAAAATAAAATTTGCTATGTCCAGAACACTATTATTTTACCGTCCAACATTCAAGGCCCTGTTTCGTTGGCAAAAACTTCTTTTTAAACTTTTTCATGTTTTTTTTGGTTAAAATTTTCATGGTTAACAAAAATAATTACAATTCTTTTTTTTGAAAAATATCATAGTATTCATTTCACCGTTTTGAAATGATACAATATATCATCCAAAAGGAATGTGAAGAGAAAAAAAACATCAAGCTTAGATAGCAAAAAAAAAGAAAAGAAAGCACAATAGAGTAAGCATTAACTTGGACACCACTTCCCTTAATCATGTTACACTGATCATGTAAGGCTTTATGGTGGCTGGTGAGACGTGAAGAAAGCTAATGCAGTAGCTGCCTGCATTTCTAAGCTCTCCGTTGATTTTGAAGTCTTCAAGAAACATCTCCTGTTCGGCTCACCCCATACACTCCAATGCCACACTGCTAGTTGACTGATCTTTGTCAACTTTATCTTCTCATTTCCCTTCATAGCCCATGGAGTGTGCGAGATATCATATGGCTCTACTTTCAGTTGTTGTAAGTAGTGATACCATCCATTCTGTCAAAATAATTACAATTTTTGTTTATACAAATTTAAAAAGGATAAAATGTGTTGGATATAATAAATATTGGTAAGCTTAAAAAATGTTTAAACTAGTTTGGCACGAAAAAAACTGGTATGTTGAGTTCTTGTTACCAAGGAGATGTTAGACCACAGCTTGGAGCCGGCGTGGGAGACATGTGCAGATGATTTGGGGTTGATTAGGAGTCTATGACAGATGGCAGAAACAACAACCGAACTAGAGGTAGCAGCAGCGACGGAGAGAGGAGGTGGGCGAGCTTGCGAGGTAGAGAAGGGATGGCCCAATACATAACCCTAGGATATTATTTTCTCGAGGACGACAAAGTCATCGCTTTCGACTACAACAATCTCGCTGCGGGTGTTATCTCCCACTAACAGAGCTCCATCCACGAGTACTTATAGCATTACCGTGCTCATGGTGGTTGCCATGCCCAGGCCTTCAAGAACCGGGACGTGCTCCCTACACCGGTTGCCTATTGCAACCGTTTCCTCGGTTGTTTCTTTGGGAACCCACCTCCGGTTTGATGCCCTCCTTCCTAGCACTCATAGGCTCCCGTACATTAGAAGAGTCCATATAGTCCAAACGGTGCCCTGGTTGATGCTTCGCCCTGCACGCAGTTGTGAATTATGACAGCACATCAAAGAGCGACAGTCTGATAAAAGGATTGTGTAATGGGGATTTCAATATTTACTGACAAGTTTTCCATTAGAAGTCTTGGAATTTTTAGGAACTACTCAATATATCCTGAATATTTTTTGATGGAATGTTGGTTAGTTTTTAGTTTTGACAGGCCCATTGAATAAGTTTTCCTATCCAGTTTTTAAGATGAAAACGAAGCCTTAGAAAATTTCCCAATAAATGTCTTGGGTTCTAGGTGGAGTGCATCCACTGGAGTAGAATATCATACATGGAAAACTCTATGAATTCTGGTAAAGACGTTCATCATCTAAATATCAAGTATAATAATTTTTGGTGGAGCATGACAGTTCTCTTGTAGAAGTCACTTTATCGTTTTTGCATTTTGCTGTGATATTTCTATCACACATTTTCATCCACAATTATCTATGGTATTGTTTATACAGTATAGAGGATAAAAATACCTTAGGATTCAAAGTGGAGGAACTTATTGTTCCTCAGAGTTTACCTTTGTTCAAGCAATTTTGTTTATGATTATCAAAAGATTCGTGTATTAGTCAATATACTTTTGTGATTTGAACTTATAGGATAGTTCCTCAGCTAAGTCTGCTACTACCGATAATTCACTGCAATCTCATTATCTCACAAAGACTGCTAAATATATATCAGAGTTTGATAGTGGATGCAAGATAAATGAAATAACACAGAAGAATCTCTATGCTAATGTACTTCTCTGTGGAATAGTCAAAATCTTATTTTACTGAAGCTCAATTTAATCTGTGCTTATACATTGTCTATTCCATATTGATAGTGTGTTGGCGAGGATATTGAAGATTTGGAGTATACACCAAAACCAGAATTTGAAGGTTGCTTTAAAGTAAAAAATGTGAAAGATGAGGTATCTTGCATCTAGTCTTATAAATTGGTTCCATATGTTTTTTCCTAATTTAGATCCATTGTCTTGCTAAACTTTGTTGCATGACAGGAAGAGCTTTTGAAAACATGGTTCACTCATATGCAAGAGGTTAAGCCTGGTATATATGTGACCTACAATGGTGATTTCTTTGACTGGCCATTCCTAGAGAAAAGAGCCTCTCATCATGGTATCAGGATGAATGAGGTGTGTGCAGAAAATTTCTTTAGATTTTTTTGAAAAATAACATTACATTCATTTCAACAATGTGAAATGGTATAATATATCCGTTAAAAGGATAAAACAAATGAAAACTAAAACAAAAGAAATAGGAGAGGTTGAAAAGAGTGAGCAGAAAAAAAAAAATCAGAATAGATGCTGATCAACTTTGATGCAATGTAGTACAAAAAGTTCCTTCAGATTATTATATATAAATCTAGGAATTGTAGATATTAGATGAATCTGCATATATTTTTCTGGTTGTTCTTGCATACTGTGATTTGTTTTCTTTATTTGGATATCCTGACTAGTTGTTATTTGAATTTTTTATGCATTACTGTAAACATGTCATGATCAAAGCAATGGCTAAACTGGAGGGATTCACAAAGACTAAGGTGCCATGGCTGTGGCATCTTATCAGAGTTATAAATTGATGGTTGTGCCATTGAAGTGATAATCATTGTCAGGGGTTAATAAACTTCTGCTGACCAATTAGTTATATTTTGCTGATCTGAAAATTGTTTTCTGAAGTTGCTGTGCTAATGCCAATTAATTTTGGACAAAACTATTGACTTTTTATCAGTTTCATTAGTTTGACCCAGTTTCTGGCTTTAACTTTGATGGTTTGGGGGGAAAAAAGATCCGGTGAATCTAACAAACTACCGTTTAATTTCATGGTAATGTTGTTTTGGTATTTGATTCTAACCATCAACTGTTGTAACTTATGAGAAGAAAATCCACGTGTAGGAGTCTTTTTCATTTGAATAAATGTTTGCAACTCCTATAATGTGGTGTTGTTTGTTTCCTGTCGTAAAATTTTCTTGATACTTCTTCTGTTCTCAAGATAATAAGCTATTTTATATTGAACAAACATAATATTGTTAATTACAGAATCGACAGTTGAAGTTATATTGATTTCATGCATGATGATTTCTCTCTTGTTTTTGTTTTTATAAAAAATACATGAATTATTAAGATTAACTTGTAACAACTTTTGTTGAACTTGCCAAATTATTATATTGCAGTTGTCCTACATCTGTTTTCAAACATAGCTTGCATTTCTTGTTTCAGGAAATTGGTTTCCTCTGTGACAACAATCTGGGAGAATGCCGTGCTAAATTTTCTTGCCATCTTGATTGTTTTGCTTGGGTCAAGCGTGATAGTTACCTCCCTCAAGGAAGTCAAGGTCTTAAGGTGAAAATATTCATTTTGAATTTGATTATTCAAGGTCCATGGTTTTATAAATGGAAAATTGGTAGATGAATCTAACAGCTATCTACTTTTTATGTTCACCTCCTTACTCGCACTAGAGATCAATAACTGTTTCTTTATGCTAGAGAAAGGAAAATAAAATATATAGAAAAATGATGTTTCCCCTGTCTTTTATGCAATTTAGCACCCCAAAAAGAAGTATAATATGTTTTTACAGATAAGAAACTCATCCACTAGTATTAACCTTTATATTTGCACTAGGTTCTGAACTTTCCATCTTGTTAGGAAGGGCATTTGTTTTTTTGTCAGATATTGACAAGGAAACCTTGATGGTTAAGTAGATACTGTTTCTTGTCTTCCTTTTGGTCTTTAAACGACTAATTAGGAGTTTTTTTGTTAAAATAAAGTTAATTTCTGATGCTTTCTTACTTTTTGACCAAGTTTTTCTATTTTGGACAATCACCCCAGCTGTGATAAGGAATTACATCCGTAGCAGGGTTCTCCCTGCGCACTTCTCAGAGTTCCTATGGTTTATATTTCTGTAGGTGCTAGTTCATGTCTTAGTGGTTCAGCTGAAACTATGAATAAAAATAAAGGACCTGGATGAGATTTTTCTAGGGGTGTCTACTATATTCGTCTTGGAAAATTTTTCAGAAAAAGTTCTGTTTGACTGGTTTTATTTGGCTTGATCTGAACTATTTGGATTCCCCATTCTTTCTTCATGCGTAAGGGGAAAAATTAGAACATGAACTTATTCATTTTGTTCTACAAAATCTTAGTTCTTCACTTGACATAGTTTTTACAAAATAACCATAAAATGTCTAGTTCTCTAATCTCTAAACTCTAGTGGATGCTTTTATTCCTTCCAACAATTTGTAGACTTAAAGTTGCTTGTGTTTGTGCTATTTACCAGGCTGTTACAAAGGCAAAATTGGGTTATCATCCATTGGAAGTTAATCCAGAGGATATGGTTCGCTTTGCCATGGAACAACCCCAGGTAGTTGCTTTATGATTGAATGACTATTCTAGTATACAAATAATTATGAATGCTTGTAAGTTGTCTTAACCAATTAGCAGCATGGATGCTTATTTAAGGTAATGCTAATAACATTATACAAAGTTTCACCTTGATGCAGCACCTAAGGCAACCATTTTTTTCATTCAAAGAAGCAATTATGCAGTCTTATTTTACTTACAATATAATAATACGTCGAGGATGAAAGGACAAAAATAAAGAAAAAAGAAGAAAAAAGAGAACAAATACTAAAATAACTGAAAATAAAAGAAAAGACAATTTCCATGATTTTTGTCTATTATGGTATATTTTTCATTCTTGTTCATCATGTGCCTAATTCTAATTTTAACTTCTTTCAATGTTCTCAGATGATGGCTTCATATTCTGTGTCAGATGCTGTGGCAACATATTACCTATATATGACATATGTTCATCCTTTTATTTTCTCTCTTGCAACCATAATTCCCATGTCACCAGATGAGGTCCTTCGGAAAGGAAGTGGAACACTTTGTGAAATGCTTCTTATGGTACAGGTGGGTTTATGTATTGTATTTTCTTACTGCAAACTTACTCTCACTCTGTTGTATCTGTTATTGTTGTTTGACACATAAAAGGACTTAAATACTTGTCATCTTGAATGATCACTGGTTATTTTTTATGCTCTTTATAGAAATCAATTCAGGATCAGTCTTTTTTCTGTAGAATATTGTTCACAGTTGAAGTGCGCTATATAAATACAAAGCATATAGGTAGAACTACAGACTAGTCCCCCTGGTCACAAAAAAAAAAGACAAGTCCCTGAACCTGGTTATTTGTGGGTCTTTGATGCTAATGCCTATACGTTCATGTTTATCTTTAAGTTTTCACTATAATAATGAGTACTAACTTTATGTACTCTAGGCTCATGCATCCTGGATTAAGTTGTATCCGGGGATGGAAGGAGCAAACACCACATATAGTGGTATTGTTCTACATTCCCTTTTTCCTTTTTGTTTTTTCTTCTTCTCTTCTTCTATGGCCTCACCTTGAGCCATTCTACTACTGACAGTTCAAAGGGAAATGAATATAAGTTCCTTTTCAAAAAAATAATGATACTAACTTTTTTCTTCAATCGATAGAGTGGAAGCTATGCACATGTTTGTAGAGTTTCTACTTTGTGAAGGAGCATCCAAGCTGACTGAGCTCAATGTTTGTGCTATTTATGCCTTTTAGCATTGATCAATCCTCACATGCTTGGCTGATTCTTGGCAATAGGCTTTATCAAGAGTCCAATCTGATTAAAAACTTTTCACATAAGAACTTTTGGATTTTCCATATCTTTTAGCATCTACTTGGTACTTCTCTTGTGGAGTTGTTAGAAATGAGTGAAGTTTTTTGTTCAATTTATATCACCAACTCTTTATTAGGATGTCAATGCAGAATTGTAGGTATACTATTGTGCAAGAACAAGTTCAAGCCTAGCAATCAAAATCTGCTTTCATCATCAATCTCCTTTTATACTTTTGTATATTTGTTATCTGATTGTAGCTCTATTTCTATTTGCAGGCTTACAAAGCAAATGTTATCTGCCCTAACAAGCACCATGCTGATCCTGAAAAATTCTACAACAACCGCCTTCTAGAAAGTGAAACATACATTGGTGGTCATGTTGAGTGTCTTGAAAGTGGTGTCTTCAGGTCAGATCTTCCAATTAAGTTTCAGAATGATCCATCTGCATATGAGGTAAGACTTCAAATGTACCAGCTGACATAGGCAGTGTTTTAAAAATTGTATAAGAGTAGCTGACTTTCTGCATATTTACCTTTTTCTTAAGCTTACCTGTAATCTCCATAAGCAAACACTTCTTCACAGATCCAATATCCAATTGACCTAATGATGTCTTTTAGGAGCCATATTCTATGGTCTTTATAGTTTTTTTTCAGTCATCTTTTGTGACTTTGATGGACATAAAGTCTAGTTGCTTGAAGATTGTTGGAGGCCACTGCATTCTTCTACATTAAAAAATGTGGACACCCTATCGATCTAGTCTGAAACAATCTCCATAAACAAATTGGCTTGGAGCTGTTTGTTTGCCTTGAGCAATGCACCTCATTCTTCAATACATACTTGCCTTCACCTATTCTGTTATGTGTATTTAGGCTTCTTGCATCAACCATGAACTCTTCATAAATAGCTGGAATTGTTCTGTTTGTGTCTTCTGGTCTTGCAATATCAAGTCCTATGTCGTAGCAAGTAGTTAAAGGGCCTTCTCAACTCTTTGCTGCACTTTCAGCCTATGAATCTGTTTCCTTTGATTTTTCTTGTCCTGGTGCTTCTTTGCCCATTTGGTCGATTAGTTAAAAGTCAATTTATCTTGCCTTGCGTTCCATCAAGAAGGTTTTAGTTCTCAAAATTGTGATAGCATACCCTGCCTAGCACTGAAATATCCAAATCTAAAAAAATTCATGTGGTTGATATTCTCTTCTCTTGTGGCTTTGCATAAGAAGGATGCTTTATAAAAATATTGTACTTTCACCAATCTTATTTGTCATTAGAAATGACCTCTTCTTTCTCTTTCTTAGTCACAAACTATTTTCTAGGATAAGTTTTTTTTCCCATGTAGTTTTGCTTACTCATGTGCACAACTCTATATTATTCTCTAACCAGATTTTGTCATTTTCAGCAATTAATTGGAAATTTGGATCGTGATCTGCAATATGCAATAACAGTTGAGGGGAAAATGGAAATTGAATCAATTGCAAATTATGAAGATGTGAAGAATTCTATAATGGAAAAGGTTATTTCTTACCGTACTTTTGTTGAATATTAAAAATGTCAAGCATACTGGTCCGATACCCAATCTGAGCATAGATCGGTATTCAGATCAATCAATACTCATTGGTCTGCATGAGATTCAGGTCAGGATGCTTTGTTTGATCAAGTGGCACCGTGCTGGCACACAAAAAGTTGTTACCACGTGGTGCATACCGGCCCATATGCAGTGCATAATGGTGCCAACCAACAATAAATAAATTGAGAGCATTGTTGCAAATATTTTTTTAATTAAATTGCCACCAATTCGAAATTGTTGATTTCACTAGGATGTTGTTGATTATTCATGGAAACGCTGTTGATTTGAAATATCCATTATTTTTTTTATAAAATCCACTGATACCTTTTTATATTAGAACCACTCAACTAAGTCCAAGCTTTTTTGAATCATAAATCCTAATAATTATTTTATACCATTAATAATACTTTTTTTAGTTTTTTGTTCAAAAAAAGAGCGCACTTGTTACTGTACTACAAACCATTCTGAGATAATAGCACATGACATGATCCATTATGCGTGTTAATACCAGTCCACTTCAGGATTCGTACGAGGTCTGTCAGGAGCTCTTTAAACCTTCCCTGTCATTATATGCTGATTTTCAATCCCATATTGATGTGCTTGTTTATGCTTTTTTATCATGTATTTATTGTGTTAAGATTTTTTTACATTGGTTTAATTAGAACATAATAGCACAGATCCCAAGGTTTAAGAGAAAAAAACACCAAAGGTTGGTAACTAGCGTTAGTTTTATTTTGGAAGCCATATGATAATGTACAAATATGCCATTTAATAAAGATGTTGCATTCTAGTGCATTTTCACTCTATACTGCTTCCTTACCAATCCATTTTGATTGTCTATTACTTATCTGTTCTGTATTCAGTAGAACTACTAATACACTGACATGAAAAACTTCTCTGTAAAGCTTAACTATCTTCATATACACTACTTTGCAGCTTGTCTATTTGCGGGACCATCCAATGTGTGAGGAATGCCCCCTTATTTATCATCTTGATGTTGCTGCAATGTATCCAAACATTATTTTAACAAATAGACTTCAGGTATATATGTTTCCAAAGGAGCTTCTTCTGTTTTAGTTTCATTTTTATTACTTTTCTAGTTTGTAGACCTTCTATTTGGTATCCATGAGGCAGGGTTTTCTTGTTTTTGAGCTATTTGTTAGTTTTCATGGGTAGGAAAAAAAATAACTTGTTGGAGGAATTTCAAGGTTTTAATCTTAATGAGACCACAATCATATACAATGAAGGTGTTAGAAAATAAACTCTGAACTTTTACATTTAGTGGCATGTCATACGTGAAACCAGAAGCTTGGTGTCAAACAATTGGGTCACACTTGAGAATATTCCTTTTTCTTGGTATACAGATATTTAATATACACAATTTGATTTTAGAATGCAGAGCTTGCCAGAAAAAGGTTATGACTCCATCAAAGCATATGATGAGAAAGCACACACTGATGCAGAAATATTCTTTTTTGATTGAAATTGTGTAAATATTCTTGAAAATTCATTAGTTGATGAATAGATAGACTTATCTTCCCCTTTACTTCCTGTTTATAGCCATTTAAGTGAACCAACCTATGGCATTTTTATACCACACTGATTGTTACTTTAGTCATCAACCACATTATCAACTTGTAATTGCAAAGTTCAAATACAAGTACAATATGTGACTTTTTTTTTTCTTTATTTCTTTCTAAGTTTTTATGTTTTTCTTCTTCTTTTTTACTTTCACATCCTTTTTGGATGATGTTGTATCATTTCAAATTGGTAAAATGAATGCAATGTTTTCAAAAAAAAAGTACAATATGTGACTGAAGGCAAATGTAATTTAGTTTACTATGAAAACCATTGAATAAGCACATTTGATCTTTGTAATGTGTGTATGTTAGTTGGACTTCAAAGGTGATTATTATATATTCTAGAAATTATATGGATCTGTCATTTTCATGAACAAGCTATGATCTTTTTCAAAATCTGATTCATTTTAGATTGCACTCTCTTGCAAGTATCCAATTCACCTGATATTTGGATCCAACTATGTTACTATGGTATGTTTCAGTAAAAGTGGAATAACCTTGGCACAGGGTTCTGTAGTTGATGCAATTTCTAGAACATTGATTCTTCTGAATCCTTCCTAATTCTTATATTCAACATTCTCTCTTCTCATGTTTCTGTTATCTGATAATCTGCACCATGCAAAAACTGCTGGATGACCTCTTTTTCCATATTTTCTAGATTATTTGTCTGCTTGTACATTCCTCTATCGATCTATATATTTTTTTGAAAGATAACATTACATTTGTTTTACCATTCTCAAATGATACAATATATCAACCAAAAGGATGAGTCAAAGAAGAAACCTTCCTCTATCTATTTGTTTGTCTAGAATATCCTAACTCTTGTGGTGCACACACATGAATTTCATTTAGTGTGATATCCTTAGTATTTCAATTGCATCCATTGAAAGTAATTCAGCTGTCTCTTGTTTATAAATGACAGTTCTTCAAACCAATTATCACTTTCTCAAAAGGATATTTTGGATAATTTGTACTAGTGTTGAACAAGTATCTGAATTTGTTAAATTTCAGCCTCCATCGATAGTTTCAGATGTAGTCTGCACTGCGTGTGATTTTAATCGTCCAGGGAAAAATTGCCTACGTCAGCTAGAATGGGTTTGGCGAGGGGAGACCTACATGGGAAAAAAGAGGTTTGATTTTTTTATTTGCATTAAGAAAATTTACCACCATTTGCTAGTTTGTGAGACCTATGATATCCTGGTTACAGTGATTACTATCACATAAAGAAGCAAATTGCATCAGAATTGATTGAAAATGGTGGCAGAACCATGCCCTTCCTTGATCTTCCAAAATCAGAACAACAGTTGAAGCTGAAGGAACGTTTGAAGAAATATTGTCAGAAGGTAGAAAGAAAATCCCTACTTGTAGGTTTTGTTCCTACAGTGAAATTTATTTAACTATTAGTTGATGATATGAAATAGGCATATAAAAGGGTTCTGGACAAGCCTGTAACAGAACTTAGAGAAGCAGGGATTTGCATGCGTGAAAATCCTTTTTATGTTGACACAGTTCGAAGGTCAGTAAAACTTTGTACATGGTCATTGAGCACTTGTTTACTGATGATCCAGTCTTATTTTACCAATTCTGCTTCACCAATATGATTAGGTGTTCTCTTTTGGATAACATGAAAGTTTTTCTGGTAAATTTTCTCCCTCATATATTCATATATGAAATAATTGATGCACTCGCCAAATTTCAGTTTCCGTGACAGAAGGTATGAGTACAAAGGTCTTAATAAGGAGTGGAAGGGAAAGTTGGCTGATGCAAAAGCCAAAGGAAATCAAATAAAGATTCAGGAAGCACAGGTCCAAAAGATTATTTTGTTTCTGGAGTAAATATGTTACTGTGGCATAAACATGGGAGCATGCAACTATCCTCATTTTCTGTCATCTTTTGATATTTCAGGATATGGTTGTTCTATATGATTCCTTACAACTTGCTCACAAATGTATACTGAATTCTTTTTATGGATATGTGATGCGCAAGTGAGTTCATACAGATTTGATTTTCTTTAATCTGTTCCAATGTTCGGATTATCTAATGTTGGCAACTGGTACTAAATTCTAAAGGGGTGCAAGATGGTACTCAATGGAAATGGCAGGAGTTGTAACCTATACGGGAGCAAAGATTATACAAAATGCTCGCTTGCTTGTTGAAAAAATTGGAAGGCCTTTGGAACTGGATACAGATGGCATCTGGTGTGCACTTCCTGGCTCTTTTCCAGAAAACTTTACCTTTAAAACAGGGTGGGTTTCTTTCATTTTTATTCTCAACAATTCTCCATATCTTTAGAAGGTCTTCATTTCTAGGCTTTCATGGTTTGCAATAATGTTGCTGCTTGTCACCATGTTTCTTTGCAGCAGATTCTTATTTTTTGTGTTCTTGAGAAAATTAATTGTCAAGTTGTTTTTGAGATATTTCTTTCACTTTAAGAATGCTGTTTACGACGGGAAGTTCTATGACCTTCACTAATTGCATTGAATATAAGATGTAATGTGCACCAATTAGTAGTTGAATGTTATATCCATCTTAATATTTTTATATTTTCATGTCTCTCTAACAATATTAATCAAATATGTGGTTTTACTGGTTGATGGTTCCAATCTGACCAAATACCTAGTGACTGAAAATTAGATGTCCAATATCTGGTTTATTTTTTATACTTTGAATTAGTTCAGTTTTTAACATCAGAAAGATGACTATCCAATCCCGAATAACATGGCATATCTACTAGCAACGGTTACTGAACAAAACCTTAGTTATATTAACAGAGTATGATATCCAACGTCTAAATCTTTAATATCTATTATAACTTACCCTTCTTAATGTAAAAATAATTAATGACCTTTTTCATATGCCGTTCTTAATGTGAACTAATTTTATGTTTCTATTTGAACCATATATTGTGCTTCATCTCTACCTGGTTACCTGGGTTTTTTGGAACCTTGATAGTTGCAATTTAGAATATTTGCCTTCTGATGAACAGTCTGTTTATTGGGAGCTTTTTTCCTACTTTAATCACATGTTGGTTCATATGCAGTATGACACTGAACTAGTATGATCATAAAAAACTATTTCAAAATAATATGCATATAAAAGCATATAAAGTGCCAGTTAGCTTAATATGTGCTAGTAGAATGTAAACTGTTATCCATCTTTTAGCACAGGTATATTGGAAATATGTTCAATACCAAAGTGTGCTCCCTCCACGGTTGTCACTTGCAGTGTAAGGAATAATCAATGGAATGTTTGATTATTTTTCCATCCTTTTCCCATTTTCCCTCTTGATCTGAAAAAGTCTTTGCACTTTTTGTGTGCTCTCCAGGTTTAATATGACATATCTGGTACTTTGGATATGCTAAATATTCATTTACAATTCATCATCTAGTTTTAGTAAATGTTTTAACGAGTATTAAGTTGCTATATGCATTTATGTAAGCTCTTGTCAAAATATATAGATTATTGTTTCATTTTCTCTTCGATGAGCTCAATGCCAATGACATTTGTCCCAGAGATGGAAAGAGAAAATTCACGATATCATATCCCTGCATCATGCTTAATGTTGATGTTGCAAGAAACAACACCAATGATCAGTACCAGGTTAGTACTAATGAAGTGTATTTATTAGTAGCTAATATTTGCTTATCTACTATTCTTTGCTTTTTCACTTTAAATTCACTGATCTTATTTTTGGAGACTTAAGAGTTAAAACTTATATTATTATTATTCCATAAAAAATATTTATATTCTTATTTACTGTTGGTTCTCCGATTTCAGACGCTCAAAGATCCTATTTCTAAAACTTATACAACCCACAGTGAGTGCTCCATTGAATTTGAAGTTGATGGACCATACAAGGCAAGTAAATTACATCACTTTTCTATCACCAATTTCCCATGTATCTCTTGTTCTCTCTTTATGACGGTTTCTTTGGAACAGGCAATGATCCTTCCAGCTTCTAAAGCAGAAGGGATCTTAATTAAGAAGAGATATGCAGTTTTTAATCATGATGGCACCCTAGCAGAACTGAAAGGTTTTGAAATCAAACGCAGAGGTGAGCTGAAGCTCATAAAAGTTTTCCAGGTATGTTTGTTCTGGGATTTTGTCTTCTTTATTGGAAGATTACGATACACGAAAACATAACAGGAACTTCATAGTTTGTCTTCCAAGTTAGATATATTTATTATGCAATATAGGCAATCATTTTATTTACATGTGGATATAGGCAATCATTTTATTCACATGGAACAGAATTTGGGTATGGTTTGGTTGCTAAAGATTTGGGAAGTGATACATGTTTTGTTTGGTGGAACTTTCTTTTTTCCCTATCTCTTCCTGATGGATTATTTTTCTCTCCTTTTGGTCTTTCGATGTTTATGGATCAAGACCATTTCTCTCATCTTTACTTATTCAGCCTATTACAAGGTGTTAATTCATTTATTAATAATCAATCTTTCTATATATGGTAGTAACTCTCCTTGTTCTGATTCTGAACTGATTTGGCTGTACTGTTAATACTCTGATCTGATGCTGGTGAATTGATAGACCTGGTCACTGACCCTTTTCTTCAAACTTATTCAGCCTATTACATTCAAGGGTTTGACCTTATCCAGCAGATTCGTTCTTTTGATCTTGTCTTTTGCACACAATTACTTCTTGTTACTTACCTTGTTAACCATGAAATCATCAACTTAATTTTGACTATTAGATTATTATCCTTTTGTATCATATTCTTTATATAATCTGAATGATTTCTGCATACAGGCAGAGGTTTTTGACAAGTTTCTCCATGGATCTACCTTAAAGGAGTGCTATGCAGCTGTTGCGTCAGTTGCAGACCGTTGGTTAGATCTGTTAGATGTGAGAAATAGTTTTCTATTATCTCAAGTTAACATTTTATCATAATGTTTTGGCATCTACCTCTTACACATTACTCACAATTTTTATTATATTTGTCAGAACCAAGGCATTGATATCGCTGACAGTGAGCTTCTTGATTACATATCAGAGTCAAGCACCATGAGTAAATCATTGATCGACTATGGGGAACAGAAATCATGTGCGGTGACTACAGCAAGAAGGCTTGCTGATTTCCTTGGAGATACAATGGTTAAAGATAAAGGATTACATTGCCAATATATAGTTGCCCGAGAACCACAGGTAAGTCACCTGTCATGGTCAGTATCAACTTGTAAGCAGACACTGCAATGAGTATTTACCATGGTTAACAATATAACCATTTAGGGATTTCATAACTATAAAACAAATGTCCACAAGCAAAACCATTATCATCATCATAATTGAAGCCTTTCAAAAAAATCAAACATATTTTGTGGTTCTATTTTCAATTCCAAATAGTCAAGAAAACCTGAACCAACTACAATTTTATCTTTTTGTTGAAAAATGGTTTTAGGTTACTTATGAGGGAAAGGAAAGTTATTTCCAAATATATCTTCTAAAACATCTTTGCTTGTGTTGATTAGGCTCTGAAATTAGAACTGGGGTCATAGTGATGAGGAGTTGAAACTGTTAAAGATCAAACAATTAGCCGTATGACATTGGAGTATATTGGGGTGAGAGAAATATGATGTTTTATGGGTAGTTCAACATCAACAAGGGCCTTAGCCACACAAGCAGTTGCAGTTCTAACATTCTTCATGACTCATAAGCCACCTTGAAAAGGCTTATAGTCTGGTTTGATGTACATGTTGTCCTATATTATGTTTTACTTTTCTTTAATTTTACTTTTTTACTTTATACATCCCTTTGGATGATATATTGTATCGTTTCAGATTGGTAAAATGAATGCAATGTTATCTTTCCAAAAAAAGGATACAAGAAGTGCATCCTGTGGCCTACTGATTCTGCTAGGTGTTAAATGCAGGTTTGGTTGGAGGCCGGATAGAGGACTACCTGGTTCTGAACTAATTCTATTAGGCTCTTATTCTTAAGCAAACCTTAGGCCATTTGGTTATTGGGTGGTCTATTGTGGGTTAGTGGTCGTACTGAAATTTGAGAGGAATATTAAAATAAATGTGTTGAATACATATTTAGAATATCTAAAATTATTTATCGGGGTCCTATCTGAATTAGAACAGTACATTGGCAACTTTAAATTCATTAAGAAACTGAGAATGACCTCTTTAGGAAGAAAATAACAAGACTAACCAAGGGATCTTCATATTTGTACAAAGACAAGATGGTTTTGATGGTATGAATCATACATTAGAAATATAAATGATCTTTTTGAGCAAATTCTACCAAGTTTTTCTTAGAAGTTGGAGCATATTAGGAATATAAAATAAATGTCATCTCATCTAAACATGCCAGAGTGTAAAGTATACAAGTGAGAAATATTTTGTCTACCTTTCAAGCTTGACATCGATAAAGAAGTTAAGAAGATATTTTCTTAGAGCAAATGCTACTGCAGCTTTCATCTCAATACTTGCTTAACCACAATGCAAAACCATGGCAATCTTCATCAGGAATGCTTTTTGACATTCAAAAATAAATCATGCAGGGAACTCCAGTGAGTGAGCGTGCAGTCCCTGTTGCAATATTCGAAACAGATCCAGGTATTTTTTTGTTCCTTTTTCTTCTCATCCCTACTGAAGTGTATGACATTGTTGATCACCTTGTCTGGGTGTATGAAAGTCTCATTCAGAGAGGACCCCAGCTTTCACTATTATGTAGTGAGTAGAATGGCTGATAAGGTTTCCATGGACCTCTGAATAGATTGGTTCATCTGTTTGCAGAGATTGCAAAGTTCTATCTACGCAAGTGGTGTAAAATATCTTCTGGTGCGGACATTAGGTCTATTGTTGACTGGTCCTACTACAAACTACGTCTTAGTTCAGCTATCCAAAAAATTATCACAATCCCTGCTGCAATGCAAAAGGTCAGACCATTATGTCTTTGAAACAAATTTATTTGATTTGCTCAGACCATACCTCATACTTTTCCAGGTTTCTAACCCTGTACCAAGGGTGGTGCATCCAGATTGGTTACATAAGAAGGTTTCTGAGAAGGAAGATCGTTTTCGTCAGCGTAAACTTGTTGACATCTTTAATGCAGCCAGAAAAGATGACATAGCTCAGGACAAGACATGTGATGGGGATATTGAGGAAACTATGAACAAAGAATCAAGAGTACTCACACCTCGGCCACTAGTTCGTAGCTATGAAATAAATAAAGAAAATCATTCAGGCAAACCATCTTCTCCAGGATCTGGGATGCTTGCTAACATCCAGCAGCAAGATCCCTCTCCATATAGATTAAATCATTCACTAGTTTCGTTGAACAAAAATGGTGTCTCTAGTGAATGTGTGGACAAGTCGACTGACTATCAGGCTTGGCTTGAAATGAAGAAGAGAAAATGGAAGGAGACTCGTGAAGAAAGGAAGAGACGCAGGTAATATGTTATCTACAGCTATATGATGACTGGTGCAAGAGGTAATGTGCATAATATGAATCCAATGATCACTCAAGAAAAAAGAATGAATTGAATGATTCCCATTCACAATAAGAATAAAAAAGAAAAAGATTTCCGTTCACATGTTCTGTTATATACTTGCAAAACTGTTCCACTAACTGCGCCTTTGTGTATTGCACTTTTCTTATAAACAATGATCTATATTTGTTGGATAAAAGAATTGGTCAGTTGGATCGATGCATTCTTATTACTTATTTAACCAAAGAAGGTAATACCAAACGTGATAATAACCCATTATATTGTGGAGAATTTGGATCATATTTTTTTCTTTTGGTCTTCCTTTAGGGATTCACCTTTTATAGAACTGTTTGTCACACTTCAAAATTCACTGTTTCCAGTGTTTTGAAAATCAACTGGTTAAGAGTGCTATGGGAAATTAATTAATTGCTCCAGTTTAATTTTGATATCATAATCATCCTTCCAAAATATGAAGATGTAAAAGTTCAGAAACAAAAATAAAACATAGAAATCATTAAAAATTTAAGTTGCTGGTTCCTGGTTATTTCAGTTTTGATTAGTCTGATTCTTTTTAGTATGTCTGGAACACACCTTGATTGGTTACTGGTCTGACTTTTAAATACTGATCATCACATATCTTAGAAGAAGAATCGTATCTATACTCTTTTCAAGATCATCAATGGTTTATTCTTAACATCCCTTGAGCATTAATCATAGAAAGTATAGTAATAGAAACTTATTGTGCAAACTAATGTGTCTGTGTTACAAAAGAAAAATTGAATATGATTACTTGTGGTAATTAAAATTTGTATTCACTTCATATACTTGGTAATTAATGATATGGGCGTTATTTTGTTAGTGATCCAATTGAAAATGTCAGTTTTTTTAGAATTTGGTGAGTATAGAACCCAATTGTTATAACTAGAGGAACGCCCACTTTATGTAATTGAAAATATCGGTTGCACTGCAACAATATGAATTTATCCCTGATATTTCCTTTGTTTTTCAGATTGAATGACACAAGGACGTTTCATGAACCTGTGGGCACAGCTAAGTTGCATGACTCTATCTCCAATTATAAGAGCAGCAAGAAAAATGGAGTTAGTGATTTATTTAGAAAACGTGAGTCGAATCTATTTCAGACACACTGGCAGGTATTAACATCATGCTGTTATAATTAACCGAATTTTCCAATTTACATGATTAATATCATTTTTATTTTTATTTTTTACACAGATAATACAACTAGTTCCAACAACACAACCTGGGCACTTTTACGCTTGGGTTCTTGCTGATGGTATTATGTATAAACTTCCAATAAGCATTCCACGAGTCTTCTATATAAACTCAAAAGCTTCTATTACAGAAGAGTTTCCTGGAAGGTGTGTTAAAAAAATTCTTCCTCGTAGCAGACCTATCTTCAATCTCATCGAGGTAACATTGGCCCTTTCTCTTCCTTATTTACTTTAATAAATATTGTTATTAATAATTAAACAATAGTCACTATCATCTGTTGAAGGTTGTCACTAATGAAGAACAATTCAGGGCTGAAAACAAGAAACTTGCAGCTCACCTGGCAGATCCTGAAGTTGAGGTGAAATTTTGAGCATCCTGTGCCCAATTGAAAAGCTCAGTTTTTAAAAATCTGAGTGACAAATTATACCTGTTCCTGTTTTATCATTATTCGGTACTTTTTTATGTTTCTTTTGATGTACATTTATATGTTCTTTTGGTTGGATAACTGGGTTAATCTAATGTATCTTCAGTCTTTGGTTCGGCAGTTCTTTTTCTTTTTTTGATGAATGGGAGCGAGCAGAAGCTCACTACCAGTTTTGTTTGTAAAAAAACATGTACATGATCACCCTACAGAGGTGAATCCAAAAAACTATCTACATACAAGTTATCGCATCAAAGATGTAAGAAAAACAAAAAGAAAACAGAAAAGACGGAAGAAAAATAAACCTAGAAACATTTTATAGGGGGATTGAGGGCTCATCCCTCTGGAACAGATTTCCCCTCTTGTACCAGGAATGAACAAATCCTGTTTATTGTCTCCGCTACCCATTTGGGAAGCAAGAAGACTGAACTATGATAGGCTGGAATTGTGGCTAAGACATGATTCACAAGTATCATCCTTCCTGAAAAGTTCTGCAAAAAATCAGAGGCAGAAATGAAAATGGAATTCTTTCTTCAATTCACATTTCTGTACTTGTTTACACTAGATACATAAGGACTTTTCAACTTCCTTGTAATTACTCCTATGCACTAATTATACACACCTTATAAATGCTGTAGTTAACTATTTATAGCTATCCTACACTAGTCATAGTTAATCACAGTTTGATTATTCTAACAAGTTCTAACTTTGTATTTTCTGGATCTGGATGTTAATGGCATCCAAATGAACAATGTCAAACTAAACAAAGGCAGCAAGCAGGAGGTTTTGATATTGTCTGACATTGGAACCTAAATTATGCATCTGGTAGTTTGCAGTTAGTAGAAACAACCCAGGCAATTATAATAAGAAAAATGTAGATGAGATTGAACATGCTCATGTTCATCTCGGAGCTGATTCTAATAGGAAAAAGACGTGGGAGGGCCCCTCTTGAAAAAGAAAAATGTAGGTCAAATTGTATGCTTGATACTTGTGTCGTCATGGTCATAAACAGGGTTACAATACATAAAGCAAGCCTATATTTGATAATGTTGCAGGAACAGATACATGTGCAATTGTGGGTTTCCAGTTTCCTCATGATGAAATCCTAAAGAATTCTATTTATTTTATGCAATTTAAATAGAAATAGGCCCAAGATTTATAATTTAACAATGATAGGTTAGCTTTTTGTTCATTTACATTTTAAAGTTCACAATTACATAAGTTTCAAAAGTAGGATCTATTAGGTCTAGGCATCTAGTTGTCTATGATATTTCCCATCATTATTCTGGAGCATCCTTGATTTGATACTATGGCCCAATGTTCAATTAATTTACTCTCGCACAGTGTATTATGAGAACATTCTTGATTAATGTAACCATATTTCACATTTTAGCTGCATGATGAAGATTCTGAATCTGTTATCTTTTAATTCTTTGTAGGGGATATATGAGACAAAGGTGCCTCTAGAATTCCATGCCATTGTCCAGATTGGTTGTGTATGCAAAGTAGATAAAGCTGCTTCTCATCGCAATGCTCAACTTGGATGGGACCTGAATGAGTTACATATGAAGACCACGGCAGAATGCTCATACCTACAACAACCAATTACTTACTTTTATCTGTACCACAGGTATAGGTTTTAATAATCCCAAAAGTATGCACAGTTGTCCCAGATGTTTTAGTATGGCATAGTTGTCTCAGATGTTTTAGTGTCTATGAGCATCCAGTCAAATTATTTTATGATGGTAAATGAATTGTTTTTTTACTTTTCCTCTTTCTTCTTCAAGTAATTAAAGGATGTTCTTATTTGACCTTGTTGTGGTGCTAGCTTGTCCGAGGGAAGGGCAATATATGTCATCTACTTTCCTATATCCTGGACAATATTTGTCGTGGTTGTAAATCCTTTCCAGAACAGAGAGTTGTCCTTAGCATTTCTAGAGAAGCAATTCCGTGAAGCTTGCCAGACATTGTCCATTGAAACCCCAGCCAAGGGTAATGCTTCCTTTAAGGTATAATCATTGCTTTGCGTGATGTGCAGCTTGATCCTTTCTCTCTGGTTTCATTGTTTTTTTTCTTATTTACTACTTTTTTCAGCTAGAGTATGTACATTCTATTGAAGGCGGGAGCAAAATTTTGCAAAGAATTTTAGTTGAATACAGGTTCTTATCCTCTTATTGTGCAGCTTCTGATTCTCATCAATTTCTTTGCAAGATGTGTGCCATTAGTAGAAGGCCATATCCTTGAGTTTATTTTCTTAGTACGAGTAGAATATGGGATTCATAGTGTTGATTGATTTGTAGATTGAGTAGCTTTGCTATATCTTAAAATTCTTAAAATGCATTTATATTGTCAGAAGTTGGAAACAATCATCGTTTGTTAATTGACCACATCTTCAAGCACCTACTGAGTCCTCGGTAATTTGCCAAATGGTAAATTTTGTCATTCGAGTATGGTGGCATGGGAAGCCCTTTCAGCTTCCTCAAAAGAAAAAAATGAAACAAAAAACAAAAATAAAACCAAAAGAATGAACATTACACATTGCCAAAATCATGTGTAGTTATGTTTAGATTTGCTACTGAAAATTTCCATAATATAAATCCATATTTATTTTTCCAAATTCTTCCTGTATATCATGTATCCTTGCTTAGAAAGATGTCCTCATGTCTCATTTGTTCCATTTGACATTGTAAACATAAATATTGAATAGGATATAGTTCCGAAGTTTGCCATGATAGAAATATTTTGGAGCAAGACTATTCAGCATTATTTGTATTTCATTTTCTGTACAATCTGCTGGAAACTAATACTCTTCTTTTTTACAGGCATCAACATCCTCAGCCTGCCATTGGTATAATAGAATGCCCAGACTTAGAAGCTATGAAATTGGGGATAAGAATTCTGGAAGACTTCCCTTGTGTTACTATTCCTAGTAATGCTCGTGATAGTAATTATCAGGTTTCTTAAACATGCTTGCAACCCATACCTTGTTTATTCACTTTTATCCTCTATAAATACACATATCTGGCAAGCCTTGTCTTACTTTTTTCTCCTTAGGCTCTTGGATGGCAAGTTTCAGCTGGTAAAATTAGCATGCAAAGATGTGCTGCATCACCCCAGTGGTTTAATGAAAGGATTTTGCTATCAAGATATGCACATGTAATGTTCCTATCGCAACTTTATGCCTTTAAATTTTGGTGAGTGTAAGATTTAATCGATCGAAGTTAATTTCATGTCAATTCTTTTTCTGATCAAACAGGTGCCATTGGGGAACTTTGAACTTGATTGGCTTATTTTCACTGCAGATGTCTTCTTCTCTAGGGCATTACGTGACCATAACCAGGTTGGCATCTTAACAAAACCTAAATGATAAAACAAGAAGTTTTTTTTTTATAAAAAAAAGAAGTCATTGCATTCATTTCACCAATCTGAAATGTTACACTAATCGTCCATCTTTTGGATGGGGAAACAACAACAAAGCATTAAAATAAAACCCAATGATGTGAAAACAAAAATATATACAGAAAAGAAAGAAAGGGAAATACAGTCCATTTGCTGTTGTTTCTCCCTGATCAAACTTCATGGCAGCAAATGGGTAGATAAGAAAGCAAATGCTGCTGCTGCTTGTGCATCTAGAGCCCTCGCAGCCTTGGAACTGACCTAGAAACATCTCTTGTTTCTTTCCCCCCACACAGACTAGTGTCATACTGTCAACTGTTTTGCTAAGCTTCTTGTTGGTGACGGTATTTTCTGTTTTTTTGAGGAATGTGGTATGTTCTGTTTGTTGTGGAGGTAATGCACTCTTCTGAATTGGGCAGCATACTTTATTCTTATACGTATAAAATTTTCTTAAGTGAATCCATGATTTATGGTTGCCACCATAATTCCTTGACCTGTATGGTTAGTGCAGTTCATGGCACTAGCTTAAGATATCCATTGCATACACACAGAGTTGTTTTGCAAAGACTAGCATGAGGAGTACCAAGTTTAACTTCTAAGGGTCTCTTCTCTTTTTTTCCTTGACTTTTTCTATTCTTCTATAGCTTCCTTAGATCTTCCTTATCTTTTTTTTCCTTTTGCTGGTAATGGAGTTGGGAAAAATCAAACAAAAATGGTTCGCCTAACTTGTCGAATTAAAATTTTCATGAATCAACCAATCTCATGAGATGGAATTTCTGCTTTTGTTCTCTTGATAACAGCAGTTTTTATTTTTTGAAATGGAACTTCATTACAGCAGTTGATGGAGTGATAAAAGCTAGCATTTAAAAAAGTGTAATTCTGCTTCGACCAATATATTATGTTTCTTAGAATTATCACAACATGCTAATTGTTCTGGGAAACATGGTTGAACTGAAAATACTTTTTTAGAGCATAATAGTTTTGGATTTTAAGATTTTTTTTTGAAAAGTATGTACAATTATTCGAAGCTGTGGCCTATACTCTTGATGGCATGTCACCTATTTGTGTAAACTCTTTAAATCGTTCATTTGTTCAGGTATTATGGATATCTGATGATGGCATTCCAGATTTTGGAGGCATTTATGAGGGTGATACATGTTTTGCTGATGAGGTAAGGATATCTATAACAATTAGGAGATTTTTCTCTGAGACATATTTTTGCATCAATACTTTATATATTTATAGTTTTTATAGAACATAATCTTTAAAATTTTCTTTTTAGAACATAACTAGCTGTTTATGTTTGGGCTATTAGAATTTAGCTTTCTCAATCAATTATGTCTACCTAATTATATTCTCTGGTGTATTTGGACAACAAACCAGGTCAACCAACCCTCTCTCAGTTATCCCGGGGCATACAGAAAAGTGGCAGTTGAACTCAAGGTTGGACTATTTCATCTTACCAGGCTTTATATGTAGAAGATGCTTATGAATGCCCTTTGCAGATACACCACCTGGCCGTTAATGCTCTTCTCAAGAGTAATCAAGTAGAAGAAATGGATGGGGGGTCCTTATTTGGTTTTGAATATGATTCACATCCTGTGCCTCATGCTGATGAAACTGAGTATGATGAAGCTAGTGCATGTGCACCAACATTTCAAGTGCTAAAGCAACTTATTCAGAGATGTGTATCAGATGCGGTAGCTTCTGGTAATGTGTTTGCTGATGCAATGTTGCAACATCTTTACCGGTGGCTATGCAGGTGAGAAGTTGGAAGGCTTTTTTTTTTTGTTCTTTTTGAGGGGAAGGGAAGTGTTCAGTAGAATGCTGGCAGCTAGTAGTTGGAAGTTAAAAGTTATTGTTCCCACTCAGCATACTACATCTTTTTAGCTTCTTCAGATAACATTTAACGTGTGAATTTTCAGCCCAATGTCAAAACTACATGACCCTGCTCTTCATCGTGTTCTGAACATGGTGAGTAAGACACAAAGCTCAACTATTCTTCTATTTTCTGCAAGTGAGAATCCTGTAAGTGTCCACTCAATTTAGCTTAATATCACGTCAAAGGCACTGTTTGGTGCAGGGAGTTAGGGGGTGATTATGATTAAGAATAAAATACTTAATTAGGGATGGATTTAGGAAGCCCTCCCCTAATTCCCTGTACCAAACAGGACCTAAAGGTCATGTGTTTGAATCTTATCAAAGTTGTGCATTGAAAATAGATTTATGTACATCCATTCCTTCTTTTTGTTTGAACGTGGTGTACGTACATCCATTCATTTTCTTTTACTGTTAAGATGTTAAGAGCTTGTTCTTGTTTCACAATTTATTCAGTTTTTTTTTTTTCGGAAATGGAAGATTGAATTCATTTCACCAGTTTCTGAGATAAGTGATCAATTAATCCTTAACAAATGTAAAACAAGATTCAACATTTAGGCCTCTGATTTTCAAGTTCTGATTTGCTAGCCGAATTCTTAAGCTTGGTTTTAATGGATATATTGCTAAATTTATCTTACTATAGACCCTTAAATGGTTTAGATTCTCATATTCTTGTTATTTTCTTCATCTGAAATATTATTTCCATATTTGCCTTGACAGGTTATGAAAAAGGTGTTCGCACTATTTCTTGCTGAGGTTCGACGACTAGGAGCCACAATCGTATTTGCAAACTTTTCAAAAATCATAATAGACACAGGGAAGATCGAGTTATCAGCTGCTAGAGCTTATTGTGATTCTTTGCTGCAAACTCTACAGAAGAGGTTTGTTGCTTCCAATTTATGATTCTTTTATCAATCTTCATTCATTTATAATTTCTAGACTGAATGCTACTATCACAGGGATCTTTTTGAATGGATTGAGCTTGAACCTCTGCATTTTTGGCATTCGTTACTATATATGGATCAGGTCTGTCTGTGTTTCTATCGTGTGCACATCTGATGTTATTATTTCTCAAGATTCTCTATAAATCATCATTCATCATTCTGCTCAAATTGATATCGTTGAATCTTCCTGAGTGATTCTAAGCTATAACTTGATTCAAGAGCCTAAAAAGTTAATATAAATTGTAGTTCAACTATGGAGGAATTCAGGCCAAATACCCAACAGAAGACACGGGGGATGAATCTCAAGTGGACATTGTATCGAGCTGGAATATAGCGGAATATTTGCCGAAGGTCACTCAGGTTTGTCCTCAACAAATTCAGAGGATAGTGCTGGTTTATTTTTTACTCTCTCAAAAAAAATCTTTTCTACATTCAAAGAATTTTTCTTTCTTTTGCAAGAGATATATGATTTAATCACCTAAACAATATTCGGGTGGCAAAACAGGATCACTTTGTGCTCATAGTCTCAGAATTTTTGTATATTCCATGGAAGTACTTAAGAGAACAAATTGTTGCTAGAACGGCCATGATGAGTGATAGTATTTGTACTCCTTCGATCACAATCACGGCTGCTGAAACTCTTGAAGGTTCTGTTAATGAATACATAAAAGAACAGGTACATAACTTACAACACCACCAAGAATTAGGTGTCTGCTTTTCCTCTATAGCATTTTATTCTTTTTGCAGATAAGCAACTATTTTACCGAGAAGCTTCTTAGAATTGTACGTGATATACTCCACCATTTCAAAGGAAAAAATAAGTGCAACATGGATCCCCCTCCAAGACATGTTTTATCCAGTTCAGCTGAATCTCAAGGAAATAAAGGAGATGCTGCGTTGGAGTTCATCAAACATGTGTGCACGGTACTTGCTCTTGATGAGAACGTTCAACATGATGTTCTGGTATGCAGTCCTGTCTCTTTCTGTCTCATTTGAATATATTTTTTTTTGAAAAGAAAATTGCATTCATTTCACCAATCTGAAATGATACAATAAATCATCCAAAGGATGAGAAAAAAGAAAAGAAAAGAGAAGAAATAAATAAAAAAAGAGTTTACTTAACTGCAATTGTCTCATTTGAATATAGTTGCAACAAACAAGAGTTTACGGTGGCAGTCAAGTAACAGTAATTAACTGCAATTGTCATCAAAACAATAATTAACTGCAATAGCATTCTTTGCAAGTTTTAACGGTCTGTCTGGATAATCTATATATGTTAAAACTGAATATAGAGGTTTGAGTATGACAATGAAGGCATACTCCATTTCAAAGGCATACATGCGGTTGTTTCCTTCTGTGTATTTAAGTTTCTATAAGCTACAACTGTTTCTTGAATGCTCTCGACTATCAGGGGTTTCCTTTTTTATTATTGAAAGACCAAATTTGAGCTTTTATTAGTGGAACACTACGGTTAGATGATCATGAGACATTATCACTTCTATCATTCGATTTGTGATGCTTGCCATAGTTGCTGAACTATATACCATTTGACAGAGGATGAGGAAGAATTTACTAAAATTGATCCATGTGAAAGAGTTTGCACCAGAAGCACAGTTCAATGATCCTTGTCCGTCCTTTACACTTCCAAACATTATTTGCAGGTAGTGTATATCTCTCTCTGTCTTTTGGTAATTCTCCTCATCTTCATTTCAAAGGAATCTTAACGAACTTAATCAGCTAAAATCCATGTTTTTTTACCCGAATAGCTGACTACAGATTCTTGTGCAAAAGTTGCTCAACTTTTTACTGACTCCAGCATATTCGTTTGCAGCTACTGTAACGATTGCAGGGATCTAGACCTCTGCCGTGATCCGACACTATTTGGGGACGAATGGCGCTGTGCAGTGCCGCACTGTGGGCAGCCATACAACCGTGAGCAGATCGAGAACGCCCTCCTTCAAATCGTCAGGCAGCGCGAAAGGCTCTACCATTTGCAGGATCTTGTCTGTGTGAGGTGCAGGCAAATCAAAGATACTCACATCGCAGAGCAGTGCGCGGCGTGCGGCGGCTCGTTCAGGTGCTATGAAGATGCGTCTGCATTCCGAAGCAAAATGCGAGTGCTTCACGGCATCGCGGCGCAGCAGAGGTTCCAGCTCCTTCATGAATGCACCTCGTGGATCTTAGAAGCCAGATGATGCATCTTTTATTGATCTAATTTATTTTATATAATGCCAGATGGTTGCATCTTTAATAAACAAAGATGTCGGAGATTGGATTTGTAGCTTTTTTGTTAGGAGTAGATTGAATTTGTAGCTGTAGAGCACAAAGCTTCATAGTTTTGTAAAAAGAAATTGTAAATAGTTACATAAAGGTCTGCTGGTTTTTATTGGAAATGTTAGAGCATGTTGCAATTTCTATTTGGTCCATTGTGCACTGAGATTTAACAAAGCTTTGCAGCTGTATTAGTTGACGAGTACTTACTATGAACTGGAAACTTTGATCGTCCATCGTATCAAAAGGAATTGTACAAGGTATATTTTTCCTTATATACACGTATTTATTTTCAACGCAAGTATACATTAATCCATTAGATACATTTGATGAATTAGATTTTAAGAACTCGAGACAACGCTGAGTTGAGCGGTGGTTGAATTCGATTGATTAAAAGTAGCAAATGAAAGAATTGTACGAGCACTGCACGTGCAAGTATATAAGCACTTCACAGCTCGCCTCGCCTCGCCGCCTCTCTTCGCAGTCCGCTTTGTAGCGTCCTCCCATTCTCGTGCGCGTACTCGACGCGAGGCGACGGCGGCGGCAGGATAGAGAAGGATCTGCTGGTGGTTCTTCCCTTCTTTTGGTCCGTTCCCAGTTGCCAATGCCACCTTTTGTTTTCACATGTTCGACCATGATACTGCACGTTCAATGTTTGATATAATGACTGAGATGATCGTGCAATTTTATCATTCCTTTTTTATGATGGCTTGATAGATTTAGAACAGAAGAGTTGTATTCGGTGAAGATCTCCCTTTGTAGTTTTACTCTATCAGAAAAACATGGTCCTGCACGTTCCATGTTTGATGTAATGCCTGAGATAACTCACGCAAATTTTCACCCTTCGTTTTGACGATGGCTTGGTAGTTTTCAGATAGAAGGGCTTCGGATTTCTGACAAAAATTCCTTTCCTCCTAGTTCCACTCTTGCAAGAAAAGGGCTTACGCCATATTTCGATTAAGTGATATTTCCATGATGCCTGTGTAGATCCCATGTCAGTAGCAACCTGATGAATCAACTTATGTGGATTTTTCACATCTCTCTTGGTATATAATTTAGCAAGCGAAAGATGTCTTTTTTACCTTTAGCTCACTGTTTATGCTCGATTGATATCAGTTGGTTTGAAAAGACCAGACCGGTTTGCTACAGAATATTTACGGGTCGGGGCGTGGGCCGGCAGCATCCCAACGGCGGCGTCGTCGTCGAGAGGTCTCAATTCTTCCGCTTCTTCTTCGTCTGGACGCCACCACCTCCTCGTCCTCCTCCCTCATCGCCTCCGGTAGGATTACTGCTGGAAGCCTGCTAGGTTGGCACGCACCCCCTTTTGTTCTCCGCTTCTTCTTCCTCTTCTTCGTATTCCTGTTTCGATTTTTCCTTCTTCCTCTTCTGATTTTTCTTCTTCTTCCACTTCCTATTCCTCTTCTTAGAAGCTGGATTTTTTTTTCCCTTGCAGGTACTATTAGCCGCTGAGAAGGGAAAGGGGACATATACCAGTTGTTGCAACCATGGATGGTACATATATATTTGCATTCCGTGAATTTCAAGTTCATTTCTGATTTTTAACTGAGCAGAACAGTTTTGATTACGAGTTCTCTTCAAGCATGCTATATCCTTGTTTTTGATGTTATTAAGTTAAACTAAATAAATCCGATCCTTGTTAATAAACAAATCTCTTTTTGGTCTCAGTTACTTTTCCTAGGTGTATCTCTCTCTCACTGTTGTCACAAAAAAAAAAAAAAAAAAAAAACTTGTTTTGTGAAAAAAATATCATATGGTGTTCCTCAAATTGACCCAATCCATCAAATGAAATGATGCTGTCGTCTTGTGTTGTACTTCACCCGTGTTGCAATAATAGGTTTAGCATGTGAAATAGTGTTTCATTTAGTCTCGGGTATAATCAGTTCATCTTTACTATTTGTTATGTCAAAATTTTCACAGAGAACCAACATCCAAATGCAGGCTCGTGGGGAGTTCATTAAGAATTTTGCGTCTTCTTAAATTATATTTTCAAGAGAACAAACTTGTATCAAAAGAAAAAGAAAATTCCAATTGTTACAGTTGCCTTTTCTTAATCTGTCCTGAGTTGTATAGCAAAATACTAGCTATATAATGTGATAAGGTTTTTTAATGAGCAATTCAACTGTATCAATTCATGTTTAGTTGATATGTCTTTGAATCCCCAGTCTAGAATTGCTTTTAACTTGCATGGCTGCATTTCACCAGATTGTGGCTTATATTGTTTCAAGTTGTTATCCTATAACACAAGATATGTAATACATCTAACTATGTTATCAGCTCACATGTTTAACTCTGCAAATTGTGTAAGAGTTGGGTGATTCTTCTTGCAAGAACCATTATCCTGTTGTAGTGCTGGAATGTGACATTTTTATCTTCTTTCAGTCGACTCACGGCCTACCATGGAAGAAATAATCCTAGTAGGTGATGACCTTATGCTGGGGCCCCCATCACCTATCATTCCTCCAGAGATTGCCTCTCATGTTCTTGAAGGTGTTGACCTATGTGATGGAATATTGAGGAATCTTTTTTTGTGTAAGTGCTCATTGGTCGTGATGTAGACCCCTCTGATGGTGCGAGTGTTTATTTCATCCTACCTTAATACATGCTATTTGAGTCCTAAGCCTTTAATGGAAGGCAATCTAACTGACTTAGTAATTGCTTTAAGGCTTGCAAATCAATGATACTGAGCCATTTTGCCAAGATGAGATTGTTGTGTATCGTGAGTGTGCTGCAAAAAGGGTCAGTCACATTTATGTTTTGTTTTATTTTAATCCACTGAATTTCATTTGGTTTTCTCTAGTCAACTTAATAATTTAATTATCTTTTGGTATGAACTGCGAACAGGACAAGGAGCTAAGACAGAGGCTTCTTGATAGTGAGCGCAAGTTGGGTATGGTTATGCCCTTGGAAGAAGCAAAGCAAAGAGCTGTGCAACTTCAATCAGAGGTTACAACTCTAGAAAGGTGCAATTTTTGTAACCTATTATCATATTACATTGTGGTTATAGTCACAACAGATGCCATAGCATTCGTTTAAATAGATTTTTATGAAAGATTTTTTCTTCCACGATAGTTGATTAAGTAGGCAGAATTGCGTCACTTAATATTTTCTAAAGAAGTTTGGATTGCATGCTTATCCATCCCCCTTTTATCCATCCAACATTTTGAATTCATGTCATATAACACAACAGATCGAAAAACAATTTTATCCTTTCTGTTAATCAACCCCTTATATTTCTGCCAAATTATATATCCTTAGTAGAAACTGCTAAGGTTTAGGAAAAATGCTTTTGTCTTCGGTAAGGCAATAACAATCAATTATAAGCCAGATAGAAAGAGCCCTAACTATGTTCCACTCAATGACGATATTTCTCCAAATGTAGACATTTGGAAGAGGAAAATATTTCAGTACTTTTTAAAGTGACAATGCTTATACATTATGGAATTTTTTACCACTGATTTGACTGCAAAACCATTTATTGTTAGCTATTTATGAACTTTTATCTACTCTGCTCTAGGCGCATGATTCTTGCAAGTGGAATCCAAGGCATGGATGGATTCCGCCAGCGCTGGAGCTTGCATGGGCGCATTTCAGATACCAAGTACTACAATTTTTTCTTCGGTTTTGTTAATTCTCTTTTTTATGATTATTGCAGTTATACAAACTCCACTGATCTTTCTTAAAATGTAAGAATCATTAAGGAACTGCAGGTTACTAACTTTCTGTCTTACACTAGACTGATTGTTTTCTGAACCTCAATAATTTCGTGCATCAGAAGTTAATCCTTATGGGTCTTTTTTTTTTCCTTTCTACTGCTTGATTATTTTTTCTTTTCCTTTGAGCAGAGGAAGGTTGGAAGCTCTGAACCAGGGAATTGAAGAGAGGAAGCCTGAAAAGATTCAAGAAGAGCCTAAAGTAGCTAGTGTCAAGAAGAAATGGGGGTTTTGGTAGATCAATTTGTTTGCTATAGATCGACTTCTGGTATGTAGATCCAGAATAAATCAAAATCTATTCGTTTTCTTCCTAAAACTTCTTATGTTATGACTCCTGGCAAGGGATGTTGTGTTGCGCCTAGCAATTGTTCATTTCCATATTCCAAAGAATCATTCAGCACCGTAGCTGAAGATAAGTTGCAGATATAAGAAAACAGATAAAAAGTTGTTGCCATAACTGACACCTCAAACCGGATATACTTGAATGGATCTATAAAAACAGAAGTGTATTATAAACCAGGCTTTGGTGTTGCAATCAGTTCCATATGGTGCCTGAACCTTTTTGTTTTTGGAGATCAATCAGATGTCCTATTCAAATCCTTTTTACTCGAAAGCAAACATTTTGAGTAAATTATAGAAAGATGTGATTGATCAAATGCTTGGATTTTTGCTACATATATGTTGCACTTACATTTACTAAGCTTGGTTGTGTTAGTTGCCTCAATCATTCACGGATTTCAGGTCTATTGCTTGGCTGTCTACGAGCTTTGATTGCTGAGGTCGCAAAACATTATTCAGATATCCGCAAGCAACAAGACTGTTGTCAAAGATTGCAAAAGTTATGCCTTTATCAGTAATCTTTATCATGCATAATTTACTCAGGCTGAATTCCGGAGTTGGAGAGAGTCTCTTTATCTTGGTTCTTACTTTAGATGTCTACTTTGATTCGTACATCTTGGAATTCATTGAAAGCAAAGTTGACTAGATTGAACAAAAGCCAATGCAGGTGGCGAGATTCAAACATAAACAGTTATGATGATAATGTAATTTAACAGGTTGCCAAGTATGGCTCTCTTTGCGCTCAGCGTTTCATCTGCTAGGTTTGATTTCAGAGCAATTTAGTTAAAAGCTAAACATGGCTGGTTTGGTATTCCCTGCATTGCATAGCATGTATGCCTCTTACTCCAAATAGTACATGGATTACATTGTTAAATCCACAGATGTGGTTCAGGTGATGCGGCCAACCGATTCAAAATCTTTTTAGGGAAGAATTCAAGTCCGCACAAATGGTCATTCCAGATTATTTAGGTTCAAGTCCAACTTTAAGGTTAGACTTCTGAAATGCCCAGGTCCTCTTTCCACCTGACCAATTGACAATTCAAACAATATAACTTATGTGAAAAGATCCCCTGTTCCTCTACTAACCCTAACCAAACATCAGCAGACTTTGCCCTGTCCGAGTACCAAATCATAGGAGAAAGAATGAAAGAATGAGAAGAAAGTTGTTGTCTTCCAAATCATCTTGAAAGTTCTATCAATCCTTCCTTTTATTTTCAAAAGAAAAAAAAGATGCCTTGTTGAAAATTGGAGAAGACTTGTGCTACAAGTATTTATGAAGGAGAAAAAGTCCTCATAGTTTCACATTTTAAATATGAGATCTATAGACATAAATTATATGTACAGTTAAAAGTGTCTAAGGAAAAAATAAAGAAACATAGAAATAACTAGTTAATGCATTAATGCGTTGACCCAGTGGGTGCAACAACTACTACTACGAAAAGGGCAGTGGCTTAAGCAGCTTGGCCTTCAGATAAGAAATTGCCACAAACTGCACACAAATCAAAACCTAATCTTCCAAACTCAAAACAAATCCATTACGTCCGATTATGACATGGTATGTGTGTATCTTTAAGCCTCTGTGTTTTGTATATAAATATGCAGTCAATCCAACTCTCTCCTTGCATCACAGCATATCCCAAGCAACAGGAGATAGGACTAAAAATGATGAGTGCTAAGAATTCCTCCAGCAACATGTTCCTGCTATTTTGCCCATTATTCCTCACCTGCCTCTTATTCTCTTCTGCCTTCTTCACCTGTGCAAATGCCGAAGTCCACTACCATGAGTTCGTCGTATGTCCTCTAGTCTCTCTTTTTTTCTCTTTCCTTTTTCTAACATCTGTACATGTTTTTTAGTAATCGATTCATCTTAAAATAATGGATGTTTCAAAATGTAGGTACAAGCGACGCCAGTGACGAGGCTGTGCAAAACTCACAGCATCATCACGGTGAACGGTCAATACCCCGGCCCAACTCTGGCCGTCCGAGAGGGTGATACGCTCGTCGTCAACGTCGTCAATCGAGCAAGATACAACGTCACAATTCACTGGTAATATTAATCAAGTTGATGAAACGCTGCTCATGTCTCTGTTCTTTCACTCCTTCTAGATGATGAATAATGGATGCTCGCAGGCATGGAGTTCGTCAGATGAGGACGGCTTGGGCGGACGGGCCCGAGTTTGTGACCCAGTGCCCGATCCGACCTGGTGGCAGCTACACGTACAGATTCACGATCCAAGAGCAGGAAGGCACGCTTTGGTGGCACGCGCACAGTTCATGGCTTCGAGCCACTGTTCACGGTGCTCTAATCATCTACCCCAAGCACGGCTCGTCTTACCCTTTTCCCAAGCCTATTAAGGAGTTCCCTGTCATCCTTGGTAGGTCTACTAATTTGATGAGTTCGATTTAGTTTAGTTCGATGTGCATTGAACCTATTCACTTAACAGGGGAATGGTGGAATGAGGATCCAATCCGTGTAGTTCGACGAGCTACCATCACTGGAGCTGCACCCAATGTCTCCGATGCCTTCACCATTAATGGCCAACCTGGGGATCTCTATAGATGTTCCAGTAAAGGTACTCTTTTTTTTAAAAAAATTTGGTTCCTACGCAATGTATGAAGTATGAAGAAATAACTCCGGTTTAATTAATTGTAGAGACGACGGTGATTCCGGTGATGACCGGAGAAACGTATCTGATGCGCTTCATTAACGCCGCACTCAATATCGAGCACTTCATCAGCATCGCCGGTCATTCCATGACGGTGGTCGCAGCGGACGCCGTCTACACGAAACCCTTCACTACCTCCGTCCTCATGCTCGCCCCCGGCCAGACCACCGACGTCCTCCTCACCGCCAACCAGCCGGCCGGCCGCTACTATCTGGCGGCCCACGCCTACGCCAGCGCCCAAGGCGTCCCCTTCGACAACACCACCACCACCGCCATCCTTGACTACGCCGCCCACCCCGCTGGCTGCCCCAACGCGCCGCCCAAACCACCCCGCCCTGCCGCTGGGCTGCCGGCGTTCCCGGTGCTCCCCGCCTTCAACGACACGCCCACCGCGACCGCCTTCTCGGCCGCTATTCGTAGCCCGGGCCCCGTGGCGATCCCCGGCCCCGTCGACCACCACCTCTTCTTCACCGTCGGCCTCGGCCTCTTCAACTGCCCCCCCGGGCGGCGCTGCGGCGGGCCCAACGGCACCCGTATGGGCGCGAGCATGAACAACGTCTCCTTCCAGCTCCCGACCTCGACCTCGCTGCTGCAGGCGGCGCACTTCGGGGTGCCGGGGGTATTCACGGCGGACTTCCCCCCGGTGCCGCCGGTGCGGTTCGACTACACGGCGGCGAACGTAAGCCGCGCGCTGTGGCAGCCGGTGCCGGGGACGAAGGTGTACCGGTTGAAGTACGGGGAGGTCGTGGAGGTGGTGCTGCAGGGGACGAACATCTTCGCCGGCGAGGAGCACCCGATGCACATCCACGGGTACCACTTCTACGTGCTGGGGAGGGGGTTCGGGAACTACAACCCGGCGAGGGACGCGGCCGGTCTCAACCTGGTGGATCCGCCGCTGCGGAACACGGTGGGCGTGCCGGTGAACGGGTGGGCGGTGATCCGGTTCGTGGCGGACAACCCCGGGGTGTGGCTCGTGCACTGCCACCTCGACGTGCACATCACGTGGGGGCTCGCCATGGCTTTCCTCGTCGAGAACGGCGTCGGCGAGCTGGAGACGCTCGAGCCACCGCCGGCCCAACTCCCGCTCTGTTGAGGAGCGGCGTAGGGTCGAGCCGCCGCTGGACGAGCCACCCCCATGCGTCTCCCCACCCCATGAGTTTGATGTTTGGATTCCTTCTTGGCAATTTACTTTGGCTTCAACGCTCCGTCATCAATTTTTTTTTTTTTTTTGTATCTTGTAAACAGGGGTTTGGTTAATTTGGTTGGGTTGGGGGTGAATTGAAGGAGATCCGATTAATTAAAAAGTTATAAGGGGAATATGTAATATTATCATCCAATCAAAGTCAATTTCTAACGCATGCAAACATCAAGGCAGATGGATTTCTCGAGTTGTAAAGTCTCTGTTTACTCCAGGGGGGCTGGCAATGCAGATTAATTCTATATATATATATATATATATAATCTTACATCAAAAATGGCTCACTCACAGCTTCATTACAGAGAAACGATAGGATGGTAAAATACCGAAAGCATATTTATGGCAGCATAATGCAGCAGTTCTACAGTAATTAGAAGCATGGTATCAGCTAAGTGGCTCGTAATAATCTCTCCCCTGTGATCGCGCACATCCTAAGTTTAAAACCAATCTCTGTTGTTAATCTTTTGGTCCTGGCACTGCTTTTGATGAATGCAATGCATGCAGAGGAGGCAGAAGAAGAGAAAGGAGGGCGAACTGAGTAGTAGTACTACCACTTTGTTCTTTGGGGTGACAAAATGGCAGGCAGAGGAAGAGGAAGGGAGCCCCCCCAAAAGAAAAAGGGGAGCAGGGCAGGGCAGGGGGCTGTGTGCCGACATGTTCTTCAGAGCTCTTAGAAAGGATTCTTCACTGGGCAGAGCATGGCAAGGTAATCATGTGAAATTGTTTTGGGATTACAACCACATCCCCCTCTCCATCATCACCACCTGCGGTTTTTTCCTCAGCATACATACTAAACTCTCTTCTTCTTTTTTATTAAAGACAGAAAAAATATAAAAAAATGATCTTTGTTCTTCTTCATCATTTGATCTGCTAGATGTTTGCAATTAAATAACTCTTAGATTGAAAGGTCGAGGTTAGTGAGGAATGATGGTGCATTGTAGTGTAGGGTTCCCCTTTCCCTGTGTTCAAAATTTGAAAGACCTTAAGATAAAGCAGTAGGGAGGGAAGAAGTTGGTCTCCTCTCTTGCTCGCTTTATTTTCTGGCCTCCAGCTTTTAATTTGACAATTAAAGTTGTGTTTTAATCTGTTTCTCTTCGTCTTGGTGGGTGGGGATAAAATTAAAAAGGAGCACTGAAATGACTGATTCATCCCCATCCCAAATAATGATAACCTCTCTTTCTCTCTCTTTGAACTTTCAAGTTGAAAAGGTCAGTCCATGCATTTAAATGCTTAATTGTTGTTTGTTGAAAGTCTTTTTGATTGTTACTGCAAAGGCTTCTCCTGCTTGAGCTTGAGAAGTACTTTTATCTTCTACCATTGCAATTTAATTTTTTTTAATGTGTAAATAAATATATATGAATGACAATCTAACCTAACCTTATGAGGTGAAGAAGAACAAAAGGATCCCCACATGAATATGAAGATGAGCATGTGATGGAAGAGCTTAAAATAAAAAAGAAAGAAAGGACATGCTGCTGCATAATAAGAGGTCGGATAAAGGGAAATGAATTAATCTTTTTCCACTTTTGTTATTGGCAGTACCACGTGGTTACCCTACTTTTTTTTTTCTTCCTGTTCTTTAATTGTAGAACATGCTCTTTAATCAACTATTAAATCTACGTACTTAAATATAATCCATGGGGAATCACATCAAATGATTTAAGCCTGAATTGTTATAAGCTCATTGAATAATTATGGCTGAACAATTAATTTAACCCTAAAACATTTGTTTTCATTCTTTCTTTCTTTCTTTCTTAAAAAAAGGAAAAAGGTAGGTATTCATTCTTCATGGATTAATATCCGCCAGAAATCTGAAAAAGATCCATAAGAAATCCATGAATTCAATTGTTTGAAAAAGGGAAACAGACCAGAGAAAAGAGAGAGAGTATCTGAAACAGGGTGGAATAAATTAGGCAGGAAGGAAACAAACAGAACGAGTCCAAAATTCTAAAGGCTAATAGCAAGTAGCAACATTGCCCCATGTTTTTCTTCTTCTTATTCTTCTTCTGCATCCTCATCGATTTTTTTATATTAATTATCTATATGAAAAACAATGTAAAAAACTAATTAAAAATATTATTATGAGATAATTTCAAGAGAATCAGATATATAATTAACCATTAGTCTTGATTTTGGTAAAAATGGAACAAAAAATTTGAAAAAGATGCAGTCTGGTGGTCCTTTCAGCTTTGCCAAGTGTTGATTTAGAGGAGTATTTACTTACAATTTGTGGTCCTCTTTAAGACTTTAGGGAACAAAACAAATCTTGAAAGGATAAAACCAAACAAACGTAAATATACATATTTCTATCTTCTGAGATTTAATACTAAAGATTATTAAAAACTAATATATATATACATATTAAAAAGTTTACCATAAGAAAATGATGTTTATTTAAAATTAGAACAGCAAGAAAGGAAGAGAGCATGACATCTACTTGGCTAACAGAGAAGCTCTGAAACAGGTGTTTGTATTTTTTTCTTCAACCGGCAGTCATGGAGCTCTTTAGTAACATGTATTCTTTTGATTTCTATACAGTGAGTTAGTTCAGTGCACTTCTTTCAGATTCAATTTTGATTAAGATTGATTTTTTTTCTTAAAGAAAAAAAATAGGATTCATCATCCATAGGTATAGATACTTCATTAATTGAACTTGAATAGTAAAAAAAAAAAAGTGAAACCCCATCTAACCAGTAATCAGTCACTGTTCTTGGTCAGAGCAAGGAGCCAAATATGAAAAAAAGAGGAAATGGTGTGAAACATAATGAGGCCAAGAACATTAACATCGATCAAAACCAATCCAAAACAAGAAAAAGAAAAGGAATGGAAAAAGGTGGGTGTCAAAATTGTTGAGTTGGGCGGCAGCAAGAGCTAATTCTAAATTTGAAATTAAAACTCCAGTGGTGGGGGTGGCCACTGCATCTTTTCCTTCGTTGTCACCTTCTCCCTCCTTAATCACAACTGTGACTTTGCAAGGCCAACCTACCAACCCTAATCAATCATTTTCTCATGCGACCCTCCCATCGGACTCTCTCAGCATTGTGTTTGTGTCTCTGTTTTTTTTTCTTTTCTTAATATATATATATATATATATATAATAATATGTGACCGATTTTTTACTATATAATTAATTTTATTTAAAAAAAATTATATATTAGAAAAGCAGACATAATGTCACAGCTCACCTTTTCATGAGCCCTTCTAATACCAAAATGAAGTTGAGTTGTTTGATATAACTTAGACATGGAAAGGTGTAATTTTTATTTGAACATCCATAAAATCTTCCCTGCTTTACATATAATATATTATTAGCTTAAATTTATTATATAAATAAATGATCAATTTTAATAATTTTTAATGTGAAAAGAAAGTGTGCAAGTTCGAAGGAAGAAATGACAACCGCAGCTTAAAACTATAAACCACGATCTCCAATCCATGGATGTGCCTCTTTAACTTTGCTTTCGTCTCTTTATAACGACGATGCAATCACTTCTGCCTTCGATTAAATATATTTGAGCGGAGTTGTTGCTTCATAACGCCGCCCATTCCTCCTCCTCGCTCCTCTTCCCAGCTTCCCCCAGCAATGGAGCCGTCCCAGCCCACCGCCACTGCCGCCGACCACCCCGCCCCTTCCCCCAAACCAGCCACCAAGCGCAGCCTCCTCAGCTCCCTCATGGAAGTCACCGCCGCCTCCGCCACCACCCCCTCCTCTGCCGCGCTCCCCCGCCCCACCTCCTTCAGGGAGGACTCCTACTTCCTCACCAGCCTCAAGTCCGCCGAGCACAAGTCCCTCCAGGAACTCAAGCTCCTCCTCTCCCACTCCCCCAAGCCCATCTCCATCTGGGGCGTCCCCCTCTCCCCTTCCTCCGCCGACGACCGCGCCGACGTCGTGCTCCTCAAGTTCCTCCGCGCCCGCGACTTCGACGCCGCCCAGGCCCACACCATGCTGCTCCGCTGCGCCGAGTGGCGGCGGGATTTCGGCGCCGACGCGCTGCCCGACGAGGAGCTCGTCGGGTTCAAGGAGCTGGAGGGCGTGGTGGCGTACATGCACGGCTGGGACCGGCGCGGCCACCCCGTGTGCTACAACGCCTACGGCGTCTTCAAGGACAGAGACGTCTACGACCGCGTGCTCGGCGACGCCGCTAAGCTGCAGCGGTTCCTCCGGTGGCGCGTCCAGGTGATGGAGCGCGGCGTCCGGCTCCTCCAGCTCCGCCCCGGCGGCATCAACTCCATCATCCAGGTCACCGACCTCAAGGACATGCCCAAGCGCGAGCTCCGCGCTGCCTCCAAGCACATCCTCTCCCTCTTCCAGGACAATTACCCCGAGATGGTCGCCAGAAAGGTCAGCAGCGACATTAGCACAAACACGTCGTCTGCGTCTCTCTGCCTCCTCTTAAATCTCACAATTGTCCCCAACCGCAGGTGTTCGTCAATGTTCCGTGGTACTTCAGCATGCTCTACGCCATGATCAGCCCATTTCTCACCGAGAGGACCAAGAGCAAGTTCGTAATCGCCAGAGAAGGCAATGTCGCTGAAACGCTCTACAAGTATTCACCCAAAACCTCTCTCTGCTGCTACATCCCGAGTTGCAGTCGACGAAGATTGGTTTCTGATGAACGCAGTGTGTTTGTTCCAGGTTCATCAGGCCAGAGTTCGTGCCGGTGAAGTACGGCGGCCTCAGCCGACCGGGAGAGCTGCAGAACGGCCCGCCGAAGCCGGCCACAGAGTTCACCATCAAAGGCGGAGAAAGAGTGAACCTCGAAATCGACGGCATTGAGGTAAAGAAACGCCCCATCTCTCGCTTTCTGCAAGCACTTCAGATTCAAACACTGGCATGCCACCGTGTGGATCAGGGCGGGGCGACCATCACATGGGAGATAGTGGTGGGCGGGTGGGACGTGAACTACGGCGCTGAGTACGTCCCCAGCGACGCACAGAGCTACACGATGGTGGTGGAGAAGACGAGGAGGGTTGCGTCGACGGAGGAGGAGCCGATCCACAACGTCTTCACGGCGAAGGAGGCAGGAAAAATGGTGCTGTCCATGGACAACACCAGCTCGAGGAGGAGGAAGGTGGCCGCTTACCGATACTGTGTACGAAAGCCATCTGTTTGACGAAATGCCTGTGGAGATTCCTTTTGAGGATGCCTTTATTTTTTTTTAGCTTTGTTTACTTTGTCTTTTAGTTAATTTAATTAGTTTAGCTGAAGTGTGGAGTGCTTTTTTTTGCTATATTAATTTGTACGTTACTTATATGAAAATTATATCAACAGTTAATATTACCGAAACTTTATGATTTTGTCTGCTTATATAATAATAATACAGTAGGGTTTATTTTACTCTAAAAATGTTAGTGCAGGAGTTATATCAATTTTAATAAGAGTAATAAGACTAATTTTCCAATTAAGTAGTTTAAACAAGAAACTAATATAACATTTTTTTGTTAAAACTTTCAATCTTAAATTATATTTTTTACCAACAAAATGTGCGTATTATAATTTCTTAAGAAAAAAAGGGGAAAAAAGTATATTTTGGTTCGAATTTGAACTGACTGAATTGAACAGCAGCTGTCCGTGGGTCGCTTGTTTTCTCAACACGCGCCTTCTTGCCTTCGCTTCCAATCCGCCATGGCCGGCGATTCCAACGGCAGCCTGCCTATGCCGTCGCCCTCCTCGGCCGCTCCCGACCCTGAAAAAGCCGCCTCGACACCCCCTGCCTCTCCCCTGGCCGCCGACAATGGCAGCACCGCGGTCCACGCCGTTTTGGAGCGATGGGGGCGCGAGGATCGTTTGGAGAAGGGCGCCTTCATCCTCCGAGCCGCGGTGCTCCTCCTCTCGCTCCTCGCCACAATTATCTCGGGCACCAACAAACACGGTGATTGGCAGAACTCCGGCTTCTACCAGGAATACATGTGCGGATCCTCACCTCTCGCCCCCTCTTTTGGAGTCCATTTATCGATGAACTGATCGATTAGGGCTGCAGGTATCTGTTGGCGATCGGCGTGATTACGATCCTGTACGAGATTTTTCAGGCATATCGGCATGGCCAGCGGTCCAAAACGGGAAAGGATTTCGTGCCAGGCAAATATGCGGCGATCGTCGATTTTGCCGGGGATCAGGTTGGTGGTACTTTTTTGGTATTTGCTCAAAATTGCACATTTTATGCCACTGAGATTGGGTCTTTTATTTGGGTACTTTTACTCTTGATGAAATCACCATTATTTGAATGCTTAGATGAAGTAATGCACGGTAAAATGGTGATCAGCGCTATCTACCACTTAAAATTGTGTTGACTCTGTTGTCGATAGTTTTGGTTCAAAAAATAAGTAGTTTGTAGTTCCGTAATTGTTGATGGAATAAGGAATGCTTAATTGGATGATATAATTGATTGGATACAGGAATTCCTGAAATGGTGATTGCTTTAAGGAGTATTATGCCTGAATTTATTATATTTTGCAAAATCCATCGAGTTACGTGTATAATTTTGTGCCCCCAAAAGAGAAGGTCCACAGTACAAAATTCGTCAGATGCGAAGTCTTGCTTTAAGCTCTCCCAGCATGGTATTGATGCTAGCTGCTTGCTGCGTCGAAAGCCCTGATCTTCTAATCATATATTTCCGAGATCAGCCTTTTGACATATCGCCATTACAAGAATCATAAAACATATCCTGTAGATTGTATTTCACTTTAGAAAGATACAAGCGCAATTCAATATGATCAGGGGTTTTTGTAACAGATCATTTTGGAACGGCCATGGCAAGAGGCCTTATCCCTACGAGATGAATACATGTCTTACATTGCTTTATTAAGAATATCTCCAAACTTCTATGAACCTTGCAAAAGGGTATAGCAAATAGCATAATGCATCTGAAAAGAATTTATTTGAGAGTTTGAAGTACTTATGTATGGAGCAGTGTGTATGTTCTTTTAAATGATATTGAATTGTAGAACTAAGCAGATGCTTCAATGTCAGATGAACCTTTTGACATATTGCAGCTAGAGGAACCACAGAAAACATATAAACCCTGTGGATTGGGTTTCACACTAGGTGGAATACAAGCACAAATCACTCTTATTGGGCGTTCTAGTAACAAATCATTTTAGAAAGATCATGACAATGTTCCTTGTCCCGACAAGGTGAATATATTGCACGAGGGGATTAGATATCCTTTCTCAGCGGAATTGCCTTACCTTAAAACATAAGGAGTCAAGGACTACATTTTACATATATGTTCCCTTATTTGTTTTAATGTTTTAGAACACTCTTCCCTCGTTTGTTTTCATGATTGAGAATCTAATTAAATTGTCTTTGTTTTAATAGGTGGTAGCCTATCTGCTAATCTCAGCATTGTCTGCAGCCATTCCCATTACAAATCGCATGCGCGAAGGAACCGACAACATCTTCACGGATTCTTCAGCTGCTTCAATCAGTCTGGCCTTCTTTGCATTTCTAGGTTGTGCAATGTGCGCCTTAGTATCTGGGTTCAAGCTCTCCAAAGAAACCTACACATAGAATGCTTCAATTAGTCTGCCCTCCTACCTTGTGAATTTTCTGTCTTACTATTTGTTAATAATCCTCCCAATTTACATTGATTCATATATATGTTCCTCGTAGAATGCCTTTATATTCTTTATTGCTAGTATTTTAAGAATAACAAGTAGGAAAGCCGTCCTAATTTCTCGGGAATCATTGTACGTTGATCGAGTGTAAAGTTTTACTTATTTCAGTATGATTTTTAACTTGTTCTTGAGATTCATACCTCAAATAATAGATAGCAAAATTTTGGTGCACGTATATCAATATTGTGTGATATGTATATTTATTTGGAAAAATTTGTGAGTAATAATTCGACATTATCTTTATACCAGATCTTTTTATGATCTAAAATTTATAAGTACGATCCCGATGATTAGATATTTACCTTCGATCATAATCTTAATGGGTGTGAGGTGGCACCCGGTACGAGTCCGACGCGTGACACATCGTACCCCATCTTATCCCTCCCCACGTCGCCCTCGCTTTAATCTTCGAATAAAGTGGATAAATCCATTGACGTGTCACCTATCCACTCGCCCACTTTACCTATCTCCTCGTGGTTCGTGCCCCCCCGCCCTTTTTCATCTCCCCACCACCATCATGCCCTGTCCGCACCCACCGCCCACCTCACGCACCTGCTTTCTCATTGGACCAGATATTGGCTCGTTAACCGGCCCCACGCACTCATCAGCCCGGTGGGTAAATTTGCGAAGTAAACTTCGCTTTCAGAAAATATCACACTCTGCACGTGGTCCAACCTCCCACGGTTTTCTGGGGTCCTGAAGTCCACAGTTTGCAAAAGCGGTCTCACTCGTTTTTTTACCACCTTCTTCATTGGAGAAAAATGTGGAGCCCACGTCACTTTTAGGTGAGGAAAAGCTGGTAAAGTTTTGCTTGCGGTTTAATTCGTTTGGTTGTCGTCGCCCAGAATCCATCCAGTCCGTTCATCTACAATCCAACGGCTCGTACCTCGTAGGACCTACCCGCGGAGAGATCGTATTCCAGTGGGCGCTTTTGGAACCCCGTCCAGAGTTGGCCGGAGCCGTCCGTTGTCAATCGAACGGTTCGACCAGCGGATCGCTCTGCCGGGGGCGCTCGGTAGTCTCGTAATTTCAAGCTAACTCTGGTGGCTTATTATACCCGCAGCCTGTTATAAATATACACATAATTGGATAAGCGAGGAGAGTGATCGAGTAAAATAGAAGGCCTTAGCTTTTTGCTTTGAATTAGGCGATGGAGGTGATCTCAGGGAGGACGATGAGGTCGGGGCTGAACCCGGACGCGGCGCCGTACGTGCCGGCGGCGCTCCGGGCGGTGGAGGATTTCTCTCCGGAGTGGTGGGCGCTGGTGCAGTCGACGCCCTGGTTCGCCGCCTACTGGATGCGCGAGCGCTTCCACGAGTTCGACCTCGACGATGACGTCTGCGAGGACGACGATGTCGATCTGCCGGACGACATCTCCGATGCCTTCTTCTCCTTTCCCGTCGACGTCCCCCCCCGTAAGCCCTCGTCTCGATTCTGTTTCTCTCGTTAGCTTTGGGTTTTATGCTTCGGATCTAATCGGTAGATCTGCAGAAGAGGAGGGAAGAAAGAGGGAGACGGCGGGGGAGGTGATCTCGTGGGGGGCGGACAAGTATTGGAAGGCGGCGGCGGGGCAGAGCTGCGGGGCGGAGCGGGCCAAGTACGCGGAGAAGGCGGCCAGGATGGTGAGTGTGAAGATGATTCCGAGGACCATTCATCAGCCCCGTTGAGTCGGCCGAGCTGATCTCGATGTCAGGAACGAGGGAGAGGAAGAAGAAAATTTCTTTTCTGTAGATTTGGGGCTTGTGGATTAAGCTGCTCTCTGTACATATTTTCAGATGCGAATAAAGTGTGCGTTTTGTTTTTTTTAGAGAAAAGTAAAAAAATAAAATTTGTAATTATTTAGTTTTGCACTATTTATTTATCTTCTAAATTAAAAATTGTATTATAAAAATTACAGGGCATTTTAACGCATGTGGAATTTAGAATCCAACCTAAAAAAGTTTCAACCTCGAGGTAAAAATATAATATAATCGGATACCATATATAATAATTGGATAGCAGAATTGAATCAATTTGAGAGATCGAAATATGCACAAGATATGGTCTTGACTCAAATAGCAAACATAGTAACTCTTGCTGCAATAGCATACAATATACAAACTTACTCTTGGCTATATGAATAGATATATATTGTTATAGTTAAATGAGTTATAAATTCAGTTCTAAATAAATGAGTTGCTTATTAGATGAGATATATTTTGTTCTAATTAAATGAGTTATTCATTCCAGGGATCTTTGAAGGAACAATAAATATTATCTTAAAATAATTCTTTTGAATAAAGCGCATACATATCTATTTTTAATAAAATTTAATATTAAAGATCATGATTTTAAGATTCATTAAATACCTAAAATTTTATTTTAAAATTTCAGATTATCCTAAAACTGAATAAAAAATTTAAAACCATAACATTTGGATTTTGGAGACATAATTTTCAGATGTATTTTAACCTTAAGTTGTAGTTAATTTTAACAAAATATTACCTCATAGTAAAATCCTAAAATTAAATTTATCAATATCTAATTACATTGAATTTAATCTTACAAAAGAAAAAAAGATGAATTATTTTTTTTAGAAAATAACATAATTGGATCAGTTGAATGAGAAAACACCATCATATTATTAATGACCTCTCTGGCTCACAATAAGTGGTGGGTATTGCTGGCCACCTAAAAGAAAAAGAATAAAAAAAGGCAGCACGGCAGAGCAGTGACATGCCGAGGAAGCTTCTTCACGGAGTCAACGAATGAGACAAGTTGACTGACTTCATATTATTGACTTTAAGTGGGGGAAATTTTGGAGAAGACAGATGGAGCAGAACCCCACTGCCATAATTTTTTTTGACTTTTGATCATTTTGGAAGATACTGTTCATGCACAGATATTTTCTCCCTGCACTTCATATTGAATTAATAATCGTTCAGATATCACTTCAGTCGTGATAATGAGAAGAACTGCAGATCATGACTTCAAATTATATCTCAAAAAGGTTAAGCTGCATAAAAACCTGATGAAGCATTTTGAGCACCCCAGCAGAAGAACAAATTGCTAACTGAAATGTACACCACGGAAGAACCCGCAGCAGCTAATTTTGCAGCATTTGAATCGCCGGAAATGGCCGATGGCTCGCCGGATTTTGCGTCGCTTGCAGTCCGTAAAGGCTGTTAACGCTCACGAACTTGGCATTACCTCCTTCGCCGAGCGGCTGAGCTCTGCTGATTCCCCTGCCCCCAGGAACATCGTGGTTGTGCTTCCCCTCGTACGTCGTGATCACCGACCGTGGGTCGCTCGATGCCCTCTCGACGTGCTTCCTCACTGGGCAATTCATGCTCGTGCACTTGTAGTAGCTTCTGCAAATGTCTCTAAGCTGGTTAGAATGGAGATCTAGGAAAAAAAAAAAAACTCTGAAAGAAATGTGCTTGTTTGCTCTCACCTTGGATTTGGATTCCCCTTGACGACCTTCTGGCCATATTTTCTCCACCGATATCCGTCGTCGAGGATGTCGACGTCGCTCGGAGTCTGTACCACCACTCTGGGCTCCTTTACCGACTTATTACCGGCGGCCGGAGCCGAGAAGTCCTCCTCGTTGTCGCCTTCGTTCTTCCTGAAACATGAAGAACATATTAAACTTCTTGTTTACTTCAGTTTAGGTGACTCTGTAGAGCTTCTGAAGCAAGCGGAGGACTCACTGTCTCTTGGCATTGTTGTTGCGCTCGTCTTCGTCGAACACTTCAGCGCCGCCGGCGTTGCTCCTTTGCACGGCGATGTCGGCATCGTCGTCGTCCCCGAAGGAGACGGAGGAGTTCTCCGGCGTGAGGGCCGAGTCGGCTTCGTAAGCGAGAGGAGGACGGGGAGGAGCAGGACCTGCAACAGTGGAGGTTGAGTTCCTTCTCGTGGATTGCGGCTTTGGGTGGTTGTGCGTGCCCTTGTAGACGATCTCGGTCACTTGCCCGTCCAAAGACCTCTCCACCTTCTTCTTCGTCGGGCAATTTGGGTGGGTGCACTTGTAGTAACTTCTAGGGTTCTCACTCCCCTTCACCTGCTTCTGCCCATACTTCCTCCAGTTATACCCGTCATCGGATGATCTCCTCGCCGAAGGCATCCGTCGAGCGCGACCGGTTTCTTCGAGTTTGGAGCTGGGTTTTAGTGAGCTTGTGTTGCTGGTTCGATGCTGATCCCAATTCCTTCCGAGTTCTTCTTCTTCTTCTTCGTCTTCATCGTGCTCTTGATCTTCTTCCTGCTAGTTAACGATCCAATTCAAAACTCAATCAGAAACAAGATTTAGTCGATGGATTTAGTTCTCATCAGATTCAGATTGGATTTGAATCGATTAAATCACCATCGATGGATTTGGATGAGACTGGGAGGAGAAGTTGCTGCTTTCAGCTTGAGGAGGAGCGGAACTGGAGAAGCCCCAATTGAGAGGAAAAGAACCAGTTGTCGGCGACGGCAGTATCTGTTTAAAGATCAAATCGAGCGATTATAATCACCAACAAGGCTCAATTTTGAAGCATAGAGATCGACAAAGAAGGAAAAATTCGTCTTCAGTGATCGGAGACTCACGGTGGCGGCGGAGGAGAGGAGGACGGGGGAGTCGAGGAGCTCGGCGAGGGAGAGTCCGGTGGAGGCGGTGGGGAAGGAGAAGAAGCTGGAAGTGGCAGGAGAAGGGGAGATGGGGAGGGAAGGGGGAGGGGCGGACTTGAACTTGGCGATGGGGACGGCGGCCGCGGAGGATGCATCCGGCTGGCGGTCGTCGCCGGTGAGAAGCTCGGTGAAGGAGGTGGGGAAGAGGGAAGGGAAGGAGGGAAAGGCCGGTGAGGGGTCGCCGGAAGAAGCCATGAATTAAGAAGTTATAGAAGAAGAAGAAGAAGAAGAAGAAGAAGAAGTGGAATGGGAGGAAGGAGAGCAATTGATGATTTGTATGATGAGAAGAGAAAATAGAAGGGTAGTTGATTTCAATGAAGAAGAGGATGAATGGAGGTTGACTCGATGCAGGTTGGTCAAAATTGGCGGGTTTGACTGGGAAAGCAGGTCGGCTGACACGGAGAGCATGCCAGTTGCAATACTCGTAGGAAAAATAAAAATTAAAGCTTATAATTTTGATTTTTTAAAAAAAGATAAAAAAATTTAATTTTTTAAAATAAGTCTTCAAATACATCATTATATTTTTTTAAAAAAATTAAAATATATACTTTATACATATTTGAGACCCACTATATCAGAAAATTATATATATAGTCTTATAGTATTAGCCGCTTGGCTTATTAAAAATTAAGAAAAAATTAACTTAGCTGGTTAGACCGGTAGAAATTAATGTTATCATGCCCTTAGTTTTTTTAATAATTTTTTTAAAAAATATATAATATTTAGATGCAAATTTAAAATATTGTAATATGTTAGAACTTCACATATAATCTAATTTTAATTTTAAATATTACGAAGTAATCAATTAATTGTGCTTCAAGATTTGATTTAGTACTGACACAAGTTTGACTGATCATTGATTATATTTTTAATGATTTGATAAGTCATGCCCTAGGTTGACTATATTTATATTCTTCCAAAATAGTCAACAAAATTCACTTGCACTGGCTATATTTTCACTTATAGTTATGGAATGGAGTTGGAGTTAGACCTCATTCTTATCCTGATTTGTCATTTAAAAATAAAAATAAAAAATAAATTTCTACCTAATATTATTAGCATATGCTAACCATGTCGTTAGGCTAGGGCACTCAACCAATAAGCTCAAGAAGAAAATAAAAAATATAGCACATATAGTTTTATTATGTCACTAAACTAAAGCACTCAACTATTTTAAATAACATCCTTGCCTTATATGCTCAAGAAATAGAGGTTGCTTGTGCGACTTAGATTGTTATCACATGTAGAATATATGTACTACACACAAAAAACAATCTAATTCTGATGCATTGTATTGTGACATACTAGTTTTATAAATTTGGCTGTTTGCTTTTAGCATTATCCCTTAAGTACTATTTAACTCTACGTGGAAGAATATATTCCCTACAAAGTGGATGTGAGTAAGAGCCGGCTCTTTACATTGAAAAAAATATATATGATGGAAAAAACTCCAATATATATATATATATATATAAAAGGATGACAGTAGATTAAATTTTATTAAGAATAATTAGAACAATCCAGTTCATGAGGATATAATAAATTAAATATGTTGTCCAAGATTTGACCTCTTGGTGAGAGATATTTTTGAACTTGGACTTGATACTGTAGGGTATAATGATTGGTGAACTCTCTTATATATATATATATATATGACTTATGCATGTTTGCTGTCAAGAAGGCAGTCAAAAATGGGGGAAAAATATTTGATGACTCTGTACCCAAATTGACTGCTGCTCTCTGCCACATACTCTTCTTATCTTTGGCATGCAAAAAGTATCAACTAAATCAACTTACATTTGAAAATCCAGTAAACAATTACAGGGATGATGTGGTCTTCCATGACCAATATGATTGCCAACAGCATAAGAAATGAATGAGAATGTTGTTGAACTGTTACAATAGAAATCAATACTCAAAGAAATGAAATTGACCCAAAAACATGTTTAGATGAATAATCTTAAAAAACTCCACTCCTGATGGTTGAGAGCCTTCAAAATTCACTTGCCACGTTAAAAAAGAGCATTATTTCATTGCAGGTTTGCAAGATGATCTAAAGCATTGAAAACGGTCTCGGAAAACCAGCACTATGCTACAAAAATGATCTAATATCAGTTCGACCAAAACTTTAGCACGATCAGTTTATTATATTAAAATATATAATTAGAGCAAAATGCCACAACTCTGCACATAAAAAAGCTTTCATTATATGCATGAGAAAGAAAAATACGATATCATGCTATCATGCTACAAAGAACCAAAATTATCTTTAAAGTGATTCATATTAGTAGGAACAAGATACTATCTCAAATTGCTATTCGAAGCAATGTCCCTAAAAGCAGTTGAACAAAACATATGTTTCCAACTTATGAATGATAACACATAAACTTACATCTACAAATATATACAAGTAAATTTGTAGATGTATGACAGCAGTGTGAGTCGTCAATGGCAAGTGAAGGATTTGCATATACTCTGAATCAAAAATATATGTGGAAGTAAATTAATCAAATCCATACAAATTCCTTTTTCTTTTTGATTCATCCCCTTCTCTTATTGAACAGACGTACCATCAGCTTTTGTAGTGCTTGCTTCTAGTGTTTTAAATATTTGTTGTGGTCATCTGATGACTTATTATGGCTTTCAGTTAGAAATTAATAATATGCATCTATGACCTAATCGTAAGCCCCTAATAAAAACAAATTAAAAATGTTCCTCCCAACAGTTTACCAGCTGAAATTTCCTGGTTTTCCCCTTCCTACGTGTTGTTTTACAGAAAGTAATAACATGATACTGAGTTACAAGAGAAATAAAGATATCTAATTAGAATATCATTTTATAGGAAAGAAAAAAAAACTTTGGGACTAAAGTTACTTTCTAAAGAAAACTTTGACCTAGCTACACTAACCTTTTGCAATGGCACAAGAGTTTCGAGATTAGAACAATATCTAGGTAGAAAGTGCTGGTGTTTCCATAAGAATGTGATACCTTCGTGAGATTTAAGGGTTTGTTTGGATTGAGGTAAAGGCAAGGATAAGAGGGAAGGTAAGGGAAGTGAAGGAAAGCGGAGGAATCTATACAAGTTAGAAAGAACAGAAACCTGACTTTTATCAATTTCTTGTGGTGAAGGCTCTACAGCCATCCACTGCATCGACCCTATCACTCGAAAATTCCAGACTAAAGTGTGAAATGGAGGAGGTGATCGACCATTCCTAAGTAGTAGCAATCTTCGTCATGTTCATGTGGAATCCAAATCCTATTTTGAGAACATTGATTCATTCACCTGAACAACCTTCACAAGCAGCAGATCAGATTAATGTCTGAAGAACAAATTCTTTGCAAACCCGAAAGACCATACCTTGTTTTCTTGACCTCCTCATTCAAATTGCTGATGCAACTCGATCGATTCGAGGGAAGGGGGAATGACCCGAAACCAGCATCGCCATCGTGGCGAGAGCGAGACGAAGACGGGGAAGAGAGCAAGAAAAAAAGTCACCTTTTTTTAAAAAAACTTATTTTGTTTGCTGAGGTTAAAACGAAGCAGTCAGTTTCCTCGATGTTTTTTATAATACACATGGACGGCTACAGAACGAGAGCGCAAGCTGATGGACGGCCGAAATCGCTCATAACTTGCGCCGATAGAATGAGATTAAAGTGAAACAATCTTTTTAAACTCGGATTAAATTAATATAAGATGAACAACTTTGGGGATCGAATTTATATAATCTCAAAACTATAGGGGGTAAACTGTAATTTAATCACCGGATTAATTCCAGAAGCAATTTAGAAATCTGCTCTCATGGCGACGCTTCGTGTTCTAGGGTTTCTTCGCCCGATCCATCGGAGCAGATGCCATGTCTCCCTCTTCTCCTCCTCCATTTCTCCTCGATTCCTCTCCGACTCCGTCGATTTGGTTGATGGAACGTCCGCTTCTGCAGAATTCAACTCCACACTCTCCGAGCAGGTAGTCCTCTCAGAGCTCTCCGAGCTCCTCTCCATTGATCCCGAACCCCCCAAACCCAGCCCTCTTTTAGAGAAAACGCCACAAGAACCGGATTTGAGCCGCCTCCGCGATCGGCTCCTCTCGCCGGACGAGAAGCTCCGCGGGGTCTTCCTTCAGAAGTTTCCGGGCCGGTTCGCCCTCGAATCCGCGCTCTCGGCTACCGGGGTGGACCTGACGGAGGAGATCTTCGCTGCCGTGCTGAGCAGTGGAGGCTTCGGTGGTGCCGCCATTGTCTCCTTCTTCGATTGGGCTGTGCAACAGCCTAAGGTGACATCTTGCATTGAGACTTATAATGTGTTGTTGAAGGCCCTTGGCCGTAGGAAGTTCTTTAACTTCGTGGACGGGATTTTGCTTAGGATGAAGAAGGTTGGCATTTACCCCAATCCTGAAACCTTGCAGATCCTAATGAACAGCTATGTTAGTGCTCGTCGAGTTTCGAAAGCCATCGAAATGTTCAGAAACTTGGAGGAGATTGGAGCTCAGCGTAATTTGGAGTCTCTCAATATTCTATTGCGGTGCCTGAGTCAGAGGTCGCATGCCAAGGTTGCCACTTCTTTGTTCAACACGATGAAGGGAGAATTTCCTTTTGATGTTGTGACATATAATGAGATTATTGGTGGGTGGGCGAAGTTAGGTAGGATCGACAAGGTTGAGAATTATCAGAAGGTGATGATGGCTGATGGTTTGCACCCCAATAATGTTACAATTAGTTACGTCATTGAAGCTTTAGGACGAGCTGGACGGATCGATGATGCTGTGGATGTTTTTGAGAAGATGGAGGAGAAAGGTTGCTTCAGAGATACACTGTCCTACAATGCGATGATCGCCAACTTCATATCAACTGGTGATTTAGACCAGTGCATTGAGTACTATAAAAGCATGATTGGAAAGAATTGTTCACCGAACACTGATACTTATGCCAAATTGATTAGTGCGTTCCTCAAAGTGAGGAGAGTGGCGGATGCGCTTGAACTTTTTGATGAGATGATATGTCGAGGAATATTGCCTAGCACTGGTATGATTACATCCATGATTGAACCTCTATGTAGCTTTGGACCTCCCCATGCTGCAATGATGATATACAAGCAGTGCAGGAAAGCAGGATGCAAGTTATCTATGAAAGCCTACAAGCTTCTGCTTAAGAGGCTCTCTAGGTTTGGAAAATCTGGAATGGTATTAATGCTCTGGGAGGAGATGCAAGACAATGGTTATACATCAGACAAGGAAGTTTATGAGTACATAGTTAATGGACTATGCAATACAGGGCAGATTGACACTGCTGTTCTTATTGTGGAAGAATCACTGCAGAAGGGACTCTGCCTTGGAAGGATAATTTATGGCAAATTAAACAACAAACTGTTAGGGATGCACAAAGTAGAGACTGCATATAGGCTCTCTCTGAAGATAAAAAATGTGCGCATGAGTGCCAATGCACGGAGCTATTGGCGTGCTAATGGTTGGCATTTTTGACTATTGGCTCATGTACTCTCAAGTTTTAACAAGTACGGTGATTATAGGTTGTGTAAATATGTTCATTGAGATATATACTAATGGTTGGTCAATAAGGCCGTGATTTGCAAGCCTTGGTTACTCGGCATTAGCTGACCATTCATCAGATTTACAAAGTGCTGACAGGGTAAAAAGGAGCAAAGAAGCAACATGCATAATTGCATATGTAAACCCAAGTCAATACATTTTTGGTTCGTAGGTCGTTTCATTCTTATCCTTCTTGTTTCTTTATCCTTTGAGATATTGTCCTTTGCTCAGCAACTCTACTGTTAACATCGTACAACTCCAGTGTTAACTTCAAAATTAAGGTAGTTTCCAGGTGCATTAATTTTTGTTGTAGTCCAGAAGAAACTAGTTTATACAGTATGTGTTGTTATTCTAAACCTTTATTTCAGAGTCATGCATTAATGACTACATGTATTTGCAATCTTCCATTGTATTGTGCTTCATTCAACTTTGTCATGCCATGGACAAACTACGTTCAGGTTATTGTTTCAATCATGACAAAATTACTGTGTGCTTCTTTTCACATCTATATGTGGACTAGTTTTAGTTCATTTGATAAGGTCTGTGTTGAATTTACATGAATATAATATCAATCTTTGCAAGCTCTTTTTAGGACTTATCGGCCACTTTGCTGTTTTCTTGTCTTATAAACCTTGCACTTTCAAAAACCACCACACTGTGTAATTCTACCAACTTAATTGAGTATGCTACTTTTTTTTCGATTGAAAAATATTACTTTTCAACTGCCTGTGTTACTTGTACGCCACCAGAAAGCCGTGTGCTAGAATGAAAGCAGTTGAAAAGTTTAGGTTTATATGCAATCGAGTTTTGAACTTTTTTATATTAGTTAAAGCTATCTGTTTACTTAAATTGACCCATGCTAAAGGTATTAAGCTCATACTAATTTAGTTTACAATAGATTGTATTAATTAGCTTATGCATGCTACATATGCCTTAATAATAAAAAGCTTATTGAGAATGTTTATTTTGTACAGAATAAAATGCAAATGTTGTTAATTAGGTTCGTAGAGATGTTTGCTATACATTGAAACAGATGAATAGTTTAAACTGAATTTAGAACAAAAAAAAAGACATCCATAATAATTTACAGACCATATCAAGGTGGTCTCCATTATGTGTAAGGTGATTGAATTATTAATATAATTTTTCATGTTGATTGGATTCAGCATCAAAGTTGGAGACAGTGCGATAAAAAAGTATTGGAGCAATTTTAGGAGAGATCATTTTTCAAAAAACCTAATTTAAAAACAAGTGTTTTTTATTATTTAAATTAATATATATTATTATAGGAAATGGGTAAAACTCTTAAAAAACAATGCTATTCTAATGACAATAGTACTATAGAAACTCTTGGTTATGCTTTCATTAATGATATGCTTAAAAAATAAACAAATTGATTGTGTCCTAATGAGAACAAAATCAGGGCTGCTTAGAATATCCACCAGGTGGACAATAAATATTCAAACGTTTGGTAGTTTGACTTATTCAATGAAGATCAAAAGTCTAGTGGTTTTGACTTGTTTAATTCATTATTTATATATTTTATGCATCTCTGTGTACTCTCTCTACAATTATCTATTTGATTTCTGGAAGGACCAGTTTATATATGTTATGCATCTCTGTTACTCTCTCCACAGTTATCTATTTAATTTCTGTACTTGCCAGATCTTGTGATCAAAAGTTGACTTTCATTATAATCCCCTAAAGAGATTTGTTTTACTAAATAATTAATGTGCATGTAGAGCATGGAGGGATTAGTTATAAAAAGAGATGCTTAGCTTGTTACAGATCACACCTACTTCTATAAATTGATTCCACCTAAAGTATATGTTGGATAAAATTAGGTTTGACTTAGCTAATTAGATCTTCTTTTCTCCTTGTAACGAGATGTTAGTATCTGAAAAGGTGTGGTAAGTCAAACCCTACAGAGGAAGTTTCCTTGTTAAAAGTATTCCTTTGAATGCTTTAGAGAATTAAATTAAACTCTTAATTATGTTAAGTAGAGTTTCTCTCTCATATAAAAATATAGTGAAAAAGAGATTTTTATTATTTCAGATAAATAGTCTTTGTGGTTATAATTAGGTAATAATATAATTAACCCAGAAGACTTTAGAAGAATAAAGTTCGTCAAACTTATGACTAAAACAAGTCAAAGAAAAAAAATTACTTTTGCACATGACTGGTCAATGCAATTGCAAAGTGATTTTTGAGAAAGGATTATAGGGGATTATATTAATTGAGTTTGTACCTAACTTAAGTAGTTTATACTATTTTACTTAACAAGGATTTAAGAACAAAGCATTCTAACTTTTTGGAAAAAGATTAAAAAAAATTCTGAAGAAAGCACACTAAACAGGGAGTCCACTCTTAATATATTGGTTACTAATTTTTTTTAAAGAAAAAACTTATTTACAAAAACATATTCCATCCTTCATGTCATTAATGTATAAAAGACATTAATTATTTATCATTTTTTGTGTATAGGTTAATGTAATTATTGTCCAAACCTCGCTGCCAATATTTGTTCAAGATCAGCACCATCATATTGAAGCAGTGACTGGTACTTTTTTTAAATAAAAAGAAGTGTTATCAAATAGCTACTTGTGTGCCTGCATGTTATAAGTGGCAACTTAGCTGACAAATTAAGATTTAAGACTCTCCCACTAGTAATAAATTTAATTCATAAATTGGTCATCTCTAGATTGGCCCCCTGTTGTTCTAAGTTTTTTAAATTAACTTGGCTACTAAAGTTCAATTGATGTCTCAATTTAGCTATTGGTATAGAAATTAATTGGTTCCAAGTTGGTCCTTTTTTTGCCTATTTAGATGAATTGATAAGTTAAAATAAAATAAAACTACAGTGGCCAATGTGTGATTTGCACTTCCTGCTTTTAACTCATTAAATCCTAAACAAGAAAAACCATTTAATTTATATATATACGTATAAATTATCTCCCTTCTTCCCTCCTCACTTCCCCCAATATATATATATACACGTTATTTCTTCTGTTCCTCCTCCAACTCATTTGCTTCCCTCTCTCCCATCTCTCTATCTCGCTCTGAGGAGATCCCCTCGCAATGCCTGCTGCCGAGGTAATGCCTGAGAAATCCCATCAAGGGATTCCTGCTCATACTTGGGATTCTGCTGCACCTCACCACAAGAGGTATGTAATTACTTTGATCGTATTCTTCTTCCTAGATTCGTAAAGAGATTAAAAAGAACAAGTTTTTGATGATTAATTTCTAGCTTATATTTGCAGGCTTGAAGGGAAGGTAGCGATCGTAACGGGGGGATCCCGGGGCATTGGCGAAGCCACCGTCCGTCTCTTCGCCCGGCACGGCGCCAAGGTCGTGATCGCCGACATCGAGGACGTCGCCGGCGAGTCGCTCGCCGCCCTCCTCGGTCCCTCGGTCAGCTACGTCCACTGCGACGTGCGGGAGGAGGCCGACGTGGAGCGCGCCGTCGACCGCACCGTCGCCCGGTACGGCCGCCTCGACGTCCTCTGCAACAACGCCGGGGTGCTGGGGCGGCAGACCCGGCGGAGCAAGAGCATCGCGTCGCTCGACGCCGACGAGTTCGACGGCGTGATGCGGGTGAACGTGCGGGGCACGGCGCTTGGGATGAAGCACGCGGCGCGGGCCATGCTCCTCCGCCGCGCCGGCTGCATCATCTCGGTGGCGAGCGTGGCGGGGGTGATGGGCGGCCTCGGCCCGCACGCGTACACGGCTTCCAAGCACGCCATCGTCGGGCTGACGAAGAACGCAGCCTGCGAGCTCGGGGCGCACGGGATACGGGTGAACTGCATCTCGCCGTTCGGGGTGGCGACGCAGATGCTGGTGGACGCGTGGAGGGAGGAGGAGGACGAGATGATGGTGGTGGCGCCGCCGCCGACGGAGGAGGAGGTGGAGAAGACGGAGGAGCTGGTGAGGGGGCTGGCGAACCTGAAGGGGGCGACGCTGACGGCGAAGGACATCGCGGAGGCGGCGTTGTACCTGGCGAGCGACGAGTCCAAGTATGTGAGCGGCCACAACCTGGTGGTCGACGGCGGAGTCACCACCTCCAGGAATTGCATTGGCTTGTAGCGTTGATGGGTTAAACAAGTTAAAAGTCTCACAGTACATTATTTCTCCTCCTCCTCCTCCTCCTCCTCCTCAAGTCAAAAAGAAAAAAAAACATCAAAGGAATTCATTAGTTCATAATGATACTTTTTAAATTGTTCATGAAGTTTATTTATACGTCTCGCTCTCTGACACTTTGTTGGCAAATTCTGACCGATGTTTATAATTAATTTAAGTAAACTTCACTTAATCGATCATCGATCGATGCGATTTGGTTAGTTTTTAATTAATGAGAGACGCATGCATTGATCGCTGATGACATTATGCACTCTCTTTATTTATCTAACATTGCCTGAACCACCAAATTAATTAATAAATGCCAAATAATTCTCTTCAAACGATTTGGTTGGGAAAGAAAAAAACAGAATAAAAGATCCTTTCTAATTTAAAAAAGAGGAAAAAATAGACAACTTTTTTAATTAATTTTAGTAGTTAAAAAGGGACAATATAGAAAGATAGTCAAATCAAGTATTATTTTTTTTTTCAAAAATTTGGGTAGTAATTATAATTATAGCTATTGAGAGGATATATATACATCTCTATATAATCTATTTATTGGTTCTATCAACTACTGATTGGTTGACTTCCCCCCTCTAAATCTACAGCCATTCTCTAAGTAACCATTTTGCCCGGATCAAAAGAAGCCTACAGCTACAGAACATGATCTCACAACACAAAAAAAGGTAGCTTCCGGAGTACCTAAAAGGTCAGAATCAAACAAAGTGAAAAAGAAAAAAAAGATTTGAAGCCTTGTTAAGCTGTCACTGCTTTGGACCCCTGACATAACAAGACATTAATTATATAATTAAACAATTTTCTCAAAATAAACAAGAGACTAATCATTAATTATGGTGATGTGATCAGAATGACTAATATATATATATATATGTATTATAATTGAGCCATAATAGAGAAAGTTGTAGGGCCAGTGATGTCTATTTCTCTAGAGGACAATAGCTAATACTTTTCTCTTTATTCCCAAAATTTGCAAAGTCCTAGAGACTTAAAACTCAAAGATGAAGCCTACTATCTTCAAAGAGTAGGTCTTCAATTGGATATTGAGCACAATTTGCTTGTCAACTTTCTTACCCCCAATTTGTTTAATACTGCAGCATCACATTTGACAGCTTGGTTCAAGGGGCTCCGCATCAGAATCTAGGATTTGTATCATCCAAGTTGTACTTTTAGCTAAAGCCAAGAGGGTTATGACACCATGTAACTAATATTAAAATGAAAAGGAGTGCATTTAATTGGACGATTACTGAAGGGAAGGACTTCCTAACCTGGTGCCATAACTGGCCCTAGGCTTCACCAAAATATAATCAAAAGCCAGCCCATAAATAAATAAACATTGCTTACTCTGTCCCCCTACTTTCAAGAAAATATAAGAATAAGAACACAACTTCCATGCAATTTAACTAGAGACTTGATCACATGAATTAGTGGCTGTAGCTCATATTACGGATGGCGAAGGCTCAGGTGAGGGATCAAGCTTAGTGGAGCGTGGAAGTGAGCCAACGAATAAAAAATAAGTCTCCTCAGTCGTCATCCAAGAATTGAGACAGTGAGATTATATTAAAAAAAAGGGACAATATAAAATGATCAAGTGTGTGTGTGAGAGGTGTGGGTGTTCAAGTTTAACCCTACGAATACAAAGACAGGGCCGCATGTTAAGATAAACACACAAATACTGGGGCAAGCTATCCATCTCTTTGCTGAGGTGTGCGAATTTGTCATTCCCAAAGTTAAGGCAGGAAGAAGAGACCACGAGGGAGAATATTATGACAAGACATCGTGGTATCTGATAAGAATATATATCTGTACCACCATATCAAAGATAATGTTCTAAATGACCTGTAAGATAGATGAAACGATGTGCTCCTTGCAGCCACTAGTGTAGGATTAAACAACTCACTAGTTTATAGTCTTAAATATGAGGAACTGAAGCTAGAATGGCGCAAGTTCCATACCTGCTTTAACTTTTTTGGCTGAACAGTTGTGTTGATGCATGCTAGAGATGCAAATGTATTTTTTTAGATGATACAGAGAATCTCCAGTAAACTCTGTCAGGCGATTTTTGTGCTGGATGAAGTATAGGAGAACTTTCAAGACAAACTGGAGTTCCAAGGGTTTTTTTAATTATTATTCGAACAGCTAAGGAACAGATGTGAAGAAGCAGAATAGGACAATGGGGTGGAGGTGAATCTAAAAGGATGACAGGAAGCAGGGGAGGATGCACAGTACAGTACCTTGTACTACCGAAGTAAAAGTTCTTGCAAGTTGGGAGTTCACTATGAGCTGGACAAGGACAACTATTTCTTTGAGGAAGCCAGTTCTGTTTCATGTAAACATTAGCTGGCCGTGGTAGAAACTTGGACAAGGAAACAAGCATGAGTAGTGGATTATTAATGAATTATTCTACAACATTATGAGAGAATCAAATCCTTATTTATTGCTCAATGTGAATCTCCAGATATGGATCAGAGCGAGGTAACCCAAGCCTAGATCAACGATCTTTTGTCGGATCTACCTCATAGATTGATCTGATCAAGGTATTCCTTTGTGTTGAGTTTCCAGTTTTACCTAAAACCTAAACCGGAAAATCAAATTTTTTTCCCCCTTCTACTAAACCTAGGAGATATACTTGTTTTGCTGTTGATCATGATGGTCTGAAGAAATGCAATCGAAGATAAGCACTAAAGAGACGCCATCGATTACCCTTTTCCGAGTGTTTTAGACTTTGCTTCGTGGGTAATGATGAACTGGAAGTCAAGTAAAATTGTAAGATCTATAAATCGAGTGAAAAATAACTCTTTAAAGACAGCCAAAAAAGAACTTACTTCATGACAGCATAATGACAATACTCGAGGATTGATAAAGCCTTCCAGGGTTTGAAGAGTTCGCTGAATCCATAATTAATGGACCTGAGAATTCATTTGAATAATGCTTTAGTGATAAATGTAAGAAAATTCATGAGTGTATATCGAAAATACAGCTAATAAGAACATTACCAGTTGAGAACTGGAGCTCTCATGCCAGATCAAAACATTCCAAGGGTAGCCCTCAAATTTCCTTCAAAACCACAACACAGCTTATTTTAGGTAATTGGAGCCCAATTCTGCAGCAGCCAAATACTCTGAGCCACCACTGTGGATAAAAATTAATCTCTTCGGGAACCACATAGATTATCTCAGCAAGAGAAGGGAAACAGTATTAAGAAAAGTAAAACTTCTATTCCTCATTTTGCTTCAAGTTTGATTTAGTGGTTGGTAATTCCTCGGGAATTTAACAAATAAAACTTCAAAATAAACAAAAAAAGTGAAAACACAACCAAATAATACACTAGAACTCAAAGTAACAGAATTTGCCAAGCCCGGAATATGAATCCAGATAAGTAGTCAGGGAACTGTTAACCCATGCTTTAGTCATAGTGAGATTCAAAATTGGCGACTGTTATATATTAAGCTTGTGGAATTTAGACCCATATGCTGAAGTATTTACATGAATTAGTACATTCCCATTACCAATGAAACAAAAAATCAAAAAGGAGACTGGCACAACGGGCAAGTCGATTTGTGAGAAGTTGAGAACCACTTGTAAAGGCAAGCAGAGTGAAACTTGTGCTTGCAAGTCTTGCAAGCCAGCTTAGGAAGGCTGTGATTTGCTGTGTGGAGTATGCTGTAACAGATTGGGCATTCCTCAACCCCAAGGAACTCTTTGTCAAAATTGCTTTTCCATATTCGGATTGCCTCAGCTACCGCACCATTCTGTTTGCAGTAACAGATTAGGATTCATACGAATACAATGAAAACCAGCATATATAGAAAGAAATAACAAATGAATATTTACTATTCTATCAACAAACACAAGACAGGAGATAAAATCATATAGAAGTAACAAGCACCAAAAGAGTTTTTTTTTTAATATCCCTGTTCAATCCACCTAGATATTCCACCCATGTGGTTTCACAAAAAAGATATCCCATCCGTATAGTTTGCCCACTCCATCCTCTTCAATTTTTCCACCTTTTTCCAGGAAAATTTCATAATGAATTAAGTTCATTGAAGCTTTTATTTTAAAACAAAATCAACCTGGAACCATCATAGCTATAACTTCATCCAATGGAAGAAAGATTTGTAAAAGCTAACCGCAAATAGTCTTAAATAGTTGTAGTAGATTATAACCTGATTGCGGACAAATGCTGTCAATGACAACAACCATTTTCGTTGCTTTACTGCACTGATACCTAGACTTCTTGTGCACTCAACATCCACAGGGCGCAAGGGGTAAGAACTTGGAAGGTGAATGACAAGATCCATTCCTGTCTCTTCCTTTTTGTAGGTAGCAATTATCTCACATGCTGATCTATTTACACTTACTGAGAAGTTATCATCCGCAAAGACACTCTCCTTTACCTGCATGACAGGAAGAAAGCTTAAGTAGAAAGAGATGGCAAAGTTCAGAATAACATAGAAACGTCTGCATAGCTACTCCTTTTGGGGTGAGAGAAATAGGAGATGTTTCATGGGAATTTCAAAATCAATAAGGAACTTGTCTATGCAGGCAGATGCTGCCTTAACATTCTACACATCTCACAAGCCACCCTAGACCCTTACAGTTGGCTTGTGACTTCACCGAGAGTCCTTTGGTGCAGTATGATTAAGGGAAGTGCTGTCCTAGTTTAAGTTTAAGTTTTCTGTTATCTTTTCACATCCTTTAGGATGATATTGTTTCATTTCAGATTGGTGAAATGAATGCAATGTTTTTCCAAAAAAAAAAAAAAACTACTCCTTTTGGACCACTATTGAGTGTTTTATGAAGGGATAAATGTAACATTTAGTACTTTGATCGGGGTTACTTTCTCGAGGAAAGATGAGCATGCAAAATAAGCTTAGCTGCTTGTCCACACAACAAGAATATATATGTAGACTTCTGAATGTTTCTTTAATGAAAAGAAAATATGTATTCATTTGAAAAGCTTTGAAATGGTAAAATACAGTAGGAAGAGAAAGAAATGAAAAGAAAAGAAATTGAGTGTTACAGACATAACTATTACTGCTAATTTACTATTGCCTAGACATTCATAGCAGATCCTCTAGTACCACTAATTTAGGTATTTCTAAACATAAATTGAAATACTTGTTAGCTCTATTGAGGATGCAGCAACCTTACCAAACAGTATTAGTTTCTAATGTTCCGACAATGGGTGTAGTACTTGGTAGTACCTGTGGCTTCCTAATTTAGTTTATCAAAAGTGTTTAACCTTTGAAACTAAGCAATGAGAGGGTTAATTCCCATCTTGTATTCCAATCTCTGTTTTTCTTCACCCTTCATGACTTCTACCAGTTAAATTATCTTGGAAAAACATCACATATTACAACTCAATTCAGGACTTCCCTCTATCCTTGATACCCAACTTGTCCATATTATCTCATCTTAGAGGAAATTATCTACCAAAAATAAATGTTGAGAGCATGAGATTAGATGAGAACAGATGATAAACATAAATTATGGTCAACACTACTACCTGGGATAGTTCATCCAAAATGAGAGGAGGACTGCACCAAACTTTAGTAAAAGACTCGATGGCAGAGGATAGAGAACGATCACGTAAACTGGTAAACCAATTGCGCACATAAGAAGGAAGAAGGTGAATCATCATTCCATAGATTGAACCAGCAAGGGAAGCCATTGTCTCGGCATCAACAGGCCAAAGTGACTGTACATATAAGGTTAATGAACATGTGGTAATTGAATGCTTAGCAGAATTAGCGGCCTTAGATGCTTCAACTCCAAGCTCAAGTTCCTTCTTCTTCACATTACTTGCTCCAGTCTTCAGAGGAATATGCTGGAAAATGCAATCTAATATCGTGGAACTTACAGAGTCTTGAATGTATTGAACAATTTTATCTCTAGCTTTGGAGGAAGAGGAAAGTGCATTTAGACAAGAGAGCAGCAGGGCCCAGGCGATGAAGACATTTACCTGCAAATCATCGAATTTGCTTTTCATATCAATCAGAAGTGTTAGTGTGTTAATAAATATACAGATGCAGTAGCAAAAGATTACCCTGTCTTGCGATATTAAGTCCATCTCTAAAAGCTCTGCAGTCGGTTTCAAGATTAGAAAGGATATCTCATCTCTCAAACAGAGAGATTCTTCTGTAGATGTTTCAACACTTGCTGAGAGTTCCGATACCACATCCACTCCTTCCAAACTACCTTTAGCAAGTGCAAGATGACATAAAGGCTCAGATGAAAGTAAACTATAAGCAGCAAACTGCAAATATGAGATCGGTTGTGATGAGAAAAGAAGAGCATATAATGAACTGATGGAGCCCTTGCTAAGACCCCAAAGTTCCATTGACTCTACTGCTGCAATCTTCACATGCTTAGGAGAACTACTGACAAATGAGGCAACTAGACCCCAAAAATCTGATTCAGTAAGCCTACTTGAAGCTACTAGAGTGGAAAATTCTTCACAGCATGACCTTGCAATTGCCTCAGTAGCTCCAGTTGCAAAAAACAAGCGCAAGATACTTGCCATAATTTGATCTTTCATGTTTGCCCATTTTCCTCGTCTTATGAGGCACAAAGCCTCTGTACTTTCTGTTTCACATTCTCCAAGTTGTATGAGAAGGCATAATATAACTAAAGAAGTGGAGGATAAACTTAGTGTTGATGGATCAGAAGACTGAAGTGTTCGTTCAAGATTCTTTGCAGTAAGTTCAAAGCCATTAGTAGCATAGTTGATAAATGACTCATCTATGCTCTCCGCTATTTCTTCCATCAACAATACAGATGAGTCAATCCATTTATGTGATCTATCTAACACATAATTCCAGTCATCTTCATCAAATTCTCGCCAACAATATCCAACTGTAACTGCTGTTAACCTCCCTAGAATAATCTGCAACGGAAGGGATAATGAAGAAACTAAGTCAGCCTTTGAAGATGTAGATGATATTTGATTAGCCACTACAGAGGAATCACAGATGTATAGCTGCTTTCGGAATAAACTCAGAAGTAAAGTTGCCTCCTTGTGACTGATACCCCTCAGTAAATCAACTTTGAACTTTCCAGTTTTCGCTGTGGCTCTCAATGGATAACAAGATACGATAACTTGGATCCATTCTTCAACATCTGCTGTAAGATCTAAACAGTTAAATCATAATATGATTAGTTCGTAATCACTTTACATATACAACTTACTAAAACAAGATGTAATTACCTAGTTCTCCTTGGCCAGAAACTAATGAGGGAAAACAAAGAGACTTCTCAAGCCAACTTATCACATTTTCACTCACTAAATTGTCTCCATTGGATGATACCGGAATATCTTTAATCTGATCAACAGATTCTGAGCTTTCTAGTAATGATTGAATAATGATACTTGAAATAAAAGGAAAAATTCTGAGACATGAACGTTGGACAGATGTGCCAAAGAAAAGTTTGTCAACTAGTTGTTTAAATAATACAACAGCCTCAAACTTTCCCCAGACCTTTTCCTTTACAAATAAAGTAGAGAGCAAGGAAACAATGCCACGCAGAAATGGACCTTTGATTTTTTCAAACTGATTCTGTGGAAGCATCCATGAATCAAAAGATATCCACTGATCCTGGCCTTCATCCATAATGCTTCCATCAAGCAATATGTTGATGGTAGAGTATATGATGTTTTCTTCAGAAATAGATGCTTCAGTTTTTGCATATTTGCTCAGAAATGCTAAGAATGACTTTGAGACATTGCCCCCTTCCCACTCCCATGAGCAAAGTATTTCAGCAGCAAGCCATTCCCGTTTACAAGCAGACAAAAAGGATGAAGTATTGGTCTCTGTAAGACCTGCAATTACCATGTCGACACCAAGCCTTGAAACAAGCTCGGCAACAAAAGCAACAAACCTACGATGATTGTGTTCCTGCATTAACGAAGTCAAGACATTCACTCGATATCACAAGATGGGTATTTTATGACTAGATTGTTGAAAGAATGCAGCAAAATAAGACAACTAAGAATATCATCAATATCACAAGATAGGTATTGTTTTCCAACAATTTTTTTTCCCTGCGTCCATAAGGAAATAAATCTACCTCGTGATTATCATCAGTGTACAAGCAGAACAGTTAGTACCAAGAAAATGTACTGCATAGAAGAGAGATCGAATCACTTCATCACCATCTTCTAATACTCATCTATATTTAAGACTTGAGTCTCCTCCAATCCTAAAAGCTCTTAACGGAGATCTATCATTTTGTTTCTGTACCATCTACAGTTTAATCTAGCTGCTTTTCTTGTTTTTTGATAACAAGAAGATATCAAGCTCAAATTTGCATTTACCTGATGGAAGAAATAAGAGCAAGTATAACAAGCAAGCTTTTCTTTTTTCATTTCACCATTATATGTCATCTAGCCTCATAACCACAACAATACAAGGTTTTTCTCTGTTGACTAAATAAACAAAAACTTTCTCTAGCTTTAACATTAAGTCAAGAAGTGATAATGTTTAGCAACTCTATGGTTCTTCTTAACTATAATTTTGTGATGCTATATGTTTTTTCAAGAAAGTGAGAAATAATCAACTGGAAAATGAGACACATAAGTTTAGTTTTAGTATTCCTCACATTAACATTCGTCAAAGCTGTCTCAACTTGGATGGTTACTGATCTGCTACCATGACTGGGAGGCTTGACCCACAAAGGCCAACATTTACCCTCATGCAGTAGTTGATCCAACAAACCCTGAACCTCATTTTTATTATGGCATACAATTTCTATTGTATCCAACACCCATTTGCAGCAAGAAAGATGTATTTCAGAAGTAACTAAATCATCTGACCCAAGTAATGCAAACCTTACGGTCTGTACTAAAATGTTTTGCAGACTTGAACGTGTGTCAGGACTTGATCTTTTCAAGAAAATACTTATTATAGGGAAAAGGGCATGTAATTCTCTTCCCAAAACCATCATGTCATCATCCTGCTGCTTGCAACCATCGTCAGTTACATCTGAGATACCAATATCATGAGCATGCTTAGGACTATCTAAACTGTCATCCTGGTAAACCTGTAGTACCGTGTTATATTCCCAACTGACAATCAATAAGGCTGCAAAAATAGAAGAAACCAAACTGCAATTATCATCAATTATTCTCAAGCAAAAGATGCTACCCCTGAGAACATCAAGACAAAATTGGGCCATAGCTAACTTCGCTGAGAAAGATGGCTCTTGCAGCTTAGGAATATCATCAGGATCAGAACATAGAAATGAAGAGCATGCAAATTGCGCCCAATGAAATGATGATGAAGTAAGGAATGAGGCCAATTTTTTAAGAATTCCCTCCCATATAGTGACTAATGATTCTTTAGAACAAAAGCAGACTTGATCATCTTCAGTTGAACCTCCAAGTAAAGCACTGGATGACAATTTAGCAAAACCACAGTTATGAAAGAAACCATTGAAAAATAATAATCTCCCTATCATTTTTTGAAATGGAAAATTGAATTCATTTCACCAATATGAGATGATACCACGTGCATTCCAAACAAAGCACTAAAGAGAAAATAAAAATACAAGAGGCACAGGGAACAAACACAAGGGAAGAAGAGAAGAAAGAAAAACAAAAAAAAATACAAAACCAGAAACTGCAAATATCTGTACTCCCCTAAAGCATTTCATGGAGGCAGATGTGTGTTGAAAAAAGCCATGGATTCAGCCAGTTGGAAGACATGCATTCTAGTCGATGTTTCCTCCCACTTGCAACAACACCTCTTTCTTTCGCCCCAAATACACCACTATAGTTGGGCTGACCATGAAGTTATCAAGGTTTAAGGACTCCAAATTGACAAATTGTAGGAATTCTGTCCATCCTGTATAGGAGGAAGGGACATTTAAAAAACAAATGATCCTAATATCCCATTTCTTAGCCAAATAGAACGCAAGTTTTGTCTACTTGAATTCCTTTGCAAACAAGTCTAATCTTTGTACACAATTTGTCCTATCATCGATTACATGTTACTCGATAATGAGTAGGCACATATCTACAGGCAGCATATTCTGACTTAGTGGTGATATCAAGGATTGCTAGTTCACTTAGCTTTGCCCATACCAGTTATCAAGCTGAGACTTATACATCCTTCAACAATAATATCTCTTTTGCTGAGATTGAGAAGTATTATGATGGGTCATGATGCTCACATGACTAAAAAATCTTAACAAAAAACTAATCATACTATGCCCATTTACCTCCTTATTGTTGGCATGAAGTATGAGGGCAAAGCAAACCAGGTTCAATAGCTCAATCACAAGCACAGCTTTCTTCCAAAAAATACATTTTTGAAGTATGAAGCTTAAAAAGATTATAGTTTAAAAATGTAAGTCAGATGTACCAAATAAATACCTCTCTTAATCAAGTTCGTTACTGCTAGTTACTAATCACTCATGTATAACTGTAGAGGTCCAACCCACCATCAAAAGAGATTACACAGCTAATGCCATAAATGAAGGGCTTCCTAAGACAAATTCAGTTACATTTATTGATCTATAGAACACTATGACTAGGTATGTTGCACATGTTGTATGTGCAACATTCACTGGATTGTTGTTATCATTGCACAACTAATCCATGAGCAGCATGTGAAATGATGTAGCCACATATGGTTCACTGCCGATCTTCTTTTATTAGTAACAAAATTTATTGTAATATTGTTATTATCATTGGATTGCATATAGCCATAATTTGTAGACACTTGTCCACTGCTTATCTTTTGCCTTGGATAAATAAATTGTATAATCTAATCATATTCACATTAGCCATCTCTTAACTATTAACCTTGGATCTATGTCATGTTTTGGTAACCTCCATGCAAAATTTCACATCACAGCCATCGATAAATTTTTCATCAAGGAAATTCATGAAATTTTAGTGAAAACATCAAAAATAAATTACCATAGAAATTTAGCATGAGAGCTCTTTACGGGAGAATGGTGAGCAAAGGTGATTGCAGATGAATTTAACAAGTCATTCTGCCAGTCCTCTGGTGAAAAACCATACTTTTTCAAACTTCCCAGCTTCTTCCTCCTAATTCTTTCTCTCACATTTTCAAGAAGCATAGCAAGCACCTCAACGTGGCTTGAGCCATCTGATGCTTCAGAACAATTTTCTTGCCTTATGGAATAAGTAATGATTGCATACCATTGTTCCGACAAATAGTCATCTTGAATTAAGTCAAGCAGCAGGTCAAGTTTCAAATTGCTGGAATTACTGTGCCCTTGTAAACACCAAGGAATGAAGTCGCTATTAAATGTCTGGAGAAAATGTTTCATATTCACTTCAACGTCAACTTCTTCAATTTGGCTAATGGACTTAGATAATATTGCCACAGGTCCAAAAATTTTAACTAAAACTGCCAGAAGTTTGACAGCATCTGAAGACTCCTACAGTAAACAAAGGCCAATAAACATTATTGAAGCTTACAAAGGGAAAAACCAATAAAGAATGTAAATGACTTTATTTTGAAAATTAACACAGCATTCATTTTACCAGTCTGAAATGATGCTATTTTAATGTCCAAGTGGATGACTGAGAGAAATCTCAAAACAGAACAAAGAGAAGAAAAACACAGAGTTACAAGCACAAAAATATAAAAAAAGAAAAACAGAACGACACAAAGAAAAGCATTAAGTGCAAAATATAAAATCACAAGAAGAAAGCATGTATGTTTAAAGGAGAAACATGCAGGTTAAAATAGCAGTACGAGTAGCAGAAGTGAAATGATTGAGCCTCAATAAACTTAATATCGGAATTACAGCACAAGCAAGGATGCAACCTTCAGGTGTCTATGTATTAGTATCAGAATATAATGCCGGATCTATTGTCATTGTGCATTTCATTTATGCCCTAACCATATCATCCCTAGAAAGCTTATTATAATTTATACGTAAACCAAATTGTTGCATGGCAAAAATCAAACTCTTTGCTTTTATAACAAGTATGTCATATTTCAAAGTACTACTAAAACTAAGTCATAACTGCATGCCTATTTAAAAGTATTAAGGGAGAAGAATCAAGTAATGAAGTCAGTCAACTAGAAGCTACCATGATAAAATATCACATCGCTATCGTTAAGAAAATGTCGTTCCAAATCCAAATATGTGGTAATAATGCATCCTACTTATTCAAAATAATGTCCTACTCCATGGGTTTTCTATAAAAAACAGATGTGATCTGAATCACTCAAAGGGGGGAATCAAGTAATGAAGTCAATCAACTAGAAGCTACCATGATAAAATATCACATCGCTATCGTTAAGAAAATGTCGTTCCAAATCCAAATATGTGGTAATAATGCATCCTACTTATTCAAAATAACGTCCTACTCCATGGGTTTTCTATAAAAAACAGATGTTATCTGAATCACTCAAAGGGGGGAAGGGTATAGAAGGATGTAATATTTGGGACAATGAGTGAATATTATTAAAGGAGAAATTGAAGCATTGTATCACAGAAACATAGTTTTAAAAAAAAACTATGACATTGATGAAAGATGACATGAGATTGGTTAAATCAAAGATGAATATGTAAGAAAAAAATTTATGAATGTGAATATTTTCTCCTGTTTAACTTACCATGGATTTAATCACTGGGAAAGTGGTCATGAACAATGGTCGACCTAAAAAGTGTAAAGGCCAGTTGTGACCCTTTTGCAACACAAGTTGATCTAATAGCACAAAAAGTTTCACAATTCGTTCTACATGCTCCTCAAAATTTTGCAAGGAATCTCCTTTTAGAATAACCTCGAGGCAGTCCTTCTGAAAGGATGCAGAGAATACACTGAGCAAATTTTTGTCCTCTTGTGAAATGTCTACAAGAATTCCAACAATGCACCTCAATAACTCTTGAAAATAACTTGCTGGAAAACTGATATTAATTCTTTGTGTTGACCTTTCATGGGATGATTGATTACTATCTTCAGCTGATACGTCAGATCTCACTAGTGATCTTCCATCTTGCTTTTTCAGGCTTGCAGACAGTAGGTAGTCATTCAATAATAACTCTACTAGAATATCGTTCATTAACTTAACAGCAAGATCACTTTCACCATCTTTTTCTGTATAATATCTGCAAGAAAACCATTTAGAGATGTCAGGTAACAAAACAAGTGAAATGACCATTGAGAAATACGGTTTATATAATTTATTCAAGTGAAAACTACCTTGATGCATTGTGTAACACCCATAGAAAACATTCTTTAAATGAACCAAATAAAGCTGAACTATCTGCAGCTGAGTAACATGATGATTGTCTTCCAGTCCAAAGATTTTGGAAAAAGTGATAAATAAATTGCTCTCCAAGGTTCACATCAGTGGGTATTGTATCCAAGAATAGAACGAGTATGGGATATGAAATTTGTTGTGATCCATAACATCCATTTCTTAAGAATTGCCAAAATCGGCCTAGGATAACTTTCTGGATGTTGCAATATGACCAACCATTTGGAATTTTTTTCGAAAAGAGCAATATCATGTCCCACATGGATGAATGGCATGATGCGTCCTTCTCTTGGAAAGCACCAAGTATAGCAGGTGAAAGAACCTTCAGATTTTCTTCATTGAAAGCATGTGGAATATTTTTTATAGAACTAGTTAGAACAGAATATGTAGCTTTGCGAACAATAGGATGTTTAGATTTCATATACTGAAGAAAACACTTATGATTAACAAGCATATTTTCAACAAAAGATATTGCAGCTGTCCTAGCTCTGGAAACAAGCTTTTGTTCTGGCAAACTTTTGTCATTATCAGAATTCTGCATTTTTACGTCAAGCAAAATGTCAATAAGGGTAGCAACTGCCAATAATGAAGATGAAATTACCTGCAACAAAAGGAAAATGACATGAATGATAGGTCAAAAAGTATTTACATAGAAGAACAACTAAACGCTAACCTAATAAGCACTAGAGGAGGAACAACTAATAGGAGGAAGTGAGAAGTACAAGAAATTTTATAAAGTACAATAACATATTAGATCTTTGATCAAATAAACTTTGCTAGGTAATACAAGAAATAGAAGCATTTCATTTAAAAAGAAGAAATAAAGCCAGGCAGTTGACACATTGTTGACTTCCTCTCTCAAAAAAAGAATAATGTTTGCTTGGTAATGGTCGCTCAAGGCTATGCTAGAATAATAACTTTGTAAAAAAACACATCTTGATGAAAAGGTAGTAAGCAAACAAACATGAGTGTCAGTCAAAAGCAGTTGATGATGAATATAAACTAATTAGTATATTATTTTCAAATTATAAATGTAAAAACATTAATAAAATTGATTCAAAGTTGACAAACAGGCTAAACTATTCATTAAATAGAAAGCAAAAATACAACAACAAAAGGCATAAGCTACTTAGAAGCGGCCACTGAAATTAGAACACCATGCATGATCCAACATAGACTATAATATACATAAGCTACCTTACTCTCTGACTCTCACATGATACAAACGGTGGAGAATAGACTTTAAGATTACCCTATATTTTCGGTTTTTGGATTTTCCTAAAATTTCATACTGCTATATTATATAAACTAATGAAACAAAACAATTATGCAAAAATATAAAATTAAATTAAAACATAAAAAAAATATGTTCACATATTGGCAAGGTCGGGTGAAGACTACATTTCAAGGCAAATTGTATGTCTGGCCTTCTGCTTCTACGCTGGAGACTGGGGAGTGTCTCTATTGTTTTTTTTTTTTTGAAAGATAACATTGCATTCATTTCACCAATTTGAAATGATACAAAATATCATCCAAAGGGATGTACGAAAAAGTATAGAAAAAAAGTATAAGTATATAGTAATTATAAACAGTATGACTATTTACCACAAAAACCAAAAGACCAAAAGATCCTACTCTAAGCCTCTTCAAGGTGGCTTATGAGTAGTAAAAGAAAGTGAAAGCTACAACTGCTTGTGTAGCTAAGATTATGATGCAGTATTACTGAGTTTGGATTAATATCACATTAGACCGATCTAATTTTTGTTGAACAATTTATCAGTTATGCATTAGTACAGGAAGTTAGAAGCATTAGTACTAGCAAGATCAAGTGCAGTTGACCAATTTTAGCCAAAATTCTAAGCCATTTAACACCTTACAAGATGAAAGAAGAGGAAGAGTGGAAGAGAAGGATAAGAAGAAGCAGACCAGACAATCAAGGGGCCAAAAAAGGCCAAGTATTAGAATGTGTTAAAGTTGATAGGGTGTGCTTAACATTTGCTGATTCCAGTGCCCAGCATTCACCACCATGAGAGGAAAGGATATGAAGTTAATTTTTATTTAAATAAAACCAAGAACAGATGAGAAACAACATGCAACAGATGATTAATAGCTAGGTTTAAAATATTGAGAACATGCATTAGAAACCCATGTGCACAAGTAAAGATCATATTTCTGCAAAATGGCACGAGTAAAACTTGGGTATGATACAAACAAGATTATGCAGTATATTCATTCCTGATTGCTCTATCATTTCATCTTACTTACAAGAGATCAAGTAACAACTAAATTTTACTACATTTAACTGCCAGCAAACTAGTTGAACAAGTATATCATTATTAAATTGAATCATCTCACCACAATATGTAAAGAAAAATATGGGCCTAATGAATGTTAAAATTTTCAGAATACAAAAGTTCAGATTCAAACACATACTTTTCAAAAAAAAAAAACACATACACGTTGGTGAATATCTTCCAACTCGTCTGAAGGTATGGTCTTGTCAAACATTGCTTGAGGTGTTGCCTTTAAATTCTCATCTAAAGATAGAAATATCTCATTTACACAAAACATCAAAGCATCTAATCTTCGTTCTTGTGCTGGGAATGCAGTCTGCAATAATATTGAAGAAAGATGACGGCTTAAAGTAAATTAGATGAGACAAATAAATCATCTATAAATTCATCTTTAGATTGTTGTTTATACTAAAACATAAAGTTGAGTCAGTGAAGTAGTCATTTTATTTATTGGATATCTCCAAACAGACAATAAAGGCATTCAGTTTCAAGAATAAAATGGTAGAAGAACTATTTATAGCTTTCTTATTCAGAATATATGGAAGAGAATCAACTCACAATCACTTTCCAGAAAGAAGAAAGGAGATCGATGTTCAACAAAACATGAAATTCTTTCATAGTAACAGAACATTCAAGAAAACATTCTCAACTGCAACTTATGCATGAAGAGAGTTGAAAGATATTTGCCTTTTCACTAGGAGCTACAACTCTTGGTCCAGACGTCTAAATGTTTAACTTTTGAAAGGACCAGACCTTCCAAGTTGATAACAGAGAATCCAGCATGCAATAATAGAAGTGCTGGCAAGAAACAGAATCAGCATAAATGACCAAGGAAAAAGCCTGGAGAACAGAGTTGGCCTGAATCAAGAACTGATTTGTTCTAGCATAGCAGGGTAATAAATTAATTTGAGACTTTAAATTAAACCCTCAATTGCATCTACACAGCAAAAAGGACTTGACTTCTTTTCTATGTCAATCTTCCCACGTCTGTAGATGTCTCTGTACAGAAATTCCCACAAGATATTCTTTTCAGAATTAAATTTCAGAAGCCTTATGTCAAATGGATCAGAATCAAATGATGAACTCAAAAAACAAAAAGCTAGAATTGATGTGGTTGTTAGTTTGGCCGAATTCCAATGAGTTTCTATTTGTCACATCATGCCAAGTTGTCAATTCCATGGTGTCAAATAGGTCAGTATATTGATGATAAACTATACTTTCATGTAACTACTTATGCTTAGAGAATAGAAAACTTGACCTAAGAAAAGTGCCACTGTTAATAAATGGTAAAAAAGATTGTTATGATGTCTAAGTTTCAAACCTCCAATGATCGCCTAGCTGCCTGGGAAACTTCCGTCAGTGGATCAAATTGGGAGTACCACCAAGGACCCATCAAAGACTTAAGATGTGGAGCCAAGCCTTTCCTAAATGTAAAATTAAAATTTCATTTTTTACACAAAGCAGCATAATTTCTATATTAAAAAGCATGGGCGTGTGGAAAACTGTATGTCACCCTTCTGGTAAGTATCATTTGAATAAAATATATAATATAACAAGTCATTCAAGCAACATATTCCAACAAAATACTTGGTCAGACCAATAAGCAATTCAATTGGATTACAGCCCAATCAATATCTTTCATTTGTATCAATTTCATGCGTTCATCGAATCTCATTATCTTAGAAATGTTAAACTTCCATTTACACAATATTGTCATCCATAAAGTAAATTTAACCTCCCAAGAACTAAAATTCACGAATGAAGCCCACAAGCCAAAACCTGAAAACCAAGTGGGCCAACCAGCAAACTGGAATACACAAAAGGTGCTCTTGGAGGAAATGGGTGGCATCCAAGATTAAAGCCTTCATCCTGTGTATGAGTCATGATTTTCTCATCCGTCAAGAACAGAAAAAATCAATAGATCACTAGAATTATACAAGTGATATTAGCCTCCATAGCTGCAACTGTCCACAATACCACCACCATCATCCACTCCAATTGTCGTGATCCACAATCAGAATTAGTTAACAGAAACAAACCAAAGTCCCAATTCCCAACCATTTGGCATCCATTTGCATGAATCTTGTCAACCCATTGGGTTTTGCCCAAGGGAATGTCTTTGTTTAAATTAAGGAAATGTAGTTTGACTATTTAAAGCAAAACATACCAAGCCCCAAAAAGGACACACTCAGAAGGTCAAAGGTGTGTTGGTGACTAATAACTCTAATACATTTTGTAAATTCTGGGTCCGCATTCAGTGTGAGGTCTGCATATGATGTGAGACTCTCCTAGAATCTCAATTTTCTCGTATATATCAGAGATTCCAAATTACATATAAAATAAGAAATGAATATAGAAAACGAAATAAACAGGCATTATTAGTTTTAACTAGACAATAAGCCAATGCAAACCTGACAACACTAACAAGACTCGTCATTGTGTCATGTGTAGCTCGACGAACTTCTCTATTGTAATCATGCAACAATTTTCTGTATTCAAATGCCTATTAAAGAAGATTAGGCAAACAGTTATCATGAAATTCAATAAATTCAACACAAATACAACAGCAAAAATGATAATAATTTTCGTCATAAGATCAGTATGCAGCAATATGTATTTTTCCCAAGATATATAGAATGTAATCATGGAACCAGAAGTAATTAGAACTTCAAAAGTATAGATCCATTTGAATGGCAGACACCAAAGTATATATTAGTAGCCTTTCTATGGAAATAAGAGGCAGTGTCAAATAACCTTAAAAACCAGATAACTTAATCCAACTCGGTTCTTATACCACATTTTCTTTGAACCCACAGTGAATGTCATTTTGTCCAGAGAAATTCGAAAATGTAAATTGCTAGCAAAACATCTTCATGGTAGAGAGTTTTTTATTTAATAAAAGTAAATTAAACTGAGACGTGAATAAGCAACATGCAGTAAGAACCACATATATAACAATGTGTTCCAGCAAAATACATCCGGTAGTCAATCCAATAGCGATCAAATTTGATCTAGTTACAGACAAAAAACATTACTACTCAGCAAGATAATTGAACCGTCACATGATTTTCAGTAAAGAAAATAGAAAAAAGATCAAATAATTTGCCAACTGAGACGTGTGTAAGAGTTTAGAAAAGAGAAAGAAATGTGCAGCGAAAACTATTGGAATAAAAATACCAAAATTTAGACAGTATTAATGCCATAGAAAAATGGTGAAAGAGGTATACCCACTGTGGAAGAATTTGCAATATTTCTTCGCTAGACTTTTGCTTAAAGAGAATTTCCAGTGTTGTAAGAGCTTTGAGCTGTGCAAGAAGAACATGTCAAAATCAGTAACTTATAGGATCCTCAGAATATACAAACACAATAGTAGCAATTAACAACCCGCCCTAACAGTTTAAGATTGCATATTCGGATATTTCTGCATCTACCTTCTGGAAGAAGTTACACAGAATCGGGAACTGGAAGATCCTAGGCTTGATCAAGTAGGTGATGAATAAAAACTCTGGCCAGTGCTAGTTTTTACTCAACATTAACAAATCATACGCCATACTTTGATTAGATTCTTAGATTTACTAAGATTTTAGTATTAACTTATTGTTCAAGATATCTAGCAAATACGGGTCATTGTTAATTTTCTATAAAAATGAATTTATTGAAACAGTGAGTTATTAAGAGCTATACAATGTTTAATTCTGAGATTTGATGGGCTTGTGTTAGCACATCATTCACTAATATATAGCCAAATAGCAACCAGATTGTCGTCATAAAGAATACTTCGAAAATAATAGCTCATTAGCAAATATATTCTTACTTCTTTTTACGAGTTATACATTGCTGATTTTGATTAAATGATTACTTGTCCTAAAACCTTAAGAGCCAGAAAGAGCACAATCCATCCTTTTAGATTCTTAGCAATAAAGAATGCCATAGCATAATCCTGAACAAAAGTGAATCGCTTTAACGAAAGTTCACTCAGTCATCAAAAGGCTTCACCTTGCAGCTGCTTCATCTTAATTCACATCCACAATTTTCTTCTGGTTTCAACCTGCTTCTTCTCTCCTCCTTTCTATGTCCAGTACCTTGAATTCTATCCAGCTTGGAATATTTCTTGATTCCGGATTTCATCTTTTAGATAATAAACAAATCATTATTGGCTTCTTAAATGATATCTCCTATGGCTCAAAACCAGACGATGAACCGTAATCAAGATTTCAGAAAAAGTGATCGGGACTGGCAATGGATCGACAACAGCAACAACAAAATCATTTTATTGTTACCTAACCATTTGGGTTCAGCACCATGGATTTTTGCTGCCTCTGAATTTTGTCTAAGGCACTAATGGAACCAAGATTGATCATCGAATGCAAAAAAATAAATGGAAATTAGATCAGATAAAACAAAGTGGGCATGAACTACCTCTCAGGAACTGGTGGGACCTTCTAACTTAGCAAGGTATTGTGAACACACTACCATCACTAGGAGTTTGAGGCATAACGAACCAAACAACCAGCACCTATGAGGGGAGACATGCTCATCCTCTCGTATTTTTTTCCAACTCTTATCCCTGACTTCTTCTTCTCTACCTTCCATTTAAAGTTGTTGATGCCCTTGTGGACTATCCGCACTCTTTAAGGGATTTGAAATACATCAATGTTCCTACAATTTAAGGATCTAAAGTGCCCTCAAGGTATAGTGCGAAAATGAGGTTTCCATGAACGGAAGTATGCTGTTCGAAAGAACATGCATGTAACTTCTGGAGTCAAAAAAATGCAAAATGGAGTTTCAGCACAGGCAAAAATAGTTATGGAACGTCTGGAAAGTACAAAAGCATTATTGTTTATGTAATAAGAAAATATTAAAAAATCATGACATCAAGTATATATTCAATTATGGCAAAATTTAATGGAAGATTTATCTAACCTACATTTCGATAAACAATCATATCAGCTTTTTGACGAGTAAAATTAAACAATGTATTTCATTGAGGTATATGACTTCCATGACATGAAAGTGCAGGCGCATAATGGGTACCAGAATCCAATTGCAGATGTTTCAGTCTTTTGAGAACCAAAAACTCATTACATTACCTTTGTCGTGGGATCTTTTCTACCAAGCCTCTTCAAGTGTTGTGCCATTTCACTGTCAACATCCTGCAAAAGAAAATGATAATCAGTAATGAAGGTTAGACCATACAATTCTTGCAGTGTGCATACAAGTTAAGAACACAAAAATGGAGGTAATGAATCAATAAAAGATGACAATGTATAAGGTAGTGAAAAATATATCACCACTCTGCAATCTGCATCAAAATATATCTTTAGAATTTTTTTTTAAAACATCACCTTTACATAGCTCAATTCCAAACAATTACTCACCTACATGACAGTCACAATTAAGCACAAGAGAATTGCAAATCGTAGGAAAAAGAAATACTACTTCTTGTTGCTTTATTAGATTCAGTAGGACACTTATTGGCTATATGCAACTACAAGGATCGTACCAATTTAAACTCGGTCCATACTGATCGACACATGCATATATTACACTATCTTTTTCCACTACCAATTAGTTAGCGCAGTTAATCTACAAATTGACCACGTATCCATGAAAGTTATCCACCTAAATTAACAAGATCAAAGCTAGTCAGAAAGAAGGAAAAGAAAAGATAAAATTTATCGAAAAAGGCTCACAAACTAATCGAGAACACCCCAGGTTAAGAACAAAAAATTACCAAAAACGGCATAGAATCTTCAGCTGATGAAGAGGAATCGACCCGGGAGCTCCCTAAGTAACCTCCAAAGCCAACGCTTGAGACTCCCGACGGCAACAAAGCAGCAGCCAAGCTAAACACGATCAACAATTAACAAAATACACGAAAGTATGCAAACCCAGCAGCCGAAAGAATTAAATAAAAATCTTCACTAATAATAAGAGGAGGAGGGCAGAGGACAAACCTGCTACTCGAAGGGCGCGTCTTGCTTCTCGCACCATCCCCCTTCGGCTTCCCCATAATCTGTGACGAAGAATCCCAAACTGCGCGGAACTGTATGAGGGATCGCCGGAACCCTAAACGGAACAGCGGCGGGAGAGGGAGGAGAGGAATGCGGCGTAGTTCTTTTCAGCGTCCGAGAAGGGAGAGCACGAAGAAAAGTTCGGATGCAATAAAGATTGTATGGTTGGATCCGAATCCGCGGTACGAGGATCCGTTGCCGGTTAGAAACCATACTTATTTTTTCTAGAACTCTAACGATGATCACAACTATTCATGTTACCTAAAAAATAAGGAACTTAGTTCCCAAGGAAATTCTTATGGATACGATCGGTTGAGATTAATAAGAAGGCCTTAGTAGTGTAGAATAAAGTCTGCACATCAAAATTAATTAGATAACTTTCTAAGACTATACTTATAGAATAAAGTAGTCATCTTCAAGCTCTTTTGAGATATAAAGATAAAGAAAAAATTATGGAATAAATGGGTATATACTTATTATGTAAAAAATAAAAATATTCATACAATAACTATACCTAGACAAACAAGCTAGATGTTAAAAAAATGATGAAAAGTAGATATGTATTATAATGTCGCCCTCAGCTAGCAGTGGCATTAATTAGGAAAATCATAATCGGTACAATTTAAAATATATTGGTGGGTATACTGTCAAATAAGACTTGGCTGAGTTTGATTTATGACTTTATTACTAAGCCTAGAGATATTTTTATTATATAGTTTGTTTTGCATCAGAAATTAATGATTGTAGATAAACTATTTAAGTAGGGCCTACAAATATAAGGGAGATATCAACTATGTTTGGTTGCAGTAGAAACCTTAAAACATTTGCAGACTAAATGCAAATATAGCAAAACTATATGAAGTGATTTATTGAAATGAAATGAAGAAGTATTGATATAAACTACATAAGAAACTACAATCAATACAACTGCTAGAATAGTTAAAAGGAGAATATAAAAAGGACAACTTGTGCAAATAGTAATAGCAGAGTTTATGAATCACATTTAGGATGAGAGAAACTGTAGATTATTTAAACAACAAGTAAGAGATGAAATTATCATTCTTTAGTATATTGACTGTAACCTTAAATCTTTAGAAAAAAAATTTAAAATATGTATAGGTGTAAAAGATATATATATATACTATTTGTAAAAGTAGCAATGGTAAGAGCATGGATAAGATTAAGTGATGGGTTAAAGTTGAAAATTTATCTCTCAAGCTTTGCCATTTTATTTCATATATAGGTGTTGATTGAGGGTTTTGTTCCCTCTGCTGCAAGCATCAAGGTCGCTCCCATGAAGTTGATTTAAAACCCGCTCCCATGAAGTTGATTTAAAACCCTTCACCTTAGATATAAGGGAGAGGGAGAGTGTAAACCCCATCTTCAAATCTTATTTTTAGAAAGAAAAAAAACGGGTCCGGTTCAGATGAACCGGCCAGCCGGCCGGTCCAGCTGAACCGGTTCGGACCCGTTTCGAAGGAGGCATCGCGGGCGAGAAGAGCCGCGCGATGCCCGCCTCCATCCTCGACCTCGCGACGCCCTCTTCATCGCGAGCATGCTTTCCTCGCCCATAGCGGAGCAGCGCCGACGCCCGCATTTCGTCGTTGGCCGCTGCCCGCCGTCCGTCGACTGCCACCGGCTCCCGTCGTCCACCGTGCGCCACTCGACGGAAAAGGGAGCTCGGCGACCCACCCTTTTCCCATGTTTTCTCCCATCTTCCGCAGCAGAGCAGCCGCCCCCTTCTTCCGTCGCCAGCAGCTGCTGTCGATTGCAGCCCGCGTCCGCCACCCTCTCCTCTCCGCCACGACGAAGGGAGCTCAGCGGAGGTCTGCTGCCGACGCGCGCCCCTTCTCCGTCTGCACCCACTCCTTCGCGAGGCCACCTCCCTCATCCACGGCAGAGCAGCGCCGACGCCCACAATTCCGCCGTCGGTCGCTGCCCACCGTTCGTCGGTGGCCGCCCATCTCCATCGCCAGTCGCGCATCACTCCTTGCAGAAAGGAAAGCTCGACGACGGCTCCTCCCTCGCCTTCGCGACCACCCGCAGCAGAGCAGCTGCGTCCGCCGATAGCATCCGCAGATCGCCGTCCGTTGTCCTTCCTCCGCGTTCGTCGTTCGCCCTCCGTCGCCCGCAGCAGAGCAGCGCCGGTGCCGCTCCACCTCATCGGTGTTCGTCGCCTGCCGGTCGACATCTGCTGTGCATCGTCCCCCGTTGCAGAAAGGGGAGCTCGGAGGAGGGATATCCGCAGTGCGCGACCCCCATTTCCTCCGGAATCTCCCTACTTCATGTCCGCAGAAATTCGCCAGCTGCATCCACCGTCCCACGCCCAGGTCGTCGGAGTAGCGTTCAGCCGCTGGAGTTAGACCTGCTCGCCCTCTCTGCGAGCTCGTGGGCCGCGTCGGCCCTGAGTCCGACGCAGGAGGCAGCGGTTGCGCTGCTGCTATCCGCTCGACCCTCTGCACACCGGCGGGAAGTGGAGCTACGATTCCGCTCACCTCGTCGGCAACTCTCCGCCACTCCGCATCTTCTGTGCGATCGCAAGGTTAGGAGCCCCGTTTCCCCTCTGTGAACGGGCGGTTTCACCCTCCGGCGAACTCGCCCTAAAGTTCGCCGGTGACGCCACAAAAAAAGTGGATTTTTAGCGTTAATGGCCGGATTTTTCGCAGGCCATCGTTGATTCCCTCCCGTGCGAAGGCTTCCGGAGCTCGTCGTCAAGTTGGCCGATAATTTCACGAACTCCGGCGAGGTGGCGGCTAGGGTTCCGGCGGCCGGCATTACTATTCCAGTGAGTGAATAGTGTTTCCGAAAGGTGATGTGTTTTCTTCCTTAATCGTGATTAGTGATAAGTTAAGTGCGTTTAGTGTTAATTAAACCCACTTAGTGTAAATAAAAGGGGAACTTAGGTGATGTGTTTTATTTTCTAAATTACGATTATTGATTAATTTAAGCATGTTTAGTCGTAATTAAACATACAACGCTTAGATTAATTTAAACATACTTAATATTAATTAACTAAGCTTAGTGGATTAATTAAACATGATAAATTAAGTTAAGTAAAAATTAATGATTTAATTGAGTAGAGTTAGTGAATGGGTTGAGTTGAACTCAATTTAAGTAGTTGGGTTGGATTTGAATTGAATTTGGGCTCAGGTTTGGTTTGAGTTAGTTTTGGGTCAGACTCAACTTAAGCCAGGTCAACAGCTTGGATCGGGTCAACCACGTTGACCGAGTCCACCGCGTTCACCGGATCCACCGCGTTGACCGGGTCCACCGTATTGATCGGGTTTCACCGTGTTGACCGATCAACGTTGACCGGGTCAATTGTTGATCGTTGACCAGTCAAAATAATAATAATATTAAAATAATAATAAATTATTAAAAATAATTTAATTTTTCAGCGCCCGCCGCTTGCCGGTAGTCGTCTGCTGTGCATCGTTCCCCGTCGCAGATGGGGGGAGCTCGGAGGAGGCAGTGCGCGAACCCCTTTTCCCCCATTTTCCCTCTTCGCGGGAGTAGCAACCGAGTCCGCCATCCATCGTCTCACTGCCCACCATCCACAGCCGTTGTTCGTCGTCGTTCCTCTTCGCCGTGACGAGGAGAGCGACGAAGGCCTGCTGCTGTCGAGCGACTCCTTCCCGCTGTAATTTCCCTGTTCCGCGAGCAAACCCCCGCCGTCGGTCGCCCCACACCGTGGCTACCGATCCGCTGCTCCGAACGCCAGGGGGAAGCAGCTACGGCCTCCGGCGAGCTCGGGAGGAGTCGGCTCCCCGAGATTTCGACCTTCGCTGGGTCGATTTGGTCGACGCGGCCGAGAGGTCCACCGGCAAATTTACAAGGGAAGAACTGCTCGTTTCTTCCCTCCCGCCGGCCGCCGCTTGTTCTGCTTTCGCTGGGTGTTCGTGAGCTCGTAGGGGTCCGCGATTGTACGTGTGCAAGTGTCCCCGAGGTCTCGCCGGCTAGATCACCGATGTCCCTTCAGCCGCGATTTCACCGACGAGGAGCGCGGGCGAAGGAAGCGGTGGAGGTATCATCCGCCCCTTTTTCTTCTTTAATCATGCTTAAGGATTAATTAAGCATGGTTAACTATAATTAAGTATGCTTAGTATAAAAATAAGTTAATGTATGCTTAGATTTAATTAAGCATGTTTAGTATAAATTAAACAAAGTTAGTTATTTGATTAAGTGGATTAATTAATAGGTTAAGTAAGTGGTTGGGTTGAACCGAATTGAAGTTAGTTGGGTTGAGTTTGAGTTAAGTTTGAGTTCGGGTTAAGTTTAATTGGGTGAGCCGGATCAACTAGTTGAAACTGGTTCGAGCTCGAGTCATAGATGTTATTATGTTTGATTCATATTAAATAGAGTTAAAATGATTTAACTAGAATTTTTATAGAATTTATAAATTTTATGTTGTGATTAAATTGGATAATTAGGGTAATTAGATTTTCGAATTAATGGAATTAGGAAAATTATGATTTAATATATTTATTTCTAAAAATTAAATTTTTACAGAATTATTAAAAATTGTTTATAGATTAATTAAGGTGGTATAGTTGATCAATATGATTAATTAAATTGTTAGAATAATTTATTTATGGAAATAGATATCTATTGAGGTCTTATGATATAATTTGAATATAGTCATATATATGACTAGGGTTGGTTGATGTCTAATTGTAGTAGTGTGGTTATTTGAGTTGATTTATCTATTTGGTTGATTAAAGAGAAATTGAATAAAAATTGGGTGAGGTTGAGTAGAGGGGTTGTTGTCAAGATGATTATTTGAGATGTGTTATTTACGCATGCTTGTTTGGTTGTCTTTAATTTATTTTAGGAGATTGTGTTGTTGTGCTATTGCTTAACAAGTCACAACTAAGCTGTGATTTGTGTAGAAAGAAATTACTTGCTGAATTGATTGCTTGCTTGCATTAAGAAACACGGCCAAGCTGTGATTCTTGTTAAAGATCTGCTTAAGACTCAGGTGAGGATTTATGGTTTCAAATTTTATTTGACCTACTACAGATACTGAGTCCTAAGGGTCGTTGTTAAATATTGTGCATGCTGATAAGTTATATATCTGTTTGATTGCATATTTAATTAGCATGTGATTTATTGAAAAGTTATATCATGCTAGTTGTGTATGATGTTTTTATATGCATGTTATTGACATGAGTCTGAAAGTTATAACATGATAGTTCATGTATGATGTTATCATATGCATGCTCTTGTTATAAGTTTGAAAGTGATATCATGCTAGTTCATGTTGATGTTGTTTACATGCTTGCTCTTGATATGAGCTGAAAGATATACCATGTTGGTATGTGAATTTTTGCTATATGCATACTCCTAATGTGAGTTGAAAGATATGCTTTGAGGGTATATGTATGATGCTGTTATATGCATAATGTTGATATTATGCTCATGTGATGTTATTTTTGATATGTTCATGTTGCTAGAGTTGTAGAGACACCTAATAAGAACATGGAACATGAGAACATGAGATAATAATTTGAGACACTTTAGGTTAATGTGATAATAATACCTAGAGTGGTCTGGTTAAACACATGACTAAGAACTTGGGTTCTTAAGCTGATATGTGCCAATATATGGTGAGGAGTCATGTGCTAGCAATGGTAGAAATGCACGTTCGGTTGACTTAGTCACTAATACTTTGGTGTAACCGGGATCTCACTTCGGTGTAGAACTCAACTTATTTATGTTACATCATAGTAGAGGGTGTACTAGGAACAGTACCGTCTCATGCGCTACTCAGGTTAGGGAACCTGATTGACACTGGGATGCTCAACAGATGTGGATCCCTGAGCAGTCCTAGTTCATTGGTAGCATATGCAGTGGGTCTCAGCGGGCCAGGCTGTAGACTGATGTGGCTGGTTGATTTTGTATGGTGATCCTGCCATGGGGCAGAATTACAACGATGTATGGTACTTATGATTTGAAAGAAGGGGTGTCGTGATCACCAGCTCCTTCCGCCAACGTCAGTGTACAGGCTTATAGGACAGAGACATAGAGTTGATATTGACGGGTTCATGGAAATCTCTGACGAGGGGTTCACTTTGAACATAAGAGGCTCCCTTACGTGTAGAATGGTTAGATGATGAGATAATAATTGAAGTGATATTATATCTTGATTTAGTGGTATTATTATGATCATATTTTTCATATGTTGTTATATGCCATGTTATGATCATGTTCATGATGTTCTTATTTGTTGTTTGATATATTATGGATATGTTTAATATGAGATTTAAGTGGATATATTTTCTTGTTGGTTTGTACAATGCCTTATGCCCATTTTTAGGGAGCTCTCTCTGTAGCCTCACTGAGTTTCGCGACTTAGATGTGCATATTTTTTCCCTGTTGCGCATGTTACAGGTTGGCCATTGGCAGGGGGGTGAGGAAGAACCTAGGTGGTGGACAATTTTTATTTTGTAATCTAGATAGAGATGTGAATGAGTAGTATTAGCTTGAATGTACAATGTAATTGCTTCCGCTTTGTTTAAATAATAAAATAGTAGTGTTTTGTGATACTTTTAGTCTTGTATAAGTTATGGTGTTGTAGTACAACTTATACGGCAGTTGCCACGTGCCTAAAGGTGGTTTGGGGCGTGACTCATCTTGCAATTTTCAATCTTTAATTGCAAGTAGGGTTTGATTATAGTGGATGAGCTTTGTTTGTAATAAACACCTCTTTTAGTATCCATGGCTGACTGTTGGGGTAGTGACCAAGAATTTCTCATTTGCAATATCAGCTTGCTTCCATAGATGTTTATGAATTTTAGCATTTTTAAATATATCTGCCAAAGCACCTGCAACATTCACATTCTTCTCGGTGAGGCCTTCAACGCTAACAACAACACAATGTTCATTTAGAAATCTTAATCTCTTCTGTGTAACCATAGAGTGGAATTCTCTTGATGTCTTTTCAATCACATTTGCTGAAGAATAGTTGTTTCCTTCAGTGTTTGCTAGCTTGGGATGTTTGGATCTGCAGAACTTTCCTTCATGACCTTTCTGCCTGTACTTATAACATATCCTGACAGATCTACAAATTCCTGCTTGGTGCCCTTTTCCTAAGCATCGGAAACATCTGTTTTGTTCCCTCAACTTGGCAATGGACATACTTAGATGTGTATGGTTGTCCGTTATTTGTGTTTTGACTTGATGTCTCTCAATACAATTTTTGCGAGTGACTTCTGCATGTGAAGGTTTGGGTATGCTGCTATGTTCCTTTCTGCCAAACAATGTTTGTCTTTGCTGCACAGAGTTTTTGGATTGCAACCGATGATCGCTTTTGATTCTCCCTTCCATTCTTGTCCTTGGGACAAAATCTTGGTCCCTATATATAATGTTTGCATATCCCCTTTCAATCTGCCTGAGAGTGCATGTTTTTAAATTGATATGTTCAAAAGTTGGTTTGCTTATGCACCGAGATTTCTCTATTATTATTTGGCTTTTCTCATATATTTCTTTTCTCTCATGCGAACACTGTCAAAAAGAGGTTTTAATTTGGTTTTAATAATAGTAGCAAGTGAGGTTGGATTAAATGATGCTTTATTGTGGTTTTGGGTTTTGAAAAGATGCTACTAGAGAGGGGAAAGGACTTCCTTCCTCCTCCTATGTTGTTTCTTTCCTCTCTTACTTTTCTTTTTTTTTCTCTCTCTGTTTCCAACCGCATGAAGGCATCGATTGGTTTTAGATATATGCAATTTGGTTTTGACGAGGACTCCACTGTTGCTGGGTTCTCATTAGTTGTTCGCAAGAAGATTGTTAAAGTAGGTTTGTCTTTTGAAAATGAAGCATGGTGGAAATTGAGTGGGAGTGGTGATAGAATTTGAGGTGGGGAGCTCTCGGCAAAGGGGAGAAAGAAAAAAAAAGAGTAATATGTATATAAAGAAGGGTATGAAAGGAAACATGAGGGTGATTGGTAAAATATTATTATGTTCTTTCACCTTTGGTTCGTTGTTGTTGGATATTTTGACTCTTCAATTGGTTTTCTCTTGCTTTAGTGGTGATTGTTTTTGTTAGCTATTATTGTTCATCGTGAACAGTAATAAGGTTATGGGAATAAGTAGAAATCATTAGTAGTATGGTAAATAAGGGTATTATTTTGGTTTTATTGATTATTTATTTTGGATTTAACTAAAAGGATTATTAGGTCATGTAAAGGATTATGCTCCTAGTTGGTTCTGAAGATTTGGTCTACAACTCAGGTCTGCACTCAGGTCTGCTACATTGAACACTTGAGTATGTGGATTAAAATTCAATAAAGTCTTAGAATTTTCCTATATATTTATTTGTATTTTTATTATAATTTATCTTTGTTGAATAAATTGCGCATAGTCATCTTTTATGATACGTTTAATTGGATGCTCACATCCTAATCATATATATAAATATAGAAACACCTAGTCGATTTTACTTATATTATGGTTCAAAATAGGATTAGAAGATTTTTTACACGGTATTCCCCCAAGTGTCGTGAATGGTCGCCACCGTGATAGTTCAAATATGAAAAGTAGGGGATGCAGTTGTCTCAAACACTTTGCAACAGTTGAAGCCAAGAATATAATTGGTAAATTCACCGTGGCACGCTTCTGTTATATAAGGGTTGGGTGATAGATTCCTTTCCACACGTAGTAGTCAATGGATCAGTTGACAATGACAATTGTCCTAGATGCTTTAAAGGCATACCGACGGTAGTCCACATCCTAGAGTTAAATATATGTGTAGGATTTTTGATTAGTTGTAATAGAAGGAGTTTGTTTTTGCAATGTGACCCTGTTTATAGTGTGTAGTATTACACAGGTGTGTGTTCGATGTACCTACAGGAAGATTACACGAATGCAATAGTATTGCTAGTGTGGATCAAGGTAAATAGCTAATGAGACTAGAGGAAAGGGACCCATAATTACTTGCCCTCTTTGTTAGTATCGGTGTGACGGGCATAGGCAGAGACATAGACAGATACTGATGGGCTTATAGGTAGTCCTCAGCCAAGGCATATTCTAAAGCATAGGCTGACAGCTTGTGTTAGGAGATAGATAATGTATCAATAATACGGTAAAGACACAGACCATAACTTAAAGGCAAGAGACATGAATTTAGGATACACATGGAATAAATTTTGATATTTCATTACAGCAAGTTATATTTACATGTTAAGGTTTATTTTATTTTCTGTTATTCAACAAGTTATAATGTTATTATGTTTGTATGTTATTACTTGACTTTATCTTTGTGGCACATGTAAATACACATGTATCGTTCGAACTTGATGTCCTATTTTTCTTAAGATCATTTTTTCGTAAGCACTAAGCCACAAGGCTCAGCGTATTTTATTTTTATGTGCACATGTAACTTGAGGTAGGAATGATGATCATTTATGAGTATTAAGCTACTAAGAGAGTAGTGTCCAAGGCTATATGAATATTGTTTGAGAGATTATGTGAGACATTATAATTAATAGAATGAATCACACTATTATTTTAATTACTTCTAAATACCTTGTATGGGTTTGCATATTCATACATCAGTTGCCATGTCGACAGACTATTAGCACATGATATTATAACAATGCTCAAATATTATTCCTGGTAGTTGAGTTTTGTTATTACTAAATAAGTTATAAGAAGCAAGAATTTATGTGTAATGGTGTAATTATATCATAATAATATAATATTCTATAATTTATTTTATTTGTAAAAAATCTCATAGCTTTAAATATATAACTCAAATATTGTAAGTAACGGATGGACTCTTACTAAGTGATTTTAAAAAAAAATGAATGTGCCACCTAGCTTATTATACAAAATTTAAACTATATGGTTATGTCAATGGTTATGTAAAAAGAAATCAAAGCATAGTTTATACCAAATAGACTAAATTATAATTTAAGATTATTTTCAGTTGACTATTAGATTTTTAATTTTCTTACGTGTGATTTGGTCTTAATTTTTATCCCTAATTTGAATCTAATAGATTGATCAAAACTTTTACTAAATCCATCAAAATTTATACGAGAAAAAAATTATTCAATAAAAACTTGTTTTCACTGAAGTATTACACTCTTGAGGATATGTTTCACACTTATATCATCTAAAATGTACAATAGAAGAATAAAGATGTAAGATAATGTTTCTTAAAATAGATATGCATAAGGACACACTCACTCAACCCAAAATACATAGCATATGACCAAAATAGGGTGCAACACTTAGACTCAGATTTACAATGGTGTAGAATGATTCTTTACCACAAGTTGGGTCATGTCAAGAACATAGAGTTCTAAAAATAAATAGAATTATTTCTTATAAAATCTCATAAACTTCAACATTCAAAATGAGCAGTTGGTATAAGAAAGGAAATTATTGAGTGTGGTTGTATTTGTTCTTATCGTTCTTTGCCTCCCAAGCTTTTAAAGCATTTGTGAATGCTGATAATATCAAGATATCACGCGACATGTCCATTAAATAATGTCCATTAAATAATGCGATCCTCTAATGCGTTACCAAATTAATTAGAAGTGTGTCATCAATGGATCAATATGTAATGTTTAACTACATAAACCAATATGACTATTTATAAATAATTCAGATGGTTTTATAACTTGTATTGTGAATTGTTACTGGGCACTTACTTAAGTAGTGATATTTTCTTAGCCACTCCAAAAATTAGTATAATACATAAATATAAGTAGTACTCTTTTCTTTTATCTTTTTACAAGCACGAACATAATGCATACAGTTATCGATAGGCAGAAAAAAAAATAGTATGTATTTTTATATGCTAGTTAAAGCATTATATATATATATACATATCATGGATTTATGTTGATACAATAGTAAATAATTTTATGTTTAGTATAATTTAATACGTGTTGAATATATTTATAGCTATTCAAGATGACTATTCTTCAATAAAGCAAATCATGTTGGTCTTACAAAAATAAATATAGGGTTTCAACTTATTCCTTCTAGAGAAGGGCAAATTTGCTTATTACCAAACCATGCCCCTGTTGCCACTCTTATAGATATAGGTCATTTGAAAATAAGCATCAACAATAGGCAATGATTAATAATGGCTCTGATGAGTGGTTTCACTAGAATAGGTAATAATGAGATCATTATACGTCATATATTAAACCCATCATTTTAAGGGGGTACTCATCTTAGGCATATGATATACGACACTTTGGATATATTGAGGAAACAAAGTAATTAATATAGTAGCTTTAGAGGCTTGTGTACACAAGCTCCTAACGAAGGATCACCTAATCTTACCCATGAATAAGGTAATGAAATTAACTATGACATTGCAGGATAAATAAATATATATGTATATATCAAAGATAAAGCCCTCGTGCTACATTGCCAAAAAGTTAAAACACAAAAAGAAATAGGGTTTCAAGGACCACCAATGTAGAAAAAAATGGTCCTGCTAAATGAATTAGGTCATATTCCTCGGTGCTCAATCAGCAAAAGTCACGTACACCATCTTTTTCTGGAGTTCTTGTCTACTTTCCAATTGTGTGGGCAGCCCATCAGTCACCGGAAGCTCATAATTGGGGGTCATTTTTTGGGACCATCCTCGCAATTGACAAGGCATGTCAATTCATCCTCTCCTTTCGCCTCCCATGGTGGTCCATGTTTTCTTAATTTTCCTCCTCCTCTCTTGCCTGATCTACTTGAATTCCTGTGAAGGATGCTGCTTTGTCAAGGAACACCCAACGCTTTGGCTCACAAATGGAAGCAGCTCATGATTTGGAAAGATGAATATATATATATATACTTTTATATATATATATACTTCATCATTCTTCAATATGCAGTGTATGCTCTGAAGAAGTAACGAGGAAAACACATCAAGATCTTTATATATTAAGTTAAACAACGACGTCTGGATCCGTCCTTCGTTGACGATATAATTAACATACAACGTGTGGATATATTTTGAGAGGGAGAGAGAGGGAGGGATTAATGGAACCTTCCTGGTGTCACCGAACGATGGACCCTACGATTCTAATGAGGTTGGTGGTGTTCATCCATGCCGCCTCTCCATTATTTTCTTGTTCAACTACAAGTCTATAAAAGAAAGCCAAATAGAGGTAATCAGAAGAGAAAGCCAAATGGAAAAGAGAAAAATAAAAGAGAGAGAGAGAGAGAGAGAGAGAAGGATGGCAAGATAAAGGAGAAAGAAGATTAGGGCAATGGGCATCATGATCTCCAGCTTCTATGCGTCTCTTCAGATGGGTTTGTCAAGGTGGAGAAGCAGGGCACGTGCATTACCAATAATTCGCTGGATGAAAGCTGCTGCTTCTTCTTCTTGTTTTAATTTCCACCTCTTCTCCTCCTCATCCTCCTTCTTCGTCTTCTGCTTCTTTTTCTTCTGAATGAAACTTATACTAACACTACTTCAACTATGTATATATACTACTTCTTTTGAGGAAAAACTAATACTGTAAGCTACTGCTTTTAAGGAAACTACTATTACTAATTTGTTTTCAGGAAACTTCTGCTGCTTTTGATGAAAACTATATATACTACTACTAGCTATCGGTGCTTCTTTTAGGGAATTAGACTTCTCCTTCTTCTTCATCTCCTTCTTGTTTTGAGGAAAACCACTATAAATACTGCTACTTCCGCCTTTTCTCTTCCTTTGATGGAAACCATTACTGTTTCTTCTTATTATTATTCATAATTACTTGATGTGAGAATAAAGGTGCTGAGTTCTTCATGCATGTGCTCATCTTCTCCACCATGCACAGCCAATCTCATTTGTTAAAATAATTATGGAGAGATCTTCCTGCTGCTGCTGCTTCAAGCTTACAGGTTCTCGTAGGTAATTATTACATATTAATTAGCAGGCTTAATTATTTCCCCCATCCAAAAAGGGAAGATTAATTGGCTTCTTCTTCTTCTTCTTCTTCTTCTTGGATGCAACTAATTAGTAGTGGATTATTGTCTCTCATCAGGTTAGATTTCATTTTAATTATTGAGCTTCCCTATTTTGTGCAGTTTGTCTGTTTTAATGATGTGCACGGATACATATATATTAATATGATTTGGGATTTTTGCTTTGCATTGTAAACAAAAAAAAAATCTCTTCTTCAGCAAAGGGGCGTGACATAAAATATGATATAAAATAGTTGTAGACCTTCCTGCAGGCTACATCAAACATCGAATTCTCCAACAGTGTATATGATCATTCTTTTTCATCACATATTTAATTTACCGTATATAAGTGCATAACTATTCATTCTCATTTTCCAGAAAGGCTTCCAGGTTGGTGGTTTTGTCTGCATCTCTTCTCCATACGATGCCATCGTAATTGAGTCTCTTTTTTTATGTGATTATTTTTTCAAATATGCTTCTTCTTTTTAACTAAGTATTGTGATATTGTTTTTAAAACTTAGGTGAGTATTTAACTCATAAATATTGTATGATACTTGGTTAGACATGATGGTGGGGCTGCCTCAAACATGTCATAATTGAGATTCAAATTTGGGTCTTCTATATAAATTTGAGATTCACCGATAAGCACCTCTACATGACATCGCATAATAATGCTGCTCAGTTAGACTCGTTTTAAATAACTTTTACACTCCTAGCATATTTTTTTATATTTTACATTGATTTAAAGTTAATTTTATATTTATTTCTGCTCCCAAATGTTAAAGATATTTTTCTGTGATATTCCAAAAGAAAAAAAAAACCATAAGTATCAATTTGGGATCATATAATGACTTTTAATAGATCTTACCCAATAATCCTAATTATATCAATTCAAACCTAATAGGTGATTAAGATGTTTAATTTCTAATATTTATGTTTTTTTAGAAGCCCTGCAAAATTATGATGGAAAAAATGGTCAAGCAGATGAGATGATGAGGTTGAGGAATGCAAATGGAAACACACACCCGCGCACGCACGGACCATATAAACTCGAGTCTTCCTTTAGGTCAACATTTTGACTTCGACGGCGGCGACCGCACCCCACATTTGAAACACGGTCCACTCTCCTCTCCTTCAACGGCGATCGGCTGATCGTACAGGAGCGGTCGTCGGCCACCATGATTTGATGTTTGACCTCCTCTTTTACTTTTTCTACGGTCAACGAGACATACTATTGAAAGCAGCAAACACACTCATCGCTCAACGCCCTGTCATGCTCTCATCATTCTTCCTGCTTCCTGGCTCCTCAGAGATTTAAAACTTTATTCGTTTCGTGCAAAAGTCAGACACTGCGTAATCATAAAAAAAAGTATTTTGATATATATATATAAGTCTTAAAATTATTTATTCATAAAATACATATCCTCTATTTAAAATGAGTACATTGTTAGAAACCCTATGAACTAATACATCTTGGATTGATATAATCAGTCTAAGTTAATGTACGTTAGTAATTCTGAGCTGAAATATTATCTCTTATTTTAATCATTCAGTATGTATCTTAAGTTTGAATGAGTATGATTCAGATGTGTTCCTCTACATGTATGCTTACTATTAAAAATTAATATATCTTATATTGGTCTTATCATCATATGTCTCATTTTGATCGTTAGTTATCTATGTCTGTCTGGAGTATCCTATAAACTAAATTTACTAATATATATATACATATATAATATATGGAAAAGCACAGTACTTTTTATTTTTAAAAAAACATTTTCCAAATGACAAATTGGCACATCCACTCATGAAGGAATGATTTCAAGCTTGGGGCACACTGATTCCCTCTTTCCTTTTCCCTCTTGCAGAATTATTAATCCCAAGTGGCATCCTTCTCCTTCGCCCGTAGGGCATGGTGGGTGCGCACATTGAACACCCCATTAATTAAGCCCTTATTCCATCATAAATACCCTCGTGAAAATTATATTCCATAAACATTTATCCATCCGTCAGTTCTCTAGGTGAAAAAAAAGAAGAAAAGATAAAGCCAATCACAACCTTAATTTGTTCTTGTCTTCCGCAACACAATACACATCAACATCAACTCAGAGAGGAAGCATCCAGCAAATCATCAGATGACCGAAGCATTCATCACACATCCTGGTGTTTGATTACTATTTGTCTACAATAAGCGGACGATCATGATGATGATGCTTACTAAGCACATAATAAATGTTAATTATTAATAAACAATCGAGATGAGCCTGACCAGGTTGCCACTACAGTCAATAAGAATTAGCAGCCATCCTTTTCTTATTATTATTATTATTATTTTAGAGAATGGATAAGCTTAATTATACAGTTAAATTAATAATTAAATTTTAGGTATATTACGGATGATTAAATTATCAAATTTTTCATTGGATTTTTTTATTATTAAAAAATACCCTCATCTATCTATTTGGGAAAATAAAATTGACTAATAAAGTGATGGAGTCATCCATATCCATTCAATAATTTATTATTTTTTAAAATTAAAAAATAGCCGGCCACCGCATCAGCTCTCCGCGTCGTCAATTATGGATAAAGCCGCACGCACAAATCAACGGCCTGGATCGTCCCTCCCGCTACGTGGTCGGTCCCGCCCCTCCGATGCCGCCCGCCCTTTTTTTCCCGCTTTGTCCTTTTACAGCCACTCTCTCTCCTTCCCTCCCCCCTTCCCACACATCCCCCTCGCCAAACCCATTTTTCAACCCACAGGCGCTTCCGGGGAAAGGAGCCCACCGGCCCACCTCCACGGTGCCCACTCAAATGCCGAGTATGCCCATCGGTCAAGTGCGACCGGCCCGGAAATCGAAACAGTAGAGGAGCCGGTAAAGAAACGTCGGATCTCCTACAAGAATTCCTTTCGCCGAACCCCTTTCCCCGAGCGGATCAGCCGTTGATTTTTGCGGCCCCGTAGCGTTAGATTTTGAGGTGGTTGGACGGAATCCCGTATTTCTTCCCACTCTGTCCTTTACCGTCTGCGCTCTCTTCCATCCATAGGACCTTTATCGAAGCAGCTACCCAACAACAGACCCAGCCTCCCACCGTTGCGGGTTTCACGGTCGAAATACCGGGACCCACAAGTTTTTTCTTCCAATGATTTGCCGAGTATAGAACGAGGTTAGTTTCAACCAACCCCCGAATCCAAAATAGGGTAGGAGCCGGCGAAGTGCCGGGGGGATCCTCTACAAGAATGCCTTACCGGAGCTGCCATTCTTGGCGAATCAGCCGTTGTTTTTGTGGGTCCCACGAGGTTTTCCTGGAAGTGGAAGTTTTCAGTGATTGGAGGGGATCCGGAGTTGGGGAGGGAATCCCTTTTGAGGCGGTACCACTGTAGTAATTTTCGATGAATCCTTTCTCGGCGTGGTATATTTATAAATATACTTCTCCTCCTTGTTTCGCTGTTTCGTCTCGGTTTCGACTGCTTTAATGGTGGAAATCGAAAGGCTAAATCCGGCGGAGTTCTTCGAATAGAGAGCGGCGCGAGCGGAAGCTTCGATCTTTGCTGCTGCTAGGGTATTTTTTTTCTGGGGTTCTGGTGGGTTGGGTAGGGATTTGGCAGGATGTCGTCTTCTTCGTCGGCGTCAGCGACGGTCCGGGTGGAGAAGGCGACGAGCGATCTGCTCATGGGGCCGGACTGGACTTTGAACATGGACATATGCGATTCCGTCAATTCCGACAACTGGTGAGTGGTGGCCGTGGTTAACTAACTTCGAGAATAGCTGGAGCTGGAGCTTCCTTTTCCTTTGTCTTTGTTCCAGCTTGAATTCTGCTTATTTCCCCTAGGGTTTTGTTGTCGGATGGGATTTTTCTGGTTTTCCTGGGCCTGATTTTTTAGTACAGGATTCAAATAGTCGTTTCGAGAACTTGATATTGATAAAGCCGAAGTTTTTGAAGTTTTTTGATTATCGGGACATGGAATTCTTGCTTGCTTGGGATTTTCCAGAGGGTTCGATACAGTTTATTATTCTTATTTTTCTGCTAAGCTGTCCTTTTGCTTGGTTTGGTAGATATCCTCTGTTAATCGAATATCTTCCTCCAGTTTATGGGACAAAGAAGTAGGTAAAGCTTTATTCTTTACTAACCACAAGGAGTTGTACTACAAGCTTTATTCGCCAGCGAGTCGTTAAGGTTTTCTATATTCTTTTTTAGTTTGTATATCGATCTGGATGCCCTTGTTGAGAGGCAACTAAGAAGCACATATCGGTCTGAACGAGTTCATCATGCTGTGGATATGGCCGTATAACACAAGAAATTAAAAATGCCTTCACCCTCGTTCCTACTGCACCTAATATTAACTAAAAGAAAGACAAATACTTATGTTTGGATGTCACCAAGTTGGCGTTTCTGACGGTGGAGGTTTTCCAGAATCTTTAGACAGAATCATTGCCATTGCTGTTGTTGACTGCTTATGTTTTTCTTTTTGGAGGAGCTGCTAATGGGTAAATTATGTACTTGGTAAGAAGAAAAGTGCTAGTCTATCACCCTGGAGTAAGTTGACTATCTACAACCAAATTGTGATGCAAGGGATAATGCAATTCGTCAGCTTTTGCTCGTCCTTGCTTCAACCAGAACTATGGGTCAAATTTCTGCTAGTTCTTATGCCTCTTTTGCCAAGAGGAGTAATCATTTACTGCTATTGTGGAGTTCCAAAAGTTTCACATATGCGCCATTTTGATGCGAGCTGTCCATAAAGTGTCTATGGATATTTTTGATCTGTTCAAACACTGTCATATTCATTGTGATGATTAGTTGAGATGATTGGAAGGGCTTGTTGGAGAAAACTACCATATTATGCTGTTATTTGATATTGCTTATTAACAGTCTTTTAGTGTTTGATCTTTGCTAATTACCACATGTGTTATGGAAAATATACATGAAGGGAATTCATTGAGTTTTATAAGATGGTTAGTGAGAGCTTAGAAGGAAATGGTTACTTGCCATGACAATCTGGAGAGGCATACCAAAAACCTCTTTTAGTGGGCACTATTCTATGTTAATTGCTTCATCTCTTGCTTAAACCTATGTGGACTATCTCGTGTGTGATATCAATTATATCATGACCCACAAAGCACAGATCAATCAAGGAAGAAAAACTAGAAGGTTGAATAATTTTCATATTCACGTGCATGGACTGGTCATTAAAGTCCCAACACCTATGTTCATGGAAATATAGCCTTTGATAATCTCCCACCTCAAACATATCGTTTTGATAAGCTGGTTTATCTAAATCTCCAGGTGATTCAGAAAAGAGATTGATAGAAGATGTCAAGATGCACTCAGTAGTATGATGTATATGAAGATCTAGGTTGACGTAAACGTTCAATTAATTATTGGAGAAACAATTGCACGTGAGAATTAAGAATTGATGTGTGGGATTGAATAATTGTGGGTTTAATGGTTTTCTGTCAAACTATCTAGGCACCATGAGGTTGTTATTGATTAGAACTGGATCAGAACATCATATGCAACATCCAAAATACTCTGATATTCTTTAGATTGCTATTTTAGGGGCACTGAGAAAGATGAATAGCTGCATTGTTATCAGCAACACAAGAATGTCTGGACATATCAGGACAAGTGTGTGAAAAATCTGCAGTGAGGATGTCAATATCTGATGCCATTTTACATATTTTGAGAATCTAAATGGAGGAAAAATCAATTAATTCTATTTATTATGAACCACTGCTATGGGTTTCGTGGGGAAAGAAGTTTACAATACCAGTTACTAAAATTTTGATTATTTCCCATTACTTGCAAAAGTTAATATGGTCTATACTGTATCAGGCTGGCAAAAGATGTGGTGAAATCTGTGAAGAAGCGTCTGCAACACAAAAACCCGAAGGTTCAATTTTTAGCTTTAACGGTATGTGCAAGTCTCCAAACATTTAACCACATGCACATTATGAAGCATAATTTTGTACTAATACTGCTTCCCTCTCCGAAGGCATATTTGTCAGTTGATGGTTAGTAACTGGGTTTTATAGGCTATTACTATTCTTATAACTTTTTCCCTTCTAAAAAACTACAAAATAATTTACTTCTTATACCCTGTGGATGCATATGCTGTGTGATTTTGAAAGTTTATTTATACTGGAAGGTTTATCTAGCGGGACTTTTGTTTAGAACTGAGGTATCTACCTCAAAACAGATTAATAATATTTCATGTAAGTATATGCTATTCTCTTTGCAGCTGTTAGAGACGATGATTAAGAACTGTGGCGAATATGTCCATTTTCAAGTTGTTGAACGTGAAATCCTGCAGGAGATGGTCAAAATTGTGAGGAAAAAGGTTAGCTTTTTTCCTTATTTTATCCTTGAATTTTTATTCTATGTGTAACTGGATGGTCATTTTGAGTCTGTTGTTTAACATTTATATAATTGTGATTGAGCTTTGTTGTTTTAGCTATCAAAAATCAATATGTCTAGATTGAGCATTATCTCCAATCACAGCCTGATAAGTGCCACAACTGGCTATTTAAAGCAGTAATGTGTGTGTATATATATATTAATGTTATAACCAAAAGCAATGATGTAGGAATTTGTGGGTTCAATATATATTTATTAAAATAAAATAATTTGTTTTATGTGGTGTACACAAAGTGTATGCTGCTCATTAATGTTATAACCGAAAACAATGACGTAGGAGTTTGTGGGTTCAATATATATATATTAAAATAAAATAATTTATTTTATACGATGTACACAAAGTATATGCTACTCTGATTAAAGTAACTGGACTCTGTATGGGAGGTTGTGGGTTTAATACTCACTAAGTTCAAAAAAAAATTGTTTTATGCATTGTTTATCTTGTGGGAGCTTTTTATTGTACATTTTAACTCATTTGTCTTGATCTGAGTACAAACAAAATCAAGGTTGCTGATGTTCACAATAGTGGTTGAATTTGTAACGCTGTGTGTAAAGAAAGGTTGCTAATTAAGTAATTGTTTGTCCAATGTTTTTAGTTTTAAAGTAAAAAAGAAACGGATTATTTCAGTTTTGAATTTCTTATTTAAATGTTACAGAATGAGTGCTGAACTTCTTGTTGGTAATCATGTTATGCATATATATATTTATAGAATATACCTTTCCTAACTGCTTATAATAAATGATAGTAGTTGGAGTTTTTGTGAGTTTGTATCTATAGTCACTATTGAATCTAAGATTATGATCCTTGCCTGCTGATTGGTGAGTGACTGACTACATCATTGGCATGCTAAATGCCATTGCCATGCCTACATTAAGTTGTATAGCTTTGAGTAAAAGAAAAATGAACAAAGATTAATAGGAGCATGAATCAAGGAATATAGTTCAGCTTGCGCTCAGCTAAAAAATCTCAGACACAACAGACAAGGTTAGCAGGAGAAATGTGTTGATCCTTCCATGAAATTCCTTTTGGATGTAAACAAGAATTTTTAGTGATATTCCTTGTTTATTGGTGTTTCAAGAATCATCGTTGATCGAGTTCTGTATGATTCTTAAATATCTCAGCTTCGTAAATTATCCTTGAACTATAATTACCAGTTTCAAGAAAACTACTTTTACATTTTCACAGACTGATATGCAAGTGAGGGACAAAATTCTGGCGTTGCTGGACTCTTGGCAAGAAGCATTTGGTGGGACAGGAGGAAAATATCCACAATATTACTGGGCGTATGCTGATTTAAGGGTATGCTGATGTGCATCCTAGTTCCGCACCATGCACATGTTATTTTAGGTTAACCCTTAGAATCTACATGCTATTTTTGAAATCTCTGTTTCGGCTTTGTAGCTCGTGCTAATAAAATATATCCAATGATGCAAAAAGTAGACAAGATACTTGCAGCTTATGTAGCTAATTTATTTTCTCTATTCCACAGGGGAATGCAATCTGATAGGTCACCGAAATATTATTCTTCTATATACAACTGTGATATTTTCTTTTTCTTGTTGACACGGGATATTTCAGTTGTGAAAATATATTGCACTAGTACAACGTAGATAACAGGATGAAGGTTGTTTTCATAAATCCATCACTGCGGTTCCTTGTTAATATACTGTATACAGTACCATTTCTATTTCCTTGTTCTGTGTATAAGAAAAGCGGTGCATATTATTTCTTATTTAAATTTAGCCTACATGCAGAGATCTGGAGTACAGTTTCCAGAACGCTCCCCTGATTCTACTCTAATATTTACTCCTCCTGCACACCCAACACCCAGTAAGGGGCCTCAAATAGGCTATGGGATGCCCAGTAATTCTGCACTAAGACTTGATGAAGCTATGGCATCTGAAATGGCAAATGTGAGGTATCTATTTTCAGCCGTGTGATGTGGTTTTTTCACTTTTACTTTCTGACCTTTTCTTCTCTTTAATTTTTATGTCTGCTTATCTAACTTAGATTTTGTTACCACCATGAATCAGTTTATCGGACTTGGATAGTATGCAGAGTGTGATGGAGCTGCTAAGTGAGATGCTAAAAGCTGTCAACCCAAGCGATCGTGCTGTATGTTCCTTTCACGCTTTTCAAAAAGTAGCATAGTTAAAATTTTACCTTTAAGGCATTGTTTAGTATGGAGTAATGTGGGGTCGGATTTTATACTTAATAATGACGGTTGTAATAGATTCCAACCTCACATTACCCCATATACCAAACTTTACGATGCAATTAAAATTATTAAGGGCTTAAAATCTTTATTATACACTGTGTTTATGATGTAATTCACTTTGTAGGCTGTTAAAGATGAAGTGATTGTAGACCTCGTCAACCAGTGTTGCTCTAACCAAAAGAAGCTTCTGCAGTCAATTAATTCCATCAGGTAGCTTTCCTATTGTTTGCTGATTCTCACGAATAGTTACTGAAGCAATAAGGTACAGTAGTTTCAGGGTGAATTCTACTACGTACAAATCCCAACTCTGGGATTGTTCCTTTTTTTATTTATTAATTTCCGACAATTCTTACTTGGAGTGAGTCTAAGCCACGATAAAGGTTGCTTACTGACCATTTTGGATGAAGTGATTAATCATAAGAGTAATAACTACAGAATGTGATTATCCTTCTCACTGTTCATACATCTCTTTCTGATGTTGTGACGCGGTCTACATATCTTCTCAAAGGCACAATTTCCAATTGCTCGAATTAACTCAGTACACCATGATATTGCCAGGGATGAGGAGCTTTTGGGTCGAGGCCTTGAATTAAATGATAACTTGCAGAGTCTACTTGCAAAGCACAACGCAATAGCATCCGGTTCACCTCTGCCAGCTGAGGAACCTGAGTCAATCCCCAGAACCTCCAACGAACCTCAGCCTACAGCATCTGAATCTACGAGTCCAAAGACTCCAATTGCGCCTCCACCTGCAGCACCAAGTCGGTATGACGATGAAGAGGAAGATGAGGATGATGATTTTGCTCAGCTAGCACGCAGGTATGATTGTTAGTGAGCTAGTTTTCAGTTCTTGGTTAAAACTGTATCTGGATTTAGAACCTCTTTTTGGACTCACGCAGGAACTCAAAGGTGAACTCAGTAGTTTCCGACGCACAGTCTGTTGCCGCTAGTGATCAGTTGGTCTCGTCAAGCCAAAGTGACATCGCGGTTTCCACCGTCGCATCGTCCTCTGCTTCAAGCCATGCACTAACACTGCCTAATCCTCCAACTCCCGTCAAAACTTCCTCAAAAGAGCAAGACATAATAGACTTCTTGAGCATTACCTTGTCATCGACCCCATCACCTCCCCGTTCCCCATTAACTCCTCCCGTTGCACCCGACCAAAATGTATCTCCACGTCCAGTCCCCCCACCTCAACAACAAGTCAGCCCCCAAAGTCCACTCTCCTATCCTGCAAACCAAGCATACATCCCCCAGAACACCTTCATTGCCCCATGGGCTCAACCTCAACCTCAGACCCCTCCGCCCCTTCCTCAATCACAACCTCAACCTCAGGTCTTCCCCAACACATCTGCTTATCCACCTCCACCGTGGGCGATCGATCCCATCGATTCAAATTCAGCTGCCAATCCTAATCCCTTCATATCAACAGCCTATCAGTATCCTGCACCCGGAACTGGAGCCTCAAGGCCACTGCAGCAGAATAATTCATTTGGCTCAAGGGGTAACAATGCTCAAGCAACCTCATCAGAAGCACAGGCGACGACCATCGCCCACGGGCAAACAGGGACGCCCCCGGCCAAGCCTTACGTCTACACCAAGAGGTTGTTCGACGATTTGCTGGACTGGAGAAACCCAAGCGCAGGTCTGAAGACAGGCAGCGCACCTTCCGGTTTCTCTGGCGCACCAGGACATGGCATGGTAAATGGAAGTAAATGAAGTCAAATTCTTCTGTAGACTGTGTTTGTTAAGTATCAGCCAGGCAAGTTCCTGCGCAAACATTGAAGTTTAGGGGGGTTTGTGATGGCTTTGTACATTTGAAGTCCATTTTTCTTCATATAATTGGATTGAATTGTCGGTCAGTGCTGGTCATTCAGCTGAACAGGGGATGTATATAAGCAGTTGCATAGATGATGTGTTTCTAAGGTTGAAGAGTAACTAATTCTGTGTCATCCCACCTTTTCCAGGGTGAATAAGATTATACTCTATGTCATCCAATATGCATGATAAGTCAAAACTGAATCTTAATAATTTTATTTTAATTTTGTATAAAAAAGTTTATTAATCTCAGTTCAGTTCCGGTTCGATTTCCAGGGTTTTTTTTATAAAAAAAACATAAAATGAATAGATTCGATTCAGGGGGTCAAAATGGAACGACGAACGCAGAAGACTTCGAGGGTCCGCTGCGCGCCACAATGTCGACATGTTTGAGGCCTACGCAGTCGATCTGAGGGCGCGTAGGAGCGACTTGTACTCCGGGGGGGAAGGGATGAAGACATCATGTCCTCATCCGCGGGGCCCTCCAAATATTAATATTTCTCGCATCATCAAGCGTGCGTCTCTGTATAATACATTTCTTTGTCCTTTGCCTACGTTGTCTCCTCATCCTTTCTCGCCTCGTGTGTTCCCAGAACACCCTTCGGATCTACACCTTCGTATTACTTCGGGTGGGATCAAGATGGAGGGCATCCTAGTCTTTTCAGTTAGCAGGGCAAATGAACTCGAGTCACCGCCACACCTTCCCTTCCCCTCCCTTCCCTCAACAACCTACGCTTCAAGGCAAGCAAGCAAAAGGAGGAGGAGCTGCAGCTTCAGTTCATCAGGAGAGAGCGAGAGAAAGAAGAGGGATCAGGGAGGATGTGGGAGAAAGCAATGTATGTGGTGATGGCGGTGGTGATGAGGAAGTCCATCTGCCGTCTGCACGACGCCGCCCTAATGGCGGCAGACTTCCTCTCCGTCCTCACCAGCGCAGCTCGCTTCTCCGGCGTCGCCTTCCGCCGCCGCCGCCGCCGCCCGCGCCCCGTACTGCCGAGGCTGTACTCCCCCTTGCCCCCCTCCATGCTCGCCCACCAAGACAGGTAGGGCGTGGCCGGGCCGTCGCCGGCTGAGAAGAACACCCGCGCTGCGCTTCTCCATATATAATTTCTTCTTCCGCTCTGTTTGTGTTGTTTTTGCCGCTGCTGATTTATTAGGTTTAAATTGAGGAAATTATAAAATTAATTATCCTGTGGAAATAAATAAATAAAATAATTTTTATCGGTTCATGTTCTTGACTTAATAATAATCTTTTTTATAAAAAAATCATAAATTTTAAACCCACAGCTGGATCTGATGTTTCTTGTTCAAGAGATTTGCAATGAAAATTCTGATTATTCAATAAAAGAAAACTAACAAAAGTGTCAAAAACATGAAGCTTTTAAGAACATTTTTTGTGTGTGTAATTAAGACAAACTTATCATGTCCTTTTTTTTTTCTTTTAAGTTTTTATGAGTCTCAACCGGTTCAAAATTACTTGCTTCACTTAGAGTTTCCTTAATCTCTTTACTAATTAATTAGCACATATTAATTAGAAAATATAATGTAACGGAAGTTTTTTGCTTCACTGTTACATTATTTACTATCATCTTTAGACTTATCACCCATTCTTTCAAATGAATACTTCCATAGGATTTTTTCTAATAAGGCATGGCACACTGTTGTCAGAGCATTGTTGATCTATCTATGTACTTCAAATAGTATTTTAAGAACAAATGATGTAGAGACATGTGATCTGACACGGATCTACCGACGCATATTTTATTTCAAATTTTCTTTCTAACATATGTAGAAATCTTTAAAATAATAATAAGCTAGAAATCCCACTTAATAATTACAAAGTATTTTTTTTATAATGATAATTAAGTAAAAACTTCTTATAATAATAATAAGATCCTAATGCTACTCCTCCAAAAGCTGTAAACATGAGACATTTTAAATAAGACATATTGTAGTTTTAGAGTTATAAGCACGAATAATGTGGCATAAACTTAGACGTCGTATAAGGATTCAAAAATTATTGAAGAAGAGTGATAGGAAAGTATAAAAAAATAAATCAAGAGAGAGTATTGTGTACTTGTAATTGGAGAGTTGAATGATCAATATTCTGGTTGTGAACAACCGTCCGATGCTTTGAATAAAAATTATATTTTTCTTAATAAAAATTATATTTTTCTTACTTGCTGCTGCTATTTCATACTATCATTATTTCAACGCAATCAAAAGGCATGTATTGTTCATTTTTTCTCCGATGATACTTAGGCACAAAAAATTGAGTTACAAATATGAATACAGTAGCTTCTCTTTATTATCATCCTATAGAAATATAATTGCAGTTATCTCCCCCTTCATGTTTTAGTAATGCACAGATCTATTTCTATTTTAAGTTTTAATATTATAAAAACCTTTACTCCGACAAAGACATCTTATCTTCCTCCTCATGTATAAGTGGAGATATCCCTGTAATATCAAAACCCAGGTTCACTTAACACTAAAACTGAGAAAAGATATCTATAATATTAGAATCTGAGAGGGAGTGTTTCTATAATTTTAGAAGTTAGAGGTGAGGTTTTAAAACATTGAGCACGTTGTATTGCTAGGTACCAGGGACAATTATATGATAATATGGTTCATTGATATTTTTTTAAAATTGAGTGATTATTAAATGATAAGTAAATTATATGATATGGTTCATTAGAACTAGTAGCTTAATTAATAAAAGAGGAAAAAAAACACTTTATATGGATAAAACGATTACCAAACTCACCGCCGTATCACATCAAATACTTCAATAAATAATTAACATCACTCACTCTTCCGGCCGCAAAAACACTCGATTAATTCACCTTCCTACACTTCATGCGGACCTCCCCATCAACCCCCGTAAGCGGCCTCAAATCCCCCATCCTCACCATCGCCGCCCCGAAGTCCGCCGCGAACGCCCCCTCGTTCTCCCCGTAGTACTTCACCAGCCCGTCCGCGCCGCCGCCGTCGCCCTTGAACAGCTGCTGTTCCGAGTGCAGCAGCCCCCTCCGCGCCACCAGCCCCGCGATGTACCCCGCGTCGAAGCCCGTCGGCGTCGCCGCATCCAGCGGCGCCAGCCGCGCGTTGCCACCCCCCGGCGGTCAGCGCGCCCTGAGCGACGCGGCCAGGGAGGCGTCGACGGCGAACGTCTCGTTGTAGAGGCGGCTCTTGAAGGAGGCGCAGCGAGCGAGGCCGACGGTGTGGGCGCCGGAGAGGACGACGAGGTCGGCGAGGGAGAGGCCGCAGGAGAGGAAGGCCGCGGCGAGGTCGGAGTCCGGGGAGGGAATGCTGGCTTCGGCGGCGGACTTGCTCGCCGTCGTCGCGTCCCGACGGCCTAATCGCACTCGGTAGGACTTGCCGCCCAACTGCGATCGATCGAAGAGGAGGAGGAGATGATAAATACGTTAAAAAAATCGATCGAAAATTTACTACGTACCGCGACGACGGAATCCCTCGCTGCAACTGCCAAGAGATCAGCGCAGGACACCACGCTTCCTTCGCAGTGGGAATCGACGGCGGCTTTGATTCGATCGACCACTTCAAATCCCCTCACGGAGTTCTTGTTAGGTTTTGCCGACTTCTCTCCGGCCACGGTGGGTGTATCATCCAACAAGATGGAAGCATCACAACCCTGCAGATACAGTAATCAGCACCGGCGATCGATCCAGATGACCGAAGGCAAAAGAATCATTCTTACGTTGACGAAGCAATCATGGAAATGAAGGCGGAGCAAGGAAGCTCCCGTGCGGGGCTCCGGGGCGACGGCCTCCTCCACCGCCATTTTTATGGTCGGAAGAGCTTGAGGGCACACTGCGTCGTAAAAGGTAGGACTGAGCTGTGCACCGGAGGAGATCACCAGGTATGCGAAGACGACACAAGGAATAATTGAGCGTGTGATAGAGAGGAGGATGGAGGGGCAAATGAGGGGAGCCATTTTAGCTCAGTAATCAATTAGTTCAGGGTTTCATTAATGGAGCAGATTAGGATTTCATCTTATAAATAGGGAATTCTTGAAATGTTAGGTTGGAAAATTTTCATAGAATTTAATTAAATAACTCAAATAAAATCAAGTTGGTCAATGTTGTTAAACCAAAAGGAACTCATAACAAAATTAATTTTAAAAAAAATTTAGTTAGAAAGGCAGATGAGTTGGGAAGCTCGTCGAAGGTAGTCTACCCACCAAATGGGTGTTTTCCAGTTGCAAAGCTCATCAATTTAGATAATTTAGTAGTCAACCCCTTGTTTTTTTTTCAGTAGAGGAGTCAACTAATTAATTAATGTTCTATGATTGAATGAATAAAATTATATTATTTGGGAAATATTTAAATAGATAAAAAAGGAAGTATAATATATAATAATTATTTTAAAATAAAATAAACAATTATTTATTTCCATCCTACACAAGTATATTAAGTTATAAAGTACCATATTTTAGTTATAATCTATATTTAAAATAAGATCAGATTTGAAAACAGATCAAGACACTGAAATAAAATAGAAGAAAGTAAAAAATTATAAAAAAATTAGTAAGAAGATGTGCATATATATTATTTTATAAAAAATATAATATTAATTAAGTTAATGTTTGGGCCCAAATGAAATAAGCAATCTGGGCTTCACCCAAGAAGAAGGCCAGCATGAGCCTGTGATATTATTATCATTAATATTTTTTTATTTAAAAACTGGTATAGTGGTATTGAGAATTAAATATTTGATATTATATTTTTCCAAAAAAAAAAAGGTTTAATATGGGAAAGAAATTTATTGGACATATTGGATACTTCTATTAATATATTTCCTAAATAATTGAATTAATAAATATGGCAAACATATTAATCTGATGGAGACAAGATGCAGAATCGATGTGTGAGATTGACATGCACAGATCAAATCGAAATGATATCCACATGCATCCAAGTCCAACACATCAAATTGATATCTCCATTTCATGCAAATGCATGCATCCACACCTCATCCACATGTGCAACTTGAATCAGCAAGTCCATTTCTTCAGTTTTTATTTATTTATTCTATCTCACTTGAATCATCTCCGGACTCACTCAAACCCTAATAATTAGTTAATCGTCCGGACCTTTTTTGAGAGAGATAAATGATAAAGGCTAATTTTGGACTACTCAGACAAATATATTCATCCAACCATAAAAGGTTAATAATTTTTATTTATCTTATCTTTTGTTTGTAAAAAAAAATCTTGATAATTGTGCTATAAACTTCGTTTTGTATACAGTCAATATCTAACTTTGACCGACCAAAAAAGAAGAGCCACATGAATCCTAATGTCAAATTGGCATGTTCATCTTTTTTCTTCTCTTTATCTTCCCTTCAACTTTTCACCTTCTTGATGTTTTTACTACTCGCTCCTATTTCAAATCAATTGACTCTTTCCGGATAAATAAAAATATTTGCAACTAACATATGAGATTTTTTTAAATAAAATAAAATTTTCACAATAACAATATTACATTACATCATTATGCATAAATTTTTTACTTATTATAACTTGTTTGATAGCATCAAGAATAATCCTCCAACATCTTATACAAGAGTATTTGAGCATCACTATAATATCATATACTATAAGTTATAGACATAACAAATACATTAAGAAAGAACAATTAAAAGTTTTTATTTAACTGCATTAATTGTAGTTTCTCATGTAGTTTGTATCAACACTTCTTCGTTCTATTTTAACAAATTACATCATATAGTCTTACTATATCTACATTCATTCAGTAAATCCATCAAAGTTTCTATCACAGCCAAACATAACTGATATATATTGTCTATTTGTATACCTCACTTGAATAGTTTATTCGTAATTATTAATTTCTAGTGCAAAATAAATCATATAATTAAGATAACTAAAGACTAAACTCGTCAAAGTCTCTTTTAGTAAAATATATGAGATCGATAATATTCTAGAGTAGATCTAAATATAGATCTAAATAAGTTCGGGAGAAAATTTAATTATGAGTGAGAAAAGAAAGATTTTGGTAGGGAAAGCATAAGATATTAAGATATTATAATTTCTCCTATGTAAAAAGCCGAATGATATAAACATCTGTAAAAATTTCTTATGTGATTATATTCTCTTTTTAAAACTTCTGTATCATAGAAAAGTAATTAGATAATTTTTTATAATAAATGAATCAATAACTAGTTTATAATAAATGGAAATAATTTGTACTCACGTGGCAACTTCAAAATAAAAAAAAACCTATAATAGTTTGAACCTCCAAAATTAATTTATAAAACACATGTTAATTTAATTACTTAATTATATATGACATGGTCCATGTCATACGCTCATCATGACGTGTCACATGGATATTATAACTATTTTATTAACTTAATAGACAAAAAAAGGAATTGATTTCATCATATATGTTGGAATTATCAGCTCAGAGATCTAATTTAAATGCATCAGTATTTTTTTAAAAAAATAAAAATAAAGAAAGCCCTATGATTTATCTATATATAATGTGAGAAATGTGCATGCATCTACAATTGCAAGTGAAATTGGATGAATCCATCAATTGACTTTAGAGAGTGCCAAAAGGGGAGTAGGAATGCAAAGAAGCAGTAGGAATAATTGTTTATAGTGGCCTACTTGCAACTGAGTGCCTCCAATGTACTCATATTATTAGTTTTGCTCATTACGATCAGGAAGAAGGTGAAGAAGAAGCAGCTCGTATCACCAACTTGCACACGGATAGTTCCATTCCAAGTACAAAGATGAAGGGGATCTTTAATATGTACGATTGATCTATACCATAAGTGTCATGACCTCACTAAATAGAACGTGTCGGATCACGATTGGGGCACGAGCATAAGATGTAGATATGCACGCCAAAGCAAAGATATCAGTGCAAGACACACGTATATATGTTGGAGTAGAGATTATTAGAGAAATTAATTTCTGCTATAGTTGTTTATTAAAGTTAGAGGTATAACCTAAGCCACGCTAGGGGCATATCTAGTCGGGCCATAAAATTATGGCCTGATGATATAAAATGACGTTGTCCAGGATACGTCATATACTTATTTTATAAATTTAATACTTACTTATTATGGTGTAGCTTTCGTACTCTCTTAAAAGAATTTCACTCCTGTTTATCTCTTTAAAAAAGGTGGCTACCAAAATGAGGGGAAAAGTAAGAAAAAAATAGAGTTGGAAATTCATTGAATTGAGAGGGTTCTTCAATAAGATAGTGCCATTTTTCTCGGAGGAAAAAAAAAAAAAAAGTAAGACACGTTACCATCGGACTATCACTGGTAATCCGACATTTAGTGAAATTTTGCTCTCATCAACATTCCTATTTAGATTTGTGACTTCGGTAACTCATCACTAAATTATAAAAAATATGGGATAAAAAAAAGTTGGAGTGACAAAACTTGTAGCATACAAGTATATAGACTTCAATTGATAAGATTTATATTCCAATAATAAGTGCACATACAGTTATTTGTCCACTTTGGCTGAGTTGGGGGTTGGATGGATAATATGATTTTGATACTCCTTGACTTATATTTCTATTTTCTTACCAATCACTAAAAAGGGGGCTACTTTTGATTAATTTCTCTTATACGATAAGGTCTCATATAAAATGACATTGACTTTGGGGTATAATTTGAAATGGTGGAGACATCACATCATAAGCCACATATAATTTACTTTTTAATTAAATAAAGTAAATGAAAAGTAGAAATACAAGGGTTAGGTGAAGTGTTTTCAAAGTCAAATCAAATTGATGGATACCTTTTGATGTATGATACAATTAGTGACACTCCTAACTAGATAATAATACGTACAAGAAATTTATATAAATTAATCAAATTTATATGGTAAATATATTCATGCAAACTCAATAGAGTGCACAGGAATCCTATAATAGAGAATAATAAAATACGCTGGATAGTGTACAAGGATAGTTTGCTGGGTGCTCCCTCTCGAATGACAGGGTATGGGGGCACCCGATCATACAACAATGTGCATGCGGAGCATGCCTCTCATCAAGGTGCATGACATACAGAGTGAGCATGGTGAGCAGAACAGTTAGGGTGAGCGGAGTGCACAAATCACACGAAGTACATCACCTGCCAAGGCATGTGTGTTGGTGCGCATGGGGTAAGTGGCTCTTGGATTGAGAGCACCCATAGGTCTTAGATGAGATTATGGAAGCATTGTAGCCAAGAGAGCTTAGCAAGGGCTGAGGATCACATGACTAACATGATTATGGAAGCATTTATAGAGGTGTTCAATCAAATTCATCTCCCTTTATACCTATCCAATCATTATTCTTGTCGACGGGCACAATTAAGAGAATACTTGTGGCATTAAAGGATACTAAATTATACAGTCCTATTCTATTGAAGGCAATGCGATTGATTTAGGGGTATAATATAATGCTTGAGTTAGATTCACTTGACTAAATGAGATAAGTGCATTTTTACAAACTTAACCGAAAATATTAAAGTAGTTAACTTTCAAGAAACTCATACAAAGTTCATCAATAATAATTTTTTAAAAAAAATTGATTAACTAATTAATGGCTAAAACTTTTTTCTTTCACTTTGCAGACTAAGTAATAGAAAATGAAAAAAAGAAAGCAAAGTGAAGGGGTTGATAGTTGCGGATATTATATAAGCTTGACTAAGCAAGGGAAGGTGACGATCACTCTCTCTCTCTCTCTTTTTTGAGATGATTTTATTAAATTGAGATTGATTTATATATGATCCCAAGTATTTCAAAATCAAATCTGTGGGTATAAGATAATTTATTATCTCAGACCAAAAAAACCAAGCATAGTTTAGACGAAATAGAAAGGAAGAGAAGTTGAATGAGGAGGGATGATGATTCCTGGAAGTGGGAGGGAGCATCTCCAATTATAGAGGAGGAGAAGAAAAAAAGAAAAGAAAACCCCTCCCCCTATAATTCCAAGAACTCCTCCCTCCATTATGGAAGGTATAAAGAAGCCTCACTAGCTTTTGGTCAACTTCCCATGAGTTGATGTGGGAACAAATGGACTCCACACCACCACCACCACCACCACCACCACCACCACAACAGCAGCAGCAACAACAATAACCTTCTCCTTCTCTTCTCTCTTGCATGTCAAAATTAACACAAAAACAACGACAAAAAGAAAAGGGAGACATCTTTAATTCGAAGGCACACAAATTGTCATCCCCCAAAAAAGCCATAACAACCAATCACATGCAGAAGAAGAGAGAGCGTGCCCTCTCAATTAACTCATTGTAGGACAAAAAACATCCCCACAGCAATTTAATGGTGCCTTTAAATGACTGTGTGAGGATTCCATCACTTCCTCTTCCTTCCTCCCTATTTCCTCTCACACTACTACTTCTTCTTCCTCTCCTCCTCCTCCTCCTCCTCCTCCTCCTCCTACTTCTTTCTCCATCAACTGGCATCAATTGTGATGGTGGGTAACTAGTTGCTGATGTCATCTACATGTTATTTACATGCATAGTAGTCTCCATTAATTAACGTCGTGCACACTACATTCTTATTAGGGTTATTATCATTTAAAATAAGAAAATATCATTCGTTTTTATCATCAAATCTAACTTTTAATTATTCTATTTTATACCAAATAAGAACTAAAGTTAATGTGTTTAAATTTAGGTTATCCTTCTAAATATTAAATCCATAGTCTTTCTAGTAAAACCTAATTATTTTCACCTGATGAACATATATCTTGTGTATAAATTTAGGTTATAATATTAAATAAAATACTTTAAGTTTGAGTTAAATAATATTTTTTAAAGTAATGTACGGTCTTACTTTGCTTTCACTCATGCATATATAAATGAAATGAGAAATGCATTCTTTTTAAATAATGAAAAACCAACTATCTTATCTATATCATATATTTTGGTTATAATAAAAAAATAAATATCTAATTTATTAACTAATGTAATATTATAAATATTTAGTTACAATGGTTTCAAATAAGATATATGAAATAAAAATTGTATGTATTTTTAAGATTGAATAAAAAAATTATTTTATTTATCAAAATATTATAAATATTTAATGAAATGGTTCTATATTTAAAAATAATTATTATCATTTTATAGTTTTAAGATTTATTCTTATGATGATAGTAAATTGTGAGATTATATTAATTTTTTGGGGCAAACGTTGGATAGTTTATCCAGTTAAAGTAGAAAAATTATTAAAATTTATAGGTATGATAGCTATATAAATTAGTACTACTTATTTTACATGCGACAAAAATGTCACATCCCTCCAATAAAAATGCAATTAATACGAATGACAAAAACATAATGCCCACCCGCGTACCTCTAAATACAAACCCTAACCACCACACTGACAACCCCAACCCCGCCTTAAAAACTTGTGATCTCTTCTTGCTCGTGCACATTAAAAAGATTAACATACAAATGATGATGAAGATGACTCTTTTTATAAGACTACTTGTATATTTGAAAAAAAAAAAAATCTGATGACCTTTCAAATAGTAGCTACTAATGGACTAGTCCATGAAACAATGAAAAAATATACAGAACAATAAAAAAGGAAATATTTGAAGGGTTGCGAAAATAGAAAGGAGCAATAATTGAAAAGGCTTAAAGGTTATTCTCTCCATCAAATAAAATGGAATGAGGTTACGATGAGGAGAGACTGTAGTAGGAGATTTTGAGTATCTTTAAAGGTGCTACTTTGACTGAAACTCCTTAGAGGCTGATAATGTGAGAAGTGATAATAACATGTTAAGTAACATGGTGCACAAAATACACGCTCATCTGGTTTGAGCGATGGAAATTTATAGGGAGATTGTGAGTTTAAAAGGAAAACTATCGCTATTATGATCTGTATAAAGATTTATTAGTAGTTGTTTCTAAAAGAACAAGCCAAAATAGAAAATAGATATATATTTTTTATCGAGTTCACAGGAATCCAGAGGTAGAATCTTAATAGGTATGCACTTCGACACTATGTATTAAATGGCTCAAATAGTCAGGTAGTGGGCATATTATATGATCGATCATATTGTAGCAGTTTTAGACACAAACAAGTAGTGAATAAGGGAAAAAAAAAGAGAAACTTTTACGAGTTCCGGTTTCAAATTCCCATGATCACATATCGACAAACGTCAATGCGAACGAGCCAAATTAAATCCCCAATATTCGCATCGCATAAAGACAAGAGACAAGTCAAAGCGATCGAAGCCCACCTCTTCTTCGTGAAGAGGAAGAAGAAGAAGAAAAAAAGTTAAAATTAATTGTATGGCTTCGTCACTCGGTCGATCGGATCGAACACCAACAAGCTCTCCTCCCAATGGCTTATTTAAAGTGCTAACCTCCAAAGTTGTGGCGATCAATGAATTATTCCCATCTCTCCCCACCACCTCTCTTCCTTCATCTTCGTCCACTTCTTACTCCTCCTCCTCCTCCTCTTCACGTTTAATTCCTCCACCTACTCATTTCCTTACTCCGCCGCTTCACCTACTCCTCTTTTTTTATTTAATCCGCCGCTTCAGCGCGACAGCAGCAGCAGCTTCAGCTCAGGAATGGAGATCAACAACAAAGGGTACACCAAGGACGGCTCGGTGGACCTCCGCGGCCGGCCGGCGGTCGCCTCGCAGACCGGGAGATGGCGAGCCTGCGCTTTCCTCGTAGGTAAATAAAAAATTAAAAAAGAGATCGAAACCTTCTCGTTATCCTCATCGACCGCTCTCTTTTCTCTGCCGTAAAGAGGGATTGAAAACTTCTTAATCCATCATCGTATACGTCTGCGTGCAGGATACGAATCATTCGAAAGGATGGCATTCTACGGGGTGGCGTCGAACCTCGTGGTGTACCTGACGACGCAGCTGCGCGAGGACACGGTCTCGTCGGTGCGAAACGTTAACAACTGGTCTGGGTCGGTTTGGATCACCCCCCTCCTCGGCGCTTACATCGCCGACACATACTTCGGCCGATTCTGGACCTTCACCATCTCCTCCCTCATCTACGTGATGGTAAGACATGCCCTTGCTCAGTTACTCCTCCTACCAGTAAGTGCTACACTGTTCCGGGATGGATCGGTCAATGATTCGTTGAACTCAATTATTTCTGGAGGAGATAGATAGATAGATCAACTTGGAGGAATTGATGGGGATGTGCCCCCACAATTTGGTGGCCTTTTTTTTTTTTTTTGTTATCTATATGATTGATTGAAACCCTAGTAGGAGTCCTGCTCTCCACTCAACATGAGTGACGGGATGGATGGCGAGAGCAGGTGATGAGAATACCAACTCATCATCTCCTCAGAAAGCATAATTATTAAACAAGATTTATCAAGCACCATCCATCAAGAACACTATTAGCACTGCTTTTGTGTGTGTTTATGCTGACTTTTCCTTGCCTCCATTGCCGAGCAAGTTTTTTGTGATGCATAAAAGGAGGTAATATAGGGGGGGAACACTTTTTGGGCTGATCATTATTGCTGTTCTGATGTCTCTTGTGATCACCATGAATCAAAAAGCAAGAGGAATCTTTCTCCTATTTAGATATAGTAGATTGATAATATACTCCACATATTTACAGAGAAGAAGTGTTCCCACTGACCAACCGCAATAACTTTTACTGTTCTTGTTTTTTTTCCCATCTATGGATGACAGGGAATGGTCTTACTGACCATGGCAGTTTCAATCAAATCCCTTCGACCATCCTGCGCGGCCGAGGGCTGCGATAAGGCAACCCCGTTGCAGGTGGCGTTTTTCTATGCCTCCCTGTACACCATCGCGGTCGGCGCCGGTGGCACGAAGCCGAACATATCAACTTTCGGCGCCGATCAGTTTGACGACTTGGACGCCAGCGAGCGGAAGCTGAAGACGTCGTTCTTCAACTGGTGGATGTTCAGCTCATTTTTGGGCGGATTGATCGCAACCCTGGGGCTCGTCTACATACAGGAGAACGTAGGTTGGGGGATCGGATACGGAGTTCCGACGGTCGGCCTCATCGTGTCGCTCATTATCTTTTACGTGGGCACTCCGAACTACCGGCACAAGACCCTGAAGACGAACAGCCCGACGAGCGAGATCGCTAGGGTTTTAAGAACTGCTTTCTCTAATCGTCAGCTTAAACTTCCTGACAGTCCAGGAGAGCTCTACGAGCATGATCCACAGCACTACTTGGTGATGGGAAAACGAAGATTACATTATAACTCTTCCTTCAGGTATGCCTTCTTTTATTGTCTTCTTATCTTCGTAGTGTAAATGTTGGATTAAAGCCTCTTTACTTCACTGTGTTTATATATATATGGGGCAAACATTGCCCTTTTTTTAATTTTAGTAATATGCCAAAGTTGACATGTCCTGGATTTTTTGTACTTGACTCAACACTTAGATGACATGACTACGGATATGGCCACTTATCTTCACTCATAGATTAGCTAGAAAATGTGCATTTAAATCAGTAATTTGAAGTGGATTTTGATGTCTTTTGATAAAAATTGGGGGAAAAAAGGTTTCTTGACCGGGCTGCGATCAAGGAGGGCCGGAGTCCGTGCACGGTGACCCAAGTCCAGGAGACGAAGCTGGTGCTGGGGATGAGCCTCGTCTGGTTCGCCACCCTCATCCCCAGCACCATCTTCGCGCAGGTCAACACCCTCTTCGTCAAGCAGGGCACCACCCTCGACCGCCGCGTCGGCGGCAGCGGCTTCCAGCTCCCCGCCGCCTCCCTCGGCAGCTTCGTCACCATCTCCATGCTCCTCACCGTCCCCCTCTACGACCGCTACTTCGTCCCCTGCATGCGCCGCCGCACCGCCAACCCCCGCGGCATCTCCCTCCTCCAGCGCCTCGGCGTCGGCTTCGCCTTCCACGTCCTCGTCACCCTCGTCGCCTACGCCGTCGAGCTCCGCCGCATGCGCACCATCCGCCTCGCCGCCACCCAGTAATAATAATCCCCTCACTCTCCTTCCTCATCAGATGATTAGAACAGGATTTTAATCGATTTCTTTCTTCACCCAGGGGGCCGCACGAGATCGTCCCGATGTCCATCTTCTGGCTGCTGCCGCAGTACGCGCTGCTGGGCGTCGGGGACGTGTTCAACGCCATCGGCATGCTGGAGTTCTTCTACGACCAGTCGCCGGAGGGGATGCAGAGCCTCGGGACGACCTTCTTCACCAGCGGCATCGGCGTCGGGAACTTCCTCAACAGCCTCCTCGTCACGGTGGTGGCCCGGGTGACGGGCGGCGGCGGCGGGGGACGGAGCTGGATCGGGAACAACCTCAACGACTCGCACCTGGACTACTACTACGCGTTCCTGATGACGCTGTCGGCGCTCAACCTCGTCGTCTTCCTCTGGGTGGCGTCCAAGTACAAGTACAAGGAGGAGGCGTTGGAGGAGGGGAAGGTGGCGAGCGTGGAGATGGAGGACAAGTCCGCCGTCGCACCCACCGCCTCACTGATTCCCGATGGGCCTCCAGCTTCGGCTTCGCATCAAGTTTGATGTGGTGTACATGCAAATGCCTGCTTTTTGTCTATGACATGGGCGGGTTTAATTTGGACTTTTTAAGTAATTGAAGTCCACTTCTTTGTTTTGCTGGACTTCCAGGTGATATATATATACGTATAAAAGGTATTATGCAATTTGGTACGAAGGAGAAGTGTCCTATAATTCACTATTTTCCTCAATTATTTGGCTTGTATGAAGGAGAAGGAGAAGGAGAAGGAGAAGGAGAAGGAGAAGGAGAAGGAGAAGGGTGGGCATAGTATATATGTTCTAACATATATAATTGAGCATGAGTTTACAAAGAAATACCCCAATTATTCATGGAGAGGGGATGAGAAATGTGATCAAAATATTGTTTTGATTGAGTAATTGCGTCTGTTTCTTGCTGTATATTTTCTTCATGGGATCATCAAGCAGTTAAGCACAAAAGCCCCTTTAAAAATGTCAATTTAACAATTAGTCCAGTTCTTGAACTTGGGATAAAATAAAAATAAAAATTAGCATAAGTGGAGACCATTTGAAGCAATGACGACGCCGCACCGTGAACCGTCGCTAATTCATTCATCGAAGCCACTCCTCCTCTTCCTTTACTTTTAGTGTTAAGTATATCTGAAGTATATATGCACATATATATACACAACAAATGTGAAGGCAAAATAAAATTACTGATCTCAACCTGCACGTCAATCACCCCCCCAGTTTGATGTTGTAAAAAGAAAAAGAAATCGTTTTTTTTTAAAAAAAAGTCAACTAGTAATTTGTAATTTATTGATCTAACTGTATAGTATGTAATCATGGTGACATGCTGAAAGATCAAAATTTTATTAGATATTATCTTATTAGTTTATAAAAAGATAAAGAAAGCTAACATAAATATATATATAAATTATGCTAGATTTTTTTACAAATCCTCTAGTATTTAAATTCTTAGATTCTATAATAGAAAAATAAAACAAAGCACTATGATGATCCTGTGGATGCTCACACGATCTGACTTATGCCTAATGCTCTAAATGTCAAAGTGAGAAAATTCAATCAAAGCAAGGGTAAACTATGAGTATCTATGACTCTCTTATAGTCAAATGCCTCGTCATCTAATTATTATTCTCTATCTACTATTAAGCTTGGGTGTCAGGAGTCAGCTAGTTGTACAAGACAAGTGTATTCAAAAACTTATTAACTTAAAAAAAATAAAGATAGGTCTTTTGTTTTTCTCTCTCTTTATATATAGGTCTTAAGCTTATCATATTGAATTATTAAACGAGGATCCAGCTAATTCAAAATATACTAATTGAAAGAGTGTGTGCATGAAAAAGTCAAATGAGCAGGTGATCCTTGAGAAGTTCATTTACTTCCCCTACATGTCCATGGGGAGAATCAAATTAGTCATACCGTTTGTTCCCCACCTCTCCACTCCTTTAAATTCATGAGAGAGAGAGAGAGAGAGCTTGGAAGGCACAGACAAGCATGTCAGGAGAGGAGAGGAACCCTAGATCTCAACCTCTAAATCTATCTCTATATCTCTCTCTACTCTGGTCAACCATCCAAATCCACGTGCAATGAGTTAGATTTCCTATGCATTTCCGGGGAAAAAAAACTCTTAAATAATAATTCAATGCATGGGAAAGAAATAAAGAAAATAAACCATCAAAAACATTGACTTGATCCTAAATGAAGGAAACTTAAATTAACATACGCCAAAAAAAAAAATGAAGTCTAAAATTGATTTCGATATCTACCCGAAAAAGGAGACGTTTTCGTTCGTTATTGAGCTGTAATCTGTAGAGCTAGCGGCGGTGTACATGGAAGAAGACGAGGAAGTGGCCGAGCACGGGAAGCGCTGGGGCACCGGCCGAGGCGCGGCCACCGAGATCTCCACCGGCGGCGGCGGCGGCACCGAGGCGAGCAGCACCGCGGCGTGAGATGCTGGAAGAACGGCGGCGGCGGCGCTGCTTTTTTGTTGCCTGTAGTGGCACTTCAGTATCTCGGCCTTCGCCGCCATCAGCTCCGCCTCGAGCGCCTGCACTTGCTGCTGCAGCGCCGAGATGACGCCCACGCAGCCGAAGACGGGATCTCTCAGCCTGATGTTTGCTTCATAGACGAGGCTGTTCGCAGCGTCCGCTCGCTGGCTCTCGTGCACGTCCTGATTAAATTCACCGCGGCGTTTCAACAAGCACGGCATGTGCGATTTATGGAGGATCGATCACCAAACTAAAAAAGTTTGCTCGGGCAATTTAACGAGCACGTCAGGTGCGTTCGTCTGAGACCGAGCTCTTACCGTGAGCATCTTGGAGACGTTGCTCGCGCCGAAGACCTTGTGGACGGAGGCGAACTTTTGGGGCTCGTAGGGGGAGAAGTAAGGCGAGAAGGGGCACTCCTGAGCGCACCGCCGGCGGAGGAGCTTGCAGGCGGCGCAGGGGGTGATCCTGTTTAAGGAAGACGACGCGGTCGTCCCGACGACTGGGCTGCCTACGAACAGGTGCTGCCTCGTCGTCGCCACGTTCTCTCCGCCGCCGGGGACAACGGCCTCTCGCTTCACCTTCTTGCCTACCTCCTCGTCAAACGGCCTCTCCCTGCAAGGGTTGTGCAAAAGAAGATGCAGTCATCGACCAGAGATGGGCGAGATTTGCAAAGGAGACGACGATACATGATATCTTGTTTGGTGATTGGGAGAAGCAAAATTGATCAAATTTATTCATAGATATAATTTTTGGTGAAGCAGGAAGAAGAGGAAGAGATGGGATTTGATTTAGCAGGGAGTCTTTCTTACCTTGCTGTGGACATTCAAGCACGCTAATGGCGGAGAGGGATGAAGGAAGAAGAAGAAGAAGTGGAAAAAGAAGGAAAGGAGTGCTTAGAAGGCAAGGGAGTGCTTAAAAGGCAAGTAAATAAGAGAAAGTGGGCCTAAATTAATTATTAATATATATCTATATCTCCTTGTATAAAATATTAATATTAGTATAAATTAAAAAGTGGGTTGATGATTCCATACATCTTAACTCGTCTTTTTTTAAAATTTATCAACAAAATATTTTTTTACACAAAGTTTACCTGCTATTATAACATGGCATACTACAAATATATATAAATATATATATAACTTAGAATTATATTAAATAAATAATGATGATTTTCCACATGATATATGATAAAGGAAGATTTTTCAAATTTCATATAAATTAAATAAAAATAATGGAAAAAATGTATAAAAACCAGAAATTAGCAAAAAAGGAATACTAACTAGGGTAAAAATAATTGTACATCTTTTGAGGCTTTTGCCATATGTAAAATAATTGGTGTAGTGATAACATTTACTAATCAGTAAGCTAAATCATGATGAAATTTAATTCAAAGGATATATATTCAGTTAAATAAGATCAATGCACTAAAAAAGTAAATTATTTGAATGTACTTTTGCTCAGTTCTTGAGAAAAAATTATTTACTAATATGAACGAACTTTTTATTATCAACAATGTCTGAGTAATAGTCTCACTGTGCCCATAACACACTTCCTGAAATTATCAACAATGTCTGAGTAATAGTCTCACTGTGCCCATAACACACTTCCTGAAATTATGATCCATTTGATTATGTATGAAGAATGCAATATAATTTAACTGCAAATGTCTAGGCACCTTCACCAACCATTTAACTGCTATCTGAAGCTTATAAGCTGCTCTTATTTGGGGGATTGTGAAAAATATTTTGAATTATTGTGCTGATGCTATATATATATCTTCCAAGAAGCTAATAATGATCAAGTTGAATCTTCTGCTAGAGATAGCATGGTCTACTTTAGAAAATATGGTCATACTTACATTGAAATTATAACACTTTCCATCTCTCTCCTGTTTCCTGGTCCCCGTTACTCATGCAAACCCACTTGTTATCACAAATTAAAGTCTGGTAGATTCCTAACACCATTCACCACTATATACAATATATGATATATCAAACTGAGAAGCAGTGGAAGCTGGAAGCTTCTTTCCTCTTTAACTTATATGCTCCTTATCCCCCACCACATCTTTACAATTTTTCTTGTAAAGAAAGCATCTAAAAATTTGCTGACACCCAGCAGTGACTTTTTTTTTTTCTTTCAGAAAAACTTATCAGTAAACTAGTATGAAACTTTAACCTAAGACAAGAAGGCAGAGATCTAATAAGGATGTTGAATGGAGAGTGAGACCAAGGAATAGCTGATAGCAAAACGAAAAAAAAAACTCCCAGAGATGATTCTAGAACAGCCGGTGGAAGAGTGAAAGAAATGGATTGAATTAACTGCACAAGATCCACATTAATTATTATCCATTAATTGAAGTGAAGAACTAGCAGTACTACAATTCACCTCTTTAATCTTCTTCTAACACACTTTTTTTTTTCTTTTCCTCCTTCTTCTTCTTCTTCTTTTTGCAGAGATCTATTGAGATCGCCAGGCAAACACATCGATCGATTGCACTCTAATTAATCAACATCACTGCCATCATTAATTACTCCCAGGAGAGGTGTTCGATTCGACCTCGCTCCTCTACGAGCCAGATCCATGTCCGCCGAGGGCCAACCAGGCGCTGCAGCCGCCACCGCCCCGGCCGTGATTTCCACCGAAGCACAGCGTCGACGTCGGCGACGCGTCCTCCTCCTCGTCCTCGTCCTCGCTGCCGCCGGTGCTGGAAAAGTAGGACGACGGCCGTCGGGCGTGGGCGTGCCGCTCGGGGGAGGAGCAGTACGAGGACGAGGCCGAGGACGAGCGGGACATCCGGGCGAGCGGCCTCCGGAGCTTGGGGAGGATGGCGTGGATGAGGCGGCCGGGGGAGAGGGGGGACTTCTTGCCGCCGGCACCGCCTGCGGAGGAAGAAGGACGGCCGCGGGTGGGGCTGGCGAAGTAGGAAGGGGGAGGGGTGAGGGGAGGAATAGTGGCGGCGTGGCCTGCGGAGAGGGCGTGCTTGGGCGTCCCGGGCTGGGACTCCCAGAGGAAGGGCACGGCTCCGGCGGCCACGCCGTAGTAGACGCGGAAGGAGGGGTTCGCCGCCGAGCTCTCTTTGGAGATCAGCGACGTCCTGATTGCCCCACCCTTAGGGGTGACGACGACATGGTCGGATCTCGAGAACATCTGCGAGAGAAAGCGAGCGAGCGAGAGAGAGACTGAGAGAGACGGAGGAGGGGGGGATGGAAGGAGGAGGAGGAAGTATTAAAGTATAAAGTGATGGAGGATGTAATTATATATAGACTTTGCATGTGGCACCGGCGACTACTACTTCTGTAACAATTTAATCAGGTTTTATTTTTTCACTCTATACATTTTTAAGATTGGGTATAACATTTAGGCTCAAGATCATAGATACATTAGAACTTTATTTAGGAACTGTCACGAACGTAAATAAAAAAAATCTACTGGATAAGCTTCACAAAAAAGATATTTAGCGATGAGCTTATGCCTGCAAGATAATACTTGGACCAATAAAATCATGCATTTATCTAATATGAAGCTTAATTATGGAAGTGCACAGTTATCGGAAGCAAAGATGATGCTCACCACAAGTTGAATTATGATAAGAATAATAGGTTCTAAAGATACGTAGAAGGGAATTTGGTATATAAGATAAATAAATTATTGCTTTTGAATGACAGAGTTTCTAGTAGCATCAAGAAGTAATTTGATATAAGAGAAAACAGAGTAGTTGACTATAACTATGGTAAAAAAGGAAATTTTCATACTTTTCTAAATCTACCTTTGATATACCGATAGCATCAACTACATTATGCCATATAATTTAGTTATCTAACTAAATGTTAAGATTTCATTATTATTTTTTTAAAAAAGAAAGGGGTGTACTGTTCAGGAGATATTGCATGACTAAATGATATATATATTAAAAAAATTGCAAGGATCAAAGTAATTAAGAGACAGAGAAAAAAAGGGATCAAATTAACTAAAAGTCCTTATCAATAGAAATTTCACCGTGGACTTTTTTTTGAGGTGACAAAATGAAGGGTGACGATGGACGTTAAATTAATAACACGCCACGTGGTACGGATTGATGCGGACATCGCAATGTGCGGGTCATCATTGAGTCGGTTCAACACAACACCAGGAAGAAAAATAAATCCAAAGAGGTTGTTTATGCAGATGCTGCTGAGTCAAACAAACACATTAAAAACCAAGTCAAGTTAAGATTCGATATCCCCCCCTTCCTTCCTCCTCCGACCAACTACTGATTCAGTTTTAACACGCCCACCCAGATCTAGCACTGAGATTGAAATAGGTAGGTAACAACAGCCACAGGATCTACTTCTTCTAACTTTGTTTTCCAAGTAAATAACGACAGGGATCTGCTTCTTCTAACTTTGATTTCCATCATAAACAAATAATACCTAAGACAAACCTAAAACTAAGTAGTTTTATAACTTAGTTAGTTAAAAGGTACTCTTCTCCAACAACAACAACAGCAACCAAATTCTCTAATTAAATTTTTGTACAAATATAGTTAATTACATACATGCTAAAAAGTAGTATTAGTTTTCTATTACTACTTCATCTTTTGGAATTTAATCTATCAGTCCATCCCATAAATTAAAATAATAGTGAATTAGTTAGAGGTGGGGGGGAATTAATTAGGTGGAAGATTAAAGAGATGAAGGGAGGTTAGCAATGCAAATTTTTTTATAAAAAAAACACTGCTGTAATGTTATTATTTTTATAAAAAGGGTTTATGATGATGTAAAAACATTTCTATATATTTAAAAGTAGTGTATAATTTGAGTTATTTATATTTTTATAAAAACATTATTTTCTTAAAAATTTAACAGAGCATTTTATTTTGATTTGTTTAGTATATAATTTGAGATATTCTACCTTCTTTTTGAGAACATTTAAAAAATAAAAATGTTAAAAGATATAATTAGCATGATATTTTTAATCAACCAGTCTCGTCTCTCTCTCACGGACCATGTTAGTTGAGTGGAGTGAGGTTTCCATTACTATAAAAATGATTTGGATCTACCAATTCATGATACAATCAAAATTCAACATGCTTTTGTCTGACATTGTTCAACTTAATATATATATATATATAATCTCTCTCTGATGAGATGATATTATTTTGTAATAATATTAAATAAGTTATATTAATATATCACCTTATAAAATAAAATAAAATAACGTTGATAGAGTAGAATAAGAAATTATGAGTGGAAAGATTTTGTATTCTTTTAAAAAATATAGGTTTCTATAGTTTCAATATTCAATTAAAATATTTATGTAATTATTAAAGATGCTTAGAAGGATGTAAGTTAAATTCTTAAGATTGGAATGTATTGGGACTACATTCATTCGACTCAAGAAATGTGAGAGAGGTCAAAAGTGAGGTACAGTGCTTAAGTTTAGAATTACAAAGATATCAAATAATGCTCCAACCTATAAGATTAGTCTAAGACGTGTCTATATAAAAAAAGTAAGAATGGAGAGTACCTATAATAAAAAGATAATCTATGTTTAGTTTTGTAATATTTTTATTTTCCTCTCGTTACATCATTAGTTTTGTATTTTATTTATTTTCCTCTGGTTATTTTTAGGTTGATATTATCGATAATATTACTGTAATGCTCTTAATTAAATAATATAATTCTCTTAAAAGGATTGCAGTGTAATTGGAAGTAGTACTATGAGATGCATATATATATTTTTTAGAGAAAAAAATTAAGGTCCATTTGCGCATGTGGACAAGCATATTGGCAATGAGGACTTCAATGGTGAGAAGCTCAAAATTAAAAATGATGATAATTATTGGCAGCTGGGCAGTCCAAAGTCCACCGTCAGTGGAGCCAGATTGAGCACCACAACCCTCCCATGTAGATCCCACATGGAGGACGAGCGTCCCTTCGAAGGGCCACATTTTATTTATGCCTTTGCCTTTGTTGGCCTCAATTAGTTCCTTCTCCCAAGCTTACCACCATCGATTAATTTTTCATCATGTTGTAAAAAGACCACTCCATGGGGCAAACCTTCCCCCTACAGATGGATCATTTAAAGCATCCTTGTTTAATTTGATTGGGGGAGGGCGGATTAGATGGATGGTGCTGAATTGATCCAACTTTTAACTTAAATAGAAAAGAGCATGATTAAGTATAATCAAGAATCGTTTGAACCGAATAAAAGTTAGACAGATTAGATTACATCAAAAACTGGAAGAGAGATGATTCCTTACTTCATTCTCTTGTTCAAAAGTTGTGCATGAAATATACGAGTGATAGAAGAAAAAAGAGCTCTGAATTTTTAAATAATTACTCATCATTTTCTCAAAATTCTACATTATTGTTTAGTTCTAGGAGTGGAGGCTTTTATTACACAGCATAACTCATTATATGGTATCTATCTTAATGATTTAAATATTATAAAAAAAATTTAACTTGTAAATACTGAACCTAAGATCTCTCTTATCTAGAACCCTCTCAATTGCTTCAATCAGAAAAACTTATCTAGTTTATGTGTCACGGGTGCATCCGCGAAGCGACGCTTCCGAGACGGAGGTTGTATCTCGTAACTTAACTTCTCAAACTTCTTTTATATTTTATACTATTTATACTTGTAAACTGATGAAGGACATCGAGTATAATATTTTTATATTATCGAGAAATCATTGTACGGAGAGGAATTCAGAGTTGAGATTGTTCACTCCAATGTTTGGGGGTTTTTACCGGTGCTTTATAATAATAAAGTAATCATTTTCCCTCATCTCCTTGTTGTTGTTATTTTATTGTGCTTCCACAGGCTTGTATCACGAAGAATATCTGCGATACGCCGCATACCCAGGCGATCTTCCGCAAGCATTGAAGATGCCATTTTTGGGGTGTGTCAATTGGTATCAGAGCCAAGTTTTGAACACCCTCCGAAGAAGCAAAGTACCGTCCTACACCCCTACAATCTCGGAGAAGAAGGTGAGCACGATGGAAGAGTTGATAAAGGCGTCACAAGTCACCGGCGACGCAAACTTCTCTTCCCTACAAGCTCGCATGGAGGAGATGCAAATGATGTTTGCACATCTCTGCAACGACCTCGAGCGAACTAGAACCATTAACGAAAAGGTATCCGGAATCGCGGAACCAAGTTCGCTGGCACTGCAGGGAGACGCCAATGAACAGAAGCTCTCGTTGGAGGCGGAAACAAGCCGCTCTAATTTCCGACGACCCGCGGATGCTCGCACCTCCTCGAAGCCAAACGTCCGGATCCCCGACCCCTCCACCTTCTCCGGCATCAGAAGCGCCGAAGTGTTGGAGAATTTCATATGGGATATGGAGCGATTTTTCAAGACGACCAAACTTGACGATGAAGATCAAGTTGATATGGCCGCAGCGTTTCTCATAGGCGACGCGAAGAAGTGGTGGAGGGTGCGTTGCGACCCCCATCGTCACGAGAAGGGTGAAGCAATCACCACTTGGGCAGCCATGACAAGGGAACTCCGTCGCCAATTTCTCCCGGCGAACGCAGCATGGTTGGCCTGTAAGCGTTTACAACAATTGCAACAAACCCGATCTATTCGGGAATATGTCCAGGATTTCAATACAATCATCCTGGACCTTCGCGACATGTCGGAAGCCAACCATATGTTCGCGTTTCTTAGGGGACTCCAGCCATGGATTCGAAACGAATTGATGCGGAAGGGCATACGAGATTTACAGGATGCCATCGCCACCGCCGAGAGCTTGCTGGACTGGCGGACAAGCAATCCCACGTCTCGCCCCGATACAACACCCTCTTCCAATCGATGGACGAGTGTTGGCTGCTACCAGCAGGCGAGAACGAGTGGGCGACACCAATTTAACTCGTCCCAGGGCAGAAGAGAGTTCGCTGCATCGACGGGTGCAGGTAATCCGCAACCTGGTGGTTCCTCGCACTCGAACAGAGGAAAACATGGAGGATTCGATCGCTGCAGAGGTTCTCATCCGACGCACCAGTGTTGGAGGCAGGAAAAGCTGGCGGCGGTGCAAACGGAGGAGGAGGTCCCGGCTGCAGAGGAGACGGAGCCTCCCGTCATCGTTCGCGCGACTCCTCTGCAGCAGATGAATGCTATTCGAAAGGGGCATGACTGCAATTTGATGTACGTGTCTTTGCAGGTGAATGGAAAAGATTGTTCGGGCATGGTGGATTCAGGCGCCACCCATAACTTTGTAAGCGAGGAGATGGCCCGCAAGTTGGAGCTACCCATCGAAGAGAGCAGGTTCAAAATTAAAACGGAGAACGCCTTGCCGGCAGAGGTCGTCGGGACGATTAAGCGAGTTCCCACGACGATGGGACATTGGAGCGGGAAGATCGACCTTACCGTGATTCCCTTGGACGACTTCAGGATCATTTTGGGTAATGATTTTCTCCTACAAATGCAGGCGATGGTGGCTCCCCACCTGGGCGGTTTAGTTGTGATGGATGTATCGCAACCTGGGTTTGCGAAATCCATCACCCCTGTTACAGGCGCGGACAGGGCATGGAAGGCGGACGTCCGGAAGGTTGCTGCGATGCAACTCGTAAGCCAGCCTCGCCAAGGAGAAGGGCTCCTCCCTGCCAGATGGCGGAACGGGGCTTCGGCATCCATTTCGGGGGCAACCAAGACGACGGAAATCGGGAGTCTTGGTGGCGAATCCGAAGAGCGAATTCAGCAGGTTTCGGTGACAGGGAAGGGCTCCTTCGAAGTCGCAGATGGGCGCCAGTCATGATCCCCGATTGGGTTGGCTCGCGTTGCCTACGAGGGCCGTCATCCGGCTGCTACCAGGTTTCGCACGGGATGCGAGGGAGGCTTGGAGACGCCACGGCGACGAACGAAGAAGCATCGTCGACCACGAGTGATTTCTGTGGGCGACAAAGCGCTCCCTAAACCTTCTCTACAGATGGAGAGGCGCGGGCAGCGTTCTTATGTGCATAAAGGGTGGATTCCCAGTTTTCGCAAGGTATCCCACGGCGGCGACGACTCCGCCCATTTGCAGCAGAATTGCCCAAGGGGCCCTTCGTTCCAGCAATCTTCAAAACAAGTTGGATGGGGCTTGAGGCGTCGATGGTTTCAGCTAGGAGGAATCGTTGAGGTTCTTTGTCAGGCGAGCCGGTCGAAGGGCATGGCTGGGAGGACAAGGCATTTTGCAGACTTCCCGGACGAAGAGCCATGACTACCTCGCCAATCGCAGACGTTTTCTGCATGGGTGCGAGTTCTTCTGGCACTCGCTTCGCCGACGTGGAGGAAAGCTCCCCGTTCACATCTTCCACCTTGTTGCCTCTCAAGATGCTTCATGACGCAGAGGCCGCAACTCGTCTACAGCAGAGTCGCCCGACGCCATCCTCTCTTCATCGTCCCTCAAAGCAGGCGAACGACGGAACAAGCCGACTCCTGCTGCCGCCCAAAGGAGGTTGCCGTGGGCGATCGAGGTTTTCTCTCGCCGCAGATGGGGAGGAGAGTCCCACGTTCGCATACGCATACGGGTGGGCAAGATACGATGGATTTTTCGTTTCCACGAAGCATTCATCTACTTCAGCTTCCGCCTCGTCTGCAGCAAGATCGACCAGCGCCACCTCGTTTCCACAAACTCTTGAGGCGTCGGACGTTCCCAACCGAAGGTTTCGTGGAAGTCTTGATGCAGCAGAAGAATGACCCCATCGAAGAGGTGAGCTGTGAAGGTGACGTGGCTTTCCAATCGTTCCGGAAACATGTTCACGATGGAGTTATGAAGGAGTCGATGAGGGCATCGACGTCTTTTGGTGGGGGAGAATTGTCACGGGTGCATCCGCGAAGCGACGCTTCCGAGACGAAGGTTGTATCCCGTAACTTAACTTTCCAAACTTCTTTTATATTTTATATTATTTATACTTTAAACTGATGAAGGGAACTTCATCATCGAGTATAATATTTTTATATTATCGAGAGATCATTGTACGGAGAGGAATCCAGAGTTGAGATTGTTCACTCCGATGTTTGGGGGTTTTTACCGGTGCTTTATAATAATAAAGTAATCTTTTTCCCTCATCTACTTGTTGTTGTTATTTTATTGTACTTCCGCAGGCTTGTATCGCGAAGAACATCTGCGATACGCCGCATACCCAGGCGATCTTTCGCAAGCATTCAAGACGCCGTTTTTGGAGTGTGTCATTATGTATGATGATTTAAATATTGTATGAAAATTATAAGTAGTAATAATGAACTTATTTAATAAATTAATTTATCATAAAGTTTTTCATTTAATTAATATTTGAATAGAGTTCTTAGAAAACTAAATATGGTTGGATGAATTGCATTTGCAAGCTTAATTTATTAAAAATTAACCAAGATTAAAAAAAAGAGATGAACTCACTAGTGTTAAGACAAATCTAGATGATTAAGACAATATTGATTTACCATACAAAATAAACAAGACAATAATTAATGACAAAGCAATTGGTGGGATAAAAAAAAAAAAACCAAGAGGACAACTTATGACCGACCAATTAATTAGGGTTCTTTTAACATTGAATGCTTGCCTTATGTCACATTTTTTTATAGTGATGGAAGTCAAAGAACTTGTCCAATCAATCAATTAGAATCACACACATGACCTCTCGATCTGAGAGTTGAAAACTTGCCTGAGTGAGAGATAGAGAGAAAAAAAAATAAAAAATAAAAAGGAAAACTATAAGACAAGGAAGAACATGCTAATCTTTTTAACTCCAAGAACAGTGACTCCTACCACTAGAAATGCTTCAATGTGCTTGATTCATGTGCAAATCCAATTGTTTTAACTCTTATCTCTTAGTTTCCACTTAATTACAAAAAAAAAAATAAAGATAGGAGATCTTGCCCTACTCAGTTGACTGATGCAACTTTTTTTTCTAAAAAAAATGATATCTTTACTATTTGTTAAAAATTCCATGATTAAAGAATTAATTATTTATACATTCTTCTTACACATCTTATTATAGTAGATATTCTTAAACATAATTGATTATTCATAAACTTTTTCATTATATAAAATTAGCCATCTCAATATCTGTTTTAGTCCTTTTCTTGGAGGTCTAAATGATCCATCCCTACAAGAAACCTCTTCTTTTCTAAAAGAAAGAAGGGTGTGTTCTTCAATTGCAGCTTGTATGAATCATGATAATGAAATGATGATACATGTTGTTTTTAATAGGATTGATTCAATGAACTAAAGGTGTGGAAGCCACCTAGGGATTGATGACCCTTAATCAATTTAAAAGAACAAATAGTTACATCATAAGCACAAAGATGAAGCAATCATGCATGCCCTGCCCAATTCCTATGCTTATTGTTTGCCTCCTTTGTTGTCACTTCACTGTCACACCATCATTTTGATACTTGGAGTCATCCCTAAGTTTATTGCTGCCAATTTTTAGTTTTAGATCCAGATTTATTCCATCACTGTAGAATCTAAAGTTTTTTAAAAAAAAAATGGATTAGTTGTTTTTACTGATATATATATATTTGTAATTTGAGGAACATAATTTTTATCCATTTCTTTATTTATTATTATGAAAACTTAACACTACCCATAAATATTTTTAAAAAATTCTTACTCACACCTCTCTTCCTTCAAAATATGCGTGCACTGTTGGCTAAGCATGTTAACTTATTTATGTGTCTAATAATTTATTGGTTGACCTTTTTTAAAAATTAATTATTGTAAGATCTTTTCCATTTAGAGATCACCTTTTGGGATTACTAAAGAACATAAGCTAAGACTTCATATTCAAATCGACTACCGAAATAAGATTAACTTCTGACATTTGAAAACATTGAATAACAAAGAGCATGATGCTTTGATGAGAATGATACAATATATAGACTTCAAGAGAGCAGAAAAACCAGGTTATATCTTTTATATTTATTTTTTGTGGATCACGAACCCTCTCCTGTTAAATTTTGTCATTCTCACTAGTAGTAGAGAAACCATTATATTATCTATCATCTAATCTAGTGAACGAAAAAAAAGATAAGACTTGCTGTACTAAAACTGTCTTAAGACCACGTTGAAATGGCTCTAGATTCTCACATGTAAAAGGGGCTAATATAGTGTATCGTGTATGATGGTGTCCAAATCAGCATGAAACAAGCTGCAAGCTCAATTAATTAATATGTTTGTGCTAACCCCTGGACAAGTCAAAGTTTCCATTAATCAGCAAGTATTTATTAGAAAGATGCATGCATGAAACAATTGGTGCCGCCCACATATATATATAATAATTATATATATGGTCATCCTATGAAGATGTGAAGGTTGACTTTTAAAAAAAAAAACAAAATCCTTAAAAAAGTTAAATCAACATGGAGAATATTATGGCAGCATTTCATATCATATGCACCTCTTGCCTTCTTCTGCACACAAAATGTAGCTCCGATGGAGTCAACAGTTTCAGTTACAAGCTAGAAATTATGGCCCTCTCATGCTTTGATAGGACAGCAGAGGATCATATTTATCAAATCAAAATCATAGTAAATGCAATAACAATTCATTATAACCTTGGGGACAGAAATGAGTGCAAAATGAGACAATAAATGATAATTGGATGGGCTGGGCTCATCAGCATATGCCTTGAACATTCAAGCTTGACATAGCTATTACAAGTGTCTAGTCTCATCCACTACAATTCTTTATCGTAATGAAAAAAAGATATTGCTAAATGATAAGACTCGAGGTAAAAAAAATTGTTTCTTAAAACTCTTCTACCTTCGGAGATGGCACAGCTCTTCTAAGTTTTCTGTTTTCCAACCAAACCCATGAGGCTATATTGCAAAACTAGGTGAGTTGACACATTAGGCAATTTTATGGTCGTAAATAAACTTTACCAAAACAGGCCAACAAAAGAAGGCCCCAACCTAAGAGATGTACATTACTAAGGCCACGTAGTTACAGCATTACATATCTAATTAGTAGTCATAATAGGCTCACTGTAGTTCAAGACATTTACCTTGCACTTAAAGCCTCTTGCTGCTTCTTCTTGTGTCTTTTGCTTTGTTTTGCCAGGAGATGAGGAAGTCCGACAAATCCAAGCTTCTTCTTCTTCTTTGCTGACAACTGCCTTTGAGGAGACCCCTCATCGGCGCTCTGCGAAGTTGAAACTCCTTGTCTTTTGTTCAGCATCTGACCCAGAGAAACCTTGTTGGGCTTCTCGTTTTCCTTCTCCCATAATCCACCGTCACAGTCCTCAGGTGATTCAGGACTCATCAACTTCATGCTCAGTATCTGCCCTATCGACAATGGTGGCCTTATGCCACTAACTGGTACGTCTTCAGTAATTAGCACGGAGTCATTTAGGTCAAGCACACGAGAGTTCTTCCTACTGTGACCTACGGAATTCTTGAACTTTATAGAGTTATGAACACTGCTGCGCCTCTTCTGACCATGTTCAGATCTCCATCTACGCAGAGCATCTTCAACTGCGAGCTTTCCTCTATTCGCAACCTCTACCCTCTTCAGAGCAATTTCAAGCATCCGCCTACATTTTTTCACCTCAGCAGTCGCTTCGTCCACCTTGGCTAGCACATCTGATCTCGACCTATTTGCTTCATCTACCTCAAGCATGGCTACTTCAATATTCTTTCTAGAGATTTCATCTGCTTCTTGAGCCTGACTTGTTAAGGTGATAAACTCCTCCATTGAAAGTGTTATGCCACATGTACTCTGAAGATCTGTGATTGAACTATCACAACTGCTTGTTAAAGCTTTGGCATCAGCGAGAGCCATAGTTTCTGCTGCTTGGGCTGCTTCGTCCATCTTCTTAGCTGCAAGCCACCGTATTTCTGCCGTTGTGATGCTAGCCTTTGTCTGATCAATCTCAGATACCAGCTTAGACACTTCATATTCAGCAGTTTCCATCATCTTTCTCGACTGCTCTATCTCAGAATTCATTTCTTTGATTTCCAACAAAATATTTGACGGAACCTCAGGTTTTTTAGTTTCCGGATCTTTGGCAATTTGCAATTTTGCTGACGTCTGTCTAAGATCTTCCTCCAGCGAAGAAATCAAAGAAGTATTTACATTCAGCTTCTCCCGGGTTTTCTCAAGTAACAATTTTTCCTCTTCGATTCTCATAGTCAGCATTTTGATGGAAGTTTGAATACCGTCCAGGGCACTAGTTTTCTTGTTAAAATCTTCCTTAACCTGCTTCAGTTCCATTAAAATAGTCCATGGAGAATTGTTCTTCCCTGCAATTGAGTTAGCCGTACACACATTCTTCTCGTGGCCAATGGGTCCATATTCATCAGCTTCAGGATGTACCTTTATATCACTTGAGATCGTAGTTTTCATTTCGTTGGTTTCCTTTTGTAACCTTAATTTTAAACCATCCACCATCCTTTTAGTCATTTCAAGCTCTTTCAGAACATCAAGTGTTTCCCTTTCTTTTAGGAAAAGATCCTTTTCTAGTTTTGCTGCCTGTTCCTCCACGCTCATAATCTCAACATCTTCTGGGAAATGGTGATTCTGATGGAAGACAATTAAAAGGGAAAGACTTAGAAAGATCATTCAAAAGAGTATGGTGATAAGAATAAAGCTACAATTATCGTTTTAAGTTAAACTGAAATTGACAGAATTTTAGAAGGATGAAAGGGAAAGTAAATAAGTTGCAACCTTTAAATGACCTTAAAATTGCGTGTGTGAATCAATTCCAATTCAAGTAAATATTCTAAAAAGAAAAATAAGGTCCGTTAATGGATGCATATTTATGGAAAGACAAAATTACTGAAGTTGCATTTATACGAGCTTAGACTATTTTGCTTCCATATTCGTGTGGCCATTCAAATATTGCAGATTATGGCAATTATTGAGTAAATAAAATTATATGCTCACTCAACCGAACTCTTCCACTTTCATTTCCAAATGAAATCTAACAAGACTACTTATTCGAAGGAAATTTCAAAAAGAATAAAACTAAGCCAGAAAACAAGCTGAAGCCAACATCACTGCCAGAGCAAGTACCAATCCTTCTCGCAGCAGTGAACAAGAACAACGTCAAACTCAATAAGCAAGAGAACAAACTTACTTCGGGCTGAAAGAGCTGCTTGAGCTGCGACTTCCATACGGCGCTCCCCCCGAACCGGTCGACGGCCTCCTTCACCGACTCGAACGGCGCCGACGTGTCGATCTCCGCCCTCCCAGCCGCGGCTGCGACCTTCACATCCTCCGCAACGCCGAACGAGTCCGGCTTCGCGGAACCGTCCATCGTCCCCTTTCTCGTCCGATTCCTCGACCGACTTCTAGGGTTTCGCGGTGGATCGAAGCCCTAGAAAACCAGCAAAGCGAGCACTTCCGAAGTGGGATGGATCGAGTGATGAGAGCGGCAGAAAGCGAAAAAAAATTTAGGAAGGAAGATAAACTTACGAAAATACCCTTATGTATCCGGAACAGGGGAGATACGTTCACGCCGCGTCCCACGTTATGCACGCCCGCTGAGCCAGGGGAATGGCAGGCGAAGAAAGGCCAGATAGTAAAAGTACGGGGGGACTTTATCATCGATGATACTGTGGGTTCGATCCGACCGTTGAAAATTTCACGAATCGCGAGGCTAAGAAGACCGTTGCACCCGTGAACCATTTAATGGACAAATATCTCCTCAGATGGAGGTAGATATATCGATATGGCCATTGCTTTTAATTGGGACGGAGCGGTGTTGCTATTTATATGTACGCATGTTATAATGAGATTGTAGCCGTTGCTTGGTGTCGACGGCATGTATCCAATAAATGGGCATAAAAGTTTTCAACTGCGAAAGTGTGCAAAAAAAAAGGGTTGTTTTAGCTCGCAATTTGAAGGGTGTAAATTAGTGCAAATCGAGCTCTACATCACTGAGAAAGCCAGGTTTTAACCATTGAAACATGATTTATAATCGTGTATTAAGTATTTCTACTGTCATATATCTTTATCATTGTAAGCATATCTCATCGATAAGAATACAGCTAAGATAAGAATAAAAATAATAATAGTCGGTCTATTTATAAACACCATCGGGTAATTATTTAGGTTACTATTTATTATCCTTAAATGTTGATTGGAAACGTGTATTAAGCATATAAATAGTTTATTTAATTATGCTTTATTCTCGTGAGATTAAGAAGCTGCTGCTAATAAAAGCATAAACGAGGTGACCAAAAAAAAAGGAGAGAATAAACCCTTAAAAGACTTCACATTGCGTGAAAGACCAGGCATGGAGATCAACCCACAAGAAATATTCAATTAAAAAGTTGGAGGGGCCAGTTGACTCCCTTTTAATTTGCCCTCCTTTTAAAGGCATCTCAATTTCCCATTCAGCCAAATAACGTGTATCGCTCGCTCAGTTTGAAGTTTCAGCACAATATTTGCAGTTAAATCTCGACTCGCTCGCTCGCTCAGTTCACTCAAAAGCGTCTTCTTATACTTTAAAAAAAAAAGCTGAACTTGGAAACGAGTTAAAAAGCAGAAAAGGGGAGGTAGAAAACCATCGATGGACTTTGAAGTCAAAAGCATCACTGACTAATTAAGAGCAGACGCAGGTGATGAAATCATCAGTCACGAGCGGTGAAGCACAGTCGCAGGTGACCCATAACTTGGACTTCTTCTTCTTCTTCTTCTTCTTCTTAAACAAAAACATAAATCTATAAATCTGCAAATTATATATTTTTAACAGGATAATTGCATGTCTCCCTGAATCCAAATTTTAAGAGAATATATATATATATATATATATATATATATATATATATATATATATATATATATATATTTATCTCCCCAAAGCGCGGATAAGAGAGTTGATCGATTCAAAGTCTAAATTTTTTTCTCCCTCCCACCCAACGTTAGCAGCCTATAAATTTGCCAACCCTAATCCTCCTCTCTCTCAACCGTCTCTTCCTCCTCCTCTTCTCGCCTATCTCTCTCTCGCTCGCCCTCATGGCGTTTGAGAACAAGGCGTCGATCGTTCTCGTCGCCGTCGTGGTCGCCGCGCTTGCCGGCTTCCAGGGCTCGGCGGCGAGGTCTCTGACCCTGAGCTCCGGCGGCGACGCCCGATTGGCCTTGGCTCTCATCGTCATCGGCCTGGAGAAGCAATTGGCTTTCGGCGAGCCTTCTCCTCCTCCTCTTCCTTCGCATCCTCCTTCTCCAGCTGCTGCTGCTGCTGCCGCCGCTGCTCGCCAGCCGTTTGATGATATCTCGGGGAAGGAGAGGTACGGAAGGGGAAGGCTCTTCTTCTCCGCCATGCTTCCGAGAGGATTAGTGCCGCCCTCCGCTCCCAAGGGAACCGGCAATTAGGTGAAGAGGAAGAGGAAGAAGAAGAAGTGTAGGATGCAAGCTGCAGAAACAAAGACAGAAAGATATAATTATTCCTCCCTTAATCTTTATATATGATCTCCAGTTCTATATATCTTTATTATAGAAAATTTTAAGGAAGAAAAAAAGGTCCTGATCAATCTGCAAAGTTTTCTTTTCAAATTTTTTTTAATAAATTTTCTAATTTATTAGACTTCAATTATCCCTGAAGTAATTTTGATAGATTCTATTAATTATTTGATTGAGCATATATGCTCATCTGATTAAAATAATTGAATTGTAAATAAGAAGTGGTGGATTTAATACTCATAAGGTTCTAGGTTTTAAAAAATTAATGACTTAAAAAAGCACATGAAACTCACATGCTGAAGCCCTGCACCACTTAATTAATTGCGAGAAGTATTCATTAATTAAAGTGATCGATGTGCGACTGTTGAGATAAATAGTAAACCCCGTGAACTTGAAGTCAATTATATATACAATTTTAGATTTATTCCAAAGAGTAAGTATAATTTATATTTATACAGTTAAGGCTGTTGTTCGGTCACCGGTAGAAGTCCAAGGTCAAAGTCCAATTTGGAAAATAAAACATCTGACGCAGGGAAAATAATATTCATTGGGTTAACATCCGTTCCTTCACCCTACTCACTCAAAGCTACTTTAAATCTATAATTTAACTTTTTTAAAAAATAATAATAATGAATAGAAAGTATGTCTATACATGTATAGTTACAATTGCTAGATTAACTAATAATGAGAAGGAAGAAAATCTTATCCCCTATAATAAGAAAAAAATTATACATTATATAGTACACTAATTCTTTATAATAAATTAGAAAATTAACTTTACACACTGTAATGTAATATTTACCTCTTTTGATAGTCTCGTACAGATATTTTTTAGTATAATAATTTCTTAAATTCAACTACACCGTCAATATTAGAATAACTTCTAGATTTATTAGAATTTTCTTTTAGAATTTATTGAAAAACTTATTAGAATCCTACTAGTAAAATTCTCTGACAAGCATCAATAATAATATTAATCTATCGCTCTTACCATTTGGAATCTAGATATCCTAGATTCTCTATTATGATCATATTCTACTATTTGATTTAACTTACTTAAAAACCCTTAAAATTGAGATTTCGCTTAACATCGACCACTCTTCCTCTGATCAGACTCCAATTTTAATATTAGCTCGTTTAAAATAATGTATATTCCTATACTAAAGCAAGCTTTCAATGACTCAATTCTTACTTTCATCACTTATTTAATTTTTTTTAATCAATTTGTCTCTAAAAACTTGATTTGATGTCTTTAATGTTTATATTATAGTATAATAATAAATTTTAAAATTTTAAAATTTTATATGTAATTATATAAATATACATTTATCTAAATTTATAAATATATCCCTAAAATAACTTAATATTGCACACGTACCTTTTTTTAAAATTTAAAATCTCATATTACTTATCATAAATTTCCATTAAAAATAGATTCTCCGAAGAACCTCCCCTAAAACAAACTTCAAATCAATAAAGTTTTACTTGACCAGATTTTGAAATCATTATATATATATATAATATATATAATATGCATTTCTTCCTCTTAATCTGTCCTACACTACAATCAATTATCCTAACCAAGAGAAGATATAAAAGATATCTCAACGTAAAATAAGTTGCAGCATGTCTTAATAATCTTATGGGCTTCAATCCACATGATCAAGTTACGACAATTTTTTATTGTCCTCCCACAAGGATAGAAAATAATAACTTAAGAAACAGTTTGCTTTGCGGTGGGCTCTCTTGTTGGTCTGTGTTAAAAGTATTTTATCTTCTTTGATTTGTTTCCTTCTTGTGCTGGAATTCCTTTTCTTGATCATCTTCTGTTGCTTTCATTTTGTACATTATGAGATAGTTTGATAGCAGCGTGAGAATGAACCCATCATGGGCTTCAGAAATCATGGCAAAAGTGATTCCTGCAATGAGGCGGACATCTACTTGATCTCTTTTTTTTTTTCGGTTCCCCCTTTTTGGCCCGCATGAAAAAAAATATAATAATTAGATTCTTTCCTTAAAAAATTAAATTCAATAAGTTTATAGATCCATAGTAGAGCATCACTGTATCAATATTATGTATGATATATGAATGTTTTCAGAGAAAGATTCAGCTGTATCAACAATAATATTACGATAGAAACTTATTGTTTATGGAATAATTATAAACTTAATAAGGATCACTTTATAATAAGGGGCTTATCACCCTTTTATAAACTTATAGTTAAAAAAGGGTGAGAGGATAAATGCTCAATAAGTATATTGTTAAGTGAGTAATTATTCTACAGTAATTCCATTAAAAATAATTAAGATTATAAAGGCAGGTAGTGCAGAAATAAGGGAGGATGTAGTTCTTAGCGGTGTCGATGAGATGGATGGCCTCATCATCTCATTTTGTGTGCAAATTGCTGTAAAGTTGTGAGCTTTCAAAGAGAACAAAAGGGGAAGGGTTTCAGAGCATGAGGTCCTCACTCTTGTTTATAGCTGTAGAGCCCACCCTAATTTTAGCAGGCTCATTTTGCACTAGGGTTGGATTTCTTTTCTTTTTGTTTCCTTCCTTCAAGGAAAGGAAAAAAAATACAATTTATTACCCATCTTTTATTTCCCATCAAATTCATAAATATATAAAAGAAATTACTTACGTTTTTTAATTAATTTATTAAATAAAAATATTATATACTTTTATAGATTAAGCATAATCCTTAAATTGTAATCGTGGACTCCTTGTTGAGGTTGAAATATTTATAAAGTTAAATGTAACTATAAATAATATTTTTTTTATTTAGAGTCACATCAACTGTTGCACCCATGATTAAATTAAATGGGTATGCGACTTAATGTTGACTATAAGAAATAATCTTCTTAATTGTAATCTCACTCTTTTGATACTAAATTATTATTCTATCTTTCAATATTAATATAGATTTTTATTTAAAAAAATTATATCTATTTTTAAAACAGGTCTTGTATTCCAAATATATTTTTCTATTAGATTGACACATCTTAGACTGATCTTATCGCCTCAAATCTTATTGTAATTCTGAGTCTAAGTAATATGTCCCACATTGATCTTTTGATCTTTCTTAATTCGAGGATATGACACTAATGACTATGGTAATGATAAAGATAAAATATTTTTTTATGCTAACTAGAAATGAGCTTTGCTCTCAATAATTAGATATATCATTGAATAAATTTTGATTTCTAATTAATTTATAAATATAGTTGATTTAGAATATTATCTCTTCAATAATTCTGAAGTTTTTAATTATGACTAAATTGTCATTATAAGCTATTTTTTTTAAAAAAATTACTTATACATTATTTTAGGCAGAATCTTCCAATTCTGCTTTTAAGAACAATTTGACAGTACATAGAGATATCGAGTTGGAGGAAGGAAGCAATAAATAAGCAAAAAAGTTTGCTTCAAAGGAAGACATTCCTTTCTAACATTTTGCATCGAATGATCCACTTTTGGACCCCCCCACCCTAAACCCTGATCATTCCTCTTTTGTCCACTGCAAGCACCCTCACAAGTAATTATCTCAATTTCCTCTCATCTAAAAATTCCCTTCCCCTAAGTGAGAAAAAGGAAAAAGAAAAAAAAAACTTTGTAAAACTATGAGCATGAGGTGCTGGTCCCTCTGCAGGTTGTTTTCACTGAGAAAAGCATTTTCAAAATCATCTGTTTCCAATCCTAATTATTTCCTGATTCTGACCCAGCATCAGCTCAGGGACAGAAATCCCTATCTCCCACCCCCAACCTCTCTTTTTCAGGTTTATTTCCCTCCCACCTTCTTCCCCTTTCTCTATCGGTCTCTCTTCTGTGTCTTTAAATTTAAACAGCATGTTACCTTAAATTTAAATTTCCTTGGATATTCTATAGAGCAGAAGGTATACTTTTCATGGGTGTGATGCTGTAATCTAAGTAAGTCTCAGTTAACAATGTTCACTTTAGTGCTACTCAAAATTGTAACTTGGGGTATTTAATAACCCCTAAGTCCACTTGGTAAGAGGTTTTTGACCTATGAGATGTAGTACTTTTAAAAGTAAGATATATTGATATATACCTCTTCTTTTCAATAAAATACTCAGTAATAGATCAAATCCTGAACTCACTCGGCATAGGAAGTCAATGGCTCAATGAGTATATCCAGATAAACTGATCCTATATGCTATACTACTATTATATGAAATAGCTAAAACTAATTAACATACTAAAGTGATTAAATTGACCTAATATTAGATCAAACCAAACTCTTTTGCTGAGGAGGTAGCTTATATAATAGTGATGAGTTGATCCTCATTGTATTCTGTGCTATGCCACTATTGTACCAAATAGTTAAAACCTTATTAACCCTAAACTGATGGAATTATTTGAGATTGATTTTATTTTCCAAAAAAGAAAAAACTGCACAAAGACACAGCATAAAAAGACATCCCTAGAGAGACCCAGAGGGATATGCCTCCATTTTTTGTGTCTCTTCCTCTTGTATATGTGTCCTTAGCAGCTCAGGAAGGGGAATTACTTCCTGCCCCTTCTTATAAGCAGTAGTTAATCAGCAGCTGCTTTTTAGCACATCAACATGAGGTCTCTTTCCTTCCCCTCCTCCTCTTCTCCCTTCCTTGCAGTTCGTGAGCAGCCTGTGTGATCAAGCTCTTCACTGGAATCGATCATTGATGGGGAACCGCAGGTTCATCATGCTCTTTAGCATGGCCTCAAGGTCGTGGTTCTCCAAGCTCAAGCACATCGTCGTCAAAGCCCATGGAAGTCAGCCCTTGAAGCATTCCGTGGAGAAGAATAAGAAGAAGAAGAAGACCCCAGCAGTTGAATCCCCAACGCAGCAGGAAGACAGCCACTTCCTCCAGAAAAGAGCTTCTCAGTACATCCCAAGCGTAGAGCGGAAGGAGAAGCCCCCTCGTTCTTCCGTCAACACCAAGGCCTCCGACACCCACTTCCCCGCCGACCTCCCCCTACCCGCCCCAAGGAAATCGAAGCGAAGACCCCGGAAGATCGCCGGAAAGCCCTGTAGCACCGCCGCGGCGACTTCCACCTGCCAGCCCGAGGCCATCATCCCTCACAAGATCGAGGAGCCGGAGCTCAGGCAGCTGCCGCCGATCCTGACAAAGGCGAAGGAAGCTGCAAGTGGCAACGGCGATGGCGAAAGCGATACGGCGGGGCGCAGGTCGGCCTCGGCGTCGGGCGTCCACCGGATCAAGGTGCGACGGAGCTCCCCGCGGGTGGAGAGCCGGAAGCCCCAGTGCTCCCCGAAGACCGCGGCAATGCGAGAGAGCCAGAAGAAGAAGAAGAAGAAGAAGAAGATGGCGAGGCTGTCGGAGAGCCTGGTGATGATCAAGTCGTCGTCGAATCCGTGGAGGGACTTCGCGGACTCGATGCTGGAAATGATCGTGGAGAACGACATCCGAGAGGCGAAGGATTTGGAGGAGCTCCTCGCCTGCTACCTGTCGCTGAACTCGAAGGAGTACCATGAAGTCATCATCAAGGTGTTCGAGCACATCTGGTTCGCCTTAACTGATGTTAGAACAATGTAATTGATCAATCACAATACATTAACCTTGTCATATATCTATATAGACATATAGACTTAATTATACTGCAGAAATGTTTTCTCCTCTTTTGATCTGCTGCTGCATTCTTTCACTTTTCTGTTTGATCAGTGATCAGAGATCAGAAATCGAGCAAAACTGGAAGAGAATATTTTGTAGAATCTCTTTCCCCTGTTTCTGAAATCTATCAGGCATTATTCAGAATTAATGGCTGAGCAGGTGAGGAATATATATATATATATATATATATATATAATTCCTCTAAATAAATTCTTTGTATTTTTCTGCTGTGAGCCTTGACACAAAAATCTCAACTGGATTCTCCCTACACAATCTCTTCTTACAAGTTGCTTCTTGTGATGGTGGTTGCAAGTGAGAAGTCATGGTCATTGTTATGATCAATTAGTCCCAATTCCTTAACATGTCCTCACAGTTCTACAGAGTTTTCATTTCATGCCAACATCAGTCATTGCTCTCAATTAATGGTCCAAAATGTTTCTAAAAATGACCCAGCAAACCCCTCAATTAATGAGGTAAATGCTGCTCCTCTCTCCATTCTTGATGCTTCTTCTCTAAAAAAATAATTTATCCAACAGGGTGAATGTTTACAGCCACATTATACTCAGGACTATGACATAGATATAATAATAGAAGATAAACTTAAAATTTATATTGTATGAAAATTAAATAAAAATTAACATTCTTTAAAATTTTAAAATAATATAATTTAGTGAAAGAACCACTTTTTAATATTTTAATACGGCATATCTATTTGCTACCAACTTGATGATCCCCTTTCTCCCAAGGACAACAAGGTGAGACATGCCATCTTCCACCAAATACATTCACATCATATTTATTATGGATGACTCAGGGAGCTCAGTGTAGTCTACTTCAATACCATGTGACATGGATAATGTATTTGTACTTAATATTTGTTAGGGACTGAGCCCACTACGTACCAAATTAAATTAGAGTTTTTCAAGCTCAATCACTTTACATTTATTAAATTAGAACCTATCTTCTTCTTTTTTTTCTTTATTTAGTAAATTTTAAACTTATAATCTGATTGAAGTAATTAAGTTTTACATAGAAAGATTAAATATTCAGTACTATTTTAATAGGATGAGCATATATTTGATGTACAACCTACAGTCTATATTATATTCGTTCAGCCTTCACCACAAAAGGAAGTGAGTTACTCAGATGATTAAATGGGAGAGAAAGTTAGATACAAGGAGCCCCCAAGGAAAGAGGGAGGGTTGAAGCTTGTCCAAGTTAGTAGCTTATAAAGCTTTTGAAGGCTACAAGTCCACACACACACAAGAGTATTTGCTCAGCTCTAGCATTCCTCTCATGCCCCACGGCAAGGGAAAAGAGATCATTGAATAAAGCAACCCACAAGGGGAAAGCATGAATGCAACAAAAGCTACTTTTGTTATGAAAACTGCCATCATAACCTAATTGGAAAGTAGACAATAAGATGAATTTGAATAACCCCTTAATTAAAAAATATAGTAAATAGAGCAAGGATTTCTTTTTTTTAAAAAAAAATCTATAAGCATGATATCTGGTCTCTAATTTTATCATTTTAATCAGCCAAGAAATAAGCAGAATAAGAATTTATAAGAGGCATATTCATTTATCTTTTTCTGTAATTTTATGTACTTATATTTAGTAATATTATAAAACATAGTTTCAAGTAATAATTCAAACATAATGTAATCATCTAAACTAATTTATTAATTGAAAACAAAAAGATTGATCCATCTAATTAACTCAAAATGGAGGAGGAAAACTCTAGCTTTTTGATGTTCAACAGGCACCCGTGTACTTGAAGATGTACTTGGGTTTTCTTTCAGCCATTTAGTAGTACATTCACTGTTTCTATATATCATTGTTCCAAGATTGTGCACCTGCCTGCACATGGCTCTTCAGGTGCTATAGGGACTAAATGAACTGATTTATTGATGATTCAATTACTCTAGAACGGTGCAATGTGATCAAAGTTTGAGGGAATTTTTTTTAATGCTAGGTTTAGTGATAAGACATGTGACCCTTCCTAATAAGCCACACTCCTTCACTTTTTGAAGGAATATTAGAGTCCACCCCTGAACCCTTCCTAATGAGCCACCATCACACTTTAATGCATGTCACAGTTTATAGTAAACATATTAATATGAATATCATTAACTAAAAGTATTAAATAAATAAAATTACACAATGTATCGCACTCGTTCTACACAAGGTATGTCAAAAATGACTAAATTAGGGTGCATTATTTCAGTCCAAATATACAATGGTGCAAAAGGATTCTCTAGCATCAGCTAAATATGTCAATCTTTTCTTATAAAAAATCTCTTAATAATAACATTCAATGTAGACATATAATTAGGATTGGAGAAAAAAACTATAAAAGATGATTATAATAAGAAATATGAGTAATTATTAAAGATGATTGTAATAAGATAGTCAAGTCACTTAATCGTTAGATAAGTGGATGATAGTGATGTCTTATTATTATTGTTTGCATACTTTCAAAGCTTTCTCAAATCTACTCGTATTTATGAAGGTTAATAGTGTTAATGATTGAATTTTCGTGAATGATTTATAATTTTTATCGATAATCCAACTATCTTATGCTTTAAATTTATCTAGTTAGTTTGATAAAATTCTTATCTAAAATTATAAGATGAAGACCCACCAACTTAAAAAAAAATCCAGAGCCTCAAGTTTTTTCCTCCTAATTAATTACAGGTGTATCTTCCGTGCAATATAATATTATATTTTGATTTAAAATGTATATAACAGAATACAATTATTTTTTTCAAAATTAAATCAAATTAAAAAAACTGAATTAATATCAATTTGCTCGATTTGATTTGAGGTGAAATCCGATTTGATTGGAATCAATTCGATTTTTTAAATTGATATGATGCCCTAACTTATTTGTCGGCATGATATCTTTTAAAAAACTTTTTAGATATATATATATATATACATAAATCCTTCAAAATATATACGAACATGGTGGCTTACAGTGACAGGTGAAAGGAGTATATATGGCCTATAGATATTTGAGACAAGTTGCCATGAGATTAGGACATCATCCTTGTTTAGTAGGGCCATGAAAAGGATGCCAAAGGGGCACTCAACATGAACCAAACTTGTTGAAGGACCACTCAATTGACAAAGAACAAATGTTCCAAGTAAGCCAAATAGATAATATTTTATTTTTTTCAATAAGAGCTCACCATCTATTTAAAAATTAACTCTCAGTGAATCCAAACCTACTTAGATACATATGTTTCATAACTTCAAATAATTACCTTTGAGTAAATATGTTAGGGTATCATATTATTATTGTTTAAATTAAAGAATACTTTAAGTAAATTGATGGTTTAATTTTTTTATAAATAAAGTAATTTTTTATTTATCATTAATACGCTGCATTCTTTTATTCTTTCAGCAGATAACATTAAAATTAATCCTCAATTTACCTTTTAGTAAGGATAATTGAGTTTACAAAAATATCATGTGCTAGAAGAATACATGAACTAGTATATTAGGATAATAATACTTTAAGCTAGACTTAAAGTAATCAACTTTAAAGAAGTGACGTGCTTAAAAAAGAAATCAGTACAGTAGAAGTAAATATATAGGTAGGTTTTATTTAATTAGTAGGAGGTAGACGGGGGAGATATGATGGCCATTGTTTTGTTTCTAGCCATTTAAATATTTTCCAATACGATAAGCCACTTTCAGTACTGCATGTAATAATTGCTCATGTTTATTTTACTAACATTCTAAATATTTTTAGTATTATTTATTATATATTTTTTCTTTGTTCTTAATTATATTTTGCCTATTATTTTATGTGCATCCAAATTAAATGGACCACTGTATATTTAATTTTAAAAAATTATCATATATATATAATTTTCCTTGATAAATGGACCCCTAGAGCAATCAAAATTAAGAGGTTAATAGATCATAGTAAAGAGAGTTTAATTGTAAAATGATAAAAAGAAAAGTTTATATTAAAATTAAATTATAGTAGGAGGGAAAGATATAGAGAAGCAAAAGAAGAGTGTGCTGCTCTGATGCATATTGTATAACTAGTTAAGTTCCTTCCCATCCACAAATATGTATAGGGTCCCTAGATACTGTGGGCCTCCTACAAGATTTGTTTGTCACTGGAAAAAGTTGAGAGCAGCAATCGCACATCAACTACTCTACCCTCTTTTTTCTTTAAATATTTTATTATTAATTATTTCATACTATCCAAACTATTTTGTTAGGATAATATGGGTTTCAATCATAAATCAACCTCAATTATGAATTGTAATATCAAATAAAAATTTATTTATTATATATATATATATATAATATTCATTAATTTTTTTAAAAAGTATAAGAATGATATGAGATAAAATCTTAAATAAAAATTATGTATAATTCGTAGTTCATTCAAATAATAAATACTTTATATTAGTTGTTTTTTAAAAATTTAGTAGATCTTAGATTTATAGTCTTTTTATTTTTTCTTCTTTTCCATTATAGATCATGTCCTTTATCTTATTTTCACAATATGGTGCACCATACTGCTTTTCTCTTCCTCCCTCATTATAAAGTGCGTGCTACACTGTTTTTCCTGTCATCCGAGCACAAGCTTAATCCATTGCCTAATGGGCCGTACTAGATACAACTTGACTAGATAATATAGATCGACCTTGTAGAATAGTTGCACATGGTGCTACGTCGTGTTTCGACATATGTCCATCTCCTTGCAATAAAACACACCCCCATTCCCCTCTTCTCCCCTTCCTCCCTTATTCTGTAGCATGCTTTCTTTCCTCACTTATTTCACTTCTTCTCCTGCTGTAAAGTATATGCCACATTGTTTTTTCCTTCTTTTGAGTGTGGTGCAGTGTGACTTATGACCTGACCGTGTGTACTTAAATTATGTCAACCTTATAGATCACATGTGTGTTCTTCGTGAGTATGCCAAGTTAAACTCGACACATAAATTTTACTAAGACCAACCGAGATACGAACCAATTGAACCTCAATAAAATATTACTTCTCTAGCCAATATATTTATATTAGCTAAATATTACTATTATACTAGTTATTTTTAATTTATAATAGTTATTTATATAAACCCTTAATTAGTACAGTAGAAGGTAGGTTTTTTTTACTAACGATAATAGTATAGAAAATTTGATTAAAGAATAGACTTTGATTAAATATTTTTATTCTAATTCCAATAAAATAATAATAAAAGTAATATTTTTTATATATAACTTCCCACAGTTTTCATTCTCTAGTCAAGCTCTCAGCACATATTGCACAAGTTGAATGAGACAATGTGCGCGCCTTAATTGTGTCACTACATGGAGATTAATCCTAATAATAATTAGAGGGCAGGAGAGGGGTCCTACACTTGCGCAAGCTGAAAACTGATGGGTGTCTCATCTCATCAATGCCCTTGATGTTTATAGGGTAGGTTTGTGCTTGCTAATGCTAGGGGCTAGGGCTTTGTTCCACTGCTCATGACAAGGAGAGAGTGTGAACAAAAAGTTGCTAACATTGAAGGTCAAACACCCCCACTAAACAGTGAGTTGTAAGTGCAGAGTGGTGTGAAGATGGATTTTGCCGTGGTTTGGTCCCAAAGCAATCGAAGTTGCAATTAAAATTATCATCATCATCCATTGAGATTTTCTCCAATTATTTCCATTTAATTTTATACATTTCTTTTTGAAAATGTCAATTAATTATACAGCAATAAGGACAAAGTTGGTGATCAAAGTTATTATTGATTCGACCACTTATTATTTAATCTAATCTCCTTTTGCATTCGAAAGCGACTAAAATGAGCTCCACCAAAATCTACCCTCTATTTTTTTTAAAAATAAATTATTTTTTTAAGACTTAATAAATATTAAATTCACTATCTCTTATTATATCAAGTAATTACTATATAAAAAGTATACACTTAAAATATTTATACTTTGTACGGAAGGGTATAGATTTAATACTCATTAAATTAAAAAACAACTATAATTATTGTGTACAAAATATATATGTATCGATTAGAATATAAAATTATACAATGAAGTTTATGTTTATCTAGTCAGTACTTTGTAATTTTAAGTGATGAGTTTAATAAATTATATATATATATATATATAAATATAAAAGAAGGTACAAGGATATAAAAAAAAACTGATGAATGGTGATCATAGTTTGCATGGAGTAAATAAATACTTTTCTAAAATGATAGCTTAAAAAATAAAAAATAAAAGAAGAAAGAATTGATGAAGTGGGGGGAGGGGAGAGAGAAATGAAGACATGACATATGCACGGATCTGTTGACAAGAAGGTTCAACTAATTATGTACGCATAATTAAATAAATGTCGTCGTCGTAAATAAATGACAAATGAGGTGCTAATCATTATGCCTTATTCATTCATAGTCCTTTTTTTAGATTCTGTTCTCCACACAATAATTTCCTCCCTCCCTCCTTGACTTCTACTTCCCGTTCTCACATCCCATCTCGAATCTTCGTTCTCCACCATCTCTTACTAGTTAAATTCTTAGATAAATTAATACTACCTCATTACATTATAAGTACACCAGTGATAATTTTAAAATAATATTTAAATTCTTTTTAAAACTTACTTAATATTAAACTTATCTTGAAATTATCCTGATATCTCGAAATATATTATAGTACGGTGACAGAGCACACTATGATACAGAGATAACGAATATATGACCTATCATATGAAATCACATAAGTAAGGAGGAGTGTATCGTAGAGCAACAACATGGATACAATGTGAAGGACTACTTACCCAAATGAAGAATTATATTTCTTATATAAAGCCTAAATGAAAATTGATAAACGATGCAAGAGGAATCTAAGATTCATCATAAAAAATTACAACTAAGAGTTAAATACCTGACGTCTAGATTTCGCATTCATTACAACTTTGAGTAAAAAAATAGAGGGCATTATACTTACGCTTTCTAGTTAAATAAGTGAGTTGTATATTGAGATCGTATATTTAAAGTTAAAAAAAACTTGCACTCTACTGTATAAATGTCAAACTTAGTATCAATAATTCTTAATATTATATCTTAAGTAACATATTATAATATCATGTCTTCATACGATTGCATTATAAAAATAATTTTATATTTTAAATAAAAGGAATATTAGATATAAAGAATATCTAAATATAATTAGATCGTAATATATTATAAGGGTCTAAGTGTAATTTAACAATTTAAAAGAAATTGCGTCCCAACTAATTTTAGTTAATTCAATTTTGGGTCAATCCACATGTAATCGAATTGATTGGGCCGGACCGGTCTGTACCGGACCGGACCGGAGTTTGGCTTTCCCCTTGTTCGATTAACGAGTCGGTTTTTTTTATAAAAAAATTATTTATTAAAAATTAATTGTCGAAAGAAGAAAGCTTCGAGGGTTTTCGTTCTCGGCCATGGCCCGAGATCGAGTCGCTTCTTCCTCCTCATCCTCCCATGGATCCCCTTTCCTCTTCTACCTCCTCTGGATCTGCTTTCTTCCGTCGATTGCACTCGCTTACAGGCCAGGAGACATTGTCCCGATGAACAGGGCAGGGCAGTACCACGGGGTGAGCATCGACCGCGCACGAAAACTTTTTTTTTTTTCCTTTTCTTGCCTTTTTCTCTCCTCTCTATGGTCGAATTGAGTTTGACTGTTTTCTCTTATTATGCGAACATTTCAGTCCAGAACCGTTTGGCATGATGTTATCGGCCACCACTGCCCCATCTTCGCGGTTAATAGGGAGGTGGGATCGTTGGGTTTTCTTTAATAAATTTTCATCTGTACTCGGTTAAAATTTTCCTTTTGATGATGCAGGTATTGATGCCGATCCCTAAACCTACCGGTTTCACTGGTGCTGATCCATATAAGATGTAAGTGTGTATATTTGCTTCTGACTACAATTAATTTATGCTCACTGTCTACATGTAATGGAGAATTTAATAAATTAATTATTTTGGTTGATTAGCGATAATTATTTTATTCTTTGAAATGTTGGTATTGAAGGAAGTTCTGGTCGCAATTACAGAGTACAGAAGTAATTTTTTCCCTTATAAGAGATCTATCCATCAAAGGGTTATCATGTGGATGCAGATGCAGCATTAACTTTAACTTTGCCTATAATCTGAGACTCTATAACATGATATCCATGCTCTGTCACTTCCAGTTCTCTTTGACCTTCCATCAGAATAATTTTTGTTAATTGTATGAGTCGAAGCTATGGGGCTATAAAATTTTAGGCTATAGTGTATTAACAATTGATGAAGTGAAAGTAGCGAAGGAAGCTGTATTGCAGACCACCTTTCAAGTCAAATTAGGAGGCTGTTTTATGAAAGCACGTTTAACTATTTCACAGAAAGATCCTTGTGGAACTTTACTAACATTGTTCTGCAATACTTTTAGACTGAAGTTAGAGCACTTAATTAGTGTATTATGAAATTAATCATAGACTCTGTAGGCAATAGGTTGACTCTACAGTGAGTATAAGTGGAAATATAAGAGTGGACAAGAGTCGAATGATAAACAAGGAGGATGAAAAATGCTATTCTGCTTCTTTTTTGCCTCTGTATGCTTAATTTGATTTGCCTTCTAACAACTCCCTTTTTGCACAACAATCAATTAACATTTAGAACCAGTTATAGTATTATCTTAGATGTCTTTCTTGTATGGCTACGTACAAGGATAAGATGAGAATTCCACTTTCTCATGATAACAAGATTAATTTGTCTTCAATTTTTTCTCCTGCTTGCCAATTTTAGGTGCTATTGTCATTTAGACATTTTTCTTGCTAGTCGTTAGATGTGTGTACTTACGTCTTGTGTATTCTTGTTTTACCATCTTTCACTCGTTAATTTGCTAGGTTATTTGGATAAATTGTTTGCAGTTCGTTTCAAGTTGGCAACGAGAAGTTCTATGTTCCATGGCTGTATGTCATAAACAGGAAGAGCTCCGAAGTCCCACTAATTGATTTTCATTTGGTAAGAGAGATGTATTCTGTATTATGGTATCTCTCATGACTATTGTTTTTGTCAATCAATTAAATATATGTCCTCCCAACCTATCTTGTTGCATGTTTGAGAGCTTCCATAATAAAAGTGATATCGATCATGTTTGAGTTTATTATGTGGAATCAAAGATTAAATAAATGTTGGTTTAATGCAGAGGTACTCTGGAAATGATATATATGGCGTCACAGCTAAAGTTATAGACATGCCTCATCATTGTATGGAATACCATCACTTGTTATTTTGCTTTTTCATGATTATGCATTTTTGTGGAATACCACCGCTTCTTGTTCTATATTAAGTGTCTCTTAATCTTTTTCTTATTTTGTTCACCGTTTATTTATATTCTAGAATTCTTCAGCATCCTTCCTTCTTCTTAACAGATATTGAGACCCATCCAGACATAAGGAAGCATTTTTGGGATCAACAAAAATGGCCAAAGTATGTGCTTGTGCGATACACATGGTATGTATGATAAGCTCATTATTTACCTTTTTTTCCTCTTAGCTGTCCCTTTGCTGTAGAGAATATTATAGATTACTATTTTCTAAATATTTATTAAAATGGTTTATAGATAAGTATAACATAGTAAATTTCTAGTTTCACTGTACTATGTTCTTCGCAATGTTGGTTGGATCCTTTACGTCTCTAAATTGCAATTGAGTTTTCTCACTGTTGGATGATCAGTATGCATATTCAATTTTTTGTGCTACATTCACCTAAAATAAGTGCTTGAATTCAGCTATTGGTCAGTCTGTCATTTCCTTTATTTGTTGGATGATTTCAGGTATAAGATATTATCTTTAGATAGTAGCTAACATATTCATAGTTACATCTAGATTAACTTGCTGTTCTAACTGGATTGTTCGTCAAGTTCCTATGGACAACCAAGAAATGAGAAGGTTTTTTAATTCTCTGCGGAAGGTTTAAAGGAAACTGGTTCCTGTTTTTGAATGTTCATATAATGCCACTGCTTATGCTTTATACTCTAAATATGTCTTGGGCAACACTTTTCTTGATCTAAATCCATGCTTTGTTTTTGGAGAGATCCCTGAAAGGGACTGATGGTGTTTATACTCTTGTCACTGATTCAAAGTGGTGGTTTCATATTAATTGCAAGATACAAGTGCTGAACTGAAATTCATTATTCTCTATATCAGTTTGCCTAAAAGATTATGAGTCTGGAAATTGTCTTCAGGAAATGTATATTTCAGTGTTTTGTACCTCAAATTCTCTTTGTATCTTCATCAATGCTGAATAGGGTACATCTCATGACAGGGAGGAGAAATCAGAGATAGATGTTGCTGGTGGATTTTATGTATTATTTGGATCAGGTAAGTTCAGGATTAAATTGTTTCTAGTGAACAATTGGTACTAGTTAGTCTCAGACCTACTTTTATTATTTTCTGAATATTTTATCTGATATTGTTTATGGCTTTGGCATTGTTGTTTGGCATTACTATGGCTTATACATTAGGCTTCTGGGCTAGTGCTTGAGTGGTACATATGCCATAGGATATCTAACCAACCAATAATCACTAACACCATCCTATATATATTGCATGGATACAATTGTATTCTTTTATGTGTATGAATGGATGCTTCTATAAAAAAATCCATTTTGGTGACCTCAATAGTTTGAGTTAATCGCTTCTTGTTACTGTTGTATATATATGAATACGTGTCCATGAATGAATTTTTGAATTGTTTATATGAATTCAAAAAATGTATTCATTTGTTAGTACTACCTTTGTTGGCATGGTAATGATAGCTTCTCTATTGTTTGTCCTGGACTACCACCAAGGCAATTAGGCTGTTTCCTTGTTTCCTGACAGCTCCACTTCATTACGTTGCCTTGTTTAGGTGAAAGCTATAAATTATTAAAATAGGGCTAGCATAAATCTTCTTATAGAGCCTTAATAGTAATGCATTTGTTAAAAGTTGGAAAGCTGTTGGTATTTTCCTGATTTTTTAAGGAAACCAAAAATTTTATCAACTACAGCCCTTCTTGATAATACTCTGTATCTAAATCTTATGAACTTCTGATAAATCCCCACGGGGTTGAGCACCTGAGCTTGAGTTTTTTCTTATTTTGTTTCCATCTCCTTTTGATCCTTTCATTTTAATGTAGGATGGGTCCATAGTTTAAATATTCCCTAATCTGCAGGGAAGAGATATGCATCTGAAAGAAGGGATATTCCTGTCCACTCTCTAATATTCATCTGTACACTTTTTTGGATATATGCAAAAGCTCTAGTTTCAATTCAGTTTTCTGAAAAATATAACCCCAATCTGTTAACTTAGAATATGCTGGAAATTTAAGCAATTGAACCTCCTGTGTCTTTACTTCTCTACCAGTTTATTGTTTTGCACACTGTGTTATGTAGCATATATGCTTCTCCCTCTACATAGTGTACTGGTTTCCTCAATCTAATAGTCATATTGCATCTCTCTTATATGCTGATACAGGTGTTGGCTTTGTTTATGAATTCTTTAATTTTAATATTTTATATATATTAATAATAGTGGGATTTTTTTAGCATGAATGTTTTCTTTACTAACTGACTTAACAGTTAAATTCATGTTGCATATCATATTCACAAGCAATCATTTAAGAATAATCCTATGATAGAAAAGATACAGTATGCAAGTACAAAAGGCTATGGGTTTCTAAGTAATATCCATTTGCAACCCTAACTTGGTCTTGCTTATGTGGTGCAGGTCTATTTCTCTCCTTAATTATGGCAGTCTATGTGTTACAATCATCGAAAGAGAAACTAACAAGGTCATGTTTCCATCTCCTTCTAGTTTCAAGTATATTATTGCAATGCTTGGATATCTTCGTCTTCCTTTTTTCCAACAAAATGGAAAAACCTTTCCTTAGACATGAGAAGTAAAACACACTACCAGATTTTAACTACATACCTTAAAACCTAGATAAGTTAAGCTACAACAAGATGGAGACATATAGAGATGAACCATGGATGATGAGTTCATCTGTCCACATATCCAGGAACGATAATGGATTGGAGTGTTAATGAGCAGGTTTTCACAAGGCATACATGTGATATTTGATTAAGTAGTATTGGTAGTGTAAACGGAAATAAATTGGTTCAGGTATTCACAACCCAACCTGATTCTAGTTATATGGATTAGGGCAGCAGAACAACATCATCAAAACTGTGGTTGGTTTCAGTTCCTTTGTCAGGTTGAAATAGTTTGAGTTTTTTTCTTCAAAAATAATCATTAATATAGTTTTTCTAAACATTATTTTCATCGTATAATTCAAAGTTGGTTGGCACGGGGAACAAGTTTGGATGGTGATTTGATTTTTTTACTTATATTTGATATTTTGTATTATATATATTGAAGAAAACTCAGGTCTGTTTTTCTTGTTGCAATGTCACACTGACATGAAAATAACCGAGTTGTTGGGCGAGATTACTCATGTACTTTGGACACCTGTGTTATCCAAATCTTACTTTCAAAATGAGGTACATGTCTGAAGTGGTTGTATTTTTCCAGGTTCGTGAGGGAGAATGTGGCAGAAAGTAGCATGCCTGGAGGAGTAGCCAAAGTTGAATGATAACATTCTTGAAGTATCAGATTGCCTTTTCCTGTCTAAAGTCTTACATATCCTCCAAGGGAAGGGTAAGCATCACCGCCATGTTGGAGAATGCATTGACTTCTCATGTTTTGAAGTCGAGTTCTAGGTTTTATCAATCCTGATAGAATTGTTTTTCCCAGTTACCAAAGATATGCGAGTAGTTGGCAAAAGTTTGAAGTTTTGTGGTTTTAGGGTGAAATCCTGTTACTTCATTCAGTTGTGCCAAGGGGATTGAATTTGATGATGGCCCATCACACATTATGTAACCTCCATGTTTTTAATGTTTTGTTTTAGGATAATTGCTTTCATCTCCCATATAATTACACATGCTCATATTTTTCTTTATTTTCAATCATTTATCCTTCAACTTATCTAACATATTTTTTTTATAATAATGGTCACCTAAGCAATCCCTTGATTAGGTTTGCGTGCTTAGATACTTGCTAACCTTATTTAGTACAAGATAATATGGAATAGGATTTTGATTCAATCCCCATATATATATTGATATATTTAGGACATGGTAATATTTGATTGAAATTACATCATAATATTTGGTTAGAATGCAAATTCAAACTCAACCAGATTTTAGTTATAGTCATAACTGAAATATGATTAGAATTATATTTCAATCAAATATTACTTCATATCCAATATATCCTATACCCAATATGAGGATGAAATTATATTCTACTCCTATGTTACTTAATACTAAATATTACTAAATATGGTCTTTACTAATATGAGATATGATGGTGGAATTTTATTCTACTCTATTGCTTTGTACTAAATATAGTCTCTACTTAATATGAGGGTGGAATTCCATTTTATCCCTATATTGCCTCATACTAAATATGATAGGAAGGTAAATATTTAATGAATAATTTATCATCTATGTTAAGATAAACACTAGTTCCACTGGATTCACCGAATTGGGATCCAGATTTGGTTTAACTCAGGTTCAATCCGTCAATTCAAATCTGGTACATGAATCTAAACCGACTCGATTCGAGTCCAATTCAATCCCATTTTTGATTTGGATTCGAGTCACAAGTCCAGGCCCAAGTCGTGTCCGTTAATTAATTAATTATCCCAAACCCGATCCAGAAATAACAATACCTGCCAACTCCCCTGCTCTCCGGCCATGGCCGCCACGGCCGCCACGGCCGCCGCCCATCCCTCCCTCGTTTCCTATTCCTCCACAGGCCCGCTGCGAACCCCAACCCCACCCCCACCCCGCCGGCTTCCGGCCCTCTCCAACGCTCTCGAGTCCGAGCGCGGCGTCGAGTTCGAGACCGGCGGCTCCTTCTTCCGCCGCGAGAGCGCAGTGGGCCGCGACCTCGGTGTCCTCTCCGCCGCCCTCCACCGCCGCGCGCTCCCCTTCTCCTCCAACGACGGCAACGGATTCCGCATCCTCGACGCCATGTGCGGGTGCGGAGTCCGCTCCCTCCGCTACCTTGCCCAGGCCGGTGCGGACTTCGTCTGGGCCAACGACGCCTCGGAGGACTGTCGCCGCCTCATCCTCTCCAACCTCTCCCGTCACCCGCGGGCTTCGCCCGAGGGCCACCGAAGCTGGGTTGTCACGCACCTCGACGCCAACAGGGTGTTTGCGGAGAATTACCTCCGGAGGGAGTTCTTTGACCTCGTGGACGTTGATAGCTTCGGGAGTGACTCCTCGTTCATGAGGTCAGCCATTGCCGCGATTAGGAAGGGGGGGTTGCTGTACGTCACCTCAACTGATGGGTACTCTTCGGGAGGGCATCGGCCTTATTGGTAAGTGTAGAGCTCTTTTATGCCATTTACCAGTGGAGCTCAATTGTTCGTATATACTTCATGATTCCTTGTTACTGTTGTACGTTCAATTCCCGTATCGTCTTCTCTTCTTCCTTTGATTTCTGTTAACTCTCGCAAGTTACTATCTGATTCCTCAGACTTATGCTTAGGATATTTCCTCATTTTCTTCATCAACCTCTGTGACTTTTCAACTCTTGAGGAAAATCATTGCTTCTTCATTCTTTTATGGTTAGAAGAAAAAAATTATCTTAGGATTTAACTAGTAACTACTGATAAACAAACAACTGTTAGGAAAAAAAATCATGAGCTAACTAGTAATGGGTGATGAGTAATTAAAAAAAAAACTAGTGATGAAATAAACAGAATGAAAAGGAAAATAGCTTGAATAAGAAGTTAAGTGGGTAATGATACTCAAACAAAAATAACAGGAAATAATGAATTTAAAACTCAACTATAACTAGTTCTATTAAAATGAAAAGTTCAGGGAAAAGATGCATTTGAGGAGTTGAATAATAACCAGCGACACTCCAGCAAAAGTAACAAGAAAGAATGCATTGGAGTTGCCAGCTAGCAACTGCTGATACTCATGAGTTGGTCCACAGATGTGCTATAATTTTGTCTGGGCATTAAATCAGAAATTAACTATAGATGAAAGAAATTACATTTCATAGCTGATGCCACGGAGCATTACATGTTCTATTGCTTTGTTAGCTTATGTTTTGAGATTTAATCTATGAACTTTACGTTGCTTGGTTGGTTGGAACCTCTTGCTGGGAATTCAGCTTTTGTGGTATTAAGCAAGCTTTGTTAAACATATAGATAGTGGGGCTACTTAAACATGCCAAGACTTCACAGCTTATACATGTTGTTCTAAAGATTTTTGTAATCATGGAGATGCCAGTACGGTATGTTTGACAACTGTTCTAAGGGGTCGTTGATTTATATGTTATACTGACTCAATTATCTAGCCCTGCTTTTACGTTGTCATTTTTTCTTCTTGAATTATGATTTTTAATGATACAGATTGTGTAGTTCATATGATAACTTGTTTCATACCAAGGACATAACCCTTTGAATTATGCAGTTGCAACTTGCCAATTAAGAAATATATTGGAGATGACTACATGCTTAAGTTAAAACCTTGTATACTATGTTTGGTGACAGAAACTAGAGCCTTTTCCGAAGGGATGAATTTTACTAAAGGGATTTATGTTATTCGAAGAATGGGCTTGATATTTAACTGGTTCACTTTCAATTTAATTTTTCCTTTATTGCCTTTCAGTTTTCTATACCCAATATGCCCTAAAATACTATTACCTCGTGAAACTGATACTGATTGCCAATTATTAAATAATTTAATAGATGATACTTGATCACTTTGTTGTCATCTCCTGTGATGCCATATCGAATGCCATATTGCTTGTCGCATAAATACCAGCTTGACAATTCTTGGATGATACTCGATCACTTTGTTGTCATCTCCTGTGATGTGTATGTTATTTTGCCTCGTAGTTCTTTGGATTCATACGGAGCATATGTTCGTCCAATGCCATATTCGAACGAGGTCGGTTTACGGATGCTTATAGGTGGTGTTCTACGGGAAGCAGCTACTGTGGGCTATCACATAAAGCCACTGTTCTCTTATTATTCATATCATGGACCTGTATTTCGAGTAATGTTGCAAGTCAATCGTGGACAGCTTCAAGATAGAAGGTGATAAATGAAAATTTTGCTCTCTTATGATGAATTAGGTTTTTTAAGAATAACATTTGGAAAACTGGATAATATTGCAGCCGATATGGTTTTCTAAGCTATTGCCATCAGTGTGGAAATTCTCAAACATTTTCTTGGCAAGAACTTGGACAAATTTCTTGCACTTGTAGAGAAGGCAAGGTACACAGAGAATTTGCATACAGAATTAAATATTTGATTAGATAGAAGTTGAATGGGTAAGGTGAAATGGTTTATTATTGATGCAAAATTCCTTGTTTTCAAGTGCATCCTTGTTATTGAATTTTGACTTCGCACATCCTAAAAGCTTCTCTTACAAATTAAAGAAAACGAACAGCAATCCAATTTCTCATTTTTAACTGAGCTGTTTCAGGTATCATTGAACTTCTGACAATTGAAGACCACTCGATTCCTCCTTTCAAGTCTGATTGAATTTTTTTGAAAAGCTTTCAATTCCTCTCCAATTGAACCTTTGAGAATAGATAACCATTCCATTCGTCATATCAAGTATTATTGCATATGACCTACGTGTGGGTCCAATTGAACTATTTATTTCTACTATAAGAATAAAAAGTGGAACATGCTTGTCTGACACCAGTGTATATGTCTATCCATCTTAATTTAGGAAGTTACTCTACATGAAGATGCTCTGCTGTTTGAGGTTAATTTTGTATGGTTGAGTAAAACTTTTGCTTGTTTGAAGTACATAAAAAAGAGATGCTCTGACCAATTCCTGCAGGTTTCCAAATCTGTTGTCGTCTCTGGCCCACTTTGGACTGGTCCTCTTCATGATGCAGCTTATGTTGCTGAAATGTTACAATTAGCTACAGAGTGGGGATGGGCATGCACTAACCAGAAAGAACTAGACTTAGATAAACTTCTAAAGCTAATGATAGAGGAAGGGAACCCCCGACTACCTCCAGGATACATCAAACTCGATGAGGTCCGCGATAATGTTAATATTTTGAGTTTTCTGCTGCCTTTTTTTTTCAGAAAGTATTTCGCATTCATACTTCTAAATATGGATTAATCAGATAGCAAGGCGAGGCAAGATGAACACTCCTCCGCTCAATACCTTGATTAACACACTACAAAAGGCAAGTATCTTCATTGAAGGACGACTATTTTAGTTGTGCTTACTGTCTGCAATCCTTCTTGTGATTCCTTGTCACATGATGTTCTCCTAAACTTGTCTAAATTTGTTTGTGAAAGAGATTGGTGTTCTACTTCTTGTGCGAGTGCTACATTGCAGTGATGGCTTTTCCTGATACTTAAATTTTCTGCAAGCAGGAAGGTTATGCTGTTTCCAGATCTCACATTGCACACAATGCGATCAAGACCGACTGCCCCACCGTCGAATGCATTCGATTCGCTCATGGACTAAGACATAGCGCGAGTGTCCTTAGTTAAAAGATTGCCAGAGCAACAACATTGGCACGAAATTGCTCTGCAGCCAGAGGCTGATCGCTAACAGATTTCATTCCTGATACTTGTTCGAGTCGCTGGGAGTTAATTAAGCCTACACCGATGCATTTTGAGAAAGAGAAGAAAAAAAGAAGAGCAATTTGATATGCAGTATCTGCACCAAGGAGCAAGGAAGAACATTGCATCAAGGATTCATCACAATCATCCAAAACTTACAACGCCTTGGACTTCTCCGTAGATATTGATTAACAAATAGTTCATTTTTTAAGGAGCAAGGAAGAACAAGGCATCAAGGATGCATCACAATCATCTACCGTAATGTGACAAGACTTTTTTTTAAGTTACAAATCCTTCCGCCTCTATGCAAACACTTTGTATCGCAACAACTCATCTTTTTAAGGAGCAAGGAAGAATAAGGAATTGAGGATTCATTACAATCTCTATCATAATGCAATAACTAAGTTTTTTTTTTGAAGTTACAGATCGAGGGCACAACTTATGACCAAGAATGGATACTCTTTACTAATAATGGCTTATATAAGAATCTAGAAAGAAAAAATTGCACACGATAATAATAACTAATCGGACCTCCTCCACATTGATTATAGCAAATTTTGCCGATTTAATCTGAAAACCTTGCATCTTCTCTCACGATCCATACAATATTCTTATATCATCGCGTTCTGGTAGTTTCAGCGTGCGTGATTCTTTCGAGTGAAGTGAGATTTCATGCCTGCAAATCTTTATTTGAACTCCATGCTTGGGTTGCGGGAGCAGCTCCATCAGTGTTTACGCCATTTCCAACTTCAACTCTTAGCAAAGGATCAGAGTCATCGTCTTTCGCCTGCAACATTTGGGCGGATAGAAAACAAGATGAGCAGATTAATTACATGTGAAATTTGCTGTAGAATTATCTGTCCTTTCAAAATCCAAGTACAGCAATGATTACCACCCATATAGCCATTTTCCATACAGCTTGTGACAAAAATGAGGATGTTCAACCATTTGAGCAAATTGTGTTTCCAAGTAACTGGATAAATTATCATGACATCATGTTTCACTATTCTGCATGTTAGTAGGTTAAACTTTTGTTTTAGCCAATTCAAGCATAATTTGTTTCTCGTACATGTACTATGATGTTGCTAATTAAGTAACTTGTAAGAATTCAAGGATTATGTTATGCTCATTCAACCTCTAGTATTAAGTATTCCTACTCTAGCCAGCTAAGAAGCATTTGTTGTATGAGTTAATTTCAGATATAATTTTCTTAGAAAAGTAAATTTGAAATTTCATTATGTAGTTTTACCGTCTATAGTTCTAAAAATTATTCCTTTGCACCATATAGTTTGAATTCCAAGGACGGTTTGCGCCTTCCATTAAATGGTCACTAAAATTTTTGTTCCAAAAGTAAATTGGAATTTGGCATTTCTACTTTTTAAAGCCCTTATAGCACTTCTTTAAGCCCTTATACTTCATGGAAGATATTTAAAAGTTTTTTGATTACATTAGGGTTATATTTTTTTATTAATATATTTAGATTTTTTTATTTATTCACTTTTGTATATTCAAAGTACGTGAGAGAAAATTTTGTAATTAAAAGGTGCAAAGTGAAATAAAGGTAAAAACTACATGATAATTTTTAGAATTTAACTTTTATAAAATGGCAAGCATACCTGCAAAATTTGTGCATTTGCTTCTCGCGCCTTTTGCTGACCTTCAATTACGCAGAAGTAAGAATACAAAACCATACCAACGATTGCAATTAAGATTCCGAAGATATTTCGCCAACTAAATGGATCATGAAGTAAAACGTAGCCAAAAGTCAGAACAAGGCAAGTTTTGAGATGACCCAGAACTTGATACGTCACTGGTGACGTCTTCCCAATCACAAGAAATGTGCTGAAGTTGACGGAGACTGATATTAGGCAAGAAAGTACAATGAAGGTCTACAAGAAAATAAAAGTATTAGATGAGAACTGCATAAGAAAAGAAGGAACGGCAAAAACTTGAAAAATACTTACGAGAACTTGAGGTGTGTAATTAAATGCAAACACATTCTGGTTCGTTAGGAGCCCATCAAGAAATGGACCGCTTACAAACAGGGTTAAAGCTTGGTATGGAGAGGATTGATAGAGAAGCTGTGTAGAAGAGACCTTAAACTTCTTTTGTATAGTGTTAGTCATCTGAAATTAACTAGTTAAGGCTTATGACAACCAATAAGTATGATGTTATTCAGTATAATAACTTTGGAAGAAGAGATCCTAAAGTAAATTCTTGTATTAAAACCAAGTAGCACAATTCTACTGCAATCCCAAGTTTTTTTTGTAACTCATGTCAGGCAGCTAGGACACTAACATCTGTTTTAGCTTATCACTAGCATAAACCTCAAATACAAACATTGAATCTTATTGCAAAAATTTTAGAAAGTTAATCCTACTGATGAATGATGCAAAGCAATAGACAAAATAAGATTCTTGTGAAAGGATACAATTTGTGCAACACAAGTTGTAACAATTGCCAGAAGAGACAGTACAGAGCCAAGTAAATTAAGCTGTAGATCTGTCACAGTTGCAATTCCAACACCTAGTAGAAGGACGGTAAGTGAGCTCTGAATAGTCCGGCTGTTGCACGAGCATGAAAAAACAGTCAGATAATTTACATCCATCTGACAAAATCACTATAGCATAAATTGCTGACAAATCATAAAGCGTATAAGCTTCAGGAAATGAATACAGTGAATATGTAGCAAATTGTTTTCATTTACTGGTTCCAACTTAAGTTCCTAGCTTATTAGTTGACCCCTCTGGCAAAAGAATTGATTTATTTCTTCTAATAAAACAGCCTTAGAAAAATGTGGAAGATTTTAAATATAGTTTACTTTAGTACCGCACCTGAACATCTTTGCCAAAAAGGCAGTCTCCAAGAAGACAGTACAAGGAATTATTGCTAGTTTCGTCATCTGGATAGAGAGTAAGTACATTAGTTAGATATATCAATCAAGTCCAAGATTAAAAAGGAAACAAGACAAGCTTTCAAGCTTCTGATCAAATGAAACTAACAAAATTTTATAAGAAAAAATACCACAAGAATGATAGAAACAAGATCATGTGCCACTACACTCTTTCAATGATGGACAGGATAGTACGTATGAATGATGGACCACAATGCCTCTTGTCTATCACGTATTCAGCATATCAGGATGAAAAAAGACAGGTATTTCTATTGGAAATAATCAAGTAAGATCTAGTTTTATTAAGATTGGATATAAATTATTGTGAAATCTTGACATTTGTAGTTATATGCGTTGATTTTAATTCATTTTCATATATCAATCCAGTATAGCTGATTGCAGACTCAAACCAAGACCATTGTAATTTTCAGACTTGCAAAAAAAATTTGTTGATAAAGACAAACTGGTTCAATCATTATATAACATAAGTTACTCCTTTAGGGTCTTATTGTCATCAAGTGAGCAAATAGCCACAAGAATCATGTCTTCTTTGATGATGAATTATATGAAGATCATATACCTAGAAAAGCAGTATAAATACACATGGCAAGCAATGAAGTGCTGCAACAAATATGATGCCTAAATTAAAATAGTAGGATAAAAATAAATCCTCGTAGTTGAAACTATAAACTATTGAGAAACTAGGATTTCAAAAAAATTAGATGAGAGATGTATTGGATACGATCCGTATATGCCATCAACTAATTACAATGAGAGAATGATGCATCCAATCATGAGTAGTACTTCATCTTTCAAATTCATATTTAGTAGAAATGTACAGTCAGGCAGTGTAATCTCCAAAATTTTCTAATAGGCATGAAAAATAATATGCTTTCAGATTCACAATACAATATAAGAAAATAAATAAGGGTACCTGATAGAAACCGACAGAGTTGAAACCTAGACTTAGGTTTAATAGTCCTATCGAAATTCCATTCAGTATTCCAAAACCCATGACAACTTTCCGATCAAAAGGTTTGTGCTCAAATAGCTTTAGCCATAATGCCACATGAAGAGAACAGAAGGTAACCAGCAGATGCCAGCTTGTCAAAGTTGTGGCTGAGAATGACAGATGGAAGAGTTTATCAGTCGTCATGTTTACTAGAAATATATAATACAACTTATGAAAATTATTTCATTTGAACATAGCCATTGCTTCTTTAGTTTGATCTGCAAGTAGATCGTCATCATGTTGCTTACGATGAAAACTAAAAAAAATCAGATGCTAAACTCAATAGTTAGTTGAGAATAATTTTTGTGGTTCAGGTGCATAATAAAGTACTCTTAGATTACTTTTAAGAAAAACAAGGTACTTCAAGGACACGTTACCCCATTTCTCTTATTTTCACAAAAAAGAAGTTGATGGTGAAGTTTGAAAATTTGACATCACGTCTTACTCATCAGCTTAATTCAGAGGAGTGAAGAAGAATAAGATAGGATACAAGTATTGTACTTTAATACTATTAACAAGAAATGTGAATATCAAAAGATGCATTTTTTTCTCTGCCTTTGTCAATTTTATTTTGACTACAAGAACGATCACTCCAAGTTAATCTTACAAACTAAAAATTTGAACTTCTTATCCACCTACCAGCTGAAACCAACTCTACTTAACCACCTAAATGTATCTACATGTCCTGGGACATGCCGTCGGATAAAAGCTTCAAAAGAGTACTTTTTGAACAACTATGAAAACAGAAGAAAATGTATTCAATCGCCAGCGGATCTGCTTTTTTTTTCATGAAAGATGGTACATCAAAAAAATACAGAAGCTATTTAACTCCCAACAGTCCTAAAGACCGCTTAATCAAGCGACAAAAGCTACGATCGGCTCACTTCATAGCTACTAGTGTCGGAATTATCCAAAACCACTGCAAAATCATCAAAACCCAGGCAACGAAAAAAGAAACAAAAAAGCATTAGATCTCATACCAAATTTGAAGCCAAGCGAGCTCATCAGCGCCTTGTTGCAGATCACTATCGACACCGAGGACACCACCGACAGACTCAGCGCTCCCACGGTTCCCAACTGGAACCCCGCGCCCTCGCCCATCTCGAACCCAATCAACGCCGCCTTTCACTTGCTCGATCTACAAAATTTGCCGCCTCCGACGAAGCAGACCCCTCCAAACCCCCCCACAAGATCGAACTTTTACCAGTTAATATCAGCAATGCCCGGCCTCATTCCTCGAGCACAAGAGATTGCCGCGGAAACCGGATTGGTGAGTGAAATCGGGCGGCGAATACCTGGGTGGCGGCTTCAGATCTGGCGGCAGAAGGGGGAGAAAAAAGGCAGCAGGGATTTTGGATCCTTGCGCCTCGATCTCTCGCAATCCCGAGGCGGCAGCTGGTGAGCGCGAGCAAAGGAAGAAGCAAGATTCTTCTTCTTTCTCGCACTCTTTCAATTCTTCGGCATATCGAATGCGACTCCGCCGGCTTTTAACGTGAAATGTTGAACCCAGCGGAAGGGGGGAATTAAATATGCGCCACCAAAAATGTGGAACCCATGAAAAACAGACTCTTTTCATTGGAGGACGCGTGGGCCCGCCGTCCCCCGGCGGTGACGGCAGGGGTTTTGGGTGTACCCACCGGACGCACCAAACGGTAGGTGAGGTGTTTAATTCCATGCCCGAGCGAAGTTTTATTTTTATTTTTTCACCTTTTTTTCTATTCATTTAAACCGATCGATTATTTCAGTTATTTACTTCTTCCGAATATATATATATATATATCAATAAGTGCTGCTGTATCCGGGTCTTAGTGATTCGCTAAGTTCTTAAAAAAAAATTAGAACAGTAAACTACATATTTCTACTTGGAAAAACTTACTAAAGTTTTAAAATAATATTTTCTCTTATTGTTGGATTGTTATATTTTTTATCTTTTATTTTAGGTAATTAAATTATTTTTTAGCAAATAAAATTTATATTAAAAATATTATATTGCTTCAAGAATTGTTATACCAGGTATACAATTTTTTTTATCTTATATAACTTATGTTAGTATTAAAATTCTTAACTCACTTTGTACGAATAATAATAATATTTTTGTATCTAATAATATTTTTTATCACTATAATATTATATCGTACATCATCATAAATAAAATAAATATATTAATAAATAATATTATTACTATACGAACTAATTTACGACAGTAGTAATACTCTAAGCTAAATATAATATAATAAATACTCTTATTTTATATCTATCCAACCGAAGAAATATCATTATATTTCTAATTTATTATTTAATCAACTTTATCATTATTATACCTATATAAATTTATTATTTTTATGTTTTAAAATGATATATATATATTAAAAAAAGAATTATTTATTTATTTAGGATGCATCCAATTAATTTCTAGGTAAACAATTAAGTCATAATAAATTAGTGAAGGAAATATCACCCCCTTTCTTCTTTTTTTCTACCCCCCTCAATTAATGAATGCCATGTAAGTGCAGTGACTTCATAAAAGTCACTGAGTTCGGACGGTGACTTTACATGAGAAAGGAGATTAAAATGATGGACGACCGATGGAGAGAATTATTTTTAAAAAAGTCCAAGGTATTAATTTGTTTACTCATGAAACTTAGGTGGACTTTTGGAGTGAAAATTATTCCGACAATTAAAGCAAGTTAGGTGTGCAGATCATGACTGACTTACTTTAAGCTTATTTAGATTTTCCGCAAAGAAATTATTTTTTTTATATATTCTAATTTTTTAATTAATAAATAAAAAATAAAAAAAGACGTCAAAAAGGTTTGACTAAAAAAGTGTTCCTCCCTCGGCTGTCGATTTCTCATGTGTCTCGTTGACCGTGGTCTTCTAAGACATGTTTATGTATTTTAAAAATTATTAAAAATAATATGCTCGGCAAGGATCAGTTTTCTAAGAAATAAAAAATTTATTCGATATTGCATCATTAATTTTAATTCCACGAGTAATCATTAACTAATCTTCTAAAAAAATTTAAGCATCGCATTTTAAGTTAAATATAAAAAAATAAACTTAATTATTTTATTTTAACAAATTGCTCTGTATATAGTTTTAGTATAATATTATAAATACTATAAGATTTCTAAATTTTATTTATTCTCCCTGAGTTTACTCCGTTGATTTCATTTAAAGCCATTGTTCATACTTTAAATACGGTGCGGCGGATCAGGTGGTGGATTCAGAAAGCCAGTGCCGCTTTGTCATTTTATTTTTATCCCCAGCCAACGAACCAACCACCTTCGCTGGCCTCTTCTTCTTTCAATGCACGCCCTCAGTAGAAGAAGCAATAAATAAATAAACAAAAACAAAAAAACAAGCGATGGAGAAGAAGCACGTGGGATCATAAAAATGGGAAATTTTTTTAAATAAAAGAAAAAGAAAAGAAGGAATACACGCGATTGCCGCAGCCCTAAGCATGTCGGCAGATCAAGTCGGACGTCAAATTCCAGCACCAGCACGATGACCGCCCAAATCTCACCCCTCTAAGTCAAACGCACCACAATTGACCCAACTGCACTTACTCCCGGTTGCCGAGCACAGGTGGGTTTATTATTAATTTAATATATACTAACCATCAGACCGAGTTAAATTTAACGTTTTCCGATTGATTAGCGCGGGTATACTCCCCTTCCCTCCCTTTTCCTCTTTTCGATCGGCCACCGACATCTCGTCCGCGGCATTGGAATATTCCTCGGCGCCAGCGGGGCAGCGGCCCACGTGAAGAAAAAGAAAAAAAAAACTGCACCTCGTTCACGCGCTGCTGCTGCTGCCGAAATTTTTTTTTCACCATCGCCACCGTACGTTTCGAGATTTACGACTCTCCTGAAGCAATTTTAAGACGAGCCCACCGTTTGGAGTTGGGTTGGAGTTCTGGGTGAAGAGGAACGAGGAGAGCCCAAAGTTAAAGCGTCGTTAGCGTATTATTATTAATGTTAACTGCACGTATACCCTTATGATTTATAGTAATTACTAATTATAGACCTGCTTTTAACCCTCCCTTCAAGGTATATAAATGATAGAACTGTCTCTTCGTGTAAAATCCGACGAGACAATCAGTAGCCTGCCTATACATTGTCTGGAGGAGTAGCGGTAGAAGAGGTTTACTCTAATACTAATATCAATCCCTTACTCTTAGGTGGGCCATACTAAGGCATGTGATACAACATTATAAAGTTGCAAGCCTGAAGACTTGAATTCAAACTCATACTTTCTACTAGAAAACTTCACTTACCAACACTTCTAAAATCATTACATATCAAATAAATAAAATAAATTAAATATATTATTTCACAAGCCGTGTTGTGCCATGCCATCGTGTCATAATATGGTGGACCAGCACGTCACACTCACATTGGTGGGCTGTGCCGGGCATGGACCGAGGCATGCTATGCTTGTGCCGCCTACGGGCTACATGACTTGTTAAGCAAGAATTATTTATAATCAATTTAAGAGTTTGTCAGCCTCCTAAAACTTCTGAAGAGGTGATATCTTTCTCTATTTCCCTCCGCCTGCTTGTCTTGCCCTTTGTCCTCTCTTTTCCTCTCAGGTAATAAAACCTCCTATAAGGAAACTTAAATACTTACCAACACTTCTAAGATCATTCCATATCAAATAAATAAATTAAATTAAATATATTAGTTTACAGATCGTGTCATGCATGTCATCATGCCATAATATGGTGGCCTAACATAACACGCTCACATTGGTGAGCTGTGTCAGGTATGGCCTTAGGCGTGGTGTGCTTGTGTCGCTCACGAACTCCATAGCCCATTTAGTAAGAACTGTTTGTACTCGATTGAGCAATGAGATGGCACTCTGTGCTGCTCTCCGCCTCCCAAAACTTCTGAAGAGGTGGCATCTTTCTTCAGTCCCTCCATTACTCGCTTGCTCTATCGCCTCTCATCCTACCCTTCGCCCTCTCTCTTCCTCCAAGGTAACCAAACCCTAATGGATCGTCTCATCCTCTTCTTCCTCAATTTGTCCATGTCATGCCTCTCCCTTTCCCACTGTAAGTATCCTCCTGGTCGTCCTGATTTGTTCCGTGCACGGTGGATCGCGAGGGATTTTAGCTATGACTATCAATCTTATTCTCTCTGATAAGAAGCCACAATTAGAGGTGCATGGGATAGGTCAGCCAAGGAAGGAGAAGTATTTAAGTAAGAAGAGGCTGAAGTTGCAAAGGAAGCGGGAGAAGCAGAAGAGATGAGAGGCCAACAAGACTGATCCCCAAAGGCTTCAACAAATAAGGAAGAAGAAGAACAAGAACAAGTTCCCAATCACATAGCATTGAATTGAGAAAGTAAAAAAAAGTTCCACCCTTTTGTTCCTCCTGTTCCTTAGCTTATTATGGTAAATTTTATTGTATGATTGATTCTTTGTTGAAAATCTTCTCGTTAGATTGTCTTCCAGCTCCAAATGAATACAATATCCTCTTGATGGTAACTACAAAATCCTAATTATTTTTCATTCTCACTTCCATGATTTTTCTTTATTGGAAATCATCCTTAGTTAATTGATGTCTTAATCCTAGCATCTCCGGATGTAAACCCCCATCTCCAAAATCTTATTTTTAGAAAAAAAAAATTCGGACCGGTTCAGATGAACCGGCCAGTCGGCCGGTCCAGCTCAACCGGCTAGGACCCCGTTCGTCAGGATCAAAGGAGGCATCGCGGGCGGGCTCTTCTCCTTCGCAACTTCCTTTCCTCCTTCGTCGCGGGCGCGCCTCCCTTACCCACAGCAGAGCACGCCGGCGAACCCTTCGGTTAGGTCACCGTCCGTCGCTCGCTGCCGCCGTCCACAGCAGCCCTTCGCCGCCCATTCCTCTCCACCGTGACGAGGAGAACTCAGCGGAGCTCTGTTGCTGCTGCGCGACCCTTCCCCTGCATCCGCTCCTCTCCGCGAAATCAGCCGTCGTTCGCCTCCCTCGCTTCTTCCGCATCGAGCAGTGCCGACGCCTCCCTCTTCGCCATCGGCTGCTGCACACTGTTCGTCGGCGGCCGCCTGTCTTCATCCACCCCCGGCGCACACTCCCCGGCAGAAAGGGGAGCTCGGCGACGCCCCCTTCCTTCGTCGCTAGGGCACCTCGCTTCCGTCCGCAGCATAGCAGAGGAGCTCCTCTCCTCCGTCGCCCGCCGCTGGCTGCCGACCGCACTCAGGCGCCGCCCTCTCCTCTCCGCCGCGACGAAGAGACCTCAGCGGAGGTCTGCCGTCGCCGCGCGCCTTTCCTCCGCCTGCCGCCGCCCTTTTCATTCGCTGCGATTGCAGCGGTCGTCTGCCACCATCCCGCGCCCAGATCGTCGGCGCGTCGTCTTCCCAGCTGCGGTTGGAGACGCTCGCCCTCTCCACATCTCCACGAGCTTCCGTCGACCCCCGACACCACTGCAGCAGGCGGCGATTTCGCCGCCGCTGCTCATTCGACCCGCAGCACCTTCGGCGACGAGTGGAGCTGCGAATCCACTCCTCTCGCCGGTCGGATCCTCCACCTCTCCTTCCCCACGCGTTCGCAAGGTGAGGAGCTTCGTTTTCCCTCTGTGAACGAGCGATTTTTATCCTCCGGTGGACTCGCGTGAAAGTTCGCCGGCGATGCCATCTAGAGTTTCCGTTTGGAGTTGATGGCTGGATTTTCCGCAGGCCGTTGTTGTTTCCCTCTCGGGCGAAAGCTTCCGGAGCTCGTCGTCAAGTTGGCCGTTGGTTTCGCGAGCTCCGACGAGGTGGCGGCTAGGGTTCCGGCGGCCGGCGGTAACTTTTTCGGCGAGTGAACAGTGTTTCCGGAAGGTGATGTGTTTTATTTTCTTAATCACGATTAGTGATTAATTAAGCATGTTTAGTCGTAATTAAATATGTTTAATATAAATTAGTGTTGTTGAATGCTTAGATTAATTTAAACATGCTTAATGTTAATTAACTAAGCTTAGTGGATTGATTAAGCATGATAAATTAAGTTAAGTAAAATTAATGATTTAATTGAGTAGAGTTAGTGAATGGGTTGAGTTGAATCGAATTTAAGTAGTTGGGTTGGATTTGAATTGAATTTGGGTTCAGGTTTGGTTTGAGTTAGGCTTGGGTCAGACTTATCTTAATTCGAGTCAACAGCTTGGATCGGGTCAACCGCGTTGACCGGGTCAACTGTTGACCGTTGACCAGTCAAAATAATAATAATAATAATATAATAAATAATATTAAAATAATAAAAATTGTTAAAAATGATTTAATTTTTCATGGGTTTTATTTAGGCCCTTGGGTGACTTGGGCTAAGTCATGGGTATATTTAAATGAGTATAAGTTTGATAGAATTTATTTAAGTTAATTAAACTAATTTAACATTGTAGTTAGTTTAATAGTTAAAATTTAAAATATGATTAATTAAGATTTGATTTGATAGAATTAATTACCAATTTATATGCTTAGTTTGAGTTAATTAAATGTAGTAATTACCTTAATTAAATTATTATTAGATTACTTGGACTAAAATGTAGGTATGGGATGTAGGCTTATTAAGCGATAATTAATTAGGATAAATGTATAAATTAGATTGATAAATTTATATTTGATTTATTTTAGAAAAAAAAATAAATTTTATTTTAAATAATTATGTTAATTAATATTATCGCGGGTACGCAATTTGCGTAGTTCGTCGTAGCGATTTATTTCCGCGTGAGTTGATTCTGAAGAGCAGATCGCTAACCCAGGTGTGTTGGTTCTCCAATGTAAGATTTATTTAAGCTAGGGAATTCCCGCTGGGGTCTTCTTAGGAACAATTCCTGGAAGTCTTAAATATAATAAAATATTATGCTTGATAAGATTTGATTGTCCGCATGTTAGTTTAATTTATTTTGGTCTAACATGCATGATATATCATGATTTCCTGCTAAGTTTTAATATGTCGTGATATCTTGTCCTGCATGATATATAATATATTATTATTATTTTTCTATGTTATGATAGCACAACTACCATACAGATATAGATAAAAATAATGACATGTTAGAAACTATTAGGAGACATCACTAGAAATTCGATAGGGAGGGGTACTGCTTGCATACCTCGTTTGACCACTGCGTACCGCCGATGGTCAGAATGGTGATGCTCCACAACATACCACTCCCGAGGCTACATGTAGCTTAGATATTGGGAGCTGGTTGGGAAATGGGCCAGATAAACTCTAGGGTCAAGATAGACCAGAAAGCGGAGTGGGTGCATACCCGGATACTATTACCCACACGAGTGACGGTTGGACGTCACCGTGATAGTCCTTATATGGTTGTCGGGGATGAACCTTCCAATGATTCAGCAAAAATGTGGTTGAAGTACCTCAAACCCATTGTGCGGATTGACGGTCAACTCGACCAACATCGACTGCTTTTGAGTTGAGATGGTGACTCCCTTAAGCCTTGGACAGTGGATCCGTAGACCACACGGCTATCATCCTAGACGTTCTGCAAATGATCGGATGAGTAGTCCGGATCCTAGGGTTATTATGATTTCGGTTAGCCGTGACCGATGATATATTAAGTTGAGGTGACCCTGCCTGCGGGTAGTGTGTAGTACTACACAGAATGTCGTTGCCCTTACGGAGACCGGGGAGGAAGTAGGGGCGCGATGTTTCGCTGGGACGGGGCGTAGGGTGCAACTGGCGAAGGTCACCCGTCCTCTCCGCCAACATCAGTGCAGCGGGCCTAGGTAGAGACATAGAAGGACACCGCACTGATGGGCTTATGGGAAGTCCCCGACAGGAGAATTTCACTAAGCATAGACTGGAAGCCCGAGTTCTGAGACTGATAGACATAGTACACCGTAGATGACATTCCGGTGACATTGATGATATAGTTACTAGAGACAGTTTAGGTGACATCTAGTGTTACACATTTCGTATATACTTATACTGTTATTTGAATTTACGATATGCCTCACATGTATCATATGAAAATGACAAATAAATAAACCAAGGGCATCCTAGATTAATCCTCCTAGCCTTTGATTTCCTTATTCGATTTCGAGCCGTAATTTCGTACTCGGCCGCAAGGCTGAGCACACAACTTTTCCCCGTGTGTGCAGGTGCGTTATATATTTGATCGAAATGGTGGCGAGAATGAGTCCTTCGATGAATTCATCTTTATTTATTGATATCGTTACCTTAGAATTGTAGTAGGTTTATCGGGACTGTGTTAGAAACGTTGAGTTAGATAATTTAATTGTATATTCCGCTATGTAAATGATGGGTATGGATTGTATGTATTACTTGATGCCTTGTATGGTCCGTTGGGCTCATACGGCGGTTGCCACGTGTCCGACAGTAGGGTCGGGGCGTGACAATTAAAGTGGTATCAGAGCTTTAGGTTTAAGGACCTAAGGATTGAAGTAATATTAAAGCTTAGGCTTGGAGTCCTAAAGGTTAAGGAAGTCAGTCCCGATATAGCTAGGACGGTGAGAGAGCTAGTATGAGGTATAATCATTCGACTCTGTCCTATAACGATATCATCCCTTAGCAGATGAGTACTTATACATTGAGATTTACTGATGCGGTAATATTAATTAGAAAATATGCATCGTTAAAGCACATCATCTTAAACTAATAGTTGTCGTCATCTTGAACCAATAGAAACTTATTGAATTTTTGTCCATGTAGATGGCCGAGTTTCCACCTCATAGTGAATGGGGTAACCCGTCTAGGGACCCACATCCTCAAGAGCCAATGCTGGTATCAGATTCCGAGGTGGCACATATGCTTGACCACCAGCTGGCACTATGGCTACAGGATGCCAATCAGCGTGGATGTGATTCATTTGACGGAGCCTCGGATCCACATGAGGCTCGTATGTGGATTGATAATATCTGTCGTGCTACAACTGAGATGGGTCTTGCAGATAGAGATAAGTTGAGAGTGGTTATTCATCTGCTTGCAAGGGATGCCAAGTTTTGGTGGGTAGGACTAGAGACTAGGTCTGTCACAAGCATCTCATGGATTGAGTTTGTGAGAGCCTTTGATCGTTATTTTTATACTCGTCGACAGGGAGGTAGATCTATCACCTCAACACGTTTGGTCCCTTCAATCATTCCGGGGGCCTCATCGGTGGGGCTGCCTACTCATAGGGTGACAAGTCAAGTCACACCTAGTCATCTCTCACAACCGCGTAGGAGATCAACTCAGAGGTTACGTCCTCGAACTCCTACTCCCTGTCAATTTTGTGGCAAGATGCACCCCGGCTCATGTGGAAGGGTTGTTTGCTATCATTGTGGCCAGCGAGGTCATATTCGGCCCAATTGTCCACAATGGAGTCGGTTGGGGTAGTTCTTCCATTGAACTCTTACGTTTGTGTCCTGGTTCTAGATAGCTGAGGTAATCAGTTAATCTGCTAGGAACCATCGGTAACTTACTTTATAGGGAATGACATATATATGGGTTTAGCATAGTCTAGATGAACTATGGATTTTATCACCCGATTAGATGTCGCAATTCTAATGAATAATTGAGTACACTATCATGTTATTTTGTTGACTCTCCTACGTGAGTTAGCACATATACTACTATATGATATTTGAGTATGTGGTTAATTAGATATCTCATTAAACTCTTACTTAAGTTGCAAATTATTGTTATATCATCGTATCATGAAACCTGGCGATATGAACCTGTTAACTATCGTCAATATACTTGATTTCTAGTAAAATTTGAAATCTTGAATCGTAAGTTCTATCTATGACCTTATTCTCATTTGAGTTAATTACTTCTGTATATATAAATCTCATGAGTATACGTGGATCATTTTGGGTCGTCATCATGATTTTTAAATTTGCACTCAACACTTGCAGCTCTATGTACAATATTTGTAGCTTTCTACATATACCCTCTTTGCAGCTTTATACCCTATCCGCAACTCTATTTCACATATTCGGCTTGCGTATATTACATGACATTTCTAGTTGTGCATGCTACAACCTTATTCATTTTCTTGGTTATATTTCTACAGCTTTGATGCTCACTTGTCATATTTCTATAGCTTTATTTTTATAGCTCAGTTTTACAGCTTACTTCATCTTATATTTCTCAACTTCTACAACTTTGATATTTCATATTCATTTCGATTTATCTGCAGTCGTGTTGACTGGCTTCCTAAATATAAATTCTTCTATTGTTCATCCCTTCATTTTATATTTCGATGCGTCAATACAGTTGGTATAGCTGTCATCAGCATACCACTCCTTCAAGCAGTTCACTCTGTCATATTTACTCTTTACTGAGCTGGGAGCATCTTCCTTGGTACCAGCATCCAATATATTCAATATAGTTGTTTCATGCTATTTTCTTTCATCTATCAGTTTCTTTTCTGAGCTTTGAGCAGCTTTCACTTATTTCGTGTTTCCTATATTTGGCCAACTTATTAGCCAAGCAGATTTCTTTTATCTGCTTCCTTTAATTCTTCTGAGTGACCTTTCTGAATGCAAATTCTGTCGAATATTTCTACAATTTTCTTTGCAGTCATTTCCTCATTCCTTTTCTGTAGTTTGCAGTTTCCTTTTTGCGGAGCTACTTCCTTTGTCAAATGTTCTTAGTCAAATTCTATCCATCGTTGGTAGATTTCTTTACTCCTTTTTATTTCTATAGCTCCCTCAGCTTAGCTCAGTTCTTTACTTAGTATTTTTGCAGCTCAGATTTCTACATTTTCATTAGTATCATTATATATCTTCAGTTTATTTCTGCAGTCTTATTCAGTCAATGTAGTTGGAAGTATTTTTGCATCTGCAACTCACATTTCAATTGCCTGCAGAATTTGTAGTAACTTTGCTTATTTACTCCTGATTTCTCCTTTACTTTCTGGTTATTGCAAATTTCTTGGCACCTTTAGCATGTGTTGCATATTGATATCCTTAGTAGCTGCATGTATCGTTAACATCTCTTACTCCATTATGATCATATTATAGTTCAGAGATGTTTGATCCTGATCCAACTTGAACTATAAAAGGATTTTTTTTTCATATGCTGGAGTTATAGGGACTCCCTAACATATCTACCCCAAAAAATTGAGATACTTTCTTCAACCTCTGCCCATTTATATATCCCCTAGTTTTGTCAGTAAATTGCTTCACCAACGAACAGCTTATCTCAAATGATCTTAATAATCTATTATGGTGAAATTTGATCTACTCATCTAATGCTCTTTCAGTACCTCTAGTAGACCACTATCATACTAAGCAATTGTTTGACACTCTACTAAGCAATTACTTTCTATCACGTACTAGGATACACATCTTTTTGTTGAATAATATGGATGCTCATGAGGATCCAAATATGACTACAATGATCAACAGTACAGTGACAACTAAAGTGGATCGTTATATCATAATGTATATTATGTTGTGTCACGCCCCGACCCAACCGTCGGCCACGTGGCAACCGCCGTATGAGCCCGACAGACCCATACAAGGCATCAAGTGATACATACCATTCATATACATCGTTTATGCAGCGGAATATACAATTAAATTATCTAACTCAAAATTTCTAACACAGTCCCGATAACCCTACTACAAATCTAGGAAAAAGGCAACGATAAATAAATAAAAATATAAACCCGTCGACGGACTCATCTTCATCGAATAACTCGGGCAGTCATCTAATACACCTGCACACACGGGGAAAAGTGGTGTGCTCAGCCTTGCGGCCTAGTGCGAAATTACGGCTCTACCGAATAAAGAAATCAAAGGCTAGAAGGAGTATTCTAGGATGTCTTTGGTGGTTAATCATCATTTTTCATGTCATATAATTTAAACAATTCATATTGAGATAGCATAAATAAATCAATAAATAAACAAAGGTGTACATGCCACTAGATGTCACCTAAGTTAAGCTTAGTGTCAACATCAACAGTCTGTCCCCATTTGATTTGTATAAATCGATTTATGGGGAGCAACAAACATCGTAAATACAATACCGATGTATAGTTCACTAGATGTCACCTACGTGATATCTAGTGTCCACGTCAACAGTCTGTCACCTACATCGTGACGAGACTTTAAGGTTTCATAAACTCGGGCTGCCAGCCTACGCTTAGTGACTACTCTAGCTAAGAGTATCAGTAAGCCCATCAGTGCCTTTCTGTCTCTGTCTCTACCTATGCCCGCTGCACTGATGTTGGCAGAGAGGTCGGATGACCCAGAGTCCCTCTCCTGTTGTTTCACTAGTCGCCAACCATGCCTCCCCTAGCGAAACCGTCGTGCCCTTACATCCTCCCCGGATACCGTAGGGGTCACGACACCCATGTAGTACTACACACTGCCCGTAGACAGGGTCACCTCTCTTAAATATCATCGGCCACGGCTAGCCGGAATAACCACCCTAGGATCCGGACTACTCATCCGATCGTCTGCAGACGTCAAGGGTGATAGCCGTGCGGTCTACGGATCCACTGTCCAAGGCGTCGCATGTGGAATCACCTTCCCAGTCCAATAGCCGTCAACGTCTATCGAGATCGGCGCACATCCGCACGATGGGTTGTGGCCCTCGACTTCGTCGGTGCCAAGTCCATGGTAGGGTTCATCCTAGCTAACCATCTCAGGACTATCACGAGGCCGCCTACAACGACACTCGCGCGGGTGAAGGTTTCGGGTAAGGACTCGCTCCATATTTCCAGTCTAACATGACCATGGAGTGTGTACAGTCCCTTACCCTACCAGCTCCCAGTCATAAGCTATGCATAACGTCGGGAGTGGTGCTCCCAGTGCTCCGCTATGCATCAACCTCGGGAGTGGCGCCTAACGGGACGTCACCGTTTGACCACCGTCGGGACGCGGCGGTCAACCGGGGCATATGGAAAAAGGCCCCATTTTCTGTCTAAGTGGCGGTGACATCGCCAAAGGTTCTAACATGTCGTTATTTACTATCAATGTCTGCATGGTAGGTATGCTAGCATAACATAGAAACACAATGAGATAATATTTAACATGCTTGACATGATACTACAACATATTAGAAACTTAATAAGAAAATCATGGTATATCATGCATGTTAAGTAAATTAAACTAACATGCAAATCAAGTCAAATCTTATCAAGCATTATGTTTTAACATATTTAAGACATCCAAGAATTGTTCCTAAGAAAACCCCAGCGGGAATTCCCTAGCTTGAATAAATCCTACCATCGGAGAACCAACGCACCTGGGTTAGCGATCCGGTCTTCAGAATCAACCCGCGTAACAACGAATCACTCCATCGAACTACTCAGATCACGTACCCGCGATAAATCCTAATTAACACAATTATTTAAAATCAAATTTAATTCCTTTCTCCCTAAGGTAAATCAAATATTAATTTATCAATCTAACCAAATTTCCATTTTACAAATTAAATTAACTTAGTTAAGCTTAGATAAATTCTATCAAATTTATCCATTTAAACCCCTCATCTAGCCCAAGTCATCTCAGGGCCCAAATAACACTCATCAATATTTAATTAGATCAATTAAACATTAATTAGCCATTTTAAATCACCTAATCATACTCATTAAAAGTTAAATTATTTTTATTATTATTTTTATTATTTTTATTATTTTATTATTATTTGACTGGTCAACGGTCAACAGTTGACCCGGTCAACCCGGTGAACACGGTGGACCCAGTCAACGCTGTTGACTCGGCCATCGCGGTGGACTCAGCCAACGCTGTTGACCCGGCCAACGCGGTGGACCCGATCAACGCTGTTGACCCGGCCAACGCGGTGGACCCAATCACTATTCGTTCGGCTTAATTTGAGTCTGACCCAAGCCTAGCCAGTTCGGTTCGATCGAGTCAGCTCCAACTCATCTAAATTCAAGTCCGACTCGAGTCTGGTTCAAGTTAATTGATTCAGCTTACCTCAACTACACTCAACCCGAACCCAAACTTAACTCGAATTCAATCCAACTAACTCCAAACCGGTTCAACTCAACCCATTTACTACTCTACTCAATTAAAACACTAATTTTTTTACTTAACTTAATTTATCATGCTTAATTAATCCACTAAGTTTGATTAATTAACACTAAGCATGTTAAATTAATCTAAGCATATTAACAACACTAATTTATCCTAAACATGTTTAATTACAACTAACATGCTTAAAATAAATTACTAATCGTGATTAGGGGAAAGTAAAGCTACCTTAGCCGAAATTACTATTCATCGTCGGAAACACTATTCACCGCCGGAATAGTAGCACCGTCGCCGGAACCCTAGCCGCCACCTCGCCGGAGCTCGCGAAATCCGCGGCAAACTAGACGGCGAGCTCCGCAAGCCTACGCACGTGGGAACCGACGACTACCTGCGCAAAAATCCGACCATCAACACCAAAAACCCATCTTTTGGGTGGCGTCGCCGGCGAACTTTAGGGCAAGTTCGCCGGAGGGCGAAATCGCCCAACAACAGAGGGGAAACGGAGCTCCTCACCTTGCTAATGCGTGGGGAAGAAGGGGAGGGAGCTTCGGCCGGCGAGGCGGGCGGAATCGAGGCTCCACCGCTCGCCGGTGGTACTGCGTTCGAGCGAGCAGCGGCGGCGGAAATCGCCGCCTGCTGCATTGCCGTCGAGGGTCGACGGAAGCTCGCGGGCATGCGCAGAGGGCGAGTCCGCACCAGCTGCGACGGAGGAGAGGATGCGCCGGTGATGTGGGCGCGGGACGGCGAACGAACGGCGACGAACAGGGAGCAACTTCAGCAGCCGCGAAGAGGAAAATTTGAAGGGGAATGGGGGTCGCGCGTTGCCTCCTCCGAGCTCTCCTCATCACGATGGAAGCTCCCCTGACGACGGACAGAGGAAGACAGCAGGCAGATGGCGGATGCACGGGAAGGGGGCCGCCGGCGCTGCTCTGCAGCGGAAGAGGGAGACGAACGCCGGCTGCTCTGCTGCGGCTGGTCGCGAAGCGAAGGAGAAGGGGGCGCTTCGCGAGTGGGAGAGTTCGGAAGCGCGACGCGAGCAGCAGAGATGCCTCCTGCCGAGCTCCCCTTCTTGCGACGAGGAACGATGCTCGGCGACCAGCAGACGGCTGACGGCGACTCTCGCGGGAAGGACGATGGACGGCGACTCTCGCGGCGAGGAAGATGCAGGGGAAACAGGGGAAAGGAGAGGGGCGTGGCCGCTGGACCTCTGCCGCGCTCTCCTTGCCACGGTGGGGGTCTAAAGAGAGCGAACGACGGCGGACGTGAAGGCGAGCGACCGGCCGTCGGTGGGCGCGAAGGACGGGCGACGGTCGGCTGCAACTGATGCGAAGAGGAGATGGCAGCAGGCGGAAAACAGGGGAAGAGGAGGCGCGCGGCTGCAGACCTCTGTCGCGCTCTCCTCGTTGCAGCGAGGAGCTCCGGAGGGCGAGCGGCGGTGGCGAACGTCCGACATCGAGTTCGTGGGAAGTACGGCGCTCCGGTGACCTAGGCGTGGGACGGCGAACGCAGTCGGCGATGGAGTCGAGCGCCGCAGAAATACTCTCGCCAAGCTCCTCCCTTTCGCGATGGGAAGGAGGCACGGCGGACGGCGGTCGATGGGCGGCGGCGGGCAGCCACCGGCGGCGAGCAGCGACCGGCGGCAGAAGGGTTGGCGTCGCCGCTGGTGCTGCCGAAGAGGGAGGCGAGGAAGAAGAAGAAGAAGAAGAAGAAGAAGAAGAAGAAGAAGAAGAAGAAGAAGAAGAAGAAGAAGAAGAAGAAGAAGAAGAAGAAGAAGAAGAAGAAGAAGAAGAAGAAGAAGAAGAAGAAGAAGAGGAAGAAGGGAGGGGCGCCTCGCGAGGGGGAAGAGCCCGCGGCTCTTCTCGCTCGCGTCGACCCCTTCGGGCCGGGTCGGACCGGTTCACTCGGACCGGCCAGCTGGCCGGTTCAGTTGAACCGGGTCGGAAATTTTTTTTTTTTTCCTAAAATCTAATTTATTAAGGTGGGGGTTTACAAGTACTCCCCCCCTTAAAAATTTTTGGTCCCCCAAAAATAAACACCATCGGTGATCCCTTCCTCGAATCATGATCGATGATAATTAAATAGACCTTTTATATTTCCTTTAAAGCAGTAACCCCTCTCCAAGGTGGTACCACTTTAGTTATCATAAACTCATCGGTACTAAGATACGATGTCTGCAATATATGGTAGCTCATCTAAATGACCCACGTGACAACATAACATATATCATGATATAGTGATCCACTTTAGTTGTCACTACACTGTTGATCATTGTAGTCACATCTGGATTTTCATGAGCATCCATATTATTCAACAACAAGATGCGTATCCTAGTACGTGGTAGGAAGCAATTTGCTTAGTAGAGTGTCAAACAATTGCTTAGTATGAGAGTGGTCTACTAGAGATACTGTCTCGATCTTAGATGAGTATATCAAACTTCACCGCAATAGATTATTAAAATAAATCAAGGAAATTATTCGTTGGTGAAGCACTAACCCCAATGGGAGAAATACAAGTGGGCAGAAGTTGAAGATATGGCTTTAAATTTTCTCAAGTAGATATACTAGGTAGTCTCTTTTTTTCACTAGCATAAGGACAACCTTCCGTGGTTCAGGTTGAATGAGGATCATATATCTCTGAACTAAAATATGGTCATAATGGAGTCACCTCCAGATAGAGGATAATATATAAAAAGATAGCAATAACCACTCAATAAAATGCCCACTAACTTGCTCCGCGTCAGTTTTAAATTCCTTCAACCACTACCTTATGATGCAAGGACAGGTTCCAAAACTTAAAGTGAGCACATGATATTATATAGATAGTTAAATCATAGTCGTAAAGAGGACATCAGTTCTCAATACGAAAATACTGGATAAGTAGTAGCGGTTAAGGCTTTGATATTTAGATCTAAAGATTTGTATTCGAACATTAATGATATCTCTTTTTATCCAAATGCTCAAATTATGACAGTTTGTTCTATGTCAAATAGCAAAAACTTGATTGCATGGCCACCGAAATATATATATAACAAAAACATAGGCCAAATGAAATCCGAAACTGAATTTTATAGTGCTAGGTCACAACTGCACTGAGATTGACACTGTAGTGTTAGATCGCGTACGATGTAGAGGTATTGTGTATACGATGATATTATTATGATAACGTGCAATCAGATTGATTGCTAGCACGAAGTAAGCTTTAGTCAAAGCTCAAAATGGAGTAAAAAGATTACATCCGAGTTTGTGGATATAGAAATATCGTAGTTGTACCTAAGTTGCTACGTGCACTAGATATGAGCTGCAGAAGCAGTAATTGAAATAGACAATGTCAACAATACCTTCACCTACTAAGGATATCAACAGGTGCTAGAGGTGCCAAGAAAAACTGCGGCATCCTGAATTTAAAGGAGAAATCGAAAGAGGTACAAAGCAAAGTTACCCCAAAATCTGCAGATAGTCGCAATATGAGTTGCAGATATAAAAATGCTGCCAACTGCATTGACTGAATAAGACTGCAGAGAAAGATCGGGTATATATAATGATACTGATGAATGTATAGGAATCTGAGCTGCAAAAATACCAAGTAAAGAACTGAGCTAAGCTGATGGAGCTACAGAAATAAAAAGGAGTAAAGAAATCTACCAACAATGGATAGAATTTGACAAAAGAAGTAGCTTCGCAAACAGGGAACTGCAAACTGCAGAAAACAACTGAGGAAATAACTGCAAAGAAAATTGCAGAAATATTCAACAGAATTTGGATTCAAAATGGCCACTAAGTAGAATTAACAGAAGCAGATACAAGAAATCTACTTGGCTAATAAGTCGGTCGTATATAGGATATACGAATTAAGCGAAAGCTGCTCAAGCTCCGAAAGGAAATTTATAGATAGAAGAAAATAGCAGGAAACAGCTGCATTGAATGCATGGAATGCTGGTACAAAAGAAGATGCTCCAGCTCAGCCAAGAGAAATATGACAGAGTGAACTGCTTGAAGGAGTGTAGAAAGCTTTACGGATATAATGATGCAAAAGTGCAAGTGGCATGCTGATGACAGCTATACCAACTGTATTGACGCATCAAAATACGAAATAAAGGGAGGAACAATAGAAGAATTTACATTTAGGAAGCTAGTCAACACGACTACAGATAACCGAAATGAATATTAAATATCAAAGTTGTAGAAGTGTAAGATGAAGCAAGCGGTAAAGCTGAGCGGCAAAAATGAAGCTACAGAATTATAACAAGTGAGCATCGAAGCTGCAGAAACTAAGAAAATGAAGAAGACTGTAGCATGCACAACTAGAAATGTCATGCAATATACGCCAGCTTAATTTGTGAAATGGAGTTGCAGATAGGGTGTAGAGCTGCAAAAAGAGTATATGTAGAAAGCTACAAATACCATACATAGAGCTGCAAGTGTTGGGAGTTGACACTAATATGATAATTGATGGCGGTCAACTTCTAGTTGCAACTTAAAAATCATGATGACGACAAAAAAAATGATCAACATATACACATGAGATATATGTGTATATATATAATTAACTCAAATGAGAATAAGGTCATAAATGATAATTTCAAATCATTTCATACCGATCCATCTATAATCAAATTTATGAATCGGGAATAAAGTCCATTGAAAAGATCCGAGTAAGAGTCAGATCTAAACAAAATTAACTCATACGTAAGCCAACTTAAAATATCGGTAGATCCTTCTTTAAGCTCAGTGGTCTTACGTAGATAAATCTGATATAGATTCTATAATCCAGATCTTAAATAAACGTTCAATATCAGTTATTTCCAAGATCTAGGAAATGACTACGGCAACGATTTGTATGGAAAATTCTCATGATCAACATAAAGATGTAAAAGGATATATAACTGGAGATAATCTACCTGGATTTCTATATCTCCAAACTGATCATAGATTTAACCTAAGATTCAAGATTTCAACTTTCTAGAAATTATTTATATCCGCGATAGTCAATATGATCATATCATCAGATTTCACAATCTGATAAGATAATTATAACTCACGATATAAGCAAAAGTTTAACGATATCACACGTGCTCAAATGTCATATAATAACACACGTGCTAACTCAAGTAGGAGGGTCAATAAAATAATCAGATAATGTATTAATTTTTGACTAGATCGTGACATATGAACCGATGATAAGATTCATAAATAATCTACAATTTAATAATCCGGATAGACTACATGATACCTCAGCTATCTAGCATAATAGTACAGATATGGGAGTGCATCTGGTGCTTCTATACCTACAAATCAAACTCAGAAGCACGTGCTCGAAATCGGAGCAGATAAAAAATCAATTATTGATAGATTCATTCTAACTCAATATCCCAACTTGGTCATGGGATACATGATAAAGATATCGCATGGGATATTTTGATATCAACACTCTTCAGATCAAAGTGATAATAGCTACCTATGTTGGTATAAGAGGTGATTGTGATGCACCCAACAAGGTAACCTTAATATGATCATGGATAAATTTACTTGATCATTTAGAAATGAAACTTGATCGTAGATCTGAGTCTATTGATCTAAGTTTCCATCTCTTCTCCAATGCGGTGGAGATGGTAGCCATATTTACAGTCCGGAGATTAAAAGATTTATAATCTCGTAATATGACGATTTGCAGTCCAACGAAAAATTTATCCTAACGATAATTACTATCGCCGGAGTAAAAACTCCTTACCAAGGAAATATACTACTATATTTCCGACTCACACTTTATCCTATATTATATCGGGACTGTTATCTTAATCCTTAAAACCTCAAACTTAACTTAATCTCCTAGGTTATCCAAACCAAGGTTCTCATATCACATTAATGGTCAGGTCTTTAAAACCTAGGCTCTGATACCACTTAAGTTGTCACGCCCCGACCCAACCGTCGGCCACGTGGCAACCGCCGTATGAGCCCGACAGACCCATACAAGGCATCAAGTGATACATACCATTCATATACATCGTTTATGCAGCGGAATATACAATTAAATTATCTAACTCAAAATTTCTAACACAGTCCCGATAACCCTACTACAAATCTAGGAAAAAGGCAACGATAAATAAATAAAAATATAAACCCGTCGACGGACTCATCTTCATCGAATAACTCGGGCAGTCATCTAATACACCTGCACACACGGGGAAAAGTGGTGTGCTCAGCCTTGCGGCCTAGTGCGAAATTACGGCTCTACCGAATAAAGAAATCAAAGGCTAGGAGGAGTATTCTAGGATGTCTTTGGTGGTTAATCATCATTTTTCATGTCATATAATTTAAACAATTCATATTGAGATAGCATAAATAAATCAATAAATAAACAAAGGTGTACATGCCACTAGATGTCACCTAAGTTAAGCTTAGTGTCAACATCAACAGTCTGTCCCCATTTGATTTGTATAAATCGATTTATGGGGAGCAACAAACATCGTAAATACAATACCGATGTATAGTTCACTAGATGTCACCTACGTGATATCTAGTGTCCACGTCAACAGTCTGTCACCTACATCGTGACGAGACTTTAAGGTTTCATAAACTCGGGCTGCCAGCCTACGCTTAGTGACTACTCTAGCTAAGAGTATCAGTAAGCCCATCAGTGCCTTTCTGTCTCTGTCTCTACCTATGCCCGCTGCACTGATGTTGGCAGAGAGGTCGGATGACCCAGAGTCCCTCTCCTGTTGTTTCACTAGTCGCCAACCATGCCTCCCCTAGCGAAACCGTCGTGCCCTTACATCCTCCCCGGATACCGTAGGGGTCACGACACCCATGTAGTACTACACACTGCCCGTAGACAGGGTCACCTCTCTTAAATATCATCGGCCACGGCTAGCCGGAATAACCACCCTAGGATCCGGACTACTCATCCGATCGTCTGCAGACGTCAAGGGTGATAGCCGTGCGGTCTACGGATCCACTGTCCAAGGCGTCGCATGTGGAATCACCTTCCCAGTCCAATAGCCGTCAACGTCTATCGAGATCGGCGCACATCCGCACGATGGGTTGTGGCCCTCGACTTCGTCGGTGCCAAGTCCATGGTAGGGTTCATCCTAGCTAACCATCTCAGGACTATCACGAGGCCGCCTACAACGACACTCGCGCGGGTGAAGGTTTCGGGTAAGGACTCGCTCCATATTTCCAGTCTAACATGACCATGGAGTGTGTACAGTCCCTTACCCTACCAGCTCCCAGTCATAAGCTATGCATAACGTCGGGAGTGGTGCTCCCAGTGCTCCGCTATGCATCAACCTCGGGAGTGGCGCCTAACGGGACGTCACCGTTTGACCACCGTCGGGACGCGGCGGTCAACCGGGGCATATGGAAAAAGGCCCCATTTTCTGTCTAAGTGGCGGTGACATCGCCAAAGGTTCTAACATGTCGTTATTTACTATCAATGTCTGCATGGTAGGTATGCTAGCATAACATAGAAACACAATGAGATAATATTTAACATGCTTGACATGATACTACAACATATTAGAAACTTAATAAGAAAATCATGGTATATCATGCATGTTAAGTAAATTAAACTAACATGCAAATCAAGTCAAATCTTATCAAGCATTATGTTTTAACATATTTAAGACATCCAAGAATTGTTCCTAAGAAAACCCCAGCGGGAATTTCCTAGCTTGAATAAATCCTACCATCGGAGAACCAACGCACCTGGGTTAGCGATCCGGTCTTCAGAATCAACCCGCGTAACAACGAATCACTCCATCGAACTACTCAGATCACGTACCCGCGATAAATCCTAATTAACACAATTATTTAAAATCAAATTTAATTCCTTTCTCCCTAAGGTAAATCAAATATTAATTTATCAATCTAACCAAATTTCCATTTTACAAATTAAATTAACTTAGTTAAGCTTAGATAAATTCTATCAAATTTATCCATTTAAACCCCTCATCTAGCCCAAGTCATCTCAGGGCCCAAATAACACTCATCAATATTTAATTAGATCAATTAAACATTAATTAGCCATTTTAAATCACCTAATCATACTCATTAAAAGTTAAATTATTTTTATTATTATTTTTATTATTTTTATTATTTTATTATTATTTGACTGGTCAACGGTCAACAGTTGACCCGGTCAACCCGGTGAACACGGTGGACCCAGTCAACGCTGTTGACTCGGCCATCGCGGTGGACTCAGCCAACGCTGTTGACCCGGCCAACGCGGTGGACCCGATCAACGCTGTTGACCCGGCCAACGCGGTGGACCCAATCACTATTCGTTCGGCTTAATTTGAGTCTGACCCAAGCCTAGCCAGTTCGGTTCGATCGAGTCAGCTCCAACTCATCTAAATTCAAGTCCGACTCGAGTCTGGTTCAAGTTAATTGATTCAGCTTACCTCAACTACACTCAACCCGAACCCAAACTTAACTCGAATTCAATCCAACTAACTCCAAACCGGTTCAACTCAACCCATTTACTACTCTACTCAATTAAAACACTAATTTTTTTACTTAACTTAATTTATCATGCTTAATTAATCCACTAAGTTTGATTAATTAACACTAAGCATGTTAAATTAATCTAAGCATATTAACAACACTAATTTATCCTAAACATGTTTAATTACAACTAACATGCTTAAAATAAATTACTAATCGTGATTAGGGGAAAGTAAAGCTACCTTAGCCGAAATTACTATTCATCGTCGGAAACACTATTCACCGCCGGAATAGTAGCACCGTCGCCGGAACCCTAGCCGCCACCTCGCCGGAGCTCGCGAAATCCGCGGCAAACTAGACGGCGAGCTCCGCAAGCCTACGCACGTGGGAACCGACGACTACCTGCGCAAAAATCCGACCATCAACACCAAAAACCCATCTTTTGGGTGGCGTCGTCGGCGAACTTTAGGGCAAGTTCGCCGGAGGGCGAAATCGCCCAACAACAGAGGGGAAACGGAGCTCCTCACCTTGCTAATGCGTGGGGAAGAAGGGGAGGGAGCTTCGGCCGGCGAGGCGGGCGGAATCGAGGCTCCACCGCTCGCCGGTGGTACTGCGTTCGAGCGAGCAGCGGCGGCGGAAATCGCCGCCTGCTGCATTGCCGTCGAGGGTCGACGGAAGCTCGCGGGCATGCGCAGAGGGCGAGTCCGCACCAGCTGCGACGGAGGAGAGGATGCGCCGGTGATGTGGGCGCGGGACGGCAAACGAACGGCGACGAACAGGGAGCAACTTCAGCAGCCGCGAAGAGGAAAATTTGAAGGGGAATGGGGGTCGCGCGTTGCCTCCTCCGAGCTCTCCTCATCACGATGGAAGCTCCCCTGACGACGGACAGAGGAAGACAGCAGGCAGATGGCGGATGCACGGGAAGGGGGCCGCCGGCGCTGCTCTGCAGCGGACGAGGGAGACGAACGCCGGCTGCTCTGCTGCGGCTGGTCGCGAAGCGAAGGAGAAGGGGGCGCTTCGCGAGTGGGAGAGTTCGGAAGCGCGACGCGAGCAGCAGAGATGCCTCCTGCCGAGCTCCCCTTCTTGCGACGAGGAACGATGCTCGGCGACCAGCAGACGGCTGACGGCGACTCTCGCGGGAAGGACGATGGACGGCGACTCTCGCGGCGAGGAAGATGCAGGGGAAACAGGGGAAAGGAGAGGGGCGTGGCCGCTGGACCTCTGCCGCGCTCTCCTTGCCACGGTGGGGGTCTAAAGAGAGCGAACGACGGCGGACGTGAAGGCGAGCGACCGGCCGTCGGTGGGCGCGAAGGACGGGCGACGGTCGGCTGCAACTGATGCGAAGAGGAGATGGCAGCAGGCGGAAAACAGGGGAAGAGGAGGCGCGCGGCTGCAGACCTCTGTCGCGCTCTCCTCGTTGCAGCGAGGAGCTCCGGAGGGCGAGCGGCGGTGGCGAACGTCCGACATCGAGCTCGTGGGAAGTACGGCGCTCCGGTGACCTAGGCGTGGGACGGCGAACGCAGTCGGCGATGGAGTCGAGCGCCGCAGAAATACTCTCGCCAAGCTCCTCCCTTTCGCGATGGGAAGGAGGCACGGCGGACGGCGGTCGATGGGCGGCGGCGGGAAGAAGAAGAAGAAGAAGAAGAAGAAGAAGAAGGGAGGGGCGCCTCGCGAGGGGGAAGAGCCCGCGGCTCTTCTCGCTCGCGTCGACCCCTTCGGGCCGGGTCGGACCGGTTCACTCGGACCGGCCAGCTGGCCGGTGCAGTTGAACCGGGCCGGAAATTTTTTTTTTTTTCCTAAAATCTAATTTATTAAGGTGGGGGTTTACATGTTGTCACGTGGGTCATTTAGTTGAGCTACCATAAATTACGGACCTTGTATCTTAGTACTAATGAGTTTATGATAACTAAAGTGGTATCACCTTAGAAAGGGGATTATTGCTTTAAAGGGGATATAAAAGGTCTACTTATTTATCATCGATAACGATTTGGGGAAAGAATCACCGATTGTGTTTATTTTTGGGGGACCAAAAATTTTTAAGGGGGGAATACTTGTAAACCCCCATCTTCAAAATCTTATTTTTAGAAAAAAAATAAATTCGGACCAGTTCAGATGAACCGGCCAGCCGGACGGTCCAGCTAAACCGGCTCGGACCCGGTTCGTCCGGATCAAAGGAGGCATCGCGGGCGGGCTCTTCTCCTTCGCAACTTCCTTTCCTCCTCCGACCCGAGCACGCCTCCCTTACCCGCAGCAGAGCACGCTGGTGGCCCCTTCGGTTAGGTTGCCGTCCGCCGCTCGCTGTCGCCGTCCGCAGTAGCCCTTCGCCGCCCATTCCTCTCCGCCGTGACGAGGAGAACTCAGCGGAGCTCTGTTGCTGCTGCGTGACCCTTCCCCTACATCCGCTCCTCTCCGCGAAATCAGCCGTCGTTCGCCTCCCTCGCCTCTTCCGCATCGAGCAGCGCCGACGCCTCCCTCTTCTCCGTCGGCCGCTGCACACTGTTCGTGGGCTGCCGCCTGTCTTCATCCACCCCCGGCGCACACTCCCCGACAGAAAGGGGAGCTCGGCGACGCCCCCTTCCTTCGTCGCGAGGGCGCCTCGCTTCCGTCCGTAGCATAGCAGAGGAGCTCCTCTCCTCCGCCGCCCGCCGCTGGCTGCCGACCGCACTCAGGCGCCGCCCTCTCCTCTCCGCCGCGACGAAGAGACCTTAGCGGAGGTCTGTCGTCGCCGCGCGCCTTTCCTCCTCCTGCTGCCGCCCTTTTCATTCGCTGCGATTGCAGCGGTCGTCCGCCACCATCCTGCGCCCAGATCGTCGGCGCGTCGTCTTCCCAGCTGCGGTTAGAGACGCTCGCCCTCTCCACACCTCCACGAGCTTCCGTCGACCCCCGACGCCACCGCAGCAGGCGGCGATTTCGCTGTTGCTGCTCGTTCGACCCGCAGCACCTTCGGCGACGAGTGGAGCTGTGAATCCACTCCTCTCGCCGGCCGGATCCTCCACCTCTCCTTCCCCACGCGTTCGCAGGGTGAGGAGCTTCGTTTTCCCTCTGCGAAACGAGCGGTTTTTATCCTCCGGTGGACTCGCGTGAAAGTTCGCCGGCGACGCCATCTAGAGTTTCCGTTTGGAGTTGATGGCCGGATTTTTCGCAGGCCGTTGTTGTTTCCCTCTCGTGCGAAAGCTTCCGCAGCTCTTCGTCAAGTTGGCCGCTGGTTTCGCGAGCTCCGGCGAGGTGGCGGCTAGTGTTCCGGCGGCCGGCGGTGACTTTTCCGGCGAGTGAACAGTATTTCCAGAAGGTGATGTGTTTTATTTTCTTAATCACGATTAATGATTAATTAAGCATGTTTAGTCGTAATTAAACATGTTTAGTATAAATTAGTGTTGTTGAATGCTTAGATTAATTTAAACATGTTTAATGTTAATTAACTAAGCTTAGTGGATTGATTAAGCATGATAAATTAAGTTAAGTAAAATTAATGATTTAATTGAGTAGAGTTAGTGAATGAGTTGAGTTAAACCGAATTTAAGTAGTTGTGTTGGATTTGAATTGAATTTGGGTTCAGGTTTGGTTTGAGTTAGGCTTGGGTCAGACTCAACTTAAGCCGTGTCAACAGCTTGGATCGGGTCAACCGCGTTGACCGGTCGGCGTTGATCCGGTCAACTGTTGATCGTTGACCAGTCAAAATAATAAAAATAATAAATAATATTAAAATAATAAAAATTGTTTAAAATGATTTAATTTTTCATGGGTTTTATTTGGGCCCTTGGGTGACTTGGGCTAAGTCATGGGTAGATTTAAATGAGTATAAGTTTGATAGAATTAATTACCAATTTATATGCTTAGTTTGAGTTAATTAAATGTAGTAATTACCTTAATTAAATTATTGTTAGATTACTTGGACTAAAATGTAGGTATGAGATGTAGGCTTATTAAGCGATAATTAATTAAGATAAATGTATAAGTTAGATTGATAAATTTATATTTGATTTATTTTAGAAAAAAAATTAAATTTTATTTTAAATAATTATGTTAATTAGGATTATCGCGGGTACGCGATTCGCGTAGTTCGTCGCAGTGATTTATTTCGCAGCGATTTATTTTAAATAATATAATATTTTATTATTATTTTTTTATGTTATGATAACACAACTACCATGCAGATATAGATAAGAATAATGACATGTTAGAAACTATTAAGAGACATTACTAGAAATTCGATAGGGAGGGGTACTGCTTGCATACCTCGTTTGACCACTGCGTACCCAGAATGGTGATGCTCCACCACATACCACTCCCGAGGCTACATGCAGCTTAGATACTGGGAGCTGGTTGGGAATGAGCCAGATAAACTCTAGGGTCAAAATAGACCAGAAAGTGGAGTGGGTGCATACCCGGATACTATTACCTGCACGAGTGACTGTTGGACGTCACCGTGATAGTCCTTATATGGTTGTCGGGGATGAACCTTCCAATGATTCAGCAAAAATGTGGTCGAAGTACCTCAAACCCATTGTGCGGATTGACGGTCAACTCGACCAACATCGACTGCTTTTGAGTTGAGATGGTGACTCCCTTAAGCCTTGGACAGTGGATCCGTAGACCACACGACTATCATCCTAGACATTCTGCAGACGATCGGATGAGTAGTCTGGATCCTAGGGTTATTATAATTTCGGTTAGCCGTGACTGATGATATATTAAGTTGAGGTGACTCTGCATGCGGGTAGTGTGTAGTACTACACAGAATGTCGTTGCCCTTACGGAGACCGGGGAGGAAGTAGGGGCGCGATGTTTCGCTGGGACGGGGCGTAGGGTGCAACTGGCGAAATAGTGGAGAGAGATATACGGTCACCCGTCCTCTCCGCCAACATCAGTGCAGCGGGCCTAGGTAGAGACATAGAAGGACACCGCACTGATGGGCTTATGGGAAGTCCCCGACAGGAGAATTTCACTAAGCATAGACTGGAAGCTCGAGTTCTGAGACTGATAGACATAGTACACCGTAGATGACATTCCGGTGACATTGATGATATAGTTACTAGAGACAGTTTAGGTGACATCTAGTGCTACACATTTCGTATATACTTACACTGTTATTTGAATTTACGATATGTCTCACATGTATCATATGAAAATGACAAATAAATAAACCAAGGGCATCCTAGATTAATCCTCCTAGCCTTTGATTTCCTTATTCGGTTTCGAGCCATAATTTTGCACTAGGCCACAAGGCTGAGCACACCATTTTTTCCCGTGTGTGCAGGTGCATTAGATATTTGATCGAGACGGTGGCGAGAATGAGTCCTTCGATGAATTCATCTTTATTTATTGATATCGTTACCTTAGAATTGTAGTAGGTTTATCGGGACTGTGTTAGAAACGTTGAGTCCCTTTTTAATGCAGGGTAAGGGTAGCTCATACATGTGATTTATGGTACTTGGATCATAGCTTATGTTTGAACGTGCCTGACCTTAGTTTCATCGGATTAATGAGTGATTCAATGACCAAATAGGGTTCAAACAACTAAATTATATTCTTGCACTCTTTGAATAAGTGACAAGCTTGTCTAATTGTCTTAAACTAAGTAAAAGAGTTATGTTGTTTAGTTTGAAGGCCAATGTAAAGGAAGTATTATTGGCTAAAAATTGAAAAAATATAAAGTTCAAAAAGTTCAAGGTCCAGAGGTTATACCAAAAAACTTACCCGGTGAAGAATACTTTTTCTTCAAAAAGATCTAAATCCTTTTTTTAAGGTCCGAATTCATGTATATACTCTCGAATGGATCGTGTTTGTTTCAATGTTTGTAGGTGCTCACATGCACACCAAGCTATATTGAGGGAAAGAAATTGACATTGTAGCTCCTCCACTATAGTTGGCCAATTAGTGATCGTGATTGTCTTCCCATTCACTCGTGGGTCACTTCATACAAGCCACTACTCTTTAGCATCCTCAGTCAAGTAAGTACTGATCGTGACCACTTTATTATCATCTTCGATGCAAGCAACAATAAAGAATTTTATTATCATCTTCGATGCAAGCAACAATAAAGAATTGCTCCATATCCCATATAAAATTTTCTACCGACCCCTAGAGAAGATGAGAGGTTAGTAGATGTGCAAGCTAGCTATCAGATTATCCTCCAAATTAAGCAAGGAGTGCTCCATATAGGTAAAAATGAGAGAAAGACGGATATGCCACCGATCCTCTATTATTAGATCTAGCATTTGTAGGTAGTTGTTTGCATCTATTCGTTTATTATTAGTCTCGACTCAATATGAATTGAAAATTGTACACAAAGTGTACATCCTCTGGTTAGAGCAATTGGGCTCTATACGGAAGATATGTGAGGTCTTGGGTTCAAGTCTCACCAAGTTTTAAAAAAATATGAATTGAAAATTGGTACTTGAAAAAAATGCTAAAAAATTAGAGAAGATGACCATCTCCAATCCCATAAATCATTTTAACTATCTTCTAAACAATATTGGTGATCCACATTAGGATTAGGATTGGGAACTAAAAATTTTAAGAATTTTCTAAAATTATTCTAAGATTGATGTTCCAATCTATTTCTTTAAATTTAATTTAGACTTAAGATTAAAAATAACTAAGGTCTTTTTTATTGCATACGTGGATCTGATCACACATTTTATTACTATTCTAATATTAGTGAAACAAAAAAAATCATTGATATGAAAGGAATTAATTGAAAATTTCCATAGGAGGATCATGCTAAGAATTGATTCATAATTGATAAGCTAAATAGTAATCATACATTATAATATCACAATTAATATTATCTTTCTAGTGATATTATTTTCTCCCCATGTATTAACCTCAGAATTTGTGTATTTGTTGCCAATACAATATGCACCTTTTCCTCATGTACAGTACGATATTATTTGTTGATAATCACACCTTTACATATCTAGAGCTTAGAACTTAAAAAGATCAATTAATTTTGTTCTTATATTATCTACTTGACAATTAGGTTCATTACTTACATAGCAATTATGTATGATTAACCTAAAATAAATTTGTGTAAACCCTCAAAAAATATGTATATATATAAATATATATGTATAACTATACATACACGCTTGTGTATTTATATATATACATATAAATATATGGATATGTGGTGTGGCTAATGGAGACATAAATGAGGATAAAAGGAGAGAAGAAGCAAGGGTAGGAAGGTAAGTTTGCAAATTGATTTAATCAAAGGGCGATAAGGCGCAATTGGAATTATTTCGACAATAAGGATAATTGAGTAAATCGGAAGAAGACGAAGGACAACGAGGTAAATTGAGAAATCCTCTCCTCTCCTTATGCGCACGGCCGTTTCACCGAGAGAGAGAGAGAGAGTTCAAAAAGGGCAAAAGGGGATTTCGACCGAAATCCCTAATCCCCAAATTCGACTCCACCGCCCCCTCCTCACTGTCAGTGATCTGGCTCCAGAGAGTCGCCCCAGTTAACCGCGCGAAGAGTGCGAACCAAATCGGAGGGCAAGGCGGCGGTCGGCGAGGCAGCAGCGGCAGAGGAAAGGAAGCATTGGAGCAAACAGGAAGACAAGGGAACGCCGACGAGAAATCCGACCAAGTCGGAATATTCGTCCGGAGGTATGATCGTGCTCCCTCCGTGTTGATCTTTACGCAATAATTGAAGGGATTAAGGGAAAAATTAGAAACCATATCAGTAGTAAAATCGTATAATATAAATGCCTGCTCGATTCTTGAAATTTAACGTTCACATTGCCTTGTTCTGATTTTTGCCTTAATAATTGGAAGTATTGTGCTTTACTTGTTTTTAGTTGCTACTTGAACCATGAAATCACAGAGATTGAACTTTACATGGAAAAATTGGTGGATCACCAAGTAGAAACATTGACTCAATATCACATGTATCTCTGCCCAGTTTCTCTATTTCGGGGAAAAAAATATGGGTTTTCGCAAGAGAATTACCTAACACTTATTGAGAAGACGGAGAGAATCGAGAATGTGACATCTCTCTGGTGATGGTTGCAAATCGTCTAATATGATCGCATTCTGTAGGTTGCTAAACTAATTGTACTGTAAGCTACTTCTTTGGCTCACAAATTAGGAAATTGAACATTACCACGATAAGGTGAAGACAACGCTGTCTCCACTATGAACTTGTCGCAATGCCATAAAAATATGGAGAATAGAAACCAGTGAGTTCCTGCACACTTTAGTCATTGCGTCTCTGAGTGCCCTATGCTAAGGGCTTGTTGAGTTGTCTGGAGGTATACTGCTACAAATTAATTTTCTTCTCTGCTGTATAATTCGATTAGTGATGCTGCCGAGAGTCTGAATTAGAGGTACTGATAGCATATTGGAAATTCCCTCCTGTCATACTCCAGATTTTACTCCTAGCTATGATATGTTCAAACATTGTATATGGTAATGAGGTTTTACAGAAATACTACTGCTAGGATTTAAAATCAGAAGTTACAAGGTTGCAAGCCATCAATCGCCTTATGCTCTTTTTCCTCTCTCGAAGACACTTTGAAGTAGTTCTTGCACTCGGACTTATGCCCCCCTCCTCAAAACCCATTTGATGGCCTTTTTATATGAGAAGCCATGACCTATTAGGCCTTCCTATTATTAGCTGGCCAATCTTGTGGCCGCCGTTTGTCCTCCTTAAGGGTGTGACACTTAGATGATTTTTTTTTAATAAAATAACGATAGCCAGTGGTTAGTGGGGAACTTGCCATTAGCAAAAGATTATTTTTAGTCCCACATCTTAGAATTCATTGAGAACCATTGCATACTTAAGACAGTGCCTTCACAAGCACTAGTGTGCTTATGTGGGCATGCTTGACCTGGCACGCACTGTTATCATGCCTATAACCAAGGCAACCTCTTCCTCGATCTGCATCCCTCAGGCTAATGGGTTTTTTTCTACTGATTTCTTTTTACACACAGGGTATTTAAATCAAACGACTGAACTGTTTGTACTTGATTGAGCAATGTGATGGCACTCCGCACTGCTCTCCGCCTCCCAAAACTTCTGAAGAGGTGGCATCTTTCTCCATTTCCCCTCCATCACTCGCCTGCTCCGCTGCCTCCTGTCCTGCCCTCTGTTCTCTCTCTTCCTCTCAGGTAATCAAACCCTAACTGATCGCCTCTTCTTCTTCTTCCTCAGTTCATTGGTGTCATCCCTTTCCTTTTCCCACTATAGGTATCCTCTTGGTCCTCTTGATTTGTTCCGGGCTCGGTGGATCACAAGGGATTTTAGCTACGGTTCTGTCAATCTTGTTCTCTCTGATGGGAAGCCGCGGTTCGAGGCACATGAGATAGATCAGTCAAGGAAGGAGAAGTGTCTAAGCAAGAAGAGGCTGAAGTTGCGGAGGAAGCGGGAGAAGCAGAAGAGACGGGAGGCCAACAAGACAGATCCCCAACGGCTCCGGCCAAAGGGGAAGAAGAAGAAGAATAGATTCCCAACAGCAGAAGATCGGATCAAGGATAAAATTGAGAAAGTAAAAAAAAAAAGTTTCACCCTTTTGTTCCTCTTGTTTCTTAGCTTATTATGGTGAATTTTGTTGTCTGAATGATTCTTTGTTGGAAACCTTCTGATTAGATTGTCTTCTAGCTCCAAATGAATACAATGTCCTCTGGATGATAGCTACAAAATCCTAATTGCTTTTCATGCTCACATCCATGATTATTCTTAATCAGAAATTATCCTTAGTTAATTGCTGTCCTAATTATAGCATCTCTGGAGCCATTATCTCTTGTGTCAGCTCTAGAATCTGTAAGTTTTCCTACCTTTGTTTGTGTCCTCTGTTGTGAATCAACTGTTTGTTAAAATTCCAAACGCCAATGTTCATATCATGCATGTCTAGGAAACCCAACTAATTGATTGGTTCTTCAGGGTGCTAAATGTGATTGTGTATTTTTGAGTGACAAGATTAAGAGTGCTAAGTGGTTATTCTTGCACAAACATTTCCTTTTTAATGCATGGTTAGGGTAGCTGATACATGTGATTTATGGTACCAGGATCATAGCTTATGTTTGAATGTGCCTGACCTTAGTTTCATTCAATGACCAACTAGGGTTCAAACAACTAAATCATATTCTTGCACTTTTTGAATCAGTGACAAGCTTGTTTGGTTGTTTTAAACGAAGTAAAAGAGTTATGTTGTTTCTTTTGAAGGCCAAAATAAAGGAAGCATTATTGGTTGAAAAACTAAAGAAATATGAAGTTCGAAAGGTTCAAGGTCCAGAGGTTAAACCAGAAGACTTAACAGGGGAAGAGCGCTTTTTCTTGAAAAAGATGGCTCAAAAAAGGTCTAATTATGTACCTGTTGGAAGGCGAGGCATCTTTGGAGGTGTAATTCTAAACATGCACATGCATTGGAAAAAACATGAGACAGTTGAGGTCATCTGCAAGCCATGTAAACCTGGCCAAGTTCAGGAATATGCAAGAGAGATTGCGAGGTTGAGCGGTGGGACACCAATCCAAGTTATTGGCAATGACACAATAATATTTTATCGGGGAAGGGATTACTCTCAACCTGAACCTGAAGTCATGTCTCCCATTGGCACGCTATCCAAGAAGAAAGTATGTATCTGAAGTCATCCAACTTACTTATTTTTTGTGCTGAGCAATACATAGAGCATTGTTCATATTGATTGGAAATAGGCAGTAAAAATTGGTCAATCTGCCTGGGTCCACATGATGTCATTTGGTATATGACTGGATGGACATATCCAGTGTCCATCCATTGGTGTTAGTTTTCTGTACACATATTTGCTTATTTTCCTTTCTCACATATACTTTGGAATGCATGAATTCTATAATAAGATATGGTAATCTTAATATCCTGCAATTTCGCTACTGGTGTTATTTGGAGATATACTGAGATCTTAATTTTGCCCGTACATATAAGTGATTAGGTCTCTCTATGTAGATTGTCTGGCAATCAGTTTGTTTATTCATTCTTGCTTTCTGTTTCCAGGCACTGGAAAAATCCAAGTATGAACAATCACTTGACACAGTTAGGCGCTTCATTGCAATATCTGAGAAGGAACTTGAGCTTTATTACAGACATGTTGCACTTTATGGTGACCCAAGATCTCGAAATGCAGATTTAGTTTATGGGGATGATGAACAAAATCATCGAGGAAGGAGATCTGAAATGGCACTTCCAACTGAGGCAAAAAGAAACAACTCAACAAGTCATAATGCAACTGTGGATTCTTGTGCTGAAGAAGAATTCTCAGCCACTGATGACACCTCTGATGATCTATCTGGTGAAGACATTTCCTCATCAGCTAGTGATGATATATATGTTGGCATCTCTGATGAAGAAAGGATTTGTTCGTCTTATTCAGACTCTTGATTCTCACTTGAAGATTGCCATCAAACTCTATTGAAATTGATTCTGAAGGAGAACAATTCTTGGGTTCTGAAACGGGTTTAGAAGATGAAATAAACCATGTGAGTACACACACCACAATCCTGAGGAACTTCTAATTGCGTAAGGAATTTTTGCATACCAACTGTGCCAACCAGACCTTTCTATAGAGGCTTTTTTTTTAAAAAAAAAAATATCTTCTCTATCTGATTCTTGAGTGGGTAACTACCAAAATTCTCATGAGAAATTGATGTACAGGGACAGGAGGCAGCCTTTGTTTATGTTTATTTTTTAAGAAAGAATGTTCACATTGGAAATAAGGAAAGAATGGTATAAATTTCCCACCTTAATGCATCACATCGATGACAATCGACACATGGAGTTTTACTTTTATGTATTTAAAAGTAAAGCATGTATGAATAAAATATAAATTCCCACCTTAATGCATCATACTGACGACAATCTGCAGAGGGAGTCTTACATTTATGCATTTAGAATGAGAGGATGTATTAGTCACGAATTGTTCCAAAATCCATACACAATTTCTTGGTTGATATTCATTTTGAAAGGGTTATTCTGATGGTTCTTAAGTTCTTCAGGATGATCTGCAACTTCATTATGCATATATTTCTTTTTTTTCCTGATAAATTTTGTTACATGAAACTTCAATTTAGAACCAAAATCTCCTTTGTGACGCATGATGACATTTCAACCTGACCCTATTCTTATAGTTTATTGTTCCTGGCGGTTAATTATCTCCATTGGCTCTTAACAAATATCAAATTTGACTTCTTCAGTTTTTGTGCAATTAATTCAAAATATCTTATGGTATCTTATCAGATTGGTGAAATGAATGCAATGATTTTTGAGAAAAAAAATTCAAAATATCTTATTAACATTCTGGTGCTATTGTGGCACTTTCACTGGATTGATGAAAAATTAGATATTTCGATCTGCAGACTATGTTGATGAAAAAGGTGAGGGTATGCTCTTGCATCTAACAACTGTTTTTGGAACTCTTTAGTGCTAGATCCTTGAAGCTTTCACCGAACATACAAACACTAATTCACTTCTGAGTTTTCTCTGCTGAGCCTGATCAGTAATCTAGCTATCAGTCTTGAAAAGAGGGTAAAACATATGATGTGACTCAGCAGATTGATGTTTTAATTCATCCCTGGTTCCACACTGTGAAGTTATCAAAACAACTGTTCCCCTTTTTCTGTTCCACAGCATGGGTTAAGCTATGGAAAGAAACGCATAGATGAGTGTGTCATTTGATCCGTCTCTTTGTTTGCTTCTGATCTGGTGATATTCTGATATATAACTAGCACTGTTTTCATGTTGTTTTGGGCAATAAAATCTGCAGTGGGGTGATTTCTGATATTTTAAATATAATTGGATTTGTGGTCCTGCCATACTGATTGAAATATTTGTTTAGAAAGAATCACATGTTACCCGATGTGTTAACCTCATTTTGGTTGAGAGCTTCGACATCCCAGTTGATTTTGTCTTGGATGGTAATGGCTTTGGTGTCTATGCCAATGTGCATATATACAAAGATAATATGGATGATTATCGATATTGACTCAAACCAAGATCCAGGACGAGTTTACTTTTATCGCCATATGTAATTATTAACCAGAAAGTTCACAGTTACAGTTTGTAGCATATAAATTTTTTTATTCTAGTCTCCTAATTGCCTTTGCAAAATTTTCTTCTTATTGTACGTGGATAATGCAGGATGAATCAAGCCGCTCGTTTCAATTTGGTTTCTTATGACCAAAGGAAAAGATTGTAATGAATGCTGCCGTAAGGACCAAGGAGGAGGCATGATGTTTTCCAAGAGGCTCTTTCAAGATATTGCATGATGTCTACCTGGTCATTCTCTTGGTGTATTAAGAGGCAATCTTTGAAAAAGGAAGGTGGAGTCATTGAAGTGATATATAAAGTGAAGTGAGAGTTGAAATTGAATAACTGCCAGTTGTCCCCTTGCAGATTCACGTTTGCTTGCTTCTTGTATGCACAAATAGATATATCGTAAGTATTCCAAGAAACTAAATTTGATATGCCATCATAGAAGACTATCTTGTGTAGTCTTTTGGAACTTATACAGATGCTAGATTTGTCCTTTGACTGACTGTCACCGTCGACCGTTTATTTTTCTTTCACATCGACATTTTGGCATTTCAGTGTGTAAATTCATTTTGGTAACAGAGACGGAAGTTCTTCCTACGATTTATATTTATTTAATCAAGGAAGATGCAAGCTGTACATTTAATAGTTTATGCTCGTCTGAATTCTATCTTACCTTATCTTTTTGGTTGTTCCATCATTTTCCTCTTTCTTTTTTGTCACTCAAGTCTGAACATTAACAGCAACGTTATCACTCTATAAAATAGTTAATATGCAATTATGCTGCCGAACATGAAACCATTATAGATTGGATACACAATAACATTGCACATCGAACTGATATCAAATGTGCTTTGAGAAATCACGAGTGACTTCTTAAGCTATTAATACTTCTCTTCTTGATTAGAGAAAAGTATATAAAGAATAAAAAGTAACAGTGTGGTATTTGGAATGAATGGAAGACGTATTATGTCTTCTTTCTTATAGGAATAAATCTAGGATCATTTAGTTCACTTATTTGAAGAGGAAGAATGCACTTTTTATTTGGATAAAATACATAGTTGTGGCAATCAGATGCAACACTCAAAATTACAGATTAAGCTCAGAATATATGCGCTCTTTTAAGTCGTATATATATTATACAGCGAATACTTACTATCATTTATTTATTTAGATCATATGAGTATCTCAGTGTATGAATGAAAGTAAAGTAGAGCTTAGCCGGAGATCTCAATCGCCTTCTCCTCTGGCTTCTTCACCTCCTCCTCGGTCACCGTCACCGTCACCGTCACCGTCACCGTCACCACCCCATTCTCCATGCTCGCCTTCACCTGCTCCACCTTAGCATTCTCCGGCAACCGGAACCTCCGCTCCACCCGGTGCCACTTATCGTTCTTCTCCTCCGCTCGCCGCAGATCTGGAGAATCCGGCCCTCCTCCACCTCCCCAGGGAGGTCGGCTCTCAAGACGTGCGCCTCCGGCGTCTACTTCCAGTCGATGCGGGTGTTGGCGAAGGCGGCAGTCTCACCGGAGAAGGTGGTGGGGCGGGACTCGGGGAAGAAGCGGAGAAGGGGTCGAACACGTTGCTGTGCCTCACGATCGACATGGGTGGAATCGGTTGGATGGTCGATAGAGCGGTGGAATTGGTGCTGTTTGTTAACGGAGCTGCTGGAGATCGAACTCTGGTTGCTGATTGTTGACGGAGGGGGAAGAAGATACCCCAATAAACATTTATATGGTTTCGCTGTTAGTCAGTTCTCCATGCAGATGAACTCTCCTGCTCTCGTTTATTTTCTAGAAGAATTTTACAAAATATTATTATTATTTTTGTATAATATAACACTTCAATAGATTATGGTAGAATCTTAATAATTGCAAATCCACTGGAGTAATATTTAGTTTCTACTTTTAAAGAACTAAATATACAATTTTCTATCGTACTCTGCATAGAGTAGTAACAATATAAAGAGCATAGAGATAAATGCAATAATTCAGATATAATTACTTTTAGAATTTTGATAATAAAGATGAGAAGTTAAAAGCTTTATGATAGTACGATGGATTAGACAATTAAAGATAGATCCCGGCAAAAGCTGGATAAAGATGTAGATTATCTCAAAGATGATAATTAGATAGGAAGGATAATGTGAAAGATTAGTAACCTTTCTTTGGCTTGCTTTGAATTAGCTATTTCTAGACATTGCATTAGAATTATTGCGTTAGTTTGGCAGATGATGATACTGCCTTCCAATCTCTTTTAGAGGTTTGGCAGATGATGACTACATTGGCCGGAAGCAATGAAATCTGCTCAATCTCAATCACTATCGAACATCGAAACCTTTCCTCTGCAATCAACCCCTTTTCTCTATCCTACTCAATAAAATCATCCCTTTCTCACTCAGTTTTCCTGACCCAGTTAGCAGAACTCGTTTTTCCCAAATTTCAAGCGACTGTCATCAAATTAATACCTCATTTGTCTTTGGTCGCAAGTAGACACGACTGAAACAACATCACCCTTTTTATATTTATTCATCTGGCTAGAATGGTAAAGCTCAACCTAAAAACTACGAGTTAAACTCAATAATTTTTTTTAAAAAGCTATTCAGGAAACTTTCAAAGTAACATCATCTTATGTCATCCCTACATTAGATGTCCATTGATACTAGATTTAGATTAAATATCCTCCAAATCACCCCTCCATTATAAGTCAAATCTAATATCAATTGTATTATTATCTTTTTAGTGATATTATTTTCTCCCCATGTATTAACCTTAGAATTTATGTATTTGTTGCTGATACAATATTCTTTTCCTCATGTACAGTATGACATTATTTGCTGAGCTTAGAACTTAAAAAGATCAATTCATTTTGATCTTATATTATATACTTGACAATTAGGTTCAGTAAGAATTATAGGAGAAAATTTTAATATTTTAATATTTCCAAATGGAAATTTTTATAGTTTTAAAGTATGAGAGAGAAGGTTTTTATTCTAAACCATAAGTGAATAACCTGTGTAATTATTATAACCTACGGGGGTGTCGTTGCAGATTAATCAAAACCTGATATGATTAGTTGCAGTTAGCCCTAATTATTCTTTTCTCGGGTTAATTGACCCCTCGACCCATTCATGTCGCACCCACGACCCACGATCAAGATCTCAGAATGAGCCACGTGGGGCTGCTCCGGGAGAAGGTAAAAAAAAGAGTGCAATTATGAGGCTTGATTGTAATTCCCGCCGAAAGCCCAACGCCGGCGCAACGACGGTGAAAAAAAAAGAAAAAGTATAAAATAAGGGATAATTTTCAATTAACCCCCTTATGGTTTTTATTTTTGAATCGACTGCATCCCTACTAACAAACATTGAATTCCATGCACACTCATTAGCGTGGGAATGATGTGCATGATTTTGTACGATTCAATTTTTATTTGATCTTTTGAACCGAATAAGATCGTTTAATTTATGAATTTAATATTTATTAATTTTTTAAAAAAATTAAAAAAAGAATTCTGATTTGGTTGATGAACGAATGATGGTGCTAATTTGAAAGTTGCATGTCTTAAAATTAAATTTATATGAAGTCGGGGATTAAATTGAAATAAACTCACGGGACGGAAAGTGGTCGACGAGATAATATTTTGCTTCCTCTTTCCTTCCCTTTTCGCTCGTTTTCTTTTCCCACGCCGAGAGGAGGCGATCGCTGCCGAGGGTTGATTCACGGCGCGTCCGCCGATCCGTCACAAGCTGGGGTTGGATTCTCGATTCCGCTGGAGAATTCCGCTCAGGATCCTCATTGCTCGCTTCGATTTCGGTCCTTGTTTGCGTTGACTGATTCCTCGATTCGGAGGTGCCGTCCATGGAGGGCGAGGCGTCGGACTCCTCGAACGGGGAGATCGCCACCGACGGGACGATGGTGCAGTACTATCGCCTCTTCGATCGCCAGCGAACGTTGCACCAGATAATTGGCGGCGGTAAAGGTACGTGCTGCAATCTCGGCTGATTGCGACGAAAGAGGGTTCCACTCAGATTGTCCTTGGTTAATTGAACCTTGTCGTAGTCGAAGTTTCTTTCGCATGTTTGAGGTGGAAAGTGAGTTTTATTTTATTTTTCCTTAATTTTGTTGGTTGCTTGTCACTTCTATTGAGTATAATCGTTCGTCTTAGGTGAGGTTTTCCTAGGGTTTCTGGATTCTACTACTGCTGTCACAATGAACTTTTTTTGGTTGACTTTAATGGCCAAAATTTTAGTAACTATTGTCCATTTCCTGATTTAAGTTTTGATGTTTGATATTGTATCTGTTTTCTTAATTTGGAGCTAAAATTTCCTATTATTTTACTGTGCAATAACTAGAGAAACTAACCTTTCCTTCATAACCTAGATATTAGCATCGAACTGGACGCTTAGATGAGGGACAGAAGGAGTAATTAAGATCCTGACCAAAAAATTTGCTCTTAGAATTTCTTGCATTTTTTTACTTTGAAATTGTCAGCGGGAAGGAAAGAAACTTTTTGATCCGTGTTTGGACTCTTCCGATCTGTTGTGCTAGTATACCATACGATAGGCGAAAGTTTTCTTTGAATTTTCAAATGAAACTATAAAATTATTAGGAAAAACCCCCTTCTATTTTTTTTGAAGTTGTAAATTGGTTTATCTTCTGCCAATATGGCTTCCAATCTTATGCAAGGACTCATTATCCAACACATGGTTCATAAAATTCATCAAAAAAACACATGGTTCGTAAAAATGTTTTTCTGTGATAAACCACATCAAATGGAATTTTGAGTAGTTATGGAAAGTTTTGAAACTATGAACTGGGTAAGAATCATATAATTCTAATTGAGAGTTTCAAACATGTGAATATCTGGTGGAAACCCTTTATAATGTCTTATAATTGCTGAAAATCTACTTACTCTTATAACTCTTCAGCAATGTTATTTTATCACACATTACTAGGTATACTTTTCTTGTATTCAGTAATAACCAGGATCAAGATTTCTCTTTCCTGTTTTCATCAATTCTATCGACTTTAACAAATAGTTCCACCGCTGATTTCCTTTTTGTAAATCTACAGAAATTGCTAGTGACTGTTTCATGCTGAAACACTACCTTCATTCATTACCTTTATTCTTCCACTAGGATGGTGGAAAACTATATAAGTATATCCTTTTTATTCCATGTTGTATTTCCTTTTTTTGATACTTTAATAATCATTTTAGGCATTAAGAAAAAATCAACTCTTATTATCATGGTATTTATCAAGTATATATTAGTGTGGTTTTTCGTTTCTTTTTTCATTTGACTTCTTTCTATCAATCTTTATTACATTAACTATAGTATATGTTTGAAGTCCATACTACTCATATTACTTTGATAACAGTTGAGAAGGTTAAGCATTCCCATCGCTTATACACAGCAAAATGACATCTAGCTAAGTCATAGGTCACTAATCATGACATGTCTGAAAACTTATGTGATAATGAGGTAAATGCTACTCAAAGTGGCTGCTAGCTCTTGCTACTTGTATATAAGCTTGAAATACGAGACCATAGATTCACTTCACTGGGTAGCATGAAATTTCTGGTTCATGCAAACATTCTGTCCAAAAGGCTAATACATTGACACTATACATTAGAATGAAGTAGATGGTTCATGTTCAAAAGCAAGGGATCTGAAGTAGCGACCATCAAATTCCAAGGAAATAAAATACTGAATATATACACATGTGGAGATATATACATATTAGTTCAATGCTTATTTGAATTTGATAGATGAGACGAGAATCATTTATATGTCTACTTGGTTATGGTTTAGTGGAATTTTCTAAACTCATATCAATTTATCTGTCATTTTCCAGCGATATGGCTTTTATTCTACCTGGTCATATTAGCTTAAGAGCTGTACCCTTGATCTCATCATCTGAGGCGGTTAAAGAGGCTCCCTTTTTTAAACTCTTGAGAGTTGAGTGAATGTGAGATGCAAGAAGAATTTGAAGGATTCTGGTGGCTCTTTCCTTGACACTCTAACATGACTTATTCATAACTGAGGAACTAGTTTTGTAAACGCATCCTTGAGACAAAGCAGCCATGGTTAGTGTGAGGAAACTTTTATCTTATCTTTTAAGGAGGTAAGGATTCATGGTAGATGAAGCTAAAGGTAAATTTCCACATGGATCACATCAATATATTTATCCCTATATTTCTAGGATGAAAGTTTTTCTCCATGCTTACTTTGTTTATTGAGAGTTTTGAGGAATCTCGTTGAAAATGGCCTTGGAAAGTGAAAATTTTATACATGATTTTCCATTTTCCTCTTATGCTGCTGGAGTTTCTTTCTAAATGCAATTTGTGCTGGTGTTCTTATAATCAGGTTGTTTTCTAATGATATTCTCATTTCTTTATGTTTTCTCTCCTTAGCTGCTGATGTGATCTTGTGGAAACGCCAATGGATGTCAGTTGCTGTTATGATAGGTGCTACCTTTGCGTGGTTTATATTTGAACGATCTGGCCTGTCATTCCTGACAATATGCTCGGACATATTGCTCATTTTGATTGTGATTCAGTTCATACGAGCCAACAGTGCTGCCCTTCTAGAGAAGTACGATGGTTTTGTATTGTATTGATAAAATGATCTCATAAATTCTTTAGAGGAGAAAATCAGTAATTGCTGACATAGATACTCTGATCAGGCCACTCCAGCCATTGCCAGAATTAGTTTTATCAGAGGAAATGGTGAACAATGCTGCTGCTTCTTTTCGTGTCAAACTTAACAACATGCTGATGATGGCCCATGATATTACGCTTGGCAAGGATTTCAGGATCTTCTTCCGGGTATCAGTTGAGTTTTTGAAATTCTTGGCATTGTGGGATAATATATAAATCATTTATTGAATTTGTTTCTTAACAGGTGGTGGGCATTCTTTGGCTATTATCTGTAATTGGAGGGTTTTTTTCATTCTTCACCCTCGCATACATAGGTATGCTTCTTTTTTCCAACTTGCATCATCAAAACATTATAACTACGATACCATATTATTGAGTACAACAGCTTCCATTGAGTACTAGCTTCACAATAAAATTGTCAATGCTATACCATCATTCCCTTATAAATTGATAGACTTGTACATCTTAAATGATCAGATCAAAATATACTCGAGGAGCATACTTCTATTGGGCTGTAAAGAGTGGGATATGTCATTTGTGTTGGCCTCCTAGGATCCTACTCGTATATTTGCAACATACGAATAAAATAGATGGCCTCTCATTTTTGATAGACCGAATACATATGATTTCTTAACACATAAAAGCTGGTCGATAGGCCAAAAATAAGATCTCTTAATGAAAAAAAGGTGATTGACAGGCCAAGTACATATATGATTTCTTACCAAGTAAGTGCTCAGTATGTTTCAAGTTGCTATATTGTGTTTTCTCTGTATGGATCATCTGCCAATTTGACCTTTTGAGGGTTAGACCATCTTATTCTACTCACTCCAGTGCGAAGGACTATTTACAATTAAAAGTTTTGGGCTTTAGATTATTGTCAGCTATCATGAAATAGCTTATGTTAAGCATTGAACAAATTTAGTTTATTTAAAAATGTTTGATTATTGACAGGTATCATAATGTCATTTACTCTACCTGTATTGTACAACAAATATGAAGATCGCGTGGATAAGTATGCCGGGTTGGTGCACCAAAAAATCTCCAAGCACTACAAGATAGTCGACGAGAATGTGATTAGAAGAATTCCACGACGGTTCTCCCGGAACAAAGATGAGTAACTTTGGAGATAGGAATAAGTAAGAGTCATGTGTTTGCTGGAATTACATCAAGCACATCATTACGAAACCTGTGTAAATTTTCTTTATCAGTTTTCTGTTTTTGTGAGGCCTAATTCGTGTAGATTCGCAGCACATGCTAAGGAGAAAAATATTTTGAGAACTTCAGGATGGAGAAGACAATACATAATGTTCTGGTACTTTGTGTTCTTTGCTAACTTAGCTCTAAAAAGTTGAATCAAAATTGTCAAATATATATTTAATCTTATTCTTACTATTTCATGTTGAAATTGAATTGAATAAAAAACAAGAAATCAGAAACATAGGGCCTCATGATGACCAACAAATAATTGATTGATTTTTTTAATTAAAAATATAGGTAGAGTAATTGGGTCCTGTACGTATTATTACGAAGTTGATTTGGGACAAAAGGTTTTACAACAATAATAAATCTTAATCCTATGATAAATTGATAATTAGATTAAATATTATTATTTTAATAGATATTAATCTTAACAATTTATATTAAAATAAAACATTATTAATTCATGTTTCTATTATTTTTCGTCTAGTTTTTGTTGTAGAACTTTGGGATTTATTCTCATCTAGTTTTGTTATATAATTTGAAAGATATCCTTTCTCAGAAGATAAAAGTTTTGCATGAGACATCCCAAAAGACACTCATCCTAAACTACAATTAGTGACACATAGTTACATAATATATAGATAGATAGATATAATAACTAATGACTTAAAAAGAGGAGGCATGAAGCGGGTGCTATTTAGAAGCTACCTCGGCTTTCAAACATGCCCTCCTTCCTCTTCCAAATCTCTCTTACACCTTTCGTCGAACACTTGGCGGGCGGCCGCATGCGGCCGCCTCGGCCCAGGCCTAAAACTGCCCTCCCTCGAAGGTCTGGCCGAACTGCCACCCGGCGGGGGCCACGGCGTAGCTGGTCACCCTCCGGCCGTCGCCGGCCGTCACCTGGAACGAGAGGCTCTGCCCGTCGAGGTAGGCGTTGCTCTGCCAGTTCTGCCCCCAGTTGCGCGACATCGTCTGCCACCCGCCCCTCGACCCCTTGACGGCCACCGCGTGCACGTCGCCAGCGCCGCCCACGTTGGTGATCAGCACCAGGTTGAAGTAGGAGTGGCCGTTGATGGTGAACCTGATGCCCCCCTTCTTCGCGCACGGCACCCTGCACGGCCAGCAGAGGAGCAGGTTAATAATGATCATCGATCAGAGCGAGCGGGCGTAGAGGTTGAGAAGGTGGGTTGGCCGAGCACCTGCGGAAGGCGACGGGCACGATGCCGGCGCGGTACTGGGCGATCTGGAGGAACGCCGGCTCGGCGAGGTCGAAGTGCTGCCTGGGCGGGTTGCACCAGCCGCCGTCGTCGCCGGGGAGGGCGTAGTTGGGCGGGCAGAAGTTGGTGGCTGTCACCACGACGGACGCCCCCGGGAGGCACCGCCGGGGGTCGTCGGCGCACCGCATCTCGTAGCAGGCGCCGCAGCTCAGCCCGCCGTTGAACAGCGCGGTGCTCAGCGCGGCCGTGTTCGTGCCGTACCCCTGGCTGTAGAGGTTTCCGTAGCCGCACGCGCCGCCCATGGTGCCGGTGGCGTCGCCGCCGCCGTAGAAGGTGGCGTGAGCGCTCTGCCACTCTTGAGAGCTCGCGGAGGCAGCTGCCCCGGAGGAGGAGGATAGAAGGAAGAAGAAGATGATGAAGAATGGAGAGACGGGGACGGCCATTGGATAGTTTATCGAGCTGGGTTTTTGGGAGGAAGGGGAGGTCGTCGAGGGGGGGGTTTATAGGAGGGGAGGGGAGGGGAAGGAGGGTCCGGGGTTGAGCGCGGGCGGCCATGGCGTCGGCCATGAAGGCGGTGAGGAGGAGAGGACGGGGGAGGGAAGCAGGAGCACATGGGCATTGCCGGTGGTGAAGGAGTACGAGACGCTGCCATGGCTGCTGTTCCGGGGTCCTCTCGAGCACATGGCACGAGATCTCCTCAGGATTCGCTTCAGTTCTTGTTTTATTGAGCCTGCCCAAATATTTTTCCTTTTTCTAGAAAAATAGCACCAATTTTTTCTTTAAAAAAATACATTTTGCATTGTTTTTACAGTATTATGTTTTTGTATTTTTTATTTTTTATTTATATATATATCAAAATTCAGAAATTTATAATTATGTAAAAATGGAAGGGAGAAGCTGAACGTGTGATGTTTAAATAAACAGACGTGTGATATTGTGGGAATTTTTAATTCCTGAAAAGGTTATTTATTTTGCAGCAGCCATCTTAATATGATATAATTAATCAGCTTCTGGTCTCCCTCTCTTTGTATATATTTTAAGGCATACTCTTCCACACACTATAATTCATAGGTCATGGTCCAACCTTAAGGATAATGCCCACCTGATATATTTAGTATCTCTATTTCAGCACTTACTATTGCTCAATTTAAAGATTTTTGTTTAAACTTTTTAATGATCTTAATCCTAACTATAGATATATTTTGAATCTACTATTTAATGATTTAGGGTCAATTATTGTGCCATTGAGCTATAAATTCAACTTTTAAATTATAAAAATTCACTTATTCTTACTAATTCCTTCCAATCAAAATCATGAGAAAACTCTATTTCTTTATAAAAAAAGAAAGAAAAATATTATTTTGGAATTATATCAATAATTTTCCTTTTATAGTATTTCTCCATCGCTTTCTTCCTTTTTCTTTTTTTTTTAGTGGTGAAAATAGATAGATTGCTGACTTAATGTAATTAGTTAGTATATATTAGTATCAATTATTTATAGCATGAATATTTTATTTTGGAACTTAGAACTTATTACTATTAGACATTTAATATTATAACTAAAGTGTAGAGATGAAAAAATAATAATAAGTGAAGTGCAATGTGGTCCAAATGTTGTGAGGTGCACATGATGGATGATGGCATTTGCTCCCTCACTTCACATGTCACCTGCCACAAGCTAAAACCAAATTATTAATTTAAAATAATAGGTGTGTGTGTGTTTGTGTGATATTTTAATGACATCTGCTGAGGTTATTCCACCCAACTTGTACTTGTCATCTTGATTTGGTGTTGGAATATTACTTAGCATGCATGGATGAAGGGAGAAAATGATTAATAATTTAAAATTTGAAAGAACAAAAAAAAATCTTTTTTATTAATTTTTGGATACTACCTCACACACCCCAATTAAGTCTTCACTAGTTTACTAAAAAATAGATTAAATAAGAGATATTATCTTATTAGCATTTGAAAAACCCCTCAATCCCCATAGTCTATCTAATAGAGTCACACTCACCAACTTATTTTTTCTTTAATATCAATAGCTCTCTTTCAATATGATTATATTTATTTTTAAGACTTCCTTTTATTAGCATCATCTAACTTATCTCGGAGGATCATTATTTACTATTACATATCAGAACCTAGGTAATGCACCCCATTTTACCTATCAATTAGGAGTCTTAGGTCATGTGAGTGTAGTCTAGAGGTATCCTCAACCCTAGAGATGTGATACTATGTTTAACTCGGGTAAAAAAAAAATTTTACTTCAATGCAATGGTCACTCAATTGTTTTTTTAATGATAAATTATTAAATATTTCTATATACCATTCTAACTAGTTTAAAAATAATTTTTTCCTATTTTTTTAATCTTTATTAAGCAAAAGAATTATTTTTTAATAAATTTTTTAAAATCGTTTTCACTTAAAATTATACTAAATTTTTTTTAAAAAATGAATAATGATTCTACTGTAAATTTTTAAAATAAAGAAAGAAAGAAATTAAAGATCAACATGAGTAAATTTTTATTATTTTAATTAGCATGCACAATTTATCTTGAGTTGAATTAATTATATTCTCCCATAATTTGTTCCAACAAAGTTAGTTGCTCTTTTAGTTAGAATATTTGAAGTCTACGTAATATTCATCGAGTTAGTGAAAAATTGTCCCACCAAAAAGAAGTGGGTTTCAAAAGTGATGTGCTTTTTGGTCTTCTCATGTGGCCGGCCACCATGATCGATCACATCAGATGTGGAGATACAATAATAAACTTTGAGAAGCAAATCTGGTGCTAAATTGGAAGGGCGAAGAAGGGGCGGGGTTGGAATTAATGTTCATTAGCACGCGCGGCCGGGCATGCGGATCAACGATCGTATAATAATTGTTTGTAATGGAGGCAGGAAGTTAATTAGGAGGTCAAAATTACAAGGTGCGGTCGTAGTAGTAGCAGCAGTAGGAGGAGAGGAGGAAGTGCTTCATTAGTTACAGACAAGTTCATGTGCAAAGAGGCTGCTTTCATTTTTCTTCTCTTCTCGTGTGGATTTGATAAATTTGCAGAATTTTATAGGTAAAAATTACAAGGTGCGATCTGTATATTTTTCTTCTTTTTTTAGCAAATTGTATTTTTGAAGAATTGAATGTGATGTGATTGGTTTTGTAATGTATAAGGAAAAAAAATATTAATGATGCTGCTCTCTTTTTATTCGATAAGAAGAAATATATGTATTTAATTTTGTAAAAATTTGAAATAGTACTACAAGTATGAGTAGGATTAGGATGCAGGGTATAAAGAGAAAGAAATAAGGTGATTGAGAAGAGTAGAGAGTGTATATATAGGGAGAGAGAAATGTTATTTTAAAATTATATCAATAATTTTTCCTTTTAAACTATTTTTTCATTGCTTTCTTCCTTATTTTCTTTCCTCTACTATGTTCCTTCCTTTTTTCTTTTTTTAGAAAATAGATATATTCTAACTTAATATAATTAGCTGTACATAAAGCATATACTCCTCTAATTATAGTAATTAGGAAGGATGTGAATTTAATACTTATAACTGTTAAAGAAAAACTTAATATAATTAGTTAGTATATAATTAAAAAACTTTACATGAAAGCATTTCTTCTTCTAGTATATAATAATATCAATTATCGAGAGCTTAAACATTTGATAGTAGAAATTTAATTTAATGTTTGGAGCATGTAGAGATGAAAATAATAAATAATAACTTAAATAACTGTGAAGTGTGTTTCAAACGTTGTGAGGTGCAACATGATGGCATTCAGGCATTTGCCCCCCACTTCACTATGTGTGCGTGTGTGTGATATTTTAATGACACCCGCTGGAAGTTATTCCACCCAACTTTTTACTTGTAGTAATCGTATTTTAATCACCAGAGTGTGCACCTCATATTGTTTAGAGTAAAATTTCTGTTGGGCTGAATTAATCGTATATTAATTTGTCTCACCAAAAGGGGGGTAGGTTTTAAATATGTGATGTGCTCTTTTGTTTTCTCATGTTGCCGGCCACCATGATCGATCATATCAGATGTGGAAGTACAATAATAAATGTTAAGAAGCAAGTCTGGTGATAAATGGAAGGGGGAAGGGGTGGGATTGGAATTAATGTTCATTAGCACATGCGGCCGGGGCATGCGGATTAATGATCGTATAATAATTGTTTGCAATTGAGACAGGAAATTAATTAGGAGGTAAAAATTACAAGGTGCGGTTGTAGAATGAGGAGGAGGAGAGGAGGAAGTGCTTCATTAGTGAGGGACAAGTTCATGCGCAAGGAAGCTGCTTTCATTTTTCCCTTTTCTTCTCGTGTGGATTGATAAATTTGCAGGGCCGGTATGAGGGCCAACATCTTGAAATATGTTCAGCAATCTTCAGGTTAATGCGCATGCAGTAAGTAATGATGTATATATATGAATTGATCAATGTTCAGGAATCTGCAGCAAATGTTCAGGATTAACTCCTGAACATTACTGATACTTGCAACATCAATTGCCTACTCCTGCGTAATGCAGTACAAGAAATGAATCATCTATCTTGTGTTTCTTTCACTACGTGCCGCAGTTATACCTACAATATAGGAGCGGTTTAAAATCCCACTCACAAAGTGTCCGATCGTTAAAATGTTTTAGCGTCAGCTTTGCACAATCGCCAGACGAACAAGGTGGGATTTATCATGAACGAATAAACAGCGTGCGAGTGGACCAATCTAACTGGTGAACAAACCTGGTTGAAAATTAATCAGTCAAAGCCACACCTATCTATCTGACCTTTAAAATCATAATTATGCAGCCAGCGGTCCTCTCACGTCAGTCTTACTGATTCAATCTCATCCGACTCGAGCTAATTAATAAGAATCTGACTGATGACTAATCCTCTAGTAAAAATCAAAGTTTCATTATTGATCTGTGGCTTTCCTCCTACACATGCGGACTAGTGGCAGGCTATTAATCCACCAAATGCAAACTCTTTCTTTCACTAGTCTCAGATTATACATATACAGCACGACCAGTAAACAACGGTGGAGTCACGCCATTTCTGTTCAATTGAAATCTCTCTCTCTCTATATATATGTCATCTACTTGGACGGATGGAGTACACATACAAAGTAAATCTTTAGATTCTTCATTTAATCAAATCCCATATGGGGGGGTACAAAGGAGGAGGCGTAGTTATCTCCTTCATCTCTACTGCTGTGGCTTTCCTCCTCCTCTTCCTCCTGTTGTTTGTGCCTGTACATTCCCAGCCGACCGGCCGCAGAGAAAGCAGCGGAGTTCAACATCCATCACCATCACCATCTGGCTGCTACATAAACGAGCAAGGGGGAAGGGTATGTAATCCGCCTTCCTAATTGACCCATGAAAAGAGAAGATGTGTAAATGTAATAATTAATGGTATTACTAATTAATTATTCAGTATGGATGGATTTGATTCATACATACATATATATATAATATCAAGGAGTGTGTGTGAGGTTGTGGAGAGTACAGCCAGCATGTATCTGTATATTTTTTTGAAGAATTCCACGTAATGTAATTGGTTTTATAATTGATAAGGGAAAAAAACAAATAATAATGCTGCTCTCTTTTTATTCGTTAAGAAGAAATATATGTATTTAATTTTGTAAAAAATTCAAATGGTAATGCAATTATGAGTATGATTAGTGTTACATCCGAAAAGAAATCTAAGATAGGAATGATCAACAATCATGAAGACCCATTGGAGGATGCAACTTAAGAAAAGTTTTATCATAAATACCACTTGGAGAGATATTTATCCCAAAGACATATAAATGACAATCATAACTAAGAATTACCCTCCTTAGAATCCTAATGGGTTAAAGTCTAAATAAAACCTTAGAGAAGATTAATAAATTATATTTTTTAAAAATTACAGTAGGTAATAGGATTTTTAGTTTTTTTATTTTTTATTTTTTTATTTTATTAAATTGAACTAATTATTGATATATTGTTTCACCCATGATGTAATCAAGATGTAATTTTCTTGTTCATATTCTACTCCTGGAGAAGATCTAAATTATTTTTGCACGTATAGAGCAAATGATCTCAGGTTCAAAGAATGATTATAAAGGATCCATGAAGGACTTAGGATTCACCGTTAGAGAAAATTGAGTATTGTAGCTGAGAGTGAGTACCAATATCAAGGATTTTACTCATATTTAATAAAGTTGTATTTCCCTTATTGATGTTCTTTTTAATTTTGCTTTTCAGTCTTGTATGGTGAACTTTCTTTCCGATGACATAAAGCTACATGCCTCTTTATATTCATTATAATTTTAAGCATGAAACTAATGAATTCTTGACAAATGGGACTCATGATAGAAAGAGAGAAAAGTATATATACAGGTGTTCTTCCAACTCTATTTATTTATAAAGTATATATATATTCTTCCAAGTCAATTTATTTATAAAAAAGGAAAAATATTTTATAATTATATCAATAATTTTCCTTTTATAGTAGCTAACTTAATAAAATTAGTTAGTATATAATTAAAAAATTATACTGAATCAAATAATTTGAACCTATTTATCCAAAGCAAATATAGGACGCTCATAATAAACCTTTAAATAGAAGTATTTTATATTCTAGTATATATTAATATCAATTATTTATAGCGTGATAGTAGAAATTTAATTTAATGTTTGGAGCATGTAGAGATGAAAAATAATAATAATAAACTAACTAAACTGAAGTGTGGTCCAAATGTTGTGAGGTCCATGCCATTTGCATGGATGGATGAAGGGAGAAAATAATTAATAATTTAAAATTTGAAATAAAAAAAAAGAAAAAGAAAAGATAAATTTTTCTTATTAATTCTTTTCACCATCTGATAAGCACTAACTAAAATAGATTAATATGTAAGTGAATCACACCATAATGTTATCAAACTACTGACCTTAGCGAGCTTACTAAAAATAGATTAATTAAACTTTGTAAGTAATAAATAATAAAAACATATAAAAGAAAGATAAATTTTGTAAGTAATAAATAATAAAAACATATAAAAGAAATATGTTATCTTATGTAAAATCTTTCAATCATTATCATTCACATGACAAATGGTCGATCAGTCAACTCTTTTATTAGAGTAGTACTTCTTTTTCTCTAATACCAATTGCTCCCTTTCAATGTTGAAGTTGTGAGCTTTTATAAAAAAATAATTTTAAGCTATTTTAGAACTTTCTATTATCAACAAAGCTCAACTGATGATGATAGAGAATCATTATGAACTATTATGGATATGGACCTAAATGATGCCACCCATTTTTAGTTATCTATCATGAGTTTTAGGTGAGTATGACTTAGTGGCATATCGAATCTTAAAGATATGAATCTATGTTTGACTTGAGGTAATTTTTATATTGTACCTTGGTATGAAGGTCACTCATTTTTAATCTCATGAAAATTTTCTAATATCAAATTTTACCGTGTACCACTCTAACAACTTAGAAATAGTTTTTTCTATTTTTTAATTAAGCATAAGAAATATTTTTATTTTCACTTAAAATTATACTATTTTTTTTAAAAAAACTTAGATAATCATTTTACTGTAAATTTTATTAAGTAGAGAAATAAAAATTAAAAAGCAATACGAATAAATCTTTATTTTTTTAATCAATTCATGCATGCATGCATGCATGCACCTCATCTTGTTTAGAGTAAAATTCTTTTGGGTTGAATTAATCATTATTAATTATTTTCTCTCTTAATCTGTCCCACCAAAAAGGTGTAGGATTTTTGTTTTCTCATGTCGCCGGCCACCATGTTCGATCAGGATGTGGAAATACGATAATAAATTTTGAGAAGCAAATCTGGTGTAAAATGGAAGGGAGAAGGCGCGGGGTTGGAATTAATGTTCATTAGCATGTGGATTATTGATCATATTATAATTCTTTGTAATGAAGACAGGAAATTAATTAGGAGGTGGCGGGGGAGGATGAGGAGAGGAGGAAGTGCTTCACTAGTGAGGGACAAATTCATGCGCAAGGAGGCTGCTTTCATTTCATTTTTTTTCCCTTCTTTCATTTTTCTTCTCTTCTCATGTGGATTGATAAATTTGCAGGGCCGGTATGAGGGCCAACATCTTGAATATATTCAGCGATCTTCAGGTTACTGCACATGCTGTAAGTAATGGTGTATATCTATGAATTGAGCAATGTTCAGGGATCTTACGCATGCTGGAATCAGCAGCAAATGTTCAGGATTAATTCCTGAACATTACTGATACTTGCACCACTAATTGCCTACTCCTGCATAATGCATAATGCATAATGCAGCACAAGAAATGAATCATCTATCTTGTGTTTCTTTCACGCAGTTATACTTTGCACAACCGCCACACAAACAAACAAGTGGGATTTATCTGGAACGAGTCAACAGCGTGTGTGTGGATCAGTCCAAGTGGTTGTCAAGCCTGATTGAAAATTAATCAGTCAACGCCAAAGCCTATCCATTTGATTTTTAAAATCATAATTATGCAGCCAGAGGACCTCCTACGTCAGGTTTACTATTTCAATCTCATCTGCCTCCTGCTAATTAACAAGAATCTGACTGAGTTCTTAAAAAAAAGAAAAATGTGGCCTTCCTCCTAACCGATATAGAAAAATGCAGGTTATTCATCCACCACATGCAAACTCTTTCTCAGGTTATATAAATATATACGCGGAATGACCAGTAAAGAACGGTGGAGTCACGGCATTTCTGTTTAATTGAAATCTATATATACGTATACCATCTACTTGGATGGATGGAGTAAACATACAGAATTAGTAGATCTTTAGATTCTTCATTTGATCAATCCCATATTTACTGATATGGGGGGACACAAAGGAAGAAAAGGAGGAGGAGGGGGCGTCGTTATCTCCTTCATCTCTACTGCTGTGGCTTACCTCCTTCTCTTCCTCCTGCTGTTTGTTACTGTACATTCCCAGCCGACAGGCCGCGGCCATCAACCAAAACCAGTTAACTGCTACATAAACGATGAAGGGATTAGGGTGTGTAATTGGCTTCCCTAATTAAGCCCCCCGGCCAAAACTACTCTGCTCGTTCGATAAGTTTGGAGGAAAAGAGAAGATAGGTAATGTGATGATTATTATGGCATATTAATTATTAAGCATGGATGGATTTTTTTTTTGAAAAATATCATTGCATTAATTTTATGATTATGAAATGATACAATATATCATCTAAAAGGAGGTATTAACTTAAACAACACCTCCCTTGATCATATTACACCGATCATGTGATGCTTTATGGTGGTTTGTGGGACATGAAGAAAGCTAATGCAACATGGATGGATTTATCCATATATATATGTGTACAATTGAAAGGGCGTGCGTTTGTGGAGAGCACAGTCAACATGTATCTGTGTATTTTCTTCTTCTGCAAAATGTATTTTTCTTCCAGGTAATGTAATTGGTTTTGTGATGTATAAGAAAAAAAAATATTAATAATGCTGCTCTCTTTTTATTCGATAAGAAGAATGTATGTATTTAATTTTGTAAAATTTAAAATGGTACTGCAGTTATGAGTAGGATTAGGATGCAGGGTATAAAGAGAAAGAAATGAGATGATTGAGATAAGAAGAGAGTATATATATAAATATATCTATGTGTATGTATATATGTGGGTTCAATTAATCTTCTTCCACCTTTATTTATTTATAAAAAAGATAAAAATTGTTATTTTGGAATTATATCTATAATTTTCCATTTATAGTATTTTTGCGTCGCTTTCTTCCTTATTTTCCTTCCTTTTCCTTTTTAATTTTGTAGTGAAAATAGATAGATGTTAACTTAATATAATTAATTAGTATATAATTACAAAAAATATAAAGAATCATTAAGAATCTTCTAGTATATATTAATATCCATTATATTTATCAAGACACCAAACTAGTATATATTAATATCAATTATGGAAATGTAAACATGTTTTTTTAAAACGTTATGAGTATTAAACTCATAATCTTTCATATAGTATAGGAAGGAGTTAAGTAAATTTTGTAAGTAATGAATAATAAGAACCGATGAAGGTAAGATATTTTCTTATCAGCATCCGCAAAATTCCTAGACCAAAAAGTTTTAAATGTGACGTGCTTTTTTGTTTTCTCGTGTGGCCGGCCTCAATGATCGATCACGTCAGATGTGGAAATACAATTATAAACTTTAAGAAGCAAATCTGGTGTAAAATGTAAGGGCGAAGGTGTGGAGTTGGAATCAATGCTCATTAGCACATGAGGCGGGACATGCCGATTAATGTTCATACAATAATTGTTTGTAATGGAAACAGGAAATTAATTAGGAGGAGGAAGAGAGGAGGAAGTGCTTCATTAGTTAGGGACAGTTCATGTGCAAGGAGGCTGCTTTCATTTTTTTTTACCTTTCTCTATTTTTCTTCTCTTCTCACGTGGATTGATAAATTTGCAGGGCCGGTACGAGGGCCAATATCTTGAAATATGTTCAGCAATCTTCAGGTTACAACACACGCTGTAAGTAATGATGTATACCTATGAACTGAGCAACGTTCAGGAATCTTACGCATGCTGGAATCAGCAGCAAATGTTCAGGATTGATTCCTGAACATTACTGCATAATGCAGTATAAGAAATGAATCATCTCTCTTGTGTTTCTTTCTCGCAGTTATACTTAATGTAGGACCCGTTTAAAACTCCCACTCACAAAGTGTTTGATCGTTAAAATGTTTAGCGTCAGTTTTGCACAAACGCCACACAAACAAGGTTAGATTTATCATGAACGAGTCAACAGCGTGCGAGTGGACCAATCTAACTGGTGGACAAACTTGGTTGAAAATTAATCAGTCAAAGCCACGCCTATCTATCTGACCTTTGAAATCATAATTAGCAGCCAGCGATCCTCCTCCTACGTCAGTCTTACTAATTCAATCTCATCTGACAGATAACTAATCCTCTATTAAAAATTCAAAGCTTCAGTATTGATCTGTGGCTTCCCCCTACACATGTAGACTAATGGCAGGTTATTAATCCACCAAATTCAAACTCTTTCTTTCACTAGTCTCAGATTATACATGTACATGACCAGTAAACAGCGGTGGAGTCACGCCAATTCTATTTAATTGAAATCTCTCCCTATATATAGATGTCATCTACTACTTGGATGGATGGAGTACACATACAAAGTTAGTGAATCTTTAGATTCTTCGTTTAATCAATCCCATATGAGGGGATACAAAGGAAGAGGAGGAGGAGGCGTAGTTATGTCCTTCATCTCTACTGCTGTTTCTTTCCTCCTCCTCTTCCTCCTCATGTTTGTTGCTGTACATTCCCAGCCGACGGGCCGCGGTGTATTTCACTCTCCACCAACACCAGGTAACTGCTACATAAACAACGAAGGGATGAGGGTGTGTAATCCGTAATCCACCAGGTAACTGCTACATAAACAACGAAGGGATGAGGGTGTGTAATCCGTAATCCACCAGGTAACTGCTACATTTGAAATGGTACTACAATTATGAGTAGGATTAGGATGCAGGGTATAAAGAAAAAGAAATTAGGTGATTGAGAGAAGAAGAGAGTAGATATATACAAGTGTTGTTCTTCCATTTGCCTGCAAAGCACATGTGAATCTAATCACTCGCAATAAATACATTGCAATATTCCACAACACGTACGGCCGCGTTGCTCATTTGTTGCAGGTGGATTCAACTGTTACGGAAATAATTGTATTTAGCTAAACTTATATACCGGTGTTCATCCATAAGAGCATGCAGACAAATAATTGATGATATATGTATATATATGATCTCCACGGTCGTTGTTGCTGCTCTTTTAGCATAGAATAATGCTACTTTTTCACAAGTTTGCATTCATTAAATTATATGCTGTGTCCGACCAAGCTAGCAACACCAAACATTGAACTTATAGCACCAACAATAAAATCAAATCTGTCATCACGGGAAGGATAATTTAGTTCAATCACTTAGCATTGAATCGGACGTGGGACTCAGAAATTGAAGCAAACGTCCTTCGCTGATTGAGTCGGACGATTGCTGATCAACTCAACCATCCGAATAAATTAGGTTTTATATATATATATATACTTAGGTTCTAGATTGCGAGTCTTTTATTCTAAAACAATTAAGCTTTATGAATTCAATACTCACTTTTTAAAAAAAAAATAGAACTAATTTTTTTAATTTAAAATATTCTTTCTAATTTATAATGAATAATTAAGATGATCGCACAAATAAAATAACCTAACAAAAATGATTTAACTGTTAATCTGATAATATAATTTTCTTATATTTTCCAGTTAAGTGGATTGATCTTAGAGTCCAATTGAGTTTTAAAAAAAAGATGACGCTGATAAAGTCATCAAGAAAAAATGAACACATTGATTGAATTATAAAATTAGATAATAATATTTAATAAATCTAGTGGACTATAATAATTAATTATTTATATCGATAAGCATCCTCTTTTTAAAGTTAAAGTAATAAAAAAAAGAGCCACTCAATGAGGTGAATTCTTGAAGAAAAGATCAATAGTAAACCCTCCTAAGGATGCTATGTAATTTTTATTTGTGTTATAAGAGATTTCTTTAGATTATATGAGCATTGAACACTTGTAGATTAAAAGAAAGTAAAGGTTTTTTTTATTCTTATGCACATGGCATACAAGTAAACGATGTCAGAGTTTAATATAATTTTAATTTGTATTCATATGAGATTTCGTTAGGTTATGAGTATTGAACACTCATATATTTAAGAAAATAAAAGCTTTTTTTGTTACTATTTACATCACATGCAGTAGAACATAATTTTTTTTCTAAAGTAGGCTTAGTTTGAACGCTTATTTGCTCGTAAGAGCTACATGGATGGAGATAATACAAAGAGAATCTACAAACCACGATAAATTTTCTTGTTATTATGTACATGGCATACAATAGATCATAAATTTTTTTTCTAAAGCAGGCTTAGTTTGAACCACGATAACAAATTAGTATTTTTTTTCCATGTTTATTTCTCTTCAGAGCTAGATCAATGGAATATGACATTAAGAAACTGGCGTGTGTGTATATATATATAGAGATATACGATAGAATATGACATTACTAGATTCAATGGGAAAATAACACAATATATCTCAATTTATATGTGATTATTTGACTCAAAATAAAATTTTAATTTCCTGGAACCTGTGGATCCGACAGAGAAACCAGTTTCTTCATCAACGGCAGATTTATTTTCCCTTGAAGCATAAATAATGACCACAAATCTATTCTACAATAAAGCAAGAAAACAGATGATTGGTGCATCATCATGATGCTCAGGAGTGGATTTTTCTTTTCATCCATGAAAATTGAATTATTTTCTCTGAGAAAAAAATAAGATCAGAAGCACATCTGCTGCTGTTGGCAGGAGAAAACTCTTCGCTAAGGATCAGCAGCTGAGAAAGGAGACCTGAGCACCTGCTGCAGCATTCGGGCCGCGAGACGCTGAGTAATTCCTCCAACAACACGGCCGCCAAGCCTGCGAGCTTCCGGTTCTTCCAGTACCTGTGAAATGGTAATGCTCAGTGGCAGTTCATGTGATGTTGTAGGGAAAGACGACGTGCTAACACAACTTTGAATAAAGATCCAATTTTGTGGTACCGTAGGATAAGAGGAGCAATTTGCTGGTCATCTGAGTATAGAATGTAATCTATAATTTTACACAAAACTCTACCAGGCAAGAGGTCTGCTGATGATGATGATCCAAATATACAAAATAGATGCAACTAATGGCTCTAGACTTTTGAACCAAGGGTTGAGAATCTGGGAGATGAAGGTGTCAATCTCAGCATTCCAAGAACTAGATCTTCTATAGATAATAGAACAAATTACCAGTTAAAGGATATCTTATTAATAGTTAAAAATTTTCCCATCGGGATAATATTAAGCTCACATACGACTAAGGAACTTACATTAGACTCAAAACTATATCAACAAAATCAAATTAGAAAGTTATTATGGGTTCAGTTTGACCTTTTCCATCTAAGAATAGTTGTATGGATAGTTGTACATGGTCAGATAAGAGGTTGGACAGCAGAACCCAATTCAACCTTGCTCTCACTTGAAAGTTAAAAATTGTGGCGATCGATGGTGCAATAATACCTTCAAATTTGGAACAATGGCTGTTGTACACAGGCAATATTCTAAGAAGTCGATTAGGGCATTTTTATCATCATTCAGGACGATTATGATTTTCACATCAGAAAATGTTACTGAAACGATCTTGGATAGTATAACTGATGTTTAAGTCACTGCAGCGTGGCCAATGTTAGCTGGATAAAAAGAGACAAAGGAAGCAATGATAAAAGGAAAAAAGCCAACCCTATATGATTTGGAAGAGGGCAATGAGATAGCTTCTCCAATAAGATGAGCTCAATAGTAAAAATATTGGGACAGACAATAAATCAGTATTTTATGTGCCAACTACATTTTGCAGATCTGTATGAAAATGGATTCAATGATGATTCTGAAAAGTTGAATGTATGTAGGGGACATGGAAATTAGAATCTTGTGAATCACAAACTAACATCAGGAGCAACTTTGAGAGTAGATGATCTCATAAGATGCCTTCTTCTGTCTTCCAAACTATTGTAACTTATCTGGGGGAAAAACTGATTTATGTATAACTATATAAAAGGTCATAGATTCAAGGACCACTGTGAAGTTTTGATTCAGATTGGTAGAAGGATATAGCAAAATAACTAAATAAAATCCCACTAGTAAAGATGTGAATAAAATCAAAATTATCAATGATGTGAGAGCTGCTATTACTGTTTCAAACTTGCAACTAATAACAAACAAAGTATATAATCTCAGGAGAAAGTCCAAATTAATCATGCAGCAACAAAAAAGTAAATTTGGAAGTACCTGCAAAATCGGCAGCAAAAGGCTTGGATCAAAGCTATCTGAGGATCTCAAGAGACCCCAAATCCTAAGCACCCTATCTCGAAGTTCTAGCATTGTTGCCTGCTCACCTTTACTAACCTTGAAGAGTCCACTTGCATTGCCATTACTGATGAAAGCCTTCATGAAGTTGGGCATAGAAGCATATGCATCAAACATTGTACCAAAGGCAACAGCTTCAGTTACACAAACGGCCTCTTTCACAACAAGAACTCGTAGCTCTTCACCACCAGGACCTAGTAATAATTTCAGAACAGGTTGCAAAGCATCTTTCGAATTGAAATCTCCATCCTTACTTCCTTGGACAAGAAGATTCTCAAGCCTATTCCACCTGCACACTAGGTGGAGGTACAATGGTTTGTTGATCACGTGACACTCTCTAGAGGTCCAAATAGACCATACTGCACCAAATTAAATAAATACATGCACTTGCCTGAATCTGCCATCTTTGAATAACAATTCTACCAGAGCATCTCTGAGATAAGGATTTGGATCGGTTAGAAGCCTTTTAGCAAAATATGGATATGAGGCAGCAAGGACCTTAAAGTTTGGATCAGCATATAGGGCTAGTCCTTCAAGCACTGTGAGTGATCTAAGTATGAGCGCATAATAAGCTGGAACTGTCAGCAAAAAAAGATGCATACCATCAGCTAACAGTATACTGGTGAAAAGGAATCTATTTACTTCTGATATTGAAGTAAAAAAGAGTGCTGATTTTATAATTTACTTCCAGTAAAGGTAGGAGAAGATATTCCAATCTAAAATCAGTATACTGATCTGTTTATAAGTGTCTTTTGGACATAATAAATCAAATTCAAGCACATGTTGATGCTACATATAAATAAGACTCACCATTGAAAGGATACTGATATAGAACATTTCCTAATCCGTCAACAATAGTCTTGAAGTTGAGCTCACTTACGGTCGAATTGAGGGCATCATCAAAGAAACTCCTAAGAGCTGGAACAATTGGACTAACATCTACATCACGTGGTAAAAAATTCAATGCATAATAATCACGAGCCATGGCATCATAATCCCGATTAACCATGTGAACTACATGACTAATGATGGCAAATCTTGCTTCCTCTGGTGTTTCACTCATCATCCCAAAATCAATAAAAGCAAGTTTCCCCTCTGGCGTTGCTAAAAGATTACCAGGATGAGGATCAGCATGAAAATACCCATATTCAAGCAACTGCCTCAAGCTACATTGGATACCTATGTCGACCAACTCCAATAGCTTCAAGCCTTGCTTCTCAATAGCTTCCTGCTCACTCAATTTAATCCCATTCACCCAATCCATGGTTAGTACCTTTGAACTTGTGTAATCCCAGTATATATCTGGCACAAGCACCTCCTTTTTGTCAGCATATAATTTTTTAAATCTACGTGCATTCTGCCCTTCCTGCAAAAGAGAACAGTATAACAAAACGTATACACTGATTTATCAAAATAGATATATAAAAGCATAATAAATAGAATAAACAATGATGGTACACACCTGAACATAATTAAGCTCCTGGTAGACCCTTTTAGCAAATTCATCAATTAGAGCCACAACATCAGTAGTGACTATATCAACATACTTGTTTATTAGAAAACCTAGCCCTCTAAGAAGGTAAAAATCCAACCCAATACCTTCTTCAATCTCAGGCCTTTGTACCTTAACGGCAACAAGCTTCCCTGAGTACCTAAGCCGAGCCTTATATACCTGGCCTAGACTTGCAGCAGCTATTGGTTCTGCCGATATGGTTGAGTAAATGGAATCAAGAGACATCCCTAGCTCCCTCTCAATGCATGCAAATGCCTCCTCATTCGGAAACGTCGGAAGTGCATCCTGATCCACCGACAGGTACAAGCTAAATGAGGATTCACAGGGTAACTATAGATAGGCTCAATAAGAAATCTCTTAGGCTCGATATAAGACCTGCAATTCGGCGAGCTCCTCCAGATATTCCGGCGGGCAGATGTCGGGCCGGGTGGACAAACCCTGTCCGATCTTCACAAACGTCGGTCCCAATCGAGCGAAGGTTTCGGTGAGCTCCACAGCTCTCTGCCGCTTCCGCTCGTCAAGCTTCCCTTGCCTCTGGTCCAGAACCAGCTTCAGAGAGAATGTGCCCAAGGCCACGAAGATCTCCAGCGTCCTCGAGAGCACCTACTACCAAATTCCACTCCCATTACTAACAACGAAGAGCAAAGAAAAGGTAAACCCTCAAAATCTGGACTTACTCTGAGAGGCCGAGAGGCGTACTTGGTGGCGAGGAGTTGGGGGCTGTAGGCGGCGACATTGGCGGCGCGGGCCAACGCCCGGGCCTCGGCCTGCACGTCCTCGGCGCGATCTTTGGGGACGACGGCGAGGGCGGCGAGCTGGATGGCGTAAGGGCCGCTGCCGGCGTCGGGCTTGGGGGCGGCGGTGCTGGAGGGGCGGGCCTCGACGATGGCGGCGCGAGAGGGACGAGGAGGAGGGAACTGGCGGGAAGTCGGAGGGGGGCGCCGCCGGAGGTCGGCTGTGGAGGGTGAGGAGGAGGGGAAGGGGAGGGCGACGGCCATCGCGGGGGCTTCCTCCCGTCTTCCACTGCGAATCTCCAGCGCTTTCGGGGTAACAGTTTTTTTTTTCTCTCTCTTTTTAAGGACTCGTGTTCATGATTTGTTGGGAGGATGTTAATAGGATTAAGCAGATGACACTGCTTTTTTTTCATTTTTTAAAAATATTTTATTTCATCTTGATTCCCCTTTTTTTTTCCACGTTGTCTCTATTGGCTCCTCCTCAGTAAAATATTTTTATTTTATATGGGGTTAAATATGTTTTACTAAATTATAAATTAAAAAGCTGAAATTGATAGTTTCTTAAATTGTAAAAACGTCTCTCTCTCTCTTTTCTTGGACCATCTTCTTAATAATTTCATCGTTTGTATTCATAATAAAAGCTACCTAATAAATCGTACTAACTTTGCTCCGTATGAAGATAGACCGTTCATGTCCATAGAGTTTTTTCATCAGTCAGTCCTCCGAGCACAACTTAGGGTTCATCAATTAGTTAGTTGAGTTTTTACTTTTAAAAAAGGAAAGGTTAAATTGAGATAAATAAAGATGTGAGAATAAATTGAGATAGATTAAAACCCTAACTTGATAGTGCTCAGACACGGCATACTGAAGTTTGACTCGATATTGAAGTGATATTAAAGCGTGACGTCCTCACGCCCATGCAAGATCATCATGCTTCTTCGTCACACTGTAGGTATTCAGTGAGAAAGCAATACTTTTTATTACTACACTAACTTAAATTAATAATTTTATTTATATAATATATATATAATACTTCATGCTATACTGTCCTAGGTCTGCAAGCCACATAAGAGCAGTCCATTACAATACGCCTACTTAGGTAGGCCATGTACGGCATGATCCGATTTGAATTAGGCTCGTGCCGCCTAAGGGTGACTCGGTCCATTTTACATGTCTAATACTAAGTATGATATAATATGTCATTGGATATAATATTATGACCCAGTATAATAAGTAATGAGTCATGCTATGCATAATTTATTCTGAACAGGTCTGAAGCTATGCAGGAGCAGCACAGCTATTCAATCTACTTAGTATATCAATAAGATTTTATTTAATTCATCTAATATTCGGCTATATCCATTTATTTTATCTTAATTATAAAAATCTCATGAATAAGTGTACTTTTTTAAGAAAAAAAAATATAAAAAAGGAATTTAAATTATAAAAATATTTAAAAAATAATGTATATATTTAATAATATATGAAATGAAAAACTAGTTAAAACTAAATCTAAAATTGAGGTCATTATTAATTTAAGGTCGGAATCAATGTTCGTATGAGGTATTGAGATTTCTTCACCATTTTATTTTTATAGTACCTCAATTAATTATAATCACGCGGATTTACGAATATTTTTAAATAAATATAAAAGGATTTTATTTTAATTTCACCTATTGCGGAATCAGATTATTATTAATAGTTCAATAAATATAACTCAATGCATCTTGCTAGTTTGCTTTTTGGTGTAGTACAAGTCTCACCAACTCTGTTGTCTCTTGATACATGCATGATAAATATGACTCAGCTGCATGATGATTGCTGTTATTTTTCCTTTCAGGCTTCTGTGTCGTTAAATTTTTTTAAAAAAAATGCTTCACTTTCCATGTTAAAACCCCTCCATTGTCCCACTGGTCTGTACTCTTGGGTTTATCATGAAGGCAGTGATTGCACCATGTGATGTATAGCTGTGGCTACTTAAAATGATTTAGCATTTAGCTATCCAACTATATATCTAGGCTCAATCTATTCTTTATTTGATAATAGGTTAAGATCCCAGAAAAGAAGAAAAAACCAAATGTACCTAAAACAATCTATCTAAAATGAATTATGACATGAACCAAAAGTTTTAAACCCAATAGTAGTTTTTAAGATCAAATTTTGTTTCATTTCTGTCCTTGTTACATGTATGCTTTTATTTTAACCACTGAGAAATAGAAACGGTATATTATTAGTCCAACTTAATCTTGGTGAATCGAGTAGGTCAAGATAAATTAAAATAAAACTAAAATTTATCCTTTGTAGAGGGTAAAATGATCTGCTGAATTTTAAAAAGTTAAATAGCGCTTCCTTTTGCTAATTAAAGGAAAGAGGAATCATTTTGGTAAAAACTGATTTAAAAAGGGACAATTTTAATCCATTATTTTGATTATTAAATTTTTGTTTGATAAGTCTTAAACCCATTTGCTTAGAATAATAACTAACTTAATTTGTATATTTTAAACTAAGTAAATGAGTATAAACTGTGGATATATAAATTGTCAGGGCATTCAGTTCAGATTCTCGTACAGTGTCATCCTATTTCTAATTGATACGAGTTTACGACAGCTCATAAAAAACAGAGGAAGACAATTTATTAGCATATTTAACTATAAAGATAGATCCTGAGAATAGTAGGCATACATAATGATGCAGAAAAGCAAGCTCAACACCTTCAACAGTTTTGAGGTTAGAAAAGATACATGGTCTGCTCAGGGAGAAATGTTAGGAGCACACATTTTTCCAGCACTACAACACATGAATAGTAGGCATACATAATGATGCACAAAAGCAAGCTCAACACCTTCAAGAGTTTTGAGGTTAGAAAAGATACATGGTCTGCTCAGGGAGAAATGTTAGGAGCACACATTTTTCCAGCACTACAACACATGAAACAGATCGATTGTGAAAAGATTCAACATAATCCACCCAACTCAGAAACCTGACTCACAGAATGAGGGGGGAGACAGTGAACTGTTGGTATTTTCAACAAACAAGTTCAATTTAGTACAATGAATGGAATAAAGAATCAAGCAACGCATGGATGCAGCATGAGGGTGTAAAGATCGACAATGGTAAACGTGGTGCCAGTTTTGCTGGTTTGGACTTGTTAGAAGGTGCTGCTGCTTTCGCTGACGGATACTGTGGAACTCTCAGATTTTACGGTGTGGGAGCCTTTGTTGATGTCCAATCCCTGAAGCCTACCTAGGGGATCTTGCGGAACGGTGTCGGGATGGTTACTGAGATGACTTAGCATTTGATGGTTTGTGACACCAGTCTGTGGCTGCTGGAATTGGGGTTGCATCTGGGTAGCTTGAAGATGGATTTGGTGTTGTTGAGGAAGAGTGAAGAATGCCGGGTTGTAAGGCACATTTTGTGGTCCGATGTTATATGTTTCATCAGGTTTTGATGTTTCTCCTGTCACAATCTTCAACCTTTGGACTTCCTGCTTTAGTGCCTCGTTCAGTGCTGCAAAGACATGATAAAATCCATCAGTACATGTCAAAAGTGGATTTTGGAAATAGCTGCTCATGTGCTGCGGGAAGATGGATTGGTTCAAGCACAAAGTTGAACTTGTAACTAGGGGTTTACAGGTTTAAGTGTTGCTAGAACAAGATTCCGTTTGAACACAGAACCTCTCACTTTGATATCATTGTGATCAATCATCCCATTTAAAAGCTGATAATGAGATCTAGGCCAAGTAATTTGCCATAGAGAAATGCAGTAAAATTAGATCAAAAGCATAAAAAATCATCATAGTTATATGTAAAAAATAGTAACTTAGATAATATAAAATGAGTAGGTGATGAGAATTATATAAACAATAATATGAAACAAATTGCGTTCATTGCAACTAGACAAATTCTCCAAATAGCTATCTGTGCAGAAACGTTTCCACTGTATGTTAGTTATAACTTGATCTTTCAAGACTTTTGTCTATTTATGGAGTATGTCCTTTCTACATAACATCTAAGTAGATAATATTGGTTTCTACATTTCATTGCTTACTAATTCTAGTATAGGCATTCGGAGTTTAATGAGAGTTGAGCTTTTGGCCCCCAGCTAGTGATATATATACTTGAGCAAAAACCACAGGATATGCAAGTTTTTGTTTCATTTGATGTGAGATCAACATAATTTGAGGTGATGTGAACTGTACCATCTGGAGAAACTACACACGTAGCCTTAGGCATTTAGCAGCAGCAAAGCAACAACCTAACATCAGCAATATTTCAAAATTGACCTAGATCTTTGCACAAGATTAGATTGCTCTTGGAACCTGAGTTAGCCATAGCTATAAATCTGGTTTGCCGTGATTAGAAGAAACGAAAGACACATCTATTCTGTCTCAAATAGATAACTCTACCATTTTGATTAAGAGGCACTGGACAAATAAAGAAAAAATAGACCAAGGTTCTCACCATTACGTAATTGAGCTTGTTGTTCCATAGCTTGCAGCCGTAGCTTAAGCTCTGTGTTCTCTGCTGACAGTCCAGTTGTATCTCTCTGAGAATAAAAAGGAAGAAAACAAAGAAAGCTCAAACTTTTGATAAATATCTAAAGAGTATGATCGGAAGGAATGAAGCACATAGCAGTTAGTCAACATAATCAAGTTAGTAATTCATAATTTAAAGAATGTCATCAATACAAGACCCAAACATAATCCCAGACTGGTGATACAAGTACAAAGCTACAGATTTGACATTTAAAATTCTGAGAGCACCCAAAGTTGAAGTTAAGAGTACAGCATCTACACCTAGATCGAAAAGGTAAGGCCATTCCAGATCTAGCAGGAAATATAGCCGAGTTTAAGAGAAATTAAAAGAACAAAGAGGGAAAAAGGCACAAGTATCTTTGTTTTTCTCACATGAATTACAAGGAGATTATAACAAGAACAAGCCAACAAATTCCAAACAATCTATGGAAATTAAGTGAAATTGCAGCTAATTATATGATATTGCAGCTATCAGTGAGTCAGGAAATAATGGTTCACACTTTTTAGATCCACTCGACCAAATGCCTACTGTTTCATGAGATAAACTTAATACTAATATACAAATAATACAGGCAACCAATTAAAATAGGAAACTAGATCTATACAAAGAATAAAATTTTCTATCTCAGCAATTGTAATACAAACACAGACCTGAAATAATGTGAGTTGTGCAGAGAGAGTTGTAGCTTCAGTCTGGAGGGTCTGAACTTTCCTCTCAAGTTCTGATATATAACGAGCCTTTCTTTCTTTGGAGCGAGCTGCAGACTGACGGTTAGCTAGAATTCTGCATTGTGTAACATCCAAGTTGATCAGAGAAAATCCTGAAAATGTCCAACACAGATGTAAAAAAAAAAAAAAAAGCTCAAACAATAATATAAATCCATATAATCAGAAGCGTTGTTGACTTCGAGGTTTGAATTTGAAACTGCAGGCAATGTTGTTGGAAATCTACAAATTTTTTTGCAGTGAAGAAATCCACGTAACCATTTGCAAAATTGCCATGCTTCAAGAAATCAAATATTTGCACGTCCCTTGTAGCTCCTTCCCCTTACAAACAAAAAACTGCAATTCCATCTTTATTAACTAAATATCCCATTTACAGAAATATTGTTTTACAAACTTATAAGATGCCCAAATAGCAAGCATTTGGACCATTTGTGTAGAATGTGATTTAGGAAAAGAGTTCTCTGGTAGCAGCAGCAACATTTCGTACTTGATTATTGGAAGGACTATCATTAGATATGTATGTCAAATAAATTTTGGTCTACGTTGCTATTTAACAAGTTGCAATGGAAAAGGGAAAAATAAGAATTGTCAGCAAATGTTGCACATTTTAGATAACTCGGTGGAAGTATAGTTGATGGTTGTATTGTCCTAGATCCTATTTTATTTACTTTGTTTACTTTTCTTTAAAATTTTTTTTTTACTTTTCACATCCTTTTAGATGATATATTTTATCGTTTCGGTGAAATGAATGCAATGTTATCTATCAAAAAAAAATGCTTCAACCAAGCCATATTATAGGAACAGTGTATGACAAAGTTGCATCTTCTATAAAGGTTCAACTTTATGTCAAATCATTATGAACCAATGCCAAAATGCTGTCTTGCTGGCATTCCAATAGGAGCCACTAGAAAGCAGAAGAAAGATGTGGAATCGTTAAATCTCAAACAGTCACCCTTGAACAAGAATTGGACCCACATGTTAGTCACTTCCCATTAATATCTCAAATGTTGAGTGCACATGATGATGGTCAGACAAGATTAACATGAACTAAATTTGAAAGATGGCTACGTCACTAGGCCAACAAGATACATAGATTGATCCAGCATGCACTATCTTGAACAATCAAAAAATGCAGGATGCCCAACAGAAACAACAGAAAAGTAGATATAAAAAGTAATCCAACATGTCTATGTGAGTTTATTAGAATAACTTGTATCAGTGGAATTAAATCTCAAGACTAAGCATTATAATCTCAACATTTGATCAATTTGCAGTTAGAGGTACCAGTTAAGCATCTATAATGACCAAGAATTGTATTCACAAACAGACCACCATTTGATTACTGCCTTTGCTCTTGAATAATTCTTCAAGATTTCAACTTTCATCTATGTACACATATCATAGAAAAGAATTGACCATCGTGGCACCACCTAAATACAGCATTAGTATAACTCACATGAATAGAGAAGAAACTGTGTTAATTTAAAAATAAAAGGGTACCTATGCACTCATTACAAGCTTTAACCAAGCTATTAGATACAGTACAACTGTTCGATAGTTACAGATAACCCAATAAAGTCAAATAAGGTGACTACTCCGAGTATCAAATTCAAACCTTGTAGGAGTTGGATCTTTTTGTTTTAGCTTTACTGAGCACCTCTTACTATGACTTTGTAACAGAAAAAATGACATCAACGGAACTAAAAAATGCTGATGAAAAATTGTGAGATTACACAACGGCGCTCGAACGAAACCACGATAAGAGCTTCAGGGAGAGGCGCACAACGCGAAGATAAGCTACTTTTGCTAATAAAGGTCCAGAATATTTCACCTTTTAGCTCGCTTAGGATCAATGACGGACAGCTCCGCCAGCTGCTCCGGCGTCATGGCCTTCTTCGCTTCCAGTACCTCACCAAACACGCCCTCCCTCTTCAGCGACCCCGCCGAGGACGACCCATCCACGGAAGCACTATGCCGATGCTTGGGCTTAGCTCCAGCAGCATCCGCGCCGCCGGCGCCAGCCTTCCGCTCCCCGCCGCACCCGGAGCTCTCCGCCGTCCGATCCGTGGACTCCCCTCCGCCCTCCGACCCGGATCCGCTCACCTCGAGCTTGCAGCCGATCTTGTCGATGTCCATGAAGGTGCAGAAGAGGTCGTCCTCGGAGCCGAGCTCGTCGACGCCGCAGCCGCCACCGCCGCCGGCCGCGGCGGCCGGATCCTCCTCGGGGAGGCGGAATGCGAGCTCGGATCTGGCGCGGCGGTGGTGGGAGCCGCGGAGCGGCGGGGGGAAGGGGGAGTGGAACATGGCGGGGGCGGCGCCAGCCGGCGGCAGGGGGCGGGGGGCCGGGGCGGGGGTTAGGGAGTGGGCATTGGGAGGGAGAACGCTGGAGGAGTTAGGATCGGGGAGATCGGGCTGCATCGGGGGCGGCTGCCTCCGCTCGAACTCCCATGAGAGGATGGGGGAAGCAGGCAATCTAAAGAAAGGTTTTTTATGTGTGTGTGTTTTGTGTCGATGATGCGAGGAGAAGGAAGGAGGGGGGCAGGATTTGGCATTACGTGAGATTTAGGATGACGTGGCATTTCACGAGTAGATGTTAAAATAAAATTTTGCTTTTTTATTGCTTAGAAAACCATTCCTTTTTCCATAAACATTTTTAAAAAATGATAATTAATTTTTATGGCTCAGTTATTTATATCTGCGGTTAACAATACTTTTTAAAAAAACCAAAAAAAAGCTTATTTTTGTTTGACTTGATTGCTTACTTAAAGAAATGGAGAAGAGTAAAATTATAAAAAAAATAGTTTACTTTAAAAATTATGGTTAAATATTATAAATTTAAAAAAATAATGAAAATATATTTGGTGGACTTGATTAATTATTGTGACTGTGACTCAATTATCTATATTAGAGTTCAAACTAGCTAATTAATTAAATAAAAAAAGGTTAATTTTTCTACTAAAAATATCATTGACTGATTTATAAGGGTCATATTAATCACCTGCCTCTTGAGTTCAAAATAAATAAATATATACTAGGTGAAACATCTAGAAATTTATTAATTTATAATTAGTATTGGCAAATACATGCATGCATGATGCCATTTTAAAGAAAATTAAAAAAATGGAAAAAAAAAACATAAAATGAATTAATTAAACAATAAATCTGAAACCTCCCTCACCCAAAATTTAAAATTTAAAATTTAAACTCACATCTCTTGATAGAATTAGAAACAACGTTGGGTAACACCGTCGCTGTCATAGCCTTTTTGTCTTCACAGGGGGAAGCCATGGCGAAATGGCGAGCCGTGGTCATGGCTGATGCTGATGTGAGGAGCCCCCGGCGATCCCGGCGTCGGGCTTCCGAGCCTCGACGCAGGCCGCAGCACTCTTGGGCTCCCGCACGGGGTTGACGTCGCTGGGCTCAGCATCACCGCCGACGAGGCTCCGCTCCGATGCCGCCTCTCGTTGCTCCTCCTCGGTCCTTTCTCCGCCCACATCAGCTCTTGCGCCTTCACCCTGCTCGGATACCTCCAGAAGCAAGCTTGCCCCGCCCTCTTGATGTATCTGTTTCATTTATTTTGATCATTTTTTTCTCGTTCAGATGTTACATTAAACATATGAACTGATAACTATATACCTTTGGCTGTATCTTTTGCCCAAACACTCAACACATTTCCTTCCTTCGGACATCTCTCCCATCCCCATCCCCACACAATTCCTGCAGTAAACCCTTCCACAGACCTGCAACCAATGTTGGAGAAGAATGAAAACAAAAACATATATTAATCAGCTCTCTGCAGAGCAGCAGTGGAAGGACCGAGTTTAACTATTTGTTCCTCACCAGGCATCGGTGCCTGAAGAAGTAGATGTAAACGGAGCAAAGAGCGCATATGTTGGAGTGCGGGATCCCTGGCCTCTTCCCATGCCCGGGCTCTCCGAGCGCGCTCATGGCGCTCACACCGTCCTCGTAGGCCGATCGGTCGGCGGCTTCGGAGGCGGCTTTGTTGCTCCGGTGGAAGCTGCTCCTCGCCAGGCGCTCCCGGTAGAGCTCGAGCTGATCGCGCTCCGGCCTGCTGTCGCTGCTGCTGCCGTAGTTGTACTGGGACGTAGCTGCTGCTGCTCCGCGGAGAGCCTTCGCGAAGTCGAGGCTGGGCGACTTGTTCACCATCGGCGGCTCGGCCTCCTCCTCGATGGGCGCCATGCCGGCGGCGGCGTTGATCCGCTGCACGCCCGTGAGGTCCTTGAAGCTGAGGTCGACCGACTCGTCGGGGACGCCGCCGAGGTAGAGGTCCTCCAGCTCCTTCCTCGCCCTGGCAAGGGTCTTCGCCTTGTCTCCCATTATGGATCGTCGGAGCTCGAGAGAGAGGGAGACGATGGGAAGCAACACAGGCCGCCGCATCTGAGGAGGATCGGGGGAGGGATGGAATAAGAAGAACAAGGTGCGTAGGTGCAGACAAGAATTGCTGGGGGATTCTTCCGAGAAAAAACTCAACTGCTACGTGATGCGAAGAGTAAAACAAGAAGCGCCATGAATTTTTTTAAAAAAAGTGCTGTTTGTGACGAGGGGATACAAATTAATTAGTCAGTGAAGCCGCGTTAAATTGCCGTCTGGTTGTGCTGATTCGGTGATCCGTCTTGCCACCAAAACTCTAAAAGTTCTTCTTAATTAAAGGAAGAAAAATGTGTTGGAATCAGTTGGAACCAAAATATTCAAAGTTTACGTTTCTTGTTCCTTTTTCTTTGGAGGAATTGGGCACCTCTTAACTTTGTAAGTAGTGTCTGGAAGTATTCTGGAGAGCAAAATTAAAGGATGACAAAGTCATTTTAATTATTTATTATATGAAGTTCCTTAATCAACTTTATATATATTTCACCGGCCTGATTCCATGCATTATATAAAAAATGAATACGACAGCCGGATCGATTGTCTAATTGAAGTTGGTCTTCTTGACAGATTCCACATTCCATTAAGTTTCTAATTACATTTATTTTAAGTGTCATGGAGTGCAAGCTCTTAGGTTGAAGGGTGGGGATTCAATCTCACTATATTGTTTAAAAAAAAACTACACTTTGATACCATGTATTCACATCTAAGATTAAGGATTTGTTTGAGCCACTCTCTCAACTCTTGATGAGGTTAGGGTTGGCAAGACCACCTCTAGATGTGCTGGTAGAGCCTAATAATTTATGCAAGAGTACTTTGCAAGAGGCCATGATTATCATAAAATACTAAAAATAATAATAACTAAAAATAAATCCAAACCTCTACGCTCTTTAGTACGGGATTTTGAGTCTTACATATCCACCATTAAGGCATCTCGAAAGTGGATTGTATTTTATGAATATCATATCTATCTAATGCGATATATAAAATATATGACAAAGGTAGAGTGTTGGAGTATTTCTATCAATCGGTTACGTCATAGTCATATAGGCCCGGGTCAGACATTAAATTGCTTTGATTTTAACTATCCGAAGGATATCTTATATATATTAAAAGGATGTACAATCAAACCTATTTCTCGATTCAATAAAAGCCCCAAAAAGAAGTAAATAGGATACTCAAATACTGATAGATATGTCAAAAGCAGGTTCAATTACACCTATTCCTAATCCTAAATAGAATGTCACAACCTAGCAATCTATATATAAACATATATAGTATCTATTTACATACGCTTGAATAACTCATCCTTATAATAAGAATGTACGTAATCCTATTCTAGTCTGGTCCAGTATGGAATGAACTTATAATCTGATGATTGAATCGATTCCATGATTATAAGTTCATAACTCCAGCCCATTCCCATTTTTGGTAGAATAGATCTACTAATTCTTTTATTCCAGTTAGTAAGAGGGATCTTGAACTAAGAAATAGACCTAGAAGCTAAAAGAGGGTATCCTGAGCAATTACAAGAATTGGGTTCATTGATATTCCTGATATAGTAGATGCTATCACACATACAATGGAATTATTTGATCTTAAAGGATATCTTCTAGTTATTTTTTGATTTCGTCCCGTCATTAATAACTTGATTATTTTTAGATAATAGTAAATAGAAACTAGTTACTAACAATGCTCGTAATGAGTCCTATTGAAACCAAGAAATATAAGCCTGCCTACCATCCACACCAGAATAAATGGAGTTTTCCGAAAAAACCTACTAATGGAGGAAGACCTCCTAGGGATAAGAGACATAGGGCTGAAGAGAGAGAAAAAAAGATCTTTCGTGTATAATCCTACATAATCTCAAATGTTATAGATTCTAGTACATAGACCAAATAATACAATGCAAACAAAAGTTGAGTATTAAACCAACAACCCCTCATGTAGAGCAATTTATTTTAATTAGATGAACTTAGACTTTATGTACATAATCAAAATTATTTGATTAAATCAATTAAAATATAACTCATCTATTTTTCTTAAATAAGTGAGTATTAAAATTTTGACCTTTTTTATATAGTCTTACCATAATACTTTGTGTCGTAGGCCTAATCTTTTTTCACTTTGGATGCGAGTTGAGTCGAACCATACAATATAACATCGTTGTTGGAGATTCAATAATACGAGCCTTGATGCAAAATTAGGAAAGAACACTCAAAAAAGCAAATGATGGGAAATATTACTTTTATCAAGCACCATTAAAATCCTCTCAAACTTTGGCCGATCATAAGTTGATTATTGGTTACTTTCCCTTATTAATTTACAATCTTTCTTGGGTTAAATTATAAATGGATTATTTGATGCCTCGACAATCCTCTTGATGGTCATATATATAGCTTCCAATCTATGATGTTTGGAAGGGACGTGACTCTTCCCTTTAGGGCATGTCCCTTGAGAAGAGTGACTCTTGGGATAAGTGACTCTTCATTTGGCTCATTTCATGTGTGACTTTACGGTGAAAATCCATTTTGGCTTGCTCTCACCACAATTTATAACTTAACCCAAGTATGATTTACTTTTAGAGGTGTGACATTTTCTGCAAGCATGCGTCTACTTAAAATTAAAAAAATTAAGTAATCATGGATATAAGTTATTCTCTTTTTATTAGTATCATGAGACATCTAATATATTAATATTATATATAGAACCTCCTGCGGATAGAGTTGTAAGATATAGCGTAGAGTTGTAAGATACAGTATACTAATTATTAAAATTACGGTCGATAATTAGAACTTATAATAAACTCTTTCTTCTTAGGGGATCAAAATGGGGGACGAAATGATTCCCGGCAAGATCTACAAATTTATTTGTAAAATTTAATGCCCACATGGCACGCTTTTATTTTCCTGCTATAAAACTACTCTATCCATCTTTGAATTTTAAATTTTAGCCCAATAAAACGCGAGCCCAAGTTGGCCCAAGCAGCGAGCGGGAGCGATTATTTAAATCCGCGCCGCTCTTGATTTCAAAAACAAATCAGAAGCCGCATCCGCTCTTCTTCTCCTCCCATTTCAAATTCCCTCCCCCTTCCCCTCTCCAGTCTTCGTCGCTCTCGATCTAACTCTCTAGGGTTTCGATCCACCTCTGAGATCTCTCCTTCTTCTCTCGTTGCCCCCCTTGTCTTCTTCCTCGTCCGACTTGTTGTTTGTCTGGAGAAGGCAGTTTTTTTTTTGGGCTCTTGAGCCGAACCGGTTGGGTTCTGAAATGACGTCGCAGGTAGGGTTTCTGTTTCCTTTGCTCCTTTCTAACTCTTGATTCTGATTTGGTTTCGTTTTGATTGCGGTTTTTTATTTACAGGTGGAGGTGGAAGTGAGGGACTGGGATGATGAGGTCGAAGGGCGCCCAGATGGGCCGAAGCGAATGAAGACGCGGGATCTGGAGTCGGTGCTCAGAGAGGAAGGTAAATCGGCTTTTCTTCTTCATTTTGGAATCGGTTTTCTTGATTTAAGAATGTGTGAGCAACTTTTTTTAATAAGAATTTGAGAAAGCTGGTCAATGCTGCATATCAATTTAGCTTATTATTGAAGAAGAGATGAATTTTGTTATGAAATTTGTAGTTCTGAAGACGATGGGATTATTTGATGACTATGCGTTGCTCTTTATTGAGAAATTTAATTATATTTTGTGATAAGTACAGGAGGATCTGATACTTTTTCTATCTTCTGCACCCACTGCCTGTAATTTTCTGGGTGGTGAATGGCTTACGGATTAGATACATATTACAGTGTTGAAGATAATATTGGTTGAATTACCTATTGATGATGTTACAGATAACGGATTTAAAAGGAAAATCTTCGTATAAGTTCTAAACTTTAGTTTGTCATTTATTAGAATGTGTTAGCTCCATTATAATTTCTGGCATGCCCTTTTTTGTTGAACTTAATCGATTTTTTGTACTCCAGAAAACAGGAATTGCAGTTTAGATCCATCAACCATAAATAAAGACAAGGAACTTGAACATCATAAAGAAGAAGGGCATTCTGAAGTTACCACGGTTACGGCATCTGGTCTCTCGGAGAAGCTTGTGTCAGAGACGACCACTTATACATCTGTTGACAATGATGCTGCTTGTTTGACTTTGGCGCCTGCTGGTACTATGGGTCCTTCATTCTCACAGAACGAGATTCTGCCCATACCTGCCAAGGAAATTGTTAAAGAGTCCAGCCTCATTGAAGCAATCAAGGAGGGTGAACAAAGTAGCAATAGCATGATTGGCCTTGGAATGGATCTTAATTCTGCTGATACTTCAAGTACTGCAGAACATAATCCATTTTACCCTTTCAAAAAGCTGGGACAAATTAAATCTGCAGACACCTCGGAGTGTTGTAGTACCACAGGTCCAATTGAGGAAAGCGAACCATTGAAGATGTGGAAACTAATGAAACAGAATGGTTTTCTTTCATCTTCACATGGGGGCATACTGATGCCCAAGCAGCGGGGACGGCAGCCAAGAAAAAGAAAAGAAGATGAACGTAAAGAGCAGGTTAACAGGTTCACAAAAATTGCTGCCCCTAGTGGATTGCTTTCTGGATTAAACCCAGGGATTATCAATCATGTTAGAAACAGCAAGCAGGTTCACTCCATCATAGATGCTATAGTGCACTCTGAGAAGCGTGATGGTTTAAACCAGAGTAGGATGAATGATCAAATGGGAAGAATAAGCAAAGAAAATAGTGAGAGAAGGAAAGAACATATCTTCTCCCATGATTCAGCAACGAAGCAGATGAATTTACCTACAAAAGCACCATCTTTTCCTCTGAAGATGGAGTACCCAGGTGACTTCAACCACATAGGTATGACATCAGATGTGACATTGGCAGTGGAAAATGCCAGCAGTGGAACAACTGATGATTTTTTTGCAACTCAGGGAAATATTAACTCACTATCTATGAAAGGTAATGATTCAAAATACAAATTCGTAGGTCTTGCTACTTTTTTATTTGCTGAATATGTTTGTGTAGTTGCTAAAAGTCTTGCTCTAAATATCAACCTGAATAGTTAACTCTATTAATTCGAATCGTAAGTGTCCATTGTGCGTGCATAATATGTCGAGCAAAAAAGCAGATGAACTAACATTGTGAAATTATTTCATTGTCAGCTGCTAATGTTGCCACTCAGTGGCTGGACCTTCTTCAACAGGACATAAAAGGGCGCCTTGCTGGTAATAATGACATCCATTGCTGTAGTTAAGGTGTGTTAAAACGTCTTATTTCAACGTTTTATGCAGCATTAAAGCGCAGCAAAAAGAGGGTGAGGAATGTTATACAGACGGAATTACCTCACCTGTTATCCAAAGAGTTCCCTTCCAACCAAGAAAACGAACCTATGTTTGCACAATCGTCCAATGGTGGTTCAACAAAAGAAGTATCAGAAATGCATGTGGCACGTTGGAGATCTCTTTTCAGTCAAATGGATAGGGAACTGCACGAAGAGGGAAAGCAACTTGTGAGCATCAACTTTTAGCCTTGTGCACCTTAAATGCATGCAGCCCTGTTGTTTTTAGATTTTGTGATCTCTGCACGCAAGTCATTCAAAAATTCTTCAATGGATAATAATACTATAGCTGCGTCTTTTCTGCAGGAAAACTGGTTAAAACAAGTTCAAGAAATGCAACTACACTGTGAGAATGGTCTTAAGTTTATTTCTTCTGGTGGTTCACAGTTAGTAACAACGGATGACCCAAGGTTTGTGGCTTTTCAGATTTTTCTCAGCTTCTAAAAATTGCATTGCACTGCTGAATGGAGATTGCTTTCGTTATTATGCTAACATTTCTGCATGCTGTAAAGTAATGGTGACGAACTGCTGCATGCTGCTGATCAATCACATTTCTGATTTTTTGCTCGTTATTTAGAAATGCTACAATTGCCTCCATTCACATATTACTAAAAGTTATCATCGTCCACCAATGATCTATTGTGGCAATGCTTTATCGACTAGTTGGTTCGAAGCCAAGTTTTGTCGATCTTGGTTGGGATCAACCTAGATATATAACTGACCAATCTCCAGTAGTTTCAAAGGAAAAATAAGAATGCAAATATAATTATCACCTCCCTTCTCCATTTTATCGACAATTGCCTTCATCTTCAGCCTATTTTGCTTTCTTCACTTTGGTCAACGTTGCTGCCTATCCATCATGGCTAACAAACTTTTCTCCTCTGCACAGCAAGATGAAGAAATCTGAGGCCGTAGAGCGGGAGCATGCAGTCCGCGCTGCTGCAGCATCCATCTATTCGACGTGCAACTTGATCATGGCGACCGCAGCAAATGTGCAGTGTTTCTGAATTCAACAACAAGCCTCCGCTTTCATTCTTTCTTCTTTCACTAATTATAGAACGATTAATCTTCATCATTTGCTTAGCCGGCTGTGTTAAATTTCATTTCTTTAATGATTTAGGATGGTGATAGCTACTAGCTATCTGTTTCTTCGCACTTGCTGAGCATTATGACAATTAGTCAATTAGTTAGTGTGCCATCCAATTGGCCTCTTCTAGTGTTTACACCAAAACTGAAAAAAAGAGAGCTTCCCTCGGTGTGTGATAATGAAAATATTTCATTCGGTGTGTGATAAAAGTTAATATCTCATTCTGACTGGTATTGTCGGGAACTGTTGATCTTCCTATGTTTGGACCATCACAAATCTACAAAATAAGAAAATTGAATTTCACAAAATTAATTCAATTTCATATACAAACCCTCAAACTTAATATTCTAAAATCCATCGCTCTAACTTATTTTTTTAATTTTTAATTTTTAATTATCTTTTTATTAGCTTCTAATTTTTATATTAAAATAAATTAAAAGAGGGGAAGAGTAATTTGCATAATATGAATATAGCAATGCTTAAATTAATTAAAATATCAATTTAGTAATATGATGCATATCCAAGGATAAGATTTAAGTTTTAAGGTAAATTTATCATTTTGACTATAATTCCACCGTATCATTCTTATCATTTAAACACAAAAAAATTATTCCATTAAAATTAAATTCTAAGAACCACCAAACAGGAGTAACCATTAAAAATTATGCCGAGTGATAATTAAATATGCTGTTTTAATTCATTCGAGTAAAATAGCCAACTCAATTTGAAACTATTACTTGATGTGTTTTGAAAGATTAACATTATCATATTAAATAATATTTTATCATGTTCATAATATAAAATGAACTAACTATTCTCAGCCCAGCCCTATGATGATCAAACATTTATCCTGATAAGAAGAGTTTGACTGAAAGCTTGAGATTACTTTTCTGGGGTTTTGTAGTATCACTGTATACACCAGCAGTATGCAATCTAAACATTCTTATAATATTATGCAAAAATTCGTCATCAATAAAATATTGACTAAAAGCTTTCTGATGAGCATATAGTTCCATCAAGTACATTGCCAGAAATGCTAGATTTATCACTAGAATCGAGTTTCTACATTTGTCATCACTGTTTTGCAATTTGCCACCATGAAACTGTAGTTCTACAGCCCAACAGTCGTGGAGAAAAAAAAGAAAAAGCAATGAATCTTTATTCTGAATAAAATTCCACGCTTCTCACAAGTTTCCATTTCCTTGAAGATGAATTCACTTCGCAGGCTCAGGTTTTTCAAGAAGTTGCTTCTTCAACCAATCAAAAGGCTGCAAAGTCATTCAGGATTTCAGTCAAACATAAAGGATTCACACAGAGAGAATAACGATGTCGCAGAGAAATCCATGTTTAGATCAAACAGAACCATTGGCGATTTCACAACTTAAAAATGCTACCAGTGTGTTTGTGTTGTTCTTGATAGCGTCCTGCTTTTAGGTATCAATAGCTAGCAATCTTGGTTCTAAAAAGGGGTGGTGGTGATAGCTAGTTATTTATGTGTAGTTTGATTAAATACATGTATCATATAAAATGATGAAACCATTGACAATTTAGCTGAATGACTCCTACTTCTACCATTGTCAGAAGGGCTGACGAATTCAATCCCATATTTCGATCAGACAAACCGTTTACGAAGAAAGTCTCTCTAGAAAAGAGCTTTTTGGAAGAAGGTATACTTAGATGCTAAAAATCCGACTAGATTTCTTCACAACTCATCAGTTTAAGAGACATTATGATTAATATGTCTAAAACAAATAAGGCAAAGTAACACCTCTATCTTAATAAAAAAATTGACATTCTAAGTTCAAGCATTACTCATGCATGATTTGCATTCACATAAAGCAGCATTATTTGCACCTCTATCTTAATCAAAAAATTGACATTCTAAGTTCAAGCATCGCTCATGCATGATTTGCATTCACACAAAGCAGCATTATTTGCACAAAAACAATGAGGGAAAAAGCAAACCAAATCGAGGTAGAACCACAAGATGGATAAATTGAAACTTCAATAGAATATATCACTCTAATGCAATAATCTCATTAGCACTCATTTCTCCCTCTACAATCTTCTGGGATGCAGAATAGAATATTTTCTTGATCTCATACTATTTGACACATGTTCTAATGATCACACACAGGATTCTGTAGTAAAGTGCTTAATGTTATGCAAGTATCAAATTATTATCATGTGCAGAAGTTTTACTGTATAAATAAATTCATCACTTATTGAATAAGTAAAATATCCGTGCTAAGGAGATTAAAGACACTACATTTCTAGAATCAAAACTCCATATTCTGATATCCCACTACCCAAATCAACGACTGCAAGGTATGAGGAGGCCAACAAGCTTCTCAAAACAGACATCTATATTTTCCCACCTCCAGACTGCCGCTGCAAGTTTAGCATTTTTTTTTCTCATGGCAAACCACCAAGAGGAAACTTCATAGTCTAGGGTCATAACTAGTGAAAAGAGAGCATTTTTATTCAAAGAGTTGACTAGAGCTTTAAAGCTTGTCGTTTATTTTTGGGAAAAGATTAAACTAAATCGTCTGAAATCAAGGTAATTGCTAATGGAGGACCAATGCTCGCAAAACAGACAAATCAAACTCGATATAATCCATTATTCATGATCCCCAGGAAGAACTAAACTTTTGGTTAGATATAAAACTTAAAGACCAAAGAGGGAACATACAAGGTTGATCATCTATTATGGAAATCGACAAAAATCGACACATAGACCAAGGGATCTGTATGTACCTGGATGAGCCAGAGGGCGGAAGCGGTGGCGGCGACTCCCCATGAGGCAGCAGAGGTGATGCCCGTCGCCTGAGGGCGAAGCCGCGGCCGCAGGAAATTGAACATGCTCGATCCGCTCGCCATCTCCGAATCGATGAAGAACCGGAAAACGAAGGAAAGAGAGGGAGAATGGCAAATCGCCTTCTGGCTTGCAAATAATAATATTGGAAATTATTACATAAATAGAACACGAAGTTTCTAATTTTATATTCTTTCATTTTTTACTCTACATAGCTTTGTAAATAAAGATTTAATACTACTTTTTATTTTTCCCCCAATTTATATGTTTTAGAATAAAGTTAATTTAATTGAATAAAAAAATCAAATTAAGACTAAATATAAGCTCATAATAAATTTGAATTGAGTATATTGTATAATTTATTCAAAATTATGCATGTTATAATGATATATAGGTTAGCTATAACAGAGTTGCATTCTATTTATTAGTAGTGTAGGCGTTAATTTTATTACAATCTTTTGATATTATATATTATTAGCATAAATCTTTTAGAATCAGAGAAATGAAACGGTAGAATAAACTTGAGGCAGAGGGGCCAAAATGAAATTGCCACTTTGTCAAATTGAAGTGAATATGTAAATTACTACGTTACAGGGACGTAAATGCAAGTATTTCCACCAGAAACATAAAAGTGAAAGATCAATTGAATTGTGGAAATGCCCGCAGCATATTTCTATAAGCTTCCTCATTCTCCCCATCGGGCGTCTCCTCTTCTTCCCTCTCTCCCAGATCTCGTTGCTCTCTCTTCTCTCTTCTTCCTCGTGCGCGTCTCAGGGAAGGAGAAGAGGAAGACGAAGGCGAAGAGGAGGAGGAGAAGAAGATGTTCAAGTTCCTGAAGGGCGTGGTGGGCGGATCTGGGACGGGCCCCAAGGATCTGCCCTACAACATCGGCGAGCCCTACTCCTCCGCATGGGGCTCCTGGACTCACTGCCGTGGCGTCTCCAAGGTTCCGGATTCCTCTTTTGATCCGATCGATTTTTGTTGTGCCATGATCGATTCCCGTCTCATGAACTGCGCTCCCTTGAGTTATCGTTGTGATTCTTGAAGCTCTTGGAGAGTTTGGTCTCATTAGGATGGTGGGGAGTTTCTCAATAGGGAATCCGGGATTGTTTCGTTGTAAGCTCAGTGTGACCAACAGAGACCTGAAATGATTTTGTACCTAGAGCTCCATTGCTTGATACCACATGAAAGACAGCTCACGTCCTAATCCTAAACTAAATAACAAAATTCTAATCACTAAAGTGAGCCATTTATCTGAATTGTCATAGTAATGCTTGAACCTCTAGAAACATTGGACCGGACTGTGTGCGGGGTTGGTTGGATCAGATCCAAACTGCTGAAATGTCTTTCTATTTTTCTGCTGGAGATTCTGAGATGTATCTGGACGTGAAACATTGATTTTTAGTTAAAATGATTATTTTCTTTTAGAGTTCGGGCGTGGACTGGTGTTGTATGGTATCAAGTACTGGAGCTCCAGATGCAAAATAATTTTTCCTATTATTTTATCCCTTTCTTATAATACCATTTATGTTCCCAGGAAGATGGCTCAGCTGTATCAATTTTTGCTCTTTCGGGAAGTAGCCCTCAAGATGGTCACTTGGCAGCAGGTCGCAATGGTGTTAAGCGTTTGCGCACTGTAAGTTTGTAGTTCTCAGTTGCTAATGTGACTTCCCTCTTTTTATCTTCTAGGAGAGGATAGAGATGTTGAAAATAGTTATGTTGGTAATTATGTTTCTTATCAGCATTGAAAGTGTCAATTTGGGGCCAACTCTGACCATCTACCAAATAGTTACTGTTTTGGTATAAGTTTATGGTCTAACATATTCGCACATAATATGGATCAATTCTACTTGGTACTGGAGGAGATAAAGATGCAGTGCCATTTCTTTTCTACCACATCAGTCCATTTTTCTTCCAGTATCTTTACTTCTCTTCTTCTTACCTTGTGTGGGTACCAATTCATGGTCAGACTGGTTAGTACATCAAGGTCCAACTGAAAATAAAAACCCCAGTTGCTACCGAGATTATGTAAACATGTATGTGTCTTCATCAGATCACATGTTTGCTGAATCCAGGTCATGAGGAATCTTCAGTCTCTTGGCCGTCTGCACATTTTCCATGATCTTCAGTTTCTTAATTATTGAACATTTTCCATGTCATATCCTTTTTTCACTTCATTGCTTTCCTTGATTCTTCAACTTGTGTTTCTTCCAGGTTAGGCATCCAAATATCTTATCTTTTCTACATAGCACTGAGGCAGAAATTTGGGATGGATCAACTATGAAGCATACTATATATATTGTGACGGAACCTGTCATGCCCCTTTCAGAAAAAATAAAGGAATTGAATCTATCGGGAACACAGAGGTATTTCTACTTGTTACATTTGCCAACAGGAAATAGTTATATAAATAAAGTATGGGTATTTCTACTTTATTTTGCTGCCATAACCAGTTTAGCTCTATTATTTTGAAAAGTAGTATTGCATTCATTTCATCATTTTGAAATGATACAATATATCCTTGAAAAGGATAGAACAAGATGAAAAAAAGAGAAGACAAGAAAACAGAAATTACTTATGAAAAGGAAAAAAAACAAAGACAGTAAAACAAAAAGTAAAACCAGAAACAGGACAGACACAGCAACATTGTAAACACAAAAGAAAAAACACAGCCCTCATACCAGTTTAGCTTATTGATATCTGCAATTTGGTTTCTTACAAGTCATATCTTCCCATCTCAAGGTTGTATAAATCCAATATATTAACTTTATACTTAAGATGAGGGTGGATTTGGAATCTACCCTCTAGTTACCCCATATCAAACAAGGCCTCAACACTCAGTTTAATTTTGCAATTTGTCATTCCGCCTTCCAAAAAATTACTTTTTTTCTTTAATATTTATTTGATTACTTGGGTAACTTTTATTTAAATGTCTCTTGATGTGGTGGCTACTCTTTATTTTTGAGTAATGATTTCTCAAATAACCTGATAAACTTTATGCTAAAAGATTAATCCTACCTTACTTGGCTACATAGTTTCATTTTAGATTGGTGAAATGAATGCAATGTTACTTTAAAAAAAAAAGAAATAAAAGGACATTGCTTGGCTATGCATTTGCGGCAGTTACTGCTAGTAACTCTGGTTATTTATTGACCCAAACCTTTACTTCATCACATCTCATAACCATCTTTTGGTGATCATGCTGGGTTGTGGAAAGCAAACAAGTCACAATTTGTGGGTTTTCAGTTGATTTCCAGTGAATTGGCATTACCAAAATTTCTTTACCGGTGATACTTATTTCAGGTATCTAAATGTATGCCAAAGAAGGATAATCTTTCTTATTATTGCTTTCATTGAGGATGAAAACATGCCTTGTGCTGATGGTAAAAATTATCATTGTTCTGTTTCTGGAATTGTTTGGCTGATGGCATGCCAATGCATTATGGTACATAACTGTTACGTAGACCTTAGGTCCATGTTCATAATAGGCACAAAGCTTTTGGTCCTTGTCCAGGTTACAGACCTACTTCACCAGATCCCTGAATTCAGTTAAAAGGCAGGTCATAAGTAAAACATGGATATAATTGTAATGTTTTCAGCTTAATGGTGAAGATTCATGTAGTTGACTCCACTTTGCTGGGACTTTACAACTTGTTGTGATGTTGTATGCTTGTGATTGTTCATTGGGATAAAATGAAGCCTAGTAATGCAGCCTTATTTGCAGGATTAATTGGTCGGCATATTATTGCTTGTCTTTCATTTGGTAATAAAATTCATTCAAGTATTTGATAAAAATCTTATCAGAAGTGGCCTTTTGCTATAACCTAGAAATCTAGAATGCATATATGGTTCTTAATGGAAGTTTATTTTTGAATTTGTTTAAGACAACATATCTTTAACAACTCAACACACTGGTATAACTATAATATGTTCTTAAAATAGTCGAATAAGAGTTGAGGTATGCTTTGGGGGTATTTGACTTGACATTAGCAATTCATTTTCAAAGTTCAACATAACAGACAAAAATGTGATATGTTGTGAGTGTCAAAAAGTATGCCTTAAGTAAATTATTTTGAGTGGGGCATACACCTTTTTCTTTTTCCAAATGAAGATGTTGGACCATTCAATGACTAAGATGGACATAATCTCATTGAATGTCTATAATCAGCTTAAAGAAACTTAACAGTTACTATAATGAGCTTCACAAATTGTTTGAAACCACCATATGCAACCTCATTGAATGCCTACATTCTGGATCACATGCTTTCAGTCTGCCCAGTTATGACTAAATCATATAGTGGACATTTTTGTCTAAGCCTAACTGATTGCAATTTATAAGTGACCATCTCTAACCAAATGAAAGATGTTGATTTCAATCATCTAACAGAGAATAGGCTTCCTGGTTTGATTATGCAAACTAATAGGATTCATTATGAGAAAGATTGTGATATTTATTTCATCATAATTGTATTTTCCAGTCACTTGGGTTATCTAGATATTTGTCAAGTAGTTGAAAAGCCTGAAAGTTGAAACATGAACTCATTCTTAATTTTATTGTTGGTACATGCTTCCTTTCTTTATCTATCTTTTCCTTTTGATCTGATGATTTGTGTGTGTATGTGTTTTTTTTTTGCAGAGATGAGTATTTTGCTTGGGGCCTACACCAGATATCTAAAGCCGTGAGCTTCCTTAATAATGATTGCAAGCTTGTATGTAATCTCTTTCTTAGACATTGCAGTATGATAAGTTATGAATTCTAATCATTGTTATAATTCGTCATTCTTCATTTTTTTTCCTTAGAAGTCCTGTTGCTCAGAGGTTTTTCCATTATAGTGGATTACAAGTTCAGATTTGGTCCTATCTGCAGTTACATTTTGCAGCAGAAATGTATATTTCATGGCTAGTTGTTTTGTTTAATGCCATATTCTGAACTACAATCCGATTTTCTTTATATGCTGGAGCTCATAAAAAAAATGTAGAAGTTGGAGATATTCATTAAAAAAGTTGATTGGAGATGGTCGTTTCTTAATACTATTGCAACTCCATCTTGGTTTTCTAACTGCTGCTTTTGCATATACATAAAAAAGAAAAAAGAAAAGACTGAAACCAGACCAGCACATTCCTAGGGCCTCATTTTACTTTCTAGATATTCTCTTTTCCCAGTGACCAGACTAGATGATAGATAGAAAATATGTTTTTCATATATCGAGTCTATTAATTTTTTGATGTTATGGATTGTGACTATTGGTTGAAGTTCTGAGCCCTCTTGTATTGTTGTACTTTATGATCCTTATTTATAGGCATAGGCTCCTTGATGGTTCACAACATGCTGATAAATTCTGGTAACTAATTGAATTCCAGGTTCATGGCAATGTGTCCTTGGCTAGTGTTGTGGTGACTCCAACATTGGATTGGAAGCTCCATGCCTTTGATGTGCTCTCAGAGTTTGATGGGAATAACGAAACTTCAAATAGCACAATGCTGGTATGTTCTGTTCTAGCTTATCACTATATTTTTCCTTGCAGATGAATTGCCTATATTCTTTTGAAATTAAAAAAAACATTGCATTCATTTCACAAATCTAAAATGATACCATAATGGAGATGCAAATGAATTGCCTTAATATGTTAAATTTATGTTTTTCTTTGAATTTTATAATATTATTTTCTTTTAATTTCTTTCTTATGAGCTGTATAAATATCTTTGATTTTTTTCCTCTTGATTATGGACCTTTAATGTATGATGTGGTTGTAATCTACTGTCATGCCCAGGGCTTAGGAGGTTCTAGTCAATATGCCAATTTGCTTTAAAAACCTAAAATTGCCTGCATCATCAAATAATTGTTTAAGACAATCTAAGATCTCTAAGCCCAATGTTTAGAAATGTGATTGCATGCATTGAAGTGGTGAGTTATTGCATCTAGATGGAGGTAGGCTATATGATGTTTCAAGTCTTGTTACTAATACTTCTCAGTTTGATACAAATAAAAATTTATATAAAAAAAGATTATTTTTGGTCTTATGCTGCATATTTCAGGTGGACCGGACTTTAAAAAGATTACTTTGATCTCATACTGCATCTTTTGTAGTACGTGTGAATCACTGATAAAGATTCCTCAATCTTGACATGCATTGACCTATGTTGTTCATAGTTGACCTTGTATCTATGCTTTCACCTTTAAATGAGAAATTGGAAGTGCTTTTAATTGTTATGCCACTTCTTGTTACAGAAAAATAATGTATTCTAGAACATTGTTATTCTGCTTCATGTTCATCGCTTCTGGTAGTGCAACTACCGTTGAAGTTCTCATAATTTATCATTTGATGTATTTCTTATCTTATTTGTAAATGCAGCAATATGAGTGGCTGATTGGGTCACAGTATAAGTCCATGGAGTTGGCAAAGTCAGACTGGGCAACTATTAGAAAGTCACCTCCTTGGGCTATTGATTCATGGGGGTTAGGTGAGTTCTCTTTTGGTCTGTGCATGAAATCCTTGGAGCCTTTACTGACTGAAGTTACTACTAACTCTATGGTAATGCACCTTGTTACTGTGTCAGTATCTTTTTGGCATAATAGATCCTTCCCTGTGCAAATAATCACGTCACTAGTGCATTAAAACATATTTGGTGGCAAGTTAGTGGTAAAACTAACAAGTACTATCTTTTCTGTGCTCATATTTTCTTTTTGAAAGATAGCATTGCATTCATTTCACCAATCTGAAACGATACAATATATCATCCAAAGGGATGTAAAAAAAAAGGTGTAAAAGTACATGTATATAGTAAATATAAACAGTATCATCAAAATGCTCAAAAAGCCAAAGGACCAAAAAAACTAAAATATCCCATTATCAGCCTCTTCAAGGTGGCTTATGATTAGTAAAGAAATTGAGAGCTGCAACTGCTTGTGTAGCTAGAACTCTTGTTGGAATTGCACTGCCTATAAAACATCTTCTGTTTTCTGTGCTTATATAAAATGCCTATTTAGTCCTTTATTTATGTGGAAGTTGGGAAGTGGGATAATGGTAGCTCAAGGCCTTAAACGATTGAGACATGCTTACTATTGTTTTTGGACTTTTATCATCCCTGTGGTGCTTCTCCAGATGTAAAATCTACATGAAATACATCCGTCTATTGTAACTGTATGATGAAAATTATCAGGTTGATGATTATGCATGATTTTTCGCTTAGGAACTATCAAAATATATTAATATGGGGCGGACCATTTTGACGATGATATTCACACATAAAATGGTTTATTGTTACAATATGTCACTCTTAAAATTTGTATTTAGCATAAATATTATTGAATCCACGGATCAGTGAATGGAAACTTTTGATTTCCTTTTCAGGTTGTTTGATTTATGAGCTTTTTTCTGGAACAAAGTTGTCCAAAACAGAGGAGCTTCGTAACACCTCTTTCATCCCAAAGGTTAGGACTTGTAGCTGCAATTGTTACTGTTCTACTGTGATTTTGTACTGTGCTCTTATTCAAATTCTGTGCAATTGTTTTGTTTTAGGAGTTTGAACTGATGATGTTCTGGATAATTTATATGATTGTCATCTCCCTTTGAACGAAAAGAATTTCACCTGAAACTTGTAGGACAATTTACTCTTTGTCTTTCAGTGTTAAATATGTATCCTGTACTATTTGTTTTCAACAAATTATATGAATATCATTTTCCTTTGAACAAATAGTTCACCTGAAACTCATAGGGTAGGTTACTCTGTGTTTTTCAGTTTAAATATGTATACACTATATTTTATTGTCCACTGTAACATGATTTCATGCTCTCTGCTTTTCTCACAGTCTCTGCTTCCAGATTATCAGAGGCTCTTGAGTTCTACACCTTCTCGCAGACTCAACCCATCAAAGCTTATTGACAATAGTGGTAAGTTTGTCCTTGTTTTCATGACTTCTCATCTTTTGCATTAAGAATAGAATATTCATTATATGCTCAATGCTAGAATATATTATTTTTTAGACTATCCAAAGATCATGTCAACACCAATAGACTACAACCTGTTTTGGAACCCAATATTCTTCACATTCTCTAAATATTCATGCATGATGACCATGTATCATTTTATCCTATTGCTGTCACCCTGTATCTAATTTGCTCTACAATGTTGTTCACCCTTTAGTTCTTCTTGCCTGTTCTCTTTCTCCCAATCTCAAATTTGTTCAGTATGATTGCATCCAGGAGAGTGGATTCCACACGTCTCTGTTCCTTTAGTAATTTTATTTTTAGATATCCTGCATGCACCTGGACATATTTATTGCCACAGGATGTAGGAGCTAAAATGGTAAATTAAAGCTCATATATAATACAGGAGAACAGTCTTAGTTGGATTGTGCAGTAACAAAAACAATTTGTTTGCTTCTTTTGTTGACAATGCACCCTGTGCACATGCTGGAGGATTTATAGCTTTTGCTATACATAATATTTTTATCAGAAATAGGTGTTGTCGAACCATGAACCTTCATTATTGTGGCAGGATCTTGCATCTTGTTTTAACTTTTATTCCTGTAATTACAACTGCAAGATAAGACAGCTACATATTGGTGGTAGTATGTAATTAGGAAGGACAATACGAGTCTTATGCCACATTTGTTTCTTACTTTACTATGGCAAGGTTCTATATTTAGCAGGCGCAATACATATTTTCCTGATACTAAATCATTTCAGTTTGTGGTATTGTTATAACTGGAGTGTGCTTTAGTTGTATTGGGGGTTCAAGTGAAAACTAGTGGCTAATGTATAACTCTTGGACTGCCATGTGAATCAATGTATTTATTATTTTGAGACTAGAGGTTTTCTTGTGGTGTACGCCTCCATGGTTCTGCTGATCTTTATTATCCAGTTATTTGTTGATTTATCAGACTTGTTAGTTCATTTTTTTGCTTAGTTTTTGTTTAATTTAACTTGAAATATTTGCCTTCAGAAAGAAAATAAAAATGTCTGATCCCAAAAGTATATGTTGGCAGAATATTTTCACAATAAATTAGTGGAGACTATTCAGTTCATGGAAATTCTGAATTTGAAAGATAGTGTTGAGAAAGACTCATTTTTCCGGAAGCTACCAAACCTAGCTGAACAGCTTCCTCGCCCAATTGTGTTGAAAAAGGTTCTTGAAACCTACACCATGCTTACGTGCTACTGACAATGAATATTATGCCCTTGGAAAAGTTACACTTTTAACTTTTTTCCTTTTGCTACCTCAGTTGCTTCCATTACTGTCTTCTGCTTTGGAATTTGGATCAGCTGCTGCTCTTGCCTTAACTGCATTATTGAAAATGGGTTCTTGGCTTTCACCTGAAGAGTTTAATATCAAGGTCAGTATATCAATCCAGCTTTCTCAGAGTTTACTGTATTTATTGACTAGAGAATTGAATTACTGTTCTTTATTGCGTAGGTGCTGCCAACCATTGTGAAACTTTTTTCTTCCAGTGATCGAGCTATTCGAGTTGCACTTCTGCAACATATAGATCAATTTGGGGAGTCATTGTCATCACAAATTGTTGATGAGCAAGTATGCTTCTAATTGATTATGATGTTGAGATTTTTTTTGAATATTTTCAAAAACATGCATTTTTCTCAACTGACTCTATGCTAATTTCTTGCAACAGGTTTTCCCTCATGTTGCCAATGGTTTTGCTGATACTTCGGCCTTCCTTCGTGAACTAACTTTGAAGTCCATGCTTGTTCTAGCACCAAAGGTGAGGACAAATCTTCTCTTGCAGGATATAACACAACAAATCCGTACTTGTTTCGGTATCTAGTTCTTTAAGCTGGATTTAATTTCATGCATTCATGTTTCATGGTAAGCCTTTGAACATTTTCCTTAACAATCATTTTTCATTGCTTATTGTACTTGGCAATGACCACTTTTCATTAAATATTGTAAGGAATTCTTAACCATGATTTGATGTTGTGCTGTGGACATGCCCAACATACCATGTTGCTAACATAGTGAGAGAAAAAAAGAGGGAACTGTAAGAAAAAAATACAAATGATTATTGCCTTGCTTTTAGTCCATATAAATCAGACAGGCTGTAGGGAGGCCTATTGAAAAGCTTTGATCTGTAAAAGATTCTAGCTTGCAGCAGACTCATGTACTTGACTAAAAAAAGTGCAATCTGTTACCTATATTGCATAGGCCACATGCGATTGATAGAGCTTTGTCCAAAATAATTGTGATGAGGAACATCCCACCAAACACACAAAAATCCATCTAGATTTTCTTAAAATGTTTTGCTTAAAAGTTAGACGATGAACTGTTATCTATTTATAAGCAGATTAATAAGTCAGGAATGACAATTAATAATCAATCCACTGAAACCAGTAGACACAATGAAGCAAGAGTTTCACGGGCAGGATATTTCACTATTTGGAATGTGAAAGTCATGATGTCACTAAGGTACTATAGTTTGTATGATTGTCTCAACAATATCAAGTTGGGACAATTGTATTTATATGAACAGAAATGGTTGGGTTAGATTAAAAAGTATTGGAGGTTGGTCAGAAAATAAATTAAAAACCAAAGAATGACAATTTAGTTTATTGAATAATCAGAGGAATATCTTAGTGTCCAATTCGGGAAATAGGCAAAAGTATGTGGAAAGATTTTTTTTTTCTTGGATGAATGCTGTTTCATTTATTGGAATGATTCTTTTACCTTCAAGGTATGTGTACTTTTTCAAAGAAAACTATAAGATAACGAACAAAAGTAAATTATGCAAAGTGAGGAGTGTGTCATCCACAAAATTCAACTTTCCTCTTTAATCTCTAAAAATATAACCACATATAACCTTTTATTCTGGCTACATGGATATATTCCAGCATTAAGGCCTTGCTGAGATCAATAGAACTAGTCAAACTAATCCTTCTGACATCCATAATAATACATATTCTTGTGGTGTTTAAACATATTGAAGCGTTCAAGAAGCAATAACATCCAATCACAAAACCTGAGAAGTTAAAAGATATTTGAAGATCCTTTAAAATTTACATGTAAACTTCGTTTGATCTTTGATTTGTTACACACAATTTCAGTTGCATATTCAAGAAAAAACAAGAAATTTATCCCATATAGTTATGTTCCAACTCTACTTCAGACATGTGCATGTTATCAATTTGCTTTCCAAGGGGGACCCTTGACACAAATAGTGAAAACAGATGTGAAAGTTTATGACGTCCTGTGGTTTCACTGATTCTGACATAAAATTTTTCGATGTGATTCCATTGGTTTTTCCTGACATATAAACTTATTAATGTGATTGCAGTTATCTCAACGTACTATTTCAGGGTCCTTGTTGAAGTATCTCTCAAAGTTACAGGTGTGCTTGAAGTTGTTTCCTAAAATAAAAAGAACTACAATTATCTTTTATCTAGCTATTTCATATTTTTGTGATATCAAAAAATATTCCATTGAAGATCTTGTTTAACCTTGTATACAGGTGGATGAAGAGCCTGCTATAAGAACAAATACTACGATCCTGCTGGGGAATATTGCAACCTATCTAAATGAGGCGGTCTGTCCTGAATCTGTGATGTTATCTTTCAATCAGTTCTTGGCTTGCATCAGAATACTTTCATTTTTAGATCTCCTTTATAGTAATTGGATTGTAGTGGCTTTGTAAAGTATTATGCAACAACCACTTACTGCCAATGACAATGTCAAACTGACACGTTCATGCTTCCTGCAGACAAGAAAGAGGGTGCTAATTAATGCATTTACAGTTCGTGCCTTGCGAGACACTTTTTCTCCAGCTCGTGCTGCAGGCATGTGATGTGCAGAGGTTTTTGTCTCTGCATCTATTTCTTATAAATTTTCAACCTATCTGTTCCCTAGAATTCACTTTTCCTCTTTGTTTCTGTTAATTACATTAAAAGTTTGATGCTTGTAAGTTGTCAATGATAAGTTGGACATATGGAATCTTTAACTTAGATATCTATGACAGGAATTATGGCTTTAAGTGCTACTATTTCATACTACGACATGACAGAGATCGCTACTCGAATCCTTCCTACAGTTGTGGTACTCACAATTGATCCAGATGGGTGAGCTCATTACTGCCTTTACTCTGCTAATGCCCCTCAGTGACTTCATCTATTAGTTCGTCTGTCATCTTTCTTTACTATCTCTACAAACATAGTTACATTATAGTAAAGGAAGTTTCACTCCGGAACTGCTGGAAGATAAGGTGAGAGGTACAGATGATCTTGCTTCTGATGCAAAGATCAACATCTTATTTTGCTATGTATGATCTTTCCTCAGTCTCAAAAGTAATTAATGGGTGAATACTTATTCATTGGATGTTGTAATTTGCTCCAGTATTATCATGGGTAAACTTTTGAACTTTGATAAGAATGTTCATCTTTACTTTAGGGAGAAGTTGTATTAGTACATAGCTCATGACTTAGTGTAGCATGTTCATTTGCAACATGTTTAAAACTTCTCCATATCATTAAACCTCAGGTTCTCTCTTCTTACAAACTTTCCTCTTTTATGCATTATTGATCTCATTGGTTTATTCTAAATATCGATCAATTTGCTTAATTTGCTATCTTTCTTGTTGCTTATTTTTTTAGAGGAAGTCTTGCTGCTTAATTTAACTGATCATTTATTGTGCAAATTGGCTTGAATGACTATCGAATTGGTGCCTTAGAATATTGTTTATCCCAACCATTTGTGGTTACAGTTGACTTTTATTTGGTTTTATTATTGTCTAATCTGAGAAAATATACATATTTACCATATAAATGCAGACATGATATTTTACCTTATAAATGAAACCTCCTTTTCTTTTGATTTCAATAGTTACAATGTTTTTTGTCTGCCTCAGTGATGTAAGGGAAAAGGCATTTCAAGCTGTTGATCAATTTTTGCTTATCGCAAAGCAAAATCATGAAAAGGTATGCACTCTAGAACTGCTAAGATTGATTTATTTTGTTCCTCCTTCATGCGTGTGTACTAACGTTATGCATATGTACATATGTAAGGGGTAAACACAACTGACACGATCATGCTTCATTCTTGCATCTTCATCAAATTTCTGGTAACTCCTTTGATAGTGGGGCATTGACTGATCAACATGCTATGTTGGAACTACTATCATATCAAGTGTGTGGCTGAGCCTTGACAAAAATTTACGTATGGTTATGCTGGTAGCAACCAGCACCTGCCATGGATTCATGGTTTTGTGCGTAATGCAAGTTTAATACTGGGGGGACAATGGCTGCATGGTTAAATTCACTAAAAAGCATGAACTATTTATAGTAGAACTTCTCTACTACTTACAATTTTGCAATTCGCATTTTTGCATGGACTTATCACTATGGTTTATTATGATGCAAATAATTAGATCGAATGAATTTAGCAATCGCCTGTTTTTTATTGGTTTGTCTTTTTTGTGAACTTCAAGTGGTGTTCTCTTTTTTCTGCAGCTTGTCACAGGAGATACAAATGAGAGTATAGGCGCTGGACTACCTTCAATGGGTGGAAATGCTGGTTTACTCGGGTGAGTTATTTGTCTTGGACCATTTATTTATGTCTTATTTATTTGTAGTTACTGTTTGCTATGCGTTGATGTAAATGCAAACGTGCTACCATATTATGTCAATCAACTTCCGTTCTTTTACAGTATTGACTGATTATAATGAGATCGTTCTGAACAGACCATGACCACACAAAGAGAGTACAAATGCCAATGAATCATCATGTTAGTTGAAGTTGTAAATAATATAGTTAGTCTCATGCTCATGTTTTATTAAGTTGTTACATCCGTTGCAGTGAGGTTATACCACAATAGCAATGGATGGGACATTTTCCTTTGGTGAGATAGGAGTGTTCTGGGATTTATCATTGAATATATAGTGTAAAATCGCATGAACAATTTCCGTGTTTAGCTATATCATAGAGTTGGCACTTCATGATCTTCCATCTAATTTAGGGACTGGTATAGTAAACATATGGCATTAGCACTCCAAGAAAAGATGTTCTTTATGAGACTGGAGCCGAATTGCAAAGGAGCAATTCAAGAGCGTACACCTTACCACGAAGGGATGCATCCTTTTTCCTTTTCTCTCAAAATTTTAAACAGAATTTTAATGAGATTGAAACATGAATGCAGATATCCGTAATTTTTCACCTGTAATCTGATGTTTAGTCTTGTTATTTAACTAACAGATATACATCTAGTGATTCTGTAGAATTGTTTTTCCCTTTTTTTCTAAGCCAAAAATGTAACAATATTATGCAGGTGGGCTATGAGTTCTTTGACGTCAAAGGGAAAAGCCCCTGAACAGGGATCACTTACATCTGCTGCCAATGCAACTACAACAGAAATGGGGGCAACTTCAAATCCTAGCTCTGGTACTTACATTTACCTATTGCAGAGTTGGTTAAGGCACGCTTTGTTGCTTCAACTGAAACATTTTAATTTTTCCTCAGCATGCATATCTTGCTGATACTGCGAACTTTATGAACACTTGAGAAATTACAAAATAATTAAATTATTACGCGTTAGTTTTGATGTATTGCCTGAAACGTCTTCCTGGTGCTCCCATCAGATTTGAACTCTGCGACCAGTGTTTCTGATCCACCTAGACCTTCAACACCATCAACAGATGGTTGGGGAGATGCCGAGAGTGCGCTTCTCCCTGAAGAGCATGATAGTGATAAAGAAGGGTGGGACGACATCGAGCCACTTGAGGTACAGAAACCACCATCACTAGCAAGCATACAAGCTGCTCAGCAACGGCCAGTAGTGCATCAAAAACCACACTGTATGTTCCTCTGCAACATTTTCTCCATCATTCCTTATTATCATTGTCATGGATGTCAATCATTTACATCTCTAATGATGAGTTCCAACACACAGCCTATTAAATTTTTAGGGACTTAAAAAACTATTTACCACAACCAAGTAATGCTGGTCTTTCAGTTCCTTGCAGATGTTAGTTTTATTTGATTTCAGTAATATTGTTATCGGATAGGGACCAATCTAGGACCCGTACAATCCTCATTTCTTTGGAACCAGAGGTAAACAATGAACTCCACTTAGAGAAATGGTTGCTGCAATAAGATGGCTAATCATGGGCAGTTAGATTTATTTCTCCTTCAAAATTTAGACAAATCGCTGCAAGAAGATCCATCAGTCTTAAAATTTAATTCTTCCTCTGCAATAATCTTTTTGACACCCAAGTTTGTCGTTATGTTATTCAGCTGCAAGTCCCTCTCAACCAAAACCAGCATTTAAAGTAACAAAAGAAGCATCAGATGATGACGATCTGTGGGGCGCACCGAAGACGACGACTGTAAGCGTGAAACCTGCGGTGCAAAAGGACGATGATTTATGGGGTTCCATAGCGGTGGCACCGCCCAGATCAACTTCAAAACCTCTAGCTAAGAAAACTGCTCCCGTAGATGACAGCGATCCGTGGGCTGCCATTGCTGCACCTCCTCCGACCACCAAGGCAAAACCTTTATCTCTCGGCAGGGGTCGAGGTGCGAGAGCAGCCGCCCCCAAGTTGGGTGCCCAGCGAATTGACAGGAGTTCGTCCGGATCATAACAGACAGTAGAAAAGCGAGCCGACGATTTGCATACTTCGATTATTGGTTTAATTTTTTTTCGAGTTGTCAGGCTTCCTTTACATTGGATGTCTTGTAATATTCTTTTTTGCTGACTACTAAACGCATTTTCCCGTCATTGTATCCTATGTATCCTAAAGCTTCTCCCCAACAGCTTATAAAATTGTTCCAACATGATTCTTTTCTGCTTTCGTTCTCATAATTTATAAGAAGATTAGGTGGAGTTTTACTTGCACCGTCATCCTCTGCAACAGCTGCGGTAGTAATGGAAATCTATTATAGATTTTTATTATTGCTATTTTATCACAAGAATGCTAAACAGTTTGACGTTTGGAGGTTTTATTGCAATGGGACTTGATTTTAAATTTAAACACTACTTTACTCAGTGAATAGAAGGGAGTGAAGAATTTAAAAGTTTTTTAAAAGTATTTAAAATTTCATGATAAATTTGTTCTACTATTAGGTTTTTTAATATTTTCTTATTTTGATGATGATGTCATAATCAAACTATCAAAAATAAATAATTAAAGAGCAATGGACAAAAGCAGATTTGCTCTATTTTTGAAGTCATGACTAAGATAAATTACTGACGACACTTGTTGGAACCAAGCAAGCAAAGCACAACACAACAAGCATCTTCTGTAGCAAATGCCAAAGAGTGTAATTAAGCGTAAAAGACAATTATGGTAGCTAATGTGTAACCCATCTTCTTACGGAACCTTGGAAGCTTCTTCCTTCATGCCTCAAGATTGAAGTCCAAGGCCGATCGAAGAAAAGGAGTAAAGAATCAAATGCCAAATACTTGGAACTGAATCTGTTTTTCCGGAGTAAGATTGTAGTAAATACATTTTCATGAAGAAAGAAGAAAAGAAGAGGGGGTTAGAAATGTTCCAAATTCTCCCACATTTATGTACCTCTCACCTAATTTCTTGCTTGCCAGACCAAGTGCCAAATGGATATACTACGCTTAATCTAACACATTATATACACCATGCCGTATAAATTTCTTTCCGTACACTGAGTTTTGAGATCCTTGAAGGAGCTTGAGACCATTTTTTCTATTGTCTTCAGTTTCCTTTGAGGCAGATCAAAATGCCATCGTTTTCTGCCCTGCTTGTCAGACACTGAAAGCTAGTTAATTTCTGTCTTAAGAGAGTCTTCAATAAAATTAAAAAGTTCTACAAGTGATCATATGGTGGGCAATGGAGACATGCAACACAGAAAAGAGGGCACAAATTTTATTTTCTTGAAATTGCACAGGTATTGCATATTAGAACAGGCGCATGTTCGAAGGGGTGTTCATACTTCGCAATGATAATATATCAATGGTTTGGTATGGTATTTCTCCGTGTTGATTTAATGACTATTCTTAGTTCACATTTTTTCACGACACCCTTTCTAATAAGTTTCATCCCTGATCTTGTCCTCAAAGGTAATTCAGCTAATTCGCAGCATTGTTGACAGCACGGATCAAAGTGTTTCTAATCCTGGAAAAGACTAACGTTCAACTGGAATATTATGATTTATATTTTCAGGAACAATAAATAATGCTGGAACATACCAAGAAGCAATCAGTCACCAAACAGGATGCCAGATTATGCTCTGATTCATGTTTGATTGACATTTTAACTATACTTGCCCACTGATATCACAATCAAGCTTTGAATCACCTTGGTCAGATGCCTTTCTTAAAATTTCAGCTTCTCTGGCTATTTGAATGTCAGATGGCCAAAAGATCTGATGGATAAGAATGCAAAGAAAACGAGGAAGCAATGCTAAAGTTGCTGTAAGAAGAATAGTAAGCCAATAAGTCCTGGTAGCTGCCAGATGATAAATTGTCCTGAAATAGTCCATTAAAAATATCTTATGGCATAATCCGAGTTAATTGAACCATGAAAAGGAAAGAAATTAAGACTACATACCAATAGTTTGGGAAAACCGGTATTGAATCTAGTATCACCATGCACATATATGTAATGAATATAGAACCCCATATAGCAACATGAGTAATCAATACCCATCTTCGGATGTCCATAGCTAGGTGAACATTCACAAGGACAACCACGGAGATAGTCCACAAACTGCCCATACTCCATATGTCAACAGTAGTGTTACTATACGTGAAAAGAGGTACATAAAAGAGCACAAGGCTTTGCCACAAGGTATCGAGCATTGTGATCCAGAAGAGGTGCAAATTATAGCTCTCTTGTCTATATCCTGCTCCATAAAGTTTTGGATAACGAAGGAGTGTTTTATGGCTCAAGTCCTTGTCCAGAACACCCACCACTATTGTAGGAACAGATGTGTAGATGACCGAGTAAAACACACTACTCCAATCAGTTACAGCAGATATTGTAGAAAATGCAGCACACAAAACATACCTGCATACAAAGCTTGTCAGAAAAATGTATAAAAATCTTTAATCTTCATTAGCTAAGTAGAGTTCAAAAGGAGAACTATAATGACCAATCAAAAATGTGAAAGGAACTCAAAATTTGTAACTATTCTTGTGATGAACTATTTCAACTGCTAAGGAAAAAATTCAAAGCAATGGAAACATGTTGCACTAGCCAAGATTTTCTTAACCATGTTAATGAGTAAATCCACCATGTTTATTGGTGCCTGCAGATAATATATCACACTAAATTTGCTGTGGAAATTACTGCCAAATTATGGTTGGCTTCAGCAAAACAAGAGAAAAGGATCCGAAGCAGAGGAAACTTGATGCCTACAGCATAATGGAAGAAGAAACATAGTTTTTCCAAAATAAAAGTAAAGAAACCTGTGAACTTATTGTGCATTGTTTTAAACCAACTAACTGAAAGAGGGTCAAATGTTATTATCTCTCCCGAGAGGTATCTCGGTTGGTTTAGAGCGATAAGACTTAAAACCAAAGGTCGTAAATTGAAGACCCATGAAAATTATAAAGAGAAAAAAGTTATCATCTCTCCCTTTACTAGAGTTCTAAGTACCCATCCAAAAAGAAAATGAATGAAAAAACATCTGAGCAACCTTTGTTAATGCTCCACAAAATATAGAAAGAAACTCTGCATTAAATACAGCATAAGCTCAAAGGGAGTACATGACTGAGGACATAACACATACCAGAACAGCATTAAGACGAATACAGCATTTCGATAGAAATTGTACAAAACCAAATAGCCAACGCGCTGATAATTCCAGTGTCCATGTACAAGGAGCAATCTTTTCAAAAAACGGAATTGCCCCATAGCAAAATCTGAAGCCATAACTGCCTGACGGCCTTCCTGGCCACAAATCCCAACACCAACATCAGCCATTTGGATCATAGAAACATCATTTGCCCCTACAGAAGATCTAATGTTAGTATTAAATAAGATAAAGTATTGGCTCTTTCATTGTTGTTTGTCAGAGAAAAAAGCTAGTTACATTCTTTCAGACATGCAATACATTGATAATGCAGAACAAATTTGCAGTCTAGAACACAAACTATATCGACTAGTTTCTCAAAAAAAGTACAAATAAAATTTAAAGAAATCTAATATGGAGAACAAATCAAAGTGAACAGTTGCAAGGTTCGCAGGTTGACATAGTATCAAACTATGAAACTGGAAGCTTCAGGTTTTCATCTCAAAGTAAACTGTCACAGAACAATTACCTGACCACCATGGATATGCATAACCAGTACAGAGATGCTTAATGTTCTTGCTAGAGACATTGATTTAATTTCTCAAAAACAGAAACAATTTACAAATCTGCAATAAATTGAAAGCATATATACATGGAAGAATTTTGCTGAAAGCACATATAAGAACAGCAAAATACTAAAATATGACAAATTTGTAAGTCATAGTATTTATAATGTTCTCAGTTCTAATGTCTCTCACCTAGATATTCAAAAGTTTCAAACTGGCAGCACCGTACATCAAAATATTAAGTTGCTAGTTTTAAGCTTCAGCAATGTACTGAAAGTATAGATTTTACTATGAAAGGATTTATCATTGGAGACATGAGAATGTGAGAAGATATAAGAAAATAACTTAATAAATTGGAGTGAGATTGACGAATAAGGGTAGAGATTTTAGAATAATACTTAATCTCATTTCATTTATCGTTCTGAATAGTAGTTCATACTTCATAATCCAGACACAATGTTTTTATGGATAACACTTCCACACAACCTATTTTCTTATTCTTATTTTCTCTTCCAAATGAAAGGCATCTTATCAATCAATATAAAAAACTAACTTAGCAAACAAAAACGACAAGGTAATTTTGGGTTATTCCTCTTCAGAAAGTAAATATACTTAATAATGTCATCGCATATATCTATTTGAAATAGTATTTCATACTTCATGATCCAAAAACAATGCTCATACACTGCTACATTCATGAAATTTTTACTGATAATACTTCCACACAAGCTAATTTTCTTCTCTCTTCCATGTGACATACATCTTATCAATCATTAAAAAACAGGGAATTTTGAAAGAAAAAGAACAAGGTAATTTTAGGTCATTTCCTCTTCAGAAAGTATTTTCCACTTAAAACCTCCACAGATTTCTTTGCAAGTGAAAGAGAGAATATTTGCAAGTTCATTTTATAATGTTTCTTAATTAGCTATCAGATGTTGTGTTAGAATATGGAAAATCATAATTTCAATCACATTGATTATTTTTTTCAGTTGGAGGAAAGGAGTCATTAAAGAAAGAATCTTTGCCAACTATTTTATTTATGTTCGTAAGTCAACCATGATGTGTTTTCCTCTTTCAAAAAGTCAACCATGTCGTGTTGAAAAAGGAAAAGAATATTTCAAATCACATTAATCATTTGATTTCTGCCAGAGCAAAAGGGTCGTTTAAGTATTAGTTAGGGAAACTACTAATACATAAAGACACTCCTATTTTAACCAGCACTTTTACATGGAGCATAGGTAAATCACAAAAAACTCATAAAGCCTATGTCCATGAGGCAGTTGCTAACTCACCATCACCAATAGCCAGAGTCATGTCACTTGTCCTGCTCTTAATCATATCAACTATTCCAGCTTTCTGTAGGGGAGCAACTCGACAGCAAAGAACAACTCTACAGGAAATTGCCAAATCAAAAAGCTGTGGAACAAAAAAGATCTATGATATTAGAATCACTTCATGAAAGTCAACAACAAAGAATATGTAAAGCATGTGTAAAACTACATCTGACGCGTATCATAATGCAATATCAATAAATTGGGAGAAATACCTCTGGCTCAAGATCTTTCTCCAATATATACACGAGACTATTTCCATCTATTATTAGTGCCAATGGAATATCATTGCAACCTGAAATCTTGTCTCCATAATGATTTGGCTCATGATCTGTACCTCCACCGTATCTAAGCTTCTGTTTTCCAGTGTCAGGTATACTAGAAGCTCTTTTCTCATCAGCACTGTCAACAAAGTCATAATCAGACTTTTTTTTCAATTCCAATAATCCTTCTTTGTTGTTTGCTGATCTTATTCCATATTTTGCTTTTGCATTAGCTAAAAGAAGTCTGCATTCATTTTCTGTGGTTCCATTTATGATAACTTGATGCATATCAGGAGTTAAAAGTCGGCATGAGAGACCTATTGAGATTGCAGTTTCCTGTTTATCACCAGTAAGAATCCAGACCTTGATTCCTGCTTGCCGAAGGGATTCTATAGCTTCAGGCACACCATCCTGCAATTTGTCCTCAATAGCAGTAGCTCCAAGAAGAACTAAATTCTGCTCAATTAGAGATGCTGCTTGACGCAGCTTTGTGGACCTCTCTGTTAATGAAGTGCTAGCTGCATCATATTTTGTCTGCCATTCCTCAAATTCTGCTTCATCTAAATCCCTTGCAGCAATTACAAGAGTACGCAGACCCTGTGATGAATAATCAGTCAAATGGTTTTCTGTTGCTTGTCTTACTTTGATATTTTTATCATTCTTCATGTCCAGAACACTAAGTATTGAACTGTCAGCACCCTTGACAAAAACTTTCACAGATTTATCTGGAAATCTAATGACAACTGACATTCTTTTTCGGATGCTATCAAATTCATGCAGACCAAGTACATCTAACCTGCCATAAGGTGAAAAAACAATTGGGCAACAGGAGTAACAATATGGGATTATGAATTATCATACCAAACTACAGAAAGTAACAAAAGTTACAAACTCCAGGATTCACATAGCTTGCATGTTCTAGCATGGAAGGATATTAATAAATTAGTCACATACCTAGTCTTCTTGCCATTGACGTCAACAACCACATGGCCAGTTGTTCGCTCAAGGAGTGTGTAACCATATCCAGCAGCAGCAATAACTAAAGCTTGTTCATCAGGTGATTCACCTTGATAGTCAATTACTCCAGCCTCCACTACCTTGCTGGTAGATTTGTTAGACGGGCTTCTTTTAGCCATAGGAATCACGGTGTTGCAGGCAGCCAAAGTAAGGAAAAAATCATGAGCGGCAATTCTTTCCTCTCCTTCTATACCTCTTAGGAGGAGTGCAAGTAGTTCAGGATCTACGTTCTTTTCTGATTTGGAACATAGAAAATCAGATTAGAGAATGCAATGACTCAAATGAAATGCTTGGTATAAATCATTAGAGGTGTCAATGAACCATGCCCATGCTAGCATGAGCCCAACTAAATGAGGTATGACTAATTGTGTCAAACCAAACTCGGCATTGTGTCATACTAGGCACGACTTGCACCCCCAGAACCAAGGCCCAGTACAACACATTGCATGCACTGCACACACCCATCTTGGCACCTGCAGGAGCATGGGAGCCGCATGCCACCTTAGCCCTCATGAGACAACATCTTGGGAGGTGGTGTGCCACAAGGTGCCACCTCATGCCCAAGCACTACAATGTGTTGTGCCCTAGGCCACAATTCCTAGGCCCCGTTTAGCATGATAGGGTGTGGGTCAAGCTCATGCCATCCATGGATGACATACAACCCACTGACAACTCTATAAATCATAGATTATCTAAGATCTATATATTGACAAAGAATTTTTGCAGTGAAAAAATAGAGCTATAAATTATAGATGCTACATGCAGACCAAAATCAGATTTGAGATCAAAAAAAGGAAAATTATAAACATAATATATTCTCGCATTTAAAATCGAAACACTCCTGATCCATATACCAAGAGGTTGTTGGCCACCACACCAAGTGGTGTTTCTAATATCTTCAACTGTTGCTCAAAGCATGCCAACAACACAGCATATACTAGAATTTGCACAATCAAAAATTAGGGAAAAACAAATCTTTACCTTCTTCAGTAATTGTTTCATGTGTTGTGGAAGTATTTTGATGCAATAGGTTCCCATAATCCTTGCCATACACACTGGCCCTTCTGAACTCCATTTTGTTCTCAGTTAGTGTACCAGTCTTGTCTGAAAATATGTACTGTATCTGTCCCAAGTCCTCATTTATATTCAAGGATCTACACTGAAACCTTGTATTTGAGCTACTATCATACATATGTCTATCCTCAATCATGAAGTATGACTGCCCCAACCGAACTAGCTCCATGGTGATGTATAGAGATATCGGTATCATGATTTGGAACACAATAACAGAACTTAAAAATGAGAAAAAGACCTCCATTGGGAGTCCATAATATTTAAAGCTGTTACCATTATCATGACCATGCATAATATATGTCCTCCTGTAATAAGGTAGAGTGTCAAGCTGGTGATTGTGGCGTGCAAGCCATAGTCCCATTCCAGTTGCTACAACCGAACACATAATGAAAAGGAAAACTGAAAGCCAAAGAGTCTCCCTGTTCATGTAGCTTTCCAGTCTGCTCCTTTTTGAAGGTGTCACTGTGCTATTCAACATTGCTTTTGTTTCTTGGCCAGCATATACCACAACCCCAATGATCCACTCTATATTTTTTAGTTGGCAACCTCGTAGAACAATGTTGGACTGACCAAGAGGAATTTTCTGCCCATTGAATTCCATATTCGCTGTAAATTCATAGATATTCCTATTGGGTTGCTCACATCTGATCAGACCTGTAAAGTTTCCTTCTTGAACCATGCAAACAGTTTCTTGCCGAGCATATCTGGTCTTTAAGTTTGATTCACCATCTAAATTCATGGTCTGTATATATGCTATTCCATTTGGATCACTGGTACCTAACAAAACCATGTCACAAGGTATTGTCTCGTCAGCATTTATTTTGACTACCTCTCCAACACATATTTTTTTCCATTTCTTCAAGAAAAAGTAACCAGATTGAAGAACTAAAGCTTCTCGGTTATTTTCTTTTCGATCAGATCTATGTCTCCTCCAGTCCTCATAACCATCTTTTATAGCGGTCACAACCAGCACAAAAAGCAGTGGAAAAAGAGAGACTGTTCTCCCAAAGACAGCTAGAGGAGGAAGTTGATTTAGACCAGCAATAACAAGGAAGTAAATATAAGCTAGTCTGTGGAACTGGATGAACAAATTCTTTGGCAGGAATGTGATTATAGTATACTTGCTAGTCCGGATCTCATTCCCTGTGAACTCATATTTGTTATTTGTCCTCCTTGGGTCATTGATATATACCAATCTGGAGTTGTCCTGGTCTGCATATGGTTCTTCCAGACGCACACTTTTCTGGTGGGCCTGCTGATATTTGTCCAACTTCTCATGTCTGGTAGAAGCAGAAATTTCTAAGGATGATGAAAATCTCTGCAGCTCCATCATACCCCAAGACACCCGTTGGCTTCTGTCTCGATGTGGGCATTCCAGTACTGGTTGCAGGACCACATTTTCATTCAAGTCAGAGTTGGTGTCATCTACTTGTCTTTGAAGAATATCATTATTTTCAAACAAGGTGGCTCTTACTTCATTAGCTAAGCTCAACGAGTGACTTGAGCCCAAGGTTGGAGGCGAAGAGCGTACTTGATTTGAAGAATTAGCACTACAAATGGGTGAAAAGTGCAAGGGCTGGTCCAATGTCATATAGGACCATCCAACACGTGTATGTGCATGCAGAATAGGAAAGCTTCCCAAAATTGATGGAACTGTTTTAATTATAAGTTGTGTACTCGATAGCTGATGCACGATTTTTCTAATATCTGCTGCTAAAAACCATATTCAGCTCACTTCTGCCACAATATGATTCACCAACATCATCCAACAAGCAAGCAATTCCCTTTCCTTTCCATCCAATGCAAAGGAAGGTCAATTTATTAATCAGGTGCAAACTCCTGATACGATGAAAAGGGAGAAAATTCTCAGGTTGAATCCAATGGTTTATTTCTTAAAGAAAAGATTCCTTGACTAAGAAGAAACAAGCACTTGCAATTGAACAAAAATAAGCTCACAAGAAAATAAATGAAGAAACCTAGAATTGGGAAATCAAAATCATCAAAAGCTGCTTTCTCAAATTACCATCTTTTAGCAGATGAATCGGCACAGCCGACAGTGCTGCTTTGCACAAAATAATCCTCACTGCCCATGAAACAGATCAAGAATCCACATCCGTAAAATCAACGTCAATTTGAGCCCCGAACCAAGAAAACCAACAAAAAACACACGGGCAAAAAGAAAGTCTGCTTTTTCAAAACAGATGAGCCAATCGCGATCGACCTTCCCCCAACAAATCGATCGCAGGCGGCGCCACGCCAGCCGTCAGATTTAACCCGCGTTCTTCTAAATAAAGCGCATTTCCACTTCAGAAACAGATCCTGAGACCTCAAACCAACAAAGCCCGCCCAAAAAAAGAACTCACACTGACACATCCCACACACATACCTTAAAATAGAAGGTCGATCGCGATCGACCTAACCACACGGATCAAACTCCGCCGCCGACGTCAAGCTCCGGCGGAACTCCCCCCTGGAGCAAAATGCCGCGAGATCCCTCCCCGAATCGGACAAAATAGCGGTCAGATCGGGGCCTCGCCTTGGCAGATCCAAAATCGAAATCACGCCCACCTCTGGACCGGACTCGGAGGCGATCGAGCGGATCTCTCCACCAGCCTTTTATCCCCCTCCCTCCCAGCGATCAGAAATCGCAAAAGGCAAGCTAGGGTTTGGAAATCGAGGAAGAGGCCCCCTGCTCCTTTTCGTCCCCACCTTTTTTCCCCAATCGAGAGTCGAGAGAGAGAGAGAGAGCGTGTGTGTGACAGAGAGAAGGGAGAAGAAAAAATGGACGACGCAGCGCGAATCCTTCACTCGTTTCTGCGGAGGGTTTATATAGTTCCGCTCTTGAGCCACTTTCTTCTTCCCAAACTGCCCTCCGCCTCCCTCTGTATTGACGAAAATAACCCCGGGAGAACAAGACACCGCCTTCCTCCTCCTTTCTCAGCAGTGGTTAACGGTCACTGCCGGTGAGTTTAACCACCTGCTTCCATAAATTGGAAAACTACCATCAACCCCCCCCCCCCAATACATATTTTAAATTATACGTATTCAATTTAAATTAAATTTCAACATCAATTTAGTCCAAATACCTGCGTACATTTGAGCAAATTATTACTACTACTTTAATGGATTTAGTAACATTACCGTAACAAAAAAGACAATACGAAAATTAATAAAATTAAAGAATGCATAATTGCATGGAAGGGCAAAACGGTAAATATCGCATGTGTGCGGGAGGGGGTATTTTTTAGCGTGAGGGTGAACGGAAGGGAACCGGAACACCGACGCTAGAATTTTATGTATAAAGTGTGCTTTTTTTTTATATTGACGAGTGTGTTTTAATGAATTTTTTTACAGCTTTTATAAGGTAATTTAATTATTCTAATTAGATCCATGTATACTTTAATTTAGTATGAATCTAATTGCTCTAATCAGATGATATGTTTATTTGGTGAATATTAAATTCATTATCTCTTTTAAACGTTATTTAGATAAAAAATAAAAGTCTTTGTGTTTAAAATATTATTTAAATAAAAATAAAAAGCTTTTAAAGATTGGGTTGCAATGGATCCTAATCTTTATGTATAATTGACAGGTGGAGGGAGATTGTGTTTATGTTGGTGTTGTAAGGTGGGGAAGGCAACGCCTTTTAAAAAAAAAGAAAAAAAAAAGACGGTTTTTCTTTATAGACGTGCATGCACGAAATAAGAAGATTATGAATAAAAGAGTTTGTTGTAATTGAAGAAGAAGAAGAAATAGATGGACATGCTGTCTCCACAAAACCGACTGAGGAGATGAGCTCAACACGTCCGCCCTTCCAATTAATATATATATATATATTGAGGAAAAAGACAAAACAGCAAGACAACAATTTTGATAGTGGCTCGTGATATTGATACTTTTAATACAGAAATAATTGCCTTTAACACCGTGTACTATTTATCTAATTTAGATCCATTCTAAATTTATCACTATATATATATATTCTATCTTTCATTCACTTTAGCTATCTACACAGTATATGTTTCTTTAATTAGAAGATTTTTTTATACAGAACATTACGAATTTAATATTTATTAAGTTTTAAAAAAAACTTATTTATAATTTCACTAGTAATCTAGCTCTATCTAGCTCTTTTTTAAAAAAATTATATTTAAGTATCACTGTATATCATATCTTATAAATTTTAAAACTCTTTTTTAAAATTATTGTTATAAATTTTAACTCTTTTAGAAATTGCATTTAAGTATTTGGTTCTTTCCTATTTTAAATTATATTAAGAAAATGTTTAAAGTTAAAAATAACCACAACTTCGGTCTAGTTTGATGGTTGTCCGGCTGATGTGCATAAAATTTCGTACCAAATTTTAAAGATTCGACCTCTTTTATGAAAAAGAAAACCTTTTTTCTGAACAGAAAGAGTCAGAGCTAGTACATTTGTGCAAATATGTCACGGTTTGCCGATACATGCAATAACTATAAACCATGGCGAGCTCAAATTTATAGCAATTGGGGATTACAACTCAATGCTTTAATGCTACAATCTGACTAATCCATGGCTTGAATACATCAATTTAACCTCAACCAGGAGGAACAATCATATAAATATATACAGAAACAATTAGAAGCAATCACTGTGGACATCGCTTGTTGACGGTATATACATGGTTAGACGACAACTTGCAACTTTTTCCCACCATTTGGCAAAGAACTTTGGCCAAATCTCTGACTAATGAACGAAATGCATCTTTCCCTAGATCCTAATGAACCTCTCTGATCGTATTACTGGCTTGTTGAGTTTGCAGGCATCTGAGAGACAAGATGGAAATATGTTGCACCCAAAACATTACTGCAAGTTGAGTTGACCCTCTGCTAGTCTCCTTTGAGCGGCCAGACCAGCTGCAACGGCAGGGGGCAGGTTCCTTAACCTTGTGCGGGGCTCGTTCACGTCTTCTCTCAGTTCCGATGGGGTTGTCAAGGGAAACAGGGATTCCACATCTTCGAGAGTCCAAACAGGTTGGTCCTGGTTTTTGCTAACTTTGGCACTGATGACTGAACTGACCCTTCTCGTCAAATTCAACTTGTATATGCTCTCTTCTATTGAGTTCTTGACCTGTCATCAAAAGGGAGATCAGATAGGAAGTGAGGCAAAGATGACGATTTTGATAATTTAGGGAACAGGCTCCGGCACTTACGATGAATCGGTGAATGTATGTCTTCTTGTCCTGCCCAACTCGGTGGACGCGGCTGATCGCTTGCGCTTCAGCAGCAGGATTCAGCAGTGGCTCGATGAGGATAACGTGCTGTGCTTCCAAAAGATTGAGACCATTTGCCCCGTGTTGCACTAGCATCATCAGGACTTGAACAGACTTTGATACGGCTGGCTGCCTTTTTGTTTTCTCGCCTTGGGCGCATTCTAGCCCTTTAAATTGTGCTATTGCTATTTGTGATTTCCTGCAAGTAAACTGGTTAGCATTTTCAAGGAATGATTATGTGCATACTTCAAACATGTTGAGTATGAACAGATCATGAGATCAATGCTGACAAGTACTTTGGATCTGATCAAATTTAGTACGTTATCAAGGTAAGATTTGGAGTTAATCCTGATATTGAGGTTTTTTTTCTTGAAAAGTAATATAGGATCCATTTCACCAATCCCAAATAATACAACTACTTTCCAAATGGAAAGTTGTACGCTAGATGACTAAAAAATAGGAACAGAAAAACATAAAAAGAAAATAGGCGAGAAAACAGAAAAATCAGATCAAAACAACAAAAGACATAAAAACAAAAAACAGAAACCCAGCTAAAAACAAAAACACCAAGTAAACATAGAGAACACAACTCCTTTATTCTGGTCTTCTAAGGTGGCCTGTAAGTTGTGAACGCAAGAAGGGAGGTGGCTTTTTCAGCGGCACCCTTTAGTGCCATTATTTTTCCTATAAAACACTTGGTATTCAGGTTTTAGGCCAGTTCATTCTAATTCACCCTCCCACACGTAAGGAGTACTAACAATATACACATGCCAAGACCCTTTCCTACTAATAATAATAGATTATTATGTGAAGCCTGCTAATGTACATTTGTACTTTCAATATCAATGTTGTGACTGTTGTCTAAATGTGTGATAGATCCCCCGTATGTAGGACAGATTTTTTTGAATTTTTGATATAGCAAAAGATATCAATTATGTTAAAAGGATAATTTTGTGAATTTATTTGATAATTATTTTTTCTTAAGTGTTCTTCTTCTAAATTTAAGGGAGATGAACCTACGTTCATGCTAAGCAGATTTGTGCCATTTTCTCTACCATCTTAGCAAATTTGCGAACCAACTACACACGCAGTTGAAATATGAAACTCAAGTTAAAAGCCCATATTAACGTACGTTATATGTGACAAAATATATTAAAAAAACATTGAACAAAACTTAATTATATCAAAAAATGTGTACCTGCCACCTTTCATCCTAACAAATGTGATATTGTTAGCAGCTAAGGCATGTCCCAGCACATCAAGAACATCATTCCAGCTGGAGAACACAAGAATTTTGGCTTCTTGATCGTTGGAAGCTATCCACAGTATTCTTCTTGTAATTGCTTCAATCTTAATTAAACAAAACATTAAATAAGCACTGAGAATATACACAATGATGTAAGAATGGTAAGGTACTTAACAAGAATTGCTTAATATTACATGGTTGCTTTTAAATTTTAAGAGGGTAACCAACAACCGTAAAAGTTGAAGCCATCAGCAAAAGATATCTCTATAGTTCAACTACCCCTCTACTGGCAAGACTAAGATAATGCTCGGTATGTTGAATCCAAGCATGTGCAAGCCAAAGATGATATGCTATACGTTTCCGCATATATGGGAAATTAAATGGACGAAAACAAATAGGATAGTGCCAATATACAAACTCATCAACTACTATAGTAATGAATGATCTAATTTGGTAGCCATAATCCTGTAGCTAAGTTATTAAGGATAGTAAACATATACATGATGTAAGAGTGCCCTTCATATTAACTGTTATATAATAAGATAATAATATTGTTAAACTATAGGATGAGGTCACTAAGGTACATGGTCATAAGGTTTAAAATATGTTGGTAAAAACAATATCTGATATATGTTTTGCAGGTAATTCTATACATTAAATAAAATTTGAGAAGCCTCTGATAGAATGACAGAATCGTACCTTTGTTCCATACGATCCTTGAACTGTGATAGAGTTCTCTGATTCAGCTTTAGTTTTAGAAGTACTTGATCGTTGAGAATTGCAACCAACGCTTTGTTTCTCATCTACGTATGCAATGTTGTCAAAATCTGTACGCTGGCGGCAAGTGGGACATGCAATCCATTTCCGTTGGTTTTTTCCAGAATGCACTGCTGCACGTTCTGTCATCTCGAGACAGCCTGCAAATATGTGAATATAGGTAGTGTCAAGGGCGATTAGACAAAAGTTCATGAGTCATCAGAAGTGGCATATTAGGCCATCTCTTCTCAGAATAAGCAGCATGTTGATTGAACTATACAAATGATTAGAATCAGAGCTGCCCATGGATAGGAATGTATAGCTTAAATACTAATCTTGAAGGATCCAACTGATGACTCAGTGACCACATGGAAATTATGCATGGTTAATAGTTGGTGCTTGAAAGTAAACATGAACGTCATTGATTATACTTCTGCTGTCAAATTTTACAACGTTCAAAAATCATGATGGCTATCTGAGGAAAAAGATCTATATATAGCAAGAGGAGTAATTTAAGATCAAAAAATCATCGACTGATATAACATATAACGTCTGCAAAGTTATATAATTCTTCCTATTGCTGCTAATAGAATTTTCAAAGCTCCTCAAGGAACAACAAATTTAACACCCTTGTGTCAAATAAGAATAAAAAATGTCCTCAATATATTTGAAATTATGAGAAAGCTTCTCTGTCTAGCCAAATGCATTATCTATTAACTCCATCAGAGTAAATGAATGCAAAGATAAAATTACTCACATTTGCAACAAACAACATGTCCACATTCAAAGACCATCTTCTGATTCATAATTTTCTCCTGACATATAGGGCAAGGCTTGTCATCTGTCTGAAATTCTTTTTCTTTAATTTCAACAGGAGTAATTTTAGCTGTCTCTTGAGGTCTCGAAAATGAACCAGCGCAATCATGATCTTTTATCTGATTAGAGAGAGACATACCCTGGGCAAAATGCATTTCCAGTGTAAAATGTAAAAGTTAAAGTAGAATGTCAAGAGTTGTAAACCATAAATCAAAAAAGAGGACAGCAGTTGGAGAGGATTATATAGCCTCACAAGAAAGAAAAAAATTAAAATGACCAAGTGAACAGACCAAGTCAACAGTTCTTAACAAGTTGTGTAAAAAATATATCCTATATTATCTAGATCTTAATTGTAGAGAGGAGTAAAAAAAAGGGAAAAAAAACGACAGTCTTAAATGAATTTGAAGTCCCGGCAAATAATATACTATTCCTCCACCATTCATTCAAGTCAGTCATAACCCGTATGAAAGGTTTCATGATCTAAACAGTAAGCATTGTCCTGGGTCATTGAGACAGACAAGTCAGGGAAAATTGCACCAGATAGAAAGACCTTGCTCTCGTTACAAGTTCATATTGCAGGACAGGAAGAACCTAAGTTGGATGAAACTTCTACCAAGAGGTAGCGTTACTACTGACCAGGCAGCAAGTTTATTATTTGGTTAACACATGGCAAGAGTGATACTGCATAGAGATTGAACTACTTCCCAAGGCATACAGTTTGTAGCCAAGGTTGTAAAAACTGTCCTACCGCTCTGGGGCTCCTATTTACCCAAGACAACAGGGTCACGGACCAGTCTTTTACTGGACCAGATAATACCACTGCCTTCCTCAGTTCCACTGCTTTATTCTCCGCAAGATCAAAACTTTTAATCCTAGCCACAGCCATCATCTCCTCCTCCCTCACAAGAAGCCCAACACACTCGTAGACCTTGACAACACTGTTAGCCAATATCAAAATTGCTTATTTGAAACTAATATAACTCATTATTTTTTCGGTGCCAAACAGCAAGAAATACAATTTAAAATATTTTTTCTATGTTTTCTTTTAGTTTTCTTCCTCTCTTCAGTTTCATTTTTTCTGTTTTTTTTTTTCCTTTGCTCCATTTTTTCTTTCTTTCCTTCTCTATGCTATTTCTTTTTTATCTCTGTTTTTTGTTTGATAGAGAGGAAGTGGAATACAAGTGCCACTACCTACGTTTATTGATGTGGTAATGGATTTGTTGTTTATTCTTTTCTCCTTTGGAATTTTAGTTGTACCATTTCAGATTGATGAATTAAATGCAATCTTACCATTTCAAACGAAAAAATTCAAAAAATAGCAGCACTTCTAATGCAGAATGGTTAAATGATGTTGCACAGACTAAGGGAAGCATTAAACATAGAAAAACATATTTCAGTAAGGATGCTATGTGGATAGGCGGAGAAGATGATTCCTATGGGGCAAAAACGATGAGCAAAAGTGCACACTCAACCTAGTTAATTGGAAAGTGGTCACTATAAAAAGAGAAAATGGTGGTCTAGGTGTTCTCAACATTTGTGCACATGATGATGCTAAATAGGCTCTTGGATGTGAAAGTTGATAATAGGAAGTTCCTCAACATGGGCTAAGGTTGTGCAGTGGAAGTACTTCAGAAGAAATAAATGGTTTATGGAAAGGGACACTATAGGATGGTCGAGCACATGGCGCGCCATAGCAAAGTTAAGAGGGATAATCATATGCAGTCTAGACGATGAAGTTGGGAACGGGGCTGATATAAATTTTTGGTTTGAGCCATGAAGAAACTACAAGAGAATGGCAAATGAGCATAAAGAGATCTTTCTAGCAGCTGTAAATCCAAATGCAACATTATGTCAACTGGCTAGGTGGGAAGATGGTGTGTTCAGGGACTAGATAGTAGTTGTAAATGGTGATATGTCATCAACGGCTATGGAGAATTTCATTGATGATTTGACAAACATACAGCTTAGTGATGGAAACAAACAAATTGGGTGGAGATGGACAAAAAACAAAAAATTCTCGGTGCACTCTATGTATAACTTTATGAAGGAGTCAGGTATAAAGGACACTGAAGTTGTATATTATGGAAGACTAGGCTACCAATTAAAATCAACTTCTTTAACTAGCTGACGAGAAAAGATAAATTACATACCAAGATGCATTTGGTATGCAAGGGCATTACAATTGACGAGGAATGTATCCTATGCAAAGGGGATGTTGAGACTTGAGATCATTTGTTCTATCATTGCCCCTGTACTAAAAAGGGGTGGTATTTATTTTTGTGACGATTACAATTGAAGCTATATGATATTTCACATTTCCCATAGGCCATGAAGAGAGATGAGGATAAGAAATTGATGCAAATCACACAACTGGTAGTACGGCATTGGAGTGTATGGGGCGAGAGAAATAGGAGATGTTTTATGGGGACTTCAAAATCAGCAAGGAACTTAATGTCACCACTCGTGCGTGCACCACCCACGTCTTCCAGACAGGAATCATTCTCCACCCCACGAAGGAGAGGCCGCCCACAAAGTTATCGCTCCCTACGGGATATATATGCTACCATCGAGAGGGTGGAAGAGCAAATCATGTGAATCCCTTGTTTTCCCCTTTAGCAAATAAAGAGAGATAGTGAGAGATAGAGAACTGTAGGCATGCTTGGAAACTCCTCTGTTCCTTCCGGCATCCAGAATACATCATCTCCTTATTTTTGAATAAAACCTTCCTTCTACATAGGACTCTTCTGTTTCTCTTTCCACTTGCCTTCCGGTAAGGGTTTTGGCTTGTAGGCGACGTCGTCAGAGGGGACACCGTCGCTTACAAGCCAAAACCCTTACCGGAAGGCAAGTGGAAAGGGGAGCAAAAGAGTCCTGCATAGAAGGAAGGTTTTATTCAAAAATAAGGAGATGATGTCTTTTGGTTGCCGAAAGGAACAGAGGAATTCCCTGGCGTGTCTACAGTTCTTTATCTCTCATTATCTCTATTTATTTGTTGAAGGAAAAATAGGAGATTCACACGATCTGCCCTTCCACCCTCTTAGTGGTAGCATATATATCCCGCAGGGAGCGATACTTTTGTGGGCGGCCTCTCCTTCATGGGGCAGAGAATGATTCCTGTCCGGAAGATGCAGGTGGTGCATGTGCGGGTGGTGACAAGTCCATGGAGGAAGGCGAACAGTAGGTCCTGTTCAGACATGTCCTTTATGTCCATCCAAACATTGTTGAAGTCCTGGATGTACTCGCGTACCAATCGGTTCTGGTACAGGTTCCGGAGTCGCTTGCGGGCGATCCAAGAGGTGTTAACTGGGAGGAACTATCGGTGCAGTTCTTTCGCCATTTCCTGTCAATCCTTAGATTCATTAATCTCACCATCTTCTTGGGCCTCGCATCGGATCCGCCACCATTGCTTGGCATTACCGTCAAGGTATGCAGCAGCAGTGGGAATTTTGTCCTCCTCCGCTGTCCTGGTCGCCTTGAGATATAGGGTCATGTCCCAGATGAAGTTTTCCAGTGCCTTTGTGTTCCTTTTCCGGGAGAAAGGTTTGGGTTATGGCACCTTTGCGGGGGTTCGGGCGCGGACTCCATTGTTGAGCCGGAGTTCCTAGCGGATCTTCATGAGCTCCTCCTAGAATTTGTCTACGAGGACGATGTCAGAGGGGGAAGCTACGCGGAGAGGTCAGGCGATAGTGTCTTTTTTCTCACCATCTTCTGTTTTCTTTTAAGTTTTATGTCTTTTTTTCAACATCCTCTTAGGTGATAGTGTATCATTTCAGACTGTGAAATGAATGCAATGCTTTTCAAAAAAAAAAGAGTAAGAATGCTAAATAAAAGTGAAGATTTTCATTTTACCTTGAGATAACGTAGTTGTCCTTTGATGCGTTGCAATGATGATAATGAAACAAACTTTTCACTAGATAATTGCAAGCTACATGGAATTAATTCTTCTTTACTTAGAACATTAATAGCAGCAGGCTCATCCTCTGCTTGTTTGAGACGCAATCTTGTGGTAGCCATCTTGATTTCATCATGAGCACGCAATACCTGGGCTTGAGCTCTAGATAAGGATCTTGCATGGGCATATTCCTTGCGCATAACCTAAAATGCATCACACTTAAAAATCATATATCTTAAAATATTTTAATCATGCACTAAAAATCATATATCTTAAAATTTTCAAACATGAACAGTTATGAAAGTTAGTTGTAAAATGTTAAAATGCAGAGAAGCCAATATACTTTTAGATGTCAGGATTCATGACACGAAACCTACAGTTGGATACTAGATATATTAAGCAGTACATTGTCCCAGACCACGTAAAGCACAACTGTGCAAGTGCATAATACAAAGGAGCACGCACCATATAAAAGCAGCAAACATGCATCAAGCACATATATCTAGTATATGTTTGTTCCAGTATATGTTTGTTCCAATTTAAACACACCACTCACTACATGCACATGCCGGCCAGAAAATTTGTTGCTTCATAACCCAAAAGGTGTATGCATGTTTTCACTGTGATTGATTTTATTTATTCATCAAAGGTAGCGTATTAACTTTTTACCTTGGAATCATGGAGGGAATGATTGTGCTAACCTTGATTAAATCTATATAAACCAACCCAAAATAATGATTTGAAAATATATCAAACAGATGTAATACAAGACCCTGAGCCACATAGAAGCTTGTTACATCAAACATTATACGGAACCTAGTAGAGGAGCAACAACACAGTTTTTTTTTCTCGTACTGGAAATGATGATTGACGCAAACAGCAATAAACATGCATTGCCAATGTTAGCTAGTGTTTAGGGCATCGCTCAAAACCAAAGTCTGTCATTTATATGAAAGTTTCAAATTATGAAGTTGTAATCTTATCAATTACAAGTGGTCAGCATGCTTTATGTTACAATTAATAACAACTCGCACAAACCAAGTAAATTTCCTCTAATTAGTATATGGAACTATGAATATGAATGAAATCCACCACACAAATCAAAATATACCTCAAAAAGACCCAAGTGTCTTTTAGCTGATTCCATTCCCCGTTTTCCTATGATTTCCTTAGAATGACTTTTTATGACTTTAAGAGTAGTCTCAAGTTCAGAAGGGACTTTCAATACCTGAGTCAATTGAGATCAAGGAGACAGATATGTAAATGTCATAGTAAATATAATAAATTTTAAAATGAAGCAAATATTTGCAATTCTTGTGCTGTATAACATCCTAAATTAATAGATGCCTGATAGAATATAACATCCATCAAATCTCCAAGAAAGAATTACCAAATATGAAATAAGATTAATTCTGACTTGTTTTCTGAAGATGGAAAATTTTACAAATTAGAAGACAATAAGCATCTGTTATATACAATGAAGCATAGAACTCCATTGGCAGCTAAAACCTCAAGATCTACCATAATCCACAAGCAACCTATATTTTGGGGAAAAGACACTTTTTTTGAAATTTTGCGGTGGGACAAAATATCAAGGTTATCTGCACTTCATGTAGCATTATGGATTTAGAGAACACCAAATTTGACGTTCAAAATGCTGAAAAAGCAAAATCTAGGTACCTTGTTAGAAAAAAATACATCTGATAGCAAATAAATGCAAAGCCAGAAAAAAAAATCAAAAACATTATGCACAAACAACAAACATATATCAAACCTCAATTAATTAGCATTTACCAGTTTTACCTGAATGCCTTCTTTAACAAGACGCTGTTTATTTTTCTCATTCTGAGTGCCAAGCTCAACTGAGGTTTTTTTGTTGCGGAAAAAATGATTTAGCTCAAAGTTACGCTTTTGAACATCCAAAGCCTCCTCTACTGATTCAAACATTGTATAGTTGCTTGCTTTTCTCACAAGAGATAGTCTGGCTTCATATACCTGGAATCATTTCTAGATAAGAGAACACATACTAAATATTCCTCTAGCTAAGATCACATCTCACAAATAACCAACCTGAAAAAGGTCATCAAGTTCACAATGAATGCAAAGAGGACCATCACCATCATCATAACAATTTGGACAATATCTAAGGCGTTCAACATCATCATCCTTTGGATTGTCCATTGTTTGGTCAATTTCTACAAGCCGGTCAATTAATGCTTGCCTAGAATTTTGCAAAGAATCCAGACTAACCTGGATATTGTACATTAAGCCACTTGGACTTTTAAACCTGAATAAAGAAAGGAATACGTTCAGCTCAATGGTCTGGCAGCAAATTGGAAATATAAAATAAAAAACAAATATTGTGTGTGAATATCTGATTTCACTGCTTTGATTAAGAAATCATTCAGCGCACATTCTCTCTGGACCTAAATGCATAGCTTGAGATCTCTAATTATTTATCATAAGCACCTAGGATGAGTTTGCTTCATTGTATCATTGTTCATGGATGTTGTACTGCTCTGCATCTGAGACCCAAGCATTCCAAAATTGCCTCAATATATGGTTACTTTTGTGGTTTTTGCCATCATCAGGACGCCAAGTTTACTTACAAGATCCTAATTTATCGTTATGGCATTAGTGTGTTTAGGGTGAGATGAATAGGAGGTGCTTTAAAGGGGCGAAGAAATCAGCAAGAATGCTTGCTGCTCAAGCAGCAGCATATCATGGTTTTCTTTGATACCCACCTTCCCCCATTAGTTTATTATAAGCTGATCAGGGATGCTTGTGTTTTCTCTTCTTTCCTTTTTCTCTTATTTTCCTTTTGTTTTTGCTCTTTGAAATGTATGTTGTATCATTGCATATTGGTGAAACGAATGAATCTTTTCATTTCAAAAAAAGGATGTTATCTGGGGGAACATCTGGGGGAACAGTAAAATGAATTTTTCCTTGCCATCATCCAGAATCTAGAATGTTTGTTTCATATTCAGATTGAGGACAAAAATCTCCTATTTTACCTTAAAAATGGGTTCCTACTTCAAGCAAAGACTTCAGAGCCTTTAATAAGAGCAAGTAAATCCTAGTTAGTTTATGGTGCACCCATTTTCACCCATTTTCTAGCTCAATATGCAAATTTAGGTGACATTTTATATAGACATACAACAGATTTTCCAACTTGAATAGGAACAGTTAGTTAATAAATTGAGAATCAGGGATAATTATCTTCTCACTAATTGATTAAGGCATTGTTCATAGAGTAAAAACAGGTCGATTAAAGTGAAAAAGGAATTTAAGGTTTTGTGTGGTAATTTATTGTACTGATTAGGATAAGGGAGTAATTTTGGACTATGGTAAAACTGAAACAAACCTTGATGAGACTCTCGATAACCCAGCACTTTGGGCATTTCTGGAAAGAGCTTGCTCAATCTTACGTTTAAGCTCATCTGAAGATTCCTTGTCCTGACTAATAAGTTCAAGTGCATGCAACCACCAAATTGAGCTTTGGTGTTCTAATTCATTCAATATGTTAGAAACCTGGAAAGTCATGTCAAACATCATTCAGACTATAATATCTTTTGAAACATGTATAACAGAAAGATGTGATGCAGACATAAGAGCATATTTTTAATGGTGTCATGTCTTCAAATAATAACTGAAATTAAATGTATATTTTAATTCTTTTGTGATGTTTGGTACAATTAGAAAATTTTTCAAAGGGAAAAAAAGAATGAGCACATAGTTTGAGCTGAATTCATAAATTGAGAAATTGAAAAGTTTAGGTCTTACAAGCAACAGAGCAAGGTTTGAACTATAGGTGTCGGTAGTGTTCTATTAGATTGGCCTTTAGGTTTTTCACCATATTTTTACAGTATTTCCATGCAATTGAAAGCGTTGTCAAGACATTATAATGGAAACAAAAAAGAGAAAGGATACCTGCATGGTCGAAGTTTTGAATTCTTCCTGGGCCAAGGACATCTTCCCAGTAAAGACAGATAAGTATTTCTGTTTAATATTTTCACATGTCTTTCTCAAGCAACTGATAGCATAACATCCAAAAGATACTCGACAAGGAATATCAACTTCTGAACTTATCTTTGTACTATCATCAAGCATGGAGGAAAAACTAGGAGAATCAACTTCCAAAGTATTCACCTCGTCACCAGTGGGTCCTGAGACAGGCCAAGCACCACCATCAGTTGTATTATTCTGTTCCAAGGATGAACCATCTCTAGTAAAAATTGGTCTGTATCCCTTGCCATTTTTTCCTCTTTTCACATAATACTTTTCAAATTTGCCCACAGCAGTTGCTTTTCGCTTCTTCACTTCATTATTCAACCCAGCTGATAAACAATGATGTGAAAATTCAGAAGTAATGGGGATGAATTCAGCAAGATTATGGTGAATGTGTAGATTCAACAAAGGATCCAAGCGAAAATCATCAGAATTTTCATCAGCTAAGGTCAATGCTTCTCTATACAATGACACAGCTCTTTCAGCATCCTCCTCAATTATAGCTATTGCAGCTAGACCGTTCAGTGAACTAACAATTTTCCGTAAAGCGTCCTCTCCTTCAATTTTGGCTTTTCCAATAAGAACCTACACAGATGATCTTGATATTATGATCCTCGGACATTTCATAACTTAAAATGTGATAGATGTAGATAATGGTATAGGTTGAGCATATCACTGACATCCAAGATTTCTTCCATGGTCAATGGATTCTGTTGTAATGAGCAGAGACCAGAGCTCCCTACTTGAGGATGGCAACAAGCCTGACGAAGCTTTAAGAGTGGGCCAATAAGTTTAGCAACATCATTATGTGAGAGAAAGTCATAACATGAAGCATCAAGATCTGCAAAAGAACTAGAAATTGCATCATACTGCTAAATGAAACAGAGCATCATATGAAGTATATAAAGAATATCAAATCAATTAATACCAGAACCAGCCACTCTTTTACGATAATCATCTTTAAGATTTTTTATAATTTCATGGGCATGGCTCACACAAGTCTCATGTTGCTTTTGATAAAAATGTTCTTCAATTGATGAGAAGGTAAGCCATGACAAGCATTCTTCCTGAGGAGGCAGCTGTAGTTCCTCTGCAACATGCACTTTGGACGAACGCCACATAATTTTCTTAAATAAATCATGTACAAATTGCATAGCTACCACATCCCTTCTCTGTCATGCAAACATTCAAAGAATCAAGAAGCAGAAAATATAATAGAAGTCACATTCCACTGAGTGTGGGTAAAATTAGAGAAATCAATGGATGCATTAGGTAAGTAAATTGTAGGCATATATAATCATTCAAGATAGATACACAAGCATATTCACATAGTTAAAGATTAGAAATGAGCATGCATCTTTGTCATGCAATAATGAGAATATAGAGTCTATTGCACGTTTGTACGAGTATAATCATATTCCCAATACAAGCAAAAAATAATTTTGAGTTTCAATATCACCCAGTATGAGCCATATAGTAAAAACTAAAACCATGACACTAGGTAATCTAAGAAATATTAATGCATTCACTATTTCAGAAATTGAAAGTTGTGCAAATAATCACTTGTGATTTACGTTATTTTCAACCCTTTAACATTAGAACAAATAATCACCCAGTATGCACCAGTACACATATACCAGATGACTTCCTGTGTCAACACAAATGTTACCTAAGTGTATTGGGCAGCATGTGCTCTGACTTATGTGGATGTGGACTAACCAGTATTGGTCAGTCTATGAACTGGCCCACACTTGGAACAAAAAAGACTGAGCATACCAGACTAGTTCTAATCCTTGGCCTTATACCGTACATTAGCAAAATTTCCCTAAAATTACAAGCACTACATATCAGTAGGCGTAATAAATTTTATATCATTCAGAGAAGGGCTTGTAGAGATTGCATTGTACCAGTAAATACTAGACCATAATGTTGTCAAAATGAAAGATAAAATAACCCTCTAACCAGGATGGGTACAGAAATGAATTTCAGAAGAGAATTCAGGCATCTCTGTAAGAAAGAAAAATCCTTGAAACGTGGAATTCCCACAAAAAGATTGCAGATGGTAGATTTTGCTGACTAAACAGATAATGAAAAAACAAGCGCAGACCCAGTAGCCTCACCTCATAAGGATCTCTAATAATTTCAACCCACCATCTATAGACATCAAAAGGACTTGCCCTAAGAAAACGCAGAAGCCCATACATGTCATCAAGCCTGCGTTGTATAGGTGTTCCAGTGATACACCATCTATATTGTGCATGTAGACGCATGGCCATTTCTGTCACTGAGGCTTGGTTGCACTCCACCATCTGCGCCTCATCCAAACACAGTCTCCACCAATTTATCCTGGTAAGTGGGGTTGGAACAACAGGATACCTAGACAAATGAAATAAGATAACTTATTACCTATGTTATCTGTTAATTGTTTCACCCATTATATGGGACAAATTTTAGAAACCAGTTCCGACAGAAACAATCCTCTAAGGAGGTTTGCATTTGAAAGTGTCTATGTATAATTTCAGACAGGTGAAATGAATGTAATGTTTCATTTTCAAAAAAAAAAACAAGAAGAAAAGGAGGTTCTGCATCAAAAACAATTTTGCTATTGCAATGGAGCAAATGCCAGACTCATTCCCTTCTAAAACCATGCACATTAAAGATGCTAGGAACTAAAATGAGATTATTGCTTCTATCCACAGCTAAAGTTACCAAATCCCTTAGACAAAGATTTCTCAGATTGTTGAACTCGAATGTAGACATTGCGGTGGTGCTCCAAAGTAATCAAAACCAAATGACCATTCCTTTTTATGGTACACCACAGAAAACCAAATAGTAGACAAGTTACATATTGGTATTTCATACTTTTGTTATAACTCCACATTTTAATTAAAAAAATCATTGATTAAACAGAAATTTTGTTCCACTAAGAAAATAAAGGAAAAACAAGATGCAGCACAAAACAAACAAATGAATTTATAGTTAACATGTTTACCTCTTTTGAAATCTCAAAAAGTGACGATCACCATCATGTCTATCAGAATCATGTGACAAGTCTTCTTTTAGAACATCATAAGTTGTAAGAACAACATCTGCCCTAGCTAGTTCCACCATATCAGTTTTTGAAGTAATCAAAGAATCCAAATTCCTTGCACCTTCATAAATGCATATTTTCAGGGAACCAGACCTTGTATGACTAAATAAAATAAAGAAGATGGTTAGCTCCAGTAACCAAACCAAATACATCAGTCATAGAGTTATCTTAGTGTATTTTCCAATGAGGAACATTAGCTGATTATATTCAGAATGAATGGAGAGGAAATAATAAATGGGGTAAAAAAAGAGAGGATTTAATAAGGTATCTATATGCCAAAATATGTATAAATACGAGATCTGGTGAAGAATAACAAATACAAGATACAGACCAATAAAATTGTTCGTCTGTTTCTGAACTGCAATCAGCTGATAAGATAGTTTTATGTTTCAGTATAAGAATACAAAATATTAGCCATGATCCTAAATAGGAAGACATCAAAAGGAAAAAAAAAGGACTATGGAAGTTCAACAAGCACTGTAGGAAAAGAGATTCAAGACCAATTGGAACTTATTTTTTCATAAGAATAGAGCTACAACTGATGAGGGTGCTAAGCAAATTGATTTAACAGATCCATGGTATCTTGCAACTAAATTACTTATGAACTTAAGTAGAGATCATTCAAAAGTCAAAACATCCATAAAGTGCATCAAGGCAACAAGTGTCTAAACATATCCATGCAAAAATAATAAATTCCCTTGATAATAATAATGCAACGTGTACATAAAGTATACGCTCCTCCAGTTAGAGCGGTAAGGCTCTATATGAGAGGTTGTGGGTTCAAGACTCACCATATTCGAAAATAATAATAATGCAACGTGATTATGCGCGTGCAAGTTATTCTTTTTTCAATGTTTTTCAAACTTTTCCTTCCATGTGGAAGAGCAGATAGAATTAGCCTTCCAAGGTGAAAATTTGCAGCTTGAATTAAGGTGAAAAAAACATCCCTATTTGGTAGTCTATTGATGCAGCAAGCTGTTTGTCAATGTGCTGGAGTGATGAGTATTGAATTTCATCAGGAGAATAAAGCAGGTTGAAAATGTAGGTTATTTCCTGACATTTATTGAAAATGTAGGTTATTTCCTGACATTTATATACTGTTATATATCCTCGTTGAGGTAAAAAAGTGCTGTAAAAAATACTTGCTGAAAAAACCTATAAACATATGCTCCAATCAGCACCAACCTATGATTTATTCTCATCCTATTGAACAATGAATCAAGTTCAGAGAAAATTTCTTGAGGACTTTAATAAGGACAAGAACAAAGGTAAAGGATTGAGATTTATACCGCATTATTTCTGATTGCCACTGTGCCAGGATAGGTGCTGGGCATACTATAAGTGTTGCACCAGTATATGTGTCAAACTTAGCAGCTTCAGTAAGCTCTGAGCACAGAGAGCATATGTGATCGCCATCAATTTCTACGATGTTGCAAATATCTTTGTTTTTCCTATCAAACTTTGATTTGGACAAGACTTTTGCAGAGCCACCTTTACTGTCATTTTCATGCAAAGGTAAACTGTTCTTCTTATGTGAATAACCAACACATTGAGCGTGCTGCCAAGCATCACATAAATCACATTGCACCCACAGACCTCTATATTTTGAACTTTCACTGGCAGCTCCACAGATGCACTCAACCCGTTCTCGTTTTTGTCTTTTTATTTTAATTTCTGTTTGCATACCTTCATTCTGATCTTTGTAAACAAAGCCTGTTTCTAAGGATGGCCTGCGATGAGCCAAGATACAAGCCAGCAACTCAACAGTTTTTCCCAAGCCCATCTCATCTTTCAACAAGAATCCGAATAAAGTCACGATGCCATGAGAATCTCATAGTATCAAATGGTGACAACACATTTCAGGTAATATACCTAAAAAAAATGCTTACCAGCTAAGATCCCACCAGAAACACATGATGAAGATGAATATGGATGCATAGAAATACTTCCACTGAAAAGAAATGAAGTATAGCTCAATTAATGCAGTCAGAAAGATTTTGGCACAATATAGAAATCTATTCGCCATATTCATAGAGGAATACTAGCTTCAACAAGATAATTTTAAGTAAAGTTATATATTTTATAATTCATCATTTCATAAAGGTAAAGATACTAGCTCACAAAGTTCGTCATCCTATTTACTTTGTTCAAAATAATTGTGATATGTTTTCTATATGACTTATTTGCCTTATGTGTCGATTTTCATCTAGCATACTATGTTCTATTCCCTATTGTATGAGGAGGGGGACTCAATTGAATAGTGACTTTGTGGTCAATTCTAGTTACAAAGAGGCCAAATATTCATATCATGTGGTCCTAGGCTTCTAGTGAAAGTTACCATAGCAGATCCATAATCTATCATGACAAAATTTGGCTTCATATTTTGTAAAATCCAAATTTAACTATTTTTTTTGAAAGGTACTTGCAAGAGGAACTATTGAGCATTCCATGTATCTTCTCAGTGCATTCCATGTATCATCTTATGAAGGAGTCGGGTATCAAGGACCCTGCAGGTTGTATCTTATGGAAACCAAGGTTACCAATTAAAATCAACTTCTTTAACTGGCTAATGAGAAAGGATAAATTGCATACCAAAATTCGTTTGGTATGTAAGGGCATTATGGTTGATGAAAAGTGTAGCCTATGTAAAGAAGAAGTTGAAACTCAAGATCATTTATTCTATCATTGTCCCTACACAAAGAATGGATGGCACATATGTTTACAACAACTGCAAGTGGAGCCATACAATATCTCACATATGCCATGGGTCATAAAGGGTAATGAGAAAATGAAATTGTTGAAGATTAGCCGACTAGCAGTATGGCATTGGAGTGTATGGGGGGAGAGGAACAGGAGATGTTTCATGGGGACTTCAAAACCAACAAGAAACCTAGCCATACAGGCAGCTAATGCTTTCACATTTTTCGTGTCTCATAAGCCACCGTAGAGCATTTAATGTTCGATGTAATATAATTGCAGGGGGTGTTGTCCTAGTGCATGTTTTACTTTACTCATTTGTATTTTCTTCTTTCTTCTCTTCTCATTCTATCTTTGATGTTCTATTTGTTTCTTTCTTTTCACATCCCTTTTTGGGATGATATATTATATCATTTCAGAATGGTGAAATGAATGAAATGTTTTCTTTTCAAAAAAAAAAAAAAGAGGAACTACTGAGCTACTGATAGTTTTGCAAAAGCACACCCACTTGTTTGACATAAACATTTTCATCTCAATTGTATACTGGTGGAGTTAACAAGTCATGCTTTCTCAATCTTTGAAGTTTTGGCCCACATAAAAATATTTACTGTAAAAGAATATGCAGATACTTAGATTTCATGTCCTTGTTTATAGTTACCGTGTCTAGATGTATTCTACAGTAGTGACTAGCTAAAAATATCATGTTTATAATAGATAATCTAAAAGTTAGAATCCAACTCTGCATCTTCAATTTTGTTAATACCCAAAGTTCTACCAATGTGTACCTCTTTAAAGAAATCTTACTTGAATGGGTTGTAAAACATTTTGGAATTGTCATCAAGAAAAGGAACTGGCACGGAATATGGAGAAGATAGCTGGATTGATATTTTTTCTCCTGAAACTTTGTTAGCTGCCTTCTCTCTCTGAACCATCCAATAAGCTGCACGCCGCTGGTAAGGTCTTAGACAAGGAAGCAAGTCAGGAAATTCTTCATCCAGCATAGGCTCCTCCCTGATGGGGAAAAGATTAGAAACTAAATTAGTTAAGAAATAAGCTAAATTTTCTTAAATAAACCAAGTTCCATGATCCCATCTGCATGTAATAATGACAATAAGCAAATTAACTTAGGATCACTAGTTAAAGATTGGGCAACAGTCAGCACTCACCTTGAAGGCTTAATGGCATCATAAAAACCAGAAACATCAAACTGAGCATGCTTGCTTTGGCCATCAGTAACAGCTTCATCAGCCTGCACAACAGGACCTACTAATTCTAATCCATATATAGCTTCTGAGTTTGTAACCTCAGGGCGTAACCAAGACATAACATCCATCATGCTCTTTCTCCAAGGCTGCCTCAGAGTTTCTAATAGGGAATCACATGCATCAAAAGCATTTTTTAACACCTCTACTCTGAAACGAAAGGATAGAACATCCCTGAAGTCTTCAACAACATGAACAAGCCTCAATGTCATAAACTCCATACTCACCAGGTGTACAAGACCTGAGACACTCTCGTCAGGACCATCAAAAGTACCAGAGAATAAAATGGAACAGTTTCTTCCATGAGTTCCATCCTCAGTGTTATTGTCCTCTATGACAAGATACTCTAAAAAGATGCTATCTGATGCTGATATCACAGGCCACTGACCTAATCTAAAGCTACCTTCCTTTACGTTGCATAACCGGAATCGAAGTGAAAACTTAAATTTATTGAAGCTTTCTTTAATTAGTCCATAATCAACTATTCCATCAGAAAGTTTAGCATCATTTAGAATTACTTCAGCTACATCAAAATGTTCACTGTAATTCCAATTGCTGCAATCTAAATCAATATAAATAGGTTTGCTACATTCACAATGTTCCTGCTCATCATCTGCACCTACTTGTTTGCTTGAATTACTATGATGCAAATGTTGCACTTCACTACAACTTGAGATATTGATTTCAGAAATTGTCTGTCCTGACCTAATTGGCCTGGACTTCTTTCTACCCATCTTTCCAAGCGAAGGGGTTATACGCTAAAGTCCTAGTCACTATAACTGGGAAGGATAATACCTGAAAAGCAAACGGTGTTTATTGATTAGACTATCGAGAACTGTGAGCAAGTAGATTATAACTAATTAAATTTACAAAAGTTTCACTGCTGAATGGACATCTCTAGGCATAAGAGTTGGACATCAGAGCTTCAAATAAACTACCCGGAAAAATATATTTTATAAGAAAAGTAGTTCTTTCACACCCAATGATATATTAAAACATAAGATAAAGCAATGGATACTCCAATAGAATAATAAAGAGTGCTTAGATTCCATGAAAGGGTTTATCAAGCTAGGATAAGGGCAATTTTAAGAGCACTAACAGTGCTGCAATAAAACCACAACTATATTCTGCAAAATATTAGCTAAATTGTTGGATCAGTGAATTTCTAAAATATTCGCCATCAAGAATTCAAAGCAGGAGTTTGACTTAGCACAATCATTGAAAAGTTCATTTCCCAAAGCCTCGCCGATACTACAGGAATTACAATCCTCTGATATCCAAAGCATCTACCAACAAAACCAGATAAATATAATAAGATCCATCGAACAAAACCACCAAGCATCTACCAACAAACTGAAGCACAACGGACCCTAATTTGCATCAAAACGATACATTTGGAAGTTATAGTATGAGATTCGAACAAGCTCATCCTTTTTGCAGAGAGTAAATGAAAATTTTCCAAGTGAGAAAAATCAAAAATTAAAAACTTGAACAAGTCGCCAAAGATGACCCAAAAAAAAAAAAAAAAAAACCTTGAGTAGGTACCTCGGCGACGAATTCCCGACATTAACAGCACCGACAACTTCGAAGACGTTGGCACGCAGGAAGAGAACGAAGCGAGCAAGGAGATCGGTCGCGGAGAGAGTCGCGAGCGAGTCGTCCAGAACCGGGAGGTTTTTGGGTGGCGCTTGGAGAGCGGAAGTCCAAGCGGACGGAGGTGCTTCCTAACGGTGAATAAATGAAGGCAGATCCGAGGGCTGATATTAAACAAAAAATCTGCTTTAAATTGTTTTCCCCTTGATGACGTGGCACCTGGCGATTCGTCCAAATTGTTCGATTTTTCTTTTATTAATTCTCTATACGCTTCTGCAATTCCTATTTAGTTTCTGTTTTTTTATAATTGACATTTTGACGTATTTATTATAAAAGTTGATAAATTTTTGAATGATTTCAGGTCAATTTAAATGTGATTAAATTATTTTTCAAAAAAAATATAATTCTGCTAAAGTCTTTGAAATATAAAATGTGATAATAAAGTATTATTCACAAGTAAAATGTTAGTTAAGGCTGCCAAATTTTTATACATCTTTACATTTTTCAAGTTAAGCAAACAACCAAGGAGCTTCTTCTTTTTTCCCACGAGTTTTCACAGTTAAACAGCTGCTATTAAAAAGTATCATTAGAGCATATAGTTATCTCTGCAAGTGTTAAATTCACGATCAACCATGAAGTACACAGATATTTTAAAAGTTTATCATTTCAAATAAATAACATAATTAACGAACAAGAGTGGGCTGATACGATGATTTGCAGCTTCTCTGCGGATTTGCTAAAGAAAAGGTAGGAGATTATTTTCTGGATATAATGTTTTGAACATTACAGGAGCTTGAATCCATTAGTCAAATCCACAGCATTATCTATTTCTTTGGCCAGTTTCTCTGCTTCTCTAATAGTTCTGGAATGGAAAGTTTAATACTGATTAAAATTACATTCTGACTAAATTTTAATTATAATTATAATTATAATTAGAACCACACATATTATCTTATATCAAATATGCTATTAACAGAAACATCTTTGCTTCCTCTGGCCGATTCAAATTCCCTTATGCTCTCCGTTGGAGACATCTCTTCCTCTACTCAACTCCTTTGGCTTCTCAAATGCCTAAGTGATTATTGCAAACCCTTTTTTTAAAGAAAATTGACAAAACTAAGTTATCAGGGAGCCGAGATAAAATAATTACGTTCCTATTTATAAAGTTACATGACAATGGTTTTTATCACAAATTAATTTTTAAGTTTAAACACGTGAAATTCTCATGTGGATCTTAAAATGAAAAATATCATTAAAAATTATATATTATTATTCATGCATTAAATAAGAAATAAAAGTAACCATGTAAATATAGTAGCCCAATTTCTATATATCATAATATCAAAAAATAATATAAAAGTATTTACCACCTTATTAGTACGTTATTATATAGTTTAAATTAAGAGCATGGTAAATTATTTATCTGAATCAGTATGCTATAAGGAATCTCTTCATATCCTAAAAATATTTTTTTAAAAAGCTAAAATAAGAGAAACAAAACTCAATTACAAAATATAACATATAGCGCATAATATCACGTACGAATGATAAGGAGAAAGAAAATTTTATTTTATTTATAAAAAAGCCTCAGTTCAGATTGTTTGATTACATTAAAAAAATATTAAACTAGAAAGTACACAAATCTGTGTGTTTCCACTTATTTAGTACCTCTTTAATTCTACTACATGTTAAAATGTTTAAAACATAAGAGAGGAGGAATTAGTTAACTACACCGAAGAGAATGAAGTGACAGAATACATTCCAATTAGAGTGGATAGTATAACATTCACCATGCTCACTCCAAGATCCAAACTGCTTGAATCTGAAGGCGTACCTGAATTATTTAATAAAAAAAATCAGTATAATATATAAAGTGTTCCTATGAAATATAAATCTATAATTTTTATTATTAAGTTTTATGTTTGTACATTGTTAATTGTATATTCTTTTATCAAGGACAAATTGTAAAAAAAATTTATACTGCAAGTTTTATAATTTCTTAAGTTGTTTTTTTTTACTAACATAATTAAATTTATCTTATATATTTATCTACCTACTTATAAAACAACTTTTTTCCTCTACCTTGCGGAGCAGGGGGAGGAGGTGTGACAGTATCATTTCGATTTGGAGGATGGTGATGTGATGGTGCTGCAGCTGCTGATGGACCCGGAGAGGCTGCGTAAAAAAACAGAGGATTTAAAAAATATAATAAGAGATGCTTGATAACTATTTGATCGAAGAAGTACAGAATATACACTTCTTTAATTTAAGTAACTATTTTTTCTTAGGACTTAATTTAAGCAACTATTTGATTGAAGATCTAAATTAAAAAATATGACTGCTGTAATATTATAAGGTTCTTTTTTAGATTTGATAAATCTTAATAAAATATAATTACTAATTATTTTAATCAGATAAATATACACAGCTATAAAATTTATATATTTATTTGATAGTATAAAAATAAAATATTTAATAATAAATTTATTTTAGAAATTTTTTTAGGAATAAAAATAGGATAGAAAATTATACATTTTTGATAGTAATATAAGAATATGAGCTATTAACGCAGCTTTTGCAATCTCATATATGACACTGCCACTCGTCTGGTGCGGATGATGATGACCTTAATTTGATGCAGCAAGATCCACTTATATCTCTAAGGAGGTATAAAAATAGGAAGAATTCAACAAAAAAAAAACCAATGAGTTTGTGCTGTTCAGGAAAGAAAAAAAGAAAAGAAAATAGAAAGTGAAATCCTTGTCCTGAAAACTTTTTTTTTTTTAAAAAAAAAACCCTTCTCCAAATACAGAAACAAAAAATGACGAAGAAGATAAAGATAATAACGACATCATATAAAGCATAAGAACAAAGCAATGCATATTGTTCTTACCTGCAGTGCCGCCCCTGCATCTGTTCAGATCCGGCGCCGGAAATCCGCAGCGCCCGGGGAGCTCCATGAGCTGCTCCCGGTCGATGCGGTACTTCTTCAGCGCGGCCGCGCTGTCGAAGATTTCGCAGAGGCAGTCGGCCTCATTGTCCAGCGCGTTGTTAAGCGCTCGGCAGCAAAACTCCCCCGGGTTGGGATCCTGCGAACCCAGGGCGGACATGCACGGCATCAGCTTTGTCAGGCACTGCGGCAGGCCCCCCGCGCCGCCGCCCCCCTGGGAGAGCACGGAGGAAGCGCACGAAGAGAAGAAGATGATGGCCGCGAAGAGGACGACGATGGCCTTCATGGCGGACGATCGATGATCAAATTATTGCGCTCTTCTTCTTCTTTCTTCCTCTCTCTCTTTCTCTCTCTCTTTCTCTATTCGTGGATTCTTCACAAGGCAAAAATAATATATATATATATATATATATATGGCATATTTCTAAAAATTAAAGCTATTGAGATCTTAGTAGAGTATGAATGAATGTTTAACTGCGTAGCGGTAAACTTGAGATCCACTATTATTGTTGTATAAAGACTTGTGTTGTATTATAATTGCAGAACAGTATACAGAGGATAAAAACAAAAAGAAATTTAAATATTTTAGGTCACCGTTTAATTCTAAATGAAAATTTATTTCTCAAAAGGTTAGAATACTGAGCAATTTCCTCCCCCAAAAATATATTAATTATAATGCAAGGATTTATTTGGGCATACGTGGCGCACTAAGAAAGAGAATTTAAATGGTTACGCCATATAATATACTATATAATATCTTTAAGTGTCCTAAGTCTGAGTATTTCCCCGATTTAATATAATTTTAGGAAGTTATTATAATTTTTAAACCCTATGCATTAGATTTCTATAACTTTAAAACTTTTAAAGAATAAATATAAATATATAATTATAAGTAAATACTGAAAAGTTCCTACAATTATCCCTAAATAAAAATATAAAAAGGTACAAATTAAGATAAAGTGAAAATTCTAGGCCCAAAATGTAATTGCGCATGGAAAGGGTATAAATAATTAAAAACGTCTCTTGATTTCCCGCCCAATTGATCGGGCGTCCGCCATGGCCGCCGAGAAAGCCCTAGCTCTCATCCGCTCCAGGCTCTGCGACCCCGCCTACGTCCACGCCGCCTTCAAGTCCTCCGAGCAGAGCAACTACAGGTGCCTGAAACCCTAGCTTTTCTCCTCCTCGCTCTCGGATTTGGTTTCCCTCTTCTCTATTTATTTTGGTCTTTCTTAGAAATTTGTCTCTTTTATCCATTTCCAGCAAATTGAAGTTCCTGGTGTCCAGCACCATCGCGGACGCTTGCAACAACTCTGTTCTCCTCCTCGGCCCTCGTGGATCTGGAAAAGCTGCAGTAAGGACCGGAAAATGACTTATTATTATGTTTTCTTTTGAAAAAAAAATCACATTTTACTTTCCTCTAAAAAAAAGTCACATTTATGTGAGGCTGATTCGATTTTAGGTAGCAGGTTTGGTCCTTGAGGATTTGAAGGCCGAGCACCCTGATTCGGTGTCCGTTGTATAACTCCTAAGCCTTCAACCTTTTTTACATTTTATTACGTCCTTGTAATTGCGGAATGTTCATTTAGTATCTAGCAACGATTTACATTGTAGGTCCGATTGAACGGACTGCTGCATAGCGATGACAACTGTGCGCTCAAGGTAAGTTCTTGCCTGGACCTTTTATCTTCCGTACTTCGATTTCTTAATATTAATTGTTGAAAATTTTCTGGATCTATTTTTTCATTGAGCAGCAGAATAGTGTCTTGAATTACCGTCCGTTAGATATTAAAAGCCTACATATTCATTTCGCAGCAGAAGATATTTACTTCTTTTTAATTTAGGCTATTGTCGCATTTGATTAGTCCAGCGAGTGCACTATTTGCTGACATGGGCTCGGCCAATGATTATGGAACAGAATTTTTATTTTATCTTAAAAAATTACCATGCTAAGTCTGAAAAATGTGCTGTATTTTACTTGAGAGATTCGAAGTTGAAGTAGTCGATACTTCTTCTTTGTCTAGTTTATATACTTGAAGACATTATTGGTTAATGTGCTTTAGAATAGTCAACAAACGTTTTAAATGTATCTTTGCCGTAATCCTGGAACAGAACCTGCGTGTCAAAATTTCTGTTTTTAATTCCATCTGAAATTTATCTTTGACTATTTTTAGATGGAAATTCTAATTTTCTCTTTTTAATATGAAATCCATTTAAAATTTTTGAATGACATTCATTAGGAATATCTTTTTTCCCCAGGAAATTGCTAGACAATTATGCTTGGAGCATCAATTATCATTCTCTAAGATGGTAAAGTTACTCTTTATATTGTTTTGAGAATCCTAGGTGCTCTGGAGTGCTATATAGTGACAAAAGGATTTTTGAAGTTGATTTTGTGTTGGCCAGGCTTCATCTGATGATAACTCTCAGTTCATGATCGACATGTTAAGGTTGGTGGTATTTTTTATTAATGAGTACTTTCCCTTATATTGGTATGTTTAGAGCATGTTCAATAATGCATACTTTTGTTCTGAACATTATGTTGCGGATAGGGAGTGTGGGTTAGCTCACAAGTCAATTGTTTTCGTGTTGGATGAGTTTGATCTTTTTGCCCAGGTATATGTAGTTATATTTAATGCATAAGAGCAATAAGCACGTTTGTCATTACTCATTCTTTTATTTGCAGGGGAAGCAACGGTTACTTTATAGCTTGCTAGATGCAATGCAAACTCTGAATTCACAGGCTGTAGTCATTGGTGTGAGTTGCCGAATGGTATGTAGAGCTTCAACATTTCTAGATCTGCTTTTTGTTATACTGACAAGAGTAATAAAACCAACAAGCAATACAAGGTTGCAATATCTGAGGAAGACCATTTCTACACAATTAGCTAGTTATATTTGTATAGAGCTAAGCAATCAGGTCATGCTGTGTTTCAGGATGCAGACCAGCTTCTTGAGAAAAGAGTTCGATCTAGGTTTTCTCACAGAAAACTTCTTTTTGTTCCGCCTTCAAGAGAGGATATAAACAGGTGATTCTTTGTATCCTTCAACATTTCAAGATGTATGGATTAGTATAATGTTACATCTTTCCAACAACTTATTTAACTTTTGATCCTTCTTTAACTAATATGCAGATTGGTCGAGCATATGTTATATCTACCAAAAGACTCAGTACTCCCTTCAAAACATATAGCAGAATTCAACTTGTGTGTTCAAGTACTCTTCGCTTGAATCTCATTTAGATATTCAGTTTTGTTTTTGTAGTTTATCATAGCTATATATACAACTATCTTGATTCAAATCATGCTAGCTACCAGTTGTTATGGCCATGCAAGTCTAAGCTGCCAATCATTTTTGATATGGAATTATTCAGGTTTTACTAAATTACTTGTATTTACTCGGTGATTTCCTGCATTTTAAAAATCATGAATATATCTTGTCAAATCCTTACTTTTGAAGATGCTAAGTCTACACAAATGTGATTTCGGTGGTATGACCTTGACGTGCTGCAGAATATTCTGAATGATAAGAAATTCAAGGCGATCCTTGATTCCCTTTTGTATGTTGATGGAACAATTAGCAACTTGGTGCAATTTCTGTAAGTTCTATCATTTTTGTTCTTATCAGATAATTGCAGTACGTTCTTAAGTTTCAGTATCATTATTCATCTTGAGAAAACTGCTTCAGATTCCGAGCTGTGTCCAATATTAATCCAGAATTTGGTTTTCTATCACTGGAGAATTTCAAGAATGCCCAGATAAGTTACCAGAAACAACCGAAGACTGAGAGCCTGCAAGGTTAGTTACGCATGCATCTTTTTCTGTTCAATCATCGTAGATGCCCTTCTGTTTTCTGTTGAGGAGTTGGAATTAGCATGGTTTGGACCTCTGAAGTCTAACCAAAAAATTTGGTTTGCACAGACAGCCATGTCATTTCCAAAACTCAACCATGTATACTGACCTTCTTGGTTATTGTTGTAAATATTTAAAGATATATATGCTTATGGAATTCAAATGTGGTTGCCTAAGCTCAAGTTTCCCTTGACCGAACAGACCTTGGTTTCAGATACTCCTGTAAATATTTGTTTTTTTCACATTCTTATTAGAGTTGCATTTGAAACATGGTTAAGCAAACCATCCATTCTGAACTTTGTAGTCTTACATCCCAAAATAACTAGATACTTTTCATGAATAATCAGATGCTTCAATTCTGGAGCTATACATTCTAGTGTGTATGAACAGATTGGAAAGTAAAGAGCAGAACTCATACAACTTCAATTCTGTAATGAAAGGTAAGAGCAGTACTGCTCTTCTTTTGCCTTCCAATTTTATAACTGATTCTGGTGATGGCTGCTGAAGTGGATAACTTCTTCTTTAGAGTATAAAGCTATACATGATGCCTACAGGACCTCTGACAATTATGGAGAAACAGTCTGCCTGAGGGTGGGTGTCTTAATATCTTAATCGTGCAGCATCATTTATCCTCTGAGGGACCGTCTTAGCGTAACCTGGTTTTATTGCAGGCCTTCGAACATCTTTTGGAACGAGAGTTGATCAGTTACGTTGACCACAGGGCACGGTTTTTGTCCATCGAGTTCCGACCGGTCAAACTTTTGATTTCATCGCATGAACTGTATTTGGGACTGAAATCAAACTCTTCATGCCCTGTAAGTTGTTCCACTGCTGAAAATTATCTGCCTCTATTTATATTTTCCTTAGCCGACGTGGATGTTAATTCATTCTATATTTTGAGCTGATTGTGTATCCAAAGTTATTATTTCCATCATCTTCGCTCGCTGGAACCAAGACCAATCAATAGCTGAAGAACTAAATTTGGAGAAAAAAAAAGGATTTAGGAACTAGATTATAAGTTAATCTAGTGTTCGGTAACCTTTAGCATGCTTTTTTTCTTGCATGGAATTTAAGTTGACAATGATATATTGTTCCCTTGCAGGCAATTCTTCAGAAGTTGTTTGATCATGAAAACTTCAAATAGTAGAATCGACAGATCAAAAATTTCTCAAAGATGGGGGAAGATATGCTTTGAAGAAAAAAAGATGTTTGCCGGACCATCTGAGCTACAGTGTAGTGTTATTCTTCAAAGATTGCTCGGTTTTGCATAGCCAGGATGTTATGTGATTTGAAACTGTGATCAAAATTTCGACTGTTAAGTTGGTACCTAGTCTTCTTTTTCAAATCTGACAGAAAAAATAGGTTGGATTCATCAAAGTTAAAATGTTACAAGATTGCATCCTTCTTTACGTAATTCTTGTCCCGCTGACGACTAATCTTCGTACATGATGTACACGCAGATGTCTAGTACAATATGGTCTCTGGATTACAAGTTTTTTTTTTGTTTTCTACAAGAAAAAAAGGCCATCAATTGTGTTGCTTTCATGATTGACGGTCCCGTTTGAAGACGATCACCAAAGCTGTGCAGTTGTCTTTGCAGCGTCTTTCGCGCACGGCTTCCCTAACGAGGCGACGAGCTGCAGTTGTAGCAGATGCCTTCTCCTGGGGCAATAATATCCAATCAAATATTTGATAAGATTGGAACTAAGCACAACTAGCGACATCCCTAAAATGATACCTGATAGATGACCAAATTAAGCTAAATTGTTTGCAACAAACCAAACCACAACTAAAGTAGAATTATAGAAAAGTATCACGTTTTGATTCCAGCTAAACTACTTTCCAAATGAAATTGGATGGCTAAATCATTAGAAAAAACTTCAGATACGATATAACAATGAAGCATGGTGCTACTTGGTAATGCGATGACTATGTTCTTGTTACCTTTAACTGTGTCTGAACGAAATCGACAGCATCACTGGGTCCAAAAACCTGTTTTCGGAGATACATTCGAGGTAAGTGCACATTGAATCGGCTCTTTTAGATGGAAATAAGGAATTAAGATGTTACCCCCCACAAGCCATCACAACCAAGAATCATGAAGTGCTCTCTTTCTGTCAGTTCAAAAGAATGGACATCAGGAGTTGCAATAACTCCAACCTGCACGCAAGTTTCCAAGTATTTTAGCATCTTAAGGTGATAGAACAAAACATACGAGGAACAAAAATGAATCGGAATAAATAGGAAATGATTTTGTTCTACCTAACATTTCAAATATTGTCTTAAGCTAATGAAAACTTAGAGTCTTAACTCTAGCTTTCTACGAAAAGTGAACCTAAGGAAGAACAGCAACATCATCGTTAAAGATATTGAGGAAAGTTCAGGTACAAACTAATTTAATAGGTTCTAGTTGGCAACCTTCTTAAATTGCCTGTCACCAAACGCTCTAGAAACCTCAAGTCGTCCCTGCAATCTTCCATTAGAACCCACAGAACCTCCAGCCTACATAAGTAAGCAACAATGTTATCGACCAGTTGACCACAAAATAATTGGTATAACCAAATAAAATAATATCGGGCTCCAATAACAGGTTCATATCTGAAAGCAATCAGAGATCAAAATGTTCAGGTAGTAGCGCAAAACAAACAGCATTATGTTAATTTGATTGAAAAAAGAACTTCAAGGAAGATTATTGATTTTATTTTGTGACAAATAATTTTAGTAAAAGATCATAGAAATATCAAGATTTCTATGATGTATAAGCAATAATTGCCAGTTAGACTCGTTGCTTTGTAGCAAAACCATGTAGATTTTAATGCTTCTGTATGCGGACAGATTCAGTAATATAGGTAACAAGCTCTTATCAAGGATATAAAAATTGTCACCTTCTGTATGCGGGCACGTTCTTGAGGATAAATTGCTTTGTGTTCCCTTGTCACGACAATAGCCTTCAATGAAGACGATGAACCAGTCTCATTTGATACACTTTGTGATCCCTCTATACTAGGTGAGCGTGCCAATACAGCTTTAGCATCCCCAATGTTAGCAACAAAGACCTGGATGAATCAGTGCACAGATATAACTTTGGAGGAACCACATCTAGAAAGAAGTACCATTTGACACGGCACAAAGATTAGGGACTATGTTAAATTTGTTTTTAGGATCAAATTCCTTGAGAAGGAAAAACTTCAGCATTCTGTAGCATATAAAATGTAAATGCATGTTTCCCCCAAAGTAATGTCAGATAAATCAATATTATAAAAGGTCCTTCAAAGAAGTTATGGTAGCTAACACCTTGGACAAACATTGCTGTGACAAGTTAGCCAACAGTATAAACCAACTACATAAGCTACAAGTTTTAAAAAAAAAATCTTACCGTTTCCCCCAAAATCCAAACACAAACAGCAGTGGCACCATCGTGCCAGTTCCCTGAAAGATTGAAGCTTATGTTGGATAAGGTAAAAGAAAAAAGCAACTCAAAATTGTGAAGTGATGCCTCCAAGAGAACAGCAAGGATGCTTGCTGCTAATGTGGCAACATCTCTTGCTTTTTCAATAGTCATTTACCACCATGAGTATCCACAGATACGGCAGCATTTTTTTTCTTCTCTTTTCCGTTTATTATTTATTATTATTATTTTTTGCTTTTTCCTATACATTCCACTTGGAATGAACTTTGTATCATTTTAGAATGGCAAAATGAATGCAATTCTTTATTCCCAAAAGAAATTGTGAATTAATGTCCTCTACTAACAAAAAGCATAACAATCATGTTTAAGAAATATTTACTAGTTCCCAATAATTGATTGTAAATCATGTTTGTCAAGCTAACAACATCTCGTGCAAAAGAAGAGCACCACACAGGTCTTACAAATCAGGGGCATTCAAAATTGCAGAGATGCTAATATGGTCCATATATGTCAACTGGCTGATTGATTGTCTTTGAAGAAGTGACCAAATAGTGCTTCTTCAAATTGGTAAGATTAAGAAGAAATAGAAGGCCATAGATTAAATTCTAAGACAAGAACATGAATCCTACCATCTATATGTAGTTTCCCCATGTTGGTTATCGCGATTTCAATGTAGGCGTACAAGATTAACATGTATGATCACCAAACTGAGCATGATGAGAATGGGAAAGTCTCATGGAAGTTGATCCACCAACAGAGTTTACCCAGCTCAACTGATCCACACTATTTCCAGCTAAAGAAGAAATCTAGTATTGTAGTAGGTTTTTTTATCTGTGTACCTTTAGCACTTTCTTGCAGTAATGACTCATCGGTCTTACGAAAACCTGTTCATTAAAATGCATCAATAAGAAATCAACTACAGGAAGAACAAGTTTCACTTTGCATTGTTCTTTTAATCAAAAAAGAATAGCAAGTTATACCTTCATCCATGAATAATCAAAAAGGCATAAAGAATTACTGTCACATAACAGTTGAATTAAGATAAATTCAGATGAAAAATGAGATGGTGAATGACACATATGATAGGACAATTTGAATGTAAAAAAGACAACTACTCATAGAAACTAATTTTAAGTATTAAAAGAAAAGCCTATTAGCAACTGAATGATGAAATTCATGTGCCCAATTATTTCAAAACTTACTTCGAGAAGAGAAAAAAGAAACCCACATTCTATCAAATTTCCCTTATTTAGTGAATTTATTCTGTTTCCACTTTCTTTCTCACAAGAGACATAAGCAGGTACACCTGAGTTGCCTCTAAAACATGTTAGAAGATGCCATGGAGAGGAGAAGCCAGGAATACAGAATACACCTAGTCTCACGCTTGCTTAAAAAGATGAACCCTTCTGTGAATGCAGTGACATAACAGAATTAGCATCCAGATTCTTTCTGCTCTTCCTAGATTGCGAGGAACTTTAACTTCATGGACATCGATCTTTTAAGTATGCCAATTTACTCATATATATCATTCACATATTTAAAAAAGAATGCTCAAAGAACATACTCCGTTAATAGATAACACATAGATCTTTAATTGTATTATAGAAGTCATGATTTTCAGAAATTATTTAGACCAAAGAAAGTTTGAACAACTTTTTTTTCCCTAACAAGTCTGATAAAACCAGCTACCTTTTTATTCCTTGAAAGGCATAGTACATGGCATCATATCAATTAATAAGAACAAGCTGTTGGCAACTTCATAAACACCTCATGCAAAACACCCTTTATATAAAAGCAACTGCACATCCAAGTTAAGATCTTAAAGGTACCTTCAAGGATAGCCTTTTTAGCCACCTTGATATCCATCTGCAATAATCAAACATGGATGATAAGAATCATAACATGAGCACAGCATACTCAACATGACACAAGTTAAATGCACGCTATTGGAAATTGCCCAAAAGGAAACATAAAATACGCCTAGTGAAGCTTCAGAATAGAATTACAAGTGGGCCCTCATTCCATATTACTAGTCAAACTTCCAATTTGGAAATAGATACATGCATTTGCATACCACAGTTTACTTGTATGTATGTGGCATGGTTGATTAGACATGCATATAAGTTTTCATGTGGTTAGGAGAATAGGGATATTGAAAAAAGACGATAAAAAAGAGAGAGAGAAATGACTTAATTTGACCAAACTGTAAATGTGAAAAACTTGAATGCAACAGTACTAGAAACCCCCCCAACGGATAATCAAGAAACAATGTTTAGGAAAAGAAGAAATCACAAATAAATTATATTATGTTTTATGTTGAGGAATCAATAAGCCAAAAACTGGTACTTTCTGGACTGCTCCAAAAAAGATCAAGGAAAGCTGTCATTCATCGCCCCCAGCATAACTAGAAATATTTATATATGAAACCTAAGAAGAGAGCTATGTTAAGGGGCTGTAAAATCTTTATCTCCAATATAATATTCAGAAACATCTTAATAAAAACTCTCATATACAACCATGTGGAAGAAACATCCAGATATATTTTAGATATAATATATGTCCTGTAAGATTCTGGCAGAAAAACCACCATTCAAAAACATATTTTGTGCCAAAAGTTAAAGCATAACAGACCAAGCAAACACACCAACTCACGTGGTAGCCCTGCTGCAATAACATTTTTATGTAAATGCCTTTGTCCATATTCAGCAGCCATGCGACCACCATGACCATCATAAATTGCAAAATGTGCACATCTGTGGAGGAGGTAAAACAAAACAATAAGTTTTCCCTAAATGAACTGAAAAAAGGAAAAAGAATTATTATCTTCTTATCATCATAAACAATACAGCACATATTGTAGGTCATCCTTATGTGCCTAATCATTAGCTGTATTATAGAATCAGCTGGATATAGTGTAAATGCAAAGAGAGATCAAAATTATGTACTTAATGAGGCATGAACTTAAAAATATAATATCTTCAAAACTTTACAGTAATGAAAAAAATAACCACATAAAGTGCATGCCATAAGGAACCACAGATGTGTAACTTTTTTTTCCCAAAAGTAATTGTGCAAATATGAATTGTTAATGCTCTATCAAGAATACATAAAAATTACAAAATGGAGACCGAGTCAAAATCCTAAATCTGATTAAAAGAGTTTCAAAGCCTTATTAGGTCAACAGCCAAGAGACCTTCATTAGATTAGCAACTTGGGAAAGGATTTCAAAAAGCATCTCCCATGCTATAAGGAAAACAATTCAGTACTCTTTTTAAGACAATCAAAATTGAAAGAGCTCTACCCTTTAACATATCAAGGTGAAAAACATAATATCAGATATTACGAAATAGCTGCATCTTGGATAAGGACCGTTATCTCTGAAGATAACAAGAAAGAGATAGAAAACAATGAAGCAAAAGCTTCTGAACCTTTGACGTAACCTGATTTTAACTGATATCATCCATGAGAATAAAGTCACAGATATGCAATAAAATCATTCATATGTGAACAAATCGGGCAACAACAGAAAACAGAAGAGATTAATAAGCACCTCAATGTTCCAGGAGTTTCCAAACTTGCATCTAAAAGGACCACCCAGGCATCCTCCATAGTGTGCCTAGAACCTTTGTTTTCTGCTGCATCAGCTTCAAGACAAGTAGCCCGGCTAATCTGCTGTACAGAATCTACTGAATTATGTGAAGATGTATCTTCTGATGAATTATGGGTTCTAACTACTTGAGGATTACTGTTGCAGTCCATAGAGAGCTTCTCATCTAAATTTTCCTCTTTTTTACCATTTATTTCATTGGAAATTGACTGATTGCTTACTAACATGATGCAGCTTGCTGTATTGCTTTTGCTGCAGTCTTCAATGTCACTTTTATTCTCAATGCCTATATAAACATCAGTAACTTTAGACTTCTTTCTACTTGAATCTTCATCCTGGAAGGTTGCTTCACGTTTATGATCAGCCATATTAATGCAAATTTGCCCTCTATCAGTACTGAAATAGTGATTTCAATCGGAATGAGAATCCACTTTTTAGTTCTTAACAAAATACAGCGACTTAAAACTCCATCAGAGTATTCCAAAAGCCGCAGGATGCATTACAGAAACAGAACCTGCAAAAGTAGGAGCACAATCCAAAATGTACATCATACGAAAAAAGAAAACAATAGAAGAAGACATTAATGTGGGTAAAGACAACAAGTTGATTAGAAGAAAATTTCAGAGGTATCGTTCAGGCTGTCAATTTCATCACTAAACAATAGTGTGCCATGTGAGATCATACTGTGATTCTATGACCAAGAATAAGAGCATGACCAAAAAGGAAAGAACATCACAAATATTTTTTATTGTTCAGTATCAAAAGTTTCTCAAAGAAAATAATTTTATATAAAAATCTATCCTAAATATTGAAGTAACAATATCCTCCAAAAAAATCTTACTGTCTTCAATAACCCTCTCAGTTATATAAAGAGCGCTTTTCTGTTAAAAAATTAACAGCTTGTTTAGAAACAACTAAAATAAGAATTAAATTCTCAACAATTTAAATTCCAGTTCTTGTGTTTGGAAGAATGTGGGTTTAAAAAATTATCCTTTATATTTTGGATATGTTAATTGATTAGTTTACTGCGTGTAACTGTACACTAGCAACGAAAGTTATTGGGTATTGGAAATTTAACTATTTGCAACGGGAGTAAAATTCTCATTCTTAATTTTTTTAAAAAAAAAATCTGAATATAAAAATCCATCAAAACTATAGAATTGGAATTTTCATTCCTTCTTTTTCTTCATTATCAAATTAGTACGCCGGCACGTTAAATAATCTAAGAACTATAACAACGTAGTAATAACCTTAACACAGACGCGGAATAGCTCGAAAAACGGAGTACACATGTGACAGAGAAGGATCAATCAACAATCCAACAGAAATTTCCAACATCAAAAACTAGCGAATATACCTAACAAAGGACGGTGGAAAAGAACCCTACTCAGAACAAAAAGGCAAAACCCTTCCGGTCGGCTCAAGCCAAATCCTATACAAGCAAACCGATGGACGCTACCCCTACCTTCCATAGACAACAACTCGATGCCCTTTTCTTGATCACTAGCATTTCCCGCCGCAATATTACGTTTCAACAAATCGAGCAGAGAGAATGACCTCGATCCTCAGTCAATAGCAGAGGCAAAGAGCGAGCGAGCAAGCAAGCAAGAAAAGGGAGAAAAAAAGGAGGGAGAAGCGGATACCTAACGATTCCAGCAGCAAGTTGGCAACAAAGCCAGGAATGAAACCGATGTCGGCGCTCCCCTTACACGGGGCAAATAGGAACGTTTAATCTCTTATCGGCACCCCTGAACTGTTAATTTTTCACTTGGGGCATATTTGTGGATGACCCATTTGAGAAGGGGCCACGGTGTTGGAGCCAATCAGAAGTCGCCTTCTGTAGAGTTGGCTGGGCCATGGGCTTTGTCTCAAGTTGTGGTCCATTGAGAGAGTAACTTCACTTGGACGTACGCTTTAATCTTTTATTACTACTCAACGTGCTTAAAGATTAATTGCAGACTCTTTTAAGTATTAAAAATATAAAAAATAAAGTTTTTTTTAATTTCTACTTTTAAAATAGTGTAATTGTCTCAATAATTTTTGCATTGCGAAGAGATGTCTAACATAATACCATTGGAAAGAAATCGAAGATATAAACTTAAAATGTAGAAGCAAGAGGAACATAAAATAATAATAAATAAAAAAAATGTAACTTTTATTCTAAGTACCGGTAAAACTTCCTACATCAATCGCTCACATTATGCTCTCTTTTTATGATTCTCTCTATTATTTTTGAATCATTCTCTTATTTTTATTGGATCTTGTTTAGATGCTTTGTCAATAATCTTCTATAAGTATTTTAAAAATCATAACTCTTTATTTGACCTTTAAGTGCATCAATATAGTCACGCTGCCTTACAGCCTTACAAAGCTAATTGTTATCTTCTGAGTGCATCCATATAGTCATGCTACCTTACAGAGCACAAAGCTAATTGTCTGTGCATCCATATAGTCATGCGAGCAAATTATTTTTGTCTTCTGAGTTCAAATTGTCTTCTCACTCAAAAGACTCTATGATTTTATCTTAAAAATAAATTTTCAATTATCTCTAAGATATAAACGATAATATCTATAATTTACTGTCATTAATCCTTAGAAAAAATATATTTATTAGATCTTTGTTTTTATTGTTGAATTTAACTTGACTCTTCGTTGTTTACTCATTTGAATTATTTAATTTAAAAAATAATCGTGTAGTTGATGCCGTTAGATAAAAGTCACGTGTTATAGAAATCCTCTGAGGAACCACTGGAGAGTAATCTCACAAAGGGATGATTACATCATCACCATTTACATGGAAAAAGTAAGCGACATATCACATACAAACATAATGTTTTACGGACATATCCTAAAGATACGGAAGCAACAAGAAGCTACATTGCAACCAAGTGTAGATAGCTCAAATAAGCGAACATGATCAATTTGCCACAACGGCGGATCTTTTATGACCCTGCAATAATTGCCTGAGTTGATGATAGCCATCACGGTAGTGCTCCAGTGAGAAGCAGAGCTGCCTGATGGCCTCCCTTTTCCCCTCGGCGCCGTCAAAAATTGCAACCTTCTGCCTCTCCACCTCCTCTTCGAGGGTTTTCATTTTTGACTTCAAGTCGGAACCAGTTCTGTTTGCTTCTTCGAGCTCCATCATCAGTTTTCCATGCTCCAACTGCAGCTGTCGCAGATGCTGATCCATTTGGATAAGTCGGTCATCTCGGTGCTTCACTTCTTTGGTGAGAGAATCCACCTTATTTTTTAGTGCATCTAAATTCTCATTGAGCTCAGCAATTTGCTTCCCTCTCTCCTCCAACGACCGAATCTTGTCATCCTCAAGCTGCCTTATCTGACCACGTAGCAAGTTAACTTCACCTTCAAGGGCTGAATTAGAGTGAGAAAGAGCAGCAATTTCAGATTCAAGTGCTGACTTCTCCAGCAAAATATTCTCCATATAACTTGTAGCTGAGACTTTCAGTTCCTGAATAATATCTTCCATTTTGAAAAGCCTTGTCTCAACCGACAATTTTTCATTCAGAATTCTCTCCATTTCAGCTTTCAGTCTAATGTTAGCACCTTCAACGTCTGCAAGTTGAAGTTCAAGGCTGGACTTCTTCTTCAAAAAGTTCTCCTTTTCATTTAGCAGTTCATTTTCACATTCCTTGAGTTTGCAATCACGGTTTGATAACTCAGTCTCGAACTGCTTCTCAGCAGCATCTTTTGCTTCCTTTAGAGCCTCTATTTCATCATTTAGGTTGGCGGCTACCTTCTTTTCTGAATTAAGCTCTGAATCCTTGTATTCTAAGAAGAGCTTGGTATCCTCAAGATTCTTTTTCAGGTGCAAGATTTCGGTTTCCATAGTGTGAAGTTTCTCATTAGCAGCTGAAACCTCTCCCTCTAGTCCTAAGATCTTAGTATTGCAGTGATCATGGTAACTCTTCTCTTCTTGTTCCTCGAGTTTTTTGGTCAACTCGTGAAGCTCATCTTCTAGCTCATGCACTCTCTGCTGTAGCCTAGAAGAATTACTATCATTATCTACTTCATTGACCTCATCAAACTCGGAATCTGAATCAGACTCCGAAGAGGATGATAGTGAACCACCATCACTTCCCTTCCTGGACAGGTCAGAACTGCCGCCAGATCCAAGGAAGAAATCGAAGCCAGGAGCCCTTGAACTCCGCTTTCCCCGCTGTGGCTTCGATTCAGGAGTGACTTCTAAAGAGTGCAAAGAGGAGGGTGAGGGTGGGTCCGAAACAAGATCGGAACCACTTCCTGAACCTTGATGCTTGAGTTCTGATCGAATGTTCTTGCGTAGGTCCCCGGTTACTTGGTCATAGCGCTCAGCAAGAGCACGATACATGCGGTAGAAATCTTCGACATGGGAGATCAGCTCAGGACGCCTCTGATAATACATCTCGGCTTTCTTTGCAAAAGATTCGCCTTCCTCTTCAATCAATTTTAGCATTTCCTTGACACTTTGATCCATCTCTGCAGGTAAAATTCTTAAAACTGATTAAAGCATTAAAGTAATTAAGTAGAAACAATTTTACACAATTCTGAAACATAGCGGAAGACTGAAACCTAGTAGCAAAAATATTCTGAGCAACGTCAGGGGAAAAACTCAGAAACTATTCATCCTTACTTTCAAGATTTTCTTCAAGCCATTTTGAGTTCTTGCGGCTAATATGACTGTCCCACCACCATGAGTGAGATTTTCTAGACACCATCCGCTTCATCTTCTACTAGCTGAATAGTCCGATTGCTAGATGGTATACGATAGGGCTAAAACCCTGCCAAAATTTGAATATTCATATCCTATGAGAAGATAAATTTATGTGAAACCATCAAAAGATTACTTTAAGAAGCATCACTCAATTGATATCCAATTAAATAAATGATCTGTCGTTTTTTGTTTTCACCATCAATATAGGTCTATATTGCCTTGCAATTCGGGCAACTCAAACAGATTTGAAATCCAAAATAAACCCGAATTGGAGCAACCCAGGAAAACTATTATTCATTGAATTAAATAACTATGACATATGGAGGATCTTCAATGACCTGGTACTAGAGTGAAGATTTTTTCCGGGAAAATGCAATTCGTAGATTATGAATATCATTAGGTATATGAAAAATAGAAAATGAAGTGGCGCCTGTGAAGTCATGATGAAATCGAAACTTGTTCTCAAGGGAGATATGAAAAAATCAATCATACGAGTGGACGAACAAGATCTATACTTGGCAAATGCGGAACCTCTTAACTTCACCTGCACGAGAAAGAGGGATGCAGATGAGACTGAGATGCATCAAAAAAAAAATCCAATAGTTGAAGGAACTCGGAAAGCAACTCACTGATCTTGGCAAAAGAGTCAAATAGAGATTTCTAGGATGAAGATAATTTTTTACTTGGCAGAGTTTTAATTAGGTGAAATAGATGTGTTGTTGGTCAATAATGAGCAGATACACTCATATGGACAGGTGCCATATCTCTGTAATGACTTGGACTCCATCAACTAAATCCTGAATCTATTTTTTATTTGTAAATTCTCAGTTGCTCACATGCCATTGCACCACTTGCCCAGAATTATAAAAATGTTTTAAACTCATTTTTGAAAATGTAGGATTTATTTTTTTCCTTGTATTCCTTCTATCAAATAGAAGAAGCTTCTTATAGACCCAAAATAAAAGGTAAAAAGAAAATATGTAATTATCACTCCATGAGCCTGTCTTCACATGCTTGTTGACCAAAATAATAGCAAGCAGGTGCATGTCTGCATCAAAGTAAATGCCAACTTAAACATTATTAAATGCTCTCACTGACACCCAGGAGCCTAAGTCTTCACACTAAACCCATCAAAACCGTGTATGACTTCACATGAATCATAGGATGGACAGATGATTGCTGTGAGCTATATGCACCATCAAAGAGAGGAGTATGTACTGAGGGGAAAATAAATCAAATTATGTTGATTCCAACTGGTTGCCAGCAAAATTAAAAAAAAAAAACTGGTTGCCAGCAAAATTAAAAAAAAATACTGGTTGCCAGCAAAATTATGTACTATAACATTCTCAAGGAAAAAAGAAGAAGAAAGCACTTCCTTGTTCCATCGCTTTACACTGTGATTACCAAAAGTAAATGGCCTAATAATAACCACACTATCTACACGACAGCGAATTTGGAGAAGAGAAAAGTACTACTTTTCATAAACAAACGGCTAATTTTTAAGTGAAAAAATTTCAGAAAATCATCCAGGTTGCTATTAAAAATTTCAAAAACAAGCGAGCTAGCAGCTTCTCTTTTCTTACCCTTGAGTATATACCCCAGGAAGATATAATACAGAATTCTCAAAGAAAGTGGAAATATTGAAGGAAATTATCACTGATCGTTGGAAGAGGAGAAAATTTACAATAACATGTTCTAATTCAAAAAAAATGAATTAAATACCAGAAAATGAGAACCATGTTCTCCTTAATTCAGATTTCATCTTTGTCACTGTAACCGAACGGGGTCACATCATAGAGACTTGGAAGAAGAAAAAAGGTTAATTTATTAAAAAAATTCTATCCAAAGCAAACCGTCGAAAGAATAAAAAGGTTCTCATTACCGTCGAACTTACTTGTAGCTGAAAAAATTAACAAGAAATTTGAGGCTCCTCTTCCTCGGTTGCTCTAAAGTAACTGAGGCGATCATAGCACAGCGATCTATAGGAGCAAAAATCTTACAACTCTCCTCACAGTAGGAAAGAAATGAGAAACGAGGGAACAGGCCATAACGAAATTTGACGACCAAACTAATCAGCGAAGCGAAAAAAAAGAGGGAAGACAGCAGAATTTTTCACCTCCGACGGGAAACCTCGGAGAGGAAAACTCCCCAGCTTCCACTCAGAGCAGATCGGACGATCGAAGGGCTCTGCAAGAGAGAGAGAGAAGAAACCGGAGCGCGATGCGAACGAGAGGAGACTCGAACGCCCACGGAGCCCCCCTTCAATTCCTCCGTCAATCAACAAAGCGGGGGGGGGGGGGGTGGCTGTCTGTGTACCTGAACCAATGCAAGTGACCAAAATGACGCAATTGCCCTTCTCCGTCGCAGATATCGCACGGGTCGATCCCGTCCGAAGGCGTGATCTGTCCGGATCCACGGCTGAGATCAGATCCACGACGACCTGAACGCAGGGGACGAGGTGACGTAATCGGTTCAAAGGGACGGCTAGGCATCACACGTACGTGCAGCGTGGCGTGCCGGGTGGGGGGATTCGACGAGAGAGTTTGCAAGAAGCGCTGCAGCTGCCGTGGGACTGACGGAAGCTTGGCGCCAGTTGGCGGTGGGTGGGGCCCGCCGCGTGGGAATGCGCGGGATGTGATTTCAAAAATTAACTCGAGGAGCGCGCGCCGAGCGGGCGTGGAGACGACGTCATCGCCAGAAGCCGCAGCGCGTGCCACGTCGGGTTTGTCGCTCGCTCGCCCTTCTCCGAAACGACCGCACGGACGGATGGATTTAGCAAGGAGGGTCTGATCTCAGCCGTTCATAGTAGAATTTGCTCGAATCTTGAAGCTACGTATCACATTTACGCGGATATTGTTAACGCGGCAATTTTTTTAAAAATAAATGTGTATATTTTTTACATAAAAATGCTAATAATAACAATAAATGATAAATAGAATTCCAACTTTGCAATCAGAAATAGCTGGAAAAACCTAAAAAAATTGATCGATGGAATAATACTGGGCAGGGGATGGGCAAAGTGGATTCCTAATTATATGAGCACTTTATCCAAAATTGACACGGGCATGATGGAAACAGCATGGCTAAACCCTAATTGATTGACCACCCCTTTTTTATTCTCCCGCTTTAATTTTGTGATGCATGCAACTTGAAAACCCCCTTCCAACGAGATCATCATGTGATCACAGGGTGGCCTAAATGATTGATTACTCTGAACTAAAATCCCTGCCGAGAAGATATAGAAGGATGGAAAAAAAAATTTAAGTCAGAGTAGAATGATCAGGGCTGTTTATGAATAGTTGGATTAATCAGTGTGTGCAGGTGCTCATATTTGGTTCGTGAATTTTGATTATAGAAACAAGTCAACGGCACAAACATTCTTTTTATGAAAAAATGTTCTGAGAACTAGTTCTACTGTGATTAAAAAAATACGATATTTATATTAACTATGATATTTCTCACAACCAGAGAGTAGAGGATCCGTGGCGCAATGGTAGCGCGTCTGACTCCAGATCAGAAGGTTGCGTGTTCGATTCACGTCGGGTTCAAAATTTTTTTTTTTAGCCTCGAACTCTTTCTATATTAAATATGATAGATGTCTGAAACAAGACTTCAATCGGGTCGGATCCGTGGCGCAATGGTAGCGCGTCTGACTCCAGATCAGAAGGTTGCGTGTTCGATTCACGTCGGGTTCAAAAAAAATTTTTTAGCCTCGAACTCTTTCTATATTAAATATGATGGATGTCTGAAACAAGACTTCAATCGGGTCGGATCCGTGGCGCAATGGTAGCGCGTCTGACTCCAGATCAGAAGGTTGCGTGTTCGATTCACGTCGGGTTCAAAATTATTTTTATTGTGGCCTCGAACTCTTTCTCTATTGATATATGATCTGGCTGAAACATGATATCAACCGGGTCGGATCCATGGCGCAATGGTAGCGCGTCTGACTCCAGATCAGAAGGTTGCGATTTCGATTCACGTCGGGTTCAAAAGTTTTTTTATTGTGGCCTCGAACTCTCTCTATTGATATATGATCGGGCTGAAACATGATATCAACCGGGTCGGATCCGTGGCGCAATGGTAGCTCGTCTGTCTCCAGGTTGCGTGTACGTGTTTTTTTTCTGTTTTGGCCTGAACCCAACCACATTTGCCATCTGAAAAGGCCCTATTTATATGTTATACGTTCATCATGTACATATACATATATACAGTGCAAATAATGCAAATAAACCCATGGCATATAATTCATATAAAAATCGAATTAGATATATATCTCCTCCGAGAGCTCATCATGCAGGGGATAGGAGAGGCCGGCGACATCCTTCGGGCTCTTCCTCCGGCAACTCCAGCGGCACTTCCAGGCGCACCGGGCGTTAAAGATCTGCACCCTTCGAGACTGAAGCGAGACGATGGCGGAGGTGTTGGGGCTCCTGGGGAGCACCACGCCGTAGCCGTCGTCCATGTACTCGGCGCCCTCCGGAAAGAGCTGCCACAGGAGGGCGCCGCCGCCGCTCCCGCCCCGCCGCGTCGAGTTCAGCAGCGTCGAGTAGACGGCGCCGATGAAGGCGTTGCGGAACGTCGCGTTGAACTTGCCGTCCTTGGAGGACACGCCGTACTCCCCGAAGACGACCGGCATTCCCAGCTCTGCGTCGCCGTCGTCGATGTGGCTCTGCATCCAGCTCCCCGCAAACTTTATGTGCTCATCGGATACGGTGTTTGATAACCTGTGTTTTTTAACCCATTATATCTGAAAATTGAGTTGAAACATGGAGGAGATTTCACCCTACATTAATTCCTCTATATGGATCAGGCTCATAAGACGAAATGGCGGAGATGCCTTGATGCAATCATCTAAGAATGATGAGGTTGCTGTCAACCTACCAAGCATCAGGGTAGATATGTGCAGAAGCGTAGTCAATGCCAAGAGTTCTGTGGTTCCTGATGAAGTCAGTGCCAACTTGACCTGCGAAACTGTTGGGGTTGACCTGCAATTTAGCAGGGGTTGAGGGGCCGTAAAAGCCCTCTGCTCCCGTCCCCAGCAGGTGCACTGGGTCAATAGACTTCACATGGATCGCCATCTCCTGAAGCCAATCCTGCAAATTTATGAATTGTTTAAAAGAGAGAGAGATCTTGAGCTCAGGCAATGTTCTTGACATACTTCACTAGGGAAGGAAAAAAATTTAAGGATCTAAGTAAGACGAACCTGCAGCTTGTCTCCGGAAGGGTCAGAGAGGCATCTGGGTTCGTTCATGAGCTCCCATGCGAAGATGGTTGGGTCATCCTTGTAGGTAATATTCGTAAACGTGTTCACCCTATTTAGAACTGCCTGCCCTTGAGAAAATTGCTAGTTAAAGTGTAGCAGTGAGATCTAATTTGATCAAACTGCGTGAAGCATTTAGTTTGCTCTTGTTAAATTACCTTCACATGAGCTTTGTAGTAACCTTTGGCTGTGGCGTCAGTGAAGAAGTCATCATCCGAGGTGAGATTTGCGCCAGCGGCCTTTGCCCATTTCACATACTGAGCTTTTCCTCCGTAGCCCTCCCAGTTGTTCACCAAGGGCAGTATCAGCCTGATCTTGTTCTTTCTCGCCTCGCTCACCACAAAGTCCAATGCCTGTATAAAGGAAGAAATCAAACATCACTCGCCTCGCCTGTGATACCGAGCTATATCGCTCTATCTGATCAAGGAGTCCAACGTGCATCACTTAGTTGAAGAAACAACATCACCTTAATTGACTACTCTCTGTGTGTGTGTCTGTACATACCTTGAATACTTGTTCATCGTAAAGGGAAGGTGACTTCTGGAGGGCCCTCCACCCTCCGTCGTTGAACGCCCAGGTCCGGCAGACGGTGAGGCCGACGGCCGAAGCCTGGCGGAGCACGTCGCTGACCTTCCCCCTCGTTGACTGGTCGACGGCTAGCAGCATCAACCAGTAGGCGTTGAAGCCGTTCACGTAGAACGGCTGCCCTCCTGATCCCACCACAAATTGGTTTCCTTTCCTCTCCACCGTCCCCCATTCTTCATCTCCTCCATGCAACCTATTAGTATATGCGCATGGCATAATTAGATAACAATAAATAACGACATTATGTAGGAATGGAGGTCAATTTGATATATATTACAGATCATTATGTACTTATTATTCTTAGTTCATTTGCAAATGTAGCTGAACTAAAGAAAACAAAATTGAAGTCCCTACCTTTCATGATGACTTGTTGAAGGATTGTAGTTGTAGTAGCTCTCCTCCATGTCTCGCAGAGTTGCTGCTGGGTACTCATCATGTTCAACAAAATCCCCATTTACCCTGCCAATATCTTTTATGAGGAGGGTTGCAAGTAGGAGGAATGGGATCTGGAAGAGTAGAGAAAGAGGAGAAGAAATGGCTGCTGCAGGTTTCTTATTGATGATGTCCATGGTGCTTTTTCTATTTCATTTCACTTCCCTTGTTTGGCATCTGTGCTCTTTATATATATTGTGTGCAGGTGAGTTAGACAAAAACTCAATGTTCTAAAAAAAAAAGCTGCCACTAATTTTTAAATTTTAAACCGGTTCAAATTAGTTCAACCAAATTCTTAAGAAATAAATATATCTTAAAAGAAAATTTAAAACCTACTTTACCGTCCGATCAATTTAATTTTGTTTGCTTATATTTAATTAATTATCGTAAGGTTTAATTTCTAAGAGTGATTTGATTAAAACTACAACTGCGCCAAATTTGGGAGATGAGAGATGTCATGGTGTCTTCTTAGCTTGGAAGGAAGCAGAAGCTTGTAAGCCCACACGTAATCTTGCAATGTAATCAAGAGTGGTGTGAAGCAATTGGTTGGACAAGGATTGAAGTTTCAAGTAAAAGGAAAGGTGAGGGTGGGTCAATGTCATAGATTTTGTACGGAGAAGATGTGACTTGAAAGGAGGTAATATGGGCAGGAAAGTGGCCATTTGGGAGTACAAGCAATCCCTATGCAACCAAAACAAAACGATATACATCAAAATGACACAAAATCTTTTAAAAAATAATAACAACGCCAATAATTAACTAATAATTCAAGTATTATAAATTTAACACTCGTAAGAATTTATAAACAAAAAACAATCGCTGCAGGGAAAGTCGATCAATTTACCATGCAAGATGAGGCTCAAAAGAGGTAACATCAAAAAGGTAAAAGCATTGTAATAACAACACCAAGTCAAAGAAAAAAAATTAAAACCCTTTAAAAACGATAAAAAAAACAAAAATCCTATAAACAGTTTGACTAACTGAGTTAAGTTATCCTAAATACGCCAAAAGAGGAATAATTTATCAACAGCAATAGGGTGCCTGTAAAAATCAAAATTAAAAATTCACAAGCACAACCATCTATTTTCTTAAATAAAACACAGTTTTTATCAACAGTCTAACTAAATCTAATGCTCTGACATACCAAATACTAGTAAGAAAGCGGTTTACATCGGTTTCAGCATTTTGAAAATAATTCTGATTGATAGCTACTGAAGTTATATCACATTATTTTTTTCCCCGCATAGGCCATCAACAAAGGACGAAGATATATAATTTTGAACATTTCCTAGGAGCAAAAAATGTCGGTGAAATTAACAACAGTAAAGGAGATATGCAATGTCATATAATGTGATATAACATTATATGAGGACATATGCAATGTCAAAACATTCTATCACAGTAAAGCTAAACTTTTGTCTAAAACCACAACACAATACATCTTTCACAACAGATACGAGCAATGAAGAGGCGGCCAAAATGAGTTACAAGTAATCAAGTGCACCGAACAAGAAACTTCAGGCTAATGAACAACAAGACAGAGACTCCTCTGAAATGGTTGAAGGGCAGTGGTGATAGTGCAGATAACTGATCCAGATCATGTGCCAGCTTTACGGCGAGCAACACGAGCAACAAAACCAGCTTTGATGGGCGCCACGGAGCGAGAGGACCCACACTGCAATTGAATTAAGGAATCAGATATGTGATTATTAGACAGCAAAACTAGTGCAGGCAGGAACAAATTTATCAAAGGACATCAAGAAAAACACACTACTATCAACTGAATTTACATAATCAAGAACAGAAAATTGTTTAAAAATAAATGTGCCTCGAGCTTTTTGAATGTTCTTGTCATGAACTGAAAGGAACTAGAAAGGAAAATAAAACAATGTAGGTAATACTTCTGCAACTCATCAAAGGCCTCATCATCATCTTGGGTGATCTTTTGAAACAAAAGTTGGATCGTTGTAGAAACTGACTGGTAAGAGGCCAGTTAATGACATAATTCAAGAGCTTCTTTTTATGCAAAAAACCTTTTTTTTCCTTTCTTATATTTTGAGGGGAAGGTGGGGATAATTTTCGTTAGTGTAGCTCAAATAGAATGCATACTGTTACGAACTAGAACATGTTCCATTACATAATAGGTATAAAGGGAAGAAACGTGCTGATGAAGGAAAAAATTATCATTTCTAGCTTTACACCCAACAAGGTGCAAAAGAATATGGCGTCAGAACAAGAGATATTCTCACAAAATGATCGAGCAATGTAGGCATTAATTACTTGTTGATCATCATAGGCTTTGCTAAAAACAAAGATAACATATTTATTCTCTTTCTAGGCAAGTAAAATGCAATTGATGAAATAACACCAAAAACAATATGTTAAAGTGTCTACCTGCTCACACCGAAGAAAGAATAGACGGTTTTCCTTGGAGAGAATTGTGTCTGGACTTTTGCAACCATTGCATATAACATACTCATCTGCAAAAAAAAAGCGGGAATCAATTATAATGTGAAAACACTAACATATTTTACCTGTTAAAGTACAAGTAGCATACGAACTTGCTACTAGATTTTTCCAAGTAAATATTTTTAGTTATAATATATAATTTATGTTTAGAATCGAAAAGGAAATTCAAACACTTTTTTTGTTTCTGTTAGTAAGCACAAGCCAACCTTTGCAGTGCAGGTACTCAAAACATAACTGGTTAAATTTCTGTGTGCATAACAGCCCATCTAAAGTAGGAAAAACGAATAGTTGGCTCAACTAGATTAATAAAGAAAATATAGAATAATAATTTAAGATGTGCAATTGCAATTCATACACACTCGCACTCAAGAAGAAAAAGAACAATTCGGGAACATATACTGTGTGTACCATATTCAATCAAGTTCCAAAAATTTCCATATTTCAAAATGGACAAGCTCAGAAAGAAACAGGAACTGATCTGAAGTTATATCAAGTTAGTGGACTTACTGATGTATCTTCTTAGGATACCCTCAAAATTTTTTGGAGCAAATCTTCCCTTAATCACCAACCTCTGCTGCCCATCAAGGGAACCGCTTGTTCCCATTTCCGCAAGCAAGAAATTCATCACATGCTCTGGTTGCCTATGCATCCTGTGGGTTAGAATACTCTTAGATGTGCAACTCATAGTGAAAGTAGATATCACAAATTTTTTTAATCAATTCTTTATATCTAAAATAATTCCAAAAGTATGCAGGCTAATGCATTTTGTCTTGTGATTGATTCACAACTACGAATTTCATACAAGAAGAGATTACAGGCAGCCAAGATGAAGATGTTATATTTGATCCTATGACTCTTAACCAAGAACCAGTTTTTTGGTATACAAACACAAATCTTGCTTTGCAAAATAATTAAATTAAGAAAAAATGACATGTAAAAATGAATAAATCATAACCAGAGTAGTCACAATTAGAGAAGTAAAAAAGGATCATTCAGATATTCAATTTGAACAAACTAAAATATCAGTGATTTCAGTTAAGAAGGGTAAATCAACAATCATCTTCATTTGTCCGCCACAAATGTCAGCAAGTAATTAGGATCTAGAACAAGGCAACTTGATCAACTAGCAGTAAACATAATTGATAATATATTCAAATCAAAATAGTAAAAGCAATATAAATGGTACAGAACAAATGCAATTACTAGCTGAAGAAGAATGAACTGTACAAACATCCTTATTTAAGATGAATATGAGACATCTTCAGAAGATCAAATCTTTAAAGCGATCAGGAATTACTAAACATTTGCATTAGCTCTATTGCATTGCCTAAATTGTAACCATATTTCTTCATTCCATTGATACTTAGCCTGATTTAGCAGGAATTAGGAATTTCTCTTATCTATTTTTTTTGGGAGGGCCTACCAGATAAAATCCTTAAAGAATACTTGTATACATTTATTGTGACCCTTTTCTTCAGGATTACTTTTTTTAACTTTGGAGAAAGTCTAAGTGAGTTTTGGTACCATCAGCCTTAAACTAAAATATGGAAGATATTAAACCATTTTTATGTTTATACAAATTGTAGATCAAAACTTCAAAATAAGGTCTTGAGATGGGAAGAGTCCACAAAAGGGTGTTACCTAAGCTACATGACTGTTCTATGACCACAATGCAAACAAAACGCTAACTTATTTGCATTAAACATCCTTAGGAAAATTCTACAAGTAGTAAGTGAAAATACACGACCAAACTAACAGGTGTCGTAGTGAATCATCCAGAGGATCAACAAACAAGAACATTAAAACAAAAAGGAACGATATCAAAGTACGTTTTGCAGAGATCCATGAAATTAACAAAAACTGTCTTCTTGGTTCCTTCTCTGAGAACTTGTGGGGGCCTCATCACAGTCCTACGCCTATCTCCAGCAAGATCTGGGTTATTCTCACGTAATATATTGAATACTCTACCCAACAGCTGCATGATCAACAATAAAACATCAGCAACCAAGTGGTCCAAGAGAGAATTTAATTTGCTAGGGTAAATATTAATGAGGAATAAAAAATCATTTAATAGATATAAGAACAACAAGCAGTGAATGCTTTCATTACCTACAAGAATCAAGAAACATATAACAAATGCTACTCTGTAATACATCAATTAATCATCCAATATTAAATTATCCAGAAATTTTATGTCAGTTGCTGCTATACATGTGGTTTCAGCTTGTTTTTTGGTTCCTCTTGATTGGTTGTCATTCGTTCTTAGTTTGAATCTCAAACACCATTTCAATTGTGAAGCACAATCTACCAACACCTGGACTAAAAAAAAAGGGATCTCAGTAGGTGCAGGACCAGTTTAAAGAATGCTTAAAACAAAATAGTAAAAAAATGCACTAATAAAACCAATAAATTCATTGGATAAACCAAAAAATATGCATTAAAAGAAAATTATTATCCCACCTCTTCATATTTGTAATCACGATCTGTTCCTTCCCATGGGTATCGAACAACTCCTAACACAATGCCCTCTCCTTCCTCATCCTCCCCAATTTGGTCACCTGAGTAATTAAGGTGTGACGTATACGTTTACTATGAAAACATGATTATGCTGCTTTCAAGTTCAGTTGAACCATCATCGCAAATATAAATAAAGTCATTCAAGACTCAAAGAGTCCTACCAGTGGGCTCTTCTCCAGTGTCTCCATTCTCGTCATTCAAAAAATTTGTTTCAACCTAAATTGACAACATAACAAAAAATAATATCATTTGTGAAAAAAAAAATATATAATGGAAAAAATGCTACACATTAGACTGTATCTATACTGACTGGTTTCTTCTTCTTCTTCTTCATGCCAACAAAATTAGGTTCGCCGATGTCATCAACTGCATCAACTTACGGACGTTAGCTAGTGGAAATATGCACATTTGGTTTTAACTAAAGTGTAGCTTCTCAAGATAACATTTACAAACCAAACACACTGGAATAATTGGCCATGATTTCTGAAGTAATCGTACCTGTTAAATTTTCTGTTGCCTCAGCTAGTTTAACTACCTCCTCTGCAGGATCTTGAATCACAACCTTCTTCTTTTTCTTCTTCTTAGATGGATCGAAGGGGGCCAACTACAACATTCAAACCATACATACATCAAGTTTGACATTGAAACAGAAAAGAGAATAATTTTTTTTTAAAAACACTTCTTTCCTGTTAGAGTGGAAAGTTCACTTCACTCGTCAGTAGGTCACATATACTTTTAAGATCTATGAAAAAATGATGTCTTAGAAATAGATATCAACCAATCAAACTTTCCGAATCAAGCAGCAAATTTCCAACAAAAGTGACAGTTAACTATGAGACTAGTAGAATACTTAAGAACAAAAGCCAACCAATCAAGAAGAACCAAAGCATCTACTCACAATTTTTTTCAGATTGTACAGATTTTTTTAAGAGAAAAAACGTCAAGTTAAATTGCAGTAGTAAAACAGTGGATATTAGCTAAAGAAACAAATTTTAGCACCTCTCCAAAACTATGAACAAATAACTAAAGGCTAAGGAACTTACCTCCGTCACCTCCTCTTTCATCTCGGCTGGATTCTCCTCAGCCATACTCTCCAACTTCAGAACAGTCAGACCTAATTCATAAACAACAAAAAATCGAAAAAATCAATGAACATAATCAGTCGAACAAGTACAGGTGCACCAGAGAAATCATCAAGAAACAGCACGGATAAAAGAAGAACCCTAATTTCGAACAGTATCCACCCACACCCAGCTCCAGGAAAAAATTAGGGAAAAAACTACTGCGAGATCAAACTTTACAAGAAGAAGGATGCCGCAGATAAGATAATAGACTTTACCTCGACCAGAGTTTGAATTTTTTTTCTTCAAGCTCCAGCGGTTTCAGTAGATTGCCACCAAGAAAATGTAGCGAATTTTGTGCTTCGGCGGTATTTAAAAAAAAGGAAGAGCTGAGACCGTTCTTTACGGTTTATAACGATTAGATTGAACGAAACGGGCATTACCATGTTACAATGATGTAACAACCGTTACATAAATATATCATATTACCTATCACTTTTAAAAAAAAAATATCACATATCACCTTTTGACAAAATTAATGATAGATTCCGTACCGTTCCAACTAATTCTTTTTAAAAAAATCACCATTCTAAAATAATATAATATGATAAAAAAGACTGAAAGTAAAACATAAAACTTGAAAGAAAACGGAGAGAAAAAAAAAAACATAGCGTAGAAAAGCTTAAGGTACGATAGCACCTCCCTTAAATGATGTGTACCATTCTAACTAGTTAATTTTAATTTTTAAGTTATTTTATGTAAAAAATAGTCTTAAATTAACTATTAAATATTATATTAATGATAGTATATCCATATCATTATATATTATTATTTTCTTTAAACTAATTTTTTTTATATAGTGAAAGTTATTCCATGGAAACGATAATTATACTTATTCAACATTGATCAGCTCTGATTTTTTCTTTCCCCTCTCCGGATTATATTGCAAAAGTTACACGATAAACGTCCATCATAAAAATCTATTTTTATCAAGGTTTAACATCTTGTACCATTAAGCAGTATCTGAGATGCAACATCGATGTTGAGAATTATGAGAACTTCTCTGGAGATAGCAAGGACGTTCAATACAAACGCGAACAGACAATTCCATAAACATCTTAAGCAATGGTTCAGCATCACCAGCAGGTTTTGTCATTGGACATGGCACAACACATAAGACAATCCCCAAGTTAACAGACACGATCATGATATCAGCTACGGATGCTACTACAAATAGGAAAGCCAATCAGAATCATGGCAAAGGCTGCTGAGCTTCTTTTTGTTAAACTTCCTCTGCAGAATGATCCAATCAATCCTGGATTGTCTATGACACTCTCATGGCGTTTGCTCATTGGAGTCCCTGGGTTTGTTCTCTGATGATGGGCGGCTCCCCGAACCGGACTGTCGGATCTCCTCGATCCTCCTGATCACCTCTCCGATCGTCGGTCGTTGTTCCGGGACCTTGGCTACACAAGCCATTGCAATCTGGAGCATCTGGACCATTTCTTCCTCGGTGTTTTGAGAACTCATGAGCTCTCTATCGAAAACCTCTGCAGTCCACTCCTCTCGCACCACAGACTGCACCCACTTTGGCAGGTCCACGACATCATCAGGTCCTTGAGACTGAAGTGGGGGTTTCCCAGTAAGCATCTCGAGGAGGAGGACACCAAAACTGTAGATGTCGGACTTCTGAGTGATCTTCCTGGACTCGATGGTCTCAGGGGCACGGTAGCCAACGACTATCCGAGAGGTGTTGAGGGGAAGATTCATTACAGCTGCAAGGCCATAGTCTGAGACAACAGGTTTGAGATTTTGACTCAGAAGAACATTGGATGATTTGATGTTGCCATGGGCGAACTTTGCACCACCTTCAGAATGTATGTGTGCTATGCCATTAGCTGTTCCAAGTATGATTTTAACCCTGGAGTCCCAGTCCAACGAGAGCTTTTCAGTGCTCCTGCTCCCTGTTCGTGGTTTTTTTTCCAAAAAATGCCAAAATACGTAGATGAAAAGGAGCAAAACAGATAAACAAGTAGATAATTCTGGATATATTTAACAGTCACCTCAAACAAATAGATGAAAAGGATAACTAGATTTCACCTAACTGTTCATAATTTGAACCAAGAAGGTATCAGACAATTCTAGGAGACTTTAATATTCAAGCATGAAGTGCATAAGTAGACATTTATTTCTCCTCGTTTACCGCAATGTGAACATTGTCTTGTTTAGTATGAAGGAAGCACATGCTCCGTAGTCTCTGATGTCAAACTTGGGTTTGAAACATGCAGTGTGAGGAAAATATAAATTGAGCATGGTGAAAGTTTTTAAAAGCAATTAGGTTCATGTGACTGAGATCCAAGTTATGAGCATGCATGATAAATACTGTTAACTACATCTACTTTGAAAATGAGATTCAAAGATGTACAAGGTGAAAAATCTAGAACAACACAAACTGTTAGGATATCCACAAATTATGACCGTCATTATAGGGGATATATACAAGTACAAAAGAATCTTTTACATGAAAAGAAAAAAAATTGTTAAAATAAAAGCCTAGAACGATACAGATCATACGATCATTCCAAGATATGAAGCTCGCTTCCAGAACAGTAAATGTAACCAGAGTCTAGGCTCTCAAAGGGGGATTGTTTAATACTCCCATTTTAGGTATCAGGATTTCACACGTCCAAAGTAGGATATTTCTAGAGCTTTTCTTTAAAGATATTCTATACCTGAAATTCTTGTGGATACAAAAACCTAACTTCCAATACTTTTTTGGCGAGGGCATCTGTTAACTTAATAAATCCCTGAGTTTTTATAAAGTACCACAAAGCGCTCTAGTTATAAATTGACTGGAAAGCACCATACCACAAACTCTAGCTAATAAGCATTTCTGCAAGTGTCGAGTTTCTATATTTCAATTACATTTTGTTCACCCTTATAAAGTGTTACATTTATCCGGACGACAATTTACGTTAGAAGTTTTATCCATAAGCAAAGGGCTCAATTTCGCTTTTATATTTTTAGCAAAAGAATCTTTTTCCATTTGTAAAAAATGGAAAAGACAAATGACAAAGGAAGGCATTGTGACATGTGGTTACTCTTTGGATAAGGGAATTTTTTTTGAAAGATAACATTGCATTCATTTCACCAATCTGAAACGATACAATATATCATCCAAAGGATGTGAAAATACACAAAGTAAAATAAAACATAAGAAAACTAAATGAAAACATGAGTTAGAGCAATACAACCATTAAGAGCACTTCACCGAGTCAGCTCTTTGGATAAGGGAATGAATTCTCATTCTATATATTTTAACTATAAATCAGATTGACTATAGTCATACCTTTCTTCTGTTTATCACTAAACTAGAGCACCTTGAGCACTCAGTTATTATCTCTACCCAGTGAAGATAAAATCAGATTGTTCAGGTGTGCTGCTGGGTATAGGAAACATTTAGGAAGGAAACAATCACGTTGAATCAACAAGGTCTGCTATCATGAAAGTCTAGTGAAATGTCTACTAGATATAATAATTTCCACATTCTACAAACTGTGCTTAAGCAGTACTCTCAATCGTACTATCAAAATATTTAAAAATTGACTAATAATATCAAATAAGGATTATAGCACACACTTAGACATCTGTATATAAGAAAATATATCGGAAAGTGGGAATAGCATACCATGCAATAGGGCTGAAAAACTGCCAGTTGGAACATAGTCATAAACTAGAAGCTTCTCATCCTTGGAGTAGTAATAAGCACGAAGAGGACTCAGATTTGGATGTTGGCCGACATTGCCGATCACTTCCATTTGTTGCTCAAATTCCTTCTTTCCCACGACTGCCTCCTTCAACCTTTTCACCACTACGGTTGTGCCATCCTCCAAGGAAGCCTTGTAAGCAGTGCCATAGCTCCCCTTACCAAGTACTTCAGCTGATGCTCGCAGCAAATCTTCCAGATCAAAGTCATAAGTGCATCCCTCAAAGAATACCAGCTTATTCCTCTCAGCAGCTTGAACCCCGCTACTATACTCCTGTTTGGGCTTTTCACCTCTTCCAACACTTGAACCCTTCATTTTCGAGTCTCCAGCAACTCCTCTATCTTTCCTCTTAAAGAAGCAGACAAAAAGAATAACAACAAACAGAACCAATATGGCCAACCCTCCAGCAGCAATTGCAATTATGAATCCAGCATTTATTTTCTTCCTAAGGCTGGTCTCATGATTGTCAGGTAATGTTGGTTCTGGTGTCATAGAAGGGTAAAAGGGTGAAGGTGAAGGAAGAATTGTAGAGCATTGAGGTAGAGGAGGACCACAGAGGTGTGTATTCCCAAAGAACGAAGCATCTGAGAAATTTAGGAGAGAAGATGGGACGGAACCATTCAGGTTGTTGTTGCTGACGTTCAAGTGCTTCAGCCTTGGGAGCTTGAGATCAGGGATTGGTCCAGATAGAAGGTTGTTCTGCAAATTTAACACAGAAAGTTGAGAGAGATTCTGAAGTATGGAAGGGATTTCTCCAGTTAAAAAGTTATAGGAAAGATCAAGAGAGTTGAGCCCAGAAGGGATTGAATCTGGTATATCCCCTGAGAAGTTGTTGTGTTGAAGATAGACAAACTTCAGGGAAGGAAGTGAGAAAATATCAGATGGAAGACTTCCACTCAGAAGATTGGATCGAAGGCTTAAAACTTGGAGATGAGCAATCTTTCCGAATGTATTTGTAGGAAGAGAACCAACAAGCCCCATTCCAGGAAGTCGAAGGGCAACAACATGAGTTTGATCAGGTCCACAAGTGACACCAACCCAATCAGAACAGATTGAACTGTTAGAATTCCAATTGAGCTTACTTCCATGATGAATTGAATTAGCAAAAGCAATGAGAACTTGCTTATCCGAACTTAAGTCAGCAGTAGCAGAAGTGAAGAAGCATAGGATGATGAAAACAATAGGTAGAGATGCTGAAGAAAAGCATATATGCTTGAAATGATCCATGGCTGCTCCTCTGAAGGGATTGCTATTTTTACTTATTTATAAAAAGTCTGCGTTTCTTGTTCCTGAGACAGAATAACAAGGATTAGAAGCAAAAAAAAAGTGGTAGGGTACAGCGCGCATCTACAAATACAAATTGTGTGAATGGCTCCTTCATCCCTAACAAGCCTGTGCAGGCAGTGGCGAAGGCATGCCCGGAGAAAAAGAGAATACAAAAGCACTTAAAGCAAGTCGCCACTTGCCTATCCTTTTATAAGAATTTAAAGGTTTCTCTTGTAAATAACCAAAACAATAGCAAGTGAACGGGATAGTAGAGAAACAACTTACCAACCATAACCAAGTATTGACTTGGAAGAGATTTATGATGGACAACAACTAGTCTACTAAATTCTACGAACAATGACGATTTGGTCTGAGTAGGGAGTCATAACCATTTCATTTTCATCTGTCACTTTCTTTCTCTATTTGAAATTCAATGCAAACATAATTTTCTTACCATTATATCCTTATGGCCGCAAATGAGTAGAGTGGACTTGTTTAGGTTCACTTACTAAGGGACTATCTCATTTAATGAATAACAAACTACCGAGAAGCAATCATATCCCTTATCAAATGAATTTGCGAATAAACAAATGAACCCGGCATAAATTCCCTTCTGTTGTTAAATGGATTATAATAATCTGCAAATAAAATTTCTGAAAAGTCGCTCCACTATGAATTGTGATCGAATTTCTTAGTGCTACACATATTTTTAATAATTAATTTATTCGATTATAAAGACAGATCTGAAGTACTTTTGGTAAAGATTCCCTGCAATCTTTCATAATTATAATAGTTATCCAGGCCGCTTTGGAAGAAAACCACACACTCGAAAAGAGAAAGCGGCAGGCTTTCTAAAGGACACTGTTAAAAGGATGAAGTTGATCAATTTTCTTTAGCAGCCCTTAGGACGGATTAGAGAAAACATGAAGAAACAAAAAAGCACCACTGAAAAAAGATAAGAACGCCTCAACATGCTTTCCTTACAAAGCAACAGGTTTACCCTGTCCTACTTAAATGAAGTAATTGAAACAAAGTCTGCCAAAATAAATAAGGAATAAATGCACCCGAAAGGGCTACCACAAAGCAAAGATAAAAGCGCCAACATGTTCCTTATCAAAAGAATAAAAAGGAAAAGAAGAGACTAGATGACAAAATAGATAATTTAAATTATTAGCACCCATTGATTGATCTCAACTAGTTTCAGCATACGTACAAGTACATTACAAGTACCGAAACACCAAACCACGCCTTCTGTTTTCTTTTTACTAGTGAACAGGAACTAAAACACTCTTGCATTCCAGCAGGACTCTCCTCAGGAGTTAAAAAAAATTATAAGCGGTCGACGATCCAGAAGCCAAAAGTCAAAAACTGGACTCACTAGCAGTACTTCACGAAATTAACCAGAACCGAATCCCAGCTCTAGAAAGAAACACTTTGAACTTCGAACTTCAAAAAGTTGGAAATTAGCAGCATTATCCCCAAATTTGTACAAGAAAAAAGCACACACTTTTCCTCGAAATAGTTAGAAATCCACAGCATAAACAAGAAAGCCAGCTCAAACAGGTCTCGACATCATTTCCCGGCAGATAATAAACATAGCATGGCAAACATTTCCCCACGAAAGCCGCCAATGCTTAGTACATCTCCAGAATGGGTCCGTTGGAAAAATACTCGTACACGATATCGACATTTTAAAGAAATGAAGAGAAGGAAGAAGGATCATCACCAGAATGCTCACCTCAAATACTTCAACTCCTTCTTAAAAATCCATCTCTGAAGATAAAAGAACCCGCCATTGCAGCAGAACTCAAGCAATCACTAGGAGAACTGATCTCTCGCCCAAAAGGAAAAGATTCCTCAGGTAGCCTGCAAGCTGAGAAACTCTTCGGAGCCGAAACCGAGGCTGCATCCGTGTGATCTGTCGCTCGCTTTCGAGGACAAACTCGGGACTGGAGAGAGGAGGAGGGAAGGAGGGAGTTGGCGTGGCCTCGACGCCGGCGGACTGCGGAGTGCGGACGGAGCGGAAAGAGAACGTGGAGTGCATTTAATGTATCAAATCGTAGGAAATGCCCCTCCTCCTTTCCCTAAATGACGGATTTGTCCCCTCTTCATCGTGACATGACACGCGTCTGCTCCTCGAAGTGGGCTGCGCTGGTTGGATTTATTTCAGTTTAGCCCCTGTACTTTTGACAGTGTCAATTTGGCCCTTATGACTAGGGGATAATACATCACCACCCCTCCCACTATTATTTTATTCCACATGGACTCTTTTATATTTTTAAAATAGTAAGAATCTCCTCGTACGTATATATATTTAACATCACATTATATATATATATATATATCAATAATGATGATCTAAAATCTTAGATGGATCTGAAGTAGTATTAAATATTATAGATAAATTAAAGAGTAAAATGGTAAATATAGATGATCTAAAATAATTAAGTTATTACTATGGGAGTAAATATAATTAAATCGATGTCTTCTCTTTTATGATAATAATATTTTTTTATCTTTTGAAAAAATAAAAATAAGAAAAATGATTTTTATTCCATGCAAATATATATATTATAAAATTAAATCGATTGTATGGGAGCTTGGAATGAATTAATTATTGATCTGAGCACGTACTCCGCTGCTATGAATTAAAAAATATGCGAGCGTGACTCTGATCCACGTAAATCATGCAACTTTTGTTGCTAATTGGGACGAACAATTTGATGGCCTGCGAGGACAGAATTATTAGAAACTATTCGAGTGCGATCACCCCATGCTAGCGCAAGACTTTAATTTTAAATTATGAAAACCAAAACGGTGTGGATTGTTGCTGTGCGTAAAATTTATACTGCTTAATACTAAGATATTATAAATTTAAAACTCTTACTAAAATGAAACAATTCTCCTTGACTTTTTCATTGTTGAGATATTAATTGTCACATTTATTTTTAGTCTATACCTACTCGCTTATAATTAATATATATATATTGTAGTTAGGATTAAGACCACCAAACTACACAGACATAACATTAAAGAGCTTTAAATGAGTTTTTTTTTTACCCCAAAAAAAAGTACATCATCTTTCGGCTTCGATAGCATCGATTGATGAGCTTAATTTTCATATCATGCTTACGCTTTGTTTCTTCTTCAAGCGTCGACGAAGAAGGAGAGACGACGATGGTAAAAACAAAAATTCATCTTGGGCGATCGATCGAGCGAGCGGAAAAATTAATCGGTATATACTTTTTTTCCTTCATTATTTACATTATTAAATTTAAAACGACCGATATTACAATATAGCAAAAAGCTCAATAAACTCGTGCTTATATATATAATATTCTACCTATATATTAACAAAAAAAATGTTGATTTTTAATAATTAATATCTTATATGAAAATAGTAATTAAACCTTTTTTTCCTTTAAACTAATAGTTTCAAAATATCATCCTTTGAAAATATAAAGAATTAAATGTCTATAATTAAGTAGAAGAAGACAGAAGAACGAGAGAATTAATTAGTTAGGTGAGAGAATACGAGATCCGAGTTATATATTTATTCTAATCAAGCTATTAATGCTCGCCTGCCAAAGGCAATATATATACACATATATTAGATATATTTTTTAGCTAGCAGATGTTGACTGCTACTTTAAAGGCTGCTTCCTTCCACTGCCTGCCTTCCTTCTCCCTTAAGGCACTGTTTATTGTGGGAAATGGCATCCCCTCTTCCCATGGAAGTTGCACAGCCATCAAAAGAGGGGCAAAGGAGGAGAAGACTCGATGTACCACCTAATTCTTATATGGTGTGTCGGCGGTGATACATATATAATGTCACATAAGCTCTTCAGTTATAGTTTTTATCCTGACAAATTTATGTTTTTGGTCGGATTTTAATAAAATCTAAGCTTATAAATTATAATATATGAAATGCTTCCTAAGGTTAAGGTTAAGGTTAAGGTTAATTTCTAATGGTTGTTTGTCTTTGCAGGCGAGCACTGCATATGATGTCGTCCTGCACTGGCATCGTTTGACAAAAGAGAAACAAAAAACTTCATCAGATGCTTTAATATTTGAAACCTAATTTTGCAGAGCAGCAGCACATCTCGGGTGTCAGAAATTTATAGATCTCAATCATAACAAGTTCTAAAGTCATAGTTAAGTAATAACTATTCAAACTACTGCATTACCTAATCTATATGGAGATAATTGGTGAGCTAATTTTAGATGTCTCGAGCTGTGGATGATGATTGGGAGCAATCCTGTGACGACTTTTATCTTTACTGGCATTGCAACAGGAAAGCAAAGGTGCAGCAGTGATGCATCCTTTTTCTTTTCATTGCTGACACTGCATGCTTCGCTTGCCACCTTCCTAGTGTCCATTAACGCTGCTCCTGTTAAAGAACAAAAAAGAACAATGCTGCAAAAGAAGTTGGAAATATTTAGTACAATGAAGAGTTTATTTATCAAAGGAATGATTTACTTTAAAAAAAATTAAATTTCTGTGGATCATGTTAATTAGATAAGCACGTTGTGTGGTTTAGTTGATGAGCATTTTAAGTGTTATAATAAAAGATATCTTTATCACTTTTCTTAAAAAAATTACTTACTGTCATCAATTTGTTTTATACCAAATTTCCGGGAAAATAAAATTATCTTACATAATTTTCTTAGAAAATGGCATTTGGGGGAAAAATGATAGGGGAATGTATTTTAAAATATTAGTCAATATTTAAAATACATCCATTTTCTACCGTCAAATTACATTTACGGATAATAATATTTATTTATTTTTATGGGATATTCGTTTTGGGCTTATGGCAAACTTTACAACTTTTAATGTACATGGGCTTGGGCTTTATGACAATCTGGAGGAAAGTAAAATTGTTAATTCCGGTATATTTAATCTCAGGAGGTTGTATAGCGATACATCATCAATTAAATAGTAAATTTAAGTATATACTTCTTTAATTAGAATTATTAGATTCTACATGGGAGGTTATGAGTTTAATACTTTCTCATGGGTCGAATCCTAACTTTAGAGGTGATTTGCTATAGATATAAATTTGTAACGGGTTAGAAAAGTATAATAGAGTAAAATTTGATGATATGATCAAAATCCGTAAAAAAAAATTTAAAATTTTTTACAGTATGATAGAGTAAAAAAATACAACACAAAATTCCTGATTTAAACTCTCTTATACACACCTTGAATATAAGAATACGTCTTATTAATCTCATTTATATCGTGCTTACATATCGTCAAATAGTTTTCGTCCAACACATTTACACTTCCAAACCAACCCTAATTATTCTCCATCAGCATTCCATATTCAAGCCCTTGATTGCCATATTTAAAGATCAACTAATAGAACATTGAAATCATAATTCAAATGTTCTACATGAGGCCAAAAGGTTCAGGCAGAGATCCAAACCTGTAATCGAATGGAGGACTCTGATCAAAGTTGTCCTCAATGCTGTGCAGCCAGTTCATGCTCTTGGAGTCCTCTTTCTGAAGAATTGCATCATACCTTGAGCTCTCATATATATCCACCTTGTTTACTTTTCTCGCCATCACCATGAGCTGATCATTTGACGGCTTCCCTGCGGAGATCACTCCATTAGTTCTCAAGTTAATACTGTTGGGAGTAATTGCTTCAGTTGATGATGATGACGATGCTCCATTGCCATCAATTTGGGGAGCTCGTTTATAGGCGCTCGGAGCCACCGGCGGCTCCGATGAATGGCCCGGCCGGACTTTTTGGCCGGAGGAACGAATGCTTTGGGGGAAGAGGGCAGCGCTGCGGATTCCTGCAGCCATGCTTTGCCGGACCTCCTGTTGGATGTTTGCAAGTGTTTAAGAAGCTTTGTTGAAATCTTCTATTAGATCGTTTGTGACACTAAAATTACTAACCATATGCTCGATAGCGATGTCAATGGGCCTCTTGGAGACGGAGCGTCCAAATGCAGCGTTCTCTGTGGGCGAAGATTGCTTCGTTGCTCGCCGGGATGCAACCTCCGACGCGGCCGATAGCTGCTGCTTCTTGTTCTCAGCTGTCTTTCCCTCGTTCGCTTTGCTGTTCATCCGATTACCCGATGAGTTCTCCTGAAGCCGACCTCTAACGGCGACGGGCGAGGCTGACTGCCGCCGGGCAGCACACGTCGGAGCAGCCGTCTCAGACTTCGAGCTTCCCCGCAGAGACAGAGGTGCCGCCCGTTGCCGCCCCGCGGAGACCGCTCTTTCGGGAAGAGCAACAAGCGGCCGCGCCGGCGAGTTCGGACGCGTTGCCGTAGCGCCAGTACTCTTCGAGCTGTTCGTTGCCGGAGCGCGGCCGACGGAGGCCGAGCGGGCGCTCGGCGCAGCTGCGGCGGCGCGACGAGTGGGCGTGGACGGCCGGGGATTCGATCGAACACCTGCAGGAGAGGTAGCATTTGTGCTGGAGTTCGAGATGGCGAGCGAGACCTGCGGTCGAACAGGTGGTGTGCACGGCCTGGGATTCTGTGCTGGCCGTGGCTTATCCTGAGCTGAAGCGCGAGTTTTGACGGGGGTTGGAGAGTGCGAAGATGCTGAATGAGAAGGCACGGCTGAGGTCAGCCTTGATGGGCGATTGCCAGCGGCGGCGGCTGGAGGTTTGGAGGTGACGGAGGCGGTGCTGGTGTTGAGGATTGCGGTCCTGCTGTTGCTGGAATGGAGTGTGGAGGAGGATGAGGGTGCGATGGAGACGGAGGAAGAGCGAGTCGTCGAGCTGCTTCTTGCAGGCTTCGCAGAGGCTGCATGCTCCGCTTGAGGTATGGAGAACTACAAGTGGAGATCGACATGATGTGCATATATTATATTTGTTATCTTTATCTTATCTCCTTATGATGCTAATTTCAAATGTGAGGTGAGGGAAGGATAATATATTTAGAAATAACTCACTCTCGAGGTTTTCCCGGTCGAGGCTGATCTTGCATTGGATCTGCTTCTGCCTCTTGGAGATGGTTTGGGCGTTGGATTCCCAATAGATTCTGAGAAAGAAAAGGTTGGAGTTCCAGGAGGAGTCAGAAGCCTGTCAAAAATGCATTCATTTTAGACCAAATATGTACAGTCTCATTTATGTATGTATGTATAATATTTAAATAATCTGTATTTTGAATTCAGTTCTATCAAAAAAAAAAAATTAAAGTTAGTGTAGCTAAGTTCATTGTGTCTCTTAAAATAAAATGAGCATATAAATTCTGTGCTTAATTTTGCTACCTTAATTAATCAGACTGAACAATTGAGGCTTGCAATCAGCATTGGCAGCATTTTTTTGTTAAAAAAAATCATCCTAAAATGGCCATTAATTAAATTTGTTTGAACTGAAAAAGAATCATTTGGGAAGAAAAAGGGGGATTAGAATGTCTTCCCCATACTAAATCATTAGTTTTTAGAAAACTAAAACGTCCGCCGTATTTAGTCTACATCTCTGAAAGCTGAAAAAAAAGAGGTTCAGTTTTGATTTATTTATTTAATTCTTCTGCACTCATTCCTACAAGTAGAGATCGTGATTAATGAACTTTAGACAAGCAAATTGTAATTATTGAGTTATACATATTACTATGACTCACCAGTCATAATCATGCTTTCCAACATCAGCAGATAGCAGGTCATCCATTCTGTTCTTCAGTAGAGATCCCATTATTCTTGTCCCTTTTCATGCAATAATAATCCACACTGCAAAAATAGTCTCAAGAGAAAAAGAAAAGAAAACTCTTTTGCATTAACTCTTATAACAACAAAACTGAATCTTTATGAGATGAAGGAAAAAGAGAAAGAAGGGAGGGAGGAAACTACTCACATATTATCAGCTGAAGAGATCTGAGCTACCTCTCATCTCCTTCTTCGTCTCTCCTTGCTTAAGTGATCTATAGATGTTTCAACTTTGATGTGATGGATATAAGCTGTCTCCTCCCACTCCATTCATCCTTTTCTCTGAGCAGAGGCTCTTGAGATAGGAGAAAGGAAATGGAGGAAGCATATTGCTCCACAGATCTGAGAGAGACAAATTAAAGGAGAGATGAGGGGAAGAAGCAGAAGAAAGAAAAAAAATGCAATGAGCTTTTTACTGTTGAGTCTCATGTTTTATGTGATCCCTTATCTGAAAGCTCTTACCAATTGTTTTTTTGGTCTGTCTCTTGCTCATTTATTACTGCATGCAGGCAGGTGGGCTCTCCTGCATTTTTTAATTAATTTATAGCTTACTTCATTTTGACCTATTTCCATCAATTTATATGTATATAATAATAATACAACATAAAAGATGATAAAAACTCTTAAAAGATAATAACATAATAATAAGATAAAAATATACTCATAGTGATCATAGGATAATATAAAGGTAAAATAATAACTTAAAAATCAAACCTTACACAAGATTTGTCTAAGGTCCAAACTTAATCACCCTTTGATGAAGCTTCACACTCCAACTTAATATTCTAACTAATATTACCTCATATCAAATATACTCTCAAAAGAAAAATTTAATGTCAAAAAATATACATATTAAATTGGAAAAAAATAAATGAAGAAATTAGAAGTATATGGGTTATATTGAAATGGGAGGAAGCCTATATATGGGAGTGGGGAGGGCTACTACCTCAGGCTTCAAATTGAATAAGGGATGGGACAGCTTCATGTGCCATGCCATGTCTCAATCGATCTCAAGATGTCCCATTTTTATGAATGATTAGTGGTCCAATTTGGAAGCAAGACAATTGTCGAACTGCACACATGCTTCCCTTACTTTAGGACTCCTGTTCTTGCTCATGCAAATAATTCCTCTGGACAAGATGTACATTAATTGTTTTATTTGGGTAGCTTAAGTTGGATGAATCCCCTTTAATTTGTTGGTCTTTTATACATAGTAGTAAAAATATATTTTTTTTCTACTTAAAAGATGGATGCTATCTAATAATTCTATATATTATAATTATAAATTTTTTAAATACAAGTTTTAAGTTATTAGATTATGAGATAAAGATTTAATAAGTGTGCATTAACTCTTCAATAAATCAAACCAATTACGTCAGCATAGTTGTAGTAAATATATGATTACATAATAGAATACCTGATATTTATAATATTGGAATATAGATGGACGTATAGATTAATAATAATAAGGTTTAATCTGCTTGGATATTCTTCAAATAATATGACGCCTCTATCTTTCTCTGTCTTTAGAGATAGTGTAGATCATAACTTGGGTATACAATTTTACATCCTATACATTTCCTAAAGCATGCAACAGACCACAATGAGCCCTATACATAATCCAATTTTATCCTTCAAGACTATATGAAAATCAACTAAGTATACCTTATGTATCACATATTATTATAATTTTAGGGCTTATCCGACATTATGTATTTTTAAAAACAAGAGTTTATGCAGAAAAAATATTTATATATGGATATCTTATAATGAAAATAAGAATCCTACCTAAATAGATATTACATATCTAGATACAGTGGATCTCTACTAATATAAAATAAATATAGTATACCTTTTAAAGTTGTTTAGCTGCTGATCAAGATGTGACATTGTATCTAAAAATGACATAAAACATCACAATCTTAGTATTACATATACTTGATAATACATTGTACAGAACATTGTAAGATAATTTTGGAAAATACATTGCAGAATGCAAATTCACTAAAACCCTTAATATAAACTTAGCATCCTATATTTTCTACCTACACTTTAAATAAAAATAAAATCTATAGGCTAGTAGGAATTATTGATATAAACTCTTCGTTACTATTGTTTTTTAATTCTATGTTAACATAATATGCCTAGATACAGGTAGGAACAAGTAGCACCTTCATTATAATCATGATATTATAATATAATTACACTCCCACAGGCCACCTAAATAGAGGGACATGGGATGATAGTACACGAGAGATCAAGTAACTTTCAGTTGATGGATTTTACCAGACTAGCTATAGATACCAAATAGTGAGGTCTCTTAGATAATCCAGAGAAAAGTGCTATATCCCTATATTATATTATTTCTACTTTGACCTCAGTAACCTATGATGATTAATATTTTTCTCTAAGGTAACAGTTGTAGCTACAACTGTGTTTAATTATACCTAGATATAATCTCGTGTTTAATAATACCTAGATATAGTCTTATGCGATCGTTTTTTTACTTTTACATGGCTATTACATATGGATAGTCAAATTTTATTATTTCATTCATTCATGCGGACGTAAGTAGGTAGAGAATACACAAAATAACTCTGTAAGATTTTAATACCGCATTTATTTTTGATAGGTAGAGAATAACTGGGGGCAAGTGACAACTTTCTCCGAGGAACTCCTAAAATAGTCTTGAACTTAGGAGACATTAATCATATGTTTTTGGTTTTAAATTATTTTCTATTCAACTAATTTGGTATTGTGTTACACAGCCATCATGCGAACTCATTTTTATCTTTCAGCAGGGACTCACTCACTCACATCGGTGGCCCATTGCACTCTCAGAATCCCTATGGGATCTCACCATAGGGATTCACCACTTGTTCAAACTCAAGCAATGCCATAATAAAATAGATTTACCAAGTTGACAATTCATCTTTCACATTACAAGAAAATATAAATTTAGTTTCGTGTTATAGGTGTACCTCTATTTTGAAAACTTATTTTTATACTGAACAATATTAGCTTGGTCGAGTGACTTAGATGTCTTTTTTTACTGTAAACCTCCAAATTTTTAGAAATATATAAATATGACAATAAATAAATATTTGTATACATATATATACCTTCATGTGTATATATACACATAATGTACATGTACGTAGGTATAAATAAATAAATGACGATAATAGCAATAAGATAGTAAAATCTAGATTTATATATATAGGCATATAAATAAATTATGTATAAAATAGATTCCTTGTTAGATTTAGAGTAGAAATGAAATCTTGTTTTAAATAAATATATAAATAAATACAAGTGAATATATATAAAAAGGTAAGATATTTATATGTGAATAAGGTTTGCACTGATGAAGTATTATTAAATCATAGTTAGCTAGTTATTATATTATGATGTTAGATGAAATTAGAAAGTTATTAACTGTCATGCCCCGACCCACCTGTCGGACACGTGGCAACCACCGTATGAGCCCAAAGGACCCATACAAGGTATTTGATAATAAATATCGTCCATACACATACTCAACACAGCGGAATATACAATTAAATCATTTATGAATCTCTACTAGCACAGTCCCGATATACCTACTACAATTCTACAATAACGTTATCAATAAATAAATCTAACTCCATCGATATCCCTCATCTTCATCAAATATCCTGGTCGATCATCTAACAACCTGCACACACATTGAATGCGGTGTGCTCAGCCTTGCGGCCTAGTGCGAAATTACGGCTCTAAACCGAATAAGGAAATCAAAGGCTAGAAGGAGTACTCTAGGATGCCTTTGGTTATTAATCATCATTTTTCATTTGATTTGTGTAAATCAGGACATAAGAAGCAGTAAAGCAACATAAATAAATATATACAAATATTTCACTAGATGTCACCTAAGTTGTATCTAGTGTCAATGTCAACAGCATATGTCACCTACGTTATAATACGACTTTAAAGTTTCAAGACTCGGGCTGCCAGCCTATGCTTAATGAATACCCGGGCTAAGGGCATCCGTAAGTCATTAGTGCCTTTCTGTCCCTGTCTCTACTTATGCCCGCTGCACTGATGTTGGCGGAGAGGACGGGTGACCCTTGATCACTCTCCACTATCTCGCTAGTCGCCCTCAATGCCTCCCCTAGCAAAACTGCCGTGCCCTTACATCCTCCCCGGACTCCGTAGGGGCAACGATGACTCGTGTAGTACTACACATTGCCCGAAGACAGGGTCACCATCAACAAGACTCATCGGCCACGGCTAACCGATAAAAATAACAACCCTAGGATCCGGACTACTTATCCGACTGTCTACAGAATGTCATGGATGATAGCCGCGTGGTCTACGGATCCACTGTCCAAGGCTTCGCGTAGGGAATCACCTTCTCAGTCCAATAACAGTCGACGTCGACCGAGATAGACGCACATCCGCACAATGGGTTGTGGCAACCTCGACTCCATCGGTGCCAAGTCCATGGTAGGGCTCATTCTTGCTAGCCATCTTAGGACTATCACGGGGTTGCCTAAACGACACCCGTGCAGGTATAAATTTTCGAATAGGGACCTGCTCCATATTTCCGGTTTAGTATGACCTTGGAGTTTGTGCGGTTCCCTTCCCTACCAACTCCCAGTATCTAAGCTATGTATAGCCTCGGGAGTGGTGCGTAGGGAAACATCACCATTTTGACCATCGACGGTACACGGTGGTCAACCGAGGCATGTGATAAATGCCCCTTTCTGTCTAACTTCCAATGATGTCTCCTAGGAGGTTCTAGCATTTAATGTCACCTAAGACTAAATTTAATGCGTCTGGTATTATTGTTGATGCTACCTCCTATGTATGTTTGTTATTCATATATATCATTATTTATATTCATGTCCGCATGGAAATTTGTGAGGTACATATCACATAAAATAATACAACATGCAGGATAATTTTAGAACATGTTAAATATTTAACATTTGGAACATAGCATATCACTCAGGTTAGGCAAAATAAATTATACTAACATGCATTCATATCAAATCTTATCAAGCATTATATTTTATCATATTTTAGGCATCCAAGAATTTTCTAAGAAAACATCAGCAGGAATTCTCTAGTTTGAATAAATCCTACATCGATGAACCAATGCACCTGATTTGACGGTTTACTATTCAGAACCAACCTAAGGTCTGTTCGTTGAATTTTTATTCTCTAACACTGTCTCGATCCATGTGCCGTCATTTACGCATTTTATATTTTCCTATCAATTATTCAATGAATTTTAATTCTCAATTCAGAAATAATTTCTCAAATCTCTCTTCACCACTACTCTTAGAATGATCTCTAGAATCACCCCAATTTTTTTCCAAGTTCGCCGGAAAATCTCTCCGGCGATCGCCGGAAAGTTCGCCGGAACCCTCGTCGGCGAAGTTCTTCGATCTGCACCAATATTGGTACCAATCGAAAGCTCTCTTCATGAGGATTTCAAAAATCATATTTGCCCCAATTTTTATAGCTCATACGCGATTAATTTCACCGATTAAATCAATTTGGGCGAAATCCCTAAGTTAGGGTTTTTAGCTCGCGGGCAGCCAACCGGCGGCTAATAGCCCTCAACTGCGGTACCAATGGATAGCTCTCGTCAAGGAGAATCCATAGGTACCAAGTTTGTAAGGTTTCACGGCCGTAATCATCGCAGCAAGCTCCAGCGATCGAAACCCTCGTCGCCGACGCCTCTTGCATGATTTCTCCCTCATCTCTACACCAAATTTGGGCATCTTGGTATCAAAATGAAGAGGAGGTCGAGATCTACCTGTGGCTAAAATTTGGGAGCCTAGTTTGTCATGGTTTTATCGGAGTATCATCGGAAAGTTCGCATCCCCGTCGCCAGTCCGTGCGGAGGAGGAGAGAGAGAGAGGGAGGGATGAGCGCGCGCGAGCGTGCGTTCAGTGAGAAGAAATTGAATTTTTTTTTAATTAGTTAATTAAAATCTTAAATCTTAGATTAAATATTAACTGTCCAATTGACCAATCAAACGACGTCCAAATTACGATCCGTCTGCGCCGTTGGATTCCTTATCAAAAATACTACCTGATGGTATAATTTTCACATCAAAATCTCATACTTTAAAAATTCATATGATTTTACAAATAAGTCTTTTAAAGAATTTCTTTTATAATTAAATTTTCCAAATACTAAAATTACTCTATTGTCCTTATTCAAAAATCACGGGTCTCACATTAACTTAGACTTTATTTAGACTATTAGTTTAGGTTTTATCATGCCTAATTGAGAACAAGATAGGAAGATAGGAAGATGACTTGTCACATTATGAACAAGATTAATTATAAATCACATACAAATCAAATATCTAAATATAACTTTGTTTATAATAGGAAGATCTTCTCAACGTGTCACGTCCCGACCCGCAGGACGACACGTGGCAACCGCCGTATGAGCCCAACCGACCCATACAAGGCATAAATACAAATGCTAACATACATACACCCACATTTCCAAATAACATCTTAAATACAGTCCCGATATCTCCTAATACAAATTTAAGACCAGCATACGAAAACTCGAAATCCGCGATCGTATACCTTCCGCGACGAACCCTCCGTCAACGATCTCGTCTAATGCGTCGACACCTGTACACACATTGAACGTGGTGTGCTCAGCCTTGCGGCCTAGTGCGAAATTACGGCTCTACCGAATAAAGAAATCAAAGGCTAGGAGGAGTATTCTAGGATGTCTTTGGTAATTAATCATCATGTTTCATGCCACATCGTGTAACCAATTTATATAAAGATAGACAGCATACATAAACAATTAAATAAATAATTAAACACATGTGTACATGCCACTAGATGTCACCTAAGTCATGTCTAGTGTCCATATCAGTAGTTTTTCACCTACATCATGGTGAGACTTTTAGGTTTCATAAACTCGGGCTGCCAGCCTACGCTTAATGACTACCCGGGCCGGGGGTATCAATAAGCCCATCAGTGCCTTTCTGTCTCAGTCTCTACCTATGCCCGCTGCACTGATGTTGGCAGAGAGGACGGATGACCCAGAGTCCCTCTCCAGTTGTTTCACTAGTCGCCAACCATGCCTCCCCTAGCGAAACCGTCGTGCCCTTATATCCTCCCCGGATTCTGTAGGAGCCACGACACCCATGTAGTACTACACGCTGTCCGTAGACAAGGTCACCTCTCTTAAATCTCATCAGCCACGGCTAGCCGGAATAACCACCCTAGTATCAGGACTACTCATCCGATCGTCTGCAGACGTCAAGGGTGATAGCCGTGCGGTCTACGGATCCACTGTCCAAGGCGTCACATGTGGAATCACCTTCCCAGTCCAGTAGTAGTCGACGTCTATCGAGATTGGCGCACATCTGCACAATGGGCTGTGGCAACCTCGACTCCATCGGTGCCACGTCTATGGTAGGGCTCATCCTTGCTAACCATCTCAGGACTATCACGAGGCCGCCTACAACGACACTCGTGCGGGTGAAGATTTCGGGTAAGGACTTGCTCCATATTTCCAGTCTAATATGACCATGGAGTGTGTACAGTCCCTTACCCTACCAGCTCCCCGTATATAAGCTATGCATAACCTCGGGAGTGGCGCTCCCAGTATCTAAGCTATGTATCAACCTCGGGAGTGGCGCCTAACGGGATGTCATCGTTTCGACCATCGTCGGTACGCGACGGTCAACCAGGGCATATGGAAAAAGGCCCCTTTTTCTCTAAGTGGCGGTGACGTCGCCAAAGGTTCTAACATGTCGCATGTATTATCTATGTCCGCATGGTAGTTATTTAACACAAGCATAGAAAATAATACAACATGCAGGACATGAATGTAGAACATGTTAGATAAAATAAACTACACTAACATGCATATAATTTAAATCTTATCAAGCATTATGGTTTATCATATTTAAGACATCCAAGAATTGTTCCTAAGAAAACCCCAGCGGGAATTCCCTAGCGTGAATAAATCCTACCATCGGAGAACCAACGCACCTGGGTTAGTGATCCGGTCTTCAGAATCAACCCGCGTAACAATGAATCACTCCGTCGAACTACTCGGATCACGTACCTGCGATAATCCTAATTAACACAATCATTTAAAATCAAATTTAATTCCTTTTTTCCTAACGTAAATCAAATATTAATTTATCAATCTAACCTAATCATTCAAATACTAATTAACCAAATTTCTATTTTTACAAATTAAATTAACTTAGTTAAGCTTAGATAAATTCTATCAAATTTATCCATTTAAACCCATCATATAGCCCAAGTCACCTAAGGGCCCAAATAACACTTATCAATACTTAATTAGATCAATTAAACATTAATTAGCTATTTAAATCACCTAATCATACTCATGAAAAGTTAAATTATTTTTATTATTTTATTATTATTTTGACTGGTCAACGGTCAACAGTTGACCCGGTCAATGCGGTGGACCCGGTCAACACGGTGGACCCGGTCAACGCTATTGACCCGGCCATCGCGGTGGACTCAGTCAACGCTGTTGACCCGGCCAACGCGGTGGACCCAATGACTATTCGTTCGACTTAACTTGAGTCTGACCCAAGCCTAGCCAGTTCAGTTCGATCGAGTCAGCTCCAACTCATCTAAATCCAAGTCCGACTTGAGTCTGGTTCAAGTTAATTTGGTTCGACTCAGGTTTAATTTAATTGATTTAGCTCACCTCAACTAACTCAACCCAAACCCAAACTTAACTCGAATTCAACCCAACTAACTCCAATCTGGTTCAACTCAACCCATTCACTAACTCTACTCAATTAAATCATAAATTTTTACTTAACTACATTTATCATGCTTAATTAATCCACTAAGCTTGGTTAATTAACACTAAGCATGTTTAAATTAATCTAAGCATTTTAACAACACTAATTTATCCTAAACGTGTTTAATTACAACTAAACATGCTTAAATAAGTCACTAATCGTGATTAGGGAAAAATAAAGCTACCTTAGCCGAAATCACTATTCATCGTCGGAAACACTATTCACCGCCGAAATAGTAGCACCGTCGCTGGAACCCTAGCCGCCACCTCGCCGGAGCTCGCGAAATCAGCGGCAAACTTGACGGTGAGCTCCGCAAGCCTACGCACGCGTGGGAACCGACGACTACCTGCGCAAAATCCGGCCATCAACACCTAAAATCCATCTTAGGGAAATTTTTTTCTTCTAAAATATAATTTATTAAGGTGGGGGTTTACACAACATGATTAAAGGAAGTGTGAATTATTACACGATTGGTTCTGAAGAAGACCACACTACATCTCATGTGCGTAGGATTCACTGCAGTAGTTACTTATGCAAGTTAGGGAAATGTTTAATTTAAACTTTTATTAGAAATTTCTGGATGCCTAAAATAATAATAATAATAATAATAATAATATACCTACTAAAGAGACATGGTAGAAGCATGCATTATTAAACTGTGTTATAATGTTATTTTTGCTAAGCATGCTAAGTTTATATGTTCACATAGTATGTCTAGTTATTCCATGCATGTTCTTGTTCTAAGCATATACTATCTGCTAGTTACATTTTACATTTGAAATGATCTGTTATGTGAAAATAATATTAAAATATTCACCTTTGATTGAATCAACATAGAATAATACAATGATATACTCAAAGGTCTGACAACTCGACTTAGGAGGTGATAGCTCAAGCACTCTTACTGGTTTAGATTCTACACTTGGAACTTAGGGAACACTAGAACCTCCTGGACACACATTACATACTAAATATCGAGGGTGTATAGTAGTGCACCCAGAGGACATCATGGACTATATAGTCTCTAATAGGATGTCCGCACATCAGCTCTACTCTGAAGGCTAAGCGAGGCCCAAACACGGGGAGTAGACTTGTGTAGGATGGACCAGTTAGTGGATCCATATATGGATACCCTACCCTCACGTGTGACAGTTGGTTGTCACCGTGCTGGTCTTTGAAGGTAACCGAGAACACTACCAATCCTTGGCCGTTGCTTGCATGTAGTCAACATTGAGTTTTCCAATATTTGGAAATTTCGGAGGCTCACAACCAACATGCATGACTGGCTCTTAGACGGGAGAGGTATGATTCCTGTGATCCTTGGACAGGTCTATACCTAGTTAATCTACCTACACACGTGATGGTTGAGTGCCTCCGTGTTCGTCCGTGAGGGCGCACGAGAATGATACCAATCCCTGGCCGTTGCTTACATGTAGTCAACGATGAGCGCTCCAATAATGATAATCTGAGAGGCTCACCATGATGGGCATGTTTAAGCTCCTGGACGGGAGAGGTGGGACCTATCGTGAGCCTTGGACAATGAATCTATAGACTAGACGGCTATGACTTCCCAAGGTTCTACAGACATATGGAGGATATAGTCTGAATATTAGGGTGGCTTGAACTGGCAGGTCATAACCGACGATTTGTTTTCTTCAAATGGTAACATGGGGCATCGTTGTAGTACTACACGGCAGGCTGTGTCATTTCCATACGGTGCTGGGGAGGCGGTATGGCTCAGCGTGTCTCACTAGGACGTAACGTCGGGGTAGTCGACTAGCGAGACAGATGGAGTGGGATACACGGTCACCTGTCCTCTCGCCAACATCCGTGCGGGCTATAGGGAGAGACATAGGTACTCTTGGCACGGATGGGTTCATAGGTCATCCCTGATTAGGATAACCTTTGAACATAGGTAGGCAGAGCCCGACTCACATGACTTGGAACATAAAAGGTATTACACCATAAGTACATGATATGAAATGACAACCTAGATGACAGTTAGATATTTTCATTATGATATCTCCAAATACTAAAACTATTTGATTGATAATATTGAAGTAAATATGTTATTACATTGAAATATAAAACAACAAAAGACATCCTAGATATTTCCCCTAGTCTTGTTCGTGCTATTGCGGGTTGAGCCGTAATTTCGCACTAGACCGCAAGGCTGACCACACCGCATTCAATGTGTGTGCAGATTTATTAGAAGGCAGTGAGATAGATAAGGATACGACTGGTAGAGGATTCATCGGGATTGTCTTAGGAGTTTCACTTAATAAAGGTATAATCTTCCGTTGATTATCAATTATTTACATTGTCTTAGATGTTATCATGTTTACCATATGCCTTGTATGTGATCGCAGGTCCATACGGCGGTTGCCACGGGCTCGACTTGCAGGTCGGAGCTTGACATGGTAGGTACCATTTGTGTTAGTCTAATGATGGGTAGTGGAGGCGTCACCCGACCCATCCTTTAGCGTTTGGTGAGTACTAACAAGGGGGTTCTCGCCAATGGCCCATATATCCCCATGGCATATGTTCGAAATTAAAGTACTGGGAGCGGGGGAGCTCACTTCAGCCGCTATGCCTAAGGACTAAGGTGTTTGTTGATGCTGACATACCTCAACTGAGTCCTGTAGGCTTGGGAGGTAGTCCGGACAGCCAGAGTTATACACGTGTTGGATCCGGCAGGTCAGGCCGTGAGTATATATATGTCAGCAGGTGACCCTGCCGTAAAGCAGAAGTATAGCGCTACATAATGTCTCGAATCATAGGGTCTATGGGAGACGTACGATACGATAGTCTCGGAATGCGGTCCGGGTAAATGGCTAGCGAGACTGGAAGGAGAAGGAACCGCGGTCACCCGCCTTCTCCGCCAATGTCAGTGAGACGGGCCTAGGCAGAGACTTAGTCTGGTACTGACGGGCTTATGGTAGTCCCCGACTAGGGCTTACCTTAAGCATAGGCAGACAGCCTTAGGAGATAGTATTTGAGCTTAGAAACTTAGAAAAAAAATCTAGATACATATTTAGAATTCTAGAATTTATTTATATGATTTCCTTTGTTATTATTCTGTGATATGATCTTGATATAACTGCTGCTCGTCCGGACATGTATTGTTAACTCATTCTTTTGCTTGGAGAAGTTTCTATCTGTAGGCACTAAGTCACAAGACTTAGCGCATGCAAATTTTCCCCGCGCAGGTATCGAGACACCGCTTAAGAGACTACGAGGAATCACGGGTAGCAGAGTTGAGTGCAATAGGAGGACATTAATAGGATGTATTAATTGTATACCTCATATAATGTAGACGGACTGTATCATCTTTATAAGTAACATATGAGTTAGTTGTAAATTTAATTAGTGAACTTAACTGCAGGACTTTTCATTTTTGTTCGAGTTATATGGTATTATTAGCCTGGTATGAGTGGGACACCGCTCATACGGCGGTTGTCATATGTCCGACAGAGGGTCGGGGCGTGACATTTATGATAAAAATTTTATATTTGAAAGATGTTATTCTCTAGTTTCATTTGAAAGATATAGTTGTTGTTTACTGGATAAAAGTTTTTAATTATAAAAAGGGCGATCCCATTCTTAATATTATCAATTTTTTTTTTTCAAAATAAAGTAGTCTGTGTTTTGTTTTCCGCATTCTAAAAGAAAATTTATACCTCTTATGTAGCTTTCTTGTTCTATTTTCGTTCAGGTTGTATGCATGTTTTCTAAGTAAATTGATGTTTAGATGGTTGAATTAGTTTAAGGCATTAGATTAATGTTTTGATCTAAAAGGGCTTGTGTTTAAATCTCACAATCAACATTTTCGCATATTTACTTCCAGCATAATATGGTTGATTTTTTATTTTCCGCATTCCAAAAGAAATATTTAAGATTGTTGTCTTTTTCTTTTTTCTTTCATATTCCTATTTATTTTTATGAGTACACTGATGTCGAGAAGTCCGAGTTGTTCTATGACATTTAATTAAGATTGCTGTCATAAAGAGTATGAGTTCATATCGGACTCGAGACAATATCAAAATTTATTCTTCAATGCTGTTGAGTTGGTCTAAAGGAATATTTAAGATTGTTGTATTTTTTCTTCTTTTATTTTCATGTTTTATTTTTTATGAGTACACTAATATCTAGAAGTCCAAGTTATTCTATGGCATTTGATTAAGGTTGTGGTCAGAAAGGATGCAAGTTCATATCTAACTTAAAACAATATCAAAATTTATTCTTCAAGTTTGCTAAGTTGGTCAAAGACATTAGATTAAGGTTTAGTTTTGAAAGGGTACAGATTCAAATCCTACCTTCAATATTTTAAAATTTTTACTTTCCAACATAATATAGTTATGTTTTTATTTTCCGTATTATGAAGTAATAACTATGGTGTTGGGGTGTAGTTGGTTATCATGTCAATTTAATATATTGAAGATCTTTGGTTCAAACCTTGGTAACGCCACTACAAAGTAGATTCATTAAGTTTACAATTAATATATAAAATTATTTTCATGTTGTAATTGTACCTGTATTTGAAAAACTTATTTTTATACTCAACAATATTAGCTCGGTGTTGTGGTGTAGTTGGTCATCACGTTAGTTTAACACACTGAAGGTCTTTGGTTCAAACCTAAGCAATGCCACTACAAAGTAAATTCATTAAGTTCACAATTGATCTTTCATCCTACAAGGAAATATAAAGTTAGTTTCATGTTATAGTTGTACCTCTATTTGGAAAACTTATTTTTATACTCAACAATATGAGCTCGGTTGAGTGTCGTTTTTATGATAAAAATTCTATTTTTGAAAGATGTAGTTATTCTTTAGTTTCATTTGTACTTGATGGAAGTTTTTAGTTGTAAAAAGGGCGATCCCATTATTAATATTAGCAAATTTTTTTCTTCAAAATAATGCAGTATGCGTTTTATTTTTTGCATTCTAAAAGAAAAATTCCACATCTCATGTAGCTTTCTCGTTTCTATTTTGGTCCGTGTTGTAAGTGTTTTTTCTAAGTCTATTGGTGTTGAAAAGGCTGAGTTGGTCTAAGGTGCTAGATTAAGTTTTTTATGATAAAAAGTCTATTTTTGAAAAGTCTATTGGTGTTGAGAAGACTTGATGTCGTTTTTTATGATAAAAATTCTATTTTTGAAAGATGTAGTTATTCTTTAGTTTCATTTGAAAGAAATAGTTGTTTACTTGATAGAAGTTTTTAGTTGTAAAAAGGGCGATCCCATTATTAATATTAGTAATTTTTTTTCTTCAAAATAATGCAGTATGCGTTTTATTTTTTGCATTCTAAAAGAAAAATTCCACCTCTCATGTAGCTTTCTCGTTTCTATTTTGTTCTGTGTTGTAAGTGTTTTTTCTAAGTCTATTGGTGTTGAAAAGGCTGAGTTGGTCTAAGGTGCTAGATTAAGTTTTTGGTCCGAAAGGGCATGAGTTCTTCAAATCCCACTCTCAATAGTGCATGAGTTCAAATCCCACTTTCAACATTTTTGCATGTTTACTTATAAATAATGTGGTCTATTTTTAGTTTTCTGCATTCTAAAGGAATAATTACAGTTGTCGCCCTTTTCTTTTATCTTTTATGTTCTTTTTTATTTTTTAAGAGTGCAATAATGTTGAGAGTGCAATAATGTTGAGAAGACCTAATTATTCTACTATATTTGATTGAGGTTATGATTAGAAAGGGTGTGGGTTCCTATTCCACTCTAGAAAATTTTAAATTTTTTTATTTAGTATAATGTTATCGGTTTTCTTATTTTTCTACTCCCAAAAGAATAATTACAGTTAAGATTCTTATTCGAAAGGGTGTGTTTGAATCCCATTATCAATATTATCAAGTTTTTTCTTCAAAATAAAGTATTTTGTTTTTTATTTTCTACATTCCAAAAGAATAATTATGCTAGTGATGTAGTTATTAAAACATTAATTATTATGGTGTTGTGGTATAGTTGGTTATCACGTTAGTCTAACACACTAAAAGTTCTTAATTGAACTTTCACTATACTCAACAATATTAGCTCGCCTATTATTAATATTAGGAAAAAATTTTCTTCAAAATAATCTGCGTTTTGTTTTCCGTATTCTAAAAAAAAAATTACACCTCTCATGTAGCTTTCTCGTTTCTATTTTGGTCTGTGATGTATGTGATTTTTCTAAGTCTATCGAGTTTAGATGGCGGAGTTGGTCTGAAGTTCCAGATTAAGGTTCTGGTCCGCACGTTTACTTTCAACATAACCGTATTCTGTTTTTTATTTTCTGCATTCCAAAAGAATAATTATGCTAGTGATCTAGTTATTAAATGATCAATAATTATGGTGTTGTGGTGTAGTTGGTTATCACTAGTTTCATGTTGTGTAGTTGGACCTCTATTTGATAAACATAGTTTTATACTCAACAATATTAGCTCGGTTTGATGTTGTTTTTTCATTTTTTACATAAAAATTCTAGATTTGCATTCTGCATTTTGTTTACTGATAGAAGTTTTTAGCTGTAAAATGGGCGATTCCATTATTAATATTAGCAAATTTTTTCTTCAACAATGTTAGCTCACCTCTTATTTAGTTTTCTCATTTCTATTTTGGTCCGTGTTGTATGTATTTTTTCTAAATCAATTGATGTTGAGATGGCTGAGTTGGTCTAAGGTGCTAAATTAAGGTTCTGAATTGAAAGGGTGTGGGTTCAAGTCCCACTCTCAATGTTAGCTCCGTCGAGTGACTTAATGTCGTTAGATATAGTTATTGTTTACTCGATATAAGTTTTTAGTTGTAAAAAGGCAATCTAATTATTAATATTAGCAAATTTTTCTCTTCAAAATAATGCATTCTCCGTTTTGTTTTCTGCATTCTAAAAGAAAATTTCCACCTCTTATTTAGCTTTCTCGTTTCTATTTTGGTCGGTCTTGTTTGTAGTTTTTCTAAGTCTATTGATGTTGAGATGGCCGAGTTGGTCTAAGGCGCCAGATTAAGGTTCTGGTCCGAAAGGGCGCGGGTTCAAATCCCACTCTCAACATTTTGGCACATTTACTTTCAAATAACGTTGTCGATTATTAGCTTTCTCGTTTCTATTATTCCTTCTAAAGGAATAATTAGAGTTATTCTACGACATTTGATTAAATATTAAATTAGTTTCTTGTTGTGTAGTTGTACCTCTATTTGATAAACTAATTTTTATACTCAACAACAATATTATCTCGGTCCAGTGACTTGATGTCGTTTTTTACATAAAAAATTTAGATTTGAAAGATGTAGTTATCTTTTATTTCATTTGAAAGATATAGTTGTTGTTTACTCGATAGAAGTTTTTAGTTGTAAAAATGGCGATCCCGTTATGAATATTAGCAAATTTTTTTCTTCAAAATAATGCATTCTACCTTTTGTTTTCTGCATTCTAAAAGAAATTTTCCACTTCTCATTTAGCTTTCTAGTTTCTATTTTGGTCGGTCATGTTTGTAGTTTTTCTAAGTCTATCGATGTTGAGATGGCCGAGTTGGTCTAAGGTGCCAGATTGGTTCTCGTCTGAAAGGGCATGGGTTTAAATCCGTTTTTTGCATTCTAAAGGAATAATTACTTTCGGGTGTGTTTGAATCCCATTATCAATATTATCAAGTTTTTTCTTGAAAATAAAGTATTCTGTTTTTTATTTTCTACATTCCAAAAGAATACTTATGCTAGTGATGTAGTTATTGAAAGATCAAAAATTATAGTGTTGTGGTGTAGAAGGTTATCATGTCAGTCAAACACATTAAAGGTTTATGGTTCAAACCTAGGCAACGCCACTAAAAAGGAGATTCACCAAGTTCTTAATTGATCTTTCATCCTCCAAAGAAATATAAAATTAGTTTCTTGTTGTGTAGTTGTACTTCTATTTGGTAAACTAATTTTTATACTCAACAATATTAGCTCGGTCGACTGACTTGATGTCATTTTTTATATAAAAAGTTTAGATTTGAAAGATGTAGTTATCTTTAGTTTCATTTCAAAGATATAGTTATTGTTTACTCGATAGAAGTTTTTAGTTGTAAAAATGGCGATCCCCATCCCATTATCAATATTAGCAAATTTTTTTCTTCAAAATAACGCATTATGCCTTTTGTTTTCCGCATTCTAAAAGAAAATTTCCACCTCTCATTTAGCTTTCTCGTTTCTATTTTGATGGGTCCTGTTTGTAGTTTTTCTAAGTCCATCGATGATGAGATGGCCTAGTTGGTCTAAGATGCCATATTAAGGTTTTGGTCTAAAAGGGCGTGGGTTCAAATCCTACTCTCAATATTTTTGCACGTTTACTTTCAAAGATATTTGATTGATGTTGTGAATAGAAAGGGTATGAGTTCCAATCCACTCTAGAAACTTTTAATTTTTTTTTATTCAATAGAATGTTGAGGGTGTGTTTGAATTCCATTATCAATATTATCAAGTTTTTTCTTAAAAATAATGAATTCTGTTTTTTTTTCTACATTCCAAAAGAATACTTGTGCTAGTGATGTAGTTATAGAAAGATCAATAACTATGGTGTTGTGGTGTAGTAGGTTATCACATCAATCTAACACCACTAAAAAGTAGATTTACCAAGTTAGCAATTGATTTTCATCTTCTAGTTGTAAAAAGGGAAAATTATGCATTCTAAGTTTTGTTTTCCGCATTCTAAAAGAAAAAATTTCCATCTCTCATTTAGCTTTCTCGTTTCTAATTTGGTCGGTCTTGTTTGTAATTTTTCTAAGTTTATTGATGTTGAGATGGCCGAGTTGGTCTAAGGCGCCAGATTAAGGTTTTGGTCCGAAAGGGCGTGGGTTCAAATCTCACTCTCAACATTTTTGCACGTTTATTTTTAAATAATGTTGTCGATTTTTAGTTTTCTGCATTCTAAAGGATTATTTCGAAAAGAATACTTATGCTAGGGATGTAGTTGTTGAAAGATTGATAACTATGGTGTTGTGGTGTAGTAGGTTATCATGTTAGTCTAACACACTGAAGGTCTCTGGTTCAAATCCAGGCAACACCACTAAAAAGTAAATTCACAAAGTTCCCAATTTATCTTTCATCCTACAAAGAAATATTAAATTAGTTTTATCAATATTAGCAAATTTTTTTCTTCAAAATAACGCATTCTGCCTTTTGTTTTCCGCATTCTAAAAGAAAATTTCCACCTCTCATTTAGCTTTCTCGTTTCTATTTTAGTCGGTCCTGTATGTAGATTTTCTTAGTCTGAATATGTTAATGATAGTGGTGTGGGTTTATGTTGAATGGGTTGTTTATATGGAGGTGATGTGGTTGATGGTCTTGATGTTGATTTCTTCCTCCTTCCTCCTTCTCAAGGACTATGATCTATTTTATTATTATGCATGTGGTATGATAATTATGATTGGATGGGTAATTGAATTTGTGTCAACACTAAGGCATGATGATTAGCTTCCACTTAGCTAGTCATTAATATGTTGTATATGTTGTAAGTAAATGAAAGTATGGAATAATTAATTTAGATTCTAGATGATATGAAATTTTGATTGGGAAATTAAGATATGAGTGCTTAGAGATTATAATTAAGGTTTATAGATTAAATAAAGTTGATCAATTAGATTAAGTAAAACTAAGTAAATTTAATTGAATAATTAATTAACTTAGGATGTGTTAGGTAAGCAAAATAGCAAAAATGGTGGATTTGATATCTTGTAAATAAGATTAATGATAGATAATATTAAAGGTCATATCTAAAGGTAATGATTTTTGCAATAGGTAAATACTTCGAAATAATTAAATGATGTGCAAGTTGATGTACGGTTGGTTCTGAAGACCGTTCTAGCGTCGGTTCACTACAGTAGACTAATCTCAAGTTGATGAAACTTTAGGAGATAAATATTTTGCTGCTTAGAAATTAATATTTAATCATTCATGATTCATGCTTTGTATGTTAGAATAACCTATTTATATGATTAATATGATATGCTTGTTGTCTTATGTCTATTGTTATTCAAATATGTGCTAGGTTATTCACTTGCATAAATATTTTACTGTTTAGAAATTAATATTTAATTATTTATGATTCATCCTTTGTAGGTTAGAATAGTCTATGTATATCATTAATGCAATATGCTTGTTGTCTTATTGCTACTGTTATTCAAATATGTGCTAGGTTATTCTCTCGCTCATTATCTACTAGGTTGATGTGACGAAAAGTAATAAAATATTACAGTTACTTCTAGAACCTATTATGTTACACTATAGTATGACATATTCATAGACATCGACAAACATCACTTATAGACATGTGACATTGACATACTTACGTACGTAATTATTGACAATGCACCGTTTTGATCTCCTAAGTTACGGATACGAGCTTTAATGCTCATAAACCTATATCACCCAAAGATGTTGAAATCATCTTGGACATAAAAGGGTGAGGATAACATATGGATTAGTTTATTGCTAGAGAACGTTGTGATGTATTTACAATACCCGCATGGTGCCGCTAAGTCGTCACCGTGATAGTCTTAAGATGGCTAGGATAGATGAAACCAAACCAATGACCTAGCAAACATGTCGCCGAGGCATAGCTGCTTGTAAATTGGTATGGTGACTCCTTTCGCATAGCCTTGGACAGTGGATCTATGGACATCACGGCTATTATTCCAGACGTTCTGCAGACGTTCTGATGAGTAGTCCAGATCCTGGGGTTTATTACCGGCTAGCCGTGGCCGATGCGTTTACATAGGTGCGGTGACCCTTGGTGTAGTACTACACGAGTTACTTCATGGATTGTCTGGGGAAGACGCATGGAGTGACAGGTCGCTAGGTCGCGGAGTTGAAGTGATTCGCCTAGTGGACCACCGGAGAGGGATTCACGGTCACCCGGCCTCTCTGCCAACATTGGTGTGACGGGTATAGGTAGAGACATAGACAGTGGACACTGATGGGCTTATGGAAACTCCCTGATCAGGAGATCCCCTAAGCATAGGCTGGCTGCCGAGATCACAATATTTGAATGTGATGATATTTTTAGTGACAATAATTTTATGAAATAAACATACTTCATATTTATAGTTGAGCTACACACTTATATTACATGTTCTTCTTATAATGCTTCATGTTTTATTTGTTGATTTTACATGCTTTGTTTGAGATTATGAAATGATGCTATGGACATGCTAGAATCTCCTTGTTTGCTACTTGAGTTATTCTACTGCAGTTAGAGCCATAAGCACTCAGCCGCTTGCGGCTGAGCACACGACGTTCAAATGTGTGCAGGTCTACTAGACGACCGGTCAGGATAGCTAATGGAGGCGAGATTATCGACGAACCTAGTTATTTACTAATTTTGTGATCATAGTATTGTAGTAGGTATATCGGGACTGTGTTAGTAGAGTTTAGTTAGATGATTTGATTGTATTATCCGGTGCATTGTTAATGTATATGAATTATGTATATATCATTAAATGCCTTGTATGGGTCCCTTGGGGCTCATACGGCGGCTGCCACGTGCTCGGCAGATGGGTCGGGGCGTGACAATTAAAGTGGTATCAGAGCCTAAGTTCGAGGATTTAAGGATTAGGCTAATAGTCCCGATATGCATAGGATATTGAGTAGGGTCAAAATGAGGGTACTTTAGTTCTCTTAACCTCATGTATATCTTATTCGAGATTGCATCTCTTGATCGTGCACCTCTTCTATGATCTATTAGCACCTCTTACAGACCAGATCTATACCTTGACAAAAATTTAAATTCAAGCTATAGATGGGGCGAGTTATGTGACACCTCGACATTTGTTCCTATTATTGTGATTGGATATTTCTTTTAAGGAAGTTTATCACATCATCTATATATGGATCATGGATGATGAATTATCTAGGTGCAAATGTCTTAACTATTACAAGGTCGTTGTTGTAATGGTAATTAAGTATTATATCACTATGAATTTCCCTAAGATCATAGATCTTATTTATCTTTCCTTCCTTATTGAATTAGTTTAAATAATCCAAGCATTTGTTTTTCCTTTCTGTTGATAATACATGTCAGTGGTTAAGGCACTTCTAAACTCCCCATTCTTAATGAGTTTTAATATTCATATGCTCTTGACGAAGTGCATCAGCAATTGAAACTTTGGTTGGAATTTTATCAAAGCCTATTGCCCATTATGATACATATTCTAGTTGCATTGAGAAATTGACTTAGCTGGAGAAATATCAGTTCTAAGAGAATTTATTTCTTTCCTCAAAGTCTTGAATTTTGAAAAAAAAACTTCTTTCTTAGGATCAAATGTTTCATTGATTTAAATCTTCGAACCCGCACTTAAATTAAGGTCATATTGATAGTCTCAAATGCGTAAGTTTATATATCTTGGATGACTACATCCATGGAATCCTTTCAAGATCTTCAACTCAACAAGAATTTCAGAGGATAGGATTTCATAACCTTTCTCTTAGGTTGTTCCTTTTTTTCAGCTTCTTTGGTTGATAGGTTTTTATTTTGGGCACACTAAATCTATCATACATATAGTGTCTTAGATTAATTGATGATACACTATTTTCTTCTTTTTATTTGTGGTATCATCGACGATTAGATCTTCATACTTTGATGACATGCACTAACACCAACCATCAGTATGAACATCTTTCATGAAAAGTCATTGGTTTCCTTAGTTCTAGTATGGATAATGTGCTCAAGAAATTACAGAAACTTATAAGTTATTTCTCTAATTGCGTGTTTCTTTTTGGAATTTCATTGTGGTCCTTGAACTCTTATAGATTAAGAATTATTCCACTGTATGTCTACCCCGTGATATATAGTTCATCTTCTCTTAATTCTTATTCCTAGTGTAATAGATACTATCAGCTATGGTATTAGTTATTTATACCTTCACCATAAATATTCTCTAAACATTGTACCTTCTGGCATGTCTCCTTTTCTCCTTATCTATCAGATCATGTATATCTTCTTTAAACGTGCTATTATTTACTTTTGTTTGCTCCATTACTTCGCCGATTTTCTTGGTTAGTGTTATCCTCCATGGATTTGGAGAAGGCAATACTACTTTATTATTTATGATAAAGATTAACTTAATATGTTTCTATGTCTTGTCAACTTTGAGACTCTTACTTTCATTATGTAGATATTAATGAAAGTTTATATTGCATAATCACAATGGTTGTATCTAGATGTGCATCTTATCATTTTGAGCATATAGATGTAAGATCGTAAGTTCTCTACTCTCAAATAGGATAATCTTATCTTTTGCATATTGATGCAAGGAAAAAGAAATGTCATGGTACATTTCCAGGTGATTAGTCTTGGAATTCATTGGCATGATTATTGTCGGATAATATACCGTTTAACATTTTCTCAAAATCCTTTATACTCTGCTACTTCACAATTATTTTTGCATATGCATTAGTTTGGCACTTCAAAATTTGTGCAGCAGAAATAAAATATTGACTTCCATTGGTCTTGAAAATTGTATCATCTTTCACTTGATGGTGAGAGCCATTTGTCATAGTTTCTCTTCACTATCTTTTGTAATATTGGGGTTGGATGTTTCTTGTATTTTTATGATCTTAGCACGTGGAATTTTATCCCCATGGATTTCCTTTGACAACCTATTAGCTTTCTTGTTTGCTTCAGATATTGTAGAAATCTAATCATCTACTATGTGTTAATTCCTACATAATAAAAATTTGACCTAGTTTTGAAATATTTTCCAAATCCATCTAAAGATCATTTCCATCTATCGTTATTGTTATTCTCTTGTCATTTAAAATTTCTCCTTGTATTTATTTGTCCCTTCCCTCATATCACTTGCAGGTTATAGTCTTGCAAGATATGGTAGTTTAGATCTTAGTTATACTGCTTTTGGGGACTTTAGAAATATGGAAGAAATTTTTTTTTACAATTGTGGTTGTATCTTGAACCCCTCTTCTCTACAGAACATTTAAGTGAGAATATACATTCGATCATTTTAGACTCAGTTTCTTAATGTTCATACCCTATGAGGATGTGTATTAGCAAAAGTTATTTCGAAACTATCAAATAGAATATTCTTAAGAGAGTTTGGGTTAATGCTACAATTACCTTCAAGGATGTGATCAAATGTGGAACTGCAAAAGTTGATGTTAAATTTGATTCAAAAAAAAAAAAATCTATTGGCATGTTTAAAAGAAAGATTTGACACAAAGTGGAGTGTCCGTGGATGTCTTCAAATTGTATCTCCATGAATACATACTCATGTATTGAGTTTTGTTATTTTGGGGCATGATCTTTGATAATAAGGAAAAGTATACCCCTTGCTTTTATCTGGATAGTTAGCTTCAATTATCAGTCAGATAAATTGTAGCATTTCTTTGGGAATAAGTTGCACTACTCACCTATGTTTTCCTTTTGATTTCTATGATCTTGTCAAGCATTTTATAAGGAAATATATATGACCTTTCATTACATAACTTAAGTGCTCACATTTGAACCTAGCTATGCTATATAAGACTTTGATTGATCATAGTGATATGCATAGCTTCCTATTCACTAAGAAAATATCTTTTGATCGCTTGCAACTTCATCTGAATTTTTAATTATGATATGATTACATTACTTTAGTGAAAAATAGTTTTTTCATGTTGTTTTACTTTGAGTTTGTTTACAGTAATTTGCTTGTTTTACATTACATTAGTATAGATTTTTGAGCCTTAGACATTAACCCTTGTATGTTGTCTTACTTTGTTTCATTGGGAGTCGATTTCACAGTTAGTTGGGAGAATGCTAAACATGAGCCTCTTTTGACATTTCTAGATATTTTTAAGGTACCTAACTTAACGAGTTCCTTGATTTTTCCCTAGTACCATATGTCACGCTCCGACCCACCTGTCGGCCACGTGACAACCGCCATATGAACCCAACGGACCCATACAAGGCATCAAGTGATACATACCATCCATATATATCGTTTACGCAGCGGAATTTACAATTAAATTATCTAACTCAACATTTCCTAACACAGTCCCGATAAACCTACTACAATTCTATAATAAAAGACATCGAGAAATAAAAATAGATCCGTCGACGGACTTATCTTCAACAAATCTCTCGGGTAGTCATCTAACACACCTGCACACACGGGGAAAAGTGGTGTGCTCAGCCTTGCGGCCTAGTGCGAAATTACGGCTCTACCGAATAAAGAAATTAAAGGCTAGGAGGAGTATTCTAGGATGTCTTTGGTGGTTAATCGTCATTTTCCATTCGATTTGTGTACATCAATTTATCGAAAGCAGTAAAACAACATAAATAAAATACTAATATATAACTCACTAGATGTCACCTACATTGTATCTAGTGTCAATGTCAACCGTATGTCACCTACATCATAATCATACTTTGAAGCTATAAAACTTGGGCTGCCAGCCTATGCTTAGTGAATACCCTAGCTAAGAGTATCAGTAAGCCCATCAGTACCTTTCTGTCTCTGTCTCTACCTATGCCCGCCTCACTGATGTTGGCGGAGAGGACGGATGACCCAGTTTCCCTCTCCATTATTTCGCTAGTCGCCGACCATGCCTCCCCTAACGAAACCGTCGTGCCCTTACATCCTCCCCGGATTCCGTAAGGGCCACGACACCTATGTAGTACTACACGATGTTCGTAGACAGGGTCGCCATATAACAATGTCATCGGCCACGGCTAGCCGGAATAACCATCCTAGGATCCGGACTACTCATCCGATCGTCTGCAGACGTCAAAGGTGATAGTCGTGCGGTCTACGGATCCACTGTCCAAGGCGTCGCATGTGGAATCACCTTCCCAGTCCAGTAGCAGTCGACGTCTATCGAGATTGGCGCACATCCGCACAAAGGAGATGTGGCAACCTCGACTCCATCGGTGCCACGTCCATGGTAGGGCTCATCCTTGCTAACCATCTCAGGACTATCACGAGCTCACCTAAACGACACTCGTGCGGGTGAAGATTTCGAGTAAGAACTTGCTCCATATTTCCAGTCTAACATGACCATGGAGTTTGTACAGTCTCCTACCCTACCAACTCACAGTATATAAGCTATGCATAACCTCGGGAGTGGCGCTCCCAGTATCTAAGCTATGCATCAACCTCGGGAGTGGCGCCTAATGGGACGTCACCGTTTTGACCTTCGTCGGGTCGCGGCGGTCAACCGGGGCATATGGGAAAGGCCCCTTTTTTTGTCTAAGTGGCGGTGACGTCGCCAAATGTTCTAATTTATCGCATGTACTATCTATGTCCGCATGATAGTTATTTAACACAAGCAAGGAAATCAATATAGCATGCAGGACATGGATTTAGAACATGTTAGATAAAATAAACTACACTAACATGCATACAAGTCAAATCTTATCAAGCATTATGGTTTATCATATTTAAGACATCCAAGAATTGTTCCTAAGAAAACCCCAGCGGGAATTCCCTAGCTTGAATAAATCCTACCATCGGAGAACCAACGCACCTGACTTGGCGGTTTACTCCTCGGAACCAACTTAAGGTCTGTCTCGATCCACGTGCCGTCATTTACGTATTTTTATATTTTCCTGTCAATTATTCAACGAATTTTAATTCTCAATCTAGAAATAATTTCTCAAATCTCTCTTCACCAGTACTCTTAGAATGATCTCTAGAATCACCCCAATTTTTTTCCCAAGTTCACCGGAAAATTTCTCCGGCGGACGCCGGAAAGTTCACCGGAAAGTTCGCCGGAACCCTCGCCGGCGAAGTTCTTCGATCAGCACCAATATTTCTACCAATCGAAAGCTCTCTTCATGAGGATTCCAAAAATCATATTTGCCCCAATTTTTATAGCTCATATGCGATCAATTTCACCGATTAAAATTTTGGGCGAAATCCTAAAGTTAGGATTTTTAGCTCGCCGGCGGCCAACCGACGGCCAATAGCCCTCAACTCCGGTACCAATGGATAGCTCTCGTCAAGGAGAATTCATAGGTACCAAGTTTGCAAGGTTTCATGGCCGGAATGGCCGGTAATCGCCGGAGCAAGCTCCGGCGATGAAACCCTCGCCGCCGACGCCTCTCACGCGATTTCTCCCTCATCTCTACACCAAATTTAGGCATATTGGTATCAAAATGAAGTGGAGGTCGAGATCTACCTGTGGCTAAAATTTGGGAGCCTAATTCGATGTGGTTTCGCCGGAGCATCAACGGGAAAAATGGTCGCCTTCACCGTCGCCGCTGCGGAGGAGGAGAGAGAAGAGAGAGAGGAAGAGGAGCACGCGCGAGGGCGCGCTCGGTGGGAAAAAGAAAAGAAAAAATATTTTTTTTATTTGTTAATTAAAATCTTAAATCCTAATTAAATCTTAATTGTTTAATTGACCGATCAAACGACATCCAGATCACGATCCGTCTGCGCCGTTGGATTCCTTATCAAAAATACTATCTGATGGTATAATTTTCACATCAAAATCTCATACTTCAAAAATTCATATGATTTTACAAATAAGTCCTTTAAAGAATTTTTTTACGATTAAACCTTCCAAATACTAAAATTACTCTATTGCTCTTATTCAAAAATCACTGGTCTCACACCATATCTTTTATTTTTCTCTCCATAGCTTCTATGGGTTAAAGTGGTGGATGATTTAGCTCTAGCAATTCTACTATTAGAGAGGATCAAAGAAGAGGCAATGAAAAGTCTTATAGGATATATGAGAAATCTCAACTATGGAAAAATAAAATTTTGTTCTTGTTCTTCCTTGGAATCCAAAAGTAGTCTACATACTTGCCGCTAGGATGCAAAAATATTTAGTTGACCAGAGATAAACCCATAACTTCCTTCCAATGTTAGAGTGTTATAGTTGAGGAATTAGTTAATATAAACTTGTTCAAACAACAGAAAATCCTCATCATGCAAATAGGTATCTAGGAGATAAACTATATTAGTAATTATAAAGTGGAGATATAACAATATGACTATTTATTTTGTTTATAAAAGACCCCTAGATCGTGAGGAAGGTAATATTTCTTGTGAAAGATCTAACAACTTGAAGTTAGAAAAAGACACTTAGGAAACCAATGGAATGGATCCCATCCTACTATTCGAATATATTCGAAGCACTTAGTAGTTGAAAAAAAAAACTATAAAATAGTAAACTTCTTTATTCATAATATAACCTTAATTAAACCTTATTTCAATTATGCTTACTATTATAATCATTTTAATTTTTGGAGGAACAAAAATTTTTAAGGGGGTGAGAACTTGTAAACCCCAAAATTTTATGAAAATAATAATAATAATAATAAAATAAATTTTCAAGAGTGGAAGGGGTAGTCTGAAAAATAGCATAGTAAATAATTGAAATGAGTATGGACAAATTTGGAATGGTAAGAAAAGGTAAATAAATGTATATGATGGGGGCAGAAATGTCAAAGCAGGGTAAAAAGGTAAATAAATGGAACCAGTAGGGGCATACTGGGGATTCGAAGGCACATGTGCATTGCACGTGCACTCAAATACCTAGTTTGGGGCGAGGCGAGCTCGTGACGGCGCCTCTCCTTCGTCCTCTTCGCACATGTGTGGTTTTGGGTTGAGGTTATTATTGCCGTGAGATACTGTTTATGTTGAATTAAGGTGATGGTTTCAAATGATAGTGGTGTTGTCGTTGATAATGGTATGATAATTATGATGGGATGGGTAATCAAACTTGGGTCAACACTAAGGCATGATGATTAGCTTCCACTTAGCTAGTCATTAATATGTTGTATCTGTTGTAAGTAAATGAAAATATGAAATAATTAATTTAGATTCTAGATGATATGAAATTTTGATTGGGGAATTAAGATATGAGTGCTTAGAGATTATAATTAAGGTTTATAGATTAAATAAAGTTGATCAATTAGATTAAGTAAAACTAAGTAAATTTAATTGAATAATTAATTAGCCTAGGATGGGTTAGGTAAGCAAAATAGCAAAAATGGTGGATTTGATATCTTGTAAATAAGATTAATGATAGATAATATTAAAGGTCATATCTAAAGGTAATGATTTTTGCAATAGGTAAATACTTCGAAATAATTAAATGATATGCAAGCTGATGTACGGTTGGTTCTGAAGACCGTTCTACTTATTCAGGTGCCCCGGTTCACTACAGTAGACTAATCTCAAGTTGATGAAACTTTAAGAGATAAATATTTTGCTGCTTAGAAATTAATATTTAATCATTCATGATTCATGCTTTGTATGTTAGAATAACCTATTTATATGATTAATATGATATGCTTGTTGTCTTATGTCTACGGTTATTCAAATATGTGCTAGGTTATTCTCTTGCATAAATATTTTACTGTTTAGAAATTAATATTTAATTATTTATGATTCATCCTTTGTAGGTTAGAATAGTCTATGTATATCATTAATGCGATATGCTTGTTGTCTTATTGTTACTGTTATTCAAATATGTGCTAGGTTATTCTCTCGCTCATTATCTACTAGGTTGATGTGATGAAAAGTAATAAAATATTACAGTTACTTCTAGAACCTATTATGTTACACTATAGTGTAACATATTCATAGACATCGACAAGCATCACTTATAGACATGTGACATTGACATACTTACGTACGTAATTATTGACGATGCACCGTTTTGATCTCCTAAGTTACGGATACGAGCTTTAATGCTCATAAACCTATATCACCCAAAGATGTTGAAATCATCTTGGACATAAAAGGGTGAGGATAAGATATGAATTAGTTTATTGCTAGAGAACGTTGTGATGTATTTACAACACCCGCATGGTGCCGCTAAGTCGTCACCGTGATAGTCCTAAGATGGCTAGGATGGATGAAACCAAACCAATGACCTAGCAAACATGTCACCGAGGTTATAGCATTCCGACGACGGCTAGGATGCACGCCTCCTAGCAGGCATAGCTGCTTGTAAATTGGTACGGTGACTCCTTTCGCATAGCCTTGGACAGTGGATCTATGGACATCATGACTATTATTCCAGACGTTCTGCAGATGTTCTGATGAGTAGTCCAAATCCTGGGGTTTATTACCGGCTAGCTGTGGCCGATGCGTTTACATAGGTGCGATGACCCTTGGTGTAGTATAACACGAGTTACTTCATGGATTGTCTGGGGAAGACGCATAGAGTGACAGGTCGCTAGGTCGCGGAGTTGAAGTGATTCGCCTAGTGGACCACCGGAGAGGGATTCACGGTCACCCGACCTCTCTGCCAACATCAGTGTGACGGGCATAGGTAGAGACATAAACAGTGGACACTGATGGGCTTATGGGAACTCCCTGATCAGGAGATCCCCTAAGCATAGGCTGGCTGCCCAGATCACAATATTTGAATGTGATGATATTTTTAGTGACAATAATCTTGTGAAATAAACACACTTCATATTTATAGTTGAGCTATACACTTATATTACATGTTCTTCTTATAATGCTTCATGTTTTATTTGTTGATTTTACATGCTTTGTTTGAGATTATGAAATGATGTTATGGACATGCTAGATTCTCCTTGTTTGTTACTTGAGTTATTCTACTATGGTTAGAGCCATAAGCACTCAGCCGCTTGCGGCTGAGCACACGACGTTTAAATTTGTGTAGGTCTACTAGACGACCGGTCAGGATAGCGAATGAAGGCGAGATTATCGACGAACCTAGTTATTTACTAATTTTGTGATCATAGTATTGTAGTAGGTATATCGGGACTGTGTTAGTAGAGTTTAGTTAGATGATTTGATTGTATTATCTGCTGCATTGTTAATGTATATGAATTATGTATATATCATTTAATGCCTTGTATGGGTCCCTTGGGGCTCACACGGCGGTTGCTACGTGCTCGGCAGATTGGTCGGAGCGTTATAGTTGTGGTGTCGTAGGTTATCACGTCAGTTTAACACACTGAAGGTCTCTAGTTCAAACCCAGGCAACGCCACTAAAAAGAAAATTCACCAAGTTACCAACTGATCTTTCATCCTGCAAAGAAATATAAAATACTCAACAATATTCCGCATTCTAAAACAAAAAATTTCCACCTCTCATTTAGCTTTCCCGTTTCTTTTTTGGTAGGTCTTTTTTGTAGTTTTTTTTAGTCTATCAATGTTGAGATGGCCGAGTTGGTCTAAGGTGCCATATTAAGGTTTTGGTCCCAAATAATGCTGTCGATTTTTAGTTTTCTGCATTCTAAAGGATTAATTTGAAAAGAATACTTATGCTAGTGATGAAGTTGTTGAAAGATCAATAACTATGGTGTTGTGGTGTAGTAGGTTATCACGTCAGTCTAACACACTGAAGGACTCTGGTTTAAACCCAGGCAACGCCACTAAATAGTAGATTCACAAAGTTCCCAATTCATCTTTCATCCTGCAAAGAAATATAAAATTAGTTTCTTGTTGTGTAGTTGTACCTCTATTTGGTAAACTAATTTTTATACTCCACAATTTTAGCTCGGTTGAGTAACCTGATGTCGTTTTTTACATAAAAATTTTAGATTTGAAAGATATAGTTATCTTTAGTTTCATTTGAAAGATATAGTTGTTGATTACTAGCAAATTTTTTTCTTTAAAATAACGCATTATAAGTTTTGTTTTCCGCATTCTAAAAGAAAAAAATTCCACCTCTCAATTAGCTTTCTCGTTTCTATTTTGGTCGGTCCTGTTTGTAGATTTTCTGAGTCTATGGATGATGAGATGACCGAGTTGGTCTAAGGCGCTAGATTAAGGTTCTCGTCCGAAAGGAGTGGGTTCAAATCCTAATCTCAACATTTTTGCACCTTTACTTTCAAATAACATTGTCGATTTAGTTATTTTAAGATATTTGATTGATGTTACATTGTCGATTTAGTTATTCTAAGATATTTGATTGATGTTGGGATCATAAAAGGTGTGGGTTCCTATGCACTCTAGAGAATTCTATTTTTTTTTTCTACATTCCAAAAGAATACTTATGCTAGTGATGTAGTTATAGAAAAATCAATAACAATGGTGTTATGGTGTAGTAGGTTATCACGTCAGTCTAACACACTGAAGTCTTTGGTTCAAACCCAGACAACGCCACTAAAAAGTAGATTCACCTGGTTACCAACTGATCTTTCATCTTGCAAAGATATATAAAATACTCAACAATATTAGCTCGGGCAAGTGACTTAATGTTTTTTTTAGTAAAAAAGGCGATCCCATTATCAATATTAGCAAATGATTTTCTTCAAAATAATGCATTTTAAGTTTTGTTTTCAGTATTCTAAAAGAAAAAATTTTCACCTCTCATTTAGCTTTCTCGTTTCTATTTTGGTCGGTCGTATTTGTAGTTTTTCTAAGTTTATCAATGTTGAGATGGCCGAGTTGGTCTAATGCGCCAGATTAAGGTTCTGGTCCGAAAGGGCGTGGGTTCAAATCCCACTCTCAACACTTTCGCATATTTACTTTCAAATAAACCCAGGCAACGCCACTAAAAAGTAGATTCACAAAGTTCCCAATTCATCTTTCATCCTGCAAAGAAATATAAATTTAGTTTCTTGTTGTGTAGTTGTACCTCTATTTGGTAAACTAATTTTTATACTCTACAATATTAGCTCGGTCGAGTAACTTGATGTCGTTTTTTACATAAAAATTTTAGATTTGAAAGATGTAGTTATCTTTAGTTTCATTTGAAAGATATAGTTGTTGATTACTAGCAAATTTTTTTCTTCAAAATAACGCATTCTAAGTTTTGTTTTCCGCATTCTAAAAGAAAAAAATTGCACCTCCCATTTAGCTTTCTCGTTTCTATTTTGGTCGGTCCTGTTTGTAGATTTTCTGAGTCTATGGATGATGAGATGGCCGAGTTGGTTTAAGCCGCTAGATTAAGGGTCTCGTCCGAAAGGAGTGGGTTCAAATCCTACTCTCAACATTTTTGCACGTTTACTTTCAAATAACGTTGTCGATTTAGTTATTCTAAGATATTTGATTGATGTTGGGATCATAAAAGGTGTGGGTTCCTATGCACTCTAGAGAATTCTGTTTTTTTTTTCTACATTCCAAAAGAATACTTATGCTAGTGATGTATTTATAGAAAAATCAATAACAATGTTGTTGTGGTGTCGTAGGTTATCACGTCAGTCTAACACACTGAAGGTCTCTGGTTCAAACCCAGACAACGCCACTAAAAAGTAGATTCACCAAGTTACCAACTGATCTTTTATCTTGCAAAGATATATAAAATACTCAACAATATTAGCTCGGGCAAGTGACATGATGTTTTTTGTAGTAAAACGGGCAATCCCATTATCAATATTAGCAAATTATTTTCTTCAAAATAATGCATTCTAAGTTTTGTTTTCAGCATTCTAAAAGAAAAAATTTCCACCTCTCATTTAGCTTTCTCTTTTCTATTTTGGTCGGTCCTGTTTGTAGTTTTTCTAAGTCTATGAATGTTGAGATGGTCGAGTTGGTCTAAGTCGCCAGATTAAGATTTTGGTCCGAAAGGGCGTGGGTTCAAATCCCACTCTCAACACTTTCGCACGTTTACTTTCAAATAATGGTGTCGATTTTTAGTTTTCTGCATTCTAAAGGATTAATTCGAAAAGAATACTTATGCTAGTGATGTAGTTGTTGAAAGATCAATAACTATGGTTTTGTGGTGTACTAGGTTATCACGTCAGTCTAACACGCTGAAGATCTCTTGTTCGAACTGAGGCAACGCCACTAAAAAGTAGATTCACAAAGTTCACAATTCATCTTTCATCCTGTAAAGAAATATAAAATTAGTTTCTTGTTGTGTAGTTGTACCTCTATTTGGTAAACTAATTTTTATACTCTACAATATTAGCTCGGTTGAGTAACTTGATGTCATTTTTTGCATAAAAATTTTAGATTTGAAAGATGTAGTTATCTTTAGTTTCATTTGAAAGATATATAGTTGTTATTTACTAGCAAATTTTTTTCTTCAAAATAACGCATTCTAAGTTTTGTTTTCCGCATTCTAAAAGAAAAAAATTGCACCTCCCATTTAGCTTTCTCGTTTCTATTTTGGTCGGTCCTGTTTGTAGATTTTCTGAGTCTATGGATGATGAGATGGTCGAGTTGGTCTAAGGCGCTAGATTAAGATTCTCGTCCGAAAAGAGTGGATTCAAATCCTACTCTCAACATTTTGGCACGTTTACTTTCAAATAACGTTGTCGATTTAGTTATTCTAAGATATTTGATTGATGTTGGGATCAGAAAAGGTGTGGGTTCCTATGCACTCTAGAAAATTCTGTTTTTTTTTCTACATTCCAAAAGAATACTTATGCTAGTGATGTAGTTATAGAAAGATCAATAACTATGGTGTTGTGGTGTAGTAGGTTATCACATTAGTCTAACACATTGAAGGTCTCTGGTTCAAACCCAGGCAACGCCACTAAAATGTAGATTCACCAAGTTACCAACTGATCTTTCATCTTGCAAAGATATATAAAATACTCAACAATATTAGCTCGGGCAAGTGACATGATGTTTTTTGTAGTAAAACGGGCAATCCCATTATCAATATTAGCAAATTATTTTCTTCAAAATAATGCATTCTAAGTTTTGTTTTCAGCATTCTAAAAGAAAAAATTTCCACCTCTCATTTAGCTTTCTCTTTTCTATTTTGGTCGGTCCCGTTTGTATTTTTTCTAAGTCTATCAATGTTGAGATGGCCGAGTTGGTCTAAGGCGCCAGATTAAGATTTTGGTCCGAAAGGGCGTGGGTTCAAATCCCACTCTCAACACTTTCGCACGTTTACTTTCAAATAATGGTGTCGATTTTTAGTTTTCTGCATTCTAACGGATTAATTCGAAAAGAATACTTATGCTAGTGATGTAGTTGTTGAAAGGTCAGTCTAATTTCTGCATTCTAACGGATTAATTCGAAAAGAATACTTATGCTAGTGATGTAGTTGTTGAAAGGTCAGTCTAACACACTGAAGATCTCTTTTTCGAACTGAGGCAACGCCACTAAAAAGTAGATTTACAAAGTTCACAATTCATCTTTCATCCTGTAAAGAAATATAAAATTAGTTTCTTGTTGTGTAGTTGTACCTCTATTTGGTAAACTAATTTTTATACTCTACAATATTAGCTCGGTTGAGTAACTTGATGTCGTTTTTTGCATAAAAATTTTAGATTTGAAAGATGTAGTTATCTTTAGTTTCATTTGAAAGATATAGTTGTTGTTTACTAGAAAATTTTTTTCTTCAAAATAACGCATTCTAAGTTTTGTTTTCTGCATTCTAAAAGAAAAAAATTGCACCTCCCATTTAGCTTTCTCGTTTCTATTTTGGTCGGTCCTGTTTGTAGATTTTCTGAGTCTATGGATGATGAGATGGCCGAGTTGGTCTAAGGCGCTAGATTAAGATTCTCGTCTGAAAAGAGTGGGTTCAAATCCTACTCTCAACATTTTGGCACGTTTACTTTCAAATAACGTTATCGATTTAGTTATTCTAAGATATTTGATTGATGTTGGGATCAGAAAAGGTGTGGGTTCCTATGCACTCTAGAAAATTCTATTTTTTTTTCTACATTCCAAAAGAATACTTATGCTAGTGATGTAGTTATAGAAAGATCAATAATTATGGTGTTGTGGTGTAGTAGGTTATCACGTCAGTCTAACACACTGAAGGTCTCTGGTTCAAACCCAGGCAACGCCACTAAAAAGTAGATTCACCAAGTTACCAACTGATCTTTCATCTTGCAAAGATATATAAAATACTCAACAATATTAGCTCGGGCAAGTGACATGATGTTTTTTGTAGTAAAACGGGCAATCCCATTATCAATATTAGCAAATTATTTTCTTCAAAATATTGCATTCTAAGTTTTGTTTTCAGCATTCTAAAAGAAAAAATTTCCACCTCTCATTTAGCTTTCTCTTTTCTATTTTGGTCGGTCCTGTGTGTAGTTTTTCTAAGTCTATGAATGTTGAGATGGCTGAGTTGGTCTAAGGCGCCAGATTAAGATTTTGGTCCGAAAGGGCGTGGGTTCAAATCCCACTCTCAACACTTTCGCACGTTTACTTTCAAATAATGGTGTTGATTTTTAGTTTTCTGCATTCTAAAGGATTAATTCGAAAAGAATACTTATGCTAGTGATGTAGTTGTTGAAAGATCAATAACTATAGTTTTGTGGTGTACTAGGTTATCACGTCAGTCTAACACACTGAAGATCTCTTGTTCGAACTGAGGCAACGCCACTAAAAAGTAGATTCACAAAGTTCACAATTCATCTTTCATCCTGTAAAGAAATATAAAATTAGTTTCTTGTTGTGTAGTTGTACCTCTATTTGGTAAACTAATTTTTATACTCTACAATATTAGCTCGGTTGAGTAACTTGATGTCGTTTTTTGCACAAAAATTTTAGATTTGAAAGATGTAGTTATCTTTAGTTTCATTTGAAAGATATAGTTGTTGTTTACTATTAAATTTTTTTCTTCAAAATAACGCATTCTAAGTTTTGTTTTCCGCATTCTAAAAGAAAAAAATTGCACCTCCCATTTAGCTTTCTCGTTTCTATTTTGGTCGGTCCTGTTTGTAGATTTTCTGAGTCTATGGATGATGAGATGGCCGAGTTGGTCTAAGGCGCTAGATTAAGATTCTCGTCCGAAAAGAGTGGGTTCAAATCCTACTCTCAACATTTTGGCACAACGTCGATTTAGTTATTCTAAGATATTTGATTGATGTTGGGATCAGAAAAGGTGTGGGTTCCTATGCACTCTAGAAAATTCTATTTTTTTTTCTACATTCCAAAAGAATACTTATGCTAGTGATGTAGTTATAGAAAGATCAATAATTATGGTGTTATGGTGTAGTAGGTTATCACGTCAGTCTAACACACTGAAGGTCTCTGGTTCAAACCCAGGCAACGCTACTAAAAAGTAGATTCACCAAGTTACCATCTGATCTTTCAAGTTACCAACTGATCTTTCATCTTGCAAAGATATATAAAATACTCAACAATATTAGCTTGGGCAAGTGACATGATGTTTTTTGTAGTAAAAAGGGCGATCCCATTATCAATATTAGCAAATTATTTTCTTCAAAATAATGCATTCTAAGTTTTGTTTTCAGTATTTTAAAAGAAAAAAATTTCACCTCTCATTTAGCTTTCTCGTTTCTATTTTGGTCGGTCGTATTTGTAGTTTTTCTAAGTCTATCAATGTTGAGATGGCCGAGTTGGTCTAAGGCGCCAGATTAAGGTTCTGGTCCGAAAGGGCGTCTCTCAACACTTTCGCACATTTACTTTCAAATAAACCCAGGCAACGCCATTAAAAAGTAGATTCACAAAGTTCCCAATTCATCTTTCATCCTGCAAAGAAATATAAAATTAGTTTCTTGTTGTGTAGTTGTACCTCTATTTGGTACACTAATTTTTATACTCTACAATATTAGCTTGGTCGAGTAACTTGATGTCGTTTTTTACATAAAAATTTTAGATTTGATAGATGTAGTTATCTTTAGTTTCATTTGAAAGATATAGTTGTTGATTACTAGCAAATTTTTTTCTTCAAAATAACGCATTATAAGTTTTGTTTTCCGCATTCTAAAAGAAAAAAATTGCACCTCCCATTTAGCTTTCTCGTTACTATTTTGGTCGGTCCTGTTTGTAGATTTTTTGAGTCTATGGATGATGAGATGGCCGAGTTGCTCTAAGCTGCTAGATTAAGGTTCTCGTCCGAAAGGAGTGGGTTCAAATCCTACTCTCAACATTTTTGCACGTTTACTTTCAAATAACGTTGTCGATTTAGTTATTCTAAGATATTTGATTGATGTTGGGATCATAAAAGGTGTGGGTTCCTATGCACTCTAGAGAATTCTGTTTTTTTTTTCTACATTCCAAAAGAATACTTATGCTAGTGATGTAGTTATAGAAAAATCAATAACAATGTTGTTGTGGTGTAGTAGGTTATCACGTCAGTCTAACACACTGAAGGTCTCTGGTTCAAACCCAGACAATGCCACTAAAAAGTAGATTCACCAAGTTACCAACTGATCTTTCATCTTGCAAAGATATATAAAATACTCAACAATATTAGCTCGGGCAAGTGACATGATGTTTTTTGTAGTAAAACGGGCAATCCCATTATCAATATTAGCAAATTATTTTCTTCAAAATAATGCATTCTAAGTCTTGTTTTCAGCATTCTAAAAGAAAAAATTTCCACCTCTCATTTAGCTTTCTCTTTTCTATTTCGGTCGGTCCTGTTTGTAGTTTTTCTAAGTCTATCAATGTTGAGATGGTCGAGTTGGTCTAAGGCGCCAGATTAAGATTTTGGTCCGAAAGGGCGTGGGTTCAAATCCCACTCTCAACACTTTCGCACGTTTACTTTCAAATAATGGTGTCGATTTTTAGTTTTCTGCATTCTAAAGGATTAATTCGAAAAGAATACTTATGCTAGTGATGTAGTTGTTGAAAGATCAATAACTATGGTTTTGTGGTGTACTAGGTTATCACGTCAGTCTAACACTCTGAAGATCTCTTGTTCGAACTGAGGCAACGCCACTAAAAAGTAGATTCACAAAGTTCACAATTCATCTTTCATCCTGTAAAGAAATATAAAATTAGTTTCTTGTTGTGTAGTTGTACCTCTATTTGGTAAATTAATTTTTATACTCTACAATATTAGCTCGGTTGAGTAACTTGATGTCGTTTTTTACATAAAAATTTTAGATTTAAAAGATGTAATTATCTTTAGTTTCATTTGAAAGATATAGTTGTTGTTTACTAGCAAATTTTTTTCTTCAAAATAACGCATTCTAAGTTTTGTTTTCCGCATTCTAAAAGAAAAAAATTCCACCTCTCATTTAGCTTTCTCATTTCTATTTTGGTCGGTCCTGGTTGTAGATTTTCTAAGTCTATGGATGATGAGATTGCCGAGTTGGTCTAAGGCGCTAGATTAAGGTTCTCGTCCGAAAGGAGTGGGTTCAAATCCTACTCTCAACATTTTTTCACGTTTACTTTCAAATAACGTTGTCGATTTAGTTATTCTAAGATATTTGATTGATGTTGGGATCAGAAAAGGTGTGGGTTCCTATGCACTCTAGAAAATTCTGTTTTTTTTTTCTACATTCCAAAAGAATACTTATGCTAGTGATGTAGTTATTGAAAGATCAATAACTATGGTGTTGTGGTGTAGTAGGTTATCACGTCAGTCTAACACACTGAAGGTCTCTGGTTCAAACCCAGGCAACGCCACTAAAAAGTAGATTCACCAAGTTACCAACTGATGTTTCATCTTGCAAAGATATATAAAATACTCAACAATATTAGCTCGGACAAGTGACATGATGTTTTTTGTAGTAAAAAGGGCGATCCCATTATCAATATTAGCAAATTATTTTCTTCAAAATAATGCATTCTAAGTTTTGTTTTCAGCATTCTAAAAGAAAAAATATTCACCTCTCATTTAGCTTTCTCGTTTCTATTTTGGACGGTCCTGTTTGTAGTTCTTCTAAGTCTATCAATGTTGAGATGGCCGAGTTGGTCTAAGGCGCCAGATTAAGGTTCTGGTCCGAAAGGGCGTGGGTTCAAATCCCATTCTCAACACTTTTGCACGTTTACTTTCAAATAATGGTGTCGATTTTTAGTTCTCTGGTTCAAACCCAGGCAACACCACTAAAAAGTAGATTCACCAAGTTACCAACTAATCTTTCATCTTGCAAAGATATATAAAATACTCAACAATATTAGCTCGGGCAAGTGACATGATGTTTTTTGTAGTAAAAAAGAAAAAATTTTCACCTCTCATTTAGCTTTCTTGTTTCTATTTTGGTCGGTCCTATTTGTAGTTTTTCTAAGTCTATCAATGTTGAGATGGCCGAGTTGGTCAAAGGCGCCAGATTAAGGTTTTGGTCCGAAAGGGCGTGGGTTCAAATCCCACTCTCAACACTTTCGCACGTTTACTTTCAAATAACTTGATGTCGTTTTTTACATAAAAATTTTAGATTTGAAAGATGTAATTATCTTTAGTTTCATTTGAAAGATATAGTTGTTGTTTACTAGCAAATTTTTTTCTTCAAAATAACGCATTCTAAGTTTTGTTTTCCGCATTCTAAAAGAAAAAAATTCCACCTCTCATTTAGCTTTCTCGTTTCTATTTTGATCGGTCCTGTTTGTAGATTTTCTAAGTCTATGGATGATGAGATTGCCGAGTTGGTCTAAGGCGCTAGATTAAGGTTCTCGTCCGAAAGGAGTGGGTTCAAATCCTACTCTCAACATTTTTGCTTGATTGATGTTGGGATCAGAAAAGGTGTGGGTTCCTATGCACTCTAGAAAATTCTATTTTTTTTTTCTACATTCCAAAAGAATACTTATGCTAGTGATGTAGTTATAGAAAGATCAATAATTATGGTATTGTGGTGTAGTAGGTTATCACGTCAGTCTAACACACTGAAGGTCTCTGGTTCAAACCCAGGCAACGCTACTAAAAAGTAGATTCACCAAGTTACAAACTGATTTTTCATCTTGCAAAGATATATAAAATACTCAACAATATTAGCTCGGGCAAGTGACATGATGTTTTTTGTAGTAAAAAGGGCGATCCCATTATCAATATTAGCAAATTATTTTCTTCAAAATAATGCATTCTAAGTTTTGTTTTCAGCATTCTAAAAGAAAAAATTTTCACCTCTCATTTAGCTTTCTTGTTTCTATTTTGGTCGGTCCTATTTGTAGTTTTTCTAAGTCTATCAATGTTGAGATGGCCGAGTTGGTCTAAGGCGCCAGATTAAGGTTCTGGTCCGAAAGGGCGTGGGTTCAAATCCCACTCTCAACACTTTTGCACGTTTACTTTCAAATAATGGTGTCGATTTTTAGTTCTCTGGTTCAAACCCAGGCAACGCCACTAAAAAGTAGATTCACCAAGTTACCAACTGATATTAGCTCGGGCAAGTAACATGATGTTTTTTGTAGTAAAAAGGGCGATCCCATTATCAATATTAGCAAATTATTTTCTTTAAAATAATGCATTCTAAGTTTTATTTTCAGCATTCTAAAAGAAAAAATTTCCACCTGTCATTTAACTTTCTCGTTTCTATTTTGGTCGGTCCTGTTTGTAGTTTTTCTAAGTCTATCAATGTTGAGATGGTCGAGTTGGTCTAAGGCGCCAGATTAAGGTTCTGGTCCGAAAGGGCGTGGGTTCAAATCCCACTCTCAATACTTTCGCTCGTTTATTTTCAAATAATGGTGTCGATTTTTAGTTTTCTGCATTTTAAAGGATTAATTCGAAAAAAATAATTATGCTAGTGATGTAGTTGTTGAAAGATCAATAACTATGGTGTTGTGGTGTACTAGGTTATCACGTCAGTCTAACACACTGAAGGTCTCTTGTTCGAATCGAGGCAATGCCACTAAAAAGTAGATTCACAAAGTTCACAATTCATCTTTCATCCTGCAAAGAAATATAAAATTAGTTTCTTGTTGTGTAATTGTACCTCTATTTGGTAAACTAATTTTTATACTCTACAATATTAGCTCGGTTGAGTAACTTGATGTCGTTTTTTACATAAAAATTTTAGATTTGAAAGATGTAGTTATCTTTAGTTTCATTTGAAAGATATAGTTGTTGTTTACTAGCAAATTTCTTTCTTCAAAATAACGCATTCTATGTTTTGTTTTCCGCATTCTAAAAGAAAAAAATTCCACCTCTCATTTAGTTTTCTCGTTTCTATTTTGGTCAGTCCTGTTTGTAAATTTTTTGAGTCTATGGATGATGAGATGGTCGAGTTGGTCTAAGGCGCTAGATTAAGATTCTCGTCCGAAAGGAGTGGGTTCAAATCCTACTCTCAACATTTTTGCATGTTTACTTTCAAATAACGTTGTCGATTTAGTTATTATAAGATATTTGATTGATGTTGGGATCAGAAAAGGTGTGGGTTCCTAAGCACTCTAGAAAATTCTGTTTTTTTTTGTACATTCCAAAAGAATACTTATGCTAGTGATGTAGTTATAGAAAGATCAATAATTATGGTGTTGTGGTGTAGTAGGTTATCACGTCAGTCTAACACACTGAAGGTCTCTGGTTCAAACCCAGGCAACGCCACTAAAAAGTAGATTCACCAAGTTACCAATTGATCTTTTATTTTCTTTAAAATAATGCATTCTAAGTTTTGTTTTCAGCATTCTAAAAGAAAAGATTTCCACCTCTCATTTAGCTTTCTCGTTTCTATTTTGGTCATACGTGTTTGTAGTTTTTCTAAGTCTATCAATGTTGAGATGGCCGAGTTGGTCTAAGGCGCCAGATTAAGGTTCTAGTTTGAAAGGGCGTGGGTTCAAATCTCACTCTCAACACTTTTGCACGTTTACTTTCAAAAAATGGTGTCAATTTTTAGTTTTCTGCATTTTAAAGGATTAATTCGAAAAAAATACTTATGCTAGTGATGTAGTAGTTGAAAGATCAATAACTATGGTGTTGTGGTGTACTAGGTTATCACGTCAGTCTAACACATTGAAGGTCTCTTGTTCGAACTGAGGCAACGCCACTAAAAAGTAGATTCACAAAATTCACAATTCATCTTTCATCCTGCAAAGAAATATAAAATTAGTTTCTTGTTGTGTAGTTGTACCTCTATTTGGTAAACTAATTTTTATACTCTACAATATTAGCTCGGTTGAGTAACTTGATGTCGTTTTCTACATACAAATTTTAGATTTGAAAGATGTAGTTATCTTTAGTTTCATTTGAAAGATATAGTTGTTGTTTACTAGCAAATTTTTTTCTTCAAAATAACGCATTCTAAGTTTTGTTTTCCGCATTCTAAAAGAAAAAAATTCCACCTCTCATTTAGCTTTCTCGTTTCTATTTTGGTCGGTCCATAGATTTTCTGAGTCTATGGATGATGAGATGGCCGAGTTGGTCTAAGCCGCTAGATTAAGGTTCTCGTCCGAAAGGAGTGGGTTCAAATCCTACTCTCAACATTTTTGCACGTTTACTTTCAAATAACGTTGTCGATTTAGTTATTCTAAGATATTTGATTGATGTTGGGATCAGAAAAGGTGTGGGTTCCTAAGCACTCTAGAAAATTCTGTTTTTTTTTTCTACATTCCAAAAGAATACTTATGCTAGTGATGTAGTTATAGAAAGATCAATAACTATGGTGTTGTGGTGTAGTAGGTTATCACGTCAGTCTAACACACTGAAGGTCTCTGGTTCAAACCCAGGCAACGCCACTAAAAAGTAGATTCACCAAGTTACAAACTGATCTTTCATCTTGCAAAGATATATAAAATACTCAACAATATTAGCTCGGGCAAGTGACATGATGTTTTTTGTAGTAAAAAGGGCGATCCCATTATCAATATTAGCAAATTATTTTCTTCAAAATAATGCATTCTAAGAAATATAAAATTAGTTGAGTAACTTGATGTCGTTTTTTACATAAAAATTTTATGGGTTATAGTGGATCGACTTACAAAATCTGCTCACTTCCTATCGATAGATATCACCTACTCTTTGGAGAGACTGGCCAGGTTATATATTGATGAGATTGTCCGTCTCCATGGTGTCCCGGTGTCGATAGTGTCAGATCGGGATCCTCGGTTCACTTCTAAATTTTTCCCAAAATTTCAGAAGGAGTTGGGTACCGCCTTGAAGTTTAGCACAGCGTTTCATCCTCAGACAGATGGGCAGTCAGAGCGCACCATTCAGACATTGGAGGATATGCTCAGAGCATGTATTCTGGAGTTCACTGGTAGCTGGGATTCTCATCTCTCATTAGTGGAGTTTGCATATAATAATAGCTACCAGGCCAGTATAGGCATGGCACCGTATGAGGCCCTATATGGCAGACTATGTCGGACACCCTTATGCTGGGGTGAAGTTGGAGAGCGACGTTTGGCCGGTACCGAGTTACTTGATGAGACGGTTACCAAGGTCAAGATTATTCGGGATAAATTGAAGACGGCTCAAGATCGGCAAAAGAGCTATGCAGACCATCGCCGTAGGCTGTTGGAATTCTCTGTAGGAGATTTGGTCTTTTTGAAGGTGTCCCCATGGAAAGGGATCCTTCGATTTCATAAGAAAGGGAAGTTGCATCCCAGATATATTGGACCTTTCCCAATTCTTGATAGGGTTGGACCCGTGGCCTACCGGTTGGAGTTGTCTGCAGACTTGGAGCGAATTCTTAATGCCTTCCATGTGTCTATGTTGAAAAAGTACATGCCGGATCCGTCGCATATTCTTACTACTCCACCAGTCCAGTTGAGAGAGGATTTGAGTTACGGAGTACAGGCAGTTGGCATTTTAGACAAGCAAGACAAAATTTTGCGAGGAAAGTCCATCCCTTTGGTGAAGGTATTATGGAGAAATGCATATGTTGAGGAGGTTACTTGGGAACCGGAAGCTCAGATGAGAGCCCAGTATCCTCACTTGTTTGAGTAATTTGGAGAATGAATTTATTGTAAAGATTTAAAAGTTTTGCTATGTTTGATCGAAACATAAGTATATGTCACTTTAGTTTTATATTCCTACCCTATTAGGACCCTTTTACTCATGTAGTATTTTGCATCTTTTTTCTTCCTTACTAATAAACATGTAAGTAACATAATAATTACGTCTTAGTGGGTAATCGAACACAGGTCAACACTAGGACATGTTTGCAAATGTCCCACCTTGCTAGTTATTAGATATGATCACTAGGTAAAATTTTAGAGTCATTAGTTGAAACTATGAATAACTTAGAATTCTAATTAGCTCACAATAGTATTGGAACTTGGGTGATTAGGTTGTAGAGTAATGGTGGATAATTAATTAGGTAGATTATGTTGGATAAACTAAATTGAGTTGAACAACATTTAACTAAATTGGGTTGAGATGAGTTTAAAGAAAGTAAGGAAAGGTGGTTAGTTTAGCTTATTAAAAAAATAAAATAGATGATACTTAATATTAGAAATAATCTCTAAAGTCAATGATATTTGTAATAGGTAAGTCACCTCGAAATATTTAACGACGCTCAAGCTATTGTACGGTTGGTTCCGAAGGACGAATTACAACATCCAGGTGCGCTGGTTCACTACAGTAGACTACTTTCAAGATTGTGAAAATTAAGGAGATGATAATACTACTGCTTAGAAAAATTGATATCTAAATTGATATTAATGTTTGCTTGTGTGTTAAATAATCTTGCTCTTATTATATGTAGTCTGAACCTTGCTTATATGATATGTGGTAGTTTTAACCTTGCTTATGTGATCTACTTATAACCTTGTATGTGCTGTTATCTGAGAATGCAAGAATGCTCTTATTTCCTTTGATTCTTATCAGCCATGATGTCATGATAAATAAAACATTAGTGTTCCATTTATGGGTATGATGTAGATAAGTAGATAACACTAGAGTTGACATCTACCCGGACAATCAACAATAGAATCTATGGTCATATGACACTATCACACATATGTGAGGAAATATTAACGATACATCATGGCAGATATTTTGAACTACGGATACGGGTTTTGACCCTCCGAAAACCATACCACCTAAAGGGAAAAATTATAAAGGACATAAATGGTAGAATTTACTGTGGATCGGCTTATCGCCAAGAATCTCGTGACTTAGTCACCATACCCGCACGTGTGACGTGAAGTCGCCACCGTGATAGTCCTAATATGGTTAGTTGGGGGTGCGATCATACCGATGATCTTGCTAGCATGTCGCCGAGGTTGTAGTATTTTGGTGGCCGCTAGAATGCTCACCTCCTGGCAGGCATCGCTACTTTTGAATCGGGACGGTCACCTCTTCAGCATAGCCTTGGACAGTGGATCTATGGACCACACGGCTATACCAGACGTACTGCAGACGTTCTGAAGAGTAGTCCGGATCCTGAGGTTTAATTAAATATCGGCTAGCCGTGGCCGTGGTATACATTTAGGTGCGGTGACCCTGTCCAAGGGACAGTGTGTAGTACTACACGAGTTGCTCCATGGATTGTCTGGGGAAGACGCATGGAGTGACAGGTCGCTAGGTCGCGGCGTTGAAGAGATTCGCCTAGCGTACCAATGAAGAGGGGATCACGGTCGCCCGACCTCTTCGCCAACATCAGTGTGGCGGGCATAGGTAGAGACATAGACAAAGGACACTGATGAGCTTATGAGAACTCCCTGATCAGGAGCTCTCCTAAGCATAGGCTGGCTGCCCAGAACACGTTATTTTATTGACATGACACATTATCAATGATTGTTACTTAGAGACATCGACATACACCTTGTTTATAGTTTGAATTACATTTATCTGGTACATGCTTTATTTATTTATGAATACTTCATGCTTTACTTATTGTCTTTATATGATTGCTTGCTTTACTGAACGATTTACGTACACCTTAAAATCTCCCTTTTCCTTCTTGAAATTTTTCTACTGCGGTTAGAGCCGTAAGCACAAAGCCGCAAGGCTGAGCACACTGCGTTCAAATGTGTGCAGGTTTAACATGTGATCGACCGAGATAGCTGATAGACATGAAGTTGGTTGCAATCTAGTTATTTTAGCGGTTGTGTTATCATAGTGATTGTAGTAGGTATATCGGGACTGTGTTAGAAAGGTTGAAGTAGTTGATTTAAATATATATATTCCGCTGACTTGATGATGTAAGTGAGTTGTATAAATCTATAAATGCTTTGTATGGGTCCTTTGGGCTCATACGGCGGTTGTCACGTGTTCGGCAGATGGGTCGGGGCGTGACAATTAAAGTGGTATCAGCATTCTAAAAGAAAAAAATTCCACCTCTCATTTAGCTTTCTCGTTTCTATTTTGGTCGGTCCTATTTGTAGATTTTTTGAGTCTATGGATGATGAGATGGTTGAGTTGGTCTAAGCCGCTAGATTAAGGTTCTCGTCCGAAAGGAGTGGGTTCAAATCCTACTCTCAACATTTTTGCAGATTGATGTTGGGATCAGAAAAGGTGTGGGTTCCTATGCACTCAAAAAAATTCTTTTTTTTTTCTACATTCCAAAAGAATACTTATGCTAGTGATGTAGTTATAGAAAGATCAATAACTATGGTGTTGTGGTGTAGTAGGTTATCACGTCAGTCTAACACACTGAAGGTCTCAAGTTACCAACTGATCTTTCATCTTGCAAAGATATATAAAATACTCAACAATATTAGCTCGGGCAAGTGACATGATGTTTTTTTGTGGTAAAAAGGGCGATCTCATTATCAATATTAGCAAATTATTTTCTTCAAAATAATGCATTCTAAGTTTTGTTTTCAACATTCTAAAAGAAAAAATTTCCACCTCTCATTTAGCTTTCTCGTTTCTATTTTGGTCGGTCGTGTTTGTAGTTTTTCTAAGTCTATCAATGTTGAGATGGTCGAGTTGGTCTAAGGCGCCAGATTAAGGTTCTGGTCCGAAAGGGCGTCGGTTCGAATCCCACTCTCAACACTTTCGCACGTTTACTTTCAAATAATGGTGTCGATTTTTAGTTTTCTGTATTCTAAAGGATTAATTCGAAAAGAATACTTATGCTAGTGATGTAGTTGTTGAAAGATCAATAACTATGGTGTTGTGGTGTACTAGGTTATCACATTAGTTTAACACACTGAAGGTCTCTTGTTCGAACCGAGGCAACGCCACTAAAAAGTAGATTCAAAAAGTTCACAATTCATCTTTCATCCTGCAAAGATTTCATCATGTCGTTTTTTACATAAAAATTTTAGATTTGAAATATGTAGTTATCTTTATTTTCATTTGAAAGATATAGTTGTTGTTTACTAGCAAAAAATTTTCTTCAAAATAACGCATTCTAAGTTTTGTTTTCCGCATTCTAAAAGAAAAAAATTCCACCTCTCATTTAGCTTTCTCGTTTCTATTTTGGTCGGTCTTATTTGTAGATTTTCTAACTCTATGGATGATGAGATGGTTGAGTTGGTCTAAGCCGCTAGATTAAGGTTCTCGTCCGAAAGGAGTGGGTTCAAATCCTACTCTCAACATTTTTGCACGTTTACTTTCAAATAACGTTGTCGATTTAGTTATTCTAAGATATTTGATTGATGTTGGGATCAGAAAAGGTGTGGGTTCCTATGCACTCAAGAAAATTCTGTTTTTTTTTCTACATTCCAAAAGAATACTTATGCTAGTGATGTAGTTATAGAAAGATCAATAACTATGGTGTTGTGGTGTAGTAGGTTATCACGTCAGTCTAACACACTGAAGGTCTCTGGTTCAAACCCAGGCAACGCCACTAAAAAGTAGATTCACCAAGTTACCAACTGATCTTTCATCTTGCAAAGATATATAAAATACTAAACAATATTAGCTCGGGCAAGTGACATGACCTTTTTTGTAGTAAAAAGGGCGATCCCATTATCAATATTAGCAAATTATTTTCTTCAAAATAATGCATTCTAAGTTTTGTTTTCAGCATTCTAAAAGAAAAAATTTCCACCTCTCATTTAGCTTTCTCGTTTCTATTTTGGTCGGTCGTGTTTGTAGTTTTTCTAAGTCTATCAATGTTGAGATGGTCGAGTTGGTCTAAGGCGCTAGATTAAGGTTCAGCTCCGAAAGGGCGTCGGTTCTAATCCCACTCTCAACACTTTCGCACGTTTACTTTCAAATAATGGTTTCGATTTTTAGTTTTCTGCATTCTAAAGTATTAATTCGAAAAGAATACTTATGCTAGTGATGTAGTTGTTGAAAGATCAATAACTATGGTGTTGTGGTGTACTAGGTTATCACGTCAGTCTAACACACTGAAGGTATCTTGTTCGAACCGAGGCAATGCCACTAAAAAGTAGATTCACAAAGTTCACAATTCATCTTTCATCCTACAAAGAAATATAAAATTAGTTTCTTGTTGTGTAGTTGTACCTCTATTTGGTAAACTAATTTTTATACTCTACAATATTAGCTCGGTTGAGTAACTTGATGTCGTTTTTTACATAAAAATTTTAGATTTGAAAGATGTAGTTATCTTTAGTTTCATTTGAAAAATATAGTTGTTGTTTACTAGCAAATTTTTTTCTTCAAAATAAAGCATTCTAAGTTTTGTTTTCCACATTCTCAGAGAAAAAAATTCCACCTCTCATTTAGCTTTCTCGTTTCTATTTTGGTCGGTCCTGTTTGTAGATTTTCTGAGTCTATGGATGATGAGATGGCCGAGTTGGTCTAAGGCGCTAGATTAAGGTTCTCGACCGAAAGGAGTGGGTTCAAATCCTACTCTCAACATTTTTTCACGTTTACTTTCAAATAACGTTGTCGATTTAGTTATTCTAAGATATTTGATTGATGTTGGGATCAGAAAAGGTGTGGGTTCCTATGCACTCTAGAAAATTCTGTTTTTTTTTCTACACTCCAAAAGAATACTTCTGCTAGTGATGTACTTATAGAAAGATCAATAACTATGGTGTTGTGGTGTAGTAGGTTATCACGTCAGTCTAACATATTGAAGGTCTCTAGTTCAAACTCAGGTAACGCCACTAAAAAGTAGATTCACCAAGTTACCAACTGATCTTTCATCTTGCAAAGATATATAAAATACTCAACAAATTATGAATATTAGCAAATTATTTTCTTCAAAATAATGCATTCTAAGTTTTGTTTTCCGCATTCTAAAAGAAAAAATTTCCACCTCTCATTTAGCTTTCTCGTTTCTATTTTGGTCGGTCGTGTTTGTAGTTTTTCTAATTCTATCAATGTTGAGATGGCTGAGTTGGTCTAAGGTGCCAGATTAAGGTTCTGGTCCGAAAGGGCGTGGGTTCAAATCCCACTCTCAACATTTTTGCACATTTACTTTCAAATAATATTGTCGATTTTTAGTTTTCTGCATTCTAAAGGATTAATTCGAAAAGATCACTTATGCTAGGGATGTAGTTGTTGAAAGATCAATAACTATGGTGTTGTGGTGTAGTAGGTTATCACGTCAGTCTAACACACTGAAGGTCTCTGGTTCATACCCAGGCAACGCCACTAATAAGTAGATTTTCAAGTTACAAATTCATCTTTTATCCTGCAAGTTCCCAATTCATCTTTCATCCTGCAAAGAAATATAAAATTAGTTTCTTGTTGTTTAGTTGTACCTCTATTTGGTCATCCTGCAAAGAAATATAAAATTAGTTTCTTGTTGTTTAGTTGTACCTCTATTTGGTAAACTAATTTTTATACTCTACAATATTAGCTCGGTCGAGTAACTTGATGTCATTTTTTACATAAAAATTTTAGATTTGAAAGATGTAGTTATCTTTAGTTTCATTTGAAAGATATAGTTATTGTTTACTAGCAAATTTTTTTCTTCAAAATAACGCATTCTAACTTTTGTTTTTCAAATTCTAAAAGAAAAAAATTTATTCGATAAATGTTATCGGTTTTTTTATTTCCATAAGAATACTTATGTTAGTGATGTAGTTATTGAATGATCAAAAACTATGGTGTTGTTGTGTAGTAGGTTATCACGTCAGTTTAACACACTGAAGGTCTCTAGTTCAAACCTAGACAATGCGACTAAAAAGTATATTCATTGTTTTCCGCATTCTAAAAGAAAATTTCCACATCTCATATAGCTTTCTCGTTTCTATTTTGGTCAGTCATGTTTGTAGTTTTTCTAAGTCTATCATTGTTGAGATGGTAGAGTTTCTCTAAGGTGCTAGATTAAGGTTTTGGTCCGAAAGGGTGTGGGTTGAAATCCCACTCTCAACATTTTCGCACGTTTACTTTTAAATAACGTTGTCGATTTTTTGTTTTCTGCATTCTAAAGGAATAATTTACAATTGTCGCCCTTTTTTATGTTTTATGTTCCTGTTCATTTTTTAAGAGTACACTAATGTCGAGAAGACCGAGTTATTCTACGATATTTGATTGAGGTTGTGATCAGATAGGGTGTGGGTTCCTATCCTACTATAGAAAATTTTAAATTTTTTTTATTCAATAAAATATTATCTGTTTTTTTTATTTTTCTACTTCTAAAAGATTAATTATAGTTAAGATTCTTGTCCGAAAGGGTGTGTTTGAATCCCATTATCAATATTATCAAGTTTTTTCTTGAAAATAACGTATTCTGTTTTTTATTTTCTGCATTCCAAAAGAATACTTGTCATGCCCTAACTCACCTGTCGGGCACGTGGCACTCGCCGCATGAGCCCGCGGACTATGCAAGGCATAACATGATCCAATCTGTGATACATAAGGAGCTTGCCAAGCTAATAACAACATAATACAATTATTTAGTACAGTCCCAATATAAGTCTACTACACTATACGATCCGTAATATAGAAAGAAAGCCTAGAGATGGATGTTCACCGACCTTCAATGATAAGATCCTCATCCCCGATCTTAATCGTCACTGCTACAACTGCACACATATTGAACGCGGTATGCTTAGCCTTGCAGCATAGTGCAAAATTACAGCTCGAAACCATAGCACGAAATCCAAGGCTAGGAGGCTCGTTCAAGGATGCATTAGTGGAATTAGTTATCACTTAAAAAGCTTTATAGTATTTTACATGTATTATCCGACTATGTTATATGTCAACCTAGGTTGTAAGTAGATGTATGTCTCTAAATGTCACCTAGGTTATATACTATGTCGGTGTCACCAGCGTATATCATATACATCATCTTTATTTTCATATTACATGACTCGGGCTGCCAGCCTATGCTTAAGGAATGTCCTGGTCTGGGACTCTCCTAAACCCATCAGTGTCATTACAGTTTATGTCTCTGCCTATGCCCGCTGCACTGATACTAGCGGAGAGGACGGGTGACCCATAATTACTCTCCATCATTACGCTAGTCACTGACCATGCTTAGAATTTGAACCGTCGTGAAACCGTCATGCCCGTACATCCTCCCCAGATCCGTAGGGGCAACGACACCTGTGTAGTACTACATACTATCCGCAGACAAGGTCACCATCACAACAGTCTCATCGGCCACGGCTAGCTGAAATAATAACCTTAGAATTTGAACTACTCATTCGACTGTCTACAAAATATCAAGGATGATAGCCGTGTGGTCTACGAATCCACTATCCAAGGTCTTACGTAGGGAATCACCTTCCCAGCCCAATAGCAATCAACGTTGGCTGGAATAAACGCACATTCGCACAATGGGCTGTGGCTATCCCGACTACATCGTGGCTAAGTCCATGGTAGGGTTCATCCTCGCTAACCATCTCAGGACTATCACGGTGTCGCTAAAGCGGCACACGTGCGGGTATCGGTATCTGGGTATAGACCTACTCTATTTTTTGTCTATCTTGACCTAAGAGTTAGTTTGGTCCAACCCTCAACTCACTCCCAGTATCTACGCTATCTATGATCTGTAGCCTCGAGAGGTGCAGGTGGGTGAACATCACTAATCAAATCCTAATGGTTTGTGATGTCATCTAGGGTACATTAATAACACCCTTAGTTTAAAATTTAGTAATGTTCTTAAGTAGTACTAGTGTCATGTCACCTATGTCTCTATACTAAAGTATCCGGTGTAAATCATGATACTATGTTCTATGTTTGCTTCATTTTTTGTCATTTTATGCATGATATATTTGCATTCAGCATTTCAGCATAATTAATTAACATGTAGTAAAAATAATATATCACGCTGAGTAAAAGATGAAATAAGTATATATGGCATATTAGAATGCTAAATAAAATATAAAAATATCATAACATAGCATACATCTTTCATGGTAGTTTTAGAAGCATGATATTTATTTAGTTGACAGGCATTGGAGATTTTGTTAATAAATCATACTATGATGAGCCTACACACCTATATCGAGGTTAGGACTTCAGAATCAATCTAATTGAAGCTTCGGAGTATTAATAGTAGGGTAGATCGAGTCCAAATAATTTTCCTAACATAAGAAAATTTATTTAGAATTTTAAATAAATTTTGTAGAATTAATTTGGATATAAATATATTAATTTATGTTGATCCCCTTAATTTGGACCTAACTATGTAATTAGCCCAATTTGTTTGGTCCAAGTCTATTCATAAAGCCCAAGCCCAATCCATTTATTATCCAGGTTAATCTCGTCAAAATTAATCAAAATTGACTTTAATTTGAGTTCAAACCTAATAAAAGTCAAAAATGGTCAAATTTAATTTTAATTAATCAAATTGATCAATTTTGACCCAATCCCAATCAATTTGACTTAATTCGGGTTTAAACAGTTAAATTGGTTTAATTTAGATTCAATCTGATTCAATTTGGTTCGATTCTGACTTGATTCAATTTGATTGGGTTCAATCCGAGCTTAAATCAATTTAATTGGTTCAACTCAGGTTCGGATTAATTCAATTTGGTTCGACCCAGGTTCGATTTAATTCAATTTGGTTCAACTCGGATCTGGTCCAGTTTAATTAGATCCGGTCTAACCAGCCCAATCTATTTCGATCAGACTCGAGCTCGAACCACTTTCAATTAATTAATTCTGCTTACCCTAACTAAACTCAGCCCGAACTCGAGTCCGGCCTAGATCCGACTCAACTCAATTAATTAGTTCGGCTCAACCAATTACTTAACCCATTAATTAATTCACTTAATTAACTCACTAACTAAACTTAGATTAGTGCACAAAGTGTACATCCCTTTGGTTAGAGTAATTGGGCTCTATACGGAAGGATCATGAGGTCTTGAACCAAGTCTCATTAAGTTCTAAAAAAAAACTAAACTTAGATTAATTAACTAAATATTAATCATGCTTAGGAAAATTTGCTTGCTTGTTTGCTTGCTCTTAAGGATCACGGCCAATTTGGCCTACTACAGATGCTGAGTCCTAAGGGTTGTTTTAATTATTATTGTACCTCCTGATAAGTGATATATCTATTTTGTTACATACTTATTAGCATATGGGTTACTATGAACTTGAAAGTATACCATGTTAATTTCTGTAAGATGCTAATGTATGCATATTATTGACGTGAGTTGAAACTTGAATCATACTAACAGATGTATGATGTTATTATATGCATGCTCTCGATATGAGATTGAAGGTTATATCATGCTAGTTCATATATGATGTTATTATATGCATGCTCTCGATATGAGATTGAAGGTTATATCATGCTAGTTCATGTATGATGTTATTATATGCATGCTCTCGATATGAGATTGAAAGTTATATCATACTAGTTCATGTATGATGCAATAATATACTTGCTCCTGATGTGAGTTGTTGGTTATACCATGCTGGTATATATATATGATGTTGTTATATGTATATTATTGATGTTTATGCTCATGTTAGTTTGATTATTTAATATGTTCATGTTGCTAGAGATGTAGAGACACTTAGTAAGAACATGGAACATGTTTGACATGTGATAAAAGTTTGAGACATTTTAGATTCATGAGGTGATAACACTTGGAGTGATCTAAATTGTTATATGGATAAGAACCCTGGACATCTTAAGGTTATGTAACCTAGGAGAAGATGTGTGGTTCTTAGACTGCTATGTGCCAACATATAGTGAGGAGCCAGGTGCTAGTAAGGTAGAGATGCAAGTTCGGTTGACCTCAGTCACTAATACCTTAGTGTAGCCGAGATCTCACTTCGGTGCAGAGCTCAACTAAATTGTGTTACACAAGGTAGAGGGTGCGCTACCGAGGCTACCGAGGCTAGGGAACCTAATGACTCTGGCATGCTCAACAGTGGTGGGATCCCTGAGCAGTCCTGGTTCATTGGTATCGTATACAGTGTGTCTCAGCTTGCCAGGCTGGAGACGGATGTGTTTGTTGTTTTTATATAATGATCCTGTCATAGTGCAGAATTATAGCGCTATATGGTACCTGTGTTTGTATTAGAATGGGTACCGTGATCACCAGCTCATTCTGCTAACGTCAGTGTACAGGCACATAGGACAGTGACCTAGAGTTGACACTGACGGGTTTGGGGAAATCTCTGACAAGGGATTTACCTTGAACATAGGCTGGGTGCCTTAGGTGTGGAAGCAAATGATAATGATACACACATTAAAGAGATATGACATGTTTAATATTGTGTACCATGTTATGAACAGATTTCTGATATCTTGTGATCTATCTTGTTATAATTATGATTATGTTATTCTACATTTATTTCCTTTGTTATATATTTTTGACATGATTTAAGTATGTGATTTTAGTAAATATATTTCTTGTGGGTTGTACAATATTTTTACCCATCATTAGGGTGCTCTCTCTGTAGCCTCACTGAGTCTCGCGACTCAGATGTGCACATTTTTCCTTGTTGCGCAGGTTACAGATGGATCTTTAGCCGGGAGTGAGAGAGAACCTAGCTTGGCAAACAATATCAATTTGGCGACCTAGATAGAAATGTAAAATTGTAGTGATAGTTAAATTGACAAATGTATTTGCTTCCGCTATGTTTAATTAATAAAATTGTAGTGCTTTGTGATACTTTTTAGTCTTGTATAAGTTGTGGTGTTGAAGTACATCTTATACGACGGTTGCCACATGCCCAAAGGTGGAATTGGGGCGTGACAGGTCGACTAGGCCCCGGCGATGGCCCTTCGGCTTCGGCGATGGTCCGCCGAGGTTCCTACGAGCAGCAGCGACGGCAACGATGATGGATGCGGCAAAGCGAAGCTCGCTGCTGCATGGGAAGCAATCGGCGAGGGCGACACTCCGGCGAGCCCTCGTTGAGCTCGCGAACAACAGATCGGGGAAGAAGAGAGGTCGCCGATGAGAGGAATGACAATGGGTGTAAACCCCAAATTTTATGGAATTTTTTTTTTTGCAAGAGTAGAAGGGGTAGTATGAAAAATAGCTTAGTAAATAGTTGAAAAGAGTATGGATAAATTTGGAAAGGTAAGACCATGTAAATAATTGTACCTGATAGGGGTATAATAGGCACATCGGGCGGGTTATACTTGTAATTAAATAGAATTATCGGGGGTAAATAGGGAATGTTGGTCAGCGCATGTGCACCGCACGCGCGCTCCAAGCCCTAGATCAGGCGAGAACGCGACGGCTCCTTCGTCATCTTCGCACGCCGCTGCTCCTCCGCTTCAGATCCATCGCCACAAGCTCGACGGCGAACCCCTCCTTTCGACCTCGACCTCGCCTTTCCTTCGGCCGCGGACGACCGCACCCTCTCCTCTTCGCACCCTCTCCTCTTCGCACGCCACTCCGGATCCATCCGCAAGCACTACGGCGAATCCCTCATTCTCCTTCGGCCTCTTCGCACACCGCATCTCTGCCGATCCGAATCCCTCACTGCGAAGGCGAACTCCACTCCGTCTCAATGGCTTGTCCTCCATGTACCGTCGATCCGCTGGGGATTTCCGCCGGTGCTCAATGGCTTGTCCTCCATGTACCGTCGATCCGCTGGGGATTTCCGCCGGTGCTAGAGCCACTGTTCATAATAAGGTCAATCCTCTCTTGATATGCCACATGCTCCTGTTTGATGAATTGAAGATATTTGTCGATTAATTTAATTGTGTCATGATACTAGTTAGCTGATCTCCCCCACCTCCCTCCTTCTTCCCTATTACAATCTCTTTTCTTTCCTTTTTTCTTTTTCTTCATTGTAAGCATGCATGTAGTATAATAATTGTGATGGAATGGGTAGTCGAATGCAGGTCAACACCGAGACATAATTACTAATTTCCACATTGTTAGTAATTAGATATTGTAACCAAATAAAAATAGGGAGTGATTAATTTAACTTATTATAAGTAAAGGGGTGATACATAATATTAGAAATAATTTCTAAAGGTAATGGTATTTGAAAAAGGTAGTCCACCTCGAAATAATTAAACGACGTGCAAGCTATTATAAGATTGGTTCCGAAGAACGAACTACAACATTCAGGTGCGCCGGTTCACTACAGTAGACTATTCTCAAGTTGGTAAAACTTTAGGAGATAAATATTTTATTGCTTCGAAATTAATATTTAATTATTCATGATTTAAGCTTTGTATGTTAGAATAGCCTGTTTATATTAATAATGTGATATGCTTGTAGTCTTATATATGCTGTTATTTAAATATGTACTAAGGTTATTTCCGAGCTTACTATCTGCTATGTTGATGCAACGAAAAATAATAAAATGTTACGGTTACCTCTAGAGACTATCATGTATAATTTGACATATAAATAGACATCAACAAGCAGCACTTATTGACATACTTATGTATGAAAACACCGAGGATGCGTCATATATGATCTCCTAAGTTATGAATACGAGCTTTAATGCTCATAAACCTATACCACCCAAAGAGGTTGAAATCATCTTAGACACAAAGGGTGGGGATAAGATATGAATTAGCTTATTGCTAGAGAACGTTGTGACATATTCACTATACCCCCACGGTGTCGCTAAGTCGCCACCGTGATAGTTCTAATATGGCTAGCATGGATGAAACCAAACCAATGACCTAGCAAACATGTCGCCGAGGTTGTAGCATTCTAGCGACGGCTAGGATGCACACCTCTTGGCAGGCATCGCTGCTTGTAAATTGGTACGGTGACTCCTTCCACATAGCCTTGGACAGTGGATCCATAGACCACACGGCTATTATTCCAGACGTTCTGATGAGTAGTCCAGATCCTGGGATCTATTACCGGCTAGCCGTGGCCGATGAGTATACATAGGTGCAGTGACCCAAGTGTGTAGTACTACACGAGTTGCTCCATGGATTGTCTGAGGAGGACGCATGGAGTGACAGGTCGCTAGGTCGCGGAGATGGGGTAATTAATCTAATGGACCACCGGAGAGGGATTCACGATCACCCGACCTCTCTGCCAACATCAGTGTGACGGGCATAGGTAGAGACAAAGCGGACACTGATGGGCTTATGGGAACTCCCTGATCAGGTGATCCCCTAAGCATAGGCTAACTGCCCAGATCACGATATTTGAATGAGATGACATTTTTAGTGACAATAATCTTGGGATATAAACACACTTCATATTTATAGTGGAACTACACACTTATACTACATGTTCTTCTCATGATGCATCATGTTTTATTTGCTGATTTTACATGCTTTGTTTGATATTATTAAATAAGTTATGGACATGTTAGAATCTTCCTTTTCTCTACTTGAGTTATTCTACTGCTGTTAGAGCCATAAGCACAAAGCTGCAAGGCTGAGCACACTGCGTTCAATATGTGTGCAGGTTTATAAAATGACCGATCAAGATAGCTAACGGAGATGAGATTATCGATGAACATAATTATCTGTCATTTTTGTGATCATAGTATTGTAGTAGGTATATCGGGACTGTGTTAGTAGAGTTGAGTTAATTAATTTAATTGTATTATCCGCTGCGTTGATAATGTATGTAAGTTGTGTAAATTAATAAATGCCTTGTATGGGTCCTTTGGGCTCATACGGTGGTTGCCACGTGCTCGACAGATGGGTCGGGGCGTGATAATTAAAGTGGTATCAGAGCCTAGGTTCAAGAATTAGGCTGATAGTTCCGATATACATAGGATATTGAGTAGGGTCAAAATGATGGTACTTTAGTTCTCTTAACCTTACATATATCTTATTCGGGATTGCATCCCTTGATCTTGAACCTCTTCTATGATCTATTAGCACCGCTTATAGACCAGATCTATACCTCGACAAAAATTTAAATTCAAGCTATAGATGGGGCGAGTTATTTATCACCTCAATATTAGTTCTTATTATTGTGATTGGATATTTCTTTTAAGTAAGTTTATCACACATTCTATATATGGATCATTGATGATGAATTGTCTAGGTGCAGAGATCTTAACTATTGGTAGTTAAGTATTATATCACTATGAACTTCCCTAAGATCATAAATCTTATTTATCTTTCCTTCCTTATTGAATTAGTTTAAATAATCCAAGCATTTGTTTTTTCCTTCTGTTGATAATACATGTTGGTGGTTGAGGTACTTCTAAACTCCCCATTCTTACTAAATTACATTCTTGATGAGTTTTAATATTCATATGCTCTTGACAAAGTGTATCAATAATTTAAAACATTGGTTGAGATTTTATCAAAGCCTGTTACCCATTATGATACATATTCTAGTTGCATTGAAAAATTGACTTAGCTTGCGAAATATCAGTTCCAAGAGAATTTATTTATTTCTTCAAAGTCTTGAATTTTGAAAAAAAAAACTTCTTTCTGATGATCAAATGTTTCATTGATTTAAATCTTCGGACCCGCACTTAAGTGAAGGTCATATTGATAGTCTCAAATGCGTAAATTTATATATCTTGGATGACTACATCAATGGAATCCTTTCAAGACCTTCAACTCAACAAGAATTTCAGAGGATAGGATTTTATAACCTTTCTTTTAGGTTGCTGTTCTTTTATTTTTCAGCTTCTTTGGTTGATAGGTTTTTATTTTGGGCACACCAAATCTATCACTCATATAGTATCTTAGATTACTTGATGATACATTATTTTCTTCTTTTCCTTGTTGTATCATCGACGATTAGATCTTCATACTTTGATGACATGCACTAACACCAACCATCAGTATGAACATCGTTCATGAAAAGTCTTTAAAAACTCTTGCAATTTAAGAATCGTTCCACTGTATGTTCATGTACATCAAAACATATAGTTCCTTTTCTCTTAGTTTTTATTCCTAATATATTGGATGCTACCCATCATGATATTATATATTTATATCGTTACCACAATTATTCTCAAATATTATACCTCCTTGCATGCCTCTTTCATTTCGCCGATCACCCCGATGTACTCTCATCTACTTCTGTTTGCTCTATTACTTCCCCATATTTCTTGGTTAGTGTTATCCTCCAAGGATTTGGAGAATGCAATACTACTTTGTTGGTTCTGATAAAGATTGACTTAACATGTTTCTATCTATTGTCAACTTGAGACTCTTATTTCATCATGTAGATGTTTAAGAAAAATTTATATTATATAACCGCAATGGTTATATCTAGTCGGGCATCTTATCAAATTTTGAGCATATAGATACAAGATATTAAGTTTTCTACTCCCAAGTATGAAAATCTTATCTTTTGCAATATCGCGCTTGGTTGTTTTTTGCCTTTTATAATCTTAGTACATCAAATTTCATCCCTATGGATTTCTATTGGCAACATATTAACTTTTCTATCTACTTCATATATTGCAGAAAGATGATCATCTGTTGTGCATAAATTTATACAAATTCAAATTTGACTTAGTTTTGAGATACTTTCCCAATTCCATCTTAAGATCATTTTCATTATCATTATTGATATTTTCACTCATACATGTAAAGAGCATTTGGGATTTAGCTCCTTTTAGATTATCAATCATATCCTTAATATGTGCATATAACTTTTATTAACTATCTGGTTTCTTCTTGCATTTATTCGTTCCTTCCCTCATATTACTTATAGGTTTATAATCTTGCAGGATAATCTTAATCTACATTCTCAGTTATGTTATCTTTGAGATTTAAAAAAAATAATAATTATTATAACAATTGGGGTTGTATCTTAAACCCCTCTTCTCTGCTCAACATCAAAATGAGAATATACATTTGATCATTTTTTTATCCAGTTTTCTTATCCTTCATACCCTACTAGGACTTTATTAGCAAAGGTTATTTTGAGATCTATCAAATAGAATATTCTTAAGAGAATTTGGGTTAATACTGCAATTACCTTCAAGGAGGTAATAAACCGTGGAATTGCAAAGGTTGATACTAAATATGATTATGAAATCTATTGATATGGTTAAAAGGAAGATATGACACAAATGGAGTATCTATGTGTATCTTCAAATTGTACATCCATGAATACCTACTCATGTAATGAGTTTTTGTTATATTGGGGTATGATCTTGCAAATAAGGAAAAACATACCCGATGCTTTTATCTTGATAGTTAGCTTCATCTATCAGTTAGAAAAATCATAGCATTTCGTTGGGAATAAGTTGCATTTACTCACCTATGTTTTCCTTTTTGGTTTCAAAAATCTTGTCAAGTATTGTATGTTGAAGCATATGACCTTTCATTACATAACTTAAGAGTTCACATATGAACTTAGTTATGCTATATAAGACTATGATTGATCATAGTGACATGTATAGCTTCCTATTCACTAAGATAATATCTTTTGATTGCTTGAAATTTTAATTATGGTGTGATTACATTACAGTAGTGAAAAAAAAAATAGAGAAAAAGTTTTTCATGTTGTTTTACTTTGAGTTTGTTTACAGTAATTTACTTGCTTTACATTACAATAGTATAAATTTTTGAGCTTTAGACATAAACTCTCGTATGTTGTTTTACCTTATTTTATTGGGAGTTGATTTAACCGTTGGTTAGAAGAATACTAAACAAAAGCCTCTTTTGACCTTTCTAGATATTTTAAGGTACTTAACATAACGAGCTCTTTGATTTTCCTTAGTATCATATCTTCTCTTTTACTCTCCTTGGCTTGTTTGGGTTAAAGTAGTGGATGATTTAGCTCTGTCACTTTTACTACTAGAGGATCAAAGAAGAGGTAATGAAATGTCTTATAGGATATATGAGAAATCTCAACTAAGGAAAAATAATTTTTTTTTCTTATTCTTCATTGTAATCCAAAAGTAGTCTACATACTTACCATTAGGATTCATAAACATTTAGTTGACAAAGAGATAAATGTCATAACTTCCTTATAATGTTAAAGTGTCATGGTTGATGAATTAGCTAATATAAACTTGTTCAAACAACACAAAATCCAGAACTTGCAAATAAGTATCAAAGAAATAAACTACATTAGTGATTATAAGGTGGAGATACAACAATATGACTATTTGTCTTCTTTATAAAATACCTCTAGATCATGAGGAAGGAAATATCTTTGGCAAAAGATCATTTAGAGGAAAAAAAAAATTGAAGGTAGAGAAAGACACTTAGGAAACTAATGAAATAAATTCGGTCTCCACCATTCGAATCTCTTCAAACACTTAGTAGTTCGTGAAAATAACAAGGATAGTAAACTTCTTTATTCATAATGTACACCCTAATTATGCTTACTCTTATGATCATTTTAATTTTTGGACGACCAAAAATTTTTAAGGGGGTGAGAACTTGTAAATCCCAAATTTTATGAAATTTTTGCAAGAGTAGAAGGGGTAGTATGAAAAATAGCTTAGTAAATAATTGAAAGGAGTAGGGATAAATTTGGAAAGGTAAGACCATGTAAATAACTGTACCTGATAGGGGTATAATAGGCACATCAGGTTATACTTGTAATTAAATAGAACTATCGGGGGTAAATGGGGAATGTTGGTCAGCGCATGTGCACCGCACGCGCGCTCCAAGCCCTAGATCGGGCGAGCACGCGACGACGCCCCAATTCGACTTCGCCTCCTTCGTCCTCTTCGTACGCCACTGCTCCTCCGCTTCAGATCCATCGTCGCAAGCTCGACGGCAAACCCTTCGGCCTCTTCGCATGCCGCATCTTTGGGATCTGAATCCCTCACTGCGAAGGCGAACTCCACGCCATCTCCTCCTTCAGCAGCCGATGAACCCTCCTCTTTCACTCCCCTATGGTTCATCAATGGCTCGCGTTGACGACCACAGCATCTTGGAGCGCGACTGCAACTCGTCGGTGAGCTAAGGGCCACCCTCGACTTCGAGCTCCTCCTCCATGTACCGTCGATCCGCTAGTGCTTGAGCCACTCCTCTTTCCCCTTTGATCCACCGCCGACAGTGAGGTCGTCTGAAGTTGCAGTGTGCCCTAGTCATCACACAGACCTCCCACATGCTTTTGATGTTGCTGATGTGGTATCATGAGTTGATGGTTCATATGGTGCTTGAGGTTGCTAATGAATTGTTGTGATAATGGTGATGATGTTGTTAAGTTCTCATAAGCTTTCTTTCCTGTTACAATCTCTTTTCTTTCCTTTTTTCTTTTTTTTGATTGTAAGCATGCATGTAGTATAATAATTGTGATGGAATGGGTAGTCGAATGCAGGTCAACACCGAGACATAATTACTAATTTCCACATTGTTAGTAATTAGATATTGTAACCAAATAAAAATAGGGAGTGATTAATTTAACTTATTATAAGTAAAGGGGTGATACATAATATTAGAAATAATTTCTAAATGTAATGGTATTTGAAATAGGTAGTCCACCTCGAAATAATTAAACGACGTGCAAGCTATTATAAAGTTGGTTCCGAAGAATGAACTACAACATTCAGGTGCGCCGGTTCACTACAGTAAACTATTCTCAAGTTGGTGAAACTTTAGGAGATAAATATTTTACTGCTTAGAAATTAATATTTAATTATTCATCATTTAAGCTTTGTATTAATAATGTGATATGCTTGTAGTCTTATATATGTTGTTATTTAAATATGTGCTAAGGTTATTTCTGGGCTCACTATCTGCTATGTTGATGCAATGAAAAATAATAAGATGTTACAGTTACATCTAGAGACTATCATGTATAGTTTGACATATAAATAGACATCAACAAGTAACACTTATAGACATATGCATCATATATGATCTTCTAAGTTATGGATACGAGTTTTAATGCTCATAAACCTATACCACCCAAAGAGGTTAAAATCATCTTAGACACAAAGGGAGGGGATAAGATATGAATTGGCTTATTGCCAGAGAACGTTGTGACGTATTCACTATACCTGCACGGTGTCGTTAAGTTGCCACTGTGATAGTCCTAATATGGCTAGCATGGATGAAACCAAACCAATGACCTAGCAAACATGTCGCCGAGGTTGTAGCATTCCGGCGACGGTTAGGATGCACACCTCCTGGCAGGCATCGCTGCTTGTAAATTGGTACGGTGACTCCTTCCGCATAGCCTTGGATAGTAGATCCATGGACCACACGACTATTATTCCAGACGTTCTGCAGACGTTCTGATGAGTAGTCCAGATCCTGATGGTTTATTACCAGCTAGTCGTGGCCAATGAGTATACATAGGTGCGGTGACCCTAGTGTGTAGTACTACACGAGTTGCTCCATGGATTGTCTGGAGAGGACGCATAGAGTGAGGGTCGCTAGGTTGCGGAGATGGGGTAATTCGCCTAGTGGACCACCAGAGAGGGATTCACGGTCACCCGACCTCTCTGCCAACATCAGTGTGACGGGCATAGGTAGAGACAGAGTGGACACTGATGGACTTATGGGAACTCCCTGATCAGGTGATCCCCTAAGCATAGGCTCGCTGCCCAGATCACGATATTTGAATGAGATGACATTTTTAGTGACAATAATCTTGGGATATAAACACACTTCATATTTATAGTGAAACTACACACTTATACTACATGTTCTTCTCATGATGTTTCATGTTTTATTTGCTGATTTTACATGCTTTGTTTGATATTATTAAATGAGTTATGGACATGTTAGAATCTCACTTTTCTCTACTTGAGTTATTCTACTACTGTTAGAGTCATAAGCACAAAGCCGCAAGGCTGAGCACACTGCGTTCAATATGTGTGCAGGTCTATTAAATGACCGATCAAGATAGCTGATGGAGATGAGATTATCGACGAATATAGTTATCTGTCATTTTTGTGATCATAGTATTGTAGTAGGTATATCAGGACTGTGTTAGTAGAGTTGAGTTAATTAATTTAATTATATTATCCGCTGCGTTGATAATGTATGTAAGTTGTATAAATTAATAAATGCCTTGTATGGGTCCTTTGGGCTCATACGACGGTTGTCAGGTGCTCGACAGATGGGTCGGGGTATGACAATGGGTGAGGAGGAGGCACGGTAGTGAGGGATCGCCGCTCGTGGGTGAGCGATCGAGGGCCTCTGCTCGTGGCTCTGTTTCTGCCTGCGAGCAGGGCAAGGCAGCCCCTCCCACTGCGAGCAACGGCAACAGCGAGGCGAGGGACGATGGGTCACGGCGAAGGGCGTGCTAGCGAATCCGCCCAAGCTCCTTCGTCTCTTAGAAGAGGTGGCTGCGCGAGGAGGAGGAGACACCGGCGAGCAAGCTGTGGCATCTGAGGGAAGAGGGCGGAGGCATCAGGCCTTCGCGAACAGAAGGGAAGGTGCTGCCTTCCCTTCTCCGGCGGGTCGACGAGTGAGGGCAGTGTCTTGCGTGCGGCGAGGGAGGTGGTGCGTGGGGTTTTGTGGCGATGGGAAGGAGGAGAAGTGGGCGTGAGCTGCGAGTACGATGGGGATGGCGGAAAGCATGGGCAGCACGCACTCGTTGATGATGGACGGGGCGTGTGCAACTTCTTCTTCTTTTTTCAAAGGATGGAGGTTTACAATACTTATGCTAGTAACGTAGTCATTGAAATATCAATAATTATCTTGTTGTGGTGTAGTAGGTTATCACGTTAGTCTGACACACTGAAGGTCTCTGGTTCAAACCCAGACAACGCTACTAAAAAGTAGATTCATCAAGATCCCAATTGATATCTCATCTAGCAAAGAAATATAGAAAATTTACACCTCTCATTTAACTTTCTCGTTTCTATTTTAGTTGGTCTTGTTTGTAGTTTTTCTAAGTTTATTGATGTTGAGATGGCTGAGTTAGTCTAAGGTTCCAGATTCAAGTTCTGGTTCGAAAGGGCGTGGGTTCAAATCCTACTCTCAACATTTTTGCACGTTTACTTTCAAATAACGTTGTTGATTTTTAGTTTTCTGCATTTTAAAGGAACAATCATAGTTGTTGCCTTTTTCTTCAAAATAATGCATTTTGCCTTTTGTTTTTCGCATTCTAAAAGAAAATTTTCACCTCTCATTTAGTTTTATTGTTTCTATTTTAGTCGGTCTTGTTTATAGTTTTTCTAAGTTTATTGATGTTGAGATGGCCAAGTTAGTCTAAGGCGCCAGATTCAGGTTTTGGTTCGAAAGGGCGTGGGTTTAAATCTCACTCTCAACATTTTTGCACGTTTACTTTCAAATAACGTTAGCGATTTTTAGTTTTCTGCATTTTAAAGGAATAATCACAGTTGTTGCCCTTTTCTTTTATCTTTTTTGTTCCTGTTTATTTTTTAAGAGTGCACTAATGTCGAGAAGTCCTTTCTACATTCCAGAAGAATACTTATGCTAGTGATGTATATTAATAACTATGTTGTTGTGGTGTAGTAGGTTATCATGTCAGTTGAATACATTGAAAGTCTCTAGTTCAAACCCTGGCAATGTTACTAAAAAGTTGATCCACAAAGTTCCCAATTGATCATTCATCTTATTATTAATATTAGCATTTTTTTTTCTTCAAAATATTGTATTCTGCCTTTTATTTTCTGCATTCTAAAAGAAATCTGCCTTTTATTTTCTGCATTCTAAAAGAAAATTTTCACCTCTCATTTAACTTTCTCGTTTCTATTTTGGTCAGTCATGTTTGTAGTTTTTCTAAGTCTATCGATGTTGAGATGGCCGAGTTAGTCTAAGGCGCTTATTCTACGATATTTGATTGAGGTCAGAAAGGGTGTGAGTTCCTATCCTACTATAGAAAATTTTAAAAAAAATTTACTTAATAAAATGTTATCGGTTTTTTCTTTTATTTTTCTACTTCTAAAAGATTAATTATAGTTAAGATTCTTGTCCAAAAGGGTGTGTTTGAATCACATTATCAATATTATCAATTTTTTCTTCAAAATAACGTATTCTGTTTTTTTATTTTCTGCATTATCATACTATGTTGTGTAGTTGTACCTCTATTTGGTAAACTAATTTTTATACTCAATAATATTAGCTCGGTCGAGTGACTTGATGTCATTTTTTACATAAAAATTTTAGATTTGAAAGATATAGTTATCTTTAGTTTCATTTAAAAGATATAGTTGTTGTTTACTCGATAGAAGTTTTTTATTGTAAAAAGGGTGATCCCATTATCAATATTTGTAAAAAAATTTCTTCAAAATAATGCATTCTAAAAGAAAATTTCCACCTCTCATTTAGCTTTCTCGTTTCTATTTTGGTCGGTCTTGTTTGTAGTTTATCTAAATCTATTGATGTTGAGATGGCCGAGTTGGTCTAAGGCGCCAGATTAAGGTTCTAGTTCAAAAGGGCGTGGGTTCAAATCTCACTCTCAACATTTTTGCACCTTTAGAAAGGGTGTGGGTTCCTATCCACTCTAGAAAATTTTAAATTTTTTTTATTCAATAAAATGTTATTCGGTTTTTTTTATTTTTCTACTTCTAAAAGATTAATTATAGTTAAGATTCTTGTCCGAAAGGGTGTGTTTGAATCCCATTATCAATATTATCAAATTTTTACTTGAAAATAACGTATTTTGTTTTTTATTTTCTGCATTCCAAAAGAATACTTATGCTAGTGATGTAGTTATTGAAAGATTAATAACTATAGTGTTGTGGTATAGTAGGTTATCATGTCAGTCTAACACACTGAAGGTTTTTGGTTCAAACTTTGGTCATGCCACTAAATAGTAGATTCATGAATTTCCCAATTGATCTTTCATCCTGCAAGCTCATATTTTTTCTTCAAAATAACGTATGATGTTTTTTGTTTCTTCATTCCAAAAGAAAGAATAAATATGCTTGTCGTGTATTTTTCTGGTTTGATTTGGTTTTTGATTGTATGGATGTTTTCTAAGTAAATTGATGTTTAGATGGGAATTGGTTTAAGACATAAGACTTATGGTTAGTTCTGAAAGGGCATATGTTCAAATCTTACTCTTAACATTTTCACATATTTACTTCTAGCATAATGTAGTTGAGAAGTCCGAGTTGTTCTACGATATTTGCTTAGGGTTACCTTTATAAAGGGTGTAAGTTTATATCTGTCCTATGAGCCTCAATGACCCATCGATATATCCTCTATTAAACCTACACACATATTAAACGCGATGTGCTCAGCCTTATGACCTAGTGCGGCTCGAAATCGTAATAAAATGTCACGCTCCGACCCATTTATCGAACACGTGACAACCGCCGTATGAGCCCAAAGGACCCATACAATGCATTTATGGATTTATACAACTCACATACATCATCAAGTCAGCGGAATATATATATTTAAATCAATTACGACTTTACTAGCACAGTCCCGATATACCTACTACAAATGCTATAACATCAGAAGTGGTAGATAGATGAATTGGTAAACAACTTCCTCTCTATCAATTATCTCGGTCGATCGTTTAGTAGACATGCACACATTTTGAACGCAGTGTGCTCAGCCTTATGGCTTTGTGCTTATGGCTCTAACCGCAGTAGAATATCTCAAGTAAAGAATGGGAGATTTATTTTGACATATTCATAAATTATTCAAGAATATCAAGCAAACATGTAAAAGCAACAATAAAGAAAATATAGCATTTACGAGCAAAACATGGAATATAATTGTGTATGTCAAATTGTAAGCATGAAATATGTCTATGTCTCTAGATCATTATCCCAAAAGAATTCACGGTCTCATTTAAATATTGTGCTTTGGGCTACCGGCTTATGCTTAGGGGACCTCTTGATCAGGAAGTTCCCATAAACCCATTAGTGCCTTCCATCTATGTCTCTACCTAGGCCCGTCACACTGATGTTGGTAGAGAGGTCAGGCGACCGTGAATCCCTCTCCATTGGTCCGCTAGGCGTATCTCTCCATCACTACGTCCTAGCGACCTGTCACTCCATACGTCTTCCCCAGACAATCCATGGAGCAACTCGTGTAGTACTACACACTATCTCCTAGGCAGGGTCACCGTACCTAAATGTATACAATAGCCACGGCTAGCCGATATTTAATTAAACCCCAGGATCCGAACTACTCTTCAGAATGTCTGCAGTACATCTGGTATAGCCGTGTGGTCCATGGATCCACTGTCCAAGGTTATGCGGAAGAGGTGACCGTCCCAATTCAAAAGTAGTGATGCCTGCCGGGAGGTGAGCATTCTATTTGCCACCAAAATGCTACAACCTCGGCGACATGCTAGTAAAATCCTCGGTATGGTTGCACCCCCCACTAACTATATTAGGACTATCACACACGTGCGGGTATGGTGACCAAGTCACGGGAGTCCTTGGCAATAAGCTGATCCATATTAAATTCCACCTTCATGTCCTTTATAAATTTTACCTTTTGGGTGGTATGATTTTCGGAGGGTCAAAGCCCATATCTGTATATCAAAATATCTGCCATGATGTATCGTTAATATTTCCTCATATATGTGTGATAGTGTCACATGACTATAGATTCTATTTTTTTATTGTCCGGGTAGATGTCAAACTCTAGTGTAATCTAATTCTCTACATCATACCCGTAAATGAAACACTAATATTTTATTTTTCATGACATCATGGCTGATAATAATAAAAGAAGATAAGAGCATCCTAACATCCTCAAATAACAGCACATGCAAGGTTATAAATATATCACATAAGCAAAGTTAAGACTACCACATATCATGTAAGCAAGGTTCAGACTACATATAAATCACGAGAGCAAGATTATTTAATATACAAACACGCATCAAATTAAATTTAAATATCAGTTTTCTAAGCAGTAGTGTTATCATCTCCTTAAGTTTCACAACTTGAAAGTAGTCTACTGTAGTGAACTAGCGCACCTGGATGTTGTAGTTCATCCTTCGGAACCAACCGTATAATAGCTTGCACGTCTTTAAATGTTTCGAGGTGGCCTACCTATTACAAATATCATTACCTTTAGAGATTGTTTCTAATATTAGGTATCATTTCTTTTATTTTTAATAAGCTAAATTAACCATCTTTCCTTATTTTCTTTAAACTCACCTCAACCCAATTTAGTTAAATGTCATTCATCTCAATTTAGTTTATTCAACATAATCTACCCTAACTACTTAACCATTATTACTCTACAACCTAACCACCTAAGTTCTAACTCCTTTATGAGCTAATTAAAATTCCAAGTCATCCATAGGTTCAACTAATGACTCCCTAATTTTACTTAGTTATCATATTTAATAACTAACAAGGTGGAACATTGCAAATAGGTCCTAGTGTTGACCTGCATTCGATTACCCATTACGTCATAATTATTACATTACATTCATTCTCACAAGTATCCTGATTAGGGATGATCTAAGCCCACTGCATGAATATTGACAGAGAGATCAGGTGACCGTATGTCTCTCTTTACTATTCCACTGGTCGATCCATATGCCCCGTCTTAGTGAAACTCATTGTGCTCGTACTTTTTCCCTCGAAATTCCAATACGGGTCACAACAATACTGTGTAGCGTTACATAACTGTCCGTCGATAAGGTCACCTCAAATAATATGTCCTTGGCCATGGCTAACCGAATTAAGTACAATCTTAGGATCCAGACTACTCATCAGATCGTCTGCAGAACGTCTAGAATTCATAACCATATGATCTACGGACCTACTGTCTAAGGCTTAAGGAAATCACCTTTTTAATTCAATAGTAATTGATATTGGTCGAGTTGAACTCACATCCGCACAATGGGCTGTGGTTACCTCGACTACATACCCGCTAAATCATCACAAAGATTCATCCCCATTAGCCATCTTAGGGCTATCACGGTGACGCTTAAACGTTATACGTGTGGATAATTGTATTCGAGTATGGACCTACTTCACTTTCTGATCTATCTACCCAACCAACTCCCAGTATCTAAGCTATTTATAGCCTTAGGAGTGGTGGTAGTGAGTGAACATCACTCTTCAAATACTACGGGTTCACTTTGTCATCTAAGGTGTATTAATGATACTAATACACCCTCACAAATTATAATCTAATGATGTCCCTAAGAGGTGCTAGTATCATATATTACCTATGTCTCTACCTAAGTTAGAGTATCAGATAATGATTCTTGATGCTACCTCCTATGTAATGGTTTAACTGTTAAATCTGCATTTTATCTTCTTTAGCATGATATCGACATATCATATAATAATAGCGAAGGATAAAGCAACATGTAAAAGAAATTAATAAAGCATGCCAAATATTAAGTAGTGTATAGTGAAGGATAAAGCAAAATGTAAAAGAAATTAATAAAGCATGCCAAATATTAAGTAGTGTATACGTGACATATAATTCATGCTGCATAAATTATATTATTCTAGCATATATATTGTCAGGATATTTAGCAAACATAGTGGTTTATTATTTTCAAGGCATCCAATATATTCCTAATAAAATCTTTTTAAGATTTTTCCTAGGTTGAATTAAATCCTACTAGATGAACCAACGTACCTGAATTCGTAGTTCGGTCTTCTTCAGAACCAATCGTGTAATAATTCGTACTTCATTTAATCGTTTCGAGAAGATCTTCCTAATATAAATAAAGTTGAAAGGGTGTGTATGAATCCCATTATCAATATTATCAAGTTTTTTCTTCAAGATAATGTATTTTGTATTTTGTTTTATGCATTCCAAAAGAATAATTACGCCTATCATGTATTTTTCTGGTTTGATTTGGTTTCGGGTTATATGCTTGTTTTCTTAGTAAATCAATGTTTAGATGGTTGAATTGGTTTAAGGCATTAGACTAATGTTTTGGTTTGAAAGGGTGTGTGTTCAAATCTTACTCTCAATATTTTCACATATTTACTTCCAGCATAACGTACTGAGATTGTTGTCTTTTTCTTTTTTCTTTCACACTCCTATTTATTTTTTACAAGTGTACTAATGTCGAGAAGTCCGAGTTGTTCTACGGCATTCGATTAAGGTTACGATTAGAAAGGGTGTGAGTTCATATTCAACTCAAAACAATATCAAAATTTATTCTTCAAAGCTGGTGAGTTGGACTAAATGAATATTTAAGATTTTTTCTTTTCTTTTTTTCTTTTACGTTCCTGTTTATTTTTTATGAGTGCACTAATGTCGAGAAGTCCGAGTTGTTCTACAACATTCGAGGTTAGAAAGGGTACTAGTTCATATCTGACTCAAAACAATATCAAAATTTATTCTTTAAGGCGTTGAGTTGGTCAAAGACCTTAGATTAATGTTTAATTTTGGAAGGCTGTGGATTCAAATCCCATCTTCACCATTTTTAAATTTTTACTTCGTGTTGTAATTGTACCTCTATTTTAAAAACTTATTTTTATACTCAACAATACTAGAGTTTATTTTTTAAGGATGAACGAGACACTATTCAGTTACTAACTGGGGGTTTATTGTTGAGGGTGAGACTTCTTAGCTGGTTCCATGGGATCCAGGGGTTGGGCTCGAGTTTTCCATGCATGGGTTAGGTTGTGTGCTAATACTTCTGAGACCCCACCCCGCATTGACAGGAGTTTCATGGGAATCTTGGATCACTATGAATATGTATAGGATAGGCATATAACGATATAACGATATGTCGTCATTGTTTCTGCTTTTGCAACATCATGTTTTTGTGTCTTTAATAACTCATAAGCAAGTTTATATTATTATTTTTACTCGTACTTTTGTGTCATCAAAGCAAAATGTCCTTTTGCTTGTCCTTAAACAATTCTCATTAGCTAACCTATCCTTCATCATCTGATGGTCATGTTGAAATTGTTCCTCTCTGGCTCTCTGCATATTTGAGAATAAGCTTGACGCTTGTTGAGTTCCATTTTATGTTCCTAGATAAAATGCGTTTGCGCATTAGCACTGATCAGAGATACTGATATGATTATTAACCTTGTCCTGGCACGAACCTTTCTCCGCTGTTGGTACATAGGTTGCGGAAGAGCGATTGGAAGATAATTGGGTCCCTGTTGAGGAGACTTTAGGTCCAGGAGAGCCTGAGGAGAGACTTCGCTCTAAAGAGGCTCACACAAATGCTGCGATCCTTGAAAGCGTAAGAAACTATATACATGTTCTGTTGTTTCATCTACAATCTAGATAAACATTTTATTTTACATGACTTCACCATCTTTCTTTTTATGCCAGATAGGAGATATTCCAGATGCTGATGTAAAACCTCCAGAGAACCTGTTTGTTCGTTTGCAAACTGAATCCAGTTACACAACTAATAATCTAACTGAATAGCAATTGACTTTTGTTCTCCGTTATCTTTGCAGTTTCTTCTGTTTTCTTCATTCTGCTTTAATATGTTCACGCTATAAAAATAATTTGGGTGCAGGATGAGGACTCGTATACAATCTTTTATAGCTTTGGAACTGTTACATCATAAGTGCTGCCCTTTGTTTGGACCCGTGACTACTTGCTCTTGGCTTCTCCTCATATATTGAGATTGATTTGTTATTATAGGGCTGATATAATTTGGGATTATAAGACGGGAGATAGTTTATGTTACGCTTTTATTGGTATGTTCTGGTCACCTACTCATTCTCACTTAAATTGGAATATCTGTTTGTAAATTATGGCCATGACAAATTACAGCTTTCATCTCCGGGCTCCTCATAAATAACAAAGCAGTTCGGTTAGTGGAGCAACGTTAAAGAATACGAAGTGTATGGATCAGGATATGCTCGGGATTTACCCTTCAGAGTGCTAAACGAGACACAGATCGACCAATCTTAGTCGGCCCACACGAGACTCAAGTCTTGCTGCCCAGTACAGTAGCATTGTGCCACCCAATAATATACGAAATGTGTCAGTACACACTACACGTAACAGTGCCACCCAATAATAAATCACGACAGCACTATTACAATTTTTTTTTAAGGTGGTGGAACATCGTACACTATCTTGTAGAAATGAAAAATGTTGTGCTATAATCAGATTTACTAGTTTTGAATTGTGTTTTAGTGATTCTATAGTTCCCATGTCCCAACATAACTATCAGTGCTGTACTTGTGTATATTTGCATGTGCTTTGCTGTCATATATGCCTCTTAATTACCTATTAATATGTTTAAATTCTATACTTATATCCAGCTTGAGCTCTAAAACCTGAACTCATACTAAATTTAAATTAAAATCTAAGCCTAGACTGATGCAACCCTATCTAGCTCGATCTCAAATTAGAGCAGACTTTACCTAAATCAGAGTTTTGATCATCTTGCATAATAATCTGATATGTGAATTTGAACTGATATTAGAATACACCCAAGATAGGCTATTATTTAATTCTAATTTAAGACTTTTACACTTATCTCAATATCTAGGGCTTTAAAAATCTTCAAAAATTGAACTTATTATTAGCCAAACAAATTATTAAAATATAAGAGGAATCGGTAGGATAATATATGATTTGAGAAATAAATACTTATTAATCACATGCTTAAATAAAAATATCGGATGAATATTTAGAAACTAAATAAGTAATTTGCTCCATAATAAATGATGGTTTGCGTTCTGCCAACAAACCCACGTAGGAATTAGTGAAAAAGCAAGAATAAATTTAAAAAAAAGGAAGAGGGACCTCTTAATCTTCCTTTTTTTTTTTTCTCCTTCTTATTCCATTAATCAAAAATTTCCCTCGATGTAAATTTCAATTCCAGTCTTCTCTCTTCCCACGCCTTCGATTAGGGTTCGGGCTCCCCAAGAATTCGCCCGGCCATCGTTCGATTCCTCTTCCTCCCTTCCTTCTTCCCCGATCTCCCCGTTCGTGGAACCCGTCCCCTGGAGGAATTCTTGAGATCTTCGCGGCATTCGCGCTCCGATTCGAGCCGGCGATCGATGGAAACCTCCGGCGGGAGCCCCGATCCCTTCCGACCTGGCGCCGGCTCGTCGAGGAGGTACGGCATTCGGTTCTCCCCCATCGCCCTGATCCAGGCGCCGTTCTCCGCGCTCCTGGACTACTCCGGAATCCTGCGGACGCGGGCGGGCCAGTCGGAGAATGAGAGCTTCTTCGGCGGTGGGATGCACGACCAGGGCACCGGCCGGATCGAAGAGGTCCCGTCCCCCAACGCCAGCGGGGAGGTGGCTATACGTATTATTGGGGTCGGGGAACAGGAGGGTTCGAGGGTGGGGCTGAGTCAGCCGCAGGTCTTAGCCGTCGGGCCTTGCCCGGAGGCGGGAGGGAGCGGTGTCTCCGGCGAGCTATTTGTTTCTCCGTCCGACAGGCTGGGAAGAGATGGAGTGACCGATGTTGGCATCGGGGAAGTTGGTTCTTCTTCTCTGGCTTCGCCGACTTCCATGTCGGTCAATGGCAGTCAGAGTATGGATGCTGAGGCGAACGCACCAGGCAACAGAGACTCAACGTACCAGAGATATGACATACAACAGGCTGCTAGATGGATAGAGCAGGTACTGCCGTTCTCGTTGCTTCTGTTGGTGGTATTCATCAGACAGCATTTACAAGGTATGTATTGTTTGGCTCTGTCCTTAGATTGTTAGCTATAATAAATTTAGTTCTTAAACAGCATTGTTGAATTTTGATCTTCTGTGTGCGAAGTTGCAACATAAATATCTAAACTGTCATTTACATTTCTTACACCCATTGGAATCCTTTAGTTAATTCCATTTGGTTGCAAACAATCTCTTGGTTATGTTTTTGGTTATAACTTCTTTAAAAAACTGCCAGCCTTGTAATATATTGTTCCAATTGTCCCAATTAATATGCTTGATGGGAAGGACACATTAGGCATGATGCTGCTATTTATGCAGTATGTGCTCAACTTAGAGATATTATTACAAGTGTTTGATGTGATTTTTTTTTGGTTGTTCCTAGCATTTATATCAAGAGGATTTTAGGAGAGTGCACAGAGTTAGTTTATTGGTACATCTTAAGCACTTTTCATATAGATAGCTTTCAATCCCAGGTAATATCACAATAGTGTGGTTGGAACTTTGAGAATGTACACAGATAGATTTCAATCCCAGGCGCATCTTAAGAAATTGCGGTCGAAAACTGATAGCATATTGTGCCATTACCTGGGATTGCATATTTTACTTTAGTGGAGAGTCCTCTAATATATTTTTGTGGTCTGACCAGATTGTGAGCACAGAAACACCAGATTGACCGATTGTAGTATTTTTGTCTCATTATGAATTATAGTCGAAGTACCTTCTCTGGCGATCGTAGTTTCTTGTGTAATATTGTAACCTTGGTGCCCTGGGAACATCCAAACCTAGAAAAAAGAAGAAGAAAAAAGAGTCAATATTGTTCCAATTGTCATTAAGAAGTAATAATTGTTTTTAGCAATAGAAGGTGTTATTTTTAGGCATGTATTGCTGCTTCAGAAAAATGCTTCCCTTAAATAGGTCACCAGTTTGTCCAGATAATGACTGTTTAGCCTATGCTGTGGCCAGATTCTGTCTTTCCCTCTAGTGCATGCATCATTTTCTGTTTTTTTTTCCTTTCTTTCAACCATAAAACTTGTGATTATGTGCAGGTTTCTCCATCACAATCTGGGTTGCAACGGTGATGTTTAAGTCGAATGATGTGTTAAAAAAACAAACTGCTTTAAAGGTTGGACGTAGTATTGCTACGAATATTCTTTTTTTTTGAAAGATAGCATTGCATTCATTTCATCATTCTGAAATGATACAATATATCATCCAAAGAGATATAAAAGAAAACAAAATAAACTTAAAAGAAAATGAAGAAAATAAAACATAAACTATAACAACACAACCATCAACCATACTTCCCGAGCAAATTCAAAATGAAGCACTTGCAGGCTACAAATATTCTTTTGATAACAACTCTATGAAGGATTTAAACAGTTAATGACCTTTTCTTCTGCTTAAACATCACCTGTACATGGAAATTAATAGGAGGAGCTATATCTTTTATTAAAAAAACATTCAACCAAATCCTCATTCTCTTTAGACCAGTAAAATAATAAAAAGTTATTTGTTTGTTTTTTCTATGTCAACCTATTTCCACAGTGATGGAAAGAGGATCAGAAAGAAAGAGAGAGTATAAGACTTGAAACAACTTTGACAGGCCTCAGTTGAACTGTGATCATGTTTTTCTATTGTTACTTGGATTTGTAGGCATTTGACTACCTTACTTCAGACACTAAAGCCTTTTGATTTCAAAATATTACAAATTTATTTGTTGCAAGATAGCTATTTTTCCATGGGTAAAAAATATTTCTTATGCTTTTATTTTGATACTGCATTTGCCTTTAAGAAATTATTCATTGTTCATATGCTATTTTTTTCTTGTTTATCCATATGGTGTTACTGTGTAAACTCATTATTATTCTCAACACTTTCACTTATTTTGCAGGGAGAGCGAAAAATATCCTCACTTGTTGTAATCACAATGATTTTCATGATTCATGTATCTGCAGTCTACTGGTGGTACATGAATGATGACCTTCTGCTCCCACTGATTATGCTTCCTCCCAAAGAAATACCTCCATTTTGGCATGCTCTGTTTATCATTCTGATTAATGGTATTTTGCACTGCTAACTGTTATTATCTATAGTTTTTGTGGTATCACTTATCTTTACGTTTGAACTTGCTTCATCATGATGCTATGCTTTGGCTTAGAGTGATTGACCTTCTGACATTTTTATAATTCTTTATGCATGTATTTTCCCTTAACTGATGAAACTGAAATCAAGTTTTATCCTCATATCATGAAGAATTGATGCTTAAAGTAATTGAAATAAGTTTTATTAATTACTTGTCGAACTTCATTTGTTCTACATTGTGCTAATTCTTTGTTATGACCGAGAATACTAGACAATACTGAAATAATGTTGTTGGAATGTGCTATTGTTCCTTCATCAGACTATTATGCCCCAGGAGTTACTACTTGAGATATGAAGCCATGATTGTTGCCACCTTCTGTATGATTTACAAGCCAATAGCATTTGCTACTAGGATACTGAACTTAACATCACTTTAGTTATTTTACACCCTGTAGTAGATAACATCTATATCTGGTTGGTAATTGGTGGCTGTCCCCTTTAAATTGTTCTTCTTACTGGATCATTTTAAGTGTTGGAGTGTATCTTGTAAACAATTTGTTGATTACTTTATTCAGATATAATGGTACGCCAGGCTGCTATGGTGTTCAAGTGTATTCTCTTGATGTGCTACAAAAATAGTAGAGGTCGTAAATACCGTAGGCAGGTAATTAAGTTTTTCATATATTCTTTTTAGGTGCCATATTGTTGCTTTTTTTGTATAGGTTTTTTTGTGCTGAGATAGGTTTCAACAATAATTTTAAGCAGTAAAACCTAGGACATCTTATCTTCTAGCAACATTTTTTCATTTAACAGTAAAGTAAAGCCTAGAGATGTAATTACTGTAAAAGGGGATAATTATTGTTAGACAACACCCTAGAGATGTAATTACCGTAAATGTACTCGGGGTACATTAACGTGATGAAATGAATCAATTTGTTCAGCGAGACATTGTCACATCAGTGGTTTTTTTTGTCTTATTTATTTATTTATTATTTTCTGACAATGGGTAAGATATTTTATAGGTCCATCAGTTCCATCCCCCACGGTGTTCCTAGGTATAGTAGCACTAAGTCCAGGTGTCAAAAAAAAAAGGACACATCCTCGACCTTAATTTCATTGCATGATTAATGAAAACAACCTAGATATTCAGAAAAGTTCACTTAATTTTATTGCATGATTAAGGTCAGAGAGATGGAATCATGATATGTGTAGTTAATTTTATTTACATATCAAAAAAAAGGTGCAAAGTGATGATACCTTGGTGAAATTAAGCAGGGTCTTGTATCATTGATATTATTTCAAAAATATTTGTATCTGTAAAGATAAGGAAAATTGATTAGTGACCTTCTTCTCATTATTAGGGCCAAATGCTAACTCTAGTAGAGTACCTCCTACTTCTGTACCGTGCCTTGTTGCCGACGCCTGTTTGGTACAGGTTCTTCCTGAACAAAGAATATGGGAGCCTCTTTTCATCTTTGACCACAGGGCTATACCTAACCTTTAAATTGACTTCAGTTGTGGAAAAGGTATGTTATGGTTGTTTAGGATATTGATGTTGAGCTTGTGGCCCTCTTATTGCTAGGAGCATTTTACAAGTTCTAGATATTTCAGCATTTATAGTCCAAATATTATATGAACGTTGACATCTTCCAGTTAATTCCAGGTTCAATTTTTTATTGCTGCATTGAAGGCATTATCACGTAAAGAAATACATTATGGCTCTTATGCAACAATGGAACAGGTCTTAGTTTTCCTGCTATCAATAATTTTTTATAAATTTACATGTCACTTTTGCTCTAAATAATTACTTCGAGTGAGATGATAAAAGCTACAATTGGCCGACAAAAGTCATCTCAAGTACCAATGCATTATTACTATTTGTGAACAAACTGTTAAAATCTGGTGCAGTAGTACAGAGAGAGGTAAATATAAATGATAATATGAGAAGTGGCTGCTTATGCTCTTTGATGAATTGAATCCATCCATTAGCAGAATCCTGAACCTCATTTTGGTTTGCTAGTAAGTCTATTATTAGTGGCTAGCGATGTTTTGTTAGTTTCATTCCTCTACAACTTTTGAATCAATTTTTAGGATTCATATCAAATGCGGTGATATTTAATAGTATGCACGTCTTGTGAAGCTGAACCTTAATGTCTGCAGCTCTCTCAAGCCATTAGGCAAAATTAACTATGTCAGTAAGTCGGACTTTTGATGGGTTTGCAGAATTTCTAATTTTTTACTGACAGATGTAGGTCAGTCCAGCCATTTTTTAACTTGATCACTATAATTTCATAGATTGGTTCTTGTGGGTTTCAATAGTCATGAGGAAGTTCTAAAAAAATTTTAAAATTGATGCAAATCTAGGTGACTTACATAAATGGCATCACCTTTTTGTTATTTTAGATGCAAATTAAAATCGCACTAATGAAGCTTGGTTGCCAATACACATTGACCAGTTTTGCCACTGCTAACAGTTGCAAGCAGACAGTAGGAGCTTCTCCAATCACATTGTTGGAAGATCTTTATATTGCAAGAACGTGCTAGCATTTGATTGACTGGACAAGATTAATGTCAACTCTTGTTTGACCCAAGATTCCAGTATATACGAAGTTGCTTAGAGATGAAATGCTATGTTCTGAAGATCACATTACATTATTCTGGATAATGAAATTTGAAACACTTCTTCTGGAATTAATGTAGGTACTTGCTGCTGGAGACTTGTGCGCTATTTGCCAGGAGAAAATGCATGCTCCTATCCTACTGAGCTGCAACCACATCTTCTGCGAAGACTGTGTCTCTGAATGGTAACGTATTTCCATTTCTTCGGTCTTTTTTTCCTTTCCAGTTGCATAAATTCATTATTTCCTTTCCAGTTGCGTAAATTCATTATTTGCGTTAACCAGGAATTGCAACCCAAATCAGCCTATTATTTTTTCCCTTGCATTCGCCTTTCATAATGACAAACTGACCCCCGTAGCTGTGCTGATAGGATTATAAAGTGTGATTTGAGCTCTTTCTAGATTTTTGGAGAAATGATCAACGAATGAAACATCGAATCCATGAGAATCTTTTCTTTGTATCTGGATAAATACTGCCCAAAGTCGAAGTTACGACATCAATTTAATTCTTTTAGTAGAATTCGTTTCGTAAATAGTAACATTCTTGAGGCGGCATCTGTGAGCGGCCAATTTATAAATTCTAATGTAGAACTTTTTAAGTAATTCTTCTGTCATGCTTTGAATGGAGTAATATTATTTTGTCCATGTCTTTCTTTTTTTTTAAAGGTTCGAGAGAGAACGGACATGCCCATTATGCAGAGCGTTAGTGAAACCAGCAGATCTTCGATCTTTTAGCGACGGTTCCACCAGCTTATTCTTCCAGGTATTCTGATTTGTACGCGACAGAACTTGATTGTGATGCCGAATTTTGGACAGCAGATAGCATTGAGGCCTCAAGGTTTCATCCAAACTCTTGGTTCTTCATGTTGTCTGCGAGGGTGATGAGGTTTCTGCCGCTGCAGCATCCATATTTTCCCTACCCATCCCTACGTGCATTTTATACCTCAACATCGGCAAATTTTCCGCGGGATAGCGGTAAGAGATATCGTCTCTCCTTATATACTAAATGTGTATCTATGTATTTATCATTGTTGGTTGACAGTGCAAATAGGTTCAAGGCTGAATGGCCTAGTAATGTAAAAAAGAATCACAGGTGTTTTTTTGGAGGGGGAGTAATATAAATATTGGGGTCTGCTTAAAGGAAAAAAACTTTTCTCACTGCTGGGTATCTACATATTTATTTCATCATTAAAGTAATCAATATGGAGGAACACGTATGAGTACTTTTAAACTAGTTAGCGTTGGGCTGATTAAAATTTAATCCACATGATGTTCGTTAGGCCCAATATGAATGTTGCAATGGGTTGGCTCACATCGAATTGCAAAGGGCTGACTTTGCTACGGCCTATAAACAGCCCACATCTAAAACGAATAAATTTTTTTAAGAATTTAATGACTCTTTGAAACCTCAAATCAAATTCAATTACTCTGATTAGGTGTACATCTAAAAAGAATATATTGATAACATAGATTTCAAATGAGTGTACATCTAAAAAGAATAAATTGATAACATAGATTCCAAATGAATTAAAATATCACATACAAGTGTTGCCTATCCATCGTACAGGATGATGGAAAAAGATCTTAAAACACACCACGGAATAGATCGCTTTACAAATTGAATGATATATCAAAAATTAACTTACTACCACGTAACAACCCTCTTAACAGCTTTCAACAAATAATACCAAGCTGGTATTAGGATTGACACGGATAACGCAACGGAACAAAATCATAATGCTCCAAATATATCATCGATCAGATACAGTGTTTATATACACGCACACACCCCTCGATGAGAGAGGATCTCAAGATAATGATGGATCCTGAAAGCTGCCCGCTCTGAAACCTGCAGCAGACGGCGATGGCGGTACCGATCTTGGAGGATCAGGCACAGGTGGGGTAGGGACGATAGGACAATCATCGGGCATGATGATGGAGGGAGAGCGGAGCAAGAACGGTTGAAGAGTGGCAGGGCTGCTGTTGATACGAGCGGGAGGAGGATGGGGCGCAGCAAAGGAAGCGGTGTTTGCTTGGGATGATGCTGCGGGAGATGGGGCTACGGGAGTACTCGGAGGCATGTAGACCTCGGAGACCTCTTCAATGCCTTCGTCCACATACACAACATCCTGCATGGTAAGTTGGTGGTACTCTACGATCTCTCTCAGAAATCTGTTCTCCCTGGCGTACACAGAATTCTCATGCGCTAGCCTTGCCTTTTCAGCCAACAGGGTTTCCAACTGAACTCGAATCTGTAAAGATCAAAAAAAAAAGGAAACAGTTAATATGAGCTTATAAAAGCAGCGGAATTGTAATATTGCTTGCGCTCTTTCGCTCTTTCAGTGGACATATAATATGTGTAATAGATGACGAGGGATGATAACCTAACGAAAAGTATAAGCACAATTACGTTGACTCACGAAACAACAAAGATAAAATATCAAAAAGATGAGGCAGTATATTAAGCGTATGCAGTGTCCTTTTTTCCCCTAAATATATAAATAATCATATCGTTAAACTTCCTTACAACATCAAGAATGCAGAGGCTCTACAATATTAACTAGAAAAAGTTCTACAATATCAACGAGCTTATACTCTCGAGTATCACATGAAAACATCGGTAGGTTGCAAACCTACAGCCATACAGTTTACGCAATTTCTGATCTAACCAAATAAGCTCCCAATGTGCTCATATTAGTGGTATAAAAATAATATGAACCAAAAATATCAATGAATACAACAAGTATAGGATCTTAAAGCTGCAAACATATACTTATAGTAAGGTACTTATCGTAAGGTTACAGTCCTACAATGTGCTATGCTAAAGATGTTCGGTACGCCATATATTGTCTAGTTAACAAGGTTACATGACATCTAGTTAACAAGCTGATAATGAGGGTTATAATAGCGCACAGCTACATGTTGGAGAAACTTATCAGTTAAATTGTTTAATAGAGGAAGCTGCAGCATATGAATACCAGATCATCGTCTTCAGGATTATCTCCTTTTTCATGGCTTTCCCTTAGCAATTTGTTTTCTTCTTCAAGCTGACCACAACGTTGCTTTGCAAAAGCAAGATCAGCTTTCACAGTCTTCAATTCCCTAAGAAGAAGTTTGGCCTTTGCAGCCATTGCATTTGCAACCTGCAAGCAAAAAGGTAACTTTTTATCCAGCCAAGAGTGTTAAAACAGTAAACTTTGGGGATACCATATTAAAAAAAAATACAAGATGAACAACTCCAAAAACATGGATTGATGATATGCCAGTAAATATTTGCAAAGACTCCATGAAAATAAATGAAAAATTATCCACTACTACGATGATGAACTGTGATAAATAAAAAGTGCATTTTATCTTCAGCTGCTTATATATGAAAATATTCAAATTATCCACTACTGTGATGATGAGCTGTGATCAATAAATGACTCCATGCTCATATTCAAAAACAGTATTCCTCGTGTACATAACAAATGGATCATCATCATTGCCGTGAGAGATGAATGAGCACAACGGTAAAATATAAAATGCCTGACCAAACAACAAATTGTCCATGGCTAGAAAATTGACTTGATTCAAGAAAGCAGAAAACCATGAAAAATAATCCATTTCAGTTTCACACATTTGCAACCTTACGTCGCGAGATGCCTTCAGCTGTGTTTCATAATCAGTTTGAATCTGAGGGATGTACTGCTGACCCAATTTCTCTGTAGCCTGACCTTGAGCATTGACAGCATTTCCTTTTCTCCTGATATTAAGCTTCCGTGTCTCATGGATAATATCAGCTGTCTTATTCTCCACTATCGTAAGACCCTCCTGTGAAAATTTAGAAACAATCACTTGGATGTTGATTAACAAACGCATATAGTTTATAAGAAAGAAAATTCTACATGGTGCAAGACAGTTTGCACATCCTGGTTCAGAAATAAGTGAACTATAAACCAACATACTTGTTTTTTTATATTCTTGTGTGATATCTTAAATAAGAGACTAAATTCATGCACTAATATCTAACAGGTTTTGTGAATTTAAAATGAAAAGTAGCACTGTTGAAGATGAAAACAGATAAAATACGTGGATGTCTATATAGTAACACAGCTTGTATACTGTTAGAAATTAGAAATTAAACTTAATTTTTATATTTCTAATTTCTATATTTATCATTTTAGTTTAGGTCATATTTATCTTTTTGGTTTGGTCTATTCTTATATTTTAATATGTGGTTGATATTGTTTCTTGGGCATTAAGTTAGGTTTTTGTTTAGGATTTATTTTTCTATATAAGGCTTCCTTATTCTCCAATATCCAAATTCTAGAGTGCGAGAGAGAGAGCCCCTATTTCCAATAAAGTGGTATCAGAGCAAGGTTCTAAGGAGGTTTTTTGAAGATGTCATCATCCTCCGTTTCTTTTCCATATCCGAAGCTCACCTCTCTCAATTATAAGACTTGGGCACTTCGGATGAAGGTGACTCTTGACTTGTAGAGAATGACTACAATCAACTAAGAGATATGACAACACTTTCTCAAAGAGAAAGAGTAGAGATGTGGTTTGATGAAACTGCTTCATGGGATTGGAGTTCAAAAAAAAAAGAATCTTATGATTTTCTACCATATTTTGAAGAAGTAGATCATGATCAATAAGCTACTCCACTGGCATCACCAATACATTCCACACACTCATCCTCACCATCATCATCTTCAAAAAGGCATATTAAAACAATATCCCTTTAAGATATTTACAATGAAACTGAAAGGTTAGATGATTTTAATCTACTTTGTTTACTCACTGATTGTGAACCTGTGAATTTTGAAGAAGCAAAAAAGGACGATAAATGAGTTCAAGTCATGAATGAAGAAATTCAAGCAATAGAGAAGAACGAAACGTGAGAGTTAACAACTTTTCCAAGTGGTCATAAACTGATTGGAGTCAAATGAGTGTACAAGCTCAAGAGAGACTCAGATAGAAAAGTGACAAGATACAAGGCAAAACTTGTAGCCAAAGGTTATAAACATCAACAAGGCATTGACTATGAAGAGGTATTTGCTCCAGTTGCTCGTATGGAAACTATTAGTTTATTAATCTCATTTACTACGCAAAATCATTGGAAGATTCATCAATTGGATATAAAATCTGCATTCCTCAATGGCTATCTTGAAGAAGACATTTATATTCAACAAACACTGGGATATGTTACTTCAGGACAAGAGAACAAAGTTCTGAAGTTGAAGAACGCACTATATGGGCTCAAACAAGCACCAAGAGCATGGAATAATTGTCTTGATAAATATCTACAAGAAAATAATTTTATTAGATGTCAACATGAATATGCTCTATATAAAAAAGAAGAAAAAAGAAATATTTTATTTCTTTGTGTATATGTGGATGATCTTATTTTCCAAGTAAATAATCCAAAGATGTTTGAAGAATTCAAGAAGACAATGGCTCGAGAATTTGAGATGACAGATTTAGGACTTATGACATACTACTTGAGAATACAAGTGGTTCAAATGGAAGACTATATTTTTCTCTCACAAGAAAGATATGCAAAGGAAGTACTCAAAAAATTCAACATGCTAGATTGCAGTTCTATCAGCACTCCTATGAAATGTGGAGCAAAATTATCCAAGTACATGGAAGATGAAGAGAAGGTTGATTCAACCATATTTAAAAGCCTTGTAGGAAGTCTACGCTATTTGACTATCACAAGATCTGAAATTCTGTTTGCGGTGGGGATTGTGAGTCGATTTATGGAGAATCCAAACGAAATATATTTTATGGCATCCAAGAGGATTCTACGGTACATCAAAAGTACTATTGACTATAAGATTTGTAATACTTCTTCTGATGTTGTCAAACTCATTGGCTATTATGATAGTGATTTTGCTGGAGATCTTGATGATAGAAAAAGTACAACTAGTTTTGTATTTTTTATGGGAGACAATGCAGTTTTATGGTGTTCAAAGAAACAACTAATTGTCACATTATCTAGTTGTGAGTCAGAATATGCATTACAAACAAAGAAGTTGAGCTCAAGCATATCAATATTATGGATCAGATTGTAGATAGTTTTACAAAATCCCTCAAGGTTGAAAGTTTTCAAAAGCTCAGACTTAAGCTTGGAGTGCGAAGTAATTCAAGTTTAAGGGGGAGTGTTAGAAATTAGAAATTAAACTTGATTTTTATATTTCTAGTTTCTATATTTATCATTTTAGTTTAGGTCATATTTATCTTTTTGATTTGGTCTATGGTTATATTTTAATATGTGGTTGAGATTGTTTCTTGGGCATTAAGTTAAGTTTTTGTTTAGGGTTTATTTTCCTATATAAGGCTTATGTAATCATCATGTTAGTGCAGAGTAATTAAATACAATCTCCTTTTATTTAAAGAAAGTGTCTCCTCCTTTTTGTTACTCCTTATTCTCCAATATCCAAATTGTAGAGTCTAGAAGCTAGGGGCTCTCTCTCACACACTCTAGAATTTGGATATTGGAGAATAAGGAGGAACAAAAAGAAGGAAGCACTTTCTTCAAAAAAAAAGGAGATTGTATTCAATTACTCTGCACTAACATGATGATTACATAAGCCTTATATAGGAAAATAAATCCTAAACAAAAACTTAACTTAATGCCCAAGAAACAATCTCAACCACATATTAAAATATAACCATAAACCAAATCAAAAAGATAAATATGACCTAAACTAAAATGATAAATATAGAAATTAGAAATATAAAAATCAAGTTTAATTTCTAATTTCTAACATTCCCCCTTAAACTTGAATTACTTCACACTCCAAGCTTAAGTCTGAGCTTTTGAAAACTTTCAACCTTGAGGGATTTTGTAAAACTATCTACAATCTGATCCATAGTATTGATATGCTTGAGCTCAACTTCTTTGTTTGTAATGTACTCTCGAATAAAATGATATTTTGTATCAATATGCTTGCTTCGGTCATGATTAGATTCTTCGCTAATGCCTGTGCAGATCTGTTATCAATCATAATTGTTGTAGCATTTTCTTGCTCAAAAGAAAGTTCCTTTAGAAGTCTTCTCAACTAAATAGCATGACAAGTGCATGAAGTAGCTGCAACAAATTCTGACTCACAACTAGATAATGTGACAATTAGTTGTTTCTTTGAACACCATGAAACTGCATTGTCCCCATAAAAAATACAAAACTAGTTGTACTTTTTCTATCATCAAGATCTCCAACAAAATCACTATCATAATAACTAATGAGTTTGACAACATTAGAAGAAGTATAACAAATCCTATAGTCAATAGTACCTTTGATGTACCGTAGAATCCTCTTGGATGCCATAAAATGTATTTTGTTTGGATTCTCCATAAATCGACTCACAATCCCCACCGCAAACAAAATTTCAGGTCTTGTGATAGTCAAATAGCGTAGACTTCCAACATGGCTTTTAAACATGGTTGAATCAACCTTCTCTTCATCTTCCATATACTTGGATAATTTTGCTCCACATTTCATAGGAGTGCTGATAAAATTGCAATCTAGCATGTTGAATTTTTTGAGTACCTCCCTCGTATATCTTTTTTGTGAGAGAAAAATATAGTCTTCCATTTGCACCACTTGTATTCCCAAGTAGTATGTCATAAGTCCTAAATCTGTCATCTCAAATTCTCGAGCCATTGCCTTCTTTCTTGTGAAAATAAGATCATCCACATATACACAAAGAAATAAAGTATTCCCTTTTTCTTCTTTTTTATATAGAGCATATTCATGTTGACATCTAACAAAATTATTTTCTTGGATTTCTATATAGTAACACAACTTTATATAGTCGATGTACACATGAGCACCTACACTGCTAGATAAATATCAATCAGTCATTGAACTGTTATGAAGAAGAAATACTGCAATGACTCATTCATTAGTTAATTCGGAGCAAAATCAACCATATATTCTATCTTCTAGTGGAGCAAGTTGACAGATTTGGGGGATCATTTTGTTTTTCAATTATTGTTTCTAGTGTTTGTTACTTCTAATATAATGTAATATGAAGGTTAAAATGTCTGATAAAACAGTCATGAAGTAAAGAAGATTGGCAAATCAATATTAATCTAAAACTACCATAAAATTCACGAGTATAATGGTGCTCTGGATGTTTGAGAATTATTTGAATTATAAACATTTGGCCATCAAAGAACCTATATTGTGTGAATACCATAGAATTCTTGTCAACAAATTTTAAGAGAAAATACAACTCAAAGTATGTTTTATTGATGATAATAAACAAGTTTCAGATAAGACTCACCTCAAGTGCATTTCTTATGGTACCACCAATATGGTTAAGGGAAGAACCAATTGCATCTGAGCGTTTATGAGTTGTTTCATTCTTCTGATGGATCCTTGGTGACTTATCCACTTGATAAAACTGCACAACAATATAAAAAATGGAAGCTTTAGTAATTGCATTATGTGGAGTAGCTAGAAGGAAAAAAAAATGACATAAAGAAAAGATTAAAGATGCCAATAAAGAACTAAGCTAACAAGATGATGAAAAATCAAGGCCTCACCGAGTATTATTAGTTTTCAAGTAATCAAAACCAAGAAACAGACAATTTGGTTTGCTTGTTTTGATCTCCAAAAAAGGATAAGTTCATGCCCCCAATAAAGAGAGCAACTAGTCAACTAGAGAATAGCAACAAAAACCTCACATCTTTGGATATTTTATTATTTTAAAGAAAAAATTTGTCTTTACAAATTCAGAAAATCCATAAAGCACCACAAACCGAACAGTTTATTTTTTTCTGAAAAATCAAACAAAACAATGTTAGTGTATAGCAGCTTCACATGACTTTCTTTTAGAAAAATTAAGGAAGTAAAATGGACATAATTTAAATCCTTATAAAGAGTTAGGGGTAAAAATAAGAGGAAAATGCGGACATTTTTTTGTCAAAATAGTAAGATTATGCAGATTATTGAACATAATTAGATGACAGTTAATACAATAGATTATTATCTACCAGATTCTTCTTACACAGCTGCTAATAACAATCAGTAAACACTAGTACAATACATTTTTATTTCTTGCATAAGATCCATGATTTGATTCATACCTGGTCAGAAGTTGTTCTAACATCTGCCTGATGTGGCTTTCTACCAAGGTCTTGAAATTGACTACTGGCTTCTTCATTATCAATAAATGATTTAGCTTTCCTAGTCAATGTCCCCCAGAATCCATATTTGGATTCATTTAAATTTTTCATAGATATGTACTCATAGGAAGCAGTTTCCTGCATTGAGAAAATTAGCACAAGATCAAAGATAAAATCCAAGAGAATTTATGGCAGAAAGAAGAAGTATGCTGAGTACTAATATTTTTTTATTGACAGAAGATGCCATTTAATATAAAAAGTTTATAAGTTTTAAGATAATTTCCAAAAACCACGTTGTTCTAATGCTATTCCATTTTACATGCTCTAGCTTTAAGAATTACTTTCTGCATTTAATAGTTTATCCTGCAATTGACAGCTTGCACCTTCTGTCAAATGATTGTTAGATATCTATTGAAAAGTGAATTGATCACTTAATCAAATCCTTGAAATTAACATTTATATCCTGCTTAGAACCTAAAACATTCCATGCGGGTCACTGAAGTTATTCCAAGTCAATCTTGCTTTTGTTTTTTGTGCTCTTACACAGACAAAATACTTTTGGATTAATAAATTTAAGCTACTAAAACACTAATATGGATTAATGCATTTAAATTGCTTAGGTTTTTATAAAACTAGCGCATTTAATTTCACTAGCTCATTCATGAATTGAAATTACTAGTGAATTTATGCATTTAAATTACATAATTCACAAAAAATCCTTAATATTAAGGAGAGGAGGAAGGTTCTTGGACAGTTCTACTGATTATACCAAGTATATCAATGTACAAATCATATGTTGGAAACCTAAACCACATGCACAAGGTTTAAAGAAACATGCAATATCGTACATAAAGTACGTCCCCATGAACAGATGCATATGTGATAATGTTTTTTAATTATAGCTACTCTGCAGTATACAAAGTAATAAGTATCCGAGATTTTTTAACTGAAAATGTGTTCGTTGTCATTCTATGGTAAATTATGCCCTATGTTTTTAATATTTTGCTAAGTCACAACGGCCATAATTTTATGACTCTTGTGGTTTGGCACTTGAATAACTATAACTTAATATATCAACCTTACTCAACCATGTCCAGGCTTCATTTTGCATCATTATATCCTCCGTTCAAAAACACAAATTTCATGAACTTGTGGTGTTACTCAAAAAGGAAAAACTGAAAAAACTGAGAAAATTTTATTCCTAATATAGTAATATATAATCACACAATATTAAGGACATGCAGGACGTTTAACTATCCTGATTTACCTCTATCAAAAACTCTCGACAATCTCCGAGGTACTTGCTAATTCTTAGATTCATTATTTTTAAGAAATCTAATTTTAGAATACGCAAAGATTGAAGATTTAAGAAGAATAATCGTAGACCTCATTCCAGTATTTAACGAAAAGTCAATCACATGTAGATTCCATTATTCACTGTCAAATGAATCGAAATTTCTTATACTTATAATAAGATCTGATCCCTAGTCAACTGAGTAGATTTTTGGAAGTAAATATCTCAAAATCCAAACCAACTGTAAAAAAAACTGGAATAAATACACATGAGCTCAAAAAATGAATCTCCATTATTCCCTGTCAAATGAATCGAAATTTCTTGTACTTATAAGATCTGATCCCTAGTCAAATGAGTAGATTTTGTAAGTAAATATCTCCAAATCCAAATCGACTAAAAAAAAACTCGAATAAATCCACACGTGCTCAAAACAATGAATCCCAATACTATACGCTGATCAAAGACCCCAAATAGGTGCAAGGAAGAGGGCTCAAGGTGAAACGAAACCGGAGGAGCTCCAGCACAAAACAACAATAAAAGAAACCGAGTCCAACAAGAGGGCTCGCCCGCTGCGGAGGGGACAACAACCTCATCCACGGGGGCTCGCTGCTCGAACCCCCCCCCCCCAATATCTAAGAAAGAGGATCGTTGGAGTTCAAGCAGAAAACAAGACGAAAAGGGGAACAGAGTCTAACAAGGGGCTCACCCGCTCTGGAGGGGGGGACGACGACCTCAGACTCGCAGGATCGCTGCGCGGGGAAGATACGGCGGATTCCCCGTAGGCGGAAGAGAGGGAGGACGAGTCGCGGTGGGCGGCAGAGGCCCTCATCGCCCGCGCAGCAAGGGAGGCGGGAGCCGCCAAGGCCGAGGGGGCGCCGTCGGAGGCCGATCGGGGCTCCTCGAAGGTGGAGACCCTCGCCGCCGGCTGCTTCCGCCGGTACGCCATCGTCCTCGCAGCGATCGCCGGTCGAGGTCGCCCCAAAACCAAACTCTCGCCGTCTCGCGACCCTCGTGGCGGTAGCGTTTTGGTCCTGCATTGCGTCGGCGCCCCGTTTTGGTTTATGCGGAGGCGGATCCGGTGCCACGCCAACGTAACGACGGAATCTTCCTCACTGCTTATGGGCCGTACGTTGTGCTCCTCAGATGTGCAGGAACGGGACTTGCAAGTTGTAATACCCGCTTGTGAGCTGGAGAGGATCCGGACTCATCCGGTTTCGTTTGCGTCGCGGATCCTATACAATGCTTATGCCCAGATGGAACTTTACGCGATTGCTTATTGGCCGTTCCTTGTGCTCATCAACTGTCACCCGGTGGATGGATGTGTTGTAGGAGCGGGACTTGCAAGTTGCAAAACTTGCTTGTGAATTGGAGCGGATCTGGGGTGATCCGGTTTTAAGGGAGCGGCGGCTCCTTTTGCCGATTTATATCAAGTCTTGGTAAGTCAAAATTCAAAAGTCGGGTCGGGTTAATTTTGGGGTATTTTAACAAACCGCGGAGAGCATATAAAAAATTATCAAATCACATCTTATTCGGGTTAGGATCCTAAATGGGCTGACCCGCTAGCATCTCTGCTCCCGAATCCGATCCCTTTTCTTGGGGTTCAAGCAGGTGCTCCGCTTTTAGGTCTTTTTACTATTTTGCTTCCTCTTTCTCCCCCACCTCTGATCTGTTCTTCCTCGCAGTTCTCCTCCGGAGATCAAAAGGAGCCAAGTTTTGCCAATCGAGGTGATCTTTCGATTGATCGTGTACTATTTGTGCACCAATTTTTCTCCTCACTCTTTCTCCCGTTTTTCCTTATCATATTATTAGGGTTTTGTTCCAGTATGATATCTTTCCTTGATCCTACTATGGTTCCTTTTTTGTTTAAAGTAGCTAATCAATTTACTGTTTGCCTAACAATTCATCTTGTCGTGATATTAATTTTTCATGCATTTCATGGTTAGTATTTGACAAAAGGATTGGTCTTAGACGACCTCTCTTATCTTCCTCAAAATTCTATTATGCTAAGTTGATCTTCGCAAAATTATTTGAATTTGTAGTGTATTTGTATGTTTTATGTGCTTCTTTTTTGCTATGATCTTTGTCCTGAAGCTGTATCTTTATGCAACTGTTTTCTTTTCCGGTATCTTTCTTAGATTCATTTAATTGAAAATGATTCCAAGCCTTAACAAATGTACCACTATGGGTGAAAGTTATGTAGCGGTAATTTTTTCTAGTGCGTCTAACATTTGATCTTTTAGCTCACTCTTGTTGATTTCCGTAACATGGATAACCAAAAATTGTTTTTTGTCGTTATTTATTGCCACTGTTCGTTATGCCTAGTCTTATGATTCTACCAGAGATGTTTCCTATATTTGTGAAAGATAATGGGAAAGATGCCAGAGGTGATACACAAAGTTCAGTTGTGTGCTTAAATTTCCCATTGGCACGTAGTTGTTCCAGAAATTTTGATGAAATATATAGGACACATAAATGCTATTGTGGATTCTCCAAATTTTTATGTTTCATCTAAAGCAAAAGGAAGGATGTCATTATTGTGGTAATGCTCATTCTTTCTGCTTTGTTAGAATTCAATCTTACTCTGGATCAGGGAATAGATTACAATATATATCAAGCTGATCGTTTTATCTATGTTTTGTTAGTAATTTTCAAGGATGTCTCGTCGCTACGACAGCCGGACCACAATTTTCTCTCCTGAAGGTCGCCTCTACCAAGTGGAATATGCCATGGAGGCCATTGGCAATGCTGGGGCAGCTATTGGCATCCTAGCACAAGATGGTGTTATCCTCGTTGGTGAGAAGAAGGTCACCTCCAAACTCCTCCAGACATCCCGGTCGACCGAAAAGATGTACAAGATTGATGATCACCTCGCATGTGCTGTAGCTGGGATCATGTCTGATGCCAACATCCTGATTAATACCGCTCGTGTTCAGGCACAGCGCTACACCTTTGCCTACCAGGAGCCCATGCCAGTTGAACAGCTGGTTCAGTCCCTCTGTGACACCAAGCAAGGCTACACCCAGTTTGGTGGTCTCCGGCCCTTTGGTGTTTCCTTCCTTTTTGCAGGATGGGACAAGAACTACGGATTCCAGCTCTACATGAGTGATCCTAGTGGAAATTACAGTGGGTGGAAGGCAGCAGCAATCGGTGCTAATAACCAGGCAGCACAGTCGATGCTGAAGCAAGACTACAAGGATGAGATCACAAGGGACGAAGCGGTGCAGCTCGCCCTCAAAGTGCTGAGCAAGACTATGGACAGTACAAGCCTTACATCCGAAAAGCTTGAACTGGCAGAGATCTTTCTTGAGTCATCTGGGGGTGTGAAGTACCAGGTATGCAAGCCAGAGCTGCTGGAGAAGTTGCTGGTGAAGCATGGGGTGACTCAGGCAACACCTGAGTCGACCTAACTGTGTGTTTTTGTTTGAAGCATTAGCGCTCTTGGAGCATCTTTGATGGATACTTGGATCTGTTTTTTATGGTTAGGGTGCAGACATCATGTTTTTGATGTACGAGCACTTCGGTTTAATCAAAAGGAATCGGTCAATGTATGAACAATTTGAATTAAAATGCATTGCTAATTTGGTTGTGATCTTTATCATCTGGATATGCATTTTGAACTCACTGTGATTTCAAATTTGAAAGAAATTTAGAAATGCTTGTTATTGTCTACCTCACTTCTATTTTGTTGAACATTCTCAAATTATTGTTTATAAGAAATATACATCCATTTTAGGTATTTCCAGTGCTGTTTATAACAGGATAAATGAGGTGGCTTCTGATCTCCATTTCCATACGGGTAGGACACGCAAGGTTAATATGCAGCGTGTAATCAGCAGAGCTCTGGAGGTGCCGCCCAAGTTTGAACAATTGCAAGCTGTTTGCCTAAATATCCAATGATTTCGATTTATCTATTTATTCGGGATATATCTCAATGATTCGATATAATTTTTTTTAGAACTTAAGTCTCGATTCTTCCGTACAGAGTCTAATTACTCTAACTTAAGATCTCATGATTCTCCCGTATAGAATCCAATTATTCTAACTCAATGATTCGATATAGTTGATTTATGTAGACATATAATTTCAGTGTCAATTTTGCAAGTTCCATCTTGAGAACATTTTGGGTAGATGAACCTAATGAGCATCCGGGTGCGTGAAATGGTGCATACGAATAGTAGAACTAAATACATACAAATAGATGGAATAAGGACATTAAAGATTATTCAGGTGATATAATAATGAAGACAGTTATTGAATCGAACGTTTTACATGAGCATTACAAACGACCACAGACAGCATTTGAGCATTGTGCTACTTTTTGCTCATCCCTCACAAAGCCTTTTATTGCTAACTACACTACATTAATATAATTATCTTCATTGACTGAATGGAAAATTTGAACTTTTCGAATGCATTAAACATTGATCTTCAAATGCATCATTCAGATGTTGAGTCTACCGTCGGAGCTACGCTTGGTTCCCCGTACCACTCGTTCTCTTTGCGTGTCATGAAGCTCGCCTCTACATCAATTAGGAGGAGTTTAAAACTTCGAAAAGAAAAACATGCTCTATCAAGAAGCAAATGCTGTGCTGCTGATGCCTCGTGGTTTAGAAAAAAGTGATGCAAGGTTGCACGTAAATGTTTTTAAAAAATTGCATAAAGTATTGAAAGCAATAGAAACCAAAGAAGAACGTCGTAGAACAGTGCGTACCTGAGACAAATACATCTTTGTATTCGTCATCCTCATAGACAAACGATGGAGGATCTGGGGAACCAATGCCAACAATAGTGCTTCCACTGCTTGAAATATGAGCAACGCATTAAACATCAAGGCAAAAACAGTAAAAGCTCAAGCACCAAACTGAAAGAAAATGAGTTCCTCAATTTATAAAGACTTGACAAACATGAGCAATTCATAAAATAAAATATGACGTCGGATCAGGCAATCAATAAATAAATCTACATTGATTTTCTCGATGATGTATACTATTATAGTCTGATTACCATTTTTCACATGTTACTGTTCAACAATTATTTCAATATATAAAGAGGATGCATTCTTGGGTTCTGTCGATTCTTGTTTTCTCCCTTATTTTGTTGTCCCTTTGGCAAAGTTCAAAATCAACTTAAAGAGAAGCAGGTGAAGTTTATCTTATCACCATTGCTCTAGAAAAGAGGTAAAGAACCCCAGCTTCTAAATCAAGCATGCCACAGCAAAGTATAAGAGTACATGAGACTTAGTATAATATCAGGATCCACTTATGAGTTCATGCTAACCACAAATATACCCATATCAAACGTAAGCAAAGAGGGTAATCATCTAACCTTCCTGACATCAACACAGCATTGTATTCACCTCGACTGGCAGCAAGCACACGTTTTTTCAACCTTTTCAGTAATGGAAGGACTTCAAAAGCAGGAGGTTCTGCAAAACCAAGGTAACATATTTTGATATACAAGTGAAGGAGAAATACTAATGAACACAAAAGACAATTAGGAGCAACCACTAACCTAGATCATTTACACAAACATCTTGAGATATTCCATTTTGGGTGACCTCACGAAGCAAAACCAATGGGTCAACTGAACTAGTCTGGTCTAACCGAAATCTCTGCACAAAGAAAAGAAAATTTCAGAAGGAAGAAACTTGAGGAAAATACAGCGATACATGTCCACATCAATAAGATTAATTTTTTTTTACCTTATAGACTTCACCTGTTGGGCATGCTTCTTGAGGCTTTATCAATACCATAGGCAAGTCCAATGGCAGTGGACGTGGGATATTCTCAACAACCTAGGAAGAGATAAATATTCTGAGATTAACTACCTAATGAAACTAAGAACAAATATAAAAAAAAGGAATCCAAATCAACAAGGGTGTTGGCCATGCAAGCAGCGGCATCCCTAACTTTCTTCAACACTCACAAGCCACTATGACCTAGCGCTTCCTCAATGTGGGATTTTTTGATTTCAGGGAAGTATAGGAGATATTTTGACCTCTCCTAGTTTGTGTTATATGTTCTCACTTCCTTGTATTTAGTCTTTCTATTATTTTCTTTCATATACTACATCCTTTTGGATGATAGATTGTATCATTTCAGAATGGTGAAATGAATGCAATATTATCTTTCAAAAAAAAAAAAAAAAGGAGAACATATCCCGTTGCCTGACAACAAATTTAATATATAATTGTTCAGAATTATCATTACGTAGTTTTTAATTAAAATAATATACGAGAAAGGAATGTATTAAACATTTTTAATACATCTATATTAAAAATTGAGGACCGGGATTTCCTGTATTTTAGTATAACTTTTGATTCTAGATGCACATACCCAATCAGAGACTGTGCATCTACCAGTAACTTTGACATGCACAAGAATTACTTAATGTACAACATAAAATTTTTATTTTTGGAAGTCATTGGTTGCAAATAAAGCAATTGGATTCTTTTCAGAGCGTCAAAGAAAATGAATATCCTTCTAATTAGAACTCCTTTAACATGATAACTATTGTGGTCGGTCATTTTCAAAGAATTTGGTGAGAAATACAAGTACAAGAACATCAAGAATCTACTGAAGGAAAGTGGTTCTGGTGGCTTAAATGGAAAAACAAGAAAAGAAGAGAACATAATATTGATGCAGGATTAAATAATAATTGAAATACCCCTTAGAGATATCAAAAATAATTTTTCATGTGATAACAAACACCAAAATGCAAAAGGTAATGGAAGTATTCCTAATAGTTAAGCATAAATAAGAAAGAACATTTATCAAGTTGTACATCTAAATGGGTGACATCTAGGTTAAGAGTCCCTAAAAAACATGTTAAGAAAACAAAACATTAGCAATGACAACCGATGCATACCTCTCCTCTCCCAGTGCAATATGCTGCTCCATGTGAGAAAAAGAAGGGGACATCAGAACCAATTTCTCCTGACCATTCTTGAAGTTCTTTTTCGGAAGCAAGACAGCCACTAAATTGATTAGCAGCCCACAGAGCAGTTGCAGCATTACTACTTCCACCTCCCAGACCAGCTCCAGTAGGGACTTTTTTGTCAAGATGAATCTATGACATAGGCATGGGTACCAATTTAAGATCTGGATGTACATTTACTTAAGAAAAAAAATGGTTTTGCATCACCAATAAGAATTACCCAAAAGTAGTTATCGGTGCCGGTTTTCTTTCTATAAAGGTTCAGTGCCTTGATGATCTGAAATTGAAGTACCATTGGACAAAGTCAAGAAAAAACCCCAACAACATGGGATAAATAAACTGTAGACTTTTATTGCCAGAGAGAGAAGATTGTGATCAAATAAAGCTTAGGTATCTGAGAAATGAGATAGCATTCACCTCAGTTAATGAAAACATTAAAAAAATATACAAATATCCGACGTACCAAATTTCTATCATCCAATGGAACACCTGGAACATTGGCTGACAATCGATCCTTGGTCTTAGTTGGTGACAAGGAGAATTTAATAGTATCTCCCAGACTTATTACCTGAATGTTTGAAAGATATGTAAATGTAACAGTAAAAAAAAAAGATAAAAAAGCAGTGAAACAAGCCATACATTTTTTTTAAATGAAAAGGAAGTATATCCTTTTCGATATACTGCCTGCCTTTATTAGAATGTATGTGCGGTTAGCACATACAGTATATGTATCGTATAATGTGGTATCACAAAAGCTGAACAAACAACAAGAGGTATCATTGTCTGCATTGTCAAAAAGAGTGGCAGCCAACTCAAAACAAAAAGGAATGCCTAACTTCAGAAAACTGCACAATTCTGATACCACAAAGAAGCAGATCATCAGGGAAAATCTGAAGCAAAAAGGGAGTGCCATTGCCATATTACTTGACAAATTACGTTGATTAATTGAGAAACAGTAAATTATTTTGCAACAACTAAAAAAAGTTTAAACTTACATGAAACAAAGATGCCAAATCATGAAAACCATCTTCGCGCTTACCAGTAATCCTCAAGAACACATTTATCTGCAGGCCACATAACCACCAGAAAACGTTCAATTACCAATGGAAACAATTATTAACAGATAACTTGTGTATCTTCAGATGCACTTGCCTTACAAGGCGAGAAGAGGGACAGCCTAGAAAGTCCCATGTTCTTTTCCATTTCATCTGCCCATCTATTTAGCCTGTCATCCGGATCGTAGACTATCTGGAAACCCAAATTCCCATGACAAAATGCCCTAACACATTTAAAGACAAATAAAAAGCAAATACGGAAGCAATTCATTTAGATGGCAAGAACCTCGACTTGCTTCCTCCCAGATGTCGAGTCTGAAGCCACAATTCTGCGAGATACGTTCATACTCCTCCTCTGAGGGATCCTCGGGTCATAGCAAGACGGCCCATTTCCCGAACTCCATGGTGCAGGGGAAGCCCCTTTCTTGAAGGGCTTCCTCCCGTCACGGGTGGAAGGGTAGAGGTGGTGGGAGAGGAGTTGAGAAGATGCCATCGCCATCATCATATACTGGGAAAGAGACTGAGGGCGAACTTGAAGATTGTGTCTCAAGACTATTGCAACAAAATTGTTCCTGAAATCACATCACATGATACAGACGGGCGTGTATATACATGCAATTCCAATAATTAGAGAGCGTACCCGCACTACCTCAAAATCTGCGCCGGATTGCGGCGGCAGGAGGAGGTCGATTGGTCGGCGACGAGACGGGCCCGAAGGGGAGGAGGGAGAACCGTCGAGGAGGCCAATCGAACTCGCGGAGGAGGAAGATGGCGGTGGAGAGGACTTCGGAGGCGGCCGAGGGATTACGGCGACTGCGCTTATGGAAAGCAAGGCTAAAAAAAAGAGAATTGAATTAGCAGTTAAATATTGACTTAAACACTTGACAAGAACAGTAATCGAGATAGGATCTGCTCCAAATCGTGAAGGAGCTCGAAACTTGCAAATCCGATTCCTACCGGCATCCATCCGCAGAAGAACGAGTCCGGATAGCACGACCGTCGACAAGTAATCAGGGGATGTTCCAATTCTACGAGTGCGTTGTACAGGATCCGAACGTGTAGGCTCGAACACCGCGATCTCCACGCCGCCTCGTGGAACACGGGCGGAGTTCAGTCCACCGCGTGCGACCTGCGACCGCATCGCGCTTCCTCAGCCAGCCGGCAGCGACGGCGGCAGTCGCCTCCTTCGCCGCCGAGGCGACTGCCTACATAATACGGCTAACTCATCGGCGGAGATCATCACCTCCTCCTCCTCCTGCACCTCCGCCGGTTTCAAAGCCGGATTGATCGGCTCAATTAGTCGGACGGGAATCTGCTGCGTTGGATTGAAGTTAATACTGCGATTCATATTTGTGAAAATGATGGATAGTTTTTACGATCCACTCTGTCTATTTCTAAACTTTGATCGACTGAATTGGTCAATGTCGAATCCAAGAAAAAAAGATTACTTTTTCTATTGTTTGTAAATTTTTAAGTCTCTATCTTTTTGTTCAATTCGGTTCCTTTTGCACCACTGTTATTAGAATTTTGAGTTTCTATTTTTTTTTTTTTTTGAGTTTCTATTGTTCATATTAAAGTAACCCAAAAAATAAATAGAAGTGTTATAAATTATTTCTAATGTCTATTTTTTTTTTAAGTATAATTATACTTCACATGGTATTTTCAAATACCTTATTTAAAGTGCAATTAGATGATTAATTTTTCTTCGAGAATTATCATGCGATATTAACTTTTATGTGGATTCGAGAGCATTGCTTGGTAAATATTTGCCGGCGTAAGCGGAATCGAGAAGAAAAACTGAAAAGTGAGAAGGGCTTTCTTCCTCAAGTTTGAGAAAGATATAATCTTGAGCTCCAAGGAGGATCGCATTGAGAAAAAGTGAGAAGGGTTTTCTTCTTCGGCGATTGAAATCTTGAACTCTTCTGCGTAGAGTTTTCTTCCTGCAGGTTTGTAATCCTCTCATCCTAAGAATTTTGATGTGTGTCCGTCCGCTGCCGACGCCGCCTTTGTGTTGGAAGACGGATTAGGGTTTTATGCGTTGGTTTTAGTCAAAATCCGACAACATTGTTAAAATTGTTTTGAAACTAAATTGGTTTAGTTCTTGCTTCGGTTGAAGTTTGCACAAAGATTGAAGACAGTCATGATCTGATGATTTCGGAATTGCGCACACAATCTTGTCCTTTAGAGATCAAAAGAGTTAGCCGAAAGAGAATTTGAAGACCCAAAATCCAATTTTGTCACAAGTGAGCCCAATTTTAGCCTAAAATATAACAGAATAGTTCATTACATTTGCATAATCTGCAGAGCAATTTTACCATGATAGCCTTGGTTTATATGATGATCTGCATATGTGCAGCTTTGTTATGAACTTCTGCAGTTTGGTCTATGATTTATATGCATAATTGTGGCTTACTTTTGTACATACGTTGTGCTAATATGGAAATCATTGTGATATATTTATGGTTAATTGTCAGACTGAATTTTTGTGGGTATTTATGCATATATATTCTGCCATGATTAAAAACTTAGATTAAAATGACAATGAATGCTCAACAATATGCAGACATCGTGAAGAGAGATCCTCTTCTAGTTTATATCAGCATTAGAGTTTAACTGAACTACTTCAATTTTTTTATCAGCTCAAGTTCAGAGTGGTTATTCCTCCCCTCCGTTATCTACCTACGCGTATGGGAGAATGGATAATCACAAAAGACATTGATTCGATCTTTTGATGGTTGGTAATCATCCGTGCCCTATGGCAATGATCTGTACACTAGTTTTAGGAAAATAAGTACAATGTCTTAGATGTCAAATTGGATCTGAAAGTTCACTGCTGGGTAGAATATGGTGTTCATGCAATGTTTTTAGAGGAGATTAGAGGATGACATATTTCAATTGATGACCGACCAGTGTCCGTAGATGTTTTTTGTGCCATGGGAAGTCATTAAATTTTATAGTTTTGTGGTTGTAGGATCTCAGTTTTCCAATTGGATTCCAGATACCTTGCAAGGATCTTTGCTTTCTCTTTTCTTCGGTGATTGTTTCTTCATATCTGACGAGCTTAACAACCTCAACATCTTCAATCATTCATCCACCAATGGTGACTTCCTCAAGAGCTGCTATTGGTCAATCTGAATCGAAGTCTAATGATGGTAATGAAACTGAAATATTGGTAGTGAATTGGAATCAGAACTGTGGATGCTTGACTGTTGGAACCAGCAAAGGTTTCCAGGTCCATAACTGTGATGCTTTCAAGGAAGTCCTTGGAAGAGAGTTGCCAGGTACAGATGGCTTCCGAATAGTTGAAATGCTGTTTCATTCTGATATCCTCGCTCTTGTTTGTGGAGGCATTAACCCTCAGTACCCATCTAGCAAAGTAATGATCTGGAGTGATAGTAAGAGGAGGTTTATTGGTGAGCTCAGATTTAGATCAAGTGTCAGAGGTGTCAAACTAAGACAAGATGGCATCGTCGTTGCCGTTGAGCACAAGATATATGTGTACAATCTCGTAGACCTGAATCTTGTTCATCAAATATCGACTGGATCCAATCCCAAAGGACTGTGCTGCGTCTCTCACCGTTCTAATAATTGGGTGTTGGCTTGCCCTGGTGCAATCTGGGGAGAGGTTCGGGTTGAACATTTTGGTTCAAAAGTGGTGAAGCTGATTAACGCTCATCATTCTGAGATTGCTTGTATGAACCTGACACTGGATGGGCTTCTTCTTGCAACTGCAAGCACAAACGGCACGTTGATTAGGATATTCAATACAACAGATGGTACTCAATTACAGGAGGTACATGTTCTTCACCTTATCACAATTATCTGATCCTGTCTTGATTTGTCAAAGTACATCATTGTAAATAAGCTTATAGCATATTTTCAAATCTTTCCCACACATGAACTAGTATAAAATTTTGCTCAATATATATCATATATATAGTAGTAAAACATGAGTCAGCCTAGCTTCTTTTTTACAGATTCACTTGCTATTACTATCACTTACTGATTTCTGATCACTTAATTTTAGCTGCGGAGAGGTTTAGAAAGGGCTGCAATATATAGCATTTCTTTCTCTGCAAATCTACAATGGCTGGTGGTCTCCAGCGATAAAGGAACTGTCCATGTGTTTAGTCTTCAAGTTAGAATTTCTGGAGAAGCTGCCTCCAACCGGCTTGTATCTGCACAAGGTTCAGAATCAAAACGTCTGATGTCTACTTCTGCTGATGCCCATTCATCTTCAAGGACTGGAGCCAACATCAGCTCATCCTTGTACTTCATCAGAGGTGAGATGATTTCTCTCTTACTGTTATTTCTCCTCTTCGTTCAATGCAATTTACTGGCAAACACATAAGATTAGATTCTTGAGGATACAAATTTAACTAAACATGTCTTACTAAATAGCTGAGGCTTTTAGATGAAATGATATCAGCTACATTACTTGTGAATCCTAGCTTCACTTTCTTTTTCTGATGGAAAAGGTCCACTACCTTCTTTTATTGATAAGAAGTATATCTGTAATACAAAACAGCTGCTATAAAGTGCAAATACATTCTAAATATTACTGATTGCTGGTTGCTGAACAAAACTATGTTTGCTGAAAACGCTGCACAGTGCATCGAAACAGCGTCATTAGCATCCCTAGTTGCCAGATTCCAGAAGTTGAAGCAGCTGTGCAAAACCTTGGCGTGCACAAATCTTATACCAAGATTTGAGTTCCATGAGCCACATGATGGTGATCTTGGATTTGTTCCATGGTTCGATTTTGAAAACGAAGTTGTTCCTTGAAATCCACATTATACAAAATATGACTTGTAATGCACCTCTCCCTAGCTTCACTTTCTATCGTTCACTGGAGGATTGCCCACTGGCGTGCTAGATTGTGAGAAAGTAAGAAACTAACTGAGCAATAAATACTATTAGAACTGTGTCTGTCTATTACTAGCTTTAGCTACTAGATTCAAGTGCACTTTCTTGTATGTCAAAAGGAAGAATCAGTATTACTTTCACTTCAATCTCCGTTCTAATTACCAAAGAAATTGAAATTTACTAGTTTATAATGTTAAAAAGAAATGTAGAAATAGAATTTTCTTCTCAAGAACTTGAGCTTTCTTTCTTCCCTAATGTTCTTTTGGTGAACTGAAACTGCTTGCAGGTTTCTTGCCAAAATACTTCAGCTCTGAATGGTCATTTGCACAGTTCCACTTACCAGCACATACACGCTGCATCGCTGCATTTGGGGCTCAAAACACAGTTATGATTGCTGGAATGGATGGCTGGTACTTTTCCTTCGATTTTAATTATACAAGAATCCCCCTTAGCAAAGATTTTGCAGAAGAGAAAAATAATAATTGAGGTCATTCAATGTCTATAAAACATAAATGTTTTGGTCAGAATTAAAGAGATGAGGAAGAGAGAAGGAGAACATGAGGTGGGGTAGAAAGAAGACAACTAATTGACTTTCCCAGTTCTTCATCTCTAGTTAGACCTACCCACCTAACTGTATATAGTCTTACCATCATAAACTCTTAAACACAACATTGGCACTGACCATGTTTAATTCCCTGATCAGGTGGCATGGTCTTGGAAACTACAATCTCCATATCCACAGATTTAATGTGTTCTCTATTGAGATAATGAATATATCAAAGGAAAAGCATATAATCTTGAGGGTTGGACCCAAAAATTTCTTCATGCAAATTGCAAAGAGAATGCATTTAAAAACCTTCTTTCTGGTGCTTGACAATTCACCTAGGGCAACCATGCTGTTGCTCAAACTTCTACCTTCCAGAAGCAAGAAGCATATGCACTCAACCTTGAAAACATATTTGTATTTGCCTCAAAGATTAAGTTCACCATGCTGATGATTCTTTGCTTCATGCTCTTTGCTGTTTTATCTTCTTGTCTCCACCCTGGTGGCAAGTTTGACGATTGAATGGAAGATTTATTTTTTTTACAATTTTTTTATGATGGCCCAGTTTGTTTGAGAATCTAAACGTTGTATATACGTGATTTAATCCATTATTTTCTTAAAGAAGGAAAAAAACTTGTTCGTTTGTTTCCAGCTTCTACAGGTGCACCTTCGACCCAAGGCGTGGTGGCCAAATGACGCAAGTGGATCACCGACAGTTCGTTAAAAGCTCATCAGCATCGGCAAGAGCCACCGCTAGCTGAGTTGTTGTTGCTTCATCAATTTTTTAAAAATGCTTGATAGTTTTTTAGTTGTTTAAATGAAATTTTGACCTGAAATCCACAAAAATTCGACCTTAGAATTACTGTAAATGTGGGTTTTTGCTCAATTAGCTTCGCAAGTAGTATAACGAGAAGCGAGAATGAGGATTCTTATTGGTAGCACCAGAGAAAATATATCTCTACCATAAGAAGCCAAAACATGAAAACTTCTCATATGTAAGTTTACCGAAGTTATCATTTCCTAGATATTGGGAGGATCACTAATATGATGCATGTCCATCGATAGTGTCTCCTTTGGTTAAAAAAACCTTTTATTAGTCACACTCCACTCATGGTGTAATTTATTAGACATATTTAAACGTGTGAATTTTTAACGACTTGCTTACATCCAGTGAGATGGACACCTTTCCGAACCCACCACAATCATGAGGTTTTTGGCATAGTGCAGAGAGAGAGAGAGACCAAACAACAAGTGGTTTACATCATTAGCTATTAAGATCATTAACTGCAGACATTAAAGTTTTGATCTTCCTGCTGAGGAGCTCCCCATGACAAGCATCACCTTGCCGATGACTTTTCTATCTTTAATAGCCGCAAAAGCTAGATTTGCCTGTTTAAAGAAGGGAAGATAATAGACATCAGAGATGCTAGCAAAAGCAACAGAATTTTTAGAGAAAAGAAATACTACTTTCTGACATAATTGCCAGAATTCTTAAATGTATTTTTTGGCTGTACAGATTGTATTTTATCAAGAAAAAAAACATCAGCTTAGAAGTTCAGTGTAGAGATGTTTGTGATGCTAGGGATATGGCCATAGAACTAAAAAGAGAAATGATTCGGAAGCAGTAGGTTAAACACAATAATGCACTTCAATAACTAGTATTCTGAAGCCACAGCCAACTTGCCTCGAGGTTTTCAGTTCAGTTCTAAATTTTGATAATTTTTAGACGCCATATAGATGAAATACACACCAAGTTAATGCAAGAAAAACAATCACATTTAACAACTAAAGAAAGAAACTATTGTCCTAATCGAGTTGATACCTCAGATAAAGCATAGGAATGAGATATATGAACAGTGATCAAGCCCTGTGATAACCATGATAGCAGCTCCTGAAGGGAGTCTCTTAGTACGTGAGGCTGATGTAGCTTGTAGCTGCCCCAGTAGAGTCCATGAACTGTCCAGTTCTGGAGCAAAATGCAAAGATGATGAGTCAGGGCAAATATATTTCTAAGAACAGAACACTTCATCACTCTGATCAAGTAAAATAACCGGAGTTCCTTGAATAATAAGAAATTGAGGAATTGCGTTCTACGATACAACAAAAGTTGAATTTTATCGAATTGCATAAATTAGTGAAGTTGGTAAAAGAAGGCACACATCTCTAACATGGCAACCTTTTTTTGTCATAATTGGTCAAAAGAAGCTGGACCTTTTCTTTAAAGTCAACAAGATTGCTGCATGTTTCTTACTTGGCGAAAATTTACCTAAAATTACCAGAAAGATGGGCAAAATTATCTAGACATCAGAAATCAAAGTTTATTGTATTTACAACACACTGATAGCGAATAATCAAAAGGAAAATCAAATCCTTGAAAAGAATGTGATCATCCATGTCTAAATTAATGACAGTACCTTCACAAGTGCAATATTTGCCGGGATGACTGGAATTTCACCACTTGCAAATCCAATGATAAGAATATTTGCTCCCCACTTTAGAAGCTTCATGCTTTCTTTTGTAACTTTACCTCCGACTGGATCATATAGAACATCAACTCCTTTGAGATTTCTTGACTTGAGAAAATTCTTCACACTCTCGGTGAGATTCCCCTTGCTCAAGTCAACAACATGGTCAACACCTAGTGACTGGAGAAACTGCAGCTTTTCATCACCCCTACAATTAGAATTTTAGGTTTGAGTAATATGCATTACTTGGCATTGTGGTAAAGAGATTGTATCTCAGAAAAAAGACTTAATACATTCAACTCCACAACCATTAGATGTTTAACAGACCTCGCAACAGCAATAACAATTGCTCCACAAACTTTTCCTATCTGCACAGCTGAGACACCAGCACCACCAGCTGCACCAAGGACAAGCAGTACCTGAAAATTTCTTTATAATTGCATTAATTACTGGATAACCAACCTTAAGGAGATATCTAGATCTTGCAACAGATAAGTTGTAATGGCTTGTCTCAGACTAGACTACAATGAGCTGAAAGTTGCGAATACTATTTGCCAATCAGCAATGCTTGAGATAATGCAAATTAATTACTTAAAAACTCAACAAAAATAAAATTGAGCTTTACGATGCTATCCAGGTTTCGGTTATCAGCATCCCTGTAAGCGATAGTTTAACAATTGGCAAAAGCTAGAGATTATTTGACTATACTAAATATTGGAGTATTCCGTCTATACTCTGCCCAGCTTGCTACATAACGCAGAATACGCTACGTTGATTTCTTATCCACTTCTGTAGTTTTCTTTCAGATAATCTATGAAATCATGGGTCATGATCCCTGATCAGGCCACTATTTTACCAACATGGTCACTTTTTCTTTCTTGGTCAAATATACTGTCCCATTATATGTAATTTATTTATTTTACAACATTACCAACATTATTTTATACAGAGGAAAAGTTACGAGGAAAGCAGGTGCTACATGTGAAGTGCCATATGCTACAAGTTCAACTTAAATTACGAGAAAAAGTTACGAGGAAAACAGGTGCTACATGTGAAGTGCCATATGCTACAATTTCAACTTAAATTGCGAGAAAAAGTTACGAGGAAAACAGTGGAAAATGTTTGGTTAAAGACAAACCTGACCGGGTTTTAGCTGTGCTCGGTGAACAAGTGCTACATGTGAAGTGCCATATGCTACAGGTAAAGCGCCAGCAGCAATTAAGTCGCATCCATCAGGCACTAAGAATCTTTCCCCAGAAAATTTAGAAAATGAAACCATCATTAATTTTGATAATACAAGAATCAAAATATCTACGAATCATCGTGCAAATAAGGAAGCCTTAATAAAACAGTGCAAAATTTTATTATTAACTAGAAAGTTAGGTGCTAATATACTTGACGGCACGCAAATACATACCTAACAACCAATCAATCAGATCATCGATCTAAAAAGTTCATATAATATGATGGAGTTAAACATCCTCGTTTCGTATAATCAGTGCCGAGATTATAAGAGAATATCGAAAAAATTGACTGAAAATTCATCAAAGATTTCTGCAACTAAGGAATGGCCAAAATAAAAGAGAGAAGAAAAAAAAAGGTTTTCTCTTCTATCAGAGAAGCATTATATAAACTATTGCAAGTTCGCAGATTTTCCTCATTAGAATATGATCAAATAATAACGAAAGGAGCCACACATCAGGGAAGAAAGACAAGGAAACTCACAGCTCTTTCTCGTCGACAACGATGAACCCGCAGAAGGACCCGAGTGGGGCAAAGGAGCAAACTTTGTCCCCAACCTTGAACCTGGAGACGGCGCTGCCGACCGATTCGACGACACCGGAGTAGTCTGATCCGGGGATAAAAGGGAGGGCGGGCTTCTCCTGGTAGCGGCCCAGTATCTGGAGGTAGTTAGCGAAGTTAAGGCTGGTGGCCGCAATTCGGACTCGCACCGAGGTGGGGGAGGAGACTGCGGGGATGGGGAAGGACGGGGAGATGACTACGGGGGAGGATTCGGAGGAGATGGGGACGGTGGGATCTCCAAGCTTCCTGCAGAGAAGCGCCTCCATGGAATCGGGGAAGGGGGAAATGGGATGAATAGAATAGGAGATGAGAAACGCGAGCGGTCGGTCAGTACGGAAATGTTATATATATACCTTTTGCAATTTTGTACTTGTATTTTAAAAACTTCAGTTCCAGTCCCTATCAATTGGACTCACCCCTTTCTATTTCATCACAACACTTCAACAGTAGAACTTCAAGAGTAGTACATAAAACAAAGAGTTCTTAAAAAAACACTTCAATTGTAAAACTTTTTTTTCTCAACTGTATTTAAACTATTTTTAAGTTTTAAAAGATAGAAATCTAATAAGGCACCGATTTGATATAAATAATTTAACAATATCATATTAATGAAATAAGTAGCGAAACTTTCACTATATTTAATATATATATACTATTCGTACCGCATGTCTAGATTAATATAATTAAAATTAAAAATAGAATGATAATTTTTTAAATATCATTTAATTAATCAATGCAATAGAATGTCAACTATGTAAATATAATTATTATTATTTTTGAAACATCATTTAATTAATCAATATTTATGTGATTTTAAAATTTAGAAACTTCAGTATACTTGAAAATAGAATAGTAAAAATTTAAATATAATTATTTTTATTTTAAACATCATTTAACTAAACAATTGAATATATATTATTCTGATTATAAAGATTTTTAGTCCTACTATCATAATATTCAACATTTAGTTAGGTATACTTAGATTTAAGATATCAAGTTCAAAAAAAACTTAAGATTTAAGATATACTAGTTGTGATTGTAAGAATTTTTTACTCCTATTATTAATATTAATAGGATAGGATTTTACTTGTATCTCATTATAATAGATATTATCTATAAAAAAATTACCCCGCCCGTGTGTAGGACCAATCTGAGGCTTTTCTTAGGTGATAAATTGATATCACCCATGAGATCATTTTATGCCAAGATCAAAACCGATTCTAGATCAATCTGAAGGCACCCTTGAAAGCATATGCTGCAACTCAAGACATCCAAATCTCCAAAACATTTGGCAAGGAAAACATTTGACTATTACACACAACATATAGATATATATATATATATGCTAACAAACATGTGCATAGTTTTTCTAAGAAAAAATTTATTATGAGAAAACTCAATTTACAAAGGAGAATGAATCAATTATGTAAACTGTAACATGGACTGTTCTTATCACATTAATTGAGGGAAAAATTTTGGTGAGAAGAAAAGAGACTGGGTGAATATGTAAATACAATAACACATTATACATTGTGTGCTCTGATGCGTACAAGCATCGAACAGGGGTGTAGTTTCCTCACTTCTTCATTAGCTTTTAGTGTAAACCCAAGAATTTTATTTTTTTTTCTCCCTCCACTGCAAATGAACTTCCATTCAGATTTTAGAATACACTACTGATACACTGTAGAGGAATTAAGCTTCTAGTTTTACAGCAGGATCCGCCATGTCGTTGCTGTTCTGCTGGGCCCAGAGTTGGGCGTATCTTCCACCCCTTGTTAGGAGAACTTCATGCGGGCCTTGTTCAACTACCTTCCCGCTTTCTAGGACAATGATCTGAATATATCGCAACCAAGAGTGGGTTACCGAAAGACATGAAAGAAGATGTTAGGGTCGAGGATGCTTGAATGGTTAAATACCTCATCACATTGCATTGCGGTGGTGAGCCTGTGAGCGATGAAGATCGAAGTGCGGTTATTTGCTAGCTTCTTTAGAGCGTTCAATATTTCTGCTTCGGTAGTGCTATCGAGAGCACTGGTAGCTTCATCACACAACCTAGAACATCAACATTTTAAGATTAACTAATGCCTACAAAGCAGAGAATGCAGATCAACCTGAAATAGCAATATTGTCTGACTTCAAGGACAGCATTTCAACAATCCATAAAATCCCAACTACTTTGGGAACATAATCTTATCCAGCAAACGTGGAAAGAAAAGTTGATATACTTACATAATTGAAGGTGCTTTCAAGAATGCACGAGCAAGCGATACTCTTTGCTTTTCCCCACCACTCAACTATAAAAAAGCACAATGTCATCTTCTTGTCAAACAAGTACTTAAACATCAATAAGAAAAGGGAATATATAAAATTATTGCAAAAAAAAAAAGTATTGGTTTGTGAAAGTTATCAGATAAGATCATCACAATTGCTGAAGTCTTTGATAATGTCTATAATTATAATACCTTCCACAATTCTGCATAAATGTTCTACATGTTTGACTGTAATAAGTTCTTTTTTTTATTTTACTTAGTCTTGAACCCACAACCTCTAGTGTCGAGTCTTACTATTCTAACCAGATGAGTGTGCACCTCGTGCATGGTATTTTCTCCATCCCCATAAGCTTTTCTTGTTTTGATTGATGTGATCCAAGTAGATTAAAGTACCACTGCTGAAATAAATGTGATTGTCCCCAAAACTTCTACCTTAATTCTTCCACTATGTTACACAAAACCCCCTGACTGGATCAATTGAGTTTGATACAGAGTTGGTTTCTAAACCAACGAACTGTAATTTATACTCATTTTTCATATTCCATATTGAATAAGAAATTCAGTGACTAGAACAAGTGATTACTCAGAATAGGACAGCAAAGAACTAGGATCACTTCAGTAAAAAAAACCAAAAAACCACCATCAACTATAAGTAGTAGGAGGAGGAGAATCCTTCTATAAATGGTTGCTTAGAAATGAGGTTTAGTAACCTGTTAGATATGAATTCGTTTAATTAAAACAACTTGCAATGCTTATTCAATGGCAACCTTAAAATCAAAGAATTTTTCCACTTCATGCAATGAACAACAATTTCTCACCTTTAAGCCTCGCTCTCCAACAATAGTCGAGTATTTATCTGGAAAATTCATGATTGTGTCATGAATGGCTGCCTGCCGAGCAGCATCATAAACCTAAAAGAGCAAATGTCATGAACTTCTATACTTTCACTATATATGATTAAGTAAGCACAATCATCAATAACTAACCTCTTCCTCTGTTGCAGACAACCGACCATATTGTATGTTGTGAAAGATGGTATCATTGAATAGTACCTGAAGAAATGCCAATCTCATTTTCTTATTTGAGATATAAAGTTCTGCTTGTGCACATGAAAAATTGAATATTTATTATCATACATTAACTAGCATGTGAATTCATCTTTGTAAAGGTTAATACCTTGTTAGTAAAACTAAACAATGACATATCACTAATGAGAAAAATAGCAAGGTATAACAAGGATACAGGAAAGAGAATAAGCTTGAAGGAGCCATGCAAGATTGTGTAAAGAGACCTACCGTATCCTGTGGCACAACACCAATGCACTTACGAAGACTTTCCAAGGTCACTTTACGTATGTCTTGACCATCTAACCATATCTGGAAGTAATAAGCAACCATGGTGGAAATTTAGATCGAAGCAAACAGACTAAGGTTAATCTCACTAGAACTTAGCAAAACTGCAAATCTAATTTTTTCATTTGACAAAATAAACAAGCAAAAACTAGGTACTTGAAGACCTGCATGCACTCAGACCTACCATAAGTCAGACTTAAAGCCCAGCCCATAGTTGAAGTACACAATAGATACAATAGTCATCATCGATCCATTATTATATAGTTAAACAAAAAGTGGTGGTTAACTGTTCCGCAGGCTTCATGAGCAAAACTACTAGGAACCAATAGAAACATCACAGCAGGCATCATTCGTAGGCCAGCAATTTTAATTAGAATATGCAAGGATCAGGAAAGGACCAATAAATTAAATATGTAAGTTGTAACATAATGTAGGTAATTGGCTCCAACCATACGACCAAATAATGAAATGTTATTTGGATTTGACTTCCAGAAATTCACAATAAATATGCTATTATTGTAAAGGCTAAAGCTGAAGTCTGAACTTTAGAGGCTTTGTATAATGAGATTTCCTATTCTTAGTACTTTGGACACATTAAGATGCTTTCATTGTCAGGTTATCAGATTGTTATTTTCATACTACGAGAAAGAGAAAAAGATTCAAAAAGAACTAGTGTATAAAAATCATTTTGGTCCAATTAAAGAACATAAAGAAATAACAAATCGAGTTGCAGTTTATGCATGAAAACGTCAAAGACGATACAAAACAAAAGGAGCTTCAGAAGTAAGAATCTTACTGATCCACAATCGGAGTCAAAAAACCTGTACAGTAACCTGAGTATGGTGGATTTGCCTGCACATAATGTAAGCGGCAAATAATCAAACCTCAAAACAATTAAATTTGCCAGATAGATTACAATATCACCATGAAATCTAAGAAACAACTTATGCAACTCCCAGAGCATTCAAGAGAGCTAGAATGATATAATGCACGAGAGAGAGCCTTGATGTGAAAGTAGCAACCACTGAAACCAGAGGACATTATGGATTTCAGTCATGCAGTAGTACCCAAAAGATATGACATTAATTAGACGGCTTAAGGTAGTGCATTTATATCAAAAGTAAACCTTCCAAGTAGACTTTTTGTGCAGTAAAGTTCTCATGTATCCATGGCTAATAATGGCAGGAGCTCATCAATCACCAGACAGCATAACAGGATACACAGACATGAATCATATAGCATATTGACCTTCTATAAGCCTGACCTATCATGGAAATCTAGGTATAGCAGATTACGATGTCTGCCTATGGTGTTAAAAAAATTACTCCAGTGGCAGTTGTCAAAGCTGAGAAATGAACCTCAATATCTAATATCTATACTTTATTATGAAAAAAGTGCTGTGTCAAAGCCTCCACAGTCACCAGGAATCAACTTATAATTATTGATTTACTTCTTGCTCAAACGCTTAGTTCCAGGATGATGTTCATAATGGCCAAGTAAACAACTAGCACCAAAGACGAAAAGATTGAAGTAGTGCAACTCCTTGGAGGACATAACTTGATATACATCTCCAAAATTAGCCAACCATGAAAAAATGCAGGTTTATTATGTAAGATGAACAAGCTTTTCATAGGCAATAAGCATACACACAAGGCAGAGGTGGAACTTACCACTGCCGCTGGTTCCAACAATAGCCACACTTTTCCCTGCTGGAACAGCGAAAGATATTCCATCAAGAATCTTTCGTTCTGTCAGATATCTGGAGAAAAAAGGAAAGTGAACCAAAGAAAATCCAGGAAATACTAATAGCAATTCATAAAAATCTTCTCAAAGCAGGCACAGTAATGTTTGACATATAAATACCTCCACAACCAAATAGATGCAAAACAATAAAGCACATAGAATTTTGGTTTATGCAAGCTAATGAAGTCAACCAGCTTTACCCAAAATGTACATCAGTGAATTCAATGGCTCCTCCTTTAAAATGTAGAGGTTTTGCATTGGGTGCATCTCGAATTTCAGGTTGCTCCTGCAAAAAGGCATCACACAGGAAAAGGAAATCAATCAATAACAAGAATACATTCCACACAACAGAGGGGGCATTCATCCAAAAAATCAGGTCAGAGTACAATCAATTACTTTTTAAGTGCAAGGGATTGCAAGTAAAAGAAGATGTCGGACATTGCATTGAGCATGACAACAATGCATTTAGAATAACAAAAATCATCCCTTAATCACAATAAGCACTGAAGTAAAAGAACCAAAAAACACCATGTGCAAAAAAATATTACCAACTAATTTACTGTTTGATCAGTTTATTTTCCAAAAGTTAATATCAAAATCAAAAGCAAGAAGTATCATCCAAGATTTCAATTGTAACCAGCGGTATTCTCAAGAAAATTAAGGAGAAATCCTATTTGGATTTGCAAGTTACACTAAAAGCAATTTCAGCAAAGAGAAAGCACTACAATAAGAGAAACATGTACCTCGAGCAATTGAAACATTGCATTCATATCAATAAGACTCTGCCTTGTCTCTCGATACACGCTTCCAAGAAAATTTAATGGCAAAGAAAGCTGGAAGAGAAGCCCATTAACCATAACCTGAAAAGTAACGGCAAAAATCAACAACTAGAACAAGTAATATAAATTTAAACTCAAAATCTCGAGAAAGGCATTAATTCTAGGGAAACATGAGGCATTATGTTGGATGTACCAAAAGAATGTCCCTGATCACAGGTCAATCTCTTGACTCTGTTTGTTTTACAATCAACATTATATGTAGCATGAGGATGAAGGAAGACTAACATTGCATTTCTAAACAAGTCAAAAAATCAAGCTAAAGTTGCATGTGTGGGGGGAGATAGAGAAAGGGTGGGAAGGAGACTTGAAAAATCATAGTATTTAACACCATTAGAAGAATCAGGCATCTAAGGAAAACCAATGTCAAACAGTAAAGTCAAAGTGAAGTGCATTTTGATTCAGATCTGATACAATGAACAGAAACAGAAACCAGAACAACCGTTTACTTCCAAAGCACCACTTCAAAAAGCAAATCAGAAATCCCATTTTTCTTAGTGGAACAAGTTATTTTAAAGAAATTATTATCATATAAATAGCTCTACAACACTATTGACTTATATTACATATTTTCACATCAAAGAACTAGAAGAGCAATTACCAGATCACCCACAGTCATTGCACCACTCATAATCCCATACGAAGATAAGATCATTGCTGTTGATAAAGCTACGCTAAATATGACATTTTGGCCAAAGTTCAAATAAGCAAGGCTGGATTGAGTTTTTAATGCAGCATCCTCATATTCTGTCAAGTAGAACGTACCAGATTGATAAGCATCCAGAAAGAATCAAGAAAAAAACCAAGACTATGTAAAGATTGCAGTAAACAGATGTTCAAGCTATGCAGGACAAATCAGATTATGATGAGAGAAAGGTGCTGCAGTTTTAATGAACATAAATTATCAAAAACAAAAATAAAAGTGGACCTTCTAATTAGAAGCGTACATTATATTACCGTTAGATTAGCCAAGAAAAAAACAAATGCATTAAACTGTGGCAAAATTTTAAATAAACGAAATATATTAGAAAAGCAAAAAAAATCTGATTTCTTGATTCGGTTTAATTTAAAATTAAAGAAAAAATTGAAATTTGTTTAGGAATTACAGCTTAAGATGAACCAGATTAGTGCAAAAAATGAACAAGACTGAAAATTCATCAATTCAGTTTTTCAGCTAGACGTAATTGAGGAAAGCATCCTCAATTATTCTGATATCAAAGGAGTGTAATAGAAACTTTCCCAAATCAGACTGATGTATGGATGCTGTAACAAAGAAGCTATATATTAGTAAAAATTTAGCAAAATCTTATGCTCTAATAAAAAAAGATTTTCTTTGCTTTGCAAAGAGATGATCAATGTTACTCTAGGATACCATGTGAATTTGGCCTAATTCAAATTCCATCTTTCTTAAGAATAACTATCAAGTGAATCAAAAGATGCATCAAATAAAACACCATAATCATTTTAAGAATGACTAATTGCATATCATAAGGATAGAGCAACTAGAAAAGCATCCCTCGTTTAAACGCCATATCTTACAAAAATGAAGAGACCAAACTCACTCTCCAAATAAGCATCATATTTTGCAACCTCAAATGATTCGTTGTTGAAAAACTTGACCGTCTGAAAGAAACAAAAAAAAAAGATACATGCATTTAAGGGGAAAAAAGAAAAGAATATTGGAAAAAGGATGAGTAACAAGAATCTGAAAATTAACCTCATAATTCAACAATGAGTCGATTGCTCTGGTGCTTGCATCATTGTCAGCTTTATTCATAGCTTGTCTAAACTTAGTTCGCCACTGCAGTCAAAGAAAGCTGCTTATTGGGAAGAAATTGTCCACAAAAAATGAACGTGAAAACAGCTTGATGCAAAAAATAACCAAAACCAGACTACCATGATCTAGAAAAGGGCTCTTGAAACGTAGTACCTGTGTCACAATCAGAGTAAAAGCAACGTATGCAGCTACAGAAACAGAAGTGATCCAAGCAAAAGTAGCTCCAAATTGGTAGGCAAGAATGCTAGATACCATGGCAATCTAGAAAGATATAAAAACAATTAAATATGTAAGACATAAAACAGGACTAAGAAAGAATAGTGGTAATAACTTTGCCTCAATTGAAAGTTTGATAATTTAAGACAGAAAAGTTGAAATGAGAGAAAAGAAAAAGGAACTAAGTTTTCCTACTTGCTAGTTCATACCTCTAATATGGTCGGTGCAACATTGAATACCATTGCTGACAGAATAAAGTTGATGGCACGGCTACCTCTATCAATTATGCGATTCAAAGCACCAGTTTGCCGGCTGGAAAACAAATGAGATAAGGAAAAAAAAGATTAAACAACAAATCTTATGTGAGAAAAAGGCTGTATAGCTTAAAAATCAATACATTCCATCTGTAATAAAGTAAACTGGAGAGAGTTAGGAGAGTTAAGTGTTCAAGAACCTAGAAATCAAAAACAATGGAGGTGGTTTCCTATAGTGTCTTCATAGTAGGTAGCGAAGAAGATTGCAGGAGCAAAAGCCAAAAGGTAAGGGAGAGATTGTGCAATGCACCACATAGTAAGCAAAGGCTTGATCTTAGTCCCTCCACCACCTAACCAACATAATTATATAATTACCAGAATTAGGAACCATTAATTCATTATATGATTCCTGGTTCCTAAATCATATCATGTGAGAACATAGAAGGAAAGATTCTTACTACATGAGATTCCACATAACCTAATGTATCTTCATCTACTGAGACTAAAGCATAGAAGGATGTCAAGTCACAATAGGAACAAAATACAATATCCTACATAACAGATATCTGGATTTCAATAATACCTTAGATGATACCGAAGATCAAGCTCATGCAAATGTGCAAATACCTGCAAGAAACAATTGCAACACTATCAAAAATTTACCAAATGGGTTAAATAAATTGGCTACAAATTGATTAAAACTAAGAAGATATGAGTATGAATAAAGGAGAACAGTCATTCTGCAATTCAAGAATTTATTACATTTGTAGCTGCAATAACAAGACGCAGCAAAAAATTAATATAGATAAGCAGATAAATTTTGCATAGTAAGACTCTACAACAAGACAGAACAGATTAATTACCTTCCTAGAAACAACACGGATGGTTCTCAAGGCTACCTTTGAAAATACAGCATTCCGCAACTCTGATTTTAAAGCATGTCATGATTTAGTAGGATCATCTAATGCCAAAATAGATACCAACAGCACAAATGCACCAATATAAAAGAAAAGGAAAGAAGAGGTATATGAACAAATTTTAACAAGATGACCATTGCAAGCCGATGCCCCAGTACGAGCTATTCCATATCCAAGTAGAACAGCTGCTGGACTTCCGAACAGAGCCAGGATAGTAGCATTAGTCTCTGTGAAAGATGCTAATGCATTAACAGATCCAGTGGCAGAAGAAAGCCAATCCACAGCATACTTGAACAAGAAAGGTACTTGAACATTTATCACCTGATGCCAGTTTTAAAATGTTAGACAAACCAAAAAAGGAACTAGTTTATACTCACACTGAATATCCTTTAAGATTCACCAAAAATCATTGAAAAAAGGTTCATTCCTTAAAAAGAAAATGAATTTACAATTACAAGAATGACATAACAGCAAAAGAGTAATTTCATACTTGGAACTAGCAGAAAAATATAGTGGGAAATCAAAGTTCATATTCCACCATTTGGATGCAAGCTCATACTTATTCCAAATAGATACACAAACAGGACATATTTGCATACTGTGCAAGACCCAAAAAAGAAAAAAGAAACTAAATGTTCTCATTCACATATGGAAAAGTAAAAAAGTATAGAGGCATTTCGTTGCCCGCAAAGCAACTAGAAATGAGCAACAGGCATGACAGATGGAGAAAAGAGAAACATTTCATTTCCAGGAATAGATATAGAATATCATCAATGATTTAACAATTTTAGGGGTAATCAGTTGACAGCAAACTATTGTTGTTTGGTATTAAGTTTAGCACAATTCATATGCAAACAACAGGGCACTTCAGCCAAAAGTAATATACTGAGAAAGGAAACGAGAAACTACTAGGCGTATATGCATGCACAAGGAGGAAGAAATTTTCAAATGGGATTATTTAAAGTGTCTAGTCACTAGTCCACCTAAAGTATAAAGTTGAAACCAAAAAAGGGACTTGATTGGTAAAATGCAGCTTCAAACTTTTTAGAAGTGGCACAGGTCCTCACCTTTGCACCAACCAGAAGGCCCACTGACAGTAGAACCCTAAGACGGAACTCGAGGTTATCTTTCAGCCATAAATACTTTGCAAGAGTTCTAAGAATCTTCATGTCAGCAATTTGCTCATCTGCTGGATATTTTTTGACCATGTCCACCTGTTTCTTGACTCCAGCTCCATTGGCAGGCACTTTAGATGTGGTCTCATTAGCAGATGTTGAGAATGAAGCATGCCCCTTGAGCAGATATCCCTATGGGAACGTAAAAAATATTTGTATCACAATGTTGTCACTTAAACTAGGCTTAACATAAACAAATCTCAACCAAAAGCAATGTGTTAGATCAACTTCAAAGGAAAGGTCTTCGAATTGTGGCAATTTGTTCATTCTCAGCATAAACCTGTAGAGCAAATAAACCATGTACCCAAAGTCAATGAATTGCTCATCCTCCCAGTCATTCTAGATTTGATTTTACTATTAATGCCAGAATGTTCACCTAGATAATACTCTTAATACAGATATCTTCCTCAGTTGGCTATCAATAGCAACACCTGAAAAGTTATCTTTTAACTTCAACCAACTGCTTACCGGTCACTAAGTTAAAAGGATAACATTATCATATTAAACATCCTTTGTACTTAGGAATAATGCCCACACCAGAAAAAGAACAAGAACAATAAACAAAGAGAGACTGAACCATTACCATATCTCTAGATGGTCTACCGCCGACAGGCAGAGAAGAATCCGACAGGAAGCAACTCCATTGGCCACACAAGCGGCTTCTCCTGTACATATCCGAGCCATCAACACTGCCCAGAGAAAATCTCCCAACGAGAAGTGGACTTGGGTACTCCAACGACTTAAAATCTCCCGCAGCTGGGTCCTTGCGAGCGCCCTGCAATCTTCTCGCCTCAAGGGCACGGGTCGGGGTGAGAAAGCGCTCGAGCCGACCGCCGCCGGGCGCCCCGCCGCATTGCAGAAGCCTGCTGGCCACGAGGCACCTCGAGACCGCCCTCATGGCCGCCCACGCCGGCCCCGGGCGGTTCGCGGGGTAGATCCGAGGCGGCGGATCCCGAGGTCGTTGATTGATAGAACCCTAGAATCAAGGACCAAAAAGAGGGAAGAGGAGAGGATTGTCGTTTGCTTCGAAGATTTCTCCTCTTACTATTTTGTTGATTTATTTTTTTTTTGGGGGGGGCTCCTCTTTCAAAGGCGGCGCAGCGACACGGAAGCCACCTCGTTCGGCTTTGGTTTGAGCCGTCGTCAAAGAAGCGGGCATTTCCCAACTTAAAGAAGGTCCGTTCGATATGCTATATATATATATATATTAGAAATATATCACGGCTGGGACATTTCCTCCCCAATTTATCGATTACATTTACACCTATCTAAATTTTAATATAATTAAAAAAATAAATTTTTAAATTTATACTTACACTTCTATAATTTTTAATATAACATTATTTTCTAAAATATTTGTATCATAATCAATATATCACGAAATATATTTTTTTTTTAATTAGACTTTATATAGGATACTGATAAAATATATCTGTGTAGGATAAAATAATAATTATTGTATTATATTGATCCATAATAAAATGTGTACTGCATGAAGTCTTAAACAAATTATATAAATTTTTTTATTAATTAAGAAATATTAAGTCGGTGATTTTTTATTTTATTCAACTGAGAAAAATCAAATATGTAAATGGATCGTGCTCAGATACTACAGTGCTGAGCATTGCCTCACCCGACACGTCGAAAAATATATTTTCAGCAAATAGAAGGTAAATATTTTAACAATTTCATTATTTAATATTTTTTAAAAATTTATATATTTAATATATATATATATATATTATTCATGTTGTGCCGTATCGACCTGCGGGCCTCAACCTTGAGTCCCGACCCAGCACGGCACTGGGTGCAGGTCGTGCCGGACCGTGCTAAGCACAGCCCGAATTAACTCGAATCCGTTTACATCTCTAACCAGCATGGCCCAACATAATATTAAATATATTAATAATAAATTTATAAATATGCTATATATTATTTTGTTTATTCCACTATAAAATATTCATACAAAAGCTTTTATACGTGAGTTTAATAATGTTTTAAAAAATATAAAATAAGTTTATATAATAACTAAATTAGATAATTGAGATATGTTTCTTCTATACATAAATATATTATATTACTTTTGTAAATTTTTAAATTTTATTTTTCTTCTTTGATAATATTAAACAATTATAAAATTAAATATGTGTTGGCATTCTATGCAAAGAAAATTTCTTCCACGTGCAGATTGTTATCAACATAAAAATCACACAAATCTATAAAATTATAGTTTCACAATTATAAATAAGATCTATTAATTTTATAAAATCTTTTTTTTTCAGTCCATATAAGAGGTTGAAATAATAAGAATTATATTTTATATTTAAATAAGTTTTTGTTTTAATGGTTATTCCATTAATATATCTATAAATAGTATATATCTTTTTTTAGACTCTCATAAGATCCATCCCCACCACAAGAACTCCCTATAAAGATGACCCTTCCCATTCGTCTAAAGGCATCCCTCCTCGATCAAGCCTTGCATTTGAGAATAAAGAGAAGAGAAAGAGAGAAGGCACATCTCGAACTCTCTCACCCGTCTCTTCTTCATCTTTCCCTTCGTCGCCCTTCTTTTTTTTTAAGCAGCTTAAAGCCAGCAATGGAGATGAAGAAGCTCGCCTGCGCCATCCTCTTCGCCGCCGCCTCGGCCTCCGCAGTCCTGGCAGAGGAAAGTCCAGCAGCCACCCCGGCAGCCAACGCCGCCCTCCCAGGCGCCGACGCAGCCGCAGCCGGCGGCGGCGCCTCCGCTTCCTTCGCCGTTACCCCGGCCATCGGCGCCGCGCTCGGAGCCTCCGTGATCTCCTTCTTCGCCTTCTACCTGCAGTAAATGAGCAAGGATTGATTATTCATGCTGCTGCTGCAGCACACACGATTTTAATTTGAATTTATAAGAATGTGAGGGGAGGAACGTATCCTCTGATTGGATATTAATTATCATATTATTTATTCTTTCTTCTAAGCGTATGCTTCATTTGATTATTTCTTGCGTCACTTCTTAACTAAAATCAAGTAACTAGTAACTTACAACCTATTACTTTAAAACAATCTTATTTGGGTAAATAGTTTGAATACTAAAACATAGGGGGAAAATGCTTAAAAAAATTTCATGCAAAAATCACTTTGCACAATCGTTACTGTATTTAGGAGCTGAAAAATAAGTATTAATAATGAAATCTCCTTAAGGAAATACTCGTCAATGACATAGCAAATATACGGGCTTAATGAAGGAACTAAACAAATCGGGTGGAGATGGACAAAAAATAAAAAGTTCTCTGTGCTTTTAATGTATAATCTTATGAATGAGTTAGGTATCAATGATATTGAGGGATGCATATTATATTATGGAAGACTAGGATGCCACTCAAAATTAATTTCTTCAATTGATTGATAAGAAAAGATAAGTTGCATGCTAAAATACAATTGATATGCAAAGACATCATAGTTGATGAAGAGTATAGCCTATGCAAAGGGGATGTTGAAACTCGAGACCACCTACTCTATATGTGCTCTTATACAAGAAATTGATGGCATTTCTATTTGAAGCAATTGCAAGTGGGATCATATGATATTTCAAACTTATCATAGAACATGAAGAGTGATAAGGATACAAAATTGACAAAGATCAAACAACAAGGATCTTAGCCTTTTATTCTCAGCTATTAGTTTTCTGGTGCATGCTTTAAGGAAGGTGTTGTTCTAGTTTGTGTTCTATGTTCTATGTTATGTTACTTTTTCTTTTTTTTTCTTTCTCTCTAATCTTTTTATAAGTGTTTTTTTTTCCGTTCACTTTCACTTTTTTTTAGATGATATTGTATCGTTTCATGTGAAATAAATGCAATACAGGTCGAGTAGATCCGCCTTAGATGGTTATGAATAAGAGACTAAATTAGGTGAAGGTAGGTAAGGTATGCAACCAGTGCCGGAACTGTTCTGAGCACTTTTATAAAAATATATTCAAAATTTCAATTGAGGGAAAAGTTTTTAACCAGATAATTATAATAATTTGTATAATCACATCCAGATGGTGAATCCTAAGTTTTTTTTTTTCTCCTCAATGAGCCGAGCTGTCTTGATTGATGTGCGGTGCCCACTGAATCAACACAGAAAAGGGAAAGCTGCTAAGAAGGGAAGGAAGAGGGATGCTTTGAAGAGAGCTCCACGGTGATGATTCAAAGAGGAAGGAGGGATGGTTCGAAGAGGAATGACCGAAGCCGAAGCAGAGGGAGGAGCTCTCCTTCAAAGAAAGGGGGATGCTTAGATTCAGTTCAGGTTAGTCTTTTTTTAGGGTTTAAAACTACTATATATATAAATGTTTTCTTTAGGATAGAGAGGAAGTATGAGGGAAAAGCGAACTGAACCGATAAATTCGGATCACAGAATTTTAAGCATTACGAGTAAAGAGTTTTCATTGACACAGAGAATAATCAAATGACACATACACTGAAAGAAAGAATAAATCAATGTCATGCTTAGTATTTATTTTCAGAGGATTAATCGTTCCTCCCCTCACATACTTAATAAATTCAATTTAAAATCGTGTGTGTGCCGCTGCAGCAGCAGCAGCAGCATGAATAATTGATCCTTGCTCGTTCACTGCAGGTAGAAGGCGAAGAAGTAGATCACGGAGGCCCCGAGCGCGGCGCCGATGGCCGGGGTCACGGCGAAGGATCCGGAGGCGCCGGGCTGGCCGTTGGCTGCCGGGGTGGCCGCTGGGCTTTCCTCTGCCAGGACGGCCGAGGCCGAGGCGGCGGCGAAGAGGATGGCGCAGGCGAGCTTCTTCATCTTCATTGCTGGCTTTAAGCTGCTTTAAAAAAGCGGGCGATGAAGGGAAAGAAGAAGAAGAGACGGGTGAGAGAGTCTCTCTTTCTCTTCTCTTATTCTCAATCCAAGGCTTGATCGAGGAGGGAAGAGGAATGGGGAGGGTCATTTTTATAGGGTGTTCTGGTGGTGGAGATGAATCTTAGGAGGGTCTAAAAATATTAATACGATTACGTTGTTATCATTACTATAATTGACCAAGCACTGATCCCATCCCCACCACAAGAACTCCCTATAAAAATGACCCTCTCCATTCATCTCAAGGCATCCCTCCTCGTTCAACCCTTGCATTTGAGAATAAAGAGAAGAGAAAGAGAGAAGGCACATCTCAAACTCTCTCACCCGTCTCTTCTCCTTCTTTCCCTTCGTCGCCCGCCTCTTTTTTAAGCAGCTTAAAGCCAGAAATGGAGATGAAGAAGCTCGCCTGCGCCATCCTCTTCGCCGCCGCCTTGGCCTCAGCAGTCCTGGCTGAGGAAAGCCCAGCTGCCACCCCGGCAGCCACCGCCAATGCCCTGCCGGGCGCCGACTCCGGCGCCGACGCCGCCGCCGCCTCCGGATCCTTCTCCGTGACCCCGGCCATCGGCGCCGCGCTTGGGGCCTCCCTTCTCTCCTTCTTCGCCTTCTACATGCAGTAAATGACTACTAATTAATTGGGCATGTCGGTGAGCGAAGAACAAGGATTATTCATGCTGCAGCATGCATTCACTTCAACTTGAATTGATTAACAATGTGGAGGAGAGGAAGAATTCTTTTGAAATATATATTCTTTCATTCATTCTTTCGTATATCATGCTTTACTCTGGCGTTGTTAATTAACTAAATCCAATTCATTCTGCATGTTTTTTATTTGGCTTCATTCTACTTTTTTTAAATTGTTTGAAAGAATCAACGTAATTTAATCAAATAATATTAATTTATTAGATTAAAAAAATAAAATCATTGAAATAATTAATTTAAATAATTAAAAATTAGTAAATATGCAAAATCATACTACGGGTACAACTTTATTTATATCTATATTATACTAAGGGTATAAAGGAATCCAACATAAGGATCTAAAATGTATTTGGTATGCAAGGGTATGGGTATTATATTTGATAAAGACATAAGATCATTTGGTCTCTCAGTATCCCTATAAAAGAATTATTGCAAAAAATTATTGCAACACCAAATGTAGCCATGAGTAACTCAAAACTTTCTTCAATGCTTATGAGCCACCTTGAATCAGCAAATGTTGCAAAGTTTTATTTTGTTTAGATTTAGAAATGAGGATAATATTTAATATAATAATAGTTAATTAAAATTTGATTCCAACCAAACTCTAATTATATGTTATTCCATCAAAAAGGGGAAAAATCATAAAAGGAAGTAAACAACGAATTTATAATCTATACATTATTTAAGGGTAATATTAATTATATAGACCATCAAACTCATAATGATATATTATACAAATAGGGCAAGTATTGTGTTATACAGTTATTTTACAAATTCAGAACAGTTCTAATAATAAAAATTATGCGGATTTCCTATTCGAACAAGAGGGGAATTTATGTATATGAACTAAAAAAAATCAGCCATTTAGGAAAGATGTAAACAGTTGATATGATATATTAAGTTGATACTTCTATTTGATATAAAATTAAATGACAACTCTTATTAAAAAATAAGTCAGCCTTCTTGGATGAAACTTTTAGAGGTTGTTTGATTGAGGTATTATGGATTAGAATCTTAATCCAATTCAAATTTTAGCTGTAATTTCAACCCATATTAACCCCAACAAAATCCAGCAATGCCGATGCATCTTCCAACAATCAATAAACAAGGCCAAGGGAGCAAGGTGATCAACAGCTAGACAACAAAAAGGAGCCACGGTTCTATTTCCATTCTAACTATATAATTTAATTCTTCAGGTTCTAAAGAAGACGATGATCAACACATCTAGACTTGCATATATAGTTGAATTGGCACTGCTCTTACAAACTCTTTTCACCTCATGAAATTTAGTAATTCATAAGATCCTCTCTGAGCAAGGGCTTCGTCGTATGAACTAGATCATCCAAAGAGCAGGTTGACTGTCCGCAGGACTTTTTACCAGATCTCCCAACGACAAAACATTTAGGACGTTCTTCAGGCATTAAAAGGAAAAATAATGATGATGATGACCATGATGACAGTAATTATGCTTTTGGCACAATGAGACTGCGGTTCCAATCAAAGTCTATCGCTTCAGTTTTAAAAGCACTAGCTGTTTGCAGATGATGTGACCTCCATCATCTTTCCGATATTTACTCTGGCTAGCGAATATGTACAACAATCTGAAGAAAGAGAACAGAAACGAACAGATTAGTGTTTTGTGGATAGGTGAAATATGTGTAAAATATGGGGAGTACCGTTTGTCATGATATCTAAAATATCAATTTAGTCTTTTCCTAGCAACTTGAGCTTTTCACCTTTCTATTTCCCCCCCAAAAAAAGAGAGAAAAACCATGCGCTCTTGTTTTTTATTCATGAGATGGAGCTCAATGGTTTCAATTGCTCACAACCGTTTATCTTCACCCTTTTTATTACCTCAAATATGAGCCTTATTTGTGCATAACTGTTTCATCTCACCTGCATCTTCTTTGGATTGAACAGATCAAAACCTGTAATCCTAATATGTGAATCGAGTCTTTTTCTAACAACTTAAGCATTGAATTTTTATTTGGATTAATGCTTATCGTACCTTCATATGGATTTCAATGGCCCGAGAAGTGTAAATCTAACGTTAGGCAGGAACTATAAATTGGATCATTTCTTAATTTGAGAATGAAAGAGTTGTACCATAATGCAGGTATGAAGCAACACTCAGAAAAGTATACGCAGGTAAAGTATCATCCATCCGGCCATGGAGAAGACAGCAAAGATGTGAACCCAGAAGAGAACAGAAGCTGCTTCCTTTCCGCAGCCTCTTAAACTGGCAACTGCACCTGTAAGATAAAATGGGAATATGAGAAACTCTTTCATGAGATGAAGAGCCCCTTGCAAATATAAATGAGTGTTGGCACTTAAATTTAATCATCCAAATCAATATCCACCAATCCTAGAATTGAAATTTGTTAAATTTGATTATGATCATCTTTTCCAAAAGCTTAAATAATTAAAAAATATTGTCCGAACTATTCATTTATATTTTTAACGCTCCCCGTCCTGTTTAATGACAAAGAATATACGGATGGACAATCTAAAATTGTGATGGCAATCTCGTGCATAAAGGTTCACACTTGGAGTCATTTAATTAAATTGGGGAATCAACATGCTTTAGCACTAGATTTGGTTCTCATAAGATACAGTTGGACAGACAAGGTAAAGAGTAGTACCAGAAAGGACCGAAGTCGGCATTGTATGCTGCAGCAGGAGCACAAATTTAAGCATTTTGTCACCTTTAGGGAAAAGCCCAAGTCTATCAGCTATTGTGACGATGCCAAGCCCTGTAGGAGGGACCAAGACCAGTCGTCCGAATATGATAGCAGCAGTTGTTCGAAAACCAAGTCTTCTACTCCCTGCACCAGGACCTGGAATGCAACAAATGTTATATGCATATAAAGGAGAAAAGGTATATAACTTTTTGTTAATTACTCCTGCAATTTCATGCCATGATCATAGCTAGCTTATGGTGTAGTGCTAGGTTGAACCTTTTTCTCTTAGGATGAGGTGACAATACGAGTACTATTTCCTCTTGTTGGAAATGGCATTTATGTTTGCACTTGTAGATGCTTAGCATGAAGTCCAATATTTCTTTTTGTCTACTTTTCTTCTCTATTGTTCTCTGTTTGCTGTTTTTCTCTGTTTTCTTTTGTTTTCGCTTTGCTAGTTCTTTTACTGTTTTTGTTTCCTCTCCTTACCTGTAATTGCATCATTTCAAAATGGTGAAATGAATGCAATTTTTCACTTTCTAAAAAAAGATGGAGAGTTCAAGTTCCAAGAATCTTCAGAGATCACGGAAAATTGGCTTGAATATTCGGGAGGCCATGAAACTAACTTTTAGAGTCAACTTCAACGTTTATTTGGAAATCACTAAATTCAGATAAATTCGATGAGATAAATGAATATCCACGGTGCAATTGGTAACAGCTATATTAAAATGTAAATCTCTTGCACAATGAAAAGAACTGGACAAAACTTTACAAAATAAAAATATAGATATCAGATATCTCTACGGTCCATGGATTTAATGTCGTAATAAAATGGTAAATTGACTTACCATCCACAAGATTACCACCCAAAGCAAGCAAAATGCATGGAATCATTGCTTCCCTGAAAATTACATATGTCAGTGGGCAGATATGCAAGTTTCAAGGTCCACATATCAGTGCCTTCCATTTGAATACAAAAGAAAAGAAGTATATAAACCTTATAATTAAAGCATGCAAATAATGAAGTCATTAATCAACCACTGGTATTTCAGCTCTATTTAGATTTCAGATGCATCTCATCAGATGAATAATATAAAACAATAATATTAGTAATTCAAATATATATTCATCTGAAATCAATTAGCTGCCACTCCAAAATTGCTCCAGGACAAATTATATTATTGAAGAAGCATCTAAATTTTCAACTCTTATGCATTGTTCTAATTCAACTATGGCCTCTTGACTATCAGACGCCTGCTTCTTGGAATCATTGAACCCTACTCTAAACTTTCACAAAATACTAATGTGCTTCTCTTCCCTCAAAAAATAATGACACTTCCACTAACAAATGTTTCCATTAAAAGAAAGTAAGTGAAGGCAGCAAAACAGGACATAGTACCCAAGAATAAGGCAGCTGTCAGTGAAGAAGAAGAGAGGAGCATCATCTGTTAGGATGAAATTCTTCAAAAATGGTACAGCACCAATGAAAATTGCCAGAATCTGTTGTCATATAAAACATTGTTATGATTGGTAAATTAGTAATCATGAAAAAGATAGAAAGGAAAATTGCTTCTATCATAGTACAGTAGTGTTCACTTAATAATTGCCAACAAAATGCCATATTTTATATATCCACCATAATGGAGGGATTCAGTCAACTGGAAAGTTGATGATAAGGCCTGAAAATTGTTCATAATGATTTGCTCAATCAAGCTAAAATTATGTGAAAACTAAGCAAAACACTCGATTCCATATCCTCAATCCTAAAAGAAAAAAAAGCCAAAGGTTGATCGACATCAATATTTCCTAGAAGGATATTTTGAAAAACACATACTAAAAATTGAAAGGCAAATATTAAATGCAATTTGACAACTTACCGATGCAATAATTGGAGGTTGACAAAGTTGTTTTAGCTTTAGCTTTTCAACAAGATAGCATAGATGACCCATGAACTGTAGGATAAGAAAGAGCAACAACCGTCCATCCTCAAATATGTCATAAAGATCACATGTTCCAGTAGAAACTATACTTTCAAGGAATCAATAAAATTCTCAAAAAAGAAAGAAAGAAAACCAAAATAGCAAGTTCAACAACGAAATATGAAAGCACATAACACAATCAGCTTAAAGCAGGTCAGGCCAAGTGATTTAATTTAGATGCCCATACCTTCCCTTGATCTGGAGATTTATGACTCGTAGTTTCAGGTTCAGGTTCAGGTTCTGTTGCTGTTAGCAGTGGAACTTTGTCAGGTTCAGAATTGTCCGTAGGTGCCTTAGTTGGAAGCTTCTGCTCTTCTATCAAATCAAAGGTTCCACCTGGTGGTGGTGCAAGCATCTGAAATACATAGGTATACAAGACTATTGCCCCAACCTGTCAAATGCACAAACAGAAGCTTAGGAGAACTATATAATTAAAAAAAATCATACATCTGGAGGCTTCAGAAGATGTACAAAAGATATGAAAAGAGACAAAAGTTTTGATTGGAAATAAATAGCACTTCTTCAATTCCTAATGCATAACTTACAGGAAGAAAAAACCTCAATGTTTTCACCTTTACCCACTAGGGATGTGTTCTAATTCTACATATATAACCATGTATTTCTCAGAGGAAAAATCTATGCTACAACTTGCATCTGAGCTGACAATCAACACAGAAGGACTATCTGACCACCGATAATATATTCTCTTGTAGAAGTCAAGAACAGAAGGCCATCATGATTAAACAAACTGTTGCAGTTAAAAACTTAAAATGCACTGAACAAAAACTCACCTGTACCACCATACTGGTAAATACCAGTCCACATGGAAACTGGTATGACCAATTTAGATCGTTCCCTCAGATCAGCACAGTTCAACCTAGCATCTGATATATATATATAACAATAACAATGCCCTTTCACTCTCGAACTCCCCTTACAAGTAATGCCTCATTCCTTCATTCCTCAGGTCATTCTCATTCTCACTCTTTCTTCTCTAACCTTTCAAATCTCATAATTCCCTCAAAGGTATGAGAAGCTCAGTGGTTGTCAAGAGTAATTAAATTTCGTTTCCCTATCAACACTTGTATGATATCATTCCCTAAAGCATGATTTCATTATCAATGATAAATGTAGCATTTAAACCTTAGAATACCTTAATTATTCATGTTTTCGAACTTGAATTTGTTTAGAACCTTAAGCTTTAAAGCTTATTATAATTTCTTAAAACTTGATTAAAATATATTGTATCAAAACAATGTTGGTTATTACTTAAGTTCAACTTTGTTTCTATTCTTTGTAACTTCCTGTGTTGCGTTTTTTCCCCTCCTACATTTCAAGATTTATCATTTTATTTTTAGAAAAAATAAAAAAAGATATGTCTGGCCCCCTGTACTTTAAACAAACATAAAGGAATCGAACATCAATGGAAAAAATGACAGTAACACTTACCCACTGACCAAATGAGATGTAAGCATTCCCATCTTGGCTACATTTCTCAGGGTCACCAAATGGATTTGTTTTGTCTCGACATAATGCTGCAATCAGAACAAGAGGTATGTTCCCGATGTTTCCTGTACCAAAGACCAAGACAAAAACTTCACATAGTAGCTTGCCAACAATTACCAATAGGAATATGCCATAAGGAGATTGTGGACAACGTTTTGTATGTTAGAAAAGATAAGCACTTCGTTTATGAAACTAACTACAGATATGACAGCCCTAAACTAGGATTTAAACAAAAAGTAGTTCCTGAATTGGTTTCCTCATGATTAGGATTTCTCCTCCTCAACTAAAGAAAAGTATCTTCTGCAATTTCTATTGGCACCCAACAAGCTTAAGCCAGAGGAACCAGACCATTAGAAGTGAGCCATCAACCAAAGCAAAGATGGACATGCAAAGAGGTAAAATTGAATCTTCCCATCTCTTCCCTCATGGTTCAAGGAACATGCTTCCATCTTTGAATTTATCAGCAAAACATTTTACTTAAGTTCTTCAACCGAGCATATGCTCTGCTGAATTTCATCCAAGCAATAGATTGTAGCTCTTACTTCAGATATGTGCACAAGTCTGATGATACATTCAGACAACCTCTAAGAAAGACATTTTCTAGGATAACTGATGAAGCAAAAAACTCAATAATAAGCACCAAAATAGACATATTAAGATCAGTAAGAGGTGCAAGTTTAAATAATCTATCCAAAACTAGGTATTGGAATCAGAATTTCAATTTATGCTTCTTCTATGTATCTAATCGAGGAATATCCACTGCAGCAACCTTTTAAGAGCTCAAGTCAAGCACTAAATCATTAACCTGCATATGAAGTTTAAAATATATATAAACTAAAACAAGTTCGATGTATAATAACAACAATCTGTGTGGAATAACAAGTTCACAACAAATATGCATACAAATAAAATCTAAAGAAAGAGAACAAACAACACCGAGACGAGATTTTAAAGAATAGACAATGTACCTATTCCAATATGTACAATGGTAAACTTGAAATATGGATATGGTGGTCGAACAATGGTAGCAACAAGGAGACCCACAAGAGATCCTGAGATAGTTGCCAAAATAATATTAACAGGAATAAACCACCTGCAAATGAGAAAAAAACATTAACATCTTGCTTTATTACTCACGATTATTTTCACACAGCTTAAACATTAGAATATTCTTCTGTACTTTATCAATGGATGTTATTATTTTATTGTACTCAAGCCCAAAAATTGATGATATCTGCAATTGGTGTTAATCAACATTTCCAATAAAATATAGCCACAAGGAAAAATCTGTCCTGCATTTTTCTTTTGAATCTAGAGATAACACATTGCACCTTCTTTAACATACACTCCATTGTTTTTTTTGTCCCCCTTGCTGTAAATGTCTCCTTGCTATTGTTGACTCAAATCACCAATGTAGTGAAATGTCTTTTGGTAGGAATGGTGAATGAACAAGCTTTCAGTTATATTATGAATGCTTCGTTACTTGCCATTTGAATTCTATATTGTCGTTTTAGATTGGTGAAATGAATGCAATGTTACTTTTCAAAAAATTATGTTATGAATGCATAGCATGATAGTAATATATAATAAACTAGGATATTCTGAACATGACATCAAGCAATAAATGTGACTATAAGAAAGAGGTTCTTTTTTTATAAAATGAAGGAGGTTGATTTTAATAAGTCGTTGCATTTATCTTGTTGGCATCCATGAGAACAAAAATTACCACATAATATTACACGTAATTGATTATTTAGGTCCACATTGAAATGTTAGAAAGGTATTTGTAAAAGGGAAAGAATTATGTAGAAGCATCAGATGAGGAAAAAAAGCAAGCGGCTATTTGCAAATTTCAAAAATGTAGGGTAAGTTTTCAAAATGAATCCTGATCATAAATTTCAGAGCTTCCAAAAAGAAAATAAAAAATAGAACTTCTGCAAATACATTATATGCAGAAACACTGGATTAAATTGCTAAAAATATAAATTTCTCCATTTACTGGAAAGAGAAATCTCTGCCATTCAAGTATTTCTTTGCTATAACAGTACTACAATCAAGAATATCATAAAAGGAGTAGCAGTCTATATCAGGTGTTGTAAACAATGTCACAATACAAGAAGAAAATATTTTGAAAGAAACAAATGCCCATGTAAATAGAAAGTTATAGGGAAAAAAAACAAATGACAAAGAAATAATTAAATTGCAAAGGGTCATCAAAATCTCACCATTGTAGAAGCTTTTCCCATGTAATTGCACGGCCAAGTTGAGAGAATATTAAGCAAGGAAGGAGAAGAGAAAAGACAAGCTGCAGCATGTACGAGAGCACCATGGCAACAAATTTGTCAGCACAACAATCATCAACAAAAGACAAAAAAACTGTCATGTGCTAGTAGTTAATACAAATTGACAAATGCATAGACCTCATCTTTCTAGGAAAACTTTGCTTAATATTGGATCAAGCATGCCCTTACATACAGCTTTTTCACTTTCTCTTGACAAAAATCAAAAATAAAACACCAGTCATTCTTCTATTTTTGCTTATTTTGGAACCAAAGATGCCCTAACATAAACAGTCTTGTATCTCTCCCGTGGCAACATTAATCTCTGCCTACTAGAAGCATTCACGTACAACTGTCTTATGAAAGTTTCTCAAGGTCAGTGTCGCTTTGTGGCAACATTTCTCTGATCATGCTTGCCCTTCTAGGCCCTTACTTTAGTAGGGGCCAACATGTAGCTCTTGCTTGAAACAAGAACATGATGAAACAGAAAGGCACAGAATGATAAAAGTAAAATTTCTCAAACGAGAACAAGCCATGGTTATAAACTGGGACAAACTTAGTTTGATTAACCACACTAATTTTTTAAGTAGTGGGATCGATATAGCCACTTCACCTGTGCCTTTCACCTCATTAGCACAGCTAGTAATATCTATTATTGAGGTGATAATAAGCCTGCTTCACTCCACAAAGCACTCAGGAACAGCCATGGTACTGATCATGGTTGCACAGTTAGAACAGTGTTTTCACTCTGGTAACCAAAAATATATACTCAGTGTGTTTCCTTTTCTGTAGGAAAAAAATTAACCTACATGGATGACGAACCATCACTTTGCATGGAACCTAATAATATTTTAGTGCAGTGTGAGATAAGAAAATTATGAAGAATAGGGTTGCTTCTTACTATATTTTTTCCTGCAGAAACGACACCAACTAGTAAAAGATGTAAAGACAAATTTTGCACAAGTATAGATTTATGCATTACCCCATTAAGAAGCTTCCGGCCATTCGCTGGAAGAATGTTGATATACTTGGAGGCCATAAGAAACCCCATAAAGCACATTGTAAACACCTTTGCTATTGGTAGAACAGCAAATTGAATTGATGCAAAGACAGATTCACCACTACTACCCTGGCTATCCCTTACGACCTCCAACAGAGAGCGCTCCATAGTCATAGCGTGTTTAAGATCTCCGATTAGGCCCAAAGACCTCCAAGCAAAAAACGACCCCAGTTATAGACTGGTGTATCTGATTGGGGAGCAATTATACAGCAAAAGATAAATAGCAAAGAGTACGATTGAACAAGTATCCAGCAAAATTTATCACCTTTGACATATAATTGAACAGTTCGGCAGTAAAAGATCAATAACAAATTTGGGAAAAAATAAAAGAGGTTCCCCAAATGAGATTAGCAATTAATACATATCAGAAAAGATGGAACACTATTCATCCACCAAAAGATCATGGATGTTATAAGAAAAAATAAATATCAGAAGAACACTTAAATTACCAAATAGAAAACTATAATCGACTCTAGAACATTAAACCTAATAAAGATCTCATCGTTCCTCTCTCTCTCTCTCTCCTCCTTGACTAAAAATGAACTTTAAAAAACAATTCCTATCGCACATGAATCTTCCAGATCCCTCCAAAATCACAATTTTTCCCTTAAGATCACGGTAAACCATCAGAAATAACCTAAGAGAAGCACAAGTTTCTGGATTTTTCCTCTTACCGGTTGTCCATGATCACTCAACAATAAACCAAAAAAAAAAAACGCAACAAACGCTTTTCAACCCGACAACAATCTTCGAAATCCCTTCAAAACCTCATTAATTCCTCGTAAACCCAACCGGACAATCGGGAAACAACCTGAAACGGCGAAAATTACTCCACTATTTACCCGCTCTCCCCGGTGGGCTCGCCGTCACTCAGCACCACTTCCCAACACCCAAAACGAATCTTCCAAAACCACTTCAGGACCAAATTTTCGATCATAAAAGTTTCAGAAGTTCCTTTTCCCCTCGCCGTTCTTACCCAAAGCTAAGCCCGATCTTCTCCTCAGATCCAGAGCCTCGTGCGGCGCTCCGGCCCACGCTGTCGACTACGGATTCCCCGCGGCGGCTCAGAAATCCAAGCAGATGGTTTGATTCGAAGCAATAGCCGCCCTCCCCACACGCCTTCGTGGAGAGGTCTGGAACTCCCGTGTCGTTCCCACCGATCCCTCCTCTCTCCCTCTTTATATGTTTTAGTTTCGCTGGATGTTAAAAACTTACCTAATAAACCTCTAATCCGATGCATTAACAACTCAGTCCATATTATAACACTGGGGAATTTAGAATGATATCATTTTATTTTTTCTATTTTTTTATTTTTTTTATTTTTAAGACAAGGTGGAGAAATATACATGCATAAATTAAACCTAATAAAACTAAACAATTTACATTAATAATAATATATTAATACGATACATAATTTTGAGATATATTAATTATAATTACTCTAAATATTTTTAAAAGTTTTACTTCGATTGTGTAAAAAAAAATCTAATTGGTTAGCTATCCTTTTCAGTGGCTCAAATTGAACAAATAAAATTATAATCAGATCCTTATAGCTTATCATTTTTACTAATTTAGAGTGCAAGCTGTATTTTCAGTGCAATTAGACAAATAATAATGTGGTTGTTCGGATCTCCAAAGATAATTAGGCTATATACAAGAGAATCACGAGGGTCTTGAATTTAAAATTCATTAAGTTCTTAAAAAAATCTTCAAAGTCTAACTTGAAATGTTACGATAATTATAAATAAATAAATGGTGACGATAATAGGTAATTTAAAATTTAGATTTTAATCCAAATTCTCATAAGCTCGGACTAAAAAACAAAAGTCTTTTTAAAAAAAATAAAAAGATGGGGGAGATCGGAAGGGTGGAGAAGGTGCGAGGAGCACATGTACGTTTATTTAATTATTATGGTTCGTAAATGACCTCCCATGTTTAAATTTTATTACTCTAGAAGGAGTACTTGTTTTATTGTGAGACGTGCAGTTGCTGACTTGCTGTTTGGCCTCGGCCTTGGCCTTCATGTGGAAGGCAAACTCACGTCAAATTTTCCAAATGAAAGGGAAAGGAAACAGAGAACAGGTGGTTACGTTTGCATTGAATGAGACCACGGGAAATGTGTGTTTTGGAGGTCTTGTGAAGTCATTAAATTGGCAAGTTGTTACACTAACGCAATCAGAACAGTACATTATTTAGTTAATAATGTCTTGACTTTTGTTTGTCAAATTATGAAAATCTTGTAGTTTATTAGCGCAATCAAATTATGATATTTTATAATAGATTTCATAAGCAAACAAATGGGTACTTAATTTCTATGGCATTACTACTCACAGTGTTTTTTTGTTTTTTTATTTGGCAAGCAGTCCTTCACTTTGTTTACCCAGTATTATAAGTTTAAATTGTAAGATTTAAAGGCTATCTATTTTAGATTCATTAAATTTAAAAAATAATATTTTTTAAATATTTTATACAAAATTTTAATATGATTAGACCTATAAAACTTTAACTAAGTACAAAAGAAAAATCATCAACTCACTTTTAAATTTATATACCTTAGGAAATGAACACGATAAGAGAAACATATATTATTACATAAACTAAATATAATATAATAAATACTCTTTATTTTATTTTTATATTTATAGTTGATATTATAAAATTTACATTTTATAATAATAATATAATTAAAAAAACTCACAATCCAATCATTAGATCTTTCCAAGTGACAATAAAAAAACAAAAAACATGAAATATCAACGGTTGCATAAACGTAATTAAGATAAAAAAGACAAATGCTCATTAAATATTGTCTAATTTCAACTAGCTTGAAAAGTTGTCATAATCTTAAATCACAACCATATCTCCGTTCTTATTTAATACTAATCATATGAAGCCAAGCAAAGCATATTTTACAATTGATGTGCAGTAGAAAAAAATAGCAAGTATATATATATATTAGATAATATATAGTTTCGTTATGATAATATACGGATAAAATTTAAATGAAAAAATATTACAGTGATAAAATATAAAAGTTTATCAACTGTGGATAATTATTCTAAGATGATCGCTTAATTAACTTATGTAGTATTAGGGGTTTCATTCATCCTCTTAATATGTACGTGTATGTTCTTCTGTTTTTCTTGAAATGTCAGGAGCATTTTTCAAGATAAAAAAATATATAATATATATATATATAAGAGTATAAAAATATTAAATTTAGGGTCACATCAAGAGAATATTAATTAGCTAGCCCAAAGTAATTAACTAATTTAATCTTGATAATTCGTGGCGTAGAAAATTAGTAATATCCTAATGGACTAAATGATGATATCGAATATGTGGAAAAATAAATATATAATTAAAAAAAATATTTTATATTAAATTTTATATAACAATCTAATAGACAAAGTGTACCTCCTCTAATTAAAGTAATTAATGGAAGATTATAAATTTAATACTTAATAAAAATTATAATACAAGTGCATTGAGATTTAATTAAAGGCGATGAAAGCCTAGGCCAACCCAATAATACTCAAATATAAATACTTGAACGAGAGTGATTGTAGTAGCACGAGGATGCCCTTGAGATAGAATTACTATACCAAAAATAGGGTGTTAATAAGTCCCATAATCCACATGAAAGCCAATTAAACTATTTTAACGAATAATCTTAATTAATTACATGCATCTATCTGCTCCATTTTATAAACTACACACCACATGATGCCCATGTTTTCTTTCATGTGCATGCTGTTGTACTTCATGTGCTTTTTTTTCTCTCTTTTTTTATGCGTGTTTGATTAGGAAAAAAAAAATAGTGTACGTCTTACTCTAATTTTTAGTTATGATTTAGATTAAAAATTACAAAGAGAACGTATTTTTACCCCTACCGAACACATCCAAGGAACTTGAGACTTGATTAGGATCGTTAAATTGATTCATACTCTTGTTATTGGTTACAATTATAATTTTGTCAGAATTAAATATTCGACCAATATTACTCTAAAATCTTATTTGATATTGGATAATTGTATATTGACTTCTCAAATAATATCTATAGATCGAACATAGACAGTGCCAAAATAATTGAATTCCACATCATTTTTAAATATAACTCGTACTTTAAAATTATATGGAATAAGATTCTATTTCAAGTTATTCTGTACCGAACAATACCTTACAATATATCTAATACGAGGTGAAAATGCAACATTATCTTTAAAAAATAATATTTAGTTGAAATTTATTCAAACTAAATAATAATTATAATTTTTTACTCAATATGACCTCGTATCAATATAAAGTATACTAATGTATCATTTAGAATTACCTCACAGCTAGTTAGAGCAGTATCAATAATATTAAAACTAGTAAAATTGAAATAAAATAAAATTTAGGACTTAAATGACAGAAAAAGAAAAATTGAAACCACTGGCGCCAATGGAAATTTAACCCATGAAGTACTAATTGAAAAAGTAACGATGGCTTTTGCAATGAAGACCATGCTTGGTCACACACCCTCAAATTTTTTTGTTAATAAGAAAAAAAAAAGTCTATAATGCAAACTCAAATTGTATGGAGACCCCGAAAATATAATTTTTATTTTAATTACGGATAGAACCCTTAATAATTTTCGTCCACCGCTTAAATATTTATCACTTTATAATTGTAATTACTCAATGTAGTTGAACTTTTGATATTCTTTTCTCTCAATCTTTTTCAATCCTTCTTCGATGATCTTATCAATCATTCAAATTTTATATAGTCTTCATAATCATAAGAAATTTATTTATTTATGTTGTATCTATTTGTTTAGGTGCCTACTAAGTTAGCATCCAAATTAATTCTCATGATACTATTGATCGTTATCTAGGTGACATTTAAGTTCAGACTATCTTGCTATCATTAGTTATTTTTCAAGTAATATCTATATTATACTCACTGACCTCATCTTATTTACATAGTAATATCTATGTTAGGTAGATCCTAATTATCATCTAACACATGAATACTTAAAGTATCTTAAATTTTAAAACTCTTAACTGAAAATTAATTTTTATACGAATTCAAAAGGAAGAGTATATTATTTAATCTAATTTTTAAATATTAAATAAATAAAAAACAAAATATATGATACTAGGTGGACGGTTCAAATGTTATATAAAAGTATGCGTTGATTACGTGCATGCATCGAGTTGGCACATGCATCACCCGTACAACTCCACGTGAAGCACTATTGTCATCGGATTTTACTGTACGTTTAATTGATTGAGCTCTACAAATTATTGAGTTTTGCCGCATTCATTCATTTGGTAAATAAATGCTAAAAGAGCATCTCTTTACACTTGGCTTGGCAGACCTAATTAATTAATTAATGCCTCGCCTGAACTCCTTCCCAACCCGAAGCATCAGCTATCAGCATCAGCATCGATGGTTAGATACGGGACACTTGTCCCGCCATTTATTCGTATATATTGGACTCTGATGTGCGGATCAACAGTTCAATCCATCGACCGGAGGCGGTCGATCGAGCAAATTAATTGAAGTTGAAGATGCTTCCAAGCAGCATCTTTTAACAATCAATTTCAAAGTCTAATTACTTCTGAAGGTGACTTGATCAGGGCCCCTATTAGTCCATACATATTCCAAAACCCCCCTCTCTTTTTTTCATCCATGGCGACAACTTCTCTTTTTTTTCCCTCATTACAATTTACGACTACAGTAAAATAACAATGATTCTTAGACCCCGTTTGAACAATCCATTTGCCTAATTAATTAGCAATTTTTCTCAATCAATTTATATTTCAAATAAATTTGTATTATGGTGTTGAATTTTAATAATACTGAGTTATGACATTTTCTCGTTGGTTTTAAATAAAAATAGTTGTTACAAAATCCCTAGTGTATGAGTTTTGAGTAATATGAAAAATATTATGATTAGATGTAGTCATTGTTTTTTAATTTTTTTATTAATAAATAATAATAATAAATATTTATATAGTTTATAGGTTTATTAAAAAATAAAGTTAAAAGATCTAACAATTTTTATTCTAAAATTTAAAAGTTCAAATAAAATATTCTCAAGATAGACAATATATATGGTTCTCTGTTCCTTAAATACTTGTATAAAAATAAAAATTGATATCTTTAGTTAAAATTTATCCTAAAATTATAAAATAAACAACTTTGAAAAGCAACCAACTCGACTCATGCTCTCAGCCTTATAAGATCCCCAAGCCCATCATCTCTAGTGAGCTTTGCAAGATTGGATTATTATATTCAATTTTTTTTGGTTGGCGTGACCTGATCAACTAAGTATGAATGTATGATCCTATACTGTGAACGTTCTTAATTGTATTTTTTTTGTTATAGTTTACATCTATCTATCTACGGTAAAGCAATGCAATGGTGAGGAGTAACAACTGTGATGATTTATAAGTAATGCAAAAAATATACAATTTTCTACATTATGCCTGACTAGAAATATATATTTACTCTCAGTTATGTTTTATATGGGATGGGTAGTATTAATTGCAATGTGATTTCAACCTAATTATAAATTATAACTGAACCTTTTGGGCCAGAACAAATTCCAAAACTCTGTGCAATGAGGCCCAGGCAAAGATTAGGAGCAACACAAGCGACTTAACAAATCACAGCATGCCATTTTCGTTCTATCCTTTTAATTTACATTTACGAAAGATTGGTGCTGTCAGTGCGGAGAAGAACAAAAATTAATCCACCAAAGCTATACGCTGTAATTATGATTGGGGTTCGTTGCCTACGACCTCCATTTGGTACTTCCATGATCCACCTACATGCACTACAGCGGTGGCCATTATTACATCGATCCTTTTTACCAAACCAAGATGGTCTACATATCCCTCAAATGGCGAGCTCACACTACCGCATGCAGTGCAGTGCTCATGTGCTAAGCCAAGCTGACGTGCCCTCCAACTTGGTGGGCTCTGATCTGCTTCCGGTCCGCCTCCCTTTCCCCTTTGCACGCTGGCGCACACGACGACGAGGGGGCACCTCGCGCCACCGGATTGTCACCGCACAAGCCCACAGGGGAAAAGCGTCGAACACATGGCGTGCAGCCCCCACAGGGTAAGCGGGGCGCCAGGCTTTTTGGCCTCGCGCCTTGGCATCTTTCTCCGGCCACTGGCTCCAAAAGGGAGGAGAGAGGAGAAAAAAAGAGGGGGAGAATATATATATGTGTGTATGTATATAAAAGAAAGAGAAGTGAAGTGAAGGGACATTGAGAGAGAGAGAGAGAGAGAGAGAGCAGAGGAGGAACTTTTCTTTATCTTAATGCCCGCTCGCTGCTTCTTCTTCCTCCTCTTCCTTTTTGATCCTTGGACGCCATGTCTTCTCCAGTGGGAGTGGGGTGGAAGCAAAGGAATAATTAAAATGCTTCTTCGTTTGCGCAAACCTAAAGACTGCACGCAGCTGTCGACGCCCGGCTCCCTTCAACTGTATATGTATATTCTTCTGGCTTTAAATGAAGAAAAAAAGTAATTATAAAAGGATAAGTATGAAGGATGCCCACCGGTACACAGTATATCTTATCCACGTAAAAAATTAATAAATACTATCACATATTTTTTATAATAAAATAGTTATATTACTATATTCTTTTAAATTATAAAAAATTGAGTATATTCCTTTTTTTATTTTAATAAATATTAAATTCATAATTTTTATAAAGAGAAGCACTTTATGCACTCTTCAATAGTTTTTTTTAGATGTTACTAAGTATTAAAACCACTTTTTTTTTGTATTCAATTGTTATAATAGAGCATTTGATTAAAAGGAAAAATAGTTAAATATATAATCACATGTTTAGTACTCAGTTATTAAAAATTAATATTATATTATGACTACTTTACATAGTTATTATTATAAGAATTCTACCGATATCTAAAGATAAGTCTCTATTAATTGAAAGAATAGTACGAAGGAAAAAAATAAATAAATTTTAAAAATTCTAATTTAAACTAAAACCTAAATAATTTCACCGGCCAATGAAGAGAGAGAAAAAAATACAACTAAATTAATTAATCTAAACTATCCCCCATTTTAGAAATGATAAATAATTAGTCCACTTTCCCCAACGTGGTTTTGGGCTACGTATTAGGCTATTTATTATAAGGCGTTCATAATTTTTATTTTCCCCCACAGTATTATCATATTAGAGAATAAATACAGTAAGATACGAAAAAAAACATACCTTTTGTTCTTAACTGAGGAGCCTCCAAAAATTAGATCCTCATTTGTTTATTTTTTGCACAGACAATAAAACAAATAATGTAACTCAAGTCAAAGAGGGTGACCCACAAGGATAAAATAGAATAAGAGGAAACAAAAATAATGGACGGAGAAAAAAAAATCTCCATCTTAATAATGTGATCGATTTCATAAATAATTGAGCCAGCATGCCCCCACACCACACCTTTTATCCCTTTTTCAAAAATAAAAATAAAAATAAAGTCTAGGGGTGCATAAATATTGTTTTTCCTTGTTAAGAAAAATAATTTACGATTCAATCTGCACTGGTTATTTTAAAAATATTATTACGAATAGTTTTATTATTCTTCTTCAACCTTCGACCTCATCATACGTGCCCTGAATAGGAGCAGCATTGGATCCTCTTTCACTTTCTTTTAGCCAGTCACTTGGGGGACCTTCTCAAGGTCTGGGAGTCGTCCTTAACAATGGGGTTCTACCGAATATTAATTATAAGAGATAATTATATTTATCTTATCTCAAACTTTTAATGTTATATAGTTATTTTCCTTTAAAATTTATATTTATTCTTCTAGCATACTTATCTGAATCCATATAATTATGGATTATTCGAAGGAGGAGGATTGGGATGTCGAAAGAAGTTAGGCTTTTACTATGCTATGCTTTTTAGTTCACGTTAGCCTCACATGGAATGGAAGGCAAACCCACGTCCCCCTTAACTCTTCATTATTGATTGGGTCATCATGGCATGACATGATACCCCCTTTTTAAGGGAAGCAGGAGGACCTCCTCCTCCTCCTTACTTTAACAATCCCTCTCCCCCCCCTCTCTCGACGTCGTTACTTATATTATATCTTCAATCACTTCAAAAACTTAAATCATCATCAATTCGCACTGCGCTCTAACCCGTTTAAGAAGGACTCCATGCGATTGGGGAACACAAGAAGAAGAAGAAGAAGAAAGACCCGATCCGCTAACAACCTCCACGAAAACCCGCTCCATTTGCACCAACCTCGACAGCTACCTCGAGAGGGCGTCGGGCGAGGCACCGACACGTGTCGGTGTAGTCTGACGCTGTCCCGGGGGCGAGGCCAGGTGCTGACAGCCGGCTCGATTCCGAAGTTACGATAAAGCCCTCGCGGCAGAAGACGCCGTGATGCGTGCGCGTGATGTGATGATGAACATGATGATTGAGAAATCAAATGAGTGTGACGTTGACCGGCGGGCTGAGATGAACGAGTCAGATTTGCACGCACCCTCATCGTTGCATTTACTCAACAAAATTTAATTGCATTTTACGCTTTTTTATATTTAAACAATTTTAATAATCTAATTTTTTTTCTTCTAATTTCTAATATCATCTAAAATATCATATGAACATCAATGATATGAGATATCGCTGCGACATCTTCCTAACTCGATAAATTTTTTAAAAATAAGACGTGTACTGTAAATGTTAAATTTTAGATTTTAACTATAAGAAAAATTAATTATAATAATACTCTTTATAATTTAAAATAAATATAAAAATTGTTGTCACGTAAGTCTTTGTTTGAGGTTTAAAAATTTGTCTTATTTTAAAAATATTATATGTTTTTAATTTTAAATTTTAAAACTCTTCTTTCTTATTTTTTAATTTTAAATTTTTTATTGATAAATAAATAAAGATATAAGTCGTACCCATAACAATAAGAATACGTCTTGAGATGCACCATAGTACTTAGGCAGAATATGTTGTAACACTAGGATGATAAGTGTAGGACTCATTACATGAAGTCATTTAGGTAAACTGGGGCCATCATAATGTAATATGAATATCATTTGAAAGACAATTAACTTTAGTAAGATGACATAACTCGGAGGCCCCATAAAAGCCAATAAGGATACCGACTTAGAAGAACACTTAACAAAAGGAGCACAATCTAAATGAAGAGTCTTTACCTCTTAGAATCTAAATGAATTTGAAAACTATATAAAACTTTGACGAAGATTGGCAAGACATCCAGAAAAGATTAAAAAGATCAAAGAATGATGGAGAAATCATGAAGAAAGAGTATGAAGCATTGTAATTAGGAAGAGAGTGATTGATGTTCAAATTAGATTTTACTGGTACTTAGAATAAAGTTACATTTTTCTTATTTAAAGTTGTTCTTTATTCTTATATCTTTCACATCTCAAATAGGTATCATCACCTTCTATGATAATAATAGCACATATCTTCGCACTATAATTTATGATGATGATAACACGTATCTTTTATGTTTATTGCACTATGTATAAAAATTAAAATCGATTCCTTCTGTATAATTTTATTATATAATATAAAAATTATAATTTTTATACCATAAAAGATGTTTTTATAATTAACTTCATGAATTTTAAAAAAAATATGAAAAAAAGCACACGTACATGTGCATATGCGCATGGGACATAGGCGGGAATGGGAGTACAATAGCAATAGGTATTAGAATATGTGTATATATAAAAGTAGGAATTAATTCCATCACAAGCTAACTCCAGCCATATGTTTCCCTTCTAGAGTTAATAAAGTTAACCCACACCGTCATTAATGGCTCCATTACAACGTGACAGCTTTATCATCCCTACGTGTTTTATTGGATCGGATCCAAATTTTGTCTCCCAACGAATGCAACCATCTGGCCCCACGTCTTATTATTCTTAATCTCATTGTTTTATTCCTTTTCTTCCGAGAGCTGCTGTTGTTTCCCGTTGCTGCCCCCTCCTCCTGCACTTTTTTTTTAACGAACAAAATGCCAATTCTGAAAAAATAATTGTTATACTAATACCATCTTAACTTTTAAAATTTTAATCAGTGATATTTTATAATAAAAAATTAATCTGAGAGCTCGACCAACTGAAGCACATATATATAATAATAATAATAGTTCTACCGAGCACAAGCTATCTTATACTCGACGTAACCTACTCGTGATGTATTATTCTTTTAAAAGACTTATTAAGATTTTTTATCTGTGAAAATGTACTTAATATTCGATCAAATTATTTATTTAAAATAAAATTAAAGTTGGAATTCCTCTAATTTATGAGGGGAATCCAACTAATTACCCAAAAAAATATTCTCGAGGTCTCTCAGGAATAAAAGTCATGCGTCTTTTTCCCTCAGCAGGTTGGCAGCCAACGCTACGAAGACGGCCTCCGTAACGGTTGCTTTCGCGTGACGGCGACGTGTCGGTGAGCGGAACAGAGACCCCGTTGCTTATGGCGAGACGCAGCGTTTTTAAATCTCAGTGGCGGTTTCGTAAATATCGTTAAAGACCGTGGCAGGTTCGTCACCTCGTCGTCTATAGAAATCGTGGGCGATCGTACTTTTTCTCTGGTTCCTCTCTCTCTCTCGCTTGATAGATTCACGGTGGACGATCGGGTTGTTAGGGTTTTCTCAGGTCGGATCTGAGCACCACTGAGCTCGTTGTACCTCCGGAGTTGTGCGATCTCTGCGTGTTTTTTTGAATTCTTTTTTCTTTACAGCGGGTGGAGTGCGGTCAGCTGGATTGATTCGATCGTGTGGAGCTCGGTGATCCGGGCCGCTTTTCTAGGTAAAGATTCCGCCTTGGTTTGCAGTCTTTGCGGAATTGGGCAATGTGTTTTAGATCTCGGGTTTCGCTCTCGTTTGCTTTCCGTGTTTGGATCGAAGATTTGGTTTTTGAGTTGGGAAATGGGGGCATTTTGGTTTGTGATACTGCTGCGGCGGGTGGCTTCGACTTTCTGGTGAGGTAGTTTTTAAGCTGGCTCAGCTTTAATAAGTTTGTCGTTAGGACGATATGAGGTTTTTTTTGGTTTTATTGTTAACGTTTATGCGATGCTGAGCTACATTACCAGTAGATTTAATACTTCCTGGATTTTTTTTTCTTTGAAATTTCTGTCTTCAGCTGTAAGGCTGTGCTAAAAGTTGATGGGCGAGACGATGTCTGTGGAAGTTTGGGCGATCCCATTTCCTATGTTTTCCCGCAAGAAAAGAATTTTTTTTTCGTCCGTTTCTGTTACGATTGCGTATTGTTGATGTTTTGTCCACTGGAAGTCTTGCATAATAGGGTTTCTCAGTCTATTTGGGTATATTTAGTTTATTTAGTTACTTAAACGAGAAGTGTTTTTGAGTTTGGCGAATAAAGGAAATTTGTGACGCTGTAAAGAGTTTGACAACTTTCGAGGCGATTATTTTGTTAGCTTCTAAGATCCTGCTGAGTTGAAACACCCAAAGGTCTCTTTTATGTTTCTTCAGTTCATTTTTTGATTTTTAAATAAAAGCTTCGTGGCTGATATGATGACTACACTATTTTCCTATAAGATTTGTAAAAAGGACAATTAGGAAGTCAACCGGCAGTCTCTAATCAATTAGTAGGTCTGGAGTTTTGGATTCTTCTTGTGAAGTTTTTTCTATTGAAGTTAGTGTTAAAGCGGTAGTGGCAATTGCTACTTGGCCTTATTCATTACGAAAGATTTTGGCAACAATGTATAATTTACACAACATTATCAATAACTTTATGTCATTAATTAATCTTCTGTATCTAGTTCAGCACAGTGAATTAGATTTCTTTTTCTCCTAGTCTTTTATGGTTACCGGTGAAGTTTCTAATTCATGTTTGCAAGTTTCCTTTTCCAACACTTCATTTGTTGCTGTATTTGATCTCTCAGATTGCCAGTAAACACTGCAGATTCTTCACAAGTTTTGTAGCTAAATCCATTCATATCTACTTGCAATGTGCTCATGAACTGAGTTTCGGTATCCTTCAGAAGATCTACAGAAAACCAAGAACCAGTGATCTTTGTGTGTCAAAAAGATGGAGAGAGAAGTAGGTGCAGATTTACTACTTGATCGTGCAGTCTTCCAAATATCATCAGCACAGAACAGGTCAGGTCTATCTATGAGATTAACTATTGCATTTATCTTGAAAGTCTCATTTCTATATTTTTCTGCATTACCCCTGGGTTCTGACGGACCATTTCTAGTTAGTGGTGGAGTAAGTTTTCTAATATGATGGAATGACTCAATTCTCTCCAACTTAAAGTTGAAACTTGAGTTCATGTGATTTTTTAAAGAAAGCCTTAACTGTCAGGAATTAGTTAAAGCTAGAATGAGTTTTATTTAGCCCAAAATTTTATATTCAGTTGGGATTAATTTTTTTTTCATTGGCAACAAGGAGTTCTTATTTCGTCCACATTCTTTCTTCATTTGTTTTACAGATACGAGACTCTCATATATGGTGAGGGTAAGAGGGAAAGTTTAGCTTGTGGACCTTTGGATCAGCTGGCACTTCATTTACCACAGGCAAAAGATTCATCTCGCAACAGCTTTAAACTGGAACTGAGTAGAAACTTCAAAGATTCAGCTTGGTTTACCAAGTTCACTTTGGCCAGGTATTTACAGTGGAAGAAAAATCTATAAGTAGTATGATCTTTAGGTATATGCTGAGTAGAAAATATTTTCTAGATTTTTAGGTGTCATCCATTCTCCTGATGCACTGCAATCAGCTAATACGATTGCTAATGAGATATCCCAGTTGGAGGACACCAGAAGATTTCATCTCTCTCTTTATTCTAAGGTAAGATCTTCTCCTAAAACTCGAGAAAATTCATGGCAATTTTTTTTTTTGCTAAGCTTAGACGGACTGAGAAACACTTCATTTTTCTCTCAGGATCACCCAGATCAGTTTGAAGGCAAAGTAGCAGGTACGTTCTCAAGGTTGTTGCTCCAGGTTGTTTCCGTGAATGAAGATGAACCCACTAATGACTTTTGATTTGATTCTATTTCTCAAGCCTTCATACATATTATGCTACTTGCTCATCTGACTGAGTTCGAAAAACTGTGGAAAAATATTTTGATGATACATCACAAACCTTTGGTTCTCCCAAAACCTTGTTGTTGTTTGGAAATATAGAGGTTAGTTTTTTTAAATAATAACTTTGACAAAAATCATTAAAATTTTAATGTCATATAGCTGCAACCATAATGCATGTTATAGTGGTGCACCTTGTTAACATATTTCAGAATTCTCTCCAAAGAGATAAGGTTGTTTATGTAGATAAAAAATTTTCTGCATGCAGTTGCATTCCAATGTTGTTGACTAGTCTCAGTCTCTTAAGAAACATTCCACCATGGTGCATCAGTTATCTAATTTTGTTGTATCACAGTGGAAAAAAATGCCATTTTGTGGGGTGAACTTCAATTTGCTTTTGTTGTTGATGAAGTGATAACCTCCTAGCGATCATTACTATGCTTATGTTCATTTCCATTTCTTTTTCATGTCCTAATAAATGTATCCAAAGCGTGTATCCAATTGACTGTAACTAACATTATGAATACTCATGATGCTCCTTTCCTTTATTCTGGGACTCGTGTGTTACTATATTGATAAGCCACCTAAAACTACAGTTTCCTCAATGTTGACAGGTGGTGACTCGAAAGTTGCTGGATTGACAAATGTAATTACTTCATCATCAATTCTATAGCTATACTTTGAGGGGGTTGTTTCTCATTGTTTGTTTGGAGCTTCCTCCCACGTCTGCATGATTCTAACTTAGTGCTGTATTGTTCAACTTTCTGCAGATAAAAGTCGAGACAGGCTCATCAGATGCTACAAAGTAATTGATTCTTTTATCGATGATTTCATCCGCATATTTACTAGAGCAGGTATAAGTTTACTCAATGTAAGAACTGACAAGAGTCTGCAGGAATGAGTTGTTGCGGGCAGTGGAGCTGAGACTTCTTGTCCTAAAGGAAGAGTTAATTGTTACATTTAACAGAGCTGCTGGTGCCATTTTGTCAGTGAAACAGATATCTGATCTTGCAAAATTTGCAGAGCACTTTGAAGTGAGAGATTTGAGGTACCTTGTCAATGATTGATCACGTCCTGTTAACTGATGGCTCAAGTTTTTCCTATTCTTCTCATCTGTACATCTATGCCAGATTCAACAGTAGTTTTTTTGTGTCTGTGCACATGGGTTCTTACTTAATGAATCATCAATTTCTCGAGCTTTTGTCATTATTTTAGTTATAATTTCTGTTTAATAACAAATTTGTATTATCTCTCTGTGTGTTTTTATTTGTGATTCTGTTTCATTCTCAACTTTAGGGAACCTTTGTCAAAGTACTTGTCATTTATCCCTGAAGATCAACTGGTTGAATCCTCTGTCGAAAAAAACTCAGATGATGCAAAGAAAACCTCTCAGGATATTTCAACTCCGGATTTTGGGAAAGCAAAACCTATCAGCATTAGTGTCTCCCCGGCCAAAATTGCTCAAGCTGAGAGGCAAAGCTCAACCGAAAGTGAGAACTCTGACTCCAGTGATGAAGATCAGACATATACTGAAAGAAGCCGACCAGTTATGAGATCAGCAACCCCTAGAAGGTCTGCTTCTCCCATGAGACGAGTACAAATAGGAAGGTCTGGATCTCGCAGATCTACTGCACTGGCCATTAAGAGCCTCGGTTACTTTCCTCCAAGAGAAAGGATTATATCCAACAGGGATGCTGATGGAAACAGCAGTGGCGATGAACAAGCAGACCAACCAGCCAAGAAACCTGACAATTCAGTTAGAAGAATGAGCGTTCAAGAGGCAATTAGTCTTTTTGAAAGTAAACAAAAAGATCAAAATTTGGATGCTCAGAAAAAGAGAGCTTCAGGAGAAGTCTCTCTGAATACCAGTAAAGCTGTTTTGAGAAGATGGAGTTCTGGTATGAGTGACTCCCAAACTCGTGATCAGGAAAATGTTTCTGAGGCCATTTCTCAAAGCAATCCTTCCAATTTGCTAACCCCAGAAGATGGTAGATTGACTGATGTGAAAATTGAGACCAATGTTTCTCCAGGCAATTTGAATGCTTCATCTGAAACTGCTCAGGTTGTTCCATCACCAGAGGTAGATATGATGATAACCAAATCAAAGGAATGTGGGGACTCAATATCTCCCCATGCCGAGCAAATTGATGAAAAGGTAACTGTTTCACTTGAGTGGAGTAAGCAGAAAGAAGAGGAGCTCAATCAGATGCTAATGAAGATGATGGATAGCAAGCCTGGCAAGTATCGCAGCAGTAATACCATGTCTACTGGATCTCTGTCTACCTCCAATGACCAGAGAGGGGGTTTCTACAGTCAATACAGGGCAAAACGGGATGAGAAACTTCGATCAGAAAAGGTCAAAAAACATTCGGTGATGGAAGCACAACTTAAGGTGTTACAGGAAACCTTGAAACCAAGCAAAGCAGAATTGGCCCCAAAATCTCGAGTCACTACTAAGAAGGTTGACAATTCTGTTCATTCCCAACAGCCACGAAGAAATTCATCTCCGCCAGTTTTAAACAAAAAAGAAGTTTCCAAACCAGCGACATCCAAGAAAGCTTCACTCAAATCATCACCTTCGCCAACTACACGGGCATCGTGGTCAGGACCATTGCAAAAGGCAAGTGGAGTGCTACCAGCTAAAAGTTCTCCCAGAGTGTCTTCTACTGTAACCACTCCAAGCCGTCGGAAGTCCCAGCCTATTTCTCCAGTTGCATCCAGCCCCAAAACTGAAAGGCCATTGCATCAATCAAAGGGTAAGCCGGAAGCCAAAAATGATGTTAAGCCAACTACCAGAGGCCAAGGTGAAAAGAAGCCAAAATCAGCAACAAATGCCAACAGAACCGTCAAAACCAAAGCTCCACAACCTTCTGCTGATGATTCTGGTTCGGGGATGACAAAACCAAGTTTCTACAATAAGGTCACAAGGAAGAGCAGTGTTGTTCCTTTAGAGGCCAAACCTGTGAAGAAAGGTGCTGGGACTAAGCCTGCTGCTACTAGTCCTGCAAAAACAAAGTCCAGAATTACCCAGCCCGATGTTTCGTCAAAGAGAAGTGGCAATTCCATCCAAGCTGAAGAGAAGGAGGAGCCTACGCGTGAGACCACTGAGCCGGCCGATAAGGTACTGGAGGTTGACCTTGCTCAACAAGCAAATGATGTTGATGCCAATTTAGTTACTTCACTAGATAATGATTTGAATCTTGAAAAAACAGAACAAGTGGATGAAAGTTTAGCTGAACTGGATAGTGGCAACAAGATTTCTGTAGAACCTGTTGCTGAGATTCAACCTGATGAGGATATAAGCATCTCTTCAGCTGCATGGGTGGAAGTAGAACAGCAGGAACTTACAACCGCATATGATACTGCACCCGCCGATGTCTCTGCCTCCAGTGGGCTTGTACCACAGCTATCATCAAGTCCTCGAGTCCGACATTCATTGTCCCAAATGCTCCAAGCTGACAGTAACGAACCAGATGTCATTGAGTGGGGAAATGCTGAGAATCCTCCTGCATTGATCTATCACAAAGATGCTCCTAAGGGATTTAAGAGGCTTTTGAAGTTTGCTCGTAAGAGCAAGGGAGAAGCAAATGTTACTGGTTGGGCCAGCCCTTCCGTCTTCTCTGAAGGAGAGGATGATGCAGAAGATTTGAAGGCTGCTAGCAAGAAACACTGGGAGGCATCAAGAAAAATGAGCCTTCAGGCCAAGGGCTACGTTCAACAGAAATCAATGCTTAATGAAAGCTTGCATGATGGTCCGTCAAGCAAGAGTTCAGTGGAATACCAGGGAGTTCATGACGTCTTGTCAGGTACGAAAACATCCTTGCACTCCTAATTCATGTGAGATTTTTTTTTACGTCATCATCAGCATCTTAAAAAGTTTCACAAGTTACTAATTGATAAGGCTAAGCAATTATTATGCATTACCTTCTTTTTAATCCAAAAAATGAAACCCGGGTCAGCCAAACAAACCATATATTACAAAAGTACTAGTCCATGCTATGTATCTTCAGAAATCAATTTCGGAGAAAACTATAAGATAACGTTAGAACTCTATTGTTGCGCGTTTGATTTGTTCTGATGCTCAGCTTATTTTATCGAACTGGTCAGTAAATAGTGAGTCTACTGCATCACTTGCGCTGCACAAGTAAAACATTAACAATCTAACTTCAGGTTCTGACAAATTTCGGGAAGGACATATTTCATCAGCAGCTACATCAACCAAAGGTAAAAATTTTAACACGTCAATTCTCTGTCAGACAGTAAAGTTGTTTCTGGAATGTAGTATTTCCTGCAATTTCCTCCTGTCATGTGCTCTTCCCAATATTTGTCTCCATCTCTACTTTTAGCAGCCAGGTCATTCTTCTCTCTCTCAACATTTAGGAGCAACAAATCAAATGAGACGAAGCCTCGATAGTTCTAGGAACTACAAGTTGCGGCGGCAGTGATTTGCTTAGGGGGGTAGGCAGGCATCTTGGCTAGGCTGGGTATAGAGCAACGGCGGCAAGTCGAGAAAGTGCTAGCTCATCCACTTCTTTTGATAATGGTGGCCGGTGTTGTTTTGCTTTGCGTGTTTTAATTCTCTTCTTTTTTCTTCTTCTTTATCTTTTTTTTTTTCTCCAGGCATCTAAAATATCATTAAGTGTGAACAGTTTTTATGATAATATTAACTTGATTTCATGTAAGGTTAGTGTGGTAAGGTGATCAAAAATTGATGGGACTAGATGATGGTGTGCTGCACTGAATTCAGTCTAACTTTGTAGATTTGGTGGCTCACCTCCTCTTTTGTGACGCAAGAACGGATGGATTGCTTTTTCCCTGATTGAACCAACCCGTTCGAATTCATCTTGGATTTGCTTGGTTTTTTGTGTCATAACTTGTGCTGGTTAAGAGAAACAAATGCAATCAAGCAGGTAACAATCGGTCAAACTTGCCTAACCTAGATCATCAATTAATTTACTGATGGAAATATTCTAAAGTTAGTAAATAAACATATACTCTCAACATTTATATCTGCATCTCTAGTTACCCAGATACTGGATGTTGTATCACCATGTTTTCTGATAAAATAGTTATTGTAAACTTAAAATTGCCACCTGAACAGAGAAATCAAAGCAAAGCACCAACAGAAGTGTATGAAATAGTGCGTCATCCTAGTTACATGAAGCACAAAATTGAAAATAACTTCACTTTGACTAAATATCATTTATCTTAAACTAACACAAACGATGATAATAGTTTCGCGATACTTCCAAGCCATCCTAGCAGCGTCCCGTATTAGTAGGTATAAGTCTAACAAGTTTCAAATGTTATAGGCCAAACCTAATCATCAAGAACATATGAGAAGAAGAATGCCAATCGAGCTGCTACTTGAAGGAAACAGCTAATTAATAGGTTTGTCCCTAATGCATAGGAAAAGTAGGTGTTAACCAACATCTCATTTGGGTCGTTGAGCTCTGCAGCCTGAGCGTATTCTTTTCATAAGTTTTGATCAAGCTTGAAGAGCGAAGCCAAATATCACTGCTGAGCTGCTGTTTGAAAGAAACAGCTAACAGATACTCAAGGGCCCCATTAATTTGTCATTATGTGGGCTTATCCCTAATTCCAAGGAAAATAATTCTTTAATCAAAGGAAAGCAGCAGTCAACCCACAAACATATCATCCCAGAATCAAAAAAAGTAAAAAAGACGGCTTGCTTGAGAGCTAAGAAGTGTTGTTCTCATAAATGAACAAGTGATGTTGATGATAGAAAGTGGCATGCAGACAGGATCGGTGTTGTGTATACAAGAAGGTGAAGAAAAGATGGAAGTAATGGATCACATGGTTGTTTGGTAGAAGTATTTATTATGTATTTTGTGGTTTATGTAGAGTCCATTCAAATCTTCCAAAAGTCATAAAGCTATGAACTTTAAAATTTTGATCAATTTTTTTTTAAAAACATATAAATAGATACTGCTTACGTCTACCCTATTACAATCACTAATAGCTTACCCGACCAGATTTTTATTTGCATTCGACACAAGTAAAAATGTTATTTTTTAAATATTAATAAGATATAATTAAAAAAATTATGTCCTAGTAATAAAAAAGCCTAAATCCTAAAATTTGTATGACAACTTTTTAAATACAGAGTTTAATCTACCCTACTCATACCAAATTATACTACTAAAATTTAATATATCATGCTTTGGATCATGACCTCTTGATATAACACCAACTTATCTTCCTTTACGTGTCAAGTATAATCTATTTGCGTGCTGAGATTATATCGCCCATAGGATACAATCCATTTGACACATCTATCAATGCCCAGATCATTAGCTCCAATATGTATACATCAAGTTTGCCCAAGTTCTACTTCTCATCCCTGTATATTATGTACATACAAAGGATCCTGGATCCACAAACTTTGAGTAGAAATATTAAGTTTTAAGAACATAAGATCCATTTTGAAGAAAAACTTACACAAATTTACACGGTTGTATATATAAATAAAACTTAAGGACCTTCCCTCAGAAATTTAGAAGGAAAATAAAAGAAATATTTCAAACTATTTTGCTTGGCTGAAACTTTCTAACTTGGAACCACCAAAACTATAATTAAAGCGACTTCCATATCCCAATCTCTTAATATACAGTGAAAAAAAAAATGGAGGCATTTCTTTCCTTTTTTTTTCCCCTTTCCATTCTTCATCCCATCTCATGGTTTTTGTGATATACACTGCTAAAAAAAAACCTTGTGGGGATAAATTTCCATGAGGTGGATGGTCAGTAAGGGGAGAAAGAGTTGCAGAGTAGAAAACCTCAAGAACATTACAAGCTCCACAAATCAAATTAAAAGTGGAACCTTTTTCAACCTCTGAGAAGTAATCCTCTGCCTCCTCCTCCTCCTCCTCCTCCACCACCAAACATCTGCTCAAGAAGTATCACGATCGCCATTGCGAAGGATGAGTCCAGCTCCGGCTCCACGATGAGCCGGAAAACATCGAGGCCGAGGGCAATGCCCTGGGCAGACTCCTTCTTCATGATTTCAGCCAGCTGCCGCCGCCGGTTGTCGAAGACGGCACAGCACCGTTGCGAGTAGGAGCCCTCGATTTCGAAGGCGAGGCACGCCGCCGCCTTTGCGCCGGAGGCGCACGGGGTCACTCGGGCCAGCGCCCTCGAGTGCCGGAGGCTCGTGTGCTTCTTGACGGCGAACCGGGGATTGGTGGCCTCCTCGCCGTTGTAAATGAGCCAGTGGTCGCCTAAGCTCAACTTCTGCACGTTATGGTAGGATGTTAAAAAGGCAGCTCGGAGACCTCATCAACAAATTTAAGAAAAGTTTCCCACATCCATTTTGTCAAACACTTTAAAGGCACGAATTCTGTGTCGATTTTATAACACCTGTCGGTGTGATTTACATCTACTTTTGTCAAACACCAACGAGAGATTGCAAGAAATCGTGTAGTCTTCGATCTTGAGAAGAAAATTGGATGGAAATATCAGATGAGTTACTACTTCGCCAAAGACAAACATCGGCTACAAAATGACCAATTTCAATTAAATCCAAGAATCCCTTAGCCGAAACCTCAAGGAGGCTTCACAAATTAAAACGCTTCGGGACCCAAAAAAATTTATCCCCCTTTTCCTCACTCACCTTTCTCCGGATGGTGAGCAGCGGCTTCCCGGCGGCGTCCATGAGGACGATCTCATCCCTGCTCCCAGATGAGTAGTTGTCGACCCGAAACACCAAGTTCCCTTTTCCGTCAAACACCGTGAACCCGTTCCCGTTGAAGAGGAGCGACTTCCGCCACACGGTCAGCACCGCCGCCGTCCCCGAGCCCCCACGAGGGATCTCGGCGGCCCTTGGAGAGTCCACCACCGGGGCGTTGGGGTGAACCTTCGTCATCTTCGCCGGAACGCCCTCCGGTCTCCGGCCGCCGAGGAGAAGAAGAAAGAAGTGAATTTGGCTGCGACGGAAGCGTTGCTCCGGGGGGCGAATATTTATAACGTCGCAGAGACCAAAATACCCCGGCACATATTTCAAATGACACGTGGACACGTATGATGCCTCTTTGTGGTCAGACGGCGTTGAGGGTTAATGCACGTTTGCCAATATTTTTATATAACCCAAACATGAACATGGTGATGGAAATTAACATATCAAATATTTACTACGTAGTAGCATTATAAAATATAGGTCTAGTAATTAGTTAGGTATAATTATTTGTTAGATATTTACTTCTAATATTTCATAAATTATATACTGATCTACTTAACATTATAAAACTATAATTTTAATACTTACTAAATTTTAAAAAATATTATTTTTATTTTTATAATAGGGCTTTATATATATTCTATCATAATATATACTATTCTATTTTTAAAAATATCACAAATAATTTCTATTTCATTGAGATAATATCATTCCAACCCTTTTGAGTAAAATTTTCTCCATAGATTGTGCTGCGGTTCTTCTTTCACCAAACAATTCAAACCCCACCACTCCTCCCTCCTCTTAACTTTCGGCCAAGATAAATGTGTGGTTTTTTAGTTTTTTTATTTATGATTTTAAAGATATTTTATCCACTATTGAGAAATATTATCATATAAAGAATCTCAGTTTTATTTAATTATTGTAGTTCATACATATTTGTTTTCGGTAAAAAAATAGAAATGTTAAGAATGAACAGAAAAGAATAAAAAGAACACAGTAGATATTTGCTATATATATATATGTATATTCATGATTCTAGCTTCCTATCAAAACAAATAAAAGTGAGGTCTCATCAATTTCTTCCAGGACTTGACTACCAACTTGAGGCTGCACCACAAATAATTAATGTTCTCTAGAATTTTAATGCACTTGGAAGGAGGAGGAGGAGGAGGAGGATGATATGCTTTTGGTATACATTTCATATTAAAGTTTGGTGAAAGGACTACTAAATATTGATTCCCCTCTTCAAAAGTTATCATCATCGTGGTGAATGGTTATAAATGAAAGGACAAGTACTTCTCATCAATTTACTATTTGTTTCGTCTCTACTGACCCTAATAAAATATAAGATAGTTAGGATGCTTGAGATTATATAGACTTCAACACTATCAATTTAATGCCTTTTTAGGCACTTGAAGGTTTTCTTCGTAAATAAAATAAATTATTATTCATTAATAAAATATTATATTATTTTCTATAATTGAATCATCTTATATAAAAAATTTACTCTTTATTTGATAGTTTTAAAAGTAATCTCTTATGTCATGTTCTAAATAGGTATTTAAGCAATAGAATATCAAATGCTATAAGTGATAAAGAGCAAATATATTAAAAAGGAACATATCAATAAATAAACAGAGCAGTAGTATTCTAAGTTAAACATAAGATAATAAATTCTCTTATTTTATTTTTATTCAATCTAGTAAAGATTATTGTCTTGATGTACCGAAGAACAATCACTTCATCTCTTATTACTTAAATGTACACAAAGTGTACATTCCTTTGGTTAGAGTAATTGAGCTCTATACGGAGGTTAGAGTAATTGAGCTCTATACGAAAGGATCATGAAGTCTTGGGTTCAAGTCTCGTTAACTTTTAAAGTTGGTATTAAGTATATAAGTAATGTGCTTTTAATTTAAATTTTAAATTATGATTGAATAATGCGTCGCTCTGCCGTGCCATGAACTTTTTTTTTTTTACTTCTAGTAGATATGTGTAACGAAATGTGCCATAAACTTTTTTTTTTACTTCTACTAGATATGTGTAACGAAATTGATATGATGTTAAAACCTTGATCGAAGGATAGATAATTTAAAGAAAAAACTGAACGTTACGTGACACTTTAAGTACAATGCCTACTAAATAATGAAAGTGGTATACAGCTAGACAAGCTTAATAAATACTATATATACCGGACAGGGATTACTAGGTAAAATATTTAAATTAATCAACATCCTGTTTATAAAATAATATATTATCATGTCATGATCTCCTAAATTAATTAATTCTCTTGCTTGAACTCATTGTAAAGATGACATATTGTGTGACATAATTCCATTTTATTTATTTCTGATCGATGAATAAATAATAATGCTGAAACTGTACGTTGCTTCTACATGGCATGCAAGGATTGCATGAACCCTGCAATCAGAGATCATCCATGCTTATTAAATTCTAAGATTCCTTGGGATGACAACATTTAGTAATGTTAATTATTTTTATAACCTATCCTTATCACTAGCCTTGCACATCTTCTTTTGATTCCCTAAAGAAGATTTGTTAATTAATTAGTATGCCAATGAGGAACTTTTGTATCAGAAGCTATCTTTTTAGGGCAATGGAAAGTAATATTGTGTTGGCTGAATTAGAAAGCCTAATATTTTTGGTGGGCTCATCATGGACCCAAAGGTCAAACTTTAGACTATCAACAATATTTAATTAATTACCTAAAGTTGCATACTATTTTTTTATATATTTGTAGGTAGGTAGACTTAACATATTAGGTAATTGGGTTGCTGAATTATATTGATTGATTCTGATATCACTGTAGGAACTAAACGTATAAATTCGATTTAAAAAGTTAAAAAAAAGAAAGTAGATTCTATTCTTAAAAATGCATCTGATTTAGGTTTTTGATTGATAAAAGGGTGGATATATATGAAGTCAAAATAATTGGTGCATGAAACTATTTGCCAAGCTAATATTGATGACATAAGGGGGAATGGGGGAATATGATTCCAACCCTTTCTTCATAAGAAACAAGACACAAAGGACAAGACACCACCCCCCCCACATGCCAAGAGGTCATTGGTTGATCCACCCTCCTTGGGGTCCATTGCCTTTGTATCAAGACTTGAAGATAAGGAATATTTGAAAAAGAGGCTTATAATTGTGGGAGGACTAAAAGGTCTGGAAAGACAAGAAGAAAAAAAAACGGAGAAGATGAAGGAGGAGGAGGATGTTGTATTAATTATTACGAAGCATGAAAATGATGTGTGCGCATGCCTCTTCCCCACTCAATTCTGTGCACAGCTTTTACCAAGTGAATGAATGGTTTTAATTTTCAAACTTACCTTATCTTTTCTACCGATTTTTTGTTATAAAAATATCAAACAAATTGTCTCATGGCACCCCTACCCTTTCAAGCTAGAAACTTAATCGAGCAAGATAGATTAACTTGATCATCTCAACTTAGTATATAAAAATATAAGCTCCTTTGATTTCAACTATGAAAGATTATAAATTTAAATACTTATTAATTTTTTTTTAAAAAAATCATCTTAAGTAAATATTTCACAATATTTAGATAATAATCATCTTTTTGAGTTTAAAATTAATTGATTTTTAAAATATAATATTGCATTCATCTTCCAAAAGAGATGTATAAAACCAACTTTAAAAAAAAGAGTATAAATATAATCACTAAATTTTAAAATATAAATATCTCAAGATACTTATAAATAAATAATGAAGAATGTTAGAAGTATAAGTGCTTGTGCAGGTGTTTAATCCATCTGTAGCTCACAAAGAATTTAAAATTGATCGATGCTGTAGGTTATTTATCCTATTAATATTAATGTAATATTATGTTCTACTTCTTTTTCTTCATGCGCATGCAGGCATGCACGGCTTAATTAATTAATTAATAAATATATAGAACAAAGTAGCTATTTAGATAAATAATATTACAAGTTAAGTCGGCAAGTCTTCGTTTAAATAAATAAGTAATGCTGTCCTGTGTATACGTAAGATGTTAATAAATTCTTCTTCTAGGCGGGTGTTAATTAGTTAATTAAATGGTTGATTATGAAATGAATACGTACCGTATGATTCTGCGACGATCGTACCAACCGTCACTATTTACATCTTATACAATGATCGTTTACATCGAAGTTACTTTTAGTGACGGTTAAATTAGACGTCACTAATTATGAATGACCTACTACTTGTAGTGACAGTTCTTCACTACCTTAAATATGTAAAATACTTTATATTTTATAAAGTTATACACTGTATATATACTTTATTATTTTACTATAGATTTTTTTTCTATTCAAAATCCATAGTGAGTGAATGCAACTTTTTGACATAGAGTGAATTATTTGGACTTCTCTAATTCTCCGTAAGGAAAGTAAAATTGAACGCCCACCCAAACTTTTGACTCAGATGAAACACTCCACATTCATGAGCCACACACACTACAAAAAGATCCTTAAAATAAATGGACGTAAAAAGTTCTGACTAAAGAAACATCTGAGGTATCACATTTGGTTAAACAAAAATATCTAGTCATATTACCATAAGTTCAATTTAAGATCTATCGTTTCATCAATATATATAGAGAGCTTCTATTCTACTTGGTTGATTTTTTAGGGTATTTTTTCATATTTTATTGTGATAAATATCATTAATTTTATCCCAAAAAAAAAAGATTGACTAAATAGGCATGCCTTTTTTTGGCAAACAAACAAATGAATGCAGTGGACTTTGGACCAAAAGCCATCAACATCCAGTTCTCCAAGATATTGGGTTGGTGTGGTTGGTTCATCCTTACTAGTCGGTCAATTTCTCTTTTTTAAAATTTTTTTTTCTCTGAGAACAGATCGATAGAAGAACTAAAACAAAAAGTTGATTTTTAGACATGTTGAAAAATTTATGTCTTCACACGTGGATTTTATTTTATGCTTGTGCAAGGTATAATAATATCTTTCGATCCAGATCGAATCTTTACTCGATTAGACAGTAATCAGTAATCAGTTTGTAAGTTGACTCAACCCTACTGAACATGTGAAACCGGTCCCACCCGTGTAAAAGTTGAAAGCGTAGTGTTTCAATGTAGATTGAGACTCTCCGAATAATTGTTGAGTTTTTAACATGGAGATGAATGAGTTCGGTGTCGTGCTCCAAATTCAATCTTCCTTGGTTGGTATAGCAGAAGGAAAGGAGAGAGGGAGGGGGGAGAGGGAGAGCCAAGCAAAAAAGGAAAAAAAACCTTCAATTAATTGGGGTGTGGAAAAAGATGTGAAGAAAGAAGAGGGAGTGGTCAATTGAAATGGGAGTGGGAGGAGGATTAATTGGTGGGGGACAGCTACATACATCAGCAGCATAACATGCCTGCCTCGTTCAACATTTTAAGATGTGGAAGCCATTCAGGGAATCATGTAGTTTTCAAGGGATAAAAAAGGAATAAATGATTTATGTGGCGCCATTCTCATTATTATCTTCCTTATCCTTTTTTTTAAAAGTAAATAAATAAATAAAATGCTCTTCAATGATGAGCCATTTCCATAAAGCATAATGCTAATATCAATTTGAGTAAAAAGTAATGAGCAATTTAGACTGAGAGCTCTACCATAAATATGAAGTGTAAAAGAATTATAAACTACTATCATATCAGTAGTTTTTATTGATATGATGTGTAGATGATATAGATCTATATATAAATTACTTATACTTGTTAGAATTTGCTTGTATATGAGAGGGTAGTCTTTTTGAATTTACTTGGTGTTTTAGGATTTCACTATTTTAAATTGAAAGGAAAGGCCCATCTATTTCTAGGTTTGTGTTTTGCCCCACCATTTCTGGCGATGAGATGATACTGCTCAACACCTGCTTCATTCTCATCAATCATGGCCATTTTCAGGTTTTGATAGAAACCTATTGTTTGCTCGATTCATATTGGAAGTTCTATTAGTTCTTTAAGCTTTTGATAGAAAGGACTTAATGGAACTGCAGCTCTCGTTTTAATTCTATTTTTTAGCAAAAGAAAACACTCTTAACTCATTCCATTTCCATGTGAAGGTCCACCTCAGTGGTTTTTCTCTCAGTGAAACAAAAGTTTAGGGGATTCTAAATTAAATATCAATTGCACATAATAAGATTTGATGGTTCCAAGACAAACTTTTATAGGTCAATTCTCCTGACTGTACTTGCAAATGGGAGCAAAAAAGTTTTTTATATATATAATTTTTAGGGGACAAAGTTTTGGTGGATTCTCTGAAGTTTTTGCAGGGAGACATCGACTTCAACAGCCAGTTCTTCCTAAAATCTATAGACAAACAGTAAATGTATCGCCAAGTTGTAACGTTCCTGAAAATAACTCACCACTTGTTAATCGATCTTTTTTATTTTTTTTCTTGTTTTCTTGTTATATACTCCTTAAATACTTATACATATTAACACTTCCAAATTTCATCTCGAGAAACAAGCATGGTTCACACACAGAAGAGTATATAAGACAATGTGGAAGGGAGTAACATTGGCGTTCAGGATTTATGGAGAATGAGCAGCCACCGATATATTCCCTTGCTACTACTTGGGTTCAGGTTTTGTGGAGAATGAGTAGCCACCGCTGTATTCGAAGGCGTCGCCGCTATCATCCTTTTTTGACGTAGAAATGTAAGGATGGCGAGCAGCAGCTTTAGCATTTCCAAAATCTGTGGTTGATGAAGCAGCCGAGTGTGAGTTTGTACTTAGACCATCAGCGTGCACCATCATCTCAATTTCCTTCACAACGTCACTCATTGTTGGACGATCTGCAGCTAGTTCTTCTACACACCTTAAGGCCAATTCTACAAACTTCCTGAAAGCTATCAGATTAGAAGCATTCAGAATTATAGGATCCATCAACTCCTTCAAACCATAGAATTCCTCATCATTTGCATCTATCGCCATCTTCACCTCACGAACAACGTACTTTCCCTTCTCGATCGGTTGCTTAGCAGTTATCAGCTCCAGCATCACCACACCGAAACTGTAAACGTCGCTTTTGTCTGTAAGCTGCTGTGTCATGTAGTATTCAGGATCAAGATAGCCCTGTAAACAAAGATGAGAATTGAGATTTTTGAGAAGCAGTTCAGCAATGTGGTCTAATATGGACAATTTAAGTTGCCAGTTTCCATGACACTAACCATTGTCCCCTTGACTTGAGTGGAAACATGGCCCTTTTCATTGTCTGAGACTAACTTTGAAAGACCAAAATCTGCAACCTTTGCATTTAAATTTTCATCCAGTAGGATGTTGCTAGTTTTGACATCCCTGTGGATGATTGGGGGATCCGCAAGTTCATGAAGATAAGCTAACCCTCTAGCTGAACCCAGTGCAACTCGTAGCCTTCTCCTCCAGTCAAGCAGTATGCCGCTCTTTCCTGAAATTGACATTATGGGAAAAAAAGTTGAGACAGATTAGTTAGGAGAACTTTTGGGTATTCGTTGAGCTCACCGGAGACGCTTTCTCTTATTGTTCCATTTGGAATGAATTCATACACCAACATCTGCTCCCCTTGGTCGCAGCAGAAACCGACCAGGGCTACTAGGTTCTTGTGATGAACCCTCGATAGCAACTCAATCTCAGTCTTGAATTCAAGTCCACCTTGCATCGATCCATGCTGGGCTCTCTTGATTGCAATCAATTGTCCTGACGGAAGAGTTCCTCTATAGACCTGAGAGGACACAGGCAAAAATGTCACTTGCTGTGTTGATGATAGAAGTTTGACATAGGATATATGGGAGGTTACCTTTCCGTATCCTCCAGATCCAATTTCATTAGACACTGAAAAGTTATGGGTGCATCTTTTTAGTTCATCATATGAGAACCATCTTGCTCCCTTCAATTTGGGTGCTTCGCTGCTTTCGTCTCCACTGCGTGCCCATGATGCTGAAATTTACAAGATATAGTAGCTTGTTTATGAACCTTAATTCTTCTAGCAACACTTGTTGATGAACCTTCTCATCATGAGGTTGTACACGGGACCACTTACCAAAAGGTCTGCTTAGTTCAACGGCCCTTTGAGCCCGTTTGCGCTGTCTAAAAGCGTAGATACTTAGAAGAAGAAGTCCAATTACCAAAAGTGCACAACCAGCAGCTATTCCAATGATCAAGCCAGTGCTCATTGTTGATTTTACTTTGCCCCCTAAATGATTTCTTTTGATCAGTATAAGAAAGGATGCCTCTTTTACTCTTAAAATAATTAAGGATGCAGAAGGTCACCTGGGAAAGGATATGGAGCTGCAATGAAATAGTATGGTCCAAATATTGGCGGAGGTTTGAATGTTTGTTTGCTCAAAGCAAATCCAATTTCCTGAATCTCGGATCTGTTGAAGTATATTCCAACGGGAGGGAAGATTTTTACTTCTAGCTGCATATATGAGTCATCATTAAAAAATGGTGCCTGAAGAAACACTGATCCGGGGGAAAGACTGAGATTTGTCCACAGGTGACTCTCCAGAGTTCGGAATATTGTGCTGTTTGACACATCTGTGAAACGGGGCGCTCTGAAGTACATCGTTCCCTCATAGGGGTAGGCGCACAGGCAGCTCTGAGGGTTGGGGCTCTGATCAGGGGAGCACGAGGTTGCTTTGCAATTTGCAAGACTCGTTGAATAAGGTGCTGATGGCTTTTGCTGAAGACTGCAATAGTTCGTGTCGGGACTTCGGTTGCATAGAGGGTTTCCTGTGAGCCTGCAGTCAGTGATGAATTCAGGAGCAAATTCATAAACAGGTGTGCAGAATGCAAGTATAATTAAGCTAAAATGATAAATCTGCGAGTGATCAGAATACTCACGTCAGAGTTTTGTTGTAGAGGTACGCGTTGAGTCCTGTAAGATCATTATTCTTGAAACTCACAAGTTGTAGAGCCTGGCTGATGTTATTGCCCATTTCAAGGGTACCGTTGAAGTTATTGTCATCGAGTATACTGTGAAAAGTCCACTAGTTGTTATGATCAAGTTATAAAGATTTTACTTATTCTTTTATGGATTTCACTTACACTTGCTGTAGTTGAGGGAAGCTGAACAAGATTTCTGGCACTGGCCCGTTAAGTCGTCCTGATTCTATCACTCTGGATGATGTTTTTAGTGAAATCAGCATATCGCAAAGAAGATTCATAATGCAAACTGGTACTTCATTGAACTTACAGAGCAGTCAGAGATTGCAGCTCCGAGAACCAGGCTGGACTGACTGAGCGATCAAAGGAATTATTGCTCAAATCCCTAATACGTTGCCATCAAGAGATTGTTCAGGTACCAAAACAAGAATTAGATTGCATGAAAGGACCTCTAGAAGTTATGTGAGCTCTTACACGTAGTTAAGATTATCCATCCCAGTGAGATTTGGCATCGAACCGGTTAACTTGTTATTCGCTAAATTTCTGAAATGGATGCAGGAAGGAAATGAATGTCTGCTGTCTATGAAGCAAAGGCATGCCATTTTGATACAAAAAATGATCCATCTTACAGTTCGTTGATTTTTGTAAGTCTGTTGAGTTCGGTTGGAACCGGCCCAGTTAATTCGTTCCTATCCAATCGACTGCCGAGAAAAGAAGAAACAAGTTATTGACGGAGAGCTGCATTGCAAAAGTTATATCTGATTTGAGGACACTTACAGAACCTCAATTGTTTGGACTAGACATATGGAAGCTGGAATTTTCCCTTGGAAATTGTTTCCATCAAAAAGTCTGCGGACGTAAAACAATGAGGATCAGTTGGCGTATCAGTCAAAATAAGTACATCATGAAGATGGGAAAAAAAATCAGCTTACACATGCAATAACGTCATGTTGGCACTAAAGAGATTCTCTGGGATGGAACCTGATAACTTATTCTTGTTGAAGTGGCTGTTAATTTAAAGACAATAATGCAGAAGAACCGATCATCCTCGAGAAAGCAAATAGCAGAGAAGAATTGTATTCCTATCCATAAAATTTGAATACCGTTTAGGATTACTTACAAGTGCTTCGTGTTGAGAAGCTGGTCCAGACCTGATCCACTTTCAGTAGAGATCGGAAGAGATCCAGACAACTGGTTATCCGCAATATCGAACCAGTAAAGATTGGAAAGCTTGCCCAAGGAAGCTGGGATACTACCTGTGAACTTGTTCGAGTTCAGAGCCCTGCAGAAGATATAGAACTTGAATGAGCTTTAAAGATTCAGTTTCCTGAAATATCTGAATAAACTTGCTTACAAATATGTGAGGTTTTTTATTGATCCAAGTTCCTCTGGGATGTTCCCACTGAAGCTGCACCCTGCCAAGATTCTGTGAAGAATAGCACGAAGTGCTGTGGGTTAAAAGCGTCGGGCAAGAACAGATGTTAAGCAAATTGAATTGGTTCATGTGGCTGGTTTGATGACTTCTTGCTTACAGGGTAGTAAGCTTCATGAGTTTCCCAATATTTTGAGTGAGCGGACCGCCGAGACCACTGTTGAAAGAGAGATCCCTGCAAGCATGTTTTGTTTTCTTGATCTCATGAAGCATGATTTTTACTGGCATCTCAATACGCAATAATCATCAAGTAACTTACAAGGTTTTCATCAAAAAAAAAAAAAAAAACTTACAAGGTTTTCAGTTCGCCAAGTGTTCCAATGTCCGAACTTAGTGTACCTTTGATGCTCATGCTTGACAGTTTCCTAACATATATAGATGTATATACAATTTAGGTGGAAACTTGCGGTACAGAATCAGAAACAGAGATTGAGAAGAGATCAGAGAGAGACTGACAGAGCTATCACTCTGGAATTGCTGCATGATACTCCCTCCCATGGAGTTCCGCAAGGATCATCCGTCCTCGTCCAGCTTGGAGGTGTGTCCTCCCACTCGCTCATCATCGAACGGAGAGCAGCAACTACAAAGGGACAGAAATAATAGCTGAGGGAGCAAGTCGAATTCTTTCTGAATTGTTCTTCATCATTCTAGCCATTCTCGACAGATGATGGAACTTTGATTTTTTCATTTTCTATGACTCTAAGGAATTCATTTTCTCTTGAAAGAAACTACTTCAGGCAGACGAACGCGAGGTGACTTCTCTTAAACTCAACGCTACTTCAGCAAGAGCAGTTCTTTCTTTTTGTTAACAAAGATCAAAGGGAAAAAGGAGGAGGACGTGCTTCCTCTTCTTCTTCTTCCTCGACGATCTTCTAAAGACTCGGATAAACGTGAACATGATGAACACTAGCGATCCTGTTCTTTATTTCGGACGTTGCTTGAATGAAAAAAAAACCGGAGAGAGGAAGATAGAAACAACAAACCATCTTGATCATTTGTGCTCGCTGTAGAGTTCTGAAACCCGAAGACAACGAAGGCAACAAAGAAGAAGAAGAAGATGACGTTCCCCATCTCAGCCTGGCTAACAGAGGATGAGCACCTCAACCAGGTATTAGAAGCTTTCTTTTCTTTCCTCTTCAATTACCTTGGCATGAACCAACAACACCTGCCATGATTCAGCTCATCATGCCTCTTCTGGTGGCACAGTGGAGGAGGAATCATAAGAACTCGAAGGCTTTTCCCAATTGCCTGTGCCTTGACTTCCAAGTCAATCAATCCTCGCAGGACTCAAAGAGTTTGGGTGGATTGGAACGAGCAATGATGTATTTGGCACTATGTAGGTTGGGGCCTTTTCCTTTTTCTCTTTCCCTGTAAATTTCTCCAGAACTTTTGTTGACCTCATCGACTGCTGGCACAAACAGGAAGTAGACGATGATGATGGCCGTCAACAATGAGCAGAAGAGGTGGAACAAATGCTTTAAAATTTAGATTGATCTCAGAACTGATTGGCCTACTGATTTTTAGTCAATGAAGTCAAATCTTTTGTTAATCAAACTGAAACTGATATTAGTGAAAGACTATAAAAGAGGAGTCAATTGATCAACCTGGATTTAAGTATATATATTTATCTTCACCCAATTTGGGAACAGAATCAATTGGAATGATCTTTGAAGTAGTGATAATTTGGAACAGCCTGTTCTTTTTTTCTTTTCTTTTCTTTTGGATTGAGGTGGTGGTGCTAACGGGGAAGAGTAGTTGTTAGGGTTTGTGGACCCTCTTCGGAGTCCCTTCTCTTGCACTGCTTGCAGCTGCACTCAATTTAAGACACCCAACTAACTTGCTTAAGCAATATTTCCTGGATGTGCATGGACTAAGAGCTAATAAATATCAGTTTAATTTTTGGTTGGGCTCAGTTCAATTAAGTTCGACCATGTCAACGATAGGTTAGGCATTAGGAAATGATTCAGGGATTAAAATATAAAGATCCAACTGTACCTATACTTTGTTTATAACATATTTTTTTTCATGAAGTATATATTTATTTGGTTATGATTCAACATCCCGCGCGAGGTAATATTAAAAATAAAATTAGAGAAAATAATATTTTAAATTTTATATTAGATTAGTTGGAATTACATGTTTAATAATATGTATTTATTTATTTAGTATTTTTCTTCATAAATTATTTATAATCATTGACATTGATATATTTATTTTTAGCTAAAATAGAAATTAGATCATAACACGAGTGAGTAACTGTTTTTGGATTATTGAAAAATAATACACATATATTATTTTAGTTGGATTTGATTTGATGGATTAATTAAAAAATGGAGCGCTTAATTTGATTTGGTTCAAATATATTGAGTTTAACCAGAATGGATTGACGATGAATAGTCAAATAAATTAAAAAAAAAATCCAACCGATGATTCGATGCACGAGATGGAATCTAATTTTGTAGTTGAACCGGTCAACAACGTCGATCTCGTGAATCGCCAAATAAGACTCGATCAAACCCAACTGTCGGTCACTTTAGTCAACGGAGCGTGCCTACGTCACTTTCTCATATTATCTCTTTTTTTCTTCCCTTTTTTTTAAAAAAAAATTATAAAAAAAACATGAATTAATGAACAGAGCAAGTCCGCTTGAACTGCAATTATTTATTAATTAAATCGAAAAATATCTAATCATCTTGCTAGGATTGTAGTTCGATGAACCTTTATTTATGACCAATTTAATGCCCGCTTTAAGAAAATTAGAGACACATAGGTGTGGCTAATTTAATTTTTAGGTCATATCTGAAGTAGGATTTGACATCAAAATTGAGGGGCATTAAATGGGATGTTGGTTGTGGTGTTAAATTTCTGTGTGCTTTGAAACAAACCCTAATCTTCCGATTAAGGCAACAAAATAAGATAAAACTTGGCTTCTACTCATCACGATTGATATTGATAAATAGTAGGTGGAAGGTTTGGGTACGCTTTAATGCTAAATTTAAGTCATCCTACGCGTACATAAAGATATTTTTAAAAAATAATATAAAGATCACGTACATCACAATCAATCTACTGCAAAAGCCTCACTGTTCTAATCCCTTAAGTGTTAAATTGCACGCTCCTCCTTGATCAGTGCATCTAAAATATTTATATAGAAATTAGTTTAGATTATTAAAAGGACATAAACCTTCAATGGTAATTCTTACACACTCAATTAAACAACAAAATTACACTGATACCAAATTAATTAACTCATATGCTTTTAAATGTTAATATAGATAAATTTTTATATAAGAGAAATCTATATATTTTTAGACTTATTTATTATTAGGGATTTGAACTTAAATAATACCTTATTTTAGCTCATTGTCCGGATGAATATAGTTTAAATACATTTTGGATAATGTTATAGACATATAGATTTAAATCTACTCTACAAAGTATTTTATACTTAAATTTTTTGAGTGGCATTAATCTTTTTAAGTTATCCTGCAACTTTCTTGGTGGATAAATTTCATTAAAGAATTATTTAATAACTCAAAGAGCTAATGTTAGCCAATAAAAATTAGGGAGCATACAACACAGGAATTATGATAACGATGAATTCCACTTAAAGCCTATCAATTAGTAACATCATGGTTTTGAAAGGCATGTCCTGAAATAGTGGGTAAAAAGGGGTGATAGTTTAGGGGATGGTATCCTTAGTTTGTGGGGCCATGAGGGGGGGCATTTTGAAACCCTACGAAAAGGAAAACAAAACTAGGCCGTGTGGAAAACGGACATTACATTTTTTTCCTTCCTCGGAGGGGGAAGAGAAGACAGGAAGGAAAGAAACTTGGCAAGACGTGCAACAAAAGACAACATCTTTCTTCCCTTTCTTTTGAGAGGAAAAAAAAAAAAAACAAAAGACCACATCACTGGATGTTACTTTCACAAGTTGCCTAGCGGATGTTTTTATTTGTTCATCAAATAAATGTTAATATGGATTTTTAAATTGGAACCGAATAGAAGCTTATCAAAATAAATTTCAAATCAAATTATGATTCAACTTTAATATGACTAGGAGATTAACAAAATCAGTGTAAGATGCGTGACGAAGATGAACAATATTGATAATATATAGTAACTATCTTACGTAAAAGTCTATTAATATTAATATTAAAAAATAGGAAGATTGAAGAGAAGAGAGTTGTTGAAAGGTATGGAGGTAATTAGTTATGTTTTATTATTTCTTACTCAAAATTTATATTTTGGCTTTTAAGACACGTACCGAGAAACTATAATAATTAAAATAATATATAATTTTTTTAAATTAATTATTAAAATTAAAAAAAACAATGAATAACTATAATTAAAAAATGAAAATAAAATGAACGAAATTGATGTGAATATATATATATATATAAAGGAGAGTAGGGTGGGAAGAGTAATGAATAACGAGTAGTTGGAGAGCGAATTATATTTATGACTATAAAAATGACATATAACTAATTTCTTGCATTCTATAATTGAATCTAAGATTTGGAGATGAAATGGAACCACAATCCAAAAGAAAAATCCAAAAGGTTGTTTTTAAAGCAAGGGAAGGTCACTGTTGAAACAAATTTAATATATGGCAAGCACAAATACAAATATAATATTCGACGTATTTTGATTTGAAAGCAAGGAGGAAAAAGTGCAGCGTATGTATGTCACTGTGAATTACTGTGAAATTTAAGCAATGCTTGCTGCTCCCCAAGCATAATTGCATGATTCCATTTTTTTCAAGAAAAAAAAAAATTTGTTTTCAGACAATATAAAATGCATCACAAATGTTTAATCTAATTGTAAAACTTTAGTTTTTGATGGGCCTGTTTTGGGCTCTCTTCCTTTTAAAAAAAAAACAAAAAACCCCTCGGTATAAGCAATTAATTGTATAATTAATTTATTAAAAATAATTATTGGGTTCGAATTTAGACCAATAAATTATATATTTTTGGTATTTTTTTATATAAATATTTACCCTCTCATACAAGACATCCAAATATTATAGTACCTAAATAAAATGCACTAAACACTACGGGTATGAGTCGTATAAAGACCCATTGAATTATAATATAGATATCACTTGGAAGACAATTAACTTCAGTAAAATGACATGACTTACACTCCACCTAAGAATAAGTAGCAACCCCATAGAAATTAAAATAAAAGTGTAATTTGAAAGAACACCTAACCAAAGATGCATAATTTAAATAAAGAGTTGTGCCCTTAGAATCATTATGGATTAGAAAGCTATTTAAGGAGAATTGACAAAACATCTACTAGAGATTGAAGAAGTATTAAGACAGATTTAAAAAGAATCTAGAAAATATAAAAATAAAGAGTATTATAATTGGGAGTAGAGTAACTAAAGTTTAGATTTTATTAATGCTTAATAAAAATTATATTTCCATCGTTCCTTTAGTTCTTAAAAATTCTTGCTTTCTTACTTTAGATGGTTGTAAAAATAATTGAGATGTAACACTTTTACACTTTCACTTATTTTTTTTAAATTTCACTTAAAAAATAAATAAATTTCATGCACAAGAGAATTTTGTATTTATATTACAAAACAATCAATTAAATTTCAAACCAAGATGGTTGGTGGTATGCATGAAAAGGTTGGCTTCTTCCCGTTGTTCACTACTTGATCAGATAACATGCAAAGTTTCTCCTCAAGCTCAGATCAAATTTCTTCCGCTCTGATGGAAAGCGTTCATGCTGAGGTCGATTTCATCATAAGAAGTGTGAGAAGGCCAGGTTTCAGCTCCGAACTCGACCTCGAACGAGGACTCCGATGCCGCCTTCTTCTTGCTCATTTCCAGTTTCGTCATAAGAACCTCGAATTCCTTCACGAGCTCGTTCGCCGTCGGTCGACGCTCCGACGAGTCTTCGAGGCATCTCATCGCCAGTTCGATGAATCTCCGCAACCCCTCATGGCTTGCGTTGAGGATCTTTGGGTCAATGAAGTCCTTGAGTCCGCACAGGTCCTTATCGTTCTTGTCCAGTGCTGCCTTCACCTCCTTGACGATGTACTTGCCCTTCTCGAACAGAGGCCTCGAGGTGATCAGCTCGATCATCACGACCCCGAAGCTGTAAACGTCGCTCTTTGCTGTAAATTGCTGAAGCATGAAGTATTCGGGATCGAGGTAGCCCTGCAAAACCGAGATATAAAAAGACAGGAACATGTTTATACTTTTTACCTACGTGCAAACGAATTCTTACCGGAGTTCCCTTGACATGGGTAGAGACATTGCTTTCTTGGCTGTTGATCACAAACGTCGAGAGACCGAAGTCTGCGACCTTCGCGATCAAGTTTTCATCCAAAAGGATGTTGCTGGACTTAACATCTCTGTGAACTATCGGAGGATTAGCGTGCTGGTGAAGATACGCTAATCCCCTGGCTGAATCCAAAGCTATCATTACTCTCCTTTTCCAGTCTAACTGTATACGGCTCTTCCCTGCATTTAGGACTCGGATTCAGTAGCTGCAGATACATTGGAAGATAGAATGTGTCTATTTAAGATCGAGAGCATAAAAATGCATACCTGAGAGGTTCATCTTCAGAGTTCCGTTAGATATGTATTCATACACCAGCAGAAGCTCACCCTTCTCGAAGCAAAAACCGACTAAGTCTACGAGGTTTAGGTGATGAACCCTAGAGAGCAACTCGATCTCGGTCTTGAACTCGAGTCCACCTTGCATTGAACCTTTTGCTGATCTCTTGATGGCAACTACTAGTCCATCTGAAAGAACTCCTCTGTAGACCTGGAAAGATGCGCAAAAGAGAAAACATGTAAAGGGAGAAACGGATGAGAAATGGGAGAGCAAAAGGATTTCAATCCTACCTTGCCATAACCCCCAGATCCAATTTCGTTGGCTTCAGAAAAATCGTTGGTACACCTCGTTAGTTCATCCAAAGAAAACGCTCTTGCTCGTTTTATTTGTGGTGCATCACCGACATCTTCACCAAATGATCCCCAAGATGCTGAAGCATACATGGCACATAGTATCAACAATTATGAATGGTTGAAACGCTTATGAGGACAGTTAGAAAGGAAAACAAAATTGGAGGCACATTACCGAAAGGATTTCTCAGGTAGATGGCTTGCAGTGCTTGTTTTCGCTGTCTTATGGCATATATTGTCAGCCCTGCTATAATCACTGCTGCGACAGAACATCCGACGGCTACTCCGATCGCCAAACCTCGAATCACTGAGCCATAGATCGAACACCACAAGCATCAAATGCATTTCCCAAGTTAATTTCATACAGGATAAGAAACACGATTCAGCTGTCTAATGATAATGTCGAGGACTCTGAACAGCATACCGCGGTTTTTTAAGGCATATTCTGAAGGAAATAAAACACTCGGTCCAACCTCATCTGGTAGAGCAAGGTCTTGAGTGTTCATATCTAAATAATTCAATATGTCATTCCTGGTGAAGGGCTCATTGTTGGATTGGCAGAACTCCACATCTACCCAGAGATATGAATTTCCATCAAAGAAGAAACCTTGAACAGAAAAGTTCACTCCAGTGTCCTTAAGTTTGTCCCAAATCCTCTTCTCCAGTTCTGGAAGATGTTCCTCCACATCGCTAAAGTAGGGTGCTCTAGACAGAATCTGCCCGGTGTATGGCCGTGAGCAACTCACATCATTCGCCCGATTGTATCGCTGACTTGGCGACTGAACCTTGCAATATTCAGTATTCCTTAGCTGAACGTTACCGCAAACTGGATTCCCCATGAGTCTGCACCATAACAGCGAGTGAGAAGTCGTAGTCTGATCATCGAAATCAAGATCGATCGAACTTTGGAACTCACTCTAGAGATTGGTTGTAGTTGGAAGAAAGTGTCACTGAGGTGATTGAATTGTTCTGCAGATGCACTCTTTTGAGTTGTGTGTTGAAGGTTGTGCTCATGTTGAGGGTGCCATTGAATGCATTGTTGTTAAGCATCCTAAAAAGTAATAGAAAAGTTAGTCGGATGAACTTAATAGGATCTTTAATTTTGTAATTTGTGATTAATACTCTTACACTTCCTGTAGACGAGGAAGGCTGAAGAGTAATTGTGGCACTTCACCGAGTAGTCCTCCGGACTCTATTTTTCTGAAACCACCATTTAGGGAAAGTAATTATTGGTTCAAACTGATTACAGATGAACAGACAGATCTTGAACTTACAAGGTGGTGAGGTTTTGCAAGCTTGACAACCAAGTTGGGGCTTTGGAAGGATCAAATGAGTTGTTACTCAAATCCCTGAAAGTGAAACAGTTCATACTTCATTGTTACTCAACATTTGAAAATTCCTGATCGAACTCGATATTTCACAAAAGTTCGAGTTTTTTAAGGTTAGATGGGACTTCTTTGTTTGAAAAAGAAGAAAAATCTTACAGGTAGTTAAGGAAATCCATTCCTGTTAGGTTGGGTATCAGACCGTCTAATTTGTTGTTTGCCAAGTTCCTATAATATAATAGCAAATGAATGATTAATTAAGAAGCAGAGTAAAATCAATCATGATGATGAATTGAAATTGAAGCAGCAAATAGTATATACTGATTGTATGGATCACTTACAGTACATGCAGATGTGTGAGATTTTTGATACCTTCTGGAACTGTTCCAGTTAGAGAATTATTATCCAAGCGACTAAAAGAATACACAAATCAATTAGTTAAGTTCCACATTATGATTTATTTTTGATAATAATTAAACATCGAGAATATGCACTTACAGAATTGTGAGAGTCCGAACAAAGCGAATTGACTCTGGAATTTCTTGAGTGAGGTTGTTGCTGTCAAGAAGTCTGAAAATTTTTTACATCTCAGGAATCAGTAACACTGTTTTAAGTTGATTAAATGATGGGAAGCCCCAAAACGGAAGCAAAATATTAGTTAGTGTTTTCTACTTACATATGCAGGGCAGAAAGATTGGAGTGGAAGAAATCACTTGGAATTGGACCTGATAACTGATTCATGTTCAAGTGGCTGCCAAGAAGTATTAGAGATGTCGGTAAAACGATTAGCACACTGATCATTGGGAGCCCGAGAAAAGTATGATTTAGATGAACAATGAGGGTTCCTGAAGGACAAGAAGAGACACTTACAAGTGCTGAGCTCGCCATAGCTGATCTAATCCTGTGGCCCCACCTGCTGATGTTGGGAGTGTTCCACTCAACTGATTGCTGGCGAGATCTAGGTACTCGATATTTGATAATCTCCCCAAAGACGCTGGTATTTTGCCACTGAATTGGTTCGAGTTCAAAGCCCTAAAGAATCATTTCAAAAGATTAGGAAACTAAAAGAAAAAAGATCGATCTATTACCATTGAGTAACTCAAATTTCATTAAGTTGAAGGATAAAGAATGTTTTTGAGATGATTACAAGATTTTAAGACTCTGAAGGTTGCCTAATTCATTTGGCAGGTCCCCGCTGAACTGGCAACCAATCAACCTCCTGTTGGACCAAGTAAAAGACATTGCAGGGTTTATTTTTGATCTTATTGTCTCTCATTTTGAAAGATGTTTTGAGTTTTGCCTGAGATTATGACATACAGAATTTGGAGCTGTTTCAGCATCCCAATGCTTGATGGAATTTGACCTGCAAGTTTGTTGTAGGAGAGATCCCTGCAAATTCAAATACTTCCAGATAAATCTGGGACTTATCTGAAAGAAAAACGAGTGAAGTTATTTAAGTTGCCTGATCATAAAAGTTCACTCACAAGGTTTGCAACTCAGTGAGGCTTCCTATTTCACTGCTCAAGCTTCCTTCAAGCCCCATGTTGAACAACTTTCTGAAAACCAAATTGATAGAGTTAGAACTTCAAGAGCAATTCAAATTTAAATCAAACAAACAAGTATTGTTTTTCCTTGAAGAATAGGAAGAAGATAAGAGAGAGAGAGAGAGTTTCAAGAACAGCTCACAGTTCTGTAACCCTTGAGTTGCTGCAGTTAATCCCCTCCCACTGGTCCCCGGATTCGCTGCAGGGATCGCCCGACTTTCCCCAGCTCGACGGTGTGTTCTTCCAGTTCTTCGACAGAGATCTAAGAGCAGAAACTGCAAGATCATTTTATTATCCGTAAGAGATGAACTCAGATTTATAAAAATAACTCAAAACGTAAACTTCTTCAATCTTCTGATAAGGAATTTAGAATGAACGATTAGCTACCATCTCCTTGGTCTGTGCTGCTTGAATTTTCCTGAATTCCATTCATGACGATGATGAGCAGAAGGAGGAGCTCCTTTTTCATCGCCATGCTCGCGGCCTCCCAGAATACTTCTGCGGTCGCGGGTGCAATAAAAAAGAGACGAGGAAGAAGGAAGTATGATATAGCCGACAAGAATTATACTTTTTGATGGTTAAATAATCTGCAGGATATGAATTAATTTAATCTAAAACTATCAGATGGGGTTTGAAATTTATGTGAATTTGAACTTTACTCGGTCACAAGATTAATCTGGTCAACGATTGGATTTGTTGGAAATAAATTTATCCAACCAACTTTGGAGCCGCGTCCACAAAACTTGGAGCCGCGTCCACCAAGGAATAAAAAATTAAATCTTCTTGAAGCAGGTGGGAGAATCAAACTTCCTGGTAGCGGAGACAGTTAGAATTGAGTTTGTTTGGCTACTATATCTTAGTTTATTGGTGGTGATCTAAGATCATGACGTTTCTCTTGGAAATTTCCATCGGTTTATTAAAGAAAGCGTCAAACCGTGGTTTGATTCTCTCTAGGATCTTAGCCCCTTTTACCTAAAGGTAGAAGGAATCGTCGGTCTCGTAACACTCTCACTAAACCTCAAGCATCCAACTTTGACAAATCTGATACAATGACTAATTGTGCGTTTAACTTTTCTAAATGGGTGATTAATCAAGCAACCCCAAAGTGTAGTGGCGATGACCTACTTGATTAGGTCATAATTCTCCAAAGTCAACTTTGATAGCCATACAATTCAATTCATTGTCGATTCACATCTTTTCATTTCAGATTGGTGATGAATGCAATGTTTTTGCAAAAAAAAAATCATCGACACGCAACACATGCTTGTATTTGTAAATAAGATATCTATTTGACAACTTTAATCACACAATTCTTTTTTTCCACAGCATACATGATCTCTAAATTTTGATATAATACACTGGAAAAAGGGATTTTAAAAAAAAAAAAACTGTAGCTGACGAGAAAGATGTTGAAGTTGAGTTTGTTCTCAATCCAAGTTCTTCAAGATCATATCAATTTCTTTGGCAACTTCATCCATTGTTGGTCTTTCTTCTGCAAGCATTTCTGTGCATCTCAAAGCCAAGTCTATGAACCTCTTGAAACCCACAAGGCTTTCTGGTTGTGATTCCAGAAGCACTTGATCCATCAGCTCCCTTAATCCATAGTATTCCTTGTCATACCTATCCACTGCGTTCTCCACCTCTCCGACAATATGACGTCCGCCCCTCATCAGTCTTCCACCGGTTATGATCTCCAGCATTACAACACCGAAACTGAATACATCGCTCTTTGCAGTCAGTTTGTTGGTCCTGAAGTACTCGGGATCGAGATAACCCTGTCAAGTTTGACAAGAAAATCGATGGTCAATAATCAGTTACGCAAGCATTCTTCCATTTGTGAGCTGCAAACAATCCTCCACTACTTTTCTCCCCATCTAAAACTTGTATGACTGAAACTAATTTTGGATTGAAGAAAAGTTAGAAAATACTAGTTTCAATTAGCAACCATCTCACGCTAGTTTGGATCGAGGATTTGATCGTGCCATGGAGTTTGAATGCTTACCCATGTTCCCTTGACATAGGTTGAAACATTGCCCATCTCTACTTCTTTCACCAACTTTGAGAGGCCAAAGTCTGCAACTTTCGCATTCAAGTTATCATCCAAAAGGATGTTGGTTGGCTTGATATCCCTGTGAATTAATGGAGGATTAGCATGCTCATGAAGATACGCTAAAGCTGTAGCCGAGTCCAGAGCTATTTGAATTCTTGTTTTCCAATCCAATTGTATATATCTTGAGCCTGTATTCGATAAGGTTAATCCATGTTAGAATAAAATTTGAATCTTGAAAATTAGGAATTCCTCCAAATTTATCTTGGAGATGTTACCGGTCAGATTCTCGCTCAAAGTTCCATTCGAGATGTATTCGTAAACCAGAATCCGTTCGCCCTTTTCATAACAAAATCCTATGAGTTCTATGAGGTTCTTGTGATGAACCCTAGAAAGTGATTCAATCTCTGTCTTGAATTCGAGTCCACCTTGCAAGGAGTTCTTCTGCAACCTCTTGATGGCTACTATCTGCCCACCCGAAAGTATTCCTTTGTAGACCTAAATAGAGAAACTGATATATGATTCAATCTCTGATACATATCATGTTTGTAGGTATCAGCATGGCGATTCAAAGTGACGATTACCTTGCCATAACCCCCTGCTCCAATTACTTGAGAGTTTGAAAAATTCTTAGTAAATTTCTTCAGTTCATCATACGAAAAGTATCTCACTGCCTTTTGGTGTGGTGCATCACCAGCCTCTTCATCACCATTGGAACCCCATGAGGCTGAAAAAATGAAGAAAACTATTCAGATAGTAGAAAACTATAATTGTTCCGTGAGCTTATACTTATTTGGAATAAATTACATTGATATGAAATGATTCATCAGCTCAAGATGGAAAATTTATTGGATCAGTATACTACAGTACCAAATGGATTGCTTTGATTGATAGCTAGCTGAGCTTGCCTCTTCTGTCGAACAGCATAACATCCGATGCCCCCAACAGCTATTGTTGCAGCAGCAAAACCAATCACCAGTGCTAGGATTAGAACCTTGTTCTCTGAGAGTGATCACCAGAGTTGCACAGGAATTGTTAATAATTCAAACGATAAGAAGTAATTCTAAGAATTTAGACATTACAACATACTTGGCTCTCTGCATTGATATTCAGAAGCAGCAAAATAAAATGGCCCAAATTGTTGTGGTAGTGGATTATCAGCGTCAATTTCGTCATTCAAATCAAGTGTGTTCAGTATGTCTTTTGTGCTCAAGCATCTTGCAGTTGAAGGGCAAAACTTCAGCTGAATTTGCAGATACTCTTCAGCAGTGAAAGAGTAACTTGGAATCGATAAATTGTATGCCCCTTTAAGAACATTGGTAATTTTATCCCGCAGTTGTGGAGTGTATGATGCAGCATTTGTGTAACTGAAATAAGGTGCTCTGAAGATCGATTTGACTTCATACGAAAATGAACAGCTCATGTTATCAGTAAAATTAGTTGTAAGGACTTGTATTGGACCTTGGCAATAGTCTGTTCCCTTTATATGAACATTATCACAAATGGGATTTCCAACAAGTCTGCAGGCATCAAGTTGGAAAAGGTTCATGAAAGAAGAAGGAAAACTTGAGAATAAAAGCATAATTTTTACATGTGCTTACAATAGTGTGTCTTTGTAGTTGGAAGAGATTGTAACCGAGATAAGCAAATTGTGCTGGAAATCCACCAGCTTTAGATCCTTGCTGAAGTTGCTTCCCATATATATGTTACCAGTGAATGAATTTTTGCTAAGCCTCCTGCACGTTGGTTATGATTGAAGAAACATATCAATGAGAAAGTTAAAATTTCTTTTCAGTTATTGAATATTCTTACACTTCCTGCAACATTGGAAAGCTAAATAGTGTTTCTGGAACATTGCCTTTAAGCCCTCCTGATTCAATAACTCTGATGCAACGAACAGGTTATTATTGGTTTAATTTACTGGCTGAAGAAAAAATCACAATCACAGAAATAAAGAGGGTGCATTTTGGTGAACTTACAAAGTTGTGAGATTTTTTAGTGGATCTGAGAACCAAGCTGGAACCTCTGAAGGATCAAATGAGTTGTTGCTTAAGTCCCTGTGGTTAATTACTTTTTGAAATAGGTATTTCAAGCTTTGTTAAAGTGGAAATTATAGAGTTTCATGAGTTACAGATTCTTACAGATTCCAAAGCAAATGCATCCCAGCCATATCTGGCATCGGTCCAGTTAGCTTGTTGTTTGCTAAATTTCTGAAATAAGTAGCAAAAAGATATCAGTGTTGATAGCTTCAAAGGAACAACTGCAAAGTGTCATAGTGCATGTAATGATTCAATTGTCCACTTACAGTACGTTGAGCTGCGTCAGATTAATGTTGATAGGAGGAACTGATCCATTTAAAAAATTGTTATCTAGGCGACTGAGAAAAGGGGAGCAAATGAGCTGAAAAGACAGTATTAATGGATGATATAAGCAAAAAACTGTACTCCAGTAATTGAACACTTACAGAACTTCAAGCTTTCGGAGAAGTCCTATTGACTCTGGAATCTCTCCAGAAAGGTTGTTTCTGTCAAGCAATCTGAAGGCAAGGAAGTGTTTCTTAATTAAGTGCACAAGAGCTAATCTAATTGAATTTAGCCACCTGTAGTAAGTCAACTTTCACTTCCTTGACACGAGATTGACAAAATTGACATTTTACTTTCTTCTTTACCAAACTGCGTTCTAAGTAGCAAAGTTGTAACTATATATAAAGTGGATAATGAAATAACAAGGTTCGAAACGTGCTGAATCAAGTGAATACAGGTGGACAAAGTGATACAAAATAGAAGAAAAACACAGGAAAAAGAAAAATTTGCCTGTAGACCGAATAAAATGAAGCCTACAGTGGAAATGATGGAGCTTACATGTGTATAACCTTCATATCCGCCCTGAAAAGACTTTTGGGAATTTGACCTGATAAGTTATTGTTGTTTAAATGGCTGCTAAGAAGAAATCAATTAATTAATTAATCCTTTTCATCATTGAAGGCATAATTATTTCTTTATGAAGTGGGGCTTTTTTTTTTTGAATTCAAGTTTATGAAGTGAGGCCTTTTTTCTGAATTCAAGTTATTGGAGTGAGGCTTACATGTGCAAATTGTTAACCAGCTGGTCTAACCCTGATCCTTCAGTTTCCGAAGTTGGGAGAGTTCCATCCAACTGGTTGTTTGCCAGGTCCAGCCATTCAAGATGGGAGAGTTTACCCAGAGACGGTGGTATTCTACCACTGAAATGGTTTGAATTTAAAGACCTATAACAGATGTTGAAGTACAATTAGAATTTTGTGCTTATATCAGAAGTTTGATTAGAACAGTACCACGGGGGATCATATCCTCACAAGATTTTCAGCTGAGACAGATTGCCTATTTCATCAGGAATACTACCACTGAACTTGCAGCCAATGAGTATCCTAGAAAATAATGCAGAGATCAGTTCCTACTGTTTTGATATATGTTCCAATAGAGGTGAACGATTTACTTCATTGATATGCATACAATTTTTGAAGCTTCCCCAATCTCCCAATACTTGGAGGAAGTTGACCTACAAGATATCGGCTGCTCGAAAAATCTCTGCATAATGTAAGTGCCAAAATCCAAATTATGTTAGATCAGCATATACCATAAATATACATAGAAAGGATTGAAATCCTTGGAAACAAACAGCATTTCATTACTGAACTTACATGATCTGCAATTCTGGAAGGTCCCCGATGGCATCGCTCAGAGTACCCTCAATACGCATGTTGAATAGCCTCCTGGAAGCATTTGAATTAGGATCAAAAGGGAAAAACTGAGATGCCAACCAATTTACGTTTAGGGCAAACTCACAGCTTTGTAACCCTTGAATTGTTGTTATTGCAGGAGACTCCTTCCCATTCATCATTACATGGATCACTTGAGTGCCTCCAGCTTGCAGGTCCATTCCTCCATTGGTTGTACAGAGACTTAAGAGCATTCACTGTCAGTGTCCATTCCTTCTAATTAGTCCATAGCTTATGGCTCGTATCTTGTCTTTTATTTCTCTTCAACAAAGCTATTCTCAACATTCTGCCTTATTCAAATCATTTTTCTACCTTATAGTGAATCACTTGAAGAAAAAAACAATCTTCACCGGATATATATATATATCAGTTTAAAGGCCAGCAAATTATCAAACCTCTTTAGAACCAGTCCATGCCCTATTCTCGTTAATAGAGAAAGAGCCCTAAACCATGAAGTATGCTATAATTTCTACAAGTTCAGAGAAGGAACTAGGAAAACTAACCATCATCTGGGTGTGTGCTACAGGATCCATGTGGGAGATTATCAAGGCACATGAACAACAGCAGCAGCAGCAGCAGAAGAAGAGGATACCTTAATCCCCCCAGAGCCATTATGTGTACCCTGCAAGAAGTTGCCATATCTATTAGATCATCGATCATAAACTAAGACAAGCACAGGAGTCCATCAAGATGCCATGCCTTCGTTTCTTAGAGCTTGGCTTGCCCTCTGACAAGGGAAGACAAACTGCAGATTTTTGGGGAAAGTTGAGATGCAGGAGAAGTTTTGGTGAAAGGCATTCAAGAATGAAAATTATGGCAAACATTCCAATTCGTGTGGAATAGTCAGATAGTGGGAAGTTGACTTAGATGTATTATTCGATCATAAAATGTCTAATGAATCGTTCATGTTTGTCCACAATAAGAGAGTACGATGGAGATAGACTGATTCACTTGTCAAACAAGGTAAACGTATCTCAGTCTTGGCAGGTTATACATACATCTCCTGGAATTTTTTTTTGTTCATTATTTCTCACCCAACCACGTGAGCCTAAAAATATACAACCCTAATTTTATACTATCAAATTGTCTCTCTCTGTTGCCTTCAGCTTTGACTAGTAGTATATAAATATCCAACCACCATATAAATGCTTATATCTACTCTAAATTTTTGAATAGATTTTTTTATCAAAAAATTATTTTGTACACCTGAGCGATACAGTATATTAAAATTCATGATTCACTTATTTTTTTCATAAATAAATATATGCATGCTCTTTAAAGCAGCTGCTTGTGTCGGTTGCTGAATTGATTAGAGAACAAAGTCTTAATTAGCGTACAAAGCTTATAATTCATTTACGAATGGATCTTGGAAGTTGCCCATTCAAAGACGGCAACAGGAATTATGATGGATGAGGAGTTATCTTGAGGTGGTGGTTGAAGCCAGCAGCTGTACGTAAAGAATTGCATGCTAATTTTTATCCGCGTCAGGCAAAGTCAACAGCGTTTCTCATTTCCACAAAAAAATAAAGAAGTCAACAGCATGCCTTTGAACATGATTTATGAACTACGTCAGCAAACAGTGACTTTGAAAAAAAAGAAGAATGGGTATTACATCCATTTTTTTGTTGTGCCTGCATTTGATATTATTTAATATCTTTAACAATCTCCATCTGAATCAAATAAAAAATTATATATTTTTTAATAGTCATGTATATATCATATAGGGAATTAATTTTACCCTTAATAAAAAAATAATTTAAAGGTATTCTAAGAGCTTTTCACTTCCAACAGATAAGAATTCCCAGAAAAGTCAAGAGCAACCTCTTCACTTTTACTTAGACTCTCAATTTTTTATCATTATTTTTAACTCAGGCATTTTCCTCCATTAGAAATTAACATATCATGTCCCCTCTCTTTCTTTCTTTTTTCTATTTTACCCTCTTGCACAAATATTTACGCATGTGGCATAAAAGCAGGACCCCACTGCATAAAATAAAATAAAAAACAAATTTATATATATTTATAATTCCTTCTTATTTTCAGTCTCCAGATACAATACATGCTGTACATCTCACTTTGAAGATAATGCAGGATTAAAGGTAATTGAGAAATTATCCTTTTTCTCACGTAATAATACAAGCATTTGAGTCTTAGTGAGTAGATTTGGAATCCATCTTCATACCTTTGGATTTAGGATTTAGAGGTTGATCTGTTTCCTTCATAAATCTTCAAAAGAGCATACTGCACATGGATCTTGATGGTTCCAACTGTGATTTCTCATATTATAATAGAGGAAGTCTTACTGCTGCACAAAGAATTAATTGTCCCCATGGAGAAGAATGTGGTTATATAGAGGTACCTCGAAATGGTGGATGATAGATAAGCGGCCAGGTTGAACTTTTGATATATACAGATAAGAACAGCAGTGGTACTGAACCAGACAATTTGATGTCTACCTCTTCAGCAAATATTGATCACTGTTATAGCCAGTTTCACTTGTCACCCCACTGCTAAATGTCGCCCCTTGTTCATCAAAAAATTGTTGAGGGCCATCACTTGGATTTCCAAAATAAATGGCAGACGGTGATCTCGGATCAAAATCACCCTTCGACACACTGTCCTTTAATATAACCTCGATCTCCTTCACGACATCGTTCATGGTTGGTCGGTTCTCGGAGGACCCTTCAACACATCGCAGAGCCAACTCTACGTACCTCTTGAAGCCAACAAGGGTTTTGGCGTTAAGCAGCAATGTTGGATCAATTATGTCCCTCAGGCCATAGAATTCCACATCGTCCTTGTTCATTGCCATCCTCACCTCGGAGATGATGTGTTTGCCGTCAATTATGGGTAGCTTAGCAGTCATCAGCTCAAACAATACGACCCCGAAGCTATAAACATCGCTTTTTGCAGTCAGTTGCTGGGTCATCAGGTATTCAGGATCGAGATAACCCTGCAAATTAAAGATCAATGGAAGAAGAACAAATGTGCTTAATCGCATGTTGCATGCAGAACTGGATAAATTATGAGTCTCAAGGAGGAAATGCTAGCTAGCTTACCGGTGTGCCCTTGACACCAGTAGAAGCATGACCCTTTTCAGTTTCAGCTACTAAGGTTGAGAGACCAAAATCTGCGACTTTAGCTATCAAGTTGTCATCCAAAAGAATATTGCTTGATTTTATGTCTCGGTGAATGATCGGAGGTTTTGCGAGTTCGTGAAGATATGCAAGCCCTCTGGCTGAATCTAGAGCTAAGCCAAGTCTCATTTTCCAGTCCATGTGCATTGTTTTCTTCCCTGGAGTTGGAGTTAACAGTTCAATCAATGTTACTACCACTCGCTGCTAGTTAGATGAAAATTATAATGGAAGAACTCGATTGAATATAGTTGAGGATTATACCTAACAAGTTCTCGGCTAATGTTCCGTTAGAAATGTATTCATATACAAGTGTCCGTTCGCTCTTTTCAAAGCAGAAGCCTACGAGTTCCACAAGGTTCTTGTGATGAACCCTAGACAGCAGCTCAATCTCTGTCTTGAACTCAAGTCCACCTTGTGAGGAACCTTTCTGCAATCTCTTTATCGCAACGATCTGCCCATCTGGCAGGATTCCTTTGTAGACCTAGAAAGAGATAAATCAAATCAAGCATTTTTTTTCTTCTGCTTTTTTTAGCACAATCAAAACCCGAAGAAAAACATTTTAATGTTATTTCGAAAATGAAAAAGATAAAGCAAAAAGGCCATATAACAGAGGACTAAACAAGTAGGCACAAGTATATATCTTAGAACACAGTTTCTTACCTTGCCATATCCACCTGCTCCAATTTCATTCTCTTTTGCGAAATCGCCAGTGAAGTTCCTTATTTCATCCATGGAAAAATATCTTGCTAACTTGATCTGCGGTGCAGCTCCATTTTCTTCACCATTTGATCCCCAGGATGCTAAAAGTAATGGAGTGCGAGAAATCATCAGAAAACCTTAGTTACAGGTTAGTGCTTAAACTCAACACAGCCCTCATAAACTAAGACAATACAAGTTTTATTGAGTTTTTTTTTTCATCAAATGAAACTTTAAACTATGAGAAAATCATCAGAAACTTCATAAATATCTCGGCTTATGAACATCCATCTCAATTCAAGAACCAAAAAAGAATTCATATGATAACAGTTCTCTTGCCTACAGCATGGGTAATTATTTGCAAAAGGAAGTGTCACATGATAATGATATTCTTGGAGGGTACATTACCAAAAGGGTTGTTTACGAAGATAGCCTTCTTAGCTCTCTTCCGCTGCCACACAGCATATATTCCGAGTCCCATGATGGTGAATGCAGCAGCAACACTGCCAACCGCTACCCCAATCGTCAAGCTTCGATGCCCTACAAGTCATTATAACAGAGCGCTAATATTATGCCCAAAGAAAGCAACAGTAGCTCTTATGCTAATTATGCAAGAAGATGTACCCTTGTTATCATATATATATGGCATGGCAGAGAAGAAACATGGTCCATAAATTTCCGAGAGGTTGAGACGTTGGCTGGTCAACTCAAACCACGAGAGTGTCTCATTCGGGGTAAACGATCTTGAATTCTTATGGCAAACTCGCAACTCTACTTGGAGATAGTTATTCTCATCAAGGGAGTAATGCCCAAAAGAGGGGATTACTGGAAATTCACTAAGTCTACTTGAAACAGTGTTCCGCATATCTGCAGTATTGCTGAAAAGGTTGAAGTCACTGAAAGAAGGAGCTCTGCAAACAATCGGTCCTTGGTATGGGTGTGAGCAACTAGGGAGTTCGATCAAAGGTGGTGGCAGAACATCTTGCTGACCGCAATATTTTGTCCCCCTTAGTTGTTCATTTGTGCAAACTGGATTGCCCTCGAGTCTGAAGGCATGGATTGAGTTGAGGCAACTTAGATAAAGCTTCAAGGAATGATGATGAAACTTTTTTTTTCAGATAACGACACTTCAAGATGCCCTTACAATATGTTTTTACTGTAGTTGGAAGAGATTGTAACTGCAGTAAATTTATTGTTCTGGAACTCCGCTATCTGCAGTTCCTGGCTGACATTGCTACCCATGTCGAGAGTACCATTGAACAGATTGTTGTTAAGCTTCCTGTAAGTTGACCAGCATTCATCACATACTTTTTGAATGAAGAGAGAAAGAAAACATAGATTTTCCTTTTTGCCATGAAGTCTTACACTTCTTCTAGCTTAGGAAACCCGAATAGTGCTTGTGGCATTTCCCCATGAAGATTCCCAGACTCTATAATTCTGATGCAACCAACAAATCACTTTATTTATTTTAGGAAAAGGAAGCAAATTAACGGAGGTCATTGCATCTTGTATTAATTAAAACGCTAGCTCAAATCAAGGTAACAACACTGGTACGTTTGATTCTATTTGCAAACAGGTGATCTTACAAAGTTCTGAGACTTCCTAAATTCATGAACCATGCTGGAGCTCCCGATGGACTGAATGAATTATTGCTCATGTCCCTGCAACAAATATCATGAAATAATAGTTCTTAGCTTTCCTAAACTGCAAACATGGAAGTAATTGAATCAATAGATAAAAGAAGATACTCTTACAGATATCTGAGCCTGCTCATCCCAGTTAGATTTGGCATAGGCCCAACTAGATGATTGTTAGCTAAGTTTCTACAACAAAAGCAAAGAACTCATGAATCTAGTAACAAGTGAATGGATTGTCATGTACGGGGTGTCTTTTTTAGTACTTACAGGTAATCAAGGGATGTGAGGCTGCTGATACTAGAAGGAACAGGTCCATTAAGAGAATTATTATCTAAACGACTAAAGAAACATGACAAGAATTGAATTCATTAGATATAAACAACCGATATCACACTATAGACAGAACAGAGATTAGTAGGTTGTCTTAGTGTACTCACAGGACTTCAAGTGTCGTGACAAGACCTATCGATGCCGGAATTTCCCCAGAAAAACTGTTATGATCAAGAAGTCTGAAATGCAAACAACTGTTAGTGGACTGAACAATTTTAGAGTGACCATGGAGGATCTATTTTGGAATTTTAATGCTTACATATGTATAGCACTCAAATTCGACCTGAAAAAATCACTTGGAATCGGGCCTGATAATTTGTTCTGGTTCAAATGGCTGTCAAGCAATAGAAGATATATTGACATTCTTGCTCAAATAACACACTGACCAATATATGAAAACTTCAAGAATAAATGGGGGTTACAAATGCTTGTTGTTGACTAGCTGGTCTAATCCTGGAGATCCGTTTGTTGAAGTTGGGAGAGTTCCAGTCAACTGATTATCTGCCAAGTCCAGCCACCCGAGTTTGGAGAGCTTACCCAGGGAAGCTGGTATTCCATCAGTGAACTTGTTCGAGTTCAGAGATCTGGATTGTTGACCAAAATGAGAGAATAAATCCTTGTTCTTCATGTTTGTTTGCAATTCATTGGAATGAACATGATTGCAAAGACTTACAAGACTTCAAGATTAAGTAGATTTCCTACTTCAGTTGGGATTTGACCATTGAAACTGCAATTAATCAATCTCCTAAATGATGAAGGGAAAATACTGAGGTTATCCCAATTCTACGGCAATTTTTATCATGGATGACAATAGATACTTTTACTGGACTTACAGGGTTTTAAGCTGTTTCAAGTTTCCGATGCTTGTTGGGAGTGGACCATCCAAATTGTGATTGAAGGAAAGATCCCTAAAGTAGTAGATTGTCAAAATCATGTCATATTTTCGTCAGTTCAATCAGCCCAAATTAGGTATCAACAAATATGAATTTGACTTGAAAGAAAAACAGTAGTTAACAGCATTTACAATCTAAAGAATGGCACTTACAAGTCTACCAATTCAGTAAGGTCTCCTATGTTGCTGTTCAATTGACCCATAATATTCAGGTTGAATAGCTTCCTGGAAATATTGAAATCGGTTAATGATGATACACCTAATATGCAAAAGATTCACAACGGCAACACAAGCTTACAATCCTGTCACATTTGATTTGATGCAAGTGACTCCTATCCAACGGTCATCACAGGGATCACCGCGCCTCCAGTTTTTGGGCGTATTCTTCCATTGCTTAGAGAGAGACTTGAGAGCAGAAACTGTCCATGTTCAGCAGTCATAGTTAATGACACAGATCCTCTCTTCACATACAAGTTCATTTTAATCTCTCACTAACAGCTCATTCGAGTAGCAATCAAAAGAAGCCTGAAGTAGATACTCAAATCATTTAGGGTTTTTTGAAAATAATATTCTGTCCTCATAAACAGTGTACCATGAGTCAAGCTTTAGCTTCCTAATCATTTAGGGTTTTTTGAAGTCAATAATATTCTGTCCTCATAAACAGTGTACCATGAGTCAAGCTTTAGCTTCCTAATCATTTAGGGTTTTTTGAAGTCAATAATATTCTGTCCTCATAAACAGTGTACCATGAGTCAAGCTTTAGCTTCCTAAATTTAGACCAAGCGCAAACTCGTGTCAGCTACAATCTAGGCTCAACCTCAAGCTCTACTTAACACTCAATTTGAAGCCGTTTATATTGCTCTCAGAATGATTGTCTCATTTTGGTTGCTTATCACACATGGCCTGAGCTCAGCACAATTGTGTCGGTTCTCTGTTCAACTTTTGCAGAGATTAGGCATAGCTTATTTGTGTTATATACTTCCAAGCTCGAAACATTTATATATATATATAGTATATATAAGACAAGCCTTTTCAGCAGCATGAGTCAAGCTTTATGTTGATAAAGCTCAAGCTTGGCTAATTTAGAAGTTGAATTAAGTCGAGATGTTGAGCAGCTCCACTAGTTTGCAGATATTTCTATATTTTGCTTCTCGCAAATCCCTTGGAAAGTCATTTAACATCTACATCGTGCCAGTTAGAAAACTCTTAAATCAATACCCGAACCAATTGGGATGTCTGACAAACATTATTGAGTAATCACCCTAAACCTGGAAGCATGCGCCCATGAAAAATCATTCTTAACCTCCCAAAGTAGCAGAAAAAAGAAAATCATGAACTATTTCAACCTACTGTTAAAAAAGATCAAAAGGGTTACCATCTCGAGAATTTGTGCTGCTGAATCCTGGTCGAAAGAAGCTCATGAACAACAATAACAAGAAGATAAGCCCTTTCATCACCTTGCCTGCCATCAAAAAAGGAGGTGGAGAAAGTCCACTGCCGACTTTTAGAGATTTAGAGGAGTTGAACAAGGACACAGGCTTTGTTTTAGAGATTGATGTGTTCTATATGGCTGGTTTTTGCCTCCGCTTCCGAGTTATTGGAGATGATGACGAGATCTTAAGAAGGAAAGTATTGCAGAGGATGCAACTTTTATAGAACACCGAAGAAGAAGACCAGCTCTTGTCTAATGGCATGGAGATTACCTGGTCTTTGAACTGGGTCCATGAGGGTGATGAATCGGCCAACAGAAACTACTTCTTGTTGGGCAAAATAAGTTAATGAATGGTTGATCAAAGCAAGTTCTTAAACTTTCGTCAGAAAAATTTGCTGTGTTCGTTGATGCTGGCTCTTGCCTCCTTTTCCGAGTTATTGGGTGGGAATGATGACAATAGCTTAAGAAGGAAAAAGTACTGCGGGGGATGCAAATTTAGGCACGGAGAATACCTGGTCATTGAGAACTGGGTAAAACCCTGAAGTGATGAATCGGCCAACAAATTATTTTTCTGGGGGATCCTCAAATGAAACAGATATATGTGGTCAACCGTGAGCAAAAGATCACCAAAACTTAGATTCGTTCAAACTTTGCCGCACAAGAAAAATAAACGACATCTAAAGGTTGACCAAAGCAAGTTTTTGCACAGTGATTAGAAGCACAATTAAGAATTAATTATGCAGTAGGTTGAAGGTACGTAAGCAACATTTGACTATGTAAGTATAGCAAGTCCATGCAGATATAGCTAAAGCCCAAGTTTCCTTTCCCACTGTTTCTTTGCTTTCTTATTATTTCTACCAAACATTTTTTATTATCAACATTTATATTTTCATTTAAAACCAGGCATAGAAATATAACCCAGAATCCAACTTAAACTCATTTTTTAGATCTTTCCCTAACCCAAGAAATTTAATCAGATTATGTTTGAGAGCTATGTCTACCCAAGAAATTCAACTTGGACCAATCAATACAGTTAAAATTTTGACCACTGTGCAGCATGTGTTACTCATCTAGTTAGAGCAAAAATCTCTTAACAAGGTGGTCATCAGTTCAAGAACCATGAATATTAAAAAAAAAAAAGAATACAAATTTGATCACCAGATAAAAGTTGAGAACTAATTCAACCAAATAAAATGTGAACAAGTTTTTTCTTTCAATTGATGATTTCAAAAAATTGGTTCATATATATACCCCCTTAACGTTAGTTCCATAACCAAGGGTTTTCAAAGAAGATTAAGGGAATACAACAGGACGAGTCTATCTGGAAGGTTGAATATTCTTCTTGGCACAGTTATGTTTCTAATATTCTGGTTGAGACGTCCAACGCCATCACAATCACTAAATTTACTGGAAGAACCGAGTCAAACCCACTGCGCCTAATCATCAACAAATCAATTAGTCCTCCTCTTCAACATCACATCACCTAGAAACCCCTCCGCAGCAAAATTACTGCAACATATATGAGAATTCAGTCATTTAACGGACATTGCAAGTGTAAGATCAAGAAAACTACTCGTGACTCTTTTGGTTGCTCACAAAATAGTTTGTTGTTTGTCCAATAAGTAACTTATTAGGAGGTTAGTTGTCTTCTAATGGTTTACTCTTTTCAGATCTACTTTTAGCGGGGCTCTAAATGTTGTAAATAGATATAGAACTTGAAATGACCATACATTTTACTGGTGGCATGGGATGCAAATAATATAGCTTATTATGGTGATTTTTTTAATAAAAAAATAGTCATTTAAAATTATCGTTAATATATACTGTAGTTAGACGTGCTTGCATCCAAGCAACTTGAATCAACCCCAGGTGCTATTTGCATCATTTGTTTAGATGCATGCAATTCTAACTGAAGGTAGTCAAATATTTCCTTGGTCAAAACTTACTTTTTATAGCACAAGGAAATGGTAAAGGAAGGATACAGTTGACTTAACATTAGGCAAATAATTCCAGGGCTCACCTTAAACAACAACATCTGAAGCTGGCAACTCATTTGAGTTTTCTGCTTTAGAAGAAATTGAACCAGAAGCACCATCTCAACCATGAATCGTGCATGGCTAGTCATAGTTTGATTGCAGCTAAGAGATCTTACACGTTTCCCTTCTAAAAAATGGTTCTCTTTCCGATTCTGGGTTGTAGCTGAATACTTTGTAAGTACTTAGTTCTACAACCAGATAGAGAAAACAAAAATGTTAAACCTCACCACCAGTTATTAATATGAAATTTCAAAAGGAATGAGATAGCCACCTGATCGATAGCATCCATCATGCAATCAACAAAGGAGCCACTGAACCATAGCCCGTTCCTGGACCCAAACGTTTCATATGGAAGAGAACTTTCCCTCCTTAAACATCTCAAAAATAAGTAATTAAAGTTTCCATTTCCTCCCTTCCCCTCCAAATTCCCTTCATTGAAGAAAAATAATCATCCTGGTGGTAACCACACTTTCGCAGGGAATGGGAAGGCTTGAACGCTCAGCTGAATGAGCGTTTGACCATTTGACGACATTCCAGTCAGCTCAATGTGCAAAGTTTAATGTCTGTCACCCCATTTAACAACATTCCAGTCCTAGCAGCAAGGATACTGAGCAGGTTGTCATGTTCCTTTCTCAAGGACAAGCTCGCATTAGCATTGTCCATGATCCCCACTACCAGTTAGCTAATGGTATTGTTGAAAACAGATACGTGAAATCATAATCTGGACACATTTGATTGCAATCTTCAGATACCTGAAATCATAATTGGATTCAAACACATTTTTTTGCTATCTTCAGAATACAAATATTAGTTAGCAAAATCAAATATGTTTACATCATATATAAAGCTTTGGAATTATAGACAATTAGGAGAAATTATCATTTATTTTGTAATTAATCGATCAGGTCGAACAGTTGTTTACCTCTTGCTCAAAAGCTAAAAGTGAGTTTTCTATCTGCCCCAATTTGCTTACTCAATTATAAAGAAAAGCATATATATATTCCAATTTTTCCAACAATGTTGAAGGGTCAAGCAACTTACACGAGAAGGCTTCAAGATTTCTATTGATAGTGCTTTTCCAGGTTCAGATGAATACATGAAAATATTTATTCTGCGAAAGAAACATTATATTAAGCACAAACTGTTATTAGAGAAAGCACAGCAATATTTGGTTCAGTACTGTTATATGCAATATTTGATTTCTGATGTATTTATAGGAAGAACTGCTTTGTGACAAATCTTTCTGTATGGAAGAAAAACAGTCACCAGTAACAAATGATGATGAGACTATCAGACAGATTGTCTGAGAGAGAAAATTCGTTTTATTAACTGGTGCTTATAAATTGTTTGCGAGGTATAAATGAGAACTTATGTCTCATGCTTTCCTGTATCTTGGTGGCCCTTATGTCCATTTAAGAAAGTAGTGAGATGACTTTATGTTTTTCAGGCGAAGCTTTCTACAATGGATAGAATAAAATTCCTCTAGATTATGTCTGTTCCAAGTGTAAATTGACTTTAGGTTTAGCTTCGACCTCTCAAGAGGAGCAAAGCTAAACTTGTAATGAGTTCATGTTGAAAGGTTGAAATAAGACAATATTCATCAAACAAACTAAGACCATACACATTTTGATAATTGGAAGCTAGATGTCATAAGTGTTTCTTTCATTTTAATGAAGTAACTTACCAAAACCAAAATAACATTGAAAAATGTTCTCCCTAAGTGACAATGTTATTGGTCTGAAACCCATGCAAAAGTCATGAAGAGTTATAGTTCCAAAACAAGTACACTTTCACTGATCTAGGATTCATTTCATAAGCCTCAACAGGGCCGCTACAAGGTTCAAGTTACACTGTCCAAATCACTCGATATATAAGACGTGATGGGCTGCTAGTTTGTTTCAATCTCCTTAGCTTCCCGTGCTTCTTCCATTGTATATGCTTTTCACCATTTGCTTTTGGTTTGCAAGCCACTCTTTCGATCTCCTTCCATTCCCATCTCTTTTTCCTCCACCTGCGACCACTTAGGATACTTTTTTTTTAAAAAAAAAAAGACTACTTCAGTACTAATGAAATGGAATATCACTTGGTTTTATTCTTCCACAAGGAAAAAAAAGGTGATATTTTTCTATTTCCTGCCCACTCTTCCTCGTGTAAATTATTGAATAAAAATGTCCTATATGTGGGCCTACGTTAAATGACGAGGAAAGAAGAACCGAATGCCCCAGACAAAGAACCGTTCAATATCCAGTTAATACACAAGCAATGAAGAAGCATAAAAAGACCCAAATTGGATCCCAAAGCGTGAAGTGAGAAGCTCTAACTCCCGTCATTTTTCTTCATGCTCATCAAAAATTACATCAAAAGAATATAAATTCAAACCCTAGACGGAGGTTAGCGCACCTGCCGGCTGCCGGCCGCCCGTGATGACCGAGGAGATGGGCCATTCGGGACTGACGATTGGGTCCCTCTGAGGAAAAAAATGCCTGTTTGCGTATTCCATAGGAGAGGGATGAAAGATCCGGTGCATGCCTAAAGGCAGGATACAGGAATAACCTCAAGTTATTTAATTGCATCCAACAGATTGTGAAACATGGCCCACTTATATTGATAAGTAGCCGAGCATGTTCCCGTGTCTCCTGTCTTGAACAGAACGGCAAAATACCTCATCCTAACGTTGTATGCCGCAAAAATAGCCCCTAAGAAACGCATTGCAAGTACTTAATTTTTTTTCAAACACCTACTTAATTTTGATCCATCGCCATGGGAGCCTGCAAGTAGCAGTGTCAAGCTAAATGGGCACGGTGGTCCTCAAATCCTTGCGTTACTTTTGTCCCTTGGGAACGACACTCCATGTGGAAGCCATCAGCTTCTTCCTCCCTCTTCAGTCTTCTGACAGCATATTGAATCTTGTCGTCTCACGAGACGGACCCAACATCATCAACCACGACCCCGAGCGCCCTTCCCCAGCCATGAGCCACCCCCTTGCTATCTCCTCTCTCTCGCTTCTGTCTCCAGCTGGCGAGCAATGGCGAAGGACCCCATCGCCGCCTGGCGTCACGAGAGGAAGGCAATCGAGGAAAGCGAAGCTTACCGCACCAAAAGCTTTCAACTTTTGTGTCCGACCATGTTGTCATCCATCACCAGCTGCTGGCTTCGCTCTCTGTCTCCGTCGCGGCCCCTAGTGTTGTGATCAAAACGGCATCAGCGGCGCCGAACCTTACCGCATCAGCCGGAAATTGGTATAAAAATCCCGCCTTTTTAGCTTGCTTTCCCTAGCTTGGGGTGGCCGCGGCGTGGAGGGAGAAGAGGGCAGTGCAGGTCGGAAAAAAGGTCTCATTTTGGAGAAGGAAGGATGAGCATTTACGGCCGCGATCCCTGGGGCGGGCCGCTGGAGATCCACGCGGACTCCGCCACCGACGATGAGCGGAGCCGCAACCTGGACTTGGACCGCGCGGCGTTGTCGATGACGTCGCGGCAGCTGGACGAGACGCAGCAGAGCTGGCTCCTGGCCAGGCCCGGTGAGCAGGGGGGGCGGAAGAAGAAGTACGTCGACCTGGGTTGCGTCATCGTCAGCCGCAAGATCTTCCTTTGGATCGTTGGAGCCGTCGTCGCCGTGGCTGCGCTCTCCGGGTTTATTACCCTCATCGTTAAGACCGTCCCCCACCACCATCGCCCCCTACCGCCGCCGGATAATTACACCGTCGCCCTCCGCAAAGCCCTCATGTTCTTCAACGCCCAGAGATGTGCGTCTTTTTTCCCTTTTCCGTCAACTTTCGGCTAGGGTTTTTCACGGAGAATGAGATTTGGCGGTGATTCTTAGTGCTTTCGTTCTTACCCTGTTTGCAGCTGGGCGGATTCCGAAGCACAACAATGTGTCATGGAGGGGGAACTCCGGGATGAAGGATGGCATCTCCGATCCCTCCTATGGGAAGAGCCTTGTCGGCGGATTCTACGACGCCGGCGATGCCATCAAATTCAACTTTCCCGCCTCCTTCGCCATGACCATGCTCAGCTGGAGCGTGATCGAGTACAGCGCCAAGTATGAGGCAGCTGGAGAGCTTGCCCATGTGAAGGAGATCATCAAGTGGGGCACCGATTACCTACTCAAAACCTTCAACTCCTCAGCTGACACCATCGACAGGATCGCCGCACAGGTAAGGAGCCAGAAAAGGAGAGCTTTTGATGAATGAATTCTAAGGCATGAATCTAAACTATGGTGTTCTATGAGGTATGTGATAGGTTGGACAAGGTGCCACTTCAGGAGGAACAAACCCAAATGATCACTACTGTTGGACAAGGCCGGAGGATATTGACTACCCAAGGCCGGTCTACGAGTGCCATAGTTGCTCGGATCTTGCAGCGGAGATGGCAGCAGCTTTGGCATCAGCTTCCCTTGTTTTCAAGGACAACAAGGCCTACTCCCAGAAGCTGGTACATGGTGCTGGCACACTTTGGAAGTTTGCAAGGAACCAAAGGGGGCGATACAGCCAAGGAGGTTCTGATGCCGCCATATTCTACAACTCTACAAGTTACTGGGATGAATTTGTGTGGGGTGGAGCATGGATGTACCTTGCAACAGGAAATTCCTCCTACCTTCAGTTGTCAACTCATCCCACACTAGCGAAGCATGCCGGAGCTTTTTGGGGCGGTCCAGATTACGGAGTTCTAAGCTGGGATAACAAGCTCACTGGTGCTCAGGTGAGTGTGAATTGCATGTTTTGTGGCTACTTTGATCAGTTTGATATTATTTGCATATATTCTTCATCTGTTTATTATATTTAGTGTGAAGATTGCAAAATAAACTACAATTTGCTTGGACCATGTTATCTCTTCTGCCCGTCTCTATGAATTTGATTCAGGTCTAATGCATTTATTTAATTGCTATGGTGATCTGGAAGATTTTCTATTTGTTGAGCCTCTGAGAATGATGTCTTAGTTTAATTGAAGAAATGTGGAGTCATCGTTGACTTTTAGTTTGTCATTATTAGATTAATCATGAGCTGCTTAAGAGGAGCTTCTCGCTCCCATATATTAAACTTCTGGAATTGCAACTAATCAACTTCTAAATTACTGACTGAGGAATGCGACATCTTATTAGAGGATTTATTTGTTAAGTTTTCTTTATCCTCTATAGTTTCTTTGTTATTACCTTGCATTGACAGGACTAGCACTTCACTTCTTATGTACTTGAAGGTGTCCGCCTAGAAAGTTATTGAAGATCTCTTGTTGTTTATAGTAAAGGTCTTGGGTTTAAAATCCATCTTGACGAGTTGGACTTTGCTGAAAAAAAAGATTAAAAGATACACGTCATATATATAGGCCATGGAAAATTGAACGGTTCCCAAATGGTTGATGTGCGGTTCACAAGTTGAAAATGACCTAAAATTCAAGTGAATATATTTGAAAGAAGAGCTATTTGTTTTTACACCTCCGGCAGAAATCTCCCTGACAGGTTTTACATACTTAAAAGGCAACTCTTAACTTGGATTTAGAGGGCCTAGTTTGGCAAATTATTGCTAATTTTTCTCACTTCATGATATATTAGTTGCACAGTGTTTTTAGGTATTATGATAATTAATGTCTTTAAGGTACATGAATAAAAAGAGCTTGATGTTCATCAGGCCTGAAAAGTAACATATGAATCTTCCATCAATTTCTAATTATCATCAGTCCGGCTGAAAGTGAAAGCAAGTTTGTGAATGAGAAACGTTTATATGAAAGTTTTATTGTGCTTTCTGAACGCAGGTACTTCTGAGTAGATTGAGGTTGTTCCTGAGTCCAGGCTACCCATATGAAGAAATGCTGAGAACCTTCCACAACCAGACTGGAATAGTCATGTGCTCATATCTTCCTGTTTTCAACTCTTTCAATAGAACCAGAGGTTCAAAACGTTTTTTTTTTACATATGTTTTTGGTCATCTCAGTCATGATGTCATGTGTAGGTTGACTGTAATCAATCACATCTTTTTCAGGTGGTTTGATTCAACTGAATCATGGAAGACCACAGCCCCTGCAGTACGTGGTAAATGCAGCTTTTCTTGCCACACTATTCAGCGACTATCTTGAAGCAGCTGATACTCCTGGCTGGTATTGTGGCCCCAATTTCTACTCAGCTGGTGCTTTGCGTGATTTTGCCAGGACTCAGGTTTGCTTTTCTCCTCAAAAGTGATAATATCAAAAAGAAACCTTATTGCCTTGTTTGTTACTGGGGAGTGAGGGATGGAGGAGAAATCAAGCATAAAGCACAGCTTTATACTAGATATATATGTGCTTTATATTAGATATATAAAGCAAGGGCTATACATGCTGGCTACCATCACGAAGCACAGCGTCGAATATGGGATTGATTGGGATTTCACCCCTTAAAACAATTTTTGGGTCTGTTTGTTCCTGAGGAAACTAAGACAGCAGAAGCCAGATAGGGGAAACAGTGTTGGATTCGAGATACTCCAGATCCTGAACCCTTTCCTCGGCTCTTGTTTTTTGTCCTTTAAAAGCAAACAAAGAGTGCCATTTCCACCATGGTATTGGCTTCGGCTCAATCTGTACCGAATCAAACACTAGGAATGAATGCCTTGTGTTCCACCGTCTTAGTTTCCTCAAAACAAACTGAATCCCCCTATCCACTCCTATGTTATGTCTAATCAAATAATGTCCAATAACTATGTATTCTAATTTTACCGAAATATGCCCTGGCTTACTGTCTTCTTTCATGTGACAGATTAATTACATTCTTGGCAAGAATCCGAAAAAAATGAGTTATCTTGTTGGATATGGTGATCATTATCCTAAGCACGTCCATCATCGAGCCGCGTCCATCCCCAAGAACGGGGTGAAGTACAGTTGCAAAGGAGGATGGAAATGGAGGGACACCAAAAAGCCCAATCCCCACACGATCATTGGCGCAATGGTTGCCGGTCCCGATCGGCACGACGGATTCCGGGATGTCAGGAAGAACTACAACTACACCGAGCCGACCCTTGCCGGCAACGCTGGTTTAGTGGCCGCCCTCGTGGCCTTGTCAGGTGCGAGGACAGGAGTGGACAAGAACACTATTTTTTCTGCAGTACCACCGATGTCTCCTACTCCTCCTCCGCCGCCGGCGCCTTGGAAACCGTGAGAGATGTCCTGTACTAAACTTACTGCAAGTTGATAATTCTTTCATCTCGGTTATGGAGATCTAACAAGTTGTGAGGGTGATTAATTTTGTGAGGAGCTCAGTGCTGAACTTTTTCTGCCCTACTTGTTCTGTATAGTTAAAATACATATGCATATATCCTATGTAGGATGATTAATTTTGTGAAACATATAGGTAATGTTGTGTGATCACTGACATTTCTTGTGATGGAAAAAAGGACCTTTTTGAGGCCTTAACTTCTTCTGCAGCGTATGTTTCATTAGCATTTGGCAATAGAATTGTAATTAAGTCTATTCTTTGTTAATAGATGTTGTTTCATTGAGATATGACCTAACATTAGTTGAGCCTACTAATACTACCTTGTCTGACAGGGTATCAAGGTGGTACATTCACACATTATTGCATCTTATAGAGGATCTCCTTGAGATGACACTAGTAAGTGCTACTAGAGGTGGCACCTCTTGAGGTACTACTACAGGCATAGGGTATGTCATACTTATCTAAGTTTGGGTATGTCATACTTATCTAAGTTTGGGCCATGCAGGTGGGGGACCTCAAAAGATCAAATCATACAATCTTGATCTAAAATGGCACGGCATGAGTTATCTCTATCCATTTCAGGAGTTAGGCCTGCACTACTCATGGATGATTAACCCATCAGCAGCTCTTATTTAAATAGTTCCTTGTTTGAACCGTAATTCACCTGATTTGAAAATTTTATCTAATTTTTAATGCGTACGTTCGCTTTTAAAGAAACATAACTAGATTTGATACAAATATAAAAACCACAGGCTATGAGCATAAAGATCATTTCACTTATTCCATCTAAATTATGCATACTTGGGATCAGTTCATAAATAAGAACACAAATAAACCAAGGCATTTTAGAACTCAACATATTGTAAACATCATCCTAAGCTCATTAATGATCTCCTCCTCCCTCAACACCAAAAGGGTGGCAAATTGTTTTCCTGCCCTTGCCCGAAATAATAGCAATCCTGGTTTGAGACACCGACTAAGGAATCTTGATGAAGGCGCACAACAAGGCTCAGGTCCTCATGCAAACCACCCTCCTCTTTCACTCCATCCACTGCGTGAAAACCAATCGAACTTGCAGGATTCCCCTCTTCAACCCCTCTGGAAGCCTGAGACGACGACGGCCGCGGCGGCGATCGCTCCTTCTCTTGCTGCATCTTCTCCCATATGTTCTTCTTGTGATACAAATGGCAGAGCACCCAGTCATCCAACTGCATCGTGCAGGAACTCCAGTGAAGAAGAAGGAGAAGAAGAGGAGGAGGAAGAGGAAGAAGAAGACGAAGAGCATCTACGTACTCTTAAGTTGCCCCTGTTTGCAGAGCGATCCACATCGGCGAGTCGGTATTCGTGCATGATCCAATCGGTCTTGACTCCTCCCGGCGCCTTGCCGTGGTAGAACACGAGGGCCTTCTTTATGCCGGCCGGCCGCTCGCTCCCCGCCGGCGAGACGGGCTTGTCGGCCCCCGTCGCCTTCCAATATCCGCTCCCAGCGGCCCGGTTCGGCCGCAAGCCGTTCGGGTACTTCCGGTCCCTCGGCGTGAAGAAGTACCACTCCTTGTTCCCAAACAACGCCATCTCTGTTCAAAAGAAGCAACCTTGAGGCACATCCCGACGAAGACGATAGAATGCAGAAAAAGGTGTTTCGATCAATTGCTAGCAAGATACCCGGGAGGTCCCAAGGGTCGAACTTGTAGAGATCAACCTCCGCGATGATCGGCACGGGAAGCGGCTGCCCGGCGGCCTTGCGGCAGAGGTAGTGGACTACGAGCTCCTCGTCGGTGGGGTGGAACCGGAACCCCGGCGGCAGGCCGAGTTCCGCCTCTGCGTCTCTCGTCCTCCTCCCCATCCTCCTCCCCGAGGTTCTCCTCTGCTTGAGCACAAATAGTTCGACGAGTTCGACGAATCTCTCGGCGGCTTCTGAAGGGGCAGAAGAAGAAGAAGTATCGAGCACTTGGTGGGTGTCGACAGGGGCGGTGAGGATGGCGGCGGGAGGAAGGTTCGCGGATGCGCGCTCTCTCATTCAGAAAGGTTCATGGAGCAGTCGCCTTTGACTTGAAGCAGACAGCATGGTCAAAGGCAAGGCTTGCATGCTATCCAAGTTTTTGAATCTAAATGGTCGGATTTATATCTCAATCTATTTGTCTTCTTTAAGCTGAGAAAACTTTAGGTAGTCGTGGTCAAATCCACGCCTTCAGGTGGACATCATGGCATGTCATGTCATCTCCTCTCCAAGTCAAAAATCCAGGTAGCTTTCTGGGGCGTATTATGTCATCAAATTATTCGCAATCTTATTTTTTTAATTATTTTATTCCAATATTATGGATTTAAAAATTAATACTATGGATTATATGTATCCTTCCATGACAATGAACGGCCGAGATTTTTTTTTGCAAAAAAAATTACAACTGGTCGGTGTCAAACTCATCTGATACGGCCAGGTGTGCTCATGCCGTTGGATCTCATTAACTCCGGTTTGACAAGTTTGTGCGTTGGATATATATAACGATCTGTTACGATAACTAGTGTTATTTACGTTTATAACGTATCTCTGCTGAAACTTTGGACTCGCAGCTACGTGAATTTGGTCGGCCAGATAAAGTCTGAGAAGCTGTTTGATTGGCTGACTCACCCTTGAAAATTATCACGGCTGATGTCTTCTCTCAGGAACTACCTGTGGGGCCCGTCCATTACGTCGACCCTAAAATATTTCGGGCCGATTGATTAGGTGAAATCTTGTTCGATTAGCCAAAAGATTTTTTTTTTAATTTATTTATATAGAGTCGATATAAACCAAGAAGGAGACGCTCGTCGGGAACGTGACGGCCGGCGTGGTAGAGTGGAAACCATGAATCCCTTCGGTCATCACCACCACCACCACCGGCGGGAGGAGGAGGAGGAGGAGGAGCACCGCTACCCTCCGCCTGGCTTCTACCCTCCTCCTCCTTCCGGTCCTCCATACCACGGCAACCCCCCTTACCCTCCGCCCGTCGAGCACGTGACTCACGAGGGCGGCTACGGCCCCGGTCCCGGCCCGTCGCCGCCCGTTTACCCTCCCTTCCCTGGTCACCACGGTCCTCCGCGGCCCCACTATCCTTCCGAACACCACCACCACTCGCCTCCTCATCACCCTCCCGGCCACCACAACCCCTCGCCGCCTCACTACCCTCCTGCCCCCGCCCCGGCCCCTGCTCCCGGACACCACCACGGGCTGCCGCACTTCCCCGGAATCCACCACGTGAGCCACGAGTGGGGGGAGGGAGGGTCTGCCCCTCACACGCCGTGGCATGATGGGCAGCCGACGGTGAGGATCTACACCAAGGCGGAGAAGAACTTCTCACTCTCCGTTCGAGATGGGAAGGTGATCCTCGCCCGCAACAATCCCTCGGACCCGCACCAGGTAAGTATTTTGCGGAAAGATCCGATCTTTATTATCTGTACCTTTTCCCCTCAAGTTTTTCGTGGAAGATGCCAAGGAGATCTTTTCCTCTAAAAAGTTGAATCTTTTCCTGTTATTTTATCTGATTTCGTGTCGTTGTATTATTTGATTTTTTCTCTAGTGTGGAAAAAATTTCTCTGTGCCTTTTCTTTATATAGTTTTTAATTTTAGAATTCTTAAAAAGGTACTCATTTTAGATACGTCAAAGATGTTTTCTATAACTTATCGTTGTTATCTTCACCTGTTGATTTTATGATGGCAGCACTGGATCAGAGACATGAGGTACAGCACGAAGGTGAAGGATGAGGAGGGTTTCCCAAGCTTTTCTCTTACTAATAAGGCCACAGGTGAAGCTCTCAAGCACTCCATTGGAGCAACCCACCCAGTGAGTTTCAGCTTCATCGACACTGATTCTTATTGATCCGATGAACATTTCCCATTTAGTGCATAATAAAGGGTTTCTTAACTAGTTCACATGTTAATTGCTGCACAGTTTGGACTTTTGTAATAGTCACTGAATACTGGAAGGATCCACGTAATACATCTCATCTCAGTGAGCCAGTATAAATCTTTTAACAGTATATAATTGTAAACAACGGTAGCCAGGAACCCGGTCATGGAACAACCTCTTTGCTATAAATTGATGTTATACCCTGTGCCGGGATTGTTCTTCAATCTTGAGTTTAACATTCTTTTATAGTTGGCTTTTGAAAAATTACCTTCAAGAAAAAGTTTTCTGAAAATGAGTGGGTATATCTTGATCAGGCATTCTCTTTTTATTTCAAATGGGCAGTTTTCCAGTTATTACTAAATAATTGTATGCTTGTCTCTTGCTGCTCTTGTAGTATTCTGTATCATGTTTATACACATATCAATTAAATTTATTATTGCAGGTTCGTCTGATCCGATATAATCCAGACTATCTAGATGAGTCAATTTTGTGGGCTGAGAGCAAGGACTTGGGTGATGGCTTCCGATGCATAAGGATGGTAAACAACATTCGGCTGAACTTTGACGCTTTTCATGGAGATAAGCAGCATGGAGGGGTGAAAGATGGGACCATTCTTGTGCTGTGGGAATGGCTGAAGGGAGACAATCAAAGGTGGAAGATTGTTCCACACTGTAAGTCATATGAAACACTTCTTCTGGCACATTTGATTAATTGTACGTGTGAGATTTTAGAATAATACTTGCGTTAATTGTTCTTTTCTTCAAAATCAACAGATTTACCACTTGATTTTTTTTCAAATTTTCTATTTTGAAGACCTATTTCAACTGCATGTAGGAATGACCTTGCTGAAATTTCTTGGATAGAAAAGCTACCTGACTTTGTTTATGCTAGGTTCAGGTAATAGATTCAGGCAGTGAAATTATATAACTTAGTCAGCGTTTGGTGTTTGGATAATACTGCGTACTCAAACCAATGTTTAAATATGGTAAAATTATTCAGGTCGTGTTTGTATAGGAGAATGTAAAAACCCGAGTCAGATTTGAACATTTAGGTTCAGGGTTCAAGCATAGATAATCTTTTGAATATCCAACCTGTTATATCATTATTTAGCTAGATGTGTTTCCTTAAGTGTGTCCACTTCACAAATTAATAAATCAACAATATATCAATGGTTATATCCATCGCCATTTTCTTCAGAGTCAAGTACTGAGCCCTTGGTTATTCATTGCTCTATCTTGAAGTCCTTTTTATGTGTAAATGAATTATTCTTTAATCTCTATGGTCATGTGGCATTTGACTCTGTTCTTTTCACTTATTCCCTTCCTTCATCTTACAGCTAACATCTTCTCTGAACGCAGGAACAAATGGAGATAATGATAAATCTGTGTCCATCTCTCATCGGCTATCCTTGTTAGTCATACTATTAAGAATAACCTACCCTTCTCATGATAATCTGACGTTCTTTCTCCGTGCTTAGTGGAGGTTGATGGGTAGTCATGGTCATGTATTATTGTTGCATGATATATTGTGCTATCTTATTGTCAATAAAGTTTCTCGGATTGTCAGCAACTTGATTCTGTAAACAAACATCCAAATTACAAAGTGCACTGTAAAATGAAAACGATTATAGCATGATTAAGTGACAGTTTTACTTATAATGTCGCCTCAATACTGCTTGTTGTAACAATTTTTATTTTCCTCTGGCTGTTCAATTTTAGTTAGATATGCTAGGATAAGCTTACTCTTTGGAATTGTGCTAGTTGATTCATTTTCATTACCAGCATGAACATCACATGGATTTAGCAGAGTCTTGAACTTCAGCCATTTTCTTTTGTTTAAGAAATTTTTAAGTAATAAGGTAGCAAGTAAAAGTCCAAGTCAGTGGGATGTTGGTGTTCTCCAGCTAAGATAGCTCTAGTTAGTATATGGTAAAAATAATCAAGGATTTAAGTTCCTATCTGGCTACGGGTAGCTAATACATGGTTGTTCTGTCAATACCAAGTATTACCTGTTGGTATAAGCTTCTTCTTTTTTCTAGATCTACTCTACAGCAAAAAAATTGTTTCATGACTAGTAAATAATACCATACTCACTGATTCTTTCTTAGTATGACTAGCAGTAAATACCTTTAACCAATAAGGTCATTTATGTTTCATACCTAGCTAGAAAAACAAATTACTATTCACCAACCATCATGGAAGAGCTAAATAACTTATGCCGACTTTTCATTTTACTTTGAGCATTCATTTAATTATGAATCCAGTATCAGAAGGATGATCGATGACTCAGATTTTATTTGTGGTAGTATTTGCAGCAAGATTAACACAATAAGATTTTTTTCAAATCTTAGCCACCAAGTACTCTGGCAAACATCCAGAAGAGACTTGAGGAAGACACCTTAATGCAGATCAATCAAGCTGATGAAAACATTGCATTAATTACTTTGACAGAGACTTCTGATAATAAAACATTGACTCTGATATTGTCCGGGCATCTTCAGCCTTTGGAGGGTAAGATATTTTTTCCCAGACGTAACTTACGCATGTTGCTGCAAGTAAATGTACGAATGAAGAATTTTTTTGGAGCCTTATGGTGCTTGTTTTCCCTTTCTTTGTTTGTTGAAGCTTATGGGTGATCTTCATAGTTTGTTCATCTCATAGCAGTTTGAAGTACTAACCTTTTTTCACAAATGTAGATCCAATCAAAACAGGATAGATCATAAATCACTCGGATATCATCAGAGGTAATTTTGTGCATTTCCTTCAAGTTTTTTTGGTCAAGAGGATATTGCAAACGTTTCCTGATTATGGAATATTATTGCGAGTGTAGGACTATTTGAACTATTTGTTAAATAGTATTTCAGACTGTTTGATTAGGATAATATTAGTAGTTGGAATTATAATTCCAGCTAAAAATTATTTACAACTAAACGCATAGTTTCAACTCTACAAACACGTAGAATATTCACTTTAGGATATTGGATGATAAAAGAATAGTAAATTGTAATGTATGGCCTTAAACCAATAATAAGATGCTTTTTTCATTTAACTATCATTAAGTAGGCAACTTTGAAGAGATGTGCATAATTAATTAACCCCTTACTAAGTAATGCTCTCCTAAAGTCTACTCTGAATTTTATATGATGAGTAATTATTAGGTTACTTGACCTTGTAATGCAATAACATCCTTTTCATGTAATCATTGACAAAATTGAAAAAAAAATATAGTTTTTGGAATCAACTAGGTTATTATTGATGAGAACATATTAGCATTGACAATACCTTCTGTAGAGGACCACCCTCTTAAAATCTTTTGTAGATTTCGATTCACATTACAACTCGATCAAGCGAAGCATGATCCAGCCTTAACTAATCAATTCATTCCTCAATTATTACTCAAAAAAATTAATCCTCAATTAGTCACCTTGTCAAGTTTGTGTGTGCCTAAAGGAACACTACAAAAATACTTCATCATCCTGAGAAACTACAGCAACTGGTTCAACGCTTCTTCCCCACCACCAAGTACAGCTAAGTTTACCTTTTATAATTGATCTAATTGACGGTCCTTTTTTAATTGATACTTCATAATTGGGAGATATCAAAAAGTAAGTAATTCTGAATTAGTTAAATCAATGAGATGATTGGATCAATTAAATTCTCGGTTAGATGACCGTGACTTTTTGAGACCCACAATAGACATTAAAAAAATATATATCAAATTAAGATTGACTGTGTATTAAGCTAAGTCAACCCCTTTTTTCAAATCTTTTAAGTCTTTAATTGATTAATTTAATTAATTAGACTTCTCTCTTGCTATCTCTAGTAATAGTTACATATCCTAGCTATTTAAGTAATTACTATTAAAACCATAAATTAAGAGTTTAAAATTCAACCTTATAAATAATCTTTGTATCAGTATTGTAGATATAGGTGATAGGCTTCTACTGTAATAATTTTATTGAAATAATCAGGCTATTAAAGAATAAAAATGATAACCATTTCATTTACAGGACATAACAAAAACATGAGTAGCTCCACCTCAGTTAAATTCACAAAATGATTCTAAGTTTTTCTTTTCTTTTCTGAAAAGGCTCACAACGACCAAGTTGATAGAACAATAAAAGTATAGGGGTCAAAATGCAATTAAACAGCTAAGGTTTGGCCTTTTCCAAATAGACCCACATGGGTTTAATTTGGATTTGGGAGTGTGAATGCATGCTGGCCTTTCATGATACCTCTTCAATTTGATTGCAGCCTTTTCCCCTCTTTTTGCTTGTTCTTTAGTTGGACTCAGCGGTACCCGTAGACTATTTATCCAGGGCAGGACGAAGCCTGCTGATGTGATAACATTTTTCCTAGGGATTAAAAGTTTGCAATGTTTTGAAGGGTTAAATTACCCCCCACAATCTCTAGCTAAGTTGTATACGGTGGTTTGAGGGGCTTTTAGACAGAGCAGTTTGCATTGATAAAAAAAAATAATTACTGATTAAAGTGATATAAGAGTCAGGAGTTCAAGAAAAGATCATTAGAACATTTTTATAAAAAAAACTCTTAATTAGACTAGACACGTGGCCGAAGGAGGTAAGAACACATCAGCAACCTCTCCCCACCAAACACCATAGTAAAAATTAGATTTTTAATTTAAACAACAAATGTCAGCTATAATTGACACCCAAACAACTCCTTCAACCTCCCAATTCTCCAATCCTTTGACATGTTGTCTTGAAGGAGAAAAAAGTTTCCTACTTTTTCACGTGCAAAGTACCTTAAAAACTCTGCCCCCACAGCATTTAACACCTCCCCGGAAAACCCTAACCCTATCCATCTTGTCAACTAGCTCAGCATGCGCAGTAGATTCCTGGAAGCTTCATTTTGCCCTCCTTTTTCAAGATAAAATTCAGCCAGTGTTGAAGATTTAATTGCAATAAATGAAGGGCATCTCTGAATCATAAGGAGCAGGTTGAAAAAAGTAAATAAATATTAATAAGAACAAAACATATCGAGTTCAGGAAAAAAAAATACAGTATGATACGTGGAGTTATGAACCCATTAATTAATTAAATTGTAAATTTCCATTCTATATCCATAAGGGGAGGCTTCTCTTGGAAGTGCCTTCCCCATTACGTATCTCTCAAATAATTAGTCCATCTATTTATTAATTTATTCTTCCTTCTATTTAAGTCCTCCTCCTCCCTCTCTTATCTCTTTTCTTAATTTTAACCCCTTCTTCTTCTTCTTCTTCTTCTTCCTCCTCCTCCTCCCTTGTTCTCCTTCTGAGCTTGGAGCTTCAGCTAGCTGCAACTAGTTAATCATGGCGGCCGTCGCCAAGGAAGAAGGCGTAATTGAGCTGCCTCCTGGCTTCAGATTTCATCCCACGGACGAGGAGATCATAACGTACTACCTCTCGCCCAAGCTCGTCAGCCATGGCTTCTCCGCCAGAGCCATTGGAGAGGTCGACTTGAACAAGTGCGAGCCTTGGGATCTTCCAAGTAATTAACTGCTGCATATTCTTTTCTCTCTCTCTCTCTCTTTTCCTCTTATTTTATCTTAAATTAGGGGTCAAGTTTTGATCTTTCTGGTGATCTATCGGTTTCCAAATTAGGGCTTTTAAGTAATCCCATCGTTGACGTGCAGCTCATCAAGTTGAGGTTTTGATGTTTGATCTTTTAGATTACATATCCGCACGACTTAACCCCAACTCTTAATCTCTAATTAGGGTTCTAACTAAATGTTGAAATTAGAGTTTTCTTCTTCCAAGTTACGTTCGTTTTTTTGGCTGATGTATCCCCAAATTAGGGTTCCAAGTTCTCTTGCTCCTTTTGTTTGAGAAGTCATTAGGGTTTCTTGATGTAATTAATCAGGCAAGGCGAAGATGGAAGGGAAGGAGATGTACTTCTTCTGCCACAGGGATAGGAAGTACCCCACGGGGATGAGGACGAATAGAGCCACCGAATCCGGGTACTGGAAGGCCACAGGAAAAGACAAGGAGATCTTTAGGGGCAAAGGCACCCTCGTCGGCATGAAGAAGACCCTCGTCTTCTACAAGGGACGGGCGCCCCGCGGCGAGAAGACCAACTGGGTCATGCACGAGTTCCGCCTCGAGGGCAAACTCGCCCTCCCCGACCTCCCCAAATCCGTCAAGGCACGTCCTCTCGATCGTAATTAATGATCTTAATCATCGCTTGCCGTCGATCGACCGATCGATTTCCTTCGCTGATGCGTCATCCTCTCGTCTTAACAACCGATTAATGCAGGATGAGTGGGTCGTCTGCAGGGTGTTTCACAAGAACATGGGAGCGGCGGTGAAGAAGAGCCCGCCTCCGCCGCCGCCGCCTGACGCCGGGGAACTCCTCTTCGAGCCGGTCAACAGTTTCCTCCCTCCGCTGATGGACCCTCCTCAGCTCGAGCAGCACATCATCAACCCCGATCACTGCTTCTACGACTTCTCCTCCACCACCGTGACGAACATGAGCATGGAGAACCAACAGCAGGCGATGATGCTACTGCTGGCGAACAGCAGCAGCAGCAACAGCAATTCTCTTCTCTGCTACCCGCCGTCGTCGCAAGTGGCTCCGCCGCCTCCTCATCAGCAGAACTCTTACGGCAACCTGCTGGGTGCATACAGCTGCAAGGTCGAGCAATGCCCACCGTCGCCGGCGAACGCCGACCAGAACACGCAGATCTCCTTGATCGACGAACCCTGGACGAGTTATGGGTTTGGAGTTTGAGAGATTTGATCTAATCACAGCAATAGCTAGGACTATTCTTAGAAGAGGTCATGTGTGCATCTCAATGTTTTATTTGTCACATAGAGATGCATTCGCCTTCTGTTTAAAACATATATACTCCCATTCCATCCATCTGTAAATGCACACACATTTAGATATATCATATTTAAGCCTTTGTGTAGGAGATATAAAAGGTGTGAAGACTAATGAAATACTAGTTGATGTGCTTTTTGTTGCTGTTGAATTAGTTTGTTTACATTAAATCACACAATGTACGTTAGGAGATTAATTTGTTCATGTAATGAGTGACTTATTTTATTTTTTGTGGGATTAATGTGAGATTATATTTGATATTGAATTGGATAATGTTGATGTCAATTAATTTGCAGGTGAATAAGTCCAAAGCGCATGCAATTTTTTTGGTTCATCTCTCTAAAATGTACTTAATTAATTATAAGGTTGATCCTTAAGAGTTAAGAATTATAAAGAAAGTAGCACATGCATTAAAAATGCACGTATTGACAAATTATATGTCTCTCTCCAAGTTATGAATATTGATGTTTTCCATTTATTATTTATCATCCTCCAAAATTTTCAAGTTTGCATTAATAAATTATGTGAATAAACATGAAAAAAAAGTTGAGTTTTTTTTTAAATTATTTATTCATTAAGGTTAATATTCTAATACCTTGATACTGCTAAAATACATCAACGATAATGATGGTGCTCACCATAAGTCAAGTAATATGAAGAATATGAGTTTTAAAAATAGATAGAATATTTTTTATATAAATCATATAATCTAAATATCAAAAACATATAAAATTTAATTACTGGTTAGACATACACTTTATATATAATTAAAAAAATAAATGCAACAAAGGTATCTTCATCTATTACTTAGGCAACAATTATTTATAGCACTTGAATGAGAGATAATTTACCTTTGAATGAATTGTTAAAAATACTCGGTCAATGGTCATGAAGATTGAGTCTTTGCTTTTGTAATGATGTATGCCTACTTCCTTTTGACTTAAGAATTAGGAACAAGGTAGGAAATTAACTAATCAATTAGTCTTTTGCAATTTGGGGTCCCACTTGACTCCAAATTGCCAACCAATGTTTCTATTTTGCAAGTCATAGTATAGGAGTTGTAGTCATGAAATTGAGGGTCTTTGCCCTTTCTGTGTTGTTATCTACTCTTCCTTAGAGATGAAGAATTAGGAAGGGGAAAGGGCTGAAAAAATATTCTCAATAAATAAATCAAATAAAAATTCCAAATTAAATTATTTTATTTCAAGGGATTTTATTGACTAAGAAGTGGGTATATCAACCAATCTAATATTTTTTCCCTTCTTTATCTTGAACTGGAAGTGTTCAAATTTTGCATATTGACCGATATTTTTTTAAAACAGCAATTAAAAAAATTATATATTTTGATCAATTCTAATTCATGAAAATTTTTATAAAAAAAAATATATTTGAGTTTCTCTGTCGGATCTGCTGAAGCGCGTGTTTGCAAAAACCATCTAACAATTGACCCGGTCGCTCGACACGTGCCCGAGTAGAAGAGGACAAAACTAGTCGAATACCGTTGGCTTCTGTTAACTCCAACCCCCCAAAAATAAATAAGATATAAAGAATACTAGAAATGGAGAAATCAAAGAAGGCCCCCCCCCCTTTTCTTCATTTTTTTTCTTCTTCTTCTTATTCTTCTTCTCTGGAAAAAGGTGATATGATGCTGATGCTGATGTGATATGATGGTGATGGGGGGGCACTGAAAGAGATGGATTCCATAATCTTTATAAGATGAGGATGAACTCAATGAAAGCCATTCATATGCTTCACTGACAATCTGACAGGGGACGACCTTTTCTTTTTTCCTCTCCTAAATTTTTATACTAACCAGAATCGAGATAAGGTACGAAACTTAGAGTTATATATATGTATAAGAAAAATATAATTTTTAACTTGAGACACTTAAATCTCTTTTTATTATTCTTTAATTATTCTTAGATCTTTTATTCTTTATCCATCCTAAGTCTTTCTTTGATCTTTACTGGATTGGATACGGAGCAATATCATATAATTATTTATTTAATTATATAAAATAAGATTTTATATAATATATTATTATAATTATTCTTAATCTATGAGATGGATTTATATTCAACTCATGTATTGCATTGCATCAAACAGCCCCATCCATGAAGATATTAATTTAATATAATATTGACTAATGGATAATGTGTTGCCACCCAATCTTGGTACAAAGGGAGCCCCCACCCTCACTACTTTGATTAAAGTAGCAGCAATTTTTGATGGGAAATGACATGAGAATTATCTTGCAATAAATAAATAAATCAAGAGCATGAAGAAGCCTTTTCTTTTCTTTTCAATTATTTGCCAAAAGGTGTTCCACATTTTTTTTCTATAAAAAAAGAGAGTAAAGATGGCGGATAATTGGATCACAGGTTTTATATACATTTAAATTTTTTTTTCAAGGATGTCATTAAAAATGTATACATCGGTCAATTAAGCTATGGACATTCTTTTTAGGCCAAATTAGTTATGAGGTTTTATTTTGATCAAACTTTATCATATAAAATCTTTTTTCATATAAGCTGATATATGTATATATATACTAATTAATTTGCTCCAATTAAATTAAAATGATGATGGAGACGTATTCCTATCTAGGCAAATGAAAAAAGAAATTATAGCAAGAAATAGGCATCAGGGCACCTACCCAATTCCTAATTTAAATGCTGTGTCATTTGTCTAGAATGTGTGATCATTAAAAATTCATATATTCTTATTAAAACTATATGATATTAGATTAATTATTTCATTTTAAAAATCTATATATTTTTTTAAGTATAAGTTGATCTAATTAGAACAGTAAAACTTTAAACTCCAGTAAAATTTTAAAGAAAAACTTTATATAAATTATCAATGATAATTTAGTTTTTCTTTTCAGTACTTTATCCTAATTTAAAATTTCAAGATTAAAAAAACTAATTTATAATTTTAATTGGAAGACATGATATGAATATGTAATTTTATTTTAAAAAACTTTTAAGTTCACCCAAATCATAAATATAATTATATCAAATATAAATTTTAAAAACCAACTTAATTTTAATTTTATAATGAATATCTAGATTGTATTAAAATTATCATGTTCGACCAAAAGGAAAAAAAAGAGAGAAACTTAGTTTTCTAAGTAGGATATGCTTTGTTCTCTGATCCATACTTAAAAGGAGTAGGTTGATCGATAGATGAGTTTTTTTTTTCCTTTTAGAACAAGGAAGCTGTAGATTAAATCTATTTAGATCCAACCAACTAAATCCACATACCCAAATGAATTTAAAAAGTTAAAATTGAATAAATTAAAATCAGTTTCATTCTTTTCAGAACTAATCAATCCATTTGTAACTAGATATATAATACCAGTAAAGGAATTTAATTAACAACAATTTTAAGAGATTTTTAAGTCGTTGATTCAACTACCACTAACTAAAATGCAAGTAGAAGTAAGCTTAACATCCGCATTGATGGAGACTGATAACCTTACTTCCTTCCCTTGGAGAGTGGATTCAAAGCTTTCCTTTCTTTCTTCACCTTGATGTCACATTAGAGAGGGATAGAGAGGGAAGGAGGAGGAAGAGGAAGGGGGTTCACAGTCTTGTCAGTAAATTGATAAGCTCATGACTTTGATGGGATGCTCCCCAAGAATATATTCCGCCTTTCACATCAGAAGGACTTCCCCACCTTCCCATTTTTAGTTGAGATGGAAAATACTTCGATTGATGCCACAATTCCAATATGGAACCTTCAGAAGTTGACATCATATTTGGAGTTTTCCCCCTAAGAGGAGCCTGATTCGGAGAGCATTTAATTGTACAGTATATCAAGCGTAGACAAGCATAATGCTATAAAAGTTAGGTAAGAAATTTTTTATCCAAATTCAATCTAATTTTGTTCATGCATCCTACATAGATTGAGCCTAGAGTACCGAAGGTACTTCTCTGACGGTAGTATCCATGGATAGTAGAGTCCAGTTTATTTCGGACTATGTCAGACACAACCTAATATCATAGCGGGTTGTACTAGGCATGGTCCACTGAATTAAACGTGTTATGTCAGATATTATAGCGGGCTGTACTAAGCATATGAATGACTATATATTAATCATGGTCCACTGATTGTAACATTGTAGCCTAGTACCATAGCACGATAGGATATTTAATTGTATAGTTTATCAAGTTTGAAAAGTAGACAAGCATAATGATATAAAAGTTAGGTATGAAAAGTTTTATCTAAATCCAATCCAATTTAATTTAGCATGAGATGATCATAAGTTATTGAAACATGTATTCTTTACGCATCGAACCGAAAGAACTAGAGATATTTATCTAGCTGTGCTGCCCACGGGCTGCATGAGCTTGACTAACTTTGAATCGTGCTAAACATGATTCAACATCGGAGTAGAGCCCGACATGTTGTTGGATCAATATGTTATTATATTTAAAGAGTACTTCATCTCTAATAAAAGATAAAAATTCAGGTAAATTAAACACGCCGTAAAAGAACAGACGTTTTGGTTTATTTTTTTTATTTTTAAACGTAACTAGACCTTTAAATGGCATAAATGTAGTAATTGTGTAGGGCTAATTTAAATTTCTGGATATTGATGGGCCAAAGAGTTGGAATGGCCCATAAATTGATCGCGTGCCTTACAAACCTACTCCCTCCTCGGCACCGGAGTCAAGACATCGCCCGGTTATCGTCACCGTCTTCTCTCTTTTCCAAACCCTAACGTTCCACCAGATTCGACGAGTATTTTGTAGAACAAATGGCGAGCTCCTTCCCTCCTCCTCCTCCTCCTCCTCCTCCTACTACTACTCATCATCACCATCATCATGGTCCTCCCCCACCTCCACCGTCTCAGCCGCCGCAGTCGGTGCCAGAAGCCGAGGGTCCTACTGGTGGATCTGCTGCAGCGGCGACGCTCCTGGTGCGGCATCTCCCCGAAGCGATACCTCACGACGTACTCACTCGCCTCTTCTCTCACTACGGGGCATCCTCTGTCCGCCCATGCGCTGGGGGAAGGTAGTGTCGGCCTCTTTTACGCTTTGCTTTGCTCTTTTTTCACGCTGGGAAAAAATTCATGTTTGGATGATCAAGGTTTTTGGGTTCCTGTTGCCTCTTGCCGAGTTTTCATTATTAATGTGCAAGATTTCTTCTGTGTAGTGGTGAAGTTACCGGATCAAAGTTATTGATTCTGTTGAACTTTTTTAGGACATTAAGGTCACAAAATATGCATTAATCAGGAGGAGCCAATTTCACACAGGAATCACTTTTATTTATAATCTTCCTAAGGGGCAACATAATAGGGTTTTAGTCAGTAACATAGATTGTGGGCTTAGTATGCAAGGAAGTCTTACAGTGCAGCACTACGAAATGCATTTTCAGCCTCCAACTTAAGCTGACGCAGAAGCTGGCTAACTGCTGACTAGGGAAAAGTATGATTCCACATTACCTCTCCTAACTGCTGTAATCTACACATTTTTCAATCTAAAAATGTTTTACGAAAAAGAAAGTAGTTGAATGGACGATTTACCTGGAACTGACCGCACAAGAATATAATTGATATCAATCGTGTTTGCACTGACTTTCTTTCGACTGGCATATGTCATTCTTTTCTTTTTGTGCTTTTATTCCCTCTGCATGGCACTGTGAGGCAATTTAACTTGGCACTGATCGCTCAAGAATGCAAGTGATTTTAATTGTATTTGCACCATCTTCTATCACCTAGCATCTGGGATTTTTTGTGCTTTTACTGCAAGTTCTGCTCTGTTCATAGGCTAAGGAATTCTGCCTTTGTGGATTTTAAGGATGAAGCATTGGCTGCTCAAGCACAATCGCAGCTGAACAGGTAGATTTTTTTTGAGCTTATTGTTATGGTTCTAGTGCATCGATATTTCCTTATTATCATTTATTTCTTGGGAGAATGATTCAGGTTGAGATTTCTTGGAAAAGTCTTGAGAGTAGAGAGAGCAGGCAAGCCTAATTTGAAGAATACTGATCAGAAAAGTGAATCACAATCTTCTATAAATCCATCACATATGAAGGAATCTTTCCTTAATCAGAAGAATTTGTCTAGTAGTGAACCAATTGCTCCAAGGCTCGGAGTGGATTATCCTTTTCCACCACATCTTGAGTATGTATGATCAATTTTTTATTAATTGTTTTATGTGGTTCTGCTTTATTTGATAATGTCTGCAACAGATAAAATTTTACTTTGATTTGAAGGTCAAAAATTAATTCTTAAGTATTTATTGCAAATCCGTTTAGATATACTAATTATATGTGTGTATGTATATATGTTCATATTTGAAATGTTCTCCTTAATTGAGAACTTATGTTATAGGTATGTGTATCCACCCCCTGATGGAAATATATTAACCAACATTGTCAATGCGCTTATTGCTGTTCCTCGTTTTTATGTACAGGTTGGTTTGTTCTCTATCACTTCAGTTATTTTTGATATTCCTTGTGCACCCATTTAAAATTAGTAGTAATTAGCAGGTCCTTTTTGTCGATTTAGTTTGCCAAATATTAATCTTGTTCCCAGGTTTTGCATTTAATGAACAAAATGAACATTCCTGCTCCATTTCGCATGGCATTGCCAACCCCTCCTTTACCCCCTCCAGTTCCTGCTGCTCCACCTCCACCATCACCACCACCACCTCCCACTATCGCTGCAAACCAAAATCCACATGATCTATCCAGTGACGAGTCTGAGATGGAATCATCAGAGGTACCTATATACTAATATTTATTCCTGCTATAGTAGTGCAAATGTTTTATCCATTCTATAACTATTCCATTTTTAATACATTTGATCTTGCAGGAAGATACTGAGGGTACTCATAGTCGAAAGCGTAGGAGGCGAGAAGCAATTGTTGGCCCTGCAGTTGATAAAGGAGTAGCACATGAAGATGTTGGACTGAAGCCTGTTTCCTTGGTTCCAAAAGAGATTCCAGTTATTAGAAAGAAAAATCCTGTCTTACAAGTATAATTCTTTGTTACTGTTCATATGCATATCAAATATTATTCTAGAGAGTGAACATGATGCAAGTTTAGCTTCATCACAGATTAAAGTTGCTCCAAAGTCAACTGTCAAGGATACTACAGATAACAATAGCCTCACGAGAGAACCAGACTCAGTTAATGAGCATTTAGAACAAAAACTTTTCGCAACACCACAAGAAATAGAGAGTGGGAAACTGCCTCCGGAGGAAATATTGTCTCTTCCCATGTTTAAGGTATCATATTCTCAATTTCTTTTGCCAAAATCTTTGCTTGACTAAAAGTTACGAACTCCTGAAATGATTGAAACAAAGTAGAAGCATGCATTGAGATAAGCATCTTTATTTTGTTGTACTCATCTGCTAGCTTTTAAGAAATATCTTGTATATCTATATATATATATTTTGGGAGGATTCCCTGTTTTTCTTCTTGATGCTTAGCACCTACTATAAGAGATTATATTCTACCATTTAGAAAATGCAATATGAAGAGGGCTGGCCTTACCATAATGGTAAGGTTGCTCCATTGTGGTTTGAGTCACGACATAACAAAGACAAGGATTTTGATATTGACCCTCATGAGGGAGGATTTTCTTAAAGTGCACAACACATCGCTTTTTTCGTTAGAGAGTATGTGGTACATTACCAATATGCAATGTGCTATCTTGATGTACCACTCGAAATTTCTGTATAACTTTGGTCTGATAGCTACCCTTGGTTACGCACTAGTATAACTTTGACCTCTGACTTAAATTTGTTAACATTTTTCCTTGTATGATTGTATGGTTATATTCATACATTTTGGATTCAAGTGCTCTTATCTGCTGTTCACACCATGCTGAAAATGTTAAAGCATGTGAATATTGTCAGCATGAACTTAATCAATGATCTAATTACTTATATTTTTCTAACAGATATCATATTATTACTTGAAAAATGGTTAGCTGTAAAATTTCAGCACAGAATGAGCAAAGATGTGAACTAATTCCTATTAAGTTACTGTGCCTAGGGGCAGAGAATTTATTCTTGTTTGTTTAGTTAATGTTGTCTTCTTCTTTGAAGATTGAATTGGGAATTGGTCATTCTTGATGCTGGCTTGGATCAGTGTATTTATTTGGACCACAATTCTCATACGTGCTTGGATTAATGGAATAAATAAATTGCCTCAATTTTGCAGAATTATTCGCCTGGAAACCCAGCCAGTGTTTTGTACATTAAAAATTTGTCAAAGGATGTGGTTGTCGATGACTTCTACTTCATATTTGGTAAGTTATAATAAATAGAAGCAAGTTGAACCCGACAAGGTTTGCCTTTTTCTTTTCAGTTTTCTGTTCATAATTTGAGTCATATCTGTCACATACACATGGGTCTAGCTCACATTTTATAGTCATATTAGATATGCTAATAATAGTCAATTGTGGTCTCTGTGGTCATGCAATTTTCACAATCTTTGCAGGGTCTCTTTTTGACAGTGTTGAAGCTGCAAGGGCTAATCTTACAATTAAGTTAATGCAGGTCAGAATCATGTAAATGTATATATTTTTGCTTGCATCTTATGATAAAAGCCTTTCAAGATTTCCTTTTTTTCGACAATTGATCCCAATTATTCATCTAATATCAAGTTCCTTAGGGATTTGACTGGCCAATTTTCTTTCCTCTGTTTCTATATATCTCCTTGAAAGAGTGTTTTAGAACATGTTTATCTGAGATAAGGTTGCCTTTGGAACATGTGCCTGTATTCTCTGGTGTTGTTTCAATTTATTGTTTCTTAGGATGGCAGGAAAATTTTGATGATATAGTGAATCAAATTTCATTCTGAAATGGTTAATGATGTGTGGCTGTGCTGTAGCTTCACATTGTTAGCACGTCATAGATTTATGTTCTTTTGGCTTCACATTTAACATAATATGCACGTTACCAGGAAGGGCGAATGAGGGGCCAAGCGTTCGTGACATTTCCATCAGTAGAATCTGCTCAGCGTGCACTGGTGCGTTTTTTTTTGGTGGTGCTGGATATGAATCATGCCATATAGACAGACAATCAAGGATAATATTAGGAGAAATTGTTGGGAAAATTCCAGTTCTAGTGAGCTCCTTGGATTTTCTCGTTAGTAATCCATGATGAGTAGAATATTTTAATTGTGATCTTTTTAATTTTTGCAGAATCTAGTCAATGGATACATGTTCAAAGGAAAGCCAATAATCATTCAGTTTGGTCGGAACCCTGGTGCCAGTAAAGCAAATTAAGTCACTGAAAGTTCAGGTATTCATTGTAATCCTTCTAGTTTTGTTCACCTATTGAGTTGTCCCTGTCCCATCACAATTCTGATCGATTTACTGAATCTTAATACTTTTCAGCAGAAGGTTCCTTTTTTACTTGGTAGCACAATCTCAATATTACTTAAAAGAGTTACGAATGCTGAAGAATGAAATGTTGTAAAAATCATTGCACCTGTTCTATGGTCAGTCAATTGCTGAAAGGTTGCCAACCTTCGTATTTCTTGCACCTGGTTAAAGTGAATATTTTCATTCAGTTGCCATTTCCATCGTTTGTGCATCTTTTAAAGCACTATCAACTATTTACGATCTAATGCAATTACCTGAATTGCAGGAGAACAAGCTATTACACGTTATACTGCATAGATATTTCATGCATGCTGCAGGTCTACTGCACAACCAAACTCATGTATTCGATTAGTGGCAAGCCTATGAACAACTACTTGTTTAATGCCACTCAATGTCTCGATCTACTGCAGTATATCCAATGTAGGATTTCACCTTATGCTTTCAGTTTGTATGTTTATCTTCGGATATGAGTCTTCATCGCTTATGGGATCATATATAGAAATATATTAGCGGTTGTGAACATCAACTTATATTCTCATGTATCTTGTTGCCATTGCCAAAACATCCAAATGTGGGTGGAAATCTGCAAGTATTCCACACAAAAATTGTCCGAGTAGTTTATGTGTGTTTATTTCCAATTAAGCTGTTACTCACGGTAGCTGTTATTTTTTATGGAAACCGACTATGCTTCGTTTTTTCATTTATTCTGTTTTCCTTTAAAAATGCCAGTTGCTTTAATTCTCTTATTATTCTTATATGTCGCATAATTGTGTCAATGATCTTTAGGATCAACATTACTGCTCAGCTCTTGGATGATCTTGATGATCAACTTTTCTAATTACATGTGGTTCATGATGCTCAGTTTAGGGTGGTCAAGAACGTAATCTCTGGCGAAGATAGAGATTGTTCTTGAGGAATTGTCTGCCAACCAACCAATCCCAACTCATATGAGATGTACGGTGAAGCCAATTTGTGAAAATATCATATTTGAAGTCCATTAAGAATTTTGCTAATTATCTCATAGTGCTCATCTCTTTTTTTTATGCAGTACGTCACGTCTGAACGTTGACATCTAACTCTAACCCAGCGAGCAGATTCTAAATTTATTTTTATTTTTTAAGAACTTTTAGTAACGTTGTCATCCCCAAACCTTTCTTCCGGTACATGAATTTTGCATAGTCTCATATCCTTTGGAATTATTTGGAAACTCATTATGTATACTTTGTATATATTTCTTCTGTATCTTAAGTTGAGAATAGAGTACATTATATTTCAGAGTACATTAATTTTTTTTATATAAATATAGTATATTTAAAATGAGATTCCTGATATTTATCTAGTGAATTTTTATCTATGCAAGATAAAAGTAGTATACTCCAACTTTTAAAGTTTTATCTAGTAAATTTTTAATTATACAAAATAAAAATAGTTATACTCATCATTCTTAGAATAATTCATGACAGGTCTTATTGATTGACAGGTTTTATTGAGAAGAATTTAATTTTGATAGGTTTCATTGAGAAGAATTCAATTTTTTTAAAAAACTTTGATGAGTATTGAATTTATATTCTTTTGTATAGAATATAATTATTCTACGTATTTCAGGTACCATTGAGAAGAATTTTGATACTTAGTCATATATCTGTGACCTGAGAAGAATTTTGATACTTCGTCGTATATCTATGACCTGAATCGTTGGTAATAGCTAGAATAGCTAGAGGAAGCATCTAGCGATACTGTTATCGGTTCAACCAATTACATTGACCATTGCTTAATTTCTTAACTCAAGTTTATCTGAGCAGCACTGAGATCAAATCACAATCGTTATTCACTAAGTGAGCTAAATTTGAGTCATTTATTTGAACTCTGATTATTGATTCGGTTCAATTGAACAAGTTTATTGGTCTTACTTTTAATTTAGTTCAATCATTTGAGCAAAAATATTATCTGATGTTATAATTTTTGGATCAAAATTTAATATTATAATTTTATAAATTTAACCCTCAATGTATTTTTATAAATAAGTTTTAGAATAATATAATATAAATCTCATATTAATCGAGGTTTTTTTCCTTATTTTTTTAATAAAAGGTTGTCAATTAATTGGGCTTCTGCTTTTATATATATATATATTTTAAAATGTCTTCGAATTAGAATTTTCTAACCACTATATATAAATACCGTAAGAAATAATAAAAAAATATATAGTGGCAATGTTAGATTGTTCAATTTAAATCCAATAAAAAAAATATACAGTGGCAATTCAAATCATGTTGGAACAGGTTTAGCTTTTTCTTTTTTTTCTTCAAATAAATTAAATTATCATTTACTAATATATTACATTATTTCAGTATAGTTACATCATCTTATATAAATTTTACTCCTTATTTGATAGCATCAATAGTAAAACTCATCTTCTATGAAGGATATTTGAATATCACTATAATATCACGTGCTACAAGTTATAAAGAAGTAAATATAATAAAAATGAATATTTCAAAGAGTACTAGTATTCTAAGCTAAGTATAAGACAACAAACTCTTTTATTTTTTCTTTATCCAGCCTAGTGAAAATTACTGTCTTGATATGTCGAAGAAGGATCACTTCATCTCTTACTTGTTGCTTAAATAATCTCCAATTTCTTTCCCAAATGTGATATACAAATTATTCTTTTAGCTATTCTAGCAGCTATATTAATAGTGGTTTCCCATGTAGTTTGTCTTAAAACTTTTTCATTCTATTTCAACAAATCACTTTATATAGTCTTGTTATATTTACATTCATTCAACAAATGTTCTAAGTTTTCTATTGCAGTTAGACATAGATGACATTTTCCTTCTATTTGCATGCCCCGCTTGAGTAGTTTATTTACATCCAGCACTGATTATGGTATTTTTATTGCCAGTCATAGTATGAATATTTTTATTTTTTATATAATAAGTGTGTACCCATTTGATTTATAATTTATCTTTCTTCATCTGCATATCCTAAAAGAGCTTGAAGATGACTGCTTTATTCCATAAGTCTAGTATTAGTAAGTTAAGTCTTATGGCTGACTTTAGTGTGCAAACTTATGGATCAGTACAATTTACAATATATTGACGGGTAAATTAAGTGCATATCCCAAAACAGGTTTAGCTTTAATATCTAAATATATCATAATTTCTTTCATTCATGAAAAAAAATTTGCGTGGATATTAACCCATTTATTTAAAAAATTATTATGAACCCGAAAGGAATTTTTTATCCAAAGAAAATAGAATGTAACATTATTATTTTTTAAATGAAATTATTTTAATAAGAAAAAGGGTGATATTATTATCTTTTTATTAGGTATATTTAGAAACTACTAAATTTAGTTCATGAATGGATTAAGTTAATTTAGCCCCCCAAAAAAGGATCCGTTAAGTGCGAGCCCGGGTATAATGGATGCTCTTTAATTAAACCGTTTAAGCGACGACAACCTTATCCAAAATTTATCCACTTTTTGTCTCGTTTCTGCCGTCCATCTTGTTCGATGGTAGACTTCGATGGCCACGATCCATCCATCAGGTGGAAACAACCGGAAGCGGGGACGACAAAATTGGTGGGTCTTCTTCTGCTTTTTCTCTCTCTTTCCATTTCAAGGCCTTTTCTATGCTCTCTTCTCCCACCTTTTCTTGTCTCTGTGGCTTTTCGAACTCGATTTGATCCCAGAAACTTGAAATATTTGATCTCGGGAATCCATGGCGAAGTCTTTTGCAGAAAGCGGTCTCCTTTCGCTCTGCTGCTCTTGCCGTTCCTTATCGAGGAAGCCTCCGTCCGCGGTGTTCTTTCGCGGTTCTCCTCCGGAGGTTGAGTTTTTGGGGTCTTCTGCTAGGGATTGTAGCCTCAATGAGGAGATGTTGGCGGCTGTTGGAGACCGGAGGGGGATGCTTCCCGAGGTGCACCGTTCTTCGAACCCTTCCAAGGTGAGTACAAGCTTCGGAATTTGATCCTTTTTTTCCTGTCCTCCTCGTCGGATTTTTCGATCAATGAGATGACTAATATTCTCATCTTTAAAGTTAACACTGTGAAAGGTCATAGCTTGCACGTTGGTTCTCTGCAAGATAGTAAATTAGCTGAGGGAGATCACCGTTACCATCACTAGCTCCTGCAAACACCAACCATGGTGTCACACCCCCAAGTCAGGGGTGTGACAGATGGGGTAGATTGGGGTCAACATACGAGACTTTTGTTGAATTTTAAGGAGCTAAATATATTATATGTCGATGAAAACTTGAATAATAAGTTCAGTTAAGTGGGATGGGTGCACTCGATAGAATTCGGGCCGAGTTTCACATTCAGGTGATACCACCTCATTTTTCTTGTGTTCATGCAGTTTATATAGGAGCAGTAATATGATCGTTAGACTTTTAATTTGCTAAATAGTACATAGGTTTTTTTGACAGTTACTCTCCTGTATCAGAAGTCTGAACATTGTCTATATCATATTTCTAAATATAGGCTGGCAGTGTTCAATGGGAACACTTCCATTTCATAAAAAGAAAAGGGCGGGTCAGTGTGGGTCACTACGGGGAGGATTGAATTTTTAACATCCCTCAACTCAATTATTCGCCTTAATGTTCTATTCTTTTCCTGCTTAGCTTGTTTCTTTTGAGAGTTTTAGATGCTTTTTTTTCATTCTGTTATTTTAGGATATTCTTCTGCTGCTTTTCATTCTGTTATCAGTCTTTTGCTGATATATAATTCTTTCCCTTGTAATTGTTGATTTCTTTCTGTTTGTGACTTTAGTGTGGGTATACTAGTGAAAGAAATAGTGTTTCTTGTTATGCGGACACAGAAAATTAGCTCGGATACTTTGGGATAATTCTTTTCTCTCTCCATCTTTTATACTTTGATGCTATACAACTTTATCTCCTTGTAAAAGCAGATGATTGATTTCACTGAGAAATATCCGAAATGGTGGCAACTGAATCTCCATCCAAACATGAAGCACATAGGATCAGCACAGGACCTTGTTGACTCCTTATTGAATGCAGAAAACAAGCTTGTAATTGTTGATTTCTTCACCCCTGCGTGCAGGAGCTGCAGGGCACTCCATCCAAAGGTATCATTAAATTGCGTTGTGTGTGGTTTCAAATATTTCATTTCTGACCACTTATCTTAGAAGCAAAATTAGTTATCAATTTCTATGCTTATTCATCGACATCCCCCTAAACAATGGATTACAATTACATCATACATGTGGAAGCCAAGAGAACTTGCAAGCCAAAGCTACAAAGACTCCACAAACACACATATGTAGAACCATTCAACCATAGAGCTAGTATTCAACATGCTTTGGTGTCATGTTAACAATTTTATTAGATGATCACTTATTTATAAAGCTTTAAATTGTTTGAAGTGGCACAATGGATGTATATATCTATAGCTTTATTGTTGAGTATAGAAATGACATCATCTTATTCATACAGATTTGCCAGGCTGCAGAGATGAACCCTGATATTCTATTTCTTCAAGTAAATCATGAGAAGCATAAGCTCATGTGTTACACCTTGAATGTTCATGTTCTCCCTTTCTTTAGGTTCTACCGAGGAGCACATGGCCACCTGTCTAGTTTCAGCTGCACTATTGCAACTGTAAGTTCCATGATTCCATATTCCCCTTTTCAACTTCATTTTTCTCTCTTAATATTTCTTTGTCTCCCCCTCATTTAGAATTTATGTTTAACAGTAGAACTTATGGTTTGAGTGCTATTTCTTCTTGAGTCTACCTATGACAGTTTGATTGCAGTCTGGTTTTGACTTCCATATTTGCTTTTTCTTTGTCTGAATACACAGATAAGTATTTACTGGTTGTATCATATCATGCTGACTGGTGTTTACCAGTTTCAAGCAAGTATAGGTACTAGTATCATATCGGTTCAAGTAAAGCTGGTCATTTCTTATAATCTTTCCCACCTATACCTCGGCTTAAATGTTTCTTTTTGCCCCTTTGCTCTAGACAGAAGTAGAACTAGAACACAGGTGTAGCATCACTCTCACGGTTGTAACTTATCTTCATATTAATTTATTCGGGGCAATGACCGTTTGCTCCCAAATAAAAAAAGAAAAAAAAATCTTCAAGTTAGTACAAGTTCCTCACTTACATTATGCAGAGTAATATATTCAGGGCAATGACCGTTTGCTCCCAAATATAAAAAAAGAAAAAAAAATCAAAATCTTCAGGTTAGTTTAAGTTCCTCACTTACATTATGCAGAGTAATATATTCGGGGCATTGACCGTTTGCTCCCAGATATAAAAAAGAAAAATTATCAAAATCTTCAGGTTAGGATAAGTACCTCACTTACATTATGCAGTTTGATTGTAACTATGTTCAGCAGATTGATTCCTGTCCTTGGGATTCACTTCTCAAGTTCGCTTTTATTTCCATTGTCTGGATTAAGAAATGATCCTTTCATCTTCCCGTTATGAATTTTGATCACCATCCATACCAGGGACAGATGCCATGGAACCTATATCGGTACTTCATAGTTATATATATACTATGGAATAGAAGTCGGTATACCACATCTCAAATTTTACAAGATATACTTAAGGCTTTGGACCTATGTTGATCTTGCATTCCATTTTTAGCTCTAGATCTCCACTTTAACATTCGACCGCAAAGTTTGACTTTTGTTCTTTGGGTTTAAAACATGCAGATTCAGAAATTTAAGGATGCAATAGCCAAGCACACCACAGATAGGTGCAGCCTTGGGCCATCAAGGGGCCTGGAAGAGTCAGAACTCTTGGCTTTGGCTGCAAACGAAAGCCTCGCCTTCACCTACGCGCAACAAAACCCATCTATTGTTCCTGTTCCTTATCCATCTCCTGAGAAGTCAACTCCCCTCGTGCCTGCAGCCTCAGGATGAAGAAGATGAACGCAAACTGAAGCCTCAGTTGGTTTTGTTTTTTGGTAACCGAGGTTTCAATTACTGGAGGCAGCTTCTCTGCTGCTTGCATCGACTCGGCCGAAGAAACGGTTGCAGGAACTTGTTGATTAACCGTGGGTGATCTTTTCCAAGGTCTCAATTTGTCAACCTTGGTATCTTATCCATCTATAGATAATGCTGTGCACAGGCTGTCTTGTCTTTTTTTTTAGAAATAGTGTTGAGTCTGATGAATAATGAGGTGAGTAAAGGCCTCCTTAGTTCCTGTTTTTTAGAAATAATGTCGAGTCTGATGAATAATGAGGTGAGTAAAGGCCTCCTTAAGTCCTTTTTTAGAAATAATGTGGAGCCTGGTGAATAATGAGGTGAGTAAAAGCCTCAAATTCCTTGCTTGCTTGTGAGATTCAATCCTTGTATATACATATGCTTCTATTTTCTCCTGCCAATACGGCAAGTGTGGTTTGTGCATTATGTTACGTATATGTCTCTGGATTAATATTTCTATTTGCATTATGTTACTCATATATGTGTCTCAGGATTAATATTTTTTAAAAAAATATATTTTATTATTTTTTAAATTTAGTGAGATTTAAATCTATAAGTAAAGAGTCTTATTATTCTAATAAAATAAGAGATCAAGAAAAAGTGGTTTTTTTGTACGTTCTTCTAGAGTTCATATTTTAAGTTAAAGAAATTTAAACGAGAATAAAATAAAAATTAAATTAAAATTTGAAGGATAATTTATTTTTTTTTTCTTTGGAGGAGACGAGTTAAATAATTTTCCCTTATAATTATTTTTCTCTCCCTCTGTCTCACTCGTCCAAGTCATGAAACCAAATGCTCGCCCGACTCCGCCTTCTTCGGCGGCCCTCCTCCCTTCCTCTTCCTTCTTCGGCCTCCCTCACCACCGGCTCCCACGCCGCCTCCACCTCCCTCACCCACCTCCTCTACCTCCTCGGTCGATGCTCCACCTTCGCTCACCTCGCCCAAGTCCACGCCTTCATGCTCGCCCGCGCCCTCGCCGCCGACAACCTCCTCCTCGCCCACCTCCTCCGTACCTGCTCCGCCCTCGGCTTCAGCGACCACGCCCTCCTAGCGTTCCGCCACGCCACCCGCCTCGACATCCACCTCCATAACACCATGATCCGCTGCCTCTGCCAAACCGACTCGGCCCGCCTCGCCGTGGCTCTCTTCGGCAGGATCCAAGACGCTGGCATGCGCCCCGACACGTACTCCTTCCCCTTCGTGCTCAAGGCTGCCGCCCACTTGCGCTCGCTCGAGCTGGGCCGGCAGGTCCATTGCCAGGTAGTTAGGTTCGGGCTCGCCGCCGACGTCCATGTCTCGACTGCGCTTGTCGTTGCGTACTCGAACTGCGACAACGTGAGCGATGCAAGGAAGCTGTTCGACGAAACTCCACTTAGGGACGTGGTACTGTGGAATGCGATGATGTCGGGCTACGTCAGGGTTGGGGACATTGACACTGCAAGCAATGTTTTCGAACGGATGCCTGATAGAAATGTGGTCTCTTGGACGACGGTGATTGCTGGTTTTGCTGATGCAAACCGTTCGGATGAGGCAATTTCTCTTTTCCGAAGAATGCAGCTGGAAGATGGCATCCAGCCTGATGAGGTTGCCTTGTTGGCTGTGCTCTCGGCTTGTTCAAAGTTAGGAGCTCTAGATTTAGGGGAATGGGTGCACAACTTTGTAGAGAAGCATCGCCTGCGCAGAACTACTCCTTTGATGAATGCATTGATCGACATGTATGCTAAATCTGGAAATATACGTAAAGCACTGGAAGTGTTTGAGAACATGAAGCAGAAAACTGTTGTTACTTGGACCACGATGATAGCAGGGTTTGCTATGCACGGGCATGGCCTGGAAGCCATCGAGATGTTTCAGAGGATGGAAACTGAGAATATTCAACCAAATGATGTTACCTTCCTAGCTGTCCTATCTGCCTGCAGCCACATTGGACTAACAGATCTGGGAAGGTGGTATTTTAATCGAATGAATTCAGAGTATCGAATTAAACGGAGAATTCAGCACTACGGTTGCATGATTGACCTTCTTGGCCGTGCAGGTTGTTTGAGAGAAGCCAGAGATTTAGTTAAAGAAATGCCTTTTGAGCCAAATGAAGCAATTTGGGGAGCTCTACTTGCTGCTTCTAGAAGCCATGGTGATGCTGAGCTTGGGGAACTTGCATTAAGGCATCTCATTGAAATTGAGCCACATAACAGTGGAAACTATATCCTTCTATCCAATATTTACGCTGCACATGGGAAGTGGGATGATGTTGCTAAGCTGAGGAAGATGTTGAAGGATAGGGGAGTAATGAATGTGCCTGGAGCCAGTTCTATTGAAGTTGATGGAGCAGTCCATGAGTTTACCTCAAGAGATGGATCACATCCTTACTTTGATAGGATTTATGAAGTCCTTTGCCAGATGACCCAGCATTTAAAAATGATTGGTTGCGTTCCAAAGCTTCATTCAGGAATGTTGGAGTTCGAAGAAGAATAATAAGATTTTATATTACCTTATGACTGGATTTTTTAAATGAGGGTGACTGAGAAGCCCAAAGGATCATTATCTTGTCCCTTGCTGTTGCAAATGGAGCATCACGGGAAGCTGCCTGAAGTCCACTGTGATGTTACGCTTGGCTTGCCCACATCAAAACTGTGATGGTAAGCAGAGGAAAGGAATACAAACACGAGATGGGTGATTTAATGCACGAGGCTCCTGGTAATGCAATCTTTTCCTTGCATTAAAAAAGTTTTTATCTATAATAAATTTTTTTTTATCATAAAGTGTACTGGTAATCGAATTGTATAAATTAGTAAAGAAATTTGATTCACTATATAACCAATCCATTACAAATTTGTCTCTACAGGATTTGCTACTCAGTTACATTAGTATTGCGACAATATATATTGAGAATTCTCACCATTGTAAAATATATAATGACACTTTTAGAAACTCCTCAGTGATATTTGATTTTTTCTATCAATCCAAATTGCAAAGACAGCATAAAAAATCATCAGTACAACTGTTACTGATGTTTTGTATTTCTAGTGTCAATCTTATTTTTGCCCCAATATGACGCTACACTACATTTGTGATCACTCGTAATTTTGTCACCAATTTTTACTAGTGTGATATTTTTTTAATCATGAATATGGTTGTACAATATTATTACAAATATTCTACTATTTAAAATCCATGTTATACTGTAAGTTTATTTCCACCACTGTTACCTCAAACCAAACAATCCCTAAATTCTAAGTAAACTTCATAGAGGAAACCGAAATTTTCTCAATACTTTAATGTTAGATTTCCTTCTACTCAATTAATTTTAGAAAAATTAGGATAACATTAGGAAAGAAAGAGTATGAAGACATGTTGTGTGTAATTGATTAATACACATACATGATATAATTGTGATAATACCCAGGTTGAAAATATATATATGTGATTTATTTTGCAAAAAGCATAATTTTACATTAAATTAAACATACCTTCTAAAAACAAAGTTAGTGAAAGATCAAACCCTATGTAGCAAAGCAAATTACGCAAGAGGGATTCACCTACTAAACATTAACATTCTATATATGTATGCATTCTAATTAAAACAAAAGGTAAGTATGTAAAGATTGAACTAGTTATAAAAAATCATATTAACAGTGGAAATAAAATAGTGTAAGAACTGCACCAGATCAAATAGAGGTCTCCCCTTCCCTTTAAAAAAAATGAAGAAAGAAAAGAAGAAGAGAAAAGAGTGTCTCCATTATGCAAGAAGGTTCTCCATTGCAGCTTGAAATCCTGAATCATGGCAAATTAACTTGAAGCAATTCATCAAAGGTTTAGCATGAGAAGCAGGAAGAAACATGTAGCCAAAGACAACTTGCCAACCTTGTGTTAATCTTCAATTCTCTCCAATTATATGTATATATATATGCACACACTTGATCAACCTATGTAGTTATTGACGAAGAAAGTTAATGATGCATAATTAATAGCTTGAGGAAACTAATTTGTAGTCGGCAAGTCATCCTTGGCTGCAAGCATACACTTCCTGACCCTAATGCTAAGCCAAAGATGAGATGAACAATTAAGAGCGAAGAAGCGTCGGAAGAGGAAGAAAATGAAGAGGAGGAGGAGGAGGAAGCACGAGGGGAAGGCAGGAGTTTTAGGGTTCTTTATATATAGAGGGAGGGGGGAGTCATGAAGAGGCCGAGATTTGGAGATTGAGATGTTTGATTTAATGGACGAGTTATCTCCAATCCAGATGATGATGAAGACAACTCCTAGAAGGATCTAATTTTGGGCCAATACCATCGAGGCCTAATGATAAGGTCTTCCTTGCTTTTATATCTGTCTCTGATTAATTCATCCATTCATTCATTTTTTGCAATTTTGCATTAGGATTAGGGCTCGAAAGAATTCAGAGTCAGTAATGAGATCGACAGATGGGGTTCTTTCTTCTTGCTTTCTTTTGCACATTTTCTTTTTTATTTTCTCTGTGAATTTTTTTAATCAGGAAAATTAAGGAATAGTTTAATTTTACCAATTCATTAAATGAAACTACATTGTCAATCTTTAATTTTGTTTCCCATTTTCAGTTAATATTGGGTTTTTTTCTCCCTTAAGAATCTGTAATTCCTCAAAAAAGGCCTCATTTGATTCTCTTTTCTGATTTGGTTTTTTAAAAGTTCTACTTTTATCTAAGAGTGAATGGTAAAAGTGCCCATGTCTCTTGGTTTTCCCAAAGGATACAAGAGATATGACTTCTTTTGTTGTCACAGGTGTCAGCTTGCCCCCAAATTGAATCCTTGATGGCAATGGCTGCATCCATCCACAGCTGCCATTGCCTTCTCTTTTAGGGTCTCAATCAATCAGTGTGCCCTCCCTCCCTCCATGCCCAAGGACGAGCACCTTATCCGCCCACTCTGGGTGGGGAGGGTCCCATGGGGAGGTATGATTGGTTAGTGGATTGAAGCAGATGTCATCCTCCTGAGTACAAAAACAACCTTGGATGCTTTTAGGGTTTCAGTGCCAAAGAGAAAAAGGGGAAAGGAGGAGGGGCAACCTAGGGAAAAGGGAGGCATGTGCAAGGGAGTAGAATTGCCTAACTATACCTACATAACCAGTGGGGAAAAGGAAAAAAAAGTTACTGACTTATGTATGCTCATTTTAAGGAAAGTTAAATAAGAGGATATGGCAAATGATGTCATTACCACGCAGGGATGATATAGACTTAGTCCATGATGAATTAGCACAACTCAAGGAAAGATGTAAACATGTGTATGTCTAAAATTCAAACTCTTAGACCACACTATATGAGTGGTTTTCTTATAATATATATATATATATCGTGTCGTGGGCCGTATCATTTCGAGTCATCGCGCAGAATAATATAGCCTGACATGATACATCTAATTAGGCGGGCCGAGGCCATATCACCCACGGGCGGCATAACTTGATTGCCACGTTTACAACTCAAGCACACGAAGTTGAGTCAACTTGTATATAACAAATTGATAAGTAAATATATATAATAGATAGTGCTACCTACAAGCGGTACATACTTAGCTCAGTTCGAGCAGCGCTTAGCACGATCCACCATTTAGTGAAGTCGTGTTTGACATTAAGTATGTATCATATCAAGCCATAATATCATAATGCATTGTATGACATAACATGACCCATGACACGAAAATTATAGGTATATTATATAAAAAATTATAAGTCATTGTAGAAAAGTTATAAATATTATTATCTTTTGCATGAGTGATTTGGATTTAATAATAGTAAATAAAATTTTAAATGATAATTTTATATGAGAAAATACTTCGTGTAAGGTTGAATTAAACTATAGTTATATTTTTCTATCCTAATATTTCTTTTGTTTCATAGTCATATAACTTTCTTATCCATTTAATTTTTTTTAAAAATATTACTTAAATTCTTAAATAAAAAAAATTATATTTTTCTATCCTAATATTTCTTTTGTTTCATAGTCATATAACCTTCTTATCCATTTAATTTTTTTAAAAAATATTACTTAAATTCTTAAATAAAAAAAAAATTAATTTTCACCAAAAGAAGCAGTTTGATGTACTCTGAGAAATATTTCTATATTAAGAACAATAAAAACAAATAATTAAATTTAAACTATTTAATTATATTTAAACTCTTCTAAAATTTTAAAAAAATATCTTGGAAGTTTCAACTCTTACAATTTTTTTTTCTTTTTTCCTTTTAAATTTATGGAGGGTTGAATTAGGCATGCTTATCGGGCCGTGCCGCCCATGGGCGGCACAAGCACGGCTCGTGCCCAATCAAGCCGTGCGTAGCACGACCCGTGCCCAATCAAGCCGTGCTTGGCATGGCACTATGTATATAACGTGTTGTGCCGGGCCACATTTTTGAGCCCGCGTGCCGTGCCCGGCACGACCCGTGGTCGGGCCATGCCCGACACAGCTCGTGGGCAAATGGTGCCAGGCAAAGCCCAACCATAGCCCATAACCCATTATATAGGCATACTTGTAGGTAGGAAGGACACTATCTCTTATATAGAGAATGAAGTAACTTTTTTTCCAAGACAAATGTGGGACTAAAAACTCATTTAAACATTTTCACTCTTCCTTAAAACTCCAATCCTTCACCTTTTAAAATCAAAATTTTTCCATTCTATTAAAATTATCTTACTAACCTTTATTAACTATAATTTTATAATTTTACTAAAGGGTATTTTGGTCATTTTCTACATATTATTTTATTAAAATATTACTTAAAATTTATATAATCACTCATTTATTTCTATTATTAATTCTTATCATAGATTAATAAATTAGGACATACATCATGATAATTATACCATTTATATTCTAATAAATCTTAATGTTTATAATATCAAACCCTCAAACCCTCTCGATGATAATAACTATAATGTATACTTTGATTAGAAAGAGTGTAAAAAAATATAAGTACAAAGACATGTTCAAAAAGATAATTTTTATTTTAAAAGTTGATTTTTTTTTAATTTTTATTAACTATCTAGCTTATAGTAGAATCTTCAATAAAATAAGAAAGAATTTTTAGATAATCTAATTTTAGAAACAATATAAAATAAGAGTGGATTTGATTGGAGGGTTTTTTTTTGTTAGTACAGAGTGGAGAGAGATTTTATAAAGAATATTACATATTTTAAAAAATTTATATATTTTAATAAAATAAAAAAATAATTAATATTTTTTAAAGTTTAATAAGTAGGTTGTGATGATTTTTTTATAAAAAAAAAGAGTAGTTAGTGAGGAGTCAATGTTTATTTTTAGTTTAACTTTTTTAAAAAAGTTTAGTCCCACATTGCTCAGTTCTGAGAAACAAGAAGCATATATAAGCCAACACTTTCACAATTGCTAGTGTATTTGTATTAGTGGGCCATTGGGTTGAATTAGGCCTGATATGTGACTTGGCACGTGTCGTGCCGGGCCTGATCCGGCACGTACTAGAGCGTGGTCAGCACGAGCACGGCCCATTAGCATGCCTATGTTGAACTGCACTTCGATAATGCTACAACTTATGATCCAATTATCCTCTAAAAATAAAAAAATATTTGGGCCTCCTCCAAATCCGATCCGTTTTACTGCTTCAAAGACTTGATTGAAATAATCTTAGCAATATAAGGATGCATTTGTTAAAAACATTTAGGGACTTATTTGAAACAAAGTGCATTTTATCTATATATATACTTTTTACCTAAAATAATTAATATAATTTATTAGGAACAAGTAACGCCGCAGTTAACTGGTGATTGTGATCGCGCCCTAAAGCGGCGGAGGCGATGATGCTGCAACCCCAGCAGGCGATTTCCTCCGCCCCGGGCCCGGCGCAGGCTCTGGATCCTCCGGAATCCGGAGGCGAGTCTGCCTCCGAGGCTCCTCCGAAGCAGGTGGCGCTCGCCATGGAGAGGCTGGCGCGTGCCGCCCGCGTCATCGCCGACATCCGGCTGGGCGCGGACCGCCTCCTCGAGGCGCTCCTTTTGGCGGCCGACGGACCGCAGTCGACCAATAAGACCATCCAGCTCATCCTCGCGGAGGAGACCTCCATGCGGCAGCACTTCCAGGATCTCCGCGCACTCGGTGACCTCTTCTTCGCTCTTCCTCGCAATTTTGTGTGTTTACATCGTGCCTCATTTCACTTCTTGGTTGCTGAGTCTCTTAACTAATTTACTTAAATGAGCCTGTAATAGTCCAACCATTGTTTGTAAATATTCGAAACTTGTCGTGTCATTTTTTTTCTGTGGGTTTTGAATATTGGTGTTGAATCTCATCTGTGATCATTTTATATTTTAAATGTTTTCTAGGTAAACATTGAGCTGCTTAGTTTCGGTAGGGATGACGTCTCTAGCATCGTTCCCGGTTATGGTTTGGAAAATTGAGGATTTTAGCCATGTAAAGTTAACCCTTGATGATGGAGATTACAGTGCACTGTAATTTTTCAAAACCCTAGGTTTCCTATGGTGGCTCTTTTGAATATCGTAAGAGCTATTGGCTGACTCAGCCTGGGACCACTAATAGTTATGCAAAATTGTGTATTGTTTTGGAATTTGATTTTTTTTCTTTTTTCTTTTCTGATGGATCTTTCAACTTTAACAATGTTTGATCAACATCGCGAGATGTTTTCATGATGTTCCTTTATTGTTGGATGAGAATTCTGAAAACACGTATTCATGTTCACTATAAGATGGTTTAGATGTAACGATTATTTATATGGTCTCAAATCCAATAGAACTTTTAACAAGTAGCACTATACAGGAAATATCAATCTGAGGGGAAGAAATAAATTTATATGGCGAGCAAGTGTCCATGGTTGACCAAGAAATGATCCTATTGCAATTCTACCATGTAAAAACCTTTAATTGTCAAACTTTCATGTAGTTTGTTGGCATCTCTATATCAGTTTATTATATTATGTTGGATTTATGTAATGGCATGCTTGGATTTTCATTTAGCTTGCTTTTTTTTATTCTCGAAAAGTTTGGAATATGAATGTGATTGTTCTAGTTCCGCCTTTAGGAAGACAACTGGAAGATTCTGGAGTGTTAAGTGGGTCTCTCAAGTCACGAGGTAATTCATGGGGTTTACACATGCCCCTGGTTTGCCCAGATGGTGCTGTTGTTGCATATGCTTGGAAACGTCAACTTGCTGGACAAGCTGGTGCATCTGCTGTTGATAGAACTAGGTATGATCAAATTGAACTTTAGTATAGTTTGGTGGCGCTAATCTTTTGCTCAATATGATAGTGTTTATTTGTTCTCATTCTTCTGGGTATTATTTTTGTTATGGTCAAAGTTATGTCGAGAATCTATTTGTTTATGTAAACTAAAACTAAGGGTTGGCCTTTTCCTCTTTAGTACTGTATGAAGGTCATTTTGTATACTTAGTTGTTTCTTAGCTAATTTAATTCTGTGCAGTTTAGAGCCAAACTACTCTTTCTATGTTAGAGAATTCTTTCTTCTCGATCACCATCTGTTTGTTTAATTGCTCTTCTGTGCATATGTACCTGTCTAATAAACAGTTATTTTCAGTTTTTTTGTACGTTTATAGATTATTTATGTAGTGCACAACATATGTTTATGCATTGTTACTACAATATATCAAAAATTAGTAATGTAGATTGTTTTTCATACCATTTTCATGTGGCATGGTACCTAAGCAAGGAGTAAAATCTTGGTACTGGAGGGAGCATCGGTCTTCCATTGTATCAGTACTGGAGGAAGTACTGGTCTTCAATTAGATGTCGGTATTGTGCCAGTGATAAAAACAAAGATAACTTGTCGGGCCGAGATGGTACCATAAGAAGAATGGAAAAGGGAGAAGAAGAATTGGAAGAGGGAGATAAAAGAAGAAGATGACTAAGGAAAATAATCAGAAAAGAAGAAAAAAGTAGAATGGATAAAAGAAGAGTAATGGGCTGAAGAAGAAACAGAAAATAATTAAAAGAGGAAGAATCAGACAAGAAAATCAGTAGAGGAAGAGGAAGAAGCGAAAGGAAAAAAAATGGAAGAAGAAGAGTTAAAATAGGAAGGAAAAAACAAGCTTAGAAGAGAAATGGAAGAAGAAGAAAAATCAGGAGGAAGAATCAGACAAGAAAGATGAAGAGGGAAAAATACAGAGAAAAAGTCATGTATATGCCAAGTAGGTGAGCTGGTGACAGTAGTACTTTTTGAAGGTGAAGGCAAAAGAGAATCAAAAGGATGAGGTGGCAGTGGCAAAAATAAATGACGGTGTATGGGCACAGTGGCTGGTGAGAGAAGTGAGAAACAGAACAGGTGAAGAGATATTTTCAACAGTACCAAGTGAATCGCCTAAAATAAAGTGGTCCTTCTATCAAGATTGGTTGAGGCAGTATTTCAGACCTTTAACCCAAAATTTGCAAAAATTTGTCATCACAACATCCTGGAATTGGACCCTAGTCCTGTCCATATACGTAAATATTATGAAGTATCGCTATAAAGTGAATGCACATAAATTTTCCTGTTCAAACTTCAGATATCACATGAATTTCATAGTAGGTTATCATCTAATTGAAGACGACAGTAGTCATACCTTGTGTTTTGCGTATTATTGATTCACATCTTGTTTCTAGTGCATATGTAAACAAGAAGTTCTATTTTCTTTTATATTTTCATAAATGCTGTGAAAAAGTTATATGCATATGTTAAGTGCGACAAGGATGGGCTTTTAGCATGAAGTTGCAAGTTTTGGTAAACTGCAACTTTTCAACCTTACAAAATTTGCAGACACTGGTATTGTTGTTTGCTTGTTGTTATAAGGTATTTTAGAAGGTTTCTATAACTTCAATTCACCATGAGATTAACCCAAAAAGGTTGTGAAATTTCTGTATGAAACTCTCTATGAGTCAAAAGTAAGAAAATTTGGTATACTGAGAGCCATAGTTCATCGACATGCTTGATATCTTATCATAATTTAATTATTCCCAGGTTAGCTCTCAAGGCATTCACTGATCAGAAAAGGCGGTTTTTCCCTCATCTAGAAGATGAAGTATCTGGTGATGGGGAACTTGGAATTGCTAAGAAAAAGGCCCGTAGCTCAATTATCAGCCAAAGAGAAGATCTTAGAGAGAAAAAATCTTTGTCTGATATCCTCAAGGATTTGGAACATAAATTTCCAAATGTGCGAATCTTTACTTATCAGCGCCTAGATTGGTCAAAAAGAGCATCATTATTGTCTGTTTCTGCAAGTGAAAATTCAATGGAACCGTTGAAGGATCCGATGTTGAATCATCCAAGCAATACAAGATCTGACTCCGTAAATATTGCTGCTCCAGATCAAGCAGCTGTAATTGAGTTGCTGGTTCCTTCTATCTTCAGAGCTGTAGTATCTTTGCATCCAGCGGGATCCATAAACCCTGATGCTGTGGCATTTTTTTCTACTGATGAGGTATCATACTATCTGATTTTATTTAATTTATCAATCAGAATTTAGTTTCACCTCTATCTTCCTTTAGAACTGCCTCAAGGCTCACCTGTATTCTTCTTGCAGCCTTAGTTTTCTGGAACCTTTTAGTTTCCTGTTCAATTTTCTACTTTGGATGGTCTAATGGTTATAACTGCATCTCCTCTCTATAAGAAAAGCAGGGACTTCATAAGCTTTCTCCATATACATTTAGCAAGAAAACTACAAAAAAGCATGCTGGTGCTATTGACTTAATTCATATCTAATCATTCAAATTCAATGACATGATGTAGCTGGGTTGCATAGTTATCTGTTTTTTCAGTATATGATATTCTTATTGGTATCTTTTGTAGTAAATAGACAATGCCATAAATGTTTGGAATTTGCATAAGACTTGCTGTTCATAATTTAGCACAGAAATAGAAACGTACATGTAGTTTGGCACGGAAACATGTTCTCTCTGCATCTTAAATTATACTGTAAACAACTACATGGTATTTTTGTTTACTGACAGTGACACTTTACTAGGGAGGCAATTACATACATGCGAGAGGTTTTTCAGTTCATCATGTGTTTAGGCATGTCACGGTAAGTCCTCTTGAAATTCTTTCCTAACTCAATTACCCAGCGTAATGTTTGTAGTCTCTTGATGATATGCATGATTTCATCTAAAGCAAGTTAAAATACATTGGTGATTTTCAATCAACTTCCTTTCATTTAGCTGTCTGATCAAGTATATCATTTCACAGTTTCTTTATTTCTCTGCAGGAGCACGCTGCCAAGGCATTGCAATACTTTCTCGGCATGGATAATGACATTTCACTCTCTCTTCTCTTGGTACGTCATATGCTCATCGTTACATATGGATACAACTTCTGTAGTATGAGTATCACTACATATAATAAAGAGATAAGGTCAATTTTTCATTTTTCTATTTTTTCTCCCTTCTTTTCAACAACCTTTTTTGGGGGGTATAATCATCGTCTACATTATAATTATATCTTGGAAACATTTGAGAATGCAGTTTAGCTTATCTAATTGGTACTTGTAGTTAAATTTTGTTTTTCATTTTTCTGTACATTTCTTGCAGCTTTGGATCTGCAACTATCAAACATTGTTTTCAACACCATGCAGGTAATATGATGGTAATTTTACCAGCTAAGGTTTGTGGCTGATAGTTTCAGATATAAACTGATGAATTTTTATCATGCAGTAAATGTGGCCGTCTTCTGATGATGGATAAGTCATTAGCTTTGCTTTTGCCTCCTGTGCACCGTGCTTACTGGGAAACCTCTGCAAACAATTCTAACCATACCGAATTGACTCCATCAACTAAGGGCATCCATCCAGATAATCTTGCTGCTTATCATATTGGATGCTCTGGTGATGACGCCTAATTAATCAATACCCTTATAAAAGGTTCATTCTACTATATTGCATGGTTGATTGACTTCATTTTTCTTCTCAGTTAAGATGTCCTAACCTAGTGGTAGCTGGTAAGCATCTACGAGTGGTTTACTTATTGACTTTTGTACTTCTCAAACTTTTGTAAACCTAGGTGTGAAAGAGAATTCTGTGTGCATTTCCCTGTGTAGTCTGCTTATTATTATTCTGTAATACTATCTAACAGTTTTAGTATAATTCCAGAATATAATGTTTGACCAATCTTTATAGTTAATGAAACAAATTTTAAGAAAATTCGACCATTGATGCTGAACCAAACCTCTCTAGAGGGTTTTCTGCATTATTACTTAAATAAGTGCACTGGCACATAGGAAACAAGTTATTAATTATTTATCTTAGTTATGATACTAGAACTGACTCAAAAGTATCCATGGTGTATGATAATTTGTTAGACTTAAAACTTGAATAGAGGATAGTTTCACCTTAAAATAATAACCCTAAGTTGAGAAGAGAATGTGGGTTGCAATTAAATACAGAGAAGCTACATGATTTCTCCAAAATTCTTGAAGGCTCCACAGATGCCCTACAGTTAAAGGCTTATCCCAGTTACTCCTCTTCATAGTTGCAGCATCTACGGCTTGGAAGAAGGATTTTTAGATACCAAAGAAATTTCAATTATGTCAAGTTGCCACAGTTCCATAACGAAGTAAACCATTCAACAAGCAGGATTGATGAATACCCATTCCCTTCCAGTATTTGAATTCATGGCATCATGTATGAGTTTACCAGCATATTTATTTTTGGAAATCCCCGTATGGTTAAGTTAGATACAGTTTAGTTTCTTTTACTTTCAGAAGACCAACAAAAGCAAAGTTGAATTCGACAACAAAAACTATATGAATTAGAAACATGATTGACAGGGTGTGGCACCTTGTTAATGACCATGTTTCATTTTCCTATTCATTCATCATTCATATATTGTAGTAAGTGACACTTCATCAACCTGTGTTCTAATGATTCTCGTCAGATGAATGTTTTGATAGCATGCATAAACGAGTAATTCTGCCTTGACATTGTGAAAGGATAGTGCAGGAGTCATTGTCTTTTAGGCTTCTTGAATGTGCTAAAAACAGGACCAACTGTTGGGAGAAGAGGACAGTGCCAAGTGGTGATTCAACTAACGCTGCTTGTTACATTCAAGGTCCTGTTTGATTTTAATTGGGTTGAGGTGATATCAAAGAAGTCATTGTCTTTGTCCGCAAGGTAATAGTTATCGGTTGTTACACGTTGATTCTAGTGGCTGATCTGGAAGTAATGCCCTATGTAGTGAATAGTGTAGATCCATGATTACTGCATACAAACACGGCTTATACGGATCTCCAGATTTAATAACTTCGATGTTTGTGCTTTTGAAGGGGAAGATTTTCTAGCCCCTCCTACAGGGAAGTTAATTCTTCAGAAGAATTTGGTGTTTGTCTTTACGTTTAACATTGTCTTTTATGTGTGCTACATATTTACAAGAAGCAAGAACCTAGTACATCCCTGTCATAGTTAATCTTGTCTCAACTAGCTATTATTTTATTGCGGAAGAAAAAATTGTTTGTGCTTTTTTGGTAGTAATGTCCTTTGAACACTTCATTTTAGATATTTTTTGGTTTTGTTTTATAGTTATAATATTCTGTTACCTTGTTGATAAATTTTGACTTATTTTTTTCATTGGCATATATGCTTATTTCATCCATACAGCGGCATGTAGAAATCTCTACTGTTTGCAAGTGTTTCTTAATGTTACCTGTATTTAGTGTCTTTAATATTTAACTATTGGATGCAAGGTAGGGTACGAGGGAAACTATTTTTTGTAACATCTAGATTACATTGTGTCTAGATATTAAATTATATGATTTTATACAAGTTAAGCAGACTGACAAGACAAAAAAAGAGAGCAGGACAGAATGGGTCAAACTATCATTCTTATCTAAAAACCTTTATTTTCAAAAACAAAGCTTTACAACAGAGGTATACGTAGAAATCTTTATTTGTTTTCTAGTTTCGTAGAGTTCTTTGTTGAGGCAAAATTGTTACTTCCCGTTGGTGTTTTTTTTCCTTATTAATGCATTGGTTTATGCTTTAAATTTGGCACAGCATGGTGGTCTAACATCATTATCAACTTCTTAGGTTTGATTTTTTCAATTAAGATTGTCGTGGAGCTTCTGTTTTAAGTCCCTCTCGTATTCTCAGATATATAGATGAAACAATGTTTGATAATGGAAAATGAATAGTACTGCCAATGTGAGCAGATCCCACACTGTAGGATATGAGAGTGAGGACATTGGAGGATCCGCATTTTACTATTTGCAGTAACAGTCTGAACCATTTCATTAAAATGTACAGATTAATAGCATCTTTCATGTTGAGAGAGACTGGAGTTAGTAGGACAAACATCATTATCTTTTTATATTGGTATTCTAGCTTCTGTGATATAGTAATCTTTTCTCTAGTAGATGCATGATAGGGATGGTATTCATCCCTTTTCTTGTTCTTCTCATAAACTGTATCTCATTGCATGTTAGGATGGAATTACACTAACAATGTGATTTTAATGTTCATGATAGGTCTCAAACAACACTATTCTGTATGAGTTTTATGAAAAGCACGTTGTATATTTTAATTTATATTTTGACTAGTTTGTATGAATGAAAACATATCGTAATGTGCAGATTGGTTATAATTATTTAATAAGTATGGCTCTTAAATTTTAAAGTGGAAACAAAAGGGAAGATCTAGTGGTTGTAGTTGCTCAGATTCCCATGTTCCAGCAGTAAGCAGGTTGATGGCTGACCTTTTAGGGTCTTGTCCCCAACCAGCTACAGAAGAAGTCACCTGGGTGCATGTCATGATGGCAATGCTCTCTCATGGCTGCTAATTCCCACAGGGAAACACTCAAGTTACTGGTGGGGAATAGTGTGGACCTCCTTCCTTTACCTACGGTCCTGTTGATTTTTACATGTTCATAGTATACTTCTCATCAGCTGCTGTGAAGTCTGCGCATACTCTCATCCACCCTACTGGTTTGTTTCTTTAAAAAAATAATTAAATAAATAAATCTTGAACCTGTTCACGGGCGAGTGGTGCCCATTGCAAAGATTAGACAATTATTGACTATGATTCATTTTAGTTAGCTTATGGTGTATATAATTATGCATATGACTTGACAGCACTCTATAATTAATTATTATCACTTGGACCTCCATATAGTTCATTCAACAGTTGGGTGCCCATTAACCTGAAATGGAAGACGTAAGACCAAGCTCACCATTAATTAGGAAAATCCAAGATGGGCACACAGAAATGAGTTCGGAGAGTCGAAGCATTAAATTTTTGACTCATTCATCGAACTTTGAGGAAGTCGGTAGGTTTTCATTAATATTTATCTGTTTTTGTGGTACCATAGGATATCAAAGTAGTGGACAACTCTATTCAAGATTAATTGCAGTTATAAGGATTTTTATTTTCATATATTTTTCATTACCTAAAGATAATTTTATACATTAAAATAAAAAAATATTATGTGTGTGTGTGCGTGCGTGCGAAAGAAATGATGAAACCCAACAGCATTGAGATTGATAGGAAGGATTTGCTGCTTTAGTTGCTCAGAAGCTTTCATCTTTCCCGTCATAAACTTCAATTTTCTGTACACACAATTTAAGGTAGGGAAACCCAATTTACCAAGTTGCTCTCTCCTCCGGTCCTCCTTTTTCTTCCTCTCACTCGCTCTCTCTCTTTCCAAGGGCTGTCCTCAAGTTGCTCCTACTCCAAGGAAATCAACGAAGGGCATCCTAATAACCTTCTCCTCCTTCGCCATGCCGCCATGAGTCGTTGTCTCACCGTGAAACCAAGCAGCGTGATGATGATGATGATCCACTGCCTCATTCGCTGGCCTCCCAGGATGATCTGCTGCAGTCCGAGGAAAGAAAGGAACCAGCAGCCTGATGGGGCTGCCTCGGCACTCCTCACCAGACCTCTCCTGATGCCATTGATTCCCTGCTCCCAACACCACTCCTTTCCCATATCCTGCATTTTTTTAACAATATCATAAAAGGCTTTAGCTTTTATGCATGAACTCACTGACTTGAGAGGGACTCGCCATTTAGGGTTCGGTGAAAAATATGAGGAATCTTGTTTCATTTGGTTAATCAGTCAAGGAGGCTCTCATGGTTTTCAAACTTATTGTTTATGGACAAATACCTTTTAGTCCTACTAAAGTTTGTAATTTAACTCTTAACATGATTAACTATAATCCTTCCTTGTATTAGTATTTGGCTATATATTTTTCTAAATGTTTTGGAAGATAAAATAGTCACAGGTAAAATATATCAGCATTAAAAATAAATGGAATTTTTTTTCTATAATAAATTTGAGAGAAAAAAACAAACAGTGAAAGAAATAAATATGCTTTGAATACCATTTAGGAGGTCATGGAGGCCGTCGTACGGCCCGGCGAAGGAGTTGAGGGCCAGTTCGGTGTTGCAGGTGGAAGCTACCGGCTCCTCCTTAATGGTGGTTACGGTGGAGGACTCGCCGCCGCTGCAAGAGTTGTAGCTGCTGCTGTCGACCTTCAGCGGCGGTCGCGGCGGCGGCGGCGGAGGAGGAGGAGGAGGAGGAGGGGGAGGATAAGAGCACGAGGCATCGGCAGCAGGTGGCGCCTGCTTCCTCAATATCATCCTCCTGAAACGGCCGCCACCGGCTGCGGCTGCGGCGGCGGCGACGGAGGAGGACTTCTTCTCCCTCTGCTTCCTCGCCATGATCACATGCCAGTGGTTCTTGACGGCATTGTCCGTCCGCCCGGGGAAGAGCCGCGCGATCAGCGCCCACTTGTTGCCGTAAACCCTGTGCGCCGCCAGAAGCCGCTCCTCCTCCTCCTCGCCGAAGGCCCGCCGGTTGATCCGCGGATCCAGCTGGTTGAACCATCTCAGCCTGCAGCTCTTCCCTGACCCCACCCAAAAAAAAAACAACCGACCCAAAACAACGAAGCGAAATCAATCAATTGGAAATCAGTCTCTCTCTTCTCTTCTCTTCAAAGAGTCGATCTATCGGTGGACTTGAATACCTGAACGGCCTTGAAGTCTCTCGGCAATGAGGTTCCAATTTTGGGGGCCGAACTGGGCGACCAGCTGCTTCAGCTTGACGTCCTCAGCGGGCCTCCAGTGCCCTCTGACGCAGACCTTCTCATGTCCATCGCCAGCTTGCTCAACCTGCAGCCTACTGCAAGGAGGAGCCATGAAGTGGACTCAGCTCGACGCAGAGCAAGATCAAAGACGAGGTCAGCCGGTGGCGCAGCCGCTAGCGCTTCGCCGGAGCTAGAGGAGGAGGAAGAGGAGCAGCAGTTCGCTGCGCTCGTGTGGGTTTGGGGAGATGTCGGGAGAATCCCATATATCGAGCAGGCTTTATTTATATCATAAAAGAGAGAGAGAGAGAGGGAGAGGGAGAGGTTTGTGTGTGTCGGTCTAAGCCTTGACAGAATCACCATGTTTTACTTTGCCCGTCTGCTGAACCCTCCTCCTCCTCAACTTTTTCTTCTTCTATTTTTTAACTTTTACAGGCGAAACAGATCAAGATAATTAATAGTCAACTATTAGGTCATGTATAAAAATCATACTGTAATATAATGCAAAAGTCTCTCATCAGCGGATCCAGAGCAGAAGCCTGTCAATAGTTTTTGAACTTATCTGATAATAATTCATGAATAATCATTATGGTGTCCATCTTTTTTCCAAGACTGTTTATTAACAGCTCAGCTGGCGAAATATGTATTTATTTTTTCTTTCTGAGGGAGAAAAAAAGGAGTTTGGAAAAGAAGTGTTCTCTCCTCCACTCCAGTTCAGTACGTCCAATTGCAACGTAAAAAGTGGGAAATGGTACAAGGTGATACTATTTGTCATTTATTCTGGCGTCAGCATTTGTTTTCTTTATCTTCTGTTCATCTTGACCTTTTTTCCCAATTATAATTTATCAATTTTCCATGGTTTTAATTTAATGACGGACGTGATGTGCGGCTCCTTCAACTCATCATTACTTCCTTACTCTCCCTTTTAAATGCAGACTTGTTGTCGTCTGCCTTCTATTTCAATGCATCCAAGATTTATTTGCAGCCTCCTAAATCAAATCAAGTATATACTTTACCACCAGAAGCGCCTAATAACATTCAACTTGTGATTAATATATTCTAAGCTACTTCGTGTCCACGTGAAAAATGATTATGATTAAATATTTTAGTGTTCTGATTGAAATAAAAGTATTTAATTTAATCCATTCATTGTCAACTTGTTTTCATTGATAATAAAATAGCTGTAATAAATAATTTTATCTGTTTGATAAGATGTGAAAAATAAAAAGGGAATTAAAAATAATATCTATTCTACTAATTTTAATCTAATAAAAACACCGTCGTCTTATTCTTATTAATTCAGCTAATATGAGTTTAAAATAATATTATACTACTTTTATTCTACATAATATCAAGAGTAATCATCAAATTATTGTTTAAGAGTATACTAACATCACTATTGTATCATATATTACATGTAATTACAAGATAGATAAAAGTGAATACAAATAAGATATCTAACATTAGTAAAAGATAGTAATTTTTTTATATTTTAAGAGTAATATTTTTAATATTAGATATAATATAATTTTATATTCTATAAGATAAATATATTTTAAAATTCTAACTTTTATATTTATTAAAAATATAGAAATATTTTTTTATAAATAAATAATTTTAAATAATAAATATAGAGTTGAAGATAAAGCCGTACACATCAATATAATAATCTTTACTATTAAATAGAAATAAAATAAAAAAATTTAATACTTATATTTAGCTTATAAAGTTATTTATATGAATTATTAATTTACACTTAAGTTTATTTTCTCTATTACTTATAGCACAAAATATAACAGTGATGATGATAAATTAAAAATTACTTGAGTTAAATATTTACGTGTAACGGTGTAACTATACTCAAACAGTACATCTTTACTAAGATGAATAAAATATTTATTTTATTTATAGAAAAATTACCCACCTACCTCTGGTTCTTTTATCAAAAAAGGATAAATAACATATTTAAAAAGAAATATATATTTTGCAGTTTCTAAGTTTTTCTCATGCTGTCTCTTTCGCTCACTTTTTCTGTTCATTTTTATGGGCACTTCTTGCACCATCACAGCCACAAACTTTGCCGTCATTTTCTTTTTTCTTGCCCCATATTAATTTTTTTTATAGACAATTTGCTTGCTTCCCTCCACTACTCACTATTAATTCTAGCACATGAAATTTAATGCTGTAAATTAATTAATTTGTGTCCTGCCCATTTTATAAAAAAAAATGTTTTTTTTAAAAAAGGAACATTCTTTTTGCATAATGGATTTAAATATCTAGCACATGCACGCATCAAATTATTGTCCTAATTTGACTCGACCAATTGGGAGGAGGAGAACTGTGGACGCCCCCTTGACTTCCACAAATGGATTATTATCTCAGCATTCAATGCAATTTACTTATTTCATGGAATATGCACTCCAAATGCAAAGTTAATTTAAGGATATTTTTTTTTCACCTTTTAAAAGGGTTTTCTTGTATTTATCGTATAATCTTTCATAAAATTTAATTATTCTAACTAGAAAAGAAATATACATTTTATCACGAATAGGTGCTTTGTTAACACCTAAAAGCAATATACAGTTTAGTTTGATTATTAAGTGAGAGAATTCAAAAATTATAACTATTTCCGTTCATAAATCAAAAAACCAAAGTTTTCCGCGCTGCAATCAAAAAAATAGCACAGAATCTTATAGAAGATTAAACTAATTAATATAGTTGCATGAAACCCTGGGTTTTGTGCCTGGGGTTTTGAACTTTTGATAGGGAATGGTTGAATGCACAGAATACAAAAACAAGACTCCTCCTGTCCATCCATCTTCCTCTGTGAATTATTTTATTTTTAAAAAAATAATTGAACGAAGACCAAGGTGAAAACAATTAATCTCCATCTCTTCTTTAATATAATAATATATCCTTTTTAGTTGGCCAAAAGTCATGATAATAATAAAGCTTCTACTCTTTCCAACATGCCTCGTATCTCTTGCAAGTCCAAGGAGGCAAGGAGGTGAGTTCATTTTTATCACACTTATTTAATTAATTATTTGCGCCCCCGTTTCAAAGCAATAAATCAATTTTATTTATACTCTGTTAATTAGGACATCAAAATAAAAATAGAGAGAAGTTGATATTAAAATTCTTTCTTCTTCTCCTAGAGAGAAGTTGATAATAATACATGTAGGATAAATTTTTATCAACTTTTAAAAATGATTATAAAAAAATTAAACTAGAACTCTACAACTAATCTTCTCTTGAGATCACCTATGAATTACTTACTTAAGATAATTTCATTGAGATAATCCGAGGATCACCTGCTTCCCTCGTAACGTTGATGGAAACTCTCTACTTGTATATAATAAGTGTGCTCATCCTCTGAGCTTTAGGTTATTAATTCTTGACGTTACTAATTTGTGGAGGAGTATTTTTTGTAGTTCCTATAACCTCCCTCATCAAGTATCTCATATCGACTTAATTGACTAGTATCTCAAGATAACTTGGGTCATCCAACTGTACTTAACTTAAGCTCTAATGATTAATTTTTTAGTCTTCTTGGTTGGCCTAAAGTTATACTTCTTTTTAACCACCTTTGAGCTACCCTGAGACACTTAGATTAGATTCAACCGTGTCGAGTCACGACACTAGGTTAAATTTTATTTATCACGTATCCTTTTAAAACAGTTTTATCTCTTACCCATCAAGTGGGTTCAAAAATACCCGTGCTTTAAATAAATATGGTTCGTTGTCAACAAAATAGGATAAATAAATAAATAGAGTTTGTTGTAAAAAAAACAAAGCAATCGTGGCTTCATTAAAAAAAAAGTAAGAATTAAAGGAAAAGAAATATTAGAGATTTAATTGCTGCTGATGCAGGAGAAGGAAAGAAGAAGAAACGAAGAAGGTGAGAGAGTGTCAGCTCGTGACGTTCCCTGCACGTTATATAACCAAACCGGTATATATGTGCATATCATTATCATGCACCATCCACTGAGTAGAAATCGTTTACATTCGATCACTGTGTTTTAATTAAATTTGAATTGGAATCTCAACGTGATATATCCAGTTAGAGAATCTGCCGACTAACTGCGACTAAGACGTACGAGTATCACCCTCGCTCTGTTATTTAATTAAATATCTTAAAAAATAGGCATTTTGGATAATTATTTTATTTCATTATAAAATAGTAATTATCGTTCATTTTGAATAATTTATCCATAGTAATTAAATATTATATTTTCTTACAAAATAGTAATTATCGTCTTACTATGTAATATCCTTATAAATAAGTCGACGATAAAACGAGGGAGGGGGAAGGTAGTTTTATTTTAAGTACGGGTAGAACCTCCTACGCCGATCATTTATAATTTAAATATCGGATACTCAACTCTTATTTACAATATACAATATACTGTACTATTTCTTGATTATTCTTAATTAATATTGACTGTGCATTTTAGGTGTCTATCCATCTATTTATTTATCAATATTAATAAGAGAAGAAATCATCACTTCTTATAAAATAAACTTAATAAGATGCTGAACTGAACGCATAATAAAATACAATTATTTACTTATAGCTTTTTCTAAATGATGATGGAGCAGTTCATCTAAGTGTTTTTTAAAAAAACAAAAAATAAAATAAAATTAAGGTTTGCGGTACGTGGTTGGCAAGAAGAATCAAGGAAGCCACGCCTTGATTTGGCCCCCCCGCCCCACCCCCAGCTCCATCCACATTAACCAAGACAAATTGATGATATGAGACAACAAATTAAAATCAATGTGCTAATCAATAAACCATTAATCCCCTCAATTCCACACTTACGTTTCCAATGACATTTTCTTTTAAAAGCTCATTAAACCCCCACCACCACCACCACCACTGTCAATTAATTACTTTGCATGAGACAAGCTGCGACTCTCCTTTCGAAGATGTTTAATTTACGAAGAAAACTAAAAAATATATGGAACAGTTTTCCCCTTTTTCTTAATAGCATGGTATGGAATTCTGCATCAGGAGGAGTACAGGTCTTGTGATATAATATTTTTAATTAATAAGGTAATATCAATTAGGTTTACAGTATTAAATATACTATTTAGTCCGACCAAATATCTAATCCGTTATAGTTAATTAATTAGTTAAGACTTTTGCATGCCACTGGATGTACTAATTAGTTAATTTCTCGTTTCATTTTTAAGTTTTGATCTCATCTATCATCTAACAGGATTGAGATCTATCCAACTAAAGTCAAATATATTAGTATTATTTCTTTACAAATAAAAAAAAAATTTCATTCATTACTAAAATATAATATTATTTTAAAATCATTACATATCATAAATGAAAATTTTATTTTTATAATTTATTTTATAACATTAAGAATAATATATCACAACAATAATACTTAAGTTAAATATAATATAATAAACTCTCCTATTAAAAATTATTATCTTAATGAAATAATTATTGGTTCATATTTAATCCGATACTTAATGCATAAACTTTATATTTTTTCCCTTTTAATTATTTTAGTGTCTACTTTAAGTTTAATTATAGTTTCTATACAATTTATATCAATATTTTTTCATTTTATTTTATTTCAATAAATCATTCATCCATCTTAATAATATAGCCAAAGTATTATTATTTTATATTTTATATTTTATGAAAAATAAAAAAGTCATCAAGAAAAAATAATTATAGAAAAATCACTTCCTACGATCATAATAAGACTAAGATAGTATATATATTTTAACTTAATGTATATATATTAGTATAATCCAGAATAATAATAATGAATAGGGAATTAGTAACATTTATGACATTACTAACTACCTGCAAGCATGTTGCTGCTTCTGTGCCATGGTCAATATCCACAGTGAGGAAGGGCATTAATTGTTACAAGTTGTTGTTCGTCACAGTAGCCAGCTTAAGTATCATCATCTGCACTGCACATCTATTTTTATTTCTATCAAAATAAATATACACCTCTATTTTTTTAAAAAAATTCACAGCATTAGTGGTACTAGTAGCTAACTAACTTATTTAGCGATATATAACGATGCTAATAAATTATAATTATTACACAGTAGACATTATATTTCCAGTTAATGATTTAGGATTATAGCTTAATTATTTTTTGTATTTTTTTAAAAGATATATATATATATATAAGAAAATATATTATAGATTTAAAGAAAATAAATAATAAATCAGTTGAATTAAAAGGTGCCTCAAGATTTATATTCTGCACTTATTAAATGCCCCCCATGGGTCGCTCAATAATGGATCGAGTTTCTATTTTTAGTTCGTTAATGGGTTGGGTTTTCTAAAAAAAATATTGTGAAGGAGGCCCAAATTTGCTCGTCCATGACCCAAAACAACAAAAAGAAACAATACGTGATGGGACGGACCTGAACTTACTATGTAAAGATCTTTTTTTTTACCTACTCGTAAATCCAACGCACGAATTAATTAATTGCCAAAATTAAAGAAGCAAAACAAAAACAACTAGAAGGAGACGTCAAAAATAATGAGACCGGTGGAGTGTGGCGAATTGGTCTTCGGGTTCCAATCACGATGCGGTACGTCGTCGCATCCAACCAGAATTAAAGTCGGACCGAGTCCAACCATCTCATTTAATACTTTCAATAACTATTTTTTTATATCAACAGTTTAAAGAGTAAATTTTTTTTCGTAGGACTGGTGCTAAATATATTTAAAGAAAAAAAAAGTGGTAAATGATGGTGCCCACTTTTCCCATCAGTTGCAAAATCTGGGCTACTCAATCTGATTAATAATGATTTTTTATAAAAAGACTATTTGAGTTGGCAACATTCAGTCTGGACAAGTAAAATATATAGAGAAGAGGAACACATTATTATCATTGTCATTGTCATAAATCCCATGATTTCCAATGCGAACGCGACTTGCATCCACAGCACCACCACCACCATCATATGAAAAGAAAAATAACAAACATCGTTTTCTTCTTCCTCTTCCTCCGCCCTAAGTACAATGAACGTATGGAAGGAAGGATAAGATTTTATGAAAAATAAATATACTAAATCTATACAGCTACGTTACTAATTCTCAGTTTCAATTCAATTTTTAAATAAAAATTTATAAATCATATAAAAATATGAAGTTGATAAATGACAAGAGGATTTTGATTTCCGAAACTTAAATATTTATTTTACTAGAAGGATTAAAAAAATAGAAGAAAATTATGATGGACGGGAAGGGAGTGTGTTTTTCCGTACAAACCTCTTTAAAATATTAATTTAGTAAAATTGGGCAAACCTAGTGACGCGTCGGGCTCCTCGTGTTGGCCGAAAGATTACAGAAAGAGGAAGGGAGAAATTGTAGAGACGGGAAGGGGGAGGTGAAGGGGAAGAAGCATAGTGGAGGAAGGGAAGATTGGGGAGGAGGAAACAGAGGGGCTCTTAGTGTTGGCGGCAGAGAGGAAGAAGCAGACTTCCGCAATACCTTCATCGTGAGTGTTGCTTTGGGGGTGGAAGAAGGGAGAAGGGGTGAGAGTGGTAGAAGTGGAAGGCGGGCGTCGTAGAGTGAAAGAAGGGGGTGCTTAAAAAATAGAACTTTAAGAAAAAACGAAGGAGAAGGAGGATGACGACTAAGAGAAAGTAGCTACATCCCGCTGCACTCGTGCTTCACCTACGACGCCATCTCCTCGGACTCCGGCGCGCCCGCTGCCTCCTCCGCCGATAGCAGCTGTTGCCGGAGCTACATTGAGGTCGCGGCCGGCGACTCGTAGCTCGGGCCAAGGGTGCGATGACACCGGAGGTGCCGTTCAACTGGTTCCGCTCTCGCGAGGCGAAGGAGCACTACTTCCAGACGCTCCTCGACGTCGAAGACCCCGACGACTTCTCCCGCTACATGGTCATGAGAGTCAACTGACTGGCAGCATCGGTGGGCACCCGCATATCTACACTCCTCCAGAGGTGTCCAAGGATCTCCGGAAGTCTAATTTGACCTATAGAGCGCCTCTGCTGCTGCTTCTGCCTGTGAATGATGTCGACGATGAAGCGAGAGTAATAGGATTCTTCGCAGAAAAAGACTCGCCTCCTTTGTTCCCTGGGGGCTAGGGGTGGGATGGGGGGAGATGGGGAAGCAGAGCGACAACGGCGGGTGTGGGTGGACGGGAGAGAGGAGATCGAATTGGGTGGGGGGAGAGCGGCAGAGGAGGAGGGAGAGGAGATGGGGGATGGGGGAAACAAAGGAGGAAGAAGAAAGATGTGGAGGGCAAGGGATGGCAGAGGAGCGGAGCATTGGCGGGAAGGAGAACGAGAAGAAGGTTGGGAGGAGGAGAGAGCGTTGGTGGGCGCTGGGAGACCTCATGCCCTCCTATTCCTTTCCTTCCGAGAATCCTTGGTCGGTTGCTCTGCCGGGCGATCAACATCAATCGTGCACCGTCGTCGTCGGGCGTGGAGGGAGGGGAGGGGGGGGGGCACTACAGAGGGGGAAAGAAGCAGAAAGGACGAGAGCTAGGGGAAGAAGGGACGGAGGAATGTCTCGAGCGTCGCCGGCATGAGGAGGAAGATGACGACGTTCGAATTTTATTAAAAAAAATTAATATTTATTTACGTTCTTGGGTTGACCGGTTACTTTGTTAAAAATTATTTTTACGATATAGTTTTATTAAATTAATATTTTAATAGATTAGCACTGAAAAATACTCTGGAAAGGGGCATGAGACAGATGAGTAAATACGTCGAGTCCGAGATTGATTGAGACACATGCATGCTTAAATCCTTTTTTTAATTATTATTTTTAACTGTTCTCATCTGCTCTCGGACTGTCACACTTTCCTTCTAGAACTCTCTCGCTCTCTCTCTTCCCATTTCCATTTTCTCATCCATCTTTATATACCATTATCTTTTTTCTCCTTTTTTTAGTGATTTATTTATTTTTAAACAGATTTAAATTTTTATAAATTAGTTCTTAATTAAGAAACAATATATTTATATATTTATTTATCGGAATTTAAAATTTATTTTTCCCCCTCGTCTCTTCTCAGCTCATCTTCGTTGACTTCTCGTCTCTCTCTCTCTCGCTTCCTTCATCTTCTTCTTCCCCCCTTCCCCGGGAGAACCAATAAATATAGTGGAAGAGGAAGAGGAACAGGAAGAGGAAGAGAGAAAAAAAGGAGAAGGAATGGAAGCCTCGACCACTTCGCCAGAGGAAGACGAAGGGCCATTGTGCCCTTCGCGACCGCCGCCTCCCTTCTCCCACCTCGCCAGCCCCATCTCCGATCCCCGCCCCGACCCCCTCTCCCTCTCCTCTCGCCATCCCCACCACCACCGCCGCCGCCGCTCCTCCGCTACCCACGTCTCCTTCGACTCTCCCTCCCCCTTCCCACCCCCTCGCCCCGGCTCCCGCGCCGACTCCGAGCGCTTCGCCTCCTCCCAGCGCGAGCTCTCCGACGCCGACGCCCGCTTCGTCCTCGTCGGCGATCCCGACCGCTCCGATCCTCGCCTCGAACTCCCCAGCAACGTTATCCGCACGGCCAAGTACTCCCCCCTCACCTTCATCCCCCGCAACCTGTTCGAGCAGTTCCACCGCCTCGCCTACATCTACTTCCTCGTCATCGCCGTCCTCAACCAGCTTCCCCAGCTCGCCGTGTTCGGCCGCGGCGCCTCGATTCTTCCCCTCGCCATCGTCCTCCTCGTCACCGCCGTCAAGGACGCCTACGAGGACTGGCGCCGCCACCGCGGCGACCGTATCGAGAACAACCGCCCCGCCTCCGTGCTCGATCCCCACGCCGCCCGGTTCCTCCCCAAGCCATGGATGGATGTCCGCGTTGGGGAGATCCTCAAGGTTCTCGCCGACGAGACCATCCCCTGCGACATGGTCCTCCTCGCCACCAGCGACCCCTCTGGCGTCGCCTATGTGCAGACCATCAATCTCGACGGAGAGTCCAACCTCAAGACCCGCTACGCCAAGCAGGAGACCTTGTCCCGGTACGCCAGCGAATCCCATCCCGTCGCCGCCGGAATCATCCGCTGCGAGCGGCCCAACCGCAACATCTACGGCTTCCTCGGCAACATGGAGATCGACTCCAAGCGAGTTTCGCTTGGCCCGTCCAACATCATCCTGCGCGGCTGCGGGCTCAAGAACACCGCCTGGGTGATTGGCGTCGCGGTATACACGGGAAGCGAGACCAAGGTCATGCTCAATAGCTCTGGGGCGCCGTCGAAGCGGAGTAGACTGGAGACCCAGATGAACAGGGAGACTTTGCTGCTTTCGGTCATTCTGATTGCGCTGTGTTCGGTTGTCTCGATTTGCAATGGAATTTGGTTGAGGAACCATAGGGACGATTTGGAGCTCGCCCAGTTCTTTAGGAAGAGGGATTACACCGACAGCGACGAGAAGAAATACAACTATTACGGGATTGGGATGGAGGTGTTCTTTGCTTTCCTCATGTCAGTGATTGTGTTCCAGATCATGATTCCCATTTCACTCTACATCTCAATGGAGCTAGCGAGACTTGGACAGGCCTTTTTCATGATTCGGGATACCAATTTGTTCGATGTGAGCTCAAATTCAGGGTTTCAATGTAGGGCTCTGAATATAAATGAGGATCTTGGTCAGATTAAGTATGTATTCTCAGACAAGACTGGAACTTTGACGGAGAACAAGATGGAGTTTCGATGCGCAAGCATTCAGGGGATAGATTACTCTGGTGGCAACGTTCATCTACAGGACAATGGCAAAGTACATTCAAACTTAGGTACGATGAAAAACTTTCTATGACTACTGAATTGATACTTCGGCAGTGCTGTATCCCTCACAGGATGTTACTTTTTCTTGATATCAGCTGGTGATCAAATTTGGAAGCCAAAAATGTCAGTTAGAACAGACCCTGAACTAGTTACATTACTGAGAAGTAAACGGGAGACTGAGCACGGAAAGCGAGCTAGTGAATTCTTTCTCGCTTTGGCATGCTGCAATACTATTGTCCCCCTGGTGGTGGAAACATCAGACCCTAAAGTGAAGATGATAGACTATCAAGGAGAATCACCTGATGAGCAGGCACTTGTCTATGCTGCTGCGTCTTATGGTTTTGTGCTTATTGAGCGCACCTCTGGCTACATAGTCATTGATGTCCTTGGAGATAGACAAAGGTAATGTTCTATTTTTTGGGCTTGTGCCAATGGAATTAGTGCTTATGCTTAATTTAGTGATGCAAATAGTTCATGTGTGAATTCGTTCTACCATTGCCTTTCTGATTGTGTAGGTTTTTTTCCACACATGGGTGCCTTTGTTTACATGTCTTGCTAGAGTCAAAAATAATAGCAGCATTTAATATTTGTAGCTATTATGCGTATCCTTTCTGTTATTATTTCTCGAGGTCTTGTTGTCTTTTTCATTGGTTGCAGTGCATTCTTGCTCATGACAATAGATGACAAGCTTGTAAGACAGGAGTAGGTACTAGTAGAGTGGGTGTTGATAGTCATTATTTTACATTTGATTAATTCCTACAATAGATGGTTGTGCTGTATTGCTGACTCCGCATATGGTGCTCTGACGAGTAGATATTGCATTAGTTGGGGTGATGTTCATGTTATATGTGCTAATATTTTCTAATACGTACATTAGCTGACCTAGTTTTTTACTTGTAGAACCATAGGTGCAAGATAATCTGTAACTTCTGATAGTTTTATTGTAAACACTGGTACTTTGTCAATATGTACAGTTAATGTTATCATAGAGCCCTTCAAAATTGTACGTAATGTTCCTTTGAGTCAGGAAGCATCATAGAAAAAAAAACCAATTTCCATCGAGAAAGAATGTGAGGATAATGTATTAAAAGATTTTTGACTGTCTAGTTACCTTTTCTTTTTTAGAGAGAAGTCTAGTTCCCTTTTCAAATAGTGATAGCTGAAAGTAGGGAGTTCGTAAAATAGTGATAGTTGATTTTATTTAGCATTTAGTATTCCATTTGGTTTTCATTGAGTTATTTTTTTCTCCTGTCCCATTTTTATACTGCTCTTTTGTGCTGCTGCGGGTCTGTGCATGGCAGATCCATCTGCCCAACAATCTCATACATAGAAGGAAATAGAGCATCACCCCTTTCTTTTTCCTCTACTTTTATCTCTATAGGCTATCTTAATACAGCAACAATTAAAAAAATGAAAAAATTTAGCCTTTACAGAAGGAAGGGGGAAGGAAAAGCAGCTAGCAGCCTTCTGTGGCATATAAAGCCTCTGAAGATAATTCTTTCAATCTAGCTAGGGTTGTAATACATAATGACCTTTGCTTCAGAGACTAAAAAAATCCAGACAAACCTATTGGCAGAGGAAAGAACTTCCAATACTGAAACCCAATGATATAATTCATAAACCTAGTTCATGCCTCGAAATTTTGGAACAGAAAACCTAGGCATAGATTGATTCATCTGTTCGAAGCGACTTGATCAGACCTTATGCTGCGTCAGTTAGTTACTGTGATAATAAACTTTTCGATGCTGGCAACTTAGAATTAATATCTTTCACTTCTGACATGGAAATGCAGATTCAATGTTTTGGGCCTGCATGAGTTTGACAGTGACCGAAAGCGAATGTCAGTAATAATTGGCTGCCCTGATAATACAGTGAAGCTATTTGTGAAGGGTGCGGACAGTTCCATGTTTGGGGTTATTCAAAAAACCACAGAGTTGGACATCATTCATGAAACCCAGGGAAATCTCGATGCTTATTCATCTTTGGGTCTGCGGACATTGGTTGTTGGCATGCGTGAACTAAGTAGACATGAATTTGATGAGTGGAAATCTGCCTATGAGAACGCAAGTACAGCTTTGATTGGTCGGGGAAAATTACTGAGAGCACTTGCTTCTAATATCGAAAGAGATCTCCACATTTTGGGAGCCTCTGGGGTTGAAGATAAGCTGCAACAAGGTGTACCAGAAGCCATCGAATCTATGAGGCAAGCTGGCATCAAAGTTTGGGTTTTGACAGGGGACAAGCAAGAAACTGCCATTTCGATTGGCTTTTCATGTAAGCTTCTAAGTAGCGAAATGAATCAGATTGTAATAAACAGCAACAGCAAAGATTCCTGTAAAAAATGCCTGCAAGATGCAGTCTCTAGTTACACAGCCTCATCACCTGATCATGAAGACACAGGTTTTGCAACGGTTCAGCGAGCTTTGATTATTGATGGCACCAGCCTTGTCTACATCCTGGAAACAGAATTGGAAGAAGAGGTAAAAGTTCATGGAAGCATATAACATACCTAATGTGAGTTATTTTGAAGTTTTTTTTACAGGAAACATGTTGTTTATTTTTCCTTGCTTGTACAGCTGTTTAAAGTGGCAACCACATGTGACGTCGTCTTGTGCTGCCGTGTTGCTCCACTGCAAAAAGCTGGCATTGTGGCTCTGATAAAGAACCGAACAGATGACATGACCCTTGCAATTGGAGACGGTAAGTTTCTACTTTGTGTAAAACATTCTGCTTGTATGTCATTCTTGTACTAAGTTTCAGAAATGCATAACATCAGGTGCGAATGATGTGTCAATGATTCAAATGGCGGATGTCGGGATTGGCATAAGTGGCCAAGAGGGAAGGCAAGCTGTCATGGCCTCAGATTTTGCCATGGGACAATTCAGATTCTTAGTGCCGCTTTTGTTGGTCCATGGACATTGGAATTACCAGAGGATGGCTTACATGATCTTGTACAACTTCTACAGGAACGCTGCGTTTGTCTTCATCTTATTCTGGTAATTTTTTTGTCCCGTGCTTTCATTTAATCCCGCATTTAATCGTACATTTATTTTTTCCCCTCCTATATATTGTGTTTGTCTGTTCTTTATTTTGATACTACTACTGCCCGTACAAAGTACTTTCTTGAACTCATCCGATGGAGTATATTGGATCTCGTTGTTTGCAAAATGATCCTTTCATGGATAAGAAATGACATATATGTAGTGTTTCACCTATGCATAAAAGCGAAGAAGATCATTGCTATGGAACTTTGACCTATTATATCGATGACTTAAATAATTTTTGAATTGTAGGTATGTGCTCTACACTGCTTATAGCTTGACAACGGCAATAACCGAATGGAGCAGCGTACTGTATTCTGTGATATACACTGCTCTCCCGACCGTAGTTGTTGCAGTCCTTGACAAAGACCTTAGCAGGAAGACATTGTTGAAACACCCTCAACTATATAGGTCAGGACAGAGGGGTGAAAGATACAACCTAAAGCTGTTTATGCTCACAATGATGGACTGCGTTTGGCAAAGCGTCACCATCTTCTACATCCCTTATCTTGCGTACAGACACAGTACCATCGACGGATCGAGCCTTGGAGATCTGTGGACCCTCGCGGTAGTCATTCTCGTAAACATTCACTTGGCTATGGATGTGTTTCGGTGGAACTGGATCACCCATGCCTCCATCTGGGGCTGCATCGTCGCAACGCTGATATGTATCATCGTCATAGACTCCATACCGCTTCTCCCTGGCTACTGGTATGTTCAATACTGCATGCGTTAGCAATTCACTTTGTTTTTACATGTACTTACCTAAAATTTCATGCCAGGGCTATCTTCCACACCACGGAGACTGGATTGTTTTGGCTGTGCTTACTTGGCATCCTGGTAGCTGGGATGCTTCCGCGTGCTATGACGAAGGTGCTGACCGAGCATTTCGTGCCTAGCGACGTCCAGATCGCCAGAGAGCTTGAGAAGTTTCGGAGAATGAACACGGGGACCGCATTAGAGATTCCACTGAGTACATTCTCATGACCCTCGTATAGTGATTATTATTTTTACTTTGTTCCTCCTTTTTTCCACTATTTTCCTTTCGTTTTCCATGTTCATATTAATCATTAGTCTCTATTCTTTCGGCTAAGAGTCGGTTTTTTCGCCGATCTCTAGCCCGCTGTCTATCCAAAGGGATAGATAGATCGGCAATACTTAAAAGTTTGTGTGTCGCTCTGTTTTAAATTTATGTTTCAGATTAAATCAAATTACTGTTGTACAAGATACCACATGCACCTCCAACAATTATTACTTTTATAGGGAGCATGGGAGGGTTTTTTTTTCTTTTTTCCCATCTATGAGTTGTTTACGTGCCTTGAAATAAGCGAAATATTTAATACTTTGATGTCCTTTTGCTCTCTTGTTTAATTAAGTATAGTGTGCATGACTTAAATGCTCGTTTGGTATGCTGCAACATGTGATGTTCTCTCCAATAAGACATTCCAGTGGTTGGATATATATATATTTTTCGTGCAAGTAACAGATAGCATGTTTAAAACTTACTAATATTAATTGTTATAGCAAGTTGATGTCTTAAGATCTTTAGGTGTAAATGAAATTACCCCTAATTCTCATTCGCTACTTCTATTAATTATGAGCATCTCAGCTGAAGTTGTTCCTTCTTAAAATTCTGGAAGAAAGAGTTATGAGCAATTGATTAGGCTAATTAGTGCAGAAAAAGATGAGCTTAGTTAGTCATCTGCAGCAGCATTAAAGCTCTGAGCAATGATATAAAGATGAAGTCTCACCTCGGTGGTTAAGTGTTGGATAAAATGGAAAACAAAAAATCACTTTGAAAATAAAAAACACTTGCGGATGACAGGTGGAAAGAAAGCGTAAATTTAAGTTAGGCAGGCGACAGAACAATAAAACACCTCTTAAAACACATTGCATGTTGCAATGCTGCCGGTGGATGACAAATCCATCGGCCTGACGCCTGTAAGTAATAAATAAGCTCACATGTTACCCTTCTTTAATCCACCTTACTCGTTATATTTCACCACAGAACAAGTGCTGCCTTCTTTTCTTTTCTTTTCTCTGCTAGAAAGGAAGGAAGAAAAAAAAAAAGAAAGGGAGAAGAAGCATGTAGACAAAGATATAGTGCAATGTCGAGGAATTGGAGACAAGAGTTGTGATTCGATTAAAGTTCGCCGCATCATGTCCTCATCACCATCACCATCGTCCATACCTTTCTATATATCTTTGATGCTGACCTGAGCTTGCATGGCAAAAAGATGAGCAATGACAGCTTGCTTGCCAAGGCCAACGAGACATGCTGAATGAGTCCTCCTTGGAGCTGCCCTAGTTTTGCCAAGGCGATGGGAGCACAAATTGGTCACATCAACCCCGCAAGAGGAAACCGCCCTACAGATTTCCATAAATCGACAATGGAACATTAGAAGTAAGTAAAAAAAATCCTCTTGGGAGCTCAACATTAACTCATTTTATCTCAGATATTTGGAGACTAATATTCTTATAGTTGGTGACTAAGCACATCTTATTTTATAGGTTAATCCAATGATGACCATCACTTGAGCCCACTCGGTGGATCCATTTTAATGGATCAGTCATTTGAGTTCCGACAGGGAGCCAAAAGCTTGCAAAACCCCCCTCAATGATCGTCATCATGCCACATTGTGAGTGCCCATCAGCACATACAACAAGTTTTAATCATTTCACATCAAGAGCCTTCTACTTTTACTTAGATTGAGGATGTGCTACTTAAAATAAGTTTACTTGATATAACATCATCACTCATCAGCTTATATTTTTCATTATCTAAACTAATAATGAAAAGAATAAAATTATACTTGATTAATTTAGAGTTGTTTAAAGTGGGGGAAAGGAAAAAAAAATTAATTTGAACCAAATTAAATCGGTTAATTTTTAACTACTAGTCATACTCATTTATTTTCTATCTTTGAACTGATTGAAATTTCCTATCTTTGCTAACTACTCGTTATAAGTTCATTTTATAGTATTATATTTTAGTTAAACTAGTTTAACTAGAAGATGGATGGTGATAAATTTGATATCCATGATCAATAATTTCTTTTATAAAAAGAACCTTGGTTAAAGTTAAATAGACGATACACACAGCAAGCACATGGAAGGGAGGGGCCTCAAAATCGTGAGGTAACTGGTGACGACCTTTATGGGGAAAAAAAGGAAGAAGACAAGACATCATGCAAAACATTTGCTTTGATGAAGTAGAAAAGATTGATGGAAATATTGGGAAATGGACAAATCAATGACACCACAAGCTTGGCTTTGTCACCACCAATTGTTTATTTTAGCTTCATTTCTTTCACCAAATATTCTATTGCCCTTGGTTGAAATCATTTAACTATATATATATGACCTAGTTAAAAGACGTATATGTGATTATGGTAAACTAAGAAGGATGTAGGTGAACTAGCAAGAATACAATAAATGAAGAAAGTGAGGTAGAGAGAGAGGGAATTAAGACTTAGAATCATGTGGTTGTCATATGGAGGGGGCCGGGTAATTAAAAAGGGAGGGTTAGGCAGATTCCACTTTGTCTTTTAACTCTCCATAACTTTTTTTTTATTTAAATTTAAATTTGATGGAGAATCAACTTTGATCGGCGGTTTGTCCTCTTCTTGTTGCTCATTTATTATCAATGCTTTTGATTGATTTCAACTGTATTTAATTCGTGCTATATATATATATGCATGCTGAATAAGATAGAAGACAAAGTTTAAAAGAAATTTAAATTATATCAAGCCCCCATTTGTTGTTCTAGATGCTAATTATACAAATGTTCATCGTCTGATTTTTACTAAGATGAATTTTATCATTAATATTTTTTTTAGTTGATAGTGATACTACTCATTATAAGTCAAGACACCCGTGATGAGATGATGACTTGTAAAAAAACTATTTAAACTTAGAACACTTGTTAGATTTGATACTGTTGGTCAACTCAGATGACTTTATCACTCTGAAACGTTAGGCTGTGAAACCATTACAAAAATTTAGCACCACCTAGCTAGGCTATCATCCTTCTCTAAATAATAAACTAAATTAGTCTCTAATTAACTATTCAAAAATTTCACAAAATCTGGTACTAAAATATGCATATTTTTAACACTCAACAAGCCAAAAAAGAAAGAAAGAAGATGACGAGCAATTAATAGCAGCATCTGTAGGAGATCCTTACTGTACCAATTACAATAAGGGTTTATAGAGGATGGAATCTGAAGACTGCATGTTTGTATAAGAAGGGTGTTCTCCGTATTCACCCTTAACACTGTCATATCAAACAAGACTTTAAGGATGTTAAAAGAGTCTCTTCTTCTTGCACCAGCAACAGCATTTGTTCTCTTTAAACACACCCTTTAAAAAAGCGCACTGCTGGGTTCAGTTGGGACCTCTCAGCAGCAGTGCAGGGAGGCACAGATGAGATAAAATTCCCATTACAGAATATATATACAGATAGATAGACAGATAGAAAGGAAGAATCAAAAGACCAGCGAGCTGGGAAGTCACCTCAGCGTCGGGTTGTGCCCGGAAAACAAGGCAAGGCCAAGGAGGGGCATCTCCTCTCCTCCCTCCTCCCCTCCCCATGTGTGCCTGCACTTTTTACTTATTGGCTTTTCCTTTAACCTGCATCCATCCATGATCTCCTTCATCCATCAGTTGTTTTCTTCCCTAGCTAGGGTCTCCAGGGCTCTCGTGTGCTTGTCCCTCCTTTTTCTTCCTCACGTCCGGGATAGACCAATTTGACCGTGCGTGGGGTCTGATGCTTCCTTCTCCTTCCTCTTGCCCTTCACTTGCTCAGGGTTTAGGGTTAGCAATGTTTATTTCGCCCTTTCTTGATTGTGGAGGGGCCTTTCTTCCTTTAATCTGCTCATGCATGCATGCGTGCACACACTCCTCCTCCTCCTACGAGGCTCCAGATCCGGAGAAAGAACATCCCATGTCCCTTGTGGCGGTGGGCGAAGCCAAAGTAAACCAACCCTACATGCCCTCACATTGTTTTATTCTACACATCTAGCCACACAAAGTTGTGAGAAAAGGATATGACTATAAAATTCTCAAAGTTTCACATTTTGATCGTTTTTTGTATAATGCATATCCCTAAGGTCTCCTTTAAGTAGGACATGCTTATGGCCTTGTTGTGGGGCACCCCACGAGGAGTCAAAGTACACAATATGGGGGCTCCAATGCATGATGCTTAACCTCTTCTTCTTCTTCTACCTACTTCACAAAGATTGGAAGCTAATTAATAACCCCTAGTCTTTAAAATTGTGATATGCTTTCCTTTCTTTCTCGCCTTCCCTTCCCCACCTTCCCCCACCACGAGACATTCCTGCATAAAACCACAACCCCCTTTTCCGAACATTATGTTCTCTCTGTGTCACTCCTCCCCCCTCCTCCCTCCTCTTTATTTATCCCCACCTCCTTAATTCTCGCTCTCTCCATCTCACTCTCCCTTCACTGATAGTTGCACTCCCTCGATACCCCCATGGACGACGGCGGTCAAAGCCACGGCAAGAGCGCCGCCTGCGGCGGGGACGGCGAGCCGGTGCGCTCGCGGTGGACGCCGAAGCCGGAGCAGATCCTCATCCTGGAGTCCATCTTCAACAGCGGCATGGTCAACCCGCCCAAGGAGGAGACCGTCCGCATCCGCAAGCTGCTCGAGAAGTTCGGCGCCGTCGGCGACGCCAATGTCTTCTACTGGTTCCAGAACCGCCGCTCCCGGTCCCGCCGCCGCCAACGCCAGCTCCAGGCCGCCGCTGCCGCCTCTTCATCCTCCTCCTCTCAGGAACACGCCTCCTCCTCCACCGCCGCGCCCCTGCCCAACTATGGCTCCTCCTCCTCTTTATTTGGGTTTGTGGACGATGACAGGGCCGATGACCTCTTCACCATCTCTCAGATTAATAATCCCTTTGAATGCTCTTCCGGTGCTGCTCCTCAGTATCAAGCAGGTCGATTAATTTGCACGATTCAATCATATTAATTCAGCGAAGAAGATTAACTAACTAAGCATATGGAAAATTATAATGCAGGGAGCGTAGCGGTGTTCATAAATGGAGTGATCACAGAGGTCCCAAGAGGGTCATTCAACCTGAGAGCCATGTTTGGCCAAAATGCAATGCTTGTGCATTCTTCTGGAGAACTTGTCCCTGTCAATGAGTTTGGAGACCTGCTGCATGGCTTGCAGATGGGGGAGAGCTACTTCTTGGTAAATTTAAATTAATTTTTTTTGGTTCAATTTTTCTTGGCTTATCTTTAGGTGTATCATTAATCCTAATTAATTTTCCCTTCTTTAATCTGCAGGTTTCTTCTGCTTAATTATTCATCATCCAATGCATGCATGGATGATGCATTGCAAGCTTAATTCAAGAGGACTACTACTTGCTGAATTAAGTATCCTATTAATTAAATTAGATATATATATATATAATGTGTTTCTTTGTAATCTTATGGTATGGCACTATTATTAATTATCCAAATATATTTAGTTTTGATTTAATAGTAATTATTCTTGCCCTTGTAGTCTTGTATTGCATAGATGGAGGCTGAATAATAAAAGTCCTGAATCTTCAACTTGTCCACATATGAGCACATAAAACAAATAGAATATTGACAAAATAGTCTCCTTTTTTTCTCTCTCTCTATTATTATTAATTAAAAAATATTTATAAGTTATTTAGATTATTAATTATATTATAATTAAAACCAAGTAAATACGTTCTTACTGAACTTATCACAACTTTTACTATTATTAATTTGTCATAATACCTATATATATTCATATAGTTAAAATTTAATAAAATCTTTGTATATGTTATTATAAATTTATTTAGAAATATACGTCATAATAATAATTAAATCCTCATACAAAGCCCAATTGTTTCGGGCCGGACCCATTTATTCATGAATTAGATACAGTAGCAGATGCTTCGTGGATCCAATCCCAATTTTTCCAACTCGGATCGAGGTTCGACCGGATCCGCTCACATGTTTGATTTATGAAAAAAAATGTTCTTAAAATATATTTAAAAATCAGATCGATTTTCTTCATGCAATTTCTATCGCATATTAACCCTTCACTTTTAAATCCTAAATATTATTTAAGATGTATTTATTTAGAATGAAATCAATTGGTAGATAAAAATTAAAAAAAAATATTTTATGCATTTTGTAAAACTTAAAATTATAATTAAAAAAATTAGCATCATTCCGTTTTTTTTTCTTTGTTTGAGAGCATTCTGACCTTTCCATCAAACACAACAAATATAAGAAATAAATGTATTTTATTTTTTAAAATAAATATATTTTTACATTTCGGTTTTCACCACTATAAAAAAATTACATAAATTATTTATAATAAATATAAGTTTAGATGAAACATATTATTTTTTCTAAAGTAAACACAACATATGAGTTAATGATGTATGCCCATCTAATCATCTTATTAGAATAGTAAGGCTTATGACTTATGCTGATGGGTATGGGTTTAGCTTATTTAAAATCTCACACAAAACCATCTCCTCTTAACATAATGATATAGTTTGACTCTAAGTCAAATTGAGATTAAGTTATATGGATTATTTAATACATTTAAAACAAATTAGTTTATCCATTGACTTGATTGCTTAGCTACCGTAGGCAACGTTTAGCTAAATTGTCAACGTTTTGACAGATCGTTTGCCACCAATTACCAAATAATTTAGACTACTTTTTAGGTTCTTGAGAAGTATATGTGTGCGTGTCATTATCATCCCATTTTTTGCAAAATTAGGTTACTTTTTGCCAATTTTATAGAGAATGAAGTTTTTCCTAGAGTAGTAAATATAAATCTTACATTTTAATAATTTTCAATTTACTTAACTAATCATATTAAAGATATTTATACTATCTAATTTATACTTAAAAATTAGATTGATCATATATTTTAACATCTACCAAGTATGATCTATATATGCTTCTTAAAATCCAACATTAAATTTGATACTGTACTAAAAAAAAGGAGTTAAAAATGTCGGAAATAGGATGCCTATTTTGAGCTTTAAGTTAGAATTAGGGGGGGTGTCAATAGGAGTCTCAGAATCTGGATTATTATGATCGGTTTTTCCTTTCACTTGGATTTTTTTTGCTTACTTTGGATGGAATGAGAAAACATGACTGATTGTTGATTAGCTTCTACAAGGAATGAAGAAAGGTCAAAAGAGCCGCTTTTTTTTTTTTTTTTCCAGTATGGAGTTTGCACCAATCATCAATATAAAAATGTTGGTGGCGTTCGCCATCCCATTTAATTATCGCCTCCGTCGCAACCCCCTCCCTTCCTCTTCTTCTTTCTTGTGGTGGGGTGTAGGTTATCCACCTTCCATTCTCTTCTTCTTTTCGACCATTTGATTGATTAATTACTTCCACACTTCTCTACCCAACTTTAATTTAGCACTAAGAATAAAACAAGCATTGACCTTCCTCCTCCTCCTCCTCTTGAAATGTACAGGGCAAGTTGTGTGGCACAGATGAGATGTTGCGTTAATTCCGTGCCTCTTCAATATTCTTCTTCTTCTTCTTCTTCTTCTGAAAAATTAGGAAAACAAATGCTGGTTATGATACCTGAGGTCTAAGAATAACATAATTCAAAAAATTATGCATTGATTAATCTTCTACTATTACTGCATGATGATTTTTAAGTTAAAAAATGGTTTAATTAACACGTACTCGGTGAGATATTTTTTTTATATGCATATGGTTAAAGTTGAGACAAACTTTGATGAGGAGCACTAAAAAAAAAAGAGAGAAGAAAGAAGAAGGTCATACACTCCACATGGTGTTTAGGAGGGGGTGTAAAAAGTCAATAGTGGGATCATTTATCGTGGAAGAGAAAATTCCATGAACTCCCGGGGAAAAGATGAAGGAGAAGAAAAATAAATTGGAAGTTTGAAGTTGACCTGACAATGAAGGCAGGACATGTCGTCCTTCTGCCCTATAAAAACCCAGCCAGACCCCCATAATTCTCTTAAAGAACACTTGTTTGAAGAACTGCCACCAGAAAGGAGTTTATCCCTAATCCCCTCCCACATGGAAGAGAGGAAACCAAGAAGACTTCTCTCCTCCTCACTCTTCATTCTCTTCTTGTATTTGACTGCATACCCTCTTCCAAGTAAGAGATTTAAATCATGATGCTTTTTGGTCTCACTGATTACATCAAGGTAGCTAACTATTCATCTCTCTTCTGTGTTTCACTAGGAACCCTTGCCATAAGGAACCCTAAGATTAGGGTAATGGAGGTAGCAGCATCTCAGGTATGGCACAGCACAAGGATATATCATATAAAGATTTAACCCACTATACTACTACATGCACTGATGTGTTGGTCCTTTCAATTAAACATTAATAAGTTCTTCCTTGCGTAATAGCTTGAAAGCTGCTTTGGTAGGGTAAAGAAAGTATCATTTGTAAGATATGTTATTCTTGAATACTACTTTCTTTCCTACGTGCTCTCATCTGGAAAAGAAAAGAAACATAACCCTTTTTTTATAGCTACATACTATCTTTTTGTACAGAAAAATTCTTAAATATTTGATCACTAATACTGATTCATGCAGAGCCAGGGGGCAGCAAGTAGCAAGGCGCTGAAGGGAGAGGAAGGGGGAGGAATTGTGATGGAGGGGAGGATGAGGATGGAGATTGAAGTGAATGACTACCCAATCTCTGGTCCAAACAGAAACCATGATCCCCGGAGCCCTGGAAAACCATAATTAATTACTTCAAATTGAATAGACACACACCAGTAGATAAATTAATAACTAAGATTGTATACCAAAAGGCAAAAAATAATATGGAATTCTTATATATATATATATGTGAAGATATGTTGGTCAATGAAAAATGTGAGTGGATATACAGAATTTAATTACGAATCAAATTGCAGCAATCATAAATAAATATATATAATTGGCCAAGTGAGTAGATTGTGATGTGATATGGCGATGCATGCCGGCCAAAATACATGGTTTTGCAGCACAAAGTCAAAAGACAAGTTTGAAAATAAAGAGGGAGGATGCATCTCGGTGCATGTCGGCACTTCTTAAAAGAAAAAAAAAAGGCAAAACATAAACCTACATGATGAGTCGGCCAAATCTATAGACATGATGAGTCGTCATATCCATATTCTAGTGAGCATTCGGAAATAGACTTAATTAGATTTAGCAAAACTACAAATTAAGTTGAGCTATATTTTTCATAGATGATACTAAAAGTAGATGACAAATTAGAATTTTAATACTTATAATCATGAACATGTGGCATAAATAGCTTCCTACTATTTAACGCATATTCCAGTTAGTACATATATTTCAAATCTTATTTGAGAAAAAACAAAGTTTAGATCCAAAATAGAAAGGGTTATCATATATTCATACACATAAGAATATTCTATTCTGCATGAAAAATATGTAAACAGTTTGAGCCAAGTAAGATTTAGTTACGTGCATAAGAAAGTTACATTGAGGGTTAACGTTATACATGGAAGACTTTGATGGTTTCTTCTGTAAGTTGACTTCATGAAAACTTGAATAGGTTCTTGTGAACTTTTAGCACCAAGCGACATGTTAAGGAGACTCTGGTTGAGGTTCTCTTGAACATGTTACCTTGTTCTGTGCCATTATTGCCATCTAATGTTACCTCTTGGAGGAAACTGTGAGCCAAATCTTGCTCCCTTAGTTTCATCACTTCTGATATATTTACAACCTACGGAAAAAGAAACCGTAAAGCAAATGTTGATAAGGAGCAATCATATATTATGTAAATGTAAATACCACAAGTAGCATGTAGATAAGCTTGGATGCTACAAATGGAGTACATTATTATTTGAGCTACATAATATTTTGTAAAATTTTAATTACTTACAATCCACCAAATGTGGCGCATGCTCATTTAGAACATCTGCAATCTTATAAAAATCTAAATTGCAAATAGATCTGCAACTTGTGTGTCTTTCACGAGCAACCATTATTGCTCACAATTAAGTCATTTGTTTCAATTCAACTTGCAACCCAAGTAATATAGCACGATTATTTAAGTTTAAAAGATGTATAGTACTTAAGCAACTATCAACCTCTATTGAAGGCGATAATTAGAACGTTGCAATTGAAAATTCCAACGACAATAATCAGAATACGAGTTATTGCAATGAGTCGTCCTGTATAATATAAGTCTCACCTTATCTAAACTAAGCAAATCAGAATCTTGAATCCCGTGAAGATAATCTGAACAGTTGAGTGGCACAAAGAAAAACAAGTAAGACTCAGCTGATAAATTTTGGGCCAAACTGATAGGATAACATTACGACTGATAATTAACATTCACCTGTATAGGCTTGATCTTTGAATATTAATAAACTGAAGGGCATTAATAAAACAGAAACTTGACGATGCTGATCCAGTGGGCTGCTTGTTGATTCAATAGATGGACTATCCATCTGGACTCCACTTTGTTCAGGAATAGTCGTATCTTTTTCTTTCAATCTCACATGTGGAGTGAAATCAATTATTATTGGTGATTCAAGCGATAAAATTGCAACGATAGGGAAGTAGGCAGGACCATCTTGGTGTGGCTGAGGAGAAAAGATTTTAAATTCCAAATAAGTGCCATGTGGGAATAACAAGCAATTAAATGAGGGAAGTATCAGTGCCTCAGACACAAACCATAATCCCTTGATCTGGGAGATATTCATTAATAAGAACATGGTTGATGGGTGAGGGAAACAATCCTGTCTGCTGACTTATTTTCTGAGTTATTTTGGTGAGCCAAGATGGCACTGCAAATGTAAAGATTAAACAACAGAATGCATGCTTAGATCTAGGAAAAGATATTGAAACAATAAATCCAATGCATAAAGTGATATCTATAACAACTCATCGAGTTAGTATTCTTGATTGCAATTACAGTAAACAGTAGATGTTGATACAACTATGTTCATGCAAATAGGAACTAACTCTGAAAATACACATCTTGCACAATGCAGCCTAAAATCCCATATTTGATCCTCTTTACAAGGTAGTATCAGCTGAGTTGGATTATATAATAGGTGAAAAAAAAACTATTCATAAGAGAAAGAACAAACTTTGGGAGTCATCTTAGTTGCATCTTGAAATTAATTATCAATTCCTTATAAGATTTAGAAAGAGTCATCTGGTACGGTGCTTCTTTACTGAGAGAATTTCACAGACGGCATGAATGCTAATATTTACACTACTAGAATGCAATTTCTCTTGTTCAGAATAATCAACTATGCAGAGAAAAAATTGATGCAAGCTACACTACAGTTCAAACAGCTAGAAATTTTACAATGGGTATCATTCATATCATTGAGAAGTAATGTTGAAGTTCATTTGTGTTACTTCCTAATCCTTCTAAGCTTCAGGAAAAGTCAGCCGATACAATGTCATTACTGGGACAATTACACGATCATCTTGCGTGCCAACATACGCAGCTTACTAGAAAACGACTTACCATGCTTAGATTCATCAATTATGCAAAAGAAAGATATCAATGCAAACCATAATATAATGTTAGACAACTAGCAATCACACAATGGGCAATAACAATCATTACATGGAGAATAAATTTGAAGGTCATCCATTTACTTCCTCAATCCTACTAAGCAGCAAAAAGGGCCAGCAGTTATAATGCTTTAACACTGGGACATTTTCACAAACAGCTTGCGTGCCAATATATACACTACCACATAGAAATTTCCCTAGTTCAGAATCATCAACTAGGTTAAAAAAAAATCAATTGACACTATAATGAAATTATAAAACAATTAGTAACAATGAAATGTAAGATACTACGTCCACAAACATGGATTCAAAAGAGCCAAAGATTAGGAAGCAAGTATCTGTGTACTCACAAGGTTGCGGCAGCAGCCCTTTCTCATGAACCACTCCCCCTACAACCATGAAAACACCAAGAACATAATACGCATTTCAAAAACAGTAGAGTTACACACAGCTGAAACATGAAAAGCCCAGAACACGGGAGTAACGATCTCACCCCAATTCTGCAGTCTTCGGTTCTTCAGCGATTTCCATCTGGATGCTGGCCCCTCGTATATCTACGTAAATTCCCAAAAAAAAAATCAACAAACCACAGAAAGGAATCATTTTCAGGGGGACAGAAGTAGAAAAAAAAAGTGATCTTTCGGCGCCGTGGTGAGCGGTGCCAGGTAGTACGTGGTGGAGAAGCTGCGATTGCTCGGATGGGGTGATGAAGTCCGGAATGTAGATGACGGTGGGCAGGGAGCCGACGACGTAGTCGTCGATTTGGAGCCGATACTCCCCTCGCTCTTCTTCCTCGTCTCCCATGTTCTCTCCTTGTTTTGATTTGATCTGGAGTGCGGAGGAAGTGGGAGGGGGGTTTGGAGGAAGGGGTTAAGCAGGGTTGATTAGGTCATGTCAGGTCTTTTATTTTTTTTAAAATTTTAAGTATTTTTTTATATTATAAATCAAATATAATTTAATTTACTAAGGTGAGTAAGAATTCAAATTATAGAAAAATATGTGTAATTGGAATCTTATTATTTATTATTACAACATGCCGGGCCATAAATTCCAAAACCAAAACCGGGTGCTGCACGTTTGACGAAGTAAAAAACCGAAGGCGGCCTCCCCGTTGTTTATTTGTAATTAAATTAACTAATCAGTACTTGTTTAGATCCAAGCCGGAAAGAAACCACTTGGAATTGCGCCTTCATAGTTCATGTTTCATGGGCTCCGGTGGGTCCAGCTTTCGGGTACGAGGCCTTCGGAGTCCTCTTAAAATTGCGCCTTCAAGGCATCTGGGAAACCGCTTCCATTTTCATGGCTTTCCATCCCCTTCCTACCTACCCCCTTTCTCCACCATCCTCCCTCGCCTGCTTACCTACCACCTCCCTTATTTCGATGGGTGATAACAAAATTGATCTGATTAGGTTAAAAGCCTCAAAATTAAGATTTAGAATGAGCAAGAGAGTAAGAATTAGGTAGGTATATATATATAATTTATTTATTTTTGTCAACAACCTAATTGTTGGGCGTTTGGTGAGAAAGGAGACGATTAGTTTTCACAACTCCTCCAACTTCTGTTGGTTTTTAAAGCTTTTTTTTTTCCCTTCACCGAAACCCAACTATTTACAACACACAGAGGGAGAGGGTGTGCGGGTTGGACTTTGCAGGAGCTGAGTAGAGCAGTCCTCCGAAGGCGAAGGCTCCTCCTATTCGGTGAAATCCCATGGAGGCTCTGCAGTCCTACCGTGTCGAGACCGTCGCCATCGCCGTCTCTGTGGTCGCGGTCGCCGCCGGCGCCGCTTACCTCTTCCTCAGCAAGAAAGCAAGAGGTCTTTTTACTCGACGCCCGATTTGGGGGAACTTTTGAGATTTAAGATTTTCCCATAGATGGGTTTGGATTAGTTGCTCTTGCGTCTCTTTTCTTTATTAATCTGATCTTGTGGCCGTATGGATCGTGCTGTTAGAAACCAGTTTTCTATCAGAGGTTGCGGTTTTATGGGTTTTAATGGTTGATTCATTTGACCAATTGATTTTGAGGGTATCATTTGGTTGCGACGTGGATTATAATGGTTGGGTAAACGAACAAACTCTTTAAAGCAAACTAATTAGCGACAAATTTCTTGGGATAAATCTCTAAAAGGTTGTTTGTTCGAACTTATTGTATAATTTTTAGAGTATGTGATATCTGGAAATAAGATTCTGAAAAAGGCCAAAATCCTTTTTTCCTTTTTATTTTTGGTCTCTTTGGAGTGATATTTCCTAAGTTTTGAAAGAGAGGGAAGTTGATTTTTTATCTTATGTCTCGACAGGTTGCTTGAACCCTGAAGTTTTCAAGGATTTCAAACTTGTTGAGAAAACACAGATTAGCCACAATGTGGCCAAATTTAGATTTGTTCTCCCTAGCCCAACTTCTGTGCTAGGTCTTCCGATTGGGCAACATATCAGCTGCAGGTTTGTTCACCTACCTTCTCTACATGCTGTCTTCTTCAATGCTGATAACATTTTGGCTCAGGTGTTGATTGTTTGTATTGGCAGGGGAAAGGATGGTGCAGGTGAAGAAGTTATCAAGCCGTACACACCAACTACTCTGGACACTGATCTTGGGCACTTTGAACTTGTCATCAAGGTATATATATATATACACTTCAAAGTATGCTGTGGAAGAGTTGACGCTTCTTTTGTAACATCGTGTCTCACTTGTGTATATATGCTTTTGTGGTGCCATTATGAAGATGTATCCTCAAGGAAGAATGTCTCATCATTTTCGTGAAATGCAAGTCGGTGACTACTTGTCTGTGAAGGGCCCGAAGGTATATAATTTGATATGGTCCTTTTTTTGGTTTTTTGGTTGTAGCAATCGTATCATTTGTGTAAGATATGGTGAATAAAAATTCACCTAGACTCCTATTCTGGGTTTAGCATCAGAACACTATATGATTAAGTAGTGTTCAATTCGAGGAAAGGAGATATGATAAACTTTTTGAGTGATTGGTGGTAGCCTAATATAATCCAACATCTCCTTGTACAAGTTTGGATCTCCATTGTCATTGTTATAATTCCTAACTAGTGCTGATTGAACATTATGATTGGCAGAAGATCACTATATGTTTAGAACAAATTAATCAATGGTTATCAATATCAAAGCTTTACAAATTTATCTTATGTAGGTATCTGTATCTGCATCTATGGATCATGTACCTCTTGTGCGTTCTAGAGGAGATCCAGAATGACAAAATATGAGAATTATCTGTACCTAGTAAACCCTGTACCTTTGGTTTATAAGCATGCCAGTGTCTAGTACATGATAAATGGGGCTGTCAGCTATCTTCAGTTGATAAGGGCAGCCCTTTGCCATTGTTAGGAAAGATCTTAGGGTGAAATCTGGACTTCACTGTTTACCCTTTTCAAAAGGGGAAAAAAATTTACGACATAAAGATGATTGGATTATGAACTTTTCCTTGTTACTACATTCTGACGCAACGAACTTATGGACATCAGAGGTTGAATATGTTTTAAAGCAAAAATTGATATATTTGCAGAAATAAAATCTTACATGTACGCCAAAAAAATTGAAGGCTTTCTTGGCTCCAATTTCAATTACCAATTAGACCAATATTTGCCTCATTTCAACCCTAAACACATTGGCTCAAGTCATGATAAGACTCAAACATATAATACTGACAGTGACTAGTTTTTAGTATAGCTGGTTGTCTGACACTTGTAACTGAACATTTTTAAATCCATGAACGCAACATGATGTATTGTTGTACTCCATACTTTCAGGGACGTTTCAAGTATCAAATTGGGCAAGTCAGAGCCTTCGGGATGCTAGCTGGAGGATCTGGCATAACTCCAATGTTTCAAGTACGTAGTGGTGCATATTTTAGTGCCAATTTCATGGATGATATGACTGAGCAATAAACAAGCTCATATTACTGATATGGATCTTAGGTTACAAGAGCTATTCTTGAAAACCCAGGGGACAAAACGAAGGTTCACCTTATTTATGCTAATGTCACTTATGAGGACATTCTTCTGAAGGTATCTTTACATGTCTTAGCTTTCGTACTTCAAAGTTTATATAATAGTGAAACTCTTTAATCACAAACATTGTTCATCAGTTTTGGTTGATGAAATATTTTCAATTTTCTGTTTTGTTGATGAAAACTGAAAATGAAAAGGTATCTGGTGGCCATTTTTGGTTGCAAGCATTATCATATTCCATTTGCAAAATAAAAAATTGAAATTTTTTTAATCATCCAAATGGGGCGTAAATACTTGTGAGATTGATTTGATAGCGCTTGATGATGTTTCCTGTTGATATAATGAAAACTTATCGTGTGCAGGAAGAGTTGGACAGCTTAGCTAGAAATTACCCTGATCGCTTCCAGATCTACTATGTTCTTAATCAGGTCAGATATCCTTCTGTTTAACTAACTTCTAATATTAAGCATGAAACTGGTTATTTCATAACCTATGAGTTTCTTAGACATTATGAGTTTATTTTTGTTCCTTTTTTCAGCCTCCTGAGGTATGGGATGGTGGTGTTGGTTTTGTATCGAAGGAGATGATTAAAGCTCATTGTCCCTCACCATCGGCTGATATCCAGGTAATAGTTTTAAATTAAGAATAAATATATTCCTGACTATTTAAATGCTTAAAATAAGTGAACACCTAATCAAACTTGGCATGAACAACCCATACATAATGGAGAATGTTACTTACTTCCCTATGGTTTTTAAGTTGTTAGCATTAGTAGTTGATCACCTAATTAAAATTAGCTATGTCCAACTAGTTGTTACCTAAGTTTTGGATTGATGATTGACAGATCCTGAGATGTGGTCCACCTCCCATGAACAAGGCCATGGCTGCACATCTAGATGATCTCGGTTACACAAAGGAGATGCAGTTCCAGTTCTAATCAATTGCGAGTGCGTGAGAATATCTCCATTTTTATGCTTCACTATTCATAATCTATTGCCAGTGTGCCGAAGAGAGTATCTTCATTTTTATGCTTCACTTTTCATAGCATTCGATCATTGATGTGTTATCCAATTAACAATTGGAACTTGCATATTGATGTGTTATCCGATTAACAATTGGAACTCGCATTATGTACTTGTGGCATTGGCCAATTCTAAGTTTAGGTTGAATTTTGTCTTTCGTGGCACAATCACTCTATCCAGCATTTATAGATTTTGTTGGAGCGTTGTAATGAGTCAGTTTAGATCCCCTTTGAACAAAAGTATTATATGTTGTGGGTGTATACTTTCAACTCTAATACAAGGCGGTAATATTATGGTGGATATCTCGGTGTAAAATTGTACTTTCTCTTCTTAAAATCTCTCTTCTTTTGGATATATTATGATCTGTCGTATTATGTTATACAAATCTAAGAAGAAACAAAATGTATTTAAACGGGAAAACTAATGGCCTTATTACTATCTTTATCTATATTTTATACAAAAAGTTGCCAGTTAAAAGTTCAAGATGAAAACTAATAAAGCAGTCTGCTTTAATTAATTTGCTTCAATTTATTCACAAGGAGTGCGTGCTCATGCAAAGCACTTTTTAGGACTTGAAATTATATAACTAAAATTAATTAGTTACTTTTTAGGACTTTGAAAACATATAACTAAAACTTATTAATTAGAGCTTAGCGGAAAAAATTTGTATCATCCCGCCGATCGAGATGGCCGCCGTCCAGCAGGCCATCCACCAGACCTGCAAGAGCACCGCCGATCTCGCCAACCACCTCCCCACCGGCACCGTCCTCGCCTTCCACGTCCTCTCCCCCGTCTTCACCCACCTGGGCCACTGCCCCGCCGCCTCCGACCGCACCCTCACCGCCGCCCTCCTCTCCCTCTGCGCCCTCTCCTGCTTCGTCCTCAGCTTCACCGACAGCTTCGCCGACCCCGCCACCAGCCGCGTGCGATACGGGCTCGCCACTCCGAGGGGGCTGTGGATGATCGACGGCCTGGGGGCAGCGCCAGACGAAGAGACGAAGAAGCGGCAGCTGGCGCCGTTGGACTTCCTGCACGCGTTCACGGCGCTGGTGGTGTTCGCCGCATTGGCGCTGCTGAACCCGAACGTGGTGGAGTGCTTCTGCCCGGCGCCGTCCGAGGGCGTGCGGCAGGTGCTCGCGCTCCTGCCGGTGGGCGTCGGAGTCCTCGGCAGCTCTCTGCTCGTCACCTTCCCGACCCCCCGCCACGGAATCGGGTTCCCGGTGACGCCATCCCACGGTCAATGAAGACGCAGTTTGCATATTGTAGGCGTTGTGGCCTTGGACGTAGAATACATGATATGGCCTAATACATATAATAATACCTCAAAAAGTATTAGTGTACATAATATATGCATAGATAGACAACACATTAATTAACCTATCAATTCATGCATCCAGTTGCCGTAATTAATATATTATATATTATTCGGATGGAGGCAACATGTTAGTTAGTGGTTTATATATTATTATGTTGTAATAAATTAGGTAGTCAGATGGTATATTTTTTAAAAAAAATTAAATAAGTATTAAATCCATAATTATTCATATAGAGATTTTAATATATATAATAAGATAAAATATAATATAAATATAACTCTTTGTTCTATATTAAGTTTTTAATCTATTTATAATCCCTGTGGGTATAAGTCTTAAACTAATAACAATAACTCGTAGACTGAGTCCTTATCATTATTAGTCTCATCGGATATAAATTGTCGGTGGATTATTTGTTTGGTCAAAAAAAAAAAGTGATAAACGTATAAGCCGCTAAACCTCTCAAATTAATCTAATTCTACCAACTAACAATTTATTTATTTATTTTAAACCAATCAACCGATTGGTTTATCCTCCTTTAATGTGACGCAAACGAAAATTAAATTCCTGTCATATCTCTTTAATTATTAGTAAATTAATCACCAATTCACCGGTGACAGGGATGCGAGTAAAGAGGGAGAGAGTGCAGCCCACATTTCTTAATTAATTGGTGGTTGGGTATAATTATGGCATATGTCCAATAATATCTTAAATATCTAGATCATATTTGAAAAATTATAAATTATAGCATCTGTATACCTTGCCATCTAAGAATAAAAAATGAAGCATAAATTATTATATGGCATTTCTAAGATTAATGCAATTTATGGGTTTATTATTTCAAATAAATAAACAAATGCGTTGATTTAGAAAAATGAAGCACAAATCATTATTTATAAATATAACATGCAGATTAAAGAAGGCCCCTTCCTAATTATTCTAATTAATTTGTGAGCTAGAACTGCACTAACTGATTGTTTATTAATTAATTATTACACTTGAAGGATCACAAAAAGATTAATTAAGTCACTAGTTAACGCCCCTAATTAATTAGCTCATTGCTTAACGGCAGTTGATCACAAAACTCTAGAACATGGAATCGGAGCAGCAGTCCGCCGGCAGATCCATCAGCCCCTCCACCGGCGCCGCCACCGCCTCGTCGAAGAGCCACTTCTCCAAGAAGAACAACGGCGGGGGCGGCAGCGGCGGCGGTTCGATATCATCGTCAATGCCGTCGTGGTTATTGCTGCAGTTCTGCTCTTTCCAGTACTGCTTGGCTTTTGCCTCCGGTTCCGGCTTCCCGGCGTCGAACGGGACCTCCATGGCCGACGAGATACCGCTTATGTTGTCGAAGGAGAGCATCGAGTCGTCGGCTTTCTCCGGCTTGATCTGGTTGCTGTCGCCGCCGCCGCCGCCGCCGCCGCCGCCGTCGCAGTTGTCGTCAATATTATCATTAGCTTTCGGTGATGAGGAGGATGTTATCCATCCTTGGAGGAGCCGCGAGATGTTCTCGGTGCTGCAGGCGTAGTTCGAGGTGGTTGCCGGCGGCGGCGGCGGCGGCGGCGGGGGGGAGGGATGCCGGTGGAGGATGGGGAGGGGGAACCTCGTGACCGCCGGGTCCTCATTCCCGATCGCCTCCTCCACCGCGCTGCGGCGTCCTCCGGAGAAGTAGTGATGATCACGGCGGAGGAGGAGGGCGGGGCTTGCGGTGCTCATCATCGTCGTCGCCGCCGCCGCCACCGCCTGGTACTTCTTTATCTTCTTCTTGAGGTGGGTGTTCCAGTAGTTCTTGATGTCGTTGTCGGTTCTCTGAGGAAGGTAGGAGGCGATCGCCGCCCATCTGCAGAGTAGAAAGAATTAGCCGAAGAATTCGATTTCGGGCTCTAAATGGAAGTAAAAACGATTTCAAATCGTTACCTGTTGCCGAGTAGGGACTGGAGATGGATAATAATTCCTTCTTCATGGGGAGTGAAGTTGCCGCGTTTGATTCCCGGCCTTAAATAATTCGTCCACCTCAATCTGCAGCTCTTGCTGCATCTCATCAACCCTGCATTTTTGCATCGAAAAACCACACGAATCTGCCCTTTTTCCTCCCTTCTTCAATTCAAATATGCACACAGACGAAAAAGAGTACCTGTGTTTGTGGGAACAGCTCTCCAATTTCCAGGTCCATGTTCTTGGACGTAGGAGACCAGGATGATGTCCTCTTCAGGTGTCCACGGCCCTTTCTTTATGCCGACCTTGTCACAGCACGGAGGCCTCCCCATTTCTTTCTAGGGTTTTGATCTTTTCCCCTACAGGGGGAAGGAGGGTCTCCTGAAAGCACCTGCGAGGTGCTCTACATATACTTATACACGTAGCAGCAGCAGCGACTCGAAGGAGATCAAGAACAATATATATATGACCTACTTATACAGGTTTTTTTTTTCTTTTCAAAATTTCCGAAGGGATAAAAACACAGAGATGACTGATGAGGACTGCTTTTAAAAAAAAAAATACGAAGTCAGTGGTTTGAATGCAATTAAAGTGATCTCATCTCATCTTTAAAACACTGACGAGATGACGAGGGAACTCCTTTCCACCAATAAATCACCTACCTCACTCGTCTGAATCATCTTCATCTTTCCATGCCCATTTAATCAACTTAATTTCTTCTTCCTTCCCCCCTTCGGAGAAGAAGAAAAGGTCAGCCCGCGTTTTGAGTTCTCTCTTCTTCTTTTTTTTGCTGTATTCACATGAATCACCATCACTCTCAGGAAGGAAAACTTTTAGAAAATTATTAATTAACCCAATGAGGGCCACGCTGCTGTGCCTTCTCCAAAACCCTAAATATGATGCAAATGAAGAAGTACGAGTAGGAGATGTACGTGTGGGGGGCGTGAGAGAGAAGACATGAAAAGCCTTCGTGGGAGATGAATGCGGAGAGATAATAAAGCAGGACAAATTGATTAGATCAAAAGTACGAAGCTGGCTTTAATTATGGATATCATATGAGCAGTTTTGCTTTAATTTTTTGCTTCAATTCATTCACAGGATGTACGTGTCCACGGCAACCCCTCGTTAGCTCTTGACTTAAGAAAGACTTTGCACTTGGACTAATTTAATTCAGCTGTTAATCTTGAGAAATTAAGAGGGTAGGGTGTCTTGTAAGCAGGGAATGGAAGAAGAACATAATTTTATTTTATTTTTTAAAATGAAATAAAGAGAACTGTTAAAATATAGTGGTGGGGAATGAATATGGTGAGGAGATATATATCCAATTAATAGGGTGATGGAGAAGGCTAACTCCATTTGGGCAAACATATTTATCAAGCCATAATTATATTCCATTAAATGTGTGCATAGATAGAATATAATTAATTCAACAAAAAATTGCCTGGAAGTACCGTCATGTTTAGTAGTAATACTGCTCCTGAAATAACCAGGTTTCCTTCTCATTTCATGAGCTTTTTTTGAATGTTCTGCAGCGTGTTGCGATCTCTGACTTCTCAACAACACCTTTTTTTTCTTATTTGACAAGAAGAAAATATATTATTAATTTTTTAATATATATATATATATATTGGATCATAGTATTAAATTTTGTACTATAAGTTAAAAAATTGCTTATACGATTAAGATGTGTGTGTGTGTATATATATAGGGGGAGAGAGAGAGACTGGTAGTTAGAAAGTCTATATAAATATAATTTTTGGATGATAAATAAAAGAAGAAAGTGTATGCAGTATTAAAACTTATAATAGGACTCCTGTGGCCTGTGGACTATATATTATTTAATTATTTAAAAATTAATTGCATAAAACATAAATTATAAATTTATGGAGTTTTGTATTTATTAGGGTGAAGCTAGAGCGAATATATAAACCTAAAAAACACAAGCTAGAGCGAATTTTTTTTTATATATTATCGGTATTATTTCAAAATCTTAAAATTAATAAATATTTCTTATTTACATAAGCAATTACTTCGTCTGATTTAAATTAATGTTTATATTAATAACTTATAAATGTATACTAATTTTTTTATTACTCAACTTGTACTTCTACTTTAAAACATATATCATTCAACTTTCAGTCTCCAACAGTACCTTGGAACAAACATTTATTATTTACTAAAAAAAGATAACATTTTATTATTCATTAGTTACTTATAAAATTATTAATAAAATAAATAAGAATAGATAACAATTTATAAATACTAGAGGATCTAATTAGCTTTTAACGCTAAAATAGTGATGCGCCAAGTTCTACTATGCAAAAATAATAGATAAAATCTAATATAGACAAAAAATTATTTTTATTTAAAGAAAAAAAACCTCTTACCTGAAAAAAAAAGGTACCTACATTTTTCATTCTTCTTAGAAAATAAACATTAAAAATCTTGATAATTTTTTTTGTTTCGAAAAGAAAATTGATATGTAGACTTTGAAAAAATAATAATAATAATTATGCAGTATTAAAAAAAGAAATGTTCGGAGGAAATTTTTTTTATTTTTAATCAATAACCTTTATAGGGCTTATATATAGATGTTCATTCATGTGAATATTAAAACCTCCGAACGTATTTTGATATTTATTAGTGAAAAGTTGATCATCTACCAAAAACAAACTCCTGTGTCGATCGATCTGAGGTTATTGCAATTGGTAGAGACAGGGATGATAAGAAAGCCATGCAGTAAGGCTTTTTGATTCAGCATGATAATATAAGATTTATGGTTTCTGGGGTTAATTAGGAAAGACCTCCATGGCTAAGAAAAACTTGAGTGCAGAATATTCAACTGCAGACCATAAGCAATGTGGAAAGCGCTCCTAATCAGGTTGTCTGCACTGGAACACTACCACTGGTCACAGAGGTGTTTGGTTGAAGATATCATTACAAAGAGGTCATTAAATGAATCCATTTTCTTGCTTGGATTTATGCATATGCAAGCTTATATGTATCACCTACAAATTGAAGTACACGTCACCCCTCGTTCTGGGTCGACACACGGAGTGGTTCACACAGAGAACCCGATGCTTTGGTACAAGTACTCGCATAAAACTTTTGGGACAAGTTTACGGGCTCATTATTCACCATGGCTTTAGTTAGGCAAGAACATTTTAAATATAAAATGAGTTGATATACTTTCGACATTTTAAATGTTCATAAGAAGATACTCTTCTTAGACATAATCTACAGGGACCAAACAATAAATGTTACAGTACAGGGTCAATTCATGCAACTAGGTAGCGGATGTATTATAATCATCTGACCTGTTGAATCCAGGAGGTCTTCAATTAGGATCCACCGCTCCAACGAGGCACTTCTCCAATAAAAATTCAGCATTAACCCATGCATGATATTTATCTTGATTATGTTAAAGAGAACTCAGTCGGAGGCAAAAATATGATTTATGTTCATTAGAAAAGATAAAACTGCAAAGATAAAAATTATTTTATGAGTAAACTTCGATGTCTTGATGGGAGGCAGCATCATGAAGGCTGGTGCTATATATGATGATCATGGACATCGCTGCTAGTGGTGTAGTCGGGCTTTTTGACCCAAAGCCAAGACTCAATCAAACTTGGTAAAAACATGACTTAAGTCACCCAACCAGGTTTGGTAAAAACATGTTTATCATATTTGAAATGGTATGCAACGAAATCAAAACAAGTTTATGAAAGTATATTTTACTTGCAATCAAGTCGAATGAAGTTGGATTGGATAAGGAAACCCGAGACCAGTTTCCGATCCAGACATGAATTTTAGGGAAAATACCATAAGGCCTAATATGATATCAAATTGTAAGAAAAAAAAAATGGTTTTCAGATAGAGGTTTTTGTCACCATTTTTCTGCTAAAACTAAAAGATTTGAGGACCAAGAGGAACCATTACCTCGAATTGGCTGCTTGACCTCTTCTCATAATTTTACCTTTTTTAACTTTCGATACTAAAACAAGGAGAATAAATAAATTCGTAAGAAAGCCACTATCTCTAATAAGGATACTGAACAAAGAGGTGCAGTCTTTGCCAGCTGCCTTCATAAGCATATCTTCACCTGTCAAGAAAAAAGATAATAACTTGTGACCATGTCTTCCTATAAAATAAGACTAGTAACTAAATGAAATGATTTCCTCGCATAAGAACAAGACAAGGTGTTATTTTCTGAATTATTTTACCACAACTCAGTAAGAAATTCTCAAGAAATATGCATCATAAATGTAAATTTCCAACAAAAGAAGCTCGGGTGTTATAGAAAAACAAACTTAAGGACCTTTTTAAGTAATTCTATGTTCTACGAGCCAGTAGATAGCGTACCTCCCGGATGAAATTTCATGTAGGGGGTGATATTGTAGACACGGCCTTTTAGAACAGTCCAGATAGAACTGCCAGTTTTATGCTGCTTAACTTCATCCATTGAGATAAGCCTTTGGTTTGATCGTCCCTTAAGACCTGAAAAACAATCAGGATCATAAAGCGATTAAGGGCAAAAACTGTTAGTCACTCGGATAAAAGAAAAATAAAATCACGAAAGTAAAAGCAATTTGTGATTTCTGGCAAGCTATAGAACCACAATATCTAATACGGTAAACCAACAAGTATGTCATTGTTACATTGCTCAAGTACAAAATGATATATTACACGGGCTACCCAAGAAAGATAGCAATAGTTCATAAAAAAGGATAAAAAATACATGAAAGCTTGCTTGGGCAATGGAAATCAGTGAAGGGGAACAATATTTAGTCAGAAGTAATGAAACAGATGAAAACAAATTACTTCTACCTACTTATCTTAGTAATCATACACCGAATTTGATAAGATGAATTGAAAAAATTCATACGAATCTGAAACACTTTTTTCAGTAAAAATACAAATAAACACTTTTAGCAGACTTAGTGTGCTAAAAGATCTGTTTGCCTTTTCATTCTTAAGATATCTAGCTTTTCAAAAAGACTATATGAAAAAGAGACATAAAAAAGATGATGAATTGGAAAAAAAACAGTGGAAAACAATTGAAAAAAGTTTGTTAAAGGGAAATTTTAATTACAATAAATATATATAAGATACCCCTGCTTCCATTTCCCTGAGATGAAATCTAGTTCTTCAAGAACATAGAAACATAGATAAAGATGAAAGTTGCATAAAAACACAACAGTGAAAAACAATCAACAAAATTTTATGTACACAAAGTGTACGTCCCTCTATTAGAGCAATTGGGTTCTATATGGAAGGTTGTGGGTTTAATACTCACCTAGTTCTAAAAAAATCAACAACATTTAGTCGACAAGTAATTTGAGATCGAGCTTTAAGATCTGACATCTGAGATTTTCGACAGTTAAGATTGTACATGAAATAATCTTCATAGTTTATATTCCCCTCTTATCTTACATCACTCTTTCCCCTTATTTTATATGGCGGTAAGTAATCCTGAAACTGGTAAAGACTGGTATTTTCATCCTTGACTGCAAGTATTGTTGACAATGGTAGTTTACTAAACTGACTTAGATCACATCTCATTTATTTCACACCAATAATCATACTACTGTTTTCCTTTCAATTTAAAATTAATTTTCTTTCTTCCTCACCGCCACTATATCTCTCCTTTTTCATTTTGATTCTTTTACCAAATACACGAGACTTGTCCTAAGTTGCTCGATTCTAATTGAAGTTGATCGATTTTGGAAAATCTCAAAAGTTATCCCATTGCAGGTCTAAGAATTTAAGGATCCTTGGATAGAGTTGCGATGCGCAAATGCAGATTAGGGTACCATGGCAGAAAGAACTAATACCAAATACCGTGGTCAGATCAGGGACTTGCTGGTTAAACATGGATTTCATTCAAAAGTTAAATGCCTTTACTCAAAAATCAATAGTGAAATAACCTAGGGAACATGTGGAAAGTGAAGGAACCGGCAACATCTCCTAGCAGACTTGCATATAAACCAAAATTCCCCCATTCAACGAGTTAAAATGATTTCGAGAAACCAAAAAAACAGGGGGGATGAAATACCTGCAAGGTCAGGATCTGTACGAGTAACCTTCAGCCAATCCATTTGGCTGTACCCCTTTTCAAACGGAACCTTTGCTCTCACTACAGACTTTTTTGCTGTTGGCTTCTGTTCCAATGAAACAGGTTTCAAATATTCTTCTTTTCCAACTGGGTTTGGTACCATCGATTTACTGAGTTCATCAGTCTGCGTAACCGTTTTCACTGAACTATTAGATGGGGAAACATCGACTTGCTCTTTCAGAGATGAACTTCCTCGAGAAGTACCATTTGATACTGGATTATTATCAGTGCTAAATCCATCAGAAGGATTCTCTTCAAGAACGAGCCTCTTGACATCAGGAATTGCTTTAAGAGATCCTGAATTACTGTCTTCAACTTCTAAACCGACCTAAATAAAAGACATTCATCAGAGTTTCTCAAGCATTCTTCTCGAACGTTTTAGAGCTTAGACAACCAGCATTTTATGACTCAAATCCAATTTTCGATCTTTTTTCCCTTTCGTATATAGCAGTTAATTAGAGAAGACAAAGTATCAAGTTATTGAACATTCCACCAGAAAGAGAAATGGCTCACCTGGCAAAAGGTGAAGTCAGAAGAATCAACCATCTCCAGTTTCGCCGTGGACTCGCTCGTGCGTTCGCTGCAAAGAAATACCTATATAGTTAACTTCGTTCCTTATAAAGCAATCTCAAAACACCCATCTTTTACCTAGAGATCAAAACCAGGAGGTTCCAAGAGAAACCCTAAATAGAATCCACAAACTAAAAAAAAAAAAAAATTTGGGGCGAAGACGTAGCGCCGCTGTTCGATGACCTAAGATTTTGAGATCGGGAAACCATAAAGAAAAAAAGTCGATAGGGTTCGAACCTACAATTGTGGAAGATCTCCCAAGTACCTCGAATCTGCAGCGCGATCAAAGAGGAACAGAGGAGCAGAGGCAACGGATCGGGAATCACAACTAGATGAAGAGAGAAATAGAAAGAGGAAGAGAAATCGGAAGTGAATTAGGTTTCTGCCCCGAGTTTATCGAAACAGCGTGGAAAGAGGAGGGAAGGACGACGGGAGACGAAGACTCTTATATACCTGACGGATAAACAAACAGAGTGACGGCGTCAGCCGTTTGGTTACAATTTCTTAAATTAAAAGTGAGAAATAGATAAAATGTTAACATTGCTAATAATTACAACAAAATATTCTCTTTTACTATTAGGATTAAATCCTTTTTTTTTTCCAAAGAGAATGAATGTGAAAGTTAATGTGGATACAAAGTCGAACACGCGTTTAAAGAAATTGAGGGGATCGATCTATAAAAAAATATAAGTTAAAGTGATTCAAATATAATCGAATAATAAAAATACAATTCTCCTCCTCCATGAAGAAAACGTGAAGAGTATGGTCAACGTCCTTCCTCGTCTTTTGCCTTCTTATGCACGCGCAGACGCAGCAGCTTCTCTCGATCCATCTCCACTCTGTACTCCCTCGCATCTCTCCTCCTGCCTTCTCGAATTGCCTTTGTCCAAACCAACCTCCATGGCGTGGTGGGCCGCCGCCGCCGCGCAGGTCTTCTCCCTCGCTGCCTCCGCTGGGCTTACTCCTTCCTCGACTCCCTCTTCGGCGTCGACGATGAGCTCGACCAGCTCCGCTGCACCGCATTCAGCATACGCCCCCCCTCCTCAGGGACGCCGAGGAGACCCGCTTCGTAGAGGACGCTGCTGTCCGCCTGTGGCTTGCCGAGCTCAAGGGGTCGCCTTCGACGTCGATGACCTCGAGTTCCAGACCTTGCTCGAGAGGTCACCAAACGGAATAGGGCCTGGGTCGCCGGCGGATCCCCAAAGCGGCTGCAGCCGTGGGCCCTTCATTCTCGCCCCATTTGGCACCGTAGATGGGGCATCTCGAGAAAGATCAAAGAGTTAACTTGAAGCAACCCAGCTGATTGAGGAAAACACCCTCCCTCATCTCGCTGCCTTCTTGATCTACAGATGAGATTTTGAAGTTGCTTAAGCAAGATTCTCCTCATGGAGGATATAGTAGTGTCTCGAACTCCTTCTCAGACCAAAGAGGGTGTTGTTTCTGTTGTTGCCGTTGTTGGAGCTGGAGGAACTGGAAAGACCACTTTGTCCAGGCTTGTCTTCAATGATGGCCAATGCAAAGCTCCGTCAATTCTGATGATTTGGGTTTGTGTTAAGCAAGATTTTGTTGTAGAGAGGATTACGCAGGAGATTATCAAAGAAATCACTGATGAAAACGGCGGTATCACTTCAGCGCTAGTACTAGGGAGCAAGTTCTTGTTTGTTCTGATGATTTATGGAATGCAGACCGCACCTTTTGGGAGACACTACGAGCCCCTCTGATGGCTTCTGAAGGAGGTAATAGGGTTCTTGTTACTACATGGAACGAGCTGATTCTGACTTATATTCTTCCCCTATCCTTTTTTTACTTGGATGGGCTGGGTGAAGATGACAGCTGGTTGTTGTTTTGCAGCTATGCGTTCCAGCGTCGGGCTCATAATCGATTTGGCAAGTTGGAGCCTATCAGTAAAGAAATTGTGAGAAAGTGCCTAGGTTCACAATTGGCACTTATCTCGATTGGTAGCTCCTGTATAACACAACAGAAGAAGAATGGAAGAATATATTAAATGACATACCAGATTCAGAGGAGTAGCTTGTGCCCGTTGAAGCTAAGTTATGATAATTTGCCCTTGCATCTAAAGCAGTACCTTGCATTTTGTTCCATATTCCCGAATGGTTACGAGTTTGATAAGGAGCAACTAGTAAAGTTATGGATTGTATTGGGCTTAGTCAAGGGCAAGGGTGAGAGATCACCCCAAGATATCGGGTCTCGATATTTTGATTGCATGCTGTGAAGGTATTTTTTTCAAAGTTGTGATGGCTTCCATAACCGGAAACAGATTTATAAAATGCCTGGCCTGATTCATGAATTATCACAATCTGTTTCAGCAGACGAAGGTCTGAGGATTAAGTATGCTGCTTCACTTGATGAACCGAAGAATCCCCGCTATGCATTATCAACTGATTTCAGCATGGACTTTCAAGACTTTCAAAAGATGTATCAGAATGAGAAACTTAAGGCTTTTGTATTACTTGGCAAAAATGGCAAACCAACGAAGCAAATTCCTGATGATCTTTATCTGAATCTTCGATCTCGAGGAAAACTGAGTTAACAGCCTTGCTAGATTCAATCAGCAAACTTAATCACCTGAGGTACCTTAACCTTTACGGGACTAAAATTGAGAGGTTGCCTGAATCATTATGCAGTACTTGAGCTTAGTCAAGTACCTTAACCTCTATGGGTTTTAGAGGAGTTCCTGACTCGCTGCAATACTTGGTAATCAGGGGATACAGAGGGTCCTCCTTAGAAGGATTGGTGAGATCTCTACATTCTGATCATGGGATTTAAGAGAGATTACATTCGACATTCGGCATTACTATTCTTTTTTTAATTTCCTTTTTTTCCTTTGATTTCGATTTCTAAAAATTTATCATCATTATGTTTATTATTTGATTGCTGTTCACAACACGACGCCCGTAAAGATTGTATGACTTTGCTAAGCACGGCCTACTTCATGAAAAAAGAACGGAGGAGAGAATACTTTTCCATATCAATCTGTAAATTAAGTTAATGATAAAATTAAGATCTAATCAGGTGTCGGATGTTATCGTTCTACCTGGTTGAAAAATACTTACTTTTCTCATATTGTATTTGAGCTTTGAACCTTCAAATCTTACAGCAAGATGGCTATAACAGGCGCAGATTTAGAAGCATCATAGCAGAGAAAGACCGCTACCCACAATGATAAATCCGTCCAAATCCTGGATCTTAAGTTGAACTTTAAAAAGTTGAAGAGAAAGTTGTCATATTACATAGTAATCCAAATTTGGCCCTTAAACCTCTCACCGTAAAATCAAAGAGCAAGAAGTCATACTAGATCAATGGCAAGTCAGTCCCAAATATATTAATGACATGTTCATAAAACATGACGAAGCATTTATATGCACTGGATTGACCTGATAGGTTCTAAGCATAGGATAAAACATGACATAGTACATGGGGTTGAGCAATCAATTGTCATTCCTGCAAATGATACAAATAACTACAAGCTTCACTTTTTTCACTTTTTTTTTTATAGTCTCTGGAGATTATCCAGCTGGAGGAATTATGAAATCTCATGGAAGAACTAGCCTGAGGAAACCATAAGGACACATAGAAAGAAAAAGTTCATGTGGGTAGGTTATGGCTTATACACTCAGGTGTTCTCCACTTCCCATGAGAGAACCATATGTTGCTGCTTGTTTTGTTCTCAGTAGAACCAGTTGGGTGCTTCAGCCTTCTGCAATTGTTCCCCCATCCCTCTTTGGAATGTATCAGGGTAGTTCATGGTAGAAATACTGATTCCAGATCCAAAGCTTAAGTCACCGTTCATCCCATTTGATTGGTTCCCAAAGTGCTGCCCAAGTGGCATCATCTCCTTGCGGAGAAAGAATTGCTGTTGTTGCTGCTGCTGCTGCCTCTGCACCACACGGTCAACTTCTCCAAATATACTGCCAACAGTTGTGGTCCCTTGTGCAAATAGGTTGTCTTCCATTGGATTTGGATTCCTTGATTGAGGAGGAGCTTGCCCTTCCAACATACATATTCCTCCCAAGTGCAAGCTTCTGTTGGCATTGAGATTATCATCATACGAGTTCATCAAGTGATCGATCAATTTCTGCCCATCGGAAGGAATTTCAACGTCCGGTAGTTCAACAGGATTGAGGCTTGGTAGAAGAGTGCTCGGATTCGGTTGCACGTCATGCGGCAAAGAGAACATCTGGGAGTTGTTCTCTTTCACCTGGAAGCTGCTGAAAGCCGCCACCCCAACACCTTGAGGAAGAGCACAAATGTACTGGTGACTGTTCCTTGCATTCCTATCCAGAAAACCATGCTGGGGATCATTATGTGGGCATTGGAAATTATCACATGTGTAGCTGCGTTGGTTAATCAGAGGTTGCGGCTCATCCATCCTTCTTTTCGGCATAAATTCTATGTTCATCTCTTCCTTCACAACAGAAAACTTATCTTTCATAATATCCTCACTCTTGCATTCATCAGCACCTTCAACATCATACTCGCCACAGCTACTGGCGAAGGAGATGGCTCCAGTAATCCCAGCACCGGGGGTTGGTGGAAAGTAGGCACCGGGGTGCAACTTCATGTACATGTCCTCCTCCTGCTTGATGACAGCTAGCCATGTCGCACTCTCCTTGGCAGTCATCTTGTCTTGAAGGCATTTGGACTGCCTAACAAGCCGGCGAATTTTTTCGATGTCAGGCGACATATGCTTGATTACGGCGGTCAAGACACTAACCTTCCAAGCTTTTTTCAGATCATGGGGTTTCTTGTAGGGTGGCGGACCTTGATCATTAGGTACTCCCAGCTGAGACCACCATTCCTCTTTTCCTGTTGGCCACCATGGGGGTGCAACTCCCCTCTCCAAGGGGAACCTTCTCTGTGGTGGGTCACAATGCTGCATTAGAGCTGACAGAAGAGATCCCAGCGTCGTATCCTGCAGCTCCTGCAATGAGTGAATGCCTGCAGCCCCAGACTTCATCTCACTAGCCGACCCAGGGATCTCATTGTCAGACTGATACTTGGCGATTGCAGCAGGTCCGTTTCGGTCGAACCTGACCTTTTCCTTCCACCAGGCTCTGAGGTTATCGGATGCACCACTTACAGGCTTGCCCTTCTCTGGAATTATACCATACACGAATCCCTGAGCATTACAGACTTCCACCATTTTTAGCATGTACTTGAGGATGCCATCCTGGGCGCGGGACATCTTCTTTCTACGGGCCTGCTCTTGGGTCTGGCGCAGTTTCGAGAAGTCACCTTGCTCCGTGTTCTTGTTCTGCTGCTGATCCTTCAAGCGCTTCAGCAGCATTTTGTCTCTCCAGATGCGCCGTTCGAGCTCTTCTATGTCAACATCTTCATCGTCGCTTTCTGCATCACCAGCCTCAGCAAAGTTATCCTGGTCTGCTTCAGTAGGATGCACCACCCCGATGTATCCACCTGCGGAAGGCTGACAAAGGGATCCATAGCTGAGGTTTTTGTTGCCCGTGGAGGGGAGATTCTGCACATAATATTGCCCTCCAGGGTAAGGTATGCCTTCCATTAATGGTGCAGCCAACATTGCTAGCAGGAGATGTAATCAGCTCTTGTCTAGTTGGAAACCAGAATTAATATTCACTGCAAATAAATAAATGTCGGAATCAAGTATCAAATGATTCATCAATCAATAGGAGTCAGCTGTGACATAATAAATTCATGACATATATACATAACCTAACTAACTAGAGAAAGACAATCAACAAGAGAGATCTAATTTTAATACAGTGATCATGATTTTACTTAAAATAAACCTATTATACTGTGGATCCAACAACAAAACTGACAGTGAATTATAAAATTAAAAGTATATATATTTCTAAGAACAAACTTTGTCAGAAATTTTATATATATACATCAAATACATTTCTAATAAGCGACGAAAAAAATAGATGACAGGAAAATTATTGCAGAAGCAAAATGAAAGATTCCGAGTAATGATAAGAGTAATAAAAAAGAGAGCATTTGTTCCATGAAACAGATTACGGCGAACAGAGCATACCAGCTAAGCAATGTTCCTTATGATTCATCAGTAATTTTTTTTTAAAAAAGTTCCAAATAAAACTTGTCCGAAGAAATATTATGTTAAATTAAATCCCTTCATCTTCTGCTGCTTGTGGCCAAGTACCCATTAATAGTAAGGCAAGAATTCCATATACAACATTTTCAAAACTATAATACATGCAAATAAGCCTCTATCCTGATTTTGCACAGGTTGAACACAAAATTAATCAGGAAGAGTTCTTTCCACACGAGGGGAAGAAATAAGACACTGACAGAAAATTATCTACCAATTTAATAAAGATGATTTTTGCAAGAAGGTCAGCAGAAATGATAAAGCACATCACCATGACTAATCATGAGAAATGGCAGGATATAACGCACATCAGGAGCATTTTTCTAAGTTAACGTTTGCACTATGGAAATAGATGAGATTATACGGCGATAGATTGTCTAAGTTATCTTATCTCACAAATAAATAGGGGTCAGCTAATCAAAAGCATCAAATTTTGGACTATCCTTGCTGTATGAGCAAAAACCGTAATTCTAAGCCTTACAGAGCAAGACTTCGCTAAAAGAAGAAAATTTGTGGGTTCAAATCTGAGATCGAGACCAGAACAGGCAAGCAAAATCCGAGAGTCTTCATCCACTTCACCTGATCTCCGAAGACTGAAACAATTGCTCTTAAAAGAAAAAGTAAATACCCTTCCGGAAGTGTATTCGGGTGTCCTAATTAGGCAGCGCTCATTTTACAAAAAAAATTCTTTTTTCCCAAAAATAAACGACGGCAAGATCAAGAGGTGAAATAAAGAAGAAGATTAAGGAAAAAAGTAATCAAAAATTTAAGAAACAATTCCAGTGAGTAACATGTAAAAATATCGAAGCAGCCACCAGAGCTGCCAAACCTACCTGCCAAAAAAAAATTCCCCAACCAAGCGCCGTCATTTCACCAAAAGAAAACAAACAAACAACCTCAGAGATGAACAAATCAAGTTTCACACATGATTGAACCGATGTAAGAAAGAAACAACGATCCACATGAGCCCAGTACGCACTCAAAACTCCGACAACGTCTCCAGGCAGGCAGGAAAAAAAGGAAGGAAGAGGAACAAAAAAAAACTCACCTTTTTATCGAGTCCTGGAAGAAACCCCGTAAAGGATGAAATCTACCGCAGGCAATAAAGAGGCAGCGATCGGAGACGGAAAGGAGGACGAGGAAAAGGAGAACTTTCGATGAGCCGTCTTCGTTGCCGTCGTGGTGAAAGCACGAGGGAGGGAGGGAGGGAGGGAGGGAGGCAGGCAGAGGGGAAGCAAATGGAGCAATCGCTTTAATAGCGAGCGAAGGGAGGAGGGCGCAGGGAAGCGCGTTACAGCGTGGGGGAATTCCCGCATAGGAAAGCGTAGGGACGCCATTCATTGCAATTACATTTATACCCTCGTCACTTGAGAAGCTTTGCATTGTCGCCTGATTAATTAATTCATTATATATTTTTTCTTAACAAACTAATTAATTATAATATATTTAATTTTATAGATGAAGACGGGTTACGGTAATCAAATTTTTTATTTAATATGATAAATTTTCATTAACCGAATTATAAGTAAGTTCGACTCCGATTTAAGCACGAGATTTGTGAATTCACGGTCAAGGTCAAATCCGTTGACTCAAACTTGAGAGACAGAAGAAAGTCTAAGTTAAATATTTATTTAAAAATATAGAAAATATCTACATCAAAAAATTTGGAGGAGGAGGAGAAGAGCCAGGTAAATATAAATTGAAAAAAATGAACTTTTTTAAATCTCAAAATGGAAAGGATATCTTGGAAACATTGACTTCTGTTGTTGACGTGGTAGCCAATAGGAGAACAGCAAAGGAAGTCATAGATATATTTATTTTGCTCGACGTATCAACCCATTATTAAATAAATTCTAGGCTCCTCCTTTTCTCTCAATCTTGACATCTTTTTGAAAAGTATTTGGGTTACACTTATAGTAACACCCAGATGAATTACTTAATTCATATCCAGATATATGATAGTGAAGAATAGTTCTCCATCCTAAACTGAAATAGGCTATTAATATAGTATTATAAAAATAAATAGAATTATTTATTATATAAGCTTAATATCTTCGTAGAGATTAGAAAATATTAGAGTAAAAAGAAGTGCTTTGTTATAAGAGTTTAGTATATATTATTTTTCTTTACTTATTATTTTGTGGGATCATCTTCTGATTAGTGGTGGAACATAATATCTATTCATTTTTTTCTAATTTTAATTTTATAAAAAAATTTATTACATTTATATTTTTAATTAGGCTGTTGCTGTGTCAAATCAGATATATTTTATTTCATTATCTAACCTTTTTTTTTAAAAAAAAGAAGCAAAACAATAAAGTACAGTCAATTAAATTATACATATTTTAAAATTTTAATCATCATTATTATATCCTTAGAGTGGTAATATCTATTATAATAATATGAGATAAAAATCTTTATCCTTATTATTTTATTTAAGACATAATTATCATTTACAAACATGATAATGAACAGCCTGGTTTTTTATTTCTCTTTTAAAATATTTGACCTTGGACAAACTGAACCAAGGTCATAATTTTCCATCCCATCGTGCAAAAGGGAGAAGAAATAATTTGACGGGTAAATTAAGTCAACGAGTTTTATTGGTCAACGCGGTCGTGACATTTTTTATATTCATCTTTTTGGGGGCACGTCGACCTTAACGCTGCTCAAAGGCCAGTCAAAGTATTCAATCGGGTAGTCAAACGTCATCCAAATAGTTCATCATATGTTATCCCACGTTTATTTCGTAAAAGTTTTTTATCAAATTTTATAGGCGGAATAGAAGAAGCTTAGCATGCTGAATTATACGGGGTGAAGTTTATAAATTTTATTTAATATAAGGTAACGGATGAATAATATATAATTTATAAGTACAGTGGAATGCATTTAAGAATGTAATTATTATTAATATTATATATATGTAATTTGAATCACTAAGTATTGAACCTTCATTTTATCCTCATTTAATTATATTTAATAATATGCTACTGAGTCAAAGAAAAAAATGATTAAAATTCTCAATAGTTATCAGCTAATGCTTGGCTCGCCTTTTTTGCAAATAATTTAATCAATCCATTCACATGAGAGTTCAACGTTTCGACAAATAAACAAATATGTTAGCCAATTTTTTTAATGCCAACTCATGTGCTTTTTATCTTCAAAATTCGATATAATAAAAAGAGGTATAATTTATGTTTCCTATATATATATATAATAAGGTCGATACATCATCGCCTACGTGATAAATCTTTTATTTTTTTAATAATAAAAATTAACGCTTATATAATACTTGTTCCTTATTTTATAATAAAATATTTCCTAGCCATATATGCAATGCAGCAGAAGGGGGAATCAGTGCCCACAAAGACAGCACCTTTGGATACCAAAAAAATAATTAAGTAGTTTTAAAGTACAGCATAACTTTCACTATTTTCACTCATCTTTGTGAACCATAATGCCTGTGAGAAAGAAATTTACCTTCTATTTTTATATATATAAAAAAGTAATTTTAAAAAATATTCATTATATATATATATATATTTTAATTAAATGGATTTTCATTATTATTTTTAAGCATGAAGAAGGATATGGTTAGCATAAATGAATAAAACACAATGCACAAAACCACATGCAACCGAAAGTGTTTTTGTTATTGAGGGATTCAATATCTTTAACACTCCACTAACAACTTATGATGATTATATTATATCTTGTGCTTAATAATATATGGAGTAAGGACAGCATTTCACATGTGGGAGAGGAGGGGAGATGTGTTTTTTTGCTCACACTACGAGAAACATGTTTGCCATACTTGTGACAAAACTAAACACATTTTGCTTCCACAACTAATCACCACACATGAAAAACACTTCTCGAATCAAAGCTGGACAAGTGTTCTGCCCTCTCACTTGCTCCCTACTTCTTTACTAACATTTCCTTAAAAAAGAACAATCTAACCTTGCTAAGTGAGCACTTAACCTCTCTATTTAATTACCAGTTTTATAGTCCCAAAGCAAGGTGAAAAGAGTTGAATATTCCACCAATCAACGGTTTGGAAATTATATTATTTTTATTTTAAAAAATATATGTTGATCCGATTAAAAATAATTGACTAGTTCATACATGTGGTTTTCTTCTTCATCATCATGCTGTGTGTTTGATTAATTTATAAATGCTAGGATCGTGTAGCTTAGGAACATCTGAATCTAGCTAGGTTAGGGAGGGGGAGGGATATCTTAACCCACATCCCTACTAACCTTAGTTTTCTAGAAACCCTAAAATAGCAATAAACTAGGTTGAAGAATCTAGGAGGGGATCATCACTGAGCTATTGTTTCTTGTGATGCAGTCCCTCCTCATTATTTTGTCCAAACATGTTGTGGTTGCAGTTTTATAATTAAATTGGCATAAAAGAGGTTCATTGGATGATCCTTGGAAACAAAACAAAATCTTAGTAATAATAAAAGAAAGTTTTTAATATTTTGATTAATGCATATTAAACTCCTGCTGCTAAGAAGGGCAAGTAAACTCATACATGAATGCTTGCTTCCATATTCTACCTCCTCCTTGGGCTCAGTGCCCCAAAACTAAAGCCTCATCCTTAAGAAAAGACCCTCTTAATTAATTAACTGACTTAAGCAGCACATGTTGATGCTTTGTTAAGATATAGTAGAAACTAATTACATATACATCGTTTAGATTCTTAGAAGATTTAGTGGTGTCCAATGCTTCCTTGGTTCATTGCATTTTTCTTTTTCTTTTTCTGTTTAAAAGCTCAGCTTGATGTAAAACCACAAAGTTTTGAGAGGCCAAAGAGCACTGAGAATAAAACCAAATCCATTTAAAAGAAGACGAGAGGATCTAAGCCTTTCCTTCTTGTTAACCGCACAATTCCATTCACCATCGCTCTGAACACTGTGTCTGTAGATAGTTCTTAAGCTTGCACAAAAGGATAGTGAACCAGGGATTCCATTTAGATTTTAAAAATTAATCTCCCTTTCCCCCCAACTTGAGATAAAAATATGTGCTTGAAGGGAGGAAAGCTAGCTAACATGTGTTTGGGGTTTATAAAATATATTGCATTGAGTGGAACATGGATGAGAGAGAGAGATTAATTTAGCATCAGACCTCCCTCTCATTAGATTCTTGAAGATTTGGTGCCCTTGGTTCATTGAATTGATTTCCTCAAGCTTTGGCAGATGCAAGTGCTGATTGATGAGCATTGAAAACAAAACCAAATCTAGATGGAGAATCTAGCGTTTGCCTTGTAAGTAGCTCCACCTTCATTCGATTGGATGATAACTCTTTTCAAAAATATACTCACTGAATCGTTTAAAGTAATTGTTAATTAAGCTGGACTTTGTCTAACAAGGAGCATGTTATCAATCAATCAATCATTTTTCAATGTTTTTAATTACTGTTTAGGTTTTTTAAAGGAAATAAATTAAGGTGACTTGTTTCCAAGACTTATAATATAAAAAAAATTGTCTCATCAGAATTGCTTTTTTTTAATATATAAAGGAATGAATCAAACACAACTCCAATTTGTCCTTGATTTGATGCAGGTTGAAAGGGTTCTAAGTTTTTACCTCTATTTTGGACCTTTGAAGCCCAAGTTAGCAATTGAGTCACATTGGGGCCCATAATTAAGCGTGGAGATTTCTGTGGGAAATAAGAAGATTTTAGGCCAAATATAAGATTTTATATTTTATATTTTATATTTAGCCTTTTTGTCAGAAGATAGGTCATAAATGTGTAGGTGATGCACTATCAATCTAAATATGTATATAATAAAATTATATTTTTTTAAAAAATAGTATACCTTTTTCATTTGCTCAATAAGCCTTCGAGGAGCAATGATAATAATGCTCGCTACAAGTCTAATCATATTAAAAATAAGAGATTTTAAAAATATATAAATTATTTTTACTATATAAATTCAAAATTCATATGATCGAAAAAAGAAAAGAAACAGTTAGTATTGGAGAAAAAATAAACTATTGAGTGAGAGTAAATATAAAAAAGAGTTAAGTAACTGATTATCTAATCTACTATTATGGTGACAAAGAGTTTTTACATTTTCATTACTTTATTCTCATTGTCTTTGTTTTTCAAGCTCCAGAACCAACTAGTTGATGATAATTTAATATCACCTGAGTCTATATTCCTTTTAACTATTTAATATTTATTCGTAATAAAATATTTGGTTAGCTATACCTCATCCTTTATTAATAACCCTCTTACTATTGATATTGAACCGTCTAATAAATCATTAACATTTAGGCTTACTGGGTCATAATAATAATAATAATAATAATAAATAGTGTGATGTGATGCGATGAACCTGCGGTCCGTTGGTCGGTAGATTTCCGTTGACATTTTGCTGGGCTGTTAAATGTATAAATAGATTAGACCAAACTAATACGTCATCATTTTACTTAACTACTACTCAACAAATTGAATTGGTCAATCCATCGGAGCACCTGTGAGCATCGACATACATAACATTCAATCAAATTTTATGCCGTCCATTTCATTAATTCTGAGTGGGACCTCTCAGCAATTTTGTCCTTACACCTGTCAATTATGTGGCCTTATTATCCTTATTATTATCCCTCTCCATTAGTCAACCTAACCACTACATTTACAAACAAAATCAAATAAAATCAAACATGAGACATGCTTGGATCAGAGGAAACATGAGAAGATAGTTTGAGGGGTGCAAACCTTTTTTATTTTTTTTAAATAATAAAATTATTTTTTAAAATTTAAGAAATAGTAAATCTATCCCACGTAGAAAAAAAGTATATACCTCAACAGTATTATTTTAATCAGAAAAATGTGTGAGCCTTATACAGAGATTTATTATTCTAATAAAAAATATAATTAAATGGAGATTTACTGTTCTAATAAAAAAAAGTACGACAAAATTAATTCTCTATTAAAAATAAAAAATAAAAAATAATGATTTCGATATATATTCATAAAAATATTACAAGTTGGTTTTTTAGGGAAGAAACATAGAGAGGCCGTTATATATAAACGATTAATATATATTATATATACATCAGTGACGTCTTGTAACGCCCGTTTCTCAATCTCCACTCGCTATATAACGCGTATAACGCCTCCGCCGATTTATCCCACCCTCACGCACATCCCCCGCTCTCTCGTGGAGGAGGAAAGAGGAAAATGCTGCTGGCATTTCGTTCTCCCATCCCCACGCCACCGCTCGTCGCCGCCAGGCCACGGCGATGCCTCGTCGTAGCGTCGGCCGCCGCCGCCTATCCTTCAGCTGCCGCCAGTCCTGCTGCGGCCGTCACCCTGTACGACCTCCTGTCCGTGGCGGCGACGGCCGGGCCGGAGGAGATCAAGGCCGCGTACCGGCGGCAGGCGCGGCGGTGGCACCCGGACGCGTGCCGCACGGCGGGGGAGGAGGGCCTCTTCGCGGAGCGGTTCAAGCGGACGCGGGAGGCCTACGAGGTGCTCTCCGACCCGGCCCTCCGCCGCGACTACGACCGCCGGCGCCTCCGGGCGGACGGCTGGGCTGCCGCCGCCGGCGGGGTCGTCCTCCGGCGCGGGCGCGAGCGGCACGGCGGGGGGTGGGAGGGCCAGCTGGAGGAGCTCGACAGAGGGAGGCGGCGGCAGAGCGTCGGCCGGGGGGAGGAGAGCTGGGCGAGTCGAGTGAGGAGGGCCCACGACGTGGAGCAGCCTTCCAATTGACGGGTGCCGAGTGGGTGCTGTTGTTTTCCGTGTGTATAAATTAATTAAATAGAAAGCAGAGGAGATGTATTTTTTTTTTTTTGAAGTGTTGAATCCAAAATCTCCGTTGTAAAATCCAATTAGAGATGCATATATAAACTGAATTCTACCGTTAATTATTGTTTCATAAAAATAAAAAATAAAAACAACGACTCAAAGAAGATGAGCTAAGCAGTATTAACTGTATGGATAAACCAATCCTTTTCTGCTGGAGAAATAATAAATAAAGCAGCAAGGGATCTTATCCATAACTATGGAATTTTTATATTGAGTAGGGCAACCTCATCAGAAAACTTTTGAATCGAAGGAGGGGTCAAGTCATGTTAATATTGATTAGGTTTAATTGATTAACTAACCGGTGGTATCCAATTAACCCCTTTAAACCCTTAGACTGTGTGAAAGGCCAACTTCTTGGAGGGAGGGAGGGAGCGAGGGAGGGGTTATTGACGTTCCATCGTGCAATTTATAAGGGATAAGATTATAATTAAAAACCCATCCTTATCCGATTCAATCTTTTCTACGTATGTTATTTTAGAGGAGGGCAAGTGATCTGTGTTTGATTTCTTCCATGTTTTATTTATGCCTAGCTTAATTAGGATTATCTAAGTATCTGATCGATTTTTTTAACGATGAAATTATCGTATTCTAATGAGTCTCACCTATTTAACCATAAAAGTCAAACTCAAAACTCAATTGAAACGACAATTTTTCAACCTTGAAAAAGACTAAAAGTTCCTAACATTTTAAAATTATCAATAAAAAGTATCAATTAGAAGGTTTAGAGTCTTCTTTTTGACTGTAATAGGTTCTAAATTATATCCAAGTATTTATAATCAACAAATATTTAGCTCTAGAGCAAATAAAAATTTATCCATCACATTCACTTATTATTTACTAATTTTTTGAGTATTTAACCTAGAGTAAGAATATATAGTTTGTGTGGAACTTGATTTTGTTGGGATTTAAAAATATAGGTAAAATATTATATCCAATGTAATTACATTTTTTATTTGAAAATTTTCTTTTGTTTTAAGCTAAAATAATCTCAACAATCTTTATTCTATCCAAGCCCTCGATTTTATATGAATTAATTATTTACAGAGCAGTTATTAATATTAAAAAACTAAGTCATAAAAGGATGTTTTTTCCAAAATAAAAGAAATCCCTCATAATTTTATGCAACCAACCGCCGTGGCACTGAATCGGTTTCCCTGGATTCGATAGCGACGTGTTATCCGGGTGTAGGTTACAGTGAACGTACGTGTCGCTTTCCGGGTCTTCGCAGTCCGACCGTTTGACTCTGTACGTGTCAGCCGACCGGGGAAGAGCAGCCTGACGTGGCTTGACCTGCTTGACTACGTGTTCACGTCCAAAGACGTGCTTTCCCTCGACGTCGCCATGCACGTCCGCGTGTCCGCTCATTCCTCCCCGTTTTAACCGCTCTCCTCCTTCCTTCCTTCCTCTTGTCCTGCAACCATTTTAGATCAGGAATAAGCGGCTTATTAACAAGTTTTTAGAGTTCGGCAAGTCGACGGAGATGTCTTCAACGCAAGAGATGCGCGAGGAGCGGGCGGAGGCGGCGGCGAGGAAGGCTGCCGATGAGCTGGCCACCATTCGCAGCGAGCGGGAGACCGAGCGCCAGCCCGAGGAGAGCCTCCGCCAGCAGCAGGGCGGCGGCGGCGTGCTGGAGAGCATTAAGGAGGGCACCAAGTCGCTGTTCGGCGCAATCACGGGCCGGACGCAGGAGGCAGCTGAGAGGACGGCGGAGAAGGCTGGGGAGACGAAGGACGCCGCCGCAGAGAAGGCGAGGGTAACCAAGGACGCGACGGTGGAGAAGGCGAAGGATGTGAAGGAGAAGACTGTGGGGAAGGCCGGGGAGACGAAGGACGCCGCCGCGGAGAAGGCGAGGGAGTACAAGGACGCCGCCGCGGAGAGGGCGGGGGAGACAAAGGACGCTGCCGCGGAGAAGGCGAGGGAGTACAAGGACGCCGCCGCGGAGAAGGCGGGGGAGACAAAGGACGCCGCCGCGGAGAAGGCGAGGGAGTACAAGGACGCTGCCGTGGAGAAGGTGGGGGAGACGAAGGACGCCGCCGTGGAGAAGGCGAGGGAGGCCAAGGACGCAACGGTGGGAAAGGCGAGGGAGTACAAGGACACCTCCGCGGAGAAGGCGGGGCAGTACAAGGACACAGCGGCGGAAAAGGCGAAGGAGGTGAAGGACAAGAGTCTGGGGAAGACCGGCGAGTACAAGGGCTACCTAGAAGGGAAGGCGAGGGAGGCGAAGGACACGACGGGAGAGAAGACGAGGGAGTACGCGCAGTCCGCCGACGAGAGGGCGAGGCAGGCGGCAGAGAAGGCGAAGGAGGGCAAGGAGACCACGAAGGAGAAAGCGATGGAGACGACGGAGTCGACGAAGCAGAAGATGGATGATTACGAGGAGGCCGCCGCCGACGCCGCCCGCGAGGCTAGAGATTACTTGGCCGAAACCGGAGATATAACGAAGGTATGTATGAGTTCAATTATATATTATATGAGCTTCCAGAAAGCGCAGTATTTTTAGGATTTTAAACCTTAAAAAGTCAAGAATTCCATGCATGTGCTGCGACGGTTCTCTGTGAATTGTAAGAGACGTCGATGTTTTGCGTATTGTGAAGCATTAGCAATTGTGCACAATGTTCTTGATGTGGTAGGAGAAGGTGGCAAAAGCGGAGGAGAAAACGAAGCAGAAGATGGAGGCGGAGGAGGAAGCGAGGAGGGGAGATGAGGAGTATTGCATTATCGTTAGTTCAAAATAGAGTAAATTTTTTATATAAAAAAAATAAAATTCCCCGTGTGTGCGTGTGCAGGGATAAGGAAGGGGCGCAAGGAGGAGGGCGGACTATATTTAGTGCAATAGGAGGCGTGGCGGAATCGATCAAGGAGAAGCTCCATATATCAAAGGGAGAGAACGAGCCTCCGGCGCCGGCGGTGGTGGAAGAGGATGTTGTGACGGTAATATCGCCACCGCGGCCTATGGACGAAGGCGAAGAGACGATGATGGATGTGAAGAAGGAAGATCAGGAGACTGGGACGTGGTTCAAAGACGTCGAAAAGATCGGCGAGGAGGGCACGGGGACGTCGGGGCAGCGCCTCCATCTCCATGAGAAGATGTGAAGTAAATATATCTCCACAGCGAGCACTTGAGTGGACCTCTCGGTGATATGTGTTTTGTTTTTCTACATATAATATTCCGATCTTGTTGTTTTGTGACACTCGGACATTGTCGTCAATCTGGTTTGCATTTTGGTAGTTTGGTTTCCTGCGCTGCATGTATATGATCAAATCAAATAAGGATCTGGTAGCTAGTAAACTCAGCTCGTAAGAATCTTAATGATGTAGCAATTGTTTTGAACTTTAGTTGCTGAAATATGCAAACAGAGTTTTAAACTTATGTAATTAACTTCTTCTGGCTAACCCAATAAAATGGGATACATTTATGACAAATTTAATTCAGTTAGCATAGGGTAGATTAAGATGGGACCCAAGAAAAAAAAGAATTGATTGTCTAGCCGTATGAGGTAGGAAACTCTCAAGTACGATTCTCGCATACGGTTCTCGCATGAAACTCGGCCGTATGAGGTAGGAAACTCTCAAGTACGGTTCTCGCATGAAACTCGATAGTAGCATTTGATGCACGCAAGACAAGGAGATAGAGTGGCGCAAACCATGCAATAAGCCGCAATGATACAATTCACGTGAGCATGAAGTGGGTAAACCATATATATGAGAGTATATATCCAGCAGACCGTCAAGTCGCCATCAAAATCTGAGGTAAAATAGGTATTCAAACATCGGTAAAGCTAGGAGTTTTTAATCACAATGTAACAGACCACCCACAGTGCCATAGTTGAATTCAGCTGCTCCATAGATCCGAATCCAAGGGTTCCTATCACGACCATCTCCGCAATTTAAGCCTGGGTAATAAAAATCAGCAAGTATTCCATCAGCGGAGGCATTCAAAGCAGCTGCAGTTATTGTGTGTTCACTTCAATGGATGGAAACAGGTGAAGCGAGAGAGATGTATACCCTGCTTGCTATGTTGTTGGAGAGCCAATCCAACCCCTCGTATAGACCCTCACCAGATGTTGCACAGGTGCTCTGTATGTACCTGAATTTTTTTTCCGAAGGGGAGGTCAGACTCATGCTAGATGATATTGCTGGAGGCTCTTCAAAAAAATTGCAGTATGAAAATCATGGAAAATAAGAAATAGTTGAAAATAAACATAAAACCAGCAGCTTCCGCAGCCTCTTTCTTTAGTCAATTACTGAGTAAATTTCCATAGTCAGATAAAAAGGTCTAATTGAAGTGCTCTATTACTTTCCTGAACTTCTATCATGGAACAATAATAAATAGTGATTGTATCACTATACTAGTAAACAAAATCGAGGCTTAAAGCCTATTTAACAATAGTAGATATTTCAATAGTAATAAATAGTGATTGTACCAGTAAACAAAATTTAAAACCTCTTTAACGATAGGAGATATTTCATACCAGTGCCTCTGGCGCAAGGAATGCAGACCAAGTTTGTCAGTAATTTCAGCAGCATTCATAGCGTTTGGCAGATCTTGTTTGTTTGCAAACACAAGGAGCACGGCATCACGCAACTCGTCCTACAAGTAGCCAAAAATATCACGCAACTCGTCCTAGAAATAACCAAAAAAGCACGGTACTTGGAAATTTTTTCGAGGCAACACCACAATCAGTACTTAAAGTGGTGCCCAGTTTTACGATAATGCATTTAACATTGCTATAAAACATACAAGAATTGAGTATCGTACATTTACAAGAAGGGACCGGATGCAGTTATCACCAAGATTTCAAGTTTGCAACAAACACATGATTTGCCTCTCAAGTCACACAAAGTTAATGTCAAAGTACGACTCTAACTAATTTGAAACGTCAGTTGGGAGACGACTTCGCACGAGAGTATGCATTGCATTAACTATTGAAGGTAACTATTAGGAGTTAATGTATAGATAAGTTGCAATACATGATAGAAAAGAAGTATAGTAACTAATTTCCCTATTTTGATGAAGAGTATAAAGGTGAGCGTATAATTTTTCTTTTCTATAGACAGGTGATCAAATAAATCCTTAGGGCTCTCCATGAACGTCTTACCTCATTAAGCATCCTGTGAAGCTCATCCCTTGCTTCAACTACACGATCTCTGTCATTGCTGTCAACAACAAAAATAAGTCCCTGTGTGTTCTGGAAGTAGTGCCTCCATAAAGGCCTGATCTGTTATGAACATTGCAAGATAATCCATGAGTAAGTCGAGAGCTAAGAAGCTATTGAGATGAGACATGCTCATTTTCAAGAATTTATAGTACATCAGAAACTTTTGTATTTGATTTTCAACATTTTAAACCAGTGATCTTATACAGTAGATCAATAATCTCATCTATTCCAGGTAAGAAGGCCAGAAATTAGCCATTTCTCGTGCATAAAAGATTCTTAAATCCATATCAATTTACCTTGTCCTGGCCACCAACATCCCAGACAGTGAAGCTAATATTTTTGTACTCAACAGTCTCCACGTTGAACCCTACAGTATAAAGGCAGCAATTAGCAATCCTATAAACAAAAAACAAATTTGTGCAATGGCATAAAATCATAAGAACCATCAAATAATATGATAAGACAACAACTCAAGAATTTTAAACATGAGGAAAAAAAAATTTTAAAAGCCCAAAGGAGCCTTTATCAAATAACTCTTGAAAAACAAGCATTGAAGAAGACTATTCTCATCTATCCCACAGCTCTAAATTTTCAAATTTAATGCTGAGTATAATTTTGATGTACATTAGGAGAACTGAAACTAATTCAGTGATCTGTGAACCAATTAAATTGCAATTATACTCTAGAAAAATTAAGCAATACCTTTCCAAGTCCTTGTAACAAAAATAATACTGTCAAAGTGCATGTGTAGAATAACATTTAACACACAAGCAGTGTTCTAACATATTCAAACATAAACACTTGGAACCGATCAACAAGCACAAGGTAGAACTGCATCACAAATTATTGCAAGAAGCACATTACTCTCTTTTCCAATATGCAGAACCAAGAATATCTTATCCAAGAACCATGATGTACAATGGATCAAGGTCATCTAAGTCTGCAAATCAGATATCCTTCACTGTTTTGTTTGTTGTATGTGATTCAAGAGGTTGACACTTCATGATCATTGATGCTACTAGTGAATCTAGTAACATCCCACTTGAATTATCCCAGTTTTTGCAAATTCAATTTCATGCTAACATTTTATGCTCACAACAAATAACATCAGATTTTGTGCACAAAGTGCAGGCTCATCTGGTTAGAGTAAGACTCGATACTAGAGGTTATGAGTTCAAGACACTAAATTAAAAAAGGTACCATCAGATTTTTTTTTAAAAAAATTTCTATGAGAAGGTTGGATGAGGTACCTACTACAATAACAATGTAACCAATGTAGAAATACTATACAACAAAATCTCATAATTAGGAGTCTCAAAATAATACTAAAGTTGATAATAGTATGATCACCAGGACACAACTAAATGTAGGTATAAATATAATGCTTATCCAAGTAAATTCAAAAATTCCATCTCCCACCAAGACAATAGCCAAATGACACCCAATTCCTTCAAGATAAAATGGCATAAACATATCTTCAAGAAACAATATAAGATAAGCTTGTCTGCAAGAAAATAATCACGACCCAAGGTCTTGGAGGAAAAAAAAGCTCATCCTTTAGAAGTACAAAAGAAATGTTAAGAGTATTAGGTGTCTCAATTTAGGTAATGAATTATGATTTTCTAAAGCATGAAATATCTAAAACTCCTAACAAAAACATGAGTTTGCCTGCATACAGCAAACCCCAAAAATAATATAGAGCGGATTGATTTCAATCAGCACCCTCAGATTGTGTCCTAATTTCTCAAAATCTAGTTCATAAAAGGAAAAAGGAAGATGAATTGACGAAGTATATGTTTCTCACCAATGGTGGGGATGGTGGTGACTATCTCCCCAAGCTTCAGCTTGTACAGGATGGTCGTCTTACCGGCCGCATCAAGGCCGACCATCAGAATCCGCATCTCCTTCTTGGCGAAGAGCCGGCTGAAGAGTTTCGCAAAAGTGAGCCCCATTCTGTCCGATCTGATAAATTACACCATAACCATCAATAAGTATTATATTATCTGGAGATCCAGGATGGATCTGAAAAATGTGATTGTTCTGGTTCCAGATCCAAACCATATCATCCTAATATTCGAAGATCTAAATGAGAAACCAAGTAAACGAGAACGGGAAATTGCTGGATCTATGAGTACCCTATCGATACAGATTAATATATCTCGAAAACCAGAGAAATGAGAAACGAAAATACAAATTTAAAGACGGAGTATTGAGGGGATCAAAAAGATATCGAATAGGGAATAACCAGAGAGCGTGAAGATCGCTGCTGCTTCTTCCTCCTCTTCTTTTTCTTGCTCTTTTGCTCGGCGATCGGCGAAAAGAGAAAGAGCGAGAGTATAAAAGCGGAAAGAATTCTACTTTATGCGGGAAGAGAGGCAAAATTCCACCAGGATGGATTTTAATGGACAATAATGCCCCTCACAGGTGCTTTTTCACGTAAAGACCACGCTGAATAAGATTTGAAAAAAATCACAAATAAATATTTTTCACTTAAATACCACGCTGTATCAGATTTTTTTTTGAAAATAAAAAATAGACAATTATCATCCTAAACCTTGTTAGGTTTGATGAGAAGTTAAGTTAATGGGCATCTACTGTTTAGTATAAAAAAAATAAAAGTTAAAATTTTAAAGTATAAATTATAATAAAAAGTGATGCTAGTTCTTTTAAAGTATAAACTATAATTAAAATTAATGTATACTCATACGATTCTGAATTGAAGATTTACTGAAATTTAAAAAAGTATAACTGAAAATAAAATTAAATTAAAATAAACCTTCGATTTTCTTGTACCATGACCTATGTTTAGTCATTATAATTTACTTGTCATCTTTTAGCTCACTTTAACAAAGTCAAGGAATAATACATCTTATATACATAACGTTCCAAATTGACAATATAAGCTCACCGTTTCCATCATATCTTCCGACTTTTAAAAGCCTTGCATGGAGAAAATTTGCAACGGATGCTGTTCAAAAGATAAAAAGGAAAAGAAATGAAAGGCTACACAGATTTCACATCTACAAATTTCGTTTCTTCCATATAACTTTTTTTCTTTTTGCAGACAGCCGTTCTCTAGCATTTCCAGATAAACATTGTGATGGATATCTATAAGTTGTTTCTGTAAGAGAAAAAGGTCAGCACAAATTAACAAGGTAAAAAAGTTTTCATCCAACTAGAGCCAGTCTAATTTGCTATTCTGATTCGAGTGCTTCGATCTCATAACGGACCTCCTCCAGGTGCTCATTGATGCTCGTCACAGCGTCCTGCACACCGCGGATGGCTTCCTTCAGAGCAGTGTCATACTCTGCATCAGCTTCTGCGTCTTCGGTTCCTGCGGCCTCAGTGATCTCATGAAGATGAATGCATTCATGTTGCGCTGGACTCTTGAACCGACACATTTCATGGCTTACCAGTCGCTCTGACGGGCGACCTGCCTTCTTCAGTATCTGTATCCTTGCAGTCTGTGGGAAACGAGTGAAGAGGTAGTAGAAAAGCAAAATTAGTGGAATGTTGAGAAAGAAGGCTTAACTTTTATGAGAATGAATTTTTTGTCAACAGTTCTGATCCAAACATGGTAAAATGAATTTTACGTGATTCAAGAAAAATAAAAAGATAGGCGTTCGCGGAAGAGCTTATTTAGGATTTGTACTGACTTCAGCAAACATGGATCAGTTTGTGACCTCACAACCTCTAGGATATAGGTAAAGAAACTGAGGACTTAAACATCTGGTTGACCTCACTAATTACAATCTCTACCGAACTAGCTTAGCTTCCAAGCAAAGCCATGCAAACCATGTGTTGCTGAGGCATCTTAATCACCAGTCTGGCCCCATGACTGTACAGGACAATTCTATTCATAGCCGTTCAAAAGAATAAATAACACAAAATTTTGAAGCTTTAGGGGGTAAGGTAGTCATTGCCTTACTCAACTGAGTTTTGATAGTTAAAATCTACTAGATCTTGCATTAAAAGTGAAAAAGAACCATCACATCATGCAATCTTCTTTCAGGTGAAAAATGGATGATATGAACTGCAAAATATAACAAGGTTATAAACTTAACTTCAGCGAAGGCCATATTCATAACATACAAAGGCATATCGTTCCCGCAAAATATAATCAGGTTATAAACTTAACTTCAGTGAAGGCTATATTCATAACATATAAGGCATATCATTCACTTATTCAAGATATGAGATGCTTTTTAACAGCCGACTGCCATAGTGTACTTTCTAACTCAAATGCACTTCATGACATGCGTCCTCTCCATTTAGTCCAAAATCTTTTCAGGTTCAATACACCCTAAAGTTCCTCACTTACAGATGTATATATATAGTTAACATGGGGGGTAAATCTTTCAAAATCACCAAGTTATTGTTTCCTAAGTTATTTCTGTAAAAAACTTATGCAATATCAAATAATGGCACCAAGGAAAAAGCCAGATAAGAGAACTTTGCAAAATTTCAGGCTTATTCTTTGATCCCCAAGGCAAGCCAGATAAGAGAACTTTGCATTGAAAGTGTCTGAACGTTATCTTCTTCTTTCCATCCATGCTTACAATTATATCATCTGGGCAATTACAATTATGTCTCAAAACCATTCTGGTGAATCAATGTCTTATGTGCATGTAACTAGTTTTATTTTTTATTTTTTATTTTTTTATTTAGAACTTAATGAGTCTTGAACCCAAGACCTCAAGATCCTCCCGTATAGAGCCCAATTACTCTAACCAGAGTGGTGTACACTTTGTGTGCATGTAACTAGTTATGTATCAATTGTGCCAAAAACACTAGTTAAAAATGACATCACAAAGGAACATGTGGCAAAGACAAATTACCAAATGCAGTTTCTGTTTTTCTTGTGCCTGAACAGCTTTTAAGAGACCAGCAAGGTCATCACGGCATAGATCTGGCATCGTAAGCAACGATTCAATTTCAAGAACCTGTAGGAAAGGTGACAGAACCTTATATATCTCCTACATCATTTGAGTAATAACCTACCACAGCAGAACAAATAAGCATACTTGTTTTGAACAATCATTGAACTCTACTGTTATCTCCTTGCACAGTTGCTGAAAAGCCAACTCTCTTCCATTGCTCATATAATCTGTAAATCCACTGAACGAAAAAGTAAATGTATCTGTTGATATAACTGTCTAGTGAAGATAATAAAACAAGACACATGAGACATTGGAATAAGTTGCTAGAATCAGGAATTTATCCTGTAATCCAAAGCAATATAGATCGAAAATGCAATACATTTTTTGAGGTAAGAAATGCAACACGTGAAATAGTACAATCAGCATTTTCTTTTCAAGAATTATAACAAATGAAGTAAAATTTCAAAGTAAACAGGCGCTGAATATGACAACAAAACTATTAACGGAATTTATTAGCAACAAACATTTTATTCCTTCTCTTGTTTCCAAGGTTCTCAAAACCAAAAAAGAACCAATCAATATACAACAACCTAGGTCAAACTACAACACCAGTTCCATTAAGATTGTCGGCCAGTTTAACCTTCTACATATAAACAATAATAGAAAAACCTGCAAACTGTTTAAGTGGGTTATAGCCAAATCAGGTGTATCTAAGATTATTTTAAATAAAAGATGTTTCTAAAAATTATCAAATTCAAGAATAATTTGCATATACAACCTGGACATGCAGGCATATAAAAGATTCCTTTTTCGTGCACGGCCAAGCTGTGGCAACTGGCAACTAACAGAAATAATCACTCCAAATCCAGTGGCACAGTCTGATTCCAGAAACATTCTCATAATGAAGAAACCATAATAATCCACACCGCAAGTCTTCGCTCCCAGTTACCTCTCATTAAACCATTTGTTATTTACTTGGGCATGCCGTAATGAAGCATTGAAACTACCATCTAAAGTTTCAACCTATCTATCCAGAATCGAAAATATGGTTTTAGCTATAACAGCAAAAGAATGCATACAGCTGATTAATCTGTTATTCAGAAATCTCATTTTTTCCGCATGAAGATCAATAGTTCACACTAGGATGCATATTTTTGCCTAATTAGTGCTCAAACATTTCATTTTATCCGCGTTAAAGATCAGTAACTCGAAGATATCTTATTCCCTAGTCTCAAGTATCCACTAAAAGGACGATACTGCAGAAAGCGTATCATCAACAAATAAATGGGGATCGAGGGATACCTTCGGAGCTTCGCGTAAGCTTCGGCCCTCCTTTGTTGGACGCCGAGGAACCTCCGGAGTAGATCGACGATCTCAGCCGACCGTGAGCCGCGCTCACCGACCGCCATGGATTGGATTCCTTCTACTAAATCCCTCTCGCATGCATCCATTATTTCTCCCCCCTTCAACTCGCTCTCCTTCAGCGGCGTTATTTTTCTCTCTATTTCTTATTCCCTACGTAACGCTTTTTATATCGGGTCACACTGACAATATCGTCGTATCGGGGCGTATGTCGGCCGAGCCCTAAAAAACCGATCGATTAATCACCAAATTCATATCCTTCAAATTTATATTATCAAATATCGATCGAATAAATTGTTATAAAATTAATGTTAGGTGGAAATAATATTTTCTATTTGGAATTTTTTTATAATTTTTTCCACTAACCTATTTTTGTAATGATAAGAATTAAAATCTAAAATATATTTATTAAAAAAAATAAATTTATATAAATTAGATAGAAAATAGGCATAAATTTATACGAAGTATTAATGATTGCTACTCATATCAAAGATTTATATATTTATATCCTAATAATACGTATAAACTTACGTATTTGATTATTATCTGTATTGATCCGAAATTAAATCATCGAACGGTTCGAAAATTCCATACAACCAGAGTTAACGGCTCCGATGGAACCTTCATCTGATTCGGATTCCGACTCGGATTCTAAAAACAAAACTAATATTATAATAATTAACCCTAACACCTCCTCCTCCCTCTTCCCCTCCCCTGCTCACCTGGATCAACCTTGCACCTCCCCGCCGGATTGCCATCTGCCGTCGGCGACTCGCCGCCGTCTGCCTCCGCCACCACTGCGCGCATGGTATGCTTGTTCGTCACCTCCCCCTTCCCAATCTTGCTTGCCAACCAGAAGCATGCTCCTTGTGTATGGGTCTGGTCCCTGTTCGAACTTCGAACCGAAGAGAACTCAAGTCGAGGCTCGCGTCGAATTTTAAGCAAATCTGACGACCTAGATCGATTCGTGTTCCTTTAGCGACTGAGTTAGCTTCGCCCCATCAGCCATCGCCAAGCTCGACGGAGAATTCTTCCGCTTCGCTTTCTGCTGACTCGCCAACGATTCACGCGTTCTGCCGTTCCCCTCTTCCGGTTCGCCAGTTTTTTCGTGAGCTACTTCCGTCTCTGAGCGGTGCCGAGACCTTTCTTCGAGGGAGATGGCTGAGGAGTCCAAGGCAAGTGCTGACCGTTCGGCGTTTAGGTTTTAGTTCCATGGTCGCCTTTTGTTTTCTTAAAATATTATGTTGGGTTGCTTACGCTTTTTGGTCCTTTCTGGAGCAGAAGGGTGATGAGGGTGCCACTACCGACATATACAATGTCGAAGCTGCCGAAGCCCTCGCTACTGATGCCCAGGTGAGGATAATTTCACCTAAAAGTTGCAGCTTCTTTTATTATTACGAGAGGCAGTTTTTGATAAATGTCGTGCAAGTGAAGTTTGTATACTAGTAGTTTAAGTAATACAGTCAGAGGCTGCGGTATTTTTGATAATTATTGGCACTCTTTTTGATATGTTATTTTCGGTTTCGCAGGCTCTTTCTATTGCTGAGGCGGCTCCAATCTATGAGCAGCTTCTTTGTACATATCCCACTGCTGTAAGTTTTTCATGGTTTACTATTATGATCTATATTTTTTTAAAATTATGTCCACTAACTTATGTACTTAAAACTAATTGCAATGTGTAGGCAGAAGTAATTACTGAAATTGTTACTCTGCTACTTCATGATTTATTATAATTCTCAAGCTGAAAACCAACTAAAATTTTGAAGAGAAAATCTTGGGACTTTATGTGCAAGTTCATGCTGTCCATATTGGAGAAGCGAAAACATTAGGAGGTTCTTATTCTCTTAAGAAAAGATCTCTAGTTGAAAACGTGATCTATATTAGATTATATGAACATCAATGTGTAGATTCATCTATAAAAATATAAAAGACAACAAGACCAAATTATGATGAATGAAAAACAAAGAATCCATTTTATCAAATTCTTTGGTTGCATAATTCATCAAAAGCTTGTCAACTCCAGCTTTATTTAGGCGCACACCTTGTACTTTAAGGCAACCTGCTGTGGCTATTAGTATCAACGCTCAAGGTGCAGATAGTCTTTCCTTTATTTATGGCATAAGACACTTATTTGAGTTCATCGTACTAAATTCACAGGCAAAATACTGGAAGCAATATGTGGAGGCACATATGGTTGTCAACAATGATGAGGTTACCAAACAGATATTCAGTCGGTGCCTATTAAACTGCCTTCATATTTCACTTTGGTAATCTTCTTATGCATTATCTTCATTTTTTTTGGTGAACAGTGCCATCGTTGTTTATGGTACTTGCTGAGTTTCCCAATTCTGGCAGTTTGTTTTGATGAAGATTAAGAATGCTATGCCAGTCAGAAGTCTTTTCCTGTATCCAGTTCTCACATTTATAGCTTTGGAAGTTTCTTAATTTACTTACGGTTCATTATGATTTTCTTCCATTTGCTGCCTTATATGTAGTTGCATCGATTGTTTGCTCTTATTTTAACAAACGTTCAAGTCTGCTGATTCTAATGAATATGATTATCACCTCTTGTTATTTAAGGTGTCTATGCAGAAATAGAATGGATGATATTATGGCATTGATGGAAGAGATTAATTGAGAGAATGAAAGTACGGCATACTATTTTTAATTGTAGTAAGGTAGCTAGATATTTTTAAGTTGCATGCAGTTGTAAGAGGAGCAATGCTTTATAGGTTAAAGCGTGGACATTAGAAATATTAAAGAAGTGATTTTGTTTGTGAACAGTTAGGTTTAGCCTTAATGGAGAATAAAATGTAGGAAACTCATTTAGGATGTTATGGATATTGCAAAGGGGACATGTAAAATGCTGTTACTAGTTGAGGAAAAGTTGATTGCAAAATTTTAATCTCAAATCGTACAACCATGTGGAGTGGTAGGAAAATCCAACTAACGACCTCTATCTGGAGTGCATTGTTCTTATATTAGTTATTTCTCCTTGTACTGATAGTATGTAATGATATTGGTACCAAGCTTTGATCAAACCAGTTTTGGAGTGAGATTTTGGATCTTAATAGTCCACAAAAGGATAGAGGGAGACCTAAGAAATCACACTAGATTTAATGTATGATTTGAATGCTACTGGATTGGTACAAAGCTTTTATGAATACACATATGGGAGTGAATGCCATTGTTTTGCCTTTAGGTAGGCTTATTGATTTCCGTGGCCAATAATGAGATAATATCCATGTTGCTGACGCCAAATGTTTGGGAGGAAGTCGTTTTTTTTTTATTTTTTATTCTGTGGTTATGCGATGACATTATCAGTTATCAAGCTTTCAAATGCTGGTCAGACATGCATACTGGCTGATGTGATTTGTTTGGTCAGTTTGCCTATTAGCCTATTATTTCTTGTAGTGGAAACTGATGGTGCAAGTCACTGAACAACTACATCAGCTAGTATACCAGTATCATACTGGTCCATGTGTTGAAAGCAGTCAAACAGTCCCAAAATTTTTTGCACTTTTACTTTTATTTTCATGGTTAGTTTGTTGTTATTTGGCCTTTTCAATGAGATGTAGTTTACACACCACATGAGTACTATTCTAGATCAGATTGTTGTCTATTTGGTATGAAAGACACTTCTACCAAATTTTGAGTCGTTCACATTTTTTCCTTCTATTCAACTTTTGAGTTAAAAAATCTGTTATTATCATGAATTTCTTTAGTGATACTTTCTGAGACTTACCTCTTTATCCATCCTTGATTCTCATTGTTTGGCCATACATTATGTGATCTTTACTCAGTATAATTTACCATGTCAAATGACAGCTGCTTAAAATATAAATAAAACCAAATATTTTACTTAAGGTTCTTCTACAGAACAACCCTTTTTGGAAGGTGTTATTGCAGAGTCCTGCTACTTCACCATGGCCTATGAACTTATAATACTGGTTTGGTGCCAAAACACTGCAGTGCTGATACATGTTCTTGTATAATAGAACTCTCACTTGGTACACTCAAAACAATTATTCAATGGCAATCTTTGGTTGGATTTTTGTGTTTCTCGGGTATCTACATTCTTGCCAGTATAAAAGTATGAATTTGAACCGTTCTTCTGCTAAAAAAGGAAGATTCTGCTTGATAATTCTCGTGTAGTTGGCGACTAGAATTTCAGAAAATGTTTGCTCTGATTCACCTGTTAAGTGATCCTCCTCCGGATGCTTATACATAATATCTTTATCTTTTTTTTTGCCTATTTTGTGCATGTAGGCGTTGTTACATTAACTTCATCCGAAAAGTAAATGAGAAGAAGGGAACTGAGGGTCTTGAGGAGACCAGGAAAGCTTTCGATTTCATGCTGAACTATGTTGGTATACTCAAGCATTTAGTTTGTTTTTAGTGTCACAACCTTAAATATTTCATGTCAGGTCTACTTTCTGGTTTTCAAACCTGTCCTTTTGCTGCATATTCATAATTAAAGCAAACTATTTCATGACTTGTAGCTTGCATCTGCCTTTCTTTTTGTTTAATATGTTTTGACTTTAAACAACGACTGGAATACAGAATTAAGAGTGCTATAGTTCCGTATACAGTATTGGGGTCACTTCTCATGGTGTTGTCAAGAAAATGACTGCTATAAGATGAAAACCAGTCTATGCTTGTTTTAAGCTGCTATTTTGACATGTAACATGTATCTATCCAAATATATATACTTGTATAGAAACTGTAATTCAAAGGCTATTTTACAATCTTTCCATCTAGCAGTGTATATCAATGCAGATTTGAGTATCTTCACCTCCCTAGCATTCACATGAAAACTTTCCAACTGAGGCTGAATTTTAAAAAAAGTTGCTACACTTATGATCAACATGCTGGACTTTCCCCTATCCTACAAGTTTTTAAATTTCATGTCCACTTGAATTTTCTGTTTTTTTATATTTGATATTGCTAGAGAGAATTTGAATTTTGTTTTCTAACATTCATGTGTAATATAATATCTTAAACAGGATATGATGTTGCTTCTGGGCCAGTATGGTTGGAGTACATCGCTTTCTTGAAGTCATTGCCAGTCTGTACAGTCCATTCCATGCTATACTGTTCTGATCTGTTAAGTTTGTTATTTATCATGTTTTCTTATATATGATATCATGACTTCTACACTCACCCAAACAGGCTACAACGGCTCAAGAAGATTCTCACCGGATGACTTCAATAAGAAAAGTCTACCAAAGAGCAATTGTCACCCCAACTCACCATGTTGAACAGCTATGGAAAGATTATGAACAATTTGAGAACTCTGTTAGTCGCACATTGGTAAGTTGACCTATGGACATGAGATATTGAATGCAACCAAAAATTTAACATTATATGAGAACTGCATGGCAAAAAATTATTGTTTATATGTTATATGCATACTGAAGATAGCTGATGTGTGAATTCGTTTATTAATCCAGTGGCATTTTATTTGGTGCTTATCACAAAATGACATCTCTGAAATCCTAATTTTGTAGGCAAAAGGGATTATTTCTGAATATCAACCCAAGTTTAACAGTGCAAAGGCAGTGTTCAGAGAACGGAAGAAGTATCTTGATGAAATTGACTGGAATACGCTTGCTGTACCTCCTACTGGGTCTTACAAGGTTTGCTACAGCCTCAACTAGAAATCTTGTATATTTTATTTTGTTACATTTCAAATCCTTATTTGTTAGAAAATTATGTCAACTTAAAGTTGGCAAGTTATTTGATTGTCAAATTTTGCCAAAAGCTGGCAAATCAAAAATTGGTTAAAAGCTCAAGAACTATTTAAGTAGTTTCGGAAAATCTTCAAGGATTTAAGAAGCACAGTGGTAAACTTGTAAATATATAATTTTCAAGTTCTTTATAACACCCCTTCCTGAGATGACAATGAGCCCACAAGTGGAACACCACTTATGATGGCTGTGCAATCGGCTCAAAGGGAGAACTAGTGGCAAGGAAGTACTGTGTTTGTGTATCTTGCGGTTTGCATGTGCAACATGATGTCGTACTGTTTCCAGTTTGATGTGTGCGCTATATCACATGTCATTCATCATTTGCAGGATGCCCCTGTTGTTCTTCCCCTTCCAATCCACTGCCCCCTTTATAGCATACTTTAATGGCCATGGTGGGGTCATGGACCCTTTTAATAATGGCAAGCCCATGAGTGAGTACTAGATGTGCATTCATGGCACAAGGTTACTAGGTTAATGCCCACGATAGCATGCATCGTCTACTGCTGGCCAGATGCCACTCTTGTCGTTCCCATATTAAGCAATCCATGGCTCATTGGTGCTGGTCCCTCCTATTGGTGGTTGTGGATTGTGCTATCCTGGCCTTGGCTTGCCATGTAAACAATGTGGCTGTTAGATAGTCTAGTTGTAGGTTCAGCACAGTGCACTAGATGACTTCTTGCCCCCTCCTCTCTGCTTTCTTTGCTTGTATCCTCTTCCACATTGTTGCTGAAGCACTCGATAATCTCTGGGAAGTTGACTAGAATGGGGAGATGAAAGTTGATTTCTGAGCTTAAAGGTAATTATTGAACTTATGGAGAGTGTAGAGGAGGCAGCAAGAAGCAGATTCAAGCCATGTTGTTGCTTATCCTCATCAGTTGCCATATTTTATGATTGAGCACAACAAAGGAGGCAGAGGAGGTGGAAGGAAGTCTAATACAGGTTTTACAAATCAAATAAGTCTTTTTAATTTTACTAGATATAGCAAACACATTATATTCTTTAAAAATTTTCAATCCAAAAACTTTTTTTTGTCTAAAACTCTTGGATATTTGTTAAGGATGAAAAATTAATTTTTTTTTGTCCCAACACACAGTCTTAATATTATGATTACCCAGATGATGGCAGAATCATAAGAGAGATATAGTTGAAGGACCTCAAGTATACTAAGATATCATGCAATATTGTGTTGGGCCTGTTGGCCGACCTGCACTATGGCATTTGCCAAATAACAATGCTGTGCCATCAGGTTAGGTAACTAGTATCGGGCTGTAGTACACTTAATCATGGTTATTTGGAATACATGTTGTGGGAAGAATGTTCACTTCATCTGTTGGGTTAGTTTAAATTTTATTTCAGAACAGGTAACATTTAAATACATTAGTAACTTATGCAATCTTTCATGACTAGAAAGTTCTTAACTTGCAGGAAGAGCAACAATGCTTGGCTTGGAAAAGACTTCTGACCTTTGAGAAGTAAGTTATTGTTTTATTTGTGTTCTTAATATTCTTGTACGGTATGTTTGACTTGGTATAATCTAAAACTTTATATTCAAGTTCAGTGGTGATTGAGATTGCATATTTTGGATTAGTTTTACTCAAGGACAAATCTTAATAAAGAGAAATGATGCATGGAATTGTGGCACTCACATGGTGTGAGAAGAAAAGTCATGTTTTTTGATTCCCTAGTAAGACTTGCATGTTTGGGAGCTTGTACTCGGTTTAGCTTGTCTGGGACTCTTGTGTAATGGTGGAATACTCATGCCCTATTGGTTGAATTTCTTTGGACATAGACTAGGTGACCCATTTGCTGGCTTGGTCTTTCAATATTTCATTCAGCAAAACATGCTGGATCTCTTTGATTGTGAAAACTCTTTATGAATGTGCAAAGGCACTTCAAAATTTAAGGTGGTTAATTTGATGGGTTTATGGGTTTCGTTTCACTAGTCTCATTATTTCTTAGTATATAGAATGAGTTTGTGGGCTTCATTTTGCGAGTCTTATTATTTTCTTAGAATTTAGCATGAGTTACATATTATAATACTCGGTCCTTTATACCATGAAAAGCTAAATCAAAGAATATTTTACTAAAATTATTGTTGTTTGAACATATATGACTACCATTTTTAACCTGCAAGAGTACATGCAATTCCATCACAGTGTCGAAGCATATTACATGCTTATATCCAACCAGCATGTGTATGCCAGCTTTATCATATCTTACCATGTGTGAACATGCCTACTCCATGAATTGGCAGAGTATAATGAGCCTATCTAATTTAAACTCCAAAGTACCATTAAGTACTGGAGTAGATACCACCAAGATAGGACAGTAGCTTAGAAGGGGACCGATATGGGTTGGTACTCCAATTTTACTTTATTACCTTTATCTACTTTAAAAATTTTACATTTCAACTTTTAGGCAGTTTCTTATTTTTACAATATTCCTATATTGGATTTTAGAGTTGTATGTAGTTAAGCTTGTCAGGTGGCCAGTTTCCAATTAACTTGCCACATGGTGTGTAATTTGGACCAGCCTTATCCAAGCTGTAACTATTAAGTTTGGTGGTTCTGGGAGAGGAGAGAAGGTTAAACATTGTGCTACAATGCGTCTTCTTCTCATGGGCGTGACCCATTGTTATCCCACAAAACATCCTGGTCGTATATGTCTTCCTGATGAGACTATTTTTTTAACTATTGTGGCTTCTGATCAGTGCTTAGATTCATATTCTTACCAAATTTGCACCAAAATATATTCTATTTTATTTCTAGATAAAGATGCATGCATGCTATGATAGACTTTGAGCATTATTCACTTGTAATAAGTGTTCTATTGTTGTACAGAGGGAACCCGCAGAGAGTCGACAGTGCATCTGCCAGCAGACGTATTACCTTCTCTTATGAGCAGGTGTGCAAAAGCAATTATTTTATTACTGCATCATCAACGTTGGATAGCCTATTCACATGTCACATACCAGAGATGAATAAATGATGGAGTTGACGTGATAAAGTGTCTTGTATCTTGAGCCTATTAGGTGGAGCCAGCTAGTTGGCTCGAACAACAGATTCAATCTATTTGCAAGAGTTAGAATTTGTCTGTGTTATTTCTTGTTTCCTCGATCTTATATATTCTTTGTTCAAATAAGGAATGATCTTAAGACTCATAACTAATTAAGACATTTCTTGACCTTCTAATAATATCTTCATGGTAGTTCGAGGATTTCATTGCTTTAAGAGTTCATTCTATTATGAATTATTCTGACTCTTTCTTTGCTAATATCCAGTGTCTCATGTACTTGTATCATTATCCTGATATATGGTATGATTATGCAACATGGCATGCAAACAGTGGGTCTGCAGATTCTGCAGTGAAAGTATTTCAGCGGGCTTTGAAGGCTCTTCCTGGTAATTGATTACTTATGTATAGAATACTCAGCTTGATCCACGTCATCTTTCCCCCATATATTTTATCAAGTTTCTGCTCCATTTTATATGTTTTGTCCAAAATAGCTTACAAAATTTTGCTATTTTGAATCATAAGGAGTTTGTCTTTCTTTATGTGTTTTATATATTTTATATATTTTTAACACGTCAGTAATTTAATATGCTTCCTGATGAGGTTATGTGCTTCACATTATCTGTATTCTGGTTTCAATTTCAAAACTTGAGGCACCAAAGAGGGCCTAAAGTGGAGAATTGTTGTGCCTAATCTTTAGATAGTAATAGGAAATGTAAGATGTTGACCTTTCATCAAATTGTTCCAGAACTCTTAAGGTCTTGAACTTCTTGATGTTCTCCTCTCATTGATAGTATACTTCGCTAACAGTATATTAGTTGAGGATTGAAATAACAAATGAGCATAGAGTAGTTTAAAGGTTTGGTGAGGTCACAATGCAACCTTTGTTAAAAATTCATGAAGCTCTTGGTCTTTTTCTGCTTTGATCTCAACATTAGAAACTTGTTAATATTTTCAAAGTACTAGATCTTGGGAACAAGATAAATGGATAGAGCATGTCTTATTCAGTGCCCTTCTCTTACATGAAGTGAAATTGCTTCCTGTGTTTCAAATCTTATCCAGGCTGAACATTCAATTATACCCCTGGTTTGATGTTCATGAGCCTGTCTTATCATCACATCTACACAGAAGGGTGAGGTGATAGAATGAAAAGGATAAATCATGTCTCATCTAGCTCTTAAGATGAAATGACAAATTTTTCATTAACAGAAATGAGAATAGAAGCTTATTACCTAAGAGGTAACAGGCACAGTGATCTTTAAACATGCATCTTCTACTCTCTTGGCAAATAAACCCATTCCATTATTCCATTGAATGAATGGTGGCACTTTCCAGGGTAGCTAGTATATATGTAACCTCAGAACTATTATAATGCTCATTATTAGTAGAATTGATCTCAACACCAAAACGAGAAGGGAATTGGCCAAAGAATCAAGTGTGTAATTCACTGTACAGTTTCAGCTTTGCTTATGAGTGTTAGAGTGACAATTTATAATTTGAGGTGACTAAAACCTTATTAATTATCATATTTTAGCGTTCAAAATTGCAAACTTTCTAAAATCCACTTTGATTATAACTTGAACAATTTCCTTATGTAGAGAAACAATTTCTACCATGTATGTTTACTCATTCTTACTGATATCTGCCTTTAGGAATTAGCATTGCTAGATCATGCACAATATAAAGGAGTCAAAAAATCGTTGTAGCAACTTAAGAATTGGTAAGATAATCATAATTTTCCTGACAATATACAATTTTTGTTTCTCTAGATTCTGAGTTACTTAAGTATGCATATGCGGAACTAGAAGAATCTCGAGGTGCAATACAGGTAAAGATATAATTCTGTTTACAAGTCATGTATGAGTTACATGTGACTGAAAATTGTTGTTTAACTGTTCAGCCTGCAAAAAGAATATATGAGAGTCTTCTTGCTAGCAGCTCCAGTGCAACATCTCTAGCTCACATTCAGGTGGCATGCCCTCATTGTCCCTTTTTTTTCCTTAAAACAAATGCGTCTACTGATGGTACGTTGTTTGCTAAATTTGATTTTCCTCTTTCTATTGCAGTATATTCGATTTTTAAGGAGAACTGAAGGCATTGAGGCAGCTCGAAAGTACTTCTTGGATGCTAGAAAATTAGCAAGCTGCACATATCATGTTTTTGTTGCGTACGCAATGATAGTTTTCTGTGTTGACAAGGACCCAAAGGTTATTAAAGTTGGCAGAAATCTACATCACAACTTCTATTCTATTAATTAATGTGCACAATTTATAAATGCTGGCCAAAAGCTTAATGTTATGTGCTTCTTAAGCAAGTTATACTGGTCTCTCAGGAAGTCTTACATAATTTTACTTAGCGTCTCAGTTTTGCTATACTTGTTGCAGAGATGGTCAACGATTTATTTTATGCATATCATGCTTTAAAAAATCAATTAAACTCTATATATTTATTGGTCCAACTAACCACTAGATTTGATTGCTAGCTTGGTACTGCTCATTATACAATTTATTTTTGAGTTATTTCTTCTAAAGGTATCTGACAGTGCAATTAAATAGAATGCTTAGTATATTGGTATCTTTACAACTCTGACAAGTTGCTAATAGTTAGAAGTGAAGATTAAATCTGTATGGAGACGTTGTTTGAAATTCGAGTTAGACAGACTTAAAATGTTGTTTTCGCAAATGAAAAAAAGTCAAAAAGGGGCTATATTCATAATCCTTAGTTGCATTGACTGTAGTAGGTATATTAATTTATGAATATAAAAAATGAATGTATTTTTTCCCTTCAAATTTTCCTGAGTAGTTTCTTAATTCTTTTGGTTTCTAAATGAAAATACTCTTTCTTTATGAATTTTAAGCCTGTTAAAATAGATAATTCGAGCCAAACATTTAGACTGTAGGAATATAATAAGATTCGTGGTTCTAAAAATGAGAGCTGAATTAGGATCAGCTAATGCCAACACGAGACACCAGCAAAGAAACTAAGATCTTAATATTTTGGTACTTGTTGATGGGGCAACACAAAAAGGAAATAGATGCACTTTCCTTGCTTTTTGATTTTATGTTAGATGTTTTGCTTGATATGAACACATATGATGCTCCTTGGTGTTAGATTATCCAATCTTTAAAATAATGAACATAAATATTAGATAGTCTTTACAATATTTGGGTGGGCATTTTGTGTTTAATTTTTTTAAAAAAATTTGTGATGCAGATAGGACTACATAAAAATGCTACTTTGTTAATTCTACTAGGTATCCTAGTTAAGTGAAATTAATAGAAAATTCTTTCTTCATTTCACACCAGTTTTTCTCTTTTCCGTTATCTTCTTGATTTTGTTATTGAGCTGCTTCATTATATCATACTTATTCGAAGTCCACAGGATATCCAATAAGATATATGCTAGAGATTTTACAAGTAACATAAATAACTCATATGACTAGACCCAGTGATGAGATTTCTGATAAAATTTGGTTGTCTGTCTGTTTGGTTAATTCTCAAACAAACTTGATAGATGAAATATGAACACAAGTAACGGTTTGCTGTTGTCATAGGCAATTCATATCATACTTATTCTAAATTCATGGGATATCCAATAAGATATATGATAGAGATTTTACAAGTAACATAAATAACTCATATGACCAGACCACTTTGATTTGAAGATCTTTACTCATTCTTAGTCATTTAAAAAGCCCTTGGAACTGAACTTTTCTGTCTGTTTAGTTAGCTCAGACAAACTTGATAGATGAAATATAAACTACACAAGCATCAGTTTTGGACTCTCGATTGTATTTGTACTACAATAATGAGTGATAATAATGAATATTATTCTTGCAGGTTGCACACAATATCTTTGAAGCTGGGTTGAAGAGGTTCATGAATGAGCCTGGTTACATTCTTGAGTAAGTTGTATGCCTAGTATTTATGTTTCTAAAGATCTGGTATGAGGCCCATATAGCTTGGTACTGGATATATATTAACTTGTTTTCAGATTTTCTTATTAGTGTCACTTTAATGGTAGTTAACCAGTACCAAATAGGTCCGTGAGCCATTAAATCAAAAGCCACTGTTCCCTTTTCATTTAATAGTAGATGCAAAAACTTGATATCTATTCTTCTTGTCTAAATACGGACTCATTTTGAGAAAATTTTCCGTTTTACTCTCTTGGAGGCTCACAATCTTTAGCAATTTCTTTATTAGTTTTTAAATATTTGATCTTTTATTTCAGATATGCAGATTTTTTGTGTCGATTGAATGATGACAGAAATGTTCGGGCACTATTTGAGCGTGCTTTGAGTTCACTTCCTCCAGAAAAGTCGGTTGAGGTATCTAAGCTTAAAATTTCAAGATCTATTGGCCGAGTTTAATCTTTTTTGCAATTTGTTAATTTTCAAAAGTTTTGTAGCACTTGTTGCATTTGTTTTGTAGATTTTAGCCAACATGACTTATTAGAAGTCCGAGGATGTTAACATTTATCACTTGCCTTTAGCTAAAAAGAGTCTAATATCAGCATTACAACTAGGATGGTGATAAACCTATATTTAATCGAACTGTTAGTATGTTTAGGACCCTGGTTGCAAGATCAGTGAACTTGATATGTGGTCATGTGTACACCCTGCTACCCAACTTGAAATGATTTGTAAAGGCTTTTTGCTTGTTATCAATCAGGTGCATTTTACACACACAAAAGGGTCGAATTGATCATCTTACCAAGTGTGAAACTAACATTCATATGGTATGATGAAAGAGAAAGTTTCTATGGGTTACTTGTATGTACCTTAAATATTGATGCTCTCTGCGACAATAATAAAAATAGTTTCTTCTTTGGTCCAGAGTAAAAATTCTTTACATCCCAAGTTTTAGATAGTAAATACTGTCTTCATAGTAAATGAATCGTCAACATGCAGTTACCATGGGTGAACTGTAACATAGCTATCCATAGTAAAACTTTCACTAGATTTAGCCTGATGAAATGCTTGATTTAAATTAAGCATGATAATTCACTTGATTGGATAATGAACTCGTTCATGCCACAGAACTAGCTGAATACGATTGTTCCCATATGACTTCTCTCCGATATGCCTAGACTGATGCATATATTTCTTGCCACCTTCAATTCTTTTGCATGTTTCTTTTATAAAAAGAAGTAACTGTAGCCTTTATTGTACAGTAATATTCATACAGACTCCTCTATGCAGGTTTGGAAGAGATTTTGTCAATTTGAGCAGACATATGGAGATCTGGCAAGCATGTTGAAGGCATGAATCTATTTGTTCGTTTTAAATTTTCTTTTAAGCTACATTTTTAGTCGAATAAGGAACAATTGATATATACATCTGCATAGATGTGATAATAAAGAACTTCACTTCTCCTTGTATCCCTAGCATAATGACGTAAATTTTCATCTCATACCTTGATATTTAATTTTAATGACTGATAATAATTGTTCATGAGGTCGGGTATGTACTGCTAAACATTGTTGAGCCATGAATTTGTGAACACTTCCCACTAATATCTTGATGCCTTCTGGTCCTAGTAATTTTTGACAAAATGCATCATCTTTCAAGTCATTTGTTCTTAACTGGCATAATGAGACCTAAGGTTTTGTGTACTTTCTTCAAAATATTCTTAAGAGTGAACAAAACAGAGTCAAAATTGTAGACAAAATTCATATGCATAAAAATCCTACTGATTTATCTAGGTGTATTAATTATTTGATAGTTAATTTATTGGCTACTAAAGAAGGCTATTCCATTGATCCCTTGTTTCTTGTTGTCTCTTCTTGTATTTTTCTTTTCCTTCAAAAGTTTCTCTGATTATCTATTTCATACATCGGAAGCATAATATGTATATCAGTTGGTGATAATTAAACTACTTGCTTAAATATAATTTTCACTCTATTTTTGCCATCACCAGTATAATTTACTTTTACTGTATTTTGTGGATTTGACTTTTATGGAATCTTCTACTGATACAGGTTGAACAAAGAATGAAAGAAGCCTTATCTCAAACAGCTGAAGACGGTTCAACAACACTGCAGAATACTTTGTTTGATCTCATCCCACGTTACAGTTTTATGGATCTTCATCCATGCTCATCAAAAGATTTAGATTATCTAGCAAGAGAGGAGGTAAAATTAGTCTATTGATGTCATCATTTTGTTGGTTTTAGTTTTTTTTATAAAAAAAATTACATATCACCTTAGCACCACGTTTTGTTTTTTGTTTTATAATCTTTTAAACATGTCTTATATAATGTTTTGTATCATTTCAGAATGGTAAAATGAATGCAATGTTCTTTCAAAAAAAAAGTCTTATGTTATGTTTTAAGAATATATTATTACAAATTTGGAAAGATAGTTGTAGGATTTTGGAGCCTACCTATATGGTAATAACAAATGCTAGAACTTATGCTATGATATTTTGCCATTGTTTCTTTCCGAGATCCCTGGAAGAACCAACGTAGAATAATATGAGATGGCATTTTTTATGGTTCAGAAACCTATTTCAAAGTGCATGGATTACTAGGATTTTGTCAATTAAATTAGAGGTGTTATGGAGATAAATGAGTTTTTAGTTGGAACATCAAATAATTTCTTTGAAATAAGAGGTGCCATCGGACTGTTATGCCATCTTGTCAGAGGAGGATCCTAGTAGTTAACTAGTCAGAGGTTAAGAGTTGCTTTGTTGTTATACTTATCTGATTTCTTAAGTTAGTTAAAAAAGAATTATTAATTAAGTTTTTTTTGAACTAAAGAATTATTAATTAAGTTGTGCTATCAGTTTTCCAAACTTTTAGAAAGTATCAGCAAATAGCCAAATTACGCATCTATTAAACATTAAATTGATAAGGAAGTTCACAACATATCTTTTCTTTGGAAGCAATTCTTAGTCTTGCTGGATAATAATGCTCCTCAGCAAGTAGCCAAATAACTACATATGTATCAAACATTAAGTTGGTGGGCAGTTCACAACGTACTTTTTCTTTAGATACAATCCTTAGTCTTTCTGGATAAGAATGCATAAAAAGTAAATTAGTCTTTTCTAGGAGCAATTCTTAGTTTGCTCGATAAGAATGCATAAAAAGTAAAATTAACCTTACCTTCATAGAATTTGGACTATTTATTAACAATTTTATGTTCTTTCAGTGGCTCTTCAAGAACGTCAACAAAAGAGTGAAGTCAAATTTACTGAACGGTGCTAGTATCTCTGGTAAAAACTATATTTCCCTTGTAATTAAGTGTATGATTACCAAAGTACATTTATAGCATTTGGGTGAATAGAAAGTCATTATATCATGGGTGCAGACAAAGCAACAACAAATCCACTGGTGTTGTCACCGACTACAAAGGTTGTTCATCCAGATACCTCACGGATGGTTATATATGATCCAAGACAAGCTGTAGGTAAAATATTAATTGTTTTCTTTTGTAAAACATTTCATTTTTTGTAATTTAATTTAGCATTGATCTCTATTATTCTTTTATTTTTTGAGTAAATATCTCTGAGTTTCTAGTTTATTTATTATTTAGTTACTTCTATTTCCATTGTATAATATTAGCTGTACTATATGACAATACATTGCCTTATTATTGCTTGGAAGCAATTATAAAAATGGATTTTTTTAAACAATTTATTTTCCTTTTATTCCCATTTTCAACCCGATTTTCTGCAGGATCTTGCTTGAGATATTTTCATGAAAATATTTTCCCAGCTTTTAACATAATATGAGAAAATCGAAACATTATAATATGATGAGTGCAGGTAGCCAGGAGTAGGTAGTAAGGTTTACCACTTAGTTTAGTTCTAAATGTATGCCACTTGTTCATGATACTTTGAAGAAGGTTGGTTTGCCCATTGTTCCATTTAATTATATCTTGAGAAGTTCACTGAATGTTCCATTTGATCAGGTTTTCTCTCTTTTAAATGTCACAGGTTCTGAGATTCCAGTACCTTCCACTTCAAATACTACATCTGGTTTATCTCTTGTTGGTAGTGGAACAAAAGTGGTCGATGACGTCCTTAAAGTAGTCTCACCAGTGCTTGCAACATTTATCACAGGCTTGCCTGTTGTTGAAGGTATACAATTCTCAGTTATATTATACTTTATATCTTTAACAGTACTTGTGTCAAGCATGAAGCCAACAGTTGGGCTCTTTCTTAGTGGCTGTAAAATGCCAACATTTTGTTTATATTGGACCTGAAATGTCCAAACTAGCTGTAAAATGCCTAATGTAATTTCTTAATTAAATCAGATCTCAAGAAATTTCTTAATTAAATATTGTTGATGATTATCAAACTTCATGATTCCATAGTCTTCTTGCTTTTTGCTAAAGCCACACTCCTACCTTTAAGAAATTCACTTGTACCTACCATGTTATGTATGACATTAATTTTGTGATTGTTTAACTGTGTTTATATAAATTGCTTCCTTAAATGTATCGGAAGGTGATCTTCCATTGACCTGCAGTATCCAAACTCCTATTCATGATTCCATTCCATAGTGGTTGTCCTGCAGTAGCTTTGTTTTAGTCTTTTCTATTCGTGGTTGTAATTTACCCTGTTCTTGCATCACGTTTCTTTCTAGATTTGCAAATCTTGCATCTATAACTTTTTTTTTCCTATTTCGTTTTTGCTTGGCAGGGCCATTTCCAGATGTAGATTTGGTTCTGTCTATTCTGCAACAGAGCTCTATACCGACGGGACAGGTTGGAAAACCTGCTGCTTCTCTTCAGCAGATGCCATCAGGTCCAGGCCCTACGACAAGTGACCTTTCAGGCTCAAGCAAGTCGCGCATGAACAACGGACCATCTGGTCGACACCCTCGAGATGGACCGATGAACAAAAGAAAAAATCATGATAGTATGTACTCTTGACACCCTGCTCCAAATATTTCTCTCTGCCAATTCGAAAGTTCTTACATTTGTGTGCATGCATGTCGTTCATTCCACTTACATGGGTATAGTGGGGGTTTCCTACGGTCATGATTTAAAATGTGGAACCAAGAATTAACCAGTTGATCGAATGAGAATGTGTCGTTTTTTCGTTTTTACTTGTGCTAGTGAAAGAATGAGACTTTTGTACATGGATCAGGTGGATTGATCATCTCGCTTTTATGCTTCAAAAAGATTGTTACATATTAGCTACCATCCGGAGGTTTCACATGAAAAATACTCCTCTGCAGGGCAAGAAGACGATGAAACCACGACTGTGCAGAGCCGGCCGCTTCCAAAGGATGTGTTTAGGCTTCGGCAAATGCACAGAAGCCGCAACGTAGGAGGACTCATGACCTCGCAAACCGGCTCTGCGGCATCCGGCGGTAGTGTATTGTCCGGCGAGCAATCTGTTAGCAATGATTAAGTTTTACTTGATTTTTTTTAAAAGTTTATAAATTAAATGTATTAATTGTTTGTTTATGACGGCTCAAAAATAGTGGCTTTGCTGGCTATAAATGATATCAGGGTGTAAAAGCGCATCGCCGAGCAATGTTATTTTTCAAACTGTTTTCTCAAATCATCCTTTTAATTTGCAGAGAAACTTCTCAAATCTCCGAATAGAGAACACTACTGTTTTTAAAGGGGTAAATCTAGAAGATATGCAGTCCAATATTCTTAAATGTTAATTTGTACATTTTGTGGATACAGAACAGTTAAATGTCAGCGTTCAAAACAGACTGATCTAAAAGCCAGTTCATGACTACCCCGAATGATTACAGAAGCTCTTGATCGACATTTGCTAACAACAATGAGATAATTAACCATCCTCAAATCCCCACACAAAAGAAGAGATTTGATTCAGTGCCCGACAACAGAATAATAAGGTTACCCATGAAACAGGAACCTCTCCGTCTTAAGGGTGCGAACCTTTGGCTGCTGGCAAGCTCAGGCTCAGCTCGTAACCATGCACCCTGAACCGGTATATGCATGTTAGAGCCGGGTTCCCATGGTTGGAGCTGAAGTCTAGTCGAACCACGTTGACGACGCCAGAGTCTTTTGCCTCGACATTGAAGGTTTGAGCATTGCTCTTCTCTAGATCATAGGAAAACTCGGTTAAGATGTATGTCTTCTTGGCTTCGCTCAATGCATCCTCCTCGCGTGATTCAAACCATGCCAACACCCGACAATCTTTAGGAGCACTTGATATATCGTAAGCCACGCTCTGCGTTACATGCATTCAAAGATGAGCAGGCAAAGAGGAACTTTGACCAATATTTTTAAGAAACATTTGGGATTGCAAATGAACAACAACTCATAACTGAACCTAATATTCAATACGGCCAATTTGACCAATGTTAATGGTCGAAGCAAGCATAAGTGAAGCAACTAGCATTTGATGCCCCACCTACTCTTTGGAAGGTCAAAACGTGTCTGAGGCATCAAGGAAGAATCATGGCAAACCAAGTTGACATATAGTAACAGTAACTAGTTCCCCACAAGTATAACAAAGAAGAGTATGTCTCATATGAACGTTTTATCATGATGATATTCATAGCATATGAAAATAATTGGTGATGCATAATAAAAGATTAAATGTGCTGACTACACGAACACCATCACAGACGTGAGTGAAAATAAAAATTCAGCAGCAGAAGAGAAGAAAAAAGACATACCTTAGAGACATGCTCCAAAGTAACAGCCTCAGGTATGATCCCTGTTCTGAGCCGAATCTCAACAAATCCACTGCTTCCCTGCAAAGGAAAGCATTGACCAGGTTCTCCAAAGCTTGGCTGCAACATCTTATGTGCGCTGGCATGAACACCCCCACTATGAGATTTAATAATAGTAAACCAATTGGCACCTATTCCTGAATCATAAGCCTCTGAATGTCTGATCACTCTAGCTCCAGCAGAAGCTAAAGCATAGTCGACTCTTCCAAGACCATCAGCTGCGTGCTTTTCTATCTCTTTATGAACGATATCCCTTGCAAAAGTCCTAATTTGATCCAAATCTAAGTTTGCACTACTATCATCTAAACTTCTAGTGTTTCTAAATTCAACCAAGAATTTTTCGAACTCTTGCCTTGAGATTAGATCGGTATCCCTCAATTCACCCAAAGTCTTATCCAAGGAATCAGTTTTAGCTTCCAACTTCGCCAGCTCCCTCTCAAACAATGCTCCCTTATCTTCAACTTGCTTCAAGAATTCTTTAGTCGCAACGCCTATCTCAGTTCGAATTTTCTTGTCTACTACATCTACCTGGACCTGCAACATCTTGGATGTCTTCTTCAGAAATGCCTCGACTTCAGAAATTCTGTTTTCATATTCTAAAACAACAAACGGCGAGTTAGTATTATCCCCATTGTGGAAGCTCCATCTCCAAATAGTCTGCCCCAGCCATAAAAGCGCAGCAAGAAGTAAGCAATTCTTGGTAAGAATACTAAGGGCAGTTTGCCATTTAGGTGTCTCAGGTTTTGGAACAACCCTCCTGCGCCGTGGTGATAAGGTGGGTGATCCAATCGATCCTTTCTTCAATTGGGAATAGTCCTTCGTTCTCTCGACCACAGATTCTCCCCTTATCGTATGGCTTAGGTCATTCCCGTTGACAGCCCCATTTGTTCCTCCATCAGTAGTTAACCTTTTCTCCAGGACTGTCATTGTTCTTCTCCTTGCATTTGGTTTTGCTACTGTGTCTAACCGTAGAGAAGCACCATTGTTAGTAACTGGTGGTGCTGCTGCTAATGCTCCACCTGTGGAAGCTGACATGGCTCGACTTTAGTTCTCTCTTTCAATAACTCCAAATGAAAACCCCCTAAAAGCTTTAGAAACACACCTACAAATTCAAAATAAGCAACCCCTAAATCAATCCCCAGATGAGCAAAAATGAAGAACAAAGAAACAAGACAAATCAAAAAAATCATTACAGTGGAAAACTACAAGAATGTTGCTCGACTATTATACTAGTCTCCTTTTTTTGTTATCTTTGGCTAATGAATTTATAGTCGTTCTATATGTAAAGGCATGCTTCATGAGATCGCGGTGTGTGAATCTTATTGTAACCAATTCTTTTTAGTAGTTCTCGTTCTTTGTTCATTCACCATAACAAAAATCCAGTAAAAACAAGTCTCTAGAAAAATCCAGTAAAAACATACAAAAAAGGAGAGGCTTTTCTAAAGACACCCTTGCCACCGTACGAACAGATCAGAGAAAGGGATTGTAAGAAAAACAGTCATTCGAAACCCTAGCTCGCACAAAAAAGCGCGTGATTCATGAAAATTGGGTAAAAACTCCAAAGAAATTGTGCTAAAAAAGCAACAGATTATCCCGTCCAGAACACGAACGAATTAAAAAGCAGACAGAGGGCAAACTTTCGAGTTTCCCCTAGGTCAGCACAAAGGCGTATTTTGAAAGATAAAGAGGAATTGCGCGGGGTGAAGCGATCTCGATCAATGGAGCCCGGCAAATAACACAGAAAATAAACAAAGAAAGCAATCCAACGGATCCTAGAATTGGGTGAAAATGGAGTTAGCATGCGAGGCAATTACCGGCGACTGGGCGAGGTTGGATAGGCGGGGATCGTCGGAGGGAGAGCCGCTGCTGAGTCCCGGAGATCGAGGACGAAAGCAAAAGCCAGAGAGTGAGAGCGATCGCAGTGCGGTCGAACGAAACGGAGAAGAAAAGAATTGGCGACGTAATGGTCGCGTCCGATCAACCAAATGTTTTTATTTATCACTTCCAAGTAATTGGAGAATAACTGCGGTCGTCCTTGCGGGCCCCGATTTAACGCCGTTATATAAATTTGGGTGCCTCTCCATGGAGTATTATTAACTTTTAAATGATTTCAGAAAGCATCAGCGTCTTCTTACTTTTTAACTCAGAAAACTACCCAATCTTTCGCTGCTTAGTCATGTGGCCGGACGGTGGGCTCCGCATATGTACGTCGTGGCTGCCAGTTGTATCGCAGGTGGAAGCACGGGTATACGCAAAGGGTAGGTTGTTAATGAGCACCTTTTGAACCCGACATGCTATCGACCAGACCCGACCCGATCTACACAGTTTTTTTTTTTTTTTTTGAAAAAAATTGAAACATAAAATAAAAGAACGCGACGTCCCGAGAATATTGGAAAGTAGTTTTAAAATAACAATGAGTATCTTTTATTGTTAGATTTAACATCAAATCTAGTTTTTTATTTGATTTTTTTAGTTTTATCCAAAATATTGGAAATTAATTCTAAAATAACAATGTGTATTAGATGTAATCATATCTTCGTACTTCTGAAATAAATCTAAATTTAGCCTCCTTATATTATATTATTATCATTCATTCATTCATTCTTTATCCTCCGCTTTCTTCCCTATTATTATAATAGCCAATAGTATTTTAGTTACACTACTATAATTATTTTTAATACGAGTTGACATGCTGATTTTGCCACATACCTAATATAATTTATACTGTTCCAACTTATAAATTTTTAAAATTAATTTAGGTTGGATAAATATTTATAAGTAAACAATTTAAAAAAATTATTATCCTATTTTATTGGTAACAAAATCGTTTCATTAATATAGATATTCTATCTTATCTTCGCTGGTAGTAAAATTATTTGCTTTCTATTTGCTACCAAATTATACGTTGAACACAGCATATAAGGGGATCCCATTTTATGATATATTTCCCATTTATTTAGTAATATAATCCTCTTTCATTAATTATATTTTGTATTGTATACATCGTTTTAAAAAATAATATCTCTCTCCCTCATTTATTAAAAATAATATTAAGTGTCTATTTAGTTATTTTCATTGATATTCCTTCACTCATTCCCCTATTTATAGGGGCTCAAATAAGCATTATAAAAGGGGAGATGCCAGTATTATTTAAAGAAATATATAAATAAGAATATAAAAAGTTATGCAAATAAGAAATTTTATATTTTTTTATATTAATGAGATGATATTTTAGATATCAAAGTTGTCACTATTACAGTAATTTTCATACTCTATGCTTTAATGAATATAAAGAGGTGCACAAGACATAACATTAGTTACAAAAGATAGATACTAGCTTGAGGTGCTGAAACTAAAGAATATACAATAGTAAGAAGCATATAATTTTATTATAAGTATAGATAAAACCTCAAATACCAATCGTTTACAATTTAAATATTAATTATTTTCTTTCTAATACCCTCTTCCTAATTCTCTCTACCTCTTGACATATGAGAATTAAAATGGATATGATTCTTTTAAGTTGTCATAAGATGGCATTATGAAAGTTAATGTGTCCTTCCTCTTCAGTGAATGATATTTTAAATAAATAATATTTTACTGTATAATTATTTTATGAAGTAAAATTTCATCAGCTATCTCTTTGCCTAACTAATCCGGCGTCTTGTCAACTTAATTATAGGGTTGCCTAGATCAAGAGTCAACCTAAATTTATTGCATCAACTTGCGTCGTGAATCTCCTCAAACAGTGCGCATTTATTGTCCCAACTAATCAACACCTCAGCAGATTCCCCCCCTTGCCACCATCACTAGAAGAACTGATCCTTCATTATTCGTGGAAAGAATTATGAAGCTTTAAGTGTTATTGCAATCTAGTAGGCATGCAGGAGGAGGGATGTAGGCTGGCCTAATTCCTAACCACGGCTGTACATTAAATAATCGACGTGACATGCAACGTAGTAAAATATATCATTTAATTAGCAAGTTTCAAAGATTAGTCATGACATGGAATATTTCCGCAGGCCCGCTTTAATTAACCATGCACGTAAAGCCAAGGATAATTAAGTCTCGCGTGCGGCATTAATTAATTACCTAATTTTGGTAAAAAGGATATAAACAAACTAATTATTCAAATCATACCAAATATTGATAATTTTTATATTTTTCTCCCTCTATATTATTATTAATTATCGTTTTAGACGCAGCAGCTCCGACACTGCCCCCCGCGGGAGACAGGTAGGACACGTGGCCCGACGGAGTCGCGCCCGCCTTTCTATTTAACACCCTCTCGAATCAACACTCACTCTGACTTCCTCACCGCCTCCTCCGTTTCTCACTCATCCATCTCCCCCCCCCCCTTCCGTCGAGATCGAGAGGAAGAAGAAGAAGATGAACACGGCGGACCACCACCCGTTGCCTCTCGATCCCTCTGCCCCGTGGATCGGCGCCGGCGCCCTCCAGGTCTCCCTCTGTCCATCCCCCTCCTCCTCCTCCTCCTTTACCTTCCCCTATCCCTCCCCCTCCGCCCTCCTCCTCCGCCGCCGTAACCCCCTCGCGCCCAAGCCCCGGCGGAAGTCCCGCGCCGCCGCGAAGCGGTCGTCGCCTACCACGTACATCAGCGCCGACGCGGCCAGCTTCCGGAAGATGGTGGAGTGGGTCACCGGACTCGGGAGCGAGCAGCCGGCGGAGGAGGCGCCGACGGTCCGCCCGGCGGCGTCGCAGCAGATCGACCTGCCGCCGACGCTCGACACCTCGGCGCCGTTTCTGGCCCCGGTCGCGGCGGCCGGATCCCTCCCGGCTTCCGACTTCGTCCCGGTGTTCCCGACGCTGGAGTCGTGGGGCGTTATGTAACGGCGGCGGGTCTCGATCCGGATTGTTTTTATCCGCCGTCCGATTCCGATGGAAAGGTGGCGATCGCGATCCCGACCGGTTTATGCTTTCTCTCTGCCTTATCACGCTGTGTAACAATGTCTCTTTGTCGTACGAATTTTTTTTCTATAAAAAAAGTCCTGTTCTTGAAGTCAAACACACAGTAGCAAGATTAATATATTATTATTATTTTAAAAAATATCGCCTGATTTGAATTCAATTAGTTTGACAGCCGCAGATCGCTGACGATATAATTGTGCGCGAGTGATGCAACCTGATGGGTCTAATCGTGGGACCGGATATCCTACTGGGCCCAAGTTACGTCTAATGGATCCAATTACATCAATTCAAACATTGGGCCGAACCAAAAATATTCATATCGCTAACCTCATACAGGGGACAGGTCCCTTTATTAAAATATGACACCCTACACGAAACGACCCAAAAAAAGGCAAATAATAATCGCCACCAAACATAAATTTCGGCGTCCACGCACCTGCTTGCCACTGGAAAGCAAGGTCCGGCCCCGAAGTGGGTCCCTTGAGCTATCACGTGGTGGGTGGAAAGGATGGTGCCACATCGTAGTCACGATAATTTCATAAATTATGATCCTGCACGCAGTTGCTGCAACCCGGAACATCCACCGTCAGTTCAATTGGTGCATAGTTACCCTGAGACTGGGACCCACTTCGTCGTTCAGCTTCAAGTAGGGTAACCTCTTCCGAAATTGTTTTCGCGTGCTGTTGAGCATATCTCGCTTTCAACAACCGAATTAAATGAGGGAACTCGAACCCAAGAAAAAGGTCGCGTTTGGAGAACACGCACTCCTGCCGAACCCTGCCACATACCGCTCACTATTATACATCTGGACTTGTGGGACCCGCATATGTGGTCTAATTGGAAGGCAGGTATCGACTCATTCACGCGGCAAACACGAAGGATAATTCACACTCGAAGAAGACGCCCCCAGCGAAAGTTCACCGTGCTTCATACCTTCCATCTGATGGGAGTTAAGTTGGGAGAACGTGTCGGCCCCGCATCGACGTCAGATCATACGCCATGTAGATGAGTGGGTTCTTGTCGATTGAAGTATCATGAATGAAGCATGTCGTCTACTCGTCGGTGGAACAGAAAAAAAGGGCAAGTCGCCGTCGAGGAAAGCGCCCTTCAGACCCAACGCAACCACTATATCCACCATCTTCTTCTCATCGTCGTCTGGGGGATTTCCTCGTCGCAATCCCTCGCTCCCGGTGGTGCGCCCAGTTTCGCTTCCTTCCCCGCCGTTGGTGATCTCCTCGCAGCTCCGCCGGTACTCCCCACCCGACTCCTCCAGCCATTTCGCTCTGTTTTGCCGTTTGTAATCTTTGTTTCTAAGGGGTGGGTGATTTGGTTGGTGTTGCAAATTTCTATGAGAAGCACTGATGGATGCAGCTATTTTCTGATCTCGTTTTTGGTCATTGTCTGTGGGGAGCTGAATTTTTCCGATTGCAAGGACAGTATTAGACTATCATTTCATTCGAAGAGTCACATTTAGTGCTTGTTTCCTTTTGGAGCATGTAGTTGGAACTCAAAGTACATTAATTCTTCTTTACATTTATTTGTGTTATTGAAGCGTAATTTATTAATGAACTTAACTGTCTGCGTGCATCTAGGATTTTCCTTGCTCAGCGTAGAGAAATTTCTATTAGAAATGATTGGGTATATCTTACTAAATTTACCTGATCTGAAGATCCTATTTTCTCAGGATACTACAATCTATGATTAATCTCAGTGTGCGTGACATGTTTGCCTTTAACATTAATTTCTCATGTATGTGTATGTGGGCTGCTCTTTTTTAAAGGTCACTTTCACTTAGAGAGGAAGCGAGGTGTTCGAACCAACTTATTTTCCTTAATGGTGCTTTGCCACCCAATCTTTTTTTATACATATGATTGGGTCACTTTTTAGCTTGGATGGGCTCTGACAATCTAACATGGCATGATATGGAACAAAAAAAAAAGTTGCCTAGTAAGCTAAAGGGGGGATGGCGACCGTCACTTAAGGGGTTTTCTGCAGTTTTGAAACTACGTGATTAAGGGAGTGCAATTAACCCTAAGTAGAGGGTCTCTATCAATTAACCCTTCTTTTTATTGCAAGGTGTCGGTCCAGACATTCTAAAAAATGAGGAACCTTAAGCTGTCTTCTATCACACGATATGACTTATCATGGGTTACCATGTATTGTTGATCAAAGCCATTTTCTCCATGAAAGCTATGTCAGTTAATCTTAGAAAAGAGCCTTATGCATATGATGCACTTAATCAAGCTTAGGATGCTGCTAGCACTGGTGCATCATCAAAATTTCTCTTCAATTTTCATAAGATTTCGGATCAATTTGAGGCATAACGACTTATAAGTGCCGCTTTAAGTATCTCAGTTATAGGCTGAATGTTGGTCTTGCCATTTGATCAGATTTCAGATCAATCTGAGGCTCCTCTTAACCAGATCATTGGTTGGTGGAGTTTTAGTAGTTATTTTTTCTTTACATTGTCAAATTATTATCTACAGTTCTACATGTTGCTTCATGCGTTATCTTTCTTACAGAAGTACACCGGACAAAGTATTAGTTCCGATACAGTCTATGCAAGTCTGGTCATGGCGTTGACATCATATGGGTACCACGCCGAGCTACTGGTTAAGGACTACTTGCTGGGTGATTCATTCATCCCTTATACCTCTTTGCTAGGTGGCATTTTCCTCTGCAAGATGGTATGTAGTGTATTTTATATTTTCTTATTCCAGATGTATTTTATATTATCTTATTCCAGAATTTTTTTATGATTTGATAATAATACCTTGGAGCAAAGTATTAAATAAGTAGTTTAAATAATACCTTTGCTGCTTCCTTGGGACAAGCATAAGTGGAGAACTGTAATTGATGGAAGGCTCTCAAAGGTTTTTGATTGGTCTAATACTTTTATATGACTACTAGCTTGTGCATGCTAAACGTGAAGGATAAGGCTTGGAAAGCCAGAATAAGACCATATTGTTGGATTTTGAAATTGCTGAAACCATCTTGCACAACCTTCTGCAATATGGTCTTATTGATGATTTAATGCCATTCTACTATGGATGGCATTAAATATAAGCTCAATAATCTGGTGTTTTGTGTTTTGTTTATTTATATTTTTCATTCTACTATATGGTCTTATTGATGATTTAATGCCATCCACTAGTATTTCTGTCATATTCAAAATGATTATATTTAGATTTAGAACTTTCAATATCACATTTTGTTCTAATTGTCTTACCTGATTTATAATGATGTTTGTTTCCTGACCAGGCCTATGATTTTACCCAGTTCATTAGTTCTTTTTACTTCAAGGCTTATAGTTCTCTAACAAAGATCCAGCGCATGGATTGGAACAATCGGTATGTTGTAGCTGAAGTTTATGTAGAATAATGAAGATTCTCTTTTGCATTATGTTAATTATGATTGTAATCTTAAACCTTTTATGCAGGGGCATGTCTAGCATCCATGCTATCTTTATAACAGTGACGTCGTTTTACCTAATATTCTTCTCAAATCTTTTCTCTGATAATAGCATTAATTTACCTGTTACATTCCGAAGTTCACATCTCTCGACATTTGCATTGGGGGTAACTTCTTCATCTGTGAACATCTTTTATTAATTTATTAACATTTTTTTTGGAATTGCAGTAATTTTTCTGTTTGTCTGCTGAATTCATTGACTTGCACAATAGGTCTCCGTTGGATATTTCCTTGCAGACCTTGCTATGATCCTTTGGTCATACCCTTCACTTGGTGGAATGGAGTATGTAAGTCATGTCTTGAAGCCTCATTTTTCTTATTCTGCTTGAGCGTGGTCCCGTAGACTCAATCCAATTATGATCTTATACTTGTTTGAAAAATTGTTTTATTCTGTTAATATTTGAGGGACTTCTAGTCCTTTATGATTCTCTCTATTTTTAGAAAGTCCATATTGATATATTGATTTTTATTTTCTAAACAAATGACTAATACATTTCAGGTTTTCCACCATACCCTTTCTGCAACTGCTGTAGCTTACACAATGCTGTCTGGTGAAGGGCAATTTTACACATACCTGGTCCTTATCTCTGAGATAACTACACCAGGAATTAATCTTCGGTGGTAATGCGCATAAATTATCAAAAAAACTTGCTTTCCATACGTTCAGAAGTATTTAGATTTTATTTACTTTTGATTTTTCCTGTTTCATCAAGGTTTCTCGACACTGCTGGAATGAAGAGGTCCAAGGCGTATCTTGTTAATGGCGTGATGGTGTTTCTCTCATGGATGGTAAGGAGGCAGTCTGACCTGGTTTACATGTTAAAGTATTGACCATGGTCATATTAGAAATTGATTCGCTTTTCTCTGTTCCTAAATGCTTATTCCAAACCTTCCTTTAACCCCATTTGCAAGAATGTGAATTTTAGACAAGCAATTTCCAAAGATCCATGAGTCGCCTGAGTTTACAACTTGCAATTATGAAAGCAGCGGAAGCATGAGCTCACCTTTCCCATATTAAGAAAAATATAGAAATCATCAATGTCTAGTTCTTCATACAATTCACGAAAGCTTCGACCTAGTTTTATCATTGGTTTCTTAGTCGGACTAGACCAACCATTTGTGCCAGCAGTGCAGGTAAAGTATAAAGAACATCAGAATTTAGGCTTCCAAGTTTAGTCCCCTTTACCCAATTCAAATGGTTTTATCTGTTTCTTGGCCTAATTTAGTGTTGAATGCAAAAGATAAAACGTAAAACGATGAAGACATATATAAAACTTCGTGCGTGTTCAATATGTTTACCTATTGTTGTTTCAGCACTGGCAATCACCTACGTGGAAGTTGTTAGTTTGATTTCAAGTGATCAAGAAAACACCAAACTTTCACACTAGTGGTATTACTTACACGCGAACATTGCATCGCCAAGTATCTGCTAAAAATTTTAGTATGATTTCAAGTCCGTAAAGTTTCATTTAAATTTTATGGGAATCACATCTTCAATGTAATGTGTTTTGCATTCTTCAGCCAATTTAATCTTCAGTCTTATTTTCTGTAATCTTGATGTCAAGATGTTATTTTATTTGCCACAGGTTGCAAGGATTTTATTGTTCATATACTTGTTTTACCACGTTTATCTACATTATGATCAGGTACATATTTTTCTCCCTTAATTCACATTGAAGATTTAGTGAGAACTTTTATATCTTATACCTTTTTAGTGCTGAATGTTTTTAGTTGAAATAACTCGTGAACACGTCAAGATTCATTTACATATAGCGCACCTGAAGGGCAAACAAAAATTTTAAAATTGATATCTAATCCAAAGGAGTTTTAGGTTGGAAAATAGACTACAATCAGTTAACTTTAAAATCAATTAAGAGTCTGTAGGTGCAACCATCTCTAGTTACACGGTTACAGCAGTGGTAATACAGTTATCCATTTTATCGCTAATATCAGCATCTTATCCTCTCGTTGCAGGTCATGCAAATGCATACATTTGGCTACCTTCTAGTTTTTATGGTGCCATCAGCTTTAGGGGTCATGAACTTGATGTGGTTTGGAAAGATCTTGAAAGGCGTGAGGAAAACATTGAACAGAGGAAGATAATAAAGAACATGCTGATCTATATGTAATGACATGTGTATATCTTTTCTTTCTCTTTAAGTGTAGTCAGAGTTTTTTTTTCTATCTTTCCACTGTAGAAATTCAAACAGATGAAGCAAATGAAAAAGAAGGTTCAGATGTTGCAGTGTTTGAGTATTTCCTTTCAAGCCTGGCATAGTAGGTCCTCTTTCTCTAAGTTATGAATCTAAAGCCAAGGGTTGCACACCTTTGCCCCTTGATCTTCCTGTCCTTTCTTCTTCCTATCAGTGAATTAAGTCGATTCATCTCTAAAATTTTTATTTTGCCTTTTAAAATAAGATAAACGAGTAAAATTATCAACATAAGAATCAGCATCTCTATTCTTTAATTTTTTTATAAAAATAAAATGAAGATTCATAAACTCTATGCGTTTTGTTTTATTTTATCTGTAGCGTCATATACTTTTGATGTAGCGTTATATATTCTATGTTGGAGACCGGATTATTGGCCGCTACATTGTCCGAAACGCCGGTATCTTCGATCGTATCGCCATGAGACGCCGGGCGACTCCGAGCTGAGACGGCGAGACTCGCCACTTGCTTTCGGCGTTTCTCCAGTTGTTATAGAAGGATCACTTACCCTGTCTCAACCTCCTCAATGGCGGCGCCCCCACCTCCGCCGGCGGTCGCTTCGTCCGCTCTCAGCCACCGCCTCCGCCGGTTCCTTGACGAGCATTTCGTCAGCCCGGCGGATCTTCCGAAGCTCCCATCCCTCTCCGCCCAGCTCGACCGGGAATGCCGCGTCCTCGAAGAGGATCTGCGTGGCCTCCTGGAGGACAGGCTTCCTTCTGCTGCCTCCCGCTGGCTCTCTCGCTCCCGTGAGGCCTGCTGGATCCTATGCCAGACCGATAATTTCGTGCCTTCCATGCCTCCAGGTTGAACGCCTTAAAACCCTAGCTCTTGATCATAATGTTGCCGGTAGTCTTATTTCGCTGCTGGTCTTGTTTTGCGATGCTTTAGCCACTGCCAGGAGGATGCTTGAGGCAGATATACCATTACTTGCAAAGGAGGTCGCTCGGATTGAGACGGTTCGACAGTACGCTGGTAAATTTCAAAATCGTACGGAAATTGCGAGGACTGCTCAGCCTGTAATTGGCATTGTATTATTATTCTACAAATGCGCTTCCTCTGACTGTTTTAATGAGTTCTCCTCCCGTTGCAGAGTCTTCTCTTCAGTTGGAAGCTCTTGTTGGTGACCTTGAAGATTCAGCATTAGCAATAGTCAGCAAGGCCTCACAAAATAATATTTTGTCAAATCTTGCACGGGCATTAACTCCTACAGTAGGTGTATATCAAACACGTGTCTTTTCCTTTCTCATATTAACTAAAACAACTCGTTAATAGTGTCTTGGTCCTTGATTAACGTATTAACTAGTGTATAAGGTTGGACTTGATAAGTTTTTAAGATAAAATTACAGCTTTTTTTCTTAGACTTGAAATGCATCTTTGAGTTGCAGGACATGCCAGAGAAGCAACAAAAGCTTCTGCTTGCTGTTAAAACTTTGATTTCCATTGAGAACAAAATAGGAAACATTGCAAGTCAGAGGCCTCAGTGGACTCATCTCATTACGGCAGTTGATTCTAGAGTGGACAAGGCTTTAGCAATTTTGAAGCCACAGGCCCTGACAGATCATCGGGCTATACTTGCCTCAATTGGATGGCCACCACCCCTCTCATCATCCAAATTAGCAAAGGACAAATCCTTTGAAACTCCAAACCCCCTTGTTCTGATGCAAGGAGAAACAAAAGATATATATGCTCAAAGCTTTCTTACATTATGCACTTTGCAGCAAGTGCTGGTTCCTCATGATGCGAGAAAATCTGTTGCTTCAGAGCGTTGCAAGGAGTCAACAGTCTGCCCTGATTTTCGAAGATCTTTCCTCGGCAGTGCACTTTGGACAATTGATGAATTAGCACACCCTATCTCATCAAAAATGGAGCAACATTTTCATAAATGGTTTGATCAACCACAATTTATTTTTGCTCTTGTTTACAAAATAACTCGTGACTTAATGGATGGAGTCGACCATGTTTTACAACCATTGGTAGATAAAGCTAAACTTGTGGGTTCTAGTGTCAGAGAAGCTTGGGTGACAACAATGGTTAAAATGCTTTTAAACTATTTAGAGAGAGAAGTTTTTCCTGTCTTTCTTAGGGGATATAAGGCCAGAGATGGAATCTTGGAAGATGCATCATGGCTTCATCTGGTTGACCTCATGATTACTTTTGATAAGAGGATGCAAATTCTTGCAACTTCAGGAATGCCACATACAGGATCATTGCTTCAGTTTGAAGGAATCTCTGGGTCCTTATCAATATTCTCAATTTTTGAAGAGCATTTAGATTGGCTTCAGATATGGGCTGAAATAGAGCTTGAGGATGCAAATGATAAGCTGAAACCTGAGTTAGAGGAAGAGAAAAGTTGGTTGATCCATATTCATCAACAAGCTTTAGACACTGTGGAAGAAACTAAGTTATTTCTCCTTTCAAACAGAGAAGACTTTGGAGCACCAGCAATTGCTGATTCTGTTGTTAAATCTGCGTGGCATATGGTAGAGAGGGCCGTGCTTCTGCCAACCAAGTCAATGAAAATTTCGTTTATTAAATCTTCAGTTATCGTTTTCTTAAACAATTTTTTCCTTGCCTTGGTTCAACGTTGTGATAGTGTAGCACTAGCTGATGCCAATATACAAGATTGTGCTTTGACAAGACTGGTTGGCTCCATAAATGTTGCTAGATACCTTGAATCTGTACTTAGAGAATGGAGCGAAGATGTTAGGTTCTTGGAGATTAGTTTGGTTGAATGTAGTTCCAAGAAGCTAGACCAACATTCAGTTGGTTCCTTTTTCAAACATGAAATTATGTCCTTGGTTAATATAGGGACACAGTTTCTTGAGCAGATTGTTTCTGACATTTTACTTCAATTTGATGCTCTCTGTTGGGATTACATTGAAGACATTAAACAGTGGGGAAACGAGCAGCTTGAGCAGAGTGAGTTGGTTATGGAGGAACAAACTCCATGTGTATCCTCAAAGTTTGTTGAAGCACTAGACATGCTGAAAGACCATCTCTATGATCTGAGATCAAAGCTCAATTCGATTGATTTTCTTGACCTGTGGAGAAGCATAGCTGATGGGCTCGACCACTTTATTTTTAGCAGCATTGCTCTTGGTGATGTTAAGTTCTCATCTCTGGAAGTGAGACAATATAAATCTGACATGAGTGCACTTTTTCTAATTTTCAGTGCCTTCTGCGCTAGGCCTGAATCTTTCTTACCATGTACACATGATTCTTTGAAGCTGCTGACTATGAGTCAAAAAGATGTGGCTTATGTGCTTAATGTGCTGCCTGAGGATGAGAAAAAGAAGGAAGAGTTTTTGCACCATAGAGGATTGTTCCATGTAACTGTTTATCAAGCTAAGAAGATTTTGAAAAATAGGACATTCAAAATTTAGCTTGGTGGGTGAACCAATTTTGCCAATGCAACATCTTCTTTCAACTTTCATCCTTTGATTTAAATATATACTTTTTTTTCGATTTAAATTCTTTTGCATGCCACCAACCTTCAAAATGTAGAAACTAGCCCATTCTATTTTGGAAGTTATGACGGTTCCCAGATCTCATACCCGTGGGATGCACACAGAGCTGCACTTTAAAGAATCATATTATCTCAGGAGATAAGAAAGGAGGTAATTAATGATCTCCATAAGTTTACTTTTATTGGATGAGCAATACTGATATTAGATTTATTTATTGCATTGCGTATAGGGTAAGCCGGTAGTTTTCTGACAACAAGAAACAACCTCTGGAATAAGTTTAGAAAATTATTCTCATTTGGTTGTTATTTATTTGTTGTGCTGCATTATATGATAGATCAGAAAATTGTTTTACCGGCTGAATGTTATACAACATTTAAAGATTATTCTTCTTTGATGGTTACACTTGTTACTATTAAGTCTATTATAACCTTTGAGCATTTCTTCGTAAAAGGTTTCCTTGATTGCGCAAAGCACAGATGTCACTTCTTTTTAACAAAGTTAATAGCTCAAATGTTAGTGTGACTTTGTAGTTTCTTTCAAGAGAAAAACATGTTTTTGAATTGCAATATTTATTTTGTAGAAGTATCATAGATGCACTGAACTGCTGAAAGTGGTAATCTTATGTGCATCTTGAAGTTGCGAACTTGATGAAGATTCTCGTCTCATAAAGAGATTTTGCTTACATTGTATCAACTGCTACCTCCCAACTCTTAGGCATTGGGTTCATGCGGTGCTCCTATTGCAACTGAGTTTAGGTATGATGATATATAAGATTGCATGAATAAGATATGAATTAGTCTTCACGCCCATTTTGGGATTAGATGTAATGAGAAGAGGCATTTGGCCAGTTACCTAGGAAGATAAAATCTCTTGCCAATAGTACATGAGGTATTTTGTGAAATCTTTATTACTATTCTTTGTCATCTTAACTACCTTATATCTTTAGGTACTCCTGTATGTATGTATACCCCACAATTCCTCTTTTTTACTTTCTCAGAAAAGAAAGAGACTAGTATCACATAAAACCAACAATTATAAAGAAGAAATCACTGCGACATTATCTTGAACAATTAATTATCAAGACTCCTTGTACATAAGATACAAGTAAACAAGATTCAATAATTCCAAAGGAAATCACAAATAAGGTTTGCAAAAGATCAAGAAAGAAGCATCACCAAACATTTGGTTCATCTTCTATTTATACAAAGAAAAAAACAACAGAAACTCAAAAGAGTATTCTAAACTCAAAAGTCAAAATGGTTGATCACACAACATTAACTGCAAACGCTGTCTTCACTGTGTGTGCTCCGTCTGACCATGTAACAGCTCCATAGCCATACCCCTTCCTCGCATTCTTGGCATCAAAGCTCACCTGGTAAGATGCCTTCATCCACCTCCTTGTGAATGCCAACCTCTCAGGTGAGACCTTTACCGTGATTCCATTGGGAGCTTCCACAGTTGCAGCATAGGTCGAGTTTGGTTGCCCTACATTTGTCACTGTTCTGCTTATTGTCATGGGTTCCTGCTTGCTTTGCAGCTTGGCGATGGAGATTGTGGGGTAATTGATGCTGGATATGAGGTCTGGTGAGGGATTTGACGCACAGCTGAAGTTCGTGCTGGAAATGGCTTTTATGGCTTTGTTTTTGTAGCCGTAATAGCAGAGGAAGTGAAGATAGTCTTCTGTGGTGGTCTCGAAGACCAGGCCTGGACTTAGGGCTCTTAGTGGACTTATCTCGCCGGCACCCGTTTCATGGAAGCTTGCAGGGGCTCCCATGTTGCTTGTGAAGGGCTTCCCGAGGTTGTTGGCTGCGGTAGCTGCACAAGGAACCAGGTAAACCCATCAAAGAAAGAATATGGTTATATTTTCTTCTTCTTTATCCGGTCTCAGATGTTATTAATGGGCACAAAGTTGGCCTAATGATTCAACAGCAGGATATTTCTTGTAAGAAAGGTTGAGAGGACTGAGATTTAATTTCCTATTCGATTCTTTTGACCAAGAAAACCCTAAATGCGAGTGATCTGCATCCGGACAATATTAAAGAGGGGGAAGTTGGATCAGGGATTTCTGATGCGAGAGAGTTCTTGTAATAAGATCAAAACAATAGAGTTCTTAACTGTTCCACTGGTCAAGTAAACCCTAAATTTGAAACATTTAGAGTTCCTTTGCTGATTCCAGATGTCATTAAAGTGGGAAAAGTTGGATTTGGGATCTTTAATGTTGATGGGTTTTTTGTAAGAAGATAGAAAGGCTAGAGATCGAGTGTTCCTTTGACCAAGAAAATCCTAAATGTGAGACATTTTGGAGTTTTTTTGTTATCAATATTCAAAAACTCAGAGAAGTTAGGGTGAAAACTGAAATCACATGGAATCTGATCGACCAAGTGGTCCATAACCATATGCTTAACATAAAGAAAATTCCCTTTCAATTCAATATATTGCCTTATTGCAAGAAGAAATTTACTTGTTGTCATGAGTGCTGATCTTATCATTGAAGGAGACCACCTTGGATGAGCAGATTTGACAAAGGCACCAGCACCAGCAACATGCGGGCAAGCCATGGAGGTGCCTGACTTGATGGCAAAGTTTGATGGTTTTTTGCCTTCTGGAACGCTGCTTGTATAAGATGAAGGAGCAGCAGCAGCAAGAATGCTGACTCCTGGTGCCATTACATCTGGCTGTTCACAGACAAGTAAACAGATAGATCCACACAGATCATTTGTATATGTCTATTGGTGCCCTATTAATCAAGCATAAATGGAGTCCCAAACCTTAAGAATGCCTTCAGTGAGTCCTCCGGGACCCCTGGATGAGAAATAAGCAACAACCGGTGCCGGCTTGAACACCTTTACATCCTCAGTTGGCAGAATGTTAGCAGTAGGCTTTCTGCATTCAACACATTGATCCGGTTAGGTATATACAACATAACTCTGGAGTAAGAAAAATCATCAAGCTCATAATATCTATCTTATCTTATATTTAGCATGAAACTTGCTGATCTTTCTGTGTATCTTACTTTGTAGAATTCATGTACTTAAATATCTGGGCTCCCACATCATTTCCAACTTGAGAGAATGGAAAGCTGCCTGAATCAAATGGTACCCCTTTCTCAATATCATCAATTAGGATTAGCCCTTTAGCTCCAGATCCTTCAGCTACCAACTTCCTTATTTTTCTTGTTATAGTTGGATCAGTATCAACACATACTACTATCTTTCCAGCGGCCTTATCGGCATCAATTGATCCAGGATAGCAATTGCTATGAATTAAATTTCACAATAACAAGTTGCATACATGTTAGACATAGCCATCTGAATGTTTTAGCATAAGAGGACAGAAGAGAAAGGAAAGCATTTCGCAAGTATAATTTGGAGTTTTAATGTATACTAATGAATAGATATTTTGTTTAACATCATTGACGTTGTACCTTGCCTCTGATACTGGTGTAGATTCGGCTGCAACATCTCTACCGAATACAAGAGGATATGACTCTGAGCTAGTAAGATTGGAGAAATTTATGGCATATCCCTGGAAAGTCGGCAAGTTGTTATAAATTGTAGACTACATAATCTAATTCTCATATATATGTGTAAATATTACTTCGCATAGTTATAAGAAAATAGAATCGATTGATATAAACTACCATAATGTCAAATTCAGAAGTGCATAACTGATAAAATTTGATTAATAATCGCTTTCATGAAACTAACTTCTTCTGATTATTGTTGAAAGCTATGTCTTGATCATTTCCACACAAGTTAATGTTGTTAGACTAATTTACCTTGAACGTATTTCCATTCCCAAAAACAACTGTGGACTGAAATGTCCTATCAATGCTGGAAGCTGCAACTGTTAGGATCCATGGAGCTGTGTTGACTACAGTATAAGGATCTGGTCCGTCATTTCCACCTGAACACACAACCAACACACCCCTCTCATTAGCATGGAATGCACCAATAGCAATAGGGTCACTCAGAAAATCTGCCTGGAACACAGAGCTCATTCCGATTGATATCGAGATTATGTCAACTCCATCGCTAATGGCATCATCTACTGCTTTCAACACAGTGGAGCCTGCACAGCCACCAAGAGAGCATGCCTTGTAAATGGCAAGCCTACTTGAAGGAGAACCTCCCTTGGCTACTCCTTGCGCAAGGCCATAGTAGTTGGCATTGGGCACCAGTGAACCAGCAGCTGTTGATGCTGTGTGTGTTCCATGGCCGACGGCATCCCTTGGTGATCCCAAAGCGTTTAGTCCGATGTGGGATCCATTTGATGGTGGTTGGATTGATTCCGCTTGATTGGTGTAGTATCTTGCTCCTATTAGCTTCCTATAGCCACCATGGATGCGAGATCAATTTGAGGTAAGTATTACCTATGATTTCTAGTAATATTTTTCATGAAAAAACTAGTATCAGTAACAAAAAATTATGAAAACATCACCCCTAACAGTGATGAATTATTGACAATGATTGTGATAGTTTTGTCCCTAATGCTCATTTTTTTAGTGGTATTTAATATTTGAATAATTTTGACTGGAATCTTTTTGCAATATGAACTAGTAGCTCCTGCATTTACCTATTACAATTAGATCTTGTGAAATCAGATCCTTCCATGCAAGTCCCTTTCCATCTTGATGGGATCGGTCCCATCCCCTGATCATTGAAACTTGGTGACTCTGGCCAAATTCCTGCAACAAATTTTATATTACGCCAATCTCACATTTCATCATTGATGTTTTTTTTACACACACATGAGAAATCATATTCAAGTTCAGGAGGTCTGGAGGGTATTGGCCCACAGGGTAGCTGATACTTATGTATATAATATTTTAGTATATACATGTTTTGTCAGCTATGTCACTTTGTGTTTCTTCTCTTTTACAAATAGATAGTATTATTATTGCTTTAGAAATTAATAGTACTTTTAACATTAAGTACTGATATATCAGAGTGAAGAAAATTACCAGTATCAATTATGCCAATTATGATATCATTAGAAGCTTTACGATGGAGTCTATCTGATCCAATGCCAGATTCTGCATCTAGGAAATCCCAAGAACGTGTAGTATGAAGTTGAAGAATCCGATCTCTGAAAACCGATACCACATCATTATGACCTGTTTTCAAACATATAGGTAAGGAACTAAGGTCGTTAATTTTGCAATCTAATTGAATATGCTGAAGCGTTATAAATGCCAAATAGTCTGAAACCCACTAAATGGAAGAGGAGCACTTACCAGATAAAAGATCAGCTTCTTTTTCTGTAAGCATAGCTGTGAACCCCTTGAATGCATGACGGTAACTTTGCATTAGAGATACTCTTTCTTTCTCCTCACTGTTGTCAGAACAACAAAGTTATGTAGAAGTTTGATATTGGTACAGTATTTTCTTTTTCCTAAAAAAAGACAACCAACTCGGCTCTTATTTGACATCAGAAGGACCGAAGTGTGCCCAATTAGCGAGCACCTCTAGTGTCCAATATTAGCAGAGTAGTCTCGCTAGTTGGTATGTTAGTACAAGCATTTTATTAAAATTTTCAATATTTACTATATCATTGTCGTTTGAGAAGAATTTATATACCTTGGAATAATAGAGGATAGCATTTGCAACTGAGCTTCTTGTAGGGCTTCATGGTCTCCCCCTTGGGGCTTGCTACCCATGTAGACCACATAAGGCTACAGAGAGCAAAGAAACAGTGAGGAGATCTTTAGGGGAAATCCTAAAAAATAAGGTGAAGAAGTAGATAATCCTCTTCTAAAAAATTGACAATATGCAAAAGCAAGACAATAGACTAGTTTAGGATTGATGATTCTTAGACATCAAAACCTAAAGAATGATGCCAGTACTGCTACATTTATGATTCTAAGTTCTATCTGGTGTTCATTTCAATACTCTTGAAATTAATTTTCAGGATTTGATCTACCCCTTCCCTAAAGAAAGGAAAATGGCACATGGAAAGAAAAAAACGGAAGGAAAAATCAAATTATGGCCTATTGATATAAACCAAGAAAACACAGATGAAGGAACTGCGCTTCCATCATTTACCTCTGCAACCTGGTTTGCAGAAACACAGACAGAAGCAGAAACAAAAACAAGGAAGAGGAAGTGCAAGATTTTGGCCATGGCAGAACTGATACGAGCACTTGACAGGAGTAGGCCTCCCCAGGTTCCATTTGTAGGCAGGGTTGTTGATACTTTTTTACTTCCGGGGGCTTTGAATCATGTGGAGCTATCTAACTTTTAGTTGTCGATGTTGTTGCTTTTTTTAGCACTTGATAAACACAGAGAGGAATTCCCCTTTTATTTATTATTTTTTTCTCAAGACTTTCCCTTTCTGAATGTGCTTATTGGTGGTCAATCAAATCATGGACATATTAAGATGAAGCCACAATCTTAATTCAATTTTCTTCTGTTTTAAAAAAAGTTCTTCAGCATTAAGACAAGCTTTTGGACATGTTAGTGAAAGTGGATCTCGACTAACTGATTTGACTCTGAATGCAGGGATCAAACTACAATTTGGGTGGACTGGGGATTAATTTTGATGATCTAGTTCATTAATTGGAGAATTTGCTGCAAGGAAAAAGAAGATCGCATGATTAAGGTGGACTTTGCACCTTATTCCTCCATCCATATCCCAAAGGAGGGTTCAAAGAAATAATTGATTAGGTGATCTGGATTCTCTCTGCCTTCAATGGTGTTAAAACTTTTTCTTGCACTTATATTTTCTAGGGCCCTCTTACATTATTTTTAAGGATCAACTTAATATGCATGGGGTCATTGTTATTCTCTACCACTATATAATTAATATCCTCCAGGGAAAAGGAAATCAACAAGTGGATTAGTAGATCACTTATGTGCTATCCATTATTCATGGTTCCAATTTAACCAGTCCAACCAATTCAATCAAAATAGGTAAACTTATTTAAGAAAAAGAAATAAATGAATAAATAAACTGGGTTGAGATTTATTATGTTTCACCTACTTTTAGAAAAATAAAAAGAGTTAGAGATGTGAAACAGTAACTTTTGATGATATAATATGATTGCTTGCAACAGAACAAATTCTCTAGTGGTACTTGGCTTGGCTCACAAGTGGTTCTCTTTGGGCATATGGATTGCCTTCTCATGCCCCATATGGATTTGTGAATGCCCTTTAACCTTTTTTTTCCCCATTATTTGCTTATTCTCCCTTCTTTCTTTTATGAAAGGGCTAACTATTATTCATTTATTTTTGTCTAGCATATGAGATTTCATAATTATATTCGTCTCAATCTAGTCCCTATAATTTTCTGAATTATTTTAATCTATGTTTTGAAGGATTTCAAATTAAGCATAAGATATTTTATTAATTGGAGGGTCAAAGTAAAACCTATTCCTTACTGTTTCCCCCCCATCAAAGCATCGATCTCTTTATGGATTCTCTCATTGGATCCATGAAACAGGACCAACTTTGGAGTAGAAAACAAAAGGAGAGAAGGTAAGGGCGGTGGACTGAGATCCAAGGCAAACCCATGCGTGCATGAAGGACTCCAACAAAGTTCAATTAGGCGTCGACAGATTGATTTAATGCGCATCATGCATGCAACACATGGAGAAAGCAAAAGGGAAGACAAACTAAAGCCTTTGTTTTATGACCATTTTGAGTAAAATAAACTTTATTTTACGACTTCAGCCATCTTAAAACAAATCATCAGCACCTGTTAAATCATTGAAATTTGTCTGTAGATCGGAAAAAGGTGCGGTAGAAAACTGTATATATATTCATTCAGTATTCCTTTCGTATGAGTCAAACAATTCCACCTTTTTATCATGTTGATGGGATTTTGTTTTGGGGATGGAGATGGTCCATGTGTTGCAATTGATCTAAAGCTAGGAGTTCACCACAAGCAAGGAATTCTTCAATTATTCTTCTACGATGCATTTCCTTTTGTTTTCTTTTTCAAACTTGAGAAGGAAGAAGAAGGTCTTTACTAGTAATTAGAGATAAATTAATGGAGGTCTACTTCATCATTCCTACCAAAAAAATGTAGCTCAAGTTCAAGCTCACGGTGATCTCCATCATCACTGCAGCTATTAGTCCTCGCCATGGCCGCCACCTTCTTCTCCTCCCACCACCTCCAAATCTTAAACCATTCATGGAGATGAACTCCCTTACCCAGTACCCTTCTTCTCAGTCCCCCCTCCACCACCCTCTGCAACTCAACCACCAACTCCGTCATCAGTGGCCTCATCGCCACCTCCTCCTCCACGCACCTCGCCGCCACCCTCAGCACCCTCCTCATCCCCGCCTGCACCGGCGCCACCCCCCCGTCGCACACCGCCGCCAGGTCGCCGGCCCTAATCCTCGGCGCTGCCCACGCCACCAGCAGCGCCGGGTCGCGCGCCACGTCCACCACCTTCCTCGAGCTCACGAGCTCCAGCAACAGGACCCCGAAGCTGAACACGTCCGCTGACTCGCCCGACTCGGCGCAGGCAGGGTCGAGGTATCCGATGGTCCCGGCGGCCGCCGTGGGCCGCTCGCCCGCAGCAGCGAGGCCGAAGTCGGCGAGCTTGGCGTTCCACTCGGCGTCGAGCAGCACGTTGGTGGACTTGATGTCGCGGTGGACGATCCCCGCAGGCGCGGCCTGGTGGAGGGCGAGGAGGGCGCGGGCGAGCTGGAGGGCGGCTGCGGCGCGCCGAGGCCATGGCGGCGTGGTGGGGGAGCGGTGTAGGAGATCGTGGAGGGAGCCGTTGGGGAGGAACTCCATGACGAGGAGCTCGGTCGTGGGAGAGCGGGCGAAGCCGAGGAGGCCGACGATGCCTGGGTGCTTGATGCGGGCGAGGATGGCGATCTCGTTGCGCAGCTTGGCAGCGGCGGCGGCGTCGTCATCGGAGGGCTTCTTGACGGCGACAATCTGGCCGTCGTTGAGGGTGGCCTTGAAGACGCTTCCATGGCTTCCTTTGCCGACCAAGTGCTCGGCGGAGAAGCTTTTGGTGGCGGCTTCAATGGCGGCGTAGCTGAACTCCTTCATTTCTTTCTTCTGTTCTATTTCTCGTGAAGCCTCTAAATCTACAAAATACATGAGGAGGTAAAAAGAGAGCCATTTAAACGCTTCAAAATTGGCACATCTTAATCTACAAGATGGGTGAATAAGTCCACGTTTTGACAAAACTTTGGCCAAACAAATCCAAATTTTTGACAAATCCAACAAGTTTGTCTTAGTTTTTTTTGTTTTGAATCCATAACCTACTTTTTTTAAAAAATATTAAGAGGATTGTGGCTGAAACCAACTGAGAATAACTTTTTCTTAACTTAGGAAACTTAGAATCAAATTAATAATACTTTTAATGAGATCTCCTGTTTCTTCCCTAATAGTACATTAACCGATGTAGTTAGATCTGGAGCTTGAAAAAAAATATGAAGTAGCTAAATGAGGTTGTGCCTGACTCAATTTGATGAATTAAATTGAGATTGAGTAGGATTGATGTTTGATTGAAACAATCCTAGACAACTCAAGTCAACATTGATGTTCTTCTTTCATCTACATTATGAGCTGCCAAAGTGGCAGGGGAGATGGCAGGTGACTTGTTATTTATAAATAATTGCTGATGCAACATATGCTTTTGTAGTCGCACACGTTGCTCGACCCTTCTCAATCTTTCCCATGAATAGGGAATATATATATATATATATAACTTAAATTATTAGTAAAAAATAATAATTTTTAATTTGCAAATGGAATATTTTATTATGCATGCTTGAATAACATTGCAGTAGTGCGTTTGAGCCCCTGCTAATAAATTTTTTAAAACTTATTTGGTACAAAATATTTTGAAGAAAAATGAAATTGAGATATTGTAATCTGAATATTTTTATAAAAGATTTTGCAGAGATTTTTATGGAGGACACTATAAAGAATGCTAGTTTCCATTTTTTTTTCTCACTCTCATGGAGGACACTATAAAGAATGCTCATTGCGAGAACAACCATGGCTGAAAACTTGGAGATATGAAGGCTTTGTGGTGCTCTTGCTGCAACAATGACTTTGCAGATGTCTATATCCTCTATAAAATAATTGTAGGAATTTGGAGAAAAGGAAACTGCAATCTCAGTGGATTAGGTAGCGGCCATCAAAAATGGAGATGTGACTAAGTGACCAATCCAACTTCTATTGCTTTTGACATTATAGACTTCATATTTGACCATATGGTTGTACAGCACGAACAGTCAACTTTTGTTTTTTGAAGACCTCCAAATTGACAAACAGAAAAAAATGGCTTTCCGGGGTCAACTGATAGATTTACTTGTGTATAAACTTGCTATATTTTGACCAAATGCAGCAGATATAATGCTTTTGACTGACCATTGTAGTAGAAGGAACAACTTACAGTTGCACTAGCTTATCCTGCAATGCTTATAAACATCTTATTTACCAACATTAATGTATCCTAATAATACTACAAAGTGCAAAGCAAGAAATTTCTCTCGTATACCAGAAACACCAGAATTCATGTCAATGATGTACAGGATTACAGGGATATATAATTTTACTCCTCCATTACCTGGCAAACATCTCTATGATTCACCTTCGCAACTATCAGGGAGTATACATATTACTGTAGCTTTTCTAATGGGCACACCAGAAATATTCTTTTGTAGAGGTAAGGAAATAATAATTATTTTGATGTTCAGACAATTGATCACCAAGTCAGAATACTGATTGTTCTGCCAATACATATTTTCCGTGAAGAAACCTTCCAAGGTTATTGATGCAGTGCATTATTTTATTTATTTAGAGGCATCAGAGTAATGGTTCATTGGGAAGACAGTTTGGCTTATTTCTCAACTCCTCCCACTTATATCTTAGTCCTGCATCAGTGCAGTTCATGACAACTGATCTCTGAGTGCAGATAGCTATTTTGCATTAAGAAATAAGACATACAGCTAGATCCTAACTACAGAAGCAGTAGTAACATCAAAAAAAAGGAAAAAGAAAAAAAGAAGAAACAGAAAACAGTTCCCTTTGGAAACAAATACTTTGCATTATGAAATCAGGTAGCAACTGATGCGCTAAATAAAAAACAACAACAAGAATGACAACAACAGCAACAGGAAGCAGACCCATATGAAACTTAACCTGCGAATCTAATTGAAAATTGCATCTAATGATATGGGGATTTGGTGATGTTATTAGTTCGTCAGTATTTTATTAGTTGAACATTGATATTTTAAATGCCCAAGTACAACCATGCAGAGAAGTAACCAAAAGAAGCCCCTCCACTATGAACTGCAATATCATGGCCAGACTCTTTCTACCATGCATAAACCTTCTTCTTAAAGTTTGACATACTATTTGGGGCTTTCATAAGTGAGTTCTCAGAAAAAATAAAGCAAAGCATGATTTCAATTAATGCAGTTTCCCATTATTTTCTTACCAAGGGTTATCTGGTCCATAGATAGCACAGGACAGTCTTGCTTAAAACTTGCAAGTTAATGGATAACTAGGCCGATTCCTCTAAATATACAACAAAGGTAGAACTCATCACAAATAAGTGACACTATCCTTTGTTTGCTTGGAGTCGAATGAAATTTCTCAAAATGATTTAGTAAAGAAGTTACTCCATATATAGTGAAGTCAATGGAATTGAGTGAAAAAAAAGCAAGAGAAAAGTCAGATAATCTGTTACCATTATAGAGTACAAGAAAACAAACGGGAGAATCAAGGGATCAATGGGGTGCTTCAAACCTTTAACTGCACACCATCATGATCATACGTTCTTGAGCTTCTTCATCTTTGAGGGCGGCCATCGTCCCTTCTTCCTCATCCTCCGCTTCCGCAAAAGCCTCTTCCTCCGAAGCCTAATCTTCTTGGCAAGCTTCATCCTCAGCTTCTGTTCAAGTTTCAGTCGCTCCTTTGACTCCAAAGGAAGATTTTCCACTGACACAGGCTCTTCAGATCCCCCTGATGGAGCTGCCCCAGGTTCACTAACCTCCTTCCCATCAGTCCCCGAAGAAGCATGAACAATTGTCAACCTCCTCTGCACAAATGCAGGAAGCAAGGAGACTTTCACTCCATTTAAGGTCCTTGGTTTAAGGATGAGATCCCTCTGCAACCTCAGCGCTGAAAAGTGAATTCAGAAATAGCCAAACAACTCAAGGTAAGCAAGAAAATCATTATGGAAGGCTTTGATTAAGAAAATTGATCAGATCACTAATCAAGAGAAAATTTGGTAACAGATATTAAGTAGCTCCATGAAGCAATGAAACTGCCAAAGTTAGAATCAATGTCAATCCATAAAGAACAAAAACTATTTATATTTGAAGAAAAACCATGGAAACCGCTCGGATGGTCACACTATATGGCAGATAAGCATTCGACAGTGTCAGACTCCAAACCGGAAGTGGTCCCAGACATGCAAATCACTGCATCCTCTACTACCATTTTTAGACTGTAGTTTCGGTTTGAGTTAGCAGGTGGAATGAACAGTAGCTTTCAGAAGTATATGACGGAGAACTCGAGCTAGTGCAAACAATTTCAAGACCTATGCCACCTATGCCACGATAAGAGCTCCATGGGGGAACAAATTATCAGAGGTGTTGGACGACCAGACTTGCAAATCAGGCACTCTCCATCCTGATCAGCTGCAGCCCCTTCTACATACAGTACACAGAATTAGCATCTCGTAAGGGCTTGATAAATGCAGATGGAGATGGCTTTTGCATTGCTTCTGCCCTGCCTATGAGACACTAAACCATGGAGGAATATTGTTAGAACAAAATAAGATTGTATGGAAGAGTGTTGCACCACTAAGTTCCAGATATACTACTGGTTGACCATCAAAGACAAGCTTAACACGATGGTAAAACCTTGATTAAAAAAGGGACCTTATTGATGTCACTTTTTCAAGATGCCAAATGGAAGAGGAGACATCGATACATGTATTACTACACTGCTTAGAAGTCTTGCATTGGTGGCCCACGGTTTTGAATATTGGTGGGATTCAGGAGACTCCACAAACACTGCAAGCTTTTCTCCAAGCAAAGCCTAACCATACCGACATGTACGCCCAAGGTATGGAGAGCAGCAATGCAAGCGGCAATGTGGTCTACATGGGTTGCAAGAAACCAATTCATATTTGAACAGAAACCTTGAGAGCCGATCACGAGGCTTCAAGAATTGAGATTGTGGTACAAAAGAGTAACGTTGCAGTGCAGCAGCAATTGCAGGACAATTTTCAAACATATAAACAGAAATGTGGATGTCGGCTTCCCCACAATTATGTTTATGCTGAGTTCTTACTATGTTCAGCTTATGTATCAGTACCTGTTTCGGTAACACTTACAGTCAACGCCTAACCAGAAGCCCGAAGCAAGTCCAGGGCAGCGAAACCATAACGAAAGAACAAAAAACAAGGTAACCGAGAAACAATTTACAGATACTACAGTGAGAATATTCTACTAAATGTCAGCGGATGAAATCCGTCAAGAATACCCTGTTCTTAACAAGGTAAAATTTTGGTTAGCACCTCTTCGAATCTACGTCTAACCCAACCCCGAAAGCAAGCTCAGAACAGCTAAAAACACATGAAAACAGCACAATCAAAATTCAGTCACAAATAAAAAAACCCGCCAGGTGCTTGTAGAAATGCCCGAACGGGAGGTGAGGCCGAGAGGCACAAAAAGGGATGAGAATTCAACGAAGAAGATTACTTACAGAGATTATCTGCGAGGGCGAGGGGAAGAGTTGGGCGAGAGGGGGAGGAAGGAGCGCAGGAGAGAGGACGGAGGAGAGCCATTCGAGCCTCTCCCGACACAGTGGATTGCGCCCAAAAGATAAAGACCCTCTTATTATTTTATTTTAATTTTAGGATAAAAAGGCTACGTATAATTATATTTCGAAGCTTTTATGGATGACCCGTTTTTATTTTGGCCTTGTCGGGTAGCGACTGCATGGATCTTTTTGGAGGATGACCCGGATCCGATTACGCTGTTTTCATATGGTTCGAGAATTGAGAGAAGCTCCAAACACTCTCGTTGACCTCGAGCACTTGACATGGCGATGGAGCTTGGAGCTTCCCTGTGGAAGCTCGGAAGCGATCTGCTTTCTTTAATCCAGCGGTTCCATCCTTCCCCACCGCCCTCCGACCTGCGAAGCTGCGCCGAAGGCGGCTTGGGGAAGCTGAAATCGATCCAGCAGCGGATTCGAGCGGTGCTCGACGACGCCGAAAAGAGGGAGGTCCGCTACGAGACTGACAAGCTCTGGCTGAAGGAGCTCAAGGAATTAGCGTTCGATGTCGAGGACGCCCTCGACTCCTACCACTACCAAATAATCAGAGCTGAGGTGGAGGCCAAAGCTTCTCTCAAGAGGAAGAGGTACGAAGACTGTGATGGCAGTAGAGTTAGAGATTTTGCTAGTAACCTTGATGATATCTCAAGTAAGGTACGAGCAATCTGCGAGAAGTATAGTGAGATAGCAAACACTCGAGATCACTTCAGGTTCACCGAAAATGATGGGGAGGTTCGGGCTGATGGGAGGAGTTATCCACAGATGACTGGCGCCATGGTGAATATAAAATCCATTTTTGGGAGGGAGAAAGAAACGATGGATATTGTCAGTTTCTTGTTGTCTGAAAATAGAGGGGAAATCAATCTTTCAGCCATCACGATCTTTGGCATGGGTGGAAAAGGAAAAACCACACTTGCACAGCTTGCGTACAACAATGATAGGGTTCAAAAATATTTTGGCGAAAAAGGTTGGGTGTGTGTGCCTCCAGAATATGACATAGCAAAGTTAACCAAATCAATTCTTGAGGCCTTCACTATGAAGCCATGTGGTCTTACTGAGCTCAGCACCCTTCAACATACTCTGAAGAATGTAGTGTGGCAAAAAAAAGTGTTGCTTGTTCTTGACAATGTGTGGGATATGCAGAGAAGTTGTTGGGAATCATTAATAATGCCTTTTATTGACGCTGACATAGTGAGAATTGTTATAACAACAAGACATCATGTCGTTCGTGAGAACACCCTGAGCGAGCCTTATCCTCTTAATGGACTGTCAGATGATGAATGTTGGTCATTATTCAAGTTTTATGCTTTCGGTGGTCAAAGTCAGAATGAGCAATCATATTTAGCTGAAATTGGAAAGAAGATTGTCCAAAAGTGTGATCGTTTGCCATTAGCGGTGAAAGCTCTTGCATGTCTTCTTCAGCATCAGACACGAGAATATTGGGATGATGTCTTAGAGAGTGATATATGGGAATTAGATAGAGAAATTGAAATCCTGCCAGCGCTTAGGTTGAGCTATAAGTACTTGCCTAGCTTTTTAAAGCCTTTATTCTTGTTTTGTTCGATGTTTCCAAGAGATCATCTCTTTGAAAAAGATGAATTAGTAAGGTTATGGATGTCACATAATTATATTCAGGCTAAAGGTAGAAAAAGAGTAGAAGATATCGGTCAGGAGTATTTCGATGAGTTATGGAGGAGATCATTTTTTGATGTTTTTGGAAAAACGACAAAGTACAAATTGCATGACATGATGCGTAGCCTAGCGCAATTTATTTCAGAAAGAGAATTTTACTCCGTATTGAGGGATGAACATGTTCACATCTCAGATGAAGTTCGGCACTTGTATGTGAAAAGCAAGGGTGAGATATTGCAAACCTTTTGCTTTAGTAGGCCAAGTGCGTTGAGAACATTACTGTATGAAAGACGAGACGCAGTGGTTCCAAAATTTCCTAGTGTTCTTCAAAAATTGAGATGCTTACAACATGTATTTACAGATTCAGTTGATGAATTGAACTCTTGCTATTTTGCCAGGCTTATTCATTTGCGCTATCTCCGAGTTTATGACAAAGAAGTTATTCAGTTTCCTATGTCAGTATGCCAGCTCTACAACCTTCAAACCTTGAACTTGGAGAACTGTGAAAAACTGCAAGAGCTTCCCAACGACATAGGAAATCTTGTCAACCTCCGGTACATTGGACTTTCCAATATGAATATCACAAGATTGCCAGAATCAATATGTGAACTCACCAGTCTGCAAAAGCTTAAGCTGAATGATTGTAAAAGCATCGGAAAGCTACCAAGTGGCATAGGCAGCCTTTTCCAACTTCGCCACCTTGGACTATGTGAAATGGAAATCAGTGAGTTACCTGAGTCAATATGTCACCTGACCGACCTGCAGTTATTAGATCTGAAAGGTTGTCGAAAGCTTTCCAAATTACCAATTAGCATTGGAAATCTTTGTAGCCTTGTGACACTGGAAATCACCAATACTCAAATTCAGGCATTACCAGAATCCTTGTGCAAGCTATCCAAACTGCAAAGGTTGAATTTATGTGGCAACTGGAATCTTAAAGGTTTGCCTGCTGGTTTTGCAGAACTTACCAACCTTAATCACCTTGATCTATATGATGTAGGAATCACTGAATTGCCTAAATGCTTATTTGGCCTTCCACTACAACATTTGATATTTCATTCATTCTGATGAATTTACTTAATTAACGGTTTGCAGAATCTTGTATCCTTGTAATATGTTAATACCTGTAAGAAGGTCAGTTAATATTCACTTGGGTCTGCAAATTGGCTGAATAGCTGTGCTTAAGTTGTTAAAATTATGACACTCTGGTGTTTACAATTAAGTGTCAAGTTACCGAGTGATTCAAAAATACACATATTACTCCAAAGTTTGATGAGAAGAAGATGGTGACTACTTTGCTTCATTTAGTTTCATTTGATTATATCTACTATGTAATTTGTTTGTAGGATTCATGCCACTGATTAATAGGCCTCCATTTCTTTTCTTGTTATATCTCTCATTCTTTTTGGTTGGAAGACAATAGCTGCTGGATGTTACTATTTTACAATTGTATCAATAATTGAATTCCATCTTTTAAAAGGGCCAGAAATTTAGCTGTCAGGCTTCAATGTGATTACCCTACGAGGTAAATGAGTAGCCTGATTTGAATTGCTCCTATGAAGCCCCTTTTCTGCCTGTTCCATCATGGATCATGGTGGAATGATAACTCCGCAAGGGGGAAGTCTATGCATTATAGAATAATAAGAATGGATTATACGTTAATTCTGCTGCTTTCTCAGAAAGCAAAGCCATTCTGACTGGGCTTAGAAGAGTGGAAAACAGTGTCTGAATGGTGAAATTTTGCATTCAGATTGTGCAAATGCCGTTAAAATGTTACGAGGCTCTCCTGAGTTTTAAAAAACTTAGCGGAGGCTCTTTCAAGTTTTAGCAGTCAAAGTGAAGATTATGTTTATCTACATGTTCTATCTCATCCTCTTGGTTTGCTTGTCTTCTCGTACTGTTGCTGTATCTGCGATTTCTATCCTACAATTTCTTTGCAGAAAGAAAAAGAACTACTAATTTCATGAATTGTTGTAGATCTTGCAATTTTGCGGTCATTTTCTTTCATATATCAGCGATCGTATGTCTTTGTTTATTTTGTATGGATTTTGTTTAGCAGCATGGATGAACTTAAATTTGATCTTACCCAAAATATGATTATCCAATTTTACTTGGTGAAAAATCGAAAAGATAAATTATTTTTTCTACTTTTATGGGAGGGAACATGATATGTTCAGCATTGGAGCTGAACATAACATGTTTTGTTTTGATTTTGGAACTGAACATGATGTGTGGGGCTGAGCATAACATGCTCAGTTCTCAAACTAAGCATGATCAAGTGTGTTCAGTAGCAACTGAACGTACCCTGGTCAAAAAATTTATTCTTTATGGGCAAAAATTGATACCTTTACGATGAAATTAAAACTAGAGTAGATACCTTTAAAACGAAATTAAAACTAGAGTAGAAACTTTTATATTGAAATTGAGGTAAAAAGTCCTAATAGCGGTAGTTTGAATGATAAGACTATGTTTTGTTAGAAGTTTATAGGCATGATAAGACCAACTGAACCTACTACCTTCACATAAGGAAGCGCATACTTTACGTTATAAGTTTATATCAGGTTTATAGGCATGAAATATTAATCACCCAACCAGCACAGACGGTCCAGGAATGTAAAATTTGTACTATATCATAACCTATAAAATTATTCAGCAGACCAACATAAGGATACCAAAGGATTAGAAGAGGCATAGAGGGCATACGTGCCTTTATCGGATACCCCACACAATCTCTGTATTAATTTTTTTTAAACTAAATCTTTTGGGAACAAAGCTTCCCAACACACGAAGCATGATCGTTGTGCAGTGATTCTTAGTAAGGAAAATTTTTTAGGTCTAGACCGTGCGGGTTTGATACCATCTATCATCATGTTTAATAAAAACTGGAGGTGCTAAAGGGACTATTAAAATAATAGATAATGAAGAAGTTCTTGCATTTTAGCGTTGAGGCATCACAGTTTTGAAATGTAATTATGTTTTTTATTAAGACGGAAGAAAACCTTCTCTCGGAAAAAAGAGAGAAGAAAACAGGAGATCGTTGCATACTTTCATGAAAATAAGCATTCAGAAACATGATCTGCCAGCAAAACATCCACTCTTTGATCCGTCTACATATCAATCAATCACTCATCAGATCTGTTTCTCTTATAAATAAGTCGAATTTGATCCAAATGCAGACAATAGATGCAGTTCTAATCAGCCAATTCTAGAACAAAATACTCTAGTTATTCCCTCGGTAACAACATATTCCATATATATATATTTAGCGGACATGAAAATTCATAAAGCACCTAAAGTTGTAGCTAAATCCCCTTCAAAAATTCGTTGCCTTCAACTCTGACAGTCCTCATCAAAGCTTTTGCAACCAAGAATCATTTTATGGAACTTGGGGGCTTTGACAATCCTTCCCAAAGTATTCATGACATCATATGGACAGCTCAAAAAATCTAATGGAGCAGGAACCATCACCAACAAGAGCCAGACTGTATTTCTGAACATTGTGTCTGTCAGAATGAGTTCCTCAGAATTGAGCCTTGCGGGGACGAAAGATGAACTTGATGAGCAACCAGGATGATTTAGTACTCCAATGTTTCTGTCCAATTTACAAATGTCAGCAAATCTTCTATTATGAGAGTTAGTGGGTCTCAAGGAATATAAGATTCACAGTAGAAAGTACTGTACCTTTTTGTTGTGACATCTTAATTTTGACTAAACTTGGAGGACGCCGTCTTCTTGCCTTTGTTGCATCTGTATGAGAGAAGATAGTACATGAAAAAAAAGGAGAGAAGTAAAGACTGCATCAGCTTGGTGAACAAAAAGTTTATAATTGCAGTATTTAAAATAACTTCTATATTAATTGTTATGATCACTAACGTTTCCATAGGCCTTTGTTTACTTCTCCTCCCCTATTAATCAAAGTCAATTCCCCTCTTCTAACCACAGCGTCTACTCATCTCCATTACATATTGTTTATACCATCTCAATCCATTTTATCCAATTTGATCAGTTGTGGGAGTTACACCTAGCAGTTCATGAAAAACATTACTCATCTGTTCTACTAGTCCAGCCGTATCATTCTCAGCACCCTAATATGACGGAACTAACATTTTTCAGATGATATTTCTTAATTGCAACATATATTCATTCGTAAAGCATAGCTAGTCTTATTACTGCCAAGTAAAACTTCCCTTTTAATTTAAAGAGCACATGGCATCACACGAAAATTCTCAAAGTCCCCCTTCACTTTAATCGCCTAGTTTTAACTCTATGAGCAATAATAGATTCAAGACATCAAAACTCATTTAAATTTACTAAATCACGAAAGCACACAGGAAGTGCCACTTGGTCCGCGTAAAACCAATGCTTGGTTGATGATATATACACACTGCCAACTAGAAGACTTATTTATATGTTGATACCTCAAACAAAATTTTACCTCAAAATAGCAACTTTTTCATACCGGTCGGCCATGTTGCGTATATATGTTGTTCCACATGCATATAGGAGGTTTAAAGTGCGGAACACTGATTCAATACTGCTGATAGTGTTTCATTGCAGTCACACCATTCAAATGCAGACAGGTCTACAAAACAGGAGTGTATATGAATCATTATCACAGACCTAATCATGGATTGCTTCCAGACAAAAGCTGCATGAACAAAAAAGTTGGTGCATGTTCTATCAACAGAGATTTTTTTGTAGCCGCCTACTCTAAGTCTCTTAAGCGCCTTTCTGCAGATCAAGTCCACCCTTGGTCATACATCAATACAGTTGAGAGGTTGAGACATGCATAATTATTCAGCCTACCAGGCAAGACATATTTGTGCACTTTGTACATATCTTCAGGAGTCGCAAATGTTGTGCTTATCCTTTCGTAAAAAAGAGAATGTTGTGCTTATGCTAAGATCAGTCAGGCATTCCGCAACTAGACAAGTTAACTTCCTTGTGCTTATACAGAGAAAAGCAGCAAACAATTAGACATGATCCGTATCCTGTGGCTGCGTTGTTCCGATAAGCAAAGAACCCTCTATGTCAAAATTCTAGCATCTGTCAAAAATTTTGGAATTCCAAATGAATATAGAAGACCATCATTTCCTACCAGCCTTTTTCGATAGTCTGACCAGAATTCTTATACTTGCAAGTAGCTCTCGATAGGTTTCTTGGTGCTTTTAAAAATCAAAGTTTCTAACTTGTCCAGTTCACCAATCTGTTTGGGCAGCACCTTGATTCCAACTTCAGACAGTTCGAGGTGGTAGAGGTTAATAAGGTTGCCAATGCAGCTGGGTAAATTCTGAAGATTTGAATTACCATTTAGATTCAGCTTTCCTAGGACAGAAAGCTGACATAATGACTGGGGCAACTCCCGGATGCTAGTCTCTGTGATTACCAGTTCATTAAGATGGGAAAGGTTTCCAATGTCACCAGGTAACTGAGAAAGCTTACGGCAGCCATCCAACTGGAGCATTTGCAGGTTAGAAAGCTGACATATCGATGCAGGCAACTCTGCAATTTCAGCATCACAGAGTTTGAGCTGAGAAAGCTTGGTAAGATATCCAATGCCACTAGGAAATGCTAAGAATCTTCTGCATCCTTCCATCTCAAGGGTTTCCAGGTTAGATAATTGACATAGTGACTCGGGCAAGTCTTCAATACTTGTACCAGATAGTACAAGGTGATGAAGGTTATTCAGGGCTCCAATCCCACTAGGTAGGTCAGAAAGGTTTCTGCAACCATTCAGCTTCAAAGTATGCAGACCTGACAGCTGACACATGGACTCAGGCAGGACTCTGATGTTTGTGTGAGAAAGTCCAAGGTAACTTAAGTTAGAAAGATTGCCAATATCACCGGGCAAATCTAGAAGGTTGCTACAAGTCATATCTAAGATCAGCAAACTAGACAAGCGACAAACTGATTCAGGCAATCTATTAATATTTGTATGAGTAACGCCAAGGAATTCAAGGTCAACAAGGTCTCCGATCCTATCAGGTAACTCCAGAAGCATTTTGCAATAATCCAATTTCCAGATTGGTAGTTTGGATAAGCAACAAACAGATTCAGGCAATCTTTTGATCCCTGTTCCACAAAGTCCAACATATTTAAGTTTTTTAAGCTCCCCGATACCGTCGGGTAGCTCCGTGAGATTTCTACAATAATTCAGAACCAAAGATTGTAGGTCGGACAACTGACAAATAGATCCAGGCAACATTTGAATGCTTGTTTCAGAAAGCCCAATATACCGCAACATCGAAAGGTTGCCTATGTCACTTGGCAATTCATTTAAATTGAAACATTTGTCTAAAATCATCATTTCAAGGTTATGAAGCTGGCGTATTGATTCAGGCAACCGTACCATGGATTCATCACAAATTTTAAGGTAGCGCAGATGGATTATGGTACAATCGACATTCAAGTATTCCTCATGAAGCATTTCCCTAAGTACTCCAGCGCCACCATGGCACATCAGTTCCAGTGCTCGCAAGTTCCTCATTGTCATGCCAAATAAAGATGAAAGACTCATGGCTGGTCTATCATCTAAGTTCCGATACAGGAAAGTCTGCAAAGCCATTGGTGTCTCCAAGGGGGAGACTAGTTCGCTACCAGTCACAAGTAAATGGTGAAAACCTTTAGAGATTCCACGTATTTCATACTCATATTCTTCCATGGCACAACATTCTCCTTTTGAAAGAGACTTTGCTAGGTCATATAACAAATCATGCATCACAAATCCTCCATCCCAAGATTCATCAAAGAATGACAATCTTTTCAACTGAAAAAAGTAGTCACATGCAACATCTTCCACTCTTTTACTACCTGTAGACTCCATATAACCTTGCGCCATCCACAAACTAACTAGTTCATATTTGTCAAACTTATAACCTTTAGGGAACATAGAACAGTAGAGGAAACATCGTCGGAGATAGATAGGCATGAGGTAGCAACTTAATATAAGAATCGGCAAAATTCCAGTTCCTTTTGCTTCCAATTTCCATGCTTCACTTTTTAGGACATTGGACCATGCCCACTCATTACTTCGGTAACCAAGAAGACATCCAAGAATTTTCACAGCCAAAGGCAAGCCCTTACAGTTATCTATAAGCTCCTTGCCAATCAAAATCAATTTTCTTTTGGTCTTGGGATTTATATTAAATGCACAATGTCATAGTAAGTCCCACGAAACATTTGGTCGCAAGCAATCAAGGTGATAAAATGAGGAATGTATAGATATGCTTGCATTCTCTACGTTCCGAGAAGTGGTGATAATCTTACCAATTTTGACCACAGATAGGGTAACTTGCAAGTTCTCCAATAGGCTTAGATCCTCAATATCATCCAGAACAAGGAGAAGCCTCTTCCTAGTAAGCTCTTCTTGTAGAACAGTTTGAATATGAGTTGGTTCTTTACTGTCACAAGGTTTGCCAGTTATGGAACTAAAGATAGTTTTCAATAACCTCCCACCATTGAGACTGTCAGCGCCATGAATCCATCCCCTTGCACTGAAATGCTCACATATAGTGGGATCAGTGTACACCAACTTCGCCAGTGTTGTCTTTCCAACTCCTGCAATGCCAACTATTGACATCACAGATAAATTACTCCTAGTGCTTCCATCTACAGCTGAAACGCTGGAACTTTTATCAGATAATAACCAGTTGATTATGTTCTCTTTATCACCATCTCTCCCGTATATTTGGCTAGTTGGTTGAAGGTGATTCTCCGTCCAATACCGTAACGTTGTTGCAGTAGTAGCTTTGTCTTCCTGAATATACTTCAGATCTTGAATCAAGTTCAAACACCCCATGATGTTTCTCATCCCCTTGTCTTCCGTATTGTGCAATCCTGCACTTGTTCCCACAAGCAGGCTTGTTAGCTTCTTGCAGTATGCTTCTCGATGTCCTCCAAGAATGCTGACTTGATCCAGAGGTGTTGAAACTGCTGATGTTCTATGTCTCAACAAAGATCTGTTGCTGATTTTTTTTGAATGATAAGACATGTTGCTGCTGAGAGGCTGTTTATGATCTGCTGACAGGCTGCTCCCACAAGCATCAACAAAAACCTCCGCTTGTGGCAGGGGTTTCGGTCCATCCGCGATCTTATCAAATATGCCGCCGCCACTAATACGTGATGACTGCATCTCAAGAGCCATAGCTGCTTTCACCTTGCCTCCTTCCATGTCGGCGCCGTCCGCGATCTCGAGAAGGTCGGGGCTATCCTGGGCGACGCTAGACCCCTTCATCTTTTTCTTCGCGCTATGCCGGATGCGAATGCGGGGGGTGGGACTACCAGGAGCGGCGGGGGCGTTATCCCTATCGGCCATCGCCGTCGCGTCAGCTCTCTACCGCCAAATTCTGTCTAGTCTCTCCTCCTCTTCTCAAATATAATCCAAACAACACAAAGAGATATCTCCTTTTCTTTTGGTGTGCTCCGATCCGAGCTTTGCTGCTACTTCCATCAGCTATAGAAGCCTGCAGAAAACCATATCAAGGAAGCGCAGGTTTTTAGATTTCTTCTATACAAACAGCTAATGATACTCCTTATCATCAATGAAACAGTTAATGATACTGACCTCAAAAATCCTGTATCACGGAAGAGAAGAATTCGATCAATATATCGGTCTCCAAAAACAGCAAGAAGCAAATATGTATTCTTTGCCTTCAAAACTTTATTGATCAAGAGCAGATATGGAAGGTGAAGAACAAACTGTGCAGGGTCCTCTTTTCTATTACTATTTGACAAGACACGGATGGATCTACCCGTGACAATTTTAATAAGATGGAAAAATTCGTACGAAATTAATTTTTTATTCAAGTTTTAGCACAATCACTTTGAAATCCACCGTTCAGATTTACTCACCCAACCTTAGGATTAATAATATATATATATAATAGTAATTTTAAAATGAATAATTAGAAAAAAGGAGAAATTAATAGATTATGTTTAAGTCTGATAAACTAAAAAAATATATTAGGTAAAATTAAGATTTAACTTACTTTGATCTTAACTATATTTTATTATAATAGAATACAAATAAGCACTAAGTAACTAAGAACTCACCAAAGTTGCACTTGAGTAAAGATAGAAAGAGGACTCCTACTTTTTTAAAATCTAAAGACTAGGTGAATATTTTATGTTTTTCTGATAAAGTATAAGAACTGAGTGGGTAGCATCAGTATTTCAGAAATAATATAAAAGGGCAGTTCTTCTGTTTGTTGCTGACAAACTCTGCCCAAGTTTTACAGATTCATGAATCAGGATTATGAGATTACAGAGAAAAGCATACTTTGATCAAGAGGACGAGAATTAGATAATCCCTGTATTTGTATCACCGGAAGCAAGGACTTCTAAAGGCATAACTGCATTGTTACTAACGATATAGAGAAAGAATGTAAAGTAAAAAAGCATAATTTAGGATATGAAAGTAGGACTAAAGACTCTCAGAAAATTGAGTACCGGAGGCATCAAAAGCCATTGAACATGAGGAAGTATAAGATGGTTTACCAACAAAGAAAAATACAGAGAAGTACAAAAGAATATATATATTTGTTTATATATGTGTGTATTCAGTACTTCTAATAAGTGAGGCCACGTGCTTTGCAATATACTCAATAAATTCATGGTGACATTAGTTACTAGAAATAAATTTGATCCTTAATGATGCTAGAACAAGTTGACATATTTTTCTTTAGTTCATGGTGACTGCAGATACAACCTACATTAATCTTTGCACCACAAGTTTCTCAAAAATAGCTAGCCGAATGGCCACAGTATCACTGTTATGAATTCCAAAAGCACTCTGAACAGGAATGCATTAAGTAAAAACTGGGTTTATGCAGCATGATTATTCTCTTGAACATCGGAAGCAGCTTATTTGTTGGTAATGAAATAACAGTTTTTTAAAAAAAATAGTAATGAAATAACAGCTGTCATGGTTTCCTTATAATGTCCATTCATCAAATAGTGGAATTAACATAACATACCAAGAGAGAACAAACTTAAAGATGCAACAAGATAACCTGCATTGTTCCCGGTAACTGTCACTCTTTGGCAAGAAAAACTTTCTAGAGGCAGACACTCCAAGCTCAATATCCGGCTCAGAGACAACACTCTTCTGAGCCTCCGGTACTCAATTTTCTGAGAGTCTTTAGTCCTACTTTCATATCCTAAATTATGCTTTTTTACTTTACATTCTTTCTCTATATCGTTAGTAACAATGCAGTTATGCCTTTAGAAGTCCTTGCTTCCGGTGATACAAATACAGGGATTATCTAATTCTCGTCCTCTTGATCAAAGTATGCTTTTCTCTGTAATCTCATAATCCTGATTCATGAATCTGTAAAACTTGGGCAGAGTTTGTCAGCAACAAACAGAAGAACCGCTAATCGAACAAAAGGGCAGGACAAAAGAATATATTCATTTTTAACTCAGAGCCCTCAGACCAATCGATCAAGAGCGGCAAATTTGAATGTTACTTCAACTACTCTCCACCACGAGAGAAGTTTTTTTAAGTGTCCTATTTCTTTATATTATAACGACGTTGCTGCACTCCACCAGTGGGCATCCTCATTCAGATCAAAATTCCTTCTTCTTTTTTCCCCCGAGAGAATCCGCTTTGCAGAATCGCTAGAATTCCTCGTACAAATTCTCTCTACGTCCTCCCCTTCACCCCTCCGCTGGCTCGAGAGAAGTCGAGCGACTCGAAAATTGCTATTGAATAATATCATCACGTTATTCTATTTTATTTTACTTTTATGCCTTTCGCATTTTATCGCAAAACAATGAAACTTATTCGCATTCCATCAGGCCAGACAATTAACTTTTTAGTTTCAATTCCCAACAAACTTATTGAAAATTAATATAATATATAGTTATGAATAATAGGGCTTACAGATATATAACACACTTATTGAATTCAGATTATGAATAATAGTTCTTTCAATCGTCAAATAATTCAAATAGATATATCATATAATCCACGTCAACATTCAGCCAAATTTAAGAAGTCTTACTCTTCAAAACATATAAAAAGTCTTAGGTAAATCTTCTCAAGTCCAGTGTGCAGAAAAAATAAAAATACAAATCATGACAATTTTATCACTCATGGAGAAACCATAAAAATAATTACTCGGCTACTTCCTCATCTAGTATCGATTTCTTTGTCCTAAGAGTCTTCAACTATGTACTGGTCAACAAGAAAAGGCCATTTCAGTTAACCAAGTCCTTCAGAAACACACATCACCTCCATCAACCTGCAGGCATGCCCTGTTCCGTAGTCTGTAAAAATTGCCGACCATCATGATGTTGGAGCATCTGCAGTGTAAACTGTAGAGCAGACATGTAATTTCAAACTTGGATGTGAAACTATTTCATTAATTCGCTTGCAGTGGTATTTAATTTCCCAGTGGCCTTCTTCAGAATCCTCGCATAAAAAGAGAGTGATATCATCTACTTGGAATCAACGTTAGAGGACAGAAGCTGGAACTGATGCTTGGATACTACTGTATATGCACATGCAATATTTGGTGCAAAACCAAACCAAAATGATACTTTTTTTTAAAATGCATGCTGACATCTTTAGAAGTAACCAGTTTTTGAAGCGCAAGTCAAGTTATCATTCTCAGATAATGCGGAAAAAGAACTAAAATATTCACCTGCATAAACACCAATTAGCTGCCACAGTTTCCCTTCTAGTTTCAATCTGGCATGCAGTCCACAATCTGAAGTATCACCTGTTTAGTTGCTTACTGAGCATGTTTATGCTTGCTGAAACACGTAGTAGGTTTTTATTTGCTCGCAAAATTAAGCTTTACTAGTTTGGTCAATTTGCTAATGTTACCAGGCAGCTTCTTAATTCCAACCTCAACGAGTTCAAGGTGGGTGAGGTTATTAAGGTTTTCAATGCCGGGGGGAAATTCTTCAAGGTTCTTATTACCATTTAGCTTCAACTTCCTCAGCTTAGCAAGATGACACAAAGATTTAGGCAACTCTCTGATTTCTGTCTCTGTGATTTCAAGCTCATGGAGATTTGAAAGGTCCCCAATGTTATCTGGCAATTGAGAAAGCCTATAACAACCATTTAGTTCCAAAGTTACTAGATTAGACAACCGGCAAAATGATGTAGGCAACACTGAGATATCTGTATCAGAGAGTATTAGATGACCCAGGTTAATCAGATTCCCCATATCACTAGGTAAACTATGGCATCTTCTGCAACCATCAAGCTCCAGTGTTTGCAAGTTTGACAACTGACAAAATGACTCAGGTAACACTGTGATATCTGTGTCAGAGAGTATAAGGTGATGAAGTCTAGTGAGAGCTCCAAATAGACTAGGTAAGTGGGAAAGATTTGTGCAACCATTCAGCTTCAAAGTATGCAAGTTCAGTATATGACAAAATGACTCAGGCAGAACATCAATGTTAGTGTGAGAAAGTCCAAGGTAATTTAATTTGTAAAGCTTACCAATGTCAGTAGGTAACTCTTGAAGATTGCTTCCAGCCATATCTAACTTCAGGAGGTTGAGCAAGCCACAAACAGAGCTAGGTAATCTTTCAATTCTTGCACCAGTAACTTCAATCTCTTCAAGATTAACAAGGCGCCCAATGTGGCTAGGCAACTCCACAAGAGCCTTGCAATTATCTAGTTTCAACATTTTCATTTTTAAGTAACAAATAGATTCCGGCAACTTTGTGATGTTTGTTCCAAAAAGTCCAAGATTTTGAAGTAATATTAGATTCCCAATGTGCATCGGCAGCCCACAAAGACTTTTGCCATAGTCCATTATTAACGATTGTAGGTTGGACATTGACAAACAGATTCAAGCAGCATTTTGATGTTCACATTGGAAAGCCCAAGATGTCGCAGGTTAAAAAGATTACCAATTTCACTGGGTAGCTCTCTTAAATTTGAGCAATTCTTCAAAATCAATGTCCGAAGATAATGGAGCTCGCATATCGATTTCGGTAGATGTTTAATACATGTATCATAAATTTGAAGATAGCTTAAGTGAACGAGCTCTCCAAAGTACAATGATGATAAATCTCTCCCATGAGTTGCTTCCTTTAAAGTAAAGTCCTCGTGATATTTCAGTAGTAAGGTCCGCAAGCACTTCATTCTCGAAAAAGTCGAAAGATTCTCGGGTATCTTGCCATCTGAGAGTCAATATCATCCAGAACAAGGAGAAGCCTCTTACTTTTAAGCTCTTCTCGTAGAACAAGTTTGAATATGATTTGGTTCTTTACTGTCACAAGGTTTGCCAGTTATGGAACTAAAGATAGTTTTCAATAACCTCCCACAATTGAGACTGTCAGCGCGATGAATCCATCCCCTTGCACTGAAATGTTCACATATAATGGGATCAGTGTACACCAACTTCGCCAGTGTTGTCTTTCCAACTCCTGCAATGCCAACTATTGACATCACAGATAAATTACTCCTAGTGCTTCCATCCATAACTGAAACGCTGGAACTTTTATCAGATAATAACCAGTTGATTATGTTCTCTTTATCACCATCTCTCCCGTATATTTGGCTAGTTGGTTGAAGGTGATTCTCCGTCCAATACCGAAACCTTGTTGCAGTAAGATCTTCGTCTTCCTCAATATACTTCCGATCTTGAATCATGTTCAAACACACCATGATGTTTCTCATCCCCTTGTCTTCCGTGTTGTGCAGTCCTGCACTTGTTCCCACAAGCAGGCTTGTTAGCTTCTTGCAGTATGCTTCTCGATGTCCTCCAAGAATGCTGACTTGATCCAGAGGTGTTGAAACTGCTGATGTTCTATGTCTCAACAAAGATCTGTTGCTGATTTTTTTTGAATGATAAGACGTGTTGCTGCTGAGAGGCTGTTTATGATCTGCTGACAGGCTGCTCCCACAAGCATCAACAAAAACCTCCGCTTGTGGCAGGGGTTTCGGTCCATCCGCGATCTTATCAAATATGCCGCCGCCGCCACTAATACGTGATGACTGCATCTCAAGAGCCATAGCTGCTTTCACCTTGCCTCCTTCCATGTCGGCGCCGTCCGCGATCTCGAGAAGGTCGGGGCTATCCTGGGCGATGCTAGACCCCTTCATCTTTGTCTTCGCGCTATGCCGGATGCGAATGCGGGGGGTGGGACTACCAGGAGCGGAGGGGGCGTTATCCCTATCGGCCATCGCCGTCGCGTCAGCTCTCTACCGCCAGATTGTGTCTAGTCTATCCTCCTCTTCTCAAATATAATCCAAACAACACGAAGAGATATCTCCTTTTCTTTTGGTGTGCTCCGATTCTAGCTTTGCTGCTACTTCCATTAGCTATAGAAGCCTGCAGAAAACCATATCAAGGAAGCGCAGTCCCTCTCATTAGAGCTCTATACGGAAGGATCAAAACCATATCAAGGTTATTCTTTTTCATCTCAGCGCCCTCAGAGTCAGAGTCAGATCGATAGATCCAAAGCGGCATATTTGAATGTTTTTTCAACTACTCTCACTCCACGAGATAAGTTTTTTTAAGTGTCCTATTTCTTTATATCATAACGACGTGGGCTCCACCTTTGAGTGATTAAAAAAAGTACATAAAACTTAAGTCAAAATTGAAGCTTAAACTTATCTGAGCGGAAATAATCCAAATTAAACCCATCCTTCTAATAAAATAACTCCGTCCCTCGGTCCCTCATCTTCCCCGGTTGGCCGCCTGTGTCCTTTCTGTAGACCGCCGGTTGGTCCGTGTCCTCCCGACGTCGATGGCCACCCACCCGCGTCCTTCTCGATGATAATCACACGTGTCTTCTCGACGACGACCGCTCCCGTTTCTCCGACGGCCGCCTGCGTTTCCCAGATTACCGCCCGCGGCTTCCCGACGACCTCTCGCATCTTCCCTGACCACCGCCCGCGGCTTCCGCACAGTCGTCTGAACGTGAAGGACGGTGCTCACTCCGCCAGTGGGCACCCTCATTCGGATCAAAATTCCTTCTTTTTTTCCCCCTCGAGAGAACCCGCTTTACAGAATCTCTAGAATTCCTCGAGCAAATTCTCTCTACGTCCTCCCCTTCACCCCTCCGTTGGGGTGAGAGAAGTCGAGCGACTGGGAAATTGCTATTGACTCATATCATCACGTTATTCGCAAAAACAATTAATCTTATTCGCATTCCATCAGCCCAAACAATTAAACCTATTAGTTTCAATTCCCAACAAACTTTATTAGCACAGAAACGTAAAATGAAGTTTTCCGTTATTTGAGTTCACCATTTGCCAAGTCTGATATAAAGTAGAGGAAGCTTTCCTACCGATTCAGGCATCGGGTAAACTCCCGTGTCACCCAGTTCAAGGTAACGAAGGCTAACGAGGTCTGCAAACTCACCGGGCAAATGTCTCAGTCTCCAGTTACCAAACAGGTTCAGCCTCTGCAGTTCAGACAACCTGCACAGGGATTCAGGCAGCTCCTCAATATCAGTATTAGTGATTTCCAACCTTAGAAGGTTGCGAAGATTTCCAAGGCTTTCTGGTAACAGGGTAAGACTCCGGCAATTGCAAACCTCCAACAGATGCATGTTCGTCATTCGGCAAATCGACTCAGGCAAGTTCCTGATCTCCAACTCGCAAAGTTGAAGTTCGCGGAGGTGAATAAGATTGCAGATGTCGCCTGGCAACTCTTCAATGCTTCTGCAATCAACCACTTCCAACTTTTGCAGGTTTGTGAGTTTAAGCACTGAATCAGGCAAGCTCTTGATGCCTAAGCTGAAGAGTCCAACGTAGCGGAGGTTAACAAGATTTCTTATGCCACAGGGCAGCTCTTCAAGATTTACACAGTTATCCAGGATCAAGCTTTGCAGGTTGTAAAGCTGGCACACCGACTCGGGAAACCTTGCGATTTCTTTGTTGTAGACTCGAAGGTAGCGCATGTGAATAAGTCGGGAAAATTGCAAAGAATTTGGTTCGTTCACAGCAAAACCATGTTGCAAGCACCGCACATTTTGAAGTTTCTGGGGAATTCTTGGGACCGTATCATTCAGTCTTTCGTACAGCAACGTTCGAAGGGCATTTGGGTTCTTCAAGTTGAGGGAGTCCATAAATTCGCCCTGACCTTTCACGTATAAATGACGAACTTCTTCGGAGATTTCAACACGATCTGTGCTCTCTGCTGCATGGAATTCTCCTGATGAGATCGATAGTGCCAGATTGCGGAACATATCATGCATTTTATACTTCGAGGTTGGGTTATCGACGTGGAAGAATGATCTCTTACACAACTCATCGAAGTACTTTTCACCGATATCTTCCACTCTTTCATCACGCTTGGGCTCAATGTAGTTGTGCGCCATCCATAACCGGACCAACTCATCCTTCTCAAATGAATAATCTCTAGGGAAAACAGAGCAGCAGATGGATTGGCAAGTACTTATAGCTCAACCTAAGAGCTGCCATGATCCTGTTGTCGTTGTCTGATTCCCATATATCACTTTCTAGGACATCTTCCCAACAGTCCTTTCGTGTCTCGTGCCAAAGAAGACCTGCGAGAACTTTCACTGCCAGTGGCAAGCCGTCGCACTTGCCGACAATCCGCGCAGCAATCTGAGTGAACTTTTCCTTTTCAGTCAAATCCCAACCTACGAAAGCAAAATGCTCAAACAAGAGTCGGCATTCGTATTCCGGCAAGAAATCGAGAGCATATATCTTGCCGTTGGTAATCTGGGCGACGGTTTCATTGGTTGTCGTCACGATGATCCTTACTTTCTCTGCGTCTGCAAAGAATGAAACTAACGACTCCCAACAGCTCCGCTGCATATTGCACACACCGTCAAGGACAAGCAACACTTTCTTTTGCCAAAAAACATGCTTGAGCGTCTCTCGGAGTTCCCCCATCTTGCTGATGCTGGACGAGCTCCAATTGGTCGTAACAGCTTCAAGGACTGACTTCGTCAGCAGAGTGGAATCGGAATCTGGAGGAACACTGATCCAACCCTTTCGATCAAAATTTTCCGTAACCCTGCGGTCCTTGTATGCGAGCTGCGCTAGCGTGGTCTTGCCTTTCCCCGACATGCCCACAATAGAAATGACAGAAAAAGTACTGCCTCTCCTGTTTTCTGATAAAAGAAAACGGATCACCTCCCTCTTCTCCGTCGTCCTCCCAAAAACGGAGCTTTCGTCGACCATGGAGGAGGTCAACTGCGGCAGAGAGCAACTTCTTGCCCTATCCGCTGGAGGTTCTTCAGCTTCTTCTAAGCGGAAGTGAGCTGAGGCCTCCAATATCTGGTCGTAGCTATCACAGATCTTCTTTATGCTGTCTAAAATCCTCCAGTTTATATCCATAACGATGCTGTCTTGGAGAATATTTAAAGGCAAAAGGGACTCGGCAAGCTTGAATACCTCTTCATATCTCATCCTCTTTCGAGGTATCTGATCTGCTTCGTTTTCCATCTTCGATCGCAGGACTTCGTAGTGGTAGGCGTCGAGGACGTCCTCGGCGTTGTAGGCCACATCCTTGAGCTGCTTGAGCCGGAGCTTCTCCATCTCGAGCCGAATCTCGGTGCGCTCCGCTTCTTGGAATTCGTATTGGATATTTTTAAGAATCGTCATGAGCTTGTCCAGGCCGTCCTCGAACCCGTCTCGGGAGGAGGATGGCGATCGAACTCGCTGACTTAGGAATCCCAGAAAGGCTTTGAGGGAGAAGAAGGAGGAACAGGCGAATTCAGTAGCCATTGCAGATGCTGCAGCAGCGCCCGGAGGGGAAATCTGTAAAGGGAAGAATAGACTGATAGAAGTCAACGGAAGGCACAGCAGGTCTTCGGAGTCTCGACAAAAATTTGGGGCATGACGGATTCTACTATTTAAAATAATTATTATGATCAATCAAATAATCGTTTTACTAAAATAATCGATCGACTTCCCTTTTCCGTACTAGCCAACTTAAAATATTAATTTAATAAAATGACTCAGTAAAAATAATTTTTAACAAATTGACCATTCAACCCTCAAAAAGTTGACCTATTTTTATTCATGAAAATTTGAACGCCCATCCCGATCCATGCACTCTCGATCCCTAGTTCGACCGCCTCTCGCCCGCACCAGTTGGACCGTCTTCTTTCTCCCGACGCCGGCCTCCTTTGCTCTTCCTTCCCTGAATCTCCTCACCTCTTCTATTCCTCCTCGCGCCGACCGCTTCCTCCTCCCCCTGCTACTCGCAACACCTTTGTTCCAGCCTCACCGCGAAGAGGGCAAGTTAAATTTGCAAGAGCCAGGCGCCGGTGCACGGGGGCGGGGATCTACAGAGAGTGTGGGGCGGCAGAGAAGGTTGGAGAGGAGGAGGAGGGGGAAGAAGTCAGAGGAGATGGCAGGGTCATCACCTGCGATGTGGCGCGCGCGCGTAAAGAAGTAGATAGGAGAGGAGGAGGAGGAGGAGGAGGAGGAGGGAAGGAGGATTGTTGAGGGGGGTGGGGATGGGAGACAGTGGGCATGGGAAGAAGCAGAGGAGTGAGGGTGTCGGAAGAAGTCCAATGAGGATGGATCGTTTCGCCGGAGCCGGAAGAAAGGAGGGAGGGTCGCCGGCGTCGTTGGCGCGTGGGGAGAAGGAATAGAGGAAGTTACGAAATCAAGGTCGCGGACGACCATAGATCGAAATCGAATTGCGGACGACGACGTCGTCGGCATCGCTGGCGTCCGGCCCCCGAGACGTCCAGAAGGGGGCGGGGGGACTGCGAAGTAACAGAGGAGGCGATGCGGGCGAGAGGCACCGTGTCACCCCTCTCCACCAAACCCGCTCCTCCTTCCACGCCACCTGCAGTTGACCAAGCCCCAACCAAGAGAAGGAGCGGACGCCCACCAAAGATGTGTTCCCTCGGGGATATATATGCCCGGACACAGAGGATAGGATAGCAGAATCCTTCGCTTGTTTCAGCCCTTCCAAGAGAATAAGGAATCCTCGAGAGAAAGTGAGAGAGAGACTGTACGCCGGTTGGGGCGGTCCTCCATCCCGCCCTCCGACACTACTTCGTAAGCCTCTTCTATAAGAAATAACATTCTATTTGTTCCTTCTCTTCTCTCGTCGCTCCCCTGTTTTCTTTGCCCTCCGTGAGAGAGGGAGAGGCTCGTAGGCAACGGCGCCCCTCTTGCCTACGCCGCACGGGGTACCTGTTCGAGCAAAGCAGTCCCTGCAGAAGGACCCCATGACAACTGGTATCAGAGCCAAGTCCCGACCTTGGCAACTGCTCGAAGGACGGGGAAGCTCTCCAAGCTTCGCAATACTCGATCGCTCGAGGAATACCGTAGCCACACTCCCGCCCCCGTCGTCGAACATGGTGACAAAACAACAGCTCGAACAACTGGAGGAGCGCGTGGCCTGGATAGAAGCGGCGATAGGACCAGATCCAGCCCTAAACGCGACCCCAGGGGGCACGATCAATGCGCGCTTAGGCGAACTCCTCCGAGCGGTGGCCCAGCTACGCGAGGAGCCTGCGACGATCCATCCGCCATCCGACCGAGGCAAGGCTTCGACCTCCGATGGCTCGAGCGACTCACGCGTACAAGAGCTCTCCCAGACGGTGGCCCGCCTTCGGGAGGAGCTCGAGGAACTGCGGTGCACCACCGCCCGACCCCTCAACGTGGCCTTCCCACCCGGCGTCGTCACCATGGAAGTGTTTCAGGCCGAGCTCCAGAAGGTGCGCCAGGAGCTCCGCCTCAGCAACGAAGTACGCCTGCGAGTCCCCACGAAGGTCCGAGAGCCTCAAACCTTCGCAGGGGCGAGGAATGCGAAGGCCCTAGAGAACTTTCTATGGGACATGAACCAGTACTTCAAGGCCACGAGGACCGCCGAAGAGGACAAAATTTCCATCGCAGCCACCTATCTGGACGGGGACGCAAAGCAATGGTGGCGCATCCGGTGCGAAGCCCACCCCGATGGCACAGTCGACGAACCCGAAGACTGGCAGGAGATGGTAAGGGAACTCCGCGAGCGATTTCTCCCAGGCAACACCACCTGGGTCGCCCGCAAGAAACTTCGAGAATTGTACCAAAGTCGCTCCGTCAGGGACTATGTACAGGAGTTCAACAACCTCCGAATGGACATCCGGGATATGTCCGAACAAGACTTATTGTTCGCCTTCATCCACGGACTCCAGCCAGCCCCACAGAACGAATTGATTCGCAGAGGAGTCTCCTCCCTTCGAGAGGCGATCTCCCTTGCCGAGAGCCTCCAAGACCTACGGCTAGGGGCGCCCCCCCCCCCCCCCCCCCCCCCCACGCCGGCAGCTCCCGGGTGACCCAAAATAGGGGTCCCGGACCAGGAGCGCAAAGGAGGGGAGGGGGAGGAAATTGGCGGCGACCACAACCATCGTCCCCACCCGGCCGCGACTCACACCGCGAGCTGAACACTGGAGTCACGCGGAGCGAACCCCGGCGTCAAGAAGGTTACCCAATGCTGACCTATCCCCGACGGGAGAGGACGGCCGCACCAATCGTCCAGGAGGAAGAGTCCGAAGCTCCAGAAGAGGACCCTACGGACAACGAACTAGCACGGGTGACGCCCGTGCAAAGGCTCAATGCAGTAAGAACGGAACCAAGCACACATCTAATGTATATCTCCCTTCGTGTGAAGGAGCAATGTTGCAGGGCCATGGTGGATACTGGAGCCACCCACAATTTTATGCGGGAAGAACTGGCAGAACGACTGGGGCTGAAGATCGAACCTAGCACCCTGCGAATGAAGACGGTGAACGCAGCTGCGTCCAAGGTCACAGGAGAGGTGCGACAAGTCGACATCCAAGTCGGGCCCTGGAGAGGACGAACCAACCTGACCATAGCGGCGATGGACGACTTCGAATTTATCTTGGGAACGGAGTTCCTCCTAGCATCCAAGATGGCCGTCGCCCCACACATGGGCGGTCTTCTGATGATGGACGAACACGGCCCCGGCTTCACACTCGCCCTACCACCGACCGGACGCCGACCCACAACCACGTCGGACCTCTACCTCACGGCGATGCAGTTGGCGAAAGGGGTGCACAGGGGCGAACCTACACTTGCCGTCGCCATCTGGGAACCAAACCCATCCCCGGAGGAGCTGCGTCCACCGCCCACGGCCATCACAGCGCTCGTCGAGACCTTCCGGGACCTCATGCCGGCGGAACTCCCAAAATCTCTGCCCCCTAGAAGAAGTACGGACCACCACATCGACTTGATTCCCGGCGCCCGGACCCCGGCCCAAGCACCCTATCGAATGGCGCCAACGGAACTAAACGAACTAAAACGACAACTCAATGATCTTCTCGACGCCGGGCTGATCCGACCCTCGATCGCCCCTTTCGGCGCCCCCGTCCTCTTCCAAAAGAAGAAAGATGGAAAGCTCCGGATGTGCGTCGACTACCGGGCCCTCAACAAGGTGACGATCAAAAATCGGTACCCGAACCCACTCATCGCTGATCTCTTCGACCGGCTGACGCACGCGCGAGTATTTTCAAAGCTCGACCTCCGTTCCGGATATTGGCAGGTCCGGATAGCCGAAGGAGACGAAGCCAAGACAACCTGCGTCACTCGGTACGGCTCCTACGAATTTCTTGTCATGCCTTTCGGTTTGACTAATGCACCAGCCACCTTCTGCAATCTCATGAGCAACGTGTTCCACGACTTCATCGACAAGTTCGTGGTGGTGTACCTGGACGACATCGTCGTCGACTCCGAGTCCGAGGTCGAACACCTCCTCCACCTCCGACAGGTGTTCGAGAAGCTACGAGAACACCAACTCTACATACGCGAGGATAAGTGCGAATTCGGGCAAACGACAATCTCCTTCCTCGGCCACAAAATCGGGAGCGGAACCGTGCGAATGGACGAACAGAAAGTACGCGCCATCCAGGAGTGGAAGCAGCCAAAAACCCAATCGGAGTTGCGTTCCTTCCTCGGATTCACCAACTACTATCGACGGTTCATTGAGGGGTATTCAAAAATCACGGCGCCCCTCACTGACTTGCTGAAAAAGAACCAAGACTGGATATGGACAGGCGACCACGACGCGGCATTTGAAGCTCTAAAGAACCACATGACAACAGCACCCGTCTTGGCCCTACCGGACTTTCAGCAACCATTCGAGGTGACAACGGACGCATCGGACCAAGCACTCGGGGGAGTGCTCACTCAAAGGGGACACCCGGTCGCATATGAAAGCCGAAAACTAAACAAGGCCGAGCAAAACTACAGCGCCCACGAGAAGGAAATGTTGGCGGTCGTTCATTGCCTCCGCACATGGCGCGTCTACCTCCTCAGTAACCCATTTATTGTTTTTACAGACAACGTGGCAAATACATACTTCCAAACACAACGCAAATTGTCGGCAAAACAGGCGCGGTGGCAGGAGCAACTGGCGGAATTTGACTTCACCTGGGCACATCGCGCCGGGAAACATAATAGAGCGGCTGACGCCCTTAGCCGTAAGGTCCACGCCATCACCCGGACCCACAGCGACACCCGACAACAGCTGCAGGCAGCAGCCACCGCTGACCCCTCCTACCAACGACTACTCCGGCAAGTCGAGCAAGGAATAACAAAAAAATACGAGAAGGACCCAGACGGACTCCTTCAAGTGCAGAAAGGACGCACATTCGTACCTCACTCCCACCAACTTCGGAGAATGCTTATATCTGAATGCCACGACACCATGTGGGCAGGACACCCCGGCGTCGCTCGCACGCTCGCCCTCCTCAGTCAATCGTACTATTGGCCAAAGATGGAGGATGATGTGGAACAATACGTGCGAACCTGCCTCACCTGCCAAATCGACAAGACGGAGAAGCGCAAAATCGCAGGACTCCTCCAACCCTTGCCCGCGCCAAGCCGACCATGGGTGTCGGTATCCATGGACTATGTTAAGTCCTTCCCTAAAATCAGCGGCTTCTCTGCGGTCCTGGTAGTAGTTGACCGATTCAGCAAGTTCGCCATTTTCATACCCACTACCGAGCAAGTGACCGCCGAGGAAACTGCCGGCCTGTTCTTTCACCATGTAATCAAATACTTCGGCCTCCCCGAAGACATCATCAGTGATCGAGATGCCCGATTCACCGGGCGATTCTGGACAGAGTTATTCCGACGCCTCGGAACAAAACTCTGCTTCTCCACCGCCAACCATCCTCAAACGGATGGACAGACAGAGAGAACCAACGCACTTCTCGAAGAGTACCTGCGTCACTTCGTCACCGCCAGCCAAGACAACTGGGTGGAACTCCTCGACACAGCGCAGTACTGCTACAACTTACAGAAAAGTGCCGCCACCGCCAAGTCTCCCTTCGAAGTCGTATTTGGACGACCCGCCCTCAACCCCCTCGAACTAACCAAGACCTCCTTTGCAGACCGTTGCCCTGCAGCGTCCCAATTCCTCGAAGATCGACGACAACTCTGGGAGGAGAACAAGGAGAACCTCGAAAAAACCCAGCGACGCATGAAGAAATATGCGGACCATCACCGACAGCACCGCGAATTCAACGTCGGCGACGAAGTGCTCCTAAAGGTGACCCCCCAAATGTGGAAGAGGGTCCGAGGCACCCACAAGCACAAAGGATTAATGCCCAAGTACGACGGACCGTTCCGCATCACCAACAAAGTCGGCGCAGTCGCCTACACGTTGGAGCTGCCCCCTCGCCTCAAAATTCACCCCACCTTCCACGTCAGCGCCTTGAAGCCGTTCCACCAAGACCGCGACATGGAGCGACTACAACAGGACCGCACCCCGCTCACCGTGACCAAAGGACCCGCACCGCGTGCAGAAAAAATCCTCGGACAACGGAGCATTCGGCCCGATGGACTCCACGAATACCTTGTCCGATGGAAGGGAGCACCGACGGCAGAGGACAGCTGGGAGCGGGAAGAGGCCCTCCGGAAACACGGGCGGTTAATTCATGAGTACCTGCAACAGGGGACGACGGGGACGTCGTCCAGCTCCGGCGGGGGAGGAATGTCACCCCTCTCCACCAAACCCGCTCCTCCTTCCACGCCACCTGCAGTTGACCAAGCCCCAACCAAGAGAAGGAGCGGACGCCCACCAAAGATGTGTTCCCTCCGGGATATATATGCCCGGACACAGAGGATAGGATAGCAGAATCCTTCGCTTGTTTCAGCCCTTCCAAGAGAATAAGGAATCCTCGAGAGAAAGTGAGAGAGAGACTGTACGCCGGTTGGGGCGGTCCTCCATCCCGCCCTCCGACACTACTTCGTAAGCCTCTTCTATAAGAAATAACATTCTATTTGTTCCTTCTCTTCTCTCGTCGCTCCCCTGTTTTCTTTGCCCTCCGTGAGAGATGGAGAGGCTCGTAGGCAACGGCGCCCCTCTTGCCTACGCCGCACGGGGTACCTGTTCGAGCAAAGCAGTCCCTGCAGAAGGACCCCGTGACACACCGGCGTGGGCGGGGAAGAGGAGTCGCTCCGTCTCCGGCTCCAGCGATGGCGAGCTCGATTTCGCCCAATGCTGGCGACACTGAAGACAATCTTTCCATCACCTTCTGGATCGTCTCCCGGCTCCGGCATCTCCTCTCTTCCTCCTTGCATCTTCCCGGTCCTCTGCTCCTTCCCACGCCCCCCACCCTCCTCCTCCTCTCCCATCTGCTTCTGCCCACGCGCGCCCCCCAGTGCAGGTGATGCTAGCGGGAGGCACTGGTGTGGGCGGGGGAAGAGGAGTCGCGCCGTCTCCCGGCTCCAGCGATAGCGAGCTCGATTTCGCCCAATGCCAGCGACACCGAAGATAATCTCTCCATCACCTTCGTCTCCCGGCTCCGGCGCCTCCTCTCTTCCTCCTTGCTTCTTTTCCAGTCTCTGCTTCTTCCCATGCCCCCACCCCCCCCCCTCCTCCTCCTCCTCTCCCATCTGCTTCTGCCCACGCGCGCGCCCCCCTCCCATCTCCTCTAACCCCCCTCCTCCTCCTCTCCCATCTCTGTTTCTTCCCACGCGCGCGCCCGGCATTCTCTCCAAATCGCCACCCCCGTGGCCCGGCGCCTAGATCCTGCAAATCGAGCTCGCCCTCTTAACGGTGAGGCTGGAGCAAGAGCAGCAGCGGGAGAGGAGGCGGCGGTCGATGCAAGAAGGAATAGAGGGCGCAGCAGTAAGTGAAGGCGGTCGATGCAAGAAGGAATAGAGGAGGGCGCAGCAGTAAGTGAGGAGATCCGGTGAAGGAAGATCGGAGCAAGGGAGGCCGGCGTCGGAAGAAAGATGGCGATGGTCCAACTGATGCGGGCGAGAGCCGGTCGAACCAGGGATCGAGAGAGCATGGACGGAGATGGGAGGAATTTTTATGAATAAAAGATAGGTTAACTTTTTGACGTGGCGAATTGAATGATCACTCAACTTTCCAGTATCATCCTCCCGGGCGACTTCATTGGTCGCGAGGGGAGAAGAAAGAGAAAACTGAAGATGATATTACTGATTTTATGACACGGCAGGGAAAGAAGGGAGATGGAATATGATACAATGCTGCTGCTCCGATGACATCATGAGAGGAGAAGGAAAATGAAACATGAAATAGGAGAAGATGTTGCTGCTTTGATTATACCACGAGAGGAGAAGGAAGAGAAAATAGGGACAACGTTGCTGCTCCATTGACACTATCAGGTAGAGATGCACAAGGGACCAGGCAGCCCGCAGTCCGCCTGAGCCCGACCTGGCACGCTCAAGGAAGCGAGCCGTGCCGGGCTTCTGTTTTGATCCCGTGAGCCTGAGGCGGCACGACACGAAGCTAATATATATAATGTTATATATATAAAATTATTAATTTTAAGTTAGTATAGTGGGCCTGGGGTTTGTCAGGCCGGGCTGACCGGGGTGAATAGCGCCCCGTGCTAGGTAGGGGCGTGCCGGGCCTGACTCGGCCCGACTATTCGTCGGGCCTCGTCGGGCTGTGCTCGAGTCGGCCCGAGCATGATCCATGTGCACCTCTACTACAAGGTAAGAAGAAAGAGGAAACTTGATTTTTTATATTAAAAAATTGGTGAATATAAATATAAATATAATTTATGTAGTTATGAATAAAAGGGACTACAGATATACAGCACACATTATGAATAATAGTTCTTTCAATACTCAAATAACTCAAATAGATATATCATATAATTCACGTCAACATTCAGCCAAATTTAAGAAGCATTACTCTTCAAAACGTATAAAAAGTCTTTGGTTTATCTTCCCAAGTCTAGTGGTCTAGTGTGCAGAAAAAATAAAAATACAGATCCTGACACCTTGATCACTCATGGCGAAACCATAAAAATAATTTCTCTATTACCTCCCCATCTAGTATCGATTTCTTTGTCTTAAGAGTCTTCAACTATGTACTGATAAACAAGAAAAGGCCATTTCAGTTGCCCAAGTCCTTCAGCAACACACATCACTGCATCAACCTGCGGGCATACCCTGTGCCGCAGTATATAAAAAACAAATTGCCGACCATCATGATGTCGGAGCATCTGCAGTGCAAACTGTAGAGCAGACAAGTAATTTCAAACTTGGATGTGAAACTACTTCATTAATTCGCTTGCAGTGGGTTTTAATTTCCCAGTGAGCTCCTTCAGAATCCTCGCATAAAAAGAGAGTGATATCATCTACTTGGAATCAACCTTAGGGGGCAGAAGCTGGAACTGATGCTCGGATACTACTGTACATGTACATGCAATATTTGTGGCAAAACCTCAAACAAAATAAAGCTTTTTCTTAAAATGCATACTGACGTCTTTAGAAGTAACAAGTTTCAGAAGAGCAAGTCAAGTTGTCATCCTTAGATAATGCAGAAAAAGAACTAAAAGATCCACCGGCATAAACACTAATTAGCAGCCAACAATCTGGCATGCAGTCAACAATCTGAAGTATCACCTGTTTAGTAGCTTAATGAGCATGTTTATGCTTACTGAAACCCATAGTGGGTTTTCATTTGTTCTCAAAACTAAGTTTTACTAGTTTGTTCAATTTGCTAATGTGTTCAGGCAGCTTCTTAATTCCAACCTCAACGAGTTCAAGGTGGGTGAGGTTATTAAGGTGTTCAATGCCAAGGGGAAATTCTTCAAGGTTCTTATTGCCATTCAGCTTCAACTTCTTTAGCTTAGAAAGCTGACACAAAGATTTAGGCAACTCTCTGATTTCTGTCTCTGTGATTTCAAGCTCATGGATATTTGAAAGTCCTCCAATGTTATCTGGCAATTGAGAAAGCCTATAACAACCATTTAGTTCCAAAGTTTCAAGATTGGACAACCTGCAAAATGTTGCAGGCAACTCTGAGATATCCGTATCAGAGAGTATTAGATGACCCAGGTTAATCAGATCCCCCATATCACCAGGTAAACTATGGAATCTTCTGCAACCATCAAGCTCCAGTCTTTGCAAGTTTGACAACTGACATAGTGATTCAGGTAACACTGTGATATCTGTGTCAGAGAGTACAAGGTGATGAAGTCTAGTGAGAGCTCCAATTCCACTAGGTAAGTGAGAAAGATTTGTGCAACCGTTCAGCTTCAAGGTATGCAAGTTCAGTAACTGACATAATGACTCAGGCAGAACATCAATGTTAGTATGAGAAAGTCCAAGGTGATTTAATTTTAAAAGATTACCGATGCCACTAGGTAACTCTTGAAGATCACTTCCAGCCATATCTAACTTCAAGAGGTTGAACAAGCCACAAATTGAGCTAGGTAATCTTTCAATTCTTGCACCAGTAACTTCAATCTCTTCAAGATTAACAAGGTCTCCGATGTTACTAGGCAACTCCACAAAATCCTTGCAATTATCTAATTTCAATATATTCATTTTCAAGTAGCAAATAGATTCAGGTAACTTTGTGATGTTTGTTCCAGAAAGTCCAAGATCTTGAAGTAATATTAGATTCCCAATGTGTGTTGGCAGCCCACAAAAACTTTTGCAATAGTCCATTATTAACGATTGTAGGTTGGACAATTGACAAACAGATTCAGGCAGCATTTTGATGTTCACATTGGAAAGCCCAAGATGTCGCAGGTTGAAAAGATCGCCTATTTCACTTGGTAGCTCTCTTAAATTTGAGCAATTCTCCAAAACCAGTGTCTGAAGATGATGGAGCTCGCATATCGATTTCGGTATACCTTTAATAGACGTATCATAAATTTGAAGATAACGTAAATGAATGAGCTCTCCAAAGTACAATGATGATAAATCTGTCCCATGAGTTGCTTCCTTTAAACTAAAGTCCTCATGATATTTCAGTTGCAAGGTCCGTAAGCACTTCATACTCGAAAAATTCAAAAGATTCTCGGGTATCTTGCCATCTGAGAATTGATATAATGAACTCTTTATTGCAAATGATTTGACAATCGAGAGGGAATTTTTACTTTCATAGCCACCTGCCACATACAAATGACGTGCATATTCAATATGTCTATTTGAGTCTTCTATTGCACAGGATTGATTTTCAGTGATATACTGTGATAGTTCATACAACGAAGTATTCATTGTGAATTTTTCATCCCATGATTTTTCGAAGAAAGACATCCTCTGCAACTCAAAGAAGTATTCACAACCAATGTCTTCCATCCTCTTATTGCCTTTAGGCTCAATATAATCTTGTGCCATCCACAGTCTGACCAATTCATATTTATCAAACTTATGGCCTCTAGGGAATGTAGAACAATAAAGGAAACATGATTTCAAATGGCTAGGCAACAAAGTATAGCTTAATACAAGAGCTGGTAATTTTTCAGTTTCCCATATTTCGCTTTCCAACACATCAGCCCATATCTTCATATCAAATCTAAAATTAAGAAGGCTTCCAAGGGTTTTCACAGCCGATGGCAAGTTATTACACTTGCAAAGAATCATCGTACCAATTTTAATTATTTTATCTCGGGGATCAGGATTTTGACCATAAAATGCACATTTCCTGAATAAGTCCCAAGACTTTTCAAGAGGCAAACGATCCAAATGATACTCTCTCATATCCAGTAGTTTTTTTTTTGAACTTGCTCTCATATCCACTAGTTTAGCTCGAGAAGTAATTATAATCTTCCCAAGCATAGCACTAGATAACAAAGCTAGCATTGATTCCCATGGAAATGAATTATGGGTCCGAACATCATCTAGTACAAGCAAAAGTCTTTTCCCACTCAATTCTTCATGCAAAATAGCCCGAAGATGGTTCGGGTCATTGCCATAAGAAGATCTACCCATTATGGAGCTAGCGATAGCTTTTGATAAACTTAGATCAGTAGTATCATTGGGGACATCAAGCCATCCCCTTGCATCGAAATGTTCGCAAACTCTAGGATCGTCATATACCAATTTTGCTAGTGTTGTCTTTCCAACACCCGCCATACCAAAAATTGGGATCACAAAGAATTTTTTTGTACCTTGTCGATGCTCATAGGGTAACAAGTTAGACCTCATGTCCGACAATAACAAGTTGACCACATTCTCTTTATCATTAGCCCTCCCACAAATTTGGATATTTGGTGGTAGGTCACTGATGCAACCACCAAATGACCTCTTCCTATCCTCCTTAGAATGACAATCTACTTCCCAATCCTTTAACATCTTGTTATTGGTTTTTTCAGCCCTGTTCAATGTAATGCAACTGGAGATGGAGCTGGAAATTTCAACATCTTTGTCGAAAGAACCTTCATTTTCAAAACTAACAACAGGCGCATCACCAGCTTCATCCTTCTCCACTCCTTTTAGCTTCAATAATGCTTTTGATATAGTAGCTTGCTCTGAGACATGGGCCCGGAATAGTTTATATGCTGTGGAGTTCTTTTTTATGGAAGAAGAGTGGTAGATTTTTGGCGGCTTTGCAAAAGATTTCAAAATAACTGAAGCCTTATTAACTTTGTCGCTGATCATCCTGATCCTTTCTAGAAAGTCACAAGATATCAAATTTTGGAACTTCACCATCTCTTCATTTTTATCCATCTGCATCTTCACACGAGATGCCTCTGTGGCAGAGCTTCGGTACTCTACTTGGATTCGCAACAATCTGTGTAGGTACTCATCCACGAGATCCTCGAGTTCAGTGATTAGATCATTTAGTTCCTTCAACAAGGGTTGGATGGAATCATTTCTGAGCACCTCAATCTCTACATCATTAAACAGTAATTTAATATGTTTCAGATGCTCTTTAAGATTTCCTATTTCAGACGATGAGAACAGCGGTGATGATAATATTCGGAGCAGCAACACGGTCGCCCGATTGATGCGTAAAAACTCTATTGCCTTCTTATAATTAATACGCGTACGTAGCCATATTCTTTTATAGAGGCATACTAGCTTTCCTGCCGCCCGTCTGTGTATATATAGATAAGAAAAGTAAGTGCATATTAACTAAGAAAAAACTTGCAGGTAGAAAATTTTAAAATTCTTTGCTAAAATTTTTAATGATAAAATTGAATTTTAGGATCTTACCACATTAATCTTCAACTTTTAAAATTAAATTTTATTTCATACAGCTCCCCTCTAGTAATTATTTTCTCTGTTTTATTCGTCTTCTATATCTCTCTTATTCTTCCTAGTTATTCTTAACTAAATTAGAAATTGAGGTTTGGTGGAAATATTAGCATAGATCATCTTGTAATTGCCATCTTCTTCGATCTTCTACTTAATCATTTTTTGACATACAGAGGCTCTATTCTAGTTTGACTCTAGTTTCCTACCTATGCACAGATTAACCAATTCTTCTTTCATGGACTTTTAAAAAAAGAAGGTTTTTTTAGAATTCATTGAGCATTAAATCCACGAGCGTAGCACTCTGTGTACTTTAAAAAAAGTGGCTTATATTAACAATGGCAAAATTACAACAGATGGAAAGAGGCAAGAAAAATAATACAATATAACGTACATTAACTAATACTAAACAAATTTATATATCGGACTAGAAGATAAATATCAATCTAAGATTCAGAGGATTATAATTGAAGCTGAAGACGTTAGAATCATAGTTAATTTGTGTCCAAAATGACCTTATTAAAGAATCACTAGAGAGGAAAGAAAAAAAAATCTAGGTATGAAAGTTAGAGAAACAACTTAATAAGTGGATTTAGGTTCAATAAATTCTGTTCAAATCAAATTTCCTATGGACCTAATAATGACGCATAAAAATGTTATCATATTTCAAAATGAGCCACTAATTAACCCGAAGATTTTTTTTATATATCGGGAAATTAATCAACATATCTTTAACATATATAAAATATATATACAAATCAACACCTTTATCATGGGAAATTTGTTTTATGAAAAAAACACATATATCCTATGCGAACTCCACTCAACATTCTATACAAAAATTAATCAAGAGAATCTATAGTATATTTCTGGAGCTAATTATTTGTATATGTATTTCATGTTTGCAGATTGTCCAATTTAAGAAGATTGAAATGAATATATTTTTTGTTTAAAAAAGAGAGATAGAAATTGTTAATGTAATTAATCTTAAAGCTTTTGCAAACTAAATTTTGTGAGATAAAAGTATCGACGTAAATGGGGAATGCAACCAATCGTTTGAAGCATTGGAGAAGGTTTGCGGCAAGAAAACCCACTTTCTCCGTACTTATTTTTCTTGGTCATGTTATGTTTTACTAAAATGATTAAGCAGGCTTTAATTGGCCAAAGGAGGACAAAGTGGAGAGCTTCTCTAGGTTGGGTTATTGTTCATGGAAGAAAATAAGGAATACGTTGCAAACCTAAGGCACTGCTGGATTGTTTCCATCTAGCTTCAGGCTTGAATCAACACGGTAAAATCATGTCTAATCGACTTGCAAGGGAGGAAAGATGTATCAAACAAATATGCAGAGAGCTTCTGGGCTTCCCTGTGGGCATATTTTCTGATAAAATATGCAGAGAGCTTCTGGGCTTCTGAGCTTAGTCTAAAGTACAAAATTGGAGGAGGAGAGGATATAAACTTCTAGTTTGAGCCATGGCAACATGTTAGAACGATGGTTAATAAGCATAAGGAGTGCGATCGAAAGAAAAATCTTGATGCGATCACTTGGGAGAATGGAGGGTAACAAGGGTGGTCGATCATAGTCTTATGATGAAATACCTGATGAGTATGCTCAAAGAAAGTTACATGAAGATGATGTGCTGATGGTAAATTCTCAATTAGCTCCGGGTATAGACTTCTTCAGGAGACAAGCATTCAGGATGAATTAGCAAAATACATCTGGCCAATGAGATAAGACAAACTCGATACCGGCTCAGATTGGTGCGAAAAGGTTTTATAGTAGAGGAGGGTTGTTGTGCATTGTGGAGAGGAAATATAGTTAAACTGATGTATTTAGTGCAAATTCAATCACCAATTTTTAGTATCAGCTACACTCTTTGGTCAGCGAGAAGAAAAAGGAAAGACACTCAGATGATGAAACTAATTTTATCATTCTTTTTATTTTTTCTAATTTTGCTTTGCATTTTTTCCGTTTTTCTTTTAGATGGTATATTGGTGAAACAAATTCAATATTATACTTTTCTAAAAAAAGATGATGGCACAGTGTTGAAACAACAAGGTGTGCCCGTGCAGTTAGGTTAAAATAGTGGGGGTGTTGCCATGGTTATCTCTAATTTACATTTTAATGATGATAATATCTAGTGAAAGTATTAATAACTTAACGCTGAATGCTAAATACTTACATTGTTCCTCGTAATCTCCACCACCTGCTGGAAGTAGGTAGTCCCCTTTCATCGGAAAATAGCGTTGGTAGGAAAGGGTTGGTGGCAAAAACAATGTCATTGTTTCTGTTTGACTCCGAGATTGAAATTTTCTGAGCTTGAAGTTCTCTGCCCGACGAAACCTCTGAGCTTAAGTCCCCTTTCATCGGAATTAATACTGAATCCTTGAGTTTGAACTGAAAAGAACATGGAAAAAAAATTGAAACCTAAGTTCTAGCGAGTATCCAATTAACTCTTTGCTGTATTTGGTGCCACGGTTCATTACTCTAACTGTTGAAATACCTAAACATTAAAAAAATAAAATTGATAAATGAAATATAAAGGACATGTACACAAAAGGATGCACGGCCGTCAGGAATTTGATAAGTAAATTGTCGGGAGGATTAGAAAAAATCATATATAATTGATTCTCGGGTCCAACATCCCTCCTGACGTTTTTTTTTTTTTTTTTGTCAACATTAATCCAGGGACAATGATCCTTTGCTTTGCATCCTCCGTAAGTTTTCTGTCGAGATTGAAGCAGACAATGGCCCTCCCTTGTCACTCGGTCACCGCACCTGTTCACCTTTGTCTTTCCCAGTTTTAGATTGAATTTTAGTGCAGTTATCCGCCTTATGTCCTACCCGACCACAATTATAGCAAAGCACCGGTACGTTTTCATAAGAAAAATGTTGGAAGATTGATTGGCCCCCGTAATTCACCCATCCCGCCTGTTTCCATATGCTAACAAACCGAGTTCTTGTGCCCAATCTTGCCACTTCATCCAGTCTCAATACTGTACCAATAGTCAGTCTATGCTACACTTGTTAGAATGTCTGGTCTCGTTGGCTCCGGAGGGATGCTTAGCAAGTGCACCCAGATTAGAAACATACCAAGTTGTTCTTTCATTAGCTGTAGTCAGCACTAAGATAGGAGAAGACTAACTATGCGCACCCAGTGAAATGCATAGGGGACATAGTAGAGGTGAAAGATTCTTTTTAAACTTTTGTAAATTAATGCTGTATGAAACTAGTTTTTTTTCCTTACATCCCAACGCAGCTTAATTCGTCTCGCTGCCTTCGGATATCCGAACTCTGGCGCCACACCCGGTATCGGGTCCCCTCTGTCCTCTTTCGACACGTCCGGCATCCCTCCGATCTGCTCCATGGCCTTCGGATATTCCAACTCCACTGCCGCTCCTCTGTACTCCTCTAACACCTCCGGCATTCCTCCGAACTCCTCTGCTGACTTCACATCTCCGAATTTCGCCGCCGTCGGACTGCTATGCCCTTCTTCGACGCTTCCGGCATCCTTCAGATTACAAACATACCAAGTTGTTCTTTAATTAGTTGGAGTCAGCACTAAGAGAGGAGGAGACTAACTATGCGAGGCTTAAGGTTAAGAGAGTAGTACTCAGGATGCGCACCAGTGAAATGCATACGGGACATAGTAGAGGTGAAATATACTTTTTAAACTTTTGTAAATTATCGTATGTTTATTTCGTATAAAACATGTTTTTTTTTGTTACCTCCAAGCTCCAGCTTCTGTACTCTTCCGCCAGATCCGGTATTCTTATGTCCTCCTTCGAGTTCCCCGCCGACCTACCGATCTCCTTCCTTGCCTTTGTATCTCCGAACGCCACCGCTGCTGTCGGGTCCCCTCTGTCCTCTTCCGCCACATCCGGCATCCCTCCGATCTGCTCCGCTGCCTTCGGATATTCGAACTCCACCGCCGCTCCTTTGCCCTCCTCCAACACTTCCGGCACTCCTCCGACCTCCTCTTCTGACTTCATATCTCCCAATATCGCCGTCCCCGCCACCGGATTTCTGCTATGGCCTTCTGCGACGCTTCCGGCCTCCTCCTGCGCGATCTCCTTACTGACCTCAGATCTCCTAACTCCCGAGCCATCGGGATCCATGCGTCGGCCTGTTCTCTTTATCGAAACTTTCAAAATCGGGTAGGCGCTGTGCGTTTGCAGAGAGAGAGAGAGAGAGAGTGAGTGGTAGAGAAGAACCACCTCTCTGGATATTTTAGTTTAGATGGAAGAATAGATTATTATAAGCGATGAGCACCCACCCACCTCTCTGGATATTTTAGATGGATGAATAGATTATTATAAGTGATGAGCACTATTAGGAAAACTTATCATATTTTCCTGAAACTGGGGTTTCTAAAAAAAATGGTCCGTTACTAGTAAAATTAGAATCAATAGAAGTCCGAAACCTCACATCACGAATTATATACTAAATATAATTAATTATTGTGCAGTGCTCACTCGGTGCATATATATCATATCTACTAAACTTATTATAAATATCTACTAGGCTTTTATCCTTTACTAAGAATTTAATAAAAATATCTAGTAGTTGATATTTTAACTGAACTGATGTTGAGTTGTTTTGATACCATCAAATACAATCTTCTCCCAGTAATCCACTTTCATTTTGTCCTTTGTTAAAATACTAGATTTGTTAATTGATGATCACACACTCCATAGAATTAATTTTATAAAATTTTAATTATTAAAGTAATTACTTTAACAATATGAGTCCACGTGTAAATATCATAACTTTATATTTAACATCAACATGTGTACTTAACCTAGCTACTACAATTTATTTTTTTATGAAATTAGATTTTTACTAATGAACATATAATATTTTGAAATCGATGTTATATCACACAGTGATCATGTCCAATTGACATTTATGTAACTCATAATATTTGTATTGCTTTTATTTTTTTATACTTTTTTTTTAATGATTTTGTTAATATATATAAGAATCTTCACTTGTATTATAATGATTAATATGAGAAAAATTAAGGAATTGACTCACCCCATGAGAATGAGATATTTGATCTAATTATGATAATGTAATTTAGTTTTTCAACTATTCTTCAATATCTATTTGGATCTGGAGCTTTTTTTTTTTTTGATAAAAGTTTTTCACTCAAATACATTAGATGACTTACCATTTATCATTCCTGTATCAAGTAAAAGATCTAGAATATATTAAAAAAATTCTCAATAAATGCTGTGCAAGAAAGACATTAGTCTCTCCTACCGTACTTACGAAGGTGGTACGCTGCATACACATTAAATATTACTACAGGTACTACAGTGTACCCATTGCAATAGTTGGCAGGTTATTATAACGTCCCGACGATCAGCATGTTACTACAGTATACCGATAGTTAGGCCAAGGGGCACTATAGCCAAACCATATATATTTATATGAGTTCAGAAATTAAAATTGGATTTATTAATAAAACGAAGATATGTATCATTATTTTATAATATTTTTATATAATAAATATATAAAGTTTACTGGACCGTGTCATATCGATCATTGAGTTGTAGGATATCGGTTGTACATAGTAAGGCTCGGACCGGCACATGCAATCTGTGGATGGTCGGGCGCGATTTGTATCACTTATCCTGAATGCTGAGCATTATTATAATACACAGAGAGGTGGAAGACGATTTCGTTTTTCTATTAATATATTCCATTGTTTACTACTGCGAGGAGTCATATTTGAAGGGGAACTGCATCCACTGCATCATTTAATTTTTGTTTTCTAGGCGTTAGGTGTTGGAGGAGCTCGACGAGCAAGGGACGACTTGAAAGCTCAATATTTGATCTGATTTATTTATCTATCATGTCAATTTCCTCTGGTGCGTTAGTTTCTTCACATCAGATGCGAATGTTTCATCAGTATCCACATACATATAACATCCTCCTCCTCGAGGCTCACATGCAACCAAGGAAAAGACGGCTAATCGACGACTTCCCAATCAACAACGCCACTATGAAACACATGCAGAATTCAAATTAAGCTTGGCATCACATCCAGTGTCAATCTTTCTTTCTTCCTATCATTTACTTGTGAAGATTATGGTTTGTCTTTTCCTCTCCGGAAGCAGAAGCTTTCGGTTGTCTTCAAATATTAAGAGAATATGCATGAATGAGGTTCTCTCATGTAATTCTTAAAAGGTATAGAAACCAATTCATGTAACTAAAGAGATATACATTTTATTTACACCATGTAAGTATATTAATTCATAAAAGAGTGTTTTGCAAATCATCCAGAAAAATTTCGGATGTAATCGGTCAACTTGCCAAGTTAAAAAAATTGACCAAATCAAAATCAAGCCGCCGTCGGCGGATAGCTCCCAATGCCCCGGCTTGCCCATCGTTGACCACCATTCTCTCATCTATTTCATCTCCAGCACATCCGCAATCATCCTTCGGTGTTAAATTTGTCAATCCATGGACACGGGCTCCCTATGTCCCCTCCTCCATTGTAGTGATGCCGAGCAATGATGCCCCATGCAAACACGCTCACCAAAGAGGGAGCATGCGTGGTCTTCGGCGTGACTATTGATGCACAAAGAAGAAATAGAGCATAGGCATGGCGTCAAAATTGAGCTCGTCATGGGTTTCAAGTGGCATCATTGGAGCTGGGAGACGACGCGAACAGCGATGGAGAGCTTCATTGAAGTCATTTTTGGTTGCAATCGAGCATGCATGGAGGTCTTTGGCATTGCTATTGTTGTGCGAAGAAGAAACATAACATGGACATGGCTTCAAAATTGAGCTCACCGTGGGTTTCAAATGACATTATTGGAGCTAGGCGATGATGCGAACAACAACAGAGAGCTTCACCAAAGTCATTGTTTTGTCGCAATCGAGCATGCGTGGAGGTCTTCAGCATCGCTGTTGCTGCGTGAAGGAGCTGGCGAAGAAGAAACAGAGCATGGGCATGGCGTCAAAATTGAGCTCACTATGGGTTTCAAACGGCATCACCAAAGTTGGGAGACGACGTGAACAGTGACAAAGAGCTTCTTCGGAGTCATTGTTGGCCATAATCGAGCATGCATGGAGGTCTTCGACGTCCTTGCTCAGCATCATTGGCATTGCGCGAAAAAGGGTTGGGAGAAGAAGAAAAAGAGCCATGACATCAAAATTGAGCTCATCGTGGGTTCGCAAGCATCTCCTCTCTTACTTTGGCTTTGTCATGCCCTAATCCTCTGTCGGATACATGACAACCACTGTATAAGTAGTGTCTCTGTCACGCCCCGAACCACCTATCGGCCATGTGGCAATCGCCGCATGAGCTCACCAACCCATGCAAGGCATAACAGGATCTCATCTCTGCAACATAAACCACTAGTCATATCAATAAAATAAATAATACAGTCTCCTCGTACAGTCCCGACACTAATCTACTACATACTATGCTCCGAAATCAATAAATAAGCGAAACGGGGATGATAGCCCACCTCGACTGACGAGACCCTTGTCTCCGAACTTAATCGTCACTGCTAAACCTGCACACAGATTGAACGCAGTTTGCTCAGCCTTGCGGCCTAGTGCGAAATTACAGTTTGAAATCACAGCACGAAATCAAAGGCTAGAGGGCTCATTCGAGGATGCCTTAGTGAGATTAGTTATCATACAATAGTATTTTATGTAATACTAATTTTATCTCGTCAAGCTATATGTCAACCTAGGTTATAAATACACGTACGTCTTTAAATGTCACCTAGGTTATAGCTCATGTCGGTGTCACTAAAATAAGTCATCAAACATAGCCCTAACTCATATCACGCATCTCGGGCTGCCAACGTATGCTTAAGAACGAATCCGGGCCAGGGACGTCCTTAAGCCCATCAGTACCTTAATCGTCTATGTCTCTACTTATACCCGCTGCACTGATGTTGGTGGAGAGGACGGGTGACCGAATAACCCTCTCCCTTGTTTCGCTAGTCGCCGACGATGCCTCCCCTAATGAAACCGTCGTGCCCTTACAGCCTCCCCGGACTCCGTAGGGGCACGACCCCAGTGTAGTACCACACTTTGTCCGTAGATAGGGTCACCATCACACAAGAGCCATCGGCCACGGCTAATCGAAATAAGAACAACCCTAGGATCCGGACTACTCATCCGATCGTCTGCAGGACGTCGAGGATGCTAGCCGTGCGGTCCACGGATCCACTGTCCAAGGCGTAAGAGAATCACCCCTCTGACTCAAAAGCAATCTATGTTGGCCGAGTCGAACGCATATCCGCACGATGGGTTGTGGTGTCTCGACCTCATATTTGCTAAATCGTCGAGTAGGATTATCCCCGCTAGCCATCTCGACCTCATATGGCGGCACGCGTGCGGGTATAGGAACCTGGGTTGGAACCACTCCATGTGCTGGTCTGATCTGACCCAGGAGTTAACTGGTCCAATCCCTCAGCCCCGCTCCCAGTATTTAAGCTATCAGAAGCCTCGGGAGGGGTGAACATCACTAACCGAACACTGGTGATTCAGGATGTTATCCAGGGTGCATAATAGCCTCATGTGGGTAATTCAGTGATGTTCATAGGATATGATAGTATCATGTCACCTATGTCTCTATACTGGAGTGTCTGGTGTATGTCACGATACTATATTTTATGTTATATCATTGTCCCCTATTCCGCATGGTAGCTATGTGTGTAGTCTGCATTATAACATCAATAAATAATAACATGCGGTAGGAGAAACATAGCATGCTGAATAAATAATAAACGGTAAGCATATAGGCATGTGAAATAGCTAATAAAATATGTATTTCTAGCATGCATATGTCTTTTGGTATTTTTATAGGCATAGTAATTATTTAATTGGCAGGCATCCAAGAACTTCCAAAAAATCTACTGCAAGATTTACCCTAGCTTGAATAGATCATACTGCAGTGAGCCTACGCACCTGTATCGTGTGTCGGGACTTCAAAACCAATCCAAAAGAAGTCCAGAAACTTTAATAACGGTGTAAAGCACTGATAGATAATATTCCTGAGGTAATAAAATTTATTTAGAATTTTCTGAAATTAATTAGGATAGAAATGATTATTTAATATTAATCTGATCTATCCCTTTAATCGGTCTAATTTGTTTAGCCCAACTCTATTCATAAAGCCTAAGCCCAAATTCATTCATAATCCAAGTTAATTTAATCAAAATTGATCAAAATTAACTTTAATTGACCAAATTAATCTATTTTGGTCAAATCTGAATCAATTTAACTCAATTCGGGTTCAAATAGTGAAATTAGTTCAATTCAGATTCATTTAACATCAATTTGGTTTAATTTTGACTTGATTCAATCCAATTGGGCTCAATTTGGGCTTAAATCAATTAATTTGACTCAACTCAAGTTCGAATCAAGTAATCTGGCTCGACTAGGTTTAATTTGATCTAATCTGGTTTAACTTAGATTCGGCCCAATGTAAGTGGATTCGGTTCGACTAACTCAATCTAATCTGATCTGACTTGGGCTCGAACCAATTTCAATTAATTGATTCAACTCACCCAACTAACTCAACCCGAATCTAAACCCAACTCAGATCGAACCCAATCCACTTCAATTTGGTTCAACCCAACCTATTACTTAACTTCACTTAATTAAATAATTAACCCATCTTAATTTAATCACTAATCTTACTTAAATTAATTAAATATACTTTAATCATGATTAAGGGAAAAATCCTTCGAAGGGGGCGAGAGCAGAGGTGGGCGTTACTTCTGTTCGTCCGCTTCGTTCCTTCCGACGCCGGCGATGGAGCTCCGGCGAGGTCAACACAGGACCGCAGACGGCTCTCCGACTTCGGTGAAGGTTCGTCGGGGTCCCCGCGGCAGCGGCGATGGCGGGGGTGCGACGAAGGGGAGCTCGCGGCTGCGTGGGGAGTAGTGGCACAGCGATGCTCTGGTGAGCGTTCGTGAGCTCGCGTGCACCAGGTCGGGGACGGAGAGGTGTCGCCGACGGGAAGGCAACGACGATAGGCGAGGAGGCGCGGCGGCGAGGGATCGCCGCTTGTGGGCGCGCGATCAAAGGCCCCTGCTCGCGGCTCTGTTTCTGCCCGCGAGCAGAGGAGGCAATCCCGCTGCAAAATCCGGCAGCGACGAGGCAAGGGGACAGCAGGGAGGCGGCGAACGACGTGCCGACGAGTCTCCGGCGCTCTTTCGTTGCTCGGAGGAGGTGGGCGTCCAGTGGGATGGAGACGCCGGCGAGCAAGCTTCACGACGTCCGTGGGAAGAGGGATGGGCGAAGGCGGAGGCGTCGACGACGTTCCTTCGATGGCCGGTGGGTGAGGAAAATGGAGAGGAGAGGAGAGGAGGTGGGAACGATCGTCGGCGGTGGGAAGAAAGTGTCGAGTGAGGGCAGTCAGTGGGAGAGCAAGGGTGACGCATACGGGTTGGGCGAGGAAGAGGGCACGCGTACAGTGCCTTCACCATTTTGCTCTTTCCCCCTCTCCCTTCTTCTTTTTTTTACAAATACATCCATCTTCCCTTTTTTTTTTTTTTCCAAAGTAGGGGTTTACAGTCTCACTTATACAAGGCTAAAAAGATTGAATAATCCATACTTAAATGAAAAGATCTACGCTTAAAGTTTAGCAATTATTCTGCAACTAACTCGTAGGTTACATAAAAGTAACCCTTTGTCGGGCACATGACAACCATCATATGAGTAGTATCTCACTCATACAAAGCTAACAAGATTGAATAGTCTGTGCTTAAATGAAAAGATCTACATTTAAAGTTTAGTCATCAATTTGTAACTAACTCGTAAGTTACATATAAACCTGATACAGTCCATCTACATTAGGTGATGTAAACACTATAACTGATTAGGCCACTTTATTAATCTCCTCCTATCATGTTTGGCCCCGCTATCTGTCATCCCTCGTAGCCTCCTAAGCAGTGTCTCGATACTTGCGTGCAAGAGAAAATCTGCATGCGCTAAGTCTTACGGCTTAGTGTCTACAGAAAGAAACTTCTTCAAGCAAAATATAGGCAAAGAATACATGTCCGGACGAGAAGCAGTTATATTAACATTATATCATAAAATAATAAAAGGAAAGCAAGCGAGTAACAAACAAAATAAAATCTAAGAGTTTAAATGTGTCTAGATTTTCTAAGTTTCTAATCTCAGATACTATCTCTTAAGACTGCTAGCTATGCTTAAGGTAAGCCTTGGCGGGAGACTACCCTAAGCCCATTAGTGTCAGACTAAGTCTTTGTCTAGGCCCATCATACTGATGTTGGCAGAGAAGGTGGGTGACTGTAGTTCCTTCTCCTTCTAGTCTCGCCAGTCGTTTACCTAGACCACGCTCCGAGACTATTGTATTGTACGTCCCATATAGACCCTACAATACAAGACACCATGTAATGCTATATTTTGCCTACACAGCAGGGTCACCTACTAATATATACTCATGTCCTGACCTGTCGGATCCAACATGTATCCAACTCTAGTTGCCTAGACTACCCCTCAAGCCTGTAGGACTCAGTTGAGGTATATCAGCGTCAACAGGCACCTTAGTCCTTGGGCTCTTTAGTTTTGGATACATATTATGGGGATATCTTAGCTTTTGGCAAGAACCCCCTTGTTTGTACTCACTAAAGCCTAAAGGATGGTTCAGGTGATGCCTCCGCTATCCGTCATTAGACTAACATAAATGGTACCCACCATTTGTGAGAGAAGTATTGTGTTATATAGACTTATATGATTTCTAGAAGTCCATGTTCCTAGGAAATTCAGGTCTATGTTTCTAGGTGTTTTAAACTAGTTTAGGTTATCACACAAATAATGTCACCAAACTAATTTATCTGTCACTTAGCAAGTCCATCATGTCCTCTATGTATTTTATGTTCCCTAAATGTGATGAATCTAAGAACACAAGCATGTAAGAGAACATATCATTCAACATAATATGAGCAAATAAATTAAATTTTGTAAAACAACAATTAAATATACATCGCAGACAATATGAGATTTATTGACAACAACCCACTCAGGAGCTCTACTGTAGCAGCTGTAAACTAGCCAAAAATAACAACGCACTTGAGCCTTTTCAATTAGCAAATTCACAGTCTTGCCATGTTTACTCACCGTCGCTGCCGAATTTTCACCTAGAAACACACAACATTTAACTTTCTAGTTGCTCATTTAAATTGACAAGCTACCCTCCCCTTTTTCCTAACATCCTATCTAATACCGTGGAAGAAAATAAATTCTAAAGGAGGGAAGGTTCAACGTTCCTAATAATCAAAGAGGATGAATACATTCCCAAGCATGTCATTCTTCTCTTTTCAACAACATGATGCAAACCAAACCATATCAACAAAACATAGAAATTTCTCACAGCATTCAAACATCTATTAAAGAGAGCAAGCAAACATATCAACATATCCATGCCCTCCTCTTTATTTTCTACAGCAATAATTCAATGTCTATTATTCCAAACAGTATGGAAAAAGGTAAGTAGCTATTTGACCTCCATTCTTTCTTCGGCATTTCTAATGGAAACAATTCTAACAGATGCAAGTTCAAGTAAGATTATATACTAAAGAATATATTGTTAAGAATCCAATTTCTTGGCACATTTATCAAAATATCAAAATTTGCATTATTGGCCATACCTGCTCGACGACTTCACTAAAATTAAACACATAAAAACCAAACAACAAAAACTCAGTTCTGAATGAAGTGGACAGCCCATGAATCTGTCCCAAAAATCCGGCATTCACAAGAAAATAAATATGTCCAAAACATCGCAGCTAGTGCATCTACTTCTTTACTTAAGAATACAACTACATTCTATCCGGGGATGAAACAACGATTACTATGTCTTGCATTTCTGCAATTAACCACAAAAATTCGAATTCAAAGTACGAGCAGACACCAACATTATACAACATGCAAAGGAAAGAGAAAGAAGGAAAAACAAAACATCATTGCTCATGCAATCCTGACGGTTGCCGCCAGACACACTAGCATCCTATCCACAACTAATGGCAAAAACCAAATCCATCCGGATGAATTCACACCATAAAATTTACTTAATTTAATAAATATCACATTCAACTAGCAGGATACACAAAATTCCCACATCATCTCAGATCTCTACTTTAATTAATGAATAGAGCAGAATTTGCAGTTCTTGTATGCTCATTAAGATACTTGTTTGAACATTTAGGTCCTTCGCCAACAATGACCCCGAGAATAGCCGTAAGACAGAGCAAAAATCCAGCGAGGTAATTGCAGTGTATATGCATGGCAGTAGGATGAAATTATAGAACTGTCATGAATCAAACCTAGCAGACAGTTGATGCGAAGCATGCTTGACGAAACAGTGTATCAACATGTAATAACGCAAGCAGTACCAATGAATGCATCAAAATTTCACAGGTATTCGACTTCAAGTGGAGAGCGACTAGGAATGGATCAATGTCAGCTTAAAGGAAGCATCTATAGCAAGAAAAGAGAGCATTCATTCGATAATTTCATTCGGCCGTAAGGTTCTTTACGAATTTATCCTACCCAACCCTCGAAGAAAAATGATTTTAAAAGAGGATGGACTTCTGGGGACCAACCTTAGTGAAATACCAAACTTTCTGGGGACCAACCTTAGTGAAATACCAAACCTTGGGTCGAGATTTCGACGATCCCCTTGTCTTCCCGTACGCTCCCAAGCTTCACGTTCAATCCACGCCCTCGCACAACCACGGACCACCGCCGATGCCCCTGCTTCAACCGCCGACAGGTTGCCAAAGATCCGGCCGATCGCCTCTCCACTGGTCCGCTGGCGATGTGAGGAGATGGGGAGGAGAGGAGGAATGAGTTCGGCAGTGGGGGTTTTCACTTCGGCGGAGGGTGCTTCTGAGAGGAGGGCTAACTTGATATTTTTCTAAGCAACCCCTTCTTAGGGTGGGGAATTCCAAGGCAACCCTTCTTTTTTTTGGAATTGGGGGTTTACAGGCTTCCTCGTGACAAATCCCAACGTCCTCCTCTTCACCCCTCCGTTTGGTGCCTTTCGCTTTTAATCGCAAAGATAATTAAACTTATTCGCAATCCATCAGCCCAAACATACATATAACATTATTAATTTCAATTCCCAACAAACTAAATTAGCACGGAAACGTAATACGAAGTTTTCAGTTATTTGTGTTCACCATTTGCCAAGTCTGATATAAAGTAGAGGAAGCTTTCCTACCGATTCAGGCACCGGGTAAACTCCCGTTTCACCCAGTTCAAGGTAACGAAGGCTAACGAGGTCTGCAAACTCATCGGGCAAATGTCTCAGTCTCCAGTTACCAAACAGGTTCAGCCTCTGCAGTTCAGATAACCTGCACAGGGATTCAGGCAACTCCTCAATCTCAGTATTAGTGATTTCCAACCTTAGAAGGTTACGAAGATTTCCAAGGCTTTCTGGTAACAGGGAAAGACTCCGGCAATTGCAAATCTCCAACAGATGGAGGCTCGTCAACCTACATATCGACTCAGGCAAGTTCCTGATCTCCAGCTCGCAAAGTTGAAGTTCGCAGAGGTGAATAAGATTGCAGATGTCCTCTGGCAACTCTTCGATGCTTCTGCAATCAACTACCTCCAACTTTTGCAGGTTTGTGAGTTTAGGCACTGAATCCGGCAAGCTCTTGATGCCTAAGCTGAAGAGTCCTATGTAGCGGAGGTTAACAAGATTTCTTATGCCACAGGGCAGCTCTTGAAGATTTACACAGTTATCTAGGATCAAGCTTTGCAGGTTGTAAAGCTGGCACACCGACTCGGGAAACCTTGTGATTTCTTTGTTGTAGACTCGAAGGTAGCGCATGTGAATAAGTTGGGCAAATTGCAAAGAATTTGGTTCATCCGCTGCTAAACCATGCTGCAAGCACCGCACATTTTTAAGTTTCTGGGGAATTCTTGGAACGGTATCATTCAGTCTTTCGTACAGAAATGTCCGCAGGGCATTTGGGTTCTTCAAGTTGAGGGAGTCCATAAATTCGCCTTGACCTTTCACGTATAAATGACGAACTTCATCGGAGATTTCTACATGATCTGTGCTCTCTGCTGCATGGAATTCTCCTAATGAGATCGATAGTGCCAGATTGCGGAACATATCATGCATTTTATACTTTGAGGTTTGGTTATCAATGTGGAAGAATGATCTCTTACACAACTCATCGAAGTACCTTTCACCGATATCTTCCACTCTTTCATCACGCTTGGGCTCAATGTAGTTGTGCGCCATCCATAATCGGACCAACTCATCTTTCTCAAATGAATAATCTCCAGGGAAAACAGAGCAGAACAAGAACAAAGGTTTCAGATGGATTGGCAAGTACTTGTAGCTCAACCTAAGAGCTGCCATGACCCTGTTGCCGTTGTCAAATTCCCACATATCACTTTCTAGGACATCTTCCCAACAGTCCTTTCGTGTCTCGTGCCAGAGAAGACCTGCGATAACTTTCACTGCCAGTGGCAAGCCGTCGCACCTGCCGACGATCCGCGCAGCAATCGTAGTGAACTTTTCCTTCTCAGTCAAAACCCAACCTCCGAAGGCAAAATGCTCAAACAAGAGTCGGCATTCGTATTCCGGCAAGAAATCGAGAGGATATCTCTTGCTGTTGGTAATCTGGGTGACGGTTTCATTGGTCGTCGTCACGATGATCCTTACTTTCTCTGCATCTGCAAAGGATGAAACTAAAGACTCCCAACAGCTCCGCCGCATATCGCACACACCATCAAGGACAAGCAACACTTTCTTTTGCCATAAAACATGCTTGAGCGTCTCTTGGAGTTCCCCCATCTTGCTGGTGCTGGACGAGCCCCAGCTGGTCGTAACAGCTTCAAGGATTGACTTCGTCAACAGCGTGGCATCGGAATCTGGAGGAACACTGATCCAACCCTTTCGATTAAAATTTTCCGTAACCCTGCGGTCCTTGTATGCGAGCTGCGCTAGCGTGGTCTTGCCTTTCCCCGACATGCCCACAATGGAAATGACAGAAAAATTACTGCCTCTCCTGTTTTCTGATAAAAGAAAACGGATCAGCTCCCTCTTCTCCATCGTCCTCCCAAAAACGGAGCTTTCGTCGACCATGGCGGAGGTCAACTGCGGTGGAGAGCAGCTTCGTGCCCCATCAGTTGGAGGCTCTTCAGCTTCTTCCAAGCGGAAGTGAGCTGAGGCCTCTAATATCTGGTCGTAGCTATCACAGATCTTCTTTATGCTGTCTAAGGTCCTCCAGTTTATATCCATAACGATACTGTCTTGGAGAATATTTAAAGGTAAAAAAGACTCGGCAAGCTTGAATACCTCTTCATATCTCATCCTCTTTCGAGGTATCCGATCTGCTTCCTTCTCCATCTTCGATCGCAGGACTTCGTAGTGGTAGGCGTCGAGGACGTCCTCGGCGTTGTAGGCCACATCCTTGAGCTGCTTGAGCCGGAGCTTCTCGATCTCGAGCCGAATCTCGTTGCGCTCCGCTTCTTGGAATGCGTATTGGATGTCTTCAAGAATCTTCATGAGCTTGTCCAGGCCGTCCTCCAACCCGTTTCGGGAGGAGGGTGGCGATCGAACTCGCTGACTTAGGAATCCCAGAAAGGCTTTGAGGGAGAATAAGGAGGAACAGGCGAATTCAGTGGCCATTGCAGATGCTGCAGCAGCGCCCGAGCGGAAATCTGTAAAGGGAAGAAAAGTATACTGAGAGAAGTCAACGGAAGGCACAGCAGGTCGACATTCAGCCAAATTGAAGATCACACAACACCCCTAAACTAAGCCATAGGCTTACAATTATTATTGAAAGAACCTAAACCACATGTTTCAAGATAAACATGAACTAAGTACTACAATTAATATGCAGTGGCTCATCTTACTCCTTAGCCTTATCTTTGATTGAATCAATGGTTTGAGTGCTCTTACTTGATGGCGTGGGTGTACCATCTCCCCCTTGTCCCTCCTTCCCCCAATGTGATATTAAAGAGTCTGCACTAAGAAAACTATTATTAATTTCATATAGCTGATGATAATGTTTTAATATGGTGTTGAAATATAGAATAATTGATTTGGATTTGATGTTGACCGAGACTAACCTAATAAATTAGAGTTAATGAATGATGATTAAGGATTAAAAGTGTTGGCTTGAGTATGAAGTTGAATTGGGTTAATTTTAGATTAGACCAAATCAATTAAATGAATTAAGTCTTTACTAATTAAATAACTTTTACTCTTTATTGCTTTAGGGATATCACTCTGACTTAGAGCTGTCTAATATTAATATCTCTAAATCTCACATGGTGGTTCTGAAGAGTAAATTTACAAATTAGGTGTCTTGGTTCACAGGAAAATATTGGATGCCTTCAAAATAATAAAATAATATATTTGCTAAATGTCCTAATAATATACATGTTAGAAAAACATAATTTATATAGTATGAATTATATGTCATATGTACACTCCTTAATTTTTGACATGCTTTATTAATTTTTTTACATGTTGCTTTATCTTTTCCTATTGTTATGTGAGATGCCAATACCATGCTAAAATAAAATATGGATTTAAAAGTTAAATCACTACATAGGAGGTAGTATTAAGAATCATTACCTGATACTCTAATTTAGATAGAGATATAGGTAACATATGATACTAGCACCTCTTAGGGACATCACTAGATTATAATTTGTGAGGGTGTATTATTAGTACACCTAGATGACAAAGCAAACACTTAGTATTCGATTCGCGAGGCTACAAACAGCTTAGATATTAGGATCGGTTGGGAAATAGATCAGACTAACTCTAAGGTCAAGATAGATCAGAAAGCAAAGTAGGTCCATACCCGAATACAATTATCCACATGCTTAACGTTTGAGTGTCATTGTGATAGTCCCGAGATGGCTAGCGTGGATAAACCTTTTCAAGGATTTAGCAGCATGTAGTGGAGGTAGCCACAAACCATTGTGCGGATGCGAGCTCAAATCAGCCAACATTGCCTGCTATTGAGTTAGAAAGGTGATTCCCTTAAGCTTGGGATAGTAGATCCATAGACTACACAGCTATTATTCTAGATATTCTACAGACAATCTAATGAATAGTCCGAATCCTAGAGTTATATTTAATTCAGCCAGCCGTAGTTGAAGATATATTATTTGAGGTGACCCTGTCAACAGACAGTTGTGTAGCACTACACGTTGTTGTGACCCATATTAAGATTTCGAGGGGAAAAGTACAGGCACAATGAGTTTTGCTAGGATGAGGTGTAGGGATCGACCAATGGGACAGTAGAGAGAGACACACGGTTACCCGATTTCTTTGCTAACATCCGTGCAACAAGCATAGGCAGAGACTTAGACACTCATGACACGGATGGACTTACGGGTATCCCTAATCAAGATATCTCCTAAGCATAGGCTAGCAACCTGAGATACTTGATATGAAGATAGAAATATTTAAGATGATATATACTGGTGATAAATATATTGTTCAATATAGATGACAATTTGAGATATACACTAACTTATATCAGTAATTAAAACTTAACATCATAGATGATTTACCTTAAAAAGTTAATATCTAATAATTAATAACCCAAAGGCATTCTAGAACTTTTCCCTAGTTTTTAATTTTCTTGTTATGATTTCGAGTCGTAATTTCACACTATGTCGCAAGGCTAAGCACATTATGTTCAATATTTGTGCGGGTTTAATAATGATTGATCGAGATAGTTGATGAAGACGAGGTTATCAATGGATATATTGTATTTACTTATTACCGTTGTCATAGAATTGTAGTAGGTATATTGGGACTATGTTAGTAGAGTTGAATTATATGATTTAATTGTATATTCCGCTGAGTTGATAATATACATGGACTGTATTTATTCACAAATACCTTATGTGGGTCCTTTGGGCTCATACGGTGGTTGCCACATACCCGACAGATAGATTGGGGCATGATAATTGGGCTTGATCATAAACATCTTCAAGAGATCTTTTTTTGTTGAATATAATGGTGAAGTCTGTAGAGCAACTTCTTCTTTATCATTTTCTTCATCTTCAACGTATGAAAAACAATCATAAAATTCTTTATTTTTTGTTCTATCATTAGATATGTGGTCACTCGCTCCATTATCAAGATACCATATATTTGACTTATCAATATGATCATCTTTTAATGCAAGAAGTAAAGAGTGTTCTGCTTCATCTACTTTGTGTTTAATGAACTTTGCTTTTATCTTATTATTTTGGTACTCCCAGGAATAATGTGCAAACTTATAACAATAATAACATTGTATTTCAAATTTATTTACTTGATTAAAGTATATTAAGTGATTACATCCCCTTTGATTAGAGTAATTGGGCACTATATGGGAAGATCATGAGATCTTAGGTTCAAGATTTTTTAAGTTCTAAAAAAAAAATGATTACATCTTCCTTATCCTCTTGAATACTTTGCTGTAGATAATTGATCAATAACCATTGATTCTCCCATATTCTTTTAGTTGATTCACAATATTTGAAATTCTTATAAATTTATCTTGGATTGTCCCACCTTATTTCATTAAGAAAGATTCAAATTTAACCCTAAGAGTTTGAAAAATTGTATTTTAGTTTTTTTTATGTTTATTATTTTATTAAAATATTATATTAAATTCTTAAACTACTATAGCCCTCATTGCTGTGAGGTCAGCAGCATCATCCCTTTCCTCCGCTCGACTCCATTGCCCAGCGCCTACCCTAGATTTCAATGTGTGTGCAGCTTCCATGCAGGCATTCATCGACGGCGACCGACGAATCCGCTGACGTTCCACCTGCAGCTCCGACCTCGCCTCTCCGATCCTTCGTTGTCGCCGCTCGAGTGCTTCTGGACTTCGGGAGACCACCATCCGGAGCTCCAACGACCTCTGATTGCCCCTGTTGCATCCTACGAAGACCATTTGCCATAAGCTGCTCGATTCGCCCATTGATTGGGATCTGCCGCACCCTCCAATTTGATCATTTCTAAGGTCGATTTCTTTTACCTCTTGATGATTTCAATTCTTCAATTGATGAAGATGAAATTTCAATTCTTGATTGGTATTGATGATAATTGGGTAATTGGTTCTTGAATTGATGATGATGCCTTGTTGAATTGGAAATGTGGTGTATGTGAAGCATGCTGGAATTATTTTGGAGTGGATTTTATCACTCATGTTTAGATTCCTTAATTATCAAATGTAGTATTATATTAGATCTATATTGGGATTGTACTAAGGAACTGTGAATGCAGATTATGTTGAGATTTTTGATATATTTAGTGACTTTTGATGTAGTGTTGAATATATCATATGTATTGTATGAATTTTCAGATCCATAAGGCAGTTGCCGCATGCCCAACCTGTGGGTCGGGGCATGACATTCCCTTCTAGTTTCAATCTGGCATGCAGTCCACAATCTGAAGTATCACTCGTATAGTATCTTAATGAGCATGCTTATGCTTGCTGAAAGCTGTAGTAGGTCTTTATTTGCCCTCAAAACTAAGCTTTACTAGTTTGGTAAATTTGCTAATGTGTTCAGGAAGCTTCTTAATTCCAACCTCAACGAGTTCAAGGTGGGTGAGGCTATTAAGGTGTTCAATGTCAGGGGGAAATTCTTCAAGGTTCTTATTACCATTCAGCTTCAACTTCCTCAGCTTAGTTTTTTCAGGGGGAAATCCTTAACATCTTGTTCTTGGTTTTTTCAGCTCTGTTTAATGTAACTTAACTGGAGGTGGAGCTGGAAATTTCAACATCTTTGTCGAAAAAACCTTTATTTGCAAAACTAACAACAGGCGCATCACCAGCTTCATCCTTCTCCACTCCTTTTAGCTTCAATGATGCTTTTGCTATAGTAGCTTGCTCTGAGACATGGGCTCGCAATAGTTTATATGCTTTGGAGTTCTTTAATATGGCAGAAGAGAGGTAGATTTTTGGCGGTTTTGCACGATATTTGCAAACAACTGAAGCCTTAATAACTTCGTCCATCATCATCCTGATCCTTATTGTAAAGTCCGATTTCAAAGTTTGGAACTTCATCATCTCCTCTTCATGTTTATCCAACTGCATCTTCACCTGAGGTGTATTGGTACTCATCCACGAGATCCTCGAGCTCAGTGATTAGATCATTTAGTTCCTTCAAAAAGAGATGGATGGAATCATTTCTGAGCACCTCAATCTCAACATCATACAACAGTAATTTAATACGTTTCAGATGCTCTTTAAGATTTCCCATATCAGACAATGAGAACAGAGGTGGTGATAGCATTAGGGGGCGTAGCATCTTGGTTGCTCGTTCGATGCCGGAAAGCTTGCCATCTTACAACCAATACGTGTACCTAGCGATATTTTTTTATAGAGGCATACTAGCTTTGCTGCTGCCCGTCTGCACATATATATAAGAAAATTAAGTGCATATTAGCTAAGAAAAAACTTCCAGCTAAAAAATTTAAAAATTCTTTGCTAAATTTTTTAATGATAAAATTGAATTTTAGGATCTTACTACATTAATCTTCAACTTTTAAAATTAAATATTATTTCATAAAACTCCCCTTTAGTAAGATTTTTTTACAATTACAGTACTACATGCTATTACTATTATTTCCTCTCTTTTATTCGTCTTCGATATCTCTCATATTCTTCTTAGTCCTTCTTAGCTAAATTAGAAATTGAGGCTCGGTCTGACTATTATCATAGATCATCTTGTAGTTGTCATCTTCATCGATCTTGTATTTATCATTTTTTTGACATGGTTTAAAATTTTTCAGTACATGTTCTTGCTTTAAATTCCAGTTACACATTGTCCTAACTCCTAACAGAGTAAAAGTAAACATACAGAAAATATTTATACTATTGACATTATTTATTGAATTATGGCTCTATTCTAGTTTCCTACCCTGCACAGAATCATTTATATGTAAGTACCTTCACCATTGCTAATGTATTAGTATAGGTAGCCTATTAGGCCGAATTAGATTCAGCATGTGGCTTGCACATACCGTGCTGGGTCAAGCTCGACATGACCTAGAGCATGTCATGTGCTGTGCAACAATGGAGTATATGAGTTTACTATTTATTAAGTTTGAAAAATTAATGAGACAATGATCTTTTGCATCCTCAGTACGTTCAGATTGAAGCAGATAATGGCCCTGCCCTGTCATTCAGTCCTAGCTCATGTTTACCTTTATCTCCCTCTGTTTTAGCTTGAATTTAGTGTATCGACCTTATATCCTTATGTCCTACCCGACCACAGTTATAGCAAAGCACCGGTAAGTTTTCATAAGTGAAATGTTGGAAGATTGATTGGTCCCTATAATTCACCCATACCCCCTCGTTTTCATACGCTAACAAACCGAGCTCTTGTGCCCAATCTTGTCACTTCATACGGGACATAGTAGAGGTGAAAGATACATTTCAAACTTTTGTAAATTATAGTGTGTCTACGCTGTATAAGACTTGTTTTCTTACCTCCGAGTGCCGACTAACCTCTCTCGCTGCCTTCAGATGTCCGAACTCTGCCGCCACACCCGGTATCGCCGCCAACCTCCCGATCTTCTTCCTTGCCTTTGTATCGCTGAACACGGCCGCTGCTGTCGGGTCCCCTTTGTCCTCTTTCGACGCATCCGGCATCCCTCCGATCTGCTCCGCTGCCTTCGGGCGCTCCTCCAACACTTCTGGCACTCCTCCGAACTCCTCTGCTGACAATATATATCCGAACATCACCGCCGCCCCCCCCCACTGGATTTCTGCTATACCCTTCTCCAACGCTTCCAACTTCGTCCCGTGTGGTCTCCTTGCTGCCTCCAGATCTCCTGACTCCGCCGCCACCGGGATCCGTACGTCAGCTTGTTCGATTTATCAAAACTTTCAAAATCGGGTAGACGCCGTGCGTTTGCAGAGAGAGAGAGAGAGAGAAGTAGAGAAGAACAGCCTCTGTCTCTTAGAAAATAAAATTCGAGAGAAGAAATACGGAAGAGAGGGAAGAAGAGAAGAGTTAGTTTTTAAAATTTTGTCATCAGATGCAAGGAAGGCATCCTTCTCTTATTAAATTAATGCAGGTGACATCTTAGGTGATGAGCACTATTATAATACGCAGGGAGGTGGACGACGGCTTAGTTTTTCTATTGATTGCTACTGCGAGGAGTCATATCCGCATCATTTAACCTTTTTTTTCCCTAGGCGTTACGTGTTGGAGGTGCTCGGCGAGCATGGGAAGACTTGAAAGTTCAATATTGACAGGCTCGACAGAGAAGGGTTGTCGCCGGAGAAAAGACCCTCATTTTGGTTTAGCTTTCGGCATTAAGCAACGTACCGGTGATTTAGTTTTCGAAACCTACCGGGCCTAGCGCCGGCCCTAATTAGGGATGATGATGATCGGGATGAATAATACCTAAAATTTAGGCCCGCTACAAACTCAAGCCTTTTACTACCCTAAGCAACCTGTTTACCATTATTCTATAATACATTAATAATAATTTTATAAAATAAATATATAAGCTTATAACGGCAAGACGCAACCTGCTACGATGCTAAGTTTGACCTATGCTGCTCGAGGGCAGCATGACTCATGTACATTCCTACTTCCAAATAGTGGAGTCACTTTGGTCGGTTTTACTTATCTGTCGTGTAAATTTCCTCTAGTGCCTTATTTTCTTCACATCAAATGTGAATGCTTCATCGGTATACCCATCCTGAGGCTGACATGCAACCAAGGAGAAGAAGGTTAATCGACGACGACTTCGCAATCAACAATATCACTTGTTTGGTTCGATGCACTATTGTTAGGATCGATAAGCCACAATTAAAATAGAATTAGCCACAAATCACAAAGACTATATAACAAATTGAAGAAGAACATAAATAAAAGAGATTTATTTACTCTTTAATAGGACAACTCACTCTATCGTTTACCATCTCTAAAAGGCTACTAAAATAGTGAAAGTAATAACCTAAAAATAATTAATAATTTTTTTTATAGAATTTAGTGAATCTTAAATCCAAGACTTCAGAAACCTCCTATATAAAATCTAATTACTTTCACCAAAGGAATATACACTTTATGTACTAACAATTGATAACATCCACTCAATATACACTTTATGTACTAACAATTGATAACATCCACTCATTATAAATAAATATGTACCAATTAATAAAACACTAAATGTAGTCCATATATTAGAATTCCAACTTAAAAATACTAACAAATCTCCACCTCAGTGAAGAATCGAAGAATCTAATAATACTCCAATGCTCTACCTGAATTGAAGCACTAACTGATACGATTCTGTTTCGCCAAATAGCATCAAATGCCAAATCAAGTTCCGCATGCCAAATCAAATAGGAGTTTATATAAATCATTATCACAGCCCCAACCATGGATTGCTTCCGGTCAAAAGCTGCATGAATATGCTAAAATCTGAAAAAAAATGTTGGTGCATATTCTATCAACAGAGATTTTTGTAGCTGCCTATTATAAGTCGCTTAAGCACCTTTCTGCAGATCAAGACCACCCTTGGTTATACAGAAATGCAATTGAGAGGTCGAGACGTGCATAATTATTCAGCCTACCAAGCAAGATATATTTGTGCACTCTGTGCATATCTTCAGCAGTCGCAAATGCTGTGCTTATCCATTCATAAAAAAAGACAATTTTTTGTGCTTGTGCTATGATCAGTCGGGCATTCCTCAACTAGAGAAGTTAATTTCCTTGTGCTTATATAGAGAAAAGCTGCCAACAATTAGACATGATCAGTACCCCATAGCTGCGTTGTTCTGTAAGCAAAGCACTCTCTATGTCAATTATAGTATCTGTCAACACTACCTTTCAAAATTTTTGGAATTCCAAATGCATATAGAAGACCATCATTTCTTACCAACCTTTTTCGATAGTCTGACCAGAATTCTTATACTTGCAAGTAGCTCTCGATAGGTTTCTCTGTGCTTTGAAAAATCAAAGTTTCTAACTTGTCCAGTTCACCAATCTGTTTGGGCAGTACCTTGATTCCAACTTCGGACAGTTCGAGGTGGCAGAGGTTAATAAGGTTGCCAATGCAGCTGGGTAAATTTTGAAGATTTGAATTACCATTTAGATTCAGCTTTCTTAGGTCAGAAAGCTGACATAATGACTGGGGCAACTCCCGGATACTAGTCTCTTTGATTACCAGTTCATTAAGATTGGAAAGGTTTCCAATGTCACCAGGTAACTGAGAAAGCTTACGGCAGCCATCCAACTGGAGCATTTGCAGGTTAGAAAGCTGACATATCGATGCAGGCAACTCTGCAATTTCAGCATCATAGAGTTTGAGCTGAGAAAGCTTGGTAAGATATCCAATGCCACTAGGAAATGCTAAGAATCTTCTGCATCCTTTCATCTCAAGGGTTTCCAGGTTAGATACTTGGCATATTTACTCAGGCAAGTCTTCGATACTTGTGCCAGAAAGTACAAGGTGATGAAGGTTATTAGAGGGTGATATCATCTACTTGGAATCAACATTAGAGGACAGAAGCTGGAACTGATGCTCGGATACTACATGTACATGCAATATTTGGTGCAAAACCAAACCAAAATAAAGCTTTTTCTTAAAATGCACACAGACGTCTTTAGAAGTAACAAGTTTTTGAAGAGCAAGTCAAGTCGTCATCCTTAGATAATGCAGAAAAAGAACCAAAAGATTCACCGGCATAAACACCAATTAGCTGCCACAGTTTCCCTTCTAGTTTCAATCTGGCATGCAGTCCACAATCTGAAGTATCACCTGTTTAGTAGCTTAATGATCATGTTTATGCTTACTGAAACCCACAGTGGGTTTTTCTTTGCTCTCAAAACTAAGCTTTACTAGTTTGGTCAATTTGCTAACATGTTCGGGTAGCTTCTTAATTCCAACCTCAACGAGTTCAAGGTGGGTGAGGTTATTAAGGTTTTCAATGCCAGGGGGAAATTCTTCAAGGTTCTTGTTACCATTCAGCTTCAACTTCCTCAGCATAGCAAGATGACACAAAGATTTAGGCAACTCTCTGATTTCTGTCTCTGTGATTTCAAGCTCATGGAGATTTGAAAGGTCTCCAATGTTATCTGGCAATTGAGAAAGCCTATAACAACCATTTAGTTCCAAAGTTACTAGATTGGACAACCGACAAAACGATGTAGGCAACTCTGAGATATCTGTATCAGAGAGTTCGAGACGACCCAGGTTAATCAGATCCCCCATATCACCAGGTAAACTATGGCATCTTCTGCAACCATCAAGCTCCAGTGTTTGCAAGTTTGACAACTGACATAGTGATTCAGGTAGCACTGTGATATCTGTGTCAGAGAGTATAAGGTGATGAAGTCCAGTGAGGGCTCCAATCCCACTAGGTAGGCGAGAAAGGTTTCTGCAACCATTCAGCTTCAAAGTATGCAGACCTGACAGCTGACACATGGACTCGGGCAGAACTCTGATGTTTGTGTGAGAAAGTCCAAGGTAACTTAAGTTAGAAAGATTGCCAATACCACCGGGCAAATCTAGAAGGTTGCTACAAGTCATATCTAAGATCAGCAAATTAGACAAGCGACAAACTGATTCAGGCAATCTATTGATATTTGTATGAGTAACGCCAAGGAATTGAAGGTTAACAAGGTCTCCGATCCTATCAGGTAACTCCAAAAGCATTTTGCAATAATCCAATTTCCAGATTGGCAGTTTGGATAAGCAACAAACAGATTCAGGCAATCTTTTGATGCCTGTTCCACAAAGTCCAACATATTTAAGTTTTTTAAGCTCCCTGATACCGTCGGGTAGCTCCGTGAGATTTCTACAATAATTCAGAACCAAAGATTGTAGGTCGGACAACTGACAAATAGATTCAGGCAACATTTGAATGCTTGTTTCAGAAAGGCCAATATACCGCAACATCGAAAGGTTGCCTATGTCACTTGGCAATTCATTTAAATTGAAACATTTGTCTAAAATCATCATTTCAAGGTTATGAAGCTGGCATATTGATTCAGGCAACCTTACCATGGATTCATCACAAAGTTTAAGGTAGCGCAGATGGAGTAAAGTACAATCGACATTCAAGTATTTATCATGGAGCATTTCCATAAGTACTCCAGCGCCACCATGACACATCAGTTCCAGTGCTCGCAAGTTCCTCATTGTCATGCCAAATAAAGATGAAAGACTCATGGCTGGTCTATCATCTAAGTTCCGATACAGGAAAGTCTGCAAAGCCATTGGTGTCTCCAAGGGGGAAACTAGTTCGCTACCAGTCACAAGTAAATGGTGAAAACCATTAGAGATACCACCCATGTCAGACTCTTCAATGGCACAACAGTCTCCTTTTGAAATAGACTTTGCTAGGTCATGTAACAAATCATGCATTACAAATCCTCCATCCCAAGATTCATCAAAGAGTGACAATCTTTTCAACTGAAAAAAGTATTCAAATGCCACATTTTCCACTCTTCTACTACCTTCAGACTCAATATAACCTTGCGCCATCCACAAACTAACTAGTTCATATTTGTCAAACTTATAACCTTTAGGGAACATAGAACAGTAGAGGAAACATGGCTGGAGGTAGATAGGCATGAGGTAGTAACTCAATTTAAGAATCGGCAAAATTCCTGTTCCTTTTGCTTCCAATTTCCATGCTTCACTTTCTAGGACATTGGACCACGTCCAGTCATTACTTTGGTAAACAAGAAGACGTCCAAGAATTTTCACAGCCAAAGGCAAGCCCATACAGTTATTTATAAGCTTCTTGCCAAACAAAATCAATTTTTTTTTGGTATTGGGATTTATATCCAATGCACAATGGCATAGTAAGTCCCACGATACTTTTGGTTGCAAGCAATCAAGGTGATAAAATGAGGAATGTTTAGATATGCTTGCATTCTCTACATTCCGAGAAGTGGTGATAATCTTACCAATTTTGACCCCAGATAGGGTAACTTGCAAGTTCTCCAATAGGCTTATACTTAGATCCTCAATATCATCCAGAACAAGGAGAAGCCTCTTACTTTTAAGCTCTTCTCGTAGAACAGTTTGAATATGATTTGGTTCTTTACTGTCACAAGGTTTGCCAGTTATGGAACTAAAGATAGTTTTCAATAACCTCCCACAATTGAGACTGTCAGCGCGATGAATCCATCCCCTTGCACTGAAATGTTCACATATAATGGGATCAGTGTACACGAACTTCGCCAGTGTTGTCTTTCCAACTCCTGCAATGCCAACTATTGACATCACAGATAAATTACTCCTAGTGCTTCCATCCATAACTGAAACGCTGGAACTTTTATCAGATAATAACCAGTTGATTATGTTCTCTTTATCACCATCTCTCCCGTATATTTGGCTAGTTGGTTGAAGGTGATTCTCCATCCAATACCGAAACCTTGTTGCAGTAAGATCTTCGTCTTCCTCAATATACTTCAGATCTTGAATCATGTTCAAACACCCCATGATGTTTCTCATCCCCTTGTCTTCTGTATTGTGCAGTCCTGCACTTGTTCCCACAAGCAGGCTTGTTAGCTTCTTGCAGTATGCTTCTCGATGTCCTCCAAGAATGCTGACTTGATCCAGAGGTGTTGAAACTGCTGATGTTCTATGTCTCAACAAAGATCTGTTGATTTTTTTTGAATGATAAGACGTGTTGCTGCTGAGAGGCTGTTTATGATCTGCTGACAGGCTGCTCCCACAAGCATCAACAAAAACCTCCGCTTGTGGCAGGGGTTTCGGTCCATCCGCGATCTTATCAAATATGCCGCCGCCGCCGCCACTAATACGTGATGACAGCATCTCAAGAGCCATAGCTGCTTTCACCTTGCCTCCTTCCATGTCGGCGCCGTCCGCGATCTCGAGAAGGTCGGGGCTATCCTGGGCGACGCTAGACCCCTTCATCTTTGTCTTCGCGCTATGTCGGATGCGAATGGGGGGGGGTGGGACTACCAGGAGCGGCGGGGGCGTTATCCCTATCGGCCATCGCCGTCGCGTCAGCTCTCTACCGCCAGATTGTGTCTAGTCTCTCCTCCTCTTCTCAAATATAATCCAAACAACACAAAGAGATATCTCCTTTTCTTTTGGTGTGCTCCGATTCGAGCTTTGCTGCTACTTCCATTAGCTATAGAAGCCTGCAGAAAACCATATCAAGGAAGCGCAGGTTTTTAGATTTCTTCTATACGAACAGCTAGTGATACTCCTTATCATCGAAGAAACGGTTAATGACACTGACCTCAAAAATCCTGCATCACGGAAGGGAAGGATTCGATCAATATATCGGTCTCCAAAAACAGCAAGAGGCAAATATATATTCTTTGCCTTCAAAACTTTATTGATCAAGAGCAGATATGGAAGGTGAAGAATAAACTGTGCAGGGTCTTCTTTTCTATTACTATTTTGACAAGACACAGATGGATCTACCCGTGACAATTTTAATAAGATGAGAAAATTCGGACGAAATTAATTTTTTATTCAAGTTTTAGTACCATCGATTTGAAATCCCCCGGTCAGATTTACTCACTCAACCTTAGGATTAATAATATATATATAATAGTAATTTTAAAATGAATAATTTTAAAAAAGAGATTAATAGATTATGTTTAAGTCTTATAAACTAAAAAATATATTAGGTAAAATTAAGATTAACTTACTTTGTTCTTAAATATATTTTATTATAATAGAATACAAATAAACACTAGGTAACTAAGAATTCATCAACGTTGAACTTCGGTAAAGAGAGAAAGACTCCTACTTCCTTAAAATCAAAAGACTAGGCCGATATTTTATGCTTCCCTGATGAAGTCTATAAACTGAGTGGGTAGCATCAATCTTTCAGAAATAATATAAAAAAGGACCATTCTGTAATCGAACAAAAGAATATATTCTTTTTCATCTCAACGCCCTCAGAGTCAGAGTCAGATCGATAGATCCAAAGCGGCATATTTGAATGTTTTTTCAACTACTCTCACTCCACGAGAAGTTTTTTTAAGTGTCCTATTTCTTTATATCATAACGACGTGGGCTCCACCTTTGAGTGATTAAAAAAAGTACATAAAACTTAAATCAAAATTGAAGCTTAAACTTAAATCCAAATTAAAACCTTCCTTCTAAGAAATTGATAAGAACTGTATTAAATAAAGAGATATTTGTTATACAGAAATGCAATTGAGAGGTCGAGACGTGCATAATTATTCAGCCTACCAAGCAAGATATATTTGTGCACTCGGTGTCTCCATATACCTGCTAAGAACACCAACAGAATACATTAGATCAGGTCTAGTATGTGTTAAGTATCTTAAACTTCCAATCAATCTTCTGTATTCTATTTTATCTACACTTGATACATTTCCACCTTGCTGAAATTGTAGTCTTTCTTCCATTGGTGTATGAGCAGAATTTGCATGCAACATTCCGAATTCATTCAAGATCTTTTGCGCATACAAAGGCAGCCCCAAGGTTATCTTGCATTCAGACTGATGTATCTCCATGCCAAGATAAAAGTGTAATAGGCCTAAATCAGTCATCTCGAATTCCTGATTCATCTAGTTCTTAAATACTTGAATCTATTCCACATTGGTGCCGGTGACCAGTAGATCATCTACATAAATACCAACTACCAATTGTTGTTTACCTGCCACCTTAGTATAGATTGCAGACTCTTGTGAATTCTTACTAAAACCAAGTGCCAACAAAGATCTACCTAGTTTCAAATTCTAAGCTCTTGGAGCTTGCTTAAGGCTATATAAAGCTTTTTTCAGTCTTAGAACTTTTTCTTCTTTGCCCTTTAAAACAAAGCCTTCAGGTTGCTGCACATAAACCTCTTCTTCAAGAATATCATTCAGAAAAGCTGACTGTACATCCATCTGATGTATTTGCCAATTCTTTTGTGCAGCAACAGCAATGACTAATCTGATTGATTCAAGTCTTGCTACTGGTGCAAAGATTTCTTCATAATCAATCCCTTCTTGTTGCATATAGCCTTTTGCAACAAGTCTAGCTTTGTGCTTTACTACTTCACCTTGAGTATTCTTTTTTGCTTTGAATACCCATTTCAAACCTGTTGCCTTATGCCCTGCTGGAAGATTAGATAAAACTCATGTTTGATTTTTGATTATCTGTTGATACTCTTCTTCCATTGCTTTTCTCCAAGTCTCGACATTCACTGCCTCTTTGTAGTTAGATGGTTCACAATCAAGGACCTGAGAAAACAACATTTGGTCAGTTGATACATTCATTTGATCAGAAGGTACATTAATTTCTTTAGTAGCTCTGTAGATGCTACTCAAAGCACGTGTTTTCCTGGGTATCTCAACAGAATCATCAATGTTACTACCTCCACAAGTGAACTGATGTGGAGAATTAAGAGAAAATGGTATAGGATCTGTTCTAAATGCAACAAATGTGGACTGCTCAACTGAATCAGCTTGCGTATCAACTTGTGTATCAGAAGAATGTTGATTTTGTTGTTGGAAAAGAGATGTATCAGGACTGTGCAAACGTTGTTCAGTAGAAGGACTCACTTGTGTATCTGAACTACTAGAAACACCATATATATCAGAATTATCAGAATTAACATGATTATCAACATTGTAATGAGGCTGCTGTTGAAACTGAACAGAACCAGAAGCATAATCAGTATTATGATACTATTCACCATGCCACTTTGGCTTCACACCCTCTTCAAAAACACAGTCTCTGCTTACAATAATAGAATTTGATTTTGGATCAAAAAATATGTATGCTTTTGATCCAGATTCATAACCAACAAATACCACCTGTTTGCTTCTATCAGCAAGCTTATTCAGGTGTGTGCCAAGAATCTTCACATGAGATTGGCACCCAAACACTTTCAAGTGTGATACCATTGGTTTCCTCCCTGTCCATTTTTCATATGGAGTCATATCATTTAAACTCTTGGAGAAAGACCTGTTTAACAAATAGATAGCTGTGTTTACAGCTTCCCCCCAAAGAACCAATGGCACATTCATTATTTTCAGCAATGATCTTGTCATGGACATCACAGTCCTATTTCTTCTCTCTACCACCCCATTCTATTGTGGAGAATAGGGTGCTGTAAGATATCTTTTGATACCTTACTTTTGACAGAACAAGTTGAATTCATTCGAATTAAATTCTCCTCCTCTATCTGATCTGAAAGCCTTAATCTTTTTACCACTTTCAGATTCAACTAATGCCTTAAACTTCTTAAACACATCAAAGGTATTACCTTTCTATTTCAACATGTATACCTATGAGTATCTGGAGTAATCATCAACAATGAGAAGAAAATAGTTGCTCCCTCCTAATGAAGAGGGAACTATTGGACCACACAAGTCCCCATGTATCAGTTCTAATACATTCTTTGCTCTAAAAGTGGAAGAATCAGGAAATGCAGATCTGATCAATTTAGAAGCAACTCACTCTTGACATGTTTCTTTAGCTAAAGCAATTTTTGGAAGCCCCTTAACTAAAGACTTATCAAACATGGTCTTTAAAACTTGATAATTCAAATGTCCATATCTGTGATGCCATAACTTTCTGTTATTCTCTGTGGTAGTCAAGCAACATTGATCAGGAATGCTAAGTTTCAGCAGATAATTCTATTGATAGCCCTCTTTACATCTATCAATTTCCTCCCTCTTTTATCAGTAACAATCATGTTGTCATCTTTAATAACAATTGTATATCCCAACTCATCTAAACGTTTAATACTTAAAATATTTGACTTCAAAGTGGGAACAAACAAAACATTTGATAAGAGATTAGTGTTACCTTCCTCTGCTGGAAGAAAAATTATCTTTTCTAGCAATTTTAGCAAATGTGCCATCACCAAATTTAACATTTCCCATTACTGATTCATCCAACTTATGGAAATAATCTCTATTTCCTGTCATATGACTTGTAGCACCAGTATCTAAGTACCAAACATCAAGGACATCAATTTTTGAATTGGTACCTTATAAGAGCAATTCGGTATCAGCCTCCTCTTCTTCAACAACCATCAATATTGCATGTTGAGATAGAGCTTCTTGATGAATTTTGTCATCAGGTTGCTCGACCAGATAAATTGCTTCTTCCTTTTTGCATTATGAAGCAAAATGACCAAAACACTTGCAATTAAAGCATCTGATATTGGACTTATCTCTTTTAGGCTTCTCTTGATACATTGTAGTGCTACTACTGGCTCCTCCATCAGTACGCCTATCAACATATCCCCTGCCACGTCCACAACTTCTTCCTCTACTATTGGTGTTGTATCCACGTCCACGCCCTCGTGAATTACCAAAATTCTTCCTTGATCTTGCTTCCCATTCGGCCCGGGTTAGCAACACCTGGTTATCAGTTGCTGGCAAGGAAGATTGAAGTCTAACTTCATAAGTTTTGAGAGCACTTACAACATAATCCACGGTCATGGTTGAAACATCTCCAAATTGCTCCAAATTACAAGCTATTGGATCAAATTTGGATGGCACGGAGCAAAGAAGTTTCTCAACTATGCGCTATTCCTTCACTCTCTGCCCAATGTTCTTCATCGTGGTAATAATTGAACAAAGACGATTGACAAACTCATCAACCGATTCAGAATTGGACATGTGCAATTTTTCAAATTCTCCGCGAAGCTGATTCATCCTCGCATTCTGGAATTTTTCATTTCCACCGTGAATGCTTTTCAACGCATCCCAAGTTTTCTTTCCTGTTTTCTTATCAACAACTAGGATTAAAAGATCATCACATAAAGCTTGATGGATATAAGATAATGCTAACTTATCTTTGCATTTGTCCACCGGCTGAACATCCTCTACATCTTGTTCAATTGCTTCCCAAACTCCTTGTACATCAAGGAAGGAGCGAACTCGAATTGCCTACATGGTAAAGTTTCCACCATTGTGCAGCATTGGACAGAAACCAAGGCTCCCTCCTCCACTTGAAGAGGCCTTGAGTCCTCCAAATTCCACCATGCCAGCCGTGGACTCCTTTCCACTTGCTGGTGACACCGTCTATATTTTCTTCATGGTTTCAAGACACCTTTACTCGGCAATCTTATGTTGCAATTTTATGTGGAAAGTGATGTTAGCGTGTTGATCTTATCAAGTTGATTTTAGTGTTTGGCTCTGATACCAAATGTAAGAATCAACACACTAAAAACATCAGCAGCAATCATCTGTAGATGAAGAAATCGAATGTAGAGAAGATGATGTCTTGCTCTGTTTTCATTCAATAGAAGAAATCGAATGTAGAGAAGATGATGTCTTGCTCTGTTTTCATTCAATAGAATATATAGACAGTTTGCAGCAAACAATTTAACTGTCAACTATTTGTAATGTCATTAAAGATATACATTACACTTAATGTAAATGAACTATATTAAATAAAGACAGAACAAGCTTATGTTAACAGCATCTTCCCCGACCACCGCCCGCGGCTTCCGCACGGTCGTCTGAACGTGAAGGACGGTGCTCACTCCGCCAGTGGGCATCCTCATTTGGATCAAAATTCCTTTTTTTCCCCCCCTCGAGAGAACCCGCTTTACAGAATCTCTAGAATTCCTCGAGCAAATTCTCTCTACGTCATCCCCTTCACCCCTCCATTGGGGTGAGAGAAGTCGAGCGACTGGGAAATTGCTATTGACTCATATCATCACGTTATTCGCAAAAACAATTAATCTTATTCGCATTCCATCAGCCCAAACAATTAAACCTATTAGTTTCAATTCCCAACAAACTTTATTAGCACAGAAACGTAAAATGAAGTTTTCCGTTATTTGAGTTCACCATTTGCCAAGTCTGATATAAAGTAGAGGAAGCTTTCCTACCGATTCAGGCATCGGGTAAACTCCCGTGTCACCCAGTTCAAGGTAACGAAGGCTAACGAGGTCTGCAAACTCACCGGGCAAATGTCTCAGTCTCCAGTTACCAAACAGGTTCAGCCTCTGCAGTTCAGACAACCTGCACAGGGATTCAGGCAGCTCCTCAATATCAGTATTAGTGATTTCCAACCTTAGAAGGTTGCGAAGATTTCCAAGGCTTTCTGGTAACAGGGTAAGACTCCGGCAATTGCAAATCTCCAACAGATGCATGTTCGTCATTCGGCAAATCGACTCAGGCAAGTTCCTGATCTCCAACTCGCAAAGTTGAAGTTCGCGGAGGTGAATAAGATTGCAGATGTCGCCTGGCAACTCTTCAATGCTTCTGCAATCAACCACTTGCAACTTTTGCAGGTTTGTGAGTTTAAGCACTGAATCAGGCAAGCTCTTGATGCCTAAGCTGAAGAGTCCCACGTAGCGGAGGTTAACAAGATTTCTTATGCCACAGGGCAGCTCTTCAAGATTTACACAGTTATCCAGGATCAAGCTTTGCAGGTTGTAAAGCTGGCACACCGACTCGGGAAACCTTGCGATTTCTTTGTTGTAGACTCGAAGGTAGCGCATGTGAATAAGTCGGGAAAATTGCAAAGAATTTGGTTCGTTCACAGCAAAACCATGTTGCAAGCACCGCACATTTTGAAGTTTCTGGGGAATTCTTGGGACCGTATCATTCAGTCTTTCGTACAGCAACGTTCGAAGGGCATTTGGGTTCTTCAAGTTGAGGGAGTCCATAAATTCGCCCTGACCTTTCACGTATAAATGACGAACTTCTTCGGAGATTTCAACACGATCTGTGCTCTCTGCTGCATGGAATTCTCCTGATGAGATCGATAGTGCCAGATTGCGGAACATATCATGCATTTTATACTTCGAGGTTGGGTTATCGACGTGGAAGAATGATCTCTTACACAACTCATCGAAGTACTTTTCACCGATATCTTCCACTCTTTCATCACGCTTGGGCTCAATGTAGTTGTGCGCCATCCATAACCGGACCAACTCATCCTTCTCAAATGAATAATCTCTAGGGAAAACAGAGCAGAACAAGAACAAAGGTTTCAAATGGATTGGCAAGTACTTATAGCTCAACCTAAGAGCTGCCATGATCCTGTTGTCGTTGTCTGATTCCCATATATCACTTTCTAGGACATCTTCCCAACAGTCCTTTCGTGTCTCGTGCCAAAGAAGACCTGCGAGAACTTTCACTGCCAGTGGCAAGCCGTCGCACTTGCCGACAATCCGCGCAGCAATCAGAGTGAACTTTTCCTTTTCAGTCAAATCCCAACCTACGAAAGCAAAATGCTCAAACAAGAGTCGGCATTCGTATTCCGGCAAGAAATCGAGAGCATATATCTTGCCGTTGGTAATCTGGGCGACGGTTTCATTGGTTGTCGTCACGATGATCCTTACTTTCTCTGCGTCTGCAAAGAATGAAACTAACGACTCCCAACAGCTCCGCTGCATATTGCACACACCGTCAAGGACAAGCAACACTTTCTTTTGCCAAAAAACATGCTTGAGCGTCTCTCGGAGTTCCCCCATCTTGCTGATGCTGGACGAGCTCCAATTGGTCGTAACAGCTTCAAGGACTGACTTCGTCAGCAGAGTGGAATCGGAATCTGGAGGAACACTGATCCAACCCTTTCGATCAAAATTTTCCGTAACCCTGCGGTCCTTGTATGCGAGCTGCGCTAGCGTGGTCTTGCCTTTCCCCGACATGCCCACAATAGAAATGACAGAAAAATTACTGCCTCTCCTGTTTTCTGATAAAAGAAAACGGATCACCTCCCTCTTCTCCGTCGTCCTCCCAAAAACGGAGCTTTCGTCGACCATGGAGGAGGTCAACTGCGGCAGAGAGCAGCTTCTTGCCCTATCCGCTGGAGGTTCTTCAGCTTCTTCTAAGCGGAAGTGAGCTGAGGCCTCCAATATCTGGTCGTAGCTATCACAGATCTTCTTTATGCTGTCTAAAATCCTCCAGTTTATATCCATAACGATCCTGTCTTGGAGAATATTTAAAGGCAAAAGGGACTCGGCAAGCTTGAATACCTCTTCATATCTCATCCTCTTTCGAGGTATCTGATCTGCTTCGTTTTCCATCTTCGATCGCAGGACTTCGTAGTGGTAGGCGTCGAGGACGTCCTCGGCGTTGTAGGCCACATCCTTGAGCTGCTTGAGCCGGAGCTTCTCGATCTCGAGCCGAATCTCGGTGCGCTCCGCTTCTTGGAATTCGTATTGGATATTTTTAAGAATCGTCATGAGCTTGTCCAGGCCGTCCTCGAACCCGTCTCGGGAGGAGGATGGCGATCGAACTCGCTGACTTAGGAATCCCAGAAAGGCTTTGAGGGAGAAGAAGGAGGAACAGGCGAATTCAGTAGCCATTGCAGATGCTGCAGCAGCGCCCGGAGGGGAAATCTGTAAAGGGAAGAATAGACTGATAGAAGTCAACGGAAGGCACAGCAGGTCTTCGGAGTCTCGACAAAAATTTGGGGCATGACTGATTCTACTATTTAAAATAATTATTATGATCAATCAAATAATCTTTTTACTAAAATAATCGATCAACTTTCCAGTATCATCCTCCCGGGCGACTTCATTGGCCGCGAGGGGAGAAGAAAGAGAAAACTGAAGATGATATTACTGATTTTATGACACGGCAGGGAAAGAAGGAAGATGGAATATGATACAATGTTGCTGCTCCGATAACACCACTAAGGGAGAAGGAAAAAGAACACTGGGGATGATGCTGCTGCTCCGATAACACCACTAAGGGAGAAGGAAAAAGAAAACTGGGGATGATGCTGCTGCTCCGATAACACCACTAAGGGAGAAGGAAAATGAAACATGAAACAGGAGATGATGTTGCTGCTTTGATTATACCACGAGAGGAGAAAGAAGAGAAAACAGGGACAATGTTGCTGCTCCAATGACACCAGGAGGTGCTAGTCCGATGACACTACCAGGTAAGAAGAAAGAGGAAACTTGATTTTTTATATTAAAAAATTGGTGAATATAAACATAAATATAATTTATGTAGTTATGAATAAAAGGGACTACGGATATACAGCACATATTATGAATAGTAGTTCTTTCAATAGTCAAATAACTCAAATAGATATATCATATAATTTACGTCAACATTCAGCCAAATTTAAGAAGTCTTACTCTTTAAAACATATAAAAAGTCTTAGGTTTATCTTCCCAAGTTCAGTGTGCAGAAAAAATAAAAATACAGATCATGACACCTTGATCACTCATCGCGAAACCATAAAAATAATTCCTCTGTTACTACCCCATCTAGTATCGATTTATTTGTCTTCAACTGTGTACTGGTCAACAAGAAAAGGCCATTTCAGTTGCCCAACTCCTTCAGAAACACGCACCACTGCATCAACCTGCGGGCATACCCCGTGCCGTAGTCTATAAAAAACAATTGCCGACCATCATGATGTTGGAGCATCTGTAGAGCAGACATGTAATTTCAAACATGGATGTGAAACTATTTCATTAAATCGCTTGCAGTGGTATTTAATTTCCCAGTGAGCTTCTTCAGAATCCTCGCATAAAAGAGAGTGATATCATCTACTTGGAATCAACATTAGAAGACAGAAGCTGGAACTGATGCTCGGGTACTACTGTATATGTACATGCAATATTTGGTTCAAAATCTCAACCAAAATAAAGCTTTTTCATAAAATACACACTGACATCTTTAGAAGTAACAAGTTTTTGAAGATCAAGTCCTGTCATCCTTAGATAATGCAGAAAATTTGAACCAAAAGATTCACCGGCATAAACACCAAGTAGCTGCCACAGTTTCCCTTCTAGTTTTAATCTGGCATGCAGTCCACAATCAGAAGTATCCCCTGTTTAGTAGCTTAACGATAATGTTTATGCTTACTGAAACCCACAGTAGGTTTTTCTTTGCTCTCAAAACTAAGCTTTACTAGTTTGGTCAATTTGCTAATTTGTTCAGGCAGCTTCTTAATTCCAACCTCAACGAGTTCAAGGTGGGTGAGGTTATTAAGGTTTTCAATGCCAGTGGGAAATTCTTCAAGGTTCTTATTACCATTCAGCTTCAACTTCCTCAGCATAGCAAGCTGACACAAAGATTTAGGCAACTCTCTGATTTCTGTCTCTGTGATTTCAAGCTCATGGAGATTTGAAAGGTCTCCAATGTTATCTGGCAATTGAGAAAGCCTATAACAACCATTTAGTTCCAAAGTTACTAGATTGGACAACCGACAAAATGATGGAGGCACTTCTGAGATATCTGTATCAGAGAGTATTAGACGACACAGGTTAATCAGATCCCCCATATCACCAGGTAAACAATGGCATCTTCTGCAACCATCAAGCTCCAGTGTTTGCAAGTTTGACAACTGACATAGTGATTCAGGTAGCACTGTGATATCTGTGTCAGAGAGTATAAGGTGATGAAGTCTAGTGAGGGTTCCGATTCCATTAGGTAAGTGGGAAAGATTTATACAACCGTTCAGCTTCAAAGTATGCAAGTGCAGTAACTGACACAAGGACTCAGGCAGAACATCAATGTTAGTTTGAGAAAGTCCAAGGTAATTTAATTTTAAAAGATTACCAATGCCACTACGTAACTCTTGAAGATCACTTCCAGCCATATCTAACTTCAAGAGGTTGAACAAGTTACAAACTGAGTTAGGTAATCTTGCAATCCTTGCATCAGTAACTTCAATCACTTCAAGATTAACGAGGTCTCCAATGTTACTAGGCAACTCCATAAAAGCCTTGCAATTATCTAATTTCAATATTTTCATTTTCAAGTAACAAATAGATTCAGGCAACTTTGTGATGTTTGTTCCAGAAAGTCCAAGATTTTGAAGAAATATTAGATTCCCAATGTGTGTAGGCAGCTCACACAGACTTTTGCAATAGTCCATTATTAACGATTGTAGGTTGGACAATTGACAAACAGATTCAGGCAGCATTTTGATGTTCACATTGGAAAGCCCAAGATGTCGCAGGTTTAAAAGATTACCTATTTCACTTGGTAGCTCTCTTAGATTTGAGCAATTCTCCAAAACCAGTGTCTGAAGATGATGGAGCTTGCATATCGATTTCGGTAGACCTTTAATAGACGCATCATAAATTTGAAGATAGCGTAAGTGAATGAGCTCTCCAAAGCACAATGATGATAAATCTGTCGCATGAGTTGCTTCCTTTAAAGTGAAGTCCTCATGATATTTCAGTTGAAAGGTCCGCAAGCACTTCATTCCCGGAAAAATCAAAAGATTCTCGGGTATCTTGCCATCTGAGAGTTGATATAATAAACTCTTTACTAAAAATGATTTGACCATCGAGAGGGAATTTTTACTTTCATAACCACCTGCCACGTACAAATGACGTGCATAATCAATATATCTATTTGAGTCTTCTATGGCACAGGATTCATTTTCTGTGATGTACTGTGATAGTTCATATAACGAAGTATTCATTGTGAACGTTCCGTCCCATGATTTTTCAAAGAAAGACATCCTCTGTAACTCAAAGAAGTACTCACAACCAATGTCTTCCATCCTCTTATTGCCTTTAGGCTCAATATAATCTTGTGCCATCCACAGTCTGACCAATTAATATTTATCAAACTTATGGCCTCTAGGGAATGTAGAACAATAAAGGAAACATGGTTTCAAATGGCTAGGCAACAAATTATAGCTCAATACAGAGCTGGTAATTTTTCAGTTTCCCATATTTCGCTATCCAAGACCTCAGCCCATACCTTCATATCAAATCTAAAATTAAGAATGTCCTAATAGAGTAAAAGTAAACATACAGAAAATATTTATGCTATTAAAATATTTATGGAATTAATATCTGTTCTAGTGTTCTACCCTGCACAGATTAACCAATTCTTCTTTCATTGACTTCAAAAGAAAGTGGGTTATACTAACAATGGCAAAATTACACCCGAAGAAAGAGGCGAGAAAAATAATACAATATAACGTAAACTAACTAATACGAAAAATTTATATATCGGAAGGGAAGATAAGTGTCGCGCTAAAATTCAAAGGAGGTTTATGATCAAAGCTAAAGATGTTAGAAACATAATTAACTCGTGTCCGAAATGACATTATTAAAGAATCACTAGAGAGGAAAAGAAAAAATCAGAGGTAGGAAAGTTAGACAAACAACTTAATAAGTAGATTTAGGATCAATAAATTGTGTTCATATCAAATTTCATATGCGCCTAATAGTGGCACACAAGAATCGTATCATGAGCCACTAATTAACTCGAAGATCTTTTTTTGTATCAGGAATTTAATCAACATATCTTTGACATATATCATATAAATACAAATCAACACACCTAAATCCTGGGCAATTTTTTTTATAAAAAAAACACCTTTATCCTGGGCCAACTCCACTCAACATTCCATATAAAAACGCCTAAGAGTATGTTTCTGGAGATCAGGAGATAAAAATTATTTGTATATATATTCCATGTTTGCAGATTGTAACATTTCAGAAGATTGAAATGAATGTAATTTTTTGTTTCAAAGAAAAATAGATATCGAAATTATTTATGTAATTAATCTTAAAACTTTTGCAAACTAAATTTTGTGAGATAGAAATTATTAATGTAACGGGTAATGCAACCAATCGACTGAAGCACTGGAGAGGTTTGCGGCAAGAAAACCCACTTTCTCCATACTTATTCTTCTTGGTCATCGTATGTTTTAATAAAAAGATTAAGCAGGCATTAATTGGCCATGCAGGGCTTCTCAAAGGAGGACAAGGTGGAGAGCTTCTTCTCTACGATGGATTAGCGGTAGACATTGTCTTGTTCATGGAAGAAAATAAGGAATACATTGCAAACCTAAAACACCGTTGGATTGTTTCCATCTGGCTTCAGGCTTGAATCAACATGATAAAATCATGTCTAATCGACTTGCAAGGAAGGAAAGATGTATCAAACAAATATGCAGAGAGCTTCTGGGCTTCCCTGTAGGTGATTTTTTGATAAAATATCTCAGTTTGTTCTTAAGAGAAACTAAACTGAAAAGAGATTGCGGTCTATAGTATCTAAATTGCACAGCCACCTCACAGGTTGAAATGGTCGGCTGCTGTATAAAGCAGGGTGTCTTATCCTCCTAAACTCGTTCCTTTCATCAATCCCATCTTACCATACAGGGGTGTTTAAGGTACCAAAACGTGTGGTGAAAAAGATTGATCAGAGAAAATGTAGTACGATGAGAGTACTTCGAGAGAAATGAATGGTTTGTGGAAAGAAACCCAATGGGATGGATGAACACATGGAAAGTTATACTCAAGTTGCATGAGGTATTTCAGCTTAGTCTAAAGTACAAAATTGGAGGAGAGGATATAAACTTCTAGTTCGACCCATGGAATAATTAGAATGATCATTAATGAGCATAAGGAAATTTCTCTCGGGATCGAAAGAAACATCTTAATATAATCACTTGGAAGAATGGAGGGTAACAAGGATGGCTGATTATAGTCTTATGATGAAATACCTGATGAGTAAAGATATCAGAAAGGCCTAAAGAAAGTTACGTGGAGATGATGTGCTTCGTATATGGACTTCTTCAGGAGACTAGTGTTCAGGAGTAGATGAATTAGAAAAACACCTATGGCAAATGAAGGTCCCCCCTTAAAAATAAATTTCTTTCACTGACCGATGAGATAAGACACTCCATACTGACTCAGAGGTTGTACATTGTGTGGAGAGGAAATAGAATTAAGTTGTTTGAATGCCCCTACACTCAAGGTGGACGGCTGATGTATTTAGTCCAAATTCATTCACCAATTTTCAGTATCAGCTACACTCCTTGGTTAGTGAGAAGAAAAAGGAAAGATACCAAAAGATGATGAAACTAATTTTATTATTCTTTTTTTTCTATTTTTGCTTTGCATTTTTTTAGTTTTTCTATGAGATGGTATATTGGTGAAATAAATTCAATATTACACTTTCCTAAAAAGATGATGGCACAATCTTGAAACAACAAGAAGATGTGCCCGTGCAGTGAGGTTAAAATAGTGATGAGGGTATTGCCATGATTATCCCTAATTTATATTTCAATGATGATAATATCTAGTGAAAGTAGTAATGACTTAATGCTGAATGCTAAATACTTACATTGTTCCTCGTAATCTTCGCCACCTGCTGGAAGTAGGTAATGCCCTTTCATCGGAAAATGGCGTTGGTAGACAAGGGTGTTCCTCCGAGGAAATAGGGTTGGTGGCCAAAACAATGTCATTGTTTCTGTTTGACTCCGGAATAGAAATTTTCTGAACCTTAAATTCTCCTCCGCCCAACGAAACCTCTTTGTTCTCTTTTCTTATTGACCCCTTCCCCGTGATCTGGAGATGGTAAAAAAATAAATTTTAATTGTGGAATTCGCATTCACATTCTCAAAGTTTCAGTAAATCCTCAAGTTTGAACTGAAAATAACATGGAAAAATAAATTGAAACTTAGGTTCTTGAGAGTATCCAATTAATTCTTTGTTGTATTTGGTGCTACTGGTTCATCACTCTAATTGTTGAAATACCTAAACATTAAAAAATAAATTTGATAAATGAAATATAGGACATGTACACAAAAAGATGCACAGCCGTCAAGAATTTGATAAGTAAATTGTTGGAGTACGACGTAATTTAACTCGGGAGTATAAAATGAAATAATTATATATAGTTGATTCAATCACAGGGAAGGATATAAAAATATTTTTGCACTAAAAATTGCAGATTCCAACACACCATAACTTTCTTATAACTCTTTAAGTTTAATAGAGTAATGAAGAAACAATACAAGAGAATATTAGTACAAGTTAATTTAGTCTATCTAAGAAGCAATTGCTTTTTAATTGATCGAAGCACGATATTTAAAAGCATATAAGTTTCAGATCGATGTAAATTAAAATAAAAAAAGGGTCAACTTGGTCTAACTAAGCATTGTTCTGATCTTATAAGAATCCTTCTTACTGAGATCTTTAGATTCCTGTTTTACTCTTTTTTAAAGTGTAATTTCATGTACCATATATGGTACTTATGACCTTGCGTTTCAGTCAAGAAGTAGAGAGTAGATCATTTTGGAAGACAAAAATAGCTCTGCTAAATCCTAGCATATTTATTCTTCTTTTTTTTTTTGGGTATTTATGTCCTAAAGCCACCTACTTTTATACGATCCAACTAGATATTATATAGGAGCAATTGATTTGGGCGTTAATAGGAGTAGCTAGGGTAGTAATGTTCCAACGTGAAACTTCTAGGCATTAATATTCTTTGTTGTTTTTGTATTTCCAACATGATTGGGCATTGATCAGAAAATATCCGCTGTAAATGTTGCATTTTTACCACAAAATTATTTAGTTGGAACCTTTTGTAGTTCAGATAACCCCTTTCAATTGTAGATAGAACCATTGGTGCCCCCTTCTTGTAATTAGACCGCGCACGGGGAGTACCTTTATAGCCGAAATCAATAAGACCTGTTGTGTTCAGTAAACTTTGTAAGGACAGCGTGGGATCATTAGATTGAAAAGGAACACCTCCTTTTTTATCTTCCTGTTTTCTAATAGTGTCAAAATCCCCTACTCACATCCAGCTCAAACAGAAAAGTAAACTTCACTTAATTCTCTCCACCTGTGAAAACCCGATCACCTAAACTCTGCACTGAAACTGATACATGAACTGCATGCTGAGTTTTATGAAGCACCTGATCCTGTACTTCCTCCTCGTTCCAGACTACCACTATACCATCAGCTGTGCCGTTCTTTCATTAGTTACACCTCTAAATTCGAAGTATAGGTATAATTGGTCAGCATCAAGATAAGACGATACTGCTATGCGACATTCACTCAATTTGAAATGCATATGGGACATGTAGAGGTGAAAGATACTTTTTAAACTTTTGTAAATTATCGTATGTTTATGCTGTATAAAACTCTTTTTTTTTTTCATACCTCCATGTGCCAGTTAAGATACTTTTTTCTTATCTGTCTCGCTGCCTTAAGATATCCGAAATATGCCGCCGACCTCCCGATCTTCTTCCTTGCCTTTGGATCGCCGAACACCGCCGCCGCTGTCGGGTCCCCTTTGTCCTCTTTCGACACATCCGGCATCCCCCCAATCTGCTCCGCTGCCTTCGGATATTCGAACTCCACCGCCGCTCCTCTACCCTCCTCCAACACTTCCGGCACTCCTCCGAACTCCTCTGCTGACTTCAGACCTCCCAATATTGCCGTCCCCGCCACCGGATTTCTGCTATGGCCTTCTCCGACGCTTCCGCCCTCCTCCCGCGCGATCTCCTTACTGACTTCAGATCTCCTAACTCCCGAGCCATCGGGATCCATACGTCGGCTTGTTCTCTTTATCAAAACTTTCAAAATCGGGTAGACGCTGAGCGTTTGCAGAGACTCTCTCGATACTGAAGTAGATCGATGAATGGATTACTGCGAGGGGTGATGACGGTTGGAAAAAAACTAATCATATTTTATTGAAACTAGAATAGGTGTCACAGGGGAAATATCTGGCTGCACTCAAGACACGATAAAAGAAGAGAGAATCAATTCTCTCTATAATAGTAATGATCTAGCTATAATAGTATGATATGATATACAAAGTGTATCCATTTAATTAGAATAATTGGTCTCTGTACGGGAGGATCATGAGGTCGTGGGTTCAAGACTCATTAAGACTCTGTCATGTCCGGACAACGAAGTAAGAAGCCGGCTCATCCACAATGAATATGTTTTTAAAAATTAGGCCTTGCTCCACCGACTCCTGCAACCTTCGCCCCGCTCTAGCGACACATGCGATCGTCGTCCGCGTCCTCACCCCGCCACACCTCTATGGGCAAAGTTCTCATTCTGCCTTTGCAGTTGGGGAAAGCATTATGATGGACCAGATGGGGTGCAACTTGGTCGAGATGTACGTGCAAGATATGAAATCAAGGGCCCAACAAGTGTTCTTACCCTTCACAAGGCTCTGCGGTACCATAAATCTGAGACCTTTGTCATGACTCATAGGCCCATTTATTTCCCCTCCTTGGTTTTAGAAGATTAATATAAATGTTTGGAACTTTTGTAGTGGAATTGGTAACATCTTTTCATTTTGGGAGTTTTGCTCTCTATTTGTGCCAATGCTCCAAGACTAAGTCAATGTTTTGGAACCATACTCTTATTAATATCTTCATAATAGAATTACTTCATATTGACTGATTATATAGCAAAGCATTGAGTTCAGATTGAAGTTTTGAATTCTCTTAAGTGTACTTATCATAAAAAGTCATTTTCTTGTAGACTATCTTTTGACTTGAGAATAATATCAAGGTATATCACTACGGTTGATCTTTACCATTTATATTATGCTTTGCATCCTTTTCTATCTAAAAGGGAACTACATGATATATTGATGGTAATGGGACCATTAAGTTGGATGAGTTTCTAAAGTTAATAATTACAAATATGATGGTAAACTTCTTTTAGAAAGTAATAAGTATATGTAAACCCTTCTCCCGTTGAAAAATATATATATATAATAAATAAAAATAAAAAAAAGAAAAGAAAGAAGAAGGCGAAAAGAAGGGCAGAGAAGAGAACCGCACGCCCCATCCATCGCGCGTGCTGCCCATGTGTCACGGGTCACTTTTTCGCGGAACACCAAGGTTACGCTTGAGCCATGCGGCGTGGACGTCCTTCATGGGTCTCCGGTCGTCCACCAGCCTAAGGGATGCGGAAGAGTTGCGAAAGAGCAGAAAGGCACACCGAGGAGTGAGAGGAAAAAAAGGATGCTTTATTAGCTCCAATAAAAACCCCTCTTTCCTTGAGCTATTCTCAAGGAAGGATTATTACAAAGCGCCTATTCTACTCACAAATACTTTAGCCGAAGGCTAAAGCTTCCTACTACAAACTACGAACACTATTACTTGTGGTCGGTCACCGATGGTTGCTTGATCTCTTGGATCTCGCTTGATAGCTTGATCTCGCTTGATAACTTGATGCCAAGTGGTTCGGCTCTATTTATAGGCCGAAGGGTGACTCTTCAGCTGCCGCCTTAATTGCGCCATTGATGGCACCCTTAATTGCTGCCTTGATTGCTCAATTGATGGCGCGTTTAATTGCTGCCTTGATTGCTCAATTGATAGCGCTCTTAATTGCTGCCTTGATTGCTCAATTGATGGCATTCTTGACGGCTGCCTTGATTGCTCCATCAATGTCCGAGCATTGATGGTTATGCTTGATTGCTCCATCAATGTCGGAGCATTGATGGTTCGTCCGTTACACGTGCGCCGTCCGCTCCTTTGGTTGCGACCTTGAAGAGCCCCATGCGCTGCATCCGGTCTGCCCCTCGCGCTCGACCTTCTGCGGTTCGCGATGCGCCTTGGGCTCGACCCTCAGGAATCGGGTCTAACAATCCTCCCCCACCTAAACCCATTGACGTCCCTGTCAACTCTGAGTCTAGATAGTCATTTACCAGCTTCTCGAATTGCCAGAGCATAGCGTCTCGCTCCCAACTCGCTTCTTCTGGTGGGGAGTCCTTCCATTGTACTAAGTACTCGACATGTCCGGCGGGTCGGGCGATCCTTCGCCCAATGATCTTTTCTGCTCGCCGGGTAAACTCCTTGGTGACGGTCGGAGGTGCTCGCTCCGCTTGTTCTCTGTTCGGGTCCCTGTCTCGGTGATAGGGCTTGAGAAAATTCATGTGGAACGTCGGGTGAGTTTTGAGCCTCGTTGGTGGCTCGAGTTGGTAGGCTAACGTGCCTACTCGCTTGATCATCCGGAAAGGCCCATCATACTTCGGAATTAGGCCCTTGTGCGGGCGCGTCCCTCGCGCTTTCTTCCATATATGTGGGGTGAGTTTGAGCAATACCTCGTCTCCGACTTGGAATTCTCTTGGCCGTCGGTGTCGATCGGCGTATTTCCTTATCCGTCGTACGACTTTCTCCAGACTCTCGCATGATCCCACGAGTTGCTCCTGACGATCTCGGACGAAGTGTGTCGCGGCGGGACACCTCTCGTCCAACGTACTCCTCGTCAACTCCAGTGGAGTAAGCGTCTGGTAACCGAGATCTACCTCGGCTAGGATCTTCTCCTGCAATGGGGTGTCTTCCACCGGTACTGCGATGTAGGTTGCCTCGTTCCTTCGAACCCCCTTGTTCAGCTGGATGACTGACAATGAGTTAGGTGGGCTCGTCGTTAGGCCGGTTGCCTTTGGTGCCTCCTTCTCCATGCAGCTTCTGCTAGAGGAATGCGGGCTGCACGCTCGGCTGACGGTGTTGGCTGCCCCCGATGACTCGGGCATTGGTCCTTCGAGGACCTTCGGCTGCTTGGGCGCTTGCTCCGTGTGCGCCCCTTGTGGTTCGAGGTGTGCCTCCACGCGTGTCCACTCTTCGGAGATTCTCGGTTGTTCGGGCATCCGCTCTGTGTGCGCCCCTCGTCATTTGGCTGCCTTGTGCCTGTCTTGTGCAAGTCCCTCGGCCTGCGTGGTGCTGAGTCTCTGCACTGGTGCTGCTCGGGCGACTACGGCTGGAGCCTCCTATATTGTCGTGGCATTCTGCTTGCGCCTCGAGCATCGCTGCGCGGGTTGCGGTTCTCCGCATCTCGTACATCCGCACCTTCGGGGAACTGTCTACGTCCCGGGACGTTGTTGCCGCTTACGCGCCGTCGTCGTGCATCTTCGACCTGCTCCTCTTGCGTGTGGTCAGAGAGTGCCGTGCGCGGGCACTCGGTTCAGGCGATATGTCCCTTCGCGCGAACCCCATGGGACTAGTTGAAGATCCATCAGGCTCTCTGCCATCTCGATGGCTTCTTGCAGCATCGTTACTCGCCGGCGGTGGAGCTCATTTCTAGCTCCTTGTTGCAGTCCCTCCAGGAAAGTGAAGAGGAGGTCCTGTTCTCCCATATCCCTTACATCTAAGGAGATACTGTTGAAGGTTTGGATGTACTCACATATGCTTTGAGTTTGTCGCAGTTCTCGGAGCTTCTTCCTGGCTTGATACGCGGTGTTGATCGGGAGAAATCTGCGTCTCATCTCCTCGACCATGGTCGCCCATGTGTCCGGCTCAGTACGAGCGCGGTACCCCGGTGCTTCACATCGGATGCGCCACCACTGCTTCGCGTCTCCTTCCAAGTAGGCCGCTGCGGTCGACACTTGGTCCTCTTCCGCTATCTTCACGGCATTGAAATACTGAGTGACATCCCATATAAAGTTCTCCAATAACTTCGCGTTGCGCGCGCCGGAATACTTCTACGGCTCGAGTATGCGCATTGTCGGGCACAGGATCGCCTTCGGGACGATCGAAGAACTGAACTCCATCCGTAGGCCTTCAAGTTCTTCTCTGAATTTGCACTCGACCAAACTCAAGTCGACTGTGGAGGAAGAGCTGGGTGTCTCGGCGTTGGATGTCCGGCCGGCCCCTCGCGTTAGAAGCTCATCGAGCTTCGCCCGCATATCTGCCATAGCCACGTAGAGTTCGCCCATACGACTCTATAGTGATCCGGAACCCAGATCCTTCTCTTCCTCCGGTGGAGGAATACCGATGGATCCTTCCAACGAGGACAGCCTTTTCTCCACGGCTTCCTTGGTTTGCTTGCTAGCCATCTGTATAGTAGGGTGGGTAGATCGACGAAGGAGTTACCTCAACGTACTCGTCGGTTGTAGGATACTTGTCTCCCTTGGTGTGCTTCCTTCACGGTTGCGTAGCTCCGAACCTCGCTTCGATACTAATTGTCAGAGTGCTAAACTCCGAACTTTGCTCTGATACCAACTGTCAGAGCGCTAAACTCCGAACTTGGCTCAACTTAGCTCTGATACCAACTGTCATGGGTCACTTTTTCGTGGAACACCAAGGTTGCGCTTGAGCCGTGCGGCGTGGACGTCCTTCGTGGGTCTCCGGTCGTCCACCAGCCTAAGGGATGCGAAAGCGTTGCGAAAGAGCGAAAAGGCACACCGAGGAGTGAGAGGACAAAAAGGATGCTTTATTGGCTCCAATAAAAACCCCTCTTTCCTTGAGCTATTCTCAAGGAAGGATTATTACAAAGCGCCTATTCTACTCACAAATGCGGCTAAAGCTTCCTACTACAAACTACGAACACTATTGCTTGTGGTCGGTCACCGATGGTTGCTTGATCTCTTGGATCACGCTTGATAACTTGATCTCGCTTGATAACTTGATGCCAAGTGGTTCGGCTCTATTTATAGGCCGAAGGGTGACTCTTCAGCTGCCGCCTTAATTGCGCCATTGATGGCACCCTTAATTGCTGCATTGATTGCTCAATTGATAGCGCGCTTAATTGCTGCCTTGATTGTCACGCCCCGACCCATCCGTCGGGCACGTGGCAACCGCCGTATGAACCCTGAGATCCATACAAGGCATAAAATAGAGGATCAGTAAAATATATATGGATGTCATACCATCCATCCAGTACAGTCCAGCTAGTACAGTCCCGATATAGCCCTACTACAACTCTAAATGCGGAAGCGATGACATCTAAATAAATACGGAAGTATACCTCCGATGGCGTAGTCCTCGTCAACAGATGCTACTATCGTACGTCAAAACCTGCACCCACGGGTAAAGCGGTGTGCTCAGCCTTGCGGCCTAGTGCGAAATTACGATTCGAAACCAAATAAGGAATCTAAAGGCTAGGAGGATTAATCTAGGATGCCTTGGGTTTATTAATGGTTATCTTCATATAATACATCTGAAGCATATCATAAATGTAAAAGAACTGTATAAGTATATTCGGCAGGTGTAGCACTAGGTGTCACCTAAGTTATCTCTAGTATTATATCATCAGTGTCACCGGAATGTCATCTACGGTGTACTACGTCTATCAGTCTCATGACTCGGGCTGCCAGCCTATGCTTAGAGAAATTCCCCCGTCGGGGAGTCCCCGTAAGCCCATCAGTGTCTTTTTGTCTCTGTCTCTTCCTATGCCCGCTGCACTGATGTTGGCGGAGGTGACGGGTGACCCAAGATCACTCTCTTCGGTATCGCTAGTCGCCTGCCATGCCTCCCCTAGCGAACCCGCCGTGCCCTTACATCCTCCCCGGATGCCGTAAGGACAACGACAATCGTGTAGTACTACAACACCGTCCGAAGACGGGGTCACCTTCAATAAATCCATCGACCACGGTCTTAGTCGACATAATACAACCCTAGGATCCGGACTCACCATCCGACTGTCCGTAGATTGTCAAGGATGGTAGCCGTGTGCTCTACGGATCCACTGTCCAAGGCTATGCGGAGGGATGTCACCGTTCCAATTCCCGAGCAGCGATACCTGCCAAGAGGTGTGCAGACTAACTGTCGCCGAAATGCTACAACCTCGGCGACATGTTTGCTAGGTTCTTGTTCTGGTTCGTCCCGGCTAGCCATCTCAGGACTATCACGAGGCCCCTGAAACGACACTCATACGGGTAGAAATTATCGGGTAGGGACTTGCTCCAAATATCCGGTCTAATGTGACCTTGGAGTGTGTACAATCCCTTTTCCCCACCAACTCCCAGTATCCAAGCCACGTATAGCCTCGGGAGTGGTGTGTGGTGGAGCATCACCATTCTGACCATCGGCGGTACGCCGTGGTCAACCGGGGTATGCAAGCAACACCCCTTTCTGTCTGATTTCTAGTGATGTCTCCTAAGAGTTTCTACATGTCATCATTCTTATCTATAACTGCATGGTAATCGTGCTATCATAGCAAAGATAAATAACATAGCATGCAGGATAGGATTCATAGACATGTTAAATAAGTAGCATGGTAAATATGGCATGTCATGCATATAGACCAGATAAATCATACTAACATGCATTTACATATAAACATAGCATGCATTTCATTTTTATTATATTTAAGGCATCCGAGATGTTTCCTAAGAAAACCTCGGCAGGAAATTCATAGCTTGAATAAATCCTATATTCAGTGAACCAACGCACCTGAAACGGGATCTGAGCTTCGGAACCAATCCAGTTGAAGCTTGAACGTATCGATCGTATTATCGCTCACGATTCAAAATAATATTCCTAAATAATAAAATTTATTTAAAACAAGTCTAACGTCATTCCTACGAATAACCTGGATAGAAATCTACTTAATCACAAATTAAATTTTCTAATCAATTTAATTAAATTTCCTCCCAATTAATTATCTAATCCAACTAATAAAGCTAACACTATACCTAATCCAATTAATCACATTAACTATGGTCCAATTGCTATGGTGATCCAATCCAATCCCTAAAGCCCAAGTAGTGAGCTCATATCCATTTTCTTAATAACATAATCTCACTCTATCAAGAAATAAATCTCTCCCATTAATTCAGAATTTAAACACATATTAATCCATTTAATCAAATACTAATTTAAAATTTTAAAAATAAATTTTAGTTAATATTATTTTATCCTATAAAATTTAACTAAAATAAATTTATTAGATCTACCCCCTTATTAAAGCCTACTTTTAATTATCAATCCAATTTATTCAAGCTCATCTGATGTAGGCCCAAATTTTTAATAAAATAAGTTTAGGTCAAAATTCGGTCAACATTGACCTAGTCAACTAAAGTTGACTATGTTGACCACTAAATGAATTAAGTTTATCAAGCCCCACTCCAACTTTGATCCACTAGCCCAAACTGTTCGGCCCATATTCATCTAGCCCAATTTGATTCCTTTGGTCAAAATTGGTCAAACCTGACCATAGACCGAAATCTTAATCCACCCGACTTAGGTTCAACCCGGACCTAATTTATTTGGTTCAACTTAGTCAAATTCACCCTATTGACTCAACCCAAGTTAAGTTAGGCCCACATCCATCAAACCCACTTGGTACAATCCATATCATTTAACATGCATCATAAATTAATAATTAATCATCCACTAAGCTTAGATAAATAATATTAACATATTTTATTTAATCTAAGCATACATTAAATCTAATATATACTAATCATGTTTTTAACTTAAGCAAATCATGCTTCATTAGGTGTTAATCACGATTAGAGGTAAAGGGGCGAACCCTTACCTCCTTCTGCAGCGCCCCTCGCCGAGCCTTCCGCCACGCCCTCTTTGCCGGAGCTTCCGCTACGCACGCGCGTGCGTCTCTTCGACCGACGTCAACGGCGTTCCCGTGCGCGTGGGTGCTAGACCACGCTGCAACCAAATCGCTCGTAAGAAATCGAGCGCCGAAGGATTTGGGGGTCGTCAAACCACCCGCGAACAGCGAGCAGCATTGCTGCGAAATCGATGAGAGGAGGACGATAGCGGGCGGGGTTCTCACCTACGGACTCACGAGAAACTATTGGAGAGGGATTTTGCAGCCGAAACGGACGGAAGGAACGATTTCCGCCATCGCCGTCTCCTCTTCGTTCCGCCCCGAGCGAGTGGTGCTCACCGGCTTCAGCAACCGATCTAGGGTGGACTGCCGGCCGTTCCGCCTTCGTGGAGATGGAGCGAAGTACGTTGAAGGGCGTCGCGACCGCTCGAGGTCGCCGGTGAGGAGGGCAGCGAAAAGAGGAAGAATACTTCGTGTTTCCGTCGCCAATGCGTGAGCGGGAGGCGCCGATCGCAGACCTCCACTCGGAAGCCTCCACGAGCAAAATCCGAGACGAACGCCGACCGCCGAGCTTGCGACGGAGTTAGGTCGACCGTCCCCAACGATCGAAGGAAGGGATCGATGGAGACGAGGTGAACGACGACTGACTTCGTTGAACTCCCAATGGAGCAGAGCGAGGGAAATGTTGAGCTCGGCTCCGACGGAAGTGCCGCTGAGTCGCCCCCTGCGAACTCTCCTCGCCGCGACGGGAAGAGATAGACGGTGGAGGCGCGGGAAAACGCGGCGACGAGCTCTCCTCCGGTCGTCCGCGTGGCGTGGAGTGAAGCCGGAACAGTGGAGGCGCTCGAGAGGTAGGGCTTCCACCCTTCTCGCCCGCGTCCTCGTTTAATGGTCGACCGGTCCACCCGAACTGGTTGACCGGCCGGTTTGGTTGAACCGGACCGGACCGCCTCTTTTTTTTTTTTTTGATGTAGAGGTTTACATTGATTGCTCAATTGATGGCGCTCTTAATTGCTGCCTTGATTGCTCAATTGATGGCATTCTTGACGGCTGCCTTGATTGCTCCATCAATGTCTGAGCATTGATGATTTTGCTTGATTGCTCCATCAATGTCGGAGCATTGATGGTTCATCCGTTACATGTGCGCCGTCCGCTCCTTTGGCTGCGACCATGAAGAGACCCCGTGCGCTGCATCCAGTCTGCCCCTCGCGCTCGACCTTTTGCGGTTAGCGATGCGCCTTGGGCTCGACCCTCAGGAATCAGGTCTGACACCATGCCTTCGCCCTTCCCCTTCGTACCTACTGCTCACGCCTCCATTGTCTTCTCCCTCACCATCGTCGGCGAACCCACTTGGACTCCTTCTCCCCCTCTCTATCGTCCCTGTGAGCCCAACCTACAGAGGAAGCCGCCAATGCATCTCCTTCGTTCACCGCGGCTCCGTTCCCTCCTCTCGAACGCCGACGAAGTTGCCCACACATCTCTCAGGCGTCTGCCCTTTCTCGCGATCCACACCTTTGAGCTGCAGGGGAGTGCCGACGATGTCCCTGGCACCTCGCCCACCATCCTCCTTCCTTCCATCGCTGCCGGAGCTCGTGGAAAGGAAGCGTTGATGCCTCTGCCTTCTCTTCTTCCTCCCCTGCTCACGGACAGGAGCACAATCACGAGCATCGCGCTCAAATCCTTCGCATCGCCGCGGAACTCCTTGCCACCTGCATCGCCGCACGCACGACCCCCATCATCACCGACAACCCACCGGAGAAGGGAAGGCAGCATCCTTCCCTTTCATTCGCAAAGGCTCGACGCCTCTGCCCTTTTCCCACGGACGCCCGCGCAGCTTGCTCGTTGTCGTCTCCATCTCACCGGGCGACCTCTCCTCTCGAGCGACGAGGAAGCGGGGGCGAGCTCATCGCCCTGCTGTTCGCTGTGCTCCCGTCTTCCTCTCGCCTCGAAGCCGTCGGAGATCGTAGCTCCCCTGTTCGTGGAAAAAAATAGGGCAGCCGTATCTCACGCCCACGAGCGGTGATTTCTCGCCGCCCGCGCCTCCTCTTCGTCCATTGTCATTGTCCTCTCGTCGGCGACCTCTCTCCGTCCCTGATCTGTTGTTCGCGAGCTCAACGAGGGCTCACCGGAGTGAAGCCCTCGCCAATCGCTTCCCACGCGGCAGCGAGCTTCGCTTCACCGCCTCCATCGTCGTCGCCGTCGCCGCTGCTCGCGGGAACCCCGGCGGACCATCGCCGCAGTCGGAGGGCCATCGTCATGGCCTAGTCGACCTCGCCGGAGCCGGAGCTTCATTGCCGGCGTCGGAAGAGAGGAAGCGGACGAGCAGAGGTACCCCTACTCTCGCCCCCCTTTCGTTCGAAGAAATATTTCCTAATCATGATTAATATTTAGTTAATTAATCTAAGTTTAGTTAGTGAGTTAATTAAATAGATTAATTAATGGGTTAAGTGGTTGAGTTGAACTAATTAGTTGAGTTGAGTTGAGTCTGGGCTGGACTTGAGTTCAGGTTGAGTTAAGTTGGGTGAGCTGAATCAATTAATTAGATTGGGTTCGAGCCAAATCAATTAAATTGAAATTGGTTCGAGCTCGAGTCAAACCAAATTAGATTGAGCTAGCTAGACCGGATCCAATTAAACTGGACTGGATCCGAGTCGAACTAAATTATATTGAACCGAACCTAAGTCGAACCAAATTGAACCGAATCGAATCGAACCGAACCGGTCAGCTTTGACCGGGTCAACTGTTGACCGTTGATCAGTCAAAAAAATAATAAATAATAATTTAATTTAATTTTTCATGGGTATGAGTAGGTGATTTAAAATAGTTAATTAAATGTTGATAGGTGTTATTTGGGCCCTTGGGTGACTTGGGCTAGATGATGAGTTTAAATAGATATAAATTTGATAGAATTTATTTAAGCTTAATTAAATTAATTTAACATGATAATTAGTTTAAATAGTAAAATTTAAAATTTGATTAGATAGAATTAATTATCAACTTGTATGCTTAGTTTGAGTTAATTAAATATAGTAATTACTTTAATTAATTATTGATAATTTAATTGGGCCAAAAATATGGACATAAGTCTAAGGGGTAAACATGGGCGTATTAATTAAGTATGTGCCCCCTAAATTAATATGGGATCGTAAATTTAAATGTAGGCTTATTAAGCGATAATTAATTAGGATAATTGTATAAGTTAGATTGATAAATTTATATCTGCTTTACTTTAGGAAAAAATAAAATAAATTTTATTTTAAATAATTGTGTTAATTAGGACTATCGCGGGTACGCGATTCGCGTAGTTCGTCGCAGTGATTCATTGCTACGCGGGTTGTTCTAAAGAGCGGATCGCTAACCCAGGTGCGTTGGTTCTTCGATGTAGGATTTATTCAAGCTAGGGAATTCCCGCCGAGGTCTTCTTAGGAACAATTCCGGATGTCTTAAATATAATAAAATATAATGCTTGATAAGATTTGATATGTCTGCATGCTAGTTTACTTTATTTCTGTCCAACATGTATGGTATATCATGATTTCCCTACTAAGTTTTAATATGTCGTGATAGCGTGTCCTGCATGTTATATATATTATTTTATTATTTTTCTATGCTATGCTAGCACAACTACCATGCAGACATAGATAGTAAATAACGACATGTTAGAACCTCTTGGCGACGTCACCGTAACTTAGACAGAAAGGGGCCTTTCTCATGTGCTCCGGTTGACCGCCGCGTACCGATGGTGGTCAAACGGTGACGTCCCGCTACGCACCCTTCCCGAGGTTATGCATAGTTTAGATACTGGGAGGCACCACTCCCGAGGTTATGCATAGCTTAGATACTGGGAGGGCACCATTCCCGAGGTTATGCATAGCTTAGATACTCGAAGCACCACTCCCGAGGTTATGCATAGCTTAGATACTGGGAGCTGGTAGGGTAAGAGACTGTACAAACTCGAAGGTCATATTAGACCGAAAATATGGAGGAAGTCCTTACCCAGAAATTTATACCCGCACGAGTGTTGTTTAAGCGGCCTTGTGATAGTCCTGAGATGGCTAGCGAGGATGAGCCCTACCATGGACTTGGCACCGATGGAGTCGAGGTTGCCACAGCCTATCGTGCGGATGTGCGCCAATCTCGGTCGACATCGACTGCTATTGGATTAGGAAGGTGATTCCCTATGCGACGCCTTGGACAGTGGATTCGTAGACCACACGACTATCACCCTTGATGTCTGCAGACGATCGGATGAGTAATCCAGATCCTAAGGTTATTATTCCGGCTAGCTGTGGTCGATGAGATTGATATGATGGTGACCCTGTCTACGGACAGTGTGTAGTACTACACAGATGTCATTGCCCCTACGGATCCAGGGAGGATGTAAGGGCACGACAGTTTCTCTAGGGGAGGCATGGTCAGCGACTAGTGAAACAATGGAGAGTGATATTAGGTCACCCGTCCTCTCCGCCAACATCAGTGCAGCAAGCATAGGTAGAGACAGAGATAAAAATACACTGATGAGCTTACTAATACCCTTAGCTCAGGTATTTACTAAGCATAGGCTGGCAGCCCGAGTTTTGTAACTTCAAAGTATTATTATGACGTAAGTGACATGCTATTGACATTGACACTAGATATAACGTAGGTGACATCTAGTGAATAATACATCTGTATTTATTTATGTCGTTTTACTGCTTTCTATAAATTGATTTACACAAATCAAATGAAAAGTGATGATTAACAACCAAAGGCATCCTAGAATACTCCTCCTAGCCTTTGATTTCTTTATTCGGTAGAGCCGTAATTTTGCACTAGGCCGCAAGGCTGAGCACACCGCGTTCAATGTGTGTGCAGGTTGTTAGATGACTGTCCGAGATATTGGATGAAGATGAGGGATATCGATGGAGTTAGTTTTATTTATTGACATCGTTATTGTAAAACTGTAGTAGGTATATCGGGACTGTGTTAGTAGAGATTCATAGATAAAGTAATTGTATATTCCGCTGTGTTGTGTATGTGTATGGACGACATTTATTACCTAATACCTTATACGGGTCCTTTGGGCTCATACGACGGTTGCCACGTGCCCGACAGGTGGGTCGGGGCGTGACAATATAAGATCATGTGATGATTAAAAGCTTATATGGATTCTTGAACTAGTTTTTTTATGGTTGAAGCTTCAAAGATTTCATGCTTATTGGCAGATTATGCAATTAGATAGATCATATCTTGCTCCGAGGATGTTTGGCTTGAGCAATTAATGTTCGCATGCATCGCCCGAAGCCAATCAATGGCAATGTTTAGGAATTGCTACGTCCAGTCACATTCTACACGCATGAAAGGATTGCAGCATTGATCAACATGGATTCAATCATAATCAGTGCATCGCCCAAAGCCAATCAATGGTAATGTTTAGGAATTACTACATCCAGTCACACTCTACACGCATTAAAGGATTGCAGCATTGATCAACATGAATTCAATCATAATCAATAATTAGTGAACTTAGCAATCATTGTGTTCAGGAATAAAAAATGAGCTGTGATCGAGGAACTGATACACAATCGATATGGGCTATAGTAACTCGATAAAACACTGCCATGTTTAGTTTTAGCAATTGGAGTTCCACGCCATTATAGCTGTGAAGTATGATGAGACATCCACATTTCCCTACCAGTTTAGGAATCAATTGTGGATGCCCCATCAAATGCAGTAAAGCATAACAAATATGAAGCATCGGCAAATACATTATACAATTATTTTGAAATAGGTCTTCTTGCCTTAAAAATACAGTTATAATTATAGAAGCTCAACAATATGAAAGAAAATAAATATAAGGAAGATATTTCTCGTTTGAGAAAGGTTTCTTCTACTCTACATAGGTAAATGAAAATTGTAAAGAAAAGAGGATAAATAACTATTATCTGCTAGCAATCGGAAGACTAGAAATTTTGTAGTAGTTGGTCATTGATCAGCAATCCTAGCAAGCATCGTTGGAGTCAGAAGAAGGTCATGGTTGAGGATCACAGATGATGCTTGTGAGCATGGCTGAAGTAGAAGATGGTCTCAAGCGTCGTTGGAGCCAGAGCCTAAGCATCACTTAAAATCTAAACCTTTTTCTTTCCTTCAGAGAGGTTATCGATAGCAGCCTCTATTTCATTCTTTAAATATCTTCGACCTCATTTGCTATTTAAAAAGTGATTGGATTCTGATCTCCTAAGAGAGGCCCTACTAGTTATAATATCTACTTGGTGTCCTTATGGAGCTTCCTCGAGACTCAATTCATTTGCTCCCAGAACTTTTTCAACTCTTCCCATTCCTCCACTGCATGCTTCACTTTATTTTCTGCTGCCTCAAAGGATTCGGCAATATGTAATTGGGCCTTCACAAATGTTACATAAAAGATCAGAAGAAGAATTGAGTGAAAAGGAGATGCACCTAGCAATAGGACATGTTAAGTTGATCAGTGGGGGAAAAATTTAAATGAATTGAAATGGAAATATATTATGACGAAAAAAACTAATTCCTTAAACAACCCAAAACATCCTAGATACTTCCCCAAACATAATATATTTAAAATAACATTCACCCAAACTCAACACATGATTGACTGAATAGTTAATAAAATGTCCCCTCCAATGGAGGATATATATTATGCAAAGTACCAAGTTATTAGAATTGGCCAATCTTCTTGTTCTGTATTAGTAACGTGTGATGCAAACAAATGAAACATTTATCATAGTTATAATTCCACGATTGATAGTATAAAGATTTTCAAACCTTTTTTTTGGCATGAACAAGATCATTGCAATTTTGGACACACCTTGAAGATTATTCAAGTAACAAGATCAGTAGCTTAATAGGATTGCTAATCTGCTAATAAGCATGAAATCTCTGAATCTCCATCAGAAGAAAAAAAACACATTATACCTTTCCTCCCAAACATGCCAATGCCACACTATCAATTGCTTCTTCATCATTTTTTAAGTTTGGTTTTTCCATCTCTTTTGGATGTCATATTGCATCATTTCAGATTGGTGAAATGAAGAGAATATTTCATTTGAAAGAAAAAAGTACACTATAACTGTAACTCACTAAGACAACAACAAATTTCATTGCCAGCACCATGCAAAATCACCAAGTGTAAAGAAAAGAAGAGGAAACATTGAGTCTTAATTATCAGCAATGCTGCTAGTAGGCTTGTGCATGGTAAACATTATGCAATTTAAACTACTAAAAAAAGGTTGTCCGTTGAAAATATGACAATGAAGAAAGACCACAAAAGTTCATGATCAATTAGTCAAAGTTACTAAGATGTGATATGCATCAATTGGTATTATTGCTATGTTTGTTTAAATTAAAATTTTAATTTGAAGAGATTTTTAAGAAAGCAATATAAATTCATATGTCCTGTATTTGTGGATGTTTCACATAGTGTAAATTGAAAGTGCTGCTAAAAACCATCATTATTTATAAACTATCAAAAGAGACAACACCTCCAGTTCAAACATACCAAAAATAAGCAATTCACTCCTATAAAGAATTCATTGCAAGGACGAATTGTAAAGAAAGGAACATTCTGGAACAATTTGATGAAGATCTCATGATTAGATTCTTCATTCCTGATTTCGAAACATATTTCAATAGAGTGAATGCAAAGTTTTCCTCTTTAGAACCACAGTAAATTCATTCCACTGCAAAAGTTCCAAACATTTATATTAATCATCTAAAACTAAGGAGGGGAAACAAATGGGCCTAAGAGTCATGACAAAAGTCTCAGATTTATGGTACCGTAGAGCCTTGTGAAGGGTAAGAATACTTGTTAGGTCCTTGATTTCTTGTCATGCACGTACATCTCAACCAAGTCGCACCCCATCCGGTCCACCGTAATGCTTTCCTTAGCTGCAAAGTCAGAATCAGAATCCTACCGCTTATTAGGGTTTGAAGGAAAAGGGGAGCGGTGGCATACACAGAGAAAGGATGGAGGTGTGGCGGGGTGAGGATGCAGACGACAATTGCATGCGTCGCTGGAGCAGGGCGAAGGTTGCAAGAGTAGGTGGCGCATAGCGGAGGTCGTGGGCGAGGGTCGATGATAAAATAGTTGCTGGAGCCGGAGCCGGAGACGATCATTATTATAATACACAGGTGGACGAAGACTTAGTTTTTCTATTAATATATTCCATTATTTACTACTGCGAGCAGTCATATTGGAAGGGAAACACATCATTTAATTTTTTTATTTTTTTCTAGGCGTAGGTGTTGGAAGAGCTCGACGATCATGGGATGGGAAGACGACTAGAAAGTTCAATATTGACGGGCTCGACAGAGAATGGTTGTGGCCCGAAAAAGGCCCTCGTTTTGGTTTAGTTTTCGAAATTAAGGAACTAAAAGGATCGTCTAATCGTGGAGTCAATTTGATCGAATTTATTTATCTGTCAAGTCAAATTCCTTTGGTGCCTTACTTTCTTCACATTCAGATGCGAATGATCATCAGCATCTATGTGTGATCAGGAGTTTCCTTCCACGCGTGCAGTTCCAACAGCAAGAACAATATTTTTCCGGCTACTTGGGGGCAAATTTGTTTTGTTGGAGCTGATGTGTTATACTTGGTGAGAAAAAATAAAGTTATACTGTTTACAGATCATGTTGAAGCAAATTTTGAATCAGAATGGATCAATTCAATCTGAATTATTCATTTCTGCATAAATAGCATGATAAAATATGACAATATAAACAATAATATAATAGTATGGATCAATAAGATTTTACTTGGATAACCTACTGATATAATTTTGATAGTTCTATTTATATTAGTTTAATTATTTATTTTAAAATTAATATTATATTTGTTAAGTTAAATTTGGATTCAACAAATCAGCTCTAGCCCCATTTAAACCTGATTCGATCAACTCAAATCCTATTAAAATAAAAATAGGATTATTTTTTAGAACTTAATGAGACTTAAACTTAAGACCTTAAGATCCTCTCATATAGAGTCCAATTACTCTAATCAGAGGAATGTACACTTTGTGTACAATAAAATACTCTTGTAGATGCCCCTGCAGACACTAGACATCGATGAACATGCCGAGGACGAGTTTAGAAAGCTAGAAGTTCAACTTGCATGAGAGATTCATCCGCCTAAGTCAGAGAACCTGTAGTTCAAGATGTGAAGGATGATGAAGCCAGCTCGCAACTGTCTGCTGAGACTTTGACTGAAAGCTTCTCCAGAGTCAACCTTGAGGCTGCCTGAGTTTATGTGGGCATTCTCTTTACTGTTCCTTTGTGCCGTTACATATGAGTTTGATGTTACAGAGGCATTCCGTATATATGTAAATAGAATAAAAATACGACTATATTACATTCAAAATCTAAATTTTCATATGGGGCAGATGAGTACCAAAATCTTTCTACAATATCTCTACATATATATATATTTAAAAAATTTCCTCACACCTTGTTGTATTTTAATAGAGGAGAATGTCCCTGGACAGTTAGGTTGAAATACATGCGTGATGGTAGCAACAAAAATCTTATGATTCCTTTTGTCAGAATAATACTGCAATGATCAGGAAGACAAGTCGATCACCATTTTTACAGAGGCTTGTGGATTAGTCTATAAACTCCCAAGGGATTTAAGAATGAAAACAATTAGATAGAAGACTGATAAAATGAAAAAAGAATTAAGTTTGCGTGCTATGAAGAATATGATTAACTTGCTAGATTGCCTAGTTCGGCATGGGTTGATCAGTTATTATGTTTAGTTATAGGATAAAGAATAGAGGATTGCCTATAAAAATGCAAACAAGTAAATGCCCTAAGATCAATACTGATCTGGAGAATACGGAAGGAGTGATCTCTCATGGCACCGTGAGGTTGGAGCTGTAATCTCGCATGATATGTTTAGGGGAGGGATGTCTTTGTGTTGCTTTCTACGTCGAGGGCTGGGCATGATTGCAGCTTATTTAGTGTGCTTTTGGCCTTTGGGGCAATACCACAAAGAGGTTGTTGGCGTCAATTCCAGGTCTAAATTCACCTCGATCATACGCCACCCGGCCTATGCTTTCCCTCGGCCAGCGCCGCCCAGAATGGCGGCGCTTCCGCCTTAGCTTTATGGCAGAACAGAGGGCGGCGCTGGTGAACGTGATGCTGAAATGGGTCAAGGACCAGCCCCTCGACTGGGTGGTCTCCCTGGAGCGCCACCTCCGCCCACCCCTCCACCTCGTCCACCTAATCTCCTCCCACCCCTGCTGCCGCGCCGCCCCTGACGACCTCACCGCCCAGCGCCGTAAGTTCCGTCTCCCCACCTATTGGTACAAGTTTGAAGGGGGTGTCTTCCTATATCAATCATAAATCAGCTTGAGCTGCTCGAGGGATTTCAAAAAGTACTTCCTGTCAATCATCCATCCTGCTGGATTGGTAAGCAGCTTTTCTTGCCTGGGATTTATAATTGAGGGTATGCTTTAGGGAGGTTGTGTTTTATAGATGAGGAGATTATGCTTTAGACAAGTAGAGGGATCAAGAAATGTTGTGTGGTGTTGAGAAGATATAGACAAAATGGGACAGATGACAAAGAGACGGATCTTCATTTGGATCAAAATTCGTACTTTTTTCCCCCGAGAGAATCCGCTTTGCAGAATCGCTAGAATTCCTCGTACAAATTCTCTCTACGTCCTCCCCTTCACCCCTCCGTTGGCTCGAGAGAAGTCGAGCGACTCGAAAATTGCTATTGACTAATATCAAGTTATTGAGAAAACTTATTGAATATTAATATAAAATATAGTTATGAATAATAGGTTCGTTCAATCGTCAAAATAACTCAAATAGATATATCATATAATTCACGGCAACATTCAGCCAAATTTAAGAAGTCTTACTCTTAAAAACGTAGAGTCTTAGGTTTATCTTCCCAAGTCCAGTGTGCAGAAAAAGTGATATCTTCTGCTTGGAATCAACATTAGAGGACAGAAGCTGGAACTGATGCTCGGATACTACTGTATATGTACATGCAATATTTGGTGCAAAACCAAACTAAAATAAAGCTTTTTCTTAAAATGCATCCTGACATCTTTAGAAGTAACCAGTTTTTGTAGCGCAATTCAAGTTATCATTCTCAGATAATGCAGAAAAAGAACTAAAATATTCACCAGCATAAACACCAATTAGCTGCCGCAGTTTCCCTTCTAGTTTCAATCTGGCGTGCAGTCCGAATCTGAAGTATCACTCGTTTAGTAGCTTAATGAGCATGTTTATGCTTACTGAAACCCGTAGTAGGTTTTTATTTGCTCTCAAAACTAAGCTTTACTAGTTTGGTCAATTTGCTAATGTGTTCAGGCAGCTTCTTAATGCCAACCTCAACGAGTTCAAGGTGGATGAGGTTATTAAGGTTTTCAATGCCAGGGGGGAAGTCTTCAAGGTTTTTATTACCATTCAGCTTCAACTTCCTCAGCTTAGAAAGCTGACAGAAAGATTTAGGCAATTCTCTGATTTTTGTCTCTGTGATTTCAAGCTCATGGAGATTTGAAAGGTCTCCAATGTTATCTGGCAATTGAGCAAGCCTATAACAACCATTTAGTTCCAAAGTTACTAGATTAGACAACCGGCAAAATGATGTAGGCAACTCTGAGATATCTGTATCAGAGAGTTCTAGATGATCCAGGTTAATCAGATCCCCCACATCACCAGGTAAACTATGGCATCTTCTGCAACCATCAAGCTCCAGTGTTTGCAAGTTTGACAACTGACATAGTGATTCAGGTAACACCGTAATATCTGTGTCAGAGAGTATAAGGTGATGAAGTCTAGTGAGGGCTCCAATTCCACTAGGTAAGTGGGAAAGATTTGTGCAACCGTTCAGCTTCAAGGTATGCAAGTTCAGTAACTGACATAATGACTCAGGCAGAACATCAATGTTAGTATGAGAAAGTCCAAGGTAATTTAATTTTAAAAGATTACCAATGCCACTAGGTAACTCTTGAAGATCACTTCCAGCCATATCTAACTTCAAGAGGTTGAACAAGCCACAAACTGAGCTAGGTAATCTTTCAATTCTTGCACCAGAAACTTCAATCTCTTCAAGATTAACAAGGTCTCCGATGTTACTAGGCAACTCCACAAAATCCTTGCAATTATCTAATTTCAATATTTTCATTTTCAAGTAGCAAATAGATTCAGGTAACGTTGTGATGTTTGTTCCAGAAAGTCCAAGATCTTGAAGTAATATTAGATTCCCAATGTGTGTAGGCAGCTCACACAGACTTTTGCAACAGTCCATTATTAACGATTGTAGGTTGGACAATTGACAAACAGATTCAGGCAGCATTTTGATGTTCACATTGGAAAGCCCAAGATGTCGCAGGTTTAAAAGATTACCTATTTCACTTGGTAGCTCTCTTAGATTTGAGCAATTCTCCAAAACCAGTCTCTGAAGATGATGGAGCTCGCATATCGATTTCGGTAGACCTTTAATAGACGTATCACAAATTTGAAGATAGCGTAAGTGAATGAGCTTGCCAAAGTACAATGATGATGAATCTGTCGCATGAGTTGCTTCCTTTAAAGTGAAGTCCTCATGATATTTCAGTTGAAAGGTCCGCAAGCACTTCATTCTCGAAAAATTCAAAATATTCTCGGGTATCTTGCCATCTGAGAGTTGATATAATAAACTCTTTACTGCAAATGATTTGACAATCGAGAGGGAATTTTTACTTTCATAGCCACCTGCCACATACAAATGACGTGCATATTCAATATGTCTATGTGAGTCTTCTATTGCACAGGATTCATTTTCTGTGATATACTGTGATAGTTCATATAACGAAGTATTCATTGTGAATGTTCCATCCCATGATTTTTCCAAGAAAGACATCCTCTGTAACTCAAAGACGTACTCACAACCAATGTCTTCCATCATCTTATTGGCTTTAGGCTCAATATAATCTTGCGCCATCCACAGTCTGACCAATTCATATTTATCAAACTTATGGCCTCTAGGCAATGTAGAACAATAAAGGAAACATGGTTTCAAATGGCTAGGCAACAAAGTATAGCTTAATATAAGAGCTGGTAATTTTTCAGTTTCCCATATTTCGCTTTCCAAGACCTCAGTCCATATCTTCATATCAAACCTAAAATTGAGAAGGCTTCCAAGGGTTTTCACAGCCAACGGCAAGTTGTTACACTTGCAAAGAATCAGCATACCGATTTCAATTGCTTTATCTTGGGGATCAGGATTTAGACCATAAAATGCACATTGCCTGAACAAGTCCCAAGATTTTTCAAGAGGCAAACAATCCAAATAATAAGGTGTTGTTGATCCGTACACTGTCATATCAACCAGTTCATGTCGAGAAGTTACTATAATCCTCCCAAGCATAACAGTAGATAACAAAGCTAGCATTGATTCCCATGGAAATAAATTATGGCTCTGAACATCATCTAGTACAAGCAAAAAGTCTTTTCCCAATCAATTCTTCATGCAAACTAGCCCGAAGATGGTTCAGGTCATCGCCATAAGAAGATCTACCCGTTATGGAGCTAGCGATAGCTGTTGATAAACTTAGATCAGTAGTATCATCAGGGACATCAAGCCATCCCCTTGCATCGAAATGTTCGCAAACTCCAGGATCGTCATATACCAATTTTGCTAGTGCTGTCTTTCCAACACCTGCCATACCCAAAATTGGGATCACAAAGAACTTTTTTGTACCTTGTCCATGCTCATAGGGTAACAAATTAGACCTCACGTCTGATAATAACAAGTTGACCACATTCTCTTTATCATTAACCCTCCCACAAATTTGGATTTGTGGTGGTAGGTCACTGATGCAGCCACGTAATAACATCTTCCTATCCTCCTTAGAATGGCATGCTACTTCCCCATCCTTTAACATCTTGTTCTTGGTTTCTTCAGCTCTGTTTAATGTAATGTAACTTGAGGTAGAGCTGGAAATTTCAACATCTTTGTCGAAAGAACCTTTATTTGCAAAACTAACAACAGGCGCATCACCAGCTTCATCCTTCTCCGCTCCTTTCAGCTTCAATGATGCTTTTGCTACAGTAGCTTGCTCTGAGACATGGGCTCGCAATAGTTTATATGCTTTGGAGTTCTTTAATATGGCAGAAGAGAGGTAGATTTTTGGCGGTTTTGCACAATATTTCCAAACAACTGAAGCCTTAATAACTTTGTCCATCATCATCCTGATCCTTATCGGAAAGTGCGATTTCAAAGTTCTGAACTTCATCATCTCCTCTTGAACTTTATCCATCTGCATCTTCACATGAGGTGCCTCTGCGGCAGAACTTCGGTTCTCTACTTGGATTTGGATTTGCATCAATCGGTATAGGTACTCATCCACGAGATCCTCGAGTTCAGTGATTAGATCGTTTAGTTCCTTCAAAAAGAGATGGATGGAATCATTCCTGAGCACCTCAATCTCAACATCATACAACAGTAATTTAATACGTTTCAGATGCTCTTTAAGATTTCCCATATCAGACAATGAGAACAGCGGTGATGATAACATGAGGGGGCGTACCATCCTGGTTGCTCGTTTGATGCCGGAAAGCCGACTTGCCATCTTACAATTAATACGTGTACGTAGCGATATTTTTTTATAGCGCACACACATTATAAGAAAAGTTAGTGCGTAATAACTAAGAAAAAAACTTCCAGCTAGAAATTTTAAAAATTCTTTGCTAAATTTTTAATGATAAAATTAAATTTTCGGTTCCTACTAAATTAATCTTCAACTTTAAAAATTAAATTTTATTTCATAAAGCTTCCCTTCAGATTTTTTACTATATGCTATTACTAATATTTTCTCTTTCTTATTCGAAAAAAAATAATATATATGGGAATGGAGGAAAGAAGTGAGAAAAATTATATAATATAGAGTAAATTAACTAACACTAAAAAAATATACACTCCTATGGTTCCTATGGTCAGTGAAGGCAAATTATTTTTTTTTTTAAATATATATCCTAGGCAACTCTACTTGAAATTCTATAAAAAAAATTAATAAAAAGAATCAGTGGTATGTTTTGAGTTGTACATAAACTGTACCTTCTTTTAATTAAAACAATTGAATTTCATATAGAAAGTTATAGTTATGGGTTCAATATTTATTGTTTTAAAAATATATATTTATGGAGCTTAAGAGATAGAAATTATCTGTATATGCATTTCATTTCATGTTTGTAGTACCATTTCAGAAGATTGAAATGCAAATAATTTTTTTTTCAAACAAAAATATAGATAGAAATTATTAATGTGATTAATGTTAAAGTTTACCAATCCTTTGAAGCATTGCAGAGGTTTGCGGTTAGAAAACCCACTTTCTCCATACTTATTTTTCTTGTTCGTGGTATGTTTTACTAAGCAGGCCTTAATTGGCCGGGCAGGGCTTCTCAAAGGAGCTCTTAAAGGAGGAGAGCTTCTCTACGTTGGGTTAGCGGAGGACATTGTATTCTTCATGGAAGAACACAAGGAACACATTGCAGACCTAAAACACTGCTAGATTGTTTCCATCTAGCTTCAGGCTTGAATCAACACGGTAAAATCATGTCTCATCGACTTGCAAGGGAGGAAAGATAGATCAAACAAATATGCAGAGAGCTTCTGGGCTTCCCTGTGGGTCCGTTTTTAAGAGAAACTAAACTGACAAGAGATTACGATCCATAGTTAACTAAAATGGACAGCCGACCTCACAGGTTGAAATGGTCGGCTATCCTAAATTCATTTCTTTCATCAATCCCATACCATACAGTGGTTTTTAAGGTACCAAAACGTGCGGTGAAAAAGATTGATCAGAGAAGATGATATTTCCTTTAGGGCGAGTGTGATGGCAGAAATCCCAAAGTCAACCTAGTAGACTGGAGGGTGGTTGGGGTAGGGGCTAGGGGTGTTAGACACTGCAACACACAATGATGCAAGACTTGCCGTGGTTATGAAACTAATAAATGGAAGGTCAACGAGTTGGGCAAATGTAGTACGATGGAAGTACCTCGAAAGAAATGAATGGTTTGTGGAATGGAGAGCTACAGTCAAGTTGCATGGGGTATTTCAGCTTAGTCTAAAGTACAAAACTGGAGAAGAGGATATAAACTTCGAGCTCCAGCTATGGAATAATTTTAGAATGATGGTTAATGAGCATAAGGAAATTTCTCTTGCGATCCAAAGAAAAATCTTGATGTAATGAGTTGGAAGAATGGAGGGTAACAAGGATGATCGATTAGAGTCCTATGATGAAATACATGATGAGTAAAGTTATCTGAAAGGTCCAAAGAAAGTTACATGGAGATGATGTGCTGATGGTAAAATCTTAGTTAGCTCCAGGTATAGATGGTCCAAAGAAAGTCTTATGGTAAGTGCTTTTTTATAAGTTATCTACCTATAGGTATAGATTTGAATCTATGGTATACTTTATATTGATGAAATAAATTTAATATTAATACAAAATATTGAAAAAAAGGGCCCCTAGAAAGACTCTCTGGTCCCACTTGGCTTAGCCCCTAAAGGCATACTAGGCTAGCCCGATGAATAGTCCTAAAATTTAATATTATAAAATTAAATATATAAATTTTTCCGATGATAATGTATATAAAATTAAATATCTAGTGAGAATAGTAATAAACTTAATGCTGAATATTAAATACTTACATCGTTCCTCGTAATTTTCGCCACATGCTAGAAGTAGGTAATACCCTTTCATCCGTAAACCACGTTGGTAGAAAAAGGTATTGTTCCGAGGGAATAGGGTTGGTGGCAAATACAATGTCGTCGTTTCTATTTGACTCCGAAATAGAAATTTTCCGAACTTTAACTTCTCCTCCGCCCAACGAAACCTCTTCGTCCCTTTTTCTTCTTGATTTTGGCAAGAACGACACCCCTGTCTTCCCCTTCCGCATGATCTGGAGACAGTAAATAACAACTTTTTAACTATGGGATTTGCATTCACATTCTCGAAGTTTTAGTGAATCCTTGAGTTTGAACGGAAAAGAAGATGAAAAACCTAGGTTCCAGCGAGTATTCAATTAACTCTTTGCTGTATTTGGTGCCATTGGTTCATTACTCTAATTGTTAAAATACCCAAACATAAAAAAAAAAAAATTTGATAGATGAAATATAAACAAGAATTTCATAAGTACGACCAAATTTAACTCGGGAGGATAAAGTAAAATAATTATACATAGGAATCCTTCTTACTGAGATCTTTAGTTTCCTGTTTTACTCTATTTTTTAAAGTGTAATTTCATGTACCGTATATGGTACATATGACCTTGCATTTCAGTCAAGAAGTAGAGAGTAGATCATTTTGGAAGACAAAAATATCTCTGCTAAATCCTAGCATATTTATTCTATTATTTTTTTTTGGTATTTACGTCCTAAGCCACCATACTTTTATACGATCCCACTATATATTATATAGGAGCAACTGCTTTGGGCGTTACGAAGAGTAGCTAGCGTAGTAATGTTCCAACGTGAAAGTTCAAGGCTTTAATATTCTTTGTTGTTTTTGTATTTCCAACATGATTGGGCAGTGATCAGAAAATATCCGCTGTAAATGTTGCATTTTTACCACAAAAGTTAGTTGGAACCTTTCCTAGTTCACATAAACCCTTTCAATCGTAGATTGAACCATTGGTGCCCCCTTCTTGTAATTAGACCGCGCACGGTGAGTACCTTCATAGCCGAAATCAATAAGACCTGTTGTGTTCGGTAAACTTTGTAAGGACAGCGTGGAATCATTAGATTGAAAAGGAACACCTCCTTTTTTATCTTCCTGTTTTCTAATACTGTCAGAATCCCCTACTCACATCCAGCTCAAATCAGAAAAGTCAATTTCACTTAATTCTCTCCACCTGTGAAGACCCAATCACCTAAATTCTGCACTGAAACTGATACATGAACTGCATGCTGAGTTTTAAGAAGCACCTGATGCTGTACTTCCTCCTCGTTCCAGACTACCACTATACCATCAGCTGTGCCGTTCTTTCATTAATTACACCTCTAAATTCGAAGTATAGGTTTAATTGGTCAGCATCAAGATAAGACGAGACTGCTATGCGACAGACTCAATTTGAAATGCATATGGGACATGTAGAGGTGAAGTATACTTTTTAAACTTTTGTAAGTCATCGTATGTTTATGCTGTATAAAACTAGTTTTTTTTTCATACCTCCGAGCGCCAGTTAAGATACTTTTTTCTTATCTGTCTCGCTGCCTTCAGATATCCGAAATCTGCCGCCGACCTCCCGATCTTCTTCCTTAACTTTGTATCGCCGAACACCGCTGCCGCTGTCGGGTCCCCTTTGTCCTCTTTCGACACATCCGGCATCCCCCCAATCTGCTCCGCTGCCTTCGGATATTCGAACTCCACCGCCGCTCCTCTGCCCTCCTCCAGCACTTCCGGCACTCCTCCGAACTCCTCTGCTGACTTCATATCTCCCAGATCGGGTAGATGCTGTGCGTTTGCACAGAGAGAAAGAGAGGTAGAGAAGAACAACCTCTCTGTCTCTTTAATAGAGATCTGACTTTTAACTTTGTTTAATTTAGAACATTTAACTCCCGTTTGATTATGAGCGAAGAAAATACCGAAGAGAGGGAAGAAGAGAAGAATCACTTTAAAAATTTTCTCATCAGATGCAAGGAAGGCCTTCTTCTCTTATTAAGATCTTGAATGATGAGCATTATTACAGCACACAGCGGTGGACGATGAATTAGTTTTTCTATTAATATATTCCATTGTTTTCTACTGCGAGAAGTCATGTTAGAAGGGAACTGCATCGCAGTCAACTAAGGAGATGGCGGCTAATCATAGACGACCACGACTTAGTAGTCAACAACGCCACTTGATTGGTTCGGTGGCTTATTATGCCCTATTTCCTGCTGCCTTCAAGTAGACATTTTAATAGACAATGGGGCTGACTTTAACACCTGATAAGGACAATACTTACTAATTTCAGGTTGATTTTATGTGAACTTTATAAAATAAATAGTATTTATTTAATGAACCTAATCATATCGAACCATCATATTACAGTGTAATGAGCATGGCGCATTAAGTATGCCTACCTTCAAGCAGCTTCCTTCATTTGCCATTATGCCTGCTGTCGTTCCCCGTTCCTGTTCCAAAACCTCGTCCTCCCAGGCTACCTCCACATCAGTGAGTTCCCTTCCATGCGTGCAGTTCCAGCAGCAAGAACAAGAATTTGAGGTGAATCATATTTTTCTAGCTACTTTGGGCAAATTTGTTACGTTGGAGCTGTTGTGTTATCCTAGGTGAGAAAAAAGAAGTTATAGTGTTTACATATCATGTTGAATCATATTTCGAATCTGTTGAAGCATATTTTGAATCAGAATGGATCAATCTGAATTTTTTATATAACCCATTAATGCATAAATAACATACTTCTAAAAAAATGTCCTCATCCCGCGTTGTATTTTGATAGAGGAGAGTATGTCCCTGGATGGTTAGGTTGAAATGCATGCATGATGGTTATGATTCTTTTGTTAGCACAATACTGCAATGATCAGGAAGACAAATTGATCACCATTTTTCCAGAGGCTTGTGGATTAGTCTATAAACTCCCAAGGGATTAAGAATGAAAACAATTAGATAGTAGACTACCTTTAGGATAAAATGAAAAAGAAATAAGTTAGCGTGCTATGAAGAATATGACTAACTTGCTAGATTGCCTAGTTAGACATGGGTTGTGCAGTTATTATATTTAATTGTAGGAGAAAGAACAGAGGATTGCCTATAAAAAATGCAAACAAGTAAAATGATCTAAGATCAATACTGATCTAGAGAATACCGAAGGAGTGATCTCTCATGGCACCGTGAGGTTGGAGCTGTAATCTCGCATGATATGTTTAAGGGAGGGGTGTCTTTGTGTTGCTTTCTACGTCGAGGGCAGGACATGATAGCAGTTTATGGAGTGTGCTTTTGGCCTTTGGGGCAATACCACAAAGAGGTTGTTGGCGTCAATTCCAGGTCTAAATTCACCTCGATCATACTCCACCCGCCCTATGCTTGCCCTCGGCCGGCGCCGCCCAGAATGCCGGCGCTTCCGCCTTAGCTTTATGGCAGAACAGATGGCGGCGCTGGTGAACGTGAAGCTGAAACGGGTCCAGTACCGGTCCCTCGACTCCGTGGTCTCCCGCGAGCGCCACCACCACCTCAACCTCGTCCACCTAATCTCCTCCTCCCACCCCTGCTGCCGCGCCGCCCCTGACGACCTCACCGCTCAGCGCCGTAAGTTCGGTCCCCCCACCTATTGGTACAAGTTTGCAGGGGTGTCTTCCTATATGAATCATAAATCAGCTTGAGCTGCTCGAGGGATTTCAAAAAGTACTTCCTGTCAATCATCCATCCTGCTGGATTGGTAAGCGCTTTTCTTCCCTGGGATTTATAATTGAGGGTATGCTTTAGGGAGGTTGTGTTTTATAGATGAGTTGAGAAGATATAGACAAATGTGACAGATGACAAAGAGACAGATCTTCATTTGGATCAAAATTCCTTCCTTCTCCCCCCCCCCCCCCCCCCCCGAGAGAGAATCCGCTTTACAGAATCGCTAGAATTCCTCGTACAAATTCTCTCTACGTCCTCCCCTCCGTTGGCTAAAGAGAAGTCGAGTGACTCGGAAATTGCTATCGAGTAATATCATCACGTTATTCTATCTTACATTTATGCCTTTCGCTTTTTATCGCAAAAACAATTAAACTTATTCGCATTCCATCAGCCCAAACAATTATTTTCAATTCCCAACAAACTTATGAAATATTAACATAATATATAGTTATGAATAATAGGGCTTACAGATATATAACACACTTATTGAAATCAGATTATGAATAATAGTTCGTTCGATAGTCAAATACCTCAAATAGATATATCATATAATTCACGTCAACATTCAGCCAAATTTAAGAAGTCTTCCTCTTCAAAACATATAAAAGTCTTAGGTTTATCTTCCAATGTCCAGTGTGCAGAAAAAATAAAAATACAATGACACCTTGATCACTCATGGCGAAACCATAAAAATAATTCCTCTGTTACTTCCCCATCTAGTATCGATTTCTTTGTCTTAAGAGTCTTCAACTATGTACTGGTCAACAAGAAAAGGCCACTTCAGTTAGCCAAGTCCTTCAGAAACACACATCACCTCCATCAACCTGCGGGCAGGCCCTGTGCCGTAGTATATAAAAATTGCCGACCATCATGATGTTGGAGTATCTGCAGTGTAAGCTGTAGAGCAGACAAGTAATTTCAAACTTGGATGTGAAACTATTTCATTAATTCGCTTGCAGTGGTTTTTAATTTCCCAGTGAGGTCCTTCTCGCATAAAAAGAGAGTGATAGCATCTACTTGGAATCAACATTAGAGGACAGAAGCTGGAACTGATGCTCGGATACTACTGTACATATCCATGCCATATTTGGTGCAAAACCACAACCAAAATAAAGCTTTTTCTTAAAATGCATACTGAAGTCTTTAGAAGTAACAAGTTTTTGAAGAGCAAGTCAAGTTGTCATCCTTAGATAATGCAGAAAAAGAACTAAAAAATATACCAATTAGCTGCCACAGTTTCCCTTCTAGCTTCAATCTGGTATGCAGTCCACAATCTGAAGTATCACCTGTTTAGTAGCTTAATGAGCATGTTTATGCTTACTGAAACCCATAGTGGGTTTTCTTTGCTCTCAAAACTAAGCTTTACTAGTTTGGTCAATTTGCTAATGTGTTCAGGCAGCTTCTTAATCCAACCTCAACGAGTTCAAGGTGGGTGAGGTTATTAAGGTTTCCAATGCCAGTGGGAAATTCTTCAAGGTTCTTATTACCATTCAGCTTAGCAAGCTGACACAAAGATTTAGGCAACTCTCTGATTTCTGTCTCTGTGATTTCAAGAATTGAAAGGTCTCCAATGTTATCTGGCAATTGACAAAGCCTATAACAACCATTTAGTTCCAAAGTTACTAGATTCGACATCCGGCAAAAGGGAGTACCTTGTTATTAGACCTGTTGTGTTCAATAAACTTTGTAAGGACAGCGTTGAATCATCAGATTGAAAAGGAACACCTCCTTTTCATCTTCCTGTTTTCTAATACTGTCATATTCCCCTACTCAAATCCAGCTCAAATCAGAAAAGTCAATTTCACTTAACTCTCACCAAAGAGCATTTGCAACCCTGTGAAAACCCAATCACCTAAATTCTGCACTGAAACTGATACATGAAATGCATGCTGAATTTTATGAAGCACCTGATGCTGTACTTCCTCCTCGTTCCAGACTACCACTGCACCATCAGCTAAATTCTCCCACTACTCTTCGCAACGCCAGCGAGGGGGGAAGCTCATCGTCATCGCCGAGCTTTCCCCTCCTCTGAAATGCAAGCGTGAGTTGGTGGGGGTTGGGCGGGTGGGAGGAAGAAGCATCCCCTCATCTGCAACGCCAGCATAGTTTCTTCTTCCCAATGTGCGGCATGGGGAATCCTTTGGATGCTGAAATTGAGTTCCCAAGTCATAACTTCCCAATGTGCGGTTCGGAAGTGTCTGTTCCAGTTCTGCCTGTTGCGGTTCAGAAGTGTCTGTTCCAGTTTTTACAATGTTTATTCATCATGTCTTTGTGCTGGAAGGATTTTGTCCATTGATTAACTAATTAATTAAAACATGTACCGAATCTACGACGTGAAAATTAATATTTTAATTATTCACTATTTAATATTTTTAAAAAATTTATATATTTAATATATATATATATATTATTTGTGTCGTGCTGTGAAGCTCCGACGGGTCAGATAAACATATCTAGAGTAGTTTCAGCTGCAAGAAAAAAGAATTTCTGATGAGAAGTAATCATATTTTTCTAGGAGAAAATTTGTTTCGTTGGAGCTGATGTTATCCTAGGTGAGATATCTATGTGTACAGTTTGTTAGAATTAGAGTAAAGAAAATATATACACAGTTCACTGTTACCTTTTCCCTTTTTCCTTTTCAGTGTTTTATTATTATACTGTTTATCTATTATAGTGAAGCATATTTTAAATAAGAGTCGATCGATCCAAATCCGATCTGCATTTTTTAAATCAAAGATCAAACACCGGGTACAACCCATCTATGCATCGATAACATGACGTAATATGAAAACATGCATAGTAATGTTCTGAGATGAATCGATATAATTTTACTCAGAAAATTTACTAACATAATTTTGGTAGATCTATTTATTCTAATTTATCTGTGTATTTTGTGTTGCTTTCCACGTTGAGGGCAGGGCATGATTGCAGTTTATTAAGTGTGCTTTTGGGCCTCTGGGGCAATACCACAAACATGTTGCTGGCGTTAATTCGAGGTCTAAATTCCAAAATCCGGGGTCACCTCGATCATACGCCACCCGGCCTATGCTTTCCCTCGGCAGGCGCCGCCCAGAATCGCGGCGCTTCCGCCTTACCTTTATGGCAGAACAGAGGGCGGCGCTGGTGAACGTGAAGCTTAAATGGGTCAAGGACCGGCCCCTCGACTGGGTGGTCTCCCGCGAGCGCCACCTCCGCCCCGCCCTCCACCTCGTCCACCTAATCTCCTCCCACCCCTGCTGCCGCGCCGCCCCTGACGAACTCACCGCCCAGCGCCGTAAGTTTGGTCTCCCCACCGCCGATATCGCCGCTTTCATGCGCCGTTTCCCTACCGTCTTCCGCGAGTCTGCCGACAGCATCCCCTGCTTCTCCCTCTCCGAGGATGCCCTCCGCCTCCGTTCTCAGGAGCTCGAAGCCCTCGCCGAGGCTGAAGAGGACCTCGTCGACCGACTCCGTCGCTTCCTCATGTTGACCGCCGGCAGGTCCCTCCCCCTCGATACCGTCGACCAGCTACGGTGGGACATGGGCTTGCCCTCGGACTACCACCTCGACCTCATCCCCCGCCACCCGGAGGCCTTCGACCTCGTCCGCCCTCCCGATGACGAGCGCCTATGGCTCAAGCTCGTCTCTTGGGATCCTCGCCTCGCCGTTTCCGAGCTCCAGAAGAAGAGCGCGTCCACCGTCGCGGAGGAATCAGAGAGCAACTGCTTGGCGTTCCCGGTGAGCTTTACGAGGGGATTTGGGCTGAAGAAGAAGTCCATGGCCTGGCTGCGCGAGTGGCAGACGCTGCCCTATACCAGCCCGTACGCGGATGCTTCGAACCTCGATCCCCGGACTGACGTCTCCGAGAAGAGGATCGTCGGGGTCTTCCACGAGCTCCTCCACCTCACCATTGCGAAGAAGACAGAGAGGAGGAACGTCAGCAACTTGCGGAAGCCTCTCGGCCTGCCTCAGAAGTTCACCAAGGTATTCGAGCGCCACCCGGGCATCTTCTACCTGTCGGAGAAGCTTGCTACACAGACAATTGTGCTCAGGGAGGCGTATGACGGCAGGGAACTCCAAATTAAACACCCCCTCCAGGAAATTAGAGAGAAATATGTGGCCCTGCTGAGGACTTCCTTGCCACAGAGGGCCAGAGGATCCCTTGGGAAGGAGAATGATGATGATTCAGATGCATGTACTGGTGAATTCTCCGATGAAAGGTGTGAATTTTCCAGCATGGTTTCAGATGATGATGGTGATAATGCCTTGGATGCTTCTTGATCATTGCCTTCCTTCCATGGTAGAAAAATCTCAATCTGCATAAGGTACTGCGAGGCTGGAGTAGCAAAATGGATGAAGAATTTTGTATGAACAAAATCTCGGTGACTCTTAACAGATTTGATGCTGATGCAAGAAATATGTTTTTCATGATTGATATGTTTTGTATGCCAATTCAATTTTTCGTGCTTGAATGAGGCACTAATTATGGTTTAGCAGACTTTGCTTACATTTGCTGATCTTTTGTTTGGATTGCATTCAATCTAGGAGTTGAGTAGAAACTTTCTGCAAAACAACTAAAATCCGTCTTCTTACAAGTTTCTGTGGTTACACAAAAAGTGCTTCCTGTCGATCATCCATCCTGCTGCGCTGGTAAGCGCTTTTCTTGCCTGGGATTTGTTGTGTTTTGGAGGAGGTTATGTTTTAGACAAGTACAAGGATCAAGAAATATTGTGATATTGAGAAGATATAGACAAATGTGCCAGATGAAAAAGAGAGATCTTCCTGACTATGCTTAAGAAGCAAGGAAAATTAAGTCTTACCTGCCTAGTATTTTGATACTTGAAAAAAGTTCTCGAGATTAGTTAGTGCCAGCAAAAGTTTATCATTGGCCACATTGTGCAAATTTTTTCTTGCCATACGGTGCTTCATCTTCTTCATTTCTTTATATTGAAATATGCTTAAGTATACACTGGACAAAGGAACACATATCTAGGGGTCTCTACAGTAACAAGGATAGTTCAATCATTGCCTCCTGAAAAATCATTGTTTCATTGGAAGCCGTCGTCCAAAACGCTGTGATGGCTAATTGGGGATGTTTATGCTGTGATGGCACATAAAATGTCATTCTTCAGTTACTTTTGACATCTTAATGGTAACACACCTTAGATTTGAGAAATTTGAAAAAGGAGAACGATGTGAGAGTGACAAGGACACAAGTAAAATGCTTGAGTAGCATATGCTAGATGTTTTAAGATTACCGGTGAAAATTTATGTATGTAGTACATGCACAACCACGGACGCTGATCGAGGTATGTGCATCAACTTCCATGACAGAGCTGAAAGCAACTTGAAAGCTCCCTAGTTTGTGATAAATGTGGAGACTTTGGATATGGAAAGAGACTAAAGTAGGAATCTTATCAAATGACTTAAGTAGCATTTTAAATGAAAAAATTAGTACGGCTATCATGAAGTATTTTCCGACTTTCCTCCCCATGGGTTTAAGATTCCCATTCAAGTCCCTCCTCATGCGTTTTAAGATTTTTTCTTCTAAGTAGAAAATTTAATATAATTGAAATGAGATACTTTTTCTGATTTCTCTCCTCATAGGTTTAAGATTCACATTTAAATCCCTCCACATATCTAAAGCTCTCATTTTAGATTGAAAAAATAGATGGAATGAACCACTTTACTCGGATCAATTCATTTTCATTTCCACTTACCCATATCCTTGATTGGATTGGAATGCATTCTTAAGTACTATCTAAGTAGAAATAAGTTATTTCTAATTTCATTTCAAAATATTCAGTCAATCAAATAAATGAATTTATTTTGGATTAAATTGATTCCCAAATATACTTTCCCTGGTAACAACCACGCCCCAAAAAAGGATAACTAATGCTAGCAAAGGCACACCCATAAACAGTGAATCCAATACACAAATTGATCAAGCAAAAGCTCTGTTGTTCCAAACACCCAGCTTTAGGACAAAAGACAGCAAAAAATAAGTTGAAATGAGGCACCCAAAGAAAAACAACCCAAGGACAGATTCACAAGAACAAAGAGGAAGTCTAATAATAAAATCACCACCAAGAGAGGCGAAATGAACCACCCATCCTCCGTTTACACAACTAAAAGCTACTGAGAGACACTACCGTCTGAGGAATTATACTGATAGTCTACAGACAATAAATTCGCCCTCAAAATTCCTCACTTTCTAATTTTATTCTGGACTCATTTGGCCATCATGACCTTGACAAACTCCTCGTAGTTGATCTGCCCATCACCATCAACATCAGCCTCACGGATCATCTCATCGACTTCTTCATCGGTGAGCTTCTCACCGAGGTTGGTCATGACATGGCGGAGTTCAGCTGCAGAGATGAAGCCATTCTGGTCCTTGTCGAACACTCTGAATGCCTCCTTCAGCTCCTCCTCTGAATCAGTATCCTTCATCTTCCGTGCCATGAGGTTAAGGAACTCTGGGAAGTCGATGGTACCATTTCCATCGGCATCGACCTCATTTATCATGTCCTGCAGTTCTGCTTCTGTAGGGTTCTGACCCAGAGACCGCATCACAGTTCCAAGCTCCTTGGTCGTGATGCAACCTGCAGGAGTTCCACAGTGTTCAATTCACTTCCAAATGTTGAAATTGATAGGAACTTCTCTAAGTGCCCGCAGTGAGCAATTTAAGCATCAAGTTCAAATTCAAAAAGAAAAAAATTATTCCAAAGTGTCATTGTGATTCAGCAAAAAGAGTGCTTGTAATTTGTAATTTGGATATGCTTGGATATTATCCTGGAAAATAAAAGATAGACCTTAAAATTTGACACAATTGGAAAATCAGCTGAGCATTTTTGCAGAGTTCTCAGAAAAGTGTTGTTTATTCCCCCCGAAGAATGTGCTGGCATGATATTAATTGAGACCTCTGGACAATTAATGTTGTTTTACTAAAACTGAAAATGTGGCAACTTTTCTCCCGAGTTTAGAACTTCGACAGGTTGATGTATCATATAATGCAGTTCGTAAGAGTTGCTTGTTGGTATAACAAAATTTCCTCTAAAATATCTACAGCTAGCCTGTTTGTCAAAATGCAACTCATTAACTATTCTCCTTTCCGAAGAGTGATGTATGAGCATCCTTAGTAAAAATTGAAGAAACTTCCAAAAAAAATACTAAAGGTATCCCGGTGCCAGCCCATACATGACCCAATAAGGATCGAGGCATTGGCCCGGACGACCAAGAACCGTGCCTGCTTCGGTCAACCCAGGGCCCGGCCCAGAACGCGCACCCAGCGTGCAGGGCTGCCTCGGCCCATGGACGGCAGGTATTGTGGCCAGCCGTGCTGGGAAGGGAGGTGGCCATCCCCGTGCCACGGTCCAAGATCAATCAGCCCGGCTCTCCGAGCCGTGGGCCTGGGTTGATAATAGTCAAATTGTACTTAAAAAGATTTCAATGAGAAGAATAATACTCAAAACAGTGAAACCACCCAGCAATTCTAATCTCACAATCAATCCTCAATTTAGCAAAAAAATAGAAATATCCATTTTCCTAGCCAAATAAAGCCCATACTTCTGCTTATCACTGGTCTAAAACCTAAATCTTGATCAATGGATCAAAGAAAGATCCCAAATAAAAATCACACAAACAACTAAAAGAGCAAGCTTCGAGTCAGATCTGGTAACAATAAAAATGGAAAACAAGAGAATGGCGGCATGGGGTTGATCTCACCATCGCCGTCCTTGTCGAACAAGCTGAAGGCCTCCTTGAACTCAGCGATCTGGTCATCGGTGAGCTGATCCGCCATGACTCCTCCGAAGTTGATCTTACAATAGAGGGTAAGATCTACGAGCACGCAGAAAAGGGGAGAAGGAAAGCTGAGGAGAAGGAGAAGGGTGAGGCCACGAGCGCGACTTCACCGGCGATGAGTTCGACATCCTCCATCCCCTTCGGCTAATTATAAGCGGGGGCGTTCTCTTTCTCTTTTCCCAAAACACCCTTCTCGTCGTATCCGGGAACCGCAGACGCTGGAGAGGAGCGCTTGAGCCTACAATGGAATTTAAAATGACCAATGTACCCCTATCATTAGCCCTTTGATCTCCGCCGTTCAAGAAGTGGACCACGCCATTCCATAATTTCGTGTTGCTGATGTATAAACCCCGGATATACCTGCTGTGGTTGGAAGCGGGCCCCAGATTTGTCATAGCCCACGCATTAATGACGGTAAGACACGGGTCGCTGTTGATCTCGGTATCTTTAATAATTATAATTTTTTACTTGTATTATATTTTATTTTTTAACTTCTAGATGGGATGTAAAATATAACTTTTCGTGGAATTCTTTTTTTTAAAAAAAAATTAACCAGCCAAATCGGACTACTGCTTTGTCACCAGCGACGGACAACGCTTCCATTTTCTGGGTCCCACCTGACGGGAGAGGATAAAGTGGTAATTTGATAGGAGAGCGGGGAAAGGGTGTTTTAGTAATTTCGCGACTCAATTTGATATTCCTGCCTTTCTCCATATTTTGGCACTCAAAGGAGCAGAATTCCCATTCTACCCTCGACGCGGAATGAACGCGGACGCGGTTGATGAATCCCAGGCGTCGATCGAGGGCGACGGTGCCACGTCATGTGGTATTTCCCCGTTCCCTGTGCCGTGAAAAGGAGCAGATGAGTCTGAGAAGCCGGGCATTATTTTTTTTCTTAATTTAATATTTTCGAATTAATCCCAATAAAAATTATTATTATCAGACTTTTATTATTATTATAACTTATATTATCATTGTTATTATAAGACTTATGCTCATAAATAAATCAATATCGTTAGTAACTTTATTCTATATTAATATTAGAAAAAAAGATTCTGATGTATTATAAGACTAGGCCAACCAACTATTTAATATCATTGATAACTTTTTTATATCAATATTATTATAAGACTTATACTCATAAAGTAATAGTGTTTTCTAATGATAGATTATACCACCATCTTAATTTTTTTAAAATTAATTAATTAAGTTCATTCTATATTAATATTAGAGTGAAAATCTAATATATTAAGATCATTGACATCAAAGTAAACATCAAAGTTCTTACTGTATTTGTATCTACTAAAGTAAATGTTCTACCATATTAATGTGGTGCTAGTCATACATTCAACATGCACATCAATAGGACTTCTGCCCTTCGATCCATCTGAACTAAGGTGCAGTGCACAAGTTACAAACTTTAAAGGATGACGTGTGTAAAGTAGCAAGAGCAAGCTCTCAAACATTTAAGCAATCCAAGTAAAACATAAAAGTCCATGAACTTTACATAATTAGACTCATACAGCATGAACTTTATATAAAAGCTAAGCTATAGTCTTAGCTTTCCAACATGGAATATTTAGAATTTAGTCACTAAAAAGACCTCAATAATATAAATATTCCAGACATTTTTCAATCATGGTTGGCAAAACTGCCCAACTAACAGATATAGTACCCTTATAAGAGGGAGGTCTGTCTGACCCTCTTCTAAATTGTAAATAACAATTTAAGTCTTCCATGGAAACTGCACTATTATGCTACCAAAGAAAAATTAATTATGCAACGCTCATCAAAAGAACTTGAATCTCTTAATGAATAGTAAAAGTGTTTGACAATGCAAAAGCAAACAATAAAAAGAACAAAAAAATAACTTACAATTTGAATATGTTTTGGTTTGATCTTAAAAATGGTTAGCAAACAAACCTCACTCAGGAGCTAACACAACTCATTGAAGAGCAAAGGCAAGTGGCACAGTCCACTTCTGAGCAAAGCAAAATGAAAGGGAAGTGATCGATAGGGTTAATTACCAGGGTCATCTTCTCACAGGTTTATAGAGAACAACAGTAACATACTTGGACTGAAACCTGTGAGTCAGGCCAAGGGTCACCATTGACTGGGAAGAAGACCCTTTCTCTATGAAGAGGTGATTTAGAACAACATGCTGAGGCTTGAGTGAGGCTTCATCATTGTCCTGCATTCCAAGTACTGTCAAGTGCAACTGAGATGGAACAACCGGTGGCTCCTTAGCAAAATCCTCTTCCGTGGGGAATGACCAACTGTAGCTGGCGTCGGGTGATGGCGGCAATTTAAACTCAGAAATGCTCTCCACGTTTTCAGGAACATAATCCTGGGAAAAATAAAATTATGTTGAGACAACACATCAGTAATGATTTGATCACCAATATTCATGTTTCAGAAAAAGAAACTTATATGAAGACTTGACAATTTTTTGAAGGAAATAGCCAATTATTGATTAATAAAGGTGCACAACTCATATGAAGATACAGAGGAAACATCCCGATTACAACTTCAAACAGAAGAAGAAATTTTAGCTTAAATGAAACAATATATTCCCTCCATAATAGAATATTTTCAAACTTGCACTTTATAGAGCATTCTAATGCATATCAATATCTATATACAAACTTACACGAACGTCAAGAAGATTAGCAGTATTCCCCATCTCATCGGTCACATAAGGAAGCTCAGGTATATACCGTAATAGTCCATCCATGACGAACCTGTACTGGTAAATTCCAGAAGGGAGGACCATCAAGATGGAATGGTCCTTACCTGATCGCTGCATGGGCCTCCTGAGAAGTAGCACAAGTTGAAATTCTTTTTATTTCCTTTTTTCTCTTTGCTGTAAATAAATTTTCATTGACCAAGAAAAGTGAAAAAGAAAAATAAAAGCTCCTTTGGGTGTAAATATACCTTGTACTCCAGTTATCCCATGATCCTTCTACTAAGACAACATTTCCTCCATAGTTCCATGTTATTAACGTTGGAATACCCTTTTCATGGGGGCCATCTAAAGGCTGATTAAACTCGCTCATCCATGTCTGATGAAACCCATGAGGGACTTCAGCAACTCCCTGCAAGGGAGCTACAGGAACCTGAAGCATAAAAATTTATCAAATTCTTTCATTAATAGACATTATATTTTAAGCATAGTTTCTTAGTTTATAGTAACTTTTTTATTACCACAAGGAACACTATTGCAATATTGATATTGATAACTTCTAGGTCTCGTATAACTATTGATATATGTGAACTTAATTCCTATTAAAAAATTACTTTTTCAAACAGTAGCATTTGATTACCCATTATTTAGCAATAATAGACAGATTGCTTAAACTTTGACTCAGATTTAGTAAGCATATTCACCTTAAATTTTCTTTTCAAAACAATGAGAAAGCCTATTTTGTGTGGCCAGATCAATAGATCATGAAGAAAGGTTGCTACGTGGACAATGAAGGAAATGGAATCAACGTGATCTTGCATAAGAAAACCGATACTGGAATAATTCAAAATTTGAGATGTCCAAATATCAGTAACAAAGAATGGAAAGCCAAACCAACTAAAATTTTCTTATACTGAACAACCAAGGAAGATTTTCCAAGCACATAAAACAGAAAATTTGAACATTTCTAATCAGATAGTTAAACCAAATGAGCTTAATCATAATTTCTACACCACCTTAGTGTGTAAATGTGAACTACTAGGGAGTATTCTAAGGAAATAGAGACAGGAAACATAATTACAAAACAATTATAACAGCATCAGAATAAAAAAAATCTTTGATCAAGTAACTACACTAGTTTCAAGTATACATATACAGGTTTATAATAACCATTCCACTCTATCATTATATAAGGCATCTATTCCCAAAGTCATCTTTCAAAAAGGAAAATTTTCAGTTTTTTAAGGCTAAAATCAATCGGTCAAATGAGGTGATGAGGCAGGTATAGATTGTGTTAAATAAAATTTGATATATGATATGTTGGACAAATCACAATTTTATTATATCCAGGCAGAAATTTGAGAACCATCCATCAGCAAAGAAACTGGAAAAATCTTAAATTATGAACATCAAAGTTTTTATACCTAAAGTTGTAAACATCAAAGTACCATAACTACAACTTTATCTCTTTAGAATTTCTAATAGAAGGCCACTTCCAGTTCGGTTAACCAAGATTTTTATCTACGTGCTTTACCAAAGGAAAAAAGTTTTTCACCTATTGCAATTGCATCAACTAGTACTAGGGTTTTACATGTTCTATATAATGTGTACTCTGCAATATCTTTGGAAAGCCACCAGCTGCAACAATGTTATATAAGAACTAAGAACATTTTGCTTTAGATGTTGAGTCACCTGCAGTCCTCTCATGCTCTGACTGAATCATCGAGTGATCATACATTGTTCATTTTTTGCATCGAGATCAAGGTGAAATAAGGTTGGTAAAACACATAATCAATGCATACTGTCCAGTATCAAGCAAAGCATACAGAGTTACAAAATGCTAATAGGAGAACAACAACCATGGCTATCTTTACACAAGAAAATGCCAAATCTTAATAAAAATTTGCATGATTGGCTCGGATCTGCAGCAGGCTGATTTGAATTTAGCCAAAAAATACAAGAGATAATATTGGTTTTTAAAAAAAATTAGAGATACATTGGATTTGTTGGAGTATTATAATTCTGTGAATGATACTGTGATAGTATTTCTTGAGAGTGACGAATGAGGAAGGAAAAAGAGATACAAAGTGCTCAACAGAAGGAATCACAAAGAAGAGTTCCAAAAAGTTGACCTAGAAAACCACACTCCCTTCTCAGTGAGATATTTGTTCCAGAGTTAAGAGTAGAAACTAGAAAATTCTCTGTCCCTGCCAAATTGTTTTTCTTAAATGGAATTTAACAGGGCCCGTATTCAGAAAATAATAATAAGCATGCAACAAGCATAGAAGAAGAAAAGAACTTAACAATGACAGTAATTGAAATCAGATGGGCCCTACCTAAGCTAAGAATCAAGTAGAGAAATGTGAATTCTAACAGCTACTTATACTGAGAACGACCCATTGCAAAAAATAACGTATATTCAATGCAAAATCTGATAATTATACCATCCACATTGTTAGTACACTAAACCTTCTGACTGAGATCCAAGATAGTACAATCCTTCATAATTTAGAAAAGATGGAACTAATACAATGTATTTTACTTCAAGATTCCATTAGGATTAAAACCAATTGAACATGACAAAGCAACCGTCCGCTTCACTGTTCAAGTTTTACAAGAAATTCACCAGGCTATAAATTACAAAAAATGAAGCATCAACTCCCATTTTGATATCTCACGCAAAAAAACTCCCATTTTGATATTGCTAACACAAGTATTGGCAAGAGTCCGATGCTTAAATTCAAGAACATAATAGCATGAACCCAATAAGGTGATGGCTGCCTGTTCGGATGCTTCGTCAAAATTAATTTCTCCCTCTTCTATATCCTTCACAATCAAATGTAGTGCAACAAAGAAAACATAGAACTCGAAAAGAATTAATTTCTCCCTCTTCTATATCCTTCACAATCAAATGGTTAATACCTAGTCTCTACATTGTAACTCCAGAGTAGAAACAACCTTCCATTGCAAATTATTGGATGCCTAATCTGGCTTTATTACCTCACCTCAAATGTTTCATATATGAATATTTCATGAAATATTCATTAATCTTGGAAGAAAAGTACCAAACATAATCGCAGAAGGGACAAGAAGAAAACTGGGCGAAATCTCACCTGGGGGGCGAACATGATGGGGTCTCGCGATCTTCCAGCATTTTCCGGCGGCCAACTCTCGGCCGAATCCACCGATTGAATGCGGCGCATATGGGAGGTGCCGGGATCTATCTCGGATCTCGATCGAACGGAGTCGTCGCCCTCGTCCTCGATCTCGTCCCTCCCGCTCACGTTCCCCATCCCCTCCCACCCCCCTCCCTCCTCCTCCTCCTCCTCCTCCTCCTCCCGCCGAAGGATTCGAAGCGTCCTTCGCTGAGACCGCCGCCGGAAGTGGGCGCTCGAGAGGCGGCGGAATTCGAGATGCGGAGAAAAAGATTCCCCGGAGACTTCAGAAACGGTTGAAAATAACCGATAAATTATCAATAACAATAAGACACACCGTAGAACTCGATGAACCCGGTCGGGTCGATTCAGACCGGTCCAGTTAATCAACCGAACCATACAGAATAAAAATCAAATAATAGTTGATTTGTTTGGGTTTTAAAAATATTTTATAAGTGATATTTGATCTTTATGCCCAAAGTGTGGAGGTTATGGAGGATTAAAAATCATTAAATTAAAAATAATAATAGTTAATATTTAAATAAAAATATCAAATTAGATTGTACGGGTTATCTGAGCTTATTTTATTGCCGTCTCCACCTGCTATTTTCTAATTCAATGTTCTTAATTTAAAAAATTAATAAAATAAAATGAATATTTCTCTTTGTTTTAATTTAAAATAAATAAATTTGGGGATAACACAGAAATTATTATTATAATTTGAATCGACCTTGTACAGTGTTGGGTGAGATGCTATTAATTTTCTATCCAACCGGTAATTAAATTTTAATTAAAATGAAACTTTTTTTTTATCCTGGAGTGGGAAGATGGGCTACTAAATTTTAAAATTAAAAGCGAAATTTAGAAGAATTACTGACCTTGAATAATGTCCATCACTACTCACATGCAACATGTTCACAATTAATATATAAATTAACACGGATTATAAGTAGTAGTACTTCTCTCGATTTGTTGAGGTTTTAATAACAGAAGCTGTAGATTCGCACACGAAAAATAAGAAAAACTACACGTACATTTCCAAATCTATTCACAATGCTTTGGATAAATACGACACGAAGCTGGAAAAACTCTCCAGCATTTCCGCGTCGAACGCCGCCGCCTCATCGAACACCTCCATCGGCGCCACCAAACTATTCTCCACCTTCACGTCGCAACCACTGACGCGGCTCAACCCCGCTGCCGGCGCCACCGCCGGCGAGCAGAAGCCGGACTCCTCCTCCTCGGCCGCTGGAGTCACGTAGTTGGCAATAATGTCGGAGGCGGCGCCGGAGTCGCGCCCGGTCAGCTTCTGCACGAGGGCGCGGAACTCGGAGGCGGTGGTGGCGGTCACCTTGAGGGGGCTGGTGATGTAGACGACCCTGACGGCGGGCTGGGGAGGCGTCTTCTTCCGGCGGGCGCCAGCACTTAGTTTCCCCATTGATGGGATCAGTCGACGGTTGGCCTCAGGCACTCGAAGTGATTGGATGAGCAATCGGTGAGGAGGGAGGAGCGAGAATTTATGGGACGGGGAATTTGAAGCCCTTTCCGCCGCAGTTTTGGGGTTTGCTTCCTGGAAGGAGGAGGAGAAGGTTTGTGAAGGGCGGCTGCACGAGTACAATACAGAGATGTTGTTATCGGGAGACAACAAGTGGCCAACTTGTCAAGTGGATGCTAATCATTTGAGTTAGTAAATTAATGCGGGTGGTGAAAACTTTGGTTACGTAGACTTTGCGACGTCGACAGCAGATATATATTGCCCGCATCCAGTAGATGGCATCATTAAGAATGAAAAGGCACCTGATGTTATTTTAGATATATGATGAAGACTTCGAGGATCCCCTTTTTGGATGTATCGAGATCTGGCTAGTCCCAATAGGTTCTCATGATATTAAACCCCAATCCCCTTTGAACCTTTTCTTTACTAGAGTAATTAAGTTTTATAGTAAAAAAAATTGATTCACTTCTGACTTGCTCCCATTGCGAGGACAGATAGCATCAAATTAATTAAGCAAGACAACTACGTCCACCGAACACCAACATCTTCGATCGACTTGATCTCGTTCATCATTCCAATCCCAATTCAATTAAGCAAAGCGAAAGGCGGACGAAGTCGATAGATCAACCAGCTGCAGCCGTTGACTACCCGACATTAACGCAAATACAGCACATGCAATGAACCCGTTCATTTTAAATCGGTCAGTGTGGATGACACTCAATTAAAAGTTGCTCCAATCCTGGGGTGCACCGTACTGATGCTCTTAAATGATGGAGCGATGTTTTTGCTGTTAATGCAACGTTGCACCAACATCCACAGGCAGATTGCTGTTCCTGCTGATTTATTGTTTAATTTCCCTCCTTTTCTCACTAATTGCTAAGTGCTAGGGTAATTATGTTCTCATCAAATTAATCTGAGAAAGTTCGTGCCATAAGAAAACTAGAAATTTCTCTTTTATGAAAAAAGACTTCACTGCAACCAGGAAACTTCAACAACATCACATAAAAGTCTCTCCTACACGAACAGCTTGAGAGGCACAGCATAAACTACTGTCTGGAGGCTGAAGTAGCACGATGATATATAGCCGTATTAAACTAAAGGCGGTCAAATCAGCAGCAAAAATGGAGCGGCATGGGCGCAGTTGCATGCTGATGCACAGCTAAGATCATCCGTCAGCATACGAAGTGCTAGGATCGCAAAATGCTGTCAGCATGGACCAGTCTGAGCAGAAACAAACCTAAAAGACAAAGAGGATCAGATTCATTAAGGATATAAATGAAAGGGCTCCATTTTGTTTTGAGATAGGAAAGAAAGCAAAGGCATTTGACAACCAGAAGCATCTCAGGATACTATAAATAATCGACTATATGCAAGCAAACAAACAAGGTTAGCAAGCAACCATCGAAGACCTAGGTCCTGGCTATATGGGTTGTTGTGGTCATCTTCTGTCAGCTTATTCAAATGCGTTACAAGTACAGGTACAGCAACGAAACTGAAAATAGTCAGGTAACTACAATGAAACTGAAGATAACGATTAATGAGAACTAGTTCTATTAATCTAACTTGTGTCAACGTGGGCTTTCTTTTTCATTTAGTTTCGTTTTAACACTTTCACTTTGTCTTCTGATGCCCCTATATAGTTGATGGATGATCAGATTACCTAGCACAACTCAGCAAACAAACATTCAACATCGAGCTATTGCTGTGGCTAATGGTAGGAGATAAAAGCTGTTGAAATTAAAACAGCTAGCTGTGTGGCATTGGAGTATTTGGGGAGAAAGGAAACAGCTAGCTGTGTGGAATTAGAGTCTTTGGGGAGAAAGGAGTAGGATGTGCTTTCATGGACAATCTAAAACAGAAAGAGTACTCGCCATTGAAGCTAAGGCATCCTTCTCACCACCCATTTACCACAGTGAGACTGACTTCTTCTCACCTGGATTCTCCTGTTTTTCTTCCTTCACTTTCTGCTTCTGTCTTGATATGTATCCTCCTCCTTCTAGTTTGTTTTTCTTTACTGTTATTACTGTTTTTTTTTTGCCGGCGTTTCTCTTTTCATTTATTCTTTTAGATATTAATTTGTATCATTTCACTTTCAGAGAAAAAAAGACTCACTAGTGTCAGCTTTGAACTAATGACACATTTTTCTTTGCAACGCTCGAACATTCCATGTACGAGCAGTGTGACTACCGACTACTTTCCAGCAAATTTGCAACTCATTTCTGCTTGGAGCAACACAAACAACAAATAAAAGAAGATCTTACCAAGGATTTCTGAAGCTGCTGGTGATTCATGATTCCAGATCTGGTAAACCCAAGAACGAGTAGTTTGGATCGGCAGATCCAAGCAAAGGAATGTACTCAAATTGTCTAACATGGATGCGGAAGCAGGCTGAAAAGGTATACATAAAAGATGAAATATTTTCCAACAAAATATTGCTCCAAGTCATTAAAATCAACAATCAAAACAATTATTTAAACAACAATCATCTTAGATCGGAGTTCACCAAGAATTCTTATAATGCAATTTCAGAGTATAGATCTTATAAACACCTATAGCCTCAAAGATACCATAAAGATCTAAGTATGAAAAGCACAGCTATTGTAAATGCATTGAAACTGTAACTATTTTCATCTCTTCATCACGGCCTACATTAGAAATAGAGGTTTACAAATTTCTACTTTCAGAAAATAGGATCATTTTTCTTAAAAGAAAGATGTACTACCGTTTTCAATCTTCACAAGGCTTTGAAGCATGGTCTCCATTTTCTTCTTCATCTCCAAGTTATCATCCATAATAGGAACAAGACTGGTTAACTCTCTGTATATTTCTCGTACAAACTGACAAATCTTCTCAGCATATTCAACTTCTCCATCTGAAATACGACCAATGGCTAGTCTCATAAGTTCTCCGGTCAAATCTGCAAGCTAAAAGAAAAAGAATTTATGAGTGCCATTTGTTTATAAGAAGTTGAACATGATTGCAATTCAAAGACTGCTAGGAAAGCAACATACTCCCAGCAGGTAATCAAGAACATTTATCTGCAAAGGCTCAACAGAGTCATCACTAAGAGAAAGAAGAGAAGCATTGATCTCATTAAGAGTCAGTAGGGATCCAGAAAGACAAAATCTACAAAGTGTTGCAGCTTCAACATACTCCTGGACCTATAAACATCATAGGATTAATAAGGTTCTAGAAGAGCAAAAAAGAACAAAAGGCAGGCGTGATGCTAACAGCACATGTGTATGCACGTCTAAGCCTCCAGAAATCAGTTCCATTCAACTCTTTTACTAGTTTTGACATGTAGTGATTAGTTACACCAGCAAGGTCATTTTCTGCCTTTGCCAAAACCTCTTCTCTATTAGCTTTGTTCATCCTGAGATAAGGAAAAGAAATAATTATACGTATGAAATAACAAAAGTCAGTAGCCGTCTAAATAGCTGGATGAAACAAAGAAATGATAAACATAAAGGTGTAAAAACACAGAACAAGGATGATGATAACCACAAGAGATCCTACGATTTTCTGCATTTGGGAGATAATACAATGCAACAACCCAGCATGAATAAGAACTGAACAAAGGTTACCATCTAGGAGAGTTAGTTTTGGCCAAAAAGAATATTTATGATAAGTTATTTGGAGACTTTGAAATAAAATAAAAAAACAATTTGCCAGATTAACCCTGTATGGTTAGTAGTCAATTGGTCCTTTGTCTATCATCCTCATCTCAGTATAGGTATTAAGTTAGAACAAGTTCCCCTGAACTATCAGCTACAGTCCATAGGCGTAACAGTTTGTCGTAAATATATCTTAAAGCTTGCAAGTTGAGTACTGGAAGAAATAGAATGCACGATTCAAATGCTAAATCACAAATAAACAAAAACTTCTGAATTGACAAAAGAAATTGCATGCATCTTAGTTGTCTTACCTATGAACCTGGAATATGACCTTTTTGCTATTCATCGTCACATCACGACTAGCTTTGACAACTCTCTCCCGCTTGTCATTCTAAGCGTCGATCCAGGAAAAATCAATGAAGCAATTCAATAAATATCTACAATGCAAATTAGCTAACAAACAAGCATATAAAAAGCTATGCAGATCAATACATCTTTTGTATAAAATTTAGCTTTGGGAGATTCACTAAGCTTAAAGAATATTCAAGGGCAGCTGGTTGATGCCAAAGTACTGGTCCAATTGTTAAGCTTGATAAAAAAGACAAATGCAAGCGTATAACATCTAATACAAATCGTTGTTAGCTTTTAGTCCAGTGACTGGTTGGAAATTCATTTTGAATATCAAAAGTAAGTTCTATAGTGCTACCAAAAACATCGAAGTCACTGTCATCCTACTCCAAGAATGAAGACATTTATTTGATCGGATTTTAATTTCCCAATTTGTGCAATTGGTAAAGAAGCAGTTTAAACGAACAGCATGGACTAACCCCACGCGTCCAATCTCAGAAGTCTAGCATTCAGACCGATACATATTCATATTCTGTAGTAAATAATCATATCGAGTTAGCTAAGAATCTAAACTAACAGCAAATGAATGTATAGGAGTTTGTTATTAGGCTTCAAAGAAATCGCTAACATAGCTAATTAACATAGGTATTTTATTTTGAGACTCCAAGCACTTTTAAGGACTGAAACCACATTTGGATCATGAAACAGAATAAGTAAAACAAACAGACAGGGACTACCAGCCCGTTGAGGTAATCGGCGTGTTTGGCGAACTCCTCCCTCATGGTCGAGTCGGCTGACACTGTCTCTGTCGTCAACGTCCTCTGCTTCTTACCGGAATCCAGGGCAGCTGCACCAATGGCGACTGCAACCAGAGGGGGGGTAAAGATAAGTAGGCACGCAATATATTGATCTAACAAGTGGATTAGATCGATTAGGGCACCGTCAATGAAGTGGATTTGAAGAAGGTACTGACTCTGCCAAAGGCGGTGGGACTTGGCGGCATGAGAGGGAAGAGACGGTGGCCGCAGGCGGCATAAAATAACGGCCTTGTTGTTTCGTTCTCCGTCCGTGTGGCTCTAGGGTTTGGTCGAAACGTTTTCTTAACTTATTAATGGAGTATCGAAAATTCTTTTGTAACGAAGTGTTTCATATAACTTAAATATTAATACTTGTCATGGGTTATGTCATTAGGAATCATACTTTGCTCACGGTGGCTATAACACCGTTATTATTACTATGCTTACTATAAATATTAGAGTGTTTTGCCGTACTAATCTCTTTAAAATATTAATTTATAAGAACAACCAGGCTCAAATGTTTTTCCGAAACTAAGCGGTCCAAGTGCCACATTATTCGTTGACTGATTTTTTAATCAAAAAATAAAATGCTCCGCGGTCCACCGGCGCTCGTCCGCCCCCTGCTTCGTTCGACCGGCGTCGCCTGCAATCATCTTCCTTCCAACAGCGTTCGTCAGACCGTTCGCCGTCGATTATCTCCGACGACGCTCACGAGCATCTCCTACCCTGAGCTTGAAGGCGTCCATGCAACAATGATAGTGTTCGCCATTGGGGGCATCCTCGAATTCGACGGTGGGCATCAACTCGACAAGCAGCCTTTGGACAGTCGCTGCCTTTTCTCGATCTAGTGTCGTCTTCGTAGTAGAGCTCGAAGCTAGCGGCGGAGACAGTAGCAGGGGTCTCCGTCCCTGACACCTGGGGCACCCACCGTTCCGGCTCCACGTCGTCTTCTAAGAAAGTCGGCGTCAATTTCGATTGAAACGACGGAAGATGAGCTCAATTTGCTATCTGCATTGTTCCTTCGTATCATGCAGCGACGCCGACGACGATGAAAAAAGAGCACAGGGAGAAGGAAGAAGGCGATGGCGTTTCTCCCGCACCGAAGGCGAAGGATGGGGAGGGGGAAGGAGAAGAAGAGGAAGAAACGAGGCTGGGTAGGAACGGACGGGCGAGGAGTATTTAATATTTTAGACTAAAAAATTAGTTACGTGGTGAAGTGGCGGTCAGTTTCGGAAAAAAATTTAACGCCGTCGTTTTTGAAAATTAATAGTTTAAATAGGTTAGTATGGCAAAAGACTCGACTTTTGAGGACCCCTTTGCTCCCATTTGGATATATCGAGATCTAGCTAGTCCCAATTGGTTCTCATGATACTGAACCCAACCCCCCCTTTGACCCTTTTTGGTTGGATCCGATCCATTAACCCGTTCTTCCCAACTCATTTCTAATCGATTAGCTATCGGCTTGCTCCCGTTGCGATATAAGACATATCACCAAATTAATTAAGAAAGAGAGATAGGACGCAAGACAACTACGTTCAACGAACACCAACATCGTCGATCCACTTGATTTCGTTCATCATTCCAATCCCACTTCAATTAAGAAAAGGGAAAGACGTACGGAGTCGATTAATCAACCAACTGCAGCCGTTGACGGCATTAATGCAAATAGAGCACATGCACTGTACATTGACCAGGATGCCACTCGGTTAAATGTTGCTCCATTCCTGGGGTGCACCGTACTGATGCTTTTAAATAATGGAGATGTTTTTGCTGTTGATGGACATTGCACCCACATTCACAGGCAATGTTTCTGCTGATCTCTTTTTTTCTCACTAATTGCTAAGTGTTAGGGCAATTATGTTCTCATCAAATTATAATCTGTGAAAGTTCATGCCATAAGAAAAAAGACTTCACAAACTTCAACAACATCGCATAAAAGTCTCTCCTATACGAACAGCCTAAGAGGCACAGCATAACTACTGTCTGTAGGCTGAAGCAGCACATTGATATATAGCCGTATTAAACTAAAGGAGGTCAAATCAGCAGCAAAAATAGAGCGGCATGGGCGTAGTTGCATGCTGATGCACAGCTAAGATCATCCGTCAGCATACAAAGTGCTAGGATCGCAAAATGCAGTCAGTATGGACCAGTCTGAGCAGTAACAAACCTAAAAGACAAAGAGGATCAGATTCATTAAGTAGATAAATGAAAGGGCTCCATTTTGTTCGAGATAGGAAAGCAAAGGAATCTGACAACCAGAAGCATCTCAGGATAATAAAAAAAATCGAGTATATAAAAGCAAACAAAGGTTAGCAAACAACCATCGAAGACCTAGGTCCAGGCTATATGAGTTGTTGTGGTCATCTTCCGTCAGCTTATTCAAATGCGTTACAATTACAAGTACAGCAACGGAACTGAAGATAACGATTAATGAGAACTAGTTCTATTAATCTAACTGGTGTCAGCGTGGGCTTTCTTTTTCATTTAGTTTCATTTTAACACTTTCACTTTATCTTCTGATGCCCCTATACAGTTGATGGATGGTCAAATTACCTAGCTCAACTCAGCTCCCAAACATTCAACATCAAGCTATTCCCGTGGCTAATGGTAGGACATAATAGCTGTGGAAAATAAAACACCTAGCTGTGTGGGCTTGGAGTATTTGGGGAGAAAAAAAAAAACAGCTAGCTGTGTAGAATTAGAGTATTTGGGGAGAAAGGAGTAGTGCTTTCATGGACAATCTAAAACAGCAGGAGCACTCGCCATTGAAGCTAAGGCATCCTTTGTTTTTCTCACCACCCATCTACCGCAGTGTGACTGACTTCTTCTCACCTGGATTCTCCTGTTTTTCTTCCTTCACTTTCTGCTTCTGTCTTGATCTGTATCCTCCTTTTTCTTGTTTGTTTTTCTTTTCTGTTATTACTGTATTTTTTTGCCGGCGTTCTCTTTTCATTTATTCTTTTAGATATTAAATTGCATCATTTCAGAACAGTGAAATGAATGCAATGCTAACTTTCAAAGAAAAACCTCACTAGTGTCAGTTTTGAACTACGGACACATTTTTCCTTGTAATTCTCGAACATTCCAAGTACGTGCAGTGTGACTAGCAGCTACTTTCTAGCATTTTTGCAATTCATTTCTGCTTGGAGCAGCACAAACAAATAAAATAATATCTTACCAAGCATTTGTGAAGCTGTTGGTGATTCATGGTTCCAGATCTGGTAAACCCAAGAACGAGTAGTTTGGATCAGCAGATCCAAGCAAAGGAATGTACTCTGATCCTCTAACATGGACACCGTAGCAGGCTGAAAAGGAATACAAATTAAAGATGAAATATTTTCCAACAAAATATTCCTCCAAGTCATTAAAATCGACAGTCAAAATAATTATTTAAACAATAATCATAGATAGGAGTTCCCCAAGAATTCTTATCATACAATTTCAGAGTACAGATCTTATAAACACCTATAGTCTCAAAGATCTCATAAAGATCTAAGTATGAAAAACACAGCTACTGTGAACGCATTTGAAACTGTAACTGTTTTCATCTCTTTATCACGGCCTACATTAGGAATAGAACTTTACAAATTTCTATTTTCAGAAAATAGGATCACTTTTCTTTAAAGATAGATGTATACCGTTTTCAATCTTCACAAGGCTTTGAAGCATGGTCTCCATTTTCATCTTCATCTCCAAGTTATCATCCATAATAGGAACAAGAAGGGTTAACTCCCTGTATATTTCACGTACAAATTGACAAATCTTCTCAGCATATTCAACTTCTCCATCTGAAATACGACCAATGGCTAGTCTCATAAGTTCTCCAGTCAAATCTGCGAGCTAAAAGAAAAAAAGAAAAAAAGAAAAAGAATTTATGAGTGCCATTTGTTTATAAGAAGTTGAACATGATTGCAATTCAAAGACTGCTAGGAAAGCAACATACTCCCAGTAGGTAATCAAGAACATTTATCTGTAAAGGCTCAACAGAGTCATCACTAAGAGAAAGAAGAGAAGCATTGATCTCATTAAGAGTCAGTAGGGCTCCAGACAGACAAAATCTACAGAGTGTTGCAGCTTCAACATACTCCTGGACCTATAAACATCATAGGATTAATAAGGTGCTATAAGAGCAAAAAAAAACAAAAGGCAGGCTTGATGCTAACAGCAAATGTATATGCACGTCTAAGCTTCCAGAAATCAGTTCCATTCAACTCTTTTACTAGTTTTGACATGTAGTGATTCGTTACACCAGCAAGATCATTTTCTGCCTTTGTCAAAACCTCTCCTCTATTAGCTTTGCTCATTCTGAGATAAGGAAAAGAAATAATTATTGGTATCAAATAACAAAAGTTAGTAGTCTTCTAGATAGCTAGATGAAACAAAGAAACGATGAACATAAAGATGTAAAAATACAGAACAAGGATGATGATAACCACAAGAGAACCTACGATTTTCTGCATTTGGGAGATAATACAACGCAACAACCCAGCATGAATAAGAATTGAACAAAGGTTATCATCTGGGAGAGTTAGTTTTGGCCAAAAAGAATAATTACAATAAGTTATATGGAGATTTTGAAATAAAATCAAACATCAATTTGCTAGATTAACCCTGTATGGTTAGTAGACAATTGGTCATTTGTCTATCATCCTCATCTCAGTATAAGTATTCAGTTAGGACAAGTTCCCCCGAACCATCAGCAACAGTCCATAGGCGTTACAGTTTGTCATAAATATATCTTAAAGCTTGCAAGTTGAGTACTGGAAGAAATAGAATGCACGATTCCAATGCTAAATCACAACTAAACAAAAACTTCTGAATAGACAAAAGAAATTGTATGCAACTTAGTTGTCTTACCTATGAACCTGGAATATGACCTTTTTGCTATTCATCGTCACATCACGACTAGCTTTGACAACTCTCTCCCGCTTGTCGTTCTAAGCAGTATTCCAGGAGAAATTAATGAAGCAATTCAATAAATATCTACAATGCAAATTAGCTAACAAACAAGCATATAAAAAGCTACACAGATCAACACATCCTTTGCATAGAATTTAGCTTTGGGAGATTTACTAAGCTTAAAGAATATTCAAGGGAGCTGGTTGATGCCAAAATGCTGGTCCAATTGTTAAGCTTGATAAAAAGGACAAATGCAAGCATATAACAGCTAACACAAATCGTTGGTTAGCTTTTAGTCCAGTAGCTGGTTGGAAATTCATTTTGAATATCGAAAGTAAGATCTACAGTTCTGCCAAAACCATCGAAGTCACTGTCATCCAACTCCAAAAATGAAAGACATTTATTTGATCGGCTTTTAATTTCCCAAATTGTGTAATTGTTAAAATAGCAGTTCAAACGAAGCATGGACTAACAGCACCCATCCAATCTCAGAAGTCTAGCATTCAGACCGATATATGTTCAAAAGAACCAGTTGGGGACATATCGAACTAGCTAAGAATCTAAACTAACAGCAAATGAATGTATAGGAGTTTGTTATTTGGGCTTCAAAGAAATCACTACATAGCTAATTAAAATAGGTATTTTATTTTGAGACTCCAAGCACTTTTAAGGGCTGAAGCCACATTTGGATCATGAAACAGAATAAGTAAAACAGACAGACAGGGAATACCAGCTCGTTGAGGTAATCGGCGTGTTTGGCGAACTCCTCCCTCATGGGCGAGTCGGCTGACACTGTCTCTGTCGTCAACGTCCTCTGCTTCTTACCGGAACCCAGGGCAGCTGCACCACAGGCGACTGCAACCAGGGGGGAAGGAAAGATAAGTAGGCACGCAAGATATTGATCAAACAAGTGGATTAGATCGATTAGGGCACCGTCAATGAAGTGGAATTGAAGAAGGTACTAACTCTGGCAAAGGCGGTGGGACTTGGCGGCCATGAGTGGGAAGAGACGGTGGCTGAAGCCGGAATGAAACATCGGCCTTCGTGTTTCGTTCTGCCTCAGTGTCGCTCTGGGGTTTGGCCTAAACGTTCTCGACTAATTAACGGAGTTAAGTATCAAAAACAATTTTGTAACGGAGCGTTTATATAATTTGTAAACATGTGATGGGTTATGTCGTTAGGAATCATTATAACGTTTACTTTGGTCACGGTACTATATTATAGCACGGTACTATAAATATTTAATGGGCAGGTTTTTATTGTTTAGGGTTTTAGACATGCATATCACCGTGACAAGGGATGCCTCCTTGCTCTGATCACAATGGTGGTAGAAGTAGATTTTTATTAGATCTATCTTTGGCCTTTTGTCGACTTGCATACGGCATCAATGTGCATCACGCTTATAGTTTCTCGTTGGGCATCTTCCAGTCAGCCTACGACTCAGACTTGGGCTGGGTTACATAGTAGGCCATGGAATACATCGCTCATGTTTGGTGTACTAAGCTGGGTCATTGAATTATAGTACCGTGGCTCAGCATGGTACACAAGTGATGATTAACTATGCCAGGTATTACTCATCGAGCAATAGGCCAATGATATACAGACTCCTCGACTTAAGATTTATGCAAGTAAGTTGATCTCTATCTTGTATCGTATAAGAAATTTTTAAGGCGGTGAGTTGTTACTTTCATAATAAGGAGGCTAATCACGATCTAGGAATACGACCAACATCCTCACAATCACTAAATCATTCCTCAATTAGTTATTAAGCTGTCAAATATGATTAAACTGTTCATGAAGAACGATACGAACAATTCACCGAGAATTAAAAGAGAAACTACGGAAAGATCACTCAATATGTATGATCAAATAAATAGGACTTTAAGTTTTACGGTAAGACATGCTACATTAGATATATAAAAATACTAACGGAACAAAATTAATAGTCTACGTGCAACTTTCTTTATTAGAGTCATAAAATTAGAAAAGATAAATATTCTTTGATTTGATCTCGATACCTTGCACCCATTACTTATTATCATATATGATTTCCTTCACCCAACTTCTATATTAGTAATTCACCCAACTTCATCCATGCTTATCAGTCGGCACAGTCATTCCTTTATAAAATGCTTAGTTTTAGATTAAGAAGCGGAGAGGAGGATGAGGAGCTGGTGGAGGGATGAGATGATTAGCAATCCTAGAGCAGAAACTTCCTCGTAGTACCTCTGCTTACTAGAGCGCAACTGCCCCAGCACTGGTCCGATTCTTTTCATGAGATGGACTTAGATTTCTATGGCTCCTTCAAACTCATCACCTAACTCAGGTCTCAGATGAGTTATTATTTTTGAGTGCTTTAGCCCCTCTATCCTACAGTATGCTATCAAGTTAGTTCCTTTAGGCAGTGATCAAGTTACTGAATTCTACTGGAAGTTTGGTCCTTGCTGATGCACTCATTGCATCCTGGAAGCCTTCTCTTTTGAATTTTTTTTGAAGTTGTTATCATAAATGTACGAACTCGGTATAAACTTTCTTGTTCTAATTGAGTATTCAAAAGGAAACGACTTCATTTATTTAATAATTTAACATAAATTTTAATTCTAATAATTTATATTTTGCTATTTTGTAGGTTGCAAAGAAACAAGTATTGGTGCTGCGGCCGTAGGTTTTCAGTTTAGCAGAGATGTTGAGGATCATTTACATCCAGCGACTAATTTTGAGGATGGTAGGCATCACTGGGAAGGTTGTTTTTATTTGATGGATGATCCACTTTTACATAGCTTTGGTAGCGTGGAAGATGATCCTATTGGAACGGACGAGGGGAAGCTGATGAAAGAGCTGAAGAGCAGTGCAGAATTACTGATAGTTTAGTAATGAGAGCATCCTAAATAGTGGTATTTAATGTCCAGTGTTTTTTTTAAAAATGAAACCCACTAATTGTACAAAATACTTTTGCTTCAAGATATTTCCAACGTATGCTTTTTACCTTTCAGTATCATTTTTTTTTAACTTAATAAGTATTATAGAGCTTAATTACTATTCTAATAGGATAGATGAACATTCTATGTACGATTGGGTACCGTACTAGATGATAGATATAAATAATATTTTTTCTTGGATAATTAAGTTGGGTATTTACTCAATTTAGTTGAATGATTAATAAATTATCGGTTGTTTCCTATTTTAAAATTAGATCAATAATTTATTATTTAAGTAAGCTTATTTTATGAAAATTATTTGGTCTCGCACGTAAATTTTTAATTCAATTTATACCATTATAAAAAAACTTCGAGCTTACCTTTATTTATATTAAAATAAACATATTTTTTGCGGACGTATGGGATGGAGAATTAGGGTTTATGGTCCTTGTTTCGTATTTGGGGGACGTAGAATTAGGGTTTATGCTGTCGCTCTATTTTTATTCTCTCGTCATAGAACACAAATAATTATTGGAGATTCCTAATACTGGGTTTTGCTACGGTGGAACGGATCGGGGTTTGGAGGGTTGCGCCGCCGCCTTCTTTCGGCTTCCAGTTAAGCCACTACATCCCTGCTTCAGTGAGATGAAATGATCGGCTGAGTACTGTAGATCGTAGGCTTTTTTGACCCTCTCTTTCAAGTTCTTAGATCTTCAACATGTTGATTTATATGTGGGGGTTCAGAATTTGGGTTTGCAGTGTCACTCTATTGGGATTTCCTGTTCTCGAAGTTGAGAAGTTGTTTGACGTTCCTAATTCTGGGGACTTCTGCTGTGAAACAGAACAGCTAGCACTTCTTCTGCATCCTTTTCTATTTTCTCTAGTTTTCTCCTTGCATTGCTTTGGTTATATGTTCAAAGATTTATGAGATTTAGTACGATGAGATATAATTGCTTTTCTATTATAAGTACTATGCTTATGGTACTATAAATTGGCTGGTTTTTATTTTCTAGGGTTTTAGAGGCAACTTCCGCATCAAAATCCCCACAGCGAAAGTAATGGAAATCAAGCGAGAAGAAGAGTTCGTGGGAGAAGATGTGGAAGAAGAGGCGGATGAGGAGCAGGTGGAGGGATGGGATGATTGGCAATCCGAGGAGGAGGAAACTTCCACAGACTACCTCTGCTTATTTTGTAGCTCAAGATTTGGTTCCTCTCAGGTCTTGTTCGAGCACTGCTGCTCCCAGCACTCATTCGATTTTCGTGGGATCGTTCGTGAGATGGACTTAGATTTCTATGGCTCCTTCAAGCTCATCAACTACGTCAGGTCTCAGGTGAGGGGTTATAATTTTTCAGTGCTTTAGCACTTCTGTTGTACGGTATTGTATCAAGTTGGTTCCTTTAGGCATCGAGCAAGTTATGGAATTCTACTAAAAGTTTAGTCCTGATGAGCTTGAAAGGGTTTTATCGTATTGGAATTTTTTATTTAAGTTGCTATCGTAAATGTACAAACTTGGTACAAACTTTCTTGTTCTAATTGAATATTAAAAAGGAAAATAATTCATTTATATTATATTTCAGAAGCAGTATGCACTTGAAGAGCTATGTTCATAATTCAAACATAAATTTTAATTATAACAATTTATACTTTGCTATTTTATAGGTTGCACAAAAGAAATGTTGGTGCTGTGGTTGTACGTTTCAGTTCAGCAAAGATCTTGAGGATCATTTACATCCAGCAACTAATTTTGAGAAGGATGGGAAGTATTTCTGGGAAGATGAGTTTTATTTGAAACCATTTTTGATGGATGATCCACTTTTACATAGCTTTGGTGGTGATGAAGATGAGGAAGATGACCCTGTTGAAATGGATGAGGGGGAGCTGATGAAAGAGCTAATGAACAGTGCAGAACTACTCTCTAATAGTAGTGAGAGCATCCTAAACGGTGGTACTTCAATGTCTACTGTTTTTAAAGAAAATGAGCCAGAAGTACAGAACATGGTTGGTAATTGCAGCAAGACAGCTGATGGTATTCTTCTGAAACCATGTAATCAAAAGCAGAAAGACAAACAATTGAGGGAGTCTTTCACCAATGTTGCTGCAAATGAAATTAAATGTGTAAATGAGAGATACTTTGGTTCCTATAGCTCTTTTGGTATTCATAGAGAGATGATCAGCGATAAGGTTAATTTCTTATATAAATCTCTTTTTTGGTCACGGACCTTTTATAGAAAGAAAATTTTGTTTCTTGTTAAAGTATGTCCTAAAATATCAACTTAATTTATGTTCTTGTCAATCATTGTAAATGCTTTGAAAAAACTAATATTATACTGGCATTTAGGCAAGAATGGACGCTTATAGAGGAGCACTTTTGAAGAACCCATCTCTCATTAATGGAGCTACTGTTTTGGATGTTGGTTGTGGCACCGGAATATTAAGGTTGCTCTAATTACTCTGCTTTTTCTAGTTTGGATGGAGATTTTAGTTCCATATTGTTTCTAAATGGTAAAGAGGATGAAATATTCATGTTAGTGATCCATGTGGTTCTGTATCAATTGCCTTTTACAGTGTAGGTTTAGATCATTTTATCATCGCCCCATTTTTTTAAATGAACAATTGTACTGATCAACGTATATTATTTTCTTAGAATCAACTTGAGCTCTATTTTTTTTTATCTACTGTGCGTTGTCTAACTCAGTAGACAGTCAGTTCTTATCATACTGCTTGATGGAGGTGCTGGATAAATGTGGAGCCACACATCTAGAGATTTGAAATTGAAGAGGAACAATGGATGCTTGTAGTATAAAAATCTCCATACTTGAGTGTGGTAGCCTATGTTTTATCTCAAGTGGGAATTTATATCATTTCTCATATTGCGTACAATACATGATAGGTCCAAAATTGTTGTTACATTCACCAACGTATTTTTTTTTCTAAATTACTAATAATGATGTTTACATTGCCTATCTTTTAGCCTTTTTGCAGCTCAGGGTGGGGCATCATGGGTAATTGCTGTTGAAGCAAGTGAAAAGATGGCTGCTGTTGCTACTCGGGTAATTCAGTTTTCTAGCTTGAATTTTTTATTAAATGATCTGTCTTATTTTTTTTTTTGTTACTGTTTTTGGGTAATACAGATAGCTAGAGATAATGGCCTATTGTTAGAAAGCAGCATGAAAGGTGAAGAAAAGCATTCTGGAAGGATCAATGTGGTGCAATGTATGATTGAAGAGCTTGACAGACACATAAATATACCACGGAATAGTCTGGATGTCCTAATTAGTGAGTGGATGGGTTATTGTCTATTGTATGAATCAATGCTCAGTTCAGTTCTGTATGCAAGGGATAGATGGTTGAAGCCTGGTGGTGCCATCCTCCCAGACACTGCAACCATAGTAAGGCTGCTACGATGCATTATCTCATCCATACATAGTGTTTTGTCTTAAATTACTTGATTAAAGCTGATATTTTATACTTCGGTAGTATGGAGCTGGATTTGGAAGAGGTGGAACAAGCATACCTTTCTGGGAAAACGTCTACAGTTTTAATATGTCTTGCATTGGCAAGGAAGTTATGGAGGATGCTTCTTCGGTTCCCATTGTGGATGTCATAGACAGTCAAGAACTCATAACGGAATCTGCAGTAGTGCATGTAAGTTGATGTTGGGTTTCACTTATTCTCATTGGCAATTTTATAAATACATGATGTTAGTGTAATCACAATAGATTCTTGCGAGCCTTATTAGGCAGACAGGAAAATCTTAAGTATGTTTCATGTTCACGTTTGAGCTAGCCGCTATTTAAAACCTTTGTTGCACAACCAGCACTTGTTTCTTGCAACCCCTGCCAGCATTTGATAATGTTCATGAAGTTGCTCAAATTAAACTGAACTTCTCAAGTGCTTTTCTTCTTAAACTTATTTCACACCCGTAATCAAACTTTATCCTGAGCTTTGTGTTGACTCTAAGTTGCACGTGGGCACATTCAAAAGAGATCAACAAATTTTTTTATGCACCACGTGTCATGAAATATAAATTAACAAGTATATTATTCAAGTGTTGTCTGTTTTTTAACTTAATCTCGTTTAATTTTATGTCATTTTGTGCTTTGAATTTTCAGTCATTCGATCTAGCAACAATGAAGGTAGATGACATGGATTTCACCGCATGCTTTGAGTTGAAATTGAAAAGGGACTCTCCTGATGATGCAGCTGCTACAGCATTGACGGCAAATTCTTGTTATGGGATTGTGCTGTGGTTTGACACTGCTTTTACTGCCAGATTCTGCAAGGAGATGCCTACCAACCTCACAACATCACCCTACTCTCCGAAAACTCACTGGTCGCAGACCATCCTCACATTCCGAGAACCAATTGCTATGTCATCTTCTGATACCATCACCAGCACTTCTGCAGAAGTTGGCACAGAAGAGCATCCTGCTGTTAAATTTAGATCCCGCATCAGTATTGTTCGGTCTTCCTCACACCGCAGCATCGACATATCTCTAGAGATCACAGGGATTAGCGCGGACGGCCGGAAGCGTGATTGGCCAGTTCAAATCTTCAGTTTATGATGAGATATTGACAACATTATGCCTGCTCAAAATTTTATTTGAGCTGGTAAGACATGGAATTGTAATTTCGTGTGATCTTATCTAACAATGTTAATTATTTATTTGAGGTCAGGAGTAGGAGATGCTGCATGTGCAATGGCCATGGCGGCTATTGCAACAGCCACATTACTGACCTGCCTAAACCCCAAATGCAAGTAGTTAATGAAATTTGATGAACCCCAAGTTGAGCATCCTAATGCAGGAACAAAGTTTTGATCGTGGATCTTTATCGTGTACGTTGAGGTGTTAGTTTAATTAAATATAAAGATATGTTCGGAATGTAACTGTTTAGAATGTTAAATATGTCCTGATTGAAATAATATCATATATTATATATCTCATGGTTATAATAATGTTATTCTTTTTTTTTTTAACTTTGGCCCAATTGTATGGTACCAGCGAACGCTATTGAACAATATTATTCTATATTGAATATATTTTAAAATATAATTTAATTAAATTACAGTGTAAATTTTTAATTGTTTTAATAAATATTATTAGTATATTCTAACTATCAGTGCTAAACGACAAACTTGAAAAAATATTAATACTGACATTAGATTATTATATTTTTTATATAATAAAATTAATTTATCATATTTTTATTAAAAATTATATCAGTATGTATTTTTCCTAATTAAGTATTAAAGTAAAAAAAAGATCTATATATTGGAACTCCAAAACTGAACACTGATGAATAAGCATCATAAGATTAATGAACCAGTAATTTTAACTTTGAAAATTTATAAAATTAGATGAAATATGTGCAATATTTGCCGGAAAAATAAAATCGAAGGATAGGAAAGCAAGTGAGAATTTTGGGAGTAAAAAATAAGATTAGAGTTAAGTTGGAGAAGCCAAACCGAGATTAGGTCAAGCATTTCGTAAATACAATAATAATGATGAAGATTGTTCATTGCGGAACTTGTATTTTGGCGTTTGATCATGAGGCATTACTCGGCATCATCTATAAGTAAATATTCAGATTATATTGCTGTCTCACTAAGAATACTAGTGTTCTTGGTTAAAAGGAAGGATCAATGGCAAGCGCAACACAATGATACTGATGCTCCTTGGAAATTTCAAGGTATGGCTTTATGGTACAATCTAACCTCTTCTACTTTTGGCGAAGAGAAAAATCTGAGTTTTTAAGTATCTTGCGCGAATGAGTTATGTAAAGAATGATTCCTACTACTGAAATTAAAAGAGAGTAGGCCAAACATTAGCTACACTTTGTTGTTTTATCCCACTTACCCACAGCATTGACATGATTCGATCACTTCAAGCATAATTTATGGTGTCCTACTAGCAATAATTATTAGATTGACTGTTTCTTGAGAAAATGAGCAATGCTTTACTATAGAATTAAATTCAGTGTAATACAGATGGTTCTTTTCCTTATTTGTCATACGAGAAGAAAAATGGCTCTGTGAATCCACATCTTATATAGAGTTGGGGGGTTGGAAGGACTAGTGCCAAATAGTTCATGATGGAAGGAGGACTCACCGTTTTAGGGAGATCATCTGTAAATCCATTTTCTTCTCACTAGTTCTGACGTTGACAAGAATTGTTCCTGTAGAATTTATCCTAGAAAAGCAAAGAAAGGAAGTCCACAGAGGTTGGTTCATCCTTTTATTGTCTGTTCATTTTCCTCTTCAAGCAATTCCTAGGAAAGGTCCGAGAACGACATTAGAATGTTTACCCATCCAATGATCTCATCTACTTAGCGCTGTAGACAAGAAAGTGATGTCGATTGGCCCTTAGCTAGAAGTTAACTTGCCCAAAATAATTATTAATGATATTAATCCATGCCGCTGCAGAATTCTTCAAGGTATTGCTTCAGCCATTCTCAAGCTCACTCCTTTCACTAAAACATTTTTATATATTCTTTAAGGAAATTTAGTGCTCACTGGTCCCTACAATACTTGAGAACCAACAATGAGCGAGGTTGTGATCAGAGTTGATTCTGCATGACAGGTTAAGAATTCATCAGCATGTTACAGGTTACTATTTGAATTTGTCATAAACACACTATTTCTTTCCAGATTCAGTTATCTACAGTTGTTCAGAAATATTAAAACAAGTTACAAAGAATGATATGAACAGAACAGATGAAACAGTGGTTATAGACAAAGCTACACTACAGTATGTTAAGAACTTTTAAGTTTCTTAAAAATACTTCTCCTATCTGAGAACCAGACTTTACAAACACAGCTGGATAACCGATCGGAGCATCCACCCAGGCTTCATACCCTTGGACATGCTGTGAACAACTGGAAGGCCTGGGGAACGTATTCCCTGTCCATATGTGTTGCCAGGAACACTCGCCTGCCGTCGGAAAATAGACCTTGACTGCCTTCTTTGCTTTGTCAAGGACAGGCACTACTAAGATCTCTGTTCCAACCAAGAACTGCTGGTATGTCAAACTATGTACGTGCTTGTCATCTGGATAGTGAAGGAATAGATGCCTTGCAACAGGCAAGCCTCTCTGAGCTGCTTCCTGATTGGAAAAGCATCAAAATTAAGTGAGAATGCGATTTTTATTGCATAGTGGTTAAGGTAATATTTCATTGTGATCAGAAGATATCAAAGAGAATTTTACTTTAACAAGCTGAACTCGATAGAACTTCCATGCTTTGTATATCTTGGCACAGCGTGCAAAATGAGCTAATGTGTTGCTATTGGAGTAGAACTGACTATTGGAAGATGGCCTGTTTCCCTGCAGATGATGTTAGAGCGTTAGTGATGCTCCAGCTTGTGTATTTAGTGGATAGAAATACATAAACAAAAGCACTTTCTATTTTATTTATTTGATGCTTACTTCATGTGTTCGGAATACTACACTGAATGCATTTAGTTCCATCCAACGCATGAGAAGTTCTTCACTTCTGCGATACCTGATGATAGGCATGTCTACTGTGCAGTAACCTCCTATATCACTGTGATTGAAGGCAAAACCAGAAAGTCCACTGCTCAGCAAACCTGTTACACTGCTCTTTATTCCGTCATTAGCCTGCCAACTTACCATCTGATCACCTTCCCAAAACAACATAGACCACTTGGGACAACCTCTAAACCCAGCCCTCATGAAAAAGACCAAGCTGTCTTCTGGATCTTCCCCACCTGGAGCGGATGATTTCCACTCATCAACAAATTCCCTGTTGACCCGAGCCCAAAGTTCAGGGTATCTGTTATGAGCCGTTATTGGTTCTTCATCTGTTAATGGATTTAAATTGTTTGGTTAGTGTTTGTCTCTACCAGGTTGAGAGTTTACAGTAAAACTACGATCAAACAGTATTATGAGTACCTGAGTAGAGGCAAGCATCTAAAGGCAATCCTTCGCCAAAGTCTGCCATCCAGCCTCTTACTCCTGTCTCCACCATTTCATGGAGAACCTTCTTGAACCAATCACTGGTTGCTGGGTGTGTAAAGTCCAGCATTCCCACATCAAAAGCTGTATTCGGAATCATGTATGTTTCCCCAGTGTTGTCTTTTACTAGGATGTCCAAATTCTTTGCTTCTTTGAAGAGGTTCTTGTATGAGTTTGGTTTTTCATCAGTCTGCAGGTGAAATTGATGTTACCTTTCATCAAACTGGCGACTAAATGCAATGGCTCATTTGACTTGATAACGCAACAATTAGGAAGCGAAAGAGTTACTGGAACAAGGCAGGGATTGCAGTATGTCATCACTCTAATATCATGAGTACGAAGGTCGTCAACTAGCTCTCTCCATCTAGCATAATGACCATTGTCCACTTCCCAATTCCACCATAACTGTGACCCAATGATGGTTTCCCTCTTGCCAACCCAATCCTGAAAAATTATCACCGAAATTCTAGTAAAAAAACACAGTAACAATTGAAATTAATTGCATTTTTAGCGTCAAATGTTCTTGTTCATCTTGTATATTTGCTCAAGAGTTTTTATTGTTTGCAACTCTGTATTTACTAAATATTCTAGATCCAATCTATTTGATTGATACTAATTTTTTGAATCTTTATGTTTATTCTTTTGCTTATGTGAACATACTGAATAACACCATAATTTTGTTAACAGTTTCAATCACCTGCAGCCAAAATGCTGAAACAGGAACATCATGTTCTTGTAATTGTTCCCACACACTGCGGACGGCTTCGGTGCCTCCCTGCATCCCAACAACAGCACCGGAGATAATCCAGTTCGGAAGCACTGGAGGTCTGCCTATCATCTCCGTGTAGATCTCAATCAGTTCAACAGGTGAACTTCCATTCAGAATTCTTCCTTGAGCACAATTTCCATGAATCTGGAGTAAGAATATGCATAAATTGCCTACCATGCCGTTAAAAGTAGTATGTTCACAGATTGAGAAGAGTATGAGAAAGTGATAGAAAGAAAAGATCAGACAGTTAACAACTCAAAAGCACAGTATAAGATAATAGGATCATGAGATAGGTTTATCTCTGATATCTTATTAGTTCCTTTACATCAAACTACATGGAAAAGAGACTGAGAACTGCTAATCTCTTTTGCTTTTATTCAAATGTGAATTTTGAGAACTCAACTAGAAGATTGACTGAATTATAATTCTCGCAAGTTCTTTCAAGTTCAAGTACCTGAATCTGCACCCTGTCAAGCTCCGTGAGATCAAAAACTGAATAATTATATCCTTCCAGGTAAAGGGATTTCATTTCGGATGTCATGTAGAACGGAGAAGGGGCGTACGTAGTGCTCCAGTCACCTCCTGATCTGCCGATACAGAATGTATGATGAGTACTCACAACTCACGCAATATTTAACCTAAAAGATTCCTGATTGAAAGCTTTTAGAGTACCTGTAACTGACTAAATTGGATGCGAAGGTGATGGGTTGATCGCCTCTTCCAATTCCTTGCTCTTGCACCAGTATCGGCACCCTCTTCCCTTTGAACTCCATGCGGGAGAACTGCTCCCCGAAACCATAAAACCTTTCATCTTTCTCGCTTGCATATGTGATAAGAACTTTGTTGAACTCCTTAGCCGGCCCTTCCTCTTCTTCCTGTGAGAAGAGTGCACTAAAACCTCTATGCTTCGACGTGTACGCCAACCACTGATGCCGCATTCGGACTAATCTCCCGCTGTAGCTCTTTGGAATCCGTCGATGCTTGACGCTTGGACTCCATATCGGATCGTATTCACCAAACTTCACACGAAACCCAATCTGTCCGTCACTCTTCTGTTCAAGCAGAAGCCAATACCTCGCAGCAAATGATGGTCTCCGAGCCAGTCCGAACCTCAACTTCTTCTTCCCCAAGTGCAGGCTTTTCTTCGGAAGAATCTGATTCTTCTCACTGAAGACCCTCCCCGTGATGATCACCACAGGAAAACGTGACCCATTGAACGATCCAGCAGTTTCCTTGTCGCCCGCGTCCCAAAACCCAGATATTAGATGATCCTCGTTCGCCGCCTTCTCGAGGTCCGACCGATAAAGGACTCTTATTTCCTCCACGGACTGGTGCCTGCAGACGACAAGAGCGTCGCCGTCGTCTATAGAGAACGAGCCACGGCTCTCCTCGGCGCGCGCTCGGACCGCAGCGGCTGAGACGAAGGCCTCGCCGGTGACCGTGGACCAGACGCTTCGGTCGGGGCGCGACCGGTGGGCGGCGGAAAGGGAGCCGCCGCCGGCGGGGCTCCAAGAGAGGTGGAAGTCGTCCCCGACCTGGAAGGTCCGGGCGTGGGAGAGCTTGTGGGGGTTGAAGGAGAGGCCGCCGTGGATGAGAGGGAGGGAGCGTGGAGGGGACGGGAAGGGGTTGTTGATGCGACGGTGGTGCTTATTGGAGATCCTCAAGGCGGCCATGGTTGGCGACTCGGGGCGATCGGGGAGGTGCTGGTGGCCGCCTCCGATAGGCTGCGGAAAGATTCAGAGATTCCACACTTTGACTTGCTCTGCTTGTTTCGGCTATTTAAATAGAAAAATGTGGTGGAACCCAGCAGATGAACGCATGACCGTAGATGACTTTGGTCAAAATGTGAAAAAGTAAATACCTTCAACATGTTTCGAATTCATGCACTTTCGAATGATTAAAACTATTTTTAAATTTTTTTTGATGATTATTAAATTCACATGATCAATAATTTAAAAATATTAATTAGTAATTTACATTATTCTCAAAGGAAATAAAAATAAAGTAAAGACACAGGAGTTCTGATAAATTTTGCTTCTATCAAAATTTCATGAGTTAAATTGTTGTCCAAAATTTTAAAGACCCGCAAAGAATTGAATAAATAAATAAAATTAAAATTCATATCATAAATTAAACTAGAAGCCTAAAATATGTTTGGACATGGGAAAGAGTGGTGGAACATGGCCCTCTTTCCGGCTTCATTCTTTGAGCTGTTCACGCTGTGTATCAGTCTAAAAGAGCTCAATGCTGCCGTGTGCATCTCCCCATCATTGCGGCCTGATACATCATAACTTCATTAATCCAGCCGGGAGCAGAGAGCAGAATCCTGGGGCCGAATCTGCTGCCTCCAAGATTCGTGGGGACATGGAATGTTGTCGATAAGTGTTTTCTTTCCCGGTTCTATTTAGTTTACGTGAACGTATCTACCTTGTGCGGCGGAATGCGTGCCGCCCTGTGCATGATCCCCTGTTTTGCGGGAAGATACATGGGAGACTAAAATTGTACACGTTGTTGTCTGATCAGGTGATTGCAAGTTAATCAGTCGCCTTGCTTGTTCGGCTTCGGTTGTGACCGATGGACGGTTTGGGCTGGCCTAATTGAGGCCCGATGGCTGGTCAACGTTTAGTTCTTGGTCATATTTGACCAGATCTCCTTGATTGTTGACATTTTCCAGTATGGTGGTGGTTTGTCACCGCAATCTCAAGTTGCGCAGCAATCTTTTGAACAAAAAAAAAAGCACACTTGGCTAACACTAGATCAAGTAGAATGTATTCAGACTCCTTCATGAAAACATCATGAATTTGTTATTCTTAGAAAGAGAAGCTTAAGAAAGATGGCAAAAACAATTGATAGAAGAATCTTTCTCAATGCACCCGAACATCATCATACAAATGAACTGGATTAGAAGCTTGTTTTCCTCGTTCAATTTTGGGAGTTTATGGAATTCATCGACCAACAAGATGAGTCTTGAGACTTGAACCTTGTAGCTCTTGAAAGTTTCAGAAATAATTGCTGGAGTAGAAGTGTTTCAGGAAGTCTGATATCCCCTGGTCGTTTGCTCCCGTGCCTTGCCCAAAACTTTCGCTATCAGCAACATATCGGCCAATTATGTGGTGACGCTGCTTTGAATGTGTGACTATGTTGCTTAGTTCCTCCGTTGCCTTGAATAGAAGCAAATCAATAACCTGTTGTGGTGACATCAATATAAATTGCATTAGAATACATGGACAGTGATACATGTCACGAGCAATTGTCAGTCCGGGATTTGGACGGTATGATACAATCTCAGTTGCAATATTCTTGCTTCTCTGTTTATTTCTCTCCTAATATTCACAAGTAGGATGAGGGAACAGGTAAGAGGAATAGAAGGTTAAACATCGGGGACCTAGCTTAAGTTCTCCCTTCACCAGAATAAGACTGTTAAGTATATAAAAGGACTGTTAGTCACAGGTTCTACAAAAAGAGTAAAACGGAACAGTGCATCACCCAGAGACATCTTTTTAAAAAATTTACACTCGCTATTCAGCCACGCCCTAATGGTCTACCTACAAACCATATTCCTAAAATTTAGGAACCTGTAACTTTCTTTTGAAAACTTTATGTAATTAAGCAACTCGTCAATAGTGAATCCCAAATAGAACTTTTAAGACAATGGATGCTCTTAAAAATTAAGCATACAGCCTCTTACCCAACTATATGTCCAACTTGGACCTTGTTCAATACCATCAATATATCAGAAAATGGTACCTAGTAAAGAAAAGTTCCCAAACTATTCAAGAAAAAAAAAAGAGAAAATAACAAACGCATAAATAAGTAGCAAAGTTAGCTCTCTATCTCTCTCTCTCTCTATATATATATATATACATATACTAGCAACTGCAAGACTAATTGAGAAGAGTGGCAACAAAAGTAAATGCATGCTGAGAACCACAACCATGGAATCCAAGACGGTAAATAAAGCAAGCTGCAAGTTCAAAGAAAGTCATGAGATGAATGGAAGGAATCAACATCTACAAATCCTCTAAGTGACAAATTTGTCTACACTAGTGGCAGATTGTCCAGTCCCCAACAGATGTTATATGACATTAACTTTGAGAGTCTGCACAATTGTTGGAGACTGGACAATCTGCTACAAGGAAAAATTGGTATTAGAATAAGTTTGGATTATGTTTAGTACATAGAAAACAAGTTGAAGTATTCATAATGCTGTATTTATTCTCGATGACTTAGTATAATCAAAGCATAATTAAAGAAAGAATAATTTGAAAAGTGATTGTGCTTTCCTTAATCAAATAAATTTTCAGTGTTTCTTTTTATATGAATACCAAAAACTTCTGCATATATCGAACACAATGAATGCTAGTAATTGAAAAAAAATAAGAGAAAACTATTTTCAGTTAACACATTATTCATTTTCATTGAAAATTTTAAAAATATCACCAAACATCAACTAATGCAATCAAGGTCTTCTAATGTTTTAAACACACACAGTTTCTTCTTTTCCTAGTATTAGATAATGAAGGCAGAGAAAAGAGACCAGGAAAGATAATGCATTTGAAGCCTTATACTTGGTAATTATTGTTTAATCACACATGGTTTCGCCCAAAATCATTCAATGCAACACAATTTTGCACAGGAGAAGAATCGTGAGCCATATGTTGGTACCCTCATACAGATGGCATGAGGTGATTATCTATATCACCATGTTTTAATTGTTATTAGCCAATCATATGCCAACATAATTACATAGTAAGAACCATCAAATGGAATAGATAATTGAAGCAATATAAGTTAACATCCAAAAGGACAAACCACCTGCAGTCCCACACATAATGAACAAAGCTAAAAGGCTTTCATAACAGCAAATGTACCAAAAATCTAATTTAATATTCCAAGTCATATAAGAATTCAAGCAAGTTTACAATGCCAACCAGTATAAGGAAAATGAGGCAAATGCGATTGGAGGTTAAGAATGGCTCCTACATACTGGAATTCAAGCCAAGAAAGATTGCAACAAAAAATCATAAAGATGTAGATAAAAAATCTAATTAGGTTAAAACAGCAAATCAGGAGTTGCATTTCCCAAAAACCACGAGAGCGGAAAAGACAGTAAAAAACACGCCTTACCATCAAATGGAGGGGAAGCAAGCAACAGTGGAAAATCCAGTAAAAATCACATCTTGACATCAAATAGGACAAAAGAAAGGATCATCCGAAACAGAATAGATAGACAGACCTGAGTGTTGGGGGCGAAGATATGATGAAGTCTTAATCTTCTTGGCAAAAAAATTTCTTACCTTAGGGTTTGTGATGTTGGCGTTCTTCCGGATCTCCGCTGAGATGGTGGTGCGAAGCTTAGAGATGGTGATGACATCGTCGAGGTTGTAGATCTCCATGACGGAAGGGAGGGATCGGCAGGCCAACTTGAAGAACTCGAGCGTCCGCTTGCGCGCCTCCTCCAGGTTCGCCGAGCTCGGAGGAACTTTCACGGTCTTCAGTGCAGCGTACGCCATGATCGCCTCCTGTCGATCCTTCTTTCTTACAGGCGAACTCCCCGGTGGATCTTCCCCAATTCTTCGATGCCTGAACACCTTACGCAGATATCAATAAACAAACCCCTTCGAAACGGGCCGCAAAAACTTAAAGAAATTAAACACCATATTTTAAATGGGCCTAAGGCCCGAGATTAATTCAATGCTACAAAAAGAGAATAAAAATAATTATACCAGCGTTTATAACTCCCAAATATCCCTATATTTGCATTACAGAGCTTTTCTAAAAATAACAAAATCAATATTATGCTACATTTGTCAACTAGATTTATCAAATATATTAATGATTTGATTTTTCTTCAATGATGATATAATGCAAAGTTTCACTAAAAACCATCTTTCCTTTTCCCTTTGCATCACAACCAAATTAAAGAATTTATGATGAAGTGAGGAACTTGATGCAGCAATGATTCATTTGCCTTGGTAGTATATGCTAAAAAAATAACAGGAAGAATATGCAGCTCACGTTCATGTCCATCTACGAAATGCAAACCATAGGGATAAAGTTCTTCAGGCACACTAAGAAAATTCATCTCTTAGAAGACCGATGAGCATTTTTCTCCTTTGTGTTCATGTGCAGAGTTATAATGGGCAAATATATACATACACACAGCGATACACCGTTTCAGCAGCTGCTGCTGACCACAACTGCTTTGAGGACTTGTACATCAAAACATCACTCATCATCATGGAAAAAAGAAACACTCTCGAATTCATCCCTACTAAAAAATCTACACAAATGATGTTGTGCCACTGCGTTTTCGTGCAAGAAGAAGGGAGGAAAATTTGAAGATACATGAACTGATCGTAGGCTATGAAGACTCTGTTGTTAGGTTTCCATCCTGATCCATGGTGTATACTGGTATTTGCCACAGCTTCGCATTCTTCTTTGGATCATCGGTTAGGCTCAGATCGTTCTCGTCTTGCTTGAAAGTCTTCACGGCAGTTTTAGCACCCATCAGGATCAACCGTTCTACCATGAAGAGTTGGTAGTTGTTCTCAACCACAGGATCCAAAATGTCGGTAAAATTAGATGAGTATGCCAACTCGTACCTGCATTCACATTCAAATCAGCATAAGAATCCAACAAATGGGAATATGGATGATATCATTCATCAACATGAAAATTCTCTTTGGTTACCATTCAACAAAAAAATGCACAAGTGATCCTGATTCCTGATCACCTACAGACCTTGTTATAGGAACTGGAGTTACAGGAAAGACAAGTTATTACTACATAGTATACCTAGAAGAGAGAGGCGAAAAGAAACCGGGTGATCTCTCATTTGAAGCAATAAAAAGTGTACGCCCTGGTGGAATCCATTTTGCTATTCTTTGTTGAATGAACTCGGGGCGTGTGTCTCTATCCAGATGGGGATGCAGTGTCCTAATAACTCCGAATTGGTCCTTTCTGGTCTTTATCTTATCACCTCGGCGAACATGCATAGAATCATAATCTCCCAGTAGATCTTTAATCTGTAGAGGAACATTATTTAAACAATGCCTTGACCAGTTATTTCATAAGCAAAAACAATACATTAAAGAATTCACACAAGGGTCTGAAAAGAGGTGTTTAGAGCTATAATTCATGGTTGGAAGAAACATAGGCTCTCATGTTATAGTATTCTCCTGAAAAGTTCGCAATGTAGAAACTGAAAATTTACCATAATAAGATGTTTGCACATAACATTCTAATTGAAGCGAACAATAACACCTACAATGTTAGAAAAATATGCCACTGAAGTATCATTAGGATCTCTTCATTAATGATGTATGGTATCACTTCATAAGATACAACGACTTGCATAAGATCTTCCAAAGAGAGGCATTTCAAAGAATTAGTACCTTTTGCGCTGCACCTCTTAATCTCCTAGAAGCCATCGTTGGGAGAAAAGAATATGGAAGCAGAACAGAGCTGCGATTGGTTCGATCTTTGCACTCCATAAACCTGGATGGTTGTCGTAATCAACACTAGCATTTGAAATTTCAAAACCACCCCGCGAGATCACACATCAACGTTTTAAAATGGAAAGGATGAGGAATCAAAGTCTTGACTATTACCATGCTAAGGGATTGGCAGTACGATTTATTAGCAAGACATTTGAGTAATGGCTAGTTTCCTTCAGACCAACTCTGCTAACTCCTTCGACGGGTGCCACCCCATTTTCTCCCAACTTCATACTAGTTGAGAGTACACGAGACCACATCCTCGAATTGTCCAATATCACTGGTACCTTCTTTGAGATGAGGTCAAGATCATACAAAGAATCCATCGGACATGAATTTGCTGCCCATCTGAAAACATTTTAGAGCAAAAGGAAAATAAATGACTTCATACCAATCATGCCTATTCAAAATGGAAAATAAAATTAGCACTAGATTGAAATACTACTACCTCAGAGCCTATCTAGTTGATGGCCACTGAGAACAAATCCCAAAAGCAAATGAAACATTAAAAGTTTTACTTTGATTGGTAGAAGAGTCTAAGACATAAATTCATGAAAAATAGATGATTACACGACTTTATCCCTAGTAACAAGACTAAATATTTGAAAGTAGTTAGAACTTTGAAAAAGTGGACAACCACAATGGAATTAGACAGACATTTTCAAGAGCTTATCAAGTGGATTAGGGAGCTGATGGATTGAACATCTTCAGCTAAAATGGCTGCATTCTAACTTTATCACGTTGACAACTTTACTGCTCAGATAAATATTGGCATATCAAGGAAGAAGATAAAGGAAAATCCCGATCTTGCACTTAAACTAATTAAGAAGAAAATATTTAACAAGTCATAAAGAATAAAATTGGACTTGAACTATAAACAAAACAGATAAGACAGATTGTTTTATATATATTCGTGCAAGAATGCGATAAGGAATTAAAATGGACAACTAGAACTGCAAAGGTGTATATCAAAGACATAGGTGTGAAGATTCATGATTTAGTACCCTACAAAATGTAAGGATATTGATGCATCTATCTCTTAGAAACCATCAGTTCTACTTTTTTTCAGGGACGCAATACATCACAAGTAAATATCTTTGAGAAATGAATTCCAACGTAAAAAAAAGAAAAATACCACGCTGCAGGTTTTATAAGATCCAACTTCCATGTAGAAATAATTTTTTAACCAGAATGCAATATGAAGCAATACTCCGTTACCATACATTTCCTCTGAGCTTGTATTGCTTTGACGTAGGATCCCCTTTTTGTTATGCAATGGGTTGATGCACATCCTTGAAGGCATCACAAACACTCTGCGAGACGGAAAGAATATTTCAAAATGGATTCAAGGTTATAGTATTGTTACTGATTACGCGATTCTCAGTGAAGTCCGTCGTTATGATCCTCCAGGACGAAAAATAATAAAGGAATACCAAAAGGTGATCTTTCACACCGAAAAGATCAACAAACTTCAGATTACCAACATTTATGGACAAAAACATTAAGATACTTAAAACAGAAGAAAAGTTCCAACCTTTGAGGAAGCAAGACTTTTGGAATGAATCTAGCACTTAAAACAAAATGCAAGCTGTGACATTTACAAAGCAGTCGTGCTCAGTGTTTGACACAGCAAGGAGGAAAAGGAAAGTAAATTTCAAGTTAAAGTTGAAAGCAGAAGCAATGGAAGTGCTGAAATCCCTAACATGAAGCCAAAATGCCCAAAATGCGGTAAGACTAAAGCCCCACTAAAACCCTAAAACAAACACAGAGATTCGACCTTCGGAGGAAGAGAGCCTCCTCGAGGGCGCATCTGAGGCTGGACTCCTGGTGCCCCAGCCCCGCGCAAGAATCACAATGCTTCCCAGGGCAGTCGATGCGGCTACCCCAGTACAAGTACTTCCGCTCCAACCCGCTCTCCCGCTCCCCCTCCTGCTGTGTGGCTGCGGCGGCGGCCCCCGGCGAGGCGAGGGAGAAGGGCGAGAAGAGGAGCCAGACGACGGAGAGGGCGACGGTGGCAGAGACGGCCAGGAGGGGGACGACGAGGATCCGGCGGGGCTTATGCTTGACCCGAAGAAGGTGGGTGCGGGAGATGGCCATGGCGGTGGCGGTGGCGGTGGAGGTGGAGGTGGAGGTGGAGGTACGGGACGGGTGAATGCGGAGAGGAGGCAAAACTGCGAAAGGAGGTGGTCACGCAGCTGGTGCTGTAGCTGTCGCCATCATCGACGCCGCGGAGTCGGGGGGTCGTCAATGGAAAGCTGCCGCGTGCACGTCCATCATGTTTGCTTGGTGCGGACGAAAAGACTGATCCTGTCGGACGAACAAAAAAAATTTATAAAGCAGAGCGCAGTTGCTTCGATCTTTTTTTTATGTTCAAATCAAATCACGGCTCGTTTATAATTATGGATTTGTAGGCTAACTCGAGGCCTGATTCTTTTTTAAAAACCTTCACCCACCTCGACAGGATGTTAGAGATCAGATCACCTTTGACAGCATGCCCCATAGTTAATAACCTACATCACGAGATCAATCCCAATGCTCGATCACTCGATGCCTTGGTTGGAGGTACGTATAGGAGAAAGTGCTTGAGTTCAACTTTGGACTCCAGTTGCTTGCCCCTGTGTGCGGTATTGTTTGATCATGCAGTCTCGGATGTCTTCTACGCCTGCGTGCTCTTGCTGAATGCTAATGGATCCTCAGCACATCCTTCCTGCCTCATGTTGCTAAGCTTCCTCCTCGAGTTAAGTTTTCACGCTTGAACTTGACATGAGTCTAGGCTGTGCACTGTGCCTCGCTCGACTACCTATGTCGCGTCCTTCTTAGAGTGTGCTCTAGATGTATCTTCAATCCCAAAGATATCATGCTCAACAGATATACAAATGGATCATATTCGAGTCAACTCAAGGAATCATACTATAACTGACTAAATGAAGGGATAGATTGTGCTTCCAGTAGTATTATGAACACATGACTTATATTCCAAAGCATGTGCTGTGCTAGTATCAACTGATACCGGTATGAAATTATTACTCCTACCAATAAGTAGATGTCACCTTGCAACACCGTTAGCTACGAGTCCCAAGTAATCAAGCATCGTAAATATCTTTTTTTAGTAGTATAATCTGTTACTTAGTTAGTACTATTCCTAGATTAAGTAGAGTGAGGTGAGGATAGCATATCAACCGTCCTTGAGTCGATGAGATCTAGTTGCTAAGCATATTTTATTAGTATTATTTATTATTTAAAATCTTATGAGCCAAATTAGTCCCCTGGCTTAATAGGTTAAACCTATAAAATTAGTGGGCTAAAATGGGTCGATCCATTTAGGCGTATATCTCAGATAAATAAAATGACCTTCTCGCGGATGTAATTAAATTTTGAAGAAAAAAAAAAACTTATGCACGCCATGAACCATGAAGCAGAGAGGAGGGATCGAGCTGGGTTACATATAAATGGATCAAGTTCTGTAACATAAACTGAACTAATGTGCGTATATATAAAAGGTTAAAGTTCGATAATTTGATTTCTGAAAAATATAGACGAATCTGGTGGTATTAAGCTCCTTCAAGTTTCACTTCTGCTCCATGTATTGATTTTTTTTTCTCGATCGGCTGCTTGTCCTTCCGACGTGAGTTAAGTTTGCAGTGTCATTTCTGGACATTCAACCAAAGCAATATAACGAACGAGGTGGCAGCACTCAGAGCTGTTAGCTTGATTAATTACGAAAGCACTCAGAAGTATATTAACATTTAAACTAGAAATCACATTAAACCCTTCCACAAATTAATACACCTTAAAAACATCACACGGAGCCTCCAAATCATGCTACAAAAATCAATGAAAAGAATCAAATCAATGAACCACACCTTCAACCAGCAAGAACAAAGAGAACCCCCAAAAGACTCAACGCAAACCGGAACCCCCCTCCTCCCTCCTCCCTCCGCAGGCTTCGCAGCAGGCCCCCGCCGCCAGCCCCCGACGCCGCCACCACGCTGCCTGCCTGCATCGAGTTGTCGAAGCTGGAGGGCACCGACGGCACTGCCACGGCCACGCCGCTGCCACCGGGCACCGCTGCCCTGGCCGGGGCAGGGGCGCGCTCGTGCATGTGCCGGAGGCTCTCCGGCAGGCCCTCGCCGCGCGTGACGTTGATCTTGAAGTGCTGCCCGTGGCGGCACTGCCGGCCGTCGAAGTTCCCTGAGAAAAAGTAGCTCATGCCTTCCTTGAGCAGAGGCACGGCGACGGTGACCTTCGCCTTGCTGAGCTGTGGCTCGCCGGAGGACCAGGAGATGGTGTCGTCGGTCTCCGCGTCGTTGTAGTCGCAGCGCCTGTAGGTGGTGGCGTTGTACGTTTGGATCACGGAGTGACTCTTGTCCGTGTTGAAGACTGAAAACAGCAGAAAGAGATGAGGTTAAGATCTTCAATTTGTCTTTTGCTTCTGAATCCAAAAATAGACTACCGATAAGTGCAGATAACTGTGTTCAGTCTGGCAATTGGCATTGCCAGAGCAGAAGACTCATTGGAATGGATCGAATTAATGAAGACCACTCCTCTTCAAATTAAATCACCCAAATCAAGACAATTTTGATCTTTCCAATTCAGGAACTTGAAAGCCCCAAGAATTTTAACGCACAGAAGAGTCAGTGAAGCTGATACTCACTGAGGAAATCCCCAAGGCTGAAGTTTTTCCCAGCAACCCACTTCTGGTAGTTGACTCGTGGCTGCTGCAACCTGTCATACCAGCCCAGGGAGTCCCCAACCGTATAATTGTGGTACGCATTGGCTCCCTGAGCACTGAAGATGATGATGAAAACGAAGAAGGCACAGGCCGCAGTGGTGGTGATCGGTGGTGGAGGAGGAAGAAGAAGATGCAGAGCTCTGTGAGATCTGCTCTCTTGTTCCATTTTCTATACCTTTTCTTTTTCCAAGGAGAGGGATGGGAATTGGGAATTGCATATGAGGTGGAGAGGGGAATGTTTAATCTTGTTGAATAAAAAAGGCTTGCAACTTGCTATAAACTACTAGTTTGCCACTGGTGTGAATCATGTGGCAGCTGAGCTTCTGGACTAAATAATTTATTTCCTTTGTTTTTGTGCCCAGGAGTGTTACAAATTAGAATTATTGTTATTATTAACATCATTTTAAAAATATAGTGTGTGGGATGAAAGGTGTAAAAATTACATGTTATATTTCACAATTATCCATCAAGTATTATTTAGCATAATATATTAGATATTAATTACTTTTATTACTTATCCAAGATAAACTTTGCATTTTAATTATTTTCTTATCATTTTATCTTATAATTAAAAAGATAAATTAATATCTTGATTTATTTTTTTAAAAACTTTAGTAAGTATTAAGCTCATAATTTTTATATAAATCATAATCGCTCTAACTTGATATTTTTAATTTTAATAAATATTAAATCAATATAACATATTCATTCTAATAAAATCAGTATAGTTTAAAATTAAAAGTTATCTTTACAAATATATATATATAATTAAGGATATGTCCTCTAATACAAATAAATAAATTTGATACTCGCATGTACTTGTATGTTTTTTTATTGATATTGGTAATCTTAGATGTTAAAAACAATTTAAAAATGTACTTTTTGGTGATTTATATTTAACCCGTAAAAATTAATGAGAAGATGTATACCATCATATTTTGATGAAATTATGTATAGTAAAACTTACTTTTATACAGTGAGAATTGCTGCTTCTATCTTCTACATTTTTAAGACCTTATCTCATCTAAGTTTAGAGATAGCCTTCTCAATATGGCTCATGAGAATTAGGATGGCAGGATTGGGAATTGGGAAGGGATGGTGTCCAATTTGGAGGATTGTTGATTGAGAGAGAGGAGAACAGAACCGAAGTGTCGGTAGGCTTATTGTGGATGGATGATTTGTCACATGCAATCATTTAGGTATCAATGATTTTTTTATGATATTTGAATAAATATGTCATTTGAAAAAGAAAAAAAAGAATCATTGATGACTTAAATTAACCTCTTCTTTCTGGAATTAAGAAGAATAAAATATTTAAGCTCATCTAAGTTAGATTAATTAATTTTTAAAATTTTAAACCTTTCGTTAGAAAATATAAAATATTCTAATTTTATTCAAGTATGTAGATAAGTTAACGTGTAATTTGAGGAAAGAAAACATACAAAAGTCATTTTGAAAAAAAATTACAATGGCCACAAGAAATGAGGGATAAAGTAAAAAATAAAATAAAAGTATATAAATAGAAGAGGAGTTTTTAATTTCATTTTCCACCCTCCACCGATTCACCTTCCTCTTCCAGTCGACTGTTGCTTTTCTTTTACCTTCCCTCCTTTCAAACCCTCCATCAAACCCCCGCCCAATCCTAGCACCCTCCATGGGCGACCTTGACCTCTGGCGCCGCGATCTCGACCCTGAAGACGACGACGCCGCTGGCCCTTCCACCTTCGACTCTCAGGACCACTCCGATCACATCCTCGTTGGCTTCGTCCTCGCCAAAATCGTCGGCCTCCGCTATTACTCCGGTACCATCAGCGGCCGCGAGATGGTCGGCCTCGTCCGTGAGCCCCTCAACCCCCATGACCCTAACGCCATCAAGGTCCTCAACACCCGCACCGCTCAGGTTGGCCACATCGAGCGGCGCGCCGCCGCGGCCCTTGCTCCGCTCATCGACTCCGGCCTCGTCTCCGTCGAGGGCATCGTCCCAAAACCTCCCGCCAAGAACCGCAACCCGTTCAGCCTTCCCTGCCAGATCCACCTCTTCGCTCGCCCCTACGTCGACGTCATATCGATCGTCGAAGCTGCTGTGGAGGAGGGAGGGCTGCAACTCATAACGCATGATGACCACGAGTTCGGCCTCTCGGAGGCCGTCATCATACAAGAGGCGAATTCCAGCAAGTCCAAGCCAGAGAACAGCGTTAGGAGCATCGACAAGATCTTCTCTCGGGTGGGGAAGGTTGATAAGGGGAAAATTGCACCCTTGGAGCCCCCGAAAGATGTAATCGTGTCGGAGCTGTTTGAGCACCAGAAGGAAGGATTGGGGTGGTTGGTGGGGAGGGAGAATTCCTGTGATTTGCCTCCATTCTGGGAAGAGCGTAATGGAAGTTATGTGAATGTGCTGACGAATCACCAGACCTCGGAGCGGCCAGAGACACTTAAAGGTGGAATCTTTGCCGATGATATGGGCTTAGGAAAGACTCTTACGCTGCTTTCTTTGATTGCCGTTAATAAGCCAAATGGTTTTCCTAGTTCTTCATCAGGCATCACGCAGGAAGAAGATGAGAGGTCAAGATCTTCGGGTAAGAGAAAGTCAAAAGCTAGTGAGAAAGTTACTTCTTCACGTAAAAGACGTAAAATTGATGGTGGAGTTCAAAAGACTGAAGCTTTAGGTTCTAAAACAACATTAGTTGTTTGTCCACCTTCTGTTTTTACATCATGGATAACTCAATTAGAAGAACACACTCGGTCAGGGAGCTTGAAGGTGTACTTATATCATGGAGAACGGACAAGGGAACCAGAGGAGCTTTTGAAAAATGATATCGTTATGACAACCTATTCCACTATGTCTGCTGAGTTTAATGATCCTAACTCACCTATGAAGGAAATAGAGTGGTTTCGGGTCATCCTTGATGAAGCCCACCTGATTAAAAATTTTGCAGCTCAGCAAACAAAAGCTGTCATTGCTCTCAAGTCCGAGAGGAGGTGGGTAGTGACAGGGACTCCCATCCAGAATAGTTCTTTTGATTTATTCTCTCTTATGGCCTTCTTGAGGTTTCAGCCATTTTCCATCAAAAGTTACTGGCAAAACTTGGTTCAACGCCCACTGGATCAAGGGAAAAAGAGTGGGATAGAACGGTTGCAGGTAATTGATACTATGGATACCAAGTTCTAAATTCTTACTTAGATCACTTATAATCAGTGTTGTAACATCGTATGGGTGTCCAATAATACCGGTTAATAATCATCCTAGAGGACATAAGAGAAAGCAATTATCATATTTGCACTATGCCTATCTCACCTGATCATGATTTCTTTTGGCATTTTATATTCTGTTATTTATGAGTTGTTTGCTTGATTCCTAAAAATATAAAGGACCACAATATTTTCTCCAGAATTCCTTATCTTTGATCCTTGTTCTCATGAAACATTGATAACCAGGAGCATGTAAAGAATTCAAGAGCAAGAGATGCCCTAAAACTAGTCAGTTGTAATAACTTTTGGCCTTGATTTGATCATAGTAAGTCTGAACTATGGGAAGATCGTATCTGAAAATGGCAACTACAATCTATATTATTTTAACTTCCAAGAAAAGCTTTTCCATGCAACCAAAATGTAGAAGAAATAACAGGTAAATAAGGTATAAAAACCTGACTTGAATAGATTGCCTATCTATAATTTTCGTGACTGAATTATCAATTTACACTGTCCTTGCCTTCTTAAGTCACTAAGAATACTGTACTTTTCTTTATTTGGGTTCCCTTTTCATCATTTGCGCACTTAATCTTTGGAAATGAGACTTAATTTCCTGACTTTCTGTTATTTGCTTATGGTTTCCCTTTCTTCTCCAAATCTGATAGGCTTTGATAGGAACCATATCTTTGCGAAGGACAAAGGATGCCGAAGATGGAAGCAAAAGTCTGGTTGGGATTCCATCTAAAACTATTGAAACCTGTTATGTGGAGCTTTCTGCTGAAGAACGAGAACACTATGACCAGGTGGAATCAGAAGCTCAAAACACTCTTAGGGAGTACATTGATGCAGACACTGTATTGCGTAATTTTTCAACTGTACTTCACGTAATATTACGTCTCCGACAAATTTGCAATGACGTAGCATTGTGTCCTCCAGACATCAAATCTTTTCTTCCATCTAATGCTCTTGAAGGTAACCTGTTTGCAAGAGACACCTGTGTTTTTCTACTTTGGGCATTTTGACAATCACTACAGTAGGACAATTGATTATATATTTATTTATTTTTAATTCTCTTGGTTAAAACAAGAGGAAGGAAAGGATACCTGTCGGACTTTCCTGATTTCTTGGAATTACTCCTCAGCATTATACATATGAACATGGATTTATGTTAGACATGCATGGTGCATCGACAATGGTGTGAGAATTGTTGTCTTTCATTGCTCACATATTTTTTGACCTTGTTACAGGGAAATGAAATAATTTCTAGGCTATATTTTTTCTTCAACCAAAAATTAAAGATGCCTACAAATATTCTCTTTTTTTTTGTTTTTTTTTTGCATCCTAGTGTGTCCTATGAGATCTAGATCCTGCCCAAACTCCATAACTGAAAGATTATGTTAGCAATTTGGATAGTCATGGATGGAAAAAGTATCAAGTGAAATTTACACTTGATTTTTAATAACTTCGGTTATCCAGTTGTGTTAGTCAAGGTTTTACATTTCTACAAATGGAAAAACAGTGATAGAAACAAAGTTATTAAAGTCGTGAAATTTCACTGTCCAATAACAAACCAGCTTCATCCCTTACCAATATTGTCTAGTACAATTTTATATATGTCAGTATTTATAGTACTTTTGTATTTTTTTTTCTGCATTGGTTGTGTACGATTTGAGTTATGAAATTTCACTGTCCAATAAAAACCAACTTCTCATTTTCTTTTTTGATTGTCTACCTTCAATTAAATTTTCTTAGATTTAGATAAATACGTGATGTCCTTTAATCTTATTACCCTACAGTATGTCTATATTGTTTATGATATATCTAATTCAAGGGGTGTAACTGTTCTTGGCAGATGTTTCTCATAACCCAGAGTTGCTTAAGAAATTGGCCTCATTGGTCGAAGATGGAGATGATTTTGACTGTCCAATTTGCCTTTCTCCACCTGTACGAACAGTCATCACATGTTGTGCTCATATATTCTGTCAGGCCTGCATTTTGAAAACCCTTAAACAAATGAACCCTCGTTGTCCTATGTGTCGTCATGCCTTGTCAAAGCCTGACCTTTTTGTGGTGCCACCAACAAATGCTTCCAACGATGATGAGTCAAAGGCTCACTTTGGAAATAGACCGTTGTCTTCAAAAGTCTCAGCCTTGTTAAAGCTCCTATTAGCAACTAAGGAGCAGAACCCTTCAACAAAATCAGTCATCTTCTCACAGTTCAGGAAGATGCTTGTCTTGCTTCAAGAGCCACTCGAGAATGCTGGCTTTATGGTTCTGCAATTGGATGGTTCAATGAGTGCAAAAAAGAGGACCGAAGTGATAAAGAAATTTGGAACATCTGGCCCTGGATCACCCACCGTGTTACTTGCCAGCCTTAAGGCTGCAGGTGCTGGAATAAACCTTACAGCAGCATCTAGAGTTTACCTTTTGGAGCCATGGTGGAATCCAGCAGTCGAGGAGCAGGCAATGGACAGAGTGCACAGGATCGGGCAGCAGGAAGAAGTGAAGATCGTGAGGCTGATAACGAAGGACAGCATCGAGGAGAGGATTCTGAAGTTGCAGGAAAGAAAGAAGAATTTAGCAAGTGGTGCATTTGGACGGAAGACCATGAAGGATCAAAAGCAAATGCGCATTGAAGACTTGCGGATAATGATGCACCTGTAAGTTCTTTTATCTCAGTTTTCAAATGACTAGAGATTTTGCCAAGCACACAACATGCATGCATGTGTTTCGATGTGCATGCATGAAATTTTTGTCATGCCCGTGCATGTGTCGATCTTGTATGCCTGAATACATTTTGATATAATTTTGTTGAATTAATAGGTGTGCTTTGGATGTGCTGTAAATTATTAGTACATAATGTTCAGATGTAAGATAGTATTTTCCTTTGTTATAACTTCGATGACAACCTAACACAACTGTGTTTTGGTATCTCTCTCTTACAATAGAAATGGCACAGGCTGATGAATTTTTAAAAGCTATTTCTGTTGTAGAACTGTTTGATGAAGTTTCAAATTTTTTTCCTTTTGATTTTCATATGAAGTTTCAGGTTGTAGTATGTTTTACAGGCTGTGGTTAAGCACATGCATAAAGTAGCTATCCACATATTTGGTTATTGATTTAGAATTCTAGACACGTTATCAGGATTCACTTGCCATGCAGCTAAAATGTAGCCCATTTGTAGCTTTTTCCTACAAAAATAGCCCAACAAGCAAAAACGTCCTAAATGAACCGGTTAGATTTGTTTCTTCCTAGCCTTTTGCTACAAGTTGCAAGGTGTGGGCCATTTGACATAGGGGTGTCCAAACCTCAGTTTAGTTAGCTGGACAAGGCTAGAATTAAATCTTGTGTTTCATTATTATTTATCTTAGTAAAGTTAAGGTTTTCTAGGTTCAGAATGTTTTAGTTTGACTGGTTTTTTTCAATTGCAAATTCAATTGAACAAACATAATCTTTTTCTTAACTTATTTTTCATCGTGTTTTTTTTTTAATTTTATTCTTTAATTGCAATGATTTTATGATCATTGAGTTAAATATTCTATTTGGTAGGAATGAAGAATCTGTGTCACTTGTATGGAAATACAAGTTTATATAATCATTCCAGACAGAATCAAATGGGCACTTTTTATCTGGTGGTACTCGTGTAAAGACAAGGCATATGATTCTAGATATATTATTTGGTGTTTGAAGTAATGCATTCACATACACATCAAATACAATAACATATTTGATTGCTCATGCATATATTTATCTTGCAAATTACTCACAGTTTATTTTTAGAAAAGGTTTATTTCCTGCAAATTCTCTTCTTTTAACAAAATCATTCAAACAATGGAAAACTCCCCCTTTCTTAGTTCATTATTCTTTCCTTCTCTTTATCCTTCTCGATTAAGAAAGGAGAACCTTTATCCATTAAAGTGATGGGTTTGCTTTTGGGGGATTAGGATCATCCCAAAGAACTTTTTTGAGATTGAACAGAGTGGTAGGTTGGTGGATCCGTAGTTGGTGAGGGTGGACTTTTGAAGCATCCTTGCTCCAAGTTCTAGCTCATTACTCGGTGGTAGTAGCAGGAGTTGTAGTTGTCAATCATAGATGAGTGGGATGAGCCATAAAAGCTCTGGGGATCGTCTCTGCTGTGGTCCTTAATTAGTCTTTCCTGTTTCCACCCCAACTCTTCTTCTATAAACTCTATCCCATGGTATATACTGGAACTCCTTGCATGATCTCACTCTCTTTTTTTCTTATTCTGCAATGTACTCTTGCACCTTAAAATGTTCGAAACAATTAATCTAGACAGATGGATCGAGTTAGATGGATAACTGAATCATAGAATGGACGAGCTTATTAGGTGCTTATCCAACAAGAATGGCTTGACACGTTTAACATGAGCCCAGGCAGATTAAAGGTCAACTGAAACCTTTTTGTTTTTTTAATTTGATCGGCTTTTGGTGCACATGAGCCCAGGCATAAATTGTGCTATTTGGATCTTGCAACCTTCAGCAAGCTCAATTTGTGCTTGTGTTAAAATCTACTTAGTGGCTAAATGTTTTGGTAGAGCAGTCTCTCCAAACTCGTGGATTTTTCTCCATATGTGACACACCCCTCAATCTGCGACTTCAATGCTTGCAGAAGATCGCCTGGGTATGCGGCGTATCGTAGATGATCTATGCGATACAAGTCTGCGGAAGCACAATAAAATAACAATAACAAGGAGATGAAGGAAAATGATTACTTTATTATTATAAAGCTTCGGTAAAAACTCCCAAACGTTGGAGTTAATAATTCTAACTCCGGAATCCTCTCCGTACAGGAGAAGAAGTTACAGAAGTTGTAAGTACGGGCTGCAACCTCCGTCTCGGAAGCGTCGCTTCGCGGATGCACCCGTGACAATTCTCCCCTACCGAAAGACGTCGCTTCGCGGATGCACCAGTGACAATTCTTCCCTACCGAAAGACGTCGATGCCCTCATCGACTCCTTCATAACCCCATCGTGAACATGTTTCCGGAACGATTGGAAAGGTGCTTCGCTCTTCCAACGGCTCGCCTTCTTCTTGAACCAAAGACACCTCCACTGCTTCGGCTCGAACCGCCCAGCACTCCGTGATGTTTGCAGCATGCTTCGGAAAATAGCGGAAAGGAGATGGCATCATCCGCTCTTGCTGCGGGAAAGTCGCGGCGTCACCATCACGAAGCGCCTTGAGGAACTGATAGCGAAGGTGGAAGTGTGAGCTGGTATGCGACGAAACCATGTCACCTTCCCAGCTTGCGTCCTCGATGGGAGCCCTCTCCCACTACACCAAGCACTCAACGTTGCTGGGCGAGAATGTGTGATGGCCCAACACCCGATCAAACCTCCGCGAAGAGTTCTGGAGAGCAGAGGAGGTCGGCCGCCTTTGCTGCAGCCGAAGAACTTCACCGTACGCAAAGAAGAACTCAAAAAACTCGCACGGAAACTGGGTTGGATGCACAGCCATGGCGGAAGTGGATGCGCAACCGAATCAATCCACTTGGCGACCACGATAGGCCCATCACATCGGGATATCGATGCCTTCCGCTCGTGTAACTACTGCGTCCTCTGCCACGTCTGCGGAGACAACTGCGGAAGACCTCCGCCACCGAAATAACCCATCCATGGGCGACGATGGCGATCGGCTCACGCCTTCTTTGGTTGCCGAAGCTTCGCCATGCTCCCCTGCACCGCCAGCGCCTGCTTTTGATGATCCTGGACGAAGCGACTCGCAGCCGAATCGTTGCGTTTCGCAAGAGCCAACCCCATCGGAGAAAATGAGGGGCGCCCATTGACGACTTCGAAGAGTCTTCCCGGACGCCGTGTTCTGCTGCATCAGTGCTTCGAATTCGCTATCAAGCTTTCCTATCTCCGTCAATCTGGCCACCCCCTCGTCCTTCCATATTGCAGCGAGGGTGACTTCTTCGGGGCGCAACTCCCCCACGAGTTGCATCGCTGAGAGAACCCCGACGTTCGCACTCCGTCCTCTGTTCGCGTTTGTAGCAGGGGCGATGGATTTCGTAAACCCAGGTTGCGAAGCATCCATCACGATTAATCCTCCCAAATGAGGAGCCACCACCGCCTGCGCTTGTAGGAGGAAATCGTTCCCTAGTATGATCCCGAAATCATCCAGTGGGATCACCGTGAAATCGACGTCTCCGCTCCAGCCTCCGACGAGAGTCGTGGGGACCTGCTGCATCACCCCCACAACCTTTGTTGGTTGAGTATTTACAGTCTTAATGTTGAATCCACTCTTCTCCATGGGCAACTCCAGATTTTTCGCCATCTCCTCGCTCACGAAATTGTGAGTGGCTCCGGAATCGATCATGCCCGAACAAAACTTCCCATTCACCTACAAAGGAAGATACATTAGATGACAATCCCGCCCCTTGCGGATTGCATTTATCTGCTGTAGAGGAGTCGCGCGGACGATGACGGGAGGTTCCGTCTCTTCCGAAGCCGACACCTCCTCTGTTTGAACCGCTGCCAACTTTTCTTGCCGACGACACTGATGCGTCAGATGGGAACTCCCACATCGATCGCATCCCCCTTGTTTTCCTCTGTTCGAAGGCGAGGAACCTCCGACCTGCAAATTACCAGCACCCATTGACGCGACGACTTCTCTTCCGCCTTGGGATGAGTCGAATTGGCGTCGCCCGTTTGATCTCGCTTGCTGGTATCGGTTGGGATTCTGGTGGCGAGGAGAGGAGGGTGCAGCATCGCTGGTTGGTGAAAAATTATTCACTCGCCAACCCAAGAAGCCTTCCGCCGTAGCGATCGCTTCTTGTAGTTCCCTTACTCCCTTGCGCATCAACTCGTTCCGGACCCACGGTTGGAGCCCTCTGAGGAACGCAAATAGTTGATCTGCCTCGGACATGTCGTGGAGGTCCAAGATGGCGGTATTAAATTCTTGGACATACTCCCGGATCGATCGTTGTTGCTGTAGTCTTTGCAGCCGCTCGCGGGCAAGCCATGCCGCGTTGGATGGAAGGAACTGACGCCGGAGTTCCCTCGTCATGGCCGCCCAAGTGGTGATCGCCTCACCTTTCCCATGAAGATGGGGGTCGCAACATACCCTCCACCACTTCTTTGCGTCGCCGACAAGGAACGCAGCGACCATGTCAACTTTGTCTTCGTCAACAAGTTTAGCGGCTTTAAAGAAACGTTCCATGTCTCATATAAAATTCTCCAACACTTCGGCGCTTCTGATGCCGGAGAAAGTTGAGGGGTCCGGAATCCGAACGTTTGGCGTTGATGATTGGCGAGCATCCGTTGGTCGCCAGAAGTTGGAACAACCTGCTTCCGTTCCAAGCGAGAGCTTCTACGCTCCGTCATCTCCCTTTGGCGCCAAGGAGCTTGGTTCTATGATCTCGGATACTTGTTCGTTGGCAATCTGAGTCCGCTCCAGATCATTGCAGATGCGAGAGAACATCATTTGCATCTCTTCCATGCGAGCTTGTAAGGAAGAGAAATTGGCATCGCCTGTAGCTTGCGAAGCCTTTATCAACTCCTCCATTGAGCCCACATTCGTCTCCAATTTTTCGAACTCTTGTTTCGTCACCATGCTGTGGTTGTTACGGTGGCCGTCAACTTAGCTCTGATACCAATTGACACACCCCTCAATCTGCGATTTCAATGCTTGCATAAGATCGCCTGGGTATGCGGCGTATCGCGGATGATCTACGCGATACAAGCCTGCGGAAGCACAATAAAATAACAATAACAAGGAGATGAGGGAAAAGGATTACTTTATTATTATAAAGTTTCGCTAAAAACCCCCAAACATCGGAGTTAACAATTCTAACTCCGGAATCCTCTCTCTCTATAATATAAGAATATTATATTCGGTGATGGTTCTAATTCCATCAACCGACCTATATATAATACGGGCTGCAACCTTCGTCTCGGAAGCGCTGCTTCGGATGCACCCGTGACAACATGGATGTGCATGAAAAGAGGAGAGTTAAATCATAAATACCCTTTTTTTTTTTATATCGGATGCATAATCAACATGATGAATAAGTTTGCGTACTTTTGATATTAGATTTGATTAAAGTTGAAACAGTTAGCCGTCAAAGCTAACGACCAGGTAGAAATAACCAAATTTGCAATGGTCTTATTATTATTCTTCTTGTTGTTGCTACAGTCGAAAAGAAAAACGCTTTTTCCGATGACTTGTATGCAATTGTTTTTAACAGCATCTAGAACATAATTTTAAAATAGCATTGGGATTATAAAGAAAAAGAAGAATATTATTATTATTGTTGTTTTTATGCATTATAGTTGACCGTGGAATCAGATTAAAAATGAAACATTTTAAAACCTCGCATCAACACAGCTAGCAATTAATGAACGGCTCATCATTTTTTTTTGGAGACCATAAAAAAAGAGAAACTAATGGGTTGATAATTACCCCAGGTTGCTTCTTTGTTTAATCAAGAACAAGTTGGAGTCAACTACAATTGTGTTTTGTTTCGCGTTGACTAATTTGGAGCCGCCGGGCTGAACCGCTCCACACGCTCGCGGCTCGCCTCGGCAGTCGGCACTCCGCTCAATTGCTCGGTCAACAAAACAATTTCTAACTCAATACTAACATCCTTATCAGATGCTTAAAAACATTTCTCTCTTTTTGTTAAACGCTGATCAAATAATAAGTATATCATTTCTCTACAAATTTATATATTTAAAATTTAATAATTTATAGGAATAATTACATACATACTCTTTCTTCTACTACTCCCTGATTCCACTTATATCTCATCCAAGTTTTTAATAAATAATATATATTTTTATCATATTAGATTCATGTCAGCATAATGTCATCATGATATCTAAAATAATGTAATGTAAATAAGATATCATATATATATATATAACGACGATACAGTGCTGACGTATTAAGAAATATTATTTTTAAAAAATAATATTATAAAAAGGTGCAAGTGTATATATTAAAAATTAAAGAGAAATTTTCTATTATGAAAAACATTTTAGGAACTCAAATAATTCAAACAACAGAATGCAAAGTTGTCATCACCAACAGTCAACCAGATAAAAGAGGATTCCTCTTTATTTATTAATTAATTTCTTCTCCAATAATTTAAAGAGAATAATATGTATTGGTGGTGGCCACTCAATTTTTTTATAAAGAAAAAATAAATACAAAAAAGATGTAGGTGGGGGTGTTAGTCGATCTTGTGGCAACCTTCTCTTTTGGTGTCACCATGCACCCTCCAATCTCTCAAATCCTTAGCTTGTGGAGTGCGGGAGATAAGAGTGGATCAAAACCCCCATCTAAATGATTAGCTTTATCTATCCGTCTATCCACATATATACCGCCAAATTAAACCTTATTTGCGAAACAAAATACACAAATATATATAAGGATGCCATGATAAAGTTTCTTCTAATTATTTAGCTCTTGATGGGTTAAAATAAATGTTTTAAGGTTAGCATTCACCGATGATACAAGGTAACTAAATATAAGGACTGGGAAATAAGGTTAAGCGTTAGTTTTATTTTTATTAGTATCTATTCGGACCAAATAATTATAATATTTTATTATTTTAAAATGAATATAATTTGGAGTTATAACAAAAAAAAATTTACTATTTCATTAGGATATAAACCTAGTTTTTAAAATTATTAATCTTAAGAATGAATTATTATTAATGGGAAATTAATTAGTTCAAATAAAAGGTAAAAAAATAATATTATAAGGTAGAAAGAAATGTGTATATTTATTTGATTAAAATAATTAGGTTCTATTTGATTCAATGCTCTTTAAATAAAAAAAATAAATATGTTCCTTCTATTAAAATTAGATAATTATATATAAGATTGAGCATCCTGAGATTAAAAGTAAATGATTGGCCATCGCTTCTCACCAGCATAACATAGCATGGGATGATATTAAAATTATCTCCAGTTGGATGCACGGTCCGAGAGGGAGATGACGGCATTAATTTGACGGATCGGATGAAGTGAACAGCCGACTCTGCAAGCTCATGAGGATGCCTTCATCATTGGAATTCCATGGCGGTCGTGTTTCACAATTAACTCGTGTGTTATTTTCTCATTCAATGAATCATATGCTCACTTTTATTTATTTTTTCCTGGTACGAACGGGACTGCGAATTTTTCACATGTTCTTTACTTATTTTCGTTAGCAGAAAAAAACGGTGGAATTCTGTATAATCTGTGATGCAATATGGCGTGATTGAGAAGCAGCCTTAGCACATCTCTATCATCGGTTCAAAGAAATCAAACCCGTTTAATGAGGTCATGTGGTTTAATATTATTGACGCCATCAGCTTCTACGAGTGAATTAAAAGTAAATTACGGAACCTCGACAAAAGTAAAAGTAAAATAAAATATTATTTTATTAAGTATTGATAAGACTCTTTTTTAAGTCATGGGTTTATATATATATATATGATAGGGCATATAAATATGATAAGTACAGAAAATATGATAGGATTTTTTAATAATAAAAAGAATAGTTTGTCTCAACCATTTAACTACTTAAGTATTTTTATTTTAATTAAATACGAGCGCTACGTGCAATTAACCTCAAACTATGAATCGCTAACTTTTGGTCATGCATATTATTTAAAAATCTTTTAGAAAGAAAAATTAAAAAAAAAAAAGCTATGAAATTAAATTATGCTGTACTGATTAAAAGCCAGATCCCAATCTCACGGTAGAAATTAACAAGCCCTCGTCACTCTTTGCGGTCTTCTTCCTCCTCCTCTCACACCCCCACAAGGCTCCAAAGAACACAGCAAAGCAATGCGAAGCTTGTTTGAGTAATTAATTAGGCATGGATAAAGTTTGGACCCCCCCCCCCCCCTCCCTTCCTCTTCCATCTCATCTATATACATTTCTTGCCAATGCAAATGACGTCGACATCCATAAATTTAATATCACATAAAAAAATACGAAATATGAAATATAAATATAAGTTTTTTCATGAATTCAAGCTATCAAGATATCTGTGGATATGTCTTAGAAAACCATGAACTGGATCCCGAGCAGTCTGCAGCAAACGTGAAGGTGCAATATCTTTTGGTTTCGAGGTAAAAAAAAAAGAAGAGTGCGAAGTTTTATATTCTGTGGGGGAACAGACCAAGTAGGACAAATATATTAAGCAAACGGTGCAGCCTCCAAACGAGCGAAAACATGTGCTCGTTATCCATTACGCCACATGCAGTGCATACTACTATTTCAATAATCCCTCCGTTTAGAGATAAGCTCAACGATCACAGGCGATTCTTTATGTCCTCTGCCCATTCCATCCAATTGAATTCATTCTTCAGTTTTTTCCTCCCTTCTTTTCATGTCTATCATCTGCTCAATAATAATAGCATCAATTCACGGCTATCAAAATGTATGGAATATAAGACTCTGTCGGATGTATCGGCAGTTAAGTCAACTTTAGGACTTAATATATCTTTTATAAAAAAAATTAGTAAAAAATATTTTAAAAAAACATAAGCAGTAGGGATCGGAGAGTATGCTGATTGTTAAATATATATATATATTTAGGTCGAATATTAAATAATTACTCGTGCGATGCGATGCTGCGATCTTTCTACGAAGAATACGATGCTATTTTTAACTGTTTATATCATGCGATTACTGCTGCCCTTTCTATTTTTAAGGACCAAAACGAGGGGTGGGGGCATTTCCGTAAATGCAACACCCGAGCCGTCGCTCAGCCCAACGCGGTAGATGCGGAGTGACGCGTCATCGGCTGCCTCTTAATTTACTAAAGTAAATATAATTAAGTGATTTTATATTCATTAATAATTTAATATAAAACGGGGCTTTTTTTCTCGAGAAGGAAAAGAAATAAAGAATACGTTTAATTTTTTAATAACTAACGAAGGCGGACGTCAAAAAACGGGGAAGGGGATAAAATTACCGCCTTGGCCTTGCCTTGCTCCGCGCGACGCGTGTCTCCAACGCGCGGGGGTTGGACGAAGGAGCGCCTCACGATCGGACGATGGCCCCCATCTCGGTCGTCCATTTCGATGCGTCAGCGATGGCGACCGGTTCGATCTCCGGAACCGCCCTCGTTCCTTCCTTCCTTCCTCGTTATTTGTTATTTTATTTCCCCATTTTCGATTTAGTCCCTGATAGTGCGGATCTGATCGTAATATGTTTTATTGTAAGGACTGAATTGAAAGATTTTATATAAATTTTCTATTCTCAGAGTTCTTCTTCGTAGAATTAATAATATTATTTAATTTATATTTATCATAAACATTTACCATTTATATAGTTTAAAGAGGTTGGATTTGTGAGGGCATTTAAAATTTATTTTTTTGGCAAGGGGGAAGGCAAGGGGGAGCGAGCGATTTGGGCTGTTAGATTCCTTCGCCCTATTCCTTTCATTCCTTTGCATCGCTTCGTCGCCGGTGTTCTTCTTCTCCCCCTTCCCCTCTTCCCTCCGTCCTGCCCTTCCACCGATCCTGTCGGGATTTATAGAAATCTTAACACCGAATCCAAAGTGATAAACGAGATTGACAAAAACCGATTTGGTTCTTGGTGTGTTTTTTTAATATATTCTTTCCGGGGGGAGATGTTTTGGCGTTCGGTCTTTCCCTAATTTTGGAGGTATCATCCGGTCTACGACCGGGGAAAAAAATTTGTTGTTTTGGATGTTCGTTCGAGACGTGGAGGAAACGTCGTCTGTTTGAGTGAAGAAAGGGGGAAGTGGAATTTAATCGGATTATTTTTTTTCTTGGAGAAATTTGAGTCTTGGGTGTTCTTGAGGTGGCTCTTGTTGGAAAAATCCCATCTTTTCTTTTGCTGGACACTGGGTGGCGTTTGCAGAACGCGCGAGCGAGTGGATCGAAACTGCTACGATCGGCCGGAGCATTCGCACCAATCTGAGTTTTCTCCGGTCGCAGGCTCGGAAGCCGCGGTCAAGGTTCGATCTTGGCGGCGCCCCCTGATCCCGTTTCCGATCGGTGATCGCCGCCGGAGCCGGCCATCCCGCCATGGCGGCCTCGTCCGGGTCGCTGGATTACTGGAGGAAGTTCTTCCGCAGCGTCAATTCCGACATCTTCGAAGTGATGGAGCAAGCCGTCCACGTTGCGGCGTCGGACTATCCGGATGAATTCCGTGGCCGGAGGGATCAGATTGTGGAGAAGCTGTTCACCGTGCTGCTGCCGCGGTGTTTCGGCTGCGATCGGGTGGCCGAAGGGGGGGAGGAAGGCAACCACAGCGTCAAGAGGGATGGAGAGAAGGAGAGCAAGGTGGATAGCAACGATGGCCCCGAGGACCTTAACCGGATCGTGAGCAATTACAGCTACGACGAGGCGGAGGCACTCACGGAAGAGCTCGAAGAAAAGAACCAAATCCATGCGGAGGTCACGAGGATAAAGGAAATCTTTGCCAATTTTGAGGATGAGGTTGCTGCCATTTTCTCGTTGAACATTCAGAATTGTGGTAGTTTTCTAGGAGTGTTGTTTTGCGATGTTGATTCAGATGGAATGCATTGAATTCTTTTGTGAAGTATTTGTGCTAACTTTTTGCTGTTTTGCAGTCTGATAGCGTGCTGTTCGAGTCATTAAGGAGGCTGCAGTTGATGGAACTTCCTGTTCAAGTACTCATGGTGAGGGATAGAAGATATGCTTCAGCCCAGTCATTGCATATTCCCCTAAATACGCATCAATTTTGGTAATAGGAAAGCAAATCCTATGTCGCTCTTCTGTTAAGTTTCTCTGTCTTTTGGATCTTAGGCAACTGAAATTGGACGAATTGTTAATCGTCTCCGAAAGCACAAGTCAAAGCAAATTCGCCACCTTGTACGCACTCTCATTGAGTAAGTTTCCCTCTCTAAATCAAATATATTTTGGAAACGACAAAGTAGTTCATGAAAGATGTGTGTGTTTGGGGGGGGGGGGTGGTAGGGGACAAAATTGGTAGGTTTGGATCCCGGGTATGATTATGATTTCCTAATAGCTGGAGGATTAAGATAGCTCTTAAATGCCTGGATTTCATATCTAGTCTTGATGCTTACCAATTCTATACTTGTTCATTCATGATGTTCTCATTTTGTGGAGGAATGCACAATTAGTTCTGTGGAGTTGCATCTTGACTAATGAATGATAATATCCTTGCTAACTGAATGACTACTCAAATTGATTATTTCTGAATTTTTCTATGCTTTTAGTGCATTCTAATGTAACTCTTCACAACTGAAATACATTGTGGCCATTTTAGTCTTGTCTAACCTTGGCTTTGGTTACTTTCTCTCTTTTGGAGCTACAGTGGTTGGAAGGTTTTGGTTGATGAGTGGGCGAATGCTACAGCTGCCTTTGCCAGTAAGAATCGCTTGCTTTCATGTTTTTTGCAGCTTTTTCATGTAAGAGATCTCATAGGTCAATCAAATATTTTGCAGATAAATCTCCGGATTCTGTAAACCCTCCTATGGAATATGAGGAGGGGCTTCCCTCCCCTCCCTTAGATGAGGGAGCTCTCTTTGCAACAGACACTGCTTCAATCCATTTCTCCGAGGTACTAAAAGCACATGAAAAAATTTGGATGATATAGTATTTGTTCTTTCCACTAATCTCTTGTGAAACCAACTGACTGGCTTGCATTTTCTTGCCTCCCTTGAAGTTCTTTGATGAAATGGATGATGACGGAAGTGAGTGACTCGGCTTTCATCTACCTTATGATTATTTCTTGTTCAGTTCCCAACATATTGATGTTCTGGTTACTATAAAATTCTGTAGATCTTAGAAACAATGAAGAGTTTGAGAAGGAGCAGGAAGATGCCTGGAATGCTCGAGTTAATGATCATGACAGGAAACAACCGCCTCCAAAACGATCTGTCGTCCCCAAAGAGAAAGGGGAGACAAGGAGGCAAGAACCACGGCAGCTGATCATGCCAGAAGAATCAGATGAAGAGGTCTGGGAGCAAGAACCACGGCGTTTAGCTATTCCAGAACCAAAAGTACAAACCAAGCGTCAAGAACCAGTTAACAGACAGACAAATCCAAAGGAAACACTCATTGGCCAAACAAAGAATCAAAGTATCACAAATAAGCAAAGAATTCCCGTCTCAGGTCCTGGCAGACCACCAAAGCTTGCACCTGTACAGAAAGCTGGTGGTGAGAGAAAGCCTAAGACGATTCAGGACAATCCTGGACTGCGAAGAAAGCCCTCAATGGTTCCACAAGATGTAAGTTGTTTCTCAAGTATAGCTCAAATTTTTGCGTATCGTAGGTTTGAAGACCCTACATATCTAATGATTTTGCAATCTCATCAGAAGCCAAAGAACTCGGAGGATGCTTCAATACGAGCTAGGCTTGAAGTTGCAAAGAGGAAGCTTCAAGAGGGTTACCAGCAAGCAGAACACGGTCGGTTCTTATTCTAAGCATCTCATTCTGCCTCTCACTGATCTAGTACTTGGAACTAATAGTTATCTGTTGCAGCCAAAAAACAGCGAACGATACAAGTAATGGAGCTGCATGATCTCCCAAGACAGGCGCAGAACCGACCGCCCTTTTCGAAGTTCAAAAACCAAAGTAGGGGTCGGGCAAATTTTCGTCACTAGATCAGTCGATACCCAATGGAACGGACCTGCCATCCCACAGCTGTTGATCTTTCTTTTTTCCTTTTTTCGTTACAGCGGAAGTATCCGTAGCTGGCTTTCAAAACTGTCCTACCAGCTGAGAAGAGTTGCAAACAATGAACATACGGTTTTAATTGTTTATCTTGGTCATAAATAGGGACCTGGGACTGGATACTTGATAACAATCTTACCAAAAATGAGGAGGTCGACGAGTTCATCAAGTGTCAAAAAGAAAAATAGATATTCTATAGCCATATCTGGTCGAGATTTATTGGTTCTTTTGGAGATGATCATATAAGGAAAAAAGAAAAAGGCAAGAGGAAATTGCCATTCATCATCCATTTTGAGTGTTTATTTTTCAAGTCTGTTATGTAGAACCAACAATTCTTTCTCCTAACTTAACAAAATGATAAAAGAAGATTCATTACGATAGATCTTTCTTCCTTGGTGTAGATTCTACATATACTGTATTGTTGGTTGGGGTGCTATGAATTCTATTTGATCCAGTCAACTGAAAAGCTGCAGTCATCTTGCAGTTGTTGAACAGTTTCTGAGCTTTCATTCAACTCGTTGGAAATGAAAAAATTTCTTGATGCTGGTTTTGACTACGGAAGATTCACGCTGTGTTTCTTTGACCTGGACCCTAGGTTTTTTTTATATGATTTATTGTGAATGAAGACTGGAACTTTGAGATTTAGAATTCTTTCTTAGTTTCCATAACCATTCTTGGTAATATTTATATTTCTTTGGTAAAAGTAATTTTGATATAACACCAATAGGTTTGTTATGATATATTCAAACTATTTATATTGCTCACTTGTTTGGATATATTTTAAGCTAAATTAATGCGCGTTGACTCTTAGGTAGAGGCCGGTCCAAATATTTGGTCAACCCACCTACTGTTCATGTATTTGGTCACTGCACGCATCATCATCATCACAGGCCTTTGACTCACTCGGTGGATTCAACGACTCCAAACGCATTACCTAATAAATGATGAAAGAATAATATATCCTTCTTCGATCTGTGGGCGCAAAAATGGATTCAAGGGAGATGGATAATTAATAACCGTAGTATTCTTATAAATCAAAACAACTCGGTTGGATCGCTCGGTCAATTTACTCTAATTAATTATCGTTATATTGAGTAATTTCTTTATTATTATTATTATTATATTTTTTTCTTTTTTTAGATTGAGCATGTCAAAGTATTGAACGATAATGCTTATCATTTACCACTAAATAATCATCGCATACCGTGCCTTTTTCTCCTTTACTTTATAATATCCAAAATCGGTTGGGCTTCATCAAGAATTGATCATGAGTGGTCCTTTTTTTTATATTAAAACTTAAAAAAAAAAGCCAAATCCCAATGAGACAAGATGAGAAACCATCTTGATTAACCCAGATTCACTCAGTTTTTATTTATTTATTTTTTGAATTATTTTTCTTTTAAAAAAAGGGGATCAACCGGATCAGTTTGATTGATTTAATCTAAAAACTAGTAAAACTAACGTAGGGTTTTATGTTTGATATTTAATTTTGATATTGTTAGAAATGGAAAATCAAAAATTGCATGCCTTGTTTGTCTTCATAAGAGAAAAAAGTTTCAGCAATAAATTTTTTACTTATTTCAGGTGCAAATAATAAACTCTCTATTTATAGGGTTATTACAAATATTGTCCATTGAATTTAAATATAGTAAAAGGAATATTTGGACAGAGGATGCTAACCAAGACAGGAAGAATACTTCCTATAATTTGGAAACTTTTAGATGAAAAAAATATTACTAATTTTAGAGATAATTCTTACCTTAACCTCCTAAAAATATTAACAATGCAGGAAAATATTTAGATTTAATTCTTAGGCGGATTCACAATACAGTAACACTAGCTTTTTTTCTATAAAAAGAAGAGGAGGACGGCCAGCTAGTGGAAGATGTGGGTTGATGGATTCCCCTACGTAATTAATTAATTAAGAGCTAAGGTTCCCTTTACGAAGTCTTCAAGCCCAATCCTTGTGGACCAAAAAGTGATTACCGAAAAGAGTGAGTCATGTCTTTGAAAACGAGTCATTATTTTTTCGTCTCTTCTTTCTTTCTGTCACTCTTTTTTTTTTGTTTGCCAACATCAACTTTGAAAGGTAGAGTTTGGTGGTCGGCAAGGGGGTGCTGCTGAGTCCGAATTAGAGAAAGAAAACCAAATATTTTATAATGAGTGCGATGGTCTTTCATGTTCTTATTTCTTCTCTATTTCTGTCAGCATTTTTTATTCTCAAGTTGGTTGTTACTTTGATACGAAGTGATATGAATCGTAATGAAAATATATCATTAATCAAGGTTTGAGAGGGAGGGATGTTTGGATCAGGAAATTGAGGTGGGTGACAACCCCTTCGTCTTAGTAGTCCTTGTCCTGCATCAAAATTGATCTTGACTAATAACAGTGTTGTTTCTAGGATTTCCCAGCTATTTGATAATTCAAAAAATAAAGAACAGACCAAAGAGAGTAAAGATTGATTGAACTAGATGTCGGTCGAATTAACAGTCCAGTTTTCATCTTTTTTTAAAAAAATATTTGCCATATATCACTTGAATCTATTAATTGACTTTATTAAACGCATCAACTTCCCAAAACATAATAACGACAAGCATGATTAAAAGTTCAAATAGAACCAGAGAATACATAGGACTATTGTTCAGCTGATGATTCACTGATTCTATCTCACAGTTGCATAGATTATTACTCAAATATTTTCGGAACAAATTGCTGCAGCATAATTAAGCGCGCTTTACATGAGTCAGCAAAAGCATGTATCTTGTTAAAAGCAAAGTAAAGCGACTGAAGTTTCTAAACAAACTCATGATAAAATATGAGCAGAGTACAAAAATAGTGCATGGCCGATCCTACAGGAGAGCCCGACCTAAGAAATTATTGGGGATGGCGAAAGAAACATAAACCACCAAACTCATTATCTCCTTACAACAAGCTTGTGACGATGGTTCAGCCAATCCGGTCATCTCACTCAGCAGAAGGCTTTCTAGCTTTGGGTGGTAGGATGTTGTCAGGAAGAATCAGCTCGGGAGGGATTTCCCGCTCGATCCCGAGCATCTCGTCGTATCCCTCATCCCTTTTCGCATGCTTCTTGCGCAATAGTTTCTGGAATTCTATCTCGTCGAACCATTTCGCATTCTCAGCAGCGTGCACCTGAGCCAAGTTGGTGTAGTTGGTAGCAGACTCAGAAATAAAAGCGATCTCCTCATCGGTAAGCTTTCGCAGAAACTTGGCAGGATTACCTCCCCATACCTGCCGATGACACCAAATAAAGCACAATCGAGAAATCGCATTATTAAGTCAACCAAATACAAGCTATGAATAAAAGGTAAAATATCATCACTATCTTCCTATATCGTTGGGCTGTCATGGATCCATTCAAGGACTTAGCATTCCAATGACCTGGATACTGACGCCCAAATCTAATAGGTTTCAATTAAAATCGCTGCACAACTTTTATATCAGTTTCCATTCTACATCCAAACATAGCATGTATGACATAATAAATGACCAGGCACTACATAGTAGAATAATATATGATTTTTCTTCACAAACCAAGATAGTAACAAAAGGGTATGTTGGTGGCATGTCCGGTATACTTAGATAAACTATATATAAAAGTTATTATATTCATAAAAGTAGAATAAAAATGGTTTTTGGAAAACTTAATCAGCATAATTCAGGATGCAAAAGCTATCACACAGAAGAAATTAGGTAGAAATATAAAATTCTATAGGGTTGCTCAAAATTGATTAGATTTGTGCCAATGTAGTTACTGAGTCAAATAAGAGCTAATCATGATAAAGTTTTTGAGATCGCCTAAACAGGTAATGTGGCCATCCAAATTTACCTACTGTTATAGTACTTATGTAATGCAGTCTCGATTAACGTGTACATTCGCAGCTATATTGACTGCTTTTTACAACTACTATTTCCATCATCAGCCCTTCGCTAGTTATTAACCCCTGAAAGAAAAGCCAGGTGAGCGTTACACCATAGGGGCTAGCACAAAAAGTAAAGTCATAATATGTTTACCGTCCTGTGTTCTTGATGTCGTTGACAATGTCCTTGGATATTCTTTCAGAAACAACCAGTGTTCCTAATAAAGATTTAGCTCCTACTAATCTAGTGTGACTAATTCTTCGTATTCTGTCCAAACCAAGTTAAAAATCCTAAACTTATTCAATAGCAGTTGCAAATTTTAAATAAATATATTATCACAGACCATAAAAAGAAATAATGAAGACAATATATTATTTTTTTATTACTTCTGATAACTTTAGGTTAATTTATGAGCTCATATTAATTTATTGAAGAAGAAAAAAATTAACGGGATAAACGACCTCTCCACATGGGATCCTTGTATTCTGCCTGACAAGGGCTCCAGCTGCAACCATTCCGTTCTTTTCTACCACAACTCCATCAAGCAGAACAGCACCCATTCCAACAAATGCTTCATCCTCAACAGTGCATCCATGCAAGACGGCACTATGACCTGCAACATTCAAGCGTGTATAAAATACTTTAGCTCTATAAGTTCACCAAGTTATATCTTTGTAGTTGGAATCCAAATTCTAGAATTTAACAAAAAGACTGGCTAATTAAGAGCAAAAATTTAACTGTCAAAACTTACAGGAAATCTTGAAATATTCTAATGTTAAATTTTATGGCAATGACACAAGGACATTTCTACCAAATACTAATTAGTGCCCACAATTTTGAAGTACCAAATACTAAGTTTACAATTGCATACGATATCATAAATTATATAGAATAATGCTTGTAATTAATTATGAATAGGGATTATATCACTTGCCTACTGTAACCTTATCTCCAATTATAGTTGGTAGGACCTTCCCACTTAGATTAGATTTTGCCACATGCACCAGTGAGTTGTCCTGAATATTAGTGCCAGAACCAACATGTATGCTGTTCACATCACCTGCAAAACAACGAAAAAACTAAAGTTACTGCAGATAATCAACCTAACTGAACATAAATAATCTCAGTCAATGTAAAGGAATTAATGTCCATGAACAATGTGTTGAAGGAACAATGCCAAGAGTCTATATATATGTAAATATCTATATGCACACATATGCGCGCGCGTGCACACACACACACACACACACACACACACATATATATGAGCTATAACCTTTTCCTGTAGATCATTCGACAATAATAAATCCAGGATCAGCAAGGATCATATTGATGTCTGATCAACCAAGCACTGGGCAGAATCCTAACATTTGACTAAATGAACAAAGTGGAAACTCTTTGGTTAAAACAGCAAGATGGTACGTGCTCTTACCAAGATGCTTAGAACTGCTTAAAACTCTGGAACAAGAAATTTAACACAAATAGGGGGTTCACAGAAAATTGTCGCCCACATACATATTTAGCTTAGGACTAAATATTTTGGGGTACACAGAAAATGGTCGCCCACATACATGCAAAATTAGATACATCTATTATAGAAATCAACCACATTAGATTCCATTAACAAGGGAATGTGAGCATCTATTTCTTAGGACTATATATATATATATATGAACATAATAGAAAAAAACAATTGCAGGAGATGAATGGACTGAAAGGAATAGCTTTAGCTTAGGAAAAAAAATCGAAATCAGTAGATCAGTTGCATCCATCTCAGTCAAGACAGTTTCTCCATCAGCAGAATTTGTTGATCAAACATTGGCACAATTTTTAAGTTTAAGATTTCCAAAATCTCAGTTTTAGTAAATAAGATCTTTGCCCAAATGATGATTATGCTATTGCATGAACATATGACAGTTAGATGACATTTCACGTTGTGAGGATTATGCTATTGCATGAATGATGATTATTTTCCCCTGATCTTGCATTCCACTTAGATAACATATGAACAACGTATATAAATCAGGGAGATGTTCTTATAACCTTTTTTTTGACAAAAACATACCTCGCAGAACACATCCGTACCAAATTGATGATCCCTGTCCTACTTGAACATCACCAATCACTGATGCACTTGGAGCCACAAAAGCATCTTTGTGAACATTAGGTACTTTGTCAAAGATATTCATCAGAGTGCGGTGCCTAGAAACTGAAATTGTATGAAGAAAACAACAATAAAAGTTTGAAGTCTAGAAATAATACAAATATTTAGTTTGTCAAATTCAATGCAAATATGTTAAAACCAAAACACAGCAGCATATTAGGTAGCAGAAACTAGCATAAAGATTAAAGGTTACAGCATTGTTCATAGCATTTATAGGAAAGGATAGAAGAAGGTAATAATTAGTATGCAAATAAACACATTCCAAATTTATATCAAAAATTTGGAACTGCTGTATCAGAAGTAGAAGATGAAAATAATAAGAAAAAATACTTATATTTAGTATGAAGGAAAAAAAGTGCATCAAAAATATAATGACATGGAAGTTCCTTATTCAAAAAAATTAAAAGAGATGGACATATCTGTTTCAACTGGTATAAACTGGAAAATCAGCCCAACTTGGATTATTAACTTCACCACATTATACACAATAAACTATTCATTATCGACTCTTTCATTCATACTTCAATGCAATATCTACTGGAATGTTGTAAGATCTAGGTCAAGCACATAGTGCACCACAATCAAGAGCATTGCTTTTCAATTGAGTCTACAACTTCTTAAGGAGAGTCCTGAAAGATGGAAAAAAACATGAAACAGCCTGGTATGAAGAAAATTGTCTTACATTTTTTGTTTCAAACTCTAAGGAAACTAATATATATTGCATTCTCATTTCTAGGAAACAGTTAAATGAATATCGCAAACAATAACAACCTGTTAGATGTCCTTGATCTTCTACTAGTAATCATAAAATTTATTTCTCCAATATCCAATGAAGAAATTAGTTGTCTAAATACAGAAAACAACAACTACATAGTCTACGCATGATTACAGTCAATAACGGGTTCACTAAGTCTCTCAACTTGAATTGTATTTTCTCTCTCTTCATTTTCTCACTTTTAATACAATCACTACAGATCAATCCAGATACCAAGCAAGTGCACAAAATGCACGTTCATCTAGTTAGAGAGAAAAGGCTTGAAAGTGGAGGCTATGGGTTCAAGACTAACTAAATTTAAAAAAAATCCAAATACCAAGGAATGAAGAGAGAAGAACTTAACAAACTCCAACAGGTAAGACAAAATGAGTTCAATAGTCTTAGTTAATCCTGGAATGATTGCAAATGAAGTTTTCATAGGGATATAGCAATAAAAAAATGCTAGCGGAAGCTCACCATAAGTTAAATAAAAATGTTATAGGATTCTGACATTCAAGACCTCTCGACACATTATCAGTACCATCACTATATTTTGCTGTTAATATCTTACCACCCAAAAGATGAATCATCGTGCACTTATGCATCTATTTTTCCAATTTCGTGTACTGAGATCACCCAGTACATGCATCCAAGCATCTCATCATCCTGAACAATGGACTATCTGATAAGCATACTATAAAACCTTCACAACTTTTAGCTAAAGCCAAGAACTTTTCCATGGTAAAGGAGTATGCTGGAAACATCATAATGATTAGATGGGCTTCCTTATTTTTTATTTAAATGTCAACAATTGTTAGAAAAACAAAAGGAGAGAGCTCTGGGAGTTATATTCATTCTACTGCTCACTTGAACAGGAATCAAGCTAAAGAAATTTATGGGTATACTCTTCTATGAATTCATATGTATAGCCAATGTGCTATAACTTTATGCAGATGTCAAAGTATCCAATTAAAGAGCACATAATCACACGAACATCGATAACTAGCTATTCCTAAAGGATGCATCCCAAAATAATAATTTATCGGTAGGATGCAACAAGAAACTCTAGTTGAATCAAGAAAAGCTTTAACGAGGAATAACTATAGATGACTGACTTGTCAACCGATTCAAAAGTCTGTACTGGGGAGATTCGGAGAGAAAATCCATGCTTGGAATACTTAGTCGACTTACTCCCAAGCGCAAACAAAAAGATAAAAATATGTTTCTACATTTTTTTACTTCGATAATGATGATTAATTGGCATTTAAACATGCAAACGATATCTATTTCTTTTCCCATATGATGATTAAGTAAAAAGTTAGCAGAAAAACGGGAGATCCATACAATTGATCGAGATACTTGCTTCATGCCAGAGACGCATAAAAAAGACAAATTTTATAATTAAAATACCAAAACCTCAAATTTCCCTGTAACCTAAGCAAACAATCCCTATCCAAGATCCAACTAATCAATATCAGAATCGCCGAAAAGTTACCACATTCACCCAATACACATTTGTCCAAACAGAAAAACAAGGGGGGATCGAGAGAGGAATGGCGTCTTACGCTGCTCCTGGAAGTAGTAGTTGCCCTGGATGCGGCTTCCGAGGCGGTCGATGGCCTGGCCGGTCTCCCGGATCCAGAATCCGACAGTGTAGATCGCCCTCCCCAGAGTCCCCATCGATCGCGAAGGTTAGGGAGGAGAAGCGATTCGGCTGAGATGGTCGGGATCGGCGGCGAAGCTCCAGCCGGCGGCAGCAGCAGCAGGAGCGATGAGAAGAGAAAGGGGTTAAATGGAGAAGAGGGGCGATGTGAGGAGTTGGGGTTTCTGTACTGCTAAACTAAATGACAACTATACCCTTACTCTTTCAACTGTGTTTGGAGGATATAAAGGAAATTTCAAGTGTTAATTCTTGGGCCTTGGCCTGCTGTCCACTCTAGCTAATCGGAGAACTCGCTTTTTTATTTTTTTTAAATAAAATTGCATCACTATTTCAGATTTAGGAGACTTTTGGAATAATTTAAAGATTTAAATTTTAAATACATAATATTTTAGGAACGTAGTAGCCCTTTGAATCAATTTAGATATTTCAAATTTGACAGCAGAATAGAATTAACTGGGCTACTGTATAGTGGGAGATGGTAGCTGCAAATTCACATACCAGTGGGAAGTGGGCTTGTGTTTGTTTTGTGAGTCCAATCTTAAAAGGGTTGAGCCCATCTTTCTTGATACTGAAATGAGGCCCAGCCTCGATTGATCGATCCTCCATGTCTCTGCCGGAAATGGGAATCATTGAACTGTGCCTTGCTGCCAACCCCAATTTCCCGTCTTGCCGAAGGAAATTAAGTGTTCCTGACTGTACTCACCAGTATTAAAATATTTCCAGTACAGGTACCTTTGAAATAAATTTTTCCATACTGATGGATCAATCCTCCACATCATTAGTTTAACTTTGTTTTTTTTTAAAATATATATATAACATCATACACAATGCATCTTCTTTTTCTCTTTTTGTAATGGAACGAATGCAGTTTTCCTTTTTTTTTTGTTAATCAGAAGAATACATTGTCGTTTCACTTGGTTATTAACATCGCAGTAATTTAATTCCAACAGCTCAAACTCCATGGTGAAGGTGGATTATTTGATTCCGGATTCTTCATATTATGCACAGGTCCAAACGCTCCAGATAATAGTACAAGCTGAAATCACTAGACCGGCTGCAAAGGCCATCGTCGACCTTGGAGTTCCGAAATAATTTTGCTTTACCTCGGCCCACCGACTTGTTGAAAGAAGACTTGCGATACTCATTTGGTCGGAGATTGCACAAGTTTGAGACAGTTATCAGACTCTTTGGGAGTCGGAGTGAACTTGTCGTAGTTGCATAAGTTTGCTGAACATGTTCTATAAGTTCTTCTTCTTTCCCTGTATTATAATATTCGTACGAGCGAGTAAAAAGCTACATCAGGTGCAAGGATGAGATCCTTCATAAACCGTATATAACTTGAGAAGTAATTAGGAGGCCGATCAATTTGTATTCATTTTTCACTCTTCTTACCACCACCTTGCGGATAGTTTTGCACCATCTCTTGTGCCTTCCAATGTATATCCACAGTCTCATCATGATAATATTGGGTGGGAGTAGGATTGATGGGTATTCCTACGGCTACATTAAACTGGAGATCAGTGACGAGAAAATCAATAATATGAAACTGCAGTACACTAATTATTTTATCATATCTAGCATTTTGAGTTCTGATAATGTGACGTAACTTGAAAATTTGAGAAGCAATAGTCATGAGTTCTTCAAGTTTAAAAATAATAAAAAAGTCCATAGGTATTTAAGTTAGCCAACTATCAATGTGGGTTTGGAACTAAAAGATTAATTAAATTTATTTGAATATTTAAATTTATAAACTTCATATTTTTAGAGTTTACTTCACAGATCTATCTTTGAATGAATTAAAAATATTTCACCCATTTTTTAATGGATCCATCACAGGAACATATCTTGCATGCCAACTATGATTTGGATATTTTCTTCACGACATGATCCCTAGAATCTTTCTCGAGTTGCTGGCGTTCTTGGACGTGGTGATAGTGGCGTACGGAGGCCTGTAGGGATTCATGTTTTCTCTGCTTGCTATCACCGGCGCCCTGTAGACCTTCCTCGCCGGCACGTCTTGGCGTATCGTCGGACGTCCTGCCAAGGGTGGGTGGTGAATGCATCCGGCTGCCGCGGGGTAGAAGAGTGATTCGATGACGTCAGCCGGCATCTCATCGTCCGGCAATGTTTCTCCTGAGGATCAACTTGATTATAAGACGACATGAGGCGCGAGAATTTTTAATTTTGCGATGCTGATAATTTTTATCGTTTCAGCTCGTTGACTTAAGAAACGTGATAGGATTACTGAGCAGTGTTTTTAATTCCTCTCCCACCCACAGTCCTGTCAATCACAGGCTGTTACTTAACTAGTTAATTGAAATACAAAGAAGAACACTGGTCTTCATATAAGAGGTATGCGCTCCCCTTTTCCTCCCCTCCCCTCCCCTTCTCTCCTTCTTATCTGTGGCCTCATAAAGAAATAACTGAATGCAAGTTTCTCTTTCTAAAAGAAAAATATGCTGCTGAGGTTAACAAGTCTGAATGAGAAACTGCTATTAATTAATATTGTTGTTTTGGATTTTGTGGGGAGTAATGCCAGAGTTATTATATATCCTCCTGGTTCAAAGGCTGTTAGTAAAGGCATTTCCCCTTGCCTGTATCGTGTAGGCTTTTGATATCCTTTTCCAAACACACACACACACACATGCACACAGAAGAAACCAACAAAACCACTTGTTATTGAATAGGCCGCGAATCACTCGTCAACCCAAGATGAGATAGCTTCACATATGTACTAATTAACAATAAAATAACAGCATCGTTCCACACATGACACGAATTATAACACAAAAGCTATTAACTTGAAAGACACTGCGTACAGATCATATGATCACCGATTAGCACTACATCCATGGTGGAGGTGGAGGTGGATTGCTTGACTTCTGATTCTTCATACCGTACACAGCTCCCACCGCTCCAATAATAGTGCAGATTGATATCATCGCACCGGCTGCCAACCCCATTATCATTCTAGGAGTTTTGAAGTACGTTAGCTTTACCTCCGCCCACCATTTGTTCCAAGAGGACTTGTGATGTTTCTTTATGTCACGATATATAGGTGTAAGATAGGTGTCGGTATTAAAACGGAACTCGGAGCGGATTTGAAGTAGTTGCATTAGTTTATTGAAGAGATCTATAATCTCTTCTTCTTTTCCCAAGTTGTTCTTTATAATATTTTTTTGAGAAAGCAATGCTACGTCGGAAGGTGTAATCAGAAGATCCCTCATAAACCTGATATAACTTGAAAAGTAATTAGAAGGTCTAATTTTAAAACTCATCGATCTCTCAAAGGCTATTATATTTGAGAAAAGTAAGAATGTTTTATCGTGAATTATTAGGGTTGGAATCTCTAGCAATCCATTATTGAACTTTATGTCCAGTAGAGATATACCTTTAGTTTTAGATATTTTCTTAAATTTTACACCTGATTGGTGTAGATCCGTTGCACCGTACCATCCATTGAGCTTTGTATTGTCTACGTGTTGATCTTGTGTGTTTTCAGGAGTGCTTAGATTGGAGGGTATAAAATACATGTGACAGTAATCAAGTAAATGTTGAAATTCATCGGTTTGTGGGCTATCAATGGTGAGGGATGTAGGGTAGGATCTTAAGTGTCTATGTAAATATTCAACTACTTTCTTCCTAAGGGGTAAATTTTTACTAATTCTTCTTCCTACTAGAAGATTATATATTTTTTCAATCACAAAGAATGGAATTTGATTTTCGATTATAAAAATATCATAGAATAGGTCCTTGCGGTTCCAAAGCTCCAAGTCATCTCCACTGTATTTTCTTTCACTACGATAGAAATCAAAAAAATAATAATGATTAGAAATATTTTTATAAATTATATGTATAGTAAATAAATCAATATGCCGGAGTCACAAAGATGCAATTATGGCCAAAATTGCATGTAAATAACATTGAGGACAATTACAAGTTAAACCCCAACATATTTATTTTTATTTTAGTCCCTTATTTTCTATTTTAGATTTAATTTGATAGTTTCCTATCCCAAATGACTAACAGTAAGACATCTTTATTTGCAAACGATGATTTAGGCGACATATTTTACATCATCAGACTGTTAAAAATAATCTATGTTCCTTACCACATTTATCTTTTTTTTTTTCAAGGTGTTCTTCTGCTTAACTTACCTATTTAATTATTTAGAATGTTCATGCACATTATACTTGGAAACTATAATCCATAATATTTAACATATCTTCCTCCTAACTAATAGAATATGTCTTATCCAAGCAAGCAGCACATTATTTGATTAAGGTGTGCCTTTAAGTACAGAATTGGCCACCACAGTTTCATGTACAGGAATATTATTAGGAGACGCACGTCTGTTTCAAGTTTTAGAAAAAAAAGAAGAAATTAAGATAATTTTGAACTCGTAATTTTTTTGGAACTAAAAAATATTTATGGGTAATTTGATATGCCACTATGTATACTCATGACACCTTATCATTCATGGCCGGTAAGAGTCATATATCCCTTGTGATTGAAAACGTTGTGCGAATTAAATTGGTTAGAAGGACTCTATACAATTAAATAAATAAGAAGGTTATTATGGTGGTAGTAGTAGTAGTAGTACCTCGTAAATGGGAAATATTTCATTTCTCTATCGAACTCCATTTTCCATTTCTTCGCCTGAGCCAAATCCGGCTCCGACTCCGACTCCACGTACGCCTCCAGCTCCCCCTTCAACGTCCTTGACCACAATACGTCGAGGATCCCCAGAATGGCGCACGCGTCCAACATGAGAAAGCGCAACAACTGGTCGCTGTCCACATCACTCATGAATCTCTTCTCGTAGTACTCTAGTACACTTTCTTCTTCTTCCTTGATTATTCGCGCATACCAGATCCCTGGAATTTTGTTGTTCAGCCTGTATAACTTCTCTACGAAATCCTCCTTTATTTTCCTGTCGAATTGCAGGGTTTCCTTGCCGTGGTGATAAGGGCCGATGGATAAGAATTTGGGCTTGTAGGGATGCACGTCTGCTCCTCCTGTAATCGTCTCCGGCATCCTCCGGATCTTTATTATGCCTTCGCGTGTTGGATGGTCCCGGGCGTGCTCCGTTTTAGCGTGTCTTATTTCTGCTGCGACAACGGAGGGTGCATCCTGGCTGCGCTCGGCGAGCTCCGTGGCGTAGAAGAGCGACTCGACGACATCAGCCGGCAACTCATCGTCCGTGGATGTTTCTCCTGAGGGATCGATCGGATCAGCCATGTTTGGAATGGAATTTTTTGTTTCAGGGTTCAGAAGATGTTGAATTTTATCTTTTTAGGAAGGGGGACGTCGCCCGCCAAGCATATACTGAAGTTTCTTACCGTCCTCCTTGGGATAATCTTGCACCATTATTGTTTCCTCTTGTTTCCAGTAAACCATGGGCTTCTCATCCTCCTCTAGCGAGTCCGACAATGCTTTCACGTCAACTACCGTTGCAGCTGCCTCCGCGAAGAGTTGCTCTGAACAAATTGATGAATACACGTGGGTATTGAAGATGGAAATTAATTCCCAGATCAATAATGATCGTGTGATGTATCTATCTACCACTGGAGATCGTCTTACCACCAAGCGGATAATTTTGCAACGTCTCCTGTCGATTCCAATAATCCATCATCCCACCAGGATGATATTGCGGAATACGATTAGAATTCGTCAGTATTCCTGCATAATTATTATACGAAATTGGAGACGAGAGTGATGACAAAATCAGTAAAACAGCAGCGCCCAACGTGTCTTATTTTATAATTACCTGATCCTGCGTAATTATTGCCGACCTCCAGCATCCCCCCATGGCCGTCCTTCCAGATAGACAAATCCCTCCTCGAGTCCTCTACGACCTCTAATTTCCATCAGAAATATTCAATGCAAGTTTTGTGACGATACGATGATAAAATTTTCCATCATAATTTCTGATGGCGTCTCACCGTCGTCCATCGCCACTGGTTGCACGAAGGAGCGCCACAAAGCGGAAATGACGTCTTCCTCCGCCGCCATCCTGCCGGCCGCGGCCAGTCGGTGGTCAGCCGTACGCCGACTGGAAGACAGGTAGTCCTCAGTCGTCGCTGATTAGGACCGGGGCCGGTGGCCAGTTAGCTCCTGAAGTCCTCTCGAAGTCACGCATCATCAACTTATAAGACCCTGGAACGAAGAAGACGACACTAGTCCTGAGAATTTTTAATTTTGGAATCCTAATAACTGGAGTGAGGGAGTTGGGATTCGGCTCGTTGACTTAAAAAAGATGGTGGTAGGAGTAGGCAGTGATTTCAATTTGTCGTGTTCATTTCATTCAAAAAAAGAAAAAGAAAGAAATTGTCTGATGCGTGCAGTCCTCTTGATCACAGGCTGGAACGTAACTAAAGATGTATAGATATATTTACAAATATATGTACAAGTATGCATGTTCACTGTACCGATGCATACATGTGCACATATATAGATTGCATTTATTTAAACGGGAATCTTCAAAAGAAAACACAGGTTTGCCGTGCTAGTTAGTGTGTGTGTATTAGTTGGCGTTACTTAAAGCACATAATTTGACAACACAAGGGCAGGACGTGTGATTGTCCTTTGTAAAATTAGATATCTTAAATTAACTTTTAACTTTAATAAAATTTTATAGTTGGATGACGCTGTTACACCTTAAGCATAAATAAAAAATATGCTTGCTATACGGTTTTAATTAAAATATGACTCACATTATTTTTTAGTTATAATTGTACTTAAAATTTAATTAGAACTATATTCTAATCAAGTATTAATGTACATGAGGTGTGCCCTAAATTTAGTTGTTATTTATGAATCTGAATTTTCTTTTGGCTAAAAATAAAATATCATTAAGAAATAACATCATGAATATATAATGTCAACATCGAAAGGTCTTAAGAGAGACGAGCGTGCATGTTAGGCAGGTTGATAAGCTTCTATTTCTACAGAATGAGGAATATATCTCTACTATACTCAAGGAAAGGCATATTATAGTATGACCGAGGTCAAGTTCCTTCCCTATCATCGTCAAACAAAGTTAAAAGGACATAACTTCTACGACGAGCACCAGCAGTTTTTAATTGCACCCAATTTTATGGTCTGCGTGTATGCTCGTCCTCGTGCAAAATTTTGAAATAGTGCAATGATGCTCTTTGTTTATACATGAAATTTATTTTTATTTTTATTTTTCTAGAGGAAGTACATTAATACTTATTTTTCCAAGTAAAATTACATAGATCAACTTTTTATGGAAGAAAACCCAATATAAAGTAAAGAGTGATCTAAAAAGGAGTCCTACGAAGCTGAAAACAGGTTAAACAAATCCAGCTATATGTGTTTATGTTAGCCTAGTGATAGCAATCTAGTATATGGGGAAAAATATAGGTAGCCTCTCCGAGCAAAGGTATCATTTTAATTCTCTTATTGCATCATTTAGGTGGTTTTAAAAAAAGTCATATTTATTTTTTTCTAAAAAAAAGGAAATGACAAATAAAATTAGAACTTCAATTTCTTCATGGTGTCTCCTCTCCTGCCTTCCATTCTAAAAACTTCAAGCACTTTTTATTGAAACAGAGGAATCACTGCATATTTATACAAACAAAGATTTGGTAACTTCAAGATAACTTTGAATTTGAGAGAGCATAGCATCAAAAAGTAGAAACGTGCTAAGAAATGATTTGTAAAATAAATTAAAACCAGCTGCATATATGATCAGCTCCTTAACTTCCTCCGTTATCTGGGTAGTTGTGATGATGCTGAGGTGTGATCTTTCACATTATAAATTACTCCAATAACCGTGCAAATAAATATCAGCACCCCTACCACCAACCCTATTAGTACACCTGAAGAACCGAAATACTTCTTCCTTATATCTGCCGACCACTTGTTAATAGAAAACCGATGGTACTCATTCAGGTCATCATATATATTCTTAAAGTAGTTTTCCTTCTCGATCATGGTGGTAACTTCCAGTTGTTCCATAAACTCGCTGAAGAGATCCAGGACATTTTCTTCTTTTCCCAGCTTATTCTTTATGACATTGTTACGAGCAAGTAGGATAACATCAGGAATTCCATCAATAAGATCATTCATGAAGCTTATATAACTTCTAAAGTAATTAGGACATCGGTATGATGTCATTTTCTCAAAGGCTATTATGTTCTTAAAAAGCAAGCTTGTTTTGTGGTTAATCACTAGTGTGGGAATCTTCAGTACTCCATTCTTAAAATCTATATCCAAAAGAGATCCATCTCTTTTAAGTATCCCCCTAAATTTTACACCGGAATTATGCAGGTCCGTCGCACCATGCCATTTATTAAGTGTTCCTTCATTTGTCAGATCTATGGCACTTGATGAGGATATACCCTCATCAGCTACCCAATCAGAGGGTGCAAAATACATATGGCAATAGTGAAGGATGTATTCAAAGTCTTCAGTTCTCTTACTATTTAGGGTCGCGGGATATTGATTTAAGATCATATCTAAACGCTTAACTACATGGTTTCTAAGCGATCGTTCTTTCTCAGGCTTTTTACCCATGGCGAGATTATATACTATCTCAACAACAAAGAATGGAATTTGGTTTTCCATGACGAAGATATCGTTTAATCCGCTGCCAACGTTCAGTAACGCTCCACTACTTTGGCTGCAACAGGTTTAAAACAAAAAAATTATTACGATTCCTCGTAAGTGGATCTCTCAAATAAAGAGTAGTTGCGGCACCTTGTAGGTAGGAAGTCTTCAATGTCATTTTCATTAAACTCGGGGTCCTCTTGATTTACTTGATCCAACTCCAGTGGCTGATCCTCCGGCTCCATCTTTGCTGGTTCGAGTTCCCGCTTCATTACCGTCAATAAGCTGAGGATCCCCAGCATGGCGCACGCGTCCGACAAGAGGGAGGACACCAGTTGGTTGCTGTTCACCGTTTTGATGCTGTTTTCGTCGTAGTATTTTCTCACCCTTGCTTCCTCTTTCTTGATCGCCTGCGCATACGCTTTAATTGGGACGTTTTTGTTCATCTCGAGTACTTCTTTCAGGAATTCGAGTTTCTTCTCGTTCTGCAGGGGCGTCTTGAGGTGGTAGGGGCCGAATGATATGACTTGAGGCTTGTAGGGGTTTCTATTTTCTTTGTTCGTCATATCCGGCGCCTTGTAGATCTTGAACGCCGGCACGTCCTGGCCTGCCGTCGGGTGGTTGCTGCCTTGCTCCGTCTTCGTTTGTTCTACTTCCGCTGTTAGGACGACGGAGTGCGAGTCTTGCTGGGGCGGGTGGTGACTGCACGCCGTGGGGTAGAAGAGTGATTCGATGTCGGCCGGCTGCGGCATCTCTCCGTCCGCGAACGTGTATTCTGAGAAGCACATTGCACAGGAGATCAGGGCAAGTTACAGGCAAGACATAGTGATAAGTTCTTACCATCATCCGGCGGATAACCTCGCACCGTTATTGTTTCCTCTTGATTCCAGTAAACCATGGGTTTCACATCCTCCTCTACGGAGTCGGACAGTGTTTTCATGTCAACTACCGTTGCAGCTGCCACTGAAAAATTTTGGAGAGCACTAAATGTTTTAGTTCAGGTGGCCGATGGAGATCGGAGTTTCCTGACCAATAAGTTTTTGTGATATATCACTCGATCGTCTTACCACCTTCTTGGTCGTTATAATTTTGCACCATCTCGTGTCGGTTCCAATAATCCATCGCTCCATCGTGATCATATCCTGGAGGATCATCGACGTTGATGAGCGTTCCTACAATTACATTGCAATTGGAGATCGGTGATGGCAAAATCATTGAAACAGCGGCACTTTAATTAGGAAAGAGACAATTACCTGATTCTGGATAATTATTTCCGATCTCCACCACCATGCCGGCATGGTCGTTATCCCAGATCGAGAAATCCCTCGTCCAATCCTCTACGGTCTCTACACGCGCTATGTATGACAACGAAGAAAGTAAACCATCAGCCACATAGGATGCACACAAACTTTGCTACGTATGAGACTTCCTCGATGATACAAATTTCTGACAATTAACATTCAGCGTCTCACCGTCGTCGTCCACCGCTGTTGGTGGCACGAGTGAGCGCCACATGGCGGAAACGACGTCGTCCTCCTCCGCCATCCCTCCGGCTCGCTCGCGGCCAGAAGGTTGTCCGCCGTACGCCGACAACCGGCTCCAGCGAGAAGAGCAGTAGTCACAGTCGTCGTTGATCATTAGTCGGGGCCGGTGGCCACTTATAATTCCTGAACTCATCCACTTGCTATAAGATCGCCATGGGAAGAAGAAGAATTTTTAATTTTGCAATGCTGATAAGTAAGTGGGGTGAGAGAGAGAGAGAGAGTTGGGATTCAGCTTGTTGACTTAAGAAACGTGGTAGGAGCGAGAAGTGTTTTCTAGCTTGTCGCATGCAGTCCTGAGTCCTGTCACTCACAGCACGTTACTTGACTGATTAAGATTCTTGTCATAATACAATTGGCTATATATTTAAATATACTACGCATGCATGTTCACTTGCGGATAAATATACACACTGCAAATATTTTAATAGGAACAAGAAGAACACAGGCAAACACAGGTTGTCATACAAGGACGGCTACTTCAAAAGATTTTGATGCAATTGGCGTTACTTTAATTCACAGAATTGGATAAGATGAGAAGTGCGATGCAGGTGCCTTTTTTTGAATTGGTCTAATATTAAATTTATAATATCTGGTATTAAGTCTAATCTCCCGAAACAGATGTCTAAATTTTGTGCACAGTGCAAGTGCTTATTATTTGTGAAAAAAATCGATTTTTTATTTTTAGTTTTCGATCGAAGAAAGCAGATCATTTTGCCGTTTTAATACGATGGTTTAGTTATGTATTTTATATATTTTTGATTAATTTTTAGTAAGGGAAAAGCAATAAAAGAGCTCAAATTAATTTAAAAAGCAGTTTTCTTGGATTTATGTTCACATATATATTACTTTATCAAAACCTAGATCGTTATCAATATTAATTAAATTGAACCCTAAACTGTGCATTATAATTAACGATCCTACCAGAGTATTCAAAAATCTGACAACTCATTTAACTAACTTTTTTATAATTTACAGGTTTCAATCAGATCAAAGTAAACAATGTCAGGTAAATTAAACGTTTTAGCATCACACGAGTAACTAGTTATAAATTCTTATATTGCAATTTTGTTTTTACAATTTTAAATACCTTCTTTCTATAATTTAAAAATATTTTACAATTGTCAACAAATTGGCACTTATGGAAAAAAAATGCAGTTTTTTTTCCTGGGCTCTCTCTTCTTCACCACCCCACTATACTCTTCTTATTCTCCTTTCTCTATCAGCAGCAAGACGGATGCAAGTATGATCCTCTCAGGCGATCAGCAATATAGAAACACTTGTTATTTCAACAATATCGTTTACATGAATTCAAATGTTAGATCAACCGCTAGAAAAGGAACACCGAGGATGAAACATGAAAAAGAAAACAACGATACCTCAAATGAGCCAGAAAATAAAGATAAGTTGCAGGGATGAGATCTCCCGTTTGTTTCAGTGGCTTGAGTTGCCGCTGCCTTTCAAATTGTACACTGCTCCTATGATGGTGCAGACCAGGATAATTGTCCCGGCCACCAGACCTATAACTTTCCATGGTGTTCCGAGATATGTTTCATGTAGATCCGCCATCCATATTCTGGTTCTGGGAGGAGAGCCGCGGAACTTCTCCAACTTGGAAAAGGTATCCTTTAAATAGGTATGCTCCAAATCGATGCTGATGCTCTTCCTGAGCTTGGAGAAGATTTCTAGGACCTCTTCATCTTTCCCAAGTTTGTTCTGCAGAATTTGATTCTTTAGGAGTATGGTAACATCAGCCTGCGTCGTCGTAAGATCGGTGATGAACTTAACATAAGACGTGAAGTAATTGTAATACCGATTGGATGGATAAGAAGAACTTGTCAACTCTTTCTCAAAAGCTATTATGTTGCGGAAAAGCAATTTCGTGTGATGATCTACGACTAAGGTAGGAATTCGTAGCACTCCTTTGTCAAAACTTATATCCAATAGAGAATATGGACCATTTTCCTTACCCATGTTCTTCAGAGTTACACTTACATCGACCAAGTCCTTTGCCCGTGGCCATTGATGACCTTTTCCACTATCCTTGTTTTGGTTGATGGTAAGTGAATTTTCCTTGTCATTATCCAGTAGGATAGAGGGTGTAAAGTACATATGGTAATAATGGAGGAAGTGGTTAAATTCTTCGGTCTCCTTACCATCTGCGTTGAGGGCGGTGGGATAAGTATGCAATAGTTTCTTCTTTAAAAACTCAACTACTTGGCATCTGAGTGATGCTCCTTGCTCATCTTTATCTGGGGAAGCATCGTATACCTTTTGAATGACAATGAAGGGAATTTGATTCCCCACCAAGCTAATATCATTTATGATGTACTCCATGGGTATGTGGCGATAAAAATTTTCCCTGCTTAAAAAAAATATAAATAAAGATGATAGAAAAATGCTAATATTTATAAAATAATAAAATTGCAGCACAGTGCTGCGTATACCCTTGTAAGTATGCAGATTGCATGTCTTTCTACTGTCATATACCTTTGGCGCTGGGAACGAGGAGATGATGATGGCTGCTGAAGCTCTAGCTCCGAGTCTGGGCTTGGATCCGATTTCGACTCTGACATTGCCTCCGGTAGTATCCGGAAATAAGCAAGGATGAAGCATGCATCATAGAACAGGGACAGCAGTATCTCATCATCAGTCGTTTTCTCTTCGAAGTCTTTCTTTTCCAGGTCGATGTAGTAACTTTTGACATCATCCAGCACAGCTTGGATCTCCGGCCTGCATTTCCTCCAGGATATCTTTTTATTTACTCTGAGGTTTTTGTAGAAGGTCCATTTATAATTCTCTGCCCGTTTTAGAATTTGCACTTCCGGTTTGTCACGATCATACAGTATGTAGTGGAGACCGATGAACATGAATTGGGGATAGTTTGAGTCTTTAGTCACTTGCGGTTCCTCTATCACTTTAAAGATTTTCCTTTCTTCATCCGAGCGCTTGTCCCCATGCTCTGGGGAGTGTGTTTCTCCGTCGACTACAAGTTTTTCTACCTCTGAAATATTGAGATTTTTTTCCGAGGGTTAGAATAATTAACTAACGCATTTGATCATATAGGAAAAAAAATCATAACCAAAGAGCGTATATGTGTTGATCGCGTTCCGTGAGTGTTAAGTGGGCAACTGAAGAATAAATAGCCAACGTATTGAAAATCTCATACATACATATATTTGTACCATGCATTTCTGATATCTTTCTTCTCTAGAGTCAGCATATATATTATTAATACGTCATGCCAAAAATATTTAGATGTGCATGGTTAAAGTTAGTAACCCTTTACCAACTTTTGAGGAGTCTTGCTCTTTGCTGAGTTGATTGACTTGATTCCAGTAATCCATTGCGGCAATATCTTCATCCTGAACACAGTAGATATCTTTTACTTGCTGCAAGGAGTTGGACAGGGCTTGTTGCATCTCCACCGACGTCTCATCCTCCGCCAACACTCCATCTGAATTACCTACCTAGGTTGATAAAAATGAGTATATATTTTCATACATCTATTAGAATATAAATATGATGGATATAGAATACCTGCTGCTGCCACCGTATAATGTGCAGGCGCCTGCAGCATGGGATGGTCAATCCAGTAATTTGATGGCTCGATGTACTCTTCTTTGTAAACCAGCGGGCGGTGATCTTGTTCTTCTGCTTCGACGTCGATAAGATCGGGAATCATTCATTTTAATCAATTGGATCAAATAAATCAACATGTCCCACATACGATGCAGGCAGCATGTAACCTGGTTCAGCATAATGAGTAAAAGTTTACATATATTATACCATCAGCCGCCACCACCACCACCGCCACTTGATGAGGATGATCATTCTGCGCCGAGTCCATCGCCGACGACGAGTTGTCGAAAGTGGTCCGGTGCTCATCCTCCTCGTGATCTCCTGTTCCGACGAGCGAGCGCCACATGGAAGAAACGAGGTCGTCTTCCGCCATATGTGTGTAGCTAGCTACTAATGTAATGCTGCCACTTCCGGCGTAGGTATCAGCGGTGCCTCCGGCCTCTTCAGCTAGTTTGGTCCCATCAATCGCCGATACAAGTCCAGTACGTCAGATCCTCCACTTAAAACACTACTTGGAATCTCGAATGCCGCTCGAAGTACATGGGAAGGCAGAACACATAGATAGTTGGGATTCAGCTCGTTGACTCAAGAAACGTGGTAGGAGTAGTGACAGGTGTTTTTAACTCTTATCCCACGCACAGTCCTCTCAATCACAGGCTGTGATACGTAATTAAAGAAGTATACATGCACACACACACACATGTATATAACATAATTGGTGTTCATACTGTATATTCTAAGTAGGCATGTTCAGCAACATGTGCACATATGTAGTGCAGTGCATTTATATATGATTGGGAGTTCGGTGGGAATTGAATGAGACAGAGGGCTCAGCGCACGTGCTTAATTATTATTTATAAACTCAGAAGTATAGGCATCCTAAAATGATTTCATTTTTATTTTTAAAAATCTCAAAAACTGACGTCTCATCCTCTGCACATCAATAATTCACCTGAGTCATTTCGCTTTAGTTTGTTTCTAGTGTTAGGAGGCTACAGTCAAGACACTTTCTCAATATATATATCTAATAAAAGTGGTGCATTTTGGTTAATAACAATTTCTAAAAAAAAGGAGTTTTTATAATGTATTTGGAATATGAGATATTCAACGATGATAGTATCATATTCGAAACCTACAGCCTTAGATAAGCCTGCACCATACAAGATCAAGATTCTTTGTTGGTTGTTCATCGAGGAGAAACTCAACGCACACAAAGTCCACATTGGTTACGAAAAGGTATGCCAGTCAGTGATACTTGATTTCCAAAAAATAGAAAATTTCATTTTATTTATCATTTAACTAATTATTTTTTAAATAATATAATGAGTAATGAAAATGAATATCAAATATGATTAGAGAAAAAAATTCTACTTTTCATCGGTTGTAATTCTGACGATGAAAAAAAGAGAATTGCTGTCTCATTTATCTGCTGTCTCTTTTTTATTTTTTATTTATTTTAAGAAAAATCTCATCTATTAGTAATCCACTTTAGTACTCTGTCAAATTTTCATTATTAGGTTAACTATGCACTTCAAATGTTTACGGTGATTTGCATAGTGTTTTTATCAAAATTAAATTTCTTATTTATGCCGTGTCAATGGAACATAAATTATATTTGATCGGCTCTTGATGTTCCTTTTCCTAATATTCAAGTTTGTTATTTTAGCACAAGTTTTTTTTCTTAAAAACAAACGGTTTGAAAACGTTCAAATTATATAAAGAAAATCCTTAAGCGGAGAGATTGCGTACGATCAAGTTACAAGCTCTCATCACTCAATTTAATTAATTATTTGGAAGTGCTATGCCGTAGTCATCCAATCCAATGCCATCATCATAAGCAAAATAAATTAATAAGCAATGAGTGCATCAACCAAAAGCACCCAACACGCACTTGGCCTCTATAGTCAAAGGGGCCTCTGCAATTGGTCTACCCATCATGTTGGAGCTCACAGACCTATTCTCTTTATTGAAGCACATTCTACGTGAACAATATCATTTATATTTAATGCTTAAATCCAACATCAAACATCAAAATAAGTAGAAAGATAATTAAATTGCGCAAAATAATCAGTTCTACCATTGTTTTGCCCTTCACCTTTTGCCTTTCATGCTGTATGCTGTTTGTATGATGGTGCAAATCAAGATAATTAGACCACCCACAAACCCAATGATTATCAAATTGACACCGTCAAATATTTTCTTCACTCTCAAATTTATTTTCTCCGTACTCTTTATCTTTTTAAAACGATCCTCGTAGAATACCTCCAAGTTGTCGATGGTGTTTGCCAAATAGGTATTGTTCCAGCCCAAAAACTTGATTTTTTTCTTCAAGTCATTGAAGTAGTTTAAGACCTCCCTTTCTCTGAGAAAACGGATGCATATGACATTTTTCTTTATCAGCATGGTAATGTCAGCAGACGATGTCATAAGCTCAGCAATAAACTTAATGTAGACCGTGAAGTAGCTGTTATATGGATTGGATGGATCATCAGATACCAACAGACTTTCAAAGGCTAATATATTTTGAAAGAGTACTCTAGTCTGACGATCCACAGTTAAGGTAGGAATCTCCAACACCCCTCTTTTAAAAGTTATATCCAACAGAGATTGAGCACCCTCTTCTCTATTCTTGCTCTTCAGAATTATACCTACACTTTCCAAGTCTGTTGCCTTAAGCCATTGGAACGGTGCTCCTGTACCCCTCTGGTGGGTGATTGGCAATGAGCATTTATCTTTATCCTTTGGTAGAATAGAGGGCGTAAAGTACATATGATAGTAATGGACAAAGTGTTCGAAATCTTTAGTCTCCGGACCACCTACTTTGAGGGCAGTGGGATAGTAATCTAACAATTCCTTAATTAGAAACCTGACCATTTTAGTTCTAAGATATGAACTTTTCCTCTTTTTTCTTACGATAGCGTTATATACTGTCTCGATGACGATAAAGGGAAGCTGATTCTCCATCAAACAAATATCATGTAGGACGTCATCAGTGGGTATGTTCCGATCATAATGGTCTCTGCAAGAGAAAAATTAAGATGAAAATAATAAAAAATACCAACCATGTATAGAATAACAAGACGGCAGCTGCACAATCAGCCTCCTGCCAGTAATTTTTGAAATCGCAGATATTAGCCAAGTTTTAGTTATATGTATGCTTCAAAATAGTAATTACCCCAGCATGCAATTAGGAAGAAGTACATATAGCATGCACGCTCAGCTTATATCTATGTATATAATTCAGGTTTCGAATGTTATAAGAGCGATTACTCTTTCAACTTCCAGTCGCTGTGCAGCACCTCTTAATGATTAATGTACTCATGTAGTAGGATAACTGCTAATTAATATATAGTCTGAAATATCACACGAATAGGTAGATATACAGAAAACCAAATAATGCATGCGGACTTGTAGTATTTTTAAAAAAAATGCTATTGTGTTTTATTATATCACTAAACCTAATGTCCTCCTCCGTGCTTTACTTGTAATTTCATTTCCAGATAAAGCCATGTCTATATTCTAGTTTTTTACGTACCTTTCTTTAGAAGAAAATAATTTTGGGTGGGCATTCCCGGAATAAGCTAGGACGAAGCATGCATCATTGAACAAAGACTTGAGCAGCTCATCATCACCCATCTCCTCGTTGACATTTTTGTCCTCATCATCCTTCCCTTTAGAGTTTTTCAATTGATCACCAGTCATCTCTGCTTTAGAGTAATCCTTAACCTCCTCTTTCATATTTAGGATCTCTGACTTTAACTTCGTTTCTTTCTCCTCGTTGACATTTTCTTCATCATCCCTCCCTTTAGAGTTTTTCAGCTGATCATCAGTCTTCTCTGATTTGCAGGGCAAGTAATAAGTCTTAACCGTATCTTTCAATCCTGGGATCTCTGACTTTAACTTCGTTTCTATCTCCTCGTTTCGCTTGAGGTTTTCGTAGAACCTCCTTTTACAGGACTCTCCAATTCTTAGCTTCTGGAGGCCATGGCGTCTGTTGTGGATGCCGATTGACACAAATTTGGGAATGTTTGAACCTTCACCCACGCCCATTTTTTCCGTTCCCACTTTGAATATGAACTTTTCTTTATCTGAGCGTTTATTATATGTGTTTCGGGCAACACTTTGCTTCCAAAAATCCTCATGCTGATCACGGTTCGTGCCCTTTTCTTTCTTCAAGGAGTTGGAGCGCGCTTGTTTCTTCTCCACCTCTGCGGCCAACAGTTCATGAGAAACAACAGCTCGCACCTTTTTATTTGTTGCATGCACATGCATCTTGCAATACATTTCTTTTTATAATATATGTAAATATCCTGATTCATTTTATACTATATAAGTAGATATTCTAAAATGAATACCGACGCCATCATCAATATATATATATAGGGCATATATTTGTTTTGTATGAAAAGGGAGAACTATATGATCACTGGTCGTACCAACATGGGGATAATTTTGAATACATGATGAAATAAATTGGTGAGCACTAGCAGGCAATAATATTCATAAATAAACAAATACATATACATATACCTGATTTTGGAGAATTGACACACGGGAAGAAGATATGCCGTTTAAGCTGCTTGCTATTTTTAAGCGCTGTAATTAAGAAAGTAAACCATCGGTAATATAATACAGTGGAGGATTATGATTGGTGAGTATTCATTCGTATAATAATACATGGTGAAATTTGGTGAGCACTCGCAGTCGCAGGCAATCAATCTTGAATATTCATAAATAAATAAATGCATACATATATATATATACGTACCTGATTTTGAATAACTATTTCCAACATCCCCACCATGGCCTTCGTCGTTTTGGTCCGAGAAATCGTTCTCTGACTCTGTGATTTCTATACACACTGTAGTTAAGGAAGTAAACGACATCAGTGATCCAAATACCATCACGAGACTTCCTTGACGACAAAAAATTATTATGATAAGAGCTCGACCATCCTCCGCAGCTGTTGGTGGTGGCACGAGGGAGAAGCTCCTCATGGCGGAAGTGGCGTCGACCTCCGCCGTACCGCTGGCCACAGCCATCTGGTTATTAGCCATGTGTCGACTCGTCTTCGCTGATCGGGATGGAGGCAGATGGCTCCTCCTCTCAGACTCAGCACCAATTTATAGGACCTGGGAAGGAAGAAGACGATTTGAATACTATATATATAATATCCTCAGTTTCCACTGCACATCACATCACATGCGACCGCCCATCGGTCGTCGGCTCCACCCAACGAGCCAAGGTCGAGTTAACTCGGATGTAAGTAAAATACTCCCTCCCAAAGCGGCACATTACGATGAGGGTGGGATTAAGTGGCGTGCATGTCTATTGATGGCTCACTATAACTTTTAACCATCGGATATTAATTAATTCATGGAGTTAATTAGTTTCGAGGACCTCCTTTTATTAATCAGGAACCTCGTCGGATATATCCACATGCACCGACCGAGACAACTTTCGTTCTTTTTAGCGTCAACGACAATTACCATGCATCCAGAGGTAAATTAATCAGGCAATGGTCTCTCATGCATCCACTAATCTCACCGCCCTTCTAAGTTTATATATATGTATATATTAGATCATGCTGCTATTAACGAACGTTTAATTTGAAAAAGATCAATCATACTCATATAGCACACATATACCGTGCTATATGTGTGCTGTATAATATCAAGGAATAAGCAGGTGAAATGAGCTCGTATGGAATTCGTGTGTGCATATAATATATGTACATATATACCACCTGCAATTAGGCTTTGTTAATTATTTAACGGATCACGATCATGAAATAGGTGTGCATATGATCCAATGAATTCTGTCATCACCTCCTTACTAATTCCAATGATTCGATGGAGCACTACCGTGTTATTTATATCGACCATTTAATTAAGTGAACGCTACCCATCGTAATCATGATGACGGACGCAAGTTTGGAGCGTCAATAAAAAATGACCCAATATTAATAAACAATAGAATGAAATCTCATTTGAAATTTTACCCGTTCATCTATTCCTAGTTCTTTTTATATCTAATAAATTGAAGAATCTTTAATTTTTCTCAAGTTGAGTTAGAATTAAATGGTTCTGTTTTTAAAAATCAAATCAGTCATTAGCCACGACATGTGATGTTCAATATTTGTATTATCCTAAGCTTAGGAATGACATAATATAAGAGGAGGATGACTTGGACTGGGCATATTTGTTGTGCCAATACGCCTTTCAATCGTCTATTTGATGAGGTTGAATAAGGAGGAGGTGTGTCTGCTCAAAGTGGTTCAGTTCTTGCAATGTGAACCCAGCTAACCTTTTTTTTACTGAATCAGTTAATATTGCATTTTTTCCCTTAAAATTTAAGGTCATCAACGGTTCTAATTAGTACTTTACTAAGTTTTTCCCTTGCTGTAAAAAGAAAAATTAAATTCTGAAATAAGTTTTATTTAAGTTCATTAACATTTATTTACTAATGTTATTTTTTTAATAATAAAGTAATATTTTTATCATATTGTTATAATATAAAATAATGATTTCATGATGTCATATCTAAGTATAATATGTCACTTATAACATTGTATTATTCCATGTTTTAGTAATATTTTAAGTGCATGTGATATTAGTACACAATACTAATTAGGCTCTAATATATTAGAAGTTGTAGTTTTAATACTCAGTTTTAAAAAAAATTGATGCGACAGTAGTGAAGGATGGATTTAAAACTATTTTCTTCTTCGTAAAAAATATCAGTCGGAGGAAGCATTTTCCTTTAAAAAAAAAATCGTGTGTATCTATTGTGCAGGTATAAAAAGGGCAAACGATGTTAAAAACTCTTCTTAGTTAGATATATCCAAATTACGATATATTCTTTATTGCCTATATCATTTCAACATATAAAATTAATTAATTTATAATATTTTGATGAACTATAAATTAATGTAAATTTAATTTCTGAAGTGTACCAACCAGTTACTGAAAATAAAATTTTAAAAGTATAATCTGATATTTTTGAAGTTATTTTACCAGCCAGAGAGGGGTAACGAAGGTTGTTTGGTATTATATGCCGACCTAGCTTCATCATATCTCGGCCTCCTCCTTTGGGATCTCCTTTTTCTGGGTGGGCGATTTGCCAAGAAACCTAGAATCCCGCTTGCATCAACCGTTAGAGAGTAATAGTTTATCTCCCATCTTTTGCTGAATTAATCGCATCACAAATGCGAGTCCAAGAACACGACGGAACTAATAATTATATGTAAAGGAGGTTTGATGTGGCCGGACGTCATCAAACTTTCTTCTTATTGAGTCTATTGGATGTCATCATATGAACCAAGGTACAAATATCTGTACTGTACTCATTCAGATGATTGAATAATTACTAATATATATATATATGTCCCAATGAGTAGGTGCGTTCACATTAAATGGATTGCCATTTGTGTATATATCCAAATGCTGACAGATGAATAAAGATAAAAAAAGCACAAGTCAATCTCAATCAATGGCATATATTTTTTAAAACAATCGATAACTAATGTATGCATTTTTTTTTTATAAATTTTTTTATTTCGGCCAATCTCTCACTCACTCGGTCGTTCACCAGCTCACTCGGCTTGTTCTCTTCGGCTCCCTCTCTTACTCCGGCGATGCTCGTGATGACAGGATAGAAATAGAGGTTTAAAGTGATTCCAAGTTTTGTTTTCTGTGCTCAATATCTCCGGTGCCCTTTATTTCATCATTGCCCGCTCATAGCCCTGTAGAGCTCCTCTCGGTGAGCTACATATATAAAATTAAAATACTAATAATTTAGGTGAGAGGTTATCAATTAGTCATAGGATTGTAAGAAATCATAATAATTTATTAGCCGGATCTGATCCTGATCTCGTTGGATACGATAACTTTGATCTGCAGATTAAGTTCACTAATTTTCATCGAGATTATGCTGCTCGTAACGAAGCAGTGTATATAAATATGTATATATATATATTCCTCCTCCATGACAACTGCCATCTCATGGAGGAGAAAAGTAATGAGTAATTGATAGTGAGGAATGGACAGGTAAATTAAGCTCAACTTGGTTTCTACCTCATTGGTCCATTTATATAATATATTTATATATATAGATGCCACCTGCAACGAGTCTTTGTTAATTATTTGCATAACGATCAGGAAACAGAAGGTGTGCATGTCACGTGATACTTCTTAATTAATCGTCACCGTTTTAATAGCATTTATACCTGTGATTTAATTATTTGCACGCTACCCAAAATTTCTTTAGTTTTTAGCGTCAATGAGAAATGACCCCAGATTAAATAAATAATAGAATGAAACCTTAGGTCATTTATAATTGTAATTTATTTATTCCCCGGTCTTCTTTCTATATCTAATAAATTATTGTACAACTTCAATTTTTTTTAAAAAGACTTCCAAAGGCTTTATTTATAGTTTAAAATAGGGCAGCTATCTTAGGGAATTATCTTCCTCAAATTACTTACAGAAGTGATAAAGTTTTATCTTCTAGTCGACTAAGCTAATGCTGCTGAGATCGCTCCTTCACTTAATGACTTGAATCGATGAAGATTAAGACTTGTGTGGATAGGATTTACTTTCTTCATGATTTGATTAAGTCTTGGATCTTATCTTCTCGTAAATAGACGGCTGACTTTAAATCTTGCCCAATGCCTTAGATCAAGCCGATGGTGCATATGCCTTGGATCCTGCACGCATCCACCAACAATTGATCGTCTCCAATCTTGATGTCTTCGCAGTATTTGCTAACCTTTTCTTTTTCAGCACCCAAGACTACATGCACGTAATTCTCTGCAGCAATTTTATTTTTGTACTTCTCCGCTGGTTGCAGTTTTAGTCTTCTATGATGGTAGGGACCAAAGGAAATGAATAGAGGATGATGAGTCCGAACTAGCTTTACGTATTGACTCTGCTATAAAGTTTTCGTACTCCTTTTGAGGATACGGATCCAAAAGATTGTTAAACCTGTGTGGAACTAGGGCCTCCTCCTGCTTCTGTCTCTATCTCTGTGTCTTCCCAAGATAAGAATCAATTTTTTTAACTTTCAAGTGTCTGGAGAAGATATAATATATTCTCCAAAGAAATATGTTGATATTTTCAAAAAAGGGAAATATGTTATTGGGTCGATGTCTCAACATCATCTTGGTGGAGGCAAGAAATATATTTTACTTGCTGCAAGGAGCTGATGTCTCATTCTCCTCAGTCACGAGTTCATCTTTACAGGCATTTTAAAGGTTTCAGAATACGATTCATATTCTAAGACATCTTCCAGGTTTTAGAACACAATCAATAATACTTTTCTTTGAAATGAATACTTTCTAAGCAATAAACAAAATAAAAGAAGTGGATCGTGATTATTCTATAGATTTCCTATCTACGTGATACCCTTTTGGAAAAAAAATACGAAAAAGGCGCCACTTATGAAGGCGTCGCCGCTGCCCGGTCAGGGGACAAGGTTCCCCCGACAGCGCTGGCCGAAGCAGACGGCCGCCGCAACTCGCCACCAACACCCACAGGTTGAGCGCTTGCTGGAGGTTCGGCATTGGCTGGTCGTCCAACGTCCACTGCCGGAGAAGCTTCTCTGGTTTAGGAAGATCCACCAAATCAGCGCCACCGTGTTGCCCAATCATCCAAGTCTTTCCGAGAGCTACTGCAGAGTACTTGGGTTCAGTCAGCATATAAAGTTTAAGAGCTTCCATGGACCAGCTGCTTCAAGTGACCCAACTGAGATGCCACGCTAGCAGCTTTATTACTGAATATAACTGAACATTAAACCCGATTTCAACTGCTACTGTGCTGAAACTGAACATTGCATTCCCGAACCTAAATGTTGCCGAACAGGTTCACTCCACTGCATACAGCTGAACATTACTGATTCAGTTGGAATTTGTTCTTCCACGTTGCTGAACATCTCAATTCTGCCTTCAGAGTGTTCATCCATGCACAAGTTGAATCAATTCCACTGCAACTTCAAACTGAACATTGAGCTGCCACCTTATCGTAAATACTGTAGCACGTATCAGTTTTCTTGGCAAAGCTCAATTGGTTGCTGATTACTGATTCCGATCTTTGGCATGCTTAATTGGATGAAGATCACCCTTGCACCGATGCTAAACCAAGCTGCCAATACTGCAATGTTGTAGGGATAATTGAACGTGGCTTCTAAACTGATCAAACCATGCTCCAAGGCTGCTGAACATAATTGAACATGTTCTCGGTAGCCTAATGCTGAACATGGAGCCACTATTTTACGACGACGCTTAACTCATGGCCACGGACCACCACTGCACCACCCTCCGTGAGGGTTCTTTGCATATGCGTCTAGGGGTCAAGCCAACGCTACAATCTGACCTAGCTGCAACGTGTCCCCAAGGCCTGAGACGCAACCCGAGCAACATTCTGCTCCTACAGTGGTGACAAGCTGTCTTCTATGAGCCCGACGTCATCTACTTCTAAAATGTCACAACGTCTAATTCCATTCTTATGTGGGGTGGTAGGGTAGAATAAAGAGAAAAGTAAATCACAACTCATGTCATTAGAAGTTTTATTAATCTTAAGGAGGAACACAAGGTCGAGGTACATAAATTCCCATGCTTATATACACACACACACATATAACGAGAGGGGACAAAAGTAAAGAGTAATTAATATTGAGGAACGGACAGGTAAATTGAGCTCACATTGTTCTCGACCACACCGGTCCATTTTTAGAGATATCTAGCTGACAATCAATCTTCTCTGTTTTATAGTGCATGTAGTAAGCCTTAACCTCATCTTTCAATGCTAGGATCTCTGACTTGCACTGCATTTCTATCTTCTTCTTTCGCTGGAGGTCTCTGTAGAACATACTTTCATAGGATCTTCAAGGCAATGGTGTCTGTGGTAGAGGTCGATGGGCACATTTTGGGGAATGTTTGAACCTTCAATCTGGGGCAATGTTTCTTGTCCCGCGTTGAAGATGAACTTTTCTTTACCCGATCGTTTGCCTCTACCTAGTCTGTAAATATATTTTTGCTTCGACCACAAATCGCACCTCATTTTCTAGTTCATTGACCTTTTCCCAAAATTCCCTATCCACAGCATCCTCATCCGAATAGCAGTATGTGTACTTCACTTCCTGCGAGGAGTCGGAGGGGACTTTTTATTTGTTGCATGCATGTGCATTCTACAATACATTTCTTTCATACAATATATGTAAATATACTAAAAATACTACCGACGGCTTCATTAACATATATGTCGGATATATTTGTTTTATATGAAAAATGAGATATATATGATCACCGGTCGTACCAACTCGGGGATAACTTTGCGTGGACCATCGTCTCATTATGACAATATAATATCGTGGAGGATTATGCTTGATGTGTACATTCATTCGGAGAATACATTATGAAATTGATCACTCGGGGGCAATTAATCTTAAATATTTATGAATAAATAAATCTATATATACATACTTGATTCTGGAGAATTATTTCCAACCTCCCCGCCATGGTTGTCATCGTTTCGGTCGGAGATATCCTTCTTTGACTCTATGATTTCTATACGCACTATAGTTAAGAAAGTAAACGGCATCAGTAATACAAATATCATCATGCGAGACTTCCTTGATCATAAAAACTTATATCACAAGAGCCTGACCATCCGAGGGAGCGCCTCATGGTGGAAGTGACATCGTCCTCCGCCATACCGTCGGCCATAGCCAGATGGTCATTAGCCGTATGTCGACTCGGAGAACCGGTGGGCGGAGGGAAAAGACCAGTCGTCAGTCGTCGCTGATTGGGAGGGAGGCCGTGGCTCCTCCTCTCAAACTCACCACCAACTTATAGTAGGACCTGGGAAGGAAGAAGACGACTTCAGCTGCAAAAATATTAATTTTCTTAATGCTAATAATTGAGGTGAGAGAGTTGTGATTCAATTCGCTGACTTAAAGAAAATGGCAGCAGTGGCAGTGTTTTCAGTTCGTCGCATGCAGTCCTCTCAATAACAGTCTTTTTTTATTAAGATATATGGAATGCTCATTGTTTAAGATGAAGTCGCAGAAGCATCAACTCATATCAACTGGTGCAGTAATGGTATACAATGAATAATTTTGGAGTCTCAATGAAAGGAGAAAGGCCGAGTCTCGTAAAGGACGGACGGGGAAGCAGTAGAGAGATGAGCAGAGAACATGATCGACCACAGTAATACGTGTTTCTTTTACTGGTAGATGAAGACAATTTGGACGGTGCGATGCTTTGTACCCAGGTTAAACTTCCACTATCCCTTCAACAAATCTATCTTCCATGCAATTAGCCTCCAAACACTGCAAGACAAACAAGTTCATCATCAGTGCAGTGACCAGCTATATTTGGTGCAGCCATCACCCTCCATTGCGGTAGGAATTGGAGCTGCTTTTGGGACCATATTCTAAGTCGGTCTATTTTTGAAGATTTTGTGATTTCCTCTCATTCTACCTATATTGCCTGTTGCCTATTTTTTTAGATCATCGATTGGTCATAGGATTATACGACCGAGGCGCTTATATATGATATCCTCAATTTCCTCCCCACATCACATGATATCATGCGACACATCGCTCGCTGGCTCCACCCGACGAGTCAAGGTCTAGACAACTCGGACATTTATGATCATAAAATGTTACCTCCCAAAGCAACGCATTAGGATTAAGCGGCGCGCATGTGATTGGATTATAAACTTTCGATCATCCCTAATTAACTTTAATCCCGTGTATTATTTATTTCAAAATCCACCTCCTCCTAACAGGCTGCTTCATCCTCCTAATTAATTAGGAACTTGGGATGACTCCATCTGCACCGAGGCAACTGTCTTTGCAGCTTCAATGAAAATTACCATGCATGCAGGAGGTAAATTAATCAGGCAATGGTCTCTCATTCATCCACTAATTTCACCACCCATCTAAGTTTATATATATGTCAGATTATGCTGCTATCAATGAAGCAAGGTTTTAATTTAGATTGTACCAAGTTGCGCGGTTTGTCTCGACTTTTTTTTTTTTTAGGGTTAGTTTGGTTGTGGAACCGGGTATTAATAAATTGATTCTTAAAAGTCTAGGTGTGCATGTCATCCCATACTTGTTAATTAATTATCACCGCTTTACTAATTCCAACGATTCAACGGAGGACTACCATGATATCCATACCTACGGTTTAATTAACACCGCATATTTATCTTTAGACGATGACCGAGGCAAGTTTGTAGCGAAGAAATGACCCTAGATTAAATAAATAATAGAATGAAACCTCAGATCATTTTTAATTGTTATATTGTCGCACAACTTTAATTTAATTGATCTAAAAATCTTTAAATTTTCTAATGCTGGGTAAAGCTTAGTCCTTCATGCATTCTTTAGGAATCAAAGCAGTCGATCTACTTTCTAAAATAAATACATGCATTAGCCGCCATGCCACGTCCCACGACACGTGATCCCAATATTTACATGTTGGAGCAAAGACACCTCATTCATTGCGCGGGGATGCTTCATGCAGCATTAATTATATTGAAACTAGGCTCATCACTTATAAACATCATCTTTTGAGTTCTGACCATCCTCCTCCGGGTAACCTTGCACCGTTATTTCCTCTTGATTCCATCAAATCGTGGGCTTCACATCCTCCTCCTCTATGTCACCTACTGTTGCCGTCTCCTCGAAAAGTACCTGTGAACAGTTAAATATGTGTAAATTTAACTCATTTGAATAGTCTAAATATGTTACGTTGTAAAACATAGGGATTACATAAAGTATACATCTTTTAACTTAAATAATTGAGCTCTATAAGAGAATCATGAAAGGTTCAAAACTCATTAAATTTTAAAAAAATACTTTAAATTTTAATTGTGAATTCCGTCTTGCTCCGCCATCCCGTTGGTCAAATCTAGTCGCCTAGAAAGGAGCTATTACCTTTCATGAACAATCAAGGAGTTATTCAAAGCGATGATATTGCATTGGTCTAGTTTATAATTTTTTTTAAAAAAGGAAAAATGAAAAAGGAAAAAGGAACTCCGGCAAATGAAATCCAGACTACCAAATTGCTCTTCGGCCAGGTTGAAACTGAAAGATATCCGCCATCTTTTCGCAGATTGCTCCTTTACCAAGCAAGGATAGGAAAATTTGAATTGGAGATTAATTAGGGAAGCTCAACTATGGATCATGAAGCAGCCCCTCGTTAATTGTCAGCTAATAAGAAAAACATAAGAACATGCCTACGGGATTACATTTTGGAGGCGATGGATTTGGAAGGAATGAAATCGCCGCTACCTCATGGGCGAGATAAGATCAATGTTCAATCTCATAATTAGAGCAAAGAGAAGTTGGGTACAATTTCATAATTATTAGGTTAACTGTACACTTCAAATGTTTATATTGATTCAAGTAGTTTTTTTCATCTAAATTAAAATTCTTGTTTATGCTGTGTCAGTCAAACATAAAATCTATTTTGTCAGGTCTAGTTTTTTTTCTACCATTCAAGGTCATTCATAAAAAAAATTTCCCTAAAAATAAACGGTTTGAAAACGTTAAAATTATAAGAAATGAATCTACAAGTGGAGAGAGATTCCTTAGCATTAAGTTGGAAGCTCTCATCACTCGATTTAATTAATTATTTGGAAGTGGGATAATACCCGGTACGCCATAGTCATCCAATGCAATCATCACAAGCAAAATAAACTAATAAGCAATGAAAGCACCCAACATGCACTTGACCTCTACAGTCAAAGGGGCCTATTGGTCTACCCATAAAGTTTCTTTTGAACACATTCTATGCGAACAATATCATTTATATTTAATGGTTAAATCAAACATCAAACACCAAACTGCTTAGAAGAATAATTAAGTTGCGCAAAATAATCAATTCTGCCGTTTTTGTCCTTCACCTTTTGCCTTTCATACTATTTGCTGTTTGTATGATAGTGCAAATCAAGATAATTAGACCACCCACAAACACACTGACTACCCAATTGACCTTGTGACATATTTCCTTCACTCTGCGAATTATTTTCTCCACACTCTTTATTGTTTTATAACGTTCATCATAGAATACCTCCAAGCTGCTTAAGGTTTTCGCCAAATAGGTACTATTCCAGCCAGTAAACTTGATTGTTTTCTTGAAGTCATTAAAGTCGTATAAGACTTCCCTTTCTCTGAGAGAACGAATACATACGATTTCTTTCTCTATCAGTAAGGAAATGTCAGCGGGCGATGCCATAAGCTCAGCAATAAACTTAATGTAGACCGTAAAGTAGTTGCTATATGGATTGGATGATTCAAAATATACCAACCAAATTTCAAAAGCTAGTATATTTTGAAAGAGTACTTTAGTGCGATGATCCACGATTAAGGTAGGAATCTCCAACACCCCATCATTAAAAGTGATATCCAAGAGAGATTGACCCTCTTCTTTATTCTTGCTCTTCAAAATTATACCTACACTTTCCAATTCTGTTGCCTTAAGACATGGGAACGTTGCTCCTGTACCCCTCTGATTTGTGATCCATACTGAGCATTCATCTTTATCCTTTAGTAGAGTAGAGGGCGTGAAGTGCATATGATAGTAATGGACAAAGTGCTTGAAATCAGCAGTCTCTGGACCATTTATTTTGAGGGCACTGGGATAGTGTATTAATATTTCCTTTTTTAAAAGCTTAACCGCTTTACGTCTAAGAGATGATCTTTGCTTCGCTGGACTTGTGAGAGAATTGTATACTGTCTCGAGGACAATAAAAGGAAGTTGATTCTCCATCAAGCAAAAGTCATCTATGATTTCATCTGCGTGTGTTCTAGTATTCTGATGGAAATATCTCCTACAAAAGAAAAATTAAGATGAAAATAATTAAAAAGAGCAATAATGTATAGAAAAACAAAATTGCAGCTGCACTAACAACCTCGTCATAATTTTTCAAATCGCAGGTATTAACTAAGTTGTAGTTACCCTGTATATATATACACACTTAAAGTTTCAAAAGTTATAAGAGCAATTAATCTTTCAGCTTCCAGTCTCTCCGCGGCACCTCGTAAATATTAATGTACTCATGTACTATGATAACTGCTATCCTAATTAATATATAGTCTGAAATGCCACGCCATTAGGTAGATATATAGAGAACATGTGCACCTGTAGTATTTAAAATGCTATTATGTATTATTAACTTAACCTCATGCCCTCCGTGTAATTTCATTTCCAGAGAAAACCATGTCTATATTCTAGTTTTTTACGTACCTCTCTGCAGAAGAGAATAACTCTAAGTCGGTAATGCCCTCCCAACGGGCGAGGATGAAGCATGCATCATTGAACAAAGACTTGAATAGCTCGTCATCATTCATCCCCTCGTTGACATCTTTGTCCTTCTCATTCTTCCCTCTAGAGCTTTTCCGCGGATCATCACCCTTCTCTGTTTCATAGTAGTAACTTATAACCTCAGCTTTCATTTCTTTGAACTCTGACTTTAACTTCCTTTCCATCTCCTCGTTTCGCCGGAGGTTTCTGTAGAACCTATTTTTACAGAACTCTCCACTTCTTGGCTTCTCTAGTGCAAGGCGTATGTTGTGCAGGCCGATGGACACAAATTTGGGAGTGTTCGAACCTTCACCCGGGGGCAGTTTTTCCTGTACCATTTTGAAGATGTACCTTTCTCTCTCCGAGCGTTTTGTTTTATTTGTGTTTACGGGAACACCTTCCTCCTCATCCCCTGGGCGATCGAGCCCACCCCAAAAAGGATCCATTTTCTTATCATCCTCATCCTGATCGCGTTTCGTATCCTTCACTTCCTGCGAGGAGTTGGCGGGGGCTTGTTGCTCCTCCGCCTCTGCGGCCAACAGTTCATCAGAAACAGCTCGCACTTTTTATTGGTTGCATGCATGTGCATCTTACAATACATTTCTTTCTCACGATATATATGTAAATATCTGATTCATTTTATACAATATATGTAAATATTCTAAAAGTAATACCGACTGCTTCATTAAGATACATATATATGTAGGATATATTTGTATTCTATGAAAAGTGAGATATATATGATCACTCGTACCAACTTGGGGATAATTTTGCGTGAATCACAATAATCCATCGTCTCATTGTAACAATATAATATCGTGCAATTGGTGAGCACATGGTGAAATTGGTGAGCACTCCCGCGCAATTAAATCTTAAATATTCATAAATAAATAAAAATATATATATATACCTGATTTTAAAGAATTTTTTCCAAATTCCGCACTAGTGCAGGGTAGATGGAACTTAAACTGTAATTTATTCCCTGTAATTAAGAAAGTAAACCATGAGTAATATAATATGGCGGAGGAGTATGATTGACGAGTATTCGTCCGTATAATAATACATGGTGAAATTTGGTGAGCATTCGCAGTAGCAGGCAATTAATCTTTAATACATATACATACCTGACCTTCGAGGATAATTTCGAACCTCCCCATCATGGCCTTCCTCGATTTGGATCATTGACTCTGCGAATCCTGCAAGCATTGTAGTTAAGAAAGTAAACCATAAGTCATTCAAATATCGTCACCAGACTTGTGTGATGATAAAGCTTATTATCATAAGAACCTGACCATTCTCCGTAGCTGTTGGCGGCACGAGGGTGTTCCCCACAGCGGAAGTGACATCGGCCTTCGCCATACTGCCGGACGAAGCAAACTGGTTGTTAAACGTATGTCGGCTGGCCGAGGGAAAACACCAGTCCTCCGATCGTCGCTGATGGGGACCGGGGCCAATGGCTCCTCTCAAACTCACCAACAACTTATAGGACAGGATCTGGGAAGGAAGAAGACGACGTGAGCTGAAATTTTTTTAATGCTAATAATTGAGGTGAGAGTTTGGATTCATCTCGTTTACTAAAATAACATGGCAGGAGTGGGCAGTGTTTTTAGCTCGTCACATGCAGTCCGGTCAATGGCAGTCTTTTTTTAATAGAACCTGCAACTACTCTGTTAATTACCACAACGGTCCGTCCTGAGCGTGCGTGTGTATATAATTATATATATATATACATATTCATATAGGCAACTAGTCTTTGTTAATTATTTAACGAATTACGATCGGGACGTGTGCATGGCATGCGATACTTGTTAATTAATCATCATCGCCTAATATTTATACGTGCCACCGCCACTTTATACGTGCCTAATATTTAATTAACTAAAAGCTACTCATAGTATCTTTATTCTTAAATAATGACGGAGACAGGTACGAAAAGTCAATAAGAAATGCCCCAAAGTTAAATAAATAATAGGATGAAACCTTGCGTCATTTACAATCGTACCTATTTATCCCTGAAGAATCTTTAATTTTTTTAAATCTATAGTTTAGAAATCAAGTCAGTGGATCTGTTTTTTTAAAATAGATATACGTTAGCTCCATGCCAGGTCCCACTATACTTATTGCCAGGTCCATCGTTTTGAGGGAGACATGAAATCCTCTAAGTTATAATACAGATGTGAGAGCTAATGATGCTCATTGGGTCTAAAGTTTACTTCATCCAAAAGATAATTAAAGAGATTAAGATGGATTCATCATTTTAAATATGATTTTAAATAATATTCTTATGAGCTAAAAAGGAAACATCTTCAGGTGAAATTATAAGATTCATCATTTTAAATATGATTTTAAATAATATTCTTATGAGCTAGAAAGGAACTAAAATAATTATCAGAACAACCCGTTAATTATTTAAAAGTAACATATTTTTGAAAGCGTCTCAGTATTACCATGAAAGTTGCCACCTCCAATAAATTATTACTTATAATAAATTAAAATTTTCGTTCAGCTTGTATAAAGTATATATATTTTTTAAGTCTTTTTCGTCTAATGTTCTGAGTGACCATTTCATCACTTCTATTAAACTAAATTTTGAACATTAATCTTTATCTTAAAAATAAAACAAAAAATTTAGAGTTTTGACGGTATTGATCAATTTAAATTTAATAATGCCTACGATAACTAGGAAATTTTTTTATAAAATTATAGGCCAAAATGACCGATCAACATGCAAAGTCTTCAGTATCCCGGTCCATCACTTACCCAATCGACCGTCGAAACCACCCGGCTCGCCCGCAATGAAGATTTTTGTTTTAATCATTCTCGTCACTTGTACCAGCAAATCAACAGCTTCCGGTGATGCTCGGGACCTCCGACAATTGACTCTCACCTGAGATCGAACTTGCCCGCTAAATGAAGTGGAATCGTCATCAATCGCCATCTCGATCAGCAACCAACACCTTCCTCTTTAATTCGAGGAAAAGAAACACCACAAGGAGGAAGGGAGGATGTCCTCTTCAATTCGAGGAAAGGCCGCAAGGAGGAAGAAAAGCTGCTGCATCTCTTTCATGTTCCTCTATGGGACATATACATTTCTAATAGAAGCTCAGGTGGTGAATCGATCCGTGAAGCGTGCCATGCAGCAACAGTGATCTCCAAAGTAGGATCTATTCTCCATCTGCATTCATTCAGCATCAGCGATTAGAATGAAAAAGAAGAAACAAAGAACTTATCGATAAATCAAAAATCAAATCGAAAATTACAAATGACAATAGAGTGACCAGAAATGTGGACTGACCCTTGTAGGAGGGAGAGAGTGAAAACTATAATAAAATAAACTCACAATAGAAGGAGAGATCGGAAGATCGAAAAATATTTTTTCTCTTTTTTTTTATTCATCTCTCAAATAAAATCATCAAGCCGTTTATATAGGTACGAAGCACTACTATGCCTATAACTGGAAAACTAATTAGTTCTAAAAAAAGTTTAAAAAATGATAGCCAAGTGTCACTCGGATTATCTCCTATATCTCCACTACCACTACTATCCCATATATTACTGCTTCTTCCTTTTAGTTTTTCATCCAAATAAAAAACTCATAAAATATAGCATTTAATGTTTATTCAACAAAACTCCCCCATAAACTTAAATGCTTCTACCATCCACCATGCCGATCATCTTCTTGCATTTGTCGAAATACACTTTTGGTAGCAGTTTTGTGAAGATATCCCCAACTTGATCTTGACTTGCCACATGCACCAACTCCACATTTTCTTCCTTCACATGATCTCGGATAAAATGAAAACGAACGTCAATGTGTTTGCTTCTTTCATGGTTCACTGGGTTCTTTGCCAACTCAATTGCTGACTTGTTGTCAACTTGAATTATGGTTGCACCTAGTTGCTTTAGTTCCATCTTGCTCAATAAATTTCTAAGCCATATTGCATGACATACACACCAAGATGCTGCAACATATTCAGCTTCACATGTCGAGAGCGTCACGATCGGTTGCTTCTTCGAAAGCTAAGTAAACACATTCGCTCCCATAAAGAACACATATCCTGATGTACTTTTTCGATCATCTATGTCTCCGCACCAATCACTATCAGAGTACCCAACTAGCTTGTAATCTTCTACTTTCGAGTAGAACAACCCGAGTGATACCGTTCCTTGGATATATCACAGGATTCGCTTCAATGCCTTCCAATGTGAATAAACTGGCTTCTCCATGAACCGACTTAGGATGCCGATGCTTAATGAGAGATCCAGCCTTGTGTATGTGAGATAGTAAAGGCTTCCTACCAAACTCCGGTATTTACTCGCATCGATACGTTCTCCTCCATCAAACTTCGATAGTTTTGTACTTGGTTCCATAGGTGTTCATACTGGGTTGCAATTTGCCATCTTGTATTTCTTCAAAATTTCCTTTGCATATGCCTCCTATGATATAAAAATACATATATCTAGTTGTCTGACCTCCTAGCCAAGAAAAAACTTCATCAAACCTGAATTTGTCATCTCAAATTCACGTGTCATTGTGCTCTTAAACTCTTCTATCATTTCATCATTGTTATCCATAAAAATTAAATCGTCAACATAAAGAGCAACAAATAACACGTTACCTCCATTCTTCTTTGCGTAAAGGGCATGTTCGTAGGGAGATTGCGTGAACCCGTTCTCCTTAAAATATGTGTCGATATGTGTATTCCAGGCTCGCGATGCTTACTTCAATCCGTAAAGCGCCTTCTTCAATTTTACCACTTTTTTCTCTTCTCCAATTCTCATGTACCCGGGTGGTTGTTCGATGTAGATTTCTTCTTCGAGCATTCAAGAATATCGATTTGACATCCATTTGAAATATCGGCCATTTGAATTGAGCAACGTTTGAAAAGAGTAATCAGATTGTCTCCATTCTTGCAACAGGAGCAAATACCTCGTTATAGTCAATTCCTGCCTTTTGCTTGTATCCTTTCGCAACAAGTCGCGCCTTGTATCGTTCTATCTTGCCTTGAGCATTCATCTTTTTCTTGAACACCCACTTCACACCAATAGGCTGACTTCCTTTCAGCAACTCTACTAGCTCCCATGTGTTGTTGCGGTCTATCGCTTTAATCTCCTCGTTCATAGCAGTTTGCCAGTTCTTGTCTCGTACCGCCTCTTCGAAGCTGATATTTTCAGCATCTGCAAAAAGACATACAAAATGCATCTCACTTGTCGAATCATATAAATCTTGCAAACTTCACATTTTGAGTTGTTGAGGTTCATCTTCATCATCAGTAGTTTCAGAATTTGTTGGTATGCTTGTTGGTGCAATAACTGATGATTCTTCAACTTCGATGATAACCTCTGTCGAATTGTTCCAATCCCATTCGCTTGCTTCATTTATTTGCACATCATGACTCACCAACACTTTCTTGTTTATCGGGTCGAATAGCTTGTACCCTTTAGTCTTCACATCATAACCAATAAAAATATATCTTTTGCTTTTGTTTTTGAGTTTCGTCCTTCGTTGATTCGGTATGTGTGCATAAGCCATACTACCGAACACTTTGAGATAAGAAATTATTGGCTTTTGTTTGCTCCATGCCTCTTGTGGTGTTTGATCATCTAACTTCATATGTGGACATCGATTTTGTACATAGATGGCACATTGCACAGCTTCTGCCCATAATTCCTTCAGCATTTTCTTGCTCTTGAGCATTGATCGAATCATGTCTAGAATAGTCCGATTCTTCCTCTCAGCTACTCCGTTTTGTTGAGGTGAGTATGATGTAGTTAGAAATCTCCTTATACCTTGCTCCTCGCAATACTCCATGAAGCCCGTCGACGTATACTCGCCACCTCTATCGGATCGTACGACCTTGATGTGTCTACCTGTTGCCTTCTCCACCATCACTTTGAATTTTTTTGAACACCTCGAATGCCTCAGATTTTTCCTTCAGAAAATAAACCCAAGTTTTTCGTGAGATATCATCGATAAAGGAAATAAAATATCTTTTACCGCTAAAAGATTCAGGGGTGATTGGTCCACATATGTCGGTATGAATCAATTCGAGAATATGTTTAGCCTGATATTCTGCCTTCTTTTGAAACGAAGTTCTCTCTTGCTTATCAAGCACACATTCTTCACAGAATTTGCCATGAAAGTCCATGTCCGACAGCCCGCGCAACATGTTCTTTTTTGCTATCTCTTTCAGACCACCGTAATTTAGGTGACGAAAGTGGAGATGCCACAACGTTGCCTTGTCTTTTACGTTGACTCGTAGACATTTTCCTTGCACACTTCTCAAATTCAATTTTTACATTCGATTTCTCCCTATCTCGACTCGAGCAACTAGTCGCCCTTGCTTGTCCTTCAGATGCAGTAGCCTGTCTTTTAAAAATATCGAGTAACCTTTCTCCGTTAGTTGCCCCATACTCAAAATATTAGTCTTAAGATCTGTACGTAATAAACATCTTGGATTGACCCTAATAAGCCATCCTTTTGTAAATAACAGACCGTACCTCGACCTTTTACCTCTACTTTTGATGCATTTCCAAATGACACATGACCATGATAGATCTTTTGCATCTCTTTAAATAGGTACTCGTGGCTGCACATATGGTTGCTTGCTCCTGAGTCGAGATACCATAGCATATCATTGTTGATGTTAACTTCATTTTGAGCCATCAAGAGAAAACCTTCATTTGCTTCGTCTTCCAAGGTTAGGTTGATTGTTTCTTCCACCTTTTTATCGGCACGACAATCTTTTTCATAATGCCTCACTTTACCACAATTATAACATTTGTCGGAGTTGCAATCCATCGCGTAGTGACCATACTTGTAACACTTGTAGCACTTGATGTTGGAATAGTTTGACCGGCCTCTTCCTCGACCGCGTCCTCTTCCTCGCCAATTTGGTTGGCTCGACTCCTTCATATTCATGCTCTCCAACTCGCCACGAAGGGTTTGGAGATGCACTTGTTTGACTCGGTTGGCTCCTTTGAATACTTTCTTTAAAGTGTCTCATGTGAACACTTTCTTTAAAGTGTCTCATGCTTCTTTTGAAGTAATTGCACCGGCAATCTTCTCAAAGCCCGACTCGTCAACAGCTCGAAACAACATGTATAATGCGGCTTTATCCTTCGAACGTGCCTCTTTCAATGCTTTGTTTTGAGCCGCCGTATAACCCATGGTACTTGCTGGTTTTTCGAAACCTTCTTCGACTGTCTCTCATGCATCTTGAGATCCAAGAAGAGCTTTCATTTGAATGCTCCAATTCTCGTAGTTTGCCTTTGTTAGTCGTGGTAGCGGCATTTGCCTGTTACAGACGCCATTGACTCTGATACCAATTTGAAAACTATAATAAAATAAACTCACAATAGGAGGAGAGATTGGAAGATCGAAAAATACTTTTTCTCTTTTTTTATTCATCTCTCAAATAAAATCATCAAGCCGTTTATATAGGTGCGAAGCACTACTATGCCAATAATTGAAAAACTAATTAGTTCTAAAAAAAGATAAAAAAATAATAGCCAAGTATCACTCGGATTATCTCCTATATCTCCACTACCACTACTATCCCATATATTACACTTTCTTCCTCTTACTTTTTCAACCAAACAAAAAACTCATAAAATATAGCATTTAATGTTTATTCAACAGAGCGGGCGTCCTCTTCCTCAACAAGGGAGCATCGTAGTCAATTATTTTCTTCACGCTATTCGTGCAAAGAAAGACATAAAGACATAGGATATTACAGAATGAAGCTCAGGGATGGCAATCATTCAAAATCGACGATGGCGGACGACGATAGCTAACTTGGGCAGAGCAGCTAATGGTCGCAATCATTTCATCGGAGCTAAAAGAAATGATGGAGCGTCGTCAGCATGGTTAGCGTGGGGCGAAGAAGAAACAAAACATGCCCATGCCATAGAAAGCAAGCTCGCGGATGATGGATCTTTCGTATCAACATCACCGGAGCCAAGAGACGACACGGACGGTGATAGAGAGATTGTCTAGTTCTGATGCTAGATGAAAACGAGAATGCATCGAGGCAAGGTGCTCGTGTCTTCGGTGTTGCTGGTGTTGGGCAAAGAGGGAGCATAGGGATTTGTGGACAAACCATCATTCGCCAATGTTTGATCTTAGGCGAGAGTCAATTGCCGGAGGTCCCGACTGTCACTGAAAGTTGTCATTTCGCCGGTGCAGGAGACAAGAATGATTAAAAAAAATCCTTCCTCATGGGCAAGCCGCGGGTAACTTCGACAACCAACTGAGCAAATGATGGACCGGGCCACTGAAGCTTTTTTTAATATTAAGCTTCAGTCAATGTGCCAACTTAGTACGTTGACTGATCATTTTGGCCTATAATTTTTTTTCCTAGTTATTGTGGGCATTGTTAAATTTAAATTAGTGGTCAAAAGCTCCAAAAAGTTACTTGACATAATATATTCTTTACCATCTTTTTTCCTATATAATTTTCCTATGTTATAAGGTGCACAGGAGACGGCAGAGAGACATAATATATTCTTCACCATCTTTTTTTCTATATAATTTTACTATGTTATAAGGTGCACGGGAGACAGCAGAGAGTGTGACAAATCACAGATTGGATAGAGTCGCATCGCCGCACGGGGAAGCTCATTCCTCCTTTTTATAATTAATCCACAACTTCCTCCCTCTGCCCTTCTATATATTGCCCTCATGAATGTCATCAATACATGCCGCTCGTCCAGGCCTCCAACACCCTCACCATCTTACCGGCACCGCCGGCCTCACCCTCTTCGTCGGCGGCCTCTTCTTCGATGCCTTCACCGGTCGCTTCTGGACCATCGTCACTGGCTCCCTAATCTATCGGCTCGACATGCTTCTCTTCAGCTATGCTCGTATCCGAGCTACTCATTAGATCATTTGCATAACATCCAAATTTATTGGCTCAATGGATCTACTATCTAAGGTTTTGCTAAGAGAATGATCACTCCAAATCAAATAATAAATACTGCTTGTCAGAGATATGCCTCGTAGCCACGCACTGAAATGTAACTACCTTGGCTATATTAATTACTAGATCCCTATGGAAGGCTCATCCTTGCTAACCATCTAAAAACTGCGATGGGTGACGACTACCTACTATATATATGGGTACTGAAATATGAATCACTAACCTATAGAAATATCCTAGACTATAGTGTCAATAGAAGCTACCAAAGCCATACTCCAATCCACCCCCTCATGTTATAGCAACATCTAGTAGAAATTTAGGAGACACCTTTTTATTTGGTACAGATGTATGAGCATCAGGACTCATCTCCAAGCATTGAAACATCATATCGCTATGTTGTGTTGTCATCACACCCCTAATGGGATGTATTTATGCTACCCTTTTGAGGGTGTTGGATGTCTTATATTCATGTGTTGAGTTGGAGTTTGATGCGTGAACTTTTTTTACTAATTTCTCTTTAAGGGTAATAGGTGTAGTATTTGGATTTTCAAGAAAATGCAGGTGTTTGATAATCTTTATGCGATTATAGGTGTACAAATGCAGGTGTTTGGTCACAGTCCAACATAACACAAGCAAAAGATCATAGCATGCATATAGGTATCAACAATATTCAAATTAAGCATAATATTCCAGAATAAATGGCATCCTAGAATTCCTAAGATGATTAAGCACTATCATTTTCATATTTGATGTCTAACATGCAAGACTAGCAATCATATACACAAGGATATAATCTACTCACAATTTATTTCATGTGCATAAGTGCTCATGTATTAAATAATTGTTTAATTCTAACTTGGAATAATAATGACTGCCACGATCCAATGTACCTAGGTATGTAAGTCGACATTTCAGAACCACCCAGATTATGCTAAGTCTAACCATGGCTACCTAGCGACATGCATATGTATCAACCAACTTTACCCGCAGCTATCTAAATTTCTTCATTCTGTTCATGGAAGCAATCAATCAATAGAAAACAATAGTCGCATGCATTCCACACTACCCCAGTAACTCAATTCAATTTTTGCAAAGCATAGCTCAGTAACACCACAGAAATCATGGCAAAAGAAACTAAGGAGATGCTTTCATGCTTGTGTACGAGCAGGGGAGAGAAATCAACATCAGAAATCCATAATGTTCAGGCATGCACACCATACTAGTTATCTCATCTCACAAGCATAACATGGATCAATACTGTCACCGCATCAACCACAACAAAAGGTCTAAAGCATGCCTTCGAATTGCATAAGAACAGGGGATGTCAAGACTTTGGTTTGTTTCCTACCTTACCGCAAGGGTATGACAAACTTTCCATTTTTCCCTTTCCCATTTCTTACACGTGCTATTGTAGAGGTAATTACACGTATCCCTACACATACATACACACACCTATACCCACCTATGCAACTAAATCATCCCAATCATTAAGTCATAGTAATAGGAATGAGGGAATAATTAAAAGGATATGATGACATATTTATACTTAGTAGTAGATTAGATTTTTAGGATTTACAAGTCAAGTTATAGCAATACATTCTGCATTAACAATATCGTTTACATTCAAAGTTTAAATTGAACATCAAACATCATAAAAAGATAATTTAAGTTTCACATAATAATCAATTCTAATGCTGTTTCACCTTTCACTTGTAGACTCTCATAGAGAATATTGTCTGTATGATAGTACATTGTAATTGAACCAGCTACCAGCCCATTGATCAACCATAGAGTCTTTAGATACCTTTTGTTTTAGATTTAACATCCACACTTTGGAACTATCCTCATAGTACTCCTTCAACTCATAGAAGGTGTTACTCAAATAGCTATGATCAAAGTTAATGAAAATATTGACAACGTCATCAGGCGATATCATAAGTTCAAGCATAAACTTAACGTAGGTCGCGAAATAGCTGCTATACAAATTAGATGGATTAAAAAATGTTAGCGCATGTTCAGAAGCTAATATATTTTGAAAGAAAACTGTAATCTGATGATCCACAACTAAGGTAGGAATCTCCAACACCCCATCGTGAAAAGTTATATCGAACATAGATTGACCCTCTTTCATACGCATCCTCTTCAGAGTTATACCTACATCATCTAAATATGTTGCCCTATGCTATTGGATCAATTTTCTTCTATGGAAGACTTCGTTGAGTGTTACTGTCCATTCATCTTTATCTTTTAGTAGAACAGAGGGTGTGAAGTACACATGATAGTAATGGATAAACTGATGGAAATATCTAGTCTTTGGACCATCTATTTCGAGGGCAGTGGGAGAGCCATCTAATAATGTATTCCTTAAAAACATAACTATTTTACTTCTAAGAGATGATCTTTGCTCTTCTCCACTTGTGAGAGCATTGTATACCGTCTCAATGACAATAAAGGGAAGTTGATTCTCCATCAAGCAAATATCATGCATGATGTATTATGAAGCTCTAAGTTCACAGGAAAATAGACCCTATAAGAGAAAAATTAAGATAAAAATAATTAAAAAAATACCAAGTATGTATAGAATAACAAAATTGCAGCTGCACTAACAACCTCGTTATAATTTTTGAAATAGCAGGTACTAAGTTATGTTGTATATATATATATTTAAATTTTTTGGGCAAATTAATTACCCAGCATGCAGTTAGGAAGAAATATAAATAGCATGCACGCTCAGCTTATATATGTATATATTTAGGATTTGCTAGAAATATATATAGAATGCATGCTCAGCTAATGTAGAACCCAATTGCTACGACTATATATGAAATTAAAGTTTCAAAAGTTACAAGAGCAATTACATTTTCAACTTCCAGTCGCTCAGCAGCACCTTGTAAATATTAATGTAGTATATAAAATGCGATTGTGTTTTATTACTTCATTTAACCTAATGTCCTCCGGTCTCCACTTGTAAATTCATTTATAGAGAAAACCATGCCTAGCTTTTTTACGTACCTTCCTCGAAGCTCTTCTTTCGACTCTGAGTCTACAATGCCCGCCTCCGCATGGAAGTTCGCCTCTGCCGATATATTATCCCATCGTAGTATCCGGAAAAAAGCCAGGACGAAGCATGCATCATTGAACAAAGATGCGAACAGCTCTTCATCACCGACCTCCCTCGTTTTATTCTGCACGTAGTAAGCCATAACCAAATCTTTGATCGCCAGGATCTCTTTCTTGCACTTCATTTCTAATTTCTTGTTTCGCTGGAGGTCTCTGTAGAAATCTTCGACATGGAGGATACAGCCTACGTAGTAGAGGCCGATGGACACAACTGTGGGAAAGTTTGAACATCCCTCCAGGCCCGGTCTCACTGTGAAGTTGCACTTTTTTTCTTGATCTGAGCGTGCGTCTAGACATATGTTCCATAGAGCAACTTGATCCTCATCGTCGAGGAGCCGGACCTGATTCCAAAAATCCTTTCCCCGAGCATAATCATCCTCATCAAAGTACATGTCCTTTTCTTCCTGCAAGGAGTTGGAGGGGCCTTGTTGTATCTCCACTGGCATCTCATCTTCTGCGGCCAACAGTTGATCAGAAACAGCTCGCACTTTTTTATTGGCTGCATGTATGTGCATCTTACAATTAGGATTTAATTAAAAAGCCCTCCCAAAGCTTTATTTCAAAATCTACCTACTCCTAGCACGCTTCATCCTAATTAATCAAAAACCTCACATGTGTCCACGTGCACCGAGACAGCTTTCTTGATAGCATCAACGAAAATTTCCATGCAGGAGGTAAAGTTTCAGATTATGCTGCAATGAATGAAGCAAGGTTTTAATTTAGATTATACCAAGTCCGGTTGTGGAACTGGGTAGAGGGAGTAGAGTCCAACTTCTAATTTTTTTTTAATAAATTAATTTTCATGCGATACTGCTTCTTAATTAATCATCACCCCTTTACTAATTCCAACGATTGCACGGAGCACTACCATGCTGTCTATACCTACGGCTACGATTTAACTGATTGAAAACTACACACCATATATTCATCATCTATATTTCATGAGTATTAAATTACCTGATTGTCGACGAATATTTTCAACCTCCACCGTCAAGCCACGGCTGTCATTTCTGCGTGCGCTGTAACTAAAAAACTAAACCAACAGCTTGCAACATGAATTCTAATTGCCACGTACGAGCCTTCCTCGGGTGATGAAAACTTTTCTTGATCATAGTAATAATAAGCGCCTCACCATCTTCTATCGCTGTTGGTGGCACGAGAGAGCAGCGCCGCACGGCAGAAATGACGCCGTCTTTCTCCGCCATCCCGTCGGTCATGACCAGTCGTCCGGTCGGGTTTTTAGCCTTACGCAGACTCAAAACAACCGGTGGAGGAGAAGACCGGTACGTCCTCACAAGATAGAAGAAATCGGAATCTAGTCAACTGCAAAGGAGCTATTACCTTTGAGCAAGAATCAAGGGGTTACTCAAAGCAATGATATTGCATCGGCCTAGTTTATAATTAAAAAAAGGGAATAAGAAAAAAGGAACTCCTGCAAATGAGAGCCAGGCTACCAAATTGCTCTTCGGCCAGGTTGAAACGGAAAGATATCCGCCATCTTTTCGCAGATTGTTCCTTTATCAAGCAAGGATAGGAAAATTTGAATTGGAGATTAATTACGGAAGCTCAACTTTGAATCATGAAGCATCCCCTCATTAATTGTCAGCTAATAAGAAAAACATAAGAACATGCTACAGGATTACATTTCGGAAGTGATGGATTTGGAAGGAAAGAAATCGCCGCTACCTCATGGGCGAGATAAGATCAATGTATAATCTCATAATTGGAGCAAAGAGTTAAAGCCAGTATGCAACTAGAAGCAGTCAACTCTAACAAGAAGGACGAGGCATGGATGCAAACTTCGCATGAGAAGATGAAGATTCAACAATAAAGTTCACATCTCTCGGGGCGCTACATTGTAGTAGATACAAACCTTCAAAGACTTATTGAAAGGGATGCCTCATGAAAATCTCCCATACATGATTTCCTAAGATTCTATAGAAATAGAAAATAAATTATATATAATATAAGTATAACGTAGGATACATGGGATTATTATCTTTAGTTATTATATTTAAAAAACATCTATGCTTTTTTGAAAGGTAAAGATATTTTTCTAATTTTAATTAAGTTAATTAGGATATTTCTTTGTAGATTATGTTCAATTTCATATCCTATGTATGGATTAAGACATAGCCTAGACTTTTATAGGAGACAATATTGGAAATTTTTTCCCAGAGGTTGCGAACTTTTCTTGGAAAAGAAGCAATAATGTTATTTAAGAAATAAACATGTACTGTTTTTGTGTAGTAACCGTGATGACACAAAGTATGTAACTGTTATCCAAAACAATTGAGAGTAAATCATAAACTATGTGGTTACTTAATATATAAGAATTGAGATTTTTTATTTTTGAATGGAGACTTTATAGTTATAAAGATTTCATAGAAAAAAGAGTTCGGCAAAGTAATAAAGATTTCATCTAAAACTTATAACAAGTTTTAAATACAGTAATTTTCATTTATCTAAAATTTAATTATAAATTAAATCAGAACTTAATATATTAAAATTATATTTCTAAATTATAAATTTCAAAAAAAAATTTATTATGCTTAAAACAGACTTCCATTTTATTTATCATTTAATTAATTATAAAATAAACAATAAAATAAGTAATGAAAATGAATATCAAATTTAAAAATAAAATATAACTCCGTTTTATTTATCATTTAATTAATTAAAATATAAATAATATAATGAGTAATAAAAATGAATAAAAAATATAAAATTATGATTAGAAGGAATCTAATTTTTATGAACAGTGATTCAATGATGAAGAAAAAGAGTTCTTAGTCAATTGTAGTGATAAAAAGTGACTGATCAAATTTCACTTGTCTTTTTTATTATTATTTATTTTAAGAAAAATCTGGTCTTGTCTCATAAGAGTAGTCTGCTCTTTTCAAACTTTTATTATTAGGTTAACTATACACTCCACATATCTCTAGTGATTCAAATAGTATTTTTTTCATCAAACTTAAATCTCTTGGTTATGATGTGTCAATCAAACAGAAATTCTATTTTATGGGGCTTCTTGTTTTCCTTCTAGTATTCAATGTTGTTATTTTGTTTCTTGAATAGTTAGAAAACTTTCAAATTATACCAAAATGAATTCTTAGGTGGGAAGATTCCATCAAGTTGGAAGCTCTTATCATTCAATTTAATTAATTATTTGGAAGTCGGATGATGTCCAGTAAGTCATGGCCATCCAATGTAGTCATCATCAGCAAACCAAAATGATAAGCAATGCATGCATCAACCGGAAGCACCCAACATGCACTTGGTCAAGCAAAAGGGTGATTTCAGTCTCCTGCAAACTCCAAAAAGCAGATGTTTAGCATTTTAGCTATCTTAATGTTCTTTATCTTGCAAACACCTCCATTGATATCCAGCCCGATGGCCTAATCAATATCTGCCTGGTATTGTTCAACTTGATGGAGGTGTATAAGCCGCCGCCATCCAAGAGGGGCCTTTGCCCATCGGTCTACCCATCTGCCTAGTATAAGCAGATTCTTCTTTTTATCATCAAAATCTTCTCTTTTATCTAGAAATACAAATAGGCCCTGCCCGGGGCATCTGGCATATCCTACAACTAGTGCCATACTAGATTAGACCTTAAGATTGAAGCCCACTGGCCAACACGGCATAGCACGAGTAATATATATATTAAATTTTTTAGTAATCTTGAAAAGTGGAATGATTATTAAATTTTACTTCTATAATGACGAAGTGACTTTAAATCTCGCTGAAAGCATATATTTTAACAAGCCACAGGTCGTGTCGGGCGGAGCGTCGAGCAAACCGAGTCGTGCGGTATGTTACAGTGTCGTACCTTGGTAGGCCGTGCTTGGATTTAGCCCGACACAATTCTTCCGCGGACCATGCCGGGTGGAGTGTCAAGCCGACCAGACCGTCCCAAGCATGACATGAGCCTACTTGCGTGTCTAGTTTTATATCTATCACTCTGTTAAGTTGCACTCATAAAATGATCATTTCTACTATTATTTTGTTATTCAATTTTTACCCCTTCATAGTGTACACTACCGGTTCTACCATTATTTTGCTATTTACTTCTTGCCCTTCATAGTGTACACGACTTATATGACAGTGCAAATCACAATAATTGTAGAAGCCACCAATTGCCATTCACAGTGTACACGACCAAATTTACCATTATTTCACTATTCACTTCTTGCCCGTCATAGTATACAAGACTTGTATGATAGTACAAATTACAGTAATTGTAGCAGCCACCAACCCAATGATCAGCCACCATGGCTTGAGATATCTTTTTTTAAAATCCAATATACACATTTTGCAATGATCATTGCAGTAGTCCTCCAAATAGTAGAAGGTCTCCGTCAAATAGGTATCATTCAAGTTGATATCAAATCTTTTCTTGAACTCGGTAAAGACCTCTAAGACGTCCTCATCTTTGCCAAGATAGTTATATATGATATTTTTCTTTACTAGTATGGTAACATCAGCAACCGATGTCATAAGCTCAGCAATAAACTTAATGTAGGCTGTGAAGTAGCTGCAATACCAATTTAATGATTCAATAGATATCAACTCATGTTCAAAAGCTAATATATTTTGAAAGAGTACCCTTGTGTGACGACTCACAACTAAGGTAGGAATCCCCAACACCCCATCTTTAAAAGTTATGTCCAACAAAGATTGACCCTGTTTCCGACCCATGCTCTTCAAAGTTATACCTACATCATCCAAATGTGTTGCCCTATACCACAGGATGGGCACGTTCGCCATCAGTTTCAATTCACCTTTAGGCTCTAACAGAGCAGAGGGCGTAAAGTGCATATGATAGTAATGGACAAAGTGATGGAAATCTTCAATCTCTGAACCATGTATTTTGAGGGCAGTAGGATAGCCAAGCAATAATCTATTCCTTAAAAACCCAACTATTTTTCTTCTAAGAGATGATCTATAATCCTCTTTACTAATGAAAGCATTGTGTACTCTCTCGATGGCAATAAAGGGAAGTTGATTCTCCATCAAACAAATATCGTGTAGGATGTCCCTACAAAAGAAAAATTAAGATGAAAATAATAAGAAATACCAACTATGTATAGAATAACAAAAGCTGCATCATCAACCTGGTTAAAATTTTTGAAATCGTGGGTATTAACTAAGTTTTAGTTACCGAGTATATATATACATGCTTCAAAATTTCCAGCTAGATAATTACCCAGCATGCAGTTGGGAAGAAGTATATATATAGCATGCTCGCTCAGCTTATGTATATATAATTCAAGTTTCAAAGGTTATAAGAGCAATTACTCTTTCAACTTCCAGTCGCTCAGCAGCACCTTGTAATTATCAAGGTACTGATGTAGTAGGATAACTGCTAATTAATATATATTCTGAAATGTGAGAACCAAATAATGCATATGCTCATGTAGCATTTAAAATACTATTATGTTTTATTACTTCACTTAACCTCATGTCCTCCGTGCTCTACTTGTAATTTCATTTCCAGAGAAAACCATGTATACTTTCTAGTTTTTTTACGTACCTTTCTGGAAGAGATAATAATTCTTTTAGCTCTCCCTCGGAGTCTAAATCGATAAGGGCCGATATATCCACCCACGGTACTATTTCGAAATAAATGAGGAGGAAACAGGCATCATTGAACAAAGACTTGAACAGCTCTTCATCACCGATCTCCTTGTTGACATATTTGTCCTCAACACCCTTCCCTTTAGAGTTTTGTTTCAGCTGATCATCAGTCTTCTCTGTTTTATAGTCCACGTAGTAAGCCTTGACCTTATCTTTCATTTCTAGTATCTGTGACTTGAACATCGTTTCTGTCCTCTCATTTCCAAGGAGGTGTCTGCAGAACCTGTTTTTATAATCCTCTCCTCTTGTTAGCCACTCGAGGGCATGGCGTCTGTGGTAGAGGCCGATGGACACAAATTGGGGAATGTTTGAACCTTCTTCACTCAGGCGCAGTTCCGGCCGCACTTTGTAGATGCACTCCTCTCTAACTGAGCGCTCGCCTCCTTGTGGTCTACGATATACCTTTCCATTGATCTGAACGTAGTACGCATAGTTTTGCTGACGGTCGTGATTCCGAATATCCATTTCCAGAACATCCTCATCCTGAGAACAGTACATATCATTTACTTCCTGCAAGGAGTTGGAGGAGGCTTGTTGCATCTCCACTGATACATCATCCTCTGCGGCCAACAGTCCAGCTCGCACTTTTTATTTGTTGCATACATGTGCATGTTAGAATACATTTCTTACAATGTATGTAAATATCTGATTCATTTTATACAATATATGCAAAAATATTCTAAAATTAATACCGATGGATATTTGTCTTGCGTGGATCCTAATAATCCATTCTCATGTTATGATAATATCGTTGAGGATTATGATTGATGAGTATTCATTCGTATGAATACATGATGAAACTGGTGAGCACTCAGCACGCAATTAATCTGGAATATTCATAAATAAATAGATAGATATAACATACCTGATTCTGGATAATTATTTCCAACCTCCCCGCCATAGCCGTCCTCGTTTCGGTCCAAGATATCGTTCTTCGACTCTATGATTTTTATACGCACTGTAATTAAGAAAGTAAACCAAATCAGTAATACAAATATCGTCACGGGACTTCGTGACGATGATAAAGCTTATTATCATAAGACCCGCACCATCCTCCGTAGTTGGTGGCACGAGGGAGCGCCTCATGGCGGAAATGACTTCGGCCTCCGCCATACAGCCGGCCACAACCAGCTGGTTTGTCAGCCGTATGTCGACTCGAAGAACCGACGGGGCTGAGGGAAAAGACCAGTCCTCAGTCGTCGCTGATCGGGACCAGGGCCGATGGCTCCTCTCAGTACACTCAAGACCAACTTATAGGACCTCGGAAGGAAGAAGACGGTGCATGTAGCATCTATACCTACAATTTACTTAATTGAACGCTGCCCACCATATCTTTATTTTTAAATGATGACCGAGGCAAGTTTGTAGCGTCGATTAGAAATTACCCAAGATTAAATAATAGAATGAAACCTCGGGTCATTTATAACTGTATCCATTTATCCCCAGGTCCTTTTTATATCTAATAAATTGTCGTGCAGCTTTAATTGATTGAAGAATCTTTAATTCTTCTTCTAAAGTTAGGTAAAACTTAAACGTTCATGTGTTGTTTAGAAATAAAATCAGTCTATCAATTTTTTAAGATAAATAAATGCATTAGTCGCCATGCCAGGTCACACGACAGGTGATGCCAAATATTTATATTATCCTACGCTTAGGAAGGCGTATAATATAAGAGGAGCGTGACCTGAACTTGGCATATTGTTCTGCTAACATTTATTTTTCAGTCGTCTATTTGATGTCGTCGAATAAGGAGGGGTGGCTACCCAAATTGGTTTTTGGCATGTGAACCCGTTTAACCTTTGTTCTAGTGAACAACTAGTTAACGTTGCATTCTGGTTTCGGTGTCAAAAGGAAAATAAAGTTCTGGAATAAGTTGTATTTAAGTTCATTTCTACTGGTTTACTAATATGGCTTTCTTTAATTAAAAATAATATATAAAAATTTAGATAAAATATTTTTATTATTTTAAAATTTAAAAGAACTTAACTATGATAATGGATAGAGGATAAACAATAGAGAGATTGAATGTAATTATTCATTTTAAATATATATATTATAATTGGTTTTAAATTAGAAACTATTAAAATATATAACAAAAGAAGATAGAACTAGACTACCTCCATTCTAATAAGTAATTATGGGACTTGGTTTACGAGTGATAGAGTACAGGTGCACTTGATTAGGCTCTTTGGTTATAAATTTAATACTCAGCAAAATTTAAAAAAAGTTAGAAAGGATCGAAAAGGTAAGAAAAATTAAAAAAAAAGTTACAGCACAGCCTGAATTCATATGGTAATAACAACTCACCATGAGGTTCGCAAACAAAAAAAGATTTTTTTAACATTACATGTAAATACAACACAGCATGAGGTTCACAACCAAAATAAAAAAAATTACATTACATACAAATTAGAGAAAAATAGAACACATCTTCAAAGGAAACTAAATGAATTAAACAAAAATACAGAAATACAAGTAGATACCATCGTTCTTTTCTTGCTTAATTTTTTTGTTAGATTGTTTTTCATTAAAAATATGATTGTCTTGGTCAAAGAAAAAGTAATTGTGACTGCCGCTACGCCTGACAATACTTGTGCTTTAAGTCTATAACACGGGAGACATGTAACACTCTAACTTATAATACAATACAGAGATGAGAGGTAATAATAATGCTGGTTAGATTTAAAACTTACTTCATCCAAAAGATGACTAAAAATATCTGAGATTGATTTATTATTTTCCGTTGGTCTATTCATCCAAAAGATGACTAAAAAGATCTGAGATCTATTTATTATTTTCCGTTGGTTTATCCATCAAATTGGAGCTTACTGATTATGAAGACAAATTCTCTTATGAACAATATACTTTATATATATAATGTCACACCTCGACCCACAAGTTAGGTACGTGGCAACCGCCGTATGGATCCGAAAACACATACAAGGCATGAGATGTGCATCAGAAGTTACTAAATGTAATAATAATATCAACAAGATCTGCATTTATAGTTTCTTTTGTACGGTCCCGATATAGATATAATACATTACTACATTTAATAATAAATGAATCTCCATACGAATGAAGAAAACTTCTGACGTCTTACTTGTCGTCAACGATCTTGACTCTTATCCTAAGTCTTGCACATACATTGAACGTGATGTGCTCAGCCTTTCGACTTAGTACGAAATTACGGCTCGAAATCATAGTAAGGAAATCAATATTAGAGAGAAGATTCTAGGATGTCTTTGTTTTATTAATTATCACATTATAAGTTGGTAGAGTAGATGATATCATCAATAATTCATGTAAAGTATGAGAGTACACCTAGTCATATGTCTTTAATTTGTTCTCTATGTTATCAATATGTTTGTGTCACTAACAAATGTCATCTAGATTTCATTTATCTTTGTATCAAATATCTTGGGTCGCCGGCCTATACTTAAAGAAATTCCTCCATCGAGGACTTCCCATAAGCCCATTAGACAGGATCACCTCACACTTAATATATCCTCGGTCACAGCTAACCGAAATCATAATAACCCTAGGATCTGGACTACTCATCCGATCGTCTGGAGAATATATAGGATGATGGTCGTGTGGTCTACGAATCCATTGTCTAAGGCTTAAGGGAATCACTGTCCCAACTCAAAAGCAATCAATGTTAGCCGAGTTGACTGTCAATTCGCACAATGGGTTTGAGGTACCTCAACCATATTTTTATTGAATCATTGGAAGATTTATCTCCGTTAACCATATTAGGACCGTCACGGTGACGTCCCATCATTATACGTGCAGGTAATAGTATTAGGGTATGAACCCACTCTGCTTTCTGATCTATCTTGACCCTGGAGTTAGTCTAGTCTATTTCTCAACCAACTCTCAATATTTAAGCTATTTGTAGCCTCGAGAGTGGTGTTGGTGATTGAACATCACTATTCGAACATTAACAGTTTGAAATGTCATCTAGGGTGCATTATTGACACCCTCTAATTATAATTTAGTGATGTCGTTAAGATGTGCTAGTATCATGTATTTCATATGTCTCTATACTACAGTGTCATGAATTATTCCTGATACTACCTCATATATAATGACATAAGTTTTTAATATTTAATTTTATAGTCTTCCACATGACAGTAATATAACATTCAAAATATATGAGAAAACAAGTAACATATAGAAAAATTAATAAAGTATGCAAGTACTACTAAGCAACATAGTATATGACATATCAATCATGCTCCATAGCGTATTTAATCTAATATGCATATTTCATAGTATTTATGTAAACCCCCACTTTTATATGGTTTAATTATTATTTTTTTAAAAAGAGAGAGATTAAAATTTTACTTATGTTTAGTTTTGTGTGGAAGAGGGTTTGAGAACTTTTAAATTGGGTTAGGTCCAACATGGTGACATTAGGTTGATTTTTGGATTAAAAAGGATGTACTGGTAATTTATTAAAATTTATAGGGACCTAGTTGAAATTTTATTAAAAATAGAGGGACTTAGTTGAGATTCAATAGACTCGAGGGGGTGAACTGCATAAGTTCATTGGTCACATGCTGCTCACATGGTCGAGCCGAACCGGTTTATCTAAACCAGCCCGCCCGAACCGACCCAATTAAGCCGGTTCGCTCGAACCGACTCATGTGGACAAAACTCACACATTGCGAAGAACCCTAACCATTTCCCCCAAATCGCATCTCCTCCACCCTTGCTCGCGTCGCCCTCGTCCCTTTCCTTTGTGCGACGCCCATACCGTTGTTGATCCGGCGAACCTGGGTTCTTTGATGCCACTGTCGTTTGCTAGTGATGATGTTATGATGTTGGATTAAATTAGGGAATAATAGCTTAGATTTCATATTGACTTGGACTTGAAAATGTAATTAGTTTTGGTTTAAGAATTTGATTATTCTAATAAACTAGAGGTGATGAAAGAGGATTAAAAATTCAAAGTATTGAACTTGAGTACGAAGTTGGGTCTATTAGTTGAGTTGGGTTAACTAATTTAAATTAAGCCAAATTAAGCACATAAGTTGAATCATTGGTAATTAAGTAATCTTTATCATATTAAAATTAAGAATATTTATATATTAAATGAAATCTTTATTGTTTTAGGAATATTACTCTGACTTGAGAGCTTTGTATTATTGATATATCTGGGTTGGTTTTGAAGCTCAGATCCTCATCAGGTGCGTTGGTTCATCGCAGTAGGATTTAATTCAGCCTAGAAAAAATCTTAAAAAGATTTTATTAGAAAATTCTTGGATGCCTTGAAAATAAGAAAATTTATGTTTACTAAATATATGATAACATGCATGCTAGAATAATATTTAGCGTGAATTATATGTCATAGGTATATTGTCTAATATTTGATATGTTTTATTAAGTTCTTTTACATACTGCTTTATTTTTCCTTGTTATATGATATGCTAATACCTTGTTAAAGAAGATAAAATATGGAGGATGTAGTATCAAGAATAATTACCTGACACTCTAATTTAGATAGAGACATATGTAACATATGATACTAGCACCTCCTACGGACATCACTAGATCACAAATTGTGAGGGTGTATTAGTAACACACCCTAGATGATAAATCGAACCCTTAGTGTTCGAATAATGATATTCACTCACTATTACCACTCCTGGGGCTACAAACAACTCAGATACTGGAAGTTGGTTGGGAAATGGGCTAGACTAACTCTAAGGTCAAGATAGACCAGAAAGCGGAGTAAGTCCATACCCGGATACAATTACCCACACACATGACGTTGAGCGTCACCGTGATAGTCTCGGAGTGGCCAGCGGGGATGAACCCTTCCAAGGATTTAGCAAGTATGTAGTTGAGTTAGCCACAGCCCATTGTGCGGATGCGAGCTCAACTCGACCAACATCAACTGCTATTGAATCGGAGAGGTGAATTCCCTTAAAGCCTTAGACAATGGATCCGTAGACCGTACGGCTATGATTCTAGACGTTCTGCAGACGATCTGATGACTAGTCTGGATCCTAGGGTTATTACTTAATTCGGCTAGCCGTAGCCGATGACATATTAATTGAGGTGACCCTGTCGACGGACAGTTGTGTAGCGCTACACGGTGATGTTGTGACCTGTATTGGGATTCCAAGGGGAAAGGTACGGGCACAACGGGTTTCGCTGGGACGGGGTGTAGGGATCGACCAGTGGGACAGTAGAGAGAGACACACGATCATCCGATCTCTCTGCCAACATTCGTGCAGTGGGCATAGGTAGAGACCTAGACATTTACGACACGGATGGGCTTATGGGAATCCCTGATCAGGATATCCTCTGAGCACATGCTGGCGGCCCGAAGTACTTGACATAAAGATAGGAATATTCCTAGTTGACGTATACTAGAGATACATACATTTATGCAATATAGATGACTTTTACTAGTGACAGACATGTTGTTCAACATAGATGACAATTAGGAACATATACAGATTTATACAAATAGTTAGAGCTTGACATTGTGAATGATATTATTTACGCCAAAATGTTAATAACTGAAAAATTTATAAACCCAAAGGCATCCTAGTACTTCCCCCTAGTGTTTGATTTCCTATCTACGATTTCGAGCCGTAATTTTGCACTAAGCCGCAAGGCTGAGCACACCGCGTTCAATGTGTGTGCAGGTGTGTTAGATGATCGATCGGGATGATTGATGAAAATGAGTCTATCGATGAATTTACTTTTATTTATCGATACTGTTATCATAGAATTATAGTAGGTTTATCGGGACTATGTAGTAGTATTGAGTTAGATGATTTAATTGTATATTCCGCTGTGCTGAGATGATGCATATGGATTATATTTATTACTTAAATATCTTGTACGGGTCCTTTGGGCTCATATGGCGATTGCCACATGGGCGTGACAATTTAACAAGTATAAGTTAATTATTTTAAGACATCCAATTCTTTCCTAATAGAATCTTTTTAAGATTCTCCCTAACAAGAATATAATCCTACCATGATGAACCAACGCACTTGATCGAAGTCTGAGCTTCAGAACCAATCCAATTGAAGCTCACGTGCCAAAATAATATTCCTAAATAATAAATTTTATTTAGAATAAATTTAATATCATTTCTACGAATTATTCGGATAGAAATTTAATTAATTGAGAACCTAAGTTATCTAATTAATTTAGCTCTATCCAAATTAATTATCTAGATCCAATTCAATCCACCTAGCTCATGTTCCATTATAACGCCCAAGTCTCAAACATGGAAACCCAATTATAAATTCATAGCATCTTTTAATTATTCAAATCAAATCAAGTACTACACTAAATTTTACTAAGTAATCATATAAAATTAAATTACTAACTTAATCAATTAAATTAAATTTCTAACATCAGTTAATTAATCTTGATTGTCGTCAAATATAAATCTCCAAATAAATTAATCAACTTTAAATTCAACTAATCCTTAAATCCAACTAATCCAACATAATTAAATCATTGAACCCAAACCAAGACATTAGCCCAATTTAACTAGTCCAACTCCTCCTTCATTAACTCTACTTTATTAGATTTATCCAAGTCAACATCAATACTAACTAAGTTCTAAAAAAAAACATCAATACTAACTAATTATTCCATATTTCCACTTAATATCAAGACATGATCATTATCATATAGAATTCACAATAATTTTTCTAGTGCACACCATTATTCAATTCTCTACCTTATCACATTGCATGCACCATATAGAGAGTTTCTCGTAGGGAAATAAAAAGGAGGTGGGGGAGTGCACCATATAGAGGAGAGGAGAGAGTATCTCATAGGGAAATGAGGAGGTGGGGGAGATGATAGTCAATGATCAATTCTTGAAGTTCGCTCCTATCTTCAACTCCTTCCTCATTTCTATTACTTTGCCACCTCTCCACCAATTCCTTAATTTCACTCGTCTAAGTCAAAGATTACTAGGAAATTCTTAGAAATCAATTTGCTGGCGATGAGGATGGACAAAAGGGATTGAATTTGGGGGATTTGAGTTTTTGGCCAAAACTTTTCCCTCCTTTTGAAATCCACCTCTATGATGATGTTGCATAGTGAGGAGAGAATGAAATGAACAAGGACTAGTTTACATATATTCTAGCCAAAATAATTCATATGATTAAATATCCACTTCATTATTTCCATATCATTTTGCCGGAAGAAAAAAGAATAACTCCTCCCTAATAATTCTAAAGAAACTATCAAACTTTTGTGAAGATTTATCATCAACCTAATAGTTCTAATTTAAGCCTTTTGTAAATCGGATGATCACAAATCATTAATTTTTTCCATGAATAAATCTTTCAATAATTACATTCTTAATTTCACCTCATCTAAGTTATTCAAGTCTATCCTCATCTACAAATGTTAATACTTTATTTTTTTTATATTAATACTAATGTGAAGTTAACATAGAGATTGTAAATCTTACGTCAGTATTAGTGTTAAAATATTGGTTTAATGGTAATCATTTTTTTAAAATACCAAGTTTTGTTCATAAAAGGATATTAAAGGATTTATTTAAAAAACGATGGGTTGTATATGTTAGCTCTTTATGCATGAAAATCACGTTGTTATTTATATATTCTGTTTATAGATGTTATATTTTTATTTTTACCTTCAATTTTTTAAAACTAGAGTACATTTAGCATGGACATATTATTAATGAAATCTATTTTCTAATTTTTTGATCATATTGTATAAGGTAATTAAATAATAGTTCCTTGTATGAATAATTTAAATATATCTTCATAATATAAATTTTATATTTTTAGTATGATGTGAGAAAATTACTTACTTTCTTATTGTAGTTACAATGATAATACTTTGTACTAGAGAATGTAAGTTTAATACCAATAAATGTATAGTCTTATTCGCTGCACTAATGTGGAATGATAATCTTATTCCTACACACATATCTCACTTTTATTTAGCTGCACTCAAATATTGTAGGGGCACTTATAAAAATAAGGACATTAGAAACTCTTATCAGGATTATGAGAACCATCATAATTCTAGAGTTATATACAAGGACTCTTCCTCCTAAAAGATTTTCAAAACTCTCATATACTTATTGTCTATTCTAAATATATTTAGTTATTTTCTAGGAGCTCCTTTTATATATCTCACAGTTTGATAGTACATCCCTGTGCTCTCTTCTTTTAAGAAACCTTCCAACTTCAAAATAAGTCAAAAGAGATATCATCTACTTCTTAAAGTCTTTATCATATTCGTTTGACTAAGATTATTATTGCTTAAGTTGGCTAGGCCCTAAGTTAGATTATCACTCTAATCGAGCATCAAAAATAAAGTTGCACATGCATACTTGTATAGCCTTGTGCTCTAGTACCATTATGCCTCGATAGTGCTTGAGCCTTGGGCCAATCTGTACTGCTTTGTCTGTTTGTTTACAACTCATATCATGTCCAACTCCATCACCTAGCAGTATAATACTTTGACTCATACATGATAACTAACATGGAGATGAGAAACATCAGACATTGTATATAGTTCGATTACTTTATTCTTTTCTATATGATAGGGGATGGTGAGACTTATCATATCGTTAGTTATATGTCAAATTTTTTCTATTGGCCACTTATGAAAAAGGAGTCTATCAACTAAGTTTGAGCTAAAGAGGGATAAGTGTTGCAATTTATTCATAAAAAAAAAAGATGCCTTGATGCTACAGACTAAGATGTACAATGTAGAGAGCTCATGCTCCAACATGTAGACTAGAAAATTAGACGTTATTTTTATTAATCTTCGTCAATCAAACTCTTAACACTTTTGGCTCAAAAATGGAATAGCAAAAGGGCCACCTATCAAGCCACTGGAGATGGCACTATAAGTTGCCTCAGTCGGGTGAAATCCCTCCTAGGATGCATAGTTTTCTGGGGTACTGCAAACAGGTCCGCCCTCATCACATCGGCGTCCATTTCCTCCACAGCACGCAGTTAATGGCACGTTAATATCTGCAAATTAATTAACTTGTAAATAATTGATCTACTAAACATTAATATATTTGCATACGACTAAAAATACATCTTAGAATAAAACTTGACCGAATTATTGTTGGTTGGAAAACATCGTCTCTCCGGCTCCAAAATAACCCGCATACACAAGGGTAGCACCGACATTAAACCCCTTGAGTCGATCGATCTCATCTTTGAGCTGCTTACTGTAGTATTCAAAGAGATCATTCAGCCACATGATGCAGCCACTCGCATCGTAGTCTTTGGTGTTATTGCTACGATACTGGTTGAGCCATCCCGGAATGCATCAAACGGTAGATTTCCAGGAACAATGAACGTTTTTGCACCAGCATTGATCAAAGCCTAGTACGATGAATTCATAAAAGTGAGCCAAAATCCATGATATAGAGATTTCTTAGCAGATATCGATCGCATATAAGTCTTACAGTAACAGTGGAGCTGATTCGCCGAATCACTGCTTGAAAAGTATCCGATTTGATATTATCTACCGGTAGGCTCTGAGAAAGAGCTGCATTCAATTCATTTCCTGCTGTCTCCCCCATCATAATTAAGGACTTGCCCAGGAAATTAGGATCTAAAAAATATATTTTATATGCATGAGACTGATTAGTTGTATGAACAACATTTTCAAATTAGGAAATGGAGTTGAAAGAATAAAATTATTACCCTGGAGGGATGGGGTGGATTGAAGGAGGTTGTTGAACCAGCCACGCTGAACGGACGAGTAGTTTGCCCACCCGGTAGTATTAATACCGAAGGTTGTTACCTCCTCAGGGTTCAACACTGTGGCTCCTGAGAAGGCAAAATTGGCTCCTTGGGAGAAATCTCCTCCCCCTTTGTAGGCTGGCACCAGCGGCAGCTCAACAGCTTGTGCTGCATTCATTCCATCATCAGCAACGCAATACGCAACAAGTTCATTGATCCAACAAAGCATATGTTTGTCATAACTCTATATATATTACCGATGAAGTCGATGATGAGCCTGCCATTGGAGAAGCGGCCGGTGGCCTTATGGAAGTAGGTCATCCCCCATGGCAGTCTGCTGATGGATGTGTTGGCATAGGCGTTGATGAAGTTGCTGATGTCCTGGAGCGAGTCGCCGAAGGCAAAGATGGAGGAGAAGCAGCTGGTTGCGCTGCCGTGGTTGGCCTGGAGGAGAATGAGGAGGAGGAGGAAATCGGTGGTGGTATAGGAAGCCATTTTGCCTTGCACTTGCATGCTTACCGACTACTTAAATTTTACCTGCGTTTTTATAGGGATGGTGCATGTGAGAGAGCCTTTTTAGAGGTTGATGCTTGATTTGGAATCCTTTTTTTTTAACATCTAGGAGAATTAATTTGGCGGATTCGATCAGGAATTAATGCAATCAGATTTTGTAACGCACATTTGGAGAGGAATGGATCGTTGTAGATTAAGCCTCTGCTGTCTATAAGTCACTGGTCTAGTCTCAGCTCTCTTTTTTTAATTTAAAAACAAAAGAATAATTTTACATAATAAATGTTTTTTTTACACAAATCATATTGATGCATGCAAAGTTTCCTTAACTGTGTTTGTGTGCGTGTTTTATTAAAAAAATCTTATATATAATTTTGTAAAATAAATAACCATAAAGATCCACACTATTTGATATTTCTTTTTGGAAATAAAGAGATTTTGACCATATGTAAGAACTATTTTTATTATAAAATCTTCTAAAATATACTCTGATATTTTCACTTTTTCTAGAAATATTTTTGACAGTCATGAATCATATATACACATTATTTAATCTTTTATTTTATCCTTCCTTTTCATTGATATAGTAGTAATATTGATTTAGTTAGATTCCTTTTCCAGAATGAAAAAGTCTGCAATCTTCGAATTAATTGAAAGGTTTTTTTTAGAATTATTTGGATACTATTATTTCTGCGTATACACTAATTAAATTGCTTTTATATGTGAATTGATTTAATTGCTTACATGCTAAATATACTGTCCAACTTTATTTTTGAATCTGAAAGACTGCAGTAACTTCATATAAATTTTAAAATCTAAACTTTACTTCTCCACTTATTTTATCTACGTTATACTTTTTAATAGTATTTTTTTACCATATTTAATAGAAATAATAAATGATGGAGGAGGGGATGTGAGTATTACGTGCAATTATATTTGATAGAATGATGTTGTTACAAGATAGATTGCAGCAGGTAAATAATGGGATGGGGTGAGCAATTGAATCAGCTATTTACTGAGGACCTTTTTGTTTTTAATTCTCAACACTTTTTGCTCAATAATGGAATGGTAAAAGGGCCACCAATTAAACCAGCAGAGATGGCACTATAAGTCGCCTCAGTGGGGTGAAATCCCTCCCAAGAAGCATAATTTTCTGGGTTACTGCAAACTGGTCCGCTCCCATCACATCCATGGCCGTTTCCTCCACAGCATGCAGTGAAAGGTACAGTAATACCTGCCAAGATTGGAATCTTAGTAGGATATATATATATATATATATCGAATCAAACTGGAGGAACAATTAGGCACCAAAGAAGAAGCTTACCGAATCCTTTTTGGTTAGAGAACATCCTCATTCCAGCGCCGTAGTAATCAGCATACTCAATGGTGACACCGTGATAAATCTTCTTCAATCGATTAATCTCATTGATCAGATTATAATTATGGTACTGAGAGAACTCATTCAGCCATATGATGCATCCATTTTGTTCATAGTCTTTAGCATTACTGCTACGATACTGATTCAGCCATCGTGGAATACATCCCATCGGTAGATTTCCAGGAACGATAAAAGCTTTTGCACCGAGCGCAATTAAAGCCTAGCATCACCAACGATCGATATAAAAAAGTGAGCTGAACAAAATAAGTGATGGTTTTCTTCAGACATCAGATATCTCACCGTAATGGCGGAGCTAATCTGATGAATCACAGGAGGAACGATAAGGGATTTGATCTTTTCCACCGGTAGAAATTGTGCTAGTGCTCCGCTGTAATCGTTTCCTCCTATCTCCCCCAGGATGAACAATGACTTGCCCAAGAAATTTGGGTCTGATTAAAAAGTGTGCTTATAATATACACGGCTAAGAAGAAAGGAACGAATGCACCAAGCTCTTCAAATTAATTACCCTTGAGGGATGGCGTGGATTGAAGGAGCTGGTTGAACCAGTCGAGCTGAACGGACAAGGAGAAGTTTTGCCACCCAGTGACGTTAACGCCAAACATCGCTACCTTCTTCGGCGGCAACGCGGTGGCTCTGGCGAAAGCGAAGTTGGCTCCTTTCGAGAAATCTCCTCCTCCCCTGTACGGCGGCACAAGCGGCAGCTCAACAGCTTCCGCTGCATCCATTGCGGCAGGCTCATATGATTCTTTTTTTGAGTTGCAAGAACAAGGAATTAAGAAGAAACCCTAATTTTGATGCATACCGATGAAGTCGATGATGAGCCTGCCGTTGGAGAAGCGGCCGGTGGGGCTGTGGAAGTAGGTCATCCCCCATGGCAGCTTGCCGCAGGAGGTGCCGGCGTAGGTGTGAATGAAGTTACCCGTGTCCTGGAGGGAGTCGCCGAAGGAGAAGATGGCGGAGAAGCAGCTGGCCGCGCTGGCATGCCGTGTCCGGAGTAGGAGGACGACGAGGAAGAGCGCTATAAGGTGGACGAAGGTGGGATCGGCTGCCATCATTACGGCTGCGTATCAAACTTAATTTGCAGGAGGAAGAACAAAGCCTTTTAATCAAGTGCTTCTAACCATTCTAAGATCATAAAAAAGTATTATGATAAGAGCTCGACCATCCTCCGCAGCTGTTGGTGATGGCACGAGGGAGAAGCTCCTCATGGCGGAAGTGGCATCGACCTCCGCCGTACCGCTGGCCACAGCCATCTGGTTGTTAGCCATACGTCGACTCGTCGTCCCTGATCGGAATGGAGGCAGATGGCTCCTCTCAAATTCGCCACCAATTTATAAGACCTGGGAAGGAGGAAGACGAAATGAGCTGCAAAAATTTTAATACTACATATATAATATCCTCAATTTCCACTGCACATCACATCATATGCGACCGCCCATCGGTCGTCGGCTCCACCCAACGAGTCAAGGTCGAGTCAAATATAATTAAAATAATCCCTCCCAAAGCGGCACATTACAATGAGGGGGGATTAAGTGGCGTGCATGTCTGTTGATGGTTCACTATTACTTTTAACCATCGCTTATTAATTAATTCGTGGAGTTAATTAGTTTCAAGGACCTCCTTATTTCACAATCTACCCACTCCTAACACGCTTCTTCCTAATTAATCAGGAATCTCGGATGTGTCCACGTGCACGGAGGCAACTTTCTTCGTAGCGTCAATGAAAATTACCATACATGCAGGAGGTAAATTAATCAGGCAATGGCCCCTCGTGCATCCACTAATTTCACCACCCTTCTAAGTGTGTACGTATATATATATATATTCTGCTGTTATTAACGAAGCAAGGTTTTAATTTAGATTATATCGAGTTGGGTGGGTCGTCAGATCTTATCTCCTGTGAGCATTATGCCATCTACTTCTGGAACCCCGGAAGGTTTAATTTTAAAATAAGGAGAGAAGGGATAAAAGTAAAGAGTAATTAACGGTAAGGATTTATAATTCCTATATTTTCAGCTAACTATGATCTATGTGTTAGATGGTTAGATGTTAGGTGGTCCTACATAATTAGTCGTACTACATAATCTGGTTGGTTTTTGCTAGTGCAGTTGGATCCCTTAGGCATAGGATGTATTGGTAAATGCAATACGTATGGGTTCTTTTTAGCTCCTATTTATAAAATCTAATTGCCCTTACCAGAGGGGTATATACTTTGAATACATCTTAAAAAATATGTTGAAAGCCTATCTAATAGAATTTCAGAAAAGCTGTGACTCAATACTTACCACTAATTAAATTTACATATAATAACAGTTATTAAACCGATAAAGTAGGAGAGAGATAGCTACATAGAAATGAATTGATTGAAACCACTGTAAAAAAGATCAATATTTTAAATTTTTTTAAAAAAGATAGATAAATGATTTATGTAAATAATAGAAAAGGAGAGTTAAAATTTCAACTTTGAGATATTGTAAGTAACTCCATAGAAAATACTATTTGAAAATAAAGGAAAATTGAGTCTAAGATAGGTAGGACATTTTAATATCATTACTAAAATTAGTATTGTAGCTTATAAATATTAAGTTATTCAATAATTGGTAAGATTACTTCAATCAAATACTATGATACCTAAGAAAAATTGAAGTATTAAATTACAATTAGTTTAAATTTTGGACCGAAAATAGAAAACTTCAAGGAATAAGGTTACGTGTACATGATTAAAAAATTATAAAAAGGTAAAAAGAATTTTTGAAAAAAATATTCTCAACTATTTGTATTGATGATATAATTTAAGAGATTTATAATTTTAAATAAGGATATTTATAAAATATTATATTACTGAGTCTAAGATACGTAGGACATTCTAATATCATTGCTAGAATTGGTATTGTAGCTAGCTCAAGAATTGGCAAATATTTTAACACATAAGGAAAATTTGAGTATTAAGGTTTGACAGTCTGAAGGTTTGAGAATTGAGAGTTCGAGGGTTTGAGGAATAAAGATTAAAATATTATGAAAAGGTAAACCTCAAAAACACTGATGTGAATAACTAAGGGTAAAATGGGAATAAGGGTAGGACCGTGGATATCTTGAACTAATAGGGACAAATCTGGTATTTTTCCGAGGCACGTGCAACACACGTGTGTGATATATGCCCTAAACCCGGATGAGGCGGCCCCCAAACCCGTCTCCTTCACCCCTGCTCGCGTCGCCCTCATCGCCGTCCATCGCTCATCTTCCTCATTTGATCCGCCGGCGACTGCAGGCTGCACCTCCTTCCCCTATTTCCTTGTTGATCTCGGCCGCGATCTGGGTGCCTTCGTCATCCCTTCCTCCGTCGAGCAACACGATGCCTGGGAACCCGACATCGTCTTTCCCTCGGCAGTCGGACCTCCCGTTCACTCTTCACGACGTCCTCCCTATCTCGGCGAGGAGCATCGACTGTCGCCGCAGCTTATCGGAGTCTTCATCGAACCCCGCCGGTGACATCGCCCTCACGGCTGTTGGAGGCGGCTCATCGGAGTCTTCATCGAACCCCACCGGTGACATCGCCCCCACAGCTGTTGGAGGCGAGTGAGATCGAACGAATTTTTGTTGAACTTCCATCCTCGATTCCGACTGCCGAACCACCACCGTTGTTGAATTCGAGTGAGATCAAATTCACGGCCGTTGGATTTCCTTCTCGAATCGATGTGGATTTCCCTTTGTTGCTCGATCACTTTCCCTGGTGTGGTATCCCGTCCAATTGATTCGCCAAAATCAATGCAGACGCCTCTGATTTCTGCGAAGGCGGTTGGCGACGCAATTTGGGCATTAGCGAAGAAGGTATATTTGCTCTAACATTTGCTCATGTTACGGCTGTGTGTACTCTGTTTTAAGGGTTAATGTAGGGATTGTATGTGCTATGTTAATTTGATAATATGACCCTATTATACCCATGTCCGACCCTATTTTAATTGATTATTGATGATGGTGTATGTGGGATAGATCTACATTAGATTTAATACTGGAGATGATAGAATGCTGGATTGGTAAACCTATGTGCGAATTTGAGGTGTATGTTTAATTTGAACGCTAATGGAATGGTAGAATGTAATTATGTCTAGTGTGTTGATGCTGATGGAATGGTAGACTGTGATTATCTCTAATGTGTTGATGTTGCTTGGATTGGCATGTTGTTGGAATGATTGTCTGTGGATGATGTGATGATGATATGGACTGATATGATGGTGATTTTTGCTATTTTCCCACCTCCCTTTCATTTTCTTGGACTTTCTTTTCTTCCTTTTTTTGGTATATAGTAGAATAATTGTGGATAACGGAAAATCGAATGAATGTTAATATTAAGGCAGGATTATTAAATTTTAGTTAGTTAGTGATTACGTGGTAATGTTAGATTAGTAGGATTATTAAATTTTAGTTAGTTAGTGATTATGCGGTAATATTAGATTGAACTAAGGAATCATTGACTTGAATTTACATTGACTTGGACCTTGAAAGTGAAATTGGGTTTTTGAGTTAATCTGAAATTGGTGTTTGGGTTTAATAATGGATGTTGATTTGATAAATTAATTTAAGCTTAATTAACTGGTCTTAGGATTGCTAATTAATTTTATCCAGATTGATTAAAATGAAATAATTTATATTTGGTTAATTAAATAGAGTTAGCCATTTGATTGTATGAATAAATTAGAAGAAATATGATACTTTGATTTACTTAAATAATTAAAATATGTGGGCTATTGGGTTGGACCATGATATTGGACTTGGGTTTGAGGACTTAGGTTTAATAATTAGACATGAAGTAGAGAAGGTGAATTAGATCCTCGGTTATTTGGGTTATAGATATGGGATAAATTAACTTAGATAGGATCTAATTAATTGAAGAAATTGAGTTCACAATTAAAGAAAAATCTTCGTCCCTCCCAAATGATGTGAGAAAATTCTATTATATTTATTCTAAATAAATTCTGATATTATAGGAATACTATTTTAAGACATGAACTAAGAAAATTATTAAGCTACTTTATATTCTAACTGAATTGGTTCTGAAAATTAAATATGTTGGTTCATCGAATTAGGATTTATTTACACTTAGGGAGATTTTTGATAAGATTTTCTTAAGAAAGTCTTGAATACCTTGAACCTAATAAAATGTCATATTTGATTAAATACTTTTTATTCAATGCATGCCATATATATTACACTAGTATTTAACATACTTTATTATCTTTTCATGCATATATTTAATTTTACTGCTATGGTATAATATATCAATACCATGCAAAAATATAAAGATAATAATTTAAATGATAACAACTATAGGTAGGAGATAGTATCAAGAACTTTATCTGATATTTTAAATAGAGACATTTGATATTACAACCTCCTAGGAATATCATTTGGTTATAAAGTAAAATGTTGTGTCATTAATACACCCTAGATGACTATCACAAATCATTGATGGTCGAGAAGTGATGTTCTTTGTTGCATCACTCCCAATGCTACAAATAGTTTAGATATTGAAAGTTAGTTAGGAAATGGACTAGACTATATCTAAAGTCACACTAGACTGGAGAGCAGAATTAGTCAATATCTGAAAATTGATACTCGTATGTGTGCTGCTTAGGCATCATCATGATGATCCTTAGATGACTAGCGAGATTTATTTGCCATGTTCAAAGTTATATTAAAAGTAATGAATCCATTAAGAAGCAATATTACCTCTCATATCTTTACCATGACTTAGAATACTACATCCCTTTAAAAGCAAGCATGATCAAATTGAGAGGTTGATTATAGATAGGATGATGATAATCACTTTTTCTTTTAACGTAGAAAAACATCTAACGAACAAAAAAATGCTGGAAAGGAAAATGAATGAAGCAAATTAACCTCACGTGTTGTGTTGTTATCATGTTACAAGGTGAATAGCCCGCAAGGTCCGGCTCAGTCTCAATTTTAATCCAAGGTCAACGGGAAGGACTTGGTAGCCGACAAGTCATGAAGCAATGAGCCTAGATTGACCTTTTTCTCTCATGAATTTAGGTCGTCGTTTACTATTTTCATCACTTCTAAACTAAGTTTGATGATTGTTGAGATCCCAATAGAGATCGACCTGATTTTTTTCATCCCTTTATTATATATTTTCGTACTTTCTAATTTAAATCTAATATATTTATATATATATTTAAAATAACACTTCTATGCCTTTCAAATGTATATTTACAATCTTGATTGGGGAGGGTGCCATTATTATTTTATATTATAATAATACGATAAAATATTTATTTAGTATTAAAAAATATAAGGTAAATGAAATTAGGTAAAATAAATCATAATTTGAATTTTCTTTTCTCAACAAAGAAAAACTCAAAGTCGGAACATGGCAATTCTTAAGGAAATAATACAATATTGACTAATTCAATGATAAAGCCAAGAGCAAATTTGAGTAGACACACCTTATTTCTTATTCGACAATATTAAGCAGGTGATTGATAGAAATATTGGCATAACAATATGTTAAGTGCAAGTCACGTTGCTCCGCTTATATTTAAGATAAATATTAGGCAACAAGTGCGGTGAGACCTAGTCTAGTATCTATTCATTTTTAAAAACAGATCCACTTGTTGGATTTCTGAAATACACATAAATATTTAAGTTTTATCCAGCTTTAGAAAAGTTAAAGATTATTGGGGAAATAATTAGGTACAATTATAAAGGTTTCATCCTATTTAATCTTGGGACATTTCTTATTGACTTTGCAGATTTGCCATGGTCATTATTTAAAAATAAAGATACTATGGGGTACGGTTATAAATGACCCCAGGTTTGATTCCATTATTTATTTAATAACGGGTCATTTATTATTCACGCTACAAACTCATCTCCGCCATCATTTAAAAATAAAGAAACGGTGGGCAGCGTTGAGTTAATTAAATAATGGGTAAATATAACGTGGCAGTGCTCCACTAAGCAGGGATGATTAATTAACAACTATCACATGACATGCACACATATGCATATATTATATGCGGTAACCAATTGACAAAGAATAGTCGCAGGTGGTATATATACATATATTATCTACACACGATCAGCACGGACTCATTCCTCACTTTAATTTGGTCCCCTCTCTCTTTAATATATATATAACTAAGAAAGGTATAAATGTACCTCGACCTTGTGTTCCTCTTAATCTCCTTGCTTTTCTCCTCTTCCTATCCTCCCATCCCATAAACATATAGTATTTTGTATTGGACGTTTGGTGTCATGAAAGTAAATGTTACAGGGCTCATGGGACCTGTCAAGTGGATTAGGGGAATCCCATAAGATGACGGTGATCATGGAAGTGGATGAATATAATATAATTTTATAAAAATTCCCTACAGCAAATGTGCTCGAGCAATTGGTTTCTTTTGAGAATTAATTTATTAAAAAAAGACTTCAGAAGTTTAAGGCACTAAATTAATAAGTAAAGTCGAGTAATGATATAAAATTCAATCGCCTGGGACTTACACTTTATTATGCACTAAATCTTAATATAATTTTAATTCATATTATATTAGATCTGTCCAAAATTTCATCCTATACCTTTACTTCACCAGTTGATATGAGTTGATGCTTCTGCTAAACAATGAGCATTCCTCCTCTCATTCCATATATCTTGACAAAAAAAAAGACTGCTATTGTCCGGACTGCTTGCCTCAAACTGAAAACACTGCCCACTTCTGTAATGTTCTTTAAGCAAACGAGATGAACCCCAACACTCTCACCTCAACTATTACATTAAAAGAATTAATATTTTTTTCAGCTCATGTCGTCTTCTTCCGTCCCAGGTCCTGTTCTTAAGTTGGTGGCGAGTTTGAGAGGAGCCATCAACCCCTGTCCACGGTATGGCAGAGGCCGATGTCCCTTCTCGTCAGGCTGCTATGATGATCAATTTAATCATCGCGAAACTCCTCATGACGATATTTGTATTACTCCATCAATCATACTCCACCATATTACATCGCTGACGTTTTACTTTTTTAATTACAGAGCTTAAAAGTTTTATTCTCCATATCTGGTCGTACCGACGTAGGCGGGAGGTTAGAAATAATTCTGGAGAATCATGCGCGCGCGCGTGTGAATATTCAATATTAATTGGCTGTGATTGCCCACCAGTTTCATCATTTATCATACGAATGAATACTCATCGATCATGCTCCACGATATTATATTGTTGTAGTGGGACGATGGATTATTGTGATCCACGCTAAATTATCCCCAAGTGCGAACTGTTTCTGATGACCTGTTGGCCGCAGAGGATCAGGTGTCCGTGGAGATGCAGCGAGCCCCCTCCAACCTGCTGCAGGAAACGAATGATACGAACAGTGAACAGAATAAAGATGCTGGTTTTTGGGATCCGGTCGATCACCCAAAGGATGTGGAGCAAAGTGTTGCCGTAAACACAAATAAAACAGAACGCTCGGAGAATGAAAGGTGCATCTTCAAAGTGACATAGGAGGTGAAGGTTTAAACACTCCCAAATTTGTGTCCGTCGGCCTCCACAGCAGACGCCATGGCCTCCAGAAGCTAGGAACTGGAGAGTCCTGTGAAAGTAGGTTCTGCACAAACTTCCAGTGATATTTATTTGAAAGATTGAAGAACACTATCTTTATTTTATTTTATGTAGATAGAGTCCACGTATATGAGATTTGGTTTTGGGAACCGATAAGGGGTACTGCAGAAATATTCACATGTTATCCATAGACTACGCCTTGGACTTCGCCTTCGGTCTGATCTTAGTCCCTGATTTACCCTCTATGGATGAACTTTGTGAAAAAAACCTTAGATTTTTGAGTTAATTAATGGAGTTAATTAGATTCAAAGACCTCACATATGTACACAAATTGTACATTCCCATCTAGACATGCAAATAGGCCGTGCTCGGGCCGACCCGAGCACGGCCCGCTCGGGCACTATCTTAGAGTGTGCCGTGCTGAGCACGGCACGATTTAGAATCGTACCGTGCCAGGCACCGAGGAATCGTGCTTTACCTCCGTCCAGCACGGCACAAAGCACGGCCATTAAGCGTGCCGGGCTAAATCCGGCACGGCACGATCCGTGCCGGATTCGTGCTCTGGGCCGCTCCGGAACCGGATCGTGCCGCACCTGAGCACGGGCAGCAACCGGCTGCCTGCTCGATGGAGAAGATTGAAGGAAGATGAAGGGAGAGCCGGAGGGAAAAAAACGCAGGAGCAGAGCTGGAGGGGAAAAAAACGCAGGAGCAGTGCTATATGATGAAGTGCTATATGATGAAGAAGAGTGCTATATGATGAAGTGATGAAGAAGATTGAAGGAAGATGAAGGGAGAGCTAGAGGGGAAAAAAAAAAAAGCAGATGGTGAAAGAAACTCACGGTAGCTCCAGCCTCCAGGGCGGCCTCCGAGCTCCGAGCTCCCCCTGCGGTGCTCTTCCGCTCGCGCCTCGCGCCCACCACCTCCGCGACATATCCGCCTCCATCGCGTGCGGCTGCTCTTCTGCTCGCGCCTCGCGCTCACCACCTCCGCGACATCTCCTCGCGGGTTGTAGAAGTTGGTCGACTCCGTCTCGCCCCTCGCCCGACCGCCCTGGTGACCTCCGCAGCCCTTACCTCCGCCCTTGTCGCTGCCTCCGTCGAGAGCCCTCGCTAGTCGCTATTTGCAGGCGGTCTAGGGCTTGGCGTCGGGGGAAATAAAGCTAAAACCCATCGTGGCCGGCCTGAGTCTCGAATAGAAGAAAAATAAAAAATCGAAAAAAAAAACACAGCTCACCGATGCCGGCGGAGTCTTCGGCAGAAGAAAAATAAAAAAAAGCTGCAACGAAGAGAAGAAAAAAAAGAAAAAAAAAAGGCCGAACTCAATTCTTTTTGAGCTGCCTACGTATCTCCCATCCTATTTAACTAGGAGAATCAGACCTTACGTAGTTCTAATTCAATGTGTTAGAATTTTTTAAATAATTAAAAATTACTTAGAAAAAAAAATTACCTTTAGGATTGATCATTCATGAGTAGTATTGCCTTCGGTAATTGAAATAGAACCCTCTTCGTCTGATTCAGTTGAACATATATCATAATAATTATTATTTTGCATTCGATCTTCTGCATCTAGCCAATCCTTCATACAAATACAAGCTTCCACGCTTAAAGGATTTAATCGACTCCTCTTTTCATCCAAAACTCTACCTCCTGCACTAAAACATGATTCCGATGCTACCGTAGATATCTGTACACTTAAAAAATCACGAGCAATCATAGACATTATAGGAAAAGATTTTCCATTTGTTTTCCACCAATCTAAAATATTATAATCACTAAGTCCATTAGGATTCGTGCTTTCATGATCTTGTTCCAAATAAATATTAATTTCAGTAATACCCGTAATACTAGATGTATGTTTTTGAGATCTCCTAGTAATATTAAAAATGTTACTTAGTAACCCCATTCTAAGTTGGTTTGATATTGATGATGGAGGTGTTACTTCTTGATGAACTACTCCATATTTATTTGAATATAAATTATATACATCATTTAATAATTTAGTTATTTTATTTTTAAATTCTAAAACGTCGTCATTTAATAACATATTGTTATAATATTCATCAATTAAAGGATAAAATCCATATAATTTAATTCTAGGATCTAAAATTGCACCTAAACAATATATATGACCAATATTAGCCCAATATTTTTTAAATTTTAATTCCATAGCCCCTAATGCAGGTCCAATCCATTGATTATCTCTATACTCAGGAAAAATAGAACTAATATTAACAATTTGCAATAAAAATTGATTAATAGTCGGATAATAAACACCAGACAAAGAATTAGAAGCATCTTTAAATAATTCTAAAATTTTACATATTAACGAAGCAAAGGTCCAATCACATTCATCAATAAAACCTTCTGATATTTTTTCATTGTGATAAAGAGTAACAATATCTTTATAAGGTAAAGCACATTGTAACATTTCATATGTAGAATTCCACCTAGTAGGAACATCTAATTTAAATTTTTTAAAAGGTTTACCATGCATAATACATAATTTTTTAAATTCTTGTAATCTAGAACTTGAAGTTTTAATATATTTAATAACATTTCTAAATTTTTTAATATGGTCATCAAATAATTTTAAACCATCTTGAACCCATAAATTAAGTATATGACATGCACATCTAATATGAAAAAATAAACCATTAAAAATAGGAGATAATGATTTACATAGTAAATGAATTGCGGCATCATTGTTACTTGCATTATCAAAACTAATAGAAAAAATATTATTTTGTATGTTATATTCATGAATTCATGCATTAATACATTTATAAATTGCATGTCCTGTATGTGGATGCTCAAATACTTTAAAACTAATAATTCTTTTTTGTAAATAAAACTTACTGTCTATCCAACATATATATGCTAAACCATTATGTTGACTAGTCCAAACATCTGAGGTTAATGAATAACTAGAAACATTATCTTTAAATTCATTAAAAATATTATTTTTATACTCATAGAAAATTTTTATTATATCAGATCGAACTGTAGTTCTATTAATACCTTTAAAATGAGGATAAAATGCAATTTGTATAAATCTAATAAAATTGGGACTGTGAGCAAATGAAAAAGGTAATTCATTCCTAATTATAAATTTAATAACTTCTTTTCTAGCTATATCAGAATTATATCTAAATGTACTTAAACTACCGTCATTTATATTTAAAAGTTGTTGTGCAGATGATATTTGATTTTTGTGAGTTCTAGCATGTCTAGCTAAATGACCAGTTCCACTTTTAGGACAAGCTGATAAAATCTTTTTGCACTTCTTACAATGGGCCTTTTTAATATTTTCAACAATTATAAGATCAAAATCTAACCATACCGCATTAGTTCTCTTTTTACTGGTAGGAGCAGATTTAGGTTCAGTTCCAGTTGTATGACGATCGGCGGAAGGATTTTCATCATTAGCATCAATAGCATTTGAGATCTGCATAGAATGAGAACTATTTTGCATGGAATTAGAAGGGTTAGAATCAAATTCCTGAGAATTAGGAAAATTATACATATTATAATTATAATTATAAGTATCACTGTTATTATCTGCTAGTTTAGAAAATTAAAAAAAATTAGAGATAAATTAAGAAAAATTTTGAGATAAAAGTAGCCGAACGAAATAAGTAATAAGATAAAGAAAATTAGAGATTTGATCAGAGGGATTTGGTTACTGTATAAATAGATTAAGAAAAATCTAATCTAATCCTTCGTCATCGAGCGTCAACTTTTGCCTGCAAATAGGAAAAGTAAGAGAGAGAGGAAACGCAAGAGAGATATACTGCAAATAGGAAAAGTAAGAGAGAGAAATGTGCTTTTGCTTTCTAGAGATCTGCCACGGAGAAAGAGGTGCACGAGAGAGAGAGAGAGGCCAGGTGCTTTTGCTTTCTAGAGATCTGCCACAGAGAGAGAGGTGCACGAGAGAGAGGCTACCAAGCTTCTGCAGAATTGCTAGGTGCTTTTGCTTTCCAGATATCTGCCACAGAGAGAGAGGTGCACGAGAGAGAGAGGCCACCAAGCTTATGCAGAATTGCAGGTTGATAAAGAGAGGGATTTTGAAGGTATTTAATAGTATTATCTTAGGCTTAAATTAGTATAAATTAATAGGAATTAGGAAATAATAATTCGACCGTTTGCGTGAGATTTTTATCCTAAATTAAAAGCTTGGACAGCTTTTTCAAATTTATACGATTGCAATTTGCAAGCTTAATAATAAAATAGATGTATAATGTATTAAATATTAAATGTGCTTTGTTGCTCCGGCTCTTCGCCTCCTCTTCGGTCCTCGCCTAGACGCGCCTCCTCTTCGGTCCTCACCGAGCCTGGCGACAGAGCACCTCACCGAGCCTGGCGATAGAGTTTGCTTGCCCTTCAACCTTTGCGGCCGTCCTGTTCCTCTCCTCAAGCCTCCTCGCCTCGCCCTCGACCTTCACGCGGCCGTCGGCGTGTTGCTCAACCTCTCCGGCTCCCTCGCCTCCTCCTCCCTGCCTCCGCCTCCTTCTCCTCCTCCTCCCGTCGCCTGTAGCAGGGCAAACCTTTTATTTCTCTTCTCGCCGGCGACCCTCGACCTTCACGCGGCGGCCGCCTGTTCCTCCCCTCAAGCCTCCTCGCCTCCGCCTGTTCCTCTCCTCAAGCCTCCTCGCCTCCTCGCCAGTCGCCCTCGACCTTAACGCGGCCGCCGGCGTGTTCCTCAACCTCTCTGGTTCCTCACCTCCTCGGCTCCTCCTCCCCGCCTCCTCCTCCTCCCCTCAGCCTTAGGGCCTCGCCCAGTCGTGCTCCGATCGTGCCCATGCCGGGCACGGGCCCGGACGTGCCCGTGCCGTGCTCGTGCTGCGGGCTGCGGAGTTGCAGCCCGGCACGAGCACATCCATGAAGCGGGTCGTGCTAAGCACGGCCCGATGATTCGTCGGGCCGTGCCCGGCACGACTCGGTTCGTGCCGGGTACGGGCCGCCTGCGGGCGGCCCGACCTATTTTGCATGCCTATTCCCATCTATGAATGAACTTTATGAAAAAACCCTTAGATTTTTGGGTTAATTAATAGAGTTAATTAGATTCAAAGACCTCACACATGTACACAAATTATACATTCCTAACACACATGTACACAAATTATACATTCCTAACACGCCTATCTATATATATTATTGCATACCAAGTTGGGCTCAGATCTTATCTTAACTTTCTTTTTCTTAAATAAATTAGACAGATCTAACATAAACTAATTATCCTAAGGGTTATCATGTTTGGTGTGATGAAATAATTCCTACAAAATTAACTAGCACAATTTTACCTATAGAATTAAACTCCCTAGAATACTCGCATATGGAAAGTTTCAATTCCATATGCGAGGGCACGAGGATTATGAGAATTGGAGGGTTTGTGCGAGGAGTTGTGACTTGTGAGAAAAGTTCCAAATTTAAAATATGAAACTTTTTTTTTATGTATGTTAAACATTTGCATTAATCTTTTATATTTTTTATTTTTTTTAAAAAAACTCATAAAGCAATTAATATGAGAAATTAATGCTTGGGGGTGTAAAGTAAAGAGTACTTAATAGCGAGAAATGAACAGGTAAATTGAGCTCACATTTATTTCGACCAACAGGTCCATCTTGATTTTGTATATAAAATCTATGTATATGAATACTACCTACAACTACTCTTTTTTAATTATTTAACGCATCAGGATCAGGAGATAAGAGGTGTGCATGTCATGCGGCACTTCTTAATTAATCACCATCCCTTTACAAATTCTAATGGAGCACTGCCGTGTTATCTGTACTTATAATTTAATTAATAAAAAATCACCAAGATTAAATAAATAATAGAATGAAAACTCAGGCCATTTATAAAATATGTACCCATTTATTCCCAGGTCTTCTTTTATATCTAAAATATTGTGCTGCATACTTTTTTAGTAATTAAATAATAGATCTGGTTTTTAAAAATAAATATATATATAAGTTGCGATTCTAGGTCTCACCACTCGTGGTACCAAATATTTATCTTATTTTATGCTTATGAAGGCATATAATATAAGAGTGTGACTTAGGCTTGGTATGTTGTTGTCCCGACTTTGTCTATTTGATGCTAGTCGAATAAGAAGGTGTGTTCTACCGAAATTGGTTCTTGGTATATGAACTAGTTAACCTTTTATATTTGTTAATTAGTTAATATTGCATTTTTTATGTAAAAAGGAAAATAAAATTCTGAAATAATTTTTATTTAAGCTCATTTTGCACTTGTTACTAATGTAGTTTTTTAATAATAAATAATATTTTTATCATATTGTTATAATATAAAATAATGAGGTCAAGACATTAATATGATACTGATAGATAAAATATTATTTAAAAATGGTATCACATGAGTAAATAAATAGTGCGCAAGATTATAAATATGTATTTAAAAATAATAATAACACAACCTGAATTCATACATGGATAAGAGGTTCACAGCATAACAAATTTACATCCAAATTAAAAATTAAGTAAACATATAACATATCTTCAAAAGGAGCTAAAGTAATTAAAACATACGAGTTTGCTTGATTAAAACATAGAAAGTAAGGATGCTCTTGTTCTTTTTAGCTTAATCATTTTTAGTTACATAATTTTATACAGCAAATACAGTTGTCCTAATGGCCAGAGAAAAAGTAATTATGACCACCAGCACACCTATAGTGGGAACATGTTGCATTTCTAAGTCATAATACAAATAGGAGAGAGAATATTTCTCATTAGATCTAAAACTTACTCCGTCCTAAAAATGACCAGAGATGAATTCATCATCTCCAACATAATTTTAAATAATAATAAAAAACCTGAAGTCATAAGATTAGCCATTAACTCTGCGTGAACCTCAAAATAATTATTAGGATGTCACCATGACTTTTTGAAACTAATTATATTTTTGAAAAGTGTCTTTAATATTTAAATGAGAAGACTTTTTGAAACTAATTATATTTTTGAAAAGTGTCTTTAATATTTAAATGAGAAGACTTTTTGAAACTAATTATATTTTTGAAAAGTGTCTTTAATATTTAAATGAGAATTACATCGTCCATACTTTAAACTTTACTCCTCTCTCGTATATAAATACGCGGGGAATGTGATCTTAAGATTTAAGATTGTATGAACATATTTTTTCTTCTTTCTGTATGATACAGTCCTATGAATAGTAAGGTAAAATACATGTGATATCAATGAAGGATGTGTTTAAAACCATATACCACTTTGTTATCCACTGATCCGGACAGAGAGATTGGATAAATTGTCAACATCTTATGTATAAAATCAATTATTTCTCTTCTAAAGAATAACATATCAGTTTTCTTAGCTGGATTATTATACCATCCATCGAAAAACTATTACTCTAAAAAGACATTTTTTTCCCTTAAAAAAAGAATAAAACCTACTTAATAAATAGAATAATTAAAAAAATTAGTCACGTGTATCTACTGTATAAGTAATAAAGAGGGAGAAACTTATTAAAAACTCTAATTAAAAACTTATTAGAAACTTATAAAGAGTTTTTAATTAGATGAATCATCTTTCTTAACAAGGGAGAAAAACTATGATCTAGTCTTTGCTGCCTATATTACTTCAATATATAAAATTAATGCTTCTATAAGGTCTGCAAAATTAAGCCATGAAATTATAACTTATGATTTTTTTGAACATTTTCCAATATAGTGTATGCAATAAGTACATCTGCCGTCGGGGTTAGAGATGTAATTCGGGTCGGGCGGCCCGAGCACGGCCCGACTCGGGCCGTGCCTGGCACGATCCGTTACTGTTCATGTGCCGTGCCGGGCTGCAGGGTCTGAGCCCGCGGGCCGGCACGACACGGCACGACACGATTTATATTATATATATATATATATATATATTAAAAAATAAATAGCGGAATGGTTACTACACGCGCCTTCCGCAGTGAAGGCGCGCGTTAGCGGGCAGGTGCATAAAAAATACGGACCGGCTCGAGTCCGGCACGACTTCTAATCGGGCTCTGGGTCGTGCCGGGCGGGGGTTCTTTTAGACCGTGCCGGGCCGGGCACGATACGCTACAGTAGCGTGCCGACACGGGCCGTGAGCTGGCCCGTTTACACCTCTAGTCGGGGTAACAAGGGGTGAGTGGTATAATAATCGGACCTCCCTTCCTTTAATCATGAGTATTTTTCAGTATTGACCTATTTAAAATATTAATTCAACAAAACAACCGCGTTAAAATATTTTTAATCAAAATGACTAGTCAACATGCCACATCAACCATTGACCATTTTTTTAATCAAAAAAATTCGGTGCCAGGTCCAGCACTCGATCGGACTCGTCCGCCCAGGCCGGCTGCACCACAGTCTTCTTCCTCGTGCCATCATCTTCCTCTCCCCTCCGTCGCCCACGTCGGCTGCACCACCATTGTCTTCTTCCCCATCATCTTCCTCACGCTCATCCCGATCCTTCCTTCGCCGACTCGCCGTCGCCTCCCCTCTCCTCCGAGAGCGGTGTAGGAGGGGGAGAGGAGATGGGGTGGAAAGCATACGAGGGGAAGAAAAGCAGCGGGTGAGGGGAGGGGAGATAAGAGATCAAGTGGGGTGGGGGAGAACGGCAGAGGAGGAGGAGGGGGGAGAGGAGATGGAGTAGGCGAAATAGAGGAGGATGGCTTTGCATCATCTCCCAGCTCCGACGCCTCCTCCTTCCTTCCTCTCCTTGAGGCGATGCCGGAACAGAGAGGAGGGCGCACTGGAATTGCAGAGCCTCTGTTCCTCTCCACCGCGCGGCGACGACGATGAGGACGAACTCACGAATCCGACTTCATCAGCTGCCGATTTTTGAGCTCGAGTGCTAGGAGATCGAGTGGGGTGGGGGAAGAGCGGCAGAGGAGGGGGGAGAGGAGATGGGGTGGGGGAAAATAGAGGATGACGGCCCTGCATCATCTTCCGGCTCGGATGCCTCCTTCCTTCCTCCCCTTGCGGCAATGCCGGAATAGAGAGGACGGCGCGCCAGAATTGCAGAACCTCTGTTCCTCCCCACTGCGCGGCGACAACAACGAACTCACAAATCCCGAATCCCGACTTTGTCCGCTGCGGATCTTTGAGCTCGAGTATTGTACGCTTCGACCCTCTCCCACTACCTTCGCAACACCGGCGAGGGAGGGTGGGGGAAGCTCATCTTCGTTTCCGAGCTTTTTCCCCTCATCTGCAACGCCAGCTTGAGGTGGTGGGGGGTGGGTGAGTGAGGGGTGTGGGGAAGAAGCATCACGTCTTCTGCAAAGCTAGCTTGGGGTAGTGCGGGATGGGGGGGTGAACACCAACATGGGGTGGTGGGGGGAAGAATCATCCCCTTCAACGTGCGCCGAAGTTGATCTCGTGCTCCAACACGGCGTGATAGAGGGATGGCGGCGCCGAGGAGGACGGGGGGAGGTCGGAGGCGGAAAGGAAACAGAAGGGAGGCGACCGTGAGCCGACGAAAGATCGGGAACACAAGAAAGATGATGGTGGGCGTGGGGAAGACGATGGTAGTTTAGGTGGGCAACAGAGGTAAGAGGAAGATGATGGCGTCGGGAAAGACACGATGGTGCAGCCGGCGTGGGCGACGGAGGGGAGAGGAAGATGATGGCGAGGGGAAGAAGAGGGCAGTGCAGCCGCCGTGGGCGAGCGAGTCCGGTCGAGCGCCGGGTTGGGGTCGGGTACCGAATTTTTTGATTAAAAAAATGGTCAACGATCCGATGTGGCACGTTGACAGGTCATTTTGATTAAAAATATTTTAATGAGGTTATTTTGTTAAATTAATATTTTAAATAGGCCAGTACTAAAAAAACACTCCTTTTATCATCTTTCTTCTCCTCCTCCCTTTTTCGCAGGGGCAACTTTCCAAGAAAACCTAGAATTCCGCGTGCATAAACCAACAGAGATAATAAACCAACAGAGATAATACTAGTTTGTCTCCCATCTTGATGTCTTCGTAGTATTTGCTCACTTCTTCTTTTAAATTATATTATGCAAAAAATTCTTTTTTATACTTCTTCACTGATTGCAGTTCTGATTTGTCATGGTGGTGGGGACCAAATGAAATGAATAGAGGATGATAAGAGCCTGGACTAGCTTTACGCATTGCTTCTGGCATTCTATAAAGTTTCGGTACTCTTTCTGAGAATATATATTTAAATAGATGTGAATGGTGGCTAAGTTTGTACGTAGCTTCTATTGAACCAGAGATTACTCCTGCCTCTCTATCTGCTAAGATTAAATCATTATGATGAACGATTCTTTTTAGTTTTTGTAGTCTAGGGATAAGATATATAGTCTTAAAAGGAAGAGATTGATATTTTCATAAAATAAAAAAGGTTAATTCTTTGTGTATATCGCACCAACTTCGTCATGCTCTGGCATAAAATTGATTTTGGTCGATGCCTCAGCATCATCTTGGTGGAGGATATAAGTATATTTAACATGCTGCAAGGAGTTGGAGAGGGCTTGTTGTATCTCCACTGATGTTTCATCCTCTTCGGTCAAGAATTCACCTTTCAAGGTATTTTGAAGGTCTTAGAATAAGGTTCATATTCTAAAACATTTTTCTGGTTTCTGACATCACTGCAGAGTCTCAAGTTTTTTCCAATAATTAATATTTTGGTCAGCATCTTGAACTTGTAGATAGCAAGCGTCGTGCGGTGGTTGCATGGAGTTGGAGAGGGCTAATTGCATCTCAACTGATGTCTCTGCCTCCGTCAGCACTTCCCCTAAAGCATTCGATATTGTTCCAAAATGTGAGAAGGCAATTATTACTTAATTCCCCACTTAACACCTCTTTGAAAAGAAAGCGTACTTTCAATTAGAGTATTTTCATAGGTTCAATACTCATTATATTCGAAAAAAAGTAACGCTTTGGAAACAAAACAACCTACATGCAGATGTAGAAGTCGTGCTAAAATATAAAGCAAAAAATGTGAAGCTTCATTAATTAGTTTGCTAAAATATAACCAACCACCTTTAATTAAGTTATTTTATGATCACAATGAATAACAAGGTTACATTTTTTTATCTTACCAGCTTGCGGCACCATCATCCCCTGTGGATTCCAATAATACATTGGCTTCATGTCTTGATAAGCCTGCATACGGTGATTTTGTCCTGGAGATTAACGCTTAATTTACGAAGCATCCCACCACTTTTAATTTGTAGCATAAGCTAACAGCAAAATCCGGAACCGGGGTTAATTAAATTTTCAAAAAATCTAGTGGAAGAGACGAGCGGAGAAGCGTATAATCTCCCACCTGGTTCAGCAGAACTCTACCACCACCATCCCACGGGGATTTGGGTAATCCACCGGCGACTGCTCTACATCTTCTACTGTGGGTACGAGGGAACGCCACATGCCGGAGACGAAGCCTTCTTCCATCTATTTGGATCTGGATGACTTGTTGCAGAGGCTTCGATTCCGTTAATGTCTTTCAACAGCCTTTTTTTCCCAACTTCGTTAATTTATAAGCGTACTTGGAGTGTTCGTTTCCTGTGACCAAAAGAAAAAGAAAAGAATGCTTTGCTTGCTTATTAGATGAATTCAACCAAAGGACGTTTCTCGGCAGCTACCCATGTCAGCAATGGTTGTATTTAGATATCTTCAAGTTATTTCCAAATCATCATTTATGTTATTGAAATGGCATTCCAACTGTATTTATTATTTTCAAATAGAGGTTTGCATGTGATGCTATAGTTCTTAATTCATCATCACACTTTTATTAATTCCAATGATTCGGTGGAGCACTACTATTTTATCCATACCTACAATTTAATTTACTGAAGGCCACCCATCCTATTTTATTAATTCCAATGTTCTGCTTCGACGTCCACAGGATCGGGAATCATTCATTTGAATTAATTGGATCAAACAAATTAACATGTCCCACATATCAAGCATGCAACCTGTAACCTGGTTCAGCATAATTAGTAAAAGTGTACATATATATATTATACCTTCAGCAGCCACCACCACCGCCACTTGATGAGGATGATCATTCTGTGCCGAGTCCATCGCCGACGACGAGTAGTCGAAAGCAGTCGGGTGCTCGTCCTCCTCGTGATCTCCTGTTCCGACGAGGGAGCGCCACATGGAAGAAACGAGATCGTCTTCCGCCATATATGTGCAGCCACTAATGTAATGCTGCCACTTCCGGCGTAGGTATCAGCGGCGCCGCCAGCCGCTTCAGTTAGTTTGGTCCCATCAATCTCCGATACAAGTCCAGTACGTGAGATCCTCCACATAAAACACTACTTGGAATCTCGAATACCGCTCCAAGTACATGGGAAGGCAGAACACAGGGATAGTTGGGATTCAGCTCGTTGGCTCAAGAAACGTGGTAGGAGTACTGACAGGTGTTTTTAACTCTATCCCATGCACAGTCCTCTCAATCACAGGCTGTTATAAGTAATTAAAGAAGTATACATATATAGTGCATTTTATATGTATACTTAGAATATATGAATCATATATTCTAAGTAGGCATGTTCCGACACATGTGCACATATGTAGTGCAGTGCATTTTATATGTAATTGCGAGTTCGGTGGTAATTGAATGAGACAGAGGGCGCAGCGAACGTGCTTAATTATTAAGCTCAGAAGTATAGGCATCGTAAAATGGTTTCATTTTTATTTTTAAAGATCTCGAAACTGATGTCTCATCCTCTGCTCATCAATAACTCACCTTAGACATTTCGCTTTAGTTTGTTTCAAGTGTTAGGAGGCTTACAGTTAATGACAATCTCTCTCCCCATATATATATTAATTTAATAAAAGTGGTGCATTTTGGTTTTTTATTCTTTTTTGAACTAAATCCTCTTTTTTAGTTTAGGTCATCCTTTTGGGGGAAAAAATCATAGTTAAATTTAAATCAAAACATGATAGATAAATTTCATTTTGGTCCTTGGAGTTTGCATTACTTTGGAGCTTAAACTTTATTTAATAAAATCCCACAATTTTATTTAAAATCTTTTTAAACGCCATATAAGAAACATATGCTCCTTTGTAGCACTACATTCTCCCTGTGGAGACAAGTGCTACACACGGTTAGAATTCACAATTAATCCCATATCATTTAAGGAGATTCTGATTTCTAAGCCTATGTCTATAAATTGTAGGGTCAAGACATGGAGGGGAAAATCCTCGGAGGATTGTTTCTGATGTTGTGGAATGCACGTATTGCATTAGTTTTCAGGAATGGAGATTGGATTAACCAATTTATCATTCACAAATGGCTTGAAGAGCTTAAAACATGGTCCAGAAGAGAAGAGGCACACCCAATGAACAGCTTCAACTCAGATATGCAACTCAACTTAGTCTGTAGCAGTCCTGCTACTAGTTTTTACTCCTTTTGAACAGCGGACCTCGCTCGGCCATTTTTTGAGACTGAACATGGATCCACACTGTGGTTGAACATCACGTGTTTAGTATTGAAACTGAACATGATATATTCAGTTTTGTGGCAGGACATCACATGTTCAGTATTAAAATTGAACAACGTATATTCAGTAATGACGGAACATCCTCTGCTTACTGAACATACTTTGTTCGTGATTTATAGTTCTAGTTTGCAAAAAAAAATTTATGAAAACAGTTTAGCAAACTTTAGTTTTCATAGTTTAACACTGCATTATGTAATTATCTCCAATACAATAAAAGCAGGAAGAAAAAAAGATAGGTGCGAAAAATAGAAATGAAACCCAACAAACACTTTTTATTGAAAACTGATCGCATCGGCACATATTTATACAATCCAAGATGAGAAAACTTCAAAATAGAAAATATCATTTTGAATGGTTAAAAGACCATAACTTTAGAAAGCAGAGATATGATATGAAATGGATTGCAAAATAAAAACCCGCTTCCTATTTATGATTAGTTCTCTGACTTCAATTCCTGAGTTATCTGGGTGGATCTGATCATGAGTTGTGACTTTAAACATTGTGCACTGATCATGAATCCTATATAACTTCTGAAGTAATCAGGAGAACAGCCAGATCCTCTTGAGCATATCCTTTTTTTCAGAATCAATTATGCTGTTGAACAGTAAGATCGGCGTGTCATTAATCACCAACGTTGGAATTTCTAGCACCCCATTGCTGAACTTTATATCCAAAACGATCCACCAGCATCTCTTTTGGATACTGGACGTTTGAAATAAACAAGTTAGAATATCTTGGAAATGGAAAATTCGCTCACTCAGTCTCCTCTGGCTTTGCTTGATCCAACTCCGGTGCCTATGATTCCGTCGTTGCCTCGAGTAGCTTCTTGCAGTCGTTTCTGCTTCCTTGATCTTTTGCTTGTACGTACTCTTTGAAATATTTGTATCCATTTTTTATACTTTATTCACAAAATGGTCCTTGATATTTTAGGCGAGCGGCATCGGTGCTTGGTAGTGAAAGGGGACGAACGGTATAAATAGAGGCTTGAAGTGACATCCTTCTCTATGTCAACTACCGTTGCTGCTTCCACGAAGAGTTCCTCTGAACAGTTGAACATTGAGCATGTATAGAAATCTACCTAAGGACATTAAACATGATATTAAATTTGATATGTGAATATGACACGTATAAATATGAAAATTAAATCTAGATGGCATTCTCAAAATGATCTCTAAATATAATATTCATTTGACATGTATAGCACTCTGGCATCGTAAGTAGAGAATTGAACAATTTAGATATACTACTTAGCATGATATCTAGACTTGATATGAGCTCTTTATCCCCCCATCCATCAGCATTCCCGTCCGCCCCCAAGGTGATTACAAATCCAAGGAGGTGGCCGTGCGGGCTCAGTTCAGGTTAAAACGAATCGAAATCAACATTAAAAGGTGGCGGCGGCTATCTAGAATCGATAAGACTTGATACTCGTTGAATTAAAAAAAAATCATTTATTTAATGTCGTCCAATAAGGACGGGATTGTCTACTCAAATTGGTTCTCGGCATGTGAACTAGTTAACCTTTTTTATTAGTGAATCAGTTAATATTGCAGTTTTTTTCCATCAAGAATTAAGGTCGTCAACAGGTCTAATTCGGACTTAAGTTTTTTTGTTTTAGAAAGAAATTAAAATTCTGAAACAAGTTTTATTTACACTGTTTACTAATGTGGCTTTCTTTAATAATTAATAATAATTTTATCACATTAATATCATATTATTATAATATAAAATAACGATATCATGATAAGATATTATTAAAAAATATTATCAAATAGGTAAATGAACTGGATGACATTCTTTTAACCGAATGAGTATTAAATTCATGATCCTACACTTTGTTTACATAGTGCACAATATTATAAATATATTTACAAAGCTTGGACAATAAATTTATTTTGTTTCAAATTTTAAAAGAGCTCAATTATTAACATAAACCATGGTTTATTAGATGGATTTAAAGTAGAAACTATTAAAATACATAATAAAGGACGATAGAACTAGATCGACATTTATCGCGAGTAATAAACTTAATTTGAAAACGATAAAGAAAAGTAAAAAGATGATAGCGCAGTCTAAATTCCTAACAGATTCATACAGTGATAAGAACACATCATGAGGTTCAAAATCAAAAAAAATATTTTGATTTTACAAGAGATAACAAAGGAAGCTATGTACATGAAACAGGATACCATGGTTCTCCCCTGGCTTAATTTTTTTTTGGTTAGAGTAAATATGGCTGTCATAATGGTCAGCGAAAAAGTAATTACACCCGCTGCAACGCCAATGATCAACCATGGAGTTTGGCAATACTTGTGCTTTAAATCTGCGATCCATCTTTTCAAAGGGGATATGTAGCACTCTAAGTCATAATACAAATACTAGAGGTAATAATAATCCTCATCATCATATTTAAAACCTACTCCATCTAGAAGACTACTAAAGAGATCTGAGTTAGATTCATTATTTCCAATATGATTTTGAATAATATTTTTACTAGCCAAAAGGGTAACATCTTCTGCTGAATGATTGTTCAAAAGCAATTATATTTCTGAAAAGTGTCTCTGTATTGCCTTCAATGATTAAAATATGAATTTTTAGTATACCATTGTCAAACTTAATATCCAGTAGAGAACTATGTTGGCCATCTTTAGGTAATAGTACTTTAAATTGTACTCCTGCCCCGTATAAATCTGTGGCATGATGCCATCTTCTTAAGATTGCAGGATCAGAGTTTTTCTGCCTTCTGCATGATACTATTGTACACATCAATTGTATTATTCCATCTTTTAGAATCCCAGGTGTCGTGTCTTTCACTTTAGAAATAGTAGGTTTAAAGTACATGTGTCAATAATGAAGGAGGTGTCGTGTCTTTCAGTTTAGAAATAGTAGGTTTAAAGTACATGTGTCAATAATGAAGGAGGTGTCGTGTCTTTCACTTTAGAAATAGTAGGTTTAAAGTACATGTGGCAATAATGAAGGATGTGTTCAAAACCACTAGCCTCTTTGCTATCCCCCGAGTTAGAGAGAGAGGTAGGATAAATCATCAACATCCGATGTATAAAGTCAACTATTTTTCTTCTAACGCATAGTGAATCAGCTCCAATAGATTTCTCATATACTTTCTGGATGATAAAGAGGGGGATTTGGTTCTCCATCAAGATTATATCATGCATAAAAAACCAATTACTCCAAAGAGGTATTTCCCTGAAAAAACATTACTTTTAGAAACCAAATAATTAAAAAATATTAATTGTTTCTACTGTGTAAGTATAAAAGAGGGAAAAAGATGTTAAAAACTCTTAGTTAGATAGATCCAAAATCTTAACGATAGAGTAAAAAAATTATATGACTTTTCTTGGGAAAAAATTATTCTCCCTGCTCTCAATTTGTTATAATAATATGATGGACTATATATATTTAATATATGAAGTGTACCACCTAGTTACTAAAAATTAATTTTGAGAAGTATATTATAATATCATTGGTAGTGTACGTGATAAGTATAGCATTGTGCATATACCTGTCAGACTCAGAGGGGTAATGCGGGCTGCCGTGTATCACATGAGAACCTTGCTTCACTCTACCATCTTCCTTAGCCTCCTCCCCCTTCGGTATCTTCTTTTTCTGGGTGGGCGACATGCCAAGAAAACCTAGAATCCCGCATGCATCAACCAACAAGAGAGAGAATAATTGATCGTCTCCCATCTCGATGTTTTCATAGTATTCGCGCACATTCTCTCTTGCAGCAGTCAAGATTAGATACTTCTCTTCAGCAATATCATATCTCCCAGCTATTATATCATGATATAATTTTTCTTTGTACTCCTTTGCTGATCGCAATTCTGGTTTATAACGGTGGTAGGGACCGAATGAAATGAATAGAGGATGATAAGAGTCCGGACTAGCTTTGCACATTGCCTCTGGCACTCTATAAAGTTTTCGTACTCCTTCTGAAAGTATATATTCGAAAGGTTTTGAATGATGGCTGAGTTTGCATTTAGCTCCTGTTACTACTTCTGCCTCTGTCTCTGCCAAGAATAAATCATTATTCCGAACTGATTCCATTAACTTTCGAGTGCCTTAGGGAGAAGATATATAGTCTCCAAAGTAAGGGGTTGATATTTTCATGAAAGGAAAAAGAAGAAGTCAAAATAGGTTAATTGTTGACGTATATGGTACCGGCGTCATCTTGGTGCAGGATATGAATATCCTTTACTTGCTGCAAGGAGTTGGAGAGGGCTTGTTGCATCTCCACTGATGTCTCATCCTCCCCCGTCAAGAATTCATCTACTCAGGCATTTTACAGGTTTTAGAATAAGATTCATATTCTAAGACAATTTTCTTATTTTATGTTAATCGCCTTCATCAAACTTTTATCATTTTAAAGGAGAAACAGCCTTAAGTAAATAACAAGAGATTTATTATATGTGCGTCTTACCAATATGTGGGTAGTAATCAAATAGTATCGCTGGTTGATGCTGATCGTAATAATTAATTGGTTGGATATCTGGATGAGCTTGACATAGATGGCAACTTCGATCTGCAGGTCGATTAAGATAACTAATTTGCATATTAAAAGATATATAATCTAGCAGCATAATTACCCTCCTCTATGGCTATGACCATCTCCTCGGGATTCCAGTGATCCACCGGCCAAGACTCGACGTCTTCCGCATGCCTAATGTCGTCTGCCGCCGGCACGAGGGACCGCCACATGGCGGAGATGAGATCCTCTTCCGCCATCGGGCTGTATGGCTGGCTTCAACTCCTGTCGATATGTCTCCGGCGCCCTTGGCCTTGGGTTTCTCAATCCCACATAATTATATAGCGCATGTAGCTCGCAACTTCACTTATAAAGAGATACTTTGGCTCTTTCTTTCTTTTAAAGAAACGGAGTGCTTTGCGAATCATCAGAAGAGTCGAGGGAGACGAAGCGGATCAAAAAAACTTGACAGCCAACCTGCGAGCCTCAGTTGCCAATTAATTAATTAATTATCTTGATATTTTTATTTGGCACAGTAGTTTTGTTGTACTTACTTAGGACATGCGTGGGGCAAGGGAGGAAGAAGGAAAATATGATCAGATGTCCATTTCAGATGTTTGTAAAAGTCCAAAGTTGAAATTGTAAATAAAAAGTTTTCCCAATCAGCGGACGTGACGTGTTAATTATTAATCATCAGCGAAATCGCCTGTCTAGCACACTCCCCCTAAAGCTGAATTAACTAAGCTCATTAATTTAATTAATATACTCATTAAAATGATAAAAAAATTAACATCTGATATCATAGTTATATGTGAAATAATAAAATACAAGTGATTTTTTTTTTATATAGTAATAAGATTTGATATTGAAGCTCATACGTTGTTAAAACTGAAAAAAATTAATTAATTTGATTTCATTTGTGATAACACCGGTGATTGAATTAACTTGTGGCGGTACGCATGCGATATGTGATGTGATGATTTTTAATTGGCAACAACACCAATTGGAACGAATCATGTTGAATGTTGCACCTAAAACTACTTAATTGATCGCGTCACAAGTGCACGACGGAACTAATTTTTAACGCTACATTGGTTTTGACCACACATATCCATCCCTCGTACCACACCGACACTAATTTTTTTTATTATTTTTGAGACCTATGTAAGCAACAAAAGATGAAAAAATAATCATTGATAGATTGAGATATCAGCACATGCATGAAGGCTAGCTAGGAAACTAGCAAAACATAATTAATCTAGATCTAGAAAACAAATTCGGATGAGTTCATCTATAGATGTTCCTTTAGGGCAAGTGCTGCTGAAGTAGCTGAAAAGGCAATGGTGATAACCAGAACTATTACTCCTACGATTGTCTTTGGGTATTTTGCATAGTTTTTGCCTTACGTCTGCCAATCATTGCTTGGGACGGGAATTGTAATACCGCTCCAGTTCAGGGTACATGGGCGTCAGATAATTGAACTCATCTTTTTTCCCATGGGAACTCCCTTTATGAGGATGTCCAAGAGATCTACGATGGCTTCATCTTTCCTGAGATGATTCTCTATAATTCTTCTTCAAGCTAGTAGGGCGACATCCTCAGACGAAGTCATAAGATCACCCATGAATTTAACATAAGCTTTGAGGTAATTAGTGAGCAGATTGGATGAATTAGAGGTATCCAATGAGGTCTCAAAGTCTGATTTGCTTTGCTTTTCATTGGGGGTAATATAGCTGACTTCTCCAGATGAAGCGGTGCAATGGCTTTCAGACTCCCCTATCATTAACAAATCTGTATGCTGATTTAACGGTGAAGATTCCATTAGGAGATCACCTCCGAACTTTTTTTTTTGCTGCACGGTATGCAGTTAATTAATTATATCGGTGCGTGATCGAACCACGATAATTATATCATATTTTGAATGTTCATATAAGTCATAAGAGTATAGCGGAGTGCTTAAAATATAAAAACACAAATAAGGATAATGTAACTTGTAATCATTATTTATAAATAATAATAAAATAATAAAAGTTGATAGTAAAGTTTCAGTAATGAAAAAGAAGCATGCATCAGCAACGAGCTGTCTGCTTGTATTGCAAAGAAAATCTACGTGCAAAAGCAGCTGTTTTGCTCACCTGGTTTTAACAGAAGGCACAGCTTGTTTCGTTTGGAGAAAGACCACGACGGGATCGATATCTCATATCACCATAAACAGCTACAATTCATTTTAAAATACCTGCACACCATCATGGTCGGCTCGTCGTTGCCCCACACTTGCATCATGCTGTACCTATATACAGGATTGTGCTTACACGGTGGCAAAAAAAAAAAAGGAACGAGTCATGTCGAATGCCGGCTGCTGCTGTACCTAAAACTACTTAATTAATCGCATCAATAATGCGAGTCAAAAACAGGACGGAACTAATAATTATATGTAAAGGAGGTTTAGTGTGATCTACTCCCTGGCCTGGCGTCATTTGAAGGTTGTGCGTATACTTGATAAATTCCACCAAAGTCGTCCCAGGACAAATCTGGGATGTGTGTCGGTCGTCTTCGAACTTTCTTTTTGAACAATTACTAATATATATAAACCAAGGTACAACTAGCTGCACTGTACTTACTCAAATGATTGAACAATTACTCATATATATACATATATATCCCGATGAGTAACTGCATTTCCATGTTCACCCTCATTCATTTACACGCAATTAAGGTTATTCTGATTGAGCACCTTTTGGTTGCAAACTAATCAAAGCCTTCTTGAGGTATTCCCCTCTTATCTAGAGGATAAAAGGGTAATTTTATTATATCAATTAAATCCCCATAGGATTGATAAGTCATGGATGAATATTATTTAATTAAAATATCTTTTATCCTCTCTCTTCGAGTTTTTGAAGCTATCCCATCCGTGGATGCCCCTACAACTCTGAAGTTAGAGGAGTTATCCAAATTCATGGATGTCCTATAATCTATCGCACAAGAAGGAAAAATTTGAGAAAACAGAGGGGAGGAAAGAGTAAAATTTTGTAGAATTGTGCAATGACTTTAAAGCTTTCATCGTATTGTCTGGCGAAATGATCTTCGATTGAGCTGAAATTTTAGGTGGAGGTTCCTCAAAGAGTTTACTTCAAATTGAATAGTTTGATCTTTGATGAGGACTAGTAGAACGCTTTCCCAAGTTTGTAGTTTGAGGTAGACCATTCTATTCACCTCTAATGGTTAGTTTTTTTTCTTCTTCCCAATTGTGATTGATCCACTGTTTATTCTTGAGGAATTTGTGATGATTTGACAATAAAGAGTATCGTCTCTTGAAGAACTTTTATTGTAATATTATTATTGATTACAGTGGAATAGTGGAAGTTAAAATTAGACTACAGTGATATGATTTTTCTTTTCTTGTGTCTCTTAATTTAACTGCTGTTATATACTGATTTTATTCTTAATTCAGTTATCATTGACCTATCTATTCACATACAGGGAAAAATGATTACTCTTATTGTGCATTATTGTATTATTGTTGAACTTCCTCAACAGACCCCAGCTCAAGCAGATATGTCACTCACTGATACCAACTCGAATTAAATTTCTGGTGCGCGCAAGCCTTTCCTGGCTCCTCAGCAACCAACAAATTGGCATTTAAACTGGATAAGAAATCTTATCGCTTGCTGCAGTTATGCAATCTATACGAGTATCAATTCATCAAGCAGTCATTAATGTGGCAAGCAACATTGCCTGAAGCATTGATTCCGATGCAGGGTTGCTGAGGGATTTTGGAGTCGTTCACACCTTATTTTTACAACCACAATTTAAAGACTGTCTTTTGCAGCATCTGATACATAATTGCATTAAGTATTAGAATCATAATATATCATCAGTTTTACAACATGTGCAATGGAGCAGGTGGATTGGTGTTAATGAAATTTCCATATAGGTGTGTATTGTCGGTAGTTACACCATAAAATATTAAGTTTACCATCTTTACATCTCACTCTAGTGTTATGCTCCTCGAACAAGTGCGGATACCGAGACCGAATTTGCACTTCGGTTTCCCATATGAATTCCTCTGCATCCGTGTTTCTCTAAAGGGCCCTTACTTAAAGGGATCGACTTCTCCGAAGTCTCACCTCTTACCTGTCAAGCCACTGGAGAAGTTAACCACCAACCATCGGAAGAGGCAAGCGATCAATAGGTGATCCACGTTGTTCCATGTTTTCCTTGCGCGATTTCAGGAATACCTTGTAGATCAGATTGCTACGATTATTTCTATAATATCGCTGGTCTTTGGTATTCATTCAATTGAGAAAAAACAGCATGTGTGGATGATCGTGAATTCCTGATATCTGGGGTATCTGATTCTATGAAACTGATTTGGGAATTTATGTTTTGCGAGTAGCTCTGTTTCAGATAAACTTATGATTTAGTTGTCCCTGTGCATATGCTGCGTCTGTATACCTGATCTAAATTCTTTACATGGCAGTATCATTAGTTATGTAATTAAGTAATTAATTTATCTGAGAAAAGAATTCATATGTTATCCTAATCGTGGAGCATAAGTTTGTGTCATTAGGTCTTGTATATTAATTGAATCATGCATAAGTGAATCAATGATGTCCTCATCATACTCTCTTTCTTGAAAAGGAGTCGACCTCGACTCTAGCTTATCTTCATTACCTAAGTAGATAAATCAGCCACATTTAATGTATTACTCACTCCATAATATTTAGAGGGTAAAGTGTTAGTAGAAAATAGAGTGTCCTTGCATATAAGCACAAAACACTCTTGGGATGAATTTCTAATTTCTGCATCTCATTTTTGGTGGCTAATAGAACTTGTCACTTAAGCGTTATCTCTATTTTCTTCTCATATTTTTCTTTCTTTTCTCTCAATTTGGACTGATTACTCTCACTTCCCATTTTGTGGATGTCACTCATCTCTTTTTATTTTCTCTCACATCCAGTCCTATCTAAATTGTCTTTAAGGAATTTTTCTGGTGACATTGGGAACACCATGATCTTCTTATCCTTGTGCATAAAGGAGTACTTGTTAGAATGCCCATAATGTATATCATCCTTATCATATTGCCATGATCTCTCAAGTAGTAATGCACAAGCTTGCATTGGCACCACGTCATAGCCCACACAGTCGGAATACGTACCAATAGAAAAATACATACGTACCATCATTGTTATCTTCAACTTGCCGCAAGCATTGAGCTATTGAAGATGTAGGATGGTTGTGGGTGCAATCGTGTAGTTAGGTCAAACTTCCCAACCATCGCTGAACCTGCAATGTTGTTGCAGCTTCCATCATCAATTATAACCTTACACGAATGCTCTTTGATAACAAATTTTGATTGGAATAAATTATAGTACTGCCCATTTTCTACCTTCTTCATCTGAGAGCTAAGAACAAGACAAACAATGACATGAATTTTTTTTTTCCTTTGGGTTTTCCCATGCGAATCTTGTGTCTCTTAATTTTGCTGTTGTTATTTACTGATCTTATTCTTAATTCAGTTAGAATGACCCTATCTAATCGCACAGGGGGAAATAATTACTTGTATTGTGCATGGTTATCCTGACAGACCCCAGCTCAAGTAGATATGTCATTCACTGGTACGGAGAAGTTTGCAATTAAGCTCAAAGCAGTAGAAGCAACTTCAGCTATTTAAAAAATCCGTTGGGTGACATAAACAGATCAGTTGGCTTCAAGTGAGCCGTATGATTCGGAGCAATTAAAGTTGGATTATGAGCACTTTGGATTGGGAGAAAGAAATAAACTTTCATTTGCACAGGAAGCATGGAACATTCAGCACATCAAATACTAATGGGTGTCACCTCTAGCAACCCAGACGGAAAGAGTGAAGACAGAAAGGAGGAACAAATGGAAGAGATTACTTCAAATCATTAGAAGCAAAGCTTTTGTTTGATGCAACTTTTGCAGTTGTAAATACTCTGTATAAGACCCTTATACCTAATATAAATAAAGGAAGGCAACTTAGAGGAATGTCTCTAAGCTTCCTATTTCTCAAAAAAAAAAAAAGTAGAATCAGATGAAGTAGCAACAGTGTCAGTGGCATCTGGTTTTGTAGCTTCTTGAACTGAAACTGTGGTATGTAAAGTTGAAGAAATAGCTGGATAATATCAGCTAAAACAGTATCAGAAAAAAAATCAGCAAACTCCTGAAGCATTGACACTCTAACCTGTGGCAACAGTCTAAAGACTGCGGGGAGGATGCCGCAAATACAGGTGATTAAGAAGGCTGCCGCTTATTATATATAAATTTGAAATATTGTTTTTTGTTCGTGTAAACTATGTGGTACATTGGCAACAGGTAAGGACAAATATAGCTCCAGTATGGTGGCAAAAGGGAAGTTGATTCTCTATCAAGCAAATATCATGTCTGACGTCATCAGTGGGTATGCTGAAAAAAAAGAAGATGAAAATAATAAAAAATACCAAGTATGTATAGAATAATAAAACTGCAGCTGCACAATCAACCTCCTGCTTGTCATTTTTGAAAATCGCAGATATTAACTAAGTTTTAGTTATATGTATGCTTCAAAATAGTAATTACCCAGCATGCAATTAGGAAGAAGTACATATAGCATGCACGCTCAGCTTATACCTATATATAAAATTAAAGTTTCAAAAGTTGTAAGAGCAATTACTCTTTCAACTTCCAGTCGCTCAGCGGCACCTTGTAAATTATCAATGTAATCATGTAGTAGGATAGCTGCTAAATAATGTATAGTCTGAAATGTGAAAACCAAATAATGCACGTGCACTTGAAGTATTTGAAATGCAATTATGTTTTATTACTTCACTTAACCTCATGTTGTCCTCAGTACTCTGCTTGTAATTTCATCTCCAGCGAAAACCATGTCTATATTCTAGTTTTTTAACGTACCTTTCTCGAGCATTTAATAATTCTTTTTGCTCTTCTTTCGAGTCTGGGTCGACAATGCCCGCCTGCGCATCGGAGTTTGCCTCTATCGATATATTCTCCCACCATAGTATTCCGGAAAATCCAAGGATGAAGTATGCATAATTTTTTTTTATAGAACTTGATGAGGCTTGAACCTAAGATCTCATGATTCTTCCGTATAGAATTTAATTATTCTAATTAGAATGATGTACACGAAACAGCTCTCCATCACCCATCTCCTCGTTGACATAGGGCGCGTGGTAAGCCTTAACCTCATATTTGATTGCTAGGATCTCCACCTTGCACCTCGTTTCTAGCTTCCTGTTTTCCCTGGAGGTTTCTGTAGAACCTACTTTTACAGGACTCTCCACTTCTTAGCTTCTCAAGGCCATGGCATCTGTGGTGGAGAACGATGGACACAGTTTGGGGAATGTTTGAACCTTCACTCCGGGCAGTGTTTCTTGTCCCACTTTGAAGATCCACTTTACTTGAGCGTTTGCCTCGACCTCCTACGCACTGTATTTTTCCAACCGATTGACCAGATCCCAAAAATCCTTTGCCATAACATCTTCATCCTGAGTACAGATAATATATACTTTACTTCCTGCAAGGAGTTGGAGGGGGCTTGTTGCATTTCCATGGGCATCTCGTCCTCTGCAGCCAACAGTTCATCAGAAACAGCTAGCACTTTTAATTTGTTGCCTGCATGTGCATCTTACATTACATTTCTTTCTTACAATTCATGTAAATATCTGATTCATTTTATACAATATATGTAAATATTCTAAAAATAATACCGACGGCTTCATTAGGATACAAATATATGCGCACATATATATATCTCGGATATATTTGGTTTGTGTGGATTCTAATAATCCATTGTCTCATATTATGATAATATCGTTGCGGATTATGATCGATGAGTATATTCCTTCGTATAATAGATGATGAAATTGGTGAGCAGTCGCACGCAATTAATCTTGAATATTCATCAATGAATGAGTGCATATATATATATACCTGAGTTTGGATAATTATCTACAACCTCTCCGCCATAACGGTCCGGGATATCCATCTTAGACTCTGTGATTTCTAAGTGCATTGTAATTAAGAAAGTACACCACATCAGTAATGATAAAGCTTATTATCATAAGAGCTCGACCATCCTCCGTAGCTGTTAGTGGAACGAGGGAGCAGCTCATGGTGGAAGTGACATCGGTCTCCACCATACCGTCGGAAACAGTCAACTGGTTGTTAGCCATATGTCATCTCGGAGAATCGGCGGGCGGAGGGAAAAGACCAGTTCTCAGACGTCGCTAGGGTCGATGGCTCCTCTCAAACTCACCACCAACTTATAGGACCTGGGAAGTAAGAAGATAAAATGATCTGGAGATATATTAATTGAGGTGAGAGAGTTGGGATTCAGCCAGTTGACTTAAAGAACATAGCAGCAGTGGGTAGTGTTTTCAGTTTGTCGCATGCAAATGCTCATTGTTTTAAGTTGCAGAAGCATCAACTTATTTAGGAGGTACATGAAGACATTTCGATTATTGCAAGATGAAGGGTAGCACCCTGTTACCTACAGGACCTTGTTGAAATCTCAAAGCAAGTGATAAATGCAACAAGCTGTAGTGATTTTATTATTTTAATAAAAGGATTGCATATTTTAAGTTGCCCATTTTTTGAAGATTGTGCGACTCCTCATTCCATCAATTAGTAGTAGGATTGTACTCTATGTGCAGGCATGCTATATATATAATCTCCTTAATTTTTAAGGTATTTTAAAGACCTTCACATGTGATGCATGTCTCAACCCTCAAACCCTCAAATTACATTAAATATTACCATTATTCAAACCCACAACTTAGGAAATAAAAGCATTTATAAACTATTCTAAGACATTTTCATATAAACTTTGTAGAATAAATAGTATAAGTTGTTACGACCTAACCTCCTAACCTTCTGTGAGATGTGGCAACCTCCGTAAGAATTATCAAAACTCACACATAAAGATCACTCTAAATTTTTTTATGTTTATGACAACAATATTATTTGCACTGCAACATTCTATTAATGCAATTGGAGGCAAATCCAGTTAAGACACAAGTATTTACTATCAAGTACATTATTTTAGCTCACATAGTCTAACTCTAGAAAATGTATACCCTTTTGGTTAAAACAATTGGGTTCTATACAAGAAGTTGTAGGCTCAATACTCATCGAGTCCTAAAAAAACTCCCTTTGCCTCTCCACGTGTCATGCCCTATCCCATCTATCAAGCATGCGGCGACCGTCGTATGAGCCTAAAGGACCCATACAAGGTATTTGTAGATATACACAATTCATGTACAACATAAACTCGGTAAATAATGCAATTAATTCAACTAGTTCAACTATATTAATACACTTTCGATATCTACAACACTATGATAACAAAAATGATAGATGGAATAGGCAACCTCATCTCTGTCAACTATATCGGCCGCAGTAGAATATCTCAAGCAGAGAATAGAAGATTTTAATATATCCATAAATCATTCAATAATATCAAACTGTAAATATGGAGTGTGTCTATATCTTTATATTTCTATCACTAAGAATTTATTATTTCATTCAAATAATATGATCTGGGCAGCCAGCCTATGCTTAGGGGATCTCCTGATCATGGAGTTCCCATAAGCCCATCATTGTCTTCTGTCAATGTCTCTATATATGCCTGTCACACTGATGTTGGTAAAGAGGTCGGGTGACCGTGAATCCCTCTCTATTGGTCCGCTAAGCAAATCTCTCCATCGTCGTGTCCTAGTGACCTATCACTCCATGCGTCTTTCTCAGATAATCCATGGAGCAACTCGTGTAGTACTACACCTGTCCCCATACAAGGTCACCACACCTAATTATACTCATCGGCCATGGTTAGCCGGTAATTATTTAAAACCCTGGGATCCGGACTACTTATCAGATTATCTACAGAACGTCTGGGATGATAGCTATGTGGTCCATGGATCCACTGTCCAAGGCTATGTGGAAGGAGTTACTGTCCCAATTCAAAAGCAGTGATGTCTGCCAAAAGGTGTGCATCCAAGCCATCGCTGGAATGCTACAACCTCGGTGACATGCTTACTAGATCCTTAGTATGATTGCATCCCCACTAGCTATCTTAGGACTATCACGGTGGCGACTTTGCGTCATGCATGTGGGTATAGTGACTATGTCACAATATTCTTTGGCGCTACGCTAATCCATATTGAGTTCCACCTTTTATGACCATTATGAATTCAACCTCTTAAGTGGTATAGGTTTTTGAGCGTCAGAGCTCATATCCACAATTCAGGATATCCGTTATGGTATATTATTAATATTTTTTACACATGTGTGATAGTGTCACATGTTTATAGGTTCTGTTTATCGATGTCCATATAGACGTCAAAATATGGATATAACATAACTCCCTATATCATGTTTGTAGATGTAACAATAATATTTTATTTTTCATCATATCATCATAACAGATAAAAAACAAAAGCAACCTAGCAAAACTCAAATAACAGCACAAGTATATCACATAAGCAAGATTGAGACTATAAGCATATTACATCAGCAAGATTGTTTAACATACAAAACATGAATCATACTTAATTTAAATGTTAATTCCTAATCAATAAAAATATTTATCTCCTTAAATTTTACTAAATTGAGAGTAGTCTATTGTAGTGAACTAGTGCATCTGGATATGTAGATCAATCTTCAGAACTAACCGTACAAAAGCTTACACGTTGTTTAATTATTTTGAGGTATCTACGTATTACAAATAACATTACCTTTAGATATAATCTTTAACATTATTTATCATTAATCATATCTACAAGATACCGAATCAACATCTTCATTATTTTGCTTACCTAACTCATCCTAACCCATCCTAAGTTAACTAATTATTCAACTAGATTTAATTAATCCAACTTAATCTAATTGATCAACTTTATTTAATTTATAAACCTTAATCATAATCTCCAAGCAACCATTAAAATTCCAATTTCCTTATAAGCCCAATTAAAGTTTCAAACCATCCATAGTCTCAATTAATCATTTTCTACATTCATTTAATTAAAACATGAATTCACTAGCTAAGTGAAAGTTAATAATCATGTCTTAGTATTGACATGCATTTAACTATCCATTCCATCATAATTATTACACCGCATGCAGGTTTACAAGTAAGGAAAAGAAAAGAGATCATAATAGGAGAGGAGGGAGGTGAGGGAGATAGCTCCCTGGAGTTCAGATATAATTATTTACCTAGTATTGCTTTTCCATCTTATTGCTAGAGTTGTTGCCTCATCATTTATTTGAAATGTTCTTCTATTGTTCTACATGTTTTTCTATACTATGCATGTGATAGCTCATCATTTATCTAAAATGTTCTATTGTTCTACATGTTATTTTGTATTGTAATTTATGATACATGCCACAGTTCTACCATGCGGAAGGAAATAAAAATAAAGATTTAAAAATCTTAAATCAATACATAGGATGTGATATTAAAACTCATACCTAATACTCTAGTGTAGAGATATAGGTAAGATATGAAACTAGTACCTCCATTGAATATTATTGGACTACAAAATCAGAGGGTGTAACATTAATGTATCCTAGATGATATTATGAACCATTAGCATTCGAAAAGTGATATTCACAGTCTACCATGTGCAGTCATGTCAATCACAATCTATTTATTAAGATATGTGCAATGAGAGGAATGCTCAATGTTGTAGATCAAGTTGCAGAAGCATGAACTTATCTCAACTAGTGTAGCAACCATATACAATGAAATCTTGGAGGCTCATTGAAAGAAGAAAGGCCGAGTCTCGTAAAGGAAGGATGGGGCAGCAGTAGAGAGATGGCAGAGAACAAGAAATAACATGATCGACCCCACTAATACCTGTTTCTGTTAAAGGTACATGAAGACATTTGGATTGAGCGATACTTTGTACCCAGGTTATACTTCCACTATCCGTTCAACAAATCTATCTTTCATAAAATTAGCCTCCAAACACTGCACCAAACGAAGTCCACCATTAGTGCAGTAACCAGCTATATTTGGTGCAGCCATCCCCCCAATTGCTGTCGGAATTGGAGCTGCTCTTGGGACCTCCTGTATTATGAATCCCTTCTAAAGGAAGTTGGGCTAGCGGTCATCCTCACTATCAATCCTTGGAACCTAAATTTAGTTCCACTTGATGGAGGTACAGAAGATGCACACTCATTGAGCCATTATAAAGATGAGCAAATCCGACTTCTCAACAAAAGTAAGGAGGAGGTACCCGATAGGAAGGAGCGATCGAAAAATTGCAACTCTGTAAATCTGGACATCATCAGCCTTTACGAAGGGCATAGACAGCTGACTGAAGCACTTAAAATCTACAATTATAGTCGAGCTAGAAGATAAAGTCACATGCAGGATATCGTGCTTCTTCCAGCCGAGTAGGCAGGAGCTCGCAGAATCCTGACAGCCACACAAGATGGAATCAACGCATTCTCTTTTTTTTTTTCGCCAGTGAAAATGTATTTAGGACTTTTTCTGTATTCACAAGCAATCATTCTGTAAAATTTTCTTCTTTTCCCCTCTTCTTCTTCCTCTCTGGGCACACCTTGTAGCCGATCTTTCGTATTAATAATTCCTTGGAATAAATACAAATTTTCGGTTAAAAAAAAGAGGGCCGTTTATTAAATGTGCATGTTGAATACTGATATATATAATTTTGCGGACACAGTGTATTTAGTTTAATGGGAACACAAAGCAAAACACAGGTCATCGTACATGACATATATATAATTGTGCAATGGATTTAATTGGCATATGTTTGTTATTTCTAGAATCAGATATATATTCACTCTGTATGTACAATGTACACTTATTATGTCCGTACATTAAGTATTAAATATATGCCACATTTTTAATTCGAGTATTTTTTAGTACTAATCAACTTAAAATAATAATTTAACAAAACAACTGCGTACAAATAATATTTAACAAACTAACCGTTCAACTAGCCACGTCAAAAAAGTTGACCTATTTTTAATAAAAAAAATTCGAACGTTTGCTCGCTGGCTTCTTCTGCCCTCGCACCTCGTTGGCCTCCATCTCCTCTGCTTCTCATCTCTTCTTCCCTCATCTCTCCCACCCCTCTCTCTCTCTCCTTCCTCCCCTCTTCTTCCCCCACCCCTCTCTCTCTCCTCTGCTTCTCGCCTCTCACCTCGGCTCAACGAGGAGCGGGTGTAAAATATTTGATAAGTCTAACAAGCGAGTGAACTGCGTCCAGTTCTTTTCAGAAACCCTCATCTTGGACCATCTTTGATATCTCTCACGAATTGGATTAGGAGAGCGGTTGTAGGACTCATCAGCGATGACCTGCTTCACTGCTGGAGCTGAACTCAGTACATCCTCCAGTATCGACAAAGTTGGAGTAAAATCGAGAAATTTTATCGCCGAAGCAGCAGTTTCCTCTGCTCAGTGTTGCGGAGTTGGTGGAGACCGGAGGAGGGCCGTGTGGCTGGGCTCCTGGAGCTGGTGCTCGTGGAAGATGCTTCTGGCGCGATGGTTTGTGTTGAAGAAGCTAGCGAGTTTATGACAATTGGTAGCCACCTTGCCGAAGATGAGAAGCTCGCAAGCGAAATGTTTGATGAGACTCTCGAAAGCCTGCAGTTGGCAGGAGAGGTGAATATGGATGGTTGACCGATCATTTTTTTTATATATTTTTAAAGGTGAGGGTTCATAGTTATAGACTAAATTCTATAGGTTATCATAAGCCTAATGGAGTCGTCGACCACAAAAATGATTATTTAAAAAAATAATAAATTTTTTCATGCTGATCTCCTGCACCTTGCAACACATGAAAATTGCTACCTCTAATAAATTATCACTTTAATAAATTAAAATATTCGTTTAGCTTGTATAAAGTATACTTTTTTAAAATATGTTTTTGTCTATTGTTCTGAGGGACCATTCCATTACTTCTTCTAATAAATTAATTGTTGACATCAATTTCTATATTAAAAATAAACAAAAAGTTACTTGATACCATATATATTCTGCACCATCTTTTTCCCTATATAATTAATCTATGTTTTTATTTATTTACTGTGTTAAAAAAAAGTGTACGCTACTCACCCACAGCACATAGAATTAATGCTCCATTGGTGGTTATATTTTTCTATCTTTTTCAGAGATTGCATATTTACTAATATCTTGGTGAGACATTAGTTTTTGTCCAAAATAAATTTGAAATTATCTTATAATTACTATGGGACCAAGGTCAACATCTTAAAAGTGTGAGTCATATTTAATTATAAAAAAAAAACACAAGTTGAATGTCATAGGAGCACTATCCTCCTTTGCAAAAAGCATCATTCCACGCAGCGTACCCCCACATAATTTAAGCTGGTCTGTCCTGCTTATACAGATATACCCATCGTGTCGGCACAACATAAATCGACATAATTTTAGCATGCTCTCAGTCTCAAGTCAGCAACAATGCAATTGCACGTACATATCCTCAATCTCTAAGCCACACCAAATCATATCATGCGATGCGTCGGTCGTCGGCTCCACATATATATAATTTAAAAAAAATACCTCCCAAAGCGATTCAGTACGATGAGGGGGTGGGATTAAGTGGCGTGCATCTGATTGAATTGTTGGCTCCCTATAACTTTCAATCATCCCTAATTAATTAATTAATTAATTCATGGAATTAATTATTTTCAAAGACCTCACACTCACACAGGTATTGTATTATTTATTTCAACGCCTACCTCCTCAGAAAATAACAAACTTTTTTATTATTTTTAAACTTTACGCCAAGCTTGATTATAATTAATTAGGATCAAAGTAAAATCAAGTTGAAAAGAAAAACATGCGTTTGAGTTCATGTGAAGGGAGAAAGACTATGGGAAAGAATGCCTCATGGAAATCTTTCATACTCTTAAGTCTTTTTCAAAGACTATATATATATAAGTATATTTATTTTTAAATGGAGGTTTTATAGCTCTATAGTTATAAACATTTCATCTCTTGTTACATCATATATAAGAATTTGTATTTTTAAATGGAGGCTTTATAGTTATAAAGATTTCATCCAAGAAAGGGTTTGGATAAAGATTTTATCTAAAACATACAGCTAATATACTAAAAAAATAGAATTTCATTTTATTTATCATTTAATTACTTATTTTTTAAATAATAAAAGAGTGATGAAAATGAATATCAAATCTGATTAAAAAAAATCTGTTTTTCACATCTAGTAATTTTGATGATAAAAAAGAGAATTGTTAGTTCATGTATCTACCTTAATATAAAAAATACCAAAAAAATGATCGATCAAATTCTAATTCTAATGTCTCTTTTTCCCTTTTCATTTATTTTAAGAAAAATCTCATCTTATCTTCCATTATTAGGTTAACTACACACTTCAAATGTCCACAGTGATTCTGGTAGTAGTGTTTTCTCATCAAAATTAAATTTCTTATTTATGTTGGTCAATATAACATAAATTTCTGCAGAATTTAAATGTTTTTCTTCTGGTATTCAAGGTTGTGATTTTAGCAAAAGTTATTTTTCTAAAAACAAATAGTTTGAAAACATTCAAATTATATAAAGTAAATCTCTAAGTAGAGAGATTCCGTACCATCAAGTTAGAAACTATCATCACTAAATTTAATTAATTATTTGGAAGTGGGATGGTACCCACTACGTCGTAGTCACCCAATGCAATCATCATAAGCAAATCAAAATCATAAGCAATGAATGCATCAACAAAAAGCATCCAACACGCACTTGGTCAAGCAAAATGGTGATCTCAGTCTCCTGCAGGCTCTTAAAAGAATATGTTTAGTAGTTTAGCTCTCTCGATGTTCTTTATCCTACAAATTTTTCCTTTAATATCAAGTCCAACGGTCTATATCGTTAGCATCTACGTAATATTGTTCAATTCGACATAGGTGTAGAGGTAATCAGTCAAAGGGGCCTCTGCCCATTGGTTTACTCATCGAGTTAGAGATTACCGGATAACAAATATAAATTATTTTTTAGTACGATGAATATTGATTTTTTTTTTGTTAAGAATTTAGATTTAAACTCTAATTTGAGTAAGTTATTTTTGTGCACCTAGGTACAGCGACAGTGCGACATGCTTCTCACAGCATAACACTGTTGGTATGATAGTGCAAATTAAATTAATTATACTAACCACCACTAATTATTCATTTGGTATTGAGAAATATTTTATACACTTTATTTGTCCTTTTAAATGATCGTCGTGGAATTTGTCAAAATTATTGATAGTGCTCGTCTGGTACTTATTATTTTTACAAATAAATTTAATTTTTTCTCGAAGTTATTGAACTCTTTTAAGAGATCATTTTCTCTAATATAAAACAGGTAGTATACGTTTTTTTATTGGTACGGTAAAGTCAGCAGGCAATATCATACACTTGTGTAATAAAATTAAATGTAGTCGTGGCACAAAAGTACTATGCTAGGCACAAGCTATACCTGGGCTAGCTTGGGGCACGGCCCAGTTGAAAAGCCTAGTCTCAAGCATTCCTACCTTCGATCCTTGTGTCAACATTATGACATGAGAGGGCACAACTGTACCCTGATTTTAAAAAAATTTAAAAATATTATTTTAATATTAAATAAAAATAGGAATAGAAAAAATAAATAAATAATAATAATAATAATAACGAAAATAAAGATTTAAATTTATTTTAAATTTTTTATTTAATAATAAATATATATTATTTTAATAACACTGAGTTTCACATTTGCACATTTTTCTCCTATTAGGCAGGTTAATTTAAATTGATAGCGTTGGTTAATTATAAATATTATTACTTCTGCTATGTTTAATTAATAAAATTATAATGTTCTGTGATACTTTTAGCATTGTATAAGTTGTGGTGTAGAAGTACAGTTTATACGACGGTTACTACGTGCCCAAAGATAAATTTAGAGTGTAACAATAATTCAGTATTCAAGATCTCCATTCCATACCTACTTTTCAAGAGATCACGTCAGTAGTAATAAGTTTCAGGCTTTTCATGTTATTTCACTAGATGGTAACTGCTTTTTTTCTTCTCTTTATCATGATTATTCATCATTCATCATTCAAACTCCTATTCTCTTATCTTTATCAGCGAAATGGATGCAAGTGTCATGTTGAACAAATATTATTATCTGAACAGTAGTACTTCTAATTATCTGAACATCAATCAAACACACACTGACGCAAATAAGAGAAGGGAAACAATGATATTAATAGAAAACACAAGTATTGTACTTAAAGAATTTATTCACTTAATTACGAATGTTCAACGGAGTGTGATTGTGCTTATGACGGTGCATACCAGAATAATCGATGCTGCCACCTTGATACGCTTCTTCAAAATCCATATTTTAAAACTAAACTCTTAGGCCTTCCATAATTCGTCAAAGGTATTCATCAAGGAGGTACTCTCCAAAGCAGTAATGTTAATTCCCTTCTTGAGCTTGGAGAAGAGACGCAAGATCTCTTTATAGTAACATCATCATGTGCCATCATAAAATCAGTAATGAACTTGATGAAAGCCATGAAGTAATTCTTGCACCAATTGGATTCGCCAGAAACGAAAAGCAATGCAAGTTCAAAGGCGAATAGGTTCTGAAAACGTACTTTTATGTATCGATCGATAACTAAAGTAGGAACTTCCAACACTCGCTCACTAAAATTTATATCTAATAAAGATCATCTCTTTCTGCCCGATGCCCTTCGTAGCTATACCAATGTCAATAAGATTGTTTGCCCGATGCCACCAGAAATATTTATTAATTCCGAGCGCATTAGAATAGGGATAAGGATGTAATAATCTATAATTTAGAAACTTAACTATTTTTCTTCCAGACTTATCTGGGGATTGTCGTTTCCTGTGGAATCACCGTCAACTATGGAAGACCGTCTCGATCACAATGAAGCGAATTTGATTCTCCATCAATATCAAGTCCATTTATGATCAAGTCTACGGGGTCCGTTGAAAATAAAATGAAATAAATTTGAATAAATAAAATAGAAAAGAAAATTGTCTTCCTATACTGATCTCAATGATTACTACTCATTGTCCCAACCACTTAATGCTGCGTTTGAATGTCAGTACGTATTTATTATATTAAACAACAACAAAAATAAAAATAAAAGTAAGCGATATGTATTGTTTGTTGTAACTACCATATTATACTAAAATCTAAAAATATAAACACTTACTTTTTATCTTATGATAAAAAAATTATTTTTTATCTTATTCAATTGTATCTATATTAGTATTAGTATACAGTATAGAAATACATATTATATATTGAAAGGTAATAAACTTTTATCGTACGCTATACTACGTATCCAGTGTTAGCATCAACTGTACCTTTTAAGTAGGGGAGCGGCAGTTTGTGATCCCACCTCTGTATCCAAGTCAGCGCCTGCGTCTGCTTCCATCTCAGGCATGTCGTTGTCCCAGCGGCAGTATCCGGAAATAAGCGGATTAAGCATGCATCGAAGAACAAAGACTCCAACAGCTCATCGCTACGCCGTCGATGTAGTAAGCTTTGACCTGTTCTTCCACACCTTTCATATGCCTCTTAAACTGTGCCAATGATACCAAATTTTTCGCCTTGAGTTTTTCGTAGAACATCCTCTTCAAATCCTTTGCTTCTTTTAGTTTCTGCCTCCCATAGATTCGTTTGTAGAGGCCGTTGGACACGAATTTGGAATTATTCTTATCCCGCAGTTCGCATCCGACCTCGAAGATCTTCGTTTCTTCATCTGAATGTTTCGGTAGCCATTCTCTGCATCGAAGATAACATCTCCCATATATTATATGTAAATATCTTATTAATTTTATACAGTATGTGGAAATATTCTAAAGGTAATGCCGAAGGTAAGATATATTTATATATAAAGTGAGATATATATGATCACCGGTCGTACCAACTTGGGGATAATTTTGCATTGGGTCTCATTATGATAATATAATATCGTGGAGGATTATGATCGATGGGTATTCATTCGTATAATACATGATAAAATTGGTGAGTTAAATCTTGAATATTCATAAATAAATTAATGCCTGATTCTAGATAATTATTTCTATCCTCGCCACCTTGTCTGTCGTCCAAGACATCGATGATCGTCGACTCAGCAGTTTCTGTACGCATCATCGTTAAGAAAATAAATCACGAGACTTTCTTGATGATTAAAAAAAACTTATTATGCAGAGGCTGCAGTCCGCAGAGAAATGCCTCTACTAATTGCTCTGATTTATGCATAGCACTATGCTCGTGTACCGCAGAGCTGTGGGAAAAGGCGAAGTAAAATTGATTCAATTGATCGAGGGATTCGCTGGTGGCGAAGATGGGATAGGTCGAGATCCACAGACGTGATTCTCACCAAGAATTTGAGGAAAGATGGATGGATTGCAGCGCGAGTTGTGGGACAAACGTTGCACACCATCATCATCATGGATGGGAGGCACACACAGGTTTGTAATAGCTTTCCATCTCGAACAAGGTGGTAACTCCTAGTAGTCAGGTGAATATGCGGAACAGATGTAGATGTAGGATATTCTTATCTTTTCTCGACTGTTTCTTTATAGTATTTTTTTATTTTTCTCTTATTAAACCAATTGTGTTTTATACTTCAGTATTCAATATTCACTGGTTTCAAAAAATATATATATTTATTGTGTACTTATTACGTCTGTGCATCGAGTACTAAATATTTTGACACATTTCAATAAAGATCCAAGTCAATTGTTTGGTTTAGTTGTGCAGCGCTCTGATCTCACTTCCCTGCATTAAGCAAACAAATATTGAAATCATAGTGAGGCGTTGTCTCAAGCGTTCCTACCTCTGATCTTTGTGTGGCGTTATGATATGAGAGGGCACAACTTGGCGTTCGAGGGCCTTAATTAAACCCATTTCATACGTCCTTAACGAGCTCATCTCAGCAGTAATCTGTTCGAATTTTTCTATGCATTTCACGTGATGGTACCTATATATTTTAATTAAATATCTTTTTTACTCTTTATCATGGCTATACATCGTTCAAACTCCTATTCTCTTTTCTTTATCAGCGAAATGAATGCAAGTGTCATTTTCAACAAATATTGCTATATGAAACAGTAGCACTTGTAATTATCTAAACATCAATCAAACACATGCGCGCACACACAAAGACAACAATGATATCAGCAGAAAACATAATTTTTTTAACTTATTAAATATTAACCCCACGACCTTTTTAAAAAAATCTAATTATGTACTTACTTCTGTTTAGCATAAACTGCACTATAGATAGTGGCACCCGCAACAGCACCTCCGATTGCCAACCCAATAATCTTCAAGGGTGTGTTGAGATGGTTCTTAAAAATTTCTCTATACCACTTTCTGGTAGCAGATTTGCATGCTTCCTCCAAGTCGTTAAAGGTTTTAGTCAAGTAGGTCTTCTCCAAGATAGTAGTGTAAATTCCCTTCCTCAGCTCAGAGAAGAGGTCCAAGACCTCTTCATCCCTAAGATTGTGCTGGAGAATTTTCTTCTTCACAAGTATGGCAATGTCATCAGACGTCATCATAAGATCAGAGATGAACTTGATGTAAGCCATAAAATAATTATTGTACCAGTTGTGTGGGCTAGAATTAGCTACCAATGCAAGTTCAAAGGCTAATAGGTTGCGGAAAAGTACTCCTGTGTGTCGATTGATAACTAGGGTAGGAACTTTCAACTCCCCGTTTGTAAAATCTATATCCAATAGAGATCTCTGTCTATTTCCATCGATAGCCTTGAGAGTTATATATTTATCGGTCAGATCCTTTGCCCGATGCCATTGGTAATATTTCTCCTCGGCATCTGATGGATCTATAATTTCATCATTCAGTAGAGTCGTGGGCGTGAAGTGCAGATGACAGTAATGAAGGAAGTGATTGAAATCTTTTGTGTCGGCGACGGCAGTGGGGTAGGGATGTAATAATGTCTTCTTCAGAAAATCAATCATTTTCTTTCGAAGATATTGTTGGACATTCGGTTGTCGTGAGGGCTCATCTTTCCGTCTGCAAGATTTGTATACCGCCTCGATCACAGTGAAGGGAATTTGATTCTCCATTAAAATGATGTCATTTATGACCAAGTCCGTGGGCATCGTCCAATAGTAGTAGTCCCTTGGAAAAAGAAAGAAAGAAACTAGAATAAACAAATAGAAAGGAATACTGATCGCAATGATCACTCCTCATCTGCACTCAGAAATGTCAAAAATTAAGAACCACTTGATGGACGTCAGAACATATTTATGATATTAAACAGCATAATTTAAAAATAAAAAAGTACGTGATATTTATTGTTTATAGAAACTATCATATTATATAAAGTTATATAATATCTATCGTTCTAAACCGTATAAAAAATAATCACTTCTCTTATGATGAAAAATCAAAATTTATCATATTCAATGGTATATATTGATATTAGCATACAGTATATGATTAGCATATTAAACAATATTGCACGGTAATAAACTTTTATCGTACGTTATCCTATGAATCCAGTGTTAGGGTTGACCGTACCTCTTTCGTAGGGAATCATCAGGTGGCTCCAGCCGTGGGTCCTCCTTATCGCTTTCGTCTCCTTTCTTCTCAGGCTTGTTCTTGTCCCACTTCCGTATCCGGAAATAAGCGAGGATGAAGCATGCATCGTAGAACAAAGACTTCAACAGCTTTTTACTCTCCTCCTTGGGTTCGCTCTTTAGGTCGAAGTAGTAACCTTTGACCTGTTTTTCCACTTGTTCGATCTCCTTCTCATAGTTCGTCCACGATACCAACTCGTGATCCCAGAGTCTACTGTAGAACCACCACTTAACGTTTTGCGTGCTTTTTAGTTTCTCATCGCTTCGGTGGTAGAGGCCGATGGACAGGAATTTGGGAATGTGCGGTTCATGTCGAGGCTGACCGTCCCTAGCGCTGGAATGCACGTCTTCAGGCTGACGCAGTTCATTTCCATACTTGAAGATGTTCCTTTCCTTACTCGAACGTTTCATTTGGCCATTTTGTGCATCCGAGGCCAGCGTACTTTGGTCTTTTCGAGATTGTTTCATAAGATGGAGGAAAAAAAGAGAAAGGGAATCTTAAGCACTAGAGAACGTACGAGGTAATTTTGTTTCTTATGCACTCACCGGGTGGTATGCAGTTTTGAAAGGAAACATTTCTCCGAAAATTGCATACCTTTTGTCACTCCAGAGGAATCTTGCCCGGAAGTGAGGTGGTTGACTTGGGTTCGATAATCCATTGAGACACCATCTTCATCCTGAACGCAGTAGATATCTTTTACTTGCTGCAAGGAGTTGGAGAGGGCTTGTTGCATCTCCACCGACATCTCATCCTCCGGCAACACTTCATCTGAAATATATATAGATAAAATATAGTATATATTTTCTTACATTTATTTTTATACAGATATGATGCGTAATACCTGCTACTACCACTGTATAATCTGCAGGCTCCATCACAGGGTGGCCAATCCAGTAACTTGACGGCTCGAGGTACTCTTGATAGACCAGCGGATGACGGTGATCTTGTTCTGCTTCGACGACAATAGGATGGGAGACATCGTCGCATCGTCATCGAATCATTCATTTTAATTGGATCAAATAAAAATGAGTAATATATCAAGCACGCAACCAACTGTTCAGCATAATTATTTAAAGAATACATGTATTAGTTTACCTTCTGCCACCACCACCGCCACATTATGCGGATCATTCTGCGCCGGGTGCACCGTCGACGAGTACTCAAAACCGGCCGCGCGCTCGTGCTGATGATCTCCTGTTCCCACGAGGGAGTGCCACACAGAAGAAATGATGTCCTCTTCCGCCATATACCCTATCACTGCTGCCACCTCCGGCGTACGTGTCTCGGGCGATGGCTTAGAAGAAGAGATATCGATGCCCTACTTATATAGAACTACATGTACGCTTGGAATTATTAATCGCGAAACATCACAGCTAATTTGCTTGATTTTCTATGGAACGTAATGACAGCCACAGGCTGTCAGAATGAGGCTGTAAATGTACGCCTGATGATATATATACATATATAGATGTTTTAGTGTGCATGCATGATTGAGGAATACTTTTATGGTTGAGTGGACGACTACTGGAGGACTACAGGTTGAAAGGGAAGACAATTAGGATTCTTCCCCTGCAAACTATAAGCATAATTTAAAGATACTTAAATTATAGAGGGGGGCACTAGCTAGCTCTCTCAGAGGAGTCTGCTACTGCAACTCCAGCCACCGAGGTCCCCCCCTCTCCCCTTTTTCACTAGTTTATCAAGTAATTGAGGGCATCACTTATATATAGGTAAAGTCATACGATCCAGTAACACCCGATAGCTTTATAATCTGACCAAACGCAATATATTAATATGATTTTAACACGATCTAGATATGATCTATGAATTTTTAGTTTAATATTTCTATTTTTTAATTAATAATATATGTTTTAGACTAAATTCTGTAGGCTAACCTAAACCTAATCAGAGTCGTCGACCAAAAATATGATTGTACTAAAAAAAAATCATGATGATCTCCTGCACCTTGCAAGACACATGAAAATTGCTACCCCTAATAAATTATTACTTATGATAAATTAAAACTTTTGCTAAGCTTGTATAAAACATGGGCTTTTAAAATCTTTTTTGTCTATTGAAAAGAAAGTGCACGTTACTCTTCCACGGCACTTAGAATGAATGCATCATTATAAGTATTCATCAATTAGTTAGAATTTATTTTCTATGTAGTTAAAATAATAAAATTGATATTTGGGAGATTGTAAGTTTAAGATTTATTAAAATAAAAAACAATTTTTTGATAGGTAAATTTAAAGATTTTTTTCTCAAATCGATTTATATGATCTGATTTTTGAATATAAATGGGGTGAGGGTCCCCCCTCCCCTCCCTCCCCCGAGAACCACCCCCACCACCTTGGATTTTAAGTATTTCCTGCCATCAATAATTATTCACTCTTTAAAATTTATTAATACCCCGGTGATACTTTTAGTTTTTGTCCACTATGAAATTGAGTCATCATGGCCAGGGTCAAGAAAGAGAGTCATATTTAATTAAAAAACAAAAAGTTAATGACCATATATCATAAAAGCACCACTCTTCTTTTTGCAAAACCATCGTTCAACTTAACTACCTCACATAATATAAGCATCCCTTTGGTTAAAGTAACTGTGATTAAAGAATAGAAATTGAATGTAATTTAAATTTTATACTGAAGATTAGATGGGCTCTGCAGTTTTTTTTTTCTTAGTTTGGTCTTTTAAGAATTAGGTGATAAAAACATCACCTGTTACCTTAGAGGACCTTGCCGAAATCTAAGTGATAGGTCATACATTCAACAAGCTTTTTCCTGTTTTTTTCTTAAAAAATGAATTGCATATTCTAAGTTGCATATTTTTGGAAGATTTTGTGATTCCTCTTGTTGCCTATTTTTAGATCATCAATTAGTAATTGGCACATATGCATATCGTCAATCTCCACTGCACATCACATCAAGTCATATCATGTGACACATCAGTCGCTGGCCTGGCTCCATCCAACGAGTCAAGGTCGACTAAACTCGGATATATATATAATTATAAAAAATACCTCCTAAAGGGAAGCATTACGATGAGATGGGGGGATTATTAAGCGGTGTGCATGTGATTGAATTGATGGCTCCCTCATAAACTTTCAATCATCCCTAATTAATTATTTTCAAAGACCTCCGCCCATGTATTATTTTTTTCAAAATCGACCTCCTTTGGAAAAATAAACTTTTATGATGAGGTATAGATATTATTTTTAAACTTTGCCACAAGCTTGATTCTAATTAATTAGGACCATCGGATGATTCCACGTGTCCACCGGGCGTGCACCGAGGCAATCATCCTCGTAGAGTCGAAGAAAATTACCATGCATCTAATTTAGGAAATTTTAAATTCATCATGTTCCATATTTTTTAACAAACTTATGGCATATTTTACATATAAGTAAAATTAGTTAGATATAATATATTTTTATTTATAATTTGATTAGAATTATGTTCTAATTAATATTATATTGTGAATCTATATTTTATTATAATAGTAATAATACTATTATTATTATTTATTATAAAAAAAAGACTTAGAAAAAATGGCAAATAAATAAAAAGGAAAGATTAAAAGAAAACATAAAACTTAATAATAAACGAAACAGAGTTATAACTGGATTAATTAATAAGGAGAAAAATAGAGAGACAGGGAAGAGAATTAGGAATCTTCCCCTACAAACTTAAAGCATAATTTAAAGATACTCAAGTTACAGAGGGGGGCACCAGCTAGCTCTCTCATAGGTTTCTGCTACTGCAATTCCGCTGCACCACCTCCAGCCGCCGCCGAGGTCCCCCCCCTCTTCTCCTACGCCGGCCGGCCACCATGCCCTTTTCACTAATTTATGGAGTTCCTTTAAGTATTCTTTTATTCTCGTTTTTACTTTTATATGTGTTTCTTGTTTGAGATGCCAATTTCCTCTTGAGGATCCCCTCGTGCGAGGCTGATGAATGAATGTTTTCCTGTTTGAGATGCCACTTTCCTCAGTTAAGTTTTCAATTTTTTTTAAAAGATGATGACTATTGAACCTTCTACCTTTCATTAGTGTAGAACCCCTAGTAGAAGCTTACACCTTATGTATAATTATATTTTCAAATTGTAAATAAAATAAAATAAAATTTTAAAACGGGTTTTATTTAATTTTTGAAAGATAATTTATTAAGCATTACAGTAGAATTTTCAAATAATAAAAAAATCTCATTAAAAGGTACGCTTATATTTTGCACTTATATACCTTTCATTTAATAATTTTTGAATAATATTTTTTATGACATAAAACTGTGACACTCTTATACAATGATGTAGTAATGATATAGTACTTTTAAGTCTGCATGAAGTTCCTACTCGTCTTCATATTCTTATGCAAGGAAGGCTAGAATTGAGCTTGCTAGAGTTTAAGTTATGTTCGATATCTGTCCGAATTGGAGCTCGTCCACATGGTTGTATAGCGAGTTGGTGCTCGAATTATTCTCACCTTTGTGTGGTGCTAGCCTGTTCAAAGTCTCTAACTAACTAACTCACTTCTCAAAGTTGATGTAGACCTATTAGGGCATCATTCCAATAGAAAAGGAAGAGAAGATTGGAGGCGTTCTTCTTTTTACTTTGACTGAATCATTATGCTTGCTTTTGAGATGAATTGAAGGAAGGTTATTGACAGGCAATTGTTGTATTTAGATATCTTCAAGTTATTTCCAAATCATCATTTATGTTATGGAAGCGACGTTCCAACCGTGAAGGTTATTGACAGCTACCTGTGCCGGCAATGGTTGTATTTAGATATCTTCAAGTTATTTTTAATATGATCATTTATGTTATTGAAGTGACATCCCAACTGTGTTACTTGATTATTATGTTCAAATAAAGGTTTGCATGTGACGCCATAGTTGTTAATTAATCATCACCCTTTTACTAATTCCAATGATTCGGTGGAGCACTGCTATCTTATCTATGCCTACGATTTAATTAACTGAACGCTACCCATCCTTTTCTTTTTAAATGATGGCCAAGGCAAGTTTACAGCGTCACTTAGAAATGATGAACCCAAAAGATGACATCTTATTCTTCGTCGCATAGCATCACTATATTATATTTTCATATGACAAACATTCAAGATGAATAAATAAATAATTAGATCATCTATTTTATTCAGAGGTCTTCTTTTCTACTATATATCTAATAAATTGTCGTATAGATTGATCGAATAATCTTTTGTTTCTCTAAAGTTGGGTAAAAATTAAATAGTTGTTTGTTTAAAAATTAGTTTTTTTGAATAAATAAATGCATGAAGTAGTAGGATAATTGATGTCCTACGTTCAATTAAATGGGAATGAGTTTGATAATCGTATAATTTAATTAGGATTGTCGTACTTCATTAGGCTTTTATGAGTGTCCCATAAGTAAAGATGGAAGTTTTCAATTATTTTACTACAGTTAAGTTCAATTAATTTTTTTTGCTCTAATTAACTCTTACTAATATTATTTTATTTATATAAGAGAATAGTTTTTTTTATTTTTAAAATCTCTCGTTATATCTTATAGATCTAAGCCTCATCACACACTTTTTTATTCTAGGCATAAATATTATGTCACGCCCCGACCCACCTATCGTACACGTGGCAACCGTCGTATGAGCCCAAAAGATTCATACAAGGCATTTGATAATAAATATTGTTCATACAATCACAGCGGAATATAAAATTAAATCATCTATGAATCTCTACTAACACAGTCCTGATATACGTACTACAATTCTATAATAACGTTATAAATAAATAAAACTAACTCTGTCAATATCCCTCATCTTCATCAATTATCTCGGTCAGTCATCTAACAACCTGCACACACATTGAACGCGGTGTGCTCAGTCTTGCGGCCTAGTGCGAAATTAAAGCTCGAAACCACAATACGAATTCCAAGACTAAGAGGATCATTCAAGGATGCCTTAATGGATTAGTTATCACATAATAAGCTTTTTAGTATTTTACATGTATTATCCGACTATGTTATATGTCATACTAGGTTGTAGGTAGATGTATGTCTCTAGATGTCACCGAGGTTATATACCATATCGGTGTCACTAGTGTAAATCATATATAACATCTTTATTTTTATATCATATGACTTGGGCTGCCGACCTATGCATAAGGAAAGCCCTGGCTTAGGACATACCTAAGCCCATCAGTGCCATTACAGCCTATGTCTCTACCTATGCCCACTGCACTGATGCTGGCGGAGAGGATGGGTGACCCATAATCACTCTCCATCGTTTCACTAGTCGCTGACCATGTCTCTCCTAGCGAAATCGTCGTGCCCTTACATCCTCCCCGGATCCGTAGGGGCAACGACATCTGTGTAGTACTACACACTGTCCGTAGACAGAGTCACCATCAATAAGACTCATCGGCCACGGCTAGCCGAAATAATAACCCTAGGATCCAGACTACTCATCCGATCGTCTGCAGAATGTCAAGGATGATAGCCGTGTGGTCTACGGATCCACTGTCCAAGGCGTCGCATAGGGAATCACCTTCCCAGTCCAATAGCAGTCGACGTTGATCAGGATAAACACACATCCACACAATGGGCTGTGACAACCCCGTCTCCATCGGTGCCAAGTCCATAGTAGGGTTTATCCTCGCTAGCCATCTCAGGACTATCACGGTGCCGCCTAAACGACACTCGTGCGGGTATCGGTACCTGGGTATGGACCCACTCCATTTTTGGTCTATCTTGACCTAGGAGTAAATCTGGTCCAACTCTCAGCTTACTCCCAATATCTAAGCTATCTATGATCTGTAGCCTCGGGAGGTATTGGTGTGTAAACATCACTAACCGAATGCTAATGGTTCGCGATGTCATCTAGGGTGCATCAATAACCCCCTTAGTTTAAAATTCAGTGATGTTCTTAAATGATACTAGTATAATATCACCTATGTCTCTATATTAGAGTGTTAGGAGTAAATCATGATACTACTTTCTATGTTTGCTTATTTTTATCATGTTCCGTATGATATTATTTTGTATTCAACATTACAGCATAATTAACTAGCATGCAGTACAAATAATATATCATGCAAGTAAAGAGTAAAAATAAGCATACATAACATATTAACATGCTAAATAAAATGTAATTGCATAGCATGCATTTTTATTGATAGTTTTAGAAGCATGATATTTATTTAGTTGACAAGCATCCAAGAATTTTCCAACAAAATCTAATTAAGATTTTCCCTAGCTAGAATAAATCATACTATGATGAGCCTACGCTTCTGATTTGGCGGTTTACTCTTCGAAATCAACTCACGTAAAATAAATCACTCCGACGAACCACTCGAATCGCGTAACAACAATAGTCCTAAATAATACAATTATTTAAAATAAAATTTAATTTAATTTTCCCTAAAATAAATAAAATAGAAATTTATCAATCTAACTTATACAATTATCTTAATTAATTATCGCTTGATAAACCTACATTTACCCGTTGGTCTCATGTCCACATTTTTTGCCCAAATAAATTATTAATAAATTAATTAAAGTAATTACTACATTTAATTAACCCAACCCAAGCATACAATTTGATAATTAATTCTATCTAATTAAATTTTAATTAATCAAATTTTAATTTTTATTATTTAAACTAATTATTATGTTAATTTAATTTAATTAAGCTTAAATATATTATATCAAATTTATACTCATTCAAACCCAATATATAATCTGACCCAAGTCACCCAATGGCCCAATTAAAAATCTATCAGAAATTTTTAAATCTATTTAAATCCTAATTAACTATTTTTAATCACATAATCCAACTTAGCCTCAATTATTACCCATGAAAAATTAAATTAAATTTTTTTTCAATATTGACCTGTCAACGGTCAGTTGACCCGGTCAACGCTGACCGGCCAACGATTGACCCGATCAACGGTTGACTCGGTCGACACGGCTTAACTTGAGTATGACCCAAGCCCCAGCTGGTTTGGTTCAATTCAATTTGGTTCGACCTAGATTCAATTTAATTCAATCTGGTTCAACTCGGATCCGGTCTAGCCAGCCCAATCTAATTTGGTTTGACTCGAGCTCGAACTAATTTCAATTAATTGGTTCAGCTCACCCCAGCTAAACTCAACCTGAACCCAACTTAACTCAAACCCAACCCAACGAACTTTAATTCGGTTCAACCCAATTAAGTTCATTAAAATTAACTCATATGCTAAATTATAGTTAGATTAACTAAAGCTTGATTAATTAATGTTAAGCATGCTTAATTAATCACAAATTGTGATTAAGAGAGAAAAATAGGGATACCTCAGCTGTCACGCCCCGACCCTACTGTCGGGCACGTGGCAACCGTCGTATGAGCCTAACGGACCCATACAATGTATCAAAGTGATACATACAATCCATACACATTATTTACACAGCGGAATATACATTTAAAATATCTAACTCAACACTGTTAATACAGTCCCGATAATCCTACTAAAATTCTATGATAACAGTATCAATAAATAAAAGTAAATTCATCGATAGACTCATCTTCATCAACCATCTTGATCGATCAGCTAATCACCCGCACACACATTGAACGTGGTGTGCTCAGCCTTGCGGCCTAGTGCGAAATTATGGCTTGAAATCGTAGATAGGAAATCAAACACTAGGGGGAAGTACTAGGTTGCCTTTGGGTTTATTAATTATCAGTTATTAACTTTTTAAGGTAAATAATATTATCTAGAACATCAAGTTCTAACTCGTAGTATATGTCTCTATATGTCACTACTTATCATCCATATTGTACAACATGTTTGTCATTAGTATATGTCATCTATGTCCTGTAATATGACTGTATCTTTAGTATATGTCAACGAGACATGTCTCTAATATATGTCAACTAGATGTATCTCTAGTATATGTCAACTAGATGTATCTCTAGTATATGTGAACTAGATGTATCTCTAGTATATGTGAACTAGATGTATCTCTAGTATATGTCAACTAGATGTATCTCTAGTATATGTGAAATAAGAAAAAATCTGATTCTGTAAGAGGACGGCATCATAACACAAATTTATATCAGTGAGGAGTAAGGTTTAATGCACTATTACCTAAAGATGACCAATATTTTTATCTATTGGATATTATGTAAATGTCAGGCTTCGACCAACCTGCAGACCCATGTAAAGCATAACAGGATCTAATCTCTACAACATAAATAATCCACCAAGTCAATATCAATAAAATACAATCTTCTAGTACAGTCCCGATATAAGTCCACTACATTCTATGCTTCATAACGAAGAAAAAAAAATCTAACGAGGATGGTTGCCAATCTCCGATGGTAAGAAAAGTTTGTACTTTTTTCTGTAAACCCCCACCTTCAAAAAAATTTATTTTAAAAAAAATAATAATAATATTAAATCGGTCTGGTTCAACTGAACCGGCCAGCCGGCCGGTCCAGCTGAACTGGCTCAAACCGGTTCAAAGGAGGAATCGCGGGCGAGAAGAGCCGCGCGATGCCCGCCTCCTTCATCCCCGACTTCGCAAAGCCCCCTTCCTCGAGCTCGCCCCCTCTTCCATCGCAGCGAAGCAGCGCCGATGCCTAGCATTTCGCCGTCGGCCGCTGCCTGCTGTCCGTCGGCTGCCGCTGCTTCCGCCGTCCACCGTGCACCACTCCTCGATGGGAAGAGGAGCTCGGCGACCCCATTTTCCCTTGTTTTCTCCCACTCTCGCCGTTGTTTGCCTCCCTCGCTTGTTCCGCATCGAGCAGCGTCGACGCCTCCCTCTTCACCGTCGGCCGCTGCACACCGTTCGTCGGCGGCCGCCTGCATTCATCCACCCCCGGCGCACACTCCCTGCAGAAAGGGGAGCTCAGCGACGCCCCTTCCTTCGTTGCGAGGGCGCCTCGTTCCGCAGCAGAGAAGAGGAGCCACCGTCCTCTCCTCCGCCGCCCGCCGCTGGCTGCCGACCACACACGGGCGCCGCCCTGTCCTCTCTGCCGCGACGAAGAGACCTCAACGGAGGTCTGCGATCGCCGGGCATCCTTCCTCCGCCTGCAGCTGCCCTTTTCATTCGCTGCGATTGCAGCGGTCGTCCGCCACCATCCTCGCCCTCTCCTCTCTACCGCGACGAAGAGACCTCAACGGAGGTCTGCGATCGCCGGGCATCCTTCCTCCGCCTGCAGCTGCCCTTTTCATTCGCTGCGATTGCAGCGGTCGTCCGCCACCATCCAGCGCCCCGATCGTCAGCGCATCGTCCTCTCGTCCGTTGCAGCTGGTGTCGCTCGCCCTCTCCGCACGATTTCGAGCCAACGTTGACCCCCGACGCCACCGCAGCAGGCAGCGATTTCGCCGCCGCTGCTCGTTCGACCCGCAGCACCTCCGGCGACGAGTGGAGCTGCGAATCCACTCCTCTCGCCGGTCGGATCTTCCACCTCTCCTTCCCCACGCGTTCGCAAGGTGAGGAGCTTCATTTTCCCTCTGTGAACGAGCGGGTTTCGCCCTCCGGCGAACTTGCCCTAAAGTTTGCCGGCGACGCCACCCAAAAGTGAGTTTTTAGGCATTGATGGCCGGAGTTTTCACAGGCCGTCGCTGGTTCCCACCTGTGCGAAGAGTTGCGGAGCTCGCCGTCAAGTTTGCCGTTGGTTTCGCGAGCTCCGACGAGGTGGCGGCTAGGGTTCCGGCGGCGGTGCTACTATTCCAGCGGTGAATAGTGATTCCGGCTAAGGTAACTTTATTTTTCCCTAATCGCGAATAGTGATTAATTAAACATGTTTAGTCGTAATTAAACACGTTTAGGATAAATTAGTGTTGTTGAATGCTTAGATTAATTTAAACATGCTTAATGTTAATTAACTAAGCTTAGTGGATTAATTAAACATGATAAATTAAGTTTAGTAAAATTTATGATTTAATTGAGTAGAGTTAGTGAATGAGTTGAGTTGAACCAGATTAGAGTTAGTTGGGTTGGATTCGAGTTATGTTTGGATTCAGGTTGAGTTTAGTTAGGGTGAGCTGAATCAATTAATTGAAAATGATTCGAGCTCGAGTTAGATCAAATCAGATTGGGTTGGTTGGACTGGATCTGAACTGAACCAGATTGAATTAAAGTGAACCTGAGTCGAACCAAATTAATTTGAACCGAACTCGAGTCGGACTCAGATTTAGATGGGTTGGAGCTGACTCGATCGAACCGAACTGGTTAGGCTTGGGTCAGACTCAAGTTAAGCCGGATGAATAGCGTTGATCGGGTCCACCGCGTTAACCGGGTCAATAGCATTGACCTAGTCTACCACGTTGACTGGGTCCACTACGTTGACCGGGTTAATTGTTGACCGTTGACCAGTCAAAATAATAATAAAATAATAAAAATCAAAATAGAAAAATAATTTAACTTTTCATGAGTATGATTAGGTGATTTAAAATAGTTAATTAAGATTTAATTAATCTAATTAAGTGTTGATGAGTGTTATTTGGGCCCTTGGGTGACTTGGGCTAGATGATGGGTTTAAATGAGTATAAATTTGATAGAATTTATCTAAGCTTAACTAAGTTAATTTAACATTTTAATTAATTTAATTTGTAAAATAGAATTTTGGTTAATTAATATTTAAATGATTAAGTTAGATTGATAAATTAATATTTGAATTACTTTAGGGAAAAATAAATTAAATTTATTTTAAATAATTGTGTTAATTAGAACTATTGTGGGTACGCGATCCGAGTAGCTCGGCGGGTGATTATCTCCGCGTGACTTGGTTCAGAGGAGCGGATCGCTAACCCAGGTGCGTTGGTTCTCCGATGTAGGATTTATTCAAGCTAGGGAATTCCCGCTGGGGTTTTCTTAGGAACAATTCTTGGATGTCTTAAATATAATAAAATATTATACTTGATAAGATTTGTTTTATTTGCATGTTAGTTTAGTTTATTCCTGTCTAACATGTAGGATATACTATGATGTCCATGCTAGTTTTAATATGTCGAGATATCTTGTCGAGCATGTTGTATGTTATATTATTATTTTTCTATGCTATGCTAGCACACCTACCATGCTGACATAGATAGTGAATAACGACATGTTAGAATCTTTGGCGACGTCACCGCAACTTAGACAGAAAGGGGCTTTTCCATATGCCCCGGTTGACCGCCGCGTTCCGACGGTGGTCAAACGGTGACGTCCCGCTAGGCACTACTCCCGAGGTTAATGCATAGCTTAGATACTGGGAGCACCACTTCCGAGGTTATGCATAGCTTATATACTGGGAGCTGGTAGGGTAAGGGACTGTACAAACTCAATGGTCATATTAGACCGGAAATATGGGGCAAGTCCTTACCCGAAATCTTCACCCGCACGAGTGTCGTTTAGGCGGCCTCGTGATAGTCCTGAGATGGTTAGCAAGGATGAGCCCTACCATGGACTTAGCACCGATGGAGTCGAGGTTGCCACAGCCCATCGTGCGGATGTGCGCCAATCTCGATAGACGTCAACTGCTATTGGATTGAGAAGGTGATTCCACATGCGACGCCTTGGACAGTGGATCCGTTGACCACATGGCTATCACCCTTGACGTCTGTAGACGATTGGATGAGTAGTCCGGATCCTAGGATGATTATTCTGACTAGCCGTAACCAATGAGATTTAAATAGAGGTGATCCTGTCTACGGACAGTGTGTAGTACTACACATTAGTCGTTGCCCCTACGGAATCCGGGGAGGATGTAAGGGCATGACGGTTTCGCTAGGGGAGACATGGTCGGCGACTAGTGAAATAATGGAGAGAGATTTTGGGTCATCCGTCCTCTCCGCCAACATCAGTGCAGCGGGCATAGGTAGAGACAGAGACAGACAGGCACTGATGGGCTTACTGATACCCTCGGCCCAGGTAGTCACTAAGCGTAGGCTGGCAGCCCGAGTTTATGAAACCTTAAAGTCTCACCATGACGTAGGTGACAAACTGTTGATATTGACACTAGACATAACTTAGGTGACATCTAGTGGAATGTATACATTTATTTATTTATTTATTTATGATGTCTTATCGCTCTATATGAATTGTTTAAATTATATTACATGAAAGATGATGATTAACTACCAAAGGCATCCTAAAATACTCCTCCTAGCATTTGATTTCTTTATTCGGTAGAACCGTAATTTCGCACTAGGCTGCAAGGCTGAACACACTACTTTTTTCCGTGTGTGCAGGTGTGTTAGATGACTGTCCAAGATATTTGATGAAGATGAGGGCCTTTGATGGATATAGTTTTATTTATTGATGTTATTATAGAATTGTAGTAGATTTATCGGGATTGTGTTAGAAATCTTGAGTTAGATAATTTATTTGTAAATTTTGCTCTGTAAATGATGTTTATGGACTGTATGTATCACTTGATACCTTGTATGGGTCTGTTGGGTTTATACGGCGGTTGTCACGTGCTCGACAGTAGGAACGGAGCGTGACATTTTCAAAATCTAAAGGGGCTCAAATGTAATTTAGAAATAAATAATAGAGAGATTGGATGCTATTATTCAATTTAAAAAGAAATATTAGTTGGATTTAAGTTAGAAGATATTAAAATGCAAGAAGATAAAACTCAATCAATCTCAACGATGGAACTTAGTTTAGAAGTAATAAAAATGTATTTCTTTTTTCTTAAAAAAAAAGAAGTGATACACAGCCTGAATGCACACATCATGAGGTTCATAATCAGAAAAGATTTATTTCAACATTACATGGAAATTAAGAAAATATATAATATATTTTTAAATGAAGTTAAATGAATTAAACAAACATACAAATAGTTTGCTTCATACAATCGTACATCCTAGATGCCATTGTTCTTTTCTAGCTTATTTACATCCTAGATACTATTGTTCTTTTCTAGCTTAATTTTTATAGTTTAGTTGCTTTTTCACCGTGAGTATGGCCGTCATCATAGTCAAAGAAAAAGTGATTGTGGCCACCACCACACCTATAATTAACCATGGGGTTCGGCAATACTTGTGCTTTAAATCCGCGATCCATCTCTTTGAGGGGGACATGTAGCCTTCCAAGTCATAATATAGATATGAGAGGTAATAATCCTCGTTGGATCTAAAACTTACTCCATTCAAAAGACGACCAAAGAGATCCGAGATGGACTGATCATTTCCAATATGATTTTGAATAATATTTTTACGAACCAATAGAGTAACATCTTCTGTTGAAGTCATAAGATTAGCCATAAACTTAATATAGACTACAAAGTAATTATTAGGACGACCTGATGATTGTTCAAAAGCGATTATATTTCTGAAAAGTATCTCTGTGTTATCTTCAATGATTAAAGTAGGAATTTTCAGTACACCACTATTGAACTTAATATCCAGTAGAGAATTCTGTTGATCATCCTCAGGTAATACTGCTGGTAATACTGCTTTATACTTTACTCCTGCCTCATATAAATATGTTGCACGATGCCATCTTCTTAGTATTATAAGATTAATTTTTTTCTTCTCTCGGTATGTCATCCTACCAATTGACTGCACAGATTTTGATATCATAGGAGTTGTATCTTCCCCTCCAAGATCCTTTAGAATAGTAGGTTTGAAATACATGTGGCAGTAATGAAGGATGTGTTCAAAATTATTTACCTCTTTACTATATACTGATAAACAGGTGGGATAAATTAACAGCATCTGATGTATAAAGCTAACTATTTCCATTCTAACGAATAATGGATCATCTTCAGTAAATTTCTCATATACTCTCTGGATGATAAAGAGGGGGATTTGATTCTCCATCAAGATTATATCATGCATCAAAAAACTCTCACACCAAAGAGGTATTTTCCTGAAACAAAAAAGCTCTTAGAAATTAAATAATTAAAAAATATTAATCATATCTACTGTGTAAGTATAAAAGAGGTAAAAAGATGTTTAAAACTTTTTTTCTTGAGGGAGTAAAAAGATATATGATATTTCTCAAGTAGGAAGAAAAATTATGATCCACTGTCTATGTCACTTTAATATAAAAAATTAAAATTTCTCCGTACTCTTTATTTTTGTTATAATAATTTGATGAACTATAATTGATATAAATTTAACACCTGAAGTGTACCATCTAGTTACTAAAAATTAATTTTAAGAAGTATAATCTAATATTTTTAAATTATTTTATAGTTTAAGTAATAAGTACATCGTCGTGCATATACCTGTAAGAGGGAAAAATGATCGCAGTGCACAATATATCCATCATGTACTCCCCCTCCTCCTCTGTGATCTCCTCCTCCTCCTCCTCCACTGGGATCTCCTCCTCGCACTTATCTATCATCTCATTCTCCCCCTCCTCCTCTGTGATCTCCTTCTCCCCCTCCTCCACTGGGATCTCCTTCCCGCACTTATCTATCATCTCCTTCTCCCCCTCCTCCACTGGGATCTCCTTCTCGCACTTATCTATCATCTCCTTCTCCCCCTCCTCCTCTGGGATCTCCTTCTCCCCCTCCTCCTCTGTGATCTCCTTCTCCCCCTCCTCCTCTGGGATCTCCTTCTCCTGGGTGGGCGACTTGATAACAAAACCTAGAATCCCACATGCATCAACCAACAGAGAGAATAACTGATCGTCTCCCATTTCGATGTCTTCGTAGTATTCGCTCACCTTTTCTTTTTCAGCACCCAATACTTCGTACACACAATTCTCCACGGCAATATTAGATCGTCTCTGGGTGACCATATCATTAAAGAATTCTTTTTTGTACTTCTCCGCTGATTGCAGTTCTGATTTGCCATGGTGGTAGGGACCGAACGAAATGAATAGAGGACGATAAGAGTCCGGACTAGCTTTACGTATTGCCTCTGGCACCCTATAAATTTTCCGCACTCCTCCTGATAACATAGATTCATGAAGTTGTGAATTCCATATGGAACCAGTCTTCCAAGAATAAAAACCAATTCTTTTAGCTTTCAAGTATTAGGAGAAGATATAATACAAATAAAAACCAATTCTTTTAGCTTTCAAGTTTCTAAGCAATTAAACAAAAGAGGTGGACCATGATTATTCCTTAGATTTCCTATCTACGCGAAACCCTTTTAGGAAAAAAAATTCAAAAAAGAAAAATACTGTTTTCTTATTTTTGAAAAAAAAACTGAAAATCTTATGCTGATAGGTGAATGATTTCCAAATAATTAAGTCATTTGCATCGAAAAAAACAATTGAATTAAATTTTAAAAAAAAGAAGAATCAAGTCACATTTCGGTAAACTTTTTCGTCCTTTATATGCATCAAACTTTTGTCATTCTTGACGAGAAAACCCTAAAGTAAATAACAAGAGATCTATGATATGTGCCTCAACTATTAATCTCGCAGGATAATTACCCTCCTCCGGTGAAGACTCTATGTCTTCTGGTAATACCACAATCTCCGGTGATACCACAAGCCCACTGCCCGGAACCGGGGAACAACTCATGGCGGAGATGAGATCGTCTTCTACTATCTGGCTATATCGCTGTTGGCTTCAACTACCGCCGATATTTCTCCAGTGGCCTTGGGTTTGACATAATTATATAGCGCATGGAGGCCGCCGACTTAACTTACAAGCAAGCTGCCTGCCTGTATTGCAAAGAAAATCTGCGTCCAAAAGCAGCTGTTTTGCCACATGGTTTTAACAGAAGGCACAGTTTGTTTTGTTTCGAGAAAGACAACGACAGGATCGATATCTCATATCACCATAAACAGCTACGATTCAACCTCCACATCATCATCGTCGTCTCCTGGTTGCCCCACACTTGCATCATGCATGCAATTTAAATACTTAAATCTTTTGATCTTATTGGGCTGATTTAGCTCACTCGGTCAATCATCATTTACTTATCCCCAGCGGTATATGAACGCGATGGATCGATGTGGTTAAAAACAATTGCGCCTCAATTACCTGCCCTTTTAATTCCTCCTCATTATATTGTCTTACGTCTTGTTATCTACGTGCGCGCGCGTGTATGTATATATATATATAAATTAATTGAGCTTATTACGACCGACTACGGTGCCAAATAAATTATCAACGTCTAATTAATTAATTACCGCCAGGCTGTCAAGAAATGATTTTTAATCAACAACAACAATTGGAACGAGTGTCATGTTAAACTCCGGTTGCTGCTGCTGCTGCTGTACCTAAAACTACTTAATTAATCCCATCGATAATGCGAGTCTGCGGAGCTAATAATTATATGTAAAGGAGGTTTGATGTCGTCATCAAGCTTTCTTCTTATCGAGTCTATTGGATGTGATCATGTGAACCAAAGTACAACTAGCTGCCCTGTACTCATCCAAATGATTGAACAATTATGAGTGAGTGCATTTCCACGTTCATTTACACGTAATTAAGGTTATTCTGATCGAGCACTTTTTGGCTGCAACTAATCAAAGCCCTCTTCAGTTATTCCCCTCTTTTGATCTGAGATACTTTGAATCTTTCCCTTCTATTTTTTTTCAGAAAAAAAGAAGAAAAGGAGTGCTTTCGAATCTTCAGAAGAGTCAAGGAAGACGAAGCGGATCAAAAAAACACGACATCCGACCTGCGAGCATCAGTTGCCAATTAATTAATTAATTATCTTGATAGTTTATTTGGCACAGTAGTTTTGTTATACTTAGAACATGCATGGGGCAGGGCAGGAAGAGGAAAAATACGATCAAACGTCCATTTCAGATGTTTCTAAAAGTCCAAAGTCGATTGTAAATAAAAAGTTTCCCTGACCAGCGGATGCGACGTCGTAATTATTAATCATCAGCAAAATCGCCTGTCTTGCACGTATGAAGTATATACTCATTAAAATGATAAAATTTAACATCTAATGCTATAGTTATATGAGAAATATTAAAATACAAGTGATTTTTTTTCTTTTTTTATAGCTATTTTTTTTAAGTAATAAGATTTGATATTGACGCTCATACGTTATTAAAACTGAAAAAAATAAATTAATTTGATTTCATTTGAGATAACACGGGTGATTGAATTAACTTGTGGCGGTACGCATGTGATATGTGATGTGATGATTTTTAATCGGCAACAACACCAATTGGAACGAATCATGTCGAATGGTGTACCTAGAACTACTTAATTGATCGCGTCCAAAGTGCAGAGTCCAAGTACACGACGAAACTAATTTTTAACGCTACATTGATTACGGTGGCAAATAAATTATCAACATCTAATTAATTAACTCCCGCCAAGCTGTTAAGAAATGATTTTTAATCTGCAACAACAATTGGAACGAGTCATTGTCGATTGCCGACTGCTGCTGTACCTAAAGTACTTAATTAATCGCATCACAAATGTGAGTCCAAGAACACGACGGAACTAATAATTATATGCGAAGGAGGTCTGATGTGGTCACTCGTCATCAAACTTTCTTCTTATTGAGTCCATTCGATGTCATCGTGTGAACCAAGGTACAACTAGCTGCAATGTACTCATTCAAATGATTGAACAATTACTAATATATATATGTCCCGATGAGTAAGTGCATTTCCATGTTCACCCTCATTCATTTACACGTAACTAAGGTTATTCTGGTCGAGCACTTTTTGGTTGCAAACTATTCCAAGCCCTCTCGAGTTATTCCCCTCTGATCTAGAGGGTAAAAGGTAATTTTACTATATCAATTAAATCCCCATAAGATTAATAAGTCAAGGATGAATATTATTTAATTGCTCTCTCTTCGAGTTTTGGAAGTTATCCCGTCTGTGGATGCCCTACAATTCTGAAGTTAGAGGAGTTATTCAAATTTATGGATGTCCTAATGTATATCGAACAAGAAGAAAAAAATTGAGAAAACAAATGGGAGGAAAGAGAAAAAGTTCTGTATAATTGTGCAATGAATTTAAAGCGACGCCTTCTCAATTATGTAGTTTGAGGTAGATCATTCTATTCACCTCTAATGGTTGTTAGTTTTTTTCTTCTTCCCAATTGTGATTGATCCACTGTTTGTTCTTGAGGAATTTGTGGTGTTTTGACAATAACGAATATTGCCTCTTGAAGAACCTTTGATTATAGTGGAAGACTGGAAGTTAAAATTAGACTACAGTGGTATGATTTTTTTCTTGTGTCTCTTAATTTTGCTGCTGTTATATGCTGATTTTGTTCTTAATTCAGTTAGCATTGGCCTATCACACAGAAGGAATGTTATTCATTGCTCGTACTGGGCATTATTATATTATTGTTGAACTTCCCTAGCACACCCCAGCTCAAGCAGATATATCACTTACTGATACCAACTCGAATTAAATTTCTGATGCGCGCAAGCCTTTCCTGCCTCCTCAGCAACCAACAAGTTGGCACTTAAATTGGATAAGAAATCTTATCGCTTGCTGCAGTTCTGCAATCTATACGAGTATCAATTCATCAAGTAGTTATTAATGTGGCAAGCAACATTTCCTGAAGCATTGATTCCGATACAGGGTTGCTGAGGGATTTTGGAGTCATCTACACCTTATTTTTGCAACCACAATTTAAACACTGTATTTTGCAGCATCTTGATACATGATTGCATTAAGTATTAGAATCATAATATATCATCAGTTTACGGCAACGGGAGAGGCAAGCGATCAATAGGTTTTCGACGTTGCCCTTGTTTTCCTTGCACGATTTCAGGAATACGTTCTAGGTCATATTGGTGCGATTATATCTATAATGTCACCGGTCCGCTATGCATTCAATTGAGAAAAAAATAGCATGTCACACGAATTCCTGATATCTGGGATATTTGATTCTATGAAACTGATTTAGGAATTTATGTTTTGCGAGTAGCTCTGTTCCGGATAAACTTATGATTTAGTTGTCCCTGTGCGTATGCTGTGTCTGGATACCTGATTTAAATTCTTTACATTGTGCCCAAATTCGGCTGGTGGTTAGAGTATTGTGGAGGAATCGCCAACTGGTTTTTGTAAGTATAATTGTGCCGGTAGAATTGATCTGATCAGTATGAAGCCGACCTTAATTTCATATGAAGCTGGTACTTTTAGAGACCTAAAACATACTGTTGCAATATAGATATCATCTTTATGCTAAAATTAAGAATAATAATGTCGTCATCTGTATACGTTGAAATTTAGACATTCTCTTGCAGGGTAGCCATCATATTTTTATTGAACCTAGGAAACCAGAAAATATTCATAGTAGCATGTTATATCCTATGAGTATAGGTAGAAACCAATCCTTTGAAATTTTCAGCATGATATCTGTTGACAAGCATGCAGACCAAAGCTTTAATACTGAATCACAACAGTCTGGTATAATGGTTTGAATCCCTTCATGAGCAAACTGGTTGGCAGATTGCTAAAATAACAGAGTAGTGGAATTCATGCTTTCCGCCTCTCCTTCTAGGCTTCTTCCACCAATGTTGCTGCAACCATAGCACAGTTGGCGGTAGCTGAATTGTATATTACAGTAAACTAGAATATATGGAAACTATGTCCGGAAAATAACCATAGGTAGAATTTTAGAGGTAGCTGCTCAAATCCGGCTGTATGTGGATAGTAGTGACATTTGGTTGAGAACAAGCCCGTACTCAGCGGCATTCGGGCTGATCAATCAAATGTTGGAGTTTTGTTGGGTAAATGGGGGGAGTATAGTGGTAGAAGAAAAGGGAAATGTTTGAAGACTTTGTTGTTATAGGGAATTATTCAGGAACTCGAGGAGACGTGATATTTGAGTAAGTTATTATAATCTGGGATCTTTTGAAGTCCGGCCCCTATACATCGCAGGTGAGTTGAATAGCTGTAGTAATTTATTTTAAATTTAGATAAAATTAAATATTTAATATATGAATGTACATGCACAAGTATGAAATTTTTTGTAGATGATGTCTTCATGCGCGTACGATAGCTAATCTTACATATTAGACGTCGGAAAATGTGAAATTAATATTGTTCAACTATTCTGGAGATTTTGCTATGAACAACTTATATTCATGCTGTGAACTTTTACTTATGTCGATACCGTTGGACTTGAGATATGTTGGACATTTAAATGCTACACCTATAACTTATATTCAGTCTGGACCTTGCACTGCTTTGCGTCCCTGTCCAAATATGCGGTTGCCGTGGGGACCTTATCCTCCTCTGTTATTCTTGTTGTCCTGAAGTATTGGTTCATGTCCCAGATGAAGTTCTTTAGGACTTTCGCGTTCCTCACGCCGAGAAAATTTGTGGTTCTCGTATCTTCGCTGGAGACGGGCGCGGATCTCACTGCTGAGTCGGAGCTCCTGACGTATCTTCTTGAGCTCCTCTTGGAACACATCCATGGGGACGATTCCGAGTAGAGGTGCCATGTTGAGAGGTTGGGCGGTGGTGTGGCGCAACTCTTCGAGGTCCTCGCGCAAGTGAGCGACTGTCCTGAAGAGTTCGCCCATCCGTGTATTGGTTGAGCTATCTGAAGTTGACCCTTCATCTTGGGTGGGAGGCTGGTCCATCGCCGCCTCTATCTGCACCATGCATTCTTCGAGCTGTTCGAGCTGCTGTTTGGTCACCATATTCGGAATCCAAGGAGAGAGCGTCGCTTCGGTGCTCTTCGGATGGCCGGATGTCGAGGTTCCTGCCTCGCGTCCAAGCGTAGTTCTTTGTCGGGTGATTCCCGGGGAGCTACTTTGTCCTTCGAGCAATTGCTAAGGTCGTAACCTGACTCTAATACCAACTGTCAAGGGGCCTGTTCGTTTCAAGAGCTCTGCTCGAACTGGCAGCCCGTGCGGCGTAGGCAAAGGAGGCGCCGTTGCCTACAAGTCTCACCCTTGTCTCTCGGCAAGGGGATGGAGATTGGAGAAGGAGATTTATAGGGGAGGAAAAGAGAGTATGTTATTTCATTAAAAAAAGTGCTCACTTTTGAACCGGAGGGGTTGGATAACGTGCGTCCCCGCAGGCGTACAGTCTCTCCCTCTCTTTCTCTCAAAGATTGTTATTTGCTCGAAGGGAAATGAAGTGGGCGATGTTTGTTATTCTATTCTCTCCGTCTCGGCATATATATCCCGCAGCAAGCGAGTCTTCTGTGGGCGGCCTCTCCTTCTTGTGGTTGGGGCTTAGTCAGCGACGGGAGACGTGAGGAGGCGGGTGATACATCGTCATCAAATCATTCATTTTAATTGGATCAAATAAAAATGAGTAATATGTCACGCACGCAACCAACTGTTCAGCATATTTAGTAAAATCATGCATGTATTAGTTTACCTTCCGCCACATGATGCAGCTCATTCTGTGCCGGGTGCATCGTCGACGAGTACTCGAAACCGGCCGCGCCCTCGTGCTGAAGATCTCCTGTTCCCACGAAGGAGTGCCACATGGAAGAAATGATGTCCTCTTCTGCCATATACCCTATCACTGCTGCCACCTCCGGCGTACGTGTCTCCAGCGATGGCTTAGAAGTAGAGATATCGATGCCCTACTTATACAGAACTTACATGTACGCTTGGAATTTTTAATCGCGAAACATCACAACTAATTTGCTTAATTTTCAAAGGAACGTAAGGCTGTCAGAATGAGGATGGAACTGTAATCGTACGCCTGACGATATATATAGATTCATGCCATCGCTAATCATTCACTCTTCAAAATTTATTAACACGTTGGTGATACGAAATTGAATTATCTTATAGTCACTGTGGGGGCCAAGGTCAAGATCTTAAAAAGGTGAGTCATATTTAATAAAAAAACATAAGTAAATGGAATCGACATCATAAAAGCACTACCCTCCTTCGAAAAAGCATCATTCAGCATAACTAGCTCACATAAGATAAACTGGTATCGCATCCCTAATTCCCATGTGTCCTCTAGAAATTGTTATTATTATTATTTGAGTCTTTTCAGAATTAGGTTGCATTTAAATGGTGAATGATAGAAGTATCGCACACTATATATATAATTAAATAAATCCCTCCCAAAGCGACGCATTACGATGAGGGATGATTAAATGGCGTGCATGTGATTGATGGCTCCACTGTAACTTTAATCATCGCTAATTAATTAATTAATCAAATTAATTAGTTTCAAAGACCTCCACCCGTGAATTGTTTATTTCAAAGTCTACCTCCTCTCCTCTGCTAAAAAAAAAAATTCTAGAACAAAGATAAAAATACTTTTATTATTTTAAAACTTCATGACAAGCTTGCTCCTAGTTAATTAGGAACATCAGGCGACTCCACGTGTCCACCACCACCCTGCACCGAGGCAACTTTCTTTGTAGCGTCAATGAAAATTACCGTGCATGCGGTAAATTAATCAGGCAATGTTCTCTCATGCATCCACTGATTTCACCACCCTAACCTTCTAGTTTAGGAAATTTTAAATTCACAACGTATCATGAATTGGTTCCGTTCTAATATGGCTATCAAATTGCTCTGCGGCCATGTTGGAACGGAAAGATATTGGCCATCTTTTCACCGATTGCTCCCGTATCGAGGAAGAAGGATGGGAAAATTTTGAATTGGATATTCTGAAAGGGATGATGTCTCAAGTGATTTAAATAGTATTTTCTCATCAAAATTAATTTTTTTGTGGAAATAAGCGAGGACGAAGCATGCATCATAGAACAAAGACTTTAACGAACAGCTCTTCATTACCGATCTCCTCGTTGAGATATTTGTGCTCATCATTCCCTGCCTTTAGAGATTTTCAACTGATGATCAATCTTCTCTGTTTTATATTCGGCGTAGTAAGCCTTAACCTCATCTTTCATTGGTAGGATCTCTGTTTTGCACTTCATCATCTCTATCTTCTTCTTTAGCTGGAGGTTTTTGTAGAACCTCCTTTTATAGTACTCTCTTCTTCTTAGCTTCTCGAGACCATGGCGTCCTTGGTAGAGGCCGATGGACACAAATTGGGGAATGTTTGAAGAACCTTCACTCTGGCGCAGTTCCTGTTCCACTTTGAAGATGCTCTTTTTCTTTACCTGAACGTTCGCCTCCTACTCGTCTGAAATGTATGTTTCGGTTGATCACAACTTGCTAAACATGGTTGTGCTGATTGACCTGATTCCAATGATCCATTGCCACAGCTTCTTCATCCTGAGCACGGTACATATCCTTTTACTTCCTGAAAGGAGTTGGAGGGGGCCTGTTGCATTTCCACTGATATCTCATCCTGAGCACAGTACACATCTGAGCTGGAAAAATTTTAATTTTGCAATGCTAATGATTGAGGTGAGAAATTTGGGATTCAGCTCGTTGACTTAAAGAACATGACAGCGGTGGGCAGTGTTTTCAGTTTGTCGCATGCGGTCCTGTCAATCACAGTCTGTTTACATTAAGATATATTCAAGGAGAGGAATGCTCAATGTCTTAGATCAAATTGCAGAAGCACGAACTTATCTCATCTAGTGTATTAACCATATACAATGGAATTTTGAAGGCTCATTGAAAGACTGAAGGCTGAGTCTCATAACGGAAGGATGGGGCAGCGGTAGAGAAATGAGCAGAGAACAAGAGCGACCACACTAAAATGTGTTTCTTTTACAGGCACACGATGGAGCGATACTATGGACACTGGTTATACTTCCATTATCCGTTCAACAAATCTAACAAGTAATACGAAGAGCTTTTTCATAAAATTAGCCTCCAAACACTGCACCAAACGAAGTCCATAATCAGTGCAGTAAACAGCTATAGTCGGTGCAGCCATCCCCCCCAATTGCTGTAGGAATGGAGCTGCTTTTGGGACCTACTGTATTATGCACCCCTTCTAAAGGGAGTTGGGCTAGCAGTCATCCTCACTATCAAACCTTGGAATCTAAATTTAGTTCCACTTGATGGAGGTACCGAAGATGCAAGCTCATTTAGCCGCTTCCCATGGATTCACCTTCTACAATGATGAGCTTAATCCGACTTCTCACCATACATAGCCAGGAGGGCACCTAATAGGAAAGAGAAATCGAAAACTTGCAACTCTATAAATCTGGACATCATCAGCCTTAACGAAGGGCATGTATAGCAGACTGCAGCACTTAAATCTACAATTATAGTCGAGCTAGAAGATGAAGTCAAATGCAGGATCATCATACTTCTTCCAGAGTAGGTAGGAGCTCGCAATATCCTGACAGCTACACAAGATGGATCAAGAGTTGAAAATATCAATTATTTGGTTTAGATGTGCAGAGCGCTCAGTTGCCTGCATAGGGCAAATAGATATCCAAATCATAGTGAGGCTTTGTCTCAAGCTTTCCTGCCTCTGACCCTTGTGTGGAGTTACGATGTGAGAGGTCACAGCTTGGCATTCAAGGACCTTAAATAAATCAATTTCATAAGTCCTTTCGAGCTCATCTCAGCAGTGTTCAGATTTTTCTAAGCATTTCAGATTATAGTACCTACATGTTTTAATTAAATGCCTTTTTCCTCTTCATCATAACTATATATTTTTCAAACTCCCATTCTCTTTTCTCTATCAGCGAAATGGATGTAAGTGTCATGTTGAACAAATATTGCTATCTGTACAGTACTTGTAATTATCTGAACATCAGTACAAAAAAGGAAACAATGATATCAAATGAACCAGAAGGCAGAAAACACCAAAATTGTTAGATAAGAGATGAGTTCTCCCATTGATGGCTAGGCATCACTTATTTACCGGTGTTGCCACCTTTCAGATTGTAGACTGCGCCTATGATGGTGCAAGCCAGGCCGATCGCCCCGGCCACTAGTCCTATGATCAACCATGGTGACTTGAGATACTTCTCCCAAAGTTCCACAATCAACATTCTGGAACGAGACTCGCAGGCCTCCTGCAAGTTTTTAAAGGTAGTCGTCAAGTAGGTACTCTCCACTGCAGTAATGATAATTCCTTTCCTGAGCTCGGAAAAGAGATCCAAGACCTCTTCATCTTTTCCAAGGTTGTGCTGGAGAATATTCTTCTTCACAAGTACTGTAACATCATCAGGCGTCATCATTAGATCAGCAATGAACTTGATGTAAGCCATGAAGTAATTGTTGTACCAGTTGAATGGGCTAGAAACAGATACCAATGCCAGTTCAAAGGCTAATAGGTTTCGGAAAAGTACTTTTGTGTGTCGATCGACAACTAAGGTAGGAACTTTCAACACCCCCTTATTAAAATCTATATCCAATAGAGATTGTGCATTTCCTCGGATGCTCTTAAGAGTTATACCCAGATCATTCAAATCCTTTGCCCGACGCCATTGGTAATGTTTATGAACACCGTGCTTCTGGTTGGGAATCAGTGAGTGTGCCCCTTCATTACGCAGTAGATTAGTGGGCGTGAAGTACATATGACAGTAATGAAGGAAGTGATTGAAATCTTCCGTCTCTCTACCGAGGGCAGTGGGATAGGGATGCAATAATACAGTATTTAGAAACTTGACTATTTTGCTTCGAAGACACAATTCTTGCGCATTGTCCTTTCCTGTGGGATCATCATTAACTATGGAAGCATTGTGTACTGTCTCGATCACAATGAAAGGAATCTGATTCTCCATCAAAATGATGTCATTTATGATCAAGTCCGTGGGCATCGACCAATAGTAAAAGTCCCTTGAAAAAAAGAAGAAGAAAGAAACTTGAATAAACAAACTAGAAAAGAACACTACTCATTTGTACTCTGAAATGTCAAAAATTATGAACCGCTTAATGCTATGTCAGAACATATTTATTATATTAAACAGCATCACATAGAATAAAATCTAGATTGATATTTATTGTTTATCCTAACTATCATTTTGTACTAAAATCTATAAAGTTATAATATCTATCCTCTAATCATACGATAAATACTTATGATAAAACAACATTAGTATTTATCGTATCCAAAGGTATACATTAACATCAGTATATAGTATATAATACATATTAAATAATATTGCACAGTAATAAACTTTTATCGTACGTTATCCAATGTATGAGTACCTTTTAAGTAAGGAACGGGAAGGTGGTGGTTGCAGCTCTGGCGCCAAGTCAGTGCCTGCGTCTGCTTCCGTCTCAGACATGTCAAAGTCCCACTGCAGTATCCGGAAATAAGCGAGGATGAAGCATGCATCGAAGAACAAAGACTCCAACAGCTCATCACTCTCCCCCTCGGGGTCAATATCTACGTCGTCGATGTAGTAAGCTTTGACATGTTCTTCCACATTTTTCATCTGCGGCTTACACGTCGTCCATGATACCATCTTTTTCGCCCGGAGGTCTTTGTAGAACATCCACTTAGAGTAGTCTGTGTCTTTTAGTTTCTCACGCCCATAGCGTCGGTGGTAGAGGCCGATGGACACGAATTTGGGAACATCCGAGTTTTCTTCAGTTTCAGGAAGTTCATATCCGACCCTGAAGATGTTCTTTTCTTTATCCGAACGTTTCATTAGGCTACATTCTATCTTGGCGTACGGCGTTGCTCCGTCGACCATGCCTTTTCGAGATTGTTTCATGGGATGGAAGGAAAGAAAGGAAAAATGGGAATCGTAAGTACTAAGTACAGTAATTATGTTCCTTATGCACTCAGTGGGTGGTATGCAGTTTTGAAAGGAAATATTTCTCCGAAAATTGTATACTTTTATCTGTTTTGGAGGAATCTTGCTCAGAGTTGAGTTGGTTGACTTGGCTCAAATAATCCATTGCCGCAACAGCTGCATCCTGAACACAGTAGATATCCTTTACTTGCTGCAAGGAGTTGGAGAGGGCTTGTTGCATCTCCACCGACGTCTCATCCTCCTCTAACACTTCATCTGAAATATATGTATATAGATATAGATAAAAAAAAGTATATATTTTCTTACATTTATAGATCTGATGCGTAATACCTGCTACTGCCACTGTATAATCTGCAGGCTCCATCACAGGATAGCCAATCCAGTAACTTGATGGCCCGATGTACTCTTGATAGACCAGCGGGCGACGGTGATCTTGTTCTGCTTCGACGACAATAGGATGGGAGACATCGTGGCATCGTCATCGAATCATTCATTTTAATTGGATCAAATGAAAATGAGTAATATATCACGCACGCAACCAACTGTTCAGCATAATCAGTAAAAGCATACATGTATTCATTTACCTTCCGCCGCCACCACCGCCACCTGATGCGGATCATTCTGCGCCGGGTGCATCACCGACGAACACTCAAAACCAGCCGCACCCTCGTGCTGGTGATCTCCTGTTCCCACGAGGGAGCGCCACATGGAAGAAATGATGTCCTCTTCTGCCATATACCCTATTACTGCTTCCACCTCCGGCGTACGTGTCTCCGGCGATGGCTTAGGAGTAGAGATATCGATGCCCTACTTATATATAGAGCTACATGTACACTTGAATTATTAATCACGAAACATCACAACTAATTTGCTCATTTTACTATGCAAGGTAATGACAAACACCGGCTGCCAGAATGAGGCTGTAAGCGTACGCCTAATGATATATATAGGTAGAAAGGTCTTTTAAGTTTTAGTATGCCTGAATGATTGAGGAATACTTATATGGTTGAAACGACGACTGCTGGAGGACTATAGGAAAGACAATTTGGAATCTTCCCTGACAAACTGTGAGCATAGTTTAAAGACACTTCAATTATAGAGGGGGCAACAGCTAGCTCTCCAACAAGCGTCCGCTACCACGACTCCGCCGCACCAGCTCCAGCCGCCGAGGTCCTCCTAAGCCGGCCAGCAACCAGTGCCCTCTTCTCAGGCTTCCCTCATGTGAGGCTGATGAATGAATCAATCAAACAAAGAGACGGCAACAGAGATGGTAATTGAAGGCATCATGGCGGTGCGCTAACATTAAATCAAACATAAGTGATCCAATTAATTAACCAATAGCACTCCAATATGTTAATATGATTTTAACCAGATCCAGACGTGATGTATGGATATTAAGTTTAAAATTAATAATACATGTCTTACACTATCCGATCGAGTTTCATCATCATGTTTGCCACAGATACAGGTACTGGATTTAGGAGGATAATGTGTGCGTGTGTGTGCATATATATAATAGTTAGACGGATGAGCTGAAATGTGTTTTAAATACCTGCTTTTGGATACAATATATTCTGCACCATCTCTTTTCCTATATGAGCTAAATGATATTTTTATTTATCGAGTTAAAAAAGAAAGTGTACGTTACTCTCTCTTCCACAGCACAGCACAGCACGTAGGATTAATGCAAAGCTCTTCCTAAACCGTCCAAGTCGAGTAAATATAATTAGATCGTCCCAATTAATCGATTAACAAATAAGACGCTGAGCATGCATGTGATGCGATGACTCTTAATGATCGAATGATTGGTTGGAGCACTGTTATCTTGTACCGACAATTTAATTAATCGCACGCCACCGAACCTATTTTTTATCTTTAAGTGATGAACGAGGCTGCTAAAACTTTCCAGAGTTGGACTTATATGATTCATCCAAAATTTATAAATGACTCGATTCAATTAAACAGTACAATAATAAAGAAGAGTTTAAATAATGGATGTGGTAGATAATATATGGATAGGCAAAAAAAAATTTTTTGAAGTTTTTTTTCTCCTCTGATCAATTTATATAATCTGATAAATGGTTAGCCGCCGTTTTAGGCCCCCACACGTTGTATTTTAACGCTTAATTATCCGAGAAAAAAGCTGATGTTACTAAAAAAATTTAATGATCGGGAGGAAAAGGAGGTCGGGGTATATATATATATATATATATATATATATTATGACCGGCATGTGATACTATAATTCTTAATTAATCATCGCTGCTTTACTAATTCCAAAGATTCGATGGAGCACCACCATTTTATCTATACTACGATTTAATTAATTGAACGCTACCCACTGTATCTTTATTTTTAAATGATGACGGATGCAAATTTATTAGCATCGATTAGAAATGACGCAGGACAGCATCTTATTATGGCAAGAATTATTCTTACATGATGATCTTAGGTGGTCTCTCAGATTAAACCATGCTGCCATGCCGGAGAAGATAAACACGGCTATCGCAGCCGCAACTCCAATTATCAACCACGGGTTTTTTAAATAATTTCGTCTCAGATCCGTCAGATACTGCGTTGAACGTGTCCCATAGTGCTCCTCCAACTTAGTAAATGTATCCCTCAGATAAGTATCTTCCATGTAAAGAAATCCGATTCCCTTTCTGAGCGTATTGAAGAGGTCTAGCACCTCATCATCTTTCCCAAGATTGTTCTCTATCACCCTCTTACTAGATAGCAGGGCGATGTCCTCAGGAGTAGCCATAAGATCCGCCATGAACTTCACATAAGCCGAGAAGTAATTACTGCGCTGGTCGGACGAATTTAGAGGCATCGTCGACTGTTCAAAAGCTAATATATTCCCGAAAAGAAAGGTCGTATAACGATCGATGATCAATGTAGGAATTTTCCACTCTCCACTCTGAAACTTTATATCCAGCAAAGACCGAGCCCCTTCGTCTTTGGAAACGCTTGTGAATTGGATACCTTTCTCGTACAAGTCCATCGCACGACGCCATCGCTTGAACTCTTTTGTGTTTTGGGGCTTCCCAACAGCTACGACGTGTTCGTTTTTATCATTTGGAAAAGATGAAGGAATAAAGCACATGTGGCAATAATGGAGGATATGCTGGAACTGCTCAGTCGCTTCTGCAGCTATGAAATCGGCGATGGGATAGGGTTTTAATAATGTTTTCCGTAAGAACTCTACTATTTGATGCCTAAGGTATGATTCTTGTATAATATCCTTGCCGGAATGCAAGTGATATATTATCTGAATGATAAAGAATGGGATTTGATTTTCCATCAGACAGATATCATGCATGACGAGATCAGCAGATATGTTCCAACTATCATCCCTACAAAAAAATAGAAAGAGAGAGATGTAAATTCATGAATAACATCCATTTGTAAAACAAATATAAAATGTAAAATGGTAATTTATACCCACTTGATGATCGGACTGAAAATTAATGAACTTTCCGAAAACATTTTATTTTAACTAGAACTTCTTCTTAATTTTGTCCGAGGATGATGAAGCAGGATTCATAAGCGTATGCTATTAAAATGGATTGCTCGTCTCACCAGGTAAACACAGAGGATGGACGATCGTCCCTCGCCGTGACTACTGAATCTGTGTCGTTGGACCAGGGTAATATACGAAAATGAGCCAAAATGAAGCACGCATCGAGAAACATACACCGAGCCAGCTCCTTGCTGTTCATCTTCACCGTGCCTTCCTTTTCAGGAGGTTTATCTAGCTCGTCCCCTCCCATTGTCTTCCCGTCATCGTCCTTTGAGTCCGAGACGACGAGGCTCGGGTAGTAATCTTTCAGGACCTTTACGACCTTGGCCTCCTGGAGCTCGAGCTTGCACTTGGACCAAGAAACCCTGCGGCTGTTGTGAAGATTTTCATAGAACTTATACTTGTCCCATTCGGCAGCTTGCGTGATCTCATTTTTGTTGTGGTAGGGGCCGATCGATATGTACTGAGGGTAGTAGTAATCTTCGCTCGCTTTGCTGATTGCAGTTGGCATTCGGTAGATTTTTTTTTGGGCCTGGGTGCCACTGCTCAAGTGCGTCGGTTGTGTTTTTATCATCTCTACCGCTGAGGTAGTCAGAGAAATTAATTTATAGATGGATATGGAAGTGGATATGTATATATAAAAACTAAAGGTCTACTACCGGGAGAATCATCCAGACTGCCGGTAAGCTGATTCCAAAATCCGGAGCATTCCAGATCTCCTAGGCAATATATATCCTTTGCAGGTTTCAAGGAGTCGGAGAGAGCCTGCTGCATCTCAGCAGAAGCCTCATCCTCTGTCAAGAATTCAACTGAACGCACTGCCATTGCGTTAATAAGTTGGTTAATTCCCAGTAAGAAATTTATTTTACTTCCTAACCGACAGTAGGTAGAAATTATTACCTGCTTTTGCATAATCTTCCTCCATCATCGTTTCCTGTGGATTCCAGTAATCCAATGGCTCGACTTCAGGATATGCTCGTACGAGTTCATTTTCTTCTGGAGATATTATTTCCATGTCAAAAAAATGATATGCTGATGTTTAATTAAAAGCACATACACACGTACATAAGCATACCTGCTTCAGCATAGTATGCTTTAACGCCCAGTACCCCCTCATCAACTTGATAGATCCGGTGATCCATCGCCGGCATATCCACATCTCCGGCACCCTCGCCGTACGCAAAAGCCGGCACGAGCGAACGCCACATGGCCGAGATGAGGTCGTCGTCTTCGGCCATTATGGCGATTGTGCCAGTACTTCACGGGGCTCTTATTCTGGTCGAGTCAGGCATCCTTCGCTGCTTAAAAAGAATTTTCAAGTACGGCCAGAAGAAGAAGAAATGATCATGTGATCGGATAAAGTTTTACTACAATTACAGCTAGTTAATGAGTGAGCATCACCGAGGAGTACAATATGATCGCAACATAGCAAATAAAGAGTAACAGTGGGATTAGATGTGTTTCTTATTTGATTAGATATGTTTCTTATTTAATATGCTACATCTAAATTGAGGTTTCGAGCAAATCAGTTCGTCCTTGAACTGTTTAAATCGACTGGTTTGACTTAATTTTCCCAACGGCAAAAAAAAACCCCTATTATTTACACCCAGATAAGTCCAAATAGACACTCAGATTGTCACAAGGGGTATTAATTTCTGTCACCCTCAATTATTAGTTGCCTTTCTTAATATACATATATATACATGTACATCTGTAATTAGGATAAATACAATATAAATTATTCATATGGACGCGCACATCCACCCACTAATAAATTATTCACACATCTCTACGTAATATATTATATATAGCAATATAAAAGGAAAAACGATGTATATTCACACACCTTTACAATACAAATTATTCACTTAGTATTTTAGGTATGACTATGTATATTGGAGTATTAATATTTATAAAGATTTTAGGATATATTAGAGTATTTGTACAGTGTATTGCGATGCATCAGGATATATTAGGGTATATAAGTTTGATGAGGCCAGTATAATGAGGTACTTGTCCTTGATTAAAAAAATTAAACTCCGGCCAGTCATCCTGAGCTAGTGCTTTAATTTATTAGGTAGATAATATATAATCTCAATGGGCCATAACAATAATGTCGTATATTGATTGGCCGGTATTAAATTATTTATATACAAATATTTATGGATAGCTCCGGTTTGTCCTTTTCGACGGTGCTCTTATTAAGTAGGTAATATGTAAATATCAGGGGACCGTTTTATATATAATTGATGTTTTATACAGTTGGTATTTCATCACGATGTGTTTATATACACACACACAAATATATACAGTCCACTCTGCAGCATGCAATCTAGTAGGAAGATTTTTGTTATAATTGAGAAGCACAAACTCGTACATACATAGTTGGAGATTAACGAGGAATCTCCGTCATCCCAGATCGAGAAATCTCTCAGCGACTCCTCCACGGTCTCGGCACGCGCTATATATAATAACGAAGAAAGAAAGCAAATCATCAGCATACATAACGATGTGCCCAAATTTTGCTACGTAAGAGACTTTTCTCGATGTGACAAATTTCTGATCATAATATTCCGCGACTCATAGTGGTCCTCCGCCGCAATTGGTGGCACGAGGGAGCCCCACACGGCGGAATTGACGTCGTCCTCCGCCGCCATCCTGCCCTCGGCCGCGGCCAGTCGGTGGTCAGCGTACGCCGACTGGAAGACGGGTAGTCCGTCGCTGATTGGGACCGGGGCCGGTGGCCAGTTTAACTCCTGAAGTCCTCTCGAAGTCACGCATCGATGCTCTTTGTCTATATGTGGAATTTGTAGCTATGTTTGAAGAGGAATGACAGTACCACAAATTGGTTTAGAAGGATGAGTAGATGCTTAGGCTAAACAAATCCAGCTACGTATGTTAGCCTAGTGATAATAATCTAGTGCAGCAGTGGAAAATATACACTTTTTGTTAAAAACGGAGGAATCACTACATATTTATGCAGACAAAGATTTGGTAACTTCAAATTTACTTTGAATTTGAGAAAGCATGAAATCAAAAAGTAGACATGTAGTACTATATGATTTACAAAATAAATTTAAACCATCATCATATATGATAACTCCTTAATTTCCTCGGACATCCGGGAGGTTGCGATGATGATGAGGGGGGCGGTTGCGATGATGATGAGGTGTGATCTTTCACGTTATAAGCTGCTCCAATAAGAGTGCAAACAAATATCAGCACCCCAACCACCAGCGCTATTAGTACACTTGCAGAATTAAAATGCTTCTGCTTTATATCTGCCAACCACCTGTTAATGGAATGCCCATGGTACTTATTTAGTTCGACATATATTTTGTCAAAGTGACTTGGCTTCTCGATCATAGTGGTAACTTCTAGTTGCTCCATAAACTCGCTGAAGAGATTCAGGACATCTTCTTCTTTCCCCAACTTATTCTTTATGACATTATTACGAGCAAGTAGGATTACATCAGGAATTCCATCAATAAGATCATTCATGAAGCTTATATAACTTGTAAAGTAATTGGCACATGGGTGTGGCGTCATTTTCTCGAAAGCTATTATGTTCTTAAAAAGCAAGCTTGTTTTGTGGTTAATCACTAATGTGGGAATCTTCAGTACTCCATTCTTAAAATCTATATCCAAAAGAGAACGATCTCCTCCTTTAGGTATCCCCTTAAAACTTACACCAGAACGGTGTAGGTCCGTCGCACCATGCCACTGATTAAGTGTTCCTTTACTTGTCGAATCTATCGCACTTGATGAGGGTGCAAAATACATATGACAGTAGTGAAGGATGTATTCAAAGTCTTCAGTTTCCTTACTCTGTACTTTGAGGACCGTGGGATATTGATTTAAGATCATATGCAAACGCTTAACTACTTGCTTTCTAAGTGGTCCTTCTTTCACAAGCTTTTTACCCATGGCGAGATTATATACAATCTCAACAACAAAGAATGGAATTTGGTTTTCCATGACGAAGATATCGTTTAATCGGTTGCCAATGTTCAGTAATGCTCCACCCGTTTTACTTTCGCTGCAACAGGTTTGAAACAAAAAAATTATTACGAATCCTTGTACGTGGATCTCTCAAATAAAGAGTAGTTGCAGTACCTTGTACGTAGGAAATCTTCCATTTCATTCTCATCAAGCTCGGTCTCCTCTTGATTTACTTCATCCAACTCCGGCGGCTGATCCTCCGGCTCCATCTTTGCTGTTTCGGGCTCCTGCTTCATTACCGTCAATATGTTGAGGATCCCCAGCATGGCGCACGCGTCCGACATGAGGGAGGACACCAGTTTGCTGCTTTTCACCGTTTTGATGCTGTTTTTGTTACAAATTAGAGATAGATCTCTAATTATTAGGATCTCAAGTCATAGTATAGAAGATAATCATATAAAATAATAAAAGTGAATAATAAACAAAGAAGAAAAAATGATTACATATATAAAGAGAGTAAACCAAAAAGAGAATCTTTACTAAGGGCAAAATAACTCAAACACCCTTGTATGATACAAAAAAGATCTCAATCTCTCTTAACAATTTTTCTTCTACACTATTGCTATTAATCTTCTCTTCACTCCATTTTGATATCTCTCATAAAGGGGTCTACATATAGTGGATCCACAACTCTATTTATAATAATATAGAGTTGTGGACCACTAATTAATAGATAAACATAGATCACTAATTATTATAAAAAACAAGAGCCATACATATTAGATTATTCAACCGAATAAACTAATAATCTCCACCTCGGTGAATAATCTAAAAACTCAAAATCTAGAAGTGTTCTAGATCACAAAGCTTCTTCAAGTCCCGAAAATGCTCTACCTAAATTGACAAATTCTCAAAATCTAGAAGTATTCTAGATCACAAAACTTCTTTAAGTCCTGCGAATGACAAATTCTCAAAATCTAGAAGTGTTCTAGATCACAAAGCTTCTTGAAGTCTCACGAATGCTCCACCTAAATTGACAAATTCTCAAAATCTAGAAGTATTCTAGATCACAAAGCTTCTTCAAGTCCCGCAAATACTCCACCTCGATGAAGCATAGAAGTATCTACTAATCAAAGATAACATTCTGATATGCTTCTATTTTAGATACTTTTGGACACCACAACTTTATTATCACAACTTTATCATCTGATTCGCTCTGTTGTCATGCAGAGGAGGCTTCAAATGTTGTAACCTTCCTTGATCTTCTCATTTTGTAGGAAGGTGAGAGTGAACACAAAAACTATAACAAACCTGAATAAATTTGGCTCTGATACCACTTGTTACAAATTAGAGATAGATCTCTAATTATTAAGATCTCAAGTCATAGTATAGAAGATAATCATATAAAATAATAAAAGTGAATAATAAACAAAGAAGAAAAAATGATTACATATATGAAGAGAGTAAACCAAAAAGAGAATCTTTACTAAGGGCAAAATAACTCGCGGAGGGGGGGAAGCCGAAGACTAAAAAGTTATTGGGGATCGAGGTGCGGATGCTGAAGAAGATCATCCCTCTAGGGCTCATGTTCTTCTGCATCCTCTCTTCAAGCTACAGTGGCATTATCCACAACTGAAGCGGAGTACATGGCGGTTGCCGACTCAATCAAAGAAGTAATTTGGCTAAAAAATATCATTGCTGAACTCAAGCTTGGAGAGCATGAAGTTGTTGTGTATTGCGATAATCAAAGTGCAATACACTTAGCCAAAGACCAGATGTTCCATGAGCGAACGAAGCATATTGACGTTCGCTATCACTTCATATGAGATGTTATCAACCGAAAAGAAGTAATTCTCAACAAAGTCGATACGAAAGATAACTTCGCAGATATGCTAACGAAGCCACTGCCAACACACAAATTTCAGTACTGCGTGAACTCAGTTGGACTTCAACCAAATCCTGGATGAATCGCAAACGATCAAAATAGGATATTCTCAGTCGAGGTGGAGATTGTTAGAATTCGGCTAATAATATCATAATATCTTATTATATTTATTTTATATTTATTTTATCGTGAACGGTTACTTTCTATTTTTCTTATTCTTATGACACGTAGTATTAGATTACGTGGTTTAAATTTGTTTAACGTTACTATAGGTTACTATATATACTTGTATATTACCTTTGTTGAAATTCAATTGAAAATTTACTTTTATTCTCATATTGTCTTCGCTCTCCTACGGCTCTCGAATTTCTTCTCCTCCGTGTTGTGATAAGTTTATTTATTATTATCTCTCGTTCTTTTAATTAATTGTCATTATTCTGAAATTTAATTATTCTAACAGTTTTCGTCGTAGTATTTTCTCACTCTTGCTTCCACTTTCTTGATCGCTTGCGCGTACGCTTTAATTGGAACGTTTTTGTTCATGCCGCATAGTTCTTTCAGGAATTCGAGTTTCTTCTCGTTCTGCAGGGGCGTCTCGTGGTAGGGGCCGAATGATATGACTTGAGGCTTGTAGGGGTTTCTATTTTCTCTGTTCGTCATATCCGGCGCCTTGTATATCTTCAACGCCGGCACGTCCTGGCCTGCCGTCGGGTGGTCGCCGCCTTGCTCGGTCTTCGTTTGGTCTACTTCCGCTGCTACGACGACGGCGTGCGCGTCTTGCTGGGGCGGGTGGTGACTGCACGCCGTCGGGTAGGAGAGTGATTCGATGTCGGCCGCCGGCGGCATCACCCCGTCCGTGAACGTGTCTTCTGAGAAGTACATTGCACAGGAAATCAGGGCAAGTTACAGGCAAGACATAGTGATAAGTAATTGCTCTTTGGCCCTGAGACGACGAGGCATTCAGATAGAAATTGATCTACAGATGGATATGGATATGGATATGTATGTATAAAAACTCAAGGTCTACTACCGGGAGAATCGTCCAGACTGCCGGTCAGCTGATTCCAAGATCCGGAGCTCTCCGGATCTCCTAGGCAATATACATCCTTTGCAGGTTTCAAGGAGTCGGAGAGAGCCTGCTGCATCTCAGCAGAAGCCTCATCCTCTGTCAAGAATTCAACCGAACGCACTGCCATTGCATTAATAAGTCAGTTAATTCCCAGTATATTTTACTTCCTAGCCGACAGTAGGTAGAAATTATTGCCTGCTTTTGCATAATCTTCCTCCATCATCGTTTCCTGTGGATTCCAGTAATCCAATGGCTGGACGTCAGGATATGCTCGTACGAGTTCATTTTGTCCTGGAGATATTATTTCAGTGTCAAAAAATGAATTGCTGATGTTTAATTAAAAGCACATATACACACATATATGCATACCTGATTCAGCAAAGTATGCTTTAACGCCCAGTACTCCCTCATCATCTTGATCGACCCAGGGATCCATCGCCGGCGACTCCACATCTCCGGCACCCTCGCCGTACGCAGATGCCGGCATGAGCGAGCGCCACATGGCGGAGATGAGGTCGTCGTCTTCGGCCATTATGAGAACGATGGCAGGTTGCCAATTCCGGCGGCCTTGGCCTTCAGGCCGCAACCGGTGGTTGATTGGCGGCCGAGTGGAGTGATGGCGATTGTGCCAGTACTTCACGGGGCTCTTATTCTGGTTGAATCAGGTATCCTTTGCTACTTACTTAAAAAGAGTTTTCAAGTACGGGAAGAAGAAGAAGAAGAAATGATGATGTGATGGGATAAGTTTTACTAAAAACACAGCTAATTAATGAGTGAGCATCAGCCGACAGGTGCAGGTTGACGAAGCATGCAGTACGTGTGCTGTATAGAGATAATTGGACTCTTTCATTATACGTCTCAATATTTTGATTTTTTTCCGTTTGTTGACGAGATTTGACGGATAAGATTATGACAATGGGTAACAGTAGGATTAGACGTGTTGCTTCATATGAAGTGTGCAACTTTGTGCACATATTATACTACATCTAAATTAGGTATCCAGCAAGATGAACTGTTTAAATCAACTAGTTTGACTTATTTGTTTATAAAAATAAACCTATTGTATATACTCTCAGATAAGTACAAATATAGAGACACATATTAAAAGGCAAACAGTGCCTTCTTACCCACCATTTTGGGTCCCAAATGTATCACATGGGGGTATTGATTTCTGTCACCATCTTCAATGATTATTTGCCTTTCTTTTTAAAAAAAGTTATAAATCTATAATTAGGATACGTGGACATGGACATCGACCCACTGATAATAAATTCACAAATCTCTCTCTCTCTCTCTCTCTCTCTCTCTCTCTCTCTCTCTCTCTCTCTCTATATATATATATATATATATATATATATATATATATATATATGTAACCGTGCTCGACTGTGGACAAGATGAAAGAAGAGAGGAATTGGTTGATGTAAGGATGAAGGTATTATTTTTCTAAAATCTTCTACAGTCAAGCGTGTTATTGTGCAATGAATATGAATTGAAACTATTGACTGAACTTTACTCATTATAGACCAAATATAATGTAAAAGACTAGTAAAATCTTAATATATAAGAATTTTCCTCTGTAATGATTGAATGGTTCTAGCAATTTGGTGATAAAACAATACGAGGGTTACGAGTAGGATTGAGCCACAGTAATATAAAAAAGATGACATAAAGCTTGACTATCAAAATCGAGTTTGCGTGTATTTTACTAGTAGAAATACTAGCAGCCTATTGTAAATTTGAACATGTAGGTAGTGCTCCTATTGAGAGATGTCCAAATTGTATCACTTATTACAAGGTACTCATTGATGATTTGGCTTCAAAAAAGATTTTACTAGCATAATTAAAGGAGAGCTAGTAAATTTAGAATATAAAACTAGAGCTACACCGAGGAGATCAACTTTTGATGTCTACTGTTATTAATAGATAAAGTTTCTTTCCATCTCTTCCATACAAACTTAAAAAATACATGAAAAAACGTGTAAAAATAAGTTTTGATCTAATTCCCAGTCTTCAAGTAATTTATCCCCTACTCTACTGGTCAATTCGAAGTGAATATGTATTCGTTCATTCCATCACTTAAAGCATACCTAATATAATAATTTTTTATATATTAAAAAAAACCATTACGATGTTTATAAATATGTTAAGAATATATGAGAGTAACGATGTAATGTATTTGATGTACATGGATATATTAAGGTATATAAAGTTCGATGATGTTAGTATAATGAGGTTTTTTCATTGATTAAAAGAAATAAACTAAATCGGTATGGACCTCCTACACTGTATATTAGGTAGATAACATATAATCTCAATGGACCATATGAATAATGGTATATATTGATTGGTGGGTATTAAATTATATATATATGTATGGACAGCTGCAATTCGTCCTTATCGACGGTGCTTTTATTAAGTAGGTAATATGTAAAAAATCACGGGACCGTGTTATATATAATTCATGCGTACATGATCCATAATCCACGAGCCGACGATGTCAAGAATTATGGAATTAATAAATATTTGAATACACACCGTGAGTTAACTATGGAATTTTGCAGGGCGTCGGATTATTAAATTTCTAGTCTCTGCATACGTGCGTGCGGTTGTACGTACGGTACGCATGCCACGTACTCACCGTGAACACAAAACGAGTATTTGCTTTTTTTTGGCATGTACGGCACCGGCGGGGTGCGGCCCTGCGTGGTGGCGTTCGGGGCGGACCAGGTGGGCCTGGACACGCCGAAGGTGAAGCAGCGGAAGTGGGACTACTTCTGGCTGAAGGCGGCGGAGGTGGCGGCGGCGACAGTGCCGGTGGACGTGCAGGAAAACGAGGGACGGGGATGGGGGCTGGACCCGCCTATGAAGCCCAGCCGGAGCCCGTCGACCAGATTAACCCAGTGATGAAATATAGGGACTCTCGCAGGTTCTAAAAACTTAGATAAATTATTTGATGAAAAATATTAACATTATATAGGTATTTATGCTAGTCCAGCAAACAAGCTAGGAGGAGTTCTTAAAATTATCCATATAAAATATGGGAAGCTACCGCTCACACTACTATCTCACTGATAAAATATAAAAATTAAAAATATAAATTCAAATTTAATTTCTAATCCGCAGTCGGGCATATTATCAACTCTTCCACGAAGATTTCATATCAAATAAATAAAACATATTATTCTGTCGGCATACGGCGGCCTGGCTGGGCACGCTCACGAGGGCTGATCTGACGTTACGACTACACCCAGTGGCAGTGGCGTTTAGAAAGAGGAATACGGTCGCCCCGGAGGACCCAGCGAGCTGTACGAGAACAAGAAGATGGATGATCGTGACTGATCATCGTACGCATAGTTTTGCTGATCATCGTAATAAACATCTTTAATCCTGAGCACGGTTCATATCCTTTACTTCCTGCAATGAGTTGGAGGGGGCCTGCTGCATCTCCATTGATATCTCATCATCTGCGGCCAACAGTTTATCTGAAACAGCTCGCACTTTTTAAATTGGTCGCATGCATGTGCATCTTACAATACATTTCTTTCTTACAGTATACGTAAATATCTCATTCATTTTACACAGTACATGCAAATATTCTAAAATTAATACCGACGGCTTCATTGTATATATATATATATATATCGGATATATCTTTTTAAGTTATGAGATTATGCTGTTAGTAATGAAACAGTATAAATATATATATATCCTCTTTGTAGTCATGCAATGTTATAGCATAGGATTCCGATAATCATTCGGTTAATTTTTTATACCTTCTATGAGTCGAATATTATATATTTCTAATTTCATACCTACGTATGCGGTAGAATAGGATAATAAGAAAAGTAAATCATGTTATTAGAAGTTTTCTTAAACTCAAGGGGATAGAAATAAAGAGTAATTAATAGTGAAGAATGGACAGGTAAATTGAGCTCACGTCGATTTCGATCGCATCGGTCAATCTTTTTTAGTGTATATATAATATATGTAGGTGTGTCATTTGATACTTCTTAATTTACCATCGCCTCTTTACTAATTACAATAATTCTGTGGAGCACTATCAAGATCGAACTAGATCGATCTCCATGCTGATCTCAATAATCATCAAATTTAGTTTACAAGTGATGGAAAAAAATAAAATTAAAAAAAGGTGATAGCACAATCTGAATTCACAAAGAATAATAACATTTGAGAGTCACAGCAGGAAAAAATAATTTATTTTAACATTACAAGGAAACTTATAACATATCACATAATCTTCAAGTGAAGCTAAAGGAATTAAGCATGCATACTAAAAGTTTGCTTCATTTAGCATGCATCATCGATATTATTTTTTTTAGAACTTATACATCCTCGATATTATTGTTCTTTTCTAGCTTATTTTTTTTGTTAGATGGTTCTGCACAGCAAATATGGCCGTCATAATGGTCAAAGAAAAAATGATTATAGCCACCAACACTCCTAAAATCAACCACGGGGTTTGACAATATCTATGTTTTAAATCCGCAATCCATTTTTTCATGGGAGACATGTAGCACTCTAAGTCATCGTATATATATGAGAGGTAATACTCCATATCAACTTTAAAACCTACTCCATCCAAAAGACGACCAAAGAGAGCTGAGATGGATTCATTATTTCTAATATGATTTTGAATAATATTTTTATGAGCTAAAAGGGTAACATCTTCTGCTGAAGTCATAAGATTAGCCATAAACTTAATATAAACCGCAAAGTAATTATTAGGACGACCAGATGATTGTTCAAAAGTAATTATATTTCTAAAAAGTGTCTTCGTATTACCTTCAATGGTCAAAGTAGGAATTTCTAATACCCCATCTTTAAACTTAATATCCAATAGAGAATTAAGTTGGCCATTCTTAGGTAACAATGCTTTAAACTTTACTCCTGCGTCGTGTAAATCCGTAGCACAATGCCATATCCTTAAGATAGAAGGATCAGATTTCTTCTTCTTTCTGGGTAGCACCATACTGCAAATCAATTGCACTATTCCATGTTTTGGTATTGCCAGAGTTGGAGCTGTGCCTTCCTCTTTGGTAACCTTTGAAATAGTAGGTTTAAAGTACATGTGAAATGAAGGATGTGTTCAAAACTTTTTGCCTCTTCGTTGTCAATTGATCGGGAGAGAGAGGTAGGATAAATTGTTAGCATCTGATGTATAAAGGCAATTATGTCTCTCCTAACGGATAATGGATCGATTCCATTAAATTCCTTAGCTACTTTCTCGATGATAAAGAGGGGGATTTGGTTCTCCATCAAGATTGTATCATGCATCAGAAAACTATCACTCCAAAGAGGTATTTTCCTGGAAAAAAATTACTCTTAGAAATTAAATGATTAAAAAAATATTAATTATGCATATCTACTGTATAAGTATAAAAGAGGAAAAATGATGTTAAAAACTTTTTTTAGTTAAATATTTTGCCATTTTTTGTTGCCTGTATCACTTCAATATAAAAAAATTAATCTTTCTCCGTAATCCCAAATTTTCATAATAATTGATGAACTATAGATTAATATAAATTTAATATCTGAGGTTACCACCTACTTACTAAAAATTAATTTTAAGAAGTGTAATCTAATTTGTTTAAGTTATTTTATAGTGAACTTAATAAGTGTATAGCCGTGCATATATACCTGCTAGAGGGGTAATCAGGTGCGATTGGTATAAAATTCAGACCTCCCGCCCTCGTATCTTCTACTTTGCCCTCCTTCTTCGGCTTCTTTTTCTCCTTGGTGGGTGACTTGATAAGAAAACCTATAAACGCGCATGCATCAACCAACAACAGAGAGAATAATCGATCGTCTCCCATCTCGATGTCTTCGTAGTATTTTCTCACTTTTTCTTTTTCGGCACCCAAGGCTACATACAGATACTTCTCCTTAGCAACATTATAGTTTCTCCCAGTGAATACATGATCAAAGAATTTATTTTTGTACTCCACCGCTGATTGCAATTCTGGTTCATCATAGTGGTAGGGACCGAACGAAATGAATAGAGGACGATAAGAATCTGGACTAGCTTTACGCATTGCCTCTGGCACTCTGTAAAGTTTTCGTACACCTTCTAAGAACTCATATATAAAAGGTTCTGAATGGTGACTGAGTTTGTACGTAGCTCCTATTGAACCAGAGACTCCTCCTGCCTCCGTATCTGCCCAGAATAAAATCATTATTTTGAACTGATTCTTTTAACTTTCAAGTGTCTGGGAGAAGATATAGTCTCCAAAGAGAGAGGTTTACTGTTGATGTATATCGTACCGACATCATCTTGGTGGAAAATATAAGTATCTTTTACTTGCCGCAAGGAGTTGGAGACGGCTTGCTGCATCTCCACCGATGTCTCATCCTCTTCGGTCAAGAATTCATCTGCTAAGGCATTTTACAGGTTTTAGAACAAGATTCATATCCTAAGACATCTTTTAGGTTTTAGAGTACAATTAATAACACATTTTTTTAAAAAAATGAACACTTCCTGAGCAATAAATAAGTCACATTTTTGTTGAACTTTTTTCTTCTTTTATGCTGAACGCCCGCATCAAACTATTGTCATTTTTGACGAGAACACTGTTAAGTAAATAACAAGAGATTTATTATATATTTGTCTTACCAATCTGTGGATGGTAATCGAGTAGCATCGTGGGTTGATACTGATCGTAATAATTCAGTGATTGGATATCTTGATGAGTTTGTTGTAGATGGCCATTTTGATCTGCCGGTTGATCAAGGTAATCAGTTTGCATATTAAACGACTAACTATGAGATTATGATATAACTATTAATCTAGTAGCACAATTACCCTCCTCCATGGCTATCACGATCTCATGGGGATTCCAGTGATCCACCGGCGAAGATTCGACGTCTTCTGAACGCCCACTGCCGTCTGCCTCCGGGACGAGGGAACGCCACACGGCGGAGATGAGATCGTCTTCCGCCATCGGGCTATTTGGCTGGCTTCGACTCCCGCTGATATCTCTTAAACAACCTTTTTGCCCCGCGCACACAACGCAGCTCTCCCAGCTTCGCTAATTTTATAAGCGTACTTGGAGGGTTCACTTCTTTTTACAAGCTTGCTAATTAGATGAATTCAAGGAAGGTTCTCCACAGCGACCCTTGTCGGAGATGGTTGTATTTAGATATCTTCAGGTTATTTTCAAATCATCATTTTATATTATTGAAGTGACATTCCAACTGTATTTATCACTTGATTATTATTTTCATATCGAGGTTTGCATGTGCATATGCCACAGTTCTTAATTAATCATCACCCTTTTTACTAATTGAAATGGTTCGGTGGAGCACTATCATATTATCTCTACCTCTAATTTAATTAACCGAATACTACCCACCGATTTTTTATTTTGAATGATGGCCAAGGCAAGTTTATAGTGTCGATTAGAAATGAGCCAAAAGGCAAACGTCTTATTCTTGGTCGCATAGTGTCATTATAACAGGCAAGATTATATAAATAATAGAACGAAACCTTAGGTCATTTATAATTATTTGTGCCTACTTATTTATTTTATTCTCGGGACTTCTTTTTATATCTAATAGATCTTTACTTTTTTTAAATCTTAGTAAAACTTAAATGTTTATTTCTTTTGTAGAAATCAAATCGCTCGATCTTTTTTTTAAAACTTAATGAGCGCTCGATCTGTTTTTTAAAATAAATAAATAAGTTAGCCGCCATTCTAGGTCCCACGGTAGGTAGTGCTCAGTATTTATCTTGTCTTGAGTTTACAAAGACGAAGGCATATAATATAATAGGAGTGTGACTCAGGCTTGGCATATTTCAGTCATCTATTCGATGTTGCCGAACAAGGAGTTGTGCCCGTCTAAATTGGCTTTCTTGGCATGTGAACCGGAACGTCGATACTTTATAAGCTTGTAGTTGTAAAATTTTCCATTAGGAAATAATTTAGTGCATTCGTCTGATCTGTACTTGATTTTTTAATTGTAAATAAAATGAAATAAAATTCTGAAATTGGTATTATTTAGTTCTAAAAAGAGAATTTATTAAGTATCACTAGAGAATTTTCAAATAATTAAAAAATATCATTAAAACATACACCTGTGCATTTATTTGATAAATTTTTAAATAATATTTTTACCATGTAAGCACCATATTTTTGGAGCATTAAATACTAATGCCATGATATCCTATACGGTAATGATGTGATTCTAATGTGATAAAATATTATTAAAAAAATAGTATTATATCTAAATAAATATAAGTTTTAAAATTTAGGCATAGATAGAAGTTTTTTATCATTTCAAAACCAAGGATAATAATACAATTAGAGAATAATAGAGGGCCATTTTCAAAACGTAGATGTCTTTTTACGGTCAATGAGAGGAAACACTCTCAATTTACTCGTTAACAAGAGAGACAGCAACAGAGATCCAACCCTGAAATGCCGCCGGAGAGATATTGATCGGAACTGGAGCGCCTGCAATAACAAAGTTACCGCTTAGCGATTAAGATCAGTATCACATCCAACCAATGAATTATACTAAACAGTATCAACCCAAGAATTCTAAGATGACAACAAGGATACGAGAGACATTCTTGGCATATTGCGGATGCAAAAATAAGCGAAGGAAGAGAAAAAGAAAGGAGAGAAACCTCCATCGACTCATTCCTACATCTCACGATGTAAGATTTTTAGGATTAGTATCCTTGCGATTGATGTCAACAATGGATTAAGCATGGTGGTGGCCCTTTCAGCCACTGGAAAGTAAGATCGGAGTCCTTAATATATGTCAATGACATCCTGTTTTTCACAAATGGGGCTTGATTAAAGGGGTGGAACTAGGCCTTTTGCAAGCTTAGTTAGCTTCCTATGTTGTATCTGACATGACACAAATCACATCTAGTCCAAGCCCAGCATAGTACACCGTAAGCCTTAACTTAAAAATACTTCTTTGTTTTTCATAATCGTCCTTTTAAGAAATAAAAAACATTTTTAAGCCAGTATTTTCATCGTTACTAGTGTAATTCTTAATCGTGCTGGACTAGTCGTGCCATCAGATCGTGTTGTGCCGTGTGGGGCACATTTTGATATCTGTGCTAAGCACAACCAGATTAAAGGCATGCTTAGTTAAATTTATGCACTTAAATACAGTAAACTTAAGCTTAGGTAGAAAGGTACTTTAGAATAAAGTATGGGGGCAAAATGCCACCCCACTCAGGAATCACGCATGACCATCTTCTTCCCCCTCACCGTGCTCGTCAGCATCACCATCTAAGACCGCGCCTCGTACTCCTCGCCCGCCGCATTACCGGCCGCTGCTCGGAGATCACCCACTTCCAGTGCATTGGGGCCGACGTCGCGGTGGCGCTTGTGGGGATCTTTGCGAACGTGGCGGGGGCTCTTGTGGAGGCACGGAGGAAGCGGGTGGCGGGGAAGAGCGGCCTGCTCGATAGACCGAAGGCGACAGTGCCGATGAGCGTCCAGTGGCTGCTGCCGTACTGCATGATCCACAGGCTGTTGGAGGCGTTCACCTAGGCGGGGAAGATGGAGTTCCTCTACGAGCAGTCACTAGAGAGGATGAGGAGCATGGTGGCGGCGCTGTTATGGCGGCAAGAAACGCTTCCTGAAGCATTGATTCCGATACAGGGTTGATGTGGGATTTTGCAGTCATCCGCACCTTATTTTTGCGACAATAATTTAAGGACCGTGTCTTTTGCAGCATCTGCTACATGATGCAAGTAGAATCAGTGGTGAATCATAATATATCATCAGTTTACAACATGTCCAGTGGAGCAGGTGGATTGGTGTTCAGTAGATCAACGATCATAGTTACTTCCTCTGAGGTAGAATCTGTTAATTTAGTATCGAGCCCTCAACAATATAGAAAGTAAGTGCATACAATATAGAATGTAAGTGCATAAAGTGTATGTCCCTCCTCTGGTTAGAGTGCAATTGGGTTCTATATAGGACATGTGTGGAATTCGATCGCACCTCCACAACAACAAATTTTCTCATGGTTGGCGAACAAAGGGAAGATAAATATGAGATCAGTGCTACAGAAAGAAGACATGTTGATATCTCCAAATTGCCCAATCTGCCGCCAAGAAACAGAGATTGAGGACCACCTGCTACTACAATGCTACCTCCCTCACTCTGATAATATGGAGATGTATGCAATTAAGCTCAAAGCAGGAGAAGCAACTTCAGCTCTTTAAAAAATCTGTTTGGTGACATAAACAGATCGGTTGGCTTCAAGTCACCCGTATGATTTGGAGCAATTAAAGGTGGATTATGAACACTTTCGATTGTCGAAAATAAACTTTCATTTGCACAGGAAGCATGGAAAATTCAGCACATCAAATAGTAATGGGTGTAACTTTAACAACCCAGATGGAAAGAGTGAAACCATAAAGGAAGAATAAATGGAAGATATTACTATAAATCATTGGAAGAAAAGCTTTTGTTTGTCTGTAAATCGTAAATACACTGTATAAGAACCTTATACCTAACAGAAATAAGGATGGCAACTTAGAGGAATGTCTATGTTTTCTATTTCTCAAAAAATTGTAGTAGAATTAAATGAAGTAGAAACAGTGTTAGTGGCATCTTGTTTTTTAGCTTCTTGAACTGAAATTGTTATGTTAAGTTGAAGGAAATAGTTGGATGGTATCAGCTAAAACAGTATCAGAAAAAAAAACGAACATACTCCCGAAGCATGACCCCCTAATTTGTGGCAACAGTGTAAAGACAGTGTGGGGAGCATGTCGAAAATACAGGTGATCAAGAAGGCTGCCGCTTATTTATACTAATGTGAAATATTGTTTTTTGTTCGTGTAAACTAGGTGGTGGAAGTCGCCCAGACACATTGGCAACAGGTGAGGACGAATATAGCTCCAGTACGGTAGCATTCTTAGAAAAGAAAGAACGCATAGCTTTTGATTCATACATTTACAGACATAGCTTTTGATTCTTTGAGACATGCAGCACGATGAGTTATTTTTGAAAAAGAGAAGAGACTGGAAGATCAAGAAAAATACTTTTTCTATATTTTTATACATCTCTAAGATACAAACATTAACCCGTTTATATAGGTACGAAGTATACTAAAAAAAAACTAATTAGATCTAACAAAAGATAATGTACGATAGTCAAGTGTCACTCCTATATTTCCACTACTAGCACATATTACTCCTAGACCATTTACTTTTTCAGCCAAATAAAAAACTAATAAAATGTAGCATTTAAAGTTTATTTAACAAAACTCCCCCGTAAACTTAAATGCTTCTACCATCCACCATGCCGATTATTTTCTTGCATTTGTCGAAAGATTCTTTTGGCAGCAGTTTTGTGAATATCCGCAACTTGATCTTGACTCACCACGTGCACCAACTCCACATTTCCTTCTTTCATATGATCTCGGATAAAATGAAAACGAACGTCAATGTGTTTGCTTCTTTCATGGTTCACTCGGTTTTTTGCCAACTCAATTGCTGACTTGTTGTCAACTTGAATTATGGTTGCACCTAGTTGCTTTAGTTCTATCTTGCTCAATAAATTTTTAAGCCATATTGCATGACATACACACCAAGATGCTGCAACATATTCAGCTTCACACGTCGAGAGCGTCACGATCGGTTGCTTCTTCGAAAGTCAAGTAAATGCAGTAGCTCCCATAAAGAATACATATCCTGATGTACTTTTCCGATCATCTATGTCTCCGCACCAATCGCTATCGGAGTATCCAACCAACTTGTAATCTTCTACTTTCGAGTAGAATAACCCGAGTGACACCGTTCCTTGGATATATCGTAGGATTCGCTTCAATGCCTTTCAATGTGAATAAACTGGCTTCTCCATGAATCGACTTATAATGCCAACGCTTAATGAGAGATCCGGCCTTGTGCATGTGAGATAGCGAAGGCTTCCTACCAAACTCCGGTATTTACTCGCATCAACACGATCTCCTCCATCGAACTTCGAAAGTTTTGTACCTGGTTCCATAGGTGTTGAAACTGGGTTGCAATTTGCCATCTTGTATTTCTTCAAAATTTCCTTTGCATACGCCTCCTGTGATATAAAGATACCTGTATCTTGTTGTCTAACTTCCAAGCCAAGAAAAAACTTCATCAAACTCAAATTTGTAATCTCAAATTCACGTGTTATTGTGCTCTTAAACTCTTCTATCATTTTATCATTGTTTCCCATAAAAATGAGGTCATCAACATAAAGAGCAACAAATAACACGTTACCTCCATTCTTCTTTGCATAAAGGGCATGCTCGTAGGGAGATTGCTTGAACCCATTCTCCTTGAAATATGTGTCGATGCGTTTATTCCAGGCTCGCGTGCTTGCTTTAATCCGTAGAGCGCATTCTTCAATTTTAGCACCTTTTTTTCTTCTCCAATTCTCATGTACCTAGGTGGTTGTTCGATGTAGATATCTTCTTCGAGTACACCATTCAAGAATGCCGATTTGACATCAATTTGAAATATCGACCATTTGAATTGAGCAGCATGTGAAAAGAATAATCGGATTGTCTCCATTCTTGCAACAGGAGCAAATACCTTGTCATAGTCAATTCCTGCCTTTTGCTTGTATCCCTTCGCAACAAGTCGCACTTTGTATCGTTCTATCTTGCCTTGAGCATTCATCTTTTTCTTGAACACCCACTTTACACCAATAGGTTGGCTTCCTTTCGGCAACTCTGCTAGCTCCCATGTATTGTTGCTGTTTATCGTCTTGATCTCCTCGTTCATAGCAATTTGCCAGTTCTCATCTCGCACCGCCTCTTCAAAACTAATATTTTCAGCATCTGCAAAAAGACATAAAATGCATCTTACTTGTTGAATTATATATATCTTGCAAACTTCGCATTTTGGGTTGTCGAGGTTCCTCTTCATCATCAGTGGTGGGTTGTCGAGGTTCCTCTTCATCATCAGTGGTTTCAGAATTTGTTGGTATGCTTGTTGGTGCAATAATTGATGATTCTTCAACTTCGATGATAACCTCTGTCGAATTGTTCCAATCCCATTCGCTTGCTTCATTTATTTGCACATCACGACTCACCAACACTTTCTTGTTTATCGGGTCGAATAGCTTGTACCCTTTAGTCTTCACATCATAACCAATAAAAATATATTTTTTGCTTTTGTCTTCGAGCTTCGTCCTTCGTTAATCTAGTACTTGTGCATAAGCCACACTACCGAACACTTTGAGATGAGAAACAGTTGGCTTTTGTCTGCTCCATGCCTCTTGTGGTGTTTGATCATCTAACTTCATATGTGGACATCGATTTTGTACATAGATAGAACATTACACAGCTTCTGCCCAGAATTCCTTCGGCATTTTCTTGCTCTTGAGCATTGATCGAACCATGTTGAGAATAATCCGATTCTTCCTCTCTGCTACTCTGTTTTGTTGAGGTGAGTATGGTGCAGTTAGAAATCTCCTTATGCCTTGCTCCTCGCAATACTCAATGAAAGTCGTCAACGTATACTCGCCACCTCTATCGGATCGTACGGCCTTGATTTGTCTACTTGTTGCCTTCTCCACCATAACTTTGAATTTTTTGAACACCTCGAATGCCTCGAATTTTTCCTTCAGAAAATAAACCCAAGTTTTTCGTGAGAAATCATCGATAAAGGAAATAAAGTATCTTTTACCGCTGAAGGATTCAGGAGTGATTGGTCCACATATGTCAGTATGAATCAACTCGAGAATGTGTTTAGTCCGATATTATACCTTCTTTTGAAACGAGGTTCTCTCTTGCTTGCTAAGCACACATTCTTCACAGAATTTGCCATGAAAATCCATGTCCGGCAGCCCGCGCACCATGTTCTTCTTTGCTAACTCTTTTAGACCACCATAATTTAGGTGACCAAAGCGGAGATGCCACAACATCGCCTTGTCTTCTACGTTGAGTCGCAGACACTTTGCTTGCACACTTCTCAAATTCAATTTGTACATTCGATTTCTTCCTATCTCGACTCGACCAACCAGTCGCTCTTGCTTGTCCTTCAAATGCAATAGCCTGTCTTTTAAAAATATCAAGTAACCTTTCTCCGTTAGTTGCCCCATACTCAAAATATTAGTCTTAAGATCTGGTACGTAATAAACACCTTGAATTGACCCTAATAAGCCATCCTTTTGTAAGTAAGAAACTGTACCTCGACCTTTTACCTCTACCTTTGATGCATCTCCAAATGACACATGACCATGATCGATCTTTTGCATCTCTTTAAATAGGTGCTTGTGGCCGGACATATGGTTGCTTGCTCCCGAGTCGAGATACCATAGCGTGTCATTGTTGATGTTAACTTCATTTTGAGCCATCAAAAGAAAACCTTCATTTGCTTCGTCTTCCAAGGTTAGGTTGATAGTTTCTTCCACCTTTTTATCGGCGCGATAATCTTTTGCATAATGCCCCACTTTACCATAATTATAACATCTGTCGGAGTTGCAATCCGTTGCGTAGTGACCATACTTGTAACACTTGTAGCACTTGATGTTTGAATAATTTGACCGGTCGCCTCTTCCTTGACCACGTCCTCTTCCACGCCAATTTAGTTGGCTCGACAATCCTTTCTCCTTATAAAATCCTCCATGATTGCCGCCTTGACCACCGCGACCATTTCCATGACCTCCACGGCCACGACCTCTACCTACAAAATTTTGAGAATAGAATAACTTTTTGTCTTTGATTGATGCCTTGGTCTGAAGTGCTTGCTCGAGTGGCTCCTCCTTCCTTTTCTTACGTTTTTCATGTGCCTCCAGAGAATCGGCAAGCTCATCGACTGTGAGCGTCGCAAGGTCATTTGATTCTTCTATCGCGCAAACAACATTCTCAAAATTATCAGTTAAAGATCTCAAAATCTTCTCGACAACACGCGCATTAGGTAGCGCTTCGCCATTACGAGCGAGTTGATTCGCCACAACTTGTACACGGGTGATGTAGTCGGATACACATTCTGACTCCTTCATCTTCATACTCTCCAACTCGCCACGAAGAGTTTGGAGACGCACTTGCTTGACTCGGTCGGCTCCTTTGAACACTTTCTTTAAAGTGTCACATGCTTCTTTTGAAGTAGTTGCACCGGCAATCTTCTCAAAGCCCGACTCATCAACAGCTCGGAACAACATGTATAATGCGGCTTTATCCTTCGAACGTGCTTCTTTCAACGCCTTGTTTTGAGTCGCCGTAAAACCCGTGGTACTTGTTGGTTCTTCGAAACCTTCTTCGACCGTCTCCCATGCATCTTGAGATCCAAAAAGAGCTTTTATTTGAATGCTCCAATTCTCGTAGTTTGTCTTCGTCAGTCGTGGTAGCGGCATTTGCCCTGTTACAGACGTCATTGGCTTTGATACCAATTTGAAAAAGAGAAGAGACTGCAAGATCGAGAAAAATACTTTTTCTATATTTTTATACATCTATAAGATACAAACATTAACCCGTTTATACATGTACGAAATATACTAAAAAAAACTAATTAGATCTAACAAAAGATAATGCACGATAGCTAAGTGTCACTCTATATCTCCACTACCAGCACATATTACTCCTAGATCATTTACTTTTTCAACTAAATAAAAAATTAATAAAATGTAGCATTTAAAATTTATTTAACAATTTTAGGGTACTCATCCTTGCCTAAAGAGAGTTGAAATGAATAGAAGTTTCACAAAAAAGTATAACTTTGTTTGCCCCATTTCCAGTAAAAAAGAATAGAGTGACACTTGGTTTAATTTTAAAGTGATATTTAACTTCATCTAAGGTTTTCTGTCTCTCCCCCCTTTACGAAAGTATTAATGAGCTTTATTCTTGAGTGGCTTGAATTTCACTAGTGCCTCGTACAAATCTATTGCGTAAATGCCATCATTTTAAGATTGAGATTTTTACCTCGCACTGTATCTGATTATGACTTTATGTTATTATATATCTCTTGACCAGTAGGTTCGGAAGTACATATGATAGTACTGCTACTACACATGTATAATTGTTTTTTAGTACTAACCTATTTAAAATATTAATTCAACAAAATAACTGTGTTAAAAAACATTTTAACAAAGTAACTGATCAACCCGCCAGTCAAAAAATTAATTTATTTTTTAATTAAAAAAAATTAGAACGCGTCTTCCCTCTCATGCCTACAGTCTTTTCCGGCGACCTTCCCTTCTCCTGCCCAAGATCATTTCCGACAACCCTGGTTACACGTCGGGCTTCTCGTATTGGTCGAAAGACTACAGAAGGGGAAGAAAGAAATTGTAGAGATTTGAAAGCGGAAGTGAAGAAGTAGAGAGGAGGGAGGGAAGAATGGGGGAGGAGGAAACGGAGGGGCTCAGTGTTGGCGGCAGAGGGGAAGAAGCAGACTTCCGCCCCCATCATGCGCAGGGGGTGGAAGAAGGGAGAAGGGGTGGGAGCGGTGGAAGGCGGGCACCGTAGATTGGAAGAAGGGAGTGCTTAAAAAAAGAACTTAAAAAAAACAAAGGAGAAGGACGATGATGACGATGAAGAGGAAGTCGCTGCACCCCGCTCCACTCCTCCGCTTCACCTACGACACCATCTCCTCGGACCCCGGCGCGCCTGTTGCATCCTCCGCCGATAGCACCCACCATCGGAGCTACATCGAGGTCGTGGCCGGCGACTCGTAGCCCGGGGCGAGGGTCTGATGACACCGGAGGTGCCGCTCGACGGGTTCCGCTCCGAGTTACAGTATTTCGTCCTCACGAGGCGGAGGAGCACTACTTCCCGACACTCGACGCCGAAGACCCCGACGTCTTTTGCTACACGATCACGAGAGTCAACTGGACTGGCAGCGTCGGGGGGCACCCGCACATCTACAGTCCGTCAGAGGTGTCTAAGGATCTCCGGAGTCCAATTCGACCTACAGGGCGCCTCTGCTGTTGCGTCTGCCTGCGAGTGATGTCGACGACGAAGTGAAAGCGATGGATTCTTCGCAAAAAAAGGCTCGCCTCCTCTGTTCCTTGGGGACTGGGGGTGGGGTGGCGCAGAGATGGGGGAAGCAGAGCGGCAGTGGTATGTGTGGGGGGACGGGAGAGAGGAGATCAGGTTGGGTGGGGGGAGAGCGGCAGAGGAGATGGGGGGTGGGGTAAACAGAGGAGGAAGAAGAAAGAAGCGGGTCGGGGATAGCAGAGGAGCGGAGCGTTGGTGGGAAGGAGAACGGAAAGAAGTTGGAGGAGGAGGAGGAGAGAGCGTCGGTGGACGCTGGGGGACCTCATGTCCTCCTATTCCGTTCCTTCCAAGAATCCATGGCCGGCTGCTCTGCGGATGCCGATGCTCCAGGGAATCGACGTCAACACTGCACCGTCGTCGTCGGGCGTGGAGGGAGGGGGCTGAGGTGCTGCAGAGGGGGGAAGAAGCGGAGAGGAGAGCCGAAGGATGGCGTGAGGAGGAAGATGATGATAGGGATGCGTTTGATTTTTTTAATTAAAAAATAGATCAATTTTTTGACGTGGCGGTTGACCGGTCACTTCGTTAAAATTTATTTGTAAGCAATCGTTTTGTTAAATTAATATTTTAAATAAGTCAGTACGGAAAAACACTCACAACTTTATGTTATTAGATATCTCTCGACCAGTAGGTTCGAAGGACATACGATAGTACTACTACCTACATACGTATGGTAGTAGAGTTTTTTTTGTGTACTCCCAGAGTTTTAAAATGAATTTCCAGCAAGGACTTACATAAAATATTATTTGCCAAAATGACATGTTAGCGTGACATGTCAGTATCTTAACCTTTTTAAAAAAAAAATTGATTCTTTTGGCCGGTCGCTCACTCACTACCGCTCGACCGCCCATTGACCGCTCCGACGAGCTTCCTCGCCCGCGACCATCGTTTGCCCACGAGCCACCTCTCCAACCCCAGTAATGCTCGCCACCCTCTCCGGCTCCGGGAACGCTCGCTAACCCATCCGGTTACGCTCGTGATAATGGTTGAACGATATAAAGAGAGGTTTGAAGTGATTTCTGTTTTCTGCGCTCGATGCTTCCGACGCCCTGCAGATCATCGTCGCCCGCTCAGATTCAGGGGTAAAGCCTTTCTTCTTCTACACCATTTTCATTTGCAAGCATGTGGTATTATAACGTGATAATTTTTAATGGGCAGCAACAACAATTGGAACGAGTCATGTTGGATGCCGGCGGCTGCTGCTGCTGTACCTAAAACTACTTAATTAATCCCATCACGAATGAGAGTCCAAGAACATGACAGAACTAATAATCAAGGGTACCCGCTCCACATTGGCTTTGACCACACATGTCCCTCGTACCATCAACACTAATTCTATACACTCGTACATGCTGGCAGATGAATGAATAAAGGACATAAAAAAAAGCACATCACATGCACCGGTCGATCAATGGCAAGAATTATTATTACATGATGATCTTTGGTGATCTCTCAGATTAAACCATGCTGCCATACCGGAGAAGATAAACAAGGCTGTCGCAACCGCAACTCCAATTATAAACCACGGGTTCTTACAATAATTTCGTCTTAAATCCGTCAGATACTGCGTCGAAGGTGTCCCAAAGTGCACCTCCAAGTCAACGAAGGTCTCCCTCAGATAAGTATCTCCCATGTCAAGAAAGCCGATTCCCTTTCTGAGCGTATTGAAGAGGTCTAACACCTCATCATTTTTTCCAAGATTGTTCTCTATCACCCTCTTCCTAGACAGCAGGGTGATGTCCTCAGGAGTAGCCATCAGATCCGCCATGAACTTCACATAAGCCGAGAAGTAATTACTGCGCTGGTCGGACGAATTTAGAGGCATCGTCGACTGTTCAAAAGCTAATATATTCCCGAAAAGAAAGGTCGTATAACGATCGATGATCAATGTAGGAATTTTCAACTCTCCACTCTGAAACTTTATATCCAGCAAAGACTGTGCCCGTTCGTCTTTGGAAACGCTTGTGAATTGGATACCTTTCTCGTACAAGTCCATCGCACGACGCCATCGCTTGAACTCTTTTGTGTTTTGGGGCTTCTCAACAGCTACGACGTGCTCGTTTTTATCATTTGGAAAAGATGAAGGAATAAAGCACATGTGGCAATAATGGAGGATATGCTGGAACTGCTTAGTCTCTTCATCAGCTATCGAAATGGAGATGGGATAGGGTTCTAATAATGTTTTCCGTAAGAACTCTACGATTTGACGCCTAAGGGATGATTCCTGTTTAATATCCTTGCCGGAATACATGTGATATATTATCTGAATGATAAAGAACGGGATTTGATTTTCCATTAGACAGATATCATGCATGACAAGATCAGCGGGTACGTTCCAACTATCATCCCTACAAAAAAATATAGAGAGAGAGATGTAAAATGCATAATAACATCCATTTGTAAAATAAATATAAAACGTAAAATAGTAATTTATACCCACTTGATGATCAGACTGAAAATTGATGAACTTTTAGAAAACATTTTATTTTAAAACTAGAACTTCTTATTAATTTTGTCCGAGGATGATGGAGCAGGATTCACAACCGTATGCTATTAAAATGGATTGCTCGTCTCACCTGGTAAACGCAGAGTATGGACGATCGTCCCTCGCCGTGTCTACTGAATCTGTGTCGTTGGACCAGGGTAATATGCGAAAATGAGCCAAAATGAAGCACGCATCGAGGAACATACACCGCGCCAGCTCCTCGCTCTTCATCGCCACCATGCCTTCCTTTACAGGATGTCCTAACTCGTCCCCAGTACTCTTCCCGACATCGTCCTTTGTGTCCTCGACGGCGAGGTTCACGTAGTAACCTTTCACTTGCTCTTCGACTTTGGCCTTCTGGAGCTCGGGCCCGCACTTGGTCCAAGAAATCCTGCCGCTCCTGCTAAGATTCTCGTAGAACTTATACTTGTCCCACTCGGCAGCTCGCGTGGCCGGAGTGTCGTTGTGGTAGGGGCCGATCGATATGTATTGAGGGTAATAGTAGTCTTCCCTCGCTTTGCTGATTGCAGTTGGCATTCTGCAGATTTGTTTTTTGGGCTGAGCTGACGATGGCAGCACGTTGCTACTGCTCAAGTGCGCCGGTAGTGCTTTTATCATCTCCACAGCTGAGGAATTCAAATACAAATTAATTTATAGATGGATATGTGTGTTATGTCAAAACGAAGGTCTACTACCAGGAGAATCATCCAGACTGCTGGTCAGCTGATTCCAAAATCCGGAGCTTTTCAGATCTTCTAGACAATATATGTCCTTTGCAGGTTTCAAGGAGTCGGAGAGAGCCTGCTGCATCTCAGCAGAAGCCTCGTCCTCTGTCAAGAATTCAACCGAACTCACTGCCATTTCATTAATTAGTTAGTTAATTCCCAGTAGGAAATTTATTTTACTGGTGTGGTGTGTATATAATCAACCGACAGTTGGTAGAAATTATTACCTGCTTTTGCATAATCGTCCTCCATCATCGTTTCCTGTGGATTCCAATAATCCAATGGCTCGATATCAGGATATGCTAGTACGAATTCATTTTGTTCTGGAGATATTACTTCCGTGTCAAAAATGATATGCTGGTGTTTAATTAAAAGCATGTAGATAAATATATGCGTACCTGCTTCAGCATAGTATGTTTTAACGCCCAGCACCCCTTCATCATCTTGATCGACCCAGCGATCCATCGCCGGCGACTCCACATCTCCAGCACCCTCGCCGTACGCCGATGCCGGCATGAGCGAGCGCCACATGGCAGAGATGAGGTCGTCGCCTTCGGCCATTATGAGAACGATCGGCGGTTGCCAATTCCGGCGGCCTTGAGGCCGCAACCGGTGGTTGATTGCCGGTCGAGTGGAGAGATGGCGATTGTGCCGGTACTTCACGGGGCTCTTATTCTGGTTGAGTCAGGCATCCTTTGCTACTTAAAAAGAGGTTTCAAGTACGGCGAGAAGAAGAAGAAGAAGAAGAAGAGATGATCATGCGTTCGGATAAAGTTTTACTACAATCACAGCTAATTAATGAGTGAGCATCACCGACAGGTGCAGATTGGACTGACCGTCTGTTGACGATATTTGACGGATAATTAATTACTTTGAAAAAATTTAATGATATATATTATTAAGATTATGATAATGAATAGGTAAAATCCTACAACATAGCAAATAATAACAGAGGGACTAGACGTATTTTTTATTTAATATGCTGCATCTAAATTGAGGTTTCCAGCAAATCTGTTCATCCTTGAACTGTTTAAATCGACCAGTTGGACTTTAAAAAATAACCTATTATATACACCCAGGTAAGTACAGATGTAGAGACGCCTATCAAAAAGCAAGCAGATGCCTTCTTACCTACCATTTTGGGTCCCAAATGTATCACATGGGGTATTAATTTTTGTCGCCCTCCTCAATTATTATTTGCCTTTCTTAGATTTAAAAAAAAACTATAATTAGGATATATACGATGATTCCGTGAGGACATGGACACGCAGATCTAGCCATTGATAAATTATTCACACGTCTCTACGTAACCTAATGTTTACGTATACATGTGTGTATTGTTTTTTGTTTTGTCCGCAAGGCCAGGCGCGAATCTTATATTGGATATTATGTCCTATATTTTCAAGGACAAATTATAGAGGGAAGGGATGATAAAATAAAAGCGTTAAATTTAATGATAAGATCAGGAAGAAAGGAATTGAAGAAACGAGAAAGAGAGCAAGAAAGGGAAATAGAAATAAAGAGGACATATAACTGAGGAGGAGGAAGATATATTATATATATAGCATCAATCAGAGTTGGATTTAGTGTGAAATTTGCTTAACTTTGAAGGGGAGGAGCTCGCTGTCTTAGTTTTTAACTTTGTATTAGAAGTGAGCATCCTTCAATTCCAAGTGAATTTTACTTGGCTGATCCAAATTAATTCAAGCTAGCTTCCAGTTCCAGGCATAATTTAACTGGGCTCACTCTTTGGGCTTATATTTGGACCCAATCACCATCTTTTTTGCATTGAAGCCCTCCCAGAAGAATTCATCAGATTAAAGACTGCTCCACAAGTTATTAAGATGACTAAAGCCCAATATGACTAAATTAATCTACAGTTATAATATTTAACAATCATTTAGGTTGTATAGGACGACATCATCAGATTGTCTAATTAAATCAGCAATAAAATATATAAAATAGTCATTATATTCATATACTTTATGCTAAATACAATTAAAGTAATTATATCAAATATCCTATTAAATCTAAAATATTATATTATATATATTCTGTAGCCGCCATTGCAAAAGCTGCACGCCCCCTTATGGATTTTGTCATGTAACAAATGGCGGATATATTTATATATATAGCCGCCATTTATTAAGGGTTGCCGCCACCGAACCTTACCCAAATAAAGCCTAAACTGATGCAAGATCAAACCCCAACATAAAAAAAACAAAACTAAATTAATTATCCACTAGCCAGTGAAGCAGCCACACATTTATTATTCAGAGGAGTACTGAGATCCAAACAAACAGGAAGATTTTTCTATTATGTATTGATCTACTGCTATAATACGTGACGTATAACATCTAAACAAAGACTTCCCATGCAAGCGGATGATTCATGATCCTGCGATGGAACAGGGAACAGATAAAATCTCAAGTAATGTCCCTACCAAATAATTGTTACTTTTATGAAAAATGAATACCATCAGTAATAATAAAAAGGATGAGGGCATGCGTATGCTTGGGCTCAAGCGGGCGCCGTAGCGTGTTCCCCGTATGGGGCGAGGCATGCGATCCTCACCGACGCCAGCTCTCACCGTTCCGTTCCCCGTGCACGGGAGACAGCAGAGAGTGGGACAAATCGCCGGGTTGGATAGAAGTGAGAGCGGAAATAGAATACGTGCAAGTCGCATCGCTGCACGGGGAAGATCTGGGGGAGGGGGAGCTCATTCCTCCTTTTTTATAATTAATCCACAGCTTCCTCCCTATGCTCTTCTACAGACTGCCTCCTGCATGTCATCAATTTCGGCAGGCCTCGGCCGGGTTGGGATTAACAAATTGTGAGGTACTGTCAAACTTAAACTATCCCAATATTTTTTTTCTTTAGTACACTCTATTTATCACATATGAATCGCATCCCAAAAGCACAACCAGCGAGAGAGAGAGAGATTTTTAGTCACTCTCTGTCCCCCGTCTCCTCCTCCGATGGCCGAGACTGGAAGAGGAGAAGATGAAGACAAGAAACAGAGGAGGAAGATAAAACAAGGCGGTCTCCGGACGATGCCATTTATACTCGGTAATATATTCTTGGCAAAAAATTAATGCCGCGATCTAAAATTCTAATTAAGCTTCGGTTTGAGAAGTTTTGCCATCTTATTGCAGGGAACGAAGTATGCAACCGATTCGCCACCGATGGCTTCACCACCAACATGATCACCTACTTGACCCAGCAGCTGCACATGCCGCTCGTCCAGGCCTCCAACACCCTCACCATCTTCACCGGCACCGCCGGCCTCACCCCCCTCATCGGCGGCCTCCTCTCCGACGCCTTCGCCGGCCGCTTCTGGACCATCGTCGCCGGCTCCCTCATCTACCAGCTCGGCATGCTGCTCCTCACCTTCTCCGCCGTCCTCCCCTCCCTCCGCCCTCCCCCCTGCGACGTGGCAGCCAGTCCCCCGGCCTGCCGCCATGCGACGCCGTGGCAGCTCCTGGCGCTCTACCTCTCGCTCCTCCTCACCTCCATTGGCACCGGCGGGGTGCGGCCCTGCGTGGTGGCGTTCGGGGCGGACCAGGTGGGCCTGGACGCGCCGAAGGTGAAGCAGCGGAAGTGGGATTTCTTCAACCTGTACTTCTTCTGGCTGAAGGTGGCGGAGGTGGCGGCGGCCACGGTGCCGGTCTACGTGCAGGACAACGTGGGATGGGGATGGGGGCTGGGGATTCCGACGATCGTGATGCTGCTGTCGGTGGTGGTCTTCTTGCTCGGGTACCCGCTCTACGTGATGGTGAAGCCCAGCGGGAGCCCGTTGACCAGGTTGACCCAGGTGGTGGTGGCTGCGTTTAGGAAGAGAAAGGCGGTCAAACCGGAGGACCCCAGCGAACTGTACGAGAACAAGGAGATGGATGCGGAGATCTCCACCGCCGGGAGACTCATCCACACCAACCAGCTTAAGTAAGAAGCCCTTTTTTGACTTTTGTATATTCTTTATTCGAGATCGTCTCATTTAAGATTCATGGAATGTGCACAAATCCATCTCCCTCCACCCCAATTTAGAAATTGAAACTTTTTAACATATGTGGTTCTGTTGACGTTTTGAAGGTTCTTTGATCGAGCCGCCATTGTGCGCGAAGGCGACGTTCTCGACTCCGGCGAACCGCGGCGGTGGCGGCTGTCGACGGTCCACCGCGTGGAGGAGCTCAAGTCCCTCCTCCGCATGATGCCGATCTGGGCCGTCGGCATACTCATCGCCATGTCCGCCTCCCACAACTTCTCCTTTGCCGTCATGCAAGCCCGCACCATGGACCGCCGCCTCACGCCTCGCTTCCAGATCCCTCCGGCCTCCATGACCATCTTCTCCCCCCTCACTATGCTCGTCAGCATCACCATCTACGACCGCGCCTTCGTCCCCCTCGCTCGCCGCATCACCGGCCGCCGCTCGGGGATCACCTACTTCCAGCGCATCGGCGCCGGCCTCACGGTGGGGCTCTTCGCGAACGTGGCGGCGGCGCTTGTGGAGGTGCGGCGGAAGCGGGTGGCGGCGGTGAGCGGGCTGCTCGATAGACCGAGGGCGACGGTGCCGATGAGCGTTCTGTGGCTGCTGCCGCAGTACATGATCCATGGGCTGTCGGAGGCGTTCACCTCGGCGGGGAAGATGGAGTTCCTCTACGAGCAGTCGCCGGAGAGCATGAGGAGCACGGCGGCGGCGCTGTTCTGGCTGGCTTCGGCGGTGGGGAACTACGTGAGCACGTTGATGGTGTGGCTGGTGCACGAGTACACGAAGAGGAAGAACGACTGGCTGCAGGACAACATCAACAGGGGAAAGCTGGATTATTACTACTGGATGGTGACGGGGTTGCAAGTGATGAACTTGGGGTATTTTGTGGTGTGCACCATGCTGTATACTTTTAAGCCATTGGAGGTGGTTGGTGGAGGAGAAGCAGCAGAATTTGTTGGCAGCAGCGATGATGCTAGCACTGCTGCGGCAGCGGCTGCTACTTCCAAAAAAGAAGCGAGCTCTGAAGGTGATGTGTAGATACGAATCGTATTGGGCCAAGTTGAAGTCATATTCTCCAGGTCCATGGATCGTCCACGGATCGCAGGCATTATGCGGAAGGAAGAAGATTAGATTGACTCCTTAATCAACTGCGAGCACAAAAAATAGTGTCCTTGGCGTGGACATCCACTGATGCAGGAATCATAACAGGAGGGGAACATATGCCCATCCCTCATCCTTCCCATGAGGGCAAGAAAAAAATTTCACATATCTCAAATCTTGGCCTGCTTTTAGTGTGGTGGTGGTAGTAATTAAATGATGACCCAAAGTTGTTCAAGTCTCCATGCCATTTGGTGGAGTTCGGAATAATTGTGATGCATGCATGCTCACAAAATATATATGCCGTGAATTCACTGGGGTGAGCTATTGCTTGTGTTGTTGCATGCTATAGAAGAAGAATCGATTTGATGCGTTAGGCAAGAAATGAGGTCAATGCTTTAATTTAGGAAATCCAAGTTCTAGAAGAGAACTAACTATATATATGAGATGTTTCACATTTCTTAAATTTGTCAATTGTCTATAAGCAAGTATTTGTGTGATCCATTACTTTAATGGAGCATAATTAATCAAGCTGTGTACTTTATATGTGTTGAGATTAGCTTTGCACCGTCAATAAGCATCTGCCTACCCTCCTTATTCACCTTTATGCATGATTGAACCTTTACTTTGCAAGTGTACATTATAAATAAATAGAAATAGAAAGTTTCGTTATTATATTATATTTTGACAACATGTCACTCAACGCTAAGTTAGCCTTGGAGATTGATTGAAGGACAAAAAAGAAAAAAAATTGCTTCAATGAGGAGACACTCTCTGCTCAATGAGCCAATCAAACTAGTACTTTCTATTTGTCTAATATTATTTATTCTATACAAACTATGTTGCATATGCTATATAAAAACAAACTAAATAAAGAAAATATAACTTCTCCCTTAAAGATGCTACAGAGAGATAACCATCCGTGTGAAAACTTTCAACAAATACTCAACTATAGTGGAATCTAAATGTTGAACTAATAAGAATGTGGTAGTTAGCTCTTGCAAAGAAAATATAACTACTATCAACTATGACATTTACTACAAAAATGCAGCAGAAGTACATAGGAACTCTCATTTTTTTCATTAAATGTCTTAACCACTCAATGTCACTCAAGGCCACTTTAAGCTAATAATCGCAATGCAAACATAATAAAAGAGAGTCCTTCAGCCGAAATCTCAACAGGGCTCAAAGAAGGTGCAAAGAGAGCACACTTTATGAGTCTCTACTCCTCAATCCACCTCTTCTTTGAATCTGAGTTGGGTTTACATAACATCTTTGATATAGGATGCATTGATATTTTTAGTCTATTCACCTGGTACTCCTAATTTGTCCTTTTACCAATTGAACAGAGGCCATCGCAGGAAACTAAGGAGATAGGGGTGCATTGTATCTTGTTAGCTTTTTCCCCCTTTGTTGCATTTGAGTCTTCCTCTCCTGTGCATACAAGTTACTTCAACTTGTACATGGCAGGAGAAGGTATTGCTCTTCTTACTACTCCTTTTCCCTTATCTTTTCTTCTTTCTCGACCCTTCTCCTTGACTTCCTTTCTTCTTGTATTACTTCCTTAAGATAAATTAAGTTTTTGGTTAAAAAAAAAAAAGCTGCAGCATGCTTTAATTTCTCTTTCCCACATGCATCATCTTCATCTTTCTCTCCTTCCATTATTAGAATCTCTTGATGGGAGATGCACGATCATCTTAAAGCAATGAATGGCCTCTTAATTTTTACCACTACGTACTAATTATATATATTAAAGCAATGCATCCCGTTACTCTCTAAAAAATTATATTTATACGTCTTCTTTAGTTAATTTCAAAGTAAAATGTTCACCCCTTTTACTACTACATTATATCGCTAGCTAGGGCGATGACTCTTCTTTCTGAATATGTTTTAATTTTAACTTTTACGGGGAAAAAAGAAAGAGAAAAGGCTAGTTTATTAAAATAAGAACAAAGGAGATCCAAGGTGTGAGGCATTTCATTAATTGCTGCCATTGAATCTTTGACCAAGCTATCTGAATCTTTAGCTTTCTTGATGGCAGGCAATCATATCACACATTGCAGGGGCATTCCACCCAAATGATCATCAGATATATATATATATAGATAGAGAGAGAGAGAGAGAGAGAGAGGACAACAAGAGGACAAGTAAAAGAATGCAGCAGTGACGATAAAGAAGGAAAGGAGTATGTGATGAGAAGGGTGTGTCTCTCTTCTTCAAATTTTAAATTAATGAGTGAATTAGGATCCCAGTAGGTGGTATCTTCATCTTTATATAATTGGCCTATAAATGCAAAAAAAAAAAAAAAAACTAATCTATGGGGTGCATGCTGAAAGATACTTTTATATACTATCACTTTTGATTGATTAATTAATTATGAGCTTCATTTGATGATGCATATGGTTGTATATATTATTTAATTATGTGCCTATTCAAAAATATTGGGAAGTGGTGTATCCAATATATATATATATATATTTGATCAATTTATAACCATAGAAGTATTGAAGCAATCAACACACATACACATAAAACTTCTTTATTAAGGGAGAGATGAGCATGAAGGTCTCTTCAGTACTGATCCATTTCCTTTCACCCCCTCAATTTAAAGTGTTCCAATTTAATCAAATCAATGACAAACACCCTCATCACTAGTAAAAAAAAAAAGGTTCCTTCTGGGGACCCCCTCTTGAGCTCCACCACTGCTCCAAGCAAGGATATCACTTTGTAGGCCTTTTGAAGGACTCAATTTTCTTTCATGGACACACAAGCCAACTCCATACGATACTATTACTCCTGCTCAAACAACAAGTGATCAGATTTTTAACACCAAAACTCATAATTTCGAACCTCATAAAAGTAAAAAAAATAATACTTTGATCGATGTACTCCATAAAAGAGAAACATAAGGTCTTATTGGATGCATGCCTCTTTGGATGTGTGATGATTTTTCTATGTTAAGTAGCTAGAGATGCATGTTTGGGTGGAGAGAGGCCAAACTTTTGCAGGTTTATCTCTTGAAACATTCAGCAGGCAAAATCGTGTGCATGAGTACCGAAGAAGATAATTAGAGAGATCCGATGAACACAATAGTGGGGGAGGCGACACAACCCCAAAAGGAGAAGGAGAGAAGAAAAAGGCAGCTGGTTATAAATTACTGGAGGCTGCCTAAATGCCTTGGAATGTCGGCCATCCATCCTCAGATGCTGGGAAAGAACAAATCATTCGTCAATCAATCAATCAACCAACGAGCATCCAGTGGATTTTATTTCTTGCAGAAAAAGAAAAATAGAGAGCATCGATTCCCAGCCTCCATGGATCGGGGAAGATGAATCGCACTTTGGATCGAGCTCAAGATCTCCGCCTTCCGGTCTCTAACTTCATGATTAATTTCCTATTCCGCATGTCCAATTAATTACAGATGCTTTCTGGAATCAAAAGTTCCTCGGCTGCTGTATCTCTGTGAGTTCTGCAAATTAAGTGGAATAAGGCACTCTTTCTTCACTGCTTCTTCCCAGTTAGCAGCCTAACACATGCTTTAATTAAGTCAGGTGTGGTGGCTGAGTGAAGCATCTAATTCTCGAGTAGCTGTATTGGCCATGGCGACAGTGAAGAAAGCTCTGTTTGGCACCTCAGGAGGTTCTGAATCTTATGCTTCTGAAAGGAGGGAGAACAAAAACTATGCATTAATGAGAAAGGTAGCTCACTATTTTAGGGGGTTTTGGATGCTCGGTCACAGTAATTCCTTGTGAGTTTATTAGATCGAAAAAAGGAACCTGCAAACATAAAAGTGGCAGCAGCATGAAGTCGGCAAAGAAGAAATTGAAAAGTATGTTTTTTTTATCCTTTTTATATTCTATCAAGGCGAGACGCAGAGTGGTTCAATTAACGTAGGCCGTAGCAAGTTGAGTTGTATTATTGAAGCGCTTTCTGTGAGCCAACTAAAAGTTCAGTGTCCAAATTATTACGGCAATCTTTGAGTTTGGAGAGCGTTTGCTTTGGGAGCATGCGTTATTTGCCCATTTTGTCAGCATATTGATGTTCCTTTATGGATGGAATCAAGAATTTAATGGTTTTCTTATCAGATATCTCAATAGTTGTTACTTAATTATTATATTAACACAAGCTCTTAAGTTTAAAATCTAATGATCTCTACCTTAGTGCTATTAATATAATCAAAAGTCTGTCTTTTGAGTTTTTCATCCTCATATATCCGAGTACGAGAAAAATAAAATAGAAAAATATGTTTCTCTGAGTGTACGCGTGATTCCATATAATCATAAGCCTTCTTCTATAATTAAGTATGTGCAGTGAAAGTGTTTGCTATACTAAAGATGCAAGTCTTGAAGGAAAAAGAAAATTTTTATTCACCTTAAATCTTATTAAATTGCACCATGTAAGTCGATAATACTAATTCTATGATAAAATGATAATTCATGCTAAGGTGACATTGAAGTGACTTTGACAATTAATATTAGAACAACCTTGATAGTTGGTAGCAAAGTATACTTGAGATCAAATAGTTGTGACTGTTATATCAAAGTAGCTCTAACATTTTACATCTATGTTCTTGTGAAGATTATAAAGAAGCACGGATCCTCATTTTCTTCTTAAGGTTAATAGTTATGTGTGCCTATAGAATCATTGACATATGGCCGCCAGATATAGAATTATTCCACGGAACAGTGTATATATATTATAAATGTGAGGCTTTTCCTTCACCATGTTATTTCGTATGGTATCACAGACTCTTGGAGATTTCCAACAACCCATCCTTAGCCAGAGATTGGGGGCACGAAGAGAGGGCATAAGATCTGAGATGCTCCTCCCATCCATGGCTGCATGAATCCTTCAATTACCCCGAGTGGCCCTATTGAAGGGGATCATGAGCATGGGGTAGGGCCCCAAAGAATCCCCAACTTTTGGCTCCTTCCTCGCCCTTTCCCGAGTGTTCATTTTGAGGTGTTGGCTTTTTCTAAAGTGATGTCAAATTGTGATGAACTTAATTTCCTCCATTTTGTTTCAAGCACCAGCAGGGCATATGATCACGATCATGGGAATTTATACCTTTAACCAATTTTTTTAAAGATAAATGATGAAGATTGACTATATGTATACTGTTTTATATCAGGCTCCGTAATTTTAATAAATATACTTGGTTCGATTTTTGCCCAGTACATTAGTCAGCATCTTAGGAGTTTACATAGAGAAGGTGAAGATTTGTATACTTTACATGCAAAGCATACAAGTAGTATTTATCATAATGAGTTTAAACTGTATTAGCATGTACTCTTTAATAATAAACATTTATATATATATTGCACGTATTAGTTTGAAAAATAGATAAACTTTGCTTTTGTGAACCTAAAAGTTCTTTTCCATTATGTATATACACACATATATCATCCAAACCAAATTGATTAAAGGAATCAAATGATGATGGGCGGATGGACAAACCCCACCCTCGGTGGCCAATCATTTGAATATAAAAATAGCATATTCCCAAATTACAGCGTGGCAATAAATCTTCCTTCCCTCATTTAAATTTTATCTTCTTCCTCCTCCTCCTCCTGAAAGCTGATAAGGAGATACATAATGCATATATCTCAAGTGAATGTAAGTCGCATTCACCACCAATTTGGCAAATGAATCTGTTTGTTTATGTCAAATTGCTTGCTGATGCATCCACCAACCTCCTCCTGTGAATACCCCGCACACGACATGGAACAAAACCAGCCACAATATATCCCAGTGGAGGAGGCCCCAACTGCATCTAATTGTTCCCTTCTAATTTATTCAACAAGTTTTAGGGTACCGATGCCCCTCCCCCTCCCTCCCCAAAATAAAGCTGATTCTTCCCTCCCCTCCCCCCACATACATTTAATTTAATTTCTTATTTCCCTTCCCAAATACATACTAATACTACTACTACTACTGTGCGAGAATATACTATGTTGTTGTAAGACTTCCACCATTTGTAGGATTTTAGCTACAGAAAGAATATACAGTTTTAATAGATACAAAGTTGGGTGTGTTTTACTGACTTCTTCATTTTTAAAAAAATATGATGTTGGGTTATCATGTGTAAAAACTTTTATTATAACTACAGAGATACTGAATTTAGTAGCTATTTATATTATTTACCTTTTCACAGATAAAAAATATAAGTTGATGCATCTAAACTTTGAAGGTCACCTCTCAACTGTTATCCAGACAATTGAATGTTATATAGGTCACTTTATGAATACTACTGACATACTCTTCAACAGCATCATCTCAGCCATCCCAAGTACTTTCTTCTAAATCTATTACAACTGATAGAAACCTTACTCACCCAATTATGTTTCAGCAAAATAGAGTTTAGTTTCAGCTCCATTGTAATCACTAGATATGTCCTGATAACTTTGATATTAAATATCGTTTCAGTCACTATATTTGTTACTGTTTGTTCTAATACTACCCAGTAATCTGAGGTTAGAGTTATACAGCTATGATATTAAAGATTATAAGTTTGATATCAAATTCTTCTTCCACCAAAATAGCAAGCATCATCCTGTCTCCCTCCTTCCTCATCATCCCACTGGATAGTGGCTGCGGCCCCCAACCCCAATTTGGTGCCCTGTCGGATGTCACACCCCCAAATATTAAGAAGGGTGCTCGACATGGATCTCCCGCGTTTATAAATACCCGCCAGAGCGCTCCTCTTCTTCCTCAGGAAGAGCGCTGCAGAACAAGAGGAAACGCGCACCAACACCCCCGGCGGTGGTGCTGATCTCTTGTAGCCTCCTCTTCCTCGTCCTCGGTTTCTCTCTTTTACGATCCACGATGGAGGGGTGCAGCAAACTCCTGCAGAAGTGGAAGCCGTACGCGGCGATGATCTCCCTCCAGTTCGGCTATGCCGGCATGAACATCATCACCAAGGTCTCCCTGAACGGCGGCATGAGCCACTACGTCCTCGTCGTCTATCGCCACGCCTTCGCCACCCTCTCCATCGCCCCCTTCGCTCTCATCCTCGAGAGGTACGACCTACCGGCACCCGCATCGCCCGAGCGAGTTTGATCCATAACGTATTTATTAATGCATCGTTGCGCAGGAAGGTGAGACCGAAGATTACATGGCCCGTCTTCTTGCAGATATTTGTCCTCGCCCTCCTCGGGTCAGTGCCTTTTTTTTTCTGTGCCCGGAGAAGATTAGTAGTAGTATTTTTTGCTCACATAGATGAGGCTCTGCAGGCCGGTCATCGACCAAAACTTCTACTACGCCGGGCTCAAGTTCACCTCGCCGACCTTCTCCTGCGCCATGAGCAACATGCTGCCCGCAATGACCTTCGTGCTGGCCGTCATATGCCGGTACAGATAAAATTTTCACCGTCCGAGTCCTCGTGGCATTAATTGTTTGTGATTTCGTTATCGTTAAATTCCATTCGTATATATATAGGATGGAGAAGGTGCATCTGAAGAAGGTGAGATGCCAGGCCAAGGTGGTGGGGACTGTCATCACTGTGGCCGGAGCAATGCTGATGACCCTTTACAAGGGGCCTCTCATGGACACGGCCTGGACCAGCCACGCCCAGCCGCACGGTCACGCGGACGCGCCGGCGGCCGGCGCGGACTCCGCCGATAAGGACTGGCTCAAGGGCTGCATCTTCCTCATCATCGCCACTTTCGCTTGGGCTTCCCTCTTTATCCTCCAGGTTCAGAGTCACTCCGCCCACCATACTTTTTTAACACCTCGAGAGAATTTATTTTTTTTAATCATGTCAAGTCCAACAACAGGCTGCGACGATAAAGAGATACGATGCTCCTCTTTCCCTCACCACACTGATATGCGGCGTGGGCACTCTGCAAGCCATTGCTGTGACCTTGGTCATGGAGCACAAGCCTTCGGTCTGGAAGATCGGCTTCGACATGAACCTCCTCGCCGCGGCTTACGCGGTTCGTCTTCTTCCCCTCTACGCCTCGCTTTTTAAATTCTTATGGCAGAGAGACGAAGCCTGACGACTGTGAATCAATGCGCAGGGCATCGTGACGTCCAGCATTGCCTACTACGTCCAGGGGCTGGTGATGCAGGACAAGGGGCCGGTCTTCGCGTCAGCCTTCAGCCCCCTGATGATGATCATCGTGGCAATCATGGGCTCCTTCATCGTCGCGGAGAAGATCTACTTGGGAGGGTAAGTACATACATCTTGCAGATGCAAAATTTGATCAGCAGTGGTAGAACCGATCGACCTGACGATACCGGAATCTCTTCAACTTGCAGAGTGATGGGCGCAGTGCTCATAGTGCTGGGGCTCTACGCGGTGCTCTGGGGAAAGCACAAGGAGAACAAGGAGAAGGAGGTGGAAGCCCTGGACATTCCGGTGGCGGTGAAGGCCGTGGAGGCGGCGGTCGATGGAGGAGGAGCGGAGGCCCCGGAGAAGGCCAAGGGAGGCAGCAGCTTGGTGGTCTCATTCCCCGCCGCCTTGGACAACTCGATGAAGCCGTCGAAGGAGGAGATTTGAGCGAGCGCTTGCTTTGTTTCTACTAGTAGAGCGAGAGAGTGTGTGAGTGAACAGAGGAGGAGATCTAAATGGCGTACAGGGCTTGTTGAGGAGGAGGTCTTCACTCTATCTTTCACCCTTTTTTTTATAAAAGCTTCCCCTTCTCCTTAATTCTCCTGCTGCTCTTCAAGGAAGAAATAGATTGTATGGTTTGGAGAGGATGCCAATTATGAAGAGTTTTAATTTTATAATCTCTCAGTAACCAAGTGCAGTTGATGGATTCTGGCTGGGTATGAGAATTAATGAAAGGTTTTTATTTAGATTAATAAAATAGTACATAAATTTAAGATTCTAAAGTTAAAATTTTCTATTGTTGTGAGCTGAATTGAATCCCATCTCCTCTGCTCTGCAAGTCACCTTTATTTTTTAAAGTTAAAAATGCAACAATTTTGGAATTAAATCAGTAATTATAAGGCTTGTGCCCCTATTTTTATTATCAGCTCGTGTCTCCTATGATTTTGTATTGTGAGTATATTAAGCAGGGACAGAGTTAATTCTTAAATGTAGAGGTTTTATATATATATATGATCATATTGAAGTAATATGTATAGGGACAGATGCATTAAGGCTTTCCACATAATATAACTTAACAAAAGGTAAAGAACTTAATTCCATTTATTCAGTCTTCACGCATAGCCATACACCAAAGTCAAATAGAAACTTACATTATTATTAATTCATTTTTTGGCAAGGGGGATTGACTTTTATCTTTATAAAATAAATACAATCTTCCTATCGACTCAATCGAACCGATTCGATATATATATATATATATGCACACCAAAAAAACTACTTATAGATATATACTTGTAGGTAGTGGATAAAGGAAATAAACAAAGAATGATATCTTTGGACATCAAAGGAGATTTGCTTCTTCAGCACAGGCAGGCACTTTTTTTTGAACTGAATAAATTCCATGCCAAGTCTCATTTTCCAACAATGAGAGATGGACAACCAACATGTTCCATTGAGGAATAATATTGTGAAGCACATAATACGAACTCCAACTTCCCAGATCCAAATTCCTTTATGCAAAACTTAGTTGAAAACATGGTGTTGATTGATGTGGAATTTGACATCTCTCATGTATTAGTCGGGCATCATCCGAATTGGATCACAACTAAAACTTTACTGTTGCATATTGGCATCTTCTGCTTCTTCTTTTTTTTCTTTTAAAAAAATCATTTTATAAAAATATCAAATTAGTAAATTTATTGGTATATCTGTCACAATATAAATTTAAGGGCTGAATATTTACTAAATTTAATTAATTGTTCTTCTGATTCTGCATGCAAGATGATGCATCCATAGATTCCATTGAGGAGAAGAATGATGATTAATATATATATATATATATATAACATCATCATCCACCTAATTAATTAAATATCTCATAAAGCAATCTAGATGCCAAATTCCACTCTATCTATTAAACAACACTAATTAGGTTACTTATTTATACAAAAAGTTTTTTTTTTCATTCCAACTTTACTTCAAAAGTATTATCCCCCAAATATCTACAGTAATTTTTATTAATCAAATACTTAATAATTTTTGTACATTAAGTATCATCATCAAAGCACATGATAAGTTGATAAAATATGAGTGGAATATAAGGTCACCTTTTCATCAGAGCATAATATTTTTTTTATAAAAAAACTTATAATAAAAAGAATAAGATCATTTTTGAAATGTTAAGTCTAAAGAAGAATCTCATGCTAATTAATTGACTTCCACAATAAAATCGACGTCATGTTTGTTATTCCTAAAGAAATCAGCTCGATTAATTGCAAATAAATATATACTAAATGAGTGATATTATACTCAGTAGTCATCTCCACAGAGAATCTAGAGTTTTCATCGACTAAATGTTTTGTAAATATAATAAATATGATGGGAGTTGTGGTGTTGAGAAAATGGATAAGTTCAAAATTTAATTTCGTTGCCGTTTTAGAAACCCAACTCAGAAATTTTGAATAAGAAAATGATAGCAGCAGTCCACTAGCCAAATAAGTTCATGTCTGCATGGAAGTCACTACGAAAAGAATAATATATTGTGCATGATCAGATGCAACCCCCAATTCCTACCGTATCTTTATATTTTTTTAATTTCATTCTTTGTTATGTTCATATCTAATCCAGCTTTTTAATTTTTATTTCATAAATTTTTTGGCTGTGTGTGGGTGTGTGTTCCTACTAAACGAGGACAACAATTAATCGATTGGATTAATTATTTATTTGTTTTTGGTATCCCACTGATTAATTAATTAGTTTACTGTGTGTGCAGTCCCGTTCAGGCTTGGTATGACCTCCTAATGGGGTTTCCAATCACACATCACAAATGTTGATACTTAATAATACCCATATCTAACTGACTGAGTCACCTCATGATGGGTTTTTAATCCTCTACCCACTCAATACACCTTATTAAAATTTAGGTCATAAATACAAGGTCATATCTAAAATCAACCCATTGATTATTACATTTATACCCATTTAATGTTTTTTAATTTTAAAATGACAGTAAAACTTAAACAATACTAGTACAAAATAAAGTATTTAATATTTATCTTGGTATAAGTAAAGAATAATTAATACAGTTCTTTCTTAATATGTTTATTTATTTTATTACTTATAACACATGATTAGTAGTTTATGCTCAAATTTCTTTCTAATGGGGGAGTTTATGTTAATACATCCTATTTCTATACAGTATGTGAAATTAATTTAGATTAATAAAAACTTAAGATTGATTGATAAAGTGGCAAAATTTGATTTGTAGCTCTCAAAGACCAAGGGGCCCCTTTTTTCTTTTTTTTCCCCCTTGATTTCGTTGATGGCCAAACTCCTCAACATGAAGACACTAGAAGAGCAGCAGCAGTCTCCACTAAACTTTACAGCCTACAAAGTTTGATGCACTTGTTAGTCCACGAGCACAGGCTCACTGATACAAACCCCCACTCTTCCAAACACCTTTACTCCCCCTCCTTTCTTTTGCTTTCTTTTCAATAATAGACCATCTCCATCTCATGAGCCAAAGCATCGCAGAACAAACCCCCCTAAACATCTCCTTAATTATTCAAAAGCGTATGTATCTCATTTGGAACGTCAAATTCCTATCTTTTAGTAATTGTTTTTGGAAGGATCGGGAGTCGTCCACAGTGGTAGGTCTCTCTTCCCCTTTGAGTCACCGATTAATTATTACCTTTCCTTTTTTTTTTATCAGTAAAAAGACGTGTATATTTGAGCTTTCAATTTCACCAAACTAGAAAGAAGAGATAAGATGATACACTTTCAGTGTTGGTTTTCCACATCTCTTTTTTTTTTGGAAAAGAAAAAATGGATTTAAAGATAGATAGATTATTCATTGAATAGAATTTGAATTATATTTTAAGAAACAGCACCACGACTAAATTAAGCAAATGATATAATTCAGCACTTCATAGGACAACAAACACTACTATTTTTTGGTATAAAAAAAATCAATGCTTCACTTGACCTTTTAAATTGTCATCTCTCTGTCTTTTTTCTTAATTAATTGGGGTTTACATCACGTGCTAAAACGGTGCCCAATTTTTAAAATCTCGAGAGCAAATAATAATTATCCCCACCCCACCGAGTAAAAGAACGCAGCAGAGAACGTTGCGTAACCTTTTTTTTCTTTTCTGTTTTGAACTCTTCTATCATTATTATTGATAGCTGATAGCCTTCTTTTATTTATTTGTCGCAGTTCCTTGTGAGTTTAAAATTGGGGAGGGAACAGATCATGCGAAAAGATCCATTTTTGTGTTCTAAATGATGATGAACTCAAATTTTCTTTATCGACGACGTAATTTTCTTTTCAGAAAAAAAAAGTTTTCGCCCACGTTATTTTATGAAAAGGATCGATGTAGAATTATTGGAATCAGCAAGCAGCTCGCTCTCTTTAAAAGGGAGTTTTCTCTTTTTTATTATGGGGGAAAAGAAATCCATTTAGAATTCCACCTATAAATTATAATAATTAAGTTATATATCAAATAAGACCTAATAACATATCAGGTAATACTACACTATTCAAAATGATAAAAAAAACCACAGAAGATATTTTTTTTTTAAAAATTAATTTTCTCAAAGCAGATCGGCAAGTAACGTAACGGGCGTTATTATTTATCACGGCCTTCGCAAGTGAGCGTTACGCGCGGACGATTTAATCGTCGGGCATTCGGTTAACGGGTCGGGTGTTATCTGGGCCGGCCCAACTTTAGCCTTCGAATCGTAACATGAGATCCGACCCAAATTCTTTCTAGTATATGTACATATGTTGAATAATTTTTAAAATTATATATATCGTAGGTAATTCATAGTTTTCTTATTTATCTCTCAGGGTAAGAAATTTATAAACACGTCAACAGAGTACATTTTTTTAATAAAAAAACTGCACTCACAAATTACAAACCTTGGAAAATAATTACGTGCATATGGATGCTAACTTAAGGAACTCAAAACTATAGGGGCTAAAACGCAATTAACTTTCATTTTTTGAAACCCTATGTAATTGTTGATTCATCGTTTCCTCGCTCGAACGCCGCAAGCAGCCGCCGCCCGCCGCCCCGCCTCCAGTCTCGTCGAAGAGTTCTCTCGACGACGCACGTTCTTCTCTTTCTCTATTACGGTGTTCAACTCTCTTGGCATTTGCACCGTTGGCTACTGGGTCTCCGCTGTAGGTTCTTCCTTCCCTCTTTTTTCTATTCTCTCTTCTGCCGCCATATCCTCAGTTGGTTGACGATGCCTTTTCTTTTGAGCTTTTCGATCCATGTTGACCGGTACAACGATTTGTATGCTATTTCATTATTGGATTAAAGGCATTAGAATGCTGCTTGATGCTGCTTTTGTGTGAATATGTGTGTTTGACTGCGCTAAGATTTATGTCGAATAAAATTCAGGTTCGACTGAATTAGATGATTGACTAGCATTTAAATTTAGCCGTATATTGAGTATTTGAGAGATGGAATGGTAGTCTATCTATTGATTATAAATTATCTACTGCTGTTTTGATCGCCAATTATTCACTTCTGCTCACCATGTACGATATTACTGATGAAGTGCCTGATCATACTTTTGTCCTAAAACTCGAATAACAATTTTCTTTGGCTATAGGATTGACTTTATTCTTAAAAATATTTTAAACAAGTTCTAGATATGAACTCTTTGCTTATAGGTGAGTGCCAAGTGCTGAAGCTTTTTACAGCAGAGGAGCACTTAGAAAGCGGTTCAATCTTGTGACATGAGCACCTAGGCAAGTGTGCCTGGCAATTTTGAGTGTTTGACAGCATTGATAGCATAAAATCAAGGCCTCGTGCTGCTACTTTGGCAAATGACTACCATGCATCGGGAGCTACGACCATCGTTAAACCAAACCCAGAAGGTTCGCCTTCAAACTGCTCTTAAGCGCCTTGAGGAGATGGCTTCCCTCTCCTCCGCTGTCACTGTTGTCGCTGACACTATCCCTGTCAATCATGAAGACAACATCCTGAAGTAAGAACCCTTCTAAACCAAATGAATCTGTTTCTTTTTTCTCTATTTTGTTAACTTTCCACAAATTTTCCCCCTCCTCGGTTTTCTGATGATCCTCTTTATCTGTCTAAAAGCTAGGATCTAGCCTTTGGCTTCATCTTAGGCTTATAAAGTGGTTTTCTTTATGATTCATCAATTAAAATTCTACTTTGCATATACACACACACACACACACATTATTATCTCTTGTGTCATGATTCTAACTGAATTTGGACTATTATCAGGGGGCATGGAACATCTGATCTCAATGGCGAAGTGGTGGCCACTCTTTGTGGTGTTGTTGAACGGGTAAACAAGCTGGTATATGTGCGTGCTCAAAGGGCCAGGTACTACCTCTCCTTTTTCTCAAATTTACTTGCTATTTTGTTTCTTGAGCACATTGTCCCTAGTATTTCGATCTACATTACTCATTAGTGATCAATTTCGTAGAAGCGTGATTATATAAACTTGATTTGGTCTTGAGTTTTTCTGCTTATTTGTTCAGTCTCCTGAATATTTTGCAAAAGGGCCTCGTCACATAGGTAGCATGGGATGATGTGTCTTTAAAAAACCTACAAGGGTTTTTTCCTCTAATATTCAGTTTTTCGACTGAATTGGTTTCCCTTAGAAAAAATTATGAATTTGCACAAAGTGCTACTCTATATAGTGAAAATAATGTGTTGGTGTTGTCTTGAGGAAATAATGAGTAGTACCACCTGATCCTTCCTCACAATATGTGCTCTTTGATTCTCTACCTGCATAACTTAACAAGATCATTGTCCTTGTAGGTACAAACCAGAGGTTGGAGACATTATTGTTGGCCGTGTGACAGAGGTATTGTAACTGTTCTCAGTATGATCTATATTTTGGTATTTTTCTTGCTTTATCACAGGGAATATAAATTGTATGCAAATTCACTCTAGAATAGAATATGCCTAAGAAGAAAATTGTTATAGATATTTTTCAGTTCTATTTGATTTGGAAACAATCATATGGTAGGATTAGTAAAGCATTAATCGATTCTGCACCATTTCTTCTTTGTGTTTTCTTCTCTTATTCTTTTGTTAGCTGATTTTATTGCACCATGTCTTGCAGATTGCCCCAAAACGCTGGAGACTAGAGATAAATTTCAGTCAAAATGCAGTTTTGATGCTTTCATCCATGAATCTTCCAGATGGTCTTCAGGTGTGATCAACTTCTCGTCTTCCTTTTTAGAAGTTATTGTGTTGCTAGTCACGTAGCTTTATTTTTCTAGACAGTTCGTGTGATAGTTATCACAAACTAGCGTCAATCCATGTTGTATTCTTAATATTATTCAATGGTGTGGTGATCGTCAATTGAGGTCAGTGTAAGAAAATTTTCTTGGGCTAATTCTTTTTTGTTGCTCCATATCCCTTCAGTTCCTAAAGGGTTCTCCAATCAAGCATCTAAGTCATCAATGACCACATTGATTTTATAGAGCTCCCAGTCTATATCTACACATGAAAGATTTTTTTTTATAACTCATTGATGTTATTCTACCATGTAGAAAGGGGCATTTCATGAACTTTTCAGAATCACAGAATTGGGGGATTGAATCCACAGGCTACTTTATAGATAGATAGGTTGTGGACTTGTTGAGTCATACAATAAGACCCAGCTATTGTCAAGAAAAGCGGATTGCAAATGGATGGTCAACTCAATATCCTACTTGATAAACTCATCTTAATGGAAGATAAGCTAAAGACTGCTAAAGACTCTCGTTCATGATAACAAAAGCTGATAATATTAAGGAAGTTGTGCACGATCTCTCTTACTCCACTTGAGTCATAGCTCCATTTTCAATGAGGGAAGTAGTTGAAGACAAAATCACTTATTGCTTGTCTTATGCTAGTTGCAATTGATGCTGATTTGGTTGTCTATCTGGAATGGCCATGCCACCTGGGATGTTAACAACTACTTTGAACATGGGCTGTAGTATACCGCTGAATGGGATGTATGGCACATTTGTCCCACGTTTTCACGTTATCTGCAACATAAATGTAATATCAGAGACCTAATTATCTCCGATATAATATTGTTTATTATAGTCTCATGAGACTCTTACTAAAAGGGGCTAATGAATAAAACGAAAATTTCCTGAAAACTCCTTGATGCAATTACATAAAAATGCATGTCGGCTTTCATAAAAAGATGCAGCCTCCCAGGTTGAAGAAATTTGGCAATTTGAACAGGCCAAACTTCATCGAATCTGGAGATGTGTTTTTTTTTGAAAAGAAACATTGCATTCATTTCACCAATCTGAAACGAGAATCTGGAGATGTGTTGTTAATAATTTTATGCCTTCTGATTAGTGTAAAAATTTGTAGTGTTATATTCTAGGATTAGTTCTTCCACAATAGAAGAGCTATTGTCTAATTCAAGTATCATTATTGCATAGACAATTACAGCCATAGATGATTTAGATTTAGGGACATCTTTTGACTAATAAATCAGAAGACAACCATGAAACTTCTTTAGTCTAGTACAACATAAAATCAAGTTTGAGAAAATCTGCTGATGCATAATGCAATGCACAAAATATAGAGGAAATTAGTGAGCAATATGTTGATTTCTTTGCATTTCAAGCTAACAGTTAATTGTTTGCCGTAGCATTATTGAGAGCATTTTCTAGTTTAATTTTACTTACAACATTCAGTAATTTCTTTCTTTCAATCACTTCCTTATTTCTTTAAACTTATTTCTTGCTTTTTTTTCTCCTTCAATTAATGTTTGTTATGGCTGAGCTAATACATCTTCTGGTTCACCTCATCGACAGAGGCGGAGAACTGCTGTTGATGAACTCAATATGCGCAGTATCTTTGTAGAAAATGATGTTGTCTGCGTAAGTTATCTTTTTTTGCTACTTTGTGGAAGTGTTCGAGACTATAGTATGATTCGGGTGCACCAATGGAGTTATTGCCTGTATATCTATGAAATAAAGTAACATGCTGAATGATCTTTTGCTGTTTTTTGAATTTAATTTCAGGCCGAAGTCCGTGGTTTTCAACATGATGGAAGTTTGCAACTACAAGCAAGAAGTCAGAAATATGGAAAGGTAAATTAAATTACACGTTCCATCCTTTAAAATTATCAAAATAGGACCCGGTTACTCTCCGTCTATATATTAATGTTTCCAGAAGTTGCAAAATAAAAACATTCACAAAAATTCACCTGTTACATTGTTGCTTTAGATCTTCTTGTCATGGTTGCATAAACTTACCATCTGTGCTAGACGGTGCCTACATGCTGGTATAGTTGCCATCCTTTTATCCTCTTTGTCTGCATGGATGTTGCAGGTCCCTTTTTATTTTCCTTGGTAATCTTTCTTGGAATTCTTCCGAACACAAGTAACTATTCAAATGATACAAGGCCTTTTTTGGTTTGGGTTAATTAGAAGGTGGATTCGAAGTCCACCCTTGTATTATGTATAAACTAAAGTGGACAAGCTAGAATTTTAAACAAAATAATAGTGAGGACTTGAACCATTTCGATATAACTAAAGTCAACTAATTCATGTTTAGTCGTAAATTATATTGAGCTGTTTGCTTTGATTGTTTTTTCACAATAATAGTTAGCCAAGTAAATCCATCTTCAGCTGTGAATTATATTGAGCTGTTTTCTTTGTTTGTTTCTTCACAATAATATTTATTTTGATTACTTGCAGCTCGAGAGGGGTATGCTGCTGACTGTCCCAGCGTACTTAGTAAAGCGCCGGAAGCAACACTTCCACCACCTAGAAAATTATGGTGTCGACTTAATCCTTGGATGCAATGGTTTCGTATGGGTGGGAGAACACGTTGACCTTAATGCAGAGAACGACATTTTGGCTGACCAAGAGACGAGAGACAACCAGACCAAGAAATCGGGTGTAGGACAACATGCACGAGAGCAAATCACACCACTTGAGGTGAGAAAGCATATATGTCGGTTTGCCAATTCTGTGCGTTTGCTATCTGCCCTGGGCTTCAACCTCACCGTTGAAGTGATCGTCGAGACGGTCGAAGCAAGCATCTCGTCAAACACCGAGATAAAGGACATGCTCGCAGCAGAGTTTTATGTTCAGACCGCGGAGAATGAGGTCCAGCGCAGAGCTTCTCTGGGTAGAAAGAAGGGCTAATTTTAGATCACCATGTAGGCACGTAGTTATCAATTCCAAATCATCTTCTGTATCTGCAATTAGGGCTGGCAAATAGAGGTTTAAAGCTTCACTTTTGTGGAGGTTCTGAACTCAATCAGAAGTTCCAAGTTGCTTGGACCTTGAAATATAGAGTTGTAACCGTTTGAAGTTAGGCTTTAAGATTAATACTAGTTATATGTATTATATTAAAGAGTTATGGAGTTTCGGAATTAGTGTTGATAAAGTAATTGTTTTTCTAATACATATCCTGTTTTAGTATTGAAAAATTAAATTATTTGTAATTATAATTTATCTTTGAACATTTTTTATATTAACTGCAACTTTTTTATGAAAAGGGAATGATATTAAAAGCTCATTGATTTATAAAGATCTTTTTTTGTTAACATTCTACTCTTATTAGGCTAATACGTCAAATCTACACAAATTTGTTAGTTTTAGGCTAAAATCTAAACTCTCTTCGCAAGTGAAAGTTCGGTATTTATAGACCTTCGAAGTCCTGACTTCACTGTTCCATTTTTTTTTTCCATTCGTACTCGTACGAACGCCGCCCTCTTCCTGCGAGTCGCCGTCGCCCCTTCCGGAGCCCCTTCGCGTCGGAATCTTGACCGAGATCCTCCTTCCGACGGCGCCTTCCGTGGCGGCCGCCCATCTCACATCTCGCAGGGCGATCGCCGCAGCACGTTTCGGGGGTCGTCAAGCTTGCCACCGGCCTTATCGCCTCCGGCCAGCGACATCCTTACGCCGAGGCACTACGTCCGTTGTCGACCTGTCCTTTAATCGGTATATAATCGATCGATCAATGAACGGAGCATAGTTTTAGATGATGAGAGATCTGTATTCGGAAGGGGGTTTGGGAGTCTTTACATGCTTCTACTGTCAATTTCCCAGCATTGATTGCTTAATTTCTCTGAAGAATCTTCAAATATTTACAAAAAAATTGAATCTTTAGCAGTACACTGTGTATCCTGAAATATGTTTCCTCTTCATGTTTTGACCTTGAGAATTATTGAACTAAACCTTTGTCACTACACTGTTTATGCTGAAATAGTAAAGTTTGTTTGCTTTTCAGATTTTGGATTATTGGTTCTAGCTATGGCTAGTACAGCTTGCTTTGTTATTGTCAGCAGAAATAACATTCCGATTTATGAAGCTGAAGTTGGTTCTGCAGTGAAGGTATTGTTATCTGTGTGCTTCGTTATCGTTGGTGTTTAATTGGTCTTGCACGTAGATATTTCATATTCTTCTTCTTTTTCCCATTCCGCTTTCTGTGGTCATTTCGTTGGTTTTTAATTGGTCTGGCACGTAGATATTTCATTCTTCTCTTTTCCATTCTGCTTGCGATGTTGTAATGAACATGCAATCGTCAGGGTGCTGAGTGCTGACATAAGTGTAGGTAAGCTACATTAAGCAAGCAATATGAGATATTTCATTCTTCTCTTTTCCATTCTGCTTGCGATGTTGTAATGAACATGCAATCGTCAGGGTGCTGAGTGCTGACATAAGTGTAGGTAAGCTACATTAAGCAAGCAATATGATAAAATGACCTATCTGCTATATTCCTTGTAGTGAATTTGATGATTGCACGGTAGAGTAGTTTGAGATTATTTGTTGCAGCGAGTGCCTCTGCCAATGCACTATAACATTCCTGAAAAAATTGAAGATATAGTGAATTAACTGCTCAAATTCCATTATGTGTTGGACTTTGCTAAATGCAACTATCTGCTATTTTCTGGTGCTTCTTTGCCTGATTTATCTTTTTTTTTTAAAAAATGAAGGCAACTACAGCGAAACAATAGTGCAGTAAGTGTTATGTGCTACTTGTTTGCTTTTTCTCAGAACTTCAGTACTATGAACTTGGGTGGGCGTTCTGGTTGTATTCTTGAGATGACCTGGGCTGTGGAGCTTGTGGGGTTACCATTCTTATAAGATTGTTTGTCTACGCTTTAAAAAACTTTTAGAACCATTGCGCAAAATAATCACAAGTATCTTGCTCCAGTTATGACAGTTCTCGCACTAAGTGATTTCTGCAGTACGCTACAACTATAAAACTTCTACTTCATACCCTAATTTTCCTTCATTCAGCTCTGTATTTCTTACCTCCCAACTTTTGGCAAAACCTGAGGGCTTGCTCTTCTCTATGATCGTTAGAGCAGTCTAGACTAAAACTTACGCTTTATGGTCAACTCCACTTTAGTTGAAAAAATATGAAACGATGATGATCTTTGGCAGATTCAACTTCTTCTTTTTTTCCCCAAAAAAGCATTTCCATGAGATTTCTGTATTTTACATTTAATGTGCACTATCTTTGGCCACATGTTTTCGGTTAGAACCATGTATATTTCTAATTTTAAAAGCCTTTGTATACTATAATATGAAATTTACTCTTGTCATGTAGCTCTTAATGCACTTGAACAACTGCAATGCTAATTTAAGATACAATAATAGTAATCATCTTCTCGTCCAAGTTTCTGATGGAGAAGTCAAGTGAACGTGGAAGTAGCCTAAATTATGTTGTTTTTATTCTGCAGAAAGAAGAAGCTGTTCAGCAACATCAATTCATTTTGCATGCAGCCCTGGATATTGTTGAAGACCTTGTGTGGACCACAAGTGCTATGTGAGACAATGTCATGATATTTCTATTTCTAGCTATATATGCAATATTTATCTGATCACGATCATTTTCTAAACTGCCTTGTACTCAGTGTTTGTCTCATACTCCTTCAGGTTCTTGAAGTCAGTGGACAAGTTTAATGATCTTGTTGCTTCAGTATACGTTACTGCTGGTCATATCCTGATGGTAGTTCTTTACTGAAATAGTCTTGCTTGATAATTTGGTCAAAATTTATCAAGAACTGAATTGGGCATTGGAGTTTCTTTCATCTGTCCTCATTTCATGGAAATCCGAGCACGTAACAATAGTTAACATGAAGTTATACTGCCTTGATCCACAAATATCCACTGTTTTTTTCGAATTAACGAATGCAAAATGCCTGTAAGTTTTCTATGATTCATGACTCATGAGTTGTTCGATAACCTACTATTGCTGAATGCATGTTCTATTAATTTTATTATATCACTATTGCAGTTTACTACACTGTTTTGTGTTCCTTTACCCAACTTCATACACACTAGATTTATGCTGCTACATGATTCCCGTAACGAGGATGGAATAAAAAGCTTCTTCCAGGAGGTTCAGGAGCTATATATAAAGGTGACGCTGTGCTATTACTTTTTGAATAAGTTATGTACATAACTTGGAAATGTTTCTCCTTTCAATAAATAATTGCAAAACTTTCTATTTGACATTGTTTATTCTGTGTCTGTGTGTTTTGATGTCAGAGGTATTTGATACCAGCTTATCTTTTTCAGAACTGAATTTATTTTGGTAAAACTGTAGATCTGATTTTAGAAAGTTGTGTTACATTTGTTGTGTAACATTCTATTGTCATATTTTTTTTGGAACCGGTAAGAATTAAACCTACAATCTCCCATATAGAAATTAATTATTCTACTATCATTACATATGTTCCTTCTGCTTTAGGTATATGGTTAAAAATTTAAGCAGTCATTTGTTAGTACATCAAAGAAAATAATCACGACTTATTTGGATGACTAGTTGACATGGGGTTTGCTAATCAAGTTTCTTCCTGCTTCACATGAACAGATACTGCTTAATCCCCTTTACTTACCTGGATCGCGCATTTCATCGTCGCATTTTGATACCAAGGTTCGTGCTCTCGCAAGAAAATATCTGTGAATATGGAGAATCTAGGAGATATTTTATTCTCAAATGTGGAGTTTAGGCTCGTAGAGCTAAAGGGTGTTACTTCTCTTATTCCTTCTTTTTCTTCCCCTTGGCTAATGTAGAACATGAGAGGTATGGCCGTTGTTATGTGACACTTTGATTCACTGTTTCTAAAGCACATCCAAAATGCTTGTTTACTAGAACTAAAAATGCTTGTTTTTAGACGCCCCTTTTTCCCTTGACATCCTTCTACTTACTGTAAATCTCTGTAGCATGGATTAATTGAGGGTAAAATCTTGTTTTAAGTAAAAAATATAATTTTATACTTAAAAGTAATGGTTATATGCAAATCTCTCCCTCATCTTTATACCCTCATCTTTATACCAAACAAAGGAATCTAGCGAGAGATCTAAAGTGTAAAGACTATCCTTATTAATAAGTTATATAATACTGAAATAATTTTATAAATTGTTAAATTAAGATGAGATTAACACGCATTTGGTACAAAAATTAAACGGTTTATAAACCATTTATTTTTCCAATGGCAATTTACCTATTAGGTAGGGCACTTAATAATGGCGGCTAACCATTTTTGTTTAGACATTTAAAAGGTCGAATATTTAACATAATCCGAAACCATCAAATAAATATAAATCTTATACTATTAACATCAACTAATTTTAAACTATTGCTTATGCAGAGTGACAATCAAATTCGTTTAGATATTAGTTTAATTAACTTCACTATGTCAAGCTTAAATTACCATAAAGAATAAACAACTTCAGATAGAATATACAAGCAACTAACCCTATGAACTCAGATTTCAAATAATCATAAAGTTTATAGAATTCAAATTAAACAGTTAATCAAGTAGCTTGAGTTGTAATGGCCAAGCCGAAGTACATCGTTCGGCCGATGAACATAAGCGACCGTAATCCGTAAAGAATAAACAATTTAAGGTAGATCATACAAGCAATTAACTGTACGAACTCAAGACTATAGGAAATGGTCAAACTGAAGAATTTCATCCTTCAACCGACGAACATAAATGACTACAATCCGTAAAGAATAAAGAACTCGATAAAGTCAAGATTCAAATAATCAAAGGTTGCAGTTTGTAAAAGAAACTAAGCAAATCAGATTTTGGACCTCCTTGATAATAAAAACATAGGCCAGATGAAACATTGTCCTCGATGAAAACATGATTCCAGCTAGAGTTTCCATCTCTGAAGCTTTATCATATTCCCAGTATCACAAAAATAATCCAAAAAAGAAAAGTAGTCAACGAGGTTATCAATCAAGTCATGAAGCCATAAAAATCACCTGTTAATCTTTAGCAGCAGGACTAAGCCATGTTTGAAGGACATTAAACATTCAAGGGGATACAAATGAGTTGTTGCGAGATGCAGCATCATCCTTTGGAAGGGAAACATAGTTCACTGGTGTGATAGCTACTTTCCCCCACTTTCCAAGTTTTTTATCCTTACCAGAAGATAACATCCCAGGGCGTCCAAAAGGAGTTGAGACACGGCGACCGGGAGTTTCGCAAGCCATGTTGGCAATGGAGCTCTGGCCCAATGGCTTCTTTACTGGGAACTGTCTCAATGGGCTCGGCTTGCTTCCAAAGAGAGCTTCCTGCTCTGTTGCAAATTGTTCCTGCAATTTCTTCTGTTCCTGTAAAAGATGACCAAGGAGAACCAAGTTAGAGGCATTTGATTATCCGCAGACAAATTGGAATATCTGCATTTACAACAAAAGCACAGTGGCATTAATTTCCTGCATTTACAATGAACTTCATTTTGCAAATAATTCGATGATATATACATCTATAGTCATGAGAATGATTGGTATTAGAAATGGCTGAAAACATTTAAACAACTGCAGGAGTTATTTCTGAACGACGATGAATGAACTATTTATTCAATCTAAATGTATGCAGGTTTATATAATTTTCCTATCTAGAAGTATGATAGCGACTTCATACAAGAAAATGAACATAACTATCTATCAGTACTACTACTTACTACTTTAAGCACCATAACGAAAATAAGTCACTTTTGGACATTCTATAAACTCATGAAGTGCCAGTTTTTGATCGAGGATAAGAACATGATAGGATTAATGAATTAGTCTATGATATAATTCCTAGATCCTTGCATGATGATGACAGCAACCATTTGCATAGAAACGACTAAGAACTTATAGAATTATATTTCCGTAGCTCGAGTAGCTCAGACAAAGTTGCTGGTGTACTAAACCAAGATAATGGTGGCCACAGAATGACCGAAAAATGCGAAAATGTTAGACATGCATAGTAGGATAAAGAACATCAATCCAACCCGTGAACGCCGCTTTTCCTCTTGTCTTTGCTGCCTTAATCTGATATATTCATCCAAGCTGTCTAACAAACGCACCTGCGGTCCATAAAAGTAAAGAAGCAGCACTTAAATCAACTCTCAACATATTTTGAAGATTATATTTTGAGCACTCGCATTTCACCTTCTCGTACATAAATGGTATTCCTTTCTCATTCTCCCACGCCTTTATTTTTGCAGTCAGATTCTCAACCAGAGCTACAGAATGAAAGTCAACAAGTAACTTGTCACGAGTTAATAAATACATTGTGCATCAATGATTTCCACGTAAGCGCGGTCAACATGCGTGCACTGCTATCTAGCATCTAATAGTGATGATGGATATTCATGGAAAGAAAACAAAGTATTTGACTATGTCTAAAGCTTATAAAATAAGTCGTCTATACCTAGAAAAAAAAGGAGGAAAGACTAATGAGAATAGAGGCTCACCTGGCATTTTGTTGACCAGTACCCGAGCTTTCTCTGCACGTTTAAGACTCTTATGCACTCCTCTACCAGCAGAATAGCGATTCCCGTCCTTTTCCATGTTTCAAAATAATATCACAAACATAAAATTTCTACCAAGTTAACATTTTATGAAAAGGAAAGGGCTAATTTTATTCAAGGTATGTCCACATCTGCACTAACCTTCTCATAGTCATCCAGCCAATTCTCTTCCTCAGATGCAAATTTCCATTTATCCACCTTTTCCAAAATATCTCTTCTGCTTAGAGCTTGCTCTTGAGCCTTTGCAATCTGATTGTCCATGCTTGAGAGTATTTCAGAGAGGTCAGCTTTCCCTATAAATCATTCACAACAAGAAAGAAGCTAACTGAGTACTCACTAATATACTAGAAGCACTACTGGAAACATGAGACAGTAATAAGACTAGTGACTGTGGATTGATTTTGTAGGATTACCAATTAACTGGTAAATATAAGATACAGTTAGTTTGGTAAAATTTATAACTCCTGAGTTGAAGAAGTACCAGAGTCAATGAGGTTGATGAGCATTTGCCTTGCTCCTTCAACATCATAATCCATACGAACACTTCTGTATATCTCGTAAAGCTCATTTTGCTTCTTTAATACAATTTCTTTCATTTTGCTAGCTTTAATTACGTTCAATCTTTTCGCTTCAACTTCAGCCTAGTAGAGGAAAAATGGCAAAAGGAATGAAAAATATCCGTGGAAGTCCACAATCAGAAAAGAAAGTTGAACCAAATACATCTACATCTATATGTATATATATATTCATAAATGTTCATATGTTAAAACGAGAGGGAGAGTCACCTGCTCAATTACTTCAAGAGAAAGACATCCTTGCCCAAATTCTGAATCAACAGAAGTTGAAATCAAACAGGTTATATGGTCAAATCTTCTTCTTTCATCAATAGGTGTCTCCATCAGATTCCATAACTCAATAAATGTGCGGCCCAAAACTTGCAACTATAAGCAAAAAAGGTGTGCATTGAAAAAATTCATATCAGACAGAAATAAGTTGTAAATGAATATATAATGAAAATTAGTGTATTCCATTATGAAACAAACACTTCATTCATACAAACTGTTAACGGTGACAAGCTTTAAACACATATAATGATTAAAATAAGATACTTATAAATGGTTGACAGTGATAATAGGATTGAATAGATGAGCATACACAACAATCAGAATAATATTGTACTTAACCAGACCTTCTGCAGCCTTTGCATTTTGTCTTCCTTTAGGGAATGGACAGTTTCTGATAGTTTAGCAAGGGTGCTATTGCTTATGCTTTTGGTCTGGTTGATTGCAGAATCACCAAAACTTGGATGGACTTCACATATCGTCTTACTGAAGTCAACCGATAATACTTTTGACATATCATGTATCATTTTGATATAGGTATCAACCTTCTGAAGTCGTAGGTTCTGAAAGATCCAAACTAAAGTGAGGAACATTCCAAGCAACAAACCTATGAACTTTGTATTTTAAAAAATAATAATGAGAACCTTATCTGTTTGAAGCACATGAAGTTGACATTTCAGCTCTTCTAATCTTTTAAGAGTTAGGTCCCTTTCATCTACCTGTGCAGAAGCTGAAGATTCTAGATCGGCATTACCAGCTATTTCTGCATATATCCTTGCAATCTGCGACTGAATTTCTTGAAATGCCTTGATTCTTTCTTCTTTCTTCTGTCTCAAATCCTCTAAAGTTGGTTTTATCTTTACCAGTTGTTCATTTAGTGTACCTGTGGGTTTTTCTAACTAGGAGGAGAGAAAAGAAATAGTAAGACGAGAGTTAGAATCGTATGAAGAAGATATGCAGTAATTTCACAACTAACCCGAACAAAGGTTTCTCGTTCCCCAAGAGCCGATATGAGGTTAGATACTTCGGATTCATATTGCGCCAACATCCGGTGCAGTTCTGCCTTGTGTTTTCTGGTCTGGTCTACTTTTTTTCTGTACAGCTCGAGACACTCCTGTTCAATCTGTAATATCATCCTGTCTCTTTCAAAGTCATCTTCACCTATTTCGTTCCATATATCCTAATTGAATTTTTTTTCCAATTTTAATCCACAAATAATAGAATGTAATGAAGGCAATAAAACACTGTTAAAAATATCTTGTACCACAACGATCACATTCATGTATTCTTCAATATCTCACAAGTAGGAGCAAGTAACATCATCCCAAGGTCAAATCAAATCTGTTCCTATTCAAGTCAAATTTATAATAAATGAATTACATTGATGCATTTTCACCTTCTCTAATAACTTCCCGTGAGTACATCAAAAAAATCTAACAAACAGGTAAAGTTGTACAATTTTATATCCTTGGCAGTTGTGTTCCTCAACTAGCACAATTTACTGTGGAACAGTGACCACTAAGAAATAGAAAAATATTCAGCCATGGATAATAAATGAATGGCTTTGAATAATAGCACAAGCTGATATGGCAGACAAATGCAGGACAATATTACACTGTAATTGTTCTGGAGTATATTATGCCACCTCTATCGTGTTTCGTATTTTTATCTCGGCTAAAATTAGACTCGTGATTTTAACAGTCAGATTGAAGAGCAAGGAGAAAAAGTAATTGATACGGCGAAATATTTTTTTACTCTAAAAAACACAGTTCACTGTAATGCAGGAGGATAAAGGTAGCAGACTTGTTTCCACACTTCGTAGCACTTTTAATCAATAATAGAAGAGCTAAGTGAGACACAGACAGAGTGCACAAACTCAACGAAAGGCAAAGCCGACAACATCACAACAGATTAACGAAAGTTACGGAAAAAATGTCAATTTAGATTCTAGGAAGCATGTCTACTCCACAAATCCTGCAAGTAGCTATGAACAACAATGCTAAAACCTCGCTGTAGAGCAAGGTAGGTTCTCAGTATATTTGGCCTCGGGTGAAAATCTTAAATAGTACGTAAAAAGAAGATTGAACTGGAACATCGTCCAATTAACTAAAACACCAATCACGAGAAACCGTAAGTCCGAGCATACACGCCAAGACTACAAACACCCCTCCAAAAGAAAGAATTCTTTACAAGCACCGAGACAAGAGCAAGACCAAGTTACATCCTGTGAACAATTCAATAATCCAAGAAAATGAAGAACTCTTCCACAGTTACGGGAACGAGTATGAAAGAAACAACAAAGGGAACAGTAGAAACAGCAATAAGTCAAGAAAGCTGCCGAATTTAGTGGCAAAAGAGGCCGAAAACTATAGGGAAAATTCCAAAAAAAAAAGCAAGGTGCGAATTCAAGAACGTAGACAAATCAAGATCCCAAGAAAACTGATAATTCCTCCATTAGAAAAATCGATACCACGACAAAACAGGAACGCAATATAGGTCGAGAAAGATGCAGATCTTAGTGGTAAACAAAAGCAGAAAACTTTACGGCAAAGCGCACCAAAACAAAAGGAGAAAGAGTGCAAGAATTCACAGACCTGTAGTTCCCGAAGCAGAGATCCACAAGTGGTAGCCTCCGCTCGAGACGACGAAGAAGACAGCGGGAGACGAGGCATCTCCGATCGCGAGCAGAGAAGCAGAGTTAGGGCCGTAGGAGGAGAGGACGACGACGAGGAGGGCCGGCGGAGGGTGGACGAAAGAAGAAATGAGTAAAGGCGAAAGGATGCGGAGAAAATTTGAACGTAGAAGAGCGCCAAAAAGCGAAGAAGAAGAGGGATTTATTTCCAAGAATAAAACGCGTCATCCGTGCGCCGTTTTGATTCCGCCATTACCCATTCATTATTAATTTACTCTACACCCTGATTTGTAGGGAATTCAATTCAAGAAGAAGAGGAAGCTTCCACCCCCAAATACCTAAATGCAGCAGGATACGGTGTGACATATTCGCTGCAGTTAAAAGTGGGACCCACTTTTTCCGCTGAGCTGGTAGAGAAGTTGTGGAGTATGTCGGTGTACCATGTCCTTAGCATCACAGGATATCCTTAACTCACCGTTTCACTCAATCGAAAACTCCAGGCGCGCAGGCCTGCCGTTCGATCCGATCAGGACGACGATGATGGACGGTTGAGATTCAATTCAGCACTCGTTCGACCTGCAGCCTTCCTTTTTTTTTTAATCATTATTGTAGGTCTTTTCGTGGAGCCAGGAAACACCGTCGATTCTCACTCAACGTGCTGTGAGTTCCCTTTTTCTTTGCTGTGCTGGCAGGTGGTCGGTTCAAATATGGAAGGATAAGTGTTCCGCGTGTTAAATAAGACAGTGGATCCGCAATCGCACGGGAGTCCATCACAGAGACCAAGGCGCACAAGCCGGCCGTCCGATCTACTGAGAACCGACAATGGTGAACGGTCCGGATGCAATACGTCGCGGCCGACACCTTCGACGCACGAGAGAATTGTGAGTCGCCGAATGAATTATTATAATATCAAATTTATACTCTCACCGAGTGTTGTTCTCGGCACGGTCGATATCAAGATGAAAAATTAATATAAGTCTGCAAATATTCTCTTTATTTTATATGGTGGAATATTTTTTTCGTCGTCACGGGTGTTCTGAACTCAAATCAGGGGAATCGAACGGACTTGTTAATATACAATGGGCTTGTTCAAACTAAACCGCCGTGCAGTTATCTCAAAATATACTTCATACAACAAGGATTACCCAGAAATTAGGGCTAAAATTAGGGACTAAAGCAAAAAGATTCCCCCTCTATTTATTTATTTACCATCTGGTTAAGTGGTCCCCAGTCTTGGTGACTAATCACTAAACAAGTATTTCGACGGGTATCGCTCTGTCGGTTCATTTAAATTATGTGGATATGTGTGTAAACCGAAGAAAGCGATTCGATCACGGAACCCACGTTGGAGTGGGTCCCACTCAACCAGCTTCTGCCACGTAGCCCTCCCTTGTCTCTGGCCCCTCCACCTCCTCCTCCTCCGCAAGTCAAAAGCCACTCAACATAAAAGTCCAACCTTTTAACCTCCTCACTCCGCCGCCGCCGCCTCCTCCTCCTCCTCCTCCTCTGCTCGCCGCTCATACCACCGAGGTGCGAGGACCATCCAACTCGATTACGGCGGAATTGGCGACGGCATAGAGCATGGAATCGTGCGACGCTGCGCTTCCCTACACCCTCATCGGGGTCCTCCTCCGTCCTCCCGACCTGGCCGCCTGCCGCGGCCGATTCCTCCGCGACTACGCCTCCCGGGCCACCAACACCCTCCTTTGGGTCGCCCTCATCTCCATCACCTCCCTCCTCTTCCGCCGCCTCGCGCGGCTGGTGCGGCTCTGGCTGCTTGGCAGCCGGATCCCCGGCCCGCCCTCCTCCCCTTTCCTTTCACACCTTAAGGTCATCGCCGGGTGCGGATCGCTCGGGAATCTCACTGGTAGACTCCGATGCTTATTTGAGTTGTTTACTGCTTTTCGCAGAAGCTGAAACTCTAGATCCCGCAGCCGTTTTCACTTTCAATTCAACTTTATGACATTAAAGAGGCGGGTTTATTTTTTATTATTTTGTTTCAAATAAATTTTGGTTAGAGTTCGACGATGGATCTATGAAACTGCAAGTCTTTATTAACAATCGGGTGATGCTATGATGTGCTTGTTTCAAAACTTTTGACTTTCTTTTCTAAAACCATCACTTAGACTAAACGATTCCTTTTAGAGGTCAGTGAGTGATTATTCTCTTAAAAGATTGGATATACTGATTTCTCAATTCATTCAATTTATATCATAGGACAATAGCATTTAGTTCCCCCTTTCAGAACGACAAGAAAAGTTAGTAAAATTTGAACTGGTGCTGATTCGAAGTAGCTTTTAGTTGTTTAAAGTAAATCCTAATTGTAATCCATTTGTCTAAAATCTACTTCAAGTAAATAGTAGTTTTTGTGGGCTTTTAACATTGCAGTTTATGCAGGACATAATTGGTTCCCCTGATAGGGCATCCCTTGATTGAAATAAGCATTGATTCTTCTAACATCTTACTAATATACGATGATAAACAAGGTTAATTCATGGGTCTTGACCTTGTTCGAACTTCTCAAAGCTTCGGTTTCTTAGTTTTAAGATGCAGTAAAATAAATGATTTAATGAAATCTAGAATATTGGTTCTGGAGGTAGTTATGCAATATTGGTTTGATAAAAAAGTTGATTTTCTCTTTATGTTGCTTATGGGTTTGAATCTTGACTGTTAAAAACATTATGGGATTATCAAGTGCGGCTGTCAATCTTCCGTCTTACTGGATTTATTCTTGTTTTCACAAAAGACTGAATTTTCTGATCTGGTAAATTATTATAATCATAATTGATAAATCTGCACCTGATATAATTAACCTTCTTCCCTTGCCTCTAGATAGAATAATAGCAGGATATAAATAAAATTAAAGAACCTGATAAGTGAAATGCCAAATTTTTATTCCTAAATGCTGTCAAGACTTGTTTCAACAGCATTAGATAAATTTAGTTACAATTTCGTAACCATGTACGTCCCTGATTTCAATTTATTGCAGGTTATCTGGCTGAATTGCATGTAAAATATGGGCCAATTGTCAGACTTTGGCTGAGCCCGACTCAGCTTCTTGTGTCTGTCAAGGACACAATGCTTATCAAAGAGATGCTCATAAAGGCAGAGGATAAATTGCCATTGACAGGGCGAGCATTTCATTTGGCTTTTGGTAGATCAAGTCTCTTTATATCCTCCTTTGAAAAGGTATTTTAAATGAAGGCGTTAGTGTTTGACCTACAATTCTCTATTTCATCATTGTTCTGTTCATTTTTTTGGCTGATTTGTCTTTTCCTCTCAGTATCTTGCTTTTAATTTTGTGGTGGTTGACAAAATGAAATGTTTTTTCTATCATTATCACCTTTTGTTTGCATTAGCATTTTTTTTACCGTATGTGAAGGCTTCTATTCTATTTACTTTTGGTGTGTTTCTGAACAAGTTTATGATTAAAAAATTTGTCCCTTCTATGTTGTAGGAGTGTTTATTCTCGTCTTGATCATTATATTGCTGAAAATAGTTTATTTTTGTTATTATCTGTTATTTTGTCCCTTGTTGGTAGGTGCAAAAGAGAAGAGAATCTTTATCAGAATACATGAACGAGAGACTAGCTGTTAGGGCAATTCCTTTGAAGGTTGTTGAATGTGTCATGAGCAGAATTGAGACTATTATGGCCAAAGGTATCCTTGATTGTATATCATTTTCTCGACAGTTGGCATTTTACACTCTTGGGAATACACTGTTTGGGGATGCATTTTTGGATTGGCCTAAAGCTGGTTTATATGAGGAACTCCTAATGACAATTGCTAAAGATGGTTGCTTCTGGGCCTCATACACAATCCCTCCTTTGTGGAGCTGTGGATATTGGAAGTACCGATACATGTGCAGGAAATTAAGACAATTGACACACGAGATTATCCAGTATTGTGTTGAAAAATATGACTTGTCAAGCCAAAATGGAAATACTTGTAAAGAAAACAAGGGCATTGGAAAGGAATCTAGTTTTAATGCTTCAGTTTTTGTTGATAGTATTACTTCAGGACGCCTGTTCCAGGAAGAGATGGATGAGTATCTCATTTCCAAAGAAGAACCTTGCGGAAATATATTATGCTTGATGTTTCATGGATGCCTAGCCACTGCTAGTTTGATTAGTAGCATTCTTACAAGGCTTGTATTGCAACCTGAACTGCAAGAAAAGGTAGATCCTTTTACATTTCCTGCACATTTGAGCTTTATTTGTTAGCATGTTTCATCAATTGGTTGAACTTTCTAATCGGTTTAAAATCACAATCTCCTTTGCTAAACTCCTGGTCATGCCGATACACACTTCATATACGACAATGTACATGGTAGACCACTCGAAGTCAGCTTAAGCTGAACAGATTTTTATTTTTCTTTACCCAAAGCGTTTGTAATAAACTATTTTCTTTTACCCATCCTTTTACTCCAGTTATACTCGGAGGTTATTTCAGGTCAGGAAAAAACTTCCAAGGTGGACTTGCATGCTGTACAAAAGATGAAATTATTGATGGCCACTGTGTATGAATCAGCTCGGTTATTGCCAGCAGGACCTTTGCTTCAAAGATGCTCTCTTGAACATGGTATTGCTCCAACTCTAGTACTTCGCTATTTTATCATTGGTGATAGTGTTTTTCCTTGTGGTAATTTCTCTGCTGCTCATGCAAGCATCATAGAAAAATACTGCTGAAAAATCAGAAAAATTGAAAACAGCCAGAAAGGGCCCAACCGGGTTTGAACCGGTGACCTATTGATCTGCAGTCAATTGCTCTACCACTGAGCTATAGACCCAACATTTTTCTGATCTCTCCGGTTGTAATAATTGAACCGGGTCCAAATCGGTGAAAAATCAGAAAAATTGAAAACAGCCAAAAGGGCCCAACCGGGTTTGAACCGGTGACCTATTAATCTGCAGTCAATTGCTCTGTCATTGAGCTATAAACCCAACATTTATGGGCTCGCCGGTTGAAGCACTCCAACTCGGTCCAAACCGATGAAAAATCAGAAAAACGAAAGGACCCAACTGGGTTAGAACCGGTGACCTATTGATCTGCAGTCAATTGCTCTACCACTGAGCCATGGACCCAAAATTCTTGATGGCTACAGTTCAAATATCTGGATCGGGTTCGAACCGGAGAAAAAATAAAAACAACCAAAAGATCCCAATCGGGTTTGAACCGGTGACCTATTGATCTGCAGTCAATTGCTCTACCACTGAGCTATAGACCCAACATTTTTGATCTTTCCGGTTGCAATACTCGAACCGGGTCCAAATCGGTGAAAAATCAGAAAAACTGAAAACAGCCAAAAGGGCCCAATCGGTGACCTATTGATCTGCAGTCAATTGCTCTACCACTGAGCTATGGACCCAACATCTATGGTTGCGTCGGTTGGAAATACTCGAACCGGGTACGAACGGATGCAAAATCAGAAAAATGAAAGGGCCCAACCGGGTTCGAACCAGTGACCTATTAATCTGCAGTCAATTGCTCTACCACTGAGCTATGGACCCAACATTCCTAGCTACAGTTCAAATATTTGGACCGGGTTCGAACCGGAGAAAATAAAAACAACCAAAAGGGCCCAACCGGGTTTCAACCGATGACCTATTGACCTGCAGTCAATTGCTCTACTATTGAGCTATGGACCCTACATTCCCTATAGTTTAAATACCGGGACCGGGTGGGAACTGGAGAAAAAATAAAAACAACCAAAAGGGCCCAACCGAGTTTGAACCAGTGACCTATTGATCTGCAGTCAATTGCTCTACCACTAAGCTATAGACCCAACATTTCTGATCTTTCGAGTTGCAATACTCGAATCGGGTCCGAATCGGTGAAAAATCAGAAAAATTGAAAACAGACAAAAGGGCCCAACCTATTGATCTGCAGTCAATTGCTCAACGCCGGTTGGAAATACTCGAACCGGGTCCGAACGCATGCAAAATCAGAAAAATGAAAGGGCCCAACCGGATTCGAATCGGTGACCTATTGATCTGCAGTCAATTGCTCTACCACTGAGCTATGGACCCAACATTCCTAGCTACTGTTCAAATATCTGGACCGAGTTCGAACCGGAGAAAAAATAAAAACAACCAAAAGGGCCCAACCGGGTTTCAACCGGTGACCTATTGACCTGCAGTCAATTGCTCTACCACTGAGCTATGGACCCTACATTCCCTATAGTTTAAATACCGGGACCGGGTGGGAACCGGAGAAAAAATAAAAACAACCAAAAGGGCCCAACCGGGTTTGAACCAGTGACCTATTGATCTGCAGTCAATTACTCTACCACTGAGCTATAGACCCAACAATTTTAATCTTTCGGGTTGCAATACTCGAACCGAGTCCGAATCGGTGAAAAATCAGAAAAATTGAAAACATACAAAAGGGCCCAACCGGTGACCTATTGATCTGCAGTCAAGCGCCGGTTGGAAATACTCGAACCGGGTCCGAACGGATGCAAAATCAAAAAAATGAAAGGGCCCAACCGGGTTCGAACCGGTGACCTATTGATCTGCAGTCAATTGCTCTACCACTGAGCTATGGACCCAACATTCCTAGCTACAGTTCAAATATTTAGACCGGGTTCGAACCGGAGAAAAAATAAAAACAACCAAAAGGGCCCAATCGAGTTTCAACCGATGACCTATTAATCTGCAGTCAATTGCTCTACAACTGAGCTATGGACCCTGAATTTCCGACGGCTACAATTTAAATACCTGGACTGGGTGGGAATCGGAGAAAAAATAAAAACAACCAAAAGGGCCCAACCGGGTTTGAACCAGTGACCTATTGATCTGCAGTCAATTGCTCTACCATTGAGCTATAGACCCAACATTTCTGATCTTTTCGGTTGCGCGGGTCCGAATTGGTGAAAAGTCAGAAAAACTGAAAACAGCCAAAACGGCCTAACCGGTGACCTATTGATCTGTAGTCAATTGCTCTACCACTGAGCTATGGACCCAACATCTATGTTTGTGTCGGTTGGAAATACTCGAACCGGGTCCGAACCGATGCAAAATTAGAAAAATGAAAGGGCCCAACCAGGTTCCATCCGATGACCTATTGATCTGCAGTCAATTGCTTTACCACTGAGCTTTGGACCCAACATTCCTAGCTACAGTTTAAATACCTAAATCGAGTTTGAACCGGTTTAGGTATTTAAACCTACATAAATGTTGAGCTATAGACCCAACATTTCTGATCTTTCCGGTTGCGCGGGTCCAAATCGGTGAAAAGTCAGAAAAATTGAAAACAGCCTAACCGTGACCTATTGATCTGCAGTCAATTGCTCTACCACTGAGCTATGGACCCAACATCTATGGTTGTGTCAATTGGAAATACTCGAATCGGGTCCGAACCGATGCAAAATCAGAAAAATGAAAGGGCTTAACCAGGTTCGAACCGATGACCTATTTATCTACAATCAATTGCTCTACCACTGAGCTATGGACCCAACATTCCTAGTTACAGTTTAAATACCTAAACCGAGTTCGAACCGGAGAAATAAAAACTACCAAAAGGGCCCAACCGGGTTCGAACCGGTGACCTATTGATCTGCAGTCAATTGCTCTACCACTGAGCCATGGACCCAAAATTCTTGATGGCTACAGTTCAAATATCTGGACCGAGTTCGAACCGAAGAAAAAATAAAAACAACCAAAAGGGCCCAACCGGTTTTGAACCAATGAACTATTGATCTGCAGTCAATTGCTCTACCCCTGAGCTATAGACCCAACATTTCTAATCTTTTCGGTTGCAATACTCAAATCAGGTCCGAATCGGTGAAAAATCAGAAAAACTAAAAACAGCCAAAAGGGCCCAACCGGACCTATTGATCTGCAGTCAAATGCTCTACCACTGAGCTATGGACCCAACATCTATGGTTGCACCGGTTGGAAATACTCGAACCGGGTCCGAACCGATGCAAAATCAGAAAAATGAAAGGGCCCAACCGGGTTTAAATCGGTGACCTATTGATCTGCAATCAATTGCTCTACCATTGAGCTATGGACCCAACATTCCTAGCTACAGTTTAAATACCTAGACCGAGTTTGAACCGGAGAAAAATAAAAACTACCAAAAGGGCCCAACCGGGTTTGAACCAGTGACCTATTGATCTGCAGTCAATTACTCTTCCACTGAGCTATAGACCCAACATATCTGGTCTCGCCGGTTGAAATACTCGAACCCGGTCTAAACCGATTAAAAATCAGAAAATGAAAGGGCCCAACCGGTGACCTATTGACTAGTCTCGCCGGTTGAAATACTCGAACCCGGTCTAAACCGATGAAAAATCAGAAAATAAAAGGGCCCAACCGGGTTCGAACCGGTGACCTATTGATCTGCAGTCAATTGCTCTACCACTGAGCTATGGACCCAACATCTGTGGTTGTGCCGGTTGGAAATACTCGAACCGGGTCCGAACCGAAGCAAAATCAGAAAAATGAAAGGCCCAACCGGGTTCGAACCGATGACCTATTGATCTGCAGTCAATTGCTCTACCACTGAGCTATGGACCCAACATTCCTAGCTACAGTTTAAATACCTAGCCCGAGTTCGAATTGGAGAAAAATAAAAACTACCAAAATGGCCCAATCGAGTTTGAACCGGTGACCTATTGACCTGCAGTCAATTGCTCTACCACTGAGCTATGGACCCTACATTCCCGACGGCTATAGTTTAGATACCGGGACCGGGTGGGAACCGGAGAAAAAATAAAAACAACCAAAAGGGCCCAACCGGGTTTGAACCAGTGACCTATTGATCTGCAGTCAATTGCTCTACCACTGAGCTATAGACCCAACATTTTTGATCTTTCCGGTTGCAATACTCGAACCGGGTCCGAATCGGTGAAATATCAGAAAAACTGAAAACAGCCAAAAGGGCCCAATCGGTGACCTATTGATCTGCGGACCCAACATCTACGGTTGCGCCGGTTGGAAATACTCGAACCGGGTCCGAACGGATGCAAAATCAGAAAAATGAAAGGGTCCAACCGGGTTCAAACCGGTGACCTATTGATCTGCAGTCAATTGCTCTACTACTGAGCTATGGACCCCACATACCATTTATGATGTAAGTAATTGATGATAGTGTTGGTAATTTTCTCCGCTGCCTACTGCAATTGCTCTGTGCATGGAAGTATGTACCCAAAACGTCTATTTGACTTATTGCAAGGAAAAAGGTTTTCAGTTGCAAATGCAAACATGTGGACTTGATTTTCGTGAGTAAGTAAGTTGTGATATTTCCACGTACCGATGATGTATGGACCTGTGCATGATATTTGTCAAGTGCCCCAGAGGCTACTGGTGACAGCTCGTCATGTCAGCTTTTATTTTATAAAAATTAAACCTCTCTAGTCAGTTCTAGTTGTTGATGCACCAAGCTAGATTCTCTATTTGTTGCCTGAAAAGATGCTGAGATTTTGTTTAAGTGGTACAATTGCACCCAGCATTTCCAATCAGATCTCCACATGCACTTTGGGGAGTGATGGCATATTTTATTCTCTTTTGATTTCACATGGATGATTTGAATGAGACCATTGGCTGGCAATTTATATATTTGTTTTTATAGAATAAATTAATGTATTCAGCAACATCCTAAGCATGCAAAATCATTGGATTTTGTTACCATCATCACTGCTGCTTGTTGGGGTTTCTTATGCTTTTATCTATAAACGGCAGATACATGTCTTGGTTCTGGTGTAAGTGTTCCATCGGGGGCAATCCTTGTTGTTCCTTTGCAGCTGGTACAAATGGATAGTTCTATTTGGGGTAAGGATGCCACTCAATTTAACCCATGCCGCTTCTTGTCAGAAACCACGGACGAAATAGGTAATGTTGCAGTAAGGTATTTATATGTTTCTTTTATTCTGTTATAAACATGCATCCTCTGTGCTTCTGCATTATGGTTGCACCTATTGCACGAACTAGTATCCTGTTCCATTTCTTTTCTGAGACCTGGTAGAATTTTAAAGTCATTTTGATATATATTAATTTCACTTGCATGCCTACGATTAGAGCTTATTTTCGTATTCCAAATACTGTTTGGAATTGTTATATTTGATGTTTCCAGGCAATGAGGAACGTCCAGACTTTGAAAAGAGCCCTGTTTGTAATGAATCAAAGAAGGCAGCTTTTCTTCCTTTTGGATATGGCACAAGAGCGTGCGTTGGCGAGAAATTCGTAATTCTTGGAATTGCAACGCAAATTGCGTCTTTGCTTCAGAATTATGAGGTTATGATTACTTCTTTTTTTGCAGCTATTCAAAAGATTTGCACACGTGCATGATTTCTAGATCTTCATTACATGGCCTTCTCTAGCTTTTTCTAATGGGACTTATTTTATTCTATCATTGTTTCTTTAGCATTCTTGTTTTTCAGCCCTGTATTATATTAACATTATATATCTTTAATTCACATATAATTTTACTAACCATACCAATCGTTGGTTTACTAGTGTACTAATATGCGGGCAAATTTTATTTTACAGTTAAGATTTCAACCTGTTCTGGATAATGATCCCAAACCAATGATGAATGATTGTGTGCTTCAGCTTCTTCCAAGCCCAAAGATGGCCTTTGTGAAAAGAAACAAGTGAGAGAATGAAAAGAAGTTTTATATAATGACCTTTTTACTGGTGTACACCAAGGAAATGAACTCCGGATAGCTGTGGGTCTACTAATATGGTGCAGCAAGCCACTCGACAAAGTTCAAAGTTTTTACCCTCTCAGTTTTTGACAACTCCAGTGAATTTTTTACCCTTTTAGTAGAGTTTGAAAGCCACTTGGGAGTTGTTGATTCTGGATGGTCTTATGTGCAGATTGTTCGATGTCACTCTCTTTTTTTTTTTCCTTCTCTTTTTCCTCCAAAAGGAGTTTGCAATATGGTAATTATTTATCATGTTACCACAAACATAATGTAGCATACTGTTATCAAAAATAAGCGTGGCTTGCTAGTATGTACTTTTGTGTCACCAAGCTTTGTTTTGGCTTTTCTTGAGCCAGGAATTGGGTCATGTAATAGCGCATGGGAACATTGTTTTCTTTAGGAGATAATTGAAACGTATAATCTTGTCCAAATTTTGCATGTTTTATAATCTGATGTATGAAATCGAAAAGATTGTTGCACTTGAGTTCATTTTATTTGGAAGACAAATATGAGTAGGGATAATGTCATATTTATATATCTGCAATCATTCACCCCTATCTTTAAATTTCTAATAATAAAAAGAATATAATAGTTATTATTTTTTCTCACAAACCAGTCAATTCAACGGCAAAGTAAATTGATAACTTTTTTATATGTTTAATTAATTTTTATATAAATTAGAGGTTGTTTTTAATTTTGATTATTTCCTGATTATTTTATAAAAAAATATGGATGATTTCCCGTCCGTATCAAACTGGTGGGATGAATTGAAAATAATACGCGGGAAATTGATATTGGCATCAAGTCATGGTTATCCACAATCCTACAGCTTCATTGGGTACGTTCTTCCCACCCATTCTAAGCTTATGCAGCCAAAAATATCCATGATTCTGAAATCATATAATAAGCCAACAATTCAAGCACAACTCTTTCTTCCCACCCATTCTAAGCATATGCAGCCAAATATATCCATGATTCTGAAATCATATAATAAGCCAACCATTCAAGCAGCACACCTACATCATTTCGAAGAAGCAGAGACCATACAGATGAAGCATTATATAAGTTTTCTAAACAACCTTAATAATACAACTGCAGTAGAGGTTTATTGAGAAAAGATCTGACAACTCTTTCTGCATCTGCTTCCAAATAAAAGCCAAGTCGCACTACAAGCCTTCAGTCACCTGTCAATAAACATGAGTTAGCACCATAACCTACTTGTTAGCAACAAGAGCACAGTGATTGTAAAATATTCTCTTGATATCAATCACCTGATGTAAACTTGAATAAATATACTTTCGACCCATTAATAATATATATGGTCTGAAAGGTTAAGAATTTAATGGGCATCATTATCATACTCAACTAGACAACTACATATAACTACTGACATCCGTGCTTCACCAGAAGGATGATGGTTTTAAATGCTCACTAGCAACTATCTGCTTCAAGGTTCAATGTCAATGTCCTAATGCAAACGCAAAAGATCCGAGGAATCCCAAAAGGCACCATTTGGTACATTAAAATGAAAGTTTCTTGGTTGTGCTACCAGAAATTATTTGGGAGCTCATATAGAGAGCTTAAGGAAGTGTTCTAATTAAATCTACATATAGAACTCAGACCAAAACTTTAATGATCCTATATCGAGTCCATTCAGCAATATAATGACTAGGCATTCATGTTAGTCTATTTCTTTAGCACTGGTGTTGGCTTACAAACATCTATGTGATTAACAAGTGTTATGGCCAGAGAAGTCCTTGTAGTATCAAAACTAAACCGGACTGACTCTGTATCTCTAATATTTCTTCTTCACAATCTAGTCTCTTATCCAACTTTTCAATTGTTCATTATCCTCCGTACACAAACGTCCCTTTGGTTAGAGGGATTGGGTTCGATTTTATATTGGATTCTATATGGGAGGTTGTGGGTTCAATACTAACCAAATTCTAAAGAAAAAAAAAGTTCATTATCCTCCAAAAGTTCCATTTTCAACTTCAAGTGCTTAAGATCATGCGGATCTCAGCTGTGCAAGCGACACATAAAGGATCAACCGTAGTTATTACACAGCAAAAGACAAATGCCTACTTGGAACTAATCTGTTATCTCATCCTCCGTAGGGAAAAAAAATGTCTACTTTACCTGGCTCGAGAACTCCTGCAGCTCCTTAAAGTTGAGCCACGGCTTGACCCAAACCTTGGCCTCGTAGATCTTCTTCTTCCCTGCGTCGACCACCTCGACGGTTAAATGGTGCAGCGTCCCCGCAACCACCTGCTCCCTCGCCTTCACCACGCGTCCGAACTCCAAAAGAGCATTCTTCAGCACAAAAAGCAAATCTTGCAACCATCAGAACGATGATCTAGGGTTTGCCGATCGAGGGGAAAAAAGTGACTATGTTCGTGGATGAAGACAGGCCAAAAGATCTGGGAAGACCTGCTTCTTGTTGTGCTCATCGACGGCGAAGCGGGCGAGGAGCTCGACCTCGGCATCGTTGGAAGCGCCCGCCGAGTTGCTGATTGCTCCGACGGTCGCCATCGTGTCCGGATATGGCGTCAGCGTCGCTAAAATGAGATTTTAATATAACATTTAATCTAATGGGTAAACTTTTTCAAAAAAATAGAATTTTTTTTTGAAGGGCCCGGTCCAAACCGGTTCGAATGGGCCGGGTCAAAGAGCGATTGGAAACTGGTGAAAATTTAGAAAATATAAAATCTGTCGAAAAGGCCCAACCGGTGAAATCAGAAAATTGAAAAAGAAAAAAATGCAAAAAGAGCCGAACCGGTGATGTAGTGATCTGCGGTAACCCCTCCGGTGGAGCTAATCGAACCGGTGCTAAATCACAAAAAATGAAAGCTGCAAACAGGGCCCAACCGGGTTCGAACCGGTGACGTCAATTGCTCTACCACTGAGCTATGGACCCAATCGTTATCCAATTTTGTCTTTGCAAGTAGACAAATGATGGAAAAGGAAATTCCACAGCCACCATCATCCGACCATCAACTATGTATTTATAAATTTTGAGTAAACTACCTATTTTGTATGACTATCATGTGATTATATTTTAGAGACCAATATTTTTATATATTATAATTTTTTTTGTTACTATGTAATTAAAAAATTAAAAATTAAAAATCTAAATTATTATATTATATAAATATAAGTAGATTCTGAAAAGACATGATTATAATTATAGTCTTATTTTATCACATACCTGATATTTTTTCCCATCAAAAAATATATTATCCTTAAATCTGGTTACTCATATAATTTATTTTTATATTATTCAATAAAAAAAGCTTGGTATAAGTAAGTCTACTCTTATTTTATTAATTATGTAAAAAAGCACACACTTATAAACTATCTACTTCTATCATGCAATATTACGTGACATGGAAAACAAACAAATTGAAAGAAATGTAGGAAGATAACGGAGGACTTTGTGCTCCCCGCCTTCCTCCAACCTCCCTGCGAGTGCGACGCCCTTCGTAGCTTGTGCTATAAATATCCAGCACGTAAAGCTCGCCACCTCTCCTTCTCCCCCTCTTTTCTCTCTCCCCCCTTCCTATCTCAAGTTAATCCAAAAAAAAAGAAAGAAAAAGACGTGATTGTGAGAGATAAGAGAGAGGCAGAGGTTGAACAACAAGAGGATCTCTGCAATTTTGTTTCTCCTTTGTCGCCTTTTCCCTCCGTTTCTCTTCCTCCTCCTCCTCCTCCTCTTTCCCATCCATTGATTCTCACGTTGGGAAGAGGAGGATTTTTTTTTTCTCTCCATTGTTCCAAAAGCTTGATAGAGAGAGAAAAGGAAGAGGAAGAGGAGGAAGGAGGGGGAGTATCACCTTTTCTTTGTTCCAGTTGTTTTTTTTTTTTTTTTTTTTGCGGAAGGGGACGGTTCAGTTTCCAGGTTCTTCAATCCGTCGATTTCCACCTCCATTTTTGGGAGGTGTAGGTGGGAGGAGGCAAAAAAGTTGCAGCTTTATGTGCGTTTGCTTCAAATGGTGCGGCTTTCCGTCGGAGTGCTCGGGCTGACCGAACTGTTCGTCAGCACGACGGTGCACGTCCTCTTCGGGTTCTACGTCTTCAGCACTGCGGTGGCGTCCGACGTCTCGCAGGTACTCACAGACTGCCTCCGCCCTAACGTCTTCAACCTCGGGCTGAGAGCGGGGGCGGGGGAGCCGGTGGATCGCCGAAAGGAGAAGGTGGTGCCGCTCGAGGGTTCACCACCGCCGATCGTGCTGGTCCACGGTATCTTCGGGTTCGGCAAAGGGGTATGCACGTGTACGTCTTTGATTTGATCAATGCCGATTTCGAGCTTGTAAGGGTGGCTCATTTGGTTTGTTGCAGCGGCTTGGAGGTTTGTCCTACTTTGCTGGGGCTGAGAAGAAGGACGAGCGAGTTCTTGTGCCGGATTTGGGATCTCTAACCAGCATCCATGACAGGTTGCTCTCTCCATGGCTAAAAAGCAAAAATTTAGCCAGACTCGGAAGATGGGAACGAGGAAGAGAAAATTTTGATCTTTGTTGTATGATTCCTGCAGGGCTAGGGATTTGTTCTACTACTTGAAGGGAGGGCAGGTGGATTATGGAGAGGAGCATAGCAGGAACTCTGGGCATTCACAATTTGGAAAAATTTATGAACAAGGTAAGTGTTCAAATATTTGATTGAGTGGATTTTGATTTTAAACCGTAAGTTGTCATTTCATCAAAGAATCTGAAGTTGTTAGAAAAACACTTGTGTTTGTACCTTACAATCTAAAATTTACTCCCAGGATTATAAGTTGGATTAGGAATTGAATTCATGTAAAAAAATTGTTTGCATGTTTGGAATCCCAAAATTTAAGATGTTAAGAACAAAGTTCCTTTTCCAAGGAAAAAAAATGTTAAGAACAAAATCGTCCCAGATGGGCTTAAAGATATCAGGGCTGAATTATCATCGGCATATCTTTGTTCAAAAGTCTCACTAGCTCAACTGGGGATTCTATCAAAGCAATGGAAGTAGCCCATGGTCCATTAGGCTGCAAATATAGTTCAATTTTTTTTCATCCATTTATTGTATGAATTGTTGTCAGGGCATTATCCTTCATGGGGGGAAGAAAACCCCATTCATTTTGTGGGGCATTCCGCTGGCGTTCAGGTTGTCAGGGTGCTGCAGCAGATGTTGGCTGATAAGGTGCTTTCTTCAACTTCATTTCTTTGATGTCTTCTTTCATTTTCTTGATTCATGTACCTGTCATCAACCACAATTACGTTTGTCGTCGATAGGCATTCAGTGGATATGACACCTCTGAGGACTGGATATTGAGCATTACTTCCCTCTCTGGTGCTCTTAATGGAACCACTAGGACATACTATGATGGCATGCAGTAAGTACCTTGTATTATCTTGATTAAGGATGTCCATTTTTCTTATTGAGGTTGAGCCGACTGAACACCATTAATTTCAGTGTATGTGAGCAGTTTAACATGAACCACTTTCTGATGAACTCTCCATGATTTTTTTTTTCAGGCCTGAAGATGGAAGATCCATGAAATCGATATCTCTTCTCCAGCTCTGTCGCTTGGGAGTCGTAGTCTATGACTGGCTTGACATTTGTTGGATCAAGAACTACTACAACTTCGGATTTGATCATTTTCAGATGACATGGAGGCATACTGGCTTTTTAGGACTAGTTGATCTTCTCCTGGGCAACACTGGACCCTTTGTTTCTGGGGACTGGATCCTTCCTGACCTCACAATACAGGGGTCACTCAACCTCAATGCTGGCCTCAAGACCTTCCCCAACACATTCTATTACAGCTATGCAACCAAGAGAACCACTAAACTCTTAGGCTTCACTCTCCCTTCCAGCATTCTGGGAATCCATCCCATGCTCTTTCTTAGGGTCCTCCAGATGTGCCGGTGGCGTTTTCCAGGGAATTCACCACTGCCATACAAAGGCTACAGGTTAGTAGGTATTAGCATAGTTTAAGGTCTTGGGTATTGTTCTACCGCTTCGCACAAGTAGTACTAAAGTTGAAAATCTTGATCCCATACGGATAGTGTACAAGGCATTATACTTGGTGCAGGTCCTTGTTTGGTTGTACTAGTTTTCTGGTACAATACTTGATACTGTGTGGCAATACTCCTCTCCAAGAGGTCTAGTATTGACCCAACTTTTTGTATCAAATTATACACATTCCTTTATTAGTTACTGTGAATATTGAGCACTATTACTCACTACACTAGCCATTACATCAACACCAACTGTAAAGGTATTGATACTGTATAAGGCCAATTCTAACACATTAACTCAACACGTGGCATTGAGGTTATTTTCTGCTCTAAGTGTAGCTCTCGTGTGGCCTTTGTTTTCGAAGGGTGCATGAAATGGTAGGATTGAGCTTGAAATTTTACCATCCACAGTCGATGCTGGACTAAGAAATTCCACTCTTAACATATAGATTCAATTTATAATCACATACGGAAATTCTGAGTGAAGTCCTTCAACTATTCGGTGCTCACATGAGATGAATATCAATGTTGGCACAGGGATGAAGATTGGGAAGATAATGATGGAGCCATAAACACGATATCCATGACCCACCCCTGGCTACCAACAGAACACCCAAGCCTTTTCGTCGGGGATGATTCCAGTAACCATCCTTTGCAACCAGGAATATGGTTTGTAATCCCAACCTTCTTCTTCACAGCATCACAGTTTTTATCTTATGTGCATATTAGAAAGTCAAACATGAAAGCACAACATTGCTTAGTATACCACTTCTACATGACACGGTTTTAGTTGTTGAAGGTTTCTACTTACAATCAATTGAACATTGCATGTCCATTCTAGATTCAGAATCTGCCAAGTCATATTACTGTGTTTACTAGTTATCAGCTTCCATGAAAATTGGTGGCAGTTGAATTCTACAAGAGCAAAATATAGAAAGGCTAGCCGTTGATCTTCCTTTTGTTAATATAAAAAGGATAATTGTTGATATTTCCCTTTGTTAACGTATTTACTACCTCCAATGGCACTTTTTATTTTTAACTAAATGAAAAGCTTTTACATGCAAAGCCACCTGTATGATATTTTTTTCACTTTTGATCCAAACACTAACCATTTTGCATGCATCGCAATGTATGTTTTTGTAGACTAGAATTAAGCAGTTTATATTCCTACTTTTGCAGGTACTATAAGATCATTGAAGCTGATCACATATTTTTCATAGTGAATAGGGAGAGAGCCGGAGTGCAATTTGATGTTTTATATGATGGCATATTTCAGAGATGCAGAAGTCATGTTGTGAAAGCCAGTCAACCAACATTACCCAATGAATGCAGTCAATGACATCATTTTTTCCAAATAGATGGTTAGAAAACTTATGAAGGTGGTTTCCGGCCTATGCGCATTTTTTTCTGATCATTTTTATCGAGGATTCCATTGTAAAATGTTTAGCATGTTGCTCAATAGGACACCTAAGCCAATTGTCATGAATAATTAAGACCTTATACGGTTTCATTCACTTTGAAGGGTGCCATTTGTAGCTCTCTACTTCTGTACATATACATTTATTGAATCAAAAGATATATATTAAAAGATTTCTTTAATTTCGTTAAATTTGCATGATTTTTATATCACCACTTATAAGTGTTTGTCAATAATGCACCATATCTTTCTCTTGTGCTTTTCTTATCCATTTAAAAAAAAAAGATGTGTTCTTCCAGAAAAAAACATCTCAAGGTGTGTACATGAAACACGTCATGCTATAACCAGAGTTGCACAAAAAGGGAATCAAACGTAAGTCATAATGAAGTATCTTTGGAAAACTTAAAACTGATCGGCTCGGCCGTGATCAGCTCGGATTTTGACTTGATCAAAACTTGCTGCCCAACCCAAATTGATGTCACCTGATAAAGAATCATACACTTTATTCCCGATTGTCCCACACTGTATTTTTTGAGCCTTTCTTTCCTGGTATTCTAAGGAAAGAACCTATGAACTTCAAAAGCACAGGCTAAGATTAGTACATTATCTTGTTCCCCAACCATATGGTTTCTAGCCAATATATTTCGGAACAAGCACCCAACTCAATCGCAATCCTACAAGACACCGTAATCTGCCAAGATGTGGGATTGTGGGGGTTCTACAGCATCTAAAACATCTAACAAGCATTGATATTTGTAGCTCTCAAAAGCTGCAAGTTAAGTATGAAGGCAAAAAATGCAATTATGCTAAGCACTAATATTATATATCAACTCTGCCGAATTTTAGGCTTGGAGTAGAAACCTGTTTATGCTGCCTTCCTATGATAAAATGACTTCCTCTCGGATAAAGGGAAAATGATCTCACAAATATTATGAATTATTCCTCGATCATACAAGTTATTCTTACCAACCACTTCCTCATTCCGCAGAGGAGATTTGCGGAAAAATGACCATTTGCTTTCAGGAGCTTTTGTTTCTCCACTGATTGTCTGTATGCCGGACCTCATCGCTGCGGCACTAGCTTTGGTTTCGTTCAATTTCCTCTTCCAGCTTACGTATTCTTGCCACTTAAAAGTCTGCTAGTTCAAAATCATACCTTGTTAGTAATCAATTTAATTGGCTCGCGTTTCTCCCAGAAGAAAGGTAGAGAAGAGTCAACCTCATTTGTAGTGGTGTTTGTCAAGCAGAGATTGGCATGGTACCCAAAGAATCCAGCCAGTAGCAACGAAACTATTGACAGGAACATTATCAAAAGTACTTGTGTATTGTACGAACCCAGTAACCACTGCAATATTCCATTTTCATTTGTAGAAATTTCATGACAAAAAAAATTATATCAGTATTCCACCAGAAAAAAGGCTATAAATAAAATGTCTTGAGATGTGGAACAAGTCCCTGTTTTACCTGTATAACATGTGGGAATAAACCGGAAAATGAATATTCAATGCCATAATAAACTGGAGAAAAAAAAATCATCACATAAAGATAACTAGAGTTAGAGCGCAAGCAATAAACTAGAAATATTCAATTCCGGAATAAACTTTTAGAAAAAGATTAAATCATACTAGACAAACATAATTACCAGTCAGAATATATATTATCTTTTGCTCTTTCAATTGACCTGCAAGAATGAAGCCGAGCAGAACTGCTCCATATAGACAAATAAAAAAGTGCCTGCCAAGTTGTCAGATAAGAAGGATTATCTGGTGAGAGATACGGAGGCATGAAGCAGCAACTGATGATCATATTAACTCAAGTACACTTCAGAAACTGCAGTATGTTTAGAGCTTTTAAGCATCTAATAATGGCCAATGTTAAAGTTTTTCCAACAAAGCAGATGAGAAAAATGCTTATCTAAGGGAACAAAATGCTAACAAAGACAACAAATCGATTATACAAAAAGAAAGAACAAAAAGATGGACAATTACATGCTTAAAACGTACACGAGCAACTTAAGTTCCCACTACACAAGTAGGCAATTTCCGTATAAGAGAGATTTTTAACAGACAGATATAAGTTTGACTATGTTCTATTTTTTACTCAATCATGCAATGAGTGAAGCTTCAAAAGGAAATTATTAGAAAAACCAACATTTCCAAGGCACATATTTTCTCAACAATATATATCAAACAGAAACATAGAATATAGCAATATCCGAGTTCTCAACATTTACTGATGATGCATGAAAAATTATCATTCTATGAGCAAGGAATTATAAGCACTTATTTCAGGGTTTAGAAAAGAAACTGATCTAAACTTTGGATAGTATTACAATTACTAACTTGTACATATGTTGCAGCTTCATTATTTAAGGAGGTAAATACTGACCAAAAAAGAAAGGCCATGAAGTAGTGGTTGTTCTTCTCACCAATGCAATTGTTCTGCAAGCATGCCAAACAACCAAAGTTAAAATGTGTCTTCTGTCATAAATTCAGTTACTCTACTTAATTAAATAAAGCATCCAGATTGCACAAATTTTCCAAGAAGTTGATTGGATATCATCAGAAAAGCGAGAATGTGATAACTAACCATCCAACCGCAATGGTGGTCGAATCGGGCAACACATTTATTACATATACCACAATGTTTGGATCTAGCTGGTCTACAGTTTCAATGCAATTTCAGTTAAATAATATAGAATGCAAAGAAATTGCAACTAAATTAGTGTATAAATAGCAGAATCATACTTTGGAATCTTGCAAGTTGAACATTCTTTCTCCACATATATGATATTATCATAAGGATAAGCAGATACGTATTTGGAAACATTCTCAGCTGTCACAGTTCCAGGGTCTGAAAAGCTAGTCAATAGAAAAAGAATAACCCCAACACCTACAGCTAACACACCAATGTACCTGCAAAATATGGTTTTTCGGTAATCTCAAATTGTTTGCATCATTCATCTTTCTTGCAAAATGCATTAGAGATATTTACCAGTGTACTTCACTAACATAATAACCAGGAATATATTTGAAGGATGACTTTCCAATAATGAAGTATGTCATACCAAGGATGGCCAGATAGAATATCTGCAAACATCAAATTGACAGTGACTACAAAATAAAAGCTCTTCCATCTAAATATGCCATCATCATCAATGGTTGCCTAGTAGATACGAACAGCTAGCAAATTTATGAAATCAAGTTCCAAAAAAAAGAGAAAAAAAAAGAGTCAATCACATTGCTGGCTCTGAACTGTTGACTGAAACCAGTGATTTTTGCTGATCCATGCCAATCCCGATTTTATCATCCAAGGTAGGATCAGTAAATTTCTGGCAAGATGATGATCATGGAATCCACTTAGGTGGAATAGATTCCAATCAACATTTCAAGGAATAACAGTAGAAATCATCCATCAATGGAAAAAGTCCATCGTTGTTGCCTACAGGTTTCGCAAATAATGAAACAACTGGAAATGAAAATGATGTTAAGTACCAAATCAAGAAAGGTTTCTGAAAGGTTGAACACTATAACCATCATTTGTGATGCATAGATGAATTATACCAATCAATCTGGCATAACCAACTATTCATGCTATTTGGGTTGTAGAAACTTAGGTGATAAGATTGGCTTGAAATAATTAAAAAAAATATTGTGTAGTTCTCCTCTAAAAGGCAGGTAGCATTTACATCAGTAATATTTGTTAAACATATTTGACTGGAACAACTAGCTAAATTTGTTGCATCTTTTCTTCCTTACATTCAATCACAGTGAACATGGGTTTAATTTTTCACAGTAAATATGGGTTTAAATTTTTTTTCACTAACATTACCAATATTTGAAGAAGAGAGGAACAGTTTAATAAGTCAGACAATAAGCTCATGTAGATTTAAGGAAAAGAACATCTATAAAATCAAGAGGAAGTGCAAAGTGGGAAAAAAGAATTCAGTTACTTGCAAGAGTGGATTTGGCCGATCACAACAATAATGCTCAACTGCAAGAATGCAATTTCTGCCCCTAGATCCAAACACAGCTACAACAAATCGTCTGCACAATAAGCAATGGTAGACTCAAAAGAAGAACATATTAGAGAAAACTAAGTCGGTTTTCTACATGATGATCATTTAATGCCAAATGTAGAGTTTTTTTTATAATTAGATTTTTATTGTGTGAGATTGTTCTTGTTAAATTATCATTATGTGGAACTACAATATTTCTGTAGCATGTGCAATTTTAAGAATGTTGTACTAGTTTGCTTGTTTCATTGGATGTTTGTGAAAATGCCCCCTTTTTTTTGCAAAGGGTAAGTGATGAAGATGGATTTTGAACTCACTATCACCAACATAGGTCCAATAAACTTAGTGAGCTGACATATTTGTCATAATGGACATTAAATAACCTTCCTATAAAGGTTTCTTATGACATTCAGGAAAAAAGGGCATTCCAATCATATGAAACAACCAACTAATGGAAAAATTTTAACCAAGTCTACACTATGTAAGAGAATAGAACGCATGATAATTCACAAAATAACATATATAGCATACTTCCACCAGTATGGGAAACATATCTGGTTCCTAGAGGAAGGTATGGATAGTTTATATAGGAAATATAAGAGCAGAAGAAATTAAAGAATCCAAATAGAACATTAGGAAACAAAGAGTTGTTTGGTCAGCTATCAGAATATTTGGTAGGAGTTATCAGATAATTGTTCTTAAAGCATGTTTTGTGAGTCAGTGAGAGCTAAAAAATGCTGACTTTGAATGTTTCTACATCTTAAAATTTATTTCAACCAGGTGCCAAGCGCAAGGATCATCTCATAAACAGAACATGCAATCCATAGCAATTTCCAACCAAATTCATGACTCACTACATCTTACATCTAGGAGTTATGACGAATTGTTTCTCATTGTTTTATTAAACTAGCATTTGGGTCCATCCCATCACCATTACCACCTTGAGGCTGTCCCACAATGTGGCTATGCTCTTAGGTCAGTTGATAACTGGAGTTGTAGTCCGTCCAATCAACACTGCCACTTCAAGAGAAGCTCTAGGCTGCGATAGTTATCTTAACTAAACTAATCCCAAACCTACATACCATACTGACTGCTGCCACTGCATCTTCTCTTTCCTAGAGATAGTTTATGCCACCATTTTCTTCTCCTTCACTTCCCCGCAAGCTAGATCCTGACAGTGATTGCCAACCTAAGCCCTTTTCCTTCTCTAACCTGCAAGCTATGCCGGAACGAGAGGTCCCTCCTTCCAACCCCCAGAGGTTCTACTTGGTTTTCCAACACGAATAGTATATATTCATGACTAGTGAGAACAATTCGCAATAACCACATTACATGAGACCAGAAAAGCCGAAATTTCTACAAAGCTCTTATTTGGAAAAAGCTTCATTGCCCATGCCATTATTCCCTTCAAATAGAAGAATGCCCACAAATTTGGGCAGTATCCGACTTGACAACTTCCATCCAACCAGTCTATTCACTCTGATACTTCTGAACATGCTTTCTTCCGAAATTTTGCCAAGAAAGTATACTTATTCCAGAATTCCGAAAAACAGTGACGCAAGCATCCCGCATCAACTTCTTCAATACCAAAAGCACGTTAAATCTACGTTCTATCCTTATCAATCTAGACTTGACCTCTAAGGGGAACGACGGGCAAGTCCATAAGAAACCTAAAAGGCCAATCATCAACCGAAGAAGGAAGGGAACTACTCTAAGGGAAGAGGCTCACAGTAAGTAGTCGTAGGCGCCGAAGATGAGGAAGTCGTGGATTTTCTCGACAAAGGTGCCCTGGAAGATGGGCCAGTGGCCGCAGAGGAATGACACCACCACCAGAAGCGTCACCAGGCCGTGCGCCACCAGCGCCCACTGCACTCCCATCTCCGCTTCCTTCCTCCCTCCCTCCCTCCGCTGCCGCCCGATTCTTGTCGGTGATCGCTTCCGATCGAGGGAAGAAAAGAATAACCGAGGAGACGGGAGACGAGACGTAATAATCAATGAAATGAAATAAAATTGATATAATAATATGGGGAAAAAAAAGACATTTTCTTTTGGAATCCTTCTAACATAAGGGCTTCTGATCGCCTGAATTGAGCAAGTCAGGGACACGGTTTTGGCCACTAATCCTAACGAAAAGTTTGTAGGATCCCTAACCGTGCTGGAGGAAATCGTGCTCCCTGATTCGAAACGAACAGGAACGAGCAGATAAGGGTTTCACATTCCGTCGAATCCTAAAGGAGGTATGCTCGCCTGTCCCAGATAAGACAGGAAACACTGTTTTCCCACTTAGACTTGCTGCTGGGACCCAGCGAAGTTGGTGGCATGTGCATCTGCAGTGGGAGGCCGATGGTGTTCCCTGAACCGGAACAAACAGAAACGCGATGCCGCACGCAAGTAGAGCTAATTTAATTCGAGCGCGGCTGGACCGAAGCGTTGGGCTCGGCCGGTTGGGCTAACTTTTCTTTGAGTTCACGTTTTGATCCGCAGTGAAGTATTGGGCTAATTTAATTTGAAACGGTATCAATGTCACATGGTTAAAAAATAAATAAGTTAATTTTAAATATGCGTTATGCGTTTTTTACAAAAAGAATATATATAATTTTTCAGTGTATTGTAGGTGATTGCGCAATGCGGTAAAAGAGGAAAAAGTCGTTGTAATGCATCCAGCTCGAATCATGCGAACGGTTCAACTTCATCCATAATCCAAAAGTCAAAGAAGAAGAAAATAATAATAATAATAAATGAATTGAAAAATCACGTTTCAAGACCTTTGTGGGGGGGGTTTGCACACCTAACAGCGACAGGATATTACTCCTAATTTTGGAACCACACACGTCCAATATTAACAAATAAAAATCTCTTCTACTTCCAAACGCATCAGCGTCGTTCGCTTGTCTTCCTTAACTCTCTCTTTTACTTCTACTAATTTTCGCATTTTTTGCCTTATTTTATTGGATTATTTTCACTTTACCCCTATACTTTATTAGGCTTAAGTTAATGTTAGCGTGTTTGGCCCATTGGGATTCCACCAGCAGTTGGGGGATGTGTGTAAGTATTTGCTAAACTTGGTCAATAATAAACTTCCACTTATTCTACCAGATCTAGCACTAGCAATTTCTACTTTGGTTCTAAAATCTTTATGTTCATTAAATGGCATCTAGTTTGACTTGCTAGCTTTTGGTGATCCACACCATATGTATCAATTAGTATACAAATTAATAATTGCTTGTTCTAGATAAAGCAAGATGAAAAATATTGACTCTTCTCCTTGAGTTCTCGTACGAATGAATCTATTTAGTGGATCGACATCAACAATCACCTCGATCTCCACTTAATCTAAATGAGATTTTTATAGTGTGAGGACGACTTGGAACCTCTCCCCTCATCTTATCTTTCTATTGATATTGTGATATAAGTGATAAAATAAGATGAGAGAGGAGTAGATAATCTGCTATAAATTTTTTTTAGGACTACAAGGATCTCACTTAGATCCTATGAGAATTAAGATCACTATCGACATCAATCCACCAAATAAAATTCTTTCTATTAAAATTTAAGGAGAGAACTTGATGTTCTAGATCTTACTTCACGTGAATCAAGTAATAATTTATTCTAATATAGATTGATATACCTCTATATCTATAAATTGATTTATCATGCCCAATAGATGATGTAGATCACCGTGAGAGCATACGATGGAACATCCTCGATGTTACTAAACCTCCATACATAGCTCACCGATGCAAACGAAGTAAAAGTAAAAAATATGATCAATACTTAGAGAAAATATTATTTTAATGTTTTTTAACAGTAAACTGAATTCAATATATGATACGATGATTATCTAAAACATTCTGCTGTGCCTAGTGCCTAGTTGAATCGATATAAGATAACTCTACGTTAATTTAAAATAAAATAAAATAGTGCTGGATTTAAAAATTAGTAATAGGTTATCTTATACTTATTCCGTAGGGGAAAAAAAGGCTAGTGGCGATATGTGACCGTCGCTGGATATTGAACCGTGTATTTTATTATTATAGTTGGAATGAGCGTGTGGGCAGCATGTGCGAGCCACATGCCATGCGTGGGTGACTTCAACTGAAAAATGGCTGTCGTGTTGCTGAAGGGTCCGATGGTGGACGGCCAACTTCCAAAATGTGTGCAGACCTGATGATTGATGGAGTTGGTTCAGCAATGAAAAGATACTTCATTCCAGTTTGCTTCAACATCAGTAAAACCTCCATCATTCTTCTTTTCTAATATTAAAAATATAAAGAAACTGTTCGTATGCAGTTATATATAATTATTCATACAAACGAGGGATTTAATCGGAGCCGTTATCGATGGAATCGTATCTCGTCGCGGTCGTTGTCGCCGAAAGATTAAAACGCCCGATATGGTCGACGACCACAAGCGCAGTGCGTGCCTTGTTCGAATTCCCCATCATCTTCGACCACCCATCGACGTCGATGTCGGATCGGATCTTAACTACTGATCCAAAAAAAACAAATCGATTCGATCCAATTAGTTCGTTCAAAATTGAAAGGGTGGACTCAGTATAAAATAAAATACAAGTAACCAATTGAAACCGGAGAATTTTCTAACCTCATAGAATTAGACCTTCACGTTTAAAAATATAAACCTGTACCTACTGAGAAAAATAAATAGCATTTTTGACTTGTAATTATTTATTTCCGACCACGAATAATTATCGCATTCTATTTTTTAAAAAATGCACACCCTGACGTCTCTATAATTTTATATGCCACCCAAAAAAAAAAAGAAGCATATTTCCGAGCATTTATGGGATACTCGTTGGACAGCGACGGGAGAGCCAAACTAAAGGGGACCGTTGATTGCGTAATAGTAATATCTATTTCGCCATCAAAACGTGTCAATAATCCTTCTCAATTATCATCGACCGTCACCAGCTCAATCAACTCGCATATTAATTTATTCAACCAGAAAAAAATATTAGAAAAGGGAGGTTGCTTGCTGCGGACGAACAGGCCAATTTCACGTCAACCCCCCTGTGTTTTAATTTATCTCCTCCGAGTTAATTTGATCCGGTAAAAAATTCATAAAAATTAATTAAAATAACACGGTCAACATGAAAAAAAGAAGAAGTGAATAAACAAAATTATCCACAAGAGTGTGGCATCTGTTTTCATTTTTAAACCACGTCTTGTCATGGAGGTGAAATCGATGACGCAGAGAAATAAATGATAAAATAACAAGATTAATAATATGTTTTATAGTACTGCTAATAATTTTGGTCCATGACGTTCGTTCTGACTTCAAAAAGTGTCGACATGGTGACACAACCCGTGCGGCCTGCGCCTCCCTGTTTTGTTCCGGACACGGGACAGCGATCCTTCAGCGAGCTTCCTGTCGCCTGTCCCCGGACGCATAAAACAGGCACGGTCAACCAATATTATTAGTGGGTATACTCCAAAGCGTTCGTTTAACTTTTTAAGGATATAATTCGCGCGTCCATGTTTTAATCGATAGGGTAAACCGGGAAAAAGCTGTGGCTTCGTTCGCCGTCTCGTTTTGGAAATATTAAACCATTTACTCCTTGGACCATAATTTTTACGTGTTGACTAAGGAAACCTTTCTTTTTCGGTGCTGCAATAATTTTATATTCTTGGTCAGAAAATTCCTTCTTTTTGTCCAAAATCCTGATGCGATTCCTCTTTTTCCAGTGCTGCGCTTTAATTAGGAGGAACTGGATCCATCCATCATCAACCTCAGAAATCAACAATAAACATTAGGAGAAAACCCCTTGTTTGTCATTAAAAGGTAAAAGGTAGAAAGTGCATGAGCCACGCACGTTGGCATTTCAATAAAGGGTTGATATCAGTTTGGCTCCATAATTTTACTTTATTTATATGATTCTAAGCGATAGATAACAAGGAAAATATAATTTTTTAAATAAAATAATTTTTATTCACTCTAAAAATACTACATTATTTATTATCATTACATCATCAAATATTTTATCCTTTTTAACTTATTTTATAGCATAGAAGTAGTCCTAACTTATCTTACTAAGCTAAATATAAGATAATCTTGATACGTAGAAGAATGAAGATTATTGTTTAAATTATCTCTAGTTCTTTTCCTACTAAATATAATATATAAATTTTACCATCACTATTTTCATGAGTTATTATTTTAATATTCTAATTTTAATTATTCTAGTATTGTATTAATAAAATTATACTTAATTAGTTCAATGCTTATAAAACATCATCTTTACTTATAATTAATAACTATTTATATTATATTTTAAATTTATACTACAATAAATAATTTTAATATTAAATATGATGTTTTAAAAATTTAAAATAATAATAATATTTTTATAATTATCCTAAAAATTATATAAAATTAATTAGTTAAAAAAACTTATATAGAGCATGATACTTCACTTGTCTATTACAGCTGCTAATGAATATTATTATTATTTTAAAATTTTAAAATAATAAATATCAAGTCTATAATTTAAAAGTATAAAACTTATTTTTTAACTGCTAATGAATAATTAAAATCTCTTCATCTTACCTGGGTTAAAAAATATTTTTGAAAGAAATTTTTTTGATCCAAATTCAATTCATTGTTTGGTAATTAGCACCCCCAAGAAAATATAAAACTATTTCCCACCAACTGGGGGTCACTCCTCTGTCCAACCACAGCCAGGGTTCATCTTTACTCCATCCGCCACCAACGTTCTGACGCCCGCCTGTCCGATAGAAACCACGCTCCACTTCTTTTCGACCAACGAGAATCCACAAACACCACGGACTAGCGGTGGATCCCACATTCTGTTGGTCAAAGACGAGACCTGTTCTGCTGCATCCTGTCTCGCCACATACAGTGAATCATCGAACTACCGCGGTGGATGGATTTCATTCTACCCCAAACGGCACGGGTCCCTCATCACTCCCCCTCCCTTCTTCCCCAACCACGTCGTCGCCTTGCAACAACTCTTTTTTTCTTCCTCCACCAAATCCGTAAAGCTGGAGACGGCCGCAAATCTTAACCCTCACCACGGCTGAGCGCTCCCTCCCTCTCTCCCCACCTCTCGCCGCGATGGAGCTCCCTCCTCCGGTCCCGGTGGCGACGGAGGAGCACCCGCCGGTGACCGGCGATCCCATCTCCGCGGTGGACATCGCCTCGACGGCGACCGGGGCGGCGATCTGGGACTGGGGAAACTTATTTGACTTCACCATCGACGATGGTGACTCCCTGGTCCTCCCCTGGGGTAGCCCCGACGAAGCCCGAACCCCCCCGCCGCCGTCCCCCGTGGAGCTTCCTCCCGCCCCGCACCCTTCCCCCCCGCCGGCTGCTCTCTCGGATGGCGCGAGTCGCGTGAGGAAGCGGGACCCGAGGCTCGTATGCCCCAACTATTTGGCCGGCATAGTGCCGTGCGCTTGCCCGGAGGTGGATGAGAAGGCGTTGGAGGAGGAGGAGGAGGAGGAAGGGGCGGCGGTTGTGAGGGGGGCAAGGAAAAGGACTAGGATCGGCGGGGCGTCAGCCGTGGTGAGGTGTCAGGTTCCCGGGTGCGAGGCTGATATCAGCAAGCTGAAGGGGTATCATAGGCGGCACAGGGTGTGTCTTGGATGCGCAAACGCTTCAGCGGTGGTACTCGGTGGGGATCGCAAGCGGTACTGCCAGCAGTGTGGCAAGTGAGTTGGCATTTGGGTGATCCTTATGATTGGTTTCTTCTAACATTGTATGTTTCTCGTAACCATGAACGGCTGTTTCTTTTTTGCGTAAGACTATTCCATTTATCTCAAAACGAAAGTCGGGATATTGATAAATTTTTCTATTAATTTTTCTCAAGGACTTGGTAAATTCATGTTTTTTGAGTTGTTTCTTTTACTCCTGTGCTAAAGATCTTCTAAAACGTAGAAGAGTGTGATACGTTATAGTTTCTTCTCCGTTTCAAAATATTCCCCATCTAGAAATTTTTCCACCAAATTGAAAACTTCGGCAAGGCGAATCACTTGCATCACAAGTGGTTCTTTTAAGGCTAACAAGGTAGAATATTGCAAGTGAACAACCTCACCTCAATACCAGAGTGCACTCTACGAAAACCTATTATTTCTTTTTTCCTTTGAAGAAATTGCTCGGCAGAAGATGAAACCGTGTCCCATTGGGTGCATATTATTTCTCTACTTCTCTTCTTGATTCTTTGAATCCTTTAGTTTTTCACTTGTACCCAGAAAAATTATTGGCGAATTGGAGATATAATTACTTATACGTCCTCCAATGTTTTTGCTACTTCCACAATGTTGTCGTGGTGTAGAGTAGACAGAACAAGGGTCACGGTGGATTATTTTCTTAGAAAAAGTAAAAATTTTAGGCAAGCTAAGGCTTCTTGAGTGGGAACTTGTTTAGATTTTGATCTTGAGAGCTTGAAAAATTGCTGACTTGCTCTGCCCTTAAATTTTTTAAACTAAGTTTTACTCTTTCTAAAGGTTCTAGCTTCCTCTGACCTTGGAATTTACCACGTACTGCTGATCATTGGATTTTCAGGTTTCATCTTCTGTCGGATTTTGATGAGGGTAAACGCAGCTGTAGGCGAAAATTAGAACGACATAACAAAAGAAGGCGCCGAAAGCAGAATGATCCCAGTGATATACTGGAGAAAGAAATTGAAGCTCAAGGAGGCTCACCCCTAGGTGTTACTTGTGATGTTGGACCAGTGAGAGGTAATATCCTGCAACTTGAATAGCAGAGGCACTTGAAAGTCTGATGATATGCTCCCCTATAAGGGAAGGAGGGAGGGGCTGATTAGATACGAAGCATATGCTACGAGGCCAAGACATAGACATTTAGTTTGCAGCACTGTTGAGGGATAAAATATGTCTTTCTGTTGCTTCCCTTTTGTTTGTCTTGTAATTGTTGCTGCAGTTTGCTTTGTCCTATATCTAGTACTGCTGTCATAGCAGTCAGTAGTATGCATTATTCACCTACCCAAGGCAAATGCCTTTCTCAGCCATTCTTTCATAGTAGAATCCAGGTTTTGCTCCCATGATGATTAATCTGATAGTACTATTCTGCAAGGAAGAGTAACACATGCTGATTCTAGTCACTCTTGTGACTCCTAGTTTACTTCCTTAGGCATGCTGCAATACCAGAGATGTAGAAGCATTGATTAAGTTTTCTTGTAACTACCATAAGTGAAATTAGCCGAATGAATGTTGTGATTGTTTTCCATTCTTCCTGTTTATCAAGTTTTCTTTTCATATAGAACACACCATAAAATTGCCTTTGTATTTGATTATCTGGTCTTATGGTTTTCTAGAGATGCTAAATGAATCCAACTGCAACACAACTGAGACAGTTTTGAGCAACAAAATTCCGGATGTAGATACTCCAGAGTCTGAAGATGGGCAGGGTTCTCCCATTGGTTCACTTCCTAGCCTTAAAAATGACGAGCTAGCAACCTCTGTTGAAGTTAAAAAAGATGAAAGGACTGCTAATTCAAAATCTTACCTTTCTACAGCTTTTTGTGACAAAAAGAATACGTATTCTCCTATGGTAGGCCGTTTTATTATCTTTTCTTTCAGCAACCTGCTTGTGCAAATTTTTAACTAAATTCTTGCTCACTTCATATTGTTGGCTATTGCATGTACATGCATTGGATTGTGATGCATTACCTGGTTGTAGTGCTCTACAGGTCGAATATCATTCAAGCTTTATGATTGGAACCCAGCTGAATTTCCTAGACGATTGCGCCATCAAGTACTGTTTAAGTTCATGTGAAATATAGTTGACAAGATCTTACCTATTCATCAAAGTTTAAGACAGCAGGTAAGTTGTTGGTTTTGTTGCTTCTTGCAGATATTTCAGTGGTTGGCAAATATGCCTGTTGAGCTGGAAGGTTATATTCGTCCTGGATGTACTATCCTGACCGTGTTTGTTGCAATGCCACCATTCTTGTGGGAGAAGGTACAATGTTCTGTTTCTAGTAGTTGCTCGATTTGTATGGTAAGAAATTTACACAGATGAAGATGAATGGTACCGGCCTAGGCCTATATTGACCAGGGAACAAAGAGAGGGTACTAGAGGCAGGGATAGAATGAAATGGATACAGGCTTCAGTCAGCCAATATATATATATATATATATATATATATATATAGAGTGCTGTTGGTCCGCACTGGCCCTCCGAGGCAGAACTATATGAAAACAATATTCTAGACTCCAGAGTCTGTATAATTCTTTTGGTTAGAACGCTGAAATAGTTTTTAATTACTTGCTGTCCATAACAGAAATATTGTACGGAAACACATAGCAGATAAAGACTATAGATCTCAATGCGTGGTAAAATTATTTTTACATCTCTCCAGTTCCATGCTTTAAGTTGAGAGTTTGGTCGTTATTTACATTGTTACTTGAACTGTCAGTATCTGGATTCTTGCAACCTACATTGCACAGTGCATGATACATAACATTCTCTTTCTATGATATACTTTGATTAAGTGTACAAACGAAAAAGAGAACTAAACACATTTGATCATGCAAATATGGTTGCTAAATTAGGAGAACTGTACAATGGTTGTAACATGCATTATGAAATGTATGAGATATGACATTCTCTTTTGAAATGCTTTGATATTGTTGGTGCACAAATAAATAAATAAAAAAGAAAGGCCTACATGTTTGATCATACAGATATAGTTTGCACATTAGGGTGGAAGAGGGGGGGGGGTTACAATTTTTGATGTAAAAGGAAGCAAGCCCTGTAAAGGATGGTATTTGCAGGGTGGCTTATCATGGTATTCCCAGGGTGGTTATGCATGATATCCACTTTGAATATATCATATTAATTAGACACGATGTTGCTTTTTAACTGAATTTACTTAGATCCCACCATGGGCATTCACCATGGAATATCTGTATATTATTAGATAATATATAGAAGGAATAAATTTTTTTTAATCATATTTTTCCATAGGCATTCACCATGGAAATCTTTTTATCTTTTTGCATCTTTTAATAACTGGCTATATAGTTTTTCTTGATCTTTTAGACTGCCACTTTCATTGCTCAAACTTATTGACATTAAATTTTGCTTTATATGTCCATCATGATGAATTTTAACCTTCCTTTTATTTGTATGATGATCCTCTCCATGATACGAGGCTCGGTTCTCTTCAGTGGAGATTTATGTATATTCTTTTATTTTTGGTTTGAGGGTTCCTTCCATATTATGGTATATTTTTGTGATGTAGATTTTCACGATAGCAATTGTGTAAATTTGTCAGCTGAGGCAATTGAATTCAGCGATAAATTAGGTTAATTTTTTCTTAGCAGTTATCACAAGATGCTGCTCATTATGTGAGGGACTTGATTAATGCACCTGAGAGTTTGCTGCTGGGAAGAGGGACCATTTTTATTTATCTTAGCAATATGATTATTCAGGTTCTGCGAGGTAGGATCCTTATACCATTCTAAATATTGTTTTATCAGTTTTGCTTTGCTCAACCTTCTAGTTATGGATTGTACATATCAGAATAATGTATATGCTGGAGAAAGCTAATGTGGAAACATGATGGCTTAAAAAAGTGAACATACTTCTCTAATTTGCTGCATAAAAATTCACCATATATAACTTAACGATTTATACATAGAAATGGCTGAAACTATAATCTGTTACATTGATCAGGTAAACTGTACCACAAAACACTGGATTTAGAAAATCTCTCACAGTAGCATGACTTATGGAATTCTTTTTGGTACATCATAATGAACTGACATGTTCCTAGATGCTAATTATTCTGCTGAGCACTTGTGATAAATACTGATGAATTTAATATACTTTTTTTAGAACTTGGTGAGTATTGAACTCACAATCTCTCATATAGAACCCAATTGCTCTTATCAGAGAGACGTATACTTTGCATTTGCTAAAGAGATTCCTATTATGCTTTACATTTATATGCAGATGGAACGACATTAACAAACATCAAAATGGAGGTCCAGGCACCTAGACTTCATTATGTCTATCCTTCGTATTTTGAAGCTGGAAAACCTGTGGAGTTTGTTGCATGTGGCAGTAACCTTGAACAGCCTAAATTTCGGTAAATTTTCTCATTTTACAGTTTGTATATAACACTAGCAGATTATCCATTTTTATCATAAGTTTATTGCCTACTAACTGGAGTTTCTTTATGATTGTTTTCCTTAATCATGTAGAGTTTAGTTCTGCTCGACTTTGTTTGGACTCTCCCACAAGAACCTTGTTTGAGATGTGAAAGTCTCTACTTTCCATTTTGTATTTTGAACACACACCTCAAATCATGTTAACCCAGCATTAAGACAACTAACCTTAATGCATACTGCTCTTCAGTGCTTAGCACCTGCAGAAAATTCTAGTTCCGTTAGTAGCCAATGTGATCAGAAGCATTTGTTATGGCAGGTTTCTTGTGTCTTTTGGTGGAAAATACCTTAAACTTGACTCCATCTATTCCGTACCCACTGAGAAGAAGTCTGTCCATTATGATGCAAATGAAGCGGATCACATTGACAGTTGTGAGCATGAGATGCTCAGGATAAAATTGACAAATTTGGAAACTGAAGTTTTTGGTCCTGCATTCATTGAGGTGCGTATACTATAATGAAGTTCACTCTGTCATGTAGGTTCTTCTAAAATAAACTTAACAAAGTTTAATGGGTGCTATGATCTGCCAAAATATAAATTTAGTTATTGTGAGCTCTCAATTATAATCGTTTAACTTGTTTTTTTCCAAAAGCTATTGTAGTATATCTCCTTCTGACCTGGAAATTTCTTCCTAACTGGACATATGGGTCGTTTCAAATTTAATGATGCAGCTGAAGTGGTTTCAACATATCCTTGTTAGTTGTTACTAATCTTTACATTATTTCATTTGATGAAGTTAATGGCTGCAGCAGCATAATAATTTCAACTATTGTAGCTTGAAAATGTGTCTTGTCAGTACAGTATCCATATTATTTCGATCGAGGTAATGACTCCTGCAGCATTACAATTTCCATATTTGTAGGTTGAAAATGTGTCGGGAATATCCAACTTTGTCCCTGTCCTTTTTGGTAACAAAGAGGTATGCTCTGAGCTAGAGGGGATGGAAGAGGTAATCTCTGGTTCCAGTTACACCAGTAGCTTGACGTCCCAAAATCTGGTTACAGAGTTTTTGCCAGGCATGTGTGAAATTCTTTCATCCAGGCAACATACGATGTCTTCTTTGCTCTTGGACATTGCATGGCTACTTAAGACACCTCGAGCAGAAGAGGAATCTTTTTGGAGTTCAATCAATGCCCAGAGAATAACTTCTTTATTAAATTTTTGCCTCAAAAATGAGCTTTTTAATGTTCTCCAATCGATAGTGCGTCACCTGGATAACATTATTCTGGTTAAGAGATCTGACAATCCAGACAATCGGACCTCTGATGTTGACCAGGACTTACTCTATGAGTGTCTCAACCATATAAAAAATATTCTACATCAGAGACTCCCGAATAATATCCAATCAGAAGGACCGAGAAACACAATGTCTGGATTTATCATGCCGCATACCTCTCAGAGGACCGATACGGTGGAGAAGAGTTGTACAAATCAAGTAAGTTGCGATTGTTTCTTCTTGTTTGTGTTTTTCCAAACTTTTACCACAATTATGTTGATATTGATAATACCGAGTAAATGAGTAGAATTTAGGTAGGATAGCCACTTTTCTTGGAGGATTCAAACTCACGAGATGATATTTAAAATTGTTAATAATTAAAATGCTGCCCGGAGATGGTTCGATTATTGCATTTTATCTGCACTAACCATAATCCATGTTCTAGCTAAGATCTGACAATCTTTGCAGGACGATGATTTCTCAACCTCGTGCCAGTCTTCTTCACATCAAGATGAAAATATTCCACTTATAACCAAGGAGATCAGCCACCGGCAGCACTTTTACCAAAACCTGGGTCTCATGTGTTCTCTTGATGCTATTTCCTCGGACAAAATCATCAAGACGCGGTTTCCTTTGTTTGTAGTTGTTAGTGTTGTTCTGTGTTTAGTAGCGTGCGTCATTCTCTTCCACCCGCACAAGGCCGGGGAGTTTGCAGTATCCATAAGGCGGTGTATGTTCGGTGGCCCCTCCACATGAAATGGCTCTCAATTATATCCCATGTACAGTGCTGAATTATTTCGTTTGCACTGGCAGCAAGCAGCATTCCCCAGCCCAAAATACCGCATGCCTTTTACTGATCTCCGGGATGAAGTGTACCACTAGATCTAGCAATCAACTTATGTAAAGATTTTGTTTTGTTTTCCCTTCCTTTTTTCCTTTTACACGATGCTAGGCAAAAAGAAAAAAAAATCATGTATGGGATCTGCCATTCCAATAGTTGTAATTTAGAATTGAGACTAGAACTCCTTTTGTTAATTTTATATTTGATGAGGATGTGCTAATGAGCTTCCAATCATGGAAATGTTTGTGCTATTGTTAAATGGTGTTAAATGAAGGGCCCTGGGTCAATTACTCAATTACCAGGCTGTGGTTGTGGTTGGTGTATGTGAAGAATAATATACGAGCTGTTGTAGCATCATGTATGCTTCCATAAGAGGAACAGTTTCAGTAAACTGGCCAGGGAAAGAAGTATGGGATTCTTGATCTGTATGCATAGTAGTTATATTGATCGAAAGGTTGGAACTAAATGTTTCCCTATAGTTTTTTAACCCTAAATTAAATTGATCATAGGACAATTACATGGTTCATTTAAGTCATACAAGACTTAACTATGACCTCTCCATGGATGCATTACTTAAAACCTTTACCTAGTTAACCAACCGTTTAATTAAAGAAGATAACCTAAACGGACATTTGATCTCATTCACCAATTCATGTTATCAATTCTACACCACAAAATATTATTTTTAATAAGAAAACACAGTTAAATTTTAGCTTGCACATTTGTTTTGATGAAGAAATTTGAAGGCAAGCAGACGTTAGGGAAATTAAAATAGAAAAGAAAAGTCCTTTTTTCCTATTAAAAAAATGAGCCAAGCAAGCAAAAATTTGAACGTGAAGAAGAAGAACGATGGCTCTCCTCTCGGTAGACATTTTGAAAATTTTCTTCTTTTCCTCGCCATCTTTTTCCTTCATCAATTCTTCAACACCGAGGATAACACACTATGAACACGAGGAAGTCAGGAACCACTGTGGTTCCATGTTGCACAGCGACGTTGGTTACGTCAATGTTTTGTCTTTTGTGTTGTAGATAGCGCTTCCCTACCTCACGTGGCAAACTGGCAGACGACTTGTGTTTTTTTTTTCGAACTTGGTGACTGACGACTTGCGTTTGTGCGAGTAAATCTTCGATTGTAGCTCCTGCTGCGCACGTTTTTCGTTCCTCGATCGGTCGGCCGGAGAAGGGAGAAGATGGAAACGACGGAGGATGGCGAGATCACGAGGCCTCTCGTGGTCATGGAGAGGAAGAGGGAGAAGAGGAGCTCCTTGTGGATGGTGGTCGCCAGCACAGCCGTCGCTGTCTGCGGCTCCTTTGAGTTCGGCATATCGGTATGCAAATTGAGTAAATTGGGGTAGTTTTTTGCGGTCAAAAACAGTAGAAGCGTATAAGGCAGCATATTCTTCATCTTTGATCTTTTAATTATCATGGACTGGACTTGGAAGATGAGTCAAAATTCAATCTTTTGCTGAAATTTAACGCAAAAAAAATACCTGCTTTCCTTTGCACGGATTATGAAGATTTAAACTTCTATAAACTCCAACTAGTTCTTATTTCTCCAAACAATCTGCAGTTTTTTTCTTTGACAATGCTTCATCTTTTGGTAATTCCTTTTAGGTAGGCTATTCTTCACCATCACAGTATGGAATTATGCATGATCTTGACCTTTCATTGCCTGAGGTATGTGCCTAATCCTCACTTCACTACATACACCAAAATGTCAGTTGAGATGGAAAATGAAAGAAAGAACTGATGCTTTCTGCATTTAAATACAATGGAAAGAAAGTTTCTCACATCATTTATTTCTAAAATCCAAAGACTATGTTTGATTCTGCAGTACTCTGTGTTTGGCTCAATATTAACAATTGGAGCAATGGTAGGCGCCATAGTGAGTGGACGAGTTGCAGATCTAATTGGCAGAAGATATGTAAGCTAAACATTCATCTTGTTTTTCTCAATACCAGATTCATCATCAGTGTGGCCTCAAAATACTAAAATTGAGCCATTTCTATCTTGTGAGACATAATGCAGGCAATGGCAGCTTCAGATTTTCTTTGCGTTGTTGGATCGATATGCATGTACTCAGCACGGGTTAGTATTCCAAGTTTCTGAAATTGATAGGACATTTGTACATTTTTCAGTTGAAAAGATCAACAGAAATTGAGACAACTACTTGCTGACCCTCAACTACTATTTTCTTGTTTTGGTCATGTTTTGAAAATAAGATATAGGGATAATTGCATTGACCTCTCCTCTATTTATCCCTAATTATGGAGATCTCTCCTTAATATTACAGAAACCTCTTCTCTCAGGGATAATTACATTTTAATATTGCAGTGGCTTACCATCACATTCGAACTTGAGAGGGGAGGTTACTATAATAACAAAACCATGGGGGAGAGGTTACTCTTGAGAGGGGAGGTCACTGTAATATTAAAGCTCAGAGGGGGATGTCTCTAAAATATCAAAAGCAGAGAGGAGAGGTTTCTACAATATTAAAACTTAGAGAAAATGTCTCCACAATTAGGGATAAATAGAAGGGAGTTCAATGAAATTATCCCTAAGATATATGAACCTAATGAATAAGAATAGTGACATTTATTTATCTGTTCTGAAGGATGCATGGTGGCTTGACGTTGGAAGACTTTTAATTGGATGTGGTATTGGTCTTTTTTCCTATGTGGTAAGTCCAATATGTTCAATATATTAAGCCAAGCATGTAGTTTTGTGAAGTCATCTTCCTTCATTCATGACGTTCTTGATTATGTTACCATTGTTATCGAGTTTCTTGTTGTATTCAACATCATCTGTTATAAACAATGATACTTCGACCATGATTAGACAATAGTGGGGCATATTTTTCAGCATTAAGCCACAAATATGTATTTTCTGGATGTATACATTTGACAGTTAAATACAATTCTCTTGCAAATGGCATGCAGGTTCCAGTGTATATAGCTGAAATAACACCAAAGAATTTAAGAGGAGGATTTGCTGCAGTGAATCAGGTAAAGGAAAAAAGTTCATAATTTGGATTGCAGGAAAGCATTTATTAACTTAAAATTCTGATTTCTTTAACAAAATTTTAGTGCAGCTGATGATATGCTGTGGAGGATCACTCACCTATTTGATTGGAACACTTTTAAACTGGCGTATACTTGCAATTTTAGGTAAAATTGTTCACTTACAGGAGAGGATATTTCTTAATGTTTTTAATGTGTTTTAAGCTTTGCTTGCAATCCTTTATATTATTATTTTCCATTTCGTTCATGAATTGCATCGTCTTCCTCGATTAAAGAAAAAAAACATGAATGAATAATGTATCTTTTTTGGAGATCCCTATTTAAGATAGACAGCCTACTCATCAGCACAGTATGAGAGTGAAACTTATGATCCCACCAGAAACAATCATATTAACTTCTAAACCATTCCATTGAAGTTTGAATTAACTCTGGACTTTTCCTTTCAGGTATTCTCCCATGTGTGATACAACTACTAGGCCTTTCCTTCATTCCAGAATCTCCTAGATGGCTGGTTAGTCGCTGGTCCTATTCAAAATTTTGAACTGTGATTACTGAATTAATAGTTCAATTTAAGTGTATATAGTATGTAACCACATGAATGGACTCTACGTTCGTTCCATCACAAAAGGTTCAGACATAAACCCGTACAAGCCAGCAGCATTAACAAGCTAAAATAGAATTTTTCATATTTATTAGTTATGCTAGTAGCAGCTAATCATAGACGGACATTTTCTTTCCACATATAAAATTGAAGAAAATGATAGCTTATGGAAATGCTTAAAATTCACTTAATTATACATTTAGGATTTATAGAATGAATCTAACTATAATTCGGTATATGCTGGAGAAACTGCAGTTCTGTAGAACAAAGGTGATTCATGTAAAATGCAGATCTGAGAATTTTATAACTATGTCATATTTTTTATTCAGATTTCACAGTGATTGGAAAAACATGCCTCTTGGATGTATGCATGGTGTGGAACCATATGAAAGCTGTAGTCTTTTGCTTTGTTTAACTTTTAGGTATTGTAGGCAGAACCGTTATGCTGTATGCATCCGAAAGCACAAAAGCATAACAACTGATATTGCTATGGATAGATTCGGTACCTAAAATTGAAATATTAAGTTCTGGTAAACTGAGTTTAATATCATGAAACACTAAGTTCAACAGGAAATACATTATGCAGGCTATGGTTGGGAAAGATAATGAGTTCAAAGCTGTTTTAGAAAGACTCAGGGGGCAGGATTCTGATGTTTCTGAAGAAGCAGAAGAGATAATGGTAGTAAAACTATCTTCAAGGCAAAAATCATATTACACATAATGGGAATAATAGTTTCTTTCTGGTACATTACAATGGTCTGAAATTGTTCGCTCAGGAGTTCACTATAAGTCTTCAACAATTACCTCAGTCCAGCATGCTAGATTTGCTTCAGAGGAGATATCTTCATCCAGTGATTGTAAGTGGCTCATCTTCAGCATGAGTTAATAATTTCATGCAATGTGTAAAATCTTTATACCAACCTTGTACCCATACGTACCACACATGGTGACTTGGATGAGTATTTAAAAAGACTTTGGTTTCTTGACATAATTAAGATTTTCACCCAGGTTGGGGTTGGACTTATGGTTCTTCAGCAGTTTGGAGGTGTCAATGCGGTATGCTTTTATGCAAGTGAAATATTTGTGTCAGCTGGTAAAGTATCTATCCTCTCAAACCATTATAATTATGAATGCAACTAGATAGCCCAACATTGCGGCATTTCCATGCACCAAAATTAAGAACTAAATTTTTATCTGAGAACAAAAAATGAGGCTTGTGGTGAATCTCTTGACTCTTTTGATGATCTGAGGCAGTAGTTCTTTCGAAAACTGAACTAGGATCATTTTCCAGTTCTTGCTGTTGAATTTACTTTCCTTGTAAATGAGAAATAGAGTAAGTTAACTCATTTTATAGGGGACAAAATCATCATAGAGCTGATATTGACGAAATATATGAAAAGAATTCATCATAAAGCTACATGGTGTAGCAAGTTCTTTCAAGTTACTCCCAGAGCTTCACCAAAAAATGATCTTAATAGTAAGAAAAACTTAAGAAAAATTCTTTAGCACTTTGTTTCTTACATTCATTTTCTTGGTATTGAAATGTGAGGAGCACAAGTAAAGCTAAGATCAAATGGATCCTCTCATGAACACAAGTCCCAACCAAGACCTTTTCTCTGACACCTTGAAACCGTCTAATTTTTATATGACCTTACCAGGTTTTTCATCTGGCAACACTGGAATGATTGCGATGGCTGCAGTGCAGGTCTACCTTCATTATACCTTCTACTATGTTTCGTAATTTGTGTTATCATTACTAAATTGCTATTGTGCAGGTTCCAATGACTACACTAGGTGTGCTTTTAATGGATAAATCTGGAAGAAGACCCCTTCTAATGGCAAGGAATTAATTACTAGCAATCTAAAACATTTAAACCTGGTTTCCCCTCCTCTTCTCCAAAAGAAGTCATACATTGACTCTGAATAACTTCTCAATCACAGGCCTCTGCAGCAGGCACATGCCTCGGTTGTTTCCTTGTTGGCTTGTCATTCTTATTGAAGGTCTTCACCTGAATCCAAACCTCTCACTATTACTTTTGAGAAAAAGATCTCATACTAATTCCCTTATCTGCAAACAGGAACATGAACTCTCAAAGGACCTGAGCATTGCATTTGCTCTGGCCGGCATTTTGGTACTTATATTGCTATTTGTCACATTACAACTCATCATGCGTTAATTAATTACATAAGTTACATACCCCGCACTTCTCTCGAGTTTGCAAGTAATAGAATCGGTTTCTTGATTGCATTTCCTCCACACACGACACACAAGCTTTTGCAAAGTTGAAAAACTATCAAGTAGACTTTTGTTGTAGTTCCTAGTCACTTGCTTAAAAACTATTGCATATTGTACTTCGGATATGCATAACGCTTGTGTTTCTTTCTTTCTTCTCAAATCAGATATACACCGGATCATTCTCTTTGGGTATGGGGGCAATACCATGGGTCATCATGTCTGAGGTGAGCCACTCGAAAGGCGAAAGAATATCATAGATTTCGATGACACTTTTTTTTATCACTGCAGATATTTCCTCTGAACATGAAAGGGACAGCAGGAAGCCTTGTGACCTTAGTGAGCTGGGTTGGTTCTTGGATCATCTCATATAGTTTCAACTTTCTTATGATGTGGAGTTCAACAGGTAACTGAAGACCTCTTACTACCAGATAACATGCATTGTCATCGTCGTTTTTGTTCATACTGACTCTTGTAAGCATGGCAGGTACATTCTTCATATTTGCAAGCGTTTGTGGTCTCACTATTTTATTCGTCGAGCGACTTGTGCCAGAAACCAAAGGGCGAACGTTAGAGGAGATTCAAGCCTCCATGACGTTTCATTTCCACTGATAAGAAGTGACACCAGGAATTTGTGAAATTTCTTGTCAAAAAGGCTTCTGTTTCAGACATGCTGATAAGTGTCAATTGTAGAATCCACAAATTGTAAACTCAAACTGCAGGTGTAGAGACTTGTACAAGTATTATGGGTGTTTCACAGTGTTTAACCTCCTCATCTTCGTGAATTTTGATCTGCATTGGTGAGTGCTTCCAAGCTTAGCTTAGTTTACTTGTTGGGAGGTCCAAGCATTTTTCTGTTTCACTGTCTAGTTTTAGAAAACAATGCATATTTGTTCAAGTTCTAGCTCAAGTCGAGTTTTTTTTTTCCTTTCCTTAATTCAAAAATATGAAGTGTAAAAGGAAAAATAAATGTGATCCTAAGTTTATTTCTTGCCTCCCCACTTATCTAGATCATAGCATTAAAGCTCAGAATAATCTTTTATTGGTTTAGATAATTGGGGAGGCAAGAAATAAACTTGGGATCATAGTGAATATTGAGTTTCAAAAAAATTTACATCTTCTCAGCTAATTAGAGCAATAAAAAATAATAATAATGGAAAAAAGAGATTCGGGTTAAGAATTTTTTAAAAAGAAATAATAAGTCTAAATTTTATAATTTTTATATAATTTATCTATTATTAAAAAGGATGAGTGAAGAAGCCAACCTTAATCCTTTGCTTATACACACACACACACACATATATATATATAATATTTTTGATTTTTTTATTAAATTAATTATATGGTATTTTTATATAATTAAAATTAGAGTTTTAAAATATTAAATTAATTTATATGGTTTACAAAGGGTCAGGCTTAATTATTCGCCGGAGAGCTGCTACTGGATCAAAGATTTCTTCTGATGAACGTTAAGCTTCACACCGAGCCCTGCATATAAAAGCAAAGTATACATGACCTTGGTTCTTAAGGATTTGTCCGGCTGATCTATATGCCGCATTATACATATGTGCATATATCTCCTATGAACAACTACGGGAGGAGGAGGAGGAGGCTGCGAGGTCCCTCCGACTACCGCCGCCGGGAAGAGGCGAGTTGGCGGCTCGGCCCAGCTTGGCCAACGGACGGGATGTGATAATCTTCAGCTCGAGGCGGTTGACGAGGTCCGACAAGCTTGCTGCGGGTTTGCGGTGTACGACTCGGTCGATCGTCGGATCGCCAGGGGCCGCTTGGGGCGGCGCTTGGGCCGGCGAAGTTCCAGCGGGCTGCAGACAGCATGGCGGCGGAGGCACGGGTGATGACGGGAGATGGAAGGAGGGAGGCCATCAGCCGGGGAGACCGCAAGACCCATGCAGGATCACCTCCTCCACCGCCACCACCAGGGCCTTCCCGCGCGCCCTCGCAGTCGCAGTAGTGAACCCTAACTCCACCACCACCACCACCAAGGGCCATCCCTTGCCCTGGTTTATTATGAGTAGCCGCCCCTCGCAGCAGTAAACCCTAACTCTATGGAATTTAATCGCACTCCAAAGCAAGGAAAATATGTAAATTACCTGGAAGAATTGACGGAAGTAGAAGTCGAAGAGAAAGAGAAGGAACCCCCGACTTAGTCGCTGTAGTTCAAGCTTTAACGCCGCCGACGGCTCCGCCACTTTATAAATGGAGCGCGGTCCAGTGCAGCCATGGAAAATATAATTACGGTAGTTGTGAGGGCAACCAACCACTTCATTTTATTTTTGTTTAATTAGTTTGAAAACGACAATTTTCTAATTAAAAATATCGATTCTATAAATTTAGATTAGGTATCACTTTAAGCATATTTACTTTTTAATCTACTATATATTTAAATTTTTAATATATATAATTTTACATAAATAGTAGTGTTAAAACTCAATCCTCACACTTAAACTCGCATCTTCTTCAACCTCTCCTCGCTACTGATAGCCAAGTTTATTTACCATGGTAAATTACTGAGGCAAAAGGTTGCAGCAACTGATTACCAGTTAAAGGGAAGGTAAAAGAAGCATTTCCAGATGCAACTGATTTGACAATGAATTGGACCCCAATTATGTGCGATACATGCAGGGAATACTGATGAGGTTATGCTCATGGATACCACGACTAATATGGCACAAAGCAAGTTGCATCAATATATGCAAATGTATTGCATGGTTTCCAAAGAAGTATTCCACTTAGAGCCATATCCCTCTCTCTCCATACAATATAATGCCAAAAGGTAACAGGAATCTCTTTGTATTTTTCAAACTATAGAAAAAGATATGATAGGATAGAAGAGACCAGCAGTTCAAGAACTTACATTTCAATGGTATATCTGATTTCTTAAGCTATCAAACGAAAGAAGACGAAGAGGGGGGAAAAAAAGGCCTCCACATTCATTATTCAGTTTCAAGCCTCAAAATACCTGCTCCCAGTCCTTGTGACTTTTCTTATCTAAGATGGTATGTGCAAATTAAGAGTAAGCACAGCGAACATAGATCCTGCGCTGAATAGGGGTCCTGCACGAAGGGCAGTCCTTCATTCCCTGCTTCTCATGCAACTCGTTGCATTTTGCACAAACAACTTGATGGGCGCAGGGAAGGAAAACAACCGACCTTTCCTCAGCCAAGCACATTACACATTCTTGTTCACGTTGTATTTCTCCGTTTCCTGATCCTTGGGAATCTAATGCTGCAATCTCAAAATGAGCACTGATGTCCCAACTGAGTGCGGGGATTTTTGTACAACTATTTAGTCTCAATTTTGCAATCTGGCTCTCCAGTCTCCTGATATCATCTTTGTATTTTTGCAAACTGTTTTCCGTCTCTAATATAAAGGTAGCTTCTTCCAATTTGGAAGAAGTTTCTATTTTCTCACGTTCATTCCTCTCAGCGGCGACCTGCGTAACCACTTCCTGTTTCAATTTCTCTTCCTGTTTCCACCTATCCTGTGATGTTTTCCTTCCAAGTGAGAAAATATGCAAAATACATATTCCATCAATTCACGATCAGAACTGTTTGAGAAACAGTTAACATAGGTGAATACGAAGAATACATGAGCGTGAGCTGTAGAAACAAAATTACTTGTTTGGGATCTCCAGAATCTAGCATGGGTGGAATTGGTATCATAACATTTATGTGAATTGGAATCAGGAGTGAAGAGGTAATCTATGCAATCTAATCCATGCAGAATAAAGAGGTTTATTGTACTCGAACTCCATTATTTTCTAGGGGAAAAATGTTACATTGAGCCAAGAATTGCTCCAGTATGTATCAGGATGAGATATTTATATCATTTTAGCACTCACTACTTTGTAAGTACGTGAATTGCAGGTTATTTTTCTATATCAATGAACTCTCGCACATCTTAAACTATTACTGAATACTGAAGTTTTTTTATCTTTCCACAGTTCATACCAAAAATTCATTTCAGGTGTATCTATGACAATATTTGGTATCATCTCCACATGTATTTTTCTTACTTTAGAAAATAATAGAGAGGAGTTCTAAAATAAAGTGGGAATGAGAACCGATTCCTTAGGGAGAGGTGGGAAAAAGTTCCACGATATATGAGCAATATGGTTCAACTTGTAATGTGAATCGGAATTTTATTACAATAATGCGACCACAGCACTCCATTGGTTCTATTTTCACTCCCTAAGTCTGCAGGTTATGAAACTCATCTCTAACTAACCCTACTTAGGTTCCATAATTAACTTTTTTCCTTATTTATTCATTTAGGATCACGTGTGAATCATAAAACTGGCTACCCTTAAAGATTCGACTTAAACATAACAAAATATACAGATATTTAAGTATGAACAAGTACGAACATACAAATAGAGCGCAGCAAGTAACATGATATCTAAAATAACAAATACATGAAGAGAATTTAATTGATTGACGTGAAAATTATTTTTAGTTAGTATCATTTATTAACTAAAAGAATGAATATGTGCCTGGTAATGTCATATATTGGTAAGAATGCTGCCTTTAGGAAACATATCCATTTCTTTGTAAGGGGGGTCCGATCTTATCTGGCTGTTTCTTAGATAATTTTCAGAAGAAAATGGAAAAACATATAATTCCAAAATTGGCAATAATCATTAAGAAAATTATGAACGAATGGTTGGATGACAAACAGATAAAAGAGAATCAACACAGAATGGGGAAAGTGATGACAAAGAGAAGAAATATTTCTGTTAACAATTACCTCGCATTGGTCATGATATTCTTTAGCTTCATCAAACTGCAGCCTAAGCTGTGACAACTTCTGCTTTTCAGCTGCAAGCTCCTCATTAAGCATTACTTTTCCTTTCTCCCAGGAATGCATCTTCTTAAGTGTCATAATCTCCCTCATTGATGCTTCTTGACAATCAGTTGCCAATTCACTAGCACGTATCTTCTCAACTTCCAGTCCCTGCCTCAGTTTGTTGTTCTCATTTTCAAGCCTTGCCACAGTAGCATTTGCCATTTCATACTGTGAACAAGCTTTTGACCATGCATACTCTGTCTCTGAGACCTTCTTCATCATGCTGACTTCCAGATTCTCCTTTTCTTTAAGGAGACGAGCTGCCTCATCTCTTTCTTGCCTTAGGACATCAAGTTCAACTTTGTCCTTGCTCAGCCTACGAGCAGCCTGCATCACCTTTTGTTGTGCCCACTCTGTCCAATCTTGCAGTTGGGTCTTTAACTCTTGAACACGAGGAACTAATTTAACCAATATCTCATCCTTTCCATCCACAGGTGCCCAGTTGGAATTTGCCTGACGGTATACAAAGCTGGAACTACTCTTTGCTGTCTCAAAACTACCATTAATTCCCATACTACCATTGTCACTGCTATTACTAGAAAGTGAAAAGGAATCATCAATATTTGCAGCAGGTAATGAAAGGCTATTGCCAATTTTTTCCACACCAGATGATGAAGTAGAAGATGAACCGGCAGTAAAAGAGAAGCTCTGAGTTATATTTGATGATGATGTTGCCAATTCAGCTGCTTTACCTAGTTTTAGGGGAGAGTTTTTTGGATCAATACTTATGGAGCCCGAAATTGACTTGTTTCTCTTGTCCATCAGTAGGCTAGCTAAGTTGGCATTTTTGCTCAACCTTGAAGCTGATCTATAACCATGAACTCTGCTACTCCTTTCCGAGTGATTTGACCTATATCGACTCCTCGAACTACCTGCAAATGGCTTTTTACCTCCAACAGGCTTTTCTCGTAGAAGAGAAGATTTGGTCAGAGTGTGAGAGAAGAGATTCTCCTCTAAAGATTTATATGATGGTACTAGATTCTCCTTCAAAGGATCTGAACTAGAATTAGAGGAAGCTAAGCTTGGAACACCAGCCAAAGTAGACATTTCAGCTTTAAAAGAACTTTGTGGATACATTAGTTGAGGGTTTATCTTATCAGCAGGCTTACTGATTTGAGGAATAGCAGTAGTGGAAAAATTGGAACTAGTTTCTGAGATTAACTGAGAAGCAGGTGCACATGAAATCTCACTATCGCTGTCCATTGTGCAAGCAAGGGAAAGGTTCATATCGCACATCAACAAGGACCACATTGCATCTCCTTTACTGAAGAATGGCCTCATCTCCCTAAGGACAGTAACCATATCATCCAACAAGTTTTTCTCCAACTTGCTGACCTGCTCAGAGGTGTTCTCTCTCTCAGAAAGATCTACTTCTTTCCCGCTTGCTAAGTACTCTAGAGCATGTTCTGCAATATTGGCAATAGGGTCCTTACAACCATAGCAACGACCAACTTTTATTAGTGCATTAATTGCAATGGAATCTTTATATCCATAAGAAGTGATCTTCCTTATTGCATTTTTGTAAGCCGTGTCCAAGTTACTCAGAAGAAGTTCCTCTAGTTCGGCTTCTGTCATGCCACTCCAATCAGCATCTCTAACCTCTTCATATTCTAGCACCTCTTTGATGTTATGGGTGAGAGCCTTACAAGTATTACAGGTGCTTACATGCTTCTCAAGGTCATGACCACTTAATGAATCAGTTGGAAAAGGTTCAAAGTCATGGTACGAATTTTCCATCAGAGAAGAATCAGATGTGTCAAGGATAGGCGCATCTGTTGGGAACTTTCTCTTATTCCTGCTACACTTCTCTTGGGAAGAGATGGGAGATGACATTAGACTACCATTTGAAGCAACCATTGTTGCCATTCTGGTAGCAGGTGCTGGCACAATTTGCTACCTATACATGAAGATTCCAGAATTGAATGTCACATGGAATATCTGACATCACCAATCAGAAAACAAACAGGAACAATGTATGTAAGATTAGAACAAGGAACTGAAGTTTGCAATCAAAACAATCACACGATCAACGGTAGCATTCGGATTCAACCTATTGTGACGTGAAGCGGATCAGTCTACCGAGCATTAGACGAGAGCAAAAGCCAGAATCAAAGTGGGGATTAAGGCATTCACACGCCGATCTCCAGCATCGAGAGAGTCGATTCCAACAGAAATCCCAAAGAACAAACCAATGAGACAGCGGAAAACGCAGGAAAAACCACACAAAATCATCGAAATAGCACAAATATGGAAAAACTCGCGCACAGAAAAAAAAATCGCATCTTTTCCTCAAGAAAACACATCATCCGAGCAAAATCCGACCTAAATGCGCGATCGCAAGCGGCAGTCCGGATTGAATTCGCAAAAGCACGATCAAAGAACCGGCGTCAATCGGCCGCCCGGACCGGCGTCAAAGGCGAGGAGGGGACGGGCGGAACCGATTGCATGGGCCGCGCGAGGAGGATCGGAGCTTACCAGGATGGATCTAGCGGCGTTCAGATCGATGGTGGGATCGATCGGCGATCATTCGCGGGCGGATTGGGGGCGGATTGGGTCGCGGCACAGAGAGCCTTGGGGAGAAGAGAAAGAACGCCCCCTCTCAAATTGGTCGCTCTCTCACAATTTGGTTGGGCTTGGGGTGGCTGTGAGACAGGAGGGGTATATATAGCATCTGGATTTAACCCCACATATCGAACCATTTAACCCTCAAAAATACTAACTATGGTTAAGTATTTAGCGTTGTGACACATCCAACTCCGGTTAATATTATATCTCCTTTGTAATAAAAATAAATTATATTTTATTTTGATCTAAAATAGTTTATTACACTTTGACCCCTTAATTTTATCGAGTTTAGTAAGTTTATCTAAAACCCTTAACGTGTACATATATTTTTGATCTTTCTAGTTAAGTTTATTATTCTATAAGTACATGTTATTATATATCATACGTTCTATTAATAAAAAGCCGGATGTTATACTTGGTTTAAGCTAACATTGTCTATTGGGTAATGGGAGGGTAAAAATTAAAATAAATAAAGTTTAAGGTAAATTAGGGACAAAGTCCGAGCTTTAAGCAAAAATGTCACTTTTCATTATTTATAATATTAATAATTAAAAGTTTCACACACGTGGCAGACGAAGAGAGGGTAAGGTTTCCAAGCAAGTGATGAATATTTTCTACGATACGGTGGTTTTTGATGTGCAGTATATATTTGTCATGAAATGGAAATAATTTATAGTGATGTATGGATTATTGTTAGATAAGGATAAATTTTAGCATTCAAACTGGATATCAACATAATGAACTTTTTTCAAAAAAATAGAAATTATTTTTTTAAATGAAAAAAAATTAGATTAGGACATTTTGTATTGTCTTAAAATTGCAAAAATATTTACCTTCTCCTTTTCCGATCAACTAAATTAGCTTAGATGGATTTATCAAATTAAAAATTAAATTACTTGCAGTAATTTAATATCTCTTGTTATAACAAATGGAGCATTGTCGTTTTCCAAAAATATTATATATATATATATTGTCATCTTTTAAAGCTTATGAGTCCTCTATTAATTAACTCAGATTAAATTAGAGAAGCTTAAATATCATCATTGATGGCTATAGAAAGTTATCACCTTCTAGAGCTCATGATTCTTATGTTAATTAATTATAAAAAATTAATTTACTTGTATGCTAAAGATATCAATAGTTGTTTTAATTAATTAAAAGGTAAATTACTTTTGCAGATAATAATTTATAACTACCCAAAGTTAAATATTAGTTTTTAATAAATAAACTAAATATTATATTAACTTTTAAGAAGAATATTTAAGCAAAAAATATATTATTACTATAAGAACTAATATAATATTATAACAGTACTAAATATAAAATAATATTTTTTATTTTATTTTTATTTAGCATCGTAAAAATTACTTTATTAATTTGAAAAAAAAAAACTTTATCACTTAACTTATTGCTTACACAATTTTCTTTTTTTTTTTCTTCCCTACATCGATAGGCAAACTCTAGTTATTATAGTAGCCGCATTAAGTATAATTTGACATGTAGTTTGTATTAATATTTATTTTTTGATAAATCAATTAATATGATCATACTATAAATGTAATATTTAATTTATAATAATAATAATAATCGTGCAACATTTAATTCATTATATATTTTTAAAAACCCTCAAAATGATAATAATTAAATAAAAATTTAGGATCAATATTTTGACAATGGTTTGAATTATATCATCAAAATAACTAAGAATAATTCTAAATGTGTTGCAGAATATACTAGAAGAGCTAACAATAGTAAGAAAACATCTTATGCATGTTATATTGAATATATATATAAATTGGAGTCGAGCTTGGAGTATATGAAGCAATTCACCAATTTAAAAAAAACTGTATACCTGGGCTCCCGGCCATGGGCCGTTCCGGGTCTAATCTTGCAACGCAGTTAACCTGGTCAAGCCTAACACGAGCCCAATCCGTGCCATGTCGGGCTAAGTTTGTGGCCCGGCCGAGCTTGAGACGAGCTCAATCTTGGCTTACGGGGCCGCGTCGGCGCCGTCTTTTTTTTTTCTTTCTAGAGATTTTTGGACTGCATCAATTTAATCCTTCAATTTCTTTTCTTTTTCAAAGAATAATTATTTAAAGCCCAAACATTATTTTAACGTGATTTAGTTACTGATAAAATAACTAAAAATATATATTGGGAAAAAAAAGGGGTAATCTGTCCGAACAGTAAAATAATGCAAACCGCGATTGTTTTTTGATATCGCAGATCAAAAGTTCCTGGATCTCTCGATCACTCGGCTTCTCGATCGAAGCTTCGATCCCCATCCCACCATCAAGCCGAACCGCAGTGTGGATTAGCAGCAGCAGCAGCAGCAGCAGCGGAGAGATGGGAAATCTGTCGGTGGCGTTCGATTCCAATTCCGGGCAGATAATCTTGGTCGCCCTCCTCCTCATGGTCGCCTCCTTCTACGCCGGCACCCTCTTCGCTCCAAGAACCATTTCCTCCTCCTCCTCCTCTGCTGTCCTCCGGTCCGCCCCTTTCCATGAAGGTACGATCCTGCTCTCCGCTTCAATGCAGAAACCGCTTAGATCCGACATAGTGACCGCAGCTTCTGGCTTGCAGGCCAAAGCCGGTTCCCCAACAGAGTCGCCCTCACTTATAGAACGAAGTCGATTTCGATTCCGCCGACGGGGGTCAATGCCTGTCCGATCGAGTACAACGAACACATTCCTTGCCATGATGCCAGCTACACGCAGACCTTGCTGAAGAGTTTGGATATCTCGAAGAAAGAAGAGCTCGAGAGTCATTGTCCGCCCCCCGAGAAGCGATTGTTTTGCTTGGTGCCCCCGCCGGTCGACTACAAGCTACCAATAAGGTGGCCCACGAGCAGGGACTACGTGTGGCGCAGCAACGTGAACCATTCGCACCTTGCTGAGGTCAAAGGGGGGCAGAACTGGGTGCATGAGAAGGGGAAGCTGTGGTGGTTCCCAGGGGGCGGCACTCACTTCAAGCATGGCGCTACCGAATATATCGAAAGGTGACCTGTCCATCTGAACGTCTTACAGTCTCACACATTTTGGAATGTAGCTTGAAGTTGACCTCTTGCCAGTAACCCTATTTAGGAGAATGTTTCTGGTGTGTTAAAACATTTTTTTCTGTGATCACCAAATTTCGAATTGCTCAGATTTTGTAATTGCTGAACGCAGGCTGGGAAATATGACAACTAATGAAACAGGTGATCTCCGCACAGCCGGAGTTGTTCAAGTTTTGGATGTTGGTTGTGGTGTTGCCAGCTTCTCAGCTTATTTGCTTCCACTGGACATCCAGACTATGTCATTTGCTCCAAGGGACGGCCATGAGAATCAGATTCAGTTTGCATTAGAGAGAGGAATTGGTGCTATGATTTCAGTTCTAGCAACAAAACAATTGCCATATCCTCAAAACTCATTTGAGATGGTCCATTGTTCGCGGTGCCGTGTTGATTGGCATGAAAACGGTAAAGTCCTCTCCTAGTTTTGATTTGGAATTCTTGCATTAGATTTTCACCAAAATTTTGTTTATGACAAGCCAAAAATATAGAACGTCATTTCGAACATGCCAATTTAAATAACTTCTTTACGAAACTCTTACCTATTGACTTGTTTATTTTATTCATGGGCATGCCCTTATCTGCATGTGACCAGCCAACGGCTGCTTGGTTAGTGCCAAGATTATGAGGATCACTAAGATCACCTAAGTTTCAGCATCAGTTGACAAGTTTGTGTTTATTTCGAATTCTGCTTATTGGATTCTTGAAGTTTACATGCACTTTTAATTTATAGGTGGACTAGACAAGTACTAATCCATATCTGGATTGTCTTTGTGATTTGAAAGCCAGAATGGAAAACACAAATTATTAATGTTTGCAAACATTGCTCTAGGTAGTTAAGAAGTGGTTGGCTAAAGGGAATAGATCATTGCTTGACAGAATCCCATAATCTTAGATTAAGGCTCCAGTTGAAACACATTAGTTATTTTAAGATTTTCTTTTTGCTCGTGTGAATTTCAAGCCAGTGAACATATAGCGTGATTTTTTAAATTAGTTTTGGTACAATCTGCACTTGTGCATACGATTTTATATGCCATAAGCAAATCTTATTTTCTTCTAACAGTCATTAAGAAATTAAATGTCAATGTGTGAAAATTTTGGATTCAATGGCTTTTATCTGATTGAATTTCTAGATTTCTCACTGGCTTGCTAATTTAGCATTTAATTTGGTAAAATATCTTCTCACTGTATTTGTCACCTGAGGTGATCCAGGTGTGTTATACTTCTACCGCATAGCCTAAAAATTCTGGGATAGTCTGTAGTGTATCTTGGCATCGATATTCCAATGCTTGGATAATTCTTGAGGCTTTTGCTGGGCTTTTTCATATATGATTTCAATAGTATTAATGTCCTTTAAGCACCCTCTGCAGTCAATATTATTTTCGACATAAGCTTCACTGTGTTAAAAACTACATATTTCATTCATTTTGGTCTCGCAAGTTTAATAGTGTATAGATATGACTAACTTGGATCGGAAGATTTCAGATGGCATACTGCTCAAAGAGGTTGACCGGTTATTACGGCCAAATGGATTTTTTGTCTATTCTGCTCCACCTGCATATAGAAAAGACAAAGAATTTCCTACGATTTGGGAGAAGGTATTCAATCTGACCTCAGCAATGTGCTGGGAACTCATTGCTCAGAAGGTCCAGACAGCTATATGGCTCAAACCAGAAAATGATTCATGCCGACTGAAGAATGTAGAGAGGAACCTGTTAAATGTTTGTCAACCAGATGACGATTCTGTTCCTTCGTGGAGAAGACCATTAAGGAACTGCCTGAAATTAAACGTTGAGCAATCAAACTTTCAGGAACTCCCTCCTAGACCTGAACGTCTTTCTGTATACTCAAAAAGTCTGGAGAAGATAGGTTTGTTCGCTTTTCCTTTATGTTATTTTGATATAATACCTTGATTGTACCTCACAGCCCATCACACAGTTCTAATAAAGAAAATGGATGTTCAGGGAAAGAAAACAATATCTTAGATAATTGAGGGCATTGCATTGTGCTATTTGACTATATATTTTTTGCATTTATGTGCACATAGCAGATTAGTAACTGTGGCACACTGTCCAAAGATAAACAATTCACAATTCTGTTTCATAGCATATTTTTTCCTTCTTATAGTACACTTTCGTAGTTGTTTTCTATTTGAAATTCTCATGGAAACTTATTTCTCATTATTATGCTTGCATTGCACATTATTGCAGTAAAGTAGAAGGTAGCATCCTTTCATCAATATTGTTTCAGTGAGACATAGCACTTTAAAATCTAGAATTTTGTATTAAGAATGGAAAAATTGCGTCCAACTGAACATCATAAATTTGTAAAGGCCATCATTTAAGAGTGAAGATCAACAATAACAAACATAGAAAAAGAACGTTATGTTTGTGGCCCATCTATTCATTAAATGAACTTGCAAATGAAAAACTGATGTTTATCATAAGCATGGTATACTGATTACACCATCTAAGTTATTATTTGATTTTTAGGTCAAATTAAAGATGTGAATCCTAGATTAATATTTGTGTGAGTATTATTTATGTCGTTGATCTTTCTTCTACTAGATCTAAGATTAGCAATATCAAAATGACTTGACTTTGTTTCTGGGCAATATTAATGGACTGATGATGATCTATCACAAATATTCGCTTATTTGTGTTGAATGAGAATGAACAGGATTTACACATTCAATTTCACTTCCATTTCCAGTTCATCTTGGTTTACTACATTTAGTTAAAATCTGCTATTATTTTCAAGATTGTTTTTTACTGCCACATATCAAATATATTTCTTGTTCTCAATAGGTGTCACTCCAGAAAAATTTGAAATGAATGATAAATTTTGGCAAGAACAAGTTCGCCAATACTGGAGATTGATCAGCGTCAACAAGAATGAGATTCGTAATGTCATGGACATGAATGCTTATCTTGGTGGATTTTCAGTGGCATTGAGTTCATTGCCCATGTGGGTAATGAATATTGTTCCAGCAACAATGAGCAACACCCTGTCTGCTATTTATGACCGTGGGTTAATTGGTGCTTTTCATGATTGGTGAGATGTTGTCAACTTTTTATCTACTGCAAATGATTCATCATAGTTGTAGCTCAAATTTTTTATTACAGGTGTGTCCCCTTCTCAACGTACCCGCGCACATATGATTTGCTCCACGCGTTTCATCTTTTCTCTCAGTTCAAAGGCCGTGGCGAAGGTTGTGATATAGAAGATATTATGCTAGAGATGGACCGCATAATTCGTCCTCGGGTATCATTTTTTTTAATGGTTTATTCTTTTCAACTTTTCAGCTCATTGATGGTACCATGAAATCCTTTAGTTTCTTTAAAGAAAAGTTTGTGAGTCAACGATATGCTGATTATATCCTCTTTCCGAAGTATGGTCACCCTGAAATTTCTCATGAGAAACAAAACAAGTTGAAAAGCATGAGATATATTATTGATCTTTAATTGGTTGCTTTACAAAGTAAAGGTATTGGTCTTGAGTTGGTAGCTGCCATGATATCTAGTATTGATAAGCATGAATGCTCCTAGAGTTATGAATTTGGCCTAAATTTCCTGTGTCATTTTATGACAAGAAATACTGCTTACATGATTATTAGGAAGATAACTTAATATGACGGAATTAGCCTGTTTACAGTATCTATATAAATTAGGATAAAATTATATTTTCAGTCAAGTTCGATGATAGGAAATGAATGATTTGAGTAAGATCTATTTCACATTTAGTAGATGATAGCATGTAGGCAAGATACACAGGTAGGCCACTTAATTTTTTGTTAATCATAAAAAAATCCTTTATGCTAATTATCTATTTAGTTGTCTAAATATCATTATTGACATGCTTAATCCTATCATATTACGCTATCCATCCAGGGGTTTGTCATCATTAGAGATGATGAATCTGTCATCTCAAAAATAAAAGATCTCGCGCCCAAGTTCCTCTGGGATTTCACATTGCATACGCTGGAAAATGAGGAAAAGAAAAGAGAGCCTGTGCTCGTTTGCAGGAAGAAGTTTTGGGCTATAGTTTGAGGTATGCTGGAGAAAGCTGTTTAAGATTCTTCTCAGGTTTCTTTCTACAAACCATCTAAACTTCTTTCGTTATGCTACAACGACAGATTTAGTACATTTCCTTGCTTCACCAAAGATGCTGTGCTTCTAAATGAGGTCAATATCACTGGTGAAGTCCTGCTGGAAATTTTAGACACAAGTTTTAAAGCATGGAGATAAAATCCATGCAAATTGAATTTGCGAGACTTTCGAGAACAAATCATATAGAAGAGGTGTCGGGTTGTGCAGGTTGGACAGAAAGGCCACAAGCAATGCGAACCAAGGCAGGGTTGTGTGGGCATCTCTTGGTTGGGGAAGTCTAGGCATTTATTGTGTTTGACGGCAAATTTTGGTCATTTGTATGGTCTGCCAGCTTCAGGTTAAGTCGATAAATGGTGTTTCTTTTATGATATATTTTTCTTAAGTTTTTTTGGATAAACAGGGCAAATGGTCCTGCACCTTGTGCGTGCCATAATCAATTCGTGTTGAGATTAGATGATTCATCTTTGCTGTTAACTTTGTTTTGCACACTCCTTTTTTGGCAAATGTTTAACCCTTCCCAAACAAATAACTTGGCCTTGATTCTTAATTTAACTCCTATAGTTTGTTTTATTTTAATTTAACCTCATAATTTGTATTCACTCCTATTATGGTTTTTTTTCCTCTGCATTTGATGTGAAAGAAAAAGACCAAGAAAAAAATCTAAGCATGCTTAATTGTCAATCTTCATTGAAATAATTTTTAATCTAAGAATAATTTTTCTTAGATTTTTTAAACTTAATTACTTAAAATAAATAAATATTTTAAATAATTAATCATAAAATAAATTAATTAAATAAAGTTTTATCAGAATAAAGATTATATATAATTTTCACTAAAATAAAAAAATTAAAACATTTTTAGTAACTAAATATCCTCTCAATGAACTATTAAGAGAAAAAGATTTCCTATTAATGTCCCTGTGCAATGTGAAGATTATATGCAGACCAACAACTCTGAACTAACCATCCGGCCCAGCCAAGGGACACCAAAATCGTCCAACTCTGGTTAGCCCAGACTGATCTGGGCCAGATCAACCTACATGGCCTGGACCAACCCATACCACGTGGGTAGGGCAACCCGATCAACATGCGGGAATTTGATCAGTAACTTGATAACGAGATTATACATTCCCATTTAAAGAGAGTAAGAACAAGGGATATATACTTCCAATGCAAGATTTGCTGCCTCTTATGCCGATTATTCAGTTTAGTAACTTTCGCTATGATGCTTTAAGTATGAAGAAGAAATCCACTATGTATCAGTAAGTCTATTCATTAAAATACAATAACACCCATAAGAAAGAAAAGAAACCTCATCAAACTCTTCAATCCCCTCCTAATTTCAAAAATTTTATAAGTACAAACATATGCTTAACCAGATGACTTGGGGATTTTGAATTGCTTTTTAAGAAACTGGGAAGCCTCGGAATCACTTCTATGGCACAAAATCCTCAGAAGAGTTTTGGAATCAGCTCCAAATTTGCTTCTGCCTCCTTGAGTGATGTCTTTCAAGTCATCAATCAGAGCACGGGTCTGAAAAATATTAAGAATGTTACTGCGACGAAACTGAAAGGGATATCCAAAATAGAACGTTGAAATTCTAGATATATCTCTTCAAAATGTATGGATTTTCCTACTCACTAGACTTGATTTACAAAGCGGAATAATGTCGCACAAACTGTTTAAATTAACGGGATCCATCAAATTTGCTTTCTCAGAAAAATGTGCTTTCAACGTGTTGAATTTCACTATCATTATTTTAATTTTTCTTTCTTTCTTAGCATGGAAAAGAAAATAATGGATCACCTCATAGCCAAGTAACTTTATTACTGGTCGAACACGTGACACTAGATTCTCAACAGTTCCACGTGGCAAGCCATCTCCCCCAGATATGAAGAACTCCTGCACACACACAAAATAGAAACGTTACAGTTCATAACAAATACATCCAAAGACAAGAATCGAAGAGTTGGGAGTTAAATCATCAAAAACTAATTGAAGATCTTGCGAGTAACAACTAATCATGAGCTGTGGAACGACACACCGAATATATCGTTAATACATATCCAGAAAGCTGGAAATCGTACCTTCAGGATTTCAAGATCATCTTCAACTAACTTCGCATCACTAGCAACGAAGACACGTGAAGAGCCCCCATCAAGTATTACCCGCAATAAGCCATCCTTCGAAAAGAATTATTTCATGAATCAAAAACACTCTTGACAGTCAGGCTTCGTGCAAAGTAGGATGCAAAAATTACCAGTGACGCTTGAAGGAGTCCTGTGACAACACGGTCCCTGAGTGGTTCAATAATGATATCACAAAGCTGGTTCAGAACCTACAAATTCAAGAGTAACATTTACCACAGAACCATGAGTGGTTAGCTAGGGCAAATTTGATAACTAAAAGGTGAGGAAATGGATCGTAGAAATCCCCACTTGAATAAATGTATCAATTAGGACAAGTGACTAGTTATAAGGTAAGAAATTATGCCATTTAATCTGTTAATTATCTCAATTTGATTGCTAGCCTCTGAGGTAATTAATAGTTAGCTCAGACAGGAACCAATTTGTAAGTGGTTGCCGTAATATTTTTTCATAAAAGGTTTTGAACATGCAACTTTCAGCATTGAATCTCACCACTCTTAGCCAACTGAAAAACACTCGCTTCTAAGTAGTTGGCATAATGTTGGTAGTTGAAGATCAATGTTACCCAAATTTCAAAGTTCTATTTATCAAGCAGATGAACCATCATCATGTCAATTGTGTGGTAAGAGCATGTGCACGCCCATGCATCTGGCCCTCTTCGGAAACTAAATGTTCTTCTATAAAGTGTCTAAGACTTTCATATGTTATGTAATCAGTTACCTATAGTCATGGCATGGATATTTCCGGAATTGAAAAAAAATAATATCTAGCAAGGATATCACCTAAATAATGTCCTTACTACACACAAGCATCTCTTTCCATGCCATCATTTACTCTACAGGGATATTGATCATTTAAAGACCTTGCCTTCCTCAAAAGGATGAACACAGTCCCTAGAAAACAGGCATATAACCTTGGAGCTAAAATCTGTGATATAGACACAGCCAAAATGTATCTAACAGGTATATAACTTTTCATCAAGCAAGAATATACTTGGAAAGGTATTGTATCCTTTCATTCGGTCAACATAATTTGGATATCCACGTCTCTGAAAATCTCACAGTCAAAAGATTATCCAAGATGATTGTCTTGTTCCTGTGCCTTATAACTCGAAACATATGTAAAGAATAAAGCTGTAAATTTTTTTACCTAATGGCTACCTATGAAGAGGCAATTGTCCTGTTTTTGGTATTTGTCATTCCACAAACTTTACTAAATTTTACAGCATATTATCCTGAAGTTCAATAATGGAAAAGTTAAATGTTAACTACCTCAAAATTTAACTTAGGAACACACTCTCTCAGAATAAAAGGAAAAAGGCAGTAAGAGCTATTTCACATCCGTTTCTCATTATTCAACTAAATGACAAAATCACACACAACACGAGAGATCCATGGAGGCATCAAGATCAACTCCTCCTGTAGTTTGAGAAAAACTCAATAACTCCAGAAACTAGTCAACAACAAAATCCAGTGCAAATCATTTAAACACTAACTGTTCGTTAATTATAACTGTACTCAAATGTCAATTTGCATCTTAATTACTAACACATGGATAGCTTACCGAATCAAAAGAATCAATAAGTAACTCCAGTCTGGCTTGAGAAACGTTATGCTTGTATAAGTTTTCAATAAATGCCTCTCTCAAATCCCAAAAAATGGTCTTTGTTCCTGAAGAAATCATAAAAGATGAGTCTAGCATCTAACTTGAAACTCCATAACTTGGAGTAAACAGACAACATGAAACGTACCTGAAAATTCACATATCTTATCAATAGCTGCATTCATATCTTTTCTACTTCCATCAAACACATTACTCATGTTTGAGTTAAAGCTTTTAGACTTCTCATTCATTGACCGTCCTAGATATGAATTGACAAATAGCAACTAAGTCATATCCCCTTTCATGAATTCACATAATGTTTATTGTCTATACATGAGAAACAGTTCGTTATCATCAAATTGATTATATGGAAAAGCTAAGTAATAATCCAATCCATTTTATTTATAGGTGCACAAGTCTTTTCATTAAAGGAAAGACAATAACTGGCTCGGGTACGCAGCAAAGCACTCAGGAAATGCAAGTATATTTGTGGCTCCTCATGTTTTGAGTTGATGCTTGCACGTGTACCGAGAAGTACCAACAAGCACCACCCAATCTGTAAAGAGAAATTTTTTTAATTCCCATCATTTTTCTCTTTGTTCACAGAGATTCTTGTAACTCAGACTCTGACCATCCCAAGTTCGATTCTGCAGCCAGCAGGATGGTAAATCCAGAGTCACTACTCAGTATACCATAATTTTCTCAAATTTGGAACATACTTTAAAATCCAAATCACCACAAACCATAGCAGCTGAATCTTGCAGATTTTTCTACCAAAAACTAATCAGGGAGCTTCTTTTCTTGAATACGGTGAAAAAAAAACATAACTTTCTATCCATTAATTGAATGCAAAGAGACTTCAGTGCATTTGCAAGTAACTCACAGGTACAACTGCAGTTCCTTAAAATTTAGCATTCCTCTAGCAATCAAATTTTTCCACCAATCAATTTGGCAATGTTTTAGAAATATATTGGGTCCTCTAATGAATGAAAATCATAACTTGATCAAACTACAAATAAATTGTCTGCTTTTCCATAATCCAGTAGGTACTAGAGCTATGTCACTTGTACATGCCCCCACATTTTTAAAAACAACACGTAGTACTAGTAAAATCTCCGTCTCAACGATTGTTTACTCACGTGTTAATATTTGAAAGCCTAAACATCGTTTTCATATTACTATAAAGCTACGAATTAGCAATTTTGTAAACAACCAATAAAAAATTCTAAAATAGTTGAATATAAGACAACTTCATGGCATCAATTGGAAGTAATATAAACTGTAATAACTTTCCAACAAATAGTTGAATAGTACACAACATCCAAGTTAAAAGTGTTAAAGAAAAGAATCATGTTGAACGCAAGCCACATATAAATAGAATATGTATGCACAGAATGATACATCTAGAGACATACTGATGCTAAAATTCTCTTGCTTCTTCCTTGTCCAGCGCTCTTGAATACTGTCCTCCAATTTATTTAATTGAGTGATGGCATACTGTTTAAGGAAAGTAAAATATAAAAAACATATTGCAGCCATCTGAATCACATTAAGACTACCAGAAGTAACCTACTACTGAAAATAGACAATTTCAACAGCTTTCCGTTTTCCATGCATATGTCTAGTATCAAGTTGCAATCACTTGAAAGTATACAAAACAAAATCTTTTCAACCATTTAAAGGATAGTCATCACACGAAGTTACTAAGAGACATTAACAAACAGGAAAAAAAATTGTATGTTTTCGTAATACAAATTCAGCAGTCAAAAATATTTTATGCTATAAATAACATAATAAAATGACTTAAGCAATTAATAAACATGTAATTTTAAAAAGGAAATAAACAAAAAGGTATTATAACAAAGTAAAAGGAAATAAACAAAGGAAATAATCAAGCTATAACAAAGTAAAAAAGGAAACAAAAAAGGAAAAAATAAACCAAAACGTTGCCATGGCAGACAGAGTAAAATACGTTTCTTGCTCAAAAAATGCACCTCAGTGCTAAAATTTAGAAAAAGAGATAACAACGGAACTCACATGTAGAGTATTTAATCGCACACAAAGTTTTGTGGTTGTCAGGGGACTTATTTGACTTGATTTCTTATCTTCAGTCAATCTAATTTCTGCAACTTCTTTCTTTACAAAAGCCTTAATTCCAATTTCCTTCTTGTATCTAGTGAGAACAGGTTCAGGTGGTATCAAATCCTCTTTGTTAACTGTAGGAAACAAAATAACAAGTTAAAATATAATAGCAAATACAATGAAACTTCTCTATTCATAAAAAAATTAAAATACAAGGAAGCTGATACTGAAATTTGAAATCAAATTTGGTAACAAGGAAACAATTGCATATAAGACCTGCCTTGAGCTGGCATCTCTACTTTTTTTTTGAAAGATAATATTGCATTCATTTCACCATTCTGAAATGATACAATCTATCATCCAAAAGGATGTAGGATGTACAAAGGAAAACAACAGAAAACTAAAACACAAGTAAGGACATATAACACAAAATAGGAGAGGCAAAAAAATATCTCCTATACTTCCCTGAAATCAAAATACCCAAAATTTGAGGTATCGGTAGCTCATGGTGGCTTGTGAGTATTGAAAAAAGTTAGGGATATGTCTACTTAGTTTCCACATTGATACATATTTATACCAATCGGTAGGCAAATGTAATAAGTTAACCACCAAGAACAGAAATAGGGAAACAAATAAGCAACAATCCTAAAACACAGAGGGAAAGAATCCCAAAGGATAGCAGGGAATTAATATATAATCTGTAATATATGCCAAAAAAGTCAAGAGAAAAAGAATATAACACAAACAATGATAAGTAACATTGCTTGAAAATTCAAACTTCAATATTCGGTCTCCCATATCATGAAATGCATATTGGGACTGAAACTAGAAACGTATAAATGATTTAAAAATAAATTAAAACCAAGATTGCTAAGGGTGCATTCACTTCTGCTAATATACCATGGTGACATCTTGGTTACATATATTTCTTATTTTCTTGAAATTAGATATGCAAGCAAAATGAAGTTTCAGATCACGGGCATAGCCACTTTGCTTGCTTACTGTGCACAATGGCACTACCTTGACCCCTCACAGGTCACCTTAACCAAGGAGTTATTTTAAGCGGAATCAAATTTCACACATAATTTTTTCTTCCAATGGTTTCAACAATATAAACAAGTGATTTTTTTCAATTTATGTTCAGAAACAAAAAAGTCAGTGACCAACTTGAAAATTATCTTTGGATTCTAAGGAGAAAGATTGCAGAGAGCACTCACCTAGCTTTTCCATGACCCCTTGTGTATAAACTTGAAATGTATTATCTAGACCACGACAAAGGCTGCTCAATTCTCCAATACCCATTGGTACTTTAAGAGCAAAAAATTGATCGACTGTCTGCATTTAGAAGTTCCACAATTACAATATAATCAAAATTTAAATATTTTGTTGCTATGATCTCTTTTTTCCTTAACAAATAGACAATTATTAAGAAAGGATTACTAGATTAAGCTCATGATGATTTCATAGTCAGGGTGATAAAATAGAAACAAAAAGACAACCATATGTTACATCATATGAGTTACATCATTGTGATAAAGAGTGCAATTCTCTTAAAAGATTTACTCTCAGAAAATGTTGGCATTTAACATCAAACATGTGAAAACATTCCAAGGACAAATGCACATTGTTATTTGTATAGTACACAAACCAACATATCAGGAGCATAAGCTCACTGAGAAGGTCTGGCAAGATTTGTTTACATGCTTCCAGTCAGGAAAACCCAAGTCCATAGGTATCCAAGAGATCTAGAACACTCGTGTTCAGGTTACTCTTTCACCATAACTCAATATGTTTGAGCACAGTGCATTCTTAGAGCTTAAGTTCAAAAAAAAAGTGCATTCTTAGAGCTAAAACACAGACAGACTTGTTTAAACTATTCTCTGTACGTACTCTTGACTCTTGACCAATCTTTAAGTTATCCATCAGATCTTTAGAGTGCAATGTCATGCACAAAAAGATGTTATCAAATACTCTCAAATTAAACGACTACACTTCAGGAAGTCAAAAGAACATCTGGTGTCTGTTTTTTTTTTTGAAAGATAATATTGCATTCATTTCACCATTCTGAAATGATACAATCTATCATCCAAAAGGATGTAGTATATGAAAGAAAATAATAGAAAGACTAAATACAAGGCAGTGAGAACATATAACACAAACTAGGAGAGGTCAAAATATCTCCTATAACACATCTGGTGTCTGTTAATGTGAAAGATTCAGAACAATCAAAGTAAGCACTCTTTAGTTAAGTAAATAGAGTGAAAAATTAAGAGGCTATGCAATTAGTGAATCATTAGACAAGCAAATTTGAGAATCTGACTGAAGGTATTAGTTGCGAAGTTGGAACAATTCCACCCATAATTCACTTCTCTTTGGTGCATTGTAGAACACTAGGTATAGGAACAACAGGGCATAACAAAGGACAACTCAATTCAGAGTTGTGGGAAGATGGCCGCATTACACTGGTTTAATATCGTCCTCTTAATTCAAAATCTAAAGCATTTATTTTCCATTTTAAAAAATTAACTATATTCCACTGAACAAGAACGTGCTGGGAAAAAATTAACTTAAACATTTATTTTCCATTTTAAAAAATTAACATTCTCAGCCCACTTATTCTACTTCGCTTAAACATTTGTTGTCGGAGTAGATCAGCTTATTTTGGGGGGCACGGAGATTTTTTCACTGCCTTCTGGAAGCAATATGCCAAGAAAAGTTTCACTTGAAATTCTCTGAATGGAACGGAAGTGGCATAACAGCTAAATGGCCTTATGCTTGTCAGTCAAGGCGACGACTCAAAGAGCAAAGAAATGGATTTTGCCAAATTTATTCGATCAGCTTCTGATCGTTGTCTTACAGTTACTCATTCCTACAAAAAAAAATCAGTTCTAGCTTTTTAACATTGAGATCCATCTGTTTTACATGTAAATTGACCTCCTGGGACTAGTGAGGAGGTTCTTTAAAAGGGTCGAAGATGATATTTCAAATTTTAAAATCACTTGTGATGTCGGTCTGGTAGAATTGTCATATCAAAATTCTTATGGGGGAAGGCACTTTTTGGAGTTCTACAAAGAAAATGCAGCTTTTAATTTAACAAAAAAAAGCAGCAGCAATATTTATTATCATGTATAGCCAGCATTAATAACATATCAACATGAAAAACTTTATTTTGGCAATTTTAAGCAAAGGGCAAATCTTCTTCGATAATCATACAAAAATATCCAGATGAACTAGTAAAATCGATATTTTTTTATGATGATAACTGATTTTTGTAGAGAACTTGTGAAAACCAAATAAAAAATACCCATAGTACTTAAAGATGCCAAAACCAGTAGAGATGAAAATAAAACAACAGATAAAACTATTAAAAGAGTTACTTCACTGATTTAATGATTCCGTGCATATATTTACATCATGATTAAGGCTTGAGGAACTAGCAGGTAAATCATCAATACTGTCTCTTGGATACATAACAGGTGACTCATTTTTCAATATTATCCATAAACATTCGATTCTTAGTTTCTCATCGACTGCAGTTATCTACCTGTTACCGTATCTGTGTATCTTTGACTTGGTGCTCTACTGTAACAACTATGACAAAGAATATATATAATTTCTAATGTTAGGTATGCCCCTGAGCATAGTGACTATGCTATAGGAAGGCTATTTAATGTCTCTTACATACTTTGACCTAGTTCAGATTCTAATCATACATGCAGATATTTTGAAACCGTCAACAGTTTTCAAAATAACATTTTACTGTAAAGAACTATCCCATATAATGTCCTTCCTAATATACACTTTCTGCCAAACAAGAAGCTTTAAGTATTGATCGAACCTCTTCAATTATTCTATAAACTTCAACAATGGAACTTCCATGTCGCTGCTGAGGTGATATAGGCTCCCAATCCTATAAAAGATAATTCCATGTGGTTATCAGTACAGCATTTAAGCAAATAGTAGAAGCAAAAGGTTTGATTTATGCAGGAAATTCAATGTGGGATAGACAGACTCAAAACATCCCATATGCTGAAAATTACATATTTTGAAGGCTGCAGCTCATGAGAACCAAAGAACTGGATAAATGAACTGCTAGACTAAAACATCCCAGATAGATAACACCACAAATGATCAATACTTGCTGAATTTTAGTGGAAGAATGTTAGTGGTAGAAGATGAAGTTTCCTTGCAAAAACTGGCAATATGCTACTAATTTATACAATTTGACAAATATAGAAACTTGATTTACCTCCTGCTGAACAGCCCGCTTGACCCACGCTATAATTCTGTCTAGCTGTGCATTCACCCACCTCAAGACCAAAGTACCAGATATCTTTTCAACCTAGGGAAAAAAGAAAGAGGGGTATTAGATAGCTCAGTTGGCAGTTAGAAAATAGGGACCAAGACAAAAAATTCATGGCATCTGATTCCCTAATTTACAATTCTTCCAAAATTAATCTTCGTTGTAACATATTCTAACATGAAAATAATACGGATCAATATAATACTAAAAATGAAACAAAAATTACCTGAGATAGCAGCTAAAACGAATTTTGAACTTGAAGAGAATTCCATTTCTGTGTTGATGTATCATAATTGTGAAGGATTTGAAGTGTCTAATTGCAAGTGTCAGACATAAAAGTATACCAAGGGGACTGCTAACTGACCCTAGCATTTCGCTAGCTATTTGAGACTTGTCGATTTAATTATTTCCTTAAGCAGAGTGTAATGAATATAGAAATATAGATTGAGTCCTTCCATCATATCATAAGCTTTTGTGATAAATGCTAACTCTATCAAACTTAGCAGATGCTATATCCTAAGTTGTGCTATCAAACATGCTGTTTTAAGGATAATCAATATGCCAGGATATATTAACTTCCAAAACAGAGAATTCAAGTGAACTTAATGAAACTGGAAAGAAAATAGCTAATTCTTGTACTTGAACATAATTGGAAGAGGCAAAAAAAAAGAAAATTAGACAATAGGAGATGAAGAATGATAACAATCAAATTAACACCTACCTGATATAGAGCTAATTTTTTTCTGCAGTAATCATCCAGACCATCCTCTCCAATTGAAGAAGCAATTATTGACATCACATACTGCTCAAGACTTTCAGTTATTGGGAAAACAGACACAACATCCTCTGTAAGATGCTCAGCACGAGCAAGAAATGGTTTCTGGCACCATATGTAAAATTAAGATCCCCAAAGCTCCACTAATTGCCATCTAAATAGCATATTAGAAAGAAATGCTAAGGAACATAAGAAGTCATTAGGTGCTAACTTACCAGCTTAATGCCATAAAATTTATGGACTAAGGAAGCAGAGACAACTGCGGCCTTTGAGTACCATCGAGACAGTATAGGCACAAACATGTTTGTCTCTTTCTTTAAGAGTCTCTTTGTCTCCTCCGCCAGACATGCCAAAGCATGTTCATGTCCTGTATCTGCCCTAGCTTCAGCAGCATGTGAGATCTGTCGGTAATAAAATGAAGCAAAAGTTCATCAATATCAAGTATAAACTGTTCTAGTAAAGTTCACTAAAAATATTTTATGTCAAAGAATTAGTGAAAAAATTTGGCATTGCCACAGAAGACTTACTCTGGCAAAAGCATTTTTAATAGAAGAAGAAATATATGTTTCAATCTGGTCTTGATCCAATGAGTCTGTAGCCTGCTTCCAAAGCATTTAATTCAAATTAAATTTGTAGAGAATCCAGTGGAACTTTTAAGTTTTATCAACTATTTTGTTTGGTATTCAGTATGCTAGAAAGTGTGACTTCTATAAATATACTGCACACAAGAAGTTCTAATCTGGTGGTGAATATAATTATAGAACCATAGGAAGCTTTGGAAATTCTGTGTTGAATAACAGCAATATACACAAACTTGCTCATTTTCTTCAAGTAAGATCCTTCGGGTAATCATTGCCACTGTAAGTACATCTGCCATCATAGATGATCCCTGAAATTAATATAAAAAACATAAATTGAGCGTAGCAAAAGACCAAAGATAATAATAGAACAGCAAAACTGAAATAGAAAGATCCCAAGTTCAACAGCAAAACTTCTGCCACAGTTTCAAAAGTCAGGATATGACAAAAGGAAGTAGCAAGCTGTCACAAAAGAATCCCAGACACACTTCACCAGAATCATATGGTCCATTTACGCATTTGATATATGTACAATGTTCAGGGATCATCCAAGACCAAATAACTAGTGAACTCAGAAGCTTCAGAACTTTCATAGAAAAGCAACATAATATTGTTGTCTGTCTCTTGTGATCAAGATATTGATTAATGGTCCTACAGACTAGTCACTATACAAGGAAGAGTAACAATATAGCATACCTAGAAGAAGACTGGAAGAACAATTAGAAACAATGAGGAGGAGATAAAATTGATAGCCTAAGATATGGACAACTTACATTCAACAATTGATCATCATAATTTCAAGAAGTTCATAGACTGGCATACCTCTGAAAAGTGAAGATGGTAGTCTCCAAGCTTCTTATCAACCCATTTCTGAATTGGTAATAAAAAAGACTTGAAAAATGTGAAATCTCTCCAGCCACTCTCACTTTCAACTGAACAACAGAGACTTTTCAAGTGTAACCTTTCTTGTGGACCCCGTTGCTCCTTCAGGGGTATCTTCCTTAAGTGCTGAATGACAAATTGCAGGAGGTTTTGTTCACCTGTAACAGCAAACTTAATTTGACAAAATAAACTCTAGTTAGGCAGTTTAATAGGTAAGATAGTGCACCAAGGATAAAATGGTAATATAAACCTTATGTGTAGTTATGAAGTATGGAGAAAAATAAAAAAATATACAACAAAGTTTCATCTCTCTATGGAAACTAATAACTGCAAGGGACAACTCCGAGGGTTGCCACATGGTATGGAGACTAATAACTGTGAGAGACAACTCCATCGAGACAGTTTCTAGGGAAGCACTACTTGGTGATTTCATAGATAACTCTGACAAACAACTTTCTTAGTAATTTCTTGGACATCTCTACTAAAACGAGTTTCTAAGAATCAGTTTTACCTGATGGAATAACACCCATGCATAACATGTGTCATGGATTGTTTCTGTAATACCTAAAGTTCTCCAAGTTGACTTTAGGAATTCAAGAATTTCCTCAACCTCCTGGAAATAGCAAGCAAAGTCAATAATTCATAGATTTTCAAAAGATTAAAAGTTTTAGTAGCATTTCAGATACTCAATATTCAGTGTTAAAGATTTAGTGAAAACCTCAGTAAGCTTTCCCTCATCCAAGATGTCAAAAACACTAGAGAGCATTTTCACATACAGTCTGACATTAAGGGGATAGCCATCAGCCCAGTGGCATACTTCTCCAGTTAGGTCACCCCTTGCTGGCCTCTCAGCAAGTGAAGTAGCAATTTCCCTGAGGGATTTTAGGCATTCCATTCGCTGAAGTTCAGCAGCTGATGGTTGAAGTGACTGGAAAATTAAACATCGAATAAAAAAGATATGAACTTAATCAACATTTATGGAAATTCAATGGACAAAAGAAGCACATGAAAAAAAAACTGTCACCTATAGTTTCAAGTATATATATACCTCAGCCTCTTCAATCTTTCTAAGAAGGTTGATAAACTCATTTCTCTTGCGACCTGATTCCCCAAATCCCACCACTGGGTGATTTATAAGACCTTCTTCCAGGATATTAAGCTGAGAAAAAGCACAGGTGAAAAATGGGGCATAGAAAGTAGCATGACTGGAGTATCTAGTGAGAAAGGATAACTACCTGCCTCTTTTGCCACCGAAGAAATGCTTTCTTGTCAGAAAATTCTGTTCTTGAGACACAACACAACAATTCCAGTGGAATTAAGAGATGATCCATTCGTTTTCCCACCCTACCAACAAGGGCATTGAGTAATCCCTGCCTTGTTCTGATATCCATTGGCTCTGAAATCTGCAATATATATTACAAGTATGTTTCAATTAAAAAATACTAGCAAATGGTATCTAATGCTTGCTACAGAATACATTTGTATAATCACAAGATACAAGAAGAAGAAAACTTTTCACAGCCAAGCTGTGTCCATAATTATATAAAGATAGTCAAGGGAAATTAAGGGAGACATTTCAAAATGCACCGGCAACCTCCTCAAGAAGATTGGTATTATTCATTTTCATTTTACAACATTAAAAGGGGTATTATGTAGTAGATTCTTAGGATGACAAATTATTCTAATGTAAAAGTTATTTTGCAATGATCAGATAATTCTTCACTACTCATCCAATTGAAAACTTCATACCTGCAATGATGAATAAAGAGAATTTTTTTGAAAAAGGAAAACATTGCACTCCTTTCAATGTTGAAATGAGACAATTACAAAATATAGAGAAGAATAGACAAGAACAAAAAATAAGAAGAAAAACAACAATGAAGAAAGGAAGAAGGAAGATGAATAAGAGAATTGTTTGACCTTCCACAGGAATGACAATCTATTACTCCAAACAAAGAAAATTTTCTGTAGCAATTAGACTGATACGATACACAAAGAACTTATCATATCGTTTTAGTAGCATTGTGGTTCAACAATACAAAAGATAAGAGCATGGATAAGAAGCATTCCTCCAGTTGGGCTCGCATTGTCTCTAGTAGACCTACTAATCCAGTTGCACGTGAAGCTTGGGATGTAACATCTTCACTCTTACTATGGCGAAGCTTCCTCATCAATTTGGATTTCTTCTCTTTCTTCTTTTCCTTTGATGGTACTATTAAACCCCTAAACACAGGCAAAAAGATGGAATCTGACAGTTCTATATAAAATTTTCAAGATACCTTCAGGGGCCAAATAATTGGATAAAATGAACAAAAGATGATACCCTGATGCACCAGCAGAAGCTACAAGGATTTCATAGGCAGTTTCTCGAAGATCATCATCAGTAATACCTGAAATCACATCAAAGATTAAGTTCAACTACTTTTTCTTTTGAAAACTAAGATTGTATTCATTTCACCAATCTGAAACGATAAAATATACAGTCCAAAGGGAGACAACAAAACCACAGAAGAAAACATAAAAGAAAAGCAAGGATATGCGGTACAAGAGAGATAACAAGGGTATCAAGAAAACATCAAAAGCAAAACAGTAAGAGAACTCAAGGAGCCACTGATCCCCTTATCTTCAGCTTTCATGGAGGCAAATAATTAATGAATAAAGCAAGGGCAGCAGCTGCTCTAATGGGTAAAACCCTTGCTGATTTTAATTCTCCTGTGAAACACCTGTTTCTTTCCCCCCAAACCATCCAATGCCACACTAGTAGTTGTTTCATTTTTAGCAACTTTTCCTCCTTCTTGCCCTTATCAAGCCATGATTCAGCTTTGATGCTAAAAGGATGGACATTGAGTTGCTTCAGGAAGTAGTTCCATCTTTTTTTGCTGCATGAGCACTAAAAAAATGTGATCCCTTGTCTCAACTTCATCTAAGCTTAGAACACAATGCTCATCCACCATAATGTCTTTACATATCGACCTCATTCTTGTATGCAACTTATCCTTTCTCAGCAGCCAATGAAAGAGATCCAGCTTTCAGTGGCAGCTTTTGATCTACAGAAATGCCCCGCTTCTTCATCTCTAATACTCAAATCTTGGACAAAGCAACCAACTGAGAACCTCCCATTAGCCATCTAACACCAAGTAATCTTCTGTGGCCCTTTAGTGAGTGCAACACTTGCCATATCAACATTGAATTTGAGTGTCAGTTCCTCTGAAATGTCATCATTTACCATTATAGATCATTGATAAAAAGAACCATTATCCCACATGGCCTATTGTGAGAGATGGATGTTGGGATTTTCGACTACAAAAATTCTGTGTATCAGCCATGGTCCTAAGGTTGTGCCATGGTTCAAGCCAAAAGTTGATGTCGCGTTCACATCATAATTCAAACTGATCTTGAAGGCATCTGTTAGTTTCAAAATTGCCTTCCAAGAGCTTGAAAAGTCAGTATGATTTTGATCAGTATACCAATTTTTCCTTTGGAAATGTTTCCAGCATACAACCTTTGCCTAGGTTGATGAATTTCCTAACATTAGCCATCTTCCAAGTCTTGCATCATTGTGTGCCTGAATATCCAATGCTCCTAGGCCCCCATTTTCTTCCCTCATGGTGACCACCTTGCAATTTACTGGATTAAGTTTGCAATCCCTGCCTTCAATTTACCCCATAGAAAACATCTCTTCTCCAATCAATCTCCTTTATCATCCATTGTGGAATCTTAGTAATCGCATAATAGGGAGGAATAGAAGATAATACCGAGTTGAGCAAGATGAGTTTGCTAGCTTTGCAGACACCCTCCCTTTCCATCCTGTGAGCTGAGTATCAATTTTGAGATAATAGGCTTCAGTCTTCCTTCTTTAGTTTTGTAGCTCTCAATGTAGACCCAAATATTTAACGGATATTTGCATGATATCTTGTGCCTTCCTTGTAAGTCAATAACAGAAGACTTGGCCATGTTGATTTTTAACCCAAATGCCAAATGGAAACACTTCAATAATTGTCCCAAATCTTCAATGTATCCCTCATCAACTTGTAAGAACAGAAGGATATCGTCTGCAAAGCCTACATAAAGCACGATTCCATGCTTGCACATCTCTAAGAACATCTTTTATGAGGATCATTTGATGGACCATCTAAAGCATCCAGGCAAAACATTTCATCACAAGGATGAATATACGAGAAAAGTGGGTTGCCCTATTGAAGACCTCGCCAATGAGAAAATGGTTTACTTGTGACAATATTTTAGTATAACTGATGATTCTGCACTAGTAACCAGTTGAATTATCCAATTTATCCATCTGTTTGACAGACCATTTCCAGTTAGAACATCGTGAATGAAATCCCAAGAAATTGTATCAAGGGCTTTCTCAATATCAAGTTTTGAGAAGCCCCTCTTCCTTCACCTTGTGGATGCATGAACTATCCTAAGAGATTAAACTTTTGGATGTGATCACCAGAGCAAATTTAGCATCTTCAAATCAAAGCCTTGACAACAGGAACTCCTAGCCATTCTATGTTCTTAAATCCTTATGTAGGAACGAAGTTATCATACATAATTTTGTTCGATGTATGCAGTTAATACTGAAGTGAAAAGGAATTGTCCAAATGATTAATAAATCTATAGAGGTACCAAACTATTTCATAGTTCACAATTTGCATTTACCCCTAGGCAGCAACTTGCAGCATACATACCAGTTCCATAATATAGTAAATGGAATGTGAAAAAATGTGCTCTATGCTATGAATTTCTTATTAATTCCTACATTATTTGCTGATTTAGGGAAAGTAAATATCTTTCCAGTGGACAGATAATTAACTGAACCAAGTGTGTGCTGTAATTTCCTAATAAACTCCATTCATAGTTTATCTCACACAAGTACTTAACAAGAAAATTTTAATCAAATTACCTGTGGCAAACAGAGATAGCTGAGGTAAAAGATCCTCAGCATCACTTGCCTGCCGTCGAGTATTCTTGATAGTATCAACTTCTTCTTCATCATCATCCTCGAAGTCATCAATATCATCGACAGATAACTCTTGATCTTCTGGAGGTTCATATGACTCTGAGTGTGAAACATTTGTTACAATGTGTGATGGTGTAACAACTGGAACAGGCGGAGGTACTCGGCTTGGTGGAGACCCAGAGGATTCAGGATTTGTGACCAAAAAGAATTCATTTTCAGGTCCAATGTTACTCTGACCATAAAAAATTTAAGAATGAATACTTGTACAATTAGCATCTCTTTTCACATAAAGTAAAGTGCAAATGACAAAAAAAGGGACAGTTCAAATATAATAACAGAACTATGTAAATGTGATTTCTTCCTTTTAGCATAGATGCAAGAGAATGTCATCACAACAACCAAGTACTAACATAATCCTCTTCCTTTTTGCTAAAGAAAGGGGGAGCAATATTTAAAGTACTGCTAATACCCATACTGGCTGGTAAGATGAGTATGCAGTCATAATTGCTAGAAATATCAATCTGTACCAACAGCTAGATCATGTATATACTGCTCAATACACACCCATGCCAACCTGTGTTCACAGAATGATCCAGTTATGTACTAGTAATATACCATGCCGGACTTACCTACAGATTGACTATGTAATCATCATTATGTGAAATTCCACTGTGAAAGGATGGTTAGCTCATGTGCATACTGGATGATATGTGCTGACTAATACCAACCCAAGGGGCATAGCACGGTCCAGCCAAATGGGTACCACACAACACAATGACAACCCCACTAAATCAATCAATTTTCAGAGTACCAGTCCCTGCACAAAGTTTGGTAACCCTGATAATGTTATTATACAAAAATTCTAGCAGCATACTATACAATTCTCACTTACATGTTAGATGAGAAGAATCAACATGTCCTTTTCATGCCAAGATGCATCTTTGTGCCTGGTATGATTTTTAAGTGGATAGTTTGTTATGTCCTAAATGAATACTGTATTGTAGGGCATGAAATTTCTTCTTTGTTGGCGCACAGCCATTTTGGCAAATTATGTTAGATTTTTTTTTATAATTTTCATGGTTTTTGTATCTATACCTCTAGTATCGAGCCTTTCTGCTCTAACTAGATGAGAACACTCGCTTCTTATTTGTATTAAAGATATTGTAGCAAGACCAGGTGGGCCTTAATGAGAACAAATATCATTCACTAAGTACTATAATTTGGTTGTAGCATACATGTTCAGATGTACCTACAAATCATTTATAAGATCATATATTTGTCATAGTGCTTAGTTGCATGCTTTTTGAAAGATAAACATTGCATTCATTTCACCAATCTGAAATGATACAATATATCATCCAAAAGGATGTAGTGTGTAAAACAAAATAAACTGAACACAAGAAAGGGAAAAAACATATAAGACAGAAGTAGGAGAGGCAAAAAAGTGCTTAGTTGCATACTATTGTGAACATCTTGATAAGATACACATCAGCGTATGAAATATAGTTGGGCTGGGCCAGAACTATTGATACAAGCCAAGATATTCAATTGAAATTAAAAAAATAAAAATAAGGATAGAATTAGAGTGGTATGATAAAGAATAATATGGCAGAAGAGCTTACTGTTGCAGGATAGTCAAGACTATCATGATAAACTCTAATGGCTTCTGAGAGATCAAGTGTTTCAGCTGAAGCATCAAAGGCCATTTCAGTACACCACCATATATTAGCAACATTACAAAATGGTGATAGGATGATTCTTAATACCTTTTTTAGTGCAGTTGAGAACATAATCAACGCTGACTTGATCTATATCAATGTCATCCAAGGAAATCGCACCAGGTGGAAGTACAACTTTCTTGATCAAGCTACCTGAAAGAATATAATTCAGAAGCACATGACGATCACGACGATAGCGCTGTAGAAGCTCCAGACCATTCTCCCTGAAACAATTTTACATTTTAATTCCCATAGTACAAGTAGAAGCACTCGTATCCAATTATCAAGGCTGCATACTCTTCCATGAATACAAGATGAAGCAAACGGTCCAATTTTTTTTTATCTCAACTGCATGACACTTGATGATCCTTTGGCTGCATCAACTGTATGCAAGTTTACATATATGTTAAACCAAGTCCAGAGGACAGTACATCAGTAACAAAGAAAAAAAAGGAAAAGATCTATCGCTGTTTTTTTCCAACTACGATGCACAGTCCATATGTGAAGCTCAGTTTAAGTCATGTAATTTTGATGACGCAGGAAGCTATTTTGCACTAAACAGATAATCAAAAAATAAATGCGCTGGGAAGCAAAAGCTCTGTTAAAATAGAATGAGACATCCAGTGATGACAAATATGTCACTTTAAGCTGTAATTATTTCTTAACATTGGCGTGGAAGAAAGCATCAATTGAACCTCTAGAGCATCCTCAAAAAAGACTAGTATCACCAAAAAATGAAAGAAACAGCTCGCTCCTCGAAATCCAACCGTTTTCTGTGGCTCATCAGAAAAACATACTCAAATGGACAAAACTTAACAACCAAACTATAGGAATGTACACAAAACCCTGAACAATTCGGACGAATACTCTTATCGGTCACGAGATCTCAGGAACAACCTCAGTCAGCAAACAGTAATTCCATTCTAGAAGCCCCGAATAACGCAATTTTTTTCTCCAAAACAACCCAACCCCAATTAAAATTCAGAAACAACCACGGCATTAGCCGTAAATCCTCGATCCACGCAGACGAACAGCTTGCCGAGATAAAAACAGCAAGGGAAAAGGACCAAAGAGGACGACGATGGCACCAAACGCCTGCGCCTGAAGAAACCACTCCTAGGGTTGAGCATTACCTGCAGAGCTCGGAACAAAAATGCCTCCTCCCAAATCTTGGTCCGAAACAAGTCGAACTGGAGAAGCAGCAAAAGGTGAAAACAGGGACAGTCGGACACGCTGTAGGGATCGGTAGATGCATAAAAAGATTTTTAATATCTTTTGGAGAGCGATGAAGGTGGTCGGAGCAAGGACTACTTTTACCATGGCAATACTTTTACCATGATACAACGCGATGTACCGTCTCAATGATTGGTTAATTTGAGAAACCCAGCGGTGGGGGCCGCAATGCCTGCGCGCTTAGATCGGCCGATCCGTGAGCAAAATAAAATAAATCCCCTCACCGAATTCGGCAGCCCATCCACCAAGAGTCATTCGTGAAGAAATGGAGGAGAAGAAAATAAGGATGATAACCGGGATCTAAGCAATTGAGAGGAAGAGTGAAAACCAGTTGAACGTTCTTGGCTCCGGCTGCGTTGGTGGAGAAGAGAGGGAAGAACGGAGCATCCCCGCCTTCGAGTTCTATTCGCCGTCTTCTTCCCTGGGTGGCGGAAGCGGTGAAGATTAGATGACTTGGGGCGGAGCCGCCGCCACTGTCAGCAGTAGGCTTTCCGCAGCTCGCACGACGAACGGTAAAACGCCACAGTTAAGGTCAAATACAAATTAAATAAGTTAAAAGAAAAGGCTACCTCAAAATGTATTAGAAGTTTTTACACAAAATATATGATTCGAATACTAAAAACCGCCCTATTAAAATTTATATTAAAAAATTAATCTTGCTTTAAAAATAATTTTTCTAAAAACAACTTACGTTAAAATAAACATTTCTACATTGGAATTATACAAAATAAATTAATTAATATAATTTCTTGAACGGCCACAAATTAATTATTCAAGTAAGAAATATAATATTTGTCGTTAGTTATATTTTAGATTAATTTCTCATACCAGTAAATTATTTTTTTCCTCGTTTTTCTTTTTTCTCTGGGTTTTCTTTTTGATTTTTTTGCTTTGAATGCTGAAGTTTCAGAAAAATACATGAAACGACTATCCGAATATATTTTTATATATTTGGTCCTTTCTATTTCGTGTAAAATCTTTTAATATATTTTTGTCCATTTTGCAACTTAGACGAGTACTTCTAAAAAAACATGTATCGTAACTTTTTTAAAAATATATATATAAACACTTAGTATTCTTTAACTAATACTTCAAAAAACTAGTATAAAAATTAGCTTAATACTAACTTTATTCAATCTACTTTATAGCTTTAACTATGTAAAATAATCTGACGAAAATATTTCTATAATTTTAGGTTGGTATTACTAGGTAAAAGGTAATTATTACAAATGTGAATATACCAACATATTTATTTTTTAAAAATAATAATCATAACTTTACCTTTTTTTTTTTTGGAAAATAAGGTATTTTGGTGATGATTATATTGCCCAAGAAAAATCAATTTACTGACAAATAAAAGAAGAGTTGCTTGGAGAACCATAATTCAAACCTTATCCAAATGAAAAAACAGATATCCAATCAAATCCCTCTGAATCCACATCGAATCCAACAGAAACAAAAATAACAAAAAAAAAGAAGAAAAAAGCACAAGCAACTCCCTAAAAATTCTCCACCTTTCCCTCCATTTCATTCATATCCTTCCTTCCACTTCCACTTCCACCTCCATCTCTCCAATGGAGACCATCATCTCCCCTTCCTCCTTCACTCCCCTCCTGAGTCCCAAACCCCACATCCCCAAACAACCCAAATCCTTCGCTTGCAGTATCAAGAACTCCACCACTTCTTCTTCCTCTTCCTCTTCCTCTTCCTATTCTCCTTCTCCTCCTAGGAAGAGCTGGATCTCCCACCTCCATCATGGCCTGGCAGCGGCGGCCCTGTCCATGGCCATCAACCTCTGCCCGGTCGACAACCCCGCTGTCGCGTCAGAGTTCGATGTGTTGAACGAGGGCCCCCCAGCTGAGTACGTCGTCGACGACGCCGGCGTCCTTAATCGGGTGACCAAAACCGACCTCAAGGGCTTGTTGTCCGATCTGGAGAGTAGGAAGAACTTGCACATCAATTTCATCACTGTCCGGAAGCTTACGGTGAGCTGAAATGATGTTTGTTTGAATATCTCTGAGAGGATTCTTCAAATTTGTTGTTGGAAGTGCTCAATTGTTGAGTGCTATGAATCATTGCATAATACGGCAAATGCCTCAAACATTCATCACGAACCCTGTGGTGAGAAGGAATGGAGTTTGTTTGATTTCCTCAGAGAGAGAGAGAGAGGGTTCCTCGACTTAGGTGTCAGAAATGCTCGTTCTTGAGTACTAAGATTCATTTCGTAATAGGAGTCTAATGCCTCAAAATTTATAGTTTCAATTTGCAGAACAACTACAGTATGAATATACGAATACTTTGCCTTGCTTATTAATAATTTATGTGAGCGAAGGAGAATTAAAATTTTTTATGGCCCTTAAATTTGAGGACTGTCTGGAAGTAAATCACAGTATTTGAAAATTTAATCTTTGCAAAAGCATAAACCCTGACCTTTTTGTTTGTTATATAGCTTAGTACCATGACAAAATGCAAAGTTTTTCATTACTTCGATTGAGCTTTTATTCCAGTTCTTACATTTTTCTGTTTGCTTGCATTTTTATGGATGTGATGCATTAAATTCATTTATCTAGTAAAATGGAAAACTGGAAAATGTTTGCAGAGCAAAGCAGATGCTTTTGAGTATGCCGACCAGGTTCTTGAGAAATGGTATCCAACAGTAGAAGACGGGAACAACAAGGGAGTAGTAGTGCTGGTTACCACTCAGAAAGAAGGGGCAATTACGGGAGGACCTGCATTCGTCAAAGCTGTTGGAGATACTATTCTCGATGCTACTGTGTCAGAGAACCTTCCAGGTAATAAAATAATTTTTACCAGTTCCCGTTGCAATGCTTTCAGTTTGTTTGTTTCAAAATTTGGGGAGGAACCATGCTGATTTAAGATGTTTATGACCTTTTTTATTAAAGCGCACCATCCAACTATCAGATTCATGGGTACTTTGCATGAGGCAATAACTTTGACTGGTGGGATCACATTTAGGCAAATTCATGCTACCAACAGAAAGAGGGAAAGTCATGTTTTTCACTTTTTTTTCTTTGTTCTGTGGGAGTCAGTCATTGGAGGGATTGGACTGGACTACCTCCCCTGATAAACGTGGACTTGCCTATGTGATGAATTTAGTGATCCTCAGGCTTGCTTTTCTTTCAAACTGCACAATTTCTAAAATTTGAGTTGGAGGAATTGGATTGAATCTCCTTCCCTGTTAAGCAGGAAATGATAAATTTAGGAAATCATCAAGCTTGGTAAATTTGTTCCTCTTTATTTGAATTGACTTGCCAAGTAAACATTCCGGAAGCCTGAATTGTTTCAAAATTCAGAATTTGTAGCTTGTGTTTCAACATATTGGTACTTACTCAGAATCTTTGAGTGCTCATCCAAGTATACTATATTCTGGCATTGGATGTTATTGATTCTTTGTTATACATACTAAGTTCCACTTTAAGTCATCCTCACTAAAACGACCATATTCTTGGTTAATCTCCTCCATTTGGAGAAAGACATATTCTAACAGGTAAGTAAGAAGTGAGGTTGAAACTGTTGACTGATTACCCTCATTGAAGTTCTAGATAACAATAGTCACAGTTTCCCTTTTCATCTTTCAGTACTAGCAACAGATGAGAAGTACAACGAAGCTATCGTCAGTACAGCGAAACGTCTAGTGGCCGCGATCGATGGGTTGCCGGATCCTGGAGGTCCTCAGTTCAAGGAGAACAAGCGGGAAGCCAACTTCAAATCCAAAGAGGAAACAGAGGAGAAGAGGGGGCAATTCACCCTTGTTGTTGTGGGTCTGCTGGTGATTGCTTTTGTGGTTCCCATGGCACAGTATTATGCTTATGTATCCAAGAAATAGGTTCTCAATGTATAATGTGAATCATGGGTCATGAGGGATGGAAATCCTCGCTGAAGAAGATCTGTATATGTTGAGAACTGAAAGCACGGTGAATTTTTTAGTTGTAAATTGTGTGCCAACACAAGTTGGTTTGAATTGAATTAAACGACACGGATGATGGGTTTATATGTAAAGGAGTTGGTCCATGTAATGTAGCGCTGGTATAGTCGGAGTGCTTTATCAAATGAATACAATGAACTGGTTAATTGCGGTCACACTGCATCCATTATCCAATGATGAGTAATTGCAGGTAAAATATCATATATTACTCATTACTGCATACAGGGATAAGTGTTAAATCATACCTAATATGAGCTTTAGCCGTCACATGTCGTAACCCACTATACTAAACCTCGTAAAAAATGTAAACTTAAAATCTTTATCTAGGAGTGCACACAAATACGGCAACACAGTTTTTTTAAAAAAGAAACTATAATTATACTGAAAATATGATTTTTATAAAATTTGCAAACAATATCATACTATGATTTTGTGAATTTTTTGCCGTTTGATAATTAATATTTTAAATAAATATAAAAAATAAAAAAATAGTCAGAGTTTAATAAAAAATTAACAATATTATTATAATTTTACCCAAAATAATAAAATAAAGTAGATGATTATTTCATTATCTGTCCAATTATATCAAAGAGAAATGAATATATATAAACAAATTGAATAGAAAGATATGGATATAAAATTTATTAAAAATAGTTGATCATTTCATTGGCTGTCCAATTATATCAAGATAACTTATTAAGAAATTAGTATATAGAAACAAATTTAATAGAAATATATGGATACAAAATTTATTATCTGTCCAATTATATCAAAGATAATTTATTAATTATATAAATAAATTTAAAATATGGATATAGAATTGATTAGTTGAAGAATAATATTCTTCTACGAGTCATAGATAAACAACCAAATAAATCTTAATGCTTCCAAAGGAATCGCATGCTAAAGTCGTTGTGCAACTTAAGATGGTTTGGGAATTTTTTTTAAAAATTTAATAAATATTGAACCTTCCATATATAATTTATTTAGCTAACTATCGGTTCTTAAATATTATATATAATAAGATGTTATTACAGTTTTATTACTATTTTAAATGGAAAAACCATACCCCCTTTTTGTAAATTACAATCTTAACCATGCTGCAACCGTTGGCTGTGGAATATGCGGTGAGGATTCGTGCAGTTTTTAGATTTTTAACGGTTGAGATTTGGGTTCGTTGATGAGCACGTCCGATGAGATCAGATATTTACAAGTGAGTCAACGAGTCAAACGCACCATACTCGCAAAAGCGCAGAGTTGATTAATCTAGTCCGTCCATCACTACCGTGATAGCGACTCCGGATCCGTCCATCGTAGAAAACAACCTGCGACGGGCGGTTGGCCGAGCCCCGCACTCGTCGCAGTTGGCAACGGGACCAGATTTGGAAGGCAAAAGGTCGAAACAAGAAAAAGGCGTACATGGTATTGGTATCGACCGTCGTGCGGGGTCCCTCGCTCGAGAAGTAAGAGGAATCGAGAGAGATAAAGGAAGAGTTGACGAGGAAAGTAGCGCCGTCGAAGAGAAGAGCCCATCGGCATCCGCTGCCATGGCGACGGGGGAGGAAGTCCAAGTGATTCACTCCTGGTCGGCTCCCAGGTCCCTCAGCACCAGCCTCATGTACTCCTTCGCCCAGGTCTCCTCTCCATTCTTCTCTTCCTCCGTGCACCCATCAACTGTTCGATCCACTGATTCCTGCTCTTCGGGAGGGCCTCCTCATTCCCGATGTTGTTTTTATTGGGTGCAGAGGGACGACACGGAGGTGGTTGATGAACCGCTCTACGCGAATTTCCTGGCGGTTACCGGCGTGGAGAGGCCCTACCGTGAGCAAGTCCTTTCTACGATGGTAATGGAGCGTTGCCTTTATTATGTTGACCTGTTTTTTTTTTCTTGGTGTGAGGTGGTGAAAAATGATCGGAAAATGTTGAGACGTTTGTTTAGAATGTGGAAAGTCCTTTTTTTTTTTTGAGGCCTAACCCTCATAACTCATCAGAAAATAAACAGAGAAAAGTAATATATTATAGAGTGGAGTATCTGCGGACATTTTCTTTGAGCGAACTCGCTATCACATCCTTTTAGCGACGCCTTGTTCTCTTGGTGTTGGAGTCGTTTACCTGTCCTGTCTTTTTCTGTTATGACTTTCTTGCTATATAACTTGTCATGGTCCCGTTTTCCATTGTTGACTAATCTGAGTGTATGTATAATGTAGGCTTCTGATGGAAATTGGGTGGTAAAGGAGGTCATTTTTGGTCCCGGTGAGAAGAAATACAGATACTGCAAGGTATTAACATCGTTGCCACTGGATACTTGAACTGAACTACATTATTGACCTTTTTTTGGAAGGAACCTTCTTATTGCGTTGAACTTTCGTTTAATTCCAACATAGTTTATATGCCAATAGTGGTATGGATAACAACTCTATATTGGATATCATGAAAATTTTTTTGCAAAGGTAGCGAAGACACATTTTAAATCTAATCTTTTACAAATTTTAGATCATCACCATACTTGATATAGTTTGTGTCTACTTTGTTTAGTTCCTGAATAAGAATGCTCCAGAAAGTTCCAGTTCTAAACAGCCTTCACGAGAACAGCAAATTAGCATCGCAAGTTTGAATAAAGTATCAAAAGAGAATCGGACTTTCGTACATGAAGTGCATGCCCACTGCCGCCATTCTGAAGAGCACATCATTATGTACTCATGAAGTTAAGATTCCATTCTCACCTCAGGTCCTCGATGGAATAGAATAATAATTTCAGCACTTTGGTTGCTAAGGTGCTCCTATCCAATGTTGCCCAAGCGACCAGGTTTAAAATTATGAAAATATTTGAGGATCCTGATATTTGAGAATTAGGGCATTTGTGTCATAACTCACAACTCAAAATCATGGTTTGTTTTTTTCAAAATTTTTGTAGTACTAGCATCCTTCATCTTGATTCCTAGACATCTGAATGCCTAAATATTCCAAAGAATGCAAGCATTTGGTGTCATAGTATAGTGTTATATCGTCAAGCTTAGATCCATAAATTGCCAACTTTCTTCTAGAGTTAAGTTTCTATTTCACCCTCTTCCGTGCAACCTCAAATATGTGGAAACTCATATCTTACACCACCTTTCTATTTTCACTTACACCTCCAGATAAAATCAAAAGGTGAATAACAAATCAAGCTTCATCAATGTTGGATACTTGAAATTGTCTTGTCCATGGATCATCTTTGACTTGCTTTGGACTTTAACAAAATTAAAATTTTCTCCCAAAGAATTAAGGACTATGTTTAAGCCCTGACCTAGTGCAAAGGGGTATAATTCAGCACAAATCTGGATTTTTTTTCTTATTTGGTCATGTTACTGTAGTAAGGATGTATTTTGATTCTTCTAAGGAAAACTGTATAGATAGATTCTACCATGATATGATATTTTATAACAGTTCTTTAAATGCTTCTATTATTTTCTACACACTATCATAGTTCTTATAGTATCTTTCTTTCTTTTTGGTAGCACATGGCAAAACAACGTCTTCCCAACTTAAAAAATGATTTGATGAAGAAGGGAAAGCATTTTATTTTGATACGCAATCCGCTCAATATACTAGTAAGTCCACCTTTTAAAATAATAATTATTTTCATTTCACATCTCCTAACTAACTAGAGTTTTTGAGATATAATTAATGCTATTATTCACTTGAGGTTATAATCGTTTAAATGATTTTACTTTCTAGGATACTCGGTTACTGGTTACTGAGGTTTGCAAAGGTGTTACTTCATTTTCTATGTCATCAATAATGTTTGAGCCGATTTCTCCTTAAGAGGATCTGTTAGAAGGAAACTTTAGGTTCCAATGAATTATAACTTAGAAGTTTATGATCATCATATGTCTATCGTGATCACTGGGATATGTGATGGAAGAGTTAGGTTGTTGCAAAACTGCAAATCCATGAGCAAAGGATGCCTCCAAATAACCATATTCCCAAGATCTCACACAATGTGAGATCTAAGGGACATATGCTTTATAATCATGTTTAATCTAATGATATACTTTTAAATGGAATGGCATTGAACTTAATTTTAAGATGATAGAGCTCAAAGTCTTGTCCAAGCAGTGCTCAGAACACACTTAATTAAGTCCATTCGACAGGTTAGGTTTGTACTTGGTCTGGTCATGTTTTAATAACGCAAGGCAATGGGGATATTTTCTTGAAAAATATATATGAGTAAATCATGTTTCATTTAATAGCTCACGTTTTTAGATGGAATGACATTGATCAAAAAGTTCAAAGTGCAAAATCAATATTCAAGAAATTAATAGTTTGCTGAAAGTAGAGAAAGACTGAAGTAACTAAAGCAATCCCAAAGTGGAACAGAATAGAGTCCTAGATGAATTGGTCACTGCATTGAAATCCTTCCCAAGTTATTTATGTCTGACGGAGACAACTTTATGTTAGCTTCTTTTGTTAGTAATTATTCTTTACATGTCTGAAAAGCCATAAAAACGTCATCTTCAGGTATATATGAGCTTACTTTAATAGCAGTATAGGCTACTTACCGCTTCAATAGTGATTGCATTTTTCTTTTTAACAATAATTTATAGCATGAGTATATTTAGAAAAAGAAGTTCATCCTCTGTGTTTGTCTACTCACATGTAAGTTTGTATATCATCAGCAATCATTCAACAAAGTTGTACCACCTTCATTTCTTGAGCTGGGTTTGGGGGATCTTGTATCTATATACAGTGAGCTTTCTGAGCTTGGTCAATCTCCACCTATAATAGATGCTGATGACTTACAAAAAGATCCTGAGGTTAGCTTTCTTCTTGTTATTGTTTTGATCATAATGCAACCTTGCATATCATTATATTATCTTCCTATCACATGCAAATTAACAAATAAATCAATGAATGCTAGTATTTTGACTTCAATTGATGGATGGTTACTGGTTATGGTAATGCAACTTTATGCCCTTGGAATTTCACTTCAATATTAAATTTGTGTTATGGGGATTGCACTAAGTTGCGGGTTCTCTGGATGTATGTTTATGGAGTGCCAACATTTTATTTTCTACTTTCTTTCTTTCAATTGTTTAGATATAATATTGGTTTTTTTGAGTGAATATATAATTCTGAAATGATACAACATAAAGGAGAAAAGAAAAATAAAAAGCATAAAAACAAAGAAAAAGAAAGAAAAAAAGAGAATAGAACAAATGTGCAACTTAGACACAAGTTTTTATTTATTTTTTCATATGATTTTAGACTGTAACCAAAGGTTTTTTAATTAATTTTTTATCATAGTTTGCTAATATTGACAAGGAAGATAAAGATCACGTACATCCAGATAAGATGGGCACCATTGTAGATGGTTAGTTTGAAACTAATCCATCGTATCAGTATATTACTCCCTTATTTACATTCTTTTTAATGCTGTTGAAGTTCATCATTTCATGACAACTATTGCCGTATTATCAAATCTTCCTGTTAGAATCTAATTCTGTTACGTAGCAGGTTGTCCTGCATGGCCTTTGTGAAGATTTGGGCATCCCATTTCAGTCATCAATGCTCAAGTATGTTACAAGTTCCCTTGTTCTGAGTTGATATCTGTACATACATAAATCACTGATGATTCAATATTTGAATTTATATTGTAATCAATCAGCTGGCGAAATAGTTGAAGTAGTCTTAACTAATCCAGAACAGTGTGAAAAACTTATTTCTACTAAAATTACTAATCCAACTCCATTCTGAGTTGATATGAACAGATTGGGCATGATCTGGTACAGCTAATTGATGGAAAATGAAATAGGATTAATCTAGCCTATATTCAAAATGAATTTATTTTGTCATTTCTGCCATAATTTAATGAAGCATGCGCATGGTTTACAAGATGATGTTAGTCGAAGAAAATAGATGTTTGGAAAAGTAAATTTTGATTCCTTACAATTTCATCTGCAGTGTCTACATTTTACAATATTACTGTTGTACTTTTAGTCTTGCAATTGTAGGTATGGAATCAGGATTGTGAATAAGTTATGGGAGAGATAATTCTGCTTATTCTCCTATATTTTCGTGGCTAGTGTGAGTAAAGAGGACCTACTACCTGAAATAGACTGCCACTTAAATTCTTATCTACGAGCTATATACTTATTGCTGTAAATAGGAGTTTTTAAGAATATGGTCTTGAACAAGACAATAAGAAAGGATCAATGTCTAAGGTGGTATGCCTAAATCTTTTTTTTTTGTTGAAATGAGCCTAAATCTTCGGCCTTGTTATAATCATTGCTTCTTAATGTATTGAACACAGCCCGTGGTAAACCATGCCATGGTTATTAATATTAGTAGGTCATATGATCTCTCTTTATCAAGAAGATGTGCTTTCTTCACCAAAAATAGAAGATGTGCCTTCATTATTCACTGATTTCTTTCTCAGAAAAAAAAGATAAATATGCATTAAGATATTATATTAATATCTTCTTCCTTGCATTATAGAGTTCAATTCAGTGGTCTGTAATTGTTGGTACAGGTGGGAAGCTGGTCCTAAGCCAATTGATGGAATCTGGGCTCCGTGGTGGTATGCAAGTGTTCACAAGTCCACAGGTTTTAAAAAACCACCTCCGTATTCCATGGTAACTTCCAAGTCCAAGTCCTAGGCCGTGTTACAAAATCCAAAGTCATATTGTTATGGTTTATACATCAATTGGCATTGCCAACTGAAATTATTTTGCAGCTTTGCCACTAAGATTCATCTCCTAGCGATGAATGTTGAATCCAGTATTAATGCAGCTTGTACATGACAACTTTAATGGGTGACTCAGGAGTCATCGGTTTAGAATGCTTGATATTTGGAGAAATGAAGGCATTGAATTTGCCAAGAGTATCATGGATTCACGTGGACTGTAAAAACTCATGTTAAGCATAGCCAAATGTGAAGAAAAATTTGTGGAAGCGCAGTATCTTTCCTAGAAAGATACGACTAGGAACCACTTGATAATAGCTTCTTATTTTTTGGTTATTTCAATAAATGGTGTTGTTTGATTCTCAAGTAAATGTTTTTTTATTTAAATCTGCACACAATCTGACTGGTATCCCATACACTTTATGAACTTGTACAAGATATTGGAAATAGGGTGATTCAGAAAAGGTTAATCAGGAATGTAGATTTGATACTTTTGGTTTTCCATGCTGAGCTGTCATAGCTGAAGAAGTTTTGCTTTGTATATGCAAAAGCAGCATATAAAATAACGCTTGTATCAGTCTAATGTGAGTGACAAATAACAGTCCACATTGGACCAATCAATTTCAGTTGTGTCGCTTAGGTTGGCATGAGTGTGTAGCAAACATGGTACACATCGAAACTATAATACCAATGGCATTCAACGGTGGAAATCATTACTTTGCATAAAGGACCTTCACAACTTTTATATTCACAAATGTTCATTTTGAATAAGTATTTCCATCCATGTGCTACACATGATCTAGAACAAATTAATTTCTGTACCATAGAGTGTAATGTATATTGTTTAACTTCATGGTCACTTTGTGTTAGGAGCTCAGGTTTTTTGCATAATTTTGCTAATTATAGTAATTAGAGTTGACAAAAGCACCAAATTCAGTGGCCTCAATCAGCCTGTCCTGTAAGATAGTACATGCATTTAGTAAATTTCCATGGCCTACAAAAATGTGAAGTTTATACTATTGTTAAACAATTTGCTGGGATCTATGTTTGTATTGTTGAATGATCTGTACAAATGCATGGTGTGCAGAAGATGTTTTTCATTTCAAGTCATACTCGCAAATTTTGAATGTTTCTCATTTCTCATATTGAAAAACTATGCAGCCCTTTCCACTACAATTATATGATTTGCTAGAACAAAGCCTTCCTTTCTACAACATGCTCCGAAAGCATTGTAGGAGATTAATATCCCCTCTTCATCCTTCATTACCTCTGCCTGGTCTTCCTGTTCCCGCCAATGAGAAGATACTAGTTTGGGTTGGTGATGAGCTCCTACCTCGTGAGAATGCCAAGGTACTTGGAAGATTCATTCTGATTGCCATTTCGCAATGTTACATTCTGACTACTTGGTGTTCTTAGTTGCCTAACTACTGGTTTCTTAAAGGTGTCAGTGCTCGATTCTGTGGTACAAGGTGGTGATGCAGTGTGGGAGGGAATCCGTGTATATGATGGAAAGGTTTTTAAGCTCAATGAACATTTAGATAGGTAGCTTTTTTTATATATACTATAATCTTATCTACAATATGGTACTTAAATTGCTTATTCTTTTCCTCGTTTTGCCCTCTTTTCAGATTGTTTGATTCAGCAAAAGCCTTAGCCTTTGTCAATGTTCCAAACCGAGAAGAGGTGAGATTTAAGCTTGCTACTGAAATCCTTGCCGTTCAAACCTTCACAAGCACTAGATTGATAGAAATGTATAGCTAGTTCTGCCATAGCATGGAATGAAATACACATTTTTGTCTTCACAACTTTGTCACTGAAAAAAATTGACCCTGATTAGTGAGAATCCTGAATATTTTCATCCCTTCAGATAAAGGAAGCTGTCTTTAAAACACTTATTTCAAATGGGATGTTTGATAATGCTCATATGAGACTCACTTTAACACGTGGAAAGAAGGTATATATGACAACATAAGAATCCATTTGTTTTCATCAGATGTATTTGAAAAGTTTTGATGGTTTATCTACAAATAATATGTAAATTTTTGTCATAGGTTACATCTGGAATGAGTCCAGCTTTCAATCTTTATGGATGCACTTTAATTGGTAATAATTTGTATCGTATAGCAAGTTTTATACCTTTATTCCCTGAAGTTCATTATATTAATCATTCGTATATTTATTCCCATTTTCACTCATTGCTTTTGAATGCCAGCAGAAAAATAAAGTCCTTCTGCCTCTACAGTGTTAGTTCTTGATCCTAACATGTTATAACTTGTTTTTTGAGCAATGTAGTACTTGCTGAGTGGAAACCACCAGTTTATGATAATTCAGGAGGCATAAAATTGGTTACAGCAACTACTCGCCGTAACTCACCAAATGTAAGATTATTTGGTTGTTAATTCTCATTGCTTTGAAATAAATACTCAGGTGTTGTCCCTATAGTTTTCTTTTTTTCTTCCTTTCTTGCTTCTCTTCTAGGCTTCAACTTAAAGCCAAACTTTGCTGTATTATTTCAGATGAAATATATAGTGTTTCTTTTGAAAAAAAAAATTTCACAGCATGATGATTCTTGATCAAAAACTAGGTTTTTTGTATTTAGTTTTCTACAGTGTAACCTCTTAGGCACCTGAAATCATTTACGCCCTAAATAATCTAAAGCAGTTAATCTTCCAGTGAAGTTAAAATTGTTGCTCACTAATAAATGTGAGTATGGTATATATTATTATTATTATTTAGAACTTTGGTGAGTATTGAACCCACAACCTCCCATATAGAACTCAATTACTCTAACTAGAGGGATGTACACTTTGTGTACAATATATATTGTTGCATATTATTACTATTTTCATAGACAAGTGATGCATATTAATATTATGATGTAATAAATATATGCTAATTCTTATTTCATGAAAAATATGGCAGCTTTAGTAAGAGACTCAGATTTCTTCTTTCAAATTATTTCATGACTCCCTATTTCCTATCAACAATAATATTGATATTAATATTATTATGCACCTTTCTTCCAGAGCATAGACTCCAAGATTCATCACAACAATCTTATCAACAATATATTGGCCAAGGTTTTTCATTTCCACTAATGTAGAAGTCAATTATTATTTTCCTATTCTTGGTTTGCTGACTAATACCTATGTTTTACAGATAGAAGGCAACTATGCCAATGCAGATGATGCTATTATGCTAGACAAAGATGGCTTTGTCTCTGAAACAAACGCTACAAATATTGTGAGTCACTCTCGATTTGCAATGACGGTTTTTTATACTTGATATTGTAAGATAAAGATGCATCAAATCTTTTTGCAGTTTATGGTAAAGAAGGGGCAGGTGTTCACACCTCATGCTGACTACTGCCTTCCAGGCATCACTCGGGCAACTGTAAGCTCCATTATCATTTTTAGTTTTGACAAGTTTGTCAGCCTTCTAACGAGTCTCAACATCATAGAAGACAATTATTACATGGAAATTCTTCCGTAAATACAAATATATTTTGCAATATTTCGAAGACAAGACTACGTTAGAAGCCTACTCAACAGGATGAAAAATGCATTAGAAAAGTGTTTCCAGTGATGTTTCTTTTTCCATATGCTTCAGCATACTTAACTAAGACAGGACTTCTGTCAAGAATCAGAGCCAGATATTCTTCCTAGAATAATATAAATTTAATGGAAAATTAAATTCCTAACTAAGTAGTTCTATATATACCCTATTTTATTAGGTCTAATACCATTTTACGAAATGATTTCTGTATCAATCTCTACGTGCTTCCCTTGGCCAGGCTCTGATTCTTTCTGATATGTTGTGGAAGCATGAAAAAGATCCAATGTCCTTGTGCAACTTAAAATGATATGAAACTCCTCGCTCATTTTCGTAATGTAGCCCCTCAAAAAATAATAACAAATTTTATGATTCTTTCCATATCAAATTTCTTATGTATCTATTCTAAATGCAGTCAAATGGTCCATCATGAAATAACAGGTTATGGATCTTGTAATAAAAGAGGGCTTAAGACTGCACGAGCGGCGAATAAGTTTATCAGAGTTCCATGCTGCTGATGAGGTAACCAGCTTTGATATTGCATAATCAAATCCTTCTTTAAGAGATAAGGCCATCCATTTAGGATGGACGGACATCCAAAGAAGAGACGATCGTCTCAACTTCAAAATAGAATACAAGAGTCCGTAGTAAAACTTGGCTGAATAACTATGTCAAAGTGGTTTGTCGTCCGTTCAGTAGCGGTAAAGAGTCTATTGATCAAACTTCATTATCCAATTAAGTTCCTGAGAGTAATTCCCTGATGTCCTCTGATACTAATGGCTTGAAAAATAGAAACCAAAGTCGTCGTAAACTTCTGTGACTCTGGTTGTTCTAACTTTTAGTACTACGGAGGATCAATTTAGTAGTTTTATGACTTCATCCACTCCGCTTGATTATTGTTACTAAATATCATTTTGCAGGTCTGGACAACCGGAACAATGGGCGAACTTTCACCTGTAAGTTCTTTCCCTTGTCCATTGCATTCATTTTTCATATTTAACAAAATTCTCTGCACTTAGTTCTAGTCTTCTCAATGAAATCTTTAAATTATAGTTTGACTGTTTTGTTCTTCCTTCTTCTAAATCTTTAATATTGAAGCTGGAAACCTTCGAGGCCTACTATGTCCAAACTACTTGGGTTTCAAATGCAAGGGACATGTATGAAAATGAGAATAAATCCATTCAAGAAAACATCTAACAAAAGTTGCTTTGACCAGGTTGTCATGATTGATGGCCGAGTCATTGGGGGCGGAGAAGTTGGTCCAATTACCAAAAGAATCCAAAATGCCTACAAGATCCTGACGGCAGAGCTTGGTGTGCCAATACACGTACCTGCTGAGAAATAAATTAAATTGTTCATCTAACAGGCCCGATGCAACACGATCTCCTGGACATGGTCAGCCTGCAATAACGAGGTCTTCGTTATCTCATTAAACTTCAAAGTATACGTTGCCTCTCGTTGTTAATTAATACTTTGGATTTACAGGAAAAGTATATTTCTGTTGGTTTTTCATGTGGTTTTAGACTCTTATTTGTTGCATAAGAATTTATCTTAGCTCTAAGTTCTTAACTACTGTTAATTAAATTTTTTATTCATTTCAAAAATCCCACAACAATAGAACGTCAATTAAAATATATTCTGCTGTTTATCCAATTAAAGTGAAACTTTTGTTCATTTTTGTTGATTGAAGATCCAGTACCAATGGTAAAAGAAAACATGAGTTAATTTGATATAGGCAGCATGGCATTGTGTTAATTTTTCAATGTAATTAATTAGCTAACATGGCATATCATCAATCCAATCTATCACCAAAAAAATTTGATGACTGGTGTAGTAAAAATAAATCAATGATTTGAAGACTGAAAATGCTAAAACAAAAATTTTGAAAGTCGACAAAGTGGGTTAATAAGGTAAAATGGGCATGCTATGCATTAAAACTACTCAAACATAATGTCCATGTCCATATACTACCAAAGAAGCAACAGCCATAAGATAGTAAAATATGCACACCATTCAAACACAAAGTTCATCTAGGTAGCAAAAAATATGCACACCATTCAAACACAATGTTCATCTACAAAGCAAAAACTATAAGACATATAGGCACAGCATTCAAACATAAATCCATCTACTAAAGTAACGTCCATAATACGATAAAAATGGGCACACCATTCAGCATCTATCTACTGAAATAACCATGAGATGGTTAAATGGGCACACCTTTCCAACACGTCGTCCATCTACTGAAGCAACAACCATAGGATGATAAAATGGGACACCATTCAAACACAACGTCCATCTACTGAAGCAACAACCATAACGCTCAAGACAACATTGAGTATTAGAGTCGATCCTATGACTTCTATTGATCTGCTTAAGTTCAGGGATATTTTGATTCTTAGATTCTAAACTTGACATGCTTAACAAACCAGTCCAGCGTGTCCTGACGTGCCTCTTCGGCGCTCCTAACAGCTGATGTGTCATCGATGCTGTATCTGATGGCCCATCCATGAGAAACACCTGAAAATATCTTTGTGAAGTAGCTAGCCTGACAAAACGTATAGCCCCATGTTAAGAGATATATTAGAAGTTTTCATAGAAAAATATTATTTGAAATTCATCACGCTTTTGGACACAAGCAATGTGTCATAGCTAGTGAGGTTATTGCCCTTATTATGTCCCAGGTAGTAGAGTAATCACTAAAGATGTATAGAAAGGACGAAATGACATGGCAACTGTTTGGTTTGCATTTATAAATGCTTACAAGTAATAATGTAATTGCTACAAGTTCTACTTGTGGTTCAGCTACTTGAAACCTAGCATGTGTGGAAATCATTTAATGATCACAAACGTGAATATTATCATAACTTTATTTGAAGACTAAATGAATGATAAATGAGGATATTTCGAATTTGTACATTATATTCATTCCCTTGTTTAAGTTTATATTGCAAATCAAAAGTGTGGTATGTAGTCCTTCCAAGTTGCAAATCCTTTTACAACTTCTAATATATCATCAGAGTGAATTTGCATCTACTTGGTCCAGTGTTCTCTTTTTTATGGTAGCAAGTCATCGACCAATTTATTATTCTAACACATTCTTTCTCTAGATAACCAAAAAGAGCTTATAGAAAAAACAAATCCTAGAGAAGGAAGCAGTTTTTGCCATCCGTGTGTGTTGCTGCAAGGCTCCTCAGTAGCACAAGGGTATTGCCAGGATCACAATATTTGCATCTTAGTAAATTAATCAAAAGGATAACTTGCGTGGTTTAATATTTGGTTTCCAAATGCATATTCTACACTAGTTGCATACTGATATGCTCCTTTGACAAGTGGTTTTTTTTAGAGTCCATGAACATGCAACTAAACTTCCAGAAAGATACTGCGCAAAGAGACTTACCCCAGGTACTGAAGATAAAGCTTCCTCAAACTGCTTCACCAATTCAGGTGGACTACGTTGATCACTCTCAGCACCAAGTATAGAGATAGGACACTTAACCCCTGGTCGAGGGTCAACAAAAATTATCTTGTGACAAAAACAGCAATCATTTACCCGCAGTAAACTAAATATCAAAATAATAATATATTAAAGTACTCATTAGAAGACGCATACCCTTGATATCATCAACGGTTACAAAAGAAGGATGCAAAAGTACTGCAGCCTCAATCTCACTGGACTTTGCTAATTCAACAACTACTTTGGCTGGAAAGCAATTAACCAATAAGGTAAGCCAGTAACTCATTACAACTAAATATTTGCATGGCAGTACAATGTTTTAACAAAAAATGTGCAATATAAAGCTCAAAATGCATGTAGAAATTGTTTATGTAGTCTTACCTCCCCAGCAATAGCCTGCAGCTCCAACTGCAGAGATGCCTTTGTTCCTTAGAGATGCAATTATTGGTTTTATATCTTCATATGCTTTGTCCTGCAATTTGCAAAAGTAGAATAGATACATCAATATTTGTATTGATAGAGTTCCTACAAGAAACACTTCCAAGTGATTACATCAAAATGTTGTTTTGCACACTGTTTTAGTCAGATATCTATCAGAATTCTTAATTTTTTAAAAATGTGGTCTTTTACTCATAGTTATGATGAAAAATTCTACCAAACCTTACTATTTGCTTAGAAAACCTTTCTGAAAATCTAACAAGTCAAGGGCATCATAAATGACAAGGATGACATTGATTTTGAGTGAGAGGCATAGGGCATAAAGGGATCAAATGGTGGGTCCTGGTAGCAGAGACTAAGTCCAAAGATGAAACTTCATCTAAGATTTTCATCTTCGACTTCAGTGAGTTCTAACTAACCCCATTTATCTAGGGACTTTCCTTAATAGGAGAAGTAGACCCTCATCCTAATTCTATCAGGACCATAGCTGTTGTTCCAGTTAGATTCGGAGTTGATTCAGCATTTTAGAGAAAGGAGAAAATCCTACTCATTCTATACATACAATCACATTTCTCATCTATTTTCTCTCTCTGGTTTAGACCACTACATCCGAGATCAAGACACAGGTTGACCATAGGCTATTTGCCAAAAGAACTGGCGTGCCAAGAGTAGTTTGACTCATAGTAATGCATAGCAAAATAAAATTCTTGATGCAATGGAAAAGACGCACCGGGGAGTGCGACTGTATCCAGACTGATAAAGGCCTCTCTGCATTATCACGTGAAAAGGGATCGCCATACAAGAGATCTGGAACCACAACCAAGAAACCAGAGGCAGCAACCTTATCTGCAGTCGTCCTTTATCACGGCATGTTGCAAGTGTAAGCATTATAAATTCATAAAACGCACAATTCACAAGAGAAAACAAGGTGAGTATAAAAACATGGATAAGCAAAAGGAAAGTAGCAAACAAAAGGAGACCAAGCATTAGAGATCCAATCAGAAATCCTATGCATAATTACCGGTTTAACTATAATTTTATTTTGACTAATCAAAGTTCAAAATACATATTTAATATTTTTATAAGAATTCTTCAATTACAATACAAGGAATGCAATGGTCCAGGGGAAAATCAGAAATACCCTGTATTTCCCTGCACATATTGCTGGTTGACCAAGCCCTGTGATAAACAGCACCAAGGCATATGAAAATCATGAGTATCCAATCTATGAGCTCCTTTTCTTTGGATATTATTAGCAAATAGTACACAAAATATTGAGGAAGAAGTTAAATCTTGAAAAGCTTTCCAAGGGAATCAAACAGCATCTCAAATGCAAGAGGAAAAAGGAAAAAGGGAGAAGAAATAAACATTATGCTAGGGATTCTAGATACTCAGTATACATGGAATGAGAAGAGACTAGAACAGGGGAGTTCACTATATCGAGAAGAGAAAAAAAAGAAAAGAAGGCATAGAGCCTCCTCTCGCAGTCCTTTCCAAATCAAATGAGTTCCTCAAGTTTTCTCAACATCCACAGCAGTGTAAATCAAAAAGCATAGCACTGATCAGAAAAGGAATCGAGCCAAGACCCGCTTTCTGTCATGACTACATTAAGAAGCAAAAGAGGGCCAATCGATACCTCAGATTCGGGGAATCGAATCCTGCAGATAAATAGTCCAAGGAAAAAAAAAAGGAGCATGTCAGCGAAGACAACCCTAAGAACGGGTAACCGAAAACAGAAGCTAATGGAGGAGACGAGTTCAGTTGATCACCAAAGATGTCGGAGATGAGGAGGACGGCACACTTGGCATCGGCGGGGCCGACGACGTAGGCCTTGACGCCGCTGAGATCTTCGAGGACGTGGCCCTCACCGGAGGCGGCGTCGAGCGTCGGGGGATTGGAGCAGCACTCATCGCTCGCCATCTTTCCTCCTCTCGTGGGAATGGAACAACAACAGACGAGCGGCGGGGAAACGAAACAAGCAGCGACGAAAAACGTACCTCGTTGATACACGTGGTTTCCCTGACGGTTCGACGGGTGGACCGGGTAGACGGATCCAAATTTATTAAATTATTTTTTATAAATAAATACATCATCCATTTAAGTATATACCAACCACCGCACAATCTCTTACTCAGTTCAATATAAAAATAATAATTTATGTAATAGTAATAAGAGTAAATAACTTATTATTTAAATAATCCTTAATTTTTTCTTATTTTAAATGTAATATACATGCTCTATAATTACTAAACATTTAGTTTTTTTTTACTTGTTTTAGTTATTCTAGCACTTGAATTAATTATTATTTTTATATAATTTACATTGTTTTTTATTTTATTTTAATAAATTATTCAGTACAGTGCATTTATTCAATCAACGCTGAATACAACTAAATTTGTAATTGTTATTTTCATAAAATAATAATTAAAATTCTAATTTTTTTCATAAAATAATAATTAAAATTATTCCATCTGTGAAAGAAGCCCCATTTAAATATACAAATCAGCCCGCAGCCTGCACAAACTAAGTCGTGTCTGGTACCGCCAAATCATTGGGCAGTTGGGCGTGCCCGTGCTGGGCTGTGCCTCCACGGCCTGCGGCACGAGTACGATCGTGCAAGTCCAGCGTCAGGTCCTGAGTGGTGTTGGAGCTGATCATCTCTCTTCGTCCTCTTCCCTCCACCAGGAATCCACGCGAGAAGAAGAAGAGGCTGAAGGAGATGAAAAGGACATGAAAAGAAAAAAATATATTAATGCCTCTGTAGTCTGTACCATGGCGTGTAGGGGAGAGGAGGATATTAATAGTGCTGTACCAAGGCATGCAGGAGAGAGGGGGTGTTTTTTTTAATGGTGGATAGTAAAGAAAAGATGAGGAGGAGGGGCGATACAGATGAATTTAACGCCGAAAAGAAAAAAAGATGTGGTGAGTGAGCAAATTACTATGAGCTAATTTTTTTTAATATTAAAAAAGTATTCTGCATGGCATGCTTTTATTTGAAATAATTTTTTTAATGACGTATCTAATACTATACTGAGTCGGTTACGGGGCACTGCCTTGCTGGCCATGCCACCTGGCATAAGCCTAGTACTATGCTGAGTCGGACACGAGGCACTATCAGGGCAAGCCTGGCATGACATGAGTCATGCTGGAGGTGGGCCGCCGTACGAGCACAATTCATAAGTATCCTAACCCCATCGGTATAGTACTAGTATTGCACAAAAAAATAGGATACTCTAAATTGAATTGAGGCCTAAAAATTTTAATGCTCTTGGTGAAAGAAAACATGATTTAAAGATCAAATTAAATTAAACTTTGATTAATGAAACAGTGAGAATTATTTATACTATTTATTAAAACGTGAATAGTAAAGCACTCTAATATGTTTGGAAAAACAAAATTGTAACTCCAATATGAAAAGTCATTTTAAAATGAAACCGATGTATCATCAATCTATTCAAGGCACAACTCAATCCAAAGTTGAAGATTCGTAACTACTGAAGTCAAATGGGGTTTTACATAGGCAGTAAACCCACTCAAGAAGAGCATCCATAAATCAAAATATTAGGCCATGCTATCATTTTAAAAGTGGGAGTCCAACAAAGGCCAATAACAAGTGTTTGGGCACACCACATGATTAATCATCAACTTCCGTAAACTCAGGTCGAGAGACGTTCGTTTATTCTTTTATTTAGGATCGAACGTTTGATCTTTTTTACTTGATGTACTTGAGAAACCAATTGAGCATGTCCTGGTGTGCCTCCTCGGCGCTCTGCACGCCCGAGTCGTCGTATCTGACCGCCCATCCATGAGCGACCCCTGGAAATATCTTTACGAAGTAGATTGCCTGATGAAAACATATTTATTCCCACATTAGAGATTTGTAACAAGCTCATCGATCTTTTGGGCCGAAGAGATCAATAAATCACCATAGAGAAGAAAGGAAAAGAAACATTCTACATGAAGTGACTTGCCTCAGGTATCGAAGATAAAGCCTCCTCAAACTGCTTCACCACTTCAGGTGGAGACATTTGGTCATACTCAGCACCGAGTATTGCAATAGAACACTTAACTCCTGGACAATGGTGAAGCAAAATTACCTATTTTTTCCTGACATAAGTAGGGACAAATTACGCATTGATGCATGATGTTTTAAAAGACACCACTCTCCAAGAAAGTGAGTGTTACAATCAGCACCACAACACATCAAGTCAATGCATAAATTTAACTAACTCAGTTTAACTATAAGCTAGGGCCTTACCCTTGATATCATCAATTGTTACGAAAGAAGGATGCAAAAGTACTGCAGCCTCAATCTCACTAGACTTCGATAATTCCACAGCAACTTTAGCTGACAGATAAGAAAAGAGTTTAATCAGTAAAGGTGGTAATCTTTTAAAATCCAAGTTAGACATCTACTCGATGCTGGTTGCAAAGTGATGAGCAGATGAAGGGTTAACTTCATTAACTCAAGAGAGACGAGAAGTATGCGAGCCTTCACCTCCCCAGCAAAAGCCTGCAGCTCCAACTGTAGAGATGCCTTTGCTCCTCAAAGCTGCAATAATTGGTTTTGTATCTTCGTATCCTTCGATCTACAAAAGCCAAAAAAAAAAGTCAAGATGCTCTCATACATCAGTAATTGCGTCACTTGGTTTGAAAGTCAAATAATTTTCAAGAACATTCTGCATTTAAATAAGGGAAAATATACTCTTTCAAGAAATTACAAGCTGATTAATGATCCATTCTTGTTGTGGTTTTATTGTATTTCATGATGATATATTATGCACTTTTCAGGATACCAAGTCATTTCTAAGTCTTTCCCTACAGAGTTATCAAATTGATTAACTAATTAATGAAGTTGCAACTTCATGAAAAATTCAACTTAAACAAAGAAAATTGAACTTGTATATCTTATTGGTTAAGCTTTTATAGACTCTCATCAGAAAATAAGGGAAGATCTTTTCTGAATCTTTCACATTATTATTTAGAGGTGAGTTATGCCGGGCTACATTCTAGAAAAGTGGCATGCCAAGCACGCAGGACCCTTCTGTGCTTAAGCTACGTTGGTAGAACCAGATCAAGTATATTAGAATCAGTAAGTTACCAACATTCTTAATGAAAGAGAAGATACACACCGGGGAATGGGAGTTTAACCAAACGGGCAAAGGCCTCTCAGGATTACCGTCAACATATGGATCCCCGTACAAGAGATCAGGAACCACAACAAAGAAACCAGCGCCGGCAACTTTATCAGCAAGTTTCCTTTTGTAACCTCACATTGCAAGTGTAAGCATTAGAACTTCACAAAACTAAGAATGCAAAGTAGAAAGGGTCAATTGCAAAGAGCCTGCCTCACAATAATCCCAGCTGATTACAAATCAAGTAATCCCAAGTCCAGATTCTTGACAAAGAAAACAAAATCCTAACTTGGTTTGCGCGATGAGGGATGATTTTGAGACTGAAAACTATATATTATGCAGCTTGATAGATTTGATCAAATTTGAGACAGATAAGCAATAGAAAAATGCAAAACAAGATGAGAACACAAAGTGGTCGAAGAAGATGAAGTATCACTAAACTGGTGGAGGAAGCAACAATAAAAGATCTCATGATTTGGAAAACTGTAAATTAGGAAAACTAATTTCCTTTTTACGATTCAAAACATCTACTTATATTAGGATTATAGTCCCTTATAATCCCATGTCTAATCATATGTTAAATCTTCGGTCATGAAATTAATCTGATTAATTTATATACTCATCTCCCAGTAACATCGGAATCACAAACGAACACTCACCCTGGAAGTCATCCTATCGATGTAATTTAAGTTCGAACAACATCAAAGAGGAGAAGAGAGCGAATCGATACCTCAGATTCGGCGATTCAAATCCTGCAACACAACCCGAAACAAGGAGAACGGTGAGCGGCAAAGCGAAACCCTATCCAACTGGGAACGGGGTGAATGAAAATGGAGGAGCAGCAGGGGTAGAACGATCGGCAGTACCGAAGATGTCGCTGATGAGGACGACGGCACACTTGGTGCCGTCGGCGGAGCCAGCGACGTACGCCCTGACGCCGCCGAGGTCGTCGACGACGTGGCCCTCGCCCGAGGTAGCGTCCAGCGTCGGAGGGTTGGAGCAGCATTGAGGGCTCGCCATCTTCTCCTTCTTCTTCCTCTTCCTGCTGTCGGTGCGGAAAATGGAAGAACCGGGTGAGAGGGATGGAAGATATTTGAATTCGCATGTGGTGGGCGTTGGCCGCATTGATGAAGTCACACTCCAACACCTTACGAACTCCATTACTTCCAATATATTTTCTTTTATCTATTTTGAATCGAACCCCATGGAATCAGTTGAAGTCGGGAAATTTGAATCCAATGCATGGAAGAAAACAAGGCTGGTTTCACACCGTCATCAGATGCAGGGATTCGAGGAATTATTAGGATTCACCGCAATGGCCAGTGAGTGATTGAAATTTCAATACTGACTAAATAATTATCTTTCATCTAGAGACATAAATAAGATGACTTTTATTGTGCACAAAGTGATCTTTCTAGCATTGCCATATTGTCTCAACTTGCAACTTTCTTGAAATAGGAGATGTTTTATGGGAAACTCAATAATAACAACCACGTTAAAAAAACTTACAGTACTCATAAATCAACTTGAAGCTCAAACAGTTTTTTTTCTGGAATGTGAGTATCATAAACTCGTGGGAACAGTTGGCATAAAAAAATATTAAATGTTGATGCTTGCGCATTAACACAAGCCACATCCATGTAGATTAAAACAAGTATTATATCGATCTATCCAAACCAACTGTTGGGTCCCAAAAAGATCCATAATTCCTGAGCAAGGCATGCTTCGTTTTTGCAAGTGTTGATCCGCTCAAGATGTTATTCATGATCGTAGTCCTGCTCCAATTACTTGACATATTGAACAAACCAGTTGATCATGTCGCGGTGTGCTTCTTCCGCGCTCTGAAGAGCCTTCTCGTCGTTGTACCTGACTGCCCATCCATGAGCAACCCCGGGGAAGATCTTCACTAGGTGGATTGCCTGACAAATCATGCATGCCGCAGGTTAGAAGTTTATGAAGTTAGATAGACCGACAGCAAAACACAACAATATATCGCTTGTGGACCGTTTTGACACTAAAAGTGTCTTATTTTGTCTGTCAAATCGCCCACCCACATTAAAAGTGGGTTTATAAGATTATAAAAATATTGCAGAGTTTTGTTGGCTAATTAAACACTACAATATGGAAACTCTTGTACTTAGATTATAAGTGGAAGCTCGCGTCTGTGACACTCGTTAATGTATTAGAAGTAGCCACTGTTGTCACTATAATGGGTTAGTTCTTGACAAAACTTGCACAAGTAAAACGACTAAAAAGTTAGCAATTGGTTACGTCTGCATGAAACCTACAAAAAGTATACGTTTCTAGAATAAATAAAACTGTACTCCAACAGCAAGCACAACAAGCAACACGGAAGATGGATAGAGGATGCTAACATAGATAATTTGTGGACATCATTAGTTTGAACGATCAGATTGCCTGTCTGAGTAGAAAATGAAAGGTGTTTATATATGAGGTTAGATCGAACGGGATTACAAGGTCATAGCTCCAGTGAATCAATAAAGAGAATCCAAACTGACAGTATAATTAAATGCCATGATTTGCCTATGGTTGGTGTGATTAAATTAATCGAAAGAATAGTGTACGCAGGTTAATATTACGTTTCGCGTACATGTTCCATTCATGCTACTCTGCCAGCATGAAATAGTTGAATGATCCACAAAAGAGAAGTTGTTTTATAATCCAAAAAACATGGCAAAAATGAACCGGAAATATTCTGCAAAAAAGCGACTTACCCCAGGTATTGAATTTAAAGCCTGCTCAAACTGCTTTACCAATTCAAGTGGAGAAAGATGGTCAAACTCAGCACCAAGTATTTCAATAGGACTTTTAACCCCTAGAGAAGAGCAAAGAAAGGTTATATTTATGGCATAAACAGCAAATGGTTACGCATGATATATTGAAGATACTACTATCCAGCAAAATGAATTCTTCATTAGCACCACAACATCAAACTAAAGTGTAAACTTAGTTAATAATTTTAGAAGTTGTACCCTTAATATCATCCACGGTTACATAAGAAGGATGCAAAAGTACCGCAGCCTCAATCTCGCCGGCCTTTGATAATTCCACCACAACTTTGGCTGAAAGAAGAAGCAGAATTTAAAATAAGGAGCAATCATTTATTAACACTTATACAGGCTTGGCAGTACAAAGAGCTCAAAATACATGAAAAAAATGCACACGTGGTCCTACCTCCCCAGCAAAAGCCTGCAGCTCCAACTGCCGATATGCCTTTGTTCCTTAGAGCTGCAATAATTGGTTTTGCATCTTCATATCCTTTTACCTGCAAGCAGAGATAACATTCCTCCATGCATCAATATCTGCAGTGAATGATTCATACAAATAATACTTAAATTCCGAGATCTAACAGTAAATGAAATGGGGTATACCATTTTTAAAGCATGCTCAATAGGATTGAATAAGGAAAGGAGAGAATCCTACTCATTACATATATAGATATCTATCTTCCCTTTGCTCTTGACATTGTCCATCCTTTTGCAGGCAACCATTTAAGTCCGAATAAACAAGCAAAAGGAAATCCAATGTGTCAAGGCTATGACTTGGTAACCCTTTGAAATTACAAGCTAAAACTTGAATGCTTGTGGAAAATGCAATGGAGATAATAAAAGGCAATCTACTTATGCTCAATAGAGTAGCAATGCTATCCTTTTAAAAAAAAAAAAAAAAATGCATTCATTTCCATAACCATGCTATCTGAATTAGTTCCCAAATGGTATAGAGTGTGTCTCTGTTTACCGTATGAATAGAAAATGAAATTATTATACACACTGCAAGATGCAAAAGCACTTTAAAGATTTCCCCAGATAGTTATTATGTTCCATTTCAAATTTATTAGATAATTGAAGAAGAACCTGCATTCTAATGATAGAATCATCTTCGTTTGAGAAAATTGAAGGGCTAAATATACCTTAGCTAATCTTTCCATGCATTCCGTTCTGTAATTAAAAATCTTCAGATGAACAACAGGCAACTTCAATTTGGCAAAATATGACTAAAACTTTAAAAAAATTGAGATCAAGGGAAAATCATTTCGTTTACATGATTTCTAAGTGGCAGTTAGAATATAATGCCACTGGAGTTACAATGAATGAATTAACACTTTTATTTGAATGATTGCTCCTATGAATAAATTAACTCAGTGGTAATATAGAAAAATTAAATTCTTGATGCTAGAGAAAAGACACACCGGGGGATGAGACTCTATCCAGACTGGGAAAGGCCGCTCTGGAATATCAAGCACAAAGGGGTCCCCATGGAAGAGATCAGGGACCACGACGAAGAAACCTGTGGTAGCAACTTTATCTGCAATTTTCCTATATAAAGACATACAGCAACTGTGAGCATTAGACCTTTACAGATGCAATGGCAAGAGGACACATGCGAAGGAATACAACATAGATAAAGCTAACCAATAAAATGATACCAAGCATCAGAAAAATTGATCAGGTATATCATGGTTATTTTAGTACACCAAGGGGAATCCAGATACTCAATATAAACAGAACAACAGGTAATAAATTTAGCTCAGCAGGAGTTCATCAAATACAGAAAAAGAAAAAGAAGGTGAAAGTTATTTTATGCAACTTACTCTGCAAACTTATCGTCACCTTAAGTACACCAATAAGATGCTTCTGAACTTTACTAGTCTTCCATGTCCTTATACTATGAACTTATTCTTCGATTCAACTGGCCCGTCTCCAACTAACCTAATTTGTTACTTCATCATTTGTTCTGTCTTGCAAGTTTGTTGTTCAGTAATTTATTTTCACATATCTTTCATCACCTTGGAAACAACTACAAATTGACGAAGTATTTGTTGGCACAGGATTATAGCAAAAACTAAAAACTTTTCCGTTGTCATTCAAGGGCGTAACCAAAGACAGATATTTTAAATTGTGATTGTCCACTATACGCACAGGCCTTATTCGGTCAACCATGGACAGGTACATTATGCTTGAGCTATTTGGCCCTACTCTTACAGATTCACTAGTTTTCAGCAGGTAATACCAGCGCAAAACCCACTCTAAGGTGCCAACACCCTCACCAGCGTTAAAAAAAAGGCACAGTATCTCAGAAAACAGCAAAAACTTTTCTTTTCTGGAAAATTTCCTATTTTACATGTCGAAACTGGAGGAGATCAACAAATCGGAAAGGCAAGTCGACACACCTCAGTTTCGGCGCTTCAAATCCTGAAACGAAGACAGAACCCGGAAAATGTGAGCTACACAAACCCCAGGTAACGGAAGGAGATGGGAGAGATGCACAAAGGACACGAGTATATCAGTACCGTAGACGTCGGAGAAGAGGACGACGGCGAGCTTGGCGTCGGAGGGGCCGACGACGTAGGCCTTGACGCCCCCAAGATCGTCGATGACGTGGCCCTCGCCGGAGGCGGGGTTGAGGGTGGGAGGGTTGGAGCAGCACTGAGAGTGAGAGCTCGCCATCCTCCTCTGAGCAGGTGAGATGTGACGGCGGAAATAATGGAAGAGACAATGAAACTGCAGGAAAACAACAGCGGCGTGAAGCTAATAAGAAGGCCCAAATGGCCAATCAATAAATTTCTTTGCACAAAAATACCATTAAAAATCTGTATAAAAAATATGAAATATTATCGTTATTTAAATAATAATTATTGGAGTTTGGTAGGTGGAAATTGATTCTACCTCAATTAAATATTACTTTCCACTATTTCCATGGACCCAAATCAATAATCAATATAAGTTGGATTGGGCTTTGAATAGAGTATATTTCCCTACTAGGAAAACATGGTTGTAGAAGAAATTATCTAAATCAAAGAAAAAATTAAGCACCCTCAATTAACAAGCCAATATGCCACATTAATAAAATGAAAGCTAGATCATTGACATTCTAAGTGCTTGCATCCGCCTTTTGCAATCTCCCACCTCTTCTTTGCATTTCCAAATAGATGTTATATACAGTACAAATCCTAAGGACATGTAACCACAAGTGACGTCGCACATACCGATACATTCATTTTAACAATATCGATTTGCACCTAGATCTTAAATATACAATGTACCGACAATATGAACTGCACTACTACACTGCACTTCCCTGAGAGTTTTCTTGGTATATGATACATCACAGAATAATAAAAGACTGCTGCTATTCGTATCCAGATGAGGTCTAGTAGAATTCACGATCGGGGATGAGCAGAGGAGCTACAAGGGTCCAGATATAGAGAGCAGCGGTGGCCCACTCGGTGCAGATCCGAACCCACACTGATGTCCAACCGACGTCGATGAGGTCCGAGCTGCCGGAAGTAGAACTTGACCATCCGGTGAGGAGCATTGCTGAGTACATGCTGGCGAGAGCAAATATAAGATGAAAAAATGTGTATGAGTAGCTAACTGGCCGCACGTCAGCATCTTTCGACTCTTTTTTTCCTGATTCTGCATCACTTGCTGCAAGCAGTGGACTTTTTGAACCTACAATGGGTGTTTGCAGGAAGTCATAATCTTTGATAGTATACTTGGTCATGCTGTGAAGAACGGAAGGTGCTGAGGTAAATCTCACGATTGAATTCTAGATGGACAGAAAAAGGCAGAAGAAAACATCATCGACTTCCAACAACTAACTACGCTAAACTAAACTTTTGAGAGTATAAATGAATAGATTATGTCATTAGCTTACGCTTTTACATGGAATGATGGAGAGAAAATTTGTGATGGTATGTGAATCTAAATCAAGTCCTGATGATGCTCAGATCAATGTTATCTGCCCGCCCATAAGAATGTGAAGAATATAAATGGCCAATCATGTCTCATCTAATGGCTTAAATATTTAGATAAAATAGCACCGATCAATAGTTCAAGATGTGGGTGAAACCATGTATCTGATTTAATGTTGGTTTTACTTAAAACCGATTTCCTTTTTCCTTATAAGAAAAACAGTCCTCATGAAATTTTTTATCCAAAAGATGATGCCAAAACTCAGGACATGATGTTAAATATAAGTGCAGTACCTGATCTTGGAGAGGATGGGGGTGACAGGAATGTAGTGGATGATCCAGCTCGAACAGCAGAGTAGACTACAGAAAGGACTGTGGTGAGCATTCCGAGGATAAGGGTACCGGTCGACACTTGTTTGACATGATTATGCAGACCATTGCATGCATAATCTCTAGGCTCACTTGAAAGACCACTGTAGCATAAGTATGCACAGTAAACTGAGATTATAGAAGCGGGCAACAGACTCCCATTTACCTGTGCAGAGGAATAGGGTCAAATCACAAAATAATCACAACTGAAAATTGAAAGAATAAGAATAAAAATGAAAGAACTACACTATAGCAACATCTGGTTTCAATATAATTAAAATAACAAGGTCAGTTCCTCTGCAATTAAATAGTTTAAATACCTGAGGATGAACTGCAATAACTCCAAAGGCAAAAGCAAGAATCATTGTCATGACAATAAAGAAAACGTTGAGGCCACAGTCATGACCAGAGGGGTTGAACCATATGAAGAGTACGCCTGAGAGTGCATATGCTGCAAGATAGCATACGACCGTTATTGACAATAAAGCCACATACCTGCATAGTTAATTTAAGAAGTTAATCAAAAAAGGTGTTGAGAATTTAAAACAAATTCAGAAATTTTATTTATGAAAGATTGCATATGGTAGATACCTATTGACTTACCATTTTTGTTCATCTTTCTCAACCCAAGCATCATTCCATGTGTGAGTGAAGTCAAGAAGTATGACCACTTGAACCAGAAGAAAAAATCCAGATCCGAACTTGGATAATGTTTCTGCAGCAAAACAGAATCAGAAAAATTACAGTCTGAAACAAACATCCTCATCTCATATAACAATGCAAAATAGCTTTCTAAATAAGTGGTGAACGTCAGCACAATACAGGTTAGCATTATATATTCAAACTGACAAATTTGTACTACTAGATTGAGCTACTAAGGTTACATGATGCATCAACACTACTGATGATAAAGTGTTTGCAAATACATAATCATGAAGTCACGGTATATAGGCAATCCTGTAGTTGACAGTAAACGTAAAAGGAAAATTTTCACATGAAATTAAATCTATTTTCCTAGAGTAGCCGAATTTTTAGATTGAACCTATTCATTTTAATTTGTGCCAACTTTGCAACTTTCAGCATGACCACTATGGTTTTTCCAAATTTTTTGAGTGAACTACGGTTTTACAAGTTAGATTCTGAATAGGAAAAAAAGAATACAGCAGAAGCAACACCAAATTTTAGTAAATCATAGCAATATGAAAGAATCTACCATGAAGTCCATGGAAAAAAAAATTTGACTTTGAAGAGAAAAAAGTTGGCCAACTCAGATTATGGTCAAGAGCAAACAGTGGAACACACCAGCAGCAAGAACTTGGGAGGGCAATTTATAGTGGGTCCTTCACTTGATCCATGCGTGCTAGCCAAGTTTATAGTCTAAACTTCGAAACAAACCAACTTTAGGAAAATTGGAAATCATTCATCATGCCTGCTTCTATATCGAACGCATGCATAAAATGCTACATAGAAGACTTTAGGTTCTCTAAATTGTATATCAAAACAAGAAAGACAAATATTTACCAAATATGCAGCAAGTATTAAGAATATGTCGCAAAGACTAATATCTCCATAAAACACATAATATTAAGTCAATTTAGAGGCTAGAGAAATTATATTAATGTAAAGTAGTGGATAAAGAAGAGAATCTAATGATTTGCAGTTTAATCTGATCATACCTTTAAAGATATCATCAAATGTAATGCTCAACGATTTTTCAAAAAAAAAAGTAATGCTCAACCACATTCACATCTACCCTAGAATTTTTTTAATGACTTCCAACCTATTATGGAAGAAACCACATGCACTCATTTAAATTGACCACATAAAAGGAGAAGGTAAAAACAACGCAGTTCTTATGGCCTTGCCAACGAAAAAAATAAGGGGAATCAGTATGCTGTTCAGATTGAAATTTCAGAATGCCAACCACCGATGACAGACAGCTTCAAAGAAAAAGAGCAAAAATATGTAAACACAGCGTTTTAAATTTCTAATAGTAAGATCAGCTTACCATAGATTGTAACAACAATGTTTGGAAGGAAAAACATAAGAACGACAAGCACTATCCAAACAACAATTTTTGCAATCCATCCACCATGGTGCCATGAATCCCGTCTGTCATTTTGGTCCTTAACACCAATCATCAGCAGTGCAAATATTGCAAAAAACAAGAAATTTCCAAGACTAACACGAAGGACAGCATCGGTCTGAAACCATTCTTTAGGTGGGGTATCTGTAAATGTATTAATCCCTGCAAAAATAAAGAACATTTGAACATTTATTTTCCCAATATTTTAATCATATTGATCAAATTATTGTACATAGTTCCTAATAAGGTATCAATGGTTGTACATAGCCTAATAAGGTATCAATGGTACGGGATGACATTAAGCAGATAGAAAAACAATGCTCCTCGAAATTTGAAAATAATGTGGCAACAACAGAAGCAAAACCAGTACATAAAGTATACGTCCCTTTGGTTAGAACAATTGAGTTCTATACGAAAAGTTGTGGGTTCAATACTCACCCGGTTCTAAAAAAATAAGCAAAACCAGCCAAGCAATGGACTCAATCGCTCCACAAGAATGATAGGGTACATCAGGGTAAAAGTACAAAATAAAAATGCACCTCCCAATTGTCTCTCTTGACCTTTCTCTTGTCCCTTCTTTTGTTAGCATTCTAGATCCTCCAACCAGACTCAGAATATTGGCACAACCAAGGAATATCATTTATGCAGAAGTTGCAAGGATTTGTGGAGTTTGAGAGGTTATATCATGATATTCACTTTTTGCCAGCAAATCATAGCAGAAACTCCACTAAATCCTTGTAGTATCATCTAAAGATACATCTTTATTGTATGCTCTTCATCAGTAACTACCCTTGCGTTCAAATATTGACTTGTACATTTTTCCTTTGGAGTAGGTTATCTATTGACGTGTCTTATAATACACATACACATATATAATGTGCTTAGTAGATACTAACTTATTGCAACATTCCAAACTATCCTATGTACTAGTGACAGTTTTTAGATCGGCTCCATTCTATAATCTAACAGAATCTTTGGACTATAAAAGAATCAGATATGATGCTTATTCCCACTGAAGGACAAGTTCAACTCTTGCCCCTATGCAATCATTTTCCAAGACCACTGGTAGGGAAGTGTAATTCTAAAGGTTAGCATCTAAGCAGATTGAGCATCGTGATCATGGATGTTTCACTTTCTCAAGAAAGTGAGCCTAAGTTAACCAAAACTTCATAAATTAACCACATTTATAAACGCCAGCTTCCCCGCCTGGCAAAAGATAGTTAATCATAATTAACCCGTCAGATGTTACTCTAAAAGGAATTAACAGGTAAAACATCCAATCCTTCTCCAGGCAGCCAATAACTACGCTGAACTGCTGATAAATTATCCTTATCACGAACAAGTTCCCCTAAAAATTTCTACCAGAAGTACAGTTTCCCCTGTCAGACGTGATTGCCATCTGGTTTTCTCGCTATGCAGAGCTGAAAAGGGGAAAACTAACAAAATTCCTGCAGAATTGCAAAGGAGATCTCGCCTAATGAAAGACCATGAATCTCCAAGAAAATGACATCCGGAATCGGTCGCGTTATATGCAAGAAGGGTCGCAAAGAGGGGATCTTTGCACAATAGACAGAAAAAAAACATTTTAACGGACGAAATAGACCGCGTAATATGCAAGAAGAATAAGTGGAAGTGAAAGAGGGGTTTCTGCGCTTGCGAGCTCGTAAGGGAACGTACATGGGATCTTCTCAAGAAGGGGCGCGGCGACCTCGCGGAGGATCCAGGAGAGGACGAGGGAGAGAGCAAAGAGACCGCAGTAGGCGAGGCGGGCGGAGCGGCGGGAGATGCCGCCGGCGACGGAGGTGCAGAGGCCGCAGGTGCAGCTCGCGCAGCAGGACGCCAGGCACGACGCAGCCCACATGGTTGCAGGATTGCAGATCGATTGATCGATCGATCAATCAATAAATTTTACTCTTCCGCTGTCGGAAGTAATCCGCTTGGAGACGAAGAGACGAAGACAAACGGAGTCGTGCTGTTGCGGAGACGTCGTCGTCACAACCCATCTACCGGTCAGAAGGCTAACTGCATCGTAAATATCATATTTTTATGGGCTAATTCCTAATTTGAGTGTATTTTTAATTTAGCTCTTCTGCCTTAATGTATTTTAATTTACTCTTATAATTTGGAATTCAATTTTTACTTTAATCTTTTTTATCCTAAATAACAAATGATGATTATGAAAAATAAAAAATTTTAAACGAATAAAAAAATAAGATTAGAATTTAGAAAATAATATGATAATAAAAAGCTCCTTTCTTTTTTATACATTTTGTTGAAAAGCTTTCTTTAAAAATCTCTCTTTATATATTTTTACATTTGCACCTCTAAGAATATATAAATCTCCACTCTAATGAAGAAAGCAGCGTTCTCCGCCCGCTGTGGACGCCAAATGGCGCTGCTTCAACATCGTCCGCCCTTCTCATCCCTCCTCCGCCCTCTGCCCTCCTCGCGGAACCGTTCGCTCATCTTGGCAGCGATGCCCCCCGGTCGGCCGCTCTGCGGAGCGATGCGTATATCGCTTCCGCTCCGTGAGCATGCCCTCAGACGCTTCTGTGGATGCGCGACCTCGGATTCTGCGATTTCTCAAGCTGCTCCGGCTCCTCCACCACCTTCATCCAGGGTCTTCATTAAAGGTATCAGCTCGGTTGCCTTCTTATCAGATGAGGGGTGTCGTGCCGATTCTCATTGCTGGTGTAGGAAATAGGTGGCCAAGTATTGCAATCTTTATGTTCGACGAAATGTCCCGTTGGATAAATATCGACAAGCAGTACAATATAGATATTTCAAGTACAGGAATCGTTGCCACACAGGCGTAGACTCATGATCCTAGATATAAATGTGGGGAACTTGAGGACTGCCCATGGGTACATTTCGTTAGCCGTGTGTTTTCTCGCCACGCTTCCATGAAACAGGGAATGATCATTTTGGTGGGTCACATTGTGAATTAACAGTCTTGCAAACCATAATTTTCCAGTTCTCATGTTCGGTTTTGGCTGATATGGAAATCAGCTATCAGGAACAGACTTTGCAACAATGGATAAAAATTTTGGTTATACCCGATGATCTGTGTTCAGATTTGCTGCTCTGACCTCTTGGTCTCTGACCAGGAACCATTAGCAATAAACTACTCCGTCACACTATCGCATGAAGCTAACTCAAGATGTCCAGATCAACTTGATAAGCCAAACCAAAATGAACTAGGCCTTTTTTTGTAATTATTTGGATTGCTTTGGGTTTGGGTTGGGGATTCTCTATAAAAATTTACTTTGGGTTAGGTCAGCATTCCAGAAATCCAAAAAAAAAAATTACAAAAATAAGTGTTATAGGATTTCAGTTCAGAACTGAATCAAATTGAAGAACTTGGTTTAAATTCATCTTGGTTCAAAAATTTTAGCATTCGAGGTGTGTAAGAAAAGAGCAACAAGTGGTTGATAGATGATTGTTCTCCAGAACATATCTAAAGTTGAGCATGACAGGTTTCATGTTAAAAGAATAGTGTATTTTTGCTATACGTTGAAGAAATTGCATGCATGTCGCAGTTATTCGATTTGTTATGCGGTGTACTTTTAGTATGTTCCTCCAAAATCCCAGTTTTTAGTTCACTACAATGCTCTTTTATTTGACATGGACATGAAACCACAAGAATCTTTGTTGTACTTTTCTCGGCTTTTCGTACAACTTGCTTAATACTTTACATACAACGTTGCAGGACTGTCTCTTTCCACATCCGAGGGAGTCTTGGCGAAGACTTTTTCATCCTTCGGAGAAGTTAGAAAAGGTAAAAGTTGACTTTACCTTCTGCTCGGCTTGGCTAAGATATTTAGCCATTTTGGTACAAAATAATAATAATAAAAGGATATTCTGCTAAGTTAAACTTAAAAGGCGTCCTTAATTTTGTAATCACTCAATTTTGTTCTTCTGAAGTTTGAGAAGAACTTTCCTTGTAGATCTCCTTTGCCCTGGTTGAGATCCTCTCTCATTGTTGCAGTGAAGGTAATTACAAGCAAACGTACAAAACAATCATTGGGACTTGCATACGTTTGGTTTGCCAATGAACAAGACGCACTGATGGCAGTGAAGGAGATGGATGGGAAGGTGGCTTTCAGTTATTAAAAATTAACTTTATGCATTGTCATCTACGTTTGTTTATTGATCTGAGGTTTTCTGTTCTAGTTTTTTGATGGCAGGTTTATTGCTGTCACAATTGCTGATGCTGAATCTCCTTCTAAGCAGGTGAGAGCCCGACCATTCAGATTCTGACCTGTGATGCTAATTCTTAATGCACAGGAAGAGTTTCCTCTGTAATCATGAGATGTCATCTAGTTGTAACTGTGCACATTGGTTGTAAAAACTTGATATATTATATACTTTTTGCATAGTTAAAATTTTTGTTCCCACAACTATCTTTAAATTTTAAACAATGATATATAAAAAATGGATTCCAGTATACTAAACATTTCAGTAATTAGCTGGAGAGAACCCTACGACCCTTCATTTGACTAGAAAAGGCTTCTATACGTGATATATGAAAACAATCATCTAATCAACTGCTGCTCAGGTGGCCCAATTGGATAAAGAAGAAAATTTATTGAGTTTCCAAGAATGGTCCTAAGTTGCGTAAAACAGAACAAAAAATAAAACAAAAAGGATCATCCACCCCGTATTTGGACCAACACACAACATAAAAAAGTTGCCATGCGAGGGTTATTAATAGTAATACAAGCATTCCTTGTCATAATGACAATTCCAAATATAAACAAAGATAAAAGCAACGCTCAGGAAGGTTTCGCGTGCCACCTACCGGTCCCCCATCGGGAACGCTGTACGCTGCTTCCGCCTTGAAATTTGTAATCTTATCCGATCAGCATTCAGCAATCCAAGTGGGTCCTCCAGGTGGCGAGAGCTGAGATGAAGTTCCAAAAAAATACATCTGTGCGCTGCCTCGCGTCCGACAGCGGATCCCGATGGGCGCGGCGCCCGGGAGACCCATGCGTGGAAGCGAAGCACCGGCCAAGAGATCCCCCGCTTGATGGGAGGACACGGTTCGGCAAAGATCGCCCGATGCCGTCACTGGAAAAGGTGGGTCGCACACGGGTTCATGTAAACCAAAGGGGAGGTGAGGGGGGAAGCGTGTTTGAGGTTGTGCACGGGATCGATGGTCATTCAGAGTGGGTGTTTGTTAGGTTTTGATTTCAGTTTGGCCCTTGCAGTTTCTTTTGCCCTATTTATCAGAATGCACCTTGCAAGTATGAATCATGCTAATAATTTTAAAAAAAAAGAATATGATTTGACTAAACCACCTTAAAATGAAATTATGGAAGCATGAAAATATTGAATAAATACCAAAACAATAAATTTAAAATTTATAAATTTATTAAATATAATATATGTTAATTAATTTACTAGATTCAAAAAAGGGTCAAAGGGAAATAAATTGAAATTTTCAGCGGGGCAGAGGGGAATTAGCCGTGTTTATTAAAAGGAAGGAAGAAAAGGGAGGACGTCGCGTGGGTTGCGAGTTTTATAGGCTCATTGCGCGGTGGCCAACAGAGGACGGCGCCCGGATCACGAGGCGACCTACGAGGGCCGTCTTCTCACCGTGCGAATGTTAGGTTTGAAAGCCGAGCTAATCGTCTTCTCGCGATCGGTCCAGTAATTGCGGGGAGCCGGAGATCGACGACATCACAAGTCGGAGGAGGAGGAGAAGCTTGGCGTTGCCGTATACCCCCATCCGGCGAGGGAGGAGTAGTAGCAGCGGTAGCGGACCACCGCGAGGGCAAACTGGGGTGGACGGGGTCCGGCGCCGGTTACTGACGTCTGAGGATGGCCTCCATGTCCTTGTCGTCCGCCATGAGGACCTCCCTCCTCATCGTCCTCGTCGCGGCCATCTGCGTCGCCTTCGTCACCCTTCCCGTGGAAAAGGTACTGCCTTTACCATTCTGCCTTTGACCTGTTATTTTAAAGATTTGATGCTGCTGTCTTGGAGTGGGGATGCCTGATTTTTCAGGTGGTTATAATTTGATTTGGTCGTGGGAAATTGCCTTGGAATTTGGTCGGTTGCTTTTCCTCGTTAGTTGCATTTCCTTTTGAATGGTGTAGGGTAATTTTGGTGGCTTCGGATATTGGAGAACTTTGTCAGGCCCAGGATAAATTGATGCATAAACTAGCTCAGAAACCTCATCATGGAATCGACCTGAGCGGATGAGTGTAAATGGAATGGATTTGCACCTCTTATCACTTAAGCAAAAGTTTCCTAGAAAGTTCATCGTGTAAGGAAGCTTTATGATAATTATCAAAACTTAAATATTGAAAATGTTATAGCCGACTTAGATGTTTGAATTTGTTGAATCTCATTTTGGTGGGAGATCCTGCAACTTTAGAAAAAATGTAAATTATCAAACTCTATAACTTTAAAAATGTAAATGTGTGTGTTGAAATTTGAGATACTTTTGGCTGTATGTAAGAGAAAAAAATTAATGTCTTCGGCATCCTAAACTTATCGTAAGGTAATTAAAATTCCACATAGGTATCGTTCTGTATTCTTTCAAAAAAAAATTTTAATGTGCTTGTTAACATATAATCTATATGGAATAACCCAATTGACCTCATCTGTGTACAAGGACGAGGATAATTGGAAAAGATTTTGGTCATTCAAAAAGAAAAAGTAACTTAGCAGGAATGGTATTTTTAGTTTGTTGCTATCCTTTACAAATAGCTACATGAATGATTAACTCTAATGGTTTTGATGAAAGTATTTTCCTTAGAAGATATTTTCATTAATGAAGTTTATCGTTTTCCAGTCTTAAAGTTGACTACCTACTATATCCATATCTGTTTGCACACTTAAAGTTACTTAACAATTGAACGTCATAATAGTTTTCGAAGAGTTAAAGTAATATTTGTAAATTTATATTTCCTCATCTAAGTTCATGATTCTTTTTTTCTTTTTTTTCACAAAGGGAAACTTGTATTCATTTTTATGAGATGATACAATGGGTATTGGCTTCAAGGTGAAGCCTTATAGGATAGAAAGAAGAAAAGAAGCCTAAGGGTTTTACTTAACCCACAACTCAACTAAATGCTAGCATGCAGCTAAATATAAAAGAACAAAATAAAACAGTAATTTTAGAGAATTTGCAGAATAATAGTTTAAATTCAGCGTGTTTTGTTCTTCATGACCCTTCATCCTCCCCTTGCATCGGTGATGTTTGATCCCCCATATTTGCCAGCTTGAATCATCCTTTTGTGCAACACTTCTGCCTCCACCATAAGAGCATCCTTTGCTGTCTTTGGGTCCCATAAGCATTTATCATTTTTTTTCTTGTGGAATAAACAGAAATGAAAATCATCCTTTTTGTTTTCCTATTCGGAATGTAGTCAAGAGTTTCAAATCCAATTTGGATAATTTTGGTTTCTCTATAACTCAATCATTCAATATTTTTTAAAAATATATTTTATATTTATTCTACTTTGGAGATGTGGACCAAAATTGTTTGGAAATTATATTATCCCACTTGTCTTATACAGATTCTGAAGGACTTTTTGATCTGGATTAGGCACAGTGTTGGTCCATGGGGTCCCCTTCTTCTGTAAGTCGATTTTATGACATCATCACAGTTATTTTACATCTGTATATTGCTTCGCATAGAAGACTATTTTTGTCTTTCTATATCATTGTTTAATATTTACTGGATATGGATGTTGTTTAATTAGTCAACCTATGGCTGTCTCTATGTTTACCATCATCGTAGTTATTTAGTATTTGCATTTTTACCCGTCTTTATGACCAGGGCTGCTGCATATGTTCCTTTGACAGTCCTTGCTGTTCCAGCTTCAATACTCACGGTAAGGTTCTCTAACTTTTGCTTCCTTTTTTTACAATGTTATATATTCAGGAGGAACTGCCTCTCAATTTTTAGTTTATGAACTTATGAATACTTCTTATAATAGTTTCTGAACTTATGAATACTTCTTATAATACCTGATGAATCTTTGTTAGAAATCTTTGGCCCACACAATGAGCTCTGATATTATTCTTAAGTTTATGAAAATTGTATTTTTACATTAAACCTCTGATACATGCTGAAGTCATCATATTTGTGGAGCTATGGTTATATAGACATTTTCTTTTAGGTCTTGGTGAATCTTATAGGTGATACTTATGGTTGAATATGTTACCGTTCTTTTCTTCATCACTCAATTTTCTCTTGTTATGTTTCTATTTACCAGCTTGGTGGTGGATATCTATTTGGTTTACCCATTGGTTTTCTCACTGACACTTTTGGAGCAACTCTTGGTGCAACAGCTGCATTTATGCTTGGTAGAACGGTAAACTTATCGCTTAAATGTTCAAACCACCTCTCTATCCTCTGTGATGTAATTTTATTTCCAATTTTCATATGACTTGATGAAATTCACTAACCTTTTATTTTCTATTTTTTTTTAAGATTTGGAGACCTTATGTTATTTCCAGATTGAGTGACCATGCTCAGTTTCAGGCAATTGCTATTGCCACCGAGAGATCTGGATTCAAGGTGAATGTTGATTCTTTGCTTGTGCATTTCCATTTCCTCTACACGCAATATATGATTATGATTATTTTTTTATTCCATATATTGAAGCACAATAAGAAAGCAAACTATCAAGTTTCACTGTTGTAAATTAATATCCTTTCCGTTTTTTCATGTACGCATGAGAGTTTGATCACTGGTATAGTTACTTATTTCGGTCCTAATAGTGTGGTTACCAGCTGTTATATAGTTGTCTTTTTAAACACCTAAAATATGTCATGGTATGCCCACTATATCTTTTTTCACATAGTCAACAATTTGCTAGTTGGTATGGTATGAAGATCTGAAAAATGAAATTACTGAGAAAAACTGCCCCCGCTTTCGCAATCATATTATCTTGGACTGCTGAATCCTATAAATCATATTAGGTTACGTTCACTGATAATCACCTATGTCAAGGTGTGGACCACCTTTTCTATAGGCCTCTGAAGAAAATGGTTCGCACTTGAAAATTACTAGATAGATCATCTGTAGTCTAGCAGATCATCTATAAATCTGTTCTGATTTGCATTCATGGGCAGGCATGTTATATTTTGGTACCATGAAATAGCATAACTATTTGGGGGTCACTATGTTGATTTGGTGCACATCTTAGACTAGTTTTAGGTCACAAACATATAAAATAATTTATCCACTATATGGATTCAATCTATTCTTTCTCTCTTTTGCAGATCGTGCTGCTGCTTAGGCTTACACCTTTACTCCCATTTAACGTGCTAAACTACATCCTATCTGTCACTGCAATTAGTGTTTGGGAATATATTTTGGCATCGTGGCTTGGGATGATGGTATCCTTCTTTGTTAATTTTTTTCATTTCTCATTTGTCAGTTTGCTAAGTCCAAATTTGTGCTAGTAATACTCTATTTGAATACGAGAGAATTTCTCGGTTCATTATTCCAACAGTTTTTCAAACAATTTTAATTTGGACGACAGAATCTCAACTTTTGTGGTCCATAGTCACCTGCAGCTTCAGCTTTCAGTAGTCAGATTTATAAATTTCGGACTACAATATTTAAAGTCTTTTTCAACAATGTCTCAAGTGATATGATCAAAATATACATGCAGCAACTCCACAGATAGTTCATATAGCTGATCCACAATTGTTGAAACCTTATAGCATGCACATCTACTATAAATTTTGGATTACCATTTTTATTGTCTTTGCCGTCAAGTTCTCAAGTGATATTGTCAAAATATGCATGCAGCCACTCCACAGATCAGTTCATATAGCTGATCCACAATGGTCGGGACCTTATAGCATGAACATCTACTAGGTTATATTTTGATATATTTTAGTTGCTCTTTACCTTGATAATTTTCAACAGTTCTCAATTCATACGTTTCAGTGCTGATGTTGTGCCTTTTTTATGCATATATAAGTGGTCTTCAAAAGCTATAATGAAACTGATAGAGATAGTTTGATATCTACGGTCATGTAGTAGATGTCTTGGATCATGATCGATGTTTTTCCTACAATTTGTTTGTCTTCCTTGATCTTTTGCTTGAAGACAAACCTGGACTACTTTTTTCTTTTACGCGCTTCAATTATATAGTGTTGCAACTTATCAAATTTCCACAAAGAACCTTATGATTTTATCAGGATGGTCCTTTACATAAAATCATCGTAGTGTTTCTATCATGATATATTACATACAACTATTTGCTTACCCAAGAATACATCCGACATCTTGTAAAGCTATGAGATTTTCTGCATTACAAAGTGATAACTCTAACTCAGTAATTACGAGAGTGCATAGGAAGGTAGAATTTTATTAATTTGTCTCACTTCACTCTTGAATTTCATGTTGCTTTTCCCTTATTATCATCCGTATCTAAGTCATTTTCTGTGAATTGATTATGACGTGAACAAGCACGAGCAGATGGATTTGATAGTAGGTTTTTATTATCAATTGTCCACGATGCATGGTTTTCCCAATTAATGTTACGGTTATGTCTTGACAGCCAATCACTTTTGCACTAGTATATGTTGGGACAACATTGAAGTCGCTAACTGACGTGACACACGGATGGCATGAATTTTCACCGAGACATTGGGTAAGCATTGCTACACATGCTAATTTCTTCAAAATCAACACTTTCTAAAATATCTATCTTTAATGTGTAATACTTACTTTTCTGGTAGTTCTTCTGGTCTCATTTTTCTATCGCAAGTCCTTATCTACATCTGTGTAGGTCATCTATAAATTGCTTTGCATGTATTCTTCTTGGCAGATACATTTGCCTTAAATCTGTACTTTGAAAATTCTTTTTTTGACATCCTTTGGTTCAAAATGGATGCAGGTTTTCATCTCCTTAGGTTTCATAATATCTGGTAAGCAGCAATTCCTCCATCTGAATTGTTTCGTTGAATTAATTAAGTTTTGAATGTCATAATATTTTCGGACGTGCGTATCCAATTTCGACAACCGCATAATTAGTGTCACTTATATCATGTTAAAATGAGAAACTTTAGGGGAAAACATTAAACCCTAGAAAATTAAAAAAGAAAAATAGATTAGGGAAATTTTATCAATAGCCTTGGATTTCACATGAATCTTGCAGAGCATTCTTCAGCGATAACTGAGATCATGATCCTTCTTTTCGTTGGGCAGTTTTCCTTATCGCATGCGTGGCGAGAGTAGCAAAGTCAGCCTTGGACAAGGCATTGGCCGATGGTGTCGAGGTGGACGTGCTACCTGTGTCTTCACCAGGGGTTGCTTCAAGTCCTGACTTGAATCAGCCTCTTGTAATCAAATTTAACTCTGCAGGTGGCAGTCAATAAAGTTAAAAATCTTCTTCTTCTTTTTAACATACCAAATAATTTCTCCGCAAATGTAAATCCTTCCCCTATCTGATTCTTCAGCACCCAATGTAATGTGCATGCAGTTTTTAGGAAGCATCATGTGATTCTAAGCAGCAATAAGCTAATCACAACCACATGTAGCTGCACTTTCCTTTAAATATATAGTTTTTTTTCTTCTTTTTCCTTCCAATTCACTTGTACATAGAGACCGATATGTTCTAACCAAATACGTCAAATTTTAATTTTAGCTCGTGAGTTGCGTGGCATTAGTTAGCTGTATTACTATAATATGAATGTGTATGGTGGACTGGCAAACTTAATCCAGTAAACAATGCTATAAAGAAAAGCAAAAAAACAAAGAGGACGAACATGGACTTCAACGATGAATAAACCCATTCCTTGACCAGAGAAATCGTACACCCAAAAATTATCTGAAGCTGATTTGAAATGAAAGATTTGGACTCATTTCACTGATTTGAAATGATGCAAGATATATCTCAAAAAAGCAAACAGAAGCAGAAAAAAAAAGCAGTAATGAAGAAGTACTAGCAGGGACAAACAAATACAGAAATCCCATGAAGGATATATTAATATATTTGAAGCCACTATCTCCTAATATTTAACGAGGTGTACAGATACGTTTCATTGTTGGAAAAAAAAAACTCAAAATTCCAACTATAAACACCCCAATTTAGGAAATGCGTCCTACATATGAGCACGCCGATGCCACCAAAGCTTGGAACATTTCGCCCGAAAAGATTACTGAGGGAGTGCTTCAAACTAACTGACTGCCGAGCCTTCAAAATTGCATTGTGATCAAAAAGCGTAATGGAAACACGGATCACATTATCCGCGAGGCATTTGCAGCTCAGAAGAACCTAATTGTTTTTTTTAATAAGTTTTTGACAGACGTAATCTAATCAGCGCGAAGGAGAGAGGATGCTAGGTCTGCGGGCAATATGATTAAGCCCTTACTTCCGAGTAGATCGGATGCAGCCTGCATGTCCGAGTCGATCAGTTGCCCCATCATCTCTTCGAGAGGCTCGCCGGAAAACAGATCATGGAACAAGTAATGACCATAACCCTGCAAAAGGAAAGCACTAGACGCAAGGTCAAAACTAAAGGAAATGAGCAACAGAGATTAAACGATTACTATGACTTTGCTAAGGATTAAAAAAAATAATTCTGTTTCTAATTAATTATAATTGACTCCACCAAGCAGGGAGACAGAAACATTGACCAAGTGGTATAGGACTAAGAAGCTGGTAATACCTCGACATAAACAAAAGGGTACTTCGTAGCTTCTCCATTTAGCCGATTCTGACTCAGCACCTGCCAACGTATCAAGATTGAAAGACTTAAAAATTTGAACAGCCAATAAAAAATTAACTACTTTGTTAGTATGATTGAATAGGTCAGCCAATTGGCACCCAGACCACTTTGTTTAATTTTCAAGTTACCACATTATAGAGCAGAAATAGCAGGTAGCTCATTGGACCAGATAGAGCAAATTAGAGAGAACGACAAGTGCAGTTAAAACTTTTAAAAATCAAAAGAAATAAGCATGACCAACCTTAAGCTGAAGCTTCAAAAATTTTATATAATCTATTGCATCATCCAGCACCATTTCCTTGTTACCCTAGTCGTGGAAAAGTAGGATAAGCTGATGTTTCTAATAATCATCCAAACGTAGCTACTATTAGAGCTGCTTTATGAATCAGCTAAAACAGAGTATAATTGCTTCAAGGGGAAGAAATGATACAAAGAATGATGTTTCGAAGTCCAAATTCAATATGAAGCAGTACTATACATAAAACAAGAAGAATAGTAAAAAAAACAATTCTAGAAAGAACATGCATAATAGTAATCAAACAAATTGGCGAGAAGCTAAGTACACCAAAGCATAAAGCATCATATTGTTGCAAATTAAATGAAAGCATATACATGTAACTCATAAAGATACTGACAAAAACACATGCATGCATGAATAATAAACAGAATACTTAGTGTTCATCTATCTCACCTGACCGAAGCATGGTACACTGCTTTCCAATGCTTTGATTCCTTCATTGATCCTGGCTCTGCGGAGCTGCCATAATAAGAAAAAATATTTTTGGCCAAAGCATCAAATAAATGAACTTCATATGAATATCTCCACTTTGTAACATTAAGTTATTTGAGGCTCATGCAGCAAAAAAAAAGAAACACAAGACTCGAGAACCATTCAAATTTCAACAATCAACATAATGTGAAATTAGGCCATCAGCTCAAGCAGTGCAGTATGTGCTCGAGTGCAAGACAGTGCACCTCAAATTATGCAATCGAGCTTGATTAAAGAGATAAGCTGTCGAGGAGATAGTATAACTGAGCAAGTTCAAAGAGCCATGTCATATGACCTACAAACAAAAAGGTCATGCCCATGCTTATGGCTCCCACCAATATGAAGTCCTATAAGAGTTTACATGAGCGGACATGCCCTTGTCATTTAACTTTAAAACCACGGTCACAAAGTTTTTCATGTCATACACTACTCAGCTAACCAGTACACATACCAGGAGATAATTTGCAGTACAAAGTGCATCTGGAAACAAAAAACTATATTACAGACATTTACTGTACCCTGGTAGTTGTAGCATCTCCGTTTCTGGCTCCTTTTTTAATCCCTTCCCTTGAACGTGTCGCAACAGTATTTTCTTGTCCTCCCTCAGAATTCCCATCTTTTGAAGACTGATTCTGTTTATCGTAGACAGATGTCAAAATACAGTTGCAGTGCATACATCATTAGCATCTGCACGAGTTTTAATTTGCACATATATTTTCTTTTCTAGAGCATGTTATTTCCACTAAGATAAAATGGCATAATTGCACTTGTTAAAGGGGAATAATCACAGGTCATATATTTATGTTTGACATATGGCACTAAAATTCAATCTGGTGCTAAGTTTCTCTTGGAATTTGCAAAAACCTTTTTGTTTTGCTCGTCTAGTGAAATTCACTGCAACAGAGAGAAAAATCTTACCTTTGGGACTATTGCATTTGTGCTGACCTCATCAATTTGACTCATAATCGAAGCTTTGTCAAAGTCGTTTGCAACTTCAGCATTCATGTTTCTTATGATGGGAAAATGAGCATTTACATTTATAGAACTGGCACCATTGATGGACGGGTTACTAGATTGACTCAAAAGAGGATTCTTAGAGAATTTCAAATGATGAAGGGCATTGCTTCTTGCAGAAGTACAGGATGATTTAGCAGCCTCCACTCTAGAAATTGGCAAAGCATAACCTTCCTGTATACCTCCAGCAGGGACAGTGCAGAGCAACCTTGGATCAGGAGGCAGAACATCACTAGAAAGCTGGCTAACTTGATTGGAACAAATTTGCACATAATGCAACTGTGATGAGAGAAAATGCTGAGAAACAGGAGATTTTCCACTTCCTGGAACTGATGCTGCTGTGGCCTGATCCACTGATGGTGCTATGGTTTCATCCGACAAATTCATCAAACTGCGGAACCTGAAATTGGATTTGTCTATTTTCGAAAGTGCCTCATCAATACTTTCTCCCATGTTGCTGATAGGCCCAATAGTTTCTGCAGAGTTAAGTAGCAAAAAGAACATATTATTCATTTCAACCGAGAAAATGTAAGCATACATAACAAGTACAAATCAATATCATCGATTTTCATCTAAATTTATTTGACTTTAGATAGCATGAAACTTTCGAGTTACCAGAAAGATCATGTATAACCTCTAAAGATATGCCTCCATTACTCATGAGGTAAAAATTGGCAATTCTAACATCAAAATATACTAATCTTAATTTAGTACGTGCATTACCACGTGCTTGATTATCTGAAGAAATTAAGTGAACTCAATTTAAGTTTCAGATAAACCTGGGATACTGAAGCTAAGCCAAAATCTATCTCTCTAGCATTCAACAAAGACGTATAATATGAAAGGTACATGCAGCTTTCCTACGTTCTTCCCATACTGATACAACATCAGAACAGTTATTTAAGCATCAAGAAGGAAGTTAGTTCTAGATATTTTTGTTCTGGAGGAAGAAGGTAGCACTAGGATTAATCTTCGAGTTTCGGGCTAGTTCTCCATCCTTATATCGCATTTCTGTAATATCATCCAACTTAAGGGCGTCCTGATCTTAAGCTCTAGTCCAGATGCCTTTATATCATCTTTCTGACGTTCAACAAAGTCATAAGACTTAAAAGACGCATGGTTTCTCTAAATTCTTCCACCCGTGGCACAACATCAAAAATTGCTATCTAATAATCAAGATGGTGATTTTTAAGATGGTTATGGTGACAAGGTTTGATAACAGAGTTCGTACATTTAAAACCAACTAAAATTAAAATTTTAAAAAATAATTTATTATTTTTTAGGAGAAAGAAGGTTTTTGAGAAATTAATCCGTGAGCTTGTGTCTACTGCTCTGCTCACGCATTGTTGTCCTATGTTCCAACTTGTATATCTAAAAGACGTTCCGATCCAAAGCCACAGCATGTCATAACACTCCCTTGAACTACCAAAAGCCGAATAATGATAGAAACAAACTCCATTGGAAGCTCAATAAACAAAGGAACAAGCACGTCCAGTCGAAGAATGGCTCATAAACAACATGGCATAGAGAAGTTCACCAGAGACAATCATCCATCCTCGACGCTTATAGAAAAAGACGCATGCGCGAGGAGACCGATCGCATTCAACATGAGGGGATTTAGAAGAGGAGAAAAAGATTGCTGATGGACATACGAGTGCGAGAGGTAAGCGCTCGCCGACGGGATGTCCTCGGCTTTTTAGGGTTCTTCATTGCTTGCTCGGCACTCCTCTCTCTCTCTCTCTCTCTCTCGCTCGCCAGCGTACTGAAAGCGAGCGATAACCACCTTTTGCAGAGAGCGTAGAACGTGCGAGGAATGAAGAGGAGCATATTGACGAAAATGCCCCCTTTTCTTGTTCCAGTATCAAGTAAAAAGCGACTTCAATTTTTCACAAGTTGTATATGATATTATTATCATTGGATCTAGTTTAAGTTCTCATTCATAGCCTTATATTTGATCAAGAATAACAAACTAATTCTAAGACTCAATTGAAAACTTTTTATAAAATAAAACTTAACAAACCAAGTTCGGTTTCTTTTCTTTTAATTTTCTGGAAATTTTCATTCTATATTTTAAAAAATATTAAAATATTTTTATAAAAAACAATTTTAATAAAAATTAAGTTACTTACAAAATACATGCTCGTCTAACTAAACCTCAGGCTCTGTAGAAGTGGTTTAATACGTACTAAGTTAAATAATAATAATAATATAAAATAAATCAGCTTAAACCTTATTGAAATTTGACTATAGAGAAAAGCCTTTTAAAAAATTAAAAAAATATAACTTAAAAGCAACTCAACAAAGGAAACAGATTGAATTCGAGGTCCTCCCCAGCACCCCCTTATTTCAACCTAAAAATTAAAAATAAGGCATATCGTTTTGAGTTCTACAAACGATATACTATATACTAGAGAGGTCGATCACTTGTTAGATGCATTACTGTCTATCTTGATTTAAACAGAAATATGAAGTTAAAGCATCACAAGTCGATGATGCAAGCATAATACATAACTATACAAAGCCTTATGGCTGAATGATACAAAGGATTATGAATCAAGTTCCGCAAGGACTTGTCTTAGACTAATAGAGTTCCGACCATCACCGTTACTGCTTCTCCCCTAATATATACACGCTGAGTTTCCTCCACAAGCTCAAGGTCCAATATCCCACTTCCTGGAGAAGCCTAAATAAATTATAGCTCGAAATAAGCAGGGCAAGAGTAGAAGAATTTGTATATTTTTTGTTGAGGAAGAGATCAATACCATGTAGGCGAGTAGGTTGTTTTTCCCCAGCTTTCTACTCCAATAGGGTGCCAATGCACAATGAGCATTTCCACAAACAGGGTCCTACAAGATTGACATGCAAACATTGCACTTCAAATTGGGCAAGTCATAGTTCATCTACTTGATTAGGAAAACACCACTTTGTCCCTTCATGGATTATTTGTATCAAGAAGTGCGTAGGAAACAACTAAAGGAATCTGCCGGCAACATAAACAATAGTAGATAGAGCAATAAAAAAAGCCCATGCTTAGTGGATCTCATAAATCGATATATTCATAGGTGAGTAATATACTAACAAGATGGATGAGATGGCTAAACTTCTGTTAACTACATATACGCACAGTGATGCTTTCCCATCACAAGTGACAATTTCAGAACAGAATAAAACATAGATCAATAAGTTGTAATTTGCCGGGGACACCAAACCACAAGAAACTGAATTTAGTGAGAACTTCAACGCAAACCATTAGCATAACCTTTTGTAAACTTTATCAGGAAGAACTAAAATTCTTTGCTTTTTGTTGCAAGAAAGAATAAGAATTATTATGCATTCTAATGGGTGAGTGTTGGGATGGATTTGCCAAATTCTAACTTGTAATAAATTCATAATTTATACTTGATCAGTTGCTGAACAAATGAGCTTCACATATCCTGCAACCAGATGTCAAACATATAAATCAATAACGACAAGAATATGTACATCTAATTTACATAACTCACCTTGTTCAGTAAATGCTATTCATATAAAAGTAGTTTGGCAAAGCATCACTTTTTATTTTATGAATGGACTAATGACCTTATCGAACTAGAATCTAGAGGAAGATTGTGAAATCCAATTCACAAAATAAACGGAATATAGCCATATTACTCTTCTTGGTGAGGAAACTTCTATCTATTTTAACAAATTGAAGACAAACTCAGCTTCAGACATCAACTTAAAAATAAATTTCCTTTTTTAATTCCAGAAAAAATAAATAAACTTCCCTAACTAAATATATGTTCAATGGAAAATAACAGATCACTGACTTAACACCTTGCTAGCTGTATGTTTGTTCTTTTTTGAGATATTTACTTCGCATCTTACAAGCGTGGAACAGAGAGGAAATTGCTAAAACAAAGGGGCTTCGGATATATCTCAAAACCTATAAAAAAATAAGAGCAAACACATACACCTCCATATTAATAACCTACCTCTCAATTGTGTAATATGGAGTAGTTGAATGAGTATTTTTTATTCTAACCAAACAAAAAAAAAAGCAGTAGATTGAGTTGTTATTTTATTCTATATTACCTCATTGATTCCAAACTTTGGGCAGAAGTACCGAGTAAAAAAGTCAAACCCAGATCCAGCAGGAGCAGGTGCTGTAACAATAAGGCCCATTCCGGCACACTTCTGTATCTCTTCAAAGTTTGGGTTTAAATCCATAATTTCCTTTGCTGAAGCTAGTTCTACCTAATAAACAAAGTTCAATTTCTTACGCAAATAAAACATATGTCAAATGCATGTGAACTTCCTTCCATAAAGGTAAACTTTTCTGAGAAACTTAAAATGGGTCATATGCAAAGCACAACAAAATCAGGGTAGCATAATCCTGCAAAAGAATAGTTTACCTTCTGCTGGAAAAGGTATTCTTAATTAAAGTTTCATATCATAAATATCTTTGTAGTTACCATTCTATCAAAGCATTTTAAAAAAGTCACAAATATATCCCGTGGCTTAGGAATCTGTATCATAAATATCCGGATCCAGATTTCCCGAGGAAAATCCTTTAACTACCACATCAGTCCCCCAAATCAGGAAATGATCCCAGATAGCATTTGGCATGGAGATTCACTAATTATATTCATTAGCTAGCCATACGGATGGGTGCATAAGACACTTAATATGATTTTTTTAATGGAAACGTAGATCCCGACCTGATCATATGTTATAAAAACCCGTAACACCAAGGAATATTTTAGCAAATAAAAGTTGGTTAACTAACTAAAACAGTTCCTTATCTTGATTATTGTTAAGAAACTAAAGAGAAGTATTAGTACAATGAGGTCCACAGTGCTTGTTTTCTGAACGTTGATAATAGATGCACCATTTAATGTCTCAGGAATAGAAGGTGCCTCTGCAGCATCGCACTCTAGTATTGGGACCACTGGGAAATTCAGTTCAATAGTGAACTTATCTGCTCCTTTGGTTGGTTGAACAACTTTCTTGGCTGTCAGAGTTCCAGATTTTATCATAAACTCGATGACTTCGCCATCAACTAGACCAGATGTCCAAAGAAAATGGGCAGCTGCAAGAGTTCCATGTCCACGAAGTTCCACCTGCATTCAGAAAACCAAAGGGAAGAATGCTCAAATGTGCGGTTAAAAAAAGGGAGTCGGTGATGGATCAAAAGTCAAGATAATCAAAGATTTGAACAACCTCGAAATAATTAAGGCACTTTAGAATTAAATGGATAGAATGAGTTCGTAAATCAAGCCTAGACTTCTTACCAACCAATCTTGCATTAATGATACAGCTGTTGTATATAGAAATAAGATATGTGAGTTGAACTATATTGAAGATATGAGACATCAGTTGAGAGAAAAATATCTTCTTCTTTTTTCGCATTACAATAATATGAATGTGAGAAGCAAGCCCTTCTCAACTGATGAGAGCTACAAGACTTGACACTAAAAGTCAAGGGTTAGGGACCAATTAGAAGAAAAAAAAACATGAAGGTGCAATTGTCAAAAAAGAATCAATTTCAAAGTTGATCAAAGCTTTCAACTGCTTCAGAATCCAATCAATGGAATCTGTATACATAGGCTTCGCGTTGCTGATGCACTACTTACATTGAAAGAGTAGAAAACTTCTTGTCTTTGTCAGAATGATCACTACGAAGCAGACATACCATTTCTCATTATAATTTTTTTTAACACGGGAAATGTAGTCACCATGGATACTCATGTAAACAATGCTTTCAAATCAACCAGCTAGTTCGGCTCAAAATTAATACTGGACTTAGTCTAAAATTTACCTAAGATTGATTAAAATATGATGAAACCTGAATTTTTCTTTTTTTATTTTTTTATTTTTGAAGGGGAGCCAATGAACTAGTCAGACGAACTAATTTATAGAACCGATATAAATTCAGTCTGAAAATTTAAACATTGCATTTAGGAGATTAGTTGCACAGATAAAGGACAACAAAAATAGCAAGTCGTCTTCGACAAGGTCAGCGTCTCTATCCGAATTCTAAAGACCGCGACATATATTAAAAACCAAATAGTTTTGCGTATAAAACTTGTGAGGAGAATACAAGCAAAAAGGCCATAGAAAGGACCTCTTGTCCCGCTAATATGGCCTTCCACGCGCCAGCCTTACGATTGGATGTAGAAAGCACAGGTTATAATTGAGGGGCAATGAAAAGTGACCTCCGCGGCGGGGGTGAACCATCGCAGACGAAACCTACGAGTACAATCCCCATTGCCGGGAGCATCCGATCACGAATCGACAGCCTAGGGAGCGCGGGAAAGGAAGGCGGTCTCCGAGATGTTGAACTCTTTGGCTACCGACTGCAGCCATTCGTCGGTCACCGCCTCGTCCTCCGTCGAATCAAGGAAGCAGACGGCCGCGGGGTTCCCCTTGAACGGCGAGGCGGAGAACGCATCGATCTGGGCACAGACAAATCGAAATACTTGATCCGGAGAACTCTCAGGGGGAATTTGGGTTGGGAATAGAGAAAGGAGAGCAGGGCAGGGACTCACCACAGCGTAGCGCACGGCCCTGGTCGCCGCCATTGGAGAAATCACCGGAGGAGTTTTTAGTTTGAAGGTGGAAGGTATTGCAAGAGTGATGGAGTGAGGAATCCGCAAGTTAAGTGGGAAATGAAAGGCGGAAGGAAACGAAGGGGAATCTTCCCTTTGAATTGGAACAACTCGTGTTAGGGATAATTCAGTCTAAGAAAAATGTCTAACGATTGACTTAAAAAAACGCATGGTTTCTCTAAATTCTTCCACCCGTGACACAACATCAAAAATTGCTATCTGATGATCAAGATGGTGATTTTTAAGATGGTTATGGTGATAAGGTTTGATAGCAGAGTCGTCATACAGTGTATCATCCAAAAAGATTCGAAAAGTAAATAAATAAAATTAAAAATAAACATGAGTTGAAGTAGCTCAAATGTGAAACACTAGAATTAAAATTTGATACTAGAGTTAGTACATTTGAAACTAACAAAAATTAATTTTTTAGGAGAAAGAAGATTTTTGAAAAATTAATCTGTGAGCTTGTGCCTACTGCTCTGCTCACGCATTGTTGTCATATGTTCCAACTTGTATATCCAAAGGGATTCCGGTCCAAAGCTACAACATGTCGGAACACTCACTTAAACTACCAAAAAGCCGAAAAATGATAGAAACAAACTCCATTGGAAGCTCAGTGAGCAAAGGGACAAGCACGGCCAGTCGAAGAACCCTCAAACCCTCATCCATCCTCGACGCTTATAGAAAAAGACGCATGCGGGAGGAGAGCGAGGCATTTAACATGAGGGGATTAAGAAGAGGATAATAAGATTGATGATGGACATACGAGTGCGGGAGGTAAGCGCTCGCCGACGGGATGTCCTCGGCATTTTAGGGTTCTTCATTGCTTGCTCGCCACTCCTCTCTCTCCCTCTCTCTCTCTCGCTCGCTCGCCAGCGTCGGAAAGCGAGCGATAACCACCTTTTACAAAGCGCTTTTATATGCAGAGAGCGCAGAACGTGCGAGGAATGAAGAGGAGCATGACGAAAATGCCCCTTTCTTGTTTCAGTATTAAGTAAAAAGCGACTTGATAATATTATATTATCATTGGATCAAGTTTAAAGATTAATAAACCTTATACAGTATATATAGATTGAAAAAAATTATAAAATATTTTAAAATACATCAAGTTTTGTAAAATCTTCTAATACTCAGTATTGAAATTTTAATTCTATATTTTAATAGGTATCAAAATATTTTTATAAAAAACCATTTTAATAAAAATTCAGTTATATATAAAATACATGTCCATCTAGTTAAATCAGTTATGGATTTAATATACACTGAGTTAAAAATAAATCAGCTTAAACCTTGACTGTAAAGAAAAGCCTTTTAAAATATTAAGATAATAGAACTTAAAAGCAACTCAACCTAAAACCTTATGCCGAGATCAGTAGAAACCAAATAAAGGAAACAGATTGAATTCGAGGTCCTCCCCTTTATTTCAACTTAAAAATTTAAAATAATGCATATCGTTTTGAGTTCTTTAAACGATATACTACATACTAAAGAGGTCGAAAACTTGTTAGATGCATTACTGTCTATCTTGATTTAAACAGAAATAAGAAGTTAAAGCATCACAAATCGATGATGCAAGCAGAATACATAACAATACAAAGCCTTATGGCTGAATGATGCAAAGGATTATAAATCAAGTTCCGCAAGTACTTGTCTTAGACTAATAGAGTTCCGACCATCACCGTTACTGCTTCTCCCCTAATGTATACACGCTGAGTCTCCTCCACAAGCTCAAGGTCCAATATCCCACTTCTTGGAGAAGCCTAAATAAATAAAGAAAATAAATTATAGCTCGAAATAAGCAGAGTGAGAGTAGAAGAATTTGTATATTTTTTGTTCAGGAAGAGATCCATACCATGTAGGCGAGTAGGTTGTTTTTCCCCAGCTTTCTACTCCAATAGGGTGCCAATGCACAATGAGCACTTCCACAGACAGGATCCTACAAGATGGACATGCGAACATTGCACTTTAAATTGGGCAAGTCATAGTTCATCTACTTGATTAGGAAAACACCACTTTGTCCCTTCATGGATTATTTGTATCAAGAAGTGCGTAGGAAACTACTAAAGGAATCTGCCGGCAACATAAACAATAGTACATAACGCAGTAAAAAAAGCCCATGCTTAGTGGATCTCATAAATCGATGTAGTCATAGGTGAGTAATATACTAATGAGATGAATGAGATGGCTAAACTTTTGTTAACTACGTATACGCACGGTGACGCTTTCCCATCACAATTAACAATTTGCCGAGAACACCAAACCACAAGAAACTGAATTTAGTGAGAACTTCAACGAAAACCATTAGCGTAACCTTTTGTAAAATTTGTCAGGAAAAACTAAAATTCTTTGCTTTTTGTTGCAAGAAAGAATAAGAATTATGATGCATTCCAATGGGTGAGTGTTGGGATGGATTTGCCAGATTCTAACTTGTAATAAATTCATAATTTATACTTGAAAAGTTGCTGTAACAAATGAGCTTCACATATCCTTCAACCAGATGTCAAACATATAAATCAATAACAACAAGAATATGTCCATCTAGTTTACATAACTCACCTTGCTCAATAAATGCTATTCATATATAAGAATGTCGTCAAAGCATAACTTTTTATTTTAATTATTAACTTTAATGACAGATGAGGAAGGTTTATCTAGTTTTAGACTACGTAGGCTGAGATGTTATTTTATTCTATATTACCTCATTGATTCCAAACTTTGGGCAGAAGAACCGAGTAAAAAAGTCAAACCCAGATCCAGCAGGAGCAGGTGCTGTAACAATAAGGCCCCTTCCGGCACACTTCTCTATCTCTTCAAAGTTTGGGTTTAAAGCCATAATTTCCGTTGATGAAGCTAGTTCTACCTAATAAACAAAGTTCAATTCTTACGCAAATAAAACATATGTAAATGCATATATAGCTTCCATAAAAGTAAACTTTTCTGAGAAACTTAAAATGGGTCATATGCAAAGCACAACAAAATCAGGGTAGCATAATCCTGCAAAAGAATAGTTTACCTTCTGTTGGAAAAGGTATTCTTAATTAAAGTTTCATATCATAAATATCTTTGTAGTTACCATTCTATCAAAGCATTTTAAAAAAGTCACAAATATATCCCGTGGCTTAGGAATTTGAATCATAAATATCCGGATCCAGATTTCCCGAGGAAAATCTATTAAATACCACATCAGTCCCCTAAATCAGGAAATAATCCCACATAGCATTTGGCATGGAGATTCACTAAGTATATTCATTAGCTAGCCATACGGATGGGTGCATAAGGCACTTAATATGATTTGTTTAATGGAAACATAGATCCCGACCTGATCATATGTTATAAAACCCTGTAAAACCAAGGAATATTTTTGGCAAATAAAAGTTGGTTAACTAACTAAAACAGATCCTTATCTTGATTCTTGTTGAGAAACCAAAGAGAAGTATTAGTACAATGAGGTCCACAGCAGTGCTTGTTTTCTGAACGTTGACAATAGATGCACCATTTAGTGTCTCAGGAATAGAAGGTGCCTCTGCAGCATCGCACTCCAGTATTGGGACCACTGGGAAATTCAGTTCAATAGTGAACTTATCTGCTCCTTCGGTTGGATGAACAACTTTCTTGGCTGTCAGAGTTCCAGATTTTGTCATAAACTCGATGACTTCGCCATCAACTAGACCAGATGTCCAAAGAAAATGGGCAGCTGCTAGAGTTCCATGTCCACAAAGTTTCACCTGCATACAGAAAACCAAAGGGAAGAATGCTCAAATGTGCCAGAAGGTTTAAAAAAGGGAGTTGGTGATGGATCAAAAGTCAAGATAATCAAAATTTCAACAACCTCAAAATTATTAAGGCACTTTAGAATTAAATGGATAGAATGAGTTTGTAAATTAAGCCTAGACTTCTTACCAACCAATCTTGCATTAATGATACAGCTGTTAAATACAGAAATAAGATATGTGAGTTAAACTTAACTTTATTGAAGATATGAGGCATCAGTTCAGAGAAAATATCTTCTTTTTTTTTTTGCATTACAATAATATGAATGTGAGAAACAAGCCCTTTTAAACTGATGAGAGCTACAAGACTTGACACTAAAAGTCATGGGTTAGGGACCAATTACAAAAAAAACATGAAGGCGCAATTGTCAAAAAACAATCAATTTCAAAGTTGATCAAAGCTTTCAACTGCTTCAGAATCCAATCAATGGAATCTGTATACATAGGCTTCGCGTTGCTGATGCACTACTTACATTGAAAGAGTAGAAAACTTCTTGTCTTTGTCAGAATGATCACTACGAAGCAGACACACCATTTTTCATTATAAGTTTTTTAACACGGAAAATGTAGTTACCATGGATACTCAGGTAAACAATGCTTTCAAATCAACCAGCTAGTTCGGCTCAAAATTAATACTGGACTTAGTCTAAAATTTACCTAAGATTGATTAAAATTTGATGAAACCTGAATTTTCTCTTTTTATATTTTATTTTCGAAGGGGAGCCAAATGAACTAGTCAGACGAACTTATTTATAGAACCAATCATCGAACTAATATAGATCCAGTCTGAAATTTTAAAACATTGCATTTAGGAGATTAATTGCACAGATAAAGGACGAGAAAAATAGAAAGTTATCTTCGACAAGGTCAGTGTCTCTATCCGAGTACTAAAAACCACAGCAAAGGACATACATTAAGAACCAAATATTTTCGCGTATAAAGCTTGTGAGGAGAATACGAGCAAAAAGGCCCTAGAAAGGACCTCTTGTCCCGCTATGGCCTTCCACGCGCCAGCCTTATGATTGGATGTAGAAAGCAAAGGTTAAAATTTAGGGGCAACGAAAAGTGACCTCGGCGACGGGGGTGAACCATCGCAGACGAAACCTACGAGTACGATCCCCATTGCCGGGAGCATCCGATCCCGAATCGACAACCGAGGGAGCGCGGGAAAGGAAGGCGGTCTCCGAGATGTTGAACTCTTTGGCTACCGACTGCAACCATTCGTCGGTCACCGCCTCGTCCTCCGTCGAATCAAGGAAGCAGACGGCCGCGGGATTCCCCTTGAACGGCGAGGCAGCAAACGCATCGATCTGGGCACAGACCAATCGAAATACTTGATCCGGAGAACTTTCAGGGGGAATTTGGGTAGGGAATAGAGAAAGGGAGAGCAGGGTAGGGACTCACCACGGCGTAGCGCACGGCCCTGGTCGCCGCCATTGGAGAAATTATCGAAGGAGTTTTTAGTTTGAAGGTGGAAGGTATTGCAAGAGTGATGGAGTGAGGAATCCGCAAGTTAAGTGGGAAGGGGAAGGCGGAAGGGAATGAATAGGAAGCTTCCCTTTGAATTGGAACAGCTCGTGTTAGGGATAATTCAGTTTGAGAAAAATGACTAATTATTGAATTCGAGACCCTTAGTTTATTATAATAATCATTTATAGATATATACCTTTTAGGATGTATTCGGTGTGTTTGATTTTTTTTTCAAATAATAAATAATTTTTTATTTATAATGTTATATTATTTTAATGCAATTTTAACTCTATATACTCATTTGATGGCATCAATATTAATCTTAAACTCATAAAAAGATATTTAAGTATCAATTATAAGCTATAAATATAATTTCATCGTTAATTTATTACTTAATAACCTCTTATTTTTATCTTTTTAAATATGATTAATAAATTGTTATTCATATCTGCATAAATTACTAGCAGCTGAATTGTTTTATTACTTTTTAATAGCTAAAATTTTATTTGTGAGAAGCATGAATTAATAAATTATTATAATAAATAAGTTTAATTTCAATTGTATTAAAAGCATTTCACATATTCTTTCAAAATATTATTATTTATGTATCTAGCTGTTTAAGAATTTTAGAGAAGTCACATTACTGTAATTTGAATCTAAAACTCGAACAGGTTCTCCAAGAAAGAAATCTAATACAAAAGAAAAATGCTAAATTTTTATTTTGAGCTATTCGTCGACTCACAGGGAATTAAAAAGTAAGAAAAAAATGATGATTTAAAACGAAGAAGTTTACCTCGGTGACGGGAGTGAACCACCGGAGGCGGAACCTGGGGACAGAGGCGGAGACGCCCCCGCGCGAGAGGAAGGCCGCCGCCGAGATGTTGAACTCTCTCGCCGCCGACTGCATCCACTCCTCGTCCTCCTCCGCCAGCGGCGAGTCCAGGAGGCACACGGCCGCCGGATTCCCCTTGAACGGAGAGCCGGCGAACGCGTCGATCTGAGCACCGCAATCGGCAACGAGGGTTTCCGATTAATCATCGGTAATCGACTGGGACTCGGAAAGAGAGGGAATGACCGAAGGAGGCGAGAACTCACCACCGCGTACCGCACTGAGCTCGCCGCCATTGGAGGAGGAGGGTAAACGGAGGAAGGGTTTGAAGCGGGAGAGCGGGGCCACGAAGTCGGAGTTTATAGGAAGAGCTGGGGTTTGACTTCGGTTTGATTTTGCCCGGGGATTTCCAATTTAACCCCTGCAAGTTATAATTTTTTTCCCCAATAAATGAGTTACATTCTTATTTCATCTCTAATATTTGGTAAATATGCTACTTTGACTAATATTACAAAAAAAATTGGTTTTAGTCCTACGAAGATCATATAAATATATAAGAAAAACCGCAAGGGCCATATTATAATATACACACAGCAGATGAATGAAAAGCTTGGTGAGCAAGAAAATGTCCAAGTCAAAGCTGCTGAAGGACACAAAGTCTCATTTAAAAAATCCAAGTAGCAGCTGGTTCTTGACTTCTTCAACTTATCGTTTCTTCTGGTAAATATTCTTGAACAAACACCAGCTGACGGACTGTTTGTTTCTTTAGTATTCCTATATAACGGACAACCCCATGCCCCACACCCACCTCCACGTCAGCATCACACTTGTAAGCTCGGTGTCGACCAATATTTCAATGGATATTATTACAAGTTTACTTCAGAGCTATAAGAAATATATCGGACAACGATAAAATAAAAAATATATTATATATATATAAACTCTAAGAAGTCTTAAACTTATAGTCATGTAATTAAATATTATTTATTCTAATAAAATTAAATGTGCTACTTAATATACTTATTTTTGATTCTGTTACGTGAGAGTAAAAATTTTATTATGACATATTTTTATCTTTAATTATATTCTATGTTTAAATTTTTGTTCTTAAAATTTTATTACGAATTTTTAAATTGATAAAAATAGATTTAATTTAAAACTATATTTTGATAAGAATTTTTAATCTAATAGAAAATTTATTTTATGTAGTGTTGGCAAATATGATATATAGTAGTTTATATAATTATATATTATTTCTTAATATAAAGTTTAATATAGTTAATTTCTTTATGAAATATGTATTTTATCTTAAAAAGTTACTTCATTGACCTAATTTTTATCATGAAATATTTATATTTTTTCACTATATTTCTTAATAAACCAATAAAAAATTAAAGTTATTATTAGATTTATGAAAAAATTTCATAAATTTCATAAATTTTAAAATTTTAAATTAAATTTTTTTATGATACACAACCAAAAAATTTCACTGGATGGAAGATTTTTTAAAAATGTTTAGCAGCCAAGCTTGTAGCAAGTGTCTTTGAAAATTAAATTTTAAGGATCAAAATAAATTAATAAAAGGAAAGGGGCAAAACTGAATTGACGCATGGAATCATTCCCGGTATTATCTAATACTCAAATTTATTCAACCCCTTCTGCAGTTCTTCTAGACGAAGAAAAGAAAAGTAACAGTAACTCTAATTAATTCATCCAACTCTTCTCTTCCCCTTCCCTTTTCCTTACCCCCCCTCCTCGCTTCCTCGACGATTCAGCGGAAGCAGAAGCAGAACAAGGAGGAGGAGAAGCAGCAGCGGTAGGATGGGCCAATCTTCCAGCACGGGCAGGAGGAGGAGAAACGACTACTACCAGCAATCCCCTTCCTTCTCCTTCCCTTCTCCGCCTCCTCCCCCAAACCAGCCCCCTCCGACTCCCTCGGTTTCCTCTCAACCTCCTCCGTCGTTGCCATCGCAGCCGCCGCCGCAGCCGCCGCCTACGAGCTCCTACTACAGCGTCCCCTACTCGGCGCCTCACCCTAACGCTTCTTACTACCACCAATCCGGCCGTTGGCCCCCCCGCCCGGCCTACCCCCAGTACTACGGTCCCAGCCGGAGCGGTGGGTGGTGGATGCCTCCCCCTCCTCCTACTCATCCGCCTTACTCCCAGTCTTCTGCTGCGATGGTAAGTCATCCGCCAGTGCCGCCGCCGCCGTACGTTGAGCAGGCGAAGAAGGTGAAGAATGATGTCAACGTGCATAAGGAGTCGATCCGGCTGGTGCCCGATGAGCTGATCCCGGATAGCCATCTTGTCTCCTTCACCTTTGACGCCATGGTCGATGGGAGGTATGTGGTTGCCCTTGGTTTTTCATCATACATAAAGCTGGACTTTGGAATGATGAATCTTCGTCTGGTTCGTTGCCACTGTACATCAGGGTTTGGTTTTTGAAGCAATTTTGCTTAATGTCACCCGATTCATCATAGTGATTTTAGGGGTACAATATTAGAAGTAATCGATGAATAAGATTATTTTGACGATTAGGAGTTTAACAATTTGGCATAAAGAACATCATATTGTACGAAATTTCTCAACTACTTGAATGGAAGTTTCTTTTAGATATCTAGTTTTTTAGGCGCATTTTATAATTTCCAGCCTGTAATTTGAAAGTATCACCTTCGCACATTGAAGGTTCATGCCACCAGAAATTTGCCCCTTCGCTGTTGGCCACTTTAGGATTTTGTGCCGTTAAACTGATCATGTCAAGTAAATGCGACGTACACTTTTAACACCTATCCCTCTTCTTTCTTCCTCACCTCTTTTTCTTATTCTTCCTGCTAATCCTAATCCTTGTATTCTGTGCAATTGCACAAGTATGAATGATAGAATCCTATTTTTGGCAATCTGCATTGAGCGCTTTGCCACTTTAGACCTTGATGGTGCCAGTTATAAGATTGTTCTCAATACCTTCACGGAATTTGACAGCCCTCGTCAAAATTCATGGATGGAGATCAACGTGGAGAACTGGTAGAGAGGCTGAATTTGTATCGGCATATAATAGAAATTTGTGCATTTGTATACTTTAGTGAATCAAGTAGTTCGAACAATATCTCTAGTGAAGCTAGATTAGCCTTATAAAATTAGTACATTGTTGTCCACAGACTTTACTGTTACAATCACGCGTCTCTGCATGAATGACTATTCCACTAACTTCACCTGAATCCATAGGACAATCAGATTTTGCTAATCTTGTGAGATCAGTCTCTTAGAGTTTTAATGACCCTGGGGATTGCTTTCTTCAATTGGCAAATCTTGCATGTTCCCTTTAACAATATAACCAAGCTACTCTATTAGGTCTTTCCAAGGATTCATCTAATTGTGTTTCACTGAGAAACACAAAATACATGCGGTTGCTTTCATTGCAATCCAGCAACTTTCTCAGATATGCGCAAAGGTTGTCTACTTAAATGGATGATATAAGTAGAATATCAGAGCTTGCTGCATAAAATTTATCTCTAGACTAGACTTTTCTCGAAGAAATATAACAAGAACTTTTCCTTAACTGATCTAGTTAGAGCAACTTCAGCGAACAAACTCATTCAGTAATAGAACTGCTATATCTGAGATATATCATAAAGAGCATGCTTATTGACCAAATTCTAAAGATCATGCTTATTGACCAAATTCTTACAAATCCAGGAGTCAGGAGTGGCCTTTCCATCACTGATCTAGTGACAGCAATTTATTTGGCAATAACATTACTGCTTCTCTAAGAATTTTTTTAGATAGATCATGCTGTTTATTGAACTTTTGCAATTTCCTAAAAGCACCAGATACTCTTTAACATTTACCCTCTATTAAACAACTCCCACATAATATAGAAAGCCTGTTTTGGTCACTATGTCAACTATTCATGATTTCATCCACCTTCCAATCTGCAGAACTTAACATGTATGGAGTACTTGATTGACTAACTACTCCATAGCATCAACTTAATGATGATAGGGATAGAAAATGTAATGAAGCTATAAGCAAAAATTATGTTTACTGCTTACTTTAGGAAGCTTCTAGTAAGTGTAGCTCCTGCAAATTTGTGACTGTAAACATAGAAGTCAGACTATGAGCTTCTGGGATTATTCTAGTACTCTTTATTGCATTTGATAATAGAGACAGAAGTCAAAAGCTGCAATGTTGCAACCGATGCATTAACTAGAGAAATTGGATAGCAATACAAGTTCTGATTAAGCCTCACTTCCCAGCAATGTCATTGAGATTTATTTCCTTTTGCATGTACTTGACTTTATCTAACTCCTAATCATGATATAAACCATGTTATTGTTTGAGCATTTCATTGATTTTTTGAGATAAAAAAAGTCAATTGAAGTTATTTTTATTAACAGTGTCAGTATTTATTACTTCGCCAAGGAAGGAGCAAATGGTAAATTCTTGCCATTATATGCGGATATGTACACACCTAAGCCAATTCCGTTTCTGAAAGGACCTGGACAGAAATTCATCCAACCTTCAGGATCTGGTATTGACTTTGGCTTCTTCGATTTAGATGAGCTCTCTCATCCATTACAAGGAGACACCTTTCCTCTGGTAATATATGCTGAATCTTGCCAAACATCCCCATCTGAATATCAAAATATCCAGCCATCAGATACTGCTCATGGGCAAATTACTCTAGCTGTCATAGAGAAGAATAATGATGGTAATTTTGAAGTCAAGGCAGTAAAGCAGATATTGTGGGTTGATGGTGAGCGATATGAGTTGCAAGAAATATACGGACTCGCAAGCACAGAGGAACTGGAAACTACTGGGGAGGAAGATCCTGATGTTGGAAAAGAATGTGTAATTTGTCTGTCAGAACCAAGGGATACTGCTGTACTTCCTTGCAGGCACATGGTTAGACTTCAACAAACCACGATGTTATTATGTTTCTGCTATCAGATTAAGTTAGCTAACAAATTCTAGTTATGAATATGATTTTTCTCTCAAGTTCTGTACTCGGATTTTTCTTAAAGTTTCTATTGCTTCCAGTGCATGTGCCATGAGTGTGCAAAAGCATTAAGGCTGCAATCAAATAAATGCCCAATATGTCGTCAACCTGTTGAAAAATTGATGGAGATTAAGGTAGAGAATGCAGAACCATGACACGACTTCAGAGTCTTTTGGTATGTTAGATTTAGTAAATTCTTCCTGTGTGCATATTTCTGTTGAATAAACTTACTGTCTTTTTATATATTTGATGTGTATACACAGCTTCATATCACAATGCTGTTGTCGGAATGTATATTTATTCTTATTTCACTATCCATGTACTTATGATGGGAATGAGGCAGCTGTATGTGCAAATATTATTCATTCTTGTTTTACAGTATCTTTGTTCAACACTCTGTTGATGTTCCGAAATCCTTTTCTCCCAGTATCTGCATATGGTTGTTGATTTGCATGAATATGCCTTCATATATGTTTGGTAGTTTCAAACTTGGATACTAGAATTATATATTAGTTGTATAAGCTGCTACAAGATGGAAACTGCTGTAGCTTGGTTATTTTGTCTTAGGCATAACAGGTTTTAGTTGGTTAAAATTTAGTAATCTTCCATCTAAAATTGTAAGTCGGTATTCGGAGACCTTCTTGTAGAACTTGACATGTCTTCTCCCTCACCTAATTTTAATTTTCATCAGAAATGAAGCTTTAAGGTACGTCAGCATAAGGCTGTTCAAATGCACCATTACGTTTAGTCATGTTTTATACTTCGATAGTTTTCACAGGATCTGCAAAGAGTCATTAGCACGAGGAAAGCTGAGTCAACTTGGGAAAAAGAAGGATCACCAGAGCCTCGCTTGGTTTGCAAAAGTGCTCGTGGTTTAGGCCTTTTTATCGCAGTCTAAGTCACTCTTGAAGCAGAGAGTTCATCTCATGAGGTGGGGAAATTTCATTAATTAGGTGAAGATAAATATTATGCCTGAATCTAGGTATGCTGTTTTTATGTGTATCTGGATTTGCTAAGCCGCTATAAGCACAATACATGGAACAACACAAGCATCTATTGTGTGTTTAATTGATTCTGATTTTTAATTAGTTGCCCAAAATCGTTGTAGCACATCAGCATTTTTTTAGTTTTTCCGTGCTAAGGAAAGTTTGATTGCCAGTACATTGTTATGTATAATCTGGCTCACCTAATGCCATTAGAAAAAAAATCCAATCTATCCTTTAATGTTCTTAAATCCTCGTCAACATGTATGCGAGGCTTAATATTTTGATTACCTTATCTTCATCAGATATATATAGACTCTTTTGATTCTATATTTAGTTTTACTGGTTAACTAGTTAGCCTAGAAGCTTTAGCTGTTTGGAAATAAACTAATATATAATTTTTCGTTTGGTTGACTGCATGTGCAACATTCCTGGTAAAGAAAATAATAAAGTAGATGCTCTGTTCCTTAGAGAATCTACATCTATGAATTAAAGAACTATTCGGTATGGTTGGGAATAACATGGGATTCTCATCCTAAATCTTATTGCTACAATTTAACTATGATTTGAGGTGGGAATCCCATATTACCTCCAATAACTACTAATGTATTGATTTAGTAGGAACTCAAAATATATAAGCTCATGACTGCAGTTCCTTCATCGGTGAAATTTAAGTTACAAACTTTTGGATACAGGTTGTGGTTCTAAAATTCATACACAGTTCTGTTTGCAGCACACCAAACAGGTGAGATCTGAATTATGATTGCGACCATCCTTCACATTCCAGGTAGACAAACATTGTCCATAGCAGATCTGTGCGGGTAAAGTCAATAGAAAGTGGACAAACATTGGCCGCTAGAAGTTCTTCTCTTCAATCTCAACTTTGTCTCTTGCCCTGCTCATAGTTATCTATGTTCCTCTCATTCTTCTTCGCAGATGAGAGGAAAAAAAGATTCAAAATTTCAGATGATAAAGATGTTTGTCTTCTATTGATGAGAACAATCTGAGAATTCCCTGGCATGATTCTTTTGTACAATATCGCGTCATATAATTTTCATTCAGCAGTTCTATGATTCATATCCAGTGTTGAGAAAATATTCTCAGAATCAGATCAGATTGATCAGTTTGTTTGGAATAACTCTTACATCTGGCCCTGGTTCCAGGAAGTTGATATAGTATGAAGAGGAAGTTTGACACATGTTCTTAGTTTCAGACCTTGTTTTTTTTTTCCTTAAAAAGTTGGAGTTTTATCTGTTTTCCTATCGATGTTTCAGTTTTTGCTTTTCTTCTTATGTCTTGTAAACATTGGTGACAGCTATTCATATTCCAGCACCACATGATCCAAATCCCTGACCCTCAAAACCACAGATGACAAGTTTGACATATTCTTTTATCTTTTTCTTATGCCTACTTATATTCATGAAGACATCCATCTGAAGCCTCTCTACTCATCTGTCAAAAATGTTTCCTGAAGAATCAGTCTCCCTCTTTATCAGCCCACACACAAATCAATGAAAGAAAAAAGAAAAGCATCCTGCTGAACTGAAGCTGAAGAAGCCTTTGAACTGTCAAAGTTGTCAATTTCCTGGATAATTATCTATCTCCTCCGCTATCAATTGTTCTTTTCATGTGGGGTTGTCAGTTTTTTTTTTTTTTTTTGCAGGCTGACATGGCAGGGACAAGTATATGCAGTGTGAGCAAACTTGTCACCGGAGTGGGGTTCATTGGAAGGCAAGCTTTCACAATCAACCTCAACTTTGTCCTCTTCCTCACCAGAATAGGGTCAGGTAAAATGACCCTCTCTTCCGGATCTCATGCATATATTTTTGTTGACCCGCCTTAAATTTATTCTTATCTTTGTCGATTTTTTATTTTTTGAGTTTGAATTTGTTTATAATTAATTATATCAGGTAAAAAAGTTGATAAAAAAACTCATATTTTTTTAAAAAAAAGAAAATTAAAGAGCTTGACTTGAGATATTAATAGCAAACTCAAGGTACCAACCTTTCCAATATTTCCAAGGCAGGTTGATATGCAAATGGATTGACAGACTTAAAAATGAGATGAAGGTAGATATTGAACTTAGGATCTCAATAGTCATAATAATATCTTTAATTGTGAGTCAGTACTACAATTTATAGATAGGAAAAACTTGATTGTTCAATATTAGTGCACACATGGTATCTTTTAAGGTATATGGGATGATTATATTTAGGCTTTTATTATTATTCTTTTTTTAAAGTTGTTACTGTGGTAATTCCTTTTTTTACAGAGTTTGATGGTACATGAAATACTACATCAGTATTAATTGAATTTATTCAATGCAACATCAGTTTATATTATGGCAATAAATATTTACATAAAAGAAGGGTGGTAAGTGTAGGTTTTGAAACTGTCAGTCATGTAGTTAAAGGGAGATTAAGTCTTCTTAATTGGGGTGGTCTTTTCATTGCTTTTGCAACAACAGATTAGATTTCCTTGCCGGTGAATCCCCTCGCTCCTTGATAACTCAAAAAAAGTACAAAGAGAAAAGATCCGTAATGATGCAAACTACAGTGGCCGAGATCTTGGAGATCCCAAGCCCCCCTACCTTATTTTGTGAATGAATAATACCTCTATTCTACCACTCCAAGTGTCAATTTACACTTCCGTGATTTTACCCTACTTAGACAACATCGTGTTTCCAAAATAAATAAAAAAATTTAAATTTTAGAGAATTTTTGATCCTGTTATCACCAACTAGATTATATGCTCAAATCTGACTTAGTTTTTTTAAGTCTGAATTTACTTCATGTAATTTGACTTTAGTTTATTATTGTTTTAGTCTAAATTTCTTATACTAAGAGACTCGGATTTTACACACAAAGTGTAGTAATATATGGGGGCTGGGGGTTTATTTTTAAAAAATATATATATATTAAAATTTTACATAAGTGGATTAGGTAGAGTAAAAGCGGGTATAGATCATTCAAAATAACACAACAGAAATTTGATTAGTGAAGAAAGATCACATCAAAATAAATAAAAAGGAGAAAAGAGAATGAATGGTAAAGCAAAAGGAGGAGTTTTAATTCTTTAGTTTTTTATTTAGTAGGAAAGTAAAATAACGCCCAAACCGGCTTCCGCTTTCCTTGACACGATCCGTTCAAACTTGCTGATTACTTCTCTCTCTCTCTCTCTCTCTTTTGTTTGCCTACTGCTGCTGCTGCTCCACTTTTTTTTTCCTCTCTCCTTCTCTCTTAACTTTTACCTCGTGGGAAATAAAATAAAATAAAAATTCACACTTTAAAATCATCACGACATAACATGGCGTGGGAGATGGAAATTAAGTATTATTTGCTTGCCATTTACGGTAGCAAATATTTAAAATTATTATTTTATAGGGAAATAAAAAATATATAAATATTAGCACCTCGACGTTGAATTCTTGGAGATTTCTATATTTTTATTTTTAAAAAAAAGCTGTGCCTAAAATTTACTGCTCATAGTACCTGAAAGTTGGATTTTTTTTTAAAATCCTTGTGAGGGGTATTCGTCTCATCCTTTTCTATTCATCCCTTTGAGAATGATATGAGTTTGACCTCCTACTAGGTTAGAGTTGGAAGGGTGGAATTACTAAAGTCATCATCAAAATTCATCTTTTATTAAGCTTGAACTCGAAATTAGCCCTTCAATTATTAAAATTGTCTTGGAACCTCAGTACTTAATTATCAATGATGGATGACACATCTGGTATATCATGGAGAATGATCTCATTTATATTGATTCGAGGTAAATGGTTTCTTTTTTTTTCAAAAAAAATTAATCGCACTTGAGCGTCTTCTAAATTTCAAAATAGGAATAACCTCTTTTTTAAATCTTAAACTTATACTTACATTCTCACTCTTTTTTCATAAAATAGGTTTGCATATATTATAAAATTTTCATAATATTTAGATATATCTCCGTATTTTAAAAAACTTTAGTGGTATTAGAAAATTAGAAGTTAATTTATAAATTCACTCTCATTTTAAATATAAGTTAGAATTTAAAATCAACCTCCAAGCCTTCTTCAACAAACCTGCCTAATTGTCTACCTAAAATTTTAAACTAGGTAACAATAGAGAGGGTGAATAAATACAACACAAAAGCACAAAAGCATCAGCTAAGGAGGAGGCCGATGGCAATTGCAATGGCACTGCTCATATGATATATCTGCAGAGTGCAGACAGACATTTGACTCTTTCTTAAGAAAACTCTCTCCCTGTCACCCCCCTCCATTCTCCGTGCTCTCTCTTCCCTTCCTCTGCACTGATAAAAATCCCTCGATATATAATAAAGTTCCCTTCTCTGCCCTCCCTCTTCATCTCCATCTCCTTCTTCTTCCTCCTCCTCCTTCCCTTTCTTCTTCCCCTTCAGTACACCACAATTACTCCATTTTGGCTTCAATCTGTAAACAACCAGTTTACTTTCCGCTTCTCCTTCTTCTCCTAGCAGAACTACTTCTTCTGGGGTTGTGAAAAAGGATGAGTAAAGAACAAGACGTCAAGTTCCTCAAGATACAGGCAAGACTCTCTTTTTTTCCCTTCTCAACTCTTCTTCCTAGGTTCTCAATCTTCTTGGCTTCTTCTCAACTTGACTTCTCTCCCATTCTGCAGACATGCATTCTCAAGGTCAACATCCATTGCGAGGGCTGCAAGAAGAAGGTGAAGAAACTGCTTCACAAAGTCGATGGTACTCCAACACCCTACCGTCCTAGTTCGAAATGTCGCAGCTTTATTTTTTTCAATGGTTCTTCCATGGTTGGTTGGATTCGATGTGATTTGATTTGATATGTAGGAGTGTACACGACCACCATTGATGCGGAGCAGGGGAAGGTCACCGTCTCCGGCAATGCGGACCCTGCTGCCCTCATTAAGAAGCTCGCCAAAGCCGGGAAGCGCGCGGAGCTTCTGGTCCCAGATGGTGGCAACAAGAGCAACAATGTCGATGTCCAGGCGCAGAAGGCTCAACCGCAGACCGGCAAGGTGCAGCAGAAGGTTCATGAGAAGGTCATTACTGGTGGAAATGGTGCTGGGAAGGATCAGAAGGGGCAGCCGCATCCGCATCCGCAGCCGCAGCAGCAGCAGCAGCCCCCGCCGACGCTGCAGCAGCAGCTGTTGCTCCAGCAACAGTTACAGCAAATGAAGGGCTCCAAAGATCTGCAGGTTCCCCCTTCGAAGCAATTTAATTTTCCCCCGCAGAAGAACCCGAAATCTGTGAGCTTTAGTCCGAATCCGAAACGGTGCGACGCATTCGATGAGGATGACGATGAATTCGACGACGACGACGACGACGACGATGAGTTTGATGACGACGACGAGATGGATGACGAGTTCGACTGCTTCGACGCCGACTTCGACGGCGATTTGAAGAACATCAAGATCAAGCCGGCCATGTCGACGCCGATGAAGAGTGCCAAAGCGGGAGGAAATGGCGGTGGCCGCTGCGGAGGCGGTGCTGCTAAGAAAGGGGCAGATCCGGTGATGAGCAAAGGGGGGAATGGCAAGAAGGGCGGCGCCGCAGCTACCGCGAAGAATGGTGGAAACTTTAACAAAGGGGTTCCCGTTGGCCACGGCAGCGGTCACCACGGCCAAGTTCAAGCTGGTAAACTTGGCGTCCATGCCGCCAGCATTCCGGCCAACGGAGCCGCCAACAGGATGCCGGGGAACAATGAAATGGGCGGCGGCGGCGGGCATCCCATGATGAATCCTTCCATGCCAGGCCAAGTTTTCCCCCGCCCGGGCGTTCCTGTGCGGCCAGCCGGGAACATGCACGTTCCCATGGGCCAGATGGGGAACATTCCGGCGGCCGCCGCAGCCGCGGCGGCGATGCAGCGGCCCATGGGCGGAGCTCCACCGGCAGGATACTTCCAGGGAGCGATGGCAGCGGCGGCCCCACCTCCAACGGCCACGACCACGGCCACCGCCACTGCCAATGCATATCAGCAGCAGTATATGGCCGCGATGATGCACCAGCAGCAGCTGCAGCAGCAGCACCAGAGGATGATGATGATGAACGCGCAGGACCGCGCCACCGCCGCCGCAGCTGCTGCCGGGTTCCAGCCGATGATGGGGTACCCTCGGCCGCCGGCGGTGCCCATGTACACCAACATGGGGACGGCGTCGCCGATGGCGGCACCCCCAATGGCGGCGCCCCCGCAGCACGGCGACCCGTACACCTCCATGTTCAGCGACGAAAACGCCACCAGCAGCTGCTCCATTATGTGAAGAGTTGTTCTTTGAAGGAGGGGGAAGAAAAAAATGCATCGCAATTTAAATGTGTTCTTTATTGAGGTCTAAATAGAAATATTATCATGCTGCAAAAGAAAAAACAAAGAAAAAAATGTATTAATATTATTATGCTGCAAATATAGAAAAGTTAGTAACTTAATATTTTGAGGTTACGATGCAATCTAAAAAAAACTTCTAAAATTCCATCTGATGTTTAAAATCAAGAAATGTTCGTTTTATTATTCAATTTTTTTTCTTAATCTCTTTTAATTTGCATAATATTTTGGCCCTTTGATTAATTAAGAAGATGTGCAGATGCATTTAATATAAACAGTGTAATATTATCATTTTAATTCGTTGAATAAAAAACTTTTTAAGAAAAAGTGGCAGACTTCTCATCTGAGTATTGACTTTAAAAAAAAAAGCATCAAACTCTACGTTTTTTTTTTCTTCTATTCTAATCAACCAACCAGATTTATGAAACAAAAGAGTGAGTAAATGCACATTCTTCCAGCTGCTTGCTTGTTAAGAACTCCATCTGTACTACTTGTTGGATAAAAGCACAAAAGGAAGGGGGTGGGGTTGGTCATGCTGTGAATTAAAAAGAGGGAGGGATGCAGACCGCAAGACCAAGGAATCAAGCAACCTCTCTTTCCCTCTCAGCTTTAATTTGCCTTGGGATCATGGAAATAGTTTAATCATAGATAATATCCCACCCAACCACCCCTTCTCTTCTTCTACTTCTTCTTCTCAGCCCTCGAAATCTACTATTTTGACCATTCGAATCTAAAAGTTTGGGGAGATCAGAAACGAATCAAATATATGGGCTGAACTGGAAACTGTTCTTAAGAGGAACATAAAGAGAAAAGAATTGAGAGAGAGGGGAGGGGGGGGGGGTGATGGCGTTGGGAGAAGAGACATGGAATGATGACGATGATGGCCGCGCCGGCCCCTTCTTTATTTCTTTTCTCCGTTCCAAGCTTCTCTTCTCCCCAAAACTTTTGACCTACGTTGGACTCCTCACGCCTGCCGCCCTTATTTTTCATGCCTTGCGATATGTCTTTTGATTCAGTACGTTCCAACAGTCCATGCATATATGCTTTTCAAATCCATACTCACACTTTCCCCCTCCTTCCCCTTCTTGCTCCGGTGCATAGTGTGTTCGCTTCGTTAATAGCAGATGTGACGTTTTATTTTAGCAGAAAAAGATTAATCTTGAATGATTCGATGTCTTTGGAATTATAGCATGAAACTTGGGGAGTTAGACTTGTTTTCAAGGGATGGCAGTCTGTGGGATAAGATAGCATGCTCGTGACTTAGACTAATAGTAATCGATCGGGCACTACAGCTCAAACTCAATCTCCGGTTGACTCCCTAGGATGTACCTGATCGATCTGGGGATGTGTTACAAGGCACAGTGCTGTTTGATGGACATGAGGCCAGATTGCCTCCCACTGAAGATGGGGGAATGGAACGAGTACTGTGCAGGTGGAGGACTAATGATCAAAAACCCTTTCATTTCTAGCTATGTGGAAGCAGCTGTGGAAGCAGCTGCTGCTGCTGCATCAGCATATTAAATTGTGTGCCCCAGACAAGAACAGCAGCGCATGTACCACTTGGACCCATCCAAGGTTGCAAGGGTTTTGGTTTTGGCCTCCTCCCTTGGGAATCCAAGGTTTGGTTTTAAACTGCAAGAGGTACGTTTTTTTTAAAATTAGCATGAGCTTAATATATAGTTGGATACGCTGCTGGGTTTGTCGATGACCTCACGGGGTTACTGCAGGCTTCTCTATCCGTAATGAAGAAGAAGAAGCGAGAAAAAGAAGTCTACGGAGAGTACATGGAGGATGGATGCAGAAGAGAAGGTGTGTTTGTGCTGCGACGTACCAAGTTTGGTTCAGTTTTGTTTTCCCTTTTTCTTTTTTTACTTTGACCAATCTCTTGCTGTTGCAGTCGCAGCTTCTGCCGCTGCTGCTCTGCTGCCCGCTGCTGCTTTTTTTTTTCCTCTCTTCCCTCTCTCTTTTTTTTTTTTCTTCTTTTTAACTGGTTTAAAAAATAATATAAATATATAAAATTAAAAATCTAATACAAAATTAGAAAACATTGATTGAGAATAAAATAAAAATGATGATAAGAAAAAAATAGATTTAAGTTGCCCACTCTAAAAAAAATTCATTATATAATAAAATATAAAAATTATTAAGAAAAGATCCGAATCGGAATAAATTTCTTCTGCAGATGATTGAATTTACTTAATTTTAATATTTTTAATTATATAATATCCTCACAAATTTAACTCATATTTTAATGAATTTAAAAGTATATTTTTTATATTATCACTATACCCAAATAAAGAAGCTGAATTTTGAAGAAAGTGATGATGAGTAGAGAGGTATTACAATATCATCCCCGACTGACAATAATACTAACTAGAAAAATCACAATCAGTGCAATTTACAATATATGGGTGGGTACATTACTAAAGAAAAATGAACAAGTTTGATATGTAATTCTACAACTAGACCTAGAGCTACCTTCATTTTATGACTTGTTTTGCATCAAAAATTAATTACTGTGGATAAACTACTCAAGCGGGGCATGCAAATAGAAGGAGGATGTCAGCTATGTCTAATTGCCATAGAAACCTTAAAATATTTGCTGAATGAATGTAAATATAGCAAGACTATATGGAGTGATTTGTTGAAATGGAATGAAAAATTTTTAAGACAAACTACAAGGGAAACCACAATTAATATAGCTGCTAGAATAGCTAAAAGGAGAACATTGAAAAGACAGCTTATGCAGGTAGTGATAACAGAGTTTATATATCATATTTGAGAAGAAAGAAACTGGAGATTATTTAAGCAACAAGTAAGAGATGAAGTGGTCCTTCTTCGACATATCAAGACAATAATTTTCACTAGGCTGGATAAAGAAAAAATAAGAGAGTTTGTTATCTTATGCTTAGCTTAGAATACTAGTGCTCTTTGAGATATTTATTTTTTATTATATTTACTTCTTTATAACTTGTAGCACATGATATTGTAGTGATGCTTAAATACTCTTTCTAGAAGGTGAGTTGACATTACTATTAATGCTATCAAACAAGTTATAAGGAGTAAAATTTATGTAAGATGATGTAACTATACTGAAACAATGTAATATCCTATTGGTAATGATAATTTAATTTATTTGTCAAAAAATATATATTTTTTAAATAATTCTACACTGAATATATAAAATGAAATATGATGAGATTTTATTTTTTTATTGAATTTAATAAGTCTTACAAAATCCAATTAATTTAACCGAATAAATATATACTTTATGTATATCTTTTAAATAGTGTATATATTTATATAAACAAAAGATTTAAGTGTGAAATATGAAAATAAATCATAAAAACTAAAAATAATTTAGATGATTATGTACAACTTACAAATAGGATTTTAAATAGGAGATTATGGATTTAAGACTTATCAAATTCTAAAAAAATATGATCATTATGGAATATGATTCAAAACTACAGCTGACCTTCAAAGTAATTGTGTGTGTGTGATCTCTAATTGGGTGAACTTTAGCCCAAGTCCAATCTGCGTTCTTCCTCAACTATGCAGTTTCAAGATGGTTTCATGGGACGGAAGGGAAAAAAAAAAGGGGAATGGTAAGTACTAAAGAACGTACATGAAATATGTTTCTTATGCATTCATTGGGCTGTATGCAGTCTTGGAAGGAAATATTTCTCCAGAAATTGTATACCTTTTATTCCTTCAGAGGAATCTTGCTCGGAGCTGAGTTGGTTGACTAATAACCCGGTACGATACCCGTCATCTAATACAATCATATGCAGCAGACCAAAATGATAAGGAAGGAATGCATCAAGGGGAAGCACCCGATATGCACTTGGTCAAGCAAAAGAGTGATCCCAGTCTGATGGAAACTCCAAAAAGTAGATGTTTAGTAGTTTAGCTCTCCTGATGCTCTTTATCCTGCAAACCCCTGTAGCATCTTATGGGACCTGGGAAACAAGAAGACGACATGAGCTGCAAAAAATTTAGTTTTGGGATTTCAGCGAGTTTATTTAAAGAGCATGGCAACAGTCGGCGGTGTCATCAGTTCGTCGCATGTACATATACCACCTGCAACTACAACTACTCTTTTTTAATTACTTTAACGCATCACGGATCAAAAGAAATAGGAGTTGTGCTGCTTGTCATGCGCTGCTTGCTAATTTAATCATCCCATGGAGTACTGCCAGGTTTTATGTTACCTATTTCTTAATCAAATAAATGCTACCCGCCGTATGTTTATTATTAAATGATGAGCGAGAGGAGTTTGAAGCACCGATAAGAAATGACGCAATATCACATACATAATAGAATGAAACCTTGGATCATTTACAATCGTGTCCATTTATTTATTCATTCCCAAGTCTTCTCTTTTTATATCTAATATATTATCCTACATATTTAATTGATTCGATCTATCTTTTCAAAGAAATAAATGCATTAACAATCATATCATACCGATGGAATACAAGGTCGGTTCAAACGAGCCAGAGCTCAGCCGAACACAAGCATGCTTAGAACTTAAGTAAAATCGAAGCCCAACATTGATAGAGTCAAATGAAAGATACACCAAAGATCAATATTGACCAAGAGAAGACCTTCGACCTTATGGGATCCATAAATAATGCATTTATGGACCAAGATCAATATTTATTTCTTCCTGCAGTGCTGTAATTTATATGATCATCAATTCATTAAGCAATCATTAATGCGAGCACAACAACGTTTCATGAAGCATTGATTCTGATAAATGGTTTTTGAGGAATCCACACCCTATTTTAGCAACAACAATCTAAAGACTGTCTTTTGCAGCATCCGACGCATGATCGCATCAAGTAGCAGGATCAGTACTGAATCATAATATATCATCAGTTCTGGAGGCATCCACGCTCACCTATTTTTGCAACTATCGTTTATAGACTATCTTTTGCAGTATCTAATACACGATTGCAATATCTAATACCTCCACAACAACGTTTCATGAATCTACATCCTATTTTTCCAACAACAATCAAAAGACTGTCTTTTACAAGCATCTGATGAATTATCGCGTCAAGTAGTAGGATTAATACTGAATCATAGTATATCATTAGTTTTGGAGACCATCTTTTGTAGCATCTAACACATGATTATATTAAGTAATAGAAACATTGGTATGGGCCACCTTTTTTTTTCTTATCTTTTTGTTACTATTAGGTTAACAGAACACAAATCCTATTTTGCTAGGTCAGGATGCTTTTCTTTCAACGTTCCGGGTTGTAGTTTTAATACAATTTCCAAAAGGAAATTAATTCCTATAAAATTAATTGGCAAAAGATAATTTTTTGCATAGAATTAGATTATCTCAAATACTCGCCTATGGAACGTTTGCGAGGGATGAGGATTGTGGGAAGAGAAGGGTTTTGTGTGAGTTGTGAGAAAAGTTGCAGATATGAGGTATAAAACCTTTTTCTTTTACGTTAAATGCTCGTATCAATTTCTTATTTCTGTTTTTTTAATAAAAACGCTCCTAAAGCAATTAATAAGAGAGACCATATGTGCTACTAGTTTGGGAACGCAGGTGAGCACAAGCCTAGCAAACATTCTTTAAAAAGCTTACAGTCTGTGTCATGAAATAAACTACATTAGCTTCTCAGCCACAGGCCAAGAGTGGAACACAAGCACTGGCAGACCAGTCCATCCTTCTCAGCAGCAATTGATGTGGCAGGGTGCTAGAAAATGTACTCATATAGAGGAGAATGTCCATGAATAATGTGCTCACAGATGAGGTTGCAGTTGTCGTTCAACCTCATTCTGAGACTGGATACTGCGCTCAGATTGATCCTACTCCTAAACATTTAGCTATGACCAAGTAGGTACACTTCGACTCGTTCTTGATTTTTGGATGTAGTTGGGCCAGTATACATTGATTAAAACTATCCATACATTGAGAGAAAATTTGTAATATCTTCCAGTGGTCAAGGTTAAGAAAATAGATTCCGAACTCTACCCATTATAGTAAGTTATAGAAACACACTCTGCATTAACAGTATCGTTTACATTCAAAGGTTATATCGAAGAACAAACACCAAGATAAGTAAAAAGATTTAATTAAGTTGCACGGATTGGTCGGTTCTGCCATTGTTTTGCCCTTCACTTGTTGCCTATTGCAGCGTACACCGTTTGTATGATAGTGCAAGTCAGAGTAATCGTACCTGCCACCACCCCAATGATCACCCATGGGGACTTGAAATATCTTTTCTTCAGATCCAACATCCACATTTTGAAAGGATCCTTGCAGTAGTAATCCAAATTGTTGAAGGTGTCCGTCAAGTAGTTATTATTCAAGCTACTAAAGTCATGTACTTTCTTGAAATCATTGAAGATATTTATGACATCATCATCTTTACCTTGATGATTGCATATGATATTTTTCTTTTCCAGTATGGCCAGGTCATTAGGCGACTTCATGAGGTCGGCAATAAACTTAATGTAGGCCGTAAAGTAGTTGTTATAGTAATTGGATTCTTCAGAAGATATCAACCTATGTTTCAAAAGCTAATATATTTTGAAAAAGTACTCCAGTGTGATGATTCACAACTAAGCGAGGAATCCCCAACACCCCATTTTCAAAAGATACATCCAACAGAGATTGACCCGTTTTCACATGGATGCTATGCAGAGTTATACCTACGCTATCCAAATCTGTTGCTGTACGCCATTGGAACGATGTGTGTTACTCTTGCTCTTATCTATCCGTATGCATTCAGCCTCTGATAGAACAGAGGGCGTGAAGTACAAATGATGGTAATGGACAAAGTGCTGGAAATCTTCAGTCTCTGGACCATCTATTTGGAGAGCAGTAGAATAGGTACGTAATTATGTGTTCCTTAAATACATAACAGTTTTACTTCTAAGAGATGATCCTTGCTCCTCACTACTTGTGAGAACATTATATACTGTCTCGATGACAATAAAAGGAAGTTGATTCTCCATCAAGCAAATATCATGTAGGATGTCATCATTAATGGGTCTGTTCCGACAAAATGGTCCCTACAAAGAAAAATTAAGATGAAAAAAATTAAGAATACGAACAATGTATAGAATGACAAAATTGCAGCCGCACTAACAACCTCCTTGCTCGTAATTTTTGAAATCGCAGGTATTAACCAAGTTTTAGTCACCATGTATGTATACTTCAAAATTTCGGGCTAGTTAATTACCAAGCATCCAGTTAGGAAGAAGTGCAATTGAAGTTTCAAAAATTACAAGGGCAACTACTCTTTCAATCTCCAGTCGCTCAGCAGCACCATGTAAATATTAATGTACTCATGCAGTAGGATAACTGCTATCCTAGTTAATATATAGTCTGAAATGTGAGAAGCAAATATAATGCATGTGCACATGTAGTAGTTTTTGAAATGCGATTGTGTATTATTACTTCACTTAACCTCCCTCATGTCCTCCTCCGTGCTCCACTTGTAATTTCATTTCCAGAGAAAACCATGTCTAGTTTTTTGACGTACCTTCTTGATCAGATACCATTCTTGGAAGCTCTTCTTTAGAGTCTGAATCGACGGTGTCTGCCTCCGCATCGGAGTTCGCCTTTGCCGATATATTATCCCACCGTAGTATCATGAAATAATATAGGAGGAAGCATGCATCAGAGAACAAAGACTGGAACAGCTCTTCATCATCCATCTCCTCGTCGACATATTTGTCCTCATCATCGCTCCCATTAGAGATACTCAGTTTATCATCAGTCTTGTCGGTTTCATAGTCCACGTAGTAATACCTGAGCATATCTTTCATTGCTAGGATATCTGACCTGCACTTCCTATAGAGTATTTATATTTTCTTACATTTATTTGTATGCAGATACGATACTTAATACCTGCTACTGCTACTGCCGCTGTATAATCTGCAGGCTCCATCACAGGATGGCCAATCCAGTAACGTGATGGCTCGATGTACTCTTGATAGACCAGCGGATGAAGGTGATCTTGTTCTGCTTCGACGACAACAGGATGGGAGATATCGTCGCATCCTCATCGAATCATTCATTTTAATTGGATCAAATAAAAATGAGTGATATATCACGCACCCAACCAACTGTTCAGCATAATTAGTAAAAGCATACATGTATTAGTTCACCTTCCACCACCACCACTGCCGCCGCCGCCACTTGATGCGGATCATTCTGCGCCGAGTGCATCGCCGACGAGTGCAAGTTTGGCACGCATTTTTTATCTTAAAATGAAATAGCTTGAAAACGTTGAAATTGTACAAAATAATAATCTAGGTTGGGAGATCCCTTAACGTCAAGTTGGAAACTCTCTGACTATATCATGGTCATCCAATGCAATCATCATCAGCAAACCAAAATGACAAGCAATGAATGCATCGATGGGAAGCACCCAACATGCACTTGGTCAAGCAAAAGTGTGATCTCAGTCTCCTGGAAACTCCAAAAAGTAGATGATTGGTTGTTTAGCTCTCTTGATGTTCTTTATCCTGCAAACTCCTGTAGTATCTAGCTTGATGGTCTGTATAACCAAAATCTGCTTAGTATTGTTCAACTCGATAGAGGTGTAGAGGGGCCTCTCCCCATTAGTCTACCTATTAAGTTGGAGCTTACTGAATACCGATACCCATTTTCTTTATTCTCTTTGTCATCGCTGTTTGTCAAACTCTTCTCGCTCGTCTCCATCATTTTTTTGAAATGTTGCAAGTTATAGAAACATATTCTACATGAACAGCACCAAGTGAAGTGACAAGATAATTAAGTTGCACGGAATGATCAGTTCTACTATTATTTCACCCTTCACTTGCTGCATTTTATTGCATCCATCGTTTGTATGACAGTGCAAATCAAGGTAATTGTACCAGCCACGAGCCCCATGATCAGCCATGAGGCCTTGAGCATCCAATATCCATATTTTGGAATGATCTTTGTAGTAGTTATCCAAAGAGTAGACAGTGTCTGTCAAATAGTTATTATACAAGTTACAAAAGTAGGTTCCTTCTTTGAACTCAGTGAAGACCCCTAAGTTGTTCTCTTCAGAATTAAGATGTTTATATATGATATTTTTCTTTACAGGTATAGAAAAAACACCAGCCGACGATGTCATAAGTTTACAAATAAATATAATATAGGCCACGAAGTAGCTGCTACACCAAGTGATTGGATTAATATATCACAACTATCAACAGAGATTGACCCTTGTTTATAGCCATGCTTTTTGGAGTTATACCTACATTATCTAAATGCGTGGCACTGTACCATTGGATGCCCTCGCGGATTTTTATTTTCCATTCATATTCAGGTTTCGATAGAACAGAGGGCGTAAAATACATATGATAGTAATGGACAGAGCGATGGAAATCTTTAAGTCTCTGGACCATCTATTTCCAGGGCTGTTGGTGGCATGAGACCAGTTCTCAGGCGTCGCTGATCAGGCCGATGACTCCTCTCAAACTCACCTCCAGACCAACTTATAGGACCTGGGAAGGAAGAAGACGACATGAGCTGCAAAAAATTTAGTTTTGGGATTTCAGCAAGTTGATTTAAAGAGCATGGCAACAGTCAGCAGTGTTTTCAGTTTGTCGCATGCAGTCCTGTCAATATATATATACATACCACCTTGCAACTACTCTTTTTTAATTACTTAAACACATCACGGATCAAAAGAAAATAGGAGGTGTGCTTGTCATGCACCACTTGTTAATTTAATCATCACCCCTTTGCTAATTCCGATGATTCCATGGAGTACTGCCAGGTTTTATGTTACCTGTTACTTAATTAACTAAATGCTACCCACCGCATGGTCATCCAATGAGATCATCATCAGCAAACCAACATGATAAGCAATGAATGCGTCAACGAGAAGCAACCAACACTCCCTTGGTCAAGCAAAATGGTGACCTTAGTCTCCTACGAACTCCAAAAAGCATATGTTTAATAGTTTCTCTCTCCAAATGCTCTTCTATCTTGAAAACTCCACCTTTAGATATCCAAACCTTACGGTCTCTATTAGTCAACATCTGCCTAGTGTTGTTCAACTCGATAGAGGTGTAGAGGTTCTCTTTATCATCATTGTCTGTCAAGCTCTTCTCTCTTGTATCTACCACTCCAAAATGATGCAAGTTATAGAAGCACATTCTACATGAACAATATCATTTACACTCAAAGGATAAATAAAAAGGATAAGAAGTACATCAAACACCAAGCAAAGTAAAAAAGATAATTGAGTTGCACACAATGATCGGTTATATCATTGTTTCGCCCTTCACTTGTAGAGTTTTGCAGCATACACCGATTGTATGACAGTGCAAATTAGGGTAATTGCACCAAAGAATAGCCCAACGACCATAAATTTGGTCGTAATGCATATGCCTTTCAGATACATGCAAATTTTTGAACGATCCTCGTAGTATTCATCTATATCGCACATGGTCTTCGTCAAACAGGTATTCATCAAGTTAGTCCATTCGATTCTTTCATTGAACTCTTCGAAGACCTTGAAGACGTCCTTAATATAGGCCGTGAAGTAGTTGTTATACCGATTGGATGGATCAGAAGATATCGACTCGCTTTCAAAAGCTAATATATTTTGAAAGAGTACTCTAGTGTGATGATTCACAACTAAGGTAGGAATCCTCAGCACCCCATCTTCAAAGGTTATATCCAACAGAGATTGACCACTTTTGGTACCCATGCTCTTAAGAGTTATAGATACTTTATCCAAATCTGTTGCCTTATGCCATTGGAGCGTTGTTTCCTTCCTCGTACTTAGCCTGATTGCCTGTCCCTTCCTAGCCTCTCTAAGTAGAATAGAAGGTGTGAAGTGCATATGGTAGTAATCCAACGTAGAGACTGGAAAGCAACTTGAATCCACCCCCAATTTCTCATCCGCCGGAGTTGCTGTAGCAGGGAGGAACCCCCAAATCCGCAGCAATCTGCTCCGGCTAGTGGCTTACTGATTCCATCTCGTTTCCTCTTCCTCAGTCCACCTCCTGATCAGACGATTTGGTGGCTGCATCGGCGGCAGGTCATGAGCTCCGGAGCAGGAAGATGAGGAATCAGCAGAGGAAAGGAAAAAGGAAAGAGAACGTAAACAAAAAGTAGATGTTAGCAGTTTAGCTCTCTTAATGCTATGTATCATGCAAACTCATCCTTTCCTATCCAACCCGATGGTCTCTGCAATCAACATCTGTCTTGTATTGTTCAACTCAATAGAGGTGCAGAAACCTGTCACACAAACTCCTCCTTTCCTATCCGGCTCGATGGTCTCTACGATCAATATTTGTCTAGTATTGTTCAACTCAGTAAAGGGAAGAGGCTGCCAGCCAAAAAGGCCTCTGCCCTTTGCGTTGAAATTAAAGTTTTAACTTAATATTAATTTAATATATTAGTAGTTGATTTAATATTAATATGGGAACGGTCATAACTCCTTTGTATGAGATTATAAGTATGACGTAAGACTTTTAATTGGATTAAGAAAAATATATTATTTCCTCAATTTATTTCTCTCCTCCATTCGAACAGAGGCCATGTCACACAAACTTCCTTTGTTTATTTCTCTCCTCCATAATAAAATAAAGGTCAACATAGGCCAACATAGTGTATCAGAGCCATGACGATGCAAGGAGATACATGGCCGGTGCGAGGTGTGCAACTCGTCTTCGACGGAGAAGACTACGACTACTGGAGTATAATGATGAAGACTCTCTTGGTTTCACATGATTTGTGGGACATAGTGGAAGAAGGGTTTGCGCCCACGATGGGAACAGTTGATGCAGCGATGATTCAAATGGAGAAGAAGAATAAGAAGAAAGATGCGAAGACGCTATTTTGCATCTAACAAAGTATTTATCGGAAGCTTTTCCCTAGGATAATTGGGGCAAAGACGTCGAAAGAGGCTTGGGATATTCTGCAAAAAGAGATTCAAGGAACCGACAAAGTGAGAACGGTAAAACTTTTGACTCTTAAGAGGGATTTCCAGAATCTGAAAATAAAGGAGAAAGAGACTCTAAAAGAGTATTTCTCAAAAGTGATTGAAGTTGTGAACCAAACTAAAAGCTTGGGTGAAGACCTAACCGATAAAATGGTATGTGAGAAAATTTTAATTAGCCTTACTTCCAAGCATGACAATATTGTGGTCATTATTGAAGAAACCAAAGACCTCTCTACTCTAAGTATTCAAGACTTGATGGGTTCTCTTGAGATGCATGAACAACGATTGGATAGGTATAGTGATACCTCTCTTGAAAGTACCTTCCAATCGAAGTTAAATGTGAAGGAGGGTTTTAACCCAAATATCAGTAAAGGAGAAACATCCCGTGGAGGCAGTAGTTTTGGTAGAGGTCGAGGTCGAGGTAGAGGAGGAGGCAGAGGTAATGGTAATGGTAAATTTTGTAATTTTTGCAAGAAGTCAGGTCATCTAGAAGAAACTTGTTATAACAAAGGAAAGCCTCAATGTTACTATTGCAAGAGGTATGACCATAGGCAAAAAGATTGTCGGGACAAAAATAAAGAGCAAGTCAATTACATCGAGGAGAAAACAAATGGTGGAAGTGATGGAAGTACTTTTTATGCATGTCGAGCGGCGATTGAGAAGAAAGATAATGAGTGGTATATTGTTAGCGGGTGTAGCAATCACCAGACATGAAAACTGGGCCGTGCCCAGCACGGCCCTCCTCCTTGGCGGGTCGTGCCGAGCACAACCCGGCTATACATGCGTGCTGTGCTGGGCGGCATATTTGCGGCACAGCAGCACGACACGGCACGAGCCCGAGTCGTGTCGTACTTTGCACGAGTCTGTCTCGTGCCCAGCCCGGCACGCCAAGCATGAGTGGCGAGCCCATTACGTGCCTACCCGGCACGACAGGCATGGGTGGCAGTGGCACGATATCAAACTCGCAAGAGTCGGACCCTCTCCTCTGCTCGCATGTTCACAGCCTCGCAGCATCCCGCACGACGCTTCGGCCGACCCTCGTCTTGCGGCGATGAGACCTGCTAGGTTAGCTAGCACAGGCATGCACCAGACAGTAGGAGCGGAGCGAGCGCCGAGCAGTCGACGGTGATGCCTCGAAGTGACTCATCAAGGAGGGAGGAAGATGGAAGAAGCTTGGCTCATTCTCGTTGCCTCCGCCTCGTTCTTCCTTCATGCAAAACAGGAGAGTAAACAGGAGAAAAAAAAGTTGTTGCAGGAGCAGAGAAGAGGGGACGACACCTCGCACGTCGTCACCTCGACCAGGCCTCATCTCGCAGTGATGAGACCGGCTAGGTTAGGTGTGCAGCAGGCGGGAGCGGAGCGAGTGCCGAGCGCTAGTCGACGGCGATGCCTCGAGCTGACTCATCAAGGAGGGAGGAAGAGGGAAGAAGCTTAGCTCGTCCTCATCGCCGCTGCCTCGTCCTTCCTTCACGCAGAACAGGAGAAAAGAAAGTGGTTGCAGAGATCGCTGCTGCCTCGTCCTTCCTTCACGCAAAATAGTAGAAAAGAAAGTGGTTGCAGAGATCGCCGCTGCCTCGTCCTTCCTTCACGCAGAATAGGAGAAAAGAAAGTGGTTGCAGAGAAGACGGTTGCAAAGAAGAAAGGGGTGTAGCCGCGTGGTTTCTCTGAACAAGAAAGAGGAGAGAAGAACAAATTGTCAAAATCTTGAGCAAATTGTCAAAATCTTGTAGCGCAAGAAAGCGTCACGTTGCAATTAATAAATCAAATTACACTGTTACCCTTTACTTTATCATTTCTTTTAGGAGTATTTTTGATATTTCAATGAAGGATGTGTTTACAAAATCTCCTATAAATACCCCCATCGTTTGTAGATTTTTACAACTCAAAAATTTCATGCTCTTCTCTCCTCCGAATTCTTCAGCCTTCGAGCACTTCCAGAAATAATTTTTTTTAATCCTCTTTAATCTCTTATAATTACTTAATCTATTTTTAGTATTTCTCGTCCTCCCTCTTAATCTCTTAGTCCGTTATAATTTACTTATTCTAATTAAACGTTCTTTTTTCTTTTTTATTATTTAATATTTTATTTTTACTTTTTTACGTCTCGTATTTTTTTTAGATAAATGACTGATAATAATGATAATTATAATTATAATATGTATAATTATCATAATCCATCTTTTATTTAGACCTCTAATGCGAGTGCCGAAAATCCTCCTACTAATGGCAATTCAATTGGAACCGAACCTGAAGCTGAGTCCGGTACTACTCATAAAAAAAGAACTAGTGCAGTATGGCAGGAATTTGATCTTATAGTTGTTGATAATATTGAAAAAACCCGCTGTAAGAGGTGCAATAAATTACTTTCAGCTTCCTCAAAAATTGGAACCGGTCATTTAGCTAGGCATGCTAGAAGTCACAAAGATCAAATATCATCTGCACAACAACTATTAAATATAAATAGCGGTAGTTTAACTACATTTAGATATAATGCTGATATTGCTAGAAAAGAATTAATTAAATTTATAATTAAAAATGAATTGTCTTTTTCTTTTGTTCAAAGTCCTAATTTTATTCGTCTTATACAAATTACATTTTATCCTCATTTTAAAGATATTAGTAGAACTACAGTTAGATCTGATATAGTAAAAAAAATTTATGAATACAAAAATAATATTTTTAATAATTTCAAAGATAATGTTTCTAGTTATTCATTAACTGCTGATGTTTGGACTAATCAGCATAGTAGTATGGCATACATGTGTATTACTTGTCATTGGATAGATAGTAAATTTTATTTACAAAAAAGAGTTATTTGTTTTAAAGTATTTGAGTATCCGCATACTGGACATACAATTTATAAATGTATTAATGCATGTATTCATGAATATAATATACAAAATAATATTTTTTCTATTAGCTTTGATAATGCCAGTAATAACGATGCTGCAATTAATTTATTAAGACAGTCTTTATCTCCGATTTTTTATGGTTTATTTTTTCATATAAGATGTGTATGTCATATACTTAATTTATGTGTTCAAGATGTGTATGTCATATACTTAATTTATGTGTTCAAGATGGTCTAAAATTAATTGATGATCATGTAAAGAAAATTAGAAATGTTATTAAGTATGTTAAAACTTCAAGTTCTAGATTACAAGAATTTAAACAAATATGTATTAATCATCGCAAACCTTTTAAAAAATTTAAACTAGATGATGCTAATAGGTGGAATTCCACGTATGACATGCTACAATGCACTTTACCTTATAAAGATATTATTACTGTTTATTATAATAAAAAAATATGAGAAGTAGAAGGTATTATTAATGATTTTGATTGGACTTTTGCTTCATTTATATGTAAAAATTTAGAATTATTTAAAGATGCTTCTAATTCTTTATCTGGCTCTTATTATCCAATTAATAATCAATTTTTATTGTAAATTGTTAATATTAGTTCTATTTTTTATGAGTGTAGAGATAATCAATTAATTGGACCTGCATTAGCAGTTATGGAATCAAAATTTAAAATATTGGTCTTATTTATTGTTTAAGTGTAATTTTAGATACTAGAATTAAATTATATGGGCTTTATCCTTTAATTGATGAATATTATAATAATATGTTATTAGATGATAACGTAGTTGAATTTAAAAATAAAATAACTAAATTATTACACAGTGTATATAATCTATATTCAAATAAATATGGAGTAGCTGACACCTCCTCCGTCAGCATTAAATAAAATTAGAATGGGTTTACCAAGTAATATTTTTAATATTACTAGAAGATCTCAAAAACCCACATCTAGCATTTCAGGTATTACCGAAATTAATATTTATTTAGAATAAGATCATGAAAGTACTTGGAATCCTAATGGACTTAGTGATTATAATATTTTAGATTGGTGGAGAACAAATGGAAAATCTTTTCCTATAATGTCTATGATTGCTCGTGATTTTTTAAGTGTACCGGTGTCTACAGTTGCATCGGAATCTTGTTTTAGTGCAGGAGGAAGAGTTTTGGATAAAAAAGAAGTCGATTGAATCCTTTAAGTGTAGAAGCATGCATCTGTACGAAGGATTGGCTAAATACAGAGGATCGAGTTCAAAATAATAATTATGATACAGGTTCAACTGAATCGGATGAAGAAGCGGCTTCTACTTCAATGGCAGGAGGAAATAGTATGAACGAGTAATGATAGATAAGAGAAAGATGAAAAAAATTGAAAGGTAATTTTCTTTTAAAATATTTTTTTATTTTTTTAGAAACTGTCTAATGGGTGAATAAGAACTACGTAGACCTGATTCTTCTATAGAAGATACGTAAGCAACCCAAATAAATGGGTTCAGTCTTTTTTTTATTTATTTAAATAATTGCAGGAGGATATTGACTAAAATGAGACTGCCCCTTCGACTCTGTTGCCTCGGTTGCCTCTGATTGTTTGTTTTTTTTTTATTACTTGCAGGATAAAATCACTTCGGTCACAGGATAAAAAAAACCCCTTTCGCCTCTTCCCCGACGTTTCGCCTCTTCCCCAACGTTTCGCCTCTTCAACTCTTCTCTCGCTCGTAGCCATCCCCTTTCGCCTCTTCCCCAACGATTGCCCCTCTTCGACTCTTCCCTCGCTCGTAGCCGTGTCAATCGTTGGGTCTCGAGGTCTTAGCATCTCTCCGGTGCCTCTGCGACGGCGACTCCGCTTCTCCATCTCAAGGTCTAGCTCGCGAGGGGCGAGGAGGCCATCGTCTCTCAAACCCTAGAGGTCTCTGTCTTTTTTTAAGGCCCTGCTGCTGGAGGCTAGGGATTGGAGATCTGGTGTGAGCTTCGGAGAGGAAGATCGAAGAGACTGCGAAGGCAAGCTCCGGTGCAGTCGCACTCGCATGGTGGGAGACTACGCAGGCAAGCGGCGGAGACGAAGCCACGCACCACCGTCCACACCTCCATAGAGCCGGTGACTAACAATGGTGTGAGGTCGTGGTCCGTGGAGTGGTGGAGGCGTCACCATGTCGCCGAGCCATTGAGACATCAGGCCACGACCCGCGATGGCAGGCAGGCAGCTGAAGGCTCGGAGGCAGGTCGAAGCACGAAGTCAGCTTGGGACGAAGTCACAGAAGGCGATCACCGGGTTGAATGTTTTTTACATGTTATAGATTTAGTTTTCTTTCCAGAATTTGAGTTTTTTTTTTATCACTCGTCTCTCTGATTCTCCCCTTCCTCTACTTTAGCTCTTCCGCCTCTCTCCAGTCTCCACCGCGCGTGCTACAGTACCTGGCACGCCGATGCAGCGGGCACGCCGGTGCTGGCACGGCTCCGTGCCATGCCTGGCACGGCTCCGTGCCATGCCAGGCACGGGCCGACACGCTAAACCAGCGTGCCTCGTGCCGTGCCGGGCGGGACGGAGCATGAAGCCTCCCGTGCCGAGCACGACACGCGTGTCGTACTAGGCACGGCCCGCTTCATGAGCGTGCCCAAGCGGGCCGTGCTCGGGTCAGCCCGAGCACGGCCCGTTTACATGTCTAGCAATCACATGACCGGAGATGAGTAAATTTTTTGCAAACTTGACACGACAGCCACTACTCAAATTACCATGGGTAATGGAGCAGTTGTGAAGTCAAAGGGAAAAGGCATGATTGTAGTTAACTCCAAGAAAGGTGGAATGTTGATTCATGATGTGTTGCTTGTGTCAGAGTTGGCTCAAAATTTGCTAAGTATTGGACAATTGATGGAGCATGGTCATGCAGTTCACTTTGAGGGAGAGACTTATAAAATCTATGACAAGGTTGAAAATAAAAGAAAATTAATGGCGATTGTGAATATGGAGAGACATAGAAATTTTCCTCTTACTCTTAAACCTGCAAGTTGTGTTGCCTTGAAAGTTGATACAGAAGATGTGTCATGGTTGTGGCACAAGAGGCTTGGACATGTGAATTTTGAGGCTTGGACATGTGAATTTTGAGAGCTTGAAATTATTGAGCAGAAAGAACATAGTGTATGGTTTGCTAAATATTGAAGAGAAGAAAGATACACCAACGATCAATATTGACCAAGAGAAGACCTTCAACCTTATGGGATCAAAACGATACTTATGATACTTTTGAGGGTACGCTTTGTATATAATATAAAGAAAGTTTATGGGCAATAGAATTAGGTACGTTATTTCAAATGAAGAATCATTGTAATAAGTTAGCCTTTGTAATATGTTTAGGATTACTTAGCATATGGCTAACACCAGTGGCCTAAGAGGTGCAAAATTGAAAAGGTTTAAGGCAAATTAATTTCCCTTTTTTAGTCGCTATCTTGTTATTGTTGTGCCCCCTCCCTATTTATTTCTTCCTGCAGTGCTGTAATCTATATGAGCATCAGTTCATTAAGCAGTCATTAATGCGGGCATGTAAATCAAACATCAAACACTAAGGCATGTAAACAAGATAATTAAGTTACATACAATGATCGGTTCTATTATTATTTTGACCTTTTGTTGGCTATCCCAGCGTACACCGTTTGTATGATAGTGCAAATCAGGAGAGTTATACCAGCCACCGCCGGAAAAGAACAACCATGGGGACCTGAGATACAATTTCTTCAGCTCCAACATCCATATTCTGCAATACCTCATGCAATGATTCTTACAGTAACAATCCAAATCATAGGAGGTATCCATCAAAAATGTATCAGTTAATTCAATAGAGTCCAATTCTGTCTTGAACTTGTTGAAGACACCAACGACTTTTTCAGGATTACCAAGACAGTTATATATGATATTTCTCTGTACCAGTAGAATCACGTCTTCAGAGTCTGCTATGAGACTAGCAATAAACTTGATGTAGGCTGTGAAGTAGTTGGCACACCAATTAGATGGTTCTAAATTTCTCAACGGACGCTCAAAAGCTAATATACCTTGGAAGAGTTCTTCGGTATGCTGATTCACAGTTAAGCGAGGAATCCCTAGAATCCCCTTTTTAAAAGATATATCCAACATAGATTGACCCTTTTTTGGATGCATGCTCTGTAGAGTTACACCTAAGCTCACCAATTCTTTTGCTGCATGAGGTTCCAACGATGATGTCTTACGCTTGCCCCCGTCTGATTTATCTATCCATTCATTCTCTAGTAGAAAAGAGGGACTGAAGTACAAATGAAGGAAATGGGCCAAGTGATTAAATTCAAGAGTCTGTAGAATATCTAATTCGAGGGCGGTGTGATAGCCACGTAATATTTTTTCCTCTAAAACCCTAACCATTCTGCTTCTAAGAGATGATCGTTGCTCCTCTGTACTTGTGAAAGCATCGTATACTATCTCGAGGACACGAAAAGGAAGTTGATTCTCCATCAAGCAAATATCATGTAGGACGTCCCTAAACAAGAAAAATTAAGATGAAAATAATAAAAAATACGAACAATGTAGAGAATAACAAAATTGCAGCTGCACTGACAACCTCCTGCCCGTAATTTTTGAAATCGCAGGTACTGGCCGAGTTTCAGTTATATGTATGATTCAAAATAGTTAATTACCCAGCATGCAGTTAGGAAGAAGTATATACATAGCCTGCGCGCTGAGCTTATGTGTATATATATAATTGAAGTTTGAAAAGTTATAAGAGCAATTACTCTTTCTAACTTCCAATCGCTCAGCGGCACCTAGTAAATATTAATGTACTGATGTAGTAGGATGACTGCTATCCTGATTAATATGTAGTCTGAAATATCACACGAATAGGTAGATAAATAGAGAAGCAAGTGATGCACGTGCACTTGTAGTGGTATTTTAAATGCGATTATGTTTGATCACCTCACTTAACCTCCCACTTGTAATTTCATTTCCAGAGAAAAATAATGTCCTCTATATTCTAGTTTTTTACGTACCTTTCTGGAACAGGTAATAAGTTTTGAAGCTCTTTTTTCCACTTTTCGACAATGCGCCTGTTCGCACCGGAGCTCGCCTCTGCCAATATATTCTCCCACCGTAGTATTCCGAGAAAAGCCAAGAGGAAGCATGCATCAGAGAACAAAGACTTGAACATCTCGTCATTACTCATCCCCTCGTCGTTGTAATTTGCTCTAGAGATGTTCGGCCGATCATCATCGGTCTTCTCTATTTTATAGTCCAAGTAGTAACCCTTAACCAAATCTTTGATTGCTAGGATCTCTGACTTGGACTTTTCCATTTCAATCTTCTTGTTTTGCTGGACGTTTTCGAAGAACATACTTTTACAACCCTCTGTCTTTCCTAGCTTCTCGAGGCCTTGGCGTCTGTTGTGGAGGCCGACGGACACAACTTTGGGAATGTTTGAACCTTCGCTCACGCCCAGTATTTGCTCTCTCACCTTGAAGATGTACTTTTTCTCTATCTGAGCGTTCGCAATAGTCCAAAAGGGGCATGCTTTGATCTGTGAAGATGCACTTTCTTCATTTATCTGAGCGTTTGTAATATCCCGAAAAATCCACTTCCTCATTAAGATATATATACACACACATATATGTCCGATATATTTGTTTTGTTTGGATCCTAATAATCCATCGTCTCATATTGCGTGGAGGAGTATGATTGATGAGTATTCATTCGTATAATTAGTGAGTACTCGCAGGTAATTAATCTTGATTATTCATAAATAAATAAATAAATACATGCACGTACCTGATTCTAAATCATTATTTCCAACCTCCCCACCATGGCCGACCGGCTCGACCGTGAAATTTAAATTAAACTCCATAATATTTTTAAGCGCTAATTAAGAAAGTAAACCATCAGTAATATAATATCGTGGAGTATGATCGATGATGAAATTAGTGAGCACGTACCTGAATAATTACTTCTAAACTCGTAGAAGCCATCCAAATCTAGGAGGGTCTTTGCCAAATAGGTATTATTCCAGCTAGTAAACTTGATTCTTCTCTTCAACTCAACGAAGACATCTACAACATCTTTTTCTTCATGAAGATGGTTACATATGATATTTTTGTTTTAGAGTATAGTAACATCATCACATGATGTTGTAAGCTCAGCAATAAACTTAATGTAGACCATGAAGTAATTGTTATACCAATTGGATGGATCAGAGGATATTAACTCACTTTCAAAAGTTAATATATTTTGAAAGAGTGCTCTAGTGCGTTTATCCACAATTAAGGTAGGAATCTCCAACACCCCATTATTAAAAGTTATATCCAACAGATAATGATCCTCTTGTGTATCCTTGCTCTTCAGAGTTATACCTACACTATCCAAATATGTTGCCTTATGCAATTGGCACGCTACTTCTCTATTCCTGTGGTGGGAAATCTGCCGTAAGAATTCATGTTCAGGCTTTAGTAGAACAGAGGGCGTAAAGTACAAATGATAGTAATCGACAAAGTGATGGAAATCTTCAATCTTTGGACCAGGTATTTTGAGGGCACTGGGATAGCCATGTAATAATTCCTCATTTAAAAATTCAACTGTTTTACGTCTAAGAGATAATCCTTGCTCATCTCCATCTGTTAAAGCATTGTGTACTCTCTCCACAACAATAAAGGGAAGTTGATTCTCCATCAAGAAAATATCATGTGTGATGTCATCCATGTGGTTTATCAAATTCCAATACAAATGGTCCCTGCAAAACAAAAATTAATACCAACGATGTATAAAATAACAAATTTGCAGCTGCACTGACAGCATCCTACTGGTAATTTTTGAAATCGCAGGTATTAACCAAGTTGTAGTTACCAAATTTGCAGCTAGTTAATTACACAGCATGCAGTTAGGAAGAAATATATACAGCATTCACGCTCAGATTATATATAGATAGATAATATATAATTAAAGGTTCAAAAGTTATAAGAGCAATTACTCTTTCAACTTCCAGTCGCTCCAGCTCGTAGATATTAATGTACTCATTTAGTAGGTAGAATAACTGCTATACTAATTAATATATAGTCTGAAATGTCACACGAATATGTAGATATATAGAGAACCAAATCATGCACGCGCACTTAGTATTTTTTTAAAAAATGCGATCATGTTTAACCTGATGTCCTCCGTGCTCTACTTGTAATTTCATTTCCAGAGAAAAGCATGTCTATATTCTTGTCTTCTACGTACCTTTCCTCTGAAGATAATAAATCTGGAAGCTCTTCTTTCGTGTCTGAGCAGACAATATCCGCCTCCGAATCAGAGACCGCGTCCCATCTATGCTTCCACCACCGTGGTAGCCCGAAAAGAGCGAGGAGGAAGCATGCATCACTGAACAAAGACTTGAACAGCTCATCATCATCGCCCATCTCCTCGTTGACATATTTGACATCATCATCCTTGCCTATAGAGATTTTCGGCTGATCATTACTCTCCTCTGCTTTATGTAATCCTTAACCGCCTCTTTCATTTCTAGGATCTCCGACTTTAACTTCGTTTCTATCTCCTTGTTTCGCTGGAGGTTTTCGTAGAACCTTTTTTTGCAGGACTCTCCTAATTCCAGCTTCTGGAGGTTCTGGCGTCTGCTGTGGAGGCCGATGGACACAAATTTGGGAATGTTTGAACCTTCACCCACTCCCATGTTTTCCTGTCCCACTTTGAATATGAACTTTTCTTTATCTGAGCGTTTTTTATTCGTGATCGGGACAACATCTTGCTCCCAAAAATCCTTTTCTTTCTGCGAGGAGTTGGAGGTGGCCTGTTGATTCTAATAATCCATTGTCTCATGTTATGATGATATAATAACGTTGAGGATTATGATTTATGAGTATATTCATTCGTATAATACATGATGAAATTGGTGAGCAGTCGCAGGCAATTAATCTTGAATATTAATAAATAAATGCGCGCGCGCACACGCACACACACACCTGATTCTGGATAATTATTTCCAAACTTCCCGCCATGGCCGTCCTCATTTATGTCGGGGATATCGATCGTCGACTCTCTGATTTCTAAACGCACTGTAATGAAGAACGTAAATCACATCAGTAATACAAATATGGCCACGAGAGTTGCGTGCTGAAAAAACTGATTATGATAAGAGCCTGACCATCCTCCGTAGCTGTTGGTGGCACGACGGAGAATCTCCTCATGGAGGAAGTGACATCGGCCACACCCAGCTGGTTGTTAGCAGTATATGGACTCGGAGAAGCGGCTGGCGGAGGGAAAAGACGAGTCCTCAGTCAGTCGTCGTCGCTGGTCGGGATGGAGGCCGATGGCTCCTCCTCGCAAACTCACCACCGACTTATAGGACCTCCACCTGGGATTGGGAAGGAAGAAGACGATATGGGCTGGAAAAAAATATTAATTTTATTAAGATCGAGCATCAACTTCACATCAACACTAAGTGTAGTAACGGTATGCAGTGAAATTTTGGAGGCTCAATGAGAGAAGAAGGAAAAAAAAAAAAAAAAACGCCGATTCTTAAGATCATGAATTAGTCATACGGTCGTACTACGACTGAGAGCGCATGCGCATTTCATACTATATAAATATAATATCCTCATTCTCCACCGCACGTCACATGATATCATGTGATGTGACCCATCGGTCGCTTTGCTGCCTCAAACCCAACTCGGATACATATAATTATAAATATTCCCTCCCAAAGCCACCCATTGCGATTAAGCGGCGCGCATGCGATTGGATTATAAACTTTCAAGCATCCCTGGTTAACCTTAATCCCATGTATTATTTATTTCAAAATCTACCTACTCCTAACGCGCTTCTTCATCCCAATTAATCAGGCAATGGTCTTTGTTAATATAATATATATATATATCACCCGCAACTAGACTGCTAATTATTTAACAGATCACGATCATGAAATAGGAGGTGTGCATGCCATGCGATGAGATGGTTCTTAACCAAGGATTCGATGGAGCACTACCGTGTTATTTATATCTACCTTTTAATTAACTGAACGCTACCCATCGTAATCATCATGACGGACGCAAGTTTGTAGCTTTAATAAACAATGACCCAAGACTGAATAAATAATAGAAGGAAATCTCTTATCATTTATCATCTTACCCGCTTATTTATTCCTAGGTCTAATAGATTGTCGTAACTTTAATTTAATTGATCAAAAAATCTTTAATTTTTTCTAAAGTTAGGTAAAGTTCACAATTTTAATTGACCGAAGAATCTTTAACTTTTCTAAAGTTGAGTAAGATTTAAATGTTTGTGTTTTTTAAAATCAGTCCATCTACTTTTTAAAAAATAAATAAATGCATTAGTGACCGCATGTGGATGCCCAATACTTATATTACCTAGGCTTATGGGTGACATATAATACCAGAGGAGACTTGGTCATGTGGTTAAATAAGGAGATGCGTATGAATTTAACATATGTTTATTCATGGTTTGAGTTGTTTTGATTCATCCAAACACTCACTGATTCAAGTTGATTTAGTTTAATCCAAATTTAGTTCATCAAATCCACCATTAATATCCATAATAGGTTAATTTGGGCCATCCATTTAAACTTGGATAGGCCGGTAATCGAACCAATTCACAAGTACATCTTGATTTTTATTTGATGCAATCATTTAATCAACCCAACAATATTCAAATTGTGATTTATTTGCTCAGTTGGATTTAAATTTATATTCTAAAATTATATATACAAATTTTATAAATAAATCCTTAAAATGGTATATTATTATTAGTTAAAATTATAAGTCTAGTAGTAAAAACTTATATTTATCATAATAATGACAATAATAAGTGCCTCTGGCTGTGGGTGGCGTAAGGGAGCACCAGACGGCAGAAACGACGTTGTCTTCCTCCGCCATTTCACCGATCATGGCCAGTCCGTAGTTAGACTTAGGCTGACTTAAACAACCGGCGGAGGAGAGGACATGAGAAATCAGGATCCAGTAAAACTGGAAAGGGATCGTTACTCTTAAGCAAGAATCAAGTGATTACTGAGATACTAAATCGGTTCTAGTTTGAGAAAAATGAATGCCTTCAAAAGAAGCAGATTCAATATTGTTATATGGGTGGGTTCTCTCCAAGGTGAAGGAAGAGGAAGAACCTAACGTATTATAAATTATATTTCTAAATTTTCAAACAAATAAATAAAAGTAATATGCTAAAATAATAGAATTCTATTTTATTTATCATTTAATTCATTATAATGTAAATAATCAAATTTAAAATTATTATTAGATAAAATCTATTTTTTACAAATAGTAATTAAATTGACGATGGAGAAAAAGAATTTTTGGTTTAGATCTCCACTGTTGACAGAATTCAGGTTTTATCTCGTAGCAGTAGCTTCCTCGCGTACCTTTCATAAGTTTCTAGTAATTCGCGTGGCTTTTTTTTCATCAAAACTAAATTAGGTGATTTTCTTTTAGTGTTCAAGGTTATTATTTTAGCACAAGTTTTTTTTCTTAAAAAGAAACAGCTAGATAAAGTTAAGTGGAGAGATCCCTTAGCATCAAGTTAGAAAGTGAGAGCATCAAGTTGGAAATTGAGAAACTCTCAAGCACTCAATCTAATTGTTTGGAAGTAGGATGATACTTAGTATGCCATTGATGAAAACATCATTGGTTCATCTGTGCATGATTCAATTAGCATATAAGTTCTAATGACATAAGCTCGTGTAAAACTTTCAGGACAACGTGTGATTTTATTTCTTAGGTAAATTGATTAGTTAATTATAAAATAAATAATATTGCCTCATGATTACTACTTGCAAAATTCATAGAGAGATTACTCATCTACTTGCTAAGGACTTGGAAGCCAACTTATGCTTATAACTAGGTGTACTTGTGTTAAACATTCGGTGTCTTTATAAAAGGAATAGAAGAAATTTATGTACGATAAAAATATCATGCCCCAACCCACAGGTCCGCTCATGACACCCTCGAACCTGTGTGTAGGTACAGATATACCACCTGCAACTTGTCTTTGTTAATTACTCAACGCATCACGATAAGGACATAGAAGGTGTGCCCGGCATGCGATACTTCTTAATTAATCATTAATTCCGGCTTATTGATTCCGTGGAGCACTGCCACTTTTTACGTACCTAAGATTTAATTAACTCAAAGCTACTAATAAATATTGACCGAGGCAAGTTCTGCGAGGTCAAAAGAAATGTCCCGATATTAAATAAATATAAAGTTACCAGTGCTCAGCCCGGGCCCAAGCACTCCGTACTTAAGCTGAGATGCGCATCGAACCATCGTATAAGTTAATTATATATTTGATTACTATATAAATATCATACTTTACCGGACCTTCGGGCTACAACTTCATATTGCCTGGCATAATACGGCTTTGGGTCCGGGCCATGTCAGGCACGGTTTGCCGATGGTCCAAGCCCAATTACATCTCTAAATAAATAATAAGATGAAACCTTGCTTCATGTATAATTGTACCAATATGTGTATATACCAACTGCAACTACTATTTCTTAATTACTCGAGGAGGTCAGGAAATAGGAGATGCGCTTGCCATGCAAAACTTCTTAATTAATATACCACCGCACCTATTATTTAATTGACTCAACCTTGACCCACCGTATGTCTATTATTAAAATGACGACTGAGGTCAGTTTGAAGCGTGGATAAAGAATGACCCAAGATTAAATAAACAATCGAATGAAACATTTGGTCATTTATAATTGTACCCGTTTGTTTATTCCTAGCTCTTGTTTTTATATCTAATAAGTTGTCCTAAATTTAATTGATTAGATCTATTTTTAAAAATAAATAAATAAATGCATTAGCAACCATATTAGATCCCACGATATCCGGTATTAGTTACATCCTCAAAATTTTCAAACTCAAAAAAAGGGGGCAAAAGTGAAAATAACATTAGCAAAAAGGGGCTACTTTGAAAAAAAAAACCAAGTCAGCCACCAACGGGGGGTCTGCTGGAGCACTCTCTTCCCCTCTGCCGAGCACAGAGGTTAAATAGCTACTTGTATTTTCTGCCTCCCTCAATTCTTACCTTTTCTATGCTGTTCGGAACTGTATACATTGAGTAGTGCCGTAGAAAAATAAAGAAGATGGTGAATTAAAAGAGGACGGCAACCATCATAAGTAAACTCATATTGTCTGCTTTTGTTTGGAAGTTGTTGCTGCTGCTCAGTATTGGAGTTTAGAGAATTAAAACAGTGATAATTCATGAAGTGTTAATAATGCAGTAGATGGACAGAGTGGTAGGTGAAATTTTAATGTCTAAAAATGTATGTGAATACTGTTAATGCATTATATACGACGTAAGTTGCTGTGAAAAAAATAGGAACCATGTTGTAAAAATAAATATGCATATTAAGGCGATGTGCATTTAATTACTGTTTTATAAAATTTAATTTAATTGCACAATATATTGAATGATACGTTCTCTTAAGTATTTATTTTATTAAATTCAAACTCAGCCTTTAGAGTTTGAAGTTGTAATTTCATCACCTTCTCAACCCTAGGATGGAGTTTTGTAATGTCTCCTAGGCTTTTTTCACTGTGGTCTCATTTGCAATCTTCAGGAGCATATTATCATCTAAGCCTCGATAGATGATGGCGAGAGCTTGCTAATGCTTCATTCTTTCTCTCTCCAAAACTCCTCTTTCTTCCTCAGAAAGGATTTCTTTATCTCTTGGCTCATTGTAGCTTTTTTCTACAAAATTTCATACACTTTGAGTACCAAGAATCGTCTTTATCCGAATTGCCCAAATCTTATAATTGAAATAAGTGAGCATCGGATATGAATAAGAAGGAGGATGACATCTTCAAACAGCCTTCTTAGAACCTTGCTCAGATATCACTTTGTTGGAAGCTCTGATACTACTTTGTTGGAAATAGGAGCTCTCTCTCTCACAATCTAGAATTTGGAGAATAAAGAGGAGGCGACACTTCTTCAAATAAAATGAGATGTATTCAATTGATCTAAATTAACATGATGATTATAATCCTTTTATAGGAAAATAAATCCTAAATAAAAATCTAACTTAATGCCTAAGAAGCATATTAAAATATAACAAAAGACTAAATCACAAGTATAAATATGAAGTAAATTAGAATGATAAATATAGAAATTAAAAATATAAAATTCAAGTTTAATTATAATTTCTTCCGCAAAGACCGATGGCTCCTCTTAAAACTCACCACCAAACAAACTTACAGGACCTGGGAAGGAAGAAGACGACGTGAGCGGCAAAAAAATTAGTTTTTTTAAGGCTAACAAGGTGAGAGAGTTGGGATTTCAGCAAGCTGATTTAAAGAACATGGCAACAGTCGGCAGTGTTTTCAGTTTGGCGCATGCAGTCCTGTCAACCATAGCCAGTTTATTAAGACATGCACTGACAGGAATGGTCGTTGTTTTTAGATCAAGTTGCAGAAGCATCAACGTATTTAAAATAGTGCAGCGACTGATATAAACAATGAAATTTTTGGAGGCTCATCGAAAGGAAAAGAAAAGCTGTCTGTCTCGTAACGGAAGGATGGGGGCAGCAGTAGAGAGATGAGAAAAGAAGAAGAAAGAACACGATGGATCACACTAATACTAATACCTGTTTCTTTTATAGGTGCATGAAGATATTTCTATGATCGCAAGATGAAGTGAAGCACCCGGTTACTCCTACAGGTCCTTGCTGAAATCTGAAACCAAGTGATGCACACAACAAGCTGCAGTAATTTGGTGTATTTTTTTTAATCTTTATTTTTTAAAAAAGAATTGCATATTCTAAGTTGCCTATTTTAAGTTCATCAATTAGTTTTAGAGTTGTGCGATCGAGGCGCAGGTTCAATGAGAGGGGCGTTCGTGATGCATCGGATAAAAGTTCGTAGAATAGTTTGGTCCACTAGACTTATGCTGCTCTTAATGAAGCAAGGTTTCAGTTTAGATTATACCAAGTTGGGCGGGTCGGCGGATGTTATAACCTCTTTTTTATAAATCAATTAGACGGATCTAATATGGCATAAACTAATTATGTTAAGATTTAGTTTGGTTGTAGAACTAGGCAGAGAATTGTTATAATAATTTATTGGCTGGATATGATCCTGTTCTTAGTGGATACGGTAACTTTGAACTATAGGTTAAGGTAATTAATTTTCATTTTGAGATCATACTGCTAATGATAAAGCAGTTAATATATATATATATATATATGGAAGGATGTAACTGAGCAGTACCCCACCACCAGCCCGTGAAAATGAAACGCATCATATCGGATCATACTTGATTTGGCTAGCTCATGCATCGAGCCCGTTTATATCTCTGTATATATAGCCATACTCATAAAGCAAGTATACTGAGTGAGAGACGAAAGTAAAGAGTAATTAATATATATACCACCGGCAACTACTCTTTTTTAATTAGTTAACGCATCACGGATCAGGAAATAGGAGGTGTGCTCGTCATGCGCTACTTGTTAATTTAATCATCACCACTTTGCTCATTGCAATGATTTCATGGAGTACTGCCAGGTTATATGTTATCTATTACTTAATTAACTGAATGCTACCCACCGTATGTTTATTATTACGTGATGAAGAAGACAGGTTTGAAGCACCAATAAGAAATGACCCAATATTAAATAAATAATAGAATGAAACCTTTGGTCATTTCTAATTACACCTATTTATTTATTCCTAGTCTTCTTTTTTATATCTTGTAAATTGATTAGATCTCTAAACGACACATAAATGCATTCACAATCATATCAGATCCCACGACACGGTCGGTTCAAAGGAGCTAGAGCTCAACCAGACTCAAGCATGCTTAGAACTTAAGTAAAATTGAAGTCCAACATCGATCGGTCAAGTCAAAAACATACACCAAAGTTCAATATTGACCAAGAGAAGACCTTCGACCAAGGTGCATGCCCCTACTTCACATTCAACTAGTCTAGCCCAGCTACATCTATCAAGAGCTCACGTGGAGATGTTGGATAAATTATTTTAACTAGAAAAACTTACAATTTGTATATGCAATCAGGCATTTTCTTTCAAATGAAGAATCACTATGATAAGTTAGCCTTTGTAATATGTTTAGGGTTACTTAGCATAATGCTAACACCACTAGCTTGAGAGGTGCAAAATTGAAAAGGTTTAAGGCAAATTAATTTCCCTTTTCCCCACACTATTTACTTTTTGGTGAAAAGGTTTAAGTCTTCCACAGCGCAGTTTTTATAACTTGTTGTTCTGCCCCCTGACTATCTATTTCTTCTAGCAGCGCTGTAGCATCAATTCATCATGCAGTCATCACAGCGAGCAGCAACATTTCCTGAAGCATTGTTTCTGATACAGGGTTGCTGATGGATTCTGGAGGCATCCACACCCACCTATTTTTGCAACTATCATTTAAAAACTGTCTTTTGCAGCATCTAATACATGATTTCATTAAGTATTAGAAACAATGGTATCGGTCATCTTTTCAACTATGAATCATGAAGCAGCCCAGCCCCTCGTTAATTGTGAATGAATAGGAAAAACATGAGAATATCTACATGATGATATTTTGGAAGTGGTGGATTTGGAAGAAAAGAAATCGCCGCTACCTCATGAGCGAGATAAGATTAATGTATAATCTTACGATCAGAGCAAAGAGTAATTGGGTACAAAAGAATTTGAGCTGCTACTGGAACCAGCAGAATGTAGAAGATCACACTTCAATGAAGCCAGGATGCAATAAAAAACTATCAACTCTAACAAGAAGGTCTAGGCATGAACACAAATTTCACCGTGAGAAGATGAAGATTCAACAGTAAAGCTTACATCTTCGAGGGCACCACATTGTAGTAGATGCAAGCTGTTACATGAAGATGCACGCTCGCTTGCATTCACAAACTAGTAACACAGGCAGGCAAATGGGTCCGGTACTTATAAAAAATGATATTTGAAGTTGGACTCTACTCTCTACCCAGTTCTACAACCAAACTATAACTTTTATTCTATGTTAGATCTGTCTAATTGATTTAAGAAAAAAAAGTTGTCAAGATCTGCCCACCCCCCCAACTTGGTATAATTAAACTGAAACCTTGCTTCATCAAGAACAGCATAATCTGATATATATATATATATATAGCACGCGCTATCACCAAGGTCGATTGCACCAAACTATGCTATGCACTTTTGTCCAATCCATAGATCCATGAGACCATTGTCAGATTAATTTAAATAGAGAATGTGGGGGGCGAAGGGGGGGAAGAACTCATCTGAAATTGTTTCCTATGTCTAGTTTAATTATGTTTTGCTAGTTTTGTCCGTCTATTCAAGATTATTTTTCATCTTTTGCTGCTTGCTCTGGTCATTAATGATTCCTTTTGATCGGTGATTAGGAAAACTTTTTATTAGGTTGTAACTTCACCTTGACTTGTTCTCAATTTTTGGATATAGTTGGACCAGTATGCATCGATTCAAACTATCCATAGATTTAGAAAAGATTTATATAATATCTTTTAGTGGTCAAGGTTAAGGAAATAGATTCGGGACTCTGGCCATTATAGCAAGTTATGGAAACAAACTCTGCATTAACAATATTGTTCACATTCAAAGGTTAAATTGAACATCAAAAACCAAGATAAGTAAAAAGTTAATTAAGTTGCACAGATTGAACAGTTCTACTATTGTTTTGCCCTTCACTTATTGCCATTCGCAGCATACATCGTTTGTATGATGGTGCAAATTAGAGTAATTGTACCAGCCACCAACCCAATGATCACCCATGGAGACTTGAAATATTTTTTCTTCAGATCCAGCATCCATATTTTGAAAGGATTCTTGTAGTAGTAATCCAAATTGATGCAGGTGTCCATCAAATAGTTATTATCCAAGCTCAGAAAGTCAAGTATTTTCTTGAAATCCTTGAAGATATTTATGATTTCATCATCATTACTAAGATGATTGTATATGATATTGTTCTTTTCCAGTATGGCCAGGTCACTAGGGGACTTCATGAGGTTGGCAATAAACTTAATATAAGCCATAAAGTAGTTTTTATAGCAATTGGATTGATCAGAAGATATCAACCTATGTTCAAAAGCTGATATATTTTGAAACAGTACTCTAGTGTGACGATTCACAACTAAGCGAGGAATCCCCAACACTCCATTTTCAAAAGATATATCCAACAGAGATTGACCCTTTTTCACATTGATGCTATGCAGAGTTATACCCACGCTATCCAAATCTGTTGCCGTATGCCATTGGAACGATGTTGTGTTACTGTTGCCCTGATCTATCCATATCGCTTCATTCTCAAGTAGAACAGACGGCTTGAAGTACAAATGATAGTAATGGACAAAGTGCTCGAAATCCGCAGTCTCTGGACCATCTATTTGGAGGGCAGTAGGATAGATACTTAATAACGTGTTATTTAAACACATCACAATTTTACTTCTAAGAGATGATCCCTGCTCCTCACTACTTGTGAGAGCACTACATACTGTCTCGATTACAGTAAAGGGAAGTTGATTATCCATCAAGCACATATCATGTACGATGTCATCATCAATGTCTGTATTCCGATAATAACGCTCCCTACAAAGAAAAATTAAGATGAAAATAATTAAGAATAAAAACAATGTATAGAAAACAAAATTGCAGCTGCACTAACAACCTCCTGCTCGTAACTTTTGAAATCGCAGGTATTAACCAAATTATAGTTAACATGTTAGTTAATTACCCAACACTCACTTAGAAAGCAGTATAATTGAAGTTCCAAAAATTACGAGGGCAATCATTATTTCAATCTCCAGTAGCTCAGCAGCACCATGTAAATATTAATGTACTCATGTAGTAGGATAATTGCTAATTGATATATAGCTTGAAATGTCAGAACCCAATAATGCACGTGCAGTTGTAATAGTATTAGAAATGCGATTATGTATTATGACTTCAATTAACCTCATGCCCTCCTCCGTGCTCTACTTGTATTTTCATTTCCAGAGAAAAAACCATGTCCTCTATATTCTAGTTTTTTTTACGTACCTTTCTTGATCAGATACCATTCTTGGAAGCTCTTCTTCAGAGTCTGAGTCGACCGTGCCTGCCTCCGCATCGGAGTTCGCCTTTGCCGATATATTATCCCACCCGAGTATCCTGAAAAAATCTAGGAGGAAGCATGCATCACAGAACAACGACTCGAACAGCAGGTCTTCATCATCCATCTTCTCGTCGGCATATCTGTCCCCATCATCACTCCCTTTAGAGATACTCAGTTTATCATCAGTCTTGTCCGTTTCATAGTCCGCGTAGTAATACTTGAGCTTATTTTTCATTGCTAGGATCTGCGACTTGCACTTCATTTCTATCTTCTTGTTTCCCTGGATGTATTTGTAGTACCTGCTTTTGTAGGGCTCTCCTCTACTTAGCTTGTGGAGGCCATGGTGTCTGGTGTAGAGGCCGATGGACACAAATTTGGGAGTGGTTGAACCTTCAGTCAGGGGCAGTTTTCCCCGTCTCGCTCTGTAGATGCGCTGTTCATCATATAAGCGTGGGCACTTAACCCCAGGAAATCTAAGTGCCGCCCTCATCACCATCTCACAAACTGAAACAGCTCGCACTTATTATTCATGTGCTCGTTAGAATAAATTACTTTCTTAGATACACGTAGATATATTTTTCAAACATTTATTATTCGTTGCATCCTTGTGCATGTTAAAATGCATTCCTTCTTAGGTACAAGTAGATATCTTATTTAAACTTAGTAAGTATAGATAGAGGTAAAAAATGAGTGGTGCTACCCATGAGTGGCATAAGTCAAGCCGGGTATGTAGGTGGATCATGTGGAGCCACAATATGATGACTTATATATTTATTATGTCTCAGTCGTACAATACATGATGAAATTGGTGAGCGAGAGCTATATTTGTCCTATTAATCCATCCTCACGTATCATAATAATATCATACGAACGATTATGCTTTATCAGATCCTAATAATCCATCGTCTCATATAATAATGATATCGTGGAGGATTATGATTTAACACGTATAACATACGATGAAATTGGTGAGCGAGTGCCGGCAATTAATATTGAATATTCATAAATAAATAAATACCTCGCGCGCGTTCTTTGTCCGACCTTTTCATCCAGGGCTCCATGATCTCTATACGCAGAGTGCTGGCAATTAATATTGATTATTCATATATATATATATATATTTATATTTACCTGATTCTTCAGAATTGTGATTTTGATCCGGGATATCATTTTTGGACTCTGCGATTTCTACACGCATTGTGGTTAAACCCCATCAGCGATACAAATATGAAGAAAGTCATAAAAACTTATTACGATAGAAGCCCGACCATCCTCTTCCGTAGTTGTCCGTGGCTCGGGAGAGAAGCTCCTCGTGGGGGAAGCGGCATCGTCCTCCGCCATACCACAACTGGTTGTTAACTGTACGTCGACTTGGAGAACCGATAGGCCGAGGGAATGGATTACTCCTCCTCAGACGTCGAAAGACCATGACGGAGTCCGATGGCTTCTCTCAAAACTCACCACCAACTTATGGGACCAAGGAAAGGAAGAAGATGGCATGAGCTGCAAAAATGTTAGTTTTTTTTTTAAGGCTAATAATTGAGGTGACAGAGTCGGGATTCAGCAAGCTGATTTAAAGAACATGACATCAGTGTTACCTAAGAAACGCTCCTTAGTTGCAGAAGCATCAACTTATTTCAACTAGTGTAGTGACGGATCATACACAATGAAATTTTCGAGGCTCATGGAAAGAAGAAGAAAGACTGTGTGTCTGGCAAGGGAAGGATGGGGGCAACAGTAGAGAGATGGGAAGAAGAGAAGAAAGAAAATGATGGATCACACTAATAGTAAAGCCCGTTTCTTTTATAGGCACATGAAGATATTTCGATTACTGCAAGATGAAGGGAAGCACCCCGTTACTCCTGCAGGTCCTCGCTCAAGTCTGAAGCCAATGGATGCACAGGACAAGCTTGCGGTGATTTGGTGTTTTTTTAATAAAAAAGAATTGTATATTATAAGTTTCCTATTTTAGGATCGTTAATTAGTCGTAGGGTTGTACGACCGAGGCGGAGGCGGAGGCGCATGCGTTCTATAAAAATAATATGCTCAATTCTCACCGCACATCACATCGAATCACACGTGACCCAACGGTTGCTGGCTCCACCTAATGAGTCAAGATCGAGTCAACTCGGTCATGATTAAAAATTCCTCCCAAGGCGACGGATTACGATGGCACGCGATGACCCCTGATTAACTAATGGAGTTAATTAGTCACACGTGTATTATTTATTTCCACATCGTAATTAATTAGGAGGCTCAGATATATCCACGTGCACCGAGACAAGTTTCTCGGCAGCGTCGATGAGAATTACCATGCCCAGCTGGCAGCTGCGTCCGTCGAGACTCGGGAGCGCATGTGAAGTGAAGACCGAGTCCACGGACGCACCTTAGCCGTCCGTGACCGTGGGCGAGCTAGAATTGTAGGCGTCCATCCTCCATCCACTGATTTCGAATCGTTGGAATCAACGAATCATTCAACATGCCCCTTGTAAATTAATTACCACGATAACTTTATTTTTATCTTTAACCATCTTACCTACGTAACTTTACTTAATAGTCTACTGCGGGAGGGAAAGCATGGTGTTGTAATTTAGATTACCACATCCGTCCATTGTGCGTGGGTACAGTATATGTATACACGCGCCACCTGCCACTGCTCTCTGTTAATTATTTTAAAAATCGCTTTACTGATTCCAATAGAGCGCTGCCACTTTAGATGCACCTAATATTTAATCAACTCAACGCTGCCCATCGTACTTTATTTTTAAATAATGACCGAGGCAAGTCTGCGGAGTCAATGAAAAATGTCCCGATATTAAATAAATAATAGGATGAAACCTCGGTCGTTTATAATTGTACCTTTCTCTGGAATCTTTAATTTTTTTAAAGTTGGATCGAACTTAAGAAACGAGTGGATCTATGACTTGCACTCAGCATATTGTTATGACAATATATTAATATCCTCGAATAAGATGGCGTGTCTGCTCGATTCCAAATAAATTAAGGTTCATGCTTGAGTTCTTTTTTTCTTGCCGTAAAAAGAAAATTCAACTTATGAAACAAATTTTACTTCAATTCATTTACATTAATGTGTTTTTAATAATAAATAATATTGTTACATTATTTTTATAATATAAAATAATAATGGCACCCTCTCGCATCAATATCGTAAATATATATTTAAAGACGTATAAAAAATGTCATGGTTCAAAATTTAAATTTTAAAATTATAGTTTTATATATACACATGCATATTACTTATATTGAAATTAGAAAGTATAAGGAAATTAATGCCTATAAAATTAATTGACAAAATTTTTTTTTTGCATATAATTAGATTATCTCAAATACTCGCATATGGAACGTTTGCGAGGGATGAGGATTGTGAGAACGGAAGGGTTTTGTATGAGTTGTGAGAAAAGTTGGGTATAAAATCTTTTTCTTTTACATAAATGCTCGTATCATTTTTTTCTATTTTTTTAATATAAAAGCTCCTAAAGCAATTAATAAGAGAGACAATAAGTGCTACTAGTTTGTGAACTATATCAAGTGAGCACAAGCCTAGCAGGCATTCTTTAAAAATATTACAGTATGTGTTATGAGATAAACTACATTTAGCTTCTTAGTCACAGGCCAAAAATGGAACACAAGTACTGGCAGACCAGTCCATCCTTCTCAGCAGCAATTGATGTGGCAGGAGTCAAACTATCACTAGATTTATAATATATTCTAGTGATCAAGGTTAAGGAAATAAATTTCGAAACACACTCTGCACGAACAGTATCATTTGCATTCAAAGGTTAAATCGAACATCAAACACCAAGATAAGTAAAAAGTTAAGCTGCACAGATTGATCAAATCTACTGCTGTTTTGCCCTTCACTTGTTGCCCATCGCAGCAAACACTGTTTGTATGATAGTGCAAATCAGAGTAATCACACCTGTCACCACCCCAATGATCACCCACGGGGACTTGAGATATCTTTTCTTCAGATCCAACGTCCATATTTTGAAAGGATGCAGTGGTAATCCAAATCACTGCAAGTGTCCATCAAATAGTTATTATTCAAGCTACTAAAGTCAAGTATTCTCTTGAAATCCTTGAAGATATTGATGACATCATCATCAGAGTTAATCATCCCTAATTAACTAATGGAGTTAATTAGCTTCGAAAACCTCACACATGTACTATTTGTTTCCAAACCTACCTACTCCCAACACGCATTATCCTAATTAATTAGGAACCTCAGATATCTCCACGTGCACCGAGACAATTTTCTTGGTACCCTCAGAGAAAATTACAGCTAGTTTTGTAAGAGCTGTGAGAAAAGAGAGAGAGAGAAGGAAGGTGAGAAGGTGAAGAAGACGACGAGTCACTGACCTTTGCTAGGAAGATTGTGGGAGAAGAGGAAGAGGGTGAGGAGGCAGAGGATTGTAAACCTCCTTGGGCTGTGCCGGCCTCGCAGCGGTCACCCCTGCATCTTCCCTCAGCGTGCCCTGTTATGGCTTCACCAGCAGGCGGGCACCTCCGCATCCTCCCCCGGGTGCCCCCTCCTCTGTTGCGGCTTCACCCACGGGCGGGCACCTCTTCTGCTTCAGCGGGTGGTCCAATGCATCGATCTACTCCGAGTGGTAGAATAGAAAACGCAGAGGGCGGGAGAAGATGTTGATGAGTTCCTCATGCGGAGATCCTTCATGCTCTTCTATGAGACAGATGATCGAAAGGAGAAGCAGTTGCGGATGATCGCCTGAGATATATATTATATACACAATAAATGAACGATCTCTGTTACGTGGAGAAAAAAAAAAAAAGTGATCAGCAGTTATCCTGTTCATCCCCGTTTACTCTAAAGGAAAAAACAGCAGCATAACTTGACTACCACGGCGTCTACTTAGTTGAGTGGAACTGGATCCGGCCCAACATTAGTCGTCGGATTTCCCCCAAATAACTCGGACTTCATGCGGTTCAACAACTCAAGATTTCACATGATGTACACTTTGTGGTGTACGACAAAAGCATCCTTTTGTTTTTAGGGGAAGCCGCGCCGCTTTCTACCCGTCCGTGTCTCCCTCCCTCGCTGTGTGAACGGGGATGACTTCAAGAAACGGGGATGGCGGCCCCCCGGCGTGCGGCCTCGGCGGCCTCCACCAGTTCCCTCGTCGGCACGTGTCGAGCACACGAAGTTACATCCACCTGCCATGCTTAAGCTACTGTTTGCTACGGCCTCCTGGTGCTTTAAAGCAAACCCCAACCAGCCTTACTTTCTCCACCGCCACTGCGCATCTTTAATTTGGAGAAGCACGGCAGACACCGAGAGAGGAGGAAGAGGCGGAGGAGATGGGTTTCTTGGATCACATATCTGAGCTCTGTTCGATCTCCGGCGTTCACCACAAGCACAAGAAGAGGAAGCAACTGCAGGTGAGCGGTTTTATTTACGCAACAAGCGGCGCATATAGACTCTTTTTAAGTGTTTTATCTCTCAGACGGTGGAGCTGAAGGTGAGGATGGACTCCGAGGGGTGCGCGAGGAAGGTGCGGGAGGCGCTGACGGGGATGAAGGGGGTGAGCAGCGTGCAGGCGGAGCCGAAGCAGAGCAAGGTGACGGTGGTGGGGTACGTGGAGCCGAAGAAGGTGCTGCGGCGGCTGGAGTGGAGGACCGGCAAAAAGGCGGAGCTGTGGCCGTACGTGCCCTACTACGTGGTGGCGCACCCCTACGCCCCGGGGGCCTACGACGAGAAGGCGCCGCCGGGGTACGTCCGCAACGTGCTGAGCGACCCCGCGGCGGCGCCCCTCGCCCGCGCCAGCTCCGCCGAGGTCCGCTACACCACCGCCTTCAGCGACGAGAATCCCAACAACTGCAGCATCATGTAGCGCATATATGGGTTCATGTATACGGATCGTTCAGTGCTTAAGATCTCTGGTGAAAGATGTGCGTATCGTGTTGGAGGAATGCTCTGGATTTTCTTTCTTACCTGTTGCTGATTTCTTAGTTCTTGTTGAATCTAATCTCTCTGCGAGTGTTTTTTTCTCTTTTTTGTTTCGGAGCTAGTTAAACTTTGATATATTTGTATACAGCGAATGATCAGATAAGGGGTCCCAGATCGCACCCCATACAGTTGCTTTCTCGATCAATCAATCAACCGATCGATCTGTCTTTTTTTATTCGATTATCAGTGGGACGCATGTAGGATGCTCATCAGGCAGGAAGATGGAAATCGTTGTCATGGCGGTTGGGGAAAGCGAAGATTTTTATTATCAGAGTGGATGTGTAATTTATCGTAGCAGCTGCATTGTGGTTAATCATAAGATGGATCGCTCGTTCCAGGGTTGGCACACCGTCGTCGGTGGATGACATCGTCACCGAGCGGCGTCTACGAGAGTTCAGATCAGATCAGATCACGGCCCGTCTGCTTCGAAGTTTTGCTTCTCTCTCTCTCTCTCTCTCTCTCTCTCTCTCTCTCTGTTCTCTCTCTCTCTCTCTCTCTCTGTGATGCACTTCTTCCTCCCCCTTTGGGCCTCGGGCAGCGTCCTCCCTCTGCATCACTCCTCTTCCGCCCACCTCCCACTCCCCCTTGGGGCGGCGTCCTCCCTTTGCATCACCCCCCCCCCCCCCCTCTCTTTCGCCCACGTCTGCAGCGCCCTCCAACATGCGTTGAGGTCTTCTGTGTCACTGGGACTGTGCGAAGAAGGACTGGGCGAAGAAGAAACAGAGCCGTGTAATCAAAGAGCAGAAGAACAAAGCAGGAGCAGGAGCTTGACTGGACGACGATGGCGAGCTTAGCTCTGGAGTCGCTGGCGATGGTCGCAGGTGAGGATAGCAGGGCGAGGGTTGATGATCGCGCACGACGACATAATTCTTCTGCTTAAAAACACCTGACCTAGTCTAGTCCTAAGTCACATAAGTCTAATCACTCATTTTTTTGCTGCTTTGGAGTTCAACAATGTATAATTCTTTCTTCGAAAAGGTTATGTAAATTATCTATTCTATTATACTACTCCTCTCTTCAGTATGTTTGTCTAGTATAAGTATTTTATTGTCTAGTATTTATCATATTTTATTACCTAGAACTCGATTATATATATATATATGCGTATAACTATAGCAAGTATACTAAGGGGACAAAAGTAAAGAATAATCGTATCCAATTAGATCGAGTCTGATTATATATAGTACAACACTATATGCATAGCGTATCATGCTAGGTCATATTTTAGAGCCTACGTGTCGTATCAAACATGACACATTATGAAGTCATGCCTAGTACAACACAACCATAGCTCATAGCTCATTATATAATATATTAAATGCTGAAGGTATAAAGAAAGATACTGTCTTTTAAATAAAAAAATACACAGCTCAAACTCTACATTTCATCTAAATCTTTAAGTCTCCCACATTTAAAATTCTCTAACATTTGTTAGCTATAACTTTATAATTTTATTAAATAATATTTATATTTATTATTATATTAAAATATCACTTAAAATTTTCATAAATACTCTTTCATTTATTCTTAATTTTTGATATTAAAGAAATTATAACGTAGTATTAATAATACTTCATGATAATATTGCTAAATTTTAAAAATAAATAAATATCATCTAATTTATTAATAAATAATACATTAGTAGAGTGTCAAATAATATTTTTAATATAATAATTATAAAATTTGAGATTATGGAGAATTTCTAAATAATTTTTAAATAAGATAATTTTTATTTTGGAAGTTGATTTTTATTAAGATTCATAATCAGCCCAATTTTAGGTATAAAATGAGGATAGATCAATTCTTAAAGTTTAATTTTAAGTTATTCTAATTGTAGAGTAGAAATTTTACAAGGTAATAGTTTATTTTTTATAAAATTAACATTTTAATAAAATTAAAATTTATCTCTTTTAATAAAAATATAAAAATAATTAATATTCTTTTTAAACTAGTAGCTTTAAGTTTAAACTCAACGGAGGGCAGAGGTTGCCAGCCAAAGAGGCCTCTGCACCTTGGTCTTCCTATTGAGTTGGAGCTTACAAAATACTGAGACCTATTTTCTTTATAGAAACACATCCTACGCAAAAATTATTGCTTACATTTAATGGATAAATCGAGCTTTTTAAACACCATGCTAAGAAAAAAAAATTAAGTTGCACATAATAATCATTTTCCACCATGGTTTCCCCCTTCATTTGGTGCCTTTCGCAGCATACACCGTCTGCATGACAGTGCAGATCAAGGTAATTGTACTGGCCACCACCCCAGCGTCCACTGTTTGCATGATAGTGCAAATCAAGGTAATTGAACCAGCCACCAACCCAGTGATCATCCATTTAGCCTTGAGAAATATTTCCATCCATTGCTTCCATATTTTAGAATGATATTTATGCCCATAGGAGTCTTCCAAATCGTAGAGGACACTAGTCAAATAAGTATTATTATTCCACTCAGCAAACTTGATTCTTTTGTCCAACTCAGTGAAGACCTCTAAGACATCTTTCTTTGTACGCAGACGGTTATCTATGATATTTTTCTTTACCAGGATAGTAACATCAGCAGACGATCTCATAAGCTCAGCCATAAATTTAATATAGACAATGAAGTAGTTGTTATATGGATTGGATGGATCAAAATATACCAACTCGTGCTCAAAAGCTAATATATTTTGAAAGAGTACTCTGGTCTTTTGATTCACGCTTAAGGTAGGAATCTCCAATACTCCATTATCAAAAGTTATATCCAACAGAGATTGATCCTCCTTTATTTTCTTGCTCTTCAGAATTATACCTACACGATCCAAATCTGTTGCCTTATGCCATTGGAACATTGCTTTTTCTCTACCCCTATAGTCTTTAGGCTTTAGTAGAACAGAGGGCGTAAAGTACATATGATAATAATGGACAAAGTGATGAAACTGTTTAATCTCTGGACCATCTTTTTTGAGGGCACTGGGATAGCATTCTAATACTTCCTCCATTAAAAACCTAACTGTTTTATATCTAAGAGATAATCCTCGCTCCTCTCCATCTTTTAAAGCATTGTGTATTGTCTCCAGGACAATAAAGGGAAGTTGATTATCCATCAGGCAAATATCATGTATGATATCATCTGTGTATTCCCAGATTCAAAAAGAAATGTTCCCTACAAAAGAAAAATTAAGATGAAAATAATTAAGAATACCAACAATGTATAGAATAACAAAATTGCAGCTGCACTAACAACTAACAACCTCCTGCTCGTAATTTTGAAGTCCCAGATATTAACCAAGTTTCAGTTATACATATATCTACATATCTTTATATGCACCTCGGAAATATTATACTCATGAAGTAGGTAGGATAACTTCTATCATAATTAATACATAGTCTGAAATGTCATACGAATAGGTGGATATATAGAGAACCAAATAATGAATGTGCATTTGTAGTAGTATTTGAAATGCGACTATGTTTTATCACTTCACTTAACCTCATGTCCTCCTCCCTGCTCTACTTGTAGTTTCATTTCCAGAGAAAACCATGTCCTCTATATTCTAGTTTTCTACGTACCTTTCTTTAGGAGATAATAATTTGTGAAGCCCTTCATTCCAGTATGAATCGTCAATGCCCGCCTCCGGATCATAGTCCATCACTCTCAGTTTATGCTTCAACTGTGTTATCTTGAAAAAAGCAAGGAAGAAGCATGCATCAGAGAACAAAGACTCGAACAGCTCTTCCTCACCCATCTCCTCGTCGACATAGGACTCGTAGTGATCCATAACCGTAGGTTTCAATCCTAGGATCTCTGATCTGCACTTCGTTTCTGGCATCTTGTTTCCCTCTAGGTTTCTGTAGAACCTACTTTTACAGTACTCTCCTCTTTTTAGCGTCAGGAGGCCACGGCGTCTGTTGTGGAGGCCGATGGACACAAATTTGGGAGTGTTTGAACCGTCTTTATTCGAGGGCGGCTTTTCCTGTACCACTTTGAAGATGTACCGTTCTTTCATTGAGCGTTTATATTTGTATGTATTTCCGGGAACACCCTGCTCCTCATCGTCTGGGTGATCGTCCCGAGCACAAAAATCAGCATCCTCATCCTTAGCATTGTTCATAGCCGTTACTTCCTGCAAGGAGTTAGGGGTCTGTTGCTTCTCCACCTCTGCGGCCAATAGTTCATCAGAAACAGCTCCCACTTTCTTATTTGTTGCATGTATGTGCGTCTTACATAAATAAATATATACATACCTGATTTTGAAGAATCATTTCCAACCCCCCTGCTACTCGAGGAGAACGTATGCATGATATTTTTAACCTCTGTAATTAAGAAAGTAAACCATCATGAGTAATATAATATCGTGGAGGAGTATGATTGATGAGTATTCATCCGTATAATAATATATGATGAAATTTGGTGAGCACTTGCAGGCAATTAATCTTTAATATTCATAAATACATATACATACCGTGGTCGTTTCGGTCCGACGCATCGTTCCTCGACTTTATAATTTTTATACTTACTGTAGTTAAGAAAGTGAACCTCACATCAGTGATAGAAACATCGTTACGAGACTCGTGTGATGATAAAAAAACTTATTATGATAAGAGCCTGACCATCCTCCTTAGCTGTTGGTGGCATGGGAGGGAACCTCATGACAGTGGAAGTGACATCGCCGCCGGCCACAGCTAGCTGGTTGTTAGCTGTATGTCGACTCAGAGAGCCGGCAGGCCGAGGGAAAAGACCAGTCCTCGGTGGTCGCAGATCGAAACCGACGCAGATGGTTCCTCCTCTCATACTCACCCCCAACTGATAGGACGTGGGCCTGCGAAGGAAAAAGACAGCATGAGCTGAGCGGAAGAAATTTTAATTTTCTAATGCTGATAAGCAAGTTGGACTTAACATGGCAGCAGTGGGCAGAGTTTTTATCCTGTCACATGCAGAACATGATGCTGAAGAATTATTTCCAACCTCTCCGCCATGGCCTTCGTGTTTCTGGATCATTGACCTTGGGAATTTTGCAAGTTTCGGTCATACAAATATCATCACGAGACTTGCTCGGTGATTAAAAACATACCAATTCAGATTATGCTGCTATTGATGATTGATGAAGCAAGGGTTTTAATTTAGACTATACCAAGTTGGGCGGGTTGTCGGATCAGATGTTGTCTCAACCTTTTTTTTTCCTCTTAGATCTATCGGACAGATCTAACATAACATAAAGTGATTTACATTAAGAACTAGTTTGGTTGTGGAACTGGGTAGGGAGAAAGTTTACCGCAGGCGATTTTTATAAGATTGAATTATTATGTTGTGTGATGAAATGATTCCTACGTAATTAACCGACAAAAGATAATTTTACCAATTTGGACGGGTCGTCGGATCTTGTCTCAACTTTTTTTCCTTCTTAAATCAATTAGACAGATCTAACATAGCATAGACTAATTTATACCACCCCAACTACCCTTTGTTAATTAGTTAACGTATCACGGATCAGGAAATAGGAGATGTAGGACGTCATCATTACATTGTATGCTGTCTCGAGAGCAACCCAGCCGTATTTTTTCAAAAAAAGAAATTGAGGTTTACAATATATATATGCTTCAAATTTCCAGCTTGTTAATTACCCAGCTTGCAGTTGGGAGGAAGTATATATATATATATAGCATGCACGCTCAGCTTATATATATAGTTAAAGTTTCAAGGGTTATAAGAGCAGTTACTCTTTCAAATTCCAGTCGCTCAGCAGCACCTTGTAAATATTAATGTACTCATGTAGTAGGATAACTGCTATCCTAGTTAATATATAGTCTGAAGTGTGAGAAGCGAATAATGCATGTGCACTTGTGGTAGTATTTGAAATGCGATTGTGTATTATTACTTCACTTAACCTCCCTCGTGTCCTCCTCCGTTCTATATTTGTAATTTCATTTCAAGAGAAAAAACCATGTCCTCTATATTCTAGTTTTTTACGTACCTTTCTTGATCAGATACCATTCTTGGGGGCTCTTCTTTAGAGTCTGAGTCGACACTGCCCGCCTCCGCAACGGAGTCCGCTTTTGCCGATATATTATCCCACCGTAGTATCATGCATCAGAGAACAAAGACTCGAACACCTCTTCATCATCCATCTCCTCGTCGACATATTTGTCCTCATCATTGCTCCCTTTAGAGATTTGTCCACGTAGTAAGCCTTAACCTCATCTTTGATTGCTAGGATCTCTGACCTGCGCTTCGTTTCTATCTTCTTGTTCCGCTGGAGGTTTCTGTAGAACCTAATGTTTACAGGATTCTCGACTTCTTAGTTCTCGAGAACAGGGCGTCTGTGGTAGAGGCCGATGGACACAGTTTGGGGAATGTTTGAACCTTAACCCGAGGGCAGTGTTTCCTGTCCCACTTTGAAGATGCACTTTTTATTTATCTGACTACTGCTCCCGACGAGATCACCTCTCGCGAGCCACCCATTTCCTTCCTTCGTCTGACCGTCATTTTCCCCCGGCGCCGCAGTGCTGGTTGCACGACAATGGAAGGGTCGACTTCGCCAAGTCAGAGCCGCGCAAAGGGAAACGATCGCAAGCATGTGAATACTGGGATCTCTGCAGCATATTCCCAACGAGGGGGAAGCTACTTGAACATCAACGGCTGTTGCGTGGGAAATCCATGGATCGTTCCCTTGTCGCCCGTCGTTGTAAAAATTTCTGCGCACAAGCTACGGAGCCGAAATAGAGATGGGTTCCCCAAACCCCCGCCTAGTTGTCCTTCGGCTCGTGTTCGTATATATTGCAGCGAATTCATAGGTTCCGCCTCCCGGCTCTTCTAGATTGACTCCTCGGAACGATCGAAAATTGCTTGCGAAAGTGCGATGATTGGTTGATTCATGAATATATAAATCTGGTCATTCGTCAATTAATCTCAAATATTCATGAATATATACAACTGATTGTGGAGAATTATTTTCAACTCCCTCGCCATGGTCGTTTCGATACGAAATATCGTTCTTTGAGTCTATAGTCTATAATTTCTATACATACTGTATTTAAGAAAGTAAACGTATTAGTAATACAAATATCTTCAGGAGACTTGCATGATGACAAAAATTATTATCATAAGAGCCTGACCATCCTCCGCAGCTGTTGCTGGTGGCACGAGAGAGAAGCTCCTCATGGCGGCCTCCATACCACCGGCCACAGCCAAGTCAAATTTTGGACCCAAATTAAATTGAAGTCCGAAATAGATCGAGATAAGTAGGAGATGTTAGCAAAGATCAGCATTGACCAAGAGAAGACCTTTGTCGACCGAGGTGCATGCCCCCGCCTCACCTTCGGCTCATCAAGCCCAGCTGCGTCCGTCGAGAGTGGGGGTTTGAAGAACGAGTCCACGAACGAGCGACGAGTGCGGGCGTTGACCGTCAAAATGATAAGATCAACCGAAAGCACACAGCACTCACTTGGCCAAGCAAAAGGGTGATCTCGGTCTCCTGCAAACTCCAAAAAGCAAATGTTTAGCAATTTAGCTCTCTTGATGCTCTTTATCCTGCAAACTTCTCCTTTAGTATCAAGTCCGATGGTCTCTATAATTAACATCTGCATAATATTGGTCAGCTCAAGAGAGGTGTGGAGGCCGCCGGTCAACGGGGCCTCTACCCGTTGGCCTACCCATCAAGTTGGAGTTTACTAAATATTTGGACCTATTCTTTTAATAGAAGCACATTCTAAGTAACAATTTCATTCGCATTTAATGGTTAAATTGAACATCAAGCACCGAGCTGAGTGGAAAGATAATTAAGTTGTACAACATGAACGATTCTCCCATGGTTTTGCCCTTCACTTGTTGCCTTTCACAGCGTACACCGCTTGTATGACAGTGCAAATAGTGACGATTGTACCACCCACCAGCCCACTGATTATCCATTTGGTCTTGAAAAATATTTCCATTAGCTTCTTCCACTTTTTAGAACGATAATCATAGAAGTCATCCAAATCGCAGAGGGTATTCGTCAAATAGGTACTATCCCACTTATCAAACTTGATTCTTTTGTTGAATTTGGCGAAGATCTTCACGACATCTTTTTCTGTACCAAGACGATTATATATGATACTTCTCCTTATCAATATCCTAACATCAGCTGGCGATGTCATAAGCTCAGCCATAAATTTAATGTAGACTATGAAGTAGTTGTTATACCAATTCGATGAATCAGAACGCACCAATTCATGTTCAAAAGATAAAATGTTTTGAAAGAGTATGCTGGTGTCTCGGTTCACAGTTAAGGTAGGAATGCTCAGTACCCCATTTTGAAAAGTTATATCCAATAGAGATCGACTCTTTTTAGTACCAATGCTTTTCAGAGTTATACCTACATTATTTAAATCCGTTGCCTTATGCCATTGAAATATTGTTTCCGTACTCCTATCATCCTCGTCAATCCAAGTCCATCCAAAATGAGGGGGCATAAAGTACATATGAAAGTAATGCACCATATGATGGAAATCTTTAATGATCGGACTATCTGGTTTGTGGGCAGTGGGATAGGAACCCAATAATGCCTCATTTAAAACCTTAACTATTTGACGTCTAAGAAATGTTGGTTGATCTTGTCCATCTGTTAAAGCATTGTATATCGTCTCCAGGACTATAATGGGAAGTTGGTTCTCCATCAGGCAAATATCATGCATGACATCCAAAAAGGGTATGTTCCGACTATAATGGTCCCTACAAAAGAAAAATTAACATGAAAGTAATTAAAAATACCAACAATGTATAGAATAACTGCTAATGTACTAGGATAACTGCTATTTACTATATAGCCTGAAGTGTCGCGTGAATAGGTAGATATATAGAGAACCAAATAATGCACCTGCACTTGTGGTAGTAATTGAAATGAGATTATGTATTATTACTTCACTTAACCTCCCTCATGTCCTCCGTGTTCTACTTGTAATTTCATTTCCAGAGAAAATCATGTCTGTATTCCAGTTTTTTACGTACCTGTCTTTAGAAGGTATTAATTCTTGAAGCTCTTCTTCCGAGCCTGAGTTGCAGATGCCCGCCCCTGCAGCGGAGTTCACCTCTGCCGATATATTATCCCACGCAAATAACCCGAAATAAGCTAGGAGGAAGCATGCATCATTGAACGAAGACTCGAACAGCTCATCATCGCCCATTTTCTCGATGACATGTTTGTTCTCGTCATCCCTCCCTTTAGAGATACTCAGTTTATCATCAGCCTTGTCTGTTTCATAGTCCACGTAGTAATACTTGAGCATATCTTTCATTGCTAGGATCTCTGACTTGCACTTCACTTCCATCCCCTTGTTTAGTTGGAGGTATGTGTAGAACCTTCTTTTACAGGACTCTCCTCTACTCAGCATCTTGAGGTCATGCCCTCTGTTGTGGAGGCCGATGGACACAAACTTGACGCCTACGCCCGGTTTTTTCTGTCCAAATTTGAAGATGCGCTTTTCTTGATCTGAGCGTTCGTAATGTGTTTTTTTGGCAGCATCTTGCTTCCAAAAATCAATTTCCACATCATTCCGCAATGAGTTGGAGGGGACTTGTTGCATCTCCATTGATTTCTCATCCTTTGGGGCCAACAGTTGATCTGAAACAGCTCACACTTTTTAAATTTGTTGCATGCATGTGCATCTTACAATACGTTTCTTTCTCACTATATATGTAAATATCTGATTCATCTTACACAGTAAATGTAAAATATTCCAAAAGTAATACCAACGGCTTCGTCAACATATTTATATATATCTGTGGAGGATTATGATTGATGATTGTTCATTCGTATAAATACATGATGAAATTGGTGAGCACTCGCAGTTAATTAAACTTGAAAATTCATAAATAAATAAACACACACACGCATACCTGATTCTCGATGATTGCTTACACACCCCCCACCATGGCCGAACAAGATATTGAGCGTAACCTTCATGATATTTTTATTTTTATGCACTGTAATTAAGAAAGTAAACCGATCGTCAGTAATATAATATGGTGGAGTATGATTGATGAGTGTTCATTCGTATAATAATACACGGTCAGATTTGGTGAGAACTCAGCGGTCGCAGGCAATTAATCTTGAATATTCATAAATGTGTGTATATACACACACACCTGATCTTGAAGAACTATTTCCATGGCCTTTGTCGGTTTGGCCCGAGATATTGTCGTTCTCCAACTCCTTGATTTCCACATGCACTGTAGTTAAGAAAGTAAGCCGCATCAGTAATACAAATATCGTCACAAGACTTGCGTGATGATAAAATTTATCATCTTAAGATCCTGACCGTCCTCCTCCGGAGCTGTTTGTGGTGCGAGGGAGCTCCTCGTGGCGGAAGTGGCATCGGCCTCCGGCATACCGCCGGCCACAGACAGCACGTCGACTCGGAGAAAACGGCAGGCCGAGGGAAAAGATCAGCCCTCCCGTCGTCGCTGATCGAGACCAGGGCCGATGGCTCCTCCTCTAAAATTGACGACCAACTTATAGGGCAGGACAGGAGCAGGGAAGGAAGAAGACGACATGAGCTGCAAAAATATTAATTTTATAATGCTGATAATTGAGGTGAGAGAGAACATGGGAGCAGCGGGTAGTGTTTTCAGTTTGTTTATTAAGATGTATGGAATGAGAGGAGGAATTCTCATTGTTTTAGATCAAGCTGCAGAAGCATCAACTCGAGGCGAGGCTCAGTGAAAGAAGAAAGAAAGAAAGAAAGAGTTGCCTATTCTATTCTAAGCACGCGAATGAGTCTTAGGGTCGTACGATCGAGGAGGCGCATGCATAGCTATATATATATATAATTTCGACCGCGCATCACATCACGTGCGACCATCGATCGCTTCACCAAGCGAGTCAAGATCCAGTCAGCTCGGGTACAGATAAACCCTCCCAAAGCCACGCATTAGGATGAGGAGGGATCATTAAGTGGCGTGCATGCCATTGAATTGATGACTCCCTCAGTCTCTTTAAACTTTAATCATCGCTAATTAATTAACGGAGTTAATTGGTCCCAAAGACCTCTTCCATCCTTTTCATGCCTATTATGTATATACATATACACACCAATGATTCCAAAGAGCACTGCCACTTTATAACGTGCCTAATATTTAATTAACTAAACTCTTTATTCATAAATAATGACCGAGGCAAGTCTGCAGAGTCAATAAGAAATGTCCTCGTGCCTTTCTTTGGCGGGAATGCCTTGACGATGCATTCGTCAACCCAGATCTGAACGGCCGCTTCTGGAACCTGTCCATCCCGGAGGGGGTTATTGGATACAGTAACTTCGACCTGCAGTTTAAGCTAATTAATTTTCATCCTAGGTTATGAGTTCATACTGCAATTAATGAAACATTAGATTATATATATATCTCATGCATTCGGAAACACTTTTTTAATCATCTGGAGGATCACAAGGACGAGGTGCACATATTCTATGCTACACGTACCTGATATTTAATTAACTCGACAGTAACCCTCCGTATGTTTATTATTAAATGATGACTGAGGTCAGTTTGAAGCGTGGATAAAGAATGGCCCAATATTAAACAAATAATAGAACGAAACCTTAGGTCGTTTATAATCGTACCCATCTATTTATTCCTAGGTTTTTAAAAATAACTTTAACTGATTACATCTGTTTCTTGAAATAAATAAATGCATCGGCAACCACATCAGATCCCACGACGTGCGGTATTATACCTATAAATATGAGCTAGAGCCGAACCCTAACAACTTAGGAAGCATCCAATAATGGCCAATAGAAGCGCAGCACAAGGCTTGATCCAAAAGGCTGGAGCTCAACAGGAAGTCAATCACGTTTGAATCCTCCAAACTATCTCGAACTCATGTTATTTAAGCTTGAGTCCCCCAAGGTCCAACGTCGGTCAAGCCAAATTGGAGATGCAGAAAAGAGTTGACTGAGAGAAGACTTTCGTCTATGGAGGCGCATCACCTTTGACTCGTCTAGCCCAGCTGTGTCCATCAAAAAGCACACATGAAGATCGAGTCCCCCTGTGCTGCGAGCTAGAAGTGCATGCGTCGACCGTCCATAATCGACTCCCCCTGTGCTGCAATCTTGTGTTGCAAGCGTCGTGACTCAGCCGTGCACTAAGGTGTCCCATCATGCATCCGCACCAGGATGAGCATGAGGAGTCATTTATCAAATAAGAGATCATGATAAGAATTAAGATAGCCCACCTAGAAGGAATCTTGCCTATCATCACAACTTTTAATCCCAATAGTTTAAGACAACTAAACAAAGGATTAATTTCAACCATCTAAGCCCAGGGAAGAGATAAGACTATCACTCCCTTAAATCTAAGAAATAATTTCTCATAGATGTTATTCTCAATCCCTAGCCGCCCATGATAGTATAAATAAAGCCTTTTGGAGAATGCAATTAGGCACTCTCTTCCAAGTGAATCATTATTACAGTAAGTTAGCCTTTATAATAGGTTTAGGACTACTTATCACATGACTAGGACCACTGACTTATGGTTTAAGACAGCCCTGACCCTTGCTTTATCCTCCCAACAACTCTACCAAGCAATGGTTCATCGAGGGAGAGATCGTTGTGTCATTAAATTTTTTGATTAAGAAATAGGCTAATCTTTTGATGCGGCAGATTTAGGGTTACTTTAGTAAAAAAAAAAAAATTTTGGTCGGTGGTTCTTAGAAATTATTATTTTAAATAAGTCAGTACAGCAAAGTACTCCTAAAACGTACAAAGTTATAATATCTATAGCTCTAACAATATAAGAAATGCTTACTTTTTTATGGATAACTTTTTTTAGTTTTTAATGTATTCAATAGAATATATTAATATTAGTATATAATTACACAGTAATAAACTTTTATCACGGTCCAAATTGAGCTAAGCCACTCTCGATTCGACCCCACACTGTGTTGTGTCAAGCTACAATATTACAGTTTGGTGGCTTGACACAGTAGGGGTCATGGCATGACCTATGTATTTATTATATAAAAAATATCATTAGATTAATATAGAATAGTCATAAATAATTTCGGTATTCCAACAATTTTATGTTTAAACCGTTAGCTTGGTATGTGTGGACCATACTGAGCTAAGCCCATTTTGCTTTTTGGGCATGCCATGTGCCGGACAATTTTATGCATAGGTCTAACAAGGCACGAAGTGTCTTGTGCCACATACGGTATACCTTTCGAACGTACCAAGCCTAACCTAACAAGACGTGTAGCAACTTATGCCAAGTATGGTACACTGTAATGGCATATCGTGTCTAGTCCGATACTTTAGTATAGTACATTGGAGTGGGTTGTGATTGGATTGATCCGAGCACGATCTATTTACATCTATATTTTATATGGAGTATTATCATAAATCATACTTTTCACGTGGGGAACAAGAATGAGGCAATGTATCATACCAAGTGTGCTACGTCCTAAATTTTGGCCAACTGGAATGCGCTACAATCGTGTGGCTCGGTCTTGCCTCGGACCAATAAGCCTTCGCATAGATGTCGACAAGATTGGCTCCTGATAATGAAGATTGAACACCAACGTTTGCCTCAAACGACACCAAAATTACAAAAGGGAAAGACTTATGGTAAACTTACCTCAAAGTAAAACCCCCTTCAAAGAATCTACTAAACTTTTGGATTATCATGATTTCATCAAAGCCCTCGCTCAGTAGGTTGTCTCTCACCTATTTTCTCATCAAGTTCACAACTCAGACTAATGACATTATACTCAGAATCTTTCCCTCACCATACTCTCAAATGCTAGTAGAATACTCACTCTAAACTTCTCTCAAACTTTGCTCATTGGATGAGTGCTTTGACTTTTACACGATTGAAGCCGAAACCTAAAATAGAGATGATGGCTAATAATCATGGTGCACTACCTTAAATCATTACCACACTTTCTCTGGCCATGGTCCACTCCCTTTGATCATGGCATTAATGGCTTGCTCCAACACTCTCATGTCATGTGTATTTTGAATCCTCCCATATGCACTAAAATTCTTGAGTACCTATGAAGTCTTAGGCACGTGCATCCATGCCACACGCCCATCTGAGTATCACTATGCATGCATCACTCGTGCATTATTGCTTCCTTGCATGCCTCGGGTGCACGTTATGTATTCGGCTCAATTTGGGTATGTCAGCACTGCGTCTGCTTCCATCTTAGACATCATGGCAGTATCTAGAAACAAGTGAGGATGAAACATGCATCTAAGAACAAAGACTCCAATAGCTCTTCAGTCTACCAGTCGGCGTCTGCCATCCGGTCGTAGTAACTTTTAACCTGTCCTAACACTTCTTCCATCTACGACTGGCACATCTTCCATGATACCATCTTTTTAACCCCGAGGATTTTATAGAACACCCATTTATAGTCGTCAACGAATGCTAGTTTCTCACGCTCACGGTGTAGGCGGTAGAGTCCAATGCACATGAATTTGAAAGCATTCGAGTTGCCTTCAGTCTCATGCCGTTCATATCAGATCCTGAAGATTTCCTTTTCTTCTTCCGGATGTTTCAATGGATGATGTCCTTCATCAATGAAGATTTCCTTCGACTATGAAGTTGGCAATGTTTTTACCGTCCAACGCTCGCCCTGTCAATGCTCACCCTGTCCAATGCTAGGTGCTCGTCTGCTAGCAATCATCTTCCCTGTATCATTCGATCATCTTTCGATCACCAGTGCCCACTCAACCGATCGCAGCCTAGATGTTCTATGGCAGCAGCGACGACCAGAGGAAGTAGGGGGACTGCATAGGAACAGAGGAGGCACGATAGGTTGGAGGCACTGGTGTGGGGTTGAGCTTGGTTTCACCGTTCCATCTCCTGTCTCCTGACACCAATGACACTAAAGATGTGAGGGGACATCAATTTTGCCTAATGCCAGCACTGGCTTCGGCTCCTCCTCTGTTCTTCTCCTCCACCCCTCCCCCTCCCCCTCCTGTGCCTTCGCCCTACCGTCCTCTCTGCAAATCCACCCCACTTTCATCTCCTCCACCTTCTACAATGCTCTGTATCCCGCGCCTCTGTGTTTGCAGAGAGGATTTGCAGAGGAGGTCGCGGCCCTGCTCCGGAGATGATGGCTGTGTGTCACGACTAACTTTTTACCTTGGCTCCTTAGTCGAGCCTGAGTTGTGCCGGCGTGAACGACACCACGAGGGGAAGGTGCTCACAAGCCTTGCGCATGCAGAAGAGGATCGTATTGCCACCCTTGAGTTGAGAGGATAAAAATGAATACTTTATTAGCTCCAATAAAAACCTCTCAATCCCTCGAGCTAATCTCGAAGGGGATTATTACAAGTGGACCTATTCTATTATATTCTCTCTCTAATGTCAAGAGCTAATATGCCGCCCAAGATTGCAAGATGTCCAACCAAGTGCTTTGGCTGGTCCTGATATAGGCGAAGGGCTGACCTTTTGGCTTCTCTCTTGATTACCAGCATTAAGGTCGGGGACATTAATGCCCTGACCATTTCTGTCCATTACGCACCTGCCGTCCACGTGTATGGCTGTTGTGCACCTGTGTATTGCGTCGACTATGGTGGCTGCATCAGCTGTCTGCTGCGTGCGACCCTCGGTCATGCAGGTGCTTCGTGGCTCGGTGCTTTGAGCTACAGTGTCAGACCAATTCCTGAGGGTCAAGCCCGAAGTACATCACGAACCATGGGAGGTCAAGCGTAAAGGAGCGACCCGCACGCAGTGCACGGGGCCGTCTCAAGGCCATAGCCAGGAGGCGCACGAGGCACGAGCCACGGGGCTAGACGACCGAGCAACTGAGGCGCGCGCACGGGATAGGTGACCGAGAGGCGAGCAACAGAGGGACGTGTGCGAGGCAGGTGCAAGGCAACCGAGCAGAGGGCGTGCACGAAGAAAGTGCCCGAGCAACCGAGGGTCTCCATAGGACAGACGCCCGAGCAGTTGAGGGTGCACGTGGAGCCAACACCCGAGCAATGAGGAGCACGTGTGGAGCAAGCGGTCGATCAACCAAGGACGCACGCAGATCAACAGGGGACGCATGTAGGGCAAGTGTAAACCCCCATCACAAAAAAAAAAAAAAAAAAATTGACCGGCCGGTTCGGTTAGACCGGCCGGGTCAACCGGTCCACTCGGCCGGGTCGGCTGAACCGACCCCGTCGCTTAGAACCAGGTGGAAGAGGGCGAAGGGAAGCGCCCTAATCGTGCCTCCTTCGTCTTCTTCCCTTCGCACTCCACGCAGCAGCGACGACGGGCGAGGGAGTCGCCGGTGAAGCCGCCGTCGCCTCGGACCACTCCCGTCGCCATTGTCGAGAGGAGCATCGCCGGAGAAAAGCAGAGCAGCGGCGCCGTTGCTGCTCACCCTCTGCTGCGCACCCGGATCTCCGCCGCTGCACGCAGTGAAGTCGCCGCCGCGACTTCGCCTTAGTCGACCGTCGCAACCCGTCCACGCCGCCTCGCTTCGCCTCCACGAAGGCGCAGCGGCCGGATTTTCCACCCTGAAGCCGGTGATTTGGCAGCGGGCTCGCAGCAGAACGCGCTCGCGCAGGAGAGCCTCTCCCGCTCCCCGAATCAGCACCAATAGTTGTTCGTGAACCCGTAGGTGAGTAATCGTCGCTGTCGTTCCTCCTTCCAACCTTTGATTTCGCGGACGATGCGTTTGCCGTCCGCGGGTGGGTCGATGAGCGTCGAGAGCTTCGGCGACTGGTTCTTACGGCCGGATCGTTTGCAGCGAGCTTCCAGCCATCTCGCGCGCGAGGACGCGGGGTTGTTGGCCGGCGAGAGTACTCGAGCGTGGACGGCGGGAGCTCCGGCGAAGAAGCCGACGAAGGCGTGATCGGCGAAGGAAGCGGCGAAGGTGTTATTTCGCCCCTTTTCGTAATCGTGATTCCTTAATCACGATTAGCGCTAATAAATTGTGCTTAGTGTAAATAAATAAAATTAGTGGAAAATTATGTTATTGTATGCTTAGTTTAATTAAAAGCATGATTAGCGTTAATTAACTAAGCTTAGTGTATAAGAAATTATTTCTTTAATGAAACGGTTGGGTCGAATCAAGTGGGGTTAAATCGGTTGAGTTTGAGTTAAGTTTGGGTTCGAGTCAAGTTGGGTTGGGTGAGCCGAATCAAATAAGTTGAACCTGATTCGAGCTCGAGTCAAATTAGATTGAATTTAATTTAGCTGAACCGGACCCGAACCGAACCAAATCGAACCGAACCGAACCGAACCGGGTGAACAGTAACTCGAACCGTTGACCGAGTCAACAGCTGACCCAGTCAGCATTGACCGGGCCCACCGCCGACCCAGTCAGCGTTGACCGAGTCAACCGCTGACCCAGTCGGCGTTGACCGTTGACCGGGTCAGAAAAATATAAAATAATAAAATAATATTAAAATAATAAAATAATATTAAAATAATAAAATAATATTAAAATATTAAAAAATCAAAAAAATAATAAAAATTTCTATGGGTTCTACTTGGGCTCCTGGATGACTTGGGCCAAGTTATGGGTGAGTTTGATGAGTAGAAATTGAATAAAAATTCATTGAAGTTATTAGATAAAAATACAAAAATATGATAAATTCATAATTCATTAGGTGAGATTAATCCTAAACATGCATAGGATTAATTTAATGTAATAATTATTTAATTGATAGATTTTAATTTATTTATCTTAAGGGAAATAAATTAAATCTATTTTAAATAAATTTTATTAAATAGGATTATTTTGGGTACGCGATCCGAGAAGCTCGGCGGGTGATATTCTCCGCGCGACTTGGTTCCCAGAAGCAGATCGCTATCCCAGGTGCGTTGGTTCTCCGTTGGTAGGATTTATTCACGCTAGGGAATACCCGCTGGGGTTTTCTTAGGAAAAATTCTTGGATGTCTTCAATATGATAAACCATAATGTTTTGATAAGATTTAAATTGTATGCATCCTAGCATAGTTATCTTATCTAACATGTTTATCTACTATGTATCTAACATGTTCTACATTCTTGCCCCGCATGCTATTGCTTTCTATGATATGTTAAATGACTACCATGCGGACATAGATAATACATGTGACATGTTAGAACCTTGGCGACGTCACCGCCACTTAGAGAAAAAGGGGCCTTTTTCCATATGCCCCGGTTGACCGCCGCGTCTCGACGGTGGTCAAACGGTGACGTTTCCGTTAGGCGCCACTCCCGAGGTTGATGCATAGCGGAGCACTGGGAGCACCACTCCCGACGTTATGCATAGCTCATATACTGGGAGCTGGTAGGGTAAGGGACTGTACACACTCCATGGTCATGTTAGACTGGAAATATGGAGCAAGTCCTTACCCGAAACCTTCACCCGCGCGAGTGTCGTTGTAGGCGGCCTCGTGATAGTCCTGAGATGGTTAGCTAGGATGAACCCTACCATGGACTTGGCACCGACGAAGTCGAGGGCCACATCCCATCGTGTGGATGTGCGCCAATCTCGATAGACGTTGACGGCTATTGGACTGGAAAGGTGATTCCACATGCGACGCCTTGGACAGTGGATCCGTAGACCGCACGGCTATCACCCTTGACGTCTGCAGACGATCGGATGAGTAGTCCGGATCCTAGGGTGGTTATTCCGGCTAGCCGTGGCCGATGATATTTAAGAGAGGTGACCCTGTCTACGGGCAGTGTGTAGTACTACATGGGTGTCGTGACCCCTACGGTATCCGGGGAGGATGTAAGGGCACGACGGTTTCGCTAGGGGAGGCATGGTTGGCGACTAGTGAAACAACAGGAGAGGGACTCTGGGTCATCCGTCCTCTCTGCCAACATCAGTGCAGCGGGCATAGGTAGAGACAGAGACAGAAAGGCACTGATGGGCTTACTGATACTCTTAGCTAGGGTAGTCATTAAGCGTAGGTTGGCAGCCCGAGTTTATGAAACCTAAAAAGTCTCACTATGACGTAGGTGACATACTATTGATATGGACACTAGACATGACTAGGGTGATATCTAGTGACATGTACACATTTAATTGTTTATTTAATTGTTGTTTATGCTGTCTATTTTTATATGAATTGTTTAAAACGAAATGGCATGAAAGATGATGACTAATTACCAAAGACATCCTATAATACTCCTCCTAGCCTTTGATTTCCTTATTCGGTAGGACCGTAATTTCGCATTAGGCCGCAAGGCTGAGCACACCGCGTTCAATGTGTGTGCAGGTGTCGATGCACGAGACGAGATCGATGACGGAGGGTTCGTCGCGGAAGGTATACGACTGCTGTTATGAGTTTTCGTATGCCGGTCTTAGATTTGTATTAGGAGATATCGGGACTGTATTTAAGATGTTATTTGAAAATGTGGGTGTATGTAGTTTAGTATTTGTATTTATGCCTTATATGGGCTTGTCGGGCTCATACGGCGGTTGCCACGTGTCGTCCTGCGGGTCGGGGCGTGACAACTTAAGTGGTATCAGAGCATAGGTTTAAAGACCTGAGCATTTAGGTGATATCAAAACCTAGGGATTTTGGAGTTTCGACTTCAAATCTAAATTATAAGGATGTTAGTCCCGATATATTAGATTGGCCAGTTAGATAGTTAGTGGTACGGTCGTTTACTTATATCGTGACTATGCGTACCGAAGGAGTTTTACCTTACGTAGAAATTCTTATTTCGTATGAACTGACAGAAGCTTGTTCATGTAGATGTCAGAAGTACCGCCCAGACGTAAACGGGGGAGGCCCCGAAAGCTCGTGGAGCCCCAGGATCATTCGACGGCCACCTCCCGTCCAGCGGCAGATCCGTTAACGCCGCTAGCACCGGTACCAGCTGCGAGTGTTACCGGAGATTCTGATAGGGCACCAATATCCATGGTCCCAGAGGGGGCATCATTGGGTACACGTCGGAGCTCGAGTTCTCGACGTACCGTGAGGCAGAGGACTACATCTACAGTGCCATCAGGGCAGGCACATGTTGCTCAGGGACAGCTGAACATAATAGCAGCAGCAGTGGCCAGCGCGATGGTCAGCATTCTAAATCCCACTGCAGAGCATGAGCCCGAGGTACCTCAGACTAGTGCACCTCTTCCTCCGCCTCCTGCTGCACCAGTGATACCACCAGCACCGCGGGTGGTCCGGACGACTCCTGCCCCAGCAGTTGTACCCGCTCCAGCTGATCGTAGTGCAGAGTCAGATCGAGTGAGGGTTGCAACAGCAGTTGCTACCCCTCCGATAGGAGCACAGGGGACTTATACTCGAGTGGATTATCAAACCCCGCCTGGGGGAGTTGTTACGTCGGAGCCCAGTACCCGAGCTGCGAGGCCGATAGCCGCTTGGGTGAGAGACGCTCGACATCTGGGGTGTGTTACATTTTCTGGATCATCTGACCCCCAGACAGCCCGGTCTTGGATTAACAACGTCCGCCGTATCACTGCGGATTTGGAGTTAGCTGATAGAGACCGACTTGGAGTGGCACTCTATCTGGTAGACGGGGAGGCTGAGACCTAGCGAGATGAGCTGGAGACCCGCTATTCTACCGGACTGACGTGGGACATATTTTTGGATGAGTTCCACGAGCGTTTCTATACAGAGCTCCAGCATGATCTGAAGGTACAGGAGTTCTTAGACTGTAGACAGGGAGGCAGATCTGTGTCAGAGTATGTGGCGGAGTTTAATCTGCTGGCCTCCCTGGTACCCGACACGATCACATCCGACAGGTATCGTCGGATGCGCTTTATTCAGGGCTTGGATGACCACCTTAGTGTTAGGGTGGGAATATTGGATTACACTGCTTTCCAGCAGTTGGTGGATAAAGCCCTGTGGACTGAGAGGATGCTCCAGACGACGCGTATGCGGAGAGAGGGGCACAAGAAGAAGAGGTCAGCGACACATAGGGGTCGAGGTGACTTCAGGGACAGACAGACTGGCTCGGTAGCTTCAGTGGCCTCGGCTGCAGGAGGGGCTCCATCTGGGAGCCGATTTATACCGAGGACTGAGCAGCGGGGTCAGCCGAGTCAGGCACGTCCCCAGCCGTCAGTACATAGGGCCCTTCAGATACACCGTGCATCACAGTTGGCCCCATGTACCATTTGCCGCCGGACTCACACTGGGTTGTGCCGAGAGATCACTTGTTATCAGTGCGGACAGAAGGGGCACATTCGGACCAGCTGTCCGCAGCGGATTCAGATGGGTGGATCCCAGCAGTCAGCCATCCACCCGGCATCTGCGGGTCGTGGTCGTCCTCCTGCACCGTTCCCACCGGCTGCACCTATGACGGGGTCTACCCGAGGATTTCCTACCGGCTCGGGCCCACACTCTCAGAGGCCGCCCCAGCGCACCCAGACGCACATATATGCATTGGACGGCATCGACGCCCAAGCCAACCCCGATGTAGTCACGGGTAACTCCTCCCATGCTGACGCACCTTAAATGGAATTTTTATTTTTTGGAGATTTAGTCTTTCCATTTGATAAGTTGTTGTTGTGTTGGATTTTGGAACTAAAACTTATCTTTTGTTAAGTGAGACTAAATTTAACTTGTCGCATGTGTTGTTTGTGTGATGTGGAATAGGACATATGCGACTATTTGATGCATGGGCTCGTATTCTGATTGACACCGGGTCACATCGGTCTTTCATTAGTTCGGAGTTCGCCAGGCGAGCCGACATACCTCTTACCCCGTTAGAGGCAGAGTTGATTGTCTGTACTCCCTTGGGTGAGAAGATTTTACGGAGTCAGGTGTATCGGTCTTGTCCCATTATGATAGAGGAGGTTACCCTTGAGGCGGACCTGATTCCACTGGACATGACCGACTTCGATGTGATTCTCGGTATGGACTGGTTGACAGCACATAGAGCCCTGGTGAGCTGCTTCACAAAGTCAGTGTCCTTCGTTGGATCGGAACCCCCGGAGCTGGTATTCGAGGGGGATCGTCGAGTCCTGCCGACTGCCATTATATCCGCTCTCACGGCGCAGAGGTACATCAGGAAAGGGTATCAGTGTTTTCTTGCGCACGTAGTGGATAGCAGCCAGTCGGATAGCCAGATGGCAGATATTCCGGTAGTTCGTGAGTTCCCAGATGTTTTTCCTGAGGAATTGCCTGGCCTACCCCCGGATCGGGTGTTAGAATTTTGCATCGATCTCGCCCCTGGGACGATGCCAATCTCTAGACCCCCGTATCGTATGGCACCGGCAGAGTTGAAGGAACTCAAGCTACAGTTACAGGACTTGGTGGATAAGGGGTTTATTCGACCTAGTGTCTCCCCTTGGGGCGCACATGTTCTATTTGTGAAGAAAAAAGATGGGACCTTGAGGATGTGCATTGATTACAGGCAGTTGAATAAGGTCACCATCAGGAACAGGTATCCGCTTCCCCGCATCGATGACTTATTTGATCAGTTACAGGGAGCTCGGGTTTTCTCGAAGATTGATTTGAGGTCTGGGTATCATCAGTTAAAGATTAGGGACTCGGATGTTCCGAAGACGACATTTCGGTCACGGTATGGACATTATGAGTTCCTAGTCATGTCCTTTGGACTTACTAATGCTCCCGCAGCCTTTATGGATTTGATGAACTGGGTTTTTCATAGACATTTAGATAAGTGTGTCATTGTCTTCATTGATGACATACTTGTCTATTCGAAGAGCCCGGAGGAGCATATGAGGCATCTCCGACTTGTCCTTCAGGTACTGAGAGATAGTCAGCTTTATGCCAAGTTTTCCAAATGTGAGTTTTGGCTGACTCAGGTTGGATTTCTGGGGCATATTATATCCAGTGAGGGCATACAGGTCGATCCGACTAAGATTGAGGCAGTGACTAAGTGGGAGCAGCCTAAGAGTCCCACAGAGGTCCGTAGTTTCCCTGGATTAGCTGGATATTATCGGCGGTTTGTGCAGGATTTCTCACGTATTGCAGCGCCGATGACCAAGTTGACTAGGAAGGACATTAAGTTTCGGTGGACCCCAGAGTATGAGCTCAGTTTCCAGGAGCTTAAGACTCGTTTAACCACTACTCCGATACTCACCCTCCCAGTTAGCGGTACGGAGTATGTGGTATTCAGCGATGCTTCGAAGCAAGGGCTGGGTTGTGTACTTATGCAGAGCGGACGGGTAATTGCCTATGCTTCACGACAGTTGAAGAAGCACGAGGTAAATTATCCGACTCATGATTTGGAGTTAGCCGCTATTGTTCTGGCTCTTAAGATTTGGCGACACTATCTTTATGGGGAGAAGTGTCATATTTTCACTGACCATAAGAGCCTACAGTACTTGTTGACCCAGAGGGAGTTGAACCTCAGACAGCGCCGCTGGTTGGAGTTGATCAAGGACTATGACTTGATTATTGACTATCATCCGGGGAAGGCTAATGTTGTGGCAGATGCTTTGAGCAGAAAGTCGTCTGTCACTTTGGCGTATATACGCACTGCCTACTTACCCTTGCTGCGTGACATGAGATTGCTGGGGGTTGAGCTACAGTGTGACTCTCAGGGTGGGTTACTGGCACAGTTTACTGTGCGACCCACTTTATCAGACCGGCTGGCCGAGTTACAGAGGACAGACTCTGAGTTGAGTACGATGATCCGGAGAGTACAGGATGGTCAGGGTCAGGAGTTCAGACTCAGAGATGACGGCATGCTGGTGCTGAATGACAGGATCTGCGTACCCCATGATGAGGATCTACGACGACAGATTCTGGAGGAGGCACACAGTTCCGCTTATGCTATGCATCCGGGTAGTACGAAGATGTATCGTACTATTCGACAGACGTATTGGTGGTCGGGTATGAAGCGGGACATAGCTGAGTTTGTAGCTCGATGCCTAGTATGCCAGCAGGTTAAGGCGGAACATCAGAAGCCGGCAGGGACCTTGCAGCCTCTTCCGATACCGGAGTGGAAGTGGGAGCACATCACTATGGACTTTGTAGTCGGGTTACCGCGCACCCAGAGACACCATGACGCTATCTGGGTGATCGTTGATCGACTTACAAAGTCTGCCCACTTCTTGCCGATTGAGATTTCTTACACATTGGAGAGGTTAGCTAGGCTGTACATCAACGACATTGTCCGCCTTCATGGAGTACCAGTATCTATTGTGTCGGACCGAGATCCTAGGTTCACTTCTAGGTTCTGGCCGAAGTTTCAGGGGGAGCTGGGTACATCATTGAGGTTTAGCACCGCATTTCACCCACAGACTGATGGACAGTCAGAGCGTACCATACAGACGCTGGAGGACATGTTGAGAGCATGTGTGCTCTAGTTTACTGGTAGCTGGGATACCCACCTTCCTTTGGTGGAATTTGCATATAATAATAGCTATCAGGCCAGCATTGGTATGGCTCCCTATGAGGCTCTATATGGCAGACAGTGTCGGACTCCATTATGCTGGAGTGAGGTAGGCGAGAGATGACTGACGGGTACGGAGTTGATTGATGAAACCGTAGCCAAGCTCAGTGTCATTCGAGGCAGACTGAAGACAGCTCAGGACCGACAGAAGAGCTATGCAGATAATCGTCGTAGGCCTCTAGAGTTTGCAGTCGGGGATATGGTTTTTCTAAAGGTATCCCCCTGGAAGGGCATCCTTCGTTTTCAGAAGAAAGGGAAGCTACACCCTAGATACATCGGACCCTTCCAGGTACTTGAGAGAGTCGGGCCGGTGGCATACCGACTGGAGCTACCTGCAGACTTAGAGCAGATTCATGATGTCTTCCATGTATCCATGTTGAGGAAGTACATTTCAGATCCGTCCCATGTCCTCACAGCACCGCCAGTTCAGCTGAGAGAGGACTTGAGCTACGGGGTGCAGGCTATTGAGATCATTGATCGGCGCGTAAAGGTGCTTCGAGGTAAGTCTATCCCCCTAGTAAAAGTCCTCTGGAGGAACGCTCATATCGAGGAAGCTACATGGGAGACTGAGGCCCACATGCGGGCCCAGCAAGCTCACTTATTTGAGGGAGAGAGTGTTTGAGTGTGATATACAAAAAATTTGGAAATTTATATGTTGATGTTGGATGTCTTTTTGGATATTCAAGTGTTATTTTGGAGGACCAAAATTTTTAAGGGGGGGAGTACTTGTAAACCCCCATCACAAAAAAAAAAAAAAAAATTGACCGGCCGGTTCGGTTAGACCGGCCGGGTCAACCGGTCCACTCGGCCGGGTCGGCTGAACCGACCCCGTCGCTTAGAACCAGGTGGAAGAGGGCGAAGGGAAGCGCCCTAATCGCGCCTCCTTCGTCTTCTTCCCTTCGCACTCCACGCAGCAGCGACGACGGGCGAGGGAGTCGCCGGTGAAGCCGCCGTCGCCTCGGACCACTCCCGTCGCCATTGTCGAGAGGAGCATCGCCGGAGAAAAGCAGAGCAGCGGCGCTGTTGCTGCTCACCCTCTGCTGCGCACCCGGATCTCCGCCGCTGCACGCAGTGAAGTCGCCGCCGCGACTTCGCCTTAGTCGACCGTCGCAACCCGTCCACGCCGCCTCGCTTCGCCTCCACGAAGGCGCAGCGGCCGGATTTTCCACCCTGAAGCCGGTGATTTGGCAGCGGGCTCGCAGCAGAACGCGCTCGCGCAGGAGAGGAGCAAATCGTTCGATCCGCCTCTCCTGCTCCCCGAATCAGCACCAATAGTTGTTCGTGAACCCGTAGGTGAGTAATCGCCGCTGTCGTTCCTCCTTCCAACCTTTGATTTCGCGGACGATGCGTTTGCCGTCCGCGGGTGGGTCGATGAGCGTCGAGAGCTTCGGCGACTGGTTCTTACGGCCGAATCGTTTGCAGCGAGCTTCCAGCCATCTCGCGCGCGAGGACGCGGGGTTGTTGGCTGGCGAGAGTACTCGAGCGTGGACGGCGGGAGCTCCGGCGAAGAAGCCAACGAAGGCGTGATCGGCGAAGGAAGCGGCGAAGGTGTTATTTCGCCCCTTTTCGTAATCGTGATTAAGGATTTCCTTAATCACGATTAGCGCTAATAAATTGTGCTTAGTGTAAATAAATAAAATTAGTGGAAAATTATGTTATTGTATGCTTAGTTTAATTAAAAGCATGATTAGCGTTAATTAACTAAGCTTAGTGTATAAGAAATTATTTCTTTAATGAAACGGTTGGGTCGAATCAAGTGGGGTTAAATCGGTTGGGTTTGAGTTAAGTTTGGGTTCGAGTCAAGTTGGGTTGGGTGAGCCGAATCAAATAAGTTGAACCTGGTTCGAGCTCGAGTCAAATTAGATTGAATTTAATTTAGCTGAACCGGACCCGAACCGAACCAAATCGAACCGAACCGAACCGAACCGGGTGAACAGTAACTCGAACCGTTGACCGAGTCAACAGCTGACCCAGTCAGCATTGACCGGGCCCACCGCCGACCCAGTCAGCGTTGACCGAGTCAACCGCTGACCCAGTCAGCGTTGACCGTTGACCGGGTCAGAAAAATATAAAATAATAAAATAATATTAAAATAATAAAATAATATTAAAATAATAAAATAATATTAAAATATTAAAAAAATCAAAAAAATAATAAAAATTTCTATGGGTTCTACTTGGGCTCCTGGATGACTTGGGCCAAGTTATGGGTGAGTTTGATGAGTAGAAATTGAATAAAAATTCATTGAAGTTATTAGATAAAAATGCAAAAATATGATAAATTCATAATTCATTAGGTGAGATTAATCCTAAACATGCATAGGATTAATTTAATGTAATAATTATTTAATTGATAGATTTTAATTTATTTATCTTAAGAGAAATAAATTAAATCTATTTTAAATAAATTTTATTAAATAGGATTATTTTGGGTACGCGATCCGAGAAGCTCGGCGGGTGATATTATCCGCGCGACTTGGTTCCCAGAAGCAGATCGCTATCCCAGGTGCGTTGGTTCTCCGTTGGTAGGATTTATTCACGCTAGGGAATACCCGCTGGGGTTTTCTTAGGAAAAATTCTTGGATGTCTTCAATATGATAAACCATAATGTTTTGATAAGATTTAAATTGTATGCATCGTAGCATAGTTATCTTATCTAACATGTTTATCTACTATGTATCTAACATGTTCTACATTCTTGCCCCGCATGCTATTGCTTTCTATGATATGTTAAATGACTACCATGCGGACATAGATAATACATGTGACATGTTAGAACCTTGGCGACGTCACCGCCACTTAGAGAACAATGGGCCTTTTTCCATATGCCCCGGTTGACCGCCGCGTCTCGACGGTGGTCAAACGGTGACGTTTCCGTTAGGCGCCACTCCCGAGGTTGATGCATAGCGGAGCACTGGGAGCACCACTCCCGACGTTATGCATAGCTCATATACTGGGAGCTGGTAGGGTAAGGGACTGTACACACTCCATGGTCATGTTAGACTGGAAATATGGAGCAAGTCCTTACCCGAAACCTTCACCCGCGCGAGTGTCGTTGTAGGCGGCCTCGTGATAGTCCTGAGATGGTTAGCTAGGATGAACCCTACCATGGACTTGGCACCGACGAAGTCGAGGGCCACATCCCATCGTGTGGATGTGCGCCAATCTCGATAGACGTTGACGGCTATTGGACTGGAAAGGTGATTCCACATGCGACGCCTTGGACAGTGGATCCGTAGACCGCACGGCTATCACCCTTGACGTCTGCAGACGATCGGATGAGTAGTCCGGATCCTAGGGTGGTTATTCCGGCTAGCCGTGGCCGATGATATTTAAGAGAGGTGACCCTGTCTACGGGCAGTGTGTAGTACTACATGGGTGTCGTGACCCCTACGGTATCCGGGGAGGATGTAAGGGCACGACGGTTTCGCTAGGGGAGGCATGGTTGGCGACTAGTGAAACAACAGGAGAGGGACTCTGGGTCATCCGTCCTCTCTGCCAACATCAGTGCAGCGGGCATAGGTAGAGACAGAGACAGAAAGGCACTGATGGGCTTACTGATACTCTTAGCTAGGGTAGTCATTAAGCGTAGGTTGGCAGCCCGAGTTTATGAAACCTAAAAAGTCTCACTATGACGTAGGTGACATATTATTGATATGGACACTAGACATGACTAGGGTGACATCTAGTGACATGTACACATTTAATTGTTTATTTAATTGTTGTTTATGCTGTCTATTTTTATATGAATTGTTTAAAACGAAATGGCATGAAAGATGATGACTAATTACCAAAGACATCCTAGAATACTCCTCCTAGCCTTTGATTTCCTTATTCGGTAGGACCGTAATTTCGCATTAGGCCGCAAGGCTGAGCACACCGCGTTCAATGTGTGTGCAGGTGTCGATGCACGAGACGAGATCGATGACGGAGGGTTCGTCGCGGAAGGTATACGACTGCTGTTATGAGTTTTCGTATGCCGGTCTTAGATTTGTATTAGGAGATATCGGGACTGTATTTAAGATGTTATTTGAAAATGTGGGTGTATGTAGTTTAGTATTTGTATTTATGCCTTGTATGGGCTTGTCGGGCTCATACGGCGGTTGCCACGTGTCGTCCTGCGGGTCGGGGCGTGACAGCAAGTGTCGGGCAGTCCTTTTGTGATTAAAAAATATGTTAACTTTTTGACGTGAGGAGTTGTTTAGTAGATTTTGAAAATTATTATTTTAAATTGGTTATTGTTTTGGAAATTATTGTTTCATGGGATGGAAGAAAATAAGAAAACAAAAGGGAATCGTAAGTACTGAGGAACGTAGTTACTCGGATGGCCTTTCGAAAAGAAATATTTCTCCCAAAATTGTATACATTTTATTGCTTCAGAGAAGTCTTGCTCGGAGTTGAGTTAGTTGACTTGATTCCAATAATCCATTGCGGCAACATCTTCATCCTGAACATAGTAGATATCCTTTGCTTGCTGTAGGAGTTGGAGAGGGCTTGTTACATCTCCACCGAGAATATATATATATATACAGTTAAAAGAAAGTATATATTTTCTTACATTTATTTGTATACAGATATGATACATAATACCTGCTACTGCCACTGTACAACGTATAGGCTCCTGCATGGGATGGCCAATCCTCCGCAACTTGATGGCTCGATGTACTCTTGATAGACTAGTGGATGAAGGTGATCTTGTTCTGCTTCGCCGACAATGGGATGGGAGACATCGCCATCGAATCATCCATTTTAATTGGATCAAATAAAAATGAGTAATATATCGCGCACCCAGCCAATACCTTCCGCCGCATGCATCCACTAATTTCACAACCACATCAGGGATGCAAATATCAATCACGAGACTGATACGCGGGTTGTAGATGTGCTCTCGACCTTTTTCTCTCTTAAATATATTGGACAGCTCTAGCATAGCATATAGTACACAAAGTGTACATCCTTCTAGTTAAAGTAATTAGATTTTATACGAGAGGATCATAAGATCTTGTGTTCAAGACTCATTAAGTTTAAAAAAAAACTCTAGCATAGTATAAAGTGATTATATTAAGAGCTAGTTTGGTTATTAAGAGCTAGTTTGGTTGTGGAACTGGGTAGGGAGAAAGTTTACTGTAGGTGATTTCCATGAGATTGAATTATTATGTTTGGTGTGATGAAATGATTCCTACTTGATTAACCTATAAAATATAATCTTACCTGTAGAATTAAATCATCTCAAATATGCGCATATGGAAAGTTAAATGCCCGCATCAGTTTTTATTATTTAATCAACTGAACGCTACCCGCCGTATTTTTATTCCTAAATAATGACCGAGGCAAGTCTGCAGAGTCAATAAAAAATGTCCCTATATTAAATAAGGATGAAAACCTGGGACATTTATAACTGTACCTGTTTATTATTCCGTGAAGAATCTTTCATTTTTTTAAAGTTGGATAAAAAATATTTACGTGCTTTTTAGAAATCAAATAAGTGGATCTGTGACTTGCACTTAGCATACTGTTATGCCGATATTTTAATATTGCCGAATAAGAAGGTGTGTCGAAATTTGCTCATTGAATTAGTTAATGCTGTATTTTTGAAATTATTTTATAGTATAGGCTAATAACTATATAGATGTGCATGTGGTCGATGGAGATGGGTGTAATCATCGGATGTGGTAGCAGACTACTTCGTCGTTGTTGTAAAGCCTGTCCCTTGATGCTCGGAAGGGCAAAAAAACCAAGAATCCCGCATGCATCAACCAACAAAGAGAATAATTGATCGTCTCCTATCTCCACTTCTTCGCAGTACAAGCTTACCTTTTCTTTTTCAGCACCCAAGACTGCGCGCAAATACTTCTCTTTAGAAATATTACATTTTCTCCTCTTGATTATATCGTGGAAGAACTTTTTTTATACTTCTCCCCTGCTTTCACTTACGAGTCCGGACTAGTTTTACACATTGCTTCCTGATATATTATTCATTTTTTGCTGAGTACTCTCCACTTGAAATGGCCGACGTTACAGCAGCTCCTCTAAACGGAACAAATTCAGAGGAATTCTAGTTCTCAAAAACATACAGAGGAATTCTAGTTCTCAAAAACATACAGCTCTGTTTGATCCACTTGGAATATTTATGTGAAGAAAGATTCAAATCTCGTAATCTCTTTGTACCTACTTTCTTTCAGAATCTCACAGTGGGTTTTGCTGCATTTTGTCTCTGAAAAAACAAAAGTTTTGACGAATATAATTAAATAATTACAACGAGGTCATGTCACGAAACCCTCTTCTTTTAGGATCCATGTGACGTTTTGACAAAAAGATCGCCATCGAGTACTCCCCCATTCATCTATTTATTTAAAGACTACTCCATTTCCCCCTCATTAGTCCAAGTGCCATACACTTCGTTCTATTCATCCAGAATCCATGGCGATTACTTCAGCGACGGGACGAACATGGAAGGAGTTCAAACCTCAAGTCCTGATGAGCATCGTACAGATCGGTTGGACAATTCTCTACTTCATCACGAAAGCCTCCTTCAACCAGGGCTTGAACCCCCACGTCTATATGACTTACAGACACATTGTTTCCGCCATCTTCATGTGTCCTTTTGCTTATTTCCTCGAGAGGTACATCTTCTCATATATAGACGTGGAACTTAATCTCCATCGTGATCAGCATCATTTCATTTCAACTTCTGGTGCAGGAAAGTGCGACCGAAGCTTACATGGGCGTTGTTTCTGGAGATATTTGTGCTTTCTCTGCTGGGGTAATTAAGGAGAGAAGGAGAGTTTAATCGATTCTCTTGGTGCGTTAGTACCTGAAATAATCACCATTTGATTAATTGCAGGGTGAGCTTAACTCTAAACATGTACTTTGCGAGCTTGAACTACACATCTCCGACCTTCATCGCTTCCATGGTCAACACCGTTCCTGCCATGACTTTTGTCATTGCGGTTCTCTTGGGGTAATAACTATAAAGAACATCCCAGAGAAAGATTTAAGACTAATTTTTTCACTTGTTCAGAATGGAGCATCTCAATCCGAGGAGTGCAAGAGGAGCGGCGAAGGTTGCGGGAACCCTGGCATCACTAGCAGGTGCGACGATCATGACCCTCTACAAAGGCCCGGCATTGAAGAACCTCTGGGAGGCGGTAATTCGCATCCATGGGAGCTCCATCCATGAGAGCTGGTTGAAGGGATCGATCCTCACAGTAGCAAGTTGCATAGCCTGGTCCATTTCGTACATCATGCAGGTGATGAGCTCCTGTTCGGTTCATTAATTAACTATGTCCCGATGATTAATGGTCTAATTGATTAACTAAATCTGCAGGCAGTGACGTTGAGGAGATACCCAGCACAGCTTTCACTAACAACATGGATGAGCTTCCTAGGAGCTGCACAGTCTGCGGTGTTCACAGCATTCGTGCAGCATAATCCGGCAGCATGGAAGATCGGGTTTGACATCAAACTGTGGAGCATATTATATTCCGTGAGTTGACTTGCTTTTGTTACTCCTCGATTGATCCGGTGGAGTCTGTCCGATCGAGTTAATTAAATTGTTTGCAGGGAATTGTTTGTTGCGGTTTGATCATCTACATCCAACTCTGGTGCACGGAGGAGAAAGGGCCAGTTTTTGTGACCATGTTCAACCCTCTACGCACAATAATAGTAGCAGTCCTTGCTTTCTTCGTTTTCGGTGAAAGGCTTTTCCTGGGAAGGTAGACATTAAGCTAATAAACACTCTCGGATACGCTTCAGCTTCAGACACATGCGCACTTCAAACTTATTTATCCTTGTAATTGCAGCATCATAGGAGGCGTGGTGGTGATAGTTGGACTCTACTCGGTTCTTTGGGGCAAAGAGAAAGATCAATCAGAGAAAGCAACAATTGAACACCCTCCTTTTGTAGCGGATCAAAAGGAACACGCCAAAGCACATCACCAAGCGGAGGTCTAACACACTGCGTTCTACTTTTTACTTTCTGCCGTTCTGCTGTAAAGAATTGCAGTGCGTCTTATTGCGTCGATCACTGGAAAAATAAAAAAGATAGTTGCCCACTCCCGATGATCTCTAAAAAAATTTACTTACTACTCGTGGAGAACTCTTTAAAGTTTCCGTACTCCTTTCAAGAACACATTTCTAAGAGATTGTGAACGATGGCTGAGTTCATATGCAGTAGCTTCTATTGAATCAGACATTACTCCCGCCTCTATATCTCCTAAGAATAAATTATTATTTTTAAAAGAGAAGATATATTGTCTCCGGAGAAACAAAGAGGTTGATATATTCATAAAAGAATAAAAAAATTGTTGATGTATATCGTACCGACTTCATCATCGTCTTGCATACCGTTGATTTCAGTCGATGCCTCCGCACCATCTCGGTGGAGGAGATTAGTATCTTTTACTTCCTCCGTCAAGGAGTTGGAGGGGGCTTGTTGCATCCCCATTGATGTCCCTTCTCCCTCCGTTAAGAATTCACCTTCTAAGATATTTTAAAGGCTTCGGAATAAGAATCATATTCTAAGACATTTTTCATATTTTAGAACACAATTAGTAATACCTTTTTCTATATAAAAAATGAATACTTCCTAAGCAGAACTTTTTCTTCCTCTAGATTGAACTCATGCATCAAACTTTTGTCATTTTTAATAATTTATTAGTTGAATGTATTGATGAGCTGGTCGTAGATAGCCACTTCTATCTGCATGATAATTGAGTAGTATTGTCAGTTGATTCTGATTGTAATAATTTATTGATTGGATGTATTGATGAGCCGGTTGTAGATGGTCACTTCTATCTGCATGTCGATTATAGTAATTGATTTGTAGATTAAACGAAAAACTAAAGATTATGATATAGCTAGCTTCAGTATAACTATTAAAGTCATAGTATAATTACCCTCCACCATGGGCATCACTATGACATGTGGATTCCGGTGATACACCGGCCAAAACTTGATGTCTGCCTTTGGTACAAAGGAACGCCATATGGTAGAGATGAGATTGTATTCCGCCACCAGCTATGTGGCTGGCTTCAACTCCCACTAGTATATCTCCAGCGGCCTTAATGATGAGGACATCACTGGTTTACCCATGCAAGATTCAATTAGCATATAAGGTCCAATGACACGAGCTCATGTACGATGCTTGGAACAACAAGTGAATTATTTTCTTGGAAAATTAATTACTTAATTATAGAACAAATAATATTACCTAATTATTATTGTTTGCTAATTACTACATGTAAGAAAACACATGAAGGAATTACTGATATAAAAGTTAGATGAGGAATTGAAGAAAATCATACTTGGCATATAAGTGGGCGCACAAGTCATCAAGACTAAATTATTTGTCTTTCCTAATTTTGTGGCTCCAATAAAGTAAGTTGCATATATGCCACTAATTTTGCTTGTAAGAGAATGAGTCTTATTTATTTATTTTTCTTATTTTAGTAACACAAAATAAGGAGAAAATTTTTTATGATTGTTTTTATATATTTGGTGGAACATGCGGTAATGAGGTAGATTTTGATTTTTGTTTTAACCACCCTTAGGCTTTTGACGCAAAAATTGAAATCTAATTTCTTTGATCATACATCTTGACTTTGATCATACATCTTGACTGATCATGCCGCTATTGCTCTTTCAATTCTCGGAGAATTGTTCGTGTTGTTCTTTGTGAATAGGTTAATCATGTTTGACTCAAGAATTTCTCCTATGATAGAAGATCAAGACTAACTTGCTTACATACATCTTTAAGTCGAGACATGTACATATCAGGTGGTATCAGAGTCGTCGGTAGTAATTCATCTATCCTTTAGTAGTAGATTATATTCTTTTTTTACCTACATAAAAAAATCCCTATTATTTTTATTTTTTCAACTCCTATTTTATTCTTTTTTCGATCTTCTAATTATAGTTTGCTTTATTGAGATTTTGTTCATATTAGTCATCTCTAGCAAAGAAGGGAGGAAGCATTCCGCCGAAGGAAAAAAAAAAAAGAGTGGAAGTGTTTGGCCAAAGGAAAAAAAATTTAGAAAAAGGAAAAAAAGGAAAGTGTTCTGCCGAATTAATTAAAAAAAATGTTAAAATAAAAAAATATTGGTTTAGTTGAATTGATTATATTTATCTTTATATTTATTCTTGTTTATTACACCTTGCTTGATTGAGTTTGAGCATATCCTAGTACTTGTGAGTTATTCAATTTTGCAACTTTTGGAATTATTGAGTGCTACTCCTTTGCTACAAATGTATCTCTACCTAGAGCTCCATAAAATTAGCCTTGATCGGCATGTTCTGGCACTTTGCAAAGCAAACACGCAAGTAATTTTTGAGAAGAGTGAGAGCTTCAGTTGGTAAGATTTGTAAGGTTGCTGATTACATTTCCTGATCATCGTTAGCCTCCCCATTGTAAAAGTCACAACTCACTGCCTCAAGGATTTCTCCTAGGATGGAAGATCAAGACCAACTTGCTGGCATACATCTTAAATCGAAGGTATGCATATCATGTGGTAACAAAGCTATTGAGAAAAACAGATTTTACATCCAATTGATGAATCTTCTAATGATTTTGTGGAGTAAATGAGATTAACAAACGAATAGTTTCCACATGAGCAACTGGAATAAAAGCTAATGTATTTTGAAAGAGTATTATGGTGTGCTGATTCACAGTTAAGGTAGGAATCCCCAGCACTCCATCTTGAAAAGTTATATCCAGCTGAGATTGACCCTTTTTTCTACCTATGCCCAGCACTCCATCTTGAAAAGTTATATCCAGCTGAGATTGACCCTTTTTTCTACCCATGCCCTTCAGAGTTATATCTACATGATCCAAATCTGTTGCCCTACGCCATTTGCACAATGATTCTATATACCTGTCTGGGATGATCATCCGTTTGCACTTACCTTTAGTTAGAACAGAGGGAGTAAAGGACATGTGATGGTAATGGACAAAGTGTTTGAAATCTTTAGTCTAACATCTATTTTGAGAGCAGTGGGATAAAAAGGTAAAAATATCTTTACTAAAAACGTAATTATTCTACTTCTAAGAGATGATCTTTGCTCCTCTGTACTTATGAAAGCATTGTGTACTTTCTCGATGACAATAAAGGGAAGTTGATTCTCCATCAAGCAAATATTATCTAGGATGTAATAAAAGGGTAATGTTCTTATAATAATAGTCCCTATAAAAGAAAATTTAAGATGAGATAATAAAAAGTACAAAGTACGTGTAGAATAACAAAATTGCAGCTGCACTAACAAACTCGCCGTAATTTTTGAAATCGCAGGTATTGACTTAGTTGTAGTTACCATGTGTGTATCTATCTATCTATCTATCTATCTATCTATCTATCTATATATGCTTCAAGATTTCCAGCTAACTAATTACTCAGCATGCAGTTAGGATGTGCATATATATGACATGCAACGTCAGCTTATATATATATATATATATGTATATTTCAAGTTTCAAAAATCATAAGAGCAATTACTCTTTCAACTTCCACTATCTCGGCAGCACCTTGTAAATATTCATGTACTGATGTAGTAGGATAGGCAGGAATGGAGGACCAAAAACTGCACGTGCACTTGTAGTATTTGAAATGCTGTTGTGTTTTATTAGTTCACTTAACCTCATGTCCGTCCTTTACTTGTGATTTTATTTCCAGAGAAAACTATGTCTATAGTTTTTTACGTACCTTTCTGGAAGAGCTAATGATTCTTTTAGCTTTTCTTTCGACTCTAAGTCAGAGAATGCCCGCCTCCGCATCGGAGTTCACCTCTGGCGATATATTCCCTCACCGTAGTATGCCGAAAAAACTGAGGACGAAGCAAGCATCAGAGAACAAAGACTTGAACAGCCCTTCATCATCCATCTCGTTCATCCTTTTAGAGATTTTCAGCTGATCATCAGTCTTCGCATAGTAAGCCTTAACAGCATCTTTCATTTCTAGGATATCTGACTTCAACTTCACTTCAATCTTCTTGTTTTGCTGGAGGTTTGTGTAGAACCTACTTTTACAGGTCTCTCCTCTACTTAGCTTGTGGAGGCCATGGCGTCTGTTGTGGAGGCCGATGGAGACAAATTTGGGAAGGTCTGAACCTTTACTCAGGCGCAGTTTTTCCTGTCCCACTTTGAAGATGCACCTTTCTTTATCCGTGCGTTCGTAATATGTTGCGTGCAGGCCAACATCTAGCTCCTTCCAAAAATCCATTTTAACAGCATCTTCATCCTGAGCACGGTACATGTCCTTTACTTCCTGCAATGAGTTAGAGGGGGCTTGTTGCATCTCCACGGATACCTCAACCACTGCGGCCAGCACTTTTTTATTCTTTGCATGCATGTGCATCTTACAATATATGTAAATATTCTAAAAGTAATATCTAACATGTATACATATGACTGTCTTTAGTATAGAAGTCAATTGCTCTACTTATTTTATATCACCTTAGGATGACATTATACTTGTTTTGGTTGTGGAACTGGGTAGGGAGAAAGTTTACCGTAGGTGATTTCTATAAGATTGAATAATTATGTATGGTGAAGAAATGAACAAAATATAATTTACCTATGGAATTAAATCGTCTCAAATATGCGCATATGGAACGTTAAATGCCCGCATCAATTTTTATTATTTAATCAACTCAACGCCACCCACCGTATTTTTATTCCTAAATAACGACCGAGGCAAGTCTGCAGAGTCAATAAAAAATGTCCCCAAATTAAATAAATAATAGGATGAAAACCTGGGTCATTTATAATTGTACCTGTTTATCATTCCCCGAAGAATCTTTAATTTTTTTAAAGTTGGATAAAACTTAAATATTTACGTGCCTTTTAGAAATCAAATAGTTGGATCTGTGACTTGCACTTAGCATACTATTATGCCAATATTTTAATATTGTCGAATAAGAAGTGTGTCTAAATTGGCTCTTGTCTTCCTCATTGAATTTTTTTAAAAAAAATTTAGTGGGTATTAAACCTCAATCTCGATGGAGATGGGTATCGAATGTGGTAGCAGACGACTTCGTTGTTGTTGTAAAGCCTGTCCCTTGATGCTCGGAAGGGCAAGAAAACCTAGAATCCCGCGTGCGTCGTCCAACAAAGAGAATAATTTATCGTCTCCCATCTCGACGTCTTCGTAGTACAAGCTTACCTTTTCTTTTCCAGCACCCAAGACAACGCGCAAGTACTTCTCTTCAGAAATATTACATTTTCTCCTCTTGATTATATCATGGAAGAACCTTTTTTTATACTTCTCCCCTGGTTTCACGTCTGGTCTGCCGTGGTGGTATGGACCGAAAAAAAGGAATAGAGGATGATAAGAGTCCGGACTAGTTTTACACATTGCTGCGTAATATATGATTCATTTTTTGCTGAGTACTCCCCACTTGAAATGGCCGACGTTGCAACAGCTCCTCTAAACGGAACAAATTCCAAATGGAACTTGAAATGATATCCGAACGCCAGTGGGATTCTAGTTCTCTCCAACATGCAGCTCTGTTCGATCCACTTAGGAATATATATGTGAAGAAAGATTCAAGTCTCGTAATCTTTCTGTGCCTACGGTCTTTTGTTTCTTTCACAACCTCACACAGTGGGCTCTGCTGCATTTTGTCTCTGAAGAAAAACAAAAGTGTCCACGAAAACCCTCTGCTTTATTTTTTTAGAATTTAATCTCATGATCCTCTCATATACAGCCTTCTGCTCTATTAGAAATTAGAAATTAAACTTTGACTTTTATATTTCTAATTTCTATTTATAGTATCTATCATTTTAGTTTAATTTTCCAAGTGTTGCTTTCTCAGCGTTGCTTCTTTTAGGATCCATGTGACGTTTTGTCAAAAGGATCGCCATCGAGTACTTCCCCATTCATCTATTTATTTAAAGACAGTACGCCATTTCCCCCTCAGTAGTCCAAGTGCCATCTTCTTCAGAGAACGAACACTTCATTCTATTCATCCAGAATCCATGGCGATTACTTCAGCGACGGGACGAACATGGAAGCAGTTCAAGCCTCAAGTCCTGATGAGCATCGCGCAGATCGGTTGGACAATTCTCTACTTCATCACGGAAGCCTCCTTCAACCAGGGCTTGAACCCCCACGTCTATGTCACTTACAGACACATTGTTTCCGCCATCTTCATGTGTCCTTTTGCTTATTTCCTCGAGAGGTACATCTTCGCATATATAGACGTGGAACTTAATCTCCATCGTGATCAGCATCATTTCATTTCAACTTCTGGTGCAGGAAAGTGCGACCGAAGCTTACATGGGCGTTGTTTCTGGAGATATTCGTGCTTTCTCTGCTGGGGTGATTAAGGAGAGAAGGAGAGTTTAATTGATTCTCTTGGTGCGTTAGTACCTGAAACAATCATCATTTGATTAATTGCAGGGTGAGCTTAACTCCGAACATGTACTTTGCGAGCTTGAACTACACATCTCCGACCTTCATCGCTTCCATGGTCAACACCGTTCCTGCCATGACTTTTGTCATTGCGGTTCTCTTGGGGTAATTGAACTATAAAGAACATCTCAGAGAAAGATTCAAGACTAATTTTTTCACTTGTTCAGAATGGAGCATCTCAATCCGAGGAGTGCAAGAGGAGCGGCGAAGGTTGCGGGAACCCTGGCATCACTGGCAGGTGCGACGATCATGACCCTCTACAAAGGCCCGGCATTGAAGAACCTCTGGGAGGCGGTCATTCGCATCCATGGGAGCTCCATCCATGAGAGCTGGTTGAAGGGATCGATCCTCACAGTAGCAAGTTGCATAGCCTGGTCCATTTGGTACATCATGCAGGTGATGACCTCCTGTTCGGTTCATTAATTAACTATGTCCCGATGATTAATGGTCTAATTGATTAACTAAATCTGCAGGCAGTGACGTTGAGGAGATACCCAGCACAGCTTTCACTAACAACATGGATGAGCTTCCTAGGAGCTGCACAGTCTGCGGTGTTCACAGCATTCGTGCAGCATAATCCGGCAGCATGGAAGATCGGGTTTGACATAAAACTGTGGAGCATATTATATTCCGTGAGTTGACATGCTTTTGTTACTCCTCGATTGATCCGGTGGAGTCTGTCTGATCGAGTTAATTAAATTGTTTGCAGGGAATTGTTTGTTGCGGTTTGATCATCTACATCCAACTCTGGTGCACGGAGGAGAAAGGGCCAGTTTTTGTGACCATGTTCAACCCTCTGTGCACAATAATGGTTGCAGTCCTTGCTTTCTTCGTCTTCGGTGAAAGGCTTTTCCTGGGAAGGTAGACATTAAGCTAATAGACACTCTCGGATATGCTTCAGCTTCAGACTTATATACCCTTGTAATTGCAGCATCATAGGAAGCGCGATGGTGATAGTTGGACTCTACTCGGTTCTTTGGGGCAAAGAGAAAGATCAAGCAGGGAAAACAACACTTGAACACCCTCCTTTTGTCGCGGATCAAAACGAACACGCCAAAGCACATCACCAAGCGGAGGTCTAACACACTGCGTTCTACTTTTTACTTTCTGCCGTTCTGCTGTAAAGAATTGCAGTGCGTCTTATTGCGTCGATCACTGGAAAAATAAAAAGATAGTTGCCCACTCCCGATGATCTCTAAAAAAATTTACTTACTACTCGTGGAAAGCTCTATAAAGTTTCCACACTCCTTTCAAGAACACATTACTAAGAGATTGTGAATGATGGCTGAGTTCATATGCAGTAGCTTCTATTGAATCAGACATTACTTCCGCCTCTATATCTCCTAAGAATAAATTATTATTTTAAAAAGAGAAGATATATAGTCTCTGGAGAAAGAAAGAGGTTGATATATTCATAAAAGAAAAAAAAGAATAAAAATAGGTTGACTGTTGATGTATATCGTACCGACTTCATCATCGTCTTGCATACCGTTGATTTCAGTCGATGCCTCCGCACCATCTCGGTGGAGGAGATTAGTATCTTTTACTTCCTGCGTCAAGGAGTTGGAGGGGGCTTGTTGCATCCCCATTGATGTCCCATTCCCTTCCGTTAAGAATTCACCTACTAAGCAATTTTAACGTCTTCGGAATAAGATTCATATTCTAAGACATTTTTCAAATTTTAGAACACAATTGGTAGTACTTTTTTCTATAAAAAAATGAATACTTCCTAAGAAATAAATAAGAACTTTTTCTTCTCCTAGATTGAACTCATGCATCAAACTTTTGTCATTTTTGATGAGAATACCTTGAAGTAAATAACAATAGATTTATGATACGTGCATCTTTCCAATTTGTAGGGGGGATTAAGCAGTATCGTCGGTTGATATTGATTGTAATAATTTATTGGTTGGACGATAATTGAGTAGAATCGTCGATTGATATTGATCGTAATAATTTACTAGTTGGATGTATTGATGAGTCGGTCGTAGATAGCTTCTTCTATCTGCATGTTGATTACGGTAGTTAATTTGTAGATTAAATGAAAAATTAGAGATTATGATATATCTAGGTTCGATATAACCATTAAAGTAGCAGTATAATTACCCTCCGCCATAGGCACCACTATCACATACAGATTCTAGTGATACACCGGCCAAGACTCGACGTTTGCCTCTAGTATGAAGGAATGCCATATAGTAGAGATGAGATTGTATTATGCTATCAAGCTATGTGGATGGCTTCAATTCTCACTGATATATCTCTGGTGACCTTGGTGATGAGGACATCACTCGTTTACCCAAGCAATATTCAATTAAAGGCCTAATAACACGAGCCCATTCATAATGTTTGGAACAACAGGTGAATTTTTTTCTTGGGCAAATTAATTACATAATTACACAATAAATAATATTTTAGTGGCCCAAAATAGGGAGAAAGTTTTCATGATTTTTTCTTATATTTGGTGGAACATGCTGCTGTTGTAAAGGCTTTTGCCACAAAATTTGAAGTCCAATTTCTTTGATCATATATCTCTCGATTGATTATTTCACTTTTGGTCTTTCCATTCTCAGTGAATTTGTTAGTGTTCTTCTTCATGAACGGGTCAGTCATATTTGACACGATTGATAACTAATTGATGAGTGATTTAGTGATTGTGAGGTTACTGATCACATTCCTGGATCATAATTAATCTCCCCATAGTGAAAGTCACAACTCACTATCGAAGGATTTCTCCTATGATGAAAGATCGGGACCAATTTTGTGAGACCCGTGATTTTTGAATAAGGGCAATGGAGTAATTTTAGTATTTGGAGAATTTAATCGTAAAAGAAATTCTTTAAAGGACTTATTTGTAAAATCATATAAATTTTTAAAGTATGAGATTTTGATGTAAAAATTATACCATAAGGTAGTATTTTTGATAAGGAATCCAACGGCGCAGACAGATCGTAATTTGGACGTCATTTGATTAGTCAATTGGATAGTTAAGATTTAAATTAACTAATGAGAAGAAAAAAAAATTCATTTTCTTCCCACCGAACGCATGCTGGCGCGGGCATCCTCTCCCTCTCTCTCTCCTCCTCCACAGTGACAACGACGACGGCGACGTAAATTTTTCGACGATGCTCCAATGAAACCACGACGAATTAAGCTCCCAAATTTTAGCCATAGGTAGATCTCGACCTCCTCTTCATTTTGATACCAAGATGCCCAAATTTGGTGTAGAGATGAGGGAGAAATTACGTGAGAGGCATCGGCGGCGAGGGTTTCGATCGCCGGAGCTTGCTCCGACGATTTCCGGCCATTCCAGCCGTGAAACCTTGCAAACTTGGTACCTATGGATTCTCCTTGATGAGAGCTATCCATTGGTACCAGAGTTGAGGGCTACTAGCTGCCGGTTGGCCGCCGACGAGCTAAAAACCCTAACTTAGGGATTTTTCCCAAATTGATTTAATTAGTGAAATTGATCGCGCATGAGCTATAAAAATTGGGACAAATATAGTTTTTGGAATCCTCATGAAGAGAGCTTTCGATTTGTACTAATATTGGTGCTGATCGAAGAAATTCGCCGGTGAGGGTTCCGGCAAAATTTTTCGACGAACTTGGGAAAAAAATTGGGGTGATTCTAGATATCATTCTAAAAGTAGTGGTGAAAAGAGATTTGAGAAACTATTTCTGAATTGAGAATTAAAATTCGTTGAATAATTGACAGGAAAATATAAAATGCGTAAATGACGGCACGTAGATAGAGACTGTATCAGAGAATAAAATTCAGTGAACGAACCTTAGGTTGGTTCCGAAAAGTAAACCGTCAAAACAAGTGCGTTGGTTCATCGATGTAGGATTTATTCAAGCTAGGGAATTCCTACTGAGGTCTTCTTAAAAAATTCTTAGATGCCTCAAATATGATAAAATATAATGTTTATCAAGATTATGTAGGTATGCATGTTAGTGTAATTTATTTTTGTCTAACATGCATGACATACCATGTTCTCCATGCTCAGCATTTAACATGTTGTAATATCTAGTCGTGCATGTTTTACTATTTTTCCATGTTATGTTCACACAACTACCATGCAGACATAGATATAAATAACGACATGTTAGAACCCCTTGGAGATATCACTGTAACTTAGACAAAATGGGGTATTTCTCACATGCCCCGGTTGACCGCCGCGTACCGACGATGGTCAAACGGTGATGTTCCGCTTTGCACCACTCCCGAGGCTATATATAGCTTAGATACTGGGAGCTGGTAGGGAAAGGGACCGCATAAACTCCAATGTCATACTAGACCGAAAATACAGAGCATGTCCCTACCCGGAAATATATACCCGTACGGGTGTCGTTTAGGCGACCCCGTGATAGTCCTGAGATGGCTAGCGAGGATGAGCCCTACCATGGACTTAGCACCAATGGAGTCGAGGTTGTCACAGCCCATAGTGCGGATGTGCGTCAATCTCGGTCGATGTCGATTGCTATTTGACTGGGAAGGTGATTCCCTATATGACGCCTTGGACAGTGGATCCGTAGACCACGCGACTATCACCCATGACGTTCTGCAGACAGTCAGATGAGTAGTCCGGATCCTAGGGTTGTTATTTTTATCGGTTAGTCATTGCCGATTAGTCTTGTTGATGATGACCTTGTCTTCGGGCAGTATGTAGTACTACACGAGTCGCCGTTGCCCCTACAGAGTCCGGGGAGGATGTAAGGGCACGGCAGTTTCGCTAGGGGAGGCATTGAGGGCGACTAGCGAGACAATGGAGAGTGATCAAGGGTCACACGTCCTCTCCGCCAACATCAGTGCAACGGGCATAGGTAGAGACAAAGACAAAAAGGCACTGATGGGCTTATGAATGCCCTTGGTCTGGGTATTCATTAAGCATAGGCTGACAGTCCGAGTCTTGAAACTTCAAAGTCTTATTATAACGTAGGTGACATATGCTAATGACATTGACACTAGATACAACTTAGGTGACATCTAGTGAAATATACGTTTATATTTATTTATGTTATTTTACTGTTTTTTATGTCATGATTTACACAAAATAAATGAAAAATGATGATTAACAACCAAAGGCATCCTAAAGTACTCTTCCTAGCCTTTGATTTCCTTATTTCGGTTTCGAACCGTAATTTCGCACTAGGCCGCAAGGCTAGCATACCACATTCAATGTGTGTGCAGACTGTCAGATGACTAACCGGGACATTTGATAAATATGAGGGACATCGATGGATTTAATTTTATTTATCGATGTTGTTATTCTAGAATTGTAGTAGGTATATCGAGACTGTGTTAGTAGAGTTGTATAAGTGATTTAATTGTATATAGATTATGTGTACGGAATAATATTTATTACCATGAGTTATTTTTTACCTACGTCAGAAAAAATCTCTATCATTTTTTCAACTCTTATTTCGTTCTTTTTTTCAATCTCCTAATTTCAATTTGGTTTATTGAGTTTTTATTCGTACCAGTAGTATCTAATTGCTAGTCTTAGACCCAGTTTCTTTATTTATTTATTTTATTAGTAAGCTGAAACAAAAATAGAGAGAAGGTCCGAGGAAGTGTTCCCCCGAAGGAAAAAAAGGAGAGGGGAAGTGTAAAATATCCGCTGAAATTTAGAAAAAGGAAAAAAAAAGTGTTCTGCAGAATTAATTAAAAAAAGAGTTAAAAGAAAAAATATTGGTTTAGTTGAATTGATTATATTTATCTTTATATTTATTCTTGCTTGTTACACCTTACTTTGAGCACATCATAGTACTTGTATGAATGTTTTACCTGTGGAATTAAATCGTCTGCATATGGAAAGTTAAATGCCCGCATCAATTTTTATTATTTAATCAACTCAACTCTACCCGCCGTATTTTTATTCCTAAATAACGACCGAGGCAAGTCTGCAGAGTCAATAAAAAATGTCCCCAAATTAAATAAGGATGAAAACCTGGGTCATTTATAACTGTACCTGTTTATTATTCCCTTAAGAATCTTTCATTTTTTAAAAGTTGGATAAAAAATATTTACGCGCTTTTTAGAAATCAAATAAGTGGATCTGTGACTTGCACTTAGCATACTGTTATGCTGATATTTTAATATCGTCGAATAAGAAGGTGTGTCGAAATTTGATCTTGTCTTCCTCATTGAATTAGTTAATGCTGTAAGTTTTTTTCCCTTAAGAACTAAGGTTCATACTTGAGTTTTTTTTTTTTGGCTGTAAAAGAAAATTCAAATTATCGAACAAATTTCACTTTTCATTTACATTAATATAGTAGTGACATCTTCTCCGATCAAGATTGTAAATATATATTTAAATTCACATATGTATAATTTTATGGTTCAAAATTTAAAATTGAAAAGTGCTGTTTTAAATATATATATTAATTAGATTTAAATTAGAAAGTATTAAAATACATAATATAGGAAAAAAAGAAGAACTAGATGGATCTCTATCACGATCTCAATGATAATGAAACTTAGTTTACAAGTGATAAAAATCGTAAGAGAAAAAAAGTTACGGTACAAATTGAATTCATACGATAACATTATGTGCAAATAAAAATATAATATACCTAACATACATCTTCCTCTCTAGCTTAATTATTTTTGCTCAGATGTTTTTGCACATTAAATATTGCTGCCATGATCGTCAAAGAAAAGGTGATTGCGGTCATTATCACCCACGGAGTCTGACAGTGCTTATGCTTTAAATCTGTGATCCATCTTTTGGTGGGATACATGCAGCACTCTAAGTCATAATACAGTTGCGAGAGGTAATAATGCTCATTGGTTCTAAAATTTACTATCTCCAAAAGTCGATTAAAGAGACTTAGATGGATTCATCATTTCCAATATGATTTTGAATAATATTTTTGCGAGCTAATAGAGTAACATCTTCTGTCGAAGTTATAAGATTAGCCATAAACTTAATATATACAGCAAAATAATTATTAGGATAGCCCAATGATTGATCAAAAGCAATTATATTTTTGAAAAGTGTCTCTGTGTTAAGCAAGGAATTTTAAGTACACCGTCATCCAACTTAATATCCAATAGAGAATATTGGCCATCATCTGGTAATACTGCTTTAAACTTTATTCCTCCCTCGTGTAAATAAGTGGCACTATGCCATTTGCTCAGGATTGCAGACGCTTTTAATATTTGAGTTTTGTCTTCCACTTCAAGATCCTTTAGAACAGTAGGTTTAAAGTACATGCAGCAGTAATGAAGGATATGATCAAAACCATTTGTCTCTTCGCTATCCACTGATCCACATAGAGAGGTAGGATAAATGATGAGCATCTTATGTATAAAGTCAGCTACTTCTCTTCTGAGGTCAGTTTCATTTTCGGCAATAAATTTCTCGTATATTTTCTCCACGATAAAGAAGGGGATTTGGTTCTCAAGATTATATCATGCATCAAAAAACTATTGCTCCAAATAGGTTCTTCCCTGAAAAGAAAAAGAAAAGACCCTTAGAAACCGAATAATTAAGAAAATTAATAGTGTGTATCTACTGCGTAAGTATAAAAGAGGGAAAAAGGATGTTAAAAACTCTTTTTAGTTGGATAGATCCAAATCTTCCCGAAAGAGGGTAAAATATTTTGATCGACTCTTTACTGCCAAAAATCACTTCAATATATAAAATTAATCTTTCTCAGTACTCAAATTTTTTATAATAATTTAACAAACTACAGACTATTATAAATTTAATATTTGAAGTTACCGCCTAATTACTAAAAAAATATTTTTGAAGTTATTTTATAGTGTAGGCTATTAAGTATATAGTTGTGCTTGTATCATCATATATTGAGGGCGCATGCTATTAAGTTGCTGTTGTTGTTGGAAAGTCTCTCTCTTGATGGTGGGAAGGGCAAGAAAACGTAGAATCCCACAATACATGCATCAACCAACAGAGAGAATAATTTATCGTCTCCCATCTCGACGTCTTCGTAGTACGAGCTTACCTTTTCTTTTTCAGCACCCAAGACTACGCGCAGGTACTTCTCTTTGGAAATATTACATTTTCTCCTCTTGATTATATCATCGAAGAACTTTTTCTTATACTTCTCCCCTGCTTTCACTTCTGGTCTGCCGTGGTGGTAAGGACCGAACGAAATGAATAGAGGATGATAAGAGTCCGGACTAGCTTTACACATTGCTTCTGGAACTCTATAAAGTTTCCGTGCCCCTTTCAAGAACACATTTCTAAGAGATTGTGAACGATGGCTGAGTTCATATGTAGCAGCATCTATTGAATCAGACATTACTCCCGCCTCTATATCTGCTATGAATAAATTATTATTTTAAAAAGAGAAGATATATAGTCTCTGGAGAAAGAAAGAGGTTGACATTTTCATTAAAGAAAAAAAAGGGAATAAAAGTAGGTTAATTGTTGATGTATATCGTACCGACTTCATCATCGTCTTGCATAGCGTTGATTTCAGTCGATACTTGCTGCATCAAGGAGTTGGAGGGGGCTTGTTGCATCCCCGTTGATGTCCCATCCCCCTCCGTTAAGAATTCACCTACTAAGCTATTTTAAAGTTTTCAGAATAAGATTCATATTCTAAGACATTTTTCATATTTTAGAACACAATTGGTAATACTTTTTTCTATAAAAAAATGAATACTTCCTATCCTACCAATATGAGGAAACCGAGGCGGATCGTAACTCGCCAGCCTCAGTCGTCGAATAATTAATTACCTTGATATTTGTTTATTCGAAACTTGCAAGCCAGGAACAGGAAAATATGAGCAAAATGCCCATCCCAGATGTTTTCTAAAAGTCCAAAATTTGTTGGAAATAAAAAGTTTTCCTAAACAGCGCATGCTATTTATAATCAGCGATAAAAAAGAATCATTAATCTGACGATGGTCTCATGGATCTAAGTTTATATATATATAAATGCGTAGTACTCGACCTTGGTGACAGCGCGTGCTGTTGATGAAGGTTTGTGCTTAGATTACACTAAGTTGGGCGGGTCGGCGGATCTTGTCTCAACTTTTCTTTTTCTTAAATCAATTAGACAGATCCAGCATTAAGTAGAGTCCAACTTCAAATATCCCCTTTCCTATAAAATTAACCGACAAAAGATAATGTTAAACTATCTCAACTACTCGCACGTGGAACATGTGTGAGAATAGAAGGGTTTGTATGAGTTGCTGTGAGAAAAGTTTCGTATCCAAGGAATAAAACTTTTGTTTTTCTACCTTAAATGCTTGCATCAATTTTTTTAACAAAGACGCTCCTAAAGCAATTAATAATACGTTTGATTAATATATCGCCGCTTTCATTCCAATGATTCCATGGATACGAAATGCAATAACAACCATATCAGATCCCACTAGCATGTGGTATTACATCGATAAAGGTGAGCTAAACTCGAGTTGGACCCTACAAGTGCACTTGGATGGTCCAAGCCATTCTGGACTTAAGTTGAAGTCCAAAATCAATCAAGCTAAATAACATATGCTTAGTATTATTCAACTCGATAAAGGTGCAGAGGCTACCAGCCAAAGGGGCCTCTTCCCTTTGGTCTACCCATTAACTTAGAGCTTACTAAATTCTGAGACCCATTATCTTTATTCCCTTTATCACCGCTGTGTCTCCAACTCTTCTCACTCGTCTCTATCATCCCAAACATCAAAAACCAAGCTTAAGTGAAGAGATAATTAAGTTGCACAGAATGATCAGTTCTATGTTGTTTCACGCTTCACTTATTGCCTTCCACAGCATACACCATTTGTATCATAGTACAAATCAAGATAATTGTACTAGTCACCTGCACAACGAACAACCATAGGGCTTTGAGAAATCTCCGTAGTAGTTATTCAAAGATTAGATGGTGTTTGTCAAATAGGTATTATCCAAGTCAAAAAAGTTGATTCTTTTTTCAAACTAGGTGAAGACCTATGAGACGTCCTCATCTTTATCGATATGAAAACATGTAGATGTTGTCATAGGCCCAACAATAAACATAATGTAGGCTAGTTGTTGTACAAATTGGATGGATTAAAAAATAAGAACCATGTTCAATACCTAAACATACTAGAATAATATGTCAATTGGAATGTGCTATTATTTATGTGCATAGGATGAGTTTATTTTCATGTCTATGCTTGCTATATTGATGTGATGAATACTCAAACACTATATATATAACTTCAAACAAGTGGTAGAAAATAATTTACACACTAGGCTTCAATATATATATAAGTGCATCAACATACAGAACTCATTCTAACTTTCTGATATAAGTCTGAGTAACTCATTCTAACTTTCTGATATAAGTCTGATACTCAGATACCTACAAAACTCAAGTGAGGTTGAGTTTAGCTTAGACACAAGAGGTGAGATAAGGTATAGACTAGCTTACTACCAGGGGTCCATGTCATATGTTCATTATACCCGCACATGTGGCCGGTAGTCGTCATTGTGTTAATCCTAAGATGACTAAAATGGATGGAACTTTTCTAAGGATCAACCATAACTACAGTCGAGGTTGTAGAGTTCCAATGCATGACTACAAGGCTCACCTCTAGCATGCATCAATTCCTATTAAATTAGGAGATAGTAGATTCATTGACTACATGACTATTATTCAATTTATTCTGTAAATAATCTAATGAGTAGTCTGAATCCTAAGAATTGAGGGATTGAGTTATTTCTAGCTAGATGTTGCCGATGTGTTATTTATAAGGTAACCCTATCGAGTAATAATGTGTAGTACAACATAGGTCATCACAGTCATGCAATTTCTAGGAGAGGCATGTCATTGTAGGTTTTCGTTAAGACATTTTTGGAGTATATTTTTTTTTTATAACTAGCTAGAACTAATGGAAAGTGATTCTCAATCACCATTCTCTCCATCAACATCAGTATAACGAGCATAGGTAAAGAGATATAGATGAACTCGACACCGATAGACTTGCAAAAAAGCCCTAAGTAAGAGATCTATTAAGCATATGTTGGATGCCATATATATAGTATTTAAAAAAAGCAAATTAGCAATATCATATATGATAATAACCTAATAATATAGACATATTTGACATCATCTAATACAGTGAAGAGTTCGACACCATAGTTAGAGACATGCACTGTCACGCTCCGATCCTACTGTCGGACACGTGGCAACCGCCGTATGAGCCCAACAGACCCATACAAGGCATCAAATGATACACATCATCCAATACATCATTTACACAGCGGAATTTATAAATAATCATCTAACTCAATATTCATAACACAGTCCCGATAAACCTACTACAAATCTATAATAAAAGACATCGAAAAATAAAAATAGACTCGTTGACGGACTCATCATCATCAAATCTCTCGGACAGTCTTCTAATACACCTGCACACACGGGAAAAAGTGGTGTGCTCAGCCTTGCGGCCTAGTGCGAAATTACGGCTCTACCGAATAAAGAAATCAAAGGCTAGGAGGAGTATTCTAAGATGCCTTTGGTTTATTAAAAGTCATTTTCAGTTGAACCAGACCGATTAAATTTTTTTTAAAAATAATTAATTTTTTTTTTATTCAATTTTTGAAGGTGGGGGTTTACAAGTACTCCCCCCCTTAAAAATTTTTGGTCTCCCAAAAATAAACACAATCGGTGATCCCTTCCTCGAATCATGATCGATGATAAATAAGTAGATCCTTTATATTTCCTTTAAAGCATTAACCCCTTTCAAGGTGTTACCACTTTAGTTATCATATACTTATTGGTACTAAGATACGATGTCTGCAATTTATGGTAGCTCAACTAAATGACCCACGTGACAACATAACATGTATCATGATATAGCGATTCCCTTTAGTTGTCACTGTACTATGGATCATTGTAGTCATATTTGGATCCTCATGAGCATCTATATTATTCAACAAAAGATACGTATCCTAGTACGTGGTAGAAAGCAATTGCTTAGTAGAGTGTCAAACAATTGCTTAGTATAATAGTAGTCTACTAGAGGTACTGAATGAGCATTATGAGTAGATCAAACTTTACCATAATAGATTGTTAAAATAAATCAAGATAATTTTTCCTTGGTGAAGCACCAACCTTAATGGGAGAAATACAAGTGGGCAAAAGTCGAAGATATTGCTTTAACTTTCTCAGGTAGATATACTAGGAAGTTCCTTTTACACTAACATACGAACAACCTTTCGTAGTTCAGGTTGAATCAGGATCAGATATTTCTGAACTATAATATGATCATAAAGGGGTAAGAGATGTCAACGATACATGCAGCTATTAAGGTTATCAATATGTGCATCAACATGTATTGGAGAAATCAATATGCAGAAATATCAACATGCACATCAACACATGCTAGAAGTTCAAGAAAATTGCAGTATCCAAAAATTAGAGATAAGAAAAGAGTAAGGAAGTAAAGATACTACAAAAATTGCAGGCAGTTGAAATGAGTTGTAGATATAGAAATACTGCCAACTGCATTGACTGAATAAGACTGCAGAGAAAGATCGGGTATACATATAAAAATTCTGATGAAAGTATAGGAATCTGAGCTGCAAAAATACTAAGTAACGAACTGCGCTAAGCTGAGAGAGCTATAGAAATAAAAAGGAGTAAAGAAATCTACCAATAATGGATAGAATTTGACAAAAGAAGTAGCTTCGCAAGAAGGGAACTGCAAACTGCAGAAAATGACTGAGCAAATAACTACAGAGAAAATTGCAGAAATATTCTCCAGAATTTGAATTCAAAAAGGGCACTAAGCAGAATTTAAAAGAAGCAGATAAAAGAAATCCGCTTGGCTAATAAGTTGGCCATATATAGGAAACACGAAAGAAGTAAAAGCTGCTCAAGCTCCAAAAGAAACTGATAGTTAGAAGAAAATAGCAGAAAACAACTGCATTGAATACATAGAATGCTGGTACAAGGGAAGATGCTACAGCTCAGCCAAGAGAAATATGACAGAGTGAACTGCTTGAAGGAGTGTAGAAAGCTTTCTGTATATAATGATACAAGAGTACCAGTGGACTGCTGATGACAGCTATACCAACTGTATTGATGCATCGAAATATGAAATGGGGGGAGGAACAATAAAGAATTTACATTTCGGAAGCCAGTCCACATGACCGCAGATAAATCTGAAATGAATATAAAATATCGGAAGTTGAGAAATGTAAGATGAAGCAAGTGGTAAAGCTGAGCGGCAAAAATGAAGCTACAGAAATATGACAAGTGAGCATCGAAGCTGCAAAAACTAAGAAAATGAAGAAGACTGTAGCATGCACAACTAGAAATGTCATGCAATATACGCCAGCTGAATTTGTGAAATGGAGTTGCAGATAGGGTGTAGAGCTGCAAAGAGAGTATATGTAAAAAGCTACAAATATTATACGTAGAGTTGTAAGTGTTGGGAGTTGACACGAATATCATGATTGATGACGGTCAACTTTCAGATGCAACTTAAAAATTATGATAACGATCCAAAATGATCAACATATACTAATAAGATTCATATATATATAAATAATTAACTCAAATGAGAGTAAGATCATAGATAAAAAATTTCAAATCATTTCATACCGATCCATCTATAAACAACTTTATGAATCAAGAATAAAGTCCATCTAAGAGATCCGAGTAAGAGTTAGGTTCAAACGAAAATTAACTCATACGTAAGGCAGCTTAAAATACTGATAGATCTTTCTTTAAGCTTAGTGGTCTTACGTAGATAAATCTGATATAAATTCTATGATCCAGATCTCATATGAACGTTCAATATCAGTAATTTTTCCAAGATCTAACAGGAATAATTAAGTCAAAGATTTATATGGAAATTTCTCATGATCAAAATAAAGATGTAAAATGGTGTATAACTGGAGATAATTTACTTAGATTTCTATATCTCCAAATTGATCATGGATTTAACCTATGATTCAAGATTTCAACTTTCTAGAAATCATTTATACTCACGATAGTCAATATGATCATAACATCAGATTTCACAATCTGATAAAATAATTATAACCTGCAATATAAGAAAAAGTAAAACGATATCACACGTGCTCAAATGTCGTATAATATCACACGTGCTAACTCAAGTAGGAAGGTCCACAATTTAATGATCCTGATGGACTACCTGATACCTCAGCTATCTAGCATGAGAGTACAGATGTGGGAGTGCATATGGTGCTTCTATGTCTAAGAGTCAAACTCAGAAGTAAGTGCTCGAATCAGAGCGGATAAAATCAATATTGATAGATTCATTCAAACTCAGTACCCCAACTGGGTCATGGGATACAAATAGTATGATAAAGATATCGTATGAGATATTTTGATATCAATACTATTAAGATCAAAGTGATGATAGCTACCTATGTTGGTATAAGAGGTGATTGTGATACACCCAACAAGGTAACCTCAATATGATCATGGATAAATTTACTTGATCATTTAGAAATGAAACTTGATCGTAGATCTGAGCATATTGATCTAAGTTTCTATCTCTTCTCCAATGTAGTGGAGATCGTAGTCATATATATTGTCCGGAGATTAATAAATTTATAACCTCGTATATTAAGGCGATTAGCGGTCTAGGAAAAATTTGTCCTAACGAAAATTACTATCGTCGGAGTAAAAACTCCTTACCAAGGAAATATACTACTATATTTCCGACTCGCACTTTATCCTATATTATATCGGGACTGTTATCTAAATCCTTAAAACCTCAAACTTAACTTAATCTCCTAAGTTCTCCAAACTTAGGCTCTGATATCACTTTAATAGTCAGGTCTTTAAACCTAAGCTCTGATACCACTTTAATTGTCACGCCCCGACCCTACTGTCGGACACGTGACAACCGTCGTATGAGCCCAACAGACCCATACAAGGCATCAAGTGATACACATCATCCAATACATCATTTATACAACGGAATTTACAAATAATCATCTAACTCAATATTCCTAACACAATCCCGATAAACCTACTACAAATCTATAATAAAAGACATCGAAAAATAAAAATAGACCCGTTGACGGACTCATCATCATCAAATCTCTCGGACAGTCTTTTAATAAACCTGCACACACGGGAAAAAGTGGTGTGCTCAGCCTTGCGGCCTAGTGCGAAATTACGGCTCTACCGAATAAAGAAATCAAAGGCTAGGAGGAGTATTCTAGGATGCCTTTGGTTTATTAAAAGTCATTTTCAGGTAATACATGTGAAACATATCATAATCGCAAATAACAGTGTAAGCAAATACAACACGTGTAACACTAGATGTCGCCTAAGCTGTCTCTAGTCACTATGTCATCAATGTCACCTAAGCCATCTCTAGTATCTGTGTCATCAATGTCACCAGAATATCATCTACGGTGCACTATGTCTATCAATCACATGACTCGAGCTGTCAGCCTATGCTTAGTGAATACTCCGGCCAGAGAGCATCACCAAACCCATCAGTGTCTTTCGTCTCTGTCTCTCCCTATGCCCGCTGCACTGATGTTGGCGGAGGTTACGGGTGACCCGTGGTCACTCTCCTCAGTGTCGCTAGTCGCCTACCATGCCTCCCCTAGCGAAACCCGTCGTGCCCTTACATCCTCCCCGGATACCGTAAGGACAACGACAATCATGTAGTACTACAACACCGTCCAAAGACGGGGTCACCGTCAATAAAATCCATCCACTACGGTCTCGGTCGATATAATACAACCCTAGGATCCGGACTCACCATCCGACCGTCTGCAGATCGTTAAGGATGGTAGTCGTATGGTCTACGGATCCACTGTCCAAGGCTATGCGGAGGGATGTCACCGTCCCAATCCCCGAGCAGCGATGCCTGCCAAGAGGTGTGCAGACTAGCTGTCGCCGGAATGCTACAACCTCGGCGACATGTTTGCTAGGTTCTTGTTCTGGTTCGTCCCAGCTAACCATCTCAAGATTATCACGAGTGCCCCTTAAACGACACTCGTGCGGATAAAAATTTCGGGTAAGGACTTCTCCATATTTTCGGTCTAATATAACAATGGAGGGTGTACAGTCTCTTACCCTACCAGCTCCCAGTATATAAGCTATGCATAACGTCGGGAGTGGTGCTCCCAGTATCTCAGCTATGCATCAACCTAGGGAGGGGTGCGTAGTGGGACGTCACCGTTTGACCATCATCGGTACGCGGCGGTCAACCGGGGCATATGGGAAAGGTCCCTTTCTATCTAAGTTGCGGTGACGTCGTCAAAGATTTTAACATGTCATTATTTACTATCTATATCTGCATGGTAGTTGTGTTAGCATAGCATAGAAAATAATAAAATAATATACAGCATGCAGGACACGCTATCTCGACATATTAAAACCTAGTAGGGAAATCAGAATATATCATGCATGTTAGACAGCAATAAATTAAACTAGCATGCAGATATATCAAATCTTATCAAGCATAGTATTTTATTATATTTAAGACATCCAAGAATTGTTCCTAAGAAGACTCCAGCGGGACTTCCCTAGCTTGAATAAATCCTACATCGGAGAATCAACGCACCTGATAATGTAGTTGCGTCTTCTTCGGAACCAACCGTGTAATAAGTCGTACTTTCTTTAATCGTTTCGAGTAGATCTTCCTATTATAAATAAAGTCATATTTAGAGATTTACTTTTATATGATTTATAATTAACTTTGTCGATAAGGTGACGAGTCATCTTAGTTTCAACTAATCACTCTCTAATTTTATTTAACTATCACATTTAACGGATAATAAGGTGGAACCCAACAATGGTATCATAGTGATAACTCATGTTCGATTCCCCATTCTAACATAATTATTTTATTATTTACATGCCAAACTCAATAACCCCATTAAAACATTAACAACAAACCCAAACCCCATGGCAACAACATATGCAAAAACAAAACAAACTCATCCACACATCAACAAAACAAACCCATTCACTCATCCACACATCATAAAACAAACCCATTCATGACAAAACTCATGCACACATCAACAAAATACATTAAATATACAAATACCACAACCAACTAAATACCATGACACCATCATCAAAACAAAATACTCAGCAAAATACTCACAACAAAAGCGTGTAACAATTCTACATCACATTCAACATAAAATATCTACAAAATATTCAACAAAAATTCCACATCACATTCAACATAATCACCCATATGCAAAAACCACATCAAAACATTCAACATAAATCAAACCACATCAACAATTCCACCACATCATATAATAACTAGCTAATTGGGATTTAGTAGTATTTTCCCTAGTACAAACCCCAGTTCGAATCTCTCCCCATCCATCGCCGACGATGGATTTGGCACTGCAGCTCCTCGGCATTCAACAAAAGGGCGATGAAAGAAGGAGGGGAAGGGCATTCAACATGGAAGGCGCCGCCGCTCGCCGCCACTCTCTCTGCTGTAGGTGAGGGAGGAGGGTAGTGGTCGCGAGGTGAAGGAGAAAGAGGAGAAGAAGAAGAAGGTGAGGGTTTACATGCACTTATACACTCTATAAGCGTCAAATATTTATGTGATTTCAAGTGTTTATATATATTTATAATATGTGATATCATTAAATAATACATGGATATCCTAGTATCTTCTTATTATTTAATTGAGGTAGTCTATGAAGGCAAGGTTATAGGAGGACTTATTTTGAATGGTATATTTATTTTTATTATAGTGTTGTAGTAGATATATTAAGATCATATTAGGAAAATTGTATTAGTCTATCTAGATTATCTTGTGGTGGTGGATTGTGTTGTATTAATAAATGCTTTATAAGTCCTTCCGACTTATATGCCGATTGCCAAAAATTATCATTCGGGTCGAGCCTTAGCACATCTAGTTTGGGTCAGCAATAGTATTACACATAATTTGGAAAACCAAATTAAACAAACATTTTGTTTAATCATTAATTTAAATGATGCCAAATACTTTCTTATCTAAAATGAACAACCTGCTGAGTGCCTCCTCCATTTTGCAAATTTTATTAATACGAGAAAAAGAATTGCCAAGGAAGGGATAGTTTTACCAACCTTCCACCAGCAATATGTTCCTAAAACAAACCTAAAAATATTAGAACTAGAAAAAACTGGAGCTGATCTATTTATCATAATACAGATATATATATTATTTCAATGGCAAGGTAACCCAAATCAACAGATTTCTCAGAAGTAAACAATCATGAGTACGGCAGGAATGAATTCCAAGCAAAGGCAAGAAGAATTTTGAAGAGTAATTATTCATCTCCATTATTAAATCCATTTACTGTAAAAATTAGGTCTTCTTCTTCTTCTTCCTCAGCCCTTAATTATCCTCATGGCCACCCAGTCCGATTCCCCGGCCCTCATAAAACATATTGATCATCTCAACCAAGTCCATGTCGTCCTCCTTACCCGGCGCAGCCACCATGACGGGCGCCGGAGGTGGCTTAGGAACAGCGGCGTCCTCCCACGCCCCCGCTATCTCGCCTCCGGTTCCCAGCCCTCGGAAGAGACAACCGATGCCATAAATCCCCTCATTAGCAGCAGCAGCAGCAACTGGGCAGGGAGGAGGAGCACCGAACTTTATTCCAGGATTAGGGTTCCGGACGGCGGAGGCCGGAGGAGGAGGGTTCGGGACCCTGCCCCTCTTCTGCTTTGACCGAGACGGGGGGAGGTTGAGGCTCCGGATGTAGTCGTGGAGGAGGGTGCTGCCGGGCGCGGGGGCGGAGGCGATGGCGGTGCCGGAGGGGGAGTGAGCTGGCTTGCGGCGAGCTCGGCGGGAGGTCTGGCGGCGCATGTTGGTGTTCCAGTGGTTCTTGATGGAGTTCTCGGTGCGGCCGGGGAGGCGCTTGGCGATCTCCACCCAGCGGTTGCCGTGCTCCCGGTGCCCCTGGATCACGATCAGGTCCTCCTCCTCCGTCCATGCATCCGTCTGCACGCAGTACGTAGCATGCACAACAATTAAACACAACCTATTTATTTCTTTAAGAAATTTTTTTTTAAACCCTGCCCCATCTCCTGAAGCATCAATTCTATAACTTATTCTAGTCCTAAAATAACTCCTAAAGTTCATAGTGAAAAGTAATTTTGCTACGTATATATTTTTTCAGAAGAACATGCATTAATTTCAAATCAAGAAACAAATGAGATTAATTAATTGCACTATGCAAGAACTGCATATGTATAGATTTCTTTCCTTCAGTCACTGGTTATATGAGTTTTTATAAAATAAAAAATAGGATCATGCTTTTTGGGGGGGGAAGTTAACCAAAATAACAATAATAATATGGAGAGGAAGTCGTCAAACCTTGATATCCGGCCTTAAATGATTATGCCATCTTTCTCTGCATTGCTTCCCAATCCTCCCACTGAGACTTTTAGCTACAACTGACCATTTTTTTGTGCCATATTTTCTAACCAGTTCTCTCAACTTCCTACACCATTTTTTTTTAAAAAAATTAACAAATCTGTTTAGAGCCAAAAAATACATATATATAAGAATTAAGTCAGACCTGTCTTCTTCAGGAGTCCACTGCCCCTTCAGCACTGGACCGCACTTGTTTGCCGGCGCTCTCTCCTCCTCCTCCTCCTCATGTGGAACGACGTCGTCCACCGGGCTCTCCGCCACCATCGTCGCCGTGGTCGACGAACTCCCCGCGCCATCTGAAGAGCTTTTGCCGAAGAAGAACTCATCAGCTAAGTCCAAGGCGCGGCCGTTGGCTTCGACTATGTCGTCAAAATGGCGAAGGAAATAAAGGACGTCGTCGCCGAGCGTGGGCGGAGATGGCAGGCGATGGCTCGCATGGCTACCATTCAGGTACCCGGAATCCATGGGTGGGCAGAGAGATATCAACTGAGGAATTAGAAGTAAAACTAGAGACGGATGGGAGAGACGACGATGAGGGCATATAAATATTAAATTCTACTGTTGCCGATAGCCGTCGATTGAATCTGGATCGACGGCGAGGACGGTCTTTGCGTCTGATTAGTTAATTAGTTTAATTCGATGCAAATAAAATTGCTGAGATGAGCAAGTGAAATGATTAAAAGTAGGGGGGGTAATGTTTTGGAAGGTCAGCATGGGAGACGGCAAATGGCAGGTGCTCATGGACTTGTTCTAAAAATTGAGAATGCTGCTTACTGTGCAAGGTGGTACATTTGGATGAAATGCTGTGGCGGTAATATTATTTTTCATTAATTGCATTCTCTCTGAATCATATTTACTGAGAGAGGTAACAATTAATAGGATAAAGATATGTACTCTCTCTGGTAGTGGTGGTGAGAATTAGGTCAAGTTCAGATTGACTTGTTTTATTGGACTTGCTTGTGTGTGTGTGTGTCCTTCTTTTACTCTTCTTCAGGAGAACTTGTTCAACTAAGGGATGTAGTCATCCAGGTGATGGGATAGGAAATCAAGAACAACTCTTTAGTTTCAGGTTTGTAAAGAAAGTTTTAAATAAGGGTCATGGTAAATTAAGCACAAGGGTTAGCTAAATCTACGAAATGAGTCCAATTCTACTGTTGTTTTACCTTAATATCACTGATAGATTGGAAGTAGGTTAATTAGGATTGGATTTCAAAACATTGAATCGAATGCAAGTTCATCTGAACCAAATGCACTCTAAAAATAATAATAATAATTAAACTAAAGATCTCTACTCAAACAAGAGATATTTACCTAGGTGGTAATAATAAATACTTAAAATTATTGCAATCCTCTTAAAAGATTATTGGTACCTACTAATTGTGTTGATAATTGATAACAACCGGCAAGTTAATAAATCATGACCAAGTTGAAACATGTATACGTGTAAAGTTATTATCGGTAACTGTCGTCTTAATTCATATTAGTGGTTTCATTTTGCATGTATAGTAGAGGTTAAAAAATTTAAATATATGATGCTACCTGGTCTTGCTTGGATGAGCTTAGATGAGCTCTAGTAGCACTAGTAATTCATTTTTCACTAATTAAGATATGTTAACTTTTAATTTTTAACTATAAGTTATTTTAATATCTTTATCTTATAAAATATAATTGTGATATGTTAAGAGTGTATCGTGAGTTTAATATTTAATCAATTCTAAAAAAATTAAAAAATATATTATACAAAATATTAAATAAAAGATGCTAAAAGAAATAGGATAAGATATTTATATTCTATTTAATTTTAAATTAATAATTACTTTTAACTAGAAGATATTTTATAACATCATCTTATTTTAACTAAAAATATATAATATAAAATATATACTCATCTAATTAGAATGATAAAATTTTACACCTGATGCTAGTCTTAATAATATTAGATGTCTCAATAAACATTCTAATAAAAAAAAGATTCCTAATTAAAATTAGAATTAAGATTACATAGTAACTCTAGTCACACTGTTAAGAGTTTGATAAGTTAAAGTTTTTAAAAAATACATTACATTAGTCTTTAAAAAAAGAAAATACAGTGATTAAATAAGCTGACATGAAGACACATCCAATTTTTGGAATGTCACCCGCTGCTACGTACCCCATCAATTACCCGCTCCTCAAATTGGAGATTGGTATGGGACCCGTGGGTTTCCTTTTCTCTTTCTCTTTCTCTTTCTCTTCATTCCCTTTCGTTCTCTTCAAACGGAGAGAAGTCATCCGCCGTCGAAACCAATTCGATCGCCGTCCTCCTCGTCCGATGGCGCTCTCAGCGCTCCATTCGCCGCCGCTGCTATCGGTCCGATCAGTCCGCCTGCTCCGCAATGCTGCCGCGCCTACCGCGGCCCTCGACCTCCGGGGAGCCAAGAGCCCAAGGAGGAGGGGCGGCAGGAAGCGCCGGAACGCCATCGTTCCGCCCGTCATCGCCAATGCGCTTCTCCGCGCAGCCACCTCCCTCGCTGCGAATCTCCTCTGGCCTCCAGGGAGGGAGCCGCCTTCAGATCTGCGCCTCCTCCTCATCGGGGGCGACGGAAGTGGCACTGGCGGAGGGCGGCGAGGGTTCTGGGGCGGCGGATGGTTCGGCGGGTGGGGGCGGCGGCGGCGGAGGAGGAGAGAGACGTGGCTGATAGAGCTGCTTGTCTCCATGGCTGCGGCGGTGTCGCTGGGGAGGACGCCAGTGGAGCCGGCGCTGCTAGGGTTGAGGAAGGGGGCGTCGAGGGGACCGATTGGGGCGGTGGCGCTGGGGTTCCTGCTTTGCTTCGTGATATGGTGCGGTCTTCGACGGAGGAAAAGCAGCCGCTTCAAGTGCGTCTCCTGGCGGTGGTGAGGGGATCCATCTCCGCCCCCAATTTGCCGATCGAAAGCGTTTTCTCTCTTTTTTTCTTCTTTCTGCTGGGATTTCCGGGATCGCGAAATGTTCCTTCTTAGAAATATTTCCTTGGATGTAGGTTTTAGTTCAGCGTCACATTGTTCTTCATCCTTCAGATTTCTTCTAGCCATGAAAAATTAGGGATTTCAAAATAACATCATGTGATTTCTTTATTTATTTTGTTAAGAATATATAACAACTAAAAAAAATTCCCCAGTTTGGTAAAAAATAAATAAATCTATTTTAGTTTGTTAAGGGTGGAATCTCATTTGAAGTATTGTTTACGCTTCTTTAAGTAAAGGCCTTCAGGTCTAAATAAATTATGACGAAGGATCTAAGGATCTGAAAAGGAGGTATAATTATTGTATTTTTTCTCATAATAAAATTTTAAATTGAGGATGATTTTTGAAGAATATTAATTTCAAACAGCTACAATAAATAATCTATATCAACAAGTATGTTTGACTCATTTTTTTTGTCAGATATTGACAAATTTGGTTAAAAATTATAATGTAGTGGTATTATAGCACCCCTTTGTAGCATTGACCCTATTGATTAAAGCTTATTTCTTGGAATATGTAAACTTTTTTATTAATTATAATTTTTTTATATATGAAGTCACGATTAAAGGGATAAAACTTTAACTCCATTGACGATATATATATGTATGAAATCATGGTTAAAAGGATAAAACTAAAATATATCATCAAGGACAAAATCTTATTCTTTTCCTCTCTTTTTTCTCGAAATAGAATTATTTTGTGAGGTCTGGTCTTCATAGTGAAGTATGCAGAAAACTCCACATCATCATCTCACTCACGGAGTGAGCGGTCCAAAAGGGCAGCAAGTGAAGTGAAGCTGGTGGTCACAAACTCCACATCACTTGCTGACCTCCAATTCCTCCATGGATCAGATGAGCCACAGTAATCAATTTCTTCTTTTTTTATATTAAAAAATAACATCTGTCTGCCTCATTCATATTCTTTTAATTATCATCATCACATATTCTTTCTTGTGGATTGGGATCGAAGGAAAGGGAAAAGAAAAAAAAGGTAGGAAGGAAGGAGGCCAATTAGAAGGCTCTCCCTCACTCCAGCATTGGATGTTTCCTAAGTCTATCCTGGATTTGAATCTCTGATGGATAGATTTGGAAGCCCCACTCATCCATCCATTCTTTCAAATTTTCAACCCTTTTTAATTATTTGGATAATATCATTGCAACTCTCCTCTCCACCTATTTTTTTCTGGCAAAAAAAAAAAATCACATATTAGGCACTTAGGATGAGTCTTTATTCCGTTGACCATATTATTATCAGCCAATAACCTTTATAGTGATAGTAATTAGTAAAAGATAAGACATTGATCTTTATAGCGGAGCATATAACATTAAAAAAAATTGCATAAATTTCTAAAGAATACATTTTATGTAGAATTTGATATTAGTGCAAAAAATGATGAGATAACATCCATCTAGTATGATTCATCAAGAATACATGTATTTTCTTTTTTTTAATAAAAAAGAAAAAGAAAAAGAAGGGATTAGCCAGCTCTGATTGGGTCCCACGAGCCTTCACCCCCTCAACTCACATGCCCACTCAACTCCTTCCCCACCCTCTCCATTCCCTTCCCTTTTCTTTCGTTGCCCCCCTATTAATGAAGGGCCATGGCCAGCCAATCAAGCAGGGAGAATGAGCAGAGCAGATAGATAGATGAGTGGGAATTTGGCATAATCTGGCCCTCCTTCGCTCCATTTCTTCTTCTTCCACTTCCCCAGCTTTGGTTTCTCAATCCCTGCAAGAAAAAAAGAAGAAGAAGGAGAGTTTGGTTCGGATCGTCATCAGCTGAAGGAGAGATCATGGAAGCGGAGGTGGAAGATGATGCCTTCTTTGCAGATCTCAGCAAGCAGATTGCCCTCCTCATCATGGATGAGGAGGAAGAGGAGGAGGAGTTTGAGTTAGGGTTCCCCCTGCAGCGCCCACATCTTCTTCATCGTCATCATCAGCAGCAGCAGGTCAGGTTTTCTCTGTTCCTCCTGCGGAAGACGACGATAAATATTTCTCCCCCCTTAACCTTTTGATCGTTTTACATATTTATCTTTTTTTAATTTTTGCAAAAATAAACAAGTAACTTTTATTTGAAAGAATTTAAATTTTATTAAAAGTTAATATAAAATATTGATTCAGATTGCGCTTAAAAATGAATACTAGTTATATATATATATTTAAATAATAATTAAAAATAAAATAAAAATATGCCTATTACGGTGGTAGAATGTTAAAAAATAATTTTTGAGGGCAGGCAACGCAGATGGCATACGAGTTGGCCATAATTAATTGGTCGTCCCGTGAGCCACGTTGGAACGTACTCATCATGTCACCAGATTTGGCATGTCACAGCTTTTACTGGACGAACCACCTGCCTCTTTGATTGTTTCATTTGGAAACCCAACCTGATAAAATAAATAAACGTCGGTCATCGTTCTCGCGTGCAGGGTTTCCTCCTCCTCCCTCTCGTGCCCCAAGTGATGGTGCCTCCGGCCGCACCCCCACCGCCTTATGTCCTGGAGATGCCCTTCCCAAGGGAATCCATCGCATGCAAAGGGACGGGCGTCTTCATCCCTCGCTCCTCCGATGCACCCGCAGCGAGGAGGAAGAATAAGTCGAGGAGATCAACCGTCCACCCATCGATGGACGGCGGTAGGAAGCACAGCAAGGAGCCCCTCCGCAGAGCAACAAACGGGAATCCCTCCTAACTGAGAGGGGCAAATACGACATTAACCATTCAATCACTAACTAACTCCTGTGTCGTGATCGATTTGTAAGTTAATTAAGGACGACTGCCGTTGCTCTCTCTTAGCTGGCTTAAACATCGTGCGTGTTTTTTATTCTTGAAATATATCAAATAAATTGAAGAAAAATAAAAAATTATCCCCCCAAGTATAAAAACAAACCGAAACGATAAGGAGACTGCTGCTTGCAGCTCCATGGCGCTGAAGCCGAACCTTGATGCCTACGGCGCCTTCGTCGACACCGACCTCCATCTCCGCCCTCCTCCTCCTCCTGCCTCTCCCGATCACCCCGCTCCCCCTCTTCATGGCCTCACCTTCGCGGTCAAAGACATGCACGCTTCCTCCTCCTCCGCTTCCGTTTCTGTGATGATAGTATTCGCCTTTGTTTTGCTAGTTCTTGATCTTGCTGCGGCCTGCTGATGCTGCGTGCTGATGCAGATTTGACATCTCTAGATCTTTCCGCTGTCTGCTCACGCTGTGTGCTGATGCAGATTCGACATCTCCGGCCGCGTCGCCGGGTTTGGGAACCCCGATTGGGCGAGGACCCACAGGGCGGCGCTCTCCACGGCTCCCGTCGTTTTGGCCGTCCTTAAAGCCGGCGCTACCTGTGTGGGTAAAACTGTGATGGACGAGATGGCATATAGGTTTGTTTTTCCTGAAATTTTATCGAAGCGGATGGATACCAAAATTTTGGTCCGTTCTGTCATCGTAAAAAGCACCGGATTTTGACCCTCCTTTTTTTTCCCCTCTTTCAGCATCAATGGTGAAAACTATCATTACGGCACGCCCACTAATCCATGTGCTCCGGATAGAGTCCCAGGAGGATCGTCTAGTGGATCTGCTGTTGCGGTTGCCGCAAATCTTGCTGATTTTTCTTTAGGTTTTCACCCAAAACTCCTTAAAAAATAGTCATTCTTTACTTTGTGCTTTTTCCTCTAATAATATTATTCCTTTATATCTGTTAGTTTTTGCAAATGAAACTACTTAACCGTATCTTTTAGTGTTGCTAAATGCGTGAATATTTGCGACTAATTGTGTTGAACCTGAACGAGGCAAAATAGGTCTCGCCTGTTTCATTATTTAGTGCAACTACCCATGGTATTAGATAGTGGGCAATGTTGATGCGCACGATCAAGAAACAATTTGTCTAGCCTCTTTTGTGACATCATTTTATATGAGATATGAACATCATGTTGATGGCTAACTGATACTGTTCCTTTATGTTTTCTTAGGAACTGATACTGGTGGAAGTGTCAGGGTGCCTGCTGCTTACTGTGGAATCTTTGGTTTACGACCATCACATGGTATTGTATCTGAAACAGGAGTTATCCCGATGGCACAGAGCTTTGACACTGTAGGTATGTGATATCCTACAATAGTTACCAGGACGTTCAGGTTAATTAGTCCTTTGAAGTGGACCAATGTAAAATCCCAATTATCCATTTTACACTTATAGATCAAAATTGTGAACTACTGATTGATGATAATCCAATATACTAATTGTAAGATGATGACAGAGTAAGAAAATCGACAACTATATACCTATCTTCACATTCTCACATGTTTTTTAAATTTTATGTTCTAATCTTATGCAGGAAACATGGCATAAAAATCCAGAAATTTGTCATACGAAAAACACCTGGAATTTCATTATGCTTCCATGCAGTAGTTTGATTAATATCAAATCTTCCTATCTGCTTATTTTTCTTTTTTCAATTTTGTGTTCACATCCTTAGCTATTTAAGTCTGTCACTCCCTGTCGTCAGGATGGTTTGCTAGAGACCCTGTGACCTTGGCTCAAGTAGGTCAAGTCATTCTGCCGTCATCTCATGATCCTGCCATGCCACCTACTCGTGTTGTTATTCCTGAAGATTGCTTCCAATATTTGTCTTCTCCCAGTGACCAAATCTCACGAATTCTCAAAAAATCCATAGAGAAGACATTTGGCTGTAAGTTATTCTCTTAGTAAATTAGTTTCAACACCCGTCATCTGAGAATATGCGTTCTCTCCTTTTCTTCTGTTGCTGAAATAACAAACTCATGCAGCTAGTACACTGCACAGTGAAAATCTTGGTGACTACATTTACCATAATGTTCCAAGTTTGCGGAGGTTTATAAGTAGCTTCCCAGAAAATCAAGCATCTACGTTACCTGTCCTGGGTGCTCTCTCACATGCTATGCGTTTGCTTCAAAGGTTCAACATTATCATCAACTTTTTTGATTTGACAATTTATGGCGAAGTATGGAGTAAAGTTATTCATGTCTAGCTTCTCTGGTTTTTATCATATTCCCATGAACTACGAAATTGGTATGGTGGTTAATTACCCACTATAGAGACGGTTCAGTAATTACTCATGCTGCCATGCAGACAACTCCTTTGAACTATAACTTAATTTTTGAAGTATGCTCTGTGTAATGTGAAATCTAGAATGAGAAGTTCATGAGAGCTCTGCACACTAATAAGGCACGTTGATGAGTTGTAACGGCCACTCATGGTTTATATGCATTCTTCTGCATTGTAAATTCAAGATCCTTCCATTTTATAGTTGCTGGAAAATAATTGTCAGCACTTGGAAACTAATGTAAAATTGTTGGACTTCTATCACACATGAAGAAAGATTTTCAGAACATAAAATCAATAATCTGGTACGTCTGGAGGAAATCAATATTTCAGCATCCAGCATATTTTCCATTTATGTTTTTCTTGTATGTCATTGTGATGAGCTAACTGTTTTTATAAACCATAGTGGAAAGTAAATAGTGAAAAGATGATTTTAACTGTGCCCGATTTAATAGGTGGACACATAATTATTGCTCTATCTTACTGTTAATATGCATTTAAGAACATAACTCAAAATGGCTGCTCAAAAACAAATTCCACTGTTATGTGGTAGGATTCTACAAGTGTCAAGTGACATCAGGCAATCTGCAGGCACATCAGTAGACTATTATGTATGGTTTTGTTCTAATAAGGATGAAGATAACATATCTTCCTAAATCTCAAATCAAGCCATCATATCTGTGTGAACTGAGTTCGGAAATTTATATGATTCCTTGCCTTTGGATAAAGCTCTTTCTGATTGAAAAAAATTTAATTGGTGATTGTTGTATCTCTGTATGATTAAGAAATTTGTATCTTTCTTTTTCTTTCGATTTATTGAATAATGAGCTCAAAATTGTTCATAATATCCTTGAGTTTTTTAATCTTTTTCAACCTCCTGTTTTTAGGTACGAGTTCAAAACAAATCATGGTGATTGGTTGGTTTCGACAAAACCTGCTTTAGGTCCTGGAATACTTGAAAGAGTATCTGAAGCTCTTAGTGCAACATATGAGGATTTGGAGTTCTGTTATCCTATAAAGACTGAGCTTCAATCATCACTGTCTAATCTTTTGCAGGTAGCCCTCTTTCCCTATATGATGTTTCGTGTTCTTTGATATTTCATATTCTATGTATAGTAGAAAGAAGGTAAATTATATCCTTTTCTTTCCACGTCTTGTTCCAGATCCTTTTATAATTGGCAAGAAACTATCATTGTCTCTAAATTTGCAGGAATTTATTTTGGGCCTTATTCGTGTCTAAACAATTTGGTTGACGTCTGCCAAATTAACATGTTTTTGATGTTCTTGTGGTACCAGAAAGAGACCTATGGGTTTGTTACTTCAAAAAGGAATATGGATATGTTACTGATGTATTATTTATAAATAACCATTGACTATACAAATATGCACCAAAAAAACAAAATATTTCCTTCAGTCTTAAGACTTGGCTGATCAATCTGGAAATCAAAACTAACTAAAATAAAGTCGACTGTTTTTCTTCAGGTAAGCTTGTTTGTGATTCCTACAGAAGTCCTTATTCTTATGTCCTATCCTTAACTTTTTCTTGTAGGACAATGGAGTTCTTGCACTACCTACGATTCCCGGAGCTCCTCCTAAAATAAACATGGATGTAGAGGAGCTCAATAGTTTTCGTGCTAAAGCATTTTCCTTGCTTTCTATTGCTGGAATGTCTGGATTTTGTCAGGTAATTCATCTTATGCATCCTCAATAATTTCAGATTACTATTGAAGTTTAAACCGCCAGTTGGATAGTGTATACTACCTAACATGTATTTACCAATATACTGTTAGACAAGACGGCCCTAGCGTGAAAAGTAATCGACAAGAGAAAAATAGGGGAGAAAGTGAGAACTAATGCACATATCGCACCAGATGGTATATGGTCGACAAGAGTTGCCCGTATCCACAGCCATAAGGATTTTTTTTCTATTTTATTATTTACCGTAGTATAATTACAAAGTATAGTCACCTTGAGGCTAGGGCAAAACATAGGTAAACCAACGTCAAAAAGTTATGCAAACGTCTCCAATGAATGATTCATCTAACCTTTGACTTGATTCAAACATATACGTTCTATGTTGCTCTACATGGTGTAAACTACTCGAAACTAAACTCCATATTTCTATCATATATCAATATCGATAGAAGCAGTTAAGAAGATACTTACTGTTTGCATCATGATTGCAGATTACCATTCCACTAGGAGTGCACGATGACATTCCTGTCTCCGTTTCCTTTGTATCAAGACATGGTGCTGATCACCTTCTTCTTAATCTTGCCCAAACACTTCATGGTGCTCTTAAGGAGCAAGCAAGCATAGCCTGGGAAGGTGGCCACTGAGTTATATGTTTTGCTGATGTGTATCAACCAAAGATGTTGTCTTGAGTCATTTTATGTATCTACTAAGTGTAAGTGTATGTTCTCAGTGCAAGTTTTTTTAGGTAATGAGTATTGAATCCATTAACTGAAGGAGCGAATACTTTATATATTCCACACTAATATAAATTATTTTAAACTTTTTAAAATTAAAATCGTTTACTAGGATGGTACGATACTGGCAACCTCTTATTTTAATTCTCAATTAATATGCACTTTTTTAATTTTTTAAGAAGCTCGTTTAAAAATAAATTTTAAATATCCGTATACATTAACAAAGGGAATGCCTATACTAATGTTAATTATTTTTAATATTTGTTGCGTCTGTTTTGATGATAAAGTTTTATAAATATAACTCTAAGAAGTGATGTTCGTTCTAAAAAATTAGGATTTCCAAGTTTTACAATTTACATCGTATAATAGAAAAAAAGGTGGATTCTATGTTCAAGTGAAGCAATTTGACACAGTTGGAGGTGTGATCTAATAAAATTTTTAATAGAAGAAAGTACGCCCGATATATAATGAGGACCGACATAAACTTCCCCTTCGCCAGGCGGTACCATGTAGAGCCGATATAAAATCCGACATAAACATGCAATAGAGAACATTTTGTGCTCGCGCAGGCGAAGCCGCTCTCCTCCAATCTTCCGCTCCGCACCCTCTTTCTTTCCACGATTGAGAAGCCGCGTTGCTTCCGACCCAGGCGCCTGTCCCCTCTGCATCTCCACTGCTGAACCTCCGCTCCTCACCGCCACCGCCGCTTCCCCGGCTGCGCTGAGCGAGGCGAGCCGTTCTGTGAACCAAAACGACGGCGGCACTGGCGGCGGCGGCGGCAGCGGCGGCGGCGGCGACTACGAAGGCGATGATTCAGGGGATGGATTCCGGGGCCGCATCCGCGAGTGAGGAGGATTCCTCGCTGTCGAAGCGCGTGGCCGACCGCTACCTCAAGCGCGAGGTGCTCGGCGAGGGTACCTATGGGGTCGTCTTCAAGGCCATCGATACCAAGGCAAGTCGGTCGATTGCTTTCTTTTGATTTCTGACTCAGATCGTTGCCCAATCGTGGTTGAAGGTCTTGGACGTTTGGATTAGGGTTTAGAGCTGATTTTAGATTCTTGTTTGGGTCAAAAAGGAATAATTTTTTTATTCAGGAATCCCTGCATTCTAGTTATTTGGTGCGCTGATAGTTTATTACCCCTCCACACTTCGCCCGATGCTGTAGATGGCTTTTCAATTGGAAGGAGAGCGTGGTGCTGTCTGTCCAATTGTTGATTCTGTGCATTTTCCTTGTTTATTGCTTTGCTTTGGAAGGAAGAGACTATGTTTAACATTATAGTTCGTTGCAACATGTATTTAAGTTATATATTGTATTCGCAAGTCATTGGTACCGTTGTCAGTATGTATATTTTAGAACACATAGACAAACGTTATTTTATAGTATATTACATTGTCCAGATAGAGAGTCCTTGAGATCTTACTATCCTGAAAGTAGTAAGGGGAAATATTTACACGATTTTTTACTATGGCTGGCACTCGAGGTGTTGTATCTGTCATGATTAAGTAGCGTAATTGGGTTGTAATAGTTTTAATTCGGGTCAGCTTGAGCCTGAAGGTCAGTCAGATCCAGAAAATTAAGGTTGTTAGTGACTTTATTTTTGTTGGTTTAGTTGAACAGTCACTTTTGCTATATTGATTTTGTTATGTGCTGAGATTAAACATATTTGAGGAGTCAAAAGTGTCATTTTGCTGGTCATATCCGATATACTAGTGTCAACTAGATCATATGAATGCGTATATCCATTATGATACTGTAAAAGATTGTTGAATTGGTGAAGATTGGCCAAACTAATGTTTCTTTGATTATAAAGGCCTGAAATATCTCCATAGAGAATTTTTATTATTCCATTTCTTCTCAAATCTTCTGTTCCTCTTTGAATAGTTGCATGGATTTTGATTGTTTGGTTTTAGCTAATTTTGTTTAGACTGAAACTAGTATCCTACTGTTTTCTCTGTCACAGCTATTGTCTATATGTTTCATTGAAAGTAGATACAAGACTACATACTGCCATGTCTCCTTGTCCCATTAAAAATATTGTTATTCGTCAGTTAGTATACCTTAGTCTTAATGTACTAGATTATGCTTTCTTGTTCTGTAGTTTAGGACATGATCTTAAATCGTATGTTCTAATTTATTCATCTCAGGTTTGGGTGTTCTTCCTTATTTAGCTTATACTTAACTTAATTCTTTGTTATATGAATTATTATTTCACTTTTTTCTGGTCTAGAATATCCTCATATCAGCAACACTTGTTTCTCTATTTTAAGCTTTGACGTTTATGTGAACTTATAATTCTATGATGGAGAAAGTTATGGCCCTTAGATTATATTTATTTGTAGTCACTAAATTTGATCCAGAAAGCCTTCAAATATACTCCTCTTTAGAAGTCATTTCTTGGCTTCTCATTTTATACAATTACATGTGAAGTAAGTCATTAGAATATTCTAAGCTAACACACTATGAGGTTTTACAGACTGGACAAACAGTTGCAATAAAGAAAATCAGACTTGGAAAGTACAAAGAAGGTGTAAACTTCACTGCTCTTAGGGAAATTAAATTGCTCAAGGAGATTAAGGATCCAAATATTATTGAGTTAATTGATGCTTTCCCTCACAAGGGTAACTTGCATCTTGTATTTGAGTTTATGGAGAGCGATTTAGAGGCTGTCATTCGTGATCGAAATATTGTCCTGTCTCCGGCTGACACAAAATCATATCTTCAAATGACATTAAAAGGACTTGCTTGCTGCCATAAAAAATGGGTTGTACACAGGTATTGTCTTCTCTATGTTTACTATTTCCTTCTAGCAAAATTTAATCTGATTTGCTAATGCACCAGAGATATGAAGCCAAACAATCTACTCATTGCTGCTGATGGACAGCTTAAGCTTGCAGACTTTGGTCTTGCACGCACCTTCGGCAGCCCAGATCGCAAACTGACTCACCAGGTTTTTGTTTGATTTTGCATATACTTCTAATTGATTAACTAATGTGATTTCAGGTCATTTATATGTAGTATGTTTTATCAATTAGTTAGGCATTTCTGTCAAGACTTGAGATAAATATATGGGAACTGGAAATGCCGTAATGAGGCAATAAATCAGTTTTGTTTTCATCGGCTTACTGATCTGTAGTGTCTCAGTATCTTTTTTCTGTTTATAATCATTAATGATTAATTTTAACATAAATGCTGATAATTTCAACTGCTTTATTATCTGAGGCAGATGCATGATATTGATTTTTACAGTTGTCTCTTTTCAAAGTGTTAAAGTTAATTGTAGATCATAATTTATATGGATCATATCAGAGTGCTACACGAACATCTTAAGCTTCCTGCAGCAGATTGCTTTGAGTATCACACAAGTTTACAGATATATATTTTAGTGCTATTTTGTGGTTCCTTCTGTATATGTGATTGTCTGCGTTCCTGTTTTCTGGTGTATCAGTCAATCAATTGGCAATTTGTTAAGCACCAAAGTTACGTAGTTGGATTTTTAACTGTAAACTTCTTGCAAAGAGGTGACTGTTCTCACCAACACCCATCATCTATGCCACAATAAGCAAGAGAATCCACATTTATGGAGCATTTGCAGGACTTGTTTATCCTACAACCACCAAAATCTTTCTTCAAAATTTAATTTTCCTGCAACCATTTATGGAGCAGAATCCACATTTAGCGACAATTTTGACCTAACTAATATTTAAGCTCATATGGTGGTAGAGTATTTGAATATTGTAAAGAAGGTGACCTTCCTGAGCTCCAAAGGTATATCAAGGCTGGTGTTTTTGTTATTAATAATCTAGTATTCAATAATCCTTTGGAGGCTTCGTGTCTTAATATTGTCCTATATTTTAATATTTTATATCTTCTCTTTATACTGGGATAGCTGTCTCTAAATTAGTTAACCTTTCATTAATGCTAAAAAACCTCATTGTGTTTACTGTTCAAAGCTAGTTTGTTGAAAAGGAAAAGTCAAGTTAATATAAACTATATCTTTTACATTGTAGGTTTTTGCACGTTGGTACAGAGCACCTGAGCTGCTGTATGGGGCCAAACAATATGGAGCTGCAGTGGATGTGTGGGCTGCAGGTTGTATATTTGCTGAGCTACTTCTTAGACGGCCCTTTATGCAGGTCTGACTAGCGCTATTATTAATAAATTCCCTAATATCTGAATTGCACTTTTCTTGAGGCATTTGTTTTCTATCAGATAGCAAGTTCATACTTCGTTATGTTTGCTTAGTTCTGAGACGTCATATATTTTACTTGCCTAACAATGATAGAAGAAAACTAAGATACTTTTCATGATGTCTGATAATAACTGATCTCTGATGGTTATGAACTCTGCTGTACCCACTTGCACGTCTTCTATGTTGTTAGACACAGAAATTAGTGTGGAATTTTGCTGCTTCAGCAAAACATTTTTTCAATCTAATTGGTACAGTTATTGTATAATATTCTTGTCAGTAAACATTTATAAAGTCCGGCAATATTCACTTCAAGGACAGGTTTGAGAGTTTTTTTACTATTCTCACCGTATCTTATTGTTCTTGTTTGTTAATGTGTAACCAACCATCTAAAGAATCTTCTGATGACAGCATAAATCAAGTGAAAACTTCATTATTGCCCTCTTCTTTGTGGTTTTTCTTGCACCATCTTCTCTGGCAATGATTTTTTATACTGCCTCAACTTCTCTGGCAAATTAAGCACTTTCCTTCCCTCTCAATTCTTTCAGATTTAGGTTGGATTTGTAGGTTCCAGTTAGAGGTTTTCTTCTTTTTTATTTCAATTTTGATAGGGTATTCGGATGGTTTGTGGACAATGTTGGGGATTTGGGTGATGGTTTGAAGTAGGATATGTAGTGAGGTCTAAGGCCAAGCATGAGAGAAGAAAAGAGGTTGAGAAAAGGAGAAGAAGGGGAAGGAGTTAGGAGAGGTGTGCTGTCAGAAGATGAGAGGAAGAAGGTGGAGAGGAGATAATCGGTGGTAAGAATTCAACTTTTGGCCTTATACAGGTCCTGGTCCGTCAGTAACATTGTATGATATACTTGGTTGTCCTTTATGTGATTGGTCCATGTCAATCAGTCAATACTGTGCCCATTTCCTCCGGTCTAACCTCATAATATAATTCTTGTTGTCCTGTAAAATTGTCATACTTCGAATATATTACCCTCCCTGTCAGCAAGTAAAAAGATAAAAATAGACTAGAACAAAATCATCTAGACCTCAATGCATTTATTAGCCTTTTCTGGTATTTATCATCTTTATCTTTGAATACTCCCAGCGTTACATAAATTATGAAGCATTATGGCGGCCTTGCTGATATAATTTGGGTATGTGCAGATTGTTCATGATAGGCTCTATTTTGCAGGGCACAAGTGACATCGACCAACTTGGAAAGATTTTTGCAGCTTTTGGAACTCCCAAGCCATCTCAATGGCCAGATATGGTTTGCCTTCCAGATTACGTCGAATACCAATATGTTCCGGCACCTCCATTGAGAACACTTTTTCCAATGGCCAGCGACGATGCTGTGGATTTATTGTCAAGGATGTTCACGTATGATCCCAAGGCAAGGATAACAGCACAACAGGCTTTAGAGCACAGGCATGTGCAGTGCAGCTTAATTTTTATCGCAGATAAAAAGTTTTTTTTCCCTTCTTTTTTGCCGAGATTTGATTTTTCAACGTGGAAATTAGGTACTTTTCATCGGTACCTGCACCAACAAAGCCATCTTTGCTCCCGCGGCCGCCGCCGAAGGGGGACTCACAAAGTCACATGCCACCTGATTTGCATTCACAGGAAGGTCCTGTTGTATTATCTCCACAAAGGAAGCAGAGAAGGGTTAGCCTTAGTAATGACGGAATGGAAGGAAACCCGTTCCAGATAGATAAACACGTCAAGGAAGTGAGAGATTCAGCTGGAGCTTCTTGCCAGAGTGACACTATGCCGATGTCAATAGACTTGGGAGTTGTGTTCGGTTCACGGCCACCTCCCAGGCCAACTTTGAACAGGTAATGAAGTAATGGCTTGCTGCATTTATCTTACACTAAAAATCTTAGGCCTTTTTAGCGTTTTTTTATCCCCTCTTCTTGTAAGAGTTTGTTTTGAAGCTCTCTCTCTTTTTAGGTATAAGTTTATTTTTCTAAAGATGCCCGTTTTTGCAGTGCTGATAGGACGGTCTTAAAGAGAAAACTAGATTTGGATCCCGAGTTCGAGTACCATCAGCGGGAGTAGATTTGTCAATCTCGAGGAAAGTTATACGATCCTAATCAGTATGTAGTATGCATATTAAGATTAAAAAACCTTCCTTTAGGTCAAGCTTTTTTGAGCTCATTTGTGGGGGAGTGACAACCAGCAGCGGCCGCAGTGCAAAAAGATGCGATTGGGAGGAGGATGGAGCGGATAATTAATTACGCAGGAAGAACAAGACAAGATAAGCCACTTGCAAACGAACTTGTAATCTTATTCAATCTATATTTTTTTTTTGGTGTGATATAAAGGTGATAGCATAGGCTGATACATTGCAACTACGATCAATGTGCTGATTGGATTCTGCATTGCAGAGGGAGAGAGTAGTCGTTTGGTAAAATTAATGGAGCGATTCAACTGACCTGCAAAAGTCTTTTACTTTCAGTTCCAAGGATGTGTTTTGTTCCCTTTTTCTTTTTATCTTCCTTCTGTACCTGGAAATCTGGGTTTGTCTCTCAAATCAATATTTGGCCAGGAGGTTCCCTTTTCTTCATTTCTTTTATAATCAAAGTGCGGTTTTGATCTTTTTCAACGAGTCTTATATTTATGGTTCAGTATATTATGTATATTGAAATGGCAGCGAGAGATGTTCCTACATGGTTTTGCTTTGCTGTTTCTTTTGTTGCCTTTGGGCATCGTAGATATTGTTTATGTTTTGCCAGGATGCGACTTGCTGTTTTTGATCTTATTTTAGAAAACAAATTGTTTACATCGCACTTGCATCATCCCCGAATCATAAATCTGGCGTTCTGGGAAACCATAGAATTATTTAATAAACAAGCTTACTTAGCAAGCGATATATCCCATAAGCTATTTTTATCTTTAAAAATTATATATATACACACAGACTTCCAATTTATTTAATAAAATATTTTATCATGTTCCTCAATCTCGAGGGCGAAGGGTTTCCTTTCGTGTCACGTTCTAATCCCTCCTCGAGCAGCACAACATTTTAATTGCAGGATGATCCGGAGAACTTTAAATTTTATAGAGAAAAAGATGATTTCTCATATTTTTATTAGAAAGTTTGCATTAGTTTTTATTAAAAGAAAGTGTTTTTATGAAAAAAATCTGATAAAAGTTTAGGATATCACAGTCTTAGGATATTTAAATTATACTTATCTGATCCCATCGATCTTAAGACGTACTATAGAAGATTAAATGGATGCAATACTTCAGCTCAAAATGACAAAAATGTAAGACTAGGCTTAGTAAAAATGATGCTCATCATCATTCTTAAAATGTAACCATAATATTAAATAGAATGAGGTAAAGAAATGTTGTTGATGAACGTCTAAATTGGGCGTGACCTGACTGACAAAGGGGTTAGACTGGTTATAAAAAAAATAAAAATTCTTAATATTCAGCAAGAAATAATTATTTTTATCTCTTCAAAACACTCAGCAAGCATTTTTATCTCACATAACTACTGTTCAAAGATGCATTTTTTTATCACATTAATATATATATATATATATATACTGTAACAATGGCATTAGGAGAATAATTCTCATGGAACGAATGCACGCTGAAAGCTACTCAGCATTGTTTTAATAGAATCATAGCAAAATGTATCTTGATATGAGGTGTTCATTACGGCACTAGTGTGTTTTAAGGTTTAGTGATAATTCAAAGAAAAACTTAGGAGAAGAATTCTCATGGAACGAGTGCACGCTGAAAGCTACTGAGCATTATTTTAATAGAATCATAGCAGAATGTATCTTGTTATGAGGTGTTCATTATGGCACTAGTCTGTTTTAAGCTTCCATTTTTTCCATTCCAACTTTCCCACCAAATATATGAATAGCAAGAAGAGTCAGTCGTCCATCTCAATGACTTTTACTTTAATAGTCAAATGGAAATTATGAAGTCTCCCAAAAAAAAGCATTGAGAGACTTGACTTGGAGGTTGCATGCAGGATGAGCATGATAATAATAATAGTATGTTGAACTTAGATCAGATGTGGTGAAATAAAAAAAAAAGGCCCTTTACATAATAAACTCCATGCTTTAATCCTGTCAAAATTTGGTTGGTTGGTGTTCTTGATGGACTACCTTTAACACTTTATGGGTAAATATTTTAGTGTAATCTATAAGTGCATTTCATTTGTATGACTGGGTGGATTTTAGATTTTTTTTTCCTTTGAAGCCTAATTTTATTCCAATCAAATACAACGTCATTTTTATATTACCACATTTATTTGAGCAAGATTATTTCTCTAAAAATAATATTTCATGCATTTGGTTTGTAAATTTAATTTCTGTTCTAATCAAATTTAATGTTATTTTCATAATGATCATTTACCTGAGATGCAGTTAAACAATTAGAATAATTAGTTATTAATTATCAAATTAAGATGCATCCTTGGAAATGCTCAACTACAAATATAATCAGTTTTATAATCTAACACACACTAAGAAGGTATGTTCTTGTTTCCCAATTGAGCAAGGAATGAACATAGAAATAAATATATGAATAAAAAGGCATCCACCAACTTTCCTAACTAAAAAAAGAAAAGAAAAGAAAAGGCTATTGTTTGTTCAAACTCCAAGCCAACAATGACATCAAAAGTTTTCCTCAATCCATAGGAAGCTTGTTGATAAGCTGAGCATTTATAGAACCACAAACACCCCCTTCAAAATCAATAGAAATGCTTCCAAGCAAACAACACATCCAGGTCTTGTTCACTTCCTTAACCACTGGATAAGCTCTAAAAGTAGATGAGATGATTCCATTTTTGTGTCCATGTACCCCCTTAGTCAAGACAATTTCTTTTTTTTTATGATTTTAAATTTAGTAGTGTGGCCCCCTATTATTTTTTTAATTTTGAAAAATTATTTAATTAGCTCTTCTATTTTATTTTCTCTAATTTAACCATTGAGGTTGGCATCTAATTTTGTTGCCTTCCTTAAATTGGCGACAAGATAAGGTAAAGATGGATGATTCAAAAGCATCTACTTTTAAATTTAATGTAGGCCCTATTTTTTTTCTATAAAAAAGAGTGAATATAGCTCATTGTTTATTTTACTCAATTTGACAAATGTTAGTTTATGGGATCATTCAAATGTGGCCCCTATTTATACTCTCAATTTGATCTATATAATTTAAAATTTAAAGAATAAGGTGAGCAAAAGTTTAATCTTATTTTGGTTAGAATGATTAAACAGTTATTAATTTTAATATTTATTAAAGTTTAAAAAATTTAAAGAATATTTTTTACTAAAATGAGCCCGAAAGTAAGAATTTAACCTTCTAATGAGAGCAGAGCTATGCCTGGTTGAAATCCAACTATTTCGACTATACTATTTTATTGATAAGTAAAATACTGATTAATTTTATTTAAAAAGTAGGTTATTAATCATAGAATATGTGCTCCTTTGGACAACATTAAAATCAAAGTCATTTACTATGAGCAGTCTCTTTGGACAACATTAAAATCAAATTCTAACCCCCCTAACTAGATTCTAACCCTTGAGAAGAAGGGGCTTTTGATACTCCTTTTACAGTTCCTCTATGTCCATGGCCACAGTGCAGGACTATAAATACATTACCAAGCTCAAGGAGTTTTTGCCCTCCAAGAGCCAAAAAAAGTAATTAATACTTAGAATGAAGCGAGGAAGGGGCTCCTCCTCCCTCCTCTGTTCCTTCTCCTTGCTGTGCCTCTTATCCTTCCTTGGGGCTCACAAATGCCGAGGCCTCCCTCTGCTTCGACAGGGGGACGCCCTCAACAAGCTCGTCTTCGACGTCTCCAAGCTCCAAAAAGTCGTTGCCGGCCGCAATGGCCTCCCCCCCGTGTTCGCCACCGAGCTCTTCTCGGATGACAACGCGCACATGGACTACGGGCGGAAGGCCGACGACAAGATCGATAAGCTCCCCGGCCAGCCCGCCGGCGTGGACTTCGACCAGTACGCCGGGTACGTCACGGTCGACGGCGGCACCGGTCGGGCTCTCTTCTACTACTTCGCCGAGGCCGCCGGAGCCGACAAGGCCTCCAAGCCGCTGCTCCTCTGGCTCAATGGAGGTACGACGTGGAATCGAACGCGACGCTTCTTGTAGCCCCGGCGATCTGATTGATTAATTTCCTCTCTCTATCTCTCTCTCTCTGCTTGAAGGTCCGGGGTGCTCGTCGTTCGGCTACGGGGCGATGGAGGAGCTCGGTCCGTTTCGCGTCCTGAGCGACGGCAAGACGCTGTTCAGGAACCCCTACGCTTGGAACGCAGGTTTGCAGCGACTTGTCGAACAGGATTCTTGATGAAGGAGGTCGGATTTGATCGAGATCTTTGGGTTTCCTTTTTTTTTTTTTTTCTTTTTTGAAGTGGCGAACGTGCTGTTCTTGGAGAGCCCGGCCGGCGTGGGGTTCTCCTACTCGAACACGACGGCGGACTATAACAGCAGCGGCGACTCGAGGACTGCGGCGGACGCGTATGTCTTCCTGGTGAATTGGATGGAGCGGTTCCCGGAGTACAAGGGCCGGGAATTCTACATCGCCGGCGAGAGCTACGCCGGCCACTACGTCCCCCAGCTCGCCGCCGCCATCCTCGCCCACAAGAACCAGACCGCCATCAACCTCAAGGGCATCACGGTATCATCAATTCTCCTCCTTCCTCTCCTCGCTCGTCACGCTTGAGCAAACCCCAAGCCCCGGTGGTGCAGATCGGAAACGCGGTGATCGACGACGAGGCGGACGCGAAGGGGTTGTACGACTACTTCTGGACGCACGCGCTGATTTCGGATGCGACGAGGGACGCCATCTTCCGCAGCTGCAACTTCTCGCCGAACGCCACCGAGCAGTCGGCGGAGTGCAACCGGGCGCTGGAGGATGCCGGCACGGTGTTCGACGAGCTCGACATCTACAACATCTACGCGCCGCTGTGCTCGTCGGAGAAACTGACCGCCGTCCCCAAGACGCCCTCGGTCCGCCCGCACCTCCCCCCTGAACTCTGGCTCTACTTCTTCATCTATTCCCATCCGCAGTTCGATCGATAAGCATTTGATTTCTTTTTGCAGATCGATGAGTTTGATCCTTGCACCGACATTTATGTGAACGCATACTTGAACGATTTGGAGGTGCAGAAAGCGCTCCATGCCAACACAACCGGCCTCAAATACACATGGTCAGGCTGCAGGTATGAGCGATGCATTCTCTTCATCTCCCTCTCTCTCTCTCTTCTTCCTCCCCCTTCATGCTTTTAATTGATTGATGGTCGTTTGATGCACTTTAGACATTGCGGAAAATGTGATCTCATTAATTAAAGAAGGCCTATTTTTAGAGGGTATGCCACCGTAGGAGTTGAACAGGGACAAACTCCCTCCATCACTGATAACTGATTACTGATTACTGATTAAATTAAGGGGCAACCAGGAGTTGGGCATTCAATGCAAGATATGCCCTGCAGGAGGAAGCTTCTGCGGTCAGGACTGGGGGGATGAAAAGGAATCCCACAGGCCAATTAAAAGGATTCAACACGGCACAATATACTTCTTTAAATAATAAGGTTCCTTTGACCTACCGATTGATTGATAAATGGGTCCTCCACAGACTGGCATGCCCACCGAACTCGCAAATTATTATCCTTTGCAGCTCATTTTGACTTTTATGGAAGCCTTATTTCCGATGTTAAACCTTCCTGCTAATATTTTATTTAGGAAGGAAAGAGTTAGAAGAGTGCGAAAAGAGATTCCTACTTCTTAGTCACACAATATGGCCATGTGCTTCACTCCACGTCCATGTTCATTCCAGAGATTTTTGAGTCATTATGATTTAGGTAGGGCATACGAGTGGTTGGCCTATAAATCAGATTTAGACAAAGAGGGGAAATAGTAAACTAATAAGATGAGAATAGTTTTTGTGGACCATGCACTTGGAGTCGATTCACACTTTTTTTTCTTTCATGCCTCTAGCACTCAACAATGACAATAAACAAGTTTAAGTGCATCCAACCTTCCTTTCTCTTTCTCACTGTGAACTTTGCACTGTACCTTCCTCAAAGTACTAATAAGATGAAGATAAGTTTTACAAATTTAGGACCTCTATAATTATAACAGAGACTTTTGGAGTGATCATGATCCATCATTAATTAACTGATAACACCTACATACAGATATTTTAACAATATACGTTCAGTCATTGCTTGTGCCGCACGACACTCTTTCTCTCGTCTCTCCCTCTTGGTGAAGTAGAAAGATGTCAAACTAATTATTTAGGTAAGCAGATTTGATCCACAATCCCAAATCACATGGTTGGGTTAGGTTAGGCATGAAAGGATTATTTAAGGCGGCACCATTCTAAAGTTGGTTTAGAATCTCAAGTTTTACTCAGGGTGAATGGAAATTGTACTTGAATAATAAAAGTTCCAAGTCAACTGTGTGGTGCAAGTAAAAAAAGAGAGAGGTAATTTCAGGATAAGGAGGGCAATATAATTATACCAAAAATAATATATAATCTTTCTTTTCTAATTAGGGAGGAATAAAGCATTAGGCAAATAGTATCATCAACAAATTGACTTAGAAAGAAAAAAGAAGAAGAGGAACACCCTTCAATATGGGTCATTCCTAACAGTCTGCCATCATCATCCTTATAGGTGCATCTATATTTTTGGATTGAGGCACCCATCAATCATGCATAATTAATTGTGCTTTATATAAATAATAATACTCATCACTGCAATTTCAGTTAACTGTACATACTGTATAGTTCATTAATCAAAAGGGGGGTTTTCTATTGATAAAAACTGGGTTTTTTTTTCGGTGCAGCCAGGTGATACCAGTTTGGTTGAACAGCCCTTCTACAATTTTGCCAATTCTTCAGCAACTTTTAGATAGCGGTGTAAGAGTTTGGGTATACAGGTATTTATTTTAATTTTTTTTTAAAAATAAAATCTTCAGTATTACAATAATAAAAATAATATACATACGTATAAAACAGTGGTGACGTGGACGGTAGGGTTCCAGTGACTTCAAGCAGATACTCCCTCAACCTTCTAAAACTTCCAACTAAATCTGCATGGAGATCCTGGAAGATTAAAGATGAGGTAATTTACTTAATTTTTTAAACCGTGCTGCTTCTTCAGTGAGTTCATCATAATAATAATAGGAAGAAGTAAATGTAGGTGGGCGGATACACGACGGCGTACGGTGACGGGAAGCTGACGTTTGCGACGGTGAGGGGAGCAGGGCATGAGGTTCCAAGTTATCAGCCGGCTCGAGCTCTCCTCTACATCGACGCTTTTCTCAATTCCCTCCAACTCCCACCTAAATAATCATTATTAACCATCACTATTACTATTACTATTCAGAATCAACACGTGCTCCTTTAATCTCACGGAGCCCCCCCAATAAACATTTGTTGCCTCCCCCCAATTTATCCCCTTTTTTTTTAATCATCTCACGACGACGGCATTCACCCTCCACGTTTACCCCTGCCTCCGCCTCTCTAAATGATGGGACCCCTGCGCACAGCCGGCGGGTACAGCCGTCGGGTAATACGATCGGTCCGATTTAGAATTAATCCGAAAACACACGTTTCCCATGCTTCGCCGTGCACGCCGTGCCTAACAGTTTACCATCCCCCGACACGTCAGCAGAACTGCTGAACCGATGGGTACGATTGTGAGTGAGCTTTTTGAGAGTACGCTGAGACGGGATCTTACATTTATATACCTTGGAACTTTATAATTTGTTGGAGTGCATCCCTGAAATTTAACCTTCTAAGCAATCGGCATGTTATTAATATAAGGGTAGGTTTAAAAAGTTGAAGACTTGAGTGTAATTAAGTAACGGTGAGGTTCTAAATAAAAATATTTTTTTGAAGTTAATACATTATTTAATATTTTACCAACAAACTCGTTTCCAAATCTAACACGGCGTAGCGAGTCGCTACAAATTATGAGTCGCAGGCGCGACTCCCCCTCGCCGGCGCCTGCTCCTCCTTCGAACTCGACGACGACTCGGCTGGGGCAGTGAGGCGAGCGAGCGAGCGAGCGGAGGAGAGGGGGAGGGAGAGGGGGAGAGGGAGATGGCGGAGGGATTGGATTGGGAGTCGCTGACGGAGGCGACGTCGGGGGCGGTGGGGGCGTTGGTGAGCACCACCGCGCTCTACCCCCTCGACACCTGCAAGACCAAGTTCCAGGCGGAGGTCCGATCTCACGGCCAGCGCAAGTACAGGTCATCATCATCTTCTCTCCTCTAACCTATCGCCCTCCCCCTTCCCCCCTTTTTTCTCTCTTATTGTCATTTTTCTGGTGAAGGAAATGAGAAAAAAAAAAAGAAATCTCACCTTTGGATGGACTTGGTCGATTTTTTTTTTTTTTTTTGGGTATGCGAGTTGAACTGGTTGGCCCCTTTCTTACTGGTGATCTTAAGCTGCAAACTTGAGAAGTTAGTTTGGGTACTCATCTGGATCCGATCGCCCGATTGCTTGTTGGCTACTGATCTTTAATTTTTTTTAAAACATGATCTTTTGCTCGATTTGAGTAGTTTGGGATGAAGATGAAAAAAATCCTTTCTTCGATGAAGAAATGAGCCTCTGTTACTGATTTATACACTACTGTATGTTTTTGCAGAAATCGCTTGCTGATTAATATTTTTGTATTTTATCCTCTTCTGTGTGCTATTAAATTATCAGAGCCTGATGCTTAATATGGTATCAGTTTTTGGACTAGACACCTTACTGTATGAAAGAACATCGGGAATTAATTGTTTGTCTGCCATTTGTCGTGAATGATGGCCGGTATGCCTTTGCAATTAGCAATGCCTAACTCCCGAGTAATTGTATTTTAACATGTTTGGTCTATTTCTGTGTATCTCTTGGGTTGAAACATTTATGGTGTACCTCCATTATCTTATTCTTATAAGATGTTTCGAGATAAATACTACTATAAGAGTCAATATGTTGAATTCTAATTCTCAGAAAATAACATATCTCCTGACATTTAGGTAGTAGCTGATTCATAAAATTATCAGAGTTATATTTCTTTAGTTTATGCTAGAGTCTACAAGAGGTCTATTGCATTGGGTTTTACGGGTTGCATAGGCTTTCTGTGGACTATGTTCTCATTCTTGGAACCTCTATAATAATAAGCTAATAACAACTACATATTTGAGTGGTTTTATCTGTTGCCATGACATTAATAAAATAAGTTGATTTTCTAACAAAATAATCCAAATCATCGATTCTTACAGTCGTGATGTTTTTATTGTCTGAACTGGAAAGAAGAGGCTGAAAACTCAAGTAAGAAAAATGAGAGATGGCTGACAAAGAGGTCTACATGTATTATATAATCAAATTGGAATCTTATGCCTTACAAATTTCAAGTAGGAAATAGGTTGTTGTTTAAAAAGTTGTAAGTAACCAAATTTCTTAGAGAACCAATCTGGATCATATTCCTAGTCTATATTCTCTCTTCAAATTCAATTTATCTTTAAATCAGGGACATGCCCACCATAGGATGCAGCTTATAGTCTTATAATCCAGCAATATTAGAATAAATCATTGAGTGTGTAGTGGCCAGTCGTTTTTATTGTCAACAGATATTGAAGCTACTCTATTTTGCATGATACACATTAAGTAAACCCCATAATTAGCATTCAAGTCTAGACGTGTGCAGAGGGGACTATCTTATTTTTCTATTGTGCTTGACAACTAACTTGCTATACAATGTATATTGACTTAATTTTGTTGTCTTTTAGGAACCTTTCTGATGTCCTGTGGGAAGCAGTTTCTAAACGCCAATTTTATTCACTGTATCAAGGACTAGGCACCAAGAATCTGCAGTCATTCATCTCGCAGTTTGTTTATTTCTATACTTATAGCTATTTAAAACGAATGTATTTGAAAAGGAGTGGATCTAAAACTGTCGGAGCGAAAGCTAATTTGGTTGTTGCTGCTGCTGCTGGTGCTTGCACTGTTTTTGTAACTCAGGTAAGAGATTTATCTGCATCGTATTTGATTTTAGATCTTCATGTTATTAAGTAATTCTATTATGATCATTAGTTAAAGTTTTCTCTACCAAATTCTTACTAGTGAGATTTCTCATCTTTCCAGCCACTAGATACAGCATCTTCCAGAATGCAAACTAGTGCCTTTGGTAAGTCCAAGGGATTATGGGAAACTCTGTCAGAAGGAAATTGGAGGGAAGCATATGATGGTCTAGGCATATCTCTCCTACTGACAGCTAATCCGGCAATTCAGGTAGAATGCTTTGACTGGATCCAAATGTTATGTTGAATTGTTTCGAGAATAGTGGTCTCTATCCTAGATTAGGGTCTTTCGGTGAAACTAGAAAACATGCACGCAATAAAATTAGTTTATCTAGATGCCTACATTTTTAGTTTTATTTACTGGGTTTGTTACTTCATGGATAATTAAATCTTTCTCAAATCTATCGGATGCCCCTGTTATTGCATAGGCTGGACTTTCGCTCGAACACCATATTTTTCAAAGAATAACAGGAGTATATACTGCCAATTTATTTCTTGATTATTTATTATGTACTGTGCCACTTTGGGTCACTTTTTAACACTAACCTGGACCGTAATTCACAAGGAGCGTTTCCCCTGTATGCTCTGATGAAACTTTTCTATGATTCCCATGGGTCATACTTTTTTCTATTTCTATTCATCTTATACGTGCTATAAGTTTGTACTTTACTCTTGAATGTTCAGAAGTATGGTGGATAGTTAAATCAAATACTCCATCTGGTTTAATTCATTGAATAGAAACTACCAAAACTATTTTTCTTGTTCAGGTTCTAATGGAAACTCATTCATTGACACTTTTTTTCTTGTCTTGATAAAAATGTACAGTACACAGTCTTCGATCAGTTAAAGCAGAAGCTTCTGAGGCAACAAAGCAGTAATGCCATGACATCAGGCACGCATTCATCTTCATCCTCTCTTTCTGCCTTTTCAGCTTTTGTACTCGGGGCTATCTCAAAGAGTGCGGCAACTTTTTTGACATACCCGGCCATTAGGTTAGTTCCAACATCTGCCAGTAAATCATTCTTCTTTATGCTTCCATTCTCCTGCTACAGTTTCAAAGATCCCTTGCATTTACAAAATATCAACTTATTGAGTAGGTGCAAAGTCATGATTCAAGCAGCCGCAGAAGAAGAAGAGTCCAACAAAAGTACCCAATCGAGACTTCCCAAGACCATGGTGGGTGCTTTGTGTTCAATCTGGGGAAGAGAAGGGTTCCCCGGCTTCTTCAAAGGTTTGCATGCTCAGATTTTGAAAACTGTATTGAGCTCTGCCTTGCTGCTGATGATAAAGGAGAAGATTTCAAAGTACACATGGGTGGCAATACTTGCCCTTAGAAGATTTCTATCTGTTTCGCAGAAGAGAATCAAGACCTATTAGATGCATATTTAAGCTTCTGTCACGGTAACAAGGGTGACCCATGCTGAGCTGCCTAGATAGATATTTATGTTCTTATTTAAGAAACACAAGTTGGAAATTTTTGGCAGCCAATTGTCCGACATATTTATTTATTTATTAAGCTATCACCTAATCATGGATGTGGCCATGCGGGAGGGTTCACCCAAATAAAACATCGGGATACTTGTCGACTGTAATCATCTTGAATCTGCACGCAAAATTGTCAAATAATTCAGTCATGGAGTCCTGGCTCTCCCTACTGCTATTCTTCTTTATCGTCTGATCCCATTTTTATATCTTATTTATTCAAAAGCATCTAACTTTCTCTATTAGACATCCAACTTCCAAAAACTTCACGTTGATAGAAGTGATTGGTTCAACCCGGGCCATAAACATCTGAAAAAATAACCGGTTTGGAAAACATCTGAAAAAGGAATAGAGCTGTTTCCTGATACAATTCCTTTCTTTGCTGCCTGATTCGTTGTGTTCTTGGTATATGGAAGGAACCAAAAGCATTTCCTCAAACCATCTAGCCAACCCCCAGATATATGCAAGCAAGCCTCTGAGTCTCCATTACATTTATTCCCTCTGTCTAAGATTTTTACTCCATCCAAGTCGGCCATTCTTCGAGATTCAACACTTCTCCGAGCACCGAGTGCGTAGGATGTGCCCAAAGCACCGGTGTGAACTAGGGCAACTGTAGGATGTGACCACACTCTCAAAGACACATGTAAAACATGCCCAAGATTAGTGGAGGTGGAGTCATGAGCACAAGGTGTGATCCGGATAAATAATTGGGATGTGCCCTGCACTTTCGCAGACACGCTTAGGCTATTGCCCCTTATTAAAACTAGGATCAATTATTGAGGCTTGACTTGAGAACATGTTTTTGGTTTTTTTTGGAAGTTTCAATACATATACGTAGCTTGTGGACGAAATCCTCGCTAGAATCGTACAAAGATTTTAACATCTCAATCAGACAATTTGAATGAGAAGACTTAACAGAGCCAACCAAGGCAACCATCAAAGAAGAGTAACAAAGGTTGAAGTAAAATTTACTCTTAAAAAGCATCTTCTTGTACTCTTTCAAGGCTTAAAATGTCGGTGGATACTCGAAAGATGATACAATGCAGGTGGGATGAGCATGTCTGCATGAGTCCTACGCCGAGTGAGGATGCTGCTGTTATTCCTTGTAGCATAGAGAGAGAGAGAGAGAGGGCGGCGATGGGATGGAGATTGCATGTGGTTGTTTGACCAGATTGGAATTCTGGATTCACCTACAGGTATTCATCAGCGACGTCGAGGAGGACACCGCGGAGCTCTTCCGGCCTGGAGAGCATCACCATGTGATCAGCGTCGGCGATCTCCGCCACCGCCGCCCCGGGGCTGCGCTCCACCATCCACCGTTGGAAGTCCTCCTGTATCCCTTTGTCCTCCTTGCACAGCACGAAGACGCGCTTCACCGAGCCGTAGCTGCTCTCCGTCAGCGGCAGGCTGCTGCTCCAGTCCTCGTTCGAGAAGAAGCTCCCCGGCCTCATCAGCAGCATCGCCAGATCCAAGTCCTCCGGTGGGCTGAGCTGGTACAGCTTGGTCGTCAGATATTGGCGGCCGAAGTCGACGGTGAGGCCGCGGTTGCCGCCGGCCATCTCCACCTTGCTGTCCATGTAGCCCTCCAATGGATTCCTCTTGAAGTACTGCATGAGCAGGGCATTGCTTACGATTCAACTATATAAATATATATATATATAGAGAGAGAGAGAGCTGTACCTCCTCGGCGACGACGGTGAAGGGGGTGGTGGGGGACAGCATGATGGCGGTGGCGAAGACGGCCGCCGCAATCTTCTCGGGGAACCTCTCCATGGCGAGGGCGAGGGCGACGCCGCTGTAGCTGTGCCCCACGAGCACCAGCCGCTCGTCGTCTGGTGCGGCGGCCACGGCGTCCACCAGCGGCGCCGCGTACTCGGCGAAGGAGCCAACCTCCTCCAGCCGCCGCGGGTCGACCCCGCTGGCGGCGAGGTCGAGGGCAGTGACGCGGTGCCCGGGGCCCCGCAGCCGCGCGGCGAGCTTGTACCAGCACCAGGCGCCGTGGCCGAGGCCATGGACGAGGATGAAGTGCTTCTTCTTCATCATCTCGCAACGGGTCGCTTCTTCTTCCTTGGTCGCGATCTCCATTTCTTTTGAATCAAATCTCTTAAGATTTGGCCTCCATTTATAGAGGGAGGGGGGGAGGGAGGAGGTAAACCTCTCTCGCTGGAGTTGATTAATTTGTTAGCACTTTTTTAGAAAACCTTCTTAGCTAATTATATGGATGGCCGACAAAATTCTTAATTTGACCGACAAATGAAATTAATTGGACCGATCGAATATTATATAATTATATATTCGGATGAGTAAAATGAATTAATATTATTTTATAAGAGTAATTTTAAATGTGGGATGAATATTTCAACGGTACAACTAAGATTATCTACTATTTTAAAGAAGAAAAGTGTGAATTCTTTTCACCTAATACTTATCTATCAGTCTAAAATGATTCAATGTTCTTCCCATGTATGTGAAAATCACAAGGAGATGTGAGCACCAAGCACGCAATGTAGACTTTGATAAGCATATATAATGTGTATATAATTTTGGTTACTGATCTAAGTAACGTTCAATGCATCTTTAGAAGGATTGAAGGGAGAAAAAGTAAACGGACTCTTTTAGGAGGACGACTAAGCCAAAATACCATGAGTTTGGGAATTCACGAGACCTTTAAGGGTTGAATTTGGTATTTGACTTTTTTTTTTCTAATTTTCCTTGTTGCATTTATAGTCAATTAGCTTTTAAATGTCTTAATTAACTTGGCCGGAAAAAGTACTTCCACCGTACGAGTGCTAGGTTATAGAGAGATAATAGTCAACTTAACTTTGTCAATATAATAATAAATCATAGATAAAATTATTTTTAATGAAAACTTAGTTACGGCACAGACCTCAATTAAATCGTATAAGGTATGAATCACATAGTATATTATCAATAATATTAATTTTCATAAAATACTAAGAGTAGACTTAGAAACAAGGAATAGTAAAAATAAATAAAGGTGAAAGATTACCTTATTAATACCCGTAAAACTTTTCAATTACTATCATTTGTAGATTAAATGATCAGTAACTTAACTCTCTTATTATGGTCAAGTATATAAGAGAAACGATCTATCTATTTTTAAAAAATACAACTGAATTTATAATGAGCACAATTTGCCTTCTACAAAATATGCTCATCAATGACTTATAAGGCATCCTATTTGACTAATATATTTTGAATTGATCTTATTAGACCAGACCTCGTATTACATTTTTATAGTTTTGATCCTAAGTATTATTTTACTTTAGCTAATTATTAAATATTTTGAGTTGGATGAATAAGAAACTAATACATTATCAATTGAAGAGTCAATGTTTAATAAGATTTTGCGGTGTAATATAGTTTGTGCGGTGTAATATAGTTGACTCTATCAATCTTCATAAATGTATTAAGAATAGATTGTGTAAGCATTAAAAGCAAAAAAAATAAGATCAAAGGAAAAAAAAAGTTTATATACCTATAAAACTCCTTAATTATCATCCATGCGGGTTGAACAATCTGTTTGAACGTTATAATTAACTGGTTTCTGTAGAAAATATATCCCACTACTTTTAGAATTTGGTATGATTCAACTTTTAAGCATCACTGTCACCTAAAGATGTGATGGGTCCCACCGTTAAGAGTGTGACGTGAGGCACAGAACGGAGAGGACCAACGATCAAGTAAAAGTAATATTTAATAAATTGACCCTTCAACCAGCCACGTCAGAATATTAACTTATTTTTTAATTAAAAAATTCGAACGTGCACAGCTCATCATCTTCCTGACCCAGAACGGCACCTCTGGCGTATCACACCCTCTGCCCGAGCTGGCCAACTCGTTTCCTCTTCCCCCATTCTACCCTCCCTCCTTTCTGTCTCTTCTCTTTCACTCTCCCTTCCAATCTCTGCAATTTTTCCCTTCCCCTTCCTCTTCTGTAATTTTTCTGCCAACACGAGGAGCCCAGCGCATCATGAGAGTCGCCCGAAATAATCGTTGGCATGAGAAGGAAAGGTCAAATGTTTGTGGAAAGCATTTGAATGTTTTAATTAAAAAATGAGTTAATATTTTGACGTGCCAAGTTGAATGATCGGTTTGTTAAATATTATTTTTAATTAATTAATTATTAAATTAATATTTTAAGTTGATTAGTATGGAAAACACTCGGGAAAAATAATTAATCGTTTATTAAATTAATATTTTAAGTTGGTTAGAATGCAAAACCACTCGGGAGGGAGCAGCAAAACTTTAAAGATGGCTCAATTCCCCTGAACAATTAAATATTCTTCTTCTTCTCACTTACAAAGAAAAAGATTCATTAAACAGCGTAGGAATTCGGCGGAAACAATGAATAATTAATCAAGTGGACGTAGAAATCAATAAAAAAGTTGTCCTCCCCACACGCCTTTTCCTACAAAGCAAGAAAGTTTGGTCTCTAAACCTACTGATGAGCCTTTCAAACCCTAGCACCTACTTGATCTGCCCTTTATATACATACACTAAGAATCAGAGTGTCACCTTCCTTCCCCTTCCCCTTATGAAGGTATATTTTAGCTATATTTTGGAGTTACTTAGGTTATCAGATTAACTAGTTTAATAACTGACTATTCTATAAGGCATGCGGCAGTTGTATGAATCATTTCAGTTTTATTCCTGAATGTAATCTAGTCCTCCCTAATTGGATGATTTAGTTTATTCCTGATCTCCATCTTACAACTTATTTCTTTCCTTCAAATTCTGCCCAATCCTGCAAAAATCCTACAGCAAGATAGAGCTCGAAAATCTACAAATCCTATATCCAAATAAGTTCATTCAAAGCCTTCCTACTTCCACCTATACCATCGGCATTAGCAAGCATGAGAAGGACGCCTCAGTTTCTGCAATCATACAAGATCCAACATCTCCATTACCGCAACTACTACATAACTCCATTTACACCACCTCAACACAACAAAATGGCACATCATCAGCACACAATTTATCAAGTTTAATCACCCAACACACACTTTTAGCAAAAATACTAACTTAACATGCAAGGGACTGTTCACTGCTGCAGAAAACATCAGTAGAGTATTCCATATCGCTGCCATACACGGATGCGGTTTAATCAACAAAAACAAACAAGAAAACGCAGAATTGGATCAACTAAAGCATATAAATCGATCGCTGCCATACACGCTAGTGATCAAGACAACAAGTACAAAAATAGCTAACTCCGCCAAGCGGACATAAAGCAAAAAACATCAATTTCAACAACAGTATGAATAATATTAAACTGAGCCTCATTCAACCTATTGTCCTAAGCTGATTTACTACATCAATGAAAACAAATCCCACGAACAACATACCTCCCCTAGAAACTACTGTAGAAATTCTGCAAACTTACATTTATGCACATGAAACATCACATTTTCTACAATCTTGATTGGAAGAGAGAAATCCTACAGAAACTTCATGACAAATCAACCTCAATTCAAAACACATTTCCAACAAACAGAAATTTATCCCTACTTATTGTTATCCATACACTACCGCCACAAAAAACAAGGAAAATAGCACTCAACATCTCTGCCAAATCACGCAACGCATTTAGCAAAGGTGTGAACTCCTACCGCGGATCAAAAGTCAGATTTTTTTTTTTTACCGACAACTTGTTGTTGCAGAGAAAACCCGAAAATACAAACAAGAGTTGGTCACAATCAGCGGCTCTCCAACCTTCAGATTATCCTACTACCCGGTGAGTGAAGAAGAAATAAATTTTAGGTTGCCTTCTTGGCGTGGAATTGTCCAGGCAACCCGTCGTCGGCGATCTTGAAGGACTCGACAAACTTCGCTCGATCACCAGAGGAGGAAAGAAATCAAAAAGAGGGGTTCGGGAGAAGAATGTAAAGCGCCTTGGAAAGATGGAGTTCGAAGGCGCCTCCTGCTTCGCTCGGTCGTCGTGATTAATTGAGAAAAATGGGGGCAAAAATTACTCATTTGCCTCTTCTTATTTTTAGGGTTTCACTTTTAATCCATGTGTTATATATACTTTTTATCCTCATAAACATTCGTAACAATCGTTCGTTCCTCTCTCGTGCCGCCCCTTTCGATTTCATTTCTATGGCGATCTGTGTGCGAAAAAGAATTCTTACCTTTTCCTCCTCATGCGCTAAACTACTCCGGACCACCATCGCGGTGGCGAATCCCTTGCGGCAGCAGCAGATATCTCCTAATCCTCGATCCGGAGATTCTTCCGCGACGGCGGCGTTTGAGTTGAGGCGTCGCTACCATGACGGGCGACCTCGGGGGCCGCTCTGGAGGGGGAAAAAGATGATAGGAAAAGAGGCGCTGTTCGTCATCCAGGGGCTCAGGAGGTTCGAGGACGACGAAGAGAAGTTGGGAAAGTTTATCAAGACCAACGTCCTCCGGCTTCTCAAGATGGACAAGATTGCCGTCCTCGCTGAGCTCGAACGCCAATCGGAGGTTGATCTGGCACTCAAGGTATATCGTTTTGCTCTATTCACGTGCACTACTGAGGTTTCACGAGAGGGTTTTAAGGATTGCTGCACTCCGGTTTCAGCGATCAATTCTTGAAGTGTGGTAATGGGGTAGCTTTTCAATAGTGCTAGCTTTATCTGTATAAACTAATATGGGCAGGCCTCTTAAGCAGAAGATCAAGAAATAATGGTAAATGTGATTTGTATGAGAAAGAAGTTTAAACTATTTGTTATAAACCTCAAGGATTCTAGATGATATCTCTCATTATTTTCTTTAGGCTGTGAAAGAAGTGGGCGTTTTCACTTTCATGAATGCTGGTTGTTTGCTTTGCTTGACAAAGTAATTCCTCCGAACATTCTAGCTGGATTTCTTCCGATCCACTTTCACACTATAGCACGATCATTATTATTAAATACCCGGAAAGGTGAACTTTGAAATGATGGGTGATATTTGATATGTGCGGCATGATTATTAACCTGGATAGGCGAACTTTTCTAATTTGATATTTCTGATGGGAAGATGAGATTTATTTATTCTTCATACTATGCACTCTCTAAAACTTCAGATTTTACCACTCGAGTAAGATGACAATGCAGAGATATGGAAAACCGTAGGACAGTTACTCGCCCAACACTTCCTTTAGTAATCATTTTGTGTTAAAGATGGATTTGATAGCTTGATGAGCCTAAATATCTAAGCCAATCCTGATTGTTAACCTTCCTAACAGCTACCAGTTAGAAGCCCTCATATAAAAGCCATATTTACTAATTATCTCCTTACTGCAATATCTGTTTCACCACAATGTGCTCGTTTTCCTGTTGGTGCTGAATGGTAGAAGTGAAGAAGGACGTCCAAAAGTTTTGAGCATCTTGGTTCTAGCTCTTATTCTCATTTCCATCTTGATTAAGGGCCAAATACAAACTGTTCCTTTTCCTTTTTATTCCGTGTTCATTGAATCCTCTCCCTCCAGATCAAATTCATTTTCATGTTCATGGATGTATATCTGAAAATTGTTTTTTCTTCTTATCCTTTATTGGCCATTATCAAATAAACCCTTTATGTTCCACAAGTTTCCCGTCCCTGTTCAATCGAAGTGAGACTTGGTTGTCTTAAGAGTATCTATTGGCAATTGTTATTTGGGTTTATCCTATTCAAAAACTTATGCCTATGTCTTTAGAAGTTTTTATTGTTAGAAGCTCAGTGCATTGTATTATGTACTTACCTCAGATGTCTATCAGATGGGTACATTTGTAGTGGCAGTCTCTGTTTCTCATTTTGTTGTTACATCGTGCTTCTAGTTTGCTATATGGTAGCCATACCATTCTGGTGAACTAACAGTAAATTATGCTGTCCATATTTCAGATGTTTCAGATTATACAGAAGGATGATTGGTATAAGCCAGATGTGTATTTGTATAAGGATTTGATAGTTGCTCTGGCAAGATGTAAGAAGATGGAGGCGGCTATGCAAGTATGGGAAAGTATGCGAAAAGAGAATTTATTTCCTGATTCTCAGACATACGCTGAGGTAATAAGGGGATTTCTGAGATATGGGTCACCAGCTGATGCCATGAACATCTACGAGGACATGACGAAATCTCCAGAACCTCCTGAAGAATTGCCTTTCAGGATACTGTTGAAGGGGCTTCTTCCGCACCCTTTGCTTAGGAATAGAGTGAAACAAGATTTTGAGGAGCTATTTCCTGAGAGACATATTTATGATCCACCAGAAGAGATATTTGGCATGACATGAGGTAAAACATAGTTGTTACTTTCCACACTCTCCTAGGCATACCTAATTTTCTCAGCTTTCTTCTAGATGCGGCCGAACTGCTGACATTTCATGTTCAAGTATTCGTCTAACCTTTCCTATTATCAAAACTACTTGCTGTTTTCTCCTGCAGAAAGCTCTTATCATATGAACATTTTGTTTCATTATTATTTGCTGAATCATGCTTCATCTTTCATTCATTGGATAATAAAACCAAATTCCTCAAGTTCAGGTCATTTTGTAGCGATTCATACAATTTTCAGCTCTCCAATTTAAGGGGTGCCCAGGTCCTCGATGAAACATTTCCCATTTGTGCTAGCAGAGAGGCATGCCTAGACATGTAAAAGCAACTCTTTAAAAACTTAAATACGATAATGCACAGTTAGCGAGCTTTGTGTTTAGTTGGACTTTTAGAAGACATTATCAGTTTGACATCATGTTTCTGTATTGAAGTTCAGTTGCCAAAAATGTCGATCAGAGCCGCGGTGATGCTTGTATTTTTCTGAATGCTTTTGTCATGTTATTCTGTAGGTACATTAGATAGTAGAATGCTTCTGCTGGCATTGTGTCATTAGATTGCCCCACCAAAACCTTCTATCCTCAATGGCATTTGCTACTCTAATGTATTGGCAGGGCTTCCAGATAAGACCGAGTCCTCGGAGATAAAGTTATGGATGTGCAAATTTCGACATGCTGACTCGCGAAGAACCCAAATTTACTCAGCGTGGCGAGGGAGGGATTTCCAAAAGTTCCAAGTCCGTCTTGGGCGACTGCCTCGGCGACCCTCGCGGCCCAGGAGATGAGCATGATCAGCGAGCCGGCCGCCAAGGGAGGTCGTTTCCGACCACTTCAATTAACCATAAAGGGAGATAAATAGTTACTACGGACGCGGATCCACCGCGGCTAATTAGCGATTATTCCGTGACCGTGTGGTCAACGATGGAGTTGGCGCCCGCCTAAAAGTCTGTCGATTGGATACTGCCAAATCCAGGGAAAAAGAATTAAATATGAATAAAAATTGTGGCACGTTTGACGAGCGATGTGGCTCGTCGCTGATAGTCAACTTGACGCATTAAATAATTATCGCTGATATAATTGAGTGCTTTATATTTATAAGGATTAAAAAAAGGTTTTTTTTTTTAAACTGTTAGTAGTTTTTAAAAAATATTTAATACTATTGTATGCTTTATCATGATTCATTGACTCTCTGTTGGATTGATACAACTTAGTTAATCTTGCCTATCAGAATAATAATAATAATAATCATGTTTTCAAAAAAAATATTAGGATAAATATTTTATAAAAAAATGACTGAAACTTATTAATAATACTTAATCTCACATGAATAGAAAATGGATGTTAATAGATTAAATATTAAATAATAACTAGAACATAAATATGAATCGAAAATTAAAAAATAAAAGAAGAAAACTATTTATAAATTAAATTATATCATCCATACATAAAAAAATTAATTTGATATAAATTTATTATTAAACTCATAATTGCTCTTATATAATATCGAATATAATGAACGCTCTAAAAACTTAACTTCATAAAATTGAGGATGAGTCGATGTATGTGAATATTCCTATGCTACCTCTCGTTAGAATTATTCTAAGTAATTGAATAATAGATTTATAAAATAAAAAAGTGGTTAATTCTACTTTCGAATTTAAAAAAATAAACCCTAAAAATAGGGAGGGCAACAAGTTGCAAGTTGACACATGGCGCGCACAATGTAGAGCGGCAAAACTTTTATTAAAAAAACAAAAAATGAAAACAAAGACGGCTCAATTCCCGTGAACAATTAAATATTCTTCTTCTCACGTACATTCATTAAACAAACAGCGTAGGAATTCGGCAGAAACAATGAATAATTAATTAATTGGACGTAGAAATTAATAAAAAAGTTGTCCTCTCCACACGCCTTTTCCTACAAAGCCAGAAAGTTTGGTCTCTAAACCTACTGATGAGCCTTTCAAACCCTAACACCTACTTGATCTGCTCTTTATATATATCCATACACACACACAATGATAACAAAGAGGACTCCCCTTCCCCCTCTCCCCCTTATGGAAGGCATATTTTGGATGAATCATTTCACCAAGTCACGCGACATTTGTATGAATCATTTCAGTTTTATTCTTAAATGTGGTCTAGTCTTCGCTAATTGGATGATTCAGTTTTATTCCTGATCTCCATCTTACGCACACTGTAACTTTCAGGATATACATCTGATTTTTCTTAAAGGAAGAAGAGGAAAAGTGTAGGACATCCATCCAAGGTGTGCGTATAGTTTTCTTACTTAAAACATGAAAAGAATAGAGCTGATTAAGCGTGACAAAACGGAGCCAATGAAAGGGGGAAGTCAAAGTTAAAGCATTTTCTATATTTAGTATGGTCGATGCTAAAGGATGGTACCACATCAGACAGGAAAAATTAATGAAGATCTCAAGAAGGAAGTCCCCGACCATGTTCCTCAAAAGACTTGCAGCATATTTATTTGTAGGGCTTCTTCTCTCTGTGTCTGCCAATCCTCTTCCATTTGAGTGCAATCCATTTCCTCTCTCAGCAGTTCTACTCTTGGATTTACTAATCGACTAATATATATGTGTGTGTGTGTGTGTGTGTTAAAACACATGTATAAGATACAGAGGTAGCAGCAATACAGTTTGGATCTCAAACTTACACACAGACATAAGATAGCAATTTGGACGGGTAGTTATGGTTTCCATGCTAACTCCCTTTAACTCCATTGGAAGAAACACATCTCCTTCTGCCCAATAACTTTGTGTCTAGTAAAAAGTCCCCAGTGCACATTCGCAAGTTGCCCTTATTTTATCTATACCCATCACTTTCTTTTGTACACATGTACTGACATGTTTTTGAGTAGTTTTACATTATGAATCATTCATTTGCTCCTTATTTGGATAAACTAGTTATTGCTTCTGTCTTGCAAAATGATCTAAAGATCAATAGCTCTTCTATACAGAAACCTTCGTATGTATATAAAATATGTGTACCTTCTATATAAAGAGTTCTTCAAGGTGACCTCTACAGAATCATTTACTTAGTATTAATCAGTTGCAACTCATTGTTGTATGTATAGCACTGAAAGTGTAGTTTGTATGCATGATTATGTACTACTTCATGATTTCTTTTTTATGTGTATATATACTTGGTTTTAGATCTTCTTGCTACTGAGTAATACTTGTTTGTAAGTTTGCCTGCTATCAAATTAGGGTTTGCAAGGAAAGAGTTCAGAAGCTGTCATGGCAGTGTGAACAATTATTATTTCTTTCAGATGAGATTATTCATGATACCAACCCAAATCAACAAGAAGACTGGAAAGACAAGCTTGATCGATAAGCAGGGATTCCCTGGTCAAGCAGTAACTCCACATTAGCATACTCCAAACGTTATGATTATTCTTTTACTGATACCTCTTTCTCTCTCTCTCCCCCCTTATCATACCAATTTGGACAGCTAGCTCTACTTTCCATGTTAGTTTCTTTAAACTCCAAACTAAGAAACACACATCTCCTTCCAACAAACTTTGTGTCTAGTAAAAGTCTCCAATGCACACTTGCAACTTGGCCTTATTTATTATATATTTGATGAGAATATCCACAGCATATACCGATCCACACAATTGAGGTTCAGCTCAGAGTGGAGTGCATTGTGAATTATAATTTGCTCCTAAAATGGAAGAATCGGAATATATATTGCTTTTTTTTTGTGTTTTGACGGTTTGCAAGGACTAAATGTATTTTTGAAAAAAAACACTCATCAAAATGACCTAAAGATATATAAACTCTTCATCATGATCTATCTATATATATAGATACACTCATATGTAGCTCTTCCAAAGAGTTCATGAAAGCATGGTGCTAAAGATTACTACCTAGCTCTAATGCATAAATTAATAAAAGGACTATCAAATCATATGATGTGTCGCCGCACGATTTGTCGGCAAGCTCGTAAACCTGGATCGTGCTGCAAGTTTTTTTATTAGAAAAAAAAACATTAGATTGTTAATGTATGAATTAGTTAATTGCCTCCTTGTTCTAATGTATTGTTAATTAGGACCATAAAGCTGATATTGTACTGACTGCAATGGCAGGCGTAGAATTGTGCTCCAAAAGTATCTTATAATTCTTATCATTTCTTCATTCTGAGTTAAGTCATGCTCAATTTCTCTTTCTCACTGTGTACCATAAATATGAACCTATAAGTATGTGTTCATCCTCACTTAAAAGGTTTTTTCTTGAAAGCAAGCTTTTACTGAGCATTCATTGATCAATTGTGATTCATATGTAGATATATACAGCTTTTACTTACTACTTCAAGACTTCATATGCAAATTAATCTATATATGCAAGATCAAATAAGCAAACTTAAGGTTTCAGGTAGGTTATGTTGAGCATTTCTAGCCTTATATTGATGTAAATCACACTGGAAAAATTATATCTGAATTAATTAACTGCAACGAAACTGGATGTGCTCATATTTGTCAGAGCTTTTGTCCTTTTTTTTATTTATAATTAACATCAAAAGGAACTTTTTTGCTTCACAAGATAATTAAATAGCAATACCATATAAACTGAAACAAGTTGGTTTCTATATAAAGTTAATTAAGAGCTCTTCGATCAATGCGAGGATTATTCCTTCACCGTTGAGGAGTTCAAGAAAAATTTGGCTCACCTCACCTGGAGCATCGTCATCATTAGTCCTACATTTTGTTTATACACCAAGTTCGAGAGCAAGACGATGGATATATACACGCCAAGGGCATTGAGTTCCAATCCCAGCTGCCTGTCTCGATCTCCATGGCCTTGAGCTTCTCCTGCTCCCCGGAGATCATGGACGACGCCATTAATAACCAGGAAGAGAAGCGCGGTGCGCCGGCGAGAACCGCCGCCGCTGCCAACACTTTGTGCGGGGAGGCGTACAGCGGCGGGCAGGATCACCTGCTGCCGATCGCCAACGTGGGGCGGATCATGAAGAGGGCGCTGCCGCCGAACGCCAAGATCTCCAAGGAGGCAAAGGAGGCGGTGCAGGAGTGCGCCTCCGAGTTCATCGGCTTCGTGACGGGCGAGGCCGCGGCGCGGTGCCACGGGGACAACCGGAAGACCGTCAACGGCGACGACATCTGCTGCGCCATGAAGACGCTGGGCCTCGACCGCTACGAGGGCGCCATGAGGAGGTACCTGAGCAGGTTGAAGGAGCACGAGGAGAAGGAGGCCTCCGCCAACGTCAACAAGGTCGCAAGAATCGGCGTCGCCGATCGACTCTCGATCGATCTCTAGAAATTAATGGTGGCTTCTTCTTCATCGATTCGATCTGGAAAACAATTAAAACGCCCCTTTGTAGTTTAATTTGTGCTTCCGGTGAATCCTTCAAATGGTGTTTAATTGATAGAAATAATCTAATCTAGGAACCATGTGACCAACAGAAATATATATTTTCCTTCAAATTTTTATGGGTTGAATATTAATGTCGAAGAGTATTACCACTCTAATCAGCTAAGAATCTCCTATTTCTAATATGAATCTATAATTTTACTATATTTTTATAAACTATGATTAGCTTAAGAAGTATTTATATGCTTCATTATATAATGTGTTACTTTCCTCTTGGTTCAACAATCTCAGGCAGGAAGTGTAACCCACATCAGACTTCTACTGTTTGATCTGTAGTTGGATGAACTAATGTCAGCTAATGAGCATGTCTTCTTAACTACAAACTAGTTTTGAAATGTTAATAATTAACCTTTTGTAATTTTGAAAACTGATCTAGAATATATTTAGAATAAGGTCATATTTATTATAATTTAATTGGAACCAAATTCTCACAACACTCCATAAAGCAACTTTCAACTATTTAATCAAACTTATTATAAAAACTCAAATTAGCACTATTACTTGTCCTTTCAGTTCCGCAACAGCTATTCAAAATCAAGGACTTGCATCCACAGTAGCCTCAATGTACCCCCAGCCATCTTCAGTATCTGGTCCCTCCCAGAAGCCGGATATGGTTCTACACGTGCTAGAGTTTAGAGTATCGCAACTGACGAACTGGAAACAAAGTTTCCTCTTTGATATTGATGGATTAGGATGTCTTCCCCAGCCTTTGGTCATCACGAGAGTAAGCAGATGGCTCATACTGAATATCCTCACTGCTGCAAAATAAAGACGTAGCAACATCAACTGATCGTAGAAGCAAAGTTGCAGAAATTGAAGCAAGATAACAACCAAGTTGGACTTCGACCTTCTAGTGAAATTGCTTGGTTTGTGGAGAGTCCTAGAGCTGAAGCCTCCACATGTAACTCCTGCTAGTGTATCAGAAGCAAATTTATGAGAAGCCTACAGGTGAAATTGCGTAGTTGATTGTTGCCGTACGAGGAGTGCATACATGAGAGAATGTGTGAGCTCATGCACAGATGACTGGTAGCAAAAAATGAACTTCATTGCACTATGTTTCCCTCGGAGGTTAACAAAATACATTTCTCCGTGAAAGAATCACTGGCTTTTGATTGATTCAAGACTTCCTTGAAGGGAATGGTTAGAATGGGATACCTCACTATGCTTATGCTTATGCTTATGCCCCTCATTTATCAGTTACCTAGCACAAAATTAAGATACTTAACATAAGGGCAATCCTCAAGGGTCCCTGCTAACACGTTCTAGGGAAAGTAAATATACATAACCTTATGCCCTTTTATAGAAAAGAGCTGTTTTTGATATTCATACCTTGGTCTCTCGTGTCACAAAGAAGCAACAATATCAGATAAGTCAGAAAGTATCTCATTCAATAATAAAGGAGTCACGATTTCATGAACTTTATGATTGGATTTGACTAGACAATAAAGAAAAGGGTAGCAACGGGAACTGTGTCTCTGCTTTGAAGTAGGAAAAGAAACTAACCAAGCAACCAATGATTGCTTGGCTGCTCTTTGATAAATCAATCGCCCTAGAATATAACCAGCAAAACAGACCCGTAAAAAGTTTATCCTATTATAAATTTTCAGGATTTTAAGGCCATATTAATGAAAAAAACCAACTGAAAAAACAAAAATTTAAAAAGAAATTACACGCATAATGTCAAAATTTTTAAGAAAGCTCTAACAGTTAATAAATCTAAAGTATGAAGTGTTATACATAACAGGTCACATAGTTAAGACAACGTATGGATTCACTAGGAAAGAAAATAAATTAATCTAACAGTAAAAGCAATGCTGACAATATTTGTTTCAAAAGGGATCCTACATACAATATGTGGATTAAGATTCAAATTAAATGAATTAATGTAAGCATCTGAAGCTTATATGAGACCAAAATAATAAGCATTTATCATATAAAGAAACTTCATTTGCACTAGCAGAAGCACCTTTTCCTAACCCTTCCCAAAGCTCATATAGATGATAGACTCAGAATCACTAAATGTCAGTCAAGAATTGGATAAAACAAGAAATTTATAGTAATAAAATCATTTGTCTTAGCAACTCTCTTTCCTTGTGTTTGAGCCATCTTGCTATCAGTCCAAGCCAATATCATCGCACATAAAAATTACAATGATTATATTTCTGAATCTGCTTATCTATCTAGAACGTTGTTGATCCTACTTTTACCCTAATAAACAAGTGCATTCCTTATCTAGTAGAATTTTCTCTACCCTTATCATTTTCTTCATCTTACTACACATGTTCATTCAGGAACTAGAATACTGAAATATCCTCAGCCCATGATTGCTCATCTTCTCTACTTGTAGTTGCAAGTCATTTCCGCCTACCTGTTGCATGATGTATTGGCTCATTCAAAATCTTACTGGAAAACAAGTTAATAATCCTATACATTAAGACCATTATTAAGTAAATATCATATCAAAATAATTTAAAGCAAATACAATCATGAAAGGATGCTTATTCAAGATCCATTGTCTTCCATTTTCACCCTCATGAACCAGAGCATTCCTTATTTACTAGAATTTTGCCCTAACCTAACATTATTGTCATCTTACCCCCACACAATCATCTAGGAATATAACAACAAATTCCCGTCTACCAATTATTTAATTTTTCACTTTCTCTACTTCCAGCCTCAAATAATTTATGCCCGCCAGTTGTATGACGAATTGACTCGCACAAAACTTCACTACCAACGTGTTGGCAATCTATTTTACAACCAAAACAACAACTAGGGCCACGAAAATTTTGCACGAAGAAGGAAGAAAATGGTACCATTTCGAGTTTGGGTTTGAGAAAGAGTAAATGTCATTTCTTACCTTCTTTGCAGGCTTCCGGCGACGACGAAGGAACGGAGGTCTGGGCGAGATACTGAATGTTCTGCAGGCCATCGTCGCCGTCGCCGTCGCCGCTGCCGAGCGGCCCCAACAAAGAGATGATGATTCTGGCGGAAAGTAATCGGTGGAACTCGGCATGCCTACGAGTCCGCTCAGCGACTGGAGCGGGGATGGGCTTTGAACGCTGAGAATAATAAATAGAACCATACACTGCCGTCGGTTTATTTAATTATTTAAGTCGAAATATAATTCTATTTTTGTCTTTGGGTAAATTTTACGAAGACAAAATATTTGAACATTTATTATTAACTTTTTACTTCCTGTTTTAAATAAGTAATTTGATGTTAGGTGTTACCTGCCAATTCAACAGGAGAGTAAAGTTTAAAATATATTATTTTACTAAGTAAATTTTTAATTAAGTGGGTATAATGCTCTAAAAAGTCATATTTTTTCTTATCGTAAATGTTAAAGGGTCGATTTTAAAAAGATAAACAAAACACGAATTAAGCCATTTCTTTCCTTGTTATTCTGGAGAAACCTCTCAACACAAACATAGGATATACTTGTAAGTTGACGAGTCATGATTTAATAATGTTGTTCAATACAAATTTAAAACTTATTAAAAACATTTAAAAAATAAGCTTAAGCTAATAATACAACATGATACAATGAAAACTGACCCAGACCAGAGTGTTCAATTTCTACACACCAAAACTAAAAGCATACACACTCCAATTCACAACAATTTGACAGGAGGAACATAAAATCACGAGTTGAAGAGGGATACGCTAAAAGAATTGCATTTAAGATATGTGGGGCCAGTTGATATCCAATGATCAGGTACAGGTTGAATTCCAGTTCCAAAAGGATGGAATTACCGACAAATCAATGCCTTTCTAGTGAACTAAACTAATCACACCAGTTAAGAGGGAAAAGTATATGCCCAAAAATAATTAATATTCACATGTTTATTGGACAAAGAACTTGTCACAAATGAATCAATTCATTTTTGTTACGATGTTACAAATGCACATGGGGCATAAAGGAGGGGGGGAGGGGGGGAGTCCAACCCTAGACACTCATCTGTACAATTCGCCTATGGAAAAATTAAAAGAGAATCAAGCTTCCGTGTTTGCCGGTAACCCAATCACGCAGCCGCAGCCCGTGTCCGATCTGAATCACAAACGAAATGAAGGATTAATGCTGATAAAGTTCAAAATTGACGTTTGGTGAAGAGCTACAGCTACAAATACATCACATAAGAAATTGTCTTGATGAACAATGAAGTAATCAAACTTAACTTTATCATATATCTTAAAATACTACTACATATGTTATGGTTAACAGACAACAAAATCAGAAAGCAAATTAATCTTATCCATAAAGTTATATAACTAAGTAATTTGTTAGGAGTGTCAGTATATAATAGTACGATATTGTACTTTACCAGCATTTCCTTCATTTTCCTTGTTTAGTGCTACAACTAGCTGAACGAAATATCAAACCAAGAATATTAGTGTGCTCAATTCTTGGTAAAGGTCTTTTACTGCTCGTCAAATATTGGATGCTGTCATACGTAAGTTAAGTTTACCTTCTTAAGACTGCATGAAAACCGACAGCAACATGAGTCCAACTGTATAGCCCCCTTCCCCCAAGGTATGGTTAGTGAAAATTTTAATGTTACAGATATCCCTAAAACAATGAGTAAAAGAACATCAGACGTAATAATGACGGTTAAAAATGGAAGATTAAAATATGAACTTTTAAATTCTTTTACCTCTTAGGGACAGGTTATCAAGAAGTTTCATGCTAAATAAACCTACAAATTAGATGTCTTTACAACTAAATATTATATGCTTCATTCCTAGCCAGAACCTACAAAAATCCAAAATAGTGTTGAAGGCATATACCGCAAACAGAGTTTAATAAAAGTAAAACAAACTCAACAGTAAGTATTAAAAGAACAACAACACAGGAAGGCCTAGAGGTGAGAGCATCACATACCATGACTGGTAATGTCAGTTGTGCTGGTCTTCATATGCGTTGAAAAAGGAGATTTGGCATCTTGTACCAAACTGAAAGCACTTCATGTATGTACCACTTCCAGACATTTTCCTGATGTGGTCGTGAAGATTAATTAACCAATAGCATGTCAACTTATTCAATCCTAAAACTGCTGCAAGAGCCCGGATTTATATGTGAGCATGCATGACAACACCTTCGTGCATCACATGAATTTCAACTGTTAAATCAAAGACTAGAGAATCCCAAGTTTCTCTAATGCTGTTGGCTGACAGCAAATACCTCGCTGGAATCTCAGACAACGGCAGCTCCAAAGAATATTGCACGAAATTTGCATGTCTCGCCTCTTTATGTACATTTTCCATGAAATGATATCGAAAAATTATCGATCCCTGGGCAGAGATAAACTTTTACCAGCAAAGTGGAGTATCCAACCATCTAAAATAGTTTTCATCCATCATTTCCAGCAAAAAGAAAAGCATACTGCACCACCAGATGAGAGATAATCTACAGTTTGTATTCACATAAGAGTTCTTCGATTATCTCAAACTCCTAGCGACCAATAGACTCCCGTGAGAGGCGTACAAGTCGCAGCAACCCTTGTACATTATGAAAATTAACATCAAGGACCTTTCTTACAGAAGATATGCAATCTACCCTGTCACTAGCAGCTGTAAAAGAAACCTCTGATTTTCTGGTTGCATCAAATGCAGAAATTAGATCATTTGTCTGCAATAAAGCACATCCAAAAGAATCTTAGGAACAATAACAGATAACTGAATATAGTGTTCCCCACTAAATTAAATAAGAGAAATCAAAGGCTTAATTTCATGAAAGAGAAACACAATCATCATCTTACATCCTAGGTCCTTTCATATAGACCGACTGAAATCCACTGCATATCTACGTATATGCCTATGTTAATCGCATATGAGAATGATATTAGCATTTTTTTACTATATTGACAAGGAACACAGTGAACCAACTATCAAGAATGCAATTGTGATTCTCGGAATACAGTTAAATGGATATTCCAAGCATTACAGATTAAACGGTGAATGAATCTAGCTGTTTCTAGCCCACAAAAAATTCTTACAGTTAATTAGACTCTCCATTTAATGGAACATACCATTGAAAAGGCAGTAAAAAAATTATCAAAGTAATAACATACATAGTGAAGCAACCGCAAAACTTGATGATGGTGGCGTGCAGATATAGCATGGTTGCCAGCAACTTGAGGAGAATTAACACCCTTCACTGAAGCATTCTTAGCCTGGTTATTGAAATTATCAACATCGGACGCAGAAGATGATGGTGATTCACCTAAAAAAAGGTAGATAGTCAAAATCAAAGCATCCATGCTAACTAGTATGGAAAACAACTAGAACTGAACCATGAGAATAAATGAAAACAAGATCTGGTGGAAAATTTTGAATGTATAAGATGCAGACTGCCATCATTTTGCCCAAAAAAAAATACTACAGTGCTGATCAAAGCAGCAGTTTTCATTTTAAGTGTTCAACAACTAAACAACGAGTAAGCAAGGTCATACAAATTGATGAGAATTTCCACAAAATAATGTCCAAACTTTGAATGCCATACAAATTATGAGAATTTCCACAAGATCAATGTCCAAACTTTGAACTATCAGTCTCAAGAACCATACAAATAGAACTGCTACAAATCAAGCAATTAGTTGTATGGCATTGGAGTGTATGGGGTGAGAGAAATAGGAGATGCTTCATGGGTAACTCAAAATCTACAAGGGCATTGTCCATACAAGCAGCTACAGCCCTAACATTCTTCAATACTCACAAGCAACCTTGAATAGTCAGCTAGTGTTTCGATTTGAGATGACTCGGTGAAGTATATAGTTCATGGTTGTATAGTTCCAGCTTATGTTTACTTTGCTTTTACATATTTCAATTTTATTTTATTTGCTTTTCACATCCCTTTGGATGATACATTATATCGTTTCAGATTGGTGAAATGAATGCAATATTATCTTTCAAAAAAAAGACCCATACCAAGATCTTTTGATCAAATACACTACATTATTGAGTGCCTTACTTTTGCAAACATACTTAGTTTAGGGTCCCGAATTTTACTTCCTTTAGAACAATCTTCAATTCCTGTTACACATCTCTAAATTGCCTGTACATGGACAAGCACGCAAATTTAGCTAAACTATTCACTTTTTAGTAATCTATGTCGCTAGGGACACTAGTATGCTAACATGGCATGTCCACTTAAAAAAACATGTTATAATTTTTTAGAAAAATGAAGCCACATATGTCACAATATGGAAAAAGAAAATACCACACCACCACCACCACCACCACCACAATAAACTATTTGACTTGATGTGAACTTCTTTTCTTTCTATTTACTGAGAAGGATGGCATCAAAAACCTAGTTTGTGGCAGAGAATGTGGCTCTTTAAATTTTAACTGAAAACGCTACTTGTAAAGTGGGTACCATGTTAACATTCTAAGGGTGCTAGCAAGATTACATTAGCAATTGGCCGTTGTTACAAATGCTAAGTTTTGTATATATATTCATTGAAATTGAAAGGTTTTCTGTACCTGTTACAAACGTCAAATTTCAAATTAATTATATCTTGTAGTATAGTTTGATGATTTGTGCCTATTGCATGGATGTGGCCAGCAATGTTCAACCACCAAACGTGATCATCAAAGAAAAGAAAAGCATATACCAGTACTCCATTAACCTTAACCCAAAACTCCAACAATTTCATAATTCACCTGATAAATAATACTGAGCAATAAAAATGGTAAAAACACATCAGAACAAAGTAATATATCTATGAATGTCAGAGATTGAAATAACCTGGAGGAAGAAACTGGAAAGCTGTTTGCAAGTCATGCCTGTCTTTGTTTGCATTGGGATTTCTACAATATGCAGCCTTCAGATAGGCCACTTCAACACACTTGTATGCAAGAGAAGCAGCAGCCATGTCCTTGATCTTCTCGTATTCATGGGCCACAAATCTATCATCACAAAGCAATAAGATATAATGAGGCTAGCATTTCACTCTTCATTGTGGGACTCCATGCACATGCACACAAAAAGGAGTCTTAAGAAAAAGCATTTATTGTGCTATGTACACCATGTAACCACATACACATCTGTTATGTATGAAAACAAGGCACATACAGGTAGTGCTATATTGTACTATGCATGTTTATGCAGTCAATGTAACCATCAAAATGAATCACATAGTTTATAACATAAATCACATTTTTGTTGCAACCCAGCAGAAGCACAAAGGTCATTATAAAAGTTCTTGATTTGGTTTGTGTTGGCGAGGAATAAATCTGTTAGCTGAGCAGCGATACTTAAGCAGGAATCCTGTAGAAACCCAACGTTCAAGTGATGTTCATTCTGAGGCCATTCTGGCCACCAATTCGATTAATGTTTCCAATTAATCAACATTTGGTAAGCACCGCTATTGCTCCATCGATATGGCATTGGGGAGGCACATCACAACATGTTTAGCCTATTGCTCCATTAATATGGCATTCGAGAGGCACATCACAACATGTTTAGCCTCTTCCTAGCTTCATGACAAAAGAAAATTTTTACACATTCTATCTTCCTTTTCATAGCTATTGGCTCCTTCCAAAGAGCCCACAAGAGTAGATCAATGCTTTAAGTTGCACAACTTGCCATTATGAACAAATGGATGCAGATCTAGGGAAAGGTCAAAAACTTTAAAAACTGAAGAATACCACAAACTCGAAACCTGAGTGCTAAATTTTAAAATCATCTTCGTGATTTAACTTACTCGCACAGTTTTGCTGTTTCAGAATACATTTTGGCAGCCTCTGCTTGCTTAGCAATATCAAAATTGGCAGGTTCCATGAGAGCAGCAACATGCAGAAATTTCAAGGCAGCCTCAAAATACAAGCCAGTGCTCTCAAGTTCAAGCCCTTCGTTCTGCAAGATGGGCCATAAGAGACAAAAGAAATGCAGCATTGTACCAAAAGATACCAGAGAGAGATCTGAAATGGTTATATTAACCTTTAGGCGATTGGCTGTGTGCTTGAGATCTCTTGCTTCTTTCAAAACATGAGAGTGATGTTCCTTTCTCATTGGACTTGATGTGTCAGGAGCATTAGGAGTGGAATGTCTCTGAATAGCATGATGCACGCCATTATTAAATTCTGGCTGTCTGCATTGTTTGGTCATTTTTGATACACTAGCATTAGTTGCATCAACTCCATCAACATCTGATCTACTTGTCTTGAGAGGTGAAGAGGCCGCATGAACCTGAGCCCGTGAATTTTGTTTATCACCAGAATTCAGTTTATACTGTGATCTACCTAGTCCAGAAGATGGCAATTTTGGACATTCATTCCTCTCTAAAGAATGGCGATCCTGGAAAGAGGGTGCTACTTGAATTTCTGCTTTACCAGGTCCATTTTCCTCAATAGCCTTTCCAGTGATCTCATGAGTTGAACAATCTTTGTCTGGAATTTGCATGTTTTCTTTCTTAGGTTTCTTAGTTGCTCTAAGGTCATCTTGGTGAACCTCTCTCTTGCCTTTTGATTTTGAATGTCCCTCTACTTTTCCACTAAGAACACCTGCAAAAATAAATATAAAAATAATTAGATAGTTTGTTCACATGACTAATGAAGGATGGTAATCAACATGGTACCTCCATCTGAATAAGATCCATTATTTTTAAGTTTATCCTTTTGCTTCTGTTTCGGCTTCACTATATTAAGGTCAGTTGATCTGCCTACATTAGCAATGGCACCTTTGTTGGATCCATTTAGCTCAGGAGGATAGTCCTGCTTCAGACCACTTGAATTTCCAGATTTAACAGAGGCCTGCTGGTCCTTCTTCACAGAATTTGGTAAGTGGGTATGAGTTGAATGACTTGCTCGATCTGACAAATGTTTTGGAGCACTTTTCTTCTTTCCAATAGTAGATATATTATGGTTAGTAGCCTCAAGATTCTGATCAGGGTGCATTCCAGTGTTTCCACTTGTCAAGGAAGCATTGGATGGAGCAACATTTTGACGAACATCTGGTTTTACACCATTTTCTATTGGAGGAGCAACATATAATGCATGTAGAGCACTTGTAGTCTCCTCCTCACTGACATCGCAACTATTCAACCCAGGCCTACATAAAAATTTGAGCCAAATGAAAATCACAAGAAATTAGAAACAAAAGAAGTTAAGTAATGAAATAATTTTGATGAGAAACTCACAACCAATTCAGCAATTTGCACTGCCATTTCTTGGGAAGATCATCAGTAATAGTCCCATATGGTAAAAGGCGCCATTTTTGACATATATCACAACATACCCAATTCTCCTCGATAACAACTGGAGCATGAGCAGCCACAGTTGCACCTGCAGCAGAGGTGTTGCCTGTCAAGGGTGCAGGTACTGCCTCACCAGCAAATGCTCCTGGTATTGGGGGGTTCTCAACCCTCTTACCACTAAACTTTTCTTTAAAGGTCTGAGTAGATGCGATGGGCTCCTTCTCGTGCTTATCCTTCATGCTCTTCTGTTTTCCATTTGAATTTACATCAATTGGACCAAGGTCAGCCTCAATCTCTTCAGCTTTGATATCTAGGGTGGAGGTTCGGACATCTCTACTCCAAGTCCCACTCAAATCTTTACTTGATGTCAGAACTTTGGACTTCTCAGCATGGCCTGCTTTTGCATGAGAGGTTCTCTTCTTTTCCGTTGATGTGGTGGATGAATATCCACTTATGATTTCTTTCGAGCAATCCCCAAGTGAACTAGAGTTGGTTTTACTTACCTTCAGTTTCTTCTTTTTGTTAGAGATTTGGTCCTTCATTTGTAATGTCTTCTCACTATATGGAGAACTTGCCTTGAGATTATTAGCAGCTCCAGCTCCAGCTTTTTGCTCATTCTTCCGTTTGAGTCCACTTGAGTGGTTAATTGAGGTATCAGAATCTTTCTCAACACTGCTTCTGCCTTCTCTGTGTAAATCAGCTTTCTCTTCATTTGGCTTACTTGAAGTTCGCTCTCCCAATACCCTCTCAAGAATGCTTGCTTTTGAATTCAGTTTCCCACTTGAAGGCATAATTTCATTCCCTGAATTGCTAGCCCCATTGTTTGTTGTACTTTCAACTATATCCAGATGTTTCTCCTTCACTGAACCAGGAACGGTTGATCTTTCCTTCAGTGAGGTTTTTTTATTTTCTCTTAGATGGTCCAGCATTTTATTGTCGTTCTTTTCTGCATTACCAATTAGTAATCTTTCTGACTTCTTTCCCCTATCCTTTGAAGCAGAGGACAGTACTACATTCGTGGAATTAGAAGTTAGTTGTTGCCCTGCTTGTGTTTCACTGTCAGCTTTCTTCCTCAGTATGACATCAGCTTTGCCTTCAGAATTTTTTATCTTCCTTTGCTTAGATTTTTGATCTCTTGACTTAGGATGTGTCTCCATCTGGCTTTTTCCTTCTCCTGGAAATATGGTAGAATCCATGAAGTCTGTATCTGCTTGAGCCATTCCTTTGTATAACATTTCTCTTTTGGGGTGCTTAACAACCGAAGTTTCCTTTTCCATTAATTGCAAAAGATTATCTTGAAGTGGGGAAAGCAAAAAGCCACCAGGAACCACAAAACATGTCATGACCTGCTTGGTTAATTTGCAATAAGAATCAGTAAACCAAGATCCCGGATAGAGATGACCAGAAGGAACGATAGAAGTTTACCTGGATAATAGTAGTAGGATCAGGCGGATCATGGAATTCAGGAGACATCCCTCCACTTCCGTCAAGACTGTCCTCGTACGAAGAAGATGGAGAAATGTCTAAACCTAGACCACTATATATAGCCGCATTATTTTTGGCTAAAGTGTTCACCTGGCCCACTTTAATGCGAACTTTCAGTGAGTTTTGGTCGGTAGAATTAGTTGTCTTATTAAAGGAATGCTGGGAGTTAGGTTCTTGAATGCTTGGTTTATTCATATGATCATCCCTTTTGCATCTGTTGTCTTGTGGTGGCACTGCCATGGTGGTATTCTTAGCAGATGATGAACTCATTTGGACTGAGGCATTCTGATTGCTGGCCTGTACAGATTAGGTAATAAGTTCAGCAAAAAAACCTGTTCAAGTAAGAACCATAGATTTCTTATTCTTGAGCCTATAAACATTACATACAACCTTATTTGTTCCAATTACTGCAATCAAAATGCATGGACACTATTACTACGAGTAGAATTTAACAATAGATCATTTAAAGGTTATAATAAAATTCTATGTTCTAGATTTATAGATAACTTATCACTTATCCCCTTAAACAAAGAATGTACCTCAATTGTTGAATTATAAGGAGACCTCTTCACATTTAGGCTTGCAAGTGTTTGTGGACTTCTAGGTTGACAAAAAATTGAAGGAGAACGCTGATAGGTAGGTAAGAATGAACCATACCCTCCAAATTTTGCACCTGTTTACGAGTAAAATTAGAACATAATAAGCACAACATTGAATGTTATACATCCTCTAGAAGCCTATTTCCTTACCCAAAGTCTCCGCAGAGACATTTGCTTCAAAGTCTTTTTGAAAATGACCAAGTACATCCTGTATCTTTTCGTCCTGAAAAACATTCTAATGCAATAAGTGGCCATCATCAAAATTCAGATAACAGGCATGCATGCGCTGCCCATAACTATGTTGTACGACGGAAAACAAGTCGTAAAACTCCACAATCATGAATATCATTGGCATCTCAGGAAGAGACTGCCAAGTTCCCTGCTCCCAACCTCATCCCACCGCATTCCCAATTACCATACACTCAAGTCAATAACTTAACCAGTATACCCCAAGTGAACCTGCCTGAGTGCCAAAATGCTGGAAACTTAGGGATACAGTAGACAACCTCAAATCTTGCAATTCCATCATAAAGTTGCATTGGGCAATTGAAAACGAATTATGTTCCCTATGAATTTCAGATTTCGAGGGTGTCATTCTAAGAGAAGTGTCATATAATCACATTTGTTTTTAAAAATTTGTGCTCCAGGGAGAAATCAAGAAAATAATTACTTAAACTGTACACCATCAAAACAAACAAAAGGAAAGAAACACCCACATCTAAAACTAATTAATTTTTTTCAGGTAAAATTCTTCAAGTTCAAACATTGGAAAGATCCAAACTTTTTTCGGAGGCAAGTCTTACGATGTAGGAGAGAGCATCGGGGTCGACGCAGGAGTCGTCCTCCTGACCGGACCACGCCTCGCCTTCCTCAAGCTCGTTCTCCTCCTTCATCATCCCCCGTCCCACAAACCCTCGCCCCTTTCTCCCATCTTCCCTCCCCCCCACCGACAACATCCAATCCCCAGCACCCAACCTCGCCCCCCTCTCCCTCTCCCTCTCCCCACCTCCCCTCCCCCTCCCCTCCCACCCCTAAATCCGGCAAGGGGGAACTCAAAAACCCCACGAATCGCTTCAATCCAACAGCCACAGGGCAGTTCGGAGCCCCCACCCGGGCCGCCCAAACCCTAGAATCCCTCACCGATGGAGGGCCTGCGACGGGATCCCGCGGCGATCGGAGCGACCTCGGAGATCAGAAGTCGAATTGGGGCGGAGAGATCTCTCCGGATCGGCGATCGCCGCGACCCAGTGCGGGGTTTCGTGTCGATCTCGCTCGCTCTCTCGCGCGCGTTGTCTTCCTGAGGCGTTCTCTGGAGAGAGAGAGAGAGAGAGAGAGGGGAAGCAAGGAGGGAGGAGAAAATAATAAATATATTTTCTATCTTCCTTTTAATTTGTCGGAATGTATTTTACATTGCATTGGGGGAGAATTTCTTTCTTTGCAGCTTATCTCAATTTGATCCCTGTATTATATCTAACCTCAAAATGGTCCCTAAATTTATCAAATATAAAAAAAAAGCAGAGGTGACAACTCTTTATGGTGTCTTGTATCGTGTTCGAGATTATTTTACAATGTGCTAATATAACCTTTGTTAGTTTTATATATATCGTGTCATGGATTTAATACTCACTAATTAAAAAAATTTCATGTTAGTTTCAAAATTAAAGGGTGAATTATTATTATGTTGATTAGAATATAATATGTATTACATATTATGTCAAAAATAAGAGTCCAATTAAAATAAACTTTAGGATGAATAGAGATAAATGAGATAATTTCACTCATACCCTTAATATTTCTTAATTATACTTATACTCCCACTAAGTTTTACAATAATATAAATATTTCTCAAGTTTGAAAATTTACACTTACCTTATAGCTTCTCTTCATCACTCCATCTGATGAGGTAAAAAAATAGTTTCAAATGGGAGACCATTTGCATAATTTACATGACAGTAATTTTAAAAAATTTAAAGAAATTTAATTTATGATTATACTACTCGACGTAGAGCTATTCTTTTCTATGGTTTATTTTATATAAAAAGTTAAGGATCGTAAATAAACTATTCAAATAGAAGGAATATATTAATAATGTTTGACTGTAAATATTTATCTAATGAATATAGATATAGTAAAATTATATAGAATGATTTATTAAAATAAAATGAAGAAGTATTAATGTATACCGTAAAGAAATGAAAATGATAACCTATCTAGGTAACATTTACTTACTAAGCTCTGTGTGGCTAATGATTTTAAGTTAAATATAAGATTACTTTTGGTATAAAGAATTCATGTAATCACAGAAGATATTCTATTTAAAAATAATAATATGGGAGCTGAGGGTGTGGAATGGAAGAGGGAATACTAAAGAAACAAAACTCCTCGGCGTATCTCTTCACTGTATAAACCTATGATTCATGAAGTACGAGCATTATTTGTATGAAATCTATTAGTTCACTCCTATCAAACCTTTTTTTATTTCAGCAGTGCTAAACTTATCATCCTAAAAAAAAAATTTCATTCTTTTAGTCCCCCTGCTTCTTTGTTCTGGAACATCTGAATTATTTTATCATAGTAGTCCGCTCCTATCTCCCAAACTACTTGAAAAGAAAATTCTTTCACCCAACATTTATTTCAACCGGTGCAAATAAATATTTCATAGAATAAGAACATATAACAAGGATGAAATTTTACTCATTAATTAAACTAATAACACATAAAATACACCCACCACAATATTAATTAACCCACATAATTAAACATCAACTTGTTCCGTACTAATTATTTCCCCCAATCACAACCCTCACGATACAGGTCATATATAGTTATATATATCTATGAATATAAGACACAGATATCTGCATCTGTTAGTAGAAACCAGCCATTTAAACCTTCTGTTACCCTCATCAGATCACATGATCAATTAACCTCAAGATCCATTTCCTTCTTCTTCTTCTTCTTATTCTTATTCTTCTTCTTGTTCATCGTCGTCGTCGTCGTCATCATCATCTTCTCCTCCTTCTTTAGTTAGACTTCGTCTGCCACTTGAGCTTGGACGGCGCAGTTGCATGCCTCGCACTGCGGCTTGTTGGTGTTAGCAGTATTATTAACGGCTTCGCTGTTAGTCTTCTTCTCCGGGATCTCCACGGCTGCTCCATCAGCGGCTTCTATGTCGCCACTGTGAGTGTTCTTGCTGCTGTTGCTATCGAACTTCGGGTTCTTCGAGTCGTCCTTGTTGTGGTTCATGTACATCAGGTAGATGATGATCTGGGCGATCCCGAACAGGAACCCCAGAACATTCGGCAGCTGAACATCGTCGTCGTTCAGATCTAAAGGTTAGCCAAAAAATATCGATCGCAAGGTTCCAAAGAAAACAAAGGCATGAACGATCACTCACCGCGACGTACAGGTCGCCTCGGAGAAGCCCGTAGCTGAACCAGGCGACTGCAGAGAGGGTGAGGAAGAAGGAGAGGGAGAACGGCATGTACTCCACACTCTTTGTTTTTATCACCAACCTCTGCGCCCAGGAGACGAAGATTTAACTGATTAGAGTCATGCATGCTTCATTGAGAATGACCGACAATTAATGATATGAAGAAGAAGAAGAAGGACTCACTATGATGCTTAGAGGAGCTGCAAAGACGCTGACTGCAAAAGAGGCACAAATCCCTCCCTGGATCTGAACCCTCTTCGTCCCCTTGATGAATATGTTTGTGAAGAGGACAATGCATCCGAAGATGCCAATGTTGACCAAAAGTATCATCTTGGTGGCGTATGCCTGCGTAAAGATGATTACAACCCAGCCCTTATAAAACCATACAAGTGAGAAGTTTGAGGAAGAAGTAGGTAACTATATATATATACCCTTAGTTTTCTCGGAGCATAGATGAGATAGATTGTGAGGTAGATCAACTCAACGAAGCAGGCAGTGATGTTGATGCTAAGGAGGAGAACATCCTTGGTGAGAAGGCCGTAGTAAACCCACATCATGGCGCTGAACAAGCCCACCACATAGGGCACAGAGTCAAATGACCCAGTTGTCTTCCTCTTGTAGATTCTGTAGAAGGTTGACCTGTATAAATTTTGCAGAAACAGCAGCAACAGATTAATTCACTGATGTAGTTGTTACACTGATGACATAGTAGTAAAGCAATACGCTGGTTACTGTTGTTTGTTTTCAGTTTTCAAAGAGTATTTAGTAATTGTTTAGAATTTTCCAGTGTTCACTTTGTGAAAGCAAATGCGTTTTCAGAATTTTAGGGGAACTAAAAGCTGGAAAGCTAAATCTTGTTTCAGAAACAAAGAAAACTTTGTGGGAGTAGTTTTTGGAGCGTAATGGCCGATGAATGAAAAGGTACTACTTCAGGTGATTAGGTTAATGAGCTTACATGGGAGACAAAACCACCATTCCTGATAAAAAGTTGCCTGCAGAAGAAGAAAGAGAGATTAAATTCAGAGAGTGCAATTTAAGAAGACCCTGAAGACTACAAGTAAAACTGGAAAGTGTGTGAATCAGAAGAGGAAGAAGTAGTAGTAGTAGAAGAAGAAGAAGAAGAAGGGGAATGAAAAAAGAGTTCCTGCATCACCTAAGAGGCCAACCAATGTGGTCAGTGGGTGTTGAATGGTGATGACCAACATGTTCGGAGCACGAAGCACTTGCCCTAGATTTCCTTCTTCAGGGGAGGGGGAGGAGAAGGGAATCAAGGAAGGCTTGTGGGGGGACTACAATGGAGAGATGAGATGATGCTTCTTCTCTTGCTGGTGGATGGTGTCTTCACAAGGGTTCGGTATTTATAGGCCGTGAGCATGAGGAAGAGCAGATGCAGAGCTTTTTTACCTAATTTGCAGAATTAATTTTGATATCCAAAATTTTCAAATAAAAAAGTGTTTTGAGCTTGCTGAAATAATTAGGCATTTGCAGTGTTGGCCAATTAATAAATAATCTTTGTTTTGAAAATAAGATGAGGTAATCGAGAACTGTTTTGTGCATTATTTGTGAATATCTTCTCCAACTCTATTTGAGTTCTCTTTTTTTTCAATAATTACAAGACATATCTTAAATATTATGGATTAATTAACCAATGACATCCGCATATATATACACTTTATTATCCAAATTTCTTTTTAAAGACACGTGCATTCCCATTCAAATCCATCATTTAAAAATATATACCGGTCAAAATTTATACTTTGTAAATAATAATAATATTTTTTTTATAGATAAAATAGGTTTTATCTGATAGTATTAATAATCTTCAAGTCACATTTTAGACACCACCATATCGTCAAGTAAATATATTAAGAAATAATATAATATATTACTATATGAAATAATAAGTTAAAATAATAATACTTTAAGCTAAATATAAATATGTCGAAGAAAGATTATTTTTCTGCATACATATTAAAAAATAATATATAAATAAAATATTATTATTATCACTAGATACACTGCTACATGAATATAAATTTTTTTTCTCATCATACATCTTTAGCTTTTTAAAAACAAAATGGAAAAACATAAGTAAGTTTTATAACGATTTAATTGGAAAAACATGATTAAATAATGAGATGATGAGATAGAAAAGGTGTTGATGATAAATAGAGACTTTTACAGCTAACTCCCTCCTTTTTTTCTAGGTTCTTTGTTGTGATAACACATGTCCTCATGATCTTGTTCGTCTTTTTTTTTCTTTAATCGTGTGACATCATCCCTTTCCCCCTTTCTTTTTGCACAATTATATTATATGGTGGAGCCACATTATTGTTTTGTGTCCGTAAAATTGCAGTAAATTAAAACAAATCTGGATATACATCATCGAGAAACCCATCAAAAAAAGCTTAAAAAAATAAAATATTATGCAGAACCTTTAAGTCGAAAACTTTTTTTCTTCCCCATAATTAGTACAGCTAATTAATGCACATTTAAATGGTGCCTTCTATATATATATATGCAGGATATCGAAATATCGAACTAACCTGTGGAGGAAGAAAGATATGAGGAGGAGAGGGAAAAAAAGGTGAGATGACGTATTTGTAGGTCAATTATATGAACAATTTATCTTCCCCTAGCTATGAGCAAAAATATATGTAGGTTTTTCCATCCCCAAGTCTGTGCACCCAAAGAGACTTTGACCACTCTTACTTAGATTTCACAACTCGGCAATATAATATATACATATATATATATCAAGATTTAGAAAAATAATGAGATGGAACTTTTTCTAATTACCACCAGATATTAAATATCTGACTATAATGAAGGTCAGATTCTACTAGAAACGTCTGGGCCTTCGTTGAGAAATTGTTTTAGGATTCATCCTCGCATTATATTATTTAGGTCGGGGGAATTTATAAGAAATCATATACTGTACTTATCTAATTAATTAGTTGAGGATTTATTTCTGTACGATATATATATGAAAAGAGAGAGAAAAAGATGACATAATGAGGACAAGACATTAGACAGGATATATAGCCAAAGTAGCTTTAATTTTCGTGCGGGGCGAATTAAATCTTCTTCCAAAATTCCCAAAAAAAAAGAAAAGAATAAGTGCATGGAAAGTGGAAGTGCAGAGTGGGGAGAGCATTCGAGTATTCGTGCTAAATAAATAAAATAAGATAAATTGCACGGGGGGGGGGGGGACGATACTGATAACAACGTATTATTATTATCATACAAAGACGTAAAACAATGAAGGAGAAAGAGATTTGATCGATCAATCAATGGATGGATAAGAAAAATTTATTCAAAAAAGGAGGAGGAGGAGGAGGAGAAGGGAAAAAGAAGGGGGTAGGGAGACGTCATGCAGCAGCACTGGCGACGTTACATTTTTTTTTCCCCTCCACATGCATGCAATTATTAATAATAAATTGCAGGTTATCCCATCACCACGTAAACCTCCCCCTCCCCTCCCCCCAATCAATCGCCCTCCTCCTCCTCCTCCTTCACAGTTTAAATTTAATTTTGCATGTCCAGATGTCACATCTCCCCAGCAATGCCTTCCTCCTCCTCCTCCTCCTCCTCCTCCTTATCATCATCATGATCATCATCGACTACTCCGTGTCTTTCTGGTGAAATCTTCGCCCGTCTTCCCTGCTTTATCTCAAACCTTTTTCTACTTGCAGTCAAATCCAATTAATCATGTCATTTCAATTTAATAAAATTAAACATCCATATCTCCCCCCCTAATTGTCATTAATGTGACTGTATACAATAACGGTGATGGAAACAAATAAATTTAGAGAGAGCGATCCAAATTATAATACACCTAATCTATCAAGACTTATGATAAATCACTGGATTGATAAATATATAGGCATGAGTTAAAACTCCACATGTCACATCCTCCTCTCACCCGCTTGCATCATCATCAATCATTATTGTGTGTGTGTGTGTGTGTGTGCATATATATTGTTGTTGTTGGGGGAGAAACCTTGTATGCGTAATTGAATAATAATAATAAGAGATGAGGAGGAGGAAGAGGAAGAGGAAGAGGGGGGCTACTTAATTATCTCCATCCATATCTGTATCATTTAATTCTATTATCATCTAGGTATTCAAGCACTAACCCCTAATCTTCTTCTTTTTTCATAAAAAAAATTTGAAAACATAGGAGAGGAGAAAAAAGTAGTCTTAGTTAATTATGGAGTGGGTGCTTAATTAAATAACTAGAAGCATTTAACTTATCAGAATGCATGGGATGATGGATTGGAAAGGGTTGGAGGGGTGGGGGGAGGGCAACGCAATCAATCTGCATACTCCAGTGATCCATCAATTAGTCTGCTGCCACCGGGACATGCCCCTTTGGATTGAGGCACTGTGCCTGCGACTTTGACGTGTAATTTAATGGCCTAATGGAGGAGCCCCGAAAGGGGGTGAGGTGGCGTGCTTAGTCTGCACACGATTAAAGGAAGGTGGCCAAACTTGGCTTCTTCTTTGTCTCTTCTTCATGGCGATCCATTATTAGGCCTCATTTTTTTTCTGGCCTTCCTTAGGGCTAAAAAAGAAGTAATTATTGATGGATGAAGATGGGTTGTGTACTTCATTGTGTTTTAAGAGTAAAAATAGAGAGGGGGAGGAGGAGATAATTAGCAGGTTGGTAGATTGATGAACTTTTGCATGAACTTTGTTTCACAAAGGTTAGAAGGTGATTGGAGTAGAAGTGGAGTTGGGACTAAAAATGTAATCATTGATTGACAAAAGTTATTATCAAGATTAGAGGGGGGGGGGGTTTATAACATTTACTATTAGTAAAGCCAAAAAGGAAAGCATGCACTGGCTCCTATTTGCATAAAAAGAAGAAGCCTGGTGTCAAGATTGTATGTTTGTATTTTTTGTTTTTATAAAAGAATTAGTTCAGATGTTTAGAAGAAAGAAGAAACTAATACTAGAACCATCAAGACAGACATCTAATCTTTGTGACAAGTGAAGGAAAATAAAGACGCAGCTCTAGACCATTTGAGAACCAACAACCCAACCAAATTGAAGCTCTGTCTCTACGTAGATAAGTTTCTTTTTCTTTCTTTCTTACAACCAATCAAGCCACTAAATAAATCCAAAAAACATTTTGGTTGCACCATCCCTAACTCTAATTAATTAACTAATTAAATTAGTATTTCAGGTTCACCTTTCATGCATGGTTTAGGTGCCAAACTTGAGCACCTTATTGATATTTTTTTCAAAAAGTGCTCATAAATTACCCCCAAAGCCAATCCAGATGAGGCACTCTCCTTGAATGTCCTTGGAGGGCACTTAGTAGGGGGGGCTTCGGACTTAAAAAATTTTGGGGGGAGGGGGATAGCTAGCCAATGTGGTTGAGCTACATGGGCATGGGATAGAACTGGTGATTACGTAATGCCTTTCTGTAGTTAATTGATGAACTAAGGAGCACTTGAAGCAAAGGGAAAAGATCTTGTTAGTGGAATCAAAGGATCCTGCTGTTGTTCATCCAAATGCTTAATGCTGGATTAACTTTTTGAAAGGCGGCTCTCAGGGGATTTATGTTGTGCGCGTGTGTGTTCTTTAATGTACCAAGATGCAACACTAATCTTCAGAAAAGATTTATGAGGGGATGATGAATCCTGTTGGGTATTTAACCAAAATCAACACTAATGTTTGAAGAACTAATTAGAAACTTTTCTGGTTGCTAGTTTTAGGTAGGTGAAATAAACTAGCTTATGATGGTGATGAAGTTTTTTTTTCTTTCTTTGGCGTAAGGTTCTATTTGTTTCAGCCAAACATAGCACCATAGAGATAATATCAACAGATTTGAGATCCCAACCCCCTTCACTAGCAGCATTTTTCAACTTTTAAACCCAGTTAAAGCGAGAAAATATGGGATGTGTTTCAAACTTGAGTTTCTGATCGAGCAAACACAGCCTAAGCGAGGTAAACTTAAAGATTTTGAGTGAGAAAAAGTAAATTTTAAAAAAGAACTACTGCAGCTGGAAAGAAGCATTTTTTCAAGCAAATGAATGTATATATAAAATATAATAATACATTTGCAGTTTAACCCAAAGCAGCCTTCCCAAATGAGGGATTAAACGATGATAAAAGAATAGAAAGTGCGATAAAAAGTGAACAGCTTGTCCTTCACAGAAACGAGATTGGATTGGAAGAGATGTTTGTTTGTATGCACATCATGAACTCTTATCTTCATCGACGTGCACAGAAAAGGAGTACGATTCTTATGTGATGAATCCATCCGGATATCAGCATTTAATCATCTCCCTCAAACTAATTGTTTAACTGCTGAATCCCTCCACCTTCACTTCATATTCCAGCAAATTGCATTTGAGAAGAACGATCGGCTGTGGGCAGGCATTACGAAAAGAAGAAGCAACAATTCGTCGATGCTGGTTATAATATTGCAAACTAGCTTTGAAAAGGAAAAACCTCTGAAATGATTTTAAATTGGACCTCGGACATATAACACTTTCGAGTCATATCTCTTTAGAAAGATCTTTTGTCTCAACTTCCAGAATCAACAATGTGCTACTTATCATGCTTTCCTTGTAAAACAAAACTAATTAATGGAGATTGCAGCAGTCAAATATGCAAATAAAATGAATACTACGCTCACCGTAGCTTTCCTGAGGAACTCTTCTATCCCAACTGCGGCAATTTCACACTACCAGATGCTCTCTTTCTCGAACTTGAAGAATTATTTCTTCCGGTTTCGTCATTGTGCCACACCATCTCCATCTGGTGAGAAGTAGAGCATTTTGTTGCACATGAATTGTTATTGAGTGCGAGGCATAAGACTGCAGAAGTTATAAATGATCCTAAATTGAAAGAAAATAGTGGTTCTAAAATTTTGGATCCATATTGTCATAAGACTGCTGGTTTTTCTGCGTTCTGTACATTAATAATTACCCGAGTAGAAGTAAAATACTAGTGGAAATAATTGAAACTTGTACCTCAGCCACGATGACTGTGTCACCTTCTTTAACACCTCGTTTGACTAGAGATTTGTTCACACCACAAGCCTCCAAAACATGTTGGAATCTTCTCAAAGATTCTGAATACCTACAGCGGCATTATGCTAAAACTTATTAGATCTATAAAAAAGTTATGATGCAACAGGCATTCAGTGAATGACCATTATATTGTATTTATTTTCCAAACAAGTATGTAATAGAAAAGTAGCAATAATATTATTTCCGTTTTCATTCTGCCAACCATTTATAATCAACAAAGGAATGGATATGCCAAAATTGAACTACTACATAGAAACAAGAAACATGGAATGATTTATATCAAATGAGTAGATAAAAATTCATGCAAGTAAAAGGCATACTGCCAATTTGTCATTTGAACAAAGCGCCTTAATCCAGCTCCATCCACATGCCAAGTACCAGAGTTGCTATCATGAAAAATGTCGAATTCATTCATCGAAGAGCTTTGTTGCCTTTGAATCGTTTCAGCAACATGATTTAGGTTCACTGGACCAGTCCAGTCTGCAACAGAAAAAAGATGCGGCAAACTGTTTACAGGGAATACTATACATATACAAACAAAAAAAATTATATGGACAAAGTAATATACATATGACATTTCCCTAATAGTAAGAACAAGAGTTATGAAATGTTGAATAATGCTTAGTTTGCTAGATTTTGACACGTAATTTTATTTATGTTTCAGGTTATATGATAAACATGATCAATTTGAGATTCCAATTTCCATAATTTTATGTGATAACTTTTGCATTGCCATGTCTTATCTTATCGTATGTCTTGATTCCAATATATAAGAAAGAGAAAGTGAACCAAGTGCAAAAGGCTTAGACAATGCAGTGGGTGGCACTTTTGATGTCCATCTTTTGTTGTGTTCTGATACAAGTAGAGACAATCTGAGGAGCATACTTTTTCTTATTCACGGCAGTTTCTCCATTCTTCTTCAGGAAGGGAAACATTTTATTCTGAAACTTGTAAAACAGTTTCTAGCTTATTTCTTGCAAATCTTCCTCCATTTCCCGACTACTGCAGGAGATCTCTTGAATATTCCTGTTCATTCTAGTAAATTACTGATGTCATCATTCTTTGGCTATTGGCATAGTGAGACCCATGCTTTAAGGGCTTCCAACTTTTTATCTCTTCTTGTTCATGAATATCTGTAAGGGTGGGTGTTCTATCATGGCAAATGCAGAACGACTGGCAGTAGACGACAACATGAAGTGCTTGATCCCTAATGCTGCTCCATTTCTAACTAATAGGATTAGTGGCCAAATACGTGATGATCTCATATAGTCATACTAAAAGTCAGAAAGAAAGATAAATAACGTTTTTAAAACAATATAATGCTTTTTCTTAAAAAGCAACTATAAACCAAATGATAGCACACAACTTAACAGTCAGGTTAATCAAAAGGAAACAAATGCAAAACGAATTTTCATAAAAGAAATTTCTAGAACATCAACCTTCATCATGAAATTTTAAATGTGTCATATTGTACATCCAGAAACTAGCATATGACCTAAGCAGCAGACCTGAGATTTTATGTAATGTAGCGGTATTTTATGGAGAAAAAAAACTATATATACAAGCTACGTTTATATCCAAATGATACTAAACCTATTTTCTCAAAAAATGATATTGTACCTATAGAATTCAAACAACTCATACTTAATACCAGAAGTCATGGGTTCAAAACCCATGAAAAAAAAACTAATAGTACTCAAAAAGGTTGGCCACATATATCATCCAAAGATAACATTCATTAATAAAAAATATCATCGTTTCATCTGTTTTCATAGCTATTAAGAAAAAACAAAAATATACATGCGAATCGGGTAACAACATTAATGGGAAGAAAACTGAGCGCATAACTAATCATCAAAATCACTAATTAAGTTCAAGAAATAATTAATTAATAGGAAAAATAGTCCTTTTACAATTTTGCTTTGACCTTGAACCTTTGATGTTGGTAGGCACACCTCTTGTATTAATTTCCTTCATATCAAAGTTTTTAAGAATTTTAAAGTAGGAAATTTAAGAAGTTTACCTAGTTAAAGTTGACTTTTAATATATATTAAAAATAATTATCGAGGAACATATCAATTGGAGGCGAGCTGAAATAGAAAAGACAAAATTCATCATATCGATATATAAGAGAGATCAAAGATGCAGGTGGCGGGCTGACCCCTCAGCTCCGGTGTGTCCACCCTTATATAACAGCATAGATGCACAACTACGATCGATAATGAAAATTTTAGAATAGAATGATCACCTGCAAGTTCCTCTTTTGCTTTCCTTTCTTTGACTAGAAGATCATAGGCAGCAAGAACAACATCATGTGTCCCCTGCCTATTCATTGCGCTAATGGAGAAAGGATTGATTCCACGAGCTTGCATATGCTCCTTGAATTTGTTCCATCTCTCAAATGCTTCTGGAAGATCCATTTTATTGTACGCAACCATGAATGGCTTCTCTGCAAGCCCTGGGCTAAATAATTCTAATTCCAATCTAACAGCATCAAATTCATATTCTGGTTGCTGCCCTGAGCCATCAACAACATGCACCTGAAAATCCATATAGCAAGAGATTTTTTATTAACTATTTAAATGTAAATTTTCATTTAAGTTTAAGAGAATTAATCCTCATGCAAACTAAGTAATGCAATTCCAAAATTTTTTAGAGAGAATAACCCAGCATTATGGAGACAGAACCCAAATAAAAGCATCTACTTTTTTTGTCTAAGTTGCCAGTAAAAGCAGTAAAAACTGAATGAATTGCAATTTCTTACCAAGACAGAGCATCTTTCAGAATGTCTTAGGAACTCATGACCTAGGCCAAAGCCCTTATGAGCCCCCTCAAGTAAGCCTGGTAGATCTGCAACAACCATGGTGGCATCAAAGTCTAGTGAAACCACTCCCAAATTTGGAAGCAAAGTTGTAAAGGGATAATTAGCAATCGTTGGCTGAGCAGCACTTATAGCACTTAAAAGTGTGCTTTTCCCAGCATTTGGAGCACCCACAATCCCAACATCGGCTACAAGCTTTAGCTCCAAATCCAACCACCTGATGAACGTAATGTGATAGAATAAACAAGCCTATTCAATCCCCCAATGACTATAAGGATGTTTATGTAGAGAAAAAAAGCATAAACAAATTAGAAAGATATTTAAAAGATGGGATGACATTTGATGGAACTATGTCTGGAACATGGAAATAGGCTTAACCAACTGTGAGGTTGGAAAGAGAAGAAAAAAATCCATCACATATTGGAGCATCAGGGTTACTTTGGCATAACTTCTGAAAAAGTTGGTTCAAAAACTGAATAACGACAATATTTTTTATTTTGAGACTGAAATGTTGACAATATATTTAGTAAATATTGATAATAGAACCATTTTGAATTGTGGTAAAGTTCGGTGGTCCGAATGGCTAGAGGTCACATGTGAAATTTTTATTTATAGCTGCAAAAAGTCAAAATTAATCCAACTTTGATTTTAAAAAAGTAGACATATAAACTTCCAAATCAAGGATTTGTTTAACCAACCATCTCGATCCAATTTGATATATTTCCAAACTTTGGTTCTAAAAGATAAAAATTATGAGAAAATAATAAATAAATAAACAAACATTAATCTGAACTCCAAGTCAGTTCCAACCTGAACTGAACAGCCAGACTTTGATCTTAAATTTAGGAATCAAGTTCAGATTTTCTTTTCCTAACTCAAAATCTCATGTATGATCATGTTTGCAAAACCTTATCTAACTTCTTTTTACAAGATAGTGAAGGTTAACTTTATGTTATGATTATCCGAAGTTGATCACTGAACAGTTTCAGTTTTTATGGTTTTTGACTACGACAATGGCAAAAATAGAGCATCAAAGATATTTCAAAATGATTTGAAGAGTTACACGTAAATTTGATTTCCTTGGCACCTAACACATTTAACTAAGGTTGGATGCTTTTCATGGGTACCTGAGGCTATGGGTTCAGTGCTTAGGCCAATTCAGCATCATCAAACTCGAGAAGCTTTTTAACAAAAAATAGTCATAACAAAATCCCAAAAAAAAATCAAGTAACAAAAAGTGGGAATAAGAAGATATTTTTTTTGTAAATGTGATCCAAGTAAGATTGTTCCTCATCTTCCACAAACAACTAGAGGTTGCTATCAACTTCCTATTCGTTTCAGTCGATATTGAAAAGAGTATGTTAAACAAAGAGAAGTCAATCATAGATAACTATGTGTAATTGAATATAAATTTGTTTCCTATATATAAGTGTGCTTTGAACGTTCAGGCATAAAGCAAATTCCATGCAGAAGATAAGAAGGATAAGAAATTGAAAACTCACATTTCAGCGCCCTCTTCTCCTTTTTCTGCAAACTTGGGGGCCTTATTAGTGCCTGATTTAAAAGAAGCATTTCCTCTTCCACCCCTCCCACCGGGCAACAGCAACGCCCTTTGCCCAGGATGCACCAACTCCAGCAAAATCTCACCTTGCCCGCCTCCTTTAATGGCCTCCCTGATCACTGTTCCAGGTGCGACCTTCACAACCACATCCTCCCCCCTGGCCCCAATCTGTTTACTTCCCTGACCATGCGCGCCTCTCCCAGCCCTGAAGTGGACATTTTTACGGAATGGTAGCAATGAATTCATTGCCCCATCAACCTCCAAATACACATTTCCTCCCTTCCCTCCGTCTCCTCCTGATGGACCGCCGAGCGGTACATATTTCTCACGCCGAAACGCCACAACTCCATTTCCTCCATCTCCGGCCTTAACAAATATTTTCGCCCGATCAAAGCACCTCATAATCGCAGGAACTCCTTTTTCCTTCACTTCCGCCTCCCCGACCTCTTCGTCTCCGTCAAGATATTCCTCCAAATCTCCATCGAATTCAGGGTCTAGCTTCAAGTTCGGGACTTCCATCTCGGATCCGTATCCCACGATCACCTCATCATCCTCCGAGTCAAAATCCAAGAACTCGTCATCATCGAGATCTTCTTCCTCAACCTCTTCCATGAAGGTCGAACCTACCACGCACCTCGCCGCTCCTCCGCCGTCACCTACTGAAGCAGGTACCTTCCCTGCTCGGACCTTAAGCTCACCCGAGGTTCGTTCAGTGGGTGAATCGGATGAGAAATCATCACTGTACTCAAACCCCCAAAATTCCTCTTCTTCGATCTCCTGCACAAATTTCGAACCTTTACTCTTCTTCTCAGACCCCCTATTGCTGTTGCGGTCGGAAGGCTTCTTCTCGGAGGAATCCAAGCCCGGAACGGGCGACTCACACAACCGAATCTCACCGTAGGATGCTGCGGAGAGGCCAGCGATGGATGGGTCGATAAGGAAGTCATCCTTGGGAGGCAGGCGAGTGTAGGTCAAGGCTTCGCCGCCGCTGTTGTCCGAGGAGCGGTAGGGCGGAGGGAGGCCGGGTGGCTTCCGGGACTTGAGGTTGGGAGTGGGACGAGGTGGTCTTCTAGGGGCTCTATTCTTAGGGCGAGCTCCGGCGGCGGCTGGAGAGCAGAGGCGGAGGGAGGAGGAGAGAGCTAATGAGGCGACGGTCGCCATTTTATTTGGGTATCTTCGGTCAGTTTTATAGCCGCAAGAAGAGGAGGGTGATGAAGTTATAGAGGGAGTTTGCATTTGGATATTGTATTATTTTATTTATATCATTAGTTTTTATATATTTTTTAAAAATGAAAGTGTAATATTTATTATAATTATTATATATAATATCATATTTGGAAGAACTTTATTTACCCATCATATTATATAAATACGGGCATATTCTTACTAAAAATAAAAGAAAAAATATCCATCCATTTTACTTTATGATTTCTTAAATGTAGTTTTCGCAGCACCCTAATATTTATATATATACATATATATTTACCACTACATATAAATATTTGAATAAATACATTAACATTTTTTATTTTTAAAATAATTTTGGAAACCATTTTGTAATAGGGGTTGGATCAATTGCATTGGCCCAGATCCTTTCTTCCTGCTTTTCCCCAAACAGCGGATCCGAAACCCAGTCCTTCAGTCAGGCTAAAATGAGGAGGCCGAGAGGATAAACTCGTCCGACGTAGACGGGATCCTCACCTCATTCTTCATCACGCATTTCAAAGTTTTAAACCGTTAGCTTAAAATGAACGGCTACGATGTACGGAAGATGGACGGTGGATTTAACGAGATCCTGATAGGGACGGCGATGAGGCAGTTTGTACGGTGGGTCTTTTCTAATTTACTTGGAGATGATTCAGTCATCTTTTCGTCTATAAAACTCTTCACCTAAACCACAGCGGTGGTTTTGTTCCTCGGGAGATCGCTGAACGGAGTGATTGATTCACTTCAAGTTCGTACCATTTTCCTCGTTTTTTATTCTTAATTTCTAGGGTTTCTCTCTAGTCGTCTTCTTTTCTTGATCTGATTTGATGATGCGGTTTTTTTTCTGTTAAAATGAATCGGAAATGTAGATGTGATTCTTTTGAGTATTTCGTGTTGGAATGGCTTTGATTGAAGAGATTATTCTGGTCAGATTATGGGATTAGTAAGATGAGATTTTGAATGGTGAAAGAAAAGTTTAATGAGAAGTGCGACTGTTAGAAGTTATCGTTTTCTTCCCCTGTTTGGATTTGTTGCTCTTTTATTTGTTTTCAGTACTGGATCTAACATCGAGACAAATGATAGAATCAGATAAGGCAATGAGTGATTATTCTGGTTAGAGTCGAGGGTTTAGAATGATAAGATATTGAATAATCTTGTGCCTAGAAAGTGAGAGCAGAAGTTTGAAGAAAATTGCCACTTCTGGAAATACTTGATTTTGCTTCTTATGTAGGATTTGATTCTCTATAGTTTTTCTGCTCTATTAGATCCAACATCGTATTTTTCAAGTGTTCGCGGTTGTGTGTGTGTGATTGATTCCTCTATTTTTATACAACTTTCCTATCCGTGTAGGGTTTATAGGTTAGATAGAAAATAGAGCAGTACTCTTGCTAGAAATTTAAAAAATTTCGAGTTCTTTGCAAGAAAAAATAAGTTCTGATTGGTTTCAAAAGGTGGTTGTACTTGTTTAAAAAAGTATCTTCTTCTCTTTCTTAAGAAACAAAGTTGCAGAGACTCCTATATCTTCTCCTTTTGAAGTCGACCAATTATATCTTATTTTTAAGACTCCACTATGCCTGAGAAAGATTGTTCTTGCATTTTGTCCAGAATGAAGATTAAGATGACTCTGCTTTTGTTCTCCCTGGTTTTTGTCCTGTCAATTGATGTGAGTTATCTATAATCTTCTCATTTATCGCATGGTTAATTGCCTCTCGTGATGGATGTTTACATGGTATCTGTCTACATGCAGATAACAAAAAGTCAAACATGCACGGCCAATCTTGATTCCAGTTGTTATGGTGGTTCTTCAGATGGCTGGGAAGGAGAGTTCTTCCCAGGAATTCCAAAAATTAAATATGAAGTAATAATCATAGCATTTTTTGTTATGTGCATTTTGTCTGAATGAGTTTGTGCTCGAAAAGAGATTTTTTTTTTGTTTTCTCGATAATTTGCTAGGTAGTCCAAAATATGTTTTGTCTCACTTTTTTTCTCCCTAAACTTCTGTCACTTTAGGGTCCAACTAGCAAAAATCCACTTTCTTATAAGTGGTACAATGCTGAGGAAGAGATACTTGGAAAGAAGATGAAGGTGTGCCATCTGTTTCTTATATGGATATGGGTTTCTGTTGTTTTTATATTATCATTGTTGATTCTTCTGTTGTCTTCTTGATAATATAGGACTGGATGCGATTCAGTGTTGCCTTTTGGCATACCTTTCGTGGGACTGGTTCTGATCCTTTTGGTGCCCCAACCAAATTTTGGCCTTGGGAGGATGGTACAAACTCACTGATTATGGCCAAGAGAAGAAGTAAGATCATGCATTTCTATCTAGTCATTTGGAGTAAAATTAAGTCACTAATATTGTGTTTCCAAATACAGTGAAAGCACACTTTGAGTTCATGGACAAGCTTGGAGTTTATAGGTGGTGTTTTCACGATAGAGACATAGCCCCAGATGGTAAAACATTGGCGGTATGTTTAAAGGATGTTCTTTGTTGTTTATTAATGTTACATTTATTGTGATTCAGCACTTAGCACTTATCTATGTTGATATAAGCCTTAACTATGCAACTAATTTCTTGCCTCTCATGGCATTTAATTTTTTTTATCACTCCCATATCATCAAAAATGTTAGGCCTGTGTATTTGTTTATTACCTGCTAACTCAGAATTAAGAAGCATGTGAAAATATTGATCTTTTAGCCAACTTCTTTTTTTGCATGATGTATTTTTTCTTCCTCAGGAAACTAATGCAAACTTGGATGAAGTGGTAGCTCTTGCCAAAGAACTTCAGGTGATCGCATTATCATTTGTCATAAAGCATGTGCATCACCTGAATAATGGAGCTATCTTCTAATAGCCTACTTGCTTTGGAAATAACCATATATTTGTATCCTATCGTTAATAAAATACAAATATTTTACAGAAGCGGACACAAATTAAACCATTGTGGGGCACAGCTCAACTTTTCATGCATCCTCGCTATATGCATGGTGCTGCTACTAGGTAGCATATTCTATTTCTTTAACTAATATTAGGAATCGTTACCTCAACATACGATGAACTGAAGAAAGTTCAATAATCTGGTTTTGCAGCTCAGAGGTTGGGGTGTATGCTTATGCAGCTGCTCAAGTCAAAAAGGCCATGGAGGTGCTTGTTTTTAGATATTGATGATCCTTTGAAGTTCAAATCTTTACTAAATTCGTGTTCCACATTCTCGTAGGTAACTCACTTCCTAGGAGGAGAGAACTATGTTTTTTGGGGTGGACGTGAGGGTTATCATTCTCTTCTTAACACTGATATGGAAAGAGAGCTTAATCACATGGTATGGATTAGTATTTTTTTCCTAACATTTCCTGGAATTGATCTTTATTCTACTTATCAATCCATAATCCTGGCCTTGGAGATCTCTTTGCATAATTCTTATTTTTTGCATTGAGAAAGTTAAGGCTATAGATTTCTTTTTTGCATCTTAAACAAATTCTCCTTTTGCAGGCAAGTTTTCTTCAAGCTGCTGTTGATTACAAAAAGAAGATTGGGTTCAATGGTACTGTTTGGTCCTTTCATTTAAATTTAGACCTTGTTTGGTACGGAGTAATTTAGGGTGTGGATTAGGATTCTGCCCCATATTATCCTATACCAAACAAGGCGTTATAACTCATTTCAGTTTGACAGGTTGAACACTCAATGGACATAAATAAGTTTCGCTTGTCTTTCTTGTGTTATATCATATCCCAATCTAATATTCCATCGTCTTGAATCCTTCTTTAAGTTAGTTGATTATTCTTTCATGGAGTAGCTTTAGAAATTTTAATTGTAAAAGTCATGATTTTTTTATCTATGTTCCAGGTACACTGCTGCTAGAACCTAAACCACAAGAACCAACGAAGCACCAGTATGTATTGCGTCTTAAAAGGCATATCTGATGTTGTTCATCGGTTTCTATTTGTTTTAATTTGGGCTCCACTTTCAGATACGACTGGGATGCTGCAACAACCTTTGCTTTCCTTCAGAAGTATGGCCTTTTAGGTACCGTACTGCCTTCCTCAGCTTTTTAATATTTGCCGAAGTTGGTGATATAAACTGCAATGCTATTAAACCTTAGTGGACCAAATCTTGACAACTTTCCCTGTCAATGACTTCAAATCTTTCCTACTCTGTCACTGTAAATAGATGCGTAAAATCTTAAAGCAAATCAAATTTGATTTTTTTAAGCCTCGACCCTCAACCAAATTGAGGGTGCTTTTTCAATCCAAAGGTTAGCTTCCTTATTTTTCTCTAGGTCACTTTAGTCAATGAGCTGAAATAAGAGATAAATGTGATTAATCCAATTGGAATCTAAGCTAATTCCTAATTCAAAGGAATTATCTCATTTTTATTCCTTGTGTAAACATGACAATAATTTGGATATCCGTTGTTATTACATACGTACATGCTTATGCATATAGACACAAAGCACAATAGCTGTCACACGTGTTGTTCATCAACTTGATTTTAACTTAATACTTTGTCCTACTGATAAAAAAAAGGAGATTTGGACGGTCTTAATTTAGCCGAAGAAACTTCCCTATACAAAGGTCATTGCAGGGAACAGATCCATGTAGCTTACCATCAAATAATTTGGACATTATTGCTTCTTGCGTAGATGTTTAATCTCTTGAAAATGTGATTTTCTATTGCATGTATTATTGTTGCCATTATGAAGATGGCTATGACTATTATCACGGAACATGAGAATAGAAAAGCCTCAATACGTTCCTGTTAAGGGCTTCCCTTTCATCAACTCGGTCCATGGTAGTTCATTCTTATGATTGAGATCCTGATGTTTTAAATTTCAAATCCTGTCATGGATTTCACTGGAAACATATTTAATGAGAGATATCATAGTCTATGATGACACTTTATCCTTGAGCCTCAGCTGTTAACTTCTAGAAGAAATTTATTCATTTTTTTTCTTTCAATTTAAGAGATTTTAATAAAAAAATTTCTGATAGCGTTTTGCAATAACTTTGTTGCAGGAGAGTTCAAGTTGAATATTGAATGCAACCATGCTACTTTGTCTGGTCATAGGTAATAACTTTTTACAAGTTGACCGTATGAAGATAGTCATATGAAAATTATGATACGTCTACTCTTGCAAATTTCAATATTATATAATTTTTCAGCTGCCATCACGAGCTTGAAACTGCAAGAATAAATGGAATATTAGGGAACATTGATGCAAATACTGGTGACCCCCAGATTGGTATGCCCAACTCTTCCTGAAGGATTTGGAACTAAAAATCTGTTCACTGTTTCTTCATTGCCTGATATATATAAAACGCCATGTGCTCAATTCATCAAGTGGTTTTGGAACAGGTTGGGACACAGATCAGTTCCTTACTGATATCGGGGAGGCCACACTTGTTATGTTGAGTGTTGTCAGAAATGTAAGTTAGCTGAACCATTCAGCTGTGTTAATAGCGGGAGTATCTCTTGGGAGTATTTTAATTTGCCTTTTTAGAAAAAAAAGTAAATTAAAAAAAGTCACTATATTTCTTATGACAGGGAGGACTTGCACCTGGTGGATTCAACTTTGATGCGAAACTGTTGGTGCTCTTAATTATTTGTTCCTTCTGTTTGATGCTATCACATGAAACTTGTTTGATAGCTGATAGCCAAATATTAGTCCTGCCAGCCCTTGCATGTTGCTAGTAGCTTACAAGTCATGGTGTTGTCTATTGCTTGATGGCATTAAAAGAGCTGAGCTTGTTTTCCCTGTGGTTTTAGGCGGCGTGAGAGCACGGACGTTGAGGACCTGTTCATTGCTCACATCTCTGGGATGGACACTTTAGCCCGTGGACTCCGTAATGTTGCCAAATTAATTGAGGTATCATCGAGACTTCTAACCTTACATGATAAGATCATCTGCCATTTTTTGACAAGGACTCTTCTTAATGATAGGATGGTCATCTTGCCGAGCTTGTCCGGAAGCGCTACCAAAGTTTTGACACGGAGATCGGTGCTTTAATTGAGGTGTGTTCCTTTATACACTTCATGCCCGTTGGACAGAATTGGTCGGGCAATTTTGTATATATATTTTTTGTAATCACGTTACCTGAAATTTTCATTTATTTGCTTGGGAAAAAGGCTGGGAAAGGTGACTTCGAGACGCTTGAAAAGAAGGCCATGGAATGGGGTGAACCCATTGTGCCCTCCGGGAAGCAGGTATTTGTTACTTCCAGCTCTCAATTTAACCCTCTTCTAGTTTGATCAAATGTCTCTATAAAAACCTTCCAAGTGTATAGCAGTTCAAATCACAATCACAATCACAATATAAAAATACTTAGAGAAATGAGATGACATATATAATTAGCGATTTCCATCTTTCATCGCAGGAACTTGCCGAGATGATATTCCAATCTGCGCTATGAATTAGATGATGGTCGTTTCGTCTGATGCAGACAAGAGGCTCAAATAATTGCTCTCTGGGATGCAATTAAACATGCTGCAGCCATGCTGCAGTCTTTAAGCAGGTACGAGCTGTGTAGTCTGATCGGTGAATGCACTTCAACTCTCTCTTCTTGACCTCTGGATGCTGTACAGCTTGCTTAACCCAGAAATAAAAAAAAAGCTGTGTAACATTAGTTCTCAAGCAAATTACACCCTTTTCTTTCACTTGCTTACATGCTGTGGTTTTGGTCTGCTTGAAGGTGGAAGTTGCTCTGATGATTGATTGGGGAAATTTCTTCTTTGTGTGCACAATGCCTTAATTTAGTTATATACAGATCTTTATGATAGGAGAGGATACTGCTTAACTCAACAAATGAAATAGTGGTTCCTCATTTATGATCATCATGTTGCATCTTGCAATATTCTTAATTGTCTAATCATTTGTTTTTAGAATAACAAAAGTATAACTTTCCTTGATACCAAAGGATGATATGATTACTTCACCCAATATAATTCGATGCCGAGAGAGATTTTTCTTCTACTTTTACGTCACTTGATATGACATTCCTTATGAAATGCCCCATGTTGCAAACGTAGTTAATATGATACTTTATCCTGTAACATCATAATCACCGAATATTAGTGTGTCTAAATCGAAGGAATAATTTGAATCTAATTCAATTTCACATGGTTAAATTCTAACCTACCCTTCCTTGTGAACTAAGTCCAAACAATAATCTCTAAAAAAAGAAGATTGGATGCAATTACTGAACTCCCCTTACAAAAACTGGTTTAAATCTTCCCTATTGAATTAATATTTGTTTCCTTTATCAAATCAAGGACTAGGTAGATAGATCAAACTAATTTGCACCAACATCAACCCTATATTCTTTGTGAACTTGATGATCAAAAATTGAATTTAAGTTAAATAAAAAGATTAGCTAATTATTCCAAACCTAAACGTAGGGCTGGAATAGAACTTGTTCTCAGTCTAAAAAAAAGGGCTAGATGAGGAATCAAAAAGTACCACCACTAATGAGGTCAAATTAACCCAAACACTAAATGTAATCCATTGGAAGATGGAGGAAACCACCAAAAAAAACCCATGGTTTGCGTCCTTGCCATCTCCCTTGGGGGAATCATGCTGGATGAATTAAATTAGTTCCACCTACAGTATGAACATATAATTTGGCTACTGTACTTTACTTACCCTTGTATAACAACTTAATTGGATCAAAAAATAATATTCAAATAGGTTTAACTTCACTCTTATTCAATAGTTTTACTATTAGTTTATATGAAAATAATACAACCATTTAGTAATAACTGAATAGTTATAGGTGAATTGGCCTTGTTTTTAAATCCCCCCTCTTTTTTTATTTTACTTTGAGAAAGTAAGAATAATATCAGAACTAAAAAAAATGTTAAGAATTAATGCTAATGGTTGACCTCAAGTGCATTGTGGGGAAGCAGAAATATATGCTGGAGAACACTCATTTTTAACAAAAAAAAGTTAATATTCAGCAATCGGCACTCCTCTGTCTCCTATAAAATCACTTGAAGAAGAACTCCAATCCACCAAGCCCTCATACCATCCATCAGTGTAGGTTTAGAGCTATTCAAGTTCGATTTCTTATCTTCTTCTTTGCCAACAAAAGATCTAATCTTATAATAAAAAAAAAGGGAAAAGAGTCTCCTCCTTCACTTAAGCTTTCCTGTTTAATGGATCAAATTAAGAGACTGACATCTCAGAGAGCGGTAGTCGTCTTCAGCCTGAGCTCCTGCTGCATGTGCCACACCATCAAGAAGCTCTTCCGCAACCTGGGGGTGGATCCTCTTGTTCACGAGCTCGATCAAGAACCCAAGGGAAAGAAGATAGAGCAAGCACTCGTCAAGATATGGGGAAGTAGTCCGCCGGTCCCCGTTGTGTTCGTCGGCGGTAGGCTCATCGGTTCCACCGACAGTATCATGTCCCTTCATCTCGGCGGTGAGCTTATCCCACTCCTTCGTAATGCAGGTGCAATCTGGCTTTGATGTTATACTGAAAGCTATTCCTAATATAAAGTCAGGTAGTAGCAGTAGTATTACATGAGGCCATCCATGTAACAGCTAAAGCAAGGCTTATTCTTATACATCATATTTGTGTATCCACCGTATGCTAGAAATGTGGAAGTGTGTACCCTCCTATACAATGTTCCCTTTAATCTTTAGTAGTATATATACTAAATTTGAGTTTCTTCTTAAAAAAGGATAGTTTATTTGAACACTTTCGGACATGAAAAACACTAATTACTACCCCTAATATTACACTCCTAGATACTAAGGCATGCTTAGTCAAACCCAAGTACACTATGACGAATCAACAAGAAAGAGTATGCTAAACGAAAAGTTATATATTTGTCCTGCAGCTCTTGAAGACTTTATAAGTCCCCAAATCTAAAGTATAAAAGCATCTTGTAATCAATTTGTAATTGACCCATGAGAATAATTGTAAAATAAAGAGAATGATCAACGATCAACTTATGATCAATCGAAGTTTCAGTAAATTTTACTAGTGCTTAATAAAAATACATTTCACCTTGTTTGTCTTTTCAAGTATTCATCAACTATATTAAGCCGCACAGTTTGACTTAACTCGTAAATTTAAATATAAAACTTTTGTTTTTTGGATTCTTGCTATGTTTAAATATTCCTTCGTCTTAGTTATTAATTAATTATTTTATTCTAAAAGTTGTCAATTTTTTTATTTTTTGAAATCATCAATTCTATAATTTTAAAAATATTTTTATGAAATTAAGTGAGCCGAATCCATAAAAATATTTATCAATCATATGGGTAAAAATAGTAATATTAAAAAGTTTAAAGATTCAATCTATAATGATGTCACTTGGATTACCTATTTAATTTAAGCATGAATAGATAAATATAATAGTTATATTAATTAAAATATTTTTAATTTTAGTTATAATTTTAACATAAAAGTTAATTTTAATATTTAATCTATTTTAATAATAATATATCATCATAAATAAAACTTTAATTTAAAGTAACTTTTTAATATGATCAATAGTATTTTCTAACTTATCTTCTAAAAAAATCTTTCTGAGTATACTACTATATTATATAGAGTAAATACTAAAAAAAAAATACATAGTACTAAATATAAAATAGTAAATTATATTATTATATCATTGTCCAATCTAATAAAAATTATTATCTTAATAATATATTAAAAATAATTAATTTATTTTTAATTTATTACTTAAATAATTTTTTATCTAAAATGAAACAGCGTACACTCTTGTACTTAGAGAATAATTTATGTAATAAATTGAAGTTATAAAACTTTTACTTACTGATTAATAAATATTAAAAAATGTAAAAAAATAATATTTATAATCAGAGCACAATTTAAATAATTTTTTCTTTTTAAAATTTAATAAGTGATCTACACTTTATGTATAAAACTATGCATAGAAAGTAATTTAAATAATGATTCCCTGAAATAAAAGGAACAATTTGGATGATGTAATCAGTGTCCACTGTCGTTACATCAGAGCATAGCACCCTGCTGCTGACTTCTTTTCCCCTTCCTTCCTCTTTATCTCCAATTTAATTTGAGAATTTATTTGCTTAATTTGACTCCATCAATTTAGCCCTTCAAATTTATAGAATAAAATTATTAAAAAAGATCATCGAATACTTAATTAATCAAATTTGGGAAGTGACTGAGGATAGAGATTAAAATTGAAGGCCAAAATTGAAACTAAGTTAAAACTATAGGGGTTAAAATGAAATTAGCTCTTTAATTTCTTCTAAGCGTAAGGCTTATTCTTCGCCATTTGGTTTCCGTCCCCCCCTCTTTCTCTCTCCGGTCGCATCCCTCTCTCTCGAGGTTTTCGGCTCCGATCCGCTCCTCCGCCGCGGAGATTCCGCGTGCCTCCGCACCAATCGGTCTCTGAATCGAGGAGCTGCCGTCGGGTGGAGCTGAAATTTGAGGATTTTGCGGGAGATTCTTTTTAATTTTATTCCCTGGTTCACCCGATTTTGATGGGTTGCTTCCCATGTGTTGGATCGTCCAGCGGCAGCGAAAAGGAGGATGTGTATAAGAAGAGGAATAATGAGGGGAAGGGCGATGGCCCCTACAAGGATTGCTCCTCCGTCGCATCAGTCCCGTCGTCGCATCGTGGTGGTTCCGGTGAGAGTTTTTCGTGGGATTATTTCATTTTTCGTATGGTTTACGGGATCTGATTGGATTTTTTCTTCTGGTTATTTGGGCGTATGTTTTGTTTAGTCCCGAAAAATTGCGGCTCGCCCCAAATGGATTTGGTTGATTGCTTTGGTTACGAGTTTTGTTGGATCTGTGGTGCTCTTGTTCATGCCATGGATATCAAAGTCAATGCCTTCATTTATTTTATTAATTTTTTGCGTAGAATGCCCGTTGATTTTGTGACAGTCCAGTGAGAGATTATTTTAAAAAATATTTATTATAATTTGGATATCAGACTTGTCTGTGGGGCTATAACTTCGCTCTCAGCCTTGCTAATTTAGAAGATACCTTCTTATACTGTCAAAAGCATATATCGAGAGCATGCATGATGCATGTATTGATTTTGCTAAGGAGTGTGCACAGGGCACTGGAGTTTGAGGTTATGAACTAAGTATACTCAAATTGTAGAATCAATAATGTTTTTTCATCTTTCCTTTAGTCTCAGAGCTTTGCCAATAAAAGAAATAGATATCATATGTTAGTCATGTTTTATCAGAATGCTAATTTTTCTTGTTTTCTATTGTGGGTTGCTTGTGGTTGTAGATAAATCAAAGTCTAGGACAGGTTCAGACTCCAAAAAGGAAGCATCAGGTCCCAAAGATGCAAATGCTGGGCATATTGCGGCGCAGACATTCACTTTTCGTGAACTTGCTGTCGCAACTAAGAACTTTAGACAAGAAAGTCTTTTGGGCGAAGGTGGTTTTGGTCGTGTATATAAAGGAAGGCTGGAAACTGGGCAGGTTAGTTTATCTTTGTGTTGCCTGAGTTATCAAATGATGGTTCCACTTAACTGATAGCAACTCACTCATCAATTTAGCTCACAGTTATTGAGCAAATATTATTTTCTTACCTCAAATTTCTCCTTCAAAAAATATGCATATTTTTTATGCATGGCAAGAACTATATTTTGCATTTACTGAGAATAAAACTGATTTCAACTGTTATAGGTTGTTGCCGTTAAACAACTTGACAGAAATGGGCTTCAAGGGAATAGGGAGTTTCTGGTTGAAGTTCTCATGCTTAGTCTCCTACATCACTCTAATCTTGTCAACTTGATTGGATACTGTGCTGATGGTGATCAACGACTGCTCGTCTACGAGTTTATGCCTTTGGGATCATTAGAAGATCATCTACATGGTTAGAATTCTTTTTGATGCTTACCGATTTATCCTATAAAGTTTTGAATCACTCTTGCATTTGGTTCTGACATTATACTCACAAAATAAAAACTGATCACTTTCCAGCTCTTTATCGGAGGAGTTTTCTTTCAATTAGATTTTATGTCACATCTGTAATGAGTTATAAGCATTTCGTTGCTTTTTACTCGAGATACTATGAGGAGTCCTGAGTCATTGGTGAAGAGAGATTTTTTTTTGAAACTTTATATTAGCATCAGAAACTTCAAATGCTTCAGGAATTTATCAGAGCGGGGCAATGTAAGACATACTTGCATCCGTTAGTTATCTGTTATTAAGCTAGATTGTGATCCTGCAAAACTAAAGCATTCTCTTGATATGCTTATAGCTATACCTAACAATAAACTAAACCAAATAGCTTAACCAAACACCAGATGTATTTTATTATATGGCCTTAGTTTTTGATATGAAAAAGTAGTTGCTCTTTTTAGTTTAGCAGAAAAGATTACGTAAGGCATATAAGATCCCATTCCACTTATTTAATTTTTAGTCATGTCATAGTTCAAATTTGATATAGTACATAACAGGTAGATAAAAACAGCGACTCTTTTTGTGACTATATCAGCAATTAATTGGCTGCTCTCATGACTTACCTACATATGTGGATGATTTTGGTTCTTATAGAACAGCTGAAGTGAATAGATAACAATTTTACTGTTTAAAAAAATGCTTAAAAGTTTATAGACAAATTCTGGCATATAGGTTGGTATGCGCGCAAGGTTGTTATTGCTAACCATGTATTTTGTGTTGGTGAAGTCATCAGCATCTCGATGCACTCAAGATACTTCATTCCTTAATGGCACAGTAGGATATTAGTTCCCATTTTACAATGGTCAAAATGAATTAAATATTGTCTTGGTGCCCGTTGAAAAAGTAAAGTGACTTGATCCTAACGCCAGCAATATCTTTGAATCCGGCGACAAAGATGGAAAACCGGGGACAAACATTTCCGTCTGAACTTGGCATTTTGAAAAATTGAAGATTTAGAATGGATTTTCTCCAAGGATTTAAGTTTATCTGTATAATAATACTAAGATATCTAGTGCTTGTTTACTTGCTTATCTTCTTCACTCTATCCATTAAGAAACTATCATTGAGGATTCAGTGAATATGGAGTTTGTTTCCAATATCTGAAGAATGGTGGTGGAGAGAAATATTTTAAGGTCTTTAGGTTTTTCGAAGAACTAGATCTGTATAGTGTCATTTGATTATTGTTCATGGTTTAGAAAATTCATGAGTAGCTGCTCCCTACAGAACAATGCTTATCTTCTTCACTCTATCCATTAAGAAACTATCATTGAGGATTCAGTGAATATGGAGTTTGTTTCCAATATCTGAAGCATGGTGGTGGAGAGAAATATTTTAAGGTTTTTAGGTTTTTCGAAGAACTAGGTCTGTATAGTGTCATTTGATTCTTGTTCATGGTTTAGAAAATTCTTGAGTAGCTGCTCCCTACAGAACAATGTCTGCAATGATGGTTTTGTTTTAGTAGGGACTGAAATCCCTTAAGCAACTGGTTCCACTAGTGCATCCATATCTATTTTTCCTTTCTCTTTTTTCCTACAGCTACACAGTATATCTATATACCCACAATCGCTTTGATAAGAATATCAGACTATCAAACATTATATCCAGACAGTTGATCTTTATGTCGACGGAGGTAAGGTCCCCCTTGAAATCAGATAGATTATCCCAGAATCTTTTGGTAGCTTTCTTTCAGTTGCCTATAAAGTTATATCCTTTATTTGCATTCTGATGATCTTTTGGAATAAGTTCACCAGTCTCTGTGATTCCCAAGCTGATAACCACGTTGATTAAGTATATTCTTATTTGAGACAAACTGAAAATTTATGGACATTTTCCTATTCCTTTATTTTGGAAGATTGTAGATTTCCTGCTTGAGTGCTTTATGTCCTGTTTCTATCATTTGAAATATTTGCCATCATTACCTCAATTTTAATCCTATTAATCATGAGCATCGTGCAACTTTTTGTAGTCTGTTCTTGTTTTTTATATGTATCTTCATCATATATCATAGGGATTGCCTAGGTAGTCATTCTAATACTCTTTTTTGGATTGTTACAACTGAAATATTATTTTAAGGTCCTGCAATGATTTGATGTCTTCGCAAACTGTCCCTTTTTGTTTGGATTGGAAATTTGGTTCATCAGTTACTTTGAAAATAATTAATCGAGCATAGTTCGATCAAATTTAATCGCTCTTGTCTGTGTTTATTAGTATATCTTGTCATATTCAAGTGTGTTGATACAGAAAAGACTGTCTTTTAAAATTCTATTCATTTTATGGTTCTCTTTAAAATGATCGATCAACATTTTCACTAGCAAACGTAAGAATGAGCGTCTGTAGAATGGCTCTTCCCTGATTAAGTTAAGTTGGGCTGTGGTCATTCATTCCCATCCACCACGTGGATAAGGAACGTTAAATTTAAGGCTGTTCGCCCCTAAAAGCTGAAGCTTTCAGGATAAATGGTCACCTAATCAAACTTTATAAGAGAATTTTCATTATGTTACGTTAAGGTTGATTGCTTAAAAACTATTCTTTCATAATAAAATGGTAGAGGAGGGGATAAAGGAAGAAATTTCATTTGCCGTACATGAATCATCTGGCCTAAGTATGTGCTTACGTAATTTTTCAAAAATAAGTGTTCACTATAAACTAGTCATAGAGTATCGAATTTTAACTGTTTCCTGTTAGCCCCTGGATGAAACACAGAACCTTTGTGTTCTGTTAGTTTTAAAGTCTTACCAGGCACATCAAGTTGATTAGTTCTTTACCTTTGTGATAAGCAGTTTATCTTTTTTTTTGGAATGATGTCAAAAGAGTATAGGACCGATGCCTTAGTCTCTGACTAATCACTTGATTATGATTCTTTAAATAGATATCCCTCCTGATAAGGAACCATTGGACTGGAATGCTAGGATGAAAATAGCAGCTGGTGCAGCTAAAGGATTGGAATACCTGCATGATAAAGCTAGCCCTCCAGTTATTTATCGCGACTTTAAGTCATCAAACATACTTCTTGGAGAAGGATATCATCCAAAGCTGTCAGATTTTGGGCTTGCGAAACTTGGCCCAGTTGGTGACAAGACTCATGTTTCAACAAGAGTGATGGGCACCTATGGTTACTGTGCTCCTGAGTATGCTATGACAGGTCAATTGACAGTGAAATCTGATGTTTATAGTTTTGGGGTTGTCTTTCTTGAACTGATTACTGGCCGGAAAGCTATTGACAACACAAGACCTTCTGGAGAACAGAATCTCGTCGCATGGGTATGTTGCCTTGTTGCTTATTTGAACTTACTGCATCTATTGTCCTGGTTTTGTTTAGTCTTTGTTTGAAACATTATTTGATGCTTCAATTTTCTTTCTCCTATTAAATCCTAAAAGTAAACAGTGTGATTTTAGAAAATAAACATTGTAAGTTCAAGAAACGCTAACCTTATCTTTCAAAAGAAAAAGAAACGCTAACCTTGCAAATTTCATTCTTATTGAAAACTGACCTCTAGTTGATCTCATGTTAGGCCCGTCCATTGTTTAAAGACCGCAGGAAGTTCCCCAAGATGGCCGATCCATTTCTACAGGGACGTTATCCCATGAGAGGCCTCTATCAAGCATTGGCTGTTGCAGCTATGTGCCTGCAGGAGCAAGCGGCAACCCGACCTCTTATAGGGGATGTTGTGACAGCACTTTCATATTTAGCTTCACAAAATTATGATCCGAATGCAACCACTGCCCAGAGTACTAGAGTTGGTCCGTCTACCCTCAGGTCTAGAGGTGGATCAGACAATCAATATGCTACAAATTCTCTAGAGCTGAGGCAAAGGGATTTAGCCAAGGGAGCAAGTAAAGGTGCAAAAGTTGGCAGAGATGGTTCCGGTGAAGGCTCTGGCCGTAAATGGGGATTGGATGAACTAGATACTCAAGGATCCCAAACTGATAGCCCATCATCCTATGCAGGAAGAGAACGAGACTCCCCGAGGAATGTTGACCGGGATCTTCTCAGAGAGCACGCTGTCGCAGAGGCTAAAGTGTGGGGCGAAAACTGGAGAGAGAGACGGATGAAAAATGCACCTGAGAACTTCGACAGTGCACAGGAGTAAGTCGGAGATACAAGATCGAAGGTTTCATCACCGTATACACCATTCTTTTCCTTGTGAATAAAAGTTGATGCTCTGCGCTGTTCTTTTTTATGTTACCTTCGCCCGTCAAGAACCGATGTGCCCTGTTGGAAGCCCCCGTCATTCGAAATGGAAGCAGGCAGAGTCGGGAAATGAAAGAAAAATTACGCCAAAAAAGAGAGAAGAAAACACACCGAAGTATATAGGGTTTGCATTTTAGAACGTATACGTGCAACTGCATCACAGGCAATTTGTTGCAAGTTGGTGCACATTTCTGTGTAGGGTTTGCAGTAGCCTTAAAGAGTACGAGTAAACCTCATTAGATTTTTGTCCATAGAAAATGCATAGGAGTTCTATACCTGTCTTATAAGACTGTAATAATTATTTAATTGCTCTTGTCATACTTAACATTGTCATGTTGGCCTTCCTCGTGAAAATTGTCGGTTTTGTTCAATTCCTGTTGCAATATTTTTACACAGCCAATTGCAGTGATCTTTTGATTATGGATTGCAGTGATGAATGTAGTTTTAGAACTTAATAATGTAATGTTAAATAGTGTTTCCTTTGGAAAAAGGGGTACATGAAGTATTAATTATATTAAATTAGATGATGATAAGGCCTTAATTGTATTAAATTAGATGAGGATAATTGTGTTAAATTATTTATATTGTTATTTTTTATTAATAGTATAGGTTAGATGTGAAGTATTTATTAGTACAGAAGGTGTGTACATTTAGAATTTAGGATCTCAATAATTACAAACGAGACTTTAATGCTATATTTCAGTACATTTAAGCAAGCATATGATTCACTTCCCACTTCGGTTTATTTTTTGTACACCTCCCTTCAATTTTAATTAGTAATTTTTTAAGTCTATATATATATATAAGAAAAACTATTTTCTTAAAAAATGCAAACATGATGCCTAATAAAATTAGGCACAAAATCTGTCTTTTTATTTGGGCAATTGACTTTACACGGAAAGTCATAGGTTTAATACTCATCATATTTAAGTTCGAAGCTTAATAAAATTTGACCTAATCAGAAAGAAAAACCTAATCAAGATTTAATCCACTTATCAAATGATTTTGAGTCATTAGATTCCTCCCCCTTTGGGCTATCAGATCGACAAGCCCGATCCGATCTGACTCGAGCTCATGTAGAAAGAACCTGGTTCATTTGATACAATCATGCGACTGATCCGAACCGGTTCGCTTCAATTTTACGTTCGCGTCGGACCGCATCTAAATCTTGATGCATCGCCTCGCAAAAATTTGTATTCTCCTCCAAAGCGGCCGCCGTCGCTCTCTCTCTCTCTCTCTCTCTGATGCACGAGAAGATGGCCAAGAAAGCGGCGCCGCCCACTACCCCAACTCCGGCTACCGCCGACCGCCAACTCCGATCCCACCGTACCCCCCTCCGCAGATCTCCTCGCTTCCGTTCCCCTCCCATCCACGAGTCCGCCCTCCTCTCTCTGCCCTACCCCGTCCGTAGCAGGAAGAAGACGGCCAAGAAACCCCCCGAGCAGCGGCCCGAGATTCTCTCCCTCTCCTCTCATGAGAAGCCGTTTCTCCGCTCCAAAAGGAATCTTCATACGCCTCCGGACTCGAGCCGGCGAAGATCCCCCAGATTGGCCTCCGCGGCGGTGGCTACTTCTCCTAATCGGAAGAAATCGCGGGCTTCGAGGTCGGCCGAAGCGCCGCAGAGCCTGAGGAGATCATCAAGGTTGGCAGCCGTTTGCGCCACTCACGTGGACGAAAATGTGGTTGTTGATTCAAGGGAAGAAGTCAAGGAGGCGAAAACAGATGTGGGTGTGGAGGAGAGGAAGGGGATCACGGGAGGAGAGTCCGCGCATTGCTGTGGTCTGGGGGATTGGACGGAGGAGCAAGAGAAGGCCTTGCGCAGGGCTTACTTGTTGGCGAGACCATCGCCACATTTCTGGAAGAAAGTCTCCAAGATGGTATTTTCATTTGAAACCATAGTTTTCAATTTCCTTTTCCTGCTCTTTACCAAAATTTGATCTCTCTTCACTGCAGTAAGTTATTGATTTGGCTTACTTGTCCTTTCCTTCATTCCTCAGTTGAACTGTTTGTAAAGTTGTAGATCTTATTAGGTATTTTTTTGGTTAGACCAACTTCTTACAGCTGAATAAAGTCATTCCTTCGTTTAGAGTTTCGATCGTAATGATCATAAGTTCCAAATTATTCCAAGTAATGAGCTTTCTGCATTTACTAGTTTTAACTTTACCAAATAAATTTTTGACTTATGACTACTGGAATATGCTGGTGAATGTGATGATTAATTCGGATAAACTAAAGGAAATTGTATTCCGGAAATGAATATAACCTTATTTTATTGTATGCTGAGGTTCAACTTTCCAGACCTAGAGTTTATAGTGGGGATGTTCAAAAAGAAAAGAATCACAGAAGATTATGAAAAAACTTAGATTATTTACAAATGCCATATAAGTTTTCAGCATGTATATCAGATCGCTAGAAATATGATTCCCTAAAACCCACAATTGTATTTCACTTCTAATGAAATTGGAAATGTGGATCTAGTTGTTTGAGATCATTGCATATAGAAATCATTGCTGCATAGAAGTTGTTTTAGACCATTAATTCAGGCGGATATCCATAGAACTGAAGGATGGGTTTGTGTGTGCATGATCATGATATGATCGCGAAAGAGATAATATTTTTGAGAAAATAATAATTCTTGAGATATCACATTGTTTGATTTTGATCCATCATAATTAAAGTTGCTCCATGGTGATAAGGTCTCATTATCTTGTTTCATTCATAGGAACAACCTTCTTATGATAAAAAGGTAAGATGACTATCGTTGCATATGGATCCTTCCCAATCTTACAATTGATGAGAACCTTGAGTGTGCAAATAGAACCTTTTTATATAAAGTTCATTGTTGGTTCCATATCATTTCTAATTCATTTTCAACAATGCAAACTTCTTGATGAATAATAGAAACAACTAGAATGTTTACGATCAGTTTAGATAGGTTCAAACAATTTGTCTATGTAATTCAGCACCAAAGGGAATCTATCTTCAACTGAGTTCTGTAGAAAGTTGGGAACTAGGAATTGTTATGGATATTCAAATTGTCAATTTATGTTGTTAACAAATTCAATAATGAATCTTCATTTCACTTTGACTGATGTCAATAGCTGCGCATGTTGATTAGCCTTAGATTTACAACATGGCCAGGCTGCAGTTAATTAAAATTTTACTCTGTCCTGTTATTTCCACCGTATAGCACCTAGAATGAATAGATAACCATGTAATATTCTATAGGGGACATAAAAGAAAAGGATAGAAACATCTATTATTTGTCTGATGATAATGTGATATGATATTGAAGAAAGATAGGATTGAAGCTGCACAGGAAAATCAGAACTGATAATCAATTAAAGAGTATAATTTTAAGTAATGGCAGGAATGTTGAATAAACGACAGAGATCACTACGGTTACGATGTTCATTGTTTCTAATAAGGTAAAAAGTCTCTATCATTAAAAAAACAAGAAAGTAAAGGGGTTCTTTTTTTGCCTAATTAAGACTAATTTACTGATCATATATTGCTCAAAGTCAGTTGATTTCTGGCTCACCAATTGGCATTATAGTGAATGTCTCTATTCCGAGGTTGACTGCACTCTCTATTGAATTATGAAATATTTCGTGTATGTACAGGTACCAGGAAAGTCTGCACATGAATGCTTCAATAAGATTCATGCTAACCATGCAACTCCGCCTCAACATGAACCTCGTTCAAGAGCAAAAAGGACCAATTTTTCTCCAATTGGAAATTTGAGCTTTTCAGAAAAACCTGTTGACGACATGAAGATGCAGGTCAGAAAAGCAAGGAATGGCAAGCGAAAGAGTCTTTTCGCACAGAAGACAGTCAGGCACTTTCTAAAGAAACATTGCTTGGCAGATCAAACGCAAGAAACAGATTGCTTCTTGGTTCTTGAAAATGCATCACCCTTGGAATTGCCCATATCGTCTCCTGGATCCTCTGATTATTCATCTAGCACTACACCTGGCTTTCTATTAAAATGTAGTGAGAGGTCTTCATCAGGCCACGTGAAGTTCTTGTCAAGGTTCAATGCAAGCAATTCAAGTCCAAGTCCAGAGGTTCTGAAGCCGATTAAGAACATCGCTCTGCATGAGAGATATATCGACCATCTACATTCCGTAGACGCAAGGCGAACAACTTCCCGGAAGACTGCAAACTCCACTGCCGCTACTACACATGCCATGGATAATAAGATGGGAAAAGATCTAAAAGCTTCTAGAGTTGCTTTAATCACTGAAGCAAGAGAAGCCATTGGTCAGTTTCAGCACATGCAGGCAAACGCTCTAAATTATGATATGGATGTTACCACGAGTGATGATCATAGTGCTGATTCTGACAATGATGATGATTGTGATATTGTATAAGGAAGTGATTTTTAAGCCCTACAAGTTGATTGCACTGTAAAAGCATACATTCATCAGTAATCAACACCTCTGTTGATGCTTGAAAGAGGGATTAGCCGATTACCATAGGAGCCAAAATTGTTCATCTAAAGAAATGCATCTTGCACATAATGTACATATAGTTGTTTGTATCATTGAAATTCTTTTTACTAGTCTCCTACAAAAATTAACTATAATGTTAATATCTGAGTAACTTCAATTGCTTGTTCTTCTTGAGATGGATATCATCTCATCTCTTGCTTAATTTTGATGAAAAATGAGTGGTCAGAGCTTGTAGCCCATTAACCCATTTTAACCCACTACATCTGCCTAAGATGCAAGTACGTGGTAAAATTAATACCTAAGATGCAAGTATTTTTCAATTGGTAGAATAGTAAGATTAAGATGATGCAAGTGCTCCACAATTGAATAAAATATAAGACTTCATAAAAGACATTAAGAGGTTAACCTCCACAAATTTTTAAAAAAAAATTCAATCCCCCATCTTAGCCTCTCTTTTTTTCAATTGAACAGACCACACGCCCGTGTAAAATCATTTTATTAACAAATTGGTTTGAGATCAGACTCAAAAAGGATGCCAACACATTTGATAATGCGAGAAACATATGAAGTAGTTGGAATGCCACATGAAGATCGCTACTAGAGATGTGTTCATCTGTGATATATAAAAAGAGACTTTTTAACATATTCCATCAATCCAATAAAACAGACCGTACTACTTGAAGACCAAGAATGTGCGGCCTAAAACAAGCAATAGCCTGGGTATCATCCTTACGTTCATTCATACTATACATAATCTCTGTGTACACAAGCCATGATGATTTCTCCCGAAGGTGGCACTCATTAATGTTTCACTGACTTGGGTTCATCTTGGCGAAACGACCCTTGATCCTCAGCCTGTTATCAGCCCGAATCTTTCGCGATTCATATCTTACGAGCTTATCATATCTGCTTAGTTAACAAGCATTGTAAAGTTTAGGTTCAGAATCATTAGCCGTCAACAGAAGGGTGAAGTTTATGTTTTCTGAGAATGGAAAGTATCAGCATAAACTTACCTCCGTGTCTTTCTCTTTTCCTTGTACCGTGAGAGTACGGAATTGCGATCTGGCAAGCTTACTTCATGTACGCCTTTCAGGGGTAAATTTGGCATCTTCTCTTTAGGTACAACCACATGATCCCTTTGTATATCACTAGCATGATTAAGACATGAACGCACTTCAGCAGCATCATTCGAAGATGAGAGGTTGACAACAGAAGAGCTTCCAAGATATTCTCCGCATGGATTTAATGAGTCAATCAAATTGATGTCTACTTCATGGCGATCACCCTGATTACTCTCAAGAGGGATGTCCTGTGTGCAGAAAATTGGTTGATGCAACCTCATAAGTTCCAAAACAAAACAGAGTTTGAATAATTTAGTGTGCCTATTTATGATATCTAAAACTGCAATCAAGTGGTTTATACAGCAGAAAACAAAAAAAAGGACCACAAAAAACATAAATACATACAAACAACACAGTGCAGAAAGGAAACAGAAAGTAAAGATAAAGAAAATGAAAAAAGAGGTAAAATGTAAAAAAAAAGGAAAGCACAAAAAGGGTGATCCGAATGTAGCCTGGGGAGGTTCACGTGTAAATTCTTATCCTTGCATAGCAAAAGAGGTTGGATTCTGAATGTATGGCATGATAAAAGAAAACCTTCCACTGAGGATTACATAAATAGAACTGATCCTAAATAGTTACTTACCATGAACATCATCTACAGCATTCCAAATTTGTGTCGCAAACACCCAAATACCTTTTTGGGAAAAGTACAACTAAATATATATGTAAAACCATATATACATATATATATGTGCTACACGTTCTTAATTGTCCAAATTCTAAATTGATATATTTCATAATTAGGATTTAAGCTTGTTCTAGTTCAATTAGTGATCCAGAGTAAACATCAAATATTTTCCAATACAATTAGTGATCCTGAGTAAACAGCTTCTTGGGATTACCTGAACATACTGCAAATAGTTAGGACTTGAAAGACAAAAGTGTAAAAGTGACGGACTGCTAAAGGTGTTGTGCTTCACACTGGCATTAGATGCCAAACATTTAATCTATTTAGGCAGCAGAATAATCATCTAAATGGGAAATTTTAACCCTTTGTTCTTAGAGACTATCATTCCCAGTAAGAAAGATGAGCAATTGAAACAGATCATATGGCAAGAAAAGAATTCACATATATGGCACTCTTCAAACATTAGCCAGACTAAATCAAATGCTGAGATATAATCATCTATGTGGAATAAACCAAGTTCCAAATCTCCGTGTTCTCCTATCTACAAATATCAGTTCCAGCTGGTCAGATGATATGATATAATAAATGGATAAAGAGTAGAGGACCAATAAAATGAGAATCAAAAAGGAAACATCGATGAGTTCCCAGTGATCTAGACATCAGGTTAAACAATTATCATACGCTCTTGGTGCACTAATAAAAAAGATGACTTCCCTCAAGTTTTGATTTTTTTTTTTGTTCTCTTAGTATTGATAAGACAAGACAATGCTATAATGGTGCAATGGTAAGGACTGTAAGGTCGCTCCATTGTGAATAGGATATCGGCAGTTGAGTGACAAGTACAACCTATTTACTATGCAAGCAACTAAGGGTAAGGCTACATACATCGAACCGCCCCAAACCCTGCATTGGCAGGATCCTTGTATACTAGTATGATCCTTAATTATATGCCAAATCAACAATTATTTTAACTGAAGCAGTTATTCAAGTAAACCACGCTACGCAAACCATATGAAAAGTCAAGAAGAAACAATATCTATCTTATAATGTCCTTCAGAGACCTGAGTTGTCTATAATTTCCCCCCATGTAACTACATGCTGTCATTTAAAACAAAAACAACACGAACTCATTGTTGGCGGAAGAAAAAAAACCAGAAAAGAGCATCTTCTAAACTTTCATGTCCTTAAAAAAATTGACAAAAATATTCATGCAAATTCAGAAAAGCTAAAACGTTGTTATTAGATAATTATATAAGAAACATTATTTACAATTTCTAGTCCACAGCAGATTGGATTGTTACGAGATGATAGCGTATGATCATGTCATGCAAACATATCACTACGAAAAAGAATTTGATCTTTCCGGATACTATTTGGCTTTCGAAATGAAGTTGTTGAAGCTAAGAAATAATGAGGTAAATGCACTAAATGCAAATGGAATGAAAGAAAACTGTCAAGCATGCCAAAGAAAAAGTGACCACAAAGAACAAAATAAATGATAAAGCAATTAAACCATTTATCTTGAAATAAGATGGAAAAGTCTCCAAAGAGCGTAAGAGGCTAAGCAAACCTTATGGAAAGTTGGGGCAATCCACGAATCATTCATGATGGGGGCTGCATAGTCAACCTGTATTTTCTGTTCTGGAACCCAAGCATAGGATTCTGTTACTGGTTCAACTAATCCTTGGTTGTCATCTCCATAACCTTCAATCCTTATAAGCTCCCTAATTTGGCGAATTATCTCTTCCTTTTGTTTCCCACAGGCTGAATTTCGATTCTGATGCAAAAAAAGAAAGGTCTAGTAAGAATATTTTTGAGCATGTAGACAGCTAATGGGTCATAGATTTCCTCGAGGTCAAAAGAACAGATTTTTTTACATATTCTTTATATGTTTTTTTAGCTACTAGTATTCAAGTCTATTCTTGAAAAGGAAAAAAAAAACTAACCGATAAACAAAATCGGAACACAGCAGAAATTGTCTCTGCAGGTGAATCCAGTAAACAAATCTATCTTCAATTTGATTCGCAATTCCGCATACCTTTGGAAATGAAGGCACCGCCATAGCTTGAAACCCATGGCTAGCAGTGTTTGGCTGTATAAGATCCACCAAGCGTAGCACCGGCTGCACCTCCCAAACGCTGGCATCCTCCACCAAGTATTCACCCACTTCATCATCCCCCTCCGGTCCGGCTCCCAATACCTCCTTCTCGTCCCCGCCGATGCCGAGCACTGCGAAGAGCTCCGCCGCAGAGGGGCACCCGGAGAAGCCCTCGACGGGGCGGCGCTCGTGCGGCAGCTGCCCGTGACCGTGGTCGTGGCCGTGGGCGTCGAAGTCGCAGTTGGAGCAGAGGAGGGCGTGGCAGGTGGCCGAGGCGCAGAGGATGGCGGCGGGCGCGGCGAGGCAGGCGTCGCAGAGGAGCGCGCGGCGGTGGCGGGAGGACACGGAGTTGGCGGCGTGGACGTGGCGGTCACAGGCGAGGCAGAGCCTCGCGACGTCTGCCCGGCAGAAGAGCACCGGCCTCGCCGACCCACAAAAATCGCAGCTTGCGTCCAAAATTCCACCTCTCTCTTCCTCCATCCCTCTAAATCTTCCATTTCCGCCCATTTCCTGTGCAAGAGGCTCAGTAGGAGTAGCAGCTGCTGCTGCCTGTTCTTGACCCATGGCTTGATTTTTTCCTCTTCCTCGGGTCTAATCGAGGACGGGGGTTGGGGAGGGCGGTGGATTGGTTGGAGGAGAAGGAGAAGAGGAGGAGATTGTAATGGAAGGAAGTAGGAGGTTGTAGAAGGAGAGGGAGAGGGAAGAAAGAGACATTTGAAAGAGAAGGGGAGGAGGAAACGGAGGATACGAGAAATAAATCAAAGCGAAGACTGGAAAAAAAAAAAAGTTGCGAAGGGTTTGCATTTGGGTTTTAGGGCTTCCTTTTTTTCTCTTTTCGCCCTTCTATTTTCTCAATCTTATTTTTGTTAGTTTTATCTGGTAATTTATTTTATTCACTATTCCCCCTTAATTCTTTACATTTTATTATACATGTAGTTTCCAATATCTGCAATTTTTCCCCAAAAAAGAAATGATATCTCAATTTCACTATTATTATTTATAGAGAAATAAAAAAATAAAAACTAGTTAGTAAATTTAATATTCCTTAATTATATTATTTAAATTAGCGTCATAACATAATATAGTATAATATGTAGTCATAATATAATATTAAATCATTACATACATGTCAATATTTACTCACAAAAATCCCCTTAATTAGTAAATCTTTAAAAAAACTTATGTGCCATTAAAAAAGTTGTAAGATTTTGTTTCAAAATTAAATTCCTCGGATACCAATCAAATCAAACCATTGAAGAAATCAATTTGATAGGCCGATCAAATTAGGGATTCATATAATTGATTTAGTCGAGCAGGAAAAAAGGGGGGGAGAGGAGAGAATAATTAATTAGGGTTCGCTGTTACAAAATAAGCCGAAAAAGATACACATATATCCATAGCGGCCGTGGCGGACGCACTCTACAGCACCAACTTGGACGACGACGACGACGACGGCGAGGAGGAGGAGGAAGACGATGACGATGGATCAACTTGCGTTGCGTCCTCGCCGTCGCCGCCGCTGCTGTTCCCTTTCCGGCGCCGCCGCACATTGATGGGGTAACCCTTGAGAGTTCTCGTCGTGGGGAAGAACACCAGCCGGTCCTTCTCCGCCTCCTCCCAGCTGCAATCGAGGAGGTTAATTTATTAACCTAACTAGACGAGTCAAGAGCCGACGACGACGACGATGCACCTGAAGCGAGTGACGAGGTGGTGGAGGAAGACGGAGATGACGACTCGGGCGAGCTCGTAGCCGGGGCACAGCCGGGACCCGCCGCCGAAGGGGCTGTAGACGCCGGCGCCGGCTCCGCCGCCGACTTGCTGCGCTGCTTCGTTGCTCTTCTTCGCCGTTCGCATAAAAAAAAGGTCAGTCGATGGCCAAGAGATTCAACCTGTGGTATCGGAAGATGAATGAATCTGCGAACCTGCCATCTCCAGGGATTAAAAGTCCGGGCGTCTTCGAAGTACTCTGGATCAAGGTGGACGGCTCGGAAGGAGATGAAGAGCTTGCATCCCTTTGGAATCTTATACCCTAAGATGAATCACGGAAAAAAAAAAGATTGATTGATCTCTGCAGGAAGGAAGCGTGGTTAAAAGAAGAAGAAGGAATGAATACCTTTGAAGTGGATGTCGGTCATGGCGCGTCTGAAGACGCCACTTATTATGTTGGCCACTCGCAGCGTCTCGTTGATCACCTGCAAGCATCATGCAAACACCCCACAACAACCCCTTCGTCATCATTATTCATTCCTTTTTTATTTATTACTTCTACTCCTCCCACAACTACCAATTACTGCTACTATTACTACTATCACCATCATTATTATTAATTATCTTTGGCCCGCCTGCTTGCCTGCTCGCTTTCATCGATTTGAATGCATGTGAGAATATTAATTATTCCTGCACTGCTCTCTCTCTCTCTGTGCAGGACTGCAGCTGTGCATGGGGAGGAGGAGGAAGAAGAAGAAGAAGAAGAGGACAGAGTTGGAATGTCAAGTTTTGAACAGTTGGCCACTCTGCGTTGGGATACGCCTACAGTCGTTTTGATCTCGAAGAACCAAAAAAGAAACTGTTTCCTGTTGCCCACGCACGTGCGCAGTGTGTGCTGCTCTAAATAATTAATAATGAGGGATTAACTTGCAGTGGTGCACTATTTGTAGATCTAACTCTGAAGCAGGTTGATCCGAATTGGGAGCACCAAAATGATTGATTTGGAGATAAGATTGAGCAGGTCGTCTTCTTCCCTCAAACCCTAATTATGATATGACTACGACGCTCCCACCACATTTTTTTAAAAAGAAAAAAAAAGAGCTTGATATCTTCTTCTCGGAGATATTGTTAATTTATTTTTTAGAAAAAATTGGTAAAAAAAGAAGGGGGGGAAGTCAACAGGAAGACTTACGCATTGCGTGAAGGGCATTGACTTGTAGTCTGTCCAGGTCAGCTCCTCCTCCTCCTCTCCCTTCTTCGCTCGTATGCCGTCCTGCTCCACCTGCTCGACCAAATGCTGGTGAGAACGGATGGAGGTGGGTCGGCGGGGAGGGCGACGGAGCAACCACCAAGCAGTACCTGGAGGAGGTTGAGGGCGCGGGGGTGGTCGGTGAGGAACTTGACCGCCAGGGTCATGATGGTCGACGTCGTCTCGTAGCCTGCCACCAGCAGCGCCAGCAGGAAGTCCACGATCTCCTCCTCGGTCATCCCCTCCTCCTCGTCCGCCCCGTCCAGCAGCTCCTCCAGCATGTCCTCCTTCTTGTTCTTCGGCTCGGCGCTCGCAGTCGCCGCCCTCTCCTGCTTCCTCTTGCTTATCACCTCCTTCAGCGCCGCCTCCACCTTCTTCCTCGCCTGCACGAATCGAGATGGGCCGAATGGGAGGGGGAAGGGGAGGGGGAGAGGGAGAGGGTCGGTTGTGTGGTCGTACGTACCTTGAGGGCGCGGCCGTAGGTGGTGAAGGAGAGGAAGGAGGGGAAGGGGATGGAGAAGAAGCCCTCGATGAGGAGGAGGTACTCGCGGCGGAGGGACTCGGTCCACAGGCCAGGGTCGAAGCTCAGGAGCTGCTTGACGGTGAGCTCGAAGGTGATCTTCTTGGCCTGGTCGAGGAGGAAGACAGGGGAGGAGGGGGCCCACGAGTCGATGGTGCGGCGGACGAGGCGGTCGATGTGGGGGAGGAGGGCGGCGTCCCGGATGGCGGCGGGGGAGGCGAGGCGGGTGAGGGTGAGCGAGTGCATGCGCTTGTGGCGGGCGCCGCGCATGAGGAGGAGCGAGTGCGCGCCCAGGAGGGTCGAGATGGACGACGGGTAGCTGCACTCCACGGCGCGGCCCTCGGCCGCCAGCACCATCCGGTTGAACTCCGGGTCGGCCGAGAACACGGTGCGCTCCCCGAAGACGTGCGTCGTGAAAAGCCGCCCGTGCCGCCGCACCCGCTCGTCGATGAACGGCTCCGGGTCCTCCGTCTTGTACGCCGCGATCAGCTTCAGCGTCTCCCCCACGACCGGGAGCCCCACGCTTCCCGGAGGCAGCCCCCGCCGCCGCGCCGCCCACGCCCGCCTCCTCCTCCCCAATTCCCACACCACCGCGCCCGTGATCGCAATGAGCACCACATCGAGCAGCTTCAGGTTCCACCCTCCGGCCTCCATAATTCGCCCCTGAAACCCCCCCGCCGCCCAGCAAGTGTTCGATCAAAAGCCTGAAAGAAGGAGAAGCAGCAGCTGCAGGGGAAGGGAGGGAGGAGCGGCTGGAAGAGGAAAGGTGGGCAAGAGTAAATGCAGCAAGTATAATTACAACAGGCAGAAAGGGTTCGCATCGACACAATAAAATACTGTAGGATCGCATCAGAGAATGATGTGGGGAAAAGGAACGCACGGGGGGTGAACGTGGGCTTCCCTTTCGCGAGGGCCCCAGGATCGCCTGTGCATTGAATTGAAAGATTCCAACTTGCTATTTTGTTTTTGCCTCTTGGTTTTTTGCTTCCGGCTCTCATTTTGTTTTGCAGCACCAAAATCGACACCCTTCTCTTTTATATATTTTTTTTCCTCTCTTCTCTCCCATGCTAGGGTTTTGGGGAAGGGGGACAGCGGCTGGGAACGAACCCTGAGGTAAAACCCACCACCGTCATCATTCTTTTGACATGTTTTTCCTGCTTTATCCTATCTTTTCTTCTTCCTGCAAACGCACTTGGTCAATCTCGATGCTTCTCCACTTTGGATTCCCCGGTTTCTTTCTCTTTTCAGGTCGGCGGAAATTTCTGCTTTCCTTCTTTTGGTGGGCGACTGGATCTTCTTGTTAACGAGGGTTAAATTTTTTGCTAAATAATCTGCTTTGACTGGCCGACTGACCAGTTCTTGTTTGGGATAAAGAGCATTGGTGCCCTTTTATTTTGTCTTTTATTTCTCTTCGCCTCCGGTTATCCCTTAAAGTGCATTATGCGATTCACGTGTTCATATGTAGTAAGATGTATGCCGATTTTAGGCTTATGAGGGAGGGGGGAACTTGTTTTCATGTGTAGGCCTTTTAATGAAGGTAATTGTAGGCAAAAGCTTCACTTTTTGCCTGTTGCTCTTTTTTCGTTCTTGATTTGTTAAAAATCTTTTGAGTTCTCCATCTTTTATGGTTACAATCAGATATCAGCATTTTGCAAGAAGCATGCTTATCTTCATCTGTGAATGGCTTTTGAACCCAAGACTATTGCTGTAGATACTAGACGCACTTACCTGCTTAGAAATTTGATTATTTATTCATTAAATAAAAACTATGAAAATGACCAAGAAATTTTTATGTTTCTAATTCCTTTATTTTCTTTGTTCGATTATGTGTGCCTATGATGACAGATATAGGCATGAGCCTGCAACAACATTGTGCACCGGGTTCAGATTTGCCTGGGTTGTTGTTAGCGAGGATGAATGTGCCAAAATGCTAATCTGAGGCCTTAGCTGAATTATAATATTCTTTTTTGCAAATTTCACTTTGTGTATTTGCCTGATATAATTAGTAGGTTTCTTTTTATGGAGATGTGCTTCTTAGTGGGTAAGAACTAAGTACTTGTGACATTGCTTTGGAAATTTTTGAATGTGTTTTCTCCAATTATAGCGAACCCATTATGCTTGCTTGAATCCTTGTCACCCAAATCATAATTGATGTGTACCTCCAGGACTAGTTTGAGGTTTAGGCATGTTCAGCTTGGATCAAATATGCATAAACAATATAATAACTTGGTATCATGCATATTCACATGAGAGTAGGTAACAGCTTCTACATGTAAATGTATGTGCATCATGAAAGCTCTGCATTGACAATAATTGATGACTGAATTTTGAAATGTTGATTGAATTTATATTTTGCTTCTCCATCGTGTGATACATTATTGAGCAGAAGACTTGATCTTTTGGCAGATGCAGACAAAATCAGTATGAGTCTTCATTATCCTCCATGATGGATCCAACTATTCCATAGTCATCCGGATACTGAAGATCAGATGTGGTCTTGTGATTGATTGTTCCTGCGAGGGTATTCATTCCACTCCACCACTACCAATAATTTGATTGTAGGCAGCTGCCTCTTTGTCTTTGATTAACCATTATGGTTCCTTGAACTTTGAAGTTATTCACTCATTTCTTGACATGGGTCAGATGGTACTTTTTAGGTGCTCCTAAGTTGGAACCATCAATCATACCCTGAATTAGGTAAGGCTACTTTCAAGTATTGGTTTGCTTGCTATTATTTGTGTCAAAAACTCGCTCGGTAGGGTGGCAGAATGGTTGGTTTTGACGTTAATAAAGGTTATGTTCTCAAATCCTTACAATGATGCTTTCCTGTTCAGCCATGCTTTTGTTAATCAGATAAAATAACCAATGATATAACAGAAAGAAGAATCTGGAGATGGATTTTAAAAATGGGACAGAAAATGTCATCTGCGAATAATTAGGTGTTGCTTCAATAGAGGATGAAATGAGAGAAAATGGATTGAGTTGGTATGAACAGCTAAGGTCCTAATGATGCCATAGTTAGGCTGAGAATTAATAGGATTAAGGACGGGAGGAAGGGTCGACAAAGACCTAACAAAATTTTATTTGAAATGATTGAAAGAATAAAAAAATATTATAAATTATTTTGTTTGTACTGTATAGTTGAGTCCATTGTTGTTGAGTTCTAATCCGCATGAATTTAGAATATTTTCAAGCTCTGCTAAAACATCTTTTAGAGTTGGTTTTACTGTATTTTGTAATCATTTTAGAAGCTTGTTCTTGCAAATGCACTGAAACTTATTAAAAGTTCACACCCACTTAACTTCTGCCTCCTATTGATTTTTCCAAATGTTTTTGTTTCTCATTCTATGACTGGACCTGTCAGCTATTCTGACCTTCGGTTTCAGCACAAGATGGTCCATTTGAAACTTTGGACTATTGTGCATTTATCTGGCGTGTGTTATGTCATTCTGCCATGCTACTGTGCTGGTTCTTGGTCTTCCAAGTGTGACAGTCCTTTAAGGACTGACAACGTCTGTGTCTCCTTGTACTGCTCTCCATACCTTACTAAAGCTCTGTTTATATTGATTAAACATCGATCTACTTTGGTGTCACTTTTTACTTATTTTTTATCACTTAATGATCCAAAATGGATTATTCCAAAAACTTAGGTTGAACTGGCCATTCCAAAATCTAGTGACTTTTAAAAACTAGACCTAAAAAGGGATTTTTTGATGCAATGATTCTTGTTTGATCCTCATTGATATTTTTCTAGGTTTTTCTTTTCAGCAACATGCCCTTAGGTAAAGAAGAAAAAAAAAATACTTGATGTGGTTCTCTGGTGAGTGTCTGAATTAAAACCTGCAGATGCTGTAGAAAGGTTGACCTGCTTTTGCACTATTAATTGTATACTGATTCACTATGTAAAGGATGTGCACCATGTTCTTCCCTGTAAAAGTTAAGGAAAAAAAAGGCAAGTACTCATGTTGTCCCATGCTACTCTTGTTGTTGGTAGTGATAGCGGTCGGCTCAATTCAACTTTTAACTCTAAGATCTAGAAGAGTGAAGGACCAAACAGATCAAATCAAAAATATTTAAAAGATAAGTAAAGATCTAGGAGCCACCATGAAATGACTTCAGTTGTTTATTTCAGATTGATTCAACTTAGAAACTGATAGATAGTCTACGAGGTGTGAAGAGTGAGTCAACTTTGAAAAATACTGATAGCAGTGAAACTCTCGTGTTATTATTATTATTTATAATCTTCTCCCTTTCTCAAGCTTTTGTCAAATCTAACCCCAAATCTTGTTCAGGCCTAAAGAGGAAGGAAGAAGGGGAGAGGAAGGAAAAGGGGGACAAGAACCATGAGAGAAAAGCAAAGCATGGTACGTGGTTGATGCACTGCTGCTGACCACCTACTTCCATGGTCCTGCCACTTGCTAGTGCTGCTTATGACGCATGAAGTTGAGCAATATGCACTTGTATTTAGATGGTTGCCTCCCCCTAGGCTTCAATTGCTCTAAACAAATGAAGCCTACACTTGTATACGTGTGTGATCCATCACCTGTATAGAATTTAATTATTCTACTCGAAGAAGTCTACGGTATTCATTTTATTTTTCATCTTCTTTAACCATTTAGACTAAGTGATGGAATGTGGACTTACATGGTTGGCGAATAGAATCTATAATTGTTGTTGTTACGATGAACCTTGCCACAAGTTTGGTTTGAGAAAGTTGAGCTACAAGATGTTGATTGAGACCATCGCCGATGGAAAATTTGAAGAAAAAAAAAGATAATTAGGAAAAAAGCGCCATAAAAAGAGAATAATAATGAAGTTAATTTGTAAAAAAAAATTATAGAATAATAATAAGTTAAGCGGCGCATGTGACGAACCACTTGGTAATTACCTATGAAATTTAATTTGTAAAAGAAAGAAGAAAACAAATTGTTAATGATTGAAAAGTACGAAATATATCTTTGACAAAGACGAGTCAGCGTTTGAATGGTATGAGATTTAATAAGAGCTTTTTTCTGGGGGAAAAAAAATGACAGATAAAATTGAAGGGATGGGCATAAACTCTACGCAAGCGGTGACGTGAACCGTGTGTCGGTGGCGGTGAGATTAGTCATCCCCACCGACGGGTGACTGGACCATTGCTACGGTGGCAGCAGTCTCATCCATAATAATAATAATAATACTAAATAATTATAAAAATGATATATAGTAATTATTTATTAAAAAGATAAAGACCTTACTGCAATCATATCAATAATATAAGATAAATAAATAAAAACTGCATATATCAAACTATATCAAAGGTGGAAGTTCATTGCATCAACGACAAGGACGACTCAGAAAGCTCCGATAAGATCAAATGAATCTGATCAGTCGACGTCGATGATGATTCGATTCGATTGAGGAGGTCGCAGGACGACGACGTTTCCATCGATCAATCCAATATATGTGGCGTGTTCTCCCAAATTAGCTGCGCCTTCTCCTTTCTCCTAAAAAACCACAACTTGTCTTCGGTCAGCAGTATCTGTTCGAGGACTAAATCAACCAACATTGATCAAAAAGCTGTGGTTTGATCAATAGCACGAATAAAAATTGGCATCCCTAACCATATAGAACTCGAAAGATAATGAGTTTTAAGTAATAAGAAATCAACAACCTATATCCAGGCTTAAACTGCTACAAAAGTTCGTGTTCAAATCCATGATCTTAGCAGACCCAGCATCTGCAAGCCAGGTTTGATGCTTCTGTATAAATAGACAATGTGAAAGGAAGTTTTTCGTATCGACCGAACAGATCCACATCGCCCCCTTGTGTATAAACTAATCAAGAAGAAATCAGGGAATCAACTCTAAGAGGGACCAAAATATTTTGTCCATCTTAAGAATCCAAAATGCTTGAGTATGAAGAATGAAAGCCCAGTCACTGGGGAAGTGCAGGGGGAGGAATCATGCGAGTGTTGTAGGATTGACAGTGGCAGCATTTTTGGCCGATGATGTTGTAGAAGACTTCAGCGGTGTCGTTGCAGTCATTGCAGAGGATCCACACCTGTGAAGATAATACTGGAAAAATTAGTCACCGGTTCAAGAGAAAAGTAAAATGAGAGTTCATACCCCAAATGAACTCAAAATTCAGTAGTACTGCCGAGCGCTGGTTCATTATTTCACTAATGAATCAGTGGGTCGAGGGGACCTCTGAGAAAGCAACAGCAGCTGCAAGAGTTGATTGTGAATCATCAGCAGCTGCTATGACAAGGTTGTAGCTGATTTCAGCAACTGATATTGTGTGCATCTCCTCGTATCAGTTACGCAGCAACTGATACTGTGCGCTGCTCTTTGTATCAGTTTTACATAACAGTTGCGCAGCAACTGATACTGTGCGCTGCTCCTTGCATCAGTTATGTATCATTTATGCAGCAACTGATACTGTGCGCAGCTCCTTGTATCAGTTATGCAACAACTGATATTGTGCACAGCTCCTTGTATCAGTTATGCAACAACTGGTACTGAGCACATCCACAGTTCCTTCTATTAGTTATATATCAGATATGGAGGAGCCGAATTTGTAGAAGTATTGCAGCTCTATTCAGCTACTTTACTCATGCACTGATACATGACTGTTTTGTTGCTGTGTTCAGTTTTGATGAATCCAGTTTCAGCCACTGATTACAATTTTGCAATATGATGCACTCAAACGCTTTGCATTATAACATCTTAAACTGTAAAACTCTTCATGAACAAAGGATGGCAGTGGATCCAATTGGGTCCACTTCCTTTTGCATGAAAAAAAAAACAGTGGACCAATTGATTTACTGAGTTGGCCAGCTTCTTGATTTGAATGAGTTTGAGTTGGAACTTCCGATCCAAACACCAAATTGACTTAACCAAAAGGCCATTCCCAGGTTTTCTGCTTTGGTTGGCAGGTTCAGTTAACAATTATGGCTTCAAATTGGTTGGACGATTGGCTCAACTTAGATTGGTCCAACGAGGTTGGATTATAATTTATTGAAAAAACAAAATCTAATATTTTGATCAACCAAGTGTGACCAGTTTTTAGTAGTTCTTGACCAATTCAAATTGGGAACAAAAAGATGCTACAAGGGATCTACTTCAAGTTGGCCTCATCAAACTTAGAACTCGAAAAAACCAATTCTAGAGGAGGGTGATAAATTTGTCAATTTCATTTTGTTTAATTATCTTGTTTCCTATTACTCAGCAAGAATGACCCGGCATTATCAACTATTACTGAATGCATACACCAATATTTTCATAGCTGAAGTTTAAACTTTTCCTTTTTAGGAATTTGTGGCAGTTCAACCAAGAATATCAAGTAAAAACTAAATGCTAGAAAGTTAAAGAAGATGACAGTGTCTTTGAAGTATAATGGGAATGTTTCCAAAAACCAAATGGCAAGTGATGTAATCAAATCGTTTTTTCTTAAAATATGCTATAAATATCAGGCATTGCAAGATATTCCAATCATCAAAAGTTTCAAATTGGAAAGAAGAAAGGAAATAACCTTTCTTGATCTGTAATCCTCTGGCATCTCTGTTTCTTCTATCTGCAGTTTGAAAGTTCAAATTTTTTGACATATTAGTTGAGTAGAAACTGAGGCCATATTTTTAGTGTTTATGCTTTTTTCTTTTAATATCATTTGAATTGTGTCCGTGTGTGTGAGAGAGATATGAGGATAAATTTTGTAATAACATTATTCTATTGTGTTGATATTATCTAGATGATATACATGGGACTTGATTCATAAGCAAAACCAACCAATAGAAGTTGAAAGAAAATATGAAACATCAAGTAATTAAGTAAACTATCTAAAATTGTCATCAGCTGACTGAACATGAAGCTTACTAAAACAAACTCACCATTATATGAAACAAGTTATTGAAACTTGTAAAACAATCTGTATAATAGGATACAAGTTTCGGATTTTATTAGAATTTGGAATAGGAGGGTAATCTTATGGGGCTAGAGGTAGCACAAAAAATAACAGCTGTTCCAAAGCAAATATCTCAAAGTTAAAACTTCCTCTTACCTCCTCATCCAATTTCTTCCAGACATCTGACATGTCAATTACCGACTTGGAACATATTGGACAACAGTATCTACATCGCGAACAATCAAAAGTGAGTTTAACTAACCATTTTTCAAACTAACACCAAAGATGCTTAAACATAAAAGAAACTAAAAGATCCAAGCAGTCTTGAGTTTTACTTCTGATGCTTCAACATCTCACAAAGACATTCAGAATGCATTGTGTGCCCACATTTCATCACAGTGGTCTCCTTCAACGAGTCAAACAGATACTGCATCAAGTTTACAGAAGTCAGACATCCTAAAATTTACAAAGCCAAGAAGTAATGTGTCATTGTAAACCTCGTAACAGATAGAACAATGGTGCCTCATAGAGTTCTCCACACATGAATGCTTATTGAGCAAGCGAACAGAGTAGCAGGATCCTGTGTGCAAAAAATTGTCAACCAGAAGAATTATTTGAAATAAGGAGCTGATGCTATGCCGTGATGGTTAAAATTTGGATGACCTGGTGTAAATTTTTAGTAAGCTTCAGTAATGACTGTTGTTATAATTGCCTGACCAGAACCAAATTGTTTCAGAAAGAACCCAAACCAGATAAAGAAATTGGGCCAGTTCAGTTTAATTTCTCAGGTTAACACAATTAAATGCAGCTGTATAGACATCGGTAGGTTTTTCCAGAACATACTTGACCTGCTGAATATTCAAATAATATCTTCAAGCACCTACTTGTGTAGAAAGTTTAAAAGTTTGAGAGTATTGACAGAAACTCTAAGAAGTTAAAAATGATTTCAGAAGTTCTAGCACAGATCTTTCACAGAATTTTGCCTGCAAGAAATCACCAAATCTAGGAGTGTTGGCATCCCTGTTAGAACTAAAATAAGCACCTTGGAGAATATTATTAGCATGTTGCAGAAGCAGCAAGAAAGAATCAACGCACAAAAACTCAAATTTCATTCATCTTTCAAGCATTTAATATTATTACTGGATTTAACTGTTACAATAAACAAAAACAAGGGGTTTAGTTGATTGAATGTCCATCAGCTTGTGGCCATATCAAAACTATGCTAACACTTTGTTGACTCAGCACAAACTCTATTAAGGAATGGTCATTAGCACATATTCTACTGGGTAAAACTTGCTTGTTTTGGGGGACTGCAAAATACCCAACCATGAATAAGTGGAAATGGAAGGAGCATATAAACACACAGATTGTCTGAAGTTGAATTAGGAGGAAATCAGCGGCTACGTATTCAAGAACTAGAGTAGTGTCGTAGCAGAGAAATACTTGAAAATGTTTAGTACCTCAACACGTTCCCAGTACAAAAATTTACTATGAATCTACCTACTAACAATGATTCATTTCATAGTTACAGACTTTTTCATGGACTGAATGGCACGCACATGGTGGTGAGTGTTGTACGCAAAACATCAAACATCAGACATCAAAATTTAAAGAAATCAGAAAAATAGCACAAGCTCGGAAAAGCTTTAAACAAGAACATACCACATTTTTGGCAATGGAAGAAGTTATCTCTACCACCAACTCTGCTCAGGTATCAGATGCAAAAACTTTGTTAATTGATTCATTCCATTAATTCCTCCATGGGCATGAACAACACAATGAAAAGATTAAAACGGTATTGATGGCCAACCTGCATATTCCACAATCTTTGCAGTGAAACTGGCCCTTCTCTATCTGGAAATAGAACTCAGCAACCATCAGTCATCAGCTAAACCAAACCTTTATCAATAAAAAAAACTCAAAATCCAATGCCCCAAATCAATAATCTCACATCGTCATCAAAAAATCTGCACGCTCCACAGAAATATTCCCCCATGTTCACCCCACAATTTGAGCAAACTTGCGCGACCTGTAAAAGTGCAAACTCTTCTTGAGGCCAAACAAAACAGAAAAGTTCAAGCAAAATCCTGAATTAATCAAAACTCACTCTTTGCTCGGTATCACAAACCACACAGATCACCTGAAGGATCACAAAACCATAAAGGTCAAACCTTCGGCAGATTGAACAACTATCAAACCGAGAAAGAAAAGAAAAGGAAGCAGCAAAAATAGGCTCACACTTTCAACATCGAAGCGGCAGATTTCATGTCGGTCCTTCTGAGTCCATCCACGAAGAATCAGCACTTAGTAAAAGCTTAATGTCTAAAATCTCAAGAAAAGGGGAGGGATTTGGGTACCGTAGACTCGTCGTGGCAGTGGCGACAGTGGAAGACCTCATTGCAGCAGGGCGCTCGAATCTTGCACCTCCTCCTGTAATGCCTGCATCTGAAGAAGATTTGGCGGCAAAAAATAAACACAAAGCGCAAAAAGAAAAACTAAGAATGAATCAACCAGGAGAAGAAGCGATGAATAAAACAGCCCACCCGTGCCCCATCTTGCCAAAGCTACGTCGGCCATCATCAGCGGAAGCCTCCACTTCCATGGCTGCGCACTGTTGGGAGTTCCACTCCGCAGGAAATGACAGCAAAAACCTCAGCGCAAAACTACATATTTATATGACTTGTTCATTGTTTAATTTCTAAGAGACCCTTGCAGTTTTTACAAATTTATATTTGAAAAAATAATTATATTTTTTAAACTAAGGATTGAACCACCATCTCAATATAAACGTTTATATGTATTATACATACTACGACTTTATTTATCTCAACATATGTCTTCTGTTTAAAAATTATATAATATTTTTAAAAAGCATCCTCTCATCTAAATTTAAAAATAAATAAATACTATATATAATATTTTTTACTTGATAAATGGCAACCTAATTTATTAATTATTTTAAAAAATAATACTCATAGGATAAGAGATTGAAATAAGAGTGATATATATAATTTTTATTAAAGGATAGATTTATGTAAATAACAGTAAATAGAGGGGTAGTGAGTATTAAGGTTTTAAACTTTAGATCAAAGGATTAAGTTGAGATAAATAAAATATAAGGGATTAAATTAAAACGAGAACCAAACTAAGTTTTCTCTATGGAGAGTCACTGGGTCTTCCTTGATAGGGACTTGGATTATAACTAATGAGGATGCAATCTAAAAATAACTGTGAGAAATAGGAGTTGGTGGCGATGTCAATGTCCCCCTGAGAGGTGTGAAGGTAAAGGAAGAAGAAGATGAAAAGAATTGTAGCTGCTGTCATCCTCCTAAACAAAAGAGAGCAAATTTTTTTAGTAGGGAGTTAAGTTGAGGAAAAAAAAAATATTTTGGAGATGTTTGTTGCAATGAGCTCTAGAAGGGTTGAAGTAGATTGAGATATGTATATATAATTAACTTTGTTGCTTCAAATGTAATATAGTAAGCTTGGGAGCAGTCAAATTAGAAGTGTTCTTGTTTTTAATACCCTTATCTCCAAGTTGGAACTTATAGCAAGTTGCTGCATGGGAAATTGTGAAGAATCCCCATCTGAACTTTTGTGAATATTTTAGTATATCCATCCAAGTTTAGGTGGATGCTTTAATTGTGTGGCAAGCCTCTGAAAAGAATGAATTAAAAATGTTCTGTTCCTGTTTGCCTCCTTTTTTTATCGATCAAATCTAAAATAAAATAACCTGATGCATGTTTTGTGGGTTGAAACGTCAGCTGCTACTACTTACCAAAATGAAGCAAAAATATATTATTAAAACATGTGATTAAGTGTCAAGTTCATGTAAACATCTCTCTTGACTCTGAATATTAAGTCTAATTAAGTGCTTCTTATGTAAACTGTATATTCTGTAATTTTTCAATCCAGTAACTGTTGGCCCAGCGAATTCAAAACATTGCTGGCGAAGAAACATGTCTAGTTTCAATACACTGAAGAACAAATATCAGCCAGAAAAGAGCAAAAAAACTAATAATCGATGGCAGATATTGAGTCTAAAAAAAACTGATCGGAGCACAGTTTTCACAGCAAGTAAGGCAACCTTAAATTAGTTATCTTTATGAAGAATAAAATCCTTTTTCTTTTACATGCATATATAGCAGGAGCCGGAGCTAAGAACACCAAAATAGTTGTGCAAGAAATATTTGATCTGAATTATTAGATTGTGAATGGTGTCTGTAAAATACTGTTGATACTTTCTAACTCAAAGTTATTCTTCTGCAAGCCTTGAGCTTCAAGATGGACTCATTAACGAAAAAAGATATCCAAGCGTCAGACCGACAAGCGCTGTGTAGACCACGAACAAAAATGGGAAGCCGGTCCGAGCTTTAGCAGTAGATTTTGTTCTCAGAGCAGCCTGAAGTGGAGATAAAAGGCCACTAATTAGCAGTAGATTAGAAGCAGCAATTCTCCACAGTTAAAAAGTTAAATACCTTCCCCCTAATTGCGAAGGATCGCTTGCTTCCATATTGAATTATATCACCTAAATAAAATGTCAAGCTTAAAACAATACACCAATGTATCTCATCATCTGACCTGATTAAGCATGCTCTATCAGAATTGAAGGGTATACATTTGAAGTCAATTAGATAAAGGAAGCGCTTCATACTAGCAGGAGGTATCCACCAGATAAGAACCTCAAGAGCTTGTTCGGATTGAGGTTGTTGAGGAAAAGGGAGGAGAGGGTTATTCTATCCCCTGTTTGGGAAAGTTCAGTCTGTATATATATTAGGTGATGGAAACATTTCAAAAAAACCAAAATTATCCTCCAAATAAGAAACCTCCGGGATTGGTTGGACAGCAGCGGTTTTCGGAGGAAAAGGGAGGAGAAGTATCAATATTGTTTTGGATAAGTTCAGCCAATATAAATTAGGTAAAGGAAGCTTATTATCAATGCAAAAGCTTTCCTCTCGGCTCTAATTAACAACCTTATTAGTTCCTTGTCTAGGAAAATTGTTCTTCTGTAATATATATCCTTTCCTAAGAAACGCAAGGGCGTTGTGGTTTAAAAACCATTTCTGGTTAATGAAAAAAAACATCCACTCACTAAATCTTCCCAAAGAGAAGACCGACAATATGAAGCCTCTGCAATTGACTTTTGGTATCGTTAGTAGGAGATAACAGCTATCACAGTTATCGACTTGATAATAGTTCTAGTACTGATAGAAACGTACGAGAATAGTAGCCACAAACTCAAGTGCAGATTCAAAACATAAATGAACTCACAATTTCTTGCTGGAATTTAGTTCTCTCTTGAATAGCAGCGTCATTCTCTTCCAGCAGACTTCTTATAGTCTTCTCTGCCTGTAAAGGCAAACGTTCTAATATATCATAATATAAAATTGATAGCCGTTATCTAACAAGTAATATGATTTAGCCTAAAAATTAGATCTCGGTGTTACAGCTACAAGAATGATAGCCTCTCCCTTCCCGATGGCATGCCATCGCCATATCTCCACTGGAGGAAGTGGGTACCGAAAATTAGGGAAACCAAAAACTAGTTTGCATAAGCGAGGAGATTCCAATGCTGAAGTTTAGCCAGCATATAGCAATAAGAACTAAAACAAATAACAGTGAAGGAACCAGGTCTAACAAGCCAAGGATCACGTTAACTAACCTCATCAATTTTCAATTCAAGATCATTGAGTCTCGACTTCCACTCATCATTAAAACTGGCAACCTATAAAAGAATCAGTCATTCCAACGATCTCCATGAAGACAACGGTAAAAGGAAAATAAAATCTTATCATGTACAAGGAGCACCGATATTTCAACCAAAAGAAAACTCGTATAGAATAAGACTGATCAATCTGTTACTTTGGTAAGTAGCATTCAAGCTTTGTATCAATCAGTCACTATTCTTCACCTTACTGTAGTATGTATCTGTTCTCAGTTTTAACTTGAATAAAAGCAGGCAGTGAGGTCAACATAGTCACTTCCTTTTCATTAAAAAAAGAAGATTAATACTAATCATAATAAAAGCTAAACAATATATGCTCTCGAGTTTAAGTTCAAAAAAAATATATGCTCTCGAGCTTCAATATATGGGCAATGGAGCATCTACATACAAACTCGTGGCATTTAGTAAATCCAAATTCTAATAATTTAGTGGTGATAAGTAATTAAAATAATCTTTCTGGGAAAAGAGACAGAAATATGAACATGAAGCGCACTATGAAGATATCTTACAAGAGGATTTTTTTTTAATATATAATTTAGTAAGTATTGAACCCACAACCTTCGTTATAGAGCCTTACCGATATAACCAGCTCAGCGTGCACTCTCTGCGCAAGTGTGGGATCACTTGTAATCCAACTCTCTTTTGACGTGGAATTTTCATAATCAAGCTCCTGCGTGATTGCTTCATTGCTGGATATGGAAGAAGCCTTTCGCAAAATGGGAACTTCATCAGCTGGCTCCCGCTTCAAACTAATGTCAGAAACGATAGAAGTCTCAGCTGGATCAGAAGCTTGATAAGTTGGCTCCCTGCTTCCAACCTTCAAAGCACAATTAGAGCTAGTAGAAGTCTCAGTTTGATCAGGAACTTGGTCATGAGTCTGTACTTCTACCTCCGAGCAATGTGGAGGGCTGATGAGAACAACTCTCAATTTATTCTCTTGAATATATCTACCATTTTCTTTGGAGAACTACTGAGCCAAAAAAGACAGAATTAAAACATAAACGATTAATATATTTAAAGGAAGTACTCTATGGTACTATTGTATACTTACGAAACTTGATTCAATGTCCTCGTTCATAGTGCCATATGGAACAACTGTGCTCTGAATCAGGAACTTATCTTTTAATTGCGTATCAGGTGGAGCTTCCCTTAAAGCTTGCATGGTAACTAGAATGGGATTGCATAATCATGAAATTAACCAAACAAATATACCTGTTAAATTGAATTACAGAACTAAATATTAAACCAAATGCTTTTTTTCCACATTAAACCACCATAAACTCAAACCAACCTGAATTCTTTGGTTTAGGTGAAAAACCACAGAAATTTCTCCTTTTCCATGAAAAACACAGTCCTTATCATTAATATTGGACGACATGTTGACGAAACAATTTTTTTCTTAGATATGCAAGGCATGAAATCTCAAATGGCAGCATCCTTTATCAATCTATGCCAACTAATATGTATGTTTTAATTTCTTGTCCATTTATATATATCATAGTTTGAAGTCAAAAAACAATCTTATTTTCAAAACACTAAGCATTAGGGATTTCTATGAAAGTTCAGCGTAGCATGTGAGAATCACACTTTAACATCTTTGCTGATGCAAAATCAATTGTTAGGATTTCTGAGGTGTATTATGTTAGTAGTGAAACAGGGAATCTCACCATTCAATTTTTTGCTTCAGTAGAGGTACATACAATTTCCTAGGAGGTCCTGCAACTAAGGTTAGGGCCATATAACTGGTTTAGAAGAAATTGCATCTTTCATGGGTAGATGCAGTTGCTTTCCATGGGCTTTGAATCCATGATCTTTGGTGTCAGGTCTTACCACTTTAACCAACTGAAAAGCACTTGCTTCTTCTGATGCTTTTGTTAATTGGTTACTTCAAGAAAGAAGATTTTTATATGGGTTTGAAAGAACCAGAATCTACGAAAGATAGCTCCAGGAGAAATATTTCTAATGAATCGATATCTAAACTGGTGTGACATAGAAGGTGAGAAGGTAACCTGTAAAACTACATGGCGATCTTGGTTGGATGACGCCTGTATTTGGTATCACGCAGTACCTCTTAGGAGAGGTAGTTTTAACCTATTAAACATGATAATAGTCCGATAAGATTCGATTAAAATTATGAACAAGTGAATTCAAAATGACAGAAATACACATACCAAGTCAATTGATTAACAATTTAAATAGCTAGGAGTAGTATCCTCTGATTGGTGGAGTTGAAGTAAAGTAAATAAAAATGCAAAATCACTATACCGATTTCTATATTGAGTGTATTAAGCACGAGAGAATAAAAGAAGGCAGGATTGTGTTTTATATATCGACTGTTCTACGGTTTTAAATCATTATAACTGTGCTCCAATAGTAGCGAGATATTTATAAATCACAAAATTTTATAAGGAAATTTACACCATTCAACATCCACAAGTATATAAAAGCCTTGTTTAAATTGAAGGTAAACGATAAGAAAGAAGAATCAACCTTGAATGCAACATAATCTTTGGATACGTTGAAAAGTTGGATGGAGCATGAACTCCGCTTGTTCAACTCAACTGGAAGGACAACGAATCTGTCAGTACTAATATATGAGATCAAATTAATTACTTTTTAATATATAAACAGGTTAAATATAAAATACTGGAAGCTGAAATTTCATACATGCGAGTCACTGAACTAGCTAGGATATAGAGTGAATAAAAAATTTGCAACTACCATGTTACGAGAGGCCTATGTACGAAAAAGAGAGGTCATGAGAATAAATGAGACAGATACTAGCCTGAAGGCCATACATTATTCAAGTCCAATTGAAAAAAGATTTATAAGAGTATAACAAAAAAATTCTAAGGAATATAAAGAACAAATTAATTGACTATAATTTAGAAGTATCTGTTTTTATCACATATAATGACAAGTTATCATATCACCAGTTCAAGACTAAAAACAAGAATATGTGCAAATATAATGACCTGCACAGGTCAAAGTGAGAAGATTGGAAATATTTAAATGTAGTTAAGGAGTGCATCAGTATAGGAGCATTATTGGCTATACTCATAATTCTCACTATTAAAAAAACCATTCGCATACGAATTGTGTTGTTGAAGAATCTTTTTCAATGTTTCATCCGTCAATAAAAGATGAAAATGTTAATGATAAAGGACAAATATTAACTATGCTTCTACCCCACTGATTGAGACTTTATTCCACAGAAATCTTCAAGGCAACAAAAGAAAGAGCACACATCAAGTTGATTGCAAGAACCCAACAACTCAACAGCACGATATGTGCCAAAAAAAAATTAAAAGTTTTAAACTGATTCGGACATATCAAGCCGTCCTTCTTTCACCTCATAGATAAACAAAAACCTTATGCATTAAGAAACCTTATTACGAAGAAATCTTCTAGGCGACAAAAGGAATAACACGTACCTGATGTAGTCTAAATATTTATCAAGTTCAACCCAAAGGAACTATATAAGAGAAAGACTCAAGGCCTAATGTGCAAATTTATAATACAACAATTTCCCGTTATTTTATCTTATAATCTTTCGGACGTATCAAAAAATTTATCGATCTTTGCTTAATCAAAACGCAACTTTTCACAGCGAGAGAAATCCTGAAGACGAGGAGGTAAAAATCAAGGTATTCACAGACATTGGAACTGAAGCCAACTTGATCGCTCGTCGACGAACGTCGAATAGAACTATGATATCGGTATTAAAATCAAAGTAAATCATCTCACAGCTGTTTGCTGATCGACAACTATATCCAATCGATCAAATCGAAATCCCGAAACCCATCTACGGATGAACGTCGAGCAAGGGGAATCTGACTGAACAACTCACAAGTAAAGGTGAGCTCTGGAGGCTGGACTTCGAGGATCACTACACCGACGTCCATCCCGAGATCTTCTTCCTCCTCCGATCAGAAGAACCAAAAAAAAAACAGAGCCAACGAATCAGATCCTAAAATCGAGCACCGACACACGCACAAATCGACGAATAACCATCGGCAGCAAGAATTACTCGATTTCGAACTCGATCGCCGACGCGCCGCCGGAAGGATCAAGGACAAGCGAAGTCGCCCTCAGAATTCCGCGAGGCGGGCGTCGTCGAACCCTATGCGGGTGCGCGTACGACGAATCACTCGATTCGAATGAGGACGGACGGTTTCGGACACCATTTTAATATGTTTACTACTTGAGAGAGAGAGAGAGAGAGAGAGAGAGGAGCAGAGCAGCAGGCGAAGAAGGGGGTAAATTTTGAAGACGAAATGCGATGACGTGGTGAAACTTTTTGTTCGCAGTCCCCTCGGAGGAAGGTGGCGGCCTCCAAATTGATGACGCGTTGAGATATTATTGGCGATGGAATGGGTCGGTGTCGGGGTAAAGGCAGGGGATTTGCCTCCGTCGTCGTAAGGTCGACGTCGTCTTTCTAAATTTTGAAAATTTTCATTTTTATCCCCGTAATTTACCGCTTATGCGCATTCAGTCTCCTCGGAGAGAAGGCATGCAGAGTTAACTTATACCGAGATTTATTACTAACTTTATACACAACCGATCAAAAAAACAAAAATTGACGACACAAATGATTCAATCAAATCACCCTCGCTCTCTTTTACCATGTGTGGCATAGTATGGACTCTCCATGACACACTTCTAATTTGGCTAGACAAAGTGTGTCGTACTTGTCTACAGTGCTACACTTATGACTGTTTTAGCTCCCTCTCTGCCTCTCATTTTGAAGCTTTCTACCTCCTATCTCCCATCGAAGCTTTCTCAGCTCTGATCTCTCCTAACAGAAGATGAAGGTTCACCCCCTTCTTCCTCTCATTTGTGAGTTGAGTGTTGCCATGGTTGGTAGGCACACCCACTTAGCATGGCTCATGCTTGAGTCAGGCACAATATTATTATTCTCATGTGTCTTATGTCGTATCGAGCTAAGAGGAGTACGATATACTCTGTGCCTAATTCGATATGACTTATTATCATATCGAACTTAGCTCGATGGAACTTTAGTAGTACTTCAAAGAGCAACTTTCAGCTTAAGCACAATAGATACTAATAGTACTTAGTTTAAATATTTTTAAATGTGTTTGATAAAAAATATATAAGATAAAATTAATTAATTTCATCTCTAATTTTTAGGTATATAATTACTTATTTTATCTCTTAAGAAAAATTTACTTTTATATATATTATATATAGAATAATTAAGTTTTATACTCCTCTCTCTAATACCTATAATAATTGTACTTAATTTAATATATTCTAAAAAAATAGATTTCATCTTCAATTTCAAATCTGATTCCCCTCCAAATTTAAATAAAATGGTCCCCCTTGATGACTGTGTAGGAGCTGAACCGAATCGACATCAAATTAAGTACCTTTTTGGTCTGAACTCTCCTTAAAGATCAAATTGTTTGATCTGGTTTTTAGTTCTATCAAACTAATTATAATTATTAGGACGAGTAGTGCTTAAATTTTAGAACATTTTTTTGAAAGAAAAAAAAGAATGCTAACTAATATAATATAATCAAGTTCCAACAACCTAATTAATTACGCTGCCAAAAGAGTTGAGCTTTAATATTTAAAATTGCACGTGCTTTAATGAAATGGTTTAAGAAGTAAAATGTACAGTATTTAATCATACATAGAGTTTATTTCATATGTAAAAATAAAAAAAAATCATAATTTACGTATTCATTATTAATTATTATGTGATGTTAGAAACTATTACAGGCTCAAACGATCACATAGAGATATATATATAAGAGAATTGAATTCTCATCATATCTTATTGTTGCTAGCTGAGACAAGAAGCCATCAATTACTCTTCAATTTTTCTATTGTGCATCAGGGAGCCACCTTGAATGCATTGTCTCTCTCTGGATAAGGATAACAATAAGTTACCAACCCAACCCATCCCATCCTTTTCATTATGTAATTACTCTACTTTATTATTCAAACTTGATTTTATGTATATTTAGATTTCTTATTTATAAATATAAATATTCCATTGATATATATATATATAGGTACTTGCTCGAAGATTTTGTTGTTTAAAAAACATTAACTTTATGACAACAATTGAGAATAAAATTCAATCAAAGATAAAAAATCTCTCAATTAAATTATTATGGGTCTAAGAAAATTATATACATCATACAACATAATATTATTGATACTACCCATTTTTATGAGTATATTAAGAGTACATTGTAGAAGTTTTAGAAAATAAAAAATAATAAAAATAAAATAAAAATAAAGATTACTTTACTAAGTGGAGCATAACACTTAGACTATGAACTGATTGATGTGCTCTTAGTTAAATCATGATGCATGTGAGGAAATTACACCCTTTAATTAGAATGATATGATATAACATCTTTGACACTACCTACCTTCATGAGTATACTAAGAATGAACTATGAAAACTTAAAAAAGAACATAATAAATTAATAAGTTAAATAATCTATTGTTGCAATCATACTTAATAACTCTTCTATCTTGTATACTAATTTTTTATTTTAGTCATGAGATTATTTGATTTATATAGAAAAATATTCTATCTATTTTTAAAATTATTTTATTTTTCATATAACTAAACTTTATAACTAAACTTTATAGAGCACCATCGTAACTTTCTAATAAATGATATATCTTAGGCTGATGTTGTTAGTATGAGTATTATATTTTGATCCTATTTTATTAAGTTGGATTTATAGGTTATTACGTTCCACTTCGACCCTATTTCATTAAGTTGGATTAGACAGTTGAGGTCTGAATATATATTTTTATATAATTATGGTAAAAGAAGGAGACGAATATTATTTATCCATCTCGTTAATAAAAATCACTCTTGGGGCTTATCTTAAATAAAAATTGTACTCTCTTTTTTCTTTCCCCCGTTGAAATCTCGTGCTTACTATTTATGACGACCAACCAAATCCCAAAAATTTACAGCATTTGTGCACTGCCCGCACACGCAAACAAAAGAACAGGTAAACATGGACAGATAGAGATTTTTGTCACCTTCACACAAATTTGGTAGAAGACTCCTCCCCCTCCGCTGGACCACCTCACCACCACCTCTTCCCTTCCCCTCGTTTCTCCTCACGCCCCCCTCACGTGCCCCGCCGCATGTGAATTCAAAGCTATCACCGCAACCGCCAGCCTGGCACCCCTCCTTCTTCCCCCCCAGATTTCCCCCATAATTACGTAGCCGCCCCCTCCCCTCCCCCGTAACGGCGCCCGCCGCGACGACCTTCCTCCGCCGCCCGATCCCCCACGGACGGCCGATCCCTCTCCCCCGCGGGCGATCGTTGAATTACCCTCGCTGATTGCGGCAGCCTCCGCGATCGGCTCCCGGCACGTAACACGGACCGCCTTTCCCCCTTGCGCTCCGCCAAACGCCGCGTGGCTCGGCTCCGCTTCCTGGCCCGCGCATCGCACCTTCGCGGATGGCTGATTAGTCGTTAACCCACCGGATTTATTTATTCCTCATTTGCCGTTGAAAAGTGAAAAGAAATCCTCGGAAAAATGTTTTTTTTAATTAAGTAAATATTAATCTTCGGCTCGTAGAAGTGTTTGAGTATGTATATATATATATATATTTGAAATAAAAGAGAGGATAAAAATTAGAATCAGAATTAGAAGGATTAAAAACTGATCAAGAGAAGGCTGTGTGTTTGTATTCCTCCGGTCTTAATAAAATAATAATTTCCATTATTAAAGCGCCACCACCACCACCACCACCAAGAACGAGGAGGAGAAGACGAACAAGGGAGGAGGAGGAGGAGCGACCAAATCTCGAAGACGACAGGGGAACAAGGGGAGGGAGGAGGAGAGCGAGCCGGGAGATTTCTAGGAGCAGGAATGGCGGAAGGAGAAAAGGCAGGAGGAGGAGGAGGAGGAGGAGGAGGTGAAGGGGGAGGAGGAGGAGGAGGCGGAGGAGGGGGAGAGAGGGGAGAGGAGAGCGTGAAGCTCTTCGTAGGGCAGGTGCCGAAGAACATGACGGAGGGTGAGCTTATGGACTTGTTCAAGGAGGTGGCGCTGGTTGACGAGGTCAGCATCATCAAGGACAAGGTCACCAAGGCCTCCCGAGGTCCGCCTCCCGAGATCCCTTCCTTCTTCTCCGAATCTTGCGTAGCTTCGGATCTCTGCGCATTGCTCGTCCCCTTGAGGGTTGATTTTTTTTTTTTTTTGCTGGGTGCTCGGATTTCGGTGGTCAATTCTGTCGATTTGGTGCGCAGGTTGCTGTTTCCTGATCTGCCCGTCCCGGCAGGAGGCCGACAAGGCGGTCGCCGCGTGCCATAACAAGCGGACGCTCCCTGGTGTATGCAATTCCCCACTCGATCTCTTTCTACCTATCGATTATGCACTTGGTACAGGGCACATTTGCTGTGGATCTGCATTTCTGCTTTTGGTTTTCCCGTAGAACTTCGCCACCTTTTTTTTGTTTGGGCATTATTGCCTCCGGCCGAATTCTTCTCGAGATCTTGTTCTGACATTGGGTGTATTCGAAATTTGTCACGATCTTCCGGTAATTCTAGATCGTTAGGAGAGGAGATGTAGGGTCTGTGTCGGGGGATCACCGAGTGCATTGCTAGAATTTGATGCGTAGCGTGGTTTGAGTTCCGCCTCTGGAGAGGAACGGTTGAATTCTGGTACATTGGCCATTAAATGCATGAAATTGGTGCTTTGACCACCCTTCGACATTTGGCTTCTTTACGGTGTTAGGATCTGGAACATGAAGAACGCCTTAACGATTTTTTGAAAATGGAGCCGTTCAAGTGGCAAAATATATTGGGATCCAAATTGGTGTCGTTGGAAGAATTGATTGGAAAGATAGTCATGCGATTAAGACGCTAGTAAAACAAATTCATTGGGAGTTCTTATGCTTATATTTCAAGACTAATTATAATCTGTTTAGCAGCTATTCCTTTTATGGCTCCAGTTTTTAATTAGCGTTGTGGCCTAAGGTGACCTGTACTTACATTATGCCGGGGCGATCCTCATTCTCCTCCACCTCATAACTAAATGATTGCATGAAAAAGGAGACTGTCTAGGTTGTTGCCCATCAATCTAGGTACCTAGATTGGTGATGATTGGTATTTATCATTCAGGAATTGGCAAGGTGGTGATCCCACTTCAGGTATCTCTAATAATTCTTGCAGACTTCTAATTGGTTCTGTTGGTTAGCTTACGAAATAATGGTCAAAATGAGAATCTTCTACCTCATATTCAAAGTTTTCTGCCACTCACAAATTAATATGAGGAAGAAGGACGAGAGATTCTTAAGGAGCTTCAAATTTGAGTTTTTCACCGATATATAACTAAAAGTAATACTGTTTTAAATGAATTTTCCAATTAAGGAAATATCTATTCTTTAGTTATTCTACCTCAATCACATTTCACCTGTGTTCTAGAGGTCTTGCATAATTAGATATACTATATACTGTTACTATTTGTTTACGACTCTATTCGATATCCTTTTCAACTCAGTGATATATAACTTGGATGATCCGGTAGAAATAATCATTTCCTTTGTTGGATGTTACCTAATTGAGTAGTTCATGACATGCTATTGACAAAAGAAAGGACATAGATTTTGGACGTAGATCACAAAAAACCTAATGACTGAAAATATGCTTCGGAGGAAGAAGTCACATTGAATTTTGAATAACATAAGCGCACAAATAAAGGCATTTAATCACCAATTTGGCAAATATATGGTACAGGTAACAACTAACGTTTTTAAGTGTGGTCTAACTTTAACAACTACACCTTAAATCTTTTAAAATTCAAGCATTAGGCAATTTATTCAACTTATTTTGATACTCCGCTCATCCAAATCAGTAGTGAAGTCTGATAATTACAGAAAATTTATAGCTGATGACGTGATTATTAATTAATAGGCATGGGAAAATTTTGCCACAGTGTCAAAAAGCATATTATTCCGTTTTTAAAAGTTTTAATTAACTGTAGAAAATTTTCTACTCATGGATTTTTTTCTCTCCAAATTTACTTTTTTTAAACATTTATATTAGCTCTTGTAAAGTTATACTGGGCCAGATTAATTTATCAATTCAGTCTTCCTTCTAAGTAAGCAGTAACCAGAGATGCATCTAGTTTTTCACTACATTCTTGTTCCTATTATATACAAATTTTTGCAGCGCTTTTGTTATTGGTCTATATTGTTCTGGATATTTTGATAACCAATTGCATTGCTGACTGTTTAATTTCCTCTGTGACTGCTTCATACTTTTTGATGGCTATTATAACTTTCAGTTACGCATAAGAAACACAGAACTGGTGTTTACCATAAAATTTTCTTTGATCTGATTGGTGTGTGTGTTCTTCACTCTCAGGCTTCTAGCCCTATGCAAGTAAAATATGCCGATGGTGAGCTTGAAAGACTAGGTAACAATACTACCAAAATTCGCATCTTCTCTTCATGCGTAATGTTTAAGTTCCTTCCATTCTTGTCTTTTCTTCTTTGTATTTTTTATGTTACTATTACATTTTTTTGAAAATTCATGTACATGTTGCAAGTTCATTTACACCATGTTGTTTACTGTATTCACTGTTTCTTGTATAGAACACAAGCTTTTCATTGGAATGCTCCCAAAGAACATATCTGATACTGAAGTTGCAGAACTATTTTCAAAATATGGTACTATTCGAGACTTGCAGATATTACGAGGTTCTCAACAAACAAGTAAAGGTACACATTGTTCTTAGCATACTGAAATACTATCAGTTTGACTTATTGTATTATCCTACTCCTACTTCAATCTTATTGCTCTAGATATTGCAGTTTATTCTTTTTTGGTTTAATATAGCAGGCTGTGCATTCTTGAAATATGAAACAAAAGACCAAGCTTTGGCAGCACTGGAAGCCCTGAATGGAAAACACAGGATGGAGGTTTGGCTTTCTTCAACTCACCACTACAAATCTCTTTCATTCCAGTTGAGTTTGTTGTAAGCATAGATGTATAATCAACCGAGAGCAAAATGTATGGTCAGCATTAAGGCACATATCAACTTGATATCAATGCCTTCAGAAGAATAATTCTGTTATTGCAAAAGGAATTTCTTTTTGTAATCGGAAGTACTATGAGGGATAATGGAGCCCATTGCTGGTGTTGGTCTCTAGAAAGTGACATCTTAGACCCTTGTCGAGAAATGAAATCATAGGGAGAAACATTATAGGTGGAAAAAGCTTGCATAATTTATTCCGTAGAGGCTGCACATACCAGTTCTATCTCACAAATTATAAATAGTGCAGTATTGTTATCTGCTTGTAATGTGGGGCAAGGATTGCTTTGAGTCAAGTTGGTTGGTGCTAATATATGCAAACATGACATCAAGTGTTTCGCTATATTAAACATTTTGCATGAGGTGAACTTTTTTATTGTTAAACTTTTATGATCTTCTTATTTCTTTCATACCATTCTGTCAGTGTGTCTGGTTGGCATGCTGAATAATTTAAGTTGATGGTATCAGTATGGTTATTCATCACAATCAGGAGGTGGACAAACACTACTGTTCTAGGACTTCCTCAATTATTATGTCCAACAAGTTTTTCTTGTGAGAAAACTAATTGTTTGATAAAACGATGGAAATTCCTGACATGTCATTCCCTATTGCATCTAGAACTTTCTGCTGCAAAACTTTTTCTTACTCAATGATAATAACTCTCAGGATCTATGGATTTTGTTTCAATTGACATGTGGAGGAAGATGAACCGGAGATGTCAGTTTATCAGTAGTTTATATGATGAGAGTACTTTATCTGTTAAGAAGCTAAGACAAGATCCCTTTGCAAAACATTGTTCGTTAGTCAACTAAGCATTTCAAGCAATTTCTTGACCATGATTTCTTTAAGTCCTTATTATCAATAATGTTTTGCTTCATGTTTTGCGTTTTCACAATGCAGTTTGCTTATGCCCCTGAACTCTGGGTTATACTATATTTCCTTCTTGATTTGCTATTATTTATCATCACACAGGGATCAAGTGTGCCTCTAGTTGTTAAGTGGGCTGACACCGAGAAGGAAAGGCAAGCTCGAAGGGCACAAAAAGCACAATCTCAGGCCTCCAGTATTCCTCATGCCAATTCAATACAGCAGCCATCGATATTTGGAGCTTTACCAATGGGCTATATGCCTCCATACAATGGATATGGGTATCAGGTGAGTTATTTTACTTTTTTTTTTACCATCCTGAAACAAACAAGGAAATACTTTTTAACTTTGTTTTAAATTTTTTGCTTGTTCAATTCTCAAAGTTGATAAAGTCAAGATGTAACATCTAGGTCCCTCTCATTGAACTCTGCTTTTAAAGTAGATGTTTCCTGTGTATAGTAATATCTGAGCAATTAATGAAGGACCAGGCTAAATCGTTTGCTTGTAAACAATTAAATATGTTAACATTTCTGTGTAAAGCATAGCAACCTTTTCCAATAAAGGACCGGGTCAATCACTGTCTGGCATCATTCGATTACTTAAGCCTCTTTGATATGGAATCTACCTGTTCTGACCATCTTTTTCACAACCTTTTCATTTGATATACAAAACCAGGTATGTTATTATTACGTCCTCACGAGCTGAAATTTTTTTCCTTCATTCGTGTGCAGACACCTGGAACTTATGGAGTTATGCAGTACCCCTTAGCTCCAATGCAAAATCAAGCTGCATTTCATAACGTGATGTCACCTGTTAATCAAGGGAATACACTACGTGGAATCAATTCTGATGTCTCTCCAGGAACAGCACCTAGAAACTTTAATACAACACAAGCTGGTAGCTTCGTAGGTTCACCATATCACACTATGCCAGGTCTTCAATATCCGTTGTCCTATCAAGCCAATACTAGGCATTTGGTCAATTCCCACGGCTCAGGCCAACCGGTTAATATGAAGAGTACTCCAACAACATCTCCAAGTTCGAGCATGACGTCTGGGGGTCAGAGAGAAGGTTATTTTGATTTATAATATTTTCCTAAATTTTGCAAGTTCTATATTTCCAAGGCTCTAATCCCATACCTAACTCTGCTGGAGCGTGAGTTGTTGGTATTTTTCAAGTCCTTATAGCAGGACTTTAGATTTTTTAGTGATCAGTTGTTGGTTCGTTTAGGTCCCCCTGGAGCTAATTTATTTATTTATCATATTCCCCAAGAATATGGTGATCAAGAGCTTGCAAATGCTTTTCAAGGGTTTGGCAGGGTTTTAAGTGCTAAAGTGTTTGTAGACAAAGCCACTGGTGTTAGTAAATGCTTTGGTAAAGCCATCTTATATCCCTATTACTGATTTTGGATTAAGTTTTATCATATATCCTAAATGGATCTTTTCTCCCAGGTTTTGTAAGTTATGATGCACCTGCAGCTGCCCAAAATGCCATCAATGTGATGAATGGCTATCAATTAGGTGGCAAGAAGTTGAAGGTACAACTTAAAAAAGAAAACAAAGTAAACCCCATGAACGGTGAAATTCGTATATGAGGAGGTAGCATTTCCTACGTACACAACCACGAGGACTGTGGCATATGTGGAAGCTTTGGCCTCCATTGTCTGTGATACAGATACGAGATGCATTGAAGAGATTGATTCTTCTAATTTGTTCTTTCTATCATGTTGTAAAGGCGGAAACTGGTAGCTTCTTTACCAGATCATTGTTGGAGTGGTACAAATAGTGTATTTTACTTTTAATTCTTTTCTGTAATTTATGTACCATTGGAGTTCCATTAGACAATTAACAATTTAATTCATTCAATTGTTTCTATCAGAAATTAGTACCATAGCGGTGAGTATTTTTTGGGCCAATTTGTATCATTGTAGGGACTATTTTCATATTTCGATAACATACATGATTCCTGGTGCGGCGCTCCCGTTATTCATCTTTTTTTTTTCTGCTACTTAGAGTTTAATATTTCAGATTCTTGTTGAGTACCTATATTTAATTTGTTCCACTTTCCGGAAAACTTCTTGTTGGATCTTCTGCAGCTTTGAGGATAAAAGAGACATCCAAGATGTGCATATCCAAGGTCTGACTGCGTATGATGTGCTTCCTCCATGATAGGTAACAAGTTTTCTCAAAATTGCTTGTGAGATGCCAAATCTCTTCTGGGTTCTTTACTTGATCATTACCATATATTTTACTGATTTCAGCATCCCTTTGATTTGTAGCTCTTGCATCTAGTTTTCCTCCTTGTATGCACCTGACATAATTCCTTTGCAAATCTGCAGAAAGCTGTACGCCTTCCTATGAACCAAGTTCGTCAGTCAAAGGGAGACGATCCAAGTGTGAATACTTAAAAGATTTGCCTGGTAACTTCCATGCTTCTGTTTCTTAGTTGGTCTTAAACTGTAAATATTTGATTGATCTTTCCCCGATTGTCTGCTTAAACCCTTTTCTTTAACTTTGTTGCTTTATCAGAGTACCACACATTTATGCATGTGTTTCTATTACATATTTTATAACCGAAGCCTATATCCTACTTTTATCATAATTTATCTGACCATATTTGGGGTAGCGAGATGGTTAGTATATTGGATGAAGGTATAGGCAATTTTTTGATAAATTTAAAAGTTTGTGCTTGAAATACACTGATAAGAATTTAATGATTTTAACTCTGCATCTTCTTAATCATCTTTCTTTTTCAACTTAAAATTTTTTAGGGAGTATGGAAAGGTATAGATTACTTGAAACAATGTATTGTCCACCTACTTCTCCAGCAACATGTTTTCCAAAAGATGATTTGAAAGGAATGAGGTGACCTCAGCTGGTGGCATGTTAAACGTCACGATGTAATAAAATTGAAGATTGACCAGCTTTCAGGTAGGTGTCCATTAAGAGTATATTTTCCATTTTATTTGTGTTTCTTAGATATTAGATATTAGTTTCTTTCAGTGAACCTATTGACCCTTCGAAACTCTCATTATATGTGCTTCTCTGTTTTGATTATTCCTGTTGCTGCCCTGCATGTTGCCACAAAAGAAGCACTAGTTCCTTTTTTCTAAAGGGTAGCGTGCGATTTAATTGGATGATTTTTTTATCGGAAAGTTATCAGGAAAGAGCCTATACCTGTTTAATATGTGGCTGGATGAATCGGCTTCATTCATGGTGTTGAAAAAAGGCTCAATCTTGTGTTCTTTTGTGCCTAACAAGGGTGTCAGGTAAAATGTTGATGCCATATGGAACATGCGTGCGTATGTTTTTTTTCCCTTTCTAATCCTTAGAAAAAGTGAACAGATGCCACCCAAGTTGTTGCTTTCACTAGCATGGGTATTGTTATGCTATGTTCAGGATATTTCTATTCTCAAGTAGTCCTCTTTTCTAGAAAATACACCGACACTTCCTGATACATTCTTACCAAAAGAAAGAAAGAGAGAAGAAGAAGAAGAAGAAGAAGAAGAAGAAGAAGAAATGTTTGATTTGTATACGGGTAAATTAAATTTGTGGCCCCTATTATTCTTTTAACCGTCTCAATTTAGTTCTTTAATTTAATTATTTTGTTCTAGTTACTCAAACTTTTCTATATATATTTTCTGTGGGTATTTGCAACTTGTCTAACTAAACTGGAATAAATTTTATGCTTGATCCCAATTCATTTAGGTTAATGAGTGCCTAGACGTGTTTAGTTAGATTTAATATACTCCTTTTTTAATAAAAAAAACTGAGGTTAATCAAAATTACTTTTACCACTTTAACCTGATCTAAACTATATAATTGGATTACTAAATTCTAGATGGATTTAAACTCAGCAATTGCTCCTTATTTATGCGCGAGAAGATAATGCAATCCAATTATTATTTTCTTAAGATATACGCTTGTAAATATGTATATTTCTAAAATATAGGTGTTCTTTTTTTTAAAACCCTCGAATACTTATTCTGTATGTTAAAAAATATTTTAAATGACCGCTTAGAAGAATAATAGAAGTTGTTTCTAATTAAAAATTAATCACAACTAATAAAAAAATTAGATGTATAAAGTTTATATTTATTTGATTAAAATAGTAAGGTTCTATATAAAATTTATGGATTTAATATTTATTAAGTAAATGTGGGTATAATATTCTATAAAAATTTATGGATTTGATATTTATAAGCAAACGTGAGTTTAATATTCATTAAGTAAATATACAAAGTGCACGAGAGCTTATAAATTTAATACTTACCATTAATAAAAAGATAGTTATGATTAATATTATATTAAATAAATAATCTTTAAATATATGCTTGTACTTATCTGTACCTTTTACATCTTAAAAAATATAAGATAAAGTTTACATCTCAATTGTAATATATATATTAACACTACCTAATTATAATTTATATCTTAAAAATATGCTAATTGGAGGGTCATATCATAACCAAAGGCAATATGCATACAAGGGATTTACAAAACTAAATAGAAGCGACAAGGAAAAAATAAAAGAAGTAATATTAGGATAAGTTGGTGAACCCGACCGGTTGCCGGGGGGCCGTTATATTAGACCGGTCCGGTTTAACATGCAAACCAAAACCCTTCGATCGCCGCCTCCGCAGGCGACACGGAAAAGTCGGAAACAAGCGGCTCGAAGTCTCCGACCCCCCCGCCGCCTCCGACTGCTAGCCGTACCACCGACGCTCGCTAGCAAGAGGGGGGGCGCCGCCTCTTTGCTTCTAAGCCACGGCATCTGCTGCCGCTGCTGACGATGGAGAACGATGAGAAGCTAGAAAGTGTCCCTACGGAGGAGCAGGACCGTTTCGCTGCCGACGGGAAAAGGAAGAAAGGTGAAGGATTTAAAACTAAGAACAGGAGGAAACGGCCGCGGGAAGACGACGATGATGGTGAAGGAAAACGTGGCGTCTGTTACTTGAGTCGAGTTCCGCCGCGCATGGATCCATCTCATGTTCGCCAGATGCTTTCCCAATATGGAGAAATACAACGGATCTATCTAGCTTCAGAAGGTAAATTTTCTCTTGGGAATCTCCAGAAGTTAATCCATAAAACTATAGATGTTGCCGCCCAATAAAAAGGGAAAAAAGGAATTTTTTTGGTCGATTTTGTGAGGAAAAATTGAATTCATAAATACTGGTGGAGAAGAGGTAATGCTTGCGGAGGGTGTCAGCTAAATTAACTTGAAATAACCTTTCCTGCTATAATAGAGGTCTTTGAGTTCAAAATCCTAGTCTTGCACAGGAAAAAAAGTAATGCTTGTTCTATGGTCGCATATACCTGCAGTGAGAGGAGCACCCGAGATGCAAACTAAAGTTACATTCTGTCTTGCGTCATGCATATATTAGCAAGAGAAATCTTTGCCCTGAACTATTTGTTTTTGACAAACAAATTATAACACCATAGAAATTAGTGATTTTTGAACAGTTATCTGAAGGATAAGTTGTCTTTCTATAAAGTTTGCCAAGTGCAATCCTATCTGTTGAATAATTAGCTCTAAAGCCTGTAGATTAAAATACTTGTTACTGATTGAAAAAGCACAGTTATGTTGTCCATTGGAAAGATCGTGGACCATTTTGTTAGTTCTAAAAAATTTACTCAATCAGAAAGATAGTGAACCATTTTGTTATTTCTTAATAATTTATTCTGTGTGTTTTGCTTCTGCGGACTATATATAAATAGTTTAGCACAAAATTCTGTAACCTCTCTAAATTTGTTCACCAATTCTGTTCTTTTTTATATGCAGACCTCCAAGCGCAGGTTCAGCGGAAGCAATCTGGTGGTTTTCGAGGGAAAGGTTTTTCTGAAGGGTAAGCATCGTGAATCTTTACGGCTATTAAGTAAGCATGCTATTTGCTGAGGTTGAAGTTTTTTTTCTAGATTCTCATGTTTGTTGGTTCTAGTTGCCTTTTTCATTATTGGTCCAATTGTTGAAGGCCTTACTGGATTTAACTAGTTTCCTTGTCATTAGTCTGGAAATATTCACTCTATTTGTTATTATTGAACTTGGAGAAGAATTTTCAGCTCTGATTACGTTATGATAAAAAAATAGAGCCCATATCCCTTTCGGTGTTTCTTGATCCAGCCAATCTGATCCTTGACCAAAAGACACTATTTAGAATCTAGAATTATGTTATATATCAATCATCCACTTATTTTTGCAGTATTTGTATATTATAATGAAAACCTCAACGTTGCCGATCATCATGAAATAAATAATAAATGGAGCTTAGCCTATGTGTAATAGGTAACGGTAGATTTCGTTATGTTTCAGATAGTTCATGGATAGTCGATAGAGTTAACCTTCCATCCAAGTCAATCTTCCTCATCATCATCAATCATTATCATTTTGATTATCAAAAGCTTGCTGATGTTTGTAAAAAATTAGTAATGGAACTGGATGCTTTGATAAGCATAACAACAAAGATCTGAATTCAGAGTGATGAGCAATAGACCAATAAAGCCAGAACTCTTTTTTTTTTCTTAGGAGATTTATGAAGAAGTTTGTTTTAGTCCATAAAAATGTTCTTGTTCATGAGAAAGTGCCTTCCTATATTGTGGTTTCTTCTTGTCTTGCTCTAATATTTTGTTAGTAACCTTTATAGGTGGGTTGAGTTCACAAAGAAAAGTGTTGCCAAGAAGGTTGCAAGATTGCTAAATGGTGAACAAATAGGTAATTTTTTTCATCCTATTTTTGAGGAGAAACTTACTGCCAATATTAGGAAAAAGAATATTTTTTTCAAAAAAATCTGTTTGATTTCTTTCTGTGAGTATCTACTCATATATCTGTACAATATAGTTTAAAAATATTAGATAAGGTGGCATATATTCTTACCTTCTGATATCAAGCAATTGCTGCTGCAGTGCCATCGTTAGTAGTGTTCTAATACCTAATTTAATTGGACCTTCCTTATCTTAATTTGCTAATATTATTGGCTTTGGTTAATCTTAGGTGGAAAGAGAAGGTCAGCATTCTTTTATGACATCTGGAATATCAAGTACTTGAGGAAGTTCACATGGGATGATCTGATTGGTGAATTAGGTATGATTAAATTGTTGTTCTGCATATTTTAAGGGCATGCATGCACCTGGGCAAGGGATTGCCATTGCTTGACACTGTTGCTGTTCGTGCAGCCATAAAGAAACGAGAACGTGAGGAGAAGCTAAAACTGGAGATATCTGCAGCAAAGAGGGAGCGGGACTTTTACCTGTCTAAGATTGAACAGTCTCGAACTTTAAAATCAATAAAGGAAAGAAAAGAAAAGGTTTGCGCTTGACTGTGAATTTATTTGATAGATTGCGATATTAATAATCATATTATTGGCTTGTTTAAGTTGTCCATTTATATAACTGTAGGTATTTTGTGAATTATATATTTATATATCATCCATGGTGAATTTGAGTATAAAATTTGGAGTTTTTTTTCACCTTTTTCTAGTGCACTAGTTCATCACATGTCTTGTGAACAACCATAAATCCATGATTTGTTTGTTCTCTCTGTTAAAATAGTAAATCAGCGGTTCTACACCTGGAATTTCTAGGAAAAGAACTTTACGTTGCTCTTTGTTCTTTAGAAGATATACATCTTGATCAAAAACGTTTTTCAGATAACTTAGTTTTGTGCAGTCTAATCTTCTCAGAGATTTCTCTGGGATTTCAAAAAAAATCTGTAGTCTATCTTTAAAAAAAATTTCTCAGGGATTTCAATAAATCATTCTACAAAACTATAAGGGATCATAGTGCTGTAAGAACCAAAAATTAACTTATTCAGAAAAAGGATACCGAGATGACCTATTGGATAGTGAAGATTGTATGAAAAAAAGGAATAACCCTTTGGATGAAACGCATGAATGCTATTATTTTGAATAAGTGAATTGTGGTGTCAAAGAAGATTAGACTGCACAAAACTTTTAGCAGCGTAGAGTTAGCAGCGTATGGATGCCCACTGGGTGAAACACATGGATTGGCTCCAACAAACAAACAGGAGCCTTGCATAATAATATTGTAAACCCATATGTTATGTTTCACTGCTAAGTTTGTTAGTATTGAAGTTGGGAAAAGTTCAGATGGGGAAGAAGTACTACACAATGATCGAGCATAAATTCTTACATCAGTTTGATTACCTTTCCAGAAGCAAAATGCTGAAGGCAAAAAACCAGATAGTGGTTTTGAAACCAAGGTCATTCGTCAATTCCCACAGAATCGACCAGTTACAGATGCTGTTGTTCAAAAGAAACCTAAGCTTTCAAAGGATCTATTGGCAGAGGTACTATTCTCATCGTTTTGATGGGATTTCTCATCTTATATCCTTTTTTAGGGAATATCAACGTGACTTTCATCTTTTTTTTTACAGGTATTTGGTGGTTCGTCATCATAATTTTTTCGTTACTTCCTCCTGTAAAAGTATACCAAGGGATATTTATGGAAGAAAGTCGACCTTCACATATGTAAGTATGCTACCTGAATCTTGCTAAATTAATACGTTCCATTTGCAGATTAATACTCTCTACCCTGCCACTCAAATGTCTTTAGCTAGTGATTTATCAAACCTTCTGTGCTAGAAATCTGAAGGATTTGGAGATGAATACGAGTCATTTGGATGATATCTTCCATTAATATGTATATATATATATATATTTGAAAGCCATGCCTAGTATCTTAATTTATGGTTTGAGCAGCCATCTGATTGGCAATAAGTCAAAAAGGGACAAAAGTCGGAAAGTGGAAGCCAGGGTATCTTGATCTGGATAAGAATCGAAGCCTCTTTGACAAACACTCGTTTAAATATATATTTTGGAGCTCGAATTGGCTTTGATAGAAAGCTCAAACACGCCAATGGTGAACAAACCTATCATAATTTTTTATAAATATAAGTAGGAGACGCACACAAGTCTCCTGGATGAAATCTTCCACGTCTAGTATCTTTTTCTTTCCTGAAAAGTCCATTGCCTAATATATCTTTCTTTATGGTCGCAGCAACCATCTGGTTGGCAACGTTCATTCAAAAAGGGCCAACGATTCAGAATCTTCATGCAACACTGCTCGCAGTTGCAAGTGGTACGCAAAAATTGTACGATGAGCCAGGAAAAAATGCTCTCCCACAAACTTACTGTAACATGGTGTTTCTGATGATGATTTGATTTCTTTATCATGTAGTGGCAAGTTTATCAACCTTTTTCAACAACTTGCTCGTCTCAGTTACAACCCAGACACCTTCATAGTTCTGAAATAAATCAATTAATTTCTACATAAGCTATTGTTAGGTTTTATTAGACCTAACTAATTACTGTGGCACCGAGATGTCTTGTAAAAAAAAAAGGGTTTTAGTTGGCTCTAATCACACGTAACAATAACTTCAACTTGGTGCTGTTCTTTTTTTTACTCGTTTTTTCTTTCCCTCTTTTTCTTCAACTTGTAAAATAACGTTATATTCTTTATCTGATCAACTTCATAAGAAAAGGACGAGAAAAGGAAAGAGAAGCAAAAGCGGTGGGCAAATACTGTATGCTTTCTTTTATGCTGTTTTGAAGTTTTAATTCAGCGTCCTAATTCTACTTGTATGAATACCTTTCTTTTAGTTAAATCAACATCTAAAAGAAACGACAAATTTTGACACGTGGGCTGTTACTAGTGAATCATAAGATAAAAAGATGCCCCCTGAGTCAAATTGATAAATAGTAAGAAAAAGTAAATAAAAATTAACACATTCATATGAGTATTTTTTTTATAAATAAAATAGATTTCTATTCATAATATTTATTTTAGTACATAGATGCAATTGATTTAAAGTAATCCTTAAACTTATGTTTTAGAATATTTTAGAAAGAATATTTAATTATTACCACTATATTATATAAGAACAAAATATATTAAACATAAAAAGCTATTCTTTTTATATCCTCATTTTAATTTATATAAATTCTACTGTCACCAATTGTTGTTCTTTTTGTATATTCTTCTTGACTATTTTAGATTTATCATTTATCTAGAGAATTAATTTTATTATATAATTTTTCCCTTTATAAAGCTCGGAAAGCGACTTAATATTTTTCTTTAAAAAAGTATTTATCAACAAATATGCAAACACTTAGTACAGTGTTTTTAAAAAAACTTTTAGTTGTACAATTTACTTAGAACATAGTTATTACTCTATATTACTTCAAAGGTCCTAAGAAGAAGATCCTTCCGTAAATTAGTCTAATTAGATGGGCGTAGTTGATTCAGCAATTGATCATAAGATTTATTATTTATTATAATATTTTTATTTTAAAAAAACATTGTCCGGAAGAGATGGGAGGGGTATATATATATTTTAAAGTCAAACTACGAGTGGAAATGTCCGCACGTTTCTATCACTTTTGCTGTTTGCATGGATTTCCAAATCCACACCGCAGCAGCCTTCTAGAAGCAAAGGAAATAAAATAAATAATGGAGAGATGTCATGCGGCCGCCCTCCTCCTCTTCCTTCCCCTTTCTAGAAGGCGGCAGCAGCAGCAGCCCTCTTCGTTTTGGCCGCCCGCTTCATTTTATTCCCCACATGCACCGCTTTCTCCCAAACCCACCTCCTCAAGCCATCCCCTCCCCCCCCCCCCCCCCCCCCCCCACAACCCAAATCCCTCACGCTTCTCCTCTCTCCATCCAACCTCCCCCATAAATCCATCGCTCCTTCACGATCCAACTGCTCTCCACGCGCGCACCGCCATGGCTGCCTCCCCGACCGACGACGACACCGTCCCTTCCTCTCCGGTCGCCCAAGTCGGCGACAACTTCGACGCCGCCGTCGGCGAGCTCGGCCGCCCCGTCCCCGGCGCGGGGAGCGACACGGAGTCCGGCTCCTACTGCAAGAAGCGGCGGCCGGCCACGGGCGGTCAGCAGGGGGTGAAGAGACGGAAGCCTTCCGGAAAGCATGAGGAGGAGGAGGAGGAGGAGGAGGAGGAGGTTGTTAGTAGTAGGACGACGCCGCCGGCGCTGGAGGCTGATCCGAGGTTGACGTCGGCGAAGCAGGTGCGGAGACAAAAGGGGAGGAGGCGGAAGCAGCAGCAGCATAAGAAGGGGTTGGGGGAAGAGGACGGCGGAAAGGATACGAGGGAGGAGGACCGAGCATTCTGGGAGTTGTGCTTGGCCTACGGCTACCCATGAGCAAATGAATGCGGCCATGGGCGTAGGCAGCAGAGGATGCACCGACATGGATACGATGGAAGCAAAAAAAGAAGAAAAAAAAAAAGGAGGAACGGAGAAGAGCTTGTTAGGATTGCAGGACTCGGATTCTTTTTCAATTGTGGAGTATGTACGAGATTTATTTATTTATTCATTTGTTATCTTTTATTTTGTTCTTTTGAAGGTGGAGTTCTGGGAATCCTGAGTATGAGCAAGGTGGTTGTTTATGCAACAGCTATAAATGATCGATCCACTGGTTCTTCAACTAAAGCATGAGGATGAGCAAGGAAGGCGATGGTGATGGTGATAAGAGAGAAATGTGGGGGTGTGTTTTTTTTATGTATATATATATAAAAAGCATACCAAAGATTTTGAATTGATTGGATCATTCATTCTCGGATTTAGTTAGTTGCTCTATGTTGACGAACCAATTTGACCAGATTTGGTTTTAAAAGCATTACCCACCATTGCCATTCTGAAGAAAGTTAATATTTCTGAGTTTATAATGAATCTTAAACGGGTCAAATGCTCCAATTGAGACAAAAAAAAAACACCTCGATTTTTTCCTTCTTTTTTCTCCAGATTGCCAAGAAAATACTAAATCATGCACTTGAAGATGCAGAAAATTAAGGTAAAAAATAATTATTTTAAAATTTATTCAATCTTGAAATTTTAGAACAGTATAAGAAACATTAACACCCTTCTTACATTTTGGATTGGGGTGAGCTAATCCTTCGGTCTTTTTCTTCTCATTTTAGAATACAATATGCCGAGAGCAAACGAAGCCAAATCGTGTGGAGAACTAAACAAGGAACTAATTAAAGAGAGTGAAGACCATCATCAACATGGCGTGAAACATGCGGGGGCTTGATTTATTCTGGGAAGAGTAGCAGTCAACCTCATACAACTGCCATTATTACATGGTGATAATGGCGTGGAGATATCTTGAAAGAATAAAATTCTGACTCACATTTATTGTCTTATAAGGCATAAAATTATATACTATTTAAGAAGAAGTGTGCGGAAACTAATTGGAGGTGTGGACTTCCCCTTCATGAGTTACCGTTCAGTTGGATGGAAGAAATCTCTTGTTGAACCTTCTCCATTTTCTTTTCTCCTGGGAATGATCTCCCACTGTTGACCAGCATAATCTTTACCATTGATTGGAGATCTTTGTCAAGCATCAAGGATTCTATGGGAACATGTACACCTGGATGCAGCACAGTACGAACATTAACACGATGATTGCCCTGACAAAATGATCTGCAACAACCTTTTTCCGCTCGAAGAGCAAGCAATGAGTACAGACTTCAAATCAAAACTGGATGTTTGCTCTTTTTTCATATCGATCTTGGGTTTCAAAACCATGACCAAATGGCTAAAAGTTTTCCACTCTAACCAACTGAGGAAACCAATCTTTTACTAGAAGGATTGAATTTGTCGTGAATTGAGTTCAACAAGACACAAGGCTGAATCGACTCTCAACTGATCTGAGTTTTTATCAACCCAAGTGTAGTCAATTCATGTAAAGTTACAACATTTTTTGGGCACATTTAACCTCCCAACTAGTCAGGCGCAGGTAATGCAATAACTGTTGCCCAAAATTTGATCTCTGCTAACAAATTAGGAGGATTGGAATCAAATTAAAATACGATCTTTAATCAGATTTTCAAAATTGAGGGGGTAACTTTTGACAAAGGCTAAACATCAGGAGACAAACCGGAAAATTACCTATATTCTATCAGTTAAAGGCAATCTCATATTTTCTAACAGCTATTTCAAAAAAAGGAATGAAAAGAAAACACAGCAACTTGTTTTAAATAAGAATGCAAAGAAACAACTCTAAATTAAAACTTCACTTACGGTATCGCCAATAGTGTTTAGGGTTTGTAGGATCATTGATCGTCTCCTCTGCTGCCGGTCTGCTAGTGTACACTTCTTTAAGTGCCAATATGTCCTAACACAAGTAAAAGGTACATGTTAATAGAATCTAGAAAGGTTTGTACTTGGAAGGAAAAGTTTTTGCGGAGTTCCATCAGAAATTTTGCACCTGAAGGGGGAAGATTGCCCACATTGATGGAGATCGCATGTGTTGCTGGATAATAAAATATGCTATATCTGCTGTGCAACGAGGAGGAGGTACATCATTACATCCAACAACATCTTTGTAAAAACGATATCGTCTCTCTTCGTCTTCCTCCCACCAAGCACGCATGGTGGAGCAATCATGGCAAGACGGCGCACATACCTACAAAACCAAATCAGGAATCTGATATTCTATCCCATTTCTTTTGGCGGATATTCTCAATTTTATTTTTAATTTTTTTTTGGCATGACTGATATAGTGAGACCACACCGATCATGCCCCAATGTCAACAAGGATCAGTGCCAATCCAATCGACGATCGGTTACACATACCTCTACGAGTTTTCAAACCTTGACTGGATATATATTTATTCCAAAATACAGAGGGTAAAAGTTAAAATTGATCATAGTGAGGTATAGAATGATCCGAATGTTAGTACATATGCTAAATTATAGAGAATTTTACACCTCATGTTGTCACAGAGACATTAACTTTAATCACGGAGCATGCTTAAATTTGGAATGGTCCAGTTATTATGAATAAGCCAGCATGATTTTGCAACTCAGATGATATACTAGGAGAAAAAACAGTTACCGTACCAATTGAATAGAGTATTTAGGATGAAAAAGGGCATCTGAAAATAATGACTAATTAACATGGTCAAAAATATCCCTTCATCAAATAAAACAAGGTATAGAAGCAGACCGTCATGTAGCCGTATTCAGATGGTATACCAAATTCTCTGTCTGATTCGCTAGGCATCCTCTGTATGCGTAAACCAATTAGACCCAATTCTTGCATCACCTAGGAAAGGCATGTGATGGAGTTCATTAGTATGAAGGAATGGAGGCCATTAGTTAATTTTTGGAGATTGCAAACTTGCAAGTTAAAGAAACATACTGGATGGACACAAGAAGGAATGAGTCCAAGATCCTCGCCGCATGCCAACATATCCGATGAGTTCAATAGGGCAGGAAGGGTCTTCATTGCATTCTGACGCCAAAGACCTTCTTGCCGGCAGAAATAGTAATCATGGTATAATCTTTTGAGCACATTTTTGCTGTAGCAAGGAAGTCTTTTAGCGAGACCATGAGATATATAAAAATACAGCTTAAAAAATTCAGGTATATCCTTACGACCTTGTAGGATAAGTTGCATATGTAAAATATAACAAGAGAAATAGAGAACCATGTAATTCTTAGAATTAAAAGTCTAAAACTTGATGGCATTGCACATCTGATTTTTCCAAGTTGATATGCACAGTAACTTAATATTATCTAAAAGAATATTTATGTACCTATGCTCATCTAAATCATGAAAACTGCAAGTATCTTCAAGACTGAAACGAGGATAAAATTTCCTTGGGTCCTCAGGATCCCTGATAAGAACAATATCCTGCAGAAAAGGAATGTGAACTTCAAAATTAATTTCCATAATATTTTTTCTTGTGTCTCTCCCCTGAAATATTCTACCTGTAGAAGGTCAATAAGATCTTTGCGTATCTTGTCTTCTTTCTCCAACCACAACGACTTTTCAGGAAGGGATTTGAGTTTGGCTATAATCTTCTTCTCTGTGTTGCAGTCTTCCTTGAACTGAAAAAGGCAAAAATGAGAAAATCAAGCTCCACTAGTCTCTGAAGTAATCAAAATGAATACAAAACAAGGATCTTCAGGTTCTGCAAAGGTCTTTAAGTTGACAAGTGATGAACAGAAGCAACCAAGAGTTATTTAACTAGTAATGCCTCCACGTATGATCTCACCTTGAAAAGCTTGGGATGACAAAAATCTAATTTGAAAAAATTCTAGATAACAGTGACTTACATTATGCCCGACAATAGTTTCTCAGTGAGGCAGGTCAAATGACATAGGTTAGTATAACCTCAAAACTTGGTGACCTAAATGAGGGAATTTAACCCCAATGGTAATCAGTAACAGGTAAAACTACCATTTGGCTTTGTTGTGATGGTAAGATCCTAGAGATGCTTTTAGTCATATTCCCTACTAACCTTATCCATTTTTATGAATTCAATGAGTCAAACACTAATGAAAGATGTATCAACTCTTCCAGGTGTATATACTGATGAGAAAGAATTCGGAAAATAGCCAACAGGTACTTGTACAACTAGCAAATAAGATAATGCACAAGTAATCATCCGGAGTTACAAATGTCTTCCATGTTTTTATGTCAAAATCAATAAGAGCTGTTCCTATGTCTGGTAGAAGGCAAAGTACCTTACAGAAGGCAACCACTAGAATATCAGAACAAAAATCATAAATGACAGAACTACTACCTCATAACAGAGCTTTTGGTATTCATTGAAAAAAGTTGATGCAATTACAATCCAAAAGGTTCCAAACTTTTCCTGCCATAAAAAATACTCAGTATTATTATGCTACAACAATTAAGCACAGCCAAGTGTTTGCAAGGGAACCAAAATCAACAGAAACCTGTAGCATCTCTTGCCGAATGTATGGCCTACACAAGCGATTGAAGTCCCATAATCCTTCCCTTTCAAGCTCCTCCTAGTAATGGGAGATTAGATGAAAAGAATAGATGAGAAAAATGATACAAGAGAACTCAGATGATGATTACAAAGATGAAGTTTAGGTCCCTTAAATTTAGGTATAAAAAACATATTGGGAATCGAGGACCATGTTGTGTACCTGACTCAAGGCAATAGATGGACGAAATTTTCCAACTAAACCAGTAACAGCATGATCAGGAAGCTCCCAAATTCTAAAGAAACCCAAAATATGATCTATTCTATAGGCTGTAAAATACTTGGCCATCTGTTAATCCAGGATGAAACCGCTCACGTTAGATAACAAACCAGTCCAAACTGATAATTAACTGTAAACATGGCTCGATAATCCACACACCTGTGTGAGACGAGCTCGCCACCATGCATAGTTATCCTTTGACATCTCCTCCCAGTTATATGTCGGGAATCCCCAATTTTGTCCACCTTTGTCAAAATAATCCGGAGGTGCTCCGGTAGATGTATTCATTCGGAATAAATTTGGGTGTACCCAAGTATCGACACTATTCCTGTCGACGCCTATTGGTAAATCTCCTTTCAAGACAACTTGTTTCATTCTCGCGTAATTTGCAGCATCCGATAACTATCATGGAGAGAAACTGAATGAATAGCAAAATGGCCAACGCGACCATATGGACTAACTAACACAGATGCAAAGTCCCTGCTATTCCACAGCAAAAAACATAGATTCTTACTTGCATATGTAGATGGAACTGGATATAATAGTGAAAGCATATAGTATCATAGTGTAAAGCATCCTCCGAGACCAGCTTTTCAAGCTGCAAAGAAACAGTTGTATCAGATGTACTAAACTAGATTGTTCAAAGCGAATTACAAAATTTATAATAGTTGAGTACCTTCTCACTGGAAAATTGAGAAAAACGGCCCCATTGACTGTGATCTGATGTCTCAAAGAAGTCCTTCAGAAAGCAAAATGCTGCATATGGTTTCAACCAATTCTGTTCAAAGTAACTAAAATCTTTAATAAAAATACAAAAAGTATGGCAGGGATCCACATTTTAATCAATGAAGACCAAATCTTTCTAGCAAACTGTCTTTCCATATAATTATTGCAAAATTACTGATTAATAAATCATTTGAGTGAAACCACATGCAATTCCTACCTCGTTCTCAGTGAGGAACATATTGAAAGCGACCGAATTGAGTATTTTACTTTTCTGTAAGTTGAATATTTTCTTAGCAATTGATAATTTAGCAGCCATTGTAGCGTCATAATCAACATCCTGAACAAAGTAAAGCAAATCTTCCATTAAACAAGGAAATCTGAAGTTTCATACCAGATATAAAAAGTTCTGAGATGCAACCAAGGCAGTCTACTGAAAAAAGGTTCAAATTGAGCATGCAACATTTTGATCATTTTGAGTGGTACAGATGTTATAAAGTACAATTCTTATGAAGAAACTTATTACTTCAGTTTCCACTATGAACATAGAAACTGCATCCAAATTTTGCGTCTGCAACAATCACAAGTACCTTGGGTCTTTATTTGAAAACAAATATACCATGAATTTGAGAGTTTTTGATGGTTATATAAATGTCTAGGATGGTGTGACTTATCTCATATTCCTCTGTCCACTTCTTTCATGATTCTACCTGCGTCCAGGTATCCCATTAAAGCAATTCATTCTAAAACTCTTCTGATTTTTGATGTGACAGAACTAAGCATGTCATGTGCAACATACTGATTAGCATATCTACAATACGTTCTAAAACTCTCAGTCTCACTCTCAAACTCTCTCATTTCAATCTCAAGGGCAATATGAAATTTTTGGAGCTTAATCTCTCTTGAGGTGAATAATCACAATTAATTTTTCGATTAGGCTTTCAGTTAGGCATATATGATATGAAGCAAAAGAACTTTCATTTCTTTTGCAATCACTCTACTTTTCACAAGAGAAAAATAGTTTCTAAGGGAACATCATGGATCCAGGATTGAAGGATTTGGACCAACATTTCCGTACGTATGGAATGGGGCATTGGTATGAACATTTTATTTAATTACCCTTAACTCATTATGCTTTAATTAATTATTATGATATTAATATTTTAATACCTAAACTCTAAATTTTACCTTTTGCCTTTTATTTGATTAATTATGCCATGTGGCAAACAATTTTGTTTATTTCATAATTATGCTATGCCAAGATTAGACTCTAGGGACAATTTTTACTCTAAGAATCTAAGAATTTTTTTACCATTTAGAATTTTTAAAGAAAAAATCAATACGCTGGACAAAGAGATCTCTATGCTAGGCCTGTTGAAACGGAACCAATCCCTAGAACCTTGTAAATAGATAGAATATCCCCATAGAATCAGGTAAAAGAATTATTTCCTTGTATAAAAATGTAAAAGTAATTCTACGCATGTTACCTTTTTATTCAGTTGCTCTTTTGCCCTCGAAATCTCTTCCTAGAAATAGATAAAGAAGAATTTACAAGATACAAAAAGATTAAGCATTAGAACAAGTCAAATATGAAGAAAATGATCAACGAAAGTTAAGTAAAAGACCTGAATGTCCTCCGGGATGTCTTCAGAAAGTGCTTGAACTCTCAGATATAAGGGATGCAATGCAAACACAGAGAGAGAACTGCCAATACAGGAGATTGAAAAGTATAGAGAGGGATGGTCAGAACTAATTAATTTGAAATTGGATGGGAAAACTACTAACAAGATTCCTGATGGTTAAAATTTAAAAAAAGGATTTCTGATGGTTGAAATTAAAAAAAAAAGTGATGGTTGGTATCTAGGTCCCATAATTGAATTTATCTTTCATTTTATATCAATAGAATTTATAAAAGCAAGATAAATTTTGGTGATTTTGCACGGACAAACTTCGAATGCATTTGAATATAGAAGATTGGTAAGAAATCCGCCACTGTCTCTTCAAAAACTGATGACAAAAAGGTGCAATTTGTAAGTTACTATCCTACTTCCTAGTAACAACTGATAACCTCCTGCACGGACTTAATTACTTGTTTTCATTGGTCTTTTATGATGGTTCCATTGATATGCAGGTCCATAATCACCAGAAAGTAATTCATGGAACTCTGGGAAAGGGGTTCGTGGGTATGTTCAGAATGAACATGGGGAATCATCGGAAAATTGTATAGGGAATATAGATATTCAATCTCATTGGTGGAGTTTTTTAAAATATAATGTTTATGACTCCTAAGTCATGGCAAAGTTCAAAATCCAGTCACCTAACTTGTCTTTTTCCTTCTATAAGCCCATAATATGAGACGCATGTGAATATGAATCACCTTAATAAACACCTAAATGTGGGTTCTTAAACGTTCCCTTCAATTTTCATAGCATGGGAATAGAAAAACCCCATATCCAACATTATCTCAACGTATATAACATAAAAATTTGATCTTACACTATAGTGTGCTAGTATATTAATTCTATAAATTAAGTTGTAAAATTTTCAAAAAGCATATGATTTTTCTTGGTGCCATCGGTGAGCTAACAATTAAAAGATGGCAATATCTTTTCAAACATGTAATGAATATATTGAATTATTTTAAAACAAATGAAACTATAACTCAGACTTATGCGACTGATAATATAAAATAATAATAATAGCGCATTATTTATATAACGAATAAGAAAAACAAATTTTTTTCCCTTTGCATTTATGCAAGCTCAAGCACTAGTGTGGATATATTAAAAGAACATACAAGATAAAAATGAAACACTCATTACCTGTAGGGATAAGAATCCCACCACATTCCATGAACCGAGGTGTCATTGACAGGAAGGAGCTGGACAAGGTGAAAGCCAGATTCAACAGCCCAGTCAACAAGTAATTTCAGATCTACGAATTCTCCAACACCAACATCATTCTCAGACCTAACAGAGAACATCGGTATAGCAACACCAGCACCCCTCCATGGAACCGCCTAACCAAGTAAAGTTGATTGGTAAGAGTCTGTAAATGGAATCAGTTTAGCATAGATGATTGTTCAGCAATTTAATAAATTGAACTATGACTAATAGTTACGAAAGACTGAATCAAACCCTAATATTTTACCCGAAAGAGACCATCAGCTAAAATAATATAGTTGGGGGGATGGCCCAACTGGAAGTCAACAGCTAAATCTCTATTGGGACCAACTTCCAAAGTAGTATTTGATCCATTAACTTGACAGTACTTATACGTGTGACTGTGATTAAGGACAAAGAAAATGTGGACAACAAGCTAAAGTACATGCTAAATAACATTAAAAATGCCAGTGGCCACTGAAAGGATATTTAAGTGGGAACTCAGATTTTCTCAATACGCATTCCCCTTTCCAAGTATAATATCCATTATATCTTAGCTTTAGTCCATCCTGTGGCTTCCATTTGCCTAATTCAGGGGCACTCCCGATGACACAAACCTTCAGGTTAAAAAAAACACAGTTAGAAGGAAAAATCTGGAGGACCTGAAAAAAAAATAGTTTGCTAAAAGGTGGTGGTTGACATGGCCTTACCGACGCTCCCTCTTCTACCCTTGGGAATCTAACTATAAATTGAACGCCAATACAATCTGCGAGAAGAGGAGGATTACACATATAAGCAATCGAGTAGCCAGGACGAACCTCGACAGAGTCACAGAGGGCGAGAAAGAAGAATACCTTGCCAGTCCAATTCTTTTTTCGAATCGCCAGAGCATTCTTCAAAAGTTTCGAAGCTTTTCTCTCCACCAAAAATGACATCTTTGAATGCGGTTCTGAGTGACAGAGCCTCCGAAGCTTCCTGCATTCAGATAGGAAAAATTTTTTTGTCTCGATCACAAAAGGCAGAGAAAAACCGCCCCACGATGGAAAGATCCCCTCAAACTCGTAGAGAAAACAAACCTGCCAAAGATCATGGATTTCCACGACGGCTCCTTCGGGGAGGCCATCGGGGAGGGCCACCCGGCGCCTACTCCCCGCCTCCGACCTCAACACGTTCCTACGATCATCGACCACGTGGTAGCTATACTCGCAGGCGAAGCCAACGGGGACCGCGACCTTCCCGGACCAAATCAGCTCATTGCCCTCGTGGGACGGGGTGAGCGGGAGCCCCCGCTTGACGTTCCCGGAGCCGAGCTGCGGAGCGGAGCCACAGACGAGGAGGTTCTGGCCCCAGGTGGTGAAGTAGGGGAGGCGGAAGACGACGGTGACGGTGTAGAGGGACTTGATGCCGGAGGAGGAGGAGGCGAGGCTGGACATGGCGGAAGGAATGGGGGATGGGGGTGAGGAGGGAGGTTTGGGCGGAGGATGGAATGGGGTTGGGCGATGCGATATGGGCGGGGCTTCTTCTTCTTCTTCTTTCTTCTACTGCTTCATCTTCATGTGATGTGTCGATGAATCCCGTGAAATATCGGCGGAAGAAGTGGTTTTGTTTCGCTGTTTTGGAGGGATTCATTCAACGGTGGAGGCAGCCTCCGCCTCCCTCTCTGCTTTTTGCTTTTTTTTTGTTTTCATGCTTCGGTTTTGTTTTTGCTTTGTTTGGATGTGATGAGGAGATTAATTATTATCCGTTCAAGTTTTCATACTACACGTGGATATATAGGGGCTGTTTTAAATAAAGTTAATTTATAGGTAGATATGTCATGAGCTTATATTTTGTTCATATGAATTGGGCTGTGCAACAGTCTATTTAGATTTTTTTACCCTATATAAGTTTGCAGTAGAATTCCTTACTATTATGATTGGTTTGATTAAGTGTGCATGTGGGCCTGGTTGATTTATGATATTTTGATTTGATTAAGTGAATTGGTTTGGCTGATAAATTGAACCGTGCTTGATAACTGGGTTGGGCTTACAGAGTTGGATTGATTGGATTTGGGTTCGATAAATCAATTTTGGGGCTTCATCAATTGATTTGGACCTTGATTAGTGGATTGGGCTTGGTTAGTTATACTTGAGCTGGGAAAAACAATAGTCGGACACCTTTCCCTTCACCGTACTTAGACCAACGTAATAAAAGAAATTTACTTTAAAACATGTGGCTAAGGGTATTTTAAATAAACACTATCACATGCTGTGTTACGATATATAGCATTTCTTTGCTTGTTTGAAATGTTCTTTTATGAGTTTCACAGGTGGACGACTTATATAAAAATTTAAAAATCTTAAATCATTACATTGTGATAGTATAAAAACTCATTTTTGATACTCTTAGATATGATACTAGTATATTCTAGGAACATCACTTGATTATAAAACTAAATGGAATGCACCTTTAATAATATTGTGAACTATTAATAGTCGAGAAGTGATGTTCTAAGTATTAGTATTAAAAATTTGCTGGAGGATGGACTAGATAACTCTAGAATCACTGTAGACTAAGAAGCTAAACGAGTCCATATCTAATTACTATTACATATACTTATGATGCTTGGGTATCAACATGCTAGTCTTAAAATGACTAACAACAATGAAACCTCTTATTATCTTAGTATGTATATTGCCAACACACCATAATCCATTGTGTGGATATAATGCTCAACTCGGGCCAAACATCGATTGTTTTTAAGATGCAATGATGATTCCTTCAATGCACCTTGGACATTTGATCATATTTAGAGACAGTGATCATATTTATAGACAATATGTGCAGTACTACATGACGGTGTCGTGATCATCATGGTGTCCAAGGACAATGTATGAACACGTTGGATTTCACTAGGGTAAGATATAAGGATTGACTAGCAAAATAATGAAGAGAAGTACATATTCACCCGTTGTCTCTACTAATATAATAAGCTTAGATAGAGATTCATGACAAGGATGAGCTGATTATTGTATAATAATAAATAAAATAAAGGAAGTTAGAACCTTCATATAGGTATTGAGTTTTTTTTATTAAGGTTTGAATTGTAATTTTATTCAATGCATGGGTAAGTACAGTAAAGGAATAGTTGAGGTTGTTGATGAGATTATATAACTGAAGTTCGGTATTATATTAAGGGATTATGTTAATTGATGTTGTCCACTCTTATTGTGTGGGTAAATTAATTTTTTCTAAAAAAAAAATCATAATTTGACTACCTGTGAAATAGAATAATATATATATATATATATAAGTTTACGCTCCTAAAATTAAATTTTACAAAGGATGCTATGGATTCAATGTTTACTAAGTGTAAAAAGTTTAGAGTAATTATTTTTCTTTTTCACCGTGATACTACTAACCTAATTGAATCATCAATTAAACTTCTTACAATCAATGAAAATATCCATTAACTAAAGGAAAACATATTCTATGAATAATTTCCATTAAATTCTTTATCATTTTCCAAACCTATACTTACCCCTACTCCCTTCTATTTACGTATAAAGTTATATATATATATATATATATATATATATATATATATTTAATATAACCTCAAAGATAGGAAATTATTTATGCAAATATGTTAAGTAATATTATTTATATAGGGTTTAACAATAGAAATTTTTTTAAACCTTTTTTAAGCTACATATTAAAAAAAATCCTTACAAAATTTCCAAATAAAAAAACTTGATAAATTTTTTTATCGATCGTCCGATGACGATCAGATGACGATAATTTAAAAAAATTCAAAACTGACAAAAGGTCAACGAAAGCAAATCCATTCATGTTGGTCCACAACATATATATATATATATATAATTGCTAGGGGGGTATAATTATAATGGAAAAAGTTGGATGAGTGAATAAATATTAAATATTAAGAAATAATACATAATTTTAGGGGAAGAGGTCAAAGAATTTTATTAATCATCAGCTGCGAAGGCGACAGATCTGTTTTAACTGTTTTAAGAAGCATGAAAACAAAAACAAAGTCATTGGTTTGACATTTTTTAAAGCCGGACGCGACGACGCCGTCCCCGCTTTCCTTGCAGGGGAAATGTAAAGAGGTAAGGAGGGAAGGCGGTCTCCGTGCGGACGTGCCGCGACGCCAACCACGGGAGAGAAAAAGAAGGCCGTCGTCATTGGAATTGAACGCCTCCTCCGTCCCAACGAGGTAGTAGTAGTAGCAGCAGATCGACCGCCCTCGAGGGCCGTGCGTAGGGGCAGTGGGGGTGGAGGGGAGAAAGGGGCAAGCGTGGGCGAGCACGCGATAGGGAAGGGGGAAAGATGGAGAATTTCTTGAAGAAGAACTTCGAGGTGCCCGCGAAGCACCCTTCAGAGGAGGTGCAGCGTCAGTGGAGGCGAGCCGTCGGTGCCGTCGTCAAGAACCGCCGCCGCAGGTTCCGCATGGTCCCCGACCTCGACCAACGCTCCGAAGTGGAGGCCAAGAAGCGCAAGATCCAGGTAGCCCTGAATCATCCGCCCCCTTTTTGTATTTCTCGATCGCCGCCTCCTTCCTCTCTCTCTCTCTTTTTCTTTGCGGAGATTTATGTGCCACTCACTCCCTTATTGTTGTTTTGAAAAAAATTGATTTTGTATTCCAATGTTGATTTCACCTCGCTCGGATTTGTTTCGATAGAGAGACGAGCGGTTCCAAAGGGAAAAGAACCGCGGCGGCGTGCCCCTTTCCCTGGTTTGCGTAGCCGCACATGTTAGGATTCGTGGTGTTGTTTTTTTTGTACTGTGCGCTCGGCGGCCCCGTCGGTTAGAAAATGAGGACTTCCCACTAAATATCACGTGTTTATCCCAAATAAATAGTCCTTGTGGATTTTAGCTGAAACGAGGAGATGTGAGCTTAATGTTTAGCTCTGGTGGATGTAGGAGGAACCTCGCACAAACACTGAGCTCGAAAAACTTGAGGTTTGGGGAAGAGTGTTACCGTTTTGGAGATTGTACAATTTTTGCGAATCGCAAAACGCAAATGATACTGAAACATCAGAAGCAGAAAAGAAATGACGTTTTTGCAATATAGGCTTGGTGAGCGATGAAAGTTCCAAGGAAAAAGAGAAACATTAAGTTTAACTTTAACCATTAGGAATGCTTGTGTTATTTTTTTTATTATACTTTTAGCTAGGCGTCTCTCCTCCTAGTTTATATGGGAAGGCTGATAGAATCGTTAATTAAAATTAAATTTTAGTTCTTATTTTCGGGGAAAAACTTCAGGCATTTTGTTTCCTATAATATATCTGTTTAAACCCAGTTTGACCTTCATCATAATTATAAAGGGTCTCCTTGATTCATGCATTAGGAAAGCTTTCAAAACTTTTTACTGGTAGATTAGTGAGGAGTCACGACAATAGAACAATTTAACATAAAAAAATTTCACATTGATATTCATGTGGTATTCCTTTAAGAATGAGAAGATAATAAAAATTTTATGGCCACACGTGTTGTATCTTCATACTGGCTGTTGATGTAGCATCACTTGGGGCGTTAGGTCTGGGTGGGGTTTTCGTTGTCGGATAACACAATGTCATGGGCGCCTCGTTCTTCCTCGGGAACGAGTCATCCCTTGCGTCATAGAATATCTCGACTTTTACAAGTGGGACTCAATTATTCCGTGGGATTCTTTTCTTCATTGTCTTCATTGGCAAGAACCTTTTTTTCCTATAAAGAGAAAAAAGAAACGTCTTAAGTTCATATGCATTAACAAGTTTCAGTTTTTAAAAATTAAGTTATTAGCTTGATGAGGTTGTTCTGTGGTCCTCCTGCAAAGTTTGATAAATGGATAGATATAAAATATCTGCTTGGAGATTAGCACGCTCGTCTAGGAGTTGTTCCCAACTTGTTGATCTGTAGTTGTATTAAGTTAGTGTATGACCAGGCTTTTAATGTAGTTACTAATATGGCGGGTATGGGGGCGTATGCCCGTGGGAATTAGGTTGAGATAGCATGGACGTACACAGAGCCAAGGTGGGAATTTAATGTGACCAAACTTGAATTTGGCTTCTTGAGAATGAGGTTTGATCTGTCCGCAGTGCTAAAATGAAATCGGGTTAGCTACTACGAGACCTGCAAGGCCAAGCCTCTTGCAAGCATGCATGACAATTACGATGCTTGTAACTGCTTAATGGAGCAAACCACTACATTGACGTCGGCGACTGTTATTGATATTTCTTTCTTGATCTTGTTTGTCCATGGTCATTATCTCCTTGAGTATGGGCTGCAACTTCTAGCAACAAACGGATGTCTTAGACACGGATGGTAGCATATTTTCAATGCCTTTGAAGTCTTAGTACGAAGGAATACTTGAAGTTTCCTAATTTCCTATCTCTATTCTTAAAAAAATTCAACTATTAGCATGCAGATTTTAATGTCAAACTTTTTTGCCTCTAAGACCTAGTTGCAGAGGTTGATTCTGGTGGTGCTCATTTATCTCGATCTAAATACCTACACCTGAGTCAACCAGGCTTCTACAGCTGAGATTTATATGCTATGATTGTTTTATTGCATGCCTATTATTATGGTCTAAGAGCACTCTTCGCCTGCAGGATATTGGATTACCAGGAAAGGATTATCTTATTCATATAATTACACTGGGCAAATAAGAACATATTTCACCTACGTTGCTCACCAAAGTTTAGAGTCTTGCTGGCTCGTTCCAGATCCTTATGTTGGTTCTTAGTCTTTGTTTGGTTTTATTTTTTATTTTTTGAGGATTGCTGCCTTCTTTTATTCAATATTTGGTTTGGATTCTTGATCGTTCAAGGTGGGTATAGCCTTATATGGTACATATCCAATAGCGTCTTAAGACTTAAACCACTTCACATCGAGATGAATTTTTCACCGATCATTATTTCAAGCATCTCAGTAGTGTAGATGCCTTTGGCACCAGTATGACATGCCTAAAGGACTTACTGTTATCAAGTGTACTGAAAACCGTTGGGTGCATGCAATTACTGTTAACATGTATAAATAAAAAGTGGCAGCTGCACCACCTTAGGAGCCAGCTTTTCCTTTCTTTCTGCAAGAAAAATCATGTTTAACGATTCTTCGCACGCTTGGTATTATATTTTGCCTTTTAGCTTCATTGTATCTGGTGAATTTTTTAATGTCTCATCAGTTTTTGAAAAGAAAATTCATTAACAAGAATGACACGGCCTCATTTTGATGGTCTTAAAAGCGTGCTTCCAAGATATGACAGCTCAAAGATCTGCATGCACATACAATTTCTTACCAACTAGGCCCTAACAAGTTCGTCAGGCAGATGCTAAGATTTAGCTAGCATGCTGGTCTAGTTTTGTCAAAAAAATTATTTTGTGATTTTATTTGTTTCCAATTGATTGGTTTACGTGATTACTTTGGTTGGAGTACATAGTGATTACTAGTGTTTTTTTTGTGACTTAACAGGAAAAAATTCGAGTTGCTCTGTATGTCCAAAGGGCTGCCCTCCAATTTATTGATGGTATGAACTCCATAAACTGAATGGATTATTTTAATTGTATTGTTTTGGTTTTCGATCCCTTTTTTCCAATCTGCAGCTGGTGCAAAAACCGATTACAAACTTTCAGAAGAGGTAAGGAAAGCTGGTTTCTCAATCAACCCTGATGAGTTAGCATCCATTTCACGTGGCTATGACAAAAAGGCCTTGAAGAAACATGGAGGAGTAAATGGAATAGCAAGGGAAGTCTGTGTTTCACCTGGACATGGCATTAAAACAAGCGAGTTAACCAACAGACAAGAAATTTTTGGTGCCAACAGATATGTTGAGAAACCTCCTCGGAGCTTCTGGATGTTTGTATGGGATGCATTACATGACCTAACCCTGATCATTTTAATGGTCTGTGCATTAATATCTAGTGTTGTGGGGCTGGCCACTGAAGGATGGCCAAAGGGTATGTATGATGGGATTGGAGTTATTCTCTGCATTTTATTGGTAGTAATAGTGACTTCAGTCAGTGACTACAAGCAGTCATTACAATTTAGAGATTTGGATAAAGAAAAGAAGAAGATTTTCATTCAAGTAACTAGAGATGGCTACAGACAAAAGGTATCTATTTATGACTTAGTCGTTGGAGACATAGTTCATCTTTCAATTGGAGATAAAGTTCCAGCTGATGGGTTATATATTTCTGGATATTCTCTCTTGATAGATGCATCAAGCTTGTCCGGAGAAAGTGAGCCAGTAAATGTGTTTAATGAAAAACCCTTTTTGCTGTCAGGGACTAAAGTGCAAGATGGATCTGCGGAAATGTTGGTTACTGCTGTTGGAATGAGGACTGAGTGGGGAAAACTAATGGAGACTCTCAGTCAGGGTGGGGAGGATGAAACACCTCTTCAGGTTAAGCTCAATGGTGTTGCAACAATAATCGGGAAGATTGGTTTAGCATTTGCAACACTGACATTTTCTGTCCTGTTAGTAAGGTTTTTAGTTGACAAGGCATATAACAAGGGCTTCAAATGGGATCCAGCTGATGCATTGACAGTTCTCAACTTTTTTGCTATTTCTGTCACTATAGTTGTTGTTGCAGTTCCGGAAGGGCTGCCTTTGGCTGTGACATTGAGTCTCTCCTTCGCGATGAAAAAGCTTATGAATGAGAAGGCACTTGTGCGGCATTTGTCAGCGTGTGAGACTATGGGATCTGCTAATTGTATATGCACTGACAAAACAGGTACGCTGACAACTAACCACATGATTGTTGATAAGTTATACATCTGCGAAGCATCTAAATCATTTAGGGGAAGTGAGACTGTTACTTATCTGAAGTCCAATATCTCTGAAAAAGTTTTAGTAGCCCTTTTGCAATGCATATTTCAGAATAGTGGTTCAGAAGTGGTGAGAGGAAAACATGGCAAACCCACCATACTGGGTACTCCAACTGAAACAGCATTGCTGGAGTTTGGTCTGGAGTTGGAAGGATCAGTAAATTCTCACTTTATGGATTGCAAGAAATTAAAAGTGGAACCTTTCAACTCAGTTAAAAAGAAGATGTCCGCTCTCATTAAAATCCCTGGTGGAGGGACTCGTGCCTTTTGCAAAGGCGCATCCGAAATTATTCTACAGATGTGTGACCATATAATTGATAAGGAAGGAAAAATTGTTCCTTTAGCCCCAATGCAGAAAGAGGATATTTTGAATGTGATTAATAGATTTGCCTGTGAGGCACTAAGAACGCTGTGCTTGGCTTTTAAGGATATACCTGAAAGTAAGGATCCCGCAGAAATTCCTTCCACTGGCTACACACTGATAGCTGTTTTTGGCATCAAAGATCCCGTGCGCCCGGGAGTTAAGGAAGCTGTTCAGACTTGTTTAGCTGCTGGTGTCAAAGTGCGAATGGTAACAGGAGACAACATAAATACAGCTAAAGCCATTGCAAAAGAGTGCGGCATATTGACAGAGGATGGTTTAGCTATAGAAGGACCAGAATTTCGCAGCAAGAGCCCTGAAGAGATGAAAGAGTTAATACCAAAAATTCAGGTTTTTTTCCGTCTCTGCCCAATAAGAAGCAATCTGAACGCTGCTAATATATATCTCTATCGCTTATTTTGATCTATTAGAAATTTTTTGAATGCAACTTGAACGTGCAAGTTGTATGTGTGGCTCTGCATTGTTGAAACTCATGAGTTATGAATATATTTGTCCAAATGAGAAGTACCCATTGATATTTCATTTACAGGTTATGGCACGATCTTTGCCATTGGATAAACATACCTTAGTGACAAAGCTAAGAACTATGTTTAACGAAGTGGTTGCAGTGACAGGTGATGGCACTAATGATGCTCCTGCACTTCACGAGGCAGACATTGGTTTTGCAATGGGTATTGCTGGTACAGAGGTACACTTTGTTACCAAAGTTCCTTTAATTATGAATTAGATCTGTTGCAGTAGACCTCATAAGTTGTATTTTTAAAATATTGCAATTTCTGTTTTCTGAAAAATATCTCGAAACAACTCCTTACACATGCTGCTTAATCTCTTACCAGATGTTTCCTGCATGCATGTTCTTATCTCTGAATTTTCACTGTATATATTTTATAGGTAGCTAAGGAGAGTGCCGATGTAATTGTTCTAGATGACAACTTTACGACGATAATCAACGTAGCCAGATGGGGCCGGTCCGTCTACATCAACATCCAAAAGTTTGTGCAATTCCAGCTGACTGTTAATGTGGTCGCGCTGATGGTGAACTTTGTTTCTGCATGCATCACTGGTACTCCTCCTCCTCATTGAATAAATATTTTTCCTTTTACCCGGTGGGAAGATTTTGAGTAAGTCCACCTTCAATTACACAAATCTTAATTTATGCAACTTTTAGGGACTGCTCCACTGACTGCTGTCCAGTTGCTTTGGGTCAACATGATAATGGACACTTTAGGTGCTCTGGCTTTAGCAACAGATCCCCCAACTGATGAAATGATGAAAAGACCTCCTGTTGGACGGGACGAAGACTTCATCACCAGAACCATGTGGAGAAACATAATTGGCCAGAGTATATATCAGCTGATTGTAATAGGAGCTCTCGTATTTGACGGGAAGAAGCTCTTGGGGATTGAAGATACTGATTCTGACATCACTCTCAATACGTTCATATTTAACACATTTGTGTTTTGCCAGGTAACGATTGCTACTCAGTTTCTGCTCAAGTTTGATTAGTAAGCTTTAAATTTAGCTGAACACATATATAACCTTCGGTCTGGAGTCCATTACACAAACCCTACTTATAATCTGAACGCACAATTTTAGTTTTGTCATAGCCCGACTGCTAATGAGCTAGTCACAGTGAGACTAGACCAGCTAGTTCTAAAAAAATTTGCTGCCCGGTTGGCTCTATTGTCCCCCCAATAGATATGAGGGAGATGAGAAATTCTATACCCTTTGGGGATCTAGACAAAAAGTGAATACTCCAATAACGTTGAGAATGTATAAGGGAGGAAAATCATTCTTCAGGACAACACTTACAACCAGAAAGAAATCAGGTTCAACATGATTCGTAAAGATACTGAATCATAAAACTCGCTTTATGCGAGAACATGGTCAACAAGCCAGATTCAGCAAATTCAACTAAAACACAATTCATAGTTTGGATTTGTATGTTATATCACCTGCTGCTGACATTTTTGGGGTAACCTTATCCAGTTAATTGCATCACTGCTTGTCATTTTTGGGGCCTCCTAAAAGTTGCTAATATCATTTTCCACATGAATCCTGCTAGAGATTATAAAGCTTATTGCTTGCTTAATAGCTTAAGCTTATGGGAAAACATGGTCGCCAATCAAATTCAGCAAATTCAACTGGCACGTTTCACTTATTGGATTTGTATGTTTTATCACCTGCTGATTGCATCTTTGGAATACCTTATCCCCGTTCATGCATTACTGCTTATTCTATAAAAGTTATCAGTATGACGCTATATCTCATCAGTTAGATGCTGTGAAATTAAATTACTCGTATGATTGTGTTGTATCCATTTATCATCCTAAACCTATGAAAGATAATTAATTAGATCTTTATTCATACCCATTCTAAAGTATTCTACGAGTGTAGTACCATATGTTTGTTTCTTAGTCATGGTAAACCGAAATCATGAGTAATCGTGGTCTGCTGCTTTCAGGTCTTCAACGAAATAAGCAGCCGTCAAATGGAGAAGTTTAATGTGCTAAGTGGAGTATTCAACAACTGGATCTTCTTAGGTGTTTTAGGATCAACAATTGCCTTCCAAATCGTCATAGTGGAATTCCTAGGGGACTTTGCAAGCACAGTGCCCCTAAGTTGGCACTTCTGGATGCTCAGTATCCTAATTGGCTTTATCAGCATGATCGTTGCAGTGATCTTAAAGTGCATCCCAGTTGAATCCAACAAGGGCACGGTTCATCATAATGGCTATCAGGCACTCCCAAGCGGGCCAGATGCAGTATAAGCATTAACAGGAAAAACCAGAACTAATTTATCCACCTGCGACAATGGATGATTATGCCTTGAGACCATATTAAACTATTTTTCCAAGACTGACTGATTCTTTTGTCTAAATTTTGAAGGCGAGAATTCAATTGGATAAATTTTATTGCAAGGTTACCTGAGGAGGAAGAGGAACACAAGGCTTGGATTGAGGAATATCCATTTTTCTTATTCGAGGAGTACACGTTAATTAATTAACAGCAGATTTTTTTTAGAGGGAATAATTGATTAGATATCTAGTGCGTTTTACGGTATATGGAATAATGAGCTGTACATATAATTTCACCTTCATTTTTGAGGTGGACATTTTATTTGTGCAAGTGCTTGAGAATAATCACTCATCAACCAATGGGACATCTTTTGTTCTCATTCAATATGATCTTTTTTTTACTACGAAAAAGAAAAGGAAACATCTTAATGGACTTTGGCTTTGCTGGTTTCATGAGTCTACCTATATATTTTTGGTTCCAGATTTTTTTTCTTTTTGGCAGGTACAGTGTTCATTAACATCTGACATTAATTTCATATGCAACTTTCTAAGTTCGGATTGAAATAATACTTGATCTCATCTGTTCATTGAATCTTTTATGAAACCAATTCTAGAGATGAACCCAAACTTGATGAAAGATCACAGTCCATTCCTAGTGAAACCCTTAGTATGATTCCCATTCTAAAACACTGTTTTGATGCTATAGTTTTCATGATCTTTTTGAATTGATAAATATTGCCCAAATGTACTGCTGAAGATTTAACTCTCAAAAATTTAGCAGATGACAAATCAGAAGTAGCTATCTAAACCATGCAATTTTTTTTATAAAAAAGAACTCATTAGAAATGATATGCGTTTCTCGTTTATGCCAACTTTATAATTCTTCAAGTATAAAAAGTACATTTCATCTTTTTGTGAAATATCTACGATATTTGGAACAACACATGCTTATCCTCCTACAAGTTGCATCCAACTACTAAGCAAACTACTCCAAACTCTAACGAAGATACTACTTAAAATCACATCAAAATTAGAAAGTGAGGGTAAAGATGACTACAGAACAAGCAAGAAAGACTCAGTTTGAAAACAATTACAATTGAGGTTTCAGAAGGATCATTTCTAAGCTGGTCATGAGGTCACCACCAAACATGCACCATCAGAAACAACATTGCGTCCGTGTGCTACTTTGATGACTCTCCCTGTTTCCGGACAAATAACTTCCCTACATCTTCAGTAACCACGTTGCTCCTGTCAAAACAAAGATGAAGTCCAAATTGGAGGCCTAGCAATTCCTTCTATATTCTCATGTGGGGATAATGACATAATGTGAAATGAAGAGCTACCAGCCACAGTGAAAATCCAAGGTGACGACTAAATAGGAAAATTAAGATAAGCATACTTCGTATTTTTGAAATATTAGCTGGTAAAATCACTATCAAAGAAATTTAATAAACTGAAACACAACACAACCGTGCTCCTAACGCTGGTGTGAAAAACAGGAAAGAAAACAAATAAATAATTTATATCTCAAAGAAGAACTAGGTAAACAGGCTTCAGTCTGAATAAATTAAAAGTAAAATGAACAAAACTAACCTTCCACTCAACTGAGGTGGGACTAACAAGCCACCTTGTGTGTTGGGAGTATTTCTTACATGTCTCAATTCTCCTCTAGGATGCTTACTGGATGGTTGAGAAAGGGTGGACCCATTGGACTCCCTCTTTCGTGCTGAACTTTTTGCTTCTGCAGAAGCAACTCTAGAGGATGGTACATCAAATAGAACCGATACATCTGGAAGTCCTTTTAATGATGGTGGTGGCAAGGGGGAGACTACATTTGCAGATCTATCAATCACTAAGGAGTTCCTGGAGATTTTAAGGAAAAGAAAAGGAATAAGTGATGCAGACCAGGAAAGTAATATATTCAGCATATGATCAAAGAAACAGAAGTTAGAAAAGGCCCGATTACAATACTATATAACACATGCTGGAGAAAGAAAAAAAAACCAACCGCTTTTACAATAAACAGATTTTCTCCATAAAAAATAAAGGCCCATCTGACCATTCAGAGAATGAAAGTTATTTGCATTAGTTCTACCTAATTTATAGTACTATATAACAGGGAACAAAGGTGTGCATCAGATAGATTACAGAACATAAAAGAAAAGGGTATTTAACATTCATCCTTAGGCTGGGCAACACTCTGAAATAAGTCATAAGCCTTGATATTCCTGAACAGAAGATAAATTTTGTACACATTCATTTCGGTCCCCATTGTTTGAATCTTCATACAAGTACCTGAATGTAATTGTGGAATCCGAAAACTGGGGTTTCAAGTTAGTAGATCAATCTGACAGAAGGATATCAAATACTTCAAATTCCTCATTGTTCTATCCTAAATCCTAAATTGATAGGCCAGTCATGTCATAACATAACCAACCAACTAAGCCAAGAATTTAGCAAACGTATTTTCATCTGAAAAATTGACATGTTTCTCTAAATTAGTTACGGTTAAGTATTATAAGTGAACATTCTGAAAATAAAATTCCTTTTTTTTCAGAAAGACTTCAGACTTAGTTCTAGTTTTACCATGTTTTGCATGACACAATATGGACTAATTCTGGCACATAGTCTCAGGCTTTTCAGCTTCAACGTAGCAGCTCAATATTGTCATACTCAAATAGTTAAATTACTACTATTTTCTTCTCTTTATTTTCCAATAGCACTATAATGATAAATCCTCTCATGTTTCCACTTCACCATCAAAGAACTAGCACTAATTTGTAATAAAAAATCTTTAAAAAAATTTAGTAACTAAGAACTAAATACCACATGATTGGCCGACTGCAACAAAGTGCTACCTTTGACCTATTTTAGGGTTCAAGAATGTATCTCTAAACCCACTGCTAGTGGTAGGCAAGTCGAGAAATTACAAATTTTCCAAACAGTTTACAATCAACGGCCGTGCATAAACATAAAACCAACAGCAACTTCCCTCGAAGATCAAGATTTTTTTAATAAAAAAAAATCGATCCTTTCAGCATAAGAAATCAGAGAGAATAAAAGTCAGCAACAAAGACGAGCCGAACGAGAGTCGGAAAACTGGTTCGCACGGGAGCCCAGACAGGTAAGAGGAGGAGGAGGAGGAGGATTACAGTTTCGGGGGATTCGGAGGCGGAACCGAAGGCGACGACCCCGCGGACGGAGCTGAAGAGGCAGCCGAATCAAATGAATCCCTTTGCTGGTTTCCCTTTCCTTCTCCCGCTTCGAGCAAATCACCGATCTCCTCTTCTTCGTCGTCATCGGAGGCGGCGTAATCCACCAGCGACATCCCTCTCTTCCTCCTTCCCTCGCTCGTTTTCCTCATCATTCCCAGTTTAATGTATAAAAAAAATTACTGTTTAATTTTTTCAGATACACCCATATAGTTTTGACTATAACAATTTCGCTCCTATAGTTTTAAACATAACAACAATTTAATTTTCAATCAAAACCAGTCGACTTAAATTAATTGGCAGTGCACAAAGTGAGGGAGGGTGTTTTAGGTATTTTAAATATATAGAAACAAAGGAGGCCCCCCTTCTTATCAAAGCCAAGGCCTTTAAAGCTTTGTTGCGGGCTCCATTCCAGCCCATTGCTTGTACTATATGTTTTTGGTAGAGGCAATCCATCGAACGCCCGGTGCGCGTTGTTTTCTTGCTTCCACGCCGCTCGCACTGTGAACAATCCAGCGACCCCGGAAGGGCGAGCAGCCCCAGAATCGAAGCCGAGATGGAGAAGCCCTCGGAGATCGGCAGCAACAAGATGTTCGGCGGCTACAACCGCCGCTACCGTCACTTCAGCCCCACGCTCGGCTGCGCCATGACCTTCACCATCTACTTTCCCCCGTCTTCCTCCCCTTCTCAGAAGTTCCCCGTACTCCCCGTTCTCCCCTTTCGCTGTGTGAATTTATGTTACTGGTTCAGTGCCCCCTTTTTTTTTCGATCTTGCTGATGTCTTGGCGTTTCTGCCCACGCTGGAGGTTTTCACCGGATTGATGATTTTGGCCGTAGAGGAATGGGGGATCTCGTGCCAAAACTTTTAAAATTGAATTTTCAGAGTAGAATGACGGGGTTGGAGAATTATCTGGTGTCTTGCGAAGTATAATGTCATTATTTGATTACACTGTAGCCTATATGGTTTTGGTGCCAAATCTGCAAAAGCTAATTTTAAGAGTGGAACGACGATGTTGGGATAATGGTCTAGGCTCTAATCATTAGATTAAATTCAATCTGTTTGTTAAACTCACTCGTTGTCACAAGATATGTCATTTCTGTCTAGGCTCTAATCGTTAGATTAAATTCGGTTAAATTCAATTCGATGGTAAAAAAAACTCACTCATTGACACAAGATATTTCATTTCAATAAGAGTGGAATGATGATCTAGTGGGACGAGTTCATTCTAGTGCAGTTATTTACTTATTCTTCATGTAGGCTGTAATCATTAGATTAAGATCAATCTGATGTTTTAACTGTGGAGTATAATGGTACTATCCGAGCATTTACTTTGTTTCATGATAAATGTAAATTCTGATAAGTTATCTTGGTGGATTTACTGATAACCTTCTCGCTGAATTGTTTTCTGTTCTCCATATTTTCAGATTCTCTACTGGCTATCTGGTTTGACATGTACAGATGAGAATTTCATAACCAAATCTGGTGCACAGCGAGCAGCTTCGAGTGAGGGCATTGCTTTAGTAGCTCCTGATACATCTCCAAGTGAGTAAAATTATAACGTGGAATACTTTCTATTACCCTTTCGTTGTATATCTAAACATTCTTACTAGTGGCCCTATCTTTTAGTTTCCCGTATTATTCTTGAATTCTTACCTCTTCATTCTAATAGTTCCACTTTTTTTTTCACTCTAATGTTAGAAAGAAGTTCGATATTCTAAAATGAGAATTCTTTGAGAAATAACTGTTCAGTCAGCGCATGCTTGTCGCAACCATAAACTTTGGAAATTCATAGTGTTGCCTATTAGATGAATGTTGTTGGTGCTTATGTGATAGAAGAGGTGACTGCAAACAGTAACCTCGTTACTAGTGGCATCATATTTTTTTTTTTCAATTCCTCAAAACTAGATTTGTGATGCAGTTTTAATGGATGTTTTCTTGGTAGATGGTATCATAACTCATGACTTGATTCCCAAGTCTTCTTCCCCCCTAGTCTTGGCATCAGAGGGTTTACATTTACTTCCTTGTTCGAATTTGACTGTACAAGCATGATCTAGCATTATGCAGCTCAAACTTATTTCTTTTTTGTTCCATGCAGGGGGGCTGAATATAGAAGGAGAGGCAGATAGCTGGGACTTTGGTGTTGGTAAGATTATATACTGAAATACACATACTATTTTGCATATTCTGGTGTGTAAGAGTCTTTTTGTTTCCTTCATCTTTTCTTTGGAAATTCAGAACAATTTGGGTCCAGTGTAATATATGATTTTTTTTCTTTAAAAAATTTTATTCCTCTGTTCAGACTTCACATATTTAGTCACCATCTAATGCTGTTGAGCTAGGTCAATTCTAAATTGTTTTGGACTCAGAAAACGATATCATTAACTGCAAGGCCATTTTCACCAGTTTCTATTTTATGTTGTTATTATGCGACATTTTGTGATTATCTATTATTTAAATTTTCAGGCACATAAACCTTCATGTTTCTTCTCAAACGACTAACAAGAATATACAAAATGTTTTGTATCTTTGTCTAGGAGCTACTGGCATTATCTTGAATATGTTGTGTTGTTAGTATAAGAGAAGTATGAAACCTCATGACATGATCAAGTAATAACAGGGAAGATAATCTTTTCCTGGGAATTCTAGCATATTAGTTATGCCAGTTGTAAACTTCAATATTGATATCGAATCTGTAATGCTATCTGAGATTCTCACCTACAAATATTTCATATCTAAAATTTCTAGGGCTTTTAAAGATCCTTTTTGGACCTTGCTTTTATTTTCTCCTAGGTGCTGGATTTTATCTAAATGCCACACAAGAGAAGTGGAAAAATTGGCGCATGTATGACTATGTCATTAAGGAATTACCACAACTTCTTTGTGAAAATTTTGAACAACTTGACACTTCAAAAGCATCAATCTCTGGGCATTCAATGGGCGGTCATGGTGCACTGACTATTTACTTGAAAAATCTTGACAAATACAAGGTACTCTACTGACTTAATATTCCAACTATCCAATGAGTGGGAAAATTATTTATCCTTTGTAGGACTTGCTGCTAATGATGGTTACCGTTTGCAGTCAGTTTCTGCTTTTGCACCCATTGTGAATCCCATAAACTGCCCCTGGGGCCAGAAGGCATTTTCAAACTATCTTGGCAGCAATAAGTCAGATTGGGAGGTAAGCCTTGTTCAATAAATTCATCAGGTAGCTCCTGAATGCTTGATATTAAAAGATTTCTTTCAGGAATATGATGCAACCTTGCTGATTGGAAAGTACAGCAGTATTTCAAATCCCATTTTAATTGATCAGGTACTATTAGATCGGAGCAACTAAATGACCACAATTGTAAATCGTCAGAGTACCCAATTCTGAACTATGTTTTGGTGGACAGGGAGAAGATGACAAGTTTCTTCCTGATCAGCTGCTGCCTAAAAACTTTGAGGCAGCCTGCAAGGCTGCAAATGCTCCATTAGTCCTTCGTATGCATTCCGGGTATGACCATTCCTATTACTTTATCGCAACCTTCATCGATGACCACATACACCACCATGCGAAAGTGCTGAAATGCCTATGAGATCATGGAAGTGCTACCACCTATGCTGAGTGTTTAGATTGCAGCAGATCTCTCGGTCAATAAAGTACTTATCTCTACTCCTGTCCTCTTATTTCAACTGTGAACCAGATCTTTAACTCCATTTATGTGCTTTCTTGTTCATGAGTTGAAACTTGGTGAAATATATGGTTCTCTAGTTCTCTCCATCTTTGAATTGTGACTAACTTAATATGATCATATGATGTGTTTGAAGTTTTGAGGATTAGTTGATGGAATTTGCTAGGGAAACACAGTGATTCGTTGGCCCATAGTTCAAGTTTCCAATCATCATCCTGAGAATGATGAAGCCCACTTACCATAAACTCATGCTTATTTAGATTCCATAAGAATGCGAAATACATTGAAATATAAGTTTTTAAAACTTTCCATCAATTTCCATTTCATGGAATTAAATACTCCTATACCAAACATTGCGTTAATGTCAGCTAGGAATTTTTTTTGGATGATTGAAGTGTATTACCTTTCTAGGGTGCAGTGGTCTAGGGTTTAAGCTGAAGCTACAAAATCATGCATTCTTGTTGGAAGAATAAGATTTTGGTTGGATACATTTTCTCTATTCATACTTGTAATAGGAGCAATTATCACCAAATGATTTTTAAGCTAGCACATTGATGGTACAGTTAGGCCTGTTGGATTAGGTTGGATTATCCCAATAATTACAAGCCTTGAAGCCCAAATAATTTTGTGATCCAAACTTAAAGAAAGCAAACTCAATCCAAAACATATTGTAGCATAACATTAGTCATAGAATCATCTTCACCACTGGAAGTGTCAGCTTGTTAAGTTGATACTCTTATTGTTAACTGCAAATGCCATGACTTCACAGTCACCTTGATCTAGTCCTCAAATCTAGTAATGATGTGAGGAGAGGAAAGCTGGGTTACTCTTGGATGATCTCAAGTCAAATCAAGCTCTGATTGCATTGCAATGAGACCAGCATGAGCTGTTCCCATATCATCAAAATTCATGATAATGAAAATAAGTAATGTTGTTCCTAATCCAATCCCATGCTCATCCGACATTATCTTGCTAAAAGATCTCCCTTCATTGCTGTTGGATCCTCTTTGCCACAAATAAAGCCGACAAAATGAGGTAAAAATAGGGAATGTAAAGATGAACCCACTGATGCTTCACAGAAGGGGAGGAAAAATGGGGGAGAAATGAATGAAGAATCATATCACCCATCCCATCTTTCAACTCAATGTTTCTTCCTCCTCCTCACCTCATCCACAATTTAATTTAACATATCTTGCAGCGTTTGATCTTATTCTTCTATAATGTAAAACATATGAATCCACTTTCCCTTCACTTTACATACTTGAGACAATAAAGTTTGAAATACACTGGGCATCTCCCCCAATTAAGAACATGTTGGTCCCTTAAAAAGCATTTAACACTTGTGTCAGGCTCCATATATGGTGAAAAGTGGAACAATATGTACAATTTTTCTGAAACCTAATTAGGGTTTTGGAAGCATATGGGCAACTGAGTGAATCTACTCATCAAATTTAGGGTCTCATCCACCACTGGGCATCAATATTTTTTTTTCTTGAGCTCCATCAATCTAATCAAACTGAGTGAAAAACACTGCTTTTGATTCTAATCAGATATAGAAAATGAAATAGAATATGATTCAAATTTTAGTTAGTGATTATAGCTAGCTAGCTAATTACATCCATTTTTTTCTAGAAAAATAATAGCCATATGCAATAAAGTAGTAGTTTTTTTCAACAACCTTTAAAAATCTATGTTGACTCTAAATATAATAAAACAAAATTTAGGTTAAGTGCTAATGCCAAAATAAAATTGACATATTGAAGTTGTCAAAAAAAAAAGGAAGAATAAAGTTTCAAGTTGATAAAACAACTGTTAGTTGGAGCCCAAATATTGGTCTATAAATAAATCAACTAAGGATTTAATTCACCTATAAATTTTAGTATAATAAAGTTTTTTTATACTCATCTAGAGCCTCACTTATTAAGAGATTTACTGCTTAAAACAAACTAAAAGTGTCCCTTATCAAGAGCTTTACTACTTAACCAACTAAAAGGCATCGATCACTTATTAAGAGCTTTACTACTTAAAACAAACTAAAAAGTATCCCTTTTTAAGAGCTTTACTACTTAACCAACTAAAAAGCATCACTTATTAAGAGTTTTACTACTTAATCAACGGAAAAGTATGTACCCTTTCAGAATATTAATTATTATAATTAAGATTTAAAATGAGAATCCTATACAAGTCTCAACAAAAAAAACCCTAAGAAAATTCTTCTCTAAATTCATATTCATACATGCAATGCTTATAGTTTTATAATGTTAGATTATTAAGTAAGGATAATAAAGTAAATCCTTATTTGCAAAGGTATGTAAATTATAATGACTTGTATGTATTAAAATTGATGAAAAAATGGTGTTTCATATCCTTGTATAGGACTTTCATTCCTTTGACTTGTATGTTTCTTTCTAAGATTAAGAGACTAGAACTTAAGTTTTTTTTTTAAGCGTTCGCTTTCTTCACATCAAGGAAGGAAGGCAGAAGAAGGAAGAAGAAAAAAAAAATCTATGACTTCATTATTGAGAGTTAGTTCCTTGGCCACCTCCCTTTCCTTTTTCTTAATCAACCTTCGCAATTAACAAAGGTGAAGAAGACCACAAACTCTTTTGATTTCTTCTTCTTCTTCCTCATCACCTCCATCTCCATCAAGACTAAGAGCAAGTCCACATGCAAAATCTCATTGATGGTAACCCTTGAGACAGCACAATCTTCCCAAATTAAATCACTAGGATTCTTCCACATGTACCTCTCACCCCTTCAGCTCCAATACTGTTGGCTTTTTCCCCAAGTCTTCATCCCCCCCCCCCCCCCCCCCCTTAAAATTTGATGCAACCACCTCATCTTTGGAACTCAAAGTTAAGAACACACTTGCGTTGATCAATTATTGGTGGGATTGATATGGACAAAAATCATACACAAAAACGCCTCACTGTTAACTTCTTTTTCCTTTTTTTTCCCTTTTCCATTGAGCACAAACTCAAGTTGGACTAAAGAATCTTGGACTGATATATGTGTGTGTGTGTATATATAGGAATTTTTAACTGTATATATATGCTGGATGTGTTCTTCTTATGTAACTGATTTAGATAGGAGAAAAAAAAGGAGAAGATTTGTTGGATGGGTAACTAGATTTCTAATATTCTTTTCTTAGAAATTAAGATTGATATCTAAGTAAAGTTATGGAAAGAATTTTTTTACTATATATATTTTTGATATGGACTGTGAGCATCAAATCTTTGACCAGCTGAGCAACTTAAGCTGCTAAGAAAACCTTTAATGTTGAGATTGGACCCTCTTTGAGTTGGAACCAAACTCAACTTGTGTGGTTATCTTCTATATCTGTCTTCTGTAAGTATGAAATTTTATTGAAATGAATGCAGATTTCTTATTTGTCATCATAAAGTTAAGACCAAAAAAACTATGAATCACTCCATCAATCATATACATGCATCCAAATATATATATATTAATTTTCTATTCCTAAAATAAATAGATTATAGTTCTTGGTGAATGACAATTATTAAGTTTTCAATCACATCACATCACATCATGATGGAGAATATATAGACCTGGTAGGTTGGGTTGACTTTTTTTAACACATCAAATTTAATTCCTTGCATGATTAGGCCATTGAGTTATGGTGTACTATTCAATCAAATGCATACATGTGGTTAGGATTTTTAATTAAGCACATGAATCATAAGGAAAAAATTTTGACATGCAAGATTAATATGCACAAATAGTTTTTTTTTTCTTTTTACATATCTACATTAATCAAATCTATATCAATGATAGTGAATAGTTTTAGTTATCTTAAATATAATAATAATTACGTAAAAAATATTCTTCATCATGTTCTATGAGATAATTAGACATACAAGTTATGAGTTAAATCTTTATTATATTTTAGTTTGATTTTTAAAAAAAATTAAGCTATATGTATACATACTAATTTACAGTTATAAACCATTGATGTTATAAGATGTGAATAAATATATATTTTTTAATATGAGTAATTTATTTATTAATTTCTTTAAACATTTTATAAGTGTAGTCTAAATACGTTATTTAGTTTTAAAGGGATAATAGTAGGTTTTTTGAGAAAACTTTTACTAAGATTTCATTCAACTTATTAGTCTATCCATCTTGGTTTCCAAAAGTGTGATTGATTAATATTAGGCATTACCTTTTTATGTATGTATTAATGTATGGTAAAGTTTAGAAGTTTTCAAGCTTATTAGATTTTTAAAAAGGGGAAAAAATAATTGTGGTGGCGTTAAGAGTCAAATCAGAGAGTAATTGCAAGAAAGTGAGATCAAATCTCTTCAAAATCTTCTCTACTGTTTGGGACACCCAATTAATTCATAAAGAGTAATAACAGTTGTGGAAATAGAGCCCCCTTAGGAATACATCGCCATCATTTAGGTATTATATCTTATATTTTCTTCTATATATATATATGGTTTTTTTAAAAAAAAATAATGACATTCAAAATCTTAGCTTTTATTTAATATTTTATATGAAACACGATGTATTTTATCTTAATTTTTTTGGAATTGAATGAATTAAATGAATTTAAATTCACGACCTAAGCATTAAGTCGTAGCATTTTAATCGCATTGAATTCCCAGTTTTATATAAAGTTAATCATGTAGTTTTAATAAGAAAAATATAAATTAAGAAATAATTGATGAATTATATAGTTAAATATAATAGTTGAATTGAAGAGAGATAGCAGCTGATGAGATGAAAATATTCTTAAAAAATTGGGATTATTTTTCATTTATTCTCTTGGATTATGTTGAAACGCGTGGCTCATCCATCCTCATCCTCATGCTTTTTTTTATATTTTATGGTGCCTTCCTCTTTAGCTGTTCACCCTTCAAAGGCATATATTGACATCCAATTCATGTTTGGGGGTCACCCACACAATTAAGTAAAAGGAGAAGATGAGCGACAAACTAGATTTGATTCCATTCCCATATATATATATATATAGATATATATATAGCATCCACAAATATTCTTACTTTATCAAATGCCAAAAGAGAAGTTGTTCCAAAATGCAGGCAGGGGGATGAGTAAGGGAAAGAAGACACATGCATGCCATGATAAATAAATAAAAAAATTAAGAGTTAACAGAAATAAGATGAGTGGAGGATGATGGTGGGGTTGAGGTTGCTTGTGCAAGGTAAAAAAGAGAAGAAAAGAAGAAGGAACAGAAACAAAGATTTGATTCTATTCCTAGTTAGTTCATCCCTATCTATCCAATATTTTCATCAAAAGGTTAAGGGTGGACGAGGAATGAGGACATGTGCATGCCATCTAGATCAAGAGAGGATGACTCAGATGATGATGAGAATGAGTTTGTTCCTTCCAAATAAGTGACTAAATTTTTTTTTTACCTTGGTAAGGATCTTAGGTTACATTATTTGGTAGAATAGATTTGGGACCGACACCTAAGCATATTGTCTGTACCTCTCAAAGTAGAATCAATTCCTAATGGTCATCAGGAAATATGGTTTAGGATGATCTCAGACCAGCCTTCCAGCTTGGTGCCCTGTCAATGAAATGATGATGATGAATATGATGATGGTGTTTTGCTAGGCAAAATGGTGGAGACCGACAAAGGGACAAGATATTAAATGAAATGTATTGAGTTGGAGGAGACAAGAAAAGAGAGGCCTAGTTTTTATTCCTCTTGGCCCTTCAGCTTTTTAGGTGGTCCTCCTCTTCCCCCCTTCTTCTCTTCTTAGCTTTTGGAATATTTGTGTATGCAGTTATGATGATATCTTTATCTATTCCATTACATGGATTTCATCTCATGAATCCAACAAGTGTGATGATGATGATACCGGTGACATGGCGATCACACATGTTGGTCCATCACTCGCCAGAAGAGGAGGGAATTTTTTTAGTGCCGGCCTATGCCAAGGATGGAGATACCTGGAAAAGAAAAGGAAGCTCATGAGAAGAGAATATATATGTGCCTAAATGTGTTGCTTGATATGGTTTTGGGATATCTTATTCTTCTTTCATTCTCTGTGGCAATCATTCCCTACTCCTACTGAGATATGATATGCCTTCCTCCCAACACTTGGATGTAGGGTTTCTCCTTTCCTCCCTGACTATTTTAATTAATTCACTCATCAGATTAGGGTAATGATATGTGTGAATCACTTACGGGGTGCTGATGACTGTTTCTTGTTCATGGATGTAAAGGTTGAGTTAGGTTGTGCCCTGATCATCATCTGGCATGAACTTGAACAGGTAATTTGATCATCTGAGTGACAGAAAAGAAACAACAAGCCAACAAGTTTAAGTATATGAAGAACATTTTATTAGCTCTAAAAAAAATTACAGTCAATTTAGTATGATGTCCTTATTAGATTTTCTGACATGGACATCCTCTAGAGTATCCTGCTGAAATCTTGGAACTAGATTTTTTCCTTTGTCTGTTTCCCAAGTCCATATTAAAATTCTAGTTACATTGCTTTCCAAGTAGCTCATGACAAACATTATTACCGTAAACCAAGTGATCTCTAAATCAAACTTGACACTTTATACCGAGCAGGACCAAATCATACTTGATTAACCTATTTATTGGCCCATCTCAGATGAAAATTAATCTGGTGTTGGGACCATGATGGTCCCATTCAGCTAATAACTCACAATATAGACCATGCCCTTCCTATCCTATCGACCAATCATGTTAACTTAATGATGACTATGCTGAGTTCTTCATTATTGCATTAAAAAATTTATTCTCACATATGCTGCAACTTTTGAAAGGAAAAATTAAAAAAAAACAACACATGTTGCAAACTTTTGATCCCGTCTGCTTTTTCCATGGGCTTTTGTTCCCCCCTTTTCGATTAATGTTGTCATGGAAAGCCTAGGAGTCTTGCTTTACCTGCACTCAGCTTTTGTTAGGCCACAGTTTGGCTAGATTTGGTGTGGAAAGATCAAATATGAGTTGAATTATTCATAAATATTCTTGAAAAGAAAAACAAAGTAAAGAAGGATAGAAAATGAGTCTTGGTCCCCAATCCATCTCGTCGATGTAGATCTTACTTACCTAATATGAATTGAACCCATGTAAAAGTCATTACATTATTTTTCATGCCAATTGTAGGTAGGTCCTGAGCAACTCGAAGAAGTAATAAGATGTAGTGATTGACTCAACCCAATCTGATTCACATCAACATCAATGTAGAAAATCTTAGAACATCTATCTACTCTATTTGCACCCTTTTGATACACCCTATGAATTGTAGGTTTTGACTACTGCAGCCAAAGAAAAGAAAAAATCCCACTCAGCACTCGACTTAGATATCCATCATCCTTCTCCAATGATTAAACCTTGAACAAAATCATCCACAATTAGTCCTCATTGGCTACTGGTTTTCTACCTCATGGCTTGTTGGTAGGAATCCCAAACCCTAATCTTTCACCAAACACATTTAACCCCTAAGCCACTTATCAGAGTGCCACATGTGCACCCAAACTCTACGCTCACACCAAGCATCAGTCACATATCATGGTGTTGAGGGGCTCACTCTTATGCCCACCTACTGATGGCACTGCCAAGAAGAGAGAGTGGAGAGGTTAGGTCAAATCAATATGAAATATATCAGAAAGATGAGCTTGTTAATAGGCGTTGGGTCTGCAAGGGATATATAGTCAGAGGCATATTTATGACTTACAGATTTCATTCAGGTCATTAGGTTTTATACATAAGAACTCTACCTAGGGGATGTCTCTGGCTTGCCAGGGGATGATTAGAAGGTATATGTTAACAGCACTCATCGTCGCATGTATATTCTAGGAATGTTCAGATGCTTGGCCTAAGAAAATGATGCTGGAGGACTTGCAGAGAGTGTGGGAAGCTTTGCCGTGTTAAACTCTGCTAAAAGTTGCCCTTTTTCTGCACATCACTTCATTCATTTTTACTATCCTATGATTTTAAATAACAAACACATGTCTTCCTCACTCCCTCACAATGGAGCTTTTAGCTAGCAAACACATCACACATCTCTCCCTCACAACCAGAATCCCCCCGTCCCCACAGAAGAGAGAACAGTGACTTAGAAAGTTTTTAAGTAAAAGAAGTCTTGGTGCAAAAAGCATACCTTTGACACGCTTGTAGCTTCGCAAGTAGCAAGTCCTCTCACGGGAGTCCAGCACAGAAGAAGACATTGTATCGAACACATGTTGACCGAGGCACCAAGCCACAACTTTGCGAGCCTTTAAATCTCCCTCCCTTCCCCTTCCACTTCCCCTGCTCCTCTCGTTTCCCTTGTCAAGCCCATTAATGGCCACGCAATGCATCCTGGAGTTCCTCCTCCTCTTGCTTCTGGGCAGCATCACCATGCACGTCTCCGACCCGGTCGCCGTGCCGACCTCGCTGGACGCGCTCCGCCTTGACGGCAATCTGAGCTTCCACGACGTGTCCTTCGCCGCGAGGGACTTCGGAAACCGGTACCGGATGCTCCCGGCCGCAGTGCTGCGCCCGGCCTCCGTCGCGGACGTTGCGGCTGCCGTGAGGCACGTGTTCCTGCTCGGCTCGAGGTCCCGACTCACCGTGGCCGCCCGCGGCCACGGGCATTCGCTCCAGGGCCAGGCGCAGGCCGCCGGCGGCCTCGTCGTGCACATGGAATCGCTCCGAGGAGTGCAAGTGCGCGGCGGCGGAGAGAGCTCCTACGTGGACGCCGCCGGAGGCGAGCTGTGGATTAACGTCCTGCAGGAATGCCTCAAGAACGGCCTGGCGCCCAAGTCGTGGACCGACTACCTCCACCTCACCGTCGGGGGGACGCTGTCGAATGCCGGGATCAGCGGGCAGGCATTCCGGCACGGCCCGCAGATCAGCAATGTCCACCAGCTGGAGGTCGTCACAGGTTCGTCCACGCACCCTCCTCCACCTCCTCAGCGCCATTTCGTCGAATACCTTTCGGCACGGGTTGCTTCTTTCTCGAAGTCCTGAATCCAAACCTTGAGTGCAGGAAAGGGGGAGGTGAAGAACTGCTCCGCCGACGAGAATGCGGACCTCTTCCACGCTGCGCTCGGCGGCCTCGGCCAGTTTGGGATCATCACGAGAGCTCGGATCTCCCTCGAACCGGCGCCAAAGATGGTAAGAACAGACGTCGAGCGTACCAAATCCTCCCTCACTCCAGCTTCGATTCCATCCTCGATCGATCATGAAGAATTCACCATCAAGGGGGCCGAATCGTGGCGTTGCAGGTGCGGTGGATCAGGGTTCTGTACACGGACTTCGCCAAGTTCACAGCGGACCAGGAGATGCTGATCGCCATGGAGGAGACCTTCGACTACATCGAAGGATTCGTGATCATCAACCGGACCGGGATCCTGAACAACTGGAGATCGTCGTTCAATCCGCAGGACCCCGTTCGAGCGAGCGAATTCGACTCCGATGGCAGGATCCTCTTCTGCCTCGAGATGACCAAAAACATCGATGGAGAAGCCGATTCCATCAACGAGGTAAACAAATATACACGAACCATCAATTTTATTTGAGCCCTCATATTTACATCTTATCTCGATTTGATCCAAAAATGATGATCGCAGAGAGTGGAGGCGCTGCTGTCGAAGTTGAGCTACGTCCCGTCGACGCTCTTCCAGTCGTCGGTCTCCTACATCGAGTTCCTCGACAGAGTTCACTTCTCGGAGCTCAAACTCCAGGCGAAGGGCTTGTGGGAGGTGCCCCATCCCTGGCTCAACCTCTTCGTCCCGAGGTCGAGGATCAAGGACTTCGCACGCGAGGTGTTCGGCAAAATCCTCACCGACAGCAACAACGGCCCCATCCTGCTCTACCCCCTCAATCGATCCAAGTAATCAGCCAAACCCAGCCCGAAATCTTCCTTTTCTCCATGCTCGATCAGAGGGGAAGAACTCAACGTCCGGCTTGATTATGTCTGTGCAGGTGGGACGGTCGGACGTCGGCGGTGATCCCGGAGGAGGACGAGGAGGAGGAGGTGTTCTACCTGGTGGCGTTCTTGTGGTCCGCGCCTCCGGCTCCGGCGGGGTCCGGCAGCGGCGGGGCCGAGCCGTTGGAGCGGGCGCTGCGGCAGAACCAGGAGGTGCTGGAGTTCTGCAGGAGGGCGGGGATCGGGGCGAAGCAGTACCTGCCGCACTACACGGTGGAGGAGGAGTGGAGGGGCCACTTCGGGAGGCGGTGGGAGAGGTTTGCTCGCCGGAAGGCGGCCTACGACCCCTTGGCCATCCTCGCCCCCGGGCAGAGGATTTTTCACAAGGGAGGAGGAGAGCATCATCGTTCTCATTGATGGATTAGGGTTAATGAAAGAATTGTGTTTAATTCATGAATTGTACAGTGCAGTACAGAGGAGGAGGAGGAGTGAAGGAATTGTAGTTAATGGGAGTCCTCCTCCTCCTCCGTATACACGTCACGTGCATGGCCTTTCACAAGCTTCCAAGGGAAGAAGAAGAAAGGAGATATGAAATATATATATATATATAAACCTTTATTGTAAAATGTTTATTAATTTATTAATTATATTATATTATACAATGTAGATGAATTTTTCTTAATCTTTATGTATAATTCAGATATTTTTTATATTTATTAATTTCTACCTGGTTGTATAACACTAACACACCCCAGTTCAGTTAAATCATGGTATCATTATATTTAATCTTATTATTTACATACGTTATATATACTTAACATCATCAAACCTATTAACCTTCAGCCAAACATCAGATAATAACAATAATAAATCATCAACACTGTAATGCACATAAAAGACAATAAAAATAAAATAAATATAGAAAAATAATAAAATTAAATATAAAAAAATATTAAAAGCCTTTCAATCATATTATCTTCTACAAGTATACTCATCTATAATTTATTAGACTTATTATTAGACCGATATATTTTATACTGATTTTACCAACCTAAGCATCATCTTGTACTTTTACAGTTTTAGTCCAAGTATTATGCTTCAACTTTAACTCATATAAGTTTTCAACGTAAATAATTATCAATAATCACAGTAAGAATAATAATAATAACTTAAATTAAAAAAGATGTGGATAAAATAAAAATATCTCATTAAACTATGGGATGAATATAAGATAAGTAAAAACTTTTAAGGGTTGGAAAGGAAGAAAAATTTGAGCGAGCGACAGATCAGAAATATTTACTGATAAAAAATAATTCGAACGCGTGCCGCGTCACTCGTGCGAAGTGAAGCAGCAGCCGGAGGAGAATCCGGTCAAAGCTTCTGGATCCCGAATCTTTTCATACCAACGAGAGTCAAAGTCAGCATACTTTTGACTCGGTCAACGAAGGCTGTGAGCATGTTGCGAACGTGTCTCTCTCTCTCTCTCTCGTGTGTTTGGTCGGCTGCGTCCCTCATGATCCGAGATTCTATTCCGACCGTGCAAAGCTCTCTGCACACGTGGAAAACACCGAGGCGGTCCGACGACTGACGCTTGTCGTTGACTCACGGTTGACCTCTCCTTCGGTAACTTAAATTAATCCCACCTGCCAATTGCGTCGTCCTCGTTGGTCGTCGTCTTCGTTTTTTTGTAAACTCCGCCCTGAACTCGTGGATCCAACGTTAACCTCCTACGGTCACTACTCACGCACATATATATTTATATAAAATACAATAAATTGGTCTCGCACTCTCAAGAGCCTTTTTGGGCTTTCTAATGACCTAAATATTAAACGTCCGCAAGGCCTGGTAGTAGATCCGATGAACTCCAAGGTCCAAAATGATTTCAATAAATTTAAACCCGTCCAAATTTTAAAAAAAATTACTTGTTAATTTAAAACAGAAAATATCATTCCCTCCTTTAAGCTGATGAATAACGTATATTGTCGATAATAAAAAAAATTAACATTTTATTTTTGCTAAGGTGAGGGGTTAGCAGGCAAATTTTAACTTATAATAATGTATAAATAATAAATATATAAATAAATAGGAGGAGGCCGCCTCGCTGCCTCCCTTGGCCAACAATTCAAAGCCGAGAGAGGAAGCAACGCAAAAAAGTATCATCTCGAGCCCTTCCTTTCCTTCCTTCCTTCATTCCTCCGGCGATCCCTCGCCGGGGGGCCTCCGCCGTCGCCTTTCGAGAACCTGATAGCGTCTCCCTCGGTGACATGCCTGCCGCTTTGGTCGATTTCCGGTCGCCACCTGCGCCTTCCTCCCCCGTCGAACCCAAGCGTCCCTCTCCCCCAAACCCTAGCGCAGCCGAGAGCTCGGCCCCCCGCTTCCTTCATTCCCGCTCCCGCCAGCGCAGCCGCATTCCCGGCCTCGTCGATCGGAGTGATCTAGGGCAAGGGGGACCGGAGGATTCTCGTTTCAATGGGTGCTTTGCTTCCCCGCCTCCCCCTCGTGCTCCTTCCTCCTCATTTATCTCGGTTTCGGTTTCTGGGATGCCACCACCGTCCGTGGCAGGACGCTCAAAGCCCCGTCTTGTGAAGGTGAGGAGGCATTTTAAGTCGAGCCGAGTGAGACAGACAGTGGGTGTGAACGCCGATGATTGCTCAGGGTTTAACCCATTCCACTCCCGGCCGCTTGCCGGCGATTCAGATGCTTCCGAAGGGAGTCAGAAGGATGGAGTTCAGGGTCTTACGGGGAATCTTAATGGATGGAACCCGTTCCGATCGGACGCACAGTTAAAGGATGCAGCGGATTTAGATTCAAGTAGTTCTGGTTCTGCAGAGCCGGAAGGTCCCACTTTTGGAATGAATAATTTGGGAAGTTTTGTATTTGGAAGCAATGCAAAGAAAGGCTCCCATTCTGGCAGGAGCGCAGGAAAAAATTTTGCCAAGTCTGTAAGTATTGGACGTGGATCAGACAAGGATGTGAAAAAGGTAGGGTCTTCAGATGCAGTAAAAGGTATGTCTGATTTTCACAGTGCTGTAATTGGATGTCCTGAGGTTGTGTTAGGTAGTGGTATTCTAAAAAACTCTATTTTAGAACAAGGCTCTCCAGAGAACTTGAATGTTCAGAACCTGGGAAATTCTGTCCCTGTGAAGTCTGAATGCGCTAGCTTTGTCTTTGGTGCTAATTCTATACTGAATGCAGGCACAGAGGATGATGGATCCAGTAGGATGGCAGACTGTAAGCGTAATGCTGGTGATTGCATCTTTCAGACTGGTCCAATGCAATGTCCAAATTCCTTTGAAAATACGTTAAAATATTCAAATGGGCTAAATTTTGATAGTTTCGAGCTTGGAAAGCCTAAAAGTGCTACTTTTGTTTTTGGTTCAACTCCTGTATACACTTCTGGTGTGGAAAATATTGGTTCCACCAAGATTTTTTCTAGTACAAGCACCTTTGGTATTTTTGATTGCAGAGATATTGGACCCAAGGATAAGTCAAACAGTGTCACCAGTGAAGGTAATAGGGAAACTCATTCTAGTTTGGATGGAGACTCATCTATCAATGGTGATGTGAGCTTATTGCCACGGCTTCATGATGAAATGAGGAACTTGGAGAACTCGGGTAACGAGGATGCTTCAGATAAGATTGATGTTATTGAGGGCAATGTTTTTGTTACTGCTATAAACCAAAATGCTCTGAGATCCTCCACTGGTACTGATGCAGAGAAGAAAATTTTGGGCACAGAAAATAGTTTCACAAGCACTGTGGATTCAGATTTGGCTAAGGACTCTTTTGTTGCCTTCAGTGGGGCCTCATCCTCTTTTCTTACTGATGACATAAAGAATCCCAGCTTGGAGAGCCGTGGTGGCAAAGATGATTCTGGTAGGACAAAAAAGTCTGATCAAACAGCTAGGGTGAACCATGGTAATGTGTTTTCTTTTGGTTGTAATACTGATGCTAGTTATTTCAGTGGTGTTGCTGCTGATGCACTATCAAACTCAGAGGTGAAACATAGTTTAAACAAAGGAAATGAGACAGTATCAGGGAGGCTTGCAAATGCAAGACAAGAGCAAGACCATCCAAGTGTATTTGTATTCGGAGGCAGTTTGAAGAAAGCTACATCAGTGGAGATGTCATCTTCAGACACTTACTTTCAGCAGTTGGAAAAAGGTATTGATAATGATAATCCTTCTACAACAATCAAAAATGCTGATTATTCACATGTCACAGGCTTGAAAAATGAGTTTAATGGAGTTACCTATGGAAGCAACTACAAGGTATCAGATCCTTCTGTAGGCAGAACATTTAACGCAGTTGACAGGGACACAAATTTTAGGAATGGAACAGAAACATCAGCTGCTGAAAAACAAAGAACAACAAGCTCATCACTAGGTTCACATGATAATTTCAAATTTACTTTTCAGGAAGGCAAGCAGGATTCAAATAAGTACATGGAGGATACCAAACCATCTAAAACTGATCACCTCTCCAAGCTCAGGGTGGAGACTACACCTCTTGATCCATCAGCTTCTGGCCATGTTACACAGTCTGTTTCAAATAGCTTTACTTTTACTGGCACATGCGAAGAATTTAAGCTCCCGCACATGGAATTCAGGAGCTCTATAAATTTTACTCATGGGTTGTCAAAAGAGAGTCTATTTACTGCAACAGATCATCAAAGGGCATTCAATGTGAAGAAAGGAGAATCTAGGGTTACACGAAAGAAAACAAAAGACAAGAATAGACAATCTATGCCACAGCACCAAACTTTATCCCCAGCATTTTCATATGTAGCAGAACAGTTGTCTCCTGGTTACTCACCAATGGATTATTCTCCTTATTCTGAAAATCTAGTTACTGAACAAGATCTTAGGGAAACTGCAGTAAGTTCTATCCCTGGAGATGAAATAGATACAGATACTATTTCTGCAACACATAACCTGGATGCAAGTAAAAATGGCCTAGCACATGTAGAACAGGAAAACATTTCCAGTGGGTCTGGAGATTTTACTGACAGAAATTTTGTTGGCAACTCTATTTTTATGGATGACCAAGTTTCCATGCACGGTAGAGAAAGTTGCATTTTCACATCTGACAATGGGAATCTTACTGGTTCCAGCATCACTGCTGGAAGTGAAGCAGAAATCAATCCATGCAGTAGAAGAGATGAGCCACAATGTAGTGATAGTGGAAAGAGCTTTGCTTTTGACAATATCTTAAAAGGTTTTGCTGGTTCTGATTTTACTTCTGATGGTTTAGTTTTTGCTCAAGGTCCAGTATCAGTGACAAAACCTCAACATAGAAGGAAAGGTAGGATGAAAGGTTCTAAGAATTTGGGCATTTCAACGAATAACGCCAATGTTTTCTCAGGCCCCCCTTTGCATAATATATTTCCAGTTATCAGTTCTTTACCAGTTGGAGAAGACCTAAAAGGCATTCCATCAGTTCCTCAAACTAGAGATGTTCTCAAACCTGAGGCACAGAATAATATGAATGATAGAGGCAATTCCAGATCCACAAATAATGCTGCTGATTCAAAGCTGGAAATTTGTCACAAGTGGCGTCAGAGGTACTTCTTGTATTTCTATAATTAGTTGGGTTCAATCATCTATTGGATATTTTCTTCATTTTGATTCAACTTGTTATCATTGAGATAGCACTTGTATGTTCTTTTTTCCTTTTCATTTGTATCCTATTAGATTGGAGTGCAAGAGTCTAATCTGATTTTAACTCTGGTATTTGATACTGTAATTGATTTGATTTGCACTAGGGGAAACAAAGCTTATTTAGATGGAGATATGTCTAAAGCTGAGGAGCTTTATACTCGGGGGTTAAATTCAATCTCTAAAAAGGAAATTTCTGAAAGCAGCAATAGGGCATTAATGCTGTGCTACAGCAACCGTGCGGCTGCACGAATGTCTCTTGGGAGAATGAGAGATGCACTTTCTGACTGCACGATGGCAATTGCAATAGACTCCAGCTTTATCAAGGCGCACGTTAGAGCTGGAAAGTATGGTTTCTGAACTCTTTTTCTTACTAGTCTCTGCAACATCCTTATCTTGTTAGTTTCCATATGTGTTGATTTTTTCTTGAGTTTCTGTACTTTCAGTTGTTTGCATTTTTTGTTTGACCAGAGGAAATAGAAAGAGTAAAGTAACTTTCATTTGATGTAGTTGTCATCTTGCCTTGGGAGAAATTGAAGATGCTTCAAAATTCTTCAAGAATTGCTTGCAACAAGGCAGAAATGGAAGTCCAGAGCAGAAAATCATTTTAGAGGCTTCTGACGGTCTACTAAAAAGTCAGGTGGTTATTATACTACTTCACTTGCTGTATTTAAAAAACTGTTGCCGTGATAGACAATATTCATCGCTTTCTGCATGTTTAATAAATTGCATTTGTTTGTAAATAGGGTAAATCAGAGATTTTATTCACCGGTTTCAATTAGTTATTGTTTGTCAGGAAATGGAAGTTCCTCCAATTTGCAACTTCCTTAGATATGTTCTTTTAGTAGCTGGTCTGCCATAACCTAAATCCATCCTTTGTTCTATGGTACAAATAATATAATTTTATTGATTTGTTGGAAAACAGGGATTTTATCCTTAATTAGAAAGGCCTTTGATCACTTTTTATCATCAGTTGCCAAATATGGAATAGAAAGGACAGGTAGAATTTTTCAAAAGAAATGTTTGGGATAGCATAATATTGATTGGAATCATATTCCAACCTAATTTTATTTCAATATCAAGTACCATGGAATTGTCAGAGCGCTCCATGTTTTGCATTCAGCAGTAGTTTGTTTAAATATTTGTTTATTAGTTTGTCGGAGCTAACAACAAGCTAAAAAAATTGCACATTCAAGTTAAACTATGTTATTACCATATCAGTTGGGAGCTTGGACTAGAGGCTCAGAAGTAGCATGGATCCACCAGCTTGAGTTTGTGAACAATTTTTCGCAAGTTGTTGGCAACTTATTTATACTGTTTTTTTATGATGATTTAGCAAACATGTTCTTATTGTTTTTGGTAGGCATATTTACAATTAACCAAGTTATTTACATTACTGCGGTGATTACAGTTCTTTCCAGATTTATGGCCCTACTAATCAGGATTGATGTTCCTTTCTTATTAAAACCTCTATACTTTCAAGGGTTCAGTCTCTGAACTGCTGAACCTTTCCCTGAACTAGGAAGTTTTTTTATTCCAACTAAGCATGCACTTTATGATATTAGAGATGCATCAAATTTGACCCTTCCAATTAGGAAGTGGATTGTTTTTCTTTTGCTTTAATGACAGATATACATGTATTTGCACACTTGTCTCGCTCCTACTCTCTCCATTTCTTTTCTTTTGTATCTTTGATGCCTGATAGTTTTTTTGCAACAGCAAGTTGCTGATTATATGGTTCAATCTGAGGAACTTATTTTGAAACGATCATCTGATGAAGTGGCAAAGGCACTACGATTGGTCTCTGAGGCACTAATAATATGCCCATATTCAGAAAGACTGATGGAAAGGAAAGCTGAAGCTCTTCTATTGGTATGTAATCCTGTTACTTTTTAATAGATTAGTTCAGATGTGTGAAAGATCCTTAAAACTAATTTTCAGTATATACTTAGACTAAAATTTTATAGCACAACTGACATTTAATATTGTTACTGACTGCTGTTCTTTGACCTGGCAGTTACAAAATTATGAGGCAGTAATTCAATTCTGTGAGCAGACCATTGAGAATGCTGAAAGAAATTCTGAAAATATGCAAAGTTGCCCTGTAAAGCTATGGCGGTGGTGCCTTATGTCCAAGTCATATTTCTACCTCGGCAGATTTGATGAGGCTCTTGAGTTGTTAAAGAAACATGAAGACATGCCATCTAAATCAGAAAAGTAGTACTCCAGTCTTATTTTTAACATTGTGCACAGTTAATGCATTGTCTTATTTAATTTTTCTAATATTGCTCACAATATTTTCAGGGATGATAATAGGATTTTAGAAATGGCATCATTATTCGACACCATAACTGAGCTCTTACGTCTTAAGGTGAGCCTAATATTTACCTTTTAGGCACTTCCCACCTCATCGCTTGCTTTCAGCCCCTCAAATCCATTCAGAAAAGATTAACCATGTCTTGACAATGAAATTACAGTTGTGAAAGACTTTAAGCCACATTGTAATTTTTATTGTTTTCAGGCTGCTGGCAATGATGCTTTTCAAGCAGGAAAGCATCTGGATGCAGTAGAACACTATTCTGCTGCTCTTGCATGCAACACAGAGTCACGTCTATTTACTGCAATATGCTTCTGTAACCGGGCTGCTGCTTACCAAGCACTAGGGCAAATCACTGATGCCATTGCCGATTGCAGTATAGCAATAGCTCTTGATGCTAGTTATCCAAAGGTTGGTTGTCTATTGTTCACGTAATAATTGTTAACACACTTTTTCTTTTATACAACCCTTGATTTTCAGTAACTTCTTGTGGTGTTCATACAAATACATGTACAAAAGGCACTTAATAACACAGATTTTAGTATGGGTTAATAAGGTAAGTAGCATCATGTGGGATTCACATGATCAACATGGGCATTGCATATTAATTAATTTTCACGACATGGTAGATGCATTTTGTCACATCATGGGTATAAATTGCAAATGTACCCTGTGTTGTGCTATCTCTACTTCACCTTGAACTGAGCACAGTTCAGGGAACTTCAACCATCGTGGCTATGCTTGGCCTTGTTTTGTAGATAATGTTGTTTATTCTACCACTACCTTTTTGGTGGATAATCTGCTACATAATCATCAACATTAAATAATATAAACACATAGTTCGAGCCTTGAACCTACGTTTATTTTTGAAATATATTTTCCTGTTTGGTAGTGCTGAACAATCCAACTAGCTTTGGACATTTTCTTATTTGTGTTGGCAATTCTTACTTTCTTCATATTTATGCTTAACTGCTCCGATTGAGCCCTAATGAATATGAAGAAATGGTAAAGCTGAAATGATAAACAATATGGTCCAATATCCCTTTCCAAAAAAAAAGAGAAATTCCCTTTTCAGAAACCATAAAGTTCTTATGATGAAAAACTCTGACCATAGCTTTATATCATTTGTAAGAAGCAAGTTTTTCTCATTTGGTTAGAGTGGTAAAGCTCTTAACTAGGTGGTCATGCTTCTGAGATCCACGATAGACATCTTTATATCATTTTCATCGTGTCCTGGAGTGATTGTAAGCCTTATTCCAAAAAAATGTTCTTACTTTTACTTTTCACTAACATATTGCAGGCAATTTCTAGGAGAGCTACCTTGCATGAGATGATCAGAGACTATGGCCAAGCAGCTAATGATCTCCAGAGGCTTATTGCCCTTCTTGAAAAACAGTTTAAGGAAAAGGACAATCAAAGTGGAGTTTTGAGAAAAATTAGCTGCAACAGTGATCTAAACCGTGTGCATGCTCGTCTTCGTAGTGTAGAAGAGGAAGCCAAAAAGGGAATTCCTCTTGATTTGTACAAGATATTGTAAGTGTTTAGTTAATTTATATGTTTTAGTCTCTTAGAAGTTGCAGGCATTTTTTTGGACAAAGCATAGTGTTTCATCTTTTTAGCCTAATTTTCTATTCTAAGTTGTGTTTTGCTGCATGCTACTCTTTCATTTACAAATCATAGATGAAAGCTTTTTTTTTCACTCAGATCATGCCTGATAGTTGTAGATGTGATGCTGAGGAAACACAAGAACTTGACCGTACTGCAATCCCTATCCAAAAATGCCATTATATTTACTTGGTGGATAAGCTGAACGTCATTTATTGGTGAAATGAATGCAATCTTATATTCTTTAAGCTTTAAATTTTACTTTCAAAAAGTTGAACCTCATTTATAAAAATGTAGACGATGTACAAAAGCTAAAAGTTCTTTCTTGAAAATTCAGTTTTTTTTACCTAGTTGCCTAGTACGATATTCATGCATTCTAGCTTTAGGCAGTCAAGAGTTTTTTTATTGAGTATGATTTGCCTTTTTTCCTGTTTCTTTTTAAAAACAATGGTAGCAACATTTCCCCTCGGTCCACCTCCCACACCAAGTTTTGTTGTGTTGCATGTTGCTGGGTGTGCTCTGTCATTTGCCAAAAATTAAGATATTTAGTTGTTTAGTTGACATTATTAGAAATAAGACCTTTTTTTCTTGGTGAATGTAGGGGAATTGAAAATTCTAGTTCTGCAGCTGATATAAAGAAGGCATATAGAAAAGCTGCACTGAGACACCACCCGGATAAAGCTGGTCAGTTGTTAGCTAGGAGTGAGATTGTGGATGATGGCTCCTGGAGGGAATTGGTTGATGAAGTCCACAAGGATGCTGATAGATTATTCAAGGTTATAGGAGAGGCATATACTGTTCTTTCGGACTCCACCAAGGTAACAACACTTGCTGACCTACAGCACAAGTACTAAAAGTTTTGGTTCATTTTTTATTTCCTATAAGCCTTTCTCAGGTTGAGAATTTGCTATGAAGTTTTGGTTCTGGCTTGAGAATTTGGTATGAAGTGGATATTTTGATTCCAAAATCGGTGAATTAGCTGTGCGTGAACTGGCACCAAGGAATAAAAAAGCTTGAAACCATCTATAAACAGTTCGAGACTCATATGATATATCAAAAATGTACATACGTCATAGTTTGTGCCAAATAAAATTTTCTGAGGGCGTGAACTATTGGAGATTTTTGTGAAGGCCTAAGACAAAACTTGGAATCATCAACTAGTGCTTATCTCTTTTATCCTTTTGTTTTATGAAAACATCTATTTTTATCTTAATTGCAGCGATTACAGTACGACACTGAAGAGGAGATAAGGACCACCATGGGAACAGATTGTGGTGTGAAATACGCAAGTAAGACGCATGACAATCATAGCAGCCCCTTTAACAGAAGAAGCAGCAGCCCTTTCGACAGAAGCAGCAGTAGCCATCAGCGACGAGCATATGGAGGAGGCTCACATCAGAGATACTCACAATCTGCAAGATACTACTACTAACCTTGTGTTTGAAGGCTTCGCGGGATTACTCGTGCATGAGTTTAATGAGTTTTTTTTTGCCGGTTGCATTTGATTGATGTTTCCTCGGCTAAAATCCATAAGATGTAGAGATTTTCTGGCCCGAATGAAGGACTTGGAAAAAGTACTGGTTCCGGAGCCGGTCAGTCATAGCCGTGGAATACATGATCTCATACAACAGAGAGTTTGCAACCATAAGAAGCAGGACTCGTTGATTGTTTATGGCGGATTGGTTGTGTTAGAGAGAGATGATTGCTGTGAGCAGATGAATGTGTGAGAGAGAGAGATCTTTCTTTTTATGCGTTGGCTCATCTTCTTCTGATGAATCGAAGTTTTGGTTTGATATATGAGTTCTCTCTTGCTTCATTTTTTTTTGGAGGGGAACACCATCCATCTGGAGACAGAATCTGCAGATGAAGGGTGTGAAGAAACATTGTAAATTCAGAAAGTATTTTTCCGAAAATGTGAAAGTTATTGTTCTTCTGTTCAAATTTGTTGCTTACCTGGAATCAAATTGTAAAGTTCAGGTTCTTATTGTTTCAAATGAGTGAATTATTTTGAAAATTCATTTCATTTTATAGCGGTACACATTGAGTCTCGTGATATCACTAAATGAACTTTTTTTCCGAACCTAAATTACTCAGGATGACTTATGGAGTTTTTTCTCCAAGATTCAAAAAAAGAAAAATTATGATCCAGAATATTGGTCAAGAAAACCACCATGTATATATTGGTAACATGACAAGAATATTAACAGCGAAGAGGCCAAAAGAAGGCTAACCATTCGAGATGTGTGGTGATAAAAAAAAGAACTCGGAAAAGCCAAAACTTATGTACAACAAAAAGGTTGGTTGAGTGGATCTCTCTGCTGCAACCCTAGAGGGACTCGGCAAACTGTGGGGCCTCCAGATCAAGCTCCTGCTTCATGACACAGTTCATCAACCAGTCACTGCTGAAAGTCCACACACCCTCCTTTGCTGCTGACAGAGCCTCCGAAATGTCTTCTTCACATGCCACGAAGATGGTTTTTGATGGCTCCTCGATGCAGCCCAGATTTTTCATCACCTGCATATTTTGTTTGCAATCATCATCAATGTCATCTCATCCATTGTTTATGTAGTTCGGACGTGCTAACAAATATATAAATTTTTCCTCGCTAAGTTGGTAAGAATCCTTATTGTTGATAAAAAAAGGTCTTCCTCAACATCTTTATTGTTTATGTACGTTTAAAGTCAGCAAGCCAGCGGATCAATTTTATATAGTTTCTATTATCACGCTTCATGTACCGTGATTATAAAACCTATCGGATGTCGACACATAATATGTCTAACAAATATGAAAAGGATAAACCATAAAATAAAAATCAGACCGAGCAATAGTTTGGATTATTGAAACATACATTGCCTCCAGCTGACCGAACAATGGCTGAAAGGATCACAACAGAAGGTTGAATATGCTTCGCAAGGCAGACATGATAGCCTCTGAGCAAAGAGTGAGGATCCATTTTTGCTCTGCCAACTACTTCTCTCAAATTAGTTTTGTACTTGGAGAAGAAATCTTGATAATCTAGAATGAATTGTGACTCCTCTGTAATGGAAAAAATATATATTTTACGTAGTTTAAATAACTATATTTTGACTCTATCAATCCTGTGAAAGGAAGCATTTGAACAACCTGCGCATGTGTTAAATGTAACAGACTAAGAAGAGCCTTAGCAACTCTCACCTAAAAATCTGCCTTCCCTGAAGCTTGACTTCAACCAGTTTGGAGTCACTATCCATGCTCTGGTGAAAAATGCATAAGCAAACTACTCATAAGAAGACACATGAAACATGGAACAAGCTACAACACAAAAAAGAACCAGCTATTTTCCAACATTCAAGATGACCTCACCATAAGAGAAATGAAGTCCATGACGGGTCAAGACTCACTAGATCAACTAGTAATATCAAGGTTTGAGGCTATTCAGAAGAAAACTATTCATAACATAGTACTGTCAACATTGGTGAGAAACATACCCAGAGCATAGAGCTAGGCAAAAGTTCAAAGTCTTCCTTGCTTTTCCTGTTATGACATGCGTGCTAACACTTCCATCAGAAGTGACAGAACCCCCAAGTTCCTCAACTATCTTCAGAATTCAAAAGGGAGTATATAAAGACTAGATTTCAGTATTTCACATTCTTGAAAAGTATTCCAAAATAATTAATGGAAATGAATTCTTAATCATACGTATTTAAATTTCATGTCGAAGTTTAAGATGCTTAATGAGAAAACATAGACATACACTTCAAAAATAAGAGAAATGTTGTCTCTAAAATGACACATGCAATCGTGCTAGTCAATTTTAATCATACAATTAGTATATAAACTCTAATCTAACTTTTACATTTAACAGTTGGATCGAGGTGTTTTCCCTTTGCTACTTGACACAAAGAACAACTGTTGATCACCTTTCAACTGCTAGAATCTCTTATTTCCAAGTTCTGCAAATTTTTACTTTCTGAAATATGACACAAAAGAGATTTATTTAAGGCATCAGAAAAACTGCGATGGTCCTTTTGGATGTTACGTTCATCCTGGTATTGAGTTTAAGTAGAATATGCATGACAGTTGCAGGCAAAGTTTGGTTGAGACATTTCTTTTCCAGATCAGAACTAGAGAGTAAGATGCTCTGATCTAATTGTTAAATACATACAAATAAGATATCCAAGTTAATACTAATTCTAGCACAATTGCTAGTTCATTCAAACAACTTAGCAGTTTTCCTTACACAAGACCATGCTTCAGGAAATCAGAAAGAAATGCTAAAGGTGACAAAAATAATTGGAAAGTCATTTGTTTGGTTTTAAAAAAATGTGATACTTCATAACCAATATGAATATTCAACGCATGAATTGTTTCAAAGCATTACTATAATCAGATTCGATCACTAATATGTTTATTAGAAATAATAAAATAAGCACCCTCCCCAAGCAAATATAACAATACTGATGTAATCCCTCAAACATGTATTAAAGGTTACTGATTGCTAGGACAATTTGAACACTTCAACAGCATATATAGCAGTTTAGTATGAACGTAACCTAGGAAATTATAGATGTCTAGAAGATAGTTAAAAAATTTACCTTAGTGAGCCATGTCTTCTTGACATCATCAGCAATGTCCATGAACATTATTCTAGGACAATTTCCCTTTGAATCCAGATTGTCACTAATTTCACCTGATAAGTGTCCTGTATTGCAAATTCCCAAATTCCGGGGATTGATATAGTGAGGTAGCATTTCAGCCACGTCTTTGCATCCAGAAGATTTGGAGGAACTATCACAGGAAAGATCCTCATTTAAATCCTTGCAACAGCTGATAAGATGAGCACCCCGAACTCTCTTCGACTTAAGTGAAGATAATGAAGCTTCCCAGATTGGTCTTTTCAATCCCTGCTCAGAAGAATGGTGGTTGACATCAGCATCAAACCCCTCCGCGACATCTTTTAAATCATTTCCATTGCTGTTGCAGTCTATGTCACCTGAAGGAATCGAGTCAGTAAGGCACAAAAAATAACAATACTAGGAGGGTTCATGGGAAGAAAGAAATTTTTATATGATCAACATTCGCCAAAAAACATAATGGCGTATTGGAATCGTTATGTCTCCACTATTAGAAGACAATATCAACTATTCTTTAATGTGCAGACCATGCATCTGATGTATTGTTCTATACATAAAGAACGCTGGAATTTCATATCATTATTGACCAAGTATAACATTGAGAAAAAAGAAAACCTCGATAGAAACATCTACTTATATAGCAACCGTATGTTAAGATGATCTTTAGAATTATGGAATGATAGCGGAGATAGTAAAAAAATTAAGCAAAAATATCTTAGTAGAGGCATTATTCTAAATAAGATCTTAGTAGATGGTCTATCATCTTTGATACCATAATATCTCAAATCCCACATAATTATTTCTCAATCAGAGCGTTGTTGTTAAAATAACATCTCTCATAGTCCTTGAATGACTAGGAGTTTGAGAAGTATTACTTGATAGCTTGACAGGTTTGGAAGGGAAAAGCTTAATATGTTGCAAAGAGTTTCCAGAACTTGTCTCTTTCTTAACATGAGCAACCATAAGCATTGAACCACCAGGAAAAGAGAGTGCCCTCCTGATATCTGCTTTGATTGGTAATTTCCCAGCTTTGCCTTTCCTGTCCACCACACCTACTGATATAAAACCCTGTGTTGCAACAATGAATAGTAAAATTGACATAGAAAAACACCATGATTTGTTGGAATCACTAAAAGTAAAGTACATATCTGCAAAATTTATTTTACCAATCATAAAGAACATAAGCGAAAAATGATAACCTTTTATCTACTACCATATGTGCAGAATGCAAAATTGTGCTGAATAACACATTGAAATGCAAACCAAAATCTTCTAAAATCAATACCTGAAGGTATAAAAATGAAGAAAACACATAATTTTCTACTTTCCTATACCTGTAAGATTCATTCCACATCATCAGCAAAATGGTTGCAGGTTTTTCCAAATTAAGATAATTGTAGCACAGGCATGAAGATATAATTAAATGGAGGAAACTGAGCTGTAAAATCAATTTTAATCTCTAAATTTCCAAATAGAATGCTTTCCTTCTGTTAGCCGTTTACAATAACAAAGATCTTTATGCAAAGTCAAGTTGTCATAATTCATTTTTTCATTGACCCATATTCAGCAAGTACATTTGCCTTGTATGCTTGTCCATAACAAATAGTTTATCAAATATACCTGCTTCAGCCAAAATCCTTCAGACTTCTGATCTGCCCAGCAAAATATTGTGATAATACCTACATTTTGGAGTCTTTCTCTCAATTCCTTGTACAAGTTTTCACCAACACCCTGGAAAATTAACATCGAGATCCTTTGAGGAAGTTGTGGCAATTGTGGGAAGTAAAGTGGAGAAATAAGATCGCCAAAAAACCCTGAATTTAACAACTAATAAAAGAAACTCCAGCTATTCTCACACTTACTGATGAAGAAGGTAGTACATGCACAATAACTAAGGTGGAGGAATGAATTCTCTTTTTAGAAGGTATACAGATAATAAAAAATATATAATATAATGCAGATTCTTTAGAAGATGAAAAAAATGGAATTAAAGATAAAATATTGCACTTAACATAGTTGAATATTTAGCTTACTATGTCGGTAAGGGTTTTTGTCGTCAGTAACAAAGTTCTTGGGCTCAAAACTGACCTTCATTGGGTTATCCTTTGTACAAAAATAAGAAAGAGATTAAATACTGTTCTTACCATGTTTTGGTGCTTTTCACCAACAGCAGCAAGAGGTATTTCAGCATATTGAGTGTCACTAGGAATTATTTGATACGAAATTGCAGCTATAACCTGTGTGAAGAGATGATGGTTTCCCAATCAAGATATAAAAACACAAACAAAGAATTATAAGAAATACGTGTTAAAGCTGCACATTCTGTTCTCAAGATTCCTGATCTTTACATACAACAAAAATTGTAACAATGCCACTTAGATGCCATAGAAGTAATATAGACCACTTAGACAAGACCTAGAGAAAATCTACCAAGGGAAATGATTGTTCTCATATATCCACTTACGATCAGTTCACTTTTGTGTATGTTGAAGATTATACAGAAGTTTCTCATTAGGAAAATAATAATGAGTTGCGTTTAAAAAAAATTTGCTACTAGAGATCTGGATGCATCACTCAAGAAACTACATATGAGTTTATTGGGTTAATCAAACTCCTGGAGGCACATTATAAATATTTGCTCATTTCACTGCACATAAGAAAACATTCCATCTCTGAGCCCCCATTGATTGTGCTATGCCATGGATGGTAAAGCTCACCTCTCCTTGTTTCTCAGATGGATATTTTATAATCAATGTCCTGTACTTTCTGCAAAACGAAGCATAAGTGTTAGAGAAATGGAAAGTGCATCCAATATGATACAATTTTAGAGACGAATGTCATCCTCCATCGGAAAATATATAACTGATATAAGGATAATCTCACCCGCCCAATATGCATTTTTCAAGAAATTGAGATTTCTTTCCAGTATTTGCAGCATAATTCATTCTAGGGAGTTCTTCCGTGTAAAGCTTTAGAGCTTCCTGCATGTAAAATACTTCGAAATTGAGAAGTAGAACGATGGAAAAAGAAAACCTGTCATATAGAACAATTAACTACCAAATATTATTTTAGCACGTCATTTCATACTACTACAAAACATAACAAAAAAGCTTCTATCACATTCCAAGATATTGCTTTGCTTATGCTTGCACTAAAAAATGTTACACACTATCATCTATAAACCAAGTAGTCTTAACTAGATCTGCAAGGTAGTTTAGCTTGGAATATTTGCTGAAGAGAGTTACTGTATGATCTAAACTCAATACTTTCTTTTCATCAAATAGTGAATTGCTACAGCTCCTCTGGAATTAGGTCCAATTGTCCAACACAACCTGGGATTATATATATTAATATGACTTGCAGCTAGAATCACTCTCTTATATCATTTCTTGTCCTTTCTCTGTATTACCTGGAGCAGGGATTTACTTCCACTATCGACATCTTTAGGATTTAATAGCAGGAAAGAGTTCATTGTTGGAGAGAAAGCCGTCTCACCTAAAAACAAAAGAGTGGAATTCATTTTAAAAAGAGGAAGGTGAAAGGATGAACAGAAGGACGAGTAGGCCTAGGACCAAATTTCCCCTCGTAAGTTGCACTGCTGAGAGAAACTTATTCCATAGCATATATCAGTTTAATAAATCAAGAGGATTACATAGACTTAAGAAAAATAAATGGTTGCCAAATACCATCATTTTGATTCTTAAATTTTGATCGAGAATAATTGCAATATTTCCTTCTCACATAAACCTTTGTATCGTCCACTGCAAGAAACAAGTAAACAGATAAAAGCATTAACCAATCCCCACAAAGTAAATAAAAAAAACTAATCAGAGACCAAGAACTAGAAAAGAACGCAAAATGTGCCTGAAATGTTGATTTTTGTATCACTAGCGACAGAGATGAGAAGCCTTTTCTCGCTGGACTCGCAACAGACGCCGTGCCCTTCGATCACAACTTTGCAATTCCCTGCAACGTTGGAGGGGGAAAATGTGACTGAACAGATAGATTAAGAAAACGAGGATTCGATCGAACAAAAGTTTGGGAATCCATTTGGGGAAGATTAGGGTTTACCGATGGCAACTGGTGAAGGAGAAGAGCTCGCAGTTCCCGCCATGCCCGCCCGCCCAAAAAGAGACGTCGGCTGGAAGGTTTATAGAAGAAAAATATTTATTTATTTGTTTGTTTATTTTGATCCCGTCCAAGTCTTGGAGCATCAAGAAAAAGTACATTTCGCCTTGGATTTAAACACGAGGCATTAAGCCATTCAACCAGACATGTAATTTTTAACTATTTTTTAAATTTATCTTCTGTTTTTTATAAATTATTTTTGAATATAATTCTTTCACGGCTTCTTGGTCAGAAATCTTACTTTCTTAATTTTTTTTACAACTTTTTGAATATTAAACCCATAACTTCACTTTAATCCTACAAATCTTGCTTTCTCATTGAAATGATTTATTTTAAGTTTTTTATAATTTTTAAAATATCTTATTTTTTCTCTTAATTAGGGTGATAAAGTTTTATAAAAAATGTATTTAGTTCAACTTAAATTTTATATTAATTATTTAAATTTAACCTCATAAAGTTATAATCTTAGTAAATATATTTTCGATATACTCTTAACCTAATTTTAAAGTGTGATGTTTAATAAAAACTTTAGACCTAATAATAAATTTTTTTAATTATAAGTTTGGTGCTAAGTAATATCTTAGATGCCCAATTTTTCTTTTAGGTTGAGTTGGTCAAACCATATAATGTAACATTTGGTCAAACCATATAATGTAACTTTAGGAAGCACAGATGGTATGAAGAACTTTTGGTGCAGAAATTCCAAGAGAAACACAAAATACTAAGAAATGAAGAAAATTATTATTTTTATTAAAGCACCGATAAAACTCACTCAACATTGATCATTCACATTTAGAACGTTGGTCAATCATCTCTCCTAGTACAATTTATACTCCCACTTGTATCAATTGCTAATGGATCTTTGATGAATTAGAAGTTTCACTATTGAAAGAAAATTGAGTATTGTAATCGAAAGTCAAATGTCTGACGTAAGTATGGAAGATCGATATTGAGGGTTTTACTGATGTTGAATACATTTATATTTTCCTCATGCAATGCTATTCGATATTTTTTTTCTTACTTTTGCACTTTAAGCCTGTATTGTGGTCACATTTCTTTAAGATATCATATTGAATACATTTTTGTATCCCCTATAACTTTGAGTATGAAATTATAGAGTGTGTAAAGTAATATTATGTTAAAATATAATTTCTAATTAATTTTTGATTAAAATATTATATTATATTATATAATAAGTTGGATGAGATTTGGAAATATCTATAATTTTAGTAGGGGTTATAATGTTTTTTCAAGTATAATTTACTTGTTTAGTTGGCACCAAAACATATCATTAAATCCTCTTCAAATCAAAACTAGCCGTTGGAGAAAGGGAGAAACCCTGAAAACCCCAACGGTCAAAAAATAAAAAGGAGTCGGGTCGAATCCTTCTTTTTAAATCTCATCGATCCTCCTTCTTTCCTCCTTCCCCAATCGCTAAATCCCTCTCTCCGCTCATCGCTCTCTCTTTCTCTCGATCGCTTTCTCTGTCGATCGCGGTCGATCCTTCTGCGCTCGTTTGCTGCGTCGGAAACATCTCGGTCCGATAGAAAGCGAGAGGAGGAGCGACGAGGCCAAGATGACGAGAAGGGAGAACCAGGATGTTCAGGACAACATCCCCGTTGCCCCCCCTGCAGCAGCAGCAGCAGCTGGCGCCGGCACCGGTGCTTCGGCCGCCAAGCAGACGGCGCCCGTCGCTAAGGGCGCCGACGGCCAGTCCGTACTGAAGAGGTCTCAATCTTCACTATTCCTGACCTTTCTCGGTCGCTTGGTTTGCTCGAGGTTTTTCTTTCACGAGCGAGTTGATTTTTTTTTCCTTTTCGTCCTACGATGGCCTTTTTTTCCTCAATTGATTGGCTTTCTCGAAAGGATCTCTCGATGTTGTTTTTTCTTTTAGAGTATTTTCGTGGATCCGGTGATATTTCTTTCAAAAAAACTTGTAATTTATTGTCTTCGGGATTTAATCGTTAGGCCTAAAGAAAATTAGTAGTTTTTTTATATGTCCATTGATCTTATTCCCTTCTTGTGATCTATAGTCAAAATCTTGTATTTTGAAAGACGGGTTCAATCGTTAAATATGAAGCAATTTTGGATCACACAAATATTTCATTTTCGAAAGCAAGATCTATTTCTTCTTTTTGACAGTCTATTGCCTTGCAGGTATGCTAACCGTTAGCTTGGCATTCTTTCTAAATTTCTGTTTCTTTTTTACTCACCCTTTTTTTCTGGAAAAAAGAATAGCAGTTAGGGTTACTCTCGAAATTTCGACTTATTTTACTATGTTGCCTTGGCGTTTCATTATAATTTTCAGTCTTTTCTACGCATCTCTAACCTTTTGATCCACGTTAACATTTACCTCTTTTTTTTAAAACAGATTGCAGTCAGAGCTGATGGCCTTGATGGTAAGCAAGATGAATAGATTACAAATTTGTGCTTGTGCTTTTCCGGGAATTGCTTAGACAACAATGTCTTCAATTCTACTAATGAATCTTATGGTTTGTGTTCTTGGTGATTTTTCAGATGTGTGGTGATCCTGGGATATCAGCCTTTCCGGAAGGAGACAATATCTTCTGCTGGAAGGGGACAATCACAGGCAGCAAAGACACAGTTTATGAGGGCACGGTCTACAAGCTCTCTCTTGCCTTCCCCACTGATTACCCATTCAAGCCTCCAAAAGTGAAGTTTGAGACTTCCTGCTTCCACCCTAATGTGGACATCTTTGGCAACATCTGCTTGGATATCCTTCAGGTGAAGACAGTCTTCCATCTTCCTCCTTTTTCCCCCTATAATATAACTTCAGGTGAGTTTGATGAATTCTCTCTTGGACATCAGGACAAATGGTCATCCGCATATGATGTGAGAACCATACTGCTGTCAATCCAGAGTCTTTTGGGAGGTAATTTATGTGCATCCCAATTTCCTTTTGCCTTTTGAGAGGAATTCCGTGCTTACATGTTTTTTTTGGCCAATTTTGATGATTATTTCAGAACCCAACAACGAATCTCCTCTCAACACCCAAGCAGCAGCACTTTGGGCCAACCAAGAAGGTGAGGGAGGGTCTTCCGAATGCTGCTTTGAGATCAAAAGCAGTCGGTTCTTTCTTAACTTCTTGTTGATGGTAATAATAAAAGTTGCAATTTTTTTCTCATCCTTGTGCAGAGTTCAGGAAAATGGTGGAGAAGGTATACAAATCAGCAGCATAGATTATGGGGCAAGTGTTTAATAATGGCTACTCTGTGTAGAAAAATGGCAGAGCCCAATGTTGGGCAAGAAGATTTACTTACAGCAAATAGCCTTTTCGGCTCTCTATTCATATTATGCTTGTCATTGAGATTTTATTGAAGTGAGATAGTGGAAACATTTACTGAGATTTTGCTATTGCTGGAAATCTTCGCAGGATTAAGACTTCACATAAATTCTTCTCTAAAAAACTCACAAAAATACGATGATATGTTTAAAAAAAAATCTTCATCACTGCTGAACTCAACACTGCAAATAGCCTTTTCGGCTCTCTATTCATATTATGCTTGTCATTGAGATTTTATTGAAGTGAGATAGTGGAAACATTTACTGAGATTTTGCCATTGCTGGAAATCTTCGCAGGATTAAGACTTCACATAAATTCTTCTCTAAAAAACTCACAAAAATACGATGATATGTTTTAAAAAAAATCTTCATCACTGCTGAACGTAACACTGAATAATATTTGCAAATTAGAGGAGGCAAGGTGACAAATAAATTAAAAGCCGAATTGAATAAAATATCGGGCGTTACAAAATATTGTAACAGACGTTATTTCGGATACATAAAAGTAACTCTATATCGGCCGTTATTTCGAAAAAGATGTATTCACATGACGTCGCCTCATCTCCGTTATATATGGACCCCCAGCCGCGATATCGACATCTCTCTCTCTCTCCTCCCTCTTGCAGTGGCGGTGATGGCGGCGGTGCGAAGCGCTCTTCTGCGGCATCTGAGAATGAGAGTGGGACATCCGGTGGCTGCGGTTGCGGGGCCGTCGTCCTTCTCCTTTGTCCAGCTCCTCCGCCGCAGCTTCTCCGAGGAGACGATGGGGTCCTTCCTCGATAAATCGGAGGTGGCCGATCGGGTCATCGCTGTCGTGAAGAACTTTCCGAAGGTCGACTCAGCCAAGGTAATTGAATGAGCCCATTCTCGCATGTTTAACTTAATCTCCTGAGTTTGGTTGCAAACAAGATTCAAGTTTGCAGCTGTTGGGGCTTTTCAATCTTCAATAAATTGTATTTCTATATATCTTGTTGGCGGATTTCTAAGTGAAACTTTCTCAGGTCGGGAACTGCCCCTTCGGATTGATGTGATGATTCTGCTTTGATTTTTTTCTCTCTCTTTATAGGAAATGTAGGTTTTTGGCAATAATGATCTCATTTTGCTGCCATTACTTTCAGAAAGGCAGACTCATTCTTTCCAGATATCTAAAACTCAAGCATTTAGAAATAGTTGCAATTAGATTAAACAAGATATAAGCTTGAGTAACCATATAAATTTTGCTTTCTAAATGGCACTATTTAAGTTCCATTTATTGGACTGTGCCCTTCCAATTCACCAGCATGAGGGGAGAGTTGGTATAAAAAAATAACATTATAAGAAGTCGTTACATATATTTCATTAAACCTGTACATATGATATACAGATTGGGTGTCGTGTTCAAATTTCCATGACATATAATTTTCTGTTGACTTAAATTAAACCTGTACAGATTGAGTGTCTTGTGTACTTTTATAAGGTTATTCTTATTTGTGAATTAAAATGGTAATGATCTGTATGTTTGTCTTGAGACAGTACCTAGGAGGTATCTACATGCCACATGGGTAGTGGAGTACTACTACCATGTAAAAGTTCATTATCATGTGAAAATGTTAAATCTTCTCTCTTTGTGAGTATTGACACTGATGTTGGGTCATTGTGAACTGCGTGGGACTTTGCTTGGATTTATGTTATTGGTTCCCCATTATTTCTGTTGTCATTCCTCTAGCAATGAATGATTTGCAAATGTAGTATTTTAGTTTTGTTAAGCTATTGACATTGGTGAGCCTTGTAGTTGGTTCCCCATTGCGAAGGTAGTCTTGTAGTTTTATTGAGCATATTTCAGACACCATATTTCTTGAGTTTACGTAGGTATTTGTGCCTGACTTGACGTCTTGAGTTATTGGCATTGGTTGGAGGGTAGCCTATGCAAATGTAGTTTGCAGGTACAGCCTCAAAAGGAACATCGGAAAACCATTTCAGTCTTTCTCTGTTTACTTGTTGAAACACTAGTAATGGCTTACATACTTGTATTCAAATACCTTTTCATTATAATTATAATTCATTCCAGTATGGAAGAAGCTTAAGAAGGAAAAATGAAAAAGATAAGATAAAATCAGGAAAAAAAACTTGGAAACAACAATTGTTGAGGTCAGGAAAGAGGTAAAAATTCTTTTTGTTTTGCTCCATTTGTGAAAATATCATTCCCCTCGATGCCGCAGTTGGTCCATCACTTGTGGCAAAGAGTTTCACTAGCAACCAAGACGGGTGTAATGAGAACATTTCGTGTCCTTGGAACTAACTCTAAGATACATAAAAATTGCTGATGCATGTGCAAATTCCCATCTGAAATACCTATAAGCTCCTTATTTGTACATTCTTATTTATAAGACCTGGGTGTTTCTGCAACATGGTCGAACTAATACTTACCTTTATATATTCTAAATTATTTGGCCGATCAACCTTTTCTGATATTTGAGCCAAATTTTGATTTCATATTGTCATCCATTATTATTTTATCCATTCTATACTATGTTTTTGCCATTTCAGTTTCTTCTGCTTTGTACCTTTGAGCTAATTTAGACCCTCATTTTTATTGTTCCATGTCCATAATAACTCTTGATGAGTATACTTGATCTTTTATTCTCGCTGGGGTACTTCTGGTGTCATGTGAATTTGTTTCTGCAGGCAACATTCCTTATTTTGATCTGATGTGAACTAGTATCTATGCACTAACACTATATGAAGATCCTATGCTAATCCTTTACAATTGTTGTAGGTGTCACCAAATTGTCATTTTCGCAATGATCTGGGTCTCGACAGTTTGGACACTGTGGAGGTTGTAATGGCTTTGGAAGAAGAATTTGGGTTTGAGATCCCTGATAGCGAGGCAGACAAGATCGATTCAATCAATGTTGCTGTGGACTTCATTGCCTCGCACCCCCAAGCAAAATGATGGGGCATGTCTGTCAATCCCTGACTCTTGCTCTGAACATCCTGAAGTAGAGTAGACTTTTTTCCCTAGTGACTAAATCTGGAAGTTTAATTAGATTCCACAAAGTTCAGAGAAGCTGTGATGATTATGGCAGATATGGCTTTGTTTTATGTTTCCTTCTGAAGGTGAAATAATTGGACACTTTTGATTCTCCACAGTAGGCTTCCAAACATTAGTCTCTGATGGTTTGAAAATAACTTCGAATATCCAAAGTTTACATTATCTCAACTTTTGAACAAGTTTTTGATTGGAATGTTATTATTAGATAGTGCTTCACATATTTTGAACAAGTCATGATCCATTGATCTAAAAGTATTTACTTCTAATTAAAGCAACAAAGTTTGACACTAGATATTATAACTCAGATTTAGTTAAAATATTTTAAATCTTTATAAAATAAATTGATGGATAAAAGAGAATTAAAACCTTAAGGGCAAGCTTAATAATTTTTTTACGTAAGACCTAATTTTAGAAAAAAAATAAAAATGAGTGCAGCTCAATAAGAAATTTTTTTATCCTAAAGGACATTTAGGTGAAAAAATTGAAGTTGGAGGATAACTTATAGAGGGTCTAATTGTTAATAAAATTCGTTTAATAAATGGATACTGAACCAAAACCCTATTCTTTGCATCCCCATCCTTCCCCAATCTCCCAGCCGACCACTGGTCTCGCGCATGCCGCAACTGCCTCATCCTTCCCCGGGATCGCCGGCCTCCAGCACCCCGGCAAGCCCAACATTTCCCGCTCGAACGTAGTTGTTCGCTGGCCGATCTCGGCCGGAGGTTTTGACGCCAAACAGGGATCCTCTTCCGGCGTCATTATCCGCCGTCGATAAGCAGAAGTCCGATCCGCCAGTCGGATTTGTTGAGCATTTAACTGGTATGTAATGAGAATAATTATTGAATTATGTACTTAGTTGTTTGATGATGATAATTAATTGAAATAATTGTTGAATGTTTACAATTTTTTTATTATGATAAATGGATTGTAATTATTTTTAAATTCATATATTGTTGAACTGTAAACTTCCACTTTTATGTGTTTTAATTAGTGAAAATATGAGATTAGAGAACTTTTAGATTGGATTAGGACTAAAATAATAATGATATTAGGTTAATTTTTGGATAAAAAAGAATGTAGTTGTAATTTATTAAAATATATAGAAACTTAATAAAAAAAGAGAGACTTAGTTGTGATATTACAAAAGTTGCAGACCAATATGTAAATATGTACAAGGTGACTGTTAACCCCTCACATGCGCAGCATGTGCAACCTTCGGACCGGTCGCATTGGACCAACTCAAATCGGATGGTTTCAGTTGAACCGCTCGGCGAGTTGATGAGGGGCCGAATGCGTGCCCTAAACCCGAACGAGGCGCCCCCAAATCGCATCTCCTTCCCCTTTGCTCGCGTAGTCCTCATCGCCGTGAGCTCAGCGGCGAACACCTCGCCGTCCATCGCTCCTTTGATCCGCCGGCTGCACCTCCTTCGACGGCGACGGCGGAGCTGCGGAGGGACGATTCTGCCGATCCCCGCCGCAACCCGATCTCGCCCGATACAGTCCTCCATCGACCCTTCTCCACCTCTCTCCTTCGTGCGACGGCAGGGGAGACTACGTCGCACCGTCGCTGACCGCCCGAACCCCAACGGCTCTTCCTCCTTGGTGCGACGTTGACTGTGTTCGCGGCTGCTCACCGGGAGACCCACCTCGAGGAGACGTCGATCGACTCCGTAGTTCACCGGAAGCCTCCACTGCGATTGCAGCCGACTGCCTCGCGATCCCCTGAACCATTTCACCCAAATTGGAATTCTTCAGCCGGCTAGCATCTAATCCACTCCTCCGTGTTCTACCTCACTAAGGTGATTTCCAAATCTCCTTAATGTCGATTAGCTACTGTGAATATGTGTTTGATCTGCTCTGTTAAGTAGATGTGGTATTGAATTTGATATTGATTCTACCATGCTGCATATTTTAGCGTGGTGGCATTTCAATTGATTGTTAGTTTGATGTGGTAAACTTTGATCATGTCTAATATGGTGATGTGGCTAATATTGGGTATGCTGTGATTAGTAAGATTAGTTGAATGACCTGTTTGAATGTTGATGGAATGGTAGACCATGATGGTGTTAATGCTGCATATTTTAGTGTGACGGTTTTGATAGTAATATGGATGAGATGTTGGATTTGAATGTTGATAATATTTGGAATGCATGCTGCGAAGTTGTATGAATGGTGAAGTATTGAATGTTGTTGTTTAGGATACATGCTGTGATGTTGGATGGTTGATAGATTGGTTGAATTTATGCTATCTCTCCCGCATTCTTCTCATTTTCCTATTGTACTCTCTCCTTCTCCCCATTATGTTTTCTTTTTCCTTACTTGGGTTATGTATGTAGTGTAATAAATATGATGTAAGGAGAATCGAATTAAGGTTTGCACTGAGGAAGTATAGTTAAGTTTCATTTAGCTAGTTATTATGTTGCGATGTTAGATGGAATTAGGGAGTTATTGACTTAGACTTTGTATTGATTTGGACAACTAGTTTGGGTTTTATTGTGCCTAGTTAAGAACAATATAGGAAGATAATTTATTACATTATGAACAAGGTTAATTATAAATCACATACATAGCAAACATCTAAATATAACTTTATTTATATTAGGAAGATCTTCTCAAAACGATTAAAGGAAGTGCGAATTATTACACGGTTGGTTCTGAAGAAGACCGAACTACATCATCAGGTGCGTTGGTTCATCATAGTAGGATTTAATTCAACCTAGGGAAAATCTTAAAAAAAAATTATTAGGAATGCCTTCGATGCCTTGAAAATAATAAAATACCATGTAAGCTAAATATCCTGATAATATACATGTTAGCATAACATAATTTATATAGCATGATTTATATGCCATGTGAATACTGCTTAATATTTGGCATGCTGTGTTAATTTCTTTTATATATTGCTTTATTTTGCCTTGATGCTATATGATATGTCAATACCATGCTAAATAAGATAAAAATATTGATTTAAAAGTTAAACCACTATATAGGAGATAGTATCAAGAACCATTAACTGACACTCTAGTTTAAATAGAGACATAGATAATATATGATACTAACACCTCCTAGGGATATTTCAAGATTACAAATTATGAGGGTGTATCATTAATACACCCTAGATGACAAAGCGAACATTTAGCGTTCTAAGAGTGATGTTCACTCACTATCACCACTCCCAAGGCTGCAAACAACTTAGATAATGAGAGTTGGTTGGGTAATGGACTAAACTAACTCCAAGGTCAATATAGACCAGAAAGCGGAGTAGGTCCGTACCCGGATACAACTACTCACACGTGTGACGTTTGAGCATCACTGTGATAGTCCTTAGATGGCTAATAGGGATGACTTCTTACAATGATTTAGCAGGCATGTAGTCGAGGTAACCATAGCCCATTGTGCGGATGCGAGTTCAACTGGGCCAACATCAACTGCTAAAGGTGTTTTCCTTAAGCCTTGGACAGTGGATCCGTAGACCACATGACTATTATTCCAGACGTTCTGCAAACAATCTGATGAGTAGTCTGGATCCTAGGGTTGTTACTTAAATTTGGCTAGCCGTGGCCGAGGACATATTATTTGAGGTGACCCTGTCGACGAACAGTTGTGTAGCACTACACAGTGTTGTTGTGACCCGTACTGGGATTCCAAGGGAAAAAGTAAGGGCACAACGAGTTTCGTTGGGACGGGGTGTAGGAATCGACCAGTGGGACAGTAGAGAGAGACACACGATCACCTGATCTCTTTGCCAACATCCGTGCAGTGGGCTTAGGTAGAGACTTAGACATGCATGACACGGATGAGCTTATGGGTATCTTTGATCAGGATATTCTCTAAGCATAGGCTAGCAGCCGAGTCACAAATATACAAAATTGAAATATTTTTAGTTGACATACATTAGAAATACAGACATATTATGCAACATAGATGACATCAAAAGACATACACCGTCAGTTAGCCAATAACACTATTGATGATATCATTGACATTAAAAATCTAAGATGTGATAATTAACAAACCAAAGGCATCCTAGAACATCCCCCTAGCGTTTGATTTCTTATTACGATTTCAAGCCGTAATTTTGCACTAGGTCACAAGGCTGAGCATACCGCGTTCAATGTGTGTGCAGGTCTAGTAGATGATCGGTTAAAATAGTTGACGAAGATGAGGCTGACGAGGATCTTATTTTATTTACAGATACTATTGTCATAGAATGGTAATAGGTATATCGGGACTATGTTAGTAGTATTGAGTTAGATGTTTTAAATGTATATTCTACTGAACTGTTATGTATATTAGTTGTGTTTATTATTCAATGCCTTGTATGGGTCCTTTGGGGCTCATACGGCGGTTGCCACGTGCCCGACAGGCTGGTCGGGGCGTGACAGCCTATTACAGAACTATGGACTTGTAAACTAAAGTTACTATCATCTGTATCGAATTAGTATTGTTGAGACTGTTTGATGATTTTGTTTAGGTTTAACAATAAGTCATACTAACAGGATTAGATGCTTCCAGATTGCTTCATTGAATGTTTCTGGATTAGCTGAGTTCATCTTGATTAGCATAATCATTACAATTTGCGACCAGAGTTTAATGCTTCCGATGTTAATTCTTTTTTATCATTTGACCAGCATGATAAGGAGCATTGAGCTTTAACTGCCACTAGAGTCGAAAGCTTAAGAACACGCTTGAGCATTGGTCCATTGCCATGAGGTTGCATCCACCTCCACCACCTTTTTGGTCTATGACACAGAAGGCTTTGTCCTTAATCCAGGACTCCTCTACTTTCCCTCATCTCCTGCAGGTCCTCTCTCTACTATCCAAAACCTCCCTTGATTGCAACCGTTTTGTAGTCACCAAGTTCATTCGCAAATGCTTATCCTACCCTTCCCATGAATCCTTATTTCTCAGTCGCTCCCTCTTCGACCGAACCCCTGCACGTGATACCTTCTTATGGAACACCTTGATACGTGCCTACTTGCAATGGAAGAATCCGACTGAGTCTCTTTGCTTGCTTCATAGAATGAGGTTATGCGACAAAATAGAACCAGATAGCTTTAGCCTCTCCTTAGCACTTCAAGCGTGTGGCAGACTGGGTGAGGCTCCAATTGGTGAGGCATTGCACTCTCTTATCTTTAAACTTGGTTTTGTGATGGACTTGTTCGTACAAACTGCTCTAATAGAAATGTATGGAAAGGTTGGTGCCACCAGTTTGTCAAGAATAGTGTTTGATCAGATGCCAATAAAAGATTTGGTTTGTTACAATGTCATGTTGGGGGAGTATGTTGCCAGTGGTGATACTAGTGAAGCTCGTAAGTTGTTTGATGTAATGCCTGCAAGAGACTTGGTCTCCTGGAATACCTTGATTTATGGCTATGCTAAAATTGGTGAGGTTGGTGCAGCACAAGATATCTTTGATAGGACCAATGAGAGGGACCTAGTATCATGGAGTTCAATGATTTTCGCATATGTGCAAAGTAGGCAGTCGAATGAGGCATTTAGGTTATTTCATGAGATGCAGGTGGCCAATGTGGTGCCAGATGAGGTGACGATGGTGAGCATTCTTTCTGCTTGTAGTGACAGGGGGGCATTGGACATGGGCAGGACAATTCATAGACTTATTGAGAAGAACAAAATTGAGGTGGATCTAAGACTTGGAACTGCTTTAGTTGATATGTATGCTAAGTGTGGTGAAATTGAGAACTCACTAGAAGTCTTCCACTCACTGAATAATAGGGATGTTCTTGCATGGAGTGCGATGATTATAGGTCTTGCAAATCATGGTCTTGGCAAGGATTCTCTTGATTTCTTCTCAGAGATGATTTCAGAAGGAATACAACCAAACGAGATCACTTTTGTGGGAGTTCTAACTGCTTGTAGCCATGTTGGGCTTGTGAGTGAAGGTTGGGCTCATTTTAACTCTATGAGTGATCTATATGGTGTTTTGCCAAAGATTGAGCACTATGGATGCATGGTCGACCTATTAGGAAGAGCAGGTCAAGTTGAAGAGGCTAGAGGACTGATCAAATCCATGCCATTAAAACCTGATGCTGTCATTTGGAGGGCACTTCTCAATGCATGTCGAATCCACAAAAATGTGGAAGTAGCTGAAGAAGCTATGGAAAATCTTATTCTTTTGGAACCTGATGTGGATGGGCATTATGTGCTGTTATCAAACATATATGCACAGGCCAACATGTGGGATGATGTTAGGAGGATGAGAAAATTATTGAGAATCCAAAGCATTGAGAGAATCCCAGGGAGCAGTTCAATGGAGATTGACGGCAAGTTTCATGAGTTTGTTGCTGGTGACAAGGCTCACTCCAGGTGTGATGAAATCTACCAAATGGTGGCTGAGATGATTGATAAGCTGAAAAAGAATGGGTACCGCCCACTAACATCCTTGGTTTTGCAAGATATTGATGAACCTTCAAAGGAGGCTTCATTAGCTCAGCATAGTGAGAAGTTAGCAGTGGCATTTGGTCTCCTCAGCTTGCCACCAAAGTCCACCATTCGGATATTTAAGAATCTTAGGATCTGTGAAGATTGCCATTTAGCCATGAAATTTATCTCCTGGGTATATGATAGGCAATTGATTGCAAGGGACCGAAATCGATTCCACCATTTTACCAAAGGGGAATGCTCTTGTAAGGACTACTGGTGAGCATTGGATAAAATGCTCACCGTACATTACAACTTCAACCTATACTTAATGGTAGGGAACCAACTCAATCAAATATCAGTTAGTTTTTCAGAATATAGTCTTTATACTATATGGCATGGTATAAACTAGTATTTACTATCAAGCATTGAGACAGCATCTGATTGTTTTCTAAATCGTTTCTTGTGATAGCATATGATGGAATAAAAAAGTGAAGCAGTTGTACGTGCCTATGTTCTTCCTCTTGTCACTGGCAGTCTGCAAATAAATTGCTTTGAATATGTTTTCCATTTGAGAAACTCGTGCAGGTTCGTTATGAAACCCAGGCGTTAGAGTACCTCAAACAAAAAAATGATGAGATTATTTTTGCTGCATGCATGTGAAGTATATATTTCCTTCTTCCAACTCTAATTCAATCGCTACTTTTTGCAGCATAACTTTGATCTTTTGAAGATTCCTGCACTGAGCTTATGGACAAACTACATCTAACAGGATCATTAGGAGTGCTGAATCTGGAAACAACTGCAGTTCCATCCACCGATCAAGGTGATCAACGTGGTATGTGCAAATCAACATTTCATGGAACAAAACATGAGTATTTACTTTGTACCAGTCCATGAAACAAGAAGGGCAATGAGTGATAACTCCTGGTTGTATGGTAACAACAGAGAAGACTTGGGAAAGAACAACAAAATCATGATTGCATATGCTTCTGAGTTCTGACAAGTCAAAATATTTTATTTTTTATTGACTTATTCCATAAGTTATTGAATGTCTGGATATTTGACCGACATTGTGATTAGTGTATTTGTTCGGGCTCAAGGACTCATGTGAGCATTTTGGTGAATTTAACTTTTACTTACTGAAACTGTAGTTATCAATAATAGAGTCAACGGTACTATGGATAAAGGGATTAAATGGCTTACACTGAGCTCGCATCGTTTCTTATCTGCTTCAGTTTGTAATGGATCTTTACTGGATTTAATTTTATTCTTATCAACCAGCCAAGTAATGGAAATACTCGTTAAAGACTTAAGCTATGGATCTGATGGTCCTTGCTAAAGCAAGTTCTCTAATATTATCTTTATATATTTTACGCTCATATTTCAGTGAATTGCTAATTTTGCAAATGTTGACCTTCACTAATGTCGTCATTCAGATGGAACTTGTTTTATCAACATTTTGTAAAGCTAGTCATACTGAAATGAAAATTTTGGATCATTAAATAGAACCTCAGGTCTCTTTGTTCAAATTCTTTATCGTTAAAATATATAATTCAATCATTGAAAACTAAAGTCAATTTGAGCAATGCTAAGATGATAAATTATGCCAAAATATATAATTGAAAACTTTTTTTTTTCTTCACCACATTGCTGTAGCAGAGATATATTGCTTGAAATGGTTAGATTTTCTTCTGTTTCAGACAATGCTTCGGATGATGCTTGGTATGATGATGGGTGCATGGGTGAATCTTCAGATGCTGATGCTGAATTAAACAGGGAACAGAAGAGGCGTCATGATCATTTTTATACAGTATCCTTGCCAAGATCCAAACTATCAATATATGGATATTGATGGTTGACCAAACTGGTGATATGTTGAACTGAACCACTTGGTACCGATAAAAAAATGTGTTATTGCTGGACAGGAGCAATTTTCTCTAGTGTCCGTCATTCACTGAACCGGCACATTCCAGGACAGGGAAGGGGACTTCAAGAAATGATCCTTGCCATCACTTAATTATAACTAAATCCCTTCTTGATAACTTTGAAGTTTTAGAAATCTACAATCTTGATTCCCTTAACGGAAGCTTATATGGGTTATAGAGATGGTATATCTGCAGGGAAGGAGGCTTCTGCGCAAGAGGGCTTCAACATTGGCTTTAAGCAATCAGCACCTGATGGCTACAAATGGGGCCTCGTTAGAGGCATCACAAGGTCAAAAATTATAAAATCCATGCATCTTTTCCTGCAGATTTAGTTACTCTTGTAATTCCTTCCGTGATCAACGTATTTTTACTTCTGGCTTTCTACTTCATTATTCCACAGTGCATTTGCTGGCCTTCCGGATCCTTCTAAGGAGAGGTTGGTGAAGCAGGTCGAAGACAGAGATAAGTTTTACAGTTTATACGGGTCTGTGCAAGAAATTTCTGCAGATGATGCTCTTAAACTGTATTATCGTCAACTCCCGCAAAATAGTCAATCCGATCAGAAGTCAGAGGAAGATCTAGATTGCAATAAGCTGGACATTCTTTTCAAGGATCTTACCTCTCTTGTATCTGAAGCTTCAGAAATTAAATTAAGTGCTGAACAAGCAAAGGCTAACCTTAATGTATAGAAAACCCAAAAAAGGATAACAGAATGAACGATGTTTAAGCAGGTTTAAATTCATTGCCAACTTGTAGGGAATCAATTGTTGCAAGAAAATAATGAATCCTCTCACTGTGTATATACATGCATTCCTGGGAATGCAAACCCTGATTGTTTTTGTTTGGAGGTCGGAGATAAGTTGTTCTATTCTCTTATATAGTTATATACAAATACATGATGCTAGGCTCCAAGGTGTATGTTTTTACATTTTCCTTAGTTGTATAATTCTCTGAACTAATTCTACGGAAACTGATTCTGGAGAATGAATGGAGTTGTGATAATTTATATATGTCTCGAGCTGGATCCTATCATTATATATACTACTAATTTGTATATGCCTACCTTTCAACTCATCTTAAAAAATAAATAAAACATATTACATACTAATAACTAAGTCATCGCATATATAATTGGATTATTATATGACAGTTTAGTCACGTTAAGATATTTTTTATTTTAACTGATTGTTTTTTAATAAAGTAAAAAATAACTGTCGTATAAAGGAAGGGAAGAATAAATAGGGCTGTTTCATATCATATAAATTTTAACACTGGGCGAATCTGCTGATTAAAATATTGAAACCCTAGCTGTTGCTTCGTCGGTTATTCTTCACCAAACTCGCTCACAGCAAACCCATCGCAGGGCGGTTCTCAGGCTACTTTTGCACGATGGCGACGGAGGCCAAGCCGGTGGCCACGGAGGAGGCCAAGATGGACCTCTTCGAGGACGACGACGAGTTCGAAGAGTTTGAGATCGGTGAAGGTATGATCTACTTGCTGTCTCCCTACCTTACTTTGTCACATCGTAGTAATTAGGGATCTAATTGGACTGCGTTAGTTAGTGGTGGTGAGCGAAGATATGAAGTTCGTGTGTTTTTGGATGATGGAGGAGATCCATAATCCATGGCTGTAGGTTACCTACATTGATGTTACCACGTCCATGTAAAAAACACCTGTTGAAGAAATTGGTTGTGCGGGATCAGCATCTCCTTTTAACTCTCTCACCGTCACAAGCTTTTGTGCTGTGCTGCTGCTTTTCTGTCCAACCAGATTGTGGGGGATCAGCATCTCCATTTAACGCTCTCGCCTTCACAAGCTTTTGTGTTTTCCTTCTGCTTTTCTGTATAACCATTCAGTATGTCTTCTTGTCTTTGAATATCTCCTGGATTAATGGGATATTTTTAGATGCGATGTGGATAATTTGGGAAAAAAATTCATGAAATTTATCTGATTCTCTTTAATCCAATATTTAGTGTTAAGTTGGGGGAAAACGTTTCAGGAACTCAAGGAGTTCAGGTGGTAATGTGACGCCTTGATTTGGTTTCGTATTGGGAGTTATTCCTAATTGTGTGTGTGTGTGTGTATATATTGTTAATGCTTGTTGGATGGAAGATAACTTTAGCTTAAGCATATTAGGCAAGTGAGCACCTATGAGCTAAAGGTCAATTATCTCATTAGGGCAGTCCTGATAGCTAAGTTATGTGACCGAATGCTAATGTTAGTACTTAGTATCATGATTCCCCTTATTTTTCTAACTTCTTTTTGCTTCTCTCTAGAACATCTAAGGCCATAGGATGAGATGGTAATGTACTATGAGACACCGTTGCATTATGCCGTTGGTTCTTTCCTTGTTATTAAATCTGTTGCTTTATTTGACAGATGGTTGTTGAATCTATATGAGTTGAGATTATAGGTTGTCTATGATTGACAAGTTTCTAAACCTATACGATGCTGTTATTTACAAAATGACACAATATTCTCTTTCTTTATAAGTTCCAAGAAATATTACTTTTTGTAAGGAGAACTATTTACTGGCTGCTTTCAAGTGCATGGTTATTTTGCATGTTTCAGAATGATTATATCTCTTCTATCAAACCTATATTTATCTTTTTCAGTTGCAGTTTTCAAATAATGCTGGAACAATAAAATAGCATATCTTTCCTTCTCATGTTTCCTTTAAATATTCATTTTTCTTGATGCACCTTATGCCATAAGTTGTCACTTATTTAACTTCTATGTCTATATCTTGCCATATTGGTGCCAATTCTTGTGATGTCTATGTCAGCATCAACCTGATATGTGCAGATTTGTGATCTCTTTGCACCATGCAGTTGTTTGAATATCTTTCTACTAATACTATTGGTGTTTGGTATTATTTGTAAATGGTATACTATGATAATGAATATTTATCCCCTTAAAACAGTTTTTATTGTCGTTGTGATGTCAGTTCGTTGAAACAAACGTCCATCATAATTATGTTAGAATCTTAAGATTGAACAATGCACATGACACTCCATGCTCCCAATATCCTTTGATTAAATTCCAATTGTATAAGATAGGTCTATTTTAGGTTGAATTTTGTGGTTATCAATGAATTCATAAAATGATCTAGAACTTCAGAAGAACAAAGAAAATGCAGCCCTTCTAAACATGACCAATTTTTGCAACACAAAACATGCCATCTTATTCTAAGATATACGTTAGGGCAAAAATCTATTGCAATGTTGGATCCATATGAAAAGTTCAAATAAGAATCCAGGCATATGAAAGGTGCACATATCTTGTCCCGCTCAATCTGATAACCTCTCATGCTTTGCGAAGGCTAATTTGGTATCAACTACGCATTCAATCAATGCTGTTAAATGGAATTACTTTTTGACTATAGGCAGGTGATGAACAATGTATGTACACCCAAAAAGCATAAGATGAGAAGCCTTGTACTGATAAAGAATTTCACAAAAAACCATTATACAAAGGAGTAAACAGAATAGTTCATCCATTTTTATGATCATTCTGAGATTTTCAAAACGATAATCATAATGCTCAGCAGTTACCAAGGAAGGAACTTGATTGATTCATAATAGTCATAAACAAAACAATTCTCTTTACTAGAGTTTGAGTAAATGGCCTTGCATCGATGGAAGAGAAATTGACTCATCTGTCAGACCTCATGGAGAAACAAGACCTCGGCAAATGGCACCCTCTTCTTCAAGAGCTCAATCTGGAGAGCATTATCCTTTGATAAACACAATTATGGAACCTTTTGTGTTCACCAGCTTTGTTTTACCATTTACTGACATTCTTCCACATGTTTATTGTGAACACGTAGATGAATGCCTGATCAGAATGTTATTCTTATATGCAACTTCCACATCTTGCAGAATGGGATGACAAGGAAGAAGGCAAGGAAGCCATGCAGCAATGGGAGGATGACTGGGATGATGACGATGTTAATGATGACTTCTCCCTTCAGCTGAGAAGGGAGCTTGAGCAGAAGCCACAGAAGAGTTGAAATTGCTCTATGCAGCATTCAAGTACTTGAATCTTCACATTTTATCATTCGGGAAAACTACATATGCTTCTTCCTGGCCAACATCATGGCAGAAACTTCACTCGTAGAAACAAACTCCGGTGGATTAAGGTTGTGTGATACAGGGATATAATACTACTGCTCTGTTTGAATTCTTAGCATATTAATCACTTAGGTTTTAATGAAATTGATCCAAACCGATGAATTTGTTTTTTTAATGCAAAATAAATTTGATTTAAATTGTTTTGGTTTGAACCAGTTTTGCACACCGTTGTTATTTTCATTTAGAAAAAAATAATTACTATATATACACCTTTCTAACTTTTAAAATAGTTTCTCGTAAAATTAGTTTTTAAATAATTTTATTATATTAATATTACATTATTATAATCTAAAATAAAGCAAAGATAATATTGTTAAAGTACTATTATAAGAGGATATCTAAATGGAATAGATAGAGAAAGTAGATTATTATAATTCCTTAAGATATGTGGTGTCGAGTTAGAAGATTGTAAGTTTAATATCATGGAAGTGTATACTTCTCTCATGAGAGGTAGAAGGGGAATTTGTTTTTATTTTAAGAACTAAAATTTGATTTTTAAATAAATATAAATATAAAAATTATTTTTGTTTTAGAACTAGAATTCATATGATATTACTAAAATTTGATTTTTGAACAAATATAAATCTAAAAATTATTTTTATTTTGGAACTTAAATTTGTACAATATTACTACCTAATCTTAATTTTTGATATCTAATTAAATTAGCAAGTATGAATAGTGCAGTTTGATCCAAGCCCATCGTTTTGCCGTGACCTCCATCCACATTTGAGTATTTTGCTGCTACTTGGTGAAGGAAGAAGACACAGGAGAGAGCCGAGATCTGGTAATGGCGTCGCCGGGGATCCTCCCTCCTTCGCCGCTCCAGAAGCTCGCTACCTTCAAGAATCCCTCCACCACCCCCTCCTCCACCGCCGCCGCCGGCGCCTCCCCCCACCCTCCCCCTGCCGAGGCCTCCTCCTCCGCCGTCCCCTCCGTCTCCCCACTCGACACCTTCGCCTCGGACCCTGTCTTCTCCGCCTTCCTCTCCCCTGACTTCGACTCCGCCCGCTTCTCCTCTCAAGCCCTCAGCTCCGGCTCCGCCGCGGCCCTGGCCGAGTCCCTCCAGGAAGCCGTCCGCCTCCTCCAGACCCACCTCCGCGCTGAGGTCCTCGCCCGCCACCCCGCCCTCCTCTCCCAGCTTGCCTCACTCCGCTCCGCGGAGTCCTCCCTCGCCTCCGTGCGCTCCGGTGTCGAAGCTCTCCAGTCCTCCCTACGTCGCGCCCGCCACGATCTCGCCGAGCCCCGCCGTGCCGTCCGCGCGCACACCATCCAGCTCTCCAATCTTCACTCCGCCGCCGACCTCCTTGCTTCCGCCGCCCGCCTCCTTCGCCTCTCACGCAGGCTTCGCGATCTCGTCGATGGGGGGCCTCCCGATCGCCTTGACCTCGCCAAGGCCGCCGAGATGCACCGGGAGATCGAGCTTCTCTACCAGGAACGCGGCCTTTCGGGGATATCTGTCGTCGAGGACGAGATCCGCTGGCTCTTAGAGACTGGGGGCCGACTAAGGGCCGAGGCTATGAAGGCCGTGGAGCGGGGCATGGACGAGTCCAACCAGAACGACATCTGGTGCGGCCTTCAGGTGTTCTACAATCTTGGTGAACTCAGATCTTCTGTCGACACCCTCGTCAGCAAGTACAAGGGGGTGGGTGTCAAGAGCGTCGGGACGGCTCTCGACATGAAGGCGATCTCCACATCATCTGGAGGTTTTGGGCCGGGAGGGGTGCAGAGGAGCGGGACCCCGCAAATTGGGGGAGGGAAGAGAGCCGCGGACGGCCTTTGGGAGAGGATGGGGAGATGCATGGATGAGTATCACAAGGTCGTGACGGCAGTATGGCATCTCCAGACTGTGCTTTTGAAGAAGAGGGTGCCGTTTACGCAGGTCTTATTCCTCCATGAGGTCTGGCAGGTGAGTAAATGTCTCTTCCATCGATACAAGGCCATTTATTCAAACTGTCTAATAAAGAAAATTATGAGTGTTATGAATCAATCAATTTCCATTCTTGTTAACTGCTGTGCTTTATGATTTTCGTTTTGAAAAATCTCGGAATGATCATAAAAAATGGACGAACTATTGTGCTTACTCCTTTAAGTACTGGTCATCGTGAAATTCTTTATCAGGACAAGACTTCTGACATTAGGCTTATTGGGTGTACACGATTGTTCATCACCTGCCTATTGACAAAATGTAATTCCATCTAAGAACAGCATTAATCAAATGTATAGCTGATACCAAATCAGCATTTGCAAAGCATGACAGGTTATCTGATTGGACAATATATGTGCACTTTTCATATGTCTGGATGCTTATTTTCACTTTTCATATGGACGCAACATTGAAATAGATTTTTGCCGTAGTGTATCTTGGAATAAGATGGCATGTTTGTGTTGCAACAGTTGGTCATGTTTAGGAGGCTACATTTTCTTTGTTCTTCTGAAGTTCTAGATCACTTTATGGATTCATGGATTATTTTCCAGTGTGAATGCTTGTTACACCGATTGTTACTTAAATTATTTCAAAAGTACCTATTTCTTAATCTGGATGTTCTGCAGGAGGGTGATCCTTTATTAACAGAAAGGGTTTGGGAAGCACTTGTCAAAGCATTTGCAAACCAAATCAAGTCAGCTTTCACAGCATCTAGTTTTGTCAAGGAAGCATTTACACATGGATACCCCAAGTTGTTTTCTATGATTGAGAATCTTCTTGAGAGAATCTCACGTGACACTAATGTTAAGGGGTCTCTGCCTGCTCTCAGCCCTGAAGGGAAGGAACAACTGGTTGCTGCCATTAGCATATTCCAGACAGCATTCCTTGGATCATGTTTAAGTCGTCTTTCAGATAATGTAAATAGCGTATTCCCTGTATCTAGCCGTGGATCCATTCCATCCAAGGACCAGATCTCTAGAATCATATTGCGTATACAAGAAGAGATAGAAGTTGTGAGAATGCATGGGCACCTGATACTCCTTGTTCTGCATGAAATAGGCAAAGTTCTTCTCTTGCTAGCAGAGAGAGCTGAATACCAGGTAAACATTTCCAAGGGTTAAGAGTTAAGACTATTTGAATTATTCAAACTCATTCAATTTTTAAATACATGCACTGATGCTTCTATTTCTTATGCTTTTGTTACTACTATAAATTGTTCCTTGATATATGTATCTGAACCTAAGTTAAGATATAATCCAATGCACTATATAGTCAGACTTTTCAATTTTCTGCACATGTTTATTCTTAAGATACTAAGAGTTCTAGGGACTTTTTCTAAACTATTTGATACTGTTGGAATTTTAAACAGTAAAAATTGTAACAATCACCCGACCTACAACAGTTCAACTCCTTTGGTGATGACTGCATTTTGTGACTAACTTTTTTATGCGTGATTTATTTCCTGACTCAAAATCATTATTTCCTTAAGTGAGTTTTGGTCAAAGTGCTTGTTAGAAGACAACCATTTAATGCATACGATCAACTTAACTTTGTTATTTATTTGTTCAAAGGGTTGGTTTAAGTCACAATTAGTCAACCTATAGGTTCGACTCACTGGCTGCTGTTATAAGAGGATTAAAGATTAACTTGTTGGTCTGTGCAATAAGAGAGTTAGTAATCAATGTCAGAAAAGATGTAAGATAACATAATTTCTTTCTTATTTGATTTTGGGAACTTTATCCTCTGAATATTCTTTCTCTATATTATTCCCTCTTCATTGTTTGTCAATTGATGTAAGCGTTATAATCTTGTTGATATTGAGAGGCCCAAGTTTGTGTTGACTGAGTGTTTCTATGTCATTATGAAGATCATTTGGAAAGTTCACAAATTGATGTAACCACTATAATCTTGTTAATATCTAGAAGCCCAAGTTTGTGTGGACAAAGTGTTTGTCATTACCGAACCATTTTGAAAAATGCAATCTCGTCTTTAACATTATTACATATCATCTGTTCATACTATTTTAAAAAAGTGTGAATATAGCATCTGGCCACTATCCTTTAAAGAATGTTATGGCAATGACAAGTGAAACATTGGAGTGGATGCATCTCAATCGGACTCCTGTAATAATTAGTACAGCCAATCAGTGAACAGAAAGTGAAAATACAAGGAAAAATATTAGTTAATATCTGTAATTGTCTATTGTATTATATGCAAGTATAATTCAATGAGGTTGGGCAATATGGTAATGTAAAAAGTGAACTGCTATACCTCTTATATTTAGGTTGTATAGTGGCTTCCAGTAGGGGGGTCTGCCTTGGTGCAATTTTAAGCTTGCTTCCTGCCATCTAGGTGAACGTGTTAGCTGCTTAAGGGTAATAGTTCTCTTTTCCATGAATGGGCTGCAACCCTCCATAAACCTGCATTGGTGATAATCGAAGTTGTCCCCATTTACTTAGTTTCAGTAAACATATTCCAGAAATCACTCTATTTGCTCCTTCTCTGTTCTATCTATCCGTGTGTACGCATTTATCTTTCTATAAACTCCTTTACTTAAACGTTGTCTTTCTACCTCTCTTCTATGAAGCAAAAATACTTGAAAAAATGATCTTTCATCAGATATATAAAAACTGGACAAATAGTTGCTCCGGTACCATTCCTAGATATATAACAGACACAAATCTGCAGATAGGTAGCAGTGCAAGCGCATGTGGAGTAACTATATTGATGTCCATATGTTTCATAGTAAATAATGCTTGCTAAAATCATATGAATTCTGTAAGTGTTTTCAAGAATAAGTCGAATACACCTGCTTTACTCAGAGTATCTTCTGATGATCTTTTTTCTTCATGTCAGTTTCTAGTAAATATTTAACCTTTGTGACCTAGATGGTATTTCTTCATATGTGCAATAAATGTCAGCCATTTACACTATCAGATATTTTCTAAATTTATTTTCAAGTTCTGGCATCTTTTTCTTTATTTCTATTTACACTTTGCTTTTAAACATTACTTTCGTTTCCAGGAGCTATAAACCATCTTCATGGTTTGAAGTGGTTTCTGTTTTAATACAAATTTCTCTTTGATCTCTGAGAAAAACCCTATGTTTGATCCAGTTGTTCAACTGGTTGATGATGTTTAAAAATTAATGAAATGATAATGTATTTTTTTTCATTTTAGGCGAATTTAGAAGTGTTAGTGAATTTAAACCCACATAGCCCCATATTCAAATGAGCGAGTAATGTGAAACAATCAGTACTTGCAATATGAGCAGTCACATGAATCAAGCCCCCAAAGGACCTCTCTGATGGTGTTCACTGGAAGCTATTTTGATTCATACTTCAGTCATAGCCTACATCTGATATGGAACTATTTTGGATTAGTCATAATAAATGTTGTTAATAATGTTCTTTATGCTGGATATTCATCGTTTTGTCTGATTTTTTTTCAATATTTGAATCTCTAGATATCCACTGGTCCTGAAGCTCGGCAAGTCACAGGCCCTGCCACTGCAGCCCAAATCAAGAATTTTGCTCTTTGCCAGCATTTGCAGGAGGTACATGCACGCATATCTCACACGATTTCTTCACTTCCAGCAATAGCTGCAGATGTCCTATCTCCTTCACTTGGTGTCCTTTATGGAGTTGCATGCGACTCAGTAACCTCATTATTCCAAGCTATGCTTGATCGTTTGGAATCCTGCATCCTAAAAATCCATGAACAAGACTATGGAGCAGAAGGCATGGATGCAGCAATGGATAACAATGCCTCTAATTACATGGATGAGTTGCAGAAATCTGCAATCCATTTCCGCAGCGAGTTCCTGTCCAAGCTTCTTCCTTCTTCTGGCTCTCGTTCTGAGACTATATGCACCACCCTAGTCCGCAGAATGGCTTCTCGAGTCTTAATTTTCTTCATCAGACATGCTTCTCTTGTGAGTCCTCTCTCTGAGTCAGGCAAGCTGAGGTTGGCAAGGGATATGGCAGAGCTGGAACTCGCAGTTGGCCAGAACTTGTTTCCTGTGGAGCAGCTGGGTGCACCATACCGAGCACTTCGTGCATTCCGACCTGTTGTCTTTTTGGAGCTGGATCAACTTGGAGGGTCCCCACTTCTCAAGGATTTGCCACCCAGCGTGGTACTCCACCATTTGTACTCTCGAGCCCCTGATGAGCTACAATCACCTCTACAGAGGAATAAACTTACACCTGTTCAGTACTCTTTATGGCTTGATGCACAAGGTGAGGATCAGATTTGGAAAGGAATTAAAGCGACTCTTGATGACTACGAGAGAAAGGTCAGAGCTCAAGGACAAAAGGAATATAGTCCTGTGTATATGCTGATGCTTCAGATAGGTTCATCATCGGTCGAGAACTCTTCCTCTATATAGTGATATTGGAAGTAAAGTAAGTCTTTCTGGAACTCGTTATTTTAGAGGCATAATTACAGAGGTGTTTCTTTAAAAATGATTTTTCTTCCGTTGTCCAATTTTCTACAGAGATATTGCTAGCTGTTCATTGCTGTACAAGTAGTTTTAATGTAAATGAAAATTTATGCACCATTTCTTTCATATATATTTATATATATAGGATATGGGGTGTTCGTAAATTCAACGTTGTGATAAATTCTGAGTATTTTTTCACCGGAGTGTCACTGCAATTAGACTGTTGCCAGGAATCATTAACTCTATGAACTTGTGGAATACTTTATTGTTAGATTATGTTCGGGATTTATACATAGTCTAGCTGCTTTGATTTCAAAAAATATGCAGAACTCACTTTATTATGATATACCTAAACAAACAATGCGGCTTGCAAATATATGTAACTAATCCACAGTTGTTATTTCCTTTGATGCTCTAGAGTTTCTTATTATGGTTTGCTGTTTTGAGTCAATTAGTGTTTGAGTTCTTCATTCATTCATATATTTATATATATATGATATACCAGAGTTCAATTGTTAATTTATGATCACTCCCTATGGCTTTTACTGAATTGGGAAAAGTGGATCTCGATCAGATAAGCATGAAAAGGCTCGTCAATTATAAGGTCCAAGGTTCATCAATCATAAGGCCCGGTGATCGCACTTTTGAGCCATGCATGTTTGATCCTACTAGGTTTTACGAGGGCTTAGTTACTAAAATGAACAGGAAAAAGAATAGTAAAGAGAATTTGGAGATATCTGTGTCTTTACCTTTTCATGTCTTGCAAACTTTCATTTGATTGCTTTATGCTGACAAATTTTTAATATATTGGTGCTTGAGCTCAATGTTTCCTTTCAAAATGGCACCTTTTCACTGTGAAATAAAAAAACACCTTAAACCATAAAATAAAATGTAAAAATGCAATGTTAATAACTTATGACAAAAAAAAAAAAAAAAATCTTTTAAGGTCCCTTTTTACAGTGGAAGGATATGTGTTGACAAAAAATAAAAGTATTTGTTAGCCATGGACATCATATTCATTAGGGTCCCTTGACAGGGAAAGGATATGGGTTGAGTTGTCCAAGACAAAATTTTAGCTCATTGACATAAGAAAATTCTTCTTGGTGCTACAAAATCCTCATATATATTTGGGCAGTTATATAAGCCGACAACCCTTATACTCGAGTCTTTTGTCTGATCGTGCATTAATTTAAGACTATTACCCTACTATTTAGGTAGCATGCAACTAATTAAAATGTGAGTTGTATGAGTACAAAAGATGTTCGCCCAAAGCCTAAAATTTGAAAAAGTCCGATAAGTTCCATAATCAATTTTTTTAAATCTATATAAATTAGTTGTTCCAGGGTTGGTAATTTCATGTCCCATGCATAAACACTTATTAAAATTACCCGACAAGTACTCACCCTAAGCACTAAAATATATGGATATGCAGTGTCCAAAAAGTCCAACATAAGGTTAGAGTGGGGTGCATGGTGCTTGTTGGTAAGGAGCCAACATGAAGAGTGTAGGGGCTCTCACCTCTGACACACCAACAACATTTATTTTATTAGTGGCCATGGAACCAATCAATCAGTCAATCAATCACCAGTTGGCACCCCTCCATTTCTAACTTCATTAGAGCATCATGTATATCATACCATCTCATTACAATTTTTTCTCCACTTCCACCTTGCAATGAGGAGGATCAATATTCCTTCAATCTCTGCATGTCCACACTTGCAATGAGAAGCACCAAATGGAACAATATATCCTTCTTTAGTCCTCCCCCATTCCCCTCCTTCCATGTTGCCCTCTCTCTCTTTAGGAGTTGTGAGATACCCAACATGAGGTGAAAGGTGATTGACCATGTGAAGAGACACATATGTGCGTATCTCTTCTAACCCACCTTGTTTATTATGGTCATATATACTTCTTTCCCTGATGAGGTTAGACAAGCAAGTCTGCACCCCAAGCAAAGCTGAAATCTTAAAGTTGGATATGATATATCAATATGTAGTGAAATTGCCATGCAATGCACTAGAGCAAGTTGACAAGTCACACTCACAATGATGTGAGTGTGACACATAATAAGGCGGAAATTGGAATCTGTAGATAATTTTGATATATAGTTGATCTCAAATTTATAAAAGCAGCAGGTGCTTTTGGATAATTATTCATTTCTTTTCAAGGAATATGTAGATAGATCATCCATCAGTTCTTAAGAGTATGATAAAATTATCCTAAATTATTTAAGGTACTGGATTAATTTATCCAAAACAATGGTTAAATTATATAAATCAAATCCATTTCTTCAATCAATTTTCTACAGCAGATAACTATTATATGGATAGCTAATTAGACCCTTGAGGTGCTAAAATAGTGTTTGATCCATGTATTGATTGTTAATTAATTGTGCATTAAGGTGATAGATGCGTGGGGCCATCTTGCTAGGTTCAGGATTAATTTCATCTTAATTTAGAGGGGACCCAGCTGTCCAAAACCTAAATGTGCTTTAATTAGCATATAGGAAACACTAAGGGCTACTACTGCATCAACTACCCTGCAATTAACCATATATATATATATATATATATATATATCAACTACCCTGCAAGTTTCATTGTTCCTAAATACTACCATTATTAAAGGCTAGATAGGGATAGATCAAGAGGCATTCCAAAACACCATTATTACATCCTAGTGAGACAAATAGAGGGAGCTCAAGAAATTAATATTGTAAGATCAATTAATGATATGTGATGGTTAGGGCTACTTCTTAGCTTGGTGCATGCAGTTTCACTTGTATCCTTCTTAGATAAAAAATTTCACTTGCACCTTGATGGCCTATATACGCAGTTTTGTTTATTTTTATTTATTTATTCTTCTTTTAGTTAATAGATATGTTGAAATAAAGATAGCACATATAATTTTATTTTCAGCAAAACTTCATGTTCATGTAAATCATTGTGTTCATATTAGGCAAATGAAGCATTAGTAAGATGCTTGATATTATTTAGCCTAGGTTAATATCAAAACATCCTTATTACCTATGACAGGTGACACTTAGTATTAAATTTTTTGTTTATTCTTTTGGGGTTTGATGTATTGTCATCATTTATTATTATTTAATTAATAGGTCTACGGAGCCACATGCTTCCTCTTGTGTCATGCATATGCATGGTTGCCATTCATCACTCAGTCACTCCATTTTGTCCTCCCCTTTTGGGCATCACATTTAGAGCTGCAGTTGCAGGTCACCACCTAGGGATGGTGAGTCATGATAAGATGGGATGTTGATTGAAAGTTTGGGTAAAAATTGTAAACATTAGCTTGGAATAATAATAAAAATGATAAAGTCAGTCAACTTTCATTTGAAAAAGAAAAAATGCTGATACTAATTAAATATTAAGACCTAGCTCCCAATAGCAGGAAAGAGAAAGGGGATGCTTTCAACTGTCAAATAGTTAATTTGCATGTTAAGTTCTAGCATCATCCTAAAGGCTGTATGGATTAAATTAATGGCTGTTGCAGCAGTGGATACATAGTTAATTAATTGACCATAATATATACAAACAAATAGACTGTAGATTCTGATGCTCTGTGTATAAATATATATATGCTGCCAGTAATTAATTAATTACTTTCTGCATGAGCAGGCATTTCATGTGCCATATGAAATATGTTAATAATTGAAATGTCTTGAGGTATAGATCAATAATAATATATATGTATAGACACACACTTCCCTTGTGCTTCAACAGTGTTAACATGTGCACTTTTGTTGGAACCAAAAACACAATATACATGGGGGAATCTGCTGGTTAAATTAAACAAACCCCAAGAGAATTAATAGATAGAGGGAGAGGCTTACACATCTCATACTTAACTTAGAGTACTAAACCTGGGGTGTGTTTTTATCCTCCCAAGAAAAATACTTGGAGTGTATTTAAAGGGCCATAAACTGGTTTTGAATAGAGTAATACCTCATGAGAATCACAGGACAAACAATATCAACATCAAGCAGTAGTAGGAGAATTTTTTTATAAAAAAAATGAAAACAATGCCTGATAATGATGTTAATCTGTGAACCACCAGCAGCTGACTTAGTACTACACCTTGATATTGTAAATCTAATTTTATACATAAAAGTTAAATATTTCTGAATGAAATAGAATTAGAATGAGATTTTTTTCCCCCACTACTTGTATGTTGAGGCAGAGATGAATCAGGCTCTTTCTTTGTCTTGAATACGAGCGAACAGTGATTAATGTTTCAGCCCTGTAAAAGAAAAGAAAAAAAAATGAAATGAATAGAAAGGGGAAAGAAATTAATAAAAGGACAGAAGAAAAGGATTTAAAAAGAACAAAAAAGTGTGGGTGTGTGGGGGGTGCATGCAGTATGCAGTATCTATGCAGTGGGTGGAGTATGCCCCCAAAAAGATGGCTCCATTTGAAGTGTTAAATCAAAGCTTTTGACTGCTCTCAGTTTTTGTGGGAAGTGGCCAAATTATGGGAGTCTCCTCCGGGCCCCACATTGATATGAATTTGATGCTGGAAAGCAAGTCAGATTCTTGCTTGCTATTTGGCTGCATGCTGGTCCTTTAATATTTCCTCTTCTTTTCTTACTGCACAATCTTAATTATTAGTTACATACGAATGCACAGATACGTTATTTTCAATTGAATTTAATCATTGCTACTCTTGTTATGAACGAAGTCTTTTATACCATTGCACAGAGATTTTGCTTGCTGTGCACCTGTACAACTTGCCTTGCAAAAATTAATCTCTGTATATTCTGTAAACAATACAGAGATATGTTCATTACATGATAAATAAGGAGGCACACCCAATTTTGCTTGCTCCCTTTATTTATTTATTTTCCTCTCAATTTGACTTTTCCAAACCAAAACAACTCGTAAAGAAGGTGCCAAAAATAATGAGAGCCAGCAATAAATATATATATATATATATACCTGGATATTGCCAATGTAGATGATGTTGAAGATTTGTTCTTAGATCTCTGTCCTTTTGCAAAGTTTTGGAGTTTCCAGCATGCAGGAACAAGTGCCATAAATACACAAGCCAAGTGTGCTTTCAAATCAAGCAAGCACAATTGAGATGACATACATGGTTTCTCAGATTAGCCTTGTTTTGATCAAGTTTAGTAAATTTTATCAAGAGATGTGTGGATATGGATGGCCTAATCAAGACATATGTGGTTATTTATATGAAGGATTATATAAGGTTTGAAAGGTAGCTAATAAATAAAAGGAAGGGAGGTGATCTGATCGGAATCCACAAACTACTTTTTCATATCCAAGAAAAGTCAATTTCCACGTGAAATTAATTAAAATGGCTGCCTAGTTTGCAAATCCAACTGTCTCTATCTGTGCATAGACACACATCATATGTATCTATCTATCTGTATCAATATATAGTCATCCCAAATTAAAAATCTAATTAGTGAAACCGAAACTATTTGATCACTCACACAATTATCATATGCATAGATTGAGACAAGTCACAAAATTAAAATTAAAGATAAAAACTTTGATAATAGAAAGTACAATAAAACTATTGGAGGGGGTGGAAATTTTAACATATAATCTCTGTATTAATGTTTTAGTGTGTAAAAAAAAGTTGCTGAATGTTAAATAAAAAAATGATGCAAACTTAATTAGAAGAAGGGCCGAACTACCGCCGAACAAAAATATATGTGAAGAAGGTGTATATATATATATTTTTATAAAGAGAGAAAGAGAAGGGGCATGGGGAGTTAAATCGGTTGCTTGGTTTCTACGTAGTAGCAGTACGTTGTTGGTCTGGAAAGTGAAGACAGGAAAAGAAAGATGTGGGGGAGAGATCAGAAACGACGCACACATGAATGCCCTGCCATCTCCTTCCTCCTTCCTCCTCCCTCCTTCCTCTTTCCTCCTCCTCCGCTGCTCTTGCAGAAATTAATAAAAATGCAGCAAAGCGGCAGCAGATGCAGAGGGGGGAGGGGGAGCAGACGAAGCGGCAGCAGCAGGAAAGTGATGAGGGACGAAGGAAGGAAGGAAAATTAAAAACAGAGGGCATGCATGCCGCAGCAGCAGCTGCTGCTGGCAATGACTTGTCAAATGTCACCTCCCACGCCTCATATCATAAGACTTCACTCCCTCCCTCTGTCACCCTTTCCCGTCGATCTGTCACTCATCACTCCCCCCATTCAGCCCCATTCCATCCCTCTCCCCCCTCCTCCTCCTCCTCTCTCTCTCTCACTCTCTTAATGTATATATATCGTCGGCATAATCTTCTTCCTTCTGCTGTCATGCATGCAACGCAGCACACGAGCGCGCACCGTGATCACCCACTCGAATATGTATACTCTTGGATTAATTAATTCATCTCCGTCCTTGACGCTGGACTGGGAGCGAACGGTGTGGTGGAGAAGACCAATAGACGGTGGTGGTGGCAGGGAGGGAGGGAGGGAGTGAGTGAGAGGAGGTCAGGATCAGCAGGGATCTCCGCTGCTTGGCCGTGGACGTGGCCGTGGCCGGTGGAGGGGTGGCCGCTGCTACCGCTGTCCCTGTCGGCGCCACTCCCCATAACTAGCAGTAATCTCACATTTAAAAAGCCCCTCCTCCTCATCATCATCCTCATCCTCTTCCTACTACTACTCCTATTATATTATATTGTACATATATAATATATCATCTGCCCGGCCGGACGCCAAGCACGATGCCGACCTCCTCTCCCTCTTCCGCTCGATTCCCCATAACTCCACTCCCCCCTCTTAATTTTAACTTCATCCTCCTCATCGAATTCATTACCACCATGCGCCAAGCACGATGTGCGGAGCTCCTCCCATTCCCAGGAGGAGCACCCGGCCATCCCCCTCCCTCCCTCCCTCTCGCCTCTCAGCCTACTAAAAAAATTTCATAACTCAACTCGCGAGAGCTTAGAAAAATTATTTAAACTCATCCGTATTCATCTCTGTAGAAGAAGAAGAAGAAAAACCACCTCCTCCTCAGATGTAAAGAGATCAATCGTTCCCACTTCCTTTTTCATATGGGTGTCGATGTTGATACTATTACATCGATGGATGGGAACAAGTCATACGAACATTGGGTATTAATTCTTCGTATCACCCTAATTAACTTCCTCTATAAATGATCATTCTACACACACATATATATATCTGTGCCGACATGCCCAAGAATGTAATGTACCTCATGAGTTGTTCTGTTTAATTATTTATGGTTCTCATCATCCACATTTTCCATACAGATGGATTCTGTTATTTTGATCGAACTTTCTTTTTAACCCACTGCAAAATAATTCCTCAATTTCCTATACATGTATGCCTTGCTTTCCTTCTTTATCCTAACAGATTAGGGTTTAGTTCTGAAGCTTTATATAAACAGTGGGAAGGGGATAGAGAGTACCACAGAGAGAGAGGATATATGAACGGATTAGAGTGTGACGATGGAGTCGAGAGAATATATAAATATAAAAATGAGATTACTGTTAGTAGGTCAGGTGGGGTACATGCTTGATGTGGACCTTTCAATGAAAAGCTTCCCCAATCAATGTACTACTACTAACTTCTTCATCAAGAACATGGAAGGAGAAGTAGAAGAGGAAGAAGAAGAAGCCTTCCTTTGCTGCTGCATGCATTATACAATTGTATTTATCTCTCCAATGGGGCATCATTACTGAATCTTTACAAAGAATAAAGTGCTTTGTTAGAGAGTGATAAAAGATTCAGTATCACCTTTTTTATAAAAAAAATAGTTGGAAAATTTGAAATCATGGACTGATTTAATATGCATAAAAATTGATTTAAAAACCTGTGTAATCAAACACTGAATGCATTAATTAAATCAGTCAAAAGTAAACTAAAATAATTGATTTGTGTCAGCTAGACATCCTGGTTGTCCATAAACTGGATGGATGGTGGACTACTACATTAAACAGCATCATTGTGTCCTAATTGTGCCTATCAATTCATTTGACCACTTTTCTTCTAGTCATATTTATTGTTTTTTTTAAAGGGGATGCCAACAAAATTATGTCTTAAAAATCCACAAGCTTATTGAATTCCATTTTTTAACATACATATCTATTAATTTTAAAAAATAAAATGTTTAACAATTTACAAAAATAGTTTTAGAAGACAAATCAATCTGTATATAAAAAATTCTAAAACTGGAAAATTTATTTGATACAGTAGCTTCTGCAAACAAAAAAGAATAAGTGGTTTTTGGAATCTAATTCTGCTGCACAACAAAAGAAATAAAACATATTGGGAGAAGGAAAACAAAAACAAGAGCTGGCCCCCTCTTCTGCCTGCCATCACATCTTCACTGAAATTTTAAAAAAAAAATTAAAAAGCCAAAATCCTTTTTAAGTAAATTTCCATATAATTTCATTTCATCGCATTGCTGTGCTTTCCATGACTTGATGGATGTGACTGATCTTTACCTCTCTTCTTCTTCTCTTCTCCTGTATCTTTACACCCCACCCACAAAAGACAAAAAAAAATAACAGTTCTCATAGGAAAACAAAAACATTTCCTCATGTTTGTTAGGAACAGGTCAGCATCCTACAACTTGCACAGTCATCCTCAAACTAATTCTAAATACCATGTTTATAACTTTAACTCTCGTATCCTTTAAAAGAAAGTTTTATTTAGTAATGTACCACTTTGATTCATCTATCTTATTTTAGATCGATTAAGTACAATCTCAATACTTCACTAAATTTATTTATAAAATCACTTTACATTGTACTAGGATAATAAACTAAACGGCTAATGATAAGGTGCATTGAATTCTGGCTAAATCTAATAAATATATTTATAAAATCACTTTACATTGAGTAACTAATGTACCATCACATCTTACTGTATATAAAAGAAAATGGGTTTTAGATTTCATGGAGATATTTCAATAGCTAGATTAGTTGCTACTACTCAAGTCAGTAGACTAGTAAATGCATATTGATCTTAATGCAGTAAAGGGATTTGGCCAGGTTAGTAAATATTTTTTTAAAAGAAAACTATTTGGATAAATTTTGAAAAAATTTAATTTGTATTTAGTTTGAGGTAAGAGATAGCTAGATTGAGATAAATATGTTTAATTTGTCAAAATATGCACAATGTGTGATATAAATATTAAATTGCATATGGGGGAAGGGAAGGTGGCAGTCCTGCTTATTGCACTTGGCTTTCATCTCCCACACTACATAAATTTGTCCGCATCATCAAACCTCAGCTTATATTTTTTTAATCTTTACCACCTCAATTATTTATATGCCAAGGCTGCCCCCATCCATCACAACCCTCCAAACCGTTCTTAATCTGTTCGTCATCATGGTCAAACATATAAAATTCTTTTTTTTTGTTTGAGGAGGAAAAAATTTCAACCTGTTTTTTAACTGACAAATCTAATGAGCTCTTTTAAAGCACACAGTAAAATTTAGAGACAGCATTTTAAAAACAGCGTATGAGCCGACTGGCAGATGTAGTTTTCATAACCTAATATTAATAATGCCCTTCCCTTCTCCTCTTCTCTTTTCTCCCTTTCAGAGATTGAGAGGAGGGGGAAAAAAATCTGCAGCTCAATCAATTTTTGGCATTAATGTAATTCACCCACCTGATCCGGATTTCGATCATGACCTAATTGATCGTATATACGCCATCTCTGGCTTCATCATCTTCTTCTTCCTGCTCTCTCTCTCTCTCTCTCTCTGTCTTTCTCTCTGTTAAAAGGAAAAGAAAGGGGGGAAAGAGGAATCTGAATCCATCATCATCATAAATAATACAGAGATCAGAAGAACACACACAACTCAGGAACCAGAAGAAGCAGCAGCAGCAGAAGCAGCAGCAGGCAGTGGGAGGAGGAGATGGTGGTGGTTTATATGGGGATTGCATTTAAAAGGTCAAAAGGAGAAGAATCCAGCTGATTTCGCTCTCTCTCTATCTCTATCTCTTGTGGCACCACCACCAGCACCACCACCGCCCTTCCTTCTCCTTCCTCTTCTTCTTCTTCTCTGTCTCATCATCATCGTGATGCCCATTAGCTCGTAGCTGACAAGGTTTTCTCTTTCTTTTGTCTTCACCTTATTCTTCTTCTTCACATCTGCAATCACTGAAACCTTAAGCTAGCTAGTTGCGGGAGGGAGGGAGAGAGGGAGAGAGCAGAAGAAGAAGGAGAGGAATAGGAGGACAAAAGAGAAGGTGAGGGAAGACGCTGGTGGCGCCGTCGCCGCCGCAGCTGGCACCACCATGGAGGAGACGCTCAAGTCCCTCTCCTTGGACTACCTGAACCTGCTCATCAACGGGCAGGCCTTCAGCGACGTCACCTTCAGCGTCGAGGGCCGCCTCGTCCACGCCCACCGCTGCATCCTTGCGGCGCGCAGCCTCTTCTTCCGCCGCTTCTTCTGCGGCACCGACCCGCCTCCGCCCGCCGGACTCCTCTCCTCCCCCCGCGCCGCCGCCGCCTCATCCTCCCCCGGGTCCGCCGGCGCCGTCATCCCGGTGAATTCCGTCAGCTACGAGGTGTTCCTCCTCCTCCTGCAGTTCCTCTACAGCGGCCAGGTCTCTGTCGTGCCGCAGAAGCACGAGCCCCGGCCCAACTGTGGAGACCGCGGCTGCTGGCACACCCACTGCACCGCCGCCGTCGACCTCGCCCTCGATACCCTCGCCGCAGCCCGCTCCTTCGCCGTGAAGCAACTCGAGCAGATCACAGAGGTCGGCCTCCTCCTCTTTCGATTAATTCCTCCCCCACCCGTCGTCGGCCATCTCTAAGCTTGCTAGGGTTTCCTCTCTCTCTTTTTTTCTTTGATTGTTCGCCCCCTTTTCCAACACATTTAGCTACATCATTCCCAATTTTTTGATCGGGGAGCCGCTTCGATTTCAATCTCCTCCTCCATATTATATTTTATGGGAGGAATCAACCTTGAATTCCCTTCCCACCTCGATCCCTTTCTCTTCCATGTATTTAAAATTCAGATGCGAATGATGTGGTGCAGAAGCAGCTGGCGAGCATCGTGGAGAAGGCGTCGATCGAGGACGTGATGAAGGTGTTGATCGCCTCGCGGCAGCAGGACATGCAGCAGCTCTGGGCGACCTGCTCGCACCTCGTCGCCAAGTCCGGCCTCCCGGCGGAGGTGCTTGCCAAGCACCTCCCCATCGACGTGATCGCCAGGATCGAGGAGCTCCGCCTCAAGTCCTCACTCGCCCGCCGCTCCTCCTCCGCCTTCGGCGCCGCCGCCGCCGCGGCGCACCACCCGCTCGACGTCGTCCCGGGGTGCTCCTCCGCCCCCGACCTGGAGGACCACCACCACAAGATCCGCCGGATGCGCCGCGCCCTCGATTCCTCTGACGTCGAGCTCGTCAAGCTGATGGTGATGGGAGAGGGGCTCAACCTCGACGACGCCCTCGCCCTCCACTACGCCGTCGAGAACTGCAGCCGCGAGGTCGTCAAGGCCCTCCTCGAGCTCGGAGCTGCCGACGTCAACTGCCCCGCTGGCCCCACCGGCAAGACGCCCCTCCACATCGCCGCCGAGATGGTCTGCCCGGACATGGTCGCCGTCCTCCTCGACCACCACGCCGACCCCAACGTCCGCACCATAGACGGCGTCACCCCCCTCGACATCCTCCGCACCCTCACCTCCGACTTCCTCTTCAAGGGCGCCGTCCCGGGCCTCGCCCACATCGAGCCCAACAAGCTCCGCCTGTGCCTCGAGCTCGTCCAGTCCGCCGCCCTCGTCATGTCCCGCGAGGAGGCCAACTCCGGCGCTCCCGGCGGCGGCGCCCCGATCTACGCCGCCAATGCCAACAGCTCGAGCGCGAGCATGGTGAACCTCAGCCTCGATTCGAGAATGGTGTACTTGAATCTCGGTATGGCGGCGGCGCAGTTCGGCGGCGAGGGTGGAGGAGCCGACGAGACGACGAGCAGCAACAGGACGTCGGCTTCGACCATGTATCCCTCTCATGGCTTTCCATGATCCCGCAGCAGCTCTCTGTAAGATCCCAATGAACACCAACTTAATTACTTTTTCCATATCAAAACCAGTCAATATCATTCTCTAAGAAATTAATTCACAGAGAGAGAGAGAGAGGGAGAGGAGAAGGAGGAGCGAATTGGAGGAAGAACTGTTTGCATCATTTTGTTTTTTACTCAAAAGATTTTGTTTATTAATTATTGGATAAGATTTAAGAGGGAGAGAGAGGGAGAGGGGCATATGGAGATGCTTCAAGGCCTTCCTCTTCTTCTTCTTCTTCCTCCTCCCATAAATTTTTAAATGCGTTTTGGATTTGTGTGGAATTTGTTAGGTCTCTTTTTTTTTTCTTACTTTTTCTTCTTCTTCTTCTTCTCTTGGGGGCACTGTTTTTGGTCTTACTGGCTGCATCTCCATGTGGGGGATTTGAAGAGGGAGACAACAAGAATCTATGTAAGCTGTGAATGATGCTGTTGATGCAGGTCAATCCCCTCTCTCTTCCTCTCATTGGATTTTTAAAATCTTTATTGTTTTCTCCACTACATAGAATTGATTTTTTCACAAGTTTCTACACATTTCTTTTGCAAGCTTCATAATAACATTACTGTTGTTGCTTCATATATAATAATAATAGCTTTTAATGTTCCCCTACTTGTCTCTGTAATTTTATCAAGATGGGGAGTTTAACTGATACCGTTAAGAGGCCAGTGTTCCTATACACTAATGATGGAACATACTAAGGGTGGGTTCCCATTTTCCTATTGCCCCTTTAAAATGGTTTGCTCGTCCTCTCCCTAGGGCATGCTATGCTATGGGTGTGTGTGTATATATATATATATATATCAAAACAAGGAAGAGTCCATTCCTCAACTGCTTACTATATAATGGTAGTATTACTGTGTTACTGCTTTGAAAAGTTCTCTTTTTTTTGCATGGATTTCTCCATGCAACATGAAGATCATCTTTATGGGATTAATTTTAGGATAATAATTAACTTCTTGCTTACCCAACAACGACAACACCAACAAAAGAAAAAAAAGAAAAGTAAGGTGGAAAAAAATCAATTATCCAGTAGTAAAAGGTAGGAAACTCTCAAGTACTATTCTAAGGGAACGAGAGAGCAGATTATTCTGCAGTATGATTGTGAATGTATTAAGAACAACTTTTTTAGCACTTTGTCCAGGTAATTTATATTGAAGCTCATAAACTGTAACTAAGATTGAGTTAAGATTATACTGTTAACCCTATATTATTTCATAGTCAGTATATTTATTTGCAGTGTTACTTTGTTAGCCTTTTTTTCCTTCTTCAGCAGGATTGTGAAACCCTATTCCAACACTATATTCTACATTGTTGATTCTTAATTTGCGTGTTTGATATTAACTTTGTATGCATAGAAAGTACGTGCATATGATGTGTAAATTTACAGGTTAATCTCAAGTTACAGTTCTTTGTCAGCTTACTGCATGTATCTTGCAAACAAAGTTAAGCTTTGAATCAAGCAGGCCTTGTTTTGGATGTAGAAAATTCAAAAGTGGAGAGAAAAGAAAAGGCTGTAAAAAGAGAAGGGAAAAGAAGGAACTATAGGAAGGAGAGTAAGAGGGAGGAGAACTCTTTTTCTTGTTTAGGTACACACACACACAGAAGGAGGGAGGGAGAAAGAGCAAATGAAGAGAAGGAAAAGAAAAAGGTTTCTCTTTTTCTTCCAATTAGGTTTTACTTTACCTTTTCATTTTTTGATTCCTGAACATGAGAAACCTCGTATTGTCAATACAACTCAAACAAGGAAAAGAAAACAAAACAAAGTGTTGTTGTTGTCTGATCCCTTGATCAATTTCCTTGGTTCCTATTTCAATCTGAATAAAAAGATTAATCTTTAATTTGAATGTTTATATATATATATATATTGGTTTGATTCCGTGTCTCCAATATCCATATTATGGGCATACTCGAGGGGCAACATTTGATCTCAAACTCACTCATATGGTTTTTAAGTGCCTAATGTACTGATGATGATGATATCCAAACATCAAATGTTATCCACTAAGTTAAATCTTTTTAACAATTAATTATAGTGTTTATAAATTTAATGATGATGCCTAAAATATTATGATAAATATTTATTTGAGATATTAGAAATATATATCCTTCTTATTCTTATATTCTCTTTTTTTCACAAACTATTGCTTGATAACAAGCAATGATCCTGTATCTCCTATATATATATAGATAAGTATACAAAGAATAGTATCACAGCACAAATACTTAATATAAAAATTTTTATGTCTAGAATGATAATAATAAATATTTTTTTGACTATATACTTAGATATTTTTCGATCTAATCAAATGAGCAACTACTTAAAGGCTCTATATGTTTTCATCGTTAGGTAAGGTAGAAAATATAAATATATATATATGTGGACGATTAATTTAAATAATAATTAATTACAGCTAGGATAAAGATTATTATTTATAGCCTCTTCATTTAATAATATTTTAAAATAATATATACATATATGTATATATATATATATATATAGATGTCTATACTTAGCATGTTATACTTAGCATGTTAGGAAATTTAATTTGCACACGTAATAGTGTAGTTATATTAATTAGGCTCATGAGCCATGATTATCAATACATATTATTATATAATCATATTAATTAAGTCGGCAATTAATATGCTACACATGATATCACTCTTAAAGAATGCATCTCAAAATATACTATAATGCCTAGGCAAGGCATGCCATCAGGATGAATAATGTAAGATCTATTATATAGAGATGGCATGAATAATGTAAGATCTATCATATAGAGATATATAAGTATAACATAAATGCAATGTGGAGGGAGACTTTGTGAGACCCGTAATTTTTCACTAAGGAAAATTGAGAAATTTTGAGATTTGAAGGATCGATTTGCACAAAAAATTTTATAAAGGACTTAGTTGTCAAAATTTATATAAATTTTTGAAGTATAAAATTTTGATATACTACCAGATAGTAATTTTGATGTATGATCATCTAGAGTAATTACAACCTAAATAAATATGAAGAAAATTTATGAACCGAGCTGTCATTTATAAACTTTCATAGATAACAGGTAATTTATTACATGTTAGGTATAGATTGGGACCAATTTTTGGATAGACCAGAAAGGTGTGAGTTGATAGATGATACAATCTCACGCAAGTAGAAGCTACCACTATTATCTAGTACCTCAATTGGACATATTTTAATTTAATAGTATTTTTAATGTATAACGATTCCCTAAGTGTATTTCTTATATTTATATTTATTTTACTTTCTTATTTTAAAAGTTCATACGTTACTTTTGTATGATGTTTAGCGGTGAAGTTTAAAAATGTCTAATGCATCTCTTTATTACTCTAGGAGTTAAGGTAGATGCGGAGTGGCAAGAAAAACTTCCCCTCCTTGTCATCATTTAAAAAAAATAAAATTAATGACTATTAAACTTATAACATTATATTAGAGTTTACCACTCAACATATTAAAAATATATTTATATAATTTTTCTTTAAGCATGATTATGATTTTTTTCTAAATATATTAAATGGATAATTGCATTCTAATCCTCTCTAATATTATTTAATTACTTTTATGTTTGACACACCATTGGAATCTCTGGCCATAGATGGAAGCGGGGACGGAGATTATGGGGAGTGCGGCGCGTCGGACGAGAAGGTGGCAACGCAAGCCTAACGACGGAAGCGTTGAAGAACACTGAACGAAGAACCTTTATTAATCCTCTCCTTCGAATGTTACAGTACAAGTTAAAGAACACCCTTCTATCGAAGGGGAAAGGTATTATACATAGGAGTGGAAGGAGGCGTCCGTTAAGTCGGGACGCGTCCGTTCATGGTTGGATGGTGTAACAATTCTCCCCCATCTGTGGTGGAGATGACTTCATCGACTCCTGCTGAAGGTAGAGTTGCAGCTGGTGCTTGAATGGGAGGAGATCGGACTCCGGTTCCCAGCTGGCCTCTTCAAGAGGATCCCCTTGCCAGTGTATCAAGTACTCGACCGTCCCTTGGGGTTGAAAGGTACGACGGCCTAAGATCTGTTGGATCTGCCGAGCTGACTCGTGGAGGAGAAGAGAGGGCTGAGCCCCCGAGGAGGAAGGACCCAAGGCCGCGGAGTAGAACGACTTTAAGAAGCTTACGTGGAATGTCGGATGCATCCGAAGATTGGAGGGGAGCCGCAGGCGGTATGCGATGGATCCGATGCGTTCCACGACGTCGAATGGTCCTTCGAAGCGTGGAATGAGACCTTTGTGTAGGTGAGTGTCTTCGCGTCGTCGCCAAAACTGGGGCGGCAGTTTTAGGAGAACCTGGTCGCCAACAGCGAATTCGCGGGGACGACGATGCTTGTCCGCCTGTTTCTTCATCCGCCGCAAAACCTTCTCCAAGCTTTCTTGGACGTCCGCCAATTGCTCTTGGCGAGAAAAAACAAAGGAGGTGGCAGCGGGGCACCGGTCTTCTACGGAACCGCGACTAATCTCCGTGGGATGCAGGGGTTCGTGACCGAACACCACTTCGAACGGAGACCGCCCTGTCGCCGAACTGCGTTTCACATTGTAGCTGTACTGTGCGGCATCCAAAAGCGCGACCCAGTTTTGTTGTTTGAGGGTGACGAAGTGCCGCAAGTACTCCTCCAACAACGCATTTGTTCGTTCTGTCTGGCCATCCGTCTGCGGATGGTTGGCGGTGGAAAATTTCAACTTGGAACCGAGAAGACGGAAGAGGGAGGTCCAGAATTTGCCGGTGAAGCGGGGATCCCGATCACTAACGATATCCATGGGCAACCCAAAGTATTTGACGACATGGTTCATCACTAATGTCGCAGCCTGTTCCGCTGAGACCTGTGCGTTCGTCGGGATGAAGACGGCGTATTTGCTGAAGCGATCCACCACGACAAGAACGGCGAAGATGTTGTTGACTCTGGGAAAGGAGGTAATAAAATCCAGCGAAATTGAATGCCAGGGGCGTTGGGGCGGAGGTAACGGCTGCAATAATCCGGCGCTTGTACTCTGCTTGGTCTTGTTCCGCTGACATGTCCCACAAAAAAATTTCTACCACTTTCGCATCCCGTTCGCCTAAGAAGGTGGTGGGATCAGGTATGCGTGCACTGCTCCGAAAGGTTTGGCGGGCTTCCTGCTGTTGCTAGGATGCATGTCGCAGCGTCGCCACTTCCACCGGCGGTTCCTCCTCTTCCTTTAATCCTTCCGAGAAGTGGAAATCTAGCTCTATTGTCACTGCTGTCTGTCCCCTCCTATGTCTGATTTTTCCCAGTTCCGAGAGGACTCCCGTGATGGCCAGCTGCATGTCCTCCATGCGCTTCTGCAGGGCTTTGAAGTTCTCATCGTTCGAAGTTTGAGAGGCTTGCATCGCCTCTCCCATCGTTTCGACTTGCTTCTCTAGTTCTTTGAATTCTTTTTTTTAACCATGGTTGAAGGTTGTTCTTGGGAGGATCGGTCTTTGCTCTCCGGTGTTTCAGAAACCTGGCTCTGATACCAATTGACACACCACCGGAATCTCTGGCCACAGATGGAAGCGAGGACGGAGATTATGGGGAGTGCGGCGCGTCGGACGAGAAGGTGGCGACGCAAGCCTAACGACGGAAGCATTGAAGAACACCGAACGAAGAACCTTTATTAATCCTCTCCTTCGAATGTTACAGTACAAGTTAAAGAACACCCTTCTATCGAAGGAGAAATGTATTATACATAGGAGTGGAAGGAGGCGTCCGTTGAGTCGGACGCGTCCGTTAATGGTTGGATGGTGTAACAATGTTCCTTCTAAATATCTTTTTTAATTTTAAAATATATGTTTAGACCATTTGCACTATTCATTTGCTGACACCATATTATTATTTTAATGATTTTGATTATCTTAGCATCATATCACTGTCATTTAGGATATTGTGTGAATTTTTTTTAATGCTTGAAGTTAATACAGCAAAATTCTAGTATTATGTCATAGATAAATAATACATGGGTATAATTTATAGAGAGTGTAAGTATAATTAAACAATAATAGAGGAGTGTGCATGAAATTATTTATATTCTTATATAAATATAATAGGGTGGAATTACCTTAAATTGTTAATAAGAAAGATGTATAATGCTTTAAGTATTCTTCAATTAAGATTCGTTCACTAAGCCCGTCTAGCTCAGTCGGTAGAGCGCAAGGCTCTTAACCTTGTGGTCGTGGGTTCGAGCCCCACGGTGGGCGTCTGTTTCCAATGTTATATTAATAATATTTTTTTATTCTATAATTACTTCAGCCCAATAAAACTCTGAAACAGTGCATTGCGTGCGCTTAAAAACATGATTTTGAAATTGAGATATATTTTACTCTGCATGGGCCGTTAATATATTTTTTAAAAAGTTTAGGAATTTTTTGGAAGCATTTTCAAAAATCTTCTGCTGTAGCTCTTTGTTCAACTCCATCCAAAAATAAAATTATATTTTCTATAAATGGTTTAGATTGTTAGGAATTACGGATCTATCAATTAAAAGTCTTATGAATATGAAAAATAAGAACCTAATACAAGTTTCTCATTCATTCATGCAACGAAATTAATCTTCTTATGAACATTTATTTATTTATTTTGTAGAAGAACAAAAGCTACAATATAGCATCTGATGGTTGAAATGCAATCTTCTTATGAATATTTATGCATAGATCAGTAAGTAAATAACATCGCATGAGCTATAAACACCAGACACATTACAAGCTCTATGAGCCTATATACACTCACGTTTATGCAATTAAAGAACACGACATAAGTTAATAAATTTCCATCTGTTGAGGAAGTAGGTGAAAATTTGTAGGACTTTGGAGAGAAAGAAGCAACTGCACTTTTTATATCAACAGTATGAATTTTATGGTCTAAGATATGCTGTGACTGCTGTTTATGCAAAGCTACTACAAAACCTGCCGTTAAAGTTCCAGACATTGACTTGACAACCCATTTGGATGGCAGAACTCATGGAGCAAAGTGGTTCATTGGTGCTTCCAGATCCGTCCCTTTACTCTCAAATTCACCTCCTTCCCATCGCCTCCAGATAAAAACAGTGCCATATTTCGCTGGATGATCAACCCATCATAACTGTCCCGCAATTTGCGATGGCTGTTTCTTATGCTTAGGGGAATACCCTGCCAGGTTATCTTTCTTCGATGAGCTCCTACCTCAAGGCTATATCTGTAGCTTTTAGATTCATTATCATCACCCATAAATTTCAGAAATGCAATGTAGACAGGTGCCCTACCCAGCTCGAATGCCTCAAAATGCAGGCAGAAGTATTGCCCAAAGCAACTAAAGACCTAAAATACAAAAACAATTCCATCAGACCAAGTCCAAATATAAAAAACTGACTGGTACAGGATAATTATGAAAACATTTTCTACGGAGGACCTAATTAACCAAGATATAATTCAAAAGCCTAAACCCAGAGCTGCATCATTAGAAACTCAATCAGTAAAGAATTATCCTCTCTGACACACATTTAAGTAGACTAAACCCATATAGTGCAGCTAGGAATTCAATTATTGAATACTTGAGAAAACCAAGAAATTATTGCGAAATTGTGAAGATTAGCATTCTAAATATCAGCAGGATAATGTGCTTATAATAGAACCATTTGCTTGGAGAGAGGGTCAAGAAGTATCCTCCTGAAACTCCTGTTATAACATAGGTTCCATTGGATAAGATCAAAACAGAGAAAGGCTCAACACAGATCTTCCTGGAACATGAGGTAGAACTTGGGTTTAGAAAGCAAAAGTTGAATTGTGTGTCATAGTGCAGATGGCAATGGACGAGCCCAATTAAATTATCATCAACAAAATTTCTTCTGAATAGATATAATTTGGTTATGGTTGTTTAGAGACAATTGGGATATGATCATATAATTAGACCAAACCATATAAAATCGAACTTATTTGTTTACCTGAAAGAGTGAACCGGTTATGGTGAAAAAATCAAACATGCCCAGTAATCTTTTAATCTTTCATTGCAAAGCATTTCATGTACTTTAATAAACACTTTCCTGACTTTTTGGTGACAGTTTTAATGGCCTAAATTACTGCTGGTAGTAAGCAAGAAAGAATAAGAAGATATCGAGAGGAGCAAGCACATTATACCAAAGTTTCATGTTACATATTAACGGTGCTAAAGCTGTACTGTAAGAGTTACCAAATAAAAAATGAAAATGTGTATCATCTCCCTACCCTCAGAACCATGAACTAAAAGCTTGGAAAGAAAATGTTGAAACTGACTCATCTGGTTCCAATAAATTCCTAATGGAAAAATGATCCGAGTGGGGGTGATGTCCCATAGGGAAAAAAGATATAGTCATTTTAGTATGAACAAAAAGAACGAGAGAAGAGATAAGGTGAAATACCCTCAACATCCAGGTTGCATTCTCAGCCTCATTCGGATTAGATTTAACATATCTATGGCTGAAGGAACTTCCATTGCGCATGTCAACCTTGTGATCATCTTTTAAATGAGTCACCAAGTATGAAATGCTGCCAAGAACTTTGCATTCAGGTTCAGCATAGGGACAATTGTAGGGTCTAAATGTGCAATGTGATTCATGTTTCAGTTTGCAGTAATAGGGATAGATACCGAAACAACCGAAGGTTTTGTATTTGCAGGGAATTGTGAGAGTTAATGCAACCTTCTCCAGTGCAAGGCATCTTATATTGCCTAGCTCATCTCTGCAGGTTGGGCATTGATTATGAACTTTCGGTTTGCATTCAGCACATAATGTATGGCCATTGTAACACTGCATGCAGAATAAAGGAAATTAATTTTTTTTTTTTAAATGCCAAATTGGTAATACTAGTTGAAGTAGCCTATGAATGAGAACCAGGAAAATTAAATTACAAAGGCAAAAGGTCAAGGATAAAATGGAATCACCAGCCAAACTAAGTTTTACCAAAACAATGGATGGTAATATAAAGCACCTGAAAACAAGCAATATAAAACATATATGATGAAGTGTTTTGCCAAAAAGTAGTAAAACAATTCCTAAAATTTAAATATACAATTAAGGGTTCTATGGAGAATAATTAACAATAGAAATAAGATATTCCTGAATAGGAATCTCACTTTTATGTTTTAAAAACAGGAAGAATAAATTAAATTAGGATCTTGAGTTCCTTCATCTAATATTCCATTCAATTTTATTAGAGAGATATAAAAGTTATCAGACATAAATTGAAATAAATTTCTTAAGCCAGTAAAAAACAACAACTTAACAAATATAGATTACAGCTAGAATTCTTCTGCAGATTTTAGTTCAAGTAAATAAATTAGACAGATTAAACAAAGTACTTTCAAACATTAGAACAAGCACAATAGGTTAGCTATTTTAAGTTCTGCCTATTGGACAACACAAATCAATTTAAACAGACGCAGTGAGAGAGGTTGCAGATCAGACCTGATGAATTGGTGGATACATGGGATCCAAGCAAACCGGGCATTCCAAAAGCTCACGTACACTATTAGCAACAGAAAGAAGATTTGATTTAGGTGAGTGCTGAGCAAGGTCATTGTCATGCTCACTGACTTCCACCATATCCTCATTCTTAGGGGGATCAACAACCTCAAGGTTCTCTCTCATATCATCATGGTAAGTAATCTCAGGTGCCATAAAGACAGAGTACTATGGCCTGCTCAGAAGTTAGCCTTATCCATATAAATTTATTGAAAATGAAAAAAGTATCCAACATGAATCACTTTTAACACGAATGACGACACAAGAATAAGCTACATAGCTCTACATTACATCCAGGGTCAGCTATAATCTGGAAACAAACGAAAGGATCCTAACAAATAATTAATGCTTAAGACGACAGCAAACTGGAACCAAGGAGAGTATATCTAAAAAATTATCTTTGCTCTTTGATAATTGGTTGTTAACAAACTCACGTAAAAGCCATGAGCAATGAACATAAGATTTTAAAAAGAACTTCAACAAAGTTGAGATCGGAAAATGTAAAATATAGGTAGTGAATATTGATTTATATGGGACACCAGGCTACAAATATTATGCCCCGACAAAGGGTAGCAACTTTAGCATGCAGAAAAAAAAAATCAATTATTGTTATTATGGACCACCGTTTCTTTCAGCTTAGTGATAAGAACAACTGGTCAAAGTTGCCTAACTTCTCTCTTGTCTGTACCCGAAGCTGCTCCTGTTCAGGCCATTTGGGTGTTTCTCAGGGAAACAACTGTGCAACAAAAATAGATTTGGGAGTTCAAGAAACGTTGATTTCATATTTGTTCTTAGGGTCAATAATGCAGATGCCATTTGGAATTAAAACATTGGAAAGGTACGACACGTGTTGACTTATTTCATCATCATGGTCGTAATCGACTACAAGTGATATTAGGTGGCGCTGCAAGAGACCGGAGTAGATAAAAAATCTGTTCGGCAACGAAACAATAAAGGAAGGCAGATTCAAACTCTGGCAGTCTGGTGTCAAGTAAAAGCTGGATAATGATACATGCCCTTCTAGAAACTTTCTCACTTCAACATAGGTTGGAAATCGAGCAAAACTTCCATCTAAATGAAATCCAAATCACAAAGACTAAGAAAGTGAACTTAAAAGGAAGTCGAAGTGTGCACGATTCCCAACAGATCAAATCGTCAAACAATTCAAAAAAAGTTACAAAAAACTCTTTTCCGCAATCCACGACAAGTTACCCTAAGAAGAGACGAACTCCGCAAAAATAAATCATCGAATAAAATCCTCCACAAAACGTGAAAACACTTAAAATTCAGAGAGAGAGAAAAAACGAAATTGATGCGAAGTGAAGTAGCAACAGATTTACTCAAAAAATGAAAGAAAGAAAAAAAACAAGGATCCTACATTAAGAGACATAAAACCTTCCGAATCGAACACAAATCTCCCGCGATCCCGGCCTCTGAAATCAACAAGAGAAAGGAGACGAACTGAGAACGTACCTCACAGAAGAGAAGAAGAAGAAGAAGAAGAAGAAGCAGCGATCAAGCGCGACGGCCAAAGACAAAAACCGGCCTCCGTCTTCGGCCCTCGCCCCAACACCCCTCTCTCTCTCGCTCTCCCCTTCCAAGGAATTCTCAATGGGAAGCCATCGACTGGCACCGAATTCGAACTAAAGCCGGGTCCGTCACCCGCTCCTCTCTCTCTTTCTTCTCCCCTCTCGCTCGCATACACGCAACGCAAATGCGTTAAAAATTAAAAAAAAGGAGACGATTACGTAGATATCCCTATCCTATTTTTATTTCTTTTAACCGTACAAATGAGAGGGGAATGCAATCCACTATTCCGTCTTGTACAGTATGTTATGCTGGGCTATAATGTTGCGGCCTAATAGCACAATATAGTAGCCTAATAAATTAGCTAAACTATATAGCTAATAAAATTTGATTCATCAATGTAACATACGAGAATATATTCGGCCTAATAAATTTGTTAAACTAGAAAGCTAATAAAAAGTGATTCATCGAGAATGTGTAAGAATAGAAAGCTGAGTTGGAGATGATGAGATCTAGCTTGCTTATAATAAACCTCACGTAAACTTCAAAATATACCAATAAATAAATTCGACTAAATCTAAAATAATCACTTACAATTCACATAACAATGAAAAAAATATTAATAAACATTGCTTTAACGTCAAGATGCTAGAATTAAAGCACTGTCGCTCTGCATTATTTCAAGAAGAAGCGAAAAGAAAAGAAAAGAAAAGAAAAGAAGAAAAGGTCGTTCCACTCTAGAGATGAAGAGTAAGATCGATATCATCATCCACATCATCTACTTCATCTTCTTCGTCCAGGATATTAAGATCAGTCGTCGTCGTCGTCCTCGTTCTGGTCATTCCTTTTGCTTGTGATGATGTCTCTCCTTCAGAAGAATCAGCGGTTGATACGAACAGAGTGTATCTCAGTTGATCGTAGTTCTTCTCGTTAGATTTGAAAGCTTCATAACCATCTGCAGAAGCTTCATAAGCTTCATAACCATCTGCAGAAGCTTCATAAGCTTTTGCTTGGGAAGCACTTGAAGTTGACCTGGAAAAGTTCATGCCCGAGAGAGCAGGGAAGAAGGGGACATTGGACTTGGCTTTCCTGACCGCAGCAGCTCTCTCCTTCCTATGGCTATTCTGATGACCACCCAACGCCTGCTTGTTCGTGAAGACTCTATCGCAGTACTGACAGCAAAATCCTCTCTTTTCTTCCATTAAATATTTCTCCACCTCCTCCGTATTAGCCATTTTATACAACTTCAAAGAGTTGATCTAAAGGCAATACAGTAATAAACATGAGTGCAGATTAATACTGATGGAAGGTGGAAACAAATGGATTGACTGACCTTAACTCGGGGTAACCCCAACTAAAAAAATCTTAAAAGAAAAGGAGAGGAAACAAAAAAAGAAGAAGGAATGCTACTCGTAATGGAAACAACTAGATCAATTACAAATAACTGTAGTTTAAAGTAAGAGGATTCTTACCAGGTTAAGTTATATCAATCTAGGAGTGTCTCAGCATCATCTTCTGCTACCTCGTCTCCAACTAATGTTGCCCGGATGCTGGAAATGGTTTTGTATATATACATATATAAAGAAAGAGGAGGAAAGAAAATAAGGTTAAAGGGAAAGACATGATTGGAAGAGGAGAATAAAACATTTAGAATGGAAATAGCTTAATGAGATAACAAGCAAGAGTTTATAGTTACTTGATTTGACTAAAATTATGCAATGGTTGGTCCACAATTATGCACTAAAATATTATATACAATCTGTATAAGCATCTGTTGTTAGAGGTAAGAAATAGAAACGAGTGATTAAATTAGTACATGACATGTATATATTGTTCTGTGTAATTTAAATTAAGATGGTTAAAATTTTTAAGTTATTTTTGTAAGAAAAAAGTGGTAATAAAAGTTAATATTAGATATCAAAGTAATGCGTATAAAGTGCTTGTTAATCTGATTAGAGTGTGGGGGTACAAAGACTTACTGAATTCTAAAAATATATTAAGGGATAGGAAATGATTTTATATTTTTTTACCTCGTTATTATTCCTAGCTAATTTGGTTCAAAACTTAGATGGCCAACAAATAAAGTAGGTTATGTGATTAGCCAATCTATTGGGGAAGGAATATGAAAGGAAAGAACAGATGAGGGTCATCATTTGCTGAGTCAGCATGCAAATATGAAACAATAGATAGGCTAAAAAGGAAAGGAGAAATAAAAGGTAAATTATAAAAAAAATTAGGCGCTAAAAATAACATGCTTATCATAAATTTAAATTACCTTCTTGTTATTATTATTTTTTTGTCCATTTGTACATCAAATATCCATGCAACAAGATGGTTAGATGGATATGGATAAAGTCCTTCCATTATGCGTCTTTTGAGAATAATAAACTTTAATTTTCAATAATAGTTTTTAAAATAATATTTTGAAGATATTAGTAATTAAATAGATAAATATAATATAATATTTACTTAATAGAAAACTTATATTGTAAGTTAATATTCAAAACAACCGTAGTATAAAAAAATAAAAAAATAAAAAATATTAATATCTTATATTTAACTTAGCGTGCCACTATAATATACTAATTCATACAGTTATTTATTATATCACCTAATTTAATCTTGAATATAAATAAAAATAATAATAAAATTTAAACTTATGTGATTAATTAATGTATATACCAGTAATAATAATCAGTAATGTTTGATCCATTCATTATAAATTTTAAAGTATAAGATATAAAATTTATTAAAAATGTATAATTATAATATTAAATATAATTTGTTCAATCTATGTAAATTTTGAAATACCTAATTCAATAAAAAAAATATTTCCATAAAACTTATAGACATAAATTAATTTAAATGTTGATGATTTAAATAACTAAATAAACGATAATTAGTAATTCGATCAGACGGGCTCCGTCGAACCGAATCCAAAATCTTCGACCCAAAATGGCACCCACATGGGCAGCCCAATGACGGCGCAGATTTGTTAAACCCACAAGTGTTGGAATATTTATATATATGTATATATACTGAAACGTAAACCCTAAATTTTTCTTTCGCCTCCACGCTAAACCCTAACGACAACTTCTCTATTTCTTCCCCTTCGGCTGGCGGACGGGAACTGCTCTCTCCCCTCCGCCTGCTCGAAGTTTTTGATCCTTCGTGTCGATCGCCGCCATGGCGCTCTACCTCCTCTTTGAGTCGTCCTCCGGCTACGCTCTCTTCCACGCCTACGGCCTCGACGAGATCGGCGAGAACATCGAGGCCGTCCGCAACTCCATCCTCGACCTCAACCGCTTCGGCAAGGTCGTCAAGTTAGTCGCCTTCCAACCCTTCTCCTCCGCCCTCGACGCCCTCAACCAATGCAACTCCATCTCCGAAGGCGAGTTCTAGAAATCCAATATCGCTTACCTGTTGTGTTTCCCCTTATCCCAGCGTGTTGATAGAGGTTTTTTTTTTTCTCCTGCGGGTTTTTTCAGGGATTATGACGGAGGAGTTAAGGAACTTCTTGCAGATGAATCTTCCGAAGGTAAAAGATAGCAAGAAGGCAAAGTTCAGTCTTGGCGTCGCAGAGAATAAGATTGGGACTAGCATCTTCGAGTCGACTAAGATTCCTTGCCAGCATGGCGGATCTGTGCCCGAAATCCTTCGTGGCGTGCGGTTGCACTTCGATAGTTTTATCAAGGACTTGAAGGTTGGAACATAGATTATGCTTTTGGAGTGTCCCAACTTTGCAATATGAAATTTTGGTTTGATTGATCTTGTAATTATTTCTTCTGTTTAAAGCCATCGGACTTGGAAAAGGCTCAGCTCGGTCTGGCACATAGTTATAGCAGAGCCAAGGTGAAGTTCAATGTCAATCGGGTGGATAACATGGTGATTCAGGCTATTTTTCTACTTGATACAATGGACAAGGATATCAACACCTTCTCAATGAGAGTCAGGTGTGTTTGTTTTCATTTCATTTTATGTTAGAATTATATAGGAGTTGTGTGGGTCATGGGACATAAATGTAGCCTCTTAACTATATCAACCTTTAGCAAATGCTATTTCACGTCAGAAGTAAATTTTCTTTTGTGATATTGTGGAGGATGATGTAGCCCAAGTTCGAAAGACATCCAAAAATGGTTGCTCTCAGCTACTCAGATCATGTATCTTCTCTGCTAGTCTGGTTAGGTAGTGCTGCCAATGGAAACTAGGTCACAAACATTGTGATTAACTATAAATATGGGAACTAGTGGATTATTGGTTAGAAATTTAATGAGACATTCAAATACTGACTTTTTTGAGTCAAAAACTTTGACATTGTATTGTACACTGCAGACAGTTCAGAATTAGGTGTTATGTCATTAATAATAATTAAAGATCTTATTGGCTGGTCTTTGAGTTTGACTATTTATCAACCAAAATTTCCGATGGGAATAAACAGTATGATGAAAAGGTTTATTTGCATTGTTCAGGGCTATCAAATTCCAGTAGCTTGAATGAAATAAGATACAAGTTTTGGTTGGTCTTTGATAATTAAAGATACAGTTCAGAATTAGGTGTTATGTCATTCATAATAATTAAAGATCTTATTGGCTGGTCTTTGAGTTTGACTATCTATCAACCAAAATTTTCGATGGGTATAAACAGTATGATGAAAAGGTTTATTTGCACTGTTCAGGGCTATCAAATTCCAGTAGATTGAATGAAATAAGATACAAGTTTATGCCATGCCCTTTTTCGTCCATGCATCAATTATCTAGTTCTAACCTTTTTAGTAGTTGGACTTGAGCAAGCCTTCTTAATGGGTTTCTTTTCCTTATTTTCATGGGTTTTACATGTCTATTCTAACTAAAACATTTTTGCAGAGAGTGGTATTCATGGCATTTTCCAGAACTCGTCAAGATCATCAATGACAATTATCTTTATGCCAAGCTTGCCAAGTTTGTGGTGAATAAGGCGGAATTATGTGAGAGTCACATTCCTGCTTTGGCAGACATAGTTGGTGATGAGGACAAAGCGAAAGAGATTGTAGGAGCAGCTAAGGCATCCATGGGTAGCAATCGAATGACACCAATTCTATCTTTTAATCTATATGAATTGTAATTAATTTATTGTTCTCTTTTTGCAGGACAGGATCTGTCTCCAATTGATTTAATTAATATCCAACAGTTTGCTCAGCGTGTTATTAATTTGTCTGAATACCGGAAGAATCTCCATGAATACCTTGTTACGAAAATGAATGATATTGCACCTAATCTTACTTCTCTGATTGGTGAAATTGTTGGGGCTCGTTTGATATCTCATGCAGGGAGTCTTACAAATCTAGCCAAGGTCCCTGCATCTACTCTCCAGATACTTGGTGCAGAGAAAGCACTTTTCAGGTTCAAATTATTTCCTAATAAATTCTGCACTAATATATTGTATGGCTCATCTGTAATTTGGTTATTGTTCCTAAACAAACTTTTGAGACAAGTCAACTTTTTGGAAACTTGACTGGATGTTGTCATTTATTGCTGGGATTCTTCCATTTTACTATATTCATTTTTTTTTGTCTCCTTATATGATAGAGCCCTCAAAACTCGAGGGAACACTCCAAAGTATGGGCTCATATTCCATTCCTCTTTTATTGGTCGAGCATCTGCTCGGAACAAGGGACGTATAGCACGTTATCTTGCGAACAAGTGTTCTATTGCATCCCGTATCGACTGTTTCTCTGGTGAGTCTTAGATTGATGTTTGCTCTACTCTTTACCATATCGACATTCTGCAATTCTAACTATAATAAATCAACTGCAGAGATGAGTACTACTGTTTTCGGACAAAAATTGCGGGAGCAGATTGAAGAGAGACTCGACTTTTATGACAAAGGTGTTGCACCTCGTAAGAATATTGATGTGATGAAAGTTGCCATTGAGAGTGCGCTGAAAGATGCCTCCAATGATGATTCTGGTGAGTAACCAAAGTTCGCCTTCTTATAAAACGAAGTTACTTTTTTACAGTTTTAGTTAATCCTGCTTGACCTTACTGGGTAGTTAAAATACCTGAGTTTGGTGATGCTACTGACTGGACATCAGGTCGCATATGATGCATTACTTCATCCCATATAATTTTATGAATGCCATTACAGGTTGTCTGATTGTTCAGTTATTAAATTTGTTTGTGAGCAGATGGACAGCAGAAAGATGAAGTTTCCGTGAAGAAAAGTAAAAAGAAAAAAAACAAAGGCGAGAACGTAGATGACGAACCCATACCCATGATGGAGGATAAACCTAGCGAGGTTGCAGATGTTGCCTCCATCGAGCCAGAAACCCAAAAGAAAAAGAAAAATAAGAACGAGCTAAAGGAGCAACTACAAAATGAAGTGCTGCCTGCGTTGAATGGTAATGGTATTGAACAAAATGAAACGGCCAAGAAGAAAAAGAAAAAGAATCATGCTGACTTAGAGGGTGACGTTGCCGTCCAAATAGCAACTGAAGTGAAGAAGAAGAAAAAGAAGAGTCACGAAGACTTGGATAACGACGGCGATGTCGAAATGGCGACTGAAGGGAAGAAGAAAAAGAAAAAGAAGATGAAAGGCCAAGATGAATAGGAGTTTTCTTGGACTTTACTTGAGTAGTGGATTCAGAAGCCTTCATCCCTCATTTTGTCTACGAAAGGACACCTTTAATTCCATTAGTTTTTGCCTTTGTATTTTGAACATTTTAGTAGTGATCTACTCTCTGTTGTATCTTTTATTATCTTTCGTCCCTACAATGCGCCGCTCCAGACTGAAATTACTGCCTCCGATATATGGTTGATTAAGAAAAAAATTTGCTAAAAAAATCAAAATTTTTGTTGTTTCGCTCCTTTTTCTTGGGCAGGTGATCTATATTTAATTTTTTGGATTTGGTAATAATGTGATCTACAGCACGTCTGGCGAGCATAAGCTTATATGATGCTTCAATGATGAAGGTGCAATTAGTTCAACTGATTAATGTTTTTTCTAATTCTTGTGATGCATAGCCCAATCTTGTACACCTTTTTTCAAAAATTCTTTTGTCGATTCCAAATATTTTTTTAGAAGTGTGTCATTCTTAATCTCTTAATCAGGAGTTTTCTTTTTCAAATTTAGAAGAATATTTATTATAAAGGTATTCAAACTTGTTGGTCTCACCCATCTTCTCGTTTTCCCGCTTATTTTTTGGCCAGAACCCTCCTTACTCACAAAAACCCTCACTGTCTCGCTCGAATTCGATCTCGATCCGTCGTTCGATGGCTCCCCCCTTCGTCTTCCCGTCCGATCTCAAGGACCTCGAGGACTCCGACGACGGCCTCCCCCTCCGCGTTGACGCCCCCGTCGAGATCTCCTCCCTTCGCCCCTCCCAAGTCGAAGAGCTCGTTAAAGGTTAGCGCAGTCCCCCCGCCCTCTCCTCCCTTCTCGCCGCCGCCTCCTCCTAAAGTTGGCCTGATTTGTTGGTTTCCGAAAGGTGTCGCCTTTGACCTATCCGACCGCGAGCTCTTCTGCGTCGAGGAGCAGGACGTCTTCGACCGCGTCTACTCCCTCGTCCGCCGCTTTGCCCTTCTGCCTCCTTCCTCCAAGTTTAACCTGGTCGAGACCCTCCGCTCCAACCTCAGCGTCCTCCTTCCCAACGTCGACTCTCTCTCGCGAGCCCCCCGCTTGTCACCGTCGCCGTCCTCCTCCCCAGGCGTTGTCGCCGATGTGGTCCCGGACATCGCGACTCGCATCGCTTCCCACCGCAATGCCCTCAAGATATACACCTTTTTCCTCTTCACTATTGCTCTTGCTGAGGAGGCCTCTAGCTCAGATTCCTCTGTTGCCACCTCCAAGGTGCGATTTTGCGATCAACCGGAATGTCTTTTGTGCTCGTTTTTCTATTTTCGGTGAAAATGACACTCTGCTGTTCCTGCATTAGGTTGGCATCTCTGGTCGGAAGAAGAATCCTATATACACGTGGAATTGGGAGGCACAGAGGGGTCGGATTGTCAGTTTGATTGCAAACTCTTTGGAGATCAACCTCTCTTTGCTCTTTGGATCGAGTGATCTTGATGAGAATTATCTATCATTTATCTCCAAGTAATCATCTTCTCTATTCTCAAACCTAATGGGACCATAATTTTATAAGACCCCGTTTTAAATTAATAACGAGGAAGTTTTCTCATTGCAGGTGTGCTTTCAGTTTATTTGAGAATCAGGCATTGTTGAAGGATGCAGATACTAGAGAAGGCCTAGGACGTATAATAGGCACTGTTTCGACAAAGTACCAGAGAACTGCACAATCATGTGCATCAATCCTGCACCTGATTTACAAGTTTGACTATACTGTTCCACACCTTGCAGAATTGGTTGCTGCGGCTGAAAAAAAATACAGTGACGGTTGCCTAGCAGCCTCTCTTATTAGAGAGATTGGTCGGACAGATTCAAAGGACTATGTGAGGGATGGTGTTGGAGCAGAGAACATAGGGAGATTTTTGGTTGAGCTTGCTGATAGATCTCCAAAGCTTATGTCCACAAATGTTGGGGTTCTGGTTCCTCATTTTGGTGGGGAGTCTTATAAAATCAGAAATGCTCTTATTGCTGTCTTAGGAAAGCTGGTTGCTAAGGCATACAAAGATGTGGAAGGTGATGTTAGTTCCAAGTGTATGCGATTGAGGGGAAAACAGGCTATGTTAGAAATACTTCTCGAACGATGCAGGGATGTCTCAGCATATACAAGAAGTCGGGTTTTGCAAGTTTGGTCAGAACTTTGTGAAGAACGTGCTGTATCAATTGGGCTCTGGAATGAGGTAGCATCGGTGGCTTCAGGAAGATTGGAGGATAAGAGTGCCATGGTGAGGAAATCAGCATTGCATCTGCTTATCACCCTCTTGCAGCATAACCCATTTGGACCACAACTCCGTGTCACAGTCTTTGAGGCGACACTGAAGAAGTTCAAAGAGAAGTTGCAGATGATGGACCCTTCCAGCGCTCCAGGGAACAATCACGAGGATGATGATTTGCTCGATGGACTTGCAGTGGAGCAGGGAGAAAGTGTCAGTGACAGCTGTTTGACTTCTAGTCAAGAGCAGCAACAGACACAAGCATTCGCTCCAGAAATTGGTAATTTAGAACAGACCAGAGCATTGGTAGCCTCACTTGAGGCGGGTCTTCAGTTCTCTCGCTGTATTACTTCTTTAATGCCAACTTTGGTTCAGCTATTGGCTTCCTCTTCTGTCACTGATGTGGAGAATACCATCCTTCTTCTGATGAGATGCAGACAGTTTCAGATTGATGGTTCAGATGCATCACTTCTAAAAATGTTTCCATTGGTAACTATCAGTAAATATCCATGTTAGATTGATTCAACTTCTTTGAAAAACTAATTTAGTCTGATATGTCCTCACATATTCTATTATCTTTGAACTTTACAGGTATTTTCTCAAGACAAATCTATATATGAGGCTGTGGAAAATGCATTTATTACAATATACATAGGAAAAAATCCCGTGGAAACTGCTAGAAATCTGTTGAACCTGGCAGTTAATTCTAGTATTGGTGATCTTGCGGCTTTGGAGTTTCTAATTAGTTCTTTGATGTCCAAGGGGGAAATTTCTGCAAGCACAGTATGCACTTTTCCATCATATGTAGCTTGCTCTGTTCTTTTGAGTTACAATTCAGCTTGAATAATTACCTGAAAATGGAACGTCGACCTCTTGGTATGCATAGTCAGCATTATTTAATCTCATGGATGCTTATATTAGTTATAGTCACAGTTTCCAGTCATTACCGAGATTGTAGTGGTCTCCGAGTGGATCATATGTGCTGGTGGCATGATTTTTTTTAAAAAGTTATAATTAAAAGATATAGAATAAATATTTTTAGGTACCGAGGGCTTACAAGGTCATTATGGATTTTTGCAATTTTTTAAAAAAGAACGTGACACAACTCCACTGATGCGTACTGCATGGTACGTATCCCGTGCAGAGGCATGCAGTATCCGAGCACGGAGCCGCTTGTGCGGACTGAGGCATGTCATGTAGATTGACAGGTTTTGGTTGATCCTCATATCGCTCTATGGATGGACCGGTAAATATCAAGCATATTGGAGCGATATGCCCGGCATTTGAAAATCTTGGTTATATTATTTGTTTGTCAATGTAGTTAACTTAATGCATATTAAATTTGAGATAATTGGAGTTAGTTTGATCAATCTAATAGGATGTTTCTTTTTTTTTCTTAGTCAGTTATACAGTTGCAACTTTAGTTTTGGCTCTCAGCCAAGAGTGAAGTATGAGGTATTTTTTCTCTCACAGCTATTAGGACCCATATCAGGGATCAGCGAAGATTGAATAAAAACCTGTTGGTACTAGTTTAAGAATACCCAGCAACCTGCATTGTTGAAACTGCCTGACCTTGCCTTGAACTCATTTCTTTCTTTCTTCACACTCTGAGGAAACTAGCTTTCGTGTTTACTACTGACAAACCTTCTTGCCTCTACAGATCTCAGCCTTATGGGATTTTTTTAGCTTCAATGTCAGTGGAGTAATTGCAGCACAAAGTCGTGGTGCTCTGTCAATCTTGTGTATGGCAGCAAAATCATCTCCAGGCATTCTAGGTTCCCATTTGCAAGATATTATTGATATTGGTTTTGGACGATGGGCTAAGGAGGAACCTTTGCTTGCAAGAACTGCATGTATTGCTCTTGAAAGATTGTCCGAGGAAGACAAGGAAAAGCTCAGAATCACTAGCAACAAGGTTTTTAATGCTCTATATAGCTTAATAACTGGTTTCTGGATCCCAGATAGCATTTGGTATGCTGCTGCTGACAAAGCCATAAACACTATATATTCACTTCATCCGTCACCTGAAGCTTTTGCAGCTGATATTGTGAAGAAGTCCCTCAGCTCTGTTTTCAGTTGCAGCAGACGAGATGAAATTAACAATGAAGCTTCGAATGGTCCTACCAACGTCATGTCCACAGTGCCTGCAGCACAGCTGGGCAGATTCTTGTTCATTGTAAGCCATGTTTCACTTAGTCAATTGGTGTATATAGAATCCTGCATCCGGAAAATTCGGAGACAAAAACTGAGGAAAGAAAAGTTAAAGGCCGAAATGCAAGTGGTCAATAGTGGTTTGGCTAAAGAAGATGAGGTGAGATTTCAGTTCCTGGAACTCCGCCCTGCTTGGCTATACTATTTTAGTGACAGGATTTATTATTCAGTTTTCCTCATAATCTGAAGAACCTGGCAGTTGTCTAACTTTTGAGGCAATCACAGGTGCAAGGTATAAATGCTGAATTGGGCCTTGGTGCATCTGAAGATGCACTAATTGACACACTGTCAGAGAGGGCTGAGAAAGAAATTGTTTCTGGTGGATCTATTGAGAAGAACCTCATTGGATACTGTGCCCCTTTTGTCTCGAAGCTTTGTAGAAACTTGAATTTAATGCAAAAGGTGACTGGTTAGGCTTAATTTTCCATGCTTTTAGTTTTGAGGTTAAAATAATATTATACGAGGATATGCATCGCATTGTGCACTTGCTAGATTTATCTCCTCTAACTTCAGGTGTTTCTGGCTGTCCCCTAGTTTCCTGAACTGCAGGCTTCTGCAATGCTTGCTTTATGCAGACTAATGATTGTCGATCCAGACTTCTGGTAGAAATTAAATTTATCTTCTTAATTATATTTAAGTTTATACTGCTTTTCTGCTTTTAATGACATGTAAACATTAAAACTGAAACTTTCAGCGAATCAAATCTTCAGCTTCTGTTCACTGTTGCGGAAAGTGCTTCCTCAGAAACAGTTCGTTCCAATTGTATAGTTGCTCTTGGTGATTTGACAGTTCGTTTTCCAAACCTTGTTGAGCCTTGGACTGAGAATATGTATGCTCGGTTAAGAGACCCTTCAGTATCTGTGAGGAAAAATGCTGTCTTGGTTCTGTCTCATCTCATACTGAATGATATGATGAAGGTGCTGATATCTTATATCTTTCTTAAGTTCTTCCGCTGCTCTGATTTAACTTAATTTTAAACTCTTCATCAGGTCAAGGGTTACATATATGAAATGACAATGCGGATCGAAGATGAGGATGAAAGAATATCTAGTCTTGCTAAATTATTCTTTAACGAGTTGTCAAAAAAAGGTTCCACTGCGATGATGCCTATTGATTTTGCCGGATAGATAAGATGTCATTCTTCATTCTGATATTTTTCTTCTTGTGCATGCAGGAAGCAATCCGATATATAACCTACTTCCTGACATCCTCAGCAGATTATGCAATCAGAACATCAAGGAAGAGTCTTTTTACAACATAATGCAATTCTTGATTAACTCTATTAAGAAGGTTTGCTGCTTGCAATGCTCTTTGCCACATCATTCGTGCTGGTTTTTCTCACGGTCTGTAATTTCTCTTAGGACAAGCAAATGGAAGCTCTTGTCGAAAAGCTGTGCATTAGGTTCAGTGGAGTTACTGGTATGCGTGCCCACACCTGTATTTATGATCGTTCAAAACTTCCATTCTTTTATTTGTCTAATATGGATTTTTTTTCCTCCCATCTAGTAATGTCATTCTGAACGTCATTAGAATTGTCGATTTCTTTTTTGGTTGGTATTTTAAGACGTGCCAAAAGATTCTTTAGTAACACCTGGTATATTATTGCTGATATCTTTCAATAATACTGCATTTAGGCAGTGCTAAGTACATGAAAATTAGGCTTTCAATATCTTGATGAGAACCAATCGAATGCAAGTTCAACAAGTTAATCTTGTCAGCAATAATCGATGTTGTACTTATGTTTAGACCTGTTTCTATTATTTTGAAATAGTCACGCTGAGTGTGCTTACTGTCCTCCTGTTACAGATAGCAACCAGTGGAAGCATATTGCTTATTGTCTTTCTCAGCTAACTTTCAGTGAAAGGGGAATAAAAAAGCTTATTGAGTCTTTTAAAGCATATGAACATGCTTTATGTGATGATGCTGTTATGGATCATTTCCGAGCCATCATTGGCAAGGTAATTTCTCACATCTTCTTTATTTCTGGCGACATTTTTCTCCTTATCAATTAGCAATTTATTTTGGAATACGATCATTTTCTCTGCTGATTGGTAGTTCTTTGTATTATGTTTTCAACATACCGTCTACAATTCTGATGAATTACTCCTTTTTTTGTAAAAAAATACTAATTAGTGCAAAAAGTTTGGAAAAGCTGAGATGAAATCCTGCATTGAGGAATTTGAAGAGAAGCTTAACAAGAATCATACAGAAAGAAAGGAACAGGAAAACACTGCCAGAAATGCTCAAGTTCATCAACAAAAAATTGGCAACCTTGATGGCTTTCTGGCCAACGACAAAAGTTGTATTGAAAATTCTAATCAAGGTAATCACTGGATAGTATTTTTGTATATCACTGCAGAATCTTATAGTTCACTTCAATTTTGTTTATGTAACTGTTTTTCCCTTATTGCTCATGGTTCTTGGGTGCCAATATATCGCATGATGTAGTGTGATTGAAGTGGTCCAACTCATAAACGTGTAATAACCGTATCACAATTATATTTTAAATGGATATCTTTGTACAGCTTGTACTCCCGACACAATAGATATCCAAATCCTATTTATATATAAGGGAAAGGATTTAAAGCTTCAAGGAACTGACTTTTAGATTCGAATTCTGATAGTTAATAAATTGTGGTTTATTTTTAATCCATAAATTGTTGCAACTCTCTGGCTTTTGCTGTAAATTAACAAATGACTTTTCTTTGCCAACAGGAGGTCAAATATTTAATCCTTCAGTAGATGGCGAAGTTGTTCCGGCTGGGAACTCTTTTCCTGGAGCGGAAGATGCAAATTCAGAAGAAAGTTGTGTTTCTAGTGTTGCAAAAGAATGTAAAGCAGATGATTTGGAGGTTCAATCTCCAAAAACCTCTCAAAAAGGTGATTTAGATTGTTTATGTCATTAAAATCATCAGCTGGAAACTCAGAAAGCTTCTGCACATGGCTGCGTTGGCAGGTTTCTCCAAATCAAAAGTGAGGAAAGTCAATGGGTCAGCAACACATGATCGAATGGGTACTGCTCCCAGGAGAACCCGCTTAAATCGAAGGTTCTGTTCTACTGCTTTAGTTTTTTTGTTTTTTCGTATAATACAATTCAAAACGCACAAGTAAATGCTTGTTGCTTTATCTGTGAGACCCTCCGCAGGAATAGTCCTCCATACTTTACCAATGCGTCCAGAGTGAACTGAATATTACCATCCTCCAATTTTTATTATCTATCTATCCAGTTAGATTCATAGTTAATAATTGAATTACAACAAGGTAAATTGGCAGATGGAGTCTCTATATAAGTGATTCTATGTTTTTAGTTAGTTGTTCCATGAGAATAATTAATCCCTTTGCAAGTACTCACTACTAACTATTGCATTCAGGAAAATTAGTTCTTTTGATGCACAATTACTCAATCATTCGATTCACTATCTAGATTTATCCATTGCAATGGGCAAACATCACTAGCTGATTTGATCTATTTCTTCTATGAATCAGATAGCCGGGTCGGATATCAGAATCAGCTCTGTGTTTCCTGCATGTAAGAATGCAAGGATGGCTTCCTTGTGCTTGAATGTTTGATGCTTCAGTTCTTCAAAGTTTGGATTGAAGGTAAAATCTTGTGTGACCCGGAATTCCTTAATGCAATGTTGTATGTGGGTGTAGGAAGTAACAGATCATATTGTACATCTCTTGCAAAATGATACCACCATCTGTGCAAGTTCCAATATCTGGAGAGAAATCCAGAGACAAATACACAAGGACTAGCAATTAGGAGTGTAATATGTGTGTTTTTTGGGTTGGGTTGGGTTGGGTTGGGTAGAATGTTTTAGATTGTGTTATACTTCCAACCAAATTATTGTTGAAGATATAATTCCTACCTTTATTAAATGAGCTTCAACACCTAGTTCAATCTCATTAAATGCATTGGATTTGTTTTGATTTAGTACCCATAAATTAGTACATATTATAAGTTAATGCTGCTTTCTAGATGAAATTGACTTCTGACAATTTCTCATCAGGTCTCCAATTTTTTTTTATAAACCCATATGGAGAATTAAATTGTTAGAATTGAAGATTCAACTGCTTGAACATCAACATTTTGCAATCTTTGTCAAAGATATGGAAGATCCTGTCCTTGGATTTCATTAATTGTTTTTATTCGGTCAATGATTCGCACAATTTGGAGTCCACTCATTGACTGCGACTCCTATATATATATATATATATATTAGCAGTAAATTGTTCTTCAAATCAAACTGATAGCTAAATAATTTCTCGATGACGAGACATTTTGGGATCACATCATCGTATCTTCTTAGAGAGGTTAAGAGAGAAAAAAAGAGAGAACAAGAGTCAGATAACATTGCATCCAACCTAAGATACGCATGAGGTTGAAAATTATATCCATTTAAAGAACATGGTATGCTGCAATTTTACGTAAAATAACTTCTTTTTTTTACTAAGTGAAAATTTATTTAATTAAAATAATTAGATTCTGTAGATAAGATGTACGCTCAACTGGTTTTTGTGCAATTGAATTCTTAATAAGATATATAATATCTAAAATAGTTTTATAATGATAATAACATTTTTTTATATAATAATAATAATAGATTTCATGATTTTATAAGTGAGATTAGAGTGGTAAGATTTTATTAGTGAGATTATGGTTTAATAGACATGGAGTAAATAATAATAATAATAATAATTTTTACTTTTAGATTTTTGATTATTTTCTTAAATATTTTTATTTTAATTAGGTGTGGTACTTTAAAATATACAACACAAAGTAACCTTTTTATTTATTTTACTAGGGGAAGACTATGAACACTTCCTCACTCTTTTAAGTAAAATGTTAATTTTCAAACTACACTGAAGATAAGGTAAAAGAGGATAAACTAAGCGTGTGAAGAAGTCATGAAAGAGGGGGATGTATTAAAAATTGGATTCTGCTCCTTATTCCCCCCACAGTTGACTCAATTATTTTTTTAAAAAAAAAGCAAAGGAAAGAAAAAAATATTGACCCTTTCCTTCCTTTGATGCCATGGTCAATTTAACAACAGGAGGATCATGATGGTGTGAGCTGTGCAAAGAGCAACTAATCAATATATATATACATATAAATCCTAAAATAAGATATATGGAAGATATAAAGAAGGCGTGCAAAGATTTGGTATTCTATTTTTTGCTATAATTTTTTTTTTTTTTGTGGGGAGATCTTGGAGCGCATTAATCTTGTGCTACCTGCTTGATGAGCATGATTCATCATATCATATCACTTTGCGGGGGAGGATATAAAAGTGTGATGTCTAAGGATTTGGTTTCTTCTCCTCCTCCTCCTTGTGATAATTATTATTATTCTTGGTATCCTCTTTGGCCCACCAAAAAGCCAGAAAAGAGTGCACAAGAAAATGATGGAGAGAGAAAGATGAGATTTTGCTTCAGATCATGTTTTTTTTTTCTTTCTTTTCAAAATTCTTATTTGGTTCAACTTTAAAATTACCTGACATAAAGAAATAATTTCCTCATTCATTTTTCCAACTCACTGGATATCATTTATTCTATTTATATTTGAACTAAACCATCTTTCCAAGCAATGATTTTAAGCAGAATCTGAGACCATTGTTAGGAGAACTACTTCTCAGTAAAGGAAAAAAGAAGAAGAAGAGAAGTCAATTGTTATGCTTGCACATGTGATTTCATTGTGGGGAAAAAATAAATAACAAAGGCAAAGGCTGGGGCCCCTGCTGACGTCAGAGAATCTTGACACCAGATTTTGGGTGGGGTCCATCTCTCCCCACCAAGAATCCAGATTTGCTCATGATAAATAAACTATTAATTTTGCTTACCATCACAATTAAGTAAATTAGCTTAAAATAATTTTAGGTGAATCAAACTTGACTTTATTATTTTTTGATAGAAGGTCAGTTAAGATGATCTCTCTCAGGCATAGAAATTAAAAGAAAAGAAAAGGGGGGGGGGGAGGTACTTTTTTAGATAAATTGCCCCAAAGAAGATTGATATCATGTCATAATATATGCATTTGCATTTAGAGAGGGGGGGGGGAGAGAGAGAGACAGGTTGAGTGAGAGAGATTTTGTTTGGAAAAATGAGAGATACGGTTGATATCTGGTCAGATCTTGCTTTCCAAGAGTTGGGATTTGGTGGGTTGGATGGTTGTTTATATTTCATTCCCTTCTTCCTGAGGGTGGAAGGGAGAATCCATTTTTGAGCTGGAAGAAGGAAAAGAAGTAAGTAGAAAGGAGGACGGGGGCAGAGAGGAGTGGCTGCTTGTGATATACTGCTGTACGAGGCAGGAAGAGTCCATCGTTGGCAGCTGGAGGAGGAAGCTCATGGCTGTTGATGCAGAAGCAGAAGCCCAGTTCCATGTCCTGGCCGTGGATGACAGCCTCATGGATAGAAAGCTCATTGAGAGGCTCCTCAAAACCTCTTCCTTTCAAGGTATGTATGCGTATCCATGTCACTGGACTTTAATTTCTTGAGGCTATCGTTTGGTTTCTCTCTGACCGTGGATCAAAAATAACATAAAATTTGCAGTCACCACCGTGGATTCTGGCAGCAAGGCTCTTGAATTCTTGGGGTTGAGGAAAGACCACTCTCCTGAAGACAATGTAATTTGCTTTATATTTTATACGTCTTCTTTGTAATCTTTTCCCCCTTTTCGAACCTGGTTTGATGGAGTTGGTGATTGGTTTTTGTTCTTCTTGAAGGAGATTGAGGTGAGCCTGGTGATAACAGATTACTGTATGCCCGGGATGACTGGGTATGATCTCCTCAAGAAGATCAAGGTAGGTAGAGCTCTTGATGGGCATGCGCATGCGCATCTTTTGTTTGTCGATTTGCCTCAGAGGGATTCATGAGTGGTTTCTTGTGTTGCTTTTGATACCAGGAGTCATCTTCCTTGAAGGACATCCCAGTAGTCATCATGTCCTCTGAGAATGTGCCTTCCAGGATAAACAGGTATTGATCAAGTGAAATCCCTTCTTCAATTGCAGTTATTTAATTTGATCAACTCGTTATAAGAAAAAACTCCCCTGAAATTTTAGGCTATGATTCTGATTGATTTCCTATTACTATCTTAGCTCTCTAAAAGTAACTAAATTTTCAAAGATTGATGCTTTTGCTGATAATTGAGGAGAGAAAAAAGAGAGAGGAGAGGAATTCTTCATTTAAGGGAAAAAGAACCCAATTATTGGTCTAGATCTGCTAGCAATTCTGCAAATATTTGTCTCCATTGAGAAAGAATATTATAGTTGAAATGAATGAATAAAGCTGCCCTTTTAGTGCCTGTGAATGAAGGAATTACATTCTGATATGATGGGCCCAAAAGGTTGATATTCCCCAATCTTCCACTGCTGACCTCACGAGATTTGCTTTCAATTAATAACCTTCAATAAAGGAAGAACATTTCCCTTTGCCTTCACAATTACCTCCTCTCTTAACTTTTGCCCTTGATCAAGAAAAAAGTTTATATCGTTCACCTATGCAATGGGAACATTCCAAATCACCCATTCTTCTAGACTTCCAATTGACCCATTAGGTTTTCCTCAATTAATGACCTCTTCACAAATAAAATTTTCCATCTGGTCTTTTGGCCCTAAATTTTGTAAATATTTACTTTTTCCAACAAAAAATTATGCAACTGATTTATTGAAAAACCACAACCTTCCAGTGAATCAGGGGAGGGTTCTTTGGATTAACAAAGGAAGAAAGGCCCTCTTCTCTTCATAAATAAGGTCTTTACAATGATCTTTAACTTTTGGCCTAAATTGAGTAAACTGTTGTTTCTTTACCAACAGAATCATGTAATGAAAAGAAAAGGCAAATAACTAAAGTTACCTAGGTGTCATCCATTCTGCGGTCAAATCAGGGAAGGAATCAGGGAGAGAGGAAAAGGCAGTCCTTTTCAGAAATTTGGTCAAACACATCAAAATCTTTTCCTTGTTCTTGTTAGATTTGCTCAATATTCTGAAGTTGATGGGATGAGGGAAAGGAAAAAGCAAGGAGAGAGGGGGCGACCCCACACTTGAATAGTCTGTCTATCTGTCTGTCTGTCTTTGTGTGACTTGAGATCTAAGATTGAGAACTTTTCCCCCTTTGATGTGTACTGCTCACAGGTGCTTGGAAGAAGGAGCAGAAGAATTCTTCCTGAAGCCAGTCCAGCTCTCGGACATGAAAAGACTCAGACCTCACATCCTGAGGGGGAAATCCAGAGACCACCAACTTCAAGAACAAGAAGAAGATGAAGCAGAAGACATCACAGAAGTAAAAGCAGCAGTAGGAGAAGAAGAAGATATCAACAAGGACTACAAGAGTAACAAGAGCAATAAAAGAAAAGCCCCCCTGGGTGAGGAGATTGGGCCTGAGAGGAGGCTGAGGTTTTCCAGTGGTGATGAAAAGAAAGTTGTGGTTTTCTAAGCATCCTTGGAGGGAGAGGCGTTGAGTTTCTTCTTGGTGCTGCTGCAGGTGCCTGGAAATCAGGGATTTTTGAAATGCCTAAATGCGATGCCCAATTTTGTTGCCTCCTGAAGTTGATGGATGATGAGAGAGTTAAGAATTGTAAATATTGGAAATTGTTAATGGATAGAGGATGGATTCATAAATTAATGATATAGAGTATGGAGTTTGTTCATTTTGACAATTCTTGTTCAGCAATGTTAGTGATACGATAATCTGAGTTTTTATGCATGGAGGACTGAAAAAGACATAAGAAAAAACAACTTTGTGCCTAAAACAACCATGTTTCATATGATGAAGGGGTTAAATTTCCATTTTTTTCACTGTATTTAGATGGTTTGGATTCAGAGTTTTATTTTTTACATTGAGGAAGAGTTCAACAACAAAAAAAAAAATCTAACTAAAAGTCACGTGAAGAATTTTTTTTAAAAATTTAATGTCCCAATATAATTAAATCATGATTTTTTTTTTGAAAGTTCAATTCTTTTTGCTTGAAAAAGGTACCTCAAAAAAAATCAAATTTAGTTACTTTTAGAGAGCTAAGATAGTAATAGAAAAAAACCCTCAAATTATTATTATTTTTCTATATGAGTCTGATTACCAAGCACTGAATTGAACTTGTATAAATTTTAACAAGCACACCAGAAATTAAATAATAAATATCTGGACCTAAATTTAAATAATTTAGATGGCGGAGGATGTGCTGTAATCCCTACAGCACATTTCAAAGGACAGTCAAGACTCTGTGAGGCATTTAGTTCTGTTTACGAGACTTTACGTAACTCAAATCTTTTGCTTCCTCTGACATTTTTTGCTGCAGACAAGCTCATGGACTGTAATAATTCATCTGTGTCTGCAAGAAGACCCCGGTGCTCTTGTGCTAATAAATAAATACGCTACGGAAGGAGTCAGAAAACTTGAGTGCAATAAGTACTTTTGCATTCACAGCTCTGAATCCCAACTTAGTGCCGAGCAGCGTTGTTGTCCACATAGAATTTTGCATCAAAAATAAATCTCTATTATATTTTGACATGTGAAATAGTTCTTACAATTCTACATCTGGTTCACTGGAATTATGTTTGATCTCCTTTGTCATTCTGGCCATAAATGCATTGGACGATACTTGTGAGGTACTTGAAGTTTTGGAAGAAGGCAAAAAATGGTCAAGATATATATGCTGGTGAGTTTTCAAGATATGACCTTGACTTCAGCATCCTTGCATCATACAGAGAAGCTTCCTTCGATGGGGAAAACCCAGTAAAATTGACTTGAGCATGCATTGGCTTTAGCAACAGCAACAACAAGGACTAATAAACAAGTCCAATTCCATTTCCCACAGTTACTCTGACCTCTGGTTGCATTCACAGTTTCCAGTACTACAAGCACGCTACAACTAGGCATGGGATCAGATTCCCCCTGTTCAATTATTCAATGCCTATTATGCTTTTAAACTTCAAATCTATGTGAAAAGAACGCAAATAGCAGCAAGGCAAGAAAAAAGATACAAACTAACAAAACAAATTAACAAAATGTGGATTGATCGTAAACAACACTTCCAGATGATGAAAAAGAACATAACAAAAAATCGAACCTCTCTAATGCTCGTAGATTGATTGAAAAGTACATCAATCTCCAACAAGAACTGACATTGACTGAATTTTAAGGGATCTCTACATCTACAGAACAAACAAGCAGAGAGTTTTTATTTTCTTGAAACGAAGATAACATGTAAGAATGAATAAAAACACATATGAACGCATCCCTAGATATTTTATATATATGCTAAAGATGTTTTTTTCGTGATGAAGATGACTGCGAGGAGACCACATCTTTCCTGGAAGTTCTAATTATAAATAGAACTGTTTCAAGTAGCATACCACCAACCATCCCTAAGATGCCTCCAGCTGCATTCTGCAAATATCAACACAGGTTTATGTTGGTTAGGCAGCTGCCAAGTCCTAAGAAAGATAAATTCATGTCTAATTTTAGGAGTGAAAGTGCTTTTTGTTGCGTGTACTCACCATTACAGCACTATGATTGAATAAAGCTCTGAAAGCAGCAAAACCAACCAGATAACCCGTAAACATTATTGCAACCACATGTAGACCTGAGTGGGGAAAATATTATCATACTTGTTCCCTTTTTTTGAGTTTACTAAATAAATAAAAGTATTTTTTTCCGAAATAAATATAAAAAAGGATTCATCAAGGTCCAAATTGAAGGATATCAAGCAGGCATATTCAAGTAGATAGCTTCTACTTGATATTTCATCCACATGACTCTCAATGGCAGAAGCAGGTTCACTTGAATTTTTCTAGATGCGTTTGATTAAGTATTATGCATATGAACAGTAACAAAGAATTTTTGTGATTTCAGATACTTGATTGACAAATTAAGGAGTCCTGTTATAAAATGCGATCAGGTTGTATGCACCTTATGATTGTAACTTATAAGCTTCACATATCATGAACCAGGCCTCCATATAGATCCACTTTTCTTATGATTAAATCTGGCTAACTAACTAAAGATCACAATCTGGAATGCCTTTATTGGACTTCCACTTTAGTTATAACAGGGAGATGCAAAACTTAACATGGTTAAAGCTGAGACAAAATAATAATGTGTTATAGTTCTCATTGGGCCTAGCAATTCAATGAGAATGCTTTCTCATCAAATATATAGAAAATATTGTATTGGCAAAAGCAGATTGATATAAGAAGTCTAGAGCTATTGTGTGTAGAGTACTGATACCATTCTTGTGAAGACTACCAGCCATTATTGAGTAATGATGTGTATATGAAAAGGAGGATAATGTAGTTTGATTGGCAGCCTTCAAAGGAGCAAATGAAATGTGGCAATGATCTATATGTTGATAATATAATATCACTTCCTTGCTAACAAAATAAAGCAAAAGACTTTTGAAGATACAAGAGTCATTGACTTAGAATCACATTCTTGAGAGTGGTCATTCAATACAATCCAGTTATCATGTTTCATAAAGCCTCGAGATTGTGGCATTTTTTTATATGTTTCCATACATACAGTTGGCACATTACATGATTTGATAATGAGATTAAGAATCCACAGAAAAGAAAGGATAAGAAGACATAATTCTCTTACAGCAAAATATTTCTCAGTGCATAAAACACATCGAAAGGATGAACGCAAATTTTCCTTCAAACAAAGACTAATGACCTTAAATTTTTGTCAGCCCCTTTGACACTTTGCCAGAGCTCAACAAGTAAGCCTACCTCCCAATGTCACGTCAAGCACTAAGGTGCACATAGGGGATTAATTCTTTTCGAGGAGTAGAGGTATACTTAGAATCAAACAGTTGAATAATGTTTCTAAAAAATGAAACTGTTTTTAATCAACAGGGAAGTACATCAACAGAAGTAGCATCAAATTTAAAAACAACTAGGACTCTCTGGTGGCTTTAAGAAGTGCATGACAATAAAGTCTTTTTTTTTAAATTTTTTTAATTAACCAACTCTTTTATCAACAACTATCGAGCAAAGGCTCCACAAGTAGGTGCCTGAGATTACATTAATATCAAAGAGTTTAAACTCAAGACTCTCACTTACACACAAAAACCACTGCACTACGGAAACAACAACAAATTCCAAACTCATAATCATATGGTTAGACACTTTCCGCTTTAATCACATGAGCTACCCAAAGTGCTCAACTATAAATTCATACTACTCCCTTAAGAACTATTAATTTCTGTTCTTGCTAAAACTCGTCAGGGCATATCAAGGGGAAGCTACAAACATCAAGAATATGAAGTCAAGCAAAATTTTCTCTTATTAACATGAAAACAGTCATATTTGCCCAATTTTACAAGACCAGTGTATACAATATCGGATTAATCAAAATGGAAATGAATGATCAGCAATAGCTAGATCAAATATTCATGTTGTTCCAATTGTACAATACCTTGGACGGTTTGGTGGCTTTAAGAAGTGCACGACTATAAAAATCATATACTTCCTAACAAATTTATCAATGTACACTATTGATAACGTTCGATTGGAGCAAACAGGATACGGAGAACATTTCATACTAGCTATAAATTTAGAAGGAAATGCAAAAAGAATCAGAACAAGCTAAGTCAAAAGAAAATGAACCCATACCAAATCCAATCTGATCCTTGTAAGAAGAGAAAGGCTCCGCGACCGTCTTTTGGGGGGCAATGTCCTTCACAAGCTCCTGGTACTCCCTCCTCTCCTCCAATTCAGCAAGCTTCCTCAACCTTTCCTTCAACTCCGCGCTCTACCAGATTCCACGCAGAAGTTAGGAATTCCTAAGAACGCCAAAAAAGGAAACATCCATCATCCGAGGAGGCGCTAACCTTTTCCCTGGGCTTCGGACTGGAGAAAACAAAATCTACGCCGACGAAGAGGCGACGGAGTGCGGGGCGGTCGACGGAGGGGAGGGCAGACCAGATGCTCCTAATAGATTGGTAGGGCACGGAGCTCTGCGACGAGAGGGCGGAGGCGAGCTGGCGAAGTTCTTCGGGAAGGTCGCCAGCCCCAGCCGCGGCGGAGGCGAGGAAGGACCGGATGGCGTCATTGCTGGAGAGGATGAGCCTGGCACCGCCGGTGTGCCGTGCTTCGGCGGCCATCGCGGTCGCCGATCGGCGTCGGGAACCGCGTGCGCACGAAGAAGAAGCAGCGGCGGCTCGGGAGGAAGTTCCGTATGGAAACACTATGCGGGATATTTATTATATATTTTACTTTTACAGGAATTTAATTTGTTCCATTAACTGCTTAGCATTATATTTTCCGTTTGTTATTAATCCAATCCATAAATCAAATTAGAGCAAATAATTTTTATTATGATAAATAAAAGTATTAGTAAAGAGTTTCGATCATAAATATATTTTTATTTTTAAATCTAATTAGTTTTGAACCAATTTTATATAATTTTTACCATGTAATTTTATCTTTTTTATTAGGTCGACCAAAAAATAATTTAAGTAAAAAGATATAAGTATAAACCGCTCAGATTAAAGTAATTGGATTGGATTCTGCACTGGGGGAGAACGGGGAAGATTGGTAGATTCAATACTCACCAAATTCTAAAAAAACAATAACAAGATTGACTCCCAACTATTAATAATTGGCTCCCAAACTACTTTCACTTCATCACAGTTTAACCAAAAGCAGTGTTCCCGAAATCCATGCACACTCATCATTTAAAGCAAAGCCACAGAAGACTCTTAGCAAGAACAAACAAAGACATCCTTGAACTTAGCAATCATCCAGAGTTTGCTACGAAGCACCTTTATTTCCATTACAATTTACCCAGAAGCAGTATTCCTGAAATCCATATACTCAGCATTTACCCTGAAGCCTGAGGGTGAAAGACTGAAGCGATAAAAGCACTTGCTTTAGTCTTTCTTTGGTAGCTGAATCTATTAGATTTCCATCTTGATCAAACTTCAGAGGCTGCTGGAATGCGTGGACAAAGAGTTCTGGTTTGTTGATGAAGTGAAGATCCAGGAAGACTCCAACCTGTCGGAGATGGTACTGAGATCTTCCACCACCGAAGCCACCACCAGCGCTTACTATAGCAGCGGGCTTGTCTGCCCAGAGATTTGTGCCTCTTGATGCCCAGTCAATAGCATTCTTAAGAGGAGCTGAAAAGAAACAGGCGATGAGTGTTAAGAGATGAATAGACATTTATGGTCTCCGTCGGGGATATGAGAAGATGAGCAATCATCTAAAATTATCTCACATGTGATTGCTCTTCATGCTTCAGGTCTAGGGTTTGAATCATAGCATTTCAATGTTATTCAAGAAAAAGAAAAGAGAATAGAGCATTGTTAAAGGGATGAGGAACCACATTCTTTTAAAAGGTACAAGGTCATTTTTATGCTCCAGCATACTAATTCGAAGACAAAACTGGGCAAATGACTAATTTCATAGGCAGCCCGCAAATCACATTGATGGAATATCTAATCGAGCAACTGCTGGCAAACCCTATGCGATTCATGGGTCGAATAATTGAGCCAAAAATGGTCCTTTATGACTATAATGAAAAACAGTATACTTAAGAGAATTGCTGGAAAAAACAGCATCTTTAGAATACTCATGTTGCTGAAGAAGAATCATTTAATGCTATAGCCTTCCATCTGAAAATTTATTAAATCTGTTGGAAAAATAATTCTATCAAAAGTATTTAGGATATGTAAAGTAATTGATGCCAAATAATTAAATGCTTTCAATATTTTCAGCTCTTACTCTTTGTTCCTATCAGGACACTTGGCAAGCAAAAACAACAAGTTCCTATTTGTGATAAAGGGAAAATAGTGTTAAAAGAAAATTATATCATCTCTTCTACCCATGCATGGTCATATGATGTAGGGAAAACTGGTCAAACTATTTCCAGATCATACTTATCTATCTCTCACTCTGTCATGCTCTATAAAGAATGGTTCAATTTCCTGTTGTTGATAAAAGTTGTTTTAGTACTAATGAGCGCACCAAATCATAGTGTTTAAGCTTCATTCATAAAACATTCTTTTAGATCAAGACAGTTTCAGATGGGGGATCTTTAGTGGAAATAAAGAAACATCAAGTACAAACAGAATCAACAACTATTCCACTTTCATAAGTGATAGATCTTAATTGATCAAAAAAGGCAACTCATTTAAAGATCTAACAAAATCGAAATCGATTTAGTTATTGCTTTAATTAGTTAACAAGATAATGTTGATTTCTTTTGCAAAATTCTGTACTGCAGTTGCAAAATACATACTGCATATTGAAAACGATTTCCTGGAAAGTTGACCCGATCGTACAATATTGGAAATCTCAAACTAAGGGCAAGAAATTTTGATTTGAAACATCTCCAGAAAAGATACTTTTGGAAAAAGTTTTGGACAAATTAAATGGTATTGTTCAAGGTGGGACAAGCATGTCAGAGCGATACTATAGATGCATTACCAAGACATGAGAGAATTAACCAACAGAGGAAGGAAAGGTAATGGGAGACATGATCCATGCAACCTCATAGACGAGGTACAATTAGGATGTAGGAGGTTCGAGAAGTAGAAATAAGGGAGAGGGATACACATGGAAGCTGACTAGAAACAGCCTGAAGGATGAGAGTCCAAACACTAATTCTAGCTAGGGAAGGTCAACATGAGTTACACCTCCTGAAAATAGTTTTTTTGTGATTTGAATCCTAGCAACCTGGTTTCCTAAGAACAGAACATACGGTTGAGAAATCATGGAAGCTGAATAGTGATCAAAGCAAGTGGCTGTGGATCCAAGATCATGTTGTGTCCTATAGGGGATATCCATCTTTGTTTTAGTCCAAAACTGCATGAATTTGTCCCTTGAAAGGTGTCTCACTTCAGAAAGGGGGATCTTAAAAACCACATAAACACCACAACGGAAACCATAGACAAAATGTAAAAACAAGATTCAGATGAGGAAAAAGAGTATTTTGACAAAACAAGAATGTTGGAGTATAGTTCAAGTGCAAGGTGTATTTTTTTTTTTCTCTCATTTGCTAAGGGAAAGTGATGAAGTTGAATTGAAGAACTTTATTATATAAGAAAGACTTTGCTAGGACCTCTATTACGATATCAGTAAAGATTCTTACCACTTCAGGTAACTGACACTGTGAAGTATGTCGATTTTCACCAAAGAGAGACTTCAAAGATCAACGAAAGATCAGAGGATGAATGGATAAAAAAAGAAGTATAAAGCCTAATTAGTTTTGTACAAAAGGCATGAATCAAAGCCGATTCATTAAATCCCAGCCCGAATAGACAGGCCTTCGTCTAAAGAAAACATCTTGAACAAACAAAGGCAAACATGTCTTTTATCAAAAACTTAGATTTTTTTTCTCGAGAGAAAAGGGTTCAGATTTTGATTAATTAGGGTTTTACCGGTCATGGAGTAATTGTACTCGGGCGAAGCAAATAGGAAGGCATCAGCCCCGCGGATCTTGTCCCGGAAGGCTTCCACAGGCTCCGGGAACCGCCCGTCGACCTCCAGGTCGGTGTTCACGAAGGGAAGCGGTGCGATATCCACGAACTCGATCTTCATTCCGGTCATCGACTCCTCCGACAGCTGAATAGCTACGGAAAGGGAAAAGATCAGAAAAGGTTAAAAAAATCTCCCGAAGGAATCAGAAAGGGGAGATTTTGATGAGGGAGGAGGCTTGCCGGAGCGGATGAGGCCGCGGTTGAAGGAGGCCTTGCGGAGGGAGCCGGAGAGGGCGGCGACCTTGATGATAGGCTTCGAGGCCAGAACTGCCGCGCCCTCCATTCCTCCTCCTTCGCTCCTCCTCCGGGTGGATGGGTGGTCGACGCCATTGTTGAGGAGCAGATGCTCAATATAAATCCATCGCATTCCATGTTTCTGGTGAAGTTTGAAAGGGAAAGTTTGGAAAGCAACGGCAGCAGTGCACCATTTTGAGCATGGAATCGATTTCCTTTTGCGTTGGTAGACGTCTAAATTTGACTTTTATTGATCATATTAACAAGTCGGCACTGCTCGTCAAATCTTGGTTTTTGATTCGAAATATTGGACTTTACAGAACGGTTATTGTTTCCTTTTCTTTTTTTAATCAAATGTAGGCATTGCTTTGACCATATTTGGACCAGCTTAAATAGAACTATTAAATAATGACAGAGTTTTCAACCGCATGTTCATATTTACCTAAATATTTCCTTTTTAAAAAAAATGGAAATGCACGATCGAGTCAAGTCAAATTAGATTTCTAAATTGTAGTAGATTTTATTTTCCTCTAATATAAAGTATTAAATCGGGAGAAAAAAAGCTCTATTTCTTTAAGTGGATAAAAATGTTAAAATATTAGATGATGAAAAGGTACAGAAGGTAGTTGAAAAATGAGCTAATTATAATAATATTTTTTAATTTAAAATTTTTGAAACTTTACAATTTAAAGAAATCTATATTTTATTTTAAGATATAAATAATATAATGATATAATATTAAATAATATATAGGAGTAAATTAGCTTAATTAAAAAGGTAGAACTCCTAAATTTGAATTCCCTATATTTTTTTTAAAAAATTGACCGAGTATTAAACCCACGCTTCTAGTACAAGTTAAATAATATTATTAATAAGGAGGTTTAAAAATAAATACAACATACTCGTGTAAGTATTAATACTTAATATTTAGATAGGAGATGTAGATTTCTACTTATTAGAAGATATAATTTTTTTAGAAAAATGTATAATGCTCTAATTGGGGGCTGTAAGTATAACTATATTTTTAATTCATAATTTATTTTTTTATAAAATAAATATTAAGGGTTAAAAAAAAGAAAATTAATGGGTCTAGATATAATTATAAACAAGATATTTAAATAAGCTATCTAATTGAAAATTAGATGGATGATAATTTTTAATTTTTTATATTTCAGTTTATATCCCTTAATAACAAAATGAACTAATAACGTTGTAAGAGAAATAAAACCCTCCTTTTAAGTAAACATTAATCCCAAAAGGGGAGGGAGAGAACATTTAATTCACTGCAAGATTAAAGAACACAAAGAGAGAGCAAACAAACACACGCAGTGGTAGTACGATCTCGATCGAGGTAATCAACGCTTAATTTTACCAAATACTTGGGTCGTTATCTGTCGATCGATCGGCTCCCTCGGTTCTACTTAAACGAACGAAGCCTTCTCCTTGTCCTTGGCGGCGCCTCCGCCCTGATCCGGTCACCGTCGGCCGCGCCACCCGCGCCAGCGCCTGCGGCGGCCGCATTGCTGCCGCGGCCATCCGCTGCCGTCACCCTCGCCCCCTTCGCTGGCTCCGGGAGCGGACGCACCGGATCCTCGTCCTCTGCGGGGATGGCGAAGGAGGGCGGAAGGGACTGCGAGAGCCGTCGCCGGTGGCGAGACATGGCGGTGGAGCGAGCAAAAGTAAGAGATAAGAACGAAAGAGAAGAGGAGGACGGAGATGGATGCATAAGCTTGCTTAAATAGAGAGTGACAGAAGCAGTGTTTGTGTTTGTTATCCACGGAGGACAAAAGGGCAAAGGAGATCTCCCGTAGGATTGTTTGGGATGCCACGCTCAAAACTTGGAGGCACTCCTGGTGCCATTTTGTCGCCACCTCATGAACATGTGGAGCCCCGACTTCATTGGATGCACCTTGTCATCACCTCCTCCATGTTTTTATTTTTATTATTATTATGTTTTGTATCAATTATGGAAACTGATATATCACCCACCGTAAGATGTGACGTGGAGTTGGGCCCCAACGAATTGCGCATCTCCACGTGAATGTGTGGTGGTGGAATGACGGGCTCCCACCACAAAACGTATCGATATATAAAATAGAAAAGTATAATCAACGAAGAGTAACTGAAAATTCGACCAACATCCGTTTATATAACATGCATCATGCATGCATGATGCATGATGATCTGACATCATACTGAATTATTGTTAATAACACAGATGACATTGTCGGCTAAAATCATTAATTCTTATTATATTCTAATCATTAGATAATTTTAGAAGAGTCCGTTTTATTTTTTATTTTTATTTTAAGGAATATATATATAATATAAAAGCTCCTATATTATTTAAAAAAAATTAAATTATATATATATATATATATATATACTTTATAATTCGGTTTACCTTCGTAGATAAATCTTAGGTAACAATCTACTGGAATATAAAGCATTATTGCGTGAGATGAATCACGACTAATTAAATTTCATTCTAATCAAATCTAGAAATACCTACGTCTTAAAGTGAGTTAGGTAGAAATCTTAGTATTGATAGATTCATCTCGACAAAACCTATAATTTGGTACAGAGTTGAGGTTGATATATGGACTATTGGTTAATGGTGAGTAAAAAAAAATTAAATTTAAATATTTTATCAGCTAATAAAATTGAGCTCCGAATGAACCTCTAATATTGGGTAAATTAAGTATTTAGTATACTAAACATCGAGAGTGATTGATCAATGTCATTATTAATGATCGTGATTCTAGCAAGATTTTCAGTAAAATTTTCTGATAAATTTTGCTCGAAAACTTAGCTAGAGGTGGTAAATGAGGCTGGATCAATGGTTAGATATAAATTATATTTATTACTTGACTAACTATTAATTTACTTTGATGTTATCTTAACCCTACTAAGATGCAGTTCTTCTAGATAACTTCTTATTTGATCCCTTGATTATTTATATAATTAAATATGCATAAAAAACCTACATTATTATTATTATTATTATACATATATTATAGTATGATACTTAGGATTAGTGAGAATTTTTTTTTCTAATTATATGGTTAAATACTTTTTTTTTTGGGGGGCTATAACAAGCTGTTCTTCTCAGTGGCATTATTGGGATTCATTCTGGATTGGGGGGTAGATCAGTGGATCGACGGTAATTTAGTAATTTTTATAATTTTTTAATGGCAATCTGGTAAAATTGATCGTTTCTCATTTCTCAATAAACCTAGATTCCTTTCGCATCTCCCGGCTGCCCGTGGAGATCCTCTTCCTCTCGCAATGCGCCCATAGCAAATCTGACTCCATCCCCGAACTCCTCTTCCTCCCCCCCTCTTTCTCTTCCTCCCCCTTCCCGATCTCCGGCCTTCCCGTCCTGCCCCAGCTAAGCGGCCAGCCACCATCCATGGAGGACCGAAGCCAGATCGCTCCCTTGACCTGCCCCCAGGCCGAGGTAACCCCATCAAATCCAGATCTCCTTCTAGGTGTTGCTTTCTTTTCTGTCGCCTCCTCCATTGCTCGTTCGATTGGTTCTTCCCGTGGCTTTTTATTTAGGTGAGGGCCGAGAAGGGGAAGGAGTGCTGCGATCTCGGGGGATCGGTGGAGGAGTCCGGGTCCTGTGCGATTTGTCTGGAGAAGATCGAGTTGCAGGAGATGGCCCTTGTAAAAGGTTGCGAGCACGCCTACTGGTTTGTCTACGACTATTCTTCTTATCTCGCTTATTTTTTGAGCAGCTTATAAATGGATTTTGGATTTGATCATGTTATAACGTCTATTGTAATTCTGCTTTTAAGAAACTATATTTATGTTTGCACATGGTGTTGGCTTGCTTGATTAAATTATACTCGTATACCTTGATAGTTCTTTTAGTTCCTTTCACGAAGATGAGGTTCCATGTGTTTATGGAAGATGATTTTTAGGCAATAAGAACAGTTTGGCGTCTACAAAGGAAGCCTGAGGTGTAGTGGGAACTATGCTCTAGCTTGTAGAGAAACATCTTTCTTATGCTTTAACTAATGCTTCTTGATTAGCTCTGGAGCTAAAGTAACAGCTGATATTTAGAACTTCTAATAAACTGGAGAGTGACAGTTGCTTATTTTTTGATATTATTGTCATAATATCTTGCTTCTATCAAGATAAGACATATACCATTATCAAATACTTACACATTTGAGCGTAGTTTGTTCACCACCTTACTTGCTCAAGAAAAATAGTTTCTGATATATTAGAATCGTGTAGATACAGAATGAAGGTGAAAAGTCATTGGTGAGCACATTAACTATTGTCTGTGCTTGGATATTTGAATGTTTTGGACTGTTTGCCTTGGAGTGGTTTCATAGTAGAGAGAGGATAGGATAGCCAACATTGAATGAGAAGAAACAGTAGCATTTTCTAAAGGCAAAGAGCATTAGTTGAATCTGACAAGAAACAGATGATTAGAGAGAGATTGAGAGAAAAAAAATCTTTTAACGACTATTGATCATGAAGTTTGGCCTGGAGCTATTTTGTTATGACCTAGAGTGTGGGATACTAATCCTAATATTTGTATGAAGAGCTTGCAATTTCGGAAAGTAATGGATATTTAAGATAAAAGCATCTATACAAATGTAATGAAATATGCTTGTCTCGTTCCTGTGCATTATCATTCTGAACTTCCAGTTCCTGGTAATTTCCTCAATGGAACTCTAAACTGGAACTTTGACAGGCAAGTTCCTCAATGGCCTGAACTCTTTAATACTAGTTATTTCTATTTTAATTTCCAAAATAGGCATGTGAGCTCTGCAGTCTTTCCATCAATTTTGCAGGTCCATTGGACAATTTTTATCATCTATAGGAGCTAGTATTTTATAGCTTTTATTTAATATTCAGTCACCTACTTTGAATCATTTCGCTATACATACTCTTGAGGATCCTTTGCTTGTTCACTTTTTTTTTTGAATTAATGTGTGATCAGGTCTAGTTGGGTCAAATGAAACATGTATTTTCTCTTGATTCACTTTTTTTTTGTAGTGGTGTACTGCAGGTATATAATGAAAACGTGCCTTCACATGTCTTGCTAATGGAATTATCACATTATTCTTTGCTTTGGGCAGTGTGATGTGCATCTTGCGGTGGGCATCATACAAAGAAAAACCTTATTGTCCACAGTGCAAGCACCCATTTGACTCGCTGAACATCCACCGCTCCCTTGACGGCAGGTTGGACTTTTTACGATATGTCCTTCTTTTCCTCTCTGATCAAATATTATTCTTAACCCCGTGTGATCTATGTTAATTCTTTATGCAGCATCAATGACTACATGCAGGAGGAGAGCGTGTGCCTCCTCCTCCGAGCAAATTGGTTTTTACCGCTGCCAGTTGAGGCACAAAGACAAGATATACAAGAAGATTTTTTAGATGAAATAGAAGAAATTTTGCAGTATGAATACGACGAACTTGATGATCTAGATGAAACGTATTATGTCGATAGCAAATCAACAATTCGTATAGGTAATAGGAGGTGGGGTGACAACGGTTATGTAAGGGCCGGAAGAAAGGAAGCTCGGCCTGTCAACCAATTCACCGATGGTGCAGATGCTGCTGGTTCATCCCGGGGCTCCAGAAAGAAAGAGGCATCCAAAGATGCTACCGGGCGACGAGCGAGAAGGGCTCTGAAGAGAGAAGCTGCGGATAAGGCTGCTGCAGCGAAGCACCATTTGCATCTGCAAAGGTTGGGCTTGAAATAGTCCCGTTTCCCCGTACCCAAGGGCTATAATGTATTCCTCTGTATAATAAACCAACAGCAGGCATACTGTACAGTATGTTAACCTCCTCAACCATGTTTAGATCTTTTGTTGGGAGAATTGCCACTGTGCCGGTTGTGCACCGTGTTTAGATGGCATTCCTTTCAAATATTATTCATTGAACAAGTTGGTTAGTTTCCAAATACTACTTTATCACCCTTGACAACTTGATTAACATGTCTTAGGATTAGTTTAAAAAGATTTGGTTTTGGTTGACAGTTCTGCTTTTGCACATTGTTGGCGTCATTTTATTGCTGTCTCCTTTTCACAAAGGTTGTCTATAGTGGTGTTTTTACATTTTTCCTCTGAACCATGAAGGGGACTATTTTTACATTTTTCCTCTCCACCATGAAGCAGACTACTTTTCTTATGGACTGATTTGGCAAGTAGGCATGTTTAACGGAACACCCCTTACTGTGGTACGGCTTACAAAATAATTTATACTATTTATCTTATAAATGTCACAAAATAAAATGAGAATACTCTAATGTAAATGTAAAGAAAATGATTAGATTTTTTTAGGAGGGGTAAAAATCTACTAATCTTCCACTGTTCCACATATATAACTTTTTTAAGAAAAAGCTCTTTGAAATGTTACCATGAATTAATAATATATATATATATATATATATAAAACTCTTGAAATGGCACAACGCAGGTATATAAATATATAAAAAAATTATTCGAGTTAACTTTGAACGCGACGGAAGGCCACCCGAACCGACTCGTTCACCCGCTTATTGGGCGGACTCAACTAGTTGCGCTCGGCCGAGCATCTGTGGCTCCAGTCCACTCTTTGCCATCATTCTCTGCCGAGCGGGAGTCGATGGGCACGACGGCGAAAGCGTCCTGCGAAGCGACACCCGACCCCGACCAAGTCCAGGCCTTGCTCGAGGTCTCTCTTACCCTCCTTCTTTCGCTTCTCTAGTTTTTCCCTTTACTCCCTGTTCTCCTGCGCGAGGTGGAACTTTTCTTTGGGGCGTTTCGTCGAACATATGGCATGCTGTATTCCTGTAGTGTGATGTCGCGTGCACTTATGGATTTTTTTTAGAGAAATTTTTTGTGGTAGTTCTTAGAAGGTGATCTGTGTTCGGTGTTTATAGTTGATTTCAGTTGGTGATAAAAGGTTTAATTCCCAATAAGTTGACTAGGGATCGCATAAATGAGGAATCGTTAAACTGGGCTTGGTGGATCAAAATTGTTAATGGCTTCCAGGAGTCATGTATAAGGAATTGAGCGGCGAAGTCACTAAGAATATGAGGGTAGGAATGGGCTTTGAACGTAGGGGGGCCAACTATTAATAGGTAATAGGCTTGACCTGAAGAGTTCTTTTTCTAGGGAAGAGAAGAAAAAATTTGTTTATGAGACGAAACGATATCATGATCAATTTCCTTTTATTTCTGAACTGTGCATCTTCTAGTTTTTAGTGTGCAGTCCATCTTAATATATTCCTGTCATATGAGAATTACCTGAATCCAATTCAGACAATGCCTTAGAGTAACAAATTTTCTAATGTTTAAGTTTGATTGGACGTTGTGGATCAACATGTATCAATGGTTTCTAGTTCGTACCAAGGACTAAGCTATAAATTCTTTAGCTAAAAGTTGATTGGAGATCTGAAACCAACTTCTGTTGAAGTTATATACCTTCTAGTTTTTCCTCACCCGGAAGTGATACCTTCTACTCTTTGCCATCAGTTGTTTGCTGTTAAGAATAAATTGGACGCATCTGATGGGATCAGGACATGTTTTCTATACTTATTGGTAGCTGTTATTATATGTTGTGGAATCTCACACTTGATTTATTTTATTCTGTTTCAGGCTGCTAGGTATGATGACATAGAAGACCTAGTCAGCATACTTTCTATGGGTGTCTCCCCTGATTCTGCAGATTCTCAAGGAAGAACAGGTGTCAATATTTGAAGTCAGATTTTCCTATATTAAGTTTTCTTGATTGGTTAATGTGAATAGTGCTTTCCTTTTTCTTCGTGTCTTATTTTATTGATGGTAATATGGCCCTTTTTTGAAATTCTTTACACATAAGCCAAGTTGAGTTGATGATTGTTGTTTATACTATGCATAGTGCTGGAGGCTTCAAACTTCAAGAGTACATATGAAAACCTAACCATAGCTGTTGGTCCATTTTTTGGAAATGGACTACAGTTATGGTCACCTAATAAAGTACTGAGTCAACTTAAGCATGTTAGCTATGATCCAGCTTGCACCTTTGCTGATCTATGTTCAATTTTAATTGGATTACTTTGGATTGTGCCTCCTTCAGAATCTTAGATATGGAGATAATGTTCTAAGGTTATTCCATGCAGAGATAAGCTAGCTAATCTGCTTCGTTGCGAACAGTTGGACAAGATTGCACATTTAATTTGAAATAGCTTTTGTCCACTTCTTTGCATTCAGAAAGGAGTATCCACAGGTTAACCGTTGTATGAGCATCTGCAATGACATACATATGTTGCACTCCAATATCAAAATAGATATCAGCTCTTTGCTTCTATGAGGGATGAAGGCAGTGAAACTATAAAACGAGAAAACCTATACTATCTTTTATTTCTTAGTTTATTAGTCTTGGTAAAAAATCGTTTTAATGGAAATTTTCATTTATTGACCTCCTGTATGTCATCTTGGACATGTAGCAAGTTGGTGAAAGAAAACCTTTTGAAACTGAAGCCATTTTTTGTATGTTGTTTATATCATAACTTCTGGGCCTTAGATATAATATGTAAGAAGATTTTGATAATTATTCAAAAAGGAATTTGTACTTTGTCAATCAAAATGTAGTTGCTCTTTATCGACATATGGATTAATTTATTGTGTACACATATATTCATTTCTTTTAAATTCATACTATTCGAATTCTTAGTCTTTGTTTGTACAATGAAATCATAATACTTTATTTCGTTAATTTACAAGTTAAGTCTTGTGTATTATCTTACTATTTTTCTTAATGTGTTCCAGCAGTAACTTGATTCTTTTGACATTGAATTTCAGCTCTTCATATGGCTGCAGCTAATGGGCATCTTGAAATTGTTGAATATCTTATTAAGAATGGAGCGGTGAGTGAGTAGGATCTATACTTTTGACTACAAATTATTTCAAGAAATAAACTGATTATCATTAATTTTTAATCTATTTCTTGTTTATTTTAAATAAGTACATTTACTGTTAAGAAATTTGTTAATATGCAGAAGCTATGAGGACATTTTTCCTTTGATTCCTTCATTAGTTTATCTAAGCTATGAATTCCACGTTTTGTGGAATCTTCTTCTGAAATATTTGTCACTTGCTTATTACTAAAGATGATGCTTGATAATGTCTTTGTGAATCTTTCCTGTTAAACAAAGCTTAATTATGGTCATACGAATCAGCAAATTGGCAGTTTGTTTCTAGAGGAAATGGACAATCAGATATAACAAAATCTTCATGCTTTTTAGATGCTATATGTCTCTAAAAAGGCAAACTGACAGTGTCACATAATAGTAAAAAGTGTCATGTCACATAGTAGTAAAAAGTATGACACTTGATGATGAATTGAGTTTGATCAAAATGGTTAGGAGTGATAAAGGGAGAAGTGATCAAAGTTTTCACTTGAATGTTCTTGTTAAGTTGGCCATAGAACTCAATAACTCAAAGATTCTGTGGCTTCGTCCTGTTATTATTGTGATGGCAAATATGTATCTTTTTCAATACTTCCATGATGCAGAATGTGAATGCTTCGAACTGTGAAAAGAACACACCCCTTCATTGGGCTTGCCTTAATGCACACGTTGAGGTAGAGGACTTCATTAGAGTTGGATTTTCCTCTTTTAAGATTATATCACGACCATTTCTCAATCTTGCAAAAAATTTCAGGTGGTCAAACTCTTAATCCAAGAAGGAGCTTGCGTTAGTTTGTTGAACAGGTAAATAGGGTTTGTTTCTAATCCTTCAGATGGTTTCTAACCTGAAAGAAGTATTACTGCACACAAATCCGTATATGGTTCAAAAGAGCATCCTACATATATCCTACCTTTAATACGGCGTGGGTTTGCATTGGCTAGAAAGTATTAATTATTTACCAGGCTTTCATTCTAACATTAAAAATAACATGTGTCGAGGATGGCTTCGATTTATTAGGACGGTCCACACAAACTAGATTTGATGACAGCATACTTTTGTTACCAAAACTTTGAGTTTGTTCTTCCTGTCTTTAGCCATGAGAGGACTCCGATGGATGAAGCGGGGAGCAGTGGCAAGATGGAGGTGGTCGACGCAATCAATACCGCAGTCGCCCAAGTTGAACTCGATGACGTCAATGTATCTTAGAGCCACGACAGAAGTCTCTGATCTAGTTTCCAAATGCAAGGAACTACTGAAGTGATCTTTCAGTTGAATAGTTATGAAATGTTGAGTTTTATCCCGTTGGTGGGCAACCCAACTGTTAGTACGGCATTGTTCTACAAAAGGGGTTTCTAGGGTTTGTATTGGTGGAGAAAGTGAAATTTGTTTACTTGATCAGACTTTAGTTGGTGAGATTTGAGTATGATGCATTTCTACTGAAAAACTAGTAGTTTTATTATGTTTGGTAATCATTCATTCATCTTATATTTCCTACGTGCATGAACTGTTATAATATGTATAATTGTGTAAGTAGGACCTCTCTAAAACATAAAGTCAGCATCAAACAATATGCGCTAAAAAATCAAGCTGCCTCAACCTAAAGATATTTAATTTATCTAGTCAACTTAATCTGGCATCAAATTTCCTATTTAAGTGAGATTTGAATAACTATTTAATTTATCTAGCACTTTAGAAAGTGGATGGAGGAAGAAACATGTTTAATTGAGATATCCATATAATGATTTGTGTTAATTGAGATCGATCATATTAAAAAAAACTCTAAATAGTCACCTAACTTAATTGCAAGAATACACATTACTTACGGTTAATTATAGAAAAAATTCCTTTCAAATCTCCTTATAGTAAAAAAACAACAAAATTTCACATTTTGTTAAAATTAGCCCTATTTAAGTTAATTAGATAAAAGATTTAGAATTCTTCAAACACTATTTTAAAATCTTATAAATAAGATTTCTACATTTATGTTTGTATATAAAGAGAGGACCAACTATTTATATGCAACTATGTCTGTACATTTATGAGTTAAAACAACTCTTCAGGTCGACGCATAATGTGAATCATTTTAATACTCTTTTAATTATTTGGGTTCCACTCCACTGTCAATTAAATCTTGCATGTTGCTGCCAGTATTGTCCAAAATGTACTCTGGGGACATTGATTTCCCAAGACATCAAAGGCATGCTGGTAAGGAGACAAAATAACTTTTTTTATTTTTCTCCAGATTCTTTGTTTGTTCACTTATAATTATTTTTTCTTAAACATAAAGGAAAGGAAAAGAAAAGAGAAAAAAAGGACTACCTGATTGCTTCACTTTCTTTCATCCAGCACTGACACAGATTGGAATTGGCATAAATAAAGCGAAATATGGGGCATCTCATGTGATGTAAAGGCTGGTGGACAACAATTCCAAGCCTGGCTGCAAACTAATTGATAATAAATAGGTTTAAATTAATAGCTTTAGATTTTGCCACATCTCATTTAATTACTTAGGTTTAGTAAGAACAAGTGAAGGCACAACTGGAAACTGAATGATTGTAAACAATCATTTTCTCATAGTATTAGGGCAAAAAAAGAACACGACAAGTTGCTAATAGTTAAGTAATACCAAGCGAACTGCGTAACAATCACAGCTCTATAAAGCACGGATAAGATAAAGAAGAACATGGCATCCCGAGAGAGAGGGTTCTTTCTATCTCCATAAAGAACTTGTCATAATAGTTTTGCTCTCCAGATTGATTTTTGCTACAGATCAAGCTATTTTGCCAGGGATTAAACACACAAAGGATGGTAATAGTATAATGCGGCTTGAACTTAGAATATTTTAGACGAAACCCTATCTGGAACATGAATTGCCAACATGCAAATCAAGCATGTCCAGGTATCAGAAGTAATCTTAAAGTTAATGCAGGATAACAGTGATAACTAAAAGTTCAATTTGCTACTGCCGATCATGCAGTAAAAATCAAAGAACAGGAAAAAAAAGGTGAGAAATTGATATCATACTAATTATAATAAAAGAAACTTGAACACTTATAAACATGCTCCAAATAATATACCAACTACTTCAGATATAGGAAATGTACGTAGAGGACAAAAGTCTTTAAGATAATCTTCCAAAGGCATTGTATAACAACAATGTCGATTCTATAGAGCTACTCAAACAGCTCAGCTAGTTAGAGCGAAATGCTCGTAACCCTGTGGTACTCAGTTTGAGGCCCACGTTCGATTTAAAAAGAAGAACAAGGTTAATCTACATATCCAGATTTGATAAAAGAACTGAGATGAACTTATAGTCCTCAGAAGTTCCTCTATGTTTGGATCCCACAATTCCTGTAGTGCATGCAACAATTTTTATTACAAGAACATTTGATGATGAACTAGATATTATGGTAGCAGAACTGCCTACGGCAAAAAAAAAGCAAAACTAGCATTGCACTGTTCTACTAAACGATTAGTTGCAAATGACATGCCCACATGCTCATACTAATCGGGAACTCAACAAAAAATTACTTGTTCCTGGTCTTATTTTTCTACCCAAGATCAAGAAAGGAGCCGGGAAGATTAAAAAACAGTAAAGTTTGCTCTTTCTTCTTTAGACAAAACAATAAAAGCATCAAGATAGAAACCGCTTCATTCATTGTATATCGTTAAGTGAGAGGCAGAGGCTCACTAAGAGAGAAATCTCTGCACATCTGAGATAAATGGTTAACCAAAACCTCCACACCACAAGTTATCAACTTATCATGCATTGGAGCCTTAAATTTTTCCACTGAATATGGAAACCATTGCATACTGAGCCTTATTCGCATATACACTAAGCACCATCAGACTAGCTGCACAAAGATTCAAGCCTTGAAATAAAAATGCCTAGACCTTCTGATGTATTCATACTTGGATGATAGAGAGTGATTAAGTTCTCACCATGATGAACCTTGTCAATAAACAAACATTTTACAAGCACATTCACCGTGGCAATAGAAACAAATAGCATCATTGTTTTTCTCTACTTGAAAAAACCAGATTGAGCTCATAAATGAACACTACCAGAAATTCAAGAAATACATGGTAGTTGAGTAAAATAAGGAGTATATATTTAGAAACAAACTGAACTTTCCATCAAACAAATTGTAATTCTGGCATCATAATTATATTATTCCAATCATAAATGTGAATACAAATTGTAAGCAATCGTATAAAATGCTTGTGTTTATGCTGATTTGATTTTTCAACAATACACTCCTTTTGCTACAACAAATGCTCCAGAACCGACATCACATCTGCATATTTCTTTAAAGATCTTTGACCTTACTTAAAATTTTATATCGAGGACTATGAACTATATTGCCATCCAATTACGTAAACAAACTAACAAATATAATGAATGAAATCTAGCACATGTTAGTAATATTCAGGCCTTTTTTTGGTGCAAAATTGCTTTAAGCAATGAACCCAGGTTTCGAACTCAAGATCTTTGTTGTTACGGTTGACAATTCATGTTCACATGTCATGTTTGCATTGTGTGAAAAAAAAATTTCCGGTCCAAATGAATCTGGGTCGACACTAACCTGATGAAAAAAGAATTTTCATGTCGGCTTCAGTTGACTTATTTTGATATTAATTTTTTTAGTACCATACAACACAAGGGAACACAAACAAATATAATTTCTTTAATCTTTTGTTTAATAACGAAAATAATTTTTTTAAAGAAAGAAATATTTATTAACTAAACTAATTCACATCTTTGATCAAAACATAACTATTAATAATCAATTAACTACTTGGTGTATTAAGCTAGGTCAATCCACACCCAACTTGAACACGGCTATATTAAACCTATCTCCACTTAATTTGTCAGGTTCGTGTGGAGCTTATTGATCTGAAATTGCCATCTCTATTCCTTGTTATAACAAAGGCGATCCAAAGAGGATGTTATTAAAACATGAGAAATATAAATCACGATAGTCAAACCTTTTCAATAAATCAAGTGACGCATGACTTGTCAAATATGCATATATATCAGATGAATCCTCGTATATATTAATAGATGAGAATCTTGCTATGGAAAATATAATCATGTCTTTCAAGAACAGAAGAATGTGCAAAGCACCATATGAATAATTGATAAACTATTTTTAATATGAAAATCCAGTGGAAATGTATAATATAAATAAAATAATAGATCAGAAATCTTTCAAACTCATACATGTAAGTTCATGAACTAAACAACTTGTTCTAATTACAGTAAATGAAACTAAACAACGCTAATAAACAGAAGATAAAAGCAGGAAGTGATATTTGGTACTTTCTAAAGATAAGCTACACAATATATATCTCAATCATAGATGAGAAGCAGGTGATTACCGTTGTGGGTTTAAGAACCAAATAACAGTATGATTAAGAAAGATATAAAACAATACTCAACTAAATATGTTCTAATCTTAAGCATAAGAAATCTGTGAGTTACTAATCCATCCGACAAACTGTGTAACTAAGATCCTGGAGCAACAACATGACCTCCCATTCTTGATCAATAAAAAAATAATTAATAAATAAGCCAGAGAAGCATTATGATGAGATTCACCGGCAAGATTTGACGGGATGACAAAAAGAACAGGAAAAAAACAGTATACTACTGCCATTGCCATATCAACACCCCCTCCCTCGGAAAAGAAAGAAGCAAAAGCACCCATACTTTGCTCCCAGACATTTTTTTTATAAATAACATTTCTCCACATTGCTGTGTAGTTGTGAAAGATGCAAGTTCCAATGCAGGCCGTCTTAAACCCAGCGGATTTGAAAGACATGAAAGCAAAAATAGACAACAAAGCTAGTAGTCAAACCAAGCCCTCCAATAAACCGCAAGATCACATGAATGAAACAGTCAAGAGATGGAGTCCCAAAGCAATACCAGCATTAAACGTTGCACCAAGTTTTCTTCCTAAAATAGGTACACGCTTTTTTTAGGGGAGAATACTAAAAAGAACGGAAGGCCAACAACGACTTCACAGCAGTGCAAATACTGTGGTGCATATCAAAGAAAGTTTGAGAAGCTGGAAAAGAGAAGAGTCAGAACGAAGGAGGGGAGATGATACAACAATCATCATCGTTAGTAGATATCATTATTAGATACACACAAAAAAAACAATAATAATAATGCTCTTGATCTTAAGTTGAATGAAGAAGATAATGAGCCAATGAAGAAGACACATATGGTTACAAGTGGAACCAAACCTCTCATGGAATTCTTGAGCATAGTGGGAGGATTGGATTGAGTGTTGAGAATGACTTCAGTTTATTTCATTACCGTAGTTGGTGCTTCCCATCAGGCCGCCACCCCCACCTCCGAAGAGGTCAGACGGGAGGGCTGGCGACGAGGTGGAACCGCCACCGCTTCGGTTGCCGAGGTGCAGCTCCGAGATGTTGGGAATGGCGTCCCTAGCGTTGTCGTCGAGGCCGCCGCCGTCGTCGAGGCCTTGATCGTAGAGGAAGCCCTTGAAGACGCGTCCTCCGATCTTGACCATGGCGTGGTAGGCGTACTCGTCTTCCCCGTCGTCGTCGACGGATGTCACCCGGACGCACTTGAAGACCGCCGGTGCTCGAACGTGCCCGGGGAGGCTCTCCCTGCCACTGGCGTCTGCGAAAAAAAAGAGCAAAAATCAATTTTTTTTTCATGTGATGGAGTAACGGAGCAATGGATTCGGGAGGTCTTGAGGCGTTACCTTGGTGGCTGGATGTGGTGTCGAAGCTTTGAGGAGGAGTGGTGTTGGAGGTGGAGGTATGGGAGGCAGTCGCGGTCTGCGCGGCCGCGAGACGGGGCTTCTTTGGGGTAGAGGTGGAGGCGGAGGATCCGGCAGCGACGAGCTGCCGCTCGCGTCGGCGGGCGGCGGGCACCCAGGTGCTCTTGACGTGGGTCGAGCACTCCAACCCGCGGCTCTTGCAGCACGTTCGGCACCGCCGGTGGCTGCAATCCTTCTTCGCCTGGTTGCCGCAGTCCTGGCACGTCGATGCTCCGCCGCTGGAGGCGGCCACCGCGCTACCCGTGAGAATTCCGCCCGGGTCAAGCACCGGCACGGGCTTCTGGAGGTAATTCGAGAAGGCAGCGTTAGGGTTAGGGTTAAGATGTGCGCCATGGGCGGGCGGCAGGAGGTGTGGCGGCGGGAGTTGAACCGGCTGCCAGATGTGGATACCAGCGCCGCCGGGCTTCCCTCGCGGGGCCGCGTTCTCATCCTCGACGAGGCACGGCGCTGCGGCGAGGAGGGGGATCAACGGATTCTGCTCCGCCGATGCGGCGGCGGAGGAAAGCAAGGACTCATGATGGTGGTGGTGGTGGTGGTGCTGCTGCTGGTGGAAGGAGGCGGCGGCGGAGGCCAGCACCACCATCCCCATGTCAGCAGGTATCCCATAATTGATCTCCTGCCTCCCCCCACCACCACCCGCCGCCGAAGCAGAACTGCTACCAGTCCCAGCCCATACTACACCACTACCAGCAGGCCCGCCGCCGCCGCCTCCTCCTCCTCCTCCCCCGGCATTGAATCCAAGGCAAAGGTCGTCCCCTCTGCCGGCGGCCGCCGAGGGGGCCACCCAGTCCGCGAACGCCCCAGTGTCGGAAGGAAATCGCCTCCCAGTAGCCACCACGGCTGCCTCTTATACCAAGAAAAAAAAAATAGGAAGAAGAAAAAACCAACCTTTGCCTCCTCAACCAGCTTTTATACTCCCCCCTCCATTCTTTTCTCTTCAATTCTCCCCTCTCTCTCTTCTCCTTCCACCAACCTCCAACCCGCTGCTGTCCAAAACATCCCCCCCCTCTATTATTACCTTCTCTCTCCCCTCCCCTCCATCATTTATTATTAAAAATATCTCACGGAGATCATGGACCGGAAGCAAGCGGAGGAGAAGTGTGAGTAGGAGAGAAGAAGAGGAAGAGGAAGAGGAGGAGATATTTTTAATCCTTCGCTGCTGTTTTCACTGCATATTGCTTTCAAGTTCAAGGTGAAAAAGAGAGGAGGACAGAGAGAGGTAATGGAAGGAGTAAAAAGCTGACGCAGAGAGAGAGGGAGGTGGGGACTCTGTAAATTCTTCTGAAGGGGGATGGAGTACAACTGCGCAACTCTTCCCCTTCTCCCCCTCTTACTTTGTTTTTGCTTCTTCCTTTTTAGCTTTCTTCTACATCACACTCTTCTGCCCCTCTTTCCATTGCTCAGTTCCCCCCTGCATGTTCCTTTTCTCTCTCCTCTTCCTGTTGGCCGTTCCTTCCTGCTGCTGCTGCTGCCTCTGCTGCTACTGTTGGCAAAAGCATCATGCTGCATCGCGCACACACATCCCTCCCCTCCTCCTTCCTTCTGATTCCTTGGCTCTTCTTCTTCCTGCCTTCTGATTCCTTGGCTCTTCTTCTTCCTCCCCCAATCTCCTCCTCCCCCCCTCTGCGACTGCAAGGACGGCCCCGGTCACGTGACGTCAATGGCCAATTCGCCATGGCCGAGCAAATTAGCTGGGAAGCAAAAGCCACGTGTAATCATTGCACCCCAGCCGGACCCGTCCTTGTCCTCTCCATCTCTCTTCTCTCTCTCTCTCTCCGGGTTAAAAAGAAGAGAGCGAGGGACGGTCGTCAGGCTTTTGGTCCACCCTTATCCCCTCACACACAAATATATATATATACTCTTCTCTCTGTGTGTCTCGCGCTCTCTTCTTTAATGCACCACCACCACCACCTCCTCCTCCTCCGCCTCCTCCTCCACTAGCAGCTGTCCTTCTTCGGCCATTATTATTAAGAAGAAATACCTGCTGGCTAAGCTAGCGAGGCTTTGTTTAATGGCAGCGAGGTCCTCGAAGCTTTATAGCACGAGCACAAGGGTGCTAGCGCTGCAGGGATAAGCTAACATGGTCTCCCCACTCGCTCAATCTCTCTCCGCCGAGGAGTTCCCCCGTGCCGCCGTAAGCCCGAACATGCTTAAAATACATGCATTACGAGGTGATCATCTCGCCGATCACAGGGGGTAGAAAAAAAACGCTACTTTTCTGCGTCCGATACCTGTTCATAATTTTGATGGTTATAGTAAAATATAGCGTAAGCTTTACCTCGAGATGATGATTGAGAAACAAACAGCGAAGGAAGTGCAGGCATCGAGGGAGAAAACCGAAATTGAATTACCGGGCGATCAATTAATAGCCGGGTGATGATGAGAGAGAGAGAGAGGGGCGGCGGGGGGCCCGAGAGTCGTCCGTACGGTGGGGCGGCAGCGGCAGCAGCACGCCACGCCCCCTCCGTAAATTTAGCATGGATTGTCTCTCTGCGCCCTGCAGCGGGCAGCACTGCGGCTCCGCCGCTGGCCATTCCTGGAGCACCGCGCTGGTTGCGGAAGGGGTGACCAAACACCACCGCCACCACCACCGCCAGCAGCACCGCGGGCCGGCGGCCAGGCATTGTTTAGGAGAAAGCGCCACAGCTTTCGCCTCCGCCCCCGTATCGGTGATTCTTCTGCCGGCTAGCTAGGGCTGCTTTCTTCTGCGACGTCGATGTTTATTTCTGCCCGCTGCTAGGGGCTACCTCTTCGCTGCCGCTGCTAGGGAGCTGCCGCCTGCAGGTTGGCTGACAGCGGCCAGGTTGCCCGGCCGGCAGGCTGCCCATCTTTTTGCATGCCCGGCATCATCGACTCGTCGCCCCGCGCGTCGTCGTCGTCCATTAAGTGGAGGGAGGGAGGGAGGGAGGGAGGGAGGAAGGGAGGAAGGAGGCGTAGTGTAGGGGCAGGGCAGGGGGGCATGCAGTGGCATGCATGAGCAGAGTAGACCTGCCTCCTGCTGCTGCTCTCTGCCTGGGCGTAGTTAATTTGAGATCGCTGTCAGGAGTGGGGGGGAGGGAGGGTCAGTGAGTAGGGGGATGGATGGATAACAGCTGCAGCTGCTGGTGCTGCCGCTCCAGCTGCGGCCTGCAGGTGTAGGAAGGGGAAGGTGAAGGGGAAGGGGGGGTTGAGTGCATAATATATGAGCTAAGCTGATCTGAGCTGCTTTTTCTTTCACCACTGCTCTGCCAGAATGTTGGGGGTTCAGCGGACTTAGATTGCTTTTGCTGCTGCACATGAAACAAAAAACGCAGATAGATATACTCCTCCTTACTACTACTACTCCTTACTACTTACTACTACCCACCAACCGGAATAACAACATCCACCCAGGCCATGCTCTTCGTCATCATCTGCACACTGCAAACTGCACTCTGCATTCTGCATTTTGCATTTTGCATTTGCAGAAAATTAGAAAGAGAAAAAATATTTCTTCCCCTTGACCCCCACTCCCCTGATTTTAAAATTAGGAGAAAAGACTTTGACCTTACCAATCACCATTGATGTTATCACTCAACATTAGCATCTTAACTTACAAAATTATTATTTTATTTTATATTTTTTAAAAATATATTATAGAGCAAGCAAATAATAAATCCATAGTGATCCATCCCAATTATTATACTAATAACCAATTAATTATTTTTTAAACCGATTTTACTTGATGCATAGAAGTCTTAAAATAGTAAATTGATAAGTTAAAAGGGTGTTGATGTAACCTTCCAAGTATAATTAATAGTATTTAATGTTGATGATCACTTGTTTTTATTTCAACATGGTGTATTAATTAATCTTTTTAATAATATTTATTAGGAACAAATGCATTCCATCATCAATCAAGACAAACTCTTACTCTTATATAAAGTATATACTTTTCTTATTAGGTTGTGGATTATACTTATCAAGTTCACAAAAAATAATCATTTTTTCACCCCACATTCTTAATATAATTTACAATTTAGTAAATGATTCACTGTATTTTATAATTTAAGACATTAGGTCTCAGATTTTTTAATTGAGGTTTAGCAGTAAAGGTTTATATTTATTTTTTTAATAAATAAAATAGACTTTGAGATTAAATGTGATTGTATTTTACCTCAATTTTTAACATAATCCATTCTTCAAAATTGGATAGAAAATATATCCCTAATAAATCACCTATCAAAGAAAAATCAGTTCTAAATTTTGTATAACATAATTTTTTTTTTCTATTTTTAGACATTATAAATTTATAATTTTTGTATTAAAACTTCTCACTTTAATAGACTAAGAAATATATAATTCTAATTTTAAATGACACTATTTATTTTTTCTAGTAAATGATTCGTAATAAAATAAATTTAATGGAACAAAGATCTAAAAGACACAGTATTTGATGATAAATTTTGGGCTAGCAAAGTGAAATTAATCTCCAATCACAAAGTTTAAGTCTTTCAGAAAATATAATTTATATAAAAATAAAATAGAAAAAGCTAAATTGAGTCAAATATTTTATCAGTCATCTTAATTAGAATAGCTAGATAAAAAAATATTATTTCTTAACGGATCAAAGTAATAAGAGTTAATTTTATTAATCATTAATTATGAGAGGAATTTTGAACCATGGAAAATTTTACATGCTCTTTCCATCATTTAAGAAGAGTTTATATATTTTGTATCATCAATCAAGTTGAGTGAAGGATGTATTTTGCATGCACATGAATTTAATGCCAAATGCTATGATTTATATGTATGTGAAGGGCCTCTTTATAATATATGAATGTTTTATTTTTCTTTTCCTTTTGCACGAATCTCGAAACAAGTTGAAGTTAAAAAATGAAAAGGTGAAGTTTGAGGTGGGGCTAATTAGACAATGAATGCTGCACATGATTTGATATAATTAAATTTCTTGCGCCATGGAAGTGCGTTGATTCATGTAGAAATTAAACAATTATTATACTTTTTACATGTGCATTTAAAACAGGATTTTAATTATTGTGAAAGAAAACACTAATGGTTTTTAAAATGATTTTACAAATTTCCCACCCTAAAAGTGGATAAAAATTGGTATTGGACAAGACTGCACTTTTTTTCCTTTCTCATAATAATAATATTATTATCTGCTCTTGACTAGAAATATTTAGTGAAAATAAGATATTTCCTGTAATAATAATTAATTAAATTAAATAATTGTTTAGTTTAATTGAAGCTGTTATACACTATGATCAAGATGTCTATTCATTAATTAAGAAAGAATAATGATCTCTTTTTTGCATATAGATGAAGCTTTGATAGTATAATGGCTGGATGATATTTCTTAGTCAATTTCATAATGTCTATCTAACAGGGATTTATTTCCTTCCATTCACGAATGATGTAGTCCTCTTCCTAAGTTTGAAATGATGTGCCAACGCTTTGTAGATGATGATTCGTCCTCAAAGCCCAAGTTTGGGTTGAAAGGTATGATAAGTCGGCACTCAAGCTCACTAAAAGAAGAAGAAGAAAAAATCTAAAGGATGACACAAATAGGAGTTGGCACTTTCTGAAGGGTTCATCTCACCCAACCTTTATAAGGCTTAGTTTATCATTTATCTAGAAGATGATTGATTTGATATTAAAAGGTGGGAGGGTTAAGATCTTGCAGACAATATAAATTAACAGTATTAAGTATGATTCATTGTTGATATTTGATGAGATATTTTGCATATGACTATAGAACTTTTAAGTTTATTTTGATGATGATACTGTTATGGATAAAAACTTTGAACGAATAATTTCTCCATGCTATTAAGACACGGAGTTTGGCTTGACAAAAAACTTCAATCTCTAAAAAAAATAGAGCTTGAGTTTTAATTCAGCCCTACGGTAGAGAGATCGATACAAACTCAACCTGCGAGATCATTTTATTATATCCATAAATAAACTCAATCCAATGCTATAAATTTATGACAGTCCTCAATCTGTAGGAGTCAAACTGGACGCCAAATTAGAGCAAAATGATTAGGCATTTGCCAAAATGAAACCATCCCCCTTTTTCTTAATTTATGTTTCCAAGGACTAGAGGAAGATATGATGATGACCGATACAATGGCAAAGTTAACAAGCAACCACAGCACAAGAAATGGCTTGTATATTTAATAAAAGATACAACTCAGTAGGGTCTCTCTCACTTGTCTACACATTGAAGAAGAAAAATAGGAAGAAGAGAAAACAGCAAGAGGCAAAAGTAAACAAAATTTACAAACCTGCAGAAGTCATTACAAATGCAGCAGCAAACCTACTACCCCCAGGACCCCCCGGTTTTAAACGTATAAGAGAAGACTACAGCGGATTGATTACACAATGCAAGGAGGATGTACAATATGTTGGTTTTATGAATTGCCTCATCTGGGATTGTTGTTCCAAGGAGGGGAAGATTTAAATGCCAGGCCTTGGGAGGAAGCCCCGTGGCTCAGGTCCAGACTGTGGAGCTGCTCCATTAGCTGCGATCTCCTCTCTTTGAAGAAATCAAGCCGGGTTGTCAGCTCCACCAGTGTAGAAGATGCCACTGATGGCTGTCTAGGGTACTCGGCAACCTGGTCGGAGAGGAAGACGATCACCAAAGTATTATTCATAAGTGCAGTAAAATTAAACACTAAGGGTTTTTCCTTGCCTCAGCCATCTTCGGTGTGCTATTAACCGTGGCGGAATTGACTTCTGAAGGTGCACTGGTTGATGCCTCCATCTCCACACCTCTTAAGTCGGACAAACTCGATTTATCTGTGGAATGCTTCCGAGAAAGCTGCTTCGGACCGGGATATGGTGGCCCTTGGGTCTTTGTGCTCCTCCAGTCGGCTGCTGATGAGCTTTCCTGCAATCGTTTAGGAAATGAGCAACTCATGTTTACCTGAGATGGCTTTTAAATGTTTTACCTCCATGATAAGTTTATGTTAAGCAGATAAATTCAGGACACACTCCCTGCTAGCAGCATATTGTAAAGATTTATTTTCTAAAAAAAAGGTGTCCTTTCTAATAAGGGGATGATGCCAAATGTGCATATAGAGCATGCTCCAACCTAGATTCTAAATTTTGCATTTTATTCCAGCAGATCTTTCCGTAGGATTTCTAATAGAATATTGACTAACTGTTATGATGCCAATGCTAATACTTCGTATTTTTTAAATCATCTTCCCCTTTTTCCCATCTCATTCTTCATCTTCCTCTTCGCTCTCTTCCTTCTTAGTTCCTTGCACTCCCCCTCCACTATCAATTGCGACCATGCCAGAGCCAGAGAGGAGGAGAGGAAAAGGAAAAATGGGATAGGGAATGAGAAAGGAAAAAACCAGGAGATGGAGGAGATTGTCTCGGACAATCTATACCATCTTTTAAGAATGTTAAACCATAAAGCATCTATTCCACATACCTCATTTCTTTGTTTCTTCTCATGATTACAAAAGGCAAGGCTCATATCAAAATCTTGTTGAACGATCTTCCTGAAACATTGACAAAAATATGTTAGTAATATAAGAAATATGTTAAACTTACATGTCCAGGATTCCTTCACGAAATTGCACTTTGTATGAAAAATGGACCACACTGCAAAATTAGTTATAGCGATTCAGACAACAAACTATTCACTAAGCTACAAGGATTCTCCTCTGCTGAAACCATCAACCTGGTCTGGTTTTATCTTGGTTTGTGGTATTTTGTTGTTTGGATCCAAAAGCTTCCGTGAAAAGCCCTAAATTTCTGCTTATTTTAGGTGGTTAGAACAACCACATACTACCACTAATTTGTACTCTTGAGATTCAACCATAAATCAAGTCAATCACTAGGTAAATTTAAGTGGAAGAGTGCCAATGAAGATACATAAAATTCCCGTTATGGTTTAAGCAAGCATACAACTCAACTACTGAACCAATATAAAGCTAAAGACTCAAGTCAATACAAAAAACAAAGCTAAAGACGAGTGCAACATTCAATATCTGCACAATGGGGCCTGACTGATAGGGTCCGCATATGAGTCAAAAATGTCTCAAAACTCAAGGTCTAATCACTCCCCACTTTAGCGCCAAGGATCTGTTTGGCTTCTATAATATTAATCATTCTTTTGCTGCTTTGTAACTGGTTAATGAGGAAAGACAAGTTGCATAAAAAAATGCAATTGATATGTAAAGGCATTATGGTTGATGAAGCTTATAGTTTATGTAAGGGAGAAGTGGAAATAAGGGATCATCTTTTCTATCAGTGTCCTTATACAATAAATGTCTTTACTTGCATTTATTGCAAATGCAACCATATGTCATCACTCATACACCATGGGAGGCGAAGGGCTAACTTGCTCCAAATCAAACAATTAGCTGTATGGCATGGCATTAGAGCATTTAGGAAGAGAGAAACATAAAATATTTTATAGGCAGTGTAATACCAACAAGGGTCTTAGCTACACAAGCAGTTGTAGCTCTCATTTTCTTTACTAATCATAAGCCACCTTGACGAGGTTTATAATGAGATATTTTCTTTAATAATCACAAGTGGTCCTTTGGCTTTTTTTTTTGATATTGTGATGATATTGTTTATATTTACTATATACATATACTTTTTACACTTTCTTTTTGCATCCCTTTGGATGATATATCGTATTGTTTCAGATTAGTGAAATGAATGCAATGCCATCTTTCAAAAAAAGAGTAGTGGTCAGATTGCACTCTTGCCACGTTCCTCTGAAGTCCATGTACCAGATGACGAGATTCTTCTTATCATAAATACAAAATAAATTGAATAATTTTTTTCTTGATTTAATAGCCTAACTTGAAAAAAGAAGTCTCTTTCGAGACATCCAATAGAAAAAAACATGAAAAATGAAAAGGGAAAAAAACATATATTATCATTTTCATGAAATATCAATGTTGTGATGTTTTCCATCTCTAGGAAATCAGTTTTGTACCAACCAAAAAATAAATTAAACACGAAAAGTCTAAGATGGCGTAGGAGAGTCAAAAGACATTTTCAAGGCTTAAAATCAGCATTTGTTTGCACATTTTGCAGAAAATAGAAGAACAATTGATGCAATAAGATTATAGTCAAATGAATTTTATTGGAAACCATTTGAAAAAGACATCTTACTGTTGTGGAATATGAGCGGGAAGTTGTTGATATCTGTCGCATCCATGAGGGACAGGTCCATAGTGATTTTGACGTTGTTGATTAAGTTGGAGATGGAGCTCTGCAACCTTTTGCTTCAATCTGGCAACATCTGCTTCAGCAAGAGCAATCTCCTCGAGTTCTGCCTTTGTCTTCATTAGAAGTAAAACATGTTTTAGAATCCAATATCCTTGCAAGTTATTGTACATTATGAAACAAAAGAGACCTTTGAATCCATGGTACGTGAGCTGGAAAACTGTCCAGAGGACATGCTCAAACCGACCTCCAAAGCAGCTCTAAGGTCTCTCTCAGCCTGCAACTGCTCTTGTAGCCTAGATACCTAAAAAAACATGTCCAGAATGCATTAAGATTTCTTCCCTTGATGGAATGGAACATTGGTGCTTTAGTATAAAGCAAAAAAATCTGGAAGATGAAACTGAAAATATTCACATTAAAGTTATATCCTTGTAAAAGTTAGTCTACGATTTTTATAATGATAAGCTACTCCAGGCCCTCCAAGAAGAATGATGCTTGATCTAATATAGTTTAAAAAGTGCATTGTTGGTAAAATTTCATGGAAGCGTGCTAGTACTTCCCTGGTATAACAAGTTCTTGCCCGTTAAAATCTTGAGAAGAAGAGGTGCAAATGACTGAGTTCATTAGTAAATAGTAAGGGCAAATGTTAAAATGGAATAGTTCGTTAGTAAAGGACAGTGGACACACCAAACATAACAAGGATCACTGAAGAGATAAACAAAAGAGCAAGTAGGCAGGCATAAGGTATTTCTGATTATTATCCTTCAATATCAAGATCGAGACTTCGATTATAATGTTATCATGATCAATGTGATTTTCAACTATCAATGGAGAGTAACCTCAGCACAACATAGGATCATTATCCGTTGAGTTATGCAATATTAGATGTATGACAGAAATGGATAACAGAATAGCAACAAAATGGATCTCTCCTGATTTTTTTATATTACAAAAACAGAAACAACAGCAGCTGTAACTTCGTATAACAAAATATTTGGTCTGTAATTTGGAATCTATCTCCAGTTCTCAACTGAGGGCATCCATGGACAATCTGAGGACAGCCTATATTTTTTATTGTTTTGGTTAAGGTTTTCTTAGATAAATAAGATACATCAGGTGATCCTTTTTCCATATTTTATCCTAACATTCAGGGAAAAAATAATTCCACATATATATGCATATATATCTTCTAATAACCCAGACATAAATTTCAACAACTTTACAAAACCATGGTTTTTTATCTTTGTTTATTCTTTGTAGATACAAAGACTTATATGGTTGAAGCTAATTAGATTATCATCTCTGATCAGCTACTGTAGATTCTTAGCAATAACTACTATTTTAGCTTCTAAAAGCATACATCATTTAGTACTCTTCCTGTGCTCACACCTAGCATAAATCATTTCTTAATTTTTTGTTTAACATGTTTCTTTGCTAATACCATTCTTAGCTAACAAATTCTTGGCACCTCAATAATGTGATACACTACCAGTATAACTATCACATAAAATTTTATTTTGATCCAAGGAATATTCAGCAATCATAAAAATTAACATAAAACTACTGAGCGTATATGACGTTTACTGACACTTTTACTTAGGAAATTGGTCAAAATTCTATTGCTAATGATGAAACATTTACAACAATCTGCAAGTTACAGGATGCAACCATCAAATCAATGTATAATAGAGTTTGCACCTAATACAAAATGATACATACATCTTGTTCGAGAGCTAAACGACGTTCATGCAAAGCCTGCTTTCGTCTTTCCAAACTTGCTTGTAGAATGGCATTGCCTTTTGCCTATAAAGTATTCACTATGTCAGATATCATTTAGACATTCCTATACTGTCGTGTCCAGAATAAAAATTCACTCCATACCTCTTTTGCTATTCTCAATTGAAGGTCATTCTTTGTGAGCTCAAGCCTTTGAATAGCAAGCCTGACAACATTAGGTTTCATTTAGAATAAAAATGGCAGTGATAATGACATCAGTCAAGAAACTTCAAATCATTAAAAAGTTTCCATAAAATGATAATCTTGACGTATGAATCTATCGATATGGGCACAACACTCAGTATTCTATTAATATTTATTATCTTTTTACCCAGAGGATTGTCTGCCATCAGGTGTACCAGTATTGCATGTCTTAAAAGAAATCATTACTACAGGGTCGTTAGAAACTTGTTTTTAACTCTAGAATTATGCAATTCAGACACCTCAAACCATTGAAAATGTTAATTTTTCTCACAGCAGATGATTATTAAATTTCTCTCAATATTATCCACAATCAAAAAGAAATTCATTTTCAGTACAACATGAACCACATTATGCCAAAAATAGACCTATTTGACAAATAGCACAACAGCCGCAGAGTGGCATGGGCATGAACTAGGTTTAAGTATCAGTTTTCTTTTTTTAAGGACTAAAAAAGAATTACTTATTTTGGTTTTTTGACCTCATACTGTAGGGTGGATCTCAAAAGATGAAAGATCTCCCTCCAAGCCATACGTACGACTTTCTCAAATATGGCTTTCCATAGAATTCTATATGCATCTATAAGATCAAGTATGTTCTGTTTACTCACTTTAAAGTGAGTATCTGTTTCCCTCCTTTTCTGTTCTTGCTCCATGTGAATGTAAAAAAACATATAAAGTATCCAACATGTACTTAAAATCCAAATCCAAATGCATCAATTCTAATTAATAGCGTTAAACGTAAATACGAATACTGAAGTTTCTCAAGGTTCTACAATTATCATGCAACAGATAACTTACTCTTCTTCACCAGAAGAATCGACTTGTTCAAGTGGCTGATTCTTTCTGGCCTGAAATATTCAAACAATTTAACAAAAACATTCATTAAGGTTACAGAATCCGCTTTATCCTCAATACTACAATAGACAAGAATATCCTCTAAAAGTTATATATGAGAGAAATATTCAAACAGCATAGTTCTCTTAATAAACATTCACGTCAAACAACTTAGTTATCTTTAATAAACATTCACACCTAAAGATACATAACCAGGTTTGTCCTCAAACACACCAGATAACATTTCTCATGAGTTATATATGAGAGTAAGCCGAGTGCAACAGAAATATTCAAACAATTTAGTTATCTTACATGAGCGTGCACTATCCTCAGGTAAAACATACCAAAACTTTTTCTAAACCTTATCTTTGAGAGAAATCTGAGTGCAATTAGGGGACATTTATGGGAAAGTTTGACAGATCTGGTACGAAGTAATGAGTTTCTTAGTGCTAAATCATCAGAGATTCAGAATTTAAGCAAAACCTAACATGAACAGTTTCTTTGTGATCTTCATAGGAAACTGTAATTAATTCATCATAGAGGCAGAAAATCCTAATGACTTAGCCACTTACATTATTTCGGCCCCAGAAATTTGCACGCTTCATGTGTGTGTTTGATCCATTCGCTTTACTTGAGAATCTCTCAACACTGTAATCTGCTACATGAGCTGGAAAAGAAGATCCAGGATGGAGTGATGATAGAATCTCTCCCATTGACAAGGGAGACTCTTCTGCGGGTAAAACATTAGAGGCATCCTTCTCTATAAGTGAGTTCTCGGTAGTTTTGTTTGCCAAAGCAAGGTCATTATTATGAGCAGTTGGCCCTCTAAGGAATTCCTCTGTTTTTGTTGCTGAAGCTTGATTATCCAGGGGAGATTCAGGTTCTGAATCATCACCAGCAAAGGCCTGCATTTACCAGCCATAAAGACAGCGACATTAATGATGCAAGAGCAGGAGCCAATGATGCTCTCGAGTACATTAATCTAAACAAGTAGCAAGAATATTTAAGTATATATAGAATCAATTTTATCAATTAACATATGCAATCATCTGCAAATAATAGAATTTGTAAACCACAACAAGGTCAATTAGCAACTAAATCTTATGAGTTCAAATGAGAATATTTCTACAGAATTAATAATAGCTTGATTAATTAGAATCCTGCTCAGGATTGACTAACGATATTTCGATCAAACTGCTCAAATCAGATTAGTGGGGGATTAGAAAAGACAAAAATTTCTTATAAAAAGTCATCAAACAAGAAGGCAAAGATGATGAAAACAAACCATAGAAAAACGCAAGTAATAAGATAAACTCATGCAAGACCAAAAATAATTCAAGTAAAAGTTTAAGTTTGAATTCTGAGTAATATGTAACAGTGTAATGGGGACAGTCGAACCAATTAAAAGTTTCCCAACAAATTGTGCTACAAGAACAAACCAACAAAACTACTGAAAGGAGCTTTTTTTTTTAACATTTGGACTTGAAAAGTGATCAATTTTACTCTTTCTCATTTCTATATACTCCATATCCCCTCTCAACCATGCCTACAACTCCTCCATTCTCTATAACTCAGCTCCCTCAGCCCTCTCAATTATTCCCAAACTCATTATAATGTAGATATCTTTTGACGATTAGATCCTAAACCTTAACCTCCTTGTTCTCATGTCATTTATAATTGCACTGAAATACGTGAATTTAGATTTAAGATAACATCAAGGATAGCATATTTTATGCAGAGAAGTGTCCCTAAAATGCCAGTGGGCGGACAAGGAGGTAGTCCTCGCCTCCTCTCATTTATTTTCATGATAACACCTACGATTACAACCTGCATCCTCTCACATCATTTCTGTGAAGACACTCCTATGATCCTTAATGCTGCTGCACATCTTATCTAGGTAGTTTAGAGCATATTTGGCTGCCAAAACTTTTTTTCCAATTTTTAATTTGATAAAAAAAAAATTGATTAAAACTATATTTGGGTAAGAATTTTCAATTTGATAAAAACTTCTTTTATTGGTCCAATTTTTACAACCAAGTATTTACAATTTCCACTGTGCTATAAGTTTCTTAAGAAATCAAGACAAAAAGAATTTTAAAACAGCTTAAAATTGTTCTTGGATTTTCAGGAATTTTTTATCTGAATATTTAAAATCCAAGTTAAAATTTTTTAAGATAGACGACCAAACAACTTTTTAGCAAAAAAAAAAAATTAGATCAATAATTCTTAGGCAACCAAACATGCACTTAAAGCTTTAAGCTAATATTTCCTCAAATGGTGGACATTATTTGCTTAATTGATGAGATTCATATATAACTTACCATAGGTAATCTCTGCATGCTCTCATTTCATTTTTTGTGAGAATATTCTAATAGCTCTTGATGTTGCTAGTGAATAGATAAAACAAGGCGTGGTTCAATTTTATCAGAATTGACTTTAAAAAATAGGTAAAAGTCTTTTCGGATGAGCTGAAGGGTCGGATAGTTTCAGAACTGCTTGAGTGTCTGAGACCAATCCATCCATACTAATCTCTATCATTCGTCAATATGGTAGGTTACTATACTGGTTGGAACCTGGACAAATAATTGGTACCAGTACCGGAAAAAGACTTTGAACCATGCTTTACAGACTTCTCTTACCTCACCTTGAGAAGTACATTTCTATTTGCATTCCTTTTTTTCCAAATCTGGAAGCATTAACCCAAGAGAAACTATCTAAAAATGCACTTGAAATGAATCGATCATGAGTTAAAAACAGAACACTGAAGAAAAAAAAATGCAACGTAGACAAAGAAATCTCTGAAGTTAAAGCTTAGCTAAGAACATTACCTTGTACTCATAAAGGTCGCTGCCAGCATATCCACTGCTCTCGCTCAGCTTTCCACTAAGCACGTGCTCATCGTTATCACTTTCCAATTCTGGTTCTGCATCATTTTCCGCATCATGATAACCATTATCTTTGATGTCTGTATTTACATCATCTGTAGACTCTTCACTGCCAGTGTCTCCAATCTGTGAATCGGACGAGAGTGAGCACCTCTGTAAATTGCCATCCTGTGAAGAAATTAAAATTAAGTTATAGCCATGAAGATCCAAATAATAGAGAACAGAGAAATGGGTTGAAAGCACCAGTTCTGAGTAGCCATAGATTTTGATACGAAGACAGCAAATGAAAAGAAAAATTCATGAAAAATTACCAAATAGTCTCTGCAAGAGTTTACACAAGAACGCAAGTCACTAGATTTAAGACAAGATGCAACTGTAAAATGACTAAATTCAACTGTATACAAGAACAAGTAGAACAAATTTTCCACTATAAAATGATTAATGGCACAACTGGTACAAGAACAAGTAGAACTGACATGAACTGCTAAAACTGAATTACATGAACACAGGTCACCAAATCCTCCAAGGTCACGTGAGGTTCATAGAGACTATGCGCACCATATAACTACCATGACCACCAGCACTTGAAGCTTTTTTGCTGAAGATTTCTTAAAAGGAACAATAGGAGCAAATATGGTTTGCAGCACCAAAGGTATTGTTGCTCTAAGAGCAGTTTGGCCATGCCTCTGTGGTTGTAATACATTCTGCATACCTGGGGCGTGACTATAATCAAGACCTTAGCCAATAACTGGATAGGATGAAGAAGGAAAAGAAGAAAAAGAATTTACTTAAAAAGACGTCTGTACTCATGATCTCAAAGAAAAGTAAATTTCTTACATGAACTCCTTTTCATAAAATAAAAAAGAATAAAGTAGGTAATTTTTAAAACTCTACAATATATTTTAGATTTCTTCATATAAAACACGGAATAATATATAGTTTGAGGGCAAAACAAATAAATATCATTCTCAAGTAATTTGATGAATCAATAAGGATCTTACATCAAATATGCTCTCATACTCCTCTAAGAGAGTTGTGATGATAGCCTGAGCATTGTTAGCTGCATTTGCTGCTGCCAGAAGCTGCGCAGAATTGTCACCATTCATGTCAAAATCATCATCCAACTCACATTCACCAGCCAAAAGAGGTCTCAATAAAAGAGGTGCCATGCAAGCAGCAACAGCAGATGCAGTCATCCGATTCTCAGTCGTATGTGAAGCAATAACATGCATCATTTTCAAAATCCTAATGAGAGAAAAAAGGAACAAAATAAGAAATAGTGACTAATACATAAATAAAAGATGAAAGCTAAAAGACAGTAAGATTTAAAATTTATGATCTAGTGGCATAGAGGGATACCATGTTAAAGTCTTACACTAGTAGAATGAAGCACATTGACAATTAGTAATCTAAAACCCAATGACATTTTACAGCCAAATAAAGAAGAATGACATAAAGGAGTCCATGAAGAACTCTGATATCTTACCTTGATGACTAACAAAGGTCCACATAGAAGAGATCCAGTTCATGACACAAATTATCATTGTATACACAACATGCCAACTCCTATTATAGAGAACCAATTAATTTAATTGGTCGCAATAGAAACTATTGATAATCTAGGCAGCTAACTACTATCAAATTGGGTTATGATCAAGCGTTACACTAGCTATCATTTCTTTTCTTTTTTTTGAAAGATAATATTGCATTCATTTCACCAATCTGAAACGATATAATATATCATCCAAAGGGATGTAAAAAAAAGTATTAATATATATATAGTAGAGGTAATAATAGAGGTGATATGTTAGATTACACTGCCTTGGGATGAACAAGAAATAAAAAATAAAAATCAATTTCATTTTCACTATTCATAACAAATCAAGATCCAAGCAATTAGGTGAGGCAAGGTCCATTGATCTATATTTTTAGCCTTTCCCATCAAATGAAATTAACATAACTAGCCCAATGAAAACACAAGAAATTTGAAATAATCGGTTTGTTTTTAAAATGTCTTGTAGAAAAATAAAACCTCGTTCATTATCTACTACCATTTTAGATTTTAGGGCTAATTACAATACTCATATTCAATTTAATCCATTTCAAATTGCCTCTTCGTGGTCTGAAAAGTGTCTCTTTGACCATTTGTGGTTAAAAGTGTCCACGTTTACCTACATAATTTTTTCAGGGGTAAAAATACATACGTGATATATATATATATAGAAATGACTAATATAATCTGAAAAAAAATGAGTCATATGTGGGTAAAGTGATGAGAAAAAAATTTAAGTGAACAACCTATTGATAGAAAGATGGATAGATAATATGTTAACCAGGTAGTAAAATGCTAATTGCATTAACAAGTAGACACCCCCCTACCAATAAAACTAATAGATATGCAAGTTGGAATATCCAAAATCACATGTTTAAAATGTAAGTATTTTAATCCATTTATGCCATATGAATGTTTATGTCGTTAATTAACATGATCTATTAATTTATATTTTACAAATTTTGGTAAAGCATATTTGTACTAACTAGCAATCAAAATACCATGTCATGACAGGATAGATAATCATAGGTAATGGGAACAACCTCTGTAATAACCGTCGATTAGGCTCAGGAAATGTCTCAGTTATTGCAGAACGCATAGCATTTATGCGAGTCTCCTTGTGTTCCAACCCTTATCGAGCAAAAGATCAGCATTGCAATGTCAGCACAAAAAATATACAGAGAAGTAATAAATGAAAATATAAAGAATTATAGACAAATTTCTACACTTCATAGTTAGTGTGTAAATATCCTCAAATGCAGCATGCAAAAGACAGCTACAGTTTGTGGTTAGAAAAGTAGAAAATTTTACAGACTATATCAGGAAAATGAAATGTTTGAATCATGCCAAATTACAAGCATTATCTATTGGACTATTTTTACCAACAATTTAATTCTTAAATAAGGTGGTCATAACTATTAGATTGACATGACCTGAGCCTGTGCACTGACGCAGTCAAACAAGAGTAGCCATAGTAGTAGATAGCTCCCAAAAGAGTTAAGGGGAATGTCATTCCAATGAAATGGATAGGGGTATCCTTGAAAAGTTCCTTGGCAGTTATAGGATGGGATATCGATGTTTAAAACCATGTAGAATTATCAATCTACTGGTTGATGAAATATTGATCCCCAAATGATCTGATCTGGTTACAATATATCACATCAGAGAAAAAGATGAATGCATGTTGTGCTGAACTTCTGATTGTGAGGTAATAAGAAGGGTAATAACTATAACATTGCCAAATCTGCTACAATCCCTACATTATTAACATTACTGACTACAATCTGCTAATCTAAATCAAGTAGATATAGGTACCATATTGAGTTGCTTGTCTCTTTTACACTCAAGGACACAGTGTGTACAACCTATAGAACAGATCTTGTTCAAGTAGGATCATAAATAGATATAGATACCATAGATCTCTATGTCTGTAACCTAATATTATAACTCAGCAGCGGAGGACCCATTTACAAAGCTGAGAAAATTTTCTTCTTGGCTGTTTATGTTTCTACTAGAGTTACAGAATTGAACAAATATGGATACAAATAAATATATTTTCCCAAAGAGAATTATGAATCAATGATTTGCATCACAGAAACTTTATACTTTTAGGCATGCACTAAAGCAGAAAGAGTAAGAACAATAAATTAAATAAACCAGAAAAAGGGTAATTAAAATATGTTGTTTGTGCATTCCACTGTTTTCATTTGGAAGACAGCATAATATCTGAATCCATCATGAAAAAGGTTGAAATAATGCTGTAGATTTAAAACCCTTATCATGCCAAAATCCAGCAAATGATTGGCTTTTCCTTTTATAAAGCCTACTCTAGTAACAATTTGTGAATTGCTCTAACAATTGTTGAGATCAAAATCAGGACAAAAGTCCTAGGGTCCTAACTCCTAAGAAAAACAGCAACACATTCAAGCCATGTCATTGTGATAGACTTACTATAAGCTTCCAGCAAAGCAGTGCAGCAGGATGCTGGAACTGGAGATGATGGTAACTCCCGAAGAACATACTGCAAGAAATTTAAGTATCATAAATAAAATTTCCTTAATTGTTCATTCAGATAATCACTCTGGAAGTTAAAGTCACCTTCACGCAATCACCAACAACATGGGCATCCTCATCAGCAGCAAAGTCAGTCTTTCCTGAGAAAGTAGTAAAAAACCAGTAAGTTACTAAAACATAAAAATTTATGGGAATTATACATGAGATCCAAAGAAGAAAAGGTGGATGAGGAATAACAGCGGATAAAAGCACTATATCTACACTATCCTGAGTCTATATTACAACTAACATCTGCTAAGCTCTATATTACTATTGCATAATGCCATGCCTCATGGAGGTGACAACACAGAGATTCTACTTTTCATTGCAGCAGTTTACAATCTATAATAATGCCTTCCCTTTAAGCTGGTGATGAACTGACAATACGTCTAATTTTTTTATAGTTGCAAAAAGAATTTAAACGGAATAAAATAATCATCCAGTTATTAGTAGAATGAATCAATAATTCAACCTTGTTCATATTCTTGGATTCTTCTATCAACTTCTTCAACATCAGCTGCTTGGCGCAAGATTCCTTCGACCTTTGCTCCTACAATTTCAATTTTTTAAGGCTGATTATCTGATTATAAAAAATCAGAATTGAATCCAAAAGGAAAATCTCTTTCATAAGATAAATGAATTGTGTTTCAGCAGACATATGAGAGGCATTATTCATGCAGTCTAAATGTGATTTAGAAACATGACTGGACTTGTAAAATGAGAAGATTTTTGAGCATTAATGTGAACCAAACACATATATCTTGGTCTTCAATTCCAAAACCAGACTAAACTAATATATCAAAGAAAATAGTCTGAACCATAGGCCGCAATTTGGTTTGCCTCCTTCAGCTTCAGCAGTTTTTGTGCAGGGATGATTTTAAAGATCTAACATTCTGCTTCAAGAATCAATGCATTAAAGCATTTTTTGTTCAGATTGACAATATTGGAGAGGAAGGGAACGGAATGAGATTAATCCCCCTTGTTTGATGATGTTGGGGGGGAGAAGGATCTATCCCTCTATTTCTGTCCAACATACTACATTTTCCATTCCTCCTAACTGGGTAATTAGTTTTCTTTCCCTCTGCTCACTTCCATTCAATTCCTACTCCTTTCCTCTCCCTGTCCCAAAGAAGTGCAAAAGTCAACATATAAAAGCACCCTCATGTTCTTCTAACTAGTAGCAAATGTAGTACCTGATGTACTAATATACTTGATCCTAAACTTCTTTCAGTGAAGTGAGATGAATACATGTATAAGAAATCCTCAATCTCATAAACTTGTTATCAAGCATGTGAAAAACCACATGTAGTATCGAAATTATAGTCCAGAAAGAGACAGCATTATCAGAGCACAGTGTGGATTTAATATATCATTAAATAACCTACCATACTTCTCCAGAAAGCGTAAAGCCTTTTCTAGAAAGGAAGGACCCCCATCAATATCCTCAAGTGCAAGCAAAATTGGCCTACCAACAACCAAAGATTTGATAGGGCGCTTATCTCTCCCTGAATAAGATACAGAAAAAGTTGTGATCAATTGGGTAAATTCACTAAACTAAGTCTTAGTTACTCAAGCCACAAAAATGTGAGAGCTTGCAGTTAGTGGCTCTTACAATATTGAAATGATCCTTCAAAGGTATCAGCATTATCATTACGAAAAATTCCATTGTGCCCCATCACAAGAGCAGCATTAGGAGCTTGTGCAAGTGCATGCTCCAGAGCAGTTTTCCATTCAAATAAATCCTCCAATGACTCTGCCTGTTAAACCAATAAGAAAAGTTCAAGAACAACAACAACAGAGAGATGGTTCATGCAGAAAAATAGTCATATGCCCTTTAGGAAAAAGATGATGTGAAGAGAATTGGTGCAGCACCTTAAGAGTAAATGCCCGTCCATCACGTCCATCAGGGAACAAAACTGTTAACAATTTCTTATCTTCCCTAACAACCACACTGCCAAATATATGGAACAAAGATGACAATATATATAAAGAGCAATTGAAAGAATAAAAAAATAACCAATGAGATTTACCTCCCAGAATTATTTAGGTCAATACCACCCAATGTAAGATTTACTTCACCACCTCTTTGGGGTAATGCACTCTACAGTATAACCACATCACAATGAGCAAATTCTTGCATGCACATATACTATACAAACGGGGAAATAGATCTTCATGTTAAATATGCCTATCCTCACAAATTCTTAGTCGAACTATTTAATACCTCAATCAGAAAAAAAAATGCAACTTAATTCACAAGGCTCCTGCTAGTCAAATCGGTTCAAAATGCACATATTACATGTAACTTTACCCCTAGATTTTGAATGCTGCTTTTGTGACTCAAATAATCTCACTGAGGCCATAATTTAGCAGGTTATATGATGCCAACTGTCAAGTCTTACCTTCCAATTTTAATAAGTACAATAGCAACAGAAACATGCTCCAAAAGAAAAGTCACTTTTGAAAGGCATTAAAAGACTAATAAGATAAATATCAATTGAACAGATATAAATTATCAAACATACAGGATCATTCTTGAAGAAAACCAATGATGTCCGTGTGAGGATAAACCAACGCCTCTTCCATGATTTCCAACCAATTCCTGGGATTATTATATGTACAGGATGTTATCACCAATAGTATAATTGCTCATATTAGTACCATGAACAAAAAGAACTAATTGAGTCGCAGGTAGTATTCTGAACTGAAAAAATTGATGTACAGAGCATGATTGTGTTGGTGCCATAACATTCATTAGAAACTACAAGTTGATATCACCTAAAGTCCAACAAAGAGCAATGCATTTGGAGCCAGAGAATAGATTAATGCAGGATGTATTAATAAATGTTCCATTTTGAGTAGTCATAACTTTAATTTTTCAATGCTAGTATTTAAGAAAACAAGTGGAACAACTTAGACTTTTCCAACTTTTCATTGGTGCTTCTCCATCTAAATCCTATTTCTTTATATTCCTAACACTCTTCCTAATGCATAGCCAAGTGAATTGCCCCGATACAGGCCCAAAGATGCTAAACTATATTGTTAGTTTAGCTCAATCCATCAAGGTCTGTACCACAAGAGAATAGTTCAATCTATGTTGTTCATCTAGTTCAGGATATAGATACGCATTTCCAGGATTATTTCAGATTGTACATAGGTGGGCAAATGCACAAATTTGCTACACAGCTAAAGTCAGTCAAAGGTAATTACTGAGGTGAATATTTATGCCAATCCCTAAAAACAAAAAACAATATCAATTTTGAACAATCAGTGACAGTGTTCAAATTGTATGCCAAAAAGATGGAGATAAAAATCTGACATATTTCATAAATATGATGAATCGCTATCTTTCTAAAAGCAGGTCTCAAGAATGTTGGCAAATGTACGAGGATTTAGCTGGTGGCAAACATACTGACAAATAGTCCTAATAATGATGACTAACGGCCCACTATCCTCCAGCTTCAAAAGAAACTACTAGACAGCATAAGGTAAAAGGATAAAAAAAAAACTATTTAGTGGTTTATAATAAAGACATTATTCAAGTAGCAAGGATGAATATCAAAATCATTCAAAAAGGTCGCACTTGAATTACAATTAGCATGCATATTATACAGTCAAAAGAAGTTATCAAATACAATCATCAATTCTAGGAAGACTAACTTGTAACTAACCTTTAGATGATATAAATAATGGTCCACTTTTAAACACCTGCAAATTTGTAGAAAAAGTACTTGTTAGATCATTTAGAGAAGACAAGCAAAACTAAAAAAAGCATTTGTTGCGCCCTAGATGACTATGTTTCAGCTTCCATGGGCTCATGAAATTGACAATGACATAGAGTTGCAACTCTAAGGTTGACTGCATGATCAATTTTTTCTCAAAATCATACTCCTAGGGCAAAATCTATATATTCACTACACTCTTTAACACTCTATAAAAGAGAATGGAGAGAGAAAAGTAGCAAGATGAACAGATGGGAGGGCGAAAAACAAAATAGAGAAGAGAGTCTTTATTCATAGTTGCTCACCAATGTTGCAATTTGTTACCACGCTTATGTAGCCACCCAATACCATCACTAATCATCGAATAACAAGACGTAGAACACTTGATTCCTTAGCATTGGGAAGTGATTCCTAACACAAAACTGGGCTAGGAAACTCCTCTTGCTAAGCACTGGAACTAAGGCCTATGCATTTGACTGAGTGCCTTTTAAGTATTGGCAGCAATAACTAAATCATAAGTGATAGGATACAAATTCTTCTCCTTGGTTTGTTTGTAGCATATGTTGCAAACACATATCTGAGACATATTACATGTGCATTGTTGAGTATAAAATTTGATCATATATCCTTCTTTTTAGAACATCATTTCAAGTGTAAACAAGGATAGGTATTCACCATTATAAGTTTAATGATTCAATTTCAATGTGTTTGGATTCTTGAGCATTGTTTGGAGGTCATACTTAAAGAGTCTAGAAACCATAGTGCAAAAAAGGTTTATCCATCAATATCAAGTTATAGCTGAGTATATTTTCATCTCATACTAGTATTTCAACTTTTGATGAATATCAGCTTCATGTATATCATTAATGAGGTCTATTTGTGTCATGCTGGACCAAACATACATACGACTACTAAAATCTTCTCCTAATATATTTCTTATGAGTGAGAAGCAAAGGTGCACTGATAGGTCATACACTTATAACCAGGTTCAAATTTTCATGCAGGATACTAAGACTACCTGATTGATTGCTAGGACACTTGGAAGCCCATATGGTTATCCACTTTAACTTGCTTCACTTTTGAGGTTATTTTTCACTATATGAAAGATTTCTTGAACCATGATGACCAATTTAAGAGATATAACCACAACAGATATTTTTGCATTAATTTTATTACTCCCAATTTTCTAAAATGTACACGAACAGCAATGAGAAATTACCCAACTGGAAGTAATAACTATAAGTTCGAAAGCATAAAAAGTAATAGAAAGACTACATCGCTCTTTTGCTTACGGATAAAATCCTACAACAAAAAAAATGAAGACAGGCATAATTGCACAAAGAAGACCAGTTTCACATGCAACCTTTTAAAAGTTCCCAACGGAAATTTTCAGCAGGCCACCAAATTGGCCACAAAGCAGAAGAGCATTGCACAGATACAGAAAAGATTCACAGCTTCATAACACAGGTTGGAAATAGAACAGTGTGTCTAAGAGCGCGGCAAACATACGGTGTTGGGCGCTACAGCTCGATGCCTCTCAAACATCGCCCCCGCGGTCGGAGCCGACGACATCGTGCCCCCTTTCCTTCCGCACGCCCCTGGGGCATCAGATCAGGCACTCCGCTACTCCCTCCCCTAAAAAAACAGAAAAGGGAAGGGGAGAAATTTTAGCAGCAAAAAACGACAAAAAACAGCAAGCTGGAAAGTAACATCCCCACGCGAGACCAATCGCACCACCCGCATTCCCTCCTCCCGGGGAGGCAGATCAACTCCGCAGCCCTCCGGGAGCGGCCGATTAGGGTTTCCAGCTGCAAGCAGCAGATGGGGAAAGCGAGAAACCGTTCCAAAAAAAAAAAAAAAAAAAAGACGGAGACGGAGATCGATTGCTCTGCAATGATGCGAGGAGGACCAGAAGATACTCACAGACGCCCTCCCTGTAGCGCAATGGTAGGCACCCCGCAGCGGCTCTACAGAATCTCTCTCTCTCTCTCTCTCTCCCTCCCCCCCTCCTCCCTCCCTCCCTCCCTCACCCTTCCTTGTAAGCTTCTCAACAAAGCCACCCTTTATTTCTTTTTTAAATACACCCCTCTCTCCCTTCCCCCCTTTCTTTTTCTCCTCCCTCCTCCCTCTACGTGCGAGTGGGGGATTAGGTCGGGTTGGAGGAGTAAAAAATAAATCTCGGAGGAAGAAGAAGAAGAAGCGGTGGGAGGATGAAACCAAAAATGGGGATTAAGAAATGGTGGGTGTTTTGTGTCATTAAATGATGGGGGAGGTGGGAGATGGGTGCCTTGTTTTTGTTTTCACCTGCTACTGCTGCTGTGCTGCAAGTAGTAGTGGTAGTAGTACAGTGGGCTGTGTATGGAGAGAGAGGGGAGGGGACAAATTTTATTGGGATTTTGAATTAAATCCCAAGAGCTGTTGACATTTTTGACCCTGATCGATTTGGGAATTGTGTGCGTTGCTTGCTGTTGGTAAAAATTATGCCCATAAATGAGAGGGGGGGGGGGCCTTCACATGATGCTTGTATTGCTACTTATTACTTGCTTGCTTACTGCTGCAAGTGGAGTGGGGGTGTGGTTTGGCATTTCTGACCTTTGGCAAGGTTTGATGGGGAGGGGGAGTTCCTCTGCTGCTGAGAGAGAAGAGTTGGCTTAAATGAGCACCTGGAATTGGATTCCACCTTGTGTATTTTTATGTGAAAGGTGAGATGAGTGGAGAGAGTACAATAATTGGAGAGGTAAAAACCAACAAAAAGTATACATATAGCAAATGGATTTTATGATTTTTTTTCCAGCACTGTCAAGTAATCAGTCATACTTATTAGTAAGGGAGTTATTGCGTGGTAGGCACATAATAAATTTATGGTTTGACTCCAAAATATTAAGTTTCTTAGAGTAGTATTCTTTCAAACATTATTCCATAAACTATTTTAGAGTAATGTAGTGTTATTAAGTACTTAGCAAATAGTATTTTTATAGGTACACAAAGTGTACATTCCTTTGGTTAGAGTAATTGGGCTCTATACGGAAGGATCATGAGGTCTTGAGTTCAAATCTCATTAAGTTCTAAAAAAAATAGTATTTTTATAGTTTACTCAGAATTAATCAAATGAATATTTATATGTAAAAAGGATGGGTTCATTTAATTTTTAATTTATATTTTCTCCTTAAGTGGCTTCATTTAATTTTTATATTTTGACTACGTACACCAGATATTTTGTATTGTAAAAGGAGAAATAAATATTTTTGATCTTTTAAAAATTATTATAAATAATAATAAGACTCCACAATTTATATTTTTAATAAAATATCTTAAGAGAAAAATTAATTATGATTTTAGTTAATATAAATAGTGAGGCCAAGTTATAAAACAATGTAATAAAAGAAGCAATACGAATAGAACGTATTTAATAATGGAATTTGTATATTGGAAGGATAAGAATCTGAGATTATTTAAGTAATAAATTAATGATGAAGTAATAGCATATTAAAATAGTACTTTTTACTAAATTAGATAGAGATAAAATAAGAGGAATTATTCTCTTATTTAAATTAAAGTGCTAATATACTAGTTCTTTAATGTATTTATTTATAAAAAATGAGTTAAGGATTATTATTGATGTTAAAATTTTTATGTACGATGCTATATTCATACTTGCATGGAAATTTTATTTTATTTGAAAAAGGAGAGTAGAATGAGGCTGAAATGCGTTAAAGAAAAAGACGCAATAAATATCCTAAAAACAAATTGATGAATGTCCCCAGAATTTTTTTACTAGGCATAGATATGGGATCAAAAGGTGAAAATGAACGTCCTGATCCAATCAAGTAAAGTACAATAAGAAAAAGATAAATAGATGGAAGAAAAGATAAGATAAAAGAGAGAGATAGAGTTGCATATAAAAAAATAAGAGGTGCAGCCGTGCGTATACTGCTACTGCCACTGTTCCTGTGCCGTGCTGCGGAGGCATGCACCGCCGCAGGCGTTCTCTCCTTCTCTTTTCCCTTCTTTTGTTTCCACGCACTCGCGGGCGAAGCGAGGGAGGGGTTGGCGACGACGAAGCGAAGGGAATGCAAATAAAAAAGCAAGCGCGCGGGGCCTGCTCCGATCGATGTATTCCCCCCTTCCTCCGTTGAGAGCCAGCGCGGCGGCCGCTTCCGGCCCAAGCAACGCCAATGCCAATGCCGACGCCAGCGCCAGCGAGGGAGGGGAAAAGAGACGACGATGATGAAGCAAATAAGCGCGCACGCGCACGCACTACGTCCTCAATCAGCATTCATCTCGACTGACTTCATCTCCTCCTCCTCCTCCTCCTTTTTCCTGTCCTCGTTTGCTTCGAACACTTCAAGGCGGTCATTCTTCAAGCTGTGCTTTTGAAGTTGGGGACAAATGATTTATTCACTTTTGCAAACGCCCCCTCTACTTATGAGGTTACTAAGTTCTAAAAAAAATAAATCATTTATTTTCTTCCTTAATTGAAATGGTTTCAAGATACACCATCGTTTATCTTCTTCCTTAGTTAGAAATAAATATCTAAAAATTAAGTCATTTAGTTTGGAGATTAATGATTTGTGATGCGTCCATTCACTTTTATCTATGAAGAATCACTTACCGATGAAGTTTCTAAATCTATTTGGTATATACTCATCTAAACTATAAAAAAATAATTAATACTAATAAATTCTTATCCACATATTAACCTGCAAATACTTTTAACGTAAAAGGAGCTCCTCAATCGATTCCGGTAGTTTTTAATTCACGACAATTCTTTTTGAATAAGAATCCAATGATCGAGTTGGCTGTGGCTGGTTAGAAAACAAAAATTAAAAGGCTATTAGAAATGAATTAAAGATGGGAATGGGACCAGCGACAGCGAATTTTTATTGATAGTTTAACCTCAGTTGGAGGATATGATGATGATAATAAAAATTATAACAATACACGGTGAATGGGGTTGGGGAAGGGTTCACGTGGGAGGGCACGAGGCTCCCATGTGAGCGAGCGAAGCTTTGTAATAATTTCTAATCCTAGCTGTAATGGCTGATGCTATGCATTGTGTATCGTGTATGTGGGGGACACCTGAGAGGAGTAAATTGCTGTGGCTACGAGCTGTGCATTTAATTCTTCTATTCTTTCCACTCATCCCCTCACGGTGGTGCAAGAGAGAGTGAGAGTGAGACCTGAGCGCATCAAAAAATGTCTAATTATATATGTCAGACTCAGCAGGATTTATTTCCAACTTAAGATAAAGTTTGAAGAATTTGGATGTCATTTTCCCGGCGGTGTTGCACCAAATCCAACATAGAAATGGAGGTGGAGTCGTTTTCTCCTGTCGTGCATGATGCAATTAATACTTCACGTGTTTTAATTGAAAAAAAGAGAGAGTAAGATACGTTGGATGATGTTTTGATATTGCATTATTTGGTCAAAGACCAGTACGGCGTACCGATGCTAAGTATTGCAAACTTCAATTTAAATGGTTGTTGTAATTTGAAGCAACACGTGCACACGTCCAGAATCATGTATTATTTGCAGCAAAAGAAAGAGAACAGAAGAGATTATGACTACTTTTAGCTGTAAGCAATCAAACATCCCTCGGTAGAAAATACGAACAAAACATACGTTGATGGTTGCTGATTTCATGATTTTTTTTTCTTTTTCCCAAAACCTCTTGTTGTTTTTTGTTTGGTTTTGCATTTTTACACAACGACACTATTTAAACAAGTGAAGCTGAATTGATGATCTTGTGTGCCCTGTCCTGCTGCTTATTAAACATAAGTTAATATATAGGCAATTGAGAAGCTGCCATGTATAATTGTATCAGTAGAATTGAAGAGGCTTTTTTTAAATAACACATTCATGCCCACTCAGTACTACTAGTGTTAACATTTTAATCAAGATAACAGTGCAGATGATAATTACCATTTTTTTGTCCAACCAACATTCCATCTATCAGTCAAACTTAAAAAAAGAACACAAATGAATTAATCTATCATCATCTTTTTACAGCTACCAGATCTCCGTAACCAATCTTGGCAATAACTCGACCATCATTAGGTGCTCAAGAACTGAGACACCCTCTTTCATTGAAGGGCCAAAGCAAGGGAGATGCTAACATTCCCCCCCTCAAATTATCAAAATGACTTAACCAGAACTAAAAATGTCTCACTTAGACCTAGTAGTAGTCCGGACATCAAACGACTAACACGCCATCAAACATGAAAGGAGGAAGCCTGGTAAACTGGAGTAATAAAAGATTAGGATTGCCTTTACTCAAATGAGATCTTACTGGCTTTGCAACAGTCCTGCGAACTGCAGTTTCCGATGGAGATTGAAAAGAAAATGTCACCAGTCACTGGTAGCATGATACTAAGAACCAAAAAAAACTCAATGTTGGATTTATCTGAGAAGCTACAAATTGTAACAGTCAAAACTATAAACCACAAAAACAATGTTGTAAACCTCAAAGCAAAACCACCTTACAATATTGAAAACAATCATTAAACCTGATTCTCTGAAAACATGGGAGTCCTTCATGGAAAGAGTGACCTAGGATGCATCTCCACTAAAGGAGCATACGCGACACGTTATTGATCTACAAATGATGCTTGTTAATTACACAAAAAGGGTGAAATAATGTCTAAAATCGACGGTATGGATTTACTAGGCACAAGAGAAAGAATGGCTCATCAGGTCCTTCATAGTCTGACGCTCTGCCTGGTCTTGATCATTCTCTTTAATGCAGCAAGCCAGAAGTTGCACTCGTCCCAGTCGCTTGTGGTTAAGACCACCTGTTGCCATGAAACAAATTGCAACAGAAGATGAGATATCTGCTCTACTGAATCATACAATAATAAGACTTCGATACTTGCTCTCATAGAAAGGCTACACTATTTTCCAACCAAAAAAAGACTGGATTCCGAGCTTCCTGATAGGATAAGACTGTTAACCTCAATACTAAGATTGGCAGGCAAGCTACACTACCCTCGAACCCTCAATCACTTCAAATATAAATATCCGAGAGGGTAGGAAGACATTGGTTGATTGGGATGGCTAATGATTCATAACCAGAAAGGTGAACCGCTAACTGACAATAGTTTTCAAAGTAACTTTCTTGAAGGTAAAATTTTGTGACTGACATAATGGTTAATATGTTCGCAGGGCCAAATACCCTAAGCAACAAAGATAAAGGAAACTAAAAATCCACACAGTTTCAACTTTGTCAATGAAGCTAATGTGGTTCTAAAGTAGGATAAAAACTGTCCCCAGTTACTAGCAGCAACAATTTTCTAGTAAGTCATACCTGGATATGCAATGCATGAGCAAAGTCTCCAGCATCCAAAGCTTGGCAAAGCTGCACAAGCTTAGCTGAAGCATTAGGAGATATATCCCCACTGTTGAGTTTCGAGAACAAGGCTCCGATTTTCCTTGAGTTATCCTCAATTTCCCGCTTTTTAGATGGATTTGCATTAGATCCTCCAAGCGCTGTTGATGTTTCAGTATACAGTCTGGTCAAAGTGGTGACCACAGGCTTCAACTCAGCTGTAAGAATATACAAAGGAAAAAAAATGTTAAGATACAAATAGAACAAACTTATGAGGATACAGAACCATGTAGAGGCACACATAATGATCAGGAAAGTTAGTTTATTGGTCATTAAATTTGCATGAGGGCAGACTGAAAAGCATGCAGATGTGTTCTGGTTCACTGCTGTGTTACGAAAAAGCTATAAATTCTTTACCTCTTTAGTTCATTAACAAGAAAGAGTCCATCACTTGCTAAAATGTCAAGATACCAAGAGATCATGGGCTTGGTCGAGGATCAAGATACACACAGGCAAGTGGAAAAAACAGCTTAAGACCTTCTTGTGGACAAAAACGATGCCTTACAGAGTTGGAATAGAAGGCAAAAGCATGAGTTGTTCCAAAATAAAACTATTAGTTTCCATGTTTGTGCATGCTCAATTGTTATAGGGAAAGGGAAAAAAAATGCTTAAGCTGCAGATAGGTTCATATCCAAACATTATGCATGCTGCTTTTCAAACCACTGTATGGAACACAGCATTTACTAAAATTTATAATTTTAGGTTTCATTCAACTAAGTATTACCGGGCACATTTGATGTATTGGCTGTTTGCACGGTAGGTGGAGGAGCTGCAGGAACAGCCACTGATTGTGGTGGATTTGTAGGGCTTGACGGTTGTGCAGGACTCATGCTGGGACTCATGCCAGGTCTCTGAGCAAAATTTGGATTAGGCCCTGGCATGTAACCCCTTGGTCCAGGGGCAGTTGCAGAAGGTGGTGCCAATCTATGCCCTGGCTGATGTCCACCAACACCATGAGAACCAGGAAGTGGAGGTGCTGGTTGATAGACAGGATTGCCAGCTCCCTAGGAAAAAAGAGAACAATAACTAACATTGCAAAACAATGAAAAATATAGTTGGTACATGGACAAAATTTTACGGACTGGATATAGCTGAGAACCCAAGCTGGGTTGCTGATATTGTTCCACATTTCTGAGGGCTACAGGGGCTGCAGGAACAAAGGGCTTTATCGCTGGCTGTGCTGGAGCAGCAGGTTGAGTGAAATTTGGCTGCCACAGAAATTATTACAGGTGAGATCGTGAACAAAAATGGAAGAACGCACTACTAAAGTTGTGTCACTCTACACAAGCAAACGAAGACTTATTAAAACAGAGAAAAAGATATAGAAAACTGTACAAGAAAATCCTGTAAAATACAAACTGAATGCATCTATAAACATGGAAAGAAAGTAGGAAGTTGAGTCAAAGTTTGTAGCAATTTATGAAGCACGAAATCAAGTTTTCTGAAGGCTGTTAGGACTAGACAGAAGCATCTAATTCTAAGTCAACACTCGTCAAACAAAATAAGTGACAATGCTTTAAAAAAATTGCTTATTTTTCCCTAGTTCAAAATTTCTAACATCCTTCATCTTCTCAGGTTGCTTGTAGGGAGCCCCTTGCATCTGATTGACAATGTCACTAGCACATGCACAGAAGTGAATGGAAGTAAAATATTTTTGCAAGACACATCTTGAGGAAGCTCACAGTGCTAAATAAGAACTTAAGATTGACTAATTAGTACAAGTGCATATTACCAGACATGTTAGGGATATGCAAAAGGAATCGAATTGGCTCGTACCATGTGAAAAGTATACAACAGAAGTTAGCAATTTTATTACAGCTTTATAAAGAAGAAATCAGAATAGAACAAACAAACATTAATAGTTGTTACAGACAGAACATATTACCTGCATAGCCTGGTTTGTCTGTGATGGAATAAACATCTGAGATGGCTGTGCTGGTTGGAATGGCATAGGATTGTTATAGTCAGGGAACTGTTGTTTTTGTGGCACCTGTTGATATGCTCCATAACCAGCACCAGCAGGATGGTTATAGCCTTCAGCAACTGTAGTTCCCACATAGGGATGAGGTTGGGATGGCACATGCGAAAGGCTCTTATCCTAATTGTTAGAAAATTGATTTTGTAGATGAGAGCTGAACTGTTTAAAATTATGATTGGTAGGAAAAAAATTAAAGGCAATATGCTGCAAAAGAAAACCTGATAGTAATTTTGTGAAGAGTCTACAACACCAAAACCAGTGTGGTCTGTACCATAAACAGAGTCAACTTGTGATGCAGCACCTTCATAGCCCAGACTCTTTGGTGCCTCTTCTGCGAAAGAATGTCAACGTTATGAGATTATGCACTCATATTGCAGATCTAAAACTTGATCAAAACCACACAATAGACTGTAGAAAATTTTTAAAGAATGGATTTAATAAAGCAGCAGAGAAAATCTTCTTCAACCTGAATTTGCATCTCATGAAATCATCATACTGAAAAGGTTTTAACAGAAAGCATGCATGTGTTGCGGACGAGGACTCAATGCAGAAAACATACTATAAATTACAATAAATGCAACGTTCACAAAAAACTAATCAAGCTACTTATGAGTGATGGACCACATGGTAATAGCTGGGCTAATTATTATAGCCAACTACTTAGTGTCGCCAGCATCATGTAGAAGTTGATTCATGGTATAATATAAAGTGGAAAACACAGATTAGTGGTTCTAGCCAAATAAGATTCTGCAAAAAAGAGTAATTAAAATATAGCACATAAACAAGAATTAAAGGGACGAGAAAAATATATTTTCTGATCCGTGAAGGCCTTTAGTAATCATTCATGAATAACTAATGTGGCCTCAATAAACAAAATGAGGGAAAACAAATTAAAATGGTAGACATGTCCAAAGGAGGCTTATCGACATTGTAGTTAGATGGAATGACTTGTCAAGAGTGGGAGGAGGGATAGAGGGAAATACAAGAAATTTTACTTAAAATTAATGGCTCCCTTGATATATCTAGAGATTTTTCTATACATAAATGCAATATTCAGAAAAGATCCATGTAGACAATTTCAAAAAGTTTGGACTTTCTTGCTTGATTAGAAGGCAATTGGATGATTTAAGGGGACACGAAAGAATAAAATTCGTACAACATGGCTCTGGGATGCAAAAGAAGTTAATATTTCTATTAAAAATTTACCAATTTCATATTGTATGACATGTGGATCATGGAGGTGGTAATGATCAATTTTATTATTCACAAAGATTGACGAGTTTATAGATTAAAGTTGACTTGCAAGCTTAAGATTGTCAACAAGAAAGGTAACAAGGAAAATATTATCCCTTATGAAAGCAACCAAGCAACATAGTAGACTATTCAATCAATAGATCTTGGAAATTGAGGATGACCTTCGGTTGATAGAGCAATACGATCTTTCAATATAGCAAGCTCACGTGAAGGCTCCTCTGGTCCCAACAATTTGAGATACTCCATTGCAGTAGTGAGGAGCCCTTGATTAGCTAGTAACTCAGCATAGTTCTCCACAAGCTTAGATAAAGAAGTACTAAACCGCTTATGCCCAGTTGCAAGGGTCAGGACTATAGTCTTTTCCATTAAATCCTATGAAAAGAAGATCGAGCAATTAATTTCCAGACTTTCACAAGCGACAGCTAAGCTTGCGGCGTAATGCAGTTACCTGAAGAAGATCAACATAAGTTCTTCCTTCACTATCAGGCTTCAGAGTGCGTGACCAAATCTCCACAGTTCTGTCAATATTTCCAGAACAAATATAGCAGAGAGTTGCAGCGAGTGTGTTTCCAACAGTCAAAAGCCTTGAAGCCAGACCGTCACACAGGACAGTCCATTCATCTTTCTGTGCAAACTGTCACATAGTTGTGGTTGCATCAATCAACAACTTTCTAATAGAAAAGATTTTTAAGTATCATGTTGGACTATAATTGACAAGCTCAGCATGTTATAAAAAAAACATTTGAAGCATGCGCCAACAGGGAGGAGCCAATTTACCAGTTCAGAATCATAACATTAGTTCATTGCCAATATTCAAATCTAGTTTGTTTCTTTAAAATATTTTGTAAAAAAAAAGTATGATTTCGGGTATGCATGCAAAAAACAAGATGCAAGCATTTGTGAATAAAATAAGTTTCCTCATAGCAGAAATATATTTCTGATCTGAATCACGTGAAACCTGAAAGCATATTATGTATAGCACAAACCAGATAACTTGCCAGAAAGTCAACAATTAACAGAGCATTACATAGTCCATGATTATCCAATATATTGTTAAACATCATCAGCCAAAAGCTCTTAGTTAAATCTAGATTAACTACACCTTGTAAAATGTTCATCAAGTCAGTTGGCCAGAAGATACAATATTGGTGGAGAAGGATACTCCTGCTAATATTTTGATAGAGTATCTTCTTTTTTTACCAGACTGTCCTTAACAATTCATTTATTTTAATTGTACTAATATAAACAAGGTGGGGAAACAGTTCAATGAACTACTAATATTGATAGAAAGGTAATACCAAATCATCCAACTTCTTATATGTTTTAAGAGCATAAGAAATTGAGAAAATGAAGTAGACAAGAAGTAATCAAAAAGAAGAAGAAATCATGATTATTATGGAAAAACAAAGAAAAGTTTCATAGACAATAGAAAATAAAAAATGAACAAGATGACATCATAGTTCGAATGTAATAAGAAAAGTAAAGATGAGCTTACAGTGCAAAGAAGAGCTAGTGTTTCCTTCCATGAATTTAGAGGTCTGGTAGTGACCAGGGTCATAAGATCATTACTCACCATGGCAGATAAAACCTGAAAAGAATTTTTTCTCAAGAAAATTATTTTGAAACAAACATGCCTCTGGACAATCCACATCAATACAGAAGATGATTAAACAAAAAACCTAAGAATACCTTTAGATATGGTGTGAGGCTATTCTTTAGATATTGGTTTCGTGTACTTTCCCACAGTGAGGATCCACCAGCATGTGCAATTACTAATGCATCAGCCATTCTATTTGCAGCAATGCACTGTGCAACTGCCCCCTTGTAGTCACCAACAACCAGAGCACGCTGAATGCTTTCGTCAAATGAAGGATCATAGGCCCCAGCAGGTTCTTCAGATTCACCTGTAACCTGTTTCTCACTTGGTACACTACTGTCTTCATCAGCCAAGTTATTCTCAATGATCTGAGGATTATTAAAGAAGTCGTCCCCATTGTCAATAGTGAACGGGCTGCCCTGACCTTCAACCAATGAACTCTTATCAAGACTAAGAGTTTTCTGTAATTTTTTCCCAAGTTCATCAGGAGTTGTACTTTCTTCAGGTATAGTGAAACCCAGGTGACTAAGCAACTTAGTCCTAGCTGTTCCCTCTTCCTCGAACATAATTTTCAAGAAGCTCCATGTTTCTTTGTCCTCTTCCAACCTGTTAGAAAGAGCGAAACAAAGGATTAAAAAGAATTGTTACTTGTGTCTTTCCAATATCCTATGAAATCAATTTTTTACACAGAAGACCTACGTAGAGTCATGTGACTTCTGTTCACATAAAGAATGAAGTGATTCTTTATCACCATTTCGTATAGCAGCTTCAAATTCAGTAGAGCGGCTCACCAAACTATGCTCAGTGACTAAGTTATGCACATATACCTGAAGGAAAAGGAGGACAAGTTAGAAAGCACCAAAGCATATTTGATGATGTAATTTTAATTTACCTCAGATGCCAATGGAGCTCCTGGAGCTGGATGACAAGGTTGAAAAGAGATAAGCTTGCCACCAAAACCAAATGACACACCAGTTGGACGTTTTAACCACTTTGGAGCTCTCAAACGTGCTGGAAAGTTAAGAGATCAGTATAAAAATAAGGAAACAAAATCATAACTTAGACCATAAGTGGCAAGCAAAAGAAAAGTGACAAAGCTATTTAGCAAACTCAATGATCCACCAGAATGCTGCAATGTAATTAGGTTTCAATGTTGGCTGGCTAACAAAGATCAAATATGAAAGAGATGACCAGTTAACAGGCAAGACCAGTACAAGTTTCATGAGCATATGGTACAGTTAGGAGATCATTCTTTAGTAAGTTACTTGAATGTGTAAGAAGATGGTGGATTATGTTCCAACAGGAACTGACAGTGATGTGTAAAGAAGATGAAAATGAAAAGAGTGGCAAGACATAATGGTCAATAAAGATGCATACCAGGAGCACCAAATTCACCCACTGCAGCTGCAGATCTGCTACAAGCCTGTAAAACAAATTATTTAAACTAAAATTCCAAAGTCGTGAAGTGGAGAAAAAGTTTCTTTTTTTTTGGAGAAAAAAGCAGATGTATTCTCTCTCTATATATGACATTCTATATTCTTCTGCGGTAATCAAATGCCTCATATTAGAAGTATCTGATTTTTTTCCACTTAGCAGCTATGGGGAAAATAAATTGTCCTAAAATAAGGATAGAAACTCTTGTTTTAAAAAATTATTTTGAACCATGATAAATGTTTTGTTATTAACACAAGAAGACAACAACAAAAATTTCCAAGGTGTAGGCACATACAACTCAAGGATTCAAATACTAAGAATGTAAATGAAGCAATCTGAAACTAGCAACAACAAGCATGTAACCATACAGGTTGGTACCAATAAAATTTGTACCAATGTCAGCTATGTGACTTCGTACTTCTTATGCATATTTGATTCAACATTTTATCTCTTTTTGGCTTATTACTAATCTATATTGAAAAAAGTAAAATTAGCAGAATTCTAAAAATTGAAAACACAGGCCTATAGGATAAAGAGGCAACTGATGAATGCCAATATATCCACTTGACAGTCATGGCTTTGATTTAAATTAAAATAAATAAACTTATCAATAAATACAAAAGATATCAGAAAAAGGAAGGTAGAAATCTAGAACTATTAGAAGCAAGACAAGCTCAGGCCTGCCCACTCTGGATTGGGACAATCTTGACCAACAGCCTGAAATTATAATATCCACAAAACCACTTTATTGGTCACATATTCTGTAATTTGTGACCCAAACAAAATTGATCAGAATCAGCACTAAGTTTTTTACACATTCTCTTTTAGTTTTACCTCCTATCATATTTTAAAGAACACACCAATGATTGACAAGACTGAGCAAACTAATAAGCTATCATGGTTAAGGCATTCTCACCTCAATATTATATATTCCAACTTTGACATCAAAGGATGATGCTGATATGACTCCTGGAATTTTGGGGTACCAATGAACATCAAAATTCCAGTTTGTGCTTGCTGGCAATTCACATACTATCTGTGGTGCACAACACATTTATATAAAATTAGACTGCAGCCAATATTAAATCATCAAGTGGGATTTATAATAGAAATGTCATCCAGAAAATGATTGCAATGGTACCTCTCCGGAAGCTGTATCCCAACAGATGGTTCTATTATCTTTGGCACAGGTGAGTAAAAATGAACTATCATGGGGGCACCATGACATAGCAATTACACCTAAATAAATAAAGAAAATCAATCACCACACAACAAAGAGTAACATCAGGTATAAATATAACTCAACTAAATTGCAAACTGTGTTAAGCATGCATACTCTAACTTGACAGTTAAAGCTTATAATAATAGTTCAGCTCCAGTTAACTTAAAAAGATCAAGATCCTCCAACAATTATTCAGGAAATTAAAAGAAACTTCGCAGATGTGCCTAAATAGACGATGTGCATAAATATAAGATACTATTATACTATACCTCATGTTCCTGTAAAAGAGTTAACACATAACGATCCCTGCAACACCTAAACAAGGATCAAATGATTGACCACTAGAGAGAGTTCCAAGTTAAATGGCTGCATGGGCATGCTAGTTATTTTAAACTACCACAATGTCAACTATTAGCATGCAGTGATCTTCAATCGGAATCATCCTGTTCCTGTCCGGACAAACATCTAGAGCCTTGTTTATCTAGAGGCTATACTAAAGAGAAATCAACAACTAGTTAATTCTTTTAAACCATGATCTACGTTCTCATAACATTGTACTCTAGAACAAGAGAAAGGGGAACAATGTAGTGAGCAGATTTTACACTGAAAAAAAACTCTGTGCATAAAATAAACATTCGGATTTGCCAGGCATTGAAGCAAAACTAGATGCCCCAAACTACTTGTAAATATAGCTACCATCATTTCAAATACTTGTTTTGATAGGCTATGAGTTCAGTAGCAATATAGTGAACAGTATGCCCACTAACACAGCCCAAAACCATTCAACTTGCTAATATACTCAAGAACCAAACAAGCAAAAAAATCTTTGAGAGCATCCACCTTCATATTGATCACAAAGTTAATGCATGCAAAAAATGAACGAGAACATGTTAACATCAAGAAAATCTTGCAACTACAGATAGGTGAAAGTTGCAAGCCATAATTTTAAAAACAATCAAATAAAATAATAGGTGATAATCATAAATATAACAATCAAATAAAGTTGGAAAAAGGATTTCCGGCGTTAGAACCTTTTGTGTGCCCCACAAATTCTCTTAAAGGTGATATGGTCTTGCGCACATCCCAAACCTATCAATGAAGATACCAAAAGATAATACATGCAGTCTGAGAAAGGCCCTTCAAATATCCGATGAATATAAGAAAAATAAACAAAATAAACAATCAGGCATAGACTTTTGCCTGCAATTTGATAAACGCCCTCTATCCAGAATTGTAACATCATTTTGTATCCAATATGGTTCAAAATTGAGAAAATTAGCATTCAGAACTAATTGGAGTGACAATAAATGAAAGCAGTTACAATCAATAATTTCAATCTCAGTATTGCATCCTGTAGAATTGGACCAGGCACTGAGGTGTGTGCCATCACATAGTATGTTCTGCACAATTGGTTCCAACCCAAGCACATAGATATAAAATTTCCAAAAAAAGAATCAAAAGAATTATAAATAAATTGTATTAAATAGGGTATTGAAGTTAGGATGAAATAGTAATATGGGAATCTGTAAGTAATAGAAAAGTACTAAAATTGATTAATAATCAATATGTTCTGATACAACATTGTATGTCTGTGTGAACCTAATGTCTTATGAATCATAGATGAATGTCTATATCAATATAATGTATGCTTAAGGCCCATAATTTGAAACTCTGAACAGATGATATATTAAATAACTTAAAAAGATCAAAAAATAATTTGTCAATAACTTAGTTCGTTTATATCAAAGAAATAACTTGGTTTGTTAAATTTTAAAAATATTTTGTAAATACATAAAATCAGTATTTCATACATTTTTTTTAAAATTTGGTTGAAAATTTCAAATTATTAATCCACTGCTTTAAAGTTCATTAAGAATTGTTTTACATTTTTCATAATCAAAATCATTTTTCTAAATTAATTTAAAATATTAATTAGGTGGCATTATGCACAGTATGTATTAAGAGGTATACACCACAGGTTAACACATTTCATGTGTCAACACGGTATCGCTCGAGTGTACTGAGCAGTATGGCCCAAGTATGAGTGGACCAACAGGTATAGGTTGATTCTCATAGCAAACTATGTTAGGCCTAGTAAATACCAAGTGGATCAGACGAATACATCGGGTATTTTAATCCTTGGTTAGAATTATAAATCATAGTAATGTGACACATACCCTGAGAGCAGGCGAACTATCATCCTCTGAAGCAATAATCAGCTGGGTAGAAACATCAGGGTTCCACTGCAAGACTGAGCACCTCCTTCTATGCGAGTCTGCAAAACTGTTTGAGAACAGTAGACCTTTACAATTTTTTATTAACATCAGACAGCACTTAACCACAGTACCATTTTATCCATGGTGTATACATAAAAATCTAACTTGCCTTGTAATCGGTTTCTGCTGCCTTAGATCCCAAACAACTGGAACAATAAAATGTAAGGATATAAGAAATTTTCAGGCACTTGATACTCTTAAATGAGATATCCATGAACAAATATGAAAAGAGAAGTAGTATGTAAGAACCTGTTATCCCATTATGAGAAGTGGATGATAGTATATGTTGAAACTTAGGGTTCCATGAAACAAAAGAAACTTCAGTTTGAGATCCAGAACCAACACTCTGTAATGAAAAAACAAATTCCCTGAGCAACATCCTCCTTCAGGCAAATGCTTTTATTGTAAACTAATAGAAAACATGAAAACATTTGCAAATGCAGCCATATGTCCCACATATCCCATGGGCTGTGAAAGGAGATAAGAATTTGAAAAAGATAAAGATCAAGCAATTAGCTATATGGCATTGGAGTATATGGGGTGAGAGAAATAAGAGATGCTTTATGGGTAAATCAATATCAACAAGGACCTTAGCCATACAAGCAGCTGCAGCTCTAATATTTTTCAATACTCACAAGCCTCCTTGAGTATCACATTTTTGGTGGGCACTTTCTTTTGAGTTTGCTTGGGAGGTATCGTTGATGATTGTGTTACTCTAGCTTATGTCTATTTTCTTTTTCGTTTTTTTTTATTTCACATTCCTTTGGATGATATACTGTAACATTTCAAATTGGTGAAATGAATGCAATGCTATTATTCAAAAAAAATAGAACATGAAGACCCTCCGGTGCATGTCATATTTTCTCAAATCAAGGCATGAAAAAGATTTAAGATAGGCTTGCATAAAACACAATCGTAACATTGCGACATGTATACCAGTTTCCACAAACTTGTTGATAAATTTTAAACATTTCATTCACTCTTGGATCCAACTAACAGGGACAGTTCCAAACAAAAGTAGCCTAGATTGCTTTTAGAAAGCAATGGTGGGATGGATATTGTTTTGACTGCCATCATTATTATACGATCCACCTCTTAGAGGCTAGAAAGGATGAGAAAGACAAGAAGAGAGGAGAAAAAGAGAGTTCAAAACAAAGCAAGTAGTATTAGTCAATATTAAGTGTAGTACTAGCACTGGTGCCAGTCCTGGAACAGTACTGGTATCATGTAGGATGTATCAAACATGAATGTGTAGTCATAAAGGTATAAAAACACTGCACGATATACAACAGCTAGTTCAGGAATGTACCAAATGATATGCAACTGTGTCAGCCCAAGCAGAGGGATTGAAAGCAGTAGGTCGGAGTAACAAACTATATACTGACCACCACTTATCTCCCAATAAAGACTGATAGATATAACATTCTGTACCTATGTGCTAGTTGCCTTATCAATCATTTCTCTTTACATTTATTCCATTGATTTTTTTCCCATTATGTAAAATGTGGTGATTTATGATATTCTGTTTATTAGTGCTAGTTTCCTCGTCAATCATTTCCCTTTTCATTTTTTTACATTGATTTTTTCCCATATGTAAAACGTGTTGATAATGCAAGATTCAACAAAACTATGAACATCAAAAATGGCTTCATCAAGGTAGACAAGGAACTCTAGGCAGCATCTAGCATCATTCTAACAACATAAAATTATTAAATTGTGAATATTTTGGTCAATTCATGTCAGACACCTACTAAATAAACTTGGCATAATATATTAATGTGAAGTATTAAGAACGAATACTAACAATATCAAAATTTTCATTTTGGTTGAGAAAGTTGCACCGTGACTACTTACGTTTTTAGTGAACCAAGAGAATTATTTATTTTCAATTCAGAAAAAATAATAATAGAATACATATTCAAACTGTCTGTAATAAATTTCATGAAACATTAAGAAGTTAGCACGACAATTTTTTTCCTTTTTTGTCCATCATAGGTTTTAAATCCAAGATCATTTAGTTAAAAGCTTACCGCTTTAACCAATTGAGAAGCACCTAGAACCTTCACTAGAAAATTACTAGATGGTTCACTAGAAATGCACACAGAACTCTAGACGATTGAAGCCAGAAATATAGTTAATTAGCAACTGTGCATATTGTTATGCAGTTTTGTTAAAATAAACAAAGAAATATGCAATCTGCAGGATCATAGTTAAAAATAATACGAGCTCAAGAATAAGTTCTTTTGTTCTGAAGCTACGTACCCTGAGAGATGGAAAAAGATTTGGTTCTGCAGGCTTGGCCAGATCCCAAATGCAAAGCTCCCCTTCATCAGCTCCAGAAGCAAGCAGATTCGATGACAGAGTGCTGAACTCCAAACCACGGACCTGTTATGCCAAACCACATTCCGCTAAATGCATATAGAACTAAGAGAGTTTGATTTGAATGATCCAACATAGATACAGATCGGACGTTACCGGGCCCACATGCTTCTCAAGCTTTGCAACAAGAGCATTATTTTGATCCTCGGGACTGCAGACAGACAAATATTCTCATAGCTATTTTTAAAGGCATGAAATTTCACCATGGGTACAGTCGATCTACTCGGAATTTCAAAGTAGAAAAACTTCACCAAGATCCAGACTTTTGGAAATCCAAATAAACTGAGCAAAATTAGAAAATAAACCAAAGCACCTGATCATCTTGAGGGGATTCCAGACGCCGATGTTGCCATCGCCCAGACCGCCAGCGATGAGACCGAGGGAGAACTCCTCGGAGGCGGATGGCGACTTCCCCCAGGAGAGACGATTGAAGCGCTCAGTGCTGGGGCAGGAGGCGATGACGGGGAGATCGGCACCCTCAGACTGGAAGTCGAGCTTGAAAATCTCGAGGTTGGCGGAGGAGCTGAAGGAGAGGTCGACGGCGCCGGCCATGGTGCCCGTGGCCAGGTAGGGGGCATCGGGCGCGAAGGCGGCGAGCGCCGATCGTGCGGCGCTCTTGATGCAGGCCATGGGAGGAAGGCGCAGGGGGAGCAGGGGCGAGATCTCGAAGGGGGACCGGGGCGCCCCAGATCTCAAACCGATCTAGGGTTACGGATCGCAGATCGGAGGGGTTTGCAGCTCGTGTTCGGTTATGCAAAAGGCGGAGAGATGGGGAGGGGATGGAATGAAGAGAGGAGGAAGAGTGATTGCCATTTTATTTGGTTCGCTCTGTGTGATGTAATCAAGTGATGGGAGGACGGTGGGAAATGCGGTGATCGATGATCAATCGTGAGCAGCACGAATCGTGAGGCGTGCGGGACCGAGCCGGTTCACGCGATGTCTCCGCCCGATGGCCTGTGCGGGATCAAAGGTGCGTGCATTTTCCACGGAACCGACTTCCTGCCCTCTCTGTAATAAGAAATAATATTATGGGAAAACTTAATTGCGTATGATTGACAAATATCACACGTGGGTAAAAATATAAAATTGGGCGAGCAAAATGTAAGTAGTCCTTTTATTTTCGAGGGCAAATCAAATGTCTTGAAAAAATATCATTTAATTAAAAAATTATAAAATTGAGGCATCAACTTATGACAGTTTCTTAGGAGGAGACTGATTTCCTGGTAAATATCAATTGCTAAAGAGCCAAATGAAATTATACATCCGCCGACTTGTTTGGAGATGAATTAAAATGATTGGCATTGTTCGCTGGCGAACTCTTCATCTGCAAGCATTTGGGCCGCCGCAGCAAGTATTCCTCGGCATCTATTTTTCCGAAGAAGCAACCACGGTTGTTTCCAGGGAGGAGTAAACTCCAAAGTCAGTGCATCGATATATGTTCCTATTGCGAGCGGCTATAGTTTCTTTGCTGTCTTGGTGGATCGATGTGCTTGCGGAGGTGTCCTTTCAATCTGGAGATTTTTTGTGCCTGGTAGAAACTTTTAATATGGTCAGAGTATGTCAAGGAACTGCTCGAGCCAACAAAAAGAAAAGAAAATACTCAAGCCTAATGTACCTTAATACTACGGATTTATGCTGTAGCTAAATGATGAAAAAATTTCCACTCACCTGAATCAACTGATTTTCCACCAAGAGAAGATCTCCTCGAGACACCGGAGCCTAATACTTCAAGGTTGGTCAGAGATTGCCGCCTTCTTAACCTGGTATCAGCAGTAATTGGTGACACAACATCAATTCTGGTGGTGTTTTTTGCATTCTTTGATGATGGTGTTTCCGTTGGACACCGATTGTTCCTGAACATTTAGTTCAAGCTCAATGAATGAACATGTTTACTAACATTTGGTCGTGTACTAAAGCTGCCATTATATTTAAATCAGATTACCTTCTCTCGGAGCCATTTATCAGTCTGCCAATATTCTGTAAGGATTTCTTTATGTGATGAGATCCTTTACTGATTGAAACCTTCTTGGCATTTCTGGTGACTGGATTGGTTCGGTAAGGTGTAACCTCATCCAGGTTTAATGTTTGAGCAGATGATTCTTCTAATCTATAGTTGTTTTCGATCCTTGGCAGCATACTCTGTGCTAACTTGGTACTAGATGCGTAGTTTTCGTTATTCATGCTTGCACTTGCTTCTGAATCATCTAGAAAAGCCACTTGAGTACGCCCAATTTCAGCGTCTACAAGCTTTTTTGGGCATACTTCTGATGAATCTGTGCTATTTTGTTCTCTCCGGTTTTGTTCAGAAGTTAATATAGAAATAGGAGACTTCAGCATCTTTTCATCATCTATGATGGCTGTTGTTCCAGCCTTTGGAGCATTCATTTTTGGAATGGGAGAATTCAGCACCCTTATGTTATCTGTGTTGGCTGATATTCTTCCTGCCTTTGGAATAGCACCGTTCTCAATGCTCAACCTTCGTTTACGTGGAGGCGTCAGGTTACTATCAGTAGCATGCTTTAGTCTTGAAATGGGAGACCTCAACACCTTCTTTTCATCTGTGTTGGCTGCTATTCCAGTTTTTGGAACACTATCATTCTCAATGCTAGTCAAAGCTTTCTTGAGGCTGTCTATCTGCGACGTTCAGATCATAAACTTAGTTCACAAATGAACACTGTGCCACGTTACCTGATATAGTTTGAGATGCTCCACAAACTTTACCTGATCTTTGAGTTCCCGGATTTCATTGCTTTCCTTGTTTTGATGAGCAGTACCAAGTTCGACAGTGGATGCTCTTTGTGCAAACTTTAGTGTACTAATTGTTTCTCCATAAGAATCAGCTTCCGGGCTTACATGAGCAAACATTAACATCTTTGCATTTCCACCTGGCAAAAGTTGGAAAGGAAGCTTAAGTTAATACATGGATATAATTTATATATGAAAGATGCACAAGGTAATGCATGTTCTTGAACCTAGTGAATTCTGAAGCAGCTGTGTAAGTTTGCTATTCCTGTATGGAATATGAGAATTCTTCTGGGCCAATGCCATTATAACATCTCCCAAACAAGAAAGAGACTTGTTGATATGCTGTGCTTCCTTCAACCTATCACCAGTGGCTTCTGATTTATCCACTCTCTCACTACCTGCAAGGTCAACTAAATGAAGGCAACCGCGTATTGTGTTGCCAGAAATGTCTTTACCGTGCACATACACTGTCAAGACACTGCTTGCCAAAAAAGAAATATCATAGAATCAGTGTAATAGAAAAAATAAATAGGATCCAGGTTTGGAATAAAAAAATTACTACTAAAAACCTGTGAGATCGGCTGCTTCGATCGTTCATCGCAGTTGAATTAGAGGCACGCTTTTTCTCACCCGATTTCATCAAATTAAGAACATCAGAAGTTGACTGCACAGCTTCCATGGTGGCATTAGGAATGCTCAACCCACCAGCGCCGGAGCAATTCCTAATCTCTAATGTACTATTGTAGTTAATCAACAAATCAAATAACTTAGTGTAGACAGAATGCAGTCAGAACTAAACAAGAAAACTTTAAGCATAAAGGATATTTTGTGTTTGATGCATCTTGCGCGAGAAGGTCACGAACTTGCTCGTTATATATTTCAACCATCTGTACATGGATCTTATATTTAATATCCTCACGACTGCTTGACATCTGAAAGAGATCATTCAGGGCCATGTGATTGATTCCTTTTTCACCGCTTGATTCACTTGATGGGCCACACTATAATCGAGTGCAAATATAAAATAGTAGTAAGTCCCAATTGTTGAAATATCACATCATATATTGCAACTCACCATGGTATATGTTTTGCCGGCTCCTGTCTGTCCATAAGCAAATATGCAGACATTATAACCATCCATGACAGATCTTATTAAAGTTTGAGTTTCCTTGTATACTTCGCCTGCATAGTTAAGATTTGGTCCAAGATTTAGTGCTCATATTCATCAAAAGCTTCAATTACTGCAACATGTTAATGGAAATTATAACATGTTACCCTGAGTAGCGGCTGGACCGAAGATTTTATTAAACTGGAATATTTTGCGCGTATTTTGTGACTTATATGGATCAATAACCATCAAAGAACCATCGTTCCCTATGTGATCTATGCAACTGTTCTCTTCTGAGTTGATGATTGGCCTGATCCTGCAAAACACACGAATGTTTCCTGGAGCAAAAAATGAAACCTTTATTGCTAATATATGATAAGAACGCAGAGTGAAGAGTATTATGCAACCTTACCTTTTAGCTCTTGAAGAGTGTTGTACAAATGTCTATTTTCTTTAACGGCCTGATGGTAACTAGAAGCAGCAAATGAGAGCTCAAGCGTTTGGGCTCCTAGATAAAATAGGAAGTAAAGTGTTTCAGCAGATAAATACTAAAAATATTTTTAAATTTTGTCAACCATTTCCCTACCTAATTGCATCAAATCATTTTGCATTTGGGTTTGGAGGGTAATAACTTCCTCTCTGGTTTCTGAATATAAAGATTTTAGTTCCTGCAACGAAAGTAATTAATGAACTTTGGTGCATAGACAAATAATATTTCATGGAGTTGGTAAATGCTGGAGGAATTAGAAAAAGCTACTGTCTACAAGGGTATATTTAGCTTACAAGGTGACCCAAATGCTGACGTGTTTTCCTTTTCTTATTAATATTTGTCCTTGTACATTTAACTTCTACTACATTGCAACAAATGGTGTAAATTGTTCACATAATAGTTCAGGTGCTTTACCATTAATTTCTTTTCTTGTGCTTCCAACTGATACCAGTAAGAACAATCATTATTTCCCAAACGCAAACTAGAATCCTGCAAGGAGAAATCATTAATTCTCCATTTCTATTCATCAAACTTACTGTTGAAAAAGTAATCATAAATAAGATTTAAGGAGCGTAAATTAGTAGGCATGTGATAGTGATAATATTTTGTAGATTTCCCATGATGAATCACAAAAGTTTCAGTAAAATTCATAGTAATCACACATCATAGTAGCAAAAGAAAACAGAAAAAAGTATTAAATAACCATTCAGACTAGAGTCAAATCTTAAGTTACTAATCTTGACTCGTTTTCTCTCTAATGAACTTATAGATATTAAACAAACTTTAAATAGTACTTACAAAAGAATACGCATTCGTCCACCAGCCATTCATTACCTTACTGGTCTACATGGCAGAAAAAGAGCCATGTACCATCTCAGACCATTTACGTTTGAGCCCCAACTCAATTGAGATCTTAGATTATAAATGTCGAAGAAGATAAATACTTTTGATATTCCCCAAAGAAAATCCTAATTAAGGAAATATAGATTGCCCACTCTTTTGAGGTTTACAATATAACCTAATCATGAGTGGAATGAGTGCTTACTGAACATATTTACTGAAAACTGAACTTCAAGTAGATGATATTTACCTCCTCTGATTGTTTGGTTGAACTGCAGTCAGGGGATCTTCCTCTCGACAGAAGATCTTGTAAACACACCTTCTGCATGCATCAATAACAAGTTTACACAAAGAGAAGAAAATATGTAATACTAAGTTTAGTACCAACAATAGTTGGATCTTTTGAATCCTTTCTCGGTGTTTGCTATGTTAAGTTGCACTTGAGTCATGAGCCATATCATCATAGATGATGTCACCGGTAATTTAGCTATTTCCACCTAGGCTCTTAAACACATTCATTTTCAGCCCATGTGTGTGCAGTGGCACAAGTGGAACACAGAACCCTAGTGGTTTATAGTAGTGAGCAAATGCTTTGTTTATCCATATTCATGTTTCATCTCTATGTTTTTTATTCTTTCACAGATGAACGAGTTAACTAAAAATGAGGTTAATCTTGCAAGACTATTAGGTCCGTCATAATCATCTACTAATAACTCTTTACGTGAAAAAACTAGTTGGGATATATTGAAGAGGTACCTGTTCTCCTTCCAAACAGTTTGACATTATCTGACAGAATAGCTTCGCATGATCCTGTAATGAGATAAGTAACTTTAGATCAAACAAATCCTGCATACCGCTAAAAAAATGGCAGTTCAGTGGCAAAGCAAGTATTACCGTTTCTCCATCATTCCATGAGTCCAGAAGGCTTTGATCAATGTTCTCTTTTGAATTGAACAACAAATTAGAAAGCATCATGGCAAGGGAATCTGCAACATCTAAACAAATGATAAACAAATAAGAATTAGTGGAATATTCCTCTCAGAAAATCTAATAAGCAGTGGTCAGCAGCCTACTTTGGTACATGGATAACAAAAAACAACCTCTAATTGATTGGTTATCCGAACCAAGTAGGCCTTTCTATTGACAAATTAGGTACCGTAGAAATATAATTGTGAAAAAATCTTCCAAAAGGAAAATTGAGATCGATCAAAGCATCTTTCTGAGCATATGAAGCCAACCTTGACTATGCAGTTCCCTGTTCATCACGGTTTGTTTTTTCTCGGAATTTGACATATCCAAACACCTACTATGGATTGATCCAGATGAAGTGATAGGTGGCCTCATGAGAAGAGCAGATTGTGGAGCTAACGGAGATTTGATATGTTTCAAGGGCCTATTAGACTGCTGAAATTCATGGTATGATTTCAAGGCGAGAATGCAATCCACTACTTTAGCAGCTGAACCAACTTCCATAGTATCCTGTTAAAAGAAAATCCTTCACCAAAAAGACCACGATGCAAGAAAAAAAATTGTAGCAACAGATTGGTGTTTTCTAACCCTTTCAAGATCTGAAGCCTCGAAGCTTGGCAGCTTGAGCTCCTGAACAGCATCTAAGAAGTTGCGGATGTTCTCGAAATACTGATAGGCAGGTAGAGGTTGGATGTCCCAGGCAGAGCCAACTGATTGGTTAGCAACAACCTTCACAAAATTCATCAGGAGAAAAAATGAGATCATAGCAAAATAGGAATAGAACACTATGGTGTTGAAAATGTTCGAAACGAAGAGAAGGCAGTACCTTGGGAACGGCACCGGGCTGGATCTTGTTGATGGCATTGCAAAGAACGATACCGCTCCTCAAGCAGGTAAGAAACTCCTTCTCGGTGGGCTGTTGAGGCAACCCAAGAGTTCCGATAATGCTCTCGAGCCAACTAGAGGCTTCACAGCGCCTCCGAGCTGACAAATTGGAATAAATATCTCTCAATGCCAATAAACACATAATTCGTCTTCCCAGAACTAAAGCGCTCTAGAGCTCGAGTCAAAAGATGCTTATGAAGGACTTTATGAGACCAGTGAAAGGAAATGCTCAAGGTTGCTAGAACAAACCCCACTGCTGGGGGGGAAGGAACAGCACGATAGAACAAAGAACGTCATCCACATAAACTCAAACAAGCAACGTAGAAATGCAAAATTTCCAGAAAATTAATAATCAAGGTCTCTTTTTTTTTTTAAATCCCCTCTTTTGGCAATCTAACCACAGTAATATGGAGGACTCAGGATTGATAACCTTCCCTTGGAATCGAAACCCTAAGATATAGATTAACACCCAGAAAATAAGGCGAAGAAGCGCACCAGCTTCTTCCGCTTTTCTTGACGCCAATCGGCCGTCCCGAAACGAAACCCTGGCAGGCTCATCCCTCTTCCGTCCACCGTCCTCCATCTTCCTCCTCCTCCGAGCACCGAAGACAGAAACAGGAGGGAGCAGCAGCACGGAAGAAGGAACGTGGAGTGGGAGAGTGTAGAGAATCGAAGGCTTTTTGGGCGTCCGGGGGTTTTGGAAGAAGAAGAAGAAGAAGGGGAGAAGAAAAAGCGAATGCACGACGGAGATCGGAGAGCTAATAAAACAAGGAAGAGAAGGACGGAAGGGCTTTTGAATTCGAATCGGTAGGGCCGCGGCCGTCGAAGAATGCCGTTGTCGTTCGATCCACGCCCTTGATCTGTTCCTCTGGCGTGGGGGGTCGTCAGTCGACGGTCGAGATTACTTATGGTGGATTCGGGCGCCTCCATCGGTCGTAACCCTCCTTCCCTCTTTGGAGAGTCGAGAGTAGTTTTAACGACCGGAAAGCCTGCAACGGGGGGTTTTTTTATCGTGATAATTGCAGCAATTACATGTGCGGCACTTACACCCTGCTAAAGACTTGCTATTAAGTACATGAGCTGTTCATTTAAATAGAATTAAGGGATACTAAAAGTAAATTAAAATTATATTTTTTTTACTTCTGAATTTTTTTACAGCCGCCTAATCTGAGCTTAATATTTTTAACTCAGAATTACATTAACTAGAAATTGAGGATTTAGCAATGTAAGTACTGGTTGTTTAGCTAATGTAAGTAATCAACATCTTGTAATTATAATATTTTTTTTTACTGATGGTCATATTCTAACAATTTTAAGAGTATATATAATATCTATCGTAAATTATTTTAGAACATATAATGCTTTTATTGCTTTTATTACTTACATAATTTTGTTAGATATTTTGACAAAATTTTATACTAAGATTCGATCAATGCTCCTAAGAGGGGGAGAGATAGGAGGGCAGTGTTGTTGATGGTTCATGGATGGAGAAAATATAAACAATTAGTTAAAAATGATTTCTTATGATTAATTACTCTCGTGATATTTTTAACAAGCCTGTAGCATAAATCCCTATACAGTCTTACTAATAATATGAAAAATTGCAAATATATATATATATGTATATATTAATAAGAAAAATATATACTGAATATGATACTCTAACGTACCTTACTATTATATATTCGCCATTAGGGCATGCTATGTGTTACAGGTGCATTATTGAAACGTTGCCTCCGCGGATGAACGTTCCATTCCGTAATTTAACTTCTCTAACTTCTTCTATATTTTATACTATTTATACTTATAATGGATGAAAAGAACTTCATCATCGAATATAATAATCTTATATTATAGAGAGATCACTGTATGGAGAGGAATTCGAAGTTAAGATTGTTAATTCCGAAGTTGGAGATTTTTACCGGTGCTTTATTAATAAAGTAATCATTTTCCGTCATCTCCTTGTTGTTGTTATTTTATTATGCTTTCGCAGGCTTGTATTGCATAGAGCATCTGCGATACGTCGTATACCTAGTGGATCTTCCGTAAGCATTGAAGTCACAGATTTAGGGGTGTGTCACTATGTGTCAGAGTCCGACGACTAGCAAATTTTTTTAAAATTTGATAAGTATTGAATTCTTCATAGATCTAATTATTTTAACTAAAGAATATACGAGCGATCAGCGAACTTAATCAATAAAATTTGATTTAATATTCTTTTTTAAAAAAGTAGATAGCAAATTATTTTCAAGCCTTAGCTTAACTTTTATCAGCGCTCTTACGTAACCATATGGGCCAATACTTTATACCTGACCCTTTTAAACCAAAACAAAAGTCCATTTCGTAGTCAACACCTTTTTAAGGAGTCAAAAGTGATTCCACTCTCCCAAAATCAAATCGCTCAACGATAGCTCTAAGGACCGATCGAATCAAACAACAATTTGATCGTTCAAGCTGACTGCTGGCCCTTTTTTTTTTATAAAAAAAATCAAAACGGTAAGAGTTTGATCAGCAACCCCAAATTTGGACAGCGCGTTGACCGTAAGATTCAACGGCGAGCGAGCCGTACTTGGAACGCACCAACTCCCCGCATCTTACACCATTAAAAAAAAATACCGCGTCCGCCCTCCCACACCACCCACCTAATGGCGTAAAAGTCAGCAACGACTTCGGTCCAAATTTGACCGTCAAAATCTGCAGCCACCCACTCAACCAAGACCCCTAGTTATACCTGCCCACTTTATATATATCGCTAAAAATAATCGATCTTAAATTTAAGATCATATAATTTAGAAAATACTGTAATCAGATTAAGGGCTGAATCCTGAAGGTGCTCTGTAAACATATTCGAAATATGTGATAAAATCCATTTTTTACTAGATAAATTTATTATTAAACAAACAATTCTTTAACCGTCAGTGAAAGCATCACAATCAACGCATGCGCGAAGAAACCCACGTCTCCGGGAGTGCCAGGCTCCCGTGCGTGCGTTCGCTAACGTACGAAGCATGATGTTTTCATTATCCCATCGGTGCTTAAGTGGGTCCATCCTCCATTCTTCCAGTGAGAAATCTTCCTCTTGTGTTCGGTGTCTGCGATGGTAACACGAGATCCAGTTGTGTGAAGCTAAATTTAACTTTCCAACCACCCCCATTACCCCCCGAGACCCGGCGCTTTGGACGGTAGGGGGAGGGCCATGCGAAGCACGTGTCTGCACTCGGACGGCCGTCGACCGCCCACGCGTCCGCACGCGGGCCCCTGTATTACCTAGTTTTTAATTAATATAAAATAATATTTTAAAAAAATATTATTACTCTGCCTAAATGAGCATGCACGTATAAAATGTAACTTATTTTAAAATTATAATAAAAATAATTTAGTACCAAATATGAGCTATATTTTATTTTAATTTATATTAAAAAATTAGAACGTAATCAATATATACACACACACATTTAGAACTAATATTTGATTAAAAACTAATTTTGATGGCAATAAATGTGTAGTTTAGAATATGATCGTTATGGGGAGTCATTTAACGCTTTGTACGGTGTTTCATCACAGGGAAATGTATTTTTTTCTAAAACCCCCCAACTCTTTTTCTTTTACTTAAAAGCCCCCCTACCAGCACACATTTTACTCCCCAACTCCACTTAATTAAATTTCATTTGAACTTTATGCAATCACACTTAAATGCATAAAGTTTGGAGCCAAAAAAAAAAACTGTGTACTGCATTTTCCTATGCATAATGATGTATTATAATATTATTTGTAAACTGAGAACCTTATGTATCAACAGTAGTCAATCACCTAATATCGTTAGAGCACTTTCTTGGATGTAAACGTTTAACCTAATAATTATGGATGTATGATTTATTAGTGTATTTTTTTTTAAAAAAAATTAACATAATGGCTCCTTTTTTGGTGCCTCATTTATATTTTTAGAAAAAGAAGGTCTTTATAGATGATGAAAATGCAGGGTAATTTAATATAATTAAACCCATCCCATCTTCCAACTGTATTAAAACGGGCCTTGAGATAGAGCTATTCCACCATAATTTAATTTAAACTATTTTAAATTAGAAAACCTAATATAATACTCTAAGTAAGATAAAAATTATATGACGCATTTGATATTTAATAATATTATTTAGTATATTAAATATATTTTTAAAAAATAATAATTAAACTCCTACGATTTTAATTATGTAAAAAAGTAAATACATTTACATATATTTTTAATACTGGAGGGTAGTGGATTTAAGTAAAAAAAAGTAAGTTAGGACAAGGCCACGTTGAATGCATGAAGGAAAAAAAAAAAGGAGGCATTTACAAATAAGGAAAATGTAGGGTAATTTAATGTAATTAACCCACCCGACCTGCCAACCAACCTCCTTCAGTCCACACCCTCCCCTTCCCCTCCTTTCCATCTCCATCTTTTCGCCTCTCTTATCCTTCTTCAGTTCAATTCAAGGGCGAAAGCAACATCTCCAACTACACGCATCGGAGCGCACGAGTATTAATACCAGTCCTCTGTATCCCTCTTTTCCTCCTCCTCCTGGCTCCATCCGCGTGCCGCAGCACCCTAGAAATCGAGGGTGATCGATCGGCGGTGCCGGAGGAGGAAGGGGAAGAGGAATCCGCCGGCAGTACCCCGCCGCAGCCCCCTTCTCCTCGTTTTTCCTACCGGCATGTCGCCGCATCAGCTGATCCCGCAGGTAATTTCTTAGCTGGTGGCGTCTGTTTGGGTGTTTGGTCCAGTAGCAGTTTTCTTTTTTTGCTTGTTCCTGCTAATAGATTTGTGGTTTTGCATTGGCTTGAGCGGGTTTGGGTTTAGCTGGAGTAATTTGTTTTTTTCCTCTCTTTACGTGAGCTTTCCTGTAAATTTGTGTTTTGGAATCGTATTCTTAGGGAACCGTGAATTTGCTTTCTTATATTTTCCCTTGCATCAGCATCGAATGCTTCAGAAACCGGTAACGATGCATCTAGGATGCCCAAGTACCCATTAGATTAAATGCAATCGATCAAAAAGTTAAATTTTGATTAAAGCAGGAGGTTCTTGCTTGAAACTTATGTTGCCTATCCCATTAAAATACCCTGTTAAGTCAAATCCACATGTTGGGCTTGGGCTAGTATGCTTGCTCAGCATGGTGATTTTTAAGAATATCAATGATGTCTCATTTAATGGTCTACATTTTTGGATAAATGGCGTAAGTTAAGAAAGATACTAATATCTTCTTTTCGGTTTGGACCTTATGCTCTCAGCAAGTATATTTTCTAGTGTCTTATTGTAGATTTTGTGGCTAGGATCATTTTCTAAGTGTTACTACCGATCATGCCCTAATGTTCTACCTCTGTGATGTTGACATATGGGATTTTGTGTTACTTTATATCTAATGAAAAACATGTTAAATTCTTTATCTAGGCAAATATTTTTGCATGTCTCTCATTGTTCTTAGTAAAATCTTAACTATACTGATGCCCAGTTTTCTTCGATGATTTTGCTACATAACAGGATTCTTTTGATAAAATATTCCTTGTTGGAGCTAGTTCACAAGCCAAAGAGAATGGCTTTCTAAATGCTACTGGTTATCAGGATTCTGAAAGAGATGTCAGTGAATGCATGCATGAATCACCAATTATGGCAACTGACGATCATCTCGTTGAGTTTTCACAGGCTATGAGAAGTAAGATGATTTATGTTAATATATGTGGTGTTCTAACTTTTTCATCCCAAGCAGAAGGATGCTTAGTCTCTTTACAAGAAAATAGGTAGATACTGGATAATTAAGATTGCTTTGCTGGTCTTACTGAATGAAGTAGATGCCAGCGTTCAACTATAGGGACATGACTGTATGAAAGATCTAAAGGATTCATATATAGACGATCCGAGTGTATATTATATAGTTGTGTGCTCATGGTAAACTTAGTGTATATTATGTAGTTGTGTGCTCATACTAATCTTACCTTCTCTTCTTTATCAATTTTCTTATGTTCCTAACCAGCCACTTGCGTCAATTTTCTCTCTCTCCTATCTATTACTTTCTCCTTTTGTACCTTTTACCCTACAACCTTAGTGAGATAGAATGAACTCTGTGTAACTTTATTAGATTGGAAACGAACTAGAGATTTCTGGACTATCCGAGTAATTTTTATTGCTAATGCAATCATATAGTTCATGGCATCACCATTTATGATGCTCTAATCATGGCTTGATTGGGAAGCCTACTTTATCTTTATTATTAGCCTAGAGGAAAACATGTTATGCTTTATGAAGCATCCAAATTGCTTGGGTCCAACAACATGTTTTCTTTCTTTCTTGATAAAACATATATCCTGTCTTCGTGCATTACAAATTCTCTAGTCTGACTCGAGAAAATCTAGATCCCTTTTTTTTTAAAATGATGCTAGCTACATTTCCATGTAATTGGCTAGGTTTTTATAACTTTTAGTTTGGATTTCTTTAAAAATATATAATCACGTATCAACATTCCTAACACTGGAGTAGGAAGTTTGAAAACTTTAAAATTATTTTCCTTTTAGTCTTTGTTATGGCAGTTATTATTTATAATGTTGATGCTAAGAACATATTTTCGTTGCCTCAGTTTCTGTTGAAACTGATATGCATGTGTTATTGGAGTTGGTTAGCAATTTTCTGTTCACATTTATATGGTCTTCAAATTACTTATTCCAGTATAGTCCTACATTTATAGTAATGTCCCTTATTCACATGAAAATTAGCAAGAAAAGTTGTCCGATGTTCGTGTATTTCTGAAGATTTACCTTCCCGTTTCATCTTCACTTTATAATGTTATTTCAGTATGTTTCTGGTACCACGACGCCAACATAAAACTCTTAACTTGTGACTGGCAGCTGTTGCAAAGGCCTTGAGACGAGCTGCAGAGGCAAAAGCTGCTGCTCAAGCTGAGGCAGCTGAATGGAAGCGAAAATATGAATTTGAAAGGGCTAGCAACCTGCGATATAGACATGAAGGTGTGTTTTTGATGGTCTCTTGAAGTCTATTTGTATTTTGTGAGTATGCCGAAAGATGTAGGTGAATATTGTACCCTGAAATATTTCCTTTATTTACCTCTTGAAACTTAAGAGAAATGCAAAAAATTTCTTAATGAATATAAACATTGGTTTTAGTTTTTAACTTTCTCCTTGTTATTAAGTTTCATATTTATATACTTAAACAAAGGTTTATATCTCTATCAGACATTTCTTTAAGTATCTATTCGAATCCTTATTTTGCTCATTGTTTCCATATTACCTAAAAATAGAGAAATATTAGTTTTAAGATAAATGTGAGCACAAGTTGGATGAGAGCAGTTGATATATATTAATTTATTGTGGGAAATGGAGGTTTAAGTGTACCTGGAAGACATTAGTAAGGAAATAAAGGTATCTTGGAGAGTAATGAAGGAATTCTGCAGGCATGTCGCCTCTAACAAAGCAGCAATTAGTGCGACTTTCCTTGGTTGCTTCATAAAAAATGAATGATGGGTATACATTCATTCTAATCTTGATGAGGAAGTCCTTGAATTGTTGGCTTTTCCTTAGCAATAGCCATCCAAATATTTTGACCTTGGTGGCTTCTTTACCTCCCATAGTAACTTGCTCCAGTTCAACGTGCTTCTAGTGTAGTTTTTGATTCTATGTACTGATTTCAGTGTGCAAATTTATTGCTTTCAAGTGTCAATTTGGCAGGATAATTGTTGGTCAACAGACTACTCTTGTAGTTGTGCAAGCAGTAGGATGGTCATATTCTAGAGTGGGTAGACTTCAGTGCCCAATTTGAGTTATTCCCAAGCTGCACACTTCTTTAACCGAAGCAAGTCTAGTTGTAGTTGTTTTGTATGGCCCTGCAAAAGAATATTTCAGTGGTTTCTTGGGTGCATTGCTGTTACTTTTTGGTGGATTGATGTTTTACTGAATAGTATTATTGGAGGTTGTGTAAGTTGCTAATTAATTTGAAGCACAAAAGATAGTATTTGGTACTGCCTGACAGGCTACTTGCTTGATATCTGTCCTTTATCAGACTGAATTTATATGTGCTACAAGATCTAAACGATGTCACTGCATGGCTTAAATTCATTCCGTTGACCTCTTCTTGGCATGTGAATTGTTTTTTATGACATCTGCTTCAGAGAGGTGAAAATAATAAAATTCTTAGTTCTTTCTTTGATCTCAGGCTATGAGAAGTAATAATGCTTAAGTAGAAGATGCAATAGTTTTTTTTTTTTTTGAGAAGTAGTAGAAGATACAATCCTGTATTCTCAGATTCTTAATTTGATATAAGCTTCCTCTAAAAATTTCCATCAAAATGTAATTTTAGATTTTCCAACTCTCAATATCATAACGATCACAACACTGTTTCCAGGTAGAACTTGTAATTTTTGCATACTGTATAACTGGTTTCACCTCTTTTTTAAAATTATAATTTTGATGACATGAGCTGTTTAAGGATGTCCGCTGTTGCAGGATTGCCATTTGATGCTGGTACACCAACCTGTAGAGATGGAATAACAGTTGATGTCGGTAATTCTTGTGATGAAATGATAACTGACAATCCTGCTACTGAGCAAAGTGAAAGATGCTGCCGGAAGCATGGAATTTGTTCACATGAAATTCTTCAGGATGAAGCAACAGATTCCAGAGTCAAATTCACTGGCAGGAAGGTTGCAAGAAAGGTATAACATTTGCCCATATATTTATCTCTATTATGGCACTTGGTTCAGTTATTATGATTCTCTTGTAGGATAATTTAAGATTTCATTCCCAATGGAAAATGTTTTCCAGTTTATGTGTAGCTGTAGATTGCAGATGGTTGGTGTTTTACAATTTTTCTGATATAATTATAGCTGTTTCATCATGTAGGATAATTTAAGATTTTATTCCCAATGGTAAGTGTGCATTGGCATGGCTGATATATAACTTGATCATTGCTAGTCTTCTGATCTATAGTTGCATGGGCGCTTCTTGATCCTTATCTAGTCATGGCCTTGTATGTTGTGACCTTGTTGATAGTTATTAAGTATTCCTATTTCTGTGTTATTGTTGGTTTAGCATACATATATTTGTATTCTTATTAGATGGAAGTTTACTTAAATTCTTCTGTTTTCTTAGTCTTATTTGCTATGAGCCCAACACCTTTGACAGTTTTGCTTGTGGTTATACTGTACTGAGGAAATAGTCTCATTGATGTAACCTCTTGCAAATTGAAGGCATCGTTTAGACTTTCATGGGGATGCAATGGAGATAAAAGTGGTCAGCAGAAGCATGATGTTGTCTCTTTTGAAAGAGGAGACATAACTACTGCAGAGCGTAGTAGCAAGGAGGTGTGTTAACTTTTTATTTCAATGTAATGCTAGCACTTCTTTGAAACTTCAATGACCAGACGCCAGAAATGATTACCGAAATATGATGTATCATACTAGTTATCTTGAAATCTTTAGTATACAATTAACTAGCAATTATATTTGCTGCATTCTTATTCTTTTGCAGTACTCTAATTTAAATTTTAACTTCAGATTTTGCTGAAATGGGAAACACAACCACAGACTGTACTCATTTTAACAAAACCCAATTCAAACTCAGTTCATCTCCTGTGTGCTGAGATGGTCAGGTATTTTTTTTCACAAATATGTTGTATGCAGTTGTAATGTATTCTTTATCACATTTCATGAACCTGTCAGACTTGGTTGATATTTGAAATTAGCAATTTTAAATACTATTATAGCAAATAAACAACAGTTGCCCGCAATGAGGTTTGAGTGCCTAACAATTTTGAATCTGTTGTAACAACAGTTATTGGCTATGAGGTTGATTCATTGCAATTTTGAGTACTCTTATAACCACGGTTGCTGGTTATGATGTCAATGCATATTTCTTCTAACTTCTGTATTTTATTCCTCGAGGAAAAAAAGAACATGCAAAGGCAATGGCAGTGGTATATTCAGGGCAAGAGAGATGTCAATGGTAGGTCCAGTAGGTGAGACTCAAACATAAACCTTTATACTGTATTAAAAGAATGATGGAGGCTAATCTTAAGAATATGTTCTTGGAACTTGAAAATAATTAGAAATTTTGAAGATTCCATAAAGACATAATAAAAATTAACATTAAGAGTACTCATTAGTATTTTCTTTTTTTGATGTTTCAAACCATTTTGTTTTTCGGGGAAAGTGAAATTGATGCAGTGCACCTAGATGGAAAGGAGTAGATAAAGGGGAGAGAAGAAAAGATACTGGGAACAAATTGAATCACTCCATTATAATGTGTATAATAAATACACAAGAAGCTCGATGAGGCTAAAGAAATTGACTTCATTATACTGTGTATATATATTGATTTAATATATATCGTCTGGCAGGTGGCTCAAAAACAATAAAAAAATTGATGTTTTTGTTGAACCTCGAGTTAGAACTGAACTTTTGTCAGAGGCTTCGTTCTATGAATTTGTCCGGACATGGGAAAATGGTTCGTTATATTATCTTAAAGCTACCATAGTAAGTTCATTATGACACAGTTAATATGATTTATGCTTGTTTCATGTTCTCTATATTCAAACATTGTAGATGAGGAAATAAAACACATACACTCGAAGGTTGACCTCGTTGTAACACTTGGTGGTGACGGGACAGTTCTTTGGGTATGTTCTTTTTTATTTCTTAGAATCCCGACTAACATATCTGCTTGATGTTCTTAAAATCACTGCTTATCATGTAACTTATCCTAATGTAAATATTTTGCAACCTGATGTCCCATCTATTTTGGTAATTGTCAGAAATTGGTATAGAAAAACTTTTTTTTTTTGAGCTTGGTGAGTTTTGAACCCACAACCTTCCGTATAGAGCCCAATTGCTCTAACCAAAGGGTGTACACTTTGTGTACGTGTAGAAAAACTTATTCGTGTTTGCATTTTAGAAAGTCTACTTAGTAGTTGGTGGATAACAAAAAAATAAGTTGTGACTGCATCGTGGTGGCATTATTTCACTAAAATGGAAGTTCGGTAAACATAAATGTGTTTTTTGAGGGAAAACAGAAATGTGTTTTAATCTATCTGAATTATATTTCCTTTCGTGTTTCAAATATAAAGTATAGATTAGGCTCATTTTAGCAACTTAGTGGAATTGAAAGCGACATTACTTCTATTAGGTACTTCTATTGAGGAAAAGTTTGGTCGGAATTACTTGTAATACAATCCTTTAACTTACAATTTTCTCCTCTTGAATACAAGTTTCCTTTTTGAAAAAAAACAAATATCTCCTCTTCTATATTGCCCATTTTTTATTTACTGTTGTTTCATAAAACTTATTTCATGATATTGATGAAACAAGATTCTAGGTTGTGTTTACCTTTGCCATACAATGGAAAGCTTAACTGTGGTTATTGCCACTAACACTACTTCGAACTTAAACAGACTTGTACACATAATATTTGAATCTTCTTGAGATCAAAATTTGTGTCGAAAGTTTAAGGTCATATTTTCAATTCTGGAACTATGGAGATCGAGTTTTCTGACTTTTATCATTTGCAAAATCATATCTTATGCCCTATCTTTCAATTTTTTTCCTTTGTTTATGCAGGCTGCTTCTCTTTTTAAAGGACCAGTCCCTCCTCTTGTGCCATTTTCACTGGGATCCCTGGGGTTTATGACGCCTTTCCGTATCCCTATAAATGCTTTATTAAACATCTGGGTTGCTTAGTTTTACTTTTAGGCACTCTTGTTGACTATAAACTATACTGAAAAATACTGCTTAGAATCAAAGCATGCCATTTGTTGGCCGGAGTTACCAATCCATTTCTGCACTTTCTTATATGGACTTAGGGAGAGTTTCTAACAAAGGATAATGATGTGATTCACGACATGGAATAAAACAAATACTAAATTAAAATGTTATGCTACGTTGGGTATTATTTATGAAAAAATTATGTGTAGGGGGCATGTCATATTATTATTGTGCAAGTATCAGTTCTAGCAACTATAGTAATCCTAACTATTATTTCAGGATCACACAATCTTATGACAACTTATAGTTCTAGTAAATCAGTGCTTCTTCAGAAAGAAAGGAAGAGGTAAAGGGAGGAAATGTGCATCGTAAGCAATCATAAATGCTTATGTTCTTCCTACAAGTATCCCGGCTATGACTTATATTCTTCTGTAGGTGTTCACTATTTGGGTTTTAAAAATTGGATCTTCAGACAATTTACGTAGCGTACCACGGCATGCCCATGATCTGAGATAACACATCTAAAATTAAGTAGCTTGGACATGATAGGTAAGTGGCAATTTTGCAATGAAGGTAAAAGCAGAGAGGTAAAGTCCTTGTTTTCATAACTACAAATTTCACTGTCCATTTTTTAGTACAATGTTTCTTTTTCATTCCTTTTAGGATATTAGATCCCAGTAATGTTAGTGGAGTAGCCAAATTATCATGGATATCTTACTGCAAACTGTGCATGCAACTATTTACCTTTAGAGATATTTGCCACTGAGGTCCTTCTCTCCCTTATTAATTTTCTCTAAGTTATCTTTAACATCCTTTAGAGGGTGAAAATTATCGGGATTGCTTGGATATGATATTAAAGGGGCCTTTTAGCATCACATTGCGGCATCGATTGCAGTGTCATGTTATCCGGGAAGCAGCAAAAGATGAACTGGATACCGAGGAGCCTATTCTAGTCTTGAATGAAGTTACAATTGACCGTGGCATATCATCCTACCTGACTTTCCTTGAATGCTATTGTGACAGCTCGTTTGTTACTTGTGTACAAGGGGATGGATTAATTTTGTCGACAACTTCTGGAAGCACTGCATACTCATTAGCGGCTGGAGGATCAATGGTACATCCACAGGTACATATTTTTCAGTTTATATTGTCCCTTAGGCACCCAATTAGATATGCCTATTTTTGGCCTGGACTTAGTTCATCATCAGGTGTAATGAGAAACCAAGGATCGTCGTATATCATCTTTCCTTCAATCTTGAATTGACATGAACGTTAGAGCATGATAGCAAAATGCAGTGGGAAGCAAAGTGATAGACGATAGAAAAATAAGAGATTGCCAAAACAATGCACAAAGCACATGCATCACTTCTCACCCAACTTCTAACTTGAATTGAACTCGTAAGTCTGAATAATTTTCGAAGTATTCCTGCTCACCGTTCTACACTTTTTTTTTTCGGACACCTCTAACACTGAATTTGGAGGAGACAAACTTTTTGAACCACATCCTTGCTAACCTGTAAAATATTATTGCTCTTTATTGATTAAGAAGGCATGAAGTCATTTTCTAGATAGCAGAAGATCTTGATAGCATCATCATATCTTACAACTCCCTGTTGAATATGATATATTGAAATGCAGGTGCCAGGGATACTTTTCACCCCCATTTGCCCACATTCATTATCATTTCGTCCCTTGATCTTTCCCGAGTATGTGACACTGCGAGTCCAAGTTCCTTTCAACAGCAGAGGACATGCCTGGGCATCTTTTGATGGCAAGGGCAGGAAGCAGTTAGCCCCCGGCGACGCTCTCATCATCAGCATGGCGACATGGCCCGTGCCCACAGCATGCCAGGTCGATTCGACCAACGATTTTCTCCGGAGCATCCACGAAGGCCTCCACTGGAATCTGAGGAAGACCCAGTCATTTGACGGACCTCGTGAATCATCAGTTTCTAATTCATATGGAAGCATCCCGCACCCATAGTACCTAGTGTGGCCGTTGAAGCCATTTTAATTCTTTAGTAAAGTGTTGTTGCAAGAGTTTGATCCGTGCCTATTTCTATGTATTCTTGAGATATGCAACAAATCTTCCTCTAAACTCACTCTACTCCACCAACATTATATCTGCGTAGAAAATTAAAATGTAAGTAATAGAAAAGTTTTATGGTTATAGAGAATAATGAAAAAAAAAAAAATAAAGGTGCCCAAGCTCTGGATGTTTGTTCTCAGCTTCTAATTTCTTGTATATAAAAGTGATATACTCTTGGAATATAATTATTCTTTATCCCATTTGATATCTGTCAAGTCACTTTGTATTTTTTTAGTGCACTTTGCAAACATGCTGTATATTTTGATGGCCAAAGGCTTAATTTTAGGGTATGCAATATACAGTGGAGTATAATTTGCATTAAAAATTAAAGTAAAAATATAGTTTCATCCTTATTAAACGTATTCTCTAAGATCATTTTTGATATAGGAGAATTAAATGTTGTTTTCTAAATTTAACTTTATTGTTAGTTTCTTAGAGATCTCAACGAGAGCAGAGATGAGTTGAAGAGATATGTGTCAATTTCCTTTCTTAATATAAGTAAGATATTGCTCTCTCAATACAAGTAAGATATTGTGTCAATTTCCTCTCTCATGATTCTTTCTTATAGTCCATGTTCTCTTATCTACTGTGATTCATCAGCCCGTTATTTTAAACATAAATTATAATTAAAAAAAAGGTTAAATATAGAAATCAATATATCTACTTCTTTTTAATCAAACATGGTTAAGAATAAAATAATCAATATATTATATAGTATTTTCATCCTTATTAAATCTATTTAAAATATTCATTTACTCAGTCAGTGCTATTTTTTATGATCGAAGATAAAGGGCGCATAACGCCCTAGTTTATTTTGAAGGAACAGACAGCCGTGCAGGGCAACAGCTCAAATCACCGACGCAGGAGCAACGCCCAACGCATGACAGGAATAATTGCTCCCATTACATGGCGCACGCATCACCTGCGGGCCCAACCCTCGCCCCCACGTTGGATCCGGGTTCAGATCGAGCCCGACGAGCGCGATCCGTCGGAGAGCGACGGCACACGAACACGTATCGCTTGGACTGAATCGTCCGTTGTCCGACGCAGTCGACCCCCATCGCGTCGCGTACGGTGTGGCGAGCCCCATCGGCTCCTAAAGCGACGGGTCATCCCACGCGGCTCCAACGTACGGACCGGATTAGGGGCCGGGGAAGGCGCGGTGTTTCCTGCCTCGGCCGAGATACGAAATCCTCGTCCCCTTCGCCTTCGGTGCACTTCTTCCTACCTTTCCCTCCTACGCCGAACATTTTAAACCAACACATTTACGACGACCCAAAAGTATATATACACACATTGTGAAGTAATTTGGCAAAATGCGGGGTAGAGAGGTCGGTGACTTGGTGCGGGTTTGCGATGGATTAATGATAAATCCCGCCTAATTAAGCCGCAGCCTCGGATTCCTCCGCGGCACCTGGCGGAGTCCACGTGTAACCTGACGCGCGGGTCCCATGTCCTCGTGCGCTCTCCCGCCCCTCCCCCCTCATCCCACCGGCCTCACCCGGACGTATACCCGCTCGTCCGTTGGTCCTCCTATGACTTGGCCCACACTTCTCTGCCGTGCGGGTAACGTTTTCCCTTCTCCCTACCTTTTTTTTCTTTCTTTCTCTGCTCTCTCTGCGCTTCGTAACGCCCATTCGACCCAGAAACGCTCAACTCGCCATCGGGCGGCCTCGCTATTTGAATCCAAAAGCAAGAGAGAGGAGAAGTCTTCTTCTTCTTCTTCCTCCTACGCGACCGAAGCGGGGACGACGCTCGTCACCTTGCCGTCTCTTCCGCCCTCTGCTGTCCCCCCTCCCCCCCCCCCCCCCCCGAGGCGGGCCGTCCATGGCCACCGACCCCGGGATCCCCAAGGTCGAAGGGGCGGCGACCGGGGGACCCGGCGATGCGCCCTCCGACGGACGGAGGCCGAGCGATCCGCCCCGCCTGGAGCTGAAGAAAGCGCGGAAGGAGAGGGTGTGCACCGCCAAGGAGCGGATCAGCCGGATGCCTCCCTGCGCAGCCGGCAAGAGGAGCTCCATCTACAGGGGAGTCACCAGGTCTGTTTTGTTTTGATCCGTCGCGATCAGTCGTCCGCCAACTTGTTTGCTGGTGTGCTTTGGGGGCGGCAGGATGTTCAGTAAATTGCAAGGTTTGACTGTAGTGTGTAGGGCTACTTACAAAATGCAGCGTGTGAGTTCATGCTGTTATCAGAACTGGCACAAAACTAGAACGTGGCTCATGCTCGTGTGATACGTGTTTCAAGAATTTGACATATATTTATCTACCATCTCATCCACCTATGTGGCGAGCTGATCATCATTCCATATAAATGACCCTTGAGGAAACCATAAGTTTTTCAGTTTTCGGACCTCTTCTCCTCCGTTGCCTGTTGATTTTAAACATTCATAACGTCACTAACTTTAGCTTTGGCTAACAAATGTTTGCAAGATTAAGAACTTTGAGCTTTGTGTAAAGATTGCTAACTCAGTGCTATCAATGTGTTATGTGTTAGGATTTGGGTAGACTTGTTAGACCTTGAAAATCATATGTTTTTTTTTCTATTTCTATTTTCATAAAAATAATATGTTTTTATGTATGATACTTAAGCACTTGGCTAGATTTGATATGAACTTTAAGTCACATGCTACTAAGATAATATATAAATTTAATCTACTCAGTACAATCATATAACTTAGTTGGAGTTTGACCTTTGCGTCTCAGTAGGCAATAGCCATATTCAGATTATTAAATTGTACTCTAGATTAGAAAACCTATATTATATTCTAAAATTTCTTCCTACTAATATACGTGAAACACTAGTCATAGCTAATCCCAAAACCATTTACAGGAGCACTCTATACCACACAAGGCAGACATGGCACGACTAGTTTAATGTTTTAGGGAATGACTCAACCTGGTGTTTGACACTTTTCAATGGAAAACACGTTTGGGAAACTAGGAATACAATTTTCTTACACACATCTAGAACAATTCAATTCAATTCCTAAATAGCCCTTTCATTATGCAGCCACGCTTTTGTATGATCAAATTGTGATGCTGCTAACCAATGTGCTCTTTTGTTTCCTACATTTTAATTCTCAATGGATTAGTTGTATTGAGCTTTGGTAATTTCTGAGCAAACTTCTTTTAGTTAAGGAAAATCTAAATTCAAACAATCAGTAAAACAGTTCCATACCATTTCATTAAAAAATTTATTAATGTGATTTTTTTTCCCAATTGGATTATTTATGTAATCAGTACAGTTTTTTAATTTGTGAAAATGTTAGTTTCAATTAAATATCTACCCTTTCCGATGACAGACACAGGTGGACGGGTCGTTATGAGGCTCATCTTTGGGATAAAAGTACTTGGAACCAGAACCAAAATAAGAAGGGGAAGCAAGGTAAGTGTTATAACTAAGCCTCATACTTAATAGATTACTCCGAATGTGTGACCAAAAACTAAAAAAGATCCATCATTATCTATTATGTCAAATTTTCAGCAATAATAACTTTATAATGCAGATGCCTCTGAAGTATAGTTTCCTTTGATTATTGGTCTTCCATGATCTTGTTCACGGAAAACTGCAGGACATTTTATTTTGTTTCCTCATGTACTAACTCAAATTCCTTATCTTGCATGGAATTGTTGGTGCCTGAACTGTATCTCCAGTGTACTTAGGTATACAACAATTTTGAATCACCAGTAAATTATCTGATAGTTAGATATTAATTTAATATGAAAACTCATCTAATTTATTTTCCCCACATTCTGATTGTTCCCAGGTGCTTATGATGATGAAGAGGCTGCTGCTAGAGCATATGATCTTGCCGCCCTAAAATATTGGGGTGCTGGGACACTTATTAATTTTCCAGTGAGGAATACAAAAATCTGTACTTACATCTATTAGACCTTCTTTTAAAGATGTTGACCTATTGGTATTCATTTTGGTTATATCATGATGTTAGAAAAATAGAACTTTTGGCTTGAAGATTATGCTAGTGCTGGGAAAGCACACATCTTAGTAAAACATTCACATGTTAACCAAGATGAATTGAATGCCAAAATAACCATGAATTTCCTTTCTGTTCTCTTTGCAATTGCTATTTTGTGTTCAAATGTTATTTGAAAGAAATATGTAGCTTATATAACATGAAAACTATCTTTCTAGGATTAATATGTACTTATTTTTTGATAAAAATCAAATGTAAGATATGATATTTGTGAAAAATGAAGGAAGTTTCATTTGCACACTTGGACCAAACTACCTTTTATCTTTCTTTAATTGATTGAGTATGCATCATTAATATAACATTCTAAAGGACTTGAACACAGCGAGATGCCAAATCTCTGCTCATGTTGATGTATAGCATTGCTCAGTGCCACTAAAACCATAGCAAACATCATTTTGATTGTTCCTTCAAGATTTGCACCTTGACTCTTGTCCAAAATGTGACGAAATAAGGAACAACTTTGTTTTCCTGTAAGAAAAATATTTTTGAATAGTAATTAAACAGTTTTGATAGTTGTAATAATTTCATTTAATCACTTAAGAGTCCTATTTCTTTAATCACTAAATGTTCTTTATTACTAATCAGGTTACAGATTATGCTAGAGATCTTGAAGAGATGCAAACAGTATCGAAGGAGGAATATCTTGTGTCTCTGAGAAGGCATGTACATGCTTTGGCCATGGGTGTTTAATTTAAGTTTTTGCTTTACATCCTTTGATGTTGGTGTTTACAGTTTGGCAAGCATAGAAGTCAGCTATTGTGATGGCAATAAACTAATTGATTGTGCTAGAATGTGGTTGAAACGCAATCCATCTTAACATATTTAACACTAAAACAGGGTCAAAATTTTGCAGAAAAAGCAGTGCTTTCTCTAGAGGATTTCCAAAATATCGTGGACTTTCCAGGTACACTTTGGGGATATGTTCTATTTTAAGAAAAACTCAGTTCATATAGCCTTTTTATTTTCTTGGACAATAATGCTTCATCTAATTCCTAACCGTTGCTTGAGTATCGTAATGTTGAATATCCTTTATTCGCCTGCATAATTGCTTGAGCTTTCCACCATTTTCGTATTTGTGTAAGTGTAGATTGGATGAATGTTGCAGTATAGGGGAATGATCTGAACTAGCTTAATAAAAAAAAAGTAAGGATGTATATGTGCTGGAAAAGTTAAGCTACTTCGTTCGGTCAATTACAGTGTAGGACGAGGACAGTGTTGAGCCGAAGTAAATTCTTCTAGTAGTGAATAGACCTGAAGTCTACTTGTTCTATGTTTTGTATTTGGTCTCCCTTCAAACATTCGTTCACTTCAACAATTGTAGTAGGTTTCTGCTGGCACCTGGCGCACCCCTATTTTTGACCAATTTTGACACTGCTGGACTCTCTTCCTATTCTCCTCCTTCCTTGACAACCTGAGACTTGAGCTGACTGAATTTTGCTCAAACTTGAGTTCATAGAAATGGCAACCTAGACAATTTTGAGCTGGGCAATATTTTTTCAAAATCCAGCGCATGTTATCGACACTCTACTTATGACGATGCTACATATGGCTAATTACCTTTTTTTGAATGACTGCGTGGGGGTGATGATGAACCTTCTATATTTCAAAGTTGACGCAATATAACAATCTTTAAAATGCATTTAAAGTTTTTTCTCTAGTAAATTTTAATGTTTCTTCTGATCTTAGGCAACCTCACAATAATTGGTGGGAAGCATCTTTTGGTCAGATGCCACGGAACGAGTACTTTAGCAATTGCAGTAAGTGTCACAGAAAACTTATGTGAAAAATTACAAAAGTTCGGATGTATGGGATTTGGTGGGTGGATAACCTACTTGATTGATTACTCTACTACAAGGTACAAGCAGTGATGCAGCTACCGATGGAAGATACTCTGGTATTGCCGGCATGGAGAGGAAAATTGATCTCACCAGCTATATCAGGTGGTGGATGCCTAAGAAGTCCCGTCAAACGGAGTCATCCTCCAGCGCAGAGGATATTAGCCGAGAACTTCAAATGCTAGAATGCGCAATGCAGCCAACCGAGCCATACAAGCTTCCTTCTCTTGGCCTTTCCAGAAGCAGAAAACCTTCTTCACAAAGCTTGTCGGCATGTAGCATCTTATCTCAGTCTGACTCCTTCAAGAGTTTCCTGCAGAAAACATTGAACTCGGAAGACACCAGAGATGAAAGTCCACACGTAAAACTGGACCAAGAGAAGTCTGCTGCCCCGTTGTTTGCTGGTTGTGGGCTCGACATATCAGGGGTGAGCTTAGCGTTGAATGATTTGCCCATGCAGCCGAGAACAGCGTACCAGTTGGCTCTTCTTTCTGCGCCGCTGCGGACTAACTACCCCATCGATCCGGTATCTGAGTCACTGTGGACGAGTCTTGTTCCACCTCCCGGGCAACCCGTGGGATCAACAGTCCTGCCTTCTCCTTCACCTGCATCTTGTGATATTTGACTGCTAAGACCTTTTTTTTGCCTACATCGTCTTAATATTTGCTTCCTCTTTTGATTTCTTCGGTAGCTCTCATATGTATACTAATGCCAGGGATTAAACGATCAATCGCATATCGAGTTCTATCAAGTGATGTGCGCAGAATGAATGCTATTTGGTTGTCAGGTATATTTCACATGATTTGTTGTTTTTTTCTTTTCATCTGCTGCTAGATATGTGGTTTTAATTTTTAGATGATCTGAATAGCTGCTATGAACCCATCTTTTGATTTCGTTTTTCTTATCTGACGTTAAGCAACTCACAAGTTTATTAAATGCAGAAGAAAAATTTCCCCCCTATTGTAGAATCCGGATCGTCCGTAATGTTTTATTAGTTGATTATTTCTGCGAACTATTTTTTTCCCAATTGAGGAGAAGAAATATTATTTGTTCACTGCCAATTTTCATGTCGTAATTGTAAGATAGGATTTGATTTTGACATTGTTGGATCGATGAGCAATTCTTAGACCGACTACTGGTGACAGTGGATGCCAAACATAAGCAAAACTACAGCAAGCCGCAAACTTTTGTGATGACCGTAAAATTTCCTAAAATTTATAACTGAAAAATTAAAAGTTTCTCCATCCAAAAGATTCTTGCTCCACCTTTTTTTGGGATCATTTTCTTTTTTTTAAAAAAAAATAGATATCTGTTAGTATCACATATGGCATTTGCCGCTACAACAACTAATAACAATGTATCTCAAACCTCTAACCTTATAGTTATGGTTCTTTATGTGCTATCGAATGGGCATTTTGTGATCATTTTTCTAATTAGTGTGCATGTATTAATCAAGCCACTGTATTAAAAACATTGAAATCGACAGGAATTATGAAACAGCAACAGAGTCTAAGATTCTTAGTGCAGCGTGATAAGATCTTCATATATATACCATTACTCTCCTAAACACGGGCCCATATGAATCGGACATAAAATATGTACATATGGACAGAACAACAAACTAGGCACACAAGCTATATATACTTGAGAAGTCAAACGCTGACGATGGCTACAAATAAAAGAATGCCTACTGACCACACTCTCATCCCCAACAAGCCAGGATTGCTCATCAATAATTAAATAGCAAAGCAAGACCACTCAACAATTTGACTGCAGATCAACAAGGAACCAAAATACCGGAGATGCAGATAAGTCCCCACGACCGTAGGGCGCAGGGTTGATGAACAAGAAGGGCTTAAAAGAGATCAACCTTTCTTTTCTGCATGTCCTGTTTCCACTTGGGTTGCCGATAGAATGCCTCTTTGGACATGCCAAGGACCGTCTCGAAGTCAGCATCAGATAAATAGGCCTGCAGGTGGGAAAAGTTAAAAAGGTCAAACAAGTAGAATCTTAAGTTCCCTTCACGACTTGTCTTTTTATTCAGGAAATATATTTTTTTTAAAAGGTAATGAACCTCTCTTCGCTTGTAGTCGATTCCTCGGACAGGATTGCTGGACTTGGCTTTCAGACGTTCGTAGCTAAAGGTAGTTTCACCCCCATTTTCATCTGCATTCACATCCTGTGCCTCCTCAGGCTCTGTGCCATTACTCTCTGATACAGAGCCGTCTCCTGTGGTTTCTTTCTCTGTTGACACCTCAGCTGTATCCCCCAACTCGGAGCCCACACTCTCAGTCTTGGAATCTGCACCAGGTAATGAGAGGAATATCATCATTTAGAAAATATTAAGGTAATCACGCAGTAGGGCCTTGATATGATGAAAGATCACAGAGGGTTTGGGCCTTAGATGATACAAAGGTCTGGATATCTGGATATCTTCTGCTAGTTGAAACAACAAATATTGCATTTGTTCATATGAGACATTATTTTATGTAATTTCTAGTGGAGAAAAAAAAGTAGGCATCATATAGAAGGATACCCAACTTTAAGAGCTTATAATTACACAATCCATGAGAGGCAGCTACTTTTTAGCATGCAGAAAAATAAAAGATAACGGGTTTGCACCACATAGCATGCATGCATGTGATAACAGTTAATAGCATTACCATTTACGGTCACAGGTGTAGGAGGGGAAGTGCTTCTTGTTGTGGAGGTTTCAGAATCACCCTTCTTTTCTCCAGCTAAAACATTAGCCAATGCAGCAACAGCAGCTGCTCGCTGTGACCCTTGGCCTGGCCGCGACGGCTTCGGTGATGCACTTTTAGAGTTTGGAGATGGCTTAAATGCAGAGGATAGTGCAGCTAAGGCTGATGCCCGTTGAGTGGGTCCGTCATGTTGCACAGCAGTGGATTTGTACTGCAGAAATTATAGAGAAAAAACAAATAGGCGAAAATAGATCAGCTAGATTTTTTACTACTAACAAGAAAATATTTTTACATGCGCATCAAAAGAATGCCTTTTTACAATCAACTGAAGCCCGGAAGATGTCTTGTTCAGTTCACTTGTACTCAAAATCCACAATATAAAGACAAGACCAGTGAGAATGAAAAAACAATGAAATATGATCAGCAATAGAGGAAAGGAACAAAGGACATCAGGTAAGATAGCTTTACTGAACTAGAGCTCAACTCATTTTAGACTTTTGTGATTCTTAACAGAAACAAAATAACAAATATTTTTCTGCAATGACCTAACAAATAGAAAATTCTCATTTTCTACTATGGATTGATGTTTATACTTGCCAGCTTGACAATATTACTAACTGAAATCTAGTTATAGTTAGAGATTGTGGTGCATACAACTTTAAAAACTTGGTTTAAATGTACCTCAGATGCATGTGGAGCGGTCCCAAACAGATGTGATAATTTCTTCTGGAAAGAATTTCCTTGAATCTGAATTACGCATAGAAGCATATGTTAGTTTATGCTAGCACAATGCACATTCACTATGCATCAAATCATAAAAAGTTCATTTTTTTTTCTATAACCAACTACCAAAATATAGGCAAGTGAACTATAGTTGCACACTTGAAGATGTAGCTTGCTGCTACGGTAATGGACATAATCTGGAAAGAGATCATGTCAGGTGTAAACACCTAAGCAATTATCCATAAAAGAACAAACACATCAAGAAAAATACATAATAGGAGCACCTAATCCAGGAGAGACATAACCCAAGTCTTAACAATTACATCTGTTGTTCATTCCATAGTCCTATGATTATTCAACTTGAGTTCATTAATCCAAAATAAGGACTAATGTGTCAATCATTCAACCAGACATTCAAATAGAGATCAAAGATATAGGACATACCATAGCCTTCGCACTATCCCAAGAGAAATACGTTGTGAAGAAACAAGGTTCATTTCCCTCAGTAATTCTATAAAGAGGTACATCTGGGGATAAACCTTCTAACGATACTGCCAGTTCTATGTATTTCTGGTGAAAAAAAGGTTGTGTTAAATAACACTATCGCAGCAGAACATGAAAAAAAAGAAGGTATTAAGCTATTGCAACAGAAACATGACATGTTTAATAAGAAAAATATAAGAACTTGTATTAACAATACCTGTCCTATATCAAATGCCTTTTGCTTCTCTTTTGGATCCACTGATTGTCCAATCCAGATAAACACCTCAGAATGGGTATCAAATACCAATATGTCCTCAGTCAACAAATCATCTTGAGAATAATTGAAAATCTCAGAAACCTGCAAGAAGGAGAAACATACAAGCAAGATGAGAAAGTGCAACAATTCAATAAGTTTCCACGTCAAATATTGTAGAAGGAAGCTGTCAGTCACACACCTCTATTTTTCCTGGAGAAGCATCATGTGACCACACATGAACACAAGATTTTTTAAAGAAAATTAGGTTCAGGCCAAAAGGTAGATATTCTGGAGACAAGGAAAATTCTTAATGAACCAACCTTTCTTGAATGAAAAGGTGTACAAGTGTGGATCCCTGACAATGTCTTGTGATATCTTTTTGCTTGTGAAGCTTTGCTTCCCGCCAAGAGCAGACCAGAAAGCAGAGCTTTCTGTTCCCTCCTTGACATGCTTCAGTGCAACACCTGGCTGCAGGATAGAAAAAAAAATCTTGTTCAAACATCAAAAGGTTTAATATATATATATTACACACATATTTGCATGGATACAAATATGTGAATGCCTGCAGGTTTAAGCATTGATCAAATTCTGGTCCAGTCACCCCATACAAGTACTTACAGGTCTGAGATACTGGGACTGAAGGTGTATGCTGATTCAGTCCAAAGCACATGTACCTCTCAGCATTGCAGCATACCACATGGTAGTGGACAATAATACTGATTGGCCGGTTTCTAAATTTTCAAGCCTGGCCCCAATGGCCAAAATTTGATAACTTGGGTCTTTCTTTGAACTTTTTACAACTGATGACCTATTTCCTCAACCCGCCATTTCTATCACCTTTCAACACTCTCATGAAACTACACAAAGTGTACATCCCTCTGGTTAGAGTAATTGGGCTCTATACGGGAGGATCATGAGGTCTTGGGTTCAAAACTCATAAAGTTCTATAAAAAAAACCCTCATGAAACTACTCTCTAAGTAGTTTCAGATAATTAGGCTTATGTACAGATGAAGATTCATCCTAAAAGGTAATTCCTAATTTTTAGTTTCACTAGTTCGATTGAAATACAATTACAATGTTCACTGGAGTGTGCCTCATGCACTACCTTACTGTTTCACAATAAAATGAGATGTGGACATGTCATAATATGAAAACTTAAGAAGGGTAATATTGACAAGAAAAGGTAGAATTTTGTTTATTGTACCTTTAAAAATTCTGCAATTCTTACAGCCCACTGTTGCTGTTCAAAAGTACTTGAACTTCCATTCCAAATAAATAATGAATTCCCAGATTGTGTAACAAAACAATCAGTGGAGCTTAATGAAGTAGCCACCTGAAACAAAAGAAATGCCACTAAATTCATGTATCCCACCATTGTATTCTGATGCATATTGGAATATGAAGAATATACCACTGAAATCTGAAAGCAAAGGACGATGCTTTCCACCAAAAGAAATAAGTAAATTCCTAGTTTCTGGCCTGCCTAGACAGTTTAATATGTGGAGTTTCCACATCAAAAAACTGCAGAGGCAACCTTGAAATATTACCTCAAGACATCTCTAAGGTGAAATCATTTTGTGGTTTTCACAGAATTTCTAGTCACAGAAATTGTCAAGCATTTGGAATGGGAAATCATGAGTATATTTGAATATTCATCCACAGAGTTTTAACAGTAAACAGGATAAATATATTTGACTCAACATGCTTGTGAATAGAGTAATCAGGCAGGTAAGAAAATTACTACTATTTTTTAAATGTAAAAAACTCTGGTGTCTGGATCATAGTGAAGGTGATTATCAAGTTGGTAGTTACATGCCAAATTAACAACTCAAATGTATGGAGAAAAAATGGATGCACAAGTTGACAAGATAAGTCTGTTAAACCTAGACATTTAGTAGTAATTTTATTTCAACTATAAATTGTGTGCCAATGAACACAAGGCAGTATGTGGTACTGACTCCATGCCGATCAAATTAATTCATGGTCAGAAGGTCCTTGTGATGTGACATACTGGCCTTTGGAATCAAATGCTCAATTTTCAATTTATCCTCAATATGGCAAAATGTGGAATAAAGTTCACGCTAACTTACTGCATCAACTTGAACTGCTTTATTGTTGTGGATTGATGTTCCGGTTACTTGGATTAGTGCAATGCCATCAGAAGTATATGTTTCATCATTCATGTTCTTATCTGCAATGAACTTCTTGTAGCCAAGACTGATTCCACCCTGTGAAGAAAAAGGTGACACAAAAAAATCCTCTTTTGACAAAAAAAAAAGACGGAATTTGCAAAGTCAAAGAATCTTGTCAAAAGATTTGAGTGTAAGTACCTTCAACACAACCATTGGCTGAAAAAGAGCAATAAACTGGGGTGGTTCTTTTCCTTGGAAAATGCGGCCCTGCAGAAGTCAATGAACTCAATGAAGCTGCTTATGCCACTTGCTTCCTAAATGTCTAAAACAGAAGTCAAGAAAATAAAGAACCTGCACAGGTCTTCCCTTTAAGGAACTCCACATTGTATTAGCTAATCGAGTTGCCATCATTTGATCATCCTGGAAAGAGGAACAATATTACTCTATGAAATGAAGTATTCAAGTCTGAAAGTATTCATGTATGAGAGTTGAGCAACTCTTGAACTAGAAATGCAACTTTGTAGCACAAAGGCATGCAGTATATAGCCTAGGAGCCTGTATAGATAACTAAAAAGACAATGTGGTAATTTATAAACTTTCAGGGGTATTAAATATCAAGGTCTCCTTCTAGTACGTGATTCTGAGCTTGCATAAAAACTGCTAAGAGGCTATATACTACAAGAAAATAGATTTACTTTAAAAAAAGGGAATAATAGTAATTAATAAATTTGGGACCAATTTTTGCATTACGCTACTAAATTTGATTTGGGCCTTTTTTTTCAAAAGCATAAACTATAAGGAATAACCCAATCCCTACGTTTCTATTTTTAACATTCCCCATCACTTTTCTAAACCTAACACGTGTATTAACTTGACTTGTCGGTAGTAAGTTTTTTTAACTTACAACCCATGACCTAGGTTCTTTTCCTATATCATGGTAGATTTAGTTAGATTGCCACTTTTTCAAAAGCTTAAGCTATTAGAAAATCAACCAAAATAGATTGATTCTCTGAACACAATATGAAACCCGTCTGCATCTCCTTCTGAACCTCTCATTTCACTCAATTCCCTGCAATAAAAAAAGAACAGAGTAATAAACAACAAATTAATTTCTGACCCCATCACGGAAAGGCAAAATATAAATGTTCTCTAAGTAAAGGATGTTTATTTGTTTGCTCACTTGTAGTTTTACATTTTTAAAAATTTCTCTTTCTAAATTTCAAACATTTGTATACCCATCCCAAGCGAACAACAGCCACTTTTACCCCCCTGATATGTTATCGAAGCAATAATTGGTTTTTATTCATTGTATTATCTCCCTTTTCCTCCAACCATACTCGTGCTCTATTTCTTTCGTGTCTCCATTCCCAGCCATAGAAGAAAGAAGTCAATCAAAACCCCCTTATCTCATCAAAGCTAAAGGACACACTTGTCGCCTAAAACAACAGTGCTGCTAATTCTATCCTGCCGCTGCCCAACCTCTACTAAAGAAAAAACTCGAGATGATCTCTGTCAAACCACGTCATCAGCCAGTAAAGTTCCCGACCTCTCTGTTCAATATCAGATTAATTTCATCAAAATTTGCAGTTCATTAGATAACAAGCATATCCAGTTCAATTCTGAAAAAAGAGGACCAACCATGACTATATATGATTTACTCAAAAGTACTGACAATAGAATCATTTCACGAAGAGTGGTCATTGCTATTACCTGAATACTATCTTTTCCCATCCAACAGGTTAAGAAATAATCCTCTTTCTTCTCACCAGAATGATATGTATAAAGCACAATATAACAGTCGCCGCTGTAAAATTTGCCTATCTCTTCCTTTGGAACAGGATTTTTGGCACTTCCGTTGATGCGCCAAACCTAATGGTTCTTTAGTAGTTAGAATTCAGGAGAAACAAAGACCATTAAGATGACGTGCAGGTAGAATTAGTGTAAATGAAATGAAAAATAAACCTCAAGCCTTCCTTCGCCTTCAAGCAAAGGAGGAACTTCCTCGTTTGTTGGAGTGCCTTTTGAAATTCCCTTGAAGTCAACACCTTGTTGCTTTAATAACGCTATCCAAACAACAAATGATACAAAATTAGCAACAGAGAACAAAAACGAATGATTCATCAAAAAAATTCTAGTACCTGCAACTTTTCCCCGACCCTCCTCTCCACTAGAAGTCCCTGTTCCAGTGGCTGTACCAGCTGGCCATGATTCAAAATTGGACTTGAATGCATGCGTTTCATAGCCTTGGATAACTTGAGTGACACGTGTTGTTTTTGGTCTATTTTGACTGGTAATGAATTCCTAAATTGAAGACATAAGAAGCACCTACTTTAGACTGCAGACCACAAAAAATTGTTGAAAAAGAAAATGGTCCTACCTCAGCAGCTTTGCTGGCAGCTTTTCTCTCTTCAACTTGTGTCACTCGACCAACCCAAACAAATATCTCAGATCCACAATCCAGTAGATAGCATTTGTAGTTTTCCAACATTGATTTAGAAAGTGCACTCTCTTCCATCTTTAACTGACCATCATTGATACTGCAAAGGTGCTTGTATATTATAATTTGAAAGTGAAAGCAATTTAACTTTTAGCAAAATAAAAAAAAAACATTAATGAGAATACTCGTAGCAGAAAAAAATAATCAAGAAACTGATAAGGGATGAGGGCTTCGGTTTACCTTTCCCTCCTATCCATTGTTAAAATGAAAAAATATGCTATCACAACTTATTCAATGAATACCAAGATTATACTTATGATATACTAACTGAATATTACAGTTGAATTAGTACCAAGAAACCAGTATCTAAAGGTCCAAGGATGAATATCAGACCATCTGAATCTGAAATTAATAGCAGGGAAATATTCTTCATGTATGGTATAAGCATTCTCATCAATCATTCAGTTGAAAACTTTACCTGAAGGTGCATAAACAATCTGAAGAGAAAGATGCAGACTCTTAAGAGTTTGTTAGATTCAAACTGGCCGCATTGGTCATTTCTATATTTACAAGTAAACTAATCAGCATCCCAACAGGATTTTAAACTAGTCCAAATTCACTTTTATATCATCTTTTTCCTTATTAAATAACCATAAGTATTTGGAACACAAGTATATTTTTTCATGGAATTTAATCCCAGACAACCAGGTCACGCAACATTTTCAAAAAAAGAAATTGTCACATAGAAAGAAACATTGAAGGTGGGAAGCTACAAGAACAATTATACAATAGAAGTGATTCATAATTCTATAGCAGGTAGGATGCGATTAAAAACAGTGCTGTATTCCAGAGTAAAGAAATACCTATAAAGCTTTGCGGGAGTGGCTTCCAAAACAATGTCATCTTCACTAACCACTTTTTTGCTTATTGGTGCAAAGCCACCAAAAAGAACCCAGAACTCGCCAGAATCAGATTCAGCTTGGAGATTCCCATCATCTTACACAAAGCAAAATATGTTAACAGAAACAGAGAATAAAACGTACAAGTAACCATCAATCAAGTATTCTCACCAATGATAGCAAGGTCACATTTCCCTTCATGGTACTTATCCTTCAGATATTGTACTACTTCTAAAGCTTTAGCTCTTTCTTGAATATTAGAGGTAGCACCATTGAATTGATATATTTTTTTTTCGGTATCCAAGATAAACACATCATCATGATTCAGTGACGATCGAGCAAATGGAACCTTTCAAATCAGATTTAGTCACGATATGAGCAATACACAAATTTACAATAAGATAAAGTCAAATAGAAGCTTATAAGATTTGGCACCTGTTTCATTCTAACAGCTCGTCTTCCTCTACAGACATATAGTTGCGTTTCAAACTTTTCCTCTTCAGGCTTTTTGAATCCAGAGGCAAATCCTCCTTCCAAAGGAATGATGCAAGGTTTGAAGTACGATAAAAACTTATCAGACTCAAAGCCTTGAAGTTCCCTGTGTTGAACAGCACGACCTCCAAGAACTGTGTCAAGTTCAACTGTCTTGATTGCTGCTGTACCAGCTTCATCCTGTGACCATAGTCACCACACTTATACTAACTAAATGATATGAATATATATCACAATTTTTTCCTCAAACTTTTTTCTTCCAATAATTTGAAGTATAATGAACATACTTGGCTTGATTCTTTTCCAATCCAAAAGTGAATATCATAGAGGTAGGCACCACCTTTTCCTGAAGTTGTCTGCACCAAGTTATTCACCACAAAAGAATATCAAACAAAGACCACAATAAGGAGGTATGAAGGTATTCAAAGTTGTAGAAGCACCATAATGTTCATAGTTATAAACTCAACTGGAGAGCAATGAATATAAATTGCTTATTTATCCAATCTCAGTTAGAACACAGAGATTCACATCTAAACATAATTAATGAACCCCATCAGATTTTACCTTTCCTGGTCAAGTAACCAACTATGGTATTTTTCAAAACACTAGCACCAGAAAAATCTCCAAGGTTAGGATTTCATAGAATTTTGAAGCTAGAACATCCAAAATCTTCCTAGTTAGCATCATCTGTTCCAGAACCGATCAATTGAGTAATGCATGTGAATTGTGGATGATATATCGTTTCAAATTGGTGAAATGAATGAAATGTTATCTTTCAAAAAAAAGATCATGACTACAGAATAAACCAAACAAGGCAAGCATATTAGATGTTATTCATAGGCCAAGACACCGAATCTCCTAAATCCTAAGCAATTAGCTAGATTTCATGTCAAAATTTGTCAAGATCTTGAAAAAAGCCAACTGGGATCGATCCTATGAAATAACTATGGCCAAGAACTATATAGAATCGCTGGTACAGTATAGTACTACTGATCTGCCTATTAACTGGGGTGGATTTACTTGTATAGAGATTTGAAACTTTGGATTGACTTGCCATTTTCTTTCAATGCATTTGCTTTAAATTAAATTGGTGTCCTGGATAAAATAATATGAGTGGACTGAATCAGTGAAACAACGGACAGACTTGAAAGAGAAACAAAAGGCACTAGGAATCATGCATATGTCCTAAAAACTTTAACTTTTCAGTATGCTGGAAAAGGTACTGATATTTACATGTAGGCAGAAGATAGAGGAAACATACCTGCAAAACTATGTATGAGTCTCCAGTATAGAATTTACCGTAATCAGACTTTGGTAAAGGAACAGGTTGAAAATTTTCAATCCGCCAAATCTCTGTTCCTCTATATAGTGTTAAGTAACTGCTGCGTAGTGAAAGTACATAAGAATAATAAACTAAACGGTTAAAATGATCTAAAAACCTAAGTGGCTGTTCAAGAAAATAACTAGATTGCACAAGTTGGTCTTATAAGGATACACTTTTTGTCCAACTCCTTGGAACGCAGGGTCAATATTTTTAGTAGAACTGGACATTGTGCACTTGAAAGACCTTTTTAGTGAAAGGAAAAAAAAAACGTTCCTGCAACTTCAGAACGAGCTGAAAAGAATTGGGCAAATTTGCCTTCTGCAGATAAACATAGAAAATAATCATCAGGAATCAATATGCAGCTCGATCAATGTATCCATACTGAGTACCATGCAAGTATGTGTGGTATCACACCAGCAAACAAAATGCAGATAAACATAGAAAATAATCGTCAGGAATCAATATGCAGCTCTAGAAAAGGAAGAATGGAACAGCCCAACAGTGATAAAAAAAAGGATCAATCAGAACCGAGACTTTAGCAGGGAAATGGTTCTGTGATAATAAAATAAAGAGGTAAATAATTCATGAATTATTTGCATAGACATCAGAAGAAGCAAAGTATATTGAATACATTTCTTCGGGGAGAACACTAGGTACATGTTAAACGTCAGCTGATTCAAAATTCCTAGGTTCAGACGGTCCAGTCTTTGGAACACGAACTTCTTTGCTCAGCTTAGCTACCTTTTGTTAGTGATTCGTGCCTATATTTTGGATAGTAAAGCAAAAGACCCCTAATAAATCACAGAAAGAGTTCTTAGATAGAGTGATGGACTGCCACTGACTTTGTGGTGCTTTTTCAATGGAACTCTGGCATTATAATCCTCTGTGGTTTAGAGATTGCAGCACCAACATTATTATCATGATTTGAGGTTTTCCTACTAAATAAGTAGCTGTTTCTTAATCAACTTACTGACGTATTTACTACACCTACTTTATTCTAGAGATTGTTTCTAGTCTCTTTTTTTTGTATCTCACTTAAGCTACGCTACCACTGTGCCTTGTAATGCCTTCTTATCAGCACCTATTTTGAGTTCATACTTGAGTTTTGCAGTTCGAAACCAGGCATCTAAATTTTTTTTTAAGAAAAATATGGCTGGAATTTCTCCGGAATAAGAACACTGTAGTCCGAGTGGCACACTAGCCCGAGTAATGCAAAAGACAAGTTGTCACTTCAACTAGAAGGGCATCCGAGAAAGACAATCGATTACAAACCATGAACAATCAACCAATATATTAATAAATATTTGGAAAAGCATTTATTACAAATTGGCTGTATTATAGAGAAAGACAAGCAACACGTAGACAATTAAACTGAAAAATTGGACAAACAAGTGGAAAAATTCTTTGGTCCATTTCCAGTCAATAAAGCCTAAGTTAAGTCCACAGAACCCAAACCAATTCGCCCCATGACAAGAAGAAAAAAACACACGAGATTTACGGATCCAAAACACGATACGAAGAGCTCCAGTCTTCCAACTCGGATCCAGGCCACAATGAGCAAGACACTAAAGGAAGCCACCAAATGAACCAAACTTAGGAGAAAACAGACAAAAAAAGTACAAGTCAGCGATCAGTCTCCGAGCTCAAAGCCTAACACTCCACTGAGTGAAGAAAAATCATATCAGCGACCGAATTCCTAGTCAGCGACCTGTGGCCGATCCTGGATCGACCGGAAACAAAGATAAAGAGAGAGCAAAAGAAAAAAATACATGAGATCTGCGGGTGGACACGGAGGACCGATCGGACGCCAGAAACCGACGGAGACGAGACCGATCCAAGCGCGAGAGATTCCGGGAGGATCAGAGGAGGGGAAGATGGGCGTACCTCGAGGAGATCGGCGAGAGATGGGGAAGGAGATGGGCGGAGGCGAGCCGAGAGCGGAGGACACGACGAGGAGTGGGGGGAGAGGGGCGTGAAGGCTTGCAAAAGCCAAAAGGTGGGGAGGCTTAAAAAAAAAAGACGAGAATGATGCTGCTTTATCTTTCGCACCCCCCACGCCATATGGCCTCCTTTAACTGGCTTCGGCTCGATTTATTTTTTCCAGAGGAGGTACTGTTGGTATAAAAGAGAAAGGTAAAAAAGTAAAGAAAAGAAAAGAAAGTTTGACATTATCTCAATTGCGGTCATCGGATGTCTCAATTTTATCGTTCCAACTTTTAACCAATTTCTTTTTTAATTTGTTACACTGACGTAGATGATATATACGACTTATTACCTTATAAACGAGTCCAAGCAATTAACTTATTAATGATAATATAATAATATACCTAGCACGAAGTGAATATTTTTTTTAATTTAAGTAAAATTCTATTCCTAAGGTAATGGATTTAATAATCACCTATCTAGAGTAATTAGGTTGCTGTAGATTCAAAACTCATTAAATTTTAAAAAATATTTATTAAGTATATAAATAAGTAGCCTGTAATGTTAATTAATTACTAAAGAGGATAAGTATGATATTAATAAGTTTACTTAAAGATTGAAGTTTAATAAGTTTTATACTCCCAGTTATCTAATATTACTAAATTTTATATTATAATTAAAATAGTAAATTTTACACAGAAGTTTATGAGTTTAATGAGTTAAAAAAAACAAGTTTTATACTTAGGAGTTATTTTTTTAAATAATTTGTGTATAAGTTATTGATGGAGGTTTAAAAATATTAAAAATTAATCATAGTATAAAGTTAATTTTGAACTTAAATGAAATGATGAGTAGAAAGCTACGTAAGAATTTTTCATTTAAATTCAATTTGATTTTTTAAAAAAATATATTTCTATTAGAATAAGATCCCATAATAATAACATGATAATGAGATAACAATTTGATAAAAGGATAATATATATATATCTAATAAAAATGGGAAAGAAGTTAGTTTATAAGGATGATAATTATTAATTGGTTAAATATTTTTCGTTCAGATGAAATATAATTTAATAGCATGTATTTATGCAGAAGCGTACCCTTCACCTACAGAAGCAATAAATAAGAATATTAATTCTGATTGCTAGAATATTCTCTCCCCTGGATAATTCAGATGAGAATGAGATCACGGATTGCAGCAGGAATGGCGAAAGAATTATTTTAAAATAAAACACACAAAACACAGAATAATAAAAACAAATTTTTTTTAAAATACTAATTAATATTTTTAAAAATGCATGTGATTATTGTTTTTTTTTTTGGAGAGTTTGAGTTGATTGATTGTTCTATAGTAGTAGTAGTATTGGCTTTGATAATTGATTATATGTGGAAATTTGGCAGGGTGTTTGCTATTATTGTTGTATGATTTTATTTTCTAATTTGATCATCCTTTACTTAAGGTGGATCCCTCTGACAAAACACAGAGTAAAGAGGTTAAATCAACCGATCACTTTTCTCTCAAGTTGACCTTAAAAAAACACACATGCACACACACACACACACAATTTTTTTATGATTTATATCTAGGTAGGTACACATTCCCTTGAACAATTAGATTAGGAAAAGACATGATATGATGAGAACATTGCAACATGCTTCCCATTAATGGAGGGGCAAGGAAGGGTGTTAGGCATCTTCTCCACAAGATATAATTATGGCAATTAGACCCAGAGTCCCACAGCAGGAAAAGTACCATGAGAGCAGCTGCAGCCAAGCAGACCACAAAAATGTTTCTCCAAAAGCACCTGGGAGGACCAAAAACTTTACAAGATCAGTGCCAAACGAAATAACACGATACCTTTTTTTTTCCCCTCAGCATTCCCCTCTGATTTCAAATTCATATCATGCTTCGAACCAATTGGACCACCATTCCATTCCACCTGTTCAATCGATCCATATCAATATATATGAAGAAAAGTGAGAATGAATGGTCTACCAAGATTCATCAAATTCAACCACTCCAAATTTTAGGACTGATGTGTGATAAAAAAATCAGCTGAACAGGTCCAAGGGGAAGGAATGAGAAGGACAGTACATCTACTCTCACAAGCGTGATGTGTTTAGATAAAGTAATATTCATTTGAACCAAGAAGATCTGCAATCTGCTTATTGATTTGAGATTCCGAGTTGTAAATCCAATCAGGATGGATAATAATAATAATAATAAACAGGAGAAATCAGCCAAAATATTTCTGGAACAGAGCTTTGGAGATGGCCACAGAGTCTCCTTGAGCTTCAGTAGGGTAGACCTCTGTGCCGGCTTGCCAACTGTTAGAATACGATATCCAATCAATTCTCCATTTCTCCAAAGAGAAGTCAGTATTTTCTTGCAGACTTTTATGCAGATAACTGAAATATGATGAAGCCCTGGGCAGGTAATAGTCCTTCAGCAGACCACTCCAGAACTTGTTGGCTGAGAAAAAAGATGCATGGGAAAATGTCAAAGATTGTATCTTTGCATGTGTGTATAATTTAGAACCTGACAAAATTGAGAGGCCAGGCTGCTCCTTATTTAAGTGTAAGGTACAATTGTACTCGACCAAGTTCCAGAAGTGTCTTGGTACCCCCTTAAGAATTGAACGAGAGTTAAATGTCAGAGCATTCCCACTTTTGTGGCATAAAAGACCGAATAATATGACATTTTCCATTTCTCTAGCAATAGCAGCTTTGAACCAATGACTAAGTTGACTTAGAAATGAAAAGATTATATCTTATTATGGACGGCCTAGTTTTTGTAAATAAGTACTTAGTTAGTTCAAAGCTGAAGTGTGAACATATGCTACTGGATCTTTCCTACATAGGTGGGAAGGGGTGCTTACTAGATTTCAAGGGGGCAGCATTGCAAAATTTGGAACTTGGACAGTACAGTCGTGTAATTTGACCCTATATAAGGTATGGCCTTGCAATTTACCCTTTATTTCAAAAGGTATACTACCATACCGTAGTCATGAAGTTTGCTCTGGTTCGTTTTCGTGTTGTCATACCACATTGTCACTTGTGTTCTTGCGTTCCATTCATACTGAAAAGCAGTTGAATTTGGTCAATAATAACACAATAGATTTTAGTTAACATCTTGAAAAAACGAGACTCACCTGCTTTCTCTCTTCATCATTTACTGCTAGATTTTTTGCACTTTCTAACCATGTACCGAGCAAGAAGTTGTTATCAGAAGCCAGAAGCTCATCAATGTCCTCAATAAGATCTAGAAACTTTCGGCTGTGAGCTTTCATGCCATATGCATTCTTTTCTTGGTATGCAGTCATCACATCAAGATAAACCTGGTTTGCTAGTTTTGATAGCACTTGCCTTGTAAGATCAACAAGGTCATATCTGGCACAAGCAACAAGAATTAGGCATACTTCAATAATCGTGTGGCCCACTTCTCATATTAAATATAAAGTACCAGCTAAGCATTGTTTGGCAATTCATAAAGGCATTCCAATAATATTTTAGTATGCCAGCAACGTAAGTGACTTGATGGAAATAGGGCAGAAAGTGAATCGTGAAGAAAGTAGTTTACCTGTAAGTAGCACTTCTTGTAAGATTATCTCCCACATCAAGAAATAACTTGAGGGCTTTTATCACTTCTTTAGTTGAATACCACAGATGTGGTTGTGGTATATTAGTATTAGTCTCCCTAAACGAGAATCTACTCTTCTGTGCCATTGAGAATTTTCTTGTTGTTGCTTCCTTGGAAGAGGCAGAATCCTGCATAAAAGGACCAGAATCTGGGAATTCGACTATGTAGTCTTTGTTATGATCCTGTTCAGTAACAACTTGATTAGACAAGAATAGAAGAAATGAGAACAATCTTTGCATAATATGATAGCCAAGAATGTCAAATAGTTTATCTAATAAAGACGAATTTCAACTTTCATATAACAATAGTTTGAATCATGATCATAACAGCCTGATCCTGAGTTATTTTCTGATGACTATAATGCCATTACCAGGATCTCTCGATCTCCTTAATATAACTTAACAAAAAGGATTAGCATGAGAATAAGTGGAGAACAGCTCTCATAATAAGGATGTGCTAGACCTTTAAGTGATAGGTGAAACATCTAGCATGATCACTGTTCAACTTACTCACTAGTCTTTCCTGATGTAAGGTTTACAGATGATAAACACTTCCTATCAAACATAGAACAAGTCATCTTCGAAAACCTAAGGGCTGACTCAACTCAATCTGTTCCTTAGGTTAAGGGCTCTCCATGATTCTTGAAGACTCAGCCGAGCTGGCCCCAAGGCTGTCATGTTGAAAGTCTAATCACAGGAGAACAACATACTCTGGAGTAATGATAGTTTCAGAGGCTGCTATGACCTAAAATTGACAGATTTTGTTCTCACTTTTTTTCTCTTCGTTTTCCTTAAATTATTTTCAAACACATTTCTGTTTCTATCAGCAATAATAATAAAAAATAGAATGATCATATGTTGCATATCATGCCAATGATGCATACTGCAAAACAAAATACCATTTTGGCTAAATAGGTCACAGCAGACATTCTTGGAAAAGTTCACATCCATTATCCATTTTATCAATTCTAAATATACAGGTAATGAATTTAGAACACTGATCATTAGAACCAATAAACTAAACATGAAGATAATAATTCCTTTCTGCACACAAATTTTACTAAATAAAAATAAGCTATGCAAAATTTTGTAACCTGCATGGGAGTCAATCAAATGTCATGAAATGTCGAAAATAATTCATAAATTATAGTTTTCTGCTCACGAGCATATTTGGATATCTAATGTTCGATAAAGCTAATTGAATAACAAGGCAAGAAGCATACTGCTATTCCATCTGTGCAATTATATATTGTATGATGAAGAATACTCCATGCAGCCTCTATCTGAGGAAATGCTTGACCATAGCGCCTAAGAGAATAGTTGTTCAGCCATTCCTGCATGTGTATAATAAGAATTCCATTATAGTGATATGATAGTGAACAATGAGAATCTCAAGAAGTTAGTAAATACCATTACCTCCATTTTAACTTTTTGACTTCTAAATGCCATTTCAGACATAAGCTCATACACAACAGGATTCTGCTCTATTCCTTCCATGCACATACCAACACCAACCTATAGTTTCAGTGTCGTAAGATTAAGCAAGGATCCTCTATACGAGAAATAGTGAACAACTTAATGAACATTCTTTTATTAGAAGAGGATGTGTAACTTTTTTGGAAAATGAAGAAGATGTATAACCTATGATTTAAGGCAACCGACAGGTAAAATTTTGGTATGCACAACACATCTCTATTTATATAAGCATCATTGTCCACATTGCTATTATCATAGTGCATTTGCTTCCTAAATTCACCATTTGATGGTAATATAGTTTCTTATTATCAATCTCCTTATGAAATTTTGTATCATTTCAAATTGGTGAAATGAATGCAATGTTATCTTTCAAAAAAGAATTTCTTTTTGAAATTACAACAACTTTAAATTATTTTTCTAAATTCTAGTCTTCAGATATTTGTTCCCCTTTTAACTAACCAGATATTTATCTAGGCAAAAGAAAAGGCAGATATATATTGGGACGACTCTTCTTGTAGTACTGGCAAATTTTAGTCTCCTCATAATATTTGTGAGGATCTCATTTTTAATTTAGATCCAACTTGATATGGGGTAATTAGAGGGTAGATTTGAAATCCACCCTCGGGAATCATTACCCCATACCAAATAAGGCATTAATCACCACTCTGAATTGATTGAATCAGTTAAAGGTTCGGCTTATTCTTCTTAGATTTTGTCAAGAGAATAAATTGAAAAGATCTTAGTAAATCTTCAAATTTATCAATGCAAGATAAATCTGAGATTATACCTATTATGTCAATTGATTTTTTTTATCACTTTATATAGTAAACTAACCAGGAGGTGGCATTTTCTAGTCATTCTACTCGACTCACATGCATCATTCACAAAACCACATGTTGTATGGTCTGCACAGGTGTGTACGAAGTTGAAACTGGCCATGTGAGTATTGGTTAATGCTAGGATCAATACGAATAATTTTTTAAACCCTACTTAAAAATATGAAATCATAATAGAATAATGCTGACTTGGACATTGGGCAGGATCTTCTGGATATGAGTTTATGACATTTCATTCTAATATATCTCCTGGCAGAAGTTAAAAGAAAGAGTACCAAAAAACAAAAGCCATACCATAGTAGAATTCTGGCTTAGGCGAGCATCATTAGGGCCAGATGAAATTGTGTCAAGTACCCCGTACATTTCCAAGTTTCCACCAAAGTTATGTAGCATGCACCTGTGTGAACCAAATTACAAGTTCAAACTAGCACGATCATACTTGTAAAATTGCCAAGGATAAATGAAAAATATAGAAATGTCTCATTTAATGGCTTAACATTTTAGTTGGAAGGTATGGATCAAAAGCTTAGGATGATAACCAAGCAAGATATCTTGTTTTCGGACAAGAAAAAAATATAATCTTTGTTAACAAATCTCATATATCGAGCTTGGGTCAGTCCAATTTGGCCCATAAATTAGAGAAAATGAAGAATATAAATAAATAGATTTTTTTTGAAAGAAAATATAAAAGGCCGTTGATGAAAACTCACTACAAATATAAGTAGAAATGCTCCGATTTGTAGGTAAGACAGAATAGACATGTCAAAAATATACCAGACATATGGAACATTGTAGAATTGAGAAGATTGCCTCCATATTGGTTTAACATCAGCAAACAAATCAAGGACTATCATCTTTCCAGTAGGAACAGAATGAAGAAGTGCCTAAAAAGAAATAATTGAATTATTACATTCCTAAATGACAGTTAAATGCAACATGAAGATATGACAAGTTTCATAATAATTAGGTTGACAAGAAGGAAAAAGATACCAAGTCATGTTTGTGCTGCCAGAAATGATTCATTTCTTGGGTCATGCCCTATATCATAAACCAATCACTGGAAAGTCAACAATTGTCATATCAGCCATCTAGTTCTATATGTAGGTCTGTCCGTATAGTTCTAACCTAGGATAGGGTTGTTATAAATGACTAATCAGGTGTGCTGTCATCAGACTCACTAGTTGTCCTTGTCTTTCACAGCATCACTTTCTGATTTATCCCTCTCATTTCTTCTAAATGTAAGTAATAGTCTTCTTCTCTCCTCATAGTACTTCTTTAAGACTAGTGCATAAGTATACCAACAAGCTGGCCACTTGCCCATAAATAAGAGAGCCTTAACCAGCGACAGTTCTCTCTGGCACTACCAAATCCTGCAAGAGGCTAATTGTAGTCATAATTTCTAATACAGAGACTCAAGAAAGTTGATGACTGTAAAGCTATGGAGATAAAATATCAGTCGTTGAGGGTAGCTCTGCTTCATGAATTCTGAAAATTGTCATTGTTAGCTGAAAGTAATTCTTTAATGAAGTTATTGTGCAAGTCAAAGTAAGTTCTGTTTTCTGAAACAGAATTTGATAATAACATGTAAATAACTTTGACTAGCATAACCAGAAGATGGAAATCCAAGCAACAGCAGTTTCTCTTGACTCAAAGATATGTTTTCAAAACATTGCTTTATCATTGGAGAATAAATAAAAACACGATTCATAACTTATCATCCTCAATTTAGCAAATTATCAAGAAAAAAAGCATAGATGATTCAACAACTTCGGTAACTACATAAACATGCTTGCATATGTTTACTTACTCTCATTTGAGGTGGTTTCCAAAATTCTGAATCTGAGGAAAATAACCAACCCTGGAGATTAAATAAACCATATCATGAGTTTGAAAATTTTCAAGTAAATATATTTGAGAAACTATCTAACTTCTATCAGCTTGCTAAGGTAGTAAGTGCTTGACGTTGAAAAGTGACCTTCATCAATTACCTTTTGCAAATAAAGAAAGAAGTATTTAATTTTATGTAGACAAATCATTAGTGTTCTCCATTCAAGTTCTATACTGTTAAATTAACTAAGGCTATTATAAGAATTTATTAGATGAAATGATAAATGATAGCAGCCTTTTTCTCAATTTCTTTGAGTTTATACTTCACTGATGTAGCTTTCATTATAACAAAACAAATTTCCTTATTAATCAGGGGAATGACAAGCACAAGTTAGTTTCATGGCATATTAGCATTTTGTTTGTTATTCCTTCTTTGTCTCAAATGGACAAATCAAAGATTTTTTTTAAAAAAAAATTCTGTTACATGTTTTTTCCTTTTGTTCTCTCCTCTCTAGTTATAATTGCATAATTTCAAAAAATTGGAACTAATGCAATTTTTCTTGGTTTCAGAAAAAAGAGGCTACAATAAAAGATTATACGGAAATGATACACAATATAAACAAATAATTTAAACAAGTTACAAGTTTTAGTCAATGTCTTGCAACAAGTACATGCTAAGTTGGGACATGTTGAGCCATAGAAAATAAATACCTGCATTAACCACACAGCATCTTTATCACCTTTAGACATGGCCTTAAAAACAGCTGCTCCAAGCAATGAAATATATGTGGGATCATTTGTAGGTGGAGAATTTTCATTGAATGTATCGCTATAAAGTACAAACAAATAGTACCAAATTAGATTCGCAAGTACAGTGCCATGTCTGCATTTTAGAAAGCATCACTTCGATTATCAAGAACAAAAATAATAATCTCAACAAGAGAATCATAATTGCCTCTGTCAAAAAGGAAACCACATCAAAATGTATAAAGATAAAGTAATGTATTAATTGACATACTTCTCTCTCCACAAAGATTGAGAATACATTTAGAGCAACATGTTTTAGTTGGATTGAGGAATATAAACCAAGTCCAAATACATCTGGGGCACATGGCTTAGTCAATCACAAGTCATCCTATACGTCTAATAAATCATTACTATCAGATGTTGGATAAGAATTGTTCATATTAGCAACTAAATGTCATTTTAATATGTTTGAGTCTGTGTACGGCTGTCAGAAAACAAGTTCAAGAATTTTCAGTTTAATATGACAGCTATGTTAACTCGAATGAATACTCAACATACTTTGTGGAATGATGAAAATGCAATAGAATTTGAAGTGCAAAAACCGTAGTGTAGCCTCAAATTGACAATGCTACAGTTAAAAAATTTGACTCATTGGTTGGGTCAAGATTGTACCAACCCAAGAGTGCATAGCACCCATACTGATCTGATCAGGCATCAGTTTGAGACCAGTGGGTGTTAGTATGCAAAGCTTAAATCATGGCCTGGATGAGGACAAACCAAGTCGCATAGGATAGTTTAAGTATAGAAGCTGTGCTCATAGAACACCCTCCTCCACAATGGCATCCATCAACCCTAGGACAACCCCTCTTGGTGCCTATGCCAGTACTCATGTCCTGCCCATCACCTCTAACTTACTCTAAAGGCAGTTCCTACAGTCACTGAGTGAGCCACACACTTGGTTTGAATATAGAGGCATGCCTTTTAAACAAATGGCTTGCATCTCACCTGGTAAAGAGGCATGAAATGTCATAGGTCATAGGGTTCAGAATGCTTCGATAGGAAGGAACAATGAGCATTGCGGCAAGTCACAGAGGCATTCTGTAGGCAAGCAATTTGGTTATCTTGAAGCCATATTCTAATGCCCCATGATCTTAAAAATTGAACCTGGACTATCTAAGTGCATGGATATCGCAGATAACAAGAAAGGACTTGGAGATTTTATGAATAGTATAAACAATTTGAAGTTCAACAACACTTATACCAGTTGTAGATATCAGTTATGTCCCCGTATTCTGCAATGTATAAATATAGTAGAATAGTCAGATTAGACAGTCATCCACTAAGTACAGAAGTATAGGGAGGTGCAAGTCAATATTTTACAACAAAAGATAGACATACATTTATGGTAAGTATATCAAGATAAATGATGAATTAAATTAAAAATGAAATGTATAATTTACATGGCATTTTCTGTATGGCATCATCAGACTGGGAGCTTGTTTCAAACTGAAACAAGATCTTTAAATTATGGTGTTAAATTGAGAAAGATTGAAGAATCAAAACTTTGATAAAGGCCAAAGTTCAGGGTCTTGAAATTTCCACTAAAACGTGTTGTATTATTTTAAAATGCAGAATAGTTAGTGTCTAATTGAATTGTTCGTTTTCAACAAATACATGTGATTTTGCTCATATAAGTAACTGTAACTTTCCAGCATTGAACGTTCCTAGTGTTATCTAATTGAATTGTTCGTTTTCACAAAATAATTGTTATTGAACGATTGTCTCCTAAACAGTTTAGGGAAGGTGGATTACTCAGCATGCACAAGGATATTAATTCACGCAAGTTAATTTATGATATTTAAGTAAATTTATCAAATACAGTATGTCCATAATTTGTTATCAAGAAAAGGAGGAATCTAATTGATGTCTGTTAAGCAATTATTAGAGAATACATTATGCAATTGAATGGCACCTTGAATTTGTTGTTTGATAAATGCCTCTCCCACTTCAACAAATAATGGATCTTTTGGATCAAGAAGATATGTACAACACCACCGAGGGTCACCATCAACAGTGTTCCTGAGATAGTGTATCTAAAACAGTTTAGTAAAATATACATCTCATTCCTTTGCTTTCTTTTACACATTTGGATGGTCCACTTTGAAAACAGAAGCACAACCAAAACTAAAAGCATATCATTGTGAAACTATTGGTTTGGTTTCATACTGTCGCTAATAAATTTTATCATTGCATGTTTCAATTTATAAGATCCTTCCTCAAATTTAGCATGTTGGATTACTACTATGAATCGGTCATGTATTTTCAATCACCTTGAATCTTCTTATTCCTACACTTACCCAAAAAAGGCTACTAGCACTCAGATTAAAGGAGAGTTATAGAAGCATTATTTTCTTATAAAACAATATTTTTCATCAAAGTGGTAGGAATAGTAAACTGCAATAAACCTAAAAGAGACACCATAAAAATGTAATACAAACAAAGACCATGCATTATGTGTATCTAGTACAAAATCGATAAATTGAAGAAATCAACCTACCAATCACCAAGTCTGGTAATATTTGCAGATGGGAATATCTTCCTAAATACAGCCGGAACATTGCCAGAGAAAGATGGCAGCACTGAAAATCACAAGAATTACATAAGAAAAAAGAATAGAGTACCCTCAAATTAGGAGTGAAGGAAAAAAAATTTAAGAAAATGATGTATCAATATGTTAAAGGACTGATCATTAATGTGAGTAGAAGAGTGTTACTTAAGTAGCTAAACCTAGTGATAGTTGCATTGATAAAGGTTTTCTCTTAAATCGCATTCAAGGTATACTGATGCCATTGACAATATTCTGATAAAGCTATGCCAAAGAACTCTATTTAGAGAGAACCAGCACTCTCTAAATCTGACATATTTATCAGTTGGATGCAAAAATGTGAAAATAAAGCAATATTACGTGCATTTAGATATTAATTAGGTCCTTTGCTAACAGCATAGGCACTTGGATAACTAGTTATCCAATTAAAATTTTGGATGGCATGACTTTACAACACTTCATTTCTTTAATTATTTGTGAATCAGCATATTTATGTAAACTCGTAGCTTTCTAAGCTTTGGCACTCTTGTGATTGGATCCATGGCAAAACTTCATTGGAACCTACGTATTGTTCATTAGGAAGCTGAAAAATAATAACAAATCATTAGAAGTATAGATGTGTTGGTCAAGAATTATGACTGTGACAGTAATCTGACAATTCCGTGTTAAGTAATAAAATACTCTCCACATATAGCCAAAAAGAATTTGCAGTGAGGTTGCATTTTTTTATGCAGTGAGCAGAAATGTTGAAATAAAACAATTAGATCAGGAAAAATATGATACAATGAAGGTCAAAATCACAACTACGATAATTGTATGCTATGTTTACATTACATTATTTGATAAGATAGAAGTTGATAGAATCATAGAATATTCTTTTCATCTTTTTGTATAGTTAAGAACATGAAGCAAACATCAGAAATATCAAAAGCTTTTAGGTAAAAAAACAAAGAAGTACCAGGAGTCATGCCGAGCTCAACCATACGAGATAGAATGTGTTTTTGCAGTGATAGTTGTTGTTCTAACCAATTTTCAGACAGAGGTCCTCCCCATCTGTAACACATGACAAGCAATGAAATGGCATGGCTATGGATTGTATGCAATTTCATACTTCGAGTACTTTTTTTTTTCCTCATCTATTGAAAAATATCATCAAAAATTTTTGTAAGACTTCATTAGTGAATCTATATCTTTTTCTTTCCCTATGACCCAACACATGGCATCAAACTGAAGATCTTCTAAACTAAAAATTTTAGTTTACCATGGACTGGACTCTTCAATAGTATTTTATTTTATGTGACAAATATCTAAAAATTGAAAACCCCATTAAACTATAGAGAACTACAACAAGTCACAGCAAGCCAAACCAAGGATTGAGGTAGCAATTATCTGTACTTATATTGGTTTTATTTGCATCAGAATGGCACTGGTAAACCAACAATCAAAAGTAGCAAGCTGTACTGTCTTTAAAAAAGAGAATTAAACATGATTGCAATATAACTTCTTCAGCATACCAAATTGGTAAGGAGATGATGTAGATAATGATGGAAGAATATTGTATGTATCACATAGATTTCTGATTGATTACTAGGACAATCCCAAAGCTAAGGTTATGAATGCTTAGGCATACTGTATATGCATGAGGAATATTTTGAGCACTGTCACAGTAAAGCAAAATTTTCATGTGCTATACTGTTATGGAATTTTTTTTTTGAATTTAATGAGTCTTAAACCCAAGACCTCATGATCCTCCCGTGTAGAGCTCAATTACTCTAACTAGAGGGATGTACACTTTGTGTTATAGAAATTTTGAAACAAGGAAAAGAAGAAATGGAAATTTTCATTCTTTGATAGAAACCTTATCCTTACCAGTTTATCATAGTAAACAATATTGGATTTGACTGTTTAGCCTTAAATAGTTATAGTATCTGAGTGCGAGATAAAAACATCCAACTTATCATAATTTCTATTATCTCCATCTATATAAACAAACTTTTCATCCTTTCACAAGCTTCCAAGTCCAAAAATCAAAAAATAGGATCTAAACCCTTTTTCATTATATCTCCAGCTAAATAATTTTGTTTGTAACATACCCATGTAAGTTCCCCATTCGAGCCCAAGCAAGGAAAGCTGGTCCACCAAAAAAATCATTCAAATCTTCACTACTAACATTAAAAGCCTGAGACAGAAAAAATGAGATGTAAGTCTAACAGAAGCCCTCTAGTAATGAAAGTTGTTGAATACCAAACTTGAAATACTACTAGTTCTGAGAAAGAGAGGATTTTTGGCTCTTTACTAGAAATACAACATGTTTCCATCTTCATTGCTTATGGTTTCTCATGTATTTTCCTTTTTGGTTTTGATCTTTAGGTTCATGTTTTCTCCTCATCCCTTTGACTGATATATTGTACCATTTCAAATTGGTGAAATGAATGCAATCTTATTATTCAAAAAAAGTTTTGAGAAAGAGAGGATTTTTTGGCTCTTAAAATGTCAAACAGACAAATAAGTTCAGAAATTCTAACCACCGTATTAAGTCATAGAAGTGCTCCCTAGGTATTTGTCATACTAGAACAGGGATGATAATGATACAACCAGGAAAGAGGGCATAAAATCACCTTTTTATCTAAGACCCCTTTGTACTCTTCCCTTTTAGTCATCGACAATAGCCACTATTACCAACATCAAAACACTATCTATCTCGATCTCTCTCTCTCTATATTATCAGGTTAATTTTCTATCCCTCTCCATCAAGGAGGTCAAAAAATAAGCAAAATATAATAATAATTCCCACCTTAAAAACTGTGTTCCAGATAGCCTCTTGCCCAGTAAATGCCAAAGGTAAGTTGATTCCTTGGAGCGCCATCCAGTCTATCTCCTTTTCCCATCTTTTCCAGTCCCACCAGACATATGAATCTATAAAAGAGAAAGGAAAGAAGATGAGAATTTTCTGATACACTGGTTCATTAAAGCTAAAGTATATAGATTAAACAAAATTAAATTAGTCGACATACTTCGATTCATCATTTTATATACAGCTAACATTAGAAGACAACATGTACCGAAATGGCATTATATTCTATAATATAGAACCTATTTTCAGCAAGAAAAGTTAGTAAAGATTTCAATATAAACTTGTTTTGTTGAGCAGAAAACATAAAATGCCTACGGAAGATGCTCCTCTCCCAACCATTAATATTGTTCAACGTACCAATTCGAGAAAGTACAACTTGAGAATAGAACCTGAAGATTTTTTTTTTCTGAAGTTATTTAAAGAAAAAGGATAGGAAAGTGATTCAGTACATACAACTAGAAGTAACGACGTTTTGGTAGTAACTCCAAGGAACAGGGCGTTCAACCTTTACCCCTTGACCATCTACACGAGGCAGAGAACCAGCTTGAGGAATCGAACCCAGCTGAACACCACCGGTCTTATCCCACGATATATGAGCGCCACACCAGTATTTCAGATACCAATGAAGCCCGGACGAGATCTCTACAGCCGTGGTCCCTTGAATCCTAGATGAAAAAGACAAAATTTTACCAAGTACGATCATCCAATCCATCCTAATTACCCTGCACACCTTTCAATTCAACTCAGATGACATTTTGGAAGCACGGTCCGACTCTTACAGTATCTCTGTCCCATCACCGTCCGAGCTATCGAGATTACTTATACGGAAGCAGCCATATTGGCCACAAACTCCCTGAAAAAACGGGGGAAGAACAATTAGGACAGTGTCAGTTTGTAATCAGAGCCGGAAAGAAGCCCGAAGTTCCTACCTTGGGGATAATACCAAAGCGGAAGCTGGAGCTATGCGCCGGAAGCAATCGCCGGAGTAAGGATCGGAAGGCCGCCACCTGCACGGAGGAAGAGGGCCTCTTTCTCTCCAACCTGTGCAACAGCTCCCCGACGGCCGACGACGCAGCGGGATGAGGGGAAGAGAGTGATAGCGAGGCAGACAGCAGCAGCAGCAGCAGCAACAGTGTCAGGGGGAATACAGTCGGCTCACTCATGGTGCTCGACGAAATGCTCGGGTCGGCCACCCCCCTCTCTCTCGGAAACGAGAAATCCAAACGAGGCACCAGTGCATATAACTACAGAAGAAAGAATAAGATTGGGGCAAATCATTGATGACGATTTCAGCCGGCTTCTTTTATTTGGATAAACTAAAAGGGAGCCCATTAATCAAACAAAGAAATAGGTGGCGGATGGCTAAAACTATTAATAGAATTAGAGAAGCTCTTGGCCAAATTTGTTTACTAGTATTATTGTCTTGCATTGTTAAAATTTAAAAGCTTGCAGAAAACTTGATTTTGAATTAAAATGGATCAACCTAAACTTAACCTGAATTATTTTTTATTCAGAAGTCTTCATCTTAATGTTATTCTATAACTCATTAATTTTTATTTAATTATTTTTAAATATATATATATATTTTTAATTAAATTGAGATTGAGCAGATTAACTTGAACACTTGAATAAATTCATATTAAACCTAAATCTTTCAATTTTAGCTATTAGCTCTGCTCTATTTTAAACAATTACTTGTTAATGTAATCATTTGCTAGGGGAATCTTTGATACTGATTAGAACTCATTGATGACTCCTTGGTCAGTAATAGATTCTTCTCTTATCTGCATTCTCTGCATAAGAGATCCTATTGAGGAATCATCCAAATATCTAATTTTTATACTAAAAATATCATAATTCATCACGAAGCTCCTCTGTGCGTGAATCCCTACGGCATGCATCTTAATCTTATTTCTTCCGAGAATGGGGGCGTTCTCCTCTTTCTTCCTTCCACTTGGGAGGAGGAGAGATTGCGTCAATCTTATTTCTGATTCAAGTATCTTCTTCATTGTTCAACCTCATTCCTCTCTGTTCTTCCTCTTTCTCCGCATCGTCGTGACAACGTGAGCCTGGTAGGGGCGTGCGCCATGGATGTAAAGCTTAACAAGTAGAAAGCTCAATAGCAGCATAACACCAAAGAAGAAGTAGGAGTCGTCGACGGTGAACAAATTGCAGGAATAGCAGCCAACGCATATTCGGAAGTCGATGCCGGGACTGCGGAATCACCCGACGCTCGTCCACCCTGCCCTGAATGGCTCACTGACGGAGTGGACCTTGGCCGAGGACGAGCACCTCCTTCCCAACAGCGAGTACTACACCGGGCAATGCGCCGGCGGCCTCCCGCACGGCACCGGCAAGTACCTCTGGACTGACGGTTGCACGTACGAAGGCGAGTGGAGGAACGGGAGAACGACCCACCAGGGCAAGTTCTCGTGGCCTTCCGGCGCCACCTACAAGGGCGACTTCAGGGCCGGGTTCATGGACGGCAATGGGGTGTACACCAGCGCCGCCGGCGACGTCTACCGCGGGAGCTGGTCCATGAACCTGATGCACGGCCAGGGCAGGAAGATCTACGCCAACGGCGACTACTACGAGGGCGGCTGGCTCTGCGGCCTGCAGGAGGGCTTCGGCTACTTCGCGTGGCGGAACGGCGGCCAATACACCGGCCAGTGGTCGGCCGGCGTGATCGACGGCCCGGGGATCCTGACCTCGGCTTTCGGCAACCGATACCAAGGCAGGTGGGAGAACGGGTATCCGCAGGGCGAGGGGAGCTACCGGTGGGCCGACGGCAGCCTCTTCGTCGGCGTTTGGGAGAATGGCAATGCCGGAACCGAGGACGGGCAGTACCGCCCATCTCGGACGGCTGCGGGGCGGACCGCCCGCGACCCCGGCGACTCACTTGCAGCCGACCTCCAGTACTGCAAGATCTCGCCGGCGGAGACGTTCTGCGTCCTCCCCTGCCAGAAGAAGATTAATTGGTCGGAGTAACGAACCCAAAAACAAAACAAAAAATATCAATCTCCTTCTACTTAAAATTTTATCTTCTAACAGCATTACTTAGCATGTCAGATTTATGTTCGGAGCTTGTATTAAGATGCATAAGGGGTCTTCTATTGTCAGTTAATCTCCTTCGTTTCTGCTGAAAGTTGTGCTCTGTAGTCTGTAGTCTTAATTAATGGTGATATACGAAGAACAGCACCAGCTGCCACCAAGCTGGTGTTGTCATAAATAATATGTTAATGCGTCGCTTCCCATGAAAACAGTAAGCAAATAAATTACCATCCCTGGCATCCCGTTGGATTTACCAGTGATGATCTTTAACACTGAGAACAAAAGTTTTATTATTGTTTAGGGGTAGATGAACAAATTAGTTAAATCACCTCTCTCCCAGGCATTAATCTACTTCACATGTCAAGCATTCGCCATGCGATGAGCAGGTGCTGCAAACTGCAAGGGGTCACATGCCGAACCATGGCCGGGGCAAAAATTAATCTGCTCCTAAAGAAATGGCTTGATCTCCTTCTTCCCCATCTTAATCCGAACCTAACCACGCAGCAGCATGTGCAATGCGTCGCTTCCCATGTTTAGGTTATTTTTGGCAAAGCAAAGCGAAGCAGAGAGAGTACACGAGCTACGCAATCCAAAGCAACATTTGCTGGCGGAGGGCAGCAGGCTCTCTCTCTCACTCTCTGGCCAACTCAATTCTCCAGCAGGCGGAGGAGGCGGCAGCTGCAGCAGGAGCATGTGTGAGCGGTCCCCTTTCCCACCCTCCCACGCCCCCTCGGTCTCGCAACTCGACAAGGAAGACCCCAAAACTGGCGCCTCCTTTTCCATTTCTTTTATCCCACCCGCTTGTCGGTAGCCGCGAGACGCTGGAATCTCCGGACGCCGACCGACTTCCTTCTTCTTCCCCACCCCACCGCACCCCTCTTCTTCTTTGATCCTTCCCCTTCATCATTTCGTCATGATTAGCACTCTCCATCTAGTTTTATATTTGCAGAGGAGAAGAGGGAGAGGGAGGGCTTGCTTTTATGATCATTCGTGAATAAATTAAAGTAATGTTCATTCAATGTGCTCCCCCCTCCTCTCTTGCTTTGGCCGATGAGGATGGATGAGCATCCACGATATGAGTATCTCCTCCTCCATATGTGTCAGAGGTAACCAGGATTCCGGGTTTAACTTTTTCCTGCATCAGTTGAGCTGGACAAACTCAGCATCCATTTCACCCGGAAGCAAGTACAGAATCCAATGATGATGTATATCCATCCTATTATGCAGATTTTTATCAACTCTCTGAAGAAGAAGAAGAAAAAAAAAAGAAATAAGTTTGGCTGTTGGATCAGTAGTATCCTCCCTGTGGAGTATCATCTGTGTCAGAGTTCTCTACGCTGATTCCAGCTGTAGACATCCACACTGCTCAAAATCCTAATTACCTGTCTGTTTCTGATTAATCTTCTACTTGAGCTAATTAAAAGAATCTAGGGTTCTAATTAAGTCCTCTATTTCTTTTTAGCATGATAGTGATGCTTACTTCTTGCAATGTAATTGCAGCATGCCTCAGTACACAAGTATTTAAGATCATTTGATGAGTTGGGGATGCAGGTGGAAAAAAGGGGTGTACTATTTCTATCTTAACTTTCTTCTGCCTTCTTTCTGGATCTAATGGGAAAAAATATTTATATATAACAATTAGCAATAAAAAAAGATTACAGGAGCCAAGCTCAAATTTTGACCCCTTACTGGAAATGGCATTAATTAATTAAGTAAACCTTTTTAAAGTAGATCAAAGATACACCATTTGATCCACCTCACGATCTCACATGGAGTTCAAGTGCAGTTCAGAGAAGTCAGCTCTTGCTCAAGTATAATAAACACAATGAACTGCAGATAACACATCAGAGCAAAACGCAATCTACGGAAAGAAAATTTTGAACAGAAAATGGAGAAATTTACTAAACGATTTGTGAAAAAGATGAGCAAAATGATCCATTGATCGATATCGGTGGATCTCAAACATCTACTTGATCATGCATGATTAGAGGCTTAGCCATAAAAGAAAAGAAACTAAGGATATTTATCAAGGTCGATCTTGAGATCTCAATCTCGTGGGTGCTGGTCGCCGGACCGCGCCCTCATCGAGCTTTTGCAGTGGGCAATGGCGCCTTGTATGGCGTTCTGCAGCTCCTCCATTGAGGACGCCGACAGCGAAAGGGCTGCTGGCGGGGGCAGCGGCTCGGGGAACCCTCCCCCGCCCATGTAGAGTAAGCCTGAGTGGCTCGGCGAGGACCTCATGGAGGACGGGCAGCTCGCAGCCCACTGCTTCTTCCTGGTGGGGTAGCCGAGCAGGTTGCCGGAGAAGGAGTGCGAGCAGGAGTAGGCCATGTCGTTCCTCCGGCGGCCGCCATTGTTGTGGTCTTCGACTACCGGGTGCTTCTTTCCGGTTAGTAGTCTTTCCTTCCGGATTGAGAAGGAAAAGGTCTTCTTCCTCTGCGTCGCCGGCGGCGGCGGCGGCGGCTGGCTGTGCTTCTGCTGCAGCGCGGAGAGCTTGTCGTATATGGGCTTCACCTTCTTGACGTACTTCTTGATCACCTCCTTCGCTCGCTTGGTGGAAGGAGGCGGCGTGGGGGGAAGAGGAGGGGCGGATTCGGCGGAGTGGTCGAGCTTTTTGCTGCCGCGGTGGAGGAAGACGGAGGAGAATCGGGTGGCCAAGGAGGAGAGGTACTTAGAGCCGGGGGGACGCTTGGTGGCGGAGGCGCGGCGGGCGTCCTCCTCGGTGACGGAGCTGGGGCGGGAGGAGTCGCAGTCGGGGAGGGCGAGCTCCGCGGCGGAGAAGGCAGAGGAAGAGGAGCTGCCGTTGGAGTCGCGGGAGGCGGTGGTGGCGGAGTCGGAGGAGGAGGAGGCGGAGGAGGAGGCGAGGAGGAGGGTGCGGACCATGGAGATGCGGGGTGAGAGGTGGAGGGGGAGGAGCTGCCCCTTGTAGAAGAGCTCATCGGCGGGGCAAAGCTGGTGGGAAGCACGCTTGGAGGCAGGGGAGAGGGAGACGGTGAACTCGAAGTCGGAGGAGGAGGAGGAGGAGGATGGAGACGGGAAGGAAGATAGCGCCGGCAAGGAGGCGGCCCCCCTCCGCTTCCGCCCGCCCCCGTCGCTGCTCCGTTCCATGCGGTGGTGGATGCAGGCCTTGCTTTGACCGTGATCGACTGTTGCGTTGCTTTGGGTTGGCCGTGGTAGGAAGTGAACGAGTTTTTAAGTCCGTAGGCAGTGGGGAAACCTTATTTGAATTAATTATGCATATTTCTAGAATTCCCCCTATAACCTTTCTTTTCCCATGCATTATAGAATAATCTCAAATACGCCCTTCAGAGACTAATCTGTTTAATTTTGTATTTTTCTTTCCTACATTTTACTTCTCCAGATGATTTCTGTCCAAAAAAGACTGAAATTATAAGGAAATTAGCATCACAAAGGTGTGATATTAGTTAATTGGTAAAATATATATACTATAATGATAGAATTAATTTAATTGTCAAAATAATTATAAGAAATGGAACATTAATATTTTTTATCATAACTTTTTATTTCTCAGGAAATCAAACATCTAATAACTTAGTAAACGAAGCATTAAAAAAATAAAAAAGTTTAAATATCATTTAATAGTACACAACATAAAGAAACAGTGAGCAACATAGCTTATAATAAAATCAAATATATTTTAGTTAAATATTTCTTGAAAAATTCAATAAAAAAATATTTAAATTTTTTTGAAATTCCTAAATTTTTTAAAAATCTTTTATATGAATTCAAGAGAATTTAATAATTAATTTAAAATTTAAGTTATTCTCAATTTTTTTAGAAAAATTAAAAACTTTCCATCACAAAACATGGAGCTGCAAGAATTTAATATCCTTAATTTTAAATTTTATCTTGAAAAATAAAATTATATTAATATAAATAATTTTGTGATAGACTCATTTCACACCTTGTGGCTGTAGTTTAGTGGTTAGAATTCTACGTTGTGGCCGTAGAGACCTGGGCTCGAATCCCAGCAGCCACACTTTATCGATAGTTTTGCCGTCCGGTCAACGTGCCAAATCTTATCGTTGACTAGCTTTTTAACAAAAAAATAAAGTGCTCGCTCTCGGTCCACCGTCGCTCGACCGGCATCGCGCGCGACCAGCTTCGCTCGACCGGCATCGCCCCCAATGATCTTCTTTCCCACATCTTTCGTCAGCGATCATCTCCGACGACACTCACGGCCATCTCCCACCCTGAGCTCGAAGGCGTCAATGCAACAATGGCAGTCTTTCGCCGTTGTGGGCATCCTCGATTTCGACGGTGGGCATAGACTCGACAGCAGCCTTCGACGTCGCTGCCTCTTCCACGATGACGATGAAACACGCGGACGACAGCGCGGACGCCGATGGAGAGCTTGGTCGGAGCAGGTGATGGTCGCAGTCAGTCGCTTTGCCGGAGCCGGAAGAAAGGAGGGAGCGCTGTCGGCGTGCTGGCTCGCGAGGCGAAGGAACAGAGGAGTACGAAATCGAGCTCGCGGACGACGATGGAGAGCATGGCTGGAGCAGGTGATGGTCGAAATCATGCTCGCAATCGACAGGGTCCTCCAGAGCGCCGAGGCACACCGCGCAGCTGGGTGGATTCGCAGAGACGCCGCTCCAGCTGCTGCTGCAGGCTCCCTCCATCATCCCCTTCCCAACGAAAGAAGCAGCAGAAGAAGAAGGTACTCTCCCTCTCTCAGGGAACAGCACGGGACGGTGGGAGGGGAGGGCGCCACGCACCACCTCCTCGCCGGCGGATGACAGCGAGAAGCGGAGGAAGAAGAATAGAAGAAACAAGGCGATGGCGTCTCTCCCGCACCGGGGAAGCGGAGGAAGGGAAAGGGGAAGGAGAAGAAGAGACGGACCGGGCGTCTTTCTAATTGTATTTCTCAATGTGTTCATCCTGTACCCGTTTGTTTTGTTTGCTATCTATACGAATTAATTTGCTAGCTCGTCAATGCCTTTCTTTCTCCTCTTCCCAAACCACGCACAGAATAGAAGAAACAAGGCGATGGCGTCTCTATACGAATTTTTTATACTGCAACAAAGAAAAATAATTTAAGGTCACTACATCTTTATAGCTTCTTATACATATAATACGTAAAACTATACTGTAAAAAGATGGTCCCTCATCCACGATAGCCTAATTTAACATAAGATAAAAGTGAAGGACATACTCAACAGGATGCTTTATTATTATATATATATATATACTTTTACTTGGTGCGCAAGGGCCTGAAGACGATCGGAAGGCCAAACTGCGGCTGCACAATGGTGGCGGAGTCGACGGGGGCGTGCTTGTACTTGGGCGAGACAGTAAAGGAGAACCTCTGCAGGGTCATCGCCACAGCCATCTTGGCCTCCAGCATTGCAAAGTTCTGCCCGATGCAAGCCCTCGGCCCTATCGAGAAGGTGAGGAACGCATTGGGGTGTAGGGCGGCCCTCGTGACCCCGTTCTCAAATCTGAGGGGGTTGAACTCGTCGGCGTCGTCCCCCCAGATCTCCTTGTTCCTGTGGATGACCGGGATAGGCATCATGAGGAGGGTGCCCTTCGCGATGCTGATGCTCCCCAGCCTCATGTCCTTGCCCGCCTTCCTCCTCAGGAGCACGACGGGGCTGTAGAGCCTCAGGACCTCAAGAAGAACCATACTCACCTGTACATATCATTCATATGCTTTATATGCAAAAAAAGAGTTGGATTTTAAGTGTGTGTGTATATTGCCAAGAACACCTACCAGCTTTAAGTTGCTCATCATTTCTGCAGTCGGGATGGCGGTGCCGCAGACGCGCAGCACCTCCTCCCGGAGCTTCTCCTGCCACTCCAGATTCGTGCTCAGCAGGAACATCGTCCAGGTGAGCAGGTGGGAGGTGGTCTCGTGCCCGGCGACGAAGAACGTCTTGCACTCGTCGATTATCTCATCCATGCTCAGCCTCCTCTCGTCGTCCTCCCCCCTCCTTCCGGCTTCCAGCATCAGCCCCAGCAGGTCGTTCCCGTAATCGGATGCTTGGGAATAATATTCCAGCCTGTCCTTGATGATGCCCATGAACATTCGCCTTATCTTCTTCTCCAGCCTCCACTGCCGCACATTCCTCTTGGTCGGAGCGTACCTGTGAATCGTGGCGATCGATCGATCGTGATAATGCATTCTCGTCGTCGAATGGGATTACATCGAGTAGTTACCTGAATCCGGGGAAGTTTACGCTGAGGAAGCTCTCGTTGACGAGGACGAGGAGCTCTCGCTGCGCCTGGAAGAGTTCCTTCCCCTCCTTGTAGCTGCTACCGAAGGCGGTGTGGGAGATGATATCGGTTGTTAGCTCTTGGAATTGCCCGGTGACCTCGATCTCTTTTGCCTGCTCTTGTGCTCCGCTGGCCTCCGCTTCCCACTCTTCCAGCATCGATCTCACGCATTCCGCCATTGTTTTTGCAGATAGCTGCGAAGCATTTCCAGATATATATAATTAGACTTTATTTAAAAACTGCAGATGGATATCTTGAAGGCCCAAATAGGCCTCCTTTTTCCTTAGAATGACAAAGTATTAATTTATAATCTATCTTTTTCTTACTATGAAATTATTTATAGAAGTTACTCAACTAAGTATCCATTTAATTTTGCATACATATCTAAATGTCATTGTTATGCATATATAACTAGCTAGCTAGGATGGCGTAGGGGAATTAAATAAACTGCTTATGGAAATTAAGTACAATGATTTTATTTCCAAACAGGGTAAGAGAAAACGTAGTAGTTTTTAAATTATTTTTGGATGACAGGAACGAGCAATGCAGCATTAATTAGGGTTAGGTTTCTCTTTCATTTTTTTATAGAATATATATATAGAGAGAGAAAGATAGTGAGTGATTTCACATGATTAATTCTTCAATTTTCATTAAAAAATAGCATAATATTTAAATAAACATAATTTTCCAAACATTATTTTACAAACACCTAAACTACCTAATCCCATCTTATATAATCCATATCTCAAGTTTAATTTTTCCACGAAGATTCCATCCTTACACAATTTTTTAGTTGAATGGATAATTATTTAAACCTCTACATTCTACTGGAGAAAAGAAAACTTTTTTTTTTTACATGAAGGCTCCAATATAAAATTTGAAGCATGCACCTTGGGTCATCAAAATCCATTTCATTGTGTTTCCTTAAAATTTATTAATAAAATTTTCCGAGTCTTATACTGTAATTTTTTAAGGGGGAAAAGAAGAAGAAGAAGCAGCGGCAGCAGCAGAAGAAGTCTTAATTAAGAACAAGAACACGGCACTGACCTTGAGCTTATCCATGGCGAAAGCCGGGCTGACGACCCTCCAGTGCCGTACCCACTCCGGCCCGTCCAAGTACACCAACCCCTTCCCCACCAACGCCAGCGCCGCCGGCGACGGCGGCAGCCGCTCGTAGAACCCGAACTTGCTCCCCAGCACCTGCCTCACCATCTCCTGCCCGCTAACGCACACCACCGCCTCGGCCCCCACCCAGAACACGAACGTCTCTCCTGCAAGTCGCCGGCACGCCGGACATGATACATATCAATCAGTATGGATATATATGAAGAAGAAGAAGAATAAGAGATCAAAGGCCGTGGAGCTCCGACCGTATTCTTTGATCCACTTGGTGAAATGGGGAAGAACCCTAGAGGTGATGTCGTGGCAGCGGCAGTCGATGGTGAGCTCCATTGCGGCCCGGCGGATGCGCCTGATCTCGTCGAGGGAGCCGGACCAGAAGCGGTAGGGCGGGCCGGCGACGCCTTGCTTCCTGAAGGCTCTCGAGGTCGAGTAGGGCGCCCACGTCAGGTAGACGACCGTCCTCCACAGGTAGGATGCGACGAGGACGACGAAGAGGATCGTGGCGGCCGCAGCTGCCGGCGGCAAGACCAGATCATATGTTCCTCCCATCTCTCTATCATCTATCTATCTGTCTCTACGATCTCTATCTACCTAAATATCCATCCATCCATCGATCTATTGTATACATCTATCTAGGGATCTACTGCCTCTTTCCTACATAGCTTGTACGAGGAACGAGGGAAGAGGTTGAAGAGCGTGCTTTCTGGTTCCCAAGAACTTCCTAGGTTCAGGTTTAGGTTTCTTTTTCCTCCTGCGGATGGTGGAGTTTGTGAGAAGGATGATGGATGATGAAGAGTTGTTCTCAACTATGTCTCAAGTCTTTATAAATCCGAGTCAAATCAACCACGTACGTGTTGGATCAAAATAGTTAAAAAGCTGGAAAGAGGAACAAATAATTTACATTAACGGACGGTCCAACTTGGAGGGCCGAAGTGGAACTAGAAAAAAGTTTGGTTCTGCTCGCCTGCTTAATTAATTATTGGGCATTTCAGTATGATACAGCTAATTTATATATATCAGGTAGGAGGTTTGTGGGGGGTCGTCTTCTTTCTTATTGTGGAAGAGGTCGACTGAAATGTGCAAATAATTTACTTAAATTCCTCTTGAGGGAGAGAGGTGGTGTGATGGCTGATGAAAGCCACATGGGCGCTTTTGATTAATATGTGTACCGCCGTCCCAAAATAGAACTTAATAATTAGTTCCACTTTGGAGACTTTGCACCAATTATACTACTAATAATACCGCGCATATTATATATATCTACAAATTATAGGTTAAAGAAAAAAGAAGTTTAGATAGTTACTTTAGAAAAGAAAAAAAAACTATCAGTATATACATGGTGCAAAATGGGTGAGCCTAGTGGTGATGATGTGGTGTGCCCTTTGCAGCACCATACTCATGCCAATTCTTGTAGCTAACAGCATACGTTTTATCATGCCGTAAGACTTATTGATTCTTTATGATCGTATTTTGGATTTAGGGTTGTGGCACATAATCTACTTAAGAGAATACTTAGATGTCTGTAGAAAGTATTTTCACTAAGTTAGAATTTAAAAATATAGAATAGGAAATTTATTTGTTAAAAAGAAAATATCTAACAAGATCAAAACATAACTTTTGGAAAAAAAAGAAGTATATATATATATATATTATTGATCAATTAATAACTTCAACTCAGTGACGTTGACCTCCTAATAGAAAACTCCTGTAAACTCATTCCTAATGGAGAAGAAAGCTAAGCTGGTACATATGTTGTATGATAAGTTACAAATAGAAGTTGGAACCCTACTGTGCTACTAGGCATCGAAATCATCCCATAAAAGGTTGAACAAGAAACAAAAAAATGTGCGTAAATGTTGTGGATTCCAAGGAAATAACAAATAAAAAAAGTCAACCGCCCAGCATGATATGCTTCGGATGGACCCTACAATTCCATGATACTTTAATTTTAATCGCACCAGTTAATCAATGATTAATAAATGGTTAATCCGTCTTTTTCCTATATTATTTATTTTAAAATTTTAAAAGTCATGTCATCGTATTCATTATTTATTTTTTTAATTTTACGGCTAGTTGAAGATAAATAAAGTGACAAGTTTTCTAAAAAGTTTAATTATATTTAAAATGGTTGAACGATGTGACGTTCCATTTAATCGATGGTTCGGCGGCATACACGTCATATTAAAATCGTAAAAATATATTTTTTATGAAATTATTAATCGTGCAGAAACGATGTCGACATATTTTTTATGATTATTGTTTCAGATTTATTTACTAAATAAATCTAAGCAGTAAAAATAATTAGGTTATATTAAATTTGGGACAATCTAGATCGATGTAAATCTAGTAAGAAAAAGCACGAATCTCCATGACATTGATTTGTGGGATGATGCGACATTCTTATTTTGTTCAGGTCATCTCTTGCGATTAATTTATTGACACAATTATTTGTGCATGTCGTCTCCCTCAGTGGTGTTGAGGTCAATGTCTAACTAATTAATACTTTAATTGATGGCCTCGTTGGATTGCTGATGCGGCCGGCTTTTGGCTAATTATTTTAGCTTGCACAGAATGGAATGAGTCAGAGTCAAGAGGAGTTTTTGACACATGGCATTAAGCCGAGAGCAAACAGGGAATAGTTAGGGTTTTTTACTAAAAACAAAATGGATGAATTGACTGGGTTCAAAAGTTTTTGTGTATATGTATATATAATATAACTTTAGTATAACAAAAGAAGCTTGTACATTATACACAGCATAGTCTTAATTACTTGAAAGTGAAATTTTCGTAGCAATACACACAAATGGTCAATATATATATATATAGCTTTACAATAATAGGCTCTTCAGTGCTATTCTAATTTCATCTCCCCTAACCATACACAATGAGAAAGAAAGCTTCAGTATCAACTTAAGCTCTCAGTGGCTCCAGGATAATAGGAATCCCATACTCCGGTTGCATGGATAGCACATTCTTAGGAGCATGGATGTACCTGGAAGACAAAGTAAACGAGAACCTCTGCAGTATCATGGCAATCACCGTCTTCGCTTCCAGCATCGCAAAGTTTTGCCCTATGCAAACTCTCGGCCCAATCGAGAACGAGAGCAACGCCGTGGGATGTGCAGCAGCCTTCGTGGTGCCGTTCTCGAATCTCTGCGGATTGAAATCATCCGCATCTGCTCCCCAGACGTCCTTCCGGCGATGGGTTATCATTATCGGCATCTCTATCACCGTGTCTTTAGGGATTCGTACGTCTCCCAATATCATATCCCTGTTGGCCTTCCTTCGCAGCACGACGAACGGGGAATAGAGCCGTAGGGATTCAAGAAGAACCATATTGACCTGCAAATGGAGAGGGTGCTCGGTTTTGTTTTTTTTCTTCTAATCGATGGTTATCCGGACTAAGTAAAGCTTCAGTTAGCAGATGGGGGGGCAAACCAGTTTCAGTTTACTGATCGTGTCCGGATTTGGGATATCCATTCCGCACTCCCTCAGCACCTCCTCCCGGAGCTTCTCCTGCCAGTGGAGGTTTGTGCTCAGCAGGTAGACGGTCCAAGCGAGGAAGACCGAGGTGGTCTCGTTCCCGGCGATGTAGAACGTCTTGCACTCGTCGACCACGTCGTCCATGCTCAGCATCTGACGACCCTCCGGCGTGCAGCTCGCGTCCAGCATCAGCCCGAGCAGGTCATTTCCGAAGCCGTGCTCCTTCGACTCCAGCCGAGATCGTATGATCGAGACGAGGGTTTTCCTAATTCGCCTCTGCAGCTTCAGCATGTTCAGGTTCCTCCTGGTAGGAATGTATCTGCAAAGAAAACGAACGGGAGGGGGATCGATGGCTTATCGTTGCAAGCTTCGTGGGAGGGAAATCAGATTACATTCCGGCTTAATTATTACTTGGATCCTGGGAAATCTACGCGAAGGAGAGACTCGGAGATCAACTCCATCAGCTCCCTTTGAGCCGAGAAGATTTCCCTTCCTTCTGCGAAGCTGCTGCCGAAAGCGGTCTTGGAAATGACGTCTGCGGTCAGTTCGCTGAATTGTTCGGCGACATCGATCTCTTTCTCATCATCTTCGCCTGCTCTACGGACGGCATGCTGCCGCCAGGCGCCGTCAAGCATTTCTTTTGCGCATTCGGCCATCGTCTTCGTCAATGCCTGATAAGGACATCAAATATATAGGAGATCCCGCAGTAAAAGAACGAGATTGGCTAGTCAACACTGAACAAGCTTTTCTAGAAGATAAGCTGTGGCGAAAACTTGCATCTTTTTTTTTTTTTTGAATTATTATAATTTACATGGTTCTCAGATCCATATCTATCAAATATCATCATTATTTTATTGTCGTAAAGAAACAATATTGATTGAAACTAGATGTTAAATCCATATCACCGTATTAGTCTGTGAACCATGTAACTGGTTATGCTATTTCTCCAGATTAGTAGAGCAGCAGAATAAGAAGTCATCAAGTTCAGGAAGAAAGGCATTTGATGACAGCAGGAGATCAGAATCAATTGGTTGGGCGATGATTCACCTTGAGCTTATCCATGGTGAAGGCCGGGCTGACAGCCCTCCGGTGCCGGATCCAGTCCGCCCCCTCCACGAGCACCAGTCCGTTCCCCAGCAGCGCCTGCACGATCGGCGGCGGATCGATCTTCCCGTAGAAGCCGGACTTGTTGGCCACCACCTGCTTCACCAGCTCCGGATCGGTGACGCAGACCCTCGCCTCCGCCCCAAACCAGTACAAGAACATGCCGCCTGCCTCACGCACCGACTTCGTCGTCAGAAAGAGAGACAGAAACAAAAAAAAACTCTGGAAGATCCGGAGACCGACCGTATTCCTCTATCCACTTGCGGTAGTAGGGGAGGACTCTGGAGGTGATGTCGTGGGAGTTGCCGCCGCCGGCGGCCGAGGTCGTCCTCGACGCCGCCTTGACGATCGCCTTCATTTCGCCGGCGGAGCCGAAGCAGAGCCTGTAGGGGGGGCCTCCCACTCCTTGTTCCCTGAAGGATTTGGTGATCACGTACGGCCTCCACGCGAGGTGAAGCAAGGCCTTCCATAGGAAGGGGAGGAGGAAAACAGGAAGAGCTCCCAGTATGAGTGCAGCGAGGCCGGCCATCTTCTTCTTCTTCTTCCTCGTGGCTCGTGTGGAGCTCGATGGAGCACGTTCCACAGATCAATGGCTCCTATTTATCGAGAGGAATTAATTAAAAAATAGCCTTATCTGCTGACCATCTGCGGAAGTCGATCAATCATCACTAGTGAGATCAATTAATGAAGGGTTGCAGAGACAGGGCGCGTGTACATGACGCTTGCGTGCACTCTTTTGCTCTCTCTTTTTTTTAGTTCTTAATAAGTGGTAAGTGGGCTTTTGGACATGATAAGATCGAATTGAGATTGGAGTAATGGAGGACGACGGGGCTGCCTTTGGGAAACAAAAAAAATCTTCTATCTACCGTTCGTGTAAAGAAAGAGGAGGTGTTTAGAACACACGTTTATGTATTTTATAATAATAATTTCATATTTTGTTATATATATTTTTTATTATGATAATTGTTTAGATCTGAGTTTTTTTTCTTCTAAAATTAGGTGAGTATTGAACTCGTCATCTCTTCGTTTAGAGTTCAATTAATATATATTTTCTATAGAAAAACTCCTCAACGTAATAATAAATAGCACAAATTTGTATAAAATTAAAGCCATGGGCTAAGCCTTGTCCATCTCTCCAAAGCTTTTGGGCTTGGTTGGAATCCAACCCAATTCATGTTTGGGTTTTCTTTATTAAATTTTCGAATAAACTGTACGTACGTCTGGTTGCCATAAATTTTTAAATTTTTTTAGTTAAAATTTTGTTTGGTTGCTTTGTTCTTAAAAAATTTTAACTTATAATTTTTTTAAAAAAATAAAGCTATTTTTAGATTTTTTAAACTTAATTTCTTAAGAAACTTATACGACAATATCATTCTTACTAAAATATAGTTCATTTTTAACCGATCAAAAATTGTAAAAAAATGGTAAAAAGAGTATCTAGTTGGTTATAATTTGAAACTATTTAGTAAAGGATACGGTTGAGATATATTGAGCTCAGAATATAACAGTATATAAAAATAATTCAAACTTAATTTGACTTGATTAGTAAAGGATTGGTTGATTAAGAAAAAGTTATTAAAAATGTGGGTAAGTTTGTATGATAAGATATTACGAATGAGATCCATATTTTTCACATGTTATTTGTGAATGGTTTGCCAAAACAACCACCTTTTTTTCCTTATTTTTTTAAAGTACGAAACTTTTATGTATAATAATTTAAATATACTGAAAAGATGTAATATGCTAATGATGAATAATAATTTATTTTATTTATAAAAAATATATATTAATGAGTTATAATAATCATGAGTTATACACGGTGTTCAATATTAATTAAAAATTTAAAAATATATAATTATGAGGTTAAGATTGGATTATCTTATTTAAATACATGCAATACCATTATACCTTTTTGACTAGAAATCATTAGGTAAATTATTTAACAATGAGACCCTCAAATTAACGTGTAAAATCCATGGAATAGATATATCCTTAAAAAAAAGGAGAATTCCATTATATATAAATGTACAAGCTCAAGTTTAATCCTACTAATGGTTAGGCTAGGAATATATAAACTTAGTAGGTAAACCAAAAAATAAAAAAGAGAAATAAGAGAGAAATTGAGATATATAAATGGTTTTCATAACAATCATCTTTCTTCTTTTTTCTATTTGCAATGATGTAAACATGTACATGGCAAAGTGTATTACTTCTTCTTAGTTGATTAAAATAAATATAATTTTTTTTTCCTTTCAATAAAATAGTAGTTCAAATAAATTGCTATAACTAATAGTGATAGTTACTATTTATTATTTATTTGGATTGATTAAAACAATAATTTAGGATTCAGGTTTACTTCCTTTTAACTGTAAAAATTACTATCATTATAAACTCCTACTCCTTGATTTGAAAAAAAAAAAAATTCGGTTCAGATGAACCGGCCAGCCAGCCGGTCCAGCTGAACCGGCTCGGACCCGATTCGAAGAACCAATGCGAGCGAGAAGAGTCGAGCACTCTTTCCACTCGCGATGACCTCCTCCTTCATCCCCGACCTCGCGAACTCACCTCCCTCACCGCAGCAGAACAGCGCCGGGGCCCCTCCCGTTCGTCGCCGTTTGCTGCCCGTTGCCGCCCGCTGCCCACCGACTGTCGACCGCCGTTCCCCTTTCCCGTTGCGAAGGGAGGAGCTCGGCGAAAGCACCCCCGCGGCGTGGGACTCCCTCTCCCCTACTTTCTTCCCCTCTCCTCTTCGTCGACAGCAGCTGCCGCCGAGTCCACCATCTGTTGCCTCGCTGTCGCCGTCCACAATCGTCGTTCCTCTCCGCCGTGACGAGGAGAGTGGCGAAGGCCTGCTGCTACCTCGCAACCCCATTTCCCATGCGATTCCCTCTTCGCATCCCCTGCAACTGTTTCCCATCTACCGTCGTTGTCCCACGCCTGAATCGCGGGCACCTCGCCTTCTCCGGTAGGGCTCGAGCTGCTCGAGGGTTCTGCTTGTGGAGGAGCCGCCGATTTCGCATGGGTCCAGCAACGGGTGGGGGCGATTTCGCCGCCATTTGTTCTGCAAAATCCATCGCATGCCGGCGAGGGTTGGAGCTGCGATTCCACCCACCTCACCGGCTGGAACCTCCCCCTTTTCTTCCCCGCTCATTCGCAAGGTGAGCGGCTCCTCTTCCCCTCCGATGGACTCGCCCGAGCGCATGCCGGCGACGTCCACCGAGAGCCACTGCCGGGAGTTGACGTCGGGTTTTGTGCAGGCTATCGTTAGCCTCCTCGCATGCGAAGGGTCGCCAGCTACTTCGTTGGGTCGTCGGCGACGTCGTCGGTCGTGCGTCGCTAGGGTTCCGGCGAGGGGGCGGCCGGTTTTCCGGCGATGAAGGGATTCGGCTGAGGTATCCCTCTTTTTCTCCCTTAATCGCGGATTAGCGTTAATTAAGCATGTTTAGTGTAAGTTAAGCAAAGTTAGTGATTTAATTAAGTGAGATTTGTAAATAGGTTGGGTTGAACCAAATTAAAGTTTATTTGGGTTAGACTTGAATTGAATCTGGGTTCAGGTTGGGTTAAGTTGGGTGAGCTGAATTAGTTAATTAAGATCAGTTAGAGCTCGAGTAAAACCAAATTAGATTGGGCTAACTAGACCGGATCTAATTAAACTGGACCGGATCCGAGTCGAACCAAATTAAATTGAACTGAACGTGAGTCGAACCAAATTAAATTGAACCGAACCAGTTGGGGGCTTGGGTCAGACTCAAGCTAAGCCGGGTCAACAGTGACAGGTCAGTGTTGACCAGGTCAACTGTTAATCAGGTGATTAAAATAGTTAATTAAGATTTAATTAATCTAATAAGTGTTGATGGGTGTTGTTTGGGCCCTTGGATGACTTGGGCCAAGTCATGAGTGGGTTTAAATGGGTACATATTTGATAAATTCTATTTAGGCCTAATTATTTTAATTTAGCATTGTAATTAATTTAATTAGTAAAATTTTAAAATTTGGTTAATTAATATTTGAATGATTAGGTTGAACTGATTATTAACTTGTATACTTTGTTTGAATTAATTAAATGTAGAAATTTCTTTAATTAATTTATTGATAATTTAGTTGGGCCAAAAATGTAGACATAGGCCTAATGGGTAAACATAAACTTATTAATTTAGTATGCGCCCTTAAATTAAATATGGGCACGTAAATTTAAATGTAGGCTTATTAGGCAGTAATTAGCTAGAATAATTATATAAGTTAGATCGAAAAATTTCTATTTATTTACTTAGGGAAAAATAAAATAAATTTTATTTTAAATAATTATGTTATTTAGGACTATCGTTGATACGCGCTCCGAGTAGTTCGTCGGAGTGATTCGTTGTTACGCGGGTTTGTTCTGAAGAGCGGATCGCTAACCCAGGTGCGTCATCGATGTAGGATTTATTTAAGCTAGGAAATTCCTGCTGAAGTTTTCTTAGGGAATTCTTGGATGCCTTAAATTTGATAAAATGTGATGCTTGATAATATTATGCTTGTTAACTAAATAAATACTATGCTCCTAAAACTATTAAGAAAAAATACATGCTAGGTCATTATATTTTATTTAGCATGTTAATATGTTATGTATGCTTATTTTTCCTCTTTACTTGACATGATATATTATTTTTACCGCATGCTAGTTAATTATGTTAGAATGTTGAATACAAAATAATATCATGCGGAACATAATAAAAATAAGTAAACATAGAACATTGTATCATGATTTACACAGGACACTCTAGTATAAAGACATAGGTGACATGATACTAGTACAACGTAAGAACATCACTAAATTTTAAACTAAGAGTGTTATTAATGACATCGCGAACCATTGGCATTCGGTTAGTGATGTTCACACACCAGCACCTCCCGATGCTACAGATCATAGATAGCTTAGATACTGAGAGTGAGCTGAGGGTTGGACTAGATTAACTCATAGGTAAAGATAGACCAAAAATGGAGTGCGTCCATACCTAGATATTGATACCCGCACGGATGTCGTTTAGGCGACCCCGTGATACTCCTAAGATTGCTAGCGAGGACGAACCCTACCATGGACTTGACACCGATGGAGACGGGGTTGCCACAGCCCATTATGTGGATGTGTGCTTATTCCGATCAAAGTCGACTATCATTGGACTGGGAAGGTGATTCCCAATGAAATGCCTTGGACAGTGGATCCGTAGACCATGCGGCTATTATCCATGACGTTCTGCAAACAGTCGGATGAGTAGTCCGGATCCTAGGGTGTTATTTTTATCGGTTAGCCGTGGCCGATTAATCTTGTTGATGGTGACTCTATCTTCGGGTAGTGTGTGTCGTTGCCCCTACGGAGTTCGGGGAGGATGTAAGGGCAAGACAGTTTCGCTAGGGGAAGCATTGAGGGCGACTAGTGAGACAGTGGAGAGTGATCAAGAGTCACCCGTCCTCTCCGCCAACATCAGTGCAGCGGGCATAAGTAGAGATAGAGACAGAAAAATATTGATAGACTTACTGATGCCCTTAGCTCGAGTATTCATTAAGCATAGGCTAGCAACCCGAGTCTTGAAACTTCAAAGTCTTATTATGATATAGGTGACATATGCTGATAACATTAACACTAGTTACATCTTAGGTGACGTCTAGTGAAACATACATCTGTATTTATTTATGTTGTTTTACTACTTTCTATGAACTGATTTACATGAATCAAATGAAAAATAATGATTAATAACCAAAGGCATCCCAGAATACTCCTCCTAGTCTTTGATTTTCTTATTCAGTTTCGAACTGTAATTTCGCTGTCACGCCCCGACCCACCTGTCGGACACGTGACAACCGCCGTATGAGCCCAAAGGACCCACACAAAGCATTAGGTAATAAATGTTGTCCATACACATACATCAACACAACGAAATATACAATTAATTTATCTATGAATCTCTACTTACATAGTCCCGATATACCTACTATAATTCTACAATAACGTTATCAATAAATAAAACTAACTCCGTTAATATTCCTCATCTTTATCAAATATCCCGGTCGGTCATCTAATAACATGCACATACATTGAACGTGGTGTGCTCAGCCTTGTGGCCTAGTGCGAAATTACAACTCGAAACTGAAAAAGGAAATCAAAAGCTAGGAGGAGTATTCTAGGATACCTTTGGTTGTTTATAATCATTTTTCATTTGATTTGTGTAAGTTAGTTCATAAAAAGCAGTAAAACAACATATATAAATATAGACGTATATTTCACTAGATGTCACCTAAGTTATATCTAGTGTCAATGTCATCAACATATGTCGCCTATGTTATAATACGACATTGAAGTTTCAAGACTCAGGCCGCCAGCCTATGCTTAATGAATACCCGAGCTAAGGGCATCCATAAGCCCATCAGTGTCTTTCTGTCTCTTTCTCTACCTATGCCCGCTGCACTGATGTTGGCGGAGAGGACGGGTCACCCTTGATCACTCTCCACTGTCTCGCTAGTTGCCCTCAATGCCTCCCCTAGCGAAACTGTCGTGCCCTTACAACCTCCCCCGACTCCGTAGGGGCAACGGCGACTCGTGTAGTACTACAAACTGCCCGAAGATAGGGTTACCATCAATAATACAAATCAGCCACGGCTAACCGATAAAAATAACCCTAGGATCCGGACTACTCATCTGACTGTCTGCAAAAGGTCATGGATGATAGCCGCGTGGTCTACGAATCCACTGTCCAATGCGTTGCATAGGGAATCACCTTCCCAGTCCAATAGCAGTCGATGTCGACCGAGATAGACGCACATCCGCACGATAGGCTGTGGCAACCTCGACTCTATCGTTGCCAAGTCCATGGTAGGGCTCATCCTCGCTAGCCATCTCAGGACTATCCCGAGGTTGCCTAAACGACACTCGTGCGGGTATAAATTTCTGGGTAAGGACTTGCTCCATATTTCCGGTCTAATATGACCATGGAGTTTGTGTATACCTCCACTTTTATGTGGTTTAATTAGTGAAAAATGAGATATTAAAATTTTTCTTAAGTTTAGTTTAGTGTAAAAGAGGTTAGATAACTTTTAGATTAGTTAGAGCTAATATGGTGACATTATGTTAAACTTTGGATTAAAAATGATGTAGTTGTAATTTATTAAAAGTTATAAGGACTTAGTTGGAATTTTATTAAAAATATGGGGGCTTATATGAGATTTAATAGAATTGAGGGGGCGATCTGCGTAAGTTACGGGTCACATGCTCCTCACATGACCGGCCTAACCAAACCGCCTCCTTGAACCGAACCGGACCGGCCCGCTCGAACCGGCGGCTGCGAACTAAACCCTCCGAAGCCCTAATCCTTGCCCCCAAATTGATCTCGCGCGTGCGTCGTCTCCCACATCACAGCGGCCATCCTCCACTTCGTCTTCGACGACGATCTCTTCCCTCCAAGCGACGACACTTGAGCCTCAGCGGCAGCTCTTCGGATCTTGCCCGACGCCGCCTCCCGTCCACCACTCCATTCGTCCATGGCGACACTTCAGGCGGGATCATCCTTCGCGAAGCTCACCTCCCGTCCACCACTCTGCCCTTCGTTCCCTTGCTCGACGGTGAAGGTGCGAAGGGACGAATCTGCAGACCACCATCGCGATCCGACCTCTCCTGGTGCGGCCTCCCATCGATTGTCCTCCATCTCCCTCCTTAGTGCGACAGCGAGGGCTCCACCATACCGCCGCTGGCCTCCGGATCTCCAGCGGTTCTTTAATCTCGCCGGCACGACTCTGGTTCCCAAAAGGGCTCCTGGTGGTGCGACGCCATACCGCCGCTGGCCTCCGGATCTCCAGCGGTTCTTTAATCTCGCCGGCACGACTCTGGTTCCCAAAAGGGCTCCTGGTGGTGCGACGTCGACGGTGTTTACGGCTGCTCACCGAACTCAAGTCTTCACCGAGTTCCCTCATTCGTGCAACGATGAGGGAAGACACCTGGGGTGCTCTGTCGCTTCCGCCCTTCTACTTACCAAAGATATTAGTATGGAATGAATGCGGATGCTGATGGTTAATGGTTGAAGTTGTTTTGTTGAATTAGAAATGGGCTGATGTGATTTTAAGTCATGATGTGAAGTATGTTGATGAACTTTGAGATTCTGCATAGGATATAATAATTAGGTACGTAGGGAGAATCGAACGAAGGTTGACACCAAGAGAATGATTGTTGAATATGAGTTTGCTAGTGATGATGTTATGATGTTAGATCAAATTAGAGAATAATTAGCTTGGATTCTATATTGATTTTGACTTGAAAATATAATTGAGTTGGATTTAGGAATTTGACTATTTTAATAAATTGGAGGTGATAAAGATGATTAAGGATTTAAAGTGTTAGACTTGAGTATGAACTTGGAGCTAGTAGTTGAAGTGGGTTATTTAATTTGGATTAGGCCGAATAAATCAGAAAGTTGCGTTATTAGTGATTAAATAATTTCTATCATATTAAATTATGAATAATTCATATTTTAAATAAAACATTTATTGTTTTAGGAATCTTACTCCGACTTAAGAGCAATATATTATTGATATATCTGGGTTGGTTCTGAAGCTCAGATCCCTATCAGGTGCGTTGGTTCATCGTAATTAGGATTTATTCAAACTAGGGAACTACTTGCTGAGGTATTATTAGGAAGATCCTTGATGCCTTGAAACTAATAAAATGCTATGTTTGCTAAATATGTGATAACATCCCTGCTAGAATGATATTATTTATGTAGCATGAGTTATATGTCATTTGTATACTGTTTAACATACTTTATCAAATTCTTTTACATATTGCTTTATTTTTCCTTATTATTTTGTGATATACTACTACATTGATAAAGAAGATGATATATCGATTATAAAGTTAAAATACCACATAGGAGATAATATCAAAAATGGTTACCTCACACTCTAGTTTAGATAGAGACATAGGTAACATTTGATACTAGCATCTCCTAGGGATATCACTAGATTATATATTATGAGGGTGTATTAGTAACACACCCTAGGTGATAAATCGAACCATTAGTGTTCGAATAGTGATGTTCACTCACTTATTACCACTCCTAGGCTACACACAGCTCAGATACTGGGAGTTGGTTGGGAAATGGACTAGATGAACTCCAAGGTCAAGATAGACCAGAAATCGGAGTAAGTCCATACCCGGATAAAATTACCCACACGCATGACGTTTGAGCGTCATCGTGATAGTCCCGGAATGGCCAGCGGTAGAGATGCACGTGGGCCGTGCTCGGGCCGACCCGAGCACGGCCCACATGGGCACGCTCCTGTAGCGTGTCGGGTCTGACCCTGCACGCTACAGTGCCGTGCCGTGCTTGGCACGGCACGGTGATTGCGTTGCCCCGCCCGACCCGGCCCGGAGCCCGCGGGGGAGGCGTGCCGAGCCAGGCACGGCCCGGAACCCGCGGGCCGACCCGCTCCAAACTAGAAATGGAAAATGAAAAATGCAAGCACGGCACGGTGATTGCGTTGCCCCGCCCGACCCGGCCCGGAGCCCGCAGCGAGATTCGAACTCGCGCCTTTACTATGACAACAATATATATTAACCATTCTGTCACTCAATATTTTTGAAAAAAATATATATATACTAAATCGTGTCGTGCCGTACCGGCCCGCGAGCCTGGATCCTACCGCCCAGCACGGCACAGCTACAGTGCCGGGCCGTGCCGGGCCGGGCCAGGCACTGCCCGGGTCGGGCGTGGCCCGGGCCGCCCGGCCCGATTTGCACTCATAGCCAGCGGGGATGAACCCTTCCAAGGATTTAGCAGGCATGTAGTCGAGGTAGCCACAGCCCATTGTGCGGATGCGAGCTCAACTCGGCCAATATCAACTGCTATTGAATTGGAGAGATGAAATCCCTTAAAGCCTTGGACAGTGGATCCGTAGACAACACGGCTACTATTCCAGACATTCTGCAGACGATCTGATGAGCAGTCTGGATCCTAGGGTTATTAATTAATTTGGTTAACCGTGGCCGATGACATGTTAATTGAGGTGACCCTGTCGACGGACAGTTGTGTAGCGCTACACGGTGGGTTGTGACCGTACTGAGTTTCCAAGGGTAAAGGTACGAAAGCAACCGGTTTTGTTGGGATGGGGTGTAGGGATCGACCAGCGGGACAGTAGAGAGATACACGATCACCCGATCTCTCTGCCAACATCCGTGCAGCGGGCATAGGTAGAGACATGGACATTCACGGCACGGATGGGCTTATGGGAATCCCTGATCAGGATATCCCTTGAGCATAGGCTGGCGGCCCGAGGCACTTGACATAAAGACATAAATACTTCTAGTCGACATATACTAGAGATACATATATGTTATTCAACATAGATGACATATACTAGCGACAAACAAATTGTTCAACATAGATGACTTTTACTAGTGACAGAGATGTTGGTTCAACATAGATGACAATTAGGAACATATATATGCAAACATTTAGAACTCAACTTTGTTAGTGACACTATTTACACCAAAAAGTTAATAATTGATAATTAATAAACCCAAAGGCATCCTAGTACTTCCCCCTAATGTTTGATTTCCTAGCTACGATTTCGAGCTGTAATTTCGCACTAGGCCGCAAGGCTGAGCACACCACGTTCAATGTGTGTGTAGGTGTGTTAGACGATCGATCACGACGGTTGATGAAGATGAGTTTGTCGACGGATTTATTTTTATTGATTGATACTTATCATAGAATTGTAGTAGATTTATCGGGACTATGTTAACAGTGTTGAGTTAGATGTTTTGATTATATATTCCGCTGTGTAAATGATGTGTATAGATTATATATATCACTATAATGCCTTGTATGGGTCCGTTGGGCTCATACGGCGGTTGCCATGTGCCCGACAGTAGGGTCGGGGCGTGACAGTTTGTACAGTCTCTTTCCCTAGCAACTCTCAGGATCTAAGCTATATATAGCCTCGGTAGTGGTGTTCCCAATATCTAAGCTATGCATAACCTCGGGAGTGGTGCGTTGAGGAACATCACTATTTTGACCATCGACGGTACGCGGTGGTCAAACGGGGTATGCGAAGACACTCCTTTCTGTCTAATTTCCAGTGATGTCTCCTAGGAGGTTCTAACATGTCACAGTTCATATCTATGTCTGCATGGTAGTCGTGTAGCACATAGCATTAAAAATAATATAACATGCAAGACAAGATTTTAGGACATGTTAAATACATAGCATGGTAAACATGGCATAGCATACATGTTAGGCAAAGTAAATCATACTAACATGCATTTAAATATAATCCTAGCAAGCATTTCATTTTATCATGTTTAAGACATCCAAGAATTTTTCCTAAGAAAACATCAGCAGGAATTCCCTCGCTTGAATAAATCCTACATCGATGAACTAACGCACCTGGGTTAGCGATTTACTCTTCGGAACCAACCTAAGGTCCGTTCGCTGAATTTTATTCTCTGACACCGTCTCGATCTACGTGTCGTCATTTACGCATTTTATATTTTCCTGTCAATTATTCAACAAATTTTAATTCTAAATTCAGAAATAGTTTCTCAAATCTCTCTTCACCACTACTCTTAGAATGATCTCTAGAATCACTCCAATTTTTTTTCCCAAGTCCGCCGGAAAATTTCTCCGACGATCGCTGGAAAATTCACCGGAAAGTTTGCCGGAACTCTCGTCGGCGAAGTTCTTCGATCAGCACCAATATTGGTACCAATCAAAAGCTCTCTTCATGAGGATTACAAAAATCATATTTGCCCCAATTTTTATAGCTCATACGCGATCAATTTCACCGATTAAAAATTTGGGCGAAATCCTTAAGTTAGGGTTTTTAGCTCACCGGCGGCTAATACCCCTCAACTCCGGTACCAATGGATAGCTCTTATGAAGGAGAATCCATATGTACCAAGTTTGCAAGGTTTCACGGCCGAAATCGCCGGAAATCGTCGGAGCAAACTCCGGCGATCGAAACCCTCACCGCCGACGCCTCTCACATGATTTCTCCCTCATCTCTACACCAAATTTGGACATCTTGGTATCAAAATGAAGAGGAGGTTGAGATCTACCTGTGGCTAAAATTTGGGAGCCTAATTCATTGTGGTTTCACTGGAGCATCGTCGGGAAGTTTCGTCGCCATCGCCGTTGCGGGGGAGGAGAGAGAGGAGAGAGGGAGAGGAGCTCGCGCGCGGGTGGGAAGAAAAGAAGTTTTTTTTATTTTTATTTTTTTAATTAATTAAAATCTTAAATTCTAGATTAAATCTTTGCTGTCCAATTAACCAATCAAAAGACGTCTAAATTACGATCCGTCTGCGTCGTTGGATTCATTATCAAAAATACTACCTGATGGTATAATTTTCACATCAAAATGTCATACTTCAAAAATTCATATAATTTTACAAATAAGTCATTTAAAGAATTTCTTTTACGATTAAACCCTCAAAATACTAAAATTACTCTATTGCCCTTATTCAAAAATCACGGGTCTCACATTCGCACTAGGCCGCAAGGCTTAGCACACCACGTTCAATGTTTGTGCAGGTTGTTAGATGACTTACAAGGATATTTGATGAAGATGAGGATCTTTGATGGATCTAGTTTTATTTATTGATGTTATTATAGAATTGTAGTAGGTATATTGGGACTGTGTTAGTAGAGATTCATAGATGATTTATTTATAAATTTCCGCTGTGTTGATTGTGTGTACGGATAATATTTATTACCAAATACCTTGTATGGGTCCTCTAGGCTCATACGGCGGTTGCCACATATCTGACAGGTGGGTCGGGACGTGACAATCATAAGGTTTACTAAAAAATATTTTTTTAAAATTTAGTGAGTATTGAATTTAAGATTATCTAAATAATTCTAATCGGATGAGTATACTATCTGAATTGTTAAAAGAATAACCTGAGTTTATAAAATTAGAAAAATAAATATCCATCTTCGGAGGGAAAGGAGGGAAGAAGATGAACAATGATGAATGACCTTGAATGAACCACCGATCTAAACTTTTAAGCAAAGGAAAGTCTACATGTCAATCTGCGTTTGCTTGCCCTCAAACAAGATAAAGGTTTAAAATATTCAACGCAACATTATGATGGAGTGTAACTTGTTGCTGAATGATGTCCCCTAAAAGATGTCTATTACTTCCAAAAGGTAGAAAGGAAGTGTTGGCTGGTTTTAGATTTTTGGTCACCCTCCCTTTCTTTCTCTTTCTTTCCCTCCCTCCCTCTCTCTTTAAAGGGAAAAAAAAGAAAAAAAAGAAGAACTCATGATGTAGGGGAATATCTGATGGCATGTCAACTTCACATTGTCCAATTAATAATCCTTTTTCGTTTTCTTTTCCTTAAAAATGTAGTGGGGGTTTGAAAAGATTAGACAAAGAGATTGATCTAAAACAAATCAATCTCCAGTCGTCAGATATCTGATGAAATGTCATGTGCAAACTTTATTTTTCATTCGGCCAAAGATCGTTTTGGAGTACATTGAAATGAGTTCAAATATTTTCTTCTCAGGAAGCGATAAGGAGTCTTCTTCTTCTTTATTTTGGTCTTTGTATTTATGTAGGTATTAAGTAGATGTACTGTAAATTTAATACTTATGAAGTTTAAAAAAAAAGACACTGCTCAGTGATATCAAAAATAATAATAAAAAAAGAGCGACCTAGCTGAGGGTCACAATCCTGAGGTAGTATCCTAAGGGTCTAGTCCTTAAGAAATCTATATAAAAGAGAGAAAATAATTGAAAAAAAAATCAAACTCTAGCGTCTCTAGGTGTTGCATTTAAACAATCTAATTGACACTTTATTATATCGTCAACAAACTTGATGGATCACAAGCTCCAAACCCCTCCCATACGTACCCCCCCTTTTCCCCCTCCTCTCTCCTTGATCGAGAAGATAAAAGTAGATATGTATATAAAACAAAACCTAGACAAGGTATGGTGCCCATGCAATGAACCCTAATCTCATTATGCAATTATTTTTTTTCAAATGTAGAGATTCTTGGTTTATTATGGCAGTCAACATCAGCATTGGAAACACTTGATTAGGCCTTGCAATTTGCAAAGAGAAAACCACTTGTCATGATCATATAGGCAGGTGATTAATTAATAAAAATGTGAAAGTGTTGTTTTTAATTAGCTAATGTTCAGGATCCCTTTAAGACACTTGGAAACATTTCTTAGTGTTTCATCAACTCTTTGTTTGTCTTTGGTATCTGTGAGCATCACCACAGCTGAGTCCAGATTCATTGCTGTTGCTGGCTACTCAAACCTAAGGAAATATATTTATATTCTTAGTCCATTAGGGTTTGTAATGTGTGTCTGAACCAATCGGTTCCAATGGCTTTTTCTGTATGTAAAAAAGGGACAATTTTATAGCTTCAACACTTTTTTTTCCATGACAAGGAATTTTACCATTTCATTTGTCTTTAAATGTATTTATTCATTTATTTACATCTCCATGGACCATGGGTAGGAAAAGAAGTATGTGTGGGGAGAAAATGAATAGAAGGTGTTTTTGAAGGAAAGAAAAGATCCTTTATTTTTTTCTTTCTTTCTTACATTTTTATTGTGTTTCTTTACTTTGTTCATTCCATAGTGAAATAAATATCATTTTTTATTTTTTTAAAAAAAATATTTTAAGCCATAGGCTCCCAGAAAAAGTCATTAAATTTTTGGTTACTTTACTTTATTCATGCATGCTGAGAAAGAATGAGCATGCTGAGAAAGAATGAAAAGGATATATATATAAAGAGAGAGAAAGAAAGAAAGGGGAAAAAAACAATGTGAATTAATTGGATGTCCATCACAAAAGAAATGTAATTGCCAATAATGCTGAAGTCTTGCATGAGAAGATTTTTCCTTGATGTTGGGTCACTTTAAGAGCCCCCAAAGTTGGAAATGCAAAATGTCTTTTAGCTAACCAAACTTGGTGCCTGAATAGGGGCAGTGGTTAGAGAGTTACACTCAACTAGCTCTTTCATCTTTGTGTAGGAGTAAAGTGTAACATTCCATCCAACATAGGGGGGGCATAAAGATCCCCAAGTGTTAAAAACTAATAATTTTGATGTTAGAGTTAGACTTGATCCAAGTTAGAGGGCTTCCGCCAAGTATTCTGCCAGTAGTCCTTGCACACCTACAGTATCACCTGCAAACTTATAGCTTATGACCTTTCAGAATGTATAGTAATATGAGTATTTCTTAAATTTGGATGTGATTTATATCATCAATCACTAGGTTATTGAATTAATCATTGATCCTAAGACATCTTCATGGGAGAAGATTTATTATCATGATGACCTAAGAATAATAATTTGGTGGAGAGTAGCTCTCAAAAAAGATTCTACAAGTTTGATGGATCCCATGAGTGATTGATGTGTATGTAATCACAGTGAAATTAAAGCGGCCTACGCATTTAGGCATAAATAAAATGCTCTAATTTATCAGTAGGATACATCTTTTTAGGGGTCTTATCAGTGCCTACAGATTGTATGCAAGCAAGTTTATATAGATAGATATAAGAACCCAAACAACTGAAGGTTTTAATGGGGGCGATTGGGGGGGGGGGGGGGGGGGGGTCTCTTCTCACCTATCAATCAAAATGATATTGTTCACTTGAATAAGAATAATATTTATAATTGACTTCTTACTGCCATTGTCATTCTAATTATAAGGTTTTTATTCTGTTATCATTGTGACCGTAGAAATTCTTCATTATTATCACTATAGGGTTTTACATATTTAGAAGAAGAAAAAATATTTTGAAGACCCTGTTGCAAAGAACATAGTGTATATAAAAACTCATCCGAGCGGATTGAATCAAGCATCATCAAATTGAATTGAACTGAACTAAACCAAAACAAAAAGTACTCCTATATATACTATATATGGAGTCCTTATCAAGTTTAAGAGTAAGTCCACATTTTTCATACAATGTGTTTGTATCCTTGGCTGTGGAACAATTGGAAGTTAAACCCAAGCTACTAATGCAATTGTTTATTGCAGATTTGAGCCTAATTCCACATTCTTAATTTATTGTCCATCTCTCCATGCTGTGAGTACCCCTCCATATATTAATCCCCCCTGCTCTTGCTTTCTATATATATATCTTTTATAACAAAAGCAAAGTTGGAGGGGGCTTCTTCTCCTTTTTGCTTGTTCTTGTTGTTCTTTTATGACTCTTTCAATGGGAGGAAAAGGTGATAACTCTCCGTTTTCTTCTGTAGATAGCTGCAGCCGCCCTGCTCTCTCCATTTCTTCTTCGTCATCATCGTCTTCCTCCTCCTCTCCTCAGCCTCGAGGAGATTTAAGCACAGATCTCACGTTAGGACTTAGCCTCTCATCCTTAACTCAAGATACCTACTTCAAGGAAAGGTATGCTTCTTATGAACCAATCAATATTTTTCTTTTTGTTTTTCTTTTTCATTTTTCATCTTCCACTGTTTGATTCTTGATGAGTTCTTCACTTGCAATATATAACTGGATCACTTTGCACTCACATACCCCAATATAGTCTGAACGCAAAAAAATTCTACTACCTTTGTTTCTTATGAACAATTTAATTTCCCCCTCTTATTCTTCATTCCTTCACCCTTCAAGAGTTGTTGGCTGATGATATAAATTGATGTGTTTTGATTTCTTCGTAGTTTTCTTGTGCTCTTTTGAGACCAGAGACCAGTCTCCAAGTTCTAGGCATTTTTCTTTTGCTGATGATCTGGTTTTTCATTCTTGCTATCTTTGGTTGCCTAACTAATTCATTCCTTGAATTCATTGAGATCTTTTGGAATTCAATTAATTTTTCTAGTTCTTAGTTTGATTCAATAGTTGTTTCTCTACATGATTCAAGATCCCACTGATGAATACTGCAAATAAATAGTAATGTGAGATGTGTTGGGTTTGCAATGGGGAAGAGGACCATGAGAGAGTAAATTCATCTCCGTACTGCATCAAAGAAAAAGTTAAAGCAACACTACCCTATCAATTCTTCTGTTGAAAATGAATCCATCTTCACTGAACTTTCACCTTATCTGGGGAAAATGTTCTCATGACTTACAACTCATTACTGATTGCATCAAAGAGCCTGAAAAGTTGAATCAACTCTTCCCTATCAATTTATTTCTAGCAAATGAATCAAACTTTCCCTGAACTTTTTACCTTATGTGAGGAAAAATATTCTCATTACTGATTACTGATTGTATCAAAGGGCCTGAAAAGTTAAAGCAACTCAAACCTATCAATTCATGCCTTGAAAATGAATCGTGTTCCAGTGAACTTTCACCTTACCTGAGAAAAATATTCTCATTGCTGATTATTGATTACACCAAAAAGCCTGAAAAGTTAAAGCAGCTCTACCCAATCAATTTATCTCTTGTAAGTGAATCAACTTCCCCTGAACATTCACTTATCTGAAGAAAACGTTCTCATTACTGATTAGATCAAAAGGCCTGAAAAGTTAAAGTAGCTCTACCTTATAAATTTGTCTCCTGAAAATGAATCAACTTCCTCTGAACCTTCACCTTATCTGAGGAAAACATTCTCATTAGTGATTATTTATTACATCAAAAGCCTGAAAAGTTGAATCAACTCTATGCTATCAAATTATCCCTTGAAAATGAGTCAACTTTCACTGAATCTTTCACCTTAGCTGAGGACAATGTTCCCAATACTGATGACATGTTGATGATTAAAACTTCTATTTTATGGTTTTGAAATTTAGGGAGCAAGCATCTAATTGGCCACCAATTAAACCACTTCTTAGGAGCACCCTCACGAGGAAAGGTAATCAAAGATTTTTTGTCAAAGTTTACATGGAGGGAATCCCAATCGGTAGAAAACTCGATTTGTATGCACACAAAAGCTACAACGACCTGACCAGGTCACTCAGCCGCATGTTCGGGACATCAATCATGTGTAAGAATGATATCTCTACTTTGTTACATCTAATCATAGGTATAATTTTTCTTTCCAATCACTTGATTCAGGCTCTAACATTGCCCAAGTGCCTTCAAATCATGTACTGACTTATGAAGATAAAGAGGGAGACTGGATGATGGTTGGTGATGTGCCATGGGAGTATGCCTCCATCTTATCATAAGGGTTATTTACTTTAATTTTACTCTACCGGCTCCACATTAGTGAAGTCTTCTATTATTTGCTTAATGATGTCCTCTTAAGTTTCTCATTCTTCCTTTTCTAAAATGATGGAACAGGTTATTTTTAACCAGTGTGAAGAGACTAAAGATTACAAGGGCTGACAAGTGCTAGCTAGGGCCTGTGTTCCCCCCATTCCAATTTTGTTCTTTAGATTAATAGTTGTTGAAAAAAAAAATCTCTGATGGTGTACATGGAGAAGGAAAGATGAAAATTTTCTTTCTTTTTTTAACTTTGCTTGTCATATACTGCTTGCGACTACAAAGAGACCATTCTGTTTGGCCATTGGAGCTACCAGAAATGCACAGAGGAGTAAGATTTTGAAACTGGAGGGTCCAGCTTCCATTTCAATTGTGTCGTCCATGATCAACTCTTTTAATAACAGCATATATCCAAGAATACACTATCACCTATAGTTCTCTTAATAACTCAAGTCTTCCCCTTCAAGGATGAGAGGTCTCGAGAAGTACGGTTTCTTAGCTAGTTAAATGAGCAAAACTCAACACAAAAATCAAACAAAAAAAGAGAGAAAAAAGAATGAGGGTTCCTCACTCTTCCACAAATAGCTAACGTATACAACCGAAGGCCATGTGGTGAACTTGAAACTGGGCCAACCTTTTCCAAACCAAGTAACTTATTTTCATATGAGATCGACTACGATGGTTTCGAACATACAACCATATGTTTAGAGAGGGGACTTTCCACTCTACCAGATTAGCTATCTAAAGTGTTCTTTTCTTGACCAAACGACTTGATTAGAAGAAGATACTTAAAAAATATTGGCTAATGATCTATTGTTTAACTTTACATTCCTACTAATTATAGTCAGATTCTAAAAGCAGCTGATATGATATCACACGGCCCTTGATGAAGCCCAACAACTATATCAACACGGGCATCATTCAGTGTTTTGTAAATAAAAAAAAGTTAAAAAGTATATGGACATGAAGTTTCTAGTGCTTCACAAAACATAATTAATTCTATCCAAATCAAATACATCATCCCTTTCTCTCTCTCTGTGTTGTGTATATATAACCAGTGGTGCTCAAGAGCTTTCTCCATTATATAGCTCTTTCTAATCATATAGACAAAGAAAAGAGAGTAGATTAAAAGTTTTTGTCTTCAATTCAAAATGGGGGCAGCCACCTGCATAGATATTTTGCTGGCCATCATCCTCCCTCCTCTTGGAGTCTTCCTCAAGTTTGGCTGCAAGGTTATGATCTTTACTCGAATTCATCTCTACTCCTCTCTTTTCCTCTTTCTAATGTAAATAAACTGCATGAGGAATTGCAAAGTGATTGGTGAGATGCTGATGAGATCCAGGTGGAGTTCTGGCTGTGCCTCTTGCTGACAATCCTTGGCTACATCCCCGGCATCCTTTATGCTGTTTATGTCATCACCAAATAATAGTCCATCCTTCTGCTGAAAAATAGGGCTCCTTCAGGTGAAAAGTCCTTCCTTTTATGTGATCTCCGCTCTCTCTCTCTCTCTTGTTTTTCTTGTACAAAGAGAATAACATGAAGCTGATATTTTATTAATTGGTTTGGCAGGGTACTGGTAACGGAATGATGGCGAAGAACCATGTGGATGTTTGAGAAGCAGCAGTATTTGTTCTCCTCTTTTCCTTGCTGTGTGATATATAAATCAACTTCTTGGGTGGTGTTGGATGTTCTTCTTATTATTTTAGTGTTAAGAGTGGATGTTAATTGATGTATTGTTTCTCCATAATAAAAAGCATCACTTCAATTTGCCTCAACTTCTAAACTTTTTAAAATTTCAGATATATATATACATATTAATCTTGTGAATCTACCTTAATTAGTCTTATGGATTTTTTTTGCTTTCCCCATCAATTTGTATTGATTGTTTTAGAAAAGAAATCATTCCTTCTCCCTTTCTTACTTTTCTTCCTCCAAATTAACTCATATATTGAAATATATGATTCAGCAATAGAAAAATATCATGCAATGAAATTTGTTAAAAGTTCTTTCTTTTATTTTCATCACATATTAAGGATAAATAAGCTCAAAAAATAAAAACATTAAGAAGGAAGGGAGTAGCTTGTGCTGCTGCTGCTGCTTAGTTAGTTAGAAGAAGAAAACTTTCAATCATTTAGGCTGAGCTAAATATGATTAATATAAAGAAAGTGTTATTAAGGAGAAAGATAATGCAGCTAATGATTGTATACATATCATTCAGCTCTATCCATTGATATGATATTATATATATATATATATATATAAGAGGCAGTAGTTGGAGTGTGGCCTCAGCTTCTTCTCTATTTCACCATCATCATCATCACAAAATGACAATGCACCAGCACATTATCTTTCTCCTCTGCTGGCAGCCAATCAATGCGCCCATGTGTGTATATTATATATATATATATATATAACAGGTGGTCTGGTTGTTGGCGTGTCTTTTTCACTAAGTTGAATAAATTTAAATGACACCTGTGTATGATTGAGTGATGTTTATCTGGATTATTTCACAACAACATTTCATAGTTTTCTAAATCAAACCCAGTTTATAAATTCAGATTATTCATAAAGTATAAAATATTAATGTCCCAAAAGGGTAATTTAGTCAAAACACTCCATCTCCACGGGCGCAGTCCAAGTTTGGGCCGGGCGCATCTCCTGAAGAAGCCGATCCGGTTCTCCAGCCCGCCGTTGATGATGTTGGTCGCCAGCCCGAACCCGGCGGTGCGGTTCGCCCGGATGTTCGACGGCCGGCGGCCGGTACCGCCCAACCATGACGCCGTGGCACGACGGCTTCCGCCTTCGCAGGGTCGTCCAAGACCGCAGCGCCGTCTTGAACGCGACGGCCGAGTCCTCGCCCCACCGCCTCCGGATTCCGCAGCCCGTCGAATCACAGGGCCCTTCCTGCCGGCCCGTAGTTTCAACCGTGAGAATTGGATGGGCCCTCCGCCATGGTAGGTGGAATCGCTGTTGTCGCTCTGCGGATTGATCTCCTCCTCCTCAAGGCAGAGCTCAGAGCACGCACTCTGGGTGTTTGTGGGAATGCCAAAGAGAGAAAAAAAATTGTAACTTCGTGGGAGGTTTGGGCGAAGGAAGGCGGCGAATTCTCGGCGTCGCCGGTGCTGCCGAAGGCAGGGAATCGAAGGGCAGCGAGGAAGGCAGAGTAGGGGGTAGAAGCCCCCGGCGGGGCAGGCGGCGTCGTATTTGTGGACGAAGGTGGATTCGTAGAGCGCCTCGGTGAGGATGCAGGAAATGTCGTTGGAGCGGCAAGAGCTGCTGAAACGGGAAGCAGCAGCTGCAGGCGGAGCGAGTGGAGAAAGGAATGAAGTGAAGAAGAAGACGATGAAGAGGGAAATAAACTTCGAGGAGTTGGGGAGACGAAGAAAAGTGGGAAATGTCAACACAAACCACAAATTAATGTCAACAAAAACATTACATTTTTAATTTAATTTTTAATATGTTTATCGAAATTAATCGAACTATTTTGTATAAGATAATACAAAAATAAATTTAAAAGTTATCCTTAATTACAAATTTATATTTATACTTAAAAATGAGGGTGGATATCTAAATTTACCATCGATTAAAACTTTTTCTTATTTTGTTAATTTCCTTCTCTCCGCTGCTTTTTTATAAAATAAATAATATCACCCAATTAATTAAATCTTAAGATGCTGCTGAACTATCTTTCTAAAATGCCATAAGAAATAGGTTGACCAACTGACACACATAAATTCCATCAAGTTGTGATCTTGACAATTGAATTAGTTTAACTACAAGATCCCATGGTGGATGCCTATCTTTATAATCCTAATTAAGTACATCACAAGATCCCCACACTATCAGGTCTTTCCCTGATCAAAACATACAAAATCCACCCCATTTATTCTAAATAAATGCCTCATCTCTCATCCCTTCCTTAATATTCTACATTAGCATAATTTCACTTTTTACCCTAAAATTTATTTTATTTATCAGAATGGATTATAATGATGAGAGTTAGAATTCTAAGTAAGTCAAATCAAAACTGATTATAATGACATTATATGTTAAAATTTTAGAAAAATTAAAATATATTACTCTATATTTAGAAAGATCTAGAGGGAATATATTGTGGGTCAATTGGAAATCAAAATATATTTGAGAAGGACATATAAGTAAAACTCAAATTTAGGGGAAAAAAAGAGTTTTAGAATCAACTTGAAATTAATCCATATCCTAATTAAAACCCTCCCCTTCCTTCTTCCTCCCTCCTATAAAAACCCCCTCATGCATTTCCACAAGGAACATGTGAGCAATATATATACTAATCAATTAATGGCAAGGAAGAAGGTCATCCTCGCTTGGATCGCCAACGACGCCACCCGTCGCGCCACCTTCAAGAAGCGGCGCAAGGGGCTGCTGAAGAAGGTCAGCGAGCTGTCGACGCTGTGCGATGTCCGGGCATGCCTCGTCGTCTACGGCCCGCAGGACGCCGTCCCGGAGGTGTGGCCGCCGTCGTCGGCCGAGGCCGCCCGCGTGCTTGCCCGATTCCGGAGCATGCCGGAGATGGAGCAGCGCAAGCGGATGATGAATCAGGAGGGCTTCCTGCGCCACCGCGCCGCCAAGCTCCAGGACCAGCTCCGAAAGCAGGAGCGCGAGGCCCAGGAGCTGCGGATGACGGCGCTCGTCGGGGAGGGCCTCGCCGGGGGGGACCTTGCCGCCGTCGGCACCGTGGAGGAGGCGATGAGCCTCGCGAGGTTGGTGGAGATGAAGGTGAAGATGGTGAGGGAGGCGCTGGAGCGGCTGAGGGAGGAGAAGGCCGCAGCCGCGGCAGTCCAGAGGGAGAAGACGGCAATGGAGGCGGCGATGGAGGAGCTGCAGAGGCAGAACTGGTTCGTGGAAGAAGTAGCAAACGACCCCGATGAGCACGGCGGGGTGGCGTTTGGGAGTGGGGAAGAAATCCCAATGCCAAGCTTCTTCATGGAGCACTGCGGTAACGCATGGCTTGATCCTTTCTTCCCTTTGAACTAAAAAGTACATGGACGCTCGGTTTACCTTGTTGATGATTTCATCTTTAAAACTAAAACTATATGTTCGATTTAGTGCTGCACAGTGGGGTACTTCTTGATTTAGAGTAGTGGAAGTTATATTTAAGAATCGAATAAAAACATTTACCTTGCAGCCTCTTGATCATGCATATTATTGGATGCTTAAATTTAATAATATTCAAGTGAGGTATATGATATTTACAGATAGATGGATAGAAATATATATTATCCTATTAATCACCCTGAAATCCTATAACAATAGATCTTAAAATCATAATCCATAGTACTTTATAGATAAGCTACTAGAAATGCTAATCAAATCTGATTTAATCGAAACTAATTCATAGTTAAACATAGAGGATAAAAAAATTTTAAAAAAATTTACTAACCAAGCAGATCAAATCAAACCTGATTAACACAAAACTATTCTAACCAAAACCTATGGGATGTTCTTTTTAAAAATAAAATAACAATTTAGCCCAAGGGTAAAAAAAGATTGCTCTACTTTGCTCTGTTTCGTTGGAAACATCTTAATACTGGTCAAGGTTACTGAACCAGACATTTCAGAATAAAAGACATGTTCAGAATTGAGCTTTAGCTCCATAGATACATAGGATTTCAGTACACGCCATAATCTAGAAATTTTGTTAACAGCTAAGTCAATGATCTAAAAGGCAAACACAGCAAGAAAAAAACGCCTGTGAACCTAATAGCAAAAGAGGGACTTCTACATAAGCAAGGATTTATGAGGAATGATGCTTCACAATTCTCTTGCTAAAACATACAAGACAAATAGCCTGCTCCTGAGGCATCAAAAGAAAAGGACAATATGACAGGCCGACACAATCTTTTCTTTTCCATTTCTCAATGATTGATGCATAAATGAAGCAGCTGGATCTAACTTGTCTCCTCCGCAAATCCTTGCACTTCCAGACTCTCTCGGAGCTTTTGTGCTACAGTTGTTCCTAGTCCCAGAAGCAGAAAGCGTGGTTTAGACTGAATGAGTCAGTTTTTGTTCTAAACCCACAAACTTCTGAAAAAAATAGATTTCCCAAGATCAGTGAGAGCACTCAAATTGGAGGTCATCCCATCAATCCTTATTGAGTAATTCAGGAATCCAAATAACAGGTTATTTGATATATATATTAGCCATGTAACAAAAGAAATCTGAGTAATGCATGCGGACATCATATAACTGCCTCGTCCCACATGGACTAGCACCAAACTTTATAATGATTTCTTCAAATACAAATTAATTGATACAATTAGCCAACTTCTAAAGAAATATGGGAAATGGATGTGGATGTAATCACATTACTTAAACAAGGTTCATGTGGCAATTATGCATGTTGCGAGTACCTTGATACACAATAAATAGATCATAACTATAGAAGAAAGGTAGATGAGCCATTGTCATCACTTGTATGTGCTGAGATGCAGTAGATATTTTCTATACACAAGGATTGCTTCCAAAGTTACTGTTGCTTAATAATCTAATAAAAGGAAACATTAATCACTTTGTATATTCGCACTTTCTAATATCTAATATCTAAACATATTCTTAAATGGAAACAAGACTCATCCTATATATTCTGCATATTTCATCACATACAGTACAATTTTGTTTCCCGTACATAAACCATTTGAACATTTTTATGAAAGAAAGACAATCACATCCATGATCTAATATGAACAATGCCAACTGCGGTATAATGTTTGCTTCTCATTCTCAAAATGTGCCAATCAAACTAATTCATTTAACAGATGAATTTGACACCTAAAGCATCATCTCTAGTAATCCAAGTAACCAGCTAATCCATCTAAGGCAATAGTAAGTATGTCTTGATGGAGAACCAAACTAAATTTAACTGTACTTTCTCCAAAGAAAACCTTTCAAGTCATTCATAGGGAGATATATACATAAGACCACCCTTTCTTAATTTCCTTAATAGCACCCAGCTAGATATCAATAACTAATATCCTTTGTCCTATCTCTATTATTTTCAACTAAAAAATGGCTTGGACTTTCCAAGCTGTGTCAAAAGAAAAAATAATTATAACTTATAAGGATACCTAAACCACAAAAAAAGGTCTACTACATCATGACTGTTACAAAAAAAAAAATGTTTTGCTGTACTGACATAATATTAGAATAACAGGACTGTATGAAATGTATATTTCAGACAAAAAACAACAGGCACATACTATAAGTTGCAGACTGATTTTACCAAGAATCTAGATGTATAGAGCTATGGAGCCTCCAACATCTGGCCTTGTTCAAACATAGTGAGTACAATTTCAAGATTAAGAATTTTTTAGGCTTCGATTTCGGGGCATTTTCATCCTTGCATAACAATATCATGAGCAAAGGAAAACAGAATTGCAGATTAAAAAAGAACCCTACTCTTCCCAGTTATTGCAATGTTTAGCACATGCCTAACTCATGTTGTGTTCCAATCCTAAATGATTCTCTTCTCCACCTTTAGATTACAAATCTATACAAAAAAAGGATGCAGCTTCATAAAATCAAGAAAATCCAGCACACTTATGAAGACAAAGGGTTCAGACTTCCATCCAATTTTTGAAGATAATGGGCACATCTACTAGCAAAATGGATGAAAGAGTTAATGACGCTTTTAAAGGCATGGCAACACAGCAACAACAAAGATGCCTTTTGGAAGCCTTAACAGTTGTCTTTATCATCAAATAGTAGGTTAACATCCTAGAAATATGTGGTCCTCATTGATGCAGAGCGAGGAGAGAGAACATGAGCACCAGAAATGAGAAATTTCTATATTCTTCTTCCATTTTGCATATCCAATCGCAAAGGGTCATGACACGTTACTGACTATAGCAACCCATGATGCAAAAGAGGTCCACGGTCCCAACTGTAACTAGAAGTATTTTTAAGAAGTACAGGCTACTAACTCTTAATCAATAAGAAATCTGCTCCCTCCCGTGCATGAGGCGCCCACTAATATAAGATCTAAGATGAGCTAATGGACACGCTATAGTTTTACAACACTTGCTAACTTTCTTTCTGAGTCAACGGTTCCTCAAAAGATGACCAAGATTAAAGATATAAATTATCAACAGGATATGACAAAAAATAAAATTAACTGTAAGGGTGAGAACAAAAGGCTCTAAGTTCACAGTAACTATCCAAACAAACATAAATCAAAAATCAAACCACAGGATCCAGCACCAGGGAGTTACTAGCTTTTAGCAGAACCTTTATCAGCTCCCAGCGGACTTGAGCTCTTCCAATGTTGATTTGATGTGGTCCCTCACAAGCTCTATCCGCTTCAAGTAAACTTCCAGCTCCAGGATCTGCTGCTTTCTCCACTTGTCATCCTCAGGAACCCCAGGGCCCGCTAAAGAACCACAACCAATGCCCAGTGGCAACAGGTTCAAGGGTGATGTCCCACCATTGAGCCCTAAAGGAAGCGCCCCTCCTATGGTAGAATTCATAATCTCCTTAAATAGTGGGGAAAGACAACTCTTCACTGTCTCCTCAATGATGTCTGGTATCCCAGATACAGGGGCAATGGTTGTGTTCACCACTGGGGTGGAATTCTCTGTGCCAACTCCACCAGCTGCTGCCACAGCAACCACCGTTGCCTCTTCCGTTATTCTCCTCCTTAATCGTCTTCTCGATCTCGCCACTCTTCGGTCCGAACCGAAAGAGCCCTCATTGATGGGAACAGTAAAAATCTCATTTGCGGCAGCGCTGCTGGGGGTATTGAGGTCTTCGTCGTCACTCTCGTGGGCCCTCTTCACGTTGGCGCTCCAGATGTTGCGAGCGATGTCGTAGATGGCACGCTCGTGGGCGCTCTTAAAGGAAAAGTCCTTCCCCGCTGATCGCATCCGGCTGACGCAGTTCCGGTACTTCTTCTTCAACCGACGGAGCTTCTCGATGAGCTGGTTCTTGGTGAAATCGAACTGGAGCTGCTTCTTGATCTCCTCGTAGAAAGGACCGGTATCGTACTGGTGCGACGCGAAGGTGGTGCCTCGTCTGGAGGTGAACTCGAAGAACCCCTGCAGGATTTTGATTTCCTCCTCGTCCGTCCAGAGCCGCTGAAAGAGCCGGCGGGACTCGTCGAAGGAGACCACGGAGAAGGGCTTCCTGTCCTCGGAGGCGGAGGCGGAGGCTACGGAGACGACAAGCGGGCCGGCGGGGTGCGAGGGCGCGAAGAGGGCGGCGTCGGAGGAGGCAGCGGGGCCGGATACGGAGAGTACTTGGACAGGGATCGCGCCGTTGTGTGGTCCGGAAACGGAGGCGATAGGATTAGGGGTTGCGGGTGCGGGGGCGACGGCAAGGGCAAGGGAGGAAGGAATCAAATCGCCGGCGATGGGAGCTGGCTGAGGCTCAGACGGAGGAGGAGGAGGCGCCTGGCCGCCGGTGCCGTCGTCGTCGTCTTCGCTGTCGTCATCGTCGTCGTCGTCGAAGTCCTGGACGCCCTCGAAGACGGCGCGCTCCTGCTCGGCTTCTTCGGCGGTCGACATCCCCACGGCCTCGTGGTCGCTGTGCGTTCCTCGAGCCAACAGATCGATCGAGACGAGGTTGAGGTTGAGGTTGGGTTTGAATCTGGATTTGGGTTTAAATTAGGGTTAGGGTTTGGTCGCGATGGGAGACGGACGGAGGGTGGGTGGGTTGGAGTAAGTACGACCACGCACCAGGGAATCGGGTGCGCACGGGATTTGGCTTATCTTCGCCGGCTCCCCCTTATATCTGCCGTACGATTCACGGCGGACGGCAGAGATTGTGGGCTCGGTTCAGTGGAACGGCGGATTCGAAACTCGAAAGGGACGCAAAGCAGTCGATAATATTAAAAAACAAATTTAACGTCAACTTGTGAAATTTTATCAATTCGGTACGTGCAGTTTGATTTATTTGCAGGTTCTCTTTTCAACGTGCCGCAGGCTTAATCTCAGCCGTCCGTCGAAGCTCACACGAGGAGGACTGGCGGCTACGATCTGCTTACTGCCGCGGACAGATATGGCTGCTTCCGCGGTCCGCGTGTTCGACTTTGACGACCGAAATGGCGCCATGCGTGCACGAAACACGATGATTTGGCGAAATGCCCACGTTTCGGGAGGGCAACCGTCGAGTAGGATCGAATTTACGCACAGAATTGCAGCTGATCTGGATCCCTTTTTTCTGTTTAAATTCATAGTGGGGGTTAATTTCAGTCTACCCCCCTACAATTATGTTATTTACTTTTTATATATATTTTTGACCTATATATTTATAAAATTATTTCAATATATTATCACCGTCCAATCTATCAAAATATATATAAATATATAAAGACTAAATATTTTAATATGGTCAAGTTGGGGAACTTGATGTTTGGGTCCCAAATTTTTATAGATGAGATGATGATGTGTATTGCAAATTGGATGCTATTGCTTCATTTCCACACAAATGAGTTGGTTTGTTATTGTCTTCTCAGAACTACAATTTTGTCTTCATCCTGTTGACACGGACATGGCAAATTGTATTGATTTCTGCACGTTATCCTTGAATGCCATGCAACGTGATACTTACTATGTATTATTGAATTTATTAATTCTGAGGTCAGATCGATTCAATCAGCACTGATCTTCTTTTTTTTCTTTGGAAAAAAACACGCACAAAGTTTTGATTTCTACTACCACCACCCTTCGCAGGACCCCCAACGAGAAAAGGGCCTTCTTCTTCTTCATACCCATTTGGTCCTTGAACAAAAGTTCCAGGGCCCCCTATCTGGATGGATGGATATCTAAGGTCAACTATTAGACAGGCATGTTAACATGCCATATGTCAACTTAGACACAGGGTTATTTAACAAATAAGTTTATATAATAAATAGTACAGGTGATTTTATAGAGCTCGGACTATTAGGTGAGGTAATAGGTGTTTTATAAGCTGAATGAGTGATTAATAATTAATTAAATTAGGTGTTTTTTATTTTTAAAATAATAATAGAAATTATTACGGGAATAAAAAATATTAATTACTGTAATTAGTTATATATACCCGAAGGCGTAAAAATATTTAATCAAGTTGGTTTCAATAAGGCCACCACCATATTATCTCGTATTTTCTACTTAATATAATATAATAAGAGAGCCAGGAGGAATAGATGGCTGATTTGTATTGATGTGGTATAAGTTAATTAAAACATATTGATGTGGCATGAGTGGTACGGTTGATTAAATTAAATTAAGTCTGTTTATTTATATTTTTTTGACAATATATTTTTTAATTTTGAAAAAAAAAGTAAAAAAAATAAAATAGTTAAAAAAATATAAGGAATTTTTAAAGTTGATCGAACACTATACCTAACCTCCTTCATCATCACGGATCATGATGAGTATAAGGATGCTCCAGTGCTTCGTACGTCCAAGTGGGTGGCCTTTTCCATCAGGAGCCATCTTAATGCAAATTAGCCATGATGTTTTTTTCTAAAAAAGCTAAATTCCCTCATTTTCTAACCTAATCAAGAGGGGACCACGACCACTCTTCCAATATTATTCTTAGAGGAAGCTTGATTTTCTATTTTTTACTAATAATAAATTACAAACACTTAACAATTTTTTATAACTACCCTGATTATAAAACTTTTAAGAAAAAAATAAAAAAGAAGTTGACTGATTGATACCTATAAAATCTACCATTTACTATCATCCACTCTTTTATTACAATTACACTCAACAAACTCTATTTTCTTTAATATAAATTATATATCCTTTTGGTATACATGTGATATAATCTATATTTTTAAAATCTTATATTCTTAGTATTACTAAACGGTTAGTGAGCACTACTTTGACATTCTATAGATGTATTCCTCCATAACTATTAGACAGACATATTTTTCTATTAGATAGATATATCTTAGATTGATCTTACTGACATAAGACTTATATTGTATTTTTACGGTTCTAAGCTTAGGTATTACCTCTCACTTTAATTCGGGTGAGTATAGTTAGAATAAATTTTTTTTCTTAATTTCTAAGGGTTTTAATCGAGTGAGTACAGTTCAAATAAATTTTTTATTCTTAATTTTTAACGTATACATCACTGCCTTTTAAGAGTGTCATTGTTTCATTTACTAAATCTAGATTAGATAGTAAAAAATATATTATTCTAGTGAATCTATTATCTTATACCTAGTCTTGGTATAGAATAATATGCTGTTACTGTAGTTGAATGGTCCACTATCCTTCGATTAGTTTGCACCGAGGATTTAATTATCTTATCTATGTAGCCTAAAGTTGTTAAAATTAGCACGTACCGACACGTTCCATCTTTTTCTTAAATAGCTAGTCGTAAGATGATGGATGGTGGACGGTGAGGGTCACGACGAAAGTAAAAGGCACGGAGAATTAATCAATGCGTGATTTCAACCTTGCTGATGAATGATGAGATCAGCCACCGAACGAATCAAATGCCTGCATATATTTCTACATCACGTCATGGCGTTGTCATCCCTCAGGAAAGCAAGCCTTATCTTCGTTTCATTTCATAAGTAGAAAAATGCAGCGGTTGCAACACCACAATTGCTTTAATCTTGGTACCCAAACTTGATGCTTTAAATTGATTACAATAACACTACTAGGTTATGGTCCATAAGCTTGAAACATCCTACCCCACCACCATCTTATATTATGGTACCTAAGGACTAGGACTCCAGAAAAATACTAAGAAGAAAATCTATAACCTAACTAGACCTTTCAATATTATTAGCTATCATAAAAATTCTAAGAAGAAAACCTACGAGTTAGAGTGATCTTAAAATTATTAGATTTATATAAAAAAATATTCTACTTATTTTTATGAGTACCGCTATTACTTTATGCATGTATGTTTCCTGATAAATTATCAAACTTTCTATTAGATGATATATTTTAATCTAATCTTATTGGATCGAACATTATCGTACGCTTTATCAATTTTAAGTCTAAACATATGCCTCACTTTAACTCTTCATTATTTTAGATTGGATGAGTATAATTCAGACTTAAACATGTGATGTTAAATCAGGCATATGGAAGAGCACTTTAAATTATTAAATGTAAATGTAAAAAAGAGGATAATTGACGAGAATAATAAGTATATATATTGTTTGGTGTTTGGAAGCCTCACCTAATTCACATGGACCCCACATGTACCAACCTTGGATTGGTCCACTTCTGATTCCATTGGAAGCCAATTAATTAATTGTATGGCAAGCAAAAATGAGTGCCACATACTTTCAACGAAAGGAATAAACCAAAATTTGACCCAGGAATCTCATTCCCCCGTCCATTCGATAATTTAATAAATATCTCAACCTTCTTCCTTTCTTTCTCATATTTTGTCGGCAATAAGTAGATATGTGCTGTGCATTTTATCGAACAACCCGGAAGGCCACCAGATTTCTTTTGCACGATGATGTCTCGCTGAGGCATTTCATCGAACACCGCTCGCCTGTCCTGCACAAATTCCAGGCTCATGGTGGACTGCGCAAAAAGCTTTTTGTGCGTGCGGAGACTTTTTTTATTGGAGGAGGCTTTAAATTACTTCAATTTTGGGGGGAAATTTTAGCCATTTATTTTTCTCAAAATAAAAAGGGTCAACACAATCTCTTAATTCATTACTTTTCATCAAACCCTACAAAGTTATAAAACAAAAAACCAATGATAGAAAGAAGAAGAAGAAGAAGCAGCTTCATCCCATTACAAATTTAGGAAAACATGCGATTGATCCCCTTATTAATTGATATTACTAAATGGAGAAGACATCGTTTGGTGTTTAGGCTGCGGAGGACTTCATCTCCGCCATGAACGTCTCCATGTGCTCCTTCTCCACGCACTGGGTCATGATCCGCGTGCCCGTCCGCGGGGCCGGCGGGGCCCCGATGATCCCCACCGCCATGAACTCGAAGTAGGCGAAGGGGATGACGTGCACCGGCCTCCCCCAGCCGTAATCGACATCGAGGAACCCCAGCCGCGTCCAGTCCGACACGAACAGCGAGTCGTAGGTGAAGGTCAGCTCGTACGGGTCCTCCTGGAAGTCCGCCGCCGCCCACCGGGCGAACTCGCCGGGGAGCCCCGCCTTGGCGTCGCGGATGATCCGCACCACGTCGACCAGTTCCGCCCCCGCCACCTCGCCGCTGCGCGCCGTGACGGCCACCGGGTAGAAGCAGTTTCCGTAGAAGCCGGCCTCCGCGGCCGGCAGCAGGTGGCGGACGTTCGCGAAGAAGCAGAGTCGGACGGGGGCGGCGGGGTCCAGCCCGATCGCCCGCGTCCGCGCCCGCCAGAGCTTCGCGATGGCCACGTCGAAGGTCGAGCACCGCTGCGCGTTGTGGCTGAAGTACTCCGCCTTGACCTGCTTCACGGCGGCCTCGGTGAAGTCGACGGTGGCGTGCTGCAGCTTGAAGATCTGGAAAGCCGGCGGGGCGGAGGGGGCAAGCTTGGGCGGGCTCGGGATGATCTCCCGCGCCCACACCGGGTCGACCGCCGGCCGAGGCAGGTCGCCGCTGAAGAAGAATAAAACTATTATTATCTTAGCAGATGAGATGACTTGAGTCGACGACAACTTTTTCATTATGGAATTTTTCACCGATCGAGTCAAATTAAGGTTGAAATATGAATCCTTCGACGATTGTTAAATAGTATTTACCTTTCCTGCAGTTTGCGGGTGATCTCGCCGAGGGCGTTCATGAACTGGGCGGCGCCGAGGCCGTCGGCGATGGTGTGGACGGAGACCAGCCCGACGACGAACCCGCCGCAGGTGAACTCCGTCACCTGCATCATGAGGGGGAGATCGATGGGGTCGAAGTCCGGGCCGGGCTCCGGCAGCAGCTCGTCCTGGTGGATCATCAGCGGGAGGTCGAGGAACTTGACGTCCTCGAGGCTGCAATTCGAGGCAGCCTCGACGAACCAGGCGCCCTCGCCGGTGCAGGCGACGGAGACGTCGCCGCTGGCGTCGACGACGAAGCGGCCGGCGAAGGGGAAGTAGGGGACGAGGACCTTGGACAGGGCGTCCCTGATCGCGGCGGCCGCCTGGTGGCCGTGGCGGAAGACGTGGAGGGACCGCACCATGTGGCGGAGGCCGGCGACGCGGTCGACGATGGAGAGGGGGAGGGTGTCGCCGGGCGTCGGCGCGCAGGGGGCGACGAGGGAGGAGGAGGTTCTGGTGACGGCGACGGAGCTCATGGTTGGTTGCGGAGGGTGGTCGAACACCTTGTGGGGAGTGCAGGCCGTGTGAGTTCGGGAGGTGGAGTATAAATAAAGAAGGGTGTGGAGGGAGTTGTTGCTGCATTGCATGTCGCCATGCTCCCATTTTTGGAGTTCACCGTCACGTAGTAGGTGAAGGACAGTGAAGGGTGCCTTACAAGATTGTTAGAACTACGATGAAGTTTTTTCCTCGACCTGCATTTTGATTTTTTCAAAACATTTCGCTGTTCTTAACAGCAGCGAACCGGAGGATTTCAGAGTCTCGGGGTTGTTGAAGATAAGATTAGGTCAAGTTCGTAGTAATTAAAATACTGAGTTGGAATTATACTTTGTCAATTTTTAGTTGTTGGGGATGTTGATGGAAAAACTCGATGACCCAAGCTAATGGGATGAACACAGCAACTGATGCGTACGTGATTCAGAATTTTTAACGAAATGGAGCAATACATAAATGTAAAAAAAAAAAATGTTGATTTACTTAACAATTTGTCCTATTTAACCGAATCCATCATCATTTATCTCTTCGTCCTCCTGACATGATTAATCCATCCTAACAAATTAAGCTAGAGATGGTAATAGATGGGCAAACTCTACCTACTATACCTACTCGATATTTATAGCATCATTAAGAATAATTTTGTAATCTAATTTTAATTTTAATTATAGTTGATACTAAATATAAGTATGAATTATAATTTTTTAATATATTTAATTTCTGTATAATTTGTGACACATAATATTAGATACTTATCAAATGATACGGAAGGAGTATAATATTTTTGTGGATAAAATTTTTATTTTATTTATTAAAAAAATCTTGAACTCATGATAGTGTAAACTTTATGCGTACAATTATTAAATTTACTTAGTCAAATGATACTAAACAAAAAATAAAACTCAATCGTCAACTATCCTTATCTTGAATGAAACCGGCGGTTAAAAGTTAAACGATGCAATTGACTTAGCCAAATAAGGGCCAACTCAAACTCTCGGCCACTGATGGGCACTTCATTGCCTATCGCATCAATGTCAATTCCACCTTCGGAGACTTATCTGATATTTCCACGCACCAACCACTCCTGACGGTGATAAGTGCGGCTTATGTGCTCAAGTCCTCAAATATACATAGAGAGAGAGATGATGCAATTTTAGTCAGCCTATGTTTTATCTGACAAATCCAACCTAAGCACTGCAATTATGAATTTAATATGAACACACGACGCAAATAAAGTATGCTAGCATTGATTTACATTTTTATATTTAATTATTTTGTTTTAAAGTTTTTAATTATATATTTTTCGTATGAAATTTAGGTGTGGTGGGTCAACTTTGACCCCATACAGTGAAGAGCAGAGAATTAATAAGTTAGAAGAAATGTGAACATGATAAATTCGAAGAGAATAAAATGGTCAGCATATAAATATAATAACATGGAAAATACTCGGCCTCCCTGAATATGCAATAAAATGCGCCGCCTCCAATCAGGTTAGTTTATACAGTAAAAAAAACTAATCAAGATGTACTTAATTAAGTTTATGCTACATTTTTTTGATAAGGTGGTTAATCAAGTTGTTTTTATTTATAAAAAAAATTAATCTTATTTAATATATATATATATATATATATATTTAAACTTTAAATCGATATAATCTATTTATTAAAAAAATTAAGTCTCGTACCCCTGAAACCCTCGGAAAGCTAATTAAGTTAGAAATAAAATAATCTTTTTTATATATTAAGATAATAATTTTTACTAAATTTAAAAAATAAAATAAAAAATTATTATATTGTTTTTAAATTAGAATCCTACTAGTTTACAGAAGTGTTCTTTCTTAATGTATTGATGATTACTCTTTAATTAATAAAATAATTAAATATTCTTAAGATAAATAAATAATATATTTTACTTACTAAAAACGTACACTTCAATTAAGTTTATTACGTACTACTCTAAGAGTTGAAAAGTTAAAGCAATATATTATTCTTACTTTTATTTGTCTAAAAAATTGCGCTTAACTAATGGGAATCGGGTAAACGGTTAGAAAAATTTATCAGTTAGTCCTACTTATTTTTGATCGTACCAAGTAGGAAGTTATCTATCCGCTAATTAGGTCGAGAAAGAAGACTTAGGACAACTTCCTCGACTAATTAATTAAATTGGGTGAGCCGAGCGTGAGAAGTTATCTCTGCGCGGTGGGAATAAAATATGTTTGGCCGCACGATCCTATCAAGTTACGTGACAGCGACTCCATTAACAAGTGGCTATCATTAATTAAATCATGATGGACGTTATTTTAGTTCAAGGTACGCGGGAGATTGTTATAATTCGTATGCATAGACCGAGGTGAAATTTAATTTAAAACTCATTTCCGTTGATGTGCTAACCTACTCGCACCTTTATTTTAATGATTTATTGGATTCCAGACTTTGGAAATATTTTTAGAAACTCAATTATGATATGGAACTTTGAAACTCTATAAAATACTCTTGTAATTTTAAAAACTAAGTGTTACCGTTTAATTTTATAATGCATATTTTTTTTAAAAAATAATATAATATAATATTCAATGTTCTATGCTTAAGAGTTTTTAATTTTTTTTTTAAAAACTCTCAAATATATAAAACTACTCCTGTGGTTGGAGAAATTAACATACAATCTAAAAGTAAAGCCCACTAAATAGGCCTTGAAGAAGGGAAGGGTTCTTCTTGGGCCAAAGGAACCATGAAAATAAAATCCAAGGCCGACTCTTCAATGATGGACGGCACCAAATTGAGGTTTCTGTTCTTTTTTGGTAGAGAAAAAATAATAATAAGTTGAGTTTTTGAGACTTTTAATTTTTTTTTCCTTGGATCAAATTTTTTGAAGAAAATATTAACAATAAAATGATTATTTCTCTGAGGGAATTTATATATATATATGAATCAAGTGTACTACTTATTAAATTAAATTTATTTTTTTATAAAAAATATTTTGAGTCATTAGATAGTCCATGTTAAAACTTATTTTGCTCTGACTATAATTTATAGCATGCGCAAGAATTCATGCTTCATTATAAAACTTATTTGTTTTGTCGTTGAATAATTTGGATGGCGTTAATTATGTTCATTTATGCAAAGCAAAAGTCTTTTTGCTAAGACGTTCTAATATGGAAATTATAAAACATATAAAATATATACAGTTGAAATTTTTTAGATAATGTTTTAAAAACTAAGTACCTATGACCAAATTTTTTTTTGGTAAATTAATTATAATGATAAAATTTAATAATAGAAGGGGTGGATTTAGAACTAAAATAATTATTTAAATGACCCCTAGATGAAATAACTCACACGGACAGACGAGACCACCTTAGGAAAGGATTGTTTTTTTTTTCCCTTCTCTTGATGTTAAAGTATATACCTTCCCCTTTTCTTTCCTTTTACTTCATCCATGCGGTGGAAGAGAATGCCGCCATGAAGATTCATACCTTTCTTTATCACCCACCCTTCGTAGCATCATCAATCTTTAAAAGAACCTCAGGAAAAAAAAAATAGAATGATGGAAGTGACTATATTAAGTATAAATAATCAATTAAATTTTTTTTTTAATGATCATGCTTAATATCTTTATTTTCTTCAATGCCAACTACTCTGCTTATTTTTAGAATCTATCTTATCAGTAAGATTGCAGTTTTAGATTAAGTATTATATTGCATTGGTAATTTTAAATCAAGCGATTATATTTTTGGATGTGTCTCTAATTTTAAAGGTGCCATGGAATATTTTAATATTTTATAATTAATAATAATTATGGGGTAGGTTATAATTATTTTATGAATATAATATAATCGATTATCTTATAGAATTATTGAATCTATGCTGATCATATAAATTATGCAGTAGAATGCTGCATAAAAATGGCAACAAAATCGAAAAAAAGTTCTTTCTTAAAAAAAAACTGAAAATTTTCCTAATAAGCTAAATAGGAATTGCGGCTAAGGGGGAAAATGAGAACAGAACCGAAGCTTTTCTTAAATTTAACTTCAATCCAAACAAGACACCTTTTTTAAGAAGAAAAAACCGAGCCGGTGTTTTTTTATTAAATTTTGTATCGAGCACCTGCTCCACGTCACTCCTCGCTGGTTGCTGACTATTAAAAGACGTCTATCGAAACCCCCCTGCTCTACCTTTTTTTTTCTTCTTCCCCTTCTTGCTTCTCCTCTCCTCCCTCTTCCCCGTCGAATACAAACGACCTCGCAAGGATCGACCAAAACCAGGAAGAAATCGAGAGAGAAGATCGAATTGATGGAGCAGGAACCGCAGCCGCCGTTCCTGCTCTCTCATTTCTCCTCCCCTCTCCCACAGTCCGAGATTGAGGCCCCATTCCTCGCCCCCTCCTCCTCTTGCTCGATTTCGGCTGCGAACGCCGTGGACTCGTCCCTCTTCATCCGGCGCAAGTCCAACCTCCACCGCACCCGCACTGCCCCCGCCTTGTCCGTCATTCGCGACATCCTCCCCAGCCACGGCGGCGGCGTCGACGCTAAGGATCCCGATTTCGGATCCTCCAGTTACATCCTCAAGCAGGCGGCCGTTCTGCTCGTACTCTACCTCTCCCTCGGCGTGATCGTCTACTCCACAAACCCCCGCGGGTTCTCCGGCGTCGAGACCCACGCCGCCGTCGACGCGCTCTACTTTTGTATCGTCACCCTTTGCACGATCGGCTACGGCGACATCGCCCCCCTCACCCCCGTCGCCAAGGTGTTCTCTTGCGTGTTCGTGCTCGTGGGGTTCGGCCTCATCGACGTCCTCCTCTCCGGCGCCGTCAACTACGTGCTCGACGTGCAGGAGAGCGCAATCCTCGCCAGCGCCCGCGGCGACAGCTATCTCTTCGACGCGGAGAAGGGGCGGATGAGGATCCGGATGAAGGTGGCGCTCGCCGTCGGGGTCGTCGTGCTCTGCATCGGGGCGGGCGCGCTCGCGCTGTACCTGATCGAGGGGCTCGATTGGATGGACGCCGTGTACCTTTCGGTGATGTCGGTGACGACGGTCGGGTACGGTGACCACGCCTTCAAGACGTTGCCTGGCCGCGTGTTTGCCTCCTTTTGGTTGCTGCTGTCGACCCTCGCCGTGGCGCGGGCGTTCATCTACTTGGCGGAGGCGAGAATCGACAAGAGGCACCGGATGATTGTTAAATGGGCATTGCAGAGGGATTTGACCGTGCACGATTTGCTCGCCGCCGATATCAATCAAAATGGATTCATCAGGTTAGCACATATCGCTTTTCTAGGTCGCTCTACTCTTTTTTCTCCCGTTCCCTTTCTTTCCGAATCGCCAGGGGATAATATACCTGTAGCTAAAACTTGTGGTGAGTGTTCTGGAAAATTCATGCATAAACCAAATAAGTCAAACTTGCTTCCGAGTGTTTAACTTATCGCCCTCGTCAACTTTCATCCTCCACATCAGTCCTAACATGGCTCAAAGTCGAAAAATAGGGTGAGAAATCTTTGCACTAGATCGAAAATGCCTAAATAAAAAAAATACGTACGTTAATTTTACCCCTTTTATTCAATTTAGGTATCTTTGGTGTAGTTATCCTCAATTATCTGCTCCATGTCCATCTAAAATTAATCCACAGTGCTTTGATCGATGTAATGTGGTGTGGACTTATGATATACTTCTCTGCTCTTTCTTGTGATACAGTTTAATATAGGATTTGTTTACTCCATTAAAGAGCAAAGTTGACCATCTTTTATTCAATGCTTATATATGATAACGAGAACAGTATAGCTAGGGTTCCATAATTAATGATATAGGTGTAAGATATCACATCTGTCGGGGCCTTTTTATGATTAGGTAGTTGAAGACGTCTAAGATTGATGCTCTTTTCATGAACTTAGGCTTTATTTTTTACAAAATAAGGGAATAAAACATATTGATTAAGCCTGAGGATTTAGTACAAAAAAGATGATGCATTCTTGACAGATGATAATAATAAACTGAGACCACTTGAAGTCTCCACTTCAGCCATTAGTCCTTGCACAATTTTGGACTGCAGTCTTCTAGAGATTATATTTGAAGGCTATGGTAGAGATATTATCTTAATAATAACATCTTGGCATACCTGTTTATATTTTTTGGCATCATCATTTATCTTGAATACATGATATTCCAGTGGCTACATCTATTGAGGATTAAACTAAGGGATCATTTAATTCATTTGTTTTGCCATATGAAGCTATTGCTTCTACACATTCTCATTATTTGGCCAAGCACATACCACGCTTGGTTTCTGCAAGACTCCTAAAACCATGATATCAGTAGAAATAACACTTTGTTCATTCCCTGATTTAGTTTTTATCCCCATTTTACTTTCAGATACAACCTTTGACTGAGAGACTGCTTCAATAATATTTTATACCAAGCAATTTGGCTCTACTATACTAATTCTAAGTGTCTCAACACTTCCAACTATAGAACCCCAGCTGGATATATGACGAAGATTCAAAATCTGGTCACCTTGCACTCTTATATTCCTGATACTGCATATTCTATCTTCTTCCAGTCTGTCTTGGAACTAGAATTATCACTTGGTGCAACACCGGCTTTATTCCGAGAGGAATTATTGCCTTGTTGGGTGTCAAAGGATGCTCTCTCCCCTTAACCATGATGAATTCATTTTTTAAAAAGAGAATTGACATGAGCACAATCCTTTTTCTTTATTTGACACAAGAGCACAATCAGTCATAAAAACTACAATTTCAAATATAAGACTTCTATTGGCCTTCATCAAGACAAAGCTGCATTTTTTCTCCAGTACCTGAAATATTGGATAGTCCAAGGCATCTATGAGTATTGACATAAGGTATGATACTTCTAGTAGTGTATTGTGACTCCCCGCCAAGCAATTTTGAAATTGCTTTCTTTATTCAGTTGCCAAAATGGGCTGTCCGTAATTATCAATAGTGTCATGTATCATCTTTACCTGATTAGGCTCTAGTTTTTTCCTGGTCAATCATGAAGATGAGATCTCTCATCTCAGCATGCATTTTCTTGATTATGTTCAGTGTTCCTATACAACCGAACATATAAATCCAGAGATGTAAATCTCCTCTACTCCAACAAGTGATGTTTTTCTCCCTTTGTGTGGTCCTGAATATTGTACCTTTTCAATTTCTCCTTTCCTTTTATCAGTTTTCTTCTGTTTCTTTATATTTAGAGTAAATCTTTGTACATTTTTGCAATATATTTTCTGAAAACGACTTCTCGTTATGTAATTTTCAAATGCTGCATGTCCCATGAAACGATACCTAATCCACAAATTATAGTTATATATTCTTTTGACACAATGACTGATAATCAATCATTCATCTTAGTAGACGAGGAATGCTTCACACGATCTGTCATCCAACCATCAAATAGTTATACTACAACTATATTTATATCTGATATTTTCATGGCCTTCATAAAGAGCATCCTGTCGACAAGCTTTTGATTGAACTATATAATAACGAAGTGGCCAAGTTGGATTATACATTTAAGGGGCTAAGGTTTTGGTTAAGTGGTTAGCCACTCAAACTCGATATATGACAGAACATGAGATTCAATGTTTTATATATATTGAATAATACATATATATTTTAGTTAACTTGTCGGGCTTAGGCAAGGCCAACCAGTCTAGTACACCCACACAGAACAGGCAGCGTTAAGAATACAGTAAAAGGTATAGTTTAGGATAAGTGATGAACTTATGTGCAAGTCTATCTTTTGCTAAGATCTTAATATCAATTCATTCAATCAGGATGATCAAATAAAGAAAATTGAAGAGAATTAATTTGCAAGTATGATAACTGTTCATACAGATGGACAAGGAATACGAGCTAAATGGTTAAGGTGCAAATGTGAGACATGATAAGCACATGTTCCTTGATTGTTTAATGTAAAACTGATGCAAACGCCAGTTTTAAGCGATATACTTTATACTGAATATACATCATCTGTTCAACCTGCACGGATTATCAAGTATCCAAAATTTGTTCCTTATCATACTGTTGATTTTAATTGTGCTCTGGAATCTGGACATTAAATCTCGCATATCAGAAATAGTTCATGAACTTAACAAGACAGCATGTGAATTTGCTACAAATTGTTGGTGAAATATTGTAGAACCCTCAGTACGAGCAAAATTACCAATTAACTCAAAGGAGATTGGCTTTCTACAGAATATGTTTTGGTGATAGAAAAATTGGGATTCTTCTGACTTCCAAAGAAGGATGAATCTCCAAACCATCTGGTGAAATTTTTTCAATCATCCATCAGTTCTTTGGATATATTCGTCTATCAGTACTTATTTTAGTTAACATTCTTATGATCCCTTTGATATGTGAAATAATTCTCTACATTACTTTCTGGCTTGCAGCAAGTCAGAATTTGTAATATACAAGCTGAAGGAGATGGGGAAGGTTGGGGAGAAGGATATCCTGTCGATCTGCAATCAGTTCAACAAGCTCGACCCCAACAACACTGGGAAGATCACCCTACCTGATCTATTGAGTGCCTCAAGATGACACACCAAACATTCTTTTTACCAGCAAAGCATCATTTATTGTATATTATATTGAGAATAAAACCTTCATCATGCCTGTAAATTCACCTTTTTTCCCCCTTTCTTTGCCAATATACAAAAATTGTATCTACTTGAAAATGAAAAGGAAAAGCTCCGGGGGCATTAAGAATATGCTCCTTTTAATTTTTACCCGAAGCAAGACTTGATTGCTAAAATTAGAAGATATCATGTTGTGATTGTAGCCTGCAAATACTGTGCAAATACTGTGGCAGCAGGTAACCGTCATCTTTCAGATAACATAATTAAAAAGCAATAATAGAGCCGTATATTCCTGCACTGCTGCTACCTTGCCCTTTCTTGGGTTCAACTCACGCATGATGAAGATGGGTGGGAATGGTTGAAGGAGACACGTCCTTTGGAAATCATCTGCCATCCTTTTCTCGTTTCATCTTCAAGTTTATTGTGTGGGGCAATAATTGAGGAGAGAAGAGACTGGTTGATGAGGACGACTTATTCCATGACATTGATAGTGTGCAATCAACATGGTTGCTCATTTGTCATTAACAGATTTTGTTTAAAGAAAAAACCATGCAGTGAGTATTTTGCATGAAACTAAAATAATTTTGCTGAAGTATAGGGGTCGAAGTGAGACAATGAAAAGTATAAGATAAATTTGAAATAAGTGAAATATACAGGGTTAAAATGAAATAACCACATAATAAATCGAAGCAAACGCACCCGGCAAGGCGGCAAAGGCGAAAGTTTCGGATCCTCAATCCCGCTCCTCTCGGATCCAAATTTTACCCGGCTCCGAGAGCGAGCCAGAAGTCTACCTTCCCCTCTTGGTCTCCCTCCCCGCCCGGCCGCCTCCTCCAAACCCTAACCCTTCCACCTTCTCGACGGCGGCGACGACCACGACCACCACCACCACCACAAGGACAATGGAGGTGGCGCCGCCCGATCAGGGCTGCGTCGGCGAAGGATGCTCCGTCCCCCGCCCCTGGCCCCTGCATCATGTCCGCCACCACGGCTCCCTTCGCCGTCTCTGCACCTCCTGCGTCCTCAAATCCCACCCAGGCTTCTTCTGCACCTCCTGCCTGGCCGTCCTCGGCTCCGGCCCACTCCCCCCGGTCGCCCACTGCTCCAGGTGCCCCTCGGTCTGCCACCTCGCCTGCCTCCCCAACCCCGAACTCGCCTCCCGATTCCTCTGCTCGTGCTGCAACGACCCCAGTGGAGGCTTCTCCTATTTTCCCGCTGTTGCTGATGATGGTTCGGACGCGTCCTCGTGCGAGGAGAGGATGCAGACGATCGAGTCCAGGTCCGCAAAGGCACTCCTCGCCGCCGCAAAGATTGCAGCCGTGTCGGTGACCAGGGCCGCCGCTTCTGCTAGGCAGGAGGCCGATAGGAAAGTGAGGGAGGCCATGGTGGCCAGAAAGAGGGCGAGGGAGATGCTCGAAAGGGCCCTCCTGATATCCAAAAACGAGCGGGAGAGAGTCCAGGAACGGAATAGATTCGCCAGTGGGGCTTCAAACCCCTCCTTGCAAGCAGATTCTCCTTCGAAAAGGAGGGCCTTGCAGCCGAAAACTTCTCGGGTACCCGCAGTATCGGTGCAAAAGAGAGTCCATAGCAGGGAAAGTGAGAAGTGGATGAGGCTCCATGAGCCGATCCCCACGGCTGCCGGTGTGCAAGGCAATGTTGCTTCGGACTCAAAGAATTCAACCATTCCTCAGCTAAGTTGAGGTAATGAACATAATAATTGAATTCTAATTTGATTCTCCTAGTGAAACCGATTATTTTTAGATTGGACTCTCCGAATTAAACTTGTTCTTTTATATTAATATGTTGATTCCTTTTTTCAGAGCATCTATTACTGACAATTGGAGCATGCAAACAGTCGAAGTTATGACTTTGGGCTCACGGCATAGGTATCTACCGTTCTCAGATTCTTCAAAAATTGCTAGAGCTTTGTTTTGTTTTGCCTGGCCATTGTTGTGTTGCTGAGCATCACATCTATACATTACTTAAGAATGAGGAAGAAGTATCTCATCTTCTAGCCCTGTCCTGCTTTAAGACTTCTAAGAATGTCTGCTCTATCATGCTTAGAAATTGATTTGGTTTGCTTCATCAAGCCGGCGACATTTAAGATTAAATACCTTTTGATGCAGTTGACTTTATTGTTATTCTCTTTCAATCATTCTTTTGATTATGAAGTTTACATAATGTGTATTATAATTTTTCGTGACAATGGCTGTTCATACCTATACAGGCAGGATAAACTATAATCATAACAAATCCTTTCTTTACAATTGCAAGTAGACTAACTTTGATGTTGTTGCTGATGCATTTGGCACATCATATAGCATCCTTGTAATAGAAAAGGATTTATGTTTTTGACATCACACAAATAAGGATGGCTACCCAGCTGTATCCTGTCTAATCATTGGAAGTGTGTTATCCATGTCAATGATATCTTAAAGGTGATATGTATCACTGATAAAATGATATATGATGTGCTCCCTTACTGTTCCATAAATGTATTTTGTTGCTTCACAGCAACACTAGGATCTATTTTTCACTTCTGACGTGACTGCAAATGTGCAATCATCATTCCGCAAGACAAGTCATGTCCTCAATATATATAGGGGTGCTGTACTTTGTTGTGGTCTAGATTGGTCTCACAGTATGATTCTTAACTTATCACAGAGTAAAAGCTAAGCGAACCTACAGATTGCTATGCTTGGTGATTAATATTGATGATTACCATGAGGTCTTTTATGCAAATTTTCATGAATGTAAATTATTAGGCTCTTTGATTTGGTGTTGATCTTGCGCAGTAGCTTAATTGATGATGAACAGGCATTAAATTCTCGAGTTTTTTAGGTGGTTCTATCTATTTACTGTTTACCCTGCTCTCAAGGCAGGGAACTCTGAGGAACTCTGTGCGGTCTTCAGATTAATTCACGTTTCAAGTTATGTCCCTTGAATGCTGGCTGGTTCAAGCCTTATCCTGAAATATGACTCTTGCGCAGTTTTGCAGACATGCCTAATGTTTCAAGATTGGAGCACATATAGCAAGGACAAAGCTGCTTGGTTGATGTGCCTCTCTTTCCCCCCATTTGGTCCAGAGATTATTAATGAGTCAAATATGTATATAGAAGCTAGATTTGTTTCCTTCTTTAAAAAAGAAGTTTGCAGTTGTAAATTTGGTAAATAACATTCAGGCAGAGGTTGCTACGGAATGCAGGGTTTTTCTCACCTAGATTCGCAGGTAGTAACATCTTTAACTGATGGAATCTATTGATCCAGCCTAAAGGTGACTACAACTTTTTACGTACGTTGAAAATATGGCAGGAAAAAAGGAAGGGAAGCATTAGAAGAGCTGGAAATCCACGGTTATTTCATAGACATTCTTTTAGCTTGGGTAGAATTACTAGGTCTTTAAATCTTTATATATTTACCCATTTAAGCTAGGGGGTGGAATTTAAAATCACCCTCATACGCTTAGTATGATGATAGATGAGGCTGGATTCCTAATTATTCTTTTTGAGATTATGCCGACAGAATCTTCTGCTGCAAGAATCCAACAATTAATGGGGAATCCATGAGCTGGAAACCAGAGTGGTGTTCTCGAGGGACACCACCGACACTGCCGAGAATTCAATCTTATACCCACCAGTTAAACAAGTGAGAGTCGAAATTGCTATCTTTTAGAAAAAGTAAATCTACTACTGCTAAATTTCAGATTTGTTTAACATTTCAAAATGAACTACAATTTGTGGGGAAAATAAAGCGAACCGAATTGGGGGAGAAATTGAGCCAATAACACCACCCATGATTTGTCCCAACCGCGTATTGTTTTTTTTCTTTTCACTACACTACTACACACTTTCTTTCTTATAATGGGACAAGAGCGGGCTTAATAACATCGAAAGATTCTTTTGTCCTTCCATTCTGGATTAAAATAAAGCTGAATGCATCGAATCCCAATACAAGTCGTGCATCAACAGGGAACGTGGTGAAGTAGATCCTCTGGAACGAGCTGAATTAAAAATGCATCCCAACCCATCCATGCACCAGTTCGCACCAGGTTAGATCTGCAATAATTTATAACTTCGATGCCAAAGACTGGATTGCAGGATTCTGAGGCACAACTAGAGTCAACACTCATGAACTTTACAACAAAAAAACTAAGAATAGCATAAGCTCTTTTCTTATTCGTCTTTCAAACATTAATCAAAGACCAGACACCAATCTACTTCGATCGCATTTTGGATCAAGAAGAAATAATACGAATACAATGTGGCAGAAAGGAAAAGGGTAACTAGATCCGAGCATTGCTAAGATCATCAGGAGCTAGCTGCAGACGAAAACAAGTGTAGATATATTGAATCATTACCGTGACTTAGTAGAGGATAAGCGAATAACTCTTGTTCGGGATTCTAGGCCTTCTCAAACTTGAGGGGCTTGACGGCCTCCCAGGTGAAGTCAGGATCATCCCTTCCAAAGTGCCCATAAGCTGCAGTCTTCAGGAACCTGCCATTGCCTCCCCTCTTCAGGTCAAGGTTGATGGTGATCATTCCAGGCCTGAAGTCGAAGTTCTCCTTCACAATCTTCAGAATCTCCTTGTCCGGGATCTTGCCGGTGCCGTACGTATCAACGAACACAGAGAGAGGCTCTGGCACGCCAATGGCGTACGAGACCTGCACGATGCAGCGGCGGGCAAGCCCGTTGGCGACGATACTCTTGGCCGCCTGCCTCACGATGTAGGCACCACTCCGGTCGACCTTGGACGGGTCCTTGCCGGAGAAGGCACCACCCCCGTGTGCGCCCCAACCGCCGTAGGTGTCGATGATGATCTTGCGGCCGGTTAGACCAGCGTCACCATGAGGACCGCCGATGACAAAGCGGCCGGAGGGGTTGAGGTGGAAGATGGTCTTCTCGTCGAGGTACTTCTCAGGGATGACAGGCTTGATGACATGCTCCTTGAGGTCTGCGGCAATCTCATCGTTGGTCACAGATTCGTCGTGCTGGGTGGAGATGAGGACGGTGTGCACACGGATTGGCACCATGGCGCCGCTCTCATTGCGGTACTCGACTGTCACCTGGGTCTTGCCATCGGGTCTCAACCACGCGCAGGTGCCATTCTTGCGGACCTCGGTGAGCCGTGCGCCTAGCTTGGTGGCGAGGACATGGCTGAGGGGCATGAGCTCTGGAGTCTCGTCAGTTGCGTAGCCAAACATGTGGCCCTGGTCTCCGGCACCGATCTCCTCGGGGCGCTTGGTGAAGTGGCCGTGCACGCCTTGGGCGATGTCAGGGGACTGCTGCTCGATGTTGACGAGCACCTTGCAGCGATCGGCATCGAGGCCTACATCATCGGATACGAATCCAATGGAGCGGCAGGTGTCGCGGACGATCTTCTCATAGTCGACATTGGCCTTGGTGGTGATCTCCCCAAAGACCATGACCATGTTGGTCTTGGTGCAGGTCTCGCAGGCCACCTTGCTGTCAGGGTCTTGCTCGAGGCAAGCATCGAGAACGGCATCGGAAATCTGATCGCAGAGCTTGTCGGGGTGGCCCTCGTTTACAGACTCGGACGTGAAGAGAAATGTTTCGTCGGTAGACATCTTGCAAAGGCTGCATCACACAGAATGAAAACTAATAAAAACAAGATCCAGAGTACCCGTGATCACAAGTCAAATCACAATTGAACGAACCAAAAATATTACAAAACTACGGTACGGATTTATGAAGAAAGAGATCTCAGGAACAAGAACATCCTCTAAAAAATGTGCATACAACAGATTTGGCAATAGTCCAAGAACTACCTATTCTATTACCGGTAACAATCTAGATAGTAAAGTCAAAAAAAGAGAAACTAAACTGATTCCTGGAGGGTGGAGCAAAAAAAACATGAAATAGGTTCATATTAAGTTCAATTAAAGCTATGGGCATACTAAATGAGTTAGAACCCAGATCCAATTTATTTTTCAAATCCAATGCATTATAAATTACACCACCGCCGACTATCTATTCAAAATTTTCAGATCTAGCCGAAATCTAAACACCGAAAACACGAACGTAGTCGACTAACCCAACCATTAGGAACAAATCCAGATTCGGCCACGATCTGGAAAGATCGACGACACGCGAGTAGCAAAAGAAAATTAGTAACCATGGTAGAACCCTAAATCCGCAGAAAGCAACAAAAGTAAATCAAAACAAGTTACAGAGAAGACGATACCAGCTAATGGATCTAGCGAGCCAAAAAAAAAACTAGAAGCTAGAGAGAAGACGATACCAGCTAACAAATGGATCTAGCGAAAAGAAACTAGAGAGAGGACGATACCAGCGAATGGATCTAGCAAATGCTGCCGCCAATCGACGAAATCGGAGATCGAAGACGACTCACTTCACACGGCTTTCTCCTCGCCCGACGTCGGCATTTATAGGCGAACGGGGGGGAAGGGGAGGTCGAGCGGAGTGGCTCTCCATCGCGCTTTCTATTTATTTTTTTAATTCCATATATTAATTTCCATATTATTTGGGGGAAGGTGAGCCTCAGATCCGACGGCCCAGAAGATCTCTCACGTTTGGCGGTGCGCAATCCCGACCGTCGGATGGAGGTCAGTGGCGGACGGAGACGTGAGAGTGGCGCCCGGGAGACGGTCGCCCTGATTTCCTGTGTGCCAAAAAACAGGGGACTCGTGAAGTAAGTTGGGAAAAAATTCAAAAAATATAGTGATGAGGTTCCAATTAGGAGAAGAGATGGATGGTTTCCTGGATGGTGATTTGAGTGAGGACAGTGGATCTTGATACTCCTCCTCAAGCGAAGGAATGGACTGTCGGCCAGAAATAATTTGAGGCAATCACTGAGAGAGAGGGAAGAGGCTTGCATTAATAACTGGTAATTAATATGTCCTGGTAAGCAAAAGTGCCAGATTCAAATATGTAATCACAGTGATCACAATAATACTAATACTGATAATTTTTAATTGTTTCTATTTGACAACATCTTGAATGGATTCCGGTAGGATGTCAACAAGCCAAAGGTTGTTGGCTTTTTGATGCCCTATTTGCCTTCCACCTAATCCACTCAAGTCAAAGGTAAGCAAACTGGTAGAGTTTGGCAACACTTGGGGTAATTTTGAGAAGGTGATGAATAAAGTGGACTTTTAACGATCAACAAGTTTTTTTTTTCTTCTAAAGTACTAATCTTCATCACTGGAGAGCTAAGAAGAAGAGTACAACTTTTGACCTTCCTTCCGCAAGGGGATCAATGGTGGCCCTTCTTAATTTAATAATACATACAATACTAATATTGGGCTGGCAGTGGAAATTTAGGTCAGAAGGAATACATACCATGAAATGAAGACCCCAAGACTGGACTGGGGTCTCATCAAAGACCGTGTGGGTTGGGGTTGCCCTATAATTTAATTTAACAACCCACGGATATATTTAGCCATAAGGCCATGTGCCCTGCTTCCTCTCCTTCTCTTTCTATACTTGTCCAAACTGTAAAGTTGAGCAATTAAAATTTGGCAAGTGGATCTGAGATCACATGCAATTATTATTGTATCCACCCTTCTTCGCGTGCATTTTTTTTTAATCACAATGTGAAGTAGCCAGACGCAGTGATGTGTTCAAATTGGGGACTAATTTTTTAAACATGATGTTTTAACAGATCTTAACAAGGTAAACTTAAAAATGATGTTTAACTCCGCCGCAAAACTTATCTTTCATCTGTTACTATAAAGCTAGAACACTGAACAGTTCATCTTAGAGGAGGAAAAAAATTTGTTATTTATTCATCTTAGAGGAGAATAATATTTCCATGATATTACAAATCAGGGACCACGACACTCGTCAAATTTCCTCAGCGAGTTGACTCGGCCAGGTTTTGGATCCAACCCAGAATGTTTTTAGGACTACTTTGCTACCACTCACTGCAAGAGCACATGATTGATTTGCTGATGATGACAAAGAAAGCATTTTATATCCTATGATGAATCAATAACAAAACGATGATCCATCGTCCGATGTCCCACATCCCAATTCAATCTGACGCCATGGTGCTGCTGCAGGTGCCGATGCAGCATCAATGGCGGTGCGACTTTGCTGCTTCTGGAGGGTGGTGAAGCATCAAGCTTTTCCTTTTTCTTCATTTGCCATTTTTCTAGCCTTGTCAAAAAGAACAAAAAAAAAAAGACAAAAAAAAGAGGAGGCAAAAACTTTACATGATATTTCCGTTACGTATCAGATTTATTTACAGAAGCAATAACTGTGAAGATGCTCAAAAACTCCCAGATGCCCACCAATTGATTGTTGCAGGGTTTGGCCGATGAGATCATCTGCTGCCGCTTTGTTCTTCTGTGCTTTGAGATTGGGCTGAGGAGCTTTCTTCTTTTAGTAGCTGGGGAAAGAAGTATTGGATTCAGATGGGTAAGCATTAACAATAGAGAGAACAGCTGAAACATAAAATTTTAAGTAATTTGAGGACACAATTTAGCTGGAGTTTAAGGGCATATATTGTTTGTTTTAGGATCGAGGATGCCAAATTAAAACACCCCCTTCGCTGCAACAAAATCTGTTCCCTGCATCGACATGGGCAATAATGCAAGTTCCTTTGGGTGCCTAAATGAATACCAGTATATCAAATGCTAAATCTTTTGGGTTATTTTGTTTAAAAGTTATTGAACCCGACTTCAGCTTGCATTTCATAGTCCTGTCGTGTACGTTTCTTGCAAATATGTGAAAATTTTAAGCCAAGAATCAGTTGAAAATGATGAAATGATTGCGATAGATCTGACCCAAGGAAACAGTGAACACGTTTCAAAACTTAGCAAGAGTAGCTAATTAAGGAACTGCAGAATCACCCATCTTAATCCTTATTAAACATCTATGTTAATGTGAATTCATAGACATGTGGATTGAGTGCAAATAATTGGTGGAACGCACACAATGCAAGACTACACTTTGGATTGCAAAATACCTTTGGTTTAGCAGAACAAGCCACCAGCCTCATATACTGATCACGGCCTGCTGGGTCGCGTGCCATTGATCGTACCCTTGCCAAAGCTTTCTCCACACCAGCAAACTTCTGTCTCCGACCAAGATCAAGAAAATCATACTCATCTGTTGTTCCAATCTTTTGCTCAATGTTATTGATATTGTTATCAGCACGAAAACCTCGTAGTCCAGTTCCTTTGCGCCTCCAACGCAGGATAGCCTTCTCAACAATACTGACAGACCAGATTACCTTCTTATAATGCTTGCGAACTTGATGGCCCCTCACATGCGCCTGAGAAATAAAAACAATCAGCCCATGAGTATGGCAGTCAACCATAACTAGAAAATAGTGCATAATCGTCTAAAGAGAAGATTGCAGAAACATCGTCAATTATGGATGTTGCATCTTCCATATTCTGTCTTTGCTAGGGAAAACACAGAATTAAAATTTCATCTAGTACCAAATGGTGGCAGGGCATGATACCAATATACTTACATGAAACTTGAGACCAGTACCTTCAGTCTGGTACCAGTTGGTATATCATGCATCTCAGTATCATAGCATATGGGGAAGATGCAGCCAATAGCTATGTAGCCACTGATTCAAGATGGTAGACCGGCACCGGGTGAGAAACTAATATTCACTATGTTTTCCAGATTCTATAAACAAGTGGGTGGATGCGTCAATTGATTTCCATGACGCAATGACACAAATATTTAAAGGGATGCGGAGAACTTGTACAAAGAATACTGCACCCTAATATGTAGTCTGTGTGTGATTCACTATATCAGAAGTCATTGAAAAACTTCCACTTTTCAAAGAGACTGACAACATAGGCAGCAGTCATAGTTCAAAAATATTTCATAGTGTATAACTAATTCACCATTAAAGCCCTGATATACCCTCCTGAGGTTCCCAAACCACCCTTTCTGAGTAAAAAAACACAAGCGGCTTAACATATTGGTAAATTTTATGCCACATATTCATCCTCAATTTTCCATTGAACGGTGTATTTTTTTTTTCAACAACGCATTACATTGGAATGCTACTGAAGTCAGCTCAAGTGTTCTCATAGAAATTCGGTATTCAGAGCAGTTATCTAGAAGTTCAACACAAGAGAACTGTGGTTTGTGTTAGCTATATTAACACTTGTCAATATCGAGTGTTATGTTTCAGCATAAACTGAGAGACACAAAATATGCTTTGTTTTCAGATGATTTGTTTAAATTTATTTACCATGCATCATACGGGGCAGGGCCAGTTTAGCACATTGGAATAAGCTTATATAATTTAGAATAGATGACAATAAACATGAAACTGGAACCAAAGAGAGCGTGTGTTTTTGGAAGTATAGAATAGTAGATAGGCTACCGCCTGAATCTACAAAACATCACAAGAACAGAGTTAATGCTGTAGAACATATAAAATGCACCCAAAAACTTTGGCATACCTGAATTTTGACAATTCGGCCACGGATTTTTAAGAAATCCTTCTGGCCCTTCCATCCACGATATTTTTGTTGAATTTTAACAGCAGCCGTATGTAAAGACTCATTGTAGTGACGTATCTTAGGAAACTTGTTAATAGAGGAAACAATCATCATATCATCTGAAATCTCAGTATCTTTGTTTTTGCTGTTTGTTTGGAGGTAGGACTGAACCCTAAAAGCAGCTTGAATTTGTGCTGCAGCTTGAGCCGAATTTCTTATAGCAGCAAGAGACCCCCTTAGGGATAGCTGTTCCCCTTTTTCACCACGTAGAGAGTCTATGCTGTGACCTTGAACTGTTTCAGTGACCTTTTCTGCAGCCAGATTCGTGCAAAGTCTACCCATATCACCATCTTTTACGGTTAATGAAGAAAGATGACTTGTCAAATCTGCTTCAGCCAAGTACCCTGCAATTCCTTTATGTCCTCTTATAGATGCTAAATCTGCAGCAGTTTTGCCAATGGGAACCTTTGATGTTGGATGTTCAACGGCACCAGCAGCAGCTCCAAGTCTGACTAGTTCAACAACTGTCTTTTCTCTGACCACACACAATCAATAAATAATAGTTAACAACAAAATATTTTGAAGGACTCACATTAAGGTGTCGTACCTAAGAAATAAATATATCACTAGTTACATAGAATGCTTGAGGCAAGGCCAAAGGTATAAGAAACTACCAACAGACTTTGTTACCTATAAGTCTCAACTATTTCTGGCATAAGCACTTGCTGTTTGTAAACTAAACATGTTTCATATGTTTAAAGATATCCATGGAAAGGAGTATGGAGGTTTTACCACATAATTTTTTCTAAAAAAGATAACATTGCATTCATTTCACCAATCTAAAATGATACAAAGTTTATGCATGGACTTAAATAACTACTTCTTTATTTTTGAGATACGATCAAAAGGTGCTACTACAATAAGAATGATGATTATCATTAAACCCGAATAGGAACTCTTTTTCCACCTTGGACTTAGTTCTTAGCAAGTATATATCATATCCATCTGAGGATATTAACATTTTAAACTTTAAATTAATTTTGCAAAGATATGTGCAGTTCACCAGATAAAAGTATGTATATATGGATGTCTCTAATGTTTAACGCTGGTCTTCTGAAGGAGACCGTTACCCTCCACTTTCATTTTTTTTATCCCTCATCCTTGCAAATGATTGGATATGCCCACCCTCAGAAAACAGTGCCTGTATACAAGCACAATATTCTCATTTTATATTCCCAGAACAATAGCAATTTTCTTTGTTTTCAACTACATTTTGATTAGTAAATCATCCAGGCATTCTTTTTCTTTTATGTACTTCTCATCAAGGATATACATGCCCTGAAAAGTAAACTAGAGCTATCATCAAACTTCATTAGATTGTTTGGGAACAAAATGCACTTCAAATTAGTTTTTTATAAATTAGATTCAAAATTTGTTTCCTGAAAAAAATATAGGTAGAAATAAGGACAAAAGTCTGATAAAGTAGAAGCCACACAAACAAGAAAAATGCAAAATATGATAAAGATTGTATTTTGTCCAAGATTCTAAAGCAATTTCAAAATGTGAGCCACAAACCTGCCGTAGTATGCAGCCCAGTGGAGCCCAGTCCTCCCAAATGCATCTCGGAAGCTTGGACTGACCCCAGAAGAAATAATAGGATTCATTGCCCATTCATATCCAAGAGCTGCAGCCAGGTGTATAGCCCCTTGACCTTCCTCATCCAATATATTAGGTCCTCTACCTTCTTCATGAGTTTTACATACTAACCACTCATACAATTTACCTTTCAACAATTTGTATATCAATCTTTCTCTAGGTATCCTGAGAGATGCCTGAAAGGAATTTTCCTCATCCATTAGCATTAAAGACAGTTTCTGCTTAAGCATACACTTGTCACACCTTTCATCTGAACACACCAACCATTTTCGATCTACTCCAGTAGATAACAACTTTGCAAAACGCACTTGAAGATTAATTTCTTCTTCCAGATCTCTTTTGGGTACCAAAGAGAACCTGGGAAGGTCTTCACGATATTCAAATTCACGAATCTCGCTACAGGCAACCCGATTACTGCATGTTATATAAAATGGTACTCGGCCAGGGGTGTGCACAGGGGCCTGACAACGAATCACATTAGCAGTCAAAACTTCAGCAGAAACCTCATGTTCACCAAACATACAAGACCATTTGAAGCTTGCTGGATCTACATTACCTAGAAAGGAACCTGAAATCAGAACCTGCAAGCAGCCAAGTTTAGCTATGAAGGTTCATGAAGTGATGAAAGATTGGTGCATTCAAACAATTGCAAGCAAAATCCAGACTCTAAATCCCTTGTGTATATTTCTCTAGGCCTGGAAATTAGACATACCTTTGTTTCAACTCCACACAAAGCCCACTCAGGTGAGAAGTCATGAATAGTAAATAGTTGTTCATGAGAAAGCAGTGGTTCTAGTGATACCATATGCAACTGTGTATTGCACGGAATACTTGATACCTCCTTCTCATCATTTTGAGCATCAATTGCATTCCAGTAGTTTCCAGAGTCTGAAGCCATTAATGAGTCATCACAGTCCTTGCCGATTTCTCTGTTCATCCATCTCCCAAAGCTATCTAACTTCTTCAACGCCCCCTCATTCTCCAGTGTCTTCTTTAGATCATATGAAACCTGATCCTCATTTCCCATATGTTGGTCAGAAGTAGTAGCCAGTCCAGAGCTGCCTTTATCTCTAAGGTGTGTGCTGTAGGAAAGATGATCATGGGGAACATCAAATTCATGACCTAATATATCGCTTGTGTGTTTCTGATCAAGAGCTTCCATGTCCTTAGCACTTCTAACCTGCATGATATGGTGCAGATTCTCATAACCAAATGGATATTTTTATCAAACAGTTCACAGGCAAAAAAACAGCAAAAAATAACGTGCAGGATGAATGAAATTTCAATAAAAAGGTTATTAGGTACAGATGCTTGTAAGAGCAGTGGGTTTAGAATTTTAGATCAAAAAGCCTGGTTGACAGGAACAACCAGAAAATTCAAGTTGTCCCAAGTCTGATCAATAGTCAGTTTTTCTGCTCAAAATAACAGAAAATTTTCCCAGTTCAGGTCTGGGATTTGATTTTGAAACCAGACTCAACAATTTTAATTAGAAAATGCATAAAACATGAAAAATTCCAACCTGATCACTGATATAAAAAAAGCGTCAATGCACAACCTAACCAGAGTAAAGACATTTTTCTTTACATGCACCCGAGATTTCTGTTAGGTCTCTGATTAGAGAATGTATGACCTCTTGAGACAATTTGATTTCATATCAACCAACTTAGAAGGGTATCAAGTTGTAAATATCAGATAAAAGAGGGGAGACCTTTATGATCATACAATATAGAAGAACTAGTCAACCAGAGAGCAAGAACGTAAGATTCCTCAAAAGTCAGATGTACAAGAATCTGGACAGCACCACAGGTAACAAAGAGAAAGAAAAAAAAGAATAATAAGAACTACCTTATCCTTGTTTATCCTTTCTCCAATAAATGCTTTCTGATGATCATTAGCAAAGATATTATTGTCACCATCTTCACCAAACATGAAAACCTCATTGCCCTTACATTTAGCTTCTTCAAACGAACTATGACCTTCCAACATGTCGGCATCCTTTTGGGTTATGGCAAGAATATCAGGCACCACAGATGCAGAAGTATGATGATCAAAATGAGCTCCACTAAGTGACCCTACATAACAGCATTTGCAGGTGAAAATGAAAAATGAAGATGAACATAGAGACTTGTAAGAGAAATGTCACAGACATTTGAGTGATAATATCAAATTTTAAAAGGAGCAAGGTAAATTAAAATATATGTTGAATCCGTATAGCACCATAGGCGCATGTCATTTCGGATATAGATATATATTCAGTATGTTGTGATTGCCATTTCTGATATTTCTTGGGGAAGGAATTGCTATTTATAATGTGATGTGACAAAGTACTTCAGACAACATTCTTTAGTAGGTGTAAGAAGCTTAAAGCTCATACCAGCTACTTCAGACAAATTTCTTTGTCGGCCATCACCTAACATAAGGCTCTGCAGTGGAACTTGGTCTGCATACGAAGGAGCAAATAGTCTACTCAAGCTTCCAGTGTGTCCTGAATGGTTTACAGATGAAGCAACATGAACACCTGGATAAGATAAAGAATCTGAGGCTTCACTAGGTTCCTCTCCAGAATCTGCATCTTCCAACTCTGAGGATGTAGTTTGCCGATTCCAATCAACGGCACGTGTATTCGATGCATAGGAAGTTTGAGTTGAATAACTAAGAAGATTCAGGTACGGAGAACAAACAACAGAACTAGTCTGAGATCCATCTGAATTATTCACTGGCCTTGCATCTGTATTTAACAAATGGGGATTGGTAGGCCTACTTCCCTGGAGAAAATAAATACTACCAATAATAATTATTATATAAAGCATAGCACGTGATACAGTTTCTCTTCCTCGAAAGAGAGAAAATTGCAAAATTAAAAAAAGGGACAGAAACACATCGTGGTTAAGTCTGCATATGTCAATTCCCAAGGAAAGGATGACAGGTTTTAACTTTCATTTTCTGTGAATATTAACAAATAGTTGTCTTCCCATTTCTCAACAATAAATATGGTAAAGTAGTGAATACTTTTAGCTCATGTGCCCTACAAAACATGTTGAACAATGCGATATGCAGGGAATTGAGGGTAATATAGTGGGAATTGAAATCTCAACTAGCCACAACTATGAAATATAGCTCAGTGTCAAGAAGATCCATGCGGTCAATCTCAAATAGTCCAGGATTTATGGCATGACAGTTTAATACTGTTCGATAGAGTATTCACAAAGTAATATAGCTGCATCTTTAGTACCTCTACTCTTATACACTAAACATATGATAGTCTACAACATCTAAACACATTTTCGAACTAAATTATTGTCATTGTATATATGTAATCCTCAATTTAATGTGATGTTCTATTATAGAGGATAGAAAATCACCTCATTCACATCTCGATAGTGAACTAGAACAATGTGTTCTAATTGCCTGAAAAAAACAGAACAATATAACACTGTAAGAAGAAATCCCAGTAGCAAAACAAGATATTATTATTTGAATTAGGCATCACAGAAAAGTCATATTCACTACTAGTTCTACTTTAGAGGAAAGACAAGAAAACATCCTACCTCTAAGCATTGTAATATGACCTCTAACATAAACAAATTAGTAAACAAACCCATGAAGTGAAAGAATAATTGATAAAATGTTAAGCATACAGTGAGGCAAACAAATAACAGATTGTTCACAGAATCAAATTTGTGCAAAAAGCGGCATTCACTCACCCATCAAGCATCCAGTAACTTCGCCTCTGGAAATTCTCATTATCCTCACCATGTGCATAGTAACAATGAAGGACATCAACACTGCCACACTGGAGTAGGAAAAACAGCACTGGTAAACAGAAAGTAAAAAAATCTTCTTTAACAAAGCAAAAGATCACAAAGCAACATATCAACATGAATAATGCATTTATGCTAACTCTTTTAGCCCCCTCATGAGGATTCTGCCAGTATGTTAATGGCAGATAACAAGTGCTTGCCACAAGAAAATAAAATTTTCATAAAGCATAGCATAGTAAAACAGATTATTCTTGGATCTTAAATTCAGTACTGCATGGACCAAAGGATGCATAGATTACATGCATTGTCAATGCAAGTTACTTGTTATAGAATTTGATTGGCCATATTTCATGAGCCCAAATCATCATTGGTTGTGCTGATTCATTACCATGATTATGACCAAAGAACAAAACATGCAACAACTCTTCACTGCACACAGATACAGCTAAATAGCAAAGAATTGTTGTTGGATCAGGAGATGACATTGCTACAGGTGAAGAAAACAAACATATTCAAAATGTTAAAAACTTTAAATAAATAAATAAATACTGTATAACATTTAAAAACACTCAGATCTGAATTCATCATAGCCAGATCACATGTATATCAGATCAAAATATCAAATGGATGCAAATGATATGTGCAGTGAACTGTAACCTTGTTATTTTTAAGAACTTGGTGAGTATTGAACCCACAACCTCCTGTATAGAACTCAATCGCTCTAACCAGAGGAACATACACTTTGTGTAACCTTGTTAAAGAGACTTTCCAACAAAAGATAGAAGACTTGCTATTTGAGCAAAAGAAAGTAGAACTGAAATAAGAAGAGCAAAAAACCCAATCAGGCAGTAAAGAAATGCAGAATACCTTTAGTTTTTCATGAGCTTCTCGAACAGTTTTCCCATCTTTCTTCTTTCTCCAATTATGACCATCTTTTCGGAAATATCGAAGAGTTTTGCGATCAAATAAAAACAAAGAACCACCTAAAAGAATTCCAGATTTATCAGCCTTGTCAGTTCATACATAGATATATGAAGACATATATCTATTTGAGGGAAGTTATCACTTCTCAATCAAGGAAAAAAAATGCATATAAAGACAGATTTGGAAAAGGAAATAAGAGCTCAAACTGAATGTTTTGGAATAAGAATATTTCCACATGAGCACACCAGATTCACTTAATGATTAAAATTTGAACACTTCCATCCCCTATTTTGGTCATCAAAATGTATGCATTACTAGGACAATTGTGGTTAAGTACAACTATAAGCCAAAAGAAAATTTCAAAACCAACATATCATGATCAACTGTGGTAAGTTCAACCTTTTTCAAAATAAATATGCATCGCATAACAGAGTTCAAGGAAATACAAACTAACGCAACCATTCACCTATATCAACATAGTACCGAAGCTGATCAGTGCTGAATCCCTAGAAAAGAGAAGAAGTGATTTACAAAATTTTCTATTTATACTTAAGATGCATAATCACAAGATCACAACCATCAGAGTTTCGTGGCATAGATCTTTCCTCGAATAGAACCATCTATGATTGTTAATATAATATGAATATGTTTTTATTTATGTGGTTTTGGTAGTCTTTCAGATTATTTCCTCAAACACACACAGGCGTAATTGCGCTTGTCATCACATGCTAGGTTATCCAAATCATGCATCTTCTTTTGAGACCTGGTGGGAAAGGACGAGAATAAAATCAAAGAAAACAAAACATCATCAGAAGAACATTGAGCAAGCAAGAACACATGACTATGTCATTTAAGACTTTTATTTATTGACTAACAGACAAAGTAGGAGTTGCACTAGACATCTAGGACTTCATCTAGATAAAATCCATCGTATTCTTAGAACATGAAAGATACAGAATACTCTTAAGGCTATGCATACAGTAAAAGTGGGGAAAAAGAGAGGAGAAAGAAAAGTCTGGTGGCTTCTAGACTTTGACATAAGAAGATTTCGGGGCTTATATATCATTCAGAATGGAGAAAGCAAGTACCATTCTTTCTGACTATATTAAGCATGTCCATCAATATCCTCTCCTGTAAGAGATGGATGGAAAAAGATAACAAATCAACATGGGCAAATCTTTTACAACAAAAATCCAATTTACGTTTTAATCAACATTCACAGAAAGAAAAAGCAATATGATGGTGGTTTTACTTGGCACTGTACAGCCTATCATCCCTGTTATTTAACCGAGTCTAGAGTATAGTTCAGATATTTTACGAAGAAAAAAAAGGAAGCAAACCTTCTTGACTTATACTAATGAACCTCAAAAGCTACAGTAGTTGGAAAGTATACCTGGAGGCTTATAAGGTGGATCTGGAGTCAAACAAAACCTCTGATAGTTACGAAGAATTTCACAAATCTCACTTGGACGAAGCCAGCGAACTTTTGCCTCTTGCAAGATTTGTGTAATGTCTGCACAAAAGATAAAGAGTATAATAATTTGGGATTGTATTACATCCAAATAAATCCAATTTTCTTCTGTAAAGAAGATTAAACTACACCGTACAAGACAGAGAATATAATCACAGTTTACCTTCTTGACTTCCAAATGTAAAGCAAAGATCTTAAAGATTATATTAGTTTGAAATTCTTATCCATAACAAGACAACAACTAAGATCTGTAACCAGTTGCAACAAGCATATTTGGGAGAGTCCAAGTAAGTTCTTGGAGAAAATGTAAAGGCAGATATTGTACGGAAATGAAAGATCTTAGTTGCTACACGAGAGAAACATAAGAAAATAAATGCATCAACAAGTGTCCGCATTTGCAAGTGACATAAAGACAAAGTTAACAGAAAGCTATCCCACTTCCTGAAGACATGAGAGAAACAGAATTCTCTAGAGTAGAACTCCAGCATAGTGTGCCAAGTAAGAAAAGTTGAATTAACCAGGTCATTATCTTTATTCATATAAAAGAAAGAAAATGTTCAAAAATGACGTTAGAATATCTAGCCCACTGGAGCTTTAGTTGAGAAAGAAGAAAAGGTGCCATTAATTTCTACCTAACGACCTATTATAGATAGGTGTATATATCCACACACATCAACTGGATCATGCAAAAAAGGAACGTCTCTGCCCCCCAAAAAAAAGTGATTTTTCAGAGACGAAAGAAGCAATGAGATGGTATTAGGTTATAAAGAGGGGCATCCACCGTATGTATGCACGCAGAACCTAAAAAAGAACCTTTATCCCTGACCCACCAGAAACTTAGGCGATGCCGAACCAGTTTTGTCAAATTAAAAAAAAAAACATGTCATTGGATTCCATTAAACTTTGTAAAAAAAAAATATAAGCCAATAAAACTTGTTTTCCTGCTCAAGAAATGAGTAACTTTTTTGGAGAGAGAGGGAACAAAAAAAAAAGAGAGTTGGAAGCACCGACCTAGTTGAGGAGTTATGGCATATCGCTTGCCCTCTTCCATCCGCCAGAGGTAATCCGGGCCAAGGGCTCCGCCGCCTCACATCAGCAGAAACCCGACCTCCGCCGCGATCGACCAGCTGGCAAAATCCCGCGCTGCTCGGGAATAATGGAATGGGGGATCGGAGATCGGCAAAATCCGAAGAAGGGGAGCAGGAGGAAGAAGCTTCCCCGAGTCCAGATAGGAGAAAACCTAGACGAGAGTAATTAATGGAGGGATTGATCGATCCCCGCTGCTTCCCTCCTCCCTCCGCCTCTGTCTATCGCGTCCCTTGACAGCCAAAACAAGGGGGGGAGAGGAGAGCTAAAGGAAGGATAAAAGGGGAAAAAAGAAACACCCGAGACCGAGAGAGAGTGCTTTAAATTTTTAGTATTAATCCATTTAATTACCCCGAGGAGGTGAGGAAGCCCGGAGTCGTACGGGATAAGTCAAGGACCCCATTTCACACTTGGATTTTTCCGAATAAAAAGCCAAAACCTAATTTTTAATATGTATTATTACCACGCTCAACCTCATATTATTTATTAATCTCAGGAAGGATTTCACAATATTTAAAACCTGCACAGCATAGCCTAAATATATATATATCTTTTAATTGAAATTGACGGCCATGGGTAGATTTATAAATCTTTTAAAAAATAAAAAATTAATATCTTACCATCGCTAGCTAACTGGAATTAACATAATTTTTTGAGCGTATGCTTTATATGACGTCCACCTGTCATATCGTGTTCGGCGAAGTCCATGAAGCCGTTAGAAAGAATGATTAACTAAAAGCATTAAACAATCCGTGCGTAGTTATCGTAGTTTAGGAGGTGGATGATGAGTGATGAATTAAGCCGTATAAACTAAAACTGGAACATCCTTTTATAATAATGAGCTTAAAAAAACACTTTCCCTTTATTTTTCACTCGAACTTGGAAAGATTGGAGTTTGGCCGCACGGTGCTTCGACTGTGCCTGTGATGTCAGCAGTGGGGCGCAAGTGGCATCTAATAATTGTTCCACAGTTCCACGTGTACGCTCCTTAGATAACAAAATTAAAATTATTAATCGGACCGTATAAAATATACTCCGAATTGGATTTATCATTCTTTATCTTTTTATAAATTAAAGTTTAAAAACAGTGTCTGAAAAAATTCAAAAAAATTGTTTTTTAGAGTCTAGAGATGAAATTATATATATACGTGCTGTGAACTCTACTTTTATTTACCCTATCCAGATAGGTTTAAATGGCCCAAACTATGAAGAATCGCTGGCCCACCCACTTGAAATCTAATTAATATGTTTTGAAAACAGTGGATTCTTTTTAAACATGTTTTGAAAACCGGGGATGATAGCAGGGGATGCAGATTCTGAATTTTCTGGCATTTTTGGGGGGGAGGCAAGTCAACAAAAAGGGAATTGAGGAAGAACTGGGAGTCCACTTGTTGGTCAATATTATAAAGTAATCTTTGAGGGGAAAGAAAAAAACTCAAAAGAGATGAGATGGGCATTTAATGTTCTCTGAGTTGTGGCAATCCAGATCAGTGTTTGTGCAGTCTCTTGATGAGCAAACTACACGCTATTTTCAAGCTGTGAGGAGCACAATTATGTCCGGGTTATATCAAAACTCAAAAGTGACAAGAGCATCTCCGACATCATGTGGAATGTTCTCCTAAAGACAAAAACATCACATGAGATGATCAATGAAGAGGGGTAGAAATTGGTCTGATCAAGTTTCCCTCTCAATTTCAAATTTTTCAAAAGGAAGAAAAAACACTGACCCTAACCCCAATAATTGAGCTAAAAAGAATCCTACCAACTCAACCATATCAGATATCTAAAGCCACAAGATAGAAGGAGAACTTGCCATCAACTTTTAAAGTAGCAACATGTTACATGCCATGATAAATCAACAAGGGCACAACAAACTTCCTCCGAATAAAAAAAATATAAACAATAGCGCAGCAAAACTTCTTCACAGGGATTAGTGCGGAACAAACAGCTCAAAGTGCTTTTGTGAAAATGTATGAGCAATTAATTTTCACCAAATGAATACAAATGGAATATAAGAATCATTTATTCCTTCCCCATTCATGTGCCACAGGTTTCACATACGACAGTGCTCAAGAATCATGGGGTGAGTAACTTGAGCTGAATAATGGAGTGTGTCCAATTTTGACATCCTCAAGTCTCGCTACTCTCATTTGCTCTTTTAGATTCATTCTGCAAATGCCCGAAGTTCACAAAATTAGATAATTTGATGATCCGTTAAGAGAATCGTAGACCACTTCCGCATTGTAAAAAAGAATGCCAACCTTGATACAAACATATATGTAATGAACTTCAGGGTTTGAACCCAGTATTTCAGTATGTGGGTTACCATCTTCGTTCAATGGCAATGGAGTTGCCAGTTCCCAAATCTTTTGCCCTGGACTCTTCTCTACTCTCTCTTCAATAGAGGAAGAGGAAAGGAGTGGTATCGGTAAGAATTGATGGTAGCTTTGCAGAATAGTCACAGAAATCAGTATCTTTAGATGCAGGCAGAAAACCATAAGAAACATGTTCAATGGCACACAAGAGGTATTTAAAGAGATGCCTCTGACTGATTTCAGTGGATTGTTATATTACTGGATGGATAGAATTGGCCTCTCTGAGCTGCATTAGGATACTGAGAAATAGGAAAGGTCCAAGCACAAATAAGACTTTCTAGTTACAAGTAATATATGCTCTGAGATCTAATAGAGCATGTATTTGCTGGAAATCCCAACACCTTGTAATGCAGGTAATCCTAAAAATCAATGGTGGAACTGATTCATTCTCTTTCTTCCACTTCAAAAATTTCATCCCCAGTTCATTAAACCTCAAACCATCATTGAGGTGTGCACCAACAAAGGTATCATGAGTTAGGACTACTTATTAGGCATGCTCTTGACTTGTTTCTTTTTATTATATGCCTGGATCTTTTGGACACCCCTTGTTTAGGTTCAGCTACATCTTAATACCAGTGAGTGCATGATATTGGATATCATATTTTATTTGGATTAATGATTGAAACTAGGGATGCTTCTGCACCAACTAATGCAAGTATACCCAAATTATTTTTTCTTTAATTTTGATTCTTAGAAACTGAACTAAACATAAGCTTTTCCCTATCCCAATCACTAATTCAAGTTGAGTGGAAGAATAGTATTTATTGTTTATAATAAATCATGATCATTATTTTTTAAATAAATGTCACACATTAATAATAAGTTAATCTACAAATGCAAGAATTCATTTTCTTTCAATTGTTTGCAATTAATGAAGCCAAAGAAAATTTTAAATTGAGCCTAACCAGAAAACTGAACTGAATGGATTCAAATTAGTCAAAGATTGGATACCCCTACTTTAAAAAAATCATCTAGGCCTCAACTTTAAAAGGTAATAAGATGGCTATATCCTTTTATGAGCGAATCACGTAGGTATCCTGTCACCATACTGCTTTTTTTCTTTGAGGGCATTTTTTAACTGGAAGATGAGGTATGATTATGTTATTGCACTGTACCTATGACTGACAAAAGAATTTCCTTCTTCAATTTGACTATTTTGTTATCTTCAATAGCTTAAGCAGTTATCTTTCACCCCCTCAATTCTGACAGTTTTCTCGAATATCACCTACTTATTTCCAATTGCTCAGGCAAGATTGATTTGGCCTCAGCTTATCTCAAGCCAACTCAGCCAATTATTAGAATTGGTCAATTAATAGATGCATGATAATACTAGCCTGATTGGATAAAAAATAAAGCAGATGCACAGAGACTAAAATTTGACAGTCTCCACCTACTTTATATTCCTTTTTTTTTTCATTGTATATGTGTGTGAGTGTGTGTGTTCTATGTCCATATATAGAGACGTGATAAACCACTTAGGATATAAGAAGTGCAAGGATATTCATAAATGGTTAGTTGAAAAAGGGGAAACTGAACTGACCTATTACGTGGATGTTTATATTCCATAGTTGTGACTCTCTTAGCAAATACATACGGTAACTTGGATCTCCATATGTGATCTGAAGTAAACAAAACAAGAGCTGGGAACATAACAGATTGAATAGTTTTCTGGCATTGGAAGCTTGAAAATTCATGATACATACCAGAATATACACTCCTTTATCCTTGAGTATCCTAACAGATTGACAGACAAACATCTAATTAGTGGCAAACAGATGAACATTAACCTAAAGAATTATAACCTTTTTCAATAACTAAGAATCTCTTACCTCCCAACCTCTTGCAGCATCCTACTTGCATTTTCCGGTGCATTATGTCCACACTACAAGGTAACATATTCAACCATCAGCATATTAAACCAATAGAAACTCGAGTAATGATACACTCACCATTAGAGAGTCCAGAGTTCCTGCAAACATTTAAAATAGCTTCGATTTAATTTAGTGTTCACAAAACTTGGCGAGTGAACTTATAACAGGGATTAAATGATTACCTTTATCGACAACAACATCAAATGAACTAGATTCAAATGAGCTCATATCTCGAACATCCATATTGATATCTTAGTATAATCAAGAAGAAACATGAAATACTTATTTTTTATCTACTTAATAACAAAAAAGACAGATAAACAACATGGGAATATGTTATTCCATTGGAGAAGGTAAAGGGAGAAAATAAATTGGCATATGCATATACATTAGGTTATTATGCATTAGAGGATACACTTGAGCCCTGGTTTATCTGGATACTTCTTCAGCATAGCTTCTATCACAACAGATGATATATCTATGTTGACAACATCCTGGTAACCATCATCAACCATGTTCTCACCAAGTGCTGTTGGATTTTGAGCGTTATACCATACAAACCAATATATATTTGAGGGCAAATTAATACAGACATAAAAGCCACGGTACATGCCAGTAGGAAATCTCAGCTATTGGGTATACATAAGTCATCTAGGAAAACAAATCAATCAAAAAGTAACAACAAAGCTGTTCTATAACGCAAGGTGGTGAATCAACCACATAAGTGGTGCAGAAGTCCACCTGAAAATAAAATATTTTGATAATCGTGTCATTTATCTGGACTCCATAATCCACCTCGAAAAGGATTATTCTTTTACGTCAATAAGGTAATTTAGAGTATATGTGAGCTCCAACTAAAAAAATTGAGGTTTTTTAAGGGAAATAAAATCATCGGCATCATGAAGTCTTTTGACGTTTTACTGCAGATTAAATGCAAATATGCTAGCTGTATAGATCAATAGGGGCAATTTGAAATTATACATAATCATCGTTGTTACTTCTTTTCACATTTTACCGCAGATCAAAACCAAAGCACAAAACCTCAAGTACTCCATTTATTGATCATCCAAACTAAAAAGTCTTAGTTTTTCATAATGGTGTGTCAGCTCCAATTAAAGGTCCTTATGTTTTTAATACAAAGAATTTTATCGTCGTTACGTCTTTTGATATTATACAGCAGATCAAATCCAGGTCACAAGACCAACTCAGGAACTCTATATTCATGCCATTCCAAGGTTCATAAAGGACATGATACATTGTCCCCTCAAGGAGCAGGCAAGATCAGTTTCTTCGGCAGACGGCTAATTCCATGATCTTGCTTCTCCCAAAATGCAACGTCACATGGGCAAGATCCACGGAAAGGGAAACAAATCAAACCAATCACGCTTTTTCGGAAGGAAATGAGCACGAGCGCAGCGGAAGGAGTGACAGGGAAAGAAGAAGAGCAAACCTGAATTACCGCAGCCGACGAGGAGGACGCGGTGGTGGCGGGCGAAGTAGAGGTCGAAGAGCGGAGACAAGCTGCCATATTTCTGGTACCAATCGAAGGTCGCCGGGTCGTTGCTGTACCGCTCGTCCCAGTACGAGGCCTCGCCGTAGGCGTGCGTCGACGCCGCGCCAATGGTCATCGTCTTCGTCCACGCTCGCTCTCCCTCGGTCGTCGTCCCTCTCCCTCTGGCCGATGAACAGCCTGCAGTCCTCTCCTGGGCCGAGGCGTTCTTCTTCCTGGCCGATGCAGCGACTTCTCGTTGAAAGGTTGGCCATCAGCAATGCGGCCCAGAGAGCCCATTTTATACTGATCTAATAATAATGTTGGTGCTAATTTAGGTGCTTTGGCAGATCAGGAGCCGTTGATCACTAAATCAACGCTTAAGATGATTCAATCCATGTTGACCTGAGATGCTTCTATCTGTACGAGTTCTCAGTCGCACCGGGCGCAGCCAAAAACCCTAAAAATTCCATCATCGCAGGCAAGAGCATTCCTAGCCCAGCAGCAGGCGGCGCTTCACCTGGCCGGCCGGCGAGATGCAGATCTTCGTGAAAACCCTCACGGGTAAGACGATCACCCTCGAGGTGGAGTCGTCGGACACGATCGACAACGTGAAGGCCAAGATCCAGGACAAGGAGGGCATCCCCCCTGACCAGCAGCGTCTCATCTTCGCCGGGAAGCAGCTAGAGGACGGGCGCACTCTCGCCGACTACAACATCCAGAAGGAATCCACCCTCCACCTCGTCCTCCGCCTCCGTGGTGGTGCCAAGAAGCGAAAGAAGAAGACCTACACCAAGCCCAAGAAGATCAAGCACAAGAAGAAGAAGGTCAAGCTCGCCGTGCTCCAGTTCTACAAGGTCGACGACGCCACCGGTAAGGTCACCCGCCTCCGCAAGGAGTGCCCCAACGCCGAGTGTGGCGCCGGCACTTTCATGGCCAATCACTTTGACCGCCACTACTGTGGCAAGTGCGGTCTCACCTTCGTGTACCAGAAGGCACAAGGTGAGTGAATGACGTAGCAGAAAGATGAGATCTTTACGTTTGGATTTAGTTTTGTGGTTAGTTAAAGTTACTGAGGACGAAATGATCAGCACTACCTGTTTCATGGTCTAATTTAGTTTTGATAATTGAAATGTTTGTCTTCAAATTTCTTGTCTATTGTATCTTATCTTTGAACTGAACGATGCATCAGAAAGAAAAATGAGATCTTTGCTTTCGAATTTAGTTTTATGTGGTTAGTTAAAGATCTGAGGACAAAATTGTCAGGCATTACCATCACTAACTTGTTTCGTGTTCTAATTTTATTTTGATAAATTTGATAATTGAAATATTTGCCTTCAAATGGTTTTTTTGGTCTACTGTAGCTTATCTTTCTATTAGTGTTATGCTATATTCATGCAATTGGTTGACGTTTCTGATTGAGTGTGAAGATTGTTGGTTGGGTTGAGTTTATGCAAGTGCATGTGTTTTATTTGTTTTCCCTACTATGTTTGGCTATGGAAAATGAAAGGAAAGAACAAGGAAGAGAGGAGGAAAATAGTGAAAAAAAAGGAGATAAGAAGTGAAGGGAAAGGAGGAGAAGATAATGTGAGGCAGTGTTGTCTCTTTTGGATAGACAAAGGCAAGGCAAAGGAAAGCTGGGTTTTCATCCTCTCAATTTTCTTTTACAGCTTGCTCGAAATGAAGAAAATTGTGGAACTGGGATTCCAATTCTAATAATTTTGATGATGGTGCTTAATGGTGAGTTTGGCGGATAAGCTAGGAGATCCTGTCACTTTGAAATTGGTAGGTTATCTAGATAGTGTTCCTGTTTAAGCCATTTTATCTTTAGATGATCTCAAGCAAAATTGGTCAGTTTGGATTGTTAGCCAGTAGGTATTAGGTTGTATGTATTTGCATTCTAATGGCTATCAATTTTAGGGTGATTTCATTTTGATTCATACAGTTCATTTTGTTTCGTATATTTTAGCAAGACATCTTAATTCAACTCATTTCTAACCTTTCTTGTCAATCAGGCATTTTCCAGCCACCTGGGTTTCCTGTTCTTGTCTTGATGAGATATTAATCCCTTCTACCAAAATTCTAAAAAGCATAACTTCTATCAGTAAATCTCCAAATTTGTTTTTGTGGATCAATCTGCAACTTATGTTTTTTTGTGACCAAAATTTATGGAGTGCAACCACACGCTCTGTTATAAATCCCTTCCTATTTGTCAGTGTTATTTAGACAATGCGACAGAGTGGATAAAATATAACTCAGCTGAACTCATTCAACATGACTGACCATATGTTTCAATTGAATTAATACAACCGGATAAATCTGGTGAGCAGCAAAGTGCTTCTCAGCATCTTAACCAGGTAATCGCAAATTCAAATTCATGAACATTGGCAAAGAATAGAAAATTTGGTAACCAATTGGTTGGCATTGGTTAAGGCCATCAAGATGCAGAAGGGTTGACAAAGAATCAGAAATGGCAGCCAATTAGTTGCATGAATAAAAAATTTGGTAACAAATGTCAACCAATTGCACCATCTTATAACCAATTGCATGGAGATAAATTTGGTTGAACCGTTCTAACTAGGCCACTTTGAGTAAAATAGAGGGCTCCTCTCAGCATAATAATCCTTATTACATTTCATCTTTATATCTTAAAGATTTTTTTCTCTAAAGTGATTAATCTCCTAGATTTAAATTATAGTGCCCGTTAAAGGGGAAAACTAATTAATTCCTTTCTAAATTTTAATAGTGTAAAAAAATGTTATTAAATACATAGTGAAGATTTTTAAATATAGATGAGATTTTATTATTTTAGAAATAAATGTAAGTATATAATACTTATGGGAGAAATATTAGTGCTAATCTACCAACGGTCCTTAACGGTCGCCCGGTTTGAGCCGCTGACGTGATCGGGTTCATCAATTGAACCGGTCTCCCGGTTCAAGCAGTCTTCGAAGCAAACCAAAAAAAAAAAGCACCCTCCTCTTTCGTCATCCGTTTCTGCCGCGGCGCCTATCAGTTCTGGAATCGTAAAAGCCCTAATTCTTCCGTCGGCCAACATCTCTTGCCTCTGCCTCCGCCGCCCGCCGCCTGCCCCCCACCTTCTTATCAATACACGGCGTCCTCGCCACCTCCTCTGCTTTCTGTTACTCCTAATACTTCCCTTTCAAGTCATTCAAGCTGCACGGCACGAGCGGCATTGGTGATCTCCAACAATGTTGTCGCTGGACTCCTCGAAGAGAAACTCCTCAGAGCGCCGCATTTGCGAAGGGGATTTGGTCATCGTCTACGAGAGCCGCGGCAGGATTAAGGCCGCCAAGGTGCAGAAGGGCTCCAACTTCGAGAACAGGTTTGGGCTCTTCAAGCACTCCGACTGGATCGGGAAGCGCTTCGGCTCCAAGGTGCTGAGCAACAAGGGCGGGTTCGTGTACCTGTTGGCCCCGACGCCTGAGCTATGGACCTTGGTCTTGAGCCACAGGACGCAGATTCTGTACCTCGCGGACATCAGCTTTGTGATCTCGTACCTCGAGGTTGTGCCCGGCTGCGTAGTGCTCGAGTCTGGCACGGGCAGCGGATCGCTCACGACTTCTCTTGCTAGAGCGGTAGCGCCTTCTGGTCATGTTTACACATTCGATTTCCATGAACAAAGGGCTGCTTTGGCAAGGTAAGTTATCTTTGTCCTATAGTTAGACGTCAATTTTCTTATAATACCTTACGTGTGTAGTGTTGGAAGATGCATTAACATAAATACGGTGGTAATAAAGGCAATACAAAAGTAGGTAAACTATAAAAATAAATCCAAGTGGATTGGCCCACACTTCCACAAAATAACTCTACCAAAGACGATCCTATTACAGGAATAGAATTATGTACGCATGTTAAAATTTAGTATGAGGTAAGGAATAAATAGTTACACCAAAAGATGTTGTCAATACAGCTAAAACCACACCTGTAAACTAAGTTAATCTGTGAGGTTCTTTAAATTCACCCCGTAAGGTACACATGAAATACGTGCAGAATCATCATTAGAGCCATCATATATGTTGACCATTGATGAACTGATCAGATTAACCAACCAAAGTTGGCCTCAGTCATCATGCATTGAACAGAGGAAAATGCCTCTGTAATGGTTGGACAGTAGTAAAAAGTCAGAGAAGAACTTGTAGCTACTTGTACTAAGAAACCAGTGTGATATGTTTGATGTGAGGAGGAATATATTTACTAGTTATATCATTTGCAATACCTTGAATCTTGAGAGGTTCCTCAAACCAATCATATACTTCATGGAGATAGGTAACCCAAGAGACTCCCCCTCTGAGAACCATATATGAGAATTTCATCTCGTTTGACTCAAGTAAAAACACACATGCTGATTTCAATGGATGTGTAATAGAAAGTTCAAAACATTTTAGCTTAACTGATGTTTTGTTCTGACTCAAAGATACAAAGTGACAAAAATAAAAAAAATCTATTCCTTGCATGATAATGCCCCAAAATATCAAGTTGGCTCATCTATCTTTTTTGATGTCGATCGTTACAGGCCTCTTGAATCTTCTTTTACCCATTTTTTATTTTTTATTTGAGTTGTTTTTTTAGTGTAATATGGATTGCCTCTTGTTTTACAATAGATCAGAATTTACTTGTGGAGACCCTAACAATCAATTGAAAACCCCAGATTAATACTAGTATTATTCTATGAACAGTGTATTTGTCATATTTGAAATGATGAATTTTTTATCTCTAATTTTGTTTGTGTTGCTTCTTGATTTAAGAAGGGAAGGGACTGTTGGTGTCAAAATTACTTTTGATGGGAAGTCTGCAAATTGAATTTTCAGTATTTTTTAGTCCATCTTTATTGATATCAGCTCCATAGTCTTTTTCCTTCTTTAATGAAAAACTTAGTCATTTCTCTTTTTTTGTTACTTTGTCCCGTTATCCTTTCAAATAATTATATGTTAGGATGGTATTTGATGAATTCTGTCTTAGTTATACATATTTCGTTCTGCAGGGAAGATTTTGAGAAGAACGGGATGAGCAGCTTCATCACAGTCACAGTTCGAGATATTCAAGGGGAAGGATTTCCTGAGGAATTCTGTGGGTCTGCTGATTCAGTGTTCCTCGATCTCCCCCAACCCTGGTCAGCATTGCCATCTGCTAGAAGAATGCTGAAGCAAGATGGTGTATTATGCTCATTTTCTCCTTGCATTGAGCAAGTGCAGCGCTCCTGTGAAGTTTTGGCATCAGGTTTTACAGGTCAGCTATACACCTTTGATTTTCTTCAATCAGAATGGTGACGTGACTTTCTAAATGTTTTTTTAATTAAAAACGTAACTTAATATAAACATACCATGCCGACATAATAATGCAGCTAGTGATGAACACCTAACAGTTGGTAATAATTGGTATACAATTGAGAGCTTATTCATAGAATTAACAGATTTGATTATATATAAATTTTGAAGCTCCGGCTGTATTGTTCAATTTCGGCTAACTTTCAATTCTTATATTTAAATCTATGCTCACTTTCTATTATAATGTGGAATAAACCTTTGTACAACTTCAAATTGAAAAATGCAGACATCAGGACTTTTGAGGTTCTTCTTCGTTCATATGACATCCGAGAGGAGAGAATGATGATGGTAACAGAGGGTAGCCAAGAAAGCCCAGTTGGTTCCTTTCCTCGCAAGAGAAGGCATCGCATGCCGCAAGACAGCAACAATGACGGTGGGGAGATGTCAACGATTTCCACCATTATGGCTAGGCCATGCAGGGAGTCAAGCGGGCACACTGGATATCTGACATTTGCAAGACTCTCATGCAGTTGACTCTTCATACAATGAGTTTGGAGTATCTGGTCCTGTGCGCTTGTTTTGTAGCTTCGGATTCAGCAGTGGAGCGCATGTCTTACCTTGGTTTCTTTTTGTTTGCTACTATAATTCTCGTTTTGATATATAAGCGTATTCTGGGAGCGTATCAAGTCTTGCTGGAATATGCATGTAAGTTTTGTCAATCTTAGAGACCATCTGGTTAACGTATTTTAGGATCATATTCATGTTACTCGATTTTGGATTCTTTCTGAGATCCTGTATTCCCAACTCAGTTAGTATGATATGATCATCAAGGAGGAATCTCAGTGTTAATTTCTTCTCTAATGGATTTTTGTAGGATCATCGATCTCATTCGGTAGTGAATCTTATTTATTCAGACCAACATTATCATATGTTTTTAATAGAATTAAACTCAACTATTTATGATTTGCTTTTGAATAACTTGGTGTTATTCAATCAGAACCTAAGGATATTAGTAAACTCCAACCACTAGTTTTAATGTTATGCACATGTCACCCATCCACAGGCGTAATTAGCAACCTAGAGAACCAAACAAAGAACCTACAAAATTGACTATAGCCGATATCATCATCCCTTTTGCAGCCATGAATTTTATGTACACTCGTCTGAATTCTTAATTGCTTCGATTGTTATCAAGCAAGCTCCGTAGACTGAAGAGAGCATCGGCAGAAAGGGTTTTGCAACTCCTCAACCTGGGCGGGGGTTGTTTGTCATAGGATTGCGAAGAAAGACGACGCTCATTGAAGCAAATAACAATTACTGTGAGGTTGTCAAAGGTTTTGCGCCCCAGTGCTTCCATGACAAGTTCCCTCGCGCATCGCTCCGGGTTGCCGTGCCTCTTGAGAGTGCGGCGCACAATGTTCACGGCCTGCTGGTTGGACATTACATCCCAAATCCCGTCACAACCGAGTATTAGGAATTCATCATCCTCCGTCAGCACTACGTGATTGAACTCGGGCTCAGCACTGAGAGGTGACGGAGAGCCTCTTGGCAATTTTAAGTCCCAATCCCCCAGGGCTCGTGAGACAGAGAGGACACCATTGAGGTACCCACTGTCAACAAAACCTCCACTTTGCTCTATCCTCAGGCGCTCAGCTACATGGCTAGGTTTATGATCCTGAGACATAGCCACTGCTTCACCCTTATTGCATAGAACTGCTCGGCAATCGCCTATATTTGCTACTAGAAGATGCCTGCATTAAGTAAAATAGGCAAAGGAAACAAAAATAATATTTAAAGAAAAAAGTAAGAGCAATTATATATATATGTACTACAAATTACCTTCCAAACAGCATAGCTGTGAGTGCTGTAGTCCCAGAAGAAGTTTTAATAGTGTGATCATCTGCTAATGCAAGGTCAGCAAGAAGGAATGCTTGGCGAATAGAGTTTTCAACACATTCCATGAAATCTTTACTAACTTCCGATGCCTGAGGAAAGTTACCGTTCTCAAAAAAAAACTTAGTTGCATGCTTCTTGATGTAGGCAGCAACATCTGGACCTCCATGACCATCAAACACCTATAAGAGTATGAAATTTTCAGCTTCCTGTTTATTAAAAAATAGAGTACGAAAGTTTCCTTACCCCATAGAAGGCGCTAGGTGTTGGGCACTTGAGCTGGGTGCCTAAGTATGCTGAAAGATTGTCGATCCGAATATGTTCGTCTTCCATGTAACTCCGAGGCCCGATGTCAGCAAAGCTACCAGAAAGTATACTAGGAACGAACGAAGGTAGTTCCACTGACGCACTAGACATAGCATCCGATACTTTCAAATCCTACATAAATGGGAAGATCAATATAAATGAGTTTGTGAACAAGTGCTCTACGAACGACGCAGAACACCAATTGAGACAAAAAAAGAAAAACAACATAGCAAGGACAAACATGTTAGCATACTCTTAGTTTGCACCTCTTTTGTGAATAAGATGAAAAACCAAAATTTCATTTGGCTTAACATATCAATTATATCCGTATGTATCCACTCTCGTTCTGAATTCCTTTCCAGTGACAGAATTCAAAATGCACCTTTTCTTTGATGATTTGGAACTATATCTAAAGTAGATAATTTGGAACTACAACAACAATAATCAATCCGTTTATTAAATTTAAGAAAATTCATCGTAGACGAAATTTTACTACTAAATTCCTCTACTAAAACAAAGAACGGAAATCAGGACTAAAACCAAGAACAATTGGAAAAAGAGGCAGCGAAGCAGAGCACGAGAAGATAATTTCACGATCCCGGACAAAAATAGGAAGGTACAGTTTAGGTTGTAGCAACATATAGTATCGCGAAAATGTGTATCTTAATACATCAGGAAAAAATTAGTTTTCAAACACCCAAATCATCAAATTCACGTAAGCGAAGATCGAAAGCCGACAAAGATGATTTGTCACATCTTGATATCAAATTATTTAAATTCACCCGTTAAAGAAAAGAAAAGAAAAACAATACGAGACAAATGCGAACTCATATTACGCACCAGCTCGGAAACGGCAATATCAGCAACCGCCGCAGTCTCCGGCATCCGACCCGCCCCACGACGGGACACCGCCGACGATGGCGCCGCGGCCGCAGCTGCAGCCATCGCCGCCGATATATCGACTATGTCCTCGAAAACGTCGAGCACCGGGATGCTCTGACGGACGATCTGCGCTCCTGCCACCATCTCGACCCCAAAAAACCAAATCAACCGCCCAACACAACTCCCGCCGAGCACCGATATCCAAAGAACCAAACCGGATCGCACAAATCAAGAACAAACAACCCCCAAGAAATCGAGCCTCCGAACGCGATCTCTCGATCCAAAGAGCAAGCGCTTCCTCTTCTACTCTGTCGCTCGCTCGCTCGCTCTCTCGCAACCGATCTCAATTCTCGATCTCGCTATTTCTTGATCGCCCTTTTTCTTGTGGCAATTAAGCGGAGCGGCTGCTTCGCACGCGTTATTTATATTGGGGTCACCGGGTGCAACCAGTTTGCTCTTATTCGCGTGAGCCAGGACCGACACGTGCGGGTTTGGAGGGCTCTTCTGAGTCGGGTGCGGATTGGAGGAAACCGGCCGAGCTGGTGAGCCACCTTTTGGTTATTGGGCTGCTTTTTTATAAATAAGAGAAACCAAAAAAAGCAGCCCCCTGATTCGCCACCGTTGGATTTGTAGCTGGGTTTATTTATAAAAAAATTTAAATTTCTGACAAAATCGAATCCAATTAATTCATATTCTATATTTTATCTATTTTTAGTATCAATGCAGTTCCTATTTATTTAATTAGCAGCGCCTTCTTCTTGCTATTTGATATATGTATAAAAATTGAATGAATCTTGAAGTCATAAATTTTAAATATAAAATTTATATGATATAATACTTAAAAGAGTATGTCTCACTTAATTTTTCTAAGTAGAATATTATATATTCTTTATAAAAGTAGAATATATTTTTTAAAATTTTATTTATATGATTATGAGTTAAAGTATAATAATAATGATAATAAAAGTTTGCACTTAACACCCCCTTTATAAATTCTTTATTTTATTTAATAAAAAAATAGAAATATCTTTCCTCAATTTAAAAAATTACACCTCCATCCCTCTATAATCTAATCATTTTAAAAAGTAGAGAATTTTAGTATAATTAAAAATAGTAACAGAATGTGGGTATCTTTTAATACCCACATTTGGGAAGAGAGTTTATATATTAGAGTTGGGAAGAGAGGAACTGGAGACTATTTAAGCAACAAGTAATAAATAAAGTGGTCATTCTCGATATATCAAGACAGTAATTTTTACTATGTTGGATAAAGATAGGATAAGAGAGTTTGTTGTCTCATGCTTAGCTTAGAATACTAATGTTTTTTGATATATTTTTTTAATGTATTAACTCATTTACGATGTGTAGCACATGATATTTTAGTGATGCTCAAATACCATTATGTAACTATAATTTAATTTATTTAAAGAAAAAGAATTATAATTTAATTTATTTAAAGAAAAAGAATGTGGGTATAATAATCTTTAATAAGAATAAACTCCTAATTTTCTAAATAGAATAATAAATTCTAAGTTTTTAGGGTGATAGGAAAAAAATTTGGTGCTTTGTCAATTTATAAATCTATTAATTTTAAGGCTTTTTTAATCATAATTTTCTTTATAAAACCTATTTATTAATTATGCATGCGTCATAATTTTTTTAAAAAAATGAGAATAACCTATAATATGATATGAACATGAATCCTGTTCATATATAGGGGAAGTAAATGCTCACATCTAGATCATTAGATTGAAGTGTTTTTAATTTCATTGGATGAGGTACTTAACAAAAAGATTAGGGATCGCTCAAGATCTCAAGCTTATACTTCTCATCGGAGTCCAGAAATCCATGCCTTATCTCCAGTACGTGTCGGAGGCGGCTCCTCTGCGGGCCTCTCATCATCCTCACGAAGACGTCGTTGCACCTCCCGGCATGCAGCTTCTGGAGCGACGCAATGGACTCGATGCCTCCGGGAACCTCCTCCAGACTCGAAAGCCCATACAGTATCAGCGACCTGAGCCTCTCCATCGACCCCCTCTCCATGGTTATCTCCGTCACGTTCGGCAGGTCGCACAGGTAGAGCTCCGACAACCTCGGGAATTGGCCGGCGCGGAAGAGCATCCGCTCGCCGGCGTAGGCCCGCTGGAGGTTCAGGGAGGAAAGGTTCGGCAGGCAAGCGAGCGCCGGCAGCGGGTCCTCCTGCAGCCCGGTCCATCCCAGGTAGAGAAGCCGGAGACTGTCGCCGAGCGCCGGGAGGACGCTCCGCCGCACCTCGGCCTCCTCCAGCTTCCCCCGCAGGATGAGCTTCTGGATGTTAGGGAGGACGGAGCCGAGGCCTCCCAGGTGGAGCAGCTCGTCCTCGTCGGAGGCGGTGATGGCCAGGTTGTATAGGAAGGGCATCTGCGTCAGTGAGGCGCACAGCTTCTGGCAGTGGATTCCTCTCACCTTCGTTAAGAAGAGTATTCTGAGCTGAGTCAAGTTTCCCAGCTGCTCCACCAGGTCATCATCTACGGCGACCTCAAGGCGGGTCAACCCCGTGAGTTTCCACAGCCCCTTGGGAGCACTCATCGCGGTGAACATATAAAACGTCGGCCCTCTCGAGTCATCGTACCTCCAAGCAATGATGTGCTGCAAGCTCCTGAGTCGACCAGTCCCCTCCGGCAGCTTCTCGATACAAGTGGACGCCAAGTCCAAGGTCTGCAGATTCTGCAGCCTCCCCAGTGACTTCGGCAGTTGCTTCACCTTCGTCTGCCTCAGGCTCAGGTAATGCAGGTTGAACAGATCGGTCACCGTCGCCGGAATCTTATCTATTGGAGCCCCTTGAAGATCCAACACCCGCAGGCATCTCGCTTCCGACGACACCAGCGGCAGCAAATTCGGCGGCGGAGCGCTCATCGAGTCGAACACGAAGAAGGAGCGAGTGCGAGAGTAGTTCATGCTCATCAGGATTCTCTCATTGGCAGCGTCGCAGTCATGGACGGAGAAGCGGCGAGCGTCTTCGCCGATCCGTGACGACACTACAAAAGAAAAAAAGAAAAGAAAAGTGAGGAGTAATCGGCCACAATTGTATGTACAGAGTAGAGATCCAGTGGTTAATACTCGTTTTGTAGTTGGACTTCGCCTGCACCAAGCTGAACTTGTCCTTCTTGGCGGAATTTAAGGTCAATTCGCGGACGAGGTCGTGCATGCGGCAGCTCCGCACCCGTCCGAAACTGTTCCGCTCTGCGACCTCGAGCAAGCACCGATGGATGAGCTCATGAAGGTGCTCCTCGGCCACTTCCTCGAGCGTCTGCATTCCCCGGACCTCGATGAAGCCCTCGGCGATCCAGAGCCTAATTAGCCTCTTCCTCTTGATGCTGTGATCCTCGGGGAAGATGCTGCAGTACAGGAAGCAGTTCTTGAGATACCCAGGCAAGTAGTCGTAGCTCAATTTAAGAATATAGTTCAAGCTATCCAAATCCGGGTTGTTAGTCAACTCCCACTCGAGTCGATCGTAAATGTGCTTCCACTCTATCTCGATCTTTCTTCTGAGCGACATGACTCTGGCAAGGGCGACGATGGCCAGCGGCAGGCCTTCGCACTTGTCCACGATCTTGCGCCCCCAGTTCTCGATCTCCGGAGGGTACCTCCTCAGGTCGTCTCTCCAGAACGCCTTCTTGCAGAAGAGCTCCCATGCTTCCTCTTTCTTTAGCCTGCGGTGCTCGAGAACTAAGCCGTCGTCTGCTAACGAAGCGACGTCGCGGTTGCGCGTGGTGATGACGATCCTGCTTCCGCGGACGCTGTCGACGAGGGCTTCTTGCACGCACTGAAACGCCTTCTGACTCCAGACGTCGTCCAGCACGACAAGGTATCTCTTGTCCTGCAGAAACTGCCGGATCTCCTGCTCGATCTCGGCGGCTTCCACGCTGTCCAGATCGAGCATCAAGTCCTCGCGAAGAAGGCCCTTTATGATCTGCTTCAGCAGATCGACCTTTTGGTAGTTCTTGGAAACAGACACCCAAGCCTGGCAATCGAAGCGCCGCTCCACTTCGACGCTCTTACAGACGCTGCCGACGAGCGTCGTCTTGCCTAAACCGCCCATGCCCCACACGGAGACCTTCGCCCGCCTCGGTGCTTCGTCCGTCAGCCACCTGCGCAGGGTCGTTCTTTCTTCCAGGACGCCCACGATCTCCTCCTCGTCGATCGCGTAGGACGAGGTTATGGGCCGGAGGTCTCGCTCTATCACGTAGCTGAGGCTGTTGGCCGCTTCGGAATCGAGCTTCTTGATATCGTAGCGCTCCTTCATGCTGGTGGCATGCGCGAGGTTGTCTTCGATTGCCTTAAGCTGGGCGGCGATGCTGCGCCAGGCGCGGGTTCTGGCGGCCCTGGAGAGGACTCTGCGGACGCCGGCGAATCGGCGGATCCCGGAGCGGTCGCCGCCGGTGAGGTAGGTGTAGTTGTCGATGACATCCTCGGCGTCCTGGGCGATCTCTCTGACGCGCCTGAGCCACGGCTCGACGGTGCGGTTGTACTTCCTGGTGTCGATGTCGCTTAGGAAGGCCTGGATGTGCTCGAACTCGCTCTTGATCCTGCCCATCAGCCCTTCGACATCGGTGAGCAGGGAGAGTGAGACTTCGTTGGCGATGAAGGAGCTCGCACCATTGAGGGCCTTCTCGCCCAGAGCAGAGCCTATTTTTCCAGCGATCAAAAACAAGAACGCGGCCTCCATGTCGAATGCTCTTCTCGCTTGCCTCAAATACCCGCTAAATTCACTGCACAATGGATGTTAAGTTTAAATCTAAAACCCACTAATTTTTTTAATTTAGGTAGTTTTCTAATAAATAATTGTGGATATTTAATTTAGATAGTTTTATAATTTAGTTTTTCTAATAAGTAGTATCTAATTCACTGTACTATTGAATTAATACTGAGTTTTAAAAAAGTAATTTAATATAAAATATTTTTTTTTTTAAAAGCACGATCGTGCATTTATAGATCCTCAATAAATATGATTATGTATATATCCAATAAAAAGAGGGTAATGGATCTTACTGGAGAATCAAAATTACCTTGCATAAAACCAATTAGGGCAGAAGCCTTCCGGACTTTGAGAACTCTGAGAGAGAGAGTTAGGATGTTGGAAGAGGGCCAATGGTGGATATGGAAAGATAAGGAGTAGAGAGGAATGTATTTTGCTGGCCAAATAGTGCAGCACAAACTTAATTATCTTGGCTCATTATTCTTTATAGAAAAAAAAAGTTTGATGGTTGCTTGTCAACAAAGGCAAACATTTTTTAAGGAGAGAAAACAACGGAAAATAATTTTCCTTTAAAATTATAGATGTTTTCAGCTTATTATTTATTGCTTGCATCATACGCATAAAACGCCATCAAATTAGTAAAAAAATAAGTAGATATGCAATTAACAAGGGATGCCATCAAATCTATCTAGTACACTTCTCATCGGAGTAATCTAATAACATACAGAATTTATGAATGGAGACGATAAGTATCTGATATTGTAGGAATAATATATATTAGCAACCCCTGAGGGGATAGCTGGGGAATTTTATTATCTGAGTAAATATAACTCTCTCTCTCTCTCTTTTTATAAAAAAACACAATTCCTATAAGTTACAGTATATAGATTTAGTCTGCTAAACTACGTACCACTCTTATTTTTTATTATCACGGCGAAGAGGTTGGGTTTGACCTAATTGGGAGCACTATTTTTTTTTTAAAGTCAACTCCTCTTGCTGTGCACGCAATGATTCAAGGAGCATGAAGAACTTTGGGCACTACGCAATTGAAGAGGTCAATTATTGAAATTTTTTTAAAACTCTATTTAGAATCATGACGATAATTTTAAGTCATGTCCATAGTAATAATATAAGATGTGTAGATCTACTAGAGTGGATCAAAGTCAAATAAAAAAAATTAAAAAATAAATAAAATATTCCTTTATATAAATATAACAAATTTAATACTAAATATAGGTAATTGATACAGAAAAAATATATTTCAGCGGGACAAAAAATATATATATATATAAGAGTGATTTAAGGGGTTTTACGTGTGTTCAGTACTAATATTTTTCACTGTTCTATTTTTATTATTTTATTACAAAACTTTTGTAATATGCTATCAATAAGGGGGCATGCAGCGTCATCCTACTTCCATAGAAGCCCAACGCGAGGTTTGGGCTTAAAGTCCAAAAATAAATAACATAAAATAAAGTTAAAATTTAGTTTTAAATATTTTAATTCGATCTTCTAGGTAACGAAAAAAAATAATAATCTACGAGACGTAGCCGCATCACATCACCAAAATCATGGACCGACTTAAGCACTGATCGAATCTGAGTGGCTGGCTTTAGCCGAACTAAATTAATAATATCGGAAAGGAGACGATGACGTGACGGGCAGCACCGAGAGGCAGAGCGGAGCACTCGGGGGTTTGACCGCCTCGCAATTGGACAGACCACCATCCATCGCTCGCCCACGCCGCACGCACACGAACTCCGTTCGACTTCGATGGAATTCCACCACGAGGCAGCGGCCGCCCACGCCGGCCCTCCCTCGCTCGGCGGTGTCGTGCGCTCCCTCTCTTTTTTTATTCTTATTTTCCCCGTCTCGATCCACGGTTGGATTCAATTGCGGCCCTCGTCGAATTTTTTTTATTTTAAACCGCATGCCTTCTCTTCTTTCTGCCAGATTTGGAATAAATAAACGTTTATTTATTAAAAAACAGGGATTAGATAACGTGCGTGTGTGCATAATATATATGTATATAATGTAAACGGCGTCGCCGATCAAATTACGTAGCCGTGGATTAAAAAGTGGGGAAGCTTGGCGTCCACACGTTTCTGCACACTTCGTTGTGGATGTCGATGTTATTACTTAGAATCTAACGAGCAGGCGCAGCCTCTTCTTCTTCCTCCTGCTATTATTATTATTATAAGGTGCTGAGTAGTTAAGATGAGGGAGAGTGGGTAAAGTTGTAGAAGAGTCGTCGTGAGCAAATTCTACCACCATCCCCTCTCTCTTTTATCTTTACTTTGCTAGTGGCGTTAGCGTGGATGATGGTATACGGTACAGCTATGTCATTAATTGCCTTCGTACGTTATATACGGACTTCTGGTGATGTAATAGAATCTTTAATAAAATATTTGTTCAAAATAAAAAAACATGTGCCTGAGCATTATTTCTAACCTTATATTTTTTTTACATCATAAGTTATTTATTCATTCATTTATCTTTATAAAAATAATGAAATGTTTTTATTTTAAATATTTTAATAAATATTAACTGATAGTGTTATACATTTTGAGGGTTTTAGGGTTTCAAAAATTATATAATATACATAGGAGGCTACCACCCTTATCCTTAAAAGTATAATATACTTAATTTCCACCAATTGCTGCCATTAATTTACTACCTCCACACGAACGACTCCCAACTCACTTCAAATTTTAGCCACAAGCATAAACTCGGTGTTGTCCCATCTCTCTCCATATCTAGTACACCTAATTATGCGAGCAAGATAGTTCTGAATGGTAACTAATTAATTTTAAAAATTCTAAAAATTATTTTGGAGGAAAGGAAATAAATGGAGCTCGTGGTTCAAAAGTATAATAATGAGCCTTGTTTTCCTTCATTCATTCGTTCATTTCTATCTCAATTTCTTAAAGTAAAAAAATAAAATTTTGACCGGAGTAGACGCGTGCACAATACACAATGAATACATGCTTGATATGATACCACCACACACCTTCCTACTCCACTAGCATACTGTCGATATGTTCTCCAAGATGATCAAATCAACTGCAGATTGATCGTGTTCATCAAACATCATTTTTTTTTTTGTGGGAGAAGCTACAGAGTGGCTCTCGATTTAAAAGAAATAATAATTGAAGCACACCCATGACATGGGGGGCTCTCAATTTCTTCTATCACTCCACCGGCCTTTAGCTTTCCTCCCTCCTCTTCCTCTTCCTCTTCCTGCTGCTCCAACCCGACCTCCATTAACATTTCCACACTCCCCACCTTCTCAAAAAGCCAAGGCGCGCATGGAGCCGGGTCGGTTGCTGCCATCGCAATATTCGCATGGTGGTGCTCCAGCAGCAGAGCCACCACAAATCGACAACGATATGTATATATATATATCTCATCGGTTTTATCTTCTCCATCGATCGACATCACCATCTCCTATAAAACTCTTCCCATCCCTTCTCCCCTCTCTCGCATGCACTCTCCCCCGTCAGGCGCAGCCGCAACCCCCGAAAGCGAGAGCTCGCCCTCTGCCGTATAAATAGCAGCAATATCTCTCGGCTTTGCTGCTCCATTAGCCAACTCATTCGATTTCGTTTGCCGGCGGCGATCGAGAACTCACTCGGTATGGAGCTCGGCCGGGTCCTCCTCGTCCTCGTCTTCTCCACCACCTTCATGTGCTGCGGCTTTGTGGATGGAAGAACTCACTACCACAAGAAGAAGCACTTGAAGCACCACAGCATTGCAGAGTCTCCGTTAATGGCGGAGTCGCCTGCCTCCTCCGACGACGCTGATCCTCCGACCTCCATCAGCCTCCCTCCTCTTTATCTCCAGTTGGTCAAACCGGGTTCTTTCTTGAACTCGACTTCTTACGCGTCTTCTTCTCCTTCTCCTTCTCCTTCTCCTCCGGAGTCTGCTAATGAAGGTTATGGTGGAAACTCCACGGCTTCTTCACACTTTTTTCCTCTTCATTCTCCTCCTGACTCTCCCATGAGTAGAAACTACACGAGCTATTCCACCGCTCTGCCTCCTCTTCCTCCTCCATATCATCCTTTTACCGGAAATTATACAAACTCGAGTACGGCAGCACCTCCCGTCACTTCTCTTCCTCTTCCTTCTCCATACCATCCTATCAGCGAAAACTATACGAATTCGAGTATCGCAGCACCTCCGGTTACTTCTCTTCCTCATCCCCTCCCAGCCGCCCCAGCTCCTGCTCCTGCCGAAGCCACTACGGGGAGCTCCTCTAGCTCCGTCCCCATTTTCGACGTCAGAAGCTTCGGAGCGATCGGCGACGGGGTCACGGACGACACCGACGCATTCAAGGCCGCCTGGTATTCGACTTGCGACGAAGGGCCGGGAGTCATCCTCGTTCCGAGCGGGTACTCCTTGAAGATCCGGTCCTCCATTCTCACAGGCCCTTGTCACAGTGAGCTCACCCTTCAGGTGCGCGTGCATTGTTTACCTTCCCTTTTTCCCCCCCCGATGGTTTTACTAAAATCATCAGCGTCATTAGGTTGATGGGACAATCATGCCGCCAAATGGTCCCGATGAGTGGCCGCAGAAGGACAGCCGGCGGCAGTGGCTCGTCTTCTACAGGGTCGCCGGCTTCAAGCTACAAGGAGGAGGGCTCATTGATGGCAGAGGAGACAAGTGGTGGAACCTCACCTGCAAACCTCACCAGGTACGCACGCACCCACTTGAACAGGAAAGAGTTCATTTCTTTATTGAGCTAATGGAATTTTATCAACCTTCTGCAGGGGATAAACGGCACAACAGCATCAGGATCTTGTGACAGCCCTGTGGTAATACGCTCAACTAAATCACCTCTCGACCCTACCGGCTTCAGCTTCACTCAAATTATTTCCTTTGATGCAGGCTTTGAGGTTCTTCTCGAGCTCCAACATCACAGTCCACGGCCTGAGGATCAAGAACAGCCCCCAGTTCCACTTCCGGTTCGACGGCTGCCGGAACGTCACCGTCGACTCCATCTCCATAAGCTCACCCGCTCTCAGCCCCAACACCGACGGCATTCACGTCGAGAACTCCACAAACGTCCGAATCTACAATTCAGTCATCTCAAATGGTACACCACCGCTACCTCCATATACATCCTCTTGCTCCAGTTCTTTCCGCATGTCCTCATCGGGACTTCCTGCTTTTGCTGAATAGGGGATGACTGCGTGTCCATCGGAGCCGGTAGCTTCAACGTGGACATCAGAAACATAACATGCGGCCCGAGCCACGGAATCAGCATCGGGAGCCTGGGGAAGGGCAACACCAGAGCCTGCGTGGCGAACATAACGGTGAAGGACGCGGTGATCAAGCACTCCGACAACGGGGTGCGGATCAAGACGTGGCAGGGAGGGTTCGGCTCGGTCTCCTCCGTGAGCTTCGAGGGCATCCGGATGGACACGGTGCGCAACCCGATCATCATCGACCAGTACTACTGCTTGACGAAGCCCTGCAGGAACCAGACGTCGGCAGTCTACGTGTCGGACGTCTCCTACACCGACATCAAGGGCACCTATGACGAGAGGAGCCCCCCGATGCACTTCGGCTGCAGTGACTCCGTCCCCTGCACCAACATCACGCTCTCCGGCGTGAAGCTCCTACCGGCGAAGGCGGGGAGCCTCATCGCGAGTCCCTTCTGCTGGAACCTCTACGGCTCGACCGCGGACGCCGTGCTGACCACTCCGCCGGTTCTGTGCATGCTGGAAGGCCTGCCGCGGCTGATCATGGAGCTCGATGCGGAGAGGAAGTGCTTCTAGTCGTCGATATATGTGAAGATGGATTCCAGAATGGAAGGGAAAGATAGTGTAGAATCTGTATATCGACATAAACAATACTGAATGCATCAACAGTAAATATGAAGCTCTGTTTTAATTTATATCGACAGCAATAGAGAGATACCTTATTAGTCTCACTTTTAACTAAATTTATGCACAATCTCAGTTCATGAATGATCTGCTCACAAAGAAACCCTGGAACGCAGATACAGTGGGTGTTGATGAAAATGGTGATGGTGGCCAGAAAAGGCTAGTCTTTTTGACCAACCGAAAGCGATGGATCGGGGAAATGAATGGAGAATAATTTTGAGGCGCAGAGTCACAGTCATCAACTCTCATGTGTCATTTAGAAGCTGCTGCTTCTTGTGGCCCAACGCATGCTCTTGTGACTCCAAAAGCCACCTCTCTGGTCTCTCCAGATCATGCTCTGTAATTCCAACCTCGAGTCCTTCTCGCCTTGGAAAGTGAATCTTTGGCAACATAGAATTACTTATTGAGATTCTTTTTTTTAATTTTAATACAGCTCTTCTATACACTTGTCTCATTTACACAATTATACTCTCTACTAAGACTCCCTCAAAGTAGCATCTCAATTCACTCGAGAGCTGTGGAGAAGATGCAGGTTTAAGAACACATGCTGCAGCTCTCCTTTTCTTCTTTTCCCCTCTTTACAGCTTTTAACTCCTGGTTACTTCAAACAATTAACTCTATAAGATATTATTTTATTATTAGATTTTTTTTTTGAATTGAGGACCTCTGCAACAAAGATCATTGCTAGTTGAGGCAGCAAGATTCATCAACCATTCACTTTTGGTTTTAGAGCATGGTGGACCTAAAGCAGCAAGTGAGGACCAACCCACAAGCATAGAGGAGACCTACAAGCTCAGCACATCTTCTAGTAGACTAGTGCAGTGGTCCTCAGAAATCAACAATAGCATCTACAGATTTCCCTAGTAGTAAAATATCGAAATCATGCATCTATAGAAGGTTGATCTTTCATAACTTCTTAAAGAATTAATCAATAAATCTGTAATTAAGATTCTACCTTATCTATAAAAGTATCCAGAAAACTAATGACTAATTAACTGATTAACCTTCTTTTTGATTCCTAAAAAGATTCCTTAAAACAGTATCTAAAGGTCGCTGATCCTAGTTGAGTGGGCACCTGCAAAGCAGCATGGTAGAATTAAGATCAATGATTAGAATGTTGTCCAAACTCCCCCAAAGTTGCTGCTGTCACAGTGAAGCAAAGCGCATTGAAAAGGAGCTTTCCACAGGGACATACGGCACCATGAGCTGATGGCCTGCAGTCAGCAGTAGCCCATCCGGGGAACATTAACATGTGTGTTCGACACAGCCGATGATTCTTTTCCATTATCATTCATGCTTAATAAATCAACATATTCGCTAATGAAGATTCAATCATGCTACATTTAGGCACATCCCAGCACCGGCGCAGCTGCTAGATAGAACAAGAAAATAGAGCAGAATTGCGTCGAGAACTTTGATGGGCAGGTCTAATTGTCTGATTGGGCTTCAGGTTCACCTGCAGCAGCAATGCATCACTTCACCGAGGCGTAGAATGAAAGAAGAATGGACGCAACATATTAATTAATTAGGGAGGTAGGGACGGAGAGGAGGTTGCTTGAGAGTGTTTGCAACCCCCCACTTCCTCAGTCCTCATCCATTATGATCTATGCATTCACCATTAAAGAAGCACTATTTCTGATCCAATTAATTAGGCCGTCAAATGTAGCCCAGCTAGGGTTTTCCAATTCACACACCTGACTTGTTTCACACAGCAAGGCAATCTATTTTTGGGATGATATGATAATTGAATCTGTGATGCCGTGCGTAAATTCCTCCCACATTTATTGCGATATGCAGCAACACCATCGGAAACAAAAATGAGGTCAATCCCGTTTCCAAGTGCTGCTCAATAATGCTTCCATATAATTTTTATAATCAGTGTGATTGCACATTAATTCTTTGATGAGGACCCAGCTTTATCACGTGAGCAGGTGAAACGGCTGGCTGATGGAGTTGGGTGATGCACGCTACAACATACGATTCTGTGTTATCGTAACTGCAATCGACCACAAGCATGCATTTTCCATGCCATGCCGTCGTTCGATCGATTGCCCAGGAAAGGAAAGGAGTTAATATTATTAACAGAAGAAGAATTGATTAGGGAGGCACAGAAGAAGAAGAAGAAGGAAGATAGCATCTCCACGGAGACATGCGCCTCATCTCGTTGCGTGGAGCAAACACCTATTTTTTGTTAACTGATTAAGATAAAGCAAGGAGGAGGAGGAGGGCATGCAATGCGATGCGATGCGATGGAATGCAGCTAATTGCCTGGTCATTCAAAGCCGTTTCCCTTGCTTTTTTTCCCCGCGTATTCAGGCGCCGCAAGCATACGCCAAACCCTCCCCCCCCCAAATTATTCAATTCCTCGTAGGGATCGGCGGATTAAATCCATTATTAGTAGATATAAATCCAAGCGACGAAGGGTGAAGGGAGGGCAGGAGGAAGGGAAGGGAAGGCATGACTTCCACGCCTGTTGTGCTGCTCCTTAAAGGCGCGGGAGGAGTCTCTTGCTTTCCGGCGTTTCGTTCGTTCTTTCTTTTTTTTTCTTTCTTTTACGTTAGTTTATATAATCTAATCTAAGCTAACCTAATCTAATCTAATTAATTTATTAAACGATGAGCTAGTTTTGGACATGACCTGTATATCATGCACCTCGTTTTTCTCTATTTTTTCCATTATATATTATTTTTAGGGTTTATTTGTAAAAACACCGCCTTATATAAATATTTCTTTAATATTTTTAAAAAATATAAGAAAAAAAGAGAGAGATTCCAGTTATTCCAAAACTATGAAAGATAGTTTATAAAAATTTTAAATTAAAAGAGATGGTGTTTTCTAATTATTCTAGATTAGAGGGGGGGGGGGGTAATGCTGTAATTGACCTATTTTTAATATATATATATATATATATGAAGAGATATTTTTAATCTGGGGAAAATTTCTTAGGATAAACTATGAGACTTGATAAGTCACCTTTTAATTATAGCTTAAGATGGAAATCATATATCGACTTGATAACTAAGGAAAGAAAAAAAATCTTTTTAAAAATCTAAAAATAAAAGTGGGAAATTTTGCGCCTAATTGTATTTATCAAGATGGATGAATCAGTCAAATTTATAAGAATTATGATAAGTACAGGGGCTAAAATAAAACGAGCAGCTAATTAATCATCCTTCTCCGTCCTCACCGCCTTCTCTTCCATGATAAATTTAATGCAATCTCCATCTCCATCTCCTCCACCACCCTCCCCCCCTGTAAATATATATATGGAGAGATATATAAACCCTACATATGTCTCTTCTTTATAAATCAATTCTCTCATGTTGTTGTAGTAGTAGAAGAATTCTGCTAGTATAACTATATCAGTTATACTTCTCCCTCTCTGTTCTCGATCTCTTTGAATTAATTTTGAGAGAAGGGAGAGGGAGAGGGAGAGGGAGGGAGATGGGGGGCATGAGCGAGTTCATGCCGGCGGTGGCGATGGTGGTGGTGCAGGTGGGGTTCGCCGGCCTGAACCTCCTCTCGAAGCTGGCGATGGACGACGGCATGAGCCCCTTCGTCATGATCGCCTACCGCCAGGTGATCGCCGCCGTCATCCTCATCCCAGTGGCCCTTCTCCTCGAGAGGTATGAAGGAAATCAAATTGTTCGGAGTTCTGGTTAATGTATTATGCTTTGTGGTGATCTTTACTGTTGTCGGTGATGCAGAAAAGCACGCTTGGAGCTGACGAGCAAAGTCCTCTTCCAGATTTTTCTCTGCTCGATCTTTGGGTAATGATTCACTCAATCTTAATTTGTAAGTAAATATGCAGCGGCAGGAGTTTGGATTGATGTGGGAGAATTGATTTAGGGCTACGTCGAACCAAATATTGTATTTTATCGGACTGAAGTATTCGTCGCCGACCATCGCTTGCGCCCTCAGCAATATGCTGCCGGCCATCACCTTCGTCATCGCGGTGCCCTTCCGGTATATATTTTCTAAAGCGTCGCTTCTTGACTCCTGGTAATTAGTGCTGGGTTTTGATCGATCCTTGACTCAGATTTGACGGGAAATGTGTCGTTGCAGGATGGAGACGATGGGGATCAAGACGATGGCAGGGCAGGCGAAGGTGATGGGGACGGCGCTTTGCGTGGGCGGTTCGATGCTGATGACCTTCTACAGGGGCGGCCTCATCAGAATGGTGGCATCCCCCGTCCACTGGAGGTACGCCGAGGACATGGAGCGAGGCAGCGCGGCAAGCAGCGGCGGCGGCGACCAGAACATGGCCTTCGGGGCTGTCCTCATCATCGCCAGTTGCTTCTCCTGGGCCATCTGGTTCATCATTCAGGCAAGGATGAGCAAGAGCTTCTCATCGCCGTACACCAGCTCGGCCGTGATGTGCCTGATGGCGAGCTTTCAGTGCTTGGCCATCGCCGCCGGCGTGGAGCCGAAGGCATCCGCCTGGGCGCTCGGTTGGAACATCCGACTCGCCGCCTCCCTCTACATTGTGAGTTATCGTTTCTTTCGAAGAGACTTGTGGTTCGATCGATCGCAGGGATTTGTAATATAATTAACAAGTTCTCGTCGTGCCAGGGGTTGATAGGATCAGGACTTGCGTTCGCGATGATGTCGTGGTGCATACAACGGAGAGGGCCGCTCTACGTTTCCATGTTCAGCCCGCTGCTGCTGGTTATCGTCGCCGCCGTCGACTGGGCGTTCCTCGGCGAGAAGCTTTACGTTGGAAGGTAAGCAAGCTGCTGCTGAACAAATAATACAAGTTTCTTGTCTTTGCTCAATGTGTGATTTGTCTAATTGCCATTTTCACTTAACTTGCAGTGTGACGGGGTCTGCCCTCATAGTTGGAGGGCTCTACCTGGTCTTATGGGGGAAGGGGAGGGAGATGAGGAAGGAGGAGACTGGAAAGGCCGGCGAAGTGGAGAACGATGAAGGAGCAGCAGCCATTACAGCTCTCGGCCTGACGATGTTCCCAAGTCCGCTCGTGTTTGCAAGTCCAACTCGTGTCATCCAAAATGACCCAAATCCAAGCAATGTGTAGAAGTAGTAGATAGAAGCAGTAGCAATGTTCTTTTGATGATCTCTTTTCAAGACCATGGCTTGAGCCAAATCAGGAAGATTGTTATGCATTGTTTGTTCTTTATATGAAGGAAATAAAGTGTTTCTGCATATTTGGTATTTGTTTATAATTCTGATGAGATAAGCATAAGAAATAAATTAAATTAAACTCACATGAAAAGGTTAAGATGCTGGATTATTTCTTTTGAAGTGAAGGAAAAGGAAAGACTCTCAACAATAATATATTTAAAATAATCATCTGCTTACTTTACCAGTTTACCTTATGCACATTTTAAAAGTAAACTTCAATCCCTGAAATCGCAGGTGTAAAACACGCATGGTGATGAACCAAGCAACCTACACACCGATGTGAGGAAATCTATAACAAAATAATTGAATTGTAATACCAACAGTCATTCTTTTATAAATTTCTCGAACTCTTATCTTTAATCAAGTACATTTATGAAGTGTGAAACAGTAAAGCATAATATGCCTTTTGCTGGGAGAATGTAATTTACTTCCCAACTCCAGGAAATACTACCGTATTGAGAACCTACGAAATTGTAGATTACGAAACATTCCTTTAAATTTCAAGCAAACAATATAAAATACTAAAAAAAGAGGGGATGGTCATTGCCTAAGAACTCTGTTTGAACTTAAAATGAAGTTCTCCTCTCCTCCTGCTACGGTTGAATGAAGTCTTCCGGCTGCCCAGCCATTGTTCATTACTCGGGCTGCAGCACGAGCTGGATCACCTGTAATACGGGTCCCTTCAATCAGCTTCTCAAATTCTGGAAGGCCCTTTTCCTTCCTCTCCTTTCTCCTCCTCCTATCTTCATCCCTCTCCTTCCTCAGCCAACTCTCCACTGTCCTCTACTCAGTACGATATCCGACAAAAGTTTGATAAGAATCTACAAATGATCAATACTACGAACCACTAATGAAACCAATTAACTTCGTACCAGCACATGTTATATGTTAGGGAAAAAAGGACTTATTTGATTGCGTAAGACAAAAGTATTATAATTTGAACCAACTACAAACTGAACAGTTATGGAGCACTTCACAAAGCAGATTGTTAATTTATATGACAAGCTAGGTTGGAATGTTGCTTTCTCTATCTCTTTTCTCTTGTTAGATGAACTTATGTAGTTCTACACTATCTTTAGCTTTTTTATTACCTAGAAATAAAAATAATAAAGAACATAGAGTCCACTGAAGAGATCGGTAATACTACAATATGATACAGCATTGCATCTAAACTTCTACCCTCACTCTGTTGAGTTACAACCTGACAATCAATCAATTTCTGTTCTGCAAATAAATTAGTCTTTAAATCTACAACCTTCTGAAAAAACTAAAAACCAAAGAATATAGAAACTAAAAACCAAAGAATATAGATCATCTTGCAACAATCATGAAATGCATGCAAGGTGACATTATAATTCAATGACTCATTTGTTCTAGTTGGGCCAAATTCACTTCAGGTCAGCTTACCATTAGAGATAAGCTACTCATTTCCTTAACTTTCTGCAAAGGCAGCGCTAACTGCAATTTTCCATGAGCCACATATACCTGTCACCAGCATTATATCAATCAGCATTGTACGATATTAATGGGGAAAAATATTGCATAAAAAGTTGGAAGAATAGGACTCAAGGTTGCAAACATACAAGATGGGTTGGCCAGTCTTCTAGCCCATCGAAAATATGTGTTGCATAGATAACGGTGGCACCTCGTTCATCACATTCCTTTTTGAGATAGTTCAAAAGGTTGGATCTTGCAAGAACATCTAAGTCCACCGTTATCTCATCAAGAAGAAGAATCTAGGAAAAAAACAGAACCCAATATTATAAATTATGGTATTTGATTGTAATTACTGTTTTTACAGCATGTTCTGTTACAAATTAGTAGACCTTAAATGGTTTAAGAAGGCCCATGCAAATTTGAACTCGTCTTCTTTGACCGTCAGATACTTTGTGCATTCTCCATGCTAGATCAACATCTAAGACCTGCATAATAACATGACCAAACACTAATCTTAACAGGATCATGAATGTTAAAACCAAGTCTTTTTCTTCTAGTGCAAATTAAAGCAACAATAGTAAGTTCAAACAACACAAATTTAAGGCTGCAGCCTATTTGGAATTGAACATTACATACATTAATCAGTTCGTCTCTCCTTTGCGGCTCAACGCCAGCAACACCATATATCATCTTCTCGGCAGAAACATCCATTTGTATTGAGACCTCAAAACCAGCAAAAGCAACATCTCTCCTCCACTGTATCAACAGGCATCAAAATATGTTCACATAAATGATTAAATCTTCCATTCAAATGAGAATGATGACAACATAATACACTAAAATTTACACATTGGAAGATCATGTTATTAAATAATATAATAAATCTTTGAAAAAGTTCTAGGAACCATTCTCAAATCTTTTCCATCACAATATCATCAGTCGAGATGTCACAAGCTTAAAAAGCCTACAAGAAGTAAGATCCCTTACCTCTCCACCCAAGTAAGAAAGATCACCAGAAGAAGTGAGAGCTGTGTCATGGAAGGCCGACCTCCCCAGGATCCGTACCATCTCCGGCTCCACCATGTGCTTCCCTCCCAAAATCTTCAAAATCGTCGTCTTCCCTACCAATTACAAACCAGAACAGAAATTTGCCCCTCAGGAACAGGTCAAGATCTGAGCTTTAGGAGGGACAAAGGGGTGAAGGGAGCACCGACCGGCGCCATTGGATCCGACAAGGAGGCAGCGGTCGCCGGCGCCAAGTGAGAGGGAGAAGCCCTCGATGAGCGGGGCAGAACCCGGCGGCGGGTGGCCGTCAATCCCGGGGTATGTGAAGCGGAGGTTCTTCACCTCCACCACCGGGTCGCTGCGCTCCTCTGCCATCGATCTTTCCTCCAGCTCACTACGTGAAGGGGGTTTTAGCTTTTACGAGGCGATGCAGAAGGGGAACCAGGAATCGCCATCGGCGGTGCTCATCGTTGCACGTTCTTCTGCTCGCCCGGAGTAGGCAGCGAACGACGTGGAGTTTCCTCGGCCGCCATCTCTACCCACCTAATGGCCTTCGTCTGTGGATGGCAAGGAGAAAAGTCACGCCATTGACGCGAGTACAAGGCAAGTCCGATGGTGGCGGACCAACTCGGCCCAATCCATTTATCCCTTGTCCGCTTGACTCAAGCCCTGCCGTCTTCGTCTTGATCCAACCCCACCCTACAAAAACGCAGGCGCTCTCCGCCATATCCTTTTACCCCGCTCGCGAGGCACAATTATCCGCCATCGGAATTGGATTAGAGGTCGAGCTCGCGAGAGCGGCCACTGAGCAGTGAACCTTCCCATGGCCACCCTCGCGCCCCACCAGTTCGCCGGGCTCCGGTGCCCCCCGCTCCCCTCACCCCTGCTGAGGCCGTCGTCCGCCGCGACCGCCAAGCAGCCGGCCAGGCCATCCTTCATCTCCGCTGCCGTCATCGCCGGCACCTACGCGCTTACCCCGGTCCAGAGGGAGCGGGAGAGCCTCAAGGAGATCTTCGAGGAAGCCCGCGACCGCTGCCGCACCACCCCCATGGAGGGCGTCGCATTCACCGTCGATGACTTCCACGCTGCGCTCGAGAAGTACGACTTCGACTCCGAAATCGGCACCAAGGTATCGACTTTATTTATCCTTTCTTGCGAATGCATTGGGTGCAGGCTTGTGGTGAGTTCAAGGCCTCGCATTTCTATCTCCTCTCTAGATAATTCATTGCGTACAAGCTTGTGGTGAGTTTAAGGTCTGGAATATTTTTTACCTTCTGGGAGATTGAACATGGATTTGGAGTAGATATGTGGCGATTGATAAAAATGTTTCATTTATCCGGAAAATAATATTGGGAACACCATTTAGTTCAAAATAAATGAAAAATTGCTAGAGAGATTGAAAAACCCTGGGAATCATTAGAGGTTGCTGATAGACATACTGTCAGGACGTTGCTGGTTAATTTCTGTTGGCCTTCATCTTTGAGTTTTGTTGGAAAGTTTTTTCTTTGTACTTGAACATCTTTGGTATAGTAGAATGTTCCTTGCAGCCCAAAAGGCTTGAACCATTAGCTTCTATGAGATTGGACTCAGATTTAAATGTCTACGATTTTTAATGAAATAACATTATGAATTGCATTCGAGTTGAAAGAAGTCATTGCTTTATGCTGGGAATCCTTGTATGTTGCTGTTTGGTGCGGTATATTAAACCTAGGAATTTGTGTTCCAGGTTGATTATTTTTCATCTGATGTTACTCTACTTAGAGATTAAAGAATTAATTGTCCTACTTACTTTGTAATGGTTTTTGAAATAAAATAATATATCAGTCTACAGTCACTCTGGACTGATTATTACACGTTGCTTGATTGAACAATCTTTTATTCCTTGTTTTTTTATTCTTAAATAATTTGAAAATGAAAATTCTGCAAGTTTGTTTATTTAGCAATTACCTGACCTTGTTCTTGGATTGTTGTGGAATCTACTATCATCTGAATCTGCTTGGTTGAGTGGTGTCAAAGACTTAATGGCACGATATAACCCTATATTTGAACCTGGCTATCATTGTCAATTTACCAAACTAGATGACTTATGTAAGCTGGCAAGTAACGTTTGTTGAATTCCAAACAATGTGCCCGGAACATCTTTCTGTGCATCTGAGTTTGTCTAGGTTGTATTCTTGAGTTTCCAAATTATTCAACCATGATAAGCCGGTTGTTACAAGCGCACTTGTGCTTTTGTTTGCAGATAGAATCTTTGCTTGCATTTGTTATCCTCATGTTTTTTTGTTTCCAGGTGAAAGGAACAGTTTTCATGACAGAAGCAAATGGTGCATTTGTCGACATAACAGCCAAGTCCTCTGCATACTTACCTGTTCAAGAAGCGTGCATCCACAAAATTAAGCATGTTTCGGAGGCAGGGATATATCCAGGACTGATTGAAGAGTTTGTCATAGTTGGTGAGAAGACTTCAGATGATAGCTTAATTTTAAGTTTACGGTCAATTCAGTATGACCTTGCATGGGAAAGATGTAGGCAGCTTCAGGCTGAAGATGTGATTGTCAAGGGTAAGGTGAGAAACATACTTCTGGAAATTCCAAGTCCTTTTTCCTTTCATTTTAGGGATCATTTATGGATGTTTAGCATGCTTGATGGTTTCTTCATCTTTTATCTCCCCATTGGGCCTATTGACATTTGGTGCCATTTGTTTTTAGCAACCACTGCCCATTGATAGTCCAGAAAAAGTATTTGAATATCTCTTGTTAGTTATTACCAATAACGGACACAAAAGAACTTCATATCACCATTATAGTATTTTTGAACCTTTCAGTTTTTCAGCCTTCCGTTTTAGCTCGTTTATTCTTTTTAAGTTTTGTAATTAATTCATTGATCAACATAAGTAGATACTATATGTCAATAAACAAGATTCCATTTCACTTTTTCGTATACACACAAATACCTCAGTAATTGTATGAATCCATTTTTATGTCTGCTTAGATCATTGTATATGGATAACTAGATAAACCAGTAAAAAGAGATGTGATGCATTTTAGTTTGACTAGGGAAATTGCAGTGTCAAAAGGCTCACAAACCAAGTGCTATTAGGACATAGAGCTCAATGCTGCATTCATTCATCTTGATTCTTTAGTTGTTCCATGCATTTTACATGCTGTATATAGTTCACAGTTCTGTGCGAGTCCAATTGGTACCAAACCAATATTCACAATATTGGCGTACCTTGGACGTTATATCTCCGCTCATTGTTCTCGAATAAGTACATTTTAACTTTTTAAAGGGTCATTATCTGAATCAATCACCTTCTAACACTTTGCTCCATTTTTCAATTTGATGTACTTACCAAATTTTGTTACCAAACAGGTTGTGGGTGGAAACAAAGGAGGTGTAGTAGCACTTGTTGAGGGTCTCCGTGGTTTCATTCCATTTTCACAGATATCAGTGGTTTGCTTTTTGACTTCACTACGTTTTTAACATTTATTTTTTCATTTTATTTACTATATTTTAACATCGTCAACGGAACCAGAAATCAACAGCAGAAGAACTCCTTGACAAGGAACTGCCGCTCAAGTTTGTGGAGGTTGACGAGGAGCAGTCGAGGCTTGTTCTCAGTAATCGCAAGGCCATGGCTGATAGTCAAGCTCAACTCGGAATCGGATCGGTGGTCTTAGGAACTGTGCAGAGTCTTAAACCTTACGGTGCCTTTATTGACATTGGTGGAATCAATGGCCTCCTACATGTCAGCCAGATCAGTCATGATCGCGTCTCTGACATATCCACAGTTCTGCAACCTGGGGACACCCTCAAGGTACTCTTATTTGTTATTTCTTCAACCTTCCACCTTTGCAGCCTTCTTCTTGTGCTTGTCTTACTGTAAATTTCCATGTGAAGGTTATGATTCTAAGTCATGACCGTGAAAGGGGCCGAGTGAGCCTGTCCACCAAGAAGCTAGAGCCAACTCCTGGTGACATGATACGTAATCCAAAGCTTGTATTTGAGAAGGTAGTACTTGTGCATGGATGTTTGCCTAACTTCATGATCTACAATCAGTGACTATTGATTTTTAACCTCATCTGCTCTATGCCCAGGCGGACGAGATGGCCCAAGTATTCAGGCAAAGGATAGCACAAGCCGAGGCAATGGCTCGTGCTGACATGCTAAGGTTCCAGCCCGAGGTAATCATTTAGCTCTTTCTTTAGAACCTTGTCGATGCTAAATTAGCAGTGCTTCATTTTTCGTGATTTCTATGCATGGATCACATAGTAGAGTCAACTAAGAGTTCTCTAGTTAGATCATCTTATAGTTCTCTAGAAAAAGAAAAGGTTTAGGGTTCTTGAATATGAACAATTATGCTGACTGCAACTGCTGCTGCTTCATCTGGGCAGAGTGGATTAACTCTAAATGCCGACGGAGCTTTAGGCCCACTCACGTCGGAATTGCCGGCCGAGGGCTTGGATCTGACGGACATCCCTGCAGCAGAAGAGTAAATAATGTTGTGCTACCCTTTTGATGTTTCACATATACTGGAGCTGCTTATGCAAATGCAACGTGTATTCATAGGGTCTTTCGCTGTTTCTTTGATATGTTGATCTACGTTGGATGGGAATGATATTTGTCGGGTGTTGAAAGGAATTTTTTTTACATCAACTCTTAGTTTCCCTCACTAAGGGGGTGAGAGGGTGTTTGATATGAAAAATATAGATCAAAAAATTCATTCAACTGAGAATATAGTTAAATGAAAATAAATTTATCTATTTAGTTGATTCAATATTCTAACATAAAATAAAAGTTATATACTAATTTTTTTCACTTAATTTGAAAGTTAAGTTTAATATGATTTTTTCCTGAAACTTTCAAACCACATAATCTATCAAACTGTAAAAGAGATTATCTATATGTTAAGTCAGAGTATTTCTATAAATTATGAAGTGAGTATTTCTATAAATTATAAAGTGAGTATTTCTATAAATTATAAAGGTGACAGGAAATGAGTGTTTGCAAGCCATTAATTGTCATATTTTTAACCTACAGTGGGTTAATGGGCAAATAATATCCTGATTTCTTAGCACATTGCGGTGAGAATATCCAACATTTTTTTCTGAAGAACTCAGATAATAAACATGAAAAAAAAGCGATATTGTTATAGTATCGTATTGAAACCAAACTAATGGTAGTTTTGATCGGCAAATAAAAACAGCAGTACACCTGCCTTCTCAAAATAAGATTAATAATCACACTCAAATAATCGATTGGCTTATTTTTTCTTAACTACAAAGAAATACAAGGTTCTCATTTCCTCCATCTCTCCCTTGTGAGGTTGTAATCTGCACTTTTAATACTCAAGCAGATCTTTTCTTCTTCACAAACTTTGCAATGATGGCATTATCTCCTCATTACAAGTTTTTTAAAAAAATGTGGTATTTACCCAATCAAAGACCAATATGGTCTGCCTCAACGTAACCTCTCTAGCTTCTTATCTTCATTTCTGGGACTCTGTATTTTGGTTCCATGGTGATCTTGCTCCCAGATATGCTGATGATGATCGAGTTACACCAATTACCAAAAGAATGTCTTAACGTCTCTGCATCTTCATTTCTGGCTATTACAGTTTGCACTTCGGTTTTAAAAGCTGATGATGATCGAGTTACAGCAACCTGTCCCCTCTGAAAAAGTTGAGCGACCTGCCATAAGAATGACCTGTGCCCTTTGCTGCATCTTCATTTCCAGACCTTTCTGGTTGCGGTTTGGTTTCATTTTGATGTTGCTCTAGCATATGTTGATGATGATCAAGATACAGCAACTTGCCATAAGAATGCCATGAGCACTGCACTGCAATCTTCATTCTGGGCATTGTCTTCTGGTTTCATGGTGATGTTGCTCTGGAAAGGCTCATGATGATCAAGTTACACCAACCTGCCATAAAAATATCTTTGAGCTCTCTGCATTCTTATTTCTGGCTTATTTCGGCTTGCACTTTGGTTTCAAGGTGATGCTGCTCTGGAAAGGCTCATGATGATCAAGTTACACCAACCTGCCATAAAATTATCTTTGAGCCCTTCTGCATTCTTATTTCTGGCTTACTTCGGCTAGCACTTTGGTTTCACGGTGATGTTTTATGAGAAAGCTTACGATGGTCAAGTTAAACCAACCTGATAGGAATTGTCTTGAAGTCTCTGCAGCTTCATTTCTGGCCATTTCTGTTACCAACAGTAGGAAACTTTTAGGGTTGGTTTGGGATTATGGATCAATATCCCTGTGACACAAGGAATCACAAGCAATTACTATGATAGCATAGCCATATTTATACAATGAAATGTCCTGCTTCAGGAAACATAAAACCTTTTTCTTAATAAAACTATTTTGAAGGACAATTCTACTTATAAACTATCAGGGGAGCATGTCAACCATCTTTTGTCAGGGCATATTCAACAGTGCAAACCAAATGTGTAAACTAGCTTGATATTTAAATTGGGATTTTGTAGATCATTAAAACTTGCAATTTTCAGATTAGTTAATCCGATAGTAGATCTCTTCACTTTGTTACTAGATACATTCATATGATGGAACGATGTTATTGCTATATCAAGTACAGTCACAGCCCCAAAAATAAGCACATTTTAAAGCAATATACAATATATTATATATAAATTCGTATATGCAATCAAAATTAATCGATACTAATTCAAATAGATCTCAAGGTTTTTATCTAGTCTAGTTGACTCATAATTAATATAATTTTTTTTACTACAATGTGAATTTTTATAGATACTGTTGCCACGTTCCTTAACCTTCTCTGGTAGAAGGTAAGAAACTTCAGACTCTAGTCCCTGAATGTTTATCAGGACAAAAATTGTTTTAGCTGCAAAGCCTAGAATGGAACAAAAGGAAATCACCTTCAGTTGAACATTAGACTCATACAAGTTCCTTAACATATGCAAGACTAATGCCGACATGGAACATCTTGGACATGGCTTTTCATATTCAAGAAGCGGTGGTCCTCAGCCAGTTTCGGTCAGGGACACAAACCCACCCAATTGCTATAATTTGTTTGTGATTATGTCTGGAAAAATATTTATATGCATGTCAAGAAGACTTTCACGGTTTAGGATGATCAAGAGACAAAAGATAAATGGACCTTAAGAAGTTGCTTAACATGAAAAATATAGGTAAGAGCACTGTTAAACCAAAAGAATTTAAACTTAACAGAAAGCTTTCTACTGTGCATCTTTGGCACAAAACATCATCTAATTGGGACAATTGCCTAAACCATGCAGGAAAATGAACATCAATAAGGCATTACATGCTAGATAGAATATGACATATTATCCTGGCATAATATCTAAGCGTGGACACGCTGATTATCAAAGACAAACAAAGCTGTCATTTCTTCATTTGTTTTCTTATACTAGTGATAGAACAGCACCATTAACTAAAATCTTATAAAAAGTATGAGTTGTTAAATTATATTGCTTTATATCTTACTACTATTCACCATGTATGTGATAAACTGCTCAGGGAGGCCAGAGGTTGAACCTGATCAATATTGTTGTTCGCAACCAATCCATAAGAGCATAGAGTTCTCATTTCAATATGCTGTCCCATAAAATACGATGCATTATAAACGCAGCTTCTCCAGCCGAATCAAGATTGAAGCTTCTCAGGTACTGCATAACAAAAGAATATATAATTATTAGAACCGTAAGCACGATGAAAGTTTATCCCAGGAATGAATGTTCCCTACTTATGTGATTTTTTTAAAATAATTTAGAACATGATTTTATTTTTCTTGGTGATTCCAAATGTTCAAACGGATACCTTCTATCTGTGCCCTTGGACTTAGCTGCAGCTATCAGCCTTTCAGAAATAGCGCTGTCAAGAGTAAATCCTTTTTCCATCATATGCTCCCAGATTCTACAAGCCAGGACAGACTTTCTTTCCTTAAGAAGTCGTCTAATCAGTATATTGTATGTCACTCCATCAGGGGTTACTCCATTATTGCACATATCCTCATATAGATTAATGGCTTCGTTTATTTTAGATGCTTTCAACAACCCATTTATGAGAGTGCAATAGGAAACAACATCATGGGAAATCCCTTTGTCAACCATGACAAGAAAATATCCATGAGCAGCTTCTATATTGCCCACTTCACAGAGGTGGTGCAATATTGTGTTGTACGCACCAACATCTGGACGCACTCCAGCCACAAGCATCTGGTCAAAGAGCTCCTGAGCTCGAGCCGCATGTCCAACTCTAAAGAATCCATCAATTAGAGTAGTAAACGTAATAGCATCTGCACGTATTCCTTTAGAACTCATATCTTCGAACAGCTTAAGTGCAGTTCCCATTTTTCTCACCTTGCAAAATGCATTGATAACAATGTTGCAGGAAACCACATCACACAACCCGTTTACCTCCATGTAACTGGTAAGAAACTTATATGCCTTCTCAAGCTGGTTCGCTTTGCAAAGACCCTTTAGTAGCTGATTGTAACTATACGTGTCCGGACTTATTCCACTTGATTTCATCCCTTTAATCAACTTCCCTGCTTCATGCAGCATCTGCCGATCGCAGTAATGATTCAGGATTATGTTACAAGTGACTAAGTCAGGTTTGCACCCATTTCTTTGCATGAAAGATAATATGGCTTCAGCCTTTTTGACTTGACCAGCTCTGCAGAACCCACTTATAATAGCATTGTAAACTGAAGCATTCAATTCGATGTTCATCTTTATCATTCCCATCATGAGCTCGTAAGCTTCTTCAACTTTCCTATCATTACACAAACCAAAAATTAACGAACCACACGCGACAACATCTGGCCTTAGCCCCCTCTTTAGCATTTCATACCACATTTCTAAGGCAACAGAGAAACTTTTAGCAGAGCACAAGCCATTAATGACTGTTGTAAAGGTCACAACATCAGGCTCTCTTCCTTTCTTGATCATAATCTGCAAAACCTCCAAAGCATCTTCCAACCTGTTTTGCTTGCATAAGCTATTTACATATATATTATATGCCCAGAAGTCTGGGACAGAACCTATCCTATCCATGTCTATCAAAAGCTTCTCAACAAAGAGAAGATTATTCACACACAGACCAGAAATGAGTCTGGAGTAGGTAAAAGAGCTGAGAGTAAATCCCTCAGGAGCCATCCTATAATAGTATTCTTCTGCAATATCAAAACAATTATACTTAACTAGTACGCCAATAAACTTGTTAAAATCAACACTAAAAACCCGGCAGCCTGATGCAACCATAGCTTCAAATGTATCGATTGCCATCTTTATCTGGCCTGACCGAACGCAACCTGAAATTATCATCCGATAAATGGTGCGGTGCAACGAGACGCCGCTGCACTCTGCTACTCCCAAAAACTCTGACAGGATGCCAAAATTTTGATCTTTCCTCAGCAAAGAGATGAGAGTCTTGACGGTGACGAAATCAAGCTCATAACCTGGCTGGGATTTGGCCCACAGAAAAAAATCGTAAGCCGTCTGGGAATCCGACAGATTCTTCAAAACTTGATTAACAATATAGCTATTCAGCTCAATATTGAGACTCCGCAGCTCCTTCTCCATCGACTCCGACCACCTATCACTACTTCCCAAAACTCTTAGGATCCGAAAGGAAGACTCAAGGAACGCATGCGTCCGCGGCTTAAACTCGACCAACAGTTTCCTGCAGGCAACCGAGGCACACCGGCGAGCTGGGGTAGCCCGAGCACCGAGCAGGAACGAAGGGATGAAGAGGCAGGATCTCGGGAGGTGCGCATCGCACCTCCTATCCAAAAACATAATAATACTTCTCTCGGGGAGATTTCGTCGAACGGGTTGTGGGGATGTCCTCCCGCCGAACCATGAAGAGGTTCAAGCCGAATGGATCAGCGCGGAGGGGCGGAGAGGCCGGAGGGCGGCGCGGGGAGAGGACTGCAGAAGAGATCGCACCGCGCCTTTTGGGTTCGGATTCGACGCGGCGCCATTTGGATAGAGGGAGAGGGAGAGAGTTGGAAGGAGGTGATCGGCGCTCGCAGGGCTGCGCAGGGTTTAAAGGGAAGCGGTAGCCGGCCGCCTTCCTTCCTTCCCTTCACAATTGGAATTTACTTGGGCTCTTTTAATTTGGGCCCTCATCCATTTGATACAATAATTTTCGAATCATTTTTTCTTTTAAATAGAGATTGGCCCTTCCTTTTGTTTTTAAAAGCAACGGTGTTTTCTCTCCTCTCTTTCTTCAGCACCTCCATTTTGTGTGCGACGCTTGGAACTCATCATGTGGGTTGACGTGATCACATTTTTCGACCTACCTTAATCCGTATGATTCATTTCATTTCGACATGTTTTCATTTCTCCTCAATCATGCGGTCACCATAATTCTCATATATATATATACCTAAAGTTTTGTCAGAATTGACTTTTACAGATGATGTGGCGCCACACGGAGTTCGCTGGCTGCCACGTGTGTCGAAAGAATATTTGGGTAGATTCGACGATAGAAAGTCAACATATATATAAAAAGATAAAAAAGAAATAGAAGGAAGCGTGTGGATTAGAAAGAATCGGTTGGTACGTAATGTTGACGGTGGTGGTTTTTTAACGGAAGAGGAGAGGAAAAGAGTTGGAACGGCGAGTCACCAACATATAATTAATTAAGCGTGCGAATAAAACTTAATTGTACGCCTCACACTTTGCGGATTTGCGCGCATGCACGTGAAGTGAACTCAACTAGCAAATCAGTCTGTATGTATATATATATATATAGAGATGGATGGATGGATGCAGTGGATAAGGAGGGAGTGCTCGGTGGAGGATGATGAGATGGATGGCTACATCACTTTGCTTTATTTTGAGCTAAATATATATTTCGTAAATTATTTTTTATACTTAAAATATATATAATAATTACATATTTTTTTAAAAAAATTAATGATATCTTCTGTCGGTGTATATGTATATATACTTTATCATCAAGATATAAAGGTACTTAATTTTATACGGTATTTTTCATGAGAAGAGGAAGGGAAAGATATATATATATATATATATTGGTGTGGGTGTCACCGGCGAACGAACCAAGATAAAATGTAAAAAGTAGATGACATACTTACCGGTCCGTATCCTATTAAGTCAAAGTCAAATGTGCCCAAAAAATTTTATCCTGTCCAACCCATGAAGCTGCCATTGGAGGAAGGATCCAGGAAGCAAACTATGCATGCTTTGAGTTTTTTAATCTTTTCTTAAGAAAAAGACAAACTTATAATATCTCCTTATATATATATATATATATGTATAAGGAGATATTATTTTAGGAATTTTGAGGTGCTGGGTTATATTTTTAGCAAGCGGTTGAATTAAGTAGGAGCTTTGTGCACGCCCATACACTGCACGACAAGTCAAAAGGTTGTCTCAAAATAATAAATTAAAGAAATGATCGTTCGTTGACTTGAGGGCTGCTTCGGTCAAAGGAAGGTTCGTATATCGTATGATCTAACCACATCATCAGCAGATTAATTTAATTAAAAACAACAGCAGCTTCTTGTGATGAATTGTTTTTTTTACTTCCTTCTTTCTTTCTTTAAAACTAGACAGCCCAACGACATGTAATGTAATATTATACCTACGTCCACCTGATCCCTCGCCGTACGAATTTGTCGCTGCTCATCATCAGTGTAAAGGTTAATTTTAAATTAACTGCACTTCCTACTTAATTAGACATTCACAATTGATTAGACCACCTATTCACAGTATACCCTCAACTTGAATCCGACTATGCCTGGCACAATCCTTTAAGACCATACTAGATATGGCTCAGCTAGATAACACATATAGTACCAGGCCACGCTATAACTCAATGGTACGACATGACCTAACACAATATCGTGTCGTATTTGGTATGTGCCACCCCTTTCTTTTCCTTCCTTATACGCACGATATGCATCTTTTTCTTCGTCTCCTTCATTTTTTTCTTTATAGCCTAAGTTGTGCCTAGCACGACCAGCTGCCTATCGATCGTGCTAGGCATGATCAGACCAGACAATACATGTCATGTTGGGTCATAACTTAATGACTCTTCCCCCTTGTTGACTCCTCCTTCCTTCTATACCTGTACACCCTGCATGAGCTCTTCCCCCTTGTTGTTGGCCCAAGCAGACTTATGTTGAGCCGACACGATACATCAATAGTGACATGCCTCGTATTATGTTAGATGGAGCGGAGCGTTGTGACTTTCACACCTGTCATGACAGCATCTATGCATCAATAAATGTTAGCCTAAGCAAGAGCTAGTTTTTTTTAGAACTCTATGAGTCTTGAACCCAAGACCTCACATAATCTCCCGTATAGAACTTAGTTGCTCTAACCAGATGATGTACACTTTGTGTACTAAGCAAGAGCTAGTTGAATGCATGACTTAGCTTTCTATTCATATAAATATTAAAGATTAACGATGCTATATAAAACTAAGTTTTTTTAAAAAATATATGAAGATTTTTAAAAATTATAAGAATAAACCTATTAATTATTAGAATCATCGCATGTGCATATCATATCAGTCTTATTTGCATTACCAAAATTTATATTTCATAAAAATTATTTTCAAGCATATATATATATATATATATATAATAGAAAAGTACAAGTAAATATAACTATACATTCTCAGCCTTATTCACTATGCCACTTTAACATGTGATATAATTATAATATCAATTGACAAAAAAGTCCCTTGAAACAAATATCTCATCAGTGGGATTGTCTCGTACAAAGTTAGCTCCCTCAAGCAACTAATTATGCCTGCCTATTAATTATTACTGGCCGTCAGAAGATTTTAAGTGTTCCAATGTACTTGAGGGGGCACATAAAGGTAATTTTTTTATATAAAAAACACAAAAAATGACTCCTTTTGTTTGTTAGTTAAATAAATTAATATAACAAGTAGAGAGAGAAGGAAAAAAATCGATGGCAAAATACTTTTTAACATAAAGAATAATATCTTATTTTTGTCTTGCACTCCACATTAATTTTAAACGCTTCCTAATCATGATGCCATCACATCCCTTGGAAATCAACTAATATATATGCATATTTAATATAATAAAATTGATTTAAGTGTTACAACAAAGCTCAATGTGTCTTCTTCAAAAGCACAAAGCATTATGCTTTAATAAGTACTACAAAACCCTCCACTATAGAAGCAAAAAGTTCATCCTTCCTATTAATTTATAAAAAATAAATAAAGAAGAGAGAGAAAAAGAAAGATCACAACTCATATGCATTAGTTTAAGGAAGCATGCCCCAAGCATTCAACTAGATTGAGACACTTAATCTAAACACAAAGAGGTGGCTGGCACTCAGTTAAATATTGCCACCTTTGTTAAAAGTGTGCATGCTAAGTGGCACATTTCAACTAGTCATTAACTAGCAACACATTCAAAAGGCCACCTTTTCAATCTCTCATCCTTTATTTTCTTCATCCTCTTCTTCTTCTTAATGGTAAAGTTAGGATAAAGCTAACAGCAAAAACATAAACATGAACTCAAATACTGAGTGAGAACTTGCAGGTTTCTGCAACAACAAAAAAAGGCTACCACTGAATTCTCCCTCATGTCCAAATGCTTGGCAGAGAGCATCAAAGGGGGATGTAATAATTACAATAATAATTGCTGTGCGTTTGCAATCAACCACTGTTTTCAATGAGGTGGAATTCTTGGTGCATGAAGAGGATGAAAAGTCCATGCCAATCACTTGACATTCTAATGCACCATGCCCAACTTTTTCAACCCCAGAAATTGAATCAAGCTCACTGCCATCATTGGCTTTCCTTCATCCACCTCGGCTGCTGCTGTTGTTGTTAGTTTGAAGAGAAAGCAAAGTCAAAGAGCAGCAGATGTTCCAAGACTTCCTTTCTACCTTTATTTTTTTCTCTAATAGAGTTACATTTCATGTTTAGCCCCCCTTTCCTATCATTTTATTTAAATATCATCCTTGTAAAATATTCTTTAGACAAGCAATTTATTTTTCCTTTTAATTAAGTTTATATTATAGTGTCAGTCTCTGTAGTATTAAAATATAGGAGAATATATTATTATTAAACTATAATATAGGATTTATGTAATTTATTCTAAGGTATTGTTAAAATTAGTGCAGTTATTAAGTAAATTTTGTTTTAGAAAATTACTAAAAGTAAAAAATTATAAGGAAATACTCCTATACAGTAATTAAATCTAAATTTTATCTTTATTATAATATATATATGCCCATTGAAGCTCTATCTTTCATCCTTGAGTTAGATGGTTATTAAGTAAATTTTAGTTTTAAAAATATTAAAAGTAAAAAATATAAGGTTAAAGTAGTTAGTGCTATTTTTTAAAAGATATTATATTAATTTTACCAGTTTAAAATGATAAAGAAATGTAAAAAATAAAACTCAAATGAAACTAAAAGTAAACAAAGTAAATAAAATAGGAGCTTGAACAATACGGCCATCAACTGTGCTTCACCTAGTTAGCTGAACTGTGTTATATCTAATTAGAACGGTAAAAATGTATCGAAAAGTTGTGGGTTTAATACTTATTAGTAGGTTAAAAGGCTAAAGTAGGTAGATGGATAAGAAGGAGAAAACTATAGGGTCAAAATTGAAAATGTAGAATTGTTTTTTAAAAGGTGAAAGCCTATTCTTTTGGCTTTTAAATGGCTTGAGGTAGCGTCTTTGCGGCTGCCTCTCTCTTCTTCCTGTGACGTGTTCGATTTCTTCTGGCTCTCGATTCCTCTATTTAAACACCTCCCTCTTCAATCCAACAGTTTCCAAGCCGAATCCCCAATCCCCACCACCACCACCACCACCACCACGCTTAGCTCCTCCAGGATATGTCACCTGCTTCGAGCGCAATGGAGGACACGGACCTGCGGAGAGGACCTTGGACTGTGGACGAAGACCTCGCGCTGGTGAACTACATCGCCGCCCATGGCGAGGGACGCTGGAATTCCCTCGCCCGCTGTGCAGGTTCGCCCCCACTATCTGACGATGGGATCGGTAATTGACCGGAGCTTGGAGTTCTCACGGTGCCTGGTTTTGTCGTCGCAGGTCTGAGAAGGACGGGTAAGAGTTGCCGGCTCCGCTGGCTCAACTATCTCCGCCCGGACGTCCGCCGCGGCAACATCACGCCGGAGGAGCAGCTCGTCATCCTCGACCTCCACTCCCGCCTCGGCAACCGGTGAGCATCCGCACGCTGCCGACGGCCATCAATCCCATTCTGTATATATTTTGGTTTTTTTTTTTCCTCATTGGGGAATTCCGTCGAGCAGGTGGTCGAAGATCGCGCGTCACCTGCCGGGGCGCACCGACAACGAGATCAAAAACTACTGGCGGACGCGCGTGCAGAAGCACGCGAAGCAGCTGCGGTGCGACGTCAACAGCGAGCAGTTCAAGCACATCATGCGCTACGTCTGGATCCCGCGCCTCGTCGAGCGGATCCGCGAGGCGGGCAGCGCTCCGCTTCCTTCCCCGCAGCCGCCGCCGCCTGCGGCGGCCGCGGCGACGGAGCCGGCGGCGCCGCTTCACCCGAGGCTGGAGCACTCGTCGTGTTCCCACTCGGGGGAGTCGCTGGAGACGACGACGCAGCTGTCGTCGCCGCCGCCGGCCTCCGCCGAGAGCTTCGGGTGGGTGGAGGAGGCGCAGCTGGGGAGCCCGGGCGGCGGATGGCTGCTGGAGATGGAGCAGACCGGGTGGGGGGAGAGCTTGTGGAGCGTGGAGGACATCTGGCTGCAACAGCAGCTCTGAACTCGAAGAGCGAAGAAGACGACAAACTCTCGGCGTCCGAAGAAACTAAAAGAATACGGATCGAAGAAGAGAACGAAGAGGGAAAAAAAAAAGTAGAAGAAGTGGAGAAATAGAAAAAAAAGCGTATTGGAAAAAAATCTTTTTCTCCCATCATTTTCTTCTCCTCCTTTTTTTTTTCTTCGTCGACATAATTAATTCTTTGTAAGAAATATTTTATATACGCAGATAAATAAATAAAACTGTGAATAGCTATTTTTAGTTAGTGTAACAAATACATATAATTATAATATATAGAGAGAAAGAGAATTCCGTTATATATCTGATAACTCGAATGACGGAACTGATGGCTGACGAACAGTTAGCTAACCTGGGTCATTTATGGAAATTGGACGAATGATTCGTCGCAGTCTTTTTTCCTGTACGAGTTAAGAAATCTTTTTAAAGCAGACGACGACTTATATTCGATTTCATTTAATTTGGGGAAAAAAAAATCCAAAACCCTAAAGCCGGACTTGAGTCGAGTTAGGTGCATCGATTTCGGACGCGGATTGAAATGGAGGAGAAATGATGACGGTAATTGAAATATTATCTCAAGCAATAATTGCTCGTTAGGAGCGGGCGTAGATTAATTAGTCAGTGGAAGTCCCCATCCGCATCCTCCTCCTCATCGGTTGGCTTAGCTTGGTTTAAATCTTAATGGATAAGTCTCTTTCTTTTTACCATTTATTGTATTATAATAATAAATTAGTTATTGGCAGCTCATATATAAATTAGCTATTGATTTAATTAAATTGGATAAACATATATTAATAAATAGTTATTAGCAGCTCATATATGTAAATTAAAAAATAATAAAAATTAGTGTAAAATTCAAGCTTACTAAATTTAAAATAAAATATTTATAAAGTTGATTCAAATAATTGAACTCTATATAAGAGATCTCTCTAAATGATAAACTCTCGTTACACTAGGTGACAGAAGATGTTAGATGTTAGGTACAGCTGTACGTAATAAAACTTATGATCACTAACTATAAATTATATCTTAATTATATAGTATAATCAAATATTTTTTTTTTAATTTATATTAAGTATAAGAGACTACACCATCTTATTCAACGTAAGACGGTACTTATACCTCACAAAAATAAGACTACTTTAGATTAAATTGTGAAATATTGTATTGACGTATGTTTATCTTAATTATATATCTAGGTTAAATAAATATTTTTAAAATATTAAGTTTATAATTAATCTATGTTCGTAAAAAAAAAGAAAAAACGTATAATATCACACTGACGGTCGGTTGGCCACCGTGCAAAACTCTCCAACTTAAATTATCACATTCTCTTTCACCAACATTACCAACGTATAAAAAATAATATCTTAAAACTTTAAATACTTGGTTACATATATAATGATGTAAATGGCATCAACTATCACTGCATGTGTGCATATTTCTACATCTACAATTAATAATTGATAATTTAAGGTGCGTGGTAGGCGGCAATGATGACCCCTCATTTAAGGGCTCCACATGACATGCATGCAGATGAGAAGCAAAGCGAGCAGCAAGCAGCGTATATAAACTTAATCACATCACAAGCCCATGCTTTGCTAGCTATAACCCGAACGCCAAATTAATCGCCCCTTATTTAATTAAACGATCAATCCACCCACAGCTGAGATCACGATCGTACACAATGTGAAAATGAGCCATGCATCGACGGACTTTCTCGAGTAATTAACTAATCTTAAAATGTCGGCTTTTTGGCGAAACCCAACAAATACGCGCATATGGAATTTTGCCTAATTTAAGGATAAATATAATACGCCGACGGAGAGCCCCAACCACAAGTCTTCGGGACGCGTCATCGGGCAGCCTCGACGCGCCCCCCCTGCTGGCGCGCACGGCGGCGGGCGGCGGACGACGCGGGAGGAGGCCTCCCGCCACGTAACGAGGCGGTCAACGCCACGCGAAGGCGCCACCGGCGGTCGCGCAGACGGTCAACGTTGACCCCCCAGCCGAGAGGTTTTGTTTTGAATTTATAATTGTTTTTAAAAAAATGCGGATAAGGGTGAGAGGAGGTGTGAAAGAAGCACCGAAGACGTGTCCCCATCGATCCGACCCTGCATGCGCAGGTAAAAGTCGTCGTCGTCGTCGCCGTCATGCCGCCGTTAAAAAGTTTGCGTAAGATGGTTGGATTAACCAAGTGACGAGGACAATTACAGGGACGGTTAGCTAACCATGCATGTATGTGTGTGTATATATATATATAGGCGGCGGCTTTGCAGTGGGAGGAGTGCAGAAGAAAGCATTCATTAATTCCCCACAAGCAAGAAATTAACCTAATTAATTCCACCACTGGCGTTATCATACGATGTCATGCCGCTCTACGTGCTTTTTGCCCGTTTAAGACGGAGAAGGGTTGGATCACCTAATTATATTCCGATTCATCTTTAATTCTTGGAAACCATGCGAGCCATGAGTTTTATATGTGGTTATTGTGGAGCCCTCCTAAAACAGATATATATATATAGATAGATAGATAGATAGATTTTAACTGTTCATCTCCAAAATAAACTAAGTTTAGTTTTAAGGGATCGAATGAATATACGTAGGCATGCGTAGCTTTCCTTTGCCGAATTTTTCTCGCTGCTGGTCGTTCGATTAATTGTTTTCCTTTTGATTCATTTAATCGTCCAAATTAAATGGACGGAGGACTTCCGTCTTGATTGGATCATAAATCAAATGATAAAGTCCCTAATTAATCTGCATCTGCACCTTTATATGTATATTAATGCACGGCTTCAGTATGACTCACGGTCGACGCTGCAACGATACTCACTATGAGGAGAGAAGAGAGTGGAAAGGTATTAAAGAATAATTTTGGAAACGGGGCAGATTGAATCCGTAGGGCGCTGCCCATTAAAATCTTTCACCCTTCATACGAAGAAGACGTGAATTGAGAGGAGAGGAGGTGGTGGTGGGCAGGCAGGCAGCTCAGAGTAAATGCATGTGGAGCATTATGATTGCAGATATAAAGCGGGCAGCAGCGTTGGAGAAGAGGAAGAGATGAATGATGTCGAGCGAGGTGGACAAAGAATAGTGCTGCTGCTGCTGCATGCATGCAATGCAACAGCACAAACCAAGAGCAATAATTAAACCCTACAGCATTAGCCTCACTTCCAATCACAACTATATATATATATATATATATATAGCCTTTAAGGAACATGCATCAAAACTGGTCCATCCATACCCCCATGCGTGCGTGAGGATATAAACAATTCAACACACACGCACACACCTACCATCATCAGCTTCACTTCACTTCATCATCATCTCATCTCCTCGTGGCTAATGGCAAAAAAAAAAAGGAGGTTAAGGAGCATGTGGGTTTTTCTTTTTAATAGTTTTTTTTAACATAAAATGTCAATTAGACCTATGTTTAGATTAAAATTGAGCTTACTAACGTTAGAATTGACTATTTCTTTTCTCTATTTGAAATGTCGATAAATACCCGTGATCCAATGCAACAGGTATTTTAAATTGATCGATTTATATGAATTATTAATCTTTAGCAAATAGGGATACCCGTGGTGTTGTTTTCTTTAGTTATTCACCTAAATAATTAATTTAATTATAGCTAGAGAAAGCAGGCATTATCGAATAGGCGGAGACTCCCACAAATGAAGCTACCAAATGATGAGGAGAGGAACTTTATACAATAAAATTCTTTACTAATATATTCCAGACCATCATATATCACGGCAGTAGCAAGAAGAAGAACATAGGAGAATAACAGATAGCCTCATACTGCATATAAATAAATGATTCCCACACAAAGCAATCAGCATCCATGGAGGGAGGAGGGGAAACAGTGTAAGAGCTCAGGAGGGACGGTGAAGGATAGAGGGGCGAGAGGAGTTACCAGAATACATAAATATAGTTTAAATTGGCTCACAGGTGATGAAAAGATGCGTCCCTTGGAAGGGAGAAGAGGCTGGGTCTTACAAGGTCAAGAAAAGGCCTTCCAAGGTCAAGAACAACAGCACGGCGAATTAGATTACTGCTACTCGGAGGAGGGAGAAGACGAAAATAAAGGAGGAAGAAAAGCTCGTACAGGATGGCGCCAGGTAAAAAGCTAACGTGAGAGATCTACCGACATCGTCTTCTGATCTTGATGATCTTGGCGTTGAATCCACCTTCCAGCACTGTCGGTGGTGATGGAAGAAGCTAGCAACTCCATGGCTTCACTGCAATATTGAAAAAAGATGGGGCTTTAGAAGAAGTGGATGAGGAGGAGATCTTAAGCGTAGATAGGTCTCTCCAACTCTCCTTAAACCCTAAGGGAGGGGGTTTGGTGTTTCTGAGCAAAAATGATTTAAGTAAATATACGCACCTAAAAGCTAAAACCACACCAAGCTGATGGAGAGAGAGCGAGCGAGCGAGGAGGAGGGAGGGGCAAAAGGGATCGATGGAGTGAGTGGCACTGCTACTCCTCATAGGGAAGGTGGAGGTTTTATAGCAGCATGGAGGATGGGGAAAGAAAGGGTTTTAAAAAAGGAAAAGAAGCTTTCAATGCTTGCACAAGTCTGATGCGATTTCTGTCACTCCACTCAAAGAAAGAAAGAAATAAAGAAAGATTTGAATTCTGTGCCTTTAATTTCCACTCTCCAGATGATGCTTGAGGGAGATATAAAAAAGAACGAGGGTTATTTATTATCAGAAAGATAAAGAAGGGATTAATCATGCAATCATGTACAGTTAGATGATGTTTTTGAATCTGGTATTCTTTTTTTTTTCCCCCTTTGTCTGTAGGCTTATAACATGTGGGAATTGTAGCGCTTAATTATATAATCTTAAGTTTGAGACATATTATTATTGATATGTTCAGGTAGGTTATGCTGTTCAGAATGGGTTAACTTTTTTTTTTCTCTTATAAAAAAAATTAAATTACTCCGACCTGCTTCATTTAATTAGCATTCATTTAATTGTTCCGGATCAATTTATGGCCACTCTTGAATACTGACTGCGTAGGTAATCAATTATAGGTATATCGAGTAATTATTATTAACTCATCAGTTAATGTGGTCGTCCTCGATGCCATGCTCCTGCTGCATTCATTATATCCTGCTGAGTTGCCTGAAGGAAAATCTTCCTCCTTGGCCAAGGATATCTTTTCCTGTTGTACTCCTAATTAAATCTCATTTACTTTTTACTTTGCGCATCATTGGCTCTCACTCTAATTACTTTACCTACCCTATAATTGTTATTCCATGAATTCTGACTCCTTCTTTTGCAGCATTCCTCTTCTTCTTCTGATCTCGCAATGGCTTAAGAATGACAGCAAACGTTTGACGCATCAAATTCATATAATTATATAAAAAAATATTTATAAAGATGGATTGTGCAAGTATAATTTAATATTAATTGTAGGTTTATGACTAAAACTTTTAAAACAAAATAAAGAAAATCTTATTGGGCCACATAAAGTTAAAAATAATATCATTCACTAAATCTAGTTAAAATAATTGAATTTTATACGGAAGAATCATAAGGTATTGAATGGTATTGAGTTCAAAACTCATTAAGTTCTAAAAAAGTCTTTTTTACTTGCGATGGAGTTGGGTTGAACCATGTAGCATCGATGGGGAAATTGACCATACAAGCATTAAATACGAAAATAAGAAGAATAACTAAAAGGATAAGGAAAAAATAATTTTTATTGTTGTTAATACTGATCATTTACAATTTAAATAAGAGCACTTAATCTCAGATATAACTCATTTGCCTTCGGATTTATAAAAAAATATTTTATAAAAAAAATGCATCGGAATTGTAGCAGATTAAAAATTTTCTTTTCTGCCAACCGAGTCAACTTATGATCAGCAATCACAGTATTTTACAAAGCAATTTTTTCTGGTCAAATCAAATTAAGTGCTAATCCGTAATCCAAGGTAAATAAATAGACAGCTCATTGAATTCATGGGAGTTAAGTTTTGGCTTTAGTGAATGAATGATAATGGCAATAATAATAATAGTGTATGGTCGTATGGTCTGCAAGAATATGTTTGTCAGTGGTTTTAATTATTTCTCTGCAGTAATAATGAATGAATGCACGCAGTGCAGTGCAGTACCATCATCCGCTGACTGCTGCTGCAACTCTTCAGCCAACAACGACTGCACCAGAGACCACAGTTTTTTAAATTATACATATAATACTTTGAATTAAAAAACAAAATGATAAACATCTGTAATGATACATGCCGTAAAATTGAGGAACGACACTCTCATTTTCTCCTAAATGTTTCACACAAACTTGCGATCCAAATAGAGATCAAGAAAAAGAACTCAAATGAATCTTCACTTTGTAGGCTAGAAACAGTTCATTATCAGAGGACTGGAGATAGATTCCCCTCGTGTCTGTTCGAATCAATCACCAGACTGGAGATAGATTCTTAAAGAATGTTATAGGTTACTGTAATCACCAGAAGTCTGTGCATGAGCATAAACCTTGCCTGAAGTGGTGGAACCTCTGCCGGTCTCTCACGATGATTTCCCGCTGATAAGCTCTAGAAATGATTTTTGCCGCCTCATGGCAGTCGCTGCAAATCCTCAGGTTCTTCATTATTCTGATCGGCATTGGTGGAGATGTGCTGATAAGGCCAAAGGCAATGGCAAGCTTCTCACTGTGCCGACACAGAGTAGTTTCCTTCTCTTCTTCTTCTATGTCGTAGGCGACGTCGGTGATGTCTGGTTGATAGCCTTCCATTTTCAGTCTTTGAACCATATCCTCTAGCATTTCGTCAATTTTTTCGATCTGGGGATGAGTTCTATCGCCTGCTAAAAATTCATGTACCACACCGTTTGATTCTATCATGCTGCAGCCCGGCACCTTCATGACCCCTCGTTGTCTCATCATACCTCTGAGCTTCATCACATCATCCCATTTCCCCCTTGAAGCGTATATGTTCGCCAGCAATACGTGGAACCCATCATGCTGTGGTTCGAGCTCGATGAGCCTTTTGCCTACTCTTTCTCCTACTTCAACGGCGCCATGCTTCTTGCAAGCACCTAGGAGAGCACCCCAAGTAGCCACATCTGGAGTCATAGGCATGCTCTCCATGAGCTCTTCAGCCTCTTTAAGCAAGCCTGCACGACCAAGAAGATCGACCATGCAACCGTAGTGTTTAACATTCGGTTGAATCCCGTAAGTCTGCTGCATCGTGCTGAAATGATGCCGCCCCTCATCTACTAGTCCAGCATGTCGACAGGCACTGAGAACTCCTAGAAATGTTATTTCATTTGGCACTACTCCACAATTTTCCATCACTGCAAATTTCCCAAGAGACTCCCTGATGTGTCCATTCATTGCCAATCCTGATATAGCAGCATTCCAAGTAGAAACGCTCCTGTTTTCCATTCCGTTAAAGACCTCCAATGCAGCCTCCACAGAACCACACTTCATGTACATATCAATCAAAGTCGTCCCAAGAAAAATGTTTATGTCAATGTTGTTCTTCTTGATATATGCATGAATCCATTTACCTTGTTCAGGTGCAGATAGGTGTGCACAAGCTGAAATAACACTAACCAGGGTGGCCTCATCAGGCTTTACAGGTCCGACTTGCATCTCACTAAATAACTCTAATGCCTCCATGAACCGATCATGTTGAGCATAACCTCCGATCATAGTACTCCATGAAACTACATCCTTCAAAGGCATTGCATCAAATAATGCTCTTGCCTCAACCACAAGTCCACTTTTCAAGTAGCCCGCTATCATAGAGTTCCAAGATATCTGGTCTAGACAACTACATAGATCGAACAATTGTTGGGCGGAGACTATATTCCCATGACTTGAGTACATGTGTATCAGTGCATTCTGAGGATTAACATAAGATTCAAGCCCAACTCTGATGATCAACCCATGAATCACCTCTCCATTTTTAGTTGCCCCTAACTTAGTGCAAGCAGATAAAGCACTGATCATTACAACCTCATCCATTGAAACTCCTTCTCTCCTCATTCTAGAGAACATCTCGAAGGCCTCAGTAAACATTTCATTCTGCTCATAACAACAAATCATTGCTGTCCAAGAGACAATATCTCTAGCATCCATTCCATCAAAGATCTTAAGAGCACCACCCACACATTTATACTTACCAAACAAAGCAATCATGGAGTTTGCAGCAATATTGTTTTGCTCTGGCATCTGATCAAAAATCTGGACCGCTTTGTTGATATTACCAAACTGAACGTGCGCTGCAAGAATTGTGTTCCAGGAAACTGAATCAATATTAGGACCTTTATCAAACAGAAGTTGTGCATCATTCAGATTTCCACACACAGAATACATATTTATCAGAGTGTTCAGTACGTAGACATCAGAATCAAAACCAAACTTTTCAACATGGGCGTGGATTTGCCGTCCTTCTAGTTCTGAAGATCTAATAGCTGAGGCATGAATGACTATAGGATGGGTGAAATTATCTGGCACTGTTTCACTTTGCAGCATCGAGCTGTACAAAGGAAGGCAAAAGTGGGGGAAGTTCTGACGAACATGGGCCCTCATGAGGGTGTTCCAGGTAAATGCATTGGGAACATCAATTTTCAGGAGGAGTCGGTGTGCGTAGTTAAGGTCGACAAATGGAGAGGCAACAGCAAAAGAAAGAAGACGACTTGCAGCAAAGGTATCTTTGATGAAGCCAGAGGTGATCATTTGTGCATGGACTATAAGGAATTGACTCAATCTGTGGCATTTTTGGATATTAGATTCAAGGATCGATAGAGTAATGGTGGGTTTTATGAATTGGCTTCCATCTCCAAAACAAGGCCTGAGGATTTGGAACAGAGATTTCTTAACCAACTTCATAGATCAGTGCAACGTTTCCGTAGAAACTCCCAATGTGATGCTTGCTGCAGAGGATTTGGACACTGAAAACAATTTAACAAACTACATCAGTATTTAATTGAAAAAAAAGAATGTTTTAGTAAGAATGATGTTCAAGAGCATGCCCTCTAACAACCAAAACATTCATCAAACTATTCGAAATATATGAATTTCATCGCAGTACAGATGCTGCACGAGGATGTATACCATTATAATCTATTAAATGTTTTTAATTGAGAGTGAAGCATAAATAGTACCGTATGAGTTATGCGTGTCGACACGGGGTGCAAGGCGATCCATGACGAACAAAATTAAAATGAATCCTCGACGTACACTAAACTAATGAAGCATAGATTCGGTAAGACCATGAAGGATAAAAATTAGCTTTGTTCCTCCAAGGTGCCAAGATTCATGTCTAGCCCAAGGTGCTATATGCTCACCTACGCAGCGCCCGAGCAAAGAAGCAGTAAATTTCCAAAAACAAATTATAGATTACTTGCATGATTTTTAATTTGTATCACTAGAATCCAGAAAACAAAACATCACCAGGTTTCATTTGACTGAGGAATGCAAAGATAAAAATAGTATGGAATACCATAGCGCGCAGCCTTTGTTCCTGTCGCAGTCGCATCGGCCTTCTGCCGGCGCCCCTTCGGCCTCCCATCGCCGTAATCAGCGGTGGCAACTGCACTTGGGAAGTCACCCTCGCCGCCGCCGCCGCGTCGAGCGTGAGGAGCAAAGCAATGAAGGGTTTGGGAAAATAACGGGTCGGGGGCTTTCTATTTTATTTTATTTCATTTGCCCAGGATTTTTCAACATAATATTTTCCTTTTTTTTGGATTTCACATAATTTTTAAACAAATATCTGCGTTAATAGCTTAGACTGGTATTTGATAAATGAAAAAAAAATCCAGTGTATATTTATTGAATATTTAAATAGAGAAAAAAAAGTTTAATAATTCATGTTATTAATTTGGTTAAAGGAGAAAGTATAATATTCAAAAGTATTTAAAAGCACAGGTTAAAAAAGAAATGCCCCAAGATAAGTACTACTTCAACCTATTTTCGATGATATTTCAAATTATCATACGTAAGTTTGAAAAAAATAATATTTAAATTATTTGATATTTTTCTAGAATTTTATATTCGATTACAAAACAAGCGACAGAAGTTTGACGCATCCTGATTCCTACATCAGGCACTACCTAAGGAAGATGTCAATCACCACTTATCTCAATCATTACCCTTGTATCTAAAATAATATACTAGGCATTTCTAAATTCACTCATGAATGAACTCCCTGCATATGTGTACCGCTTTCAACTTTTAAAATCAAACAAAAGCAAAATATACGTAAGGTAAATCAATCATAACATGATATATTAAAAATATATTCAACCAAAACATGTACAGGTTCATTTGCTAACTTGCAAATTTCCATCGCTTGTTATCTGATACCTCTCTGCCCAACATAAGGTTGTGCTAACTTGCAATTTCCATCACTTGTTATCCGGTACCTCTTTAGCTCACCGTAACGATCATTTGCTAACTTGTAATTTCGACTCTTCCTCGTGCCATTATTTATACATATTTTATTTTCCCCTACAAAATTTTAATTTCTGATTCAGTAATAAATTCTCAAATTCGTTCTTAAAATGATCCTTACATTCATCGTAAATTTTTCATAGAGTTTACGGTGGCGACGAACTTTCTCTATATCTAACCAATTCAATTTGCCCTGTTTTCTTGAACATATTTTCCTCAGGCATCATTTGCCGATTTGACTGGAATTGATTGAAATTTTAGAAAATTTCAATCGCCCCAAATCCTTGCGAACGACATAATTCTTTCATACCAGTCGACTATCACCATCGATCACCTTCAATCACCACCACCAAATGATTCTCTCAACCCCACAAATATTCCTGTGCCAAAAGCTATTGGAGCGTAATCTCGTCAACAAGATTTTGATATTAAAATGAAGAGAACGTCGATATATATTTATAGCTAAAATCTCGCACTCTAATTCATTGTATTTTGACCATAGCAATGTCGGAAAGTTTGCTTCCTCACCCTTCCGCATCGCCGTCGTCCATGCATGAAGAGAAAGATGAAGGTCGCAACTGGTTTGAGTTGCAATTAGTTCAATCGAATGAACTAACCCTTCACTAAAATCCTAACTCAGATTGCTTAACCTCAACCCTAAATTATTTAACATTGATCAAGCCGGTTCGGTTCAATTGAACCGTTTAATTGGTTTGAGGGTTTGGGGTTAAATTTAATTCAACTATTTGATAAATAAGTCCTTCAAATAATACAATATTACTCAATTACCCTTATCAAAATCATAGATCTCACACAGCATCACTTATCAAGGACACTAAATCTTCTTTAATTGAGAATATTACAATCATACATGATTTATTACTCCATCACAGAGGCCTCCCACGAAGACTTTATAAAACATCAATTACATTTGCATCTCCCGTCCATATTTATGTGTGAAATGCTAGATATAAGGAGGAAAAAAAAAATAACTCACACATGGCCGGGAGAGTTATTATTCTTACAACACATTTCTTGCAGCTTGACTTTGAATGATGGTGAACCTGAGTGGATGATTTGAAAGCCATTATTCCGATTGTCTCAAATTTAATGTACAGATAAATAAATAAAAACTTTCTAAAGGAGTCAGTTCAGACTTCAGAGTTTCTGAGCCGCCTTCAATTAGCTTCGTCTGCTTTGAGTTCTGCACCTGGTAGGAAGTTCAATGCTGATGAGAAAGTGACACCTCTCCGACTCTCTCACATATTGGACCTCCCCATCCATTAGCTTCAGTATTTTCCGGCAAGCGCCAAGTCCGAGGCCTTCTTCGGTCGCCCACCAGGAGTTGTGAAACATGTCTTGAACCAGCTCTGGAGGAAGGCCCTCGCCGGGGGAAAGAATCCTGGAAACGAGACAATGTCATAAACTGGTGACACACAACAGTACACCCAACCCACTTGATTCTATATCGAGTTGGGTCGAATTTTGTCACCCCTATTCAAAACCCTTAAATAGAAGAACACAAGACAACCTTCAGAACGAGAAACAATCTAAATATTTTCTATTAAATGAAGCCTTAGCCATATAAGGAGAGAGCAAATTGGGTAGTCTTCTCTAAATAACAATAAGATAGGAAACAGTAATAAAACTCAACTACAGATTGGAGTTTAGAGCTTGATTCCAACAAAGGATTAGAAAAGAACAGTTACCCAACACAAGAAAACATCAATCATATCTAACACCACTTTCTAAGAAAGCAAAATAATTAAACGGTAAGGTAGAGCACCTGAAATGCAAGAGCACCATTTCTATTCCATCATGATTCTGCTTCATAGTTGTCCTAACTTGAATTTCTACCCAACCTTCTGGAGATGGTGCATATCGGATCATGTTAAGCACGAAGTCAGCCAATATTTGCTGAATTCTAAGTTGATCACCATAAACAGACATCTCTTTAATTTCTTCGGGAATATCCCGAACCAGCTGTAAGCCTTTTTCTCTCAGCAAAAGCATAACTTGACTAACGACAGCATTGATGATACTTCCAAGTACAAATTCACTTTTCTCTAGTGTGAAAGAGCTGTTACCAAATGAACATGTTAATATAGACTAAGGAAATAAAAAAGAAAACCGAATTAAAGTTAATTCATGAAAAGATAATGGTAAAATTGCAGTTCATACTATAGTCAAGTTCCATCTAGAAGAACAGAACTACTAGCAAAGTTAGATGTAGGACTTAGAGCCTAGAACTCAATAACTACACTTAGATACTAGGAAAACAGGACGTCCCATAATTTTAATGCTGCAGGAGTGCAAATACATGCAGTTGAACTTGATATCTGCACTAAATATGTAACCATAAATGTTCAGATATGTCTACTTCAAGGGCAAATGTTTCTTCTTTGTGGATTTTAAAACAACCTAATTCCATTGGAAAAAGTATTCTGTATCGACACTGAATTACTATCCTAAGTATAATTGGCTTGGTCAAAGAACTTTATGAAGAGTGAAGACCATTGCTAATTTGCCTGCATGGTTTGCTGCAGACATGGTTAGCGAAACCAGATCAGAATGACCAACCAAATTGGGAAACCTGGAAGCAGGCTCAATTCCAGGAAACAGGCATTGATGGATAAACATCTATGAAATAGTTTAGCATGAACCATGATAAGAATACATATAACAATAAGAAATTCTAAAAGCTATTTTGGGTCTCAATTCCAAGGGAACATGGTAATTTTTAAAACTGTATCTGATCTTATCATGTATGAGAATTTTAGGAATATTTGATAATATCCAAGGGTGTATGGGAATTCTTAGACTTTCGATTAATAAGGGATTATAGTGGACCTATTCCATGGATAGGAAACTGTACATTTATTGTACACATTCCTTTTAGGAAGTCCTGATTCTTAAATAGTTGAGTCATGCACATGGAGAAGGCAAATTGGAACTGGAAGTCTTGACCCACAGAACTGGCTAGCTAAGCCAATCAAGAACGTTGTTTCTGTCCCACACACTTGAGATGATGGGCTCATTCTGCACCCTAGGAGATAATCATCTAAGGGAACAATATTTGTATATTGGTCCGGCATGTTGCCAAGATGCTCATATCCCGGAACAATAGTTATAAGCCCCTAATTTTAAAGGGAAAAAAACTCGATGATTACCTTGCAGGTGTGAACAAGGGAAGGTAGGAATTTTTGTGGATATATGGAAAAATTCACCAAAGCCCTGAATAATGCTGTCAATAATTAATTTGGTTATGACCATGCCACATAAGAAAATTTCAATTATTGGAGATCTCTTTCATGTGCGCTAAAAAGCCAATTGTTTGCTCAAGTTCTTAAAAGCAGTAGATAGTTGTTGTTGCATAATCCATAGCTTAAATCAGTTTTCTATTTGTGGAAAAACACACATAAAGTTTGTAATTAAGAGTCGTATTCAGAACTAAGAAGTATATTTCTAGAAACAATCATATTCCGTCTGTAGATAATACTAATATGAAAGATAACAAAGAAAAAATGGAAACATGATGGATAAAACAGTGTCTAAAAAGGTTGTGCACAATAAATGCAAAACTCCTGTCACCGTAAGAGAACGAAACATACACAGGCTTGATAATAGTCTCTCATACAATAAAACAAGGCTCAAAATTTTGAAGAGATATAATCAGAAACATAAGCCCCAACTGTATCTTAAATCCCGAATCAAGTGTAGCCTTATGTTATTTTATGTGGCTAAATATACTCCTTTATATGAATATATGGTATTTAATGTTCTATCTGATAAAGTGGAAAAACAAATGTTTTTCCAAATGTTATATAAGAACGACAAGATATCATTGTCAAAAGTATATTATGCTGATCCAGTAAATCTACCGGAACACAGTTTAAAGTTGTTTACAGTGACACACAGAGAGAAAAATCTCATCCCACATTGTTTTTTCCTTGGTGTGTTCATTATTCAACAAAGGTAGATATCAGTACGACACGATATGATGATTGCCTAACCATGTCAATTGTTTTCACTTTATAATTCCTGTTTTATTTTTATTCTATTGTGTTTGCTATAATTTTGAACATGCAAAAATAACTGTTATTTAGCACCCAAAAATACCAGCGAAAAAAAAAATCCAAATTAAATTCCAAGCAGATAAATCAATAGTCTCAATTTTCTAAGAATCCAATTTAATATATTACAATATGTTTAGGATTGCTCTTAGAATAAGCTGAATAAATTTCCATAAGACCAAATCAAGAACGTTTCATGGAAAATGCAAGGAATCTAATACAATGGTCTGTCTGACCACAACTAATTTTGAGGTTTTACAAAGAGTAACCCTTTCTAATCTCTTATCAAGCAGTGCCCCTCTTTTCTTAGCTACCCCAAAATGCCATAATGTGCGCACCTCTGTGGCAACGCAAGTGAGGTCAATAGGGTTCAGTGCTTCTGTTGGACATAGAAAAAGTGGCTTTCTGCAATTAATCTTGAGAAGAGAACTGTGATTTCTTAAAAAAGTAAAGAAACTACTTGGTGCTATAGTCAATGCAGAATAACCATGACTTTTAACTAATTTATTCTCCGATCATTTAGCCCTCTAATTTTGATATTGTTATGGTTGTCAAATAAGGTGCCTTTGGTAGAAAGCTGAATAAAATTTCTGTTAAAAATGAAATGATCTTACTGAAATCATTGAAATCTGGCGAATTTACTGTCCTCACTGTCATATTTAAAAATTTCTAACATCACCAGTCTACAAATACTCATCCTACTACCTCCTCCTCACCGGAGATTATCGATGCTCTCCCACTGACAGTTACATGAATCATATGGAATTATGGACCCATCAGTGATAGCTATAGTTAAAATGAAGCATGAAAAACAAAACTCACCCATCCTCAATACTTTGCAAATTTCCATCCTTTATAATCTTCAGCATTTGCCTTTCACAAGAAGCACTTGTTTCAATTAACTGCCTTTGATCATCACTTAATTCTGTCTTCTCCAACAGTGAGTTTGTGAAACGAATACCACTTAGCGGATTTTTAATCTCTTGGCGAATGTAAGCCAACTCTTTCATCCTAGCAAAGCATTTCTTTTCCTGTTGTCTCTGGATTTCAATGGCTTGCTGCAACTCAGGACTAGCTATCTGCAAAAAGCAAAAGGCTCCTATTATCTGACCGTCCATATCAGTTCTCGTATTTGCTGTCAATAAAGCCTGCACAAATTTTCCATTCTTGTCAAAGAATGAAAATGGATACTTGTCTGTGTCCTGTCCTCCAATTGAATTATGAAGTACAATCATGAATTTTGTCAGAGCATCTGGCCCCTTGAGACGGCAACAACTGCCAAAAATCTCTCCAACTATAAGCTTTCCAATCATTTCCCCTCTAGACCAACCAGTAAGCCTTTCCATCGCTGTATTCCACTCTGAGCAACAAGTGTTCTCATCAGAAGCAAAAATGGGGGGAATCAGAGGGCTAGGATTATGCACAATAGACTTATAATCTCCTTGAATGTGAATGAATTTGTCCATAACCACTTTCTGCCCAGTAACATCCTGGCCAACAAAACAGACACCTACGATAGCATTTGTGAAATCCCTGCTTGAACAAGCATTCACAATGACGAAAATTGCACCTTGTGATTGCTGTGGACCAAATGTCTTCAACTTTATCTCAACGTTCTTATCTTCTTCACCTGCATGAATCTGAGTTTCGTGAATGACAGAAAAATCCAACACCTTCATGCCAGAGTTTGTCAAATTTGAGGTTCATGCATCTTCAGAAATTTTTTCCATCCGACTGCAAGACTTAAGTCACAAATCTACTACCAAACAAGCTTCAACATCATCTAGCCTAATTTGAGCATATCATACGCGCCAACAAAAAAGTTAAAATATCACATTGGAATGTTCAAAGCCCTCCACTGTAATTGATAGTTTTGAAATGCTATTACACAACTGGTTTATAAAGAAAAACAAAAAAGAGGAAGTACCTTGTAGGGCCCGATGGAGAAGCTTGTCGACAACATCTGCCGACTCCTCAAAGATAAGGTCATGAACCAGAGATTTACCCATTGCTTCCTCAACCGGTAACCCTGTCAATTCAGCAACCTTTGCATTCCAACCATTTATCCGCCCATCTGTATCAACAGCAAATATGGGTGCAGTTGCTGTCTCTATCAACCTAACCATCTCCCTTGCAACTGAGCTGAGCTCATCAATCCCTTGCATTTCCAATTCGTCAAACTGGCCATTTACGATGGCCTTGGAATTGCTAGTGCCGTCCACAGCATCCCTGAAAGTATCACGCAATATAAGCTGCAATGAATGAATGGCGTCCATCTCTGCATTCTCCCAAGGCATGCTCCTACTCTTTACAACCTCCAAGAAGGCATTGAAGGATGAGCGAGGATGCATCCTTTGCCCGTCATCCTTATCCTCCGGATGATGCTTTGCTCCACCCCATTTGATCTCCTTTGCAGTGTGTGATCTAAACCAGAACAAAAAATCTTTGCGGGTGATATAGGCCACGGCCATGCCACAGACTGCATCACCAAGTGCTGCAGCTCCAGGGTAGCCTGCATCAGCCAGACTATCTGTGCTCAAGCCAGTAGAGTCACCATGGCAAGTGGACAGCCACTCAACGATGTCTTTAATCTGTGCCTCTGTTGGTGTGACGCCAAGCGGCCAATACTTTCCTTTATAGAACAAGGCGGCACCGTCACACTTAACAAGGTCGATAATACTGGGACTCTGAGTGACGATGCCCGTGGGAGAATCGCGGAGAAGCATGTCACAGAGGAGTGTCTGGGTGCGGAGGATATGCTTCTCGGAGAGCTGGGCAGCAAGCTGGAGCTCCATGTTGAGCTGGAGGCCAAAGGCCTGCATGAGAAACTCGCAGGCATAGCGGAGGGGAAAAGGAATGCAGCGAGGTGAAGTGTGATGACAGACAACGAGTCCCCAGAGCTTCATGGAGCCGGTGCGGGGGGAGGAGGAGGCGCCTCCTTCCTCATCGCCGCTGTTGATGATGACAGCCATGACGAGGGAGGCGATGGAGCCCATGTTAGCCATGTATTGGGAGTGGCAGCCGTGCGGCGCGCGTAGGGTGGAGCCGACGAGACAGAGGGGCTGCATGAGACGGTCGTCCTGGATAACGCGGACGGGCGTGGCGTGACAGTCGGCGATCATGCGGACTCGATTTTGCTTGAAGAGGAAGCGGGACGCCTGGGGGATGTCGGTGGCCGGATAGTGGAGGCCGATATAGGGCTCGAGATCTTCGCGCTTGGATTCGGCCACCACCTCGCCGTGCTCATCTTCGTGGAACTTGTACACCATCACGCGGTCGTACCCAGTGAGTTCCCGGACGTGCTCGACGACGGTGTCGCATAGGAGGCGGATGTCACCGCCGGGAAGGGCCTGAAGGTGGGAGATGGCACGGACAGCGAGCTTCTGGGAATGGACGGCACCGGCAATGGAGAGGGCGGGATCCTCGGCGCGAGCGGGCTCGAGGTCGAGCACGATGCCGATGTCGACGCGGTGGAGGATGGCGTAGAAGGGCTTGCGGGAGGTGCGGGAGTGGATCCAGAGCGGGTTGAGGAGAGCAATCTCGCGCGCAGCCGCAGCGCGCTCGAGGAGAGCGGCGGCGGACGGGGTGAAGAGGGAGCGGACGTCGGCGCCAAGGGCAAGGGCGGGGGCATGAGGACCTCCGAGGGAGGGCACCGACTGCGGCGCGAGGTCGAGCAGCTCGGGGGCGTTCTCGCTGTAGGCGATGATGCGGAACGAGGGCTCCTCCACGGCGAGCGTACATCCGAAGGGCTGGATGTGTCCGCCGCGCTGGATCTTGGAGAGGTAGGCGGAGATCTGCTGCTCCGGGACCGAGCTCGACGGCCCCGTCCGCAGCACCGTCTGCGAGTAATCGAACGATTTCCCCGACTCCCCCGACTGCTCGAACACCGCGTGCAGCCGTGCGTCCTCCGTGAACTGCGCGATCGCCTTGCTCACCCCCGATTCCGACGCCCCTCCTCCCCCTCCGCGGCTGCTCCCCACTCCCCCGCCCCTCTCCCTCTCCGACGACTGCGACGCCACATTATAATTACTACTGCTCATCTGCTGCCTGCTACTGCTGCTGTGATGATGCCCTCCTCCTCCGCCGCCGCTACCACCGCCACCACCACCTCCTCCTCCTTTGCCGCCAGAGGCCATTCTTGCGAGGGGTTTATAGGGTTTTGCCCGATGTCCTCCTCTGCCGCGGATTTGGAAGCAGCAGCAGCTGCTGCTGCTCCTCTAATGGCGGCGCCGGTGCGAAGACGGGCCGCTCCAAATCCAAATCCAAATCGAAGAGGGCGATCGATTCCGGCGTTGGGTTCCGGCAGATCTTAGGAAATAGAAGATGATAAGAGGAGAAGACGAGGCGATGGAGAAGAAGACATCGAGGGAGGAGCGAATGGAGAAAACTGTGAAGGAGAGAAGGGACGCTGTTTTCGTCATCTTGGCGTTGGCGAGTCGGGGCAGGAACGGATAGAAATGATTGGTGGCTTTTCTTTTCTTCGGATTGGGGATGGTAATTTTTTTTTTCATGCTGGGTTAAAAATATTTTTGCATCAAACAATCACGTCACGTGCTTGTGATTCGTGTTTACGTTTATAAAGCAGTAATAATAAAATTAATAAAAAAGATGAAAAGAAAAAGGAAGGAAAAGAGAGAGGGAGGGAGGGAGAGAACGGGCGATTCCTGCTGCATGCATTTGTCCCATTCCATCACCAACCCTAATTTTATCCACTTGCTATTCCCATGTTAAAGGCATCGAGGGATAGCATGGGAGGTTGGTGCAAGGGGAATAAAAAAAAAAGTGGCGGAAGGAAGGTAGGACATCATCTTTTTTTTTAATCTTTTCTTATTTTTCTGTATGTGTATATATATATAGCTGTCGTGCCCATAAACAGGTCAATTAATCAATGAACGGATGTGGGATTAAATCCGGAACGATGCTTGTCGCGAGCGCAGAAGCACAATGAGGGGTCGTCGCCGCCGAGAGCTACGTAGAAAAAGAAACCTCCGACGACTAATGACATATAAAGGAGGAGGAGGCGAAGAAGGAGATGGTGGTAAGAAAGCGGGGGCATCCGTCTCCTTCGAGCGCACGTGGGCGGGTATGACCCACCAATAATACGATATATATAACATTATCTCCGCCGGCGCAGGTTCATTTAAATAACTCCTTAATATTGAGAGGCAGTGCTGACGATGTGATCCGTGCAAGTGACGATTGATTGAATCTAACCTCATGGCCGTCGGATCTTTACTTGCGTCGTGCTGATGCGATGCTTAACCAATTAAATTACGGTGGAATAAGATTTTAATTATATCACACACCATTTAAATATATATATATAATAAAATGCATACTCTGATACTTATAAATTTTTTTAAAAATTATTAGATTCATATAGATAAAAAAATTTAATAAAAAATGGAGCACAATTATATATATATATGACCTATAAAAATAATTTAAAAATTTTAAATCATAGAGATTATCTTTTATAATTTATCTTTAAATTATAAGAGATAATCTATATATTTTAAATTTTTTATTTTTAAAACTATAAATTATAAATGATAATCCAATGCAAATTTTTGGATAAACATGAAACCCAAGCCCAACAAGTAAATAATTATACTAATACATAATCTACGGATCCTTCCTTAATTGCACTTTTACTTTCTCTATATTTTAAAATAAGAAAAATCACATTTCTAAATTTTAAATTCTATATTTATATCCTATTTTTTTTATTTTTAATAATAATTAATTGAAAATTATGTGTTGTAAAATTTAAAGAAAAGGTTTTTACTGTTATAAAACATAGACGTATGTTAAATGTAATTGATGAATAGTATAAGGGGCGTTATGCAATTATCCCCGGATCAATCGAATCCATTTAAAAGCAAAGCCATTGGCTATTAAAATTATGACACAAATGCAACCCGGTCCACTTGGCCCTCTTCTTCAGCCGCACGATCTCCATCGCACGGCCATTAAAGACCGAAAAGAAATGCTCGGGCTCCTTTCCCCCGCGCTTTATTTAATCCAGATAAGAAATCTACGTGGAGAGCCGCGAAGCGGAAGCCTTCGATATGGGGCTCTTTCGCGCCTCGATTCGCCCGTCATCTCCTCCTTCCCCTCTCCGCTGCACTTCTTCTTCCCCTTCCTCGCCTTTGTCCTCGTTGGCCCCGCTCTGTCGGCTTCGGCGTCGATCGGTCTCGCTTCGGCCTTGGGGCCTCTCCGTCTGTTGCAGGTGAATTGGCTTCTCAAGAGAAGTTTTTGGTTACGAGAAGCAATCGTGTGGGAGAGCATGAGTTGTTGGTCTCACGTTGTGTTGTGACTACTAATCGTTTCGCTGATTGGTTTATGTCGTCTGTTTAGGAAATTGGGTTCTTGATGAAATATTCCGCTTGAAGGAAGGACAGAAAAAGTGTTTTTTTTGTTCTGGTTTTGGTTATGAGCTGAATCCTGTATCGAGATATATGTGGTAACCACAATGAGTGTTGGGTTCATAGGAAGGGAGGAGGACGAGAGGAAGATGACTCCTTTTGACCTCTTCTAGACTAATGAGCAGAACTGGAATCCGAGACTGAAAGGGGCTTCAGTCATTCGACAAGATAAATGCTTCATTTTCGTATGTTTGGGAAATTGGGTTCTTAGAAAATAGTAATCTGGATTTGAGGTTACAGTAATTTCGTTCGAATTTTGAATTTTTTTAAAAACGTTTCCTAGGAGGAGCAGTGGCATCTAATTCTACGGTGATTGAAGCGTATGTGTGCTTATAATTTTTCTTCAGACATTTCAATTTAGTAGTAATTTCATTAAAAAAATATCATTTAGTATTCAGGTTGTAAAACATAAAATTCAGGTCCTCATTACTTTGCTTTTGAATCAATAGATACTATTAAGAATTTGGTTTCTCCCAAGAGGCATTTCTTCTCGTAACTCCTTAAACATCTGTTTTAATTAATCTGGGTTTTAATAAGCATATTCTGGCATTGCTTTAAGTTTGATGATGCTAAATCCCCTCCACTTTTTAGGCTGGCCAGCTTCACCTCTCAATGCTATGTGACAAAATCTGATATTGATATCGCTGAAGTTGCAACGGATGATGTGGTCACCTCTATGCCATTTGTTCAACTATCAACAGAGATCCTCAGTTCTGAGTTACAGCTTCTGACTGAAGAAAAATATACCACTGGTCTCCATACATTATTGCCGGTACTTCCAAATGAAGTGTAAATTATGTTAAAAGTTTTCTAAATTACAATTTTAGATTGACCAGTCTGAACGGTGACATCTAAAAACAATAAGATTCTTCTTTTAAGGTTCTCTCAAAGGAGGAACAAGATGCTCTTGTGGCAACTCCAGCTCACCCTTCTGGTCTAGTAGGTATTCCCAATATTCATTGTGTACTTGGTCTTCTGACTTTATTTTAAAGCTGACCTACGGAGAAGTGCTGGATGCTTGTTCCATAGACTTAGCTATCTACCTATCATCTCTTTCCTACTTCGAAACTTTACAAAAGAAAGATTCTTTTATGGACAACTTTTAAGATGCATATGTGATTTTGTGATTTTTCTTACGTTCATGTGATACATACTAATGATGTATAACATGAGCCCTGTGATCCATTAAATTTGGCTGGCTTAAGATTTTGAGTCCTCTCATATGTCCATAAGCTCTTTCTCAGTTCACCGTTCCGGCACAATCTCACCTCTAGTGAATGTGTCAACGTTAAGATTCATCTTATGTAATCAGGTAGCGCCCAGTGAGAGAAAAAGGGAATCATACACAATAATGAGCATCATATGGACCGTCAGAACTGAATATACTGAGAACAAATTTTGAGAGTCAAATCCAAGTTGCAACTTGAGCAGAGAATCGGCACATTAAGAATTACTGTTGAGTACAGCCAAAATCCAAGGTTGAGGTCTGGTTGCATAACCAATCATTTGGGAAGCTTGACGAAGACATTACCAGTCAATAGAGGACATTGTTAGGTATTCACATGTAATAAAATAGACAAAATGTTGGGGCCCTTGGCTTAAGCTTTCGAATTAAGTTGGTAGGATTGAGTCTACGAACTCTTTGCTAGCAAGCTAGTATGAGTTCATATTCACTCCTTTGTCTTGACTATCACTCATAGTACATATTGTATCTTTCTTAGCTTTATATGCCAGTTTCTTCGTTGGGAATTTATCGGAACATCTCTGGGATTTCACTTGGCCTGCTTCTGTTGCGATGCTTCACCCAAATCTTGTGGCTGTGGCTGTTGTTAGTTTCTTCACAAAGGTAAACTACTATTTCTTTGCTTCAGAAATCTGTACATTGAAGATTGGAAAGATAATGAAGTTGCAACTGTTGAATTCAGCTTGCAGTCTTAATTGGAGGTCCTCTGATCGGCAGTCTTATGGATTCTTTACCTAGAATTCCTTCATATAACTGTTTGAATCTGGTTCAGGTAGGAAAATTATGTCATCTAAGAGGAACTTGCATTATCCTTGCCGTGGCCCTTTCATGGGGTATTCTGTCTGACTGATTACCACCTTGTCAGACAGTTGCGCAGCTAATATCAGCTGCAATGATCCTACATGCTCTACATACTGCCCGTCACTCTACCATATCATCTTTACTTTGCCAACCTTGGTTCCCCGTTTTGGTGGGAGCTAATGCCATAGAAAAGCTAGCAAGCTTGGCAATAGGGGTGTCCATGGAGCGTGATTGGATTGTGATGGTACTGAAGCTTTTTTAACCCTTGTTGATGTTCAGATCCAAACAGTTTCTTCTGATGAGTTTTCCATAATGTGAAGTTGGCAGGCACAGATAGACCAGTTGCACTCTCACAAGCAAATGCTATGTTTAGTCGAGTTGATCTTCTCTGTGAGGTATCATTTCTAGTTATTCAATTCCATCTTTTGCTTAATTGAAACTTGTCAAATCTTCATAACGATTCATGAAGCAGATTGGATTATACCTTCTTGCCTTAAGAGTACATCTCTGCAAACAAAGAAGAATAGGTTCATAATGGTTAATGATTCTTTCTTCGAAACAAATCAATGTGGAGATCATGTCACCTAAACGTAGGTTTATAATTCTGTTAGGAAATCATGCCGCCTAAAAGTAATCTGGTAACATTGTGTTTTTTGTGCATGGTTTCTGCAGGTAGCTGGAGCTTCGCTTTTTGGCTTTCTACTGTCAAAGTATGAACCTGCAACATGCATCAAGCTTGCTTGTGCACTATCTATATGCTCCATGCCTCTTCTCGTATGTTGTTAACTCGAAATAATTATAATGTTGGTACCTAAACTTGACATCAATTTGATAGTTGGTGTCAAATTAAGGTACTAATTAGCATGCTCAACTTCCTTTTCTTCACAAACCTTCTCCTTTCCTCAATGTTTCTGTCGATTTTCCATGCCGATCTTTCTTGTTGCAGATCGTACTAGGTCGTCTAACAAATGGACTTTCTAGAGGCGTTCTTGATCGCTCCTCCTCTCCCCAAACTTGCATCAAACATCTAACACCTGCTTCTCCATTCAATATGAAAAGATTAGGTGAAAGCTCTGATTTCCATGATTCTGTATTTATCTCCTGGAATTGAGACAAGGTATCTAACATTTCCACAAAAAAAAAAAATCTACAGTTCAAATTGGATTGGCTGCCATAAGACAAGGATGGACGGAATATAAGCGCCAACCGGTTCTTCCTGCTAGTTTGGCATATGTTCTCCTTTGTTTCAACATCTCACTAGCTCCGGGAGCCATAATGACTACGTTCTTGATGCACCAGGGTGTGTTTTTTTTCCCCTCACTATGTAAAATTCCAGGTCAATTTCTTGGTGTTCAATGTGATCTGAATCAGGCCTGATTATCCATAGAATTTTACGCCAAACTCATTCTCCACATTGCTGATGTTACCTTCATCTGCATTTTTCATGCTTCTTGCTTCTGATACTGATACCGCAATATAAATTTATTTTGAGAAAATTTCGTCTACTGATACCTAAAAGTAGGTTAATGATGTGAAGTTCCCCTTGTGTTCATTAGTGTTCCTCGTTCAACAGGAATCTCTCCATCAGTAATTGGTGCATTCGGTGGCTTATCTGCCTTCGTGGGTGTTGCTGCGACATTTCTATCTACAGATTTAGTCAGAGAACTCGGCATATTGAAGGTTCTCTTATATTTATCATTAGCCATCATATCTTCATCTCAAAATCCCTCATTCTGAAAGCACACGTTGAATCTCCAGGCAGGAGCAGCAGGATTGATACTCCAGTCCCTACTTCTCACCATTGCTGTTGCTGTCTATTGGAGCGGTTCGATATCCATGCCGGGGCCTCTCTTCTTCTTTTTATCTCTGATCGTAAGAACGAACACCCAAATCTTTCCTAGCATATCACCGATGACCAATTTTTTTCTGAAGCAGAAGCAGGAAACGTCCTGATCTATTTGCAGGTACTGTCAAGATTGGGGCACATGTCATACAGCATCGCGAGCATTCAGATACTTCAGGCGGGTGTTCCTGCGACGAAGGCAAACCTTGTGGGAGCAACTGAGATATCGATCGCGAGCTTCGTGGAGCTTGTGATGTTGGGCATCGCGATCGTCGCTAGCGATGCAAGGCACTTCGGTTTCCTGGCCACCCTCTCCGTGTTCTCAGTTGTTGGAGCTACTTGGCTCTTCTGTCGCTGGTTGCCAAACCCAACCTGCGTTCCTCAGTTCTGAGATTGGCTCTTTTTTTTTCTCTCTTACAATTCATTTTTTTTCTCTGAATTATAACCACCGACTCAAAAATGTCGGCCGATCAAAAGCCGATATATGCTTCTGTGATTTTTGAAATAACTTGAATAAAAAATCTAAATATGTTATTTATGTTAAGCCGTAGCTTCTTCTATCATTTATGAAGTACTAAATGTATTTATAAATCATAGGTGTGATTTTTGGCCTCATCAATCACGCATATAACCTCCACCGATGTGAATATTTAAGCGTGCATTTTAGCAGATATTGATAAGTTGTTCAAAGTGGGAGGGGCTTCCTGATGAAGTTTGCTATTCCACAAGCAAAAAATTGAGGTAGGAAGACGCTGTCGACCACCAAGTTCTGGTGATAAACCGATCCACGATGTCTATTCCTCTGTATGATGCCATGAGGTGGACAACATGAATTTTTAAGGTAAAAAATAGTGGCAAGATGGCAATCAGAGAAAACTGATGCTTCATTATTTTTATTTTAAAAAAAGAAGGAAAAAAACAATCCAAGGGTATGAGATGCAATTGGGTATATATACATATATATATATATTTGGTTAGAAAAGATGATAGTCCACCTTAACTTTGGTAGAATATACACATAATTTTTAGTTGCGGGTTCATTCACCTGAATGAAAGAGTCTTCATCCTGAATCCGTACGGCATATAGATACTTGCATCAACCCTGGCTCAGAGAAAAAAATGAGCTCACAAATGGAAAAGAATTGAGAACTCAATCAAGGAGGCAAAGAAGATATGTAATGAATTTTCAAACGGAACAAGACTAGTTGATATTTCCATGCAGTTGAACCCTCAAAACTTAAGGATGACGACAATTGAAATATGCAACGTGCACAAAATCTTCAAATCCTATGTTCAGCCATATTTCTCTGCCCCCTCCCCGTGCCAAATATTGAGCTCTGGCCTCATCGACCTTCGTGTAGATCCTCAGAAAACACTGCTGTTCTGGAAATGTTGTCGTTGTCGAACAGGCTCAGACCTGAGAAGGGACCGGACGAGAACATCGATGAAGTTGCATCAGATTCGTAGGTCGTCGAAGACTGCTTATGGTTTGGATGAGCTGATGGGGTTGGCAGGGGATCTTGGTACTCAGCTACGCGTTGGACCATCTTAAGCGACTGCACCACTTCCCCCATTGTGGGCCTCTGATTTGCTTCATGCGCGACGCAAGCCGCTGCAATGGTGCAAACTCGCACAAAATCATCCTTTGGATACTTACCTCCAAGCCGAGGGTCTGCAAGCTCCTCTAATCTACTGTTGTCACGAAGAATTGGTCGTGCCTGTAAACCACACGATGGATGAATGAGTTGGCATTCACTTCATGCTAGTCTTGTGGGGTTTTTCCCCTTTTCTGATGCAGTTACATTACTTATGTAAGCTTAATTTTTAACAATGAAAAATAATAAAATTTTAGTGCAGAAGGCTGCTATGAAGAACTTGTCATTGCAAAATTCTTTCAAATTACCACTCCGACTTGAATAGATTATATATTTTCACCTGGACATTATGACGTTCACTTGGATTAATTACAAATACTACATTTAAGCAGTTACTCATGGACATATGAACTAAAACCATAGAGATTCAGTAATTAAGGTAAAAGTTAAATGTAACGGGAAAAAGAACTTACCCAAGTAACAAGGTTTTCCTGGCCAGATGGTTGGGACATATCTACAGGTCTCCTTCCTATCAGTAATTCTAATAGAACTACTCCATAGCTGTATACATCACTCTTTACTAACAGATGTCCTGTCATCGCATACTCGGGTGCTACGTACCTGGAATGATGAGTCTCAAAGGATGCAACTACATAGGCCTAACAATGTCGATGAATTGAACGGAAGAAAATTGAATGCTCACCCAAATGTTCCCATGACGCGCGTTGACAGATAATTTGCACGGCCTTCAGGTGCTTGCTTTGCTAGGCCAAAGTCAGAAACCTTAGCGTGGAAGTTGTTCTCCAGCAATATGTTGGATGCCTTAAAATCCCTGTGGATCACACATGGCTGAGAATCCTCATGTAAGTATGCTAACCCTCGGGCAGCATCAAGGGCAATTTTCATTCTAGTATCCCAGTCTAAAGGACAGTTTGCACCCAGGGGACCTGAAGAAAGCAAAATATTAGCATCAGTAGTACACTTCTGCCTACATGTCAAAAGTCAAAGCTGAACATGAAACAAACAAGCTACAGCCTAAAACTAATAAATACCATGAAGCCACGACTCCAAGCTTCCATTTGGAACAAGCTCATAGCAAAGAAGATTCTGCGAAGAGTCACGGTTGCTGTAGTAGCCAATGAGTTTAACAAGATTTCTATGATGCAGCCTGCTCAACATCTCAACCTCAACCAGGAATTCTTTATCTCCTTGGTGTCCACCACTTGAGAGCTTCTTGATGGCAACAGCAGTCCCATCATTCAATACACCCTTGAACACACGGCCAAAACCACCTTCACCAAGCATGCTAGAAGACTCGAAATTATTTGTAGCTACTTTTAGCTCTTCATATGTAAGGAACCGTGTACTAGTGGGATTGGGAAGAGAACCTTCCACAGAAACTGCATCTGCAGTTGCAGTCTTCACTGCAAAGTTAAATTTGGTTTATTGATACCGAATTTTGATTCTTAAGTAAAGCAACTCATTTATTCTTTTAGTAAAAGCATGACAGCAGCTGCTAACAAACTTCTGTTCCATTAATATTCAAAAAATCTAGCATTACATTGGAAGAAATGAACGGACACCTCTTATTTTTAATTAAATCGGTTCATCTCTTTCTCTAGAAAAAGGGCGGTTCATCTCTGAAACATTTGGCAATCATCTTGCATAACAAAGTCATGCATAAAGTTGCGTCCACAAATGGGACTTGAGGGCTGAAGGATAAGCATATAATTTATCAGATGTCAACTTTAAATATATAGTTTACTCAAGAGATCATAACAATCTACAGAACCTGATATCTACTGTAAAACTGCCAACTATGTCCCTCCAAAATATTTATTGTTCTCTGGTAGCATGATCTTGCATAACCACAAGGGATTAGGCAAATTCATGAATCAATTTGGCATATCCGAAATGCAATTACTTGAAAGCATTTGCATCCTGAACCTAATTTTGTCATTTTTGTGCAGCATCTCATCAATAATTCAATTATTCCATATATTTCCTTTGAATTAGATATGAATTACCTGGATAGTTGCATCTAATTAGAAACATCAAATAGGAGTTAAAAACACACCTGCTTCTTCTGGAACTGCCTTCCCTTTGCTAGAAGTACAAGAACAAATCACTAGCATGACTAAGGTAACAATGATCACGACTCCAATACAAATTCCAACAATTACAAAAATGCTTGAATGGCTCCGATCACCAGTATCATCCTTTGGTACAGATGTAGGCAAGTATGGCACTGTAGGTGGTGAAGCCATGGGTGATATAGGCTGGAAAGGAGCTGAACAAGATTGAATAGTAAGCGATCAGTTTATCTGCCACAAAGTGGTGAGACAATATCCCTACATACATAAACGTGTACACAAATAATGGCTCATTTTCATCATGTGTCTGCCAAATACAACAAAGAAAAACAGATTGCAACTCATGACATTTGCTTTGGATATATCTGTATTCCTTTCTATTGAGAAGCACTTTCTCTAAAGTAGGTTCCTTTTTACAAAGTGCAGACTATATTACAGCGAAAAGTAGATAGCAGCGGAAATAGAAACACATCGTACAAGCATAGATCATATACTCATGGAACAAGGCAGAGGTGCTAAGAAACTAATGCCTTCAGAAAGAAAAAGGGGTCATACTTTTGACAATCACAAGATTCATTGAACCAATGATAGCTAACAAAGTTTCTTCAAACTAAGTAAAACTTACCAATAATCAATAACATCAAATTAAAATCGGCAGGCATTTGCACTAGTTTCCACTTATAACTTGAAGTTTACTTCGACCAACAAAGTGAGCAAGTGTATCTTGATAGTATAGAGGGTAAATATTGGATGAGAATACTAAACTGAAAAAATCTCAAAGCAAAGACATGATTGATAACTTCTCTTAAGAAGTCATATCATATGCTGATAACATCCTACATCAACCTTCCTTGATGATTTTAAGAACGTTAGTGTCAAAATTTGAGGAATAAAATGTCATCTAACAGTCCTTGTGGCTTTTTCCTCCAAAACATAGGGATGCTTTGTCAACACGTCCTACAACCTTAAAATTCCACATACAAATGGTTCAAAAAGCTCCATCTATCAAAATACATGGCATCTAGGAGAAACTGTCAAAATGATCAAAATGAACCGAAGATTATATAAATTATTTTTTTTCTTTGGGAGAGGAGAGAACTACAATGCAAAACTTTATTTCAGTTCCACAAAAAACAATATCATGATAACTCACATTATCAAATAAGGTTGTTACAGCTATAAGATCAACACAGTATATGCCGAGTTGGTTTTGTTTAACAAATGACATTCATTTCTCAGTTGATTCGTTTTTGGTCAGCCTATTAACAACTAACTCATTACAGTATTGATGCAGCACCAAGACAGAGCAATCCAACAGTTAAACTTAAAAAGATGATTCTAATTTATGATGTTCTGTCTCATGTATACCACTGCAAAGTTGTTGAGATGCAATTTGATCTGCAGGGTAAATGTGTCAGTAGCAAAATGTCTAACCTTTATTCTTTTAATCATGGCTAAATGGCTTTCAGGGAAAATTTGCAGCTATCTTCTATCAACATATGCTGTGATGCAGCTTGGTTTGATGCTGAGTCTAAGGAAGGTTTTGGTTTGTCTGTTTTGAATTTTCGTCAATTATATTTGAAAGTTATTTTCCAGGAAAGTGTGCTCCACTCTTTTGGCTAAATGTTGGGATTATGAGGTAGCTTGAAAAAGGCATGAGAGCTCAACATGAATCATATCAAGTTCTCTTAATATTATTTGAGCATTTGAGCATACTTCAGGGATTGCTTGATCCTCTTTTGGAGTTAAGTTGGGTTAACACTGATACTATTTCTATTGGTGTTCTGCTAATGATTGTGAACTGGTTTCATATATGCAAGGCTTCATACTTTGTGGCTCATAATTGGGCTAAGCTTGATGCTTGTAATAGTGATCCTGTAAACACTTTGGTTGATCAGAACATTAATTTCAGAGGGAACTGGGTCCCAACTAGAAAATGGAAGGTCTTCAAGTATACTGCTTCGACAATTTTCTTTCCTAAAAATATTTCCTTGTTCAGACAATACTACTGCCTATGGTGAGAAAATAGAAAGTCGATAGTTTCAGATATTACACCTAGTAAATGAACAGGTCACAATTAGTATAATTCTTAACTACTACTAAGCTATAAGTGGATAGCTAAGCATGAATATATCTAGAGATTACCAGGAGGAGGTGCAAGTGGTCTGAACCAAGTCAAATTGAGAAGTTTATAGTCACCAACTATATCAGGCTTCATGTGAACCCTATGCAGTGCAAGCGAAGAATTCATTGCAATAACTTGGTTTGAGGAGAAACTTATCCCTGTATGTGGGGCAATGTCCATTGTGATATTTAACCCAGATGCACCAACAACATAGAAATTATTAATCTCAAACTGATCAATGTGCAGCTCAAGCTGATATGCCAGTTCTTGAAGAAATTCATTGCTCCAATTTGAACTTAAAGAAACATTCTGTAAAAATAGCTCAACCTTCACAGGGTACACACAGTGGCAGTCCCGACTACCTCGTTTTTGCACCATATTTGGCTCACAACATTCTGCTCCAAGCAAACAATAATGGATTGATTATAGCAAACAAAAATATTGTAAAAACGAATAACTCATTGCATCTTTGTTATGAAAGACAGGTAATCAGATAAAAGCAAAACACCTACAACTAGACTTAAATCAGAAGTTCACAAAAAGAACTCACAAACATCAACCGTACCAGTTTGGGGAGACAATGGAGGTTGTGCTAAGCCAGGAGGGACTGAGCTCGAGTTTGAATTTGCTGGAGGAGAATGACTAACGGGTGCTGGTGTAACAGCCAAATCTGCAGGAGGACTTTTGTTGTGATGCAACGATGGATTTGCTAAACTTGGCAAGTTTGAAGTGCCCAGATTGACGGTGGTTATCCAACTGTAATCAGTTGAAGCTCTGTTTGGAATTGACGAAGCTGAACCACGCTGAAAAGAGTACTTTCTATGACTATTAACAGGGGGAAGACTATCTGGGAACTGAACTTCTGTTGACATGAACATGGAACGAACTTGATGCCAACCACCTAAAGGAGCAGCAGCTGGAGGTGTTGCTACTGCTTCTGATATATGACTTGGCCGTTTTGCCTCTGCGATCGTTTCTTGACATACCACCAACAATAAATAAAACAGAAACAATAGCTCCGAAAATCTTTTGTAAAATCCTGCGAGGCAGAAATTTAGGCCAAATTAGGCTGTATCCAGTTTGCACTGGTCGTTGTTCCCATAAGAATAAATAACTTAAATAACCCACAGTAGACCAAAAAGGTCATCCGTGATTTGGCATCTTGAGCCAAGAAATTTACTTCCTTCGTTGTATCAGTGAACTACACCGATAAGCCACAAATTTAGTTCAGACTAAATCCTGTCGAAGGAAAGAAAGCACCGTGGAGCAAGCTACAAAGACATAACTACGTTATACATCTAAGTGGCAAAAAATTAGGGTAATTTTCAAAAAATCGCTACTCCAAAACATGGCCGAACATTTCAGCAGGCCATTGCGCACCGAGCTCAAAGATATGCTTGAACTTCTCACTCGAACACTCTCAAAGGTGAACTTGCGGAGTCTTATCGCCTCATCCCGGATAAAATCAAGAACATAAGTAACAAGCTCGAGCAGTACCTCTACAGCGAAAACCCCTCAGAGCTCGCAGAGAACCCCCCATCGCCGATCCCGACCGAACAAGCGCGAGGCGGATCCACTGAACTCGGCGGCGATCGTCCCGGGAGCATGGAGGAGGCCCGGGACCAGCTCGGGATGGGGCCGCCGGCTGCGCCGGTGGACGGCCCTATAGGGATCGGCGGTAGGGAGGGGAGATCGCGCGTTGCGGGGCTTGACGGGCGCGATTGGTCGACGCTGAGCTCGGCGACCAAGGGGGACTCGTAGATCGCCGGTCCATGGGAGGGGATTCCGATCCGGGAGCTGTTAGGGTTCTTGGCGCCTCTCTCTCTCTCTCTCCCTACGCTCCTTTTTACGCCTGCTCCTCTCCTGTTCTTTTTTTTTCAATTTTTCTTTTCTTTTCCTTTCTTTTCTTCCTCTTTTTATAATAATAACGAGGAGGATAGCATGAGCAAACGAGCAAAGGAAAAAGCGAAGAGAGTAGTAGTTCGTTTGTTTTAGTAGAAGCAGCAGTCGTTAGATTCACTCTCGGCTTTACACAAATACACTCTTTTTTCCCCTCTTTTTCTCTTTTAATTTTAATTTTATTAGAGCTAAAACATGATCCATAACATACACCTTTACACAAATACACACCTTGAATTATAAATTAATTACTTGACGATATTTTGCACACTAGTGATTAAATTTCATTACCTTCCGCTGTAAATTACCTCTCAAGTTTTAATATTAAAAAGATTTTAAAAAATTGACCTATCTATCACCAATAAATGTTAAAAAATAATTTTATCTTGTTGGCCGCTAAAATTAGATCTCCTAACCGAATAAGAGTTAATGATCAAAATACTTATAAATACAGGGGCTAAAGTGGAATGTTCACTTCCCCAAAATTTTACATTATACCCCTCGATGGTCTCGAGATAGACATATTCCTCCCTGTAGGAATGGCCACTTAAGCTAAATTTGCTCTGAGAATATAATCTAAGTTTATAAAATTCCTTAATAAATTATTTGTAGAGGCATATTTTAAAAAATGAAGAAACTTTTGTATCTATTATAGGTGTAATAATAATATAAGATAATAGAAAGTTGTCGGTGTCTAGTTCGTATCAGTAATATTTCACTGGATTAGTTATAGATGAATTTATCTTAATATTCTTACCATCTTGATTTAATTTGAATACTATATTAAAAAAATAAATTCAAAATCCATGGATACCCTAATTAGAATAATTAAATTTTAAATTTAAGATTGTAGATTTAATACTTACAATTGAGCATCCATGTAAATTTTTTTATATTAAGTCCCATGGATTGCAGTAATAATTAGGACCTAATAGTAAAACTATTTCAGCACTAAAAAATAAGATAAAAATGGGGCGGTGGGTGATTAATTGCTGGATTATATTAGGTCGGAATGGGAAGGGGATGGACTCCGGGCGGCACACAGCAAGGCATTAAAATCTTGAGAGTGATGTGTGTTGGTGGTCAACCAATCTTAAGCCTCCTCCTTGCAGCACGCCCAGCGTTCCAGGCAAACCATCGGAGCATTTATTTATTTATTTGTTCACTCATTCTTTAAAAAAAAAAAAATTAAATTAAGCCTTTTAAATATCATAAGACTCTACGAAATGTAAAGTAAGTGGAGTAAGGTGGGGAAGCCTAATGAGGCTATTAATTATTTCCCTGTGCCAGCAATTATTTTGAGCTCTCAATCACTGCTAGTGCTACCTTCTCAGTCAAGGAAACCCTAAGTCAAGGAGGGAGAGGACCTAAAAAATAATTCCATGGGGTCTACTGCTCAACTTTTTGTCTCTCTATAAGTTTAGCCTTCCTTTTTTTTTTTTTCTTTTCCTCGTTGTACTCGAATGATATAAAATTCATAGCCTGTGGTTGTATTAGCCTAGTAGTAGTAGTCTAGCTGAGAATCCAATGAGGGAGTTTTCTCCACAAATCATGGCAATATATATATATATTTATACACCTAAATCCCTGCTAGGTCAGCATATATCTCTCAACAGCATCTGAGGAAAAGAAAAATGTAAGAAAAAAAATGAACTAGAGTCTGTTACTCATCATAAAGTATTAATTATTATGGAAGGAAGGGTAGGTGATTTTTTTAAAATTTAATAGTATCCGGCCAAAATCTAATACGTAGTATTAAATAACGATATTGGACAAAAAAATTTAAGATCTGCAACGCTCAATAAAAATAAGCTACGTGTTACCCCATGGGTTAGGGGGCAAAGCGAAAAGGGTGCACCAAACCAATAATAATGCAACCCAAGGGCAACGCTCAATGCTCCCAAGAACAAGCTAACTGCTGTATCAAAACCTTTACCCATCAAATGACTTTTAATATCAAAATCAAAATATTACATAAGTAAAAAGTTTATATAATTAATTTTTTTACGGAACAGTTATGGATTTAATACTTATAAAGTTATTTTTATTCAAATATACAATTTTATTCATTTTTAAAAAAAAATTATGTATGATTTATATTATAAAAATTTAAAATAATATAATGGGAGGGAAAGTAGATCAATAGATATATTTTATCTTTGCTAACTTACTATGCCCACCATTTCTAATATGTTTTACTACTCTTCTCTTCACAAATTTATCAGTGGTATTTGCACTATATTTTTTTCACAATAATAATAACTATGTGCTTCTAAATTTAGGGAGAGATAAAAAAAACCGAATAAAACGTTTTTTTACGAGAGAAATGACTGAAATTTTACATGTATTATATTATTATTATTATATATAGGGATTTTGTTGGAAATTTGTAAAATAAAAGGTCAAATCTGATGTTTTTAAAAAAAAAAGAGATGTCAACTATGAGGCGAACAGTCAAACCCTAGTCTTCACCTTGTCCCTACCTGCTTGAGAACGTTGACTATTACGGGATCGAGTTAGGCAGGATAATTTGATCCAATTTTATAAAGTCAAGCCGTATTTAGCGACTTGTGATTGATTGAGCGATTAATTATATTTGAAAAATAGTCTTATAAAAATGGAACGGAATCAGTTTAATGTTTAAAAATATTATTTCCTTGTAGAATTCAACCTGCTCTGAATTACGACTTAAGATACGATTTATGTCGCAACTTAGGACGCACGGCAAGTTGAGTTAACCGAAATCAAGGGCCAAATTAGAATTAATCGGGCCCAATGTAACCAGGAGGGATTAGGGAGGCCCAGTGCTCGCGTATTATTATCAATACGTCTCTCTTCCCTCTCGCTCGCAGCAGTCGAAGGCTCGAAGCTGATCTCCCCTCCCCACTTCCCTCGCTCGATTCGCCATCTTCGAGGCCGTCCACCTCTCGCTCCCCTCCCTTCCCCAATCTCCACCCTTCCACCTTCCTCCTGGACCCCCGTTCGCCCGGATCTGATCCAAGCAGCGGCGCTCGTCGCCTGCGGTGCGTATCTTCCTGAAGTCATCATGGTCCAGCGTGTTTGAGGGCGATCAGCTGCCGTCGTCACCTCAGGTTATCGTCATCGCTGCCGTTGATTTTTTTGGTGATCGATTGACATCATCCATCGGAGGTAATCCGGTGATCTTGCGATTAACTTAGGAGTGTAGTTTAATTTGTTAGAGTTGATTTGAGATTAATTGGGATGCTCCGCATCAATTAGTTAGGTGAAGCGATTGAGGAATATACGGTTGAGTGAGTTGCTGTTATATATTTTACTTAGGTATTACGCTCTAAAAAAAACTATTAATGCAGGATTTGGATGTTAATGCTGGATTTGGTGGTGGACATGTAGAGATGAACTGTGATTATAGTTGATAGTTATACTGGGGAGTTTGTAGAAGTTGGTGGCCTTAGGGGCAGGTTAATTGGAATGCATTTGACATGCTAATATAGTTGATGTATGCATTAGTTATTATGGCAGTAGATGAATGTGTTGTTATACTATATACCATTGTTAACTAGTGTGATGGTTGTCAACCCTATGTTGACGGAATGCTTCGATTGATTGAGATGAAAACCATACAATATACGGGGACAAACGTTGAAATATTTATGAACCTTTTGGTGGTTCTGAGGTGATATTGCCATGGGGCAGTAATATTCGATGTAGTACTAAGTGAGATAACTTATGCTTGGACCTATGAGAGGTATATCTACAGAGCATCTTTCTGTTTAGCTCTCCTTTGATAAAACTATTAAACAGGGCACGATGGGAGAGAGGACCTGAGTCCGATTGTATAGGTTAATTTCAATTCCATCTATTACCAGTGGGCAGATCGTGTAATTATAGGTGACTTGTTATCCAGTATGTAAATGTTAATAATTGATTCCTGTTAATGGATTTAGAAGTTAACACGATAAAATGTTAATAATTGATTCCTGTTAATGGATTTAGAAGTTAACACGATAAAATTTTCTTTTATTCAGGATCCTAATTTCTTATCGCATGGAGCAACAAAGGAAACACAGGATTTTGATGGTTTCTGATTTCTTCTACCCAAATTTTGGGGGCGTAGAAAGTCACATCTATTATCTATCACAATGCTTGCTCAAGCTTGGCCACAAGGTCAAACAGTTAATTCCCATCTTGTTTTTATAGGTTTTGAATTAGTTTTCTGCCTTTATTTTCTTTTGAAAAAACTTTAGTTATTCTTTCTTTACTTATCATAGATAAACTGCCCTAATGCATAACAAAATTTGCACTATCATAATCCTAGGTGTTTCTGAATGTGTATAGCTCAGGTGGTCATTATGACACATGCATATGGGAAGCGTACTGGAGTACGATATCTGACCAATGGTCTGAAAGTTTACTACATTCCATGGAGACCATTCCTTATGCAAAATACTTTACCGACATTTTATGGAACACTCCCCATTGTAAGGACAATTCTTGTTCGGGAGAGGATATCTATTGTTCATGGGCATCAAGCCTTTTCAACTCTTTGTCATGAAGCACTGATGCATGCCAGGACTATGGGTTATCCAGTTATATTCACAGATCATTCACTTTATGGTTTTGCTGATGTTGGAAGCATTCACATGAATAAGGTATTGCAATTTACGCTTGCTGACATTAGCCATGCTATTTGTGTTTCTCATACAAGTAAAGAGAACACAGTTTTGAGGTCCGGGATCAGACCTGAGATTGTCTTTGTAATACCTAATGCTGTGGATACTGCTATGTTCACTCCTGCTCCAGACAGACTCAGTTGTGATGAAATTGTCATCATTGTCATTAGTAGACTGGTTTACCGGAAAGGTGCTGATCTCCTTGTAGAAGTCATTCCTGAAGTCTGCCATCTGTTTCCAAATGTAAGGCAAAGTTGATAACTATCTTTCTTAGTTGGCATTGGAAGCTCTACATATGAGGATTAGTTTGAACAAATGAAAATTTTGACACCAATGATTGTATTAATTGAATGCCATCTATTTGTTTGCGCTGTTAAGGTTCGTTTTATTGTTGGAGGAGATGGACCAAAACGTGTACGGATAGAAGAGATGAGGGAGAAGTACTCTCTTCAGGATAGAGTTGAAATGTTAGGTGCTGTTCCACATGCTCAAGTGCGATCTGTTCTAATTTCTGGCCATATATTTCTAAATAGGTAATCGTTCTTGATAATTGTTATGCTTACCCTTGCAAAATCCTGATAAGTTATGCTAATAGATTTCCTGATTACTTGTATACCAAGAGTTGGCTGAAACTTCTTTTTTTCAGCCGATATAAAAAAAAATAGTTTGAGCTAATTTCTATCATCTGCAAATCAGTGAAAATAAGAAAGCCAATATCTTTTCTTCACATGCAATTCCTATTCACTAAATAGTTAAGATAGAAAATTTTCCCTGATTTATGGACTCCATAGAGAAGTTTCCATGTCTTACGATTCCAATTTTTGGAATTAATTAGATCCTTTAATTTAAAGTAAATGTATTTTGATTTCTTTTTTTGTTTTGTTTCTTGATGTAGTTCTCTTACAGAAGCTTTCTGCATAGCCATTTTGGAAGCTGCTAGCTGCGGACTTTTAACTGTGAGCACAAGGGTTGGAGGTGTTCCAGAGGCATGTATCTAGGGATTTCATACGTCTTGTTTTCTTGTGTCCCAATGCTAGGAGCCTGCAGATTGGTGATGGATGTTTGTAAATAAATGGTTTTGGATACTCATATTGCTTAACTTGGTAGGTCCTTCCAGATGACATGATTGTGCTTGCCGAACCAGATCCAGCTGATATGGTTCGTGCTATTAGGAAAGCTATTCTCATGCTTCCGAGCATCGATCCTCACATGATGCATCTACGTGTAAGTATTACTTAATTTGAGTTGTTGATCACCAAGATTTCCTGTTGTTGTGTGTATATTTAGACATATATTGTTCTTATGACAAATTTTACCAGATGAAAAAACTGTATAGCTGGCATGATGTGGCTGAAAGAACTGGAATTGTGTATGATCGAGCATTACAGTCATCTAATGAGAACCTTTTGGAACGCTTGCCACGGTATGTGATTTGCAAGTCCCTTGTGTATCTTCACACCTAAAAATTGTCATATGTGAAAAAGAATCAGGTATTCAAATAGGCCTTTGTTTTAATCAAACCATTAGGGAAAACATTTATCTATTCAAATAGAAAGTACCTAGTTCGTCCAATGTTGTATGTTCATCAAAGCAAACTTTTTTTTTTGACTGCCTAAACTGATAACATAAAGATTCTGTTGATATAAACTACTGGCGTTTGCATGCATTTAGATACCTGAAGTGTGGGAGCTGGTCAGGGAAGCTGTTTTGCCTGGTAATGATTATCAATTTCCTTCTGTGGCGCCTTTTGGAATTATGGCAGGTATTACCACCTTCTATGACTATCCTCATAATCACAATTCCATCACAAAAATGCAATCATGGGAGTTCAAATTCTAATGCTCATGTCCTGGATAAATGAAAGAATAAGATTTCATCTCTCGTGTTGGTTTAATAAAAAATTAAGTTTTATTTTGTGCATGCCAATTAATTAGTTGGATCTCTGGCTATAATTATAAGCAAGCTTGCAGGGCTATAATTGCATTCCCGAACTTCTTAAATTCCAAATAGAGGAATTCATTTAGAAGAATGAGAATTTCTTTTTCGTAATCCTTTCAGTTCATGCAAGTCGTTTAGAACATACTGCAATCGGAAATGATCATTTTCTACTGTGTCTTTTCTAGCCTCTTGAAAGCATCGAAGAGGTTCCGGACTTCGTATATGTTCAAAATGATCGTGAAGAGGCGACGGAGCACTCTGTCAAAAGCTGAAGAATGGTGTCTGATGGTATACCTCAAAAGAGGAAGAAGATGAAGCTTTCCAGGGGAAAACATACAACAATTATCTCTACTTTTCTTGCGACTTGATACCAGGGCATTGATCAAATGGACATTCGCCCCAGGCTCCTAGGACAAGTAGAGCTTTACTAAAAGTAACGTAGGGAGCTTTAACTTAGCAGCTCTAGAGAGATTGTGAACAATCTCTTGAAAGCCCGCTCTCATAACTCCAAACAGTTGAAGCATTGTAGCTGTAATTTTCTTGACTATGTTGAATGTAATTCTTGGGGATCATAAATTATGTTCATTAACTCTTTAACTCACAGGAACTCACTCAACGTTTTGTTCAGATTTCAGCTCTTTTAGTTTCTGTTCAGTCGAATCCAATCTGGATTACAATTTTCACTTGATTAGTTTAAAGGGGCTTGGTTGCCTGAGCGACTGCAGATGGTATAAACAATCAAAGATGTCCTCATCATCTTGTTTCTCTCGTTCTTTCACTTTATCATCATCCTCATCACAAAGAAATGTAAGCGTTGGCTTTTTTATTTTTTTGAAAACTAGTGTAATTTTTGAAGCATAGGACTACTTTTCAGTAGGCAATCTCGCTCATGATTGCAACCATAAACCCCACAAGTGTTTTAGGGACATACCTGGCTTTTGGCCAAAGTAGGTAGATTTCATTTCATGTCGGGCACACACTTTAATTGCCTGGTCCATCCATCAACAGAACTTCCCCTCTTTGATTATTCTCCTTCACCGGTAGGTTTTATCAAATTTAAAAAAAATACCTAATTAATAGGTTTGATTCAAATTGGATCTGAATGTTAGCATAATTACATAAATTGTACATCATACGGAAGGATTATAAAGTCTTTTTGAGTTTAAGACTCGTTAAATTATATATACAAAAAAAAAATTAATGTTAGCATAATTACTTTTAACTTTCAATAGGTCAAGATAATGCAAAGAAAATGGATGCTCTTTTAGCTAAAATATATGCTTTTTTAGTTTAAAAAAAAATTAGATTCTATATGATACATTGACTAACTGTAAGTTTAACTTTTAGTTAATAATTTCATTACATATGGGATACATTTGTGATCATTCTGATTATAAGTAAATTTTACTAAGTTATAAATATTGTCTATTTTTAAATAAAAAAAATCATGTGGTATGATGAGAGGAGGAGAAAAATTAGTTAAAGATCTACCTTAACTTGGATCAAAGAAAAAAAAACGCATGTGGTAAAAAAAATATGATTATTTTTCTCTTAAGTTGATATATATAAAATTCTGCTACTTCCTTTTCATATATTTGACCTCACATGTTAAATAAAAATTGATGTTTGACTTGTGTGGTAATAACTTTAATTTTAGGTAGAAAAATTAGGAATTGACCTGAAATGATATAAAAAAATATTCCAACGCCAGGAAATCAAATCAAACAAAACGGTAATTAACTTTTTCGATCAATGAAGGACGAAAACGAGAGATTTTTAAACGTGAAGGGCCAAACTAAAATGTTCCCCTGATAATTAATATCAAGTCACAAGCCAACGGCGTCAAACTCGAATCAAATAAGTAGTCGGACGCGACCGGGTTCGGTCTTGCGAGCGGCGAAGAACTCCGGTCGTCTGCTCTACTCGCCATCTCCGGCATCCAAATCTAATCAATCGCCCTCAACATCCCGATCTCGATCTCGCCGGTGCCGATCCCGATCCCCTCTCTCCATGCTGCTTTCGAAAGCCTAGCTCGACCTCAGATCTCTGGATTCATGCTGGGATTCCGTCTTGAAGTTTGAGGTTGAATGCGGTTCGTTTCGGTCGTCATCTGCTTCGGTCGATCTGTTTTAGTTATTCGTTGGGTTTTCTTTGGTGCAGTTGTTTAGTTTTGGATTTGGAGGATGCAGCACGTGCCCGCTACGGTCGAGGATCAGCTGCTTGTGAAGGCGATCAGGGAAGAGAGCCAATGGGAGAGTCTTCCAAAGAGATTTCAATTATTGCTAACTTCGAAAGAAGAGTGGCACAAAAGGTTTTGGGTTCCGAATCTTTATTCACTTGAACTAACTTTATTAGATCCATATCAGGAGATTTGTAAATGTAGTTCTGTTAAGATTAGTAAAATTGGATGCACAAAGTTCCTTTTTCCCTGAAAATTTTGATACTATAGAGATTCTGGACGAACTATTCTGAAAAGGAAAGAACTCATATATGTTCTTCTTTTATGGGGTTATTTTCATCAGTCCCTGTTAGGTAAGTCTTGAATGTTCCACATATCTCTTTTGTCATTTAGATTAACTTGTTAGATGTATTTGATAGCACTAGATTCATAAACTGCAGTTTGTTAAAATTTGTGGAATTAAATGCATAAATTGCCGTTTTCCTGTATTTTTTTTATATATATTCTGATTCTGATCCGGACCATTAATATGAGCTCTTTTTTTGTTTAATATGTCTTTTTATAATGTAAATCTTGTGTCCTCCACTGCTCTGTGTACTTCGTCAGATTCTATATTACACAAGAGCTTTTGAAAACTTTATGAGAGGTAAAATGCATAGATTGTACGTCATAGTGACTTCATATGATCTAGTCACTCTCCATTATTTTTTCTTAGAAGTGGATGCTTTTGAAGTTTGCTTTTCTATTTTTTTAAAAGAAGAAGCCAGCCATTGTCATTTAACTGATTTTGTCAAAAAAGTTGGTTTCCCATGAATATTGATGCTTGTTGTTGACTTCAAAACTTCAAATGACTTAGTCTTGTGAATTCCATGGAGTTGTATATGTAATCAAGATCTTATTCTTCTTCATGGAGTACAGGATTATAGATTACTGCATCAGAAAACGCTTGCCATGGAACCAATGTTTTGCACGTAAAGTCTGTAAAGAAGGAGAGTATTATGAAGAAATGATGCGCTATCTGCGTAAGAATCTTGCTGTATGTCCCAGGACCTAATCTTTCTATTGTCAATATACACATTTTTTATGATGTCCAGTGTGTTTCTTATGCATAAAATGATGATGATGTTGTTCTTTTCATCTTTTTTTTTGAAAGATAACATTACATTCATTTCACCAATCTGAACGGATGTTGTTCTTTTCATTTGTATCTGCATTTTGTTTTTTCATTGTTATTATTTTTGGATTCCACTATGATGTTTATCCAAATTGATAATTCAGAAAAATTTTAGATGTCTTCACATCTATATTTGTATTCTCATTACTAAAAATTTGTTTCCTTCTTTGCAGTTATTTCCCTATCATCTTGCGGAATATGTTTGTCGTGTAATGCGTGTTTCACCGTTCAAATACTACTGTGACATGATCTTTGAAGTTTTGAAAAATGGTAATGCCTGATTCCTATTAGCTTCTTTCTTTTTTCTTCTATGTTTCCTGCTGGAGTGGCTTCTTCCATGTTTATAGGAATTAAAGCAAGTATGTAAATGGTTTTGATATAAAAGACTGGTTTATGGCTATAAATTTGCAATTCTTAATGATTAGAACATCATCCCAAGGGTTTGCCTGTATGCTATGATGTAGTTGGTAGTTAGGAGTATCAGGACTATGCTCACTTCTACGTTAACATAATATCAAATTTTATTAGTTAGAAAAAATATTTAAAGAAGCACATTTTCGTTTTGAAATCTACCTGCCATTTCCTTTTAATCTCAAAATTGATGCCAACCGTATTCTTAGTGAAGGAACATAGTAGTTTAGTATCAAAATACACCAGATTTTGATGTGCCTACTTTAGCTGTAAGTATTACAATTCTTAGTGAACGAATTTAAGTTTATTATAAATTGTCTGCTTCATGGCTAAAAATTATTAGGCATACTGACCTAACTCCTAGTCTTACTGGCTGAAGTGCAGAGTGGTATACAGACTGACTAATATTGACCGGTCTGCATGATATGTGGGATGTGCATCTTGTTTGTTCAGGTGGCACTAGTATGCACTGTGAATAGCGCCACCCAATAGTAAACCACGGTGGCGCTAATTCAATTCTGAGCAAGTAAGAAAATGCTAGTCATTATTTGAGTGATCTTTAATAAAACTCCATGATACTTTGACAAGTAGATCCTCAATCAACTAGGTTTTTTTAATATCACTTAATATTAATTTTTTTCAGATTTCTTTTAAAAAAATAACACTATATTTGGCATGGAATCAACCATGTCGAGCATATCCACACACATTAGCAGTACTGGGCTGGTACCAATCCACCTAGGGACCAACACAGACCCCTGTATTGTGTTTTTAAACCATGGTCTGGCTGCTTACTAAAATATTATACATCAGTTATACTAGTCCTGTATTACTGTGGTGTTGCAATGCTATCTTCATTCATCAAGTTATTTCTCATCTTTCTTATCTCTTATATATGCATGTTACATGAAATGGTAAGTGCCCTTTAGGAACTAACACTTTCTTTCTGATCCTCAAAGAACTTTTTGCACATGATGACTTCGAAAAACATTTTGCAGAGCAACCTTATGATAGCATCCCCAATTTCAGTGCTGCAGATGCTTTGAGGCTTACAGGAATTGGCCGTAATGAATATATTGATATTATGAACAAGTGCAGATCAAAGGTTCATTAATTTCTTATTTATGTGCATATAAAAGGTTTTCTATCTATTTCTAATTTGTGGTAATAGAGTTATTTCTTTTGCTTATTAAACTTTGAATATATTTTCTTTCTTCATCGATTTAATATATGTAGAAATGAAAGCAATAGCATGTGTGTATGGTTTCATGGATACTTCCAAACTAAGGAGTAACATTTGCTTGGTCAAGCCTTGAGTATGAATTTGTCTATATTACACTTAAATTTCCCTAGGCAAGAACAACAACAGATTGCAAGTCTCAATTATTTGCAATTATTGCAAATGCAACCATATGCCATCACCCATACCCCATGGGCTGCGAAAGGAGATAGGGCACTGGATTTACTCCAAATCAAACAATTAGCTGTATGACATTGGAGTGTTTGGGGAGAGAGAAACAAAAGATGCTTTATAGGCAGTGCAATACCAACAAGGATCTTAGCTACACAAGCAGTTGTAACTCTAACTTTCTTCACTTATCATAAGCCACCTTGAAGAGGCTTATAATGGGGTCTTTTGATCTTTTTTTGGCACTTGGTGATACTGTTTATACTTTACTATATACATGTACTTTTTTATACTTTTTTTTTTACATCCCTTTCGATGATATATTGTATCATTTCAGATTGGTGAAATGAATGCAATGTTATCTTTATAAAAAAAACAACAGATTGCAAGTCTCAGTTTTATGAGGTAGATACCTATGTAGATTCACAACACATATCATAATAACAGGTATGTTATCTTTCATACAATATAGTGAGTAATGGGAAAACAATTAACTTCCTACAAAAGAACCTTACCATGTTCTAACCATTGATAACACTGCTCTCTATTATATGTCTTATAAAAAGTAATTATGAGATTGACTTACTGTTATTTCATGGTCAAACTTGCATAACTAGTACATACCAAGCTTCACAAATTTCACATGCTTAACCTATTGTTTTCTTGTCCATGTGTTTCACTTATAATCATCACAATATCACAATCATCACAGAAGTAAGGGTATAAAGTACATGTTCTAAAGCATGTTCATCTGCCTCATGCTATGCTTGAGAGTTTTCAACTTTACTCCAAAAGATTGACACTGTGTGAAGAGATATTATGATGCTTTTTTGTTTTTGGTATGAGACTAGAAGCAAATTTGATAGGAAAGGTTCTAGTGTTAAGGTAGCTAAGCCGAGATATAAAGAGTCTTTTTTTTAGAACCTGGTGAGTATTGAACCCACAACCTCCCATATAGAACCCAATTACTCTAACCAGAGGGACGTACATTTTATGTACGAGATATAACGAGTCTTGTTTGGTTGTTATCTTATTATGGATGGTCTTTATCTTGAAGAAACTAAGTTGGTAATAAGCTCTGTGTATAGTCTGTCAAAATTGTAAGACATCTAGCTTTTAGAAAGAAGATGCTTGTGGTGCACTATATTTGCTATGGAGCTGAAATAAACTGGTTATAATTGAATAATTGTATGTAATGAGATGTAACTGAAGGTGAAGAACACAAATGATGGCCCTGTACAACAATGGGATATGATAACAAATTGTCAATACTGATTGTGATGAAGGTAATTTTAGTCGTGATAGTGATGTTCCAAAGCACACTAAGCAAATTATTGAGCTCTCATGTGACTTGTCACATCAGTGATGGGTTGAAGGTTAACCAGGATTTTGTCAGGAGTGGTAAATGTAGACTCAAAAATAGTGAAGTCATTGACTAAATGAGTTGCTGAGGGCTCTATGGAATTAAGAATACACAAGCTAGGGATAGGAGGTGGGTAGCCATGACAGAACATGTAGACATGATGATAAAAGTAAATTATTTTGTAAACATATGATAGTTAAGTTTATTTTATATTGTAGTTAACTCATCTTAGGTTTATTGAATCAAGAGAAGACAAAAAGCATACGACTTACTACAAAATATTTAATTGCTATATGACCTTTAAAAACTCCTAATGTTCATGACCTTTTATGATCCAAATTCTTTGGAAAAGAAATTGGTTCTCCGGTGCTCTCTGATTGGAACCAAGCCTAAATACAGGAGAAACCTTTTTATGTGCTTCTTTTAAATTGATAATATATCTTAAATCTTATATTACAGGAAATGAATTAGTTCAACGACAATCATTCTTGTACTTGTTTGTCCTACATTGTCTTCTGCTATATGATATTTACATAATTTCTACAAGTAAGGTACATAGGATTGACCCAACTATGTTTCTTGCTTAACATATTGTTCAATGAAGATATTATGTCACTGACCTTTGTTTTTTTATCTCTTCTTGCATCTCCTTTTTCTTATTTCTTGTGCTTAGTTGCTGCTGGGCTTTGTTGTTGCCTTGATTATTATGTTTTGTTGGAGATTTTCAGAAAATTATGTGGAAGCTGAACAAGTCAATTGCTAAGGAATTGCTGCCAACACAGCCTGTGGATTTTCCAATTGAACCATGGTGGGGAGTTTGCCTTGTGAACTTTACACTGGAAGAATTTAAGGTGTGCTTCTTATCAAACTTCGTTCATCAGGAAAACTCTATAATATAGTAATAGATACTTAAGTCTTGGTCTGATTTCCAGTTGCATTCATAATCATATCATTTGCTATGAATTTTCTTTGCATAACTAGTTTAAGAAAATTTTCATACGATCAGTTACACTCCTTTCTTTATGTTACTAATATCAGTTGACTGTGCTAACTGGTTCTGGTGATATCGTTTTCTCATATAGAGACTCACAGAAGAAGAAACAGCAACTATAGACAAGGTCTGCAAAGAAGAAGCAAATGCATTTATTCTATTTGATGGTGATATTGTGAGGGGTCTTTACAAGAGAGGATTGATGTACTTTGATGTCCCTATCTATCCTGACGATCGGTTTAAAGGTATGTATGACAATACATCATGCATAATGAAACTATAATATTCTTAAATGTGGATCATCTTGCATCGTGATGATGCCCCAAACAATTGAAATACTTTTAAGAGGGTTTGGTTTGTAGAATGTAAGATCCACTTACATAATCACACCCGGAAGGCTTGTGATTCCCATCAATTAAATTGTTTAGCATGTATAATTGACATGTTTAATTCCCATGGGAATGCATGATTAAATTGTCTGACATTTAATATTAGATGTTTGGTTCAGTAGTCACATAATAGGAATGCTATTTTAATAATTTTACTTTCTAATACCTCCTTTGTAAGTATGGATAAAATTTGAAAATATTTTGTTACTTAGTTACATTGAGCAACCTATCCCTATCTATTTTGTTTGCACCTGTTCCCTTAACCTCTATTTTGTCCTTTCTGACAAGTGTTTTAGAGTATAGTTTATTACTTGAAGGAATAAGGTGATTGATGGGCAGCACTTGTCATATCATATTCATCTTCCCTAGTTAGATATTATTTTCTAGAGAACCTGCGGAGAGTCTAATACCCAAATTTGTTTGATCAACTATTAGGAATTTTAGGTTCACAATGTGTACATCCCTCTGGTTAGAACAATTGGGTACTATATGGGAGGTTGTGGGTTCAATACTCACCAAGTTCTAAAAATAACTATCAGGAATTTTAGGTTTAAATAACACAATTGTTTCAGCAGAAAAAATGATGTTTTTGGATATATATTTCAAGATGCTCCTTTCCATACTTATAAGTAGCTCATTCATGTACTTTAATATATCTCAAAGAAAGCAAAATCTTCTAATACTATTTTGCAGATAAAATCATATTAAAAGGTCTGTTTCTCAATTGAAATAAACCTGCAGATATGGACATTATTAGGTTTTTAGTTTCTAATGTTTTGTGGTTTGATATCTGTGTATCCACTACATTACCCATAGCTCTCAAATCTCTTCATGGAATGCCCAACATCATATTGTATGTGGTACTGTGATCATATAATATTCGGATGAAGTAAAGCTTGCATATGATGCTCTAATATTATATGCCTGTTATCTTCATCCATTCAGTAGTTTTGTGTTTATCCTTATAGTAGTACTATGTTCAAAAATTAACACTTGCTTATTCAGTTTCCAGGCTGGAAGGGTTTGTTTCAAACAGGGAGCAGTCCTATGAGGATCCAATTGAAGAGTAAGATAATTGGAGCAAATAAGAGATTCCTGAATCTATATACTCAAAGCAAGCATTGTAGTTCAAAAGTTATTATCTCATGTATGATATCTGTGATTCAAATAAGGAACTTCATTGCAGGTTATTATATGCTGTTTTCGTAGTTTCGAGTGAGAATGCCACGGTTGCTGAATTGGCTTCCACACTGCAGGCTGACCTTTCTCAGCTGCAGGCTGCAGCATCATTTGCTTGCCGCTTGGGCTGGGCAATAAAACTTTTGGATCCGGAAGACATCCTTCGAGATTCTACCATTCCTGGTTCCCCTAGTAATATATTAAGTGACGATGAGGATGGTTCTAATGCTAGCACCCACTCAGAAAAATCTGGTCGTCATAGTCATGGTCCAGTGACTGAAAAGACTAGAACAGCATCTGGCTCCGTTCATGTTGCTTTTCTTGTTGATGCCAACATTACTTCCTATTTAATGATGGGTTCTGTTTCACCAGGTTTGACTTGTTATTAATATTCCTCTCTTCAGATTGCAACATTTTAATGTGGTCAATTTTGGTTCTTGAGATGGCTATTTTAATTTGGTTTATGCATTATCTTATAAAACTCAATTTTCATGATAGAACTCTACTAACATTAACTAGGGCAGTAACCAAAAGGCAAGATTCATCACCTTAAACATTTATGAAACTTATGGAAAGTAGGTGTCTTTGTGTTCAAGAAATTTATTTAAGTTTTTGAGGCTGAGTAGTGTCTTCAATTGTAGAATGGTACATGCAAACTTGTAGTCCTATACTGTTCTTTAACTTAATTGTTGTGCAATGCATGTGGAAATAGTTAAGTTTTTTGAAGACCAGAACACTACCCATAAGGAAGAGGTCAGGTGAATAAGTCTCCATATCGTTGGTATTTTTTCATAATTCATTTCATTCTTACTAATTTGAAGGATTTTAGTGCAATGTTAACAAGTAACAAAAGTAGACAATTTTAATGCTTATTATCTTCTATGGATCATCTTGTCTTCTAAGTTTTTTCTGACCACAGTAATGCTAACCCTTAAATGTAACAATCCAGGTCCGCAAAAGGAATATCATGTTCCTATAGCATTGGTTTGGCCATTTAAAGTGGTGACAGAATGAACCAACTAATAAAGCATCAAAGACACTCATTGTTCAGTATTTTTTTTTAATAAACTCATTGTTCGGTCTTCATTCAACAAACCTTCAATATGTACCCAAAACATGTGCCTCCAAGCTGCACCAAATTCCTCTTAGAATTATAGTACAGTCACATTGTACACTATCCATATTGTTTGTTGTATCATCATCTTTTCCTTCACCTATATATGAATTTTTTGTCATTTGTTCTTTTGATTTCATTTACTATGAGATTATGTACATCTTTAAGAGGGCCCTAATGTCCATAGATGAAATTTCACTCTTCACGTTCTACCTATACCTTTTTTTTAATCGTTTTAATTTGAGCAATGTAGTTCATCCAACAATACATAATAAATCATAGAGATGTACACAATTAAACTCTAATGAACAAAATGGTGAATTGGATCGTACTAATTTTCACTAGGATTTTAGTACACATTTCCGTACCTCCCATCTTTTTTTCCAATTATTTCTTCAACTAAGTGAAAGAATAGAAGTAGTACGAATTCTGTTTCACCATTCAGAAAGATACCATCCTCAGAATTATACATATCTGTTTCTGTATCTGGGCATGGCCATTTAATGAAATGTGGAGGAAAGTAGGGGCAATGGCTAAGTATTTGAAGTGGCTAAAAATATATTGTGAAAATAACAGCACCAGTTAGTCCATGAGAGTAGTGAAATTTGAATTGCATGGATTATTTCTTACTTCCAATGAACTTTAGTGCCTGTGGCTAGCTGCTCCATACCATTATGATCTGGCCCCCCGTACCTGATGGAGCTTTCTGAATTGAGTTTATTCCTTTACTATTTCTTGCAGGTTTGAAGTCCCATGCTGTGACACTATATGAAGCAGGAAAACTTGGTGATTCCAGCATTGCAGAACTTTGTAACGATCTATCTACATTAGAAGGAAAAAAATTTGAGGGGGAGTTGCAGGAGTTTGCGAATCATGCATACAGCCTCCGATGTGTTCTGGAGTGTCTTCAATCTGGTGGAGTTGCTACTGATGACAAGAATGATAAAGCAATTTCTTCAGCTGATAACAATTCCTTGGTTGAAGAGACAACTACAGTTACAGCTGAAGCTAGTATTTCTGAGGAATCCAGTGAACCTAACATAATTGATGATGCTTCTGAACAAGATACTGAAGCTCCACAGCCTGGTTCATCTCCAAATGAAACTGACGGTGCAAATGTCCCTCTTCTGTCAAATTTTGAAACATTAGCCGAAAATCACATGGCTGATAATTCACAGAGTGATCAAAAGATTGCAACCTTGGATAGTTCAGAAAGCAATAAGATAATTCCAAAAAAAAAGAGAAAGTATCGTGTTGATATTCTTCGTTGTGAAAGCTTGGCTGCTCTTGCACCAGCAACATTAGAACGACTATTTCTTAGGGACTATGATATCATTGCATCTATGGTTCCACTTCCTGCTTCATCAGTTTTACCAGGACCTTCAGGTCCATTTCATTTTGGTCCACCCTCCTATTCTTCAAAGACACCATGGATGAAACTAGTGTTGTATACACTAATGGCCAATGGACCTATTTCAGTTGTTTTAATGAAAGGACAGTGCCTGCGCATGCTTCCTGCCCCATTAGCTGGTTGTCAAAAAGCATTAATATGGTCTTGGGATGGTTCTGTAGTAGGAGGTCTAGGTGGCAAGTTTGAAGGAAATTTGGTCAATGGAACTGTACTCTTGCATTGCTTAAACTCAATGCTCAAGCATTCAGCTGCCTTAGTACAACCTCTCAGTAGATGTGATCTTGATGGTTGTGGAAGAATAGTAACAGTGGACATTCCATTGCCTCTTAAGAACTTTGATGGATCCGTTCAAACTATCAGTTCGGACATGGGAGTGGACCCTGAAGGAATTGAAAATTTAAATTCATTGTTAAATGACCTTTCCAGCAAAAGTGAGTTAATGACAGTAGGTTATATTCGCCTTCTAAGATTGAGGAGGCAAGCACTAGACATGTTTCAGCCAGATCAGGAAGGATATGAATGGGTTCCTTTAAGCTTGGAATTTGGTATTCCTCTATTTAATCCCAAACTATGTGGCAGAATATGTGAAAGGATTGTTTCATCCCATTTGTTGCAATCAGATTCACTTAGTGAACACCATGACGCAATGCAAAGTCTAAGAAAACGTTTACGTGAACTATGTTTTGAATACCAAGCAACAGGCCCAACTGCAAAGCTATTTTATGAAACAGATCAGACCAGAGAATCTGCTCGTCAATTGCTTGGTTACAATAGTGGCAGATGGAATCCTATGATGGATCCTTCAACACCAATTGCTGTATTCTCCGGTGGACAAAAGAGGTTCAAGCTTCCAAGTCGACAAAGGTGCAGACCTGAGGTTCTGAGTTTTGATGGAAACATCCTCAGGTGCTTCAACAATATACTCTTGTGCTTTTTATATTATCAACTGAAGGGAATTGCAGGAACTAGTCTACTGTCTTCTTGTAACATATTTTATCTAGAAAAAAAAAGACTCATCTTTCTTTTTCCTCTCATTGCCTTCCCCTTGATATCCTTTCATCCAAACACACCATAAATGCTTATGAAGCTAATAGCTTTGTCCATGGTCGATTCTAAATACTTATTTTTCCGCATCGTGGAAATGTAAGTAAATAATCAACTGTTTTGGAAATTTCATTTTTGCAAGCTACAATGTTACATCATGTTTTAAGAGTAAACTAAGAATAAGATCTTTTAGTTGTGCATACACAAAAACTTCTGGTGAATATAGTTTTGTTAATTATTCTATAGTGAAGATCTTCCCTTTTCTTCTGGATTTTTTGAAGTGTATGTATATTATGGTATGATCACAATCAAAGAGAACTATCATGCCCATTACTTACGGTTTAGTTGAAAAATATTGATAATATAGAAGGACATACTTTCTTTTTCTCATCTTTTTTCCTTTCAATTTCTATCTGTTGTTGGTAAAAGTTCAAAATGGTCATAGGCATCCATGTATATCTGAAAAAATTGGCTACGTTTTAGTATTGGCTTGTCATTATGATGGATAATGCAGTCACCTTTTTCATCAATATCTGACTTACAAATTTTCCAGCTAACTTGGTTATCTGGTCATTTTCTATTCCTTCTCATGCTGTTTCTTATGAAACACCTCTATAATTTTCTGAAGGATCAAAGAGCTTTGTGGCCAACTAATTTCTCATAGATCATTTCATTGTTTGTCATTTTGATAATTCAATTATAAGTAAATCAATGAGGCATAGTTGCAGAAGTTATCATCAAGAAATGCTTAGTTGTGGAAGATGTAGGTTGCATTAGATAGTTACATTTTTTTGGGTACCAATTTAGCTTGCTGATACAATATATCAACAGATACCGATTGTAGTGAAGTGAGTATTTCATTGACCTTTCATGTATAACTGTTCAATCCACAATACTCTTTGTCGTCTTTTGCCTAATCTTGAAAATTGTTGGCCTACAGGTCTTATGCTCTTAATCCCATAAGCGAGAATGCTGCACGGCTTGTGGAAGATCCAACTTCTTCTACAGGAGCAAAACATGACTCAGAAGAGGCAGACAGCAGAGAAATTATCCTACCAGGCGTGAACTTATTGTTTGATGGGTTAGAATTGCACCCATTTGATATAGGTGCATGTTTGCAGGGTAAGCAGCCAATTTTGCTAATAGCAGAAGCATCGACCGCATCTGCTTCTGTGCAGGTAGATAGGACATCAGGTTAATTTATTTTGGAACTTCTTACCTCTATCGCTTCTGTGAGGCTGCCATATCTTTCTACTAGTAATTAGAGCAGATCTCTATCTGAATCTTGAAGTATTCATCACTGCAAGTTCTCTCCCAAGGATTCTTTGGTTCAAAAAGGCAAGTTTATTTTGCTCAGTACATGTAATCTATGCTCAAGATTGATGAAAATCCTCTTATTGTTCTGAAAAAGTGGTCGGTTTGAGATGTTTTAAGATGCTCAATTTTAAAGTGCACGTCTTCTTTAATATCAAAATAGTAGGGTCGTTATGGCATTTAAGTAGTTTTTAAAGATTATTCTTGGTCTGTAATTAGAAGATATATTGACCTTTCAGGTACACAGGAATCTAGTGGTTCATACAATCGGTCATAAAGTGTACGTCTTCTTTAATATAGAACTAGGATTAGGAGAATTATGGCCTTTTTAGTAGTTTCCTAATGTTATTTTTGTTATATAATTAGAAGATATGTCGTCCGTTCAAGCATACAGTAATTTAGTGGCTCATGCAATAGCAATCAGGGAAAAGCAGCCTCGTAGTGTTCATTTTTACATAATAAATGGTTTTAATTTCCTGCATATATAACTTGATTCAAAGTAAATCACAACTCAAATCTTTTGTTGTACTTTCTTTTCATCTTATTTTGTTCAAAAGTCACGGTTTCCGATGCTACTTCCTGACATGTTGTTCTGTTCGTCATCGCAGGGATTTCTTCTAATTCAAAGTTTTGTTACAAACGTAGCACGCAATGACAATGAAGTATATTTTTTCCTTCTATAGAAACTGAACTTGGAAGTTCTTAATCAACAGTTTTCCTTTGTACATCACCATGTAAAAAAGCATTTGAATTCATTTTGGTTTTGTAGAAGTGCTGTTGCCATATCTTCTTGTATGAAATTTTTCGTATGACTCGTCCCCAGCTTTGGCCAACAAATGGCCCCCCCTTCAGTTGATAGACCAACCTTGCTTGTTTACTTCTGCATTAATGTTCGGGCTTCGCGTTATGATGGTAAAACTTATTTCTGTATGTTTGGCATTGTTGACTGTTGTTCCAAGATTACTGGTGGTGATGCAAGATTACATATGAATTTTAAATATAAAGTTTACCCGTTTATTATATCTTTCGTTATAATTTGCAAATATATGATATTCGACTGACGTCATTCAAGTGAATGCTGCAAAAAAATTTCTAAGGTTATACTTTCACAATTAGACCGTTTATTATATATTTCTTTATAATATGCAAATATCTGATACTCTCGGCTAACGTTATCCAAGTAATTGATAGATTTTTTTTCTAAATTTATAGAAATATTATTTTTTTAAAAAACTTGATGAATCTGCTTATTTTCACGTTCTTAATCCTATCGCACTCTTAATTTTGATACACATGCCCCTAAAGTTAGGGGTATAATATTTTGTATAGAATTAAATTATTCTAATCACAGTATTACTCTAATAAGGGGGGTTTATATTTTGTGCAGTATAAAAGGTAATACTAATTAGACACTAATAGCTTTTATGAAGAGATGAAATTTTTTAATTTAGTTGTGAAAAATAAAACTACTATGAAAATTAGGCTACCAATTATGCAATTACCCTCTCGGAAGAAGTATACATGGAATTCTAAATCAACGGTCCAGATGAAACCTCCGCTTGTGATCCGCGGGCGCCGCCCCAATTAATCGTTCGAAGCGGCGCTTCTTCCTCTGCGTGTCTCGGTTACTACCTGCCGCTTTTCACTCCATGCTTCGCTCATCCCTAATAAGCTTCGAAGAATCTCCTCATCCGCCATTGATGGCGGCGCAATGGCTCTCGTCCTGAGCAAACTCCGATCCCGCTCTCGTTCCTTCCCCTTCTCCTCTTCCTTTTCCGCCGACACCCTCCTCGATGGCCCCCACCTCCCCTCCTCCGACCAATGCTTTCCAGATCCGCTCCAGCCGCCACGGCAAGCCGGGCCGGGATCGGGAGGCCGACGAGGACTACGACGACTACAGAAGCAGCGGACGGTGTGTGGTACTCCTCTGCCCCTGCCTCGTCCTCTTCATCATCCTCCTCATCGTGGCCTTCATAGTCCTTGCTGTCAAGTTCCGCCTCTTCTGCCGCGGCCCCTTCCGCCCCACCCTCGCCCGCCTGATCCCCAGGGACAAGTGCCACCCTTCCTCCTGACCTCTTCAACTCGGCCATTCTCCACTTCCTCCGACTCTGATGGCGAATCCGACCCCGATCTTGATTTCCCTCATGAGACGCCCCCCAGGTCATCGGACCCTGAGGAGGTTCAGCGCGTCTGCGAAGTGATAGAAGACCTCTTGGTGTCGGACCGGAACATGGAGGCCGTGCTCGATGAGTGCGCTATCGACCTCAGTCCCTCTCTGGTTGCAGATGTCCTTCAGCGATTCTGCCACGCCCACAGGCCGGCGTACAGGTTCTTCAGGTGGGCGAGCAAGCGCCCGGGTTTCTCTCGCGATGCTGAGACTTACACGAAGATGCTATATATCCTAGGCAAGACCCGGCAGTTTGAGACCCTGGTGGCATTTCTTGAAGAAATGGGGAAGGAGGGATTTTTAACTATGGACGCCTTTAAGATTGCCATCAAGGCCTTTGCAGGCGCCGGCGACATGAAGAAATCCGTGGCGATGTTTAAGCTGATGAAGAAATTCAACTTTGAGGCAGGGTTGGACACGTTCAACTGTTTGATCGAATTCCTGGCAAAAGCCAAGCTTGGGAAGGAAGCTCAACTGCTCGTTGAGAAGATGAAAAATCAGTACTCGCCTGATCTGAGGACGTATAGCCTGCTCCTCTTAGGGTGGTGCAGATTGAAGAATCTCGTCGAGGCTGGGAGGGTCTGGAATGAGATGTTGGATAAGAGATTCAAGCCAGATATCGTTGCGTATAATACGATGCTTGATGGATTTATTGGGGGACAAAGGAGGCCAGAGGCAATCAAGCTTTTCGAGCTCATGAAAGCTAAGGGGCCACTTCCAAATGCTAGGACATACACAATCATGATACAACACTTCTGCAAGGCTGGGAAGATGGATATGGCAGTCGATTGTTTCCAGGAAATGCAGGATGCAGGGTGTGCCCTGAATGTTGTAACCTACACTTGCTTGATTGTGGGTTATGGAAATGCCAGACAAATGGATAAGGTTTCAGAGGTACTTAGTGAGATGACTGCGAAAGGATGTCCACCAGATTCCCGTACATACAATGCCTTGATAAAGCTCATGACAAACAGGAATTTGCCTGACGATGCTGCTAGAATATATAAGAAGATGATTAAGAAAGGCTTTGAGCCCACAATTCATACATATAATATGATGATGAAGTCCTACTTCCATGGAAACAACTATGACATGGGCTGTGCGGTGTGGGAAGAGATGGGTCGAAAGGGGATTTGTCCAGATGTCAATTCTTATACAGTCTTTATTGGAGGACATATAAGACATGGAAAGCCTGAAATGGCACATAAATACTTAGAGGAGATGATAAGCAAAGGAATGAGAGCTCCTCAGATAGACTATAATAAGTTTGCTGCTGATTATTCTAGGGCAGGAAGGCCTGATATACTGTATGACTTGGCCCAGAAAATGAACTTCACTGGGAAGTTTGAGGCTTCCAATGTTTTCCATGGGTGGGCGGAGAGAATGAAGAAGAGGGTCAAAAGGAGAACACCCAATCAAACTGGGAAACGCCTTTTCTAAGAATGAAATGGTGGCTCAGAGGGGTCCTGGATAAACTTGGCTTCATTTGATTGATTCTCGTATGTACTTTCTGGATCTCACTTCTTGCAAGGAAAATTGATGTTTTGTGTATAATTGTATTTTTTATTCCTTTTTCCTTCTTTTTTTTCCCTTTTCGTCATTGGAAAACAGTTTAAAAGTCATTAAAATTTGTTTAGAATTAATCTTCGCTGATCTTTTGCATCACATACAGACGATCTTGCCTCTTCCCTAAGTTTGTCTCATCGTATTAATATGCTCATCACCCATTTATTTTGTATCTTATTTGACTCCAATGTTAATGGACCTGCTTGTTTGCCTCTAATACTCTTAAGATTTATCAATTACGACTAACTGCGGCAACACTGATAAGTTATAGTTGCTTTGTTGTAAACGTTAGTCAAATGTTGTAAGTAGTAGTAGTAGCAAGATCGGTATGGTAAACCTGGAATACACAGGTTGGTGCTGTGAACATGAATGCTTCCCTCAGTGCATTATCAGCAACAATCTTTTGGAAATTTGAACCGGAGAGGTCCTGAATCAGCTTGCTGCGTTATTTTCCCAGATTTTTCCTAATTGATTTCAGCTACAGAAGCATTAATCCTCTTGTTTGGATAAGTTTTGGTGAGGATACAACATAGCTAAGACACACTAACCTTGAGTAAATCGAAGCCTTATGGGACACTAAACCAGTATTTTAGGAGAGTAGTCATCATCCCTTGTTATTGCCTGACTGTCAAGCTCAAAAGTACATGCTTTCGGGTTTTTTACCTATGAATTTTTATTCCTTTTTCCCCGCACCAATTTTGGCAAGTGCAGCTTCCTATTAGTTTTGTTTAAATACTGAGTGCTTTAGCATCAAAGCATGTTAAATGCCATTATCTCATGAATATCCTTGTAAGAACTAGAAAATTACAGGTTCTCTTAGGACCTAGATATATAACAAAGTTTAGCACCTTCTGTCTCATCTTCATTTTAAGGCAACCATATGGTTCTTCTCTTGGTGTCAGCCAAATGATGATTCCAGAAGTTTAGATTCTGCGCAGCTAATACTTTTATATTATAGTATTTGAGCGCAAGAAACTTGCACTGAATTGAAAATGAAAGGCAGATTCTCTGTTTGATAAATGTCCCTCTTTGTAGTGTCAAGATATGTTCAAGTCCTTGCAAAAAGATTCTAATTTGTTTGATGATTCTTACAGCTTGTAAGGCTTCATTTGGTCAGGGAAAGAAAAATTCTTAGTTCAGTCAAGATGGAAGATTATTCTTATCACATTTTAAGTCACAAGGCAAGCCTGGAAGATGCTGCCGTGTGCCCTGTTGGAACTTATGACCGAATGCTCCCCAAGGACTAAGTTATTCCTTGGCGCTTGTTCTGCTGCTTGGTATGCTTTCTCCCTTCCATCGCCCATCAAGAATCAGATGAAGTAGGTGTTAAGTAGGAAAAGTTTATCAAAATTAGTTGATCTAGTTCTATAAAATTAATTAATTATTTTGAATTGATTCACCCAGACTTACACGAGAAACACCTGCATCTAAAAAAACCACTTCTCTTCTCTTCTAACCATAATTATTTTATTTTCAATAAAAGAATAATCACATGCTAGTAAATTCACGTACAAATACATGGCATTCCACAACATGCGTCCCATGAATTCTCCTTTTTTTAATACAATTTGAAAAGAAAAAAAAAATAAATGGAAGGGAAGCACCTCTCACGACGGAGGGAGGGAGATCAGGAACATATACAGACGCAGTTTGAAATAAGAATTGGATCGAATGTGGCAATGATGAACACGACTATGAGATATTGCCGTGTTGGCTTTTCTGTACAAGTAAATTTAAACATAAATTTGTAGCCGTCACAAACGTATTTGTATTCTGTGTTCATCTAATTCCGACCTGTGGATTGGCAAAGTTCCTTCCATCTGTTTATCAGAAGAAATATATAAAAAAACATAATTAATTTTTTTGAAAAAGAAAACAATATATATATAATGAAAATACAAGGCTCAATGTTAATTAATGTCACTCGTCTTAGTTTTTTTTTTTAAGAAGGCCTTAAATTTATGCTATGCTTGAATGCAAAAGGAAGTGTCACAGAACAACTTACATGGAGCTGCTGCAGTTGATCCTCCTCCCCCTGCGCTTCCTGGAATGCCGAAATGAACCTCATCACAAAGTAGAACGGCAACAGGATTCCACCTGCTCTCAGCAGAAACACCTGCAGCAATTTCCCAGGTTCAGTTGGATTCGGAGAGTATCTCGAAATCTTCAAAATTGATCAACAAAAGACCCGACCAACTCTTACAGTGAGGATGGTGAACGCATAATGATCGCCGTCGACCGTGATCACCGCCACCAGGTTTCTAATCAGCAGGATGATCATGAACTGCACCCAAATTTGGAATTTTTTTTTTATTTCCTCCTTCAATAACATGATTCGCAGTGATCGAAAGGTTTAACGCTGCAGCCCAGATTTCACTTACCAAGAGGGCGACCGATCGGCAGTAGGAGGCGCGCCGGCGGGAGGCCGGCGAGCACTCGGCGTACTCGGAGTCTGAATCGGAGTCGGTCACGAACTCTGGGTTTTCAGGGTCATAATTGATCCTGGGGACCTCCAAGCTTCCTCTGTCACAAGGACAAAACAATTGCAAGCTGGTTAGCCATCGTGCTGTTGCCCAAACTCCCAACCCCTAAAAGCGCCCCATCATTAGGTTTTGCAATCACAAGCCCTAGTTCTAGTTTCCGATCAATGAGCAGCTGGAAATGGAGTTAACATCATGATGATGATCCAGCACCGGAGGTGGAGGCCCACCAAATCCATGATTTGTAATAAGCAGAGAAGGTAGAGGAAAAGAAATAGTAGAGAAGGCCGCTGCTGCTGCTGCAGGTGTAAGAGGCTACAGCAGAATGGTCCAACCGCCTCCTAATAGTAGCAAAGAATTCAAATTCAAACAGTCTTCTTCTTCTGCAACCTCGGCTGAATAGATTCAGAATCTACCATTAAATAATGAGTTTTTTTTTCAGTCTAGTCGCTGCAGTTTTTTTAGCCTCAAAATCACCATACGATCGTCCTTAGCCAGTTTTGTTTTGCTTACAGGTAATATGGTGCAGCTCGTATAACTCTAGGGATCAAAACAATTATTTTCTTTAATTACAGTGGTTAATCTAACTAGGATTAACCTGGTAATTGAAGAGTCAAAAAGGTTCGTTTTGTTTACCTGATGGTCACTCCCACATCAACCAAGGCCTTGCTTTCAGGAACGGTATATCCAGGTTCATATTTCTGCAATATTTTGATTAGGCATATGTATCTTAGTCAGGAGAAGAACAAAAGTGTCAAGGAAAAGGGTTCTGGAAATTTGAATGCTTTCCAAGTTAAGTATATTGAACACTCGAACCCAAGGATTGAAGGATTCATCATGATGCACTTGAAGAATTTTATTCTACGAAGAAAAATGAAAACTTAGGAAGGTAGATGTGGTGGAGAAAGCATCTTCATTTTTATTTCATGAACCTTAACTTCATCAGAAGGAAGGGAAAGAAAAAGTCCTACTCAGGAACCAAGAACAAAAACAAAAAACTACGTCTCTGTTCTCTGCAGATAACTTAATCTTTGAAACTTTATGGAGTCAAAAAAAAACAGCGTTCGTTGCCAGAAGAAATAAAAGGGGAAAAGAAAGATTAATCAAATACAAGACCTCCTCCAACATAGTGACGGATAGAAATAAATTGGTTTACAACTTAAAAAATCCAGCTACAAACCAGGCCACGAGGCAAGAACAAGAGAACGAATCTTTTTTTTTCATATGTATCGGAAAAAGAAGGAAGAAAGGTCCTTTTTTGAATCCATATCGGAAAGGGGGGAACGTGAAGTCTAAAGGTCTAATTATTTTTTGGGGGGATTTAGGGATGAACTCCAATTACCTGGAGGCAAATCTCGCACACATTGCTTCCCTTCTCATCGCACCATCTCTGGATGCATTCCCGATGAGCAAACTGGAAGAGGAAAACGATCAGATATCTTCTCCCCAGTCTGGAAAACAAAATCGAAACACAGAGATCGAAGAAACAAAAAAAAAAAGGTCTCACCTTCAGAGTCCCGGAGCAGGCGCAGGGGGATTCCATGGTCGTCGATCCCTCTTCCTCCTCCTCATGGCAAATCCTGCAGATACACAGTGAAGAAGAAGAAGCCGCAGCCGCAGCAGCAGAAGGAGAGCAAGAAGAATCCGCAAATCCACTGCTGCCATCATCGTCTTCTTCCTTGATCGGCAGTCTAATCCCTTCTTTATCTTCTACAAACTCCATCTTCTTCCTCTTATTGTGATTTGGGTTGTGAGGAGGTGAATGAAATGAAGGGATTTCTTGGGGAGGGTGGGTTTTGGTTTTGGGGTATAAATAAGGATGGGAATTGAACGGGGGAGTCAGCCGGAGGAGGAAGAAGGGCGGCTAAATTTTAGTTCGACCCCCTGCACTTTTGAGTTTTTCTATGATTTGTCTCTTCTAGATTATTTTGAAATATATATATATTCTTTTTTATTAAAAGTAACTTAATTCATATTATCAACATAAAAAAATATAATTATTTTAAAATATAGGTTTAAGTCCTTCTATTAAACTAAGTTAATATTATTAAGCTTTATAATTAATGAATAGATTTCATATTTAAAACGAAGTTTAGGGGGGGTACAAAAATGATAAATATGATGTTGGTTAGGTAGGTCATACAGTTGGTCGGCAGTTGGATTTGGATATGGGAAAAAGAGATGGTGGTGTTGAAGAGTCCGACCACCAACAATTGAAATCTTCAAACGCCTTCCATTGACGACCTCCCTGACGACTTGGTTAGCCAATGTTTTGAATTTTTTTCCAACGCCTTCTTCTTCTTGGATATTTCCTTAAAAGCATTTATCTGTGCTATAATTATTTATGTTTTTCCGTTGACTCGGAGTTCGGAAGGTTCATCGGGCCACCTGAATTAGTTACGAACGGTCAACTACTCTCATATTATACATATAGTTACCCTCATCGGTTTCATCCGATCCAAGATTGATTTCTTAAGGTTTTTAAAATTTTATCAAGGCCTTTGGATTGATTGATTAAAAAAAATTAGATGAATTGAACAGTTTGCCGAGGTGATTGGGAACAAGAATTAATTACATTGATTACACATGGAGGCTTATAATTGTGCATAGGATCTGGTGGAGTATTCCCGGTTGCCATTTGCAATCACATGAGCACAGATTTTTTTTTTCTTTATAAGCAAATATTGTGTACTGTATTAAATATTAAAATACATCGATAATAATATTATTGAAATAAAAAATAGATTATATTATCATAGAGATCTGATTACAAATACATCGATAATCAGGTCCTTCCCTCTGCTCTATTGGCATTGCAAGATTCAAAGGTTGACTTTTTCAACCCATAAAGTTGATGGTCAATTTGACTGCCGGTCATCAAGCCATTTGGCGTCTTCACTGCGACGAGGAGGTCTTTTGCTAATTTAGCAAAATATGCTCTCATCTCTGTCTCTCTCTCTCTGGATTTCACCTCGGAAGTGTTAAAGTAAAAAAAAAAATTAGAGTATGCTTTTGAGGTAAACAAGTTGGCTTTCTTTTAAATAAAAAAGGGAAAGTTTATTCTGCACGGTCTCAGAGAATTCAAAATGCTGTGGACGTCCGTGGAGCCAAATCTCCTCTTTAATCAATCAATTAATCACACCATTATTATATCAACAGAACGTATATTATTATTAGATATCAAGATATGCAGACGAATCGATTCCCATGCTGTGAAGTGTGCGGTAAAATTTTAAAAAAAAGGGCGATGCGCTCGGCATGCAAACGCAATTAATTTAAGGGATAATTTATCAACTATAATTTCCAAAGTCTTTAATTTGGTCCTCATCGGGTACCCAAATAAAAAGGATAAAAAGAGAAGCCTCGATTCAGGGTTCAAATTTATAAAAAAAAAAAAATCGAAGTACGTGGGGGCTAAAAATGAAATCAAACTTCATCAAAAAATATATTTTTTTAAAGCTCTGTGTCAGCTTTTCTTTACCTCTGTCAGTGGTGTTCTTATTTTATTTTATTTTAAAAAAAAATTACTGACGGGATGAGATCATGAGAAGGTATCTGACACCGCACGGATTTATTTTAATTTAAAGTTTCATACGTTACAGTTTAAAATTTATACAGAAGTATATAGGGATGACGTGTTACCTTCGTTGACATGCATTCGGAGAGTCAAAAACGCAATTCGACACGGTCGAAATCGACGTCCGCTCCAAGTTTTTTTTTCTCCCAGTAAATAATTATCCACAGTCACCCGGGCACAGTCCACGTGTCACGCACGTCACCCCGAATCGATGGTTTAATTAAATAGTCGAAGGAAGCGAACGCGGAGACGGCAGCAGCGTCGGTAGATAAAACTAAACGACGAGACGACGGCCGCCGCCCTTCCGTCAAAATCCGACACGTACGTGATTTAATGCGTCGGCTGAGCGCGACCGGCCGTGGATGGATGGGCCGGGTCTGCTTCGATTCGTACGGCGCTTTTGTTGCCCGTCCAATATAACGCCGATATATATAATTACTTATATCACCATTATATACGAACGGATATGATCGCCCACGTGTCGCACTATATATATAATGCATGAACTGCCACGACGTCACGAGAAATGAATTAAAGAGGGGGGATTCGAGCAAGCCCGCTTTTTATCTGTCCTCTTTAGATGGGCTATAAAATGCACGCTTCCGAGCTGGGCCTTCCTTGCAGGTTCAGCGGATCGATCGATTGTAAATAAAGAAGGGAATTAAAAAGTCAAAGATGAAGATTCCTTCCGTTGAAATATATATATATTTCGATAGGACTCGACGACGGGTACGCCGAGACAGCAGCTGCGCAAATTATAAGCTTAATTATAATCTTTTGTTGCTAAGTCAAATTTGGTTTTATTTATTTAGTATGTTCTGACGACGTGGTTGGAAAAAATCGAGTGAAGTTGGGAACGACGTGTCCCAAAAATGATTCCCTTTGTCCCTCGTTCTTCGGAAAGTAAATCTCGTGCGGATCGCAGCCGTTAAAAATTTAAACTTCAAATACTATTTTTTGCAGATATCTACGACTATTTAAGTTATATTCGTAGGATTTCTATTATATTTTTGGTGCAACGTTGGCTTAGCTGGCAATACGTGTGCAGTATGGAACTGCCACTTGCGTCGCCGATTTGTTATATCATAAAAAAGCAAGACGAACTACGGTTTGCGTAGTTTGACCGATTACTTCCCTATCTTGCATTCCTATCCGTTCGATCCGAATCACATGCGCGTTAATTTTTGTTTAAATATTTAACGTCGATGATTCCAAGCACGTGCACGCACGCTGCGTTAGTCACGAGTCAAGTTTCGCGCACGCTCACGATGATAAGTTGACCTCATCCTCATCATCGATTTATATATGTGTAAAGAAACCAACCGCACGGCAATTTAAATACTGAGAAGCAGAAAAAAAATTAAAAGTTATATAAACATTCATTCCCATCGGAAAGCAGGCAAATTAATTAACCGTATGCTCGGACCTGGCTATCCGGATCCTAAAAGTTCGGATCCAGATCGATAATAAAATTGCTAGTAGTTGGCGGTATATTTCAAATCAGCATTCGGGTAAAAAATTAATCCGAGACGGGGAACAGCGTATCGGAAGACTCCCGCCCGGTCCCACGTGGTCGAGAAAGAGCGGACCTCCTGTGCCGGATAGGGATGCCACCCTGGCGAAGGGGCGGGAAGGGGGATCGGCGATTCTGCACTGTGGGCGGATAATTAAATCCGCGCCCTTCTCACTACTTCCTAATTACACTTCGGTCCTTTTCTAATTTTTTCATATAAAATATTTTATTAAATTCATTTTTATAAAAATTTATAAATCGGACGATATGCAATTATCTTTATTTTCTTATTAATACGATGTGAAGTGAACGTGAACCTTTGAATTATTCATAGGACATTAGTAGTATATTTTATTCGAAGGTGACCGCCGCCCGTTCCAGCTTGAGCTGTCAATTGTTGATGGCTCTTTTCTCAAGTAATTTTATTTAATATCAAGAACCTAGAAAATTTTTATTTTCCCCCTTAAAAAATATGTGAAACGTTTGAATGAGTCGTCGCTTGCTGAACTAAAAAAATTTTAGTGGCGCATTCTTGCTCGACTTCTTTAATCCAAAACATGAAATAAGTCGTGTGATTTAATAGTAAAAAAACATAGATTTTGAATTAATTAAACTAAAAAATTTCCCCTGCCTCTCTTGTCCCTTTAATTTTAAAAATGTCAGCCGTCATATTACATCATCCAGAAATTAAATACATTCCATTATCCCAACGTTTAGAAAAAAATAAATGCTTCTGAACAATCTTTTCCTCTCGTCATATTTTTCTTATGATATGAATGGAATTTAATTCACGCCGACGGCGTGAAATTATCCGGCCAAATTATCCCGCAGGATTCATGCCGTTGGCGGGCGGAGCTGTTCGGTGTGTGGAGCAGCGCAGCGGAAGCATCAGGCCCGTAACGTTCACCGTCTCGTCGCGGTCGTCGAGCAATCAGCTCGTTGCAGTCCCGGTGTCGGAACCGACACGTGTCGAAGGGCGCTTACTTCTCGGGTATAAATACCGCACGGAGCTCGGAGCGGAGTGTTTTACTCGTTGAACGCCTCTTCGATCTCTTCCTTCTTCCTCTTCTCCTCCTCCACTGTGGTGGTGTGTCGCGTGTGTCCCCCCCCTTTTGCGTTGGGGCGTGTGAGGGGGGAAGAGAGGAGGGGAGGGTAAAAAGGTATCGCTTTCGAGGCGGTGCGGGCCGAAGAAAAATGGCGGCGGGGAACGAGAGGGAGGCGGACATCGACGACCTGCCGAGGAACGACGCCAACCACACCGCCCTGACGCCGCTTTGGTTCCTCGACCGCGCCGCCCTCGTCCACCCCGACCGGGTCTCCGTCGTCCACGGCTCCCGCCGCTTCGCCTGGGCCGAGACCTACCGCCGCTGCCGCCGCTTCGGCTCCGCCCTCGCCCGACGCTCCATCAGCCACGGCAAGACGGTGACTCTTCTCTCTCTCACTCTCGCTCTTTCCGCCTTTTTTATTTTCCGAATCAGGGTTGCTCTGTTTTTTAGCGGCTTTGATTTCGCGGTGGATGCTTTAAGTTTCGTGCCGACTGTTCGATCCCCGTAATCATTTAATTATGGGACATATATTTTCTTCTTCTCGTACTCGCTTCGTGCTCTGTGTCAGGAATCTCGGTGTGTTTTTTTTGGAATCGAAAAGATAGTTCTTTTTTCTGCTCTCTTATTTTTGGATTTTCTACTCATCTCTTTCGTATGATATTGGGTTAACTTGCTTCAAAATTTTCCATGGTTTATCCGAAAGTTTTTTTTTTCCTTTGAACATTCTACTTTTTATCTGATTAATTTAATACTTTGGTCTTTTCCCCTGTATTATTGGTTCAACTTGCTTCGAAAATTTCTATTAAAATTGCTCTGGTTTCTAGCAGTGATGATTGCGCGATAGATTCGTTAAGATAAGTGCCCACCGTTCGATCGATCTCTCTTATCACGATGTTTTTTTTTTTTGAATCGATAAGAGCCGACCACACAGTATTTTTTTTGTTCTGTGCTTTGTCTTAAGAGTTTATTGTATATATATGTGCTTTCAAATTTTTAATAGATTATTTTCTTTTTGTTAAAAAAAATCCTTTTTTGTAATGGATCGATGGATTTTGATGGGATTCTCCATGTGTATTGGATATGGTATCGGAATGAAGTTAATTCCCTAACCATTAATTTAATTTTTAAAAGATGTTGACATAAGCAGTCTTGAAATGCAACAAAAAAAGATGCAAAAAAAAATTCAAAGCGTTTTACTGGTTGGATTCTAGAGATGTGTCTACTACATCTTTGGCTGAAGGAGAGAATAATGGAATGGAATCCAGATGTTGCAAAGGTGCTTACTAAGCAAGAGGATTATGGAAGTAAAGCCCTTTCCTCTACCTTTCTAATAACTACAGATGCATGCCCATGCAAGTCTTTCCTCTTTTCAAACTCTCTCCTAACCTACACTTTCCTTGACCATCATGAGTAGCACATGTATGCCTAAGCCTTTCACCTCTCTTTCTCTTTACCAGGACTTTTAGAACCTCAACCAAAGATAGCACCGTATTCACAGAAGCACTGTAGACTAGAATACTCCCGAACTTTTCTTTCGACATATTTGGATTCTTTCTTTATTTAATGCCTTTATTATGCTTGTATATTTGTGGATTGTATTTGTATGGATGCTGCTTGTTCTAGACCATGAATTTCTTTAGCTAATTTTATTTCTCTCTTGCGTTTTCCTTACCTTTTTATTTTATTGTTTCTATAATTATGTGGTGCTTTGCAATTGGGATCGATCATCATCTTGTTTATTCGTGTGTGAAATTTGAGTGTTCCATATTTATTGCTTCCTTTTGACTCTAGCAATCTTGTGGTTGGACATTATTCATTTTTTCCAAAAAGTTGCATATTTTCCTTTTTGCCACCCAAAAAAAATCCATGGGAAGCAATGATTTTGCTTCAATTTACTTATTTAATTCTGTTAGTGGTTGAAAATAAGGGGAATAATGCTTTGTTGGTCCACTTAGATTTACTTATTTAAGTTATTTGCCATTGAAGGTAAGATTCTTAATTAAGGAAGTTTACAAGTTGAGACAGATTAACTTAATCAGGCTATTTGTTAATGGAGGTAATATATTTGCGGCTCTCAGAGGCTTAAAAATCACTTTCACCACAATGTCCTGCACATGTTCGTTGATACGGAAATTCTTTCTTCTTTCTTGCAATAAACCTAAAGCCTTGATTGGAAAGGCACTTTTTCTATTCAGTGAATTGGAGTGGGAGGCCTCAAATCTTGCAACTTTGTAGATTGAACATAGCGCTGGAAATAATGATATCCCCTGTTCAACATGATTGGTAATCTTCATAATATTACGAAACCAGAATTGTTAAATTAAAATTCATCTTAGTTTGGTAATAATCAAATCGGCATAAAAAAGTGTTGATACATGGTACTATGATTTATGCTACTTAATTGGTGTCATATTTCTATTTTTTATGAAGACTATGAAAAATGGGATTTTGCATCATACATTCTTTGTTTTGCTACTTTTTGAGTTAGATACAGCTTACATCTGAAGACAAGCAAGATATGTACCTTTGCAGTTGTTGACTTGATTTGCTAAGTGAAATTTATCATGTTATTATGAGCAATGTTTGAACATGTGGAAGAGAAACTTGAAAAATTAGGGAACAGTGCGAGGATACACTTTGCAGTAAGAGTATTAACCTAATGACATGTTTGATATATGGTAATATTGATTGGAATATGATTCCAATCAATTTTAGCTATAATTATAACTAGAATTTAGTTGGAATCACATTCTGACCAATATTACCTTGTACCAAGCATGCCCTAAATGGAAAGAAAAGAGAGCATTCTCTATGTCCTTCAAGTGCTCTGTTTGTTCTGGCTTCATTACTGTTTTTTCGAAGAGATCTAGATGTAGTTTGCATTTGGTCTGTTGTTGTTACTTGTTGAGATTTGCTACATACCTCTTTAATCAATATCACTTGCCATAAAGAAAGCAACTTTTAAGCCTCGAAGAAAGCGGACCTATATGTTCTTGTATTTTTCTTTTTATAGTCAGTTGTCCAATAGACGTTTTGATAAGAAGCATTGTTCAGAATAAGTTCCTTAACGATCTTCAAATTTCTTTTCTGTTAGTTTTTCTTAAACCTTTACACCTCACTATTTTTTTCAGGTGGCCATAATCGCACCAAATATCCCAGCTCTGTACGAAGCACATTTTGGGGTTCCAATGTCCGGAGCAGTCTTGAACACCGTCAACATTCGGCTAAATGCGAGCACTATTGCTTTTCTGTTGGGTCACTCTTCAGCAGCTGTTGTCGTAGTGGACCAGGAGTTTTTCACATTGGCGGAGGAAGCTTTGAAGATCATAGCCGAGGAAAAGAAAGGAGCTTTCAGGCCTCCTCTTCTCGTTGTCGTCGGCGACGATACCTGCGATCCAAGTTCTCTTCAGTACGCTCTGAGTAAAGGTGCCATTGAATATGAGGATTTTCTAGAATCCGGTGATCCCGACTTTGCTTGGAAGCCTCCAAAGGATGAGTGGCACAGCATTGCGCTCGGCTACACTTCTGGAACGACATCCAGCCCCAAGGGAGTGGTGTTGCACCACAGGGGTGCTTATCTTATGGCTCTTAGCTGTGCTCTGATATGGAACATGACCGAAGGTGCTGTCTACTTGTGGACTTTACCCATGTTTCACTGCAATGGTTGGTGTTATGCTTGGACTTTGGCTGCCCTCTGTGGAACGAGTATATGCCTTCGCCAGGTATTGTTTGCCATTATCATTCATTTTCTTTCTGGGTTGAAGTTTGGAATTCTTGCATTGAGTCGTCCGTAAGAGTTCTAATCGTTCTACTTTTTTCCTTTTGTTTCATTCTATCTTCTCCAGGTGACGGCCAAGGCCGTGTACTCGGCCATAGCCAACGAGGGTGTCACCCACTTCTGTGCAGCTCCGGTTGTCCTAAACTCCATCGTCAATGCACCTCCAAGTGACACGATCCTCCCTCTCCCCCGCGTCGTCAACGTTAACACCGCCGGCGCTGCTCCACCCCCATCTCTGCTCGGAGATATGACTAAGCTTGGCTTTCGTGTCACCCACACCTACGGCCTCTCAGAGACCTACGGCCCGTCCGTTGTCTGCGCATGGAAGCCTGAATGGGACCGTCTTCCGCTCGACCAACGAGCTCGCCTCCATTCCCGACAAGGCGTCCGCTACGTCGGCCTCGAAGGCGTCGACGTTGTAAACCTGAAAACCATGGCTCCGGTCCCCGCCGACGGCACTACTCTCGGTGAGATTGTCATGCGAGGAAACGTCGTCATGAAGGGCTACCTGAAGAACCCGAAGGCTAACGAGGAGGCCTTCGCCCACGGTTGGTACCACTCCGGTGACATCGGCGTCAAGCACCCGGATGGATACATCGAGGTGAAGGACCGGGCGAAGGATATCATCATCTCGGGGGGCGAAAACATCAGTAGCTTGGAGGTGGAGAGCTTCATGTACATGCATCCGGCGATATTGGAGTGCTCGGTGGTGGCTCGGCCCGACGAGCAGTGGGGGGAGTCGCCGTGTGCGTTCGTGACCCTGAAGCAGGGCAGCGCCGACTCGTCCAACGAGCAGGCGATTGCCGAGGACATCATGAGGTTCTGCCGCGCCAAGATGCCGGCCTACTGGGTTCCCAAGTCGGTGGTGTTCGGGCCGCTGCCGAAGACGGCCACCGGCAAGATCAAGAAGCATGAACTGAGGACCAAGGCCAAGGAGATGGGGCCAGTCAAGAAGAGCAGGCTGTAAATTTTCCGACTGCCTCCTCCGTTCTTTGTCCGCAAACGTCTCTGCTGAGTTTGCTGCTGTTTCTCCGGGAGGTGCGTAGGTTTTTATGTGGTGATGATGATAAATTTGTAATAAAGAATGGGCCGCCGCTGAACTTTTTTGCCCCAAAATAAGGACTAGATGTGCATGTTTGTTAAATGGTTTTGAAGGTTTGGTTTATTTAACCAAATTGATTAAGGCTTAATTTTATCTTTTCTCCAGTGTGTCATGACTCCTGTGCAGGCTTTGGCTTATACTTGTGTTCATTGAACTGATTCCTGTATAGTTTAGACTTCTCACTTAACCAATGAGAAGCTTAAATCATCAAAGAAAAGAGGAAGAAAGAAGATGAAATCTTGTATCCGCTTGCAGTTTGAATCCCCTGAGTAACAACACATTTCTTTATTGGCAGCAGCTCATGATTCAAACGAATAGCTTCAGCAGAGGATGCTAAATTCACCAACAGGAACAACACGCCAGAAAACCCAGATAGCAATAGATTTAGTGGAAGTAGACAAAACCCTTGATGTCATCTTTTGTCATGATTAATTTCTTGCACGACTCTGCATCCTCTTGATCTTTGATCATCTGATGCGATGATTAAATTCTTGGAGTTTGGACTTTTCATGCAACTCCTCCTGCATGGGTCTGCTTGAACTGGATCCCTCTGGTGTTCAGGCTTCATCCCTGGCAAAGTGAACTTGAAAACTAACCCCTATAAACAATTAGAGAGGGTGATTCATTCATGATTTATCAAATCCCTATCATTCTGTGGCTCACACACATTAATAGTACAAGTACACAAATGGTCTATAAAAAAAAGGAAGCCAGGGTCAAAGTGAGCTCTACAACCACAAGAAAACTCATTACAAACCCCTTACATCTAACAATTTCTTATGCTGATTGTTGATTGTTTCAAAACAAGAAGTAACATTAAATGGACCACATCTCAAAGCTTCTACCTGAAGCATTCTTACCAGTTGGCCTAACTACACGACATCAAACAAGTCAATGAAAAACCTTGCAACTTTGCACCGTTCCTGAGTCCCCCCCCTTCTTTCCTACAACATGTGAAGCTAAGTTTAGGTTTTTATTGGGTTGTACTTGTAAAGAACAATTCACCAGTAGTTGGGTGTCGCACACCAAACTTGTCCTCACCTTCCGTCAATATTTTTTTTCATAGCATTATGACACTCTGATCAGCTACACATCAAAATCAGATGTGTTGGACTAGATTTTCTTTTTTTATCTAAAAAAGGGATTCCTATAAATTTTTCATGTTTTGAAGGCCAAAACTAATTTTCCATGTGTTGGAAAAAAAATAAAAGGAAAACAGTAAGGGTCAAATTGAAACTAGCAAGAGCATTAATGAATTAGTGGAGTGTGCCATTAGGTTTTGATTCTTTCTATATAAATATTTATGTATCTTCTCCCCTTTAGGAGGTTATTGCCCTTCTAATTAACACTTAAAGCATGATGGCTCATTCTCCCTCGCCCAAGTTTCTACTTTTCTCTCTGGCTTTGCTTTATCTCGCATCTTCTTGCAGTTGCCAAGGTATGTGAGTATGAACTTGATTTCTTCATCAATATACAACTTTTTGATAACTTGAGTTTCTGAGTTTTACTGTCATGATCAGTTAACAATGGTATGTTATGCTGTTCTGTGAAAAATAATGCATGCAGCTCAAGATGCCATTCAAATTGTGGCGAAAGCAGCACTTTGTTTTGACAACAAACCTGTAAGTGAACTGCCTCATTCCTTCCTTTCCCACAAAAAACTGTAAACAACAAGATTACTAACATCTCTAAAACCTATATATTTCTGAATCAATCCATCTCGGTGACGCTGTTTTGAGCTCATACATATACATAACTATCACAACGCACATTGCAGGTGATCAAGAACTGCCTAACGTCGATGGGGATAATAACCAACGGAACATCAATAACTGGTAACAATGGAACATCATCAGCAGGGACGATCACCAACGGATCACCGGGCCCCAAGCAGAAGAGGAACGCCACCTCTGTTTTCTGCGGCTCCCCTTGCTACGGGCAGATGATGATGATGGCAGGCTGCGTCGACGGGATCATGTCGAGCTTTCAGTTCTACAGTCCCGGTCTGCTGCAGGGTATGCAGGCCGTCTTCAAGATGGCCTGCTTCAGAAGCAATAACACCAATGCGACTAGTACTACTACCACTGCTGCTGCTGCTTTCAGTAATAGTCATGCAGCAGTTAACGGTGGAGGAGGAGGTATGCGATGTTCCACCTAAATTATTTAGTAATCTTAATCTTGTTGCTACGATCAATATTAATTAATTAGGAGAGTTTGATGAACTAGTTGTACCTAGAAAGCACAGGTACAAGGCAAGGTATATACTTGCTGTGGCTTGAAGCAGTAGTTCTACAAGTTGTACAAGCTTTAACTACCGACTCATTTTGTCTTCATCCTCCTTTCCTCCTCATGCTGCTGCAGGTGTGGGAGCATCAAATGGTGGGCATGCAATTGTGAAGCCAACGCTGATGTATCTTTTGATGTTTGCCTTTTTTGTCTGGTAATATGAGGTTTATGTGTTGAAAGGAAAGGAAAAAATAGTAGTTCGAACGCTGCAAGGGTAGCATTTAAACCATGTAAATGTCATTATATCCTGTCGAGGGAAATAAAAAGTTGGGGGGGGGGGGTAGCTTGTTAATCATACCTACATTATTTAATGTCTTTTTACCTTTAAATTGAGTGCCTTTTTAATTTGATGTATGAGAAGATGGTGGGAATTTGATTTTTTTATTAATTAATTATTAAAATTATGTGGGGTCAGTCCCTTCACGGAAAAAAAAAACGTTTGATAAAAAAATTAAGAATTATAATATTGATAGACCTCAATTAGGTGGATCATCTAGAATATAAAATATATATCATTGATTACAGCCAATAATATATTAATTTATTAGTTATGCAATTATCAGAAGTTAAATTATACAGTAAGAGGATGGTTATTGAAGAGTTATTTTTTCTTAAAGCTTTCCTAAATTTACTCCTACAGCTTAACTCAATAAAAGGTTTTATTTTTTATACCTGTGCTCTCTGAGTAATCAGGATGATTATGAGTTCAATCGAGTTAAATAATTTGTTGTCATTATTTTTTTTTTTTAAGCTTAATTGAGACTTGAACTCAAGACCTCATGTTCCTTTCGTATAGAGTCCAATTATTCTAACTAGATGAATGTACACTTTGTGTACAATTTATTGTCATTATACTAATGAATGATTAATGAAATAGTTTTTTTTAGAACTTAATGAGTCTTGAACCCGATCCTTCGGTGTAGAGTCCAATTACTCTAATCAGAGGGATGTACACTTTGTGTATTATTAATGAAATAGTTGATTGATTAAAAATAATAATAAATAAAAGAATGGAGCCCTCTCTATTCCTGGAGGCAGACCTTGATGCATCTGCCAGAAGACGTGGCCCAATTGCTATGTCTTTTCTTTTGACCTAAATCATTTATTAATCGATGTTTTTGTCCATACATCACTTAAAATATACATATCTTTTCTAGATACATTGCATTGCGTGATATATATATATCATTCTCCTCCTGTAGAGAAGGAAGCGAGGAAATTTAGTACTTGTTGGGCCCGCTCTCATTTTCCACGACAAGCACATTTCACAAATAAATCGTAGTCTAACTAAGGGGATATATAGTATTTGAAAAATGTAGTAAATAATATAATAAAATTTAAACATACAATATATAAATTTATAGTCTGCGATTCATACTTAAAATGTTTTTCACATTTTTTACTCTAAATACCTCTCAGACTAATCCATTTAAATCATTTTCACATTAAAATAAGAAAATAATAATAATCAAGAAAAAAGAGACATTTTTAAAAAGAAATATATATATATTAAATGCTAAAGTTTACAGATTGGGGTTTATTATCCTTGGCAGGAATGCAGTAATGATTTTTTTTTTTGATAAGGTTTCAATATTTGGGAGGTTTTGAAATCACATCACATCCTGAACCTTATAAAAAAATATATATAATTAGAACATGTTGCCCGTGCATTGTATATAATTTAGCAGCAAGTATCGATATTGGTCAGTGCATCAGTGGAGTTATACGAATCTAATTGCTCCAGCAGCAGCGGCAGCAGCAGCGGCAGCAGCAGCGGCAGCGGCAGAAGAAGATGAGCGCATACCTAAAACGTGGCAGTCCTCCTCCCCCATCCTCCATGCCGCCTTATAATTGTCTTCCCTTTCCTCCCAACTCTTCCCTTCACGCCCCCCCCTTCCCTTATATGTTTGGGAAGCTCATCCATCCTCCATCTCCCTCACTCTGATGAAAACAAGTAGTCACACTTTGCTGTGACAGAAAGGCACGCACTTATTTCCCCTCCCCCTCTCTCTCCATCCATCCGTTGTCCTGGAGAATGGGAAGAGCTCCTTGCTGCGAGAAGGTGGGGCTGAGGAGGGGAAGATGGACTCAGGATGAAGACAAGATCCTCGTCACCTACATCACCGCCCATGGAGAGGGCTCCTGGAGATCACTCCCCAAGAATGCAGGTGCGTAGGCAGGTTTTTTTTTCCCCCCTCCTTCCTCCTCCATCCGATGTCCTAAATTTGTAGGAGCACCCCTTATTCTTTTCGTCTTCAGGGCTCCTGAGGTGCGGGAAGAGCTGCAGGCTGAGGTGGATTAATTACCTCCGGACCGACATCAAAAGAGGCAACTTCGCGAAGGAGGAGGAGGAAGCCATCATCCACCTCCACTCCGTTCATGGAAACAGGTGATGCTGCATACTTCTCTTGCACCCAGATCTGTCTGCTGGCTGATCTAGATATGAAATAGTATGATTTGTACCCTAAAGAAGAAAAAACACGAAAGACTTGACGATTTGATTCTTTTTCTCTCTGCAATCATCGAGGTTGAAGAGAGTTGAGTAGTACACGTGATGCACGTGGTGGAGCACCTTTTTGAAATCTCACATCAATCTATTTAGACGACGAACCATTTGAGGGAGTTTTGTTCATGAGCTGATGAGATGCTGAAACGCTTCCCGATGACTTGCTCCACTGCAGGTGGTCCTTCATCGCGAGCCATCTGCCAGGAAGAACCGACAACGAGATCAAAAACTACTGGCACTCCCATCTCAACAAGAAGGCTGAGCATATCAAGAGCCCCGCGAACGGCGGGAGCGAGCAGTCTGCGCCGCCGACCAGCAGCAGAAGAAACGTCAAAAGATCACGCACGGAAAACGCCGGCGGATCGAAGGATAGCAGTGCGAAGAGGAAGGAGATCCCGTCATCGCTCCGGGCGCAGAGCGAGGTGGACAACAGCAGCGTGGTCTTGGACGACCCCGACCAGGGCGCCGGAGTCACCTCCAGAAATAAAGAGGAGCAGCAGAGCGGGGGCGTGTCCGGAGGTGGAAGTGATCGAGGGCGGCCATGGGGGACTCCTCCTCCTCCCCCTCCTCCCACGGAGATGGAGTCTTTTGCCGGAGAGGAGATAGACGGCGGCAGCTGTCATGCAAAGGAACCACCGGGTGGAGGAGGAGGAGGAGGAGGGATTGGTGAGGAGGAGGGGGAGCAGATTATATGGGAAGGTCTGGAATTGCTGGAGGAGTGGGAGGACAAGTTCATGTGGGATGGAGCAGAGGATGTGTGGCAATGGCTGTGGGATATGGGCGATTGATCTGTGACTCTTAACTGTGACAAGCCAGAAGATGCCCTCACTGAAAAGATGATTATAGTTCTTCAGTAGAATAAAATTTTGGCTTGTTGTCAATATTGTTTTGTTATAGTTTTTATACTTACTAATATATGTGTGAATCATCTAAACCGGTTAGGCTTCACAAGTAAGGTAGTTGAGTTCTTCAACTACAACCTCGTGAACAGAACCCAATTGCTCTAACATTTTCAGGCAGAGGACTACTGTTCTTGAGAAAGCATGTTGGATTATTAATAATTTGTATTTGTTTTAAAACCTACAGAGTTTGCAGTCAGGCAGGCCGGCCCAAGAGCCTCTTATTTCATGTTAAAAAATGTCTCTAAAATGCAGAAAGCCAGCGAGAGACAGGTCAATTATTGCAAGCTTCTCTCATCATTCTCCAAGCATGAAGAAAACTCCTCCCTTCCTTCCTCGCCATGGGGATTCCCAGCCGCCCAACCCATCTGTTTCCACTTTACCCCTTTTCCACTCGTAAAGTCCACTACGTCCTCTCTTTTTTTTTTCAAACATATATATATATATAATTTAGTTTCTTAATTTGATAGTTTTCTACAACAATGAAGAGCTCAATAAGGTAGAGGAGCTACTTAATATAAGAATTAACAGATCCAACAAAAGGGAACATATTTATAATTCTTCTATAATTATTTCAAATAGAATTTGGGAATTCTTAATCGCTACAGCTTGTGAAAGAGAATCCAGTTTTCTTACACAAGGAAGAAGAGGCCGAGCAGGAGGAGGAGGGCGGAAGGCGACGGCCTTTTGTAGGAGGAGGCGGCGGCGGAGTAGTAGTTTGACGACGGGGGAGGGTTGTAATAGTAGAAGGGAAAGTAAGGCAGGAAGGGGTTGGGCGGCGGGGGGGCCTCGTAGTAGACGTTGGCCGGCGGGGGGTAGACGTATCCTCCGCCTCCGGCGTCACCGCCGGAGGGGGGTGGGGGAGACGCGTAGACGTTCGGCGGCGGAGGGGAGTAGTAGTTGAACGTGCCTGGTGCTGTCGCCGGCGGCGGAGGGCACTCGGGGGTGGACGACGTCGTCGGCGGCGGAGGAGGAGGGGAGATGATGGGCTGGCAGGGGTTGTCGCAGGAGGCGCACATTGTGCAGGACGTGCCGTCGCGGATCGCGATCCGCGACGAGGAAGAGGCCGGTGACAGCAGCTGCAGCAGGAGGGGGAGGAGGAGGGCGAGGTGGCGCTTGACCATGGCGTCGGAGGAGAGGAGAGCGATGGCGATGGGAGTCAGCGAGGGAGACGGGAGAGCGAGAGAGCGAGCGAGCGGCGGTGGGCGGTCTAATTATAAGGGCGTATTCAATTATTTACTGAAGCCTCTTCCTTTTTATTATTTGCTATTTGCGAGTAGTATATATACACTCATCGCTTTTTAAAGGTCTGCGCTTGCAAATGCAAGCAAAGCTTCCACTACTCAAGTATTCTTTTTTTTTTTTCCCTTCTTCTAAAGATCTAGAGAAAAGTTCTTTTAAAATGTTAATATGAATCTGTTGAAGTCAGTCATAATAATTTTTAGGATCAAATTAATGGACGTTAATTGGTTGGGAAAAAAAAAACTGGACCGATCGATCCACCACCGTCAGAATCCGGGCGCGCCGGGCGGTGGGCGGAATCGAAGTGGCACACGTGGCTGGTTTCTTTATTTTATGTGGAAATCTTTAATTTAAACGGAGTCGATGGGAAAAAGTTGACGGCAAAGCAAAGCAATAAAATAAAGCGAAGCATTAAGCTTTTTTTGGGAACCTTTAATTTCACTTGCTGCTTGCTTCTTCCTCCGCGCATGTGTCGAGAAGCCTCTGGAGTTGTGCACTTAAAAAAGAAGGGGAGGGGGAGTTCCTTTTCGCATATATATGGAGAAATTTAATGCGTGTGAGTGATGGAGGAGAAGCTTGGAAGCAAAGATATCCCTCCCAACGCATCTGTAGGGTTCACAAGCTGCACATGATATTTATGTACTACTTTTTTTGGTTGGATCCATCAAAATGTAGGGGATATCTCCTGCCAAAGGGAGGTGGTCGGTTCAAGGTGGAGATACAATTAAAGTAGTACTGTTGTTATTTTTTCAACTATTTTACATCTCAACTAATTTATAAGAAATTGCAATATGAACTTGAAGGGCTGAGGCAAACCTTGACAATAAACGCTAACATAAGAAATGGAGAATATTGACAAGCTGGAATATTTGAACAAAAAAACATTTATATGGTGTATTAAATCGAAGCATGCTGTTTTTTTTCTCCTATTACATGCCCACCGGGAATTGATGCAACTCCAATACATGGCGTTTGGTTTATTTACATGTGCACTTGGGAGTTTATTACACATGTGAAAGGTAGCAACCTTCTCTCCAGTTTGATTGAGAGACTAATAGGGTTCTTCAATCAACAAAAAAAATCCTTGATGCGTTCTAAACTAATTCTTCATTCTTCACGAAAATTTTCCTGATTCTATTCCAAATCCCAGCAGCCGCCGATCTGCTTGGCTCATCAGCAGGGTCTTTAAATTGGGCTTTTGTGCTTAGTTCTTCGAATGCATCTACCAGATTTTGAAGCCTTGCGACAAATTCGATGAGAAGAGAAGAAAAGGTTGCCAATGACAATGCACTAGCACTTTCATATGTTCTTGATTCATCCTCTGGAACCGGGATATCTGCGAAGAATGATTTGGCAGGCCAGTGCATCTGCTTTCGAAGCACTGATTCCATCCCTGCTGGGGAACCGACCTCGCTCATGATCGAATTCTGCTGATGGTAACTAGTCGACAACAGTGGTGATCTGCAATCAGAAGCTGGTTCGACGTAAGGACTTAGGGGCCCTTTGTTGTCATCTTCCATTGTGTTTTGCCTGTTTAGTTGTCCTTTGATGTCATCTTCCATCATCTGGTGTTTGTTTAGGAGTCCTTTGAATGAATCAGGTAGTTCGATACCCTCCCAGCTTTCTGCGTTCACTAGAAGGTAAGATTTCCGGTCTATCAGCTTCTGCAACTCTTCAGCTGCATCGTGGACTTCGAATAGAAAATTTGGTTTAGTCAGTTTCGTCAGACTCTTGATTGAATCTCCAAGCTCACGCAAAACCTTAGCACCTTCTGTACCGACTCTCTTAAGCTCTTTGCTAAAAATTTGCCTGCTTTCTGGTGGAGCCTGTGAATTACTATCGCATAGATGTCAGTACTGACAATGTATATAATTTATATTTATATGAGACAACTAGACAATCTCATACGCATGATTGTTAGCTTCAAAAGGATTTAATAATATGCATATGATAGCTAAAACAATAGTGCTTGGCATCATGGTCCAGTGTGTTCATTTAGCCAAAGGTCACGAGTTTAATCTCACTTGCTTAACAGAAAAAAAAACCTACAGCGGCAGTGAGGACATAGTATTAAGGAATGGTACCTGATTAGAGTAGAGCCTGATGCGCCTACCATAATGTTCAGTGTAGAAGAAGTTAGAAGTATATGTTTCTTAAGATGACATGTTTGAAGTACTAAATCATGGATAGTGTAAAGCTTTTGAGAGGGTCGCTTAGCATAGCTATGAAAATTAAGTTAATCCTACTATCGTTATCAAATAATGAGGGTGGGAAATAGTATTATCTCAATGCTATTAGAAAATGAACTAGTCCATACCATGTTTCATTGAAGGAAGCAGTCAACACAACTAAACTATGCTCCAAAAATGAGCTGTACAAAAACTTCTGCACTTATTTAATTTGGCTGTGGCTGGATGCATGTAAAGTACATGTTTTGTATGAGGTAATATTTGGTTGGAATCATGCCATAAGAATAAGCTTGATAAAATATTAATGACAGAATCATTTAGACTGGTATTTGGCCCTGTTCAAAGAAGATGCATAAATGTTGCGGTCAGTAAAGATTGATGTTGAAAGGGAAGAGGGAGAGACCTAAAAGGAATTAAAAATGAAAACCATAAGAGGAAATTTGAAATGTCCTTCATTGAACTAAGAACTTTGCTAACACAGAGCTCAATGGTAAGGAAAGGTCCATAGAGCCGACCCCTTATTCCAATAGACTGAATGGAAAATAAGTCTTAGTCAAATTGTTGAGGAAAACAAGGGGTTCCATGAATCTGTTATTGCACAGAATGAAAGAAGTCTTAGTCGAATTGTAGGGGAAAATTCCATGAATCTGTTATTACACAGAAGTCGGTGAAAAAAGACCACAAAGCCAATCCCTTATTCTTAAGACAATACTTTTCTGTTGCTGGGAAATGAATCATAAAAGCAGTTCACAAGTGTTCTCTTGTTATCCTTGATTAAATTTGACTTCTCCCATCAAATTTAATGCATTGAGGCCAAAGCGGAATTGAACTGTATTGAAATTTGAGGGCGTGGTTTCTTTACTGTTTCTAATACCTTTTAATAACTTGTTATGGTTTATTCCTTTATTTCCTTTAGTATCATGCATTTATGCTATATAATATGGCATATAGCCACACTTGAAATATGTGCACAAACCATATAGCTAAAAAATTTATTACCATGTTCACTATTCAAATGTTGCTAGATTATGAAAACAAGAAGACATCAATCCTTGTCTCAACTTTTTTGTTCTATTACGTTATCAACACGCCTTTGGTTAGAGTAATTGGGCTCTATACGGAAGGATCACGAGGTCTTGGGTTCAAGTCTCGTTAAGTTCTAAAAAAAAAACACGATATTATGTTTTGACCTAGTTTTCAAGTTCGTTGATCAATAGGGTACAAACCCAACAGTCCATTGCAATATTCAAAGAGCCATTGGCTTCCTCCTCCCTCCTTATCTTCCCTAACCTAAAAAGGGATACATTATTATCTACACCCACATTCCCCTTGGTTAAAATCACATGACAACACTTCCCCATACATTAAATGATTGTACGATCCAACTTCATACATTTCATTTTAACTGCTACCGATTATTTAAATTGATTCTTGTTAATTTACAGGACATATATGTTCTTTGCTGTTTTATAACTGCACAGGAATGTGGAATAGACTCAATATGGCACCTATTCAATGGCCAAATTATTAAAATACCTATAATCCTACAGCCACCAAAGATCTCTCCCCTGCACATCCAAAGCAGGATTAAAGGTCCTTTTTTTCATGTTATTATTAATGATTTGTGTTATAGGCTTCCATTGGGTTTTATTCATTTGTTCCATTTCGTGACACGCGATCATGCCACAACATGGTCCTGCTACATTTTGACAGTAAACAACATTAACTTTCTCTGATGCCAGGTTAGAATTCATATTATATTATTTACTCATAGTTTAGATACTTAGGCCCCTCAATGATAATCATTTTAACATTGGGTCTAGATGGAAAATACTACTCACTCTAGATGCCAACAGATGAAAATAAATGAAATTCATACTAGACCGAACCAGAGCATTCAAGAAGATAAGATACCCTTAAAATGATGATATTACTATGAGAAGTAGCATTAAATGTAAAGCATCCTACCTGAATCTCCGAAAGTATACAACCATGCAAGGCCATAACCATGAAGGCACAATGCCTGAGTGCACCACTAACTCTAACATAGCAGTTCCAGGGATAGTTCCACATCTTATAGGGGCCATGTGGTGGCTCCCATGTAGCAAAACCTAACTGTTAAATGGCATGAAAAAGATACGACACTCGGTATCTTTCATTTCAAAAAACGGAAAATTGAGAAAAAGCATGTAGTAGCTCAAAAGGATACATACAAGAGCCTCTTCTTGAGTTGATGATTGAACTGCAGACCTGTACCCACTGTACAAAGGATCATCATAAGCTTGATAAGTAAGAATTTTTGAAGGGACCCTTTCATATTCAAGGCAATGAAGGTATTCATTGACACAACCTACAAGGAAAACAAACATTTTATCAGGAGAAAAGTCAAGTGTTTCTACCTGTAATAGATTATTGCGATCTATATAATTATGATTGAGAATTAGTCCGTCCATTGATGATTGTATTACAGTTTTTTAAACTATTATTGATAGTATCTGTTCTATAACCTGGGAAAAAAAAACACAATGTCCAAATTTTGTGATGGAGGATTCAAGTACCCTATCTACGTATTATGTAAGTTCTCAAATTATATAGCAGCGAATTATGTGGAAACCTTGACTGCTACATTATCAAGAGTGATCAGAATTTCAAGTACGCATATTGGTAGAATTATCAAAATCACAACCTTCCAAAGACTTTGCTAGACCATGGAAGTTCTTTGCCACTAGGTTGTGCAGATCCTCTCCTGCCCAGATTGGATAAATGCAAATATTTACCCCCATACCAACTCCAGCACCAAGTACAATTAGTAAAAACCGACTCACTGCAGTATGAGTAAAAGCCCTTGTTCTATATCCAGACACCATGACGATACAGAATGTGAGCAAGAAAACTCGAAAGCCATATTCATAAGGCTTCATTTTTGGGTGGAGCTTTATGAAGGACGCAAAAAATCCTGCCATTGACAATTGCAGAAAAAACAAAACAAGCAAAAATCAGCATTATCGTGTTAAAGGAAGTTGAGGAAGACATCAATACCCAAATGATATGCATCTCACCAGCGAAAAAGATACTAATTATCACAAATACTTCCTCCCATTCTCCAGTCAGTTTAACTAGTTCCGCAACCCCTAGAGAAAGGCCTCCAGCAAGTAACGTTCCCAATCCTCGATTAAAACCTTTGCTCAGCGTGGCACCTGCATGATCAAGAATAAATATTTTCACGATGAACGAAGCATGCATCAACTAGGAATTTGAAGGAGCAGAAATTCAATCCTTTATTGGAGATCCTGATCCCTCCACCGAAATTCCTAGAAGAAACAAAACAAAAGAAAGAAACCATTTCACATCAATCCAAAATCTATCATTCTCTAATTCCTGCGAAGATCACGTCGAATTGCATGATGATCAAAGATAATTTAAAACGATCGAAGATCTCCTGACCAAGAAAAAAATGGGCACGCTAGAGGGAACCTCCAACAATCGAGGAACACCACATAACAAAGCATGAAGGGAGCAAACAGTGAAGGCGAGGGAGAGGATTCATATTTTTGCGCGGAAGAAGGCAATCTAACGAATAATAATAGTAGTAGTAAAAGACGACAAGCAGATCTCATCGATCATGCGGGACCACACACCGATGCTGAACTCGAAGACCACGACGACGGTGAGGATGGCCCAGACGGAGTATCTGGAAACGTCGTTAAGGGGCTCGCGGAGGAAGACGAGGAGGGAGACGAAGGCGAGGGCGAGGCCCATCTTGACGGCGAAGACGACCTTGCGGGGGTCGGAGCGGCCGAACTCCCAGTACATGATGACGAGGTCATGGAGGCGGGCGTAGGCGCAGGCGATGCCGTCGGCGACGCGGCGGAGGCAGCTGCGGGTGTCGGGGGAGGCAGGGCCACCGTAGAGGCTGGGGAGGAAGGCGGCGGAGAGGAGGCGCTCCTTGCTCCGCTGCTCGAAGTTGTAGTGGAAGGATCCGGGCTTGACGATGGGGGCCATCGGATGGATCGATCAATCCGTATGGAAATGGAGATTTGGAGAGGGGAGAGGGGAGAGGAAGGGAGGGAGAAATGGGTGATGGATTAACGGGGGGACGGAAGAGGAAGAGGAAGATATTAACATCGGTTTGGGTTTTCGTCTTTTCAACGTCCGGAACGGAATACAAATAAAGTGGGTTGAAAAGAGAACAAAAAAAAAAAGGATGAACGGAGAGAAAAAAGAAAAGCAATTGGAATAGAATATTTTTTAATGTGATCAGATCTTATTTTTTAAACGGGTGCAATTAATCTATCAACTAAAAATAATAAATAATTTATAAAATACTAATATTATGCCTTCAGTTTGGTTCGTCCAATAGGAGCTCAAAAAGAGAAGAAGATATATTATTTGACCATGGCCAGCCCACTGATACGAGCAAGATTTATATTTATTAGCTAACAAGAGAAATCAAATGATCAAATCCAACCCCAAACAAACACACTCCGTATTACTTTATAATAATGTAACGATATTTTTATATAATAACTGTATGAATCATGTCGCATTACCCTATCGAACGTGATATGCACCCATTTTATACCTCTAAAGAGGATGATTTAACAACGTAACTCACTAGAAGCTGCTGCGGCTACAGTGGAAGAATATAAGCGTTTATAAGCTGCCGTAGCTAATACATCATTAGCTTTGCATACGCACAAATTCAACACTGCATTTGATTATTTGTAATGATATAAATTATTAGCCTTTTTAAGGGACTGGGACCCAAAAAGATACATGTTCCTAGTTACTGGTCGAACCAATAGATCTTACTTACCGGTCAAGTTTAGCTTAAAATAATATTATTTTTCTATCCATAATTTAAAAAAAAATCAATCTGCTTATTTATGTCACATCATACCTCAACTCCCCCTTCTTTTTGAACAGGTGACGACCTTAAACTCTAAATATAGAATTTTTTCTTTAAAATAATATAAGAATTCATTAGATATATTTTCAATAGTTATTCATTAGTTTAGTTGATAGATTAATTATAACTATAGTTCATAGGAGGAGTGTTAATAATAATATGATGATATTACTGGAGTGACACCTATCAGCAAAAATAAAAATAAAAGAAGAGGATATAATGGAATAACGGTACTCTCTCCCTCTCCCTCTCCCTGCCCTGCCCTACCATTTGATGGGCTTGTTTCATTTCTAAGTAGGTAAAAAATAATTCAGGCACTTGGGGGGGCTGCTGGATAAACAATAATTGCTGCCTTATCATCCAATGAGACATTTGGGTCCCACCAGATATGTTGTCATCATCCTCCATCGCATCCGTTCAATTATTATATCTGATTTGATGATTTTATCTTTCTTTAAAAGAAAATTATCGATTATTTCATAATTAATTATTTGAATGGAACTGGCCAGCAGGAGTTTCCCTTATTTTTTAAAAAATTAATTTTTACAAAAATATACAGTCTAATACGGCCATTTGACTTTTTTTCCTATAAATAAATAAATATCCCCGCGTGCATTTACCTTCAAAAATTTTTATTTCTCGTGCGAATTAATTGCTAATTAGGTCGGTGCATAATATCATTAATTTAAATAGGTAAGCGGACAATAATTTTTTCTAAAAAAGATTTTGAGACGTGTAAGCGATAACGAACAAAAGGAGAAAAAAGAAATAAAACTAGACTAATTAGCAGGAAACGCCCCCAATATAATTAATTGATACGAGAGCAAGAAATCAAAGAATAAATCGACATACTTAGGCTTCAAAATTGGTCCATGGGCCGCTTTCTGACAAATTGGGCTTACAGTTGAGCCCAAACCCAAAGAATATGACTTCTAATTAAGGATGGATGGACTCGGTGACTCCCTTCCCTTGTGCGAGACCATCTAAGGAAAGAATTAAAGGCATGGTCTGGTCTGGTCTGGTCTATAATTTTAAAAGTATATGAAATGACTAAATGTGATAATCATCTGCTTTCCTTTTTTTTCCTTTTCCCTTCCATAAGTTAAAACTTTCCCCTGCATATGTGGTGAGGTTATTGAAAAAAGAAAAAGGAAAAAAACTTTTTTTCTTTTGCTCTTAGTGTAGAAATAAAAGATTTTAAAAAATATATTACAGTTTTAATAAAAAAAGGAAGAAAAAAAAGTGGATCAATAATTATAATCCTTGTTTTATGAGAAAAAATTAAACTGGATAGAGTTTATTTTATAATTTAATATAAATGGATCGAATTTAGAGTACACCCACATCCACACATCAACGGCTGTGATTTGATGGTGACGAGACGCACGTCCGGCCCAATGGCGGATGGAACGGCGCCCACCTTCCCGTCGACAGTTCGATAGCGACGGTGAGCGCACCGTGCCCCATCGCCGTTTTAAATGCTCTCCGTCTCCTCCTCCACCTCTTCCTCTCCCCCCCCCCCCTTCTCTCCCCCCCCCCCTGCCTCGTCAGGGCCGCCGCCGATGGAATCCTACAAGGGCGGCCTCAAGGGCTACTGGAAGCGGCGCACCGCTGGCAAGCAGGAGAAGCGCCGCGTCCGCCGGGCGGAGCTGGGCGGAGGCCCCCGCCGCCGCTGGTTCTGGCGGATCAAGGTCTCCCCTCGCTTCGTCTTCCTCCGCCGCGCCGCGGCCACCCCCGTGCGGATCCTCGCCCGGATCCGCGACGCCTACGTCAGGATGATGCTCTCCCTCGCCAACGCCGGCCCGGCCGGCATCGGATGCGGCGGCTACGGCTTCGGCGCCGGCCCGAGGGCCGCGTTCCCGGCGCCGCCGCTCAAGGAGTACGATGAGAAGGTGCTCGTCCAGTTCTACAGGTCGCTCCTCGCACAGGGAACGATCGTCGCCTCCACCGACGGCGGCGAGGTCGGCGCGCTCCGCCAACAAGGTATTGCGCCGCACTGATTCCTCCGCTCCTTGCGGCCGCCAGCAAAAACCTTTTCGTTTCTTTTTCGCCTCCAAAATAAAATTTCTTTGTCCTATAAATAAATTATCTTTTTTATTCACCTTTAATTGGATTTTTAAAAAATCCATCGAAGTTGTATAATTATATTTAAAAATTTTCGCATTATTTCAGTGCGAAAAAAAAGGTAGTAGAAATCGGTTTTAATCTCGCAGTTTTCGTACTATTTTTTGATTTTTTATGTACAAATTAAATAAATAGTTTTTATGCTAAGGAATCAAGTAAGGAACAAATAATAATTTTGATTCAATGAACTCTTATCATTATTATTATTTAATCTTCATGCATGGAGAGGGGGTGTGATTTTAAAAATATAAGAATAATAAAATCACGCGTCATTTATTAGCTTGAGTTCGAGTTAAATTCAATTTGCGTACGGATAACGACCACCGCCATTTTTATGCATACGGATGAACAATGTCATTTAGTGCTTTATATTTAATATGACCACTGCATGTAATTAATTATATTGTTCATATCGAGGCTGTTTACTCTTGTATTATTTTACAAGCCTCCTAATTTTACATCAAAATATTTACATCGTCTATTTGGTTACACTTTGTGTATATATATCAAAAAAAAAATTTCTCATATAAAATTTAATAATATAGTATGATGTCTAAATACAATTTCTACACTATCAATCTTATTTATAAGATATAAAAGAAAAGAATTCCAACAATTAAATGCCAGTATGTGCTTTTCATTATAATAAATTGTAATTATTTAGATACTCCAAAGACAAATCTTTTAGTTGGGCAAAATCTCTATGAGAACATGGAGATAAAGATTTAATATAAACCAAACCTAGCTGTTATGGAGTAGTTTCACAAACCACTGCCTGTGTACCAGTTTAGCCATACAAGAGAAGGCAATAAATGGTTGCCCTGTCCCTTCATAAATGCAGGGGTCTATTCAGGTAACCATGGGCATGAGACATCACAGTGAGATATTAACAGCAAAGCAAGCAAGCGGCCAAGTTTGGATAGAAAATTAATCTAAAGTGATATCGACAGATGGATGTCGCATGCTGCCATTGGGTAGGTGGGAGGAAAGATCATGACATTGAGAAGGTAATGCAATAAGTGTTGGAGATGTCAATATCTTTCTTCCTTCCTTTCTTTCTTTAAACCAAAAAAAGTAAAACTCAAAGAAGATCAGTTGAGAACTAATAAACGGTATAAGAGCTGAATTAAGCTAAATTATCCATCAATTTGAGCTACTTTATTTGAACCATTTAGATTTTGAAATAAGTCACTGAACCTGCTTAGTTTGATGATATCCTGGCCAAGATTCCACCTGCTCCAAGGCTTATATCCTTGGATCCCACTTATTCAAGCTTCCCAAGCTTTACTTAGCCCAATTGACCCTGCTGTTAGAGCAAGAACCCCAAGTCCCCGGTTAGAATACGGAACAGGTTGAAAGCTAAAAGTTTTCCTGAAAAGAAAACAATACCGTGAAGCATGATTTATTAGAAAACTGCCGTACACTCATTTCTGGGGATATCAATATCTGATGATGATTAACAAAAACAAATTGGTTTTGAGTAATCTATTTTATTTTTTAATAAAAATAAAAAGGAAACAGAAATACTAAAAAAAAAAATTATTACCAACCAAATAGCAGAAAACTAGATCATGCAGCCAGAAGCGATGGCAAGATGGGGTTAGCTGTCATGTTCAGCAGTACAAGGAAGACGTCAGCATCATCTTCATCATCATGTGACCCTCCCCCTACAACTGTAAACTGATCTAACTTCATAACTATCTTTCTGCACATCTTTTCTTTTCTTTTTCTCTAATATATGTCCTCACGATTGCAAATACCTCCTAATAAAAAAATACTAATGTGATAAGCTTATTATTATTTTACAATAACATAATTCACATCGATTAAAAGGCGTACGTTAGATATATCATATACTTCGAAGATGATTTATGAATGTTTTTTTTTTGTTTAGAATAAAACATCCATCAAATATTATAAATTTGTTCTCTTGGTATCCGTTGGTCAAAACAATAAATCTCTTCAACAAATTTGTTACTTGCACATCAAACAATATAAATTATAATAATGTTTCCTTATTGATAAATGAAATTACTGTTTGTAATCTTGTTACTGAGTTAATAAAATTATAATTTTTATAATATTGATTAAAAAATTTCTTATATCAGAAGAACTTTTATATTAGATGCTGCATTGTTGCTCACTAAAATTTCTTACATTGGCTGTTGGATGGAATTTTGACTGCCTGCATCCGTCCCCAACAAATAATAAATTCTTAATATCAAATTACCATCATAAGGAAAAGATATACCAGCAAATACAAAATAAATAAGATATGATTACTACCATCAATGTATTTAAAGCCTTGTTCTGAGTGACGACGCCAAACAAGTCACAACTAGGCATGAGTGCCAGCCCAGGCACGAGCCCGCTTAGGCACGCCAAAAGGCGTGCCGGACTAGGCTCGGCACGAAGTGGTATCGTGTCGGGCTAGGCCTGGTACGCAACAACAATTATTCAGCCCAGCACGACACATGGCACGTATTAATGCGTGCCGGGCCAAATCCTGCCCGCCCATACAAGTACACTAGTGCTAGTGAAAGTATTGTCTTAAATATGCAATGTTTCTCTCTGAATTACATGATGTGAGACTAAAAAAAAGCCAGACTAAAAAAAGCCAAGCTAATAAAAGTTACCAAACATTTTTTTTTCTAGAAAATTCATCTTGTACTCGAATCTTAAAAAAATAATTACATTTTAATTTTATTAAAGTATATAATTTTTTTAAAATATATAATATAATTTATAAAACATCCCAGTACTTCAAAGAACAAATTAATTATTATCTTACAAAATTAACACTTTTAACTTACTTAAATTAAACTTGATCAACTCCTCCTCCTATGCTTCAATATTAAAATCTGCAAAAAGAAAGAGGTTCCTCCTCCTATAAAATTTCTGCTCCGATATTAAAATCTGCAAAAAAATAAAAAGACCGAACCCAAAATTAATTGAGATTAGAAAAATCAGATCTCCGTAGTTCTAAATTTAAGTTAGATAGTTAAAAAATAAATAACAAATCAACTTTAAAAATAAAAATTACCTTCCAATATATTTTTTTACTTATTTTTTAAATTATTCATCACTAATCCAGATTATTTTCTATTGAAGTTGAAGCTCCTTTCTCGTCAGATTCGGTCTATCATAATTATTTTTATTTTGAAGTTTATCCTCCGCATCCAACCAATCTTTCATACAAATACAAGCTTCAACACTTAAATTATTCAAACGACTCCTTTTTTCATCTAAAACTCTTCCACCTGCACTAAAACAAGATTCAGATGCCACCGTAGATATGGGCACACATAAAAAATCACGAGCTATCATTGACATTATAGGAAAAGATTTTCCATTTGTTCTCCACCAATCTAAATATTATAGTCATTAATTCCATTAGGATTCCAACTACTTTCATGATTTTGTTCAATATAAATATTTATTTCAGTAATTCCCGATATAGTAGACGTATTTTGTGGACATCTTCTAGTTATATTAAAAATATTATTCGGTAATCCCATTGTTTGTTTATCTGATTTTGATTTTTAAAATCAAATACATTATCGGTTAATAACATATTATCATAATATTCATATGGGTAAAGTCCATATAATTTAATTCTATGATCTAAAATTGCACCTCTAAAATTGCACCAAAATAATAAATAGGAGCAATCGTTCCCCAATATTTTTTAAATTTTAATTCCAAGGCAGTAAGTGCATTTTTAATAATAAATTCAGATCTATTCGACTGACTATTTCTATAATTATGAAAAAAAAACTAATATTAACTATTTGCATAAGAAATTGATTAACAGTAGGATAATGAATACCTAAAAAGTAATTAGAAGCATCTCTAAATAATTTTAAAATTGAATATATAAATGAAATAAAATTCCAATCTGCATCAGTAATAATATTTTCTGGTATTTTTTCATTATAATAGATAGAAAAAATATCCTTATAAGGCAGAGCACACTGTAACATGTCATAGGTCGAATTCCATCTAGTTGTAACATCTAATTTTAATTTTTTAAATGGTTTACGATGAATATTACAAAATTTTTTAAATACTAGAACTTTTAATATATTTAATAATATTTCTAATTTTCTTTATATGATCATCAAATATTTTTAAATCATCCTGAACACATAAATTAAGAATATGACATGCACAAAAATAATCCATCAGAAATAGGAGATAAAGATTGAGCTAATAAATTGACTGTCACATCATTATTACTAGCATTATCAAAACTAATAGAAAAATTTTTATTTTCTATATTATATTCATGAACACATGCATTGATAGTTTTATAAATAGCATATCCGGTATGAGGGTGTTCAAATACTTTAAAACTAATAATTCTCTTATGTAAATAAAATTTATTATCTATCCAATGATAAGTAATGCACATATACTACATACTATTATGTTGATTAGTCCAAACATCTGAAGTTAATGAATAATTTGAAATATTATCCTTAAATTCATTAGAAATATTATTTTTATACTCGTAAAATAATTTTAATATATCAGTTCGAACAGTATGTCTACTAATACATTTATAATAAGGATAAAATGCAGATTGAATAAAAGATAATTCATTTTTAATAATAAAATTTACTAATTCTTTTCGTGTCAATGTTATATCTAAATGTGGTTAGATTACCAGAATTTATATTTAAAATTTGCTGAGTAGATGATATTTTATCACTATGACTTTTAATATGTCTCCTTAAATGACCCGTTCCTGATTTTGAATTAGCAGAAAATATTTTTTTACATTTTTTACACCTAGCTTTTTCAACATTATCAAGCATTAATAAGTCAAAATCTCCCCATACCTCGCTACTTCTTTTTCTAGAAGTAGAATTTGATGGCGGGTTGATTTCGATTATAGAATTTGATTCCAATTGCAATTGCAGCATCATCCGATTGATTAGCCATTGATGTCGTAGGATTTGAAGATGGATTATCCTGCGTAAAAGAAATATTAGTAGAAATATTCGAATCAATTTCTTGTGAACTTAAATTTTTTTGATAATTAGAACTATTATTATTCGTCATAATAAAAAATAAAAATAAATGTACGAATAGTAAGATGAAATTACCGAATACAAATATAATAAAAAATAAAAATAAATGTACGAATATAAATAGATAAGAATGGTAAGGTAAGATAAAATTAGGAACGAATGTAAATAAAATTAATAACTCGTATGAGAAGAAATTAAAAGTGAAAAAATTAAGAGCTTAGAAGAGGTCAAATGAGTTGAGAGCACGAAAAAAAATTAAAAGAAATTAATAGCGAGAAAATTAAGAACTCCAAAAATATCAAATGAGTTGAGAGCACGAAAAGAAATTAAAAGAAATTAAGACCGAGAAAATTAAGAACGGGGAAGAGGTCAAATGAGTTGAGAGCAGAGATTAGTATGAGAAGAAATTAAGAGCGAGAGCGGAGAGCGAGACGAAGGAGGAGAGTATTTATAAAATTTTAATATAATATTTTAATAAAACAATAAATATAAAAGACTAAAATACCATTTAATAAAATTATAATGTTATAACTAATAAAGGATAATAAGATAATTTTAATAGAATATAAAAAATTTTAACCGTTGGAAGGGGGAGAGGAAGAGGGGGGGAGGAAACGTCGGTGTATTTAATAAAATTTTGAACGTTAACTTTTGAGTAATAATGAGTTTGAATAAAATATATAAAAAAATTTAATGATAGAAGTTTTAGTCTCACATCGCCAAATCTTGAAAGAAAGCTGTCTATTTTTTCTATTTAACAGTATCTGTGGACTGTCTACAGGCTATGGGCTTTAGGCGGGCCGTGCCAAGCACGGCACGCGGGCTACAAAATGTGGTCCAGCACGACACGTTATATACATAGTGTCGTGCCAAGTACGACTCGATTGGGCACGGGCCGGGCTCGTGCCGCCCACAGGCGACATGGCCCGATAAGCATGCCTAGTCACAAGCCCGGCTTCCTGTTCTTTACAGAGTTGCAAACAAAGATCAATATTGACATCCCTCAAGAAAAAGATCAAATACTAGCAGCAGCCATAAAGTTAGGAAAGGGTTAAAAGATGAACAAATAAATTTACACCACGTCGTTCTCCTAAAACATAACCTATACATCACTGCTGGAGTTAGAAAATACCCCCTTCAAGGACTGATGAAGAGAGTATTTGGAGACTCCTAATGCCAAACTGACAAAGAACTTAATAAAAATTAAAACTAATGCAATTCACATCTACCACTACTTAATGAGGAATTAATGTCTTGTTAGAATAATCTAAAAACGAAATCAAAACTTACGATGTATGCATATGCCGTATGCATACTATTATTATGTTTGTACACTCATATCGTCTGCTGACACATCTCTGTGGAAGTCCTCGTGCCTTTATTTCCCTGCAGTTTCCAGATATCTGCAAAGAGAGACCCTAAAAGAATTTCCTGAGTATTAACCTTCTGAACAATTTCAAACATCTCCAAAAGTTCATGATGGTTGGCTGCACGGGAGCCTCACAAACTACACTGGGATGTTAAACTCAGCATCAGCCTGTCCAATTCCATCCTGTCTCTATCAAGCCAAACAAAATTTTCTGAGGAACCAGCTTAGTATAAATTTAAAATTGATCAAGTGATCACTTTTTAAAGCGAGTTGGAAATGTTCCATATGTTAATATTCTTGACACTTCCTCTTACGTGTTGAGGACAGGACATATCTGGGGCAACATGTAAATTGACTTAGGGCCTCTACCTCTAGTATCATATAGATTTCATTCACTATTGCTTCCAAAAGCTTAAGCTTAAGCACGAATGAGACAACATACTTTAGGATTCTTCAGAGTTTTTTTAGTTTAGCACGAAAGAGACAACATACAGTATATAAATTGATTTAGGACCTCTATCTCTAGGACCATATATATGTGATTGACTCGCTACTAGTTTCAAAAGCTTAAGTTTAAGCAGGAACTAACCAATGTACTCTGTGCTCAGTATATATATTGACTTAGGATGTGAGTCCTTTTAGTACTAAAAAATGGCATCGAGGTACATATATTTATCAGTTTTGGTATCGATGTCACATAAATAACAATTGAAACTAGATCTGATCTTTTAGCTCTGATTTTTTAACTCTAAGGTATGACGGTTTAAATCATTGTTGTGGTTTGCACTAGAATTATCATCATAAAAGTTGCAAATCAAATATTAAAACGATCTAGATGAAGCTATCTTCAAAGAGAACGTGCTAGATTAAAAGAAAAGCTAACCTGTTCTTGAACAACATTCATGAGCTCATTTGCGACAAAATTATCACCAAGAAACAAGTTTTGATAACAGATATCTGGAGTGATTTCATAATTTACTGGTGCAGAATTCTCAACAAGGTTGGTATTGTTGTGCCGAGTACTAGTCTTATCATCTATTTTATTTCTCATTGATAGTAGTTCCTCTGTAAGAGCACCAGGATCAATGTTCACTCCATTATTGGCAGTATCAACTGCATTTTGATGACCTATGCGTGAAGCATGGCAGTCAATAGTGTTCTGCTCAAGACCAAGGGTTTGGTCTGACTGGTAGGAAATATTAACTTTTTGTAACGTCCAGCCTTGGTTTCCATTTTGATGTTCCTCAATTGTATCGAAACCAGAAACATGGTGGTTTATACCTTTCAGGCTGGAACTGTTGGTAAATGGATCATAGCTTCCTACCTGTGGTGTATCTGCAGTAAAGCTTCCTATCTGCGGTGTATCTGCAGTGACACTCACAGGAGGATAGGAGGTTCCAGTTGATCTGTTCGTGAAGTTCGTCTGCCCCTCAAAATAGAGAGTTTGAGGGATTGCACTACTATATGGGGCATTAATGTAGTTTGAAGGCAAGGATGCTAACGTATTTGCATTTGTCCCAAGCCTTCCCACTAACTGGTTTGCAATATCATTTGGAGGTGTTTGCTGTGTTATGGTTGATACAAGTCTAGGATTATGGCTGGCAACTTCATTCAGTAATTGTCCCCTCAACTGTGGCTGTCCTGGCAAACCGATATCCAGCGTACAGCTCCTTTGCTGGAATACAGAGAATTGTTGTCCATGGTTATGCTGAGTCATGTGCATGCTTAAAGGCTTGTTCATTGGTCGTCCGCTGTTGGTGCCTCCAGGCGATGATACGGTTGTTGCTACTAAGGATGGTAAGATAAGAAAATTTGGTGTTCCTTCTCCGAATTGTAGACTAATGCTACCATGTGGCTGAACTACTTGCTGTGACTGCCCAAGTTGGCTTAGTTCAATATTTTTTGACCGACCATGGAGACCATTTATTCGTTGGTTATTCATTTGCTGCAGAGATGAAGATATTATGTTGGAAGCACCTGTAACTTGAATGCTGGTACCGATACAACCTAATTGATCAACAGCTGTTAAACCCCCTCTGCTGCTTGTGGCAATTCTTTGCCCTGAATTTAAAGCTGCAAAACTTTGTGGTGGAAGCGGGGCAGGAGCACCAAGACCTTGAAGATTGAATCCATCAACTGAACCGACTGGATTATAAGTTGCGTCATGACAACTTGTATAATGTGCATCAAAAATTCCCTGATTCTGTGGCACACTTACTCTTCTCAAGTATAAGCGATATTTCTGTTGATGGGACATAATTGTGATAAATGAGTTTAGAAACAGAATTCTAGAAAGAAAATGATATAAGAAATGTTGAAGACAACTAGTACTGGCTATAGCCTGCACTAAGCACTATACTAGTAAGTGCACATAAAAGAACCTATGCAGTCATAATTGGTGAGTCAGAAGTCATGATCTAAGAAATCCTACTCAAAAGGAACTAATTCAAAAGAAATCTCGGCATTATTTGGTTCCATTGAAGGTTTGAGATCGTTATTGACATCAAGAAAAATGTTCTTTCTATACTATCCTTGAGTTTTCTTTGAAGTATTCCCATTTGATATTTGACCGGTGAATATGTCCATCGAAGCTAATGTTATCTTTGGATCTGTGAGCCCTTTGTCAGTTGTTGCATTTTACTTGTTTCCTTTCTAGGGTACTACATTGGTCACCAAATTCCTATTTATAGATACTATGGTTGCTTGTTGAGTAATGTGTCCACCAAAACCTTTTCTAGGTAAGTATGTGGAAGACATTCTAAAGTGGTTTCATCTTCAAATATGAATTTTATGTTGCAACAACTAAGCATCTACTGACCAGATTCTTTCCTCTAAGCATGGGATTTAAATAATGACGAAAATAAAAGTTCAGAATCATGGAAAAAAGAACATACTACATGACGATAATGGAGAAAATGATAAGAGAAGTGAAAAACAGCTTGCTAGGGTAAAATACCAAGGTGCACATTTACCTGCAAGTGACTCGCAACATTTTCTCTAGTAAGTCCAGCTACATTCATCAACTCGAGAATTTTCTTTGGAACAGCCTCTACAGTGTGGAAAACTAGGATCATTAGGTGCCGATATGATTATACTGAAGGTCAACTGATTTATACTAGCTTTCACAATCACAACAATATCAAGATATAGTTTTTTTAGAACAAACAATATCAAGATATAGTTAATTGCATGGTTAGATAAGTTCAACAACTTTCAGCCTTTGCAACCTCTGCCATCGCACATATAGATTGGTACTATGCAAGACTTATCGAAGTTAACGGTTGTTTATGAACCAAATTGATCTGGGTTTTCTCGTGAACATTAAATTGGGCTGAAGAAATAGAATGATACCAAGAACATAAGGGAGGGAAACTCACTGTCAACTCCCAGTTGATTGACAGCAGTCAGAAATTTCTGATGGAGTTCCGCAGACCACACAACCCTTGGTTTTTTGGAGTGGGAAGGATCATCATGCTCATCAAATACCTCCTCCTCGCCCTCCTCATCTTTCCTTTCCCTCTGCCTCTTCTCGCTCCTCCCGCTTCCTCCACTTGCGGAGGAAGCATTATCCCCTTCGTCGGTAGAAGTCCTCTTATTCTTATCAGTTTCCTCAAGACTCCCGGAATTCTCCAACTCTCTCAACTCGTTCCTCTTCTTCCTCACCACATGCTGCCATATGTTCTTTAACGATTCCATCCTCACCGGCTTTATGATATAATCACAGGCACCATGAGTGACCCCCTTCATGACAACATCCTTGTGGTCATCGGCGGACATCACTGCAAATTGAAAACACAAAACAAATCGCTAATCGATAACTAACTCCTCGATTGGAAACACACATATAATTCTAGACAAGGTCTACTCACTGATGACAGGAAGGTCCATCTCCAATCCGATATACTCGAGCAACTTGAACCCGTCCATGTCCGGCATATACACGTCGCTGAGGACCAGGTCGAACCACCCCTTCTTGCGGCGGAGAAGGCCGAGCGCCACCGCGGCCTGCGAGCAGGTCGTCACTGCACGGCCAACATTCCAAAACGTGGATCAGCTCCGCCGGACGGCAAAGACCGAGAAATTTAGACACGAGAAGGGGAAGGAGGTGGTTACCGTCGTAGAGGCACTTGCGGAGCATCTTGGCGACGATCTTGAGGCAGGTGGCGTCGTCGTCGACGAGGAGGATGCGGAGGCCAGCGGGGAACACGGGCGGCGGTGGGGAGGCGCCATCGCCGGGGGGGGAAACGGTGGCTCGACTGGGATCCATGGTTCAGGAGCGCGAATCGAGCATCGGGGAAAACGGAGACCGAATCCGGGGCATATCCGGAGCGGGGAGGAAGGATCGAGAGGGTTATCTGGATTTGAAGGAGACTTGTTTTGGAGTTGAAACCGGAATCGGAGATCTAGAACGAGCAGGGGAGGAGCAGGAGAGGAGGACGGGGGAAGAGAGGAGGACTCCCAAGTATATGATTTGCTCGCAATTTGGCTTGGACTCTGCTTCTGTTTGATTGGCTGACTTCCTCCCCTCGTTCAACTCATTCTTTTTTTATTATTTTTTGGTTAATTTTACTTTAGACCTCAAATTTTGTAGGTTAAAAAATATCTCATAATGCCCCTTGCTCTGCTTAATACTAAACATAAAATTAAGATAATATAAATATTTAAAATTTATTCAAACTTATAATAATATTTTTTAAAAAATATTAAATTATAAACTTATTGTTTTCTATATAGGGGCCCTCTGCATATTTTATTTTCAATTGTATTATTTTATAATATTGGGGGGGCAAATTGAGATTAGCCCACCTTTCTTTCCCAGCTTTCCTCCATGTGATGAAATGGGAAGAAGAATCATCGAGTGGGTTGGACCAGACTTTTGAAGGGCCAACGGCAGTTCTTCTTCTCTCCGTCTTTTAATTCAGTTAGCAGTCTATTTATTTACTTTTTTATTCATTTTGCGCAAAAAGAAGGCACTTTTTAAAGTCGGGCGGCTTTTATGGTTAAAAGGGGGGTTTAACTACTTAATTAATTGAATCGATTAATTACGAGTACACCCTTCAGATAAATTTCAGAAGGACCCCTCGTGATTTTAAAATTACTCATAAACTCTCTTCCGGGATGAATGAATTATTATATAACTTGTAATCTAATCTATGATATGATGGTTTGACCTTTTAGTACGTAGCGTGTGCATGTAATTTACATGGTGATGTTTGTAAAATTTAACAAATTTATATATTCAATTATGTCATCGTCCGTCCCTCTATTATGCCATATTTTTTATTATATGGGCAATTGAATACTTTTTATTTTTTATATCTGCATAACTTATATATGACCTAGAAATTTTTTTGGGTCGGATTAGAAATTTATTTTACGGCAATTGAGAAACAAGTGGCGTCGAACGGAATCGATGGACGCTTTCGGGAAGCAGTAAATAGATTCCAAAATCGAAATCAAATCAATTTCAGTGGTATTTCCGTAATATATTGCTAAAAGAACGGCCTTTCGCGTAGCTCCGGAGAAAATATCTCACGGCCACGCATCTCTCGAACCTTCACCACCTTCCTTTTTCTACTGCCCCGAAAACTTGTCCTCAAACGCCTCTCTCTCTCTCTCTGATGTGAGGAAGCCGCGCAGATATTTTCTTTCCCCTAATTTATTCTCCTCCTTCCCTCCCTTCCCCCATCGACATTCATGCTGTAGCCGAACCGGCCGATCGATCGACCGATATCGCCGTTCATGGATCCTTCCGCCACCGCCGGATCCGACGGTTCCTGCTACTACTCCCTCCTCGGCCTCCGCCGCAACGCCTCCGCCTCCGACATCCGCACCGCCTATCGCCGCCTCGCCCTGGTACGTCCCTCCCGCTCTCTCTCTCTCTCTCTCTGTGTGTGTTTGTGTGTGTGTTTTATTTCTTTTTGGTGACTTTTATGGGGGGTAGAAATGGCACCCAGACCGGTGGGCGAAGGAGCCGGCGGCGGCTTCAGCGGAGGCCAAGAGGCGGTTCCAGCGGATCCAGGAAGCGTACTCCGGTGAGTGCTGTCGCCGTTTTCCTCTTATTGCTATCTTTTTCGGCGTGAGAGGATTCTAACTCCGGTGGTCTTCCCGCAGTGCTCTCCGATAAGGGCAAGCGCGCCATGTACGACGCCGGCCTTTACGATCCTCTCGATGACGACGACCAGGTATTTTTTTTAAAAAAATAAAAATATATGAAAAATAGTGGAATTCGGAACTGTGTATTTATCATTTTCTTTGGACGACCAGGATTTTACGGATTTCATGCAGGAAATGTTAGGGATGATGGACGCCATTAAATCCGAGGTACAAACTTATTGTTTTTTGTTCTGTTTATTCTTTTTTTAATGTAAACATGACAAAATCATTATGAGACAATAATGCATTATTGATTAATATTATCACTCCTTAAAAATACAAGTAGACAATTTTTTTTCATTGAAATTTCACTTGATAGTAAAAATACCGACTAAAAAATGACTAATAAACGGCAGAAGCCCGACACGCTGGAGGACCTGCAGCGGATGTTGGCGGAGATAATGGACGGCGACGCAGGGAGCAGCGGCGGCGCCGGGCGACGCGGACCGTCGGACACGGGCCGGAGGGACCGTGGCGGTGCGACGCGGAGGTGAACTCATCGGGTTCATCATGTTATGTGCTGTCTCTAATTGCTAACCAATGTACTCGTGATTGATTTGGGTGATGAAGGAGAGAAGGGTCGAAATCAATTAAAGTGTTTATTGGATGGAGTTGTGGTCGGGTAAATATCCTGTCAAGGATGGATGTATAAATCTTCTGCTGCTGGTGGACTGTTAATTATTCTTCTTCGGCCTAATCTCGAGTTGGGCCGCTTTAGTTTTTTAATATTTTTTTAGACTTATTTCGATTTTAATGGACTCAGTAATTTTTAATTTTGATTCTTTTAAATTAAATTTCGCCTTTTTATTGCATATCGTTTAATTAGATTAAATAGTTTCTTAAAAAGGCAGATCATAAGATTTAAGGTTTGTCCTTTTACGTGATGGAAGTTAAGACATATTTAAATAATAGATCACAGTTCAAGCCATACTATATAAAATAAAATAAAATTTTAAAGGTAGAGAATCTTTAAAATTAAAAAAAAATAAAGGGAGAGAATCTCGAATCTTTTACGCGCGGGAACCGGAAATGAAGGAATTATTTTATGAATCAACCACAAACTATATTAAGCCGTCCATCGCGACCGAACCATCAAACTGTGTGTTTATTTCTTTATACAAACTGGATCTTGCAAAGAATGGGGTAATCTAATCAGAGGTTAGATCAATATAAACATACATCATACTAGTTTTCCAACGATATGCTACAATATGTACGCTAATTGAAAGCATTTTACGCTGCGATCAAGAAGACAAATGGCCTAAAGAAAAACCAACGGCCACACGTAGAACTCGCCTCTGCTGAAGGCAGGTCTCAAGTCTTCATCACGCATAAAGTCCAGAGGAAAAGAAACAAGGTGACCCCTCACCGACTGCAACCTCTCTTCGGGGTCGATGTCCTCAGGGTCTCCATCCTCGGCCGGCGCCAGCTTTCTTCCAGCGATGCCTAAATCAATAGTTGTGTAGCCAAACGTCTCCTTCAGTTGGTCGGCATTTTGTCGAAATGCAGTCCTAGAAAGTTTTGGCATCATCCACAAGAATGGTGGTAAGAACATTAAGGGACTGGGTAACAGAGAAATGTAGCTCAGTTTGTGATGATACCTGGAGTGGATAAGGTCGTTGGGAACACAAGAAAATACTTCCTGATAGATTTTGCTGTTTGCCTGCCAAGATAAGCAAAAAAGACCTATTAAAGTTATTTCTCTAAAGAAAAAAAAACTTCTAATTTGGAGACTACATATATTATTAAGATTGAGTGATCAAATGATCGAATTTTTTAAGGCTTAAAGCAGAAAGAAGAAACCCCTTTTGTGCGCTTTCTATCAGAAAGAAAAGGCCCTTTCTACACATTTTTATACATTCTTAATAATTCCTCTTGCATGCTGAAACCATGTGACCATGAGGACTGAGTTCACTCGGTTGAGTTATTTTTTCAAAAAAAAAAAAAATCTAACATGGAAGAATTTACACATACGACCTCTGCCCTAATACCAAATGAAGCTCCTAAAGCTTAAACTATTACGACAGGAACCAATTTATGCATTTTATGTTCTTTATATAGAGGAAGATTTTTCTGACCTGCTATTTGAGAGATATTCATCAGCATTTCTGAACAGAGTTGTGAGAAACCAAATAATCTACATTTGGTGATATTTAAGTCATTGACAATACAACATGACGTTTATAGAAGCACATTTAAAACTTTGGAAAATAAACTTGTGTAGATATGATAATAAAACAAATAAAAAGGATTAAAGAAAATGGGATGCAAGTAAATTTAAAGGCAATTCTCGAACTCCAATCCAATGCTCTAAAAGAAGAATAGCTGTTTTCAAGGACTATAAAATTTTCATACCTTAGCTGTCTCCATCCAGATGGCCTTGTATGTTGCATCATGGATCGGATCCTTAATCTGATTGATCTGGAAGGATTAAAATGGATGTCATTGATATATGATCATAAAAGAAAACCATAACCAAATTCATATCCTATTTTCCCATTCACAAACATAGCAGATGATGTCATCTAGCAACACATTGCTGCCCCTAGAATAAAGTGTTCCAAAAAATATATATATTCAAGGCATACCAGAGGAATGTTGGTTTCGGGAACTTCCTAAACAGTATGGAAACAATGTATCACAGATAAAATTAATAAATATTCGAATATTGACAGGTACCAGACAAAAGCTTACCTACATTTTCTAGTACTAGCCCCTCGATGGGCCAGTAAATGCTGGTAGGCAGATAATTGTTCTTTAGTTGTATTATAAACCTTATTGATAAAACATTTAGCAACTTTTACAATATCATTTGTGTATAGTGTCGATGTACTTAAAAATGTCAAGAGGCAACATAACTGACAGGGCAAATGCAGAAATTATTATGAATATTCAGTATCCACACAAAATTTAAGACCCAATGTTGCAAAAACTGGTACCTAACTAGTTTTGTGAAATTTTTATTAACACAACCCAGGCCGTTATTGCAAAAAAAAAGCATTAACAATAAACAATCTTTATATTGGATGGTTCAGCCAGTACTGGTCCTTTGGTGAACTAACCATGCCCACTATGAGATTTGAACTTATGATAAAAGCAAATAACTAGAATATTGCGGCAAGTAGTCTGACACCAAGAATGTTGGTTTTATTGTCAAATGTGGTGTTATTTAACATCTGATATTGACACACACCTTGGTGTCAAGGAGTTAACCACATGATTACCGTTAAAGCATTGTATTGAGCGTGTGCCACATGGGTTCATAATCATTTTCATCAAATTGAAGTTCTCAATTAGAAATATATGTTGAATCAGATAAGAATTGAAGTTATCTACGAACCTTGCCAGCATCAAGACCTAGATGTTCCAGCCACAATGAGAGGCGCAGGCTAAGAGAAAACTTTCCAGCTTTCCATGATTTTCCATCCATGAATGAATCAACGTATTCTTTATCTTCTATAACCACACCAATCTGAAGATAAGACCAGATATCTTTCAAGGAAAAATAATTCGATACAGAGAAAAATATACAATGGCAGTTAAAAGTAATGTTGTAGCAAATGTCAACACTTTGTGTGTGCATGATCTGGACAGGAGTGACTTGGTGGTACAGAAACCAGCTTGATATATTTATTTCATAGGTGACTAGACTTGAAGGTAAGAGACAAACAATTATACCTCAGAGTCTCTTGATCCTAACAAGCTTCTATCGTTTATATTAGCTGAACCAATCAACACCTTCCGATCATCAACTATCATCAATTTGCTATGCACATACACCTGGTATAAAAGGATACAACGAAGGAACATTATGGCATGATAAAACAGTACAAATATTAAATAAGATTTAACAAACAGATTGGACTAAAGATGTAATAGTAAATTTTATGTTAGAACTTTTTAATAATAGGACTATCTACTGCAGTAAAACTTGGACTATCATCACTCGCTCCTGATTTAATATGTAAAAGGAGGTTACTACCATCCCACATCCCTGATCAATATTGGTACAGTAAAATCTTGTCTTAATTTGAATAATTAACAGAATTAACTGGATATTTCCACCAAACAAGTTAGTCTTAGCACCTCATAAGAATAGAACACTAGACTTTTGCCAGGACATATGATTAAGATCTCACTCTGGATGAGGATGAACCTACTTTGTTAATTTTCTTTGAATTATCTGTTTTAACATCACAAGCCTCCTTAGGTCTCCAGAATCTGATCTTGCTCTTAGCTAAGAGTCACACCTGGTGCACAAGCTTAGGGAAGTGTTGTATTATATTTTGTGCCATGTCTATGCTTCTTTCTTTGTTTTGGGGCTATTTGGCTTTTGATTTTTCTGCTTTTGATTTTTCTTCTTCCTAATCTTTGTATCAACTGTAATGTTTCTGTTTTCTTCTCTGTTTTTTTTCTTTCTTTCTTACACATCCATTTTGGATGACATTATATCATTTCAGAATGGTGAAATGAATGCAATCTACTTTTCAAAAAAAAAATCACTGATAGTTGCTAGTAATTAATAGATACTACAAGCAAAGTTTAGATATTTCAATACGGCCAGAAGATGCCCTTCTGAGGACCACGGTGTGAAATTGCTCAGTATTTATTCCAAATATCATTAGGAAATTACAAAACAAGGGCACAAATAATTGGTGTATACCTGATTTGTAACAAGAGGGCCGCCATCACAAAGTTTGCCGTATGTTCGAAGGCCATAGAAAGAAAGAAAATCATGGGCTCTAGGACCAATTATATCTTGGAGCTTTTTCAATATTGAATTTGGCCCTCTACAAATAGTACGATACTGCCAGTGCATTATTGCTCTCACAGAAGCAGAATCACCATCATTGATGGCCCCCTGTATCAAAAGGTATTTAGACAAAAGAACAAACAAAAAATAGATAAGGTGCATTGTGGAATACCCACCTGAAACCCAGGTAACAAGGGTAAAACTATAACAACCCTGAATTTTTTTTTCTCTTTTTCTGCTTGCATGATTCGCTGGTACAGTGCCTCCAGAATGCGGTTTCTTATTGTCTCATCTCCTGAAAGACCTGATATAAAAAATTGATTCTGGAAAAGGCAACACAACAGATGTTCAGAAATTAAATACAGATACAAGCAGATCATAACAAGCAGATCATATTGTAATTATGTAACTGAATAATCGACAAAACATGGTACAATATGCAGTTAGCTTGCGCCAAACCTAAGCATACAAGAAACAGAATATTTCCTTATATCATCATCATTGATTGAAAAAAAAAATCTCATATAGCAGAAAAACCTTTGTACTAAATGATACCCCAGACACACTAAAATCCGAGAGGGCAAGAGAGGATGGTAGTGAAAATCACATAGTCGCATGGCAAAAGCAGCAACTAAAATAATAATCTCTCCTCTCCAGTTCCCTTATATCTGCTTAGGTTGCATGGGTCATATAGATCCAAGGTGGGTCAATAACTTTCCTCTAGTTGACCTACATGCTGAACTGAACTTGCAAAAGGTGTCAGGGTTTCCTGGCAGGAAGCTACATGTGTTGGGGGCTTCAAATGTTGAAAGCACGATAGCAAGTACAATAATTGCTATTTTAGGGGCTTCATATGTTGAGAGAACTTGGAGTGAAGTACCCATGAGGTCACCAATAAGACATTACAACTGAGGCATGTAACATTCTAGAAGTTTTAGCATACCTCAATGTATATGAAGTGCTCCGCCTTTTCAATAAGGGAAACATAAGCTTTGTGAATACTCTCTTCAGTTTGGCTTGTTCCAGCAGACCATTGATCAACACTTCTAATAACCTACGCCGAAAACAATAATCTTGACAACTAAAGAACGAAATGATTTTCAATATTGAGATCTCTATTAATAAGTATGTGACACTACGATGCTGTTGGGTGGCAAAATGCAACCAATATTATGACTATAATTTTTTCAAAACTTAGTAAAATCATATGCATGGTAATCCATATTTGTAACTCATTGGTTAAATATTTAAATACTAGAGAAGATAGTTTATGCTTCTTCTTTTTTTGAATTTAGAAGATAGTTTATGCATTATGCATATGAGAATTAGATATTTAATTTTTATAAACAATTGGAGTCTAATTTAAGCTTCCAAGTCATATAATCTGTACATTTAAAATATACCATAATTATTATATGTTTGCGCATCTTGAATTGTTAATGCATATGATAAACAAGTTTAAGTTGAGAAATTTTAGATTGACAACAAGGTAGATAGATTTGATTTTAATTGACTAGAAAACCCAATCAATCCTAATCCAAATGAATATGAGAATATGACATCTTTAGTAAATACTTAAGGCAGGACTAAAGTTATTAACTAATAGTTTAGACACGATGAAAATAAGCAATGGCATCAAAGTAATGACGCAGAGTTAATGATTTCCTTTCTTCTGCGAACCACTTGTACTAACCTGACAATGACATGGTGAACGTGGACCAACTTGTCTTGATTCTTCCGTAGATACTACTTGATTACCTCGCTCTTGAATCTCCCACCACTCAACATTCTGAATTGGTGGCTGGGAGATTACAAAATTCCTTTTGCTCTGAGCTTGAGGATAACTATGATCAACAAAGTTATTAGTCTGTGTACCTGGAACTGAATTCGCAACTTCTGTTTTCTGAAAAGAAAAGACATGCTTTCAGCTGTTTTATATGGATTTTCAGAAGGGCCATGTCTAATCCATTAACCTTTTTTACCTGAGCATCACCATTTGTTGCTGCTACTGCATCAGGTTCATGAGGTAAAAGAAGTGGAATATCCTGACATGAACGAGATAAGGGATCTTGTTTTCTAGGATCCTTTGGAGTGTGGTTATGATTATGTGGATTCAGTTCTCTACTTCCCATATAATGTGGAATAACCATGTGTTGTTGAGGCATCAATAATGGAATGGTTTGCTCATTTGGAGCTTTATTTCTCTGCAAGAGATAAATAAATAAGAAGATGGATAGAACAGTTCTCTACAAAACAAAAGAAAACCTTTGATAGTAAATCATAATCTCTAAAAAGTTAAAAGAAGAACCTTAGCATAATTCCAACGTTGAACAAAATGTCGTGCAACATCACGACAAGGTGGTCCCCATAGAGCACATTGGACATCATGCCAGGGCATGCGAGGATATTTTCCACGGTCTAATTCATCTTTCATAGTATCTTCCCAGGAATTTGGTTCAGATTCCCTTTACAGAAACACTTTCTGAATGAGATAGATTCGGAGAAAATGTAGGATACTTATCTATTATAGCAAGTCTCTGTTGAGTTGTTTGATAAGATAATTACCTTGCATTATAATAGTCCTTCCCAGGCCAAACTAGAGAAGGATTGTCATAAATTTTGTGCTCAAAATTATCATAACGCCCAAAACATAAATCAAGTCCGCCAATGAAGCTTATTTGGTTGTCAATTGTCACAATTTTCTCATGATGGGACCTAGTTTGACATTTTAAATCGTATTAAACAAAGCACTGCAAAAATAAGAACATAACAAAATCATACCAATAATAAATGCCTGATGACAGGTGATCTGGATAACGTAGAACCTTGACATTTTCATGAATGCCAAGCAATCTTCTTTTACTATATACACTGTTGATCTTCAGAGCAAGAGGAACTTCTTTGTATAGAAGAATGTAAATCTGAAAACAATCAAACGTCAGTATTTGGAAATGAAATAATATTAGATTAAACAATATTAAATGTAATCGTTGTGTTATCTTTTGAACTAAGGTGGTCCTGCTAGGCTGCTACATGAACTAGAGGCCCAAAAGGTAACATTGCTGCAAGGGAGACTTTAAGATTCTAAACTGATATCAAAATCAATAATTATTCATTAATACTTTGCATTTGTTATAACTTACACGTGTTTAGGTATCTAAGAATTATTAGGTATATTGGGGTATTAGGTGTTGAATACTACGATTAGGAAATCAGATTACTAGTTTCCTTTTAGGTTTATTTCTACTAGCATTTGTCTCCTTTTAGGGTTTTTTCCATTGTCTTATCTTCCCATTATATCAGAAGTTATTTAAAAGAAGTTTAACACTGAAGCTTTGAGCAAGTGGTACCTGAACACCTGACTTAGCTTTTGCCTCGAGCATTGTATCAAGACGTGATGACTCATTAATACCAAAAGGGCGCCGTAGGTACAACTCCGGGCACAGCCACCAGTCAGTTATGAATATCTGCTTCACACTTTTATTAAAACTATAAAAATTTCATACTCGAGATCAAGAAATAGATGCACTATCCTGCAAATCAAACAGACCTCTGATTTTGCTTCTTCAATTGAAGAAGCAATCGCTTCAAATGCAGCTTGACCATCAATAAACCACTGAACATAACTATCATTTTCAGTTAAGCCTCTTTGTGGTGAAAAAGAATCAAACCGGTGAGAATAACACCAACCCTCAGGAGGTCGCAACCCAACATCATTTATTGCTTCAATCCACTCCTTGATTTTTGCATTATTTCTCACTCGTAACTTTACAATACGGCTACCAGAGAGTACCTTCAAACAAAAGTTTGATTACAATTATGAACTTAAATAGTACAACAAAGTGTATGTACCTCTAGTTAAAATAATTAGATTAGGTTGTGGGTTCAATATTCATCAAGTTCTAAAAAAAATATGAACTTAAATAAATTGCCAACAATTATGTCTAGATTGAGACAAACTTAGGTAGCTAATGACTCAGAACGAACCCAAAAAAAAAGTCTTGAAAACTTTATTTATTTATTTTAAAAATAAATATTGATGCTTTTGATAATTAGTCATTTTCTACTCATTTGCAACGTTAAAGTGCAGTGGAAGAATAACACAAGCATAAAGATTTGATTAATATATTTGTGAAATTTTTAAAGAATGTATTCTTTTGGATGGATCTTTAAACAATGTGTAATATGCAAAAGCAAAAGATGTACTTTGCTACATTTGACATGTATCTTTGTCAAATTCTTGCAGTGTTAGTTTGAAAATTTGCTGTGACAGAGTATCACTTTCCTTTAGCTATTCAAAGATGAAAACAATCATAGATGTTGAACCAATTTTGACGACAGAAGAAAAAAATCAAAATTATTTTAAGGAAGATATGGAACAACTTACTTGAAAACCACCACGTAAAGGATTGCATTTCTTTGTCTCTTTTGCAAGAAAGTATCTGTTCTCTTTTCCAGTTGAATGAGGTAATACATCAAAGAGAATGATGTCTAGGATATTTGTACCATAAGGATTTTCCAGCAAAGCCAAGAACCCTGGTTTTAATACCGCCCAAACCTATAAAAGATGGTCAGTTAATCCATCGGTGGAAAAAAGTGGCAATTGGACACGTAGCAGTAGATATAAACTACTTTTGGAGGTTACAAGAATGGATTTCATCCAACCGTTACCAGAAATTAGTGTCAAGAGCAAGCTTCTTTACATTCATTTGATATGATAAAGATCAAGCTAGAACAAACATTTGGGGTCAGTATCAAATGGACAAGCTTAGATTTGCTCTTTAATGTGGCAAGTCTGATAGGACGATGCTCAGAGAAGACATAGGAAGAGAGAAGGAAGAAAAAGGTGGTCTCTTTAGAAGCAATTACTTTAAGTAATCCTGTAAATCTGATAACCCATACATTGAAACAGGTAAGAAAATGATAAACACCTTTTGCCAGTTGCCACTGCAGCAACTAAACCAGTGGCATACACAACAGCCTATACAATCATCAGCCTTTTGAACTTTTGGCAAATCCCTTGCTCTAACGTAGCCTTCTTTCAGCTTAGGTCCATATTCTTGCAAAAATGACAACCTCGAGACCTCCAAAAACTTGCAAACCTGCATATTTTGCTAATCAGTTAATGCTGAGAACACAACCATCACTGCTCTAACTGGATAAGTACAATTTTGTAATCAAATAAATTAGTGAAAAAGTGAAAGTAGAAAAGACAATAAAAATAATATTCCAACTGGATGCATCTGTACCTTTCTTCAGAATATATTCCAACCAATGTGTCAAACTGTTAGATTATCCTTTAAAAAGGTTGAAATGAAATGTTTTTTCATTCCATACTCTGTAATACCGAGCCGTATGTACGCATAATCAACAGTACCATTCAGACAAACTGAAATTAGTTAAAACTTATAACCATTGCTTTTATTCAATCTTTATTTTTTATATTTTTTTTGTTATTATTTATCTCTCTCATGACTTTTCTTTCTTTCCAGCTTTTCTTCCCTCTCTCATACATTACCTTCTCTTTCCTTTTTTTCCTCTCTCGCTTTTCTTCTTTTTCAAGTGTTCCTCCATTCTATGTCTGATATTTATACTTCCTTTACTATTTTCTATCTTCAGCATGAGATACATCTAATGCAATGAAATGCAGAAGAAAAGAATAGAAAAGAAAAGAAAAACAACACCCACAAAACAGGAGATTTTTATGTGGTTTGGCAAGAGTTGCCAATGTCTACATCTATGTATATTTTTCATATCTACCAAACTGGGATAGCAAGATAACCATCCTCTTTTCATAACATAGCATAAGGCAAATTGGTTATACAAAAAGACAAATATTCTCCCAATTAATAGAACCACTAAGGTCCTAACTCAATTGGACTGCAGATTCTAGTTTGGTTCAAGGGAGTTGCAAGGGTGTTGACCCTCTAACTCGCAAAGAGGAGAAATTCAGTAGTTTTCCAGCATAGGCAGGACCATGCCATATTTATTATGGGCAGGGATTGAGTTGTCGAAAGAAATGGTAGGGGTGTCCACTTGTGTGAGGCATCCATGAGAACAGTATAGAGAAGAGTCGAATGAGTTGGAAATTTAAACGATGAAGGAGAGAAGGAGAAGGAAAAAATGATTTTTTTTATTGTTGAGAGAGTGATGGGTGGCACATTGCCAAGAAAATAAGCAGGCCTGCTGCACAATGACAAGAATAAAGAAAAGAGATGGGAACTTAACTATAATACCAACTTGAGCAGAAAAATATAACATTATTCAACAAAAATATGATAGTTGTCAAAAGAGGATAAACTAAGACAGGAGATTAGGAAATAGAAAAAAATTACAAACTACTAATTACAGGATCCAATCACATAAATCACTCATCCGATCATACAATTCTACCAGTATGTCTAGTACCTATTATCACATACCATACATATAATCATCGAGCATAATTGTCAAAGATCCATTATGTAGATTAGACGAGCAATAATTCAAACCATCATTACAAAACAATTGTAAGTGACAACTAATAGAGCTGATACCTCTTGAGAATTCACAATATCCAAGTTGCTAAAGAAGTGATTCAGATACCCTTGCATAGCTACTTTAGCCTTGTCAGAGATGGACTGTTGCCCTCCCAGAGATGGACGAATGATTGGCAATGCAGCACTAGAAGGTATGTCTCTGCTAAAAGCATAACAATTGTGAGCAATACTGCCATTAATTGTAAGTCATTCTTGTGTATTGTAACAAATGCAAGAAAACAGTAAATATCTAACTTAAATCCATGTTTAACGTACTCTTTAATTAAATATGTTGCACTCAGAAGTTATGAAAGAACTCTTAAGCTAAAAGGGTGCTATGAAAATCCTAGTTTCTGTAAAAATAAAGTTGTTTATAGATTGTAAATTGTAAATTCCCACACTAAATTTTACCCAAAACCTTGGCAATAGCTTTGTCTTGAACACATGAGCTCCAGTGTAGATCATTACTGCTCTAACCAGATGAGCATGCACTTTGTGTACTAATGTGTTGTTGAATTGTTTCTAACAATTACAAATTAAAAGTTTAGATTTTAATTAATTACCTGCTTTTAACTGAATTGGTCTCCTCATGTGGATAATGAACAGATACATCATCAGCTTCATCATCAACTTGAACAGTGGGCATGTGCTCCCCTAGGCCAAGATTATGAAGCCATTCTTTTACCTTCAGAAACAGCATAACAAGAAAATGAATATTGAACTCATTAAGCTGTTGTACACAAGTGGTTTCAACCCATAAAATTCTTGACTGTTGTTTAACAGATAATTAATTTTATAGTGAAAAAGGAACATGTAGAGTGAAGTTGGAAGTACACAAAAAGTTACATGAGAAAATATTCAAGAGTAAATAAAGTAGGTATACAGATGGAAGCACAACAGACTGAAGAAAAAGTGCAAATAGTTGTAAGAAAATTTGTATGCACAGTGCATACCCATCTGGTTAGAGCAGTAAGGCTCGACACTAGAGGTAGTGGGTTCAAGAGTCACTAAAATTTTCTAAAAAAAAAGTTGAAAGGACTAGCTCAATGGTACAATTTCTCTTTCTCAACCCACATGACTAAAGTAAAATTTACTGAAATTTGTCGTAAGAACAAAGCTCCATATATTGACCCTTGAGATTCTGCACTAGCAAGAGGTTCTTTTTCATCTGAAAAAGGGATGTTTTTGTAATTCACTGAACTGAAATATCTCGTGAATTACTTGAACTGTAAGAATATACATGAATTTTAGAAGCAGCCAGAACTGAAATCTATATACAGATTGGACAAAAAGTATAGTAAACTACATATGATTTGGTAGCACTGAAATTTAAAAAGTTGCATGAGCTACAACAAAAAACTAAAGTTGAATTGTGATTTGATAACTAATTACCTAGACAGTATGGATGTAACGTACCTGCTCCTGTTTATCATGAAGTTCCTCCAGAAAAGCACGCTTTTTCAAAGAAAGGTGTAGGTATAAAACTTCTGAGGCTTTTTTTAGTAAGCACCATTTGAACTGTAATAAAATGTCACGTGTTAATTCCACGTTACCATAGATAGCAATCATGTCAGGGTTTTGAAGCAGGCCTTGATTCTAACAACAGCAAAAACACTGCTTAGCTAAATATATCGTATTCTTTATCGGGACATCAACAATAAGAGTGCAGTTTCAGCAACGGTATTGCTCGTATCATCTGAAAACTAACTGGGAAGAGTTTAGGTTACCAACTATGAACCAAAAAACATTTCTTGAGCATAATGTGACCGTCAATCAAAGTCAAATTATTTTTATTACTGTTACTACCGCCAACTAGAATTGCAAACAGTGATTGCCATCATTGGAGAAAAGTACGTTTGACCTATTTACATATGTACACCACATAAACCGAAGACTCACCAAGAGACAGATAAAACGTCTTTTTATCCACAAATCCGTCAAAGAACAGTCCAATTGCGTTCTTGAAATGCCAATCCACATTTCCGACAAACACCACGGAGAAAAGAAAACTAAAAGTACGAAAAAAATCAAAAACCTTCCTCACAACCAAAGAAATACTTGTTATATCATAACCAGCTCACAGAAACAAAAATTTCAAAATAATAATATTAATAATAAAGAACAGAAAAGAAATCGAAGCCAAAAATCACCTGCTTGTACTGGAACTCGATGGTGTAGGAGAGGAGCAAGGGGGTGATATCGCTCGAATCCGGCCGCGACACCGCGACAATAATGGCTGTGGGCAGCTCATCGAAGATCCTCAGCGGCTGCTCCGGCGCAATGGCCCGGTCAGACGGCAATCTCATGTAAGCATGGGCATGCTCCGACGCCCATCGATCGGTGGACATGGGGGGAACTCGGAGGGAACCGTGCTCGATCCTCCTTCCCCGGTCTCCTTCCCGACTTAGATTGCTCCGGCTGCTGGAGAAGAAGAGGAGGGTTGGTGTGCTTTGAAAGCATTGGCATTTTATAGCCGACAGAGACAAGGAGAAATGTGTTCGATTTGTTTTCAATTTCTTTTGGAGGTATCGTCGTAAAAGCTTCTCCTGCCTTGCCGGCATATTCTTATGTCGCTCAATTTCCCAAAATACCCTTTCCAGGTCATTAACGAACCTGAGAAAAATATATCATGAACTGGTGTTACAATAATAAGTACTCTAAGTTAAATATAATATATAAAACTCTACTCTTATCTTAATATATATTTAAAAATATCTTAAATAATAGTGATTAATTCTTTTATTTTAATAAGTGTTAAAAAAATCACATAATAGTTTTATTGGGTTAAAATAATAAAAATAGCATAAATAATTATATAATATAAAATTAAAATTAAAAAAATAATTCTAGCATATCAAATATTATTAAGTCTTATCACTGGATAGATTAATCAGGGTAAGATGAGGGTTTGGTTTAACATATGAAATATTCTTCTTTGAAGGATATAATGGTCAATCTGCCGGCGAGCTTCCTTCATGCCACGGTTCGATGGATTTACAGATCTTAGCCGCACAGGAAGAATATCCAAATAATGATGCGGAGGCGCAGCCGCAGATGCCACCTCCTATTTTTTATTAAATTTATATGACATAATTCGAGTCCCATCCCATGTGGCAGGCAACAGCATGCCTGTTATTGTGATACGTATATATATATATATCCGCACGCAATTTGAAACGCTTACGTGAAAGATTCCAGTTCCAACGCTGTCTTTTGCGCCTCCTCCTCCCCCTTAATTAAATCCGCTTATTGATATCAATGAAGTTGATTGGACATTGACTTCCTTTATATAAAGCTACATATATATGGGCCAAATTGGGCTCCACTCTTCCAGCCCAAACCATTACGTGACTTCAATTTATTAGGGCGGCAGTGGAGTTGGAAACTTTGAAATCTCGGCGTGCCGTATCAACCAAGCCTTTTGAAAATTTCTCAAATCAGTGAGTGGTTCAAACTCGAACATTTATAAGTAGCAGCAACCTACCTTCACTGCATCACCAGCAGCATACTTCCGGTTCCTCCTAATACGCACCCCAACCCCATCTCAAGATCTCTGTTTGGGAGAATGAGTTCCACAAGAGCGTACGCCGTGCTTTTTTCTGTGTTCTTCTTATCAGGCTTAATGCAGATGGCATATGGAGCGACGATGAGCGCATCAGCCGCGAAGAAGCTGGACGGGAAGGCGATCGACCAAGGCATCGCTTATCTTCTCATGCTCGTAGCTCTCCTCGTCACTTACGTTCTCCATTGAAGTTATTATTACATGTAGTAGAAGCCATATTTTTTTCAAGAACATTTACTGATCTTCTTGGAGTGAAATGTATCTTTCTTTATTTACTCAAAAGTAATCAGAGTTGTGCGAGGATATAAAAGTAGACATATTGGTTAGCAGCAGGAAAGAGATCATCATGCGTGCGTATATTTTCACAGGAAACAATCGTTTACAGGAAAACCAGTCCTTCATATAAAAACAGAAACATACAAGAAAAATGACCAAGAACGTGTGTTCTATTATATAAACTGCTTCGATCCACGACTTCAGATATTGATATTTAGTTGCTGATGCACTTGCAGAATTAGCAGCATACTCCCTGTGAATACAACTTGTAGCACTAATGGAGCTCCCTGCGCTGCATTCGCAACACGAGATACACTTGCGGATTCAGTTGAACTTGAGATCAGATCTAAATAGTTAAAAGAGTTAACTGAACAGAGAGATCTAGGGAAAAAGAAAAAAGGATGAGGAATTTTTAAGGAACAAGGAATCGTATTGCGAAGTTTTTCATTTGAAGGCATGTGTATGCTAGAACTTTGATAAGAATTACATCTCAGTGAGGAAGCATAAGTACGGCAACTGAATACAACTCAAACAATCCACGCTGAGTTGAAATAAAGGGAGAGGCCATTATTTCCAATGGAGGATATAAATGATGAGGAGAGCCACGAGCATGAGAATATAAGCGACGCCTTGATCTATCGCCTTGCCATCCACCTTCATCTTAGCACCAGCATTTGTTTCACCGTAAGCTATTTGCATCGGACCTGACAAGAAGAACAGGGTGAAAAGCACAGCATGCACTCTAAATGAAGAAGAGTTCGTGTTTTTTTCTTTCTTTTTTTTTCCCCCTCTTCCTGAACTAAGCAGACAGTGGAATCTAAAGAGAGGTAGATATGGCAATTGTTGCAGAGGATGAAGATGGATGAGGGGTTCAGTGGAGTTTAGACAGATACCTGCAGATCATGCTTGTAGGGCCTCTAGTAATTAATCGGACGGCAAATCCGGTTTGTAAAAGACAGTGTTAGGTGCACCAGGTTGACTTACTTGATCTCTCTTCTGCTAGACAGGTGTGCAAAAAATTAATGAGAGGCCGCTAACAGTTTACTGTAATTAAGTTCCTGTATGGTGCTGAAGTCAACTTTTGCGTATCTGAGAAGGCGCATTTTTTTCTCACTTGATTTTGTTAAACAATAGTGGGATGAGGAAGCTGGAAAAAACAACTTCATTTTTGGAGGTAACCGATTCTTTCAAATTAGCTTGTATGATCACATCCCTGATTCCCCTGCCCGTCAGTAACCTGTACAATGATTTAACTATAAGTCATTCCTTGTCGAGCTCCAAGTAATAATGCATTTGGCCTCGGGTGGAATTCTGATCGTTTTGAGCTCCTGCATAAACCCTGATGCTATTTTCGTCGTGATCTGCTGCCTCTGTTTACATGACCATTCTGTGAGTTCTTTATATCACTTTTTATTTCTGAAGTACTGAATTCTACCATCTTCATCTAGAAGAACAGTGTATCTTATGGTTCTTGTGATTAGCGTCTAGAAGAACAGCGACTCTTATTGTAGGTTTCTAGATCTATTACATGCAGCCCCCCTTTGCCCTGTAGGAAGCACTAACTTTTGCCAAGCTAGGAAGCCCATTTTCTCGTATCCTGATCAGAAGAAATTTCGCCTTGGGATAAGCTTTGCCTCATTTTCTACACATTTAATCATCCTCTTTGAAATTAATGGCCTGCATGCATGGAAGAAACAAAATATCGCATTATTAATATAAACCAAACAATTCAACGCATTATTGTCGTCCTCCCACTCTTCCGCTTCCTCTTCCAACAATGAAGAAGCTCGACCTCATCCATGGCGAACCTCCACGACTTGCACTCCTATTTGTCCTCCTCTTCTCCTCTCTCGCGCCCTTAACCACTAAAGCAGCGACCGAAACCCAGGCTCTCCTCGCATGGAAATCCAACCTTCTCCAAGCCGACTCCCTCGCCTCATGGTCCCTCGCGAACTCCACTACCACCCCATGCCGGTGGCGCGGCGTCCGCTGCGATGCCGCCGGAAGTGTCGTGCAGCTGAGCCTCCCCGATTCCGGCCTCGCCGGCAGCCTCGACGCGCTGAACTTCTCAGCCCTCGCCAACCTCACTCTCCTCAGCCTCAGAGACAACAACCTCGCTGGGGCCATTCCTGCGAGCATCTCTGCTCTCTCCAAGCTCGTATCATTAGACCTCAGCAGCAACGACCTGAACTCGTCCATCCCGCCGGTGATCGGGCGGCTGTCGGAGCTCCTCGAGCTTCGCCTCCACAACAACGGACTTGCCGGAGAGCTCCCCTACCAGCTCACCGATCTCCAGAAGTTGCAGCACCTCAACCTCTCACTGAATTATCTGGAAACGCCGACAGATTACTCCAAGTTCTCAGCCATGCCTGCTCTGAACGACCTCGACCTGTTCCTCAACAGCTTCACAGCTGAATTCCCTCCTTTCGTACTAAACTGCAGGAACTTGACGTATCTTGATCTCTCGCAGAACAACTTTACCGGTCGAATTCCGGAGGCTCTCGGCACCAATTTGGCCGGCATCGAGTACCTCAATCTCACATACAACTCCTTCGCCGGAGCAATACCGGCGTCTCTCGCCAAGCTCCAACGATTGCGCGACCTTCGACTCGGGGAAAACAATCTCGTCGGAGGAATTCCGCCAGAGATTGGATCAATCGCCAGCCTTCGAGTTCTGGAGCTCTACAGCAATCCGCTAGGAGGGCCGATTCCGGCTTCTCTTGGCCGGCTCCAGAATCTCCACCACCTGGACATGAAGGTAGCAGAGCTCAACTCCACCATTCCCTCCGAGCTCGGCGATTGCACTAATCTCGTCTACTTGGAGCTGTCCACCAATCGGCTTGACGGGAGCTTGCCGCGATCCTTCGAGAAGCTCACCAAGATGAGGGAGTTCGGCATCTCAGCGAACTCGCTCTCCGGTGAGATTCCTCTGGAATTCTTTGGAAGTTGGCCGGAGCTCATTTCTTTCCAAGTGCAAGAAAACAAGATCAGCGGGCAAATCCCCTCCGAGATCGGACTGGCGACAAGACTCAATTACCTCTACCTCTTCACGAACAACCTTTCAGGCTCGATTCCGCCAGAGATCGGGAATTTGGCGAGCTTGATTGAGCTGGCACTGTCGAAGAACTCGTTGACAGGCCTCATTCCTCGAACACTTGGCAACCTCAAGAATCTTACTGCTTTAGATCTCTACAGCAACAATCTCACCGGTGCAATCCCAGAGGAGGTCGGAAACATGTCCGCATTGACGAGCATAGACGTCAGCATGAACCACTTGGAGGGCAAGCTGCCGATCTCCATTGCCGAGCTTCCGAATCTTGTCTTCCTATCAGTCTTCATCAACAACCTCACGGGTAGCATCCCAGAAAACCTGGGAAAGAATGCACCTCTAAATAGCATAAGTTTGGCATACAACTTCTTCTCCGGCGAGCTACCTCAGGCAATTTGCACCGGCTTCACCCTGCAAAACCTCACCGTGCGCAACAACAACTTTTCTGGCCGACTTCCTGATTGTTTGCGAAACTGCTCCGAGCTGATCCGAGTTCGGTTGGACATGAACCACTTCAGTGGAAACATAGAAGAAGCTTTCGGTGTTCATCCCAATCTTTTCTACTTGGATGCCACCGGAAATCGGTTAACTGGTAAGCTCTCATCAGACTGGGGTGAGTGCAAGAATCTAACTTTTCTGCACTTGGATGGCAACAGCATATCCGGCGACATTCCTGCTGCGTTTGGAAGCATGACAAATCTCCGAGATCTTAGCTTGGCATCGAACAAATTGACGGGAAGAATCCCACCTGAATTGAGCAAATTGGAGTTCTTATTTAAGCTCAACCTGAGTACAAACGAGCTTCAAGATTTAATTCCTGGAGAGCTAGGAGATATTAACACACTAACACATCTTGATCTATCAGGCAACGAACTTGGTGGTGCGATATCTCCCGAGCTCGGGAATATGGGAAACTTACTATTGTTGGATTTGAGCAAGAACAAGTTGATTGGGGAAATACCATATCAGCTTGGAAACCTGAGTTATCTCCAAATCCTGTTAGATTTAAGCAGAAATTATCTATCCGGAGCCATACCGTCCAATCTTGAGAAGCTGGTGAGACTGCAAATCCTCAATCTTTCCTACAACAATTTATCTGGTCGAATTCCTGGTTCTCTCTCACAGATGTTCAGCTTAGAATCGGTGGATTTCTCCTTCAACAATCTCATCGGTCCAATTCCAGATGGAAATATCTTCCAGGGTGCACCTCTCGAGGCCTATCTCGGAAATCCTGGACTCTGCGGCAACGCAACGGGATTAGTTTTATGTTCCTCTAGCTCCGGTGATGATTCCCACGCTGATAGGAAAACACTCATCATCGCTATCGCCGTCCCAATCGCAGGTCTTGTGTTGGTGATCACAATCGCAACAATTATGATACGCTGCAGGCGCAAGCATCGGACGAAGTTCAAGATGGAAGCTGCAGACACTCGGGACAATTTGGAGTCTTGGACATTGGGAACAGAAAGCAAGTTCACTTTCATGGACATCGTAAGGGCCACAAACAACTTCAGCGAAGCTTTCTGCGTGGGGAAAGGCCGATTCGGGGTGGTTTACAAAGCCGAGCTACGGAGGGGGCTTGTAGTGGCGGTAAAGCGGCTGCGTGTTTCCGATCATGAAGAAGAAGTCTCGAGCATCCATCAGAAGAGCTTCAAGAACGAGATCGACGCGCTCGCAGGAGTGAGACACAGGAACATCGTGAAGCTGCACGGATTCTGCTCCAAGAACGGATGCTTCTACTTGGTGTATGATTACGTTGAGAGGGGGAGTTTGCGGAAGGTGCTGTATGGGGAGGAAGGGGCACCGGAGAAGATGAAGTGGGAGACGAGAGTGAGGGTTGTTCGAGGAGTGGCCCATGCTTTGGCCTACTTGCACCATGATTGCTCGCCGGCGATTGTTCACCGCGACATCTCGGTGAACAACATATTGCTGGACTCCGACTTTGAGCCCCGGATTTCCGACTTCGGTGCCTCCAAGTTTCTCATCCCTGGTTCTTCCAATTGGACATCTGTTGCAGGTTCTTTCGGCTGCATCGCTCCAGGTAAATTAAACTCTTCCTTCTTATTCAGAAAACTGAACCAGAACTCGTTTAACATAATTAATCGCACGCCTGATGAAGAAATTATTTGCAGAGCTGGCTTACACGATGAAGGTGACCGAGAAATGCGACGTCTATAGCTTTGGAGTTGTAGCGCTGGAGATCATGATGGGGAAGCACCCGAGGGAACTCATCATGACCTCTCCGGAGCTTTTAGTAAAAGAACAAGTGTTGGATCAAAGATTGCCTGCTCCGAGCGAGCAATTAGCCGAGCAGGTGAGGTTCATCATGCAGGCGGCTCTTGCATGCACTCGCAGGGATCCATCGGCGCGGCCTCCCATGTCCCTTGTGGCACGGGGGATATCCGCTACCGCTACCTCAAGCCTGAGCGCGCACGGAAGTTTGCTCGAAGCCGCGCAGAGCGGCCATGGCCGTGAACTTGGAGAGGTTGAGATGATGCAGCCTGCCGACCGCGGCGGCCTGGGAGGTGCTAATAAAGAATGATTCGGACCATTGCTACGGATAAATTACCACAACTACTGGCTTTGGTTTATAAAGAAAGTAGATCACATTACACATATGGATGGAGAAAGCTCAAGGAATCCCCAGTAGATGAGGAGACTTAGGAGAGAGTAAAGTATACTTCGTAATTATATACCAATCACACATTTCTTAATTAGCAAATAAGATACTGACTTAAATAAACTGGGAGTGTTTTATTTTAAGCAACCCCCTGCGTATACAGCGGCGCATCAACGGGTCATAGACTGGGGCGGCGGCGGCATGGCCGGCATTTGCCCGCCCTGGCGCTCCATGTTCGCGTGCCAACCTGCAACCAGCAAAACCTATCAAGTTGCAGGAAAAAAAAACTTATCCGGCCGATTCAGTCAAGTAATACTGTCATCATCGTGCGGGTATGGTTGATAAATTAAAAAGAAGAAGAAGAAGTAGCAGGAGGTACCGATGCTCATGTCGAAGCCCCGGCGCTTGAGCTCACGGTACATCTGGCAGAGTGAGCAGTACTCGCAGCAGCAGTGGACGAGGCAGTCGGCGCAGGGAGCCTCCCGCAGCCCGTACTGCGCCCGGAGCCTGGAGCGGTAGAAGCACGAGTAGAGGCAAGCGCACCCCGTCACGCACAGGATCAGCGCGTACAGCGCCCCGCTTGCTCCGCAAGCTTCAAGCGTAACCCAAAAGATCATTGATTCATGTAACTTTAACTAAAAGGCTCGCAACCCGGTCAACTCTGTAGTTTTTTTTTTCTATTCAAGTCGAATCGATCGAGTAGGTCGATCTATTAAATTACGGAGATCTCGAAGGCATGTATTTTGCTCATTGAAATTTGCAGGTATTATATAAAAAGATAGAGACTTACAGGTCGATCCTTTATCGATGATCTCGGCGATCTGGCCGAACGTGATGCAGGGGCAGCAGCAGGTAACGCAACCTGACAAGTTCATGTGTTATGTGACAGCATCGATCGATCTATCAGAGTAGACGAATTTAATGGGAGTTGCAGCCTTGCAGGTTCATCGAGCATGAAATTAAGAAAGCACTCACAGTTGGAGCGATCATCGCAGCAGTCGCAGAGGCCGGTCGACCACGGCCCTACCGCCGCCTGCTGCACCTGGAAAGCGCCCGTCGCCGTCACCGGGACGCCGGTCGTCGGCTCCGTCGGGGCGGCATAGTAGGAGTTCGGGGGCGCCGTCGACGGCGGAGGGTAGTAGGGCTCGGGCTTGGTCGGATACATGGTGGCGCGCGGCGGAGACCTGCCGGCCGGCAAACCGGCAGAGAGGAGGAGGAGGAGGAGGCCTGGGGAACTGGAGATCGACTTGGGTGGGACTAATTTGTTGGCTTGGCTACCTCCATTAACCCCGTCTTCCACGACATGATAACGAGTGGGCATGTGGAGCCGCTTGTTATTATTTTTTTAATTATTTCTTGGGACAGCTTTGCTCATCCTTTCAATTATGGCGTCTACCAACCGGTCTCATTGCTCCTCATCGATCCAGTTAACTCTAATTTTTTACTCTAATAAATATGCTAACGAATTGCTCTGCACGATTATTCAAGCCATAAGGGAGAAAACAGCTGGCGCGATTTGTGATTAATCCGGTCCACGTGATCGATCGATGCATCCGGTCGCCAAGTTGGAATTTTTTATTTTGGAGTTAACGACGACGACGACGACGCGGGAAGTGATCGAGTCAATTAATTAATGGGATCGGAGAAGATTTTATCAGGAAGAACGGAGCCAGAAAAAGACATCAACCTTCTTCACTGCGCAACAGTTGACTTGACTTCATCCACCAGCTCGTTAAATTTACCCACACGGCATGACTCGCAGAAGAGGAGACGAATGAAGTCGTCGTTTTCTTTTTCTGATGGAAAAAATGACGAATTCAGCATCAATCTCAAAGCTAGATAAGTAACTCCCGGTCATCATTTTATTTCGAGATCACATACAAGAGCTTACAATTATAATGATTATGAAAACCATATACAATATATAAAATTAACCACACAAAGGCACAGAGATAATTCATTCTCTTAATCAGCAAACCAAACCAAGCCAAACCACGTGATGATTTAGATAAAGACGCAAGCGTTTTATTTATCAGCAACCCGTATATGTATATATATATATATATATCATCATCAGCGGGCCATAGACTGAGGCGGCGGTGGCATGCCCGACGCTCTCGCCGCCTGCCTCTCCATGTTTGCCTGCCAACCTGCAACGCCGAACCGTCGGAAAACAAGGTAAGCAGACGGGAGAGGAGTGATTAATCAGCAAACGAGGTAAGAACGAAAGATGAATTATGCACCGATGGTCATATCGAAGCCTCGGCGCTTGAGCTCTCGGTACATCTGGCAGAGGGAGCAGGCCTCGCAGAAACAGTGGAGGAGGCAGTCGGGGCACGGCTCCTCCGGCAGCCTGTACTGAGCTCGTAGCTTGGAGCGGTAGAAGCACGAGTAGAAGCAGGGGCACCCCGTCAGCAACGCAATCAGCACGTACAACGCCCCGCTCGCCGCGCACGCTTCAAGTTCCAGCTCGTTATAATTAATCAGACAACGCAGTTCAGGCACACACACACACATATATATACTTACAGGTGGATCCTCTATCGACGATGTCGGCGATTTTGCCGAAGGTGATGCATGGGCAGCACCAAGTAACGAAACCTGCGACGCGTGGTGTGCCTTGTCAGTATCGATGCTGCAAAGATAAAGGTGTAATGGAGTCGAGGATGATTACAGTTGTCGGGATCGTCGCAGCACTCGAAGAGGCCGGTCGACCACGGCACCATCGGTGCCTGAGACTGGACCTGCAGAGTCCCCGGCGGCGCCATGGAGGAGGAGGAGGAGGAGGATGTGGTGGTGGTGGTGGAGATCGAGTGGTGGAATGGCGACGGTATAAATAAGCAGAGAACGTCCCGCCCTTTTCTCCTAATATATAATGATTTGCGCGCGTACAGACTGCTTCGATCGCTTCGAATGTTTCAAACTACACATGCATGACATGACATCATAAGGTCGTAAATATTAATTTAGTTTGGTTCGATGCGTCGAGCGAACGAGTCGATTAGAGTTTTTAAATGAATCTGCGTGCCGTATAAATAATTTAAAAGGAAAAAAAAGGCATGTTGGAGCTATTAAACGATCTCCTCGCTCGTTCTGTAGGCGACTGCACACGTTATCTACTAAGAGCACGCAAGGGTAGAAATAGGAGGAGACATGAGAGCTTCTTTGGTTCGCAAGAAGTTTTTGACTTGCAGCGCCAGATAGGATTGCGTGTCATCCACTTGCTCGCGTGGCTAGCTCGAGGAAGAGACAGTCAACGTGGCACCGGTTGACTTCAAGGGCAGAAACATGGCCGCTGGCTTCCGTACGAATTAATCAAGAGGGATTAATTAAATGAAATAGTGGTGGTTTAGCAAATTAAGTCGATTGCCGTGTGCTTATTGTTGCATTAACTCGATAGTAATGAGAACATCAAATCAAAATTAAGTCACCATTTGTCTCCACTCTCCAACTCGAAGCCCGACTGCATGCGTTTGTTTGGTTACTTAATTTTTTTCTCTTCCAAGATATTATTTAGTTATCTATCATAACAAATTTTTAATTGAATTTTGAAAACTGTAGATAAAAATCATTTAAAATTTAAGAATAATTTTAAATTATTTTTTTAAAGAAATCTACAACACTAGCAGTAAGAACTTATAAATATTTAGTTCTGAGAGTTATATAGATTAAATATTTTCATATCAATTTTTATGAAAAATCACTTCTTACCTTTAAATACAAATCCTTCTTAAAATATTAAAATAGTATATAGAGAGAGACAATATATTTTTATAATAATTTTTAAGTAAAAAAATATGCATAATTACTACCCCATGTCACGCTCAAAAGATTTTATAGTTTCTGATCTAGTAAAAATAAAAACATTATTGGATATGGTTTTGATCGATCTAAATTTCATAACTAAATATTTATAATTGTACTATTATTGCATATATTTTTTAATTAAAATAAAAAAGTCAAAACTTAGACTTTAAAGATTTTTTTGTCCAAATTTTTAAAAACAAAAAATAATAATTTGTTAAGGTTGATAGAAGATCATAGTAATCAAACATTTCCACTAACTTGACAGGTAGTTTTAGAATCAATCTGCTTAATTTAAAAGAAAATACGACCATTTTTTTAAAAATGATCAAGTAGGCATTAAAAAGACTAGGCCAGCTAGGGTTTGAGTAGCCTTTATATATGTATATAAATATATAGGAAATTATTATTAATCTGGTCCATGTGATATTTGGCATGGCATGGGATGAGTCGTGATCGATCGATTTATCCGGTCACAATATTGGAATTTTTTTCATTTTTATTTTTATCAGCGAGAATAGAGCTAGAAAATAATTTAACCGGTGCAAGTTCTTCTTGTTGAGATCGTGAGTCTGAGTTTTTTTTTTCATCTTCCTCTCTCATTCGCCCAGGATCATCTTCACCGCGTCGTCATCTCCTCTCAGGCTCCTGTGATTCTCATCATCATCTCCTACTTCGGCCACGATTGCAACCGTCATCCGCGATCCGACGATGCTCGCGAGCTTGGAGACGAAGCGCAGGTACTCTCAGGCTCCGGCTGCCTGCAGAGCTCGTCCGACTCCGGCGATGAACCGATGAAGGCGAACGGAGCGTTCGGGAGCATCTCCTCTCAGCCTCCGGCTCCGCTCCTCTGCTCCTCATCTTCTCTCCGGCCTGGCGATGAACTGAAGGCTCCGGCTCCGGCGCTGATATCTGTTATGCTAAATATTTTTAACTTCAACTGTATGTGTCTTCACCTGCGCCTCGTCTCCAAGATGAGCAAACAGAGCAGAAGATCTAGGATCGCCGGAGCCGGGCGAAGGTCGCTGGTGAGGGATTGCACAGCCGCAAGCATGGCCTGAGCAGAAAAAGATCATACATATCATTGGAGCACGATGAAGATCGAGAGTGGGAACGGAGGATTGTGATCCCAAAAATATTCCAAACTTAAGCACGTAAAAGTTGACCTGACTTCAGTGCCAAACAGGTAGTAGAGGAGAGATGAATCAAGTCATCATTTTTTTTCTGATGGAAAAAATGACAAATTAAGTATCGATCTCAAAGCTAACCAACAAACTCCTGCTATCATTTTATTTCAACGAGGCAAGATTGCATACACGAGTTTACAGATACAAAGAATATGGAAACCAGATATAATATATAAAATAAATCACACCAAGGCATACATATTACACTTTTTTATTTTCAATTCAAACCAAACCACGTGAAGATTTAAATAGAAACGCATATATATATATATATCAGCGGATCATAGACTGGGGCGGCGGTGGCATGGCCGGCGTTTGCGCCGCCGCTTGCCTCTCCATATTCGCCTGCCAACCTGCAAGCCGAGAAACTTATATAAGTTGCAAAACTCTGCTGCATCCGTCGGAAAACAAGGTAAGCAGACGGAGGAGGAGTGATTAATTAACGAGGTAAGAGCAAACAGATGTATTATGCACCGATGGTCATATCGAAGCCTCGGCGCTTGAGCTCTCGGTACATCTGGCAGAGGGAGCAGGCCTCGCAGCAACAATGGAGGAGGCAGTCGCCGCATGGCTCCTCCGGCAACCCGTACTGCTCTCGCAGTTTCGTGCGGTAGCAAGACGAGTATAAGCACTGGCACCCCGTCACCAACGCAATCAACAAGTACAACGCCCCGCTCGTCCCGCACGCTTCAAGTTTCACCTCATCGTATCAATCCATCCTTTCGTTTCTCATGCATAATTAAACGGTCAATATGTACATATACTTACAGGTGGATCCTCTGTCGATGATTTCGGCGATTTGGCCGAAGGTGATGCAGGGGCAGCACCAAGTGATGAAACCTGTCGCGTGTGTACCATGCCGATATCAGTATCAAAGAAGGGATGGATGCAGCGAGACAAGTGCAATCGAGTTAAGGATGATTACAGTTGGTGGGATCATCGAAGCAGTCGAAGAGGCCCGTCGACCACGGCTCCGTCGGTGCCTGAGACTGGACCTGGAGAGTCCCCGTTGGAGCATAGTAGGCTTTCGCGTCCCCCGCCGGCTCCGCGGCGGGCGGCGGAGGGCAGTAGGGCTCGGGCTTGGACAGAGATATGATGGCGCCGGGCGGCGACTGGAAGTGAGGAGAGGGAGGGGGTGGGGAGGGGGGAGGCTTGGAGTTTGCGGGAAGAGATGGAGATCGACTTGGTGAGTGGTGGATTGGCCACGAGAGATAAATAAGCAGAGAAGCGTCCCACCACGCTCAACTCGAGCCGCCTTTTTTTGTAATCTATATATATAAATTGGACCAATTGTCGTACCAACTGCTTCGAATGTTTCATGAATCACTATATATATATATATATATATATATCCCGTTTAATCGCACGATTAAATCAATGCGATGCTTTTAAATTCCCTGGCCCGATATATATATATATATATATATATATATATAAAGGAGGAAGAGGCTCCACGACACATGCATGACATGACGTGATGGTATGGCGTAGGCGTGATTTATTTTATTTCTAAGTTGGTAGATATTATCGAACGAACGAGTCATGATGAGGTAGAAAGAGACACGAAGCTTCTTAGGTTAGGTTTTGACTTCAACGCCAGATAGGATTGCCCTAATCCATCTGCTCACGTGCATAGCTCGAAGAAGTGATAAGGTCAGCATGGCACCGGTTGACTTTAACTTACGGTAATAAAAAATGTGAAATCAAAATTAAGTCACCCTTTCTCTTCACTCTCCAACTAGCAGCCTTAGCTATCATTATTTCTGTAGCTACTTTAATACAAATATCCCAACTTCAAAACAAAAACTACAGTAGGTTATAATGAAGTTATTTCTCTCCAAACCCCCCTACATGGTTATAATTCTTTTTAACTAAAAATTATTTAGTTGTCAATCTTAAAATTATTTTCTACACTTGATTGATACCGGACACTATAAGTTTAATACTTGTTGTTATTTAAAAAAAAATTAATTTGTTTAAAAATCTATAATAAAATATAAATATCCTGCTGTATAAATTAGACCAAAAATTTAAAAATTAATTTGTTCATAAATATATAATAAAATATAAATATTTGGTTGTACAGATTTGACCACCCAAATAAGTTATTATAAATTTGTGAAAAAATTTACTTAAATGTTTTTTATTTTTCTAAATAAAAAAATATTGTTTTGAAAATAAAAAATCGGCATTATCTTCTTAATTTTTAAATATAATTTATTATTTTTAAAATATATGAATAATAAACCATAATCTTTTATACTAAATTCTCTAATTAGATGCATTCAGACGCTAAACCTGTAATCTTTAGCACAAAATTCTCTAATTAGAAGTATCAAATTATAACCATACAAAGATACATCATAAAAAGTTTAAAGTTCTGCCATGGATCGAAGCACAAATATTTGTGCTCAAACATCTAAGAGCATAAAAAATTAATTATCGAGTTTTAAAATCAAGAACACTGATAGCATTTTTTTGTTTTTTTATAATTCGTTGATTTGGTAAAAACAAAATTTGATTTTATAAAACATATTTTTGGTTAAGACTTAAGACGCACCATAATACAGCAAAAAAAATATCATCTTCAAACGGCGATGGTTAAAATAAGAGTAGCTAACTACTACAATGGTTTAGGAATCCCCCTCGGAGATGCTTTCATGGAAGAAGACTCCATCAGATCATTTGAACTGAGAACGGAGGTCAAAAAAGATGAAAATAATTATATCTATCAGTCAGGAGCAAGAGTTTCACAAATTTGCGAATAAAAAGGATAAAAAAAACTAAAGGTAGCTACCTGACTCATTGTATCATTATTTCTAAAAATCATCTTATCTTAGTACGTAGCATGGCATGACATTAAGTAGATTGTGTGCGCCTAGTAGGTACCTTAATACTACGACCTAAAGATATTACACAGTACGACTAGTGGTATATCTTAAATATTTATCATGTAAAAAAAATACTTGTTCTCTCAACAGAAGCCTAAGTTAGTTATCTGTCGCTAATAAATATGAGTGTTTTGTCTTTCCCTATCAACTTGGGTTCATTAAGCATCGTTAGTCAATAATTATGAATTCTAATATATTTTTATAGATGTTGTGTTGACTTGAGTTCACTAAGTGTTGTTAGTGGTAAACTACAGTATATCTATCTATACTGTACCAAATGAACATACATGCTAATACATATAAAGTAAATGGAATTTATACTGGATGTTGTGGGTTGAATGAATAATAATTTATAATTACACGTAGTATATAAATCATATATAATATATAAAATGAATCACAATAAGGCATACATAATACGATTTTTTTATTGTATTTCTTAATTATCAAACCAAACCAAACCACTTGATAATTTAAATAGAAACGCAAGTGTTTCGTCAGCAAAAATAAAAAAGAAACCCCATATATATATATATCAGCGGATCACAGACTGGGGCGGCGGTGGCATGGTCGGCGTTCGCGCCGCCGTTTGTCTCTCCATATTTGCCTGCCAACCTACAAACCCACAAAACTGATACATAAGTTGCAAAACATTACTGCGTCCGTCGGAAAACAATATAAGCAGACGGAGAGGAGAGAAAGATATATGCACCGATGGTCATATCGAAGCCTCGACGCTTGAGCTCTCGGTGCATCTGGCAGAGGGAGCAGGTCTCGCAGAAACAATGGAGGAGGCAGTCGGGGCACGGCTCCTCCAGCAACCCGTACTGCGCTCGTATCTTGGAGCGGTAGAAACACGAGTAGAAGCAGGGGCACCCCGTCACCCACGCAATCAGCCGTACAACGCCCCGCTCGCCCCGCACGCTTCAAGTTTCACCTCATCGTATCGATTCGTCCATTCGTTTCTCATGTATAATTAATCTGGCAATATAATATATACATATACTTACAGGTGGATCCTCTGTCGATGATGTCGGCGATCTGGCCGAACGTGATGCGGGGCAGCACCAAGTGATGAAACCTACGACGCGTGCACCGTGCCGATATCAGTATCGACGGAGGGATGGATGCAGCAAGATAGGTTTGATCGAGTTAAGGATGATTACAGTTTGTGGGATCATCGAAGCAGTCGAAGAGGCCCGTCGACCACGGCACCGTCGGTGCCTGAGACTGGACCTGGAGAGTCCCCGTTGGCGTCACCAGGACGCCGGTAGTCGGAGCATAGTAGGCTTTCGCGTCCCCCGCCGGCTCCGCGGCGGGCGGCGGAGGGTAGTAGGGGTTGGGCTTGGGACGGAGACATGTTGGCGCCTGGCGGCGAATGGAAGAGAGGAGAAAGAAGTGATCAGGTCAACATTGCACCGGCTGATGAGAACAAAACATGCCTGCCGACCTCCGTACTAAAATTAATTAAATAAAAAAATGTGGTTTAACAAATTAAGCCAATGCGGTGTGGTAATAGAAAATGTTAAATCAAAATTAAGTCACCCTCTCTCTCTTCGCTCTAAATTCTCGAGTGTTTTGTGGTACTAATCAACCTAAAATATTAATTTATAAAAACGACCGTGCTAGAACCTTCTTAAGAAAAATAACCGATCAACGTGCCCCGTCGGAACGTTGACCCTTTTTTTAAACAAAAAATTTAACAATACGAGTTCCCCACCAACGTTCGCCCGATCCACGCTAGGCCGGCACTGTTGGATGGATGCAAACCGAAGAACTCGGGAGCTAAGGAAACACAGCCGAGTCCAACGGTATTAACTGCCGTCGAGAAGAGAAGCAACAACACTTCTCCGAAACCGTGGAATTGAAGCGAGAAGCAAGAACAGGGAAGATGCAGCAAGAGTAGTAAAAAGGAAATTGTGTCAAGGACACTAAATACTCTCTTGCACTGACTGTATTATAAAGCATCAAAGATAACAATGTAACTTGGAAAGAAACAAAGCTAGAGATGGAAATTGTTCCATCTTTACATCAAAACAAAATTTAGAAATGTAAACAAAACATATGCATAAATCAAAACTGATTTTTCCTACTACAATTTATTTCTTACTACAAACTATGATTAATACTTACCAAAAGACAAGCTTAACTTCCAACATTCTCCCTCCTAAGCTTGTTTGTGTTCAAGCTCTTGAAGTCCCAACAACGTTCTCATCTCAACAAATTTGTGCCGGTTCAAAGCCTTAGTGAATATATCAGCTCGTTGCTCACACGAGCTTACATGTTTAACCACCACTTGATTTGCTTCTATGCAATCCCTTATAAAGTGAAACCATGTATCAATGTGCTTAGTGCGATTATGGTGAACTGGATTTTTACTAAGTGCCAATGTTGATAAGTTATCAACATAAATTGTAATCGGTTCTTCCTTCTCCTCAAGCAAAGATGACACAAACCGTGCCAACCAAATTCCTTGGCACGCAGCTCCAGTCAAAGCAATATATTCAGCTTCACATGAGCTTAAAGCAACAATTTTTTGCTTAGAAGAACACCATGCCACTAGTGCTCTTCCTATCTTCCACACTTCCAGCATGATCACTATCACTATAGCCATATAACTTAGCTTCACTGATGTGATCTCCTTTGTAATACACCAATCCATATCTTAACGTGCCTTTGAGATACCTAAGTATTCTCTTTGCAGCTATCAAGTGTGCCAAAGTTGGAGTTTGCATATGTCTGCTGAGAATTCCAACTGAATACATAATATCTGGCCTTGTTTGTGTCTGTAAACCCCCATCTGAAAAAAAAAAAAAAAAAAAAAAAAAAAAACTCGGTCCGGTCCGGTCCGGTCCAACTAAACCGGCCGGTCTACCGGTTCAGGTGAACCGGCCGGCCCTAAATAGGGACGCGGCCGCGGGCGAGAAGGGCGGAGCCCTATCTCGCTCGAGCGCCCCCATCCTTCTCCTTCGAGCACTCCTTCACCTTCGAGCGTCCTCCACTGTTCCGGCCACCCTGCGCTCGACGCGGACGATCGGCGACGAGCTTGCCGGCGCGCCGCCCGTTCGCCCTCGTCCCCATTCCCAGCAAGTCGACGCGTCGGAGAGTGTAGCAGCGGCTCCGATCGAATGTCCCCCTTCTTCGGCTCTTCACCCGCTCCGCAGTAGCGACGCCGAGCGGAGAGGTCACCGACGGATCCCGCCTCCTCCGCTCGTTCTCGTCTTCGTCGTCGAGGGGTGAATCATCGGAGAAGGCGTTGCAGCGAGCTCCAATCGCTCGCACGCCGCCTCGCTCCCAAACCTCCACCACGAAGTGCAGTTGGGTCTCCGCCACCAATCCGATCCCGAGCAGCCGCGGCAGCCCTCCTCGTCGCCTCGTTCCACCACCAGGAATGGCTAGCGAGCGGCATTCCACCTAGCTCGGCCCAAGGAGGCGGCGACGGATCGTTTGCTCGAGGCAGAACGCACGGGAGGTGGAGACGACGGTGAATCAACCATTTCCGCCCCCACTGCTGCTCGATTCGATCCCATTAGTTGCGTGCGTGTTCGTAGGTAAGAGATCTCGTCCCTATCATCTTTTCCATTCGCCGATTTCACGATTGTGGTGTTGTCGTTCGCGGATGGCTGGACGACCACCGAAGCGACGGCGTCGGGTTCTCACGGGCTGACATCGATGCAGCATTTCCTCTTCGCGTTCGTTCGTCGGAGGTCGTCGTAGGCGACGTAAGCTCCGGAGAGGAGAAGCCGGCGAAGGTTTCGGTGAGGTTGTGGCGGAAACTCCGGCGGAAGCTCAGCGGGAGCTGCGGCGAAGAAGGCGACGAACGAAGGTATTCGTTCGCCCCCTTTTTCTCCTAATCATGCTTAAAGAATTAGTTAAGCATGATTAGCTTTAATTAAACACATTTATTATTAATCAGATGTTTAGTATAAATTAATTTTACTGCATGCCTAGATTAATTAATTAAAGCATATTTAGTATTAATTAATCTAAGCTTAGTGAATAAATAAGTTATTAATTAAGTGACATGGTTAGTTGATTGGGTGGAACCAGATGGGTTTGGATTTAACTTGACTTGGGTTTAATCAAATGGGGTAAATTTGACTAAGTGAACCATGTTGAATAGATTAGTTTGGATTTTACTTAACTTGGACCCAAATTTAATAGATAGAATGGACTTGGTTTGATTAAATCGAAATTAATTGGACTCATGTTGAACCCAAGCTGAGTTGGTTCGAGTTTGGGTTAGGAATGAGTCCATTTAACCCAAATAAGGAGTCAGCATAGTCAACATAATCAACCTAAAGGGTCCATGGTCAATGCTGACCAATTTGGACCAATGGACTCAATTTGGGCCGGGCACATTGGGCTAAACAATTGATTGAAGCTTGATCAAATTAAATTAGTCAACTGGTCAACATGGTCAAAAGAGTTGATTGGGCAAATTTGGATCCAAATTTTGGGTTAGATCTGATTAAGAGGGATTGGGACTTAATAAACCTAAAACATTCAGCTGATCAACATATAGTCAAATTTTAGTTGACTAGGTCAATGTTGACCAAATCTTGACCTGGACCTATTAGGATTAAATTGGGCCTTCATCAGATGGGCTTTGAATGGATTGGGTCTTCAAGAAGGAATAGGCTTTAATAAGGGGTATGTTTAATAAAAAGTTTTATGTAACCTAAATTTTTGAAAACTAAATAAGGGTAATTAAATTTTATTATTTTATTATTAATGAATGTGTTTGTTAGTATTTGACTAATTGGATCAAGATGATTAATTAATTTAGAATAATGAGATCAATTTATGTCTTAAAGAGAGAGGAATCATTTTATTAAGAAATGGGCTATGGGCTTACTACTTGGGCTCTAGGAAGTATGGATTGGATCTTAGCTAAATCTGATTAATTGGATTGGGCTAGTGTTAGTGCATTAATTAGATTAGATAAATAATTTAAAGGAGATTAAATTAAATTAATTAGGTAACTTAAAATTTGAATTAATTAGATTTCTATCCGGACAATTCTTGGGAATGGTTAGACTTGTTCTAAATAAACTTTTCTATTTAGGAATATTATTTTGGATCGCGAGTTATATTACGATTGATACATCCAAGCTTCATCTGGATTGGTTCTGAAGCTCCGATCGCGATTCAGGTGCGTTGGTTCATCGAAATAGGATTTATTCAAGCTAGGAAATTCCTGTCGAGGTATTTTTAGGAAATATCTCGGATGCCTTAAATTTAATAATAATAATAATAAAAGTGAGACGCATGCTATGATTGATTAGATATGCATGTTAGTATGATTTACTTTATTTACCTGCATGATATGCCATGTCTACCATGCCACTTGTTTAACATGTTTATGAATCTTGTCCTGCATGCTCTGCTATTTATCTATACTATGTTAGCACTATCACCATGCAATATCGATGAGAATAATGACATGTTAGAAACTCTTAGGAGACATCACTAGAAAACAGATAGGAAGGGGTACTACTTGTAGACCCCGTTTGACCACCGCGTACCGCGGATGGTCAGAATGGTGATGCTCCGCCACACACCACTCCCGAGGTTATGCATAGCTTAGATACTGGGAGTATCACTCCCGAGGTTATGCATAGCTTAGATACTGGGAGCTGGTAGGGAAAGGACTGTACAAACTCCAAGGTCACATTGGACCGGATATACGGAGTGAGTCCCTACCCAGAAAGTCATACCCGCACGTGTGCCGTCTAGGCGACACCGTGATAGTCCTGAGATGGCTAGCCGGGACGAACCAAAACAAGAACCTAGCAAACATGTCGCCGAGGTAGTAGCATTCCGGCGACAGCTAGTCTGCACACCTCTTGGCAGGCATCGCTGCTCGGGGATTGGGACGGTGAAATCCCTCCGCATAGCCTTGGACAGTGGATCCGTAGACCACACGGCTACCATCCTTGACGTTCTGCAGACGATCGGATGGGTAGTCCGGATCCTAGGGTTGTATTATATCGACTAGCCGTGGTCGATAGTCTTGTTGATGGTGACCCCATCTTCGGATGGTGTTGTAGTACTACACGAGTCGTCGTTGCCCCTACGGAGTCCGGGGAGGATGTAAGGGCACGGCAGTTTCGCTAGGGGAGGCATTGTGGGCGACTAGCGAGACAGAGGAGAGTGATCAAGGGTCACCCGTCACCTCCGCCAACATCAGTGCAACGGGCATAGGAAGAGACAGAGACAAAAAGGCACTGATGGGCTTGGTGATGCCCTTTGGCCGGGGTATTCATTAAGCATAGGCCGGCAGTCCGAGTCTTGAGATTGTTAGTCATAATACACCGTAGATGACATTTCGGTGACACTTATAACATAGTCCTAGACACAGCTTAGGCGACATCTAGTGTTCCACATGACGTACCTATTCCGCTGTTATTTTGTTTATATGGCATGATCCACATGTGTTACATGAAAATGACTATTAATGAACCCAAGGCATCCTAGATTAATCCTCCTAGCCTTTGAATTCCTTATTCGGTTTCGAGCCGTAATCTCGCACTAGGCCGCAAGGCTGAGCACACCGTTTTTCCCCGTGTGTGCAGGTTCTTACGTGAATTCGTAATATTTCGTCGACGAGGACTGCGTCGTAGTCGTTTACGAAGTTCGCGTCGCCGGAGGTATATTTTCGTAATTTACTTGGACGTTATCGCTTCCGTATTTAGAGTTGTAGTAGGTCTATATCGGGACTGTACTAGATGGATGGTATTCTGTTTATAATTATGTCAATGATCCATCCTCTTACGCCTTGTATGGATCTCAGGGTTCATACGGCGGTTGCCACGTGCCCGTCAGTAGGGTCGGGGCGTGACAGTGTCAAATATCGCAAGCTTCCAATAAGTCTTCTATACTCAGTAACATCCACCTCTTTTGCTTGTTGAAAGACCAGTCTTTCTTCCATGGGAGTATGTGCCAGGTTACAATCCCACATTCTCATTTGTTTCAGCAAATTTTCAGCATACAAAGATTGACATAGAGTTATTTTATCTTGTAGCTGCATAATTTCCATGCCGAGATATTGATGCAAAAGACCTATATCTGTCATTTCGAATTCTCTTTGCATCTGCTCTTTAAACAGCTGTATCACCTTTAAACTTGACCCTGTGATCAATATATCATCTACATAAACTCCAACTATTAGCTTCTCCTTTTTAGTTGGCCTTGTGTATACCGCAGGATCTTGTAGGTTTCTTTTGAAACCAAGTGATTGTAGGAACTTGTCAAGCTTAATATTTCAAGCTCTAGGTGCTTGCTTAAGCCCATAGAGAGCTTTCCTGAGCCGAAGCACTTTCTCCTCTTTCCCTTGTATGAAGAAACCATCTGGTTGCTTCACATAAACCTCTTCTTCAATGGTGCCATTCAAGAAAGCTGACTTGACATCCATTTGATGAAGTTTCCATCCTTGTTGAGCTGTTACTGCAATCAACAATCTAATGGTTTCTATTCTTGCTATTGGTGCAAACACCTCATCATAATCAATTCCTTGTTGCTGCAAATAACCTTTTGCTACCAATCTTGCTTTGTATTTCAGAATTGCTCCTTTTGTATCTCTCTTGATCTTGAACACCCACTTCAAGCCAATAGCATTGCTTCCCTTAGGAAGAACAGTAGGAAACCAAGTTTGATTCTTAAGTATTTGATCATACTCCTCCTGCATTGCTTTTCTCCACACTTCTTGTTCAACTGCCTCTTGATAGTTTAGAGATTCTTCTTCAATATTTTTTACCAGCCATGCTTCTTCATGTAAGGACTCTACCTCTTCTGTGTCCTTATAGATCCCTTTCAAGGATCTATATTTTCTCCCTGCACCAGAATTAGAAGAAGCATCAAAAGTATCATCAAGAGTATCACAAGGAAAAAATGATACCGTATCACAAGGAGTATCAAATTCTGATACTTTCTTCTGTGAACATGCTCCACTGTTTGTGCCAGTTTCTGTGTTATCCATCTTGAATGGTATTGGAGTTAAATTCTTATCACTTCTGGTAACATGTTATTCAACTGGTGATGTATCAGAAACTCCCTTACTGAACTGATCAGAAACTAGTTGATACTTATCAGCTTCACTCTCAAATGTCAACTGCAGCTGCACGTTTCTGATTTGTTCAGTAGCTTCACTGTTTGACACTTGAAACCAATCCCACTTTGCATCTTCCTCAAACACAACATCTCTACTAACTGTAACTGAGCCTCTTCCTGGATCAAAGAACCTGAATGCTTTAGAGTTAGGTTCATATCCAATGAAAAACATTTCCTTGCTTCTATCATCCAGTTTTTTTAAAGGAACTCCCAAAGTCTTCACATAAGCTTTGCAACCAAAGACCTTTAAGTGTGAAACACTTGGTTTTCGACCTATCCATGCTTCATAAGGAGTTACATTGCTCACACTCCTTGTGAACGATCTGCTTTAGGAGATAAACAGTTGTGTTAACAGCCTCTCCCCAAAACTCAAGTGGCACATTCATGGATTTTAACAAGCTTCTTACCATCTCCACCATAGTTCTATTTCTCCTCTCCACTACACCATTTTGTTGTGGAGAATAAGGTGCTGTGAAAAACCTTTTAACACCATGTTGTTCACAAAAAACTCTGAATTCTCTTGAATTGAATTCACTCCCTCTATCTGTTCTAAAACCTTTCAATTTCTTCCCACATTCTGATTCAGCTAACCACTTGAATTTTTTGAATGCTTCAAATGCTCCATCTTTTGATTTTAGCAATGTCACCCACATGTATCTTGAGTAGTCATCAACTAACAGCAAGAAGTAATTATTTCCACCTAAAGTAGATGAAATAATTGGACCACACAAATCACCATGAACAAGTTTTAACACATCATTGTTTCTGAATTTTGAAGATTGAAATGCAGTTCTGGTTTGCTTAGAAACAACACATTCTCTACAAATACTTTCATTTACATGAAGATGTGGTAAACCCTTTACCATCTGCTTATCTGACATTGTTTTCAAAGCTTGAAAATTTAGATGCCCAAACCTCTTGTGCCACAACCAACTTTCTTCATTGCTATCAGCTAACATGCATTTATCTGATAATTTGGTGTGAAACATGAACAATCTATTATCAGTTCTTTCTACCGAAATAAAAACCTTTCCCTTAGTGTCAAGGATTACTAATTTTCCATGATTAATTGTAATGGTAAAGCCAAGTTCATCCAACTGTCCAAGACTAAGGATGTTGGTTTTGAAACTTGGAATGTAAAGGACACTAGTGATAATCCTTTTTTCACCATTGTCATCAGAAAAATGCACATTTCCTTTCCCTGCTATGTTAACAAATGATCCATCTCCAAATTTTACTTGTCCACCACAAGTTGTATTCATATCATGCAAACATGTCAAGTTTCCAGTCATATGGCTAGTAGCACTAGAATCTAAATACCAAGTATAAAAGTTTGTATCAAAAGCTGAATTGTAAGAGTTGATACCTTGTGAGAGTGTATCACCCTTACCACCTCCTTCTTCTATTGCCATGAGGATTGCATGTTGCTCTTGGACTCCCTTGTCTTCATTTGTCTTGGGCAGAAAAATCTTTTCTTCCTTGTTGCACTCAGATGCAAAGTGCCCAAACCTTTGGCACTTAAAGCACTTAATATGTGCCTTGCTCCTTTTGGGTCTTTCTTGCGCAAAATTTGTGAAGGTTCTACCTCGGCCTCGTCCACCATAGGTATTACCAGAAAACCTTCCTCTACCATGAGTAGAGCCCCTTGCCCTTCCTTGGCCTCGACCTTGCCAATTGTTAGAAAAATCCTTTCGTTGCTTACCCTCCATATCTGCACGAGACAAAAGAACCTGATAGTCTTCAACTTGTGTAGGTGGTGCAAATCTTATTTCAAAGGTTTTCAGTGCTCCAATTACATAGTCCACGGTCATGGCCTTCAAATCTCCAAAGTGCTCCAAATTACAGACAACAGGATAAAACCTTGAAGGTAGTGACCGCAGCAATTTTTCAACAACTCTTTGCTCCTTCATCTTTGATCTAGCACTTCTCATATCAGCTACCACAGCAGTGAAACGATCAAGATACTCCTCAACAGAATCTGAGTTTGACATCTTCAATTGCTCAAATTCACCTCGCAATTTGCTCAACTTGGCATCTCTGAAACGTTCATCTCCAACATGGAGATTTCTTAGAGTATCCCAAGCTTCTTTTGCTGTTCTTTTATCAGCAACCTGCCTCAGCACTTCATCATTCACAGATTGATGAATCATAGAGAGAGCAACCTTGTCCTTCTTCGCATCCACCTGCACATATCCTCCAATCTGCTCAACTGCATCCCACACACCTTGCGCATCGAGGAACAACCTCATGCGTACAGCCCACATGGCGTAATCTCCTCCTTTGGTCAGCAACAGACTAAGGAGGTTTTTGGTGCAGCTTCTCCGGATGCTCCAACCACCGCCTTCTTAAAAGATATCGGCGTCTGCATCATCGTCTCCTGCTGTATCAACTGAGCGCACCTTGCTCTGATACCAACTGTTGGATGGATGCAAAGTGAAGAACTCGGGAGCTAAGGAAACACAGCCGAGTCCAATAGTATTAACTGCCGTCGAGAAGAGAAGCAACAACACTTCTCCGAAACCGTGGAATTGAAGCGAGAAGCAAGAACAGGGAAGATGCAGCAAGAGTAGTAAAAAGGAAATTGTGTCAAGAGCACTAAATTCTCTCTTGCACTGACTGTATTATAAAGCATCAAAGATTACAATGTAACTTGGAAAGAAACAAAGCTAGAGATGGAAATTGTTCCATCTTTACATCAAAATAAAATTTGGAAATGTAAACAAAACAGATGCATAAATCAAAACTGATTTTTCCTACTGCAATTTATTTCCTACTACAAACTATGATTGATACTTACCAAAAGACAAGCTTAACTTCCAACAGGCACTCGCCCACGCCGGCTACACCATCTCCTTTCCCACCATGATCGTCGGCTACCCACCATCATCTTCTTCCTCACGCGACGATGCGTCGCCGATAGCTAACCAGATCACCACCGACCGCCCCGTCGACGGAATTGTCCCGGGAGGCACCGGGATCAGCGTCGTCGTCTTCCTCGTTTCTCACCTCGTCTCCCGCTCTCTCCTCGAGTTTGCCTTCCACCGCCTGCAAACGTCCCACCCCATCCCCTGCACCCACCTCACTAACACCGGCCCCCTTCAACCCGTCTTCTCCTTCGCCGACTCGCCGTCGCCTCCCCTTTGTTTCCTCTCCGCCTCTGACCTCCCCCCGTCCCCCTTCCACTTCGTTCTAGAGCACGAGCTCAACTTCGGCGCCCTGAAGGATTCCCGATGGGTTCGAACGGCGATGAAGAAGAAAAGGAACTCTCCTCCCGCCTCCAAGCAACAGCGATTGCGTCCAACAATCGATCCGACGAAACTCACAATCAACATCCGCGTCGTCTTACGACGTCAATTTTGATCGGTCGATCGAAGCCTGCTACGATTTCGACCTCTTTATCACTTCCCACCATGCGTCGACGATGAAGAACGGACGAAGGCGAACAGAGCGCCTTTTTTCACGAGCATCTCCTCTCGACTCTGGCTTCAACAGCGCCTCTACCTGCGAGCGACGTCGACGACAAAGCGAGAGCGATGGTTCCCCGCCTGGAGATGTTGGGGGGCTGGGGGGAAGATGGGTCGCCTCCTCTGATCCTTGGGAGGGGAGAAAACAGAAAGAGAGGAGGAAGAAGAAGCAGCGAGCAAGGGATAATAGAGGAGCGTTGGTGGGAAGGAGAACGGGAAGAAGCGGAAGGAGGAAGGAGGACGGCGGGGCAAGTGCCGGTCGAGGTGGGAAGGAGAACGGGAAAAAAATGGAAGGAGGGGAAGAGGACGGCGGGGCGAGTGCCGGTGAAAGTAGGAAGGAGAATGGGAAAATGCAGGAGGAGGAGGAGGTCGGAGCGAGGAGGACGGTGGGGCAAATGCTGGTCGATGCTGGATCGGACGAACATTGGTCGAGCACCGATATTGTTAATTTTTTGATTAAAAAACATCAACTTTCCGACATGGCAGGCTGATCGGTCATTTTACTTAAAAAAAGTTTTAACGTGGCCGTTTTTATAAATTAATATTTTAAATAGCTCAGTGCGGCTGAACACTCGTCCATTCTCCAACTAGCAGCCTCAGCCATCATTATCATTATAACTACTTTAATGCGAGTATCCCAATTTCAAAACAAAAACAACAGTAAGTTATGATGAAATAATTTCCTTCCCATCTCCCCTTACAAGTTACGATTTACTGCATATGTCTGTTTGGTTATAATTATTTTTACCAAGTTATCCATAAAGTTTTTTTACTTAAGTTTTTTAAAAATTTAAAAGCAGTTTTAAGATACTTATAAAAATTTTAATTTGATTTATTAAGGAATATATAATAAAATATAAATATTTAATTATAATTATAATATATATATATATATATATATATATATATATATATATATATATATATATATATTAAACTTGATGAGTATTAAAGTTACGATATTAAATATATATTTTTTATTAGAATAATTAGATTTTATCAAAAACATTTAAAAATATATAATTTTTACAAATAAAAATTTAAAATCAGGGGAGACCAAAAAATATGATCATTATATTCTTAATTAAAAATAAATTATTCTATCAGGCGAGAGAATATATTTTCATCAAATTCTTTAAGTATATACTATACTTGGAATAGAACATCATATACAAAGATGTACTAAATTTCTAAAATAATTTATCATATTGTTCTCTCAGCATAAAAGAGGGAATATATTTTCATTGTCACCTCGGGTTCATTGAGTGCTTTGCCAGCCTCAGTTCATCAAGTGTCGTTAGTAGTAGCAAACTACAATATATATATGGTATGAAAGATAAGTACTACTTTACAATTACAAGGAACAGTTAAACCAGATCTAATATATAAAATCTATCACACAAAGGCATACATAATATGTCACGCCCCAACCCTACTGTCGAGCACGTGGCAACCGCCGTATGAGCCCAACGGACCCATACAAGACATCAAGTGATACATACAATCCAAATACATCATTTACGCAGCGAAATATACAATCAAAATATCCAACTCAACCTCTCTAACACAGTCCCGATAAACCTACTACAACTCTATAACAAAAAGTATCCATAAATAAAAATAGATTCCTCAAATGACTCATCTTCACCAACCATCTCGTATGATCCTCTAACTCACCTGCACACACGGGGAAAAGCGGTGTGCTCAACCTTGCGGCCTAGTGCGAAATTACGGCTCGAAACCGAATAAGAAAATCAAAGGCTAGGAGGATTGATCTAGGATGCCTTGGGTTTATTAATAGTCATTTCCATATAATACATGTGAAGAATATCATAAATGCAATTAACAGTATAAGCGAATACAACACGTGTAACACTAGATGTCGCTTAAGCTGTCTCTAGTCACTATGTCATCAATGTCACCTAAGCTGTCTCTAGTATCTGTGTCATCAGTGTCGCCGGAATGTTATCTCTAGTATCTGTGTCATCAATGTCACCGGAATGTCATCTACGGTATCTGTGTCATCAATGTCACCGGAATGTCATCTACGGTGCATTATGTCTATCAGTCTCATGACTCGGGCTGCCAGCCTATGCTTAGTGAATACTCCGGCCAGAGAGCATCACTAAGCCCATCAGTGCCTTTCGTCTCTGTCTCTCCCTATGCCCGCTGCACTGATGTTGGCGGAGGTGACGGGTGACCCGTGATCACTCTCCTCGGTGTCGTTAGTCGCCTACCATGCCTCCCCTAGCGAACCTGCCGTGCCCTTACATCCTCGCCGGATGACGTAAGGACAACGACAATCGTGTAGTACTACACACCGTCCGAAGACGGGGTCACCGTCAATAAAGTCCATCGACTACGGTCTCGGTCGATATAATACCACCCTAGGATCTGGACTCACCATCCGTTCGTCTGCAGAACGTCAAGGATGTAGCCGTGTGGTCTACGGATCCACTGTCCAAGGCTATGCAGAGGGATGTCACCGTACCAATCTCCGAGCAGCGGTGCCTGCCAAGAGGTGTGTAGACTAGCTATCGTCGGAATGCTACAACCTCGGCGACATATTTGCTAGGTTCTTGTTCGGGTTCGTCCTAGCTAACCATCTCAGGACTATCACGAGTGCCCCTTAAACGACACTCGTGCAGGTAGAAATCATCGGGTAAGGACTTGCTCCATATATCCGGTCTAATATGACCTTGGAGTGTGTACAATCCCTTTCCCCACCAGCTCCCAGTATCCAAGCTATGTGTAGCCTCGGGAGTGGTGTGTGGTGGAGCATCACCATTCTGACAATCGGCGGTACGCCGTGGTCAAACGGGGTATGCAAGCAGTACCTCTTCCTGTCTGATTCCTAATGATGTCTCCTATGAGTTTCTAACATGTCATCATTCTTATCTATAACTACATGATAATCGTGCTATCATAGCAAAGATAAATAACATAGCATGCAGGTTAGGATTCATAGACATGTTAAATAAATAGCATGGTAAACATGGCATGATCATGCATGTAAACAAGGTAAATCATTCTAACATGCATTTAGATAATATCATAGTAATCATAACATACATCTATCCATATATACATAATCATGACAAGCATTTCATTTTATTATATTTGAGGTATCCAAGAGTTTTCCTAAGGAAACCTCGGCAGGAATTTCCTAGCTTGAATAAATCCTACATTCAGTGAACCAACGCACCTGTATGGGGATCTGAGCTCCGGAACCAATCCAGATATATCCATAATACACAGCTCTCAAGATGGAGTAAGATCCCTAAAACAATAAAGATTTTATTTAAAATAAAATCTTCATAATCTAATATGATAGGAATTATTTAGTCACTAATAACTCGCAATCCATACACATGACTAATAACCCTTCGATAATCTTTCCTTAATGCCAACCTTCCTTTATTCTCTCTACATCCCCAATTATCGTACCCTATGCATAATCTCAAGTAGGGAAGGATAACAAGGAGAATGAGAGGAAATAGGGAAATGAGAAGGAGGTTATAATGGGTGAGAAGAAGGAAGATGATGGGGGTGATAGTATAAAACCAACCATATAATCATCATATCATCAATAATAATAATTTAAAACACCACCCTTACCACAACTCACAAAAACTCTCATCTATTGAAAACCGCCACATGAAACAACATCAACCACCCAAAACTGTCATATGAAGGTACCATGTAATCACCATGAATAATTCAAAACCATCAAAACCAACAACAATACCACGTACAACAATATCAAAGCCATCACCAAAACCCAATATCGTTAGCAACACTACTACCATCATTGAAAACAACACATCACAACATAAAACAAAAACATGTAACAATTCCACATCACATTCAACATAAAACATCTACAAAAATTCAACAAAATAATTCCACATCACACTCAACATAAAACATCTACAAAACATTCAACAAAAATTCCACATCAACAAAAGCCCACAACAAACATCGTCAACTCATCCATCAAAGCACCATTTAATCCACCACATAATCACATTATCACATTATCATGAAAACAAAGCACTCACATTATCATGAAAACAAAGCACGAATAACTCAACAACAACATATTAATCAAAATCATCACTAAGCAATAAATGATTAATCATCATCAAAACCATCACCTAACACCATAAGAAACACTATCACATAACATCATTAAATCACCAACAAACCAACAACGTTATCACTATTCATCCGAACATCATTAAAATTAATAACACGGAATAATCAACATTAAAATCAATAACACGGAGTAAATATCACTCAATCGTCAACTAACCAACATCAACAAATCTCATATTTAAAACTACACATAAACAACCTCATCAAAGCCATCATAAGATAAACTTATAAAATTCACATAACAAATCACAACAAACAAAGAATAGCACCATTAAATCCACCGCTCAAGAGCAAAACACCATAAAGCAACATCAGCATGCAATAACTAGCAAATTGGAATTTATTAACATTTTCCTAGTGCCGACCTCAATTTGATTCTTTATTATACTATATACATAACTTAAAGTAAAGGAGAGAGAAAAGCAACAAAGGAGAAAGGAAGAGTATGATGGGGAAAGGAGAAGGAGGTGGGGGAGATAGTCGTTTTATTTCTTAATTAGCAAACAAAACGATACTAGGCACGAGTCCTGAAATTCTTTTTTTTTCCTCGATGAACAGAACTCCGGAGGTGCGGCACAACGCTGTTGGAATGCGTTGTGAGCCTCACGGGCCACGAGGAATCCTTTCCTTCGTTCTTCCTGCACGGCTGCGGAAAGCTTGATCGAACACAGATACTAGGCACAGAGACAGAATGAGGCACCGAATTCCTCTATGCAAGGGGGAAAGGTATGCAGCTTTTGCTGCACCGTTAAAACCCCCTTCAACCTCTCTATTATGCTCCGTCTTTACACGCAAAAGAGCCGCCGGGGACAGTCCCCTCCGACAAATGTGAACCACGGACGGGAAGCACAAGTCGCCTCCCGTCACCTGCACGCTCACGCAACTAACTCGCCCGCTAGTCGACTTCTCCTTGCTGATCGCCCAAGCAACTCTGCTCTCACCGGAACAGGGGACTCTGCAGTCACTGCTCCCTTCGCTGCTCTCGTCCACCGAGTGGAGGTGCTCCAGTGAATCTGCCACTCTCTCCTTCGTCGCCCACGAAGGAGTTCTTCTGCCCGCAATTTCCTTCGAGCCAAGCACCTTCCGTTGCTGATCTCGAACGAACGACATATGGGGCGTTGTCCGGTCCCATCACGCTCGCACCCGGAACAAGGCAAACGTTCATCCCCCATTAAGAGGGATGGGGCTTAATCGCGCCCATCACTGCCCTCTAATCCTCCTCGCACGTCTTGGCATCCTCGCTTAGATGGCAAGTGAGATGGCGTCTCAGCTGACCAACGAACGCAGTTGCTGCGTTTGCTCACTTCTTTGACTGCGGGTGTGGTTGGACTTGGGCGTGGGATTTTTGCTCCCCAAGTCGGGCGTGCGTCCACTACTCGCGCACGCCCATCGAACCTACATCTTCAGGGGTGTAACAAGACTCTCCCTCTTGAAGACGTCGATGCCCTCGTTGACTCTCCCTCGAGGTAGGCCTTGATCAACCTCTCAAACTGCCACAAAGTGGCATCACGCTCCCAGCTGGCTTCCTCCTCCGGCTGATCCTTCCATTGAACTAAATATTCGGTATTGCCTTGCGGGGTTGTGCGCCTCCCCACAATCTTCTTTGCCTTTCTGCGGAACTCCGTCGTCACCACCGGATGAGGCCGAACAGCCTGTTGCCGTTCTGGATCAGCATCCTCATGGAAAGCTTTAAGGAAGGAAATATGAAACGTGGGGTGTGGCCACAGCCTAGTCGGAAGTTGGAGCTGGTACGCAACTTCGCCGACCCTGCGCACCACCAGAAAAGGACCGTCAAACTTCGGAATCAAACCTTTATGCAGTTTGGTTCCACAGGCCTTCTTCCACATCTGGGGCATCAACTTTAACAGCACCAGATCACCCTCCTTGAATTCATGAGGCGTCCGGTATTTATCCGCGCGTTTCTTCATACGATGCGCGGCTCGCTCGAGGCTGCTCCGTGCCTCCGCGATTTGTTTGCCACGATCCCAAATGAAACAGGAGGCAGCTGGGCAACTTCCTTCGCTGGTCGTCCGGGCTAGCTCGGCCGGGAAAAGTGGTTGTTGCCCGTACACAATCTCGAATGGAGATTTGCCTATAGCGGAGGAACGGTGAGTGTTGTAAGAAAATTGTGCTGCATCTAAGAGGGTTACCCAGTTCTGCTGTGAGGTCATCACGAAGTGTCTGAGGTACTCCTCCCGCAAGGCGTTAATCCACTCGGTTTGGTCGTCCGTCTGCGGATGATTCGCCGTAGAGAATTTGAGCCTCGTCCCCAGCTGCTCGAACAATGTAGTCCAGAACCGCCCGGTGAAAGGGGAGTCCCTGTCGCTGACGATGTCCTCCAGCAATCCGAAGTAGCGCACTACATGCCGGAAGAAAAGAGTAGTCGTCTCTTCGGCTGTCGCCTGCTCTGTCTTGGCCTTCTGGTAGATGCCGCACATCTTCACGAAGGCTTCTACATCACGCTCCATGCACGCGCAATAATACGACCATGCCAACAGGCTGCACGTCCGCTCGACCCCGGGATGACCCGCCCAAGTCGAGTCGTGGCACTCGGATATCAGAATCCGTCGAAGCTGGGTGGAAGTTGGAATGACTTGGCGTCCACTTGTGGTCTGCAGCAGCCCGGCTTCGTCAACCCAAAAACGATGGGTGCTGCCATCGGGCGCCTACGCCAACAAGGCTTGATACGCCTTGTCCTATTCTGCTGCCACCTGGATCTACTGCATCAGATCGCTCACAGCGCGGGTGCTGATCGCGCTGAGCCTCCGGCTAAGAGCATCCGCCACCTGGTTGTGTCGGCCCGGTCGGTGCTTCTACTGGAAGTCGAACTCCGCTAGTGACTCCTGCCAACGAGCCTGCTTCGCCGAGAGTTTCTTCTGCGTAGTGAAGAATGTGTTGGCGACGTTATTCGTTCGCACTACGAACAGGTTGTTGAGCAAGTAGACCCTCCATATGCGTAGACAGTGCACGACGGCGAGCATCTCCCACTCGTGCGCACTATATCATTGCTCCGTTGGGTTGAGTTTGTGGCTTTCGTAAGCTACCGGGTGGCCTCCTTGATCAAACACTCCACCGAGAGCCCTTTCGGATGCATCGGTGATGACTTCAAACGGCTGATTGAAGTCCGGACAAACTTTCGATAATAATTCGCCAATCCCAAGAAGGACCTTAATTCAGATGGGTTTGCCGGTGCGGGCCACTCACAGATGGCCCGAATTTTGTCCAACTCCATGCGGACGGTGCCGCCTCCAATGCGATACCCCAAGAATGCAATCTCCTCTTGGGCGAACTCGCATTTATCCTTGCGCAAATACAGCTGCTGCTGTCGTTGTCCGGCCCCATCACGCTCGCAACCGGAACAGGGCAAACGTCCATTCCCCATTAAGAGGGATGGGGCTTAATCGCTCCCATCACTGCTCTCTAATCCTCCTCGCACGTCTTGGCATCCTCGCTGAGATAGCGAGTGAGATAGCATATCAGTTGACCGGCGAACGCAGTTGCTGCGTTTGCTTGCTTCTTCGATTGCGGGTGTTGTTGGACTTGGGCGTGAGATTTTTGCTCCCCAAGTCGGACGTGCCTCCACTGCTCGCGCACGCCCATCTCACCTGCGTCTTCAGGGGTGTAACACATGGCCAGCGTTTGCGCCGCTTGCCTCTCCATATTTGCCTGCAACCTGCACACCGAGAAACTTATGTAAGTTGCAAAACTCTGCCGCATCCTTCGGAAAACAAGTTAAGCAGACGGAAGAGGAGTGATTAATTTAACGAGGTAAGAACAAAAAGATGTATTATGCACCGATGGTCATATCGAAGCCTCGACGCTTGAGCTCTCGGTACATCTGGCAGAGGGAGCAGGCCTCGCAGCAACAGTGGAGGAGGCAGTCGGGGCACGGCTCCTCCGACAACCCGTACTGCGCTCGTAGCTTGGAGCGGTAGAAACATGAGTAGAAGCAGGGGCACCCCGTCAACCACGCAATCAACTTGTACAACGCTCCGCTCGCCGCACATGCTTCAAGTTTCAACTCATATAATTTATCAGCCAATACAGGACAGGCATATACACATATACTCACAGGTGGATCCTTTATCGATGATGTCGGCGATCTGGCCGAAGGTGATGCAGGGGCAGCACCAAGTGATGAAACCTGCGACATGTGCACCGTGCCGATATCAGTATCAACAGAGGGATGGATGCAGCGAGACAAGTGCAATCGAGTTAAGGATGATTACAGTTGGTGGAATCATCGAAGCAGTCGAAGAGGCCCGTCGACCACGGCACCATCGGCCCATGAGACTGGACATGGAGAGTCCCCGTTGGGGTCACCGGGACGCCGAGAGCACAGCAGGCATTCCCGTCCCCCACTGGCGCTGCGGCGGGTAGTGGGTCTCGGGCTTGGATGGAAACATGGTGGCGCACGGCCGAGACCTGCCCGCCGGCAATTGGAAGAGAGTAGATTAGAGGAGAGGAGAGCTTGGAGTTTGCAGGAAGAGATGGAGATGGACTCGGTGGGATGTGGATTGGCCACGAGAGATAAATAAGCAGAGGAGCGTCCCGCCAGCCTCACCTCGACCCGCCTTTTCTTCTACGTAAACAAATAAATATATTATATTGACACTCATTGATTAATTGGAGGGTAATATCTCTTTCCTCCCTCTTTACTTCATTTTTTTAAAGTTCATTAATTAGTCAATACGCAGGTTTCAGCAGACTTAAGTCATAGACGGAGACATTTGAACTGTTTAATCCCGTGTTAGTTCAATTAAATGCTTTTGGATTCGAAAACAGCTGGCCCCATGTATATAAAAGAAAGAGGAAGAGGCTCCCCTCGGCATGCATGACATGGCATGACAGTGGTCGTAAATATTAATTTATTTTGGTCGACGCGCGAGCGAACAAGTGAATTAGTGTTTGTTTTACTTTTTTTGCATTTTGCTATAAATTTAATTAATTAGCTGAATCTATGTGCCGTATAAATAATATAAAAAGAAAAAAAGGGGCATGTTGGCCTACTATTAAATCAAATGATTAGATCACCTTATAAATTTGTGAAAAAATCTACTTAATATATTTTTTTATTGTTACTAAATTTTAAAAAAACTAAACTTTTTGGAAACCAACAATTATCTTGTTACCATAATACAGCAAAAAAAAAAAAATTCTCATCTTCAAACGGTGATGGTTAAAATAAATGCATCTAACTATTTCAATGGTTTAGGAATCCCGTTGGAGATGCTTTCACGGGAGAAGAATTCGTCGGATCATTTGAACCGAGAACGGAGTTCCAAAAGGATGAAAATAATTATATCAATAAGTTAGGAGCAAGAGTTTCATAATTTTACAGATAAATTTGAAAAAAATTATAAAGCTAACTAATCAAACTCATGTCTGCCCACCCGTGGTATTAACTTCTCTCTGGCTTTATTATCTGAAGGCTTCGGCTCCGGCGCCGATATCTGTTGTGCTAAATATTTTTAACTTAAACTGTATGTGTCTTCACCTGCGCCTCGTCTCCAAGAGGAGCAAACAGAGCAGAAGATGGAGGATCGCCGGAGCCGGGCGAAGGTCGCTGATCAGGATTGCACAGCCGCAAGCATGGCCTGAGCAGAAAAATATCATACATATCATCGGAGCCAGAGAGGCTGGCGAGCTGGAGCACGATGAAGATCGCGAGTGGGAACGGAGGATTGTGATCGCAAAAATATTCCAAACTTAAGCACGTAAAAGTTGACTCCACTTCGGTGCCAAGCAGGTCGTAGAAGGGAGACGAATGAAGTCATCATTTCTTTATCTGATGGAAAAAATGACAAATTAAGCATCGATCTCAAAGCTAACCGACAAACTCCTGCTATCATTTTATTTCAATGAAGCAAGATTACATGCACGAGTTTACAATTACAAAGAATATGGAAACCAGATATAAATCACTCAAAGGCATACATATAATACATTTTCTTTTCACTTCAAATCAAACCAAACCACGCGATGATTTAAATAGAAACGCAAGTGTTTCCTCAGCAAAAAAAAGAACCCCATATATATATATCAGCGGATCATAGACTGGGGCGGCGGTGGCATGGCCGGCGTTTGCGCTGCCGCTTGCCTCTCCATATTCGCCTGCCAACCTGCAAACCGGCAAAACTTATATAAGTTGCACAACTCTGCTGCATCCGTCGGAGAACAAGGTAAGCAGACGGAGACGAGTGATTAATTAACGAGGTAAGAACAAAAGATGTATTATGCACCGATGGTCATATCGAAGCCTCGACGCTTGAGCTCTCGGTACATCTGGCAGAGGGAGCAGGCCTCGCAGCAACAGTGGAGGAGGCAGTCGGCGCACGGCTCCTCCGGCAGCCCGTACTGCGCTCGTATCTTGGAACGATAGAAACACGAGTAGAAGCAGGGGCACCCCGTCACCCACGCAATCAGCAAGTACAACGCCCCGCTCGCCCCGCACGCTTCAAGTTTCACCTCATCGTATCAATTCGTCCATTCGTTTAATCAGGTATAATTAATCAGTCAATACATAGAAACATATACTTACAGGTGGATCCTCTGTCGATGATTTCGGCGATTTGGCCGAAGGTGATGCAGGGGCAGCACCAAGTGATGAAACCTGTCGCGTGTGTACCATGCCGATATCAGTATCAAAGAAGGGATGGATGCAGCGAGACAAGTGCAATCGAGTTAAGGATGATTACAGTTGGTGGGATCATCGAAGCAGTCGAAGAGGCCGGTCGACCACGGCACCATCGGTGCCTGAGACTGGATCTGGAGAGTCCCCGTTGGCGTCACCGGGACGCCGGTCGTCGGAGCATAGTAGGCTTTCGCGTCGGCCGCCGGCTCCGCGGCGGGCGGCGGAGGGTAGTACGGGTCGGGCTTGGACGGAGACATGTTGGCGCCTGGCGGCGATTGGAAGAGAGGAGAGGGAGGGAGTGGGGAGAGTGGGGAGGGGGGAAGCTTGGAGTTTGCAGGAAGAGATGGAGATGGACTTGGTGGGTGGTGGATTGGCCACGAGAGATAAATAAGCAGAGAAGCGTCCCACTACCCCCACCTCGAGCCGCCCTTTTTGCAGTGTATATATATATTGAGCCAATTGTATTCAATTATTGCGTTCGTCCCCACTGCTTCGAATGTTTCATTATTCAGTATATATATATATATATATATATATATATATATATATATATATATATATATATATATATATTTCCGGTTTAATCGCACGATTAAATCAATGCGATGCTTTTAGATTCCAAAACAGCTGGCCGGATATATGTATATAAATAAATACAGGAGGAAGAGGCTCCACAGCACATGCACGACATGACATGATGGTATGGCGTAGGCGTGATTTATTTGATTTCTAAGTTGGTAGATATTATCGAACGAACGAGTCATGACTCATGATGAGGTAGAAAGAGACAGGAAGCTTCTTAGGTTAAGTTCTGACTTCAACGCCAGATAGGATTGCACTAATCCATCTGCTCACGCGGGTAGCTCGAAGAAGAGATAAGGTCAACATGGCACCGGTTGACTTTAAGAACAAAGCATGCCCGCCGGCCTTGGTACTAATTAATCAAGAGGGATTAATTAAATAAAAATAGCTGTGGTTTAACAGATTAAGTCAATGCGGTGTGGTTATTGTAACTTATGGTAGTAAGAAAATGTCCAGGTCACCCTTTCTCTTACACTCTCCAACTAGAAGCCTTAGCTACTTGAATACGAGTATCCCGATTTCAAAACAAAAACAGCAGTAAGCTATAATGAAATTATTTATCTCCCATCCCCCCTGGGTGGTTATAATATTTTAACTATGAAACTTATTTAGTTATCGATCTTAAAATTATTCTCTATACTTATTTAACTCAAAATGTTAGACTTACCGATGAATATAAGTTTAATACTTATTATTATTATTTTCAAAATATTATTTTGTTAAATTTTTTTTAATAAAATATAAATATTCTGCTGTATAAATTATACCAAATTTTTTAAACTTAATTTGTTAATAAATCTATAATAAAATATAAATATAATTTATTCTTTTTTATAACTTAATAAATAAGCCATAACCTTCGGCGTAGAATACAATCAGAATGTACATTTTATATACTATATATAATTTATTTGTTTTAAATTATATAGCTGTGCCAAACAGCTCGAGAGATCAAGTCAACACGGCACCGGTTGACTTTAAGAATTGCCCGCCGGCTTCCGTACTGATTTATCAAGATGATTAATTCAATAAAACAGACGTGGTTTAACAAATTAAGTCAATGCCAGGCGTGGTTATTGTAACTTACGGTAATTTTTTAATATAATTATTGGATTTGGTAAATAAAAAAATAGATCTCAGTAAACTTTGTACTTCTCATTTTATTCGAATAAAATAAATTACAATTCACTAATAAAATATTATATTATAAAAAATGTATTCGCTCGTATTCTAGTGAGCATTACTATAATATCATATGCTACAAGTTATAAAAAATTAAATACAATAAAATAAATATCTCAAAGTGTAATAGTATTTTAAGCTAAACATAAGATATCAAATTCTCTTATCTTATTTTTATCCAGCTTAGTAAAAATTATTGTCTTGATGTGCTGAAGAATAACTATTTTATCCATTACTTATTACTTAAATAGTCTTTAATTCCCCTCTTCCCACGTGTGAATCACAAACATTGTTGTCACCACATGCAAAAGTTTTCATTTTAATGTTCTCATTTTACCTATTCTAGCATTAATATTTTTCTATTTAAAAAAATAGAGAGTAAAAAGAATATCCAGAACTCAATATACTCATTCTTAATAACTACATATCATAAGCAACTTTCTTGATATCGAGGAGTTCTTCGGGTTCAGAATATGTCAATTCTAATTATTCTAGGACTTTTGTATTTATTTGTTGCCAAAAAATTTTTTTGAACATCTAGGGAAACTGATTTTGCTAAAGAAAAAATCTTTACTCTTCTAAATATAAATACGTTTTTTTATTTTTTAATTTCTTTATATTATATGTTTTAGGTTTTATAGGTTTTAGTTTTTAATTTAAATATGTTTTGTTTGAAAAATAAAATATTTTTTTAAAAACTATTCTACCAATTTTTCTTCTGTTGTATGTTCACTTGAGTAGTTTATTAATTTCTAATGCAAAGTAAAATATATATAGAATGAAGTTAGCTATATGCATAGTAAAATTAAAAATTAAATTTGTTTAAGTCTTATTTGGTAATGTAACTACTAATATTTGTTATTTTTTTAGTTAGTGTTAATATTTTCTTTTAAGTATGATATTTTTTTATTAGTTTAATTTTTATAACTAAATATTTATAGTTTTAATATTATTGTATATAAATTTTAAAAGAAATAAAGTGAAATTTTCTTAAAAAAATAATTAAAAATGTTATTAGATTATAGATATTTTTTTAAAAAATTTCTATCAATCAAACTTGTACTAATACAGTTGCGCTAATTTTTAAAATTTGTTGGACTAGGGTTCACATGGATTTAAAAAAATAAACTTAGCACTAATTTAATACATTTTTTCTAGAATTAAGAATTAATAGGTAGTATTTAAAATTCTTTAGAATTTGATCAGTATAAAATCTACTATCAGTACGTAGAATTGAGCTACTCAACTGTATAGAAAGTTTTCTGCATTCAGGCCTAAAAGAACTTTGATCAATTAGATTTGATTTTGGTTTATTTTTTTCTTTCTTATGTTTATTTTTAGATATTTCATTTTTTTTTTGGGTAAATATTAAACTATTGAGTTCAACCCTTCGTGTTTTTATTGATAACCTAAAATTATAAATATTTAGTAAAGTGAGGGGGTTGTTTGAGTAAAACACATAAAGGAGCAATCGAGTGTAAGAAACAGTGGAGGAAATTATTTCAGGCACTTTATTAATATAAAAAAGGACTGCAGCAATCATCATTGCTGTTCATTTGATATGATTGATATCCCCTTAGGAAGGGAATAGATCAACAATTAAGAACTACATCGTGAGAGTTCGACGCTCTCATGTTCATTAATACGATCTCTCGATCAAGTAAAAGCAGCGAGCTTGAGAGGAGCCTGCGAATTCTTTAGTGCCATTGTTTGTGCTGCGACCACTGTAACGCAAAGGGGGCAAAGCGTTCACCGTCGGCATTGAGAAGGAAAGCGGACCACCGTGCTGGAGAAAAGGTGGTTTTTTTTTTTTTCTTTTCTTTTCCTTTGCGGTTGCCCTCATGGACCTGCTTTTGAATGAGAAGTCTGGAAATCCTTAAAAAAAGTTGGAGGAAAAAAAATAAAGCCAACAAATCACCCCCACGATCCGGAGCGGCACTCTCCCCTTCTCATGGCAGAAGAGGAGCGAAAGGAGGCGAAACCCTCTCCTCCTCCCATCATAACCCCAAAGGTACTACTGTTCTTCCTCGCAATCATTTATTCCGACTCTTGGTCTTCCGAATCCGAGAAATCTTGCTCCGGAATCGGTTTTTTCGCCTCCCTTCTCTTGATGGAAATATGGCCTTTCTTCTAGGAAAGCGATGGAGAGTGGGAGCACGCGCTCTCTTCGCGAGTACGTGTAATTCAGTTGGTTTTCCAGTCCGATAGATCGTTATCGTTATTTTGCCTTGTGCTTTCTCATTTCTTTTTGTTTTCTTTCGGTTCGATCTATAAAGGTGATTTCCTTGCTGCGGGGAGATTTAGCTGGATCGGCGCAGTCTTTTGAGAAATGGGTGGCCCTTGTCCGTATGCGGAGTCGGAAGTTTCGGCCGTCGGGTTTCCCTCATCGGCATCCTAATATTGAGACAATGCCTAGTCAGTTTTTCTGTACCGATCACCAGAGGTACCGCTTTTGTTACATGATGAATAGGAATCGTTTGGGTTTCTTTAATTCATTATATCACATTCTCAGTTTTTAGCATGCCTTTCATGTTTCACTTTAACCATCACATAGATTCAATTCGATGATGTATATTTTATCCAACATAGATATCCTGTTCGATGTATTTCTTGATGAGAAATATTATATTTTGGTTAAAGAATAGCTGAACATTTCTTTTATTATTATCATCATTCTTAACGATGGAACCAGGCTACCCGGTCACTTTGTTTTTGATTGTACAGACTTTGTTGTCTTCCTCATCCATGCTTTCTTTTCCATTTGATCGCTAAAAAACTTTAAATTTCTTGGTTGTATTACGGTTTCCATTTTCTGAACGTTGTTTTCTTGAGTGAATTTTACGAACGTTGTTACTATAACATAACATTTTGTTTTGTTTGAAACTAGTCTTCTCTCTGTTAAAAAATTAGATATTTGTTGGAGAGGTAGCTAAAATAAAATTTCGAGAAGATCTTGATCTTTAGCATAAATCACATTGCAAATTGATTGGATTCATAGTATATTACCTTCTAGGTTGTGAATGACCTATGTTTCTTCCTATGCCATATTTATTTTGGAGTTATTGTCTTTTCTTTTTAATGTTTACACTGATTCTAGGCGCTTACCTCTAAATGTGTGTGAAAGAAAAAAATTTGATGCATTAACTCTTGGCTATTGAATCATCATCATCACCTCAAAAGGGTTCTCTCATAGTAATGAAAGGTTAGACCAACTCACGGGTCCAATTCCCCCACTAATTGAATTGAGCATTATTGGCTGCCTATTTGATTTGGATGGCTGGGAGAAGGATGATGCTTCATATCTACCCTTTTGTCTTCCTTTGATGGTTATTACATCTGACATGGGTGTTTGATTGACTATTAGCTTTGAACAGTTTATTCTTAATCCTTTTCCAACCTCTCTTCTCCTTCCAATTCTCTACTCCCTCTCATTTTTCTTCTTTTTAGCTCTTAGTGGTTTTCATTTTTCCCCGAGAATATATTTCTTCCATAAATTATAGAATTAGTAAATGCTAATTATTAAGAACAGTGGACATATGTTGGGTCTTCTAGCCCTTGAATTATTTGAACTCAATAATTTACAAATTTACATGAAGTGATTGCTGACAGATTGTGAGACTTTTTCAATGGTCTGCATTTGATAGATACTAGAATCATTTTTCTGTTTTTTTTTTCTTTTGACAGTATTGACACAGCAGACATGCAAGAACTAAATTGTGATCCAGTTAACACAGAAACGTGCATCCAGCCACCTGAATTGAGTCTTTGGGAAAGGCTAGGAGTTGCTTCTCTTTTGGACATTGAATCTACTGACTTCTCTTGGGATGCTCTATCTTCCTTGCATCATACAGAACATACAAGCAGCAGCGACCATTCTGAGGATGAAATGAACAAAGCTATGGAGGTATGTAGCTCAGTTTCTCTTCGTAAATGCTTGAAGCTATGGGCATATTGTAATTCCTTTTATCATGGAATTGATGTAGATGTGGTGATCGTTCAATTATTATCACGTGCACACTTAAACCTACTCTTCATGGTCATTATCTTCTAAACTTTAACAGAGATGAAATCTGGTATGGGTAATGGCACTACTGATTCATATGATATAGACCAGTTTTCAATTTGGTTATTATACCATTGATTATAAATTAACGTTGGATGTCCTGAGCCATCAGATCTACGTATATGGCAAGCTGAATTCAGATCAAATGAACATATGATACTGCAAACAAACCAATCTATGCATTGTTTGCCAATTGGATCTTTTGCATCTTTTTCAAAGAAAAGTGATGAAGGTGGATTTCAAATTTGAGAGCTCTACCATACCACTAAAAGCCAGTTGGAGACTTACTCATGTTTAATTGATAAATGATCATAATGCTTTGGCTTTAAATGTTAAGTTCCTCGATCCAATCTGGTCCATCTTTCTCTTTTCTTATGACCAGATTGATCGAGTTATGTTTTGCCATAGGGAAGGTGACTGAATGTATCGAGATAGCAAAGCTCCAGGAGAAGCATCAAGACACTACTTGGTATCATAATAAAACCCTTCCTCCCTTAAAAAATGGAACTATGCATTGTTGATTACCCATTTCCAATATGTTTTCTTGATCAAGTATCGGCAAACTCCTGAGACCAGCTTCAGCAATCACAAGAATTTACTTATTGTGCTCAAATATCTTGGATATCCCTTGATTTAATAAGTAAATTTTTGTTGTATCTGGGTTATTCTCACATTCAAAATATCTAGTTATTAATGAATGAACAAAAAAATTCAACTTGTCCACTAAACGTTGCAATTAGCTAACAGACCCCTAGATCGCCAAAAGGGTAGTTTTGTCAGCATGCACGCACACACATATACATTGAACGAAAGTCCCTGTGGGAGCATCCTTTTTTTTGCACTGAGTTGCAAGTATTTCTGTATTCAGGTAATGGTTTTGCAAGTATTTGTATATTCAGGTATTTGGCTTGTAACAATAAGGATGTGGCACAGGTGACTGTCAACTCTGGAGGAGTTGTTTTCTTTGCTTTATTCAGTTCTATTGTTGATCTATCATCAAATGAAGCGGCAGCAGTAATAAAGATTGCATCCTCCAGGATGGCCACACAGTCAGAACGCTTGGGCTATGAATTTGCAAAATGTCTTGGAGTGCAGACACCTCAGGCGAGAATATATATTGTTTTCAGCAAGCTAAAAAACATTCTTTTGTTTCTTGTTACAAGCAACAGCTTTCATTTCTTTCTAAATAATGCAGGCAAGAGTAATACATAATTATAGCTCCGAGTGGAATCAGATTAAGGATGCTACAGAAAAAGCACGAGATACTGCGGTTTCAGCAGGAGATGAAATCGGTGAATTAACTTGCTTGGAGTTGTTAGAAGCTCTTGAAATGAGTCGATGCCTTTTTCTGATGAAGTATGAGATATCTGCAGTTTTATACTTTTAAATTTCACAGTTTCTTAATCATTCTTTTGTTTTATATTTTAGTTATGTGCATGGATCACCTCTTCTTGAAAGCTCGAGTGTATTTCAAACACGGGAAGCTGCTTTGAAGGCTGCCGCAGCACTAGGCAGGATTCTGATGTTGGACCTTATTCTTAGAAATGAGGACAGGCTCCCTTGTCGTCATCTAGGGTGGCGCGGCAACAATGCGAATCTTTTACTTGCAGATAAGGCAATCTTTGCAAACATGGATGCTGAAGCCAATTCTTCTGCTAGATGTTATGTACCACAGGTAACAAGATTCCTAGAGAAAGAAAGAAGATCCAGCTCAGCAAATGGAACACTAGGCCCCGTTATTTCCATGTCTTCATGTCAGAGCTCAGATGATCTTGATGAATTAAGCAACAAATCGTTGAAAGAAATAGTGAATGATTACAGCAATGGTGATTTCCATGTTGTGGCCATTGATTCTGGTGTTCCTAGACGACCTCCTGCTGGAAAACGCGCAAAAGATCAAGAACGATACCCAAAGCTTGTTGAGCTCTTACTTAACAGTGTTGAGTATTCTTCCAGTCTGTTGTTTGAGATATCTGGAGGTAGACTAGGGCATCCTGGACCTGGTGAGACTAGATTACCAAATGATTTCTGTTCCCTCGATGATACTGACATGGCAGCTGCTATTCAGGAGTTCCGAGGAGGATTTCGTGCAGCTCTCAGGGATCTTCAGGGTATCCACGTATTTCTTCTTACCCTCTACCAGAAGCTGGACGGCCTTTTACGATTGTTTCTATCGATAATTAGTAAAAGCTCTGGAGAGTCTGACAGAGATGATTTAGGCACTTTGGATTCAACACCTCACTCAGGTGGACTTTTTCTCAGTACTCCATCACCTGCATCCAAGCGGCATGTTCCAAATGAAGCACACGTGGAATCAAGTGACTCGGCAACTCCAAAGACAGCTTCAAGATCTTCACCCCCAGGATCACGAGGAAGTCCTGAATCAGTTTCTCCCCTCTCAAGGGAAAATTGGAATGGCCGGTACTTCAAAGGAAGTGAAGAGCCCCGTAGTCTTCGGTTGACGATGAAGCTTCGTGACTTTCACAAGTTAGCAAAGGTCTGGAATTGTTTTGAAGAAAACAATATTTTGTTGATGGCCTATAGAAGTCTTCATCTCCTCGTGTTTTCTAAGACAGCATTCTGCAACATTGATATTCTTGACAACTTTATGTTTCCAGCAACGTGTCCATCAACCTTGATATTCGAATTGACAATAATGAATTATTTTTTCTTACTTTAGGTGGATGCTGAACTCAACAAAGAGATCGATCAGTGGAATGGATTGCTTCGTGCTGACGTGATCAAGTTTTGTCAGGAGAAGAACTTTAATACTGGATTCTTTGAGGGCAATGATAATAACATAGTTGTTGATGCTTACGAGTTGAAGGTAAACTGCACATCTTCTGCTAACAGCTTGATTTCCAGCACACTCTTCGTATTTGTTAGATCTGGCTTATTTTCAGGTACGACTCGAACATATTCTTGAAAGGATCACCATGATTTCTGATGCGGCAAGCACAGAGCGGCCATCTCTTGTAACAAATAACCTCTTCATAGGGGGAGCTCTTGCCGCAAGGTCCATGTACACCCTTCAATTCTTGGGCATTACTCATATTCTCTGCTTGTGTTCAAATGAGATTGGACAATCAGATTCTCAGTATCCTCACCTTTTTCAATACAAGAACTTCTCAGTAAGCCTTTACTACATCATCCACTATCAGGCTTATTATAATCTTTACTCCGGTTGATTTAATTTTCAAGAATCAAAAGACCCACTTTTTATTTGGATGGTCGATATTTCTTATGCTATAATTAAGTAGAGACCATCAGTTGTCTGACAGCAAGTCTTGGCATTCACAGATAAGTGATGAAGAAGATACAGACATCAGTCACATATTTGAGGACGCTTCAGATTACATCGACTATGTTGAGCACTCCGGAGGAAAAGTTTTAGTTCATTGTTTCGAGGGCAAAAGTCGCAGTGCAACCATCGTTCTTGCTTACTTAATGCTAAGGAAGTGAGTGAACATTTTTTGCAGTTTAAGAAGTTTTATTTTGTACGAAGCATGTTCATCTCAATGTCTGATTGAAGCCCTGAAACAAATGCTTTATGGAACTGTGCTTTCAGGGGCTTCACCCTGGCGGAGTCATGGAACACGGTGAAGAAGGTCCACCGGCGAGCGCAGCCCAACGACGGCTTCGCGAAGATTTTGTTGGATCTCGACAGAAGGATACACGGGAAAGCTTCCATGAATTGGCAGCACAAGCGGCCGGTGATGAAGGTCTGCCCCATCTGCGGCAAGAACGCCGGCCTGAGCACAAGCTCGCTCAAGCTCCATGTGCAGAAGTTCCACCGGAGGATCTCGGCGGGCAGCGTCGACAGTGCCATGACGGCGGAGATCCAGAAGGCTGTGGATGCCCTCAAGATCAGCCGCGGCTGCAGCGTCAGCCCGCATTCGAAGCAGCCTCCACCCTTCTCCGACGACGGTTTGTAGCATCGCACCCAACATTATGCAATTCTAAGGTTTTCCAGATTTCCAGTGATTCGAATAGTTCAAAATTTCTTTTTGATTCTTTTGCATCACTGTTTGTTTTTAGAAAGGGATGATGCAAATCGATCATTCGATATTATTATTTTTTAATTACAAACCACAGATCATATACAAACACCAGCATCCCATTAATACAACGGAGCCTCCCCTACCGCCTCCCCAAGCATTCTTCTCAGCGCCCTGGAATGAGGCAAGTCCGGATCCCCCATCGCCTTCCTCATCCTCCAGATGGCCTCCACCCTCGCCAGCGTCTCCTCCATCGTCTCCTCCATCACCCGCCCCCTTCCCGTATCCTCCTCTCCCACTCTGACGCTGTCCGTCGCCCGGGTTATCGGCTTCCTCGTGTCGACGAACTCCACCTCCGCCAGCGGCGACGGCTTCCGGTGCGCGAAGTACTCCCTGTAATCGTCCTCACTCTCTTTTTTGCTGCCGCCGAGCGGCGTGCCGTCGGGACCGACGCAGGCGACGCTGGCGACGGCGGCAGGGTCGGCCGTCGCAGACAGGCGGCGCTTCTGCTGGAGGCCCGGCGGCCACGGCGGCGTTGGGACGTCGTGGCTCTCGAGCCTGGGAGAGGGAGCGAAGGGCGGCGGGACGTCGTGGCGCGGCTTGGTGTCTTCAGCGTACGGTGGCGCGGCTTTCCGCTCGGGCGACGCTCCCCGCTTCTTTTCGTCGTCGGCGGCGGGGGAGGCTTCGTCAGTGGCCGCTGCTCCTGATCGATCAGCGTTGCTGGTGATGGTGGAGGCGGCGCGTGAGGGAAGGGGGAGGGCGGTGCGAGCTGCGGCGGGGCGGCGGAGGAGGCATCGGAGTGCGACTGCGGGGTGCATAATGCGTTCCTCGGAAGGTGTAATCGATCCTTGGGTCGTCGGAGGGGATGTCGACGGTTGTTTAAGTTATATAGAGGCGACCGATCATGCTTGGAACATGCCGCGCTGGCAGTGGAAGAGGCCTCATCTGGAGGTTTCTGAAGGGTGCTGGCGGTGGAAGAGCTCTGGAGGTTTCTGGCTATTTCCAGCAAACTCGAATCATGTCTTATAAACCTATTCACTATGTTTATATTTTGGGCCTAAATGGGTTTGCCCGTCTTGAGCCCAACTCCGTCGTCCTATCTATTAATGTCCGACTCATTTTTATTATTCAAAATAATTTGAAAAAAATGAAAAAAATCCAAATAGTCCATGGATTAAAAATAAAATGGATAAGCATAAGAATAATTATAATTGCTTTTATCTTGAAAAATATTAATGTAGTTGATTGGCGTTTTGTTTGGCTTCCCTCACGTCAAGGCACCAGTCAAAGGAAATCATATATATATATGGTGTTGAGTGGGGGAGGGATGCGGATGGGATTTGTTAAGAATCGCAAACATCCTATCCCCTGTAATTGTCAAAAGGGATTGTGGATTAGGGTGTGCTTGTTCTTCCTTCAAGTGGTCTCTCAACTTTTCCTCCGCTGTATGTGCCCCTGCTCATCCATATGGTTCAAAGAACCACCTGTGGTTTGCAGTGATTTTTTTTTATTTAATCAACGTTGAGGCACGTGGTGATGAGCATTAAATGATTCAAAGTCCGGATTCAACACGCAGTGGACGGTGGACCTTTTAAGTTCATTTATTAAAACACTCATTTCGTATTGAGAAAGAAGATGCAATCTTAATTACCTCACTCGTAGGGTATTTGCTCAATTATTTATCGATAAATAACGTCATGCAACAATTTTATGTATAATGCAAGAATTTATTCTTTTCCATCAAAAAGCAAAAATATCTAATGGGCACATTTATTGAGGCTTGAGGCACAAGCCAGCCTCCATATCATTTCCTTCCTTTTTCTTTTAATCTTTGTTTGCTAGGAAGGACTTAAAACTTAGTTGATAAGGTTGCCCAACCAAGAAGAATTTTGATCCTCTTTAATTTTATATTTCTATACCCTAAAATAAATTAAAAAGTTAAGTATATCGATTTTTTTATTTATAAAAATCTGACTTCTTTTTAAATTTAAAAAATTTTCATTGAGCTCAAACTATTTTTTTACATTTTAAAATGGCTCAAATGCTATTTGTTAATAGTAGTTGTAAATAATTAAAGTTCATCCTGCTACTGCTTCTCATTCTTCTTCCTACGTCGCTTGCTTCTCCTCTGCGTTGCTCCGAAACTTTCACTCCTCTGCCGCCCAGCAATGGCGAACCCGAAGCTTCAGCGCACGCTCAGCGTGCGGGACAGGGTAGAGGACACGCTCTCCGCCTACAGCGACGATCTCATCTCCCTCCTATCCAGGTTCGTTCTTTCTTCCCTCTGGCTCATGGTCGAAGATTTCTGGCTCAATTTTTGATTTGTGTCCTCAACAGGTACGTCAGCCAGGGAAAAGGGATGTTGCAGCCCCACCACCTCGTCGACGCCCTTTCCGCCCTCGGCGACGAAGGCCGCAACCATCTCTCCGAGGGCCCCTTCTCGGAAGTCGTCAAGTGCGCCCAGGTTCCCATCGTTGAGCACACCTCCTCTTCTCTTTTTTTTTTTTTAAGAACTTGGTGAGTATTGAACCCACCACCTGTTCTCTTCTTTGTTCGTTTCACTTGTGCTTATGCTGGTTCAAAAAGTGGCATTTTCTTTTTGTTTTCAAAATTGGAAAACTCGAAAGCTAAAAAGCATTTCCCCTCCTCCTACAAACTATCAATTTGCTTTTTGACGAAGAACCTCTTTTTTTGTTGTGGTTTATTCGTGTTCAATATCCTCCTTTATGCTCCTTTTCTTGGTAATTAGTTTATCGGTTGGTTAAATTTTTTTTCTTTAGGCTTATTCATTTAGGTTGTGTATGGATTAGGAAGCAATAGTGCTGCCACCATTCGTGGCCATTGCCGTCCGCCCGAGGCCTGGCGTGTGGGAGTATGTCCGAGTTAATGTCCATGAACTTAGCGTAGAGCAGCTCAGTGTGATGGAGTACCTTCAGTTCAAGGAAGAGCTTGTAGATGGAAGGTAAACTTTAATAAGCAGGAGGCTGCAGTTTTTTGTCTTTTCTTCTTATAAATTCGCTTTTCTCAATATCAAATGAGTGTTTTACTAAATGAACTTAAAGGTCTACCGATCACTACGTGCTGAATCTGGACTTTGAACCATTTAATGCTTCATTTCCACGGCCGACCCAGTCGTCATCAATTGGCAATGGGGTTCAGTTTCTAAACAGACATCTTTCATCAATTATGTTCCGTAACAAGGATTGCTTAGAGCCTCTGCTCAACTTCCTCAAGGCCCACAAGCATAAGGGTCATGTAAGAGTACAGAGCGATCAAATTGTAGGAGCTTTGACTTTTCAACATGTGACGTTTGCGCTGATTCGTGCATGTATTGTGCAGGCCATGATGCTTAATGATAGGATACAAAGCATATCCAGGCTTCTGTCTGTTCTGTCCAAGGCCGAGGAATATTTGTCTAAGCTTCCACCAGATATTCCATTTTCCCATTTTGCTTATGTGTAAGAAAACATCTATATTCAATAAGATGTCACTGAGACATCAGATCATGATAGCAAGTTTCTATTGTTTTGTTCTCTTTTTTATAGTAATTTTATAAATTTATAGCAAGTGCCACTTATGTTTTGTTTACTTAGAAGTTGCACTGGTAAATCACTTCCCCTAAATGTAACATGTATAACGAACTTTCTTGCAGTAATCAGATGGTACATGTGTTTTTTTCTGTGCTTACAATTGTTTGTAAAACCAAGTTATATATATAGTTTCACTACTCGTTGTAGATAGATGTCCTGGATGCAACTATATATGAAAAGAAAAAGTAAAATAGGAATAATGTCCATGCATCAGGGTGTTCAAAATTTATTGCAAATTAAGGATACTGTACATCGACACAGTTGTGTAATTTCTCTCAAACACCTTATAATATAGTTGGCGATTGCTTTATCAGCTTAAAAAGTTCATCCAAACAGGCATTGGTTTTAGAATCGGTTTAAATAATGATTTGGCTTCCAATCAATCTTATTGACAAGACGTTATAAATTTATATTCAGGCTACAAGAGATGGGTTTAGAGAAAGGTTGGGGGGACACATCTCAACGTGTTCTAGAAATGATTCACCTTCTTCTCGACATTCTTCAGGCTCCTGATCCTTCCACCATGGAGAAGTTTCTGGGAAGGATTCCTATGGTCTTCAATGTTGTCATTGTATCTCCACATGGGTACTTCGGCCAAGCCAATGTATTAGGCTTGCCAGACACTGGAGGACAGGTATTTAATTTATGACTGATTTCTTCTTCCGTTCAGCTGCCTACCGTAAGAATGAAAATTTCATACTACGGTCATACTTGGATGATTCTTGTAATTCCAAATAGATAATTTTTTAACACCCATTCTGCAGATTGTATATATATTGGATCAAGTTCGTGCTTTGGAAAATGAGATGCTTTTGAGAATGAAAAAACAAGGACTGGATATTGATCCTAAAATCCTCATTGTAAGAAAATCTTCAGAAATATTCTTCATGTTTGCTTGTTCTTATCAAAAACATCATGCATGCAGTTATTATCTTTTTAGATGTTTTATGCACAATTCACTAGCAAAGGTTTGCAATCGATGTTATGGCCAAAAACCTTAATATGAATTTGACATCTTCTTTTTACATTTCCACCAGAAAATTCTTATTTTACTTTTCTTGTTTCCTGGTTGAAGGTAACAAGGCTTATACCTGATGCAAAAGGGACAACATGCAATCAACGGCTAGAAAGAATTAGCGGAACACAACATACATACATCTTGCGTGTACCTTTTAGGACAGAAAAAGGAATTCTTAAGAAATGGATTTCAAGATTTGATGTTTGGCCTTACTTGGAGAAGTTTGCTGAGGTATTTATGAGTTATTCTCTCTATCTAAAAGCCATATAACAAGTTTGATTGGCATTGTTATATGGGTATATCATTTTCATAAATTTTCAGTGATAAATATTCAGTAGTAGCTCAGTTCTAGAAAGAATTTGTTTCTGAAATTTTTTACTAAAAACCTCTAAAGTTTGTGGTAAACTATATTTATGGGATGGATATTAGATATATGAATGCATGCAATATTTTCAGAATTTAGTCTAGTTATGAAACTGTTTGATCTTCATGCTTCATACTCATTATTTGTTAAATTATTAGGATGCAGCAAGTGAAATTGCTGCAGAGTTACAAGGCACTCCGGATCTAATTATCGGAAATTACAGTGACGGAAATCTTGTTGCTACTTTGTTATCTTATAAACTGGGAATTACTCAAGTAAGTTCTATGAATCATAATGCAATACATGTTCTTCAGTTTACTGGTCGTGCTTCTGTATATAAACCGCTGATAAAATTTTCTTCAGTGCAACATTGCTCATGCACTAGAGAAGACAAAATATCCAGATTCAGACATATACTGGAAAAAATATGATGACAAGTACCACTTTTCTTGCCAGTTCACAGCCGATCTAATTGCTATGAACAGCGCAGATTTCATAATTACCAGTACCTATCAAGAAATTGCTGGAAGGTACTTTTTCTTTCATGATGTTTTAATATTGTTATAGAGAAATTTATTTAGCAGAACCCAAATAGTGAATGTTCCTCTCCGTTTTAAAAGTGTGGAATACATGAAAGAGGAGTTAAAGGAGGAAAACTGAGACTTGGTTGCTGAATACCTTTCAATCATAATCTGCAGCTTCCAGAATAGTAGTAGTCTTGTTCTTTTTAGATGCTCTATATAATACTGCATATCATTTGTTTCAGCAAGAATACAGTTGGACAATATGAAAGTCATACTTCTTTCACTCTCCCTGGACTGTATCGAGTTGTTCATGGAATTGATGTTTTTGATCCAAAGTTCAACATAGTCTCTCCTGGAGCAGATATGGGAATTTACTTCCCCTACACAGAAAAGAGAAGAAGGCTTACCTCTCTTCATGGATCGATCGAAAAGCTACTTTATGATAAAGATCAAACCGACGAACATATGTGAGTGCATCTATCACTGGAATGCAATTTCTTTAAGAACTATGCTGATCATCATCTCTATATATATTACAGTGGTTGGTTAGATGACCGATCAAAGCCCATAACCTTCTCCATGGCAAGGCTTGACCGGGTGAAAAACATCACAGGCTTGGTTGAGTGGTTTGGAAAAAGCACTAAACTCAGAGAGCTAGTTAACCTCGTCATAGTTGCTGGATACATCGACGCAAAGAAATCCAGCGACAGAGAAGAGATCGAAGAGATCAACAAAATGCATGAACTCGCAAAGACCTACAACTTGTTCGGGCAGTTCAGGTGGATTTCTGCTCAAATGAACCGGGCAAGAAACGGCGAGCTCTATCGCTACATAGCCGATACTGGTGGTGCTTTTGTGCAGGTATATAGTTCTTAAGTTACCAAAATTGTATCTGCCACTTAAAACTATACCTATCCTCACCCGTTATTCTTTCTCTTCAGCCCGCTCTCTATGAAGCTTTTGGTCTCACTGTGGTGGAAGCCATGACTTGTGGTCTGCCGACCTTTGCAACCTCTCATGGAGGTCCTGCAGAAATTATCGAGCATGGGGTATCCGGTTTCCATATTGACCCGTATCATCCTGAGCAGGCTTCTGAACTCATGATTGACTTTTTTGAACGCTGCAAAGAGGATTCCAGCTACTGGAATCAGATATCCGAAGGAGGGCTCAGTCGAATCTATGAGAGGTCCATCAAAACCAAACCATTCTGGAGATTGATCTCTTTTGCATATGCTTCTCTCGAGCTTTCTTCACGCCATTCTGGAGATTACAATTGTATGATTTCCTTGATTTGCCAATCTGTAGGTACACATGGAGCATCTACTCAGAAAGGCTGATGACATTGGCTGGGGTTTATGGCTTCTGGAAGTATGTCTCGAAGCTGGAAAGACGTGAGACGCGGCGATATCTTGAAATGTTCTATATGCTAAAATTCCGTGACCTGGTAGATTTTTTAATCCGATCTGTATGACGTATTATTCTGTCCCTTTTGTTGTTGTTCTAATCCAGATCTTTTCGGATTGCAGGTGAAATCTGTTCCCCTTGCCGTCGATAATGGCCATTGATGTTTGTACATAAATTACAGATAAAAATGGAAGCTTACATACGTGGTTTATGTCATCTAATTTTATAAATTTTATGTTGTAAAATTACTAAGGCACATTTGAAAATTACTGAAAACACAATGTTACAGATGAACTATTTTACACCATGAAAACTAGTTTTGATGTTGTTCCATGTGATGCAGCTTAACCTCGACATAAACATATCTGAATCGTCACAATTCGTATTTTAATTCTATTCTAGGTAGAGGAAACAACTGGAAGATGCATAAAGTATACATAAATCCAAAGCAAAGCGTCAATCCACGCATAAAAAGATGCAGCTAAACAATCTATGCAAAAGTTTAAACAGAGCCGTGGAATGACTTGCTGAAAGGTAAAGTAGGTTACATTCAACTTTGCAGAAATAGTACATTCTCGCATTTCTGGACTTTCTCAGTCTGATTTCAAACATGACATTGGTTCTCATATTCCACAAGCGAAGAAAACATATAATCGTACTCCGAATGTCTACATATTTTTAGTTAGTTGTAGCTTACCTTGATCCCTGAAACTACACCATAAAGATGTGTGAAATTTCGTAGTGCAGTCACCAGCATAAAAGAAGCGGGGCATTTCCTCAACGTCCTCTTTCAAAGCCAATGCGGGTTCTTCCAGAGCCGCCTCCCTCATAGTCATCTCTCATTGAAGAGCCAGCACTTGCTTTCATGGTTCCTCCACCACCAATCTTATCAAGAGCCTTTTTACCCTTCTTCACCTCAGTTAAGAACTGTTCCAGCCCGAAAGGATCGTTCTCTTCTTGCTTATCAAATTCCACAGGCCTTTCTCTCTTACTACCAGATACTCTCTCAGCACCAGTAAACGCCTTATCAGGCTTGAATCTATCAGTCTTCAGCACCTTCTCCAGCTGCTCATCTGCACCTCCATACATATCTGAATCAGCATCTTTCTTGGGCCTGTAGAGCGTAGAAAGTGTTGGTTGTGTCGTGAACAGGCCCTTGTCATATACGTTGTATTGGTCATCAGTTGCAAACCCAGAGTCCATTCCTTTGTCTTGATTAAACAGCCTCTGGTCAAACATAACCTCTCCACTTCGTCCACCCGAAATATTAGCCATGCCAAGAGCAACCTTCTCACTAATATCTCGGTCTCTGTCCCGGGTGATCTTACTCTTTTTACCCATTGCAGCATCTCTACTCTCCAACCTTCTTTCCCTCTCCCTCTCCCGTCTCCGCTCTTCACGGATTTTATCACGCTGAAGCCGATCCTCGCGTTCCTCCCTTGTTTCTTTCCGCTGTTCTTGAGGTTCTATTTCAGCATCATCCATCATTGACTTATCAGCAGGCAGAGAAGCAGCAGGAGCTGGAGCAATGCCAGTTCTCTCAGAGCGTGCCTTCTGAGCCAATGCTCGTAGCTCCTGCTCCTTCCTTTCTTTTTCCTTCAACATCAGCTCCCTCTGGACCTTTGATCTCATAGCAACAGCCTCTCTAGCCTTCTGCTCAGCCACATACAGAGCTTCAGAGAGCTTAGCAAAGTTGTCATTGATTTGCACATCTTGAAGGCCCCTGCCATCAGCAGCCAGACGCTTGTCCAAAGGAATTGTATAACCTTTTGGATTTTTCCAATTTGAGATGCAAGGAGGGATCTTCCAGTCCTGCTGATCCTTTACAGTGACAGGACGTGGTGGGGAGTGCATGACCGGTACTGGTGGTGATCCTGATGCTTTTGGGACTCTCTTATGCTTGAACTTTGGAGGCTCAAGCGGATCAACCGGCATCTCCACCATCCGGACAATCCTTTCCTTTGCACCAGAATTAAATGCTGCAGATTGCTGTGAAGGCTTGTACTTGATGAACTTCGACTCATTGGACTGTGTAGGTACATTCTTTGGCTGAGCTGCACTCAGTCTCACATTAACAATCTTCTCCAGAGCTTCTTTGGTTCTCTGTGTGGTTTCCTCAATCTCCTTTTCCTCTTCCGACTGATCACTGGTCTCATCTTCCAAACCAATTTTGGGGACCAGGTCCTTGTGCTGAGAGTAGATAATCTTTGAGGCATTTTCATTCTGCTTCACGATAGCATCAAATGCAACCTTACCCTGGGAATCAACAGTGAGAGCAAGGATCTTGGAGCCAGGTTTCTGATCCTTCCTCCCCATGCCGAGAGGGTATTGAGCAACATGGATCTCAGGGAAGGCACCCCCATCACCAAAATCTTCAGGCTTCCTCGGTATAAAACCTGAGCGTTTCCCATAGGGTAGAGCGGGATTTGGTTTGATTGATGCAGACTTGGTAGATTCGGCAGAGGAGCTATACCGCTCCTTGAACCATGGATCATTTGAGTGGTCATAATGGGAAGTAGAGCTTGACTTTGCAGCCGGAAGAAGCTCCTTGAGGGCCGCCATGATCCAAGATCAATCACCTTGTACGAAGAACCTACAGTATCAAATCAAAGCAATCGTCAAAACTGGACGGAAAGATCATTCTGAAGCTCTGCCCAAAGTAAACCATAACGCTAATTTGAAACAACGATAGTGAAAACACCTTTTTTACAAATTTCTCACGAATTCTTACAGTTTCCTAAATCGAATAATCAGACAAATTTTTAAATAGAATAATAATAATAATAACCCCTTTTTATAAGAATTTCAAAGTTATGAAACGCTTATTTCTATCTAAAATATCTCGTGACCCAGGAGGCTACACAGCACAAAAAAACCTCCTTTATCAGTTTTCATGGATCCATGATTAAAGATACCGAAGGTCCCTATTTTATTCCTAAAATAAATTAATAACTAAGCAAAGAAATCCAATTCGTTGTAGTAAAAATAAACAGAGAGGGAAACATAAAATGCCACCATACCTCAACCGGAACCAAGAGCGTGAATCGATCCCGCTAGACGCCGTGGGAGTAAACCGCGCGAAGAAGAAAATTGGGGCTTAGGGTTTGGTCGGTCGAGCAGAATCACTGAGGCCCGAGGAAATGATAGGAACGACGGATGGTCGGCGATACTAGTAGTGGCGACGGCGGAGCCGGACAGGCGGACGCCGGAAGGCCTCCGGCTCGATCGGGCGAGAGAGAGAGGAGGACGCCGAGCAGCCGGTCGAGCGCCGACGTGCGGACGACAGAAATCAAAAGGGGCATTGACTTGATGATTTCGATCGATATATATTGCATAAAGATATACTTTCTTGCATTTTAAATAAATATGAACCGTTGGATTTCAATCAAAAGGTTCAGATGTTTATTTGATTTCAGGCATTGGATCTAAATCCCAAGGTCTAATAATTAACAAGTTAGCCACGCTTCTAACTTGTTTCAATAACTAAGCTCTATAAGATTCATTAATTTCTAAAAAATTACAAAAAAAAAAAATTAATTTTTTTCCGACACATTTAATCTTGTTTTTTTATTCAAATCTGAACTTGCCTGGGGTTTATGGCTTCTGGAAGTATGTTTCGAAGCTGGAAAGGCGTGAGACGCTATATGCAATAATTCCGTGACCTGGTAGATTTTTCATCCGATCTGTATGACTTGTTTTCTACTGTCCCTTTTGCTGTTGTTCTAATCCTTGTCTTTTCGAATTGCAGGTGAAATATGTTCCCCTTGCAATCGATTATGAGCATTGATGTTTATACATAAATTACAGACAAAAATGGAAGCTTGCATATCTTGTTTATGTCATCTAATTGTATAAATTGTGTTGTAAAATTATGAAGGCATATTTGAAAATTACTGAAAACACGATGTTACAGATGAACTATCTTACACCATGAAAACTAAATACAAACATTTCCAGAGTTTTGATGTTGTTCCATGTGATGCAGCTTAACCTCGGCATACATATTTCTCCCGTTACATATTTAAGATATTTTGAATAGTTAACAACGTCATGGAACTCACATCTGAATCGTTGCAATACTTATTTTAATTCTATTCTACGTAGAAGAAACAACTGGAAGATGCAAAAAGTAAACATGAACCCAAAGCAAATCGTCAATCCACACATTAAAAGATGCAGCTAAACAATTTATGACAGAGATAAAATAGAGCTGTGAAATGACTCGCTGAAAGGTGAAGTAGGTTACATTCAACTTTGCAGAAATAGTCATTCTCGCATTTCCGGACTTTCTCAGTCTGATTTCAAACATTACATTGGTGCTCATATTCCACGAGCGAGGAAAATATAAAATCGTACTCCGAATGTCTACACATTTTTAATTACTTTTAGCTTTACTATGATCCCTGAAACTACAACATAAAGATGTAGTGCAGTCACCAGCATAAAAGAACCGGGACAATTCCTCAACGTCCTCTTTCAAAGCCAATGCGGGTTCTTCCAGAGCCTCCTCCCTCATAGTCATCTCTCATTGAAGAGCCAGCACTTGCTTTCATGGTTCCTCCACCACCAATCTTATCAAGAGCCTTTTTACCCTTCTTCACCTCAGTCAAGAACTGTTCCAGCCCGAAAGGATCGTTCTCTTCCTGCTTATCAAATTCCACAGGCCTTTCTCTCTTACTACCAGATACCCTCTCAGCACCGGTAAATGCCTTATCAGGCTTGAATCTATCAGTCTTCAGCACCTTCTCCAGCTGCTCATCTGCACCTCCATACATATCTGAATCAGCATCTTTCTTGGGCCTGTAGAGCGTAGAAAGTGTTGGTTGTGTCGTGAACAGGCCCTTGTCATATACGTTGTACTGGTCATCTGTTGCAAACCCAGAGTCCATTCCTTTGTCTTGATTAAACAACCTCTGGTCAAACATAACCTCTCCACTTCGTCCACCCGAAATATTAGCCATACCAAGAGCAACCTTCTCACTAATATCTCGGTCTCTGTCCCGGGTGATCTTACTCTTTTTACCCATTGCAGCATCTCTACTCTCCAACCTTCTTTCCCTCTCCCTCTCCCGTCTCCGCTCTTCACGGATTTTATCACGCTGAAGCCGATCCTCGCGTTCCTCCCTTGTTTCTTTCCGCTGTTCTTGAGGTTCTATTTCAGCATCATCCATCATTGACTTATCAGCAGGCAGAGAAGCAGCAGGAGCTGGAGCAATGCCAGTTCTCTCAGAGCGTGCCTTCTGAGCCAATGCTCGTAGTTCCTGCTCCTTCCTTTCTTTTTCCTTCAACATCAGCTCCCTCTGGACCTTTGATCTCATAGCAACAGCCTCTCTAGCCTTCTGCTCAGCCACATACAGAGCTTCAGAGAGCTTAGCAAAGTTGTCATTGATTTGCACATCTTGAAGACCCCTGCCATCAGCAGCCAGACGCTTGTCCAAAGGAATTGTATAACCTTTTGGATTTTTCCAATTTGAGATGCAAGGAGGGATCTTCCAGTCCTGCTGATCCTTTACGGTGACAGGACGTGGTGGGGAGTGCATGACCGGTACTGGTGGTGACCCCGATGCTTTTGGGACTCTCTTATGCTTGAACTTTGGAGGCTCAAGCGGATCAACCGGCATCTCCACCATCCGGACAATCCTTTCCTTTGCACCAGAATTAAATGCTGCAGACTGCTGTGAAGGCTTGTACTTGATGAACTTCGACTCATTGGACTGTGTAGGTACATTCTTTGGCTGAGCTGCACTCAGTCTCACATTAACAATCTTCTCCAGAGCTTCTTTCGTTCTCTGTGTGGTTTCCTCAATCTCCTTTTCCTCTTCCGACTGATCACTGGTCTCATCTTCCAAACCAATTTTGGGGACCAGGTCCTTGTGCTGAGAGTAGACAATCTTTGAGGCATTTTCATTCTGCTTCACGATAGCATCAAATGCAACCTTACCCTGGGAATCAACAGTGAGAGCAAGGATCTTGGAGCCAGGTTTCTGATCTTTCCTCCCCATGCCAAGTGGGTATTGAGCAACATGTATCTCAGGGAAGGCACCCCCATCGCCAAAATCTTCAGGCTTCCTCGGGATAAAACCTGAGCGCTTCCCATAGGGTAGAACAGGATTTGGTTTGATGGATGCAGACTTGGTAGATTCGGCAGAGGAGCTATACCGCTCCTTGAACCATGGATCATTTGAGTGGTCATAATGGGAGGTAGAGCTTGACTTTGCAGCTGGCAGAAGCTCCTTGAGGGCCGCCATGGCCCAGGATCAACACCTTGTACGAAGAACCTACAATATCAAATCAAAGCAATTGTCAAAACTGGAAGAAAGATCATTCTGAAGCTCTGCCCAGTATAAACCATAACGCTAACTTGAAACAGCGATAGTGAAAACACCTTTTTTTACAAATTTATCACTTCTTACAGTTTCCTAAATCGAATAATCAAACCGAAATTTTTAAGTAGAACAATAATAATAATTTTATAAGAATTTCAAAGTTATGAAGGCTTATTTCTATCTAAAACATTTCCTGATCTAATCCCAGGAGACTACACAACACGCACAAAAAAAACTCATTTTTCCGTTTTCATGGACCCATGATACCTATTTTATTCCTAAGCATAGCAGATCGAATTGGCTGTAGTAAAATAAACAGAGAGACCATACCTCAACCGGAACAAAGAGTATGAATCGATCCCGCTACACTGTGTCGGAGTAGATCAGGCGATGAAGTAAATTGGGGCTTAGGGTTTGGTCGATCGAGAAGAATCACGGAGGTGTGAGAGGTATGAGGAAGTGACAGGAACGAGAGATGGTCGGCGATACGGCAGAGAGGGACAGGCACACGCCGGAAGGCCTCCGGCGCGATCGGGCGAGAGAGAGAGAGGAGGACGTCGAGCAGCCGGTCGAGTGCCGACGCGCGGCCGACTGAAATCAGAAGGTGAATTGACTTAATGATTTCGATCGAAATATATAGCATAAGGTATACTTTCTTGCTTCGTTAAATAAATATGAACCGTTGGATCTCAATCAAAAGGTTCAGATAATTATTTGATCTCAGCCATTGGATCTAAATCCCAAGGCCCAGCATACAAAGTTAATTTCCGATAATTTAGCAAGTAGGAAAAGAATTATAAAAATGTAAATATGAAAAATTAAATCAACATTTGGTTCGGTTCAGACAAACGGTGATTTGAACGAACCGGAGTTGGGGACAAAGCCATCCGGGTCGGTCACCTCTAGCCGAACCCGAGACGGAATCGGAGGCGAGCACGAGTCCACCCAGAAATATCCGCCGATCTCTTTCTCTTTCTCCGCCTCTCCCTGCAGTCGCCCCTTCGATCGTCTCCTCTCCTCCCTTCCGATCCAGTCGTCCCCCTGTAGGCGGTGGCCCGATCCTTGTCTGCCGCCATGAACTCCTTCTCCGGCAACGGCTCCCACCGCAGCCCCGCCCCCGCCTCCGGCCCTTCCTTCGATTCCTATCAGTTCGACTTCGGCATCGCCGGCTCCGGCCGTGGCTCCGGCTTCCGTCCCCTCAATGACCAGAAACCCAACCCCTACGCCCCGCCTTCCTCCTCCAGGCCGGCCGCAACACCTGCCTGGTCCAATCAGCCCTCCCGACCGGCGTGGAACCCTCCCGCCCCGGCCGGATCCGGCAACCTTGCCAAATCCCCCGCCTCCATGGTTGGTGATATATTCGGGAAGAGCTGGACCCCGACCCCGGCCGCTTCATCTGGCATCGGAATCCCTAAATCGGATCCTAATCTCTTCAGCGATCTCGTGGGATCAGCCCTCGGCCAGGGTCGCGGCGGATCTGGCAACGTGCCCTTGAAATCTTCTGCACCGAGGAATGTCTTCTACATGGGTAATTTGTCAGATTCCCTTCCTAGATCGACGACTACTACGCCTACCCCTGCAGGGGCCGGCAGTACCCCGTTTAGGCCGAGTACTGGGGGATCTGCAGATAAAATCGGTAATTTCTCGGCTTTTACTCAGCCTGGTCCTAGGATCGGGACGCCGATGGGTGGTGGTGGGCAGCCGATGAAATCGGCAGCAGGGGCGTCATCGGCTAATCATAACAGGGATCCTTTTGGTTCATTGGTCGATTTTGGAGCAAAGGCTCCTACGAAAGTATCAACGCCATCAGCAAATTCATCCAAAGCGAGCAACGGAAGTGTTAATGTTGTTACGGATGATTTCTCTTTTGGTGCGTTTCAGAACGCCAGTTCAACAACAATGGGCAATACTGGAATTCCCGAAGCTAGATTTCCATCTCCTCCACCACCACAACAGCAAAACCCCCTTAAAAGTGGAACAGATGCATTGGACATGTTCTTTTCTTCGTCCACAGCAGCTGCACCTGCTCCTGCAGTTGCTTCATCAGAGAAACCAGGGAGCCAGCAATTCTCTGAGATGAATGACTGGGACCTGGGTTCTGAATTTGGAGGGCATGACAGTGGTGGACCAACATTGGAGATTGAAGGGTTGCCACCACCACCCCCAGGAGTCACTGCAGCAGCTGCCAAGTCCAAGGGAATGGATAATTACAAGCAGGGGCAGTTTGCTGATGCTATCAAGTGGCTTTCGTGGGCTGTTGTACTCTTGAAGAAATCTGGCGATAGTGTTTTGATGGCCGATGCATTGTCTTGCAGAGCCTCATGCTACAAAGAAGTTGGCGAGTACAAGAAGGCTGTGGCTGACTGCTCAAAGGTTCTTGCTTGTCTCAATGTTCATATTTTTGTAATTTTCAATCTTTATCCTTGTTAAAGTAATAATCCTAGTTGCTGTTCTTTTTAGGTGTTAGAGAAGGACACTAAAAATGTCTCGATACTAGTGCAACGTGCACTTTTATACGAGAGCATGGAAAAATACAAACTTGGTGCTGAAGATTTGAGGATGGTTCTCAAAATCGATCCTGGTAACAGGGTTGCAAGAAGCACCATTCACCGTTTAAGTAAATTTGCTGACTAGAAGTCAGTTTGGAGTTCTGCTCTGAATGTCATATCATGTGGTTTATATAAATAAGGTTGTAACCTTTTCCTTTGCTTTTCTATTGGTAACATGAGTTTGGGAATAATCATCATCTTTGTTGCTTGGAAATGGTGTTATGATGGCAACCGATTGCAACTTTTGCACTTTTTGTGTATGTCAGATATTATTGTATCAATATACTCTGTTTCCTACGTTTCTAATGTTGTGCCGCACATGTTCTTTTCATTCTTCTATTAGATGGTTAAATAATTAGTTCGTGCTTCAAAGGCATTATATGATCATTATCTTGTTTGGATTTAATTATGATCACATGGTGAAACTAATCTTACATCCTTTATTGCGTTTCATTGGCGAAAGCCACCTTAGTAGCTTGTTAAAGAATATGTCGAGAGCTAATAATGTCTATATCATTCCTAGGCCTGTCGCTTCTTCATCTTAGTAGATAATATATGATGATAACAAAAAAAGTAGTAGAGATTAATTGCTGAGTTTAGACATCCAAAACCTTGATACAGCTATCTTTTGAGAATGTACTTATGAGACCAGCTTTAATTAGTTAAACCTATTTGAGATCAGATTGGGTGATTAATGCTGATGCATTGGTATTTTCTTACACAACCTATGAGATATCTGACCACACAACTTTTCTCAACAGAAAGGAAAGAAAAGCTCACCTCAAAAATCCTGCTGGAGATTAGAACAATGAGTGTCACCGGTATTTATCCAGTGTTAGATCTCTGGAACGTGGAAAAAGTGAGTTGTGAAGATACAACAGTGCAAAGAAGAAAGGGCAGGAGGAAAAAATGCATTAAGAAGATTGTGTCAGTCTTCTCTTTTACCAATTTGTACCAGGAAGGAGATTCTTTCTTATTTATATAGTGTAGTTTCTCCCATACTTGAACCTCTAAGTTTAAAAATTGATTCTGTTGGCCCCAAATACTTGTTTCTCTTTCACAATTGTCATCGGATCACTAGTTGTCGGTGATCGACTGATTTTTAGCTACCTGATTGTTTAACTCATTTTTTGTTGGTTTCCTTCTCCTCTTGACACTGTTATAACTATCTATATTAGATGTTAAGTGTATATGATGGATAAGCTTTAAAACATAGTTGAACGTGAACATCTAATTCTCAATTATGTTTGTATACACAAAAACTGAGGTTTGTAATTGTAAATACATGTATTATTCACCTTGTATGGCAGGTATCAGTTTCAGCAATCTTCATTGGCATATCCTCTCAATATCTCCACGGAAGATTTGAAGCCATTCAGGCGTCTGAGCCATTAATTATGGCAGGCTTCTCAGGCAAGCCAAATTATGCTCCGTTGGAGCTGCAAGATTGGTCATGAAAGAGTAATATAGGCAAAGGAATAAGATTGTGAATTGATTAGTTCTACGGAGAGTAATTCTTATCGTAGAGCTACAAAGAAGGTAAGAGCCGAAGTATTTCCTGCTAAGCCCGGATATACTGTTGTTCACCTGTAAATGTTCTGCTGCATGCTTGTTTGCCATGGGAAGTAGCCAACGAATGGCTAATACGCAATACGATGGTTGAATTGCTATCAACTACTTCACAATTAACTCCTGAATATTGTACCTTTTATGTGAAATATATGTTCACCTACAGCTTTGTCGTATCCCTTTAGAAAATATCCTCCAATCGTTTTGAATATAAATATAATATAGTACATGGGATAATGGGCATTATTCTACTTCAAAGAATTGAGGATCTAAACAATATGATTTCTTCATCAATACAGTTTAAACGCCCTATTTTTTAAAAAAAAATGACAACTCATACAATTGTAAATTTTATTTTTTTATAAAAATAAATTGTCTGGGAATGATGGTTGGGTGGAAAGCGATATGCACCGGCGACCGACCGGAACCCACGGCAGATCATATCTACGGTGTTCGATAAATTCGGTTGACAGACGGACGGCCCAGATTTTTCGCACATCTCCGTTAGGCGGCCGGCCCGTTAAAATTCCCGAACTACCCCTATTATTCATCGCCCCAGAAGGACAAGCATGAGGGGTATTCACGACTGTCTACACAAACAGTTACAGGGTCGAGCGCACCGCCGCAATCCAACCCCCCGCCCCAACGCCCCCAATCGACTTTGGAAAAATCCCTAAATCACCCCCCGAGTATATTCCCAGTTACAGAGAGACCGACCGCGGCCTTCTCTGCCTGCTGCTCCTTTCCATCTTCGCATCTCGCTGTAGCGGCTTCCGCAAAATTTTTCCTTTTCTTCCCGTATCCTTTTGAGTTTTAACCCTCGGACTTTGGGTTAATTCTTGCCTCCTCCAACTCTTGTTCGGAGTTAGACTCCAAAGTGCAGGCACTCTGCGTCGGTCCTCCTCCCTCTCCCCCCTCCCCACCGCTCCTTCTTTTTTTATATATACGCATACCCGCACCCCCCACTCTCTTCCCTCTTCTCTCTCTCCATGTCGCCATTCCTCTCCTCGACCAGTAGACGACGACGCCCGTGGCCCCTCAAAACCCTAGACTCCGGATCCGAAGGTGCGCTGCCGTTTCAACCCCCTTTTCTCTCCCTATTTCCTTTCCTTTCCTTTCATCCGGTGTTTTGGTTCTTGGATTGCTCGGCCTGTTCCAGCGCGGGTTTCTTGTCGAATTTTCTCTTCAATTGTGGCCCATATTTAGGGTTTTTGTTGCTTCTGATGCCTCCTTGATTCGGATATTTAATTTTTTGGTGTTGTTTCCTCCAATTTAGGTTAGGGGGAGCGTCGGAGGCATGGACGACTATGTCGGGATACCGGAGGATCTGAGGTGCAAGAGATCGGACGGGAAGCAGTGGAGGTGCAGCGCCTTGTCTATGCCAGACAAGACCGTCTGCGAGAAGCACTACATCCAGGCGAAGAGGCGGGCGGCGAACTCCGCGCTCCGGGCGAGCGAGCGGAAGGCGAGGCGCAAGTCGCTTGATGACGCTGATATCTACTTGGAGAGCAGGACTAAGGAGCTCGAAACGTCGAGGTCTGTTTCTCCGATGAATGCTGGTGGGGCTGAGTTGGCTTCGGCGAACCGGTTCAAGGAGAAGGTGCCCAGAGGTCTGGGCTTGTACTCCCGTGAGGCGACCAGGGGTTTTCCAGCACTGGGTGTCTCGGGAAGACCCATCCAGGATGTCCAACGGGATGCAGTTAACCTTGAGGACAACCATAATAGGTCTGTATACAAGACTCCTCCGGTGAGTAGGGAGGCAAAGAACTTTAATGGGAGTGGTAGAGGGGTGAGTTTAGATTCTGCTCCCTCGTAATGTCGTTCGTAGTTTAACTATATGTTTCTTAAGAAATCTGAAATTTATATCTGGTCTTATAGGACTATTCCGGGAAAAGTTCGGGTTCCTCTGGTGAGGTGAATGGACTAATTTGTCATCATTGCCGGAGAACTGACCAAGCAAATGTTGTTTGGTGCATTAATTGTGACAGAAGAGGATACTGCAGTGACTGCATAGCAAGATGGTATTTATATGATAATCTTTCCTCTGTTTTAAATATTGAAGCTCCTTATTTGATGGGAATTTAACTCCTTGATAATGTATTGCATACATCAGTTACGCAGACATCCCAGTGGAGGACATCCGTCAGGTTTGCCCAGCATGTCGCGGTATTTGTAACTGTAGAGTTTGTTTGCAGGCAGACAACTTAGTTAAGGTAGTTTTTCCCCCATTAGATAGTGTTAATTATATGGTGCCATTGACTTCCTTTCTCTTCTATTCGGTATGCCTTGCTTTACTAATTGTTATCCTTGTTTTCAGGCTAAGATACATGAGATGCCTGCTATAGATAAATTGAGATATCTTCATAGTCTCTTGAAGTTTGTACTTCCTGTTCTTAAGCAGATCTATGCAGAGCAGTGTTTTGAGATAGGAATTGAAACAAAAGCATATGGTATTTTTTTTGTTATTGTTGTAATCTTGTTACACTTCGTAGAGCTTTAGTATTTGCTTGTTTTGTTCTTTTTTATTTCTCCTATAGTAATGATAGTATTCTTTGTCTCAGGACCTAAGGCTGACATACCAAGGGCAAAGATAGATGCTGATGAGCAGATGTGCTGGTACTTTTCTATTTTAGCAACTGAAGTGCTTGCACATTTTTCAATCATGTTTTCGTAGGAAGAATAATAGTACCATAATTATCTGCAGTGACTTCTGCAAAGTGCCTATTCTTGACTATCATCGTCATTGTGCAAACTGTTCATATGATTTATGTCTCACTTGTTGTCGAGATATTCGACGAGCATCCTCAGTTACATTTAGAGGCGAATGCACTGATGGCTGTTCTTCTGAGAGAAGCCAAGATGTTGATAGTGAGGCCACCTATCCAGGATTATCCGAAAAGAGTGCTAATGATGGATGCAAAATCAACTTTGCTGATCAATTTCCCAATTGGAAAGCTAACACTGATGGAACCATCATTTGTGGGCCTGCAGAGGCAGGAGGTTGTAGCTCCTCAAAATTAGATTTAAGACGGATTTTCAAGATTAACTGGGTTGCAAAGTTGGTCAGAAGCGCTGAGGAAATGGTTAGTGGATGCACAACTCGTGATGTGGATACTTTGAAGGGATGCCCTTGTGAAGAGAATGTCACTTCTGAGTTAAATGGTTTATTTAATTTCACTCATTGCCAGTGCTCCCAGAGAGAATCTAGCAGTGATAACTTATTGTATTTCCCTGCAGCAGAGAATATAAAACATGAAGGCATTAATCATTTTCATGAACACTGGCTTAAGGGTGAACCAGTTGTTGTAAGACGCACTTTTGAGCAGTCATTGGCATGTAGCTGGGATCCATCCATTATTTGGAAAGAAATTCAAGAGAATATAGATGATGGAACAGATGAGAGTATAAAGGTGAAAGCCTTCAGTTATAATACTCAGTCAGAGGTATGTTCCTTCACAGTGATTCTGATTGTTTGTTTGCTTTGTAATACTGTTCTGCTGAGATAATTCAAGTTTGCTGGTCCAAACTTTTATAGTTACCATTTTTATTTTAGAATAAAACTTGAAGACGTATTCTGAGGATGTTTAAATTTAATATCTTCATTTGACGAACCTTAAGCTTAATTCCACATATTTAAATCTGTTTTTTAATAGTCATGCCATATTAGGGATCCCTTCCAGAAATAAGCGTGCTGAAAGCAAAGCAAATGCTGAAAATCACATGTTGAAATTAAAATATTGGCTTATTCATCAGAGTTACTACAAGGTCAAGTTCACTAGCTGATAATGAACATTTTTTGCCAAGTAATTGATAGACTGAAGACTCCTAGCTGATAATTGGGAATTTTCTTGAAAGTTTGATGATAGTCTGGATTCTGGCAGGTTGAAGTTGAATTGTACTTACTGGGTTTGTGATGAAATGTTTGCAAGGAAGAATGACTTTAGCATATTACTAAAAATTGGAATACGAAGTTGGAACAGAGGCTTCAAACATTGGGAGTGCTCTTATAGGTTTGGTGAATGGTCTAAATTCTGGAAGGTGGAAGTTGAACTGTATTTACTTGGTTTTGTGATGAAATGTCTGTGAGAAACATTTCTTCAATTCAGAATAAGTTTAGCACATAGTTGCACCATCTGTGTATATTTGTTATAAACAAGCTTTTCAAATCAAGGAACTATCGAGCCACCTGTAGTTTCCACCTTCTGTTTATTGCCTGCCTGACCCACCCTGCTCCTCTTTTTCTTCTTCACCTCTGCCCTGTCCAGCATGCATATCCCACCTCTTATTTTTGTACCGATTCATTAGGGATCATGAAAACTTCAAACCTTTGTTCTATACGGGTAAAGTTTCATTATGTCCTTACCATCCTCGTGATTCTTATGTAGCCCCATGATTCTCATGGAGCCTCTGAAATATCCAATCTGAAGGTTCACTATGTCATAAAGTCTCGTGCATGTTGTAATTCCTATTCAGGAAAATGACTTGATGTTCCTTTTTCAATGACATGACTTAAGAACCAATTTTTGGCAGGTTGAAATTCAGCTAGATCAGTTCATTAAAGGATATTCAGATTATATGCTCGATGATGGCCAACCAGAAATGTTAAGAATAAAGAACTGGCCGACTCCTAGTGCAGTGGAAGATTTTTTATTATGTCAAAGGCCAGAGTTTCTTGTTAATTTCCCATTGGTTGAATTTGTTCATTATAAGTGGGGTATTCTGAACCTTCCTGCAAAATTACCACATGATACAATGCAGAATGAAGTAGGACCTAAACTTGTTATTTCTTATGGTGCACATAAGAAGCTTGATAAAGGGAATCCTGGCTCCAATCTTCAGGTTAATATGGGTGATATGGTAAGTCCATGAACTTGTTTCTCCTTTTCAACTTTCGTTTCGTGTCTGTGAGTTTTAATAAGATTTAGTAATGCTCAGTATCTTGCCATGATATTAGCATGGACTGCCTTCCCAAAAGTGTGAGGCCACCTTGGTGTCCATTTATGGTTCTGCTTAGATCATTATCTCTTGATGCTTTATCTGGAAGCTGGCATATATGCTTTTATTGTGATGCCAGGAATATGTTCTTCTTATGTGCGATTGTACTTGTACAATTGATGTGATAATGTATGTAAATAAACCACAAATACATCTGATGTGATCATTATTTGTTAGGTTTCCCTATTGATGCACACAGTGGATGCACCTACAAAGACTTTTGAAATTGAAAAAACATGCAAGGAGTTCAAACCCAAGAAGTCACTTGAGGATGTCTATCTTACAGATTCTACTGTACCATTGGATGAAAATAAGAGGCCACCTACTTTGGTATCAATAGAACCTAATAAAGAAAATGAGTCTTCATTGGGTTTGACAACCATGGATGATAAAGCTATGGATATTGAAGAATCTGATAGCGATGAAATAAATGTCCATTCAATGAGAGAGTCCAGTTCTTTTGGCACAGAAAAGCACATTCCTGAGTCTTCAGAAAGGACTTCTGGTGCCATTTGGGATGTTTTTCGCCGACAAGATGTTCCTAAGCTGAATGAATATTTGAAAGTTCACTGGAAGAACCTTGCAAATTCAAGTCAATCTACAAACTCGGTAAATTAATATTTTGCAAGTACATTATGTTTTAGTATTCCATTCATTTGATAATCTGTGATGTGGCAGGTTGTGCCTCTGTATGACCAAGCAGTGTATCTAAATAATGATCAGAAGAAAATGTTGAAGGAGCAATACAGTAAGTTGCTGAAGTTTTTTCTCGAGGATGACAATGCTGAGATGATTTCCTCAAAATCCTTGTATCTGGCAGGTATTGAACCTTGGACAATCGAGCAGCATGTTGGTGAAGCTGTTTTTGTTCCTGCCGGTTGTGCATTTCAGGTTACGAATCTTCAGGTGAGATACGATTGCAGAAACTGAATTTCTCTTCCATTGCGAGTTTTCATCATCTGTGATGTTGGTTTGTGTAATGTAGTATGCTTTAGCCTTCTTTTTATAAAAGATGCCGTTCATAAAATACCTTTTTTTTCTCACTCCTTTTTTCTTGATCTTGCAGTCATCGGTCCAGTTGGTCTTCGACTTTCTGTCTCCAGGGAGCTTAACAGAGTCGGCTCGTATGGCTGAAGAAATACGCTGCCTTCCAAACAACCATGAAGTAAAACTGAAGATGTTAGAGGTGCTCCCAAGTGAATCTCAGTAGTTTCCGCTTCATTGCGCTTCTTTGATATCTCTAGAATCCAACGTGCAATCGTTTTTTGCAGGTGGGGAAGATGTCCATGTATGCGGCCAGTTCAGCCATTAGAGAAATTCAAAACATAATACTAAATCCCAAGTACAGTCCCATTTGCATTACGTACAAGAAGTCAATCCGCAAGTTTATAGTATGTTAGGTCAGCATATTGATGCTCTCTCAGACCTAATTTATTTTTTCGCAGGCTTAGTTCCGATATTAAATTCGACGACCAGAATCTCACGGCGTTAGTTTCAGAGAACTTGGAAAAAATCACGAAGCGACGACTTGTTTGCAGTTGAATTGGGTTGTCTCATATTTGATTGATGTAAAGATTATTTATTCGCTAAATGTTTGTGTACATAATTGGTAGTGTAAACATTATTATCATCTGAGAAAGATCAATATGTAATGTTGGGAAGCTACTCATTGTTTATTAGCTTCTAGGACGTGTAGTTATTTTGTATATTGTAAAGTGCGTGCAATGATACAACCTCGCCATTTTTATATAGTTTGTCATTATGCATTTAAACTCACTGAAAGGAACTCGCCATTATCGTACATGTCAAAGTACGATTGACGGACAAAGACAACCTTGTTCTCTGTTTGCCCTTTTTTTAAGTCAGCCTGGTGAATCCACTGTGTTCATGGTGGTGATTGTATATTATATATGACGCTCCACACGCATATCGAAAGCGCATCTGGTGTAGTGGTATCATAGTACCCTCCCACGGTACTGACCGGGGTTCGATTCCCCGGATGCGCAATATATTTAAGCTCTTAAAACCTCCTAATGCGGAATGAGTTTTCATCTTTTTTAAGACCTTCGTGGTCGTTTGCGCATAGCTGGAGTCTGGAGAGCCCTCAATGAAACTCTTCATTTGATTTCTTTTATTTTTTTGATATCGGGCCGAAACTGAAACGTGAGTCGCCCTTCGTCTCTTCCACGTTTAAACCCTAAACCCACCCCCCGCCGCCGCCGCCTCCTCGGCTATTGCAACCACCACCCACACGAGCCCCCGCGATGCTTCCCTGCCGCTCGCTGGGCACTTACCGAATCGCCCTCTTCCACCTACGATCGCTCTCCAATGCGGCGGCCGTCGCCACCCCCCCTGAAGAACCGGTCCTGTTCGACCCCTCTGCTCCACTTGATTACCTCGAGGGATTCCCCAGACCCGACCCGAAGTACGCCGAAATAATCACTGCGATCCCCCGCATGAGCTCCGGGAAGATCATCTCCGCGAAGGAGAGGAAGGCTGGACGGGTTCCCAGCATCTTGTTCGAGCAAGAAAACGGGCAGGAGGGAGGTAACAAGCGGCTCATCTCCGTGCAGACGAAGCAGGTCCGGAAGCTCGTTGACCTTTTAGGCCAGTCCTTTTTCCTTTCTAGACTGTTTGAGCTCGAGGTGCGGTCCGAGTTTGGGGAGGCCGGTGAGCTCATCGAGAAAGTCCGCGTTTTGCCACGACTGGTACTGAATTGGCTTCTCTTTCTTTCCTTTATGTTTATGAATTTGTGGAGTTGGGTTTTTGGTCAACATGGATGGATGAAAAAGACACTCTATCAGACTACCTCATTTGAAATAATTGGAATGTGAGATTGGATTTGAACTTTGGACGAATATGCCGGTAGACAACATGTTGGTTCTGGAAAAGAAGAAAAAGGAAGCGAATTGTCTGAAAATTTTAGTAAAGTATGTCATCGCAACCATCATGCAATGATATGTATGTATTTATCTATAAATGTCAGTTAAAAATCATTTTCTACTGTATTATTTTTATTATTTGAAATTTGTATTAGTTAAATTGTAATGTTCGGTTGCTAAAAGGGCTATACTAAAAGGGGAAGATCGAAAGAGAATAGTGTTGATATATTAAGTTTTGTATGGGTGAGTTTTTTATGTTATGATAGTGTTTATTATCACTTTGCTAATAGATGAAAATATGGTCGAATTATTAGATCTCATCCTTAACGGATGTAATGTTGTTTTTCATTCCAGAAAATTTCTATTGCGGGAGATTATTTGGAATCATATCTAAAACTAATTTTTTTTCTTTTTTGAATAGTGGTGGCCATCTTTGGGAAAAATACAGATCTTTTAGTTGAATTCAAATTATACCATTGTACTTTACGTTTGATGTAGAATTATCATCTAAGTAATATTTTTTTTATTGTGCCAGCTGCATCTTCATTCGGCCACTGATGCACCTCTTAACGTGACATTCTTGAGAGCTCCATCCTCGGCATTATTGAAGGTTGATGTTCCTCTTGTTTACAGAGGACATGATGCATCCCCTGGCCTTAGAAAAGGTATCCTGTACAATGCATTATGTTCGATGTTTGTTTCTAGTGATAATTTAATGCTTGTTTGCTTTGATATGTTGTTTTCTAATAACCTAATACAACAGTAAGTTAAACATACCATAAATTTCTTCTTTAAAATTTTTTTAGTTGATTATTTTTTATATATCTATTTTTAAATGTACTAGTTTTTGTTATTCGTGTTTTTCCCCTGTTGGTCATCAAAACATTAAATTGTCCAAGTAAAAATTAAGGCTATAGTTACTTTTTATGTACAGTTCTTCATTTATAAAGCAAACTGATAAGTCTTGCAGAGAAATGTCATGAGCATTCGACTTATTGATGCTTAATATGAATAAGTGTGAGACTGTGTTTTAACGATTCCATTCCATAGGTTTATTCTGATTGGATATCCCTTGTATAGGAGATGTCTTCTTATTGTTACCAACTTAGTATTCATATGCTACTATGTACAATAAAGAATAGCTATGTAGTATGTGTAAGATATGTCAAGGGGTTGGGATTCAGTACTAGGATTGTGCTGAGAAGAAGAATTGAGTAGATCTAAAACTATTAAAGTCGAAGCTAAATAATTGTTGTGTTGGCTACTGAAATGAGAGATTAAGAAAGAAATTGGAGATAAGAGAAAAGTCTAGTCGGATGCCAGCAAAAATTGACTTTTAGTTGAATAAAAGTTTATAAAAATGGTTGAAGGTGGTACATAGTCGACTCACCACATGACGCATGTCCAGTATGCAGGTGCGTATGTGATTTTTTTTTAAGAAATAATTAAAATTAATATGTTCAACATAACCTAAGAGTCAAAAGCTATCACAGGAAAAAAATGATAGAGAATAGGCATATATAAGATTTCAGTAGTTGACCACTCGACTGGACAATACATATCATCATACTACACAATGCTTTACATAACATTGCCTCCCAAAGGTTTATCACGGTTGCCTTTCTCCCTACGGGCAATCGGCAAAAGTACTGTGCATCATGAAACAAAATGGAAAAGTATGCATAGATTAGTTATATCACAGGTGTCCTTTAAGTTGCTGTGCTCAATACAATTTATATTCTCTGTTTTTGGTTGTTGTTTTTCATGACTAAATGGAGCAGCAGTCCCAATGGAAAAGTTTTAATTGATAGATATTCTTACTTTGTTATGTATACGCGGTCTTCAGTAATGTATTTATAGTGATAATATATATGTGAAGTGCTTGCTTGGTTTCTGTAACATTTCACCTGTGATTTTGCTTGTGTGGGGATATAATAATTCGTTTGGTGGCAGTCTGATACGACGGTTATAACAACATTTAATTGCATCAATCTTTTCTATTCGCTTTGCAGGTGCCTATTTGAATACCATAAGAAGAACAGTTGAGTGCCTTTGCCCTGCGGACATCATCCCCCCATATATCGATGTAGATTTAAGTGAACTGGATGTTGGACAGAGAGTGGTAGCGCGAGACCTCAAAGTTCATCCTTGTATCAAACTGCTGAAGAAACCCGATCTAGATATTTGTAAAATTATGGGATCAAGAAGGGCCAAGGAGTCGAAGAAATCAAAATAAGTCTTCGAAACTACCAAGCACTGTTGTCTGAATGCCTTGCTATCGTCAAATCACCATAGAGGTTGATTAGGTTTACAAAGTGCTAATGCCTTATTTTTTTTCTGTAGCTTTTGTCGCTCTTCGGTGATCGATTTCCTCGTGAATCGACTACTTAAGGACTGCTGGTGGACGTTATTGCCCGAAATAATGGTGGAGGTTATTTAATTAAGATGCATGCTCCTCACCTGGCGATATAATTTCCTGCCTCCCATTAGGCTGTTGTTGATTCGGGACTTCATTTTCTTCCTCCATGGATCTCGATCATGGAGCACGATAAAAATCTATTGGCTCCTTTTTGCTTCTTTTTTTTCTCCCTGTTGCTCTGCTTGCTCCATTTAGTACGCCATAAGTTAATAGTTTTTATCATTCAACTGCTTAGAACAGTTCGAGGCTCCTTCGGAATCAATTTTACAAAGCGTTTAATCCAAGCGTTGCATGACATCAACAGGTTCCTCCTCCTTTGGCTTTAGCAGTGGAGTGTTTCAATGACGCCCATCTTTCTTTGCAGTCATTGGTTGATGGGTTGATTCCGACGACTCGAAAAGTAAACAAAAGCCAAGTTGATTGTATTCACTTTCGGCCCTGCTTTTTAAACACATCAATTTACAATTTAGCCCTCAAAGTTTGTTGTATCTTTCGATTAATAATAATAATAACAACACTCAAGTCCAATGGAGATTAAACTAATACTAAAAAAAGAAAACAGGATGGTTTGATGATTCAAAACACGTAGGGGCTGAATTGAAACTTGCAAATGGCCAATCATTTCACGGAGGAGGATTTAACTTGCGAGCGAAGCAAACCAAACCCACCGAGCGAAGGGTTTAGAAAGAGAGGAAGACGTGAGTTGACTTGACTTGTAGCGGAGCAGAGGGGAATCTAAATGATTGCTTTATATATATATATATAACAAAATATATCGTCATTATCTCAGCCTTCCATCAAATTATAAAAAGATCAAAAATATAAAATAAAGCAAATATATATGTATTGATAAAAGGAAATTAAATATTTTATGTTGTAATGCTCCTCAGATTTAGTAGGAACTCTTTAGTTTAACTAATAAAAAATTTCCCATTTTATAAAATGGTTTATAGTTTATACTACTTTCCAGAAAAAAGAAAAAAAAAGTTTAGTTCCTAGTTAATTGTTAAGATTCTCTCTATATCTATTCTGAAAATAAATAAGTTGAAAAAAAATAAAAAACCAAAGCCTCAACTTATTTCATTATTTATTTATATTGAATTGATTAGTTATATCAAGCGTCGTTTATGAGATAATTTTAAAAATATGTTGCTCAAATACAGAACTACTTAGTAAGTTATAGAAAGCCCCTGCGTTATAATTATGGTATAAATGCAAATAAATCACGGTAGGTTTGCCAATCACCGTGCTTTCCAGTTTCCCCATCAACCCATCCGTCGTCCTCCGACATCCTGCTGCCTTTCCAGTTTCCTCCTGCCTTGAATTCGAGACTATAAGTGGGAAGAGCAGCCGGAGAGGTGGAGGGACTTCCATTGCTGCCTTCTGTTGGATGTCGGAGCTCCTACTTCTGGGAAGGAAGGTAGCAGCTTTTTTTGGCTCTCTCTCTATATGGTGGTTAATTTCGTTGCTTGAGGCATCATCCTGTGCTGTTTGAGTAAATGCCAGGGGCCTTTTGCTATGTGCTGCAGCTTACGGTCTTACGGTTTGCTTTTTTGAAAGAAAAAAAAAAGTTTTAGGCGAGGTGCACTTTATTTTTTCTTTTTCTCATGATTCAGTTTAGCTCTGGCTATGCTGAGAGAGGTGTTGATGACGAGCGATCCTTTAGTCTGCAAGCTTAGTTGTATTTTTACGGGTTCTATTTCTCGTTGTTTACTCTTGCGGAAGTGATTCCCTAAGTTGATTGCTTTGTTCTTGGTTCTCATAGTTCAGTTTAAGTCTGGTTATGCTGAGAGAGGTGAGGTGGTGAATGATCCTTTAGTTGATCTCGGCTGAGGTTAATCTGCAAGCTTAGATGTGTTTTTACGTGTTCTATTTCTGCAAGCTTAGATCTCTCCTGAGGTTCAACATTATCTGGTTTTTTTATAGATTTTTGGAGTTATCAATTACAAGTAATAGAGAAATCATATCTTTCACATATAATGTGAATATTTGTGGAATTAATTCATTAATTATAAAATTGAAGATTTCATCTTGATAACGTTATTCCATATGAGGGACTTTCAGTTGTTGTATAAATAACTCATTTGGGAGGTAGAGTAAAACAACATAGTTGACATAGAAAAATACAGTAGTTGAGAGTGAGAGATTTTAGGAGCTTGAAGTAAAATCAGAATGATCTTTTGGTGAGCCCATAGAGAGGTTGAGGAAATTTTTTTAATGTTTAGATCTAAGGCATCATAGGTATTTGAGGAAGATGAACTATAATCACATTATTTTCCTTTCCGATTGTCCTACAGTCATCAACAATTAGTGGTAAACGTGTACCTCATTTGAGCATTTGGCAGCAGATGTTTGTGTCCAAATTGGCTCACACTCTTGCTAAGAATGCTACTTATATAATTGGCGCTGGCTAGTAGATATCTTCTGAATTCTCTCAACCATTTCTACTTTTTTGTTGAGGAACTATTCGGATTTGCATTTTTCCTTGGACGAAAAGTACTATTGTTAATGTTTAGTGCATTCATATTCTTTTGATATTGGATATTTACTGAATTTCTCTCCTATTTTTAAAACTTTCTCATTTTTTAAAACCATCGCACAGAATGGTTCTCATGATTGCTCCTTTGGAATGCTTTGTTTTACTATTATATCCTACTGGTAGTTGTTTGATTCAGTGACATTTCTCCTCGTACAGATTTAATACTGTTCCCCTCTAAAAACAAGAGCACGTCCTGCAACTAAATACTTCTTGAGGATGGTTAGTAATACTTGTAGTCTTACTGGATTCCCTTCAGATGTTACTGCCACTGGCATAACCGAGTTTCTGGAGAGATGCACGGGTGCAGGATCTGTGCTTGCACTTAAGCTAAGACGGCATTCAAAAAATTCAGCCTTATATGTGATCGTGCAGTTTTCCAAAAGAATAGATGCTAGATATTTATGTGCAATGTTCCTAAGATACAATGGTTATGCTTTGACAATTCGCCCGATGGAACGTGACATCATACCTAAACCAAGGAATCCATTATTTGTTATAGAGAATGCGGAAATACATTTTGGCTGTCCACTTTCAGAAAAGAGACTGTCCGTTCTTTGGAGTGTGGCGGGTGTCAAGGTTACATTTGGACATGAGATGAGGAAAATAAATTTTCTCCTGTTCTATGGAAGTCTTGAATATAAGCTTGAGCTTGGTTATGAGAGTATTTGGGAAATCAAATTACATCGATCCGTTGGTCAGCGCTTTCTTGTGTTTCAGGTCTGCTCTTATTGACAATTTTCGTACTGATTCATTTTTCTCTTCCTCGTTCTTACCTGATACTACTTTACATGCTTGCACCAAATTATAGTTGTTTGTATTAGTGTATTTTAGTTTGACATTATTCTCAAATGAATCTGGTCATTTACTCACTCACAGACTATGAACCGTCTCTTGTTAACTTGTGAGCAAAACTGAAAGAAATTTTAATTACAACTAGAAAGGTCCGTCACACAAAGTGTACATCCATTTGGTTAGAGTAATTAGGCTCTATACGGGAGGTCTTTTAAGTCTTGGGTTCAAGACTCACTAAGTTCTAAAAGAAATTAGAAAAGTTCATCTTCATATAGATTTGTGCAACACTATCGGGTGCCATGCGCAGTTTGCTTGCACATATTTTTAATAGGTCCAAATAAAATATGTTTGATCGATTAGCCTAATCTAGCAAAAAACTTTTTGTGCTAGATAATATCACGACCACAAGGTTTGACCCAACCAAGTTATCAAACAACAAACTGCGATAGATTTAAAATAACTCACAAGTTTCTTTATCCGTGTCATTTCATTAAAAACGTTGTGGTTTATTGGGGCATCGAATAGATTTTATTTACCTCTCCGTTGCTTACCTTTAACAACAGAATTATATACTGATGAAGAAGTTTTTATTTAACTGTTAAAACATTGTTGACATTAGGCTTGTTGGTTAGCATTTGCATTACATGGCATAAAGTTTGTTGCTCTAGAGATTTTATTTGTCTCGGAAAAGATTCCCATTGGCATTTAGCCTCTTTTGTTTTTGAAATTTTATGTTCCTTCTAATGTGGACGACAATGACTTAGGTGGTCGCTGCTCCAAAGATCTACCGAGCATCACGTAGTGAACATTCCCTATACGGAAATACTTTGATGAATTATTTCAGGGATCTGCAGGATGAACAGTGCATCAGAACAACAGATTTTAGTCCATCTAGTAGCATTGGACAATCCTGTGCGTTGTGTTTGCAGCTAAAACATGATGATGATCTTCCAAATATTCAAGACTACCTTTTCCATTACAAAGAAGTTGATGGGCGTTATGAGTTGGAGAGTGGCTTTTCTTACTCTGAAAACTTTGAGCTGGTCCCAATTGTCGAGCCCCCAGCAGGGATCAAGGTGCCCTACAGTATTCTATTCAAGATAAATCATCTGGTCCAGAATGGGACTCTTATTGGACCAACACTTGATACAAACTTCTACTCACTGATCTGTCCTTCGCCTTCTATACCTGTTGAATATATTGAACGGGCCTTAGACGTAATGTCTAATTCGAAGACATCCTATTTTTCTCCAGCAAAGTGGTTACGTGATCAATATGTGAAGTTCACAAAATCAAACCGGCGCATAAGCTCACCTTTGATTTCCTTGGATCCTGATTATAGCTTGGTATACGTTCACAGGGTGCAGGTGACCCCTTCCAAAGTGTATTTCTATGGACCTGAGATAAATGTGTCAAATCGCGTTCTACGCCACTACCGCAATGAGATAGATAACTTCCTGAGGGTTTCGTTTGTTGATGAGGACGGGGAAAAGCTTTATTCAGGTGATATCTCATCCCGTGCCAATTGCAGTCGTCAGAATCACACTGAACTTTATTGGAGAATACTGTCGACACTGCAAAATGGTATTACTGTTGGTGACAAAAAATTCGAGTTTCTTGCTTTCTCATCCAGTCAGCTGAGGGACAACTCTGCTTGGATGTTTGCTTCAAACAGCAGGGTTACTGCAAGCAGCATCAGAGCATGGATGGGTGATTTCTGGAATATCAGAAATGTTGCTAAATATGCTGCTCGACTTGGTCAATCCTTCAGCTCCTCGATTGAAACATTATCTGTTGAGCAGGATGAAATTGATTTGATTCCTGACATTGAGCGCGGTAGTTATGTGTTCTCAGATGGTATCGGGAAAATCTCTGCTGAATTTGCAAAAAAAGTGGCCACCAAGTGTGGCATGAAAAGTACTGTTCCATCGGCCTTTCAAATTAGGTATGCTGGCTACAAAGGGGTCGTAGCCATCGATCCAGACTCATGGAAGAAGCTATCGTTGCGGAAAAGCATGTCCAAGTTTGAATCAAAGAATACTAAACTTGATGTCCTTGCATACAGCAAGTATCAACCATGTTTCCTGAACCGTCAAGTGATCACTCTTCTCTCAACATTAGGAGTTCAGGATGATGTCTTTGAGAGGAAGCTAAAGGAGGCCGTAGTTGATTTGGACGCCATTTTAACGGACCCAGAAAGAGCACAGGAGGCAGTTCAGCTTATGTCCCCAGGGGAAACGACCAACGTACTGAGAGAGTTGTTACTGTGTGGCTACAAGCCTGATGCCGAACCGTTCCTTTCGATGATTCTTGAATCTTTTAGGGCTTCGCGTCTACTGGAACTCAGGACAAAGGCTAGGATATTTATCCCGCGGGGAAGAGCAATGCTTGGATGCTTAGATGAAACTAGAACTTTGGAGTATGGCCAGGTCTTTGTTCAAGTTTCTTGCTTTGCTAACTCAATCTTGCGCAGCAGTGGCCTCTTCACGGATGGTGCAGTAGAGCCAAATAAGGATAACATTGTGCTGAAGGGGAAAATTGTTGTTGCTAAAAATCCCTGCCTCCATCCTGGTGATGTCCGTATCCTATCGGCTGTTGATGTTCCTAGTCTGCACCACATGGTTGACTGCGTTGTTTTTCCACAGAAAGGGGAAAGGTAATCCGTGCATACCGTTCTTACTGCTAAATATACCTTTTTTAAAACGAAAAGGAAGGCACAACCGGCCACACTGCCTGCTTTTATTTAGAGAGAATAGAATGTACAAGGTAAGTTTGACAGAATTTGTAGCAGGTTTTGCAGGAATCCTTCAAACTGCTAAATATACCTTGATTTGTACTCTTGTTTTAATGATTACTCTTGGCAGTAAATGACATGATATTTTTTTGAAGACCCCATCCGAACGAGTGTTCAGGGAGTGATTTGGATGGAGATGTCTACTTCGTGTGCTGGGATCCTGAACTGGTACCACCTCGCGTTGCTCGACCTATGGAATATGACGCCGCACCAACTGTGGAACTCGATCACTGCGTTACGAATGAGGTAATAAGTGTTACCTGCAAGTTAACTGGCAATGCGAACCGTTTAGCTTAATTTCCTGTTGCAGGAGGTCATGGAGTACTTCACAGACTACATAGTCAACGAAAGCTTAGGGATCATCGCAAACGCCCACACTGTCTTCGCCGACAGGTCGATGGCGAAGGCTGCGTGCTCGGAGTGCCTGATCCTTTCCAAGCTCTTCTCCATTGCGGTCGACTTCCCCAAGACAGGAGTTCCTGCCCAGATCCCCCGCGAGCTGCACGTCAAGGAGTACCCTGATTTCATGGAGAAGCTAAACAAACCCAACTACGTTTCACGGGGAATCATCGGCAAACTCTACAGAGCCGTCAAGGACCACTCGCCGAAGTCGCCCCACGTCAAGGCCTTCACGAAGCACGTCGCGGTGGCTTCCTACGACCGCGACATGGAAGTCGAGGGCTTCGAGGAGTACATCGACGACGCCTTCTTCTACAAAGGGGAGTACGACTTCAAGCTGGGCAACATCATGGGCTACTACGGGATAAAGTCCGAGGCGGAGGTCATAAGCGGGCACATACTGAGGATGTCGAAGGAGTTCACGAAGAAGAAGGACGGGGAGGCGATCGGAAGGGCGGTGAGGGCGCTGAGGAAGGAGGCGAGGTCGTGGTTCAACGAGAGAAGCACCGGTCGCAGCCAAGATCATGGCGAAGACGAGGAGTACGCGAAGGCATCGGCTTGGTATCATGTGACGTATCACTCGGATTACTGGGGATGCTACAGCGAGGATTTGAATCGGCCACATCTGCTGAGCTTCCCGTGGTGCGTCTACGACAAGCTGGTGGTGATCAAGCAGAAGAATGTGAGCCAGAGGAAGAAGGCGGCTGAGCTGCTGCTGCTGCAGCAAAGATTGAAGAGGTTGCTGACGGTGGGTTGAGGATTTATAAATCTTTTTCTTATCAGGACAAGGCAATTCACGATTACCCCTTGGAAGTGATTATTTTTTTGGAAAAGAAGAAGCTATCAGTTCCGCAGTTAATCTTTTGTTTGCCCTTTATGCCGTGAACCTCTGTTTAGGTTCGTTGTACACTGTGTATTACATCTTCTTTGTTGTAGTATTTATATCCTTTGACGTTAGCCTTAGTTGTACAAGATTATCTTGTTTACTCTCTTTTTTTCTCAACGCTTGTGTGGATATGTAATCTGTATTGATCCTGGGAGGTTGGTTGACACTTTTACTTTTTCTTTTTATTAGAATGTTTATTTTTAGCATTACTTTTTAGTAGAAAACTTTGATTGTTTCTTCTATCCTTTTCCTGGAGATACATATAAATAGATCGTGCTCTGATCGGTCCGAGCATTGTCCGTAAAAATACACTATAGTTTTGGACTGTGCTTAGTCTTGCAAGCTACAGTTTTAGGCCGTGCCAAATACGGTCCGATGGAGCAAATGCTCCACGGTCCACAACTCGAAGATGAACCGTGTCGGTCCGAGTATGACACAATTCGATCGGGCTGACCCGTTGAAAGATATGTGTTGAGCAAGATTTGAAGTCATGCCTTCAGGAAGGCAAATGTTTTAACCATTTCACTATTTTAATATTTTTAAAAATATATTTATTTAATATATATATATATTATTCATGTCGTTCCATTTCGACTCGCAAGCCTCGACATTGAGGCCCGACCCGGTACGGCACTAGGTGCGGGACGTGCCGGGCACGGCCCGAGTCCGTTTACATCTCTAATCAATTATATGTATTAACAGATCTATTTCCTATTCGATTACCTGACAGTTATCAATATCCTTCGTGGTAAACACGTATCTCATTTATAGTGCTCTCTTAAATACGTATCTCATTTGTAGTATTTTTAAAGATTCAGTTGAAGATATAAGTATTTCGCAGCAGATATTTGTACCCAAATCTACTACTTATATAATTTGGCATTGACTAAGCGTCAAACTCCTAAATTCTCTCTACCATTACTTCTTTTTTTTTGGAACTATTCGGAGTTGCCATTTTTACATGGACGATGATAAGTGTAGAGTGAGATTTATTATTTTGCCTAAGGGTAGCTATGTAATATTAATTTTATAAAGGATCTAGTTATAAAAAATTACATATAAATGTTTAAATTTTTTATATAAAATTTATTTGGATGTTGTTTGGTTAATCAAATAGTTGAATTAAATTAAAATCAAGATGAACCACTAAACCGGTTCAATTAAACCGAACATGATTAATCAGAGTTAGATCAAACCGCTCCGATCCTTTAGCTTAAATCAATCAACGGTTGAGATTTAATGCTCGGGATTAACCAGAGTTAAAGCTTAAACGGTGGCCGGTTTAATTGGTCGAATCAACTCGTCTTCTTCCTCGCGCGAGCACTTCTTCCTCCTCGAACGAACAGCGACGGGCGACGATTCCCTCTCCTTCCCGCCGACGTTCCGGACACCCCAAGCCGAATATTTCGGCGAAAGTTTGGCCACAGCTTCAGGTGAGCCTTCCGAACCATTTGGAATCATAAAATTAGATTTTTGGAATCGAAACGAGGGAGAAAACGCTGGTCGTGCGGGGCGACGGCGAGAATAGCGTCGGCGGACGCTTGCTCCTTCGACGAAAATTAGTATTATTAATCTCCAGTGCGTTCATATATCAATGGGGTAGTAAATTATGCTTCTTACATAAAGATAAAGCCAACGTTTGATCCTTTCTGGACATAGGAGTTATTCCTGAACTGCCCAGCCTTACTCAAAGCGAAACAGATGTTAAATTTTTGTTACTGGACTGGATGTAAGATGATGCCATTGAAAAGCACTCAGATTTTATACCACTTGCTGCTTGTAAAGGGTGTTGTATCTCCACTGCATCACTAGTTGTGTATACAATGTTACGCAGTATGATGCTTTCTCTCCAGTTTTCCAAATATGGTAACTTGGAAGTCATTAATTATTGTATTCACAACTTTGATTTAATACCCTGAACTTCTCCATTACGAAACCACAGATTAAGGAGAAAAATAACTTCGTTGAGGGGACATGCAGTCGCTCCGTATTTATTTTTTTTCTATTTTTCAATAACCTGATGTTCTTATTCCTTTTTTCTAATTTGCTATTCTGGTCCACTTGTATATTTTGATTTCATTATACTTCTTGTAAAATTCTGTTGATATTGGATATTTACTGAATTTCTCTCCTATTTTTAAAACTTTCTCATTTTTTAAAACCATCGCACAGAATGGTTCTCATGATTGCTCCTTTGGAATGCTTTGTTTTACTATTATATCCTACTGGTAGTTGTTTGATTCAGTGACATTTCTCCTCGTACAGATTTAATACTGTTCCCCTCTAAAAACAAGAGCACGTCCTGCAACTAAATACTTCTTGAGGATGGTTAGTAATACTTGTAGTCTTACTGGATTCCCTTCAGATGTTACTGCCACTGGCATAACCGAGTTTCTGGAGAGATGCACGGGTGCAGGATCTGTGCTTGCACTTAAGCTAAGACGGCATTCAAAAAATTCAGCCTTATATGTGATCGTGCAGTTTTCCAAAAGAATAGATGCTAGAGATTTATGTGCAATGTTCCTAAGATACAATGGTTATGCTTTGACAATTCGCCCGATGGAACGTGACATCATACCTAAACCAAGGAATCCATTATTTGTTATAGAGAATGCGGAAATACATTTTGGCTGTCCACTTTCAGAAAAGAGACTGTCCGTTCTTTGGAGTGTGGCGGGCGTCAAGGTTACATTTGGACATGAGATGAGGAAAATAAATTTTCGCCTGTTCTATGGAAGTCTTGAATATAAGCTTGAGCTTGGTTATGAGAGTATTTGGGAAATCAAGTTACATCGATCCGTTGGTCAGCGCTTTCTTGTGTTTCAGGTCTGCTTTATTGACAATTTTCGTACTGATTCATTTTTCTTTTCCTCGTTCTTACCTGATACTACTTTACATGCTTGCACCAAATTATAGTTGTTTGTATTAGTGTATTTTAGTTTGACATTATTCTCAAATGAATCTGGTCATTTATTCACTCACACAGACTATGAACCATCTCTTGTCAACTTGGCGAGCAAAATCGAGTGAAATTATAATTATAGCTAGAAAGGTCCACCTCCATATAGATTTGTGCAACACTATCTGGTGCTGTGAGCAGTTTGCTTGGACAAACTTTTGATATGTCTAAATAAAATATGTTTAATCTATTAGGCTGATGTAGCAAAAACATTTTGTGCTAGATAATATCACGACCACAAGGTTTGAACCAACCAACTTATCAAACAACAAACTGCGACAGCTTTAAAAACTAACAAGTTTCTTTATCAGTGTCATTTCATAAAAACATTGTTGATTGATGGGACATCGAATAAGATTTTATTTACCTCTCTGTTGCGTACCTTTTAGCAACAGAATTATATACCGATGAAGAGGTTTTTATTTAACTGTTAAACATTGTTGACATTAGGCTTGTTGGTTAACATTTGTATTACTTGACATATAGTTTGTTGCTCTAGATCTTTTATTTGTCTTGTAAAAGATCCCTGTTGTTAATTTTGAAATTTTATGTTTTTTCTAATGAGGATGACAATGACTTAGGTGGTGGCAGCTCCAAAGATCTACCTAGCATCACGTAATGAACATTCCCTATACGAAAATACTTTGATGAATTATTTCAGGGATCTGCAGGATGAACAGTGCATCAGAACAACAGATTTTAGTCCATCTTGTAGCATTGGACAATCCTGTGCGTTGTGTTTGCAGCTAAAACATGATGATGATCTTCCAAATATTCAAGACTAATTTTTCCATTACAAAGAAGTTGATGGGCGTTATGAGTTGGAGAGTGGCTATTCTTACTCTGAAAACTTTGAGCTGGTCCCAATTGTCGAGCCCCCAGCAGGGATCAAGGTGCCCTACAGTATTCTATTCAAGATAAATCATCTGGTCCAGAATGGGACTCTTATTGGACCAACACTTGATACAAACTTCTACTCACTGATCTGTCCCTGCCCTTCTATACCTGTTGAATATATTGAACGGGCCTTAGACATAATGTCCAATTCGGAGACATCCTGTTTTTCTCCTGCAAAGTGGTTATGTGATCAATATGTGAAGTTCACAAAATCAAACCGGCGCATGAGCTCACCTTCGATTTCCTTGGATCCTGATTATAGCTTGGTATACGTTCACAGGGTGCAGGTGACCCCTTCCAAAGTGTATTTCTATGGACCTGAGATAAATGTGTCGAATCGCGTTCTACGCCATTACCGCAATGAGATAGATAACTTCCTGAGCGTTTCGTTTGTTGATGAGAACCGGGAAAAGCTTTATTCAGGTGATATCTCATTCCGTTCCTTTTGCAGTCGTCAGAATCGCACTGCACTTTATTGGAGAATACTGTCGACACTGCAAAATGGTATTACTGTTGGTGACAAAAAATTCGAGTTTCTTGCTTTCTCATCCAGTCAGCTGAGGGACAACTCTGCTTGGATGTTTGCTTCAAACAGCAGGGTTACTGCAAGCAGCATCAGAGCGTGGATGGGTGATTTCAGGAATATCAGAAATGTTGCTAAATATGCTGCTCGACTTGGTCAATCCTTCAGCTCCTCGATTGAAACATTATCTGTTGAGCAGGATGAAATTGATTTGATTCCTGACATTGAGCGCGGTGGTTATGTGTTTTCAGATGGTATCGGGAAAATCTCTGCTGAATTTGCAAAAAAAGTGGCCACCAAGTGTGGCATGAAAAGTACTGTTCCATCGGCCTTTCAAATTAGGTATGCTGGCTACAAAGGAGTCGTAGCCATCGATCCAGACTCATGGAAGAAGCTATCGTTGCGGAAAAGCATGTCCAAGTTTGAATCAAAGAATACTAAACTTGATGTCCTTGCATACAGCAAGTATCAACCATGTTTCCTGAATCGTCAAGGGATCACTCTTCTCTCAACATTAGGAGTTCAGGATGATGTCTTTGAGAGGAAGCTAAAGGAGGCCGTAGTTGATTTGGACGCGATTTTAACGGACCCAGAAAGAGCACAGGAGGCAGTTCAGCTTATGTCCCCAGGGGAATCGACCAACGTACTGAGAGAGTTGTTACTGTGTGGCTACAAGCCTGATGCCGAACCGTTCCTTTCGATGATTCTTGAATCGTTTAGGGCTTCGCGTTTACTGGAACTCAGGACAAAGGCTAGGATATTTATCCCACAGGGAAGAGCAATGCTTGGATGCTTAGATGAAACTAGAACTTTGGAGTACGGCCAGGTTTTTGTTCAAGTTTCTTGCTTTGGTAATTCATTCTTGCGCAGCACTGGCCTCTTCGAGGATGGTGCAGTAGAGCCAAATAAGGATAACATTGTGCTGAAGGGGAAAATTGTTGTTGCTAAAAATCCCTGCCTCCATCCTGGTGATGTCCGTATCCTATCGGCTGTTGATGTTCCTAGACTGCACCACATGGTTGACTGCGTTGTATTTCCACAGAAAGGGGAAAGGTAATCTCTGTATACCGTTCTTACTGCTAAATATACCTTTTTTAAAATGAAAAGGAAGTAAGGCACACAACCGTCCACACTGCCTGCTTTTATTTAGAGAGAATAGAATGTACAAGGTAAGTTTGACAGAATTTGTAGCAGGTTTTGCAGGAATCCTTCAAACTGCTAAATATACCTTGATTTGTACTCTTGTTTTAATGATTACTCTTGGCAGTAAATGACATGATATTTTTTTGAAGACCCCATCCGAACGAGTGTTCAGGGAGTGATTTGGATGGAGATGTCTACTTCGTGTGCTGGGATCCTGAACTGGTACCACCTCGCGTTGCTCGACCTATGGAATATGACGCCGCACCAACTGTGGAACTCGATCACTGCGTTACGAATGAGGTAATAAGTGTTACCTGCAAGTTAACTGGCAATGCGAACCGTTTAGCTTAATTTCCTGTTGCAGGAGGTCATGGAGTACTTCACAGACTACATAGTCAACGAAAGCTTAGGGATCATCGCAAACGCCCACACTGTCTTCGCCGACAGGTCGATGGCGAAGGCTGCGTGCTCGGAGTGCCTGATCCTTTCCAAGCTCTTCTCCATTGCGGTCGACTTCCCCAAGACAGGAGTTCCTGCCCAGATCCCCCGCGAGCTGCACGTCAAGGAGTACCCTGATTTCATGGAGAAGCTAAACAAACCCAACTACGTTTCACGGGGAATCATCGGCAAACTCTACAGAGCCGTCAAGGACCACTCGCCGAAGTCGCCCCACGTCAAGGCCTTCACGAAGCACGTCGCGGTGGCTTCCTACGACCGCGACATGGAAGTCGAGGGCTTCGAGGAGTACATCGACGACGCCTTCTTCTACAAAGGGGAGTACGACTTCAAGCTGGGCAACATCATGGGCTACTACGGGATAAAGTCCGAGGCGGAGGTCATAAGCGGGCACATACTGAGGATGTCGAAGGAGTTCACGAAGAATAAGGACGGGGAGGCGATCGGAAGGGCGGTGAGGGCGCTGAGGAAGGAGGCGAGGTCGTGGTTCAACGAGAGAAGCACCGGTCGCAGCCAAGATCATGGCGAAGACGAGGAGTACGCGAAGGCATCGGCTTGGTATCATGTGACGTATCACTCGGATTACTGGGGATGCTACAGCGAGGATTTGAAGCGGCCACATCTGCTGAGCTTCCCGTGGTGCGTCTACGACAAGCTGGTGGTGATCAAGCAGAAGAAGATGAGCCAGAGGAAGAAGGCGGCGGTTGACGTGCTGCTGCTGCAGCGAAGATTGAAGAGGGCTCTGACGGTGGGTTGAGGATTTATATGTATCTTTCTTATCAGGCCAGAACAATGCACACTTTGCAGCATGAATAGTAATGTGGGTGCGAGTTTTGTTGTTATTTTTGTGTTAATAGTAATAAGTATAAGTCGTTATTAGTATCGTAAAATATCTGCATTTGATGTTATCGAGATTCTACTCGAAATAAATATTTCCTCATACCACATGAAGCAGCATCTCTCCATTTTAAACATGCAAGTCGCGCACAAAACCTGACAAACTAAAAAGAATCAAAATGCTTTGGTTAAATCCATACATGCACGCCATGAAGGTGCGGCAGGAGCCTTACAATTAGTCGATTAATTAATCGTCAAGACGTACACATACTGCTTCACATATCAAACTTAATTTTTTTCATCGGCTGTTACCGCCGCAGATCTCATGAATCCTTTATGGTCTTCATTACATTGATTCTATTCATTCTGTCTTACTCTGTAATACTTCCAGAACACCGTATTTGTATGACTATACGAAACAGAGGGCTCTGTTTGATCCCAAAAAAAACAAGAAATGGGAAAAAAAGTCAGAAATAACACCAAGCTCTTCATTGACATTTACATTTCAGAATTGCTTCAAGTCCAGTAGTTCTACAACAAGTCAGAGTAGGGTTTTACAATGCAAAAAATTATCGAGCTCAATGCTGGCGATACATCAGATTGATCCAAGAAAATCGCCTGCTAGGGTTGCCAACATTTGGAAATCTCTGTCAGATTCCAACCACTTCAACCCGAGGACCTTGAACCTGATCATGGTGTCCTTCTCAAGTTTAGCATGCTTATCATTCAGAAACATTGGGTTCTCCCCGCCAACAAACTTGTAATCTCTCATTGTCCTCTCTGAAAGAAAAATGTTAGCAATCGGTCCAGACTTGAGAAATATGCCATGCTTCAGAATCTTGTCCACGGTCCCGACCAAAATCTCGCCCTTGGCGGGTTTGAAGGTGATGCAGCTGAAGGTCACAGGGAAAAGAACATCCCCTGACAGTTCGCGAACCTTTCCTTCACCGACTGAGTTCAATGTAGTAACTGCTACAATGTATCCATGCTCCTTTGATGCCTTCTTGTTAGCAACTTCTTCCATAAGACGAAGAATAATAGCCTTGTGGAGTACAAGTCCTTTGGCATCAAGTTGTTCAGGTGAAATTATCACATTCCAGGGCATTTCTACTTCCATGAAAACCATGGCTACTCCCTATCAGAAACAAAGAAAAGAATGTTAAAGCGCAATGTGAAACTTCTGCCAGGAGTGGTACAGAAATAACTACTAAAGTTCAGCAGATTCTGCATGACAACTGACCGGACTCTATGACAGCCTAAAGCTATAATCTTTGTTAAAACAACCATCAACAGATAATAAAGACATTCTATTCTATTGCCATTCATTTTAAAGGAAACGAAGGTAACAAGTAGTACCGACATATATTGGGGTTTTTGAAATTCATCATAAGATCAAATACAGGATTGGTTTTTTTCGCTCATGTTTCAAAAATGCCTAGGCACAACAAGTTACTATTGCTGCTATATTAGGGCCCTGATTTTCAATCATTAGAAGAAAACTAGAAATGGCAAGACGAGGGAAGATGAGGCAGTTGACACAGAATATGTCATGTTCTGAACACTGAATGAATCAATTGGAAATTTTTTGAAAGAATACCCTTCTATGATCTAACTCTCTCCATGTCTCAAGTTAATTATAAGATAGACAAATTTGCTTGATTAGCAGTCAACTTCGTGATATTTCAAAGAAAGCAGATGCATAAAAGGATTCTTTTTTATGCACAGGAAATTAGTCTTGGAGGAAAAGTATTATCTTGGCTACATGAATGGACCACAAAAATGACACCTTATTATAAACGGTAGACAGATTTTTCATTCCAACGACGAGAGGGAAGAAGATGAAAAAAAAGACACAAACAACAAGATGATGTGGTGAACATATTCTATTCCCTAAAGGGCGGCAGAGACGCAAGGTGCTTGCAAGCGAATCAAGATACCCACATCTGCAAACCCACAAGACGTATTTGCATCTTCAGAGATATTTTACAAGATTATCAGCATGATGCTTGATTTAACTTACAAAAAAGAAAAAAACTTGCAAATGTATTCATCCTACAGGGTGAGAAATCGTATCCCACATAGCTCGCACTTAACGAAAGCAAGCACTTCGGAAGAGGGAAAGAATATATTTTTACCTTCTCTCCGCTGGCGAATACGCACACCGTCGACGTCTCCGGATCTGGTCGCCGCTGCCTGAGTTCCCAATGGGACGAGAACCCTGCGCCTCCAAAAGAAAAATCCCTCTTTTTCTTAAAACTTCGCATTCACCGCTCCCGCCCGGTGTCGCTTTCTCTCCTCTCTCCTTGAACCTTCACCCTAACTCCGCTACCGCTCCCCCTTTCTGGGTCTTTCGTCCTAGGGTTTGCCTTCATCTCCGAATCCTCTTTACTTCCCCTCCGAACGAGTCGAACGGCTTGCTGTTTTAGGGATCTTCTTGCCAAGTCAGACCTTTCTTTTTTACTTTTTATTTATTTTAAACAGCTTGAAGGTGACACGTCAGCACCACCTTCCACCATCGGACTGCGGCGCCTCCGCCGTCCGCCGCGACACGCCGCGATCTAGCCGGACGAATCGTCGGACGCCGCTCCCCCTCCTAACTCCTCCCGGTACGCCAGTGCCGCCGCCGCGAGGCCAGACCAATAGCGACGAAGTGGGCGGACGGCACCAAACCACATCCTTCGGCTGCGTGAACAGGGGAGTGCTCTGGCTTGCTCCTGCCGGAGATCCAACTCCTGCGTTAACCCCGGGCCTCGCGGTGTGGCAGGTGGTCGGCATGTTGCCGTCTCTCCTCCTCGGCCTCCGCCACCGACGTGTACGAGTGGATCACCGGTGTGATCGCCCACCAGGGGAAGCAGGAAGGGGCCCGTGGTTCACCAACTTGCACTGCGTCGAAACCGCCGATCCCCCTCCAACCTGGAACACCTCCTCGACGGCATCTTCGTCGCCGATTAATAGCCCTGGCGCCGACCTCCAGGACCCCGAGCCTCGTCTTCCACTCCCTCGTCAAGCTCGTCCACGAGCGACTCCTCCCAGTGCTCGCTGACGCTACCGCGCGCCGCTCGGCGATCGATATCCAGGACGTGCTGCTCTGCCTGACGTTCGACAATGTGTGCATTGATCGCCTTCGGCACCGACCTCGGCTGCCTCCGACAGGGGCTACCGAAGACCCCCGTTGCAAAGGGCTTCGAGGAAGCGACCTAGGCCACCCTCATGCGCTCACCATATCGACGAGTTCGCCTACGACGTGATACGGAGGAGGAAAGAAGAGCTCTCACTGGCCGCGGTAGCCGGCGGGGAGGAAGATGGCCTGTGTTCTCGCAACTGAAGGACGAGGACGGCGAGGTGTACTCCGACGAGTTCATGAAGGACAAACGCATCAACTTCGTACTCGCCGGCCGGGACAATGACAAAAGAAAAAAAAATTAGTTTCCTTTGCTTCCAACAAAAATACGATTAATATTCCCCAAGGTTTATTAATTAATAGACTCTATTACATCAATAATATGCCTAACTATATCTACTTTTTTAAGTAACAACTACGAACGTCTCCTGAAAGACTTCCAAGCATTCTATTAATTGAAAAAAAAAGGTTATTAAACGAGAAATTACGTGCTTGTTAATTTGGTGCAGACTTTGAACATGTATAGCTCGTGAGTCCCTATTAGGATTAATTAATTAATTATGACCTCTTCAAAACTTGGTTAGTTATTGACGGAGTCAACAAGCGTACCGATTAAACTTAGTTGACGGTTCATTAAATTCCTCTCCTCGCAGTCAACCGATGTTTTCGAACTTTCGACGACCGGTCAACTTAAATTGTTGATTGATTTTACAGTTCGCTGGCTACTCTGATTAATTTTTAAGTCAGCATTATACTTAAGTAAATTATTTTGTACCAAACATATAAATTAAGATGCAGCATGCTTGCTGCTTTTGCTTTTTCTTTGTTCAAAGTTTTACGGGATTGACGATCAAAAGTTATAAATACACGTAGTTGGAACAGTTTGCTATTTATTAAAAGCCCGCATAATGCTGACCGCTGATAGAGTCAGGTCTTAAATGAGCCAGCTATTCTTTCTTATCTGCCATTGAAGCAGTGGTTAGAGTTAGATAAATACTATTGAACTTTGAAGGCTTCGAGTAGCAGGCAGCAAACGCGGACCAAGTCAATCAGATGTACATTACTTGGTCATCCACAGTTTTCCTTTATTTCTGATATATACATGTTGCAGCAAAGTTTTACCTGCAGATCCACCACCCAAGTTTGAGCCAGCTACTCCTCCTTATCTGCCATCGAAGCAGTGGTTAGAGTTAGATAAATACTTTGAACTTTGAAGGCTTCGAGTAGCGGGCAGCAAACGCAGACCAAGTCAATTAGATGTACATTTCTTAGTCATCCACAGTTTTCCTTTATTTCAGATATATACATGTTGTTGCAGCAAAGTTTTACCTGCAAATCCACCGCCCAAGTTTGTGTCTGTGAATTGTCATAAAAATTAATTCCAGTTCTGATCGTATATATATTTCACCTGGTGGTGTTAAAGAAAGGGAATCAGCATATACCAAATTGCAATTTACTTCTGGTTTAATCATCAACTCTGTAACTTTGTACATCGAATCATTAATCGCAACCAAAACTCTGGTGTGTAGTTCTACGTGTGTGTATCTACAGATTGAGAATTCAAAATGATCTTTTTAGCTCCCTAATGTCCACTGTTTCGATGCACTCTGAGCTCTCCCTGTATCGATTCAGAAGCTTCAGCAGATCGCCAGCCTTCTCCTTCGTCGCCGCACCGCAGCCGACCTGCAGCAGCAGCAGCAGCTTCTGGAAAGCCCCCACCTCGAGGGCCTCCACCGCGCACCCTCCCTTCCTGTGATCATTCTTGCAGAGCTTCCAGAGCCCCGAGACGGCGAACTCCGTGGCGAGGTCGGACACCCGGATCAGCTTCTTCACCAGAGCCGGCACCACCAGGGCGTGTCCCGACGCCACTTCCCTCCCCCGGGCGCAGCCCAGGATGCCTTCGAGCACCCCCAACGCCTTCTCGCACATGCTCCTCTCCGAGTCGGCGACGATCTCGAGGAGCAAGGGGATGATCCCCATCTCCACGAACCTCGCCGCGGTCCTCTCGCCGGAGGCGACCAGGTAGAACGCGGCCACCATCGCCGCCTTCGTGGTCCGCGGTGATATGGGCTTCTCGATCAGCTTCACCAGCGCCTCGATCAGCCCGTCCGTTCTGGCGATCGCGTCGGTTCGCTGCTGAGGCACGGAGGCGACGAGCTCTTTCAAGACCATGGCGGCGTTGAGCCGGCCTTCCATGTCCGACGACTTCAGAGCGGAGACAATGGCGTCGAGGGACTTGGGCATCGCGAGATGCCGGCAAGAGTCGTCGTCGAGGGGGAAGAATGTGGCCAATGCCGAGATGATCTCCTCCTCGACGCCTGCCGTTCTGCTGCCGACGTATGATTCACCGGCCAATTCGCTTAAACAGGTGGAGAGCACGCGGCTGGCGCCGGCCGAGACAATGCACCTGCGGTTGCGCTCGCTCTCCCTTCCCAGAGCCTTCAGCTTCCGGACCAATTCCCGACACCGAGCGTCGTCACGGCGGCGAGCGCTGACGCTGACATCAGACAGCAGGTCGGAGACCTGCTCGGCGGTCACCGGGATCCGCGGCGTCGGAATCCGCTCGACGCCAAGGGAGCGGTGGGCGACGCACCAGTCCTGGATCATCCGCCGGATGGCGTGGTTGGGGACGAGGTCGGCGCCGGCGAGGGCTTGGTTGGTGAGGGGGCAGGTGGAGTTCCCGAGCTCGAGCCAGGCCTCGATGCTCTGGCGGTCGTAGGTGATGCCGGTGGGCAAGGTGACCGGGTCCTTCATGAGGTCCAGCGATATCGGGCAGCGGAAGGCGACGGGTATCGGCAAGTCTGCGGCCGGCACGCCTTTGCCGACCGGAATTCTCTTGACGGAGGGGGATCTGGAGGAGGATGATCTCTGCGCCGCCATTCGAGCAGCAGGAGTAGCCATGGCTCGCGATTGAGGATTTATCTGTTCCAGAAATCAATCGAATGCCTGATGTATCGCCTTATTATTCAGGAGGAGGATGAGGAAGAAGAGGATTAATGGTGAGAGCGGAGAAGGAAGAAGAACCATATATATGTGCATACGCCTGAGAAGATTGAGAGAGGGAAAGGGCGTGAGCTTTGAACGTTGAACGTTGAAGGTTGAAGTTTGAACGCGGTAATATAAGTAAAGCCGCGAAGAGAGAAGCGGTATCAGGGGTTTGACCCGTTGGAAGGGGGGCTTTGACTTTGACATGTAGCGAAGCGAAGTCACAGGAGTCGGTGGAAATGATGGCCTAATTGATCAATAGAAAACTACGTTTGCGTCGGCTCGATCGATGCCCACACGCATGTCGGCATTATAAATCCAAAATGCATGCAAAAATCCAGTTGTTTTTAAGTAGCTAATTTTAAATTTAACTGGTCGGTTGATTTGACTGTTGAACTCTCAGCACATTCAAAACGGAAAAAAAACAATATTTGCAAGTTTTTTGTTTCACTGTTTCGATGACTTTGAGAGATTAATTAACATCGAAGTAATTTACACGTTATTAATTATTTTATGATAGTTTTTTCTTTATAAAAGTGCAGGGGGGAGACTGGGTCGGCGTTCATCGCTTTATGAAATATATAATTATAATTATCGTACCATGTACCTCAACATAATTTCATTTCATCTCCCTGATAAATACCAAGAAACATCGCAATTATTGTACCATATACCTCACCGTAGTTTCATTTCATCTCCCAAATTGTGAACGATATAAATTTAAAATGTGAAAGTAAACAAAACACCAAATAATAATAAAGGATATAAATTTAAAATGTGAAAGCAAACAAAACACCAAATAATAATAAAGAAGAAAAAAAATATTCAGTACTGATAAAACTCTTACACCGATCTTTCATACTTTAAATGTCAAATATTCTACTCTCAGTTATAATATTTAATTTTTTTTAATTACGAAACTTAAATCATTTTCGATTTCTCTTGGATTCTTCTTAGAACTTTATACAGTGAGAATTCTAAAAGACACTGCTCATTTAAGGTGTGTCGTTTAGATAAATATTAATCGGACAAATATCCTTTCATTAGATATCTATATTGTACTATAGTATCTATTTTTCATTTAGTGTTACAGTATATTCTATCTAGCATCACATAACACTCTTATTTAGGAGTGTAATAATATAAGTATTTTCCTTTAATAATTTTATTGATAAGATACTTACCTTTGTAGTAGTATTTAATTAAAATCTACTTAATAAAATTATTATTATTATTTAGAATTACTCTCCCCTCGTAACCCTACTTTCTTCTGACATCCATCCGAAAGCGAAACCATGGATGGCTTGCCACCTCCGCCGCTGGCGGAAGGAGCGACCTTCACGCGCTAACCTCGCAGCGCAGCTGAGTGATCGACCGCACCTTGCGCCAGCATTTGCCCTTCCTTCTGATCCCAATCTCCCTTCCTTAAACAGAGTTCAGAAGTTGGAGAGAAGCGAGATTCCAGAAGCAGGTTAGGGATTGTTCCATCATCGCTTTGGTCTCCGTACCCCTTTGTTGTGCGGTAAGTTCCAAGAAGTTAGTCTAATTCTGTCTTTTTCTTAATCATCCATATTTATATCAGGCGAAAACAGCAAAGAGTTTCTCTTTACAACTTACATTATATCCATTGGGTAATTTGGGGACTATTGCATTGTTTGCTTAATGATTGGTATCAGTAAACTGTAGATTTTATCGATGGATCTTTTTTTTGGGTTAGTTTTTGTTTCACCGTATTAGTTTCTGTGGTTGACAGCGTTGGTGATATAAATTCAACATTGTCTGAAGTTCCATAAAAAATCGCAAAGAGTGTTTTTTAAAGGCTCGAGTTTAGTGCATAAATAGATCGTTTAATAATTTGGGACCATTGTCTTGTTGGTTCAATAATTGATATCAGTAAATTGTATGTTTTTGTTATTGGGCTGTGTTGGCCATTTTCTTTATCATGCTTCTGATGACATTTATAGTTCCCCATTGCTGATTAATAGATTTTACTCTTGGTATTTGTCATTTGTTAAATTTCTGTTCTTATCAAGTAGATATTACTCATAACCAGAAATAGAAAACGGCGAAAGATGAAGATATTCAGCCTCTAGTCTGCGACAATGGAACTGGGATGGTTAAGGTACAATTTGAAGAATTTAACAATAATATCAACAATCAATCTATTGTAATTTCCGTCGAGCATCTTTGTTGATGCTAATATTTGAAATATGAAACATGCTACTGCCTTCCTCCTTCTCTTTACAATAGATTGAACTCCATTTCAGATGGAAACAATGTAAAGTTCAGTAATCTTTTCGTCTTTTCTAGGCTGGTTTTGCTGGAGATGATCCTCCAAGGTCCGTTTCCCAAGCATCGTTGGTCGACCACGACACACTGGTGTCATGGTGGGCATAGGCAAGGAAGATGCATACGTTGGGATGAAGTTCAATCAAAACTAGGTATTTCTCAACCCCAAAGCCAACCGTGAGAAGATGACTCGGATCATGTTCGAGACCTTCAATGCTCCAGCTATCTCTTTATGCTAGTGGTCGCACAACAGGTAATCTGTCCTTCACTTAGAATGCATCAACGATTTGATGTCTATTTCCACGAATGCAACATATAGATAAATAAGATTAACTGAGCAATTGGCCGGATTCATAGTATAACAGTTTAGAGCTTAATATTAGTAAACCCTACATTCCGATCAGCTGTCCATAAACTTTATAACGCTGTTTATACAAGTTTTGTTCAATTAAACAGTGGCTTGAATTTGTGCTACAATTATTCATATTTACTAGTTGACCTATTTGTGTTGAACATTTATGATACTCGATTGAAACATTTAAGCATAAACATTTAAGCATATACTCTGAATATTGAAAGAATCCATTAGTTGCCTCTTTTGCAAATTTTATCAATCTAGATATGTACAACATTATCCTTGATTGACTAGTAATGTAAACATATGCAGGCACTGTGCTCTAGTGGTGGTGTCAGCCACATAGTCGGGTTGTGCCGTCCACCGGCGGCACAAGCCCAACGCATGACCTAACAAAGCGAGTCACGCCTCAAGCTGCAGTTGCATGTTGTGCTGGGTTGCAACGTTGCGGCCCAATGATATGACATGAGTCGGCACCGTGCCTGGCACACGACTTGCAAAACACGACATCAAGTCATTGTGCTGGAATCCCCGCATTGCGTCGTGCATCCGGTGCACCTTGTATGTCGTGTTGAAGGCTCCAGCAAACACGCCAACATGATCATCGCTTTGGAAGTCTCCAATGAACACGCCAACACGGTCACTGCTTCAGAAGTCTCCAACGAAAGCACCCGGTCACCGCTTTGGAAGCCTCCAACAAACATGCCAGGTCTTTTTCTTGCAAACTGACCATTTTACCTTATGTTATTTTTGAAGGCCATTTTGGTCATTTTCTCATACATTTCATTTACCAAAATACCACTCATAATCCGTATAATTACTCCTCTCATCCTCAATTTATTTACCTTATAAAATCTAAAAATTAATTATTCCAATTATTTTGTTGTCTTAATGTTTAATTTTGTTGATTTAATTATTTTTTTCTATAGTTCTCTTAGTCTTAATATTTTATTGTGTCAATATTGATCTAGTATTTTACTGATTTAATTATGTCTCCTCCCTTAGTCTCTTTCTTTTTCTTAGTTTTTTAAAATGACAGATAACAACAATAGCTATAATTACCAATATTTTACTGGTTCATAAGAAATTGATTCTAATCCTTCTAATTCTATACAGAATAGTAATACTCCAACTCCTATAGGGCTGACCTCCAATATTAGTAGTTCTATGCAGAATAGTAATACTTCTTCAACTCCTATAGGGCTGACCTCCAATATTAGTACTGATATTTCTTTCATTGATGATAATACAACCACACAAAAATGTTTTTTAAATATAAATTCTAGCACTTTAACAATATTTAGATATAATATTTATATTGCTAGAAAAGAATTAATAAAATTTATAATTGGAAATAAAAAAAAATTTCTTGGTTGAAAGTCTTTCTTATTAATTTTTAATTATAAATTTTATTAATTCTTTTCTAGTAATATCAATATTATATCTAAATATTGTTAAAGTACCAAAATTTATGTTTAAAAGTTGTTGAGCAGCTGAAAATTCAATTATTACGACTTCTAATATGTCTATTTGAATGTATTCATTTATTATGACTTCTAATATGTTGAATGTCCGGTTTCTCCTTTTGAGCTAGTAGAAAATAATTATTTTGCATACATCAGGCTATTTCAATATTATCAACTATTAATAGTTCAAATTCTTACTGTATCGCACTACTTTTTTTTCTAGTAGTAAAATCAGATTTGTGTTCAATTACAGTTGTATTACCATCGATGAAAGGAATATCCATATTCGCATTATAGGTCAACCCTGAAAAAGTATTATTATTCTGCATAGAATTAGAAGGATTAGAATCAATTTCTTGTGAACTAGCTATCATTGTTATATGTCATTTTAAAAAGCTAAGAGAAAAAAGCTAAGAGAAAAAGAATGAGATTAAGGAAGGGAGGAAACATAATTAAATCAGTGAAATGTGAGCTACCTAATGGGCAAGTTATCACCATCGGCTGAATGATTCTGCTGCCCTGAAGTCCTTTTCCAGCCATCGATGATAGGATGGAAGCTTCTGGCATTCATGAAACCACTTATAACTCACGACCTGGATATCAAAAAGGATTTGCATGGTAGCATTATTCTGAGTGGTGGCATTGCTGATAGGATGAGCAAGGGAGATTACGTCATTGGCACCTCCCAGCATGAAGATCAAGGTGTTTTTGGCTTCCCTGAGCACTTTCCATCAGGTATGTAACACGCTCCTAATTTGTAACTTCACAAAAATCCTTTTTGGTCTCCTCTTGAGCATGCCCTGGGACTAAATTACTGTTCCTTGCAGATGTAGATCGCAGAAACAAAATATTTTCGATGAGTCCGGTCCCTTCTCAATTGTGCATAGAAAGTGCTTCTAAATGTTCTCCGTCGTCAGTGATAAGAAGTGAGCTGATCAGATACACCAGTTAATGTAATCTTGTAATATTGGCCATGATGGTTCCAAGTATTATGTAATCTTGTAATCTTGGCCATGATGGTCCCAAGTATAAACTTTTCGAGTTAATAGTATTGGTTAATAGTAATTTTGTTTACCAAATTGTATCCGATACGGTATTCTGGATAAGAGAATTCTTGTTCATTTTTGGAGTTAGTAGTATCAGGTGTTCTTGTTCATCGATGGAGTTAATAGTATCGGATAAAGAGTATTTTTGTTTATCTTTGGAGTTAATAGTATCAAATAAGAGTACTAATGAGTTGTATCTTTTCCTAAAATTTAATGATGAATGCCACATGTTTCCACCTAATATTTAGATTCAACTTTTATCAATATATTGGAATCCAAAACCATTTACTTATTTTCCTCTGCAAAATAAAATTCAGATGTTAATAACATATGATTTGGATGAAATTTAAATCATTTATTGAGCTAAATTGTGATAATAAAAAATATCCCATGGCCGTAATGAAGTTACCCTATTTAATAACCCAATATCATAAACCCTAATAAACCCCGACTATAAACCCGCCCCAAAACCCCTTCAAATCTCCCCACCAAGCCTCAGTCGAACCTTCCAACTCCATGGCCGGCGACTGCTCTCGAGTTATTCGCGATAGGGAAGAACGGCGGCACGACACGCGTCAGCGCTACCCGAATCTGGTTGATGCGATCGAGAAGAACTGGAAAGATCTCGGCTTGCCGGCCGCGTCCTTGGAGGAGTGCTTGGAGAAGCTGAATCCCTCAAAGGCTGATGCTTTGGAAAAGAAGTTTAAGAAGAACGTGGAGGCAGAACTGAAGCTCCAGGAGGAGCGGTATGAAATCCGCCAGGATATCTGTGCGATGCTGATGGAGAGAATGGATTGATCGACTTTATAGGTGGATCTTTGGGTAAACAACTCTTGCTTTTTCTCGGTTTTGAATTTTTTTTCTTTTTTATCTTCTTTCTCTTTTTGCCTGTTGGATGGCGCATAATCTCACGCGAGGAGAACTCTGCTTGTAATACCTTTGTGCATATTGACATTATCTTGTACTGCGAGTGGGGAATAATTTTGCTACTGAATGTGGTTGTTCTTTTAAGATTTTTAGATAATTCACATGAAGTACCAATAATTTGAATCACTATGGTAGAAGTTAACTTTTCGTATCTGTACATTAGCAAATTTTGATTTTAATTGTAGTGATAAGGAAAAGCATGATGTAGCTGAAACTCTTTGGGCTTTCTGAGCCCTAATGAAGTCGTCTGTTGTCCTCTGGATTTTGATTGTTCTCCATTACTCTGTTACTTAGATATCAAAATTACCAATGTTTACCATTGCTCTTATATTTTTGCTTCCGTAAAAAGTTATGCTGGGGATTTCATGTGTTGATTTTTCACTTCTTGATAAACTTAAGCTCCTGTTCATAAATAGACTCTTTGCTATATGGATTTATGTTTGTTATTATTAAACAATGGGCATTATTTATCCTTGCATCTACATCAATTCCCTCTTTCGATGTTTATGTGAGAATTTAAGATACTGAATGCTTATGATGTTGTTCAACTTATAGCCAATCTGAATCCATCAGAGTGTCTTGATTGTGTTCTATATTGAAGGAATAAGCTTGCGTTCGAAAATATTTGCATCAAACTTAGCAATGACAGTGAGGTCAACAGCATTTGGAGGACTTGCTTCTGAACATATATCACTGAGAGTTTGAAAACACTAGTGCTGGGAGATTGTAACTTAGCTTTCTACTTGCTAACCTCCATTAAATATCTGCTAGCTAGGTCTGATTTCTCCTTGATTAGCTCCTCCCTCTTACTCTTCGTAACTTTTTCAAAGTTTTACGAAGCTTCAGTTTCCCTTTTCAAACAAAAAAAAACACTGTTGTCTTTTCGGAATTTGTTATTCAGGCCTGATCACTATAACATTTCTTTTCACTTTTTTCCAGATACTTCAGAGATGTGCCTCATCAGTCATCAGTCATGTTCGTTGGGCTAACAGCGCTCTACTAAAGTGGTTCTGTGCTCTAATTTCTTGCTCATCACTCTGTCCTGCCATTACTGATCAAAACAGTACTAGTGCTCATCCTTTTTCTTTGTTTCTTTTTTCATTACATTTGTTGAACCATTTTTTGAATGAATATGTATTGTTTTGGGTCTTATATGTATTGATTTTTCACTTTCTCTTTTTCTTGTGCTTTGACAATCTCTATTATGGGAAAAAAAAGGGTGCCAGTTCAAATAGTTATAAGACCTAAAGTAATAATCATAAGAACATAAATGATAGATGAGTACTACTAGAATTTGCTACTTATAATATACTGTCATAATTACATTTTTTTTAAGAACCACAATAATCACATAAAATATCCCATCTCTTTCCCCCTACCTTAAGCAACAAATACACACATGAAAATTAGGAATTAAAAAAAATGTGATTACTCTCTCACAACACAAATTAATCATGGAGGAAAAAAAATAAAATAAAAGAGCAATGGCTTCCTTGTAATTGTTCAAAATCTATGAGGATTAATAGGTCAGGAGAGGTCTATCAAATCGCCCATCGGCACTGCTGGTGACGTCATGTTGTGGTCGACGGTCAGGTTCAGTTTCCAATTCGGATCCTCCAAGCGCCCCTCCTCGTCGAACAAGACCCATTCCCTTGCGATGACCGTCCCGCGATATCCCTCCTCCACAACCGCCGCCGCCGCCGCCGCCGCCGCCGTCGTCTTCTTCGTCCCCTCCTCTTCTTCCTCCGGCTCCGCCTCTGCCCCGCCGCAGATTCTTGGCGCGGAGCCGAGCATCATCGTCTCGATGTCCTGCATGTCCTTCTCCGGGATCCCCACCACCGGCGGTAGATCCGCCGCGTTGAGCACCCCCAGGGCACGGCAGAGGTCGAAGTACGCGGATAGATGAGCGCTCTGCACCGCCGCCCGCCGCAGGATCTGGAGCCCCACCACCCGTCTCCTCCTCGTCATCACCGTCGGGGGATCGGTGCCGCCGACGCCGACGAGGAAGTGGGCGATCCCCTTGCAGATGTCGCTGTAGACGTCGAAGATCTCGATCACCACGCAGTCCATGGCGTCGAGGACGAGGCCCACCTTCATCCCGTCGGCGTAGGGCCGGATCTGCATCATGAGCTCGAGGAGGGCCTGCTGCTGCTGCAGCCTCTCGAGGTCGGAGTCGATGTTCGCTCCCGTCTCCAGAGCGACGGAGCCCCGTAGGGCGGAGAAGCGAGAGCGGCAGTCGAGGAAGCGGAAGTAGGCGCGGACGAAGGCGGAGAAGCCCGGGGCGACGGCGGAGGAGCGGTCGGCGAAGTCGGAGAGGTCGAAGGGGAGGCGGCCGAGGCGGGCGGCGGGGGGCGCGTCGTCGGAGCAGAGCAGGAGGCCGTGGGCGAGGAGGAGGCTCTTGAGCGCGACCGCCCACGATCGGGTGCGGGAGGCGCGCCGGGCCACCGCCCACATCAGCGGCGAGAGCAGCGCAGACGGGGCGGCCCGCGCCCACGCGAAGACGCGCCCTGCGTTCTTGTAGTCCACCGATCTGTCGTCGTGGCTCGTCGCGCAGATCACCGCCGCCTCGACGTCGGAGCCCCGGCGTTGCGGGTGGCGGCCGATGCCCAGCGTCCTGACGAGGAAGATGGTCCAGCTGTCCTTGGCCGTCGACGTCGCGCGGCGCCACCACCTCGCCGACAACATGGACGAGCGGGCCGCCATTCGAGATTGGATTAAAAATCTTCCAAAAGGGGGCGGGCGGCTACAAATCTAATTAATGAATTCCCCTCCCTCCTCTTTTTGCCTTGTGAGGCCAAAGAGGAGGTGGAGGGGAATTAGAACTCAGAAGAAACGAGGAAGGGAGAAGTCAATGTGCATATAGCATGAAACAAAACACTAGAATATAAGACCTAAGGAAAAAAAGAAGAAGGAAAAATTAAAAACACTTATTAATAAATACTCTTGAGGAAAGGTGAAAAGAAAAGAGGAGGGGGGTAATAATAAGTACAAGAGAAGATTTAATTTGGCAAATGATTTGTTTGGTTGTTGACCTAATTAACACATATGTTGCCATTTGGGTGGACTAGCTGGATGGTCAAAAAAATAGGGTTTTTTTCTCTCTTTATTTTTTAAAATTTAACTAATTATTACTAACTAATATATGATATGTTATGTTGAAAGACCCTATAAATTCAATATTTAAGATAGGTTAAGTGGTAGATTTATTATTATTATTATTATTCATAGGTTCATGTTGATAGCGTGTGATGACTCGAAAGGGTTAAAAATAGTTTAGAGGATTTCCTTCGCATATTAAAATGGAGGAGTCTTTATTTTATTTATTTTTTAAAAAAATCATTCTCCTTTTATTTAAAAAAATATACTTTACAAAATTGTTTGAAAATTTTAAAAAATATTTTATGATATCTTTTCAGCTGGCCGTTTACAATTGTTATCATCCTCCCTAATTTTTATATTGGACTAAGATCGCTCCATGAGCTAATTAATTAATTAGTCCATATCTCTCAATTCTATAAATATAAGATTTTTTTTAAATGAATGAGAAAGAATGTTGGTTTAATAAAACTTCTCCATTGCTGCTTATGTTATTTAATGGGCCTTTATGGGCTTAAAGCCTTAATTGACTGGGGAAATTTTATATCAATTAGGACTGGTCTGGGGCCCAACTCAAGAAGGAAATCCATGTTTACATTTGAAGGCAAATTTGCTTTTTTTAATTCATTTTTTCTAGTTATAAAAAATTAATTAACATAATATATTGATAGTTTTTTAAGAAAATGGGCTAATATATATACTTAGTACTGCATGTGGACTGGTGACAGAAATTACAAGTGCAAGTAGACTATTTATAAGATTAATACAACCATGTTTCATGACTAAGAGATTGCAAGTACTAACTTAAATTTGGGGCTACAGGTATAGAGTGAAAAACCATATATAGTAGGGGCTAAACTGAGCATTATATTGATGAAATATGCTGCTACCTTGGTTTAATTTGAGCTGGTAAAACATGCATATACAGCAATGGTCAACAAAGTTCATTCATTAATAACATAATTGAGAAAAGGGAGACACAGATGGCAACATGTAGTAGTGATGATAGATGAACACATGCAGAAACAGCCACCTTAATGATTGAGTCTTTATGCAGCCTCTCTGGTGGGAAAAAAGTTATCTGCAAACATCCAGCAGAAGCAACTAGTTTGGTCCCCCTTAATGAATTAATTAGCACCACCTTCTCCTTCTCCTCCTCCTCCTCCTTCTTCTTCATTTTTATGGGGCTCCCCTCTCCCCTTAATGTGGTCCTCCTAATAATTAATCATCACAACACAAAAGCTAGAGAAAAAGTTGGGATGACTGCTAATACTTGTCCATGCTTTGAACCAGCAATATTTATATATATACACATTATGGGCACTCAGTTTCTTTGATATTTGATGGCAATAAAGACTACTTGTTTGTGCTGAGCTCTCTTAGCTGATTGAGCTTCCAACAAAAAGAATTCTAAAATAGACCAATAATTATTCAGCTTCTTCCTGATATATCACTTGCACTGAGGAGGGGGAGGGGTAGAGTTAGCTAGCTGGGGCTGATTTAAGGCAGGCAGGTATAATATTTGCTGGGCCAGGGGACAATCTTGAAGCCCAATAATAATAATGACAATAACAGTAATGAACAGAGCTCAAATCAGATATGTGTGTTTGTTAGTTGGGTCCCCTCCTTCCCCCAACCTGATCACATCAACACAACCAAAAGTCCATGTTCTAAGTGAGATACAGAAGATTTGCATGAGGGTGATCAAGTGGGGGCTTCAGTTTTTTCTTCTTCTTCTTCTTCTTCCTTTTTTTTGTTTTTGGAGAAAGGAAGAGCTCATCCTAAAGATTCCATTGTTTTGACTTTTCTATTTAATAGGGTGAGACCTCACATGGCCTGCTCCTTTGTGGTCTCACTGGACTGCCTAGCTTTTGGAAAAGGGAGGAGGAGGAAGAGCTCCTCCTAATCAACAGATGCAACAAGTACTCTTTTTCCTCTATAGAAAAGTAAAACTGGGTATATATGCGTGCACCAATACTTAATCTACCCACAAGAAAGAGAGCCTACTTTGATTGATTAATCCTTCCTTTTCTCCATAAGGGCAGTTTCCAATTGTCTCTGTCAGCTTGAGACAGTAAGAAGAACTTTTGCGTTGTGATGAGAGTACTCCCCTCTTTTCTCTCTTATCCAACTATTTCAGTGTGACATGCTACCACTCTCTCTCTCCCCCCTTCCCTCTTTTTGTTTCATATTTTTTGTCTTTCATGTGAAATGATCCACCACCATAAGCGAGAGTGATGGGAGCACATGGTCTGGTGGCTCATCCAAAAAGGGACTTGTCAACCAAAAAGGAGGAGGAGGAGGAGAGGAAGAAGAAGAAGAGAGGAGGGTTGGGGTGGGGATGGGAGCTGAGAGTAGTACAAGGCAATAGAAGAAAGAAGAGGAATCCTGATCCATAATATACACTCACTACCAGCATATTATGCATTGCTTTGGACTCTTTTGTATTACTACTTGTCTTGTTCTACTTTTATGACTTGCACTTCCCACTCATCTAATTGGTTTGGCATCACCAATATATCTTCTTATTATATATATATATCAGAAATATACAAGAAACAAACAAGTTCAATGCTCTAACTCCACACCCTAAATAGATATATATATGATTTATAGATTTAATAGAAGATGTGGTCCATTTTTTATCTATATTATATATATCAAGTTATTCATCAATCCACCCAACTAGCCATTTAATTTTTCATGTTACGAAAAAAAATAGTGTCAAATATTATAAACATAATTCCACCCAACCTAGCAGGATACAATAATTATTTTATAATTAATTATTTATATATATAATTATACAGTTAAAAAATTTCAAAATCATAATTAAGTTTCTTCTCGTTGTACTATTAAATTATTTTAAATATAATAATATAAAATGTGATCTTAGTTCATTAATGAGTATCTCTATATATATATATATATATCCTTCAATAAAAAAAGAAATCTTGGACATGCCTCTTTAGAAATAATAAATAAAGGTATATGTTATGTTACATAGAATTAATTACAGGTGGTATCCTCTAATTATTATAGAAGATATATATATGTGAAGGAAGGGAGAGAGTTGTGCATTATAAATTAACAAAAAAACAAGAGGAAGGAGGAAGATGATGATGACATGGCGCTGGAATCTCTTGCTTGCTTACTTTTTGGCAAACAATAATATCCAACTTTCAAAGTATCAACTCATTATGCATCTCCTGCAGTGGGACCCTCCCCCCATCTGAAGATGACAAGTCATACTGCCCACCCCTATTTATCATTTATTATTTTTATTTTTAGTAAAAAATAACTAATAATAGAAAGCACTACAATTGAAGGAGTCTGTTTAGTGTTTTATTAAATTAGTTTTATGAATGATTGATGCGTATGTGATTCCTTAAACACACACAAGCATTCCACGCTCCTCCAACCATCATGATTTCCTGGAGGTCGACTCAATAAAAATGCGTTTTTTTGGGTTTAAATCTCAAGTCCTATTGCTTAACAGCAGAACGACCTTCTACGTCGTCGTCGTCGTCACCCTTGGAGCGAACCCTACGGTGAACAGTCGAGGAATCGTCTCAAGCACAAAACCCCGTTCCGTTTGTCCTGTAACTCCTGTTTTCCTACGCCGCACCGGGACGCGGCCGGCCTTGTCCGGCAACGGGGGCGCACGCCCCGTGCCGGGGACGTCGGCAGTCATCGCAAAGGGAAATAGTGGACGGGCCGCGCACGACGACCGTCAGCTGGTGCCCCGGACGTCGACCCGACGACGCGGCCCCGGGTGCGCAGACAGCGAGGACCGGACGCCAGGAGGAGAAGCCCCCCAAGAAGCCGACTCCGAGCAAGTCTCCAAATGCACCGGGCTCAGAAAGAAACCCTAACCCTAAACCTAAACCCCTCGATGATCTTATCTAATCGCCAAAGCTCGGAGTATATATTCCTCCTGCCGGAACAAAGCGCAAAGTCCATGTACACATCTACGCCCGCCCCTGCTACGAATCGAACCAGTGGAGCTCAATAATTAAATGCAGGGATTAATCCGCAGCGAAATCGTACAAGCGGCAGAGGACAAGCCCTCGATCCAAGGCGCAAGGAACACGGCCAGGGGAGGGAGGGAGGGAGGAAGGCTAATCCGAGCTCACCGCTCGCCGAGGGGGGGAGGGAGCGGTCGGTGATGGAGTCCGGGGCCCGCCGCGGCCGGGCCTCTGCCCCCCACTGAGAGTTGAATCGACGGGAGGGCCGCAGGGATGTCCGTCCGTCCGCCCGCCCGTCCGTCCGGTAGTGGGATTCGTCACTACTGAGGGCAGATGGGACAAAGAGGCCGTCCACGGTGCCCCCACGGATTAAATTTAAAAGGATCCATCGACGAGCATCAAGTCATACGTACTGCTCGATTTAAAAAAAAGAACCCTAATATGTCGATAGGTGGATGTCATGGTAGGCTTACTGTTTTTTTCCCCTCCCCAATCGCTCGCTGGTTCATGTGGGAGGGAGAACTCCTTCCTCGAGCTGGCATATTCTTTCTTTTTCCGCTTTGTATGAATAAAAAGACTTGTCACGGTTTATGCCGGATCTTGTTCCGATACTGCTATATATCCTGCTGAGCTGCAGACGACCTGATCACCTCCTCCTCCTTCTTCCCCGTCCTCCATTCATCATCGTCAGCATCATCATCACACGTGCCGCAGGGTGCGTGCGCGTGTATGTGTAGATACACACACACACAGAAACACAGGGACTTAACGAGAACACAGAGAAGTGGATACGGGCCGGAAGGGTGGCCCCCGCCACTAGGGGCTGCCGCCGGCGGGCGGGTCCCCGGGGCGCTTTCGGCCGACGTCGTCGATCGATGCTCACGTGAGGTGGGGAAGGTTGAGGTAATTGCAACGTGAGCGGGCCTGCGGCGTTAGAAGAGGAGTAAAAGGATGGAAGGATTAAAGTTTGAGGAAAAAGAAAAGAGAAAGGAAGGAAAGCGAAAAGAAACAAAAAAAACTCCACCCCCCCCCCCCCCCCCACACCCACCACTTTTCTTTTCATTTTTTTTCTTCCCTTCCTTTGCTTTGTGTTCCTTTTTAGCGGTTGCTTTGACGACGAAGACGACGACAGAACGCAGACGGAGGGAGGGGGAGGTGGGGGACTCAAGATGGGAAGCAGCGGAGAGAGGGAGAGGGTTGGAGAGACTGGAGAGGAGGAGGAAGACGACGAAGGTTGTGGTGGTGGTGCGGATGCTGCGGCCGCATTGATGGTGATACTACCTCATGGTCCATGGAACAGGAGGGGCTACTAAGCTGGAGCAATTTTACCCCTAATAATACTGACAAGCACACTGCTTTTTATCGATCTCTCATGCATGAATGCATGCATGCACGGCGGCTACCTGCTCAAAAATTAACTCAAGAGTCTGGTCCCTTGCAGACGTATATATACACTTGGAGCGACGATGATGAGGAGCATCTTTTGAGGAACTCGGTGCACTAAAACTCAAGCAGATTCTCGAGTACTGAACTGAAAACACAATCAAGGAGGTCGTAGAGATTTATTCACCTTGACTGGAATCAAAATGCTTTCTTTCTTTCTACTGCTATAATTATATAATCGAGTGCTTCGTTATATAAATGCTGACCTTGTTATCATTATAAGACATTCACATGCCTGCTATCATCTCTGCACATACGTCCTTCTTCCCCCCATCCTCCACAACCCGTAAGCAGCAACCACCAGGAAACAGTAGCACAGAAATATAAAAATGAGAACTTTTTGCTCTCCTCCATTAGAGGAAGTCACATGGAAGGTGTGGCCTAATCATGTATATCCACTCAACCACATTCTTCCCCTTTCTCATAAATAATTTTCACCAGGTTTTCAATCAGTATGCTTAAACTTCTCCAAGACAGTACGCTGATACACTGATTTGAATTATTCGACTCCGGCCCCTTTGAAAGAAAACAAAGTGGAAGGGGGGGAGACAGCGAGTGTGCCGGCCGGCCGGCCGGCCATTGACTTTTTTTAAATCTGCAATAGTTAAATATTCTTCGCAGTGGGTACAACAAACATACGTCGTACGTACGTACGCAGCTAGGAAACAAAAAAAAAAAGAAAACTTAATGATATGTTATATATAATTCCTCTTCATTATCAATGGAAGGAAATGATCCTGTAAACTTAGCATCACATATATAAATATAATAATATATGCTGTGGTCCAGTTTATTAACTCAAAAATGCATGTACCAGCAGGCACAGGCAGAGGCACAGGGAAGGGCAGAGCATCCCCAGCACCAAGATCTGAGGCCAACAAAGATGATGCTTGTCGGTCTGTCCTCCCCCTTTTCCCTTTACACTCCATCTCCTCACACCTCTCCCTCCTCCCAGAGATATTCTATATGATATCATAGCATTTTTATGTGTGGATATTAAAATTATATCCGATATTTTCTACTCCGATTGATTGGCTAGGTATTTTTATTTAATCATATCGCTGAGTCACATTGATGTGTTATATATATATATAGACATGGAAGATTATAAAAGGGCAGGCACATGCATGCGAGATGCTTAATTTTAAGCAAGTAGTAGTACTAGTAGTTTAATAGGGCATGATGAGATTTGAGGTTTGGGGGTTTGGGACGGATGATTGCAAGGAGGACATATCCATCCGCGCATGCCCTTCCTAAGGGTTGCATGCATGTGTCCAGATCCTCCTCCAGTGACCCTAAAAAGCAAGCAATTTTATAATAAAAAAAAGTGTGTTGCTTTGGATGTTGATTTATACTGCACGGTTGATAAATGCCAAGACCACAATTAAGTTGAGCACATCATTAATCTCTCTCCCTCTCCCTCTCTCTTTTTCTTTAATATATTTAATTTGTCTCAGCAATCATAAACAAGTACCATACTACATGGATTAATTATTTATTTATTCAGTTAATTATCTCACATTAGTAAGATTAGGGATTGGTATGTACTTAGACCTCACTAAAATGAGGTACATTACTCATACCTAAATCCATAATAATAAGGTGCATAGCTTAGGCTCAAATCTATAATGGTGCGTTATGTTCTTTATCATAAGTTAGGTGGTATCAATAATAGAGTATCAAGAATAAATAGAATATTTTGATATATAAATCAGGAATTTTATAGATACTTAACAAAGTATGACTACAGCAAGAGAGTTAAGTGGTCTATCAATTTTACAGGTACTTAATAAAGTATAATTACAATAAGAGAGTTAAATGGTCGATCGTCTGACCTTTGGACAACAATGATCGAAGAGTTTTACATGTGCTTAGTAAAATAACTAACTGTTGGCATATTCTTAAAGGGTGGTAGAGTTCCCTTAAATTGTCCAGAATTAAAAGGGCTAAATAGAAATAGACCTACATTTTAGAGGGGGGAGGCGGAATCTTCATCCACAGCCTGCCTTTCCAGCCTTGCCGTTGATTTCCTGGAAGTTTCATTTCGTGCACGCAGTGCAAAAGACGATCCGACATTTTATGTACGTGTATAAAATTATACGCACACGTTGTCGTATATACATACCGGAAGATGAGATGAGATGATGCATGAATGCACGCTGCATGCGAGTGATGGGTGGGTTGTAAAGCTGAGACGCCGTTAATTAATATCAAATAGATTTTTAAAGCGTGAGGTATCCACCGATGAAGCGTGATCAGCCTCGGTCGAACCAATCGATCGAATCATCCTCGAGGTCGATCACTCCGAACCATCATTACCTTCATCAACTTAGCCTTAATTTAATCCTAATCTAATTAGGAGGAGTGTGGAAGAAAAAATGGGAGATGAGCCATGCATGGCCTCCTTCCTCCGTGGGACCTCCTCCTTCCCTTCCTTTTTCCCCCACCCAACAGCCACCAAACATCACACACTCACCCCCCATGTCGGCTTCATCCGATCCTCCTCCCTCTCTCTATATATTTCTCCTCCTCCTCCTCCATCTATTTATATGTATATATATACTGTTGATGACGTCCGAGTTGTATTTACCGGTGCTGATCTCCTTGTAGCAGTTGTAGGAGAATAATATCCTCTTCCTCTCAACCCATCATTTAATGGGGCACAGTCCAGCTACTATTAAAAACAAGCTTGTCGTTTCCTGAATACATGATGAGGCGTGTGAGACAATAATTCATTTGGAACAGGCCAACTTATCCAAATTAATATTACGCATAAACCTATTTATTATTTTTTATTAGCATCCCTTTCCTCCAAACAATATGTATGTATATATATAGATGAATTAATAAACCAGTTAATGAGATAGGACAAGGCCAAGGAGGGAGGGAGAGGGAGTTATCATTGTGTGAATAAATTAAAGGAGGCCAAAGAAAACGGGACATTAATTAGCGACGCAGGGCAGCTGGCACGGACAAAGTACTCCTTGACAAGCGAGCAAACTGTGCGCATTGTTCATACTCTCAAAAATAGTAGTCGCTGCAGCGTCCGCATTTGCTTGCTTTTGCCTTCTACTGTGGTTGGTAAAATCTTCTTCCTTCCATCATCCATCCTTCCTTCCTTCCTTCCCCCTCTCTCCCCCCCTCTCTGTATATATATATACACCCACACTCACTCACAGTCACAGACACACACACATATTTTATTATATATATAGGGAGAGAGAGGGGGAGAGAGAGGAGAAAGAGATCTCACGTGTATTTGGAGACAGGCCTGCATTAATGCATGCAATTTATACTGATGGAAGTAGCGATGAAATTATGATCGCTTTTGTTTCTTTGTGGGGATGTTTGTTCTTTGTCCCAATGAACCCCTCCCTCCATCCCCCTCCTCCTCATTGTGGTGGGCCTCCTCTGATCAACCCTCTCTCCTTTCCTCCTCATTATCTCCATCTCCTTCGAGATCATGGAGATAGATGATGAACCTTTTAATTTATTATATAGCAAGTATTAGCAGAATCCCAGTTCCCCCTCCCCCCTTAAAACCTCTCCAAGGGAAGGAAAAAAAAAATCTATAGCTGTTCTGGTTCAGCTGTCTTTCTTCCTGCCTTTGTTATCTCGCCGCCGCTGAGCTCCAAACGCACACAACAAGAACCTTTTTCCGAAGACCTAATCTTCTTCTTCTTCTTCTTCTTCTTCTTCGTCTCTCTTTCAGCTACCTCTCAATCTATTTATAACGCTCTATTTTATTTATCATCTCATATAAGGAAGTACTACTCGATCGTTGAGTTGATTAGTTAAAGCCCCAATGTTAGGCTCACCCTCATCGGCTTCTGCTCCGCCCACGGTCTCCTCGAGCACGGCTTCCCCGCAGCCCTTCGGTTCGCCCCACAATGCGGCCGCCAACGCCGCCGCCAAGAAGAAGAGGAGGCCTGCCGGCACTCCAGGTGAGTGAGTGATTGGTTAATTGATTAATTAAATTGAACGATCGACTTTGCTGTTCTTCGACTTCGCTGATCGATCGTCGATCGATGATGATGGGCGGGTAGATCCGGACGCGGATGTGGTGTCGCTGTCGCCGAGGACGCTGCTGGAGTCGGACCGGTACGTGTGCGAGATCTGCAACCAGGGGTTCCAGAGGGACCAGAACCTGCAGATGCACCGGCGGCGGCACAAGGTGCCGTGGAAGCTGCTGAAGCGGGAGGCGTCGGAGGTGCGGAAGCGGGTGTTCGTGTGTCCGGAGCCGACGTGCCTGCACCACGACCCGTGCCACGCCCTCGGCGACCTCGTCGGCATCAAGAAGCACTTCCGGCGCAAGCACAGCAGCCACCGCCAGTGGGTCTGCGCCAAGTGCTCCAAGGCCTACGCCGTGCAGTCCGACTACAAGGCCCACCTTAAGACCTGCGGCACCCGCGGCCACTCCTGCGACTGCGGCCGCGTCTTCTCCAGGCACACCCCCACCCCATCCCCCTCCCCTCTCCCTCGTCTTCTTCTGCTTCACCTGAGCCACCCATCCGTATCATTAATTATCATCGTCATTTTAGTTCAATTGCTATCATATACTTCGCCGGAGTAATTATTTAACTAATGGATATCATATAATTAGGGATACAAAGAACCAGATCCCCAGTCTCTCAGATGCTTATAAGTTAATTCTCTCTTTTTCTTCTTTAATTTTTTTTGTGTGTGGATAAAGCTAGTAAATATATGTAGTTTTCTCAACTTTGATTTTGACGGAACATTAATTTATTCCTTTAATTTGCTCGATGTTTAGGGTTTCTAAATTTGATCCATCGCAGCACACATGCAACCCCAACAACCGAAGCTTATGATTAATTTGCTCCTTTCCTGCCATCTAATTAATTATCGATCGCCACGCTTCGCATATAGAAAAAAAAAAGTGGCATTCATTTTCATGAACCTGAAACCAGATAGATTTTGTGAACTTATTATTATATTTTTGTTCTTCTGGGACTGACAGATAAGTGTGTGATGCATATATATATATGTATAATGTATGCAGATAATGGATCGATTATAGTAGCTTGAAATAGAATAATATATTGACGTTTCTATTTGTTTGATTAATGGCGGCAGGGTGGAGAGCTTCATCGAGCACCAAGACATATGCAACGCCGGCAGCAGCCGGGCCGATCTCCAGATTCCTCATCAGCCGCCGGCGTGCTTGTCGCGGACGGCCTCGAGTCCCAGTCCGTCGAGTGAGACCAACTTCAGCCCTGCAATGTGGCCCGGCCTCCGAATTCCGAATCCGGCCGTCTTCCTCAACCGGCCGGACTACCAACCTTCCTCATCCCAACCGGATCGCCAGCACAGCAACATTGAGCTCCAGCTCCTCCCACCGTCCGCTACCCATCCGCAAGCCGGCGGCCTTCCCTCCTCGGCCTTCGACACAGACGAAGCCAAGGACACCAAGTTGCAGCTCTCGATCGGCCCGCCCGCCGCCATCGCGGACCTCCGTCCGCCGCCGAAGAAGCTACACACGGTCGTTGCCGCCACCAGATGCGAGGCGGTGGAGCAGCTCAAGCTCGCCGTGGCGGATAGGGCGATGGCGGACGAGGCGCGGCAGCAGGCCCGGCGGCAGCGCGAGCTCGCCGAGCACGAGTTCGAGAACGCCAAGCGGATCCGGCAGCAGGCGCAGCTTGAGCTCAGCCGCGCCCACGCCATCAGGGAGCGCGCCGTCAAGCAGATCAACGCATCGCTCCTGCAGGTCACCTGCTACGCTTGCAAGCAGCAGTTCCGGGCCGCCGCCGCCCCCGACAAGCATCCGACGGCCGCCTCCGAGGAGAACTCCTTCGTCGTCAGCTACATGTCGTCGGTGGTAACCGAAGGCGAAGTGGAGAAGGATCGAGAAAAGATCACCTCAAAACCATAATAAATTAATCTCTCTCTCGCTTGAGATATCATCTTTTTCTTCTTCAATCTTTCTTTCTTGCTCTTCTTCCGATATCAATTAATTTGGTGACCGATCGATGTATGTAAATTACCGAATTAATTCCCAGTTTATTTGTGATCGAGTTGGGTGATGATAATTATTTTAATTGTTAATTAATTTCCCTCTTCTCCTCCTTAAGATGTCATTTAATTAACAATGATAAGGTGTCTCCAAGCATTATACACTTTCAATGCCGGTAAAGTCGTTATGAGTTGATAATTTGTTCCAAAATGATATTACGACAATGCCTAATGCTTTATGCCGGACTTGTTTTCTTCATCCCTTCTGGTTTCCTTTTCCTTTCTTTCTTTCTTTTTTTCTTCCCCTTTCCATCTGACAATTGAAAGCCTACCCGCTTCCTTTCGGTTTATTTTTCTTGGCATTTCTTCCTTACAATTAATTAACCAACCTATTTTTTCTCTCCTCTTTTTTTCTAAAAAAACAACTTCAACCTTTTTTCTATCCATGTATCATCCTAACAAAACTTATAATGATAACACAAGCGTTACAAAGATAAGTAGATTTAACAATCAAGGGTAGAAAGAGAGAGAGAGAGAGAGAGGTGCAATATTGACAACACCAAATAATAAAAGAAGACAGATTGCTGACCCAAATCCACTAGAGATAAAAGTTGAGAAGCCAATTTGATAGTGCAAGTTGCAGGAATAGTTATTGTCGCGCTAGCCAACACACGGACAAAGAAAAGAGAGAGAGGGGTAGCTGCTACAAGGAAAACATTTGAGAGAGGAAGGGAGAGAAGGTTGTGTGTAGTGTAGGATGGATGTGTTGGTGGTGAGGGGAGGGGGGAGGTCAGAGCTTCAGTTGCCATGGTACTTTTTTCACCACTGTTGGTCCCTACTCCATTCAAGTAGACAGCATCCGTCTCGCATACAAGCACAGAAACAAACACAGGCATCATTCATGACGAGAACATCAAATGCCATGGTATTCAGTGCCCAAACACTACTCTCTCCCCCTCCCTCCCTCTCTCTCCTTCGTGCGATGATGTACACACAAGCTCTGAAAAAGGAGCGCAGGAGCAACAGTGGAGAGAGAGAGAATCAGGATGGAAGGAAAGATGAAGAGAGAGACAGAGGAGGAGGATGGTGCAAGGGTGGGGGCCAAGGCAAGGCATCTTTTTTTTTTTTTGCCCCAGGTTAAGAAGAGCTTTTTTGACTGCTATGGGATGATCGATCAACCTCAACCTGTTTAACTGATCACCGATCATATATGATCCAATATATATATATATGCGAGCAAAATAAATGGCTCCTTTATCCTCGGCCAGTGCGTTCCAACTCTGGAGAGGGAGGGGGGTATTTAAACCAAGCACTATATGGCTTTAAATGAGCTGCTGCTTTTCCTCCCCTTTCTCTTCTTTTTAACCTTTTATTCTCACTTTTTCACTGAGGGAGAGGAGAGGATGGGAGGAGGAGCGAAAAAAGCCTTGCCCTTTGCCTTTGGCTTGCCTTGGCTTTGTGTGTGAGTTTGAGCTTGGCAGTGCTGCAGCAGAGGGCAGAGCGAGAGAGAGAGGGAGGGAGGTCAGAAGGCGGCAGGCAGTGGGGGTGTGTGTGGGGGGGGGGGGGGGGTGGGCTCTTCTCTTCTTGGATGGAGTCATGGGTTGTGGCTACGTTGTGTTTAGGGTTGATAGCCTTTTGCTTTGTTTTGCTCCATCTTTTCTTTGTCTCATTAGACCTCGGCACAGTGGGATGGATTGACATGGTCTTTCAGTCTTTTTTGGTTGGGACAGGCAGACTACAGCAGCACAGCAGCAGCAGCAGCAGCAGCAGCGGGCTGCATGCTTTGGAAAATTACTCGGTCAAACAAAAACACCTTCTCTCATCCTTTCTGAGGCCGAGCCGCATGATTCATCGATCATACCACCCAACTACGAAACAAGTCCTGTTGGGCTCCTCAAGCTAAAGCCCATTGTCCACTGAAATATCTGTGTGCGTTGCATGCATTGCATCTTCGTCCTGGTAAGAAACTGCCACTGTTTTTTCGTACTATCCTATTTAAAATAATAACTAATTAAAACGACCGTGCTAACTAATTCAGCATCCTAAAGTGGCACGTTTGCCGGTCATTTTCAATAAAAAAAGTTTTAGCGCGGTAGTTTTAATTAATTATTATTAAAGTTGTTCAGTATAAAAAACACTTCAGAAACTGTGATTTGTGTTGCTGTGATCGGCAGCAGTTGCAGGATAGGATCGGCGGTTGCCATATTATTACTACGTTTTTTTAAGACTAACTTCCTCACTTCTGTACTAGTTGCTGCTGAGTATGTCACATTGACCAAAGGGCAGAAGAATTGATGAAGAGCCATTTGTTATTATTATTATTCTTAAAGATGCGAGAACAATAAAAGAGAAACATGACGTAGAACAGGTTACATGCATACCGATGGTTAAAAAAATTAAGAGATATTTTTAACGTGATTCTTGCTGTGAGCATATAAGCAGTTGCAAGATTGGATCAGCCTCTTCTCCCAAGAACTTTTTTTCTCCTTTTCTTTTCGGTCCGTTTGCTGCATTCATCAATCCTCTTCTCCAGGTCCTTCAATCTAAGACTGAACTCATCTAACCTTCTCCCAAAGTCCTCCATTAACTCCTTCTGCCTCTGCCTCTGCATCACTTCTTCCTCGGGCAACATCTCCTCGCACGTCGATTTCATTGATTTGATTTGTATTTGCAGATACTCCACCAATGTTTTTATCTGCATCAGCTCAGTTTCATTCTTCATCTTTTCAATCGCCTCTTTCACGCGCTGCCGTTCACCTGATTCCTTGTTTGTCAAAACTTCGGTCAGCATCGGTCATAGCCCGCCGAGAGCCCCGGCTGCAGCCCCGACGGCCGCCACCAGCAGCCCCGGCACCGGCAGCGCCGCGAGCACCACCGTGCGTATCAGCGCCCCGACGAGCACGGTCGCGAACACCTTGATCCCCAGCGACCTCCGCGCCTTCGTGCTCTCGATCTCGTCTTCGTATTTCTTCTGTAGCTCTGCGAGCGACGAATTTTGCTCATCGCACGCGGAGCGAAGCCCCGTCGATCGATGCCGTCGTCGTCGAGCTGAATGGACCCTCCAGGAACATCATGCCTGGCGGCTTGTTCGCTACTTGAGGGCACAGCTCCAAATACTTCGTCGACCCAGCGAGAATATGTTCCTCCTGGTGCGCGGTCTTCAGGATTCCCAATACGTCATTCAGGACCTCGTCGGAGGTGGTCAGGTATTCGTCCACCGACTGGCAGAGGTCGGGTTCGTTCCCGATCGTTTCGCTAAACGCCGTGCGGAGGGTGCTGTTAACGACGAGGAGACGATCGGTGGCGGCCTCCAGGAATTCTGCGGAGCCGATATTGCTGTCGCCGGTGATGGCCGAGACGACCGCCTCAATGCTGCGTCGGAGGTCGTCGGCTGCGGCGCGGCTGCTGGTGGCATCCCCTGATATTATATAAACAGATGTCAATAAGATTCTGAAAGTGAATCGCCATTGAACTTTTTAATCGCGATCGAGACCTCTATGATTCGTAGTTACAGATTGAGTAATTTCTAATTGTATAAAATCTATTTGCTTTAACCACAGAGATGTGAACTCTGTGTACACAAGGTCCCATTATCGCCAGAAACATAATATAATAACAGAGAGGAAAATGAATTAATTCTGGAGGACTTAATTTTCGGAAGGAGAGAAAGAAATCTATCAAGGCAGTTGAATGGAAGAAGACCTCTGCGCAGTTGCTTTATATATGTGGGGGTAGCAGGGTAGTCGGCCTCTACTTTTTCAGAGAGACTGGATCAACTAGGTGTCGTTGGATTCCAAGATCAATTTCTCGTCTCAGCGCTCTCGTTACTCCGTACCAAAAAATACTCGCCTCAAGTCAGTTTAACGTGTAAACCCCTCCGTGTTTACCTAGAAAAAATAAATTAAAAGTAAAACAACTAAAGAAAAAGGTGGTAAACAAGGTGTACATACCTTTGACAGTAATAGAGCTCTACACTAAAGGAACACTAGGTCTTGAATTGAATTCAAGACTTATTAAGTTCTATAAAAACTAAATGAAAAGATGGTTTGATAAAAGGAGAGAAGTTGGAGGGGCAAGAGGGAAAAGAGGCAAGGGCATGTTACATGCGCCCAACTCGTGGCACGCCCTCTTCGTCTTCCCTTTCCCTCCTTCCCATCGCCACGAAGTTCCTCCTCGCCACCTTCGATGACCACTGCTCCAATGCCTCTCCCCCCTACCTTCATCGTGAGCCCGACCATCGGAGGAAGCCGTCGACGTCTCTCCTTCGCTCATCGGGGCTTCGCTTCTCAGATTTAAACCAAACTGAATTGAATTAGATCCAGATTGAGTCAATTTTACTATTTGAGTCCGAATTGAGCCAATTTGATTTAGATTCGGTCAAAATAAACTAATTTAGTTACTCAAAAGTAAGATTGATCAACTTTGACCATATTGACTTGGATATATGGCTTGAGCTTCATAAATATTTCTAGTCCCACTTGATACAGGTACATTGACTCATCGTAATATGATTTATTTAAATATGAGAAAATCTTAATAAAATTTTATTGAAAGATTCTTGAATATCTACAAACTAAATAAATACTATACTTCTAAAATACTAAGAAAATATGCATGTTAAAATATATTTTATTTAACAATACAAAATAGTATTGCTAATAAACTTAAAAAGTAGTATTATGATTTATATTGGATACTCTAGTATAGAGATATACATGATATGATACTAGTTACTCCTAGGGACATTACTAAATTATAATTAAACGGTGTCATTAATGCACCTTAGATGACATTGCGAACTATTAGTATTTGATTAGTGATGTTCACTCACCAGCACATCTTGAGACTACAGATCATAAATAGCTTAGATACTAGGAGTGGGCTAAGGATTAGACAAGATTAACTCATGGGTCATGTTAGACCAGAAAATGGAGTGGGTCCATACCCAGATATCGTTGTTCGTATATGTGATGGTTGGATATTACCATGATAATCTTGATATGGCTCGTGGAGATGACCCCTCCCATGAATTTAGTAATTATATAGTCAAGGTAGCCACAATCTATTGTATTAATATGAGTTCAACTCGGCCAGTATAAATTACTTTTGAGTTGGAAAGATGATTCCCTTAAGCATTGGACAGTGGATTCGTAAACCGTATGGCTAGCATCCTTGATGTCCTACAGAAGATTGGATGAGTAGTCCTGATCCTAGGGTTGTTATTATTTCGGCTAATCATGGTTAATGGTTTTTTTGTGATAGTGACCTTGTCTATGAATAGTGTGTAGTACTGCACGAGGGCCGTTGCTTTTACGGAGTTCGAGGAGGCTGTAAGGGCACGATGGTTTTGTTAGGAGAGGCATGGATGGTGACCAGCGAGACGAAGGAGAGTGATCAAGGGCCATATATCCTCTCCGCTAACATCAGTGCAATAGGCATAGACAAAGACAAATTATAATGACACTGATGAGCTTATAGAAGTCCCAGGCCAGGGCATTCATTAAGCATAGGTTGACAGCGCATAGGTTGACAGCCCAAATCATGTGACACAGGAATAGAAATATTCTAGATGACTTACACTAGTAACACCAACATGATATCCAACTTAGGCGGCATCTAGAAACCTACATCTATATACATCGTTGGTTGATATAAAACATTATGAAATGACATCGTTTATATATTAAAAGAGCTTATTGTGCGAAAACTAAAAACTAAAGCATCCTTAAACGATCCCCTAGCCTTTGATTTTGTACTGTGGTTTCAAATTGTAATTTCGTACTAGGCTGCAGGGCTTAGCACACCGCGTACAATGTGTGTTTATGTATAGCAATAAGGGTCGAGATCGTGGATGAAGAGTATGTTGTCGGAGGTTGACCATCATCCTCATCTAAATTTTATTTATTTATTATCGGAGTAGCTGGCAGTAGCTTTATATTGGGACTGTACTAAGCGATTGTATTTGGTTATTGATATTACCGACTACTCTTGCTGTAGAGATCAGATCCTATTATGCCTTACATGGTTCTTCGGGCTCATGCAGCGGTTATCACATGCCTAACAAATGGGTTAGAGCGTGACAAATTAAGTTAAGATTTCCTTACACTTGACTAGTTTAATTTACTCAATTGAATTGGGAGGAAAGCAAATATAGTAGTATATTGCAATTCCAATCCCTTAAGGCATATAGATAAACCTTAACATTGTTTTCAACCTTTCTAAATTTCTTCTTCTCTTCGATCTATTTCCTACATCCATCCACCCTCTTCTCCAACTCTGATGGTCTCTTCCATGCACGACTATTTGCCTCTCTTGTTCAGCCACACCTTGTTCAATATCGACCATAGCCCATCGAGAGCTTTGGTTGCTGCCCTATCGACCTTCATCGCAGTCACCGGCAGCACCGTGAGTACCACCGTGCATATCAGTGCTCCAACGAGCACAACCGTGGAACACCATGATCCCAAGTGTCCTGCACACCCACGCTCTCCACTTCTCCTCCTCGTACTTCCTGTCGATCGACTCTGTCGTTGTCGAGCCGAATGGATCCTCGAAGGACATGAAGCTTTGCTAGCTCGTTCACTATTTGCTCGTAGTCCCTCAACCTAAAACACTCCCTCAACTTTGCAAGCATCTCTTTCGCCCGGTGTGCCTTGTTGATACACGTCGTCTTCAGGACCTCATCGGTGGTGGTCAAGTATTCATCCACCAAACGGAGGCGGTCGGATTTTGTTCCTTATCGTTTCGCTGAGCTTGACGAGGGTGCCATTTATGACGATGTGAAGATCATCATCGGCAGCTTCCATGAATTCCATGGACTCGATTTTGCTGCCGATGATGGTCGAGACAACCGCCTGAGTCATATAATTATGAAAAAAAGAAAAGTTATCAACAAAATTTAGAGAATTGTACACAAAGTATACTCCTCTCTACTTAGAGCAATTGGGCTTGCTCTGTACCGGAGGTTTAATACTTATCAAATTCTAAAAAAAACAAAATTTAGAGAATTAAATTGTACTCTTTAAGCACAAAACCATACATTATATACGATCTCTATATAACTTGTATATGATCTATATAATTTCGCTATGATATGATGATGATGCCTCGTGGCCCAAAAAAAATAAACATATTTGAATGTTTCAACCTTTATTTAATTTGAAAAACTCATATATATATATATATATATATATATATATATATATATATATATATATATATATATATATATATATATATATATGGTTTCTACTTGGTCAAGAGCAATTCGGATTAAAATCAAATCGATGTTATTTTTAAAATTGTTTTTTTAATCATTTAGTTTAAAATTAGTGTTGCCACATCATGAAACTGATGGCGTCTGCCCCGGACGGGGGATTACATAATGTAACCGCCACCGGGAGGAGCGCAACGTCTCTCTCTCTCGCAGACCTCTCCTTCGCTCTCCGACTCATTTGGGGCTTCTCTGCCCTCGCCCCATCCGCTGAGCGTTCGGGCATCTCGGATGATCGTGCAGGTGTGTTCTTTGCATCGGTCTTGTTCCTCTGCGTTTGATCGTTGCATCTTGGATTTCATGCCTTTTTCTTGTATGATGTATCGATGTTTGTATCCTTGGTGTTCTGCTTCCTGCGAGGTCGATCTTCGGATCTTTGTTTACGTGACGGAAACTTTGGCATTTCTTTTTTGTTCAAGCTTAGTTGGTTTTTGCCATCTGCTTCATTCGTTTTACCAATGGGGTTTTAGATGAAGGCTCTGTGCTCAGTCTCTACTGTCCGAGCAAGCCCTAGTCTCTCCCTTGGAAGCAATCTTTTGCCTGACACAGTTGTGGGTTTGAAAATGCATCCATCTTTTTTTTTGGAATAAAACAAACGTCTCGATCTTGATAGACGTGTCCATTGTTTGAGTTGGGTTCTGGATATACCTTCTTCGCGTCCTCTGCAAAGCTTTCTGATTCGATTTCTGAGTATATTTTGTTTAACTTTGAATCGGTTGTAGGTCGTTTAGTTCTTTAACGTAATTTTGTTTAGAAAACATAAATATGAGGTTTTTGTTTTTTCCCCTTTTGTATCTGAGATGTATTGTTTGTTTGGTTATATATTTTGGAGATCTTTTTTAAAGAATATGCATTTGAATACTTTGTATTTGCACTTTTGTAATTTCTTTCAAAAGTCAGAATAAGTTTCTGTTTTTGCTGATCGATTCCTCATGTAACATGTATACCTAATTGTTTTTAGGAACTTGACATTTTATTCAAATACAAGGAGCAGAGTGATTGGGTGCTCCGAAATATTTGGAAAAATTAATTAACTACATTAGGTGAAGTGGAACATTCTCAGTGTTCATTACATAAACTGTTGTCGTGGCTCTAACGATAGATGGCAGTAGACTTCTGATTACAACTTGTATTCTTCTCTGATTACAACTTGTGTTTGTCTTCTGTGATGGATATCCATCAGGTTCTATGTACTATTTGGGAATAAAGAAATTATGTACCTTCGAGCTAAAATTCCTTAAAGCTTAGTTGCTAATATGCACTTGTCAGACAATTCTTGCACCTTTGTACATTTTTCATGCATCGAACCCAGCTAATTCCACAACATCCCTTGTGTTGAATTATTGTTTTTGCCTTTTTTTGGTTGAGATACCCTTGTAGTACTTTCCAAGTCTGCCTTGAAAGGATAGAATATAACTTTTTGCAAGTATTCCTATTTCTGAGCATTCTGCACTTTTTTTCCCCATAAATCCCATAAATCAGGTTTTAGATGCTGTTTCTAAGATATTATCCCACACTTGTAACCTTCGCCATAGAACCAGGGAAAATAGAGAGAGAATTGTGTCCTCATTGAAGTTTTAGTCTGCAACAATTACTGGTGAGCTTATTCACATCTGAGGAGAATTTCAGGTCCTGAGTTACATAGAGGATGAGCCTTAGCTGGAAACTCCATAGAGTTAGATAACCTGGAGGAGTACCTAGCCATCCCTACGCCAAATGAGTATTCTCCCTCTTGGAGGAACCCATAATATTTTCTCTTATAATATATTAGATGGTCGATATCTTTCCTTCATGGTTGTTGTATACCCTTACAAAGAGTCGGTTATGAGATCGTGAGGGTACTAGGTTCATCAGAATTATGCTTTCGAGGCCTTTGCTTAATATTCTGCAGAGGAGCAGCCAATTCCACTTGTCTGAGATTAGTTTCACAAATCCTATTTGTATTTTCTGCCTCCTTGACGCATATAAAACATGATCATTTGGACATCGGGTAACTGTTGAGCCAGAGATCTAATACAAACTCACAATAGTAAGGAACTTGTTAGATTGCTGAATGACGAGGGATGATTTCTGAAACTGTTCTGACTGAGTTAAAGAACTGACATTTGTGTTTAGGGAATGACAGTTTTACTCCAGTTGGATTCGTAGAGAATTTGTTTTACGTTGACCACACATATGAATGAGAGGGGAGCATAATCATCATTTCAGAGAGCTTTTGTTGATATGGAATTCTAGAATTTATTCTTATATTTGCTGATTCTTAATCATGAAAAAAAGTCTCTTCTTCCCATTTTCTATTGCACTTGGTAATTTTTTTTTGTTATTAACTAAATGAACTTTTGAAGGTCCTGGTAGGCTTCTTGAAAAGTGAATTTCTGGGAAAAGCTTGTCTCCGTCTGAAACACCAGCTTATTTGAGGTACTCTCACCAAAATTGTCTTTGATATCTTTTGATTTTGATTAAAATTTATGTCTTATCATATTGATTTTTCATTATGCGTTTTTACTTCTTAAAGGTTAGGACGTGCAATTGCAGCAAAAATGAACAACCTCATGACGAATTCCTTCACGAATTATGTGGAACTAAAGAAGCAGGCACTGAGCGATCTTGAGGCTGGCGCCGACAATGTGCCGGTCGCCAAAATGGTGGCTGGAGTTGGCCTCACTCATGCTGAGGAGGAGAACCTCTCCCTCTTTTTCTCTGGGATCGACACTATCCGGTCCGAGATGGATGACATCACCAGTCTCCTCCTTGATCTGCAATCTCTGCATGTGGAGTCCAAGTCCGTCCACAGCGCCAAGATCCTCCGAGGCCTGCGTGACCGCATGGATGCGGACGTCACGGCGGTCCTCCGCAAGGCAAAGAACATCAAGGTCGGGCTCACGTCCCTTGACAGTTCCAACATCGCCAACCGCGGGTTGGCTGCGTGCTTTGCCGAGGGCAGCCCCGTGGACCGGACCCGTGTATCGATCACCAATGGCCTGCGCACTAAGCTAAGGGAGACGATGATTGGGTTTCAGCAGCTGCGGGAGTGCATACTGGCCGAACACAGAGAAGGCCTGAAGCGGAGGTACTTCAATGCCACAGGCGAGGTTGCAACTGAGGAGGTGATCGAAAAAATGCTCAAGGGCTGCAGTCAAGAGGGGCTGCAGGGCAACAAGGGTGAAGTGAACTTAGAGGTGCTGGAGAGGCAAAAGGCCGTGAGCGACATCCAGAGGAGCTTGATGCAGCTTCATCAGATTTTTCTCGACATGGCGCTCATGGTGGAGACACAGGATGATCAACTGAACGATATTGAGGAGAATGTGGCCCGCGCCAAGGACTATATTAGTGGTGGAACTGATCGACTCATCTCTGCCGATGCATTGAAGAAGAAGAAGAAGAAGAAAAGAATCAAATACATGGTTGGGTCTCTGGTGCTGATCATCATTGTGATATGCTTGATTCTTATGCTTAACTGATTTTTAGATTCGCAGATGTTTGGATCATCTGTATGATGTTGTATAGATTGGTCTTTTTACCTTCAGGCGGCTCTTTTCTTGTGCTCGTCTCTGTTCTTTTTTCTCTTTCGTTTTGTAAATTACTGCAAATGCTTGGAGACATTTGGGTTATGGATATGATTACTTGCTACTTTGATAGCGTCGTTACTGAATAAATTGGTCAGACGCAGATTAGATTTACAAATTCTTTGCCGTCAATAGAAAAGGCTTATTATTATTAATTAATCTCCCAAGCTGTGATCATGTCTTTTGTAGGCCGACGTGGATCATGTCGTCATAAGTGCACTTTGTGCAAATACCCTAACCAAAAATTAGCGGCCCAATTGAAATTAGCCCATCAAAAAGCACCCAAATGCATTTTTAAATTACTCTAATAAAATAAAATGAATGTACTCATGTACACACTGTCTACAATCTTTGTTTATTGTTGTGTTAGGACATAATTTAAATGATCAAGTCCATGCAGAAGACCGAGTCTTGGAAAGACTGCATGAAGACTTTTTGGAGAGGAGCCAGTTGACTAAGTCTCCCTTCGTCCTCCTCTTCCAATTCCATCGTATATAGTAAGGAAAAGTCCCCGCCTCCGGGGCCATGAATTAGACCTTTTGAATTATCCGTCTTCTCCTCCAGCCCTTTCTCGCCCCAAGACTCCACGAGAAACTCAATTCACCTCGCCTTCAACTCCTAATTTCTGTGACGACGATCTCCTGTGACAGGCACCGGGAAGGTGCCGCCTTCACTAATACCGCTGCCTCGTTGACGAGAGCTCTGCGGTCGTGGACTGGACTCGAGGTCCTCTCGCCGCTGCTTTTCTGTGGTGAGCTTTGTTGCCCTGAAATCCTAATGCTACTTTTCTTCTTCTTTTTCCTGTTTGTTCATGAAGCACCACAGGTTGTTCCGCAGTTATTTCGTTGGAGATTGGTGGGTTTTTGGGAGGATTTTTCTATTTTTTATTTGCTCAAAATTTGTTTTTTGGAGTGGACAGGATATTTACCCTCCTTTTGGATAGTTGCTCCGGAACCGGCTCATTTGTTTCTGTATTTTTCTTCCTTGAACTTTACATTCCAACAGTACCTTTTTTTAAAAATCTTTTGACTATAGCTACGAGGTAATCTTGGACTAACTGCGATGCATAGTTTTTCTTTGTTTCTGATTCAAGAACTCTGCTATGTTGGTTTCTTTTATTTAATGTAAATATTTGCTGTTTGCTGTCATACAAACTAGATGTTTTCTACATTAACATTGCCATTTACAGAGTGGTATTAGTAATAGCATAGTTGGTAAAGCCATATCTTAGTCACATACGTTTGATACATGCCATATGAGATGGAAAGATTACAAGAATTAAGGGCACGCAAGAAAGTTTTTCAGAGGGATCTTGGAGTTGCATGAATGGAATGCGGTGTAGGTATATTATGCAGATGAAGAAGGAGCAAAGTTCTCATTTCACCATAATATAGTCATTGAGGGACCTATGACTACATCATGGACCATACAAGTGGGTACATTAATCTATGTTGCTCGATACAGTCTATTGACCACGGGTGATCAGAATGCTAGTGCGACAGAAACACCCTGGTCTAGCTACTGGTTGTTGGTCAGGCCAATAGACCTTTCCAGTACCTGGTGATAAGGACCAACTTCTAATTCCTTGGTTGAAGGCATATTAGTATTTTGGTCTTCCAGGGTAACTAACTTTGTGTTTTGTAGAATGTGATCAAATCATGTAGTTTTGCAATTTGATTTATCACTTAAAACCATACAATCCTCTGAACTTTCTAGAATAATGAAATGAAGTTTGTTATATTTCGAAGGTTAGGAATTGGGATCAACTATAAATAGTTTACAGAGAACTTTCTATTGTTTATGGCAATTATTTATCAAGTACTGGGTATAGGTAGCTGGAGGTTATGATGAAAAATGGAACAAGAAGCACTTGAAAGAAGAAAAGATTGATATCCACATAGCATCGTATAACAAAATACTTCAGTTAATAATTTAATTAGAGGAACACTGCTGGAAGGAAGAGAAAGTTGTTGATTACGTAGCACATTGAACAAAATATTTCTTCTGTTAATTAGTTATTTTTTTTGCAGGTTTACTCTTAAGAAATGGATGAGCAAGAGAAAGATAGTTTACCTATGCTATCGTGCAATCGAAAGCTTCCAAGATTTCATGCTAGGAGTGCATCAATGTCTATGCCACCAAATGCATCCTATGAAAATGAAGATACTTGTGTTTCTCATACTGGTCCGTTGCGTATGCAGAGGACATCTGAGTTTGGGGTTGCAAGTGGCCCTTTGAATCGGAATAGGAGATCAGAGAATTCTTGGTTACTTGGACATGGAAAACCACACCACGGATCAAGTGCTATTATGCCAGAAGTATTTGTTGGAGCGAACATCTCAAATACGCATCAAATTACGAGAAATGAAAATCTACTGATGTCAGGACCTTTGGGATTGTGTGATAATCCCAACTGCACTGAGTGCCCTGCAGCGTATAAAACCAAAAGTAGTTACCACAGTACCTCATTATCTCTGGACAAGAAGGTACATCATTTGCTCTTTTATTGTATGTGTTTTCATTATAGTAGTTCCCTGCTCCCTTGTGTCTATTGAAACCATCATGGACTTTGAATTTTCTTTTATAGTTAGATATACTATTAAAATGTCTATGATTGAATCAGAAGATTATTGAGTTCTCTCTGCAGTGAGTTCACAACCTATCCATCTAATTGATCATGGATTTAACGCACAATCCCATGATCCTAGTAGTCTTCATCAGCAGTTGGTTCTTCAATTGCCCTTATTAAATATCAGATAAAAATATTCACAAACAGTTTTCTAATTTGCATGTGCTTTCTGTTGGCCCTAAATAATAACTGACAGTCTTCAATTCATTATGGTCTACTAATTGTTTCTACTGATGCTGCTAGTACTACATCATTTTGTGAACAAATCTTTTCATATTTTTACCAGGATCATACATTTTATATATTGAATGGTAAATACTTGATTGACATAAGTTGCAGTTGTGGTCACTGTATTAATGGATTCATGATCATTTTGACTGACTGATGTCATATGGTTTTGGATGTGCAGCTACATAACATTCTTTATGGGGATGATGATCTCCTGGCCAAGAAATTTATTTCTAGTTTGAGGTCATATTTCCCTATCATGAATCCGCATACGAAGGTTGTTCAGGATTGGAACAAATTCTTTGTAATATCTTGCTTGATAGCAATCTTTATCGATCCATTGTTCTTCTTTCTTTTGTCCGTAGAAGAGGTACGCTACTACATGTTTTTTTACACATAATACTCTTTTCATCTTTATGTTTGATCTCACTAAAAACGAAAACTCTCTCAAATAACTTCTAAGTCTCTCAATTTCATATGTTGATATGTATGAAGAAGTGATTCTAATTTTGATTTCATTTGCTTATGTAACTGTTGATTTTGATACATAGGAGGTATAAATAAAACTTGTATAGAAGTTTGTGTCATTTTCTTTAACTTCGTGAGTTATATGATCATACATATTTTTGTTGAAATTGAGATAGAAATTACAAGTCTCATAAAATATTATATTCCATTTTAAAAAAAAACTCAATGGACAAAAATTTAGGAGCTGATATAATCCAAGCGTCGCCCATCGGTTCTCCATTGTAATTGGATGAGAATCAGCTTTTCGAGTAATAAATGGATTTGTAGCTAGCTTTGAATGGGTTAGATCTCAAAAGTTTTTGAGGTTGTTGAAAAATTTGAGATTTCTTGCAAAATCCAAAAAAATCAATGAGATGGTACATTATTTGATTTAGACAAGTAGATCATGCCAGCAATAAACTAAAACAAATAATATTGAACATATGTTTGCTTTTTTATCTTGGATGTGATCTGATTATCAAGAACAAATTAATTTTTCACCTCATTGATTTATAATTTTTTTTATTCATAACTATCTGTATGTGAAATAATTGATGGAAAGATCAATTAACATTAGTTCCTAGGTTTTGGCTTTATAACTGTACAACTGACTCACCTGCTTAAGCTCGTCGACAGATTGATGTCGACCGCTTTAAGACAGTGGCAACTGGCAAGTACGAGAATGCAAATTATGGTTCTCCTTTACCATATCTACCTTCATTGTTCTAGAACCACTAACGAGTGCCCCCAACAATTCTATTTGGAACTGTGGGAAATAAGTTTTTTTTAGCTTCCTTTGTCCTGTTACGTCGTTCATTGTGTCTCATGTAGTCCTATCTCATTCCTTTGTCATTTTTCCCTTTAATGCAGAAATACAAGTGTGTCATCTTTAACTCGTCATTGGCAACAGGAATTGTAGTGGTGCGAAGTGTGACTGATTTCATTTACCTTTTGCACATGATTCTTCAGGTAAGGCTCTTGACACATGAATATGCTATTCATTTAAAATATGTTGTGTGTTACTAAGATTGCATTTGCTGAAGCATCTGGTTAAAGTGTTTCATTTCAGATATATATTTACTGTACTAATTGGGAAAGTGGCAAAAAGTGTAGGATAACTGGAGCTGCTTCTTAAACAAAATCCATCGATGATTAGGCCAAACTATCTAATCTGACATTAAGAAAGTGGGTCCTCATAGCGGAGCAATTATGTAGAGCTACTGCATTCCAGAGTTTTAAAATCTTGATGTTGGGATCTGTATCAGGACTTTGTTGGGTCGATATGATTACCCTCTTGACACTTACACTTCAGTACAGTCCAGAAAGTTGATTGCCACTGAATCAGCTCAGAACCCTTAGGTCTCGTCCCATATATCCTATTTCAACCAAAAAAATTGGATATTCCCCAAAAGAGTTAAAACTACACACGCTAAGGACTGTATAGAGGATATTTTTTTAGAAGTGGTTCCTCAGCTCTGTTTCATTTCCTTTCCATGGTACAGTTTTTAGGTTCACCTTTTCTTGTCTTTTCCCTTTCTTGTTTCTTCCATGTCCTCAACTTGAGGACAATACCCTTGTATCATCTCCGATGGAATGAATACAAGTTTTTTTTTCCAAACAAAAAAAAATTCTAGGTACTTGGTTGAGGAATATTAGATAGATCCATACTGTTGTTGGATCATAGATATCATCCTTCTTGTTGGATAATAGACACAGCCATGCGCTGTATGACAAGGTATTTATTTGAACGGATATCCCGTTGATGGAAGCTAGTCTCAAACTCCTTCATATATGCATACCCTATCTGTATTGATTCGATGATGTCGCAGAGGGCTACGACATCCGTTTGATGTTTACAATATTGTTTGGATGCTTGCTGCCCATGCCGGGCCTTCAATGGGAAGGTCAAGTTGCACCAACCTGAGTACTAGAGGACCTGGAAAGATGTGAGACTATTGATGATGATCCAATTCGAACTACTGTTTTCGCCACTTGCTAACTTGGTCTATTAACTCTCCGTGAGAACTTGCTAAACGTCTTACAATCTTCAAATTCGTATTTGCTTTTGAAACATGAAAGTCCTCAATCATTTCAGGGTCGAAATCACCTCTCCATCCCTTTTTCTTCTCTCCGATAACTTCTTCCTTCTCTTAATCCACCAGCCTCCTCCTTTTCCCTTTATCTTCTTCCTCTGCCAGGGTACAGCTTGATCTTGTGGAAGACCGGACGCCACCGAATTTTTATCCTTAGAAAAAATATGCTGTTAAATGTATTTTAGTTCATGTGAAGATCATGTACTTTGAACTTTTAAGTCGTTTGATCAAGGGAAAAAAATATGAGGTTTACGTGAAGATCTTTTTACATGATAATGTCTAGCTCGATAGAACTTGGAACATAAATGAATATGTATCTCTGGTTTATTGTCTTATTTGGAAATAGTCTAGCTTTATCCTACATCTTAAATCTTGGGAATTCAATTACTTCTTTAACTATATCATTTTTTGCACAGTTTAGACTTGCATATGTTGCTCCTGAATCTAGAGTGGTGGGTGCTGGGGATTTAGTTGATGAGCCAAAGAAAATTGCTCTTTACTATCTTCGTGGATACTTCTTATGGGATTTGTTTGTTGTGCTACCTCTTCCTCAGGTACGGATTGTTTTCATTTCCTCTATTCATCCTTTTACCATATTAAATTGGGGGTATACCTTCTTTTTTCCTTCTGTGATGTGACTTTGCTAAGATTTGAACGCAAGTTTGATTAGATAACCAATTTTTACGTACCAAAAGCTCAAGCCTTTAGGAAACTGCAGTATCAATTCTTTTATATTTTTACATTTTTCATACATTGACTACTCTTACTAGTAATCGTACTACTGCATTAAATTTTGTATTGTAAAATTTTAACATTATTTATTCAGAGAGAATTCTCATGGTCTTGTAGTAATTTTAGGGCCATTGGGCTTCCTCTTTTGTATTCTCAAGTGTCTTCTTCTATGTGCTGCGTAGGTAATGATATTAGCTGTCATTCCACACTATGTGGGATCATCAGAAGCAAATTATGCCAAAAATCTTTTACGTGCTACAGTCCTCCTTCAATATATCCCAAGAATTGTCAGATTTTTGCCATTGCTTTCTGGACATTCTGCAAGCGGTTTCATATTCGAGTCTGCATGGGCAAACTTCGTAATTAATCTTCTTATGTTTGTGTTGGCTGGACATGTTGTGGGTTCGAGTTGGTATCTTCTTGGCCTACAGGTTGGTATGACATTACTGATATGCTTGCTTGTTTATCACGTCGAAATATGACTCTACCTTGATCTCTTTAAACTGAACTGAGTTTTGGATGTCTGCACTAGAAAAGACCAGTGGTAGATAATTCTTTGTTTAGTTCAGAGGAATAATTCATTAATTATCGATTTTAACGTGAAAAGAAAATTAGAAATAATGCACAATAGATCGAAGTACTCTCGATGCTAACAATATTTGAAATATTTCTATACAAAAGGAATATATTGCACAATAGCTAATTTTAGTGGGTAAGAACATAATATAGTATAAAATTAACATTGCAAACATATGTGCAACTATGTTACTTGAGTCTAACATTACTGTCAAACGTACAAGGAGTAGGATTTTTGCTGATAATACTTCATCACGAGGGTCTTCATAGCTACAATTCTTGTGTAGGGAAAACCTTTACATATGAAATGATGATGAATTTATTTATCAAACGTCTCTCTAAATTCTTCTGCATTCTTTCTAGGGCTCAGTATTCTTTTTTGTGTAAATTGTTTCGCTGGATAACTATTTTAGATATCCTAAAAAAATCTGTCCTGAACATCCTGTCATAACTACAAGCTATTATTAGAATTTACAATACAATTGCAATGTAACCGTTCTTCTTCTTTTTTGTTTCAGAGAGTAAATCAATGTTTACAAGATGCCTGCAAAGCATCACGTAATTTTTCTTGCAATACTTTGTTAGATTGTGGACATGGTAATATTGTTCCAACTGAAGCAAGAGAGAAATGGGCTGAAGATTATATTTCTTCGAATTGCTTCAATCCAGAAGGAAAAGAGGTATATTATGGGATCTACAAACAAGCTGTGTTGCTAACCACACAGAACAGTGTCGTCAAGAGATATATATACTCTTCATTCTGGGGTTTTCAGGTAACAATTCTCATCCTCAAATGTATATGGTACTGTGTTGTTAGTAATTACTAGTAATCATTATGAAATTAAGAAGATAACTGACAAGAGTAAGATATCAAGGTTGGCCTAATCATTAGCAGTAACTTATATGAAGGGGAATGATTAGTGTTAATAGATGTTAACTAGTTTTTATCCTCAATTCCAATTTGGTATCAGAGTTTATCCTAGCAGAGGAGCTGAAGTGGGGGCACTAATATTGTGCTACAGTGGCGACTCAAATATGTAACTTATGGTTTTTGATACCTCTAAGGGCACACACCTCTTACTTAGTGAGCTTTCAGCCAAGGTTGTAGTGCTATTAGAGGCCTGGGAACTGCAAAGAAATTGTAGGCTTTGATATGCTATTGGAACAACTTCATAGTGTGTTTATAATCCCATCCAGTCTTTCAATGTGCATGTTTCATCCACGATACCAATATGAAGATGATAAAACTTGAACCCCAAACTTAAAAAAGTGTACTTCTATAGGGTACTCAAAAACACCTACAACTGTTATATTATTGCCCCACCAGTGGGAAGATGGATGTATACAACCAGAATGCATGTTACATATACTGTTCGATAATTGTAGAGGGCAGGATCAATGCAAACACAAACAAAATAAAACCAAAGGAAATAAGATAATATAACATGAAAGACAGAAGCCACTTAGGAAAGAGATAATACGAGAGGATATGCAGATTGCCCATGCTCAGACACCAGCGCCTGTCAACATTTCTAATTTTTTAGATAAAAGCCTAGGTACAAAATTTCATCCTTGTGATACTAGTCATACTTGAGAATTAAATTTTTTTATGAAAGATAACATTGCATTTATTTCACCAATCTAAAACGATAGAATATATCATTCAAAGGGATACCTAAAAAATAAATTTAAAAAGAACAAGCATAAGAGATGACAATATATACACCAAAACAATAATGCACAAAGCAACTCAAGTGAATGAACAATCTATAAGTCTCTTGAAGGTCGACTTTAGAATTAGATTTAATCTATCTTTTTTTAATGTTATTCTTTCTTATATGTATAGATGAAGCATACGCTACCTTATATGTACTTATATGAACATAAAATTTCTTTCTAAATCCAGCAACATGTTATATGACTAAATGTGATAAATTTTCACCAGCAAATCAGTACTTTAGCTGGTAATCAAGAACCAAGTTACTTTGAGTGGGAAGTCTTGTTCACCATGGCGATCATTGGATTAGGGTTGCTACTTTTTGCACTACTCATTGGAAATATGCAGAATTTTCTCCAGGCTCTTGGTAGAAGGTGAATTACTACAACTAGCTCACTGTAATTTTAGTCATTCATACATAAATGCTATCTATCACTGGATGCTATTTTTCAAAGAGGAAATATATTTCTAGTGAAATTGTTAATAGGTTTTTGGACATCTAAAAGGTCGATTATACCATACATAAGGAATTAGATGCTTCTGAGGGAAAGAGCAATCTGGCAGTGCTTTGTTTCCGGAATTGTATTTTTGTTATTGTTTATTGTTAGCAGTTGCATAATGAGTTAAATCTAGTAGCTCTGGGAACAATCAAAAGATCCAGTAAATGAATCCATTGTAATCATGGATCATTCTGTGTGCTTCCATGTACTTTTTAAAATTATTTTGCTATTTCAAATGTAAGACTAGCATTTCTAAAAAAAATTTCAAGGTTTCTTATGCTAATTCTTATTTTCCCAGTTTGCCATGTGATTAATGCTGTTAGCCGGTTGCCTTGATTCTTTTTGTTATGGTATTTTTGTATAAAAAGTACAATGTTGCCCTTAAAAACATATGAGCAACAAGCTTTTTTAACCACACATGAGCAATGTTCAGCAAGAAAAACTACATGTAGGCAAAAGATATATATTGCATCATTAAATATGTTTTAACAACATTTTCTAACTTGTTTATCTTGTTATATTTATCTTATCCTATTTGTTTCTTTAATTTGACAAGGACTCTAGAAATGCAACTGCGACGAAGAGATGTTGAACGATGGATGAGTCATCGACGATTACCTGAATCATTAAGAAGGTTGGTGAAAATTAGGAAAAAAACAGTTCATGTCTTCCATACTTGGCTCATATATTTGTGTCCTTATGATTAAGAAGCTAGAGAAAAATTGTATTCTAGTTTGCATATGGAGAAAGTATTTTATTTTGTCATTTTGTTTGACTTTCACACATTTTTGCTGACAGATATATTAGGGTCATAACTTCAATGTTTACATTTTAAAAAAGAAGAAGGTATATTAGGATCAATTAACCCCTTCACGGTGCAATTGTTAGGAAAAAAAAGACCAAAAAAAGACGAAAGGACATAAAGTTAGGAGCATCGTGCCCAAAGGTGTACCAACAATCAGCTGTAACTAAAACTAAAAATTAAATCATAAATGAAAATTTTCACATCTGACAAATGATACCATCTGTGAACTCCAGCAACATGTTAAGCACAAACTGAATATTTATTTTTGTAGTGTGTTAAGATGAGCTCTTGTGGAAGAGACCTCTTGATGGTTCGTTGTGTTTCTTTTCCTTGTTTTGAGGTATGTAAGTGGTGCCCTAGGGTTTAGGGAGGAAACCATTTAGGTGAAATGAGGATAAGAATAAGAATATTAGTTAAAATCCTAAGTGCTAGCATTGTGTGGTCTATACCTTCTGCTTACTTGTGCTTTCAGTTTTAATTGTTTTTCTCATGTTATCTATCACTTTGACACACCTGTTTAAGGTATTTGAAACCATGTCTTGCTTAGTTATATTTGCTAATTATTTTTAATTAGATTAAAATTAAAAAGTACACAATTCACCCCCATCCTTGTTTGTTCTGTTCCTTTCACAGTTATGCTTCTACTTTCATTATCTATATCAATTGCTTTTTATATTGCATGTTTTATGGAAGTGTTTGTTTGGTACATAGCAGTTTTTCACTCCATAATGCAGGAAAGTAAGGCAAGCTGAAAGATTTAGATGGGCTTCTACTCGAGGTGTTAATGAAGAACAACTGCTCGATAATTTACCAGAGGATATACAACGAGAAATTCGGCGGCATTTCTTTAAATTTCTCAGTAAAGTTAGTTCCATAGAAATGGCCTCTTCTATTAATCACCTGCTTGTCGATTTTAACTTTGTTTGCTGAGACTAGAGACTATGATTGAATGCCTTTGGAATCAGTTTTGAGTTTAATTGCATTGAGAACACAATAAGCAGTATTTTGTTTCTCCTTTTTAAGTTGGCATTGTTAAACATTTGTATAGACTGCCGTCTCTTGCTAGCTTTAGCTTTTGAGATAAGTAGCCACCCAAGCAAGGATAACCTAGCATATCAAAATTATGTATTAAAAACGTATATATTGTTAATAAAGTTACACTAAATATCAGGATTGGTTCAGTCCTTCAGGTAGTAGTTGTAATATAAAAGTATAAGATTTGAGCCCCTTTTCTAATAGCTTAAGCTTTTAGGACAATTTGGCCCCTAATTAACATCAACTGACATTATTTCTACAACCTGATTCTTAACCGGAACAGTCCCGATCTGTTGACTGAACAGATTATAATTTTCTGAGTTGTGCATCTGTTAATCATCGCCAAACATACTGTTTTACAGGTCCGTATCTTTAGCCTGATGGACACTCCGATCTTAGATGAAGTTTGTGAAAAGTTAAGACAAAAGGTTTTCATTAGAGGAAGTGACATTCTTTATGAAGGAGGCCCAGTTGAGAAGATGTTTTTTGTAGTCCGTGGTAAATTGGAAAGCATTGGGTCAGATGGAAGTGTAGCTCCTCTCTCTGAAGGAGATGTGTGTGGTGAGGAGCTCCTCACATGGTATCTTGAGCACTGTTCGATGAATAGAGGTCTGCTTCTTTCTCTCAAACTCTCTGTAGCATTTTCTAACCAAAGAGCACAGTCTTATTACTTTGTTGAGATCTTTATACTGTTTTTTTTTCACTATGTAATCATCCCATCTCCAAGAAAAGCCTTATGCCATTTTATTCTTCTTGCAACGTAAAGGTAGCCGTAGCTTCATCATTTGTTTAATTGTGATCATGTTTGTTCTTTACCCTTTTTTTTGGGGATGAAAAAAGGAAGTGGAACATGAAGTCCACTGCCTGCCTCTATTAGAGCAGAAGAATAATATACAGAATAAGCATCGATCACTGTACTAATCGATTACTGATTACCCCTAATACGATAACCTCTTGCTACAACATTTACTGATTACACAAGACCTGTTTGAACTAGCTCCAGCAGCTGTTCATGAGTCAGTGGCAAATGAGAAAGTTGTTTTTCATCTATATCTCTAACTGGATGTAGGCTCATATCGTACTAAATGAATGCCTTTGGTATTATGTTTCGCTTGTAGAGGGTGGGAAGATCCGGTTCCCTGGATTGCGCTTGTTCTCTACCAGGACTGTTGTATGTGTAACTAATGTCGAAGCATTTGAACTACGAGCTGCTGATCTAGAAGAAGTGACGACATTGTTCTCCCGATTCTTGAGAAATCCACGCGTACAAGGAGCCATCAGGTAAACAAAAAACTCGGCGGCAGTTTCTTGAAAAAAATGAAAAAGAGTCTATGTGTTGCTTAAAGTTTGACAAAAACTCTATCCTGCACCCTTAAAACTATAAAAGATGATCTGTTGACTTAAATGGAAATACAAACAGATGCATGTTGATGAATTATTGAACTCCTAAAGCTAATGAAATCTGTGATCGCTCTTGAGGATGTAAGAATTAGTAGCCTTTTCATCGAAATGTCAGGTATGAATCACCCTACTGGCGGAACATGGCTGCAACCCGCATTCAAGTGGCATGGAGGTACAGGCAGAGGCAATCGCGGAGGACTCACCGACTCAGGACCGCAAATACGATGTCAATTAATTCTTCCTCCCCTCCTGGGCGATGAACATTCATCAGATTCAATTTATACAGGATTCTTGGAATTTGGAGTAGCACGCAGAATTTGGAGTAAGAACTGCTATCTGGTCTTTCCAAAGCTTAGTCTGAAAGAATGAATTGGACTCTCCCCCCTTCCTAATTTCATTTGCATTTTTTTCCCTCCAAATGTAGCCTCCCTCTTTTCACTTTTCTAGTCTGTATTGTATGTATATATTGTAGCATGTCATTGCTTTGTGATTCAATTAGGTCGATAGATAGTTAACAATATCTCACGGAAATAAGGTGTTTCACATTATGTACTCTTGGTTAATTTTACTGAAGAAGAGTGCAGTATGATTACTGTATGACTGCATTTTTGTAACAGAGAATAAAGTCATGTTACGCAAGGGATTGCTTACCAAGTGGATTCCTGAATTGAACAGTTTCATTAGAAATCTTATACTGTTCTAAAAATTCACTGGCGTGTTCCCAAAGATGAAAAGAAATGGTGAAAGTGTCAATATTTAACTAGTTGAAAGATATTTTATTCTCATAATCGTGGATTACCTACCTGAGAAGTCTCTTTAGAAGTTTTCTCAAGCAACTGTTTCCCTTTTAGGTCGGGAATCTTTAGATCCTGTTGATTCCCTGACCCACACCAGCTTATTAGAAGTTTTCATTTGAAAGGCCCATATTTTGTCTCTTCCCCTTCCTCCATCCCTTTGTGTGGATAAGCCTCTGCTTCTCCTGCTCATTTCACCAAATGAACCCACAAATTACAATGGTTGTATATTTCTTCTTCCTATCTGTCTCTTCCACCAAAGCATGCATCCTTCGGCTGGAGGAGCACTCGCGGCGCCACCCTACCGTCTAAATTAAGGGCCGCCGGCGCTGCCTGCCTTTCCCCTGGCAAGTAGATTCCCAGGACACCACCCAAAATGGCGGCGGCCTTGGCCTGCTCAAATTCCAGCATCCTGCGCCGACGGAGCTGCACCCACCCCCTCGGCGGACGACGGTGCAGTTCCGCTGCGGCGGATGCCAGAGGAGGAGCCATCTTGACTCTGAGGACGAGGAGGGAGGAGGGATTCAGAGGCGAAGCATTAAAGGTAAGAGTTGGTCCCCGTTCCCGGCCGGACATGTCGGCCAGGCCGATGTCGATGGCGATGGAAGCCATCAGTGCGGTGGAAGAGCTGGATCAGGTTCTTGAGGAAGCTCAGCAGCTCTCCCTGGTGGTCATCATCGACTGGTATTACTCGGTGGAGCTCTTGTTTGATCTCACCGGAAAATTAATGCAGATTTTGTAACTGTGTTCTACATACGTAAGTGCAGGGTGGCAGGTTGCTGCAGGAAATGCATCTACTTGAAGCCCAAGCTTGAGAAGCTTGCAGCAGAGTACTACCCGAGGTGTTTCAATTCTTTTATTATTTTTAATAATCCATATCACAAATTCAAGTTTTTTTTCTTCTTTCTCTATTATCCAGAGTCAGGTTCTACTTGATTGATGTCAACAAGGTCTCTCAAGAACTGGTCAAGAGAGGGAACATCACGGTCAGTAATTAAGCACAAGCAACCATTAAGGTTTGCAAGATTGCTTATGTAGAAAGAATTCGGATAATGCTGCTCCATCATCTTTCCTGTTGGATCTTATACTGGCGAAATTAATGACTCCTTTCGTGGATTCCATTCAATCAATTCGCCAGAAAATGCCAGCTATTCAGGTATGTGGGAAACAAGCGCCCCTGAATCAGTTAATTATGCGAACACTGTGAGTAGAGTAGGGGCTGATGAATGAATGATGCAGAGAGGGAGATGTATTTATGACAGTTTGTGATTTGTGAAGCTGTGGAGGGACAAGGAATGGGAGGAGGTGATCGGAGGCCACAAGCCATGGCTGGTGATTGATGAGGTCTGGCAGATGATTCAGAAACACACTTGATAGGAACTAGTCCTTGTTATTAATAAGCTCAACAAAAGTCTCTTTGGCCGAGTGGTCAAGGCGTGTGCCTGGTGCAGAGACGATTTTTTTTCTTTTCGCCGAGATAGATTTTATAATTTGTGAAATAAAGAGTAAAGTAGCTGTCGCTTTGGCCGAGTGGTTAAGGCGTGTGCCTGCTCCGCGAGAGTTCGAATCTCTCAGGCGACGTGTTTTTTTCTTTTCACCGAGATAGTTTTTGCAACTTGTAAAGTCCAGGGTGAAGTATTTCTCATAATAAACCTATTCATCCACCGTCGCTTTGGCCGAGTGGTTAAGGCGTGTGCCTGCTAAGTACATGGGGTTTCCCCGCGAGAGTTCGAATCTCTCAGGCGACGTATTTTTTTCCCTTTCTTCCGAGGTAATTTTTGTTACTTGTAAAGTTTACTGAGAAGTGGTTCTTTTAGTAAAGAGATTCTTATTCAACCATAGCGTTGCCCGAGCGGTTTAGGCTTGTGCACCCTGACTGCAAAGATTCTTCCGCCGAGACTTCGAATCTCTCAGGCACCGAATTTTTTTTCCATTCCTTCCTTTTTTTTCATTTTCTCACCTTTGCTCGTTCTTTTTGTATCTTTCGCCGTTTCTTCTTCTTTATTCTTGCTTTCATTTTTATTGCTTTCGAAGTTCCACCTTTCCTAGCACGGTACTCCTTCCACTTTGTCACATTTCGGCCGTTCTCTTTCTACCTTTGATAATAACTATTAGATAATCTTGTCTTTAAGTTCCTACCTTCCAAATATTAGTCTCTTTCTTCTATTGCAATGATATTAAATATCTTTCCCTGCAGAATTCGCAAAATAATCAATCTTTGAACTTGCAATGGATTTAATAATTCTAGAAATTGAACTAGTTCAAAGTCCAAACCAAATTTACAACCATTGAAATTCTACCGGCTTATCCAGGTTGAGTGTGAAACAAAATGTACTTGTGACGTAATGTAGAGTGCGAAACAAAAACTAACGCACGCAATTAAGATAAGAAGGCGTCCACTGCTGGCCATTTACGGAGGATGGAGAGTATTTTTAGGGGCACTTATCCAGGGACTGCCGGCAATGGCAAACCTCCATGGGGCACTGACATGTTCTGGCGATGCATACTCGATTCCGACCCGAGGTCCAACCAAAATCTTCTGCGGCTCTGGTCCGTCTAATATTTCCAAACCCCCTGAGAAAATTGAGAAGTCGTTGCTCATAAAAAATAAGAAGAAATCCTGAGTCTACATCCAATCGACTCTTCATTGGCTCAAGGACATATCATACCAGGGGTGTAGAGAGGATGGTTCGACCAAGCAGTTGTTATCCCTAGTGCTTGACCGACCTGTAAAAAGATAAGAACAATTTAGATGACAAACATAAGACAGATACTACAAAAGTAATAACTATTAAGATAAAATTCAGAGAGAATATGTAACATAGAAACATTGGTAAAGAATAAACAATATTTTTTTCTTTTTGAAAAATAACATTGTATTCATTTTACCGATATGAAATGATAGGATATATCATCCCAAAAGAATAGCTAAAAAAGAAGAGAAAGAAAAGACAAAAGAATATCGAAAGAAAGAAAACAACAAAAGGAGAAAGAGAGTACAGAGAGAACAATAGAAGAGACAAACACTAAACATCAAATAAATAACGAGTGTGATACTGAACAGTCCTTGAGAATAAACAACGTTTGAGAGAGAGATTAAAAAATTATCAGAACACTCGGACTATTTTCTCACACAAACTAAGATAGATGTTTCAAGAGAAACTGAAACTGTCGTCTGTATTTTGTTTAACTCAGACTTATTAGAATATTAATTTGGTGATGACGATCAACATCAAAATAACCAACTCTTCATAAATAAGTGTCATAGAAAAGTTCTGGTTTCTGATAATTGTTCCTCGTGAAGGGAACCTCTCTTCCCAGATGAGCTCTGTGAAAATGTAACTATATCTTGTTATGTTCTGAAGCATGTATAGGAATGCTTAGAAGTTTGACACAAATTAAACTCATTATATGAAGTACTTTGCAAAAAGACCACAGACTATAAAAAACATGCCAATTTGTTCTTAATGTATCATTTTCAATGTGTCTCTTGCAGAGTTGCTAAGGGCTTTTGTTATTGTTTGTAAAGATCTTTGAAACATGCCTTCATCATTTACACTTTACAACGAGAATCAAATAGAGTAAAACAAAACTCCATGAGTTTGTAGATGAGTATGAACTGAGCAAGTCATGTCTCTAGCAAGAGATTGGACAATAAATGACATGCAAACAAAATGCACTTACCTTATTTTCTATCTAAAATGATGCTATTGTCATGGGTATTGATAATTAAGGGTGGTTTCTTCCTACATATTCAGCTCCAAGTAGAATGATTTTTATCTCTTCTTCATTAATTTGGGTTTGTATTCTATATGTCAAGCATTCAGCACCAAATACCCTTGCAATGCTGCATGAAATCATCTTGTCTGGTCATGTTCATTCTAAACTGCCAATCACATGAGGCTACATTTAAACATAAACATGTATATGCAACTACATCTTCAGTACATGCAAGCATTCTTACGATATAATCTAAATACTGGCTGAAGTGGACCAGCAAAGATATTTAAAAGATTTCAAAAACATTGTTTTGAGTCACTAACATATAGTACTAAAGCATAAGAGGATGATAAAGCAGATGCCAAATACTTAAAACCATGATGATTTCTTGGGATTTCACAAGGAGTCCTTTCATGTTCAGACATCTGCCTCAATAACTCTTTTAGCCCGTATTACTAGAATCCTAGGGTAAACGTGATTGGCTCTGTTTGTTAAATTGAAGGTGTCTCACAAAATCACAAGCATGATCACTGTACATCCATGCCTGCGGTTTCCATCTAGGCCCATGAATCACAGATGCAATTGCAACTACTTTGATGTTTGGAGGACAAAGTACCCGTTCAAATGGAATATTTTCTACTCACTACTCATCCTTGACAAACTCTCATTCGGAAACAGTATATGTTTAAAAAATGGATTCAATTTGGTCTTGCCCTATATGGCGTTAAAAACTATAGAAATCATGTGTGAAATAAGCAAACAACACATTATGGAGGACAAGCTGACCTTCCCAGGTCCAGTCAGCAAGATAGGCTTTTCAGTCCTCTGACCTCGACGTTCTTGAATGGTCTCTAAACCTGTAAAATATTCATAAATATATAAAAATGGCACTCCACTTGCAGAAGCATCTCGTCTCGATGTTTAGTGAATGAAAATTTTAAGATAAAGTGCCTCAGCTTTATAATGAAGCATGATAGTCATGCACACTCTTTCTGAAAAAGTAGATAAAAAAGATTATTATGTATAACATTTTAAGCAATCCGCAAAGCTTGGTAATTAACTATATTTCTATGTGAATCCATCCTTCTTCTTTTTTTTTGAAACCAAAGAAATATGTATTCATTTCATAAAAAATGATCCATGCGGTGGCTTTAACATAAAGACATGAGATACAAGTCAAGTGAAAGAAAAGACTTACCAATCATTATCAACATGCATGCTAAAGACTGAAGCAAAAGATAATACTAAACATTTAGAAGTTTCACTTTTGAAATCTAGCTATCTAGTACTGCTCCAGTTTCTTCACCGTTTTATACAACCGTCATTTCTACCCTTTCTCAACAATTGCTCCACCTCCTCTGCATATATTCTTCTATATATGCTTCCTGCGTCAATTACCAGCCCCCCTTGATGGTTTTCATTTGATTATTAAAGCATCTTTGATTCCTCTCCCTCCAATTTCTCCATCTCTACAACATCCAAGGTCCATATACTATGTGCATCCAAACTTGCAATGATGAAAACAGATTCTACTACACAAGTCAATAATTGCTAGCATGACTAAAAAAAGTAGCTAGATATTATACCCTTAATCGGAGCACATGAACGAATCAGCACTGCAGCACCTACTCCCTCCTTATCCGCAACAATATTGAGCATCATATGGAGTCCATAGCAAAGATAAACATATGCATGCCCTCCCGGTCCAAACTATCGATAAAGGATAAATCACCAACCTTCAATCAAAATCATAAAAAAGTGACCATAAAAGAATCTTTCCTAATTGGCATACATCTAGAAGTTAATTCATTCCGCTTATCATACCCAACGACGAGGTTATCTAAGTCATAAATTGGAAAGACGAAAAAGGGAGAACCCTATAGCAGTGCTGAGAGCTTACGACTGGAGCTGTTCGCGAAGTGATGCCGAATCGACCATGGCATGCCGTGTCATTAGGCCTATAGGCCTCCACCTGCAACGATCAATCGTTTCGTTTCCTCACCATTCCCCATTTTGGGCCCAAACGTCGATAGGATAACGACAAGAATGAGATCGGGAGAGCCGCTACCTCGGTGATCCGGAGAACGACCTCTTCCCGGCGGAGGAACTTTCCGAGCAAGCGGGGCGCGAGATCAAGTGCATCGACGAGGAAGAAATCCCTAGGCAAGATCGCGGCCGGCTCCTGCGGCCTAGAGTCAGGGGACGGCCGAAGCCTCGGGATGCAACCGGCCGCACTGGCTTCGCCGGTCCTACGGCTCCTGCGCGCGGTCCTTTTGAAGCGGAGCGGAGCTCCGCCGACCGTCATCGAGGCCGCCGCCGCCGGTCTCTGAGGTCCCCCCCCGCCGAGGTGCTTTCAGGTTCGTGCTGGTTTGATTTGGCCCATGTCGAAATTAAGTCGGACGACTGAGATCGACGGACGCATCCTTGTCGGTGTTTTTAATTTTATATCATTACTGATCTGGTTACACTTCGGAGGTGCATTTAGGATACATCCTGATGTACGATATGAAACCGAAATTGACGGAGCATCCAGTTGATGAGTCCACGTTGGATTCTCACTTTTCCTTTTTAACCATGTATAATACATTTTAATTTCTTCAGAATTTTTTTAAAAAAATATGTTTTATTTTTTAAAAAAATTAATAAGTATTAGCTCGCACATAAATAATATTTTAAAAAAATGGTGCCCAATAACCTATAAATAATATTTTCAGATTTTAAATTTCAGTCATTATAATATTTTGATTATGTCCCTAAAATACATGGTTAAGTCGCAGTTAAAATTTCGAACTAAATTTTAATTTCAATCCTAACAAACAAATAAAAATAAAAAATATAACAAACCAGTACGGAAGCAAACAAATCGGTAACAAAAAGCATAACGAACCGTGCAAAGACACGCCTCAGCCTCGAATCATCTAAAGAAATAAAAGAATACCCCCAGGGATAAAGCGTCGTACATTTTCCTCTCATTAAAGACTTGAATAAGACGAGAAGGCCGCTCATCCTCATCCTCATCGTGGTCGCAGCAGGAAGAGGAGGGACGGAGGGGCACAACGACGACGAAACCTCTTTCTCCGGGAGAGGACGAGGAAATATTACTTTTGTTTCGGAAGAGATGAGGAGGAGGAGGAGGAGATCCATGATCAGTCTTCTCTGCCTTCAAATTGCATGAACCCAATAAAATGCAGACCAAGAGAAACCAGCTGCGAAGCTCCATGATCAGCAGTGTCTTAATCCAGTCTTCCGATTAAAACAGTATATATACACACACACACGAAGAAACGACGCCAAAGTCTATGCTGACTTCAATTTTTCTTCCACCACCGGAGACGGTGGAAAACACGACGACTGCACCCTTCTCCACGCTTTTAATCCATTAACTTTCCCAGGTAATCCCTGGCTCCTTGCCCGGGTAATGCTCTGATGGATAAGCCGTAGGGTAGACTGTAAATAACAAAGATTCTTTATTGCTATTAGGAGGGCGAGAAGTCGAGGGCTTGATAACTCAAATCAATTACGTGGAGTCAAATCCGAGCCTGAGTCGAACACAAACTCTCTGAAAGCCATCGATCCACTGCGATGGAGACGCCCAAGAAGAAGCAGAAGAAAGGAAGCGACAAAGCGAGCTACTAATGTTGACTGAACCCCCGTCTCAGGTCATCACCCGATCGTCGCCACCTATTTGCGTGACCAACAAGAAAACTTCTCCAGTTTTATCCTCTTCTTCTTCTTCCTCCTCCGGAGGTCAACGGTCAACATTGTAAAAAAAGAACTCAAATAGAACGGCAGGCGGACAGGTGGAGTGACGTGACCATTTTCTGTCGAGCTGACGAACCAAGTGATCACACCTGTCATCGTTCTTCTAGAAGTCCAGTCAAGCCATCTCGTTCTGATTCCAGTTTAGCCCCCTGTAGCTCCAAACTATTCAGCATTGGCCCCTAATAAGATTAAGTTTTAAGTTATAGTTCGAATATGTAAATTATGGTGGGGCAAATTAGAAATTTATGGAACCATCTAGAATTCGTCCCACCTTAAATAAAACAAACCCAGGTGCTCCACGCCGCCGTCCGCCGCCGCCTCCTCCTTCGCAGTCGAACGAACCGCCATGGGCACCCTCGTCGGCCATGTCGGGCCGGGCTGCGGCTTCCTGCTCATCGGCCTCTGGCACCTCTACAACCACATCCGCCTCCACTGCCTCCGCCCCGCTTCCTACGTCTCCCTCCCGTGGTTTCCTGCCGGAACCGGAAGGCTCCGCCACCTGGAGCTCTACCTCGTAATCCTCGGCAGCCTCGCGTCCATCTCCATAGAGCTCGTCGTCGGCCCCGAGAAGCACCAGCCCTTCGACGCCGACGGCACCATCCCCTCCAATCACCTCCACAACTTCGAGCACGCCGCCATCTCGCTCGCCCTCCTCGTCTACGCCGTCCTCGCCGTCGCCCTCGACCGCGCCCGCGCCTGCCGCCTCCGCGACGAGCTCACCATGCTCCTCGCCGCCGCCGCCTTCGCGCAGCAGCTGCTCCTCTTCCACCTCCACTCCGCCGACCACGTAGGCGTCGAGGGGCAGTACCACATCCTGCTGCAGGCCGTCGTCGCCGTCTCGCTCGCCACCACGCTGCTCGGCGTCGCCCGGCCGCGGAGCATCGCCGTGAGCCTCCTCCGGTCGGCGAGCATCGCCTTCCAAGGGGCGTGGTTCGTCGTGATGGGGTTCATGCTCTGGACGCCGGCACTCATCCCGAAGGGCTGCTTCATGAACCTCGAGGAGGGCCACCGGGTGGTGCGGTGCCGGAGCGAGGAGGCTCTCGGCCGGGCGAAGTCTCTGGTCAACCTGCAGTTCAGCTGGTGCATGACGGCCATGGTGGTTTTCTGCGTGGTCGCCTACTTGCTTCTGGCCAAGTTTTATCCGGAGGAGCCGCAGTACCTGCCGGTGGTGAGAGAAGCGGCCAGCGACGAGGACGAGGATGACCGGAATTTGCAGTCGCCGAAGAAATTGATGGAGTCCGCAAGCTTTACTCGCATGGGAAAGGGACTGATAAAAGCAATCGAACTCGAGAGGTGATTAAATCATACGCTTTCGGCTTTTCTGTACATGGCCTACAACTACATCTCCTTTGCTTATGTCTCTTCTTTTATACATGGAGTCAGTCCTACAGCATGTACCCTTTATTTGTCTCCGAGCCCTTCAAAATTAGGGGGGGGGGGGGATTCTTTTGGATTTGTGGGTCGGTTAGGGTCGGTTGTGGTTTGGGTGTGCGGGGTGATTCGGGCCCTGCACTGTTCATAATAATATATACCAAGTACATATATACCAGGGCTAATAATATATTAAATTATGCTTTAAGATTAGTACTTGATGATTAAATGATGACATCCATCGAGAGCTCAGCAACTACTACACCTGTAAAAGACAGGATAAATTGTTAACTAACGCACTAAGTTTTTGGTGACGTCACATGATGTGCGCCGGTCGGCGGCTGCGGTGGAGAAGTTGATCTTTCAATGATCTGTGTATAATATATCTCGAGTTAATAAATAAAAGTTAAAAAATAAAGCTCCGACTATAATAATAATTCATAAAAATATAAGACAACGAAAAGTCTAATTATTAAGAGAAATCCATCAACTTCTTTTTAAATTAAATTCCCTTGGCGTCAAAGTTAATAAAAAAAATCCATCAGGCTAATTAGGCGAACGATCACGTGCACCGGGGCTGCCGAACTGGAAATTAATAAAAAAATCTCAAGGAATCTAAGTTCGCAAATCTACCCATCTAAGAACGTCACCTGTTTGGCTAACTCGTTCGTGGGCCCGGATGTCTTCAAATAATACGTCGGGTTGAATTCCGGGTTCATCCTCGAGGTAGACGGAAATCCTGCTATTTGAAACTGGTCTTATTCTGTTCCAACTTTGAACTCCTTTTTAATCCTCAAAAATTATGTTAATATATATATATGTATATTTATTTATTTGTTCTTTTCTTCCCACCGTTGTTCTTCTTCTTCTCCTCCTCCTTCTTCTTCTTCCCCTCCTCGCTCGCGAACCCCCGACGCCCTTGTCTCGCCTAATTCTCCCACTCTCGCGATCCCATCGACCCCCTCGATCGTCTCGATGGACCGCGGATCGACCCCCTCGCGCATGGTGGAGGAGGTCTTCCGTGACATCAAGGGCCGGCGTGCCGGCATCCTCAAGGCCCTCACCGCTGGTGATTCCCCACCTCCTCATCCTCCTCCTCCCCCCCTTCGCATCTGCTAACTGATATGGGATCTTTGTTAACCTGGGTTCCTTGTCCGTCCAGATTTCGAGGATTTCTTCCAGCAATGCGATCCAGGTTAGTGGTTCCACCAAGCCAAGTCCTTTGTTTTTGTAAATTTTAACTACCTGAGAGTGTCCTTTTATTGTGAGAGTCATGGAGTTTATTGCATCTTTTAATATCAAAATTTTAAGTCTGTGAATTGTAACTTGATTGGGCTGTGGTGTGATGGGGTGAGAGCAGGGCTGTTGACATGGAGAGTTGTGGTAGTAAGAATCCTTAGTGTGTGCTTAGGAACACCGAACGATGCAATTGAAGTTGTAATTTATCAGGAATGGGCTATGTGCATGGTATGGATTGAAGAGCCAGCTAGTGAGTAGAAATGTTTTGGGGAACTTTGCTGGATAAAACTACACGTACAGTTCTTCTTAGGAGCAACAGAACAAAGGGGGATCTTTTATGTTGCTATCGATTTTATATTAACTATTTTGCTTGTTTCATAAGAATCCATGATGATCTGCCCTTTCTTCATCCAATATGAGAGTTTGCGTGTGAATACAGTGAATAGTGTAAGCCATATTTTTGTTAATCAGTAATATGTGAGTATCGAACAACCACGGGTAACAAAAATTGAAATTGATGTGACTCTGAGCTACTTCTCTCTTAATATATTAAAGTTGTTTCTCTTGGTGATTGTAAAGTAGGGATAAATATATTCCATATCTTGGCAAGGGCCTTTTTCTCATACAAAATGATACTAATTTATGAACAGCACTTGTACTTATAGTGAGATCGGATGTTTAGCTATACACCATTGAGTGAGAGGTTGGAAAGTCGTAAAGCTGAATGAGCATGAGGTTTACATTTCAGCTTTGGGCTAGAACTTGTTTCTCTGCATTGCTTTCATTTATTAATATTTTGTATATAATTTTTGTAGAGTACCTTTTAAGTTATTACACACGCTTAGAGTCACTGAGTGCTTGAATGGAAGATATTCTCATCATTGACCATAAAATGAAGTATATACTTTGTGTATATCGCAATATATTACATCGATGCAATACTTTAGCTGAAAAACTATAAATAATATTCAATTTTTTAAACACTTCCAGTGCTGGTCCCCAGCGTTGATGAAATATGTCTAGGGTTGTCTTAGGTCTTTGACAGCGATCATAAAACATTTGTCAAATCTAATGACCATATTATAGTCAATGTCCATATTTCCAATTAAATAACAGTGCTACTATCTTTTATGTGCTTTTTTTAATATCTTATAAAGAATTTTTGCTTTTATTCTCCTAGACTTTGGTTTCTACTTTTTGTTATGTGCCTTTCTTGTAAGAATTTTTTTGGTAGTTTTCGAATTGCATTAATCATGTATGTGCAATTTTTGTGGAAGTTGTCCTCCACGATATTCTTACTCCTAGAACGGTCATATTCCCTGTCTCGTTTTAAAGGCCAATGATGCTTTGGTACTGTACCTGGTATTTTAGGGATTAGTTCGCTCCTACGGCATGCTTGGTGTGGGTAATATGATTGCAAACACAATTTTTGTAGGATAAAACTGTTGCCTTTTTTCTTTTAATTCGATTTCACTATATAATGTTGATATTGATAACGTTCTTGTTCTCTTATTATTTGAATTACTTTTCTTTATCATGATCAGCAATTACATACTAGGTGGATGTACAGAAAGTGGGTATTTAAATTCTGCGTGGATAAAGGGTCAACATGAATCCACTTAAACCAAAATTTAAATTGGAAATGCTGACCTGCCTTATGTTGACAAGCCTTGGAAACTAATCTTGCAATTATGTTGACAAGTCCATCCATCAGGTTGCCCGCAAGTGCTGCACTTCTATAGTACCACTATACATAAGCCACGACGACAGCCATAAGAAATAAATTTTCTATTCTTTTCTCTATTGAGGTTAACTACTAACTGTGAACATTACGTGTGGTATACAAACTCTGTTGGCAGTCTCCGTAGTTTTGCTTGTATAGTACTGTTGTTTATTTATGTTTATCATTTTTGAGGTAATGTGGTCATAGATCTTAATCAAATGCGCTTCTTGCAGCAAAAGAAAATCTGTGCCTCTATGGATTTCCAAATGAGCAGTGGGAGGTTAACCTGCCTGCAGAGGAGGTCCCTCCAGAGATTCCGGAGCCTGTCTTGGGTATTAACTTTGCTAGGGATGGGATGGAAAAAAAAACCTGGTTATCCTTGGTTGCTTTACACAGTGATGCTTGGTTACTTGCCTTGGCATCTTATTTCAGTGGCAGGTTTCAGTTTGATAAAAAACATAGGTGAGGATTATTGAATTTCTTCTCCTCTCTTATCCAATGATTTCATTCTATTTCTTTTCATTATTGTTATCTTTTATACTCTAGATGAATTTGCTGCAAGTTTGTCAAATTATAATAATGTGCAATTTACTCGTTCACTATTAAGTATTTCGTTTTATTTTTGAATTATTGCACAAGATGGATGGTCTTCCAATCACTAAAGGTTCTCTTCTGCCTGGCAAAATTTATATATCAGTATATAGAACACTTGAAATGTTGTGGGGGAAACTAATTCATTCTTACGGATGTACTGGCTACTGAATAGTCGAAATAGTTCTCTTGTATCAATGTGACTCACTTTAGTTATTTTATTAATACTAGTATTATATGCTGTTGAACTGAGCAAGTAATTTCATGTTGTTGATATGAATAGAAAAGTAATAAAAACACAATGCATAGATGATTTAGGAAGCCACATCTTCATACGTGCCATCTCTGTGAATCCTTATTCACTGATGCATCTCAAGGTTACGGATACATTGAATCCCCTCTAAACCAAATAACTATAAAGAAAAATAATCTGTAACTTCATACTGCCGAAGTTACATACTGGGGGCATTTTTATTAATTTCTTTCCAGTTAAATCAATTTGGGTCTGTGAAGTGTCTGCGTCTGTTTTAGTTGACCTAAAATATGATTGTTTCCTTTTCCCTGGAATTTTCTATGAATTTCTTAACAATTTATAGTTAATCTGTTAAATAGCTGCTGTAACATACTATAAAATTGTCTTGAGTTTTGAAAGAGTTCCAACTCATATGGAATTAATTATTAGTTGTCGGGTAATTGTTCGGGCTAAGAGTTTAGAGTAAACTGTTCTTCTAGTGTATACAAAAGAGACTGCTCTAGGGTCGCAAAATTAACCAGATTTGGCCGATGTAATCTAGGATCTAGTTAAGATACCTGTATTTGGTGCACTTTTTTGAGAATAATCGAACCTAATAGCATTGTGTTTGAAATGCATTGAGGTGAACCACATCCAGTAAAGACCCATAGAGAAGTAGTAAATAGACGTTATATTGCAGTTAAGGAAGATTATCCAAAATTACTTGAGTAAAAAATCTTTTCCTTGTTAAGTAGAACTGGAAATGTAAAGTAATTATTTTCCTTTTATCAATCAAGTATTTAACTAATACATGGTTCATAGAAAACCAAGGAATTAATTCATAACTTAGTTAACTGCAATATACAGTAATCAAACTGGCATACATCTTCAGGACACTGTGATATTTGTGGAAAATTTTCTTTTCATTTATCGTAAACATAATGACATGATTGTGACATAACCTAAACAAACCCATTTAAGATCATGTCATATCATATCACTTAATTGTGTTGTTCATTTTTTTGCTGGCCCTACTAGAGTCAATGAACGACGTTTAAATAAATGTATTTAATCAAGATTTTTTTTTTTGGTTGAAGTATGACATTCATAAAGTTCATATTTTGAATGGGCATAAACAAAATTTTCCTATTTAGCCATACTATATTTTAAAAAATTTTGGCTGCAAAAGAATACGTGTGATTTATTATTTGAAAAGATTATCTGGAAATTGTTTCTTTTACCGTTCACTCTCTGGTTAGAAATCATGAATGAAACTTCGTTGGTTCTCCGCAATGCAGGAAGCTCCTTATGGAAATGATAACTGATCTGCCTACATTATGCGAAGTTGTAAGCGGCAAGAGTCAAGAGAGAACATCTGGTGCTAAACAGAGCAGTAACAAATCCAAAACAAATTCCAAATTGGTGAGGAACACTTTCATTGCTTTCCCTGTAGACTTGAATTTACCTGTTCAAATTTCACTTTAAAGTTTATGTTAGAACTCACTATGTGCTGCAACATGTGTGCTCTGATAAAAAAGGTTAATACTTTTTCACATTTCTATCGAGAAGTATACTACGTTATGAATGTGACTTTTGTGAAGATTATCAAAGAAAAATTAGCAAATTTAAGAAAATTTTAAACGATGACTACTTTTTGAGATGTATCATCGTGATGATTCTATATCTATTTGCCTCAGTGGGTAGTTGTATGGTATCATTGAAAAGCATGTTCCCTTATTACTTCCTTTGCATGAAAAGCAAACGTGTCTTCTGGATGTGATTGCAAATAAATATGTATTTTGGGGATGTTGTAGAAGGCATCAGAATATCAAACCAAGAGCACGAGAGCAAAGCGCCCGAAGGAAGAGGATGAAGAGTTGAACGAGGAGGACGAAGACGATTATCTATGCGCGGCATGTGGAGAAAGCTCCGTGCCAGATAACTTCTGGATCTTCTGTGATACATGTGAGAAGTGGTTCCACGGGAAGTGCGTGAAGGTCACCCCTGCTAAGGCCGAGCACATCAAGCACTACAAGTGTCCGTGGTGCAGCAACAGTAAAAGGATGCGTACCTCATAAGACCAGATCTGTCAAAAGCCAGTCCGCAACCCTGTTTCTCTTCCTTGGCATCTTAACTACAGGTGACCACTCATGCGTCCGTGCTCAATAGCCAGCTCTACTTTGACACAGCTATAACCTTTTCTACAGCTCTTGGTATTAGTTATGGTGTAGGTTATCTAAGAATGGCTCGTTTGATTTGTTCATAACAATGTAATTCATTATGTAATATAGGGTTCGTTCCTCAAACCCTTTGTTTGTATTAATTATTCCTCCGACTCATTTCCTCTCTTTTTTTCGGGTGGGGAATGTAGAGGTGGGTCGTGACGGGGAAAAACAATTTTATGTGATACAGACACAGAGTTTGGGAAAAGTTGATTTGGAATCTTTCGGAGAAGCTTGTAGATGGTAAAAATGGGTTGCTTTCCTGCTTCATCTGCTGGAAGCATGGGGCAAGTTCATGGTGCATTACTGACGCATAAGATACTGCTAGTTGAGATCACCGTGTCACAGAGTGAATGTGACACAGGTGATAGGTGGTGATGACATGCATGTCAAGTGCCGTCAAAAGTTAATTCTTCAAAATTAGAAACAAAATGTTACATAGAACATTTTTTGTTTAAGTACTATATCCAAACAAAACTTGCAACAAAATGATCACAACCGGCACTTTAATATGAATGGAAATGCACCTCAACCATAAGAAATAACATTAGTCTTTGGATATCCTCACAAAACCAGATTTGACAAAAGTAGCGAAGTTCGCCTACATCGCGTATAAAAGCAACCAATTCAGCTGTTTATCCGAAAACTACTAAACCCGCATCCTTCTGTCCCCAAAACGGCAGGGGAAATTATGCAACAGGTATATCTGTTGGCAGAAGTGCTGCAGGCCTGACATACTCTTCTTCATCCTTTGGTTGGTGAATGGTGACGAGATCTGGCAGAGGGGTAGTAGGACCTTGTTTTCCTTTCGGATCCCAATCGAGCATGATCTTGACCTTGATTCCAAGGACACCCTAAAGAGAGCGCGATAATCACAAAATATGATGTCAGTAGAAAACATAACATAATAGATCATGAAGACTATATCTACAACAACTAGTTTTCAGTGGTCGAGATGGACTTTCTCTGATCTTGATGAACAGTTTGATTATCTCTGATACTCAAGTTAAAGCAGCTCACCTGTCTAAGGAGAACATGCCTCACTGCAGAGTCAATATACTCTTTGACTGGCTGACCAGAAGAAATCATGTATCCATCCTTGAACTTCATTGATTTAGCACGCTGGGCCCTGAGTTTTCCACTCACGATTACCTACAGCAAATAATGGAATAAATATCCACCTCGATAAAAAAAATACAATTTAACAATCAAACCATACCTCACAACCCTTTGCGCCACTCTCCATCACGAACCTCAAGACACCATAACAGGCCCTGAACCAAAATGTACATAAATAAGATGCCGTTTTTTGTTTCATAATCTTAAAAACGAAATTACCACTACAAGGAACTGACATGAAAGCAAAGGCAGCAGTCACAAACATAGGAACTGTCTGAGACAGGAAAACGAGGGGTCATAAATTATGTAAAACAAATTGATTTAACAAGAAAACAATCAATATTTAAGTGTAAGATAGCATGAAAAATCACAAAAACTTATTCCAGCAATCTGAATGGTTTCATTATAGAATTGAATGAATGTGAAACTGGAAAAGAGGCCGAAATAATATACACAGTAAATATGACCAATACTAAATCAACAAGCAAGTGAAGAAATTCATTAACAAAATTTGAAAACATGTTAACAAGAGTTATTGTCATCACATCAAGAGATATCATGAACTTTGCACCCATGTCAATATCGATGTTGTCACCTCCCGACACAAAGTTGGTACAAGGTAACCTGTTTGCCTTAAAGGTGACAGTAATTATTCGTCCGAACAAAAAGGGGGAATTGGAGCGTCCCTCCAATACGAGTGCAAAAATTAATCACATTCAAGTGGAGCAAATGTTTAAGATCTAGGTTGTGGAAAGTTAATAAACATGTTCCCAGGAGCTTCCATCATGAGGAAAATGAATCATGACACTATTTGCAACCATGGGAATTTTAATATTGTCATCTTCCGACACAAAATTGGTACCGAGCAACCTATTTGCTTTGTAGATGACAACAAGTGGCTATGTAAAATCAGAGGGCCTTCAGAGATTAGTTCTAGTGTACAGTAGCCTACAACGATGGCTCCCCAAAAGAACAACATTAAAATGTAAGATAGAATTAGACCTCCTAACAGCAAGTCCGCCAAGAAGCTTGTAACGGAGCGATTCAGCCTGAGCAATCGCACAAAGCCCCCTGTTGTTCACCTTCTCAGCATAAAGCTCAACGCCATTTTCGGGAAAGTTGAACCTTTTCTGCACCACCGACGTCAATTCCCTAATCCTCCTTCCCTTCTCGCCTAAAACCAGCCAAAAACACCCTTTGAACATAAATATCACCGAATCAAGGAAAAATAACAAACTCAGAACGAATAACTCACCGAGGACGTTCTGGGTTCTGGTTGCCCGAATGATGATCTCGGTTCGCATGGGCGTAACCCTGACCTCCACACCCGAATAGCCATCCTCCGCAAGCTCTCTCGTCAGGACCTCGTTCAACTCTGCGAAGAACACCCCATCCGCCACAAACTGCGATAGAAGCAGAACAAAAACAAAGAATAGCCAAATGTTAACTCGACCAAAAGGAAGACAACCCAGGAAAGGGAGGATTCGTATCAACAAAGGCCGAACCTTTCGCTTCTTACTCATCTGGGTCGCCATTTTTCTTGCTTGGGGGGAATTCGCCGCCGCTCTGCGTTCGGAGGCGCTGTAGTTAGCGTTGCTGCGAAACCCTAGAGTCGAATATGAGGAGCTCGGTGGAGTGCTATAAGTAGTCGTTCCATGTAAGAATCGGACGACTAGAAATGTTTATGTGAAAATTGAGGGCAGAGATGAGATGATCCGAATCTCGAGGAGATCTTTGCCGTACAGTCTCTTAATGGGAAACGCTGGTGAGTCGGATGATTTGGTTCGGCGTCGCTCAGTCGGGTTCAACCCCGATTTAAAAATTAATTAAAAGTTTTATTTCAATTACTACGAGGCCTTTATTACATTTATAGCCATTTAAATAATAAAATAATAACTTTTAATTTTAAAATCTATAGTTACATTTTAAAATCTATAAAATAATAAATTATGAAGTATGGAAATAAAAAAGAATATAATTAGGTAATTCCTAATCTAAACATCAAAATTTTTTATTCTTATTGGATAATTTATTAATTATTATTAGAATTTTGTACCGTCTCTCGATTCATAGGGATCATTCACGTCACATTTATATTGTATTATGATAGACCTCATTTTACTTATATGGTGTCATATAGTAGGTCTCATATTCATCAGTCTAGTACTGCAGTATGTTTTGCTCAGGTATCATAGTGCATCTTAAAACGTTAGCATAAAATATAAATATTATGAGCTCTATTAGCATCGGATGACCCATGTAATTATTTCTTTTAAGAAGAAGATAGTATTATTTTTAATAATTTTTTATTATACTACTTAAGAGGACTCAACGATAAGTCAAAAATATCATTATTATTAATTATTGATAAAATAAAAATATATGTGATAGGTGCATCATATTTATTTTATTTTTCCAATTTGTATTTTTATAATTTACTGGGAAATCGCCCATTTGCACAGCGAGGCTCCATCGACGCGCAAAAAACCTCAACGAATTAACGCGTCGCTCCTCCCTCGCGCAGCAGGCAGAGGCAAGCAGCAGCATGCAGATTTAGACAGGAATTAAAATAGCAAAGAGAAAGGAAAAGAATTGGCGGTGAATCCAATAAGAATTCCGATTCCCCCTCAACTCTTCTCTTCTGCCCCCTCCAAATTTTGTGGTTCCGCACCCGCCGGAAGGAGGCGGGGCCGCCCGCCCTCGACCGGTGATACCATCCTCCCTCCCCCGCTCCCCAACCCCGTCTCTCTCACCATGGAGCTGCTGAGATTGCTGCCCGTCGCCCTCCTCCTCTCCTTCCTCCTCTCCCTCGCCTCCGCCCAGCATCACTATCATCTTCATCACCATCTCTCCGGCCCTTCTCGCTCGCCCTCGCCCTCTCCCTCCCCCTCCCCCTCCCCCTCCCCATCCCCTTCTCCATCGCCCTCTCCCTCCCCTTCTCCATCGCCTTCGCAGCAGGCGCCGTCGACCGTCCTGCACGCGGCGGTGCCGCCTCCGCGGGACACCGAGCAGCTCAACTTCGGGCAGAAGCTTGGGCTGGCGTTCCTCGTCGTCGCGGTCGCGCTGCAGGTGGCGCTGGGAGGGTTCCTGTCCTTCAAGATGATGCGGCTGAGGAAGATGGAGCAGGGGGAGCGGTTGATGGTAGCGGATCCCACTTCTCCTTGATCCTTCCTTCCTGGGATTGGCGTTGGGCTTCATCAAGGTGGAGTTTTGATTGCTCCATGGATCAAAAGGTTGGATATTTAGGGGTTTCCATCGGTCGATCGGAGGAGATTGTAGAAGAACAGGATCCAATTGGGTTCTGGATCGGCAGCCATGCAAACTTCCATTTCGTTTATGTTTTTTTAATTTAAGTTTGCTCGTAAAGCTTGTAAATTTGAGTTTTTGGTGTGTTTACGCGCGATCAAAAGTTCGTAAGTAATCGTTTTGCTTGTTAAACAATTCATACGACACAACAAGGGGAAAGGAAAAGCTTTATCTTGTTTGGATAATTTCGTCTAAAGAGAAGACAAGGAAAGATATTCCTCCCTTTATCATTAAATGATCGGGAGAAAAGAAAAAGTCTCCATCCCTTATCGTTTGAGGATTTAAAAAACATTATTTTTAGCTTGAGTAATTTCTCTATGCGATTAAATCCCTTTTTTTTTTTCACCACTTGTAAGTTTTAAGCAATATATTCCACTTTTTTTTTTTTTTTTTTCAAATCATGGGATCTTGTTTAAATTTAACTATGCTGCTTTAAAAATCTAACTTGCTTGAAAATGATGTAACTCTGGGTCTATATTCCAGAATTATAGCTGAAAAAGATCACCACCAAAAGAATTGGCAATTTAATTAAAACTTCCAAAAGAAGATGTAACAAGACATTAGGCACTTTATATTACTTGTCGTACTCATATGCTTTCTGTAAAAATCTTTTAAAATAACTATATATGCATATTATACTGATGATAACAACTAAAATCTCGCATATTTGGGAGCTTTAATATAAAAAATGCCTGTCCTCTTTATACTACCATGTTCATACTCAAGCGGAGACATACCTAAAGCTCAATACCAAAAGGTGAGAAATTTATCTGACATATTATATTAATAATAACAACAAAAATCTCAGGTATTTGCGAGCTTCAACTAAGATATGTTTGTCTTCTTCTTTAAACTATGTTGATTGTACTATGATACCACTACTATTCAATGGCAAAGGAAGCAGAAGCATACCTAAAGCTCAATGTCAAAAAGTGAACAATTTACATCCGGCAGATAACCTTCTAATCTTAATGTTTGGGTCATACTATCTAGCAGAAGGTATATTTCTGTGGTTTGCGGATGTGAACCATCTCCTGCTGTAAACTCATGCCGGAAACAATTAATTTCAATGCAACTAAAACTGGTGGCCTTTGGCACACCTTTTTTCTTCATAGTTCTCCACAGTTCGCTGGCAGTTAGGTGTTGATCTCTGCAAACGTACATGTTAGACAATAAAACGTATGAGCTACTATCATGAGGAGCCAACTCGATAAGCTGCCTCGCTGCATTCGTAGCTATCTCAACGTTTCCATGAACTTTAGCAGCACCAAGAAGGGCTCTCCATATAATGTCATTAGCTGGTAATGGCATGCAATTAATCAGTGCAACTGCTTGTTCTAGACGGCCTGCACGGCTTAGAAGGTCAACCATACAGCCATAATGCTGGATCTTAGGAGTTATTTCATACTTCCAACTCATAAGCTTAAAATACCGATGGCCCTCAGAAACTAAGCCAGCATGACTGCAAGCACTCAAAAGTCCAATAAAAGTTACATCATCTGGTTTGATCATCAACTGTTCCATCCTTTCAAATAAGATGATGGCGCGACTGCCATGGCCATGAACTGCAAAACCTGATATCATGGAATTCCAGTGATCTTTTTCCTTTTCAGAAATACTATCAAAGATAACCATAGCAATATCTGCATAACCACACTTGCAATACATGTCTATGAGAGCAACACCAACAATACTATTCAGAGGGATGCTGTTCCTTCTAATGTAAGCATGAACCCATCTGCCTTGGAAGAAAATGCCTAAGTCAGCAATTGCGGAAAGAACAATAGCCAAAGTCGAGAAATCAGGCTTGTCCCCTATCATACTCATTTTGGTAAATAGTTCAATGGCTTCTTTTGATTCTCCATTTTCCTTGTAGCCAGCAATCATTGTATTCCACGAGACCACATCCCTACAGGGCATGGACTCAAACAACTCTCTTGATACCCTCATTCTTCCAAATCTAGCATTCCCATCAATCATAATATTCCAAGAGGTGATGTCTTTTATGGGCATATTATCAAATAATTGATATGCAAGTCCTAATTTTCCTTGCTTCACATAGGCATCAAGCATAATATTGAATGAGGTCACATTTTTATTTGGCATCATATCAAATAACTTGCGTGCAAAATTGATTTCACCACATCTAACATACCCGTTGATTATACAATTCCAATTGATTGCATTCTTATAAGGCAACTTTTCAAACCAATTGTGGGCAATAGTGATTTGGCCACACTTTGCATGCCCATTAAGCATAATTCCCCAGGTGACTTCATCCTTCACAGGACTCTGTTCAAACATTTCCCTTGCTGTTCTTAATTTTCCACACTTTGCATACCCATCAATAATAGAATTCCATGAAACAATATCTCTCTCAGGCATTTCATCAAACATCTTTCTGGCTAGCTCTATCTGCGCATTTTTTACCAAGCCATTGATCATTACATTCCATGAGAACAAATCACGCTCTGGCATCTGAACAAACATTTCAAGGGCTTTACTAATGCTTCCTTGTTTGACGTAGGCATCAATAATTATGTTCCAGCTAATCAAATTCTTGTAGGGCATTGCATCAAATGAGGCACGTGCAGAATCTATCTTTTTACAGCTTGCGTACATGAATATCAATGAACCCTGAACATATAAATCCAATTTATGTGGACTCTTGACAATATAACAGTGAATTTGTTCACCTTCTCTGACTGCCATAGCATTAGCACATGCTTTCAGTACAAAAGGAAAGGTGAACTTGTCAGGAGGCACATTTCTCTGTTGCATTTGATGGAATACATTCAGCGCTTTCCATGGTTTCTGATTTTGTTCATAGCTTCTGATGATGGTGTTCCAGAAAAAAGGATGACAATCATCAACCTGCAATATAAAAATATATCTTAAGCAACAAAAGATATACCTACTGAAACGAATAAAATGGAGATTTTTGAATCCATCCTTTCACAGAGAATTTTGAAAGGTACAACATGGAGCAAGATGCAACTTTTCTTATCACCTGTTTCCTACTCGGTCAAATTGATAATATACTCAGAATCAAGCAGATAAAAAAAAGCAAGAAGTTAGCAAGGCATGAAAAAAGACAGCCAAGATTACTTATGCGATGCCAAAAAAATGCCTCCAGAGATGTGACTACTCCTTATAATTCAGTCAAGAGGCAGCCAACATGGTAGATATCCAACATCAGAATAAGGCATAAGAAGTTGAAAGAACTTTGGAATTTTAGATAACACAAAAAGTTTAAACAAACCTTTGTGAAGACTCGATTCTCAAGCACTTTGCTTTTTGACAAAAGACTTTCCATTTAAGTTACATCCATCCTCCTTTGTAAAGGCATAATCCTTCCTCTGGAATTAGACAAAAATACAATCAAATTACTTCAACTTCGGCCAATAACTCATTGGCAAGTGCACATGTACAATCGGAGTTCAATTATACCAGGGTGAGTTCCTCGTACTTGCTTCATCAAAAGAGAAGCCACTCATCCTCCTTGGCGGACAGCTGATGGTTGTTGAGGTGTACATTATTGACAACAGCTTGAATATGAGTTATCAGGGTATGTGCGAGTCTTGCGACACAAGTGCCACTCGAAACATCCTGTTCTTGGTCTTGCTTTTGCTCAAACTTTGCTACATTCTATACTGTTTCCTTCATTTTACTACAGCCTTCAGAATTCTTTGCTGCTTCAACACTCGAACGATTAACCAAGAACGCAGATGCCGGAGCCTCTGCCAATTCACTGCCAAGCTGCCACTTCTTAAGTGCTTCACAACCTGTTTCGGTTGTTCAAGGTACCCGCTGCTACCTTCCCTTCAAAACTACAGCTGCCGTTTGTTCCAGGTTGCTGATTTTCTTCCCCAGGAGTGCAGTGCCGCCAATTCCCCTGTTTTTTCCAGCCGAAGTTAGGCTCCAACAAGGTGCTGTGTTCTGTTTCAATTTGGTGCCTAACTTTGCTGGTTCCTTCCCAGGTTTGCAGCCAGCAACTGCTCCACAAGGTCAGCCCAGTTATTCGTGCTGCGCCTAATTCCACTTCTGCTTTAATTCGCTGCATGCTCTATATTCATCCACTCTCATCCTCCAAGCTTCACAAAATTCGCCGCCTTCCAAATTGATTCCTCTCATGGTTGTCGGTGGTTTCCAATTCTTCTTCGAATTTACAATCTCCTCAATGCTGAAGCTCTCTCTCTCGCCCCCAAGGATGTTCAAAGTCGCTGCCTCAGATTGGGTGAACAGGGCCTCCTCCTCATCGATTTTCTTCTGTTAAGATACGACGCCGCCACCGAAACCTGTCCGCCAGCGTATTTCTTCGATCGAGTACAAGCAACCGCCTGCTGCCTGCTGCCCGCTGTCCCAGATTTCTCCGGCTGGCGATGCTTCTTTGGCCTCAGCGACTCCGCTTCCAGATTCAAGTCGGCCCGCTCTTCTCTTCGATGCTTCGGGGTCTGAAGCCTTCTCCAGCGGTCCCTGATTCACTCTCCAATCCCTTCGCCGGTCGGCGGCGCCTCGTCAATCAAATGCCTCTGTGAAGCCCAGGGAACGCCGCCTTCCCTTCGATGGAGCCCCTTCCTTGGAGGGTGAGCGAGTGGGAGGGATCCCCAATCCCTATTCTCAATCCATGAGCCCCGGTTGGACCGCGGCCTCCTTTGCTCAAATCTGGTTCACCAAGGTTGAGCCACATCCTGTCCAGGTTCACATTTCATGGTTCTGCAGAGGCGGTTGATCCAAACCTTCAATTTCCCCAAGCCCAAGTAAGCCCATTTTGATGCACCCCAACCTGGTATTGATCTCTGGGAACCCTAACCCTGCACAAACCTTTAATATATATTCATGATTTGATTTTCCAATCGCGCTCCCCCAAAATAATGAAAAAATATTTTTTAAATTTATTCATAAGAAAAATATGGATCACGTTCCATTTTAAAAAAAAATTTAATTGCTCCAACGAAATCGGATCGGATACAATAAAATTAATTTAATGTAATAAAATCAAAGTGCCAGCTGTCCAATCCTTTCTACATATAATATATTACGTTTCCCTACCTCAGCAAAGTACCCACACCTATACCTCATTTCTCATTTGTGAAAACTGGGACCCGCAAACCACGAAGCCTAAAGCATCACCTAACGCTATGACTTGACAGCTCATTTTTTTAGTTTTTTAAATCAATCCATCTTTATTTAATTAAATATAATATATAAGAAATGATCTTACTAAAATCTACTTTTTTCTTCACGCATGTAGAAATCAAACATCATAAATATACTTGATAATTTGTGGGAATTAGAAAGAAGAGTTTGGGACTTAAAATTTGGATTTGATAGATCTGTAGGCGACATTGATTTTTCCGATCCTATGTATATAAATCAAATCACTAATTTTTTTTTTCGGTTTGGGGAAAAAAATGCCAAATTTGTTTTTTTTCTTAAACTTAGGAGTTGATGGGTAATAGACCACTCCTTAGATACTAAATTCTGTAGATTATATATCTCAGTAACAGCAAGGTGAATGCTATCCGCGGCGGTGAAGATGGCGGTCGCGATCCCGCGTCGGCAGCTTTTCATCGACGGCGAGTGGAAGGAACCCTTACTAGGCAAACGCCTCCCTGTAATCAATCCGACCACCGAAGAATCCATCGGTAGATTTTGTTGTTGGTGCTGTTGTTTTGTTTTGTTTTTTTTTACGTTTTCGTCGTTCGTTTGCCTCCTGATTGTTCTGTAGTTTGGAGAAGATTGTTTCGATCCGGTGACGATGATCGGGAAATGATTTTTTTCGACATCTCACAGGAGATATTCCAGCGGCCACCGGGGAGGATGTGGAACTGGCGGTTCAGGCCGCCCGGAGGGCGCTTAACCGGAACAGGGGCAAGGACTGGTCCCGTGCTTCCGGCGCCTTCCGTGCTAAGTACCTCCGTGCAATCGCTGCCAAGGTAGCGGATTACCTCTCATTTTTATATCAGTCTCTTACTACTTGATGCTGTTCTCATTATGCGTTCTTGTACTAGGTAGCTCGGTTAGGAAATGGAAAAGATCCATGAACCTCAGATATTCTTGTGCAACATGCTATTGTTATGGGTCTCACCCTAGGCATCTAGGCTAGAACATAAAAAAGATCCATAGACCTCCGAGAATTTTCTTGATCTATCACCAAGATAATGCAGCTTATATCTGTTCCTGACTACTTAATGCTGTTTTTTCTCTCTTTTTTTCTGGGTTCTTACCCAGAAAATCTCTTTGATCTATCACTAAGATATGCAGCTTGTATATACTTTTCTTGAAGAAGATCAAGTACATTAGCTTACCGTATGTTGAGGATTTAAATAAAATATGCCAACTTAAAAGTGAAAATTTTCTATCTGAATGTTGGACTTCTTCATTCCTTCCTCATATAATTGCTAAGAATGATTTAGTACTAAATCTGATAGATTTATTCATCGTGTTAGTTCATATCTTTCATTGTGTTATTTAATATTGTATCGTGGAAAAATTATGATTTTTTTTACAAGTGTTCACATATGGTTTGTGAAAAGTGAATGCAATATTTGAATTAGATTGTAAGATGTAATTTTCAACAATTACAGTGAGAAAATTGATATGCATAGCAGAAAATAGTTTAAATATGTAGAGAAGATAGGTCAGTTGTAAATGAAATACAGGTTGATTATAAAGCAAGTATATGTCTACTTGGATTTAGTTCGCTGCTTAAAATTTGAAATTCAGTATATTTTTCTTGCACCTAAACGGGATCCCTCCATTCAATATTTGGGCGTTTTCCTCCTTGCATGAGATAAAAAATGCTTGTTTTTAATTACCTTTGTTAACTAGTGATTATTTAACTAACTCTAGTGTTTGGATCAAATGTCCATTTCCATGATGTGGAGTTGCCAATAAGGTAGATTTACTTTCGCGGTATCCTAGATCAAACTTCCATGTTCCTACTAAGTTGAGTTAATGCCATATTGCTTTTCTTCAATGAATTCTCTTTATTGAAATTATTTAGCTAACAGGTTAACAGGTCCTATTTCAATCGAGAAGTAAGAAAATTTTTTTGTGTAGAAGTAGCTAAACTTTGTCTTTAGAAGATTGCCCTTCCTTGTTTTCTAACTTCATAGCTGTTAATGTAACCCAGATAGTTGAGAGGAAGGATGAACTGGCTAAACTGGAATCCCTTGACTGTGGGAAACCTCTGGATGAAGCAGCTTGGGACATGGTAATTATGCTGGTATTAGAAATACTGGAGCTTCAATTATCCTCATATTTGCTTCTCCTTTTTTTGCAGGATGATGTTGCTGGTTGTTTTGAGTTTTATGCAGATCTTGCTGAAGCTTTAGATGGGAAACAAAGAGCTCCAATCTCGCTACCTATGGAGAATTTTAAGTGCCACATCATCAAAGAACCTATTGGAGTTGTTGGACTTATTACTCCTTGGTATCTTTCCTTCTGCTACTTCTGCATCTCTGACCATTCTCTGAGCTTTACAAGAGTAGCATGAAATTTGTTTACCTATGTTGAGCTTATTTCAAGCTTAATTTTTTTCTTGTTTCTTGAAAATGAGCTCTAAAATGCAACCAGATATCTCTATGGTTCGTCATCATCCGTATTGCAAAATGTGTAGGGCTAATGTCACAGAATTCTTAATGGTTAACTAGAACCTTAATACATCGTACTCCTAGTTCGATGTTAATCTATTTAAAAAGAGAAACCTTTCAACTTTGGTCCTAATAATCAAAATCTTACAGAATATCCATTTATGGTTTCTCACCCTTGCTCATGTTTTATAATAGCTGAAAAATTAAGCAGTATGTGTCTAAAGTAAAGGTGAGCAAACCTGATCTCATTTTTTCCCCCACAAAATTTCACTCAGGTACGGACAAACTAAGAAAAAAACTAGCCTGCCGTGTACAACACTTATTGCTGCTTTGTGGAACTTATGATTTATGCCTATAACTAGGATACTCCATTTGGAATTGGTTATCCTTCTAAGATATAGGGCTTATGAAAATGATTATGGATATTCATATAAATTCTTGATCCAATTAATACGACAACTTTTAAGACAAAGTGAGGGACCTTATCCGGCCTTGGATTTTGTAGAATCTTTTGAACAGTTGAAGAGGTCCGAGGGCTCAAAATTTTGCATTAAGATGTGTCATTGTTGCGGTGACTGCTTTGGAGCGAATTTATAACTCTATATATCTTCTACTGCAGTCTTGTATGGTAGTTTGGTCATCTTCTTAACCAGTTGGAGCATATAAATTCTCCTTTAAAGATTCTCCATGTCAGATATTCAGAAATGGATGGCGTTGTCCCTGTGGATTGGGAGGCTTAAAAGTTAGTTCAGGAGATTTTCAATTGGATGACCATGGATTATGTACCTTTGTTCACGCACAGTGCTTGATTATTAGTAGGAAAACACCTTGGTCGTGGAATTTCAGGAGGTTTTGTGCATATGAAGAGTTGACATCCTTTTCAAGGCACTTATCTTGTACCTTAGATGGGCTGGCTTGGAGTATAATGAAACTTCTATTATCGATTTACATCTAACTCTAATTCATCAGTGTCCTCTCCTTTTTTGACAAAATAATTGAAGGTCGAAGTTGCAGAAGTCCTTACTAAGAATAGTAGATAGAGAAGTTAGAAGTACGCATACACTAACAGGATCATGGCTACAGATGGATTGCATCACCTTTTTTTTAAAAAAAAATTCTTTTATTTGATCTATTCCCTTATTTAATTCTTGACCCCCCCCCCCTCCCACCCCCACACACACATACGCACACACACAAGAAAGTCTGGCACTATCTCACTAGTAATTGTTTGAGGTCTTCTTCTTGAAATTTAGATAAGCATATTGGATTTCTGATAATTTTGAATGAGAAAGCCACTGGTACGATTAGTTATCTTTTGAACTTGATCTTTTAGGTGAACTACTATATTCTCTAGACAATACTTTTAAGCTCTACTATGACACAAAAGTTTTACGCTCACATAATATTTGATACTTTTGCAGCATGCATCTTTACCTCTTTGTTTATATCTTATATGCATAATTCTTGTTTCCCATATTAACTAAATCTTACATGCATACTTTAAATTTAGGAATTATCCTCTATTAATGGCTACATGGAAGGTTGCTCCTGCTCTGGCTGCTGGATGCACGGCTATTCTCAAGCCCTCTGAACTATCTTCTGTGTAAGAAGTTGGCTATGTAATTTGTTTTAGTTACTACTACTGCGTATCTAATTTTTTTTTTTTTTTCATCAGGACCTGTCTGGAGCTTGCTGAAATCTGTAAAGAAGTAGCGTTGCCACCTGGTGTCTTGAATATTGTGACTGGCTTAGGTCCTGAGGCTGGTGCTCCTTTAGCATCTCATATTCACGTGGATAAGGTTTAACAATCCAATTGATGTTATGGATCTTGCAAAATTTTCCACATGTACATACATGTTCCCTCCTTATCCAAGAAAAAGGTGATTAATCACTCCTGATCTTTTCAACTTTGTGTTGCAGATTGCATTTACTGGAAGTACAGAAACCGGTAAAAAAGTTATGACTGCTGCTGCACAACTGATCAAGGTTTGTTAAGTTCCTTTAATTAGGTTATCTTGGCTTGTCTATTCCAATAACCTGAGTTTTCTCCTTACGATATAAACACTCTTTTGTGGTTTCCTCGTTTTATGTGTGCTAGTATAAATAAATTGATGTATTTTTTATGTATGCTATCTTATTCTTTGTTTCTGTTGCCTTGACAGCCTGTTTCATTGGAGCTTGGTGGAAAAAGTCCTATTATTGTATTTGAAGATGTTGATGTTGAGAAAGGTTTGTATAGAGTACTAGACAGTTATCTGCAATAACTAATTGTACTTCAATTTGCTCCATTCTGCTAGTGGAAGTTACAAGCATTTGCTAGACAAACTACTTCATGTCCTGCCATTGGTACTCCTAGAAGCTATCTTGATGCATTTAGTTTTTATCTGTAGAACAGTTGCTTATTCTTATTTAGAGATTAAACAAAATGTGACCCTGAGGGCCAAAAAATGCATCCTTAAATGCAAGAGACCACAGATTGACCCTCACTAGTCCTCACATTAGCTGGAGCCATGCGTAGGAGTTAAACAAGATAGTTTGCAATTTTGCATATTCTGTAATTTTGGCCCCTTAATCTTCTCAATAATTGAAACAGCTGTTGAGTGGACACTTTTTGGTTGCTTCTGGACAAATGGACAGATCTGCAGTGCAACTTCTCGCCTTCTTGTGCATGTAAGCATTGGAGTTAAGGCATTCGCATTTTTTCTTTTGATTATTACCTTCATATTCAATTGTAAGTCATTTGAAAAAATATATATTGTGGTACGAAATGTTTTTGATGGTGTTTTTTTTCATATAGCTTACTGTTTTGAACTTATTTATGCTGAAAAAGAGTGGATTTATATTGACTTCCTGCATCTAATTTTGCATTATAGGCTATTTTAGTTTGTGTTACATTTTCACCTAAATAATCTGTACTGTCAAGCATTGCATTGGAAAGTTAGATCATGCCACCTAAAACTTTTTATCTGAAAACAGTTCCAAGAACTTATAACAGAAGATTGTACATTCCATAAATCTAACAACCACTCAGACCTTTTTGGTTCATAAGTCTAGTAATCTTGTCTGATGATCGTCATAACTATGGTCAAAGACCATAACCTTTTTGTCTAGCATGCCATTAACGTATTCCATGACCTTATAGGTCTAAATCCCTAGACCACAAAAAGTATGGTTGGTTCATTTGTGGCCATGTATTAACAGGAAAATCCCTACAGTGACCTAATTCATCTTTGAATATTGATAGTATATCTCAATGCTTTAAGTAATGCCACTTTGTATCTTAACTTCTAGCTTTATATCAATAGAATTACTCGGCACCTAATTGCGAGAAGTCATATCGAGGTTATATTTTGTATTTGGACTTATGACAATCAGACAATGAGCAGGAAAGCATTGCTGATGAATTTCTAGAGAAACTTGTGACGTGGGCCAAAAACATCAAAGTTTCAGATCCACTAGAAGAAGGATGCAGGCTTGGTCCTGTGGTTAGTCAAGGACAGGTATGAGACCTTTTCTCTAATATGTTATCATTAGTAATTTTTATTCTTAATTGAATTTGTACTTTTCTCCACGTCATTAACTTAAAGCACCTATTTTCATAGTAACTTTTACAAGTCATTTTCGATGCTGAAAAGTCCATTCCATTTTTGAAGATTTTGATTAAATGAAAATCACATTTGAAATTGAGCATCCTTGTTTAGTGTATATTATGTTAATTCTCATATTTGTAGGAAATAGGTGAAATTAGTTTGCTGCATTCATATTATTCAATGAAGGAAAATGGTTGTTTGCTTAATATTTCAACGCTTAACCTATAATATTATATCCAAAATAGATCTGTGAAGATACATGTTTCAGTGAGCTGCAAGTTAGGATCATTCGATGCAGGTGTAGCTGACGACCTTTCTATTATGTTAATGTGCATTAGTCATGGCTATTTCGTCGACGAGCGAATCATTCATGTGTTCATGTGAACAATTTATTTTAGAATCAGTTAAGGTAGTTCTAACACTATCAAGTAGCCAAGTAAAGGGATTTTCAAAAGAGATTTTAATTAGGCTGTCTAACTATATCCATAATATTTCAGTATGAAAAGATCAAAAAATTTATTTCAACTGCAAGAAGTGAAGGTGCAACTATTCTATGTGGTGGTGGACGGCCCCAGGTGAATCATCTCCTCCTTTTGGTATGTAGTTGCATCCAACAAATGTAATATAGAGTAATTGACATTTTTCATTTCATGCTAGCATCTACAAAAAGGGTACTTTGTTGAACCAACCGTTATAACAAACGTGGAAACTTCCATGCAAGTTTGGAGAGAGGAAATTTTCGGGCCTGTTCTCTGTGTTAAGAAATTTGGGACTGAAGAAGAAGCTATTGAACTAGCAAATGACACTCAGTAAGCTGATTACATCTGTTTCCTCTATCTTCAGCATATTTGAGATTCTTCTTCACTGAAACTATTGGCATATGCACTGATCTTAATTTTACATGTATACTTCCAGTTATGGCTTGGCAGGTGCTCTGATTTCTAAGGATCCTGAGCGCTGCAAACGAATAACAGAGGTAGACCCAAAACTTAATGCCCGGCCTATTTAATGCCTAAATTACTGTTATTTTCGTGATAAAGGTTAGGGGAACCACCACTGTTTTCAATGTTTTACATCAAAGTTCATACTACGCAAGTGTACGTTTGAGATAGCGTACGCACTACGCAGTGTACATCATAATATACTAAGTGAGGCGTTAGATTGCAGCATGGATTAGAGACTTCCAGACTGAATTTGTACCTCTGCTCTACTTTGTCTAAGCTAATCTCATGTGGATTAAGGACCTAACTGCTTCTTGGTGGAAAGACATTCTTTATAATGTCTGTCATCTTCAAAATTTTCTCCATCAATGCAGGAGATTCAAGCTGGAATCATATGGGTGAACTGCTCACAGCCCTGCTTCTGTCAAGCTCCCTGGGGAGGAACCAAACGCAGTGGCTTTGGACGTGAACTCGGTGAATGGTGGGTGTTCTATGACAATTTTTTTCCTTTTTCCTGCAATGTCATTTAGGTATAATCAGCTCACAAACGGTTCTTCTATTTTTTCTCTTTATTTTCTTCAGGGGATTAGACAATTATTTGAGTGTGAAGCAAGTAACCGAGTACGTGTCGGATGATCCCTGGGGGTGGTATCCATCTCCATCTAAACTTTAGACCTGAATCGAGTCGAAGTTTTGAGCCGGGCATGATCTCTCAAATGTCATGAATAATGGAACAAATTGTCATGGTTGCTAATAAGTGCCAACAAAGCCGTGCTGTACTTAAAACAATTGAAGGCTAAATGTTCTAATGTTTCTTATTGTTTGGCTAATGGATTAACTAAGTTCCACCATTCCTAACCAGAGTTGCAGATCTATCACTTTCTGTTGAAGGTTGGTGAATGCTCCTCTCAACCAAGCTTTGAAAGCGAAAGATGCCTCTGACCCTCGCTTGTCTCGCTCCAGCGTTCCACTTCGGATTCGGTTGTCCTTAGTGGAGATCCTTTTCTACTTAAGATGAGGATGGCCCAATGTTGTTGTTTGATCCTAGTGAAGCCTATTTCTCACACACTATCATTCTATTAGGCCTAGGCTTAACACATTTCATGCCGCATGACCGTTTGAATAACTCCACAATTAATCCATTATGTGCTGTGTTGCCAGAAGGTTCATAGTTGTCTGCTGCTTAACCCTACGAAAGTTGAATTGAAAAAAAGTATACAATGTGCACACTTTCACATATATATCCACGGGTGATCTCTTCAGGCAGTTGCTGCGTGGATATGCTGAACGCGATCCATCTGCGGTCAGACAAGCTCTTCTTCAACTCCTGTCTTTACTTGGAAGTCAAACTCTTGCCCTCTTTGAGGTACGTGAATAAATTAATGTTCATTTCAAAGTCCACAGCTTGATTATTTTATTGGAGTTATCCATTTATTTGTATATACACTCTTCTACGTCGGAGGGAAACCGACAACTCTTTGACTTCCTCATTCCTCATCCAAAAATTTTTTGTTGTTAAATTTCTAAATGTATTTATATATATATTTTTGGGTGTGAATCCAGTTCTGCGTCTTGTGCTATTAGTTCAATATTTGTTGGCTGCAAGGCAGGACCTTCTATCGTATACGCAACTAATGGTGCACTCTGATTTCGTTGTAGAAGGCCACAAATTTATGGTTGAAAGAGAAGGAATTTAGCGATGGGAAATCATCACTGAAGTGAGCTGAAGGTGAACTCATAATTAAGCTAAACATGATGGAAATTAAGCTCAGCAGTGGTTCCATGGATTCATATTTCAATCAGTTGCATCCCCTGTTATTGATTAAAAATGAAGCATAAAAATGTAATAGGCTGGAAAAGAATGAATCGACAGAATGTATATACATTAAGGAGAGCAGTAATAAAAAATTTTAATAAAAAAAATGAAAGTTAAAATTTCTCTTTTGCTCTAAGAATTATATATTCATTAGTGATGTTGCAATCTAAGCCCCAAAACAGTACACTGCATTTTTGGTGCCTGGAAAGGGTGAAAGCCCAGCAGTGAATGGTTTCCATATGTAACGCATTCTGGGATTTTGGTTGAAATCTTGTACATCAACTTTATGCCATCAACTTGTCTTCCCTACTCATGGCAAGAAAGTCCTCATCTCCCCTCCCTTTCAAACAAAGCATGAGAGCAGATGAGGTGGCACCATCCCAAAGCCGGCCTCCCACGTGCCCTTTCTCCGGACACGTGTGCAGGAGGCTTGGGGAAGGCCAAGGCCATGACTTGAATGTGAGCTATAAAGGGGGGACGCCGAAGGTGCTGCTGCTGCTGCTGCTTGTGACTGCGTGAGATCAAGATCCTCTTGTTAGTATATATATTATATATATATATATACATATATACTGTGAGCATATATTACCCAAGCGAAGAAGAAGAAGAAGAAAGGGAGAAGAATGGGGAGGCAGCCATGCTGTGACAAGGTGGGGCTGAAGAAGGGTCCATGGACTGCAGAGGAGGACAAGAGGCTCATCAACTTCATCCTCGCCAATGGACAATGCTGCTGGAGGGCTGTTCCAAAGCTTGCAGGTTCTCCCCCCTTGTCGCAATTTTCTTTAAATGTTCTTATTTTCTTCTTAACTGTGCATCCTTCATGGTCGAAGTAAAAGGAGAAGCTTTTGATTGATCTGATCCTACTGCTAAACTTAAAGAAGAGAGCTTTTGACCGTGGCAGTGGTGATAGTTTTCTTACTTAGGCACACAAAAAAGGTTGTGAACTAGATGGGTTTGTGGCGCAGGACTCCTGAGGTGCGGAAAGAGTTGCAGGCTGAGATGGACGAACTACCTGAGGCCAGACCTGAAGAGGGGATTACTGTCGGAAGCGGAAGAGAGGCTTGTCATTGAGCTCCATTCTCAGCTTGGAAACAGGTTTAATTCTTTCCATGTTCCTTTGTTCAGTTCAGTTCAGCTCTGCTTTAGCATTAAATTAACTTGGTTTTTGCAATCTGTCCAACACCTGCAGATGGTCTAAGATTGCGTCTCATCTCCCAGGTAGAACCGACAACGAGATCAAGAACCACTGGAACACCCACATCAAGAAGAAGCTGAGGAGGATGGGGATTGACCCCTTGACTCACAAACCCATCCTCCTCCCTCCGGCCGCTGATGGCATGCAGAAGGTTGAGCCCATCTCAGAGCAAAAGATCGATGGTGATCATCACGCTTTATTCCTGAGCAACTCTCCAGGTTTTTCTACCGATGAGGTGCCGATGATTCAGCCCCATGAGATTGTAGTCACGTGTGCGTCTTCTACCTCCTCCTCGTCGTGCTCTTCTTCCAACTCCAACTCCAACTCCTGCATGGAGTCCTTTCCGGAGGTAATAGATTGCAATGATCTCTGGGGCCTGGATGACTTCAATGGATGGGAGTTGTTCAGTGACACCCATGGTGATGAGAGTCAGTGCCAGAGAAGTGCTTTGGATCAGGAATCATGGAAGTTTGAGCTCTTCTGATCTCCCACTCTTCTTCTTCTTCTTCTTCATGTAATTTTCATATTTCTTTCTGTTCTTTTTTTCCCCCCCTGAAAACACCCCCGTAGGTTGGCTTTGTGACAGTCATAAAGAAACAAGTAGGAATGAGCTGCTTTGAGGCTGTTGTGTTCTTCTCTTTCTTTTTTTGGTTTTCCAAACTAATAAAGTTTGTTCATTTCTGTGCTGGAATAAAGCGTGTTGAGAAATGAGAAGTGCTGGTTTCATATGGAGACGTCAATCTTTCTTTTTGTCTTTTTTTTTTAACATGCATAAAGCCATGAAAGTTCGATATAAAATGAAGAAAGATTACAAGAAACAGAGGTGACGGGTTTTAATCTGATGGATCAAAATGATTCCAGAAACTGGAATCACCTTTTGTTTTTGCTTTCTCTCTTTTTCTTTCCAAAAATTCATGAATAAACAACCATTAGTTGTAAAAAGGAAATATCCCTCTCTTTATTTCCTTGAAGAAGACAATTAATAAAAGCATTTTTTTCAAAAGAAAAAAAAAACAAAACCCTCTTTTTCCTTGAAGAAAATAATTGATAAAAGGAGTACCTTAAGCTTCTATTAGTCAAGCAATAAACAAAGTCCACCAAAATGCACTTGACTAGGAGCTAGGAGATAACTGGCGATGGTAATAACCAATATGAATTGAGGATTTAATTAGGTGATATCAATGCGATAAAAAGGTGGATAAAAGATAGAATTAATATTTAAGTGGGTATGTGAGTACCAAATCATCACCATCATTAGATATTAGATTCCTTCTTCTTAGAAACTACTCTTTCAGAAAAGAATTCTCAATCGATCTAGTTGTAAACCATTACTGATGTGATATATTATCCTTACAGCTACATGGACTCAAATTTATATTTTATATTAGAAGCTCCAAATATCTTCAGTAACAAAAATATTAAAAAAAAACTCAGAATTATATGATCGTAGGTTTACAATGAACAAAAAACATTCAGATTAATCTATTTAAAGATATAATCAGACGCTATGCATCATAATAAGTTCGAATCAATTAGAATATAAAACTTTTGGAGGAGATGGAACGGAGTTGCATTGCCTCTTTTAACATCAGCAACCGCCTGCTTTTTCAAAGTGTCGAAGCTTTTGAAAACAAAAAAAAGAGAGACAGAAATGGTGACTTGGCGATTTCAACTCGCACGCTGCTCCGTCACAAACATCGACAGAGAAGCTTCTCGAATTTGACTTTGCAATATATATATATATATATATAGATTTAGAGGTCATGTCAAAACCTTCTCCCGTTTCCCAAAACTTGTTTCCCCCGTCGACCACCACCGCTACTTCACTCCTTTACCTGATCCGGCGATGTAATGATCAGGTTAAAATTTTACTCTTGAATTCAACATCCAGGTTAGATCATAATTAGAATATATATATGTATATATTGTTCCGACTTCATTCATTGACTGCGCGTCGGATAAAACGAAGCATCGGTTTGACTAAACCAACGAAGCGTTGACTTGACTTGCCGCAAGAAATCAAAGAAGCCTCTCGGACCCAAACCGAGCATTAATTAGCAGCGGCGATATGCTCCTCTTTTTTTCTCTAATGTGTTCGGATAAGTTCGGTTGACTTGAGCACGTACGGTTGACTCGATACTCCTGCGTTTCTTTGCTCTGCTTCCCCAAGTGGAGTGGCGACGACTTCGATCGATTTCAGATTGGATTCGTAGAGTCCGATATATATTAATGTCGGGAGTTTAATTCTAATACATCACACGATTCATATTCCATCGATATATACATAATACTGCGTCAGACCGGCATCAGCATGACGAGAAAAAGGAGCAGAGACTTCATCATCGTCGTCGTCACTGCATCATCACCACCACCGAGCAGAGTGGTGTCCACCGTATCCTTATCCCATATCCCATATTAACAGCTCCCATATCATCGTATCATCAATCGTAATCATACTGTGCTGTAGGGAGCCCACTTAGTAATAATTAAGTGGAGGGGGGGGGGGGGGGGGGGGGGGGGAGAAGGAAGGAGGAGCGTATAATTATAAACGACGACTTCATTCCAAAGAAGTACTCGAATCAGCATGCACCTGGATGAATGGACGGATGAAACCTTCAAAAAGGAGATGTTTCAGATGATGCATGCATGATGATATATATATTTTTTTTTCGAGGAAGAAAAAAAGACTGAATGCACTGTTTTTTTTTTTGGGAAACTGCGGAGAATTTAGAAGATTCCTGTAATTATCGTTGGAGATAATTAATGGAAGTAGCAGTAATAAATTTAAAATTGCTCATCTTTTTATTCTACAAAGCACCGACTCATAAATCATCCATGTCGATTATTTCATTTGTTTGATAAGGATATGCCCGGGGACGGAGTTTGGGCTCCTCCTCTGTTTCGACTGGAAGCTGCCCGACGATGGATTCATTGCGTCGAAGAAAACCGAGCTAAAACTACTCGCGACTCCTCGTTTTCCCTGTCAATAGTCAATACTGTAAAATATAAGTACGTACCGTATCGATCTCATTACGGTAGAAAATAAGTAAATAATGAGGTATTGCAACTGCATACTTGAACCCTACATATTTTTTTAATTTGGATAATGAAGGATTACGGCGTGAGACATTTCTAGGGTGGATCGTTCCGACCATACCGCATGATGGGTGGTTGGTTAAGTTGGCCAAAATAATGCACAACACTTGGGCCTAGACCCCCCTAATCATATACGATGCGTGGTTGATGGGACTTGTAAAGCAAAGCCCAAGGAAGCTTCAGACCAAGGAGAGATGAAACGGTGGGACCGAGTTGGGTGAGATTGTGCGAAGGATGGGCGAGCGGTGCGTTTGTAGTGTGGGCTGGAGACGCGGGTGCGACTGTGCTGTCCCAATTGGGTTCAGCCTGGGAGACAAAGTTTATCACATAATTAAAAATCAAGCCTCATCTTTTAATTTTTATCTTTTTTTTTATAAATAAACAAAGGAAGTTCTATAAACAAAATTAAACTTATCACCTTTATCTATTTTGGCACCAATCTTACTATATAGGCAACGAAGCACCACCAATACCATGGTTCATTCACTCGGTGTGGCATGTAGATAGTGAAATTTGTAACTTTTACTAAGTGTAATTATGTAATATGAAATTATTTTTATGATTTACCTGTAAAATTTATATAGAGCAATTATTTATAAGATTATATATAAAATTTTAAGATATTCAATTTTGATATATTATACCATCATATAGGATTTTCAAATGATTGAATCAATATTAAACTCAAATAAACTTGTTGGGGACTCATTTTTATTTTTCATAATCACAATAAGAAAAAACTCTTAGTTAGCCAAGCGAGTAGCTAGGTGCTCGTCTTTGAGAGGTAAAGCATTATTATCTTATTTTGTGTAAATATAGATCTCATACATATGTATTATGTATAACTTTGGATTATGAGTTTTATTTTGCTTATAATTGTATCTAAAGGTTTTACTACCCGTGAACTCTAAATTTTAAAATACATAATTATGAAAGTTATAGAACTAAAATGACATGTGAACAAATTCTCACATTCCATATTTAGAGATGATAACACAAAGTACGTTTAGTGAGTTTTCGTATGATCTCGAAGAGTAAAACAGAATTATATGTAGAGTTTATTGTGATCTACCACATGTCCTAAGAAAAAAAAATACAACGTGGCATAAATAGAGTCAAGATAGATCTCACTAAGATGTGCTAGCTTATGACTCTACACAGGATACTCTGCCAGTTATTTTGAGTGAGCAGGCATTAAGAATACTCCATCAGTTCTTTTATAGTGAATAGTAACATTATACTCTTAAAACTTCAAAATACATACACATAGCACACAGCGCTGATAGGATATGTAATGATTGATATGAGAGGAGGAGTACGTACGTACGTATACACATAGCTAAGTGGAGGTATATAAAGTTAAAGAAAAAGGAGTGATTAATTAATAGGTTGGCAGAATAAGAGGGAGATGTTATCCTTCATCGTGGTGGTGGAATCGGTGTATGCATCGATGTGCCTGTATAAGTCCTCCACATACCTGGCGAGGTTGAGGAGCACGTCGCCGAAAGCTCTGGGGAGCGTCATCGAACGGAGGCGTTCCTCGTTCATCTCCTTCCAAGCATCTTCCACCATCGCCCGCAGCTTCTCGTACGCCTCCTCCACCTCCACGCTGTGCTCCTTCATGTTGCACTCCACCGTGGAAACCACGTGCTCTCTCTCTTGCTCTCGCTGATCCCCATCACAATTTTTTTTTGGTAAACTATAATTAACTCCCATATGATAATGATGCAGTGCTGACTGATGAATTGATTACCTGATGTGAGGTTATGTCATCCAATAGACGAGTGATAAGGCATGAGGCCTTGACTAGTTTGGGGAAACTGGCAACCCATTTGAAGGCCTCCTCGGTTGCCTCCTCCCTCGTGCCTTTAAGTACTCAAGTAGTTCATCGACGGCTTTACTTTCCACCTACCATTTATATAAATAAATAAATAAATGAAGAGTTTATGTTGCAATAGTAATATATTAAAATAAAAAGAATTATAGATAAGAGACAAACAAACCTTTCCATAGCTTCCGTCAATAAAGAAATATAGATGTTAGCATTCCACCGTGGAAACCACGTGGCCTCTCTCTTGCTCTCGCTGATCCCCATCATATTTTTTTTGGTTAACTATAATTAACTCCCGCATGATAATGACGAGGCCTTGAGCAGTTTGGGAAAACTGGCAACCCATTTTAAGGCCTCCTGGGTCACCTCCTCGCCCATGCCGACTCAACAAGCGCAAAAAAATATGCCAAACGCGGTTGTCCTCATCGATAATTCCAGATGTTCTTCCACGGTCGGCACATATTTTTCCGCACATCATCTCGCTTCTTTTTGATAATTTCTTGCTAAAGATTTCATCTACAGCACCCACTCATGTGTACCAGTATGAGTATGATGTGATGCTATATATCCTTATCCTTATGAATTAAATAAATAAATAGGGAGCTGAATGTATTTACTTCTTCCTTGAGATAAGCCATGCGATACTTTTCTTCTGCCGCAAGCTCATTTCCAAACTCTTCAAAGGAGTTTATGAGCTTCAAGTAGAAGTCCTTCAAGTACCCAGGTAGTCCATTGACAGATTCGACTTCCCACCTACGTTTTGTATAAATAAATATATATATGGAGAATTTATTAACAATTAGAATTATAGATAAGAGATAATAACCTTTGGATGGCCTCTGTCAACAATCCATTCTCTTCGACCATGCTATAGTTATCATAAATATCGTCAGTGATAGAAACAAGAGCAATCACTTTAGTAGCTATCACCCGTGCACGAGAATAATAGGGTGCTTGCATCGTTGCTACCACCCAATAATACAATTCCACCAACCGATCACAAGTGAAGGTTAATAATTTCACAAGGGCTAAATGGTTCCATCATCTTTAGGAGCAATTGACAATTAAAAATTAAATAAATCGAATATTATTACAAGTGGATGAGTAAAGCTAGTTCACAGTAAAACATATATTGGTTGGACCGTTATTTTTTTGTGAAGAAAAAAAGTAATTTGTTGGACCGCTTACTTGGAAATCTTCTTGAGCTCATGAACATGAAGTGATTGGAGTTGATTGAAGTCCAACTTTGCCAGCTGCAGCACTGCAGCATCTCTTGTTGTCCCATCCTTCTCGTAGATGGAGATGTATTGTCTCGTGAGGAGCCTTCTGGTTTTTCTGAGCAAGGGCGTGGCAAGGGCGAGGGACACTTGAATTTTTAATGGTTCTCGAAGACCATGGCCTGATAAGGAGCTCTTGAGGTGGCTTCTCGAGAACACGATGGCTTCGTCGAGTATCGTCTCACCGTGCATCCCGAGAAAAGCTGCATTGTATAAGCTTAGCAGACTCTCGACATCATCCTTCAGTGTAGACGAGAAACTTCCCCCTTCGTTTTTGAACTTACCGAAAATACCTAAAGAACCAAGCACCATATTTATATATATATATAGAGATAGAGAGAGAGAGAAGAGTTTTTATTATGGATCATAATACTTGGAGACACATCGTATCCATGTTCTCTGAGCAATCTAAACCAGAGAGCGGTTTCATAAAGACCGCAGTCGTCAGCGTTGGCATCGTAGATCCATTCTAGTGCTTCATTTACTTCTTTCTCAAAATGATATTTCAATCCAAGAAGTTGGATTGAGTCTACCAGGTTCATAGTTTGTCGCAGATCAGGAGCAGCAGCATCCTTGAACAAGCTCCTTACTTGTTCCTTCAGCTTTTCGATTCTTTCCTTCGACTTGTCACCGTCATAATCCTACCTCGTCATCCGTTCGAATACGCTTAAATATAGATGCATAGACTACAGAAAGGGCATGCATCTTTGGGTTTGATAACTTACCTGAACACGGAGATCGTGTTGGATGAAGTAGTTTCCCCAAACACTGGGGTGAAACTTTATTTACTTGCGACCACTTAAAGACTCGCTGTAGTGCCCGTCCATAGTTTGATTCCTATGTGTGTGTATTGTGCCGACTGCGGAGGAAAGTTTGCTACAGTGCTGCAATTTATAGCCTCCATCGACCGTAGTGTGATACCATTTAATAGCCAATTTACTCGCCCTTAATTAATGAAATGAAGAAAAAAATATTGCAAGGATGTCGGAACGTGATTGGTTCCGTAAAATTTTTTCCTTATCAACATGATAATTTCTCCATTTTAAAAAAAAGGTTATAATTATGATATATGTGAAGAACAAGCTGTAATATATGTCCACATCAAAACATATTTATAATTATGTCGGTAGAACGCCATGTGATCAAATTATTCTATATTTCCATGATATATGTAAATAGCGGTTAATTATGATAAAATATTGTTTTATCTTAAATTTTAGAGACAACAAACCTATGGAGTTCATATAAATACAATTCTAGTAGATCTACACGCTCTTTTAATTTCCTTTCACTTCAGTGAGTGGGTCTCTTGTTCTTCAATACTTAAACTTTGATTAATTATGATTAGTATAGGTTAGTTGTAAATAGTTACCTATAGAATTTATAAGGTATGGTAATTAGTACACAGGAATAATTACAGGGAAGTTGAAAAGTCCTTACGTACCTATCCTACTTTTATTTCAGGAGCTGACTTATTAAAAATTTTTAATGTCATAAATAACAAGGTAAAATTAGTTTTGCCGAAACTGACGGGTCAACGTGCCAGCATGGCACATTGACCGATTTTTATCAATAAAAAAAATAAAAAACTCACCGTCCGTCGACCGCTCGTTCACCCATTAGCCAACCCAACCGGGTTTTTTACTAAGGACGACGCTCTTGCTTCTTCCGACTCCAGCGACGATCGTCTGCTCCGACTAACTTCTTCCGACTCCAGCGACGATCGTCTGCTCCGACTAAGCTCGTGATCGTCATCGTCTCGCCAAACTCCTCCTCCTCCTCTGTTCTCCTACTTTCCTCCCACTCTACCCCCTCTCCTCTCTCCCCTCCCACTCCACCCCCTCTCCTCTCCTTTCTCCCCTCCCACTCCACCGCCTCTCCTCTCCTTTCTCCCCTCCACTGCTGCAATGCTTCCCCCATCTCAGCCCTTCAAACATCTCCTCTGTTGCGAGGAGGTGAGAATAAGGAGGCAACGGGAGAGGCAAGACGAACAGAGGACCCACCCTCTACCGTCGTCGGAAAAGCTCCCAACCTCTTCAAAACGCCGGTGCAGCAGGGTTCCCACCGCACCACACGCTTTCCGCCGGCGGCCGGCTCCCAGCGCCAAACGCCACTGTCTCCGCCCCCTATCGATCCTTCTGGCGTCGAACCAACGTCAAACACTTCACCACGAAGAGGGGAGACGATCCCCGCGCCCTTCGCTGGTGAGATCGACGGAAAGCAGAGCTTCCCTCACGACCCCCACCCTGCTTCCGCCTTCCCCAGCGGATTTCTGCTCGTCGGAACCGCCGCCACACGTCGTCGGCCCCGAATCCGCCACCCAGCATCAGGCCAACCCTTCCTCTGGACGTTCCAACCTCTCACCGGAGTTCTTCGGCCTCCCCCACAGTAGCAACGGCCGGAACAGGGCGCCGCCCCTGTTCCGCGTGTAAACCTTCGTTGGTGCCCCTTCCCCTCGCAACTCGTCGGCGCCGCCTCTGCGCACTACCGGCACCGACGTCGTTGCCTCATCTCCGGGCGCGCCTTCTTCGCTGTTGGGAATGACGGCCGTCGGAGCGTTGAGCTCCGTCGCTTGCCGCCCTCTTCCTCCCCCAAAAACAGAGGAGGGTTCAAAAACCGTCTCCCTGATCGTCTGCCTCGCCGCCTGGGTCTTCCTCTACTTCCTCCGTGATGATGCGCAATCGATGTTGTCGGATCGAGATGACGCGATGAGATTCGATCCGGGAGTCCCGAGCGTGCTGGAAGAACCTCGGGTGGGGTGGGGGGAGAATGGCAGAGGGAGAAGAGGGGGCGGGGTGGGAGGAAAAAACAGAGGAGAAAGAAGAAACGGAGGGGCGGGGCGGGGCGGGGGAGGACGAGGTGCACGGTCTCGTTCTTCCTCGCCGGCACCCGTGGCCTCGTCCGCACTCATGCTGCTATGCACGCCCTCGCTCCGGAGAGCACCGCCTCGATGATGAGGAGCCGGCAACAGAGGAGATGTTTGAAGGACTGAGGTGGGGAAAGCATTGCAGCAGTGGAGGGGAGAGAGGAGAGGAGAGGAGAGGGGGTGGAGTGGGAGGAAAGCAGGAGAATAGAGGAGGAGAAGAAACTTGGCGAGATGATGACGCGGATGATGGCCAGTTTAGCTCTGGCGTTGCCGGAGCGAGACGAAGGTTGATTCACGAGCTTGGTCGGAGCAGACGATCGTCGCTGGAGTCGGAAGAAGCAAGAGCGTCGTAAAAAACCCGGTTGGGTTGGCTAATGGGTGAACGAGCGGTCGACGGTTCGGAGAGTTTTTTATTTTTTTTATTGATAAAAATCGGTCAATGTGCCATGTTGGCATGTTGACCCGTCAGTTTTGGCAAAACTAATTTTACCTTGTTATTTATGGCATTAAAAAATTTTAAAAAATTTTAAAATTTTTTAATAAGTCACTGCGGTCAAAAGCTCTTTATTTCAGCCTCTATAAAGGAGAATAGAATTATGAATCGAACGAGTATTCTACTTTTATTTCAGCCTCTGATTCTTAGGATGGTATCAGAGTAAGTCATTTTCTCTGGCAAGATCTGCTGAGTAGGAATCTTATCTTTATTCTTCTCTTGGATTCTAGATTGTTGATTTAATACTCACCAAACTATAAAAAAAACATCGACGCGATGTACATGGAAACAAAAAAAACGCACATGTTTTTAAGGGAGCGAGGAAAGATATAGGCATGAATATTAGCCACACAAGCGGCTCACAAATACGATGATTTCCGTGTATAGTTTTAGTTTTAGTTAGACGAAGTTTAATTTTATTTTTAATTATAATTTATACTGTTTAACTTTAAAAAAGTCTTTATATTTAAACTTTATGGTTTCTATCTAGATGATCCGAATCGGCAAAGCAGACTTCGCCGACGTCGCCGAGGAGATCGATGAAGAACCAGGAACCCCTAACTTCGCCTCTCCGCCTCCGATCGACCTGGCCAAGGTTTCTCTGCTACTGGAAGCAGCTCCCAATCTTTCGCCGCGATGAGGAAGGAGGAGACGCCTGAGCTGATGAGAGATATCTCGACGGAGACGACGACCGGTAAACCTGACCAAGGAGCTCTTCCACCTGTAGACGGAGATCCATATTGAAAAAAAAACTTATGCAATAAATACCGCCGCTTTCATATTTAATTTTCTCGACTTAATCGCCTCATTCTTGATCACATCGCCGCTTTTATTTATGTCGGCCTAATTGGCATTAAAAGTATAACGGGAAGAAAAAGAAGATGGATGAAGCTAAAAATAAAGTTTAGCGATTCAATATGCAGCGTATATAGATGTGAAGTAAGTGCTCAGACACATCAAATATCATTTTATTTATATAATAATACACACTCCATCAGGTAACTCCGCCTCTCGAGTTCCTTTGGAGCGAGCAGTAAGATTACATTCTTAAAATACATACGCATACCTCATGGTAGGAGATGAAATGATCGACATAGGAGGAAGAGTTGATTTGGTATGCACGCACACCCATATGACAATGATCGTATGCATGCCGCATGCGTGTGCACTGTTGACCGATGAATTGATTACCTTACGTGATGTTATGTCATCCAATAGACGAGAGATAAGGCCTGAAGCCTCGAGCAGTTTGGGGAAACTGGCAACCCATTTGAATGCCTCCTCAGTTGCCTCACCGCCCATGCCGACCTAACAAGCGCAGGAAAGCAAGCCTTATGCGGTTGTCCTCGTCGATAATTCCAGATGTTCTTCCACCGTCGGCACGTATTTTTTAGCTCACCGTTGCGCTTCTTTGTGATAATTTCTCGCTAAAGATTTCATCTGCACCACCCACCCATGAGTATGATGCGATACTATATATCCTTATCCTTATGAATTAATAAATAAATAGGGGGCTAAATGCAATTACTTCTGGTCATGCGAATGCTTTTCATCGGCAGAAAGTTCATTTTCAAACTCTTGAAAAGAGTTTATGAGCTTCAAGTAGAAGTCCATCATCAGCTTCCACTTCCCATCTACCATTTATATAAATAAATAACTAAATGGAGAGCATTTGCTGCAATAATGTATTAAAATAAATAGAATTATAGACGAGAGATAATAAATCTTTCTATTGCCTCGGTGTAAATATCATAGATGATATAAAAAAGAGCTATCACTTCAGTAGCTATCAATTGTGCACGAGAATAATAAGGTTCTTACATCATTGCTACCGTCCAGTCATAGCATTCCACCACTTGATCATAAATAAAGGTTAAGAATTTGCCTAGTGCTAAATTCTTCCACAATCTTTGAGTGTAATTGATAATTAAAAATTAAATACATAGATCACAATGAAATATTATTACAAGTGGACGAGCAAAGCTGGTTCACAATAAAGCATGTATAAAAAAAAATAATAAATGTGTCGTTAATTTGTTTGTGAAAAAATAAATTAATTGGCTGGACTACTCACTTAGAAATCTTCTTAAGCTCCTGAACGTGAAGGGATTGAAGTTGATTGAAGTCCAATTTTGCTAGCTGCAACACTATATCATCTAATGCAATCCCGTCCTCCTCGTAGATGGAGATATATTGTCTTGTGAGGAGCATTCTGCTTTTTCTGACTAAGGGTGTTGCAAGGGCGAGGGACACTTGACTTGCTAAGGATTCTCGAAGCCTATTGCCTGATAAGGTGCTCTTGAGGTGGCTTCTTGAGAACACGATGGCTTCGTCGAGTATCGTCTCACCGTGCATCCCAAGAAAAGCCGCGTTGTATAAGCTTAGCAGACTCTCGACATCATCCTTCAGTGTAAATGAGAAACTTCCTCCTTCGTCTTTAAACTTATCCAAAACACCTAAAGAACCAACCACCATATATATATATATATATATATATATATATATAAACACAGAGAGAGAAGAGTTTTTATTATGGATCGTAATACTTGGGGACACATCGTATCCATATTCTCTGAGCAATCTAAACCAAAGAGCGGTTTCATAAAGACCGCAGTCGTTGACGTTGGCATCGTAGATCCATTCTAGTGCATCATTTACTTCTTTCTCAAAATGATATTTCAATCCAAGAAGTTGGATTGAATCTACTAAGCTCATAGTTTGCTGCAGATCACCACAGGCAGCAGCATCCTTGAACAAGCTCCTTACTTGCTCCTTTAGATCTTCGATTCTTTCCTTCAACTCGTCATGTTTAGTCCTACCTCATCGTCCATGCGTAATATAGATACATAAAGACTAAAGAGAGGGCATGCATCCTTAGGTTTAAGGACGTACCTGAACATGGTGATCCTTTTGGATGAAGTCGTCACCCCAAACACTAGGGTGAAATTTTATTGACTTACGACAACTTAAAGACTCACTGTCCATAGTTTGATTCCTGTGTGTGTGGCTTGTGCCGACTGCGAAGCAAAGCTTGCCACAATGGTGCAATTTATAGCCTCCATCGTCCATATTGTGATATCCTTGCAATATTTTTTTCCTTCATTTCATTAGTTAAGGGGGGCTATTATAATATATGTTCAGAACAAGCTGTAATATACATCAAAACATATTTATCATCATGTCGGCAGCACGCCATGTGATCAAATTATTCCATATTTCCATGTTATATGTAAACAGCGGTTAATTATGATAAAATAATGTATGGAAAAGAAGACCATGTACATTGATTTTTATAAACGGACAATTCTAAATGGATAAGCTCTTTTAATATCCTTTCGCTTCACCGAATGTGTCTCTTCTTCTACTTGTTGGTGTATGGGAAAGAAAAAAAAATGTTTTTAAAGGAGTGAGAAAAAGAGAGAGGCAAAGAATATTAGCTACACAAAAGACTAACAGTGTCCATGATTTCTAAGTTTAATTTTATTATAAGTAATATATAATTACATTGTATATATATATAGGTGAAATGATTATATATTTTTATTAAAATATTAAGAATAATAAATTATATATTATATAAATATTTATTGCTTGGATTGTTTGCTATTAGCCATGGATTTTTTTTAAAGTAAGGAAATGGATGAAAGTAAAATAAAATGTAAATTAAGTTTAGAGATGAAATAGTTAGTATATTTTGTATGTTGAATATTAAACCCATAACATTTGGTATACTGCTTAATCCTTCTAATCATATAGGTATGCACTTTGTGTAATGACAGTATGTATATTCTAAAATACTTAATTAGACATCAAATATGATGCTTTCTCAAGCTATTGATAATAATATGTATGTATTTACTTAGGTATACCGTCCATCGTAATATTATTGCTTAATATATATAAATATAAATAATACTGCATTAGACTGGCATCATCACCACCACCATGCAGAGTGGTGTCCACCATATCCTTATCCCATATTAACGTATCATCATCATCATAATCATGGGTATCATCATAATCATACTATGCTGTAGGGAGCCCACTTAGGATTAATTAAGTGTTTTGGGTGGGTGGGATATTAACATATCATCATCATTATAATCATACTATGCTGTAGGGAGCCCACTTAGGATTAATTAAGTGTTTTGGGTGGGTGGGATATTAACATATCATCATCATTATAATCATACTATGCTGTAGGGAGCCCACTTAGGATTAATTAAGTGTTTTGGGTGGGTGGGATATTAACATATCATCATCATTATAATCATACTATGCTGTAGGGAGCCCACTTAGGATTAATTAAGTGTTTTGGGTGGGTGGGATATCATCATCATCATAATCATACTGTGCTGCACGGAGGGAGCCCACTTAGTGGGTGGGTGGGTGGGTGGTGTTGAGCTAGATACGTGTATAGGCTCGGTACGTCCATGTAAGTACATTAGTTTATATGAAAGTATTATCTTAAGGATGTAATATTTCAAGATGAATTCTAAAATATGGGACTAAAAATAAGATAGAAGTCTTATTTTGTTTGTAATATATTTGTATATAAAAGTTTTACTAGGAAAGTTCTAGAACTAAAATGACATGTGAAATAGGTTTTGACCTTCTATATATAGAGATGATATACACAAATACTTAGTAGATTCTTATATAATTCCGAAGAGTAAAATAAGACTATGTGTGAAATTTACTACAGTCTGCCAAGTGCTCTAGGAAAGGTAGGAGGCGTGACATAAATAGAGTCAAGCTGGAGCTCACTAAGTTATGCTAGCTCATGACTCGATAAATCAACAAGTATTAATTTATTTTGAGCGAACAGGCATTAAGGATACTCCATCAGTTATTTGAGAGTGAATAGTAATGTTACACTCTTAAAACTTCAGATACATACACAGCAGGTAGCGCTGCTGCATGATGGGGATGTAAATGATCGGCATGGGAGGAGTACATAGGTAGGTACGTCGGTATACGTAGCTAAGTGCAGGCACATAGAGTTAAATAGAAAGGAGTGATTAATTAATAGGGTGGCAGAATAAGAGGGAGATGTTATCCTTCAAGGTGGTTGTGGAATCGGTGTATGCATCGATGTGCTCGTATATGTCCTCCATGGACCTGGCGAGGTTGACGACCACGTCGAGCAAAGCTCTGGGGAGCGGCATCGAACGGAGGCATTCCTCGTTCATCTCCTTCCAAGCATCTTCCACCATCTCCTGCAGCTTCTCGTACGCCTCCTCCACCTCCGCGCTGTGCTCCTTCATGTAGCACTCCACCGTGGAAACCATGTGATCCCTCTCTTGCTCTCGCTGATCCCCATCACAACTTTTTTGGTTAACTATAATTAACTCCCACATGATAATGACCTGCTGACTAATGAATTAATTACCTGATGTGAGGTTATGTCATCCAATACACGAGTGATGAGGCCCGAGGCCTTGAGCAGTTTGGGGAAACTGGCGAGCCATTTGAAGGCCTCCTCGGTCACCTCCTCGCCCATGCCCACGTAACAAGCGCAGGAAAATATGCCAATCCCGGCCGTCCTTGTCGATAATTCCAGATGTTCTTCCACGGTTGGCACGTATTTTTCAGCACACCATCTCGCTTCTTTATGATAATTTCTTGCTACAGATTTCATCTACACCACCCACTCACGTGTATGTGTATGAGTATGATGTGATACTACATAACCTTGTCCTTATGAAAAAATAAATAAATAGGGGGCGGAATGAAATTACTTCTTCCTTGATATATGTCATGCGATACTTCTCTTCGCCCTCAAGCTCATTTTCAATCTCTTCAAAGGAGTTTATGAGCTTCAAGTAAAAGTCCTTCAAGTATCCAGGTAGTCCATGGACAGCTTCGACTTCCCACCTACCATTTTATGTAAATAAATGTATATATGGAGAACTTATTAAAAATTAGAATCATATTTTAAGAGATAATAACCTTTGGATAGCTTCTGTCAACAATCCATTCTCTTCGACTGTGCTGTAGTTATCATAAATATCATCAGTGATAGAAACAATAGCCATCACTTTAGTAGCCATCACCCGTGCACGAGAATAATAGGGTGCCTGTATCGCTGCTACCACCCAGTAATACAACTCCACCAACCGATCACGAGTGAAGGTTAATGATTTCACAAGGGCTAAATGGTTCCACCATCTTTAGGAGCAATTGACAATTAAAAGTCAAATACATCATCTTTAGGAGCAATTGACAATTAAAAGTCAAATACATCGGATCACCATGAAATAAAGCCGATGAGTAAAGCTGGTTCACATTAAAACATATATTGGTTGGACCGTTATTTTTTTGTGAGAAAAAAAAAGTTAATTTGTTGGACTGCTTACTTGGAAATCTTCTTGAGCTCCTGAAAGTGAAGTGATTGGAGTTGATTGAAGTCCAACCTTGCCAGCTGCAGCACTGCAGCATCTCCTGTTGTCCCATCCTTCTCGTAGATGGAGATGTATTGTCTCGTGAGGAGCTTTCTGGTTTTTCTGAGCAAGGGCGTGGCAAGGGCGAGGGACACTTGACTTTTTAATGGTTCTCGAAGACCATGGCCTGATAAGGAGCTCTTGAGGTGGCTTATCGAGAACGCGATGGCTTCGTCGAGTAGCGTCTCACCGTGCATCCCGAGAAAAGCCGCATTGTATAAGCTTAGCAGACCCTCGACATCATCCTTCAGTGTAGACGAGAAACTTCCGCCTTCGTTTTTGAACTTACCGAAAACACCTAAAGAACCAAGCACCATATTTATATATATATAAATAGAGAGAGAGAGAAGAGTTTTTATTATGGATCATAATACTTGGAGACACATCGTATCCATGTTCTCTGAGCAATCGAAACCAGAGAGCGGTTTCATAAAGACCGCAGTCGTCAACGTTGGCATTGTAGATCCGTTCTAGTGCTACATTTACTTCTTTCTCAAAGTGATATTTCAATCCAAGAAGTTGGATTGAATCTACCAAGTTCATAGTTTGCTGCAGATCACCACAGGCAGCAGCATCCTTGAACAAGCTCCTTACTTGCTCCTTTAGCTCTTCGATTCTTTTCTTCAGCTTGTCATCATTGTAATCCTACCTCATCATCCGTCCGTATACGTTAAATATAGATGCAAAAAGACTAAAGAGAGGGCATGCATCTTTGGGTTTGAAGTACCTGAACATGATGATCGTTTTGGATGAAGTAGTCACCCCAAACACTCGGGTGAAACTCTATTGATTTGCGACAACTTAAAGACTCCCCATCCATAGTTTGATTCCTATATGTGTGTCTTGTGTGGAGAGGGAAGCCTGCCACAATGCTGCAATTTATAGCCTCCATCGTCCATAGAGGAGAGATTTTAGTATTTCAAAATTTAAAAGACAAGGAAGTGTAATTAAGGAAAAATTATTTGAGCCAGTTTAGACAACCTCAATTAAAAAAATAAAGATTAGTCTCTTTTTTATTTCCATTATATATATAAATAGCGGTTAATTATTGTACAATAATGTTTTATATTAAAATTTAGAGACTATGAACCAACGGAGTTTGTCTTGGGATATAACTTGACAATTTCTGAATTGATAAGCTCTTTTAATTTCCTTTCACTTCAGCGAGTGTGGGCCTCTTCTTCTTCTACTTGTGACGGTTCATTAATGAATGGAAAAGAAGACCAAGTACATTGTTTTCTATAAACGGAAAATTCTAAATGGATAAGCTCTTTTAATATCCTTTCATTTCGCCGAGGGGGCATGGAAAAGAAGATCATACGACATTAATTTACATTTTATCTTACTTTCAACCATTTACTTTCATCCATTTCATCCATTTTATCTTAGGAAATGGATGAAAGTAAGATAAAATGTAAATTAAGTTTAGAGATGCAATAACTAGTGCTGTGTTTTCTATATTGAATGTTGAACTCATAGCATCCAGTATGGAGCTTACCTTCTAATCATATAGGTATGCACTCTGTCTCTGTGTAATAACCCTATGTATATTCTAAAATACTTAATTAGATGTCTTCTCAACCTACTCACCTAGAAATCTTCTTGAGCCCAAGTGGATGAGCAAATCTGGTTCATTAAAAAAATAATAAATGTGTCGGGATGGACTACTCACCTAGACCTCACCCAAATGCAATCGAATGTGCCATGGTAGAGCTAGCGAGGAGCCATGAGATGATGGAGAGAGCACACAGCGAGGTTGGGGGAAGCAGTGGAGGGAATGACCTGCATATAAGAATAGATGGATGCTGCGTACGATCAACTGTAGTACATCAATTGCGTTGTCAAGGAGGCAATGAGACTTCATCCACCTTGCGCCCTGATACCAAGATTGTGCGTGCAACAGGACCTGAATTTTACGTGTATAGTGTAAAATATACTTACATACCATATTAGTTCTTTTTTAAAGTAGTGTATCAATCTCATTATGGCAGAAAATAAGTGAGTAAATAATAAATAGCTACCCGACCCCCGAAAATTTTAATTTTGATAGTAAAAGATTACAGCGGGAGACATTAGATAATGTATCAATAAGATAGAGTCAAGTTGGAGCTCACTAAGTTGTGCTAGCCCTATGAGTCGATGAATCAACAGGCGTAATTTATTTGGAGCCAGTAGGCATTAAGGATACTCCATCAGCTTCTTTTGGGGGATGAATAGTAATATTACACTCTTAAAACTTCATACACAGCACACAGCCCATGATAGGAGATGCAATGGTCGACATGGGAGGAAGAGTACGTATACGTAGGTAGGTGGAGGTACATAGAGTCAGATAAAAAGGATCGATTAATTAATAGGTTGGCAGAATCCATGTGCCTATGGGTGTCCTCCATGGACCTGGCGAGGTTGACGACCACGTTGCCCAAAGCTCTGGGGAACGGCGTCATCGGACGGAGGCATTCCTCGTTGATCTCCTTCCAAGCATCTTCCACCATCACCCGCAGCTTCTCGTACGCCTCCTTCGCCTCCACGCTGTGCTCCTTCATGTAGCACTCCACCCACATGGTCTCTCTCTTGCTCTCGCTGATCCCCATCACTTTTTTTTTGGGTTAACTATAATTAACTCCCATATGACTGATGAATTAATTACCTGATGTGAGGTTATGTCCTCCAATAGACGAGAGATGAGGCCTTTGAAATGCCTCCTCGCCCATGCTAACATAACAAATGCAAGAAAATATGCCATATGCCTGAAAGCGGGCTGTGCCAGGCACGACCAGCACCTATGCCATGTCGGGTCGGGCCTCAAGGATGAGGCCCGCAGGCCGACACTACACGGTACGAATAATATATATATTAGATATATAAATATTTTAAAAATATTAAATAGCGGAATGGTTAAAACATTTGTCTTCTGAAGGCAAGATTTCGAACTTTGCTGAAGATATATTTTTCAACGGGCCCGGCCTGTTTACATGTCTATATGTGATATTATCGATAATTCCAGACGTTCTTCCACCGTTGGCACATATTTTTCGGCACACCATCTCGCTTCTTTGTGATAATAAATAAATAAATAGGAGGCTGAATGCAATTACTTCTTGAGATACACATGCGATACTTTTCTTCATAAGCTCATTTTCAATCTCTTCAAAGGAGTTTATGAGCTTCAATAGAAGTCCTTCAAGTATTCAGGTAGTCCATCAACAACTTCGACTTCCCACCTACCATTTATATAAATAATTTATTTAGAAATTTAGGTTGTAGGTAGATGTATGAGTTACAACCTATGTGATATTTAGATATATACATCTACCTACAACGTAGGTTGATGCATAACACTTTTAGATGATACTTGAAATATACTAAATAGGCATGTTGTGTGATAATTAATCCAACTAAGATATTCTTGAACGATCCCCTTAACTTTTAATTTTATGCTGCGTTTTCGAGCTAAGCTGTAATTTCGTACTAAGCCACAAGGTTGAGCACATCGCATTCAATGTGTGTGCATATGAGGATTTCATCGTCGAAGGTTGACTATTATCCTCGTTTAGATTTTATTTATTTTGGAGCATAGCATATAGTAGACTTATATCGAGAGTATACCTGAATACTGTATTATTTGATTATTGACACGACTAACTCCTTGTGTTGTAGAGATTGTATCTTCATGCTCATGCGATGGTTGCCATGCCCCTCACATTCTTGGCCTTGGAGTTACATACAAGCCTCCTCAAACTAATAGTAGTAAAATCTATGCAGTCTTCAGTAACTACTTCTAGACGGTTCATTATTTCCTGTAGAAGTTTCTATGTCTATGCCTAGACATAGACGGTTCAATCTATGTCTAGAAGGTTCTAGACATGTCACCATAACAGTTACGTGCCTGTAGAAGTTGGTGTTGAAGCATTTTCTGACCAATTACGGGAATCAATTCAGAGGGCTCCTAGCCAAAGGAATTCCTCATGTTGGCGATGCACCCCTCTTGAGTGCCATACAAACAACAACTAGGTATTCCTCTAGCAGCAGCAGCAGCTCCACTTGGTTGTGGGTGTGACATTTGATGTGGATCTTGTACGGGAGAAGTGCTAGTATTTGCAGCTTCCTGCAATTGATAACTCTCATCGTGAGAGACCAAGTCCCCTTAGATGAACATACCTGATGATCGTGGATTGACCGGATGAGTTTCTGTCAGACTGTTTCTTAAATTTAAGCTGAGCTAGATGGATTCAATCGCAGACAATGTATCACAAGTTCTTGGATTGGTAGCCTTTGATGATGCCTATATTTCTTCCTAGAAGATGGTGTGTTAGGAACAAGTAAATCCACTGATATGAGCAATCCTCCCTGATACTACCATATTGATGGCATTTCCTGATAAGGATTTTCTGATAACGATTCGAAGTTTCTTTGCCACAGATCATAGGCAGTGGCATCCTTGAACAAGCTCCTTACTTGTTCCTTCAGCTTTTTGATTCCTTCCTTGAATTTGTCATCGTTGTACTCCTACCTCATCTTCCATGCGTATACGTTAAATATAGATGCATAAAGACTAAAGAGAGGGCATGCCATGTTCCATATTACTGTAGATAAAATATCTACACGGGAATAGTGGAAAAAGGCAACCATGTTCCCGAATCTGCCATGGAAAAACAGAGCATCGGACATGATAACTCTAGGTGCAGCAGGTGGAACTCCATCCTTATCCTTTTCACACTTAAGACACCTGCGCCACATCCATATCCTTTCATCGCATTCACCAGATAACTTCTTTACGGAAGGAAGTCGCCTCACCATAACTGAAAGGCTTCCCTGCTGGTGAGTATAACACCGGACATGGCCTTCTGTTGGCTCTTTACAGGAATGACAACAGAATGCCTGATTATAATCAGATAAAATATAGCACATCAGGAGATTGAAAGAAACAGTAGAATATGATAACATCTTCGACCAGAATAAATTACCTCATCAAATAAGTCATCACGGAGATATCTACCCAATGGCTTATCAAAACTGCCATAAAATTTGATGCGAAAAAGTTGAGAACGTTCACAAACTCTGCTTTTCTTAATACAGCTGATCGATAAGGAAACCAATATGCTTTGGTGAGTTTCAGCAGTGAAGTAACCCTCAGTAGCTTCATTATTACAACTAATATCTGATCTTTTAGGTTCATCCTCTGATCTAAGTCCATCAGTAGATAGATTGGTTTTTTCTTTAACGTATTGTTCTGGCAGTATGCCTTGTTGGTTGTTAACATCAGTAGATAAAGAGGGAACGCAAGTCTTCTCCTTGCATTGGAAAGCTGTGACTGAACCCCTTGACCTACAAAGGCAAACCTCCGTATTGGATTTAAGAGAAATAGCCCTGTTCTCGGGATATGAAACAGAGAAACCATCCGTATGGTTATTGTGTTTAAACCATGAATGGTTTTTTTGTTGATCGGTACTATGAACCAATATTTTTTCATTGAAATTCATGACATCCGAGGATAAAGACAGCCTCTCAATATCAAGTTTGTCGAATGGCCTATCTTTCTTAAGACTGTAACCAACACTTTGGTCATCAGAAGCAGCCATACTGGCAACAGGTAAAATAATGTTATCATCCACAATATGCTTCTTAGATGTAACTGAACGCCCTACAGGCAGTTTAGGAAGGGAAGCACCCTCATCGGCTAGAAAGGAGGTCTCAAAAGACAGATGATAAGCTGCAGAGCTTGCATATCGAACGACATGCTTCAGCTTCTTCAATTCTTCTAGGCATGCACCCCTAAGAAAAACCTACATATAGTAGACTAAGTTGAGAGGACAAAATAAAAAAAAACTCAGAAGAAATATAGGTCAATGGCATGCTTATTGACTCTCCATTAGCAACCGTTGCAAAAGGTGATACCTATCGGCTGGCCTGCCTGATGCTATAAACTTGACTTTCACATAGTCATCTGGATCCATGCTACCACCATGGCTAGTGTCTGGTTTGACAAAATTAGCGGCTTGCCATGCCAATGAAGAAATTACCTCCAGCCAATCTGGGCCCTCCAAATCACCTCCAGTATGGACACCTTCTCCCTTCAATAATTGTGATACAAGAGCTCTGAAATGTTCACGGACAGCATTCCTCAAAGCCTCCTTGTGTGATTCATTTGGCTTATCTTTGGTCTCCACGTGATCACCACTGAAGCTACAAGATCTAAAAAGCTTGGCTGACTCGCCATCATCTTCATCCTCATCAGTATATCCAAAGAAATTAGTTTGTCATCTTGCTCATCCTCATGGTAAGGAGGGCAAAAAATTAGATCACTTTCAAAATCAAAATGTTGTGTTGATTTTTGACTTCCTTGGTGATTGTATCCTGTGAGACTCTCTGAGGTGCAGTCGTTACTGTTAGACAACTCCTCATAGTCTACCCCATACTTTCTTGATCGACCCGGAGAATTTTGATCGTATAGGCCAGTCTTTCCCAGTTCAGGGCTAAGCAACCCTCGTTCAACAGGCATATAAGGGCTATCCAAAGGACTTGAATTCGCAGATCTGTAGCTAAAGAATTCATTCCCAGCACTTGTGGAATCTACGTCAGAAGAATCGTGAGAGAACAGACTAACTGGGGAAAAAAACTCCTTCCCCTCATCATCACCCTGGTCTTCTTCGTAAGTGCTGAAATCATAAGCAAACAGGACGAAACGAATTTAAATAAACTTATATGCATCATGGAGAAGGATCCAAAAGCTGAGGGGCATTACCTGTACATTGAACAACGAAGAGACAGCGGAGAAGAGAATCGCCGTGGCTCTACCAATTGGCTGAGCCTTTCCGTGCTGGATCATAAATATCATCAAGAGCTCTTTAGGAATAATTGATCATTAGAACTTAATTGTATGTTAAAAAAAAAGTTAATTGGCTGGACTGCTTACTTGAAAATCTTCTTTTTCTTAGAACTCGGTGAGTATTAAACTTACAATCTTTTTCGTATAAAATCTAATTGCTTTAACTAGAGAGATGTACATTTTGTATACTTCTTGGAAATCTTCTTGAGCTGTAACACTTCATCATCTCCAGTTGTCTCATCCTCCTCATAGATGGAGATGTATAGTCTCGTGAGAGGCCTTCTGGTTTTTCTGAGTAAGGTTGTGGCAAGGGCTAAGGACACTTGACTTGCTAAGGGTTCTCGAAGCCGATTGACTGATCACTGAGTGCTTCAGATGGCTTCTCGAGTACATGATGGCTTCATCAAGTATCGTCTCACCGTGCGTCCCAAGAAGAGCCGCGTTATATAAGTTTGGTAGACCCTCGGCATCATCCTTTATTGCGGATGAGAAACTTCCTCCTTCGTCTTTGAACTTACTTACTGAAAACATTAGAAGAACCAACCACTTGAGGGAAAAAAAAGAATATTATTGATCATAATACTTGAGGGCACATTATATCCATGTTCTCCGAGGGCACATTTGGACTTTATCTTGGAAAATTAAATGGACAATTATAAATGGATAAGATCTTTTAATATCCTTTCACTTCACAAAATGGGTCTTCTTCTAATATTAGTGATTTATCAGTGTGTGGAAAAGAAGATCACGTTGCACTATTGATGATCTGTTGGTGTATAGAAAATGGAAGAAAAAAAACATGTTTTTAAAGGGGCAAGAAAAACTCACAAAACGATGATATAACTTCATATCACATATCATTGTCTTTCTGAACCTATTGATAATAATATATATTTGTATATGTCGTAGAGGAGGCATTATCTTCATTTATTGTTTCACCAGGCGAAACTAGGAATTAAAAAGGAATATTAGTCATACAGATGGCTCAAAAATAGCTACCACCCAGGAATACTGACATTGATGTTCACGGAAAACGAAAAAACACACGCATGTTTTTAAAGGAGTGAAGAAAAAGATGGCAACGAATATTAGCCCCACAAAAGGCTCACAAAGATAATGATTTCTAAATATAGTTTTAGTTAGACGATGATTTCTATGTGCTGCCACTATATTACTTGTATGTCGTTTCAATTTCATACATTTATGACACATCTCCAATATATATTTTGTATAGAATCACTCTCAAAACTCCTCTCATACGTATTGCTCTTGGCCTTGGAGTCACCTACGAGCTGCCTCAAACAAATAGAGAGTAGTAAAATCTATGCGGTCTTCAGTAGCCACTTCTAGACGGTTCATTATTTCCTCCATGTCACCGTACCAGTTACGTGCCCGTAGAAGTTGGTGTTGCAGCATTTTTCTACCAATTACAGGAACCAATTCAGAGGGCTCCTAGCCAAAGGAATTCCTCTCGCCCCTCTTGAGTGCCCTAGAAACAACAACTAAGTATTCCTCTAGCAGTAGCAACAGCAGCTCCACTTGGTTGTGGGTGTGACACTTGGTGTGGATCTTGTACAGGAGAAGTGCTAGTATTTGCAACTTCCTGCAACTGATAACTGTCATCGTGAGAGACCAAGTCCCCTGTGACGAACATATCTGATGATCGTGGATTGATGAACCCTGTGAGTTTCCCGCAATTAAATTTGCCACCTTCATCTATTTTGGCACCAATACTTACTATATGGGCAATGAGGTACCACCAATATAATGGTTAATTCATCAGTAGCTTATAGATAGAGACAAGTTGGAGCTCACTAAGTTGTGCTAGACTCAATTAATCAATGGGAGTAGCAGGCATTAAGGATACTCCATCAGTCATTTTAGAGTAAATAGTAATGCTATACTCTTAAAACTTCAAATACATACACACAGCCCATAGCGCAGCGCCTGATAGGAGATGTAAATGATCGGCATTGGAGGAGTACATAGGTAGGTACTCATGCGTAGCTAAGTGACTAATTAATAGGTTGGATGAACAAGAGGGATATCTTATCTTTCATGGTGGTTGTGGAATTGGTGTGCTCGTACATGTCCTCCATGGACCTCGTGAGGTTGACGACCACGTCGACCAAAGCTCTGGGGAGCGAAATCGAACGGAGGGATTCCTCGTTGATCTCCTTCCACGCATCATCCACCATCGCCCGCAGCTTCTCGTATGCCTCCTCCACCTCCACGCTGTGCTCCTTCATGTAGCATTCCACCGTGGAAACCACGTGATCTCTCTGTTGCTCTCTCTAATCCCCATCACATTTTATTTTGGGTTAACTATAATCAACTCCGATATGATAATGACCTGCTGCTGACTAATGAATTAATTACCTTATGCGAAGTTATATCATCCAATACAAGGGATATGAGGCTGATGGCGCAACTCATTTTAAGGCCTCCTCGGTCACCTCCTCGCCCATGCCGACGTAACAAGCACAAAAAATATGCCAAACGCGGTTGTCCTCATCGATAATTCCAGATGTTATTCCACGGTCGGCACATATTTTTCCGCGCACCATCTCGCTTCTTTGTGATAATTTCTTGCTAAAGATTTCATCTACAGCACCCACACCCACTCATGTGTACCAGTATGAGTGTGATGTGATGCTATATATCCTTATCCTTATGAATTAAATATATAAATAGGGAGCTGAATGTATTTACTTCTTCCTTGAGATAACCTATGCGATACTTTTCTTCGGCCGCAAGCTCATTTCCAAACTCTTCAAAGGAGTTTATGAGCTTCAAGTAGAAGTCCTTCAAGTATCCAGGTAGTCTATCGACAGCTTCGACTTCCCACCTAAGTTTTATATAAATAAATATATATATGGAGAATTTATTAAAAATTAGAATTATAAATGAAGTACCTGAACATGATGATCGTTTTGGATGAAGTAGTCACCCCAAACACTCGGGTGAAACTCTATTGATTTGCGACAACTTAAAGACTCACTAAGTTATGCTAGCTCATGACTCGATAAATCAACAAGTATTAACTTATTTTGAGTGAGTAGGCATCAAGGATACTCCATCGGTTCTTTTGGGGTGAATAGTAATATTATACTCTTTAACTTCAAATACATACACGCAGCAAACAGCGCATGATAGGGGAGGTAATGATCGACATGGGAGGAAGAGTACATAGGTAGGTGCGTATACGTAGCTAAGTGCAGGTACATAGAGTTAAGTAAAAAGGAGTGATTAATTAATAGGTTGGATAAATAAGAGGGATATCTTATCCTTCAAGGTTGTTGTGGAATTGGTGTATGAATCGATGTGCTCGTACATGTCCTCCATGGCCCTGGTGAGGTTGACGACCACGTCGATCAAAGCTCTGGGCAAAGGCGTCGGACGGAGGCATTCCTCGTTCATCTCCTTCCAAGCATCTTCCACCATCGCCCGCAGCTTCTCATACGCCTCCTCCACCTCCGCGCTGTGCTCCTTCATGTAGCATTCCACCGTGGAAACCACGTGATCTATCTCTTGCTCTCGCTAATCCCATCACATTTTTCGGTTAACTATAATTAACTCCCATATGATAATGATGTAAAGTGACTAATGAATTAATTACCTGATGCGAAGTTATGTCGTCCATTACACGAGTGATGAGGCATGAGGCCTTGAGCAGTTTGGGGAAACTGGCAACCCATTTGAAGGCCTCCTCGGTCGCCTCCTCGCCCATGCCGGCATAACAAGCGCAGGAAAATATGCCATACGCGCACGTCCTCATCGATAATTCCAGATGTTCTTCCAGCGTCGGCACATACTTTTTCGCACACCATCTGGCTTCTTTGTGATAATTTCTTGCAACAGATTTCATCTACACCGCCCACCCATGTATATGAGTATGAGTATGACTATGAAGTGATATTATATACCCTCGTCCTTGTAAATTAATAAATAAATAGGAGGCTGAATGCAATTACTTCTTCCTTGAGATAAATCATGCGATACTTTTCTTCGGCCACAAGCTCATTTTCGATCTCTTCAAAGGAGTTTATGAGCTTCAAGTAAAAGTCCTTCAAGTATCCAGGCAGTCCATGGACAGCTTCAACTTCCCACCTATGTTTTATATAAATAAATTTATCTGCGAAGAATTTATTAAAAATTACATTCATAGATTAGAGATAATAACCTTTCGATAGCCTCTGTCAAGAGTAGGTTCTCTTCGACCGTGCTATAGTTATCATAAATATCGTCAGTAATAGAAACAAAAGCCATCACTTTAGTAGCCATCACCCGTGCACGAGAATAATATGGTGCTTGCATCGCTGCTACGGCCCAGTAATACAATTCCACCACTCGATCACGAGCGAAGGTTAATGATTTCACGAGGGCTAAATCGTTCCACCATCTTTAGGAGCAATTGACAATTAAAAATTAAATACATCGATCACAATGAAATATTATTACAAGTGGATGAGTAAAGCTAGTTCACAGTAAAACATATATTGGTTGGACCGTTATTTTTTTGTGAAGAAAAAAATTAATTTGTTGGACCTCTTACTTGGAAATCTTCTTGAGCTCATGAACATGAAGTGATTGGAGTTGATTGAAGTCCAACTTTGCCAGCTGCAGCACTGCAGCATCTCCTGTTGTCCCATCCTTCTTGTAGATGGAGATGTATTGTCTCGTGAGGAGCCTTCTGGTTTTCCTGAGTAAGGGAGTGGCAAGGGCAAAGGACACTTGACTTTCTAATGGTTCTCGAAGACCATGGCCTGATAAGGAGCACTTGAGGTGGCTTCTCGAGAACACGATAGCTTCGTCGAGTATCATCTCACCATGCATCCCAAAAAAAGCTGCGTTGTATAAGCTTAGCAGACCCTCGACATCATCCTTCAGTGTAGCCGAAAAACTTCCTCCTTCGTTTTTGAACTTACGGAAAACACCTAAAGAACCAAGCACCATATTTATATATATATATATATATATAGAGAGAGAGAGAGAAAGAGAGAAGAGTTTTTATTATAGATCATAATACTTGGAGACACATCGTATCCATGTTCTCTGAGCAATCGAAACCAGAGAGTGGTTTCATAAAGACCGCAGTCGTCAACGTTGGCATCGTAGATCCTTTCTAGTACTTCAATTACTTCTTTCTCAAAGTGATATTTCAATCCAAGAAGTTGGATTGAATCTACCAAGTTCATAGTTTGCTGCAGATCACCACAGGCAGCAGCATCCTTGAACAAGCTCCTTACTTGCTCCTTTAGCTCTTCGATTCTTTTCTTCAGCTTGTCATCATTGTAATCCTACCTCATCATCCATCCGTATACGTTAAATATAGATGTATAAAGACTAAAGAGAGGGCATGCATCTTTGGGTTTGAAGTACCTGAACATGATGATCGTTTTGGATGAAGTAGTCACCCCAAACGCTCGGGTGAAACTCTATTGATTTGCGACAACTTAAAGACTCCCCATCCATAGTTTGATTCCTATGTGTGTGTCTTGTGTGGAGAGGGAAGCCTGCCACATTGCTGCAATTTATAGCCTCCATCGTCCACGAGTAATTAAGGACAAATTATTTTAGCCAGTTTAGTCAACCTCAACTTAGAAAATGAATAAAAAATATTGCAAGGAACACCAGAACACTTACGTTCACGATAAGTCAATCATATGTGCTGTGTCTTGTGCCGACTGAGAGGAAAGCTTTGCCACAATGCTGCAATTTATAGCCTCCATCATCCAAGGAGGAGAGATTTTGGTATTTCAAAATTTAAAAGACAAGGACGTGTAATTAAGGAAAAATTATTTGAGCCAGTTTAGCCAACCTCAATTAAAAAAATAAAGTTTAGTCTTTTTTTCCATTATATATATAAACAGCTGTTAGTTATAGTACAATAATGTTTTATATTAAAATTTAGAGACTACGAACCAGTGGAGTTTATCTTGGGATGTAACTTGACAATTTCTGAATGGATAAGCTCTTTTAATTTCCTTTCACTTCAGTGAGAGGGCCTCTTCTTCTTCTACTCCTGATGGTTCATTAATGAATGGAAAAGAAGACCAAGTACATTGTTTTTTATAAACGGAAAATTCTAAATGGATAAGCTCTTTTAATATCCTTTCATCTCGCCGGGGGGCATGGAAAAGAAGATCATACGACACTGATTTTTATGGAAAAAAAATGTTTTTAAAGGAGTGAGCAGAAAAAAAAGGCAAAGAATATTAGCCACAAAAAAGACACACAATGTCCATGATTTCTAAGTTTAATTATATTATAAACAATTTATAATTATATATATAGGTGAAATACCTGGACACGGTGATCGTTTGATGACATACCTGGACACGGTGATCGTTTTGGATGAATTAGTCACCCCAAACACTCGGGTGAAACTTTATTGACTTGCGACAACTTAAAGACTCGTTGTAGTGCGCAACCACAGTTTGATTCCTACGTGTGCATTGTGTGCAGAGGAGGAAGCCTGCCACAATGCTACAATTTATAGCCTGCCACAATGCCATAGTTGGATTCATAGTGTTGTGTCTTGTGCCAACTGCTGAGGGAAGCTTGCCACAATGCTGCAATTTATAGCCTCCATCATCCGTACGGGAGAGATTTTAGTATCTCAAAATTTAAAAGACATGGAGGTGGAGTTAAGGGCAAGTTATTTGAGCCAGTTTAGTCAACCTCAGTTATAAAAATGAAGACAAAATATTGAAAGAATAGAAGAACACTTGCGTGCACCGTTAGTCCCCTAAAGCTTATCGACACGATAATTTATCCATCTTCAAAAAAGTCATCAATTACATGTTTTTTATATAAAAAAATTATGTCGGCTGCAAGCGACGTGGACACATTATTCTATATTTCCATGATATATATAAATAGCAGTTAATTGTAATAAAGTGATGCTTTATATTAAAATTTAGAGAAAAAAAGCAATATGGTTTATCTTGGAATATAAATTGACAATTCTAAATGGATAAGCTCTTCTAATATCCTTTCACTTCACTGGGTGGTGAGTGGGTCTCTTCTGCTATTGATGATTTATTAGTGCATGGAAAAGAAGAGCATACTACATTCCTCTACTATTGTGAGGAAAAAAAAACATGTTTCTAAAGGGGTAAGGAAAAAAGGGCAAAGAATATTAGCCACACAAAAGCTCACAGAACAATGATATATCTTCATATCAGACATCATCCATCTTTCTCAACCTAGTGATAATAATATATATTTGTTTACGTCGTTAGTTGTATCCGTAGAGGAGGCATATTTCTTCACCTATTGTTTCACCCGTCGCCAGGTGAAATTTTAGAAATTGAAAAACGTAAACCATAAGACATTGATGTAAGTGAAAAAGAAATATATATATATTTAAAGGATGGGTACGATCCTAGAATTGAAAAGGATAACGAAGAATATTAGCCATACAATGGCACTGACATCGATGTACATGGAAAACCAAAAAAAAAAGATAGCAAAAAGTATTAGCCACACAAAAGGCGGCTCACGAAGATGATGATTTATATGTATAGTTTTAGTTAGACGATGATTTCTATGTGCTGCCAATATATCGTTTCAATTTCATACATTTATGATACATCTCCAATATATATAGCTGTATGGAATCTCTCTCTCTCAAAACTTCTTCCATGTGCATTGCTCTTGACCTTGCAGTCTAAGCTCTATGCTCGACCACCTACGACCAAATAGAAAGTTGTGATTCCTCATGCTGGCGATGCACCCCTCTTGAGTGCCCTAGAAACAACAACTAAGTATTCCTCTAGCAGCAGCTCCACAAGAAATCTCTCGCCTACCAATTCGACCTCGGCCTCGAATTCAAACTCTACCTCTTCCTCTATTTTTAGAGATGCCTCCACAGGCATGTTAAAGGGCAGCCTCTCCTATTTGGGGATGGCATGACAGCACCTCCCTCTCCTATTGAATAACCACTTTATATAGAATACGTTTAACTCTAAAGTAGATTTAGTAAAAAAGAAACATACTTGATATTGAAAGCGGGGTGTTACTTCTAAAATAATTTATTAGTGATTAGCACAGTTTCTTATCCAATTAGAATATAATAATGTCTAAACTATATCATTGTTTGATATCATTCATTTTAAAATCAAAGGTCCAAGTCTTATCTTATCTATTCTAAGTTACAAGTATTATGATAGTCTTATCTTATCTATTCTAGGTTACAAGTATTATGATATTTTTATTGATGACTTTTGAACGTAAACTTTGATTTCTTAACGAAGGATTGTACTTTCACCATTTTTATTTCAAGTAGGAAATTGGATAACAAAGTTTAGAGGAAGTCCAGCCTGGCATGCCACCTGTGTCGTGCTAGCAGGTGTATTGACTGCGGCACTCAATGCGCGATGTTTTGTACTGGCTGTAGATGACTCAGTTGAACCTCTACTCGTACGTGCATTGCGGGACTTCCCTATATATGGGAATTAGATTTCTTCAGGATACAGGATGGAGAGAAGTATATATGAGATGTGCACACCAACTACAAATATATATATATAGCAGACATGTAAATAGGCTATATATCTAGCCAGTCTTCATTTTTCAGGCCTCTCTCTTCTTCTTCTTCTTCTTCTTCGTTGAAGCAATTCCTGGCCAAGACCCGGCGAAAACAGGACTCAAAAACAAGCGATTCCTGCAGATCGACCAAGACCTGGCCACTTATGATCGATCTCACCCTCTCCATTGAAGGTCCATAGAAAGGGAAATGGAAGGAGTTCAACTTGTCTTCTGATATCATCCCCTGAACATGTAATATGTACTGTGAGAGTACATCCGTCACCAGGGAGGCCTGCGCAATTTGCTATTGATCTTTTTCTAGCTTATAGTACGATCGATTAATTTACCTCGGAGACCATGGAGATAAGAGCCTCGCCTAGTAGTTGACACGCAGAGCTGAAGACTTTATTATTTCCATTATATATATAAATAGCGGTTAATTATAGTACAATAATGTTTTATATTAAAATTTAGAGACTTTGAACTAATGGGGTTTGTCTTGGGATATAACTTGACAATTTCTGAATTGATAAACTCTTTTAATTTCCTGTCACTTCAGCGAGTGTGGGCCTCTTCTTCTTCTACTTGTGATGGTTCATTAATGAATGGAAAATAAGACCAAGTACATTGTTTTCTATAAATGGAAAATTCTAAATGGATAAGCTCTTTTAATATCCATTCATTTCGCCGAGGGGGCATGGAAAAGAAGATCATACGACATTAATTTACATTTTATCTTACTTTCAACCATTTACTTTCATCCATTTTATCTTAGGAAATGGATGAAAGTAAGATAAAATGTAAATTAAGTTTAGAGATGCAATAACTAGTGCTGTGTTTTCTATATTGAATGTTGAACTCATAGCATCCAGTATGGAGCTTACCTTCTAATCATATAGGTATGCACTCTGTCTCTGTGTAATAACCCTATGTATATTCTAAAATACTTAATTAGATGTCTTCTCAACCTACTCACCTAGAAATCTTCTTGAGCCCAAGTGGATGAGCAAATCTGGTTCATTAAAAAAATAATAAATGTGTCGGGATGGACTACTCACCTAGAAATCTTCTTGAGCTCAAGTGGATGAGCAAAGCTGGTTCATTAAAAAAATAATAAATGTGTCGGGATGGACTACTCACCTAGACCTCACCCAAATGCAATCGAATGTGCCACGGTAGAGCTAGCGAGGAGCCATGAGATGATGGAGAGAGCACACAGCGAGGTTGGGGGAAGCAGTGGAGGGAATGACCTGCATATAAGAATAGATGGATGCTGCGTACGATCAACTGTAGTACATCAATTGCGTTGTCAAGGAGGCAATGAGGCTTCATCCACCTTGCGCCCAGATACCAAGATTGTGCGTGCAACAGGACCTGAATTTTACATGTATAGTGTAAAATATAATTACATACCGTATTAGTTCTTTTTTAAAGTAGTGTATCAATCTCTCATTATGGCAGGAAATAAGTGAGTAAATAATAAGCTACCCGACCCCCGAAAATTTTAATTTTGATAGTAAAAGATTACAGTGGGAGACATTAGATAATGTATCAATAAGATAGAGTCAAGTTGGAGCTCACTAAGTTGTGCTAGCCCTATGACTCGATGAATCAACAGGCGTAATTTAGGCATTAAGGATACTCCATCAGCTTCTTTTGGGGGATGAATAGTAACATTACACTCTTAAAACTTCATACACACAGCCCATGATAGGCGATGCAATGGTCGACATGGGAGGAAGAGTACGTATACGTAGGTAGGTGGAGGTACATAGAGTCAGATAAAAAGGATCGATTAATTAATAGGTTGGCAGAATAAGAGGGAGATGTTATCCTTCATCGTGGTTGTGGAATTGGTGTATGAATCCATGTGCCTATGGGTGTCCTCCATGGACCTGGCGAGGTGGACGACCACGTCGCCCAAAGCTCTGGGGAACGGCGTCATCGAACGGAGGCATTCCTCGTTGATCTCCTTCCAAGCATCTTCCACCATCACCCGCAGCTTCTCGTACGCCTCCTTCGCCTCCACGCTGTGCTCCTTCATGTAGCACTCCACCCACAAGGTCTCTCTCTTGCTCTCGCTGATCCCCATCACTTTTTTTTTTGGTTAACTATAATTAACTCCCATATGACTGATGAATTAATTACCTGATGTGAGGTTATGTCCTCCAATAGACGAGAGATGAGGCCTTTGAAATGCCTCCTCGCCCATGCTAACATAACAAATGCAGGAAAATATGCCATATGCCTGAAAGCGGGCTGTGCCAGGCACGACCCGCACCTATGCCATGTCGGGTCGGGCCTCAAGGATGAGGCCCGCGGGCCGACACTACACGGTATGAATAATATATATATATTAGATATATAAATATTTTAAAAATATTAAATAGCGGAATTGTTAAAACATTTGTCTTCTGAAGGCAAGACTTCGAACTTTGCTGAAGACATATTTTTCAACGGGCCCGGCCTGTTTACATGTCTATATGTGATCTTATCGATAATTTCAGACGTTCTTCCACCGTTGGCACATATTTTTCGGCACACCATCTCGCTTCTTTGTGATAATTTCTTGCTGAGGATTTCATCTACTCCATCCACCCATGTGTATAAGTATGAGTATGATTATAATGTGATACTGTATACCCTCATCCTTAAAAATTAATAAATAAATAGGAGGCTGAATGCAATTACTTCTTGAGATACACATGCGATACTTTTCTTCATAAGCTCATTTTCAATCTCTTCAAAGGAGTTTATGAGCTTCAATAGAAGTCCTTCAAGTATTCAGGTAGTCCATCAACAACTTCGACTTCCCACCTACCATTTATATAAATAATTTATTTAGAATTTTAGGTTGTAGGTAGATGTATGAGTTACAACCTAGGTGATATTTAGATATATACATCTACCTACAACCTAGGTTGATGCATAATACTTTTAGATGATACTTGAAATATACTAAATAGGCATGTTGTGTGATAATTAATCCAACTAAGGTATCCTTGAACAATCCCCTTAACTTTTAATTTTATGCTGCGTTTTCAAGCTAAGCTGTAATTTCGTACTAAGCCACAAGGTTGAGCACATCGCATTCAATGTGTGTGCATATGAGGATTTCATCGTCGAAGGTTGACTATTATCCTCGTTTAGATTTTATTTATTTTGGAGCATAGCATATAGTAGACTTATATCGAGAGTATACCTGAATACTGTATTATTTGATTATTGACACGACTAACTCCTTGTGTTGTAGAGATTGTATCTTCAGGCTCATGCGATGGTTGCCATGCCCCTGACATTCTTGGCCTTGGAGTAACATACAAGCCTCCTCAAACTAATAGTAGTAAAATCTATGCAGTCTTCAGTAACCACTTCTAGACGGTTCATTATTTCCTGTAGAAGTTTCTATATCTATGCCTAGACATTGACGGTTCAATCTATGTCTAGAAGGTTCTAGACATGTCACCATAACAGTTACTTGCCTGTAGAAGTTGGTGTTGAAGCATTTTCTGACCAATTACGGGAATCAATTCAGAGGGCTCCTAGCCAAAGGAATTCCTCATGTTGGCGATGCACCCCTCTTGAGTGCCATACAAACAACAACTAGGTATTCCTCTAGCAGTAGCAGCAGCTCCACTTGGTTGTGGGTGTGACATTTGATGTGGATCTTGTACGGGAGAAGTGCTAGTATTTGCAGCTTCCTGCAATTGATAACTCTCATCGTGAGAGACCAAGTCCCCTTAGATGAACATACCTGATGATCGTGGATTGACCGGATGAGTTTCTGTCAGACTGTTTCTTAAATTTAAGCTGAGCTAGATGGATTCAATCGCAGACAATGTATCACAAGTTCTTGGATTGGTAGCCTTTGATGATGCCTATATTTCTTCCTAGAAGATGGTGTGTTAGGAACAAGTAAATCCACTGATATGAGCAATCCTCCCTGATACTACCATATTGATGGCATTTCCTGATAAGGATTTTCTGATAACGATTCGAAGTTTCTTTGCCACAGATCATAGGCAGTGGCATCCTTGAACAAGCTCCTTACTTGTTCCTTCAGCTTTTTGATTCCTTCCTTGAATTTGTCATCGTTGTACTCCTACCTCATCTTCCATGCGTATACGTTAAATATAGATGCATAAAGACTAAAGAGAGGGCATGCCATGTTCCATATTACTGTAGATAAAATATCTACACGGGAATAGTGGAAAAAGGCAACCATGTTCCCGAATCTGCCATGGAAAAACAGAGCATCAGACATGATAACTCTAGGTGCAGCAGGTGGAACTCCATCCTTATCCTTTTCACACTTAAGACACCTGCGCCACATCCATATCCTTTCATCGCATTCACCAGATAACTTCTTTACGGAAGGAAGTCGCCTCACCATAACTGAAAGGCTTCCCTGCTGGTGAGTATAACACCGGACATGGCCTTCTGTTGGCTCTTTACAGGAATGACAACAGAATGCCTGATTATAATCAGATAAAATATAGCACGTCAGGAGATTGAAAGAAACAGTAGAATATGATAACATCTTCGACCAGAATAAATTACCTCATCAAATAAGTCATCACGGAGATATCTACCCAATGGCTTATCAAAACTGCCATAAAATTTGATGCGAAAAAGTTGAGAACGTTCACAAACTCTGCTTTTCTTAATACAGCTGATCGATAAGGAAACCAATATGCTTTGGTGAGTTTCAGCAGTGAAGTAACCCTCAGTAGCTTCATTATTACAACTAATATCTGATCTTTTAGGTTCATCCTCTGATCTAAGTCCATCAGTAGATAGATTGGTTTTTTCTTTAACGTATTGTTCTGGCAGTATGCCTTGTTGGTTGTTAACATCAGTAGATAAAGAGGGAACGCAAGTCTTCTCCTTGCATTGGAAAGCTGTGACTGAACCCCTTGACCTACAAAGGCAAACCTCCGTATTGGATTTAAGAGAAATAGCCCTGTTCTCGGGATATGAAACAGAGAAACCATCCGTATGGTTATTGTGTTTAAACCATGAATGGTTTTTTTGTTGATCGGTACTATGAACCAATATTTTTTCATTGAAATTCATGACATCCGAGGATAAAGACAGCCTCTCAATATCAAGTTTGTCGAATGGCCTATCTTTCTTAAGACTGTAACCAACACTTTGGTCATCAGAAGCAGCCATACTGGCAACAGGTAAAATAATGTTATCATCCACAATATGCTTCTTAGATGTAACTGAACGCCCTACAGGCAGTTTAGGAAGGGAAGCACCCTCATCGGCTAGAAAGGAGGTCTCAAAAGACAGATGATAAGCTGCAGAGCTTGCATATCGAACGACATGCTTCAGCTTCTTCAATTCTTCTAGGCATGCACCCCTAAGAAAAACCTACATATAGTAGACTAAGTTGAGAGGACAAAATAAAAAAAAACTCAGAAGAAATATAGGTCAATGGCATGCTTATTGACTCTCCATTAGCAACCGTTGCAAAAGGTCATACCTATCGGCTGGCCTGCCTGATGCTATAAACTTGACTTTCACATAGTCATCTGGATCCATGCTACCACCATGGCTAGTGTCTGGTTTGACAAAATTAGCGGCTTGCCATGCCAATGAAGAAATTACCTCCAGCCAATCTGGGCCCTCCAAATCACCTCCAGTATGGACACCTTCTCCCTTCAATAATTGTGATACAAGAGCTCTGAAATGTTCACGGACAGCATTCCTCAAAGCCTCCTTGTGTGATTCATTTGGCTTATCTTTGGTCTCCACGTGATCACCACTGAAGCTACAAGATCTAAAAAGCTTGGCTGACTCGCCATCATCTTCATCCTCATCAGTATATCCAAAGAAATTAGTTTGTCATCTTGCTCATCCTCATGGTAAGGAGGGCAAAAAATTAGATCACTTTCAAAATCAAAATGTTGTGTTGATTTTTGACTTCCTTGGTGATTGTATCCTGTGAGACTCTCTGAGGTGCAGTCGTTACTGTTAGACAACTCCTCATAGTCTACCCCATACTTTCTTGATCGACCCGGAGAATTTTGATCGTATAGGCCAGTCTTTCCCAGTTCAGGGCTAAGCAACCCTCGTTCAACAGGCATATAAGGGCTATCCAAAGGACTTGAATTCGCAGATCTGTAGCTAAAGAATTCATTCCCAGCACTTATGGAATCTACGTCAGAAGAATCGTGAGAGAACAGACTAACTGGGGAAAAAAACTCCTTCCCCTCATCATCACCCTGGTCTTCTTCGTAAGTGCTGAAATCATAAGCAAACAGGACGAAACGAATTTAAATAAACTTATATGCATCATGGAGAAGGATCCAAAAGCTGAGGGGCATTACCTGTACATTGAACAACGAAGAGACAGCGGAGAAGAGAATCGCCGTGGCTCTACCAATTGGCTGAGCCTTTCCGTGCTGGATCATAAATATCATCAAGAGCTCTTTAGGAATAATTGATCATTAGAACTTAATTGTATGTTAAAAAAAAAGTTAATTGGCTGGACTGCTTACTTGAAAATCTTCTTTTTCTTAGAACTCGGTGAGTATTAAACTTACAATCTTTTTCGTATAAAATCTAATTGCTTTAACTAGAGAGATGTACATTTTGTATACTTCTTGGAAATCTTCTTGAGCTGTAACACTTCATCATCTCCAGTTGTCTCATCCTCCTCATAGATGGAGATGTATAGTCTCGTGAGAGGCCTTCTGGTTTTTCTGAGTAAGGTTGTGGCAAGGGCTAAGGACACTTGACTTGCTAAGGGTTCTCGAAGCCGATTGACTGATCACTGAGTGCTTCAGATGGCTTCTCGAGTACATGATGGCTTCATCAAGTATCGTCTCACCGTGCGTCCCAAGAAGAGCCGCGTTATATAAGTTTGGTAGACCCTCGGCATCATCCTTTATTGCGGATGAGAAACTTCCTCCTTCGTCTTTGAACTTACTTACTGAAAACATTAGAAGAACCAACCACTTGAGGGAAAAAAAAGAATATTATTGATCATAATACTTGAGGGCACATTATATCCATGTTCTCCGAGGGCACATTTGGACTTTATCTTGGAAAATTAAATGGACAATTATAAATGGATAAGATCTTTTAATATCCTTTCACTTCACAAAATGGGTCTTCTTCTAATATTAGTGATTTATCAGTGTGTGGAAAAGAAGATCACGTTGCACTATTGATGATCTGTTGGTGTATAGAAAATGGAAGAAAAAAAACATGTTTTTAAAGGGGCAAGAAAAACTCACAAAACGATGATATAACTTCATATCACATATCATTGTCTTTCTGAACCTATTGATAATAATATATATTTGTATATGTCGTAGAGGAGGCATTATCTTCATTTATTGTTTCACCAGGCGAAACTAGGAATTAAAAAGGAATATTAGTCATACAGATGGCTCAAAAATAGCTACCACCCAGGAATACTGACATTGATGTTCACGGAAAACGAAAAAACACACGCATGTTTTTAAAGGAGTGAAGAAAAAGATGGCAACGAATATTAGCCCCACAAAAGGCTCACAAAGATAATGATTTCTAAATATAGTTTTAGTTAGACGATGATTTCTATGTGCTGCCACTATATTACTTGTATGTCGTTTCAATTTCATACATTTATGACACATCTCCAATATATATTTTGTATAGAATCACTCTCAAAACTCCTCTCATACGTATTGCTCTTGGCCTTGGAGTCACCTACGAGCTGCCTCAAACAAATAGAGAGTAGTAAAATCTATGCGGTCTTCAGTAGCCACTTCTAGACGGTTCATTATTTCCTCCATGTCACCGTACCAGTTACGTGCCCGTAGAAGTTGGTGTTGCAGCATTTTCCTACCAATTACAGGAACCAATTCAGAGGGCTCCTAGCCAAAGGAATTCCTCTCACCCCTCTTGAGTGCCCTAGAAACAACTACTAAGTATTCCTCTAGCAGTAGCAGCAGCAGCTCCACTTGGTTGTGGGTGTGACACTTGGTGTGGATCTTGTACAGGAGAAGTGCTAGTATTTGCAGCTTCCTGCAATTGATAACTGTCATCGTGAGAGACCAAGTCCCCTGTGAAGAACATATCTGATGATCGTGGATTGATGAACCCTGTGAGTTTCCTGCAATTAAATTTGCCACCTTCATCTATTTTGTCACCAATACTGGGCAATGAGGTACCACCAATATAATGGTTAATTCATTAGCTTATAGATAGAGACAGGTTGGAGCTCACTAAGTTGTGCTAGACTCAATTAATCAATGGGAGTAAATTATTTTGAGCCAGCAGGCATTAAGGATACTCCATCAGTCATTTTAGAGTAAATAGTAATGCTATACTCTTAAAACTTCAAATACATACACAAAGCCCATAGCGCTGCGCCTGATAGGAGATGTAAATGATCGGCATTGGAGGAGTACATAGGTAGGTACTCATGCGTAGCTAAGTGACTAATTAATAGGTTGGATGAACAAGAGGGATATCTTATCTTTCATGGTGGTTGTGGAATTGGTGTGCTCGTACATGTCCTCCATGGACCTCGTGAGGTTGACGACCACGTCGACCAAAGCTCTCGGGAGCGAAATCGAACGGAGGGATTCCTCGTTGATCTCCTTTCACGCATCATCCACCATCGCCCGCAGCTTCTCGTACGCCTCCTCCACCTCCACGCTGTGCTCCTTCATGTAGCATTCCACCGTGGAAACCACGTGATCTCTCTGTTGCTCTCTCTAATCCCCATCACATTTTATTTTGGGTTAACTATAATCAACTCCGATATGATAATGACCTGCTGCTGACTAATGAATTAATTACCTTATGCGAAGTTATATCATCCAATACAAGGGATATGAGGCTGATGGCCTTGAGCAGTTTGGGGAAACTGGCAACTCATTTTAAGGCCTCCTCGGTCACCTCCTCGCCCATGCCGACGTAACAAGCACAAAAAATATGCCAAACGCGGTTGTCCTCATCGATAATTCCAGATGTTCTTCCACGGTCGGCACATATTTTTCCGCGCACCATCTCGCTTCTTTGTGATAATTTCTTGCTAAAGATTTCATCTACAGCACCCACTCATGTGTACCAGTATGAGTGTGATGTGATGCTATATATCCTTATCCTTATGAATTAAATAAATAAATAGGGAGCTGAATGTATTTACTTCTTCCTTGAGATAACCTATGCGATACTTTTCTTCGGCCGCAAGCTCATTTCCAAACTCTTCAAAGGAGTTTATGAGCTTCAAGTAGAAGTCCTTCAAGTATCCAGGTAGTCTATCGACAGCTTCGACTTCCCACCTAAGTTTTATATAAATAAATATATATATGGAGAATTTATTAAAAATTAGAATTATAAATGAAGTACCTGAACATGATGATCGTTTTGGATGAAGTAGTCACCCCAAACACTCGGGTGAAACTCTATTGATTTGCGACAACTTAAAGACTCACTAAGTTATGCTAGCTCATGACTCGATAAATCAACAAGTATTAACTTATTTTGAGTGAGTAGGCATCAAGGATACTCCATCGGTTCTTTTGGGGTGAATAGTAATATTATACTCTTTAACTTCAAATACATACACGCAGCAAACAGCGCATGATAGGGGAGGTAATGATCGACATGGGAGGAAGAGTACATAGGTAGGTGCGTATACGTAGCTAAGTGCAGGTACATAGAGTTAAGTAAAAATGAGTGATTAATTAATAGGTTGGATAAATAAGAGGGATATCTTATCCTTCAAGGTGGTTGTGGAATTGGTGTATGAATCGATGTGCTCGTACATGTCCTCCATGGCCCTGGTGAGGTTGACGACCACGTCGATCAAAGCTCTGGGCAAAGGCGTCGGACGGAGGCATTCCTCGTTCATCTCCTTCCAAGCATCTTCCACCATCGCCCGCAGCTTCTCATACGCCTCCTCCACCTCCGCGCTGTGCTCCTTCATGTAGCATTCCACCGTGGAAACCACGTGATCTATCTCTTGCTCTCGCTAATCCCATCACATTTTTTCGGTTAACTATAATTAACTCCCATATGATAATGATGTAAAGTGACTAATGAATTAATTACCTGATGCGAAGTTATGTCGTCCATTACACGAGTGATGAGGCATGAGGCCTTGAGCAGTTTGGGGAAACTGGCAACCCATTTGAAGGCCTCCTCGGTCGCCTCCTCGCCCATGCCGGCATAACAAGCGCAGGAAAATATGCCATACGCGCACGTCCTCATCGATAATTCCAGATGTTCTTCCAGCGTCGGCACATACTTTTTCGCACACCATCTGGCTTCTTTGTGATAATTTCTTGCAACAGATTTCATCTACACCGCCCACCCATGTATATGAGTATGAGTATGACTATGAAGTGATATTATATACCCTCGTCCTTGTAAATTAATAAATAAATAGGAGGCTGAATGCAATTACTTCTTCCTTGAGATAAATCATGCGATACTTTTCTTCGGCCATAAGCTCATTTTCGATCTCTTCAAAGGAGTTTATGAGCTTCAAGTAAAAGTCCTTCAAGTATCCAGGCAGTCCATGGACAGCTTCAACTTCCCACCTATGTTTTATATAAATAAATTTATCTGCGAAGAATTTATTAAAAATTACATTCATAGATTAGAGATAATAACCTTTCGATAGCCTCTGTCAAGAGTAGGTTCTCTTCGACCGTGCTATAGTTATCATAAATATCGTCAGTAATAGAAACAAAAGCCATCACTTTAGTAGCCATCACCCGTGCACGAGAATAATATGGTGCTTGCATCGCTGCTACGGCCCAGTAATACAATTCCACCACTCGATCACGAGCGAAGGTTAATGATTTCACGAGGGCTAAATCGTTCCACCATCTTTAGGAGCAATTGACAATTAAAAATCAAATACATCAATCACAATGAAATATTATTACAAGTGGATGAGTAAAGCTAGTTCACAGTAAAACATATATTGGTTGGACCGTTATTTTTTTGTGAAGAAAAAAATTAATTTGTTGGACCTCTTACTTGGAAATCTTCTTGAGCTCCTGAAAGTGAAGTGATTGGAGTTGATTGAAGTTCAACTTTGCCAGCTGCAGCACTGCAGCATCTCCTGTTGTCCCATCCTTCTCGTAGATGGAGATGTATTGTCTCGTGAGGAGCCTTCTGGTTTTTCTGAGCAAGGGCGTGGCAAGGGCGAGGGACACTTGACTTTTTAATGGTTCTCGAAGACCATGGCCTGATAAGGAGCTCTTGAGGTGGCTTCTCGAGAACACGATGGCTTCGTCGAGTATCGTCTCACCGTGCATCCCGAGAAAAGCCGCATTGTATAAGCTTAGCAGACCCTCGACATCATCCTTCAGTGTAGACGAGAAACTTCCCCCTTCGTTTTTGAACTTACCGAAAACACCTAAAGAACCAAGCACCATATTTATATATATATATATATAGAGAGAGAGAGAGAGAGAAGAGTTTTTATTATGGATCATAATACTTGGAGACACATCGTATCCATGTTCTCTGAGCAATCTAAACCAGAGAGCGGTTTCATATAGACCGCAGTCGTCAACGTTGGCATCGTAGATCCGTTCTAGTGCTTCATTTACTTCTTTCTCAAAGTGATATTTCAATCCAAGAAGTTGGATTGAATCTACCAAGTTCATAGTTTGCTGCAGATCACCACAGGCAGCAGCATCCTTGAACAAGCTCCTTACTTGCTCCTTTAGCTCTTCGATTCTTTTCTTCAGCTTGTCATCATTGTAATCCTACCTCATCATCCATCCGTATACGTTAAATATAGATGCATAAAGACTAAAGAGAGGGCATGCATCTTTGGGTTTGAAGTACCTGAACATGATGATCGTTTTGGATGAAGTAGTCACCCCAAACGCTCGGGTGAAACTCTTTTGATTTGCGACAACTTAAAGACTCCCCATCCATAGTTTGATTCCTGTGGGTGTGTCTTGTGTGGAGAGGGAAGCCTGCCACAATGCTGCAATTTATAGCCTCCATCGTCCACGAGTAATTAAGGACAAATTATTTTAGCCAGTTTAGTCAACCTCAGCTTAGAAAATGAGTAAAAAATATTGCGAGGAACACCAGAACACTTACGTGCACGATTAGTTAATCATATGTGCTGTGTCTTGTGCCGACTGAGAGGAATGCTTTGCCACAATGCTGCAATTTATATCCTCCATCATCCAAGGAGGAGAGATTTTAGTATTTCAAAATTTAAAAGACAAGGACGTGTAATTAAGGAAAAATTATTTGAGCCAGTTTAGCCAACCTCAATTAAAAAAATAAAGATTAGTCTCTTTTTTATTTCCATTATATATATAAACAGCGGTTAGTTATAGTACAATAATGTTTTATATTAAAATTTAGAGACTACGAACCAATGGAGTTTATCTTGGGATATAACTTGACAATTTCTGAATGGGTAAGCTCTTTTAATTTCCTTTCACTTCGGTGAGTGGGCCTCCTCTTCTTCTACCTGTGATTGTGATGGTTCATTAATGAAAGGAAAAGAAGACCAAGTACGTTGTTTTTTATAAACGGAGAATTCTAAATGGATAAGCTCTTTTAATAGGGGGCATGGAAAAGAAGATCATACGACATTGATTTTTATGGAAAAGAAAAAAGATGTTTTTAAAGGAGTGAGCAGAAAAAAAGGGCAAAGAATATTAGCCACAAAAAAGACACACATGTTTAATTATATTATAAGCAATTTATAATTATATATATATAGGTGAAATTAATATTTTATTTAAAAATATTAAGAATAATAAATTATATATTTATATAAATATTTATTGCTTGGGTTGTTTGCTATTAGCCATAGAAAAAAAATTTTATAAAAAAAGTAAGGAAATGGATGAAAGTAAGATAAAATGTAAATTAAGTTTAGAGATGCAATAACTAGTGCTGTGTTTTCTATAGTCAATGGAACTCATAACATCTGGTACAGAGCTTACCTTCTAATCGTATAGGTATGCACTCTGTGTAATAATACTTGATTAGATGTCTTCTCTACTGATAATAATATGTGTGTATTTGCTTAGGTATACCATCCATTGTAATATTATTGCTTAGGCATGTAATAATATGTCATCCCTAGCCACACTTGATAGCCCATTAAAGATAGATCATGAAGTTCTACGGCCAATCTTTCTTTTTTTTTCCAAATATTTGACATATGATGAGTTTGTTAGAACATGAAATTGCAAAACTCTTACTGCATCCAATTAGATAATATATCATACCATACTACGACTACTGATAACAAAGTATTTGGAGGCTTGCATTTACAAGTATCCTTCATAATTAGTCCGTCATCAAATAATAAGACATTGATGTGCATAGAAAAGAAAAAAAAAATGTTCTTAAAGGAGTAATTTATACCGAGATCGAAGCAGCAATATCATCTCTAGTTTCCTCTTCCTTCTCCCCTCGAGGCGTCATCGGACCAGCAGCATCATAGAGGCCGCAAGGGAAGAAGAGGAGATTGAACATGAGTTATGCTCCAATACATTCTACCAGCTACGTTCCAATACATTTCAGGCCTAGGACGGCACATGCTACATGTACTCAATCAATCTCAAACAAACACTTATGTTACACTAAATTTTTCAAGACACAGATTCATACCTCCTACAAGGAGAGAAGAGCATTTACCAACTATTTTAAGTTAATATTATATAAACTTCACGTACAAGTTATTTTGCGAGCCCTGCCATCGTGCCACGGTGTGGCCTGCCCGAGTATTATCATGCATGCACCGCCCACTGGCGGCACTACCTGATACCAAGATTGTGCGTGCAACATGACCTACAGCTTAATACATTCATTATATATAACAATCAATAACATAAAGTATATCAAGGCACGAATATGTTAACAATATCTTTTGCAATCAGTAACACTTAAAACCAAGATTCTAAGTAGGGCACCAACATAAAGAGTACCAATTTTTAAAAAATATAATACTAAAATAAGTATATATAACATATATTGAATTTTAGGATTGAAAACTTTTACTAGCAATAGAAAAAAGTTAATATTGATCAACAATCAATACCATAGGTAAGAGGTGATGTATTTCTCTAATCAAATCATGAGGATTTTTTTGCCATGTTTTAGGAAATTCTAAGTGTGTACTTACCCGAAATGCAACAGGTGCTGAGGTGTACCACTGGTACTCAGTGATACATATCAATATCGTGCAAATCGATTGAAACTGAATAATCCATGAACCAATCTACCGGCATACCAATAGTTACTGAACATACTAGGCCAATACTCTTGGTCATAGAAGCAATTCTCTAGACAATAAGCTACAGGATTCAATACACGAGTTCATACATTGACTGCATTTTCATTTTACTAGTAATTTGGTGTAGTAAGTAATAGTTGCTTTGCAGAGAAGACTTTCTTTTTCTTTTTGTTCTAGCTAATTGAAGAAATGGCACTTGCTGCTGAACAGTTTTAACTATAGCTTAACATGGTCTAGCTTGTTGCAAGTAAAACAAAATATCATCATAAAGTCTGAACATCCATTTATAGGCCAATCCCTTCTTTATTTCATATCGGATCTAAAAGAGGTTTCCTTTTTAAGCACCATGCATCAGTAATATAAGGCAAAATAAATTCATATAAAGTCACTTCACCAGTGCAATAAGCTACCAGCATGCAATAGGTTTGCACTAGGTTCTTCATGAATTATAAAAGGTTCATGATTTTAATTGTCATGTTTTCAATAGATGATCAGGAATGACATATGAGGCTGACATAGTCAATTAACTGAAGATAAATCAAGAACATGCCGTTGAATTATAGATAAGCACATCAAATTCATAGTTACCGTGCATCCTAAGCGTCTTGGACAACCTTCAAAAAACATCAAAGTTTTGCTGGACTTCTTTCCATGTTTGCAAGATGAGAATTCTTCATACACCTTTTCTATCCGAAACATTTCACAATGTCCTAACTTTGATGAAGACACATGATCAATAGATGAAACAATCTGAGCACCAGTACACCTTGATATCCTCTCTAATAGTGACTTCTTGACATTTAGCACCAAAGATATCTCTTTTTTCCCTAAAAGATACTCTTGAGCATACGAAGATACACTTTTTTCAACAAGAAGAACATTGGGCCGAAGTGCCTCTATCTTGGAAAGAGCCATCTTCATGAAACTGGTTTCCTGCATAATATGAAAATGGAGTCAAAACTAAGTAACGGAGAAACGGAGAGTGCAGAGCATGGCAAAGGCCAAGGCTATAACCTGCTCCCGTACAGCTCCAATCGATGCCAGTTCATTCGGAACTTTTTGATACTCTAATGCACCTCCCAACAGAAGCAACCTAGGGTTCTGATGCTGCGAAACCATGCGTTTATGTTTGACATTCTTAGTGCAAACTACTCCCTTTACTAGGGTACTGTTGAGTAATGACCACAATTAGTTTATCAGCTCTAAAGAGAAAAAAGAATGGCATGCTTATTGACTCTCCATTAGCAACCGTTGCAAAAGGTCATACCTATCAGTTGGTCTGCCTGATCCTATACACTTAGAGTTTCACACAGTCACCTGGATCCATGCTACCACCATGGCTAGTGTCTGGTTTGACAAAAATAGCGGCTCGCCATGCCACTGAAGAAATTACCTCCAGCCAATCTGGGCCCTCCAAATCACCTCCAGTATGGACACCTTCTCCCTTCAATAATTGTGATACAAGAGCTCTGAAATGTGCACGGACAGCATTCCACAAAGCCTCCTTGTGTGATTCATTAGGCATATCTTTGGTCTTCAGGTGATCACCACTGAAGCTACAAGATCTAAAAAGCTTGGCTGACTCGCCATCATCTTCATCCTCATCAGTATATCCAAGGAAATTAGTTTCTATGTCAGCTTGCTTATCCTCAGGGTAAGGAGGGCAAAAAATTAGATCACTTTCAAAATCAAAATGTGGTGGTGTTGATTTTTGACTTCCTTGGTGATTGTATCCTGTGAGACTCTCTGAGGTGCAGTCGTTACTGTTAGACAACTCCTCATAGTCTACCCCATACTTTCTTGATCGACCCGGAGAATTTTGATCGTATAGGCCAGTCTTTCCCGGTTCAGGGCTAAGCAACCCTCGTTCAACAGGCATAGAAGGGCTATCCAAAGGACTTGAATTCGCTGATCTGTAGCTAGAGAATTCATTCCCAGCACTTATGGAATCTACGTCAGAAGAATCGTGAGAGAACAGACTAACTGGGGAAAAAAACTCCTTCCCCTCATCATCACCCTGGTCTTCTTCGTAAGTGCTGCAATCATAAGCAAACAGGACGAAACGAATTTAAATAAACTTACATGCATCATGGAGAAGGATCCAAAAGCTGAGGGGCATTACCTGTACATTGAACAACGAAGAGACAGCGGAGAAGAGAATCGCCGTGGCTCTACCAATTGGCTGAGCCTTTCCGTGCTGGATCATAAATATCATCAAGAGCTCTTTAGGAATAATTGATCATTAGAACTTAATTGTATGTTAATTTGTTTGTTAAAAAAAAAAGTTAATTGGCTGGACTGCTTACTTGAAAATCTTCTTTTTCTTAGAACTCGGTGAGTATTAAACTTACAATCTTTTTCGTATAAAATCTAATTGCTTTAACTAGAGAGATGTACATTTTGTATACTTCTTGGAAATCTTCTTGAGCTGTAACACTTCATCATCTCCAGTTGTCCCATCCTCCTCATAGATGGAGATGTATAGTCTCGTGAGAAGCCTTCTGGTTTTTCTGAGTAAGGGTGTGGCAAGGGCTAAGGACACTCGACTTGCTAAGGGTTCTCGAAGTCGATTGACTGATCACTGAGTGCTTCAGATGGCTTCTCGAGTACATGATGGCTTCATCAAGTATCGTCTCACCGTGCGTCCCAAGAAAAGCCGCGTTATATAAGCTTAGCAGTCCCTCGGCATCATCCTTTATTGCAGATGAGAAACTTCCTCCTTCGTCTTTGAACTTACTGAAAACATTAGAAGAACCAACCACCATATTTATATATATGTTTAGAGAGAGTGAAAAAAAAAGAATATTATTGATCGTAATACTTGAGGGCACATTATATCCATGTTCTCCGAGTTGCGCTGACTTAAAAGTCTCGCCTTAGTGCTGTGTGCAGAGGAGGGAAGCCTGCCACAGTGCTACAATTTGTAGCCTGCCACAATGCCATAGTTGGATTCATATGTTGTGTCTTGTGCTGACTGCGAGGAAAGCTTGCGACGATGTGGCAATTTATAGACTGCATCGTCATAAGCAATTAAGGACAAATTATTTTAGCAGTTTCGTAAACCTCAATTTAAAAAAAATGAAGAATAAATATTGCAAGGATATCAGAAGACTTACGTGCACGATTATTGCCCTAAAATAAGCTCACGGCCTCTAATTTTTTATTATCGACGTGATAATTAATCCATCTTCAAAAAAGTCATCAACTGCACGCGACGTGGATAAATTATTCTACATTTACATTATAATATAAACCTCGGTTAATCAAAATAAAATAATGTTTTACATTAAAATTCAGAGACCACCAACGTCTGGACTTTATCTTGGAAAATTAAATGGACAATTGTAAATGGATAAGATCTTTTAATATCCTTTCACTTCACAAAATGGGTCTCTTCTTCTACTATTAGTGATTTATCAGTGTGTGGAAAAGAAGATCACGTTGCACTATTGATGATCTGTTGGTATATAGAAAATGGAAAAAAAACATGTTTTTAAAGGGGTGAGAAAAAAAAGGGGCAAAGAATACTAGCCACATATATACAAAGTGTAAGTCTTTCTGGTTAGAGTAATTGGCTCTATATGTGAGGATAATAAGGCCTTGAGTTAAGACTCATTAAGTTCTAAAAAAATAAATATTAGCCACATAAAAGCTCACAAAAAGATGATATAACTTCATATCAAATATCATCTGTCTTTCTGAACCTATTGATAATAATATATATTTGTATATGTCGATAGTTGTATATGTAGAGGAGGCATTATCTTTATTTATTGTTTCACCAAGTGAAATTTGAGAAATTGAGAAACATAGACCATAAGACATTGATGTAAGTGAAAAAGAAATATATATATTTAAAGGATGGCTACCATCCAGGAATTGAAAAGGATAGAAAAGAATATTAGCCATACAGATGGCTCAAAAACAGCTAACACCCAGGAATACTGACATTGATGTTCACGGAAAACGAAAAAACACACGCATGTTTTTAAAGGAGTGAATAAAAAGATGACAATGAATATTAGCCACACAAAAAGGCTCACAAAGATAATGATTTCTAAGTATAGTTTTAGTTAGACGATGATTTCTATGTGCTGCCACTATATTACTTGTATATCGTTTCCATTTCATACATTTATGATACATCTCCTGTAAACCCTCACTTTTATGTGGTTTAATTAGCGAAAATAAGATATTAAAATTTTTCTTAAGTTTAGTTTAGTGTAAAAGAGGTTAAAGAACCTTTAGCTTGAGTTAAGACCAAGATGGTGACATTAGATTGACTTTTGTATTATAAGGCGATTTGAGGAAGAGCCCTAAACCCGGATGCTATCTCCCCTACCTCATTCTCATTTCCTTATTATACTCTATCCTTCTTAGTTGTTATGTTTCTCTTTTTGTTACTTGAATTTATGTATATAGGATAAGAATGATGAATGTAGGAAAAATCGAATTGAGGTTTGCACTAGGGAAGTTATTGCTAATTCCATATAGTTGATGATGATATTTGATATGGAGTTGAAAAATAGAATAATTGAGTGGGCTTGGTGGTTGACTTGGACTAGTCTATTAAAACTTAAGTAGATCTATGGTAATTAAGGATTTAAAGTAATGGGATTAGCATGAAGTTGGGTTTGGTTAATTAATTTGGATTAGACCAAATAAAACACATAAGTTGAGTTATTAGTGATTAAATAATTCCTATCATATTAAATTATGAAGATATTTATATTTTAAATGAAATCTTTATTATTTTAGGAATATTACTCCGACTCGATATATCTGGGTTGGTTCTGAAGCTCAGATCCCCATCAGGTGCATTGGTTCATCGCAGTAGGATTTAATTCAACCTATGGAAAATCTTAGAAAGATTTTATTAGGAAAGTTTTGGATGCCTTGAAACTAATAAAATGCTATGTTTGTTAAATATGTGATAAAATGCATGTTAGAATAATATTATTTATGTAGCATGAATTATATGTCATTGGTATATTGTCTAATATTTAACATGCTTTATTAAATTCTTTTACATACTGCTTAATTTTCCTTATACATAGGAGGTAGTATCAAGAATAATTACCTCACACTCTAGTTTAAATAGAAACATAGGTAACATATGATACTAGCACCTCCTAGGGACATCACTAGATCACAAATTGTGAGGGTGTATTAGTAACACACCCTAGATGATAAATCGAACCCTTAATGTTCGAATAGTGATGTGTACTCTGTAAACCCTCACCTTCAAAAATTGAATTAAAAAAAATAAACGGGTCAGGTTCAGATGAACCGGCCAGCCGGCCGGTCCAGCTGAACCGGCTCGAACCCGGTTCGAAGGAGGCATCGCGGGCGAGAAGAGCCGCGCGACGCCCGCCTCCTTCATCCCCGACCTCGCGACGACCCCTTCCTCGCGCTCGCCCCCTCTTCCATCGCAGCAAAGCAGCGCCGACGCCCAGCATTTCGCTGTCGGCCGCTGCCCGCCGTCCGTTAGCTGCCGCCGCTCCCGTCGTCCACCGTGCACCACTCCTCGGCGGAAAAGGGAGCTCGGCGACCCCCTTTCCTTCCCCTGCTTTCTCTCCTTCACGGGCATAGTCGCTGCACATCTTCCGCAGCAGAGCAAGCGCCCTCTTCTTCCATCGCTGGCAGCTGCTCACCGATCGCAGCCTGCGATCGCCGTCCATTCCTCTCCGCCGTGACGAGGAGCGTTCGGTGGAGACGAGGAGGGCTCTGCTGCAGCCGCAGACCCTTCCCCTGCGTTTTCTCCTCTTCGCGGCTACTGAAATCGCTCACCGTCCGCTCGCCGTTCGTTCGCCGTCCCGCGCCCAAATCACCGGCGCGTCCTCTCCTCCGTTGCAGCTGGTGTGGACTCGCCCTCTCCGCATGCTCGTGAACTCGCGTCAGCCTCGACGCCCCTGCAGCGGGCGGCGATTTCCGCTGCCGCTGCTCGTTCAATCGCAGCACCACCGGCGAGCGGTGGAGCCACAAATCCGCCCGCCTCGCCGGCTGTGGCTTCCTCCCTTTCTTCCCCATACGTCCGCGAGGTAAACGGCTCCGTTTCCCCCCTGTTGTTGGGCAGTTTCGCCCTCCGGCGAACTAGCCGATCATGGCCCTTATGATTACTCCACAACCTAGTACAACTATTCTTACTATATCGGGACTGATTTCCTTAACACCTAGGACTCTAAGCTAGGCTCTGATACCACTTTAATTGTCATGCCCCGACCCATCTGCCGAACACGTGACAACCGCCGTATGAGCCCGAAAGACCCATACAAGGCATTTATAGATTTATACAACTCACATACATCATCAAGTCAGCGGAATATATATTTAAATCAACTACTTCAACCTTTCTAACACAGTCCCGATATACCTACTACAATCACTATGATAACACAAACGCTAAAATAACTAGATTCGCAACCAACTTCATGTCTATCATCTATCTCGGCCGATCACATGTTAAACCTGCACACATTTGAACGCAGTGTGCTCAGCCTTGCGGCTTTGTGCTTACGGCTCTAACCGCAGTAGAATATTTCAGGTAGGAAAAGGGAGATTCTAAGGTTTCCGTAAATTATTCAGTAAAGCAAGCAAACATGTAAAGATAATAAGTAAAGCATGAAGTATTCATAAATAAATAAAGCATGTACAAGATAAATATAATTCAAACTATAAATAAGGTGTATGACGATGTCACTAAGTAACAATCATTGATAATGTGTCATGTCAATAAAATAATATGTTCTGGGAAGCCAGCCTGTGCTTAGGAGAGCTCCTGATCAGGGAGTTCTCATAAGCTCATCAGTGTCCTTTGTCTATGTCTCTACCTATGCCCGTCACACTAATGTTGGCGAAGAGGTCGGGCGACCGTGATTCCCTCTTCATTGGTACGCTAGGCGAATCTCTTCAACGCCGCGACCTAGCGACTCGTCACTCCATGCGTCTTCCCCAGACAATCCATGGAGCAACTCGTGTAGTACTACACACTGTCCCCTGGACAGGGTCACCGCACCTAAATGTATACCATGGCCACGGCTAACCGATATTTAATTAAACCCCAGGATCCGAACTACTCTTCAGAACGTCTGCAGTACGTCTGGTATAGCCGTGTGGTCCATGGATCCACTGTCCAAGGCTATGCTGAAGAGGTGACCGTCCCGATTCAAAAGCAGCGATGCCTGCTAGGAGGTGACCATTCTAGCGGCCACCAAAATACTACAACCTCGGCGACATGCTAGCAAGATCATCGATATGATCACACCCCCAACTAACCATATTAGGACTATCACGGTGGCGACTTCGCGTCACACGTGCGGGTATGGTGACTAAGTCACGAGATTCTTGGCGATAAGCCGATCCATAGTAAATTCTACCATTTATGTCCTTTATAATTTTTCCTTTTAGGTGGTATGGTTTTCGGAGGGTCAAAACCTGTATCCGTAGTTCAAAATATCTGCCATGATGTATCGTTAATATTTCCTCACATATGTGTGATAGTGTCACATGACCATATTTTCTATTTTTGATTGTCCGGATAGATGTCAACTCTAGTGTTATCTACTTATCTACATCATACCCATAAGTGGGACACTAATGTTTTATTTATCATTACATCATAGCTGATAAGAATCAAAGGAAATAAGAGCATTCTAGCATTCTCAGATAACAACACATACAAGGTTATAAGTAGATCACATAAGCAAGGTTAAAACTACCACATATCATATAAGCAAGGTTCAGACTACATATAATAAGAGCAAGATTATTTAACACACAAACAAACATTAAGATCAATTTAAATATCAGTTTTCTAAGCAGTAGTATTATCATCTCCTTAATTTTCACAATCTTGAAAGTAGTCTACTGTAGTGAACCAGCGCACCTGGATGTTGTAATTCATCCTTCGGAACCAACTGTACAATAGTTTGAGCGTCGTTAAATAATTCGAGGTGACCTACCTATTACAAATATCATTGACTTTAGAGATTATTTCTAATATAAAGTATCATCTATTTTATTTTTAATAAGCTAAACTAACCACCTTTCCTTACTTTCTTTAAACTCATCTCAACCCAATTTAGTTAAATGTTGTTCAACTCAATTTAGTTTATCCAACATAATCTACCTAATTACTTATCCACCATTACCCTACAACTTAATCACCCAAGTTCCAATACTATTGTGAGCTAATTAGAATTCTAAGTCATCCATAGTTTCAACTAATGACTCTCAATTTTTACCTAGTGATCATATCTAATAACTAGCAAGGTGGGACATTTGCAAACATGTCCTAGTGTTGACCTGCGTTCGATTACCCACTAAGACGTAATTATTATGTTACTTACATGTTCACTAGCAAGGAAGAAAAAAAGATGCAAAATACTACATGAGTAAAAGGGTCCTATACCCATGCCACATATACCTATTTATCTTATTATCATTATTATTTATTATTTTTCCTGCAAAAATATTGGGGTTTACAAGTTCTCCCCCCCTTAAAAATTGTAGTAATATAGAACTAAGGTAATATATTCTCTGTTTTAATCTTTATATCTTTACAAATCTCTCGCTCTCCAACTACGCAAACAAGTGAGGATACTGGGACCTTATCTGGGCTTCGGGTTCCCAAGTAACCTCATCAACATATGCATTCCTCCATAATACCTTCACCAGTGGAATGGACTTTCCCCGCAAAATTTTATCTTGCCGGTCTAAAATATCAACTGCCGGTACTCCGTAACTCAAATCCTCTCTCAACTGGACCGGTGGAGCAGTAAGAATGTGAGAGGGATTCGGAACGTACTTTTTCAACATAGACACATGGAAGACATTGTGAATTTGCTCTAAGTCTGCAGGCAACTCCAACCGGTAGGCCACGGGTCCAACCCTATCAAGAATTGGGAAAGATCCAATATATCTGGGATGCAACTTCCCTTTCTTATGAAATCGAAGGATCCCTTTCCATGGGGACACCTTCAAAAAGACCAAATCTCCTACAGAGAATTCCAACGGCCTACGACGATGGTCTGCATAGCTCTTTTGTCGATCCTGAGCCATCTTCAATTTATCCCGAATAATCTTGACCTTGGTAACCGTCTCATCAAGTAACTCGGTACCGGCCAAGCGTCGCTCTCCAACTTCACCCCAGCATAAGGGTATCCGACATGGTTTGCCATATAGGGCCTCATACGGTGCCATGCCTATACTGGCCTGGTAGCTATTATTATATGCAAACTCCACTAATGGGAGATGAGAATCCCAGCTACCTGTGAACTCCAGAATACATGCTCTGAGCATATCCTCTAATGTCTGAATGGTGCGCTCTGATTGCCCATCAGTCTGAGGATGAAACGTTGTGCTAAACTTCAAGGTGGTACCCAACTCTTTCTGAAATTTTGGCCAAAATTTAGAAGTGAACCGAGGATCCCGATCTGACACTATCGACACCGGGACACCATGTAGACGGACAATCTCATCAATATATAACCTGGCTAGTCTCTCCAAGGAGTAGGTGATATCTATCGGTAGGAAGTGGGCAAACTTTGTAAGTCGATCCACTATAACCCATATAGCATCGTGGTGTCGTGGGGTACGTGGAAGACCTACCACAAAGTCCATAGTAACATGCTCCCACTTCCACTCAGGTATCGGAAGGGGTTGTAGTGAACCCGCGGGTTTCTGATGCTCTGCTTTAACTTGCTGACATACCAGGCATCTAACCACAAACTCTGCAATATCACGTTTCATGCCTGACCACCAATACGTCTATCGAATGGTGCGATACATCTTTGTACTACCAGGATGCATGGCATAAGTTGAGCAATGGGCTTCCTCAAGAATCTGTCGTCGTAAATCATCGTCATGCGGAACACATATCCGATCTCGCAACACCAACATACCATCGGATCTGATCCTGAAGTCTTGCCCATTCCCATCCTCTATTCTCTGGATAACACCACTCAACTCTGGGTCTGCCTTCTGCAACTCTGCTAGGCGATCCGATAAGGTAGGTCTCACCTTGAATTGTGCTAGCAGCCCACCATGAGAGTTGCACCTTAAGTCGATGCCTAAAACTCTGAGGTCATGCAACAATGGCACGTATGCAGTACGAATATAGGCTAATGTGGCAGAGGATTTTCTACTCAACGCATCAGCCACCACATTTGTCTTCCCAGGGTGATAATCAATCACCAAATCATAGTCCTTGATTAATTCCAACCATCGGCGCTGCCTCAGATTTAACTCCTTTTGGGTCAACAAATACTGCAAACTTTTATGGTCGGTAAAAATGTGACACCGCTCACCATATAAATAATGCCTCCAAATCTTTAAGGCTAGAACGATAGCAGCTAACTCCAAATCGTGAGTCGGATAATTAATCTCATGTTTCTTTAGCTGCCTGGAGGCATAAGCGATCACTCGACCATTCTGCATTAAAACACATCCTAACCCCTGCTTGGAAGCATCACTAAAGACCACATATTCAGTGCCACTGATAGGAAGAGTAAGCACAGGTGCTGAGGTCAAACGAGTCTTTAGCTCCTGAAAGCTTTGCTCGCACACCGGGCTCCATTGGAACTTAATATCCTTTCGGGTCAACTTTGTCATCAGTGCTGCAATGCGAGAAAAATCTTGGACAAAACAACGATAGTATCCAGCCAACCCGAGGAAACTCCGAACCTCAATAGCATTTTTAGGTTGTTCCCACTTCGTCACTGCATCGATCTTTGTCGGGTCAACCTGGATACCCTCACTGGATACAATATGTCCAAGAAATCCCACTTGCTTGAGCCAAAACTCACATTTGGAGAACTTCGCATAAAGTTGATTCTCCCTCAACACTTGCAGCACCAGTCGAAGATGTTTAGTGTGTTCTTCCTCACTTCTAGAATATATCAATATATCATCTATGAAGACGATGACACACTTGTCAAGATACTCATTAAAGACCCGATTCATAAGATCCATAAAGGCAGCCGGTGCATTAGTAAGTCCAAATGACATGACCAGAAACTCATAATGGCCATAACGCGTTCTGAATGCGGTCTTAGGAACGTCAGAATCTCTGATCCTCAACTGATGATATCCCGACCTCAAGTCAATCTTCGAAAATACCCGAGCACCCTGCAACTGATCAAATAAATCATCAATCCTTGGGAGGGGATATTTAATCTTGATGGTGACCTTGTTCAACTGTCGGTAGTCAATGCACATCCTCATGGTCCCATCCTTCTTTTTTCACAAATAAGACGAGTGCGCCCCAAGGGGAGACACTAGGTCTAATGAACCCCTTATCCACCAAATCCTGCAATTGTGTTTTGAGCTCCTTCAGCTCTGCAGGTGCCATTCGATAGGGCGGCCTAGAGATAGGCATTGTCCCTGGGGCTAGATCTATACAAAACTCCAATATTCGATCTGGAGGTAAACCGGGTAAGTCTTGAGGAAATACATCTGGGAACTCACGGACCACCGAAATATCTGCCAATTTACTATTTGATTCTCTAGTATCCACTACATGTGCGAGAAAGCACTGACATCCCTTACGGATAAACTTTTGAGCAGTGATGGCCGATATAACCGTGGTCGGTAGAACTCGACGATCTCCCACAAAGACAAGCGTGGGAGACTCTGGTGTACCAAATGACACTGTCTTTGTGAAACAATCAACTTGAGCCCTGTGAGCAGTTAACCAATCCATACCCAAAATTAACTCGAAATCGATCATCTCAAGAGGGATCAGATCCGCCTCCAATATGGCATTCTGGATCATAATCGGACAGACTCGATAAACTTGATCCCGTAATAATTGCTCACCCAATGGAGTGGAGACAATAAGTTGGGTCTCTAATTGCTCTAATGGTTGATCAGCTCGCTTGGCATGCTCTGAGCTAATAAATGACCGGTGAGATCCGGTATCTATAAGTATCCTAGCCCACGTATCAAATAAGCGTACTCATCCTAAATAACACCAACACAAGCAAAAAAACGTGCAGAATATTATTAAAAGAAATTCAACCAAGAAAGTTTATAGCAAATTTTAAAACAAGTTTAACAAGCAATTTAAAGATTAACAACTCGTGAAAACAAGTCAACATAAAGGGTCTCGACTAGTGGTAGGATTACCAGTGACTATATCTGGGTTAACTTGTGCATCACGACGGTCCATGGCAAAAATACGCGTCTCAGTGCGTGGTGTCGGTCCGTGGGACGGTTGGCCTTGTCTCGGAGCAGGTGTTCTGATCGGTGCAGAGGCGGGTACGGCAGGTGTGAATAGCGCAACCGGGCGTCCTCGGCTAGCAGTAGGAGGACGTACTCCTGACAAAGGAGGAATATCTGACTGTCTCCGCTGGGGGCACTCTGGCCGAATATGCCCCTTCTGGCCGCACTGGTAACAAGTGACTCCCCTGCATCTTCCAGTATGCATCTTATTTCAGAGAGTACATATGGTCGAGGGTGGAGCACGGTACCCCTGAATTGGCCTCGGCGGGGGCAGTCGAGCCTGAATCGGAGTGGCATGCGTAATAGTGCTCTGGGTAACGGGTCCTGCAAGTAGAGGCCCCCGTACCCCTGATGCTACTGCCACCACCGCGTTACCAGATCTATCCCTCTGACTTCCCCGATGTGTCTGAAATCCATTCCTCTTTCTTTTGTGTCTTTCTTTCCTTCCCCGCGTCTCTTGCACCTGCCTCTCTGCCATCAATGCCTTCTCCAGAGTTCTTTGAAAATCCATTATGTCATGCATCTCTACCTTCTCCCGGATAAGATAATCCAAACCTCGAATGAACAGAATGCAATGATACCGCTCTGATACTATTAACTCTGGCACAAAAGAAGTCAAACGATGTAAATCTGCTGCATATTCCGTCACCAACCTACCCCCCTGTCTACAATCCATGAACTCTAATATTTTTGCTTCATGTTGCATAGGAGCGTAGTAGCGCATATTAAAGTCCTCCTGAAATCGGGTCCAAGTGACATCTGCAGGGTTGCGGCCCACAAGTTCCCGCCACCATATCTTAGCTTCCCCGTTCAACAAGTGAAGAGCTACACTGAGTTTGTCTTTGTCTGCCAGCTCCAACTCAGTGGTAATATCACGAACAGTATCAAGCCAATCTCGAGCCTCTTGTGGGTCAGATGACCCAGAAAATGTGCCACATCCAAGTCTCTAGGCATCACGTACCCAAGCCGCCAACTGCCTAGCTGGACGTGCAGCCCCTGACGACATCGGAGATAAAGTAGCATCACTAGTCTGTGGCCTTTGATGAGTCGCTCGTGTTGGTGGCCTTTGAAAGGTTGCCAAAGGAGTAAACACAGGAGCTCGGGCCACCACCGGCACTGACTCGGAGGAACTCTCCTCTGTAGTTGGAGCAGCATGCGTCGGGGCAACTGGTGGTACCGTTGAGGTAGTTTGTGTAGTTGGAGGTGGAGGAGGCATGCTCTGTAGTACTCCCATCGGGTTTTGCAGCATTGGCAGGAAAGCGCTAGTGATTGCAGCTGCTATTAGATTCATGTGACTCTGTATTGGCGGTATTGAGCCCGGTGGTGCATCTGCAGCCACCTGCTGTGCTACTGTACGAGCTGTCCCTGAGCTCCGAGGTGCTACTGACACAAAATGTTCCTCGGTGGGCTGCCGAGACGCTCTCCCAGAACCTCTACCGTGGCTAGTTACCGGTGGAAGTGGAGGTGGAGGTGCAGGCAGACCTAGAGGGTCTGCTGGTGACTGAGGTAATGCACCCATTGCCTCCTTAGGCTAAACTATCTTACGGGGTCTTCCTGGTTTCCGTTTCAGTAGTACGTTAGACATCTACACGAAATAAGTAATGTTAATAAGTCCATTTACTGTTCCACCAATAATATCGTATATTGGTAACCAACATCGTTATAATGGTTTACTAAGGAATAAAATCACGAATAGGTCAGGGCCCTTATGATTACTTCACAACCTAGTACAACTATTCTTACTATATCGGGACTGATTTCCTTAACACCTAGGACTCTAAGCTAGGCTCTGATACCACTTTAATTGTCATGCCCCGACCCATCTGCCGAACACGTGACAACCGCCGTATGAGCCCGAAAGACCCATACAAGGCATTTATAGATTTATACAACTCACATACATCATCAAGTCAGCGGAATATATATTTAAATCAACTACTTCAACCTTTCTAACACAGTCCCGATATACCTACTACAATCACTATGATAACACAAACGCTAAAATAACTAGATTCGCAACCAACTTCATGTCTATCATCTATCTCGGCCGATCACATGTTAAACCTGCACACATTTGAACGCAGTGTGCTCAGCCTTGCGGCTTTGTGCTTACGGCTCTAACCGCAGTAGAATATTTCAGGTAGGAAAAGGGAGATTCTAAGGTTTCCGTAAATTATTCAGTAAAGCAAGCAAACATGTAAAGATAATAAGTAAAGCATGAAGTATTCATAAATAAATAAAGCATGTACAAGATAAATATAATTCAAACTATAAATAAGGTGTATGACGATGTCACTAAGTAACAATCATTGATAATGTGTCATGTCAATAAAATAATATGTTCTGGGAAGCCAGCCTGTGCTTAGGAGAGCTCCTGATCAGGGAGTTCTCATAAGCTCATCAGTGTCCTTTGTCTATGTCTCTACTTATGCCCGTCACACTGATGTTGGCGAAGAGGTCGGGCGACCGTGATTCCCTCTTCATTGGTACGCTAGGCGAATCTCTTCAACGCCGCGACCTAGCGACCCGTCCCTCCATGCGTCTTCCCCAGACAATCCATGGAGCAACTCGTGTAGTACTACACACTGTCCCCTGGACAGGATCACCACACCTAAATGTATACCACGGCCACGGCTAGCCGATATTTAATTAAACCCCAGGATCCGGACTACTCTTCAGAACGTCTGCAGTACGTCTGGTATAGCCGTGTGGTCCATGGATCCACTGTCCAAGGCTATGCTGAAGAGGTGACCGTCTCGATTCAAAAGCAGCGATGCCTGCCAGGAGGTGAGCATTCTAGCGGCCACCAAAATACTACAACCTCGGCGACATGCTAGCAAGATCATCGGTATGATCACACCCCCAACTAACCATATTAGGACTATCACGGTGGCGACTTCGCGTCACACGTGCGGGTATGGTGACTAAGTCACGAGATTCTTGGCGATAAGCCGATCCATAGTAAATTCTACCATTTATGTCCTTTATAATTTTTCCTTTTAGGTGGTATGGTTTTCGGAGGGTCAAAACCCGTATCCGTAGTTCAAAATATCTGCCATGATATATCGTTAATATTTCCGGGTAGATGTCAACTCTAGTGTTATCTACTTATCTACATCATACCCATAAGTGGGACACTAATGTTTTCTTTATCATTACATCATGGCTGATAAGAATCAAAGGAAATAAGAGCATTCTAGCATTCTCAGATAACAGCACATACAAGGTTATAAGTAGATCACATAAGCAAGGTTAAAACTACCACATATCATATAAGCAAGGTTCAGACTACATATAATAAGAGCAAGATTATTTAACACACAAACAAACATTAAGATCAATTTAAATATCAGTTTTCTAAGCAGTAGTATTATCATCTCCTTAATTTTCACAATCTTGAAAGTAGTCTACTGTAGTGAACCAGCGCACCTGGATGTTGTAATTCGTCCTTCGGAACCAACCGTACAAAAGTTTGAGCGTCGTTAAATAATTCGAGGTGACCTACCTATTACAAATATCATTGACTTTAGAGATTATTTCTAATATAAAGTATCATCTATTTTATTTTTAATAAGCTAAACTAACCACCTTTCCTTACTTTCTTTAAACTCATCTCAACCCAATTTAGTTAAATGTTGTTCAACTCAATTTAGTTTATCCAACATAATCTACCTAATTACTTATCCACCATTACCCTACAACTTAATCACCCAAGTTCCAATACTATTGTGAGCTAATTAGAATTCTAAGTCATCCATAGTTTCAACTAATGGCTCTCAATTTTTACCTAGTGATTATATCTAATAACTAGCAAGGTGGGACATTTGCAAACATGTCCTAGTGTTGACCTGCATTCGATTACCCACTAAGATGTAATTATTATGTTACTTACATGTTCACTAGCAAGGAAGAAAAAAAGATGCAAAATACTACATGAGTAAAAGGGTCTTATACCCATGCCACATATACCTATTTATCTTATTATCATTATTATTTATTATTTTTCCTGCAAAAATATTGGGGTTTACAAGTTCTCCCCCCCTTAAAAATTGTAGTAATATAGAACTAAGGTAATATATTCTCCATTTTAATCTTTATATCTTTACAAATCTCTCGCTCTCCAACTACGCAAACAAGTGAGGATACTGGGACCTTATCTGGGCTTCGGGTTCCCAAGTAACCTCATCAACATATGCATTCCTCCATAATACCTTCACCGGTGGAATGGACTTTCCCCGCAAAATTTTGTCTTGCCGGTCTAAAATATCAACTGCCTGTACTCCGTAACTCAAATCCTCTCTCAACTGGACCGGTGGAGCAGTAAGAATGTGAGAGGGATCCGGAACGTACTTTTTCAACATAGACACATGGAAGACATTGTGAATTCGCTCTAAGTCTGCAGGCAACTCCAACCGGTAGGCCACGGGTCCAACCCTATCAAGAATTGGGAAAGGTCCAATATATCTGGGATGCAACTTCCCTTTCTTATGAAATGGTCTGCCATATAGGGCCTCATACGGTGGACAAAGTGATGCAAAATACTACATGAGTAAAAGGGTCCTAATAGGGTAGGAAGAGGGAGGTGGACAAAGTGAACCACCGTCGCGTGCTTGCCCAAACTAGGGCTTGGAGCTCTAATACCAAGTAACTCCCTCTGCCTATTATACCCATGCCATCTTTACCTATTTATCTTATCATCATTATTATTTATTATTTTTCCTGCAAAAATATTGGGGTTTACAGCAAGTCCTTACCCGAAATTTTCACCCGCACGAGCGTCGTTTAGGCGGCCTCGTTATAGTCTTGAGATGGTTAGCAAGGATAAGCCCTACCATGGACTTGGCACTGATGGAGTCGAGGTTGCCACAGCCTATCGTGCGGTTGTACGCCAATCTCGATAGACGTCGACTGCTATTGGACTGGAAGGTGATTCCACATGCGACGCCTTGGACAGTGGATCCGTAGACCACACGGCTATCACCCTTGACGTCTGCAGACGATCGGATGAGTAGTCCGGATCCTAGGATGGTTATTCCGACTAGTCGTGGTCGATGAGTTATATAAAGGTGACCCTGTCTACGGACAGTGTGTAGTACTACACGGTTAGTCGTTGCCCCTACGGAATCCGGGGAGGATGTAAGGGCACGACGATTTCGCTAGGGGAGGCATGGTCGGCGACTAGTGAAACAATAGAGAGTGATATTGGGTCACCCGTCCTCTCCGCAAACATCAGTGCAGCGGGCATAGGTAGAGACAGAGACGGAAAGACACTGATGGGCTTACTGATACCCTTAGCTCGGGTATTCACTAAGCATAGGTTGGCAGCCCGAGTCTTATAACTTCAAAGTATTATTATAACGTAGGTGACATACTGTTGACATTGACACTAGATACAATGTAGGTGACATCTAGTGAGTTATACATCGGTATTTTATTTATGATGTTTGCTGCTTCCTATAAATTGATTTACACAAATCAAATGGAAAATGATGATTAACAACCAAAGACATCCTAGAATACTCCTCCTAGCCTTTGATTTCTTTATTCGGTAGAGCCGTAATTTTGAACTAGGTCGCAAGGCTGAGCACACCACTTTTCCCCGTGTGTGCAGGTGTGTTAGATGATCGTACGAGACGGTTGATGAAGATGAGTCCATCGACGGGTCTATTTTTATTTATCGATACTCTTTTATTATAGAATTATAGTAGGTTTATCGGGACTGTGTTAGGAAATCTTGAGTTAGATGATTTATTTGTAAATTCCGCTGTGTAAATGATGTATATGAATGGTATGTATCACTTGATGCCTTGTATGGGTCTGTTGGGCTCAAACGGCGGTTGCCACGTGCCCGACAGTAGGGTCGGGGCGTGACACACTCACTATTACCACTCCTGGGGCTACAAATAACTCACATACTGGGAGTTGGTTGGGAAATGGATTAGACTAACTCCAAGGTCAAGATAGACCAGAAAGCGGAGTAAGTCCATACCCGGATACATTTACCCACACGCGTGACGTTTGAGCGTCACCATGATAGTCCCGGAATGGCCAGCGGGGATGAACCCTTCAAGGATTTAGCAGGCATGTAGTTGAGTTAGCCAGCATATTGTGCGGATGCGAGCTCAACTCAGCCAACATCAACTGCTATTGAATTGAAGAGGTGAATTCCCTTAAAGCCTTGGACAGTGGATCCGTAGACAATACGGCTACTATTCCAGACGTTCTGCAGATGATCTGATGAGCAGTCTGGATCCTAGAGTTATTAATTTATTTGGCTAGCCGTGGCCGAGGACGTGTTAATTGAGGTGACCCTGTCGACGGACAGTTGTGTAGCGCTACACGGTGGGTTGTGACCGTACTGGGTTTCCAAGGGGAAAGGTACAGGAGCAATCGGTTTTGCTGGGATGGGGTGTAGGGATCGACCAGCGGGACAGTAGAGAGTGATACACAGTCACCCGATCTCTTTACCAACATCCGTGCAGCGGGCATAGGTAGAGACCTAGACATTCATGGCACGGATGGGCTTATGGGAATCCCTGATCAGAATATCCCCTGAGCATAGGCTGGCGGCCCGAAGCACTTGACATACAGACAGAAATACTTCTAGTTGACATATACAATAGATACATATATTTATGCAACATAGATGACTTTCACTAATGACAGACATATTATTCAATATAGATGACAATTAGGAACATATACAAACATACACAAATTAGTTAGAACTTGACATTGTGAATGATATTATCGACGCCAAAAAGTTAATAATTGATAATTAATAAACACAAAGGCATCCTAGTACTTCCTCCTAGTGTTTGATTTCCTAACTACGATTTCGAGCCGTAATTTCGCACTAGGCCGCAAGGCTAAGCACACCGCGTTCAATGTGTGTGCAGGTGTGTTAGATGATCTATCACGACAGTTGATGAAGATGAATTTATCGACGAATTTATTTTTATTGATCGATATTTATCATATAATTGTAGTTGGTTTATCGGGACTGTGTTACCAGTGTTGAGGTAGATATTTTAAATGTATATCACTAAATGATGTATTAATGATGTATATGGATTGTGTGTATCACTAAATGCCTTGTATGAGTCCTTTAGGGCTCATACGGCGGTTGCCACGTGCCCGACAGTAGGGTCGGGGTGTGACATCTCCAATATATGTTTTGTATAGAATCTCTCTCAAAACTCCTCTCATGCGTATTGTTCTTGGCCTTGGAGTCACCTACGAGCCTCCTCAAATAAATAGAGAGTAGTAAAATCTATGCGGTCTTCAGTAGCCACTTTTAGACGGTTCATTATTTTCTCCATATCACCGTACCAGTTACGTGCCTGTAGAAGTTGGTGTTGAAGCATTTTCCTACCGATTACAGGAACCAATTCAAAGGGCTCCTAGCCAAAGGAATTCCTCTCGCTCCTCTTGAGTGCCCTAGAAACAACAACTAAGTATTCCTCCAGCAGCAACTCCACTTGGTTGTGGGTGTGACACTTGGTGTGGATCTTGCACAGGAGAAGTGCTAGTATTTGCAGCTTCCTGCAATTGATAACTGTCATCGTGAGAGACCAAGTCCCCTGTGACAAACATATCTCATGATCGTGGATTGATGAACCCTGTGAGTTTCCTGCAATTAAATTTGCTACCTTTATCTATTTTGGCACCAATACTTACTATATGGGCAATGAGGTACCACCAATATAATGGTTAATTCATCAGTAGCTTATAGATAGAGACAAGTTGGAGCTCATTAAGTTGTGCTAGATTCAATTTGTAAACCCCTGCTTGTAAAAAAAAAAAAAGAAGAAGGGGTGTGTTGGTAAAAAGGAAAAAGGGAGAGGGGGAAAGAGCAAAAGGGTTGGCACTGTACGCGTGCCCTCTTCCTCGCGCAACCCGTGCGCGTCACCCTTGCTCTCCCACCTACTGCCCTCGCTCGACGCTTTCTTCCCACCGCCGACGATCATTCCCACCTCCTCTCCTCTCCTCTCCATCTTCCTCACCCACTGGCCACCCGAGCACGTCGTCGTCATCTCTTCCCATCACCTGTGCCTTCGCCTCCGCCTCCATCCTCTTCCCACGGACGCCCGCGCAGCACTCACCGGCGTCTCCTCCTCCACGCGCATCCATCTTCTCCGAGCGATGAAGGAGCGGGTGCAAACCCGTCGGCACGCCCTTCGCCGCGACCCATCGCCCCTCGCCTCGCCGCTGCCGGAGTTTGCAGCAGAAGGGGCTGCCTTCTCCTGCTCGCGGGCAGAAACAGAGTCGCGAGCAGAGGGCTTCGATCGCGCGCCCGTGAGCGGCGATTTCTCGCCACCAGCACCTCTTCCTCACCCATCGCCGCTGTCCATCTGCCGGCAACCATCCTCCGTCCCCGATCCACTACTCGCGAGCCCCACAAGAGCTCGCCGGTGCATCACCTGCGCTGCCCGCTTCCCACGCGGCAGGGAGCTCCGCTTCACCGCGCCCATTGCCGCTGCTGTCGCTGCCGCTTGAGAGGACCCCGGCGGACTTTCGCGGAAGCCGGAGGGCTGCCGCCTGAGCCGAGCCAACCTCGCCGGAGCTCCATCGCCGGCGTCGTAAGGGACGAAGTGGACGAGCGCCTCTGCCTCGAAGGTTTTCTTCCCTAATCATGATTAATTTTTATTTAATTAAGTTAAGTAAGATTATTGATTTAATTAAGTGGGATTAGTATTTAATTAAGTGAGATTAGTGAATGGGTTGGGTTAAACCGAATTGAAGTTAGTTGGATTGGATTTGAGTTGAGTTTGGGTTCAGATTGAGTTTAGTTGGGGTGAGCTGAATCAATTAATTGAATTTGGGTTCGAGCCTAAGTCAGATCAGATTAGATTGAGTTGGCTGGATCAGATCCAATTAAACTGGACCGTATCCAAGTTGAGCCAGATTGTATTAAATCGGACTTGGGTTGAGCCAGATCCAATGATCCGAACCTAAGCTAAGTCAAATAAACTGATTCAAGTCCAATTAGATTGAATCAAGTCAGAATTGAACCAAATTTATTTTAAATGAATCCGAATTGAACCAATTTCACTATTTGAACTCGAATTAAGTCAAATTAATTTAGATTGGATCAAAATTGATCGATTTATTCAATTAAAGTTAGCTTTGGCTAATTTTGACCAATTTTGACCAAATTGATATCGATTGAGAATGGATATGGGCTTGGGCTTTATGAATAGAGTTGGGCTAAACAAATTAGACCGATTAAACGGATAAATCGGATTAACATTAAATAATCATTTCTATCCTAATTAATTCCAGAAAATTCTAAATAAATTTCCTTACTTTAGGAATATTATCTGTGCGCGATCTACACCGTTACTAAAGTTTCTGGGATTCTTTTGGATTGGTTTTGAAGCCCCGACACACGATACAGGTGCGTAGGCTCACTATAGTATGATCTATTCAAGCTAGGGTAAATCTTGCATAGATTTTTTGGAAGCTCTTGGATGTCTGCCAATTAAATAATTATTATTCCTATAAAAGTACCAAAATACATATGCATACTAGAAATACATGTTTTATTAGTTATTTCACATGCCTATATGCTTACCGTCTATTATTTATCTAGCATGCTATGTTTCTCCTACCGCATGTTATTATTTATTGATGTTATAATGCAGACTATACACATAGCCACCATGCGGAATAGGGTAAAATGATATAACTTAAAATATAGTATCATGACGTACACCAAACACTCTAGTATAGAGACATAGTGACATGGTACTATCATATCTTAATAACATCACTGAATTACCCACAGGATGCTATTATGCACCTTAGATAACATCGCGAACCACCAGCGTTCGATTAATGATGTTCACCCCTCCCGAGGCTTCTGATAGCTTAGATACTGGGAGTTGGGCTGAGGGATTGGACCAGTTAACTCCTGGGTCAAATCAGACCAGCACATGGAGTGGTTCCAACCCAAGTTCCTATACCTGCACGTGTGCCGCCTCGGCGACACCATGATAGTCCTCAGATAGCTAACGGGGATAATCCTACTCGACGATTTAGCAGATATGAGGTTGAGATACCACAGCCCATCGTGTGGATGTGCGTTCGACTCGGCCAGCATAGATTGCTTTTGAGTTAGAGGGGTGATTCCCTTACGCCTTGGATAGTGAATCCGTGAACCGCACGGCTAGCATCCTCGACGTCCTGCAGACGATCGGATGAGTAGTCCGAATCCTAGGGTTCTTATTTCGACTAGCCGTGGCCGATGGCTCTTGTGTGATGGTGACCCTGTCTACGGACAGAGTGTGGTACTACACTGGGGTCATTCCCCTACGGAGTCTGGGGAGGCTGTAAGGGCACGACGGTTTCGTTAGGGGAGGCATCGTCTGCGACTAACGAAATAAGGGAGAGGGTTATTCGGTCACCTGTCCTCTCCGCCAACATCAGTGTAGCGGGCATAAGTAGAGACATAAATGATAAAAGGCACTGATGGGCTTATGGACGTCCCTGGCCCAGATTCATCCTTAAGCATACGCTGGCAGCCCGAGACACGTGATATGAGTTAGAGTTGTGTTTGATGACTGATTATAGTGACACCGACATGAGTTATAACCTATATGACATTTAGAGACGTACACGTATCTATAACCTAGGTTGACATATAGCTTGATGAGATAAAATTAGTATTATATAGAAAACTATTGTGTGATAACTAATCTCACTAAGGCATCCTCGAATGAGCCCTCTAGCCTTTGATTTCGTGTTGTGGTTTCGAGCTGTAATTTCGCACTATGCTGCAAGGCTGAGCACACCGCGTTCAATGTGTGTGCAGGTGTAGCAGTGACAGTCAAGTTCGGAGACAAGGGTCTCGTCAGTCGAGGTGGGCTATCTTCCCCGTTTCGGTTATTTATTGATTTCGGAGCGTAATATGTAGTAGATTAGTGTCAGGACTGTACGAGGAGACTGTTATGCCTTGCAGAGATGAGATTATGTAGTAGATTATTTATTTTATTGATATGACTAGTGGTTTATGTTGCAGAGATGAGATCCTATTATGCCTTGCATGGGTTGGTGAGCTCATGCGGCGGTTGCCACGTGGCCGACAGGTGGTTTGGGGCGTGACACAATTAATCAATGGGAGTAAATTATTTTGAGCCAGCAGGCATTAAGGATACTCCATCAGTCATTTTAGAGTAAATAGTAATGCTATACTCTTAAAACTTCAAATACATGCACACAGCTCATAGCGCAGTGCCTGATAGGAGATGTAAATGATCGGCATTGGAGGAGTACATAGGTAGGTACTTATGAGTAGCTAAGTCACTAATTAATAGGTTGGATGAACAAGAGGGATATCTTATCTTTCATGGTGGTTGTCGAATTGGTGTATGAATCAATGTGCTCGTAAATGTCCTCCATGGACCTCGTGAAGTTGACGACCACGTCGACCAAAGCTCTGCGGAGCGACATCGAACGGAGGGATTCCTCGTTGATCTCCTTCCACGCATCATCCACCATCGCCCGCAGCTTCTCGTACGCCTCCTCCACCTCCACGCTGTGCTCCTTCATGTAGCATTCCACCGTGGAAACCATGTGATCTCTCTGTTGCTCTCTATAATCCCCATCACATTTTATTTTGGGTTAACTATAATTAACTCCGATATGATAATGACCTGCTGCTGACTAATGAATTAATTACCTTATGCGAAGTTATATCATCCAATACACAGGATATGAGGCTGAAGGCCTTGAGCAGTTTGGGGAAACTGGCAACCCATTTTAAGGCCTCCTCGGTCACCTCCTCGCCCTTGCCGACGTAACAAGCGCAAAAAAATATGCCAAACGCGGTCGTCCTCATCGATGATTCCAGATGTTCTTCCAAGGTCGACACATATTTTTCCGTACACCATCTCGCTTCTTTGTGATAATTTCTTGCTAAAGATTTCATCTACAGCACCCACTCATGTGTACCAGTATGAGTATGATGTGATACTATATATCCTTATTCTTATGAATAAATAAATAAATAAATAAATAAATAGGAAGCTGAATGTATTTACTTCTTCCTTGAGATAAGCCATGCGATACTTTTCTTCAGCCGCAAGCTCATTTCCAAACTCTTCAAAGGAGTTTATGAGCTTCAAGTAGAAGTCCTTCAAGTACCCAGGTAGTCCATCGACAGCTTCAACTTCCCACCTACGTTTTATATAAATAAATATATATATGGATAATTTATTAAAAATTAGAATCATAGATAAGAGATAATAACCTTTCGATAGCCTCTGTCAACGATCCATTCTCTTCGACCGTGCTATAGTTATCATAAATATCATCAGTGATAGAAACAAGAGCCATTACTTTAGTAGTCATAACTTGTGCACGAGAATAATAGGGTGCTTGCATCGCTGCTACCACCCAGTAGTATAATTCCACCAACCGATCATGAGTGAAGGTTAGTGATTTCACAAGGGCTAAATCGTTCCACCATCTTTAGGAGCAATTGACAATTAAAAGTCAAATACATCGATCACAATGAAATATTATTACAAGTGGATGAGTAAAGCTAGTTCACATTAAAACATATATTGGTTGGACCGTAATTTTTTTGTGAGAAAAAAAAATTAATTTGTTGGACTGCTTACTTGGAAATCTTCTTGAGCTCCTGAAAGTGAAGTGATTGGAGTTGATTGAAGTCCAACTTTGCCAGCTGCAGCACTGCAGCATCTCCTGTTGTCCCATCCTTCTCGTAGACGGAGATGTATTGTCTCGTGAGGAGCCTTCTGGTTTTTCTGAGCAAGGGTGTGGCAAGGGCGAGGGACACTTGACTTTTTAATGGTTCTCGAAGACCATGGCCTGAGAAGGAGCTCTTGAGGTGGCTTCTCGAGAACACGATGGCTTCGTCGAGTATCGTCTCACCGTGCATCCCGAGAAAAGCCGCATTGTATAAGCTTAGCAGACCCTCGACATCATCCTTCAGTGTAGACGAGAAACTTCCTCCTTCGTTTTTGAACTTACCGAGAATACCTAAAGAACCAAGCACCATATTTATTTATATATATATAGAGAGAGAGAGAGAGAAGAGTTTTTATTATGGATCATAATACTTGGAGACACATCGTATCCATGTTCTCTGAGCAATCTAAACCAGAGAGCTGTTTCATAAAGACCGCAGTCGTCAACGTTGGCATCGTAGATCCGTTCTAGTGCTTCATTTACTTCTTTCTCAAAGTGATATTTCAATCCAAGAAGTTGGATTGAATCTACCAAGTTCATAGTTTGCTGCAGATCACCACAGGCAGCAGCATCCTTGAACAAGCTCCTTACTTGGTCCTTTAGCTCTTCGATTCTTTTCTTCAGCTTGTCATCATTGTAATCCTACCTCATCATCCATCCATATACGTTAAATATAGATGCATAAAGACTAAAGAGGGAGCATGCATCTTTGGTTTGAAGTACCTGAACATGATGATCGTTTTGGATGAAGTAGTCACCCCAAACACTCGGGTGAAACTCTATTGATTTGCGACAACTTAAAGACTCCCCATCCATAGTTTGATTCCTATGTGTGTTTCTTGTGTGGAGAGGGAAGCCTGCCACAATGCTGCAATTAATAGCCTCCATCGTCCGGATTGTGATATCATTTAATAGCCAATTTACTCGCCTTTAGTCAATGAAATGAGGAAAAAAATATTGCGAGGATGTCAGAACACTTGGGTGCGCGATTGGTTCCCTAAAATTCTTCCTTATCAACGTGATAATTTATCCATTTTCAGAACAATCTGTAATGTATGTACGCATCAAAACATAATTATAATTATGTCGTGTCGGCAGGACGGCATGGGAACAAATTATTTTATAATAATAAAATAATGTTTTGTGTTAAATGTTACAGACCACGAAACCTTTGGAGTTTATCTTGGAATATAAATGGACAATTCTAGTAGATCTACAAGCTCTTTCACTTTAGTGAGTGGGCCTCTTGTTCTTCAATAATTAAACTTTGATTAATTATGATTAGTATACGCTTGTTGTACATAGTTAACAATGTAATTTATAAGGTATGGTAATTAGTATATAGGAATAACTATAAGGAAGTAACTAGTGTCAATAAGAAAAGAATTATGAATTGAACAAACATATTCTGTATTTTGTAAGAAAAGAATTGTTTGCATGATGAAAGAAAATTATATGCGTATCATCAAAATAACAATTATAGCTAGGTAAAAGAAAATTTAATATTGCTCTTCTTTTTATTCTACAAACACCAACTCATAAATCATCTCCTGTCAATTATTTCATCTGTTTGATAATGATATCTCAACTCTTTCTGCTTTTGCAATCAACACGTTATATGTGGTGCACGTAATGCAAAATTACGACAAAATTCCAATTTTATTTGTCTTAAAAAATTCTTACCGCAAGTTTATCACAAATCACAGAGGTTTACATTTAAGAAATTCCATAGCAAACGCGGCCAACGATTGCCCAGAATTAGGCAAAACAAATCCGATGCCCGAATTCTCTTTCCAATCTGTTCAGCATATATTACAATTTACCATCTCGTGTATGGAAAAGAACTACACGAGTAGAAGACAGGATCATAAAAAGAAATCCCATGTTAGCATCTGGACATCAGAAAGAGTTGACATTGTTGATGGCCAGAGAGAGTTGATACATTTTTGTATCCAAGGACATGGCACAAGTAGGGCGATTGAACAAATCAATTGAATACACTGTAAGGAGATACCTACTCTCATCTTTTTCTAGAATATAACTAGTAACGATATATGTATATATTCAACTCTAGTTCAGTAGAAACAATGCCTCAATTAATCTTGTCGATGAAAAAAAAAAGAGAGATTTCATGAGGACCACTGGTCAGGGACCGTGAGAAAGTAATTGGACATGGCTTTCCTGAATCTTTTCTTGTACTGCAATGGAGATATTACTGTTGGAGCTGCATTTCTTGGGCCACCCAGGATGCCTGAGGCTTTCACCAATGTTTCAAGCTGCTTGTCCCACGTATATTGCCGCATGTAGTCGATGATTCCTATCACAAGCTCTTTTTGCGCCTCATCGATGCCAACGAGCAACGAGTAGTCCATGACATCAACGGACTGCAAATATTTTTTTAAAAATAAAATAAAATGAATCAACTTACTATTGCAATGCTCTAGGCGACAGAAAGTAATTTCACTCAAAGACTAAGAAGTGGACTTGAACCAAAAAGCAGAAATGTTGCATATGTAATTTGCATGATTCAAAATAGATGTTTATCTCCCTGTTAACATGTCCGAAGAAGTTTGCTGCAAGCAAATAGAGAATAGGTTTCGGATCACATCCAATGGCAAAAATTAGTCTGAAACATTTACCAGCGGGGGTCGTATAGGATTTGGCAAGTCTTACCACCAACAAAGCCATGTGCCTTGGTCCTTAAGAAGAAAATTGTATATGAAACAATTTGAATATTTGAAGAGAAGCAGCGCTAGGAAAAAGATTGCAGAAAGAAAACCTCAAAAGGACAGACTAGAGAATATATATTACTGGTGACTCAGCCATATGGTGGAATGAAGAGACATCTAACAATGAATTACAAAACTTAGTATGGTGGAATGAATTATAGCCGATCTGCAAATCGTCCAAGAGAATTATAGGAGAATCATAATGCTTTCAGCTTCCGACCGAACATGTGTTAACAGCTCCCATTGAATATGAAAACAGAAGAGAAATAATGCTTAAAATTCATGCCTTACTGATTAGCCAGCACAAAACAAACTTATGCCAAATTAGACGTCATGCACAGATTAACTAGTCGGAGAGTAACATTCTGTATTAATTGGCTTTTGTTAATTCAAATAATAATTATTTAGGAACATAGTATTAATTGGTTATTTAAGGAAGTTCCGTGGTTCATAGTGTGGCCATTACTATTTTCTAAGAATTTTGAAGGCATATGCGCACATGTATTCAGCAAAACCGTTGGCCAAGTCCAAGACCTGGATTAACTTTTAATGAAGAATAGTTTTCAGTTACTGTCTCTATCATGTTGAATTTGATCAGGTGACTTTTCCCAAAAGCCTAAATTGTTGGGAAAGAGTCCAAATACTCCAGTATATATAATTGTTCTATTAGAGGAGACCAGAAAGACTCACAAAACATGGCAAACTGATGACTTTTCTAACATATCGCAAAAAGACAATACTTAATTATCTATTAACTAGTTCAGTGATGGTTTATGCATAGGTATGATTAAGCAAAAAATGACCATACATCTAATGATGGATGATGAAAATACATCCAACACAAATTTAATAATTCATATGGGTCGATTATAGAAGCAAAATGTAAACTAAAATAACTACTGGAAAAAAAAATTGAATACTGATTGTGTGCAACCATATCACTCCATGAATAGCGTTACTTGAAGGATCTAAATGATATCACAAATGCTAGGTATTTCCACAAAGTTGAGGGAAAAGATGGCAGGAACGTCATCATGAATATCAAAAGGTCAGGATTTTGGAACAGTGTCATATGGTTAAAGACTGTCCAAGATATTTATAAAAGCTCAAAAAGACATTTTAATTATCCAGTTCAAGTTCAAGAGATGAGATTTGATGTCCAATAGTTATCACAAAATATGTTTAATAAAAAGATTGCGATGAGGAAGATGAAATTGATTTCTTACTGCCAGAAAAGAAGTATCATTCCAGACAGCACGCTCCAATCTTCTCTTTGCCTTGCTTCCTAGAAATATGGGTTTCGTCTCTAATAGATTTAAATCCAGTAACACAGTGTTGCTTCCTGAGGTATCAGGGTTATACCGGGAGCGCACTGATCCTTTGAGATCATACACTCTTGAGACGTTCCTCCCAAAGAATAGATTCTCCATCACCATTACGTCTATTTTCAGTTCTCTTCCACCTTTTGAGTGTTTCACAGCTACCTATAAAATTTATGAAAAAAATTTCAATGGCGATTAACTTAACATCATACAAGAATGAACTGACGTATAATGGTAGAACCATAGCAGTTCCTGACCTGATAAATACCAAGTACTTTAGCAAGGCAGGTTGGACTACCAGAAGTAATGGACTGGGTCAAATACTTGAAGTATTGCGGAGCAAAATCCTCGAAAGAATCCAACTCTGTTTTGGTGATCTGCTTTATGATAAATCTCTCGTCCAATGATTTGGCAAAATAAACATTGCTTTTCCCACCTTGTGCACTCCATCTTTTGCAGCGACTTAAGGACCGTATATAATCCAATTCACTTGGGCAGCACTTCTTCCTCAGCGCATGAAACTGCTTTGCAAAGTAACACGTAACAGAAAATTTTGCCTTGTCCAAAGGAATTGAAAACTCATCATCAAAAGAAACCCTGAAATGTGTATCCTTAGGATCCAATAGATTTACTCGAGAAAATTGAGGCTCATCAGGTCGAACATCAGAATGATGAGATACCAAATTTGTACTCTGCATATTGCTGTTGCCATGGTGACCAATGCCATTCCTTTTCATCATCTTACTGAAGTCCTCAATTTCATCCAAACAAGATGTCACATATTCGCCATAGTCTTGGGAAGTCATAGCATAGGATATTATGCTGGAGGGTTCATCATCATAAACTGCAATAACAATATCATCAAGAGCACTTCGCGGCAGAAGTAACCGAGCCCCATCAGTCATTTTTTCCATAACTGAAGAAATATGTACAGCCGTGTTATTGAGCAGATTATCTAATTGAGTGACCCTTGGAGAACTTTGTGAGTAGGCCCTTCTCATGCTTGCAAGTGGATCTCTTGTCATGCTCGAAAGATCTCCAGAGGAATCAGATAATTTCACTGAAGGTAAATGCAATGAAGCTGGAAGGAAACCACTATGTACACTTTTCCGGAATCTTAGAGCAGAATCAAATGAATGAACTCTCAATGGGAACTTCACCCTCCTCAAGCATGCATTATCCATCAAAAGTCCATCTGCATCAGCTTCTGAACTGCATTTTGGTTGATCCATCACCACCTGACCAGAACCACTCCATGCCAAATCAATTTGTTCTGATAGACTAGAGGTGGTTGAAGTTGAGTTCTCCAAAACTGTGCTTCCAGTGTGACCAAGTATTCTAGTATCATCTGGATATTCATATTGATTAGAGACAAAATTAGAAGCCACTGAGCCTGTATAACCCTCAATGGATCCAATGGACAAATCCATGTCAACCATGCTGTTTGTATTACTATCCAAAATCTGCAAGCTAGGATCCTCATGCTGCTTCAGAAAACCTGATTTTTGAGGAACTCCAAACAAGGACAACTTTGAATCAACATCTAAGTTCCCAAAAGGTCCATCTTTCCACACTGCTTCCCTCCATTCTCTTAGATTGCTCTTAGATGAAAAAATTGGTGCTTCACTTATGGTACAACCTTTTTCTTTGGATATCGAGTCCAATGAATAGAGTTGACGATCCCACACATAAGAATCAAGTAGGAGTGCACGTTTTAACCGGTTAAGCTCTAAGATATCAACCATCAACTGAATGGCTTGAATATTTCCATCAGTAACTGGCTGAAGCAATGCCTATTACAACATAAGAAATTTTTTTCCATCATAAGCTGCTTGCCATCAAAAGATAAACTTACATAAGATTAAAGCACAATTGTGGTTGCACTTACATCATACTCATGCCTTTCTATTCTGAGCATATCTTTCAGCTTGATCACATGTCTATGGATGCTTGCCTTTAATGGTTCATCATCAGATATTGTAACCTTCCTCTCAATTGCATGAAGCACATCAGATATCTTGTGATGTAAGATATCTATTTTACTGGACATCTGTGGTAGCAAATCACAATCTATTACTAAGAAGTTATTATGATTATTGACAGAATGTAAAATAAAACACCATACCATAAGTGCCTCCTGCCTCAACCATTCTTGCCCAACATGGCAGGTGAAATCAAGAACTGAAGGTGGCAAGCAAACAGATAAAATATCTACAGGGGAATAGTGGAAAAAGGCAACCATGTTCCCGAATCTGCCATGGAAAAACAGAAGTGAAATGTCCATTGGAAGCAAATTAAAAAGACACTGAATTGTTCTTCTTTATACATACCCATAAAAACGTAGGCAGTCTCTCTGGAGAGAGTGACCACAGCTTGCAACACGATTAGCAGTTGCATGACTTGAAAAGCTAAGTTCCAAGAACTTCCCAAAAGAAAGACCCCATGCAGCATCGGACATGATAACTCTAGGTGCAGCAGGTGGAACTCCATCCTTATCCTTTTCACACTTAAGACACCTGTGCCACATCCATATCCTTTCATCGCATTCACCGGATAACTTCTTTACAGAAGGAAGTCGCCTCACCATAATTGAAAGGCTTCCCTGCTGGTGAGTATAACACCGAACATGGGCTTCTGTTGGCTCTTTACAGGAATGACAACAGAATTCCTGGTGATAATCAGATAAAATATAGCACGTCAGGAGATTGAAAGAAACAGTAGAATATGATAACATCTTCGACCAGAATAAATTACCTCGTCAAATAAGTCATCACGGAGATATCTACCCAATGGCTTATCAAAACTGCCATAAAATTTGATGCGAAAAAGTTGAGAACGTTCACAAACTCTGCTTTTCTTAATACAGCTGATCGATAAGGAAACCAATATGCTTTGATGAGTTTCAGCAGTGGAGAAGTAACCCTCAGTAGCTTCATTATTACAACTAATATCTGATCTTTTAGGTTCATCATCTGATCTAAGTCCATCAGTAGATAGATTGGTTTTTTCTTTAACGTATTGTTCAGGCAGTATGCCTTGTTGGTTGTTAACATCAGTAGATAAAGAGGGAACGCAAGTCTTCTCCTTGCATTGGAAAGCTGTAACTGAACCCCTTGATCTACAAAGGCAAACCTCCGTATTGGATTTAAAAGAAATAGCCCTGTTCTCCGGATATGAAACAGAGAAACCATCCATACGGTTATTGTGTTTAACCCATGAATGGTTTTTTTGTTGATCGGTACTATGAACCAATATTTTTTCATTGAAATTCATGACATCCGAGGATAAAGACAACCTCTCAATATCAAGTTTGTCGAATGGCCTATCTTTCTTAAGACTGTATCCAACACTTTGGTCATCAGAAGCAGCCATACTAGCAACAGGTAAAATAATGTTATCATCCACAATATGCTTCTTAGATGTAACTGAAGGCCCTACAGGCAGTTTAGGAAGGGAAGCACCCTCATCGGCTAGGAAGGAGGTCTCCAAAGACAGATGATAAGCTGCAAAGCTTGCATATCGAACGACATGCTTCAGCTTCTTCAATTCTTCTAGGCATGCACCCCTAAGAAGAACCTACATATAGTAGACTAAGTTGAGAGGACAAAAATTCTCAGAAGAAATATAGGTCAACAATAGGAGTACACTTATAATTACTATTATGCCATGGAAAAGACAAGTGATATCTTCAAGTTCAGCAAAGAAATACATATTAGAGCCCATACCTTGTACACTTCAGTATATCAAGGCACGAATATGTTAACAATATCTTTTGCAATCAGTAACACTTAAAACCAAGGTTCTAAGTAGGGCACCAACATAAAGAGTACCAATTTTTAAAAAATAAAATACTAAAATAAATATATATAACATATATTGAATTTTAGGATTGAAAAATTATATTATGAAAATTTTACTAGCAGTAGAAAAAAGTTAATATTGATCAACAATCAATACCATAGGTAAGAGATGATGTATTTCTCTAATCAAATCATGAGGATTTTTTTGCCATGTTTTAGGAAATTCTAAGTGTGTACTTACCTGAAATGCAACAGGTGCTGAGGTGTACCACTTGTACTCAGTGATTCATATCAATATCATGCAAATCGACTGAAACTGAATAATCCATGAACCAATCTACCGGCATACCAATAGTTACTGAACATACTAGGCCAGTACTCTTGGTCATAGAAGCAATTCTCTAGACAATAAGCTACAGGATTCAATACACGAGTTCATACATTGACTTGATTTCATTTTACTAGTAATTTGGTGTAGTAAGTAATAGTTGCTTTGCAGAGAAGACTCTTCTTCTTTTTGTTCTAGCTAATTGAAGAAATGGCACTTGCTGCTGAACAGTTTTAACTATAGCCTATCATGGTCTAGCTTGTTGCAAGTAAACCAAAAATATCATCATAAAGTCTGAACATCCTTTTATAGGCCAATGCCTTCATCATTTCATATCGGATCTAAAAGAGGTTTCCTTTTAAAGCACCATGCATCAGTAATATAAGGCAAAATAAATTAATATAAAGTCACTTCACCAGTGCAATAAGCTACCAGCATGCATTAGGTTTGCACTGGGTTCTTCATGAATTATAAAAAGTTCATGATTTTAATTGTCATGTTTTCAATAGATCAGGAATGTGACATATGAGGCTGATGTAGTCAATTAACTAAAGATAAATCAAGAACATGCCATTGAATTATAGATAAGCACATCAAAATCATAGTTACCGTGCATCCTAAGCGTCGTGGACAGCCTTCAAAAAACATCAAAGTTTTGCTGGACTTCTTCCCATGTTTGCAAGATGAGAATTCTTCATACACCTTTTCTATCCGAAACATTTCACAATGTCCTAACTTTGATGAAGACACATGATCAATAGATGAAACAATCTGAGCACCAGTACACCTTGATATCCTCTCTAATAGTGACTTCTTGACATTTAACACCAAAGATATCTCTTTTTTCCCTAAAAGATACTCTTGAGCATACGAAGATACACTTTTTTCAACAAGAAGAACATTGGGCCGAAGTGCCTCTATCTTGGAAAGAGCCATCTTCATGAAACTGGTTTCCTGCATAATATGAAAATGGAGTCAAAACTAAGTAACGGAGAAAAGGAGAGTATAGAAGCATGGCAAAGGCCAAGGCTATAACCTGCTCCAGTACAGCTCCAATCGATGCCAGTTCATTTGGAACTTTTTGATACTCTAATGCACCTCCCAACAGAAGCAACCTAGGGTTCTGATGCTGCGAAACCATGCGTTTATGTTTGACATTCTTAGTGCAAACTACTCCCTTTACTAGGGTACTGTTGAGTAATGACCACAATTAGTTTATCAGCTTTAAAGAGAAAAAAGAATGGCATGCTTATTGACTCTCCATTAGCAACCGTTGCAAAAGGTCATACCTATCAGTTGGCCTGCCTGATGCTATACACTTGACTTTCACATAGTCACCTGGATCCATGCTACCACCATGGCTAGTGTCTGGTTTGACAAAATTAGCGGCTTGCCATGCCAATGAAGAAATTACCTCCAGCCAATCTGGGCCCTCCAAATCACCTCCAGTATGGACACCTTCTCCCTTCAATAATTGTGATACAAGAGCTCTGAAATGTGCATGGACAGCATTCCTCAAAGCCTCCTTGTGTGATTCATTAGGCTTATCTTTGGTCTCCAAGTGATCACCGCTGAAGCTACAAGATCTAAAAAGCTTGGCTGACTCGCCATCATCTTCATCCTCATCAGTATATCCAAAGAAATTAGTTTCTATGTCATCTTGCTCATCCTCAGGGTAAGGAGGGCAAAAAATTAGATCACTTTCAAAATCAAAATGTTGTGTTGATTTTTGACTTCCTTGGTGATTGTATCCTGTGAGACTCTCTGAGGTGCAGTCGTTACTGTTAGACAACTCCTCATAGTCTACCCCATACTTTCTTGATCGACGCGGAGAATTTTGATCGTATAGGCCAGTCTTTCCCAGTTCAGGGCTAAGCAACCCTTGTTCAACAGGCATATAAGGGCTATCCAAAGGACTTGAATTCGCTGATCTGTAACAAGACAACTCATTCCCAGCACCTATGGAATCTACGTCAGAATAATCGTGAGAGAACAGACTAACTGGGGAAAAAAACTCCTTCCCCTCATCATCACCCTGTTCTTCTTCGTAAGTCCTGCAATCATAAGCAAACAGGACGAAACGAAATTAAATAAACTTATATGCATCATGGAGAAGGATCCAAAAGCTGAGGGACATTACCTGTACGTTGAACAACGAAGAGAGCGCGGAGAAGAGAATCGCCGTGGCTCTACCAATTGGCTGAGCCTTTCAGTGCCGGATCTGGAGAGAGGCGACTTCGGTGAGGCAAGGCTAATTTTGGCACTGACACTACTGCTCTGCCGCACTGCCTCCCAAGGCCCATTGTCACCTCGAAAGCAGAAGCTGCAGATAAGAGGCTGCCGCTCTGCTCGGTTCGGCATCGATGCAGCACCAAGCAAACACTTCCGGCATAGCAATCGGAAGCAGCTCCGGCACTGGTAGTCAAAGCCTGTTGCGGCCAAGCATTCACCGCACTCCAAACATATGCGAGGTTCACCGACGGCAGACATCAAAGATTCTGACAAGACGTCCGGAAGAACGTTCACCCAAGATCTGACCTTTTGTATCAGATCAGGAATCGGATAATTAACAACTCCCATAAACCGAAACTACTCTCAGTCCTAAAAAAAACCTAGCAGCTTCCCCTCCCCACCGTAATATTTTCCTTTGCCTGTAAAAGATCTCTCACAAACTCCAAGCAAGAGAGATCAAACAAAAACCAAAAATAGAAGTATTCCTTACGAAATTTTTTTTCCCAATCCCAAAAACCGATTGTAAAGCGCGAACCACCAGAAAGAAAAAGAAATTTTTTAAAAAAAACCACACCCCTCCGGAAGAGACCAAAACTTTCTCTAACCGGCGACCTGGCGGGTATTATATACAAGCAGCAGCAACGAGCTCACAGGATCGAGCCCGAACGCATCCAGCGTCCTCCAAATTCCAAATCGACGAGCCGCAAGCCGTCAGCCGATGCCCGATTGCTCCGCGGAGGCCCCAATCTGGTCTGCGACCATGAGAGCAAGGGGCCAAGCTGTTGGGGGCGGAGCGAGCTAGAGAAAGGGGAGGAGGAGGAGGCGGAGGGACAAGAGGAAGAGGAAGAGGGAGCGGGGGAAGACGAGGGCTCCATATCTTCCGGCAAGGCGTGCGGCGACGGGAGATCTCATCGTCGGCAAGGGAGCCAGGGCAAAATCGTCGGTCCTCCGGCTAAAATGAAGAAAGAAAAGAGAGAGAGAGAAGGAGATGGAAGGAACGGTGGCTTGTGGATTATATAGCCATAAAGCTCGAAGAAATGGAAAAGGAAGAAAAAAAAATTAAGGAAGAAGCAAAGTGATTTTGGTGGACGTTCGCAGTCCTTCCCTGCCTTCTTCTTCTCTGCCGTGGGTGGGAAGGAGGAGGAGGAGGAGGACGACGACGACGACGATGGACCGAGGCGAGAGGGATCAAAAACACAGGGGAGAGAAGAAGGGTAAATAAATGATATATATATATATATATATGTATATTAAAGAGATAGGGTTTGATTGCAACATATGCATAGACGTCAAGGATCAGGTAATAAATATTGACTACTGTGAAATATTCATTTTGGCCCTTATATTTTTATTTTTCAAAACCTTATCACTTTAACCCTTATATATTTTATAAATAAGGAGTGACGCATATTTACTTGATGAATCTTCTGTATGAAATCAAAATGTCTTTGGGAGTCAAATCGAAATAAGGTAAAAAGCTGTGGGGAAAAAATAAATAATAGGGTTAGAAAAAGGATAAAGTTTTGGAAAACTCGCTCACGCACGTTGATAGCATGAAGATAAAAATATCTTCTTCTTCGCTAATTCTCAATTTTATTTTTTTATTTTTTTAGCATGAAGATAAAAAATTTAATCCCACGCTAAAATGTTAGACTTCAAATTTTCTTCGCGTGCTAAAAGAAAAAATAATTTATATTTAATAAACTAATGTGACATTAAAAAAATTCTGATGTGGAATTTTTATATTATTTATATTTATAACCCACCACCATCTAAGAAATTTAACTAATAAAGAAAATAAAATATGAAACTTAAAACTTGGACCAACTTTATTAAATTAATAATTAATCCGAAACCCTAACCCGATTATATTCTCAATGAACGCCAATCATTCTAAATTTCTCCTCATGAGTAGAAACTTTCTGCATAAAAAATTCTGATCGGGCTTTTTTCTTTCTTCTTCTTAGACAACTTTTTTTTCTTTTTCATATCTTTCAGTATTTTAATAACATGGACCCAAACATCATCTTTTTCTTTATTTTCCTTAAATTTTCCACCTTCTTCCTTTTTTATAATAAAATTATTGAGGTTGGGGGATGGAGATTTTGATGGCACTTAACTTTAAAAATAATTATAGATATTACGTCACATCATATGTTTGTCCAACTTAACTGAAGAGATCAAAATAACACTTATAAATATCAAAGAAAAAAGAATTAAGGATTTAAGAGACCTACCAGGCACTAATAAAAAAATACCTATTATTTATTTATGATTTTTAGTGTGCTAATAAAAGTTGTTAGTCTGGACGATATTAAGTTGTACAAAAGTATAATAATTTAATTGAACTTAATGAATATAGAACTCAATTAATGAATTTTAAACTCAAGACCTCATAATCCTTTTTTATAGAATTTAATTATTCTAATTAGAGTTTAATTATTTTAATCGGAGGAAAGTATACAAAAATAAAATATAATTGATTAGATAAGATATTTAAGGAGATGTCTTTACAGATAAACTTGCTGGCCGGACCACACGGTGAGTCTGAGTCGATCCAATAGGAAGGAGAAAAAAAGCGAAGACTTCTGGGATCAGCTGGTGGCGCCGCCGCCGCCGCCCCGGACTCAAGAGTCACCTCCGCGTGAAGAGGTTGGGGGGGCATGCATGCATGCATTTAATCCCTCCTCCGTAAAATTTACTGCACCGCGACGGCCACGAGACGCCGACAGCTTCCCTGGACTGCCTGATTACTCGGTACGTAGTTTTAATTCCAACGCAGATTACTTCGTGAACTCGATACGTCCAGAAACCCTATTCACACGCGTAGCTTTCAGGCCACCCTACTTCATTAATCAGAGTCTGGAGATGGGGGAATTAAGCTCGATGTGATCAATTTGTCATGCACGTAGAGTGAGTCATTCATTTGGATCTTGTGATCTGGGATGATGCACGTCCAGCGTAGGGTGACGAGGACTGATGCCTACCTTTTCCCTTTAACAACTTCTTCTAATTTTGTTTTAAAAATGTTAAATGAAAGTTTTTTTTAAACTGTTATATGATTATATATGCAACCCGGATTTGAATAGCAGTTCATTTAATAAATCAAAAGTAGAGTTGGATGGCAACTTCGGCCGAAGACTTTGAAGTGATTCAACTTTAATTAAACACCTCGATCGGTGCGCTTCATACCCAACTTGATCATTCTCTCCTCTCTTTTTTCCTACTTGCCTTTTGTTTTTTTCGCCGCCATGGTTTTGATTCATATATTTAATAATATTATATCGACGCCAAATCCTGATCTCCTGCTCTATCTGATAAAAGACGACGTTCTTCGTGTGTTTTTTTTTTAAGCATGAAGAATTAAATGAAGCAAGATAAGTATAATAATTCACAATATATATATAGGCATATAAGGTTAGTCAAAATATTTGTCGTTTATAATGTTGTCTCTATGTTTTCTAACTATTTAATGATATCTAGGTAAATTGATTATTCAATTGCATTTTTATTTATCTAGTTTTTTAGATTAAAATATAAGTAGCTTGATACATATTTCATCCTAAATTTATTTTTAAAATTAATATAAAAATATTTTTAACTCCTACTATCACACCTTACTGCATCAGAGTTTTATCTATATTAAACTTGTGGTGATATTATTAGAATTTTTATTAATAAGGTACATTTTGTGTTGATCATACATCTTTATGATTATGGATCTAGTTATTGTGTCCTACTTAAGTCTATTATCGTATGTCTTAAATCTAAGTAAATTTAGTTCAAATGTATTCTCATCCTATGAGTTTGATACCTACTATGGATTTTTTTAAATTAAAATTCTCAAAAAAAACAAGGAAGAAAACTAAAATTAAGCCAAAAATGACGGCCTTCATCTTCACTGTTGACCTAAGAAGGAACCCAACTTTCCAACGGCAGGCACAGGCAGGAGGAGGAAAAATTTAAAGAGAGAGGTCAACTCATCCGCATGCATACGTACTCTCTCATTCCCAATTTTAATCCGCCATCCAATTAGAAAAAAGAAAGAAAAGAAATGAAGAGGACAGACAAAGAATGAGTCAGTAGCTACCTAACACACAGGAAAAAAGAAAAAAAAAAAAAAGGTATCATACACATCAGCACTGAGCTGGGAACATGTAGTTGGGACCCCCTCTCCTTCTACTTCCCTTTTGATTCATCACTCATTGCCTTCCTTCCTTCAAGTCCTTGTTTGGATAAACCCGGCATACTTGCCTTTTTGGTGGTCACCCACTGCACTCACTCACCACCCTCTCTCTCCCTCCTTAAGAAATAAAAATTAATTGACCACCAAACTTATCTTCTATGCTTTATTTTTTTTTTAAAATTATGCTACGGATTTTTAAAAACCACTTTAAGAAATTAATTTTTATAATTTTAACTAGTTGAGTGTGTATATATATTAAGATTAATAAAATAAATAGCATCAAAACAACACAAAATTATAAGAAATGTGAAAATGTTAAAAAGTGACTGACTTATTTTGTTTTTGTAAAAAATTGTCATCGTTAGATATGGGAATCCAAGCACGAACAACTCGGACGTATTTTTTTTGGGGGGGTTTTGTCGTCGGTTTAGACATGAAAACGGGATGGAAATTAAGATCCCGACGCATGATTTGACTCAAGGGTGGACCAAGAAGATCCATTTATTTGGATTCGAATTGTCGTGTGATATTTCATCCGTTTATGTCCAACATATTCCGTGTTGCAATCAGAATGAGCTGCATGGATTGACGTCCGAGGGTTTGTTAAGAAGTTAAACGTGAAAATTATGGCCCAATAACTGAGAGGGTTGGGGCGGCATGTTTTGGGGCCCAAAATTTATATCATCATTATTATATTTATTACTTTATAAGCAATCTAAAATATAATTTAAGATTTTTTAAATTGTCTATATAGATAAAATTTTAGACCTTCTATTATTATAATAACCATCAAGTGATATCAATTTATAATAAGTCTACCTTTAAAATAAAATATTTATCCACTCAACATCACTTCAAGTTTAACTCAAATTTTTAAAAATCTAACTTTTAAAAGTATATTAATAAAGTTACTAATAGATAGAGAGAAAAGATTACCTTATTAGTACCTATAAAACTCCTCCAACATTAAGTATATTAGACAATCAATGTTCAATTCTCTTATTACAGTCACCCTTACCAACTCTATTTTCTTTAATACTAATCATCTTCCTTTAAATATTAAAGTTGAAATCAAAGAACTTTTATAGGAGAGGTAACTATCTATTTGTTGAACTCATTATTAACATTGGTCAAAGAACCATTATGTACTATTATGAATTTAACCTATGTGATGCACCTCCTCACTTTAACAATATGTCACATATCTTAAATTGGAAAAATAAGTCTTCAATCCTGAGGGTGAAATGCACTGTGTAGGATTACCGAGTAATCTAAGATTTACTAGTTTGCAGATAGCACTTCCATCCCGTTGAAGCAGGGCTATGCTTCCATTTAAAAGATAAAAAGAAAGCTGAAAAGGACATGCAGTTGGCTTCCTCCCTTATTTATTTATCATCATGTGCTCTCTGTGAGGCATGCGATCAAGCTAATCCCCCCATCTTATCCACCTTATGCATGTTTATGTTTATCTCAAGTGAGTGATCATGCCCTCCAAATGGCATCCTCAAAAAAGAACCGACTTTTATTGGAGACACGAACCCTTTTTTCATACACAGGAAGAAAACTGAATAGCAGAAGCAGAGATAAGAAGGAAAGTTGGCGAGCTTTAAACCGAAGCTGGAGGAGCACTTTGAGATCAAACTTAACTTAATGCCCCCCCTCTTTCTCTTTAAAAAAAAAACAAAAGAGGAGAGAGAGAGAGAGCATCATGCCGAGGCACATCATGAGCGGCTCAATAGTTTTTACATGCTGATCATTTTAATGGTGGATTCAGTCCACCATTAAATTTAAGTGCCAGAAAAGTTAAGGGGCACCCAAGTAGTTGCCTTTCAAGGCTCACTCAAACAGGACACGTGCAGTTGTTTCTTTCCTCCTACTGAAGAGGCTTCTTCAAATCTATGAGTTTTGCTCACTGAAACAATCTTTTCCAGTTAGGTTTCCTGAACTATATATATACATAATACAAGTTGATCGAGCTTTATAAAAAGGCAGGGAGGCTTGTTTGCAGCATGCATACTTTTTCTTCCTTCCTATTAAGTTTAAATATTGTATCTTGTGCTTATACGTTTTTAGCTGATCTAAGATATCTGTATTTTGTAAAAATTCTTAAAAATGGTTGGCCCAGATGGCTAGCGATCAGTTATTTATTAATTGTGGAATCTAAGGATTAGTTAAATGTGGGTATTGGTGATCATAATGGGAATCTTAGAGCTCAAAAAAAGGATGGCCCCGGGATGCTCCCTCTCCCTTTCTACCTTCCGGAGTCAAATAAGCTTAGTTAAGCAGCAGTAGTGATGGCCTGCATCAAGTTCTTCTCTCAACTCAACATGCTTCGTTCAAGTTAATGCCGATGATAAGACACTACTTTTAAATAAACGTAAAGCATCAGCACTTGGTTACATATTACCGTGAAACATATCCCAGCATATGTATATGTTTGATTAATTAATTGATTGAAAGTAGATATTCGATCAGTTTGATCAGTTGGGGGGCGGCCGGAGGGGTTTCAGGTGTACGGGGACGCCGTACTTTGGCTTCAAGGTGAGCACATTGATCGGCGCATGGCGGTAGTTCCTGGAGATGGTGAAGCTGAAGCTGGAGAGGAGCATGGCGAGGACGATCTTGGCCTCCATCATGGCGTAGGCCTGGCCGACGCAGTTGCGAGGCCCCAGCGCGAACGGCAGGAAGTGCTGCCGCGTTTGGGCGAACGGCCTGCCGGCGGCGAACCTCTCTGGATTGAACTCGTGCGCGTCCTTCCCCCATATCTTCTCGTCGTGGTGGATCGCGAGGACGGGGATCCAAATCGAGACGCCCTTCGGAATGTGGAGGTCCCCCAGCTGTACGTCCTCGAACAGCATCCTCGGCAGCAGGCTCGCCGGCGGATACAGCCTCAGAGACTCGTTTATTATCATGTTTAACTGCAGATCGATCGATCCAACCAAGTTTTAGATGATGCCTCTCGCGGCGTGCTATTGAATCGTGTGAACGATTGCGCTTACCAGGGTGAGCTTGGAGAGCTTCTCGAATGAAGGCGGGTCGTCGCCGCAGACCTGCGCGACCTCAGCCCGGGCGCGCTCCTGCCACGGAGGGTTCGTCGCGAGGAGCATGACGGTCCACGTGAGGAGCAGCGCCGACGTCTCGTGCCCGGCGAAGAAGAAGGTCTTGCATTCGTCCATCACCAACTCGAGGCCGTGTCCCCCGTCGCCGCCCCTTCTCTCCTTCTTCTGCGCCTCCGACAGCAGCATGCCGAGGAGCCCCTTGCCGTACGAGGAGGTCCTCCCGATCTCGGCGCCGTCTCTGCTGCTCTGGATGATCTCCATCAGCAGCCGCTCCGCTTTCTCCTTGAGCTCCTTGATTTCCCTCCGGAAGCCACTCGGAAAGAACCTACGCGCAGGGCAGGGAGGAGCAATAATTAATTAAATCCTGCCGAAAAGAACACCGACAGCTTCCCCTTGGAAAAGAAGACAAGATTGGGGTGGGGGGGGGGGGGGGGGGAAGGATTGGAGAGAACACGTGGGGGCGAAATCGATCGATTTGACCCACCGATTGCCAGGAATCCACAAGTGGCAGCTTGATCGAGCAGTGAGGCTCTGCAGGCTTCCGAGAAGATGGAACATCTGCCTTCCTCTGTCGTAGCTCGTGTCGAACTCCGTCCGAGATATAATATCCCCGGCCAGCCGGGTCAGGTACCCTCCGATCTCCACCTCGCTGTCGCCGGTCGCCGCAACAGCATCCAGCAGCGATTCGATCATCTTCTTCGTGCAGTTCACCATGCAGCCGGCATCACCCTGCAGATCGCAACCACTACGTATAAAGTAAATAACCTGAACCGAGAACGATCGATGACGGTGACGCCGCCGACGCACCTTCAGTCGATCCGCCATGAATGCCGGACATACGACGCGCCGCTGGTGGAGCCAACGGTGGCCGTTCGCCATCAGCAGGCCCTGGCCGATCAAGTCCTTCGATCCTTCCTTCTGGAGCCACGAGCGGCCGGTGAGCTGCACGTACTTGGACGAGAGGAGCTCCTTGATCATGTCCGCGTCCGTCAAGCACAACCTCGGCTCACTTCCGTACCAGTAGATGAACCTCTTGCCTGCACACACGCATGCGGCAGCTCCATGATCCGTCTACGGACGGCATCCAACTTTCGCAGTGCAGAATTATAGGAGCACAAACCGTAGATTTGAGACCAGAGGACGTAATGGGGGAGGAGGCGGCCGACGAGGTCGTGGCTGATGGTCTCCATGTCGGCGGAGGTGGACTTCTTGAGGAGGACGGCGATGTCTTTGAGGTTTCCGAGGAGGAAGCGCGGCTGTGGGCCATCAATTCCCTGCTTCGCCATGGCCTTGCGGATGCGCTTGGGCTTCAGGTAGTAGCAGGAGATGGTGATCCATGCCGCCCTCGTGAAGAGGAAGAAGACAGCAGCGAGGCATAAGATTGCTGTTGGTATTAGGAAGCCCATGGGATCAGCTTAAGGAAGAGGGGGGATCACTGAGGAGAAGAAGCTGGTGTGAGCACTGATAAGACAGTCAGTAGCTTCCTTTATATAATAAACCTCATCATCAATGGAGTGCTCTTCTTTCAGCCAAACTTAAAACTAATGACTTGTTGAGAAATGGTTAGGGCTTTCGGAACAGTGATACAGTGATTGAGAAGGAGGGGATCTGCATGTATCACGCACTTGTAGACTCAAAAAAGTATAAAAAAGGTATTACTAAACGTTTGAGGGGAATAAATAGATTGGGATTAAAATTCAATAAAGGAGGCAAAGGAAACCAACAATTCTTGAGAATTTTCTAAAGTTAACATCTGACCAGGGATTCTGTTCATCGACTCAAACCCATTTGGGAAAACAGGAGGGCCATGAAGGCATTTGTTCTTCCACTGCAGCACCCCGAGAGGAAATCCCTTTTCTTTTTTTTTCCTTAAAAAAATAGAAGAAACTAATTGGAGATATGGAATATCTTAATTGGCATATCTAAAGCACCAACTCATGCAATTAATTAATATATCTTTTATACTACTATGAAATTATTACACAGTCTATATTTTTTGAATTTAAAAATATCATAAACTTTAATTAAATATTTTTTAAATTATAAAGTCTACTTCTCAGAGAGTCAGAAAAGAATAATCTTTTTTTTTAATATCAAAAACTTTTTATACGCTGACTATGAGACTAAATCAGAATAAGAAAAGAATAATCTTTATAATTTAAAATTTTTAAATGAAATATCTCTCGTATATTTGTATCTAAAAATTAACTGTAAAGATATACTCTCCTCTATTAATATATATGAAAAAAAGTGAATTTGCTTTTTTTCATAAATATGTATATTTGATTTTTTAAATATGAAATTAATTGGATTTGATGCAAAATGTCAAATTAATTGTGAAAGCAAAGTTGTGTACAATTACTTGCATAATCACGTGAATTTTAACCTACTTTCTTAATACCCACTTCCATAAGCTTTTTATTATTGTGGCTTCATTCGCCCATGGAGATTCCTAGCTGCTTTATGCCAAGGCCTAAGCTAGGCCCAAAATAACTTTTAGGCAGGTTGAAGTTGATGATTCATCTTTTATATATTATGAGATTTTGGAGAGTGTATAGAGTTTAATCATGTATGCAAGCACTAGATAAGAATTCAATCTAAGTTAAGTACTTTAGTATTATCTTCTTTTGTGATACTAATGTTAAAAGTAGATAAAGTATATGATCCTTTGATTAAAGTAATTATGTTTTATATAAGAGTTTATGAATTTAATACTCATCAATTAATAAGGTACAACAATAGGGGGTTTTATAAAGTTGAATCTTATTCCTTTCTATTTTTAGCTTTCATTGCAAATAATAAAGTTTTGATAAAGAAAAATAGAATTCATTCAACCTTATAAAATCTCTCAGGATACAACCTTATAAATCATGTTGAATTTTACCTAAATAAAAAGTATATATTTTGTGTATAATCAGAAGATTGAAATAGAATAGAATAGTTTATTTTATCTTGTACTAGATAGTTGCTTACCTTAAAATTTTATTTTAGGACATGCTGGCCTAACATCATCATGCTTTCTCATTTCATTCATCAGAAGCCTTTTGGATTTTATTCAATAAAAACGCTCCTTCAACTTAAAAAAGAAAAAGAAAAAGGAAAACTTTGATGGAGCCGGGATAACGATGAGCCCATGCTGCTTGCTCATCCATCCATAGCAGGTCAAATAATTTAAAACGCAGATATCATGCTATATGTATTAAAATGATCGAGATGGGAAATCGTAGGCGGCGATCGAACAAAAAGGTCCCCCTCATGGACGACGCCAATACCACTGCCAATTTATGTACAGCGACCAAATTTTTAGATCTACCTGCTTCATTTGGTGAAATGGTCACACCTTCTTCTGTGCGGATCCTCGCTTTGGATATTAATCCCCTCCTCTTAGATTGGATCTTGATATGAACCCCCACAGGATGGGCTCGACGTTGACGCCTCCATCTCTCTCGTCTTATTCCACAATTTGGCAAGCAGATCCATAAGGAGTTCTCTCCAGCAAAAGCGCTTCTCTTCTGAATCCTTTCTGAAAGCATGCACGTATTATTTACTTCTATCTTGTTAATTACTACTGCTCACGACTGACTTCAGGAGGAGAGTATCATTGTTCGGCAGTGATCGATCGATGAAGATATATCCGTTTCTGCAAACTGCATTCTTTTAGTACGCAGTGGATCAAGGAGAGGAGGAGGAGAATATGGCACTGTCGTGCAGCAAGCAGCTCGACGCAGGTCACCCATGGATGGATGTGCACTAATGAACAGCACAGGTAGTCCCCCTCTCTGCCCTCCGAGCCATCGTGGTTCTCCCTTTGCCCCTCCTCTCTTCCTCCTCTGATAGAGAAGCCCCTGCAAAGGTACAAGCAGCAAAAGTGCAGGACCACGGATATGTCATCCGCAAGGGGCCGCCGCGGCTGCCGTCGCATCTCCCTTCCCTTTCTTTCCCATTTCCGTCCACTTCTCCTACGGGGAGAGGAGGAGGAGGAGGCGGCCGGAGCAGCTAAAGGGATATACCAATCCATCGTAGAGTCAGACGGTGACGCTTGGGGACTCGTCCGAGGGGTCCAGTTGGAGACGAGGAATTATTTAGTTCTCGGTCCCCCCGCCGGAGACGCGCTCCGAGGGCGACCGGCTCCGGCGTGGGGCCTCGGCAGGAAATCCGCCCTCCGACCAATGGCCGAGCTGCAACGCGGATGGATTCGCCTCTTCCACCCAATGGCCTTGCGGATAAGGCCCGCGCCGGACCCCCCCGGCCGCTGCAAAAGCGCGCGCCTCCGTGGCCCCAAAGCGCATTTCCTTTGGCCCATGGCGCTGCTGCTTTATAAGCTTAGTCTCCTCCTTCGCGCCTCCCGCACCGCTGAAGCCCCCCTCTCTGTTAGATGTTGGTGATGAGCCACCTAGAGAAGCAGCAGTCGGCCGCGGCGGCGGAGGAAGCATCCGCTGCAGTGGCGGGGAAGACCGCCAGGCCGTGCGATGGATGCGCTCGTCGGCGCGCGCGATGGTACTGCGTGGCGGACGATGCTTTCCTCTGCCCGAGCTGTGACTCCTCCGTCCACTCCGCCAATCCGCTCGCCCGGCGCCACCATCGCCTTCGTGTCAAAAGTTCGTCGCCATCCGTTGAGCCCCAGCTGGATGCGGATGAGCCGGGCGTCCCATCCTGGCTCCGCGGATTCAAGCGCAAGGCGCGGACCCCCCGCCCGCACCGGCACCTGAAGACGGCGGCACGGCCGACGAACGTGCCGGAGCTGGTCGAGACGTCAGCGGACGAGACCGGGGACGAGGAGCAGCAGCAGCTTCTCTATTGTGTCCCGGTGTTCGACCCTGCCATCGTGGAATTCCCCTCTCCTCTGTCGCTCTCCGGCGACGAGGCGAAGCCGGCGACGTTAATGGAGTCGACAGAGTCCACTCCGGAGTCCGCCTCCGCCATCGTCGACGCCGCGAATCGGCTGGCTTCCCTCCTCCCGTCGGACATGGAGCTGGCGGAGTTCGCGGCCAACATGGAGAGCCTCCTCGGCAGTGGTCTCGACGGAGGTGACGATGCGTTCTCAATGGAAAAGCTCGGGCTGGTGCACGCGTTGGAGGACGACAACAACGTCCTCAGCTACTGCGCCTTGGACGATTCCGCCGGCCGCTTCAAGACGGAGCAGTTGGACGATGCAGAGCACTGCCGGATCGACCTCGAGATCAACATGACGAGGGAAACGCTGGAACTGGACTTTCATTTGCCAGGGTCTTCGTCGACGGCCGAAGAGGACGATTTGGACGAAGAAAAGATGAAAGTGACGAAGCAACAACAGGAAGACGCGACAAAGCAAGCCAAGCTGCGGCTCAACTATGAGGCGGTCATCTCCGCCTGGTCGAGCCATGGCTCCTCGCCGTGGACCGGCGGCGAACGGCCGCAGATTAACCTGGACAACTGCATTTGGACCGACTACATGGTAATTAATTAGCAAATCAACATGAATCAGGCCATCACTTAATTTTGCGCTCAACTTAATTCTAAAACTCGACCTCCGGACGTACGTGATAAAGGTCATGTGGGCGGAAGGAGTGGGGGAAGGAGGAGCAATTCCGGGACCCAGGCATGGCGGCGACGCAGGAGGGAGGCACGCCGACGTGGGGAGGCGAGCGAGGGTGACGAGGTACCGGGAGAAGCGGCGGACGAGGCTGTTCGCGAAGAAGATACGGTACGAGGTGCGGAAGCTGAACGCAGAGAAGCGACCAAGGATGAAGGGACGGTTCGTCAAGCGAGCTCCCGGCCTGCTGCACTGATGATGATGAACAACCTGAGCTGCTGCTGCTGCTGCTTCTCAATCAGCTTAATTTTTGTAGTCCCCTATGATTTTGACGTTGGGACGCATAACAATTTCAACTCTTCCTTCTCTAATTAATCCTAGTGCTAAAAATGGGATTGCAAGGATCGACGCTAGCTAATGAACTAGTTATATACTAAACATAATAAAACTCAACTATAATTGCAGGCCTTGGAATCGATTGCCAGATGGGCTCGTTTCGAACAGGCCTATATATATAAATATTCATATTCAAGCATAAGCTTCAAAAAAAAAAAGGAGGACAAGAAGAATAATGATCATGGGGTCTCCTTTAATTAACGCATCATGCCTCCCTGCATCACCGGCGGCTGCATCGTTCCTCTTCCTCCCGCCCCCATCCTTTGCACGTTGAGATGCCACCCTACAGGAAACTTGTCCTCCTCATTCCACTCGATCATTCGGTAGATGTGTATATAAATCAAGTTGGGTTAAGTATCAATTAGGAGACCTAGAGCCATGTCGAATCCCCGGTTCTGGAGCTCTCTGTACTCCTGGCAGAGAGCGCAGGGTTCGCACAGCAGGTGAACGCAGCAGTCGCAGAAGGGTGACTCCGGCAAGCCGTAGAGCGACCTCACCTTCGTCCGGTAGAACCACGAGTAGATCCACTGCAACCCCGAAAGCCCCAATATCAACGCGTACAGCGCCCCGCTCGCTCCGCACGCTGCCAAAATTTAAGCCCCAGTGTCAATGCATCAAAACATTTATCGAAATATATAACATCGATCGGCGACGCACAGGAGGAGCCCCTGTCGGCGATCTCCGCGACCCGGCCGAACGTAATGCACGGGCACCAGCACGTCACGCAACCTGCGCAGAGAAAGAAACCAAAGCGATCAACGACGAGGAGCGGACGGCGGCCGGCGACGTCGTCCTCCGAACGAGATGACGATCGGAGAATCTTACAGCTGCCGAAGTCCTCCACGCAGTCGCAGAGGCCTGTCGACCACACCTCCGCGCTCATCCGAGCGCCACCGTAAGTATGGGGAGCGATGGGAACCACCGGCACCGGCGGTGGCGCCGGCGCCGGCACCGATGTCGTCGGGGTCGCGGCCTCACCGAACCTCTTGGGATCATGCATTATTGTTTGAAAGAGGAGTTGGAGGGAGATTTCAGAGGGAGTAGAATGTTTAATTGTCTGAAGGAACGTGATACAAGGAAGGAAGCACTATAAATATCGGTGGCCGACGAATGCATTGACCAGGCTAATTTATTACTTCGCCACAGAATTTGGTAGGGATTGATATATATATATAATATAATATAATATAAAAGATAGAGAGTTTACTGTAAGTAGTACATATATAAACCTTAGAGTAGACACACTCCTATTCTGTATATTTATTACTCAATATCCTATATCATCATAATACTAAATTAACAATGTGGTTTGTATGTCCATTGGAGAAGAAGAAGTTCATGATCTGCTAATAATGAGTTAGGTAGGATAAAGAGCAGGTTTTTACGGCATCATTCCATAACTGAAAAGAATACACAGAGACTGATGGGGTTGATTCTAGTCATTCATTACAATTTCCTGTGCAGCTAACAAATCGGACAGTAAGTATTACACTGCATCTCAATCACTGACTTCACATGCAAAGTTTTTTTTGTCACTCTTGAGGGGCAAGCCAAGTTCAACCAAACTGAGGGTCCACCTCCTCCTGGTCCTGAAAAAAATTAGCTAGCTAGCTCAGTCTGGATTCCCCGGGTGGATCATAAGATCCAAAAGATGAACAAGTGTGCTCTGAGAGGGCAAAAAAACTTGGACCGAAAGGCAGTTATTTCCCACCTAACAATGCAGCAGATATATGTGCTCGGAAGAGGGCATGCAGCGAGATGGAGGAGATAAGGAGAGCCAGCTGATGCGGCCAAAGAAGCAAAGCGCCATTACTGCTGGCAACTGCCATTCTCAGGGATTCCTTGGAGTAGCATTTAAGCCTTTCCCCTTTGTTCTGGATCCACCCAACTTCAATGACCATCCCACAAGCCTTCTTCTTCGTCTTTTTCCTCTTATGAGCTTCTCTCTGTTTACTCCCTTCTCCCCCGGAGTGGAGTGGTCTCCAGTGGTGAAAAATATTTGACAGGAGGAGAACGAGCATGCTCTCGGCTCCGAAGCTTCTCTCCCTGCTGATCCTGATCACTGTCTCCACCTTCATCCTCATGAACTCCGAGTTCATGGCTTCACCTTGGCCTCCGGATGAGAGAAGCAGCACTCCGCAGGTCCAAGTTGAGGCGACGTCGGGAGAAGACAATGCCGGTGGAGGCTTCGGAACTCGGCTGCTCACCAGATTCAGGTTGCTCCTTGGCATGAAGAATCCCGGCCGAAGACCAAAGCATGAGAGAACAGTCTACCGCTCTCCGGCTCGATCGCCATCTCCATCACCAGCTCCAGCTCCATCTCGTGCTGGCGGAGCTCAAATCAAAGCTCACGTCCTCCATGCTCTGCCGGTGCAACCCCGGCACCAGATTGCGCCGGTCCAGAGCCTGGCCTACGGCAGTGGGAGCGGAACAAGGGAAATGCACCGCAGGATCGCTCTGGTGGCCGCCGGGGCAGCCACCGCCGGCGCGGCCCTGATCATTGTCCTCGGCGTCGTGGTAGCTCTGCTCTGCAAGAGATCTCGGAGGAGCAGGTCCAAGAAGGTATCAGAGAGGCTGATGCTGCTCTCCAGCCGGAGACCGATCTTTCAACCACCCTCCGCCGCGACCAACAAGGTGAGCTTCGATCCCGGCTCCGACCCGTTTTATCTCGATTCTTTTGCCAAATACCTGGACAGCGACTGCGGTCCTTACCGGGCATCTCAACTCAAGAACGTGAGCTCAGTTGAATCCATGTCTAACAATGGGGATCCCTTGAAGTGTGAGTCGGACAATGTGAGCTGCTTGGATGAGGAAAAAAGGCCTGAAGAGGAGGAACCCTTGTCGTCCGACGACTACGACGACGAGTCGTTCCACTCCGTGGCTTCTCATCCTCTGCATCTTACCACCGTCGTAAGTTCATCGGAGGAAACATTAAGTCGTGCCTCGGAGAATTGCTCTCTGATTAGTTCCTACAGATCTGCTTCGCCTAATCTTCAAGAAGCAAATCCTTCTCCAAAGACCTTTGTGATTCCACAGAAGGTGTCTGCCCCCACGCATTCCTTTCTCTGCTCTTCTTCGCAGAGTTCTCGAGGAAGAAGATTTCAGGTTGCAGATCGACCTAGCACTGGGCATGAGGCCTTCGCGCTCGGTTATGTCGGCAGTGGTAAACCTCGGAGTCCCCAAAGTAGTGGATCATCTGCTAAAGCATCCTCTGCTTGTACAGCAGAAACACCATCCGCTACCTCCAAGACTGCAGCAGAAGAACCAATTCATTCTCCAATACCAAAAACACCACCCCCGCCGCCGCCGCCGCCGCCGCCGCCGCCGCCGCCACCACCACCACCACCACCACCACCACCACCTCCACCGCCACCTCCACCAACTGTCAGACCACCTTCACTCTTTAAGAGCTGCAGTTCCGGCCATCCTCCGCCGCCGCCGCCGTGGTCCATTCAGGCCATTACGCCTACTGGAAAAGATGGCACTCCACTGCCCAAGTTGAAACCTCTGCACTGGGACAAAGTGAGGGCTGCGCCAGATCGCTCGATGGTATGGGACAAGCTAAGATCGAGCTCATTCGAGTAAGAAACATCCCCGATTCTTCTTCCGTTCCTTTGAGGGATGAGAGGAAGTACTAATGGGATAAGTGAAACTTTAAACAGGTTTGACGAGAAGAAGATCGAATCACTCTTCGGGTACAACCTGCGCAGCTCAGCCAAGATCGAAGAGGCAAAGAGCAAGACACCGTCTCCCAGCAAGCACGTCATGGAGCACAATCGGCTGCAGAACATCACCATACTGATGAAGGCCTTGAACGCGAGCGCCGAGCAAGTTTGCGATGCTCTGATGCAAGGTAGAAGGACATGAAAAAAAAAATATAGCGAAGCAAGTAGCAACTCGACCGTAAGAATTGTCGCTTTATCTCATTTTAACAGGGCAAAAAACCTTCTGGTTGGATTCCTCTTTCAGGTGAAGGATTGACTGCGCAGCAACTGGAAGCACTGGTGAAGATGGCACCAATGAAGGAAGAAGAAGGGAAGCTCTCCAACTTTGGTGGCAACATCGATGAACTTGATCCAGCAGAGAAGTTGATAAAGGAAGTGATATGCATACCCCTTGCGTTCTCAAGGAGCGAAGTCATGCTCTACAAGGAAACGTTTGACGATGAAGTTACCCATTTGAGGAATTCCTTTGCGATAATTGAAGTAGGGCGTATTATGCATTTAGATTCTTTTTTCTTTGATCAGAAACGATTCAGCCGATGCTAATTTATCTCATCTTCTTGAACACAGGAAGCTTGCAAAGAGCTGAGATCAAGCAGGCTTTTCTTGAGGCTACTGGAAGCCGTTCTCAAAACTGGAAATAGGATGAACGTTGGGACGATTCGAGGAGGCGCAAGAGCCTTCAAACTCGATGCTCTCCTGAAACTGGCCGACGTTAAAGGAACGGATGGGAAGACCACCTTGCTGCACTTCGTCGTGCAGGAAATAGCTCGATTAGAAGGCGCGAATGAGGCGGAGTCGGAGACGATGAAGACGGCAGAGAGACACAACTCGGAAGAAAAAGGCGATGAGGATTACAAGGTAATGAGTCTGAAACTTGTTTCTGGTTTGAGCTCCGAGCTCTGCAACGTGAAGAAGACGGCCACCATCGATTTGGATGTCCTGGTGAGCTCGGTGACGAATCTGTCGACCGGGCTGTGTCAGCTAAGAAAACTAGTGGAAGAAGATTTAATCGTCGACCAAGGAAGCCAGAGATTCGTGCATCGTATGAGATCCTTTCTGAGTGCTGCTGAGAAGATGGTGGAAGAGATGAAGGATAAGGAAAACCAAGTCTTGCTTCAGGTCAGAAACATCACGGAGTATTATCATGGGAATGTAAGCAAGGAGGAGGCAAATCCACTTCTAATCTTCGTGATCGTGAGGGACTTTCTTGGTTTGCTAGATCGGGTATGTAAAGAGGTGGGTAAGTCAAAGACGGCTCATCAGCAACTTCCAATTCAGCTACTTCCATTGGATAGAAGGGGCTGCCATATTTCTTCCTGCTGAACCATTTCCTCTTTCAGATTGCAACCAACTGTAGAAAGTCTGTATCTGTTCCTTTTTGTGTGAAAAATGTTGAGACGAGTAGGTTAATCCTGAACATAAATTTTTTTGAAGTCTATGTTTTTTTTTTTTGCTTTCCTGGTGATTGATTGTTTTAAGTTTTAATTTTTTTTTGGGTTAGAGGTATTGACAGCCACAATGAATTGTAAAATTATTTCCAAAGGAATCTGATAACACTAACCTGGAAACCAAAAATAATACAATCGTATTTTTACCGTTTTCATTTGGATAAATTTAGTTGGTTTTAATACTGAGGGTAAAAGCCTGGAGTTTGGTTTGTTGCAATGTAATATTTTGTTCGTGTACCTCCAACTCAACCTTTTTTGATTTAATTGACCACACAAGGTTAATGATCAGCTCTAATGCTAATATGTAATTTACAAATAATAATTTTTTTAACCAAATGAAGGAATTATGAATTTTCAGCTGTCAATGACCATTGAATTTTAAAAAAATGAGCTTGTTTTCAAGGGAAGAATGAGGACTATCAATTATTTATTTATTTTGGTATCGCATGCTGCACCTTATTAAAACAATTATCTTTAAGACATTAATTAGAATCTTTTTGGAATTTAAGAAATGTACTCTGATAATTTTTCATGCCCTAATTACTAGAGAGCTTTTACATATGTTAATGTTCAAAGTGTGAAAACAAAGGAAGCACAAAAAGCAGCGAGTAAAAAATAAATTTTATCCTAAGTATTGATAAAACCTCTAACACCAATCGTCCATGGCTCGGATACCGACCGCTCTAACACCAATTGCAAGTGCTCAATATTTTTCTTTTGATTGAACTTTTGGTACTATTCTACCACTCATCTTATTGAGGCTAGTTATCCTTTAGTATCTATGTTATGCTATATGCAGCACTGCAGTGCATCCTAGAGTATAATGATACACTTCAAGAATTTTAGAAGTGTGGAGTGTGACACATAATCAAAACTAAGATCATCACATCAATCACTCGGCAAAATGCAAACAAAAGAAATTAAAAAAGATCCAAATTAGGTACAGTAATTCTTTATTATAGTAAATGGCACAAATTAAATCTACTACAATAAACACTTAAACACTTGCTTATTATTTTCTTTTATTTTATTCACTATTAATTTAACCCTTATTCTATGGCAACAGTTATTGCATAGTTTTCACATTCTCGTTCAATGCATCGATCACCACATCCTTCACCTGTTCATCAAATAAAATCACATCATCATTAGGATATGAAAATTATGTACCAAACTTCAAGAGTATACAGTTAGTTGCACGTACCGAAAGATTTGTTCACATTGATGTTATTGACAAATAAGCAATGGTAATTTAATTTTAGTTGTTCTTTCTAAATATCTTTACCTTATTGTGATAAAAACTAATAATTCACAGCAGTCTTTGCAACATATTTACAGCATTGCTCACTGCGTGAATCAACATCTTCTTTACCTGTTTATCAGGAAAAAAAAAACACAAAATCATTAAGAAAGAAGAACGAATACCAGCTGAAGACTGTATCACCAGTTACATATGTCGTGATCAAAGATTAATTATAGTAAAAGATAAGGTATTAATTATAGTAACAAGTTTATTTCATTGTTACCATATATCTAATATTTCATTAATTAGAGTTTACTTTATTTTATTCAATTAATCTAATAAGTATTCCACATAATTATGGTTTCTTCTATTCACGTGTAGATTTGGAATTGTATCTGTGCATTCATTCTCAATTTCATTATCGTACTTTAACTTTACTATAAATTGAGAGAGATCAAATTAAAGCATCCCAACTTCTCTTTTCCATTCTACTTCTGTTCTTCATCAATTTTGACATGCTCTCAAGCCCAATCAGATTTCTGTCTCCTTGTTTTCGTTCTTTGATATTTCTTCGCATTCCTAAGCCCCTCATTGCATAAACTATGATTGCTCTTCGAGGCCTTGATGCATCATAAAATAATTGCTCTTCATTTTCATCTTTACGGTAGTTACAATTCAGGAGAGTGCTCTTTATCTTTAGGTAGGTTTAATTATGATTGAGGTAATTGCTCTTCATCTTTATATTGTCTTTATCCTCAAGGTATTTTAACCTGGTGGGTAATTGCTAACTTCTCATCTTATCATCATCATTATAGTTATCGCCAACTCTTCATTTTATTTTTATCTTAATAGCATGCTACAACTAAATTTTAGTTGGAATCAGATTCTAACCAATATTAACTCATACCAAATATATCTTAAGGAGGTTATTGCTACCTTCTCATATTATCTTTGTCTCAAGGATCATTACATCTTACCTTTATTTTTAAGGACATGATCATAGGTTATTGCTAATTTTTCATCTTATCTTTATCATCATTATCATCTTATCTTCATGTCCTAGTTTTCCATACACTTAAATGGTATTTGTAAATTCATTAATAATTTAATTATATTTTTTGTTTTCATGGGTCTTAGAACCTCCAATCTTTGGTGCAGAAGAAGTTTGATTTATGCTAACGTGCCTTGGATGATCCACATTCCAGGTCAAACGCTGATGAGAGCCCCCCAACCTATTCATAATGACACAATTATCTAGGGCACGCGCTAAGAGACATGGATCTATGCTGAGCTAATAGCTCATCATGTGGGCTGGGAAGAACCTACTTAACTCTTACTATTCTAACCGATTAAAAGGTATGCTCCTGGTTGGAAAAATTATGTTCTATACAGGCTGTGAGTTTAAAACTCACCAAGTTCAATTAAAAAATATTTAGTTCGCTAAATCATATTACCTTCTTAAACCCATTGCAGTTCAACTCTACCATGTAAAGACATTGTTCCATAAACAAAAAATTAAAAGCTGTAATGTTACATATGAAAATTATTTCACTTAGATATTCCAAAGAGATTAACGATAGCAATTTCTCCTACTTGAATGAGATACTGAGAATCAAAGAAAGTTAAACTATGGTAGTTTATTTTCTTCTTTTCCAAATTGATTGTTACTTTTTGTGAACCAAGCTATTACATTTCTTCTTTTTTGTTTGTTTGCCCCACCTCTTCCTCAAATTCTAAAAAAGAAAAGCGTAAAGTATAAGAGCTGATGTCATAGCAAAAGATACCAATTACAGGATTAAGCAATCGAAATAAACTTGCTAAAACCGTGTAAATAAATTGCATAGAACATACCTCTAGTTTGTCTTCTTTAGATCTGTGGTTCTTAGGAAGTAATCTAATTTCCTCGGTCAGCCGGATGCACTCGTTGACATTTTCAGGAGACACAAAATCAAGTGCAATCTTGGTACAAGACTGAAAAAGGAAAGGCGTTGATTGATCAAAAACTAATAATTATACTCGACTACTTAAACAAAATTTTCATGAATATAAAATTATTTATAAACAGGTTAGTTACCTTCAAATTCCTCACTTGGTGAGGACATCCGGCAGGTACCAGAACTGCCTCACCAAGATGTTGAACAAATGTCCAAGGTTCGATTCCTGAAGCATGTGAAACGTTCGGGTAAATACACAAACACAAAACGAAAAAAAAATCCAAACAATATAAGATTATAAGGATAGAGCAACTAACCAAATTCCTGCTTGAGCTTTATTTTGTGTTTCCTGGTGAGATAGAAGGATGAATCATGGATTGGGCTGAAAACCTGTTCCCAACAGGAGAAATAAGTAATTTTATTTTGACATAATTGAAGGGGAAAAAGTTACTTCACCCAAAAACCTAATTTGATACAAAAAAAATCAGATTTCTGATACTTTGGATTGGTTAACAGGTTCAGATTCAGGATTCCAACCAAATACACCTATTTGGTATAAACATGACCAAACTTGAGTCAACTTGATTTAATAGATTTGGATCAAAATTTGGCTCGAACATTTACCCAACATATGAAACTCATTTTACCAGATCCAAGTTTAAAATAATGTTTTACTCGTTAAACTGATTTGGATCTGGGTTTGAGTGAACTTTTTAAGAGCCTTCCGAAGCAGGTTTGTAGTTACACTGTTTTTTATCCAACATGCTCTTCAAAATATTGATAGAGAAGTAGGAATAACTAACCTGCTCAACTGGAGAACAATAGACATGCCGAAATTCTTTTGAATGCTTATTAAGGTACGCTTCTAAACGAGGGATGTCCTCTCTCCTAAATACATCCCATAAAGCACCTCCATCGTTGGTTAAACTGTTAGGACCATCAGCAGCTGGAGCTATAGCAAAATCAGTTGTTTCATCCTGACTCATTTCGCTATCTTCAGCATGGACGCCGTGAAGCTCCATAGAATCTTGAGCTCTGTGTCTTCTCTTTAAAATTTTTACTGCAGATCTTTGCTCCCGGGAAAGTTCAACTTCAGCAGTATGCACTAATATATTAACCTGGTTACAGAAGCATCAAAATTTAAATAAGCTAAACAAGGTTGGTCTTATACAAGCATATGAAGGTGGCAAGTGAGTGGGTCGATAAGAAGAGCACATATATAACATGCATCAGCATATTCAAAATGTGATACATATGCGGTCTCTTTCTATATGCAAAGATTTAGATAAAACAAATTCATCATTTTATGATATTTTCTAGCAGATTCAAACATATAACATCCTACTAGGTATCAATAGGAACATGCTGAATAGTTAAAGTCTTAAATATCAAATGAAAGTCCGTGCCAAGCACTCAAGAAAGTAATGAGCATAGAAACATGAAAATTATCTGAAAAAGGGATCTCCATTTTGGGTCCTCACTGAAAAGAGCCGAGATTTTAAGCTTTTACCATAAAAAGTATTATATAAGGATCCTTTTCAAAATCAGAAAAGAGCCGAGACTTTTAAGATTTTCTTTAAAAAATTACTAAAAATTCAAAACGATATTTTTAGGGTCGTTATATATTTTGAGCATTTGAAATCTTTTTGAGGTTGTTAACAATCTAAAGCCTTTTTTTCATTGAAGAATTTAAGGCTCAACCATCCTTACTAACAATTAATCTTTTAATATATTATTAGTAATTTATGAGACACATCAGCAATCTTACTGCATCTGATACGTCATAGTGAAGCTTGGTTACTGAATCTCCCCTGCCAAGCTCTTCTGCAGTTCCATATGCAATGTAGGATTTTGGCCCCACATCCAACTTTATAAAATCCTTGGGAAGTACAGAAGCAACATTTAATGGGCCTTCATGTGGATTTGTATATACTTGAAAGGGCAACAAGTTAATATACTCAACCCCATGGCTCGGTAACAATTCCTCAAAACTATTGGAAGGTGGCCAATCCTTCAGTTTGAGCATTTCAGGCCAAGAATTCTTGTACATTCTCCCTTCCACATATCCTTTGAAAAATTGTTCAGTATCAATTTCGACCTAAATCATCAAACACATAATCAAAATTGATTATGAAATATATAGTGAAACTGAAAACATAATTCAGATTAAAAGCATAACAAAGTGTTGGATGTTCAACAGCCAAATTTGTAAGCCCTACATCCACTGAACTAGTTGCAATGCCAAGTAAAAATAAAATATCCTGGTATTCATGTTCAAGTTTGCTGGTGTTTGATCAAACAAACTTTAGAAAATAACTCGGTGAAGATCTAGAACTGTTTGACTGATTCATTGGACCACGTTTTCAAAAATATTATGAGTTCATAGTAACACAACAAAATTTTCACCATAGAACAAAAAGTTTATATAGAGGAGGTCAGTCCTTTATCAGCTCCTTTATGATAGACTGATTTGACGTTAGAAAAAATGAACGAGTTATATTCTAAGTAAATAAATGATTTATATTAGCCTTTCAAAGAGAGACTCTAAACAGACCCTTCTATAGATTTTTGTTGATCATATAATTGTTAAACTTGGAGGCGAAAGGAAGAAAAGAATATGAGGTAATATCTTATAAGAACTAACCTCACAGCAAGCCAAACAATCAATGGCCTGCAAAAATCCAGAATCACTATTATTTTGACACAATGTACTCCACATGTAAGATGGCTCCCAGATCAATCGTGTTCCATCAAGCACTCCTCTAACGATTACAGGTTCTCCACGGACCCAGTGCCTCTGAAAGTGCCCGATATCTTCCAGTTCAATATCACTTGCAGATGGACAATATAAGTAATTATCTGTAGAATTCTTTCTGAAAGCTGCTATCCTTGAATTCTTAGTTCCAGAACATGCACAAATTCTCTTAATGCTCCCGATAGCATCATGTTGCTGAAAAATACCAATACTTTCAATTAGCTTCTCTGCTTGTGCTTCCAGATTAACCAAAATTCCTTTAGGAAACAAAGCGTTCAATTCAAGATGAGAAACACCACCACACCCACCAATTGATGTTGGAGGGCATGAAATGATCCCTCTTGTATCAGCTTTCCAGATAGTGGGACTATCAGCATAACTGATCTGCTTATCATTTTCTAGATTAACAGTCTCCTGTGGCTCTCCACCGTGCATGTATTCTTGTCCTCTGTTCAGAAAAGGAAACTTCATTTCCTTAAAAGAAACTCGAAGGCTATTTTCCTGGATCTCCTGACAGCATTGGAGGCACAATTCATACGAACAAATTGAACAACTTCTGTGAAGGTCGACGATGGAAGTTCTACAACAGTCACTATTACCAAATAATAAAAGATTAGACATTTATTTGAAAAGATTAAGAGCTCAAAGCAAGACTCAACTAGAAACCTTGCTATCAAAAGAAACACCCTTCCTCCTACTTGATGGACAGAATCTAGACAAATTGTCAGTGGAAGAGTTTATTACCATAATATTCGTTCATCATTTCTGATATCCACACACTTTAGTTCCAAGTTTTGCAATCTACATCCTGTTTAGTAGTTCCAATTAGTATAATATTAATGAAATATAGACATTTTATGTTCTGAGATTTGGCACCTTGTATCTTTGCCTCCATCCTCATCTCCACAAGTTGCTCCTTGTTCAGTTGTTTCAACAAAGGCAGCAAGCGGTGCAAAACGTAACCAGCATGCTTAATTTTGCTTAGATTCCCTGAATTATTCCAAGAAATCTGCACCTCAATCAAGCATATATTATTTCCCAAAAGAAGATCACTTCAATGAACATAAGTTCGGTACAAGATTCTAATAACCTTCTCCTCCAGTTTAATTTAATGATCATTTTGGAAAACATGATAGCATGAAAGTACAATGAATGAAGATTTGGAGCAACCTGATGTTTCAAATATTTAGTTAAGTTAACATTAAAATATGATGGTTTTCTCTCGCCAAAGAGGGCCTTCCTATTGTCTTAAATGTGCAAAAGTTGGGCTTTGATTATAATTATCATTTCACATATTTAAATCATCAACTCAACCAAATCTGAAGGATGTCAACCTTCAGAGAAAAAAAAAATCAATGTCCAGAAATATATGTCCATCAATACAGCAGTTGAAGTATTGTTATAAAATTTTGTGCTACAAATACATTCATCATTTTCTCCCTATTAATGGAAAAAAACTACAAATATGAATATGAACCAAAAAAAAAAGGCACAAACCTGCAAATATCTTCCACGAGTGTGAAGGCAGTCGAGGCAATTGCATCTTCCTAGACAGAATGGGCATGCTTTTGCAATTACATTCTTAGGCATGTCAGGATACCTAGAAAGAAACAAGAAACTTTTATAAACAAAAAAACAACGGATGCAAATTCTTATTAGAGCTGACAAGATCAAAGAAAACAATGGAGAGCAAATAGAATTGATCATCCTACCAAAGCTGGACGCAAGAAACACAGTAGCTCTTTCTTCTGCAAGTGGAACACGTGATGACCAAATTTCGCGGCTCCCTGCACTGGTGGCACCTCTTCCTCGAAGACTAATCAAGCAAAAAAATCCCAGTTCTAGAAAATCGCATACAACAAGCTTCCAACCGGGAGATCACAAGAAATCGATAATTGGCTCACCATTGGAAATCCCTTTACTTCACCCACATTTTCATACGCACCATGTGCTCACTCTTCGAAAGGGCCGCAGCAGCGGCGGCAGCTGTGGCAGCATCGAGGACGGCCAGATTCTCGCAGCCACCAATTGGAGACCTCCTGGAACGATCGGACCTCTCTTCGTCAGGGCTACCGCTCGTGCCCCTCACCGTTGCCGTTCTTCATGCTCGACATCTCCATCGGCGATCCGGTTGACTGCCAGGAGGCATCGAAGAGGAGGACCAGGAGAGGTGACAACTCTGTTCTTCTCATCGCCATCTACAAATTGGGAAACAAGACCTGACAAAATATCTTTTTTTACATCCAAATCCGTGCAAGTCGGAAAGCAAACGGCATATTTGGAAGCAGCTGCGCTGCCAGGTTGCAGACCACGTGTGCTGGTGGTTCTGCTTTCAACCTAAACCTAACGGCCCGGCCCATGGACGGCAGGATGAGCGCAACCGCGGATGAACCATAAATTTTTTTTATAAATATAATTGCTTGAATAATTAGTTAATTTCTGCTGAAGTTTACAAAGTTAATTATAATTAATCTTATAATTAACTCTTCACATCTTAAAAATAAAATATAAATTAAAGACTCATTAAATTTAAAACAAATTATTATTTTTTAAAAAAATATATCACTGAGATTATTAAAAAATATTGATTAATTTGTAAAAATAATAAATATTGAAAATACTTGCAGAACTCCTATTTATTAGGGTTTTAGGTGGAGCAGGAGCGCCGCCGCTGAAGCAGATCTCTTCCTTTAGGGTTTTTGGTTACAGCGACCCCGACAAACCTCTCTCTCTTTCTCACACACACAAGTGCGGAATAGAATCGATTGATCCCGGGAGGAGAAGATGGCAGCAGGCGGCGGGGGCCAGGCGGCGGTGTCATTTCTGACGAACTTGGCGCGGGCGGCGATCGGGCTCGGCGTGGGAGCTTCCCTGTTGAACGCCTCCCTCTACAACGTGGACGGCGGCCAGCGGGCGGTGCTCTTCGACCGGTTCCGTGGTGTGCTGCCGGAGACGGCCGGGGAGGGCACCCACTTCCTCGTCCCCTGGCTGCAGAAACCATACATCTTCGACATCCGCACCCGCCCCCACTCCTTCAGCTCCAAGTCCGGCACCAAGGACCTTCAGATGGTCAACCTCACCCTCCGTATCCTCTCCCGTCCTGATGTCCCTCATCTCCCCACCATCTTCACCTCCCTCGGTACGGAGTACGACAACAAGGTTCTCCCTTCCATCGCCAACGAGGTGCTTAAGTCCGTCGTCGCCCAGTTCAATGCCGACCAGCTGCTCACCGATCGGCCCCATGTCTCCGCGCTCGTTCGCGACGCCCTCGTGCGCCGTGCTCGCGATTTTAACATCGTCCTCGACGACGTCGCCATCACCGAGCTCTCTTACGGGCACGAGTTCTCCACGGCCGTAGAGAAGAAGCAGGTCGCCCAGCAGGAGGCGGAGCGCTCCAAGTTCCTGGTCGCCCGCGCCGAGCAAGAGCGACGTGCCGCTGTTATCCGCGCTGAGGGTGAGAGCGAAGCCGCCAAGCTTATCTCCGATGCCACCGCTGCTGCTGGTATTGGCATGCTGGAGCTCCGCCGCATTGAGGCCGCCCGTGAGATCGCCAGCACCCTCTCCAGGACGCCCAACGTTGTGTACCTCCCTGGAGGGAACAATATGCTTCTTGGAATCAATCCTACCCGGTAAAGGTGGCATTTTTCCCTTCCTGTTCTGTCCTTTTTCCTTCTCAGGGTAATGCTCTATGTTCAGTTCTTTTGGTTCTAAGAGTTTATAACTCTTGGCATCTTGCCTCGCTCTGCAACATAGCAGAAACACTGATGCTCGATTATGAAAGAGTTCTTTGTCTTTCACTTTTTGGATGTATGAACCATGATAAATCTTTAATAATTTATAGGGTAACGTTGAATATTTGTGATCTACGTATGGTTGGAATTCTGGAGTATTCCATGAACTAGATGTTTAGTAACCTGTTTTGCTGTGGGTTATGAAGAATTATTTGTGTTTAACTATGTGCAAACTTGATCCAATGTTCTAGCCCAGTTCTAATTTTATTGATCTGAAACAAAAGTAACCTGGGTTTTATTATTTTATTTTATTTGCTTAGTTAAGGACGAACAAACAAATGCTAATTCCTTGAATGATAACTAAAATTGAAGATGACAGATGCCTAATATCATGTTTTACTCGAAACATTGCAATTTCTATATGCTTTATCAATTTTATATTCGCATTTTGATGTTATCTATCCAGTTACTTGGGAAATCACATAGGAAGAATTCCTAAGAATAGTTTTCTTCCTTCATTCATAATAGGAATAGGAAGGATTCCTTAGAATAGCTTTCTTCCTTCATTCATACTAGGAAGACACTTATTGTTAATTGGATCGTTTAATGTTCTTAGTTATTTTGACCAGTTTTACCTAATTGCTAAGACACCTGAATGTGATTCAATAATGGTGTGTAATGTATCTGTCTCTCTGAACGTATGTGAAGAGTACCTAGTATCAGAATTTAAAATTTATGAATGATATTAGCTTGATTAGTTGTTTATTTTGGTGGAGAGGATCTTCATGATATTAATGATTATATCCCTGCTCACTCATTTATGCTTATTGGAGAACTCTAAGAAGGCTATGGCAATATGCCTATGTTAACAGAATAGCTGATAAGGGACCAAATCATGTAACCTTCTCAATCTAAACTGGAATGTGCATTTTTCAAGAGAACCTTAAGACAGAATAATAGGCGCAAAGGGATCCATTCACCACATGCGTATGCTTTTGGGTTGCTGATCCTTGAGATTTAAATTGGCCTTGATGCAAATGTTGTAAACTCTTGTACTATTCAGGTGTATGCTGTAGGATGAATGCATTTCATATAGTCTAATTCATTATTCTGCATCACCGTTGCCATCCATGGTTTTAATAGGCAGGATAAGTTTAGTAACTTTGGTTGTAGAAAAAAATAAAATGTTTTCATCAACTAAATGAAGCCTTAGTATCTTGGATGATCTTCCTTTTGTATAGGAAAACGAGTGCTAGTAAAGGGACTTGAGAGTACATTTTTCCTGGCCCAAATATCATCTGAGTGATAGAACTGACGAAATTACGTGTATTTGTCGACCTTCTTTCGTGGCGAATCTTGCTGCCTGTAGCTCCTGTTGTTCAAGGAATTCAAATGACTAATGTATTCTAACCTGTTGTGCTCTAAATGTTCTTCTGTTGTACCTATCTCTATTCAAGTGTTCACTTTATCTTCCTTCCAATAAGGACTCTCTGACCTGATCAAATTTTATTTACATCCTGTTATGCTGCAAATATTATTCAATGAGTTACATATTGCTGGTAATTTCGTGATGCTGAATGATTGATACTGAACAATTTTTTCATTTTGTTTTGGCTGAACTTCTGCTCCTATTTGAGTTGTTTCCTTCTCGACTACGTTGAACTGTTCCCTTGATAAACTAAACTGCACAAAGAAAATATGCTCAACAACTAAACAAAAACTAAGCACATTTAAAAAATTGTTTCAAATTAATTCACCAGTCAACCAATTCGATTTCGTGTATGTGAACATGAAATCGCCGAGATGGTCGCATGCCTTGTTTCCTTCTCTCATTTACCAAGTCCAAATTAATAAAAGAAAAATGAAGTTACACGCCAAATTATCCTTTTATATATCTTCCTCTGACCAAAACCTTCAACCTTGTTATGAAAACGTGCATTATTCTGTCTGCTTCAAGGACTTCCATGTCGACGTCTCTCTCTCTCTCTCAACCTGTTCCGGTTGCTGAACTACTACTATATTAGAATTTAAATCACCAAAAAGTCCAAAACCATAAGTCAGTGCTAACTTGTTGATCCAATCTTTGGTTAAAAATTTTTGTTTTCTAAAAGCGATCGGGGAACTTAACCAGCTGATTAGGGTTTTTTTTTCTTTACTTCTAAGTATTGTAACCTTACCAGCAGTTAAGAACAGCTTTTGCTTGAAGAAGCAAGCTTTTTTAGTTATATGAATTTTTGGTTTCAAATTGGTAAAAGATGATTATTTAAAGTGATTTGTTTTGGACTCTATAATCAATCCAGTTTCGCTCTAAACAATCATATCTGCGAAGGAATGTTGCCTCCTGGACAAAGTCGCAAACAACAACTGCAGTTTCATCATTCATGCGATTGATTACAAGTCATTTACGCAGAGTTAAGTTCAAAAAGAAAACATTTCAACGTCACGCCAGAACTTCTCTTTATTCAATTTTTTGCAGCTGAAATGATGAACTCACTTCCAGGAGGATTAATAGCGGACAAGTATTATTATCATTCCTAAATAGAAAGACCGAAAAAAAAGCCTTCTATTCCTGACATCAAAATCTCCTAAATCAAGCCTCCAAAGTAACCTCTAAGATTTAAGAAGGAAGAAGAAGAAAAAAGAGAGAGGAACAGATCGGATCGATTCCAAATTCCGTCCGGAGAACGAACAAGCACTACTGATTTATTTCTACTTCTCCCCCACCGATATGATGGATTGGCCGGCGAGCCCCAGCCGCGACCTCGAGAGCTGCCTGTTGAGGTCCCGGAGCACCGGCCTGGTCTTCACCTGCAGATCCTCCACCTTCTCGTCCTCCTGCTTTATCTTCCTGATCTGGCTGTGGATCAGCGCCGCCTGCTGCCGACCGTCTCCCCTCGCCCACTGCTCCCAGCCCTCCATGGCTCTCCACAAGGAGAAGAAACGAGAAGACAATAATTATTATGTATTCCCGGATCGCCGATATGTATATATACACACACGCACGCACGAGCTTCCTCGCCTTTGTTTTTCTTCCTTGTATGTGCTTGTGTTCTTGGTTGGATAGAGAGTTGGGTTTAGAAAAAAAGGCTTGATTCCTATTTATATGGGGCGATGACTACGTGCGTGGGGGGCGGATGAGAGTTGGAAAGTATCGTAATCTGAACGATGAATGATGGAGAGGAAAAAATTTATTCTGTAAATTTGTATTAATGAATAAATATGGATGTTTATCTTCTGGGTTTTCGGAGGATTCGAAGGAGGGCCGGCTCGAATCGTCAACGAAGAAGATGATGATGATGGTGGCGGGTGACACCTGGGAAGCGTGGAGGAATCAAAGCCTTCGGGTTTTGAGTTGCAGGGTCAAATGGATAATAGGAAGGAGCTGTGCATTGAAAGTTTCCTTGGGGGGTTTTTTTTTTTAAGGGGCGATGCACGCTGACCGGGCGAGGCGACCGCGTGTTCGAAAAAACGAGTTGGGAAGGCAGACGACTCGGGATTGTGAACCAAGAACATTTTTGTTTATTTAACAATCAAAAAAGTTTGTGATTTCATTTTTTGTAAAAAAGAATTATTAATATCGAGAGAAGTGCGCATCCGGGGAATCGAACCCCGGTCAGTACCGTGGGAGGGTACTATGATACCGCTACACCAGATGCGCTACGTTTAGATCATCGTGATGAAAAAAATAACACCAGTGTCTGAATACACGATGCGGCCAACGGATTCAACCATTTGGCACGTTGTTGTGAGGAGCCCAGCCCAGCCCATTTTGCTTATATATGATATTTTAAAAAAAAATATAATTAACTAAGTCAGAATTTACTAATATCTGCATCAACACCTTCTAATCATCACTGGAAGAATTAATATACACGCGCACGTACAGAAGTTGCCAAAATATATTTGATTTTTTTAAAATCAATGTTTTTAATAAGATCTGGTTAATAAGTGTTGGTTAATTAATTTTGTCATTATTTAATCTACAACTTGACCGAATTTGGAATTTTTTTTTTTTTTTGCACCGTTCATTTATTTGATCACATACCGTGCGGACTGCGTTAAGATAAAAAAAAAGAAGCAATCATTAGATTAATTAAAATCTTCAACGTATCCGTTGGCGAGAAAAAGTCCCGTTGTGTGCATGGCCCTCCCCCTCTTCCCCGCTCCGGAAGTCCCCGGCAAGCCCACGAGCAGATTCCCTCACCTCATTCCGAGGCACCCACTGCTGTCCCCCTTCGTGCCTTGCAGGCCACTGCTGCATCTTGCTAATTATTGACTATTAAATTGCTCTCTTTTACGAGCGAAAGCTCTTCACCTCTCGCTCGGTAAAACATCAAGACCAAGGTGTTAAAAAAAAAATGGATTAATGGCCTTCGATAGTAAAAGACAGACATAGTAAATTGGCAGGAGGACTGAATTAATTTCTCCCATCAATGCGGCGAAGAACTACTTTTACGGCCTTCCTTCCTCCTCTCCTCCAGTCCCGCCGATCAAGAGGGATTTCTCCTCGGCGTGTAAAGCTGTCCTCCCGCGTCTGCCGGATGCCGTACACTTAACCATGCAGGCGCGCCGGCTGCCACGATCCGACGGTCGATGTGTTTCTCGCATGCAGAAAAACAATATGCGGACGAGATACTTTTCCATCAGTTTCGTCCGATTCTCTGGAATTTTTTTTAATATATTTATTTTAACCCTCCAATTTCTTTATGTAAAATTTAGGGCTCCGGTTATTGTTAAGCCTTCAACGATATTTCCATGAGACGCAACGCCCAGTAAATGGCTTATTTTGTCGAGAATGTTTTATTTTTGCATCAATTTAACCCCCTAATTTACTTTATTTCATTTTTAATTTAACCCCCTAATTTTATTTATTTCAAATATAGGGCTCCGGTGATTGTTAAGGCTTAAACAATATTTAATATAACGGCTAGTAAACAACGGCTTATTCGATGGAAAATGCTTTAATCGTTTTACCGATTTAACCCCCTAATTTAATTTACTTCAAAAATAGGCCTTCGGCTATCGAGAACCCTAGTAGTAAATGGCTTATTCGTTATGAATTTATTTAATTTTTTTATCACACGAGCATAAAAATTAGAAGGACCAAGTTGATAAAACCTAAATTTTACAGGGCTAATCGGACAACTGTCCACCGTCCGGATCCGGGGCCCGCTTAATTACCCAGCGTGCGTCCAAACGTTCGACTCCGCTCGGTGGGTCCCGCTTCCCCGACCGGGGGGTTCAGAGGGGAAAAATGGATCCGCTGCAGCGCTCCGATCCCGCGGACGTCGCCGCACACGTGATATCTGACACGTGGCTAATATGCGGCGAAGATGATGCTATTTCGATGGGTGGTGCAAAGGTACCAAACAGCGGATCCGTAGACCGGTCCCAACGTCGACGACCCCCGGCTGGCAATAGGAGTACGTGGCTGGGCCCCACACTGTCGTCGTGTTCGCCCCCGTTCACATGAACGCTACTTCCCCCCACTCCCCACTGTTGTCCGCTCCCACCGTTATAAAGAGGCGTTCGCCTGCGCTCCTCCCCAGCTCGCCCTTTCTCCCTTTTCGCTCCTTTTGAGAGACACAGGTCCGGCGAGAGCTCACAAAGGAGGTCTCTTTTCTTTTCATTCCCTAATCTCATGCTCTGTTTGACGCAGCAGAGCATGGGGCTCCTCCTCCCACTTTGCTCCCTCCTGCTCCTCCTCTTCTCCTCCGCTTCAGGTACTGCGCAAAGCGAGCTCGGTCGCCGTCGATCTCTTTTTCAACGGTTGCTAAATGAGCGTCTGATTGTGTCCTTTTGTCTGGTATTTGCGGTGTAGATGCAGGATATATCGGCGTGAACTATGGCCGGGTGGCGAACAACCTTCCGCCGGCGACAAAGGTGGCGGAGCTCATGAAGGCCAACGGCATTGGCCATGTGAAGCTCTACGACGCCGACCCGGCCGTCCTGCGCGCGTTCGCCGGCACCGGCATCAAGGTGGTGGTGACGATCCCCAACGAGATCCTTGCGACCACCGCCGCCCGCCCGGCCTTCGCCCTCGCCTGGGTGCAGCGCAATATCGCTGCCTACTACCCTTCAACCCAGATCCACGCCGTCGCGGTGGGAAACGAGGTGTTCGTCTACCCTCGCAACCTCACCACCTTCCTCGTCCCGGCCATGCAGAACGTCCACGCTGCCTTGACCCGCCTCCACCTCGACAGCGACATCAAGATCTCTTCTCCCATCGCCCTCACCGCCCTCCAAAACTCATATCCGTCCTCCGCCGGCTGCTTCCGACCCGAGCTAGTTGAGGTGGTCATGCGGCCGATGCTCGAGTTCCTCCGCCAAACCGGCTCTTACCTCACGGTTAATGCCTACCCGTTCTTCGCTTATGAGGCCAATGCCGACGTGATCTCCCTCGACTACGCCCTCTTCCGCCCGAATGCCGGCGTGGTCGACTCTGGGAACGGGCTCCGCTACTACAGCCTCTTGGACGCTCAAATCGACGCCGTCTTCGCCGCCATGTCGGCCCTCAAGTACGACGATATCAAGATCGTCGTCTCTGAGACAGGTTGGCCCTCCAAGGGCGACGCTGACGAGAAGGGCGCGGCCACAGAGAACGCGGCGGCGTACAACGGGAACCTGATCAGGCGGGTCTTGTCGGGCAATGCCGGGACGCCGTTCCGGCCCCAGGCCGACATGGACGTCTACCTCTTCGCGCTCTTCAACGAGAACCAGAAGCCCGGGCCGACCTCGGAGAGGAACTACGGGATGTTCTTCCCCAACGAGGAGAAGGTCTACGACGTCGAGTTCACTCTCGGCCGGAGCAGCAGCGGAGGACGGCTGAGGTGGGAGGAGGACAGAGGAAGGCCATCAAACGGCGGCAGCAGCTCCGCTTCGCCTGCCGCGTCGGGGACGGTGCGGGCGACGTCGACGGGGGAGACCTGGTGCGTGGCGAACGTGATGGTGGGGAAGGAGCGGCTGCAGAAGGCGCTGGACTTCGCCTGCGGGTCGGGCGTGGCGAACTGCCAGCAGATCCAGCCGGGGGCGGCGTGCTTCGAGCCCAACACCGTGGAGGCGCACGCGTCCCACGCCTTCAACAGCTACTACCAGAAGCAGGGCCGCGCCGGCGGCTCCTGCGACTTCGCAGGCGCCGCCTACGTCGTCTCCCAGTCACCCAGTGAGTCCCCTCCCTCCCCTCCTGCCCTAATCCATCTCCTTCACCGAAATCTACGGTGAGGATTAATGCTGCCAAAAGCGGTTCAGAGAAGGACGATGTGACGTGACCGCTCACATCCTCTGTCCTTCATCTTTATTTCATTTTACATCAGAATAGTCCTTATAGATCAAGATTCTTGGAATGAATCATTTTATCTTGTTTTCTTGTGTGGTTTAGTAAAAAGTTAAAAATTTTATTTATCTTAATTCACCCTTCTATGCTGTTCCGTGGTGCAGAGATTGGGAATTGCGCGCTTCCGTCGGGAGCCTGATGCTGCAGAAATAGTAGGGGGGAGGGCATATCACGAGAAAGAACAGGGGATAAATGGGGGAGGAAGTAGGTGGGAAGCATTTTTACTCTCTTTTCCTTTTAGCTTTCAATGGTAAAACTATTGAATCATTGAAACCTGTAACATAGCACGTGAAGGGGGGCTGGGCTGTGCCTGCCCGGTTTGGTTGACTCTTTGTTCTCTTTTACTCTTCTTTTTTTGCTAGTGGAGGAGTATAATAATTCTTACGTTCTGCCGTTGGATTCTCTTCGTTCATCCCCATCATTTTTTGGTTGATTCGAACTGGAAGTAAAGTTTTCATTTTGCAGCAGCAGTAATGCTTTGCATCAGGCTTCGTGATTTGAGTGCAGGGTGGGTGGGCGCTTGAATCCGAGCAGTAGAAGCCGCCCTGCCACCTCATAATGTTTGGTTGATTCCTGCATGTGCCACATGCAATGGGGGAGGAGATAATTTGCAGGAGCAGGTTGTGACGTCCATGTGAGCGAAGGAAAAGTGGATTTGATGCTGGAAAAGGTTAGCGAGACTCGGTGGGTGGAAAGAGCCAGAAAAAGAGAGGCTGCAGCGGGGGTCAAAACTATTCAAGCTTGCTATCATTACTGGGTGAAATTTTTGCCTCACTGGTCTTTTAGATCTGCAATCAATAGCTTATTAATAGCTCTTTCAGAAGGATGTGCACATAGCTCCTTTATTAAAGCAGTATTTCCAACCGTCACAGGAGAACATGTAATGATTTCATTTCCCCTTGATTTAACTCAAATGTATCCTCCTCAACTTGTGCTGCATGCTGACCATTTCTATTAGCTGATGAAGTTTATTTCTTTAGTGGACATTTGGGAAGGGTCAGAAATTGACTTAAAATCAACTTCTTGTTATTAGAACATTCCCTTCTAGATTAGATAAGCACTAGTTTGATTGGAGAATTTGGGAGTGATCATCCTATATCCACTTGATTAGAGATCTTGTACTTAATTATTGGAGTAGGTCGAAAAACAACCTTGATTCTTCTATATCAAGCATACCATAAACTTGTCTACTATAAAGCTGGTTGAACCAGTCTACTGCCTTACCAATCTTAAAATCTATATTGCTAATAAATTGTAGTTAACTTGTATTGTGATATGTGTTTATGGCTCTAAATTAATCTGCTAATTGCTTCATTTTCTAGTGTTGTTTATTAGTTTAGCAGTAAAAAATTAGTACTTTAAAATATTTCATTAGATTAAGTTTGGAATTCAACCCCATTTCCCCACGAACCATCCAAAGCTCAATTTTATTTTTTAAAATAAATATCTACTGAATCTCGAAAATATGTTATTTATAAAATGTTATCGTATATTATTACTCTAGCAATATTGAATATATATATATATATGTTAAATTTTAATATATAACATATGTTAATTTTTAAGTATTAAACTCATAACTCCCGTGAAAAATAAATTAAAGAAATTTATTTTAATCAAAGGAGCATGAAATAAGAAATGTATCACTTTTTTCAAATTTTTTATAATGATGGTTTATTAATATATATAAATATGGTTTCCTTCTTTTTCACGTTTTAATAATATGGTGACCAAGAGGCAGAGGCAGCGACTCCTTTATCGCCGTTGATTTTGCTGGTTAATAATTAATACGATCCAATCTGATCCGTCCAAATCGCTCCTCCAGTCGCAAGCTCAACTCCGAGGCAGCGGGGTCGATCAAACGATGGCGAGCGGTGAGCTCATCGTGTGTGCATTATGTGCCGGATTCATTTGCTTCCCGATGGGATTCTCCACCACATAAAACGGCTCCACAAGTCGATGCACTCACGGTGATCCCGATGGAAACCCTCGCCTTCGGCACGCGTACCGGGCACGGCCTGCCGGCGTCAGATCGGTTCTTGATCTGCCGGAGGGGGAGGACACCGGTGGCGAGGAGGACTCCGGCGGTGAAGAGGACGCTGCAAAGGCCCTCATCTTCCTCTCCCTTTGGCGATGCCTCTCCCGAGTTTGTCAATTCCGTGCAGCGCCCGCATCCGTCGTCCTTAATCCTCACTAGAAGCCCTATCCTTTACCCTGTTTCCGGCCTCCGGCTCCTTCACCCCCTTAATTGTAGTGCGCATGGTCATGCCGATCTCGGTGATGATCACCACGGCCACCACCATCACGACAGCCACCATGGCCATGACGGCGAGCACGACCACGATCATCATCAGCACCACCACCACCACCACCACCACCATGGTCATGGGCATGGGGGAGATGGGGAACCAAACAAAGTTCAGAAGGTTATCCTCCGCTTTGCCCAAGCCATTGGGTGGGCGGACCTGGCGGATCTCCTCCGGGAACACCTACAGCTGTGCTGCTGCTCTATGGCATTACTTCTTCTCGCTGCTGCCTGTCCATATTTGCTGCCTATCCGCGCGGTCAAACCTTTGCAGAATGCTCTTATCGCAGTCGCCTTTCCTCTTGTTGGGGTAATCCTACAATATTGCCTATCTTATTTCCTGCTCTCTCTCCTTAATTCTCGCATTTCGATCTTCCCTCGTGAATGAATTTGTATCCATGATCACTTTTGGAAGAATTGGGAGATTCTGAATAGTGAACCGCAGCACTTGGATCGTTCAACCTCCCCAATCTATTTGTTTTTTTAATAATTCCTGGCGAATCAGTGTAAGAAAAAAATTAAAATAAAAGAAGCACTGCAAACATCATACTATAATTAGCATGTAAACTAAAGCTGAAATATAGTTAAATTGTCCCACGTACTTTGTGCTACCTTCCATGGAAGCTAGTATTTCTCTTTTGGAAGCTTAATATATGTAATAGTGTGTCCTGGAATATTAATTTCATTAACTAGCAAATTTAGCATCATCAAACAATTTTCACTAAGATACTTTATTAGGTTTACTATGAAAGTTGTTATTATCTTATGTATATTTTGTCAATAAAATTCTCTATGATGTATCTTATTCAGCACAACCTTGTGCGTTCTTACTCTACTCCTTTTTAAGTAGCAGTTTTTAGTGCTAATAGTGTAATTTGATTAAATTGTCATGAGTATTTTATTGTTGCGGATGTCTAAAAGGTCTTATGTATTCTACTTTCTAGGTTTCAGCAGCACTTGATGCTATTATGACCATTGCTTATGGAACAGTAAACATTCATGTGCTCATGGCACTTGCAGCCTTTGCTTCAGTATTCATGGGGAACTCATTAGAAGGTGGCCTGCTCCTTGCAATGTTTAACCTGGCTCATATTGGTAATATACTTGGTTTAACTAATTAGCTCACAGTTTAGAATTTATAATAAAGGAAGCTTAAATAGATGGTGAATTTGAATTTTGATTACTCCATTTTGTGTGCAGCTGAGGAGTATTTTAGTAGCCGATCAATGATAGATGTCAAGGAGCTCAAGGAAAACTATCCAGATTATGCACTACTATTAGAAGTAAATGGCATTGCGCCTCCTCAATTTACGAAATTAGATTACACTAAAGTTCCAGTTTGTGACCTTGAAGTGGGTTCGTATTTACTGGTCAGGGCTGGTGAGGTTTGTTCCAAATCTTTGATACTTTTTTGCTGCATTTTTTGAGGATTTTTATTTAAAAAATTATGATGCTCCTTTTGTATGTTTCTTTCAAGTGCTTGCGTATTTGTCTTAAAAGGTTAATGTATTTTTATCTATATCATCTACTATTCATAGCCGCTTCCTTGTTTAGATAAGTGATTAACTCTGCATCGTTCTGCCCTTGTGCGTCAATAGACAATCCCACTTTTTTTTTGAACTAGATAGACAATGCCACTGTGTTAATCATCTTTATATTTGTAACACACTATAATTTTAAGAGTAATACTGACTGTCATAGTGTGATTTATAAAAAAAAACTCACAGTGATGGGCTGAGGGCCTTATTGGCATTCATTGGTTTGTCGTATCAGGTCCATGTTTGGTTAACTTTGACATAAACCATGATAGCAGTCCATCTGCACATCTTTCAGATTGCTGGAATGCATTTAGTACACACTACAAAGGTCCTTGTTTTCTGGTTAAAACATATGATCATGCTATTTGGTTCTTTAAGTCTTTCATTGGCAATTTTTGTTATGAATATTTACAAAAAAATCTATAATGACTTTATTTCTCATAATGCGATACAGTTTGAGATAATACTTGGCCTACATGATGCAAGATTATTTTGTAAAAGCAGTCTCATATTTGAGAGCACAACATTTAAGATCATTGTGAAATTTTTTTATTCTTATATATACGGTTTGGTAGTAGCTTATTATTCTTAGGTAGTTGGTGCAGAAGCACTTTCTCTTTAATGCTAATGTTCTTCTAGTGTAGAGACATGTCATGTTTCACTTGTTTCCCTAACGGGACGCTTCATGTTCCTGGTGGTTGTTTAGTTGAGTGTTGAAAGTGGTATCTTTATTAGGCTGTCCCGGTAGATGGAGAAGTTTTTCAAGGGGCATCAACAATCACTATTGAACACCTAACTGGTGAAACTAAGCCAGTAGAGAGGAGAGTTGGAGATGCCATCCCTGGTGGTGCACGAAACTTGGAAGGAATGTTGATTGTAAAGGTTTGATTGACCTCTCGTAACTCATTGAAAGTTATTCCATTTTTTGTTTCTTTTTTTTGGTCTTTTCTGCTGGACATGTATTTTTGAAGTTTGCATGTTAAAATGGAAAGGCATGAAAAGAAAATTTAGGTTTAACATGCTTGTTGGCAACTTAACTTTATGCGAACATAGGCATTATGATTTGTCTGTGTTTTCATAGTGATACACTCGTCTAGTTTTATTATACACATAGATTTTCTCAGTCTTCATATGAACCAAACTTCAGCATTTCATTCTGATCAGCGCTACAATATTTTCTCAGGCATTATGATTTTTTCTTTCTAGGCTGAATGTCTATTTCTTCTTCCTTCTGAATGTAACACTTGGATTTGCTTCCCTACCAGTTTACTTAGGTGCCTCCATGAGCCACTATCCTTACTAATTGTATTGCATGCTTAATGTATATCCCTTACTTGGATCATAAGATTCATAAACAACAGCTGGAATGCTGGAAGTTTGCACACTGACCTATAAATACAGCCCTTATGTAACATTTTGTGCTATTGCATCCTGTACTTACATTGCTTTGCCCGATGTTAGTCTGTGGTTCAAACTTGCTACAGGTAACAACATCCATTCTGGAGTTAGATGCCTCTTACATATGAACATATTATATTAACTTAATTCATTGTGTACAAGGTCTAGCTCATATTGACTGCAATGAGTTTGATTTAAATTTAAGGAAAAAAATGAACTAGTAGGGAAAATTGCATGATGGTCAAGGATTCTACTTTTTGAAACTGCACCAACATCAATGCCCTTCTCACTATATCAGAAATCCTGTGTGATATGTTTTAAAATTAAAATTTTTGTTCAGATCAACTTGATAATGCAACAGTTAACCAATTAGCAATGAGGGAATTGTTATAAGAAAAACATAATGAAACTGTTTTAGTGAATCTTTGATTTTTTTGAGACAATGTATTTCACTTTTGAAATTAGGGATATTCTCTTCCAATTATTTTTCAGGTCTTCATTTTCAAATATCAATCTAAAATTCCTTCAATGGAAGCTTAAAAGGGACTAATACCTCTTTTCCATGTTCTGTTGTTTTACCTGTAATGACATCACCCTGCAGATTTTTACTGAAATTTATTGATTTATGCTCTAAAATTTAGATCATTTGTGCCTTCATTTATTTTCCTTTATCTTCTCCTCTAGGTAACTAAGTCATGGAAGGACTCAACAATTAACAAGATTGTTGAGTTAACAAAAGAAGGTCAACTTAATAAGCCAAGGCTGGAAAGGTGGCTAGATGAATTTGGCGAGTATTATAGCAAGGTTGTTGTTGCCTTATCTTTAGGAATTGCTCTTCTTGGACCATTTATCTTTAAGTGGCCCTTCATTGGTAACTCAGGTAACCTCCGTAGACATGCTCCTAATGCTGCATATTTATCCTTTTGTCTTGATGAGTCTTAGATGAAATGGACTCTGTTTCATTGAGTTAGCTTCAGGATTTTTTCTGTTCCTTTACCAAGCACAAAATGCACATTAAGTTATTACAAAAGAGAAACATAGGTAATCCCTATGCACTTATATTTTTCATACTTTCTTTCATGGATTTCATTTTTGTTTTACCAAACCATACAAATAGGCAATTAGGAATTTTTACCAGTCTGAATACTTGATCATGGTCTACCATTTGGAATATAGCTGTCAGAGTGTAGTTCTAGCGGAAATTTTGACTGATTTGGGCAGTGTGACTATTCCTTTTAAGAAAGTGGATTTTGTTATCTTCACTCTCCATATCCTCTCTACTGTGGGATCTCCCCTGCTACCACCAGGTGCCTTCCTCCTTCGATTCTGCTCCTTCTCTGGTTGGTATCATCTGCCACCAATTATTGTCTGCCACAGTTATTGGTAGAAATGTATCGTGATACCCCTGAATCACTAACATTAGTGTATCTAACATAGAGTTCGCTGTATATTCTAAATTGCATTAGGTGTTGTCAGTTGTCCTAGCTGAATTGTACTGTACCATTTGAATCAATATTCATGGGGTTCAATTACTAAAAGCTATGTCATATCATGAGCAATAGATCCAACACTTCAATCTGGTAGAGCACTTATATGAATATGGGACAAATATGTCAAATCTTGGTTCTGTTACGTCAACATGACTTATAGGTACTAAATATGGATTCATTCTTATATCGTCAGTGTTCTGACAGTCTGATTGTATTTTGAATAATTTGCTTATAAATATGTCTTGTAGTTTCTAGGGGTTCAATTTACCGTGCTCTGGGACTAATGGTAGCTGCTTCTCCATGTGCTTTGGCTGTATCTCCCTTGGCATATGCAACTGCAATTAGTGCTTGTGCACGTAAGGTAATAGTTGAATTTTTCTCACTTTTCTGAACCCTGTTGATTCTTGATGTGTTAATATCTTGATCTCTGTTTCTATCACTTATTCTTTTGTAATATGTTTATTATTCTACTTTGGCTTTTAATTGGTGTAATAGTTCACAAAAGAAAATTATCATGCTTGACAAGCAATGTTTAGTTTTTGGAAATTTGATAATATGATAAAAGTATTTGGCAAAATATAATTGTCACGACCCTGACAAACATGATATCCATCTTTCTATATGGAATACTGAGTGATGGTCTAGCTTGACTCTCATGCTTTGTGCTACCCTTATGTTGCCTGTCCTTGTGCGCCTTAGGATCCGTCACATAGTGCTATTCCACATTCTCATTTATGCATGTGTGGCTTAAGATGTATCCCATTAGCCACCTGAGGTATTATTGTTGATAGTTTGAGTAGCTACATTCATGTGAGTTCCGTCTAAAACCTAATAGATTCAATACGTGCTGAAAATGCTTTTGGTCACAACAAAGTTTTTATTTTTATTTTCATGGTTCTCAAACCCATGACTTGGTATTGAGTCTTACTATTCTAATCAGCTGAGAAGTACTTGCTGCTTTTAGATATATGAAATGCCTTGCACTGAAACTAGGATTAATGATCTCATAGACCTAAGGTGATATGTTTTATATCACATGCAGCCAAAGAGTTTTAGTTATTTCCATGATGTGTTCTCGACTTTTCTGGTTATGGAATAGTTGAGGTCCAACTATTGAATTATAGATAAACATTTTATTCATATATACATATACATATACATATATTCTCCACACTTCATGCTTGTAAACCTGTTTATACTTTATATCGTTTTAGCAACGGTACATCTAGCAAGCAACTTATTGATGACTATTGCATCTCTATGATTAGTAAAAGGGACTAGATAACAATTACCACCCATAGCAAGTCAACAAATTTACATTATCTGTTACCCAATACATCATGCAATTAAAGTAATAAGAAAGATCCATATGCTTTTATGGCTCATGGTAAAATTTTGATATATTATCTGTTTTAAGATACTTTGATAAATCACATATAGAAAATTGTGTTTACTTCCACAGCTTCACGCAATTCATTTCTTTTTCATTAATGTAGGGAATTTTGTTGAAGGGTGGGCACGTCTTTGATGCCCTTGCAGCTTGTAAGTCTATAGCATTTGATAAAACTGGAACTCTAACTACAGGGAAGCTTATGTGCAAGGCAATTGAGCCGATTCATGGTCATTGGTTAGGAAGGAGCAAATCTGATGTGTCTTTGTGTTGTATCCCAAATTGTGAAAGTGAAGCTTTAGCTGTTGCAGCAGCCATGGAAAAAGGAACTACACATCCTATTGGGAGGTAAATGAGAATAATTTGTTACTCTATGCAGGCCCTAACCATGAGTTCTCACAGATCCATAGTTAAAGTAGATCGCTCTAACTGATGCAATTTTCTGCAATGGTAATATGAGGCATGTTATGTGACATACTGTTGAAGGGCTCTACACCATCCCAGTACTAGTTTGTGTAATTTATATATGACAATACTTCTCCCTGCTCACATATCAAACAAAATTAGTGCTTTTCTTTTACTGGCTAATCACAGTGCACTTACTGTCAACGTTTAAAATCTCACTATCAACCTCGTATTGGTTAATGGGTGTACCAATATAGTACCTACATCTCACCAGCGGGACTAGTAAAAGTTTTTTTTCAAAAAATAGTTTTAAGCTATTGAGTGAGAAAATATTATTGTTACAACTTTTACACAGCTATAACTATTTATTGCCTAAAACAGGAAACAGGTAGAATAAAGAAGTAGTATGATGACTCAAACTATTGATTAGTTTTGGAATGGTATGCTTTTATACTTTGATTGTTTAACGTTGGTATGTACGATTTATTTATATACCTTTTCTAAACAGAAAAAAGTGGTACGTTATTTATTTATACACCTTTTCTGACGTTGGTATGTAAGATTTCTGTCGTTGGTATGTATGATTTATTTATATACCAGTTCATGTCCTCTGTACTGGAATAGTTCTTTTAGGCCTTGCTCACAGCATATACGTGCAAAAAATCTACTGAAATTTCCTTACAGTTATCACATTAAGAAAGGATTACCATTTGAATTTCATAAGAATATCTGCTGATTCGTGTATTGGTCACAAGTACCATGTAGCTGTTGATAATACAAGCCTCATTCTTTGTATTATCTAGTTGTTGGAACTAAACATTTTAAAATTTGCACCAAATAGTATATTCTTTATTCTACATATGTTTATGAACCACATTTTAGCATATAGTATGGATCACATGGATTTATAAAAAGTTTCATTCTTGGATGATATTAGGAATAGAAGGAAAGTAATTTGGCGGTTGTCACTTATTTCTGTTCCCAGTAAAGGCCATCTTTAACATGAGATTAATGATTTGCAGAGCTCTTGTCGATCATAGTCTTGGGAAAGAACTACCAGACATTTGCATTCATAGCTTCGAATGTCTACCTGGCAGAGGCCTTTTTGCAACTCTTACTGGTATCAAGGTGAGCGATCTGAATAAAGAAAATATTTCATCGCACACTTCTATCACATACTGGAGAATTTTGTTAGAACATCTTTTGGAGCTTGCTAGGAATACACTGGATTTTTTTTTTGTGGCAAAATCTTACCTTGGTAAATAGTAGCATAAGCTGTCAAATGGGATGTCTATATTGGGCAAAATCGAGAGGCATGTGAGTGTTCCGATGAAAAATGTAATTTTGTTCGACTTTGAGAAAGTCTAAAGACAAATGGGAGAATTTTTAAAAGTTGAAAAGATTTAGACACGCAGACTGTGGTGATGAATATAGCAGGGTGGATTAAATTTCCTGCAACTAGCTCAAAAGATAACCTTTACCTACTGGCTAAAATAGATTTTGGAAGAATACTGATAAGAAAGTGGGGGAAAAAAACCATTGAGCTTCTAACAGGCGGTACCAAACCTTTACCTACTGCATAATGATGGGGTAAATCTTGGCTGTACCACCTGGTTACGGAAATCATAAACCATGGTCCTTTGTACATTATCATAATCATATAACATATATAGTATGGTAATAGTGAGGAACTGTGATTGTATTATTATGGGATTTCCTTTTTCATCATAAAATCCTAACTGCAACATTAAGTAAAAGAAGGGAGACCATGCTAACGTTTAATATCACAGTACAAAAAAAGAATTAGTCTTTGAACAGGTTGGGTTTGAGGCAAGTTAAATTGTTCAATCTTATGATTATAAATCTTGAGTTTCTCCATATTATAAGTATTTAATTAAATCAAAAGATATCAAATTAAGATGGTGGTTTATAGATATGTAATCAAGCTTTCCTTATAAATATGCCAGATATCTAGTTCTATGACTTCAGGTTTTTGAACTCTTTAGAGTTCGAAAATTAAATTGAAGTGTCATAGTATCTGGGTAAGAATGACATGCATGAAACCGTAAGTATTTAGACTCTGATTAATAAATTTGAAGAATTTTGTTAACTTTTTAATATAGTTAATTTTAATAAGAAACTAGTAAAATTATACAGTTTTCTTAGTAATTTTAACTCAATCATGGTTGTAGTTGAAATGAAATGGGATAATTTGTATACTGATCTTAGTTTCTGCTCTCACAATATTTGTTTATTGTGGATTATAGTCAGAAACAGAGCAGGATCTTTCAAAAGCTTCACTTGGCTCAATTGAATATATTGCCTCTTTGTCTAAGTCTACCTATGAATCTGAAAAGATAAAAGAAGCTGTGAGGACTTCTGCTTATGGAAGTGATTTCATCCATGCTGCTCTTTCCATCAATAAGAAGGTACGCTAGCCATGAAATAACGTGTACTTCTAAATCATGCTAAAGGATTCTTTGAAAAAAAACATACTAGGTAGTTTTCTTTGATCTCAGCCTTCTGTAGCATAGCTGGCTATTCTTTAGTCAGATCAGACTTGTCCTACACCAACCCATAATTATGCCATGCCTAGTTTTGTGTCAATCAACCTCTAAGTATAGCTGGAATTGACTTCATCCAAGCTGTTCTTTTAATCAGTAAGAAGGTACGCTAGCCATGAATAGCGTGTGCTTCTCGAATCATGCTAAGATTTTCTTTTTAAAAAAGCTATACTATTTAGTTTTCCTTGATCTCAATCTTGCTCTAGTATAGCTGGCTATGCTTTGTTGTGAAAGACTTGCCCTACACCAATCTCTATATTATGCCATGCCTAGTTTCTCTCATGTTCGAGACTTCCATAATATTTTATGTTTTTATTTAAATATATTATTATTAAGAGGAATATATATATATATATATATATATATATATATATATATATATATATATTAGATATGATATTAATAAAAGAAAATTATAAATTTAAAATATGTAAAACTAAATTTGGGTAGTGGCATACCATGATATTATTGTATATTTATTTTCTTCTTTAAGCCTTTTGTGTTATCATTTCCTTGTTGAAGTAAAAAAAAGTGGGCTACTTCAGTGATGAAGAAAGTAAATGGTTTTGATTTTTGAATATTAGTACATATCGCTTGTGCCGTGGGGTATGCAGGGTTATTTCTCCAGTATGTGGATCACTTCTGTACTGATACGTCCAGTCTTAAGCTGTAGAAAGGTTAATTTTTTGTCTTCTCTTGTCTTATTCCCCGAGAGAGAATCAGTGAAAAGTAAAAAGGGAAGAGAAAATTTCTACCTCCTGTTTTCTCTTATTTTGACTTCATTAATCCTTCTACCCCTTCTTCTTGTTCTTTGGACCAGTTTCCTTGTTCCCTATCAGATACCTCTCAAGTTTTGAACCAAAAAGAGGAATTATGTATGCAGAATCCATCCATGGCAATGATGATAGAGTGTAGATGGATTATCGTTTCGGTCACTCTAAAATGAAGGTTTGGAATTGAAATGATCCTTTATGTTATCAAGGAATTGGATATTCACTAGAATCGGTTGTTGATCAGTTGCCATAGCTCTCTCTCGCCTCTGTATTTATTCACTTCCCCTCTCAATAGTTACGAAAAATCTTTCATTGCCATTTCTTGTGCCCATAAATTTCATCTTTTGTCATCAGGCTTGGAGGAAGAAAAAGTCCAGTGGTATCGTGACATTTGATAACTGTACGAGGGTGCTGTGGTTTTTGTCCATTTACAATTCCATATTTTGAAAGTGTTGTGGTAGCATGTGGACATGTATTTGGATTTTATCTTTTTGCAAGTTAAAGGAAGACTTCCTCTAGGTGACCCTCTTCCATCTTGAAGACGAACCGCGACCTGGTGCTGCAGAAGTCATATCCACCCTAAAAGATAAAGGAAAGCTTCGTGTAATGATGTTGACTGGTGACCACGAGTTGAGTGCACGGAGAGTTGCTAAAATTGTGGGCATTGATGAAGTTTATTTCTGCTTAAAGCCTGAAGAGAAGCTCAATCGAGTGAAAACTACATCTAGAGATAGAGGTTAGTGTGCTTCTTGTCAACTTTATTTTGCTATCAACAGAGACATGATAAATAATTTTCCAACTCATGTACCATTTCAACAAGATTTATTCTTAGCCCTTCCGGAGAAACAATGCCTGATCATCAAATGTTCTGAAGTAATAAGGGTCTCCGTGTTGTATTGTTCAGATACCCTTGGTCGTCACAATTTTACTTTTTTGCTTCCTGCTTTCATGGTAGATCCTCTTTCGCCTCTTGAAGTTTCCATATTTACAAGGACTAGAAAGTTCATTTGTTGCTTGGTTTATTTGCAATATTATATGTTTTTTTATTGCAGGAGGAGGTTTGATAATGGTAGGAGATGGTATTAATGATGCACCTGCCCTTGCTGCTGCTACTGTGGGTATCGTGCTAGCTCAGCGTGCAAGTGCAACAGCAACAGCAGTTGCAGATGTGCTATTACTTCATGATAACATTTGCAATGTTCCATTTTGTATAGCTAAAGCTCGCCAAACAACTTCTCTGGTACTATCTGTGACCTCAGCATTAATAAAGTTATTGTTTGACTTGTTCACAGATTTAGTTGACCACTGAACTAGAACCAAAATTTGGATACCTGCAGGTGAAGCAAAGTGTTGCACTTGCTTTGACGTGCATTATCTTTGCATCTCTTCCTTCAGTATTGGGCTATCTTCCTCTTTGGTTGACGGTCAGTTCCCTATGCAAATGAAATGAGTATATTTATTCAACTGAGGGTGATTTTGTCAAATCACCTTTTTGATTAGTATGGTTCATGCGTCAACCTAGGCGTGTTCATATTTATCTCAGTATTTTCATTATCCTTGTCCGTATTTTTTTTACTTTCATTTTGTTAATGCGTAGATTTATGTCTAAGTGCAGGTACTTCTTCATGAAGGCGGGACACTTCTTGTCTGCCTTAACTCAATCCGTGCCCTGAATGAGCCAACATGGTCCTTGAAACAAGATCTATTACAGGTATTTTATGCGCTAAGAAAGGCTTTGGATAGTCTTCAAAAGTGGAGGCCTTCCTGGAACAGTACAATTCAACCATCAGCCCTCTAATTTATGTACCGTACCAGACTTGCAGATGTTTGTAAATTTTGTATAATCGTCACTCTTAAAGAATCAACGGGAGACAGTTTTGATTTGTAGCAATAGCTATTTGCTTTCGTAAATAATTGAATCCAGTAGTTCTCATTTTGATGGCAGCAGCCATTTTGCTACAAAATTCTTGGCATGTGTCATTTCTTGAAGCAAGAGCATCACTGATGCACACCTACTACGATTCAACAACACTCAATAAACATTTTGGGAGGAACATGCAGTTCAAATCGAAGTGTCGAAAGCCCTAATGTGTTCACAGAGGGAATAATATATATCCTTTAATTAGTTGAAAAGGAAGCAGGTCGATGCCAGACAACTCACAAGTACATCACGGTGAAAAGGGAATGCTCCAGTCTGCAGATCAAAAGATATGTTGTCCTTCATGGTAGTTCCAGCCATGAAGTTTGATTCGTGGAGTAACTCCTGCAGGAACCTCAAAGTTGATCGAGATGTTCATCGTCTCACCAGGAATGAGCGAGAAGTAATTGTCGGAGTAATGCACTGGGAGAATTCTTGTGTCTGCAAAGCTTCCATGACCTTTGATTGATGCATGAACAGAAAAATGAAGGAAGAAGGCAACCCCTGAATCCCTTCCATCTATCACAACCATGTTGGGTGAATCTACTGAGTTTGTGAAGCCAAGGCCTCTAGAAATTCTCCTCAGGATGCCGCTTTTCTTCTCTTCCAAGGACATATATTCCATCGGCCTACCTAAATCTGTGCAACTCCTACTGCCTTCCTTTTCATCATCCATTTTCTTGCCTACTAAACTTAATGAGTTTTTGGACATGTTCTTCACTTGCATGTTTACTTTGTAGGCTGTACCAGATACAACAACTTCGGACGTAATCTTTAGTGGCACTCTCTTGTTTTGATACTGCTCCAGCAGCTTGAAGTCTGTTCCGGGCAGATGCAACCAATAAAAGTTCCTTGACAATATTGCAAAGTCTTCCACTCTGAAGAGCTTAAGAAGAAGAAAATAAACCGGTCGTGCATTCTTCGTATCCGGGTAATTCATCTTGACAACCTTAACTACTTGTTTTGGAGGTACTGAGATTTTCTCAGTGGCCTTGTAGAATGAGCATCCTCCCTCCAGGTCCCAAACTGAAACTTCTACTGCCACATCTGAAAGACCAGCTGACGTTGTATTGACGACCTAGCAAAGAAAATTTTGCCATGTCAAACTGAAGAGTTTTGAAGTAAATAACATGAGCATCCTCTTCTAAGGTGGCGGTATACCTCTATGAAGTAACTATCTAGATTGAGCTGGATATGGATTGGTTCGGCAGCACAGCGACAGCCATAGAAGCCCGCAGTCTGATCATGAAGATGATCGTAAAATTGACCCCGGAGGCCTGTCCAAGGATTTTGATTCTTCCAAATTAGGACACCGGTGTACTTGGTCCACATGCGAGATGTCCAACCCTCTAGTAGAGCTCTATACTGAACGTAATTGACAAGCTGTGCCTGCAACAACAAAAAACACAAAGGGCATTGCTGGGAAGAATAATTAAACAAATCTCCTAGGTGATAAAAGAACACCTGCTAATTTTCTTTACCTTCTCGCAGAAGTCATCCAAGCTTTTTGGATGCCCATAAAGTTCGATCTGATCATGTACTTTCCCTGGCTTTGAGTAAGGAATATATTTGTGGTAGTCCCATATCGGGTTTGGAATTTCTTCTATATAGCCATTTGATTGCTTTTTGAATAGCGGTATTAACCATCCCTCTGGAGGCATTGTTGCTCTTATTGTAGCTGCGACAGGCACCCCAACGGAGCCAACCTCTGGATTGAACCCATATTTGTAGAAACTATCCTTGAAGAAATCTTCAGGGTACTGGATCTCATAAGGTCCATCAGTAAAATCACCCTTGCCATTGGCAAAACCATCCCACATTGATCCCTGTACATAAACACGCGTACCATCAAGATACTTACTTGGATCCAGGTCGTTAGACGAATCTTTTACTCCACCAAAGAACGGATGGAGTTTCAGGTCATTCTTTAGAGCTGCATTAATATCTTTCGGAGGAATTTGTTCATTGCCACCAACCCAGAGAGCAAGGCTAGCATGGTTCCGAAGGAGTTTAACAGTGTCCCTCGCACAGATCATAAAAAGTTCATGGTCCAAAGGTCCATTAGGATTTGATACTGGTATACCTCGCCCGTCACAGTCTCCTGTGATCCAAAATTCTTGCCAAACCTGTAGGATAAGGAATTCCATAAATACAAAAAAAAGAAGATAAACAAATTTAATTACTAGTGGCAAAATCAAATGATTTAGCTGACATTTGACCTTGCTCCTATCAAATCTATGGGGATTATACTTATGGTCTATCAACATTAGGTGGATAACTGAAATAACTTATAACTGTTTTAGATCAGTCAAGGCCAAACAATATGAGTACCAGCAAGCCATACATATCACAGCATTCATAGAACTCTGGTCTCTCGGCTATTCCACCACCCCAGCAACGTATCATGTTAAAGTTCATGTCTGCATGGAACTTTATGTCAGCCATATATCTCGCCTTAGAAAGTCGCAGTAAACCATCTGACAATATCCAGTTTCCACCACGGATGAAAATTGGTTCTCCATTCACCTTGAACAATCTGCAACAGAATACAAGTTCAATGTGATGTATATGAAGCTGGATATTGTAGATTGCCTATATAAAAGGAGATTTTCAATTAGATTCTGTGGACCTTCCACCAGTAGTATCATCTATAGTGCTTTCAATTTTTCGGAAGCCAAACTGATGGTTCCATGAATCAGATTCACCAAATCCCTTTACATCAACAGTTATCTCAACATCATACAATGACTGTTTTCCCATGCCATTTGGCCACCACAGATTAGGTTTATAGAAGAACAGCTGGCACACATCACAAATCATCAATCACAAAATATTCAAAAAATGGCATGCTCATGGTAAATAACACAAGTAATCATTCTATCTCTGTGCATAATTATGAAGATAGATGCTTGACCTTTGCTTATATTATTGTGAGATGCATCAGATATTACGCTTTGAGGATAGCTCTCAAATATCTCAGATATTTCCTTGTAGTTTTCATCTTCACGAACAATTACTAGAAATATTTAATATCAGATTATTAATTAAAGAATAATGTTATTCCTCTTCACGTCACAAAAACTTTGCAAAAGAATCACCTTAAAAGATGTCTGGACAGAGGATGGAGGCAAGCAGACCTCATCCTGCATGTATCTCAATGCAGAACTATGTTGAAGATCCTCTCCCTCATACTATGATATATACCCTGACATCTAGGTTTTCCTCTTCAGAAGCTGAGAAGGACTACAAAAATCTAAGATCTAAAAATAGAAAGAAAATCGAATGACCTCATTATGGAAGCAAGGAAGACAGGTAGAACTCCATATGCCTTAGGAATACTGGGCATCCTAAATCATCGTGGTTGTTAGGACTGGTCAAACCCTCACGGTTCCTACTCCAAGATAGTTTATGATGTTAGCCACTAGATTCTTCTTCCACTGCAAGCAGGAGCTAGACTAAATGTAACTAAACTTGGTCAAGACTTCATTAGGCTCTACATCAACCAGTGTAATGGCTCGGTTGAAATATAAGTTCTCAAACTTGCTATTTATTGCTGAGTCCTGAAAATTTATATTCAAATAATCCCCATGGTAACGGTAGTTTTAGGTTCAGCGTCCAGTTACCATTTGTGGAGGTAATGCAAAATTCGTAAGTTGCTAGATAAACAGGGAGTTGACATCAAGCGATGTACCAATTTTGATAAGCCTGGTGTCAATTTCCTACTAAAGACATTTAATGAAACTGGGATCTTCTTGTTTATGTTGCTCAGATAGTGTTTCCTCTAGCACAAGGATGGATCATTGAATCTATTGAACATTGTGTATAACTAAAAACAAATGCTCAGTAAAATCCTTTTCGCACAAGGGAAGAAACATAGTTTTGCTAATTCATGCTGATTGTGATGCTACTTAATAAAACACTAACAGCTACTATATTTCTTCCATCACAATCATCAATTGCATATGATCGAACTATGGATACAAAGACAATAAAAAGAAGAAAGAAAATATACGCACTGGAGGTAGTGTATATTCCATAAGCGTTCCAGGTGGAATTGACAACTCATGAGATTGAAGATGCTCAACTAGGCAGATCTTTCCCTCGACTTCGGTGGTGACCTGGATTGACAATGAACACTCTGCAAGCCATGAACTTTTGTTTTGTAGTTCAACAGTGGCATGCAGGTATGCCCTTTTAAAGTCATCAAAGAATGATGAGACCAAGTGCGGATCAGCTATCTTCACAGGCTGCATAAAAAAATGACGAAATGCATTAAGGCAATGTTGAGAATATTGAGATACCCCGAGAGCTACCTCGAGAAAGGCTATTATTAGCATATAACGATATATCAAAATAGAGCCATGTACTGATACAAATTGGATGTTCTCTGATGATAGACAGTGTGCTCATGCATCCTATAGTCTGATCGTGGCAATCTAATAATATGTTAGTGAAAAAAATAAAGTATGGTGGTTAAATCTAGCGTAGAGGTAGAATAAAGCTAAGTTCATAGAATCTATAAGATTTTCTAGCTAAAAATAATAATTATATCAAAGATCTTGCAAAAACATCCTTTAATATTATATTACAACAATAAGGAAACCATCAATATAGTTGATAATCATGTCCAATATGAACATATAAGTAATCAAAGTATACCCTCATTTTATTAAGATGCAGTTAGAGAAAAAGATTACCTTCTTCCATTCGTCAAATCCTCAAAACAAAAAAGACCTAAATCAAGGAGTTTTAGAGCAATTAACATGGGATGAGAAATATGTATGCTTCATCCTAGATGATAATTATTGAATGTATGAATAAGTTGGCTCAAAATTATCAACCTATAACTTGCATAAAAAGGAATTATTAGTTAAAATATAAATTACATCTCTATTTTTTTCCCTCGCTTTCAATTCATATGACATTATGATACAACCAACATTCAGATGTCACAAGTACTAAATTACAATGTATGGCAAACAGTAAACAGCAAAACCAAAATCCAGAAGAACATCAAAAGCACGTCTATAATTAAAGAAAGTAAATTATGCGGTTATCTGTCAAGATAAGAATGCAAAAAGGAACAATAAATTTTAAGAAATAGAAGCTCACCCCAGTAACTTGAACTGATACTTCATCCCAAATCCCAGTGTTCCTATCTCTGCAAGATACAAGGTAAAATCCACAAGAAGTTAAACTAAAGCAAACAGTCTAAGATAGGCTCAAAAAATTCATGCCAGATCTTATCTCAGAGTCACAAAGTGCCTTCATTCAGGGTAGATCAGCAGCTGATGCTTTCATGGCAGTCAAAGAAACAATTCACGCATGTAAAAAGACAAAAGAGGATGGTTTATTTATCAAACTAGATATTGAAAAGGCTTTTGACACAATATCTTGGGACTTCATTGAAAATGTGTTGAAGGTAAATCACTTCCCAGATGAATGGACACGTTGGATGATGGAGATAGTCACTAAAGCTGATTCTGCAATCATTGTTAATGATATTGCAAGCAAACCATTTGCTCATCGGAGAGGATTACGGCAAGGTAACCCTCTATTCCCATATTTATTTGTATTAGTCATGGAATGCTTTTCAAGCATGATTAAGAGAGCAGATCAGATGGGTCTTATCAAGGGAGTGCTCAGGCAGATTCAAGGGAATGGAGTTACCTATGTCGGTTTCGCAGATGACATTGTTCTTTTTCTACAAGGTAAAGAGGAGTACATAAATAACTTGAAATTGCTTATTGACTGCTTTCATGCTGCATCCGGACTTAAGATCAATTTAGACAAATCTACGGTCATAGATTTACAGGGGAGGAAGGAGATATCTAGTAGATTTGCTGAGATTTTAGGATGCACAACCGACACTTTCCCAATTAAATACTTGGGACTACCCTTGAGAGATGGGAATTTAAAAAGGGCAGATTGGAGAACCATTATATCAAAAATGGACAGCCACCTTGCAGGATGGAAAGGCCGCTTGCTTTCTAAGGGAGGAAGGTTGGTTTTGCTAAATTCGGTATTATCCTCAGTCCCATTTTACTTCTCAGCAGTCTTTAAGATTCCCCAATGGGTGGTTAAGGAGGTGGATAAACGGAGAAGACGATTTCTATGGGGTAAAAACGATGAGCAAAAGTGTACACTTAACCCAGTTAATTGGAAAGTGGTCACCATGAAAAGGGAAAATGGTGGTTTAGGTGTTCTCGACATCCGCGCACATAATGATGCTAGACTAGGCTCTTGGATGTGGAAGTTGATAATAGGATGTTCCTCAACATGGGCTAAGGTTGTGCAGTGGAAGTATTTCAAAAGGAAAAAATGGTTTATGGAAAAGAGCACTATAGGATGGTCGAGCACATGGCGTGCCATAGCTAAGTTAAGAGGAATATTCATATGTAGCCTTGATTATGAAGTTGGGAATAGGGTTGATGTAAATTTTTGGTTTGAGCCATGGAGAAACTACAAGAGAATGGCAAATGAGCATAAGGAGATCTTTTTAGCTGCTGTAAATCCAAATGCAATGTTATCTCAACTAGCTACATGGGAAGATGGTGCATTCAGGGGCTGGGAAATAGCTGTAAATGATGATATCTCATCAACAGCTATGGAGAGTTTCATTGATGACTTGACAAACATACAACTCAGTGATGGGAACAAACAAATTGGGTGGAGATGGACAAAAAATAAAGAATTCTCAGTGCACTCCATGTATAATCTCATGAAGGAGTCAGGTGTAAGGGATACTGAAAGTTGTATATTATGGAAGACTAGGCTACCAATTAAAATTAACTTTTTTAATTGGCTGATGAGAAAAGATAAATTACATACCAAGATGCGTTTGGTATGCAAGGGCATTGTGATTGATGAGGAATGTACCCTGTGCAAAGGGGATGTTGAGACTCAAGATCATTTGTTCTACCATTGTCCCTATACTAAAAATGGGTGGCATTTATTTTTGCAACAATTACAGTTGGAGCAATATGATATTTCACATTTCCCATGGGCTGAGAAGGAAGATAAGGATAAGAAATTGATGCAAATCACACAACTAGCAGTATGGCATTGGAGTGTATGGGGCGAGAGAAATAAGAGATGTTTTATGGGGACTTCTAAATCAGCAAGAAGTTTAGCCATGCAGGCAGCTGCTGCCTTAACTTTCTTCATGTCTCACAAGCCACCTTAGTCCCCTGACAAGTAGTTGGTGTCTTCACCGGGCATTCTTGGAGTGATATAAAATCAAGGGAGGTGTTATCCTAGTTTAAGTATTCACTCATGTTCTATTATGTTTTACTTAGCTTTGTTATGCTTTCTTAAGTTTTTATGTCTTTTTTTTTTCAACATCCTCTAGGATGTTATTGTATCGTTTCAGATTGGTGAAATGAATGCAATGTTTCTTTTCCAAAAAAAAGAGCAAACAGTCTAAGAATATGCCCAAGGAAAACATCACCCTCATTGCTGTTGAATTTATTTGATGTCTCCCATTGCTATTGACTTGTTTCAACATAATTCCAAAATCAACCCTTACATTGGTAGGATAAACTTATACAAAAAATAACTTGCATAAACAGCACATATAGTAAAAGCACAACCACATTTCCTAGGCCCATAGCTTGCCAATGATTTTTGTCTCTTCCATATCTTTTTTGCAAAATGTGGTGAAGGCGAGATTTGTTACCTAGACCTTGCGATCAAGCTATACAGGTCCTTACCAGCTACCATGCTAACTGGCAGCTTCCACTATTAAAAGCAAAAAAATAAAAGGTGGATTGATTAAACCTAGAATGTCATGCTGAGATTCTTTAAATGAAAGGATGACATAGAAACAAGACAATGTAATGACTCGTCTAGTGCGGTACGTATGTGGAGCCAACTGTTACTTAAAGTGAGTACAAGAAATTTTCTTATCAGCCAGTAAAAGTCATGCAAATCACCGGAAGACCACAGGTTTGCTATATGGAAGTGAATGAGTTTAGAAAGGGAAATGAAATTTTAAATAACAATGAGTTAGTAGTCTACCTTATTGGGGTCATCCAATCCCAACCTTCCACATATTGAGCAGCAACGTCCTTTCCAATCTGACAGCAACCGGTATTATTTTCAGCATAACTTGTAATTTGCTATGAATTCACATCTTGCAAATGGTTAGTATTGTTATGAAATTTGACTATATTTCATCTTAATGCACAATATGCAGTTATTCAATCCATCATAGTAGTTGCACCGAAATGGTTGCTTATAGAATGAACTGGAATGCGTCTTTTTATTGAAACAAGTACCGTGCTTTAAGATTAAACTAACTCTAACTACGTGGTTTACTAACCCTTGCATTTTTGTTAACATTTATTACTTTAATCCCTTTCCTAAGGTAACTGTCATTTTTTTGTTGCTAACTTACAACTGAAATAGTAGGGAGATACTAAGAAATTGGAATCGAGTTCTAAGACAGTTATACAAACCTCATGATCTCCACCTTGTCCTCCCTCTGCAGGTATTTTACCAGGATGATCAGGAGGATGAACAAGGACCGCAAGCATATTTATGCCACTGGGATGAAGAATATCAGTAATATCCAGTGAATGTCTTCGGAACATTCCTCTAGGAAGAATCTTCTTGTGACCATTCAAATAAACTTCTGCTGAATAATTAATTGCACGGAAGTTGAGTTGTACATGTTGATTTGTTGTCTGAAAAATGTAGGACAAGCAAAGGAAAAATTTCTGATTGTATAATTACAATAAGAAAAAAGGATAAAAAATAAAGTCATGATATTTACTCCTAAGTAACTTTGAGTTACTGCCTTCGAGAAACTATATTCACTTAAGCATGTTATTGATTGCAAAAAAATACATGATTGCAAGATCTATAACTTTGTGACACATGAAGTCAATGAAAATTTGCTTATGTCAAACTCGACTGAGTTTCAAGGTATAAATTGATGGCTTTTTACATCCAGAAATTTCTTATTAGAACTAACCTTCTGGTCTATTCTGCAGAGAAATTTATTAGTCAATATCTAATGTACATTATAAAGGTTTGAATGCACTGACATAATTCAGATCCCACCTGCCATAATGGTTACAGCGGTAAAGTATAACACCAAAGATCTTTGAGACCCATGAAAACAAACAATAAAAAAAAAAGACAAGAAATGCTTTTTCACGTACATATCCTGGTCTGCTAAACTTGTTAAATAAAGCACATATTGCAAGAGCGTATTACCATTTTGCACTCAAAGGTTCTGAAAAACCAGAACGTATAGTAGTCCCTTCCTGAATCTGCAATATCTATTATTGCTTCATTGTTCAGGCCATAGAATGGATCTGGCACCCAGTTGTTCTTCAGCAAAGTGGTTAAAACACTGTAAAAAAAGAAGGTTCGAACTAAAAGTTGGAATCATCAAATGAAAGAAATATACAATGTGAGAATGAACATAAATTTCATTGAACAACGAGCAGTAGAATAAGAGCATAATTTTGTACAAAGTAATTAGAAATAACAATTATATGGTTTGTTTTTGAAATGAATTATGTCTTTTTATTTTCCAAAAATATTCAGAACATGGATTGCTTCCCAGTAAGGTTAAGATTTATCACTCCAAACAAAAGAAGTATGATCGAGATTTACCAACTCACCCAGTTCTTTCTACGAGTACAGGGCTCCTTATGAGCAAAAAAACATTTTCAAAAGCACATCTGTTCCTGTAGACTGGAACAGATGTCTTCTCCACAGCAATCTCTATAAAAACATTTTCATAAGACCTTAGAATCAAGAATTGTTAGTGTGGTAGCCAGAGATAGGCAAACAACATAATTCCATCGCAATACCTAATGCCAGTCAAATCATAGGTTTGAAGAAATCATGGTTGGAAAATGTAATTCCCTGTTGATACTTCAACCTATTATCCAAGAAAGAACCTTGGATGGACTCCCAGTTCCTACTTAAATTTGATGTCAAAACAAATCTAACTATGACATAGTTGTCAGGTATACCAAAAATATGTATATTCACTACGACTATGAGTACAGATCACTGAGAATTTTGATCCACAAGTCAGCCAAATTGGATAATTTCTAAAATCTTTGAGCTTCATATAATATATTTCTAGAAGTCTGTGTAGTTCAGATATATCTCATTAGCCAGCAAAATGAAGTACCCACTCCTTTGTTCCAAGACCAGAAACCAATAATGAGCGAGAACTGCCATGAGGTTTGGTCAAATATGCAGAGTGAAGGAGCTACTGCCAACGCAATCATGGGAGAAAGGTTCAAAAAAGGAGCACTTGTGATGGTGGTGGTGGTGATCTAACTTGGGCAGTGCTTCACGAGGTGCTACTGGCATGGTCGCCAGCACGGTTGCTCCTGCAGTGGAGAATGAGACTGCCAACGGTGGTGCTCTTGTTCCACGGTGAAGAAGCTATTAGAATCTCCAAATGATTATTTTTTTTAACTTCCACAGGTGTTGATGAACCAATTTGATCATTTAATTTCACCCGAAAGGGTTAGAATGGAAACAATCAAGTTGCGATGACAATATAAAAGTTCGGACAGGTCTAGTTCGCGCTTATTATAATTGAACCCTTATCTAGAGTATGAGATGAATGTTGTGGTCGTTGCTGCTACTTCAGCTTAGGTTAAACTGAGTAAATAGGAGCATGCTTGGTTGGCAAATTTTCAAGCTTTGTTTTAAGTTTGAGAACTGAATCCAAAGATCTGTTTGGTTGGCAGTTTTTGCAGAAAACAAGTTCCGGATCCAAATTTTCGCTAACCAAACGCTACTTGCAAGGTTGAATTTCCACTAAAATCTCAGCAGAAGTAAAATCATTAGCTCCCACTGTCTAAGACCGATTAATTAGATAGCCGGACAAAATTATGATTCAAGGAACCAGCAGGCTGAAACGCAGTGGGGGAGGGAAGCAATTCTGCCGCATCAAGAGCTGCATTCTCACATCGAAGACCAATTAAATACCGATGATCGTCCCACCGACAAAAACGAGTATCCCGCTTCCCCGCTCCTTACCAAACACAATTAGGAACACGTCGTGCAGAATTCAATCTGCAAAATCGTCCACCCAGCAAGGAGGAGGGAGCAACGGACATCGAAAGGAAGGAAAAAGGAGCGAACTTACGTGCCCGGAACCACGCCCTCCATCCAGGGGGCGTGCGGGCGGGACGGAGGGTGGGTCGTCGTCAGCTGCACGCCCGTGGCGGCTACTTCCGTCGATCTCGCTGCCAACCATCCCGAGTCCAGCTTCGTCTTCCCCGCGCTGACCCCCTTCCTCCCTTCCACCCCCATTCCCCACGCTATCGGAAATCTTCGCAACCTTTTTCCTCTTCCCGGTATTGCTGGCTCGCAGAGTAGTGAAAAAGAAAGAAATTATAAATATTAAGGGCGACGAGCGTCTGACACGCACAGTATAATTACTGTGCGTCGGAGCCGCGCCATACCATTTAGTTTCCATTAAATTTTCACTTTTGCCCCTACAATTTTAACACCGTTTCATTTCGTAGGAATAAGATTACTTTTGGTAATTCTAGCTCGCTTTTTAGTTGCCTTAATTAACTTAACAATAATTAAGAAGGAGATTGGCTCGAATTTTTCATCATTTTTTTTTACTTATAATGTTGAAATTTGGATGAAATTAATAAAACATGTTAATTATGTATATATATTATTACCGCATGTCGTATATAATTAATAAGGTTGGCCTCATAATTATAAGACACGTGTCGCTATTACTTTCAGCCGCAGCGTAAGGTTATTTTCATTTTGGCCCCTGTAGTTTTGGTTTTGTTGGCTCCTAAAGTGTCAATTTAAAATTTTGACTCTTCAGTCCATTAGATCATTTTAATATAATTCTTACACTTCCAGTATTTTTATCTTTTTATTTTAATTTTCTGCACACGCAGAATTATTGAATGCAAATTAAATAATATTCCAGTAATTGCACTTTTTGGGTCAAAATAGATTAATCCTACTTATTAGACTAATTCATATTAAGGCCATATGCATGAAAAGGTTTTGAAATTAATTTAATTTATAATTAATAAATATCATTAGATATCTGGTTAATTTTAATAAAATATTACGCATGGATATTTTCACTTCTTTAGTAACCAATGTTACTTACAATAACTAAACTTATTGATACTAATATTAGTATCACACCTCAGAACACCTAAGATGACAATAAAGGCACAGTCAATATTGATGAAGAACCATCTCATAGAGTCAAATAGGCAAAAAGGAGTCCAACTTAGATGACACCTAAAGTAAAAATTGAGTGTTCGGTGTTTAGGCTGTAAACAACTTATTGAAGATTTCACCAATGCTCGAATAAATGTTATTCTGTATTTATTTTGTTTATGTACTTCGTATCATCTATTTTTATCGATAACATTATAATATATGTCTCTTTTATTCATCATAATTTTGGGTAAAAAAATATAAGAACGTGACAATTAGAAAATAGGCGCTTGGTTTATAAAAATAACATAAGCAAGCCTCTGTGAACTTTTACTAAAAGAAGTACTAAACTAAAATTAATTTTTTAAAAAAAATAAAGACTACTCCGGACAGCCACAATGTTAACGGATTAATCCATAAATGCAAATGAACACTGCAGAGTGCAAAATAGCCATATTAAAATGATATTATAAATTAATAAAGTTAGTTCAAGGCAAAAGAACAGAATGAATGCTGGAGGGGTTAAACTAAAAAATTATAAGGGTGGAAATTGGAACTAATGGCGGAGAAGAGGAACGAAAGGGGGAAAAAGGAAAAGGTGGAAGAAAGGCAACGAAGCGAGAAATATACCGACAACCACCGCGAAAAGATGGGCAGCTGCGGAAGACGTGTTTGGGAGGAGAAAAAAATAAAAAAGAAAAGAGAAAAGAAAACACATAAAAGACGAAGAAGATATATAGATTTATTGATCAGACGCACAGACCCCCCTTCTTCTCACCATCCCTCCTCCTCCTCCTCCTCCTCCTCCTCCTCCTTCGGTGCTGCTGCGGCAGTTCCCCTACTCACACCACCCCCACCGCAGAATCCTCCCAATTATTACCCCTCCCCCATCCCCCCTCCCCCCCCTCTCTCCTTCCTCTTACGCTGGAAGCGATCGGCGGCGCAGCTGATTAGCCCCCGATTCCGCCCCCCTCCTAACCGGATCTCCTTCCCCTCCCCCGATCCCCCTCCCTCGAACCCTCGATTTGGTGCAACGATCGGCTAATTGAGCCGGCGGCGCCGGTGCGGCGAAGGAGAAGGCGACGAGGGGCTGGTCGGCTGCAGCGTTTAGGGCGTGGCCTGTGAGTATGAGGGTGCCCTGCTGCTCCCTTTGCCACTCGCGGTACGACGAGGAGGAGCGAGCTCCGCTTCTGCTCAACTGTGGCCATGGCTTCTGCAAGGCCTGCCTCTCCCGGATGTTCGCCGCCGCCGCCGACACGTCGCTCTGCTGCCCCCGCTGCCGCCATCCCACCCTCGTCGGCAACAGCGTCCACGCCCTTCGCAAGAACTTCCCGATCCTCTCTCTCCTGACCTCCTCCCCTTCTTTTGATTACGACTTCACTGACGACGACGAGAATGAGGACGGCGGCGGCGATGACGAGGATGACATTGAGGATGACTACTTTGCTCCCACCAGTCGCCGCAGGAGGAACGGCCTTGCTTCCCACTCGGGCTGCTGCTCTGGTACCAGCACCAGTGCGGCGGCCACCTCGGCCATCGACCTGGGGTCGCATCACGAACTCAAGCTGCTCAGGAGACTCAGAGAAGGCAGGAGGGCCGGACAGGAGGTTTGGTCTGCGGTACTTTCAAAGGGTGCATCTTCCTCGAGACAAAATGGTGTGGGGTGCCGCCACCAGGTGGCGGTGAAGCGAGTGGCAATCACGGAAGACATGGATGCCGTGTGGGTGCAAAGCCGGCTGGCGAACCTGCGCCAAAACTCCATGTGGTGCAGGAACGTGTGTACCTTCCATGGAGTGAAACAGATGGATGGATATCTGTGCCTCGTTATGGATAGGTTCACCAGTTCCATCCAATCTGAGATGCAGCAGAACAAAGGCCGCCTGACTTTGGAGCAGATACTCAGGTTCTTGACTTTTTAATATTACACGCACTGAGTACACCAACAAAAATCAAGAAGATTCTAGAATATGCTGAGCAACATAGTTTATGCCATTACATGGTCAGCCATTTGTCCATTTTTCCTTTTCATATATAACTTATGGGTTTGTTTGGGATGAAATGATGGTAGGAAATGAATTGAGGTCGGAAAAATAATTACTTTAAAAACGATCTCATGTGCTTGATAAGACATAAAAAATGAAATAATGGTTGGAAATGAAATCCATAAGTTGACGCCATTTCCAACCCGCTGTTGGAGTTGATTTTCGTAAGGGGTGGTGGGATTTACTCATTTTCGACCTTTTTGTTCCTATAATACTCCTACCAATTCAGACTTAAGAGTATTTTCTTACATCATTTCTACTTGCACCAAATATAGGAAATGAATGTAGGATTTTATTTTCTCTAGATAAATATATATTTGGATTTTAACTCCCACCTCTACACAAATGGGGCTATGGAAATGAAGTCTATGTAAATCGATTCTAGATGGAAAATGTCATTTCCAAAAAACAACAACTATAATATAGTTTTCGCTCAAATATAGCGAACAAGTCCGTCGTACTAGATAAATAAGTGATTTTTCTCACTCATATCATGCATAAGTTCCTTTTGCTTTCCAGACATTTGATATGGAAAGTTGAAATGCTAATAATAAAAAATGAAGTAAACACAAGATATTGTTTCTATGAGGCTGTACATTATACAATGGATAAGAATTGTTGATGAAGTTGACATGGATGTTTCAATACTTTAGATGCTGGGCTAATTGTGCTGCATGAAAATGTTTATGAATAACTGAATAATCTACTAAGAATATGACTAAGGGTCAATGTGGCAATATTTTCTATGCTTCATGATTTTAAACTTCAAGAGCTTTCCATTTACATTTTGCCAAAAAGGATTACGATGCACATGTTTGATTTAGGTAAGTAGAGATTTGGGTTGAGCATTCATTTAGTTGTCCAGCCAAAGATTTATAGCATGTGCCTTATCAACTACCTTTCATAAGATAACCAAGAATATCTAAAGGCCTGTATCCTCTTATGATGAATACTCAGTCCTGTGCAACTGACCTACTAATGTTAGGTGTCATTATGATTGTTCAAATAATGGAAGTTTGGGCTGTGATAGTTTACCATCCTAGTCCTTCAGTCATTGATAGACTCCATTAACCCCACTAATTTAAATATAAAACCAGCAAATTTGGTGATGAGTATGATGGAATGTTGGTCAAAGTTGCAGTCAGGAGGTGCTAAAGAGAGATGCAGTACCCAAGCTTGGTTGCAAACCGTAAGTTAGCTAGTGTCGAAGATCATGTGCTGCCTTTTGCTGAATGCCTTGCAGGATTTGGACTTGTTTATATAAGACAAAAAATGGGTTCTTTTAGTCCCTTTATTATTTTTCAGATTTGAGGAAGGGTATTTTGGATCATTTGGATTTATAACACCATCACTTTAGAGGGCCAACTTCGTTATTCACCCAGAAAGGAGGAGTGAGATAAATGGCTTGTTGATATTCATAAAAAAAGATAAGATAGATGCAGGAACTTTCCATATGATGCAAGAAGGTAGTAATATGCAGTTTACTAAAGTGCTTTCTGAAGAATGTAAATACTAGTACAGGAGGACCAACTAAAGGGCTGAAGACAATACTTCTACACTAGCAATTTAAAAAAATTAGAGCTTGCAGTCAGTGTTAAAAGAATGCTTGATGAAATTGTCTTGAATAATCATCAATTTGGTAATGATAAAAACATGGTTGGTAAATCTTAATGTGTGAATATGTGCAAAAAATATGGTTCAAAAGCCCTCTAACTTCATCAACTACTTGCCTGAGTCCTTAAAGAACTTCAAAAGCTGAGTTTCCATGTAGACCCAAGAGAACCTGTTGAGATTCTTCCGATTCTCAAATACACCAAAATTAACTCTTTTTTGCTCGTTGGATGGTCTTGTCAGACTTCTTGAATTCAAAGATGAAAAAAAATGCCTCCTTAGAAGATTGGATGAAAAAAGCAAGAAGATGTATATATTAGATGGAAACTGACATAATCCCTGGTTAGGATGCTGTTATTCACAATCAAGTCTGTGCTAGTTTTAATAAGCTGATATGAGAAAGTGACTAAAAATCACTTGAGTGAGTCAATGGTGGAGTCCTGGTATGATATTTGGAAGGCTTTGACCGAAAGAAGAAGATCTCAGTAATCACAAATAACACATTCGTGTTTTAAATAAGTAAAGAATTTATTACTATTTACACCAAATACAACTTTGATTGTCAATTTCCTAAAAATCTGAGCATTCTTGTAAGGCATATTATGTAGTATGTATGTGGTCTAGTTGACAATTAACCGTATATGCTAGACTTGGGCCCAAGGAAAATAATGGTAATTTATCAAGCAATCAAATTAGTATATGCTAGATGCACCATATTTTTGTTCAAGTCAAACTTGTTCTTCTATTATCACATAAATATATTGTACGTTTTTCTATCATCCTTAATATGACAATGCTCAGATCATCTAATTCCTTTTGTGTGAATCTTCATCTCCAGAACAACTAAGTTTGGTGATTTTAGTCTTGCAATCTTGACAATATATGTTCCTTCAATTGTAGATATGGGGCAGATATTGCCCGTGGTGTGGCAGAACTCCATGCTGCAGGTATAGTTTGTATGAGTATAAAGCCATCAAACCTTCTTTTGGATGAAAGCTGTCGTGCTGTTGTCTCGGACTATGGGCTTCCAGCTATTCTTAAAAGACCTACATGCCGAAAAGCTCGGTCTCTTCTTGAGGACTGTCCTTCAAGTACGCACTCATGTATGGATTGTACAATGCTAAGCCCACATTACACAGCTCCAGAGGCATGGGAGCCACTAAAGAAGTCACTAAATCTATTTTGGGAGGATGGAATTGGTATATCTCCAGAGTCAGATGCTTGGAGTTTTGGATGTACTCTTGTTGAAATGTGTACTGGCTCTGTCCCGTAGGTGGTCTAAACCATTTCCTTGTTTACCTAGCATATCTCACAAAATAGTGTATTAATAAGTCCCTATGCAGATGGGCTGGACTAAGCTCAGAAGAGATCTATCGAGCTGTTGTTAAGACACGAAGGTTGCCCCCTCAGTATGCAAGCATAGTTGGTGTTGGAATTCCTAGAGAACTATGGAAGATGATTGGTGAATGTCTGCAGTTCAAACCTTCAAAGAGGCCAACTTTTCATGCAATGCTAGCAATTTTTCTTCGGCATTTGCAAGAAGTTCCTCGGAGTCCTCCTGCTAGTCCAGATAAGTTAGTACTTAAACTCATGGTGTTAGTCAAACATTTTATATTTATTCACCATCCATCTCTAGTTAACTCTTATGATGTCAACGTCCTAATATAACTAGGAGTAGGAAGCAAGAAAATCAGTAAGGAATATATGACATGCAAATGATAGCTGTTTATTGGCAACTAGTTGTGTTATGCATGCGAGCTTAATGTTTTTCCCCTTCTTGGTTCTCCAAGTTCATGAGGAATCTTAGTTTTGCTCCCCTAGTTTTATGTTCTTATTCTGCAAGCATTAGTAGAGTTTCTTTCTACTTGTGAATAATTCTACATTTTCACATAATTCCTCCTTTCCAATATTTAATCTTGAATATGATTTGCATCATTGTTATTGAGAACAGGTCGGTTGGATAGTCAATATCGTTGTTACATCCTCTTTGCTGCAATGTACTTCTGTATTTATATATCATAAGTTTTTAAGAAAAAAGGGGTAAGCTTAGTAACAATGATCTGAACTTTATCTGCAGAGTATTTTCAATTTATTGCTTGTAGCATGACATACAATCAATTTCGTGTACTTCAGAAGTCTAGTTGAGGGCTTTATTTATGTTTCATTTTTCTTTAATTTAGTATTCACTTGTTTTATTTGCACAAGTTATACAAGTTTTTTATGTCTTAAGCGCAGAAGTTTTTGAGTGCTATTTTCTTGTCACAGTGATTTCACTAAGGCTACAAATACCATAGAACCATCCCCGACATCTGTTTTGGAGGATTTTCAGGGTAATCCAAATGTTTTGCATCAACTTATAACTGAAGGGAACTATTCTGCTGTTAGGTATGGCATATGGCTTGGCTCAACCTAATAATTGTATTGTATTTAATTTTTTTTCTTCTTGTATGAATATTAATCCTTTTTTCTGAGTGTGACAGTGATCTTCTTGCAAAGGCTGCATTAGACCAAAAGAACTTGATTTGTTCTCTTTTAGAAGCACAGAATGCTGATGGACATACTGCACTGCATTTAGCTTGTAGACGAGGGTCTGCTGAACTTGTGAAGACTATTTTGGCATACAAAGAAGCTGATGTAGACATCTTAGACAGAGAGGGTGATCCTCCAATTGTTTTTGCTCTGGTTGCTGGTTCGCCAGAATGTCTTCATGCTCTAATAAGTAGATCTGCAAATGTTAGTTATAGGTTGAGAGAGGGTCTGGGTCCATCTTTGGCACATGTCTGTGCTTTGCATGGGCAACCTGAATGCATGCGGGTATGCATCTGCATCCTTCCTCAGAATACAGTCTACTTCTTTGTATTAACTTTCTGAACTTATACAAGTCCATTGGATTTTCACAGGAATTACTCTTGGCAGGAGCTGATCCAAATGCAGTAGATGATGAGGGTGAATCAGTTTTGCATAGAGCCATTGCAAAGAGATTTACTGATTGTGCTATTGCCATTTTGGAGAATGGAGGATGTAGATCAATGAGTATATTGAATGGACAGAACAAAACGTAAGAAACATAACTACATCAATCAATAAACATAATTTTCTTCTACAGTGCTGAAAAATGCTTTTACATTTTATCTTTGGATACAAAACTACTACCTTCCTTTTTAAAAATTTTTATTGAGTTCCTGCAGTGTGTTCTGTTTTATATGTTCAGTTTGTGCTTAATAAGTTTACTGAATTAAAAAGCTACTGTTAAATTACAAATATGAGCTTACGTTGGATTATCCTTATTATAAATGGAACATTTGAGGCATTAAACTGATCTTGATCACTTGGTTTGTGATGCTACTATAATTTTTTGAATCTTTGGTAGTCCAAGACATGAGAATGACTTGGCTGTTGTTTCTTTTTTTTTGAAATGGAATATTGCATTCATTTCACCATTAGGAAATGATACAACACATATTCCAAAAAGGAACTAGGAAAGAACAGTAAATAGAAAAGAAAAAAGAGAGAAAGAAGGGACCAAACACAAAGGAAAACACCAAATTTAAGCCAATATTGGCTTCCCAAAAACAGTTTATGGAGGTAGATCAGTTAGCTTGACTGCTGTTATAATCAATGTTTGCATGATTTGGCTTATTTACATGCAATGCAAAAGTGACTCCCCAGGACAACCCCTTCCATTAATTTATGCACTTTGAGAATGAATTGATTATATTTGCACAAACTTGATCATATGTAAACTGAAACTTCACCTTGCCTTTGATCCTTATGCTGGGATTTTAAATCCAGTCTAGAGGTTAGTGTCTTTTTTTTTGACAAATTACTTAACATGCAATATTCTAATTTTTTTTCCATCTGTCATGGTTGTCCTGAGAACTGGACTGTTCAATAGTATTTGCCCAATTTCTAGAAAGGGAATATATCTAATTTTTAATCTCTAACAGGTCGCAAATAGTTCACAAATAACATATTTAATCTTGTGACCCTCTGCCTTGTGATTCTCATCAAGTTACTAATGCTGTGCGCATTTCTTGATTGTCCAAAACATTTGTCTGTAAGGTATGACTATTCTCTATGTACAATTGTCTTCCAAAGTATTTCTAACCATTTAAGGGACTCATTTAATTAGGATATTTTGCTATTATAAGCACTTTAAATTATAAGGCTTGGTATGTGCTGAACAAATTTGTGTTTTTTGACATGAGTTGCTATTGTCAGTGAGATTCTTGTTATGTGATTGTCAAGAGCATACTGTATGACATTTTGCTTGGAGACTTTGTGCTATCATTAATAATGTAGTTTTGGACCTTTTGCTTGGAGATTTTATGCTATCATTAAGAATGTAGATTTGGACATTTTGCTTGGGGATTTCATATCCTAATTTCCTACTCTCTTTTTTATCTTGTCGAAAGACCTCTGCATATGTGCATTGAGACATGGAATGTGGAGGTTGTGAAGAAGTGGGTTGAGGTGGCATCACCAGAGGAGATTGATGAAGCCATAGACTTACCAAGTCCATATGGAACGGCATTGTGCATGGCTGCAGCTCTCAAGAAAACTCGTGAAACTGGTAATTTCCTTTGTGTGGGAACTATAGTGCTTCTTCACTTCTCTTTTGGTGCAAGAAACGTATAATGTTGGTTTTCTTGACTTCTATACTGCAATTTGGATTTTCATTTTTTTTATTGTACTTGTATAACAACTTAAGATCTTCTGTGTGTGCATTATAAGAAACCTGGCTTTGATGCTCTTAAAATTGTATTTTGATATTTAACATAATTGTCTTGTCTAGTATCAAATAGTCAAGTTGAAATATTCACTTAATGCCTTTTATGCATTATTTTGTTTTTCAAATATCGAATATTGCTTGCAGGACATAAACACAGTAGTAGGCACAGAACATAAAGGCAACACAAATTATAAATGGGATGTGGATAAATAACTGTGGGAAACCATACGAAAAAGAAAATGTCATGTAGAGCATTGATTAAACCCTTTACCATAGTGAACATGAAGATTCATAGCTGTAGAAACGGGACGTGGATGTGAGGATGAGAACTATATTGGTGAGAATGAGGTGTCAGCTGCTAGAGGAACAACGTCACTGATAGACACAAGTTCGTTTGAGCAATCTTGTGCAAGAATACAAGTAGGAGACAATACTGGAGTTGGACTGGAAGGTATAATGCTAAAAATGTGAACACCTTAAGGAGGCAACTCTTGACACATGTGATATGTCAAAAAAGAGAGAAGACTCATCTAAAGGACAATTACCTCAAACATCTAAATGAAATACAACTGAGGTGAATAGCATTGGTATCCTTTTTAATCACAATCATGACGTAGAAATACACACTTGCTAATTCTGGAGTAAACTTATCCTAAATTGTATAATCATGTGCAAAACAAATGCAATCAAATAAGCAACAAAAATTGAAGAGGTGAGACAGGATTGCAAATGCACTAGATGCAGAGGAAGAATGGAAAAACATGATCCTTGCCCAATCCATCCCATTGCCATTCGTAGGCAGCCCATGAAACGACCGTGCAATGATCCAATGACCTTGGCACCTCTACAACTGAGGATAACAACAAACATCAATATCACAGAGCCAAGAACATACCCACAAAACCTGAAACAGGGAATATCCAATTTTAATCAACTTATTTTTTTCTTTTTCGAATAAAGATGGGCATTCTGTGCACAGTTTACAAATTTGAGGGGTATGGTCAACACCATGCAGGTCACATGATGCTAATGATGCACAATTGGATTATGATCTGAGACTCTGCATTTGAAGGGTTGTATGATCTCTGACTGGATAGTCTGAGTCATAGGTGAGGTGAACTGTAAAAGATGGCCAAAACTATACTATGTGCTGGCTTAACCTTGCACATGCTGGGGGTGAGATAATGTTATGTGCATTGGCTTGGTACTGTGCGGTGACAGAGGCGGCAGGCAATGTGCATTTCCACTTGGAATTGCACACAGGATGCAAAGTAATAAGGTGGTGCTTTGTGCTCTGGCTTGGCTGGATTTGTGAGTATAGGAGTCAATGTGATTGAGTGCCAATCTGGTGTCCAGATTGCGATGTAAAATCGCAATTGTATAGGAAGGTAGATAAAAGAAACAAAAGATAAAGGAAAAGGCGAAGTAGAAGGGAAGGAGGGAGGAGAGGAGTAAGTATTGGTCTGGTTGTTTTGATTTCTTGCTAATCAGGGAAAATTGGTTAAGCCATAATTGTGCTGTAGCAATACATTTCCCACTTTGAACAAATAAACAACCCTCACTATGTTTATTGTCAACATTTATGGGTTCCTTCTTCTCAAGCAATGTGTTAATTAATAGGACAAAGGCATTAGTAATTCTTATCTAGAATTTTGTCTCATTCTCAACACATAAGCTTCTCTTTGACTGGAAGCTCTTTGCTAATCAACTTCACATATTTGGAATTTTTTGCCAGTTTCTTCTAGATCAGAATATTTTGAGTTTTAAAATGTATTTGTTGCGTTGGAATTATAATTAGTTAATTGAGATCCTTTGATCCTTTGACAGAGGGTCGAGAACTGGTTAGGGTATTGCTAGCTGCTGGTGCTGATCCCACAGCTGAAGATGCAATGAACTGCCGAACAGCACTGCATACTGCTGCAATGATCAATGATGCAGAGCTAGTGAAGGTAATCTTTTTTTGAAAGATAGCATTGCATTCATTTCACCAATCTGAAACGATACAATATATCATCCAAAGGGACTTAAAAATGTGTAAAAGTATATGTATATAGTAAGTATAAATAGTATCATCAAAATGTTCAGAAAGCCAAAGCACCAAAAAATCAAAAACTAATAAATCTCATTATAAGCCTCTTCAAGGTGGCTTATGATTAGTGAAGAAAGTGAGAGCTGCAACTGCTTGTGTAGCCAAAACCCTTGTTGGTATTGCACTGCCTATAAAATATCTTCTGTTTCTCTCTCTACAAATACTCTAATGTCATACAACTAATTGTTTGATTTGGAGCAAAATCAGTGCCCTATTGCCCTTCGCCTCCCATAGTATATGAGTGATGGCATATGGTTGCATTCGCAATAAATACAAGTAGACCAACTATTTATTGTATAAGGACACTGATAAAAAAGATGATCCATTGTCTTCACTTCTCTCTTACATAGGCTACAAGATTCATCAACCATAATGCCCTTACATATCAATCACATTTTTGTATGCAATTTGTCTTTCCTCATTAACCAGTTAAAGAAATTTATTTTCAATGGCAGTCTCGGCTTCTATAAGATGCAGCCTTCAACATCCTTAACACCTGATTCCTTCATAATGTTATACATTGAGTGTAAAGAGAACATCCTAGACTTTGTCCATCTCCACCAAATATGCTTATTTCCTTCACCAATTTGTATGTCTTTCATGTCCTCAAGAAACCTCTCTATGGCTCTTTGGGACACATTATTATTTACAACAACTGCCCAACCACTAAACGAACCATCTTCCCATCTAGTGAAGGTAATCTAGATTGCTTCGTTTCAAATATTGATCAAATCTAGTTAAATAATAGTGGAATTTTTTGCTATTTAACAACTTCTAAGTTTTAATATTTTTTGGATCTATCGTGTTATTTGAATAGTGTCTTTTTGTATGATTAGATAATCCTTGAAGCTGGGGTTGATGTGAACATAAGAAATTTCCAAAATACAATACCGCTTCACGTTGCACTGAATAGAGGCTCAAATGCATGTGTTGGTTTGCTTTTGTCTGCTGGGGCAAACTGTAATTTGCAGGTATATAATGATTTGTCTATATAATTTTGTTGTGAAGTTACTTCCAATGAGTATTGAAGTAGGCATTTAATATATGCATAAAAGTTATTATATATAACATCTGTGTGACATAATCATGGCACAGTGCATCATCTGTGTCACTATTCAGTAATTTGAACCATGCAACGTGACAATGGTTTCAAATAAATTTGATCATATTTCATTTAGCTATGTTTCTATTGTTTGGCCCTGTTCATACTAATGTCTTAAGTTGGCAACGCTCATCAGGATGATGAAGGTGACAATGCCTTCCACATAGCAGCTGATGCTGCAAAAATGATACGTGAAAATCTCAACTGGATTGTTGTTATGCTGAAGAACCCATCTGCTGATGTTCATGTGCAAAACCATAGGCAAGCACTTTTCAAATTAGTTTTTTTATTTTATTATTTTCTATGTTTCTGGATTATTGCTTTTTCTTTATAGGAAACTTGAGTAGGTAATTGTTGTTTACTATCAAGTATATAATTGTGTTTTCCTTATGAATGAACAATCTTCCACTATGATATTTGAGTCATTGATGAGATCCATGATTAGATGTAATACTGGGTTACTAGCTTTTTATTTATAAGAAACTTGCACAGAATATTGCTGTTTACTATCATAGTATATATATCACGTTTTACTTATCAATGAGTAACCTTCCAGAATTTGAGTAGTTTTGACGAGGAGTACATAATTTAGCTTTATTTTTCAGCAATTTTTTTTCTTCTTTTCGAGTAAAAGCCACCGCCATGATAAACAACATCCCAGTTACTCTTAATGATATAGGGGTCGGACGTTACGTGATTTTCTTGAGAATCTGCCTCGAGAGTGGATCTCAGAAGAGCTGATGGAAGCACTCCTGGAAAAAGGAGTTCATCTTTCTCCAACAATGTATGCTTAGAAATTCTTCATTTAAATTTTTGTATCTAACATCCTTGTTTTCAGAGCGGATAAATTGAATGTCTTTACATTGACATTTGAAGTTGTTTCATAATGTAATTGGTATCTCTTTAAAACATTATGCATGATATTTTTAACAGATATGTAGTTGGGGACTGGGTGAAATTCAAAAGGAGTGTTGATAACCCAACCTACGGCTGGCAAGGTACAAATCACAAAAGTGTTGGTTTTGTCCAGACTGTGCGGAGCGATGACAGTTTGGTTGTATCATTCTGCACTGGTGAAGCACATGTTTTGACAAGTGAGGTTATTAAGATGATTCCGCTAGACAGAGGACAGCATGTGAAGTTAAAGGCTGATGTCAAAGAACCAAGGTATTAATTTGAATTTACTTACTGTTTTGAGAGGTAATTCTGCATCACAGCCTTTCTTGTCCTAGCTCATCTTTTTTACCATCATGTTAAATCAAAAAAGTTTACTTGGTAATTTTTATATCTCAATTGCCTTTTAGAGTTACTAGTTTGAATAATATGCAAAGCAAGCTTTGCCAACAAGTTGTCAAGCAGTCGATGAGTGTGGTTGTGTTTGTCTAATGTTATGAAACCATTAAAGTTCAAAGAATTCGGCTCTATTTTATCCGGTAATTGAACAGGTAACTGTAATGATGCTTTTATTTATTTTTCTGAAAGATAACATTGTATTTGTTTCACCAATCTGAAACGATACAATATATCATCCAAAAGGATAAAAGGATATCTAAAAACAAAGTTGAAAAGAGCAAACATAAGAGAGGACACATACACACCAAAATTATAATGCAGAAAGCAACTCAAAGTGAACAAACAATCTAAGTCTCTTCAAGATGCTTTATTGATGTGCATAAGTAAATAGTGTTAGGAGATTACTTATGCACATCAATAATCATTAAAATGGATGGCACTACATCGCGTCTAAATCCTGTGAATTGGAGAGTGGTTATTCTAAAGAAGGATAATGGGGGGCTTTGGTGTTCTCGACATAAAACTGCAATGATTCTAGGCTTGTGACATGACTGTGGAAGTTAATTTCAGATGATCCATCTCCTTGGGCAAGGGTAGTGAAATTGGAAGTACTTTAGAAGAAAGAAATGGTACAATGATCCTACTTGGAAGCTGTCTACAAACTGAGGGCTATGTTCTTATTGAGTTTGGATTATGAGGTTGGCCATGGGACTCCCACTTACTTTGGGTTGGAGCCTTGGCACAAGTATAGGGCTATGGCCTTTGCTCATCCAGAAAAGAATATGGCAGCTGCAAATAAAAACATTGATGCATCAAGTAGAGCAGTTCCAAGGTTGGTCAATCATACTAAATCAGGAGGTATCTGCAGCAACATGTTTCACTAATGACTTGAAGGACAGCACTATTAAATGAAGGTGGTCTTCAGATGGGAACTTTTCTGTCGTTACGATGTATAAGTTGATACATGACATAGGGGTCAAAAATGAGCAGCAGGACTTTATTTGGAAAGGAAATATTCCAATGAAGTTGAAAGTTTTCAATTGGCAGTTACCAAAAGAAAAGTTATATACAAAAATAAGGTTCATATGCAAAGAGGTTCAGGTGGAGGAAGACCTGCATGTTAGGTGATAAGGAAATTGAATCGAGTGGTCACCTATTCTTCAAGTGCAGCTTCACTTGCATGGGTTGGGCAGAATTCTTATATGCCACAAATGTGCAACCTTTTAACATGGATTATCGACCTCAGTCAATGGCAGATAGCAAGAAGATGAGGTTTCACAAGTTTAAACACATTGTAACATTGCATTGGTGTACTTGGAGGGAAAGAAATCGGCATTGCTTCAAAGGGGAGGAGAGATCAATCAGGATGCTGGCATCACAAGGGGCTGCCTATTTAATTTTTTTTTCTTTCAATACACATCTATCCCCATGAGATCACACTAGCTGGTTGCCTGTCTTTGTCTTTAATTTCTGTTGGTTCTTTCTCTTCTTTCCATACTGTTTTCTTTCTCTTGTTTTTTCAATCTATATTTTATTGTTTCAGAATGGTGAAGTGAATGCAATCGTAAGTTTAAAAAAAAAAATAGTGTCAGGCGATTGCAAACCAGATAGGCTGTGTTAGTGTTTTTTTTTTTCAACTTGGTGAGTATAGAACTCAATTGCTCTAACCAGAGGAGCATACATTTTATGTACAGGCTTATTTGTGAATTAATTGGGACTTCATGGTTTTTGCTATTTGTGTAGTTAACAGAATATTTTTTAGGTTTCCTGAATGCTAATTAGTACGAACAAGATTCAGTTGCCCTACTTGAGTTAACTTTTGTACTGAACCATACGTGATTCAGTTTGGACCTTAAAGATGAATTTATTACACTTTTAATACTTTCTGTATAATTATTTGAAAGGCGTGTATTTGTTATTCAAGCTGACAAATCCTACAAATTTGTTGCAAAACTACTCTTTTACATGCAAATTTCTTCTTCAGGTGATGATCTTGCTTTTCCAAGCTGAAGTCATCTGTAGTTATTTGTTGTTCCTTTCACAGGTTTGGATTGCGTGGTCAGTCACGTGATAGCATTGGTACAGTTCTTTGTGTAGATGATGATGGTATCTTACGGGTTGGTTTTCCTGGAGCATCTAGAGGATGGAGGGCTGATCCTGCTGAAATGGAAAGAGTTGAAGAATTTAAAGTTGGCGATTGGGTTCGGGTTCGTCCTTTATTGACAGCTTCTGTTCATGGTATGGAAGCTGTAACCCCTGGAAGCATTGGAATCGTGTTTGCTATCAGACCTGATAGTAGCCTTTTGCTTGGTATTTGCTATTTAAATTCTCCATGGCATTGTGAGCCTGAGGAAGTTGAACCTGTTGAGCCATTTAACGTAAGTGAGCTACGATTGGTAACTTAATTTTTCAGTTTAGCTCTTATAGATGGGTTTGTGTGTCTTCTCAAATATCTTTTTTTTATAGAAGTTGTGTTCATTTCTTTTTCAGATTGGGGACCAAGTGTGCGTAAAGAGATCTGTTGCTGAGCCTAAGTATGCTTGGGGTGGTGAGACACACCATAGCGTGGGAAAAATAATTGAGATAGAGAGTGATGGTCTACTTGTAATTGAAATTCCGAATAGATCAACTCCTTGGCAAGCTGATCCTTCTGACATGGAGAAGGTCGAGAACTTTAAGGTACTCTTCTCCATAAATTTGTTTCTCCACAAGTCATTTACATACCAGGTCATGTCTAAAATTTTGGGGCCTTGAAACAAATGTGACTATCAGGTTGGTGACTGGGTTAGAGTTAAAGCTTCAGTACCATCCCCAAAGTATGGATGGGAAGATGTGACCCGAAACAGTATCGGGATAATCCATAGCCTAGAAGATGATGGAGATATGGGTGTTGCATTCTGCTCTAGGAGTAAGCCTTTTAGTTGTTCAGTGGCAGATATGGAGAAGGTGCAGCCCTTTGAAATTGGAGAAAAGATTCATGTGATGCCATCCATAACCCAGCCACGACTAGGATGGTCAAATGAAACTGCAGCGACTGTTGGAGAAATATCAAGAATAGATATGGATGGAACTTTAAATGTGAGCCAATTTATGGATGATAATAGTCTTCAATACTCATTAGGCTTGGTATATTTATTATGCTTTGTTATTTGTCTAACTTATTTCTTGATGCAGGTTAAGGTTGCTGGTAGAATTAACTTGTGGAAAGTGGCTCCAGGTGATGCTGAGAGGCTTACAGGCTTTGAGGTTGGTGATTGGGTGCGCCTGAAGCTAACACTTGGCGCTAGACCCATGTACGACTGGAACAGCATTGGGAAAGAAAGTATAGCTGTTGTTCATAGCATACAAGACTCTGGGTACTTGGAATTGGCTGGGTGCTTCAGAAAAGGAAAATGGAGTACTCACTGCATGGACATTGAGAAAGTCCCATGTTTGAAAGTAGGGAACTATGTTTGTTTTCGTGCTGGAATTGTTGAACCGAGATGGGGCTGGAGAGGTGCGCAGCCTGATTCTAGAGGCATCATTACTGTCGTGCATGCAGATGGAGAAGTAAGGGTGGCCTTTTTTGGCATGCCAGGGCTGTGGAGGGGAGACCCTGCAGACCTTGAGAAGGAGGAAATGTTCGAGGTTGGCGAATGGGTGAGGCTCAAAGATGTATCCGGTTGCTGGAAGTCCCTAAAACCTGGAAGCATTGGCGTAGTACACGGAATAGGGTATGAAAATGATATTTGGGATGGAAACATTCATGTTGCTTTTTGCGGTGAGCAGGAGAGGTGGGTTGGACCTGCTCCCCACCTTGAGGCTGTACCTAAGCTTGATGTGGGACAACGAGTGAGGATAAAGAAATCTGTGAAGCAACCACGATTTGGTTGGTCTACCCACAGCCATGCTAGTATTGGAACTATATCATCTGTCGATGCAGATGGAAAATTAAGAATCTACACGCCTGCAGGATCTAAGGCATGGATGATCGACCCAGCAGAGGTGGACATATTAGAGGAAGAGAAAGTGCAAGTAGGGGACTGGGTGAAAGTGAGGGAAGCTGTTGTTACACCAACATACCAATGGGGAGATGTGACCCATGCCAGTGTTGGGGTTGTGCACAGGTCCGAAGGTGGGGAATTAAGAATTGCCTTCTGTTTCAGAGAAAGATTATGGGTATGCAAAGAATGCGAGGTGGAGAAGGTAAGAGCATTCAAAGTGGGTGACAAGGTTAGAATCAAACCTGGTGTGATAATGCCAAGATGGAGATGGGGGATGGAGACATCTGCGAGTAAGGGTGATGTCATGGGTGTAGATGCCAATGGGAAGCTAAGGATCAGGTTCAAGTGGAGAGATGGAAGATTATGGATAGGGGATCCAGCCGATATTGTTCTTGACGATGATTTCTCAACATTATCCGATGCTTTTGATAACTGCAGTTTGTAGCGACCAGCAATTCTTTCTCTTATTCTTTTCACATTCCTCTCCTTGTCTGCCACTGGTAAAGTAACTCAGCTATGCTGTAGCTTGATCTCAAGCTGGTTTACCAGGCCTAAAAACTCGCCTCTCCTGGAGTCTCTTGATGCATCCGGGATGCACGGCGAAATTAGTAAGTTTTCCTATCTAGTATGTATCCATATAAATTATGAACACGCTACTTACGTGATGTGACTTTACTAGTGTACAGATTTAACTTTTAAAATCCTTGTTGTCATTATAGTTATCTGAGATGTTGTTGGCTTTGTTTATGTTACTGTAAATCTTCTGTGGACTTGCATCTTGAGGGAGGAAAAAGTGAGTGTAGCAGCGTACAAGCTAATGAACAACTTATGTCATGGAACTAACTGGTGATTCAGTCCAACTCTGTATGGTACTTTCCACAAAGGTTCCCACAGTTTTTGACCTACGGGGTTTGAACATCTCATTGTTGATAATTCGGACTATATTCTTCTAGAAGCATGATGGATTAGGAATGGTTATTCAACATGTGGATTAGGGAAATAGCTTTTTTTTTCTCCCCTCATCTCCTTTTTGTGTTTAAATCTGTATAAAATTATATTAAATTGATACAATTTAGTTAAACATCTTACCTGGTTTTGCATCCTCAAAACTTTTGGCTCCAGAAAGCACTTTATGTTTTCTTTTTTGGTTCCGTAATAAATATGGAGCGAGAAAGAGAAGGGTGATGTTCGCGGTGCTTCGCCTCATCTAATCTTTTGCCTTTCCTGTGAATTAGATGATGTAATTTTTTTTGAAAGAAAAAAGAAAGCAAGCTTGAGCTCAATGTCAACTTTAAAAAGAAAAGGATGTATTTTTTCGGGTGTGAATTAGTTAAAGTAGTAATATCTAATTCAATAATTATGAGTTTAAGGTGAAATTAATATAAAATAACTCCAGAGTAAAATGTGTATTTCCAGAAGGGTTATTGGCTTATTGGGATCGGGACACGTGTTTTGGGGCGCGTTTAGCACAGGCAACAACTATTCGCCCATAAAGTACAAATGACACAAGTAATAGTCAGTCGGTAGTCCTTGAGCACAAATATAGAATTTTGTTCTATATGAATTTTTATCTCTCCCTCTCTCTCGTTTAATGTAAATGCCAAATACTTATTGAATCTCGAGTGCAGTGCTCCAAGTCAACTTATGCTGATCTCAAGGTAGGAAAAGGGGGACATTTCAGTTTCGCACCTCTAATTGTTCTTTTTTTCTAAAAAAACCCTATACAGTAGTGGGCGGTATTGGATACAGACTTAGACTTGAGGATGGGAAAAGCAAAGGCGCCATGACCCCATAATTATTCTTATTAAAGGCAATGGCATAAAAGAAAAAATTTGACCATATTGAATGAAGTGATTTTATAAGATTAAGGGGGTCAAATAGAGAGAGATGTAATAATAAATCAAAAGGTAGGAAGGAATTTGACAGAGTCGCACTTTAAAGTGGTCAAACTCAACTCGGCCCAATAATAATAATAATAAAAGATCCCCGAGTTATAAACGACTCAAGAAACCATTCTTTCCCTTTCCTCTGGCCTCCGCGTCGGCGTCTCGTATCTTCTCGTCGTCGCGCGGTCGGCCGTCCTCCAAATCCACTCCCCCATCTCGGTCCGTGTCGGAGGGTGATCCCGTCAAACCGTAACCCTGTCGAGCGCGCAGCCGTCTCCTTCTTTCCCTTTCGGCTCCGCTGCCCCTTCGGTTCGGCATCTACGGGGGCTTTCTCGGTGCTCGGTGGATTGGGCGCTCGTCGTGTATGGAGGAACCTGGCCAGCTGAAGCGAGCGCTCATCGATTCTTTAGCTGGAGCAATATCTGGTGGAGTCTCGCGGACGGTGACGTCGCCGTTGGATGTTATCAAGATTAGGTTTCAGGTTCGCCTTTGGCTCTTTTGATTTATATTTTGTTTTTTTTGGTATTTACTTCCTTGATTAACTCTTTTTTGTCAGCATAAAGTAGGATCAGTTCCCATTTGTGCAACTGTTGTAATGTAGCTCCTAGCTAGATTGGTAGAGGTTGGTAGTACAAGTTCGTGGAGTAAAAAGAACGGTTATTTAGTTAGTTCAAAATCCTGGTAATAGCTTTCTCCGCTTCCTATTTTTTTCTAATCACTTTAATGTCTGAAACTTTCTCTAAGATACATTACTAATAGAAAGTCATACATTCAGACATTGTCTAAGATACATTACTAATGGAAATTCAAACATGCTAGATGTCTTAGACTAATATTTGAGAGAGCCTTGATTTCACCCTAATTCCTCGGCTTTAGTGATAGCTCTTACTGCATATTGACCGCTTGAGTTATCTTAGTTGTATGGTGTACTTCACATTTTACTTTTATCCTAGCAACTTATGGTTTCTGGATCCATCAAAAGTATCTAAATTGTTGTATATCGACCTAATTATTTGTATTTGCAACTTAGGGAGCACAAGGAAATTGTAAGCAGCAATAGATTGGTGAGGTAGAAAAGAAAATAATGATTATCTTCTTACTTCCTGGTGGTCTTTTATATTCATTTCCTATTTTTACTCCATTATATTTAACTCAAAGTCCTACCCATATAACCACAACATACACATTAATTCAAGCCTAACATCTTATAAGGAATCCTTCTTGAAGAATTAGGAACTACGTATCTTACCTTTCTTCTATAAAAGACTCTTCCGCTCTACTTCAGCCTATTACTTAAGCAACCATTTCATATTTACCCTATTTTTAAAATACAGCATATTTTCAATTAAATTCATTAGTTTCTTCCACTTTTCATTTCTCTTAAGCTTATTAATAACGAGTTCTTAGGAAATCTAGACAAGCAATGCACGCTAAATCCACATTAGTCTTTCCTTATAAAATGGTGCAAATTTGTTTGAATGGTTACTCGCGACTTATTGCTTCTTCTTTGCTAACTCTAATTTGGTTAAGTTCTGAATTCTTATTGGTTAAGTTAATAATTCCGTTATTTGCTCAACATTAGAAGGATGCCTATTGCATTTCATATTTCTGGAAATTGCTCTGTACTTGGAAACAAGAATTTCTTTTGATGGCCAATTTTCAGGTTCAACTAGAGCCAACATCTTCATGGGTCTTACAACAAAATGGCTTGTATGGATCTGCAAAATATACTGGAGTGTTGCAAGCTGCTAAGGACATCTATAGAGAGGAAGGTTTGCGGGTATGATTTATATGTCTATGCGTTGATTTGTCCCACCACTAACCACAACCCTCCTTTGGGTTATCGTAGAATTTTATTGTTAATTTTGTTAGGTTATATGGATTGCTCTTAGTGGATTTATGAAATTTTGTTAGGGGGTAATCTTTTTTTTTTCTTTCTAGCTGAGTAATTCAAAATTTTGACTATAATATCGACCATGAGCCATACAATATAAGAAGGATTATGACTTATAATAATTGTTCAAGGTGTTTAGTTCGGAGTGATTCTCTAGCCTTGCAGAACTCCTTATGGCTTAGGTGGCTGGAATAATCTGTTATGTAGACCGACTAATACTTGGTGCTGCTCAGAGTTGGCCCTGATTGTCAATTTTCAAGCTGGGCACTTTGGTGAGACCTAGCGATCTATCAACTATCTATAGGCTGGACAGTTCAACTTTTTTCCTTTCTGTTCTTGACTAGAAAGTTCATTTTGCATGGGAACATAATAGACATATCAAAACATTATAGGATATAATCTATGCTTGAAAGGATTTACTGGTATAGTGATCTTATTTTACTAAACAGTCTCATGAAACAGGGTTTTTGGAGAGGGAATGTTCCAGCTCTATTATTGTACATGCCTTATGCTGCTATTCAATTTACAACTCTACACAAATTGAAGACTCTTGCAGCAGGTTCATCCAAAACAGGTATGTATTTCTCCGAGTGGTGTATTACTTACTGACTTAAAGAGACATTTATCCTCTTGGATGCGTTTTCAGTTTTTCTTGTAAGATACACCTGTCTATTTCTTGTTTTCTTACTTTTCCTATTATTTTTTTGATTTAAGACCGAGCATTGTGGTAAACATTGTGGTCTACTGAGATATGCATGGCATCTTGCACATCGTAGCAGTACAAATCTGATGTGACAGGCCTTTGCCATCACGGTGTTAGCATGACATAGGTAGTAAATAGAGATTGAAAGGGGAAGAGGCAAAGATTCGGGGAATCAATTAAAGATTGGATGAAATCTCGAAAGGGGTAGTAGAAAAAATGATACATAACAATCAGCCAAAAAATTGGTTTAACTGTAGAGCTAACTATTCAGTTTGTAAATTACCTTTCAGCAATGAGAAAATATTAACAAATGCAGAAAATGTAGCTAGGACAAGGTACTGGAGACATGTGTAGAAGGTAAAGAATGATGCTAGTATTAATACTATGTATTTGTTTCTACAATGGTTTTCAACTTTGGTTTTCTTTTTTTTTTTCTTCTAGTTGGCCATCATGTTATGTATAATAGAATGAGGTTCTTTGTAATTAAATGATGACATACTATGTTGTTTCTGCCCCCTTTTCTTAAACTCTTACGAGTTATTACTGCTTTGCATATATAGCTGTATATATATCTAGGGAAAACTTATACTGTTTTTCTCATCTCTGTTGCGTTGATGAACTACATTTTCTGGTTCATTTGATATTCTTTGATTATAATGAGTTGATAACTAGCAATACAACTAGTGTTAGTTGCAGGGAAGTCTCTTATTTCTATCATTAGCAATATGGTATGCCTGATAAGATGATTTTTTCAGAGGATCACTTGAAGCTGAGTCCTTATTTATCTTATTTTAGTGGAGCAGTAGCAGGATCTGCTGCCACAATAGGATCATATCCATTTGATCTTCTACGTACCATTTTAGCATCACAGGGTGAGCCAAAGGTATGCTTGAGTTAGTCAGTTGTTTATCTTTTGTAAAATACAAAAAAGTATATGCTACAATCCCGTTATTACTATAACCCTCCTCAACATACTCAATGAATTAGTAAATTCCACATTCCTGTAACCTATAGAATTCTGTTTCCTGCAATTTGGACACACATGCTACTCCTCATCGATGCATAGTGGACTGACTATCCAATATTCTGATTTTTCCAAGGAAGTAATTTTCTCTGTCTATGAAAAAAAAAATTCAATTACAAAAGTTAATTTTAATACTGGGTTAAAGATGTAAATTGTAGTCAATTTATAAAGGATACAACTGTACCCCTGGACAAGTTATGAGTGTAGCCTGTGGCTTGAAATTTGCAATTTGTATATAGGTTTATTCCACCATGAGATCTGCTGCTTGGGATATCATCAAAACTCGCGGTATTCGCGGATTATATGCTGGATTGTCTCCTACACTTGTTGAAATTATTCCTTATGCTGGCTTGCAATTTGGATCATATGACACTTTCAAGAGATGGATGATGGTAAATTTGTTTCTGTTACCTGTTTTCAGTTCATTAAAAGGATGATGGTTTTGTACTATAGTTGCTGCAACAATTTCTTGTATGAGATGTATTTATTATATTGCATGAGTTTTCCACTTCAATTTCTTGTTGTGTTTGGTTTACTGGTATAAATGCATGGAACAGAAATTTAACCATGATTTATGTGTGGATCTCATATCAACCTGTTTGACAAATCCACGATGCAACTGAAATACTATCCTTGCCATGGGAATCTGGTTAACCAAATTTATAGTGCTACTTGATCCATGTGTATAGGCAAAATATGTTGCCAATCAAGGTTAAAAAAAAAAATGTTCTCTTTTTTCAGCGTGTGGAGGAACAATAGCAAATGGACTGTATTCCCCATTGTCTCTTTCCATCTTTTTTGGTTTGTATTTTACTTGAATGTTTTTGCTGTTGTTTCCTCATCCACCTTTTGGATCATTTAGTGTATCATTTCATATTGGTGAAACGAATGCAATGTTTCATTTTTTTTTAAAAAAACATGTGGATTATTTCTGTTATCAATATCAAGAATTTTGCATTCCTTTTATGCAACTAAATGCACATCGATTGACTAAAAATTAACCCATAGATCCATTTGATTGAAATATAGGTGGATGAGATCACCTTCCTCTCGGTATCAAATAGATTCAAGCAGAATGAAAATCCGAATTTGTAGCTATTTTTGATTCCTCATTTGGTTCTCTTACCTCTTGAACTTCACCTAGGAATGTAATTCTGTATTTTCTCTGAATTATACTACTGCTAATGTTTTCTTGCCATATCCATTGTGGCAATCCCGTTCATGAGTGCAAGAAAAATATCAGGTTATACCATTGTTCATTATTGATGTTGTATCTTTCTGTTTTCAGAATAACTTCATTTTTCTAGTGTAATATTTGTTATCGTACTTTAGTTTTTCCTATGGACAGACATGGAATAAATACAGATCTTCCACTAGCTCAACGAGACCAGATGATTCTCTCTCCAGCTTCCAGTTGTTTTTGTGTGGACTTGCAGCTGGAACATGTGCCAAAGCCATCTGTCACCCTCTAGATGTTGTCAAAAAGAGATTCCAGGTAAGTGCATGAATTCTCTCAAGTCAATGTCTGTTGCCTTGCAACTCTTGTTATAGTCGATATAGGACCGTTGCATTCAGTGGACATTAGTACATTAGTCTTTCTAGCTTCAAATAATCCTTAGCATTATTCGTTTAAAGCTTGTCAAGTTTTCATTGTGTAGTTCTTTCATTACTTTGCATGAAGGGTGAGTACTTTAGTTATTTGGTTGTTATTTTGGGTAATTTATCTGCATAATCTATTTAATCAAGTGATCCTAAGCTACACGTTTCAGTACTTGTGGATTTCTTCTATTTATGAATGTCTATATTGCCTTGATTGGGAGAACTCATTCTCCCTCTTCCTGCAACCAAACTCTTAGTTATTTGTTACTATGGTATGCTTATCAGAAAGATATTGAATCTATGCAGTCGTGTTTTGGGTGATTTATATTCTAGTGCCAAAACGGCTAGTCCATTAGTCTCAGGGTAACAAGCACACGTCTCTTAACATTGCTCACTATCAAGTATCTCTTTGATTGCGCTAACTTGTTATTTCCGTACTGCAGATTGAAGGTCTGGAGAGACATCCAAAGTACGGGGCACGGGTTGAGAATCACAAGTACAAGAGTATGTACCACGCCCTACGGGAGATATTGAGGGCGGAGGGGTGGCCTGGTCTCTACAAGGGCATCTTCCCGTCACTAATAAAATCTGCTCCAGCTGGTGCTGTCACATTTGTGGCATACGAGTGCACCTCAGATTGGCTGGAGTCTCTACTTGCATGAGGCAAACACGATGATGAGTTGTCATTCAATTTATTGATTCCATATACGGTTATCCCCTTCCTTTCATACGTTCACACGCTGCACTAAGCCTATACTTCATCATACAACTCAGGTTTTGAAGCATTAGATGAGCCCATGCAATCATGGGATAGGAAATTTTTACTCACAATTAGGTAGCCTTTTGTAACGTGAATAATCCACGAGGTGCTGTTTTCTCAAATGTGTCAGAGGCAGAGCCCAACAGATTAAGATGAGGCAATTTCTTCGCACCTTTTTATCACTCGTTGCGTGCTGTTGATTATATATTCTGATATCATTAGATGCATGATTGATCTGACTTTTGCCATCAGATGTCAGCCGTTTCATCTGTATATTTATATGATCATTTGTACAGAATGGGATGAATGTAGAAACCAAGTGAAAGAACTAATAATTAAATTAGCAAAGGAATCGCATAAAGCATTTTTAACTAGTGATAACCAATGATTCCATAGCTTCCCCGGTAATGTGATTAGGAAGGTAATACATAATTGAAGTTTTCAATTTTGGCAAGAAGGATTTTAAAAATATATTTAAAATTGTGAAAGTAGATGATACTCAAAAAGTAAAAGAAAATCGTAATCAATTGATTAGGGGAAAGGATGATTGAGACACTGAATAGAAGAAATATAAAACTGTAGAACTCATGGTGTGTCATCCACGTCAACAAGACTACCGCAAGTAATTAATGCCACCCAAATAAAAAGATAGGATCAAATTGAAGGTTATATCTTTTGTCAAGATCCCAGGGTTCTTCATTCTGAATCTTCCACAACCTTACTCAGTTTAGTTCTTTTCTTTCTTCTTATCAAATCCTCTTGGTCATCCTTATAATTTTCTGCATCCTCAGCGAGGATATCCTCACTGGGTCCGGGAGAGGCAAACTTCTCGGGCATATTCTCATCATCCACCCGTTCAGATTTCCCACTAGATTCATTCTCAGAGGGAGAACCAGAAGCACTCGGCTCATTTTCTTGTGCCTCTTCCTCAACGGGAACCTTTTTCATTTCCAATATCTTAAAATCCCTTGCGGTACTGCGTTTGGCATGCCTTAACAAATTGATTTTGCTCAGCTTGCTGAGCTGGATGAGATATTTCTCATAGTCTTCTATTTGAAATATCAGATCAGGAATACATCTATTTTCCCTTTTGATCTTGCTGATAATGGCCTTCTTCTGAGCAGTCTCTTGCTGGTTCTGAGTAGCAAAAAAACAGAGTGAACCTTCTTAACTGAAAACAGTAAAACTTAAATGATAGGTCATAAGGAATAATTTAGAATGAATGGAATAAGATGGCTGCACATAGAACGTGCCCGCCCTTGGGGCAATGCCCCTTGGGTTATCTGCGCATTGATTAGAAGTTGACTTAGCCATAAATTTCTTTTTTAGTAAGAAAAAGAGATGGCCGCGCAGATAGATTACCCTTTGAACAAGAGCCACGAAATTGTATAGAGGGCTGGTCAGCTTCGTGCATGTCACTTCTGATAGTTTCTGAAACTTTTGACTAAGAAAGATTTGTTTGGAACCTTTAGGACCAATACGAAGCTTTGTCATAAGGACCAAAAGCTTGTAAAACCTCGTTGCAACCTTGAGTACCTGCTCTGCTTGAGAATCTGCAAGTTGATAAAGGTATTATTCATATTCATGCAGAAGAAAAAAGAAAATATAAATCATTTTAAGTGGGTTACCTACCTTTAAGGTTCATCTGCACAAAAGAAGATAATAAATATACAAGAAATTCTGATCTAGCATGGAGGACTTCTTCCAGACTGTCTGCAGTTAACTTTTCATCAAATTGAAGCTTCGTTTTAAGACCAGGTTGTTCAGGACTGCATGCAGAAATTGCTTTAACTTTTGAAACTGCCCAGTCCAAGTCAACGAGACAAGATTCAGCCACTTGTAAGATGACAGTAGCAATTGCATTTTTTGTTGTCCGATTAATGACAGGAAACCTTTCAGATCTATCTTCAGGATCCTTGTCTTCAGAACCCATAACTTTCAGCAACTCCGTAGCCATGTCATGGGCCACGATTAGGTCAGTTGGAGGCGGTGCCAGGTAAATTGCAAGTGATAATACACTTCGTGCTGCACTAGGCTTTTCTACTTTTCTGGTGCCGCATATACTCATTGCCCAGCTTCCGTGGAATTTTCCCTGTGCAGGTGGCAATTTGTTCCCAATGATCAACAATAATTCAGCTAAAACCTGAGAAGTGCAAACAAAGTTAATCGAGCATCCGATATAAAATACTATCAATATATGAAATTACGATGGTTTTTTTTTATGAAAGAAATTACCAGGGTTTACAAATAATGATTCGTAACAAAGGTATAAACCTCAAATATTTACCTCACACTCACGGAGAAGTGACATATCCACTAGTGAGGAATATAATGGCTCTATTATTTTTTCTAAGAACAGGTGCAAACATGTATTTTGATACTCATCTAGAAAGCTTTTCTCTTGGTCAATGCCCTCAACTGCATCCTCTAAAGTTTGAAGATCATATTCTGATGCAGCAAGATAGAGCAAATCCTTAACAAGCTCGTACATCTCAGCACCAGATGAATTTATGCTGAACAACTCATTCAAACATAGCAATGACAGTAACAATTGGTCCCCTTTATTTTCACTAATCTTTCCTTTGCCATCTTTCTTTTTTTGATCCTTCTCTTTCTCAAAACTTGCTTTAATCAGCAATGCTAGCTGCATTATTGGTTTCCCTAGAGACCTGATGTCTCCACACATTCTATCTCTGAAAGGACCATCACTTGCTTCGCTTTTCAAAGTATTAACATATTTAAGATGACTGAGACACACTTTTAAACCAAGTGACATCATCTTCAAGCAATGGTCAGCTGTGGATAAATCATTGCTTTTCTGAGAAGTGTGTTGACTACTGGAAGTGCAGAACTTGTATGAGTTAGTAGCAGTTAGTAGCAGATGATGGACAGATGAGGTTGCAAAGAAAGTTCTTGCTTGATTTAATTGTGCACACTCTTTAGGCTCAGCAATGACCTTATTCAAGAGTTCCCTTGAAGATCCCTTTCGATTGATGCTCCTATGTGCATTTTTGCCTAATTCTTTTTCAAGTAAATCATATAATTCAGATAATTTCATAATTTCTTTCTCGAGAACCACCTTCTCTTCCCCTGTCGTTTTTTCCAGGTCCGAGACTACAATTTGAACAACCACCTTAATAATTCGACACAGAATTTGATATTTGCAATTACTTTTCTCTTCCTGCAAGGAACGACAACTAGAATCTTCCTGCTGTCTTTCAGCAACTGACCTCAGCAAGAAGAACAAGAAATTTCTTGTCAGCAGGAAACCTTTTCCTAGGAAACAAATTTGTTCGTAGTTGATGCTTCAAAGGAAACCTAACCTTGCAATTTGTAGTCATTTAGATTTCTCCTGATCCTAGACAATGCATTTGAGAATAATGCAGCAGCTGTAGCTTTGCCAGCCTAAAGTATTTTTAAAAAGGGGAAATTATTGTGGAGGACTAGCAAACACTATCTTCCATATAAATTGCAGAATTACCTCATTCTCTTGTGTAAAAGAGAAATCAAAGCATGACCAAGTTTCTTCTGATTGATGCTCAGATTTATCACATGACTGTAGTATCCAGCATACACATGATAATAAGCTATCCAGAGGTTCCACTACATAAACTTTTCCATTCTCCAACTTAAAACAAGCTTCAAGTTGAAGGGGGAAATCATTGTCCTGAAAATTGATGTTCAAAAAATGTTAGAAAATATATCCAGAAGATTTGAATACAAGTAAAATATTTATAAATGACCGAGAAATGAAAAAGAAGTAGAAACAGGATAAGAAGGGCAGGCTTATGCATGCAAATGGAGAATCAAAGTAGTGGAAGAAAATGACAGAGAATTGCAAATAAGAACTTAACTGAAAGAAAGGCAAGAAGAGTTGAATTAGATACCTCAATGTAGATCTGCAGAAAGTGAGGCCAGAGAATATCAAGAACGGAGCTTCTAGTGGATGGTTCCAACATGACTAGTTTTACAAGACCCTCATAAAATATTTCTTTAACTCTAGCCTGTCTAAAACATTTCAAAGTTGGGATGTATTGAGGGAAGAAGAAAATAATAGGTCATATAATGTCTAGAAAAGAACACCTGCTGGGAGAGACATCTCCTGAGCAATCCACTTAGCTCGTGAAAGAGGCCAACTCCCCTCCTGCTGGGTGGGTCAACTTGCTGGCTACAACTTGCTTGGCTAGATGATTCTTGCACGCCGTTTAGGCCATTTTTCTTAAATTTATTATGTACTGATATCAGATTAATTAAAGCAACAGTAGCTGCTATTCGGATAGTATCGTCTCGTTTGAACATGGCCTTTCGAACAACCAAAATAACGTAATCCTGCAGAACATGAAAATTTTATAGCAAATCGTAGCTGCATTGTCAAGACATTGCAAGAGATAATACCTGAAGGTCATGGCTGAATCTAAGAAGTGGAAATAAGGCATCAGTTAGAGCAATTGCAGTTTCTTCTTGCAAACAAGTGAAGTAGTCCAATATTTCCTTCAGATGTGCAGTATATTCGAGCATGGGATAAGGGTAGCTTTGGACCAAATTACTGAGCAACCTTTTACAGTACCACATATAATGCATGAGATTGATGGAACAGAGGTGAAAACAATTACAATTATGTATTTATTTGCGTCTCACTTTATGATCGCCATGCTTTTCTGAGGCTTCAAAGAAAGAATGCGGAATTTGCACTGTTCAATTATCTGTATTTTAGAGAGACAATAAGAAGATATAAGAACAACACCTCATTAGAATCCAAAAGTTATAAGCAACAAACCTTTAATAAACAACAGCCAGAGCTGGGTACTGTCATATTTCTACACTGTTCAAGATATGGTAACAAAACAAACCTCATTTCTTGACATGTCATGGACCTCAAATAGTGTCTTCAACATCTGTATACTGAGTTGTTCAATACTCATCAAACCTACAGGAACTTGTTCATTCTTCTCACTGTGCGCTGATTCTAGCAAAAGAAAGCCAAACTGAACAATGCTAGGAATAGCATGCTCCCTCCCACTATTGCTCTCATTGACCTAGGCAAAACCAAGTGTTTCATTATGTTATTATAAATTAATCTAGAGGTTTCAAAACTTGTTGACCTCCCTCTGGTCATTAAAATGGAAACACAAAAAACATTGAACAAAACTAACAGCTTTTAGCAAAGATTTCTCCACGCATTTAGCGGTTTCAAAGCATTCTTCTTTCAGACTATCTGGAAACCACTTGCAATCCCTACAAATTTGGGCAGTAGTCATAAACGGTGCCTTAAGCCTAATATTCAGACTGGGGAGGACAGCAAAGTGGGTCATATCTCACCTTGAGAATTTGAAGTCGCGGTGGGAAGTAGTCACTGCTGATCTGAGAATACCCAGGGAACTCTCACTGAATCGCCGCACTCTGGACACGGAGAGCAGCACGCCGACAGCAAAATGATTGAGAAGCCTTCTATCAGATCGAATGACAGTCAGCACTTCCTGCCCCAAAGAGGGGTCCTGCTTCACCGCGAAGTTGACGTGCATCAAGATTGTGCCTTCGACCTGCCTCAGGATCGAAGGAGGCCCCTTGGAGAATCCACCAAAGAACCCCAGAATTCCTCGAATCACCTCTCTCCTATTAGTTCCTTTGGAAGCCAGCAGAAGAAGCTGGTAAACGAGAGACGGCAAATCCTGCAGGTCGATGCCCTTCATCCCAAGAAAAACCTTATCGAGGAATTCGGAAACCCTGGCTCGACCAACCGCAGTAATCTCGCGCAGGAGAGCGACGATCTTCAGCAGCAAGGGCTTCGTCCAGTCGGCGGCGAGGAGCTTCTCAACTGCCTGATCGACGAGTTCGACGCATCCAGTGAGTTCCAGGAGGCCGGGAAGGAGGTCGATGGGCAGGGCGTCATCCGGATCAGCGACGGCGTGGAGGTCAGCAACGATGAGGTCGAGGAGAGAAGGGAGTCGGCTGCGGTCGAGGGAGGAGAGATGAGGGACGAAGAGGCGGATGACGAGGGCGGCGTCGCGGCGGGGGAGGCTGCGGGAGTGGAAAAGGCGGAGGAAGGAGAGGAGGAGAGAAGAGAGGAGAGAGGGGGAGGGAGGGGAGCGGGAGAGGAGCGAGAGGAGGGCGGAGAGATAGGCGGCGGCGGGGAAGGCAGGGGAAGGGGAGTCGAGATGGGCGAGGAGAGCAGCGGGGCTGGCGGAGGGGGGAAGGGTGGCGGAGGGATCCTGCGCGAGGAGGATGATGGATTCGGCGGTGAGTCCCGGCGGAGAACGGCGGCCGTTTTCCATTTCGGCTTCCACGGCCATCATCACCGCCACCGTCGCTCTCTCCCTCTCGTGGGTCGAGGCGCGAATATGGAATTCCCTCGAGCGGGAAAATGGCAAGGCCGTCGAGTAAAGTGTAAAAAGTCAGAAATTAATATATATTGAAGAATATTTAAAAAATTAATCATAAGAAATGTCAAAGGTATTGAAATATATCGGAAAATATTAAAGTACTGTTTTTTAAAAAATATATAATTTCGTAGCACTAGTTTTTAAGATAAAGACTTTCTATATCATATGTTATATATTATATAATCTGTACACTAAACTAAATATAAGTTAATAAAATTTCTTACTTTATACGTACATAATCTAATAAAAATTAGTATATGAAATATTTTATCTCTAACTTATTACTTAAATAATCTTTAAATTTCTATCTATCTCGTCGCCATCTAAATAAGTCATAATTATGATTTTTTATATAATTTATATTAGTACTTTTTGATTATACTTCAACAAACTACTCTTATAATGATACTTATTCAATACTAAATACAGTCAGCATCTTTATAATAATCATGAGTAGAATAATTAAATTATAAATTAAGTTCTTCGGAGTCTTATTCAAGATTAATTTTATATAAATTATGACAGTGGTAGCTTCCATTGCTAGAGTTTCTATTGGTGTGGTATTATAACACATACATTTTACTTGATTTGGCTGAAATATAATTGGCAAAAGTGAAACCGTATATACAGATATGAACAGGCCAAAAGCTTATGAATTAATTGCATAGAAACCTTCGTTGTTATAAAAATAATTTCAAGCACGCAAGTGGTGAGTAAGCATCACCATTAATTTAATACATCTTCCTACTGGGGAGTAGAATAATAAAATAACCTAAGGCAAATCCGTAATTAAGCAAAACTTAATTTAATAATCCTGGCAATATCCTGGCTCTCCCTCGTGTTTGGTAAGTTGAGCTGCTGCCGGCAGCAGGACACGCTGTGTCGATGCAACGCGTCCTGCGTTCCGCAAGGCCCCTGGGGCCCATCGTCCTATTAAGTGGGACCCAATATTCCTGCCACTTGGCATGCACAAGATGATCCTTCCGCGCACGTTTCGTGTATCGTGTCCTTGCTGCCGGAGCTGATTGGAGAGGTAGATCCATCCGTCACCCTTCGCACGGGACGCCGCCCTCATCATAACCTCCGCACGCCGACGCGAGCGAGAGCGACAGCGAACGAGCGAGATGGGGAAGGGACGAACTGAAATGAAGGTGGGCGCGGACGGTGTCGCGGTGATCACCATCGTTAACCCGCCCGTTAATGCCCTCTCCCCTGATGGTCGGTCTTCTCGCTCGGCTCGCTCTCCTGCTCGCTGATCTTTTTTATCTCTCCTCGTTGTTTGGACTATTGAGGATGAATCAATGTTTAATTGTTTGTATTTAAAAGGATATTTGTAGTTTTTTTTGGATGGTTTGATTTAGATTTAGTTTCTTTCACTTTTTGTACATGTGATTCTTTGCCACCTTGACTTTTTAAGTCAAATTATGCAGTGATATATAGCTTAAAGGAAAATTATGCACAAGCTTTGAGACGGAATGATGTGAAAGCAATTGTCCTCACAGGTGGTACTATTGTAACCACTAGATTTTGTTTTTACCAAGATGGAGACATGCCTACAAATTTGTCTAATTAAGCAGGTGCTGGAGGAAGATTTTCAGGAGGAGCCGATATAAACGCATTTGGAAATGGAAATAGTAATTTTGAAATCCTTCGATATGTTTTTTTCTCAAAGACCAAACCTTGCCTTCGTTTTTGAAATTTTTTTCCTATGCTGTCAGGTGAAGAACAAAAGCCTGGCCTTACGGCAATTGATTTCCTCACCGACACCGTAGAAGGTGTTGATTGAGTTCCGCAAACTTTAATTTCCCCAAGTGCAGTAAATTGATGTGATTTCTTCTTTGTCTCTATTATGAACTAGATGCTAGAAAACCTTCAGTGGCGGCTATTGATGGCTTGGCGCTTGGTGGTGGTCTAGAGCTTGCAATGGTATGTGGTTATTGTATATACAATGCAATTATGCACTTGGCAGAAGACCTCCGAGCTTCATTGGCATTTACAGAGCTATTCTTGTCTTTTGTATTTTTTACACCGTCAATATCTACCCAGGCTTGTCATGCGCGCATCGCTACTTCTAACACTCAGCTCGGATTGCCTGAGCTTCAACTTGGAATCATCCCCGGATTTGGAGGTAAATTCTATGAGCATGATTGATCCGTAGGATTCTTGATGGGAAATAACTTTACGCACATTGGAACCATAAGCTTGTATCATGTTTTCTAAATTTTAATCACACGTGGTGCAAAAAGATTAGTATCATTAGAATATGTAGACATCCTATAACTTAAGCACTGAATAAAGGCAATTTTTCTTGTCTTTTTATTTTGTAGGAACGCAACGACTTCCACGTCTTGTTGGTCTCACTAAAGCTCTTGAAATGTTGCTGGTAAACTCTTGTTCATCTTTTGGTTCCTTTTGAACATTTTATTTTGGGATATTTTTCACTGTTCAATATATACGGAAACAGACGTCCAAGTCAATAAAAGGGGATGAAGCTTATTCATTGGGTCTTGTGGATGCTATAGTTTCACCCGATGGATTGATTAAGACTGCCCGTAGCTGGGCTCTAGATGTTTCTGAGTTGAGACGGCCATGGAATAAGAGTCTTTACAAAACCTACAAGTTAGAGCCCCTTGCTGAGGCTAGGGAAATCCTCAAGTTTGCAAGAGCTCAAGTTCAGCAACAAGCTCCAAGCGCAGAACACCCACACATTTGTATCAGTGTGATTGAAGAAGGTATAGTCTCAGGACCCCGTGCTGGGCTTATAAAGGTACAATTTATTTTCCTATATGTCATCTAAGAGTCCAATTTGTTTTATTTTGATAATTTTGTTGCATTTGATGTTTCCAGGAAGTAGAATGGTCTAGGAAACTTCAATTTTCTGAAACCAGCAAAAGCTTGATACATGTTTTCTTTTCACAGCGTGCAACTTCAAAGGTTTTCTTATCTCTTGCTTCATTTTTTTGACACATTGCAACAGTTTACTTGATACATAAGCTTCTCCTATAACAACCACAATTAAAATTGAGTTGTCCTAATAATCAAGTCTACATGCTTGCTGGTAATGACTTTCACCGTTACCAACAATTGATTAGTAGTACACAGTAACAGTCAAATATTCTTATGACCATTATGATATGAGTTATTACAAATTAAAGATCTGGAAAATAAACATATAGAAGGCAAGGTTTCAAATATGTATGGTGCCAGTTCTGGGAAACTACCTAATTAATATGGTATGAGTGCACTGGTCACTAACCCAAGCCATACTGCTTACAAATCTGGAAGTTAAATATGCCTCACAGTGCAAACAATTTGTACCAGTCCCTTCATGGTGTTTTCACCCATACTAGCAATAGATTATGTTATTCAAACAATGAGACGCAGAACAAATAAATAGAGGGGATTAATAATTTTAACTTTCTTCTGAAGAGATTTAGTATCTTTTGCTGTTAGAAAATTGGATTTATTTAGACGACCTAAAAGAAACTATTATTACACAGCACATTCATATAGGTTTTCAGTCTTCATACCACTATCTAATTGTTTGTGTTCTTTGTTTGTTTTCTTATCTCTTCTACTTTGCTGATTGAGCTACAATTTTGCAATTATTTATTATTGCATTAAAACATTCAATAGGTTCCTGGAGTTACTGACCTGGGTTTGATACCTAGATCAATGAGAAAAGTTGCCATTGTTGGTGGAGGTTTGATGGGATCTGGAATTGCTACTGCACTAATATTAAGCAATTACGCAGTCATTCTAAAAGAAGTAAATGAGAGTTATTTGCAAGCAGGGATTGACAGAGTGAAAGGTGACAAAATCCAGTTTTACTTGCAGCATAAATTCCCCAGCAATTTTCATCATATTCTCCTCCTTCTCATCTATTCTGACGCTGCCTTTCCTTTTAGCCAACTTGCACAGTCGTGTTAAGAAAGGAACAATGACCCCTGAGAACTGCCAAAAAACCCTCTCTCTCCTTACTGGTGTTCTTGATTATGAACATTTTAAAGATGTTGACATGGTTGTTGAGGCAAGTTCAAAATTTTTGTATTTTATTTAAGCTTCTTGAGTTCCCTTTTTATTGTTTTGTTCTGATGCCCTCTGAATATTTGATTCTGATCAGGCAGCTAATGAAAATATAGATTTAAAGCAGCAAATATTTTATGATTTGGAGAAATACTGCCCCCGCCATTGCATACTTGCTAGTAACACATCAACAACAGACTTAAGTTTAATTGGAGAAAGGACAACATCTCAGGATCGAATTGTTGGTGCACACTTCTTCAGGTAATGCATTTTATATTTTCTTGTGTTTTTATCCTGTTAACTTATCCATGTCTTCTTCCAGTCCTGCCCATGTCATGCCACTTTTGGAAATAGTCCGTACCTGCAAGACTTCTTCACAGGTTATTGTGGACTTGCTGAATGTTGGCAAGAAGATTCAGAAGACACCGATTGTTGTGGGGAACTGTACTGGATTTGCTGTGAACCGGATGTTCTTTCCATACACACAGTCAGCACTTTTACTTGTTGATCTTGGTCTAGATGTGTATGAGATCGACAATGCAATTACAAAATTTGGAATGCCAATGGGGCCATTTAGGTAGTCAAGTTCAAATTCGTAGTTTTTTCTTTCTTTCTTACATCAAGAACCTTTTTATTACTTGCAATCTAATCTTGAAATGATTTACTGGGAAGTCAGAGCGAAGTCACTAATCCCAAACATTGAAAAGATAATTCTTCTTTCTGTTGTCTTCAGATTGTTCGATCTTGTTGGTTTTGGTGTTGCCCTGACTACAGATACACAATACCTAAAAAGTTTCCCTGATAGATGCTACAAGTCAAGATTATTGCCAATTATGCTGGAAGATAAAAGAACAGGTAATCAGTTGGTTTACTTTGTTGCTACATACTCCCAAACAATATGCTGATATCTTTGCATTATGCTACACTCATGATAGGTGAAGCTTCTCGCAAGGGATTCTATGTGTATGATGATAAGCGGAGGGCAAGCCCTGATCCTGATCTCAACATGTTTGTCGAGAAATCTAGAATCTTCAGTAGCATCACCCAACATCATAAGGTCTCGTATCTTTTGGTATTTAATCCTAATGTAATGAATTTCAAACTTCATTTCACCCTCTATTTTTTTCCACCAGAAAAGGTAAATATTGATTATTTAAAATGAAACTAAACAACCTTTTGGTTAGCTAGTTGAGATTGAGAATCTCAGCATGCTGGGAGGCCAATCCCCAGTCTAAATCAAGTTTGCTTGGTATTTTGAAGGGCAAAATTCAACCCAATTGACCACACTCTTTCCCTCATGAAAAACATGGAAAACTTTTACTGAAAAGTTTCGGGTAAACTCATTATGTCATGGATGGCATTTAACATTTCTCTAGGAGTCCTCTTAAGCAATGTATTAGCCAGAATGTTAACATTGTCGACAATAGGATGTATCATCCACAGTTTAATCGGTATTATCTCTGATAGTCATCTGGTGTTGACATCATGCTGCATTGTGGTTTCTAAGTGAATAAATGTCAAACGTTGCTTTGACAAGATTTTGCTAAACATATTGTTTCCAGCTTCCTAATGATCCTGGTTGTTTGCAGCTAACTAACGCATCAGACAAAGATATCATAGAGATGGTGTTCTTCCCCGTCGTTAATGAAGCTTGTCGTGTTCTTGACGAGGGAATCACTTCCAAGGCATCAGATCTTGATGTTGCCTCCATAATGCGGATGGACTTTCCTCCCTACAGGTACAATTCCATCGACTCCCAACTTTTTTAGCGCTCTTGGTCAGTAAATAATCTAAATATTTTCACTTCCAAAACCAGAGGTGGCGTTATGTTTTGGGCAGACACCCTCGGGTCAAAGTACATATATAATAGACTGATGGCATGGTCAAAGACATATGGAAATTTCTTTAGCCCTTGTGCTTATCTGAAAGAAAGAGCCGATGAAGGCTCATTGCTGGTAAGAACCTTCACAACTTTGCCTTCTCTTGCTATCTTAAGTTCAATTCTTTCCCCTTGCCTAACGTCTCACTACCTCTGAGGTGAAACAGCGAGCCCCGGCTACCAAGTCAAAATCGAGGTTGTAGTTCATTTTCATATGGATGGACTGAGGCCATCAGAGTTTCAACTTTATATTTAGAGATCAAGGTGCAGTCTTGAAGTGTCGATTATTGGAGGGATGCTATTAATTTGTACAACCTGAAATAAGGTAGCAGCAAGCAGACTTGGAATTCTATGGAGAAACGGAAACTTTAGCTTCATTGAGTTTCTTAATTGCTTTGTAAGCCAGTTGATACCTGAACATTTTCTCAATAAACATGTTTGGATAACTATGAACTATGAAACCAAAAGCTTGAGTAGTTTTTTTTTATAAAAAAAACCATGTCTTTCGTTCAAAACTCATTATTATTCATGTAGTTAAGCCGCTGCCCCACTGTTGTGATGTGGTCAGGCTTCTGCCAGAATGTTGCTGTTGATATAGTTGGACTTTTGTTCCAAAATTAATTTTGATTAATGAATAAACTATTTTGAAAAGAAAAAAACAAAATCCATAACTTGATGAACTCAGGCCTTGAGTTCATGATTTTTTATTTAAAAAAAAAATTAAGAGGATGGTAGGTAGACTTCGAGTAGTAAACCATCTACTTCTAAACACAACTCATACACTGTCTTTACTTTTTAAAAAATTCTAGAGAAACAAAAATATCACGATTTGTCTATTTCCTGGGGAGATGAGAGTGATCTCCAAAATTTGGTAAATACTCCCCACATGATTACTTTTGTTCTTAGTTCTGATTCACCTGCTCTCGTTCCAAGTTACTCCACGCATTGAAACACTCATGAATCATCATACCTGCTCTAAATGATGCATCTTTTACTTGAATCTACAAAGCAGCCAATTAAAATTCGGAATTATCCGTTCGATTGTCGAACTCGTAGCGTGATGCTTTCGAGAATCCCCCAATTCTGGCGAAAGCGATTAGGTTGCCTGCTAGCAAAATTGTTATTGTTATTTTCTAACGTGGACTTTTAAATCAAAAGTGGATCTCTGATCCAACCGGTCAAATCGAGAAGAACAAATCGGCAATGATAAAGGAGAGTTTGATGGTGGTATGCCATGTCCAATATTAGGTTAAGGATTCGAAAGTATACATCGATTGGCAAAAAGGAAATAAAGGTCGGTGTGGGTGAGGCCGATTCATTATATGATGGGTGGAGGAGGACGATGAGATGGCCAGTTGAAAGCCTTCCCATATCCCACCTTTACTTGCCATCTTAATAAAAAAACAAAGGAGTGCCATCTTTGCTTGCCTTGCAAAGCCTGCCTCTTTGACTCCGCCACTGCATGTGGGCTTGGAAGACGATCCCCTTTCACACCTCCTTTTTTTCTCTTTATTAATTTATTATTCCCAATATTGAAAACTATAATAATAAAATATAAATATTTAACTTAAAATAATAATAATAATAAATAGTATTCTCCATAAATAAAAGTCGGATATCTATAATATATAACAATTTCTCACAACAGCGGTCCCATGGTCTAGTGGTTAGGACATTGGACTCTGAATCCAGTAACCCGAGTTCAAATCTCGGTGGGACCTTTTAATTTTTGTTGATTTTTAGAGAGCATAAAAGTCGGTCGGATCCGATCTAAACAACCCGATCCATTTGCAGTTACATATATATATATATTTGGATCTCCACCTAGAGCCAGTACTCTTGCGCCATGGCATCAGCAGACTTCAGTTTCATCGTCGGAATTCTAGGTAATTAATTACCTAACTCCTCCTTGATCTTAATTACTAAGCTGACGAAACAAAAGCCTACTCTTAATCTCTGGCGAAGGATATCATCTTCCATTCTGAGCCTAAAGCTTCTTCCTAAATGCAGGGAATGTAATCTCCATACTCGTCTTTACTTCTCCAATGTGAGTATATATATATATATACCTGAAACAAAAAAGCTTAGTACAAGTATATATGTTTTCGAATCAATGAACTTGCCGGTGTTTGTTTAATTCCTACAGAGGCACCTTCCGGAGGATAGCGAGGAAGAAGTCGACGGAGAGCTTCAAAGGCATCCCTTACATCGCCACCCTGCTCTCCACCTCGCTCTGGACCTTCTACGGCCTCCTCAAGCCCGGCGGCCTCCTCATCGTCACCGTCAACGCCGTCGGCGCCACCATGCAGGCCGTCTACGTCGCCCTCTTCCTCATCTACGCTCCCGGCCACACCAGGGTACATCCCTATCTGCCTGCCTGCTTCCATGGATCTTGGTCCCAAATTTTCCTTGGAATTTGCTCAGGTGAAGATGATGAAGTTGGTGGGGCTCTTGAACGGGGCGTTCTTCGGGGCCGTGGTGGGTGCGGCGCTGCTCGCCATCCATGGAAGCGCGAGGCTGCTCGTGGTGGGCTTCTTGTGTGCGGTCCTAACAGTGGGGATGTACGCTTCACCCCTGGTTGCGATGGTATGTACTGCAAAACCTTAAAAATTCAGCCTGGAAGTGCTAATAATGGTGAAATCAATTAAGCAGAAGACGGTGGTGAAGACGAAGAGCGTGGAGTACGTGCCCTTCTTCCTCTCCCTTTTCTTGTTCCTCAACGCCGGAGTTTGGAGTCTCTACTCTCTCCTTGTCAAGGACTACTTCATCGGTGTAAGCACTTCGACTCTCTTCTCTCTCTCTATCTATACATATATTGAGAGACTGCATGCGCGCAGGTTCCAAATGGCATTGGCTTCGCCCTGGGCGGAGCTCAGCTGGGCCTCTACGCGATGTACCGAGGCAGGACGCTGCCGCCGCCGCCGCGAGCGACGTCGAGCGTGCGGATGAACGGCGACGAGGAGGAAGAGGCGGAGGGCAGCAGCAAGGCGTGGGACGCGTCCCGCCTGCAGAAGCACCTGGGCAAGGTGAGCAGCCTGCCGGCCAAGTCGTCGTCGGTTCTCCGGCAACTGAGCTTTCAGAGGATCGTGAGGTCCGCTTCGATGACTCCTCACGAGCTGCATTCCGTCGTCGTCCGAAGCCCAAAAGATGACGACGCCCGCAACAGTGAAGAGTTAATCTCACAGCATTGATTTATAAGTTGAACGGGCGCAGAGAAAAAAAAAAAGCTCCGCTGTTCCCCTCAAAAAAATAAATTGTAGTTACCGAGATTTCGGTGTTTTCCTTTTTTAATAAAAAAATTGGACTCGACCGACCCTCTCCCACGTGCTTACAAGTATAACAACCCGCTGTGCCAGGATTGGCTGCCTCGCCCAAAACATATGCAGCTCTCGTTACTCCATTCACGCATCTCGTAGGAGTTGGACCCCGCGGGAGAAATCAACATTTTCCTGGTTTGTGTTCGGTCTGTGCACAGCGAATCTGCGCATAGCATTTAGGAAGGTGGGTAATGGGTTGCTCATTTTATTCAGTTAGACCCCTGTATTTTAAATATATTTTTTAATTTAGCTTCTAGAAGTTTAAAGTGGATTTGGAGGATAGAATTAGAATAAATTAAATTTAAGGGGCTAAAGTTGGGACAAAGTAAAACTACCGTGGCGAAACTGCAACGATCACCACTAACAGGTTACGATGGGCTTCCGTGTTTCGTGTCCGTCCATCTCGTCGCCACATTTAATCCAACCCGTCCGTCACCAAGAAACCGCCCCCATGAAACCAAGATAAAAATCAAGGAAGAAAGGAGGTACGGCTCTCTGGCTCACATTAAATGAAGGATTCACTGGTTAACTCCAGACACAAACAGCTTTTTTTCCCATTCACACGTCAACACAACACTGCAGTGGTTAGAATTACACGCGTTCGTTTTTACGATTCGAGTTCAGGGAAGCTCACCGGATCTGCACCGACGAAACGGAAGGTAAGGTAAATGGCCACAAAGGTCCTCTTTTTACCGTCTATCTCAGGGGCTTCATCCATCTGAGCCGTCCATCACTGCGGACGCGTCCTATAAAAATGCAGTTGAACACCTTCAGTTCGCCGTCAACCACAAGATGAATCCTCGATCGGATTTCCTCCTCCGCCTCTCCGTCCTCCTCCTCCTCCTCCTCCTCTCAAATCACTCGGCCGCCGCCGGCGGGGGCGGGGGCGGCGGCGGCGATAAGCCGTCAGCGTACGAGGTCCTCCAGTCCTACAACTTCCCTGTGGGCCTCCTCCCCAAGGGCATCGTTGACTACGAGCTCGACGAGTCCACCGGTGCCTTCTCCGCGTACCTCGATGGCACCTGTAAGTTCTCCCTCGAGGGATCCTACCAGCTCAGCTACAGTTCTACCATCTCCGGCCGCATCAGCACCGGTCTCCTCTCCGACCTCCGCGGCGTCAGCGTTAAGGTCCTCTTCTTCTGGCTCAACATCGTCGAGGTCCGCCGCCTCGACAACTCACTCCGCTTCTCTGTCGGAATCGCGTCCGCAGACTTCGGCCTCAGCAACTTCTACATCTCCCCGCGCTGCGGCTGCGGCTTGGACTGCGGAGATGAGGACGACGATGCGACCCGGTCCCCTCTCCGCCTCCCTAGTCGCCGTCCACGTGCGGTAAATCGCTCTCCGAGGACTACTAGCATACTTTGAGGGCTTTTTTTAGTCTTCCCTTCAAGATGTTACTTTCTATTGATCATTGTGTCCCCATTGTGTCAGAATCGGATAATCTCTAAAAAACTCTAGTTATTTTGGTGAAGTGGATGAACGAATGATCTCTCTCAAACTCCTGGTTTACTTGGTTAGAATACAATACTCGGATTATTGTTGGTGGAGCAGAGTAGAATAACTTCTTGCAAATCGATTTAGGTCATTTGACTCGGATAACTTGATGCCTATTGATCTCATCTTTAATAGTTTAGCTATTGTAAAATAGCCTCCGTGGTTGCTGTAGTTCATTGGCATTTCTATTACATTTGAGCAAGGGAATATTACTTTGGGGCATTAAAAATGTTGTTGTAAACAGTAAATCTATTATGAATCAACGGTATTAGCAGCCATGAAATTGTTCATCTTTTAAGTGATGCATGGCATCCCTCCATGATACACAGTTTGGACCATCATCTTAGTTCATGCCATGCAATACCTGAAATGGCTTTCGCAAATTGCTCTGCGAGGCTGTTTGATGTTGGAAAAGTGTGTGAAAACAACAATGGTGTATTCCTCTCTCTGGATCATTTGTAACAAAAGCTTGCTGGAGAACATTATAGGGAATGTAGCTATCTGAGGCCTTGAAACATTTAAAATAGTGTCAGAATTTCATGAATATGTATAGAATCACATCGACTTGAGTCCTTCACATCAAACTTTGTCATAAATCATAAGCTTAGGCTACCCATTCATAAACTTGAAGTGTTGGTTATCATGCTATGGTGAATCCGTACTAAAGTATGGGTGGTAAGCATTAAGAATTTACTTGGGAACATGAGGAGAAAAGGAAAAGTGCTTCGTTGTTGAGAACCTTTTATTAGTTCATATTTCATTATTAAATCAAAGCTTGGTCGATCAGTGTGCTGATTAATTATTTAAGCCAACACCCAATCGTACCCAGTCCTATTTCTCCCAGCTATCTTTTTTAAGTGTCGTTTTCTCTTGTTTATTAGGCACTTTTCTCTTGAATTAGCTTCATACTGAAGGAACCGGCTTCTGTTGTCAATTAGCAAGTTGTTTGTTGTATAATGAGGCAATGACTTGTTTGTTGTGCTAATCTCCCTGTTACTGCATTGGTGTTGATTTTATATCCATGCTTTCGACTGACTAACCGAGTAAACGTGAGCGGTGGATGGGACAAAGAAATTTAAATGTGAGATGGCTCTTGTTCCTGCATATATTTTTGTAATACTTGATGGGTTCCAATATTTGAGACAACATGAATCTGCATGCTACAAAAATTAGTTGCAGGATCATCTTTTAATGAGCTCCATTGTTGGTTTGCTTTCAACTGTTGCATGACAAATTAAGGAATTTGGATGATTAATTTATTCATAGGTGATAATTCTTGCAGTTTACTTGCGTCCTTTGTTTTTGAAAGTGGTGGTTAGCTAAAGTGACGGGGTGTAGTTAGGCTCTGAACCATCTGAAATTTCATTTTGGTTGCATGGTGAAAAACTTCATTGTTGTTTGTCTTTTCTTCTCACCCACATTTGTTGGAATCATGGTTCTGATCTGGGTCCTGCACTATCTTTTTTCCTCTCTGCTATTGTTTTTTCTTCTTATTTCTTCCTTTTATTTTTTTCACATACATCCAAACTCAGGAAGTTATGGATAATGCGGAAAGTAGCAAAAAGGCTTTTGTACTGCATTTGCTTGTTAGCTTTTGGTTGGAACTTCCTGAGGCCCAACCTTCACTAATTAACATCCTGTCCATTGAAATTTGAAGTCGCGTGCTTTTTCTCATAGATTTTATGCTGAAAAGTTACCTAAACAGGATACTGATCATGTTTCGTATCTGTTTTCCGATTTGGATTCTTTTGCATTTATTATTATTGAAGTGGAATAAAAAGCTATATCCGATTTGGATTCTTTTATATTTATGATTATTCAAGTAGAAAAAGAATGGGGTTAGGTGGATAACTTAGGATATAATTCATTCATCTTATACCATTTAGTATAATCTTATATTTAAAAATTAAAGTGAGAATAATACTAAGCACCGTGTCCTGACTAATGTTTCATTAATTACTTTATTAATGATGTTTATTTATTGCTTCTTCAGTTAGCTTTGTTTCATCACTAAACTTCAATAAGTTTCTTGAGCTATTTTTCTTTTTGGATGATAGAAGTAATGTTTTGGTCTTGTACTCTGGTTATTGATAACAACAAACTCAAAGTAATGTTTATTTATTTCTTCTTGAATTAGCTTTATTTCATCACTAAACTTCAATAAGTTTCTTTAGCTATTTTTCTCTGTGGATGATAGAAGTAATGTTTTGGTCTTGTACTGTAGTTATCTATAACAACAAACTCAATTTATATATTGTGGACTTTTAATGAATAACCTGAGTTGCAGTTCTTAAAACACTGTATGTGTTTCAAGGCTTCAAAGATAACAAAGACATGAACTGGTGCAAAATGTATATTCCCTTGATGGAACATATTTCGGTTAACATGTATGTTTTGGACATTTTGAGTAATTGTGATTGGACTCTCTCAATCCTGATCAAAATTTTTAGTTAAAAATGTGTACGAGTCAATTCTATCTATACTAGTAGGTTTGTTATATATATGTAATAAAGCACTAGCTTAACCTCTTCTATTTATTCTCTAAAAACCTTTAGAAGAAGAAGAAGACTTAGCACTTGACTCTTACGGCATAATTAATTCTTTTAGATGGAAAGCCATTATCAATTGTTACCTCCATGGTTTTTGTTAGTGATTGTTAATTCTTAGAACCCATTTTCTTTACCGTTACCATCTTTAAGGTTAGTTAGAATAATAAACCATGATGGAGCAACGAGATAAACAATACATATAATGCACATGACCCAACTCATGGCAAACTGTTTTACTCCAAAGCCAACTATTGATATTTATATAACCATAGGTCATGTTGCTAGTTTTAATATATAAATATGTCTAAATCATATTTGGAATAAATATCGAAAATTCAAAACAGTATAAAGAATACATTAATTTTATAAACAATAGAGAATATGAGTAATCAATGACTAACTGACTAATTAACTATAAAAGTTTGTAGCTTTTGAGATCCAAGCGATTCTTAAATACTAATGCTTAGAACTTAATGATAATGTTATTGACGAGCGTATCATAAATATAACTATTCAAATCTATCAAGAATAGAGCTTCTAGAAAAATGAATTCATGCTATGAATCGAAACAAAAATTTCTCTCGCGAGCGCCATCGAGATGGCGACTACTTGTTCTTGTTGCTGCTGCGGCCCAGCAGCATCTCGCGAAGCTCAGCCGGGTCGATCTCACCCATCCTGTTCGCCGGCCGGTAGTATCCGGTGGCCGGATCCGGCACCCAAAAACGCGACGCCTCATCGTCATCCTCCGCTGTCGTTGCCGCCGCCGCCGCCGGCCTCTTGACCATGTACTGATCCGCCGCCAGAAGCCATTCCCGTCCTTTCGCTGCGGCCGCCGCCGCCGCCGCCGCCGCCGCCGTGGAGCACCTCCTCCTGCATCAGCAATAAGGGCACCAAATTAAAACGACGACATCAGCATCCGCCGGCACGTCGAGTGGAGGAGGATGACGGGGAAGGAGGGAGCACCTGAAGGTGAGACCAGCGAGAAGCTTGGCGTTGAAGAGAGAAGCAGGCGCCGCCATTGTGGGGGGGGGGGGGGGGGTGTGCAGTCGATGGCAGATCGGAAACGCCGCGGCTCTCCTCGCTCACGGTCTTGGGTTTTCGGGGGTTTTATAGCGGGATATCGAGGGAGGGAGGGAGGGGAGGAGGGAGGCGGCGCAAGTGCAAGAGACGGTTTTCATCACGTCGGTGTAGGGATCCAACCCAAGATGGAAAAACGATAATGGATCTGCCCAAGTGAAGGGAGATGGACGGCTGGGGTTGTCTTGCCACGATAATTTTTAGCTATCCTTATAATTTATAATATTTTTTTCAAGGATTAAATAAATTTCTTGGTATTATGTTTTTTTTAATAACTTTGACAAAAATAATTTTTTACCGCTATAAAAATCACCCATTCACTAAGGGGAATTAGAGATTGATTTTTCGAGGGATTAGATTCTATACAAAAAGTAAAGAGAATTAGAAATTAATTTTTAAATTCAAAATTAACATTTAATTTCTTTATGTTTAATATTTATACACAAATGAATTATGTTATATACAGAAAATTATGAGTTCAATACTCTCGTCTAAAAAATTATGTTTAATATTTTTTAATTTTTAATTATCAAATATAATTTGATAATTAGAAAAATTAATCTTAGGATACTGTATATATTTATGTACATAAGTAATTATACTATTTTCTAATAAAATAATTTCTACGTACTGGCTGGCCTATATTTTATACTAAATAGCTTTTACATGTATGTAGAAAATAATTAACACAACAAGGTGCATCTTACCCTGCTAACCCAATCGCAATACAACACCTCTTATATTTAATAATAATCATACATGCGATGGATTAATTGACGCCATACAAAGGGGTATATATCTTTAACCGACTGCTGGATTAGCATCAAATTGCCAGTGGGAAAATAGTTAATTGATCGCATAACAAGGTGCGTCTTACTCTGTCAATCCGGTACACAATACAGATTACATCATACTAATAAACCGATGAAATGGATTGATTGATGCCATTCAAAGAGGGGTGTGTGTGTATATATATATATCACCTTAAAAGACTGCTGGATTAGCTCGAACTTACCATAGCATTTCGTGCGTACGCCAAGTACCACCAATCGGTACAACACGAACTAACCATTCTCCAAGGGCAAAACTACAATCTCTCTCTATTTTGGATGCACTTCAAACCATTACCGTGGGATATGAACAACAGGGATCAAGAGCTCATTCCGTGAGAGAAGCAAACTAGTGGCTCAGTCGTCATCTCAAGGCGGCCATTATTCTCCAATCATGCTTCTTACGCCTGGCTCGATGGTGGGCCTTCTGTTCTGCAAATTTGTTTTCGCTGACGATGTCCATCTGATCAGAATCTGCAGATGGATAAAGTGTTTAGCGAACCATCAGAAATATGTCAGGATGTTAAGCGCACGTGAAAAAGTTTTTTAAATCCTTCTACCGTGCAATTGCATGCAATGTTAATGTAATATTTAACTTATGCAGTGTATGAGAATCTCAAATTCAATTCTAGTCTTCCTCGCCAAATGCTTGAGGGAACCAACCCCGCCAAAATATGGAGCATGAAGAAATACATTGACTTATGGTTTAACTAAGGAATTGTAGTTCCCAAAAAAAATAAAAATATTACAGCAATCTTTTAGAGTACATTCGACATTCTAATGACCACTAATTTGTAATGCTTTGATGTTTCACAGTCCTAGTTTTCATGGAAGTGTATTGATGATGTATTCATTAGTCAGCTAATAAATATTTTAAAAATAGAAAGGAAAAGAATAGAAAGAAGGCTCTGCTCATACATGTTAGAAATAAGAAGTTCCAATCTTTCTTCGTGGTGTTTGGTTTACTGCTACAGAGGCAAACTGGTCTATCCTCTCCAGCTTGCTATAAAGGCAAACTAGTCTAGCATCTGAACAAATCTTACATGATACATGCTCCCAAAGCTCAAGAATAAGAACTATCCGCAAGATCTATGCATGATTTTTAAGCTCCATCTTCTCCAGCTAATAGGAATCCACTGGTAAAAGATCAGCCTTGTACAATTTATCTTCAAGGATACTTATCAGGATAAATTTGTAAGGTAAACAGTTAGTTTACATGATATTTCTGATAAAATCCTTCAATATATGACCAACTTTTCACGCAGGAAAGAGGGAATTTCTCAGTGTAACAATCCTAGCAGATCATGCTATATTTATGGGTCTTTTACTTTGAGGGACACATGCAAATGTCATTGAGAATACAATGGACAAAAATTCTAGAGTTTGAGGAATCGTCACTTAGACATCAAGATACAAACATATGGACAAATATAAAAAAAGCAAAGAAGTTAACATTACATAAAGAGCACGAGACAAACTTCAAATAAATCATGTAAATTCGGGAACTCTTAATACAAGCAGATTGGTCCTCAATCGGTGATCTATTAACCAATATTACTTTCTGTTCGACTATGAATCATACTGTGCACAACCAAGTGCCCCAACACGTGTCTCTTAGAAATGATTTTAATGGCACTTGAATTCAACAGGTAATTTTACTGACACCAAAACTCAAGAAAAAGCAAGTAAAAGAAACAAAAAGGATATAATCAAACTTTCACATTCAAGATAGAAAGGAATCAAAGTATAGTAGATATTCCTCAGGTATGTATAGAAATGGAGTTTTTGTTTCTTTGAATTTTATGATTTTTAAACCCACAACCTCCAACGTTACCACTCTAACTAGCTGAGAAGCAATTAATTCTCTAGAAATAGAGCATTTTGATCTATTAACCAAGTATGGTAGTACTTACCAAAACAAATATCGCTAAAACATTTGAGACCTCATGTAAGTCTAATAGGAAAGCATTCCTGTCAAAAGATTAATGAATTGAACTTGGTCCTTTCTTGTAACATACCTACCGTGAAATTAATGCACATTCCGAGACTCTTTAAGGATGATTCGATCCTGATCTTCACCTTTTTCTTGCTTTGTATGTCATAAAAGATGATTACTACTGCTACTACAACTGTGTGCAACCGTGATACAGTGAAGGCCAACAACACCTACAAGATATAACGTCTTTTCAGCAATAGAGTTTTTGTCCCTTGGACCTATACAAGCATTACATAAAAGTGGAACTAATCATGTCTTCACTTATATAAATTATTGAAATAGCCAAAAAGGATGAGCTGCTGCTGAACATACTCTCAGTGCTATGGGATGTTGAACTAATGTTAATACTGGAGTTTATTTGACAAATTTCAGGTAACTTAGTCTTAAAGCAAATTGTATATGGCATTGGTGCAAGTTGTTTGCTCATCTTTTATAGATATAGCATTGGTTGAAGTCACCATCTCCTGAGACAAAATCAGTTAAGTTGGGTTCTTCATGTCCCACCGATTCTATTCTTGTAATTTATTCATCAACTTCCCTGAATTGACTTGATTCTTCATTTTCACAAATAAGAAGGTGAGATTAAGATGCCTGGAAAGTATTACAGGTTCTTCTATTCCAGTGAAGGCCTATCCAGTGATTTTTTTGGTTTGACGTTGATTGATTAAGATATTATGCTAACCAACTTGCAACTGCAAATACTTGAACAATTTGCCGATCTTCTTTAGTTGGCTGCTAAATCGAGTCATCTAAGATATCACTATCACAAATTCCTTGAGATCTTCCACATATTTGGCAACTTACCTATATCTCAACTTGAACCAATCAAGTGAAGCTGTAGATCGTTGAAGTGCAGATAAGGAAGAAAATAAGAATGAAGAATGAATATATTTATATGGAAAAATTAAAGTAACTATACATGGGGCTAGAACTAACTACATGTACATGTAGACAATTTAGTTTCGAGACTTGCAAAGGTAGGTAGGCCAGACATATTAGGCAAAGTACCTTTGCATGGGGCTTAGGAACTCAGTTACCACCTAGTTTGCCCACACTTGCGAACAGGTTTTGTAGAGAGCCAGGGCAACTCATCCAAGTCTGAGAGACCTTTATTTATGATCCACGTCCAAATACCCCACCTTCTCTAGGACTGAAAGTAGTAGAAGAATTATGATCTTCTCCTCTCCAAATATAACCCGATCAACACTCAAAAAATTTTCTCTGAGGGAGTTGATATAAAAGTGGAAAGTTAACTGGATTAATATAGTCCAAATCCTGACTACAATAGGAATTAGTCCAATCATCTAGGCAAAATGTTGAATAAGAAAAATGTCAATTTATCCGCAAAAGTGAAACAAGAATTTAAGAGGAACAAAATGGTAAAATCAGATTCTAGGATTCACGCTTTGTAGCTGAGGCCTAATAGCTAAGACTGTCGTCTATCGATCTATCGTATGTATAGGGCAGTTGGGCCAACAGGGCCGACCAGTTACAGGCTTTAATAACCTTCTGGTGACTAGATTCAATCTTCTGAAGGCAACAATGAGTTCTTAAAAAACCGAGAATAAATCAGACATAATTCAAGTGAATTTTGACAATACAGACCATGATACTTGATAAAGAAAAACTAAAGTATAATATGTTTGCAACAAGAAATGGAATCATATATAACCACAGCGCTGAGGAATCCCTCTAACAATATTGTGTTTTCAACTATCACATCACTTCTTTAAAAAAGATAAAAACTATTTCATCATTGTCTTAATAGTGTTCGTTTGTTATAGGCTACTCCAGCAAAAATATATATATATATATAATGCACTTGCTCTTACAAGATCCCAACTGCTAAACCCAACCAGCCTAAGAGACTGAAGCAATGGAGATGAAGGCAAAATTTTAATTTCAGATGATTCCAAGTGCTAAACCCAATCCAGTAAAAGACTTGAGGAAACTAGTAGATTCTTATACATGTAAATATAAGATTTTAGTATCATTGTAAGAAACAAATCAACAGAAAAAAGTTCATTTTATCTGGTAACGGGAACTAAAGATCCTAATCGCAAAGTTTAGAAATTTAACTAAGATTAGAGCACCAAAATATACACAAAAATTTATTCGGGAATTAAGCGGTTAACAAATCGATTCACAGTTTGTACCTCCAATCTCTTCGCCCCAGAACAGCTGTTTCCCATCATCATCCTCCTCCTCGTACTCATCATCATAGCCAAGCTCTCCATCGCCCCTGTATCCAGGTTCACTCCCGTAGCCGGATTCGTTGCCTTGCGATTCCAGAAAGGCTGCAGTGCCAACGCCTTGAAAGCCCCCAAATCCAGAGCTTTCCCTTTCCGACCCCCCTCCTCCACCACCTCCAGCGACCTCTCTCCTCGTCATCCGAGCCGCCTCGCTGACATCCGATCCCCAGCTCCCATCCCCGATCACGAAAAGCTCCCCGCTAGAATCCGTCCCACCAGCCGCGAGCGGGAAGTCGGAGCAGGTGGCGTACGCAGCCGAGATGCCGCCCCGGGGGCGAGTCCCGCTGCGATCTGAGCTTCGTCCGGACACGGACCGCGACCCTCGTCGCCGCCGCTTCCGAGCGAACCACCGGAATCCCTCCTCCCGCCTGGGCGGCGGATCGTCGAGAAGGCTGAGGCGAGAGAGGTCCAGGACCGCCGCGGCGGCGCCGCCGGTGCCGGAAGCGGGGGCGGTGGAGCGGTCGGAGCGGCAGGGTTTCTTGGAGGGAAACGGGTACGTCCTGGGCGGATCGGCGGCGGAGGCGGCGAGGGTTTGGAGCTGGAAGGGCTTCCAGGCGTGGAGCTGTAGGGTGCAGGAGTCGATTGCGTAGCGGGTATTGGCGGCTCTGGGGGTCATCGCCGCCGGGGGAGATCGGACACTCGAGGAAGGCACGGTTTGGGGGCGGGGCGGAATGGAGTTGGGAGGGGAGGAGGGAGGAAGCGGCGGCAGCGGCGTCGTCGAGGAAGGAGGGAGGCTGCCGGCGAACAAAGCAGGAAGAGGAAAGGGGAGGGTCATGTGAAGACAAAATGGTCGGTCATCCGTCATTTGATAACATCGCCGTCGGTTTAAAAGCTCATCAACGCCGTTGGTTTTATGAGATGGACGGATACGTCGATTCCTTTGTGGTAAAATTTGACGACTCTAATAAAAATTCATTAACATCTTTGGATTTCCTTTTTCATGGTAAGGATAAAACCTAATTAACTTAATTGGAGTATATAATAAAAATTAAAATAATAACAACACTTATTTTTAATTTAAATTTAATAAGTATTAAAATCAGTATAAAATTTAATTTAATGAGTGTCTTTAACTGAAATCACAGATATAAAAATAAGTATCTTTAAATGTAATTAATTAATTTAGATAGAGGAACGTAAATGATAAGGTAGATAATACATGCATGCTCAGTCAAATATACTAAAAATAGTATTTTATAATAAGATGTACAAATGCAATTTTATAAATTTAATCTTGCTAATTAATTCTAATTTAATGTGCATAAACTATAAATTTGCACTCTTCTGATTAATAATACTATCTTATGGGCAACAATAGGTATTTGAATACATATAATATATTCTAAAAGAATTTAGTATTATGTAGGACTTCATCTTCTTTTTTCATATGAAAACATTTATTTATTTTTATCTTTAAATAAGTAAACCATTTGATTTTGCCCCTATTTGATTGGACTTATCCAGAGACTCATGCAAAACTTCAATTGTCACTATCGATCAAAAGAAAATTCCCATTTGTGTCACCAAAAAATTGTGAGTTTAATACTTGTTAAGTTAAAAAAAAAAATAGAAAAAATTAATAGAAGAATCTCTGTATTTTACCAAGCATTGACTTTTGGAGGTATAAATTTTACTAAATACACCATGTAGTTGGTGGAGAAAATTTTAATCAAGCATGGAAAATTTATGAAAATGTTACGAAAAAGAAGAATTACTCTTACTTTTGTCAAAGGAAAAAAAATCACATCTTTGACTTAGCCATGTCTTGTTTTTGTCTCTATTTATCTCAACGTCCTCCTACGGGCATCTCCTTCTCTTTGTCTCAACTTCTTTTTTTCTTTCCTAACTCGGAAAGTTCAAATAAGAAAGAAAGGGACAAAATGCAGTATATGCATCAACGTTTGAAGAGTATTAAATTGAAGTGTTTTTGGGTGAGTCTGGTTGTGTTGGTCCTATTAAATTACAGAAGAGCTTTGCGGAATCCATCCATAGCAGAATGGGGGATGAATCCAAAGTCGAAGGTTTGTTCTTTCTTTCCTGCAACTACGACAGCCAAGGAAAAAGGAGCAGCGTAGGAGGAGGGAAAACATGGCCGGCCGTCCTCTTCTGGAGATGACATAAGCGCTGATCCCAGCAGCACTCGAAGCTTCCCTCTGTGCATAAAAAAGCATCAAGCCTTCAGGCTGACATCCACCAAGTAAAGATAAGAAAGAGAGGAGATGACGTCGATCGTCGTCGTCGTCCTCCTCCTCCTGCTGCTTCTGGGAGCTCCGGGTTGGGAAGGGCAGTTTTGTTTTGGGCAATTGGATCACCATCAGGAGGAGGATTCGGAGTACAGCAGGGATGACTTCCCACCGGACTTCATCTTCGGAGCAGGAACTTCTGCTTTCCAGGTTTTCTCTTCTTTTCTTTTTATAGATTTCTACTGCTCCTTGTAATTATGCAGTGGAGAAATATTAGTAGGGTAAGAAATATGCAGGTGGAGGGTGCAGCGGCTGAGGATGGAAGGACTCGAAGCATATGGGATACCTTCACTCATGCAGGTGCCCCTCTCTCTCTATATATACTCTCTAGCTAGCTCTAAGTTATTAAGGTTAATTCTAAAAAGTATTAAACTCACAAGTCATACTGTTCCTACCCCTTCATTGTGGCGGCTCCTTCTTCCTATGAGGAGGCGCCCAAACCCTAAAGCAAGAGGAGAGATATCAGAAGGGAGCGCACGGTAGGGTTTAGAATAGAGAACCAGTAGGGAGAAGCATCCAAACTCGCATGCTCAGGAGCACTCTACGAGCGAGTGATGGACGGGACACGAACTGGTCTCGAGAGTGGAGGGGATGAAGGCAATTGGCCAAGTCCCCGATCGAGTGTAACTCCGATCGACGACGAGCATGTTCGCCGGTGACCTTACTGTACCATTACCCTGTGTTTTATTGGTGGGCAACCACAATCCTTTTTCCCATCAGATATCTTTGTTGTATTGTGGTATTTATTGGAGTTTGTCGGAGCAGCACTACCGTGTATGTGTTCGATCGACTTCTGCTGGTTTATGCCTGAACGTGAAGGCTTGCGACATTTGCAGCACCTCCATTGCTGAAACGTGAAAAATTTACAGAGAGAAAACCATAACAGCTTGTACTTGTGCACACATTTTAAACCCTTCATTGATAAGTCAATATTAATGTTGAATATGACAGGAGGGATGTTGGATAACTCCACAGCGGATGTAGCGGCTGATGGATACCATAAGTACAAGGTTTGCACCCTAGATTTATTATTAGATTATATGCTTTGAGATTAGTAAAGAAATATAGCATCATGTGCTTCTTGATCGACACATTATATACTATACGTACTTTATGATTAGTAAGAAAATAAAAAAAAGGTATTGATATGATATATTATCGTTAAGATAAATATTTTATTCAATTGATATTATATATGTGTGTGTGAGTGCGTTCTTAAGATGGGAATGGTTGTGCTTCTATATGCAGGAAGATGTGAAGCTAATGGCCGATGTGGGATTAGACTCCTATAGGTTCTCTATCTCTTGGTCAAGGCTTCTTCCAGGTACGAGACGTATCTTGATTTTTCACTGACTGAGAAAAAAAATAATACATGCTGCAAAATTGATCAGATGGAAGAGGAGCTGTTAATCCAAAAGGCCTGGAATACTACAACGATCTCCTTGATGAATTAGTGAAGCACGGTCAGTTTAATTTCTTCATATGCTGGGTTTTAAAGGACTTTTTAAGTTATCAGTTATCAAATTATGATGCAGGCATCAAGGCGCATATCACACTCTACCACCTTGATCTTCCTCAAGTGCTCGAGGATGAGTACGGAGGATGGCTGAATAAAAAAATTGTGTAAGTTTTAAGTGTATCATTTATATAATCGCTCTACAGTTTATAAATAACAAACTGTTTCCTCCTTTAGGGATGATTTCACTGCGTACGCAGACGTCTGCTTCAGGGAGTTTGGTGACAGAGTTTCTCAGTGGACTACCATGGTGGAACCAAACGTGATTGCCATGGCAGGGTACGACAATGGAGTGTTTCCTCCGAACAGGTGCTCGAAACCTTTCGGCATCGTCAGTTGCTCCGCCGGCGATTCGACCACGGAGCCGTATATCGCTCTTCACAACTTCTTATTAGCCCACGCTTCCGCCGCCAGACTCTACAAGAATAAATACCAGGTAAACATATAACTCAAACTGCACAAATTTACACCTCTTTAATCTCAAGTGTAGAGTATCATCGTGAGCAGATATCCAACTTACCAGTGTGGATGTAATCTGGTGGTTTGTAGGGCAAACAAAGAGGGTTGATTGGGTTGAACATCTACAACTACTGGTGCTATCCGTTTTCCAACTCCACATTGGACATCCGAGCCGCCCAAAGAACAAGAGACTTCCTTATAGGCTGGTGAGTGCTGCATCTGACTACTGATGACATATAGCATATCATTCTTCCTGTAATTAATTAGTTGGTGAATCAATCAGGGTGATGAATCCCCTTGTTTTCGGAGACTACCCGAAGGTCATGAAGAGGATCGCCCGAGGACGACTCCCTTCCTTCACGGACCATCAGTCCCTTCAGGTCAAGGGTTCCTTCGACTTCATCGGTATAAACCACTACACATCCCTCTTCGTCAAGGACAACTCCATCAATGCCTCAAAGACCGGATCTCGCGACTTCAGCGCCGATCTGTTCGCCACATTTGCCTGTCAGTCTTCCTTTCTCTCCATATATCATATGTCATATATATATATATATACACTGATCCATGCTGATATGTTTCTATATTTCCTCATCCTCAAATGCAGTTTCAAAGAACTCAACACCAGGTGGGCAGGTAAGAGAACTCCCATATCTGATTTGACTCATTTGGGTATGTATATACTGATTCATTCATCCTTAATTTGGGCAAATAGTTCATCCCTGTCGATATGCCGGTTGATCCCGACGGCCTGCAGCACACCTTGGAGTACATCAAGAACGCCTACGGGAATCCCTTGGTTTATGTGGAAGAGAACGGTGAGCTCATTCTTCAGATTAAGATCAAACTCGATATATATATTAAGATCAAAACTTTTTGAGTGCTGTCAGGGTATGGACTTCCCACGACTGATATGATCAACGATGTTGAAAGAGTTAATTACCTGAGGAGTTACATCGGAAGCATGCTGAATGCTATCAGGTAAATATGCATGCAGTAAGTACACCATGAAACGATGCAGTTCATTATAACCATCTGCCATGAAACACCTGTAGGAAGGGAGCGAACGTGAGGGGGTACTTCGTGTGGTCGTTTATGGATGTGTTTGAGTTCTTGGCTGGGTATCAGATGCGTTACGGGTTATACTACGTGGATTTTAAGGATCCAACTCGGAGGAGGCAGGCTAAACTCTCTGCTCGTTGGTACTCTCGGCTGCTAAAGAAGGAGGAGGAGGAGAAGGTTGGTATTGAGATAAGTAGGAAGGGATCTTTATCTGAACATTTTGACCTTCCTCAGCGGTGACTGACTCTTTTCTTGTGGAGTAAAAGATGGAAACAAACTTATCAGAAAGCTGAAGCTTTTCAACCAATAATTGAAGACTTGTGACCTCTCTGATTCAGAAAAAGGAGAAATGGATCGAACAAATTGCAGTGAATAAAACGAGTGCTCCACTGAAACTTCCTCCTATTCCTCCTCCAAAGCAGATTCTTTTTGTGTGTAGGATGATGATGCACTTACAAATAATGTTGTGATAAGGTGGCTCCCACTTACCAAAGCGAGTTGAATGGGTCCAAAATGCTTCCTGTTTTCCCCTCCTGAGGCAGGAAGGTGGATTCTGAACTTGAAGAACTATTAAGACGTTATTTAGTGTGTGTGTTTATGCTATTACTACGTATTCGAAAAACACCTCTCCCTTTTTTTAGCCTGCCGACAAGTTCTATCAACTTTTCCTATTTTAGCCACCACCACCACCATCAGATTGGATTGGATCAAATCTCAATCAGCTTATGCAATCCATCATCCCCTCGCCAGTTTCAGTGCTTATTATAATTAAGTGTGAATAAAATGATTTAGTTACTTTATTCAAAACCTAAAAAGCAGAGGATTTGATAAACTAAGCTTTCTATCTTAAACTTAACACCTCTGTGATGTGGTATTAAAATAAGTCTTGTTATGTACTAGGCACATGTTATTAGAACAATAATACTCTCTATAGATTATGAATTTAATACTGACAGGATCTAAAAAAGATATACATGATAAATAGTAAAATAAGTATTAAAATAACGATTGGAAAAAGCCCTAAAATATTTATGGAAAATGGCGAGGGTCAAATTAAAACAAAGGAAGGAACAGTAGAGGCAAATTTGGTAAAAACACAAAATGACAAGTGCCAAAATAAAAATTAACCCACCACATCACTCACTCATTCCAGCTTTACATGACGATTTCTCCGGCTCTCCTGCCTTCTTAAACTTGGAAGAAGGAATCCGTCCGTTTTTGAGGGGAGTTTTTTTGGGGGAGGAGGAAGATGAAGTTTTGCAAGAGATACGAGGAGTACATGCGGGAGAGGAGGGGGAAGGGTCTCCCCGCCGTGGGGTTCAAGAAGCTCAAGAAGGTCCTCAAGGAATGTACAGGGGGGCTTCAACACGAACCTCCCTGCTCGGAAGGAGGACACGGTGCCAAATGCCCCCAAAGCTGCGCAGGTAATCGATTCGGCTTCTCTTACGTTCCTCCTCCTGCAAATTTGGGCATGGTTTAGGGTTTGTCGGAAATGTTTTGGGGCTATCGTTCGATTTTGGCTTGATCCTTTTTTTTTTTGGTGTGGTAGCGTTGATGATGTGTTTTCTTTAATGCGTGCATAGCATGCGATGGGATCTTCTTCCCATGCCTACTCGAGGAGATGTCCAATGTCGTTGATTGCTTCAACCGGCGAGCTAAGAAGTTACTCGAGATGCATCTTGCATCAAGCTTTCTAGGCTGCCTACCGGGGTTCGGAGGCAAGTCTCACCGGAACCATGAATCTCTGATGCAAGAAGGAAAGGACCTGATCGCATACGCGATCATAAACTCCATGGCGGTGCGAAAGATATTGAAAAAATACGACAAGGTTCGCTTCCTGAAAAAGATTCCATTTTCCCTCTGATATGATTGCTCGTGTTCCTATTTGTTAAACTTTTCTGCTTATTTCAGTGTTTTATATACAGATTCACTGCTCCAAACAAGGGCCAGCGTTCAAATCACGAGCCTGCAGGCTGCACATCGAGATCCTCCAATCTCCATGGTTGAGCGAGTTGATGGCCTTCTATATCAATCTGAGGCAGACCAAGAACAAGAGTGAAGCTACGATGGGACCGTTTGGCGACTGCTCCTTAAAATTTGATGATGAGAAACTGAAGCTTTCATGTGAACCATTTGATTCTATGAAGATAGAAGTAGACTTGACTTGTTCTATTTGTTTGGTGGGTTAACAAAACGACCAGCTTTTTTTCTTGTCCTGGGGTTTCCTATTCGTGTAGAGGACGATGAGCTTCTTCTCTTGCTATTTTTTTCAGGAAACAGTTTTTGATCCTGTTTCACTGAGGTGTGGCCATATATTCTGCTACATGTGCTGTTGTTCTGCTACATCAGTTACAGTAATCGATGGGCTAAAGACTGCAGACCGAAGGGCAAAATGTCCACTATGTAGGCAGGTAAGTTGCATGTTTGAATCCGATCCTTGCAAGCAAGTTTTTGGATCTTTTCCTTCTCACGATTAGAAGAATCCTTTAAAGCTACTAGAAACATATTGGACGATATAACATGATCAAAACCTTGTTTTCTTTTTCTTCTCTGCAGCAAGGAGTATATGCGGGCGCTACACATTTGGATGAATTGAGCATCCTGTTAAGCCGGAGGTACACTCCAATTTGAATGCTCAGAATAAGATATTGAATCAGATGAAATTCTTCACTCACTCTCTTTATCATTCAAATAGCTGCCATGATTACTGGGTGAGACGACTTAACACTGAAAGAGTGGAGCGGGTTCGTCAAGCCAAGGAACACTGGCAACAGCAGTGTCAAGCATTCATGGGCATCTGAAAGCTTTCCCGTCTTCCGTCCTTGAACATAAACCGCTGATGACAGAGGAGTTCAGATTAGAGTACAGCCAGTGGTAGTGTTCAGGTTGGGCCATTCTGTGTAACACACTGCTGCTTAAAATGATGGAATAAGTTATGAGTTTGTTTGCTTTCATCCTTTGCAGAACCTTACATTTCCTTTTGGCAGTGATGCTGCAGACCTAGCCAACTCACATAAAGAATTAAATAAGGGCAAAAACCAAGTTGGCTTTGTTACTTTTCTGATATATTTCTTATTTGTCTAAATTGAACCAACAGGCCAACCTGTTCAAAGTACAGTTCAAGTTTAAAAGTTTGGTTGCTCAGAACTTTATCAAAAAGGCCTCTGAAACCCAAGTCCAGTAAACTTATTAACACACGAGGGAATGAGGTCAAATTTGCATTTAATTTAGTGTGTAACAAAGATTTCATGTCAACTTCAGAAGCATCATAGGCAAAATTATAATAAACCTGCATCCACCGTTCTGGTAATTAATGCTCACATAATAATATGATAATGGAAAACTTTTTCCTAACACAGCAAAACTATATTCGTCTACTATATAGAACAATGAACCTGCTTCACTAGCACAGGCCATCCACGGATAACTTTTTTATTGAAGGAACAAGGTGGTTCACCTACGATGTAATGAAGTGCTTCCCACGGACATTGTACCTTTGGCATAACTTCTTCAGCGTAGCCACGGAATGCTGCATCGAGTTCAACGTCGTATCCATAAACATGGCCTGCAAAAGGTTGTGTTTGCAGCTTGATCAACAAGATCAACACAAGCAATGGAGAAGGGCATAGCAAATAATGCTCACAAATATTTACCTGGTAGTTATCACCATATTTTTCAATCAACTTTCCTACATGAACACGTTGCATGCTCGTCAATGGTAGTAGCCGTCCTGCTCTTCCATTCTTTGGCTTTTTCCCGAGAACAAATTTCACATCTGCATTATTAAAGACAAGAGAAGAAAGAAAACCGCATAAAATGTCTGATAGCAAACACCTTTAAGAACTGTACCATCCATAAAATAGTTTTTGAAAAAAGAGTATTCTTACAGACTTACACCAGCAAAAGCAGTAACAGAGAAGCGTGGTGGATTGACACATATGACCAGCAGTTAACTCCACTAATAAAGAGCTAGTTGTTTAAGGTGTTATAGAGGAAAAGTTCCAATTGCATTAATTTGCAATTTTCATTTCCCAAAGTTGCATCTATTTCCTCAAGTAATAATATTTGCAAGACACTGTAATGAAATAAAGTATCTTTCTTTATCTAGACGTACACAATAGCTTTTAAATCAGCAACCAATGCATGGAATGGATTTCCCTGCCAACTTGCCACCTACCCTTCAGATTAAGAACATATCGACCAATTCGAAAAGCAAAATTTTATGGATTAACTTTTTTACTAATAATTTGAGAAATTGAGATTCAATTTGATTCAGTGCCAGAACAATTAAAAATAGTTGGTTGTAGTTTTAGCAGTACAGCTGAAGATAATGGAAAAAATCAAAAAAATAATGTTCATTAAACCTAAAACTGCAAGTAATGAAAGCTATAGTTCATGTATTGTTGCTAAAATCTTTTAAAAAAAGCATCAAAATCTTAGAAAGTCGACCAACTAGTAAATTGAAGAGCCACAATATTATCAATTAAGAAACTGAAGAATAAAATCAAAAACATCTTAAAAAGTGTTAATTTTTAGAAAATAAAACCAAGTTCTGAGAGAAAGCAATGCAATAGCTTAATAATAAGATCAATAGTATAAAAATTAATTGTTGCATCAACTCACCATCATTCTCAAGATCGCTGCCACTGTCGATGGGAGTGAACTCCGAAGCAGGGGTGAACTCCCGGTCAGGTACCTGGAGAGCGGAAACCTGGACCAGTTGAGGGGTGCGAGCGCGGACGCCGAGGATGTTGGGGTTAGCGACAACCCCAAAGGTGCGATAGTTGCGGATGACGCTGCCCTTGACGTCCCACTCCTTTACCGCACCCTCCCCCTCGGCAGCGGCGGCGGCGGCAGCAGCAAGAGCCTCCGGGATGGCGACGGCGGGCTTAAACACGCCGGGCTTCTTCTTCGGCAGCCCCACCCTGACCTTGGGTCGCGATTGCTTGTACTTCCGACGCGATCGGCCCATCGTGCCGCCTCACTCCTTCCTCTCTGGTATTTTGCTCGCTGGTTCGTGAAGGGTTTTTGGGGCGTTGTTAGGGTTCCCAATATTTATCTGTTTGCCATGTTCATAATTTCACAGAAAAGCCCCCCAAATATTATAATTTCAAAAACTGTCAGCACCATTGATTATTTATTCATTTTTGGCCCCTATACTCTCTTTTTTTTCAAATTTTTTCCAATCGGTTTTAAATTTGACATTTCTTTCTTCCCAAACGTTTTTATTATTGGCGTGCAATACAGCTTTATTATTAACTTGAACGTATTGATCTGGTCATTAAAATAATGTTTCTAATTAATAATTAAAACTATTAATTAATTTTAAAAAAATTAATCATGTAAGGCAGGGATGTTAATATTTTTTAAAAAATATATGTATAAAATTCACATCCATCTCTTGTTAATTTGTAAATTTGAAGTTCAATTACATCAACTTAAATACAGACAATTTAAATATATATTACAGATTTTTACACTACTAACAACATAATTTACAGAACACTATCAACAACGCAATTTAGAATCCCAAACAACTTAGATATAACAAATTACATGCATCATTTTCAACTTCGGCACTCTTTTACATACTCGCAGAGTTATTCACTGAAAAGCAAGTGTTTTGAATATATCATTGTACAAGCTTGGGAGAGGATCTTTTTCAATGGGCTTACTTCAATTTCTATAGCTTCCAATATATGCCCAGCCGATGCATAATGCCGGCCATGATGGACCAGAACAAAATCTGAGCAAATATAACATAGAGAAGAACACCCACTCTTCTTGAATGCCACACTTGGATGAATATGTGCTTCTGAATCCAATAAACCTAAAAGTAGGTAATCAAAATATTAACGTCTCGGATATCCAATATGGATGTATAAAGGAAAGAAGTTTATACTTTTTGACAATATGCATAATAAGATTTAGGCTGTATAAGTGTTGAGACATATACCAATGTATTATTAGTGCTTTCATAATACCACCCATTCAGAAATCCTTCAAATATGCCCTCTGCTGCCATTACAAACACAAGCATAGCGTTCATTCCAATCCACTGCAGTGGTAAGAACAAGCTACAAAACCCCAGGATGTCAACCTGATATAAAAAGGTAAAAAGGATGTTTAGAGATACTGTAAAAAGAATCATGAAAACAGTGGTAAGAGGAGTAATATTAAAGCATATCCAGAACTCATCATATACACATGAATCCCAGCATATGACCAATGCAATGATTGTATTGTCGCAAGTAAACTGCCAGAACAAGGATGCGGTTCGTAGGGTGTTTAAACATAAATAGACCATATAATTACCAAAAAGTAGAAGATGCAGAAAACAATTGCCGCCGCACCGGCTGTAACACAAACGTAGCTGAAGCTGTACAACTGCTTGTTTAGTGGGATAGCTGCGTGAATACGCCATTGGAAAATATACATAAGGGCAGTGTTAAAGAAATTCATACAGGGGTTGCTAAAAAAGCTAGTTTTCTTACCATGTGACAAATGCAAAATAAGTCCCAATACAAGGAGAGCTGTCCCCATGGAAATCCACTGTTTTAGTCTGTCCACATGGCCCTAGTGAGAGTGAAAAGATATAGCTCAAGTCATTATCAATCTGTAGCAGTTGTTCAACTTATCTAAGATTATTCATAAAAGAATAAGGTAAACCTTCATATGCACAAGCACATGGCCAAAATGCACTCCAATGATAGTGGACAAAATAGCAGATATAGAACTGCAGAAACATCACAGATCCATTAAAATTAGTGTGCACAGAAATCAGGATTTAAAATTCAAGAGAAGATGAACATCAGAAATGTCCATATCCCATACCCGTAGAAATACACAAAAGAGATATAGGTGCATGAGGTTCCTACCAATATCTCGACCAATAAGATATATGCAACTACTCTTGTTCTTATAAGTATAGAGGATTTATTGGCACATAATATCCTAATCAAGTTCCTTGCCTTGATGCAACTTGTATAACATTTCAAGAGGCAAGAAATGTTCCAGTACTCGACTTTAAAAGAAAAAGAAAGAAACCAGTAAAGTAAAAAAAAAATCATCACAAACAGAGAAGAGAAAAAAATTTAACAAAATAGCACAAGACTGACCTAACAATCCCCTCAGGCTCAAATGGTGACTGGCACCATGCTGGAGCATCATTCCGCAGAGGTCCTGCATGGGGTGAATCAGAAGTGCAAGCCTGCACTACTTTGGAAGATGCGCTTAGACTAGAAAAGAAAACATGAGATAACTTGATGGTACTTGAATAAAATCACCTTAGATCTTCTCCAAGCTGGATGGTGGTACATATGGTTAATACCCAACACCTTTCGGTCGACATAACCAACGGCATTACATGGAGGGTCCAAATTCCCCCTTGCACTACAAATTACCTAGACATGGAGAATGGGCATCATCTGGATTATTTTGAGTAACAATATTGCACAATACAGGGAACCTGTCTTACTAGAACCAACAATGAAGAACCAGAGACATAAAGAATGTTCACCATAGATATACAATAATGATATAAAAGGGATTTTTATTATTGGAAACTAGGTTCATATGCAAATATCTACGGAATTTAAAAGAAAAAATTTATAGTGTAAAAAAAATGAACGGAGTAACATCTCAACTGGTAAAAGTATTTAACGGAGTAACATCAACATGAACATGAACCGTTCAACTGGTATAAGTATTCAATCAATTAAAAGATTAACGAGATAATTGCACACCTTCAAGATTTTTCCATTATCCTGGCTATCACTGTCGTGAACTGTGAATTCCCAGTCAGGAACATATGTCCCATAAATTATTGCAAAGTATATTACAATAACGCACGCACCAAAAAACCTGAAGAGGAAAATAAAAAAGATGGAAAATTAGCATTGTGGAAATAATATTGTTAGAAACCTTAATTAGGATATTTGGATCATAAACAACTAAAGAAGGAACAGTGTTATATATAAAAAAAAACCATTGTTAGGATGGAGTTATAGTTACTACTGAAATTATGTTCCCATGAAAAACCTAATCATGATTTTCTTTTTCATTAACTTTGATCATTTAAATAATTGATACTAGTGTTCAGAATACAGATAAACTAGGTTTGTCATCCATTATCATGATGATTCCCAATTCCCCATGGATACTAAGATCAAATTGAGTTAAAAGACTTGAGTTTATTTTGAAACTTGATTCAAACATGAAACGAAGAAATATTGCGTTAATGAAGATGAAGAGAAAAGGACATGCAAAGGGGATTAGAAAATATGTAGAATCATGGGAAATGTCATTGTATAAATATAAGCATAATATTTGGCTCATACTTTTATTTTACTTCTTGTGCGAAGGAGAAAATTTAGATAAACGTTTATTTGTCAGATTATGATCCTCCATTGGTCTCGAATCACATGTTTCTGGTAGCTAAATATCACATCTAGTAAATAAAATGTAACTAAATAAACAATTTCATTGTGTTTTTGCATATATCTCACTGATGGGAAATGAAAGCATTTGAGTTTGCAGTTAAGTTTTAAATTGAAATCAGAGGATATCTTAATTGCCTGCATCTATAAATAAAAAGGTATAGACACAGAAATATCCAATACTCGTACACGTATTCGCTGGGAGGTGAGGAAGAAGAAGATAGAGAACTTACCATTGCCATAAGTATAACTTAAATAAAGATAAACTTGTAGTTGATTGAGCCTCAAACTTTACGTCCTTGGTCAGGATTTCCAGGATTGCTACTACCATATACGCAAGAGCTATTCTCTAAAGCAATGCCATGGCATCAGATCTTCCACAGGTGCAATTTAACGCAAGCTTATTTTAAGGGGCTTTTAGTATCTTTCAGTACTTACCTGGAGGATACCCAACCATCTTATTTGTTTCATGTCAACTCCATAAGTGAGCTTGTCAGGAGCATGGGAATATCCTCCTATAAAATTGTGATTTACCTAATCAGCACAAAGTTGGAAAGTGCTCGAGAATGATCATTGTTGATACGTTAGCGATAGCCAAGAATATTTTATGGAATTAGACTTCGGAAGGCATAAATATTTCAACCACGGGAAGTTTACCGAAGCATGCCCATCATCTACAGCGATCAACTGTACCAAACTCTTGAAAGCTTTAACAAGAATTCTCATTTCATATAAATCAAGACACTAAGCATGGTGGATTCCTTGCTGATGCAAACAGAGGATCAAAAGAACATTTAACTAGGAAACTAATAACGAATAAATCAAACCTCTAGTTGGTAGTTGCAGCTTAGTTTCAATGTGATAACTTCCAGGAAACCTTCATCTTCTAACAAAAACTAAGAGTATCCATCAATTTTGCGTTCTTTCCCGGGTTTTTCTGATTCTCGATTTGGACATTAGTTCGGTAGTACTGGTTCTAATTTGAACTATTTCCATTAAGAAAGATAGAGGGAGCCGATGGTTAACAAGCTAAAAACCCCTCTGCTTGATTAAGAAAGAATAAAATCAAGCCACTAGTCAACCGTGTAAATATCACTAGTAAAATATGGACTGACACAATCGGCAGCGTATCATGTTAAATAACCAGACGTAGGTTCAGGAAGCATATGAATAATTCGTCGACTAACCTTGTAATATGATGCCCCAAAAGAGCAGCTTGAGCGTCCGAACCACCACCCTCCTCAATGCTCTCCTCCGGCTCGGCATCCTCTGCAATTAAGCCAGCGCTAAGCACCTCAAAAGCAATGAAATCCGACATCAAAGAGACCTAAGACTAAAAACATTAGAACAGCACTTAAACGGAAGCGCCGAACGGAGGAAAACCTTGAGGGATAGAGGAATGGCCATCCCCACGATAAAGAGGAAGAAGGGCATCACGAAGTCGGCGAGGTTGCACCCATTCCAAGGCGCATGCCCGATCACCGGCCACTCGCCGCCGGCCCCGTCCACCAAGATCATCAACTGCCCCCATCCAATCCACCAACCACATTAGATTTTGCAAGAGAGAGAGTCTGGGTGGTTAGCTTAATTTGGTACCGCGACGGTGAGGCCGCGGAAGATGTCGAGAGAGGCGACGCGCTTTGTTGGGGCGGGTCGGGGCTTCTCCTCTCCATCCGAAGCGGCGGCGGCGGCTGCGGAGGTCGGATCCTCCTCGTCGGCGTGGGGTCGGCGGAGGACATCTTGGCCTCGGCCGCTCGCCGCCATCTGCTCCATCGCTGGCTCTGGCGTGGGAGAGCAGCACTCCTCTCTCACTCTCTCTCACCCACACCAAGCATCATCGGTTGGAGAATTCCCAGTTCATACTCGCCACATTTCACATCATGTGGGACGAGCAGCGGCCTCCTCCTCCGCTTCATGATTGGCTTTGGATTGAGGCGCTGCTTGTCGTCGTCACATTGTATCGTCTTCCGCATCCTGCCAAGCCATAATTAAATTAATTAAATTGCTATCGCTCCCCCACACAATTATTAATGTCTTTGATTCTTTCTGTGATCTCCTTGTGTTTCCATCTCTCCTCATTATTTAATTCATTGACATCACTTGGCATTTAAAATTAGTGCAAAATTAAGTTTTGTTAAATAAAATAAAAAATAAAATTTTAAAATTAAAATGATTCATAGTATAATAAAATTTATTAAATTAAAAAAATCTTTAGCTATTTTAATTTTATTTAATTGATTTTGCAATGGAAGATTGATGGCCTCTCCCTCCTATTTATAAGTCTCTGCGTTTGATTCAATAAGACCGAGATGAGACATGTCGCCTCCCCTTTCAACTACGCTCACATCAGCTCTCTCCTCTCCCATTGCGGCCGAGAGAGGAACCTCCGTCTCGGGACGTTGCTCCACGCCGCCGTCCTCAAAAATGTCGACCACTTCGCCGTCCACCGCGATGCCGTCGTCGTCTGGAACTCGCTCGTCTCGATGTATTCCAAGTGCGGCCGACTGTCCGACGCGACGCAGGTGTTCGACCAAATGCCGCACAGAGATTCCGTCTCCTGGAACTCCGTCATCTCAGGTTGTTTGCTCGGGAATGAGTTGGAGAGAGGAGTTTGGTACTTCAAGGAGATGCAGCGGTCTCGGACCAGCAGGTGCGATCATGCCACCCTGACGACGGTCTTGTCGGTGTACGTCGAGATGGAACTCCTCCTCGGGGTCGGAATGGTGCATGCTTTGTCAATTGTTGGCGGATATCAGCAGGGGATTCCAGTGGGGAACGCTCTCATAAGTGCGTACTTCAAATACGGGCGTCCGAGTTCAGCGCAGAAGGTGTTCGACGAAATGCGTGAGAGAAACGTGATCAGTTGGACTGCGATGATTTCTGGACTCGCACAAGGCCTTCTCTGTAGGGAGAGCTTAGTTTTGTTTCGGGACATGCGTTTTGCTGAAGAAGCTAATTCGCTGACCTACTCAAGTGCGCTACTCGCTTGTTCTGGGTTACGAGCCCTTCACGAAGGTCGGCAAATTCATGGGCTGATTGTTAAGTCTGGGTTTCTTGTCGACCTCTGCATTGAGAGTGCTCTAATGGATTTGTACTCAAAGTGCGGCATGATGGAAGATGCACTTCAACTGTTTCAAGCTTGTGCAAAACCTGATGAGGTGTGTCTCACACTGATTTTAGTTGGTTTGTCACAAAATGGATTCGAGGAAGAAGCAATTGATCTTTTCGCTGAGATGGTCAAATCAGCAGTACAAATGGATGCAAATATGTTCTCGGCCGTTTTGGGTGCATTCGGTCCGTCTGCACCCTTCTCTCTGGGAAAGCAAATACACTCATTGATCATCAAGAAGTCTTTTGGATCAAATATTTTTGTTTCCAATGGATTGATCAACATGTACGCCAAATGTGGCGAACTCTGTGACTCTTGCAAGATTTTTGAGCAGATGGAGATCAAGAATGGGGTATCATGGAACTCAATCATTGCAGCCTTCGCTCGCCATGGTCACGGTTCGGAAGCACTTCGGCTATATGAGCAAATGAAGGCAGAAGGCATGGAGCCAACAGGTGTTACATTCTTATCTTTGCTTCATGCTTGTAGTCATATTGGTTCTATAGAAAAAGGTATGGACTTCTTAAAACTGATGTACTTGGACCATGGAATCATACCGAGCATGGAGCATTATGCTTGTGTTGTAGACATGCTCGGTCGTGCCGGGCATCTGGAGGACGCGAAGAGGTTCATAGAGAATCTGCCTGTGGATCCGGACGCTCATGTTTGGCAGGCATTGCTGGGTGCTTCAAGCATTCATGGGAATTTGGAAATGGGAAGATACGCAGCAGAGCGCTTGCTCCATGATGCACCAGAATGTGCTGCAGGTTATGTGCTGCTGGCAAACATATATTCTTTGGAGGGAAGATGGGGTGAGAGAGCTAAGGTCATCAAGAGGATGAAGGAGATGGGTGTGAAGAAGGATACAGGAGCAAGTTGGATAGAAGTTGAGAAGGACGTTCATGTCTTTGTTGTGGAAGATAGGGTTCATCCCCAGGCTGAGATTATTTATGAGGTATTGAATGAATTGGTTGCACTAGTTAGAGATCAGGAGCATGTACTGCACGAGAGGTCTCTTCTATTTGAGATAGAAATGTAGAATGATTGGTAGTTAGCTCTGGAAGGATTCACTGTTCTTGGAGTTCTAGTTTTCAACCAACAGTAGTCGCTCATCGGTTATAACCTAATGAGCAGTGTTTGAAGTTATAGTATCTGCCCAAGGATGGAGGTCGACCACTATGGTACTAGTGTAACCAATGGATTCTCTTGAAACTGGTGGAGGTACACAATGACACTCTAAACCATGATCTTGCTCCTCAGGTCCTCAAAAACACATCAAATGAACAATGAGACCAAAGGAACTGCGAATATGCACATGTCAGGTTAGGAGAAATCTAGGAACAGATCTTCTTGGAGGAGGTACTGAATTGATACTCATGGATAACAAATGGGTGAGAAGAACTTGTTTGGTTGGTCTTATTTCAAGCTCCAGAGTACACACCACTCCTGCAGATGTATTTCTAGTTTTTTACAATGGAATAGATCGACGTATAAAGGCTTTGAACTCATTTTGTCAGATTTACCTGCAATCAATTGACAAGAGCAGCTTCATTTTCGGAGTTGAAAAACAAGAATTTGGTGAAGGCTAACCATCAGCTCTTTTGGAGAGCCATGGGTGGATTTCAGCAACGACCTTTAGAGATTTAGGAGCAAGGATTCAGTTGAAACATGAGCTTTTTACCTCCTTCCGTCATCAAAATAGATCATAGCAACAATGAGGATAAGAAAAGTGGTAAGAAATCTTGAAACTCATCTTGGAAGAAAAAATATTTGGGTGATGTTTTTTTGGTTGAGTTTCAACCGCACAATTCATACATGATTTTTGCAGTGGCCATTCTACAAATAGAGTTAATTTCTGTTAGATTAAGGCTATAAAATGTTGGTTCGATTCGTCAGATCAGTTTGCAAAAATTGAAAATTGAACCGATGTTGCAGATACAGTAATCTATTTATGTTGTATTTATTACATTAATTCACTATATTCTGTGATTGACTTGTTAGATCAAGTAATAACCTTCACATGGGAAAGAAGTGCGAATTTTCTATTACCAAAAAATTGCAACAAAAGGAACTGCAGACTCTACCAACACTATCAATCAATGTTTTCCTTCCTACCCAACTTTGAATCAGATTAGAGGCGGCAGTTCTTTTTGAATCCCAAGTATTTTCTCATTGCCAAAAACTGCAATAAAAAATACTATAAACTTTACAGCAGCACTACCAATTACTGCTTTCCTTCCTTCCCAAACTTGGCAGGCAGTGAATTCCACAAATTTGAATCAGTTTAGAGGAGTTCTTTTTGAGTCCGAAGTTAGCCAGATTCCTCAGTAACTTCTCCAACTGCAGCAAGAAAATTTTACGAGTGCGCTTGTTCAGTAAAATAATAATATAATAATAACAACAAGAAGAAAATGTTTGGGTTTCTTACTTGGGAGATCTACAGCTAAATTTGCTTGCGCGTCCGCATCGGAATTGAACTCCTTCACCAATAATAACAAGCAAGTTTTAGGGCTGATCCATGATCAACAAATAAACGAATGTAACAGAGAAAAAAAAGAGTCAGTCAATTGGGTGATGACTAGACCAAGGGGAAAAGTGTCAACCTCTTAAACAACGAGTGCAATGAGAAACAAGCGGATTTGTAAAAATTTAGTTACTATTCTATAATTTCCAGTACCAAATTTCTCTTAAGTTCAGAAGTTCACCAGGCAGAAAAATATCTGGATAATGTAAAATGAAATAAGCAACTAAACAGTTATAATACAACCTAGCAATATTAGGACCATAGAAGGGATTCTAATATGCAGTTTTGTGATATTGGCAAAGAGGCTGATGCTATTAAACTTGTGAAGCTTTACTAATCTTTGTTTAGTTGTGAAATATTTCCCTTATAAATTACTCACCAGATATCTAATAAATAATAAGAACCAGATAAAGAAGGATAAATCTGGCAATAATCATTACCCGTTTAACATGGTTGATTTTGAATGATAGAAACGAATCCTTGAGTCCCTTGACCTCTTCACACAAGCTGGCCATATTCTGATTCTTGGTTTGCCAAAGGCCTTCCACCTGATTCCATAAAGAACAATGCATTGTGTAAAGAAAACATATAGGATGAGATAAAAATAGATTGGGTTGTTATTGCATACCAAAACGAGAGGGGGTTTGTAAAAAGAAAGCAACAGTAGAAGAGCAGGGTGATGTTATTTCCTGAACTGGACTATGTAGGACTGCATCACATTCAAAAGCAGCCCAAACTGAAGCATAGATTTCTCGAGTAAGGATTGCAGTTCCATGCTATACCACCCTGGTAAGAGCAACACGTGCTGATTTGGTCTACTAGGAAACTAGTACACAGGCTACCATAGGTACTCACCACCACCTATTTTAACTTCGTCTACACTACCTCAGAAAGGGTGTTGCAGTCGGTACACCTTCATCCCCATGGCACATTGCCGCACACACCATACTCCTCTTGCCTCTTCTTATTTTCTTCCTCTCTCATCTCTTATTTTTGATCTGTTGCTGCAGTGGGGGCAGCTTCTTCTTTTATCAGCATTGCCGGCAAAGTACGGTGAAAGAATAGAACAATCTCTAGTAAGAAAGCATGAACTCCTTGGAATTCTGATTGTATCTTGCAAATGCCCATATTGCATCATGCTCTAGGTTGTACTAATTCCATCTAGTATCTAATTCCACAATATGTAAATATACCCCCTATCATGCACCTACCAACTCTAAAGTAAAAGGTCAGGCATGGGAGTATGAAGATGTGGAATAAAATAATAACCCAATGAAAATAATGATAAAGGTAAGGTATGTACAAGGCAATAATCAACACATTGCACTAACCTGCATACAGACAAGCTTGGAGTCACCCTGAACTTGAATTTGCTTAAATCCTTTACTTATGGCTGTCTTCATTCCTAAAAGCAATGCTCGGTATTCAGCAACATTATTGGTCACAACACCCAGGCCTTCTCGAAGTCGACAGATCTTCATCAAAAGAAATTGAAATATTAGAGTGTTCAGTATAGAAAGACCGGATTTGAAAATATACTGAGAAAATGGGTTGGTGTATACCACACTGCCATCAAGATAACGAAGAATTGCTCCAGCACCAGCCTTACCAGGATTTCCTTTTGAAGCACCATCAAACTCAATCCTACAAGATGTCTGTAAAAACTAATGTTTGTTAAATTCCTCATTGATGAAGAATATAAACCTTTTTCAACTACTAATATAGGCACCACAAAATCTACAATGTAGTATGATCACATAAACAACCTTGCAAACTACATAATAAAACGAATAAGTGGAAAATTTTAATATCTTTTTAAATATTCACATAAAATATAGAGGTTTCCTCCCTATGAGATAGCATTGCAGCTTGGTATAGACTTATAGGAATCACCTACGACTTAAACATGAATCTATAAGGGGCAGCACCTATTTGTGTAAACCAATTATCATAATTTCCGAATAAGCCTGCACACCAAATCCAAAATTCTTATATTTTCTATACTTATTTTAAATACAGGTTTCTGAGTTTTGACTACTAAACATTACTGATCCATAAACTATAGAGCGTCCTACCATATAATAGTTCCTTCTTATTGAAGGCTCTTGTGACAATAAGCACTCACAAATACTATCACCAATTTTTATCTTACAAAAAAATGTCTTCCTCTATATCCACCTTTTGTTAAAAGGTAGATCCAAGATGTTAAGAAGTCCAACTTATAGGGCATCTTGTCAATTCACTGGCTGCTATTTTCTTCTCTTAATCTGCTAAAAATCACATTTGACACATTTAGGTTTCATCCTAAACTTAAATCCCTGAGTTCTAAATTTTATCTTCCATAATTCAAGTTTATGATTATTCTAACTAAAACCACACAACACAAAGTAATATCTTCTGCAAATAGCATGCAACATAGAGATTCATCTTTGATGACTAGTAAGGTCAGCAATTACAACATGAAATTATAAAGATTAAAAGTTGATCCTTAATACAACCCTATAGTTACTGATAATATGCCAGAGACAGTTCGTATAATCTTTACCCTAGTAAGCAGTAAGTACACTATCATAATATCTCTGTATCATATATTACAAGATATAATTTCTTCTCTAGAACACTATATTCTATCTCAGAGACCATCATCAGTGAATGTGTTAGTAGCTGAGAAAGAATCTATTCTTATAGTAGAGGTTTTAGGTTCAGAATCTATCACTATCTTAAGTCTATTTCCAATTCAATAAAAACCATATGCTTTTTAACTTCTCTCTATATTTTTCCATCAGATTGTCTTCATAAAAAAATATCATCTAAGATCCATCTTCCTGATATAAAACTTGATCCACCAAAAGATTAGTTTTGCTTTTTTTGTTCACCCTCATATCACTTTTTCTCAAAGTAGCAAATAGAAGCAGATCAGAAAGCATTAAGCATTAGAAAAGTAAGTACTCGCATTATTTTGAGATATTGGTTGTGCCTCAGGAAAATGTCCAGGTTTGAGATGTTTCGTTGCCTTCTCAGTTGGTTTGGAAACTGATTCCTTTACTTCCTAACATATACAAGAAAAATAGGAAAAGAAGCATTAGTCATATGGAGAAAGGATGGCCAGACTTCAGAGATCTAGCAAAAAGATAGCATGTGCCAAAAAAAAACCACAATTATATAGATCTCATGGTATGGCCTATTACAATGCATTGACATTACACTACAAGTCATTGTTTTTAGTGAAATTTTACCACTATATTGTCTCGACTGAATCCATCAAATGATTCTTGCTATTAATCAATTTGAAATTCAAAATGGAAAGGAGATAAACAAGAAAATGTTAAAAGCAAAATGTACAGGTTAGCAAGCATAAAAAACTGAAAAAGAAAACATAAATGAACCATAACATCAAAAGTCTTGAACAAAATTACCATCTAAGCAAGGTTAAAGCCCAAGAATAAAATAAACTGCAATTTAACACAAACTAAGTGAAGAATGTTTTCACAATATATTACCAAGTTATCCACCATATCCATTGTTCTTTTCAGAGAAGACTTGGGCGATTTATCAGGTGCAGCGGCAACATCATCTGGTTGCTGGAAGCAAGGAAGACTTGTTAAATTCGCCAATTGCAAACAAGTTGACTGAATAAATATGGTTCAGACAAACAATGGTAAAAAGACCATCAATGTTTTTCATCGACTATAATTCAATTGTGTGGTAATAGGAAAACAATAACTCAACTACAAATCACCTAGCAAAACGTGAGCATATATTTATGTGCAGATACAACTGAGCACATCCATATCAGGAAAACAGGAAGATTAACTTCATACTGTTGATAAACATTCAATTAATAGATTATTTCATGGGTAACTGTGAAGATAAGCCAATCCTAGATAAGCACATAGCTGTCTTTTCTCTTTTGTAAACTAAAAATACATGTTACAAAATAGTAATAGATGTGGTATCAAATGAGGCTTAGAAATCTTTTATAAAGTGTACTGATATATAAATTAAAAAAGATGCATAAATTTAAAAGTTGATACTTGAAGCATAATAAGTGATCTAAGTAAAACAATACTACAAAAAACACAGCAACAGATTCTACCAAAACGGAATCAATATAAATAGAATGCAAGTTTCCAACATAAATATTGTAACAAGAAGTCTTGCAATACCTCTAATCCCTTAACAGAGGAAATAAAATATATATTATCTTACCTGAAAAGGGCATGGCAAAAGTGCTCCAAACAAATCCTCTTTCAAATCTGCTGCACTGATTGTATACAATGGATTTTTAAGTCCACGAGAAGAAAGAAAGTCTTCTGTTTCTTTACCCAAATTATAACCTTTGTAAACACTTACAGGTGGTTCACAGACCTAAATGAATCATTAAAAAATGCAAGGATTGGTCATAGGGTTGATGGATATACCAGAGAGCTGCAAGCCCCTTAAAAGCAACAATAATAAACATGGTATCATGAAAATACAGAACATATTAAAGAACTCATCATTTGCATTTTGGTAAGGCAAACTTCATATCATGTGCAACATAATAATGCATAATGCATGTTTTTAATATTATCAGGGATTTGCAGAGGCATGAGATAGGATGAGAAAGCTCAAACATTCTGGTCCTTATAGCCACAAAGTATCGTGCGAAACAACTGATGCAAAGATATTTAAGTAGCTGGAGCCAAAAGAATTGCCAGAACCCATTGTCATAAGAATAACTATGATATGTTGAGTTTCATCAAACAGAACAATCTAAACCATTTTTTATGCTTGGGAAGCACTACTATCTTGCATGAATTCAAATTTAAAAAGGTTCATAGTTTTGTCTCACCAAAATATTGGTCATAACAAAAACAAAACCTCTAAATAATGGAAACCAATTTGACATAATACACCACACCAGCTCTTGAATTCCTTCAAATGACCTATGCACTGAAAAATTACTGCACAACCAAATGCCCAAATCAAAGGCATCGTCAGAATGAACATGCCTCCTCCATGGGCTTACTTTCAGCCTTCAAGTTCCTCTATTTAGACTAATCATTTTCTACATTTCCCGCTCACTTTTATTTCCTACAATTCTACTTAGCACTACCCTCTTTTGTCATCCCTTCTATGATAAAATACAAAAACCCAGAACGATATTGAATAGCAGATTAGCTGAGAGCCCTATTTTCACAAAGGGACTACATATGCTCATAACAAACAACTAAATGATGACATCCTGAATATGGTTGATAGAGATTAATAGATTATCATATTTCTACTGAAGCAAAAAACATGCTAGCAACATCTCAAAAGTTGCATCAGTTTCTGCAATAGTGTACTTGCTGCACCTTTGGAGTAACAACTCTTCTAAATTTACCAGATTAAACCACTATCAACCCACAGAGAAAGTTGAGTTATATTACGAATATTATGAATCATGCAACATGTATATCATATCAAAATAAGCTCTAGTTGCAAAATTAGTGCTTCATTTGATTCAATTCACAAAGAATTCACCAAAGGACGACAGATCAAGTTTAACTGCAAGGAACGTGAGAGTTGTTTGATAAGCTCATCATGTCCAGATGCAATTTTCATTTCCCTGGTAATGAGACTTCAAATAGAAAAAAAAAGGATGCAAGAAATGGCAAAAAAACTAGTGAAATTATACTATCACAAGAATTCATACTCCAGTTATGATGTATATTAAATCCTAAGAAATTCATCGAACATAAATCTGTCCAGAAGATCGATCAATCACAATCTATTGAGGAATGTATACAAGCATGGGAGAAAATCTCATTATCATCACTGGATATAAGTACATTGCATGTTAATAAACCAAATCTAAAGTAGCATATTGACAAATGAACATTACCGAAGAGCTAACTTGAGCTTGACATTCACTTAAACTTTTGTAGATGCCAACAATATTCCCTTTCCGAACAACATAAAATGCGTTACTTTCAGCCATTGATGTCTTTGTATCTGCCTTTGGCTTCTGAGGAGTCCGTGAACGCTTAGTTGAAAAGCAGTGAACGCGGGCACCAGGGGAGACCAAATTCAAATTTAATTTAATGTTAGAACATGCACAGGCTCTCCATGAAGCACTATTAAATCCATATAAAAAATTTCTCATGACAGCATGACTATTTTGCAGAGACAGACCTGCAGAACATGTGCAAAACACAGTGCTATAGATTAGAAATCTTTTTTTACAAAAATCTGGGATCGTAAGTGCTTTGTTACTGAGTGGCAAAGAACAGCACAGGTAGAACGAAAAACTAAAACTAAAAAAAAAAAAAAATTCTTACCTAAGCTGAGTATTCAAAATGTCAGGTATAAAGCCACTTAAAAAATTTAATTCATATGGAAAAACATTTATGATGTTCTTTCCATCCTTTTTTTACAGTGCCTAATTTCTAATTATTTTGATTTCATTTTCTGTTATGACATTTGACCTTTTTTTGCAGATTTGAGAACAGATATCAGCTGGAAAAAAAAATGAAACCCTAGACAAGAAAAAAAGGCAGAGAGAGTGTGAGGGGGAGAAAAGCAAAGCAAACCGATAGCCAGCGTTCGCGCGTGGAAAAGAGAAAGAAGGAAGGGGGAAGACGGGACGAGATTGGAAGAGAAGGCGACGCCGTTTTCTCCCCTCTCTCTGCGTTGTTGCCTTCGGCTTGCCGCTGCGTAGAGACGCCAAGGGGACAGAGAGAGAGAGAGAGGTGAAGAGATTTATATCTCTTTGCTCGAGTGGTTGTTAAACCCTACTCACCCAATCGATTTTGAAAAGGTAATAAATAAATAAATAGCTGTAGGTTACCAACTAAGCTTAAGCTGCATTCAATAGATTATATAATTCCCCATCAACTTTAACGGAGGTATATATTTGCTTAAAAACTTATAAAGTTTTAGGAGGAATCATACTTTTTTTATAAAAAAAATATCTATTTTTGTTTTCCTATTATGCGGCAATTTTTGGTAATATCATACTATAAGTATTTTCCAACCATCAAAATAAATAATTAAATATTTACTGCATTTCAAAATATTTAAATGTAATAGTCGACAATTTATAAATATCTTAATCAAATCAATTAGGATTCCATATGAATAAAAAAATTTTTCAGACCACCATATTTTGTGTAGATACATGTAATAGAAGAAGAGAATTCTCATTTTTCTATCAGCAATATTTCAACTGACGTACAACGAGCAGATGCAAAGTTTTAGTGAAGAACACTGTGAAAGCTAAAACCACATGCCTAATTAACAAAACTATGCTGCGCACAAGCTCTAAAGATCAGGTTTAATTTAATCAAGGAACTCGAGTTTTCTTTTAATTTGTTGGAGTATCTGACAATGATCTCTTCTGCTCTCGTCAAGATTTTGACACCACGGTGATTACACCTGCCATGGCCAGCTCGGGCGCTTCAATAAAACTTGTAGTCTAAAATTAACATAAGCTGATGAATATGTAAATGTGTAAAGGGAATTCGAATGTTAGAAGAATTACCACTGTTTGAAAATTTGAAAAAATCATAGCCCATCAACAACTTTGATTCCTGCTTGTCGATCCCATTCTTCAGGAGAGAGGGCATCTGCCATTATTTTTTCTTGACCGCGCCAAAGAATCTGAGACAGCAACAACAAAAAAACTATTCACTTATTTTTGTTAATAATTATTCCAAAAAATATTGACCTTAAGAAATGAAGCCATTTAATCCAAGAACAACATCAGTTAGTGAGCGTTAGACAAATGCCTGCGAAAATTACTTGTAACTGCACCCAGCCAAGTTGTTTGGATTGTGAGTATAACTTGTAAGAATGAGCATTTAAATAAATGCAAATACCGGCAGATTCCTGATATTTGTTTCATCCGAATTCCATAATTTTCTAGTTTACACTTGGTAAATTTAATGTGCATTTTGCAACTTCTAAAGCTCACCTGTAAATGATTTGTAACTGCCGAGGTAGCTGCGGCGACTAAACACTCCCCTATGAACTATTTAATGCAAATGCCCTTACACTCGATCTATTCAGGGCAACCAAATGCCTCCTAAAGTGCACTCGCAGATTTGATAGCAATTAAAAGCCTCCCAAGTCTCACCAATTTCTTACCAAACAAAAGGTACCATGAAACATATGCTGTTTAGACAAATTCCTACCATATTTTGACTGAACTGGATGATGAAACCAGCTGAAGAATAAGAATGTACCTTGTCTACGACCCCAAACTCCTTTGCTTTTACTGCATCCATGTAGAAGGGTCTTCGCATTACCTTTGATACTGTATCCTCAGGCTGTTGTAGAGTAACTTAAATAAGTTCAAGCATCTTTAGTTACTGAACGTTAACATGATAAGTTTTCTAGTGCTCACATTTCCAGTGTGCTCTGCGAGAAGTTTGACCAGTGTGTTCCGATTAGTTATCACCTGCAAAAGCAGAGTATTCCTAGGATTTCAAATTGAAACTCAAAAGATATGGATGCATTAAATCCCCAACATCTTTAGGCATGTAAATTTTGCATGCTAAACATGCAACAAAATGCAAGGAATAAAAAATAAAAAAGTTCATAAGAACCTCTTTTGCACGAATAAGAACATCACTTGCTGGCATTTGGCCTGATGATGGAATACGAGGTTGTTGGATCATAGCTGACATATCATTGCGTATTAGCTTCTCGATAGGACAAAAATATCAGAGGGGGAAAAATACAGCACATCAGATAACAAGAGCATAAAGGAAATTACCTTTAGAATGAGGCATCATAAATCGTCTACCTTTTTTCCCTGCAGCAAGAAGTAGGCAGGCCTGTCCTATAGCAGCTCCAACAGCTACAGTCTCTATCTATATTGGCAATAAGAACATTAGCAACAAGTAATAGAGAGAAACAAACAAGAAGTAGATATTATTACTAAAGCATGCTTCAGAATAATCTGAACAAAAACCTCTACATGTATTCAGATATAAGTTATGGCCTTATTCTAAAATATTAAGATTTTTGAGGGAAAAATAACTATTCAAACAAAACTTAACATAGCATTAGAGCAAGAGGTCCTAGGCCTAAAAATTGCTGTTATCATATTTATCTACTTATTTATATAGGGATTTCCCATTAGCTTGGTCCATAGTACAAGCCAGCTCTTTGGCTTGAGGGAGATGTTAATATATATGACTCCGTCCTTTCCTAATAGTTCAAGCTTTTGGAAAAAAAATGATAAAAAACAGTGGAATACCAATGCAAGCTGGACCAGAAGACATCATCACCATTCCATAAGAATGATGACATCCCAAGAGTTTCCCAAATGTCAAATGTCGAGGTCATGATTGGTAGACACAATATAGTTCGGTAGAAAAAGGTAGTACAAACTACAAATCATATGAAACAAACCATTTCCCCACAGCATCCATTAACTTGATTATCTTCCATTTGTATATCAATACTTAAATACTTCAATTGACTGACTTTGTAAAGACGAGTCTTAGAGATCATTCCTGAAATCCATATGTACTGCTAGCTAGGCTGCCTGTCTTGCCTAGTGACGAATAATATTTTCTAGATAAGAAATGGTCTGTGTCTTTGTTCACCAATATATGAAATCAACATTATATAAGAATATCCAGAAAACGTGTACCATACCAGCTAAAATATTCAAAGGAATAGGACAGAAAAATACAGATTGTACAATTCCGTATATAAGGGGGCACAACAGAATTAGTGATAGGAAAGAAAGACAGGTACCTCATTTTTTAACTGCATCATTGCATCATAAATAGCAAAACCCTCTGACTCCATCCCAACCTGCAAAATTTAAAATACACATTGTGATGTCAAAGTTCAATTACCATTATCCAAGTGTGATTGAAATTCAGACATCATATACTGCTTCTAAACTCTGGAAACTTAAATCTACATCATATTTTGGTAGTTATACTTTCAGTAAGATGTAATACTATACACTTTTAAGTGAAATCATTACAAAATGCAGAGGAATAAAATCATGGACTCTAGATTCTTTTATTCTCCTTTTCTAAGAAGATTCAATGTTTAAAAATAGGACAGCTTCTCTTTGGGGTGCTCAAATGCTCCACCATATATTGGCATACAATTGACTTCCAGTTTGGACATTAAAACCATCACTACCACCTGGCCTGCGCATTTAGCAGGGTTAAGAGTGCATTCTGCTGAAGCAGAAGCTCAATGGGTTAGTACATACGATAGTCCAATCATCTGCGGATGATTCCTCATTTGATGTCCCTTACAATGGGTTTCACAGATATAAATTTTCTTTTCTATTGGGCCACAAACAAATCTAGATAGATACATCCATGAGCTTGATTCGATTAGTCCTTGTACCTTATCTTATACTATCTTAATACTATATAATTTCAGACTATAACAAAAATGGTTATGATATGAGAAGCATTTCAAGCATGACTGCCCAAAGAAATTACATAAAAAACATAATGATTGACACAGGTTCCTTAAAAGAAAGGGTAGTTTAACCACTGGCCCAAACTAGTTTCTCGGACTGCAAATGCATGCCTCTGTTATTCTAGAATATGGATGGAAAATGGATCTTTACTTTCTACCTTATACCATAAACTTCATAACATGCACACAGAACAAAACTAACGTATGTAAAGAAAATAGCCTCAATTTGTAGTATGTTGGTTCTTTCTCATTCAGGTAAAAGGAAGAGAAATGGAACCATAGCTGCATACCGTTTCACCATCATCACGTGTTGTTCCAGTTGAATTGATATAGATATAAATAGGTTGCTTTGGGTCCATCCATTGCAAGTACATCAATTCAGCAACCACAAGCTCTGTGACGGCTGGAACCAACTGCCCATAATAAAAAATTTAGTCCAACAGAAAACAAAAGGTAAGAAACTACACGGTAGGAAAAAGTGAACATAGAAACTAAAGAAGCAGCTTTGACCAATCTATTGTAGTTAACCACATAGCATTTGAAAACCAAAAATAGTTAGGAGCTTACAGCCTTCTGTTGTAAGTACAAAATAAATGGAGAATGAAGTAACAGAAAGCTAAGAACTTTGCACTTAATGCCGCAACTTTCTTTTCAACTATTAAGAGTTGTAGAATGAACAAAAATTCGACATAATAAAGTACAGGAAGTTTTCCAGTTAGCACCATACAAGGTGACTGTTGTAGCAGTAGTAAAAATATATTGCCTCTGTTTTCCGATACACAAAAAGAATTGAAATTCAAGTAGTAAAATCTACATAATCATCAACAAGAAAATGATTGAGCATTAGCATGCTTTCTAAGTGCAATTTGTAAACTTACCGGCATGCCAATGTAGACGATTCTTCCATGGAGAAGTAATGATGGCAGATCTGGTGGAGGCTTCCTTGGTCGATGTTCATTGTAAGAGACAGAACGTTCCACCTAATAAATTCAGAATTAAATACCTATCATAAGCAAGATGGAAATAGAAACTACACAGAACCAATTAAGAGTTGGTCAAGAAAAAAAACATAGATGGAATAAACATAATAGATATCATGTAAAATCAAAATATGAAAAAGAAAGAACTAGAAAGCAAGAGACTCGGCTAAACTAAAGCCTTCTTGATTTCCTAACTCGACACATAATCAGACTGGTAGCAGAGTTCATCCTGTGCCAATACAGTTGAGCTCCTCTCCAAGCTTGGATAATATCCTTACCCAGATACTCAAATCAGTTCCCAAGTCACAGTGTCACCATTATTACCAATTATCTAATTTACAGAGTTAATTTTTCTCTAACTTCCAGCTTCCCAACTTCCCACGAAGATTCTATCCTGAGTCCAACACCGCTAAAAATCTTTCCTTTGGAAAAAAATCCACCGCTAACATATCAAAATAAGAAATCTGAAAGAAAAAAAATAGTTCTCCAACACGTAAAGCAGGAAGAACTCATTAAGGGGATCGAACAAGTACCTGGGCGGGAGTGGCCATGAGTTTTGGGTAATCTTCGAAGAGATGGAGATAAGGCGGGGCATCGGAGTCGGGCGACGAGACCAAAGCGAAGGGATCAGGAGAGTTTGCAGCGGCGGAGGCGAGCTTGGAGAGGAAGGGGTCCCGAGGGTTTAGGGGAGGCATCGGCAGCGACGCCGACGCGGCCGCCGCCCTCGCTGCCCTAATCTTGAGAGGAGGAAAACCGGCGGGGGAGAAGGAAGAAGAGGAGGAGGAGGGAGAAAAAGCCATGGGGATTGGGGGTGAAGAGAGGGGACGGAAGCTCACGGAGCTGAGCGCCATCGCCGCTGTCCTCAGTTCGTGGGCTGCGGCTGAGGATTTACTCGGGAGTTAAGCAAAATGTCGCCGTATTCATAGCGTATGCGTACACGGTACTACACGCGTATCTACTGCTGTGTTTTTTTATGGAGATATATAATACCGAAATTACAGAGTAATGATCCAAAATATAATTTCTCAAATTACGGATAAAAAAATAAAAAAAATCAATATGTGTCCATAGGAAGACGCCTTTGGATTTTAACGATGCCTGAATTCTCCACGTTCCAAGTTTGTATTGTTGACTTCCTTCAAATAATGTTACACCTCATACCTCTTTGCATTCATCACAAATTTAGGCACAACACTAGTGAGATCATGATAGTAAGATCCACAATTCACTTAATTTTTTAAAAAAATAAGAGCTTTAAATGCGATGCTTCCAAATTATGAACTCAATTTTATATTTGTAGAAGAAAAATAATTTGCCCCAAAAATTGACAAAAGGATAATCTCAAGAACAGAATAGTATCTCTTTTTTTTCGACGTAGAAGATAATCTCATCGGTGAGATAATATTTGAGACATAATAGAGAATAATATATACAAAAAGATCTTTAAAAGTAATATTTCATGTTCGACCTAAACAATTACTTTTAGTTTTGAGGATGCGATAAGCTTCTCCAAGTCCCGCAGGCGCTTAAACGAACTGCACGCAGGAAGCGTGATAAACTCAAAACATCTGCAGCTCATAAACCCTACCTAACCTGAGCACACTGCACAACTGTTGCATCAACTTTTCAACTTGCCAAAGCTTGACAATGTACCTCTAATACAAAAGATGGAGGCTTCATAGTGTTAATCATAGAAGTCAGGTGTCGACTGAACATGTAACTCTTCGTCATCTTCATCCTCCTCATCATCAATTGCACCGACCCAATTACTCGGATGATGCTGTGAATAAGGATTCCCATGGGCATCTGCCCCGTCTGCAAAAGGAAGCATATCAAAAGGGACAATTATAATTCGTTTTAAGCCAAAAAAAATGTCGTCGAGGTTTAAGAGCCACAAGTTTCTAGAGATCTTTGGATAAGAAACCTTGAGGTTTGTCCCTGTCATCTGTTTCCATAGGCTGACGTCTGCAGTGATATATAGTAAGTCAACATTTAGGATCCTGACATATAGGATCATGCTTCAGATTTTCTAGCAAGAAATCTCATGAAGCCAATGGTAAAACCTTAGCTTTCTAGATATCTCATGAAGCAAAGAATTTTTATAATGGTGTCAGACAAACAATTCGCCCTGAAAGGATTAACACGTAACAGTAGAAAAGCCAGAAGTAAAACCTAACTCATTAACTGCTTGGTAATATTTTTGCATGGGAATATACAAGCAGGATTTGGATTTGCAAGCTGCAAATCAAGAACATCAATGCTTATAATCTTATATAGAAAGGGCATAAATATCAGGATACGTATCCAGTGCACCTTCCTGGGCAGCTGGCACTCCAGGAAAATTACCCATGTTATTTGGGATGCTAGAACTTGGGTTTCCTTCAACTTGAACCTGTCTATCTCTGGCAGCATCAGAACTTTTGGCAGCACTGCCTGTTGGAAAAAAGAGTGTGCGTAATCAATCAAGTCAGACATGATAACATATTTTCAACATTAATATATCCATCCATCAGAGTTAGACACCTGAGAGCTCTGACCATATTTTGGTGGTATTAGAAGGATTGGCAGAAATTGGTGTCGCATCAGCATTACCAGCCCGAGAATGTACCAATTGTGGCTCTGGAGAAACTGATGGCTGCTGTGTACCATCATGCAATTGTGATGCTAGCATAGTAGCAAGAACTAAGGTTGCGTCAAAGTCTGAATTTGATCCATCATCAAATCCAAAGTTTGGTACCATTAATACAGGTCTGCCATCCAGATAACTTGTCAGTAAAGACATATTATGGCAGAAGAAAAGATTGATATGGAAACTCACTCCCCAGCTTTTTCGAAAAAGATATGAATGTCAACTTCACATCCTTCACAGAACGTCAGAAAAGCCTATTCAGAGAGAAATTAGAAGTTAATTAGATTATTCATCAAAATACAAATACAGAAGAGAAACAAGAAGCCTTATGTGAAAACATGTATGCTGAAACACATTTAAATTAAGCACCTACTGGACTGGCCAGATTTAGCAAAGATAACTAAGGTCATTTTCCACCAGTAGTTCCCTTCCTTAGAAGGATTAGCCATGTCCTTGAACAGACAATAGATAGAATACGTGCACAACATCACATAATTATAACTCTCAGGACATCCCGGTGCCTTTTTTGTCTTATTCAAAGCTAAAAGAAGCTCATAACGCGACTTTAAATTCTATTATGGAATACGCGACTTTGTGATTGCATTTGACCGTTCTTTAGGAAGAACTGGATATTGAAAATGATCTGCACACTACCAACAACAAATCCCAAGCTACTATTTCTTTTAACCTACCAATGACATGTTCATCAGTGAAAGAACCAGATATTGCTAATGCCGACAGTCACCATGTACTCACTACAACAAAATTGTAATTCCTATCATCGTTTATATCGGTCTTTATTTTAAGACTACCATATAAAGTCTTATCATGAAACAGAATTCCGTATGTTTTTGCTCTCTATCTCTACAATTCAGTATCTTTTGCTCCCAGATTCTCAATATCAACATCATTACTAATAACATAAAGCACAACAGGAGCTTCTTTTAGCTTTGAATAAGACAAAAAAGGCACCGGGATGTCCTAAGAGCCAACCCGGTGTCTAACTGCTACTAAAATTATAAAAGATTCTGAACTCCAAGGAACTAAACATGATGGAGAGCCAACGCAAATGAAATTATAAAAGAAATATCGAGACAACCAGAAAAAAGTCGCAAACACCTTCAGCTCCTTGACGCCAAATGTGATATCCACAGGCTCTCCGGTGTGGGTGTACTGCAAAAACTCCTCTACAGGGTCAATCCAAAGCTGTGTGTGCAGTGTTGCATCAGTGTTCTCTACAGCACAATGCATGAGAAAACCAAGCCAATCAACTAAAAAGGAAACTTCTGAAAAAAAGATAAGAAATGAAAATTGATTAAACAACTCAAACACCAATATGCCAAGATCACACCCTTAATAGGATCGACATAACTCCGAAGCTCCACGGCCTTGCCTCCAATCTCATTCCCAGCATCTGATGGCACTGCTGATGTCTCGGTCGCGATAACTGTAATCTCCTGCAGCGATGACTGGAAATTGGCAAGCAATCGAGTTAAGTCACGCGGCCGGACGATGAGGTTGCTCGGAAACCGCCCTCTGTCGAGCGATAGCTGCTGCACTTCAGGATCTACATTGCAGGAGATCCAATACGTCTTCTTGACGCCTGAAGCGAGCACCAAAGAGGCCCGATGAGAAGGAAAAAAAATGATTTTTACAAAGGGGAACAATAAGGCTACCGACCGCTGAGGCAGTGGAGGGTGAACTGGAGCTTGGGGGCGTCGGGTGAGGGAAGGGCGACCGAGAAGCGGTCGAGGGAGCAGGCGGGGGTCCGCAGGACGGAGCATAGGGATTTGAGGAGGATGCTGCATCGGATGGACGAGGAGGAGGAGGAGGAGGGGGCGAGAGCGTAGACTTCGAAGGCGCTGGGGAGGAAGGAGACGATCTGGTAGGCGGAGCGGGAGGAGTTGAGGGTGTGAAGCTCGAGCTGCGAAGGACAAGGGAAATGGAGGTAAGAGGAGCGAGGGGAGAGGAGCAGGGAAGGAAAGGGAGAACCTTGGAAGGGGAGACGAGGAGGACGAGCTCGGTGCCGATGCGGGCGAGGCAGGTGACGGAGCGGGTGAAGGTCTTGAGGGCGTTGCCGCTCATCGAAATCTCCATTTCTGCTGCAACTTCTTCCAAAGAGGGATTTGATTTCTCGGTTTCGCTTCGCTCCCTCGGCGGGAGGGGAAGTTTTTATACGAGAGGGAGTTTTCTTTTTTATTTTCGAAAAAAGAAAAAGTTACTGATGTCATTGTAAACATCAAATTAGTAGTATTAGGAATTAAAATTTAGAAAGGTATGCTCATTTTAATTTCTTTTACTATTTAAGAGTAACGTTGAATGCCTTGATAGATCAGCATCAGTCAAAAGTAAAACCTAATTACCAGAGCAAAAATCCAACTAAATCAACAACATCCAAAGCAAAAACTATATGAATAACTACTTGCATAATAACTCATGCTAAACATGATTTTAGTAAAAAAAAAATATTTAACTGAACATTATTCCAAAAAAACTGTAGTCTTATTTTTATTAAATATTTGTTCTCAGACGTGTCTTAGGAATACTTTTGTCAACATTCCAGATGAGTTTGCTGGAGAAATATCAGATGAGAAATGAATCCATCCATCCATATTCTTTGAACCAATCTTCTCATGCTTTTAGGAATCATGCTTGATATCAAAGACCGGAGAAAAAACAATAACCGGTTGGGAAAAATAAGCTCTTCATTTGATGTAATAAAAGAGATTAACACTAAACCATGACTCAACACTAATCGCTCACTAAATCTCTCAGTTCTCAGCTTCGTTGATACTACAAACAGACCACATACAACATATAATACAGTTTTTCTTTTAATCATCTGAGCACAAGTACGAGTATGTGAACAAATAGAGCACAGTTTAACTGTATTCGGGTGATTAGGCAACCATGCCAATTCCAGGAAAGGAAGGCAGGACTGCAATGAGCGGTTCACCATAGCCGACTGCTTCTGTAGATCAAAAATGAAATGTGGAACCATTGATTTAGAGGGGAAAAAAGAGTATGAGAACTTCAGGAAAAAACTCTTAAATGACAAACCATGATTTTTTTTAAAAGTTATGCTCATCTTAAATGACATAAGCAGATAATTCCCGAGGAAAGATGTATTAACTGTAACTGTAAGGAATGAAAGTTTGTCGGTTTGAATTCTCTTAAATGACAGAAACCATGATTTTTTTTATTAAAAAAAACTCCTGCAGAATGACATTGGTGACAGATGAAACAAAAACATGCATATCGAGCGAATGAATTCAATAGTTTTAGTCGGATGTATGAATATCAAGATTCTCGTTAGCGCAAAAGATATAGAAAAAACATCGAATTATGTAGCTTGTATCTTGCAAGATTTGAAATTTTCAGTTTACCTCCATCCCTACAAAGGATCTTTAAGACCTCTCCAGCGACATCTGACTGCAACCAAAAAAAATTAACTTGTCATGATAAGAGCATGAGGTCCAGTCTAAAAGTGAAAGTCATAGCATGGAATGTGACACGTGATTCTGGACAAAAGAAGGAAAAGAAAACATGAAAAGTGTGCATTTCAACATCACACTACAGCAAGCTATGATAGCTAAATTCCATGGAACTTACCCTAACTGGCAACTCACTTCCAAACTGATCCATGTAACCAATTATCTGCCCTTCTTTAATCATGTCACCCTATAGAAGGTAAATGTTTATTCCTCGGCAAAAAGGTTAAAAAATTCTATTCATGCAAGACTTAAGGATAAAAGACATACTAAACCATGGAAAAATTAACTGTCAAATTTACCTCTTTACAGCTGGGAGGTTGCCTTTTTCCCTTGAGAGTTCTTCCGCTTTGAAATGTTCCCACCTAGAGAAAAAATTGCAGCTTTACATAAAAGAACCAAATCAAATACTAGAACAGGGTACTCATAGAATTCATACTGTAGGAGATGATATCAGGACATATGTGTTTGAACTGGAAGCCTCCAAAGCTGCAAGCTTTAATGCTTTTGCAGAAGAGACGTTTGAGAATGGACTCATTGCTGGTTCAACGGATTCCTTTGGAGCTTCTTGCTGGGCAGCACTAGCTGACTCATTCATTGGTTCGCTTGGAATTGGTGGTGCTGTCATGGGCGAGACAATTGTAGGCATAGTAGGAACTAAAGTTTCCATCCCAATATTTCTTTTCAGATGCATTTCGAAGTTGCCAACCTATGGGGAGTGCAACAGACTATTGTCAGATATTTTAGATTATTTACATCTTAACCAAAAACCATTAGAATTACACAACTTGGTACATAATCATAATGTGAGAACAAAAAGACTCAAGTACAACTTGCAAAGTAAATTTAAGCCATTAAAGTATCCATGGAAAAGTAAGCCGCTGGTGATAGACCCCAATAAAATGATCCCAATACCAAGGAAGTCATGAACAATTTATGTATCTAATCTAATTCCACATTCCAGCAATAAAACAATCACAATGCTAAAATGATTACAGTATACTTTCAGCATGTGACGATCCACCAACAAACAAGCTACCTTCATTTTAATTTCTGCAATGCTGGTTTCATCACATACTGTTGAGATCAATGTCTGTATTCATAAACAAGAAATAAAAATTAGTACATACAAAAATTAAGAACTTATATTTAGAATAATTGTATCATGGATACAGACAAATCCACATAAGCCAAAGGGATAATAGTTCTGGGATAGTCAGATATGAGACAAATAAAGAAATAAGGTTTTTGTCAAAAAAAACATGGATAGATTTAATCACCCATCAGAGCACTGGTCATCTCATCCTTATACTTTGCTATATGAGTAAACAATCTCTTTTTTTTCTTATCAACTTTCAAAAATATTTCATTCTGGTATTCAGTACTAGGAATTCGGTTAACTTATTTTAAGGCTTTTAGTATGCCCAGAAAGTATATATAGACATTTACAAAGATTTCAAGATAGAATGGTTGGATCAGCCAAACAAACCAGGAGGATCACCCAACTTTCATATAAGTGGTGATGATTGTTGGTGTGTTATGCTCCTCTAGTTAGAACAATAAGGCTCTATATAGGAGGTTGTGGGTTCAATGCTCACTGAGTTCAAAAAGATCAATTTTGATTGAACTCAGTCAATTCTGAGTTGCGGACAGAAAATTTTAAGGATGATACCATCAGTTCGACTGTCCTGCACATTAGGACATTAACATACCAGAACGGTGATATTATATGTTTCCTATGGAAGGCAACAGAGAAAATCTTATAAACATGCACCATGTCAGAATGTTACTAGCATATCATGCACAGATTAATTGAAAACCACTAAGATGGATGCAAATCATAAAACAAGTATAAGATAAATATGGCTGGCTGCAACACGCTCTTGAATAGGTAGGCCCTTCTTTTTATGTCTAAGTCTATAGCTACTACAGACAGAGTAGCAATAATTCCAACTAATAAGGTGTAAAATTAACCAGGAACTTAGGATAGCAAAATAACAGGATCTACATGCAAGATTCTAGAATATGCAATGACAAATTTGATTAATGCGGCTACCCAACCATAAACTATATTGTATATTTTTTATCCATCTAAAAGAGGAACAAAAGTGTCGCTGTGAATGTTTTACTTATCATGAATTGAAATAAAGAAAAAAAACATTTAATCTTGTAAAACCTACATGAATATTCAGAGACGAATTTCTATTTGGATAAAGGATATGCCAAAGAAAAATTAAAATATTTGGAATGTACCTCACATCCATTGGGAAAAGTTGATTTCCCAGCATCTGTCTTCTCCAGTGACCCTCGAGAGCCCTTCTCTACAGTAGCTGCTGCATTTAAACATGATGCTTTGGATTAACAGTAGTACAATATTAATCCAACTCGAATAAAGCTTCATGAAAAGTTAAGATCAAGTCCTCATTTTGCCAAGGTTCAAATGAGAATAAATATATAGAACAAACACAGAATGAAAAGTGGTCGACAGCTGACTTTAATATGTGAAATTAGGCTTTCTAAATTCCTTGATCATTTCCATGTTCTATGCCCATCGGATTAAAAAAAGCCTTACGGTGATTAAATTAGATACCCTTTTTGTTTTCTGCCTGTCAAACTAAGACTATATCGAGGTAAGTCCCTGCTCTTCCAAATTTAGTATCAGATACTAGTTACTCCAAAATCTGATTCAACAAATCTGCAGGTACTCGAATGGTCATTAATTAATGTAATCTCTTGGGTTCTCTTGTAGTATAATTTTTTTTTTTTAACTTAATAAGTCTTGAACCCAAGATCTTATGATCCTCCCATATAGAGCCCAATTACTCTAACCAGAGGGATGTACACTTTGTAGTATAATTGATGAACTAGAAAAGGATGAATACTCAATTTCTAGAATACATGTTAGTATGTGTTGCTCCTGTCATTTTATCATGAACTGGAACACTCTTTTTTCTTTACATTCCTGGTCTTGGTGTTAGCAAAATGTTTTACTAGTTAACTATTTCTAGAATGTACTGTTGCAATGCACATATCCATAAGTAGAATTCTACTTATTGTCTGATTATGCTAGTTGACTGTTTTTGCATCTTAAATGCATTAAGTAGGTTACAGTCTTCCATCAATGCCTAAGTTATGGGTCACTGCATGTATACAAAATAAAATACCATTTTATGGAAAGAAAAGGGAAACTAAGAGTACTTTTTTTAAAGACCATGGCAGCAATCGCCTGCATGAAGTATGGTCATGGCAACAAAGAAAATTTTTGATATTATAAGGCAAGAAATTATTGCTTACAATTAGATGTTAAAGGTTCTGTGGTCTCTGAAGCCTTAAGTACTTTTTTCAGAATTGGACCTTTCCGAGCCTGACCGAATAGAGGTTGGGGGCAGAAATTTCTCCTCCATGCATAAGTAGTATTCTCAACAAAAGAATGTACTTGCAGAAACGCCTGAATGGAACCTAAGGAAACATGACAAGAAACTTATCAGCTAAGTTGAAACCCAATGAGAAAATGTGATAAATCTAATCAGCTAAGTTAATACCGAATGAGAAAATGCAACAAATGATTTTCTTATCGGCTAAGTTGAAACCCAATGAGAATATGCAACAAATGATTTCTTTTCAGCTAAGTTGAAACCCAATAATAAAAGGAAACTAACTCTTTCAATAAATTACACAACGCATTAGTTGGCTCCAACAGCAAATCAAGTTATTGCACATTAATTTTTAAAAGTGGCTCCTGTTTTATAAACATGAATTCTGAAAGCAAGATTTTAAAATTGAGAACACCATCTTTGTTTGCCTTATGGGCATTGAAATTGGCAATATCTTAAACCACTTGGACCTAAATACAAGTGAAGAGGAATAGCGGGATTCAGCAAGTAACCAAGCATGACATTAACTACTATTAAGATTTGAAGAATACTAAAAAGCTTGTATTTTACAAAGTGATGTAGCATTCAAACAGTCTTCACTACCTTTACTTAGAATAGAATATGGTATGAGGAGGTTGAATTTAGTAAATCCAGACCAAAAATTACATTCTCCTAGACGAAGGTAGCCTCCTTAAATTTAATGTACATAGCAGGTCACCAAAAATTTTAGTCACCAAAAATTGTGCAACAAGTCATGACGATGCGAGTGATGCAACAAGCTGCGAAGTCCCTTAGGACAATCTACAACACTTTGTGAAACACTTTGTGATACAAGCAATCCTTCACGATGAAATTAAGTTCTCTAGCTAAGGAGATTGATGTAAACAACATATTTTCTTGACAAAGCCTATAGTTGGTACAACAAATTGTAGCATAGTTGACCTAGCTATGAGACTCTAGTCTTCCCTCCTCTCTGTCTGCTGTTAATAAGAGATCAGGTACGTAGGAACAAGGTCGCATAGCTCCTACATATATGGTGGACCAATTATACAGTATGCCAAGTGATCTTAGAACAATTATTGATATAGAGATTTGAATTCCATGATTAATTTGATTCCAAAATAAATTTTAAATTAAATTCAATGCTAATTATAATATAAAAGGTGTGACTTGATTGGAAAATAAGTTATATGATCAGACCGCATTCTGCGTGGAGCTTGAACCTTAATATTAGGTCTTTAAATCTGGGCTTCATAAATATTATAAATTTTTCACTGCATTTTTGAGTTTTCAGAAATCCAAACAAAAAATTTATAAATTACTCTCTAGATGGTTCTTGAATTTTTATCCAATTTTTCGGACTTCCAAAAACAGTTTCTAGTAAAAACCACCAACCAAATAGGTGTTTGGATACAGTTTTTATGTTTAAAAACAAAACCTTGGAGACTTTTCACCAACCGTCCGTTCCCTAGATTTTTTTCAAATCTACTATTTTGGTCCTGGAATAAAATATAAAAGCTACACCAGTTCCTGGAATAAAATATAACTATAAGATTGCAACGTGGTTCCGAGGGATCAACAAGTCAATAATTCCCGAACTAAAAGAAGAAGCCCCAACGAAAAAGACACCGCTCCCCTTATCTACAATCGTATAGTAAAATCACTGTAAGATCAAACGAAGAACGACCATCAATTTCGAAAACGGAGCATCAAACTAAATACAACCGCTAATAAAACCACCAAGGAGCAGCTAGAAACTGAGCTCGTAGATATTATCAACTACAACCAACATAATCCAGAAAGGGGAGAGAAAGTAAATGTTTGACTTCCAAACTTCTCGGATCTACACCAAAAGAAACTGTTCACTTCCTAGAAGAAAAAGAAAAGTCACCGGACGGGCGATCAAAGTGAGCATAAAAGCTCCATCCCTTTTGCGATACAACAAGGAAAACAAAAAGTTCGAACAACTAGCGAACCATACCCTGGGTGCGGAAGGGAGCGGCGACCGCCATGGAATAATGCTGGATCTGAAGCCGATCGAGGAGGAGGCCGCGGCGGAGAGATCGAGCGAGCGAGGGACTGACAGAGGAGTTGAGATGGAGGCGGAGATGTCGGCGCGTGCGTCCTTCGAAACGTCCGCCATGTTTTCTAATTGTAAATCTCATCTTCTAATTTTCCAACTCCCACCTAACGAACAGCGACCGTGTGATTAACGTACGGATGAGCCTACAGTAATTCTATGCGGGAAACCTCTTTCTTTTAAAACTCCAGTCGCACCGTTGATGGTTAATCCTACGGTCATTATCCACTAAATTGGGTGCTTTTTTTTTCCGCTGTGAGTTTTAAGTTAGATTTGTATTTTCCAAGATAGTACCTAACATAACTAAGATAAAACCTACCATAATATAATAATATGGATGCTACTTAGATACACTTGCCTAAGAAATATTTATATACAATCTAAATAAAAAGTTCTTAGAATCCTCAGACTATATAAAACCGTTAAGAAGGATTGAGATGATCGATACCATGGTTTTTATCGATTTTCTTATTTCCTATTATTTAATATTCAGTACTTCAGGTTTGTTCTTGTGTCTTGTCTCTGACGTTATACTTATCAAATATATCGAGGAGGTTAGATAAATATATAACTCGAGCGTGATCGACTAATTTAAATGTGATTTAACTCTTCACTATTGCTACTGATCAGCGAACTGTGAGTAAATACAATGAGACGTGATCATATAATTTTCCTGCAACAAACAAATCTCTCCGGAAGAATCACACCGCCTGCAGCACCGCCTGCCCCCCGTTGGTGTTCGTCTCCGGAAGCGCCTTCACTACCTTCACCCTAAACGTCACCTGATTACAAGAAGAGATTGGCTTCAAAAATGGATACCTCGCTTCATTTCTTTTTCATGGTAAAGCAATTAACAGCACAACGCGGTTGAGGGAGTTGCGACAATAACATACCTTTCTATCATCGCCGAGTTCGATGATGTTGGACGGGCGGATGCGCACGGGAAAACCAGGAGGAACTCGGTACCGCCTCCATTCGTTACTGCATTTGATCAGAGCGAAGGAACGAGATCAATGTGTTACTTTCATCAAAGAGTCTTGCAGTTTGCCTAAGAAAGGAACGCTCCGCATCACTTACTCGGTGATCCAAGTCCCATGTTTGCTCTGCAGGTCGGTCAAGAAGAAGACGTTGTCTTTGCAGGTTATCCGTACATGTTCTTCATCAACCTGTAGGAGAGGAGGTCATTAACCAAAAAGGAAAGCTGTTTTCCAATTCATTTGATAGAAGAGTAGGCCACTTCGATAGAATTCATGGACACCGGGAAGAAATTACTGTAAATCTTGCAGAAAGTTCAGGCATTTAAATAATTATAAGTTTGGCAGAGGCTGCTTATATAAATACACTGGAACATCGAAACGTTCTTGCTAACCTGCGGTGAATCGATGACAACCGATGCTCTTTTTTCGTCGACTGCTCGAGTTCTGAGAGGTTATAGTTCAGTTGTCAGCAACATCCACAAACAAATATGGTACAGAAAGAAAAAAGAACAAATGTTTGTGATATACCCAATTGTTAGTGATCTATGCACATCTTTGGCCAAATGGATTGGTTTTGATGCATTATCATGCCCAAGGGATGTGGGGAATAGATACCACCTGCACATGTAACGACCAATCAGTAGCGCTCTCCGCAAACAACGATCAACTTCCATGACTCTGCGTCTGTATATGAGACATACTCTCCACCCATAGCTTGTTCCATAGCATCGTCGTCCTCGAACCATATCTGTAGCTGGTCATTTGCCTGCAAATGTCATGATATAACTCTCAACACTATGGCGTATGATGAAGAAGAACAATGCACTGCTATTTGGCTATTCCGCGTGAATAAATTTAGATTTGAGAATTCCGTAGTCTTGATCTTATCTCAATCTTTCTAGGATACCTAGGCTACCTTGTCAGATAGACGGCAGCTTATCGGCCTTCCTGCAAGATTTGAGCTGCAAAAAAAGAAGAGAAACTTTAGAATTCCACGAGGATAACTTCACAAACTTTTTGTGCAGAAGAGGGGAATCGTGGATTACTCTTACCTGTTTCCCCCGAGCACCCAATTCAGCATGAGCGGCATTGCAAACTTTATTACGAATCTCCCACCGACTCTTCCAGGATGTGGAATCCGAAACTTGGTCAAGAACTGTAACATTCAAGAGTTATCAAGAATCAAGAAGAACTAGGGTAATTACATGAACCTGTAGAGAGAGCTATTTTTTAATTTTCTAAGGTTGAGCTTTACAGAAGAATCAAGATAGACAAGGTATTTACAGGTTTTGTGATCGTACCGACAATGGCTCAAACCCGACGCCCAAGTACGGCCTATAAGTAGAAGCCATTACTGCTGCCATCCGTGCCATCCCATATATAATGGCAACACGAAGCCTTCTCTCAGCCTCATAACTACAAGTTTACGAGGTGTAAGAAGTTAGTTCAGATGCAAGGAGAATTGGCCATGTCACTGCACATACATGTGCCAAGTATCGAAGAAGCACAATGAAGCAGCACGTTGTAATAACACCTAAAAAGCATGGCAAGTAGGGGAGGAGTTGAATGCAACATGCACACCATTTTACGGTGGCATCAGCGCATCATGTGTGATGGAAAGTAATTCATAACCCATGAATGTAATTCCTACAGAAAAAGAAAAATTACCGCTTTAGAGCAGAAGTGATATCAACCGGAGTTCCCTTTTTAACACTTTGCTTCCAGGATTTCTCAAGTTCTAGAGCAAGTTGATAACTATCCTACAAGAGTTGTGATAAGTCCAATTGTTAGAATGAATGCAACACATGATCTTGAAGTATGATCTATCAAAATGCATAAATTTGTCACAGAGGGGGGGAATACCCCCTTGACAAGGAATCGGCCTGAAACAGTACCTCAATAGCCATACAACCACCTTGTCCCATATTTGGCTGCATTGCATGGACGGAATCTCCGAGCAATGTTACACGACCTTTCCCCCAACTCATAATTGGTATGCGATCATATATATCACGGCGAAGAATCGCTTCCTCATCGGTTGCATGCAACAAATCTATGACATTGTCACACCAACCATCGAATATTCTAAGAAGTCTTTCCTTTTTACCTGCCAAACAATCATGATGAGATGATACGTCAAGAAATGAACTACAAGAAGATATTTCTTACTCTTCTTCTTTACTCATGAAAAATGAAAAGTCCAATACCTAGTCTTTATCTTCATTTCTTAAATTCTCATGTGGTTACCTCGTACATGGAGTCTAAACAGAAAACTTATGAGGAAGTCAATCTACGACATTTACCATTAAGAACATCAGTACCACCGGGAGCCTCGTTGTGAAATGCATACCATTGCATTTTCCCAGCACCAACATCTGAGGAAACAAAATACTGCTTGTGACCTAGAAATACTCGATACCTTCAGAAAAAGTTTGCAACATAGTCAAGAAACTAATCAGTAGTAGTCTTGATGAATACACAGATGGAACAAGTAATCACTATATGAATTTATTAAAAAAAAGTCCTATTTGCATCAGAGAAAATAATTACGGACAAACATACCCAACAGTGTCTATATCTGGAGGAACGAAATCTGCAATACCCGTGTAGCAGGTATAACCTGAATAAGATGCATCTTTGGGTCCAAATAGGAGTGTACGCACCTGCATGATATTGGATGAGCTGTGTTTCTCAAAATATACTGAACAACGTAATAAATGTATTATGAATTGTGAATACACTCTAAAACCTTAGACCATATTCCGTCAGCTCCAACCAAAAGATCACCTTCAAACTGCTGCCCGTTCTCAAGTATCACCGTGACCTGGGTCCTCCAGGATAAATAAGACGTCATGAAAGTATACGAGGAAGTTATCCTTGGAAAAAAAGGGCATTCATTTATGACAAAGATGCATGAATCACTACTTAACTAGTCCAAATCTACACCGGTGATATGTGGAAAAATCTACCTTGTCACCATTATCCATAAAATCAATGACATTACTGTCGTTCAGAATCACATCATCACCAACAGCACGGGCCAATATTTCTTGTAGGGTCATCCGACTAACGACTCTTGTAACTGGAAGTCCACGCTCTGCTGCAGGAGTAAATGTATCAAATTTGATGTACCTGAATGTTAACCCAAAGTTAATGGTTCATGAGTTGCACGTATCAGTAGAGCACTTAATATTTAACAGCACATGGGATAGCTTTAGCTGACCAAGAAATCCACCATAACTATACCTGGTGAAACACTATCAACAGTTTTCTCGGTCTGTAACCTCCAAGATAATGCGTAAGTTATGAGTATCAGGATATTTGACTAACTTTAAAAAAGAGAGATGCCCGGATTTAAAAAATATTGCCAATGATAATCTAGAAGAGTCAATTATGCAGGTACTGCATGAACATTTAAAAGGTTTATGGTTAACTACAGATTACCAACTCAGTGGTAGATAAACATCCATGTAGTGGATCCCAAGATGTTCAAGTCAAACATCTAAATGTAATCAATGAGTTCTACAGAAGGGAGGACATCCTACGATAATTGAAGAGATTCGCACGGTTGGCCATCTCAAAGAAACCAGTTTACCAATATTACCAGATCTCTTCACCCCTGAATGCAGCCCACTGTTTTGCATTCTATTTGATTATCCTCATCCCTTCTTTTTTATTATATTAACTACTTTTAGCGTCCACGTCCTGTCTGATCCATTAGCATGACTAAATTATCTAAAGGCTGATCCTTTTCTTTGGAGTGGCATTGACTCATGTGGAACAATGTCAGGTTTTATAGTCTTTTTAGTCTATCTTGTTTCGAGTTGATGGGTTCCCTCAGGCTTCCTAGATAGCTTAAGAATTATTTTGAAGAAAATTAATCAGCTAATTATATATATGATTGGGTAGCACATCATGTTTCCTCTCCCAAAATGGCATAAAGAAACCAAAAGAAATTAGGTTAAGCTTCCTAATTTCCATAAAGTATTGAATTATCTACTGCGATCTTAATCGTGTGATGAAGAGAGACCGAACTAGAAAGGACCAAATTAAAACCTAGAGATCACCATAGAGATTCAGCTCAGACCAAAACGGATCAAACGGAGAAGCAAAGAGAAACAGACCAGTTCCCAGAGATTCCGTCCACCAAACCGTTGATCCGATCCCCGGTGATGCAGCCGGCTCTCATCACCTCCTCGGCGACATCCATGTCGATGGCCTCCAGAGCCGCCAGCGCATTGCTCTGTATCTGGATCGGCCCCCTGTACTGCCCTTCCCCTCTGATGGCGCTGGTATCTTTCTCGAACACCATCACCTCGAACCCTTTCCGCCGCGCCGCCAGCGCAAACACCAACCCCCCGATCCCGCCGCCGGCGATAAGAATCCTCGGCTTCCTCGACGCCGACGCCGGCGCCGCCTCAGGCGCCGCAGCGGAGGCCGTCAGCCGGGAGGCAGCTGCGGACGACATCCTGCCGGAGCATTTCCTCCTGAGCCTGGGGCCGGCACCGGCGCTGCCGAAGAGACCGTGACACGCGGGATCCTCGTCGGAGATGAAGCTGTGAGCCAACAGCGAGCGGTGGCTCTTGGGGAAGGAGGAGACGGAGGGGGAGTAATGGAGAGGAGCGCCGTACAAAACCGCCATGGCAGGCGAGTAGCCAGAAATGGCGAGGCTAATTCGAGCGGCGCAAGTTTTAAGGTTATGCTTTCTGATGGAAAGGGAAGAGGAAGGTTCTTCCGTGGCAGGACGAAATTGGACAGTCCACTGCTCGAGCTTCGCAGTGGGGATGAAGCGGATTTAATTGGTAAGTTGGGGCGGCCATGGATCAGGTTGGCAACGGAGAATAATATATCCGCAGATTTTTTGAGAGGAGACGTCGAGGCACTGAGGGGTGGGGATTTGGTAACGTGGCGATCATTTGTGAGACGAAGAAATGAGTGCGTCCCGCGTCGTTGTGCCACCGCCACATCCTTATTGTGGTGTTTGTTGCTCCTTTTTTTGCGTAAATTTATGGAAATGTAGCCGCCCTCCCGCTCTCCGGTCTCCACCGCTTCTGACTTCCCCCACATGAACTCGACAAATTCCAGTGGCTCGGTGTTGAGTTATATATATATATATATGTAAGACAAAACAATATCAAGATTAAATGCATGGATTGTAAGATGTAATATAAAGATAGACGGTCCTTGAGATCGAAGCATGTGAGGAAGACGAAGACAGGACACGGTCTTGAAAATAAAAAAAATACAGTGAGCGTAGTAACGGATCAGGCAATATAACATGGCAGCGTCAGACCGTGAAGATGCCTCGCCATGCATCGAGCGTACGACGACTTGATGCAGCCACGTAGGACGACCATGTGATTTGAGGTGTGGCCCAAAAAAAAATGGCATGAAGATTCAAAACTTTTTTCTTTTTTTTTTATTGATTCACTTGGGCTTTGGCTCGGAGGCCGAACCCGCCTCCACAGTGGATATGCTGGGCATGCAGCCCAACGATTTAAAGAATTTGTCTATAAATAAAATATATTTCAAAAATTATATATTGTTTATTTCATATAATTACAGCGTCTAAGTTAAACATATGACGAAATATATAATTTTATCCTTATTCGGTTTATGTGATCTAAAGGCACCACCTGTCTAAGCAACTTTTTTTTCGTTATCCTTTTAATTATTCTAACATCGTAGTCTTACTATTACAATCATTTAGTTAAATATAAATGATATATCTATTTTATTTGTACCACTTTCTTAATAGTTTATCTACTATTGATATAGTTAATATCTTTATTTTATTTATATAGTTGATATAGTTAATGATTATTTTTAACTTTTGATGCAAATTAAATAGAATTCGTATTTTTATAAAATTTATATCTGGATAAAAAATAATTTAATGTGATTAAAAATTGTTTAGTTAGATTTTTAAAATTAAAAATTAGGACTCTAACATATATAATAAAATTAGTTTTTATAATATATATTTATATAAAATTCCCTTTAAAAAATTTCAAAAATTTAATATTTATTTATACGCGAGGTTGCAATTAGTAATTTACAGGAGCATTTTGTTTAGCATAACATAATATGTAGTCTGGAAACTTCTCAGGACAGGACTTGTTTATGATCCGCAAATAAAATATCTGAGACTTCCTAGGGATTTCTAGAAACCTCCTCTGCCTCTCGAACATTCCACACCCTCTCGAAGCCGCTCCACTCTTCGCTTCCTCCCCGTGAAACGGCCTTCCCTATTTAAACCCCCGCACGGCGCTTTTTTCCCGTCAGCCAATTAGCAAAACCCACCGACTGTTAGCAAACCCTTCGCTGCTCTCTCGACTCTGTTCGCTGGTTCTCCTCTGTCGCCGATGGCCGCCATGATCGCCGCCAGAAGGGCCGCTCTCTCCAAGTTCGTGGAGAAGCTCGGCGCCTCTCCCTTCCCCCGTCCCATCGCTGCGGCCGCTACCCGCTCCTTCAACACCGGGGCCCTCCGCGAGTACGAAGACGACGGGGATCTCGATCGCCGCCACGATTCGTCTCCCGCCGCTCCGCGTGGCCGCGCGGTTGACTCCTCCTCCTTCCAAGGTAGTTGTTATCTCATTCCTCGCTGGTCGTCGTTCTCGGTTTTCCCTTTTTCGCTGTGCTTCTGTCGTCGTTTGCTGAATCGCATGGCTTTGTTTGGCTGGTCGCAGATGTGTTCGACCCGTTTAACCCGTCGCGGAGCCTGAGCCAGGTGCTGAACATGATGGACCAAATGTTCGACAACCCGTTCTTTGGGCCGGCGGTGACGGGAGGCCCGAGGTTCGCTCCGGCCCGGATCCGCCGCGGGTGGGACGCGAGGGAGGACAACGAAGCGCTGCACCTCCGGATCGACATGCCGGGTCTGGCGAAGGAGCATGTCAAAGTGTGGGCAGAAAAGAACACCCTAGTCATCAAGGGCGAGGGCGAGAAGGAGCCTGGGGAGGACGGTGAGGAGGCTGGGCGGAGGTACAGCAGCCGCATTGACCTGCCGCCGGAGTCGTACAGGGTGGACCAGATCAAGGCGGAGATGAAGAACGGAGTGCTGAAGGTGGTGGTGCCCAAGGTCAAGGAGGAGGAGCGCAATGATGTGTTCCAGGTCAACGTCGAGTGATCGTTGGGGAGATACGAGTGTTTTTTGCTTTGCTTCTCTGGTTCAATAAGGATGACCGGGTTGTCTGCTTTGGTGGTAGTCTTTGCTTTGCTCACCTCTGTTTCTGTCACTGTTTCGTTGGTGATGTAATTTCCTCCAGTACATGTTTAGATACTAATGCTAATAGAGCAATCAATGGGTTAGGTTTAGATTTCTAATACATGTTTGTTGTTGTTCCGAGTTTTGTGCATCCCGTTGCTATATCACTAAAAATCAACGATTGGTGAAGCCAAACTGCAACTTGTTCATCAAGAATCAATGATTAACTGCTACGGGTTCATCATAATTGAAGGTTTTACTGTGAAAAAGGATTGAGAACTTTATATTAGTTGCATCGTTGCATTTTAGTTTCCTCAAGATGAATAAAAGGAAGCTGATAAGGATGATGGTAGAAGTACTGGAAGCACTTTTAGGTTAGGTCGAAGGCCTTCAAATGCTGCAAGAGGCGTAAAATATATTGCGGAGGGATAAGAAACAATTCTAAAACTTTTGTACATGAAAGGATACATGCCGAAGGCCTTCAAATGATACAAAAAGAGTAATATCTTGCGGAATTCTTAACAGCAAGATCACTGTAGCAAAAAAGACAGATCGATTACAAATACAAAGTTCTACAAATCATTAGTGTAACGTGAAATCTCATGAATCTAAAAAAACCTTAAGTTGCTTGAACCTAAGTGTGGATGCAGTGGGTACAAAAAATGTTTGCTCGACTTCCTATGAAGCCTGTTCCAATTTATATATTAGAGTTGGTAACCGTTTTTTTTTTCTACTGAAGCATAACGTTACAAAATCTCAGATGAATGCAACATCTTCGTCGATTTCCTCACAATCCTTCGTGCTCGCTGCATCAGTGCTCTCTATCTCAACATCTTCAATTTCAGCATTCTGTTTGGCTTCGGATAAGGTGGTTATCTGAATTCCAAAACGCAACGCAAGTCTTTCAAGAAGCTCTTGACCATCTAAAAGAGAAAGCAAGATGCCTAGATTCGTCTTCCCTTTCCAGCAGATTATTGCGATCGTCGAGGCATCTATCATGATGCTCTCAGACCCTACAAAAGCACAAGGCAACTTATTGATCAAATAAGCTGCACCCGTAGAAGAATAAACCATATTACGAAATAGAGTTAGGTTTACCTTCTTGCAGAACTATGACACAGCAACCAGGCATTAAAGTTGATGCTTTCTCACGGAAACCAGAATCCAAGACATCTGCAAATTTGACACTCCTTTGCTGTAGCAACTGCTGAAAGTCACCTAAAGGTGCACATAAGATTTGTTTGGTGACATATGGAAGCAGCAACGGCAATCCTTCTGATGACAATCGGAAAGAACAAAGTGTAGAAGCGTCATTCGACTTTTGCCGCTCCTGTAAACCAGAAAGTCACCAATTTTGATTTATAGAATGATACGTAGTATAAGAAAGATGTTTAGGGAACCGCAACATGGCTCTTCTTCTATCCATTCATCTCAATGAGGATGATGTTGCTAGCAATTGATGAACAATGAACCACCTTTTGTTATTCTTAAACTTTCTCAAGACTTCCTCTGAGAAAAAAAGGATCTGGTAGTCTTAAATAATATTCAAGCAGTTATGCACAATTTTTAACCATGAAATCTCTATATTATACAGCTGCCCTTTTCCATGTTGGTATTAGGAAAAAATATCCATATCGGACATGGAAGCTGCAAGTTAAAAGGTGAGATGGATAAGAATAATTACTAAGACTGCTAGACAAAGGTTCAAGTATCACCGAAACCTATTGGTTTGTTTGATGCTCAAGGCACAGAACATGGAGTACTGCTCAGGTCAGTCCCATAAACCCTTTTCCTATCCACTCTTTCAGGTTCATCTGACATTTGTCTATCCACAGCATAAGCAAAATTGGCAAACAACACCAAGGATAAAAAGATCAAAGTCTAAATGACTGTTTGAATCTTCAAAATCAAATGAAATTTGGAAAGCATACACATGGAATAAAGAGCACTTACGAATATCTTAAGGCCAACAGAAGTTATCTTCAGTCTCTCTCCAATCTGGACATTTAGCTCCAGAACATCTTTAACTGACTTTGATATATAGTAAATCCTCTTGACATGATTAGGATCAGTATTCCGAGTGACAAGGTGACCATCTAGAGGAAAAGATTCTGAGATGCCATAGAATGATCGTATGCTATCAATAATTGTTTGATTTCTAAAGAATACAACAGGATCAATTCCTCTCCATTTGCCTTTACTTTGAAACTTTCCCTTTGCCTCCTTTATGTCAGTTGGAACATTCTGCTCACCAGAAGATATTACAGCTGCTTCCTTCAAGTCATCAACTTTGAGAGGTACTGATACGGCACCATTGCCTGATACTTCAGTTGACTGGTTACCTGTTATATCAACATCAGAAGTTGCTAAAGGTGCATCGGTGACGTTTTCATCATGAGCAGATACATGCATTTCTTCTTTAGGTTCATTCTCAAGATTTTCAGTGATGTTTGCTGAGGAACATCTACTTTCAGTAGGCTGTCTCGTAAGGTTAGTTAGAACCTCTGCAAGAAGAAATATCACCTCATTAAAAAATTTAATATATAAATAACTAAAAAAAATGCTCTTCCAAAATAAATAAAGTAAGAGGCAGAACATCCTTAGTTACCCTGCAATGGAGAAAGCTTCTCAAAAACAGCAATGAAAAAAGCTCCACTGTTTTGATCATGTGGAACTATTCTCATGCAGTTGTCAAGAGGAAATCCTGAAATTTCCTCTCTATAGTTGCCATCAAAATTTTGAGTGGAGACACTTTCGCTGGAGATTCCTTCCAGTTTACTTTCAGTTCTAGACGCACCAGTTAACATTGCAGTTTCCTCCAAATCCTCGCATGCAGTTTTGGGTTGTAATTTTTCTGACTTACTTATTCTCTTGTTGCAGACTTTTTCTTCTGCCAAATTGCTTCCAGGAATCTCATTATGCTCTTGAAGAGCATCAGTTACAAGGATCTCTTCATATATTTGCCCAGAAGGAAACATGCTAGGTAAGATCACATTTCTCCTGTATTTGGGTACATCTTTGTAAGAGGCTAGCCAAGTACCTCTGTCTTTTATCTGGAAATATGTTGAAACAAATAAATAAGAAGATTATTATTGAAATATAGAAGCAGCGACAATCTTAGCTCAACCTCTAAAACCAAGAAGTAACACAAACAGAAAAATGTAGATCAAATAAAAACCAAGTGGAGTCAGATAAAAAAGATATTATCTGAACTAACGGAGAAGGCAATTGGCAAAATCAAGACAAGCATATATAGGCTGCAAGTACAAGACGACAGAAGCTAATATTGGCAACAACATAGAGATAACTAGTTACTCAGCTAGAACCACATTATATATTCAACCTTACCTCGCAAAATCTTATACCAACGTAAAACTTTCCCAATCAAATCCTCCCGGATACTCCTTTATGTTTTATTCATCTTGTGGGAGATGTTTCACAAGTTCTAGATACCATTTTCTCAATCAAAATTGGTTGTGAATATCCTTTTCGAATGCTCAGTTACACAATTTTCTAATGAAATAATTTTATACGCTTTCTCTTTTTTATCCTTTTTGAAATTGGCTTTTTCCTGTTTGTAAATATTTTGGCCAAACTTAAAAATTGCATAACCGTGCTCTCATTTCAACGAACTTGAGTTGTTCTGTAAACATCTAAATCACTACCTTATTGACATATGTACATTTTATAAACATCAATCATTTTTTACGCTAACCTTCCATGTTCTAAGGCCAGGGCGACGAACCAATCCAGGTAGTTCATTGGAGACATCAAGAAGCTTAATTGAACCTCCACTTCTTCGGAGAACCTACAAGGAAATGAAATGAACAATATCACAATGAGAAATTTATCATATATAAATCCAAAAGGCCCAAAAATAGTAAAGAAATGTAACCGAATATTTAAACATTTAAGGAAAATCAACTGCCTATAAGAGCAAAACCTGAAGGAAAAAAACAAAAAAGCAAATAGCATAAATTTCACTGGTAATTTATAATAGAGAAACCTCTGCTACAACAGCCTCATTTTCGACTGGATTCATTGAACACGTAGAATAAACCATTCTTCCTCCCACTTTAACCAATACTACACCTGAAATAAAAATTACAACAGTGACATTAGCCCAAAACTAGACAAAGTTAAACTGTGACAGGAAGCAGGAGGCAGAGAAGAGGTAGGAGTTGCAGTGGGAGTGTGAGGAGAAGAAGAAGATGGAGAAGGAGATGATACAGTAAAAAAATGGGTTTTCATTACCTACTCAGCTTTCCATTCAATAAACTAATGACTGGACTTGATTGCAACATTAACAGATCTAATGGGGGCACAAGTGAAGCATTAAATGTATGGGATCTAAGGAAATTTATGGTCATCCTTGATCAAAGTATTGTTCTCTTTTTTGTTCAAGAGGCTATATACCACCTACCTGTCTATTTATTCAAATTCGCATTCCAAAACTATATAGAGCCAAACCAACATGGAAAGATAACGAACCAAGAAGATGCTAAGAATTAAACAACAAATTTATCTATACTAAACATGTAGTCTAATGATCTCTCACCAGTAAATTAATTACAGTATAAAGATAAAATGCTGGCATTTGACTCCTAAAGAATCAGGAATAAACAAGGTCATAAAACAATTACCACGCATTGCTATCTCAACTTGAAGGCGATGAAGCCCATTACCCATTCCAGCATTCCTGTATGAAACCATGACTGAAAAATGAAATGCTATAATCAAACACTATGAATGAAGTATATATATGATGACAGTATCTAACCATTTCCTCCAGATATCAGGTGCCTTCCTGAGAGTGCCATCACCGCTGCAAGGAACATCACATAAGACACGATCAAACTGCAAATTACTTTTCAATTCTTCTTCTTTGAGTATCTCCTTGTGGTCCTTCATACTATAACTAGTAGGGAAATGTTGTGCTTCATGGTTAGTTACAACTAAATTGGCAGTGCACATCCGTTTAGTCTGATGGATAAGAAGATTACATCGTTGAACATCAACATCATTAGCAATAACCTACATTATCAAGATAAGAACAATCAGTACAACAAAGGTACACCAAACCTAATTGTGATTTTGAAATAAGAGAAACTGAAGAAAAATAGAGAATCAGAGGCAAAAGATTGTTAACAACCAGCCCACTTGGAAGCAGCCCAGGTTCAGTTGATTGATGAATCATTTCAAGCAACTGGAAAGTTTTAGATCCTGGAGCTGCACACACTGCACCGAATAAAAAATATATATATAACATTCAATACAATTGCTAGTATAGCCACATTAAGAAAGCAAAATAAGTATGTAGTATTTTATGAGAGAAAGTCCAAATAATATCATAAGCCTGAAAAAATATCACTCTTACAACAAATTTAAGGACAATTAAGGAGTAAAAAGTAAAGTCCCTCAGAATATTCAAGAGGATTTTCGATGTAACCTAAGAAAAAAAGATATTCTGACCAATCTAAATGCATGCTGTAACACATAAATATAAAGATGAACAAAATGGTCTGATGGAGTTGCATTTGTTCCTGGATGCAAATAAAATGTTTCAAATTTTGGCTCACCTTAAAAGAGAATAAAACCAAAAAAGTGCATACTTCATGAAATATTGGCTCAAAGACATTTTTAAACTTTATTTTTATGGGCCATACGGAGGAGAATCCAGCTACAATTGCAAAAATGCAAGAAGAGTAGATAACATACTGTCAAGTATATGGTGTTGGGGAAGGACATCCAGGAATAATGGAGGTACCTGAAATATTTTATTCGTTATGCATCAGCAAGAAAGAGATTTATCACAGATAACAATGTAGTGTCAAAACAAAAATATAAGTGAACCACCATGCTAACAGCTTCCTGCCTTGTTATGTTTCCAACCTCATTCTCCTGCTTGAGAAACTCATGGAACCTGGAGCGGGAAAAGAGAATATAGGACATAAATTGATTGTACGCCTTATTAGTCAATCAGAAGGGGAAAAGGATAGGAAAAAAGAGAGTTAGTGGAAAAAGAGAGAAAGATCACAAGAATCATTGTCTTGCTAACCAAAAATCTTCTCTCACCTAACGAACAAAAAACATTTATCAAGCAACGTACTCAGTTAATCTTCCAAAACACACCAATCAGTTAATAATAATATTGTTCACATAGACATCTAAGAAGTACTCAAAGGATGCAAGGATGTAGATATAAACATACTGAAAAATACCACCTGGTAAGAATGCTAACAAGTATCACCATAATCCATATAACCTTTCTTTTTTTTTGGCCAATGACAACAGGAAACAAGAAGAAGCATGTTTCTTGATTGAGTCGGAGCAGCCAGGATGCCAAGATAAAAGAGATACAACAACAGAAATTTTCATATGCCGTCATGAATTTAATAAATACCATACGGTCCATTTCTTGATTTGACCACAGCAATCATATGCTGACTTTGACAATAAAGAACTCAAATTAAAATTTTCATACTGATCCAGACACTACTAAGTAGGCAAGGATATAACCACATTGATCCTCAGTTCAACATGATGCTACATGTGCATATATGTTTTCTGCCTTGAATAATGTTTGATCTTAGGATACTTGAGTACCAAACAAGTCAAATTAAGGCTATGAACTGAAGATAGCAGAAATCACTGTTTGTTGTCCACCCTCATCCATGCCCAAAGAAAGATTAGTGAATCAACCGACAGGCCAGTAACACATAAATCATACAGACAACTCCTCCGTATTGCAAGAGAAAAATTCAAAATTAATTTTTTATTTAAGAGTTGAACAACCATAAGTGCTTCGAGAGACATAAGTGTCATTTGTCAAACTGATTGACATGTATCCTATGTGAACAAAGTGTCCTGGTCACAGATAAGCAAATGCCTCTTCTCCTATTATCTAGCATATGGTCATCATCTATCATAAGAATTTGCTGATAACTTGAAATAAATTTCATGAAAGACTTGATCTTTGCTTAAAAAATCAAAAGAAAAAAAGAATATGCATATCCAAGCCATAAGCATAGAAGAATCTATTATTATGGTACCTTATCAGCATCTTATAGTATTCGTCTATGGCAATAACTTGTTATTTTGTTTAGTCTTATTCCAAAACTGGAAAAAGAAAAAGATAATCCATCGATTGTTCATAACATTTGCTGACCAATGATTATAAAATTTCATATGAATACTATAAAATTACCTCTCAAGAGTTTGATTTTTCCTGAGTTGCATCCTTGAAAAATTCAAATGCCAAGCAAGATTCCCTGGATACCAAGGCAAAGGTCTAATAGCTTCCATCTCATGCTCATCATTAACCTATCAACAGTAGAAAAGGAAAACATGAAAAAATAAAAAGAAAAAAATAAACTTTGTGACGTGCTAAGAAGTTAGACGTGATGAATAGATACCTCATCTTTGAGAGATTTTATGAAGTCATTTTCCAACTGCGACTTTATATCCTTACAAAACTGGCCACTGCAATATTTGCGCATTAGTGACTGTGTACATATCTTATCAATCAATAACAGTGACGGCATTTGATACCATGAATTAACCAAGAAAAAAAGGGGCCACAAGTAGCGGTTACAAATCAATTATGAGGACACATTAAATTTTTTAAAATTGCCCTACAAGAAACTAAACATGCTTTTGATTGTCATTTACAACAAATAGAATTGTTTAATATTCCCAGCGTAACGAAGGAGGTGTGTCAAGCATTGATGATTCTGGTCAACTGATCAAAAAGTGATGAAATCTTTATTAGTTCGTCCAAGTACTAATGTTCAGACCAGTAAATACCGATGCTACTGGACTGGTACACAACACTTTTTAACTTTTATTGCCACCAATATTTTGTTTTCACATTGAAGACAAATAAAACAATAACTACACACTTCAACGACATATTTAAAGTGGCAGACCAACTGGAAAAAAGGTGAAATAATCCAACTTTGCATTTTTTTTTTCAATAATACAAAGCTTATTAGTAATGGTACTAAATTCAGTAGAGTAAGAAGAAGAAGAAGTGAGCACCTCGAGTTTATTCTAAATGCAGCCGGTAATGGCTTTCTGAGTACAGAAATGAAGTCTTCCCATTCATCCTCAGGCACAATATGTTGCTCCTGTAGAAAATCATAATTGTGATTGTTGGGGTTGCACAGATATTAACTATTTATATTTGCTAAAAACCGCATATATATGCTGGGTACTCTGCTAGTAAATGGTGTGACATATATATTGTTTTGTTCCATATAAAACCAAGGAAAGTCCAAATTCAACAAATATGATTTGTGATGAGTCTCATTACTCTAAAAGAAAGTGTAACTAATGACGTCTCCAAGAAGTGTTAAGAAGCATGACCATATAGCGAGTAGAATGTTAGGTTTGTACAGACAAACATGTGCGCACGTCATAACTTATAGCAGAAAACACAACCTTTAACAACAATTTGTAGGAAAATAAGTCCATTTTTAAGCGTTCCAATGATACATCTATGTTTGGGTGTATCAGAAGAACTTTGAAAGATCAGTGCACGCAAAAGGCTTCAGCGAATTGGGGTTTGTCTTAGATTTAGCAGCAATTGGAAGTCTGAAACCTAAAAGTGGGAAAATGCATTCAAATACTACAGCTAAAGGTTTGGCCTAGAACTTCGTCAGACGCCGGGACTACACTACAATCAATCACCATAACATAAAAAGGAAGAAATGAATCAGTGATCTGTAAGTACAGAGGAAACAGGCACTCGACGAGGGCGGACGGAGGAAGCAGCAAACCTTGTAGTACTCCTCGAAGTTGAGGTTTTGGGTGGCGAAAGGCTGCCACGTGGAGTTGGGCTCGACGTCAGCCGAGGGCTCATCGGGGTTCCGGGCCTCCTTGTTCCCGTACTTCCAGACGTTCTCCCGACTCTGCTTGAAGTGCCGCCGCTGCGTGCGGCCTCGCTTGCGCCCGCCGCCCATCTGCGCGGCGTGAGGACTCTCGGGTCGATGTCAAACGTCGGCGGCGGCGATGGCGGCGGACGGGAGTTGGTTGCTTCGCTTGGGAGCGGGACGAGCGAGCGTGAGGCAGTTCTCTCCACTACCACCTCTATCGCTCTCGCCTCGAGGTCGAGGGCTTCGGTCCCTTCTATTACTTATTAGGGCGTCTATTTAACCGGTTTGGCTTGACCATGGAGCGAGCACGATGTGATTTGATCCGTGCTTGACGACGGTTAGGGTTTCTTTCTTTCTTTTTCACAGAATGTGATTAGGTGGATAGTTATTTTTAGCATAAATTATGAGTTAAATTTTTAGCATAAATATTATATATATAAAAAGTACCATAATTAGAGTAATTAAGTTTCATGTTTCAATGCTCACTATATTCTTAAAAAAAACCTTTCATATAGAATCCAATGTTATCAATACCTAGGTGTGATCCATTTCTTTACCGCTCTTATTCTTAGTACAGAGGAGGAGAAAGAAAAGAAGGCTTAGAATTATGTTGATCCACTACCTCACTTGATAGTACTAAATACGGCCAAAAGCCCAACCCAAAAGAAAGGGGGAAAGGAGAAGAAAAAAAACCCAGCGAGATCCAAATCGGAAGAGATGAACCCCGGGGAAGGTGGTTCCGAGATCAAGAACGATCGAGGAGACTCCACGGATCGGAAGGGAGGAGGAGAGAAGAGACAAGGCACGTCGCTGACAGCTCGCATTGAATGCTCGCTGGCGACCCGCGCGTCCAAACAAAGCGGGGCTCGCTGTCGTCTTCCTTTGGCAGAATCTGCCGCCGCTGCCGCTGCAGCTGCAAACGAAGACTCCGCCGCGGATCTTATTTTATACATATGCAGATATATATAAAAAGGACCGGAGAAGGGGGGGGGGGGGGGGAGAGAAGAAACAGCGATGAACAGCGAAGTCCCTCCCTCCCGCTCCCGTCTCCTTCACGGCATCGACGACGTCGCCGTCGTCCCGGCCGACATGAACCCGAGACATCGGGAGACCGAGACCCCTCCTTCACAAGCTACCTTCGCACGCACACTTCGCTGCGCGTCGCACCGCCCGTGCCCCCGCTGTTACCCGGAATCCTTCGGGGCCATTCATTTCCTCTTTCTTTTTTTAATCTAAAATCAAAAACGCATTGATTTATAATTTTCAGTCACATTGGTAGATAAATATAAAAAAAATAACATGGTGAGAGGATGATTTGATGAGAAAGGACTAATGAGGAGAGGGAGTAGGCAGGACCAGACCATATAGGAAGTTGATGGATTTGGATGGTAGTGAGGCTTAGAGATGCTGAGAATTCCCCATATGGTCCCAACACTTGAATGCAAACAACTGGAGTTGTTGACTGTGCATATAAAAACACTCCAGCTAATAATAATAATAAAAGCTGAGGACTCTTTTTTTTCTTTTAGTGCAATTTTTTTTTTTTGAAAAAAAAAAGGCTTGATATCGTTCAGTATTGATTCAATTTGGTGGCTAATGACTGCTTAAAAACACACAAACATGTGTCCCTATTTTATGAAGCTAATAAATAGTAGCAGAGATAATTATTATTTTTGGGTGTTTCTGCACATTGTTAACTTTATATTGACTTTTAAAAAATGTCTGTTTTTTCAAAAGGATATTTACCTTCATATAATAATAAAAAGAAAGAAATTTAGTTATAGAATAAGATTTATTATTATTCTATGCTGTCCTCACATTTTATAAAAATTAAATTAACGTAAAAGCGGTTCTTACTCTGCAAAATTACAATTAATATTATAAAAGGAAAAGCGCTACGTACAATTGCGGTAAACAAAACTTTCACGAAAACCCCCATCGAATTCTACGATATCACTCTCGACCCCATTTCCACGGCAGTTTTATTAATTTCCCAAGTTCCAGTGGTCGGAGTAGTACCAGCTGAGCGTCGCCGCCGCCTCCTGCTCGTCGGCGAAGAAGCTACCGCACGGCTCGCTCAGGAACTCATCCTCCTCCTCCATCTTCAGCATCTCGTGGTTCTGGTAGAAGAACCTCGTCCGCGGCTCCGGGTTCAGCGTCACGGACGACGAGCAGCCGCCGCCACCGCCGCTGACGACCGCGGCGGGGGCGGGGGAAAACTGGGGGCCGCTGTCGAAGTCGGCGATGGCGGCCGCGTCGTTCACGATGGCGCTCGAGTCGCTGTCCGAGGCGGAGGCACTGTCCTTGCTGCCGACCGTCGCGGCCTTGGCGGCGGTCTCGGAGGCCACCGGCTCCTCCTCCTCTTTGACCGCGGAGGAGAAGCTCGAGCTCTCGTTCGGCGCCAGCTTCTCCTTCAATTCTTTTATCTGATGGAGATCGAGAACGAGATCTTGTGAAGTTATGCGAGCGGAAGAATCGATATGATTAATCTCGAGAAGGATTACACACATATATATATATATCAATTCACCTGCGAGAGGAGCGATTCCTTGTCGCGGTGGAGGGAGTCGAAGTCGAGGCGGAGGGCGTCGTAGGTGGCCTTGAGTGCGGCGTAGTCGCGCTCGAGCTGCTTGGTCTTCCACCGGGCGCGGCGGTTCTGGAACCAGACGGCGACCTGCCGCGGCTGGAGGCCGAGCTCCTTCGCCAGCCGCACCTTCCGCTCCGGCTCGAGCTTGTTCTCCACCTCGAAGTTCTTCTCCAGCGCCCTCACCTGCTCCACGCTGAGCCGGCGCTTCTTCGCCCCTCCTCCTCCGGCCACCCCCGCCGCGCACATCTCCTCCTCCCCGCCGTCGTCTTCCTCCATGCCCTCCACGAGCGGGTGGAACCGATCGCTTCCATAAACGCCTTCCTGCTCCTCCCCTGCGAACCACGACCCAAAATTAAACCATTGCAACCTATGTATACGCACACAGACATGATCAGACAGCAAACAGAGATCAAATTCTCAAGTACCGGAAGAGCAGAAGGCCGGGATCAGAGAATTCTCGGAGGTGCTGAGTGCTCTCTTCATGTTGGAGAAAGAAGAGAAAAGAAAAGAAAAGGATCTGTGATCTTGTATGCAAGAAGAGGAGAGATCTGGGAGCGAGGAGGGAGAGTATGCGGTGATCGATCGATGCAGGTGATGCAGTAGACAAAAAGGAAGCAAGCACTACTTTCGCAGCTGTTCAATTGTTGTCTGAGTTAGGGTTCTACGGAGGCGAATTGATCTACAGAGGAAGAAATAGGACGGCAGATGAGGAGAGGGTGGCTGCGCCTTCCATGACCCCTCTCCTCTCTCCTTCTGCTCCATCTCTTCTCCTTCAGAGCCATCATATATCGCCACGGCCAGGATCACCAACTCTCTCTCTGTAGTATCATCATTTGCGTGTGAGTGAGTGAGTGGGTGAGTGAAAGAGAGAGAGAGAGGGAGGAGGAGGAGGAGGAAGGTGGCAGAACTGAGAGCTGGGGAAACGCCAGCGCCTATAAATAAAAGGGCAGCAGCAACAGCAGCAGTAGTTGTAGAAGTAGAAGTAGAAGCAGAAGTAGAAGAAAGGGTGTGGTTGAGTCGAGAGTTAATTTGTAGGGGGGGTGTTGGGGTCGAGTTAAGAGGATGCATGTGAGGTCTGGTTGCCCTGGAAATGAAATGCAAACCCGGAATGAAATCCGACTCAAATGAACCTTTTTTTTTTTCCTTCCCCTTATTTCTCTTCCATTTTTTAAATCACCCTCAAAACTTTTTTTATTTTTTTCATCCCACATGTAGTCTACTATTTTTCTTTTTTTGTTAATCCAATTTTTTAAAACAAATTAAATATGACGAAAAAAATCATTTTTTTTGGAATTTAGTATTGAATCCATAACTTTTCAATACTCAATTACTCTAATTACTCTAACCTAATTAAAGGGATGTACACCAAGTAAAAAAATTATATATTTTATAAAATAATTAAATTCATAATTTTCCTTTAATTTATAAAAATTATTTATTTTTCCTTATATACTTAATAAAAATGATAATTAAAAAATAAACAATACAAAATTACTCATAGTAGCACTTAAGGGGTGATATTAGGTTTATAATATATATACTGATTATAATGAAAATTATGAGTTCAAATTAAGCATGGAAGAGTAAGAGGAAGTATATATATTTTTATAATTTGTAAGATAAGATAATTATTTTAATAAATATAGCAAGAAAAGAGATATAGTTAACATATATTAATTGATTATAAATTTTTTTAGTTTATTATTATGAATAAAATATATGTTAGAAGGGTATTGATTTTTTTTAAGCAAATAAATTAAATTATCATTTATCAATTCGTGAGAAGGCCAGAAGGGTATTAATTTAATATTATAAAAAAATATAATAAGGATCTCTCACCCATCTAACGTTAAAAAAAGGGATTGGAGCATGCGGCATGGTTGAGGTGACGTGATAGATAATAGAAATGATGTGAGAAGAGTTGAGGAGGGGAGACAGAGAGAGAGAGAGAGAGAGAGAGAGAGAGAGAGTAATTTATGTTATCAGAGATGTATATGACGACATGTTACGTCCATCTTCTACTCCTTTGTGTGCGCTGAAGGTTGATGATGATGCAGGCAGTGCATATTGATATATATTATATTATGCTCGGGCACATGAAGAGACGAAACTGGTTGGGAATGGGAAGAGGTGGTGGGGGAGGCGTTGGAAAAGAAAGAGCAGCTGCCTGCCCTGTGAGTTTTTAGGAAAACCAAAGCCAAGTTGCTGCATTCTTCATTTCTTCTTCGTTCTGGATTCAGCTGTTGTTTCTTCTTCTTCTCCTCCTCCTTCCTTCTTCTTCTTGAAAAGAAGAGATATTAAATCGTAGACTGATCTGGTGTTCCTTCTTTAGAAAATGTTTATGCACGTCAACATTAATGCCGTGGCTGTGCGTGGAATTAAAGCTCTGGAGGAAAAGGAAATCCAGGGAGGAAGGAAGAAGAAAAGGAGAGGACGATGGCAAAGTTAAAATGATGATTAATTGAACAAAATGTCCCACTTATATATATATATATTAATTGGCATGCTGTCACTTTTATTTTTTTTGAAAAATATTTAATATAATTATACTCGAACCTCTCTAAAATTTAAAAAAATGAATATTTTAAAATTTTAAAATCCACACTCCAATTTTATACACTATTTATTTACTACCAACTATTTTTAATAATATACTTTATTATATTTACGTGTAAAAAAATATTATTAAAAAATAATAACAAGTAAATGAATAAATAGTATAAAAGTGTGAATACAGAGAGAAAATTTATATTAATTTGATCCTTAATTAAGGAATAGTAGCATATGTATAATTATAATAATTAATTAATTAATTAATTATTATGGTACGAGTTTTTTTATTAAAATTTAAAAATCAATAACTAAAAAAAATATAATATACTTTCTCATCTAAATTAGTTTATTCATAACGAATACTATTCACAACTAACTGAATAGAAATGTGAAGTTATTATATGAAAAAGACAAATCATGTCCATTAATTGCATGCTCAAAAAAGAGTATATAAAAAAAGCCTTCAATAGCTAAAAATGAAGTTTAAAAAAAATTATCTAAATAGTGTGGAGGTCTGGAATTGGTCTTTGCATTCATATTTGAATAGTATAATTAAGTGTGTTTATGTATATGAAAAGGATGGAGATGTCAAATCCTAAATGGGCCTATTACAATTAATTAAGAAGAGACAATTTTATGATCTAGACAAGGGAAGAAGGTAAATTAGGTGCCAGTGGAAGTCCAAGATGAACAATTAATGCTGGATTTAAGTGAGCCACATACTTGCTTCATCTATTGCTTTTAGAGTGTGACATTGCACTAACCATTGTGTTATATCTATTAACATGAAAGCTCATGAATTGTGGATTCATTGATCTTTCCCTCTCAAACATAAACAGGTTCTACATCTTTCTCTTTTCTCTGATGATTATTTTATAGGTATATCGTTGCTGTTAAAGTAAATTAAATAAACATGGAAAATTTTTAACCAATTAAACGGTAGATTAAAAGACAGAAGCTTGATAAATGCACTGCCCTACTCATAAGAAGAATCATATTTATTATCAGCGTTTATTAAGGAAATGTTTTCTGTATATAATATCTGTCTACCTATTTTATCCATCAAAAAACATGTTTTTTTCTTTCCTTCTTTTTCTTTTTCTTCAGAGGAACCCATTAAAAAGCAAGTTGGCAGATATTTTATGTATGCAGTTATGGGAGTGACAGAGGAACAATTTCAATCGAGCAGAAGAAGCCTTGGTTAAATGAAGTCAGGAGGAGCATGTTTTCAGCTGGTCAATTCAGGCCAACTCCAAGTCTCGCTTAGATCACTGTTCTCTCTTTCTGTCTCTCTCTCTCAAATAAGATTTGCTCAGAAAAATTATCTCAAATAAGATATCACAGTAATTTGAATAGTTACCGTGTAAATAATAGATCTTTGCGCCTTCACTGTATGATATTAAAGATGACCTTATGCTATAAAGTGATACCCCATCTTGTAGGATCCTTACCCTCATTGTGTAATATTAAAGATGAACTTATGCTATAAAGTGCTCCTCGGGAGTAAAAATGAGCATAGCTTTAATATATGCATATATATATATGGGCAGGGAGAGTTGTTGTTCATCATGAGCTCTGCGTCTTTGCTTGGCCGTGCACTCTGCTTATTCTCTCTGGCCGAAGCATATCGCTTTACAAAAAGCAGAAAGCAGGATCACTTCATGCACAAAACGGAGGCAATCAGTATTCATTGTCATCTGCAGGAGAAACTGGTGCTGGGGGCAGGAAACAACATGGCATGGCATTTCTTCTCCACCAAGGAATTATTCAGTGCATCCTTTTTCCTCCGAGGAAATTGAGATGAGGCTTCTTCTTCTTCTTCTTTTCTCTCCAATTTTATCTTTGAGTGCTTGTCCATATACTGCCTTGAATCTCGATCCTTCAGAACAACAACCGGATGAGATAATTGAGACTAGTTGAGAGTATGAAGATGGATAGAACTGTATTAAAAACATTGGTAGAACTAAATTGGGTCAATTAAGTCCTAAATTCCGAACCATTACTGTACACTGATGAAAATAGTCAAGCTGGGCCACCATATAGAAAGGAAGGAAATAGTTCCTTTTGCAAGTGGTGAAGGAAGCTAAGTTGCAATCATCTTCCATTTAGAACAGTGCTCTCATGGGACCCTGGTCCAAGGTTTGCAGCAATTATAAGCCATATGGAGGTTTCTTTAGCTTCATTTTCCTTGGATTTATCTGCCCAATTTGGTACGTTTCAAATCAATTCCATCCAAAGTATAATGTCTACTAGATGGGAAATGCATTTTTCCCCCCTAAATAAATCACAGTGAAAATATTCATTTCATTTCGAGTCAAGATCGAACTTTCCATCAGATTGATACTTATAGCTTTCTTATTCATAGATAAAACAGATTTAAAATTTTCTTTTATGCTAAGGTACAACTTAAATTAGTCCGGACCTCACATCCTAATAGCATGGTCATTCCTGCTATATCATGTAAATCCTATAAACCTCCTGTTCATTCTCGCTCAATCATTAATAAAAAAAATTACATTCGATTTAAGAACAATCAATGCTAGAACGGAAGATTTCTACCCAAGACATGCTTCAAAGCTAGCACAGTAAATGTACTACAAGTTTGCTGTGTAACCAAGCACACTTGGGGTTCTAACTTTTATTTGCTGATTACTTTCTCCCCAACTATGATTACTACTCAAATGCTACATGATGGGGCTGTGACTGACTGACTGACTTTGATTTTTTTTCCCACTAGACTAGAGGGGCAAAAATATAATAAAATATATAGAAAAGCAAAGGGCTCATGAATGTGTCTAAAGGTTGTTATCTATGATTCCGTCGTACAGACTCTTTTTTGTGCCGAGTCTCCTTGGATGCACTGTTCTTGCTACAACACAATCAACAGTATGACTTCCTAGGCTCTGGGATCCATTTTGGATCAATCAATCTGATTAAGTGATGACAAAGAACTTTTAGATTGCCTTGCTTTGTATAAATATACGGACGAGGTATATGGAGTTGTGTTCTGCTATGTGGATCAGGTGATTTTTGAAAAGGGATAGGTGAGGCAAATGCAATTTCTGAAGGGATGTGCGCTTTAAAGTAGCATTGAAAAGACTGATTAAATTTTACCGAGTTCCAGTGAGACTGAATTGATTCCAAAATTAAGTCCTTTTTACCAGGTAGTTTGGTGGCACTACAAGAATCAAAAGCAAATTGGCACCAAAGAGGGAAAGGAGGCCCAAAAAAAGAAGAAGAATAATAATGAAAAGTATCTCTCAGCAGTGGAGTCCAAAAGTCTCCTTACATTGACATGCAGGAGGAGAGGGTGGGGAGGTTAACTGTCTTTAGCTTTAGGGGGTCTTCTCTTTTCTTCCTTTCTTTCGAGCTCTCTCTCTCTTTCTCTCTCTCCCTCTCTTTCTCTTTTCTTTGGAACAAACGACTTTATTCAGTGAACCACGTAGCCGGTAAAAGTCCCCTCCTGCATTCATCAGATGTTGACGTCTCTCCTAAAAATCCCTTTCAAACCCTACAAGAACAAGAAAACATGTACGCCGAGTTGCTCAAAAACACACATATGCATATCAGAACTCATTTGAGATCATCCAGCAGGAGGTTTATTATTAAGAAATGATGTTTTTGAATGCTGTCTTTGCGTTCATCCATGATGGCAAATCTCACCTGCGAGGTGCTTGATGATTTGCAAAGTCAACCAAAACCAGCAGATAACACTGTCAGGTCTCAGAACTTAATCTGTTTTTTTTTGTGCAGGCTGTATTAATCAACGATGAAAACATCCAGAGCTAGAAACGGTGGCAAACATGTAATGGAAGGTGAGGAGTAGTAGGAAAGTTGGATGCCAAAATGCCCCAGAAGAAAATCTAATTCCAGTCTGGGGGGAGGGGAGGGGGTGGGGGTGGGGGAGGGTGAGTTGATGCTTGAGATGAAAGGGAAATGCACCTCACTTTGCTGTCCCCAGCACTTTCCAAGGTGGCAGGGAATCCAAGCAAAGTTCACAGGACAGAACAAGATGTCCTCTCACTGACACTGCACAGAAGCCATCGATTGCAAAACCATTATTTTGTAGCAAGTAAACTACAAAACAAGGGCAGCCACTGGGAGAGGGGGGGCTTCTCTGTCACTGTAGGTCTAGGAAAGCGATGGCTTGGTCTTTTTTCCTCGTCTTCTGGTAAGAGAGCCCATGGCCCCATGCCGAAAGGAATCCTGCAAACACACCATGGAGAAAAGAGAAGAAAAAGTTGGAGAGAGAGAGAGGAAGGGGGGAAAGGAAAAGTTGGAGCTATTTGTTTTGCTCGGTGGTGTCATGTGGCCATGAAGCCTGACAGTGATCGGAAGAAGAGGCCTTGGAGTTATCTCTTTCCTTAATTCCCCTCCCTATCAACAAAAACTCACTGTCTAGTGCTAAAATGTTCAAGTTCTAAGAAAAGCCGGGCAATGGAAGGAGACTGGGTGCAAATTCCGATGCTAATGGTCATTTACTTTATTTAAAATCTCAGTGAATCTGTACCTCAAATCTCAAATTGCATGATATCAAGTATATGCTTCAGATCAATAAAGCCAGTTAACCTCTTCTGACTACTAAAATTGTTACTACTTTTTGGTTCTGACCAATATGAGAACTCTAAGAAACTAGATCCTTGTGCAACTACTGTCCCAAGGTGTTGTTGTCAAGGATATCTTATCAGCTCTCTTTCTTCCATTACAAAAGCAAAGATCATCACTTTTCCGTTTTGTGATAATTCAGATAGCAGACGGAATGGCATTAGGCTGAGACAAAAGTTACTGATCTAACAATTCAGAAATATATGTACGATGGAACAAAATATCATCTGCGGAGGAGCTCAATGAACAGAAGAGTGAATGAGGGGAAAAAAAACCTAAATACAATGAAACCGGGCCATCATATCATCACCTAATCAGTCCAAGTTTTTTTCCTACTCGTTATTGTTTCTAGAAAAATGTAATTCAAATGCACTCAGTATTATTAGTATAAAAAATATACTCAGTATTCTACAATTAGCAAGTAGTCGAAATTTTAAAAATGCTTTCGGTATAAGCTTGATCAGAATCCTTGAGCTTCATATTAATTAACAATCGAAAACTTAATTACATTTCCATTGGTACAGCAACGTTAGCATCAATATAGCCCTAGAAATTTCCACCAGAAGGTGCCAACAATTCCCCATATAAAAACGTTCATACAAGCTGTTATAAATCCCATCTTGAATACATCAGCAAGCTCCAAGTAACCAGCTGCAGGAAATTTAGGAGGGGAGACATCAATCAGAATTCATCTTAATTTTCCAACACCGAATCAGCATGCATGTTTAAAATGGCAGTTATATGGATGATGTGAATTAGAAAAGTCTGAAGAGATTGGTAACTGCATTTCTGAATATAGAGATGGTAGAGTATGCAAATGTGATCACCTCAAAGTAAAAGAGACTGTAAGGGTAATTAATCTGTATATTTCAACATTTGAACAGTTATAGCATGTTTCTTGTTTTCGAAATTATGCTTGGTCAGTTCTTTTTTAATTCCTTAAGATGGTCCATATTATGCATCGGGCAACTCAATGTTTGGAAAAAGTACCTCCGAAGTATACAGCAGCCTGGCCACTGCTATAATGTGTTAAGGCACCAAAAAGGCTTGTGTTGTATCCGAGAGCAAGTGCCGCTAACACACGAGGGACGCCAGCTGCCAAGTGCATCGCAAGGAATGCTGAATACAGAGCTCCAACATGTCCGGTCTGACTTGCAAACAGATAGTGGATAAAGAAGTAAGATGCCTGAAGAATGAAGAATGATGCAGGCCAGCTCAGCGAGAACTGCTGTATAGAGTCGCTAACAGAGGTAGACAACCACGTTACAATTCCAAGATTTGTTAGTTGCTCTGCCATTCCAACCACAATCGCAAACCAAGACAAGGTGTCCCATGCGGACTTCTCACTCAGGCAATCGTCCCAATTCAGAACGCCAAAAAGGAGGAGTGCGGATAAGCCAAACATTGCCGCAACAACGCTTGATATGCCAAGAGAATCTCTGTGAAAACACAAAACTACAACCCGTAAGCACTTTCTTAGTTAATAATACAGGGGGAATGAAAGTTTCAGGCCGACATGCATACAACTGCCTCAAGCATGGACAGCATATCCTGAATAAAAAAATAGTAGAATCATAGTTCCAAAGAAAACAGATAAGAATGTAGCTGCTGGATGAAACCTTCACTTGAAAATATAAAGTGTCATGCAAGGCGCCAGGGGTGAAGATCCAGTTGAACTAGATATTTTTTCTTTAGAAAAAAACTTGATAACCCTACCTAATCCACCGGACAAAGGAGATATACAATGGCACTATTTGAAGGGCCTATAAAATTGCAAATGATATAGACCATCTCCTAAAAGTTGAGGAAGGCACATATGAGTAATTTCAGTTTGTTTGTTTGTGGGATAGTCTTATATAGGCCATGACATATGTAGAAATACCGTAGTTTTGCAATATGTATCTTTTTTTTCTTTTCTTTTTGATGAAAGAAAGTGGATCATCATCCACTGAGTGCTTTCATTAGTATATATGTTCATTAGCAAACATCAACTGCAGTAGATGGAAATGAAGGATAAAATCTAGCATACTCGTTTACTGATTCCTGAATCTTGTTATACATAACTGACTCAGCAGAAATCAATGTTCAGGATTCCTGAACAGTTCTGGTTCCTGATACTGCAGTATCAGATAGCAGTGATTGATGACTGATTCTTGAACACCGCAGAATGAGGTGTTCAATGTTCCTGAATATTTCTGCCCACCGCTGAGCACCGCAGAAAACAGGAATGAGGTTGATATGTATCTTCTCCCGCATAGTTGATATTAAGTCCTTGGTTAAACTTATGCTCTCAATTTAATGTGACAAAGATAATCAATCAAACAGGATTGATTTACTTACCCAAAGATCCATAAGGAAACTGCAAGAAACATGGTACAGATCATCACCCACTCATCCCTTGTCACTGGTCCCATTTGCTCCAGTTTCTTGCTTGCCATAGCAGGTGCTTCTGGTGTATCCTTAATTTCTGGAGGGAAAATCTTATACAAAATATATGGGCTAACTAAAAGAGAAGCTATGGCAGGTAAACTTGCAGCTTGAAACCATGACAACCATGGACTTGCGATACTGATCCCGAGTTCCTCAGCTAACTTTAGGCATAGCAGGTTTTGAGCTGCAGCAGTTAGGAAAAGTGCACTTGAATTACTGGAAGACTGTGATGAATCAAAGAGAAAAACAATGCAAGCCTTCAGTTCCATCACATTATGAAGATCAGGAGCGACAATAGAATGATTTGTTAAAAAGTAACACCTGTGAACTATAGAAAAGTACGAGGGGCTATCAGTGAGTTTGACAAACTAATTAAAATCTACTGAAATTTAAACTTCTTTATCCACTTTTTCCAAGCAATCACATGAGTGTTATTTTTCACATTCTGGCGATATCAGCATTTTTTATGTAATATGAAGATGAGACCATCATTAAATTAAGCTGTAACAAAATGCAAGGAAACAGTGAAGCAGAGGATTCTAACCTGGAATTGGGACATAACCAAATAGGAACCGAGCCGGTCTGCAGAACCATCTCCGGGCTTGCTCCCGGCGGAGAGCGACAGCGATTGGATAATAGGCAGAAACACCCCTCCGGCCCTCGCGGTGGTGCTGGGCATCGCAGGGGCGATGAAAGCCTCGCTCACGGTGAGTCCATACGACAGCCCAAGCGTGCTCTTCCCCAGCCACTTCACGAAGTAGGTGGCGATCCGATCCCCGAGACCAGTCTTAACGAATCCCCTCGCGAAGAAGAACGATATGACGATCAACCAGATGGCCTCATTCTCGAAGGCGTCGAACGCCGCCGCGAAGGTGAGGGTTTTTGTGACGACGGCGCCGGTGAGGCAGAGGAAAGCCCAGGCGCCGATTGGGAGGGGGCCGAGCACGAGGCCGGTGATGGTAGAGAGGAAGATGGCGAGGAGCTGCCACGCCTGCTGGGTAACCTCGGCGGGCCTCGGGACGAGGAAGCAGATTGACAGGCCGACGGCGAGAGAGATCGCAAGGGGGATGAGCTTCGCGCCCTCGCTCGGCGGTGGCGGGGGAGGAGGGGAGGGAGAGCTTAGGGAGTCGGACTGGGAGGAGGAGGAAGAGGAAGTGGAACGGGCGGGGGAAAGGGAAGGTTTTACGGGGGCGCGACGGCGGAGTGAGAGAGAGGACCCCGCGCGGGGCTGAGGAGGAGGGCGGCGGTGGGCGGAGGAGAGGAGGAGGCGGCGGGAGAGGGCGGGGCGGCTGAGGAGCGCGGCGGGCCGGGCGGGGAGTGGGGAAGCGATCGGCTCCATATCCGCGAGATTGAAAAGGGAGAGGAAGACCGTTAAAGCGCGAGGGGAGGGAGTTGAGTTCTGATCATCTCCACCCGCTGAGGCGAGCAGCGATAACGGCTTCGGTTGAGAAACTAAGAATTTTATTTTATTTTTAAAACCCAACGACCGCGTGCTCTACTTCTAACATAATTGGGCAGAGACGTGGAGCCCAATTCGGGCTCACTCGTGGCCTCTCCCAGAATCCGGGTAAGAAATAGGTGGACGGAGCAAATGGATATGGAGCACTAGCACGTGATGCTTTTGGCGACTGGAGTTGATGCAGGCGAAGGGGGAGTTCAGATGGATCAGGTTCGATTGAACCTGGCTATCAAGATCCGAACCCGAGATAAGTCTAATATGAAATAAATAGGTTTAAATTTAGTCATAAAGGAAAAGGTGTGCTCGGCAGGTGCAGGCTCACCATCTCAACGACCACATTTCCACATCACACGGACCGATTAGGTCTTCACATGGCAGCGTCATTTCATTTGGACCCTTGCTAAATTATAGCTATTATAAAATTTATCCATATCAATTCAAGTGGGAAAAAAAAACTTAACTACAAGGAGAGCCAAACTGAAGACCGCAATACAAAAATCCATTTGTTAAACAATTTTATTCACCAACACAAGCAAATAATGCTCAGTACGTATCATCACCGTCGACTATCAAATCAAAGGACTGGTAATCTCGAGCACTGTCTCTTCCCTGGTATCGAGGCCTAGAAGAGGGCAACCTTCATCCCCAGGAGCCCCACAAGCAGGGCGGCGATCGCGTGCGCCGGGGAGAGGCTGGCGGCGGCAGAGGAGGGCGTCGAGGGGGTGGTGGAGCTGGATGGAGGAGGAGGAGGCGGCGGCGAGGAGGAGGGGGAGGGGGTGGAGCCGCCGGCAGCAGCGACGCTGACCTCGAGCTTCATGCCGCTGCTGCAGTGGCCGGCGATCCCGCAGATGAAGTAGTGCTTGCCGGCGGTGGAAAGGGTGATGGTGGTGGAGCCGTTGTTCTCCCTGGAGATGGGGCTGCTGCTGCTGCAGGAGTTGTACTCGCTCGCGCTCACCTCCTCCACGTTGTGCTGCAACGCCACGTAGTTGAACACTGGATGCCCCATCAACAGCAGAACAAATTAAGCGTACGTCTTCTTCCTCTGGCAAAAAGAAAAAAAGAAAAGAGCCGATCGATTCGTTGTGGTACCGAGGTTATCGCCGACGACGAAAGATTTGCCGTTTGTCCAGGTGGAGTAATCGAAGCTGAGCTTCCAGCCGTTGGAGTCGCCGACGGTGTAGTTGGTGGCCGACGCCCACGCCGCGCAGCTGATGAGCAGGAGCGCTCCCAACGCCATGCTTCTACTGCGCTTCCCCATCACGATAGGTTTGCTCAAACGCCGCTGCCGATTGATGATGAGGAATTAATTCAACTGTAAGAAGAGAGGAGTAGCTCTGCTTATATACATATATGTAGAGAGAGAGATTGGATTAGATGACTTTAGAATTCTTCATCCCAAGCAAGTAGCTGCAGATTAATATTGCTAGGTGGGGTTGGTCAAAAGCTGATTGGTATACATCATTTTCCATGGACGTGTGTAGATGCAGCGCTCGTTTTCGTTTCTGAACAGAGTGGATGCATGTGGAGCTGAGCATTTGAAGGTGTATCTGGTGGAGTCAACGATATGTGGCTGGCTGGGTCAAGCTCTTCTGCGGCCATCTATCTATATATAATAATACTGGATCATCATCATCACCCCCGTCACGACATGTATTAGACGTGGAAACGAGATGGGACCAATTAGCACGCAGGAACAGGTCAAAGAGGGGAAGCTTCCAGGTAGGAGAACGAGAAGCCATGCAAGGAGACGGGTAAAACCTTCCGACTGCGACAGCCCAAAAGAGGGGGAGGGGGTGACTTTGTTGACCTCGCACCCAGCGGATTAGGTTGAAGGGCCACCTACCCCTGCAAGAAAGGCAGGTGTGTCTTGAAAAGAGGGAAGAAAAATAATCAGCAGGTTTAAAGTTTTCCTCCCCGTGAACCATGGCCGTGTTATGCGCATAATATAACCTCGACTTGGTCTTCCATGGTTGACTGGGTAGAATTGTTGGAGTTTAGTTGCCTTAAAGAGGTTGCTGGGAACTGGAGGTTGAATGGAAATGGACATCAGTATACTGATACCGGCACAGCAAAAACCTACTGATCCTTGGACTTGAGATGACATGAAAACTAAAGGATCTACAAATGATGAGTGTTTTTTGGAAGAACCATGGATCCTTTCTTGTCACAATTTAGCCTCTTCATCTTGCAGCAGCAGAAAACCACTTGATTGGATGGCAGATTGCTAGGTCTGTGTAGCTGCATCCTGCTGCAGGTTTAGTAAACATGTGATAGAGGCTGAAAAAGGTAGAATTATCTTTACTAAAAGATCATTGACTTCAAAGGAGGTAGTTGGTATTGAGTCATTGAGCATGATGTAATAAGAGGGTCGGAGTGACTGATTATTCTACCCGGATTACAGTGATTAAGAGGTTTTACATATATTTAATAAAGTAATATTTTCCTTCCTTTTATTCTTATAGTTTCTTTATTATTACACTCAAGGTTGGAGATATATTCAATCCAACAAATTATCAATATGAGACTCATCTAATCCAAGACGCATGATAAATTATCAATATGGGAAATATCACTTGGGTCTAGATTCACATTGATAGAGGATGATTCTCTAATATAAGTTGAGTAATATTAATAATAAGAAGTTTTTAATGAAAACGGTTAACTTCAACAGAGAATAAAATTCTAAAAAAAACATTCATAAAGAATAGTTGTTATAAAAGGGAAAAAAAATTGTTGAACATCATTAACTTAAATTCTCTTATTACCATTACGTTCAAATAACTCTTCCTTCGAATTTTTTAAAGAGAATATTTTATTTATTTTTAAAACTTTTTATTATTAATATGACTCAGCTTATGATTGAGAATCATGCTCATTATTATAAATCTAGGCTGATACATCGGATGAGTATGTGTCACGACTTTTCGCCTTCGTCAGACCCTCAGAATTTAAGTCTGACAGCGAATGCACCTCCAACCTTAGGTATACGATAATAAATGAACTATAATGATCATACTAAGAGCTCTTTTTTCCTATGTTAATGACTCTCTTTGAATGTTGAAATTAATGAGCTTTTATAGGAGCATGCTCGTTAATTTATAGTAGAGAATCATCTAGATCTCTTTCTTAGATTTAATAAATGCGGTCAGAATGTATCTTCAAATATTAGGATATGAGATGATACTAGTAAAAAAAATTCATGAGTTTAATAAGAAATTAATAAAAAGTAATTAGGAATGAAATAAATCGGTTGATATTATTTGTGACTCGATCGGTAGGATTTATTAATTTTTAATATTTATACTCCCTTAATATTGATTGATTCAACTCAATTTCCTACGCCATTTTTTACATTCATCAAACTCAATAACTAAATGTGATTTTTATACAAATCAATTTCACTTAATAAACATCATTTCCAGGAAAACAAATATACCCTTAAATAAAATGGAAATGCACACCACGCAATAAAATTTTCGCACTTATAATTGTATATATTTTTTCTCCGCAGATTGCTACAAGGTTTTCCTGAAAACAGGAGATTTAAGTGGAGGAAGCTCCACGTCAACCCACTCCTGCTGCTGCAATCAAATAACCTGATATATAATACAGATCAACCCCACTAGGTGTTCTACACATCATACATATAATATTATTCATTGTTGTTTCTTGAATACGTCGATGCTTGCATTTGACCTGGCTCATGCGGATTATATTTTATCCTAACCTAATTGTATCAGTATATTCCAAGATCCTGCGGTAATGTAAATTAATTTAATATATATTTTTAAAATATATCTATCGAAGCGCTTTATCTTATAATAATAATAATAATCTTGAATTTTTTTACAATTTAATAACTTTTAAATTCATAATATGAATCGGATCGGCTTAACAAGCGGAGGTAGGGCAACAAGGCACACGCCTCCCCGATCTTGCCACGTGTCTCTAAAGATGCGTGCTAAGGAATCCACGGCGGTCGACTTGATCGACGCAAAAATATGCGATCGAATGTCGACGACTTTTCTCCTTTCCACTTCTTTCTGCATCATCTCTCCGGCCGATCGCAGGCGACGCTGAGGAAGCCGCGTTTCGGTCTACCGCCGCCGCCGCCGCCGCCCACGCCCAATCGCGTATGAGCTCGCCTCCGGATGGCTCGCCACCGTGTGCTCTCCCACGAGGATAAGGTCGAGTACGGGCACGGCAGCGAGGAGATCTACCCTCCCGCCCCTGCCATCTCTCCTCCCTTCACTCCCTGGTCTCCTCCTCCACCTCCCCCTCATCTGGATGCCGAACAGAACCACAGCCGCCGCCTGAACAATCTCTTCCTCATCGCCGCCGCCGTCATCGCGGCCACCGTCCTCCTCTCCCTCACCTACTACGCCGTCCTCCGCCGCCGTCACCGGGGCCCTCTCCGCGACGCCGCCATCGTCGCTCCCGGCGGCGGATCCGACGGCGGTGGCGCCTCCTTCGGCGACGAAGAACCGTTCCACCACGTGTGGTACATACGGACCGTCGGCCTCGATGAGTCCACCATCGCCTCCATCGCGGTGGCGGAGTACCGTGCTGGCGATGGGCTTCTGGATGGCGTCTCCAGCTGCTCGGTTTGCCTCGGCGAGTTCGGCGACGGGGAGAGCGTCCGCTTGCTCCCCAAGTGCGGACACGCCTTCCATGTCGCCTGCATCGATACCTGGCTCCGAGCTCACGTCAATTGCCCCCTCTGCCGGGCGCACATCGTGGAACCCGACGGCACTCCGGCGACCTACGCCACCCCCGCTGTCACTGCCTCTGCTGGATCATTTGATTCGGACTCGGCCTCGGCAGCTCAACCAGAGGTTCTGCAGATAGGAATCCAAACGCTGGAGGAGCAGGAAAGGGCACTGGAGAGCACGTTTGACGTAGGGATCCCTTCTTACACGCCGCAAGCACTTGACTCACTGCCTGAGAGTTCTTCCTCGAGAGGCCAGCGCGATCTTGCCTACGGACTGCAACCAGTTCGGCGATCATTCTCGATGGACGCACCGTTGATGAATTCTGTCATCGTCAGAGTGGATACCGAGCAAAGGATCACAGGTAGAGAGGAGAAAGCAGCATTCTTTGAGGAAGAGTGTGCCACGAAGGGGAATTCTTCCAAGGGGGCTGTGGATGAGAAGAGTCACTCCGAGATGGAGAGGTCATTTTCAAGTAGCGGAAGAGGGTTCTTCTTCTCAAGACCTGGGCGGGTGGCCAGAATCCATAGTTTGCCTATGTAGTTAAGATGGCTTATGTTTTGGAGTGAGTTGTAGCATGTATGTGCAGATTTTGAATACATTAGGCAGAGTCTGGCAAATCGGGAGCTGCTCATTGCTGTTCATATAATAATGTACCGTTGGGAAGTTTCAAAAAGTGAACCTCCCTTGTCAAGGACTTGGTTTTACAGTGAAGGAAATAAAAAGTGCATACTGCGTTCTCAATTTGGTTCGGTGCATGAAGTTAAATCTTTCTTCTCTTTAATTACCTAAAGCAATATCTACTTAGTCATTGAAGGTTGCAGAGGCTACTTAGGTTTGCTTCTCTGGCCAACTTCATTCCCTGGTTTTCTCTACTTGATATCTTAATGCAAAAGGTATATGGTTCATCGTGTCAAAGGTTCTACTCCGATTTACAGCTTACACTTGTGAATTATGTATGCTAACTTTGTAGGCTATTGAATGTCCCCGAAAGGAATCTTTGCTGATGCTTTGACACCCTTTATAAGAAATAACCTGATTTAATTAGGCATTGCAAATTCTGCAAGTATCACAAGGTTTTGATCCTTGTGGAACCATCTGAAGTTGAGGAGTTTGAAGAAAGATTGTTATTATCACAGTTGATACTCTAAATAGATGCCATTTCTAATTGTTAAATCTACAAGGTATATAAAACGTTGTTTCCGTGATTTAAATACCTTTCGCAAATGATAAAACTTTAGTTCTTAAGCGGATGCTATCTAGAGAGTTTGATACAAAAAGATCAAATTATTTCATTGTGTAATCTCTAATTCGTTGCTGTCGTCTTAGATTACCTAACGAGAACTCTTTTTTCTCAATATTCCGTGCTGGAACTCTTTTGTTGCTTTCTTAACTTACATAGTAGCCAATTTATTTTAATGGTCTTGGATAGCTAGATTGATAGAGTTCAATACGCACCATAAAAAGAATACTAGTTCGGCTAGGACGTCTTTTGGCCTGCCTCTATCCAATCTAGCCTTGCCATGAAATTTAGGAACTTAACTTGTGCATTTAGGAGCAACTTTTGTATGTAGTTTAATTAATAGTCAACATTATATTTTCTTTCTGTTTTTCCATCAAAACTTATAGATTTCCTGGAAATATTATACTCGTTTGATATTTGACATGGTTATACTGTTTTACACCTTTGTTTTCTTCTGCATTGCCTTCTATATGCAAATTCTATGTCTAAAAGTTGTAAAAATAAAATGTTCTCTGTTTGTACGTGGCTTGTGTTTACTCATCTAATCTGTTTGATTCTATTTCCCCGGCATAGATACTGGCCATCACCATTATATGAAGGACAACTTTTAAGAACTGGCTACTGAAGTTTACTATTCATGTTGTAAAAATAAAATGTTCAGTTTGTATGCATTCTTTCTTTGCTTCTTTCATCGTCAGAAATATAATCAATAGCTTTATTGTTGATAGGTTTGTTTACTATTCGTGTTGACTCACTGTAGAGGTGAAAATTTATTAGTTGTTCGGTACTTGCGCTGTTTCTCCTTGTGCATTTAGCTAGTCAAGATACACCCGTTGTCACTGTAATCTGTAAGGTTGGACAAAGTGGTTGAGATATTCTTAAAGAACGGATGGAAAAGAAAACTCACAGCAACATCCATAGTCAATTGCTTTAGCTAAGCCTCTTAAGCTGCATTCATTCTGGGAACGAACTAACTCGATGTGCTAACTAAGGCCTTGTTCGGTAGGAAAATAATTTAAATATTAAATTTCTTGGTATGCAACTATCTTAGAAAAGGAGATTGGTGAAAACCTCACCTCAACGAAACCCTACTATTTTTTTGAAACTCTTCATTTTTGGTGTAGCATTCTTGCCTTTTCCGGACTTTTCATGAGGCAATTGTGTCTTCATTTTTATTTATGAAATGGTTAACCCTTTTAGATTATGGAGGTCATAGATGCTTGCTGCAAGGGATACCTTCAAACCTGACGCGGATAAACATGAAACTTTTGGTGCATGTTCTTTTTTCTCATCAGAGAAAGAGCTTTCAGTGTCTTCATCATTTTGCATTCTTGTTTTTCTTCTCCTGCAGATAAACTTTCTGGCGAGGGCATTACGCACACTGTGAATGGTGACAATATATACCGGTGGTGCTTTGCGTGTGTCATCTTCCTCTCTGGCAATCATGAAGCTTTATCTGCAAGACACTGATTTGGGCAGCGCTTTTGTCCACAAGCTCAGGAAATCTGCAGTGAAGACTGGAATCATATTTTATCTCCAGACTATTAAACTGGTGTTCATCGAGTACCGCTGGTAATAATACTGCAATGCATGCATGTGGGCGGCCCCCTCGCGTGTCGCAGAAGGGACATTTGAAAGCTGCCGATTATTCTCTTTCACGTGTTCTGTTTGGCCATCGTTTGCAATAAGTTTTGACTTCTGCCACCACCGCTCCGGATCGCCTTGTTGCTTTCCTGCCCTCAGGTTTCGTTCTCTTCGGAGCTTCCTTCTGAGCTTAATCGTGCAATGTACTCATCCATGTGGCTCTTTCCTCCGGCGACGGGGACCGTCAGCTCTTGCTCTGTGTAGCCTGCATGTGCTGTTGGATGCACTTTTGGCGACACTGTGTGAAAACATGAGCTTTGTGATTTCGCACTGTTCAGGATGAGCACAACTGGATCTTGGTGTTCTCTGATCAACCACCCCTCCTTTCTGTCCTCGGACCGGAGGTCTTAATGTGGAGGTACGTCGATGTTATGTGATTGTGCTCCGAGCATGTTGTGTTATGTGAGTGTCGACTGGGTTTGATGAGTAACCATTTGTTGCAGAATCCTGTGCTCATTTGATACATTTATGACTGCAAGCATTCATTACAAACTCCCTTGATCTTGTCATCGGTTTGGCATGTTTGAGTGCTGCCGGTTTCAGCTTCAGGTATTCAAAGTTTCATGGCTGAGAAAGTTTTATATTGGCTACCTAATTAACACATTACATCAGTTCAGCTTGCAGTATCTGGTTTTGTCTATGAATGGATTGTCCACTGGGTCTGTATGAATGACATCGAGCTGCTTCCTTCAAAGTGTCATTCAGGTCATTTCTGCATCATCCTGTGTAGTAACTTTCTTTTCTGTATTTAGTGCAGGACTAGAGACCCAAACAGATGTTAAGGAGAAGGAAGATTGACTAAGTGTTTCTTGTAAGGTATGCAACCAAACACGCCTATAATCTAATAAGCATTGAAAGATAGAGATTGGGTCATTTCCCGAGTATATACCCTATAAAGTTGTGGTATATTCTTTCTCTGAATATTTTTTAAATAGATAATCGAGTTTCACTATGTAAATTATATAATAATAGCATACTGATTTCCAGGTTGATTTTTTTAAAAAAAAATGTATTAGTGTGTTAATGAAGAAACTAAAATTAGAGTTTGAGATAATTTTATGTCAATGAAAGGGATACATTGATCTTAGCCACTGTTGGTGTGCAGAGTGATTTTATTGCTTTTCCACCCCGTGGCATTATTTTATCTTCGGATTCACCTCTCTCACCTGCTGTCTCTCCTGTGAATTGTCTTATCAATTTCCAATCACTGCGTTTCACTGAAAGCGACCAAATTAATTAAATTACAAAATTTGAACATTTGGATGTCAAAGTATTATAAAATTTGAAGCCACAGAGAAGTACCTTCTTTTAATTTTTTTTATGAAATATTCGATCTGAAAAGTACTGAAGACTGTGGAATCTCAGATCAAGTGAACCAGACCTGATTTTATTCATAAGTCAAATTAGATTAGGCCCAGATCAATCCTACTTCCATATACTACAATGTGTTGGTTTGTTGTTGATGCTTAATTTCTAATTGATCGTCCATAATTAATTTCAGTAATGATTATAATCATTTACATACCTATGCAATTTACTGCAACTCCTATATTTTTATTTTATATATCTAGTTAGAATATATATCTAATTAGAAGGATTAAATTTTATAGACGAGGTTATGAGCTTAATATATTTAATAAAAATAATATTTTTTCAAAAAAATTATAAGATATATTGATGAATATGATAAAATAGATGTGCGTGCATAGGGTTAAAATTAGTGTATTATAACATTTTAACAAAGGTAAAATTGATGCGTTGGGGACCTGAGTTTTGTCAGATAGTGAAGGTAAAGGACATGGACGCATCAGGATGCCAAGGAAGCTCCTCTCACTGTGCCCATTTTGGATGCCATTCACATGTTATACCATTCATTTGATCATTTCCACCATCATCCATCCATGCATGTTTTTTATTTTTAAAAAAATCATTACTAATTTCCTATTTTTTAAAAAAATCAGTAAATCGTGAACCCGAGAGATGTACACATTGTATGTATTACTAATTTATCCTTATTTATTTTTTAAAAAATATATTAACATGTTAAAATTATTATAAATCTCCCACCTTTAAAAAGAGTTATTAACAATAATCATATAAGTATTAAACATATAATCTTTATAGTGTATGCGGTCTAATTAGTGTAATAAGATAAGGGTACACTCTGTAGGATAAGAGGAAAGTTGTTGAATGGACTAATTAATTCTTATAATCATCAAATTCAAAATACATGAAAGAAGAAGACAAAAGTCCTAAAAATTTAGAATAAGCCAATCAAGTTGAGCTCATTTCCAACTTACACTGTACGTACAGGATTTAGAACAAAAATATCTGCATATATAGAAGCACACACAATGACATGACACGGGGAGAAGTTTCATCCTGGCCTTAATTTTTAGCTATAAACATATAGCCATGGAATCCAACATCGCTCGCCATGTCTTCTTCTTCTTCTTCTTCTTCTTCTTGATCTCTGACTGCCAGTGCTACCCCCTCTTGGAATCCCCAGCTACCTCCTCTCTGTTTCCCCCCCACCTTCTGCTCACTTCATATCAGCACAAAAAAACACAACCCCACCACCTAATGTTCAACATATAATAATAATATGCATTCCATCAGCCCACTTCATTTCATTTCATGTGTATATGACCTCAAAAGTAGTTGGATATAGAATTAATAAACAGTGGAGATCACAAGTACATACATCATACACATATATTTTATTGTTGTTAATAATATAAAATATATATATATATTGCTGATTATTCCAATCAGATGGTGCAGCTGTCACACTCTGCCTCCCCTTGAATTGTCCCAATTAACTGGTGCACTGCAGTTGCAATGTCATCTACTGATGTCAGCTGGCAATCTTCTTCCACCTACAACAACATGATATAACGCTCAAATATTTATCAATGCAGCGCCCCAAAGGTTTACAGTGTGTTCAGTAATTATAACTGAAATGGATGATGAACTCATCGGTGCAGTGCGGGAAGGAGGTTTCTGACAACAGACAACAATGCTGATGATCATCGTCTCACGAGGAGGATAACTTTGCAGGGGGGAAAAGTAGTCGTTTTTTTTTAATATCTAGCTAGACGCATAACGTGACATACCTTGAGGCTGAAGGAGCAGAAGGCCATTTCTGCGACGGTGGTGACGTTAAGGTGGAGAATGGTGAACCGGAGGCTCTGCAGGCCGAGCACCATCTTCAGCAGCTGCTTCGGCTGCCGCCGGGAGAGAACCTTCAGGTTGGCGTGGGTCTCCACCATGGTCACCTCGATGTCGGCCAGCGCCGGCGCCGGCCTTCCTCCCTCCTCGGCCTCGCCGCCTGCGACGACGGCGGTATTGCTGCTGCTGTTGGTGGCGTGCGAGGAGGCGGCGGCGCTGGTGGAGTACTGGGGGAAGGTGAAGAAGCCAGCGAATGGAGCCGCGCTGTTGCTGTCCATGCGCTGTTCGATCCGGCTCCGGGCCTCGAGAGATTGGACGAGCTGCTCGAGCTCCTTCACGAAGTTTATGGCGCCGCCGATGATCGAGGCTTGATCTCCCTGTTCACGCGGCCGCCACGCATCATGCACCGGTCCCGTAATAATTAGGACATGATCATGCTAAAGAGATATATATATATAATATATGGGAGACAACTTTTTGATTCATTGATGCGTGACAAGGAAATTATTTGTCATTTCGGGAAGCGAAGGACTTAAAGCGATGACCAAAGACTGACACAAAGCCTACAAATCACGGAAAAAGAGAGACCTTTTTACACGAATTAAGGTAGAAAAATAGAGACATAGGAGGAACGCGTAGGAGTTAATGCAATGCATCCGGCCATATGCTTTCGTCAGAAACAAAACGCATCAGTGATTAATTAATCAACGAACCCTTTGCACATAGGAGGCCGGCATGAGCGACCGCAGCACGGCGAGGTACTCGTTCATCTGCTTCCGCCGGTTCCTCTCCACCGCGATGTGCGTCATCCGCTGGTTCTCCACCTCCTCCTGGTTCTTGAAAACCTTGGCCCGCCTCCTCTTCCTCCTACCCCCCGCCGCCGTTGCCGGTGGCGGCGGGGTCTCCTCCTTCCCGGGAGCCTCCGGCGGCATCGACGTGCAAGAGGCGTCCGGATTCCCGTGCAGCAATGTGCGTCCACCATCTCCTCCTTCTGCCGCCGGCGCCGCCGCTTTGCTCCCTCTCCCATTACCGCCTCCGGTGCCAGCGCCGCCATTGAAGGAGAAATTCCAAGCGGACGCCCCTCCGGCGGGGATGCCGTGAGGATCCTTCATGGAGGAACCGAGGAGGTGGCCCTGAGAGAACACCACAGCTTCCAGTGCCATAAGATCAAGCAGACGCAGACGCCGCCGCCGCCGACTGCTTCTGCTTATGCCGGGAGGCTGCTGCTTCTTTTGGAGAAAGGTTCAATTAATTCGGAAAGCAAGGAGGAGAGAGAAGGGAGGATATGGGCTTTTGCGGTTCCTGGGGATCGAGAGAGGGAAAGCTACATCTCGGGGAGGGAGTTCGATTTAAAGGAGGGAGGGGGGGGGGAGGGGCTTGGGGGCTCATGTACTGAGAACAATAGGAAGAGAACAAGGGCGCGTATAATGAGGCCAAGAGGGAGCAGAGTGAGGAAGAGACACGAGGAGTAACATGGTGGGCATGGCGACGGTGGTGGCTTCGTTTTCTTCTCGCGATTAGGTTGGGGAGAACGGGATGTGATGAGAGGGAGGGGGAGGGGCGTGGCCGCCGTGACGAGTTATAATTGAGCTTTTGGGTCGCTTGATTAATATTTGTCCATAGCCGGTGTTGCGTCAAGGTCGCAAGATATGGAAAAGGTGAAGGGAAAAAGGCTGACACGAAAGAGGAGGAGGTCAGGAACTCTACATGGATATATGTGCTCCTCTATACCTTCCACAGCAGCTCCAGCGTAGGGCTTTTTTAAATTTTTGTTTAGGGTTTAGGGAAGGGGAATCCACGGAACAAGAAGCGATGGCATTCCTTAGCTCTTTGTCGAAGACCATGGTTATCATTATATTGTGCTTTCTTGCTTGTTATTATCACTTCTGCTGCTGCATCTCATTCTGATACTTTCATTATATAATAAGTGGATTATAAAGGATGATGCATGCATGTGAAACATCGGAAACTGAGTTTTTAATGTTGGTCCTGGAAGCCTTATTCTTGTCACTGCTTCTTTATTAATCTCTCCAATTCTCTGCAGCACTCATCTGCCATAAAGGCTGAAAGCTTTCCACTGTCTCTGCATGTCTGTCTACTAATTATTTAATTATTCTCATCTGGTCAAAGGCATGACTAGATTAGACACTCAATTAACTACTCTTGTAACATTACGTCTATGCTTTTTTTCCAACTCAAGTTTCATTTTTAGAGATTTAGGGAAGGAGGTAGGGAATTAAGCCTTTTTTTTGAAAAAAAATAAAAGTAGAGGATTTTTTATGATTAAATTTTTTATTATATCATAATTTAATCAATATTACTTAATGCTTTCTTACTTATATAAATTAATAATACTACTTTTTTGTCTATTTTACTAAAAAACTAATTTATTAATTATGTGGTATTGTCATGCAACATTAAATATTTTTAAACATACAATCATACAATTAGACACCCATTGTGCTACGTGTTATCATCGAGATATATAGGAAACAAGTTATGAAATGCTTGCACATATCTTATGATCACATCTCTCCAGCATTATATTTTTTTTTGCTTTTATATATTAAATAATATCGCAATTTCACATGAATTTTCTTTGAAAATTTATCACATTATAATCTCACCCAGACATCACCCACTTATGTAGAATATGTGATCAAGGAATAGAATCTATATACATGCAGTTTCAATGCACTGAGTGGAAAATTAGAAATCATAATTCTAAATATTAATTGATTCACTTACTAACACGCTGCAGTTAATTAATGGTTTAAACCGAGAGAGTAGATTATGAAAATTTGAAAGCATAGGAGGAAGAAAGTATACTTTATTGGTACGTATAGAACTCATTGAATGACATCTTTCATATGTTAGACAACCAACTGTTTAACTCTTTTATACTCGTCGCACTTATAAATTCACTTTTCTTCAACATCAATTGTTCATCCCGTTGAATATTAGCGTCGGTGGACTTTTACAACAGACTATTATGACTATTTTTAGAACTCGTTATTACTGACATTACCCATCCCAAACCTTAGAGAGGTAACATCTATATACTAATTCATATCATCTCAAACCTATATACTGATTCACATCATCTCTTTACTTTGTTAAAAGTATTTACTGTTTAAAAGTTTATATTCTTTTAAATCTAAGTAACAGTGCTAAAAGGTATTTCTATGTTTCTGTATAGTATTTAGTTTTAGCTACAGTAATATAAATAATGGTAGATATATGTATTTTTTTGCTGCTCCTTTCTCGGAGAATCGTGCATGACATGATGGCGAGAGGGGCGCATGAGCTATATTTTAAGCTTTCTTTTGCCTCAAATAATAGATGAACATATATCTATATATAAATGTAGGCCTACTTTATTGTTTAATGAGCGGGATGCAGTGCGCAGTGCAGTGCCGGTACTTCCATTTTTCTTCTTCTCTCTCTCTCTCTTTTACCTCGGTGATTGTAAAATGATACCGATGCATCTTAAACGGAGTCGGGTTGATCGGATCGGGGACCGCATGCGTGTTACATATACGTATATATAAACGCACATCGTCGTGTCGTCGAGGAAGGGAGATGATGTCGGGACCGCGCAGTGGGCACGTCCTCAGCCATCCGTCCGCTTGTGCCGGACTCTTCTGTCTAATTAGGGCATGCATTTAATGCATTCCAACCTTGCTCGATCGAGCTGCCCAGGTGCCTAATTCCCTCCGATTCATCCACCAGCTCTTCCATTTTCCAGGAGAAGAAGTATTCAGAAACGTAATCCCATTTCACCTCCACGCTAATCAAATACACACATAATCTCATAGAAACCCTGGAAGGAGAAGAGGATGAATACGTCCTACAGGTTTGAACAGCCGAAGGCCGGCCGGTGGAAGGAAGAAGACAGGAGCATGCATGTTACAGAAATGATAACATAGGACAAAAAACGGGGGGAATCACACGGACTATTCACCCACCGTCTTTATGCCATGATTGATTGACTCGTAGCTGGAAAGGACTCCATTTTATATACATCTATCTTCTCCCTCCATACACTGGAAGCTAACAGCAGCAGTACTCGGCGAGCCCATGCACGCAGCACATCGAGAATCCCATCCCTCCTGCTCGCTCGAGCTATTTCGGCGACGGACGACGACGGACGGAGAGGTTTCGACTGCCGGCGGCCCCCATGCGAATGCATTTGCATGTGCGCGTGCGCGTGGGGTGCGTACGGGTAGCCGAACTCCTTCTTCTTCCTCACTGACGCTGAATGCGATGTATGTATATATAAGAGCTGCGGCGTGGGTTGCAGTCTCTGATCACTGCGTCTCCTGCGCTCGTTAATTTGTATTGTCGGCGAGATTTAATCAGCAGCGCGGCTGCTGTTCGGATCGAAATATTTTATATCCGGGTCGGACAGGAAGTCAAACTGCATGCGTACCCGGAGAGTCACATGCGAAGCCGATAAGGAGAAGCGACGAGATATTAAAAAAACCCAAGTATTTGAGACGAGCTGCACGCACGCAGACGCAGTCAGTCATCATCCTCGTGTGTGTATGTGTATATATATGATGTATACGCGTAAGGGCACGTGAGTGAATGAATGGGGGGGTACGCGTATAAGGTGGGGTTTGTCCCCCCGGAACAGTGGATGTGGGTGATGATGGATTGAGAGAGTACGTGGAAATCGATGTAATCTGGTGGATGGAGGGGTACGTAGGGCCACGTGTGTGAGACCTGTCAGAGTTGGTCAGGGAGCTCCACGGCAGCGCAGGACGTGCATGCACACATTAATCATTTCTGCTCCCTTGCCTCTAGTTTTTTCTCATCATCATACTTTGCAGTCTGCTTGCTTGCTTGCTGATATATCCCGTGACGCGAATCATTTCGTATTATATATATATGTGTGTGTGTGTGGGGGATGTGACGGTTCACGTCGTCCTCGATCACTGAATCGCCCCCATTTCTGATTCCTAATATGGGCGGGCAGGCATGCAAGTAGATTAGTGCGAGCCAAAAGGAATGATGAGAGCCGTCGTGTCGATGGATGTTTTATTATTAATATGGTGGAATTAGGGACGTCTCGAGGAGAGGAGGGAGGGAAATATTAATATGATTGGGATTTAGATCCGAAGTGTAGATTCATCGGGATGGATATTACGTAAATGATTGAGCATTTATTGATGTCTGATGAATTGGGGGGTGGGGGCGTTCTCTTCAATATCAAAAGTATGAGAGAGAGAGAGGAGAGCAGATCGGTTGTGTCGGCAGAACAGCATTGGATTCCGATGTCCAATAATTATCCTCCGGCCTCCCACCCTCCTGTTTCGTCCAGTCTCGGTGCACTTTGCCGAATTTTGTCTTTAATTGGAGAAACGGTAGGTCATGCCCCCCTCCCCCCCCCCCCTTCTTCGCGGAATGTTATTTATATGTTTTTTTATTTTAAAAAATAAACCAAAGGAAAAAAAATAATAAGTGGCTGTGAGTTTCTTAGCACACACGTTGGAAAAAAACCCCTCCTATTCCATTAGCTAATTATCTAAGATAGATGCACTGAGCAACATATATAAGGATACATAATTGTAGTACATAACCTTGATGTTTTTTTTCTTACTTTAACATTCATATTCATGTGGGAATCCATGTGATTTATGATATTTCTTAAAAAATGCGCTCACACTAAAGCACCCATAGTTAAATCACGATATACCATAAGGAATCATACAATTTAATAAAATTACTTTGTATACCGTGATTAATATTGTCAACTTTTTATGAGTGAGATACAAAAGCTGGGAAAGTGAAGAATAATAAGTATAAAGTAAGGAAAAATATTTTAAAATAATATCTCAATCACCATTATTCATATGCCAATTAATCAACTATTCAACTCTCTTTATTTATGTAGGATAATATTTTATTTAGAACCTCATATTATTTTAATGATTGAGCTTGTGGCGAGCACCGTCCTTACTGTCTGCAAGTATTCATTCATGAATTATTAGACTTTATATTATTTTTTTTTAGAACTTAATGAGTTTTGAATTCAAGACTTTATAATTCATCCGTATAAACTCAATTAATCTAATCAGAGTGGTGCACACTTCGTGTACTATCAAGCTTCCTATTAGATCAATATATCTTGTTGAACTTGTTAGCTTGAGCCTCATACTATATGTCTACTATTTTGATGTGTATGGTACGAATATATCCCAAACGTTTAGGGGTATGATAAGGATCGCGCTCTGTCGATATATTATATCAGACCACCGGTTTGATTAGACCCAACAAGTCAAGCCCAATGACTGATATGATAGATATATCAAGTCCACGTAATAATTACATGGGCTGGGCCAAAAGGTATTCTCATTCAACAGTGTTCGGCAATCGCGACGGTTGACCATCGGCAAACCCTAATGTTTATTATTATTAAAAAATATTCGATGTTGAGTTTTTCTTTTTTTTCCCCTTAGTTTTTTAAAAATACCATTTTTCTATTTACTTGAAATAGATCGTACAATCCGCCCGCGTCAGCGCATGCCTTCACTCCCGCAAATCAGCTAAACAATAAAAAAAAGGGCTACACCCAACTGGCTGTTGTTGCTTCGTCTCACAAGCAAAGCAAGTAGTCCAGGAGGACCTTTTCGCAAACCGACGTCCTCCGCAAGTCGATTCGTCGCTCCGCCTGCTGCTCCTCGTTCTAGGTATGGGTTATCCTTGTCTCGTTCTGAGATCGGCGTAGCTCATCGACTGATCGGCAGGAAGAAGAAGAGTGGGGGAGTGCTGCACGGCGAGATGGGTCGGAAGATGCGAGCCATGCTGCCCGTGGAGGAAGTCGACATCGACGCCGTCGAATACAAGTACCAGAAGATCGAAGGTGATCGTTAAAACCTTTCGTTTGTTTTTTTTTCTTCTTCTTCAATCGAATCCGTCGCTGCAGTCCCCGGATTTGAGATGATCTTGTATGCCGTCGTCAACTCACCTTCGAGGAGTGGTTTTGTTTGTTTGACTTTGTTCATGTGGCTTGCAGCTCCCCACCTGACCGGCTATGCATTTAAGCTTTTTACCTGGCTGATGGAAGCCCCGGTGCTTGGTCGCCTCATCGTGCATTTCCTGAAGAAGCAGAACGGAATCACTGAGGTTGAATTTTTCATGTTAACCAAAACTTTGATTTCTAATCTATGTTGGGCCGCAGTTGTTCTCCGAACCATGACTGTTTCTTTTTTACCTTTTTCTAGATGTTGAGTAATACTGTTATTCCTGAGCGACCAATGTTTCGGCCAGAATTTCCACCTCAAGGTAGGAGATACAAATTGAATCGAGACAACATCTTTTGAAAATGATATACTGGGAGTTTATACTACTATGTACCCATCATTTGGAACATTGACTCGATATATGTATTCATGACAGATGATATGAACTTCCTCTTGCTCTTGATTTCCACAATTTTAGCCATCAACATATAAAATAGTCTATTGCAACGTGATAGCACCAACCCGACAGTGTCCAGCAGTTCATAGCATTACAAGCAAAATGAGCATTACAGAAACAGTTATACACCTCCTTTAGCGGGAGCGTCGGAGGGAGGTGTAATATGTGATACATCATGAGCCTTTATATGAAATTCCATCTAAAACTACTAGGGATTTTCTTAAGGAAAAACTAGCTTCACAAGATAGCGTAATTTTTCTCAACTCACGCAGTCCTTCTCATTGGATTTTTAGAATATTCAAGTGAGGTATCAGGGAGCAACCCCAACTGGAGATCAAAAGGAGCATGGCTAGAGTGGCAGTTCTATGTCTGCTACTTTGTTACTAGATGTAGGATAGAACATGAAAGCTTGATTCTTGGTTCCTCCTTTAATATGATTATGTTGTATTTCTCTGATAGATAATTCTGTTTTGTAGAGGTCATGTATTAGCTCAGTTGTTCAGAGTAGAAGTCTCTAACCTTATAGCCGTGGGTTTGAGATCCATGGTGGTTGTCAAAAAAAGAAATAAAAAAATAAATCTGTTTGTATGTGAACATTTCAGAGCCTGAGCCCGAGGTAGTTGTACTGGATGAAAATAGGCCACCTATTGCTCGTCTTGAGACAGCCATGGAGTGTCTTCCGAATTATGATTCTGCACAGAAAAAGAATCATGATTCTTCTTCACCATCACCGTACTGGACAATTCGTGATTATGCACATGCATATAGATCTAAAACCACAACACCATCAATTGTAAGTTGACAAATATTATTGAATGTTCATTTTTCAATTAGAAGTGTGACTCAACTTGGATGCTATCCAGATTGCAGAACGCATCATTTCTGCTTTGGAAGAATTAAATGCCACAAAACCTCCTATGCCGCTCCTGATCTCTTTTAATGCAGACGATGTAAGAAAACAAGCTTCAGAATCAACACAAAGATTTATAGAGGGTAATACCACTTCATGCATATTTCTTCTTGTGATGAACTTATCCCATATGAGCTTTTGGTTGATTGAACAAATTTATCATGGTTCATGCAGGAAAACCCTATTCCATCTTAGATGGTGTATTTATGGTTATTAAAGATGACATAGACTGCTATCCTCACCCAACAAAAGGTTAGACCTCATTTGTTTGACAAGTTTTTGTAGTAAATCTTGTCTAATTGCTTCATTCTCAGGGGCAACAACGTGGTTTCATAAGGTCCGCACTGTCAAAAAAGATGCAGTATGTGTTTCTAGATTACGTAGTTGTGGTGTGATTTTCATTGGAAAAGCAAACATGCATGAGTTGGGGCTTGGAACAACTGGGAACAATGCCAACTATGGGTAAGCACATATAATTATTTAATCATCGATAGGCTGTAGTATAAATGGCCTCAAAACACGTACATGAAGCCACAGATTTGAAGATCTTGTATTTGTCTTTGGTTGGACTGGTACACTATTAAATGAACTAAGGTTTAAGACCTGTACGGTTCTACCAGTCCTGGATTGAACTGGTACGGTACCATACCTTGGTATATTTGGCATTTCTAATACATTGATTTTGATTTTTTGGAAGAATTAAATTTTAGAACATGACCTTGCAAAATTAGGAAGAAACAAGAATGGTTGAAGTCGAGAAAAAGAGTGTATCTCCCAGTTTCAACCTGTCCATGTTTCAGTGTCCAATTAGACTAAGGTCGAATTAATAAATGCCACCTGTATCAGGCAGTATGACATGATATGAAAATCTTGATAAGAATCACATCAAATATGAGAACTAGATGGCAGGATAGGTACTAGAGGGTGCAGCACATTAGCAAGCCCATTCATTCAAAAAAAAAAGAAGAAAATCAATGTGATTAGAAAAAAAATCAATGCAAAATGTGATTAAGATATATTGACATCTTTCAAAACAGAAATACTGACATGGATTTACTAATAATTTCTCGTGGTATGCTCTTCCACAAATATTATGAACTCTGCTTATTATCTTTGTTTATTTTTTTATGAGAGAAAGGAAGCTGTCACCTTGTGCTGGTGCAGCTTGTTTACTTATTTGATTAAGAATTCATGAGTTTAATATTTAATTTTCTTTCTTTAACGGCAATGACTTATGCTATATCCTCCATAGGTACCTTCTTGTAGATTGCCATGATTCATCAATAAAAAATCTAGTAAATAATATTCCATATGTCATCTGTTCATTTCGCTGTCTAAAACTGAGTTTTCTCTTTTTAGACAGTGAAAATAATAACTAAACAAATTCAGCTTCCTTTTCTTACAGAACGGCAAGAAATCCACATTCCATTGATAGATATACAGGGGGATCATCCTCTGGTCCTGCGGCACTGGTTGCATCTGGATTATGTTCTGCAGCAGTGGGGACAGATGGGGGAGGTCGTATTATTGTGAATTGCTGCGTTCATATGTTTCAAATCTAAAACATTCTCCAGCTATTTTGCTTTATGAAGACAGGTTCAGTTAGGATTCCATCTTCACTTTGCGGAATTGTAGGACTGAAGACGACATATGCACGTACAGATATGACAGGGTATTACATATTTGGAGATTTTCACCTAATACATGTTGTTGGTTAGTAAATAGGACCACTGGTAAAGAAGTTCTCGAGTAATACCCACATTTTTTTTCATTGAATTTTAAGCACTTCTATATGTGCAATAACCAATTTATATGAATTTCATCATTCTAATCAGATTATAGAAAAAAATAGGGTCATATCCACTAACATTCAGCTTGTTATCCTGGCTAAATGGTAGCGGAAATGGAATCTACATATTTACATAAGTATCCTACTTATATGACGAGCTATAATAGAATCCATTGCTTTCAGTGTTATGTTCTCCTTTCCTATCACGCAACCAACAATATTAGGTGCTCTTCATCAGTATCTTAAGGGATGTATTTTGATATTTGTGTTGTTGATCAAATCCTTTAAAACATAGCATAACGTGTTCTGATGGTTACGTATTGTTTGCTTCTGTTCTATCAACAGAGTCCAATGATAACTAACGAGAGATTGTGTAAATTAGTGATCGTGCTGCTCTTGGAAAATTTTATGTATGAAAATTGATGATGGTATTCTTTTTATAGGGCATTATGTGATTGTGGCACTGTCGAAGTTGTTTCTCCTTTAGCTACCACAGTTGAGGATGCCATGCTGGTGTAAGATGTTCCTCCTGCTGAATGTTTGTTCTTGACAGTATCTTATCGTCATTATTCCTTTTGCTTCAAAATTTTGCTTGAAAACCATGCCTATGGTAATGAAACAGAAGCAGGATGCTTGGCAATATTATGCAATTTCTTGAGAAGTTAGTTACTTGATGACCATACAGTAGAGTTACATATGATAACCTAAAGTTTATCATTATCTGAAATTCTAAAAGCATCATCAGTGTTGAACCATATGGTTATGTAAGGGCATTTCCTCCAATACTATCTCTAGGTCTACAGCCAAATATTTGTTTGAGCTAAATCTTCCCAAATAATAATATCTACATCACTAGTGGTAATTGTTTTAGTAACTAAGATTGCGCATTTAATATCTTGAGCTAGATTCAAGGCTTCCAAATTCTGTGGCTTCTTTATTATGCAATTTGTTGAACCTTGTTGAAATGCTTGTTATTTCTCTTGCAATGAACTCTATCATCTTCCTATGTATATATGCACTAGATATCTTCTTGTCCCAATACTCCAAACTGTTGATTTTGACTTGAATAGACAATTCTTTTAGATATGCGGCAATGGCAGGTACCTCACAAGCTGATAGATTCACTTTCAACCCGGTAAATATTTATACTTGATTATCCTTCTTTTTTTTTGGTGTAAACTATACTTGTTAATAATTATTTCTTCCAACAAGATTTTCGATACTTCCAGTATGCCAAGAGGTGGACCAGTACATGGACCGTCCAATTTTTTTCGTTTTGCATAATATTCATAATCTCCTAGAGTTTTTGCAAAAGCCCCTCATATATTCTTTTATACAAATAATCCCTTGATTACTCGTTAATATTGATTATTAATAAATTTAAGCATTTTTTTGTTGCCTACAAATTCTCATCTTATTATTTTTAACTCCTAAAATTCAATATTCATTATACAATTTACTTTGAATTTTCTATTAAATATGCGGAATGCTCGACATGGATGTTTCCGTGCTTGGTGTATTGACACAGTACGAGAACCTTCCAATACTTGGTTCCTCCACAAAAGCAAGGAATAGATTGTAGTTCGGAAAACTTGAGAATTTCTTTCTCTTCAATCAAATATGCCCAAGGATGTGTATTCGAACCTGGTTACATGTATTGTATCTTTATATCACATAGTTTTGCATTGTTATGATGCTAGTTTATTTGCAGTTGCCCCTCTGTTTGCCGAAGTTATCTTCTACTGATAATATGAATATCTTGGGAGCAATAAAACTAGGAAAATACACTGAGGTATGTAACATTTCTTATAACTTGAAAATTTCATGGTAACGAGATAAAGGAACGATGTTTCTTTCATTGCAGTGGTTTAATGATGTTTCAAACAAAGAAATCTCAACAAAATGTGAGGATGTTGTTAATCGTCTTATGGAGTTTGGATGCCAAGTATGCTGAGTTGCTTCCACTTTTTCTTAACATATTTCTATATTAAACTCCTTACATGGAGTTATGGGGAGACCTTCATTTAATTGCCGAATGAAAGATAAAAAACATGCTCCCCAAGAATTTAATTACCTTTTTTTATCTTTCAAGACACTAGAGATTGTATTACCAGAGCTGGAAGAAATGCGGACTGCCCATGTTGTCTCTATTGGCTCTGAATCACTCTGTGGCTTAACTCCTTATTGTGAGGATGGGTATGGAATTTTCTCCTGAGCTTATTTTCATTCAAAAGATTTTATTTTAATTCAGATTATCCAAGTCATTTTAATATTTATCCAAGTATTCTTCTTTTATAGAGTAGCACATTTTTAGCTTACATTTATCAAGCATCATCCTTTTTTCTCTTAGAGGCAGTTTTGAAAAGCATTCATAAACTAAGCCTTATTATACTCTGTTCTTCTAAATAAGGAAAAAAACTTAATAAGCAAAGGGTTTGCTATTGGGTTCCATCTTCTAACTCGTAACACAGGTCAAAGAAGGTCTAAGACAGAAAATGTCGTTCATGCCTATGTTACAATTAGATTGTTAAAAGTGCATGTTCTCCCCATGGTTTAACAGCATGCTAGGAGAGGGTCCGAGAATTTTATGCTTAGGTTTGTCAGTTGAGATGTCAGGTTAATATTTGATGAACGAGATGCTTAGGATTAATTGTTTAAACTTTTAGGTTTTTTCAGTTTAGTGCTATCCCCTCACTCGCCTAGGGGCCCATATTAGTTGCAGCAAGACTTGGCGCCAAATGCTTTCCTCTAGGTCAGTGTTTCCAATTAGGCGTTGCTTAAGTGCTTGCCTATGGTGAGGCGTGGCCAGATTTTGGGGAGCAGATAATAACAATGTTTCGAATATAATTTTATCTATCTGACACTGAATTACTAAAAAAATGAAAACCGTTGTTAAAATTCTACATAAACAATATATTAGCAAATAGAAACCACATCTGAAGTTTTCTGTGGTTGTTATCTTTAGCCCAAAATATGTGCACATACAGCGTTTTAACTCATGGACACCTTGCTTTAATCAAGCAAGCGCTAGTCATGCAATATGAGATATTAGCAACATTGGGTTCCCTACGGCTCATGACGGTACTGATTTAGATTTGATCGCATGTATATGTGTATCTATATTAAGCATAGATCTCTGAACCAATTGATCCTTAATAAGACCGGATTGAGAGTAAGGGACATATATATATATTTTGATACAACTTCCACAAGATTTGAATTCAAGCTTTTTTGCTCTAATGACATGTTTAGTTTCATAGCGAATAGGGTGGAATTCATATTCCATCCCAAATTTCAAGAATAGTTTATACTTAGGAAATGTTTGGCACCACTTTATCGTAATAGCTTAAACATTTAAGAAAAGGCTTAATCTATAATATTCTTAACAAATTCAAATAAATTGATACCACCCTCAAATCTTACTTGAAAGTTTCATTATTGAACATTTTTGGGGTCAAGAAATATCTGCATGACTTCAGTGCATAGTGAATATGACTAGGTAAGAGAAAGAGGCTGGACTGCAAGTCAAATGCAGCAGAAATGTTCATCAGTGCCAAGAGTCTGCCTTGTTTTGAGAACTACGTTTGAAAAATTGTTTTTTTCAAGTAGATAGTCCTTTCCATAACTTGTCCATTCCATTTATTGTCTTGATACTACCACCATTCTTGCTATTTATCACCTCGTATAAGTTTTTTCCTATTTGCCTTGCAGTTCTCACTAGCCAGTACTTTTACTAATTTTTCCAATCTAATGTTGCTTAAATTGAACTCTTGAGCAATGATGTTTTCTTCTGATCAATCATTGTATTGGTAGTTTTACTTATATGTTTCTAGATTGTGTTGAATGATGACCAAATGGTCTTGAGAATATTGCTATTTTCTTGTAGGAGAGGCTCTCAGTTGACACTTGATACCAGGACTAGCTTGGCTCTCTTTCGATCATTTTCTGCATCAGACTATGTTGCTGCACAACGTCTTAGGTAAGCAACATATGCAATTAGGCTATATCCTTTCATCTGGATGTTGATAGCCTTGTCTGTTATGTTTTCCATACACCTTCAAGTCCATGTTCATTTTTATATCACTATGGTGATATAGCTGAAATCAAGTATATTATGAAGAAAACATTCCTGCATTGTGTTTTATTGCTTGATATTAGTGCAAGTTAGTGTTCTGAGAAGTGTCACTTTCTCGACTTGTGGTTAATAAGGCTACCAATTTGCCACTTTATATAAAATGAAAGAAAAAAGAAGTTACTAATTTGTGTCCATTGTGGCCGTAAAGGTAAAATTATACTTTGAAGGATAACGAGATGAATCTTGTTTTCCTTGTCTTTTTAGCATGTTTTATTCTTTAGTTGTAGGCATAAGATGAAATCACATTGATGTTCTGGATAGTCTATGAAGAATATTACGTTTTACCTAGACATAAATCACACATCAGAATTTATAAGTTTAATTTGGGTACAAAGCTTAATTTGATCGTCAAATTCTTGTAAACATGTAATAGAAAATAGCTTCTTATAGATTGCTTTCTTCATCAATACTCATTGCAGGAGAAGGATCATGTATTATTATATGGAAGCATTCAAGAAGGTTGACATCATAGTGACTCCCACAACTGGGTATTGCTTCTTCCATCTTTAATCATCTTCCTGTGTAATTACACATATTTTTAGCATTCTCTTTGATGCTGTGGAATATGTGTTTCGATGCTGATTTATAATCAATCCATGATTCATAACACAATTGGCATCATGTGAAACCTATATTTATAATCCTTCAAGGACACAAGTAGTTACATTTCTTTCTCTAAAGCAAAATTCAGTTTTTTTTTATAGAACTTGGTGAGTGTTGAACCCACAACCTTCCGTATAGAATCCAATTGCTCTAACCAGAGGGAAAAATAAAATTCAGCCTGTGCAAGGACAAAAATCACCAAGTGGACAAGATTAACGTCGACCCTCATGAGAAGCATTTCCCCAATTTGAGAACATTTATAAGAAGATTAAGATAAATTGGAAAATCTAGAGCTTTCTTGCTCGCAATGAACTGCGAAATTGCTAGTATGACATAATGTAAGTTTAAGAAAATTCATATTAGCTTTCCTTTAACAAAAGAATTATATTAACAAATGTGAAATTGCTAGTTCAGCATAATTGGTCTAGCAGCCATGTAGGATTAAGGAGAGGATTATAGAAGAGGGTGCTGAGGTGGGAATGCGCCATTGAGACATGGGCAATCCTGCTGCTGAGGTACATCATAAAGAAATACCAGCAAAGCCAACTAATTAGTAAACTAAAAATTGTTTCATTGAAATTAATTAGTATGTTTGTTATTTTATATGGTATTATTATTATTTTTGATTCTCCTCCCTCTCTCTCTCGCTGTTGTATAATATTGGAGTTTATTTCTCGACATGGTTCAAGAATCAAGAGCAGGTTTGAGAGAGAACCATAGGTCCTGTTCTCTCCTCATTCCTCATCCTCTTCTTATTCCAACACTTTCGCGACATGGTTGCTTGCTACCAATGGTGCCCCTCTCCACCTGAACTACTAGTTTTCTCTTTTTCTTTGAGAAGTAAAACTATTACTAATTTGGAACAAATTTTAGTTCAGTTTATACAACTGGATCTTTGACATCTCCATGTGGTATTCAGCTTTGTTATTCAGTTAATTTGGATAGTTAGATCCCTCGTGTCTCTGCATCAAATTATCATCATATATTTCTTTCAGACTACGCTTCCTCTCCATCATTATCTCTTCATGACACGCACAATTCCTTCTCCACAATCACGACCTATTCAAACATTCACAAAACTTAATTAAAAAAAACAAAAACAAAGCTCCCTTTCTCATAAATCTAAATTTCTTTGATGAGGGACAAAGGCTTTCTTTAATGAAGCTGAAGCTCATAAAACTCACTATTTTTTCTCTCCCATGAGTTATGTTTTGCGGACTTACTTTCTTATGAATTAACATCTGACAAACTTATGTTTTGGTGAGTTTAATCTTGTAATTCTCTCTAGTGTGTTTGTCTCTCATAAATTGTCTATTGGTCAAGGTTTGACTCTCCCAACTCCTTTTATGCAGAATAACTGCTCCAAGAATACCACCGAGTTCCTTGCAACTCGGAGAGTCCAATTATGAAGTTTCAGGTAAGCTGCATCATTTGGCAATACCTGCTGCATATTTCCTTATTAAACCTAGCTGGATTTTCTATAAATATGCTTATAAATAAACTATGATCTTGATTATATTAATATAAAAATATATTTATGATGATGGAATGCTTGTTTTACGTGCATACTCCATGCCTTAATCTTGTTTTATCATGCTGAGTATGAATGCATTTGTATTTTATGTCTGTCCATGTATTTTTGTCCTTTCCCGTTTCCCTACCTAGAATATTGTCTTGCTAGCTAATTATATTTGATATGATAGTTATTTTTTGGTGAAGTTTTTAATCAATATGGTTGATAGAACATGGTTCTATATTGAGATGATCATGAATTAATTTATTCTATGCTTTGTTTGTAAACGTTCCCTAGCAAGAGTTATTAGAACTGGATGATAATCTAGCACATATAACTGCATTCTCATTTGGGAGGATGTTGCATTTTATCGTAACTTTTTAGATTGTAGTTCCGCAAAGTGTCTCTTGCGCCTGAGGCATCATAGGACCCATTGATACTTTTTAGATTGTGTCATGTCTGCAATCATGTAAATATTCTCTGCTACTACAGCAAACAAGTGTAGAGTTATGTTGGTAGAAGTATCTATGGCTCTTCACCTTTCAGTTTTGAGTTCGAGTACTACTTCCAAGATAAAAGCCATTTTTTGCATGTAAGCTAGTTAAGTTTACCAGCAGTCTATAGCTAATTGAGCGATGTCAAACTCATTTTGCTGGTTGCAGGATATCTCATGCGGTTTGTATTAGGAGGAAATCTTCTTGGGCTCCCAGCTATATCAGTCCCTGTGAGTAAACCATATTATTTTGCTGAACCTGAGACTCCTGCATCGCTTTGACCTGCTCAACTTATATTTTTTCGTGAAAATGAAGAGTCCTGCAGCTGGATTTACCTTCCACCTCGATAGCAATGCACAATTACTTTTCCTAAAACCAAAGGTTAAAGCCGATTAGGCATTTGAATAAGGAAAACCAGAACCTGCTTTAAAGAACACGCTCGGATTTGTTTGTCATTTGTGGAGATGCTGTGTTCTTTATTTCCCATTGTTTTCATGTTTAAATATTTCATTTTTTTATGTCGTTTTACTATGATTCAGGTGCATGTTCTCAGTTGGGCCTTATTTTTCACATAGATCTATTTGATTGGGGTAGGTTACCTCATCAACATTTAGCAAGATCTGAACCCACAGAATCTTGCTTCGTTACCACTAGGAATAAGTTGGAAGAGAAAAGCTATGGAACACTAAAAGCTCCCTTACAACACGTTATTATGTAACACATTTGCAGTTAAACCCCGCAACGTACAAACATAATTGCCGTACGACACTTTATTTGCCTTTATTTTTCACATATGGTAACGTGAAAACATAATTGTCATCTCCTTTTCTTTGAATTGATTCAATCCATGTATTTGCTCTTTGAATGTGCAGATTGGCCATGATAAACAAGGACTCCCTATTGGCTTGCAATTGATAGGACGGCCATGGAATGAAGCTACCATTCTTCGAGTTGCTTCTGTTGTAGAGGTATGATCTTTCTAGCAAGGCTATACCTTTTCTTTTACAGTATATACCTCAAACATGTTAAATATGAAGAAAATCAATAATCATCTACTTCATTTTACAGATCTGATATTTTGTTCATATCATGTTGTATTTAAATTCTTCTTCTGGAATAACATCTTCATGGAAAACATACTCAACAGCTTCGTGTCTCTATTTTCTAAAATCATTAATATCTTATGTTTTGATAAAAAAATACCGTTTAGAAACTACCAGGTGGCTCACTTATTATTATGTTCACAGGAACTGTGTTCAGATAACAGGAGGAGACCTTCTCAGTTCTACGAAGTGCTTAAAACATCTGAAGTGACGACCTAGTTTTTTTCTGGGTAAGTCTTCCAAACAATAAGCGGAGAATGCAGGAGTCAACTCAAGATCATTGCTTATATTGGAAGATGATTGTGATGATTGCAAGTTATCTCCATTTCTAAGCATTACTTGGTTGTACCAAAGATTGCTCTGAACATTCAATAAAAGGTCGTATCTGCTGCACACCTCCGTGATGACTGGCTGTGTTAATTAAAGTCCACAGAGGACCAGTGTACCGAGTTAATCTAATCTTATTGATGCCCACCTGAGTGAAGATTTCATTGCAAGGAGTAGCAACTGTAAAGTGGCCATCAGGAATTAATACAAAAAAGACATGATCATCGATAACAACGTGAGCACGAGGAAGCCATCAAAAGAGAAGGACGAGGAAGGGGGAGGAACTTATTCAGTACGTAGCAAATTCACAGTGGATCCTCCAGATTATTCTGGTTGGCCCACATATTCTCTTGTCAGTACCTCATCTTTAAGAGAATCTTTATCTCATCCGGAGCAAAAGGAGACGAGCATGAGCACTCAACAGCGACCTGTTTGTCTTTTGGGGGAAAAGAGGAGAAAGGCTTATTCTTCGTTGACTTCATGATCCTGATAAGATCAATGTGAATTTGAACCCAATCCATTATATCAAAATGGACCCAGGAGTCCAATGTTCTAAGTTGTTTCTTTTTTCCTTAAAACATTATACACAAATTTAATTCAAGCCAAGCTACTTTGAGTAAATAATAATAATTATATTAGCAAGTGAGAAGATAATAATACACAAGAAATCTAAAAAAAAAAGAAAAAAAGTTTTTAAAATAATATTGGATAATAGTAATATTAGATGAATTTTAAAATTAAGAGAGGTTATTTAGGTTTATAGTCTTATAGTATATATAATAGTAAAATTACTAACTAACTAATGGTATCTTTTCTTAGTTCAATCAAAAGGTAAAAGGCCGCTTGATCGATGTGCTCTTTACGTAGGTAATGGTATTTTTTATAATAAATTTTCAATTAATCTGGATTAATTACATTCAACCGTGTCTTGGATCTTCCAAGAAAAAAAAGACTACCACTAGAAACTAATTAAACTAATTCCATCCATGACTAGTTCTATAAAGAATACATCCACTTCGTTCTAATGGAATTCTTATCACACTCAAACCTGAAGTCATCGAAGGTTCCCTCCCATTACTAGCCTTTTACAGTCTCTTTGTCCTCCACAAGAAGAAAGATGCATGTAATCCCCTCAAAATCTAACTCCAGGTATTTGCAGTACGTAACGAGCATCTCCCCTTTTGCAGAGTGCAGCAGCAGAAGCAGAAGAGATGGTGGAGAAGCAAGGTAACCAAAAGAAAGGAAGCCTCCTCCGACCGACAGCAATGGCCTCTGCTTCAGGCGGTTCTCTGAGGCCCCCCTATTGATATAATGAATGCCTTCTACCCCAGCTTAGCATAAACTCGATCTCACGGAAGGCATCCATCCACAAGATCACTCCACCCACCCCTTCCCAGTTACCACGCCCCACCTATATGGGCACAGACAAGCCTTCCGTCGGCTCAAGCCTTTTGGTTACCACCACCATGGAGGTGATTCATGGTGACATGCTTGTGTCTTGCTTCTTCATGCTCCTGCTTCTTCTGTCCCAGCTATCGTTTCCATCGGGTAAAGTTCGTTCCTTTCGTGCCGTAGCTCCTTCTTGTGAACTTATGCAGTGATCCGTTCCTCATGTTTTTGCTCTATGGATAGTTGATGGGTTCTCGAAGGTGAGGGGTGTCAATTTGGGAGGGTGGCTGGTGGTGGAAGGGTGGATCAAGCCTTCATTGTTCGATGGAATTCCCAACGGAGACATGCTTGTAAGTTTCTGCGATGTTGTCCTCATCCAGCGATTGGGCCGACTGAGTGTGCTAACGAGGTGATCGATTTCAACTTTTCCCCGTGATTCTTGTGGTGGAAATTCCGTGCAGGACGGAACCCTAGTGCAGCTGAAATCAGTGGTTCTGCAGAAGTACGTCAGTGCAGCTGATGGGGGAGGTGGGAATGTGACGGTGTACAGGGACATCGCATCGTCGTGGGAGACCTTCAAGGTCTGCTCTCTCTCTTCAGTTACGTCCAAATTGGATTCTACCTAAACAGTGAATGAGATGAAATTGCAATACAGCCGAGTAGCTCTCTTTCTGACAGTGTTGGTGTTGAATTTTTCAGGATGTCATAGCTCTTCTTTTTGGAATTGTTTTGTTTTTGGTTTACTATTTAAAATTTGCAAAGGTAGAGGAAATTGGGAGGTTGTTCATTAAATGAATACCGAGGAGGATGGATGTGAAAACTGCAACTGGAACATGCTGAGTACTAGAAACTCCATAGGAGGAATGAACATTTCTGTCCATTGCGTGACCAAGTAAACTAACATTGAATTGCCCTCTTTATAGAAGTTGGGTACTGTAACTGAAGACTATGTAACTATGTGAGGGAACCCCTAAGGGCAAGCCATTTGGATGATTCTGAAATGGTTAGGCATGAAGAACATATCTATGGCAGGCATCACTCGTTGGTAATCAGCTAGCAGTGTTATTCCTAAAATAAGACATTTAATCTTTAGTTGTTAAGTCCAACATTTTCTAGTTTTTAGAGTTATTGTTTTATTAGCTTCTCAACTATTCTACCATTGCATTTGGTACCTTTTTTTTCCCCCCAATTTGTTCATTAGAAAACTCATTTATGGTCCTAACCTGAAAACTGTTCTGACTGAAGCTGCTTTCCGCCAGCTATGGCGAGTATCTGAAGGACAGTTTCAGTTTAGGTGCTTTGGAGGTCAATTTTTAACATCAAACAATCAAGGAGGCATGATTTCTGCAACGGCAGATTCTCCAGCCATGGACGAAACCTTTTATATCGAAAGGAACAACACAAGGATACACATCAAGCTTTCAAATGGTGAATATGTTAAGGTATTTCTGCGGGCTCTTGGTCAAGTCAATCTTTCTTTTTGCCTTCTCTGGAAATAAAGAAAAAAGAGATCATACATCTCAAATTTGTGAAATCTCTTCTAGGCAACAGTGGATAATCAGCTAGCAGTGAATTATCAAAGTGAACCAGGATGGGACGATAATGAAGCAACATTTGAAATGACAATTGTTGCCAACAACTTGCATGGGGATTTTCAGCTTGCCAATGGCTATGGACAAGGCAAGGCTCAGCAGGTTCTGAGGGTAAGTGCGGTAGACCTTTGCTTGATTGCATAATGAAATGCTTGTCTTTTCTTCTTTATCCAAAAGCAAGAGAGGGAGACCACCAAAAGATATAATATGGCCTCCAAGAAGTGTATTGAATAATTGTGTGTTTAGTTGTTTCCAATCACTCCATGTTGATACTAATCATCCATTTGTTGGTTCCTGCAACTGGTTCAAAACTTCAAGCTATTCCAAATTCTAATCCATGTCCAGGATCACAGAAACACCTTCGTCACTGCTGAAGATTTTGATTTCCTATCTCGGCATGGTATTAATACTGTTAGGATTCCTGTTGGATGGTGGATTGCTTATGATCCTGACCCACCAGCTCCTTTCGTTGGGGGATCCTTGGCAGCACTGGATAAAGCATTTTTGTGGGCAGAGTATGTCCTTTTTGTTCTCTCTTCTTTCTTTTCCAGAAAAAAATCATGAGCGTTCCTCAAGTTTTTTCCCTCATTGTTCTAGTAGTGCTCAAAATATGAAAAAATAAGTTTGTCATTTTGAGCGCAGAACATATGAAGTGAAGTGCATCATTGATCTTCATGCTGCTCCTGGGTCTCAGAACGGAATGGAACATAGTGCAAGTAGAGATGGTTCAATAAATTGGCCAACATCTGACTACATCTCACAGACATTGGGTGTCATTGATTTCCTGGCAGCAAGGTGAAAACTTCTCTTTTAACTGATAACTGAAACCATTTCTTTTCAGTATTACATACCTTTTGGTTCTGGCATTTGCAGGTATGCAAATCATTCTGCTCTATTAGGGATTGAACTTCTAAACGAGCCTTCTGCAGCTGATGTTCCACTGGACGTTCTAGTCTCATATTACTCTAGAGGCTACCAAATCGTTCGGAACTACTCATCCACGGTTTATGTTATAATGTGTCAAAGAATAGGAAATGCAGATCCAATTGAACTTTACCAAGCAAATATTGGATCTTCAAATATTGTTGTGGATTTGCACTATTATAATCTCTTCGATCAGTTTTTCAACAACATGGACGCAACAGATAATATTCAGTTCATATATGAGAAGCGAGTGCCACAATTACAGGCGTTGAACAGAGAAAATGGACCTCTTGTCTTTATTGGTAAGCTTCTACTATTTCATTCTGGACTCTATGAACATAACTGAGGCATAGAAGGCTCGGAACATTTGTTGCTTTACAATAATCTGCTCGAAGTAATGCTGCTTAATGCAATCATGGAATTCATGCTTCACACTTGATAATTTGTTTTTTCTTAGGAATATTTAGATCGAACCTTTTGCTAGGTAACACCCAAGAAGGGGAACCTTTTCTTAAAAGCCTAAGTTTTTAGCAGTGGAGAGTGTTTGCTGAAGCAAACGTAATAGCTTACATATTACCAGATTCCAAGCTATTTTTTGTACTGTTCAGTTGTTCAGATTTCAGAGTTTGCTTAATGCATCTGAATGGTTGTCACCATCCAGGTGAATGGGTGAATGAGTGGAATGTGGCAAATGCCTCACAGTCCCAGTATCAGATGTTTGGAACAGCTCAGCTAGAGGCTTATGATGATGCTTCCTTTGGTTGGTCCTACTGGACTCTGAAGAATGCCAGAATACATTGGGATTTTGAATGGAACATCAAAAATCAATATCTTCTATTTAGTGAGTACACTATTCTTGTTGGCTCGTATACATACGTCTATTTTGACATGTGAAATGCATAAATTAATAAGAATTCTTTTGCGGATATGAGATGTCCTTCCTCTTCACCAACTCAATCATTAATAACCTTCCTATTTTTGGTGGATATTGGTGTTTATATCCTTCCTTTTGGTTGGTGAAAGGCTGCTCACTTACAAGTATTCTCACTATGCTTTTGCAGGTAGATCTTCTATTAAAAAGCCAAGCAATCTTCTGTTGGTTTCACTGACGTGTGCAGTGAAACTCTTGGTATTGTTATCTGCATAGCAGATTGAATCGATCATCACTCCAAATCCCACACAATGTTTGTTGGGAGAATCTCTTATTTTTATTACAGGCAATTTTTTAAAATAAATTTTCAGTCTCATATTAAAAGAGACCTAAGATGCCATGTAAAACAATTTCACACATTCACATTCTTTTCACTACAATAAATGAATAAAAGTTCCATTATGCCTATTTTTGTTGGAACCAGTGGTCCTAATTATGATATATACCTTTCAGGTCCTCTGCAAATAAGGAACGGACTCCCAGTCCTATGTAACTTGGAGGTCTTGGTCTTCGATTGAAGGGGATTGCTTTACATAATAAGGGGGCAGAATGGGATTCCACCCCCATAGGCATAGAGGTCTTAGATTCAACGTCACCTTGATCACATGCCTTGAAAAAGAATAGAAAATGAAAAGGAAACACTGGTTGTAGTCGTTTGGGGTATAGTAGAACGAAGGAAAGCTATGCAAAAGAAAGTGCAAACCGCATATATATATTATGGGAAGTTTGTAGATAAACAGTAGAATCATCTTGAACATATGTTTCTCATCGGAGGGTATAATTTATTCTCTTTGATGGAAAATTGCATCAGTACTGAGCATCGCCAATAACTTATACAAGTTTTGGCATATGTAACTTGGAATATGGGTAGTAACAAAAGCAAATCCAGACTTTTCCCAGATTTGTTAGTTGAACCAAACGCAGATACTATCTGCAGGATGCAATCAATGTAAATATGCGAAATCATAAAGATGATAATGCCCTCGAAACATTCCTGGATATCCTGTCATGAATAGGTTCCTGTAAAAGATAGCTAGTAAGACACTTCAATTGCTGAAGCAAACTATAAAGTATGCATTAAGATACCTCCGCAACGAGCAGTTCGAACTTTGAGTTTGTGATTGTTTCGAAGAGGAAGATGTACCTGCAATGCACAAACCTAATCAGCTTCCTAAGAATCATACCCCTAGACAATAGAGAAGCAAGTACCAATGCATGTTTGATTGAAGGGAATAGCTATTTGATTCCCAAGTGAAATGAAAAATGAGGATAATCTAGCTTTCGTAACCTGAATAGGGAAGTCATATGCTGCATGTCTACTTGTTGGATGAAATAAGTCTTTTTCTCAGTAATGGCACAGATGCAGAAACATGCATACGGACCAGTATAATTGAAGGATAAAACCAACAGATAATAAGTTCTCGAGATGAGTTGGTAATGTCTGAGAACCATATAAAGAGAAATTGACCTGAACAATCCAGGTCCCAGACAAGAGTTATGTCTACTCCATCCCTCGTGATATCGAAATAAATTCATCCATTTTGTTCTCAAATTAAAGAAAATATCATGTGATTAAATCCATTTAGGGTAAAGAACAAATACCGCCATGCAAGTTCACGAACAAGGTCCTCAGGAGCCTCAGGCAGAACCTATAAGTTAGAAGTGATTAAGAGAAACAAAACTCACCAAAATATAGAAATCTTTAGGTTTGTATGAGATTTACCTCATCTTCATACGGATTGCAATGTTCCTTGAACCACAACCTCAAAAACTCCTAGAAACAGGTATAAATGATATTAGGTGACAAGTATTCTAATAGACAAATAAATGAGTACAATGCCATTACAACAAGTGGGAACTAAAAGGAACCGACTCAAAAGTAGGTTTAACAAACAACCATAAACAAATCAGCATGTGCTTTAAACTCTAAACCCACACCTTGTCAACATTTTCAGGTTCGAGGCCAGCATGGAATTGTTTCTCATAAGATTTGGCAATCCAATATCTGCTCGAGTCAGGAGTATGCACCTGCATTACCATATGCAGTATGAATTCACAGCAGGAAAGCAGAAACTGTCAGGTAAAAGTCTAATAATCTAGATGGTACATACATTACCAAAATTAAACCAAACAGTTGAGGAATAAATGTATATGAGCACTACAGTGCTCCAAGTCCAATACTAGAACAAATCTTAATTGTATATCCAAAAACATGAAGAGAAGGTGAGAATGAAAGAAAAGATTGATAAAGAAAAACATAAGAGATAAAATTGCAGGAGAAAGAGGCTTGTTCTAAAATGGCAATAGGTACATTCTAAACTTTAACCTCTTTCACTTAAAAATATTTATTACTATTGTATCATTTAAAAAAGTTGAGTCCAATCATGGCTGTGAATGAATCAAGACAAATCCACATGATACAATAATTTGTTCTCAAATAACTAGAACAAAAACAGGAGAAATATGCACATGAAAAACACTAATTATGAAACTACTTTAGGTGGTTCAAAGACAACAAAGATAAAATTCAAAAAAGATCTTCAAGAGAACTCTCACCTCATCAAGCAACATTATTGTCCCATCCGCTGCCTTTCCAAATTCATATTTTGTGTCAACTAATATCAGGTCATTCTCCAATGCTACTTGCTGCAAGTAATCAATTGATTAACAATGTTATCAGGATAGAAAAACAATTCCAAGAACCATGTAATTAAATTTTTAATACAATTTGAATTATGGTGGAAGCGTAAATTTGTCAGTAGCAAAACATTAATTGGTACAAAAATTTAAGTTGTACACTTAGTATATGGAAGGTATATCGAGTGCCCAACCTTGACAAAAAATTAAGCACGCTCATGCTCTTCACAACTTCAAAAATTTAGAAATCACCGTGGTCCACAAAATTATATATCTTGCATAAACTGTATCAATTTTGCTGGTATTAACCTTGCTACAAGATTCCTTATTACCAAATCACCAAATATTGTCCTCAATTCATAGTCCTTATAACAAGGTGTATCTAAGCAGTAAGCAGTCTTGATGTTAAGAGGTATCCACGTGCAACTGAGATTTCTACTTGGGATCCACTGCAAGCTGCCTTAATCTTGTCCGTCTAACACATATTAAGTATACATGAACGACTGAAGGATGCATAAGAATGTAAAAACAAAAGGCTAATATTCAGTTTAAGTTTGACAATGTTGTTGATTGAGCCAAGTATGCTAACAAGAGATGTGCAAAAAAAAATAACAAGCAGAACTGAAGTACCTACCTGTCCATATGCAAACAACGCCAGAGCTTTGTGGCTTACTTCATCAAATTCATCCTGGGTCATCAAGCCCAACTGAATAATCTGAAAATAACCATAAATTTAGAAACATAAAAAGAAGAGGTGAAGTAGAGGATGCAATCCAACTCATCATACATTCATGACAATGTATGGTCATGTACCAAGACAAGGAATTTGAAAGAAATAATAAAAAAAATGAAGAAAAAGCAAGCAAGCCATCAAACAAACATGAGCATCTTAAGTGACATGCCAAGACAAATTAATAGCAAAAGACAGATCATAGTGGACCTAGATTTAGTGCTCATAGCATTATGACAATCCATTAATTTCTGCAATTTCTGATAACTCCAGATGTGAACGAAATATGCCAATACAATTTATTTGTTCACAAGACTAATTGCATCCTTTGTCTTTCCATATGAAAAATATATTACAGATGGATAATAACAAGTAACATTGGAATTTGAAGTTTTTCCAAAGAATGGTGAGAAAAATGTCTAAATAACAATCAACCACTGACAATGACACAGCATGACAAAAATTACTAAATCAGAGCTTCGAAAAAGTTAGTTGGATTTTGTCGTGTAGCAACGGGATCATATTTAAACTTCCTGATAGAACAAATTCAGGATAGTTCATAAAACTGAAGTAGATAGAAAAGGTAATTATTATCTATCAGTTGAAACAAACCTCATCAGGTGACACAGGAACATCATGGTCCACAGCTTTTGTTGTTGGAGTAAGTACATTTGCAGATAGCCTCTGATTTTTTACCATTCCTGCAGTATCCAAAGAGAATAAAGATTACTTGAGGATTCACACTTGAGGATTCCCAAATGAAAATGTAACATACACAGTAGATATACCTTCAGGAAGTACATTTCCACAATATTTCCTAACACCCTTGCTATAAACTGTCCACAGTGATGTGTCGGTGCTACCAGTTATATACCCTCTTACTGAAAGAAAGCTCAGAATATTAAATATCAACCACATTACAAGAGATATAATGCATGATAAGGCTTTATAGTTAAAAAAGAAAAAGAAAAAAAGAACGTATATTATGCAATAGATTGGATGAGTGGAGCTTCTAAATTTCATTACTGTTTACAATATAGATACAATATCCTTATACATAAGGTTTACAAAAAGATACGCAGGCACTAGACAAAACTTTTTTGAGTCTCAGCTCAACGTAAAAAGAGAAGTTCTAGATCAGGCATAGGAAACAAAATCTTTTAAGGACCTTTTTTTTATTTGATGAAGTAATTATTAACAAGTGCTATAAGATTTTATACCAAGATATAACAAAAATATAGTAATGTTATGTACTTTTGCAATACTTAAGTTGGAACTTGTAATTTTTTATGGTAAAAAGGCAGCTCCTTATCTTATAATCCGATGAGGTAGTGATGGCTGAAACTCAGAAAATAAAGAGTCTAAGTTACTAAAATTGGCGGTAAATAAATCCCAAAAAATCAGTATGTATTGTCATTTTCTATGGAAGATTGATCTAGCATGTTAAGTTCATTTTCCCTCTTGATCAAGCTAAAGGAAAATTAATACTGAAAAATGAATGGTAGAAAAGAAGGCAACTCACCAACAAATTCAACTGGGAAGACCGAGCATTTTCTTGCAATGGTCACATTTCTATCTGGAGAAGAAACCACAGCATTTGGAGTAATATGTTGAGTGTTACTAAACCACCATAAACTAGTCTCATTGAGGACCTGACATTAATATAAAATCACATTAACTGAATAAATTATAATATTTAAGAATACCTGACAAGCAGAAGGATAAAATACAACGACTAATAGTGAATCCCCAATGTTGAAACAGAAAAAATTGTTTGCAGAAACTTAAAAGTCCAATGTCAATAAAAGTTGCAGAATCCCTCTAACCTTAGACAAAAGTTAGAGCATGTTGCAAGAAGTAAACATTTGCATGGCACGAGCCTATATCAACAACAGAAACCACACTCCTGGTTTCTTCATGAACTGAATATGATACTACATCTAAAGACCTTAGGTATATTCAGATCAAAATCTTGATCGAATGATCTAACAGGTGACCCAATCAATAATCTGAATCACACGTATGTTTCTACCCCCAAGTAAATGTTGTTCTCAAGCAATATATCATCAGAAAAATCCAACGCTTGCTCCAATATCAAATCTCTTCCTCTCCCACTTTCCTTCACAAGCCATAAAGTAAATAACTCCTTCATTCTGACTTCCAAAGTTCAGAACTTATTAACAAACTAAATATGGATTTTTTTTAAAAAAAATACATGGACATAAAATACACTAACAACAAAATTGAAATATATAATAAAGATGCAAAAATGAAACTCATGCCTGATCGACTTTGTCATGTATTCACCCTGCCAAAATAGGTGATCTAACATCATGGCTGTCCTTGATGTTTATCAATAGAAAATATACAAATTTGGCTAGAACGATACCATTCCTTGATTACTCAAAATAAATCAAGATAAGGCTACTCATAATCATTGGCATGAAAATGCTTCAACGTTAGCAGCCAATGGAGAAAATAAAAATGACAGACCTGGCCTTTGAATGGGATGGAGGCAAGAACCCGATCGAAGGCGCTCTGCCGGTCGGTCGTAACAAGGACCAGATGTTCTCCCGCATCATAAACATCCCTCACCTGCAGAAGTAATTAACTTTAGAAAAAGGAAGAGAGAAAAGGGAAGGGGGGAAGGGAAAGCAAAGAAAGAAAAAGGCAGATGCACGGGAGAACACCTCACCTTGCCTCTGGTCTTAGAACGGATTTCGGGAACCGTGCGATCGAGGTGGGTCTCGGAGAGGCAGTTCGAGAGCGCAGCGCCGGCAGCCCTGAGCACCTCGTCCCGGTGGCCGACATCGGCGTAAAGCGATGCGGCGGAGGGGGAGGAGGAGGGATTATTCTGAGCCGAGGCGAGCGCGGAGAAGCGGAGCGGCCGAGCGGGCGAGGCCATCGGAAGGCGGACGGGTCGAAGGGAGTGAGGGAGGAAGGAGGTGTTCCGAAGGGCTCTGCCTCCGACGAGGTTTTGGGCGGTCGGGGGGGCGAACGGAGCCGCCATTATTGCGACACACTGGAGAGCGCCGGCGCGTGCGTCCTCCTTTTATTTTGAGAGTCGCGGAAACGATTAAAAGGGCAGGTGAAGACCCTCGGAATCAATAAAACCACCGCTTTCCTCCCTCCCTCGTATTCCAAAAATAGCATCCAAGGAAAGCGTTCAAAAAATAAAAAGGGAAAGGAATTAAATCAAATTCCACCAGTCGATATGATACGCTACAAATCATCAACATATAGCTGAATAAATTTTTTTTAAACTTACTTTAACCTAGAATCAAATATACTTTAAAAGTTATTATGATAATAAGCTACAATCTCAGATTCGGCTCGATATTTAAACCCACGACAGTATATAAATTATGTAAAAGAATAAATATTATATAGTAGTAGTAAGTGTTGTTATTTTTTTCAGTATTCAGATTCTCTCGTAGAGAATCTTAGAATATATACAACTTTATTAAAAAAATTGCCCAAAGTCTTAGAACGATCACGGACTCATTCATAACCTTCCGCAGAGAGGCTTAGAACATAGAATCTTTACCTGCAAACAAATGGAGCTTAAGGTTTTATCATCTTTGGTATAAAAATTTTACCGTTCTAATTAGTGGAGCTTACACAGAGTTTATAGAGTAATTAAGATATATAAACTGATCAAAATCAACCAAAATTTAGAAGAGACTGCCAGGTGAATGTTCAGTGTTTATTTAGTTAACATCTTTAAAACAAGGGAGGAGAAATAACAGATGGAAATTTATGTTTTCTTCATCAAACATGCTGGATAACGTCTACCTATGTGCTTTAACAGAGCAGATGGCCTTGGTTCATCTCGTCATGCCACCCATGGCCGGAGCTCCCATGACAGGGCTGAGCACCACTCCACGCCTCCGCCTCTCCATGTTCGCATCCCAACCTGTCGCGCGCACACACGCACAGCCCTCTCTAATGATCTTTTCTGAGAATGTTTTAAGATAGCAGATGGAGGAATGCCCCCTGAATTGATACTGACCGATTCCCATGTCGAACCCCCTGCTCTTCAGCTCGCGGTACTCCTGGCACAAAGCGCAGGGTTCGCAGCAGCAATGGATGAGGCAATCAGGAACAGGCCCTTCCTCCACGTCGTATTGCCCCCTCAGCTTGGAGCGATAGAAGCACGAGTACAAGCACGCCAATCCGGTGAGGCAGAGCAGGCCGTAAGCCACCCCGTTCCCCACGCAGGCTGCATCGATCTCATTCAAATTTTTACAGAGATAATTAAGTTCTTTAGATTAGAGCTCCGTATTTAGTAAGTAGCTTGTTTTCCTGCGTTTTGTCCTCTCTTTTTTTTCCTGATCCTAATGAGGATGTTCCTAAGAAATCCCTAAAGATTTGTTCGTCCACTAAACTAACAAAGGCAGCTTAGCAGGTTGAGGTCTTTTACTCATCATAGATGGTGGAGAAAAAAATGAGGAAAACCTGCCTTCTTTTTTCCCCCTTTTTTTTTGTGTGCTCGCAGAAGAAAGAAACAAAGAAATGAAAGAAAGAAAGAAAGAAACAGATCTTACAGCAGGTGCCTTCATCCACTATATCTGCAACCTGTCCAAAGGTGATGCATGGGCAAACGCAAGTGATGAGGCCTTCACAAACCAAGAACGAGTTAGCTCAATTAGCAAGACCATATATATAAGTATAGAAAGGGAGAGAGGGAGGGGTTACAGTTAGCAGGATCGTCCATGCAGTGGCAAAGGCCAGTAGACCACGGGGATACGCCGCCGTGAGGGCGGCCGTGAGCGGCGGCGGAACCGTAAGGGGAGCTGTGGTGGTGGCTGGGCGGCGGCACCGGCTCAGGTACCCCCACTCCATATTTGCCCTGAGAGGAGGAGTACGAAGGATACATTGACGCCTTCCTCCGCTCAGCCTCAGGAGAAAGGAAAGAGAAAGCCGAGGGAGAGGGCGGAAGAGGAAGAGATGCCGATGCCGGCGAGTTGGGTTGGAGTTTGTAGCAGCAGCGAGACTTACTTAACCATCAAGGCATGAAGAAGAAAGAAAGCAGATGGGTTGAATGGGACTTTGGGACTACTACTTGGCCTAATAATTAAAGAGCTTTCCTTCCTTTCGAGTACTCGATTCCAGAGTTCATCATTTTTTATATGGATTAATTAAGAGATAAGCAAAGTAGTAATAATAAGTTCAAAACTTCTTTCACATCTCTTTATCCAGCTAAGTATGAAATATGAAATGAAGGTATTATTATTCGCCGCGTGACTTTACGTACGATTTGAGTCGGAGACCATTTTTACTGTGAAATTTCTGTCTCCGCTCGCTGACCAGAAAAAATTCACGCAGGATGTGTTTTTTTCTTTGAGAAGATGATGCCCTCCATTTTTTTTTTCATAGTGAAACTTCCGTGAATCTTTCTGCTAATAGTGTTGATGTTGATTACAGCATCCGCGTTTTTGGTATTAGCGAAAATAAATAAATAGGACAGGAAATTATATAATAATAAAAGGCTGGCTGACCAGCTCATACTTGGGAAGTCTTCACATGGTGTGTCTCGAACTCAAAAAGATATATGACAAGTTCTAAAATTTTATATATATAAAGAAAAAACGAATTTATATTAATTATAATATTAGACTCACTTTAATTATAATTTATAGTTAAAATAGGATTAAAACAAGATTAGCTAATGTAACCTTCTTAATTGGTTTAACTGCTAAACCTTTTCTTTATAATCTTAATCATTCAATAGGTAGAATCACAAGAAACTTTCGTTGTGTATTTAATTTTAATCATTGTATATTTAGTTTCGATTCTAATCATTCAACACAGTATGACGAGAAAGCTTTTTGTGTGCTTAATTTTAAATTTAATCAAGAAACTTCCTTGTATATTTATTTTTTTACTTTTGATCATTCAACGCTCGGAATAACAAGAAACATCATTGTATATTTATTTTAATTTTCATCATTCACCATGTAGAATATAAAGATAACTTCAACATGTCGACTTACCTAAATACTACTTTCTTACTCAAAACAATTTTCATAACGTATACAATTAATCCTTCATCATGGTATAGACAAACTAAACTAATCCCCTTCAAACTTCAAACTCATTGAAAAAAACACACACGACCATCAAGGTAATAAACGATTCTAATGGCTTCGAAAATAAATACCTCTCCAAGCTGCAATCAAAGTACAGTGAAAATGGCTAATGGCTCGATAAGAATAAAATTTTTTGAACAGGGAACGCTGTCTGCGGAATAATTAAACATAAGAGTAGATCAAAATCTCACTCTATTGTAAAACCTTTTGAAACTAGATAATAAGATAATCCTTAAGGCAGCTGAATTACTACTAGATCGTTTAAATCTAAACGGAAACATCAACATCAATTACCCTGGATTGGCACGGAGAATCAAGTAAATTTTCAGATCATGGATGTATCGCTGTTTACTGTATATGAGTTGGAGATATCTAGCAATCCCCTTGCGAGGCCTATTTTGTTCTTTGCAAGGGCTTTTCGGGAGACTGCTATGCTTGTGAGTCCTGTGTCTCGCGCAAAGCCTCCTGGAGGCACTTCGCAGCGTTGTCGTAGTTCACAAATCCCATGAACCAAAACTCATGGCTGTCTACCGAGACAACTTGGATATATTTCTCTCCTGATTTCGTTCTGCTTATTGAAGGATTAGCAGCTTTCAGCTGATTCAGAGGAATAACAACCTGCTCATGACCCGAAAAACAATTTTATTAATAATGAAACATCATTTGCTCAAATGATTTTAGAAGAACGGATTTTAGGGCTTTTTTTTATAAACAAAATTAGGAAGAAAGAGGGAAAGGGAAATTATATGTTGTAATTATAGTGTCAATAAATCCAGAGCTAGGGGTTGAATTTGGGAGTATCTCTATATTCGGTACTCTGTAAGAAAAACAATTTGATAATGTGTACTGATGGAACATGAGATGCGAATTCATCTATATGTAATGTGTTTATTTTGAAGAATCTGAGCATATGACTTCACTATCGGGACGATGACACAAACTATTGTGCAAGTTTTAGTATTTCCACTATCGGTGTAAAAAGTAGAACTATTATGTATTCTATAAGAAGTCTCAAGCTAGGCACGAGTGAAATACCTTATAATAACTCCATTCAGTTTGATCTCCAACTTTATATGAAAGAGGATTGTCGCTGCAAAATGCAAGTTTTGCTGTAGAGAGGTAAAGAACCCCCATAACAGGACCAGCGGATGTTGATAGATAGCAAGCATAGCATTTCCTAAGCCGCTCTTCAGGAAGTGTGTCAAAAGTCTGTTGAAATATCTTATCATATCCACCTTCAGCAATAACTTTGGTTCCTTGAGCAATTCTTCCCATAGTAGCTTCAACAAAACTCGGTCCTGTATTCACTGAATTGAATAGGAAAAAAAAGAGAGGAACCATTACACAAGTTATGCAGGAAAGGGAAGAGGGAGAAAGAGAGGAGAAGATATGAATAGAGAATAAATGAGACAGCAATAGCTGAAACTATATATATTCACCAATCCAGAGTCTACCATATCCCCACAACTCTTGCATATATGTAATTCAATTACAATAAGAAAATGAAAAATAAACTTAGGGAAAAAAAGGCAAATGAAGCCATAATTCAAGAGGAATCATTAAACAATTATCTCGACAGATTCTACACAAAACTAAAGCTTGTTTTGCATAAACCAAGACCCTAAATAGGAACAGAAGTTGCGATGTTTTCAGAAAAATGGATAAACGGTGATGAAAGTAAAGGAGTAATACAACTATCTGGCAAAGAAAATTTGAACGGTAAAGGTACAGGAGTCGAAAAAAGAAAGTTGATTCAACTATAAGCTCGCTTTCATCTCAACACTGTGTCAATGAAACCCATCAGTTATACTACAACACATGATTATAAGGGTTGGAAAGTCCATCTGCAAACCTAAGAACTGAGGCCCTAACCACATTGGTCCAATTGACAGATTGGAAAAGTGCAAGAAAATCGAGTTTGACTTGATAAACCCAACCAGGATTTTGATTTACTTGGCCGACTTCTAAATGCACCCATCGTTTGTCATAATACTTGAAATTTCAAAAAAAAGAAAAAACCTTTATAATATGGGCTCAAATATATGAGAAATTTAATTCTTTGGACCGCGTCCTAATTTTTCACCAATTTAAAATATTAAATAATTTAAATAGATAGATATTTTATACTCTTTATATCATCTTATTTTTTTATATAATTCCAAATATTTGTTGTGATAAACATAATATAGTCCACTGATTTACACGGTGCGCAGTAACTAGTGACTTGCTAAGCCGCAAGGGAAAAAAAGGATAAATTTTCATCCTAGCGAGCACATTGTATGCAATTTCTGCAAAAATAAACTCTTCATGATGTACCCAATAAGACAAAATAAATAAAAGTATCAACCCTAGGATAGCATTACTCACGATGTTGCCAGGTATTTTTGGACAAGTCCTCCGCTTTCTTCGCTGTCTCCCCGACCTTCTTCCCCCATCTCTTAAGCACGCCCTTCACCGTCTCCATCGTATCTAACCATTCGCAGAACCCTCCAATCCATGATAAATTGTCCTCGGCAAGAAAGAAAGGGTTTAAGGCAAATCAAAAACGACGAGCAAAATATCGTACTTTTTGAGGAGGCCGAGTTTGCCGCCGGCGAGCGAGCGATGTAGGGGTTCGCGTCCGGAGGCGCCACATCGGGGGCGGTAGGCGCGTCCCTCGTCCAATCAGAAGGCGGGTGGCTCTCGGCAGGCTGCGGTTGCTGCAGCGGCTGGGGGTATTGGGGATCCAGCGGCGGAGGCGGAGGCGGAGGCGGCGGCGGCGGCGGGGGCGAGGTCTGAGGAGGAGGAGCTGCGTCTTCAGCGTGGAGATTCGCCCGGGGGGCGGCGTCGGGCGGCGGACGAGTGCCGTCTGATGCAGGCTTGACGGGCGGTTCGACGGCCGGATCCATCGGGATCGGGATCGGGATCGAAAACGCCGTGCCACCTGCTTCTTTGGGGGCGGAGGTTTACCCGGACGCGTTCCTCCTCTGCCGGAACGCGTTTTAAGCTACGATCACTCGATAGTGATACCGATATAAAGAGCGTTCTACTAAAACCGTGCCGTTCTAAAAGGAAACAGCGGTGCCAAATACATGGTACTCAACGTGTGTATAAAAATTTCCCAGGTGCGCTGGAGATTTTGAAATTTCAACCGTTATGAACAAAATAACGGTCGATATAATGAACTCGAGCGTGACTTAACGGCATAATTTTAAAGGACTGCTCAAGTGCTCATCTTCCAAATCCGATCCCACACCCGATCCGGTAATAATTGAGCGGCGCTGCACCGTCGTCTTCGCGCAGCTCCCAATCTGATGATGGATAAAAAGTCTGGGTAAAGTCATATAATATACATTAAGTGACACTAAATTTAGGGGTGCTTAACGGACCCGCGTGCTGTCGGAGCTCGGTCCGGAGACTGAGTATATCGTGACTTTGATGCGTGCCTGGTCCGTCGCGAGCACAGTTTATTATCATGCCTAACTAATTGTTAAGATTTACTGAAATAAAATAAATTAAATAATAATAAATATAAATATATTATTAAATACTTATTCTTATGGGATGAGAAAATTTACAATACTTAGTTCACAGTCCTAATGGGATAAAGCTAGCATCCATCAAACTGGCCAGTTTTATCCATCCAATAAGAATAGTAAAATATTTTAAAAATAAATAAAAAAATGTCTACAGTAAGTTCAATTGATATTAAAGAAAGGGAACTGATGAGTGGAACAAGAGTTGAGTGACCCATCATTTTAAACTGTGGACTATAGTGATTAAAGACTTCTAATGAGATACCATTTTCTATCTAATTATTTTTATTACTTTTTACTTCCAAAGTTTTCTAAATCTACTGCCAACTTATCTGTGAAGGCTAGTACCTAGTAGTATCAATAATGCTATTCGGTACAATCCAGTTAAATAATATAATTCTGATATATGCAGTGTAATTAAATTCTAACATGGTATAACTCAATCCAATTAAATGATACGAGATGCAACACAATATAATTAAATGGTATGACCAAACTTAATTAAATGGTGTAATTTTCTAGAAGGCATCCGATTTTAAAAAATAAAATAAATAAATAAAATTTAATAAAAAAGTATTGAGAAAAGTTTATAGAGAAAAAAACTAGAGAGCGAGAGAGATTTGTGACGATAAATTGACAAGGGCGTGGAGATAAAAATTTGTCACAAGATGATAAAAAGGTACGTCTTCTTAACATGCGCATCAAATGGATGCATTATGAACCCCCCCAGCCGTGATAAATGTCACCCATTACGTTGTCGCCCTCTGTGGGCACCCACAGCAGTGACGATTACGATGGCTGATAGCGCCAGATCACACATCCTGATGGCGATTACTCTTACCCATCCACGTCAACTGTCCGACCCACGTCGTCTCCCGCTGCCTCGCACTCCCATCCCTCCGCATCGCCGTTCGCTGTTTGGACCGGCACGGCATATCCTATTCACGCCTAAAGGGTCGGGAGAGGCGGGCAAGCCTACGAGCCCGCCACGTCGGACACCCTTCCCTTTACGTGGGCTCCGTTCTCCCGGCCCCGCGATGGCCATCGCCGTCGCGCCCGCCGCTCCGCCGCCCGGAGCACCGCCACCACCTCCTTCATCGACGGCCTCGCCCTCGCGTCCGCCTCCACGCACCTCCCTGCCACCTCCGCAACTCCTCTCCCAGCCTCCTCCTCCCTCTTCCCCGCCGGCGCAGCTCTCGGGTCCCACAGCTCCGCGAAACGCCTCGCTGCCACCAGCGGCGCCGCCCAGTCCACCAGCGACGGGGGACTGTACTCCACGTCGATGGCCTCCCGCCCGCTGAGGACCTCGAACAGCACGACGCCGAAGCTGTACACGTCGGTCCCGGTGCCGACGTCCTCCGGCCGGACGTAGGCCGGGTCGAGGTAGCCCATGGTGCCGGCCGGCTGCGGGAAGGAAGCGGAGGGCGGGAGTCGCACGGCGAGGCCGAAGTCGGCTAGGCGGGGAAGGCCCTCGGCGTCGAGGAGGAGGTTCGCGGGCTTGAGGTCGCGATGGACGACGCGGAGGGCGTGGAGCTGGGCGAGGGCGGCGGCGGAGCGGAGGGCGAGGCGGAGGCGTCGGGGGAAGGGCGGGGGGGGACGGAGCGGGCGGTGTAGGAGGTCGTGGAGGGAGCCATGCGGCATGAGGTCGACGACGGCAATGCGGGGGGACGACGCGGCGGCCGGGGTGGCGCCGACGAGGTTGACGAAGAGCATGCTGCGGGGGAGAGAGGAGAGGAGGTCGATCTCGGAGTCGGTGGCCGGCGGGTCGTCGAACTCGAGGGACGACTGGGAGGGGACTTTGGCGGCGGCGACGAGGCGCCCCCGGTCCAGCATGGCGAGGTAGACCGAGCCGTGGCTGCCGCGGCCGAGGAGGGCTGAGGCGGAGAAGCCGGAGGTGGCGGCTTCGATCTCCTCGTAGGTGAACACGCGGTGCTTGAGGCCGGTCTCGCCGGCTTCGACTTGATACGGAGTCCTCCACTCGCAGCAGGCGAAAGATAGCTTCATGGTGTCCGACGGAGATCAAGGTCAAGATCAATACACAGAGGCGAATTAAGGAGGGGCGGATGGGGGGGGGGGGGGGAAGAAGAAGATGAAGAGGAGAGGAGGAGGGGCGAAGGGCGTGCCGGCGTGGGCAGGGGGATGTATCGTTTCGTGTTCTCCACTAATAAAAACCCAGGCGCTGCTTCGGAGCCCCAGGGGGGGGGGGGGGATGTGCCAACGACTAACTAATAAAGTGCGGGCGGGGGCCGCGTTTTCGGATGCAACTTCCCACCCGCCCCATCTACCCGAATTCCAGATCGTCAAGACTCTTCGGTCCCCGCAGACACGCACACGACTCGTACGCCCATGCGTATTGATGGTTTCGGGTTGCGGATGCGATGATGGTCGCGGTCGCCCGTTTGACTGTTGCCGTAAGCAGCGAAAAAAATACGCATCCGTTCGGTTCGAGGGTTGCTTTTGACTGCGACTTCTTCGTTCTTTTTAGATTGAGATGAGGATTTGGATCAAATTTAAAAAGATGTGAAATGGTGTTTAATAATTCCAAGTCGGGGAGAGAAGGAGAAGGTCAACTGGGCAATCTTCCACCAACCAAATACGTGTTTTTTTTTTTCCTGGGTTATGTGGGCTAATTCCCGAACCAGCTACGATCTGCCTGTAAATAATGAGTCCATCCTTGTTCAAGTCAGATCCAACCAACATCCGCTTACTTGTCTGATCGAGTTGAAGTTACACCTAAGTAATCTACGTGTCTTTTTTAAACTTTTTTTATAATAAAGTAGCTCAAAAAAGCCAAACAGCCATAGATATAATTAATCTATATATCTTATATAATTGGATTCAACTTCAGTAAGTAGGCTTGATCCAGAGAAGAAAGCTTTCACTTCCGTTGGTCAATCGATGTAGAGGTTGATGGGCAGGCTCAATCCAAGTCCACTGATCATGACAAATTCATGAGAAAATAGATTCTTATTGGACTCGCCCATTCAAATTTATTCTTAAAAAATATAAAATTAGCTTTACAAATAGAATAATATTAATGTTAATATTTTTAAAAATTTCATTATTGAATACTCGACATATTACATTAGGGTGCCACAGTAGGTCATAATAAATGATGCACCTCCGGTCACCCCATACTTTGATGCACCACAGTAGATTAGATTGCATCTGGATCGATTGCTTGAGTCAAAATAATTCGGCTTAGTTAGAACCAAGACTCACCCATGAATGCTGAGCAAAAAAAAACCCAGCTGATGCATAGATTAACCAAAGAAATCACAGACAATAGTGATTCCATGTGTGACACACAAGGGCACATGTGATGGCCTTTAAATGGAGTTGGATCTCAGTTGGTGGGTTGCCCATGCTTTTATTCTGTGACTTGACCAAAACAATTGGATCAGAAAAGATAAAAAAAAAAGGTTTCAGAAAGAGTGGACACCATGAAGTCCAAATACCCCCTGAAGCAAAGCCATATGCACAGTTTGTCATTTGCCTTCAGCAGATTGGATCTGAGTGTATGTATTGAAAGTTTATTATTAAGGCTAAGGAAAGATGCTCAGCAGAGAGTGCTGAGATTAGGGGAGGGAGGGAGGGAAATGCTGCAATGGAATAATTCCTCCTAATTTTTTTTAAAACAGTGCTGGTGTCCTTAATTTAGGAACTGAAACTTCCAAGGGAGGTCCACCTATAGTCCCACACACCCCCCACCTTAGTAAATAGGGGATTCCCTGATGCTTGAACATTATTTATATGTTGGCTTCCCAAGATTTTTTTTTCTACTGACAGCCGTGGGGTAAGCAAATTTCCAGAGTCTAAGCAGACAAGCAGTCAAATGGTGGGGATGATAGGCATTGCAAATACTAGAAAATAAATATTGAGTAGGTAATGACAAAATGAACAAAACCTCTCAAAAGGAAATCCACTTACTACTGTGTTTTTTGTTTTTGTTCAGTAAATAAAATTTCAGCAGGTCTGCAGTGCTCTCACTTTTGATCTTTGAAGAGGTTCTCGCTTCTTCATCCTGGAAACAGACAACCAATATATTATTCAGCTGTAGCTGCATTCTTCATCCAAAATGTTTGTTTGATTCTTTTGATTTCTCTATCAAATTTAGCATTTTTTCTGATACTGATTTTTTTCTCTCCCTGTGATGATACAAAAACCTTATAGCAGCAGCCTATTCATGATTAGAGCATGAGCTGTAGAGCAACCGTGTTCAGTTGTTCACCTTCCCTTCCTTTTTGTTGTTTTTTTTTTTTGTTTTTTGATTTCTACTTCTCATTGGCTGACTCCTGAGCACACCAAAAATCCTCCCCAACCAAACCAAAATGTGAAAAATGCTTGTTCCAAGGTGGCAGCACTTCCAAGGTTGGAAGGAGGTTTTGCACAAAAAATCTCCATGAGGTTGAATGCTCTCATCTGCTTGTTTTCCTCCGCTTGCTAGCTGGAGATGTACCAATACTTATTGCATGTGAAGCAACAGTTGCATCATCACTTTTATAGCTCAGGCATGCAGCATCCAACACTCCAATTGGGCTCTGTGGCAATGAGGATGCTGATGTGTTAACACCTTTAGCTGACTGCTTCCTCATCAATACTTTGTCTTGAATCATTTCACAACATCCCAACACCTCCACCTGCAGCAACAGCCAGCAAGGAGCAAACAAAGACGGTTGAAACATGGACTGCTGGGTAACACCTCTAGAGAAGCAAAACATGAACTTGGTAAAATTTTCAACAGTATGATATCAAGAAGAAATTTTACCTTCGACACATGAGAGCAGCAGGACATGACCTCCTCAACATCAATAGCCTGGGTTTCCCCCAAAACTAACAGTGCAACGGCTGCTGCAACTACTGAAGGTCTGAAGGCTAAGAAGTCAATACCTGCATGCATTCAGTGGCTTGATTCTTGACATGCAATTCAACGCACCTATTTTCTTTTGGTGAACAAATTTTTGAAAGTTGCATCTTTAGTGAAGACAGTGATGTACCTCTTATGGTGCTCAAGATGAGTTCTGTGGATCGAATGACCACCAAGTTTGAAGGCTCACTGCCACCGTTGAACTTGTGGAGGAAGAAATCTGTGAATGAGAAAGGAGTAACAGCTTGCATCCTCCATTTGAGGGTACTCAGGACCAGAAGCTCCATTCTCTGGATGGTCTTTGCTTCAAACACATATTTCGCCTCACCAACCTATGGAAGACATATCCCCAAGATGAGTGATGCTTGCTAAATTCACATCAGATTCTACTGTGAATGTATTCTCACCTGTAAATCTAGGCACAGAGGGACTTCAGTTTCCTCCACCTTGGCAGCTAAAGACAGGCAGGCCACAGATAATAGTTGTGTCATCCAGGCCTTGTCCTGCTACAGTTATCAACAATAAATGAATTCAGAAATTGAAACACATTAGACGAAAAATGTGATGTAGCATGACAGGAATCAAACTGCCACCAGGTAACAGTTGATTAAGGAAATCAGAAATGCATTAGATAAAATTCAGATGCTTACCGGAAGCTCATAAGTAGAGAGGAAACGATCCAAGTAGTTTACAGATAAACAGATGCTCAATGGTCCGAACTTATAATAGGCATGAACCTGTTCAAGAAACAAAAAACATCCTTAATCCCAACCAAGAACAATGTAAGTAAGGAGAAATAATAAGCAGCAAAAGGAAAAGAGAAATGTTTCAGCTGGAAATAAGGCAAATATACAAATAGGAGCATATGTCTTTGACAGAAATAAATTTTATAAACGAAGGAGAGGAAAAATCACATTTTGAGTATAACAGCCTCAATCCCATTTGTCTTCAAGACAGTCACAAATACAAAGGCCTAAATTTACTCACAAATTCAGGAAAAAGTTACAAGTTTCTCTGTATAGGAGATCTCGGAAATAGATATAATCAGAACACCAAACGAATCAATGGAATAAAAAAAACATTTAGCATCAAGTAACAAAAAAAGATGGAGATGAAATTAGCTCTTCATTTTCCTTTATCCAACAAAAAATTACACCAAACAAACAAAATGAAGAATGGAAAAAAGGAAAATAAAACATAGAGAGAAAGGAACCACCTTCATCATCCAATCAATAGCATCTCTTCTGACGGCAAGATCTAAGGCCCCCGACCGCATCCGTTCTCCGTAGTCCTCCCTCGGCAGATGCTCCAACTCTCTCTCGACCAACGAGGCCAATAACTCAGCCGACTGTGGCGTAGGAAAATCCACGGCCAAATCCCCATAAAAATCGCACCTTTTTGGTTCAGGACGAACCCAACTGGGCCTCCGCTCGACCTCCTCTTCCTCCTCCTCATCGAATCCCAGGATGCTCTCATTGTCCTCAGCGCAGAGGAGGATGGATGACGCGCAGTCGAAGCTTGGACTCATTGCTCGGCGAGACGAACGAAGATAATGTTTTGCACAAGAAGAGCGGTGAAAACTTCAACTCTTGTGGAAAAAAAAAGCCCTCGTTCTTCCCCTCCTCCCTCTTCCTCTTCCTCTTCCTCCCTCAAAGGTGTCTCCTTTTCATAAGAAAACGAGCTCTTTCTTAATAGTATTACAGTGTTGAGGTAGAGAGGAAGAGGAGGGGGAGGGGCCTCACTGTTGCATAGAGAGGAAAGTTGAGGTTTTGTAGACACACCCAGAGAGAACAGGGTGGAAAAGAATAAAATACATTTCTACTATATATATATATTCTACCTTCTCGATGGACACTTTGACAGGGGTGGGAATTCATTAATAGGGGAATACAATTTTTTATTTTCCATATGCTTTTAATGCTTAGTTGATTCACTCACAACTAGAAATAAATTTTTTTCTGATTCCATTACTGAACAAAGTGATAACATAAAACATGGAAATTTTTATGGCATCAAAATTTAAAATCTTCTTACCAAAGAGTGAGGCATTTCGTTTCTGGTGGGTTTGAGCTGTGCATGTGGTTTTTAAGGAGAGATTCAGATGATGAGTGCTTAAAAAACAATGCAAAAGGAAGGAAAAAAGAAAAGGTGATGATGTGGTAATTGATTGGTGGAAAAACTTTAGGCTCAGTAGATTGTGTATATGATATGCTCGTTGCACAGACAATAAAAGCAAGGTATTGAGCTTTTATGAGCTTGCATTATAATGATCGGATTACTATAATATCCTCATAGATGATGATAATATTTTTAAGCAGACAATTAAGACAATAATTATGATTAAGCCGGCAAGACCCCAAATTATAGGAAGATGCAGCACAACGGAGGGGCGTTCAGGTCATTTGATGGGCACAGCTCATCACCTCCTTGGGCAGTCAACATGCTGATTACTTATTACAGGGAAAGGGACGGGACTTTCGATGGACCTTTCAAGCAAAGCGTAGGGCATTTGTGGAAAGAGAAAATGGCAGAGGATGAGATGGAAGGCCAGTGGGAGCAGCAGTGCTGCTCTCTGGTCTTCTTCTTCCTCCTCCTCCTCCTCCCTCTCTCTCTTTTCCTCTTCTCCTTCTTGGGGACTTGTGCTTTCTCCTCTCTCATATTTCTACTGAAACAATATCAAGGCTAAGATTTACATCAAATTAACAAAATATTATTTCTTAAACTTTACAATTAAATTAAAACTAAATATAAAGTTTAAGTAATTAATGAGAAATTTATGTAAAATAAAATAGTTTTTTGCAGAAAGATCCTACTAATTTTACAATATATATATATATAATTAGAGATTATATTTAAAATGGATTTGTGAGTCCTGATCTGTGTATACTGTTCAAATGCATGTCCTTTAATTTAAACACCTGGATGCTCTTGACTTTTTACTGACTTAGTTAAACTTGATGTTTTCCTATTTGTCTTGATGAACTCATCAAGTAACGAATAGTTTATCATTCATCATTAGGATCAAGAGGAGCCACTGAGAGCGCCTTCTGCATAGGAACTGCCCAAGATGATTCTTCATAAATATATATATAAATGTGGATGCATCATGAGTTGTTCTCCTTTGCAACTTTTGATTGACTCTGTTAATAATGAATGAGAAGGCACCAGAGGGGAAAGAGAGAAGAGAGAGAGGAAGAAGAAGCAGAAGAAATGGCAAGGAAGGCACCCAAAGCTTTTACTAAGATTCTCGCAAGCATCTACTTTGGGGATTCTTCCAAGGACATGAGCCCTCCCCTGTCTTCTCCCCCCTCCCTCCTCCCCCCCTTCTCCTTTAATTCCACTTTTTGCTGAAATGCTCCTTTGCTGCATTGCCTTTCTCTTTTAGTTCTTGCTCAGCTTTCAGCAAAATTATGAACTCCCACTTTAACTATAATTCTGTCGTATTTGAATACTCAAAACTTTAGTCTTTATACTTAACCTCTGCATGTCGTATTAGAAGTTTGTTTTTTAGGTCATGTTTGATTGTAATTTTTGTTATGCAAAGATTATGTTTAAGCAATTTATAATCAAAAGATGAGGTTAGCTTTTATGCCTCAGGAGGAATGAACATGAAACTGCAGAAAAAGAAAGCTCTGTTTCTGCTTGACAGGAGCAGATCATTCAATTTCGTTAAAGCCCAGAAAGGGGCGCGAAAGAAAAGAAAGCTCAATTAGGGTTAAGCCCAGAATGGTGCTTTCAGTGCAAGGCCGGGCCCGGCTTCCGGCGACGTTTTTTAACACCCGTGCTGTCCAAATCCAAAAGACCGAAACGAGCCGAACCCTAATAAGCTCGCTCACCGCGCCTTCCTTCAACCTGGCAGGCGATTGATCGACGCCGCCTGTGCGATCCCAATCCCGGAAGGTCACGATGCTCCGCTGCCTCCGCTGCCTCCGCTCCAAGCTCTTCCATGGAGTCACCTCCAATGTGAGACACACCGCCGCCGCCGCTGTACCCCCCCACTACTTCCTCCCCTTCCAAGCACCAAAACCCTACTGGGGCGCCCCTGCCGTGGAGCAATCCGTCAAAGTGCAGTTCCTCCAGAACTCCTGCGGTCTTCCGCCCGATACCGCCGCCGTCGTCGCCAAGAGGGCCAAACTCAAGGTCTGCCATGACCCCAACGGCGTCCTCGCCCTCCTCCGCGACTACGGCTTCTCGTCGACCCAGATCACCGATATCGTCTCCCGCGTCCCGCGCATCCTCGTCGCCCACCCCACCCGCATCCTCAAGCCCGCGATGGACTTCTTCCTCACCAAGGCGGACCTGTCGAGGTCCGACCTCCCCAAGGTACTCACCAGGCAGCCCTGGCTGCTGTTTTCGAACGCCAAGGAGAGGTTGGCCCCTAACATCGCCATCCTCAGATCGACCATCCTCGACGAGGCGGTCCTGCTCCACCTGCTCCGGCAGCGTTCGCCGCTGCTCCGCGTGGATATCCGCAAGCTGCCCTCCAGAGTCGAAGCCCTGCGGAACCACGGGGTGCCGGATCCGTTGATATGGGAGTTGTTCACGGATTATCTCGTCGTCTTCCTCCAGCCGAGGGTGAACTTCGATAAGAACTTGGAGAGGGCGAAGGCGTTGGCGCTCAGGCCGAGCTCGCCGATGTTCACCAGGGCATTCTGGGTGTTCTACAGCTGCCCCCAGCGGAAGTGGGACGTCAGGATGGGCAACTTCAAGCGCTTAGGGTGGTCGGAGCCGCAGGTCATCAGAGCCTTCATCAGGTTCCCGTTCATAATGTCTGCGTCCGTCGACAACATCAGGGCGAAGCTGAAATTTTTTCAAGAGAAGCTCCGGTGGACGCCGGAGTACATTTCCAGTAGCTCGGCGATACTCTCGGCAAGCATGGAGAAGAGGATTCTGCCGAGGTCCCTGATCCTGCGCATTCTTGCATCCAAGGGCTTGGTGTCTCGCCAATGGAACGCCAACCATTTCCACAAAACGAATCAGAGGTTCGTAGATATGCATGTGAAGAGACACCAGGATGTACTGCGTCTGGTTCCACACGATACGAAGATTAGATTCCTGAGCTATGAGATCAACTTGGGCGATTCCTTGAAGCTTTTGCAAGCCGGATTAAATCAGTAGACATTCTAAGTTAACTTCCTCGGCAGCAGTCGCAACCGATGTATTATTTCTGGAAGATTATTCAGTAGCTGGAAGAGATTTTGAAATCTTAAGGTACGCACTGTTGCTTCCTCAAACATTCGTTCTTCAGTAGTCTAGTTAATCTGTGGATTAATTGATCTTTTAAACGTTTCAGTTGTTATATGACCCAAAAAAAGTCTTCATTTCAGAAAGCTCGAGAGGAAGTTCCGCATCATGACCATGGATTGATTACTTTGTAGTCCATTGAGTTCTTGGGAAGGAGCACCTCCCTCCTCTCCCTCCTTTCTTCCTCATTTCCCTATACAATTTAGTTAAGGAAACCTCCGACCACGCCGAGCAGCGGCCGAGGCCCCTAGCATTCCCTACGCTTCAGTTCAGGTCCAGGTTTCTCCGATCAAGCCATCAGGGACGGCCCAGTTTTCGGCCCATTGCTTAAGAGTACCATATTTGTTGAATTCGTATGCTTTCGGTTAACCTCGAGTGTATGAATGTTTTTACTTCATTCGATAAGTAATCAGCAGAAAAATCTCTCTTTGAGTGAATCGAACAACACGTAGATTTGGAGTAAATGGAGCAGCACTGATCAATTGAGAAACCCTAATTAAGCGGCTCACCCTCAATTCTCCCCCCTCAGCGTTCCTTCGACTTCGCCATTCTTACAGTGCTTCGCCGCCTCCGTTCCAAGCTCTTCCATGGCGCCGCTGGCTTCGATCCGAGACGCCCAATCAACCACCGCTGCCTCCCCCCGGTCTTCCTCCTCCTCTGGGCTCTCTGCTGCTGTAACCCCAGCCGAAGTGGAACATCAAAATGGCGCAACTAAAAGTGCGTAGGGTGGTCGGAGGACGAGGATGAAATTTTTTTGCTGAGAAGCTCGGTTGGATGCCGGCGTCCGCTTCGGTGAACCTGATCCTGTCGATTCTTGCATCCGAGGGCATGGTTGGGGACAAGGTGACGGCAGTGCAGTTGTGATGAAACACCATGACGAATTGGGTGGCTTCCAGATGGTACGAAGATGGAATTCCAAGGCTTTGAGATGAACCACTCCGCTTCCATCAAAAGCTTTTGCAAGCTGATTAAATTAGTAGGCAATCCTGCATTCATAAGAGCATGAGAAGATTGGCACTTCTGGAAGATTATCCAACAGGCGGAATGAATTCGGTGATGGCATCACCTTAAAGTTGCTGAGATCACGGAAAAGTTGCAACTTCCTTCTAGTGATGGCATTGAGGTATGTATACTGAAGTCACAAACTTCATGAATACCTCATTTGCATAGGCATATACTTGAAAGGAAAAGAGCATCAAACATTTCACTGTACGCCTCTACCCGATCATATTTGAAATAAGATGATAAAATACCGGTGTATTATGTCACTTTACTTCTGTTCATATCCTTTTTTCCTTTCGTTTTCTTATCCTGTTTAATCCCTATGATATAAATCCTTCTATCGAGTCGAAACCTCACGTCCTCTTTCGAATTTGGATGGAAAATATTCTTAAGTATTGGACGGATTGAATGGACCAAGAGTTCAAGATTGAAAGTTCAAAGGACGTATAGAAGCCGAGGTATCAATTTTTCTCATAACCATAACCATGGCGGTCAATAAAGAATTAGCACGAATAAATACACATGATAATGACGAACAAATTCTCATACAACCCTCCTGGTATTTACATTTGCGAACGAGCATGAGCATTCCACTTACATGTATAACAACACGAGCAAATTCAAGGCAGAGAACAAGTTCAGACATTTGGATGTACAGTGGAAGAACCAATTTTTATATTCGTGGTTATCAAATCAACGGGCCCTTACTGATGCAGCAACGTTTTGGATTGTGGAGTTGTGACCCTCATAGTATTTTCGATATCACATTGCAAGAGGTCCAAAATGCTGCGGAGGCTGCTTTGAATAACGCTGGGTTCTGATAGATGCTGAAAAGAACCAAGATGAGAGATGCAGCAATTAGTGGATAAGACCACAAGATTCAAAAGGACAAGATAAAAATACAGTGGTTACTCCTTTATAACTAAAAAAAATAAATCATTAGATATTAGTAGGTCTAATATAGAAAAGAGTGGATAGCAGAACAAACAGAATGATAGGTTTCTGAAAGGCCATATCAAAAGTGGTATTGCATACAAAGATGGCGTACACCAATTTAGAGTGTAGATTTTAGTAATAAGATCAGTTCTAATACTAGCAGTGTGGGGCACTGTCTACACACAGGTGGCATCTGGAAGAATAGCAAACCAATTACCCAATAGCGGTAGCACCCCAAGAGGTCACATTGTAAACAACTTTGGTTCCATCCCATGCTTTACGAAGCTTGCTTTTCTTCTTTTTTACAGAAAACGTTTTGCAGAGGGCTACAGAGAATATGAAAGCCATGCTTAAAAATCAGAACACTTCTCAAATAATCATTGGCTAGTTATAATAAAAAGGAATACCCCAAAGCAAACAACATAAATTATCAATTTGAAATCCCGACCTGTTTGAAGCTCATTAGGAGTTAGATCCTGCAAAATAGAATAATATTGGTGAAGTTTAAAATATGTATATTTGCACTGAACAGCAAGAAAAGTCATGATACTCCTGAAAAATGGAAATCAGATGGTTGGCTGTAGAATACCATGCTCAACGTAAGAATCAAAGAAGTTGTCTAACTAGAATTCTATTTATTATAGGAATATCATCTTAATTTGGAAAAAAATGGAGTTATATTGGTTGAATGAAAATTGGAAAGAAACATGATGAATGTACATTCAAAAGGAAACTTAAACTTCTATATGCATAAAAGAGAATGTATGTACATATGCACATTGCTTGTCAGCACTCATGTCAAAAAATCAGCGACCAGCAGTTTAGAAGAGCAAGCAAGGGTAAGATCAATAGACGAGAAAATCGATCGAGAAAATTAGTGATGAAGAAACGTTATCAAATGGCAACATCAGGAGGCAGGTGCAGAGTGAAAGTGATGTCATGTAGCAATGCTTCGAGGGATGAGGCAGAGATGATATAGTTATACCCTTAACCTAGAAAAATGAAGAAAACTATTTCACCTAAGTCGAGGTTGGATATGTTATACAAGGCAACAATCTGAGCAACCGTCAAAACTTATGGACAAGTTTATGGGAAAAGACCTCAAAAGCTTAGTTAAGCGTCTCATACACATGGTGTCGATAACAAGAAATACACATCTGAACCACAAGCAATAGTCTCTAAAGAATCATTATTCCCTATGTAGAGACCTATTATCATAGTTGTATGCCATGGAAGAGCTTTCAAATGTCAGCACTAAATACTTGTTATATTGATTGAAATAAGTTGGGAACAACTGAACCATGATAATATGCAAATTTGCATGTAGATCCGTATGGTATTAGACATATGTTAAGTGTCGATAAGGTATCAATACCACTGCCTAAATCCTTGCATAACGAATCCAATATAAAACAAGATGCAACATGGCTCGAACCAAACTATAAGCTACAGAGCCAATTTTGGAATATACTTCAGAAAACAAAGTTCAGAAGGCTACCAGATATTATCAGTGATAAAACAAAATACTGGAAAAAGGTATAACGTACTTTAGTCTGTTTTAATGACAAAAGATAAGCAGCCATGAAGGAAGCAACACCATCCACTATGTCTTCTTGGCGAACAAGTACATAACCATCTTGTTCTGTTTCATTGTCACCACTGACATGCTTTTCTTCCCAAGCATCCGTAGTATTAACCATATCCCAAGAAGCAGTATCATCAGCTACAACATATAAATAAATCCAACTCAGCACTAAACTGGGAAAGGAATATAACACACCGGACAAGAAAGCACTTGAATAATAAAATTCATAGTATCAATAGAATATCTCAAGGGTTAAGGAATACCAGAAAAAATATGAGAAAGTGAACTCTGATTGTTCCCCAGCTTTTCAAGAAATTCTGGCGATTCAACTTTAGATTTGAGAAGATCACAGAGCTGCGTAACAAGAGGAGTTTACTCTGTGTTCCACAAATAATTCATAAGGAAAATCGTGAATCTTAGCTTATGCCTTAGCAATGTCAATGGTGAAAATCCTAGTGCTTCATATCATTAGCTCATGGCATCATGAGATAATTAATTAGCTCAGCTGTTAACGTATATATGAATGTTTAGGCAAGTTACCCATGAGAGTTTGTTTGTCTTCAAGATATATAACTTCGTACACGAAAAAATTGCATCATTTAGTTATGAAAATTGGTTACTTAAGTAATATCATACATGTAACAACATTCTGTCACCTTTAATGACTGGAAGGATCCTGTGCTACCGAAACTATTGGATTACTCCAAACGTCATGCATAAAGGTCAAAATAGATACTAACCCGTGCTGGGATAATGCTGGCAGGAAAATAAACTGCCTGAGCAATTTGAAACTAAGAGAAAATCCATATATAGTTAACTCAAAATGAAGGGGTTCAATGACATTATCCTAAACTAAAAAGACTAGATTTTTGTGACAAATACTCAGGAAAAGTCCTCATTTTAGGGAAAAAAATGTAACTTCATTAGAAATTACAAGAATGAAACATTTCAAACGATAAAAAAAACAAAAAAAAAACAGTTTAAACTGCCTAAGTAGTATTCTTGCGGGCAAGTTCAATGCAAAGTGCAAGAAAGCATCAGCACTCCACCTTACGCCGCTAAAATTCCCCAATTCTTCTCCCTCCTTGGAGGAAATGAAAGATATCAACACCGATACAGGTGTAATCTAGAAATAAAATAGCAAGTTAATTGATCTTCCGAATTGCAATAGATAACCTAACAACGAAAGAAATTAATTCTGGAGTTCTAGTGTCAGGTTGGATGTCTGTCAAAAAAACGAATCCGGTATTTCTTCCCATTTCATTGTTTTAACTAAATTAAGGAACCCAAATTCTACTAAAATTTGAATTTTAGGGCTAATTGCAGGAGCACAAAAGCAACAATGAATCAGAATACACAAATAAACGGAATCCACAAAACAAAATATGATCTAAAAAGTTGGAAAAATAATACCACCTCATCTATCTCGTAACCCGCCGCAGAAGGCGAATCCGGATTTGGATCATTCTCCGCGTCCTTCTCCTCCTGCTCCTTCGTCGTCGTTTCCGCCTCGTCGGCGGAGGGACCTGGGCCGAGGTCGGCGTCCTGAATCAGCTCCAGGGCAGCACGGCACTGCTCCAGCACCGCCTGAAGCGTCCGCCTCCTCACCCGCACCTGCTCCTCCGCCCTCGGCGGCCGCTGCGCCACCGACGCCGCCGTAGCCGCCATGCCCGTGGATCCCAAGAAGGATCTAAACAACAGCGGAGGAAGAGATCAAGGAAACGGTATAAATTCCACAGGAGAGATCAGAAAGGACTCGGGATTGGGGAAGAGAAGAGGAAAAGAAGAAAAAGAAAAAGAAAAGCTCTTTTTTGCGCCTTTTCTTTTAGTTTTTGTTTTCACTGCCAAGGAATTAAAAATATTTATCCGTCAGCGTGGAGGGAAATGCCTGCAGGGATCCGCTCCATCACCAACTCCAACGATGCTTTAGAATACGCCAAGTGAAGGTTGATCAGTTTTATCATCTACTTAAAAGTTTAAAAAAATGTAAAGTGCTCGATTAAACTAATACCACAGTAACTGGATAGGATCCCCACAATGTTATGTCGCTCCCACCAGCATTATTGATCGAGGAAGAGTTTTTGCTGTTTCGATGAAGACACGGAACAGCTACGACGTGCACGACTGACTGTGACTTGCCACGGCCCACGGCCCACAATTTTTTACATACAATTTTGTTATATAATAAAATATGAATATATATATCAAAATCACGTGCATTATTATTTATTACATATATATATATAATTTAAATTTATTGAATAAGCATTATATATATATATATATATTGTTTCCGTAACGTTATGATTGGTCATATGGCAGCCAACCATGTGCGGTCCCACCCGACCTCCAGAAGACCAAGCCAAGGCGCATCTCAAAATTAACTCCGCCTTCTTCCCCTCTTCTTCCTCTTCACTTCCTCCTCTTTCTCTAATCCTCTCTTTCTCTTCACTTCACTCTTGAGTCGCCGGGATCTGCTCCTCCCCTTTCTCTTTCCCACCGACATTTTACCGGCGGTGAGACCAGGGCCATTCAGGCTGTTCTTTCTCCGACGCCGAATCCTGATCTCCCCCACCGCCGTCGCCATGGAAACCGAGGAAATGCGCCGGCTGATGCTCCTCTGGCCAAGGAGGTTAAGCACCCGTGTAGCCCTCGTGGGTGGAAACCACACCGCCGCCCGATTTTGCTCCCGCTAAGGCCCTCCGCCGCCTCCCTCGCCGGCATTACCTTTTCCTTCCGAGGTTTCCTCCATCTCTTCTCTCTTTGATCGAATCGCGCGTTTTAGCTTCCCTGAGCGCCGCAGCGGCGGCGGAATGAAGAGCTCTCCGAGGGCCACTAGACGCCACGGAGAGAGCCACACAGCTGCGAGCGCCAGCGTCGGTGGCGACGATGACGGAGACGGGGATGATCGGTTCGAGATCAGCCTGCCCCACCCGCTGGTGCTCCGCGTGATTGCCAGGTCGGTGCTCCTCACCGCGGCCGTGCTTGCCTTTCCCTGGCTTAGATCTATGATGCCGCCGGCCGCCAATGCCGACTCCACTCTGTCGCCGGCGCATCGCTGGGCGGACGAGCCCTTCTTCCTCCCGATGCTCCTCCGCGACCTGAAGCGCGAGGGGCTGCTCTTCGCCGGCGCCCACGGCTCTGCCGTCCACCTCGGGATCCCCGGGGCCCGGTTCGCTTTGCTGAAGCAGAACAAGATAGTCCCCATCATGTCGGAGATCGGCCGCATGGCCGTGTCGGACCGCTCCGTCGACTTCGTGCTCGCCACCGACGGCTTCACCGACGCCTCCTTTGAATTCATCGAAAGAGTTGTGAGGATCGGAGGCATCACAATCATCAGGCTGAACTCGGATCCTAAGCACATCTTGCGCCTACCGCCGAATTATAGGATCGTCTACGTCCGGAGGTTCGGAGCCACAGTCGTGGGGATCAAGAAGGTGGCCCATGCAATTACCACCCAAAAGGGAAAAAATGCTGCTGATTTCATGGGCATTGGGATCGGGAGGAGGCTGCTGGCCGTCCCGGAATCGAAAGCGTCGAGCATGACAGGGGCCGTAAATGATGCAGCCGAACTGGAGAGCAAATCGCTCAGCGCCTCCAAATCAAACATAGACGTGTTGAACCGATTTGAGGAGGCATTCCTTGAGCCGCCATTCGACGATGAAGAATTCCTGGAGAACCATAAGAAGAGGGCGGCCTACCAACCCGATCTGCTGGGTAACTCCGGGCCGCCCGGAACAGCAGTCGGTCAAGAGTGTCTTACAAAACCTAGTAATTCCAAGTTCGAGATCACGAGGCTTGATGTCATGGAGGAAAGAAAAGAACCGGTCCAAAGCCACAGCGGCAGCGGGGTGGTCGGGAAGAACGTCAAGGAGGGTGAGGCTGAGCCGGTGGCGTCGGAGGAGATGCTGAAGAAGACCACCACTGGGCTGTTCGGTGGAGAACCATGAGTAGGTCTAATTAAGGTTAGGGAACCAATAAGAGCTTTGCTCAGGTAACAGGATGCCTGTTCTGGTGATGTTCCCTTAGAGTACGGTTATTTAGTTCGATGATAGTCTACGTATCTGCTTGCTGAGAGTCCTGTATGCGTCGGTAGTTCATATTGTTGTTCTGGTGTTGCTGTTGTTGTCGTGATGTTTGCTGCTTGTGGTAATCATCCACTGTTTGCTTCTTCATCTTCCTGCCTCGTCTAATATGGGGATTTGTTTTATTGTAACGCTTTGACAAGTTGCTAGGATGATATATGATCGAGTTCTTATGTCTACTTGTGATTTGTGCTAGCTGCCGCATGAGTATGAATTATATAAGTACAAGCCCTGTAGAGGGGAACTGAACTCAGGACATCCCCATCAAAAGGAACGTATATTTGGAGATTCAAAAGCCTCCATTCATTAATTAATTTAATGTAAAGCACATGACAATATGTCATGATATGATTATTAAGTGATTTGGAGATTCTTTCATCAAATTCTTTACCACTATTTCTCATGGCAATCCACAGATGTCATGGAAGCCAAGGGACTCACGACAATATACAATGCCTAAACTGCACCTTATCACAATGACTGGTTTGCAGATTGTGGCAAAGTAGTAGCCACACTAATATGATCTCAGATAGCACTCCGTTTTGTAAAAGTTTTTGAATGGTATTTGTGAAAGCGGGACCATGTTTTAGTGTATAGGGAGCAGCATGGCCTTCCGATTTAATACACGTGCAGTATCAGAAGGCAAATAAAACAATAACGAGACTAATAAATTTAATAGCTCTTCGTATTTATTGGATTACCAATGAATACAAAAGTTTGAAAACAAACAGAAAACACATTCAGTGGAAACCAACGCAGCACGATGCTTTACAACAGCAGACATATGCAGGACAGTTCAAGAAAGAATCACACACAAATGTAAGATAGAGGGGCGAAGTCTCCAACGAAAAGATCGATGAGAACACAAGATACAAGTATAAGAAGACATACGACGTTGGCTTCAGGAGGAGGTGCCCTTTATTACCACAACTGGGCAGCACACGTGGTTGATGCAGTAGTTGCTTACACTCCCCAGGAACATCCTGCAAGATAAGGTGGCTCTGAAAGAGTAGCTCATGAAATCTACCACTCGCTAACATACTGTTTGCAGTATGAGAATAACAAAATGCAAGGTTCAGTAGAGCAAATGAGTGAGCATAATCAAAACATAAATTAGATCCCAAGTACTACCAATCAGATTGCTAAGCTTAGTGCAGCATGATAATGTGGTTCCGAACTATCAATTTATTCATAGCCCTATATCACAAGCAGATTTTGAAGCACCGACAAGCCTGATGTTCAGCCAGCAGCTACTAGAGTACACACAGGTGGCATGGAATAATGAACGGCGCAGACGAACGGTGACTGATATCACAACTGAAAATGGAGTGACAGCAGAAGTGGTGATAACCTTTGAAGTACTTTCATTCCCTTCCCTACACCTCTTGTCTTGCCTCTCTTTATAATCATTACCCATGAATTTGATGAATATGAGTGACTGAATCTTTGAACTACCAAAGCTCCAACCCAAAACTCTCACACGGAAATTTTAACATGGATAATTGGGCCTCGTATGCTATAGGTTTATACAGCATCCGTAGCTCAATTTCAAGTCACAACACCGTTTGGTGGTCAGGATATTACAAAAAAAATGGATGACAGAATAAGTGAACAGCATGTATATAAAATCTTGCTAAACATCCTTGTAGAGAGGATGAATAACAAATAAATGTATTATATTAGATTAATCATCCATCAGCAATTTCAAGGTCAATTTGCAGGATGATTTATGGTGGAGAAATAGATAAATATACATTTTTACTTTCACATTAGGTTTAGCACCCACATTTTATTATATCATATACAAGTAACTTAAGACCCAGTGTGAAATGAGCTAACTGTCTTGATCATTTAGCATATACCGTATTTCTAGATTTCTATGTTGGAAAGGTGTATAATTTCAGCTCTCTTTACATGGAAGCAAAATTATCTCAAAAATAATAACCATGAAACAAACTTAAGGGCAAAAAAAAAAGCACTACGCTTCCATTCACTTATGGAGAGTTCAACTCATCAGATAATCTATATCTCTCTCACACTAGTTTTTCCATTTTCCCAATCGGAAGAATGAGTATTCTTTTCTGGAACTAACCTAACAGCAAATATAGCTAAAAACAACTACTTCCCATAATCAAGAAAAACAATAAGAAATGCCAAAAAATCACCTTTTGATGGGCCCAAAGGCACGGCAACCCATCACAAGTAGATCCGCTTTCGAGCTGCTGGTAACTTGACAGATCATTTCCTTCGGATCACCCACCACCACTTGCGTCTTGACGTTCATCTTTACGTTTGAACAAGAAATCGAACCAATTCCAATCAGCTGATACAAATCCAGGAAACTGAAACAAGTCGTGAGAGAGTCCAAAAGCAAAACATTCTCACATCTTTCTCAGCGCAAATCTTAAGGGCTTGGGCCATGATCGCCTCAGTGATCCTCTTCTGGTGCGCCTCGATCGCGGCCGTGAAAGCCGGAACCTCAATATGGTCTGAGAGCAGAACCTCAGAAACCAGAAGAAAACCAAAGGGGCAGAATCAAGGAAGGCACCGGAGATAGGGTTTTGGGGGGAGGCAACTCACCGGGACCGCCGAAGGGGATAGAGCCGGGGTTGAGACCGGCGGCGATCGAAGGCGGGGACTGGACGTGGAGAACGACGATGAAGCCGGACTCCTTCGGAGAAGCGCCGTCTCCGGATCCAGCACCGGCACCTCGGAGGCGGAGGTTGTCGAGCGCCCAGCGGAGGGCGTTCATGCTCTCCTCGCTGCCGTCGACAGCAACCACGACGCAGCCGAGGTTGCCGGTCGCCATGGCCCACGAAAGCCGGAGAGCAGGCGAGAGTGAACGACGCAGCGGAAGGTGGCGTGGCGAAGGAAGCAGTTGCCTTCAACCGTTTGGCCTGCGGAAGACGAAGCGGAGTGGCGGTGGGCTTCGGCGTCCTCTCGTGAAGACGAGGAGTCATCAGAAGAAATCGAGCAGGTCAATTATCGAGCAGTGGGGATCACGTTGATCGGATTGGACCAGGCTAATGGGCCTTATTATTGGGTTTAACCCAACCGCATGGACCATCAACCCGGATCGACTGAAAGCTACGTAAAATTAGGATTCCAAGACCCGACCCGACCGATCCGATCGTACAGACGGCACAACACATGCCTCGCAAAAAAGTCACGGATCCAGCGTGGATCCGCGTCGGGGATTCGTTGAGTTTGGTGAAATCATCCACCGGCCGTCGATCCTCATAATTTATATTTCTCACAAAAACATCTGACCGTCCAAACGCACCGTCAGTCCCACGCGCACCTTCGGCGTCGAAGGCGTCGGTCATCGGACGGCTGTGACATGAAGGCCCGCAGTTAGCGGGTCGCAGCGGGCGGATGAAACTGCTGCGTCGTCAACGGAGATACCCGGACTCCTTTTTTTCGGGTTCTTTTCTCGTCCTCGGAGCGGGGTCCATGGATCTTATCCCGTGACAAGGAAGGTATAGATGAGGTCTTCCGGGAATAAATTGTGGCCGGGGCAATTCTCGATTCGTCCGAGAGCTAAAGAAGAAAAAAAACAAAGGGGGGAAGAGGAGGAGGAATTCCATTCCGCTCCCCTCCGTTTACCGAACGCGCACGCTGAGGTTGGTGCACGTTCGTCTGCTGCCGCGGAACAATTTAACTCTTAACCTGATCTCCTGCAACGGGCCTTTTATTTTTTCCATTTTAAACATAAAGGAAAACTTTATGTTTTGTTTCTCAATTAATCCACGTCGTCCGCGGTCTTCGTATTCCATACGTGCGCCTCGTTCCTTCGAATCAACGTTTAATTAAATCCGTCGATGTCTTTTCCACGGGCCATAATTTGAAATATCAAAATTAATCATCATAAAAATATTATTTTTTAAGAAAAATTTCAAGCCGATCATAATATGGTAAAATTAGTTTAATTATTTATTATTACTGTTGCTGCCGCTGTTGTTGTTCTGTGACGCTCTCTTAATGGCTCATAAAAACGCACCCCGACACACCGTCTCACTTTTACTCTCTTTGGCCCTCTCGCTTTCGCAGGCGATCTCAGCGAAGCTTCCTATCGTGCTCCAGCGGCGGCGAGTGGAATTGGGGATCGTCGACCGAGGGTCCGGCGAACTGACTCTCGGGTCGTCGGTTGCGAAGCGACCAGCCGGGTGGCGGATCTATGAGCGGAGTTCAGCGTGGCAGAGGAGGTCGGATATCGGGAGCTGCCTGCCGGCGAGCGGCGGCGGATAGATGCGGCTTTACGGTGATTTAGGACTCTCCGGAGCGGCTGCGCTTGCGTTCCTATTCTTTGGCCCGTTGATCGTCTTCGTGGTCCGCCGGAGATGGCGCCTTGCCGCGGCGAGGCAGGCGGAGGTCCGGCGGCTGGCGCTCCTCGCGGCGCAGGAGGCCGCGCAGGCGGAGAGGGAGGCCTTGGAAGCCTACGCGGCTGCGGCTGTTTCTTCGGTTTATGAAGATGTTGAGAAGGAGTCCCTGGCGAGGCCCGAATGCCCCGTGTGTTTCAAGCCCGCCACGGCGAGGTGTTCCCGATGCAAGGCCATCAGATACTGGTGGGTACATACGAAGTCTTTGCTATGCTCTCTCTTGTTGGATGCAATCCTGTGATTATTATTCAAGTTTTGGTTTTTATTTTTCTGTGATTCAATTTCTGGCTGAAAATTGGGTTGAGTTAATTTTAGGGTCCCAGTGTTGGTTTTTTGGGACTATTTTAGTAAAAAAGAGAGGCCCCAGACTATGAATCTGAAACGACTCCACTGTTTTTTAAAACTTATTTTTGACTTTTGAATTCTTTGTTTAACCTTGATCCAAGTGGTGTCTAAAACTAATAACTTAATGGTTGAATAAAATTCTAGCACTACGTAGCTGTGATAGAAAAGATCTTAGTCCAATGTAGCCAATTAAACCAATTTCATAACAGATGTTGGTCAATCCGAGCACACCATATTTCTTTCTTGGCTGGAGAAGATAGATAAATGTTTTTGTTTTTATTTCTTTAGTTTTTAATACTTGAAAACCTAATATGCTTGATCTGTTCATTTAGTAGAAGATAATTGTTGCGATCATTTAAGTGATTGGGGAAGACAAAGGAGTATTGAGCTCTCCATCAAGTTTGTTGTAAGATGAATATCTTTTTGAAGTTAATGTGCCTTGTAATGCCCTATGTTGGAATACTACGAAAGAATTAAAGAACCTAATGCACTTGAAGAAATTTCTGTCTTAGCTAAAAACACCGTTTTGAATTTGTTCTACCTATTTCTGTAATGGGACATGTTGATATAAAAGTTGAAGAATTTTACACGTCAAGATGTTTGACCTAAGCTTCTTGAACTTTTTTGCTTGCGTGCTGCATTCCATGTCAGCACTGCTTTGTTTCTCTGCCAAATCCATCTATATATGTACATATAGTCTTGCCTATACGTGTTTTCAAATAGGTGTTTGTTTCAAAAATGTTTTCGTAGGTGTTGTGATTATTTTGTATTTTCCTTTGGCAACTATTTATCACCTTGGTAATCAATTTTCCTAAAAGCCTAAGCTGGTAGAAAAGGGCCTCAATACGTGAACTATTGTGCGGTGGCAACATGCTCGAGCTTACAAATATAAATTATGGAAAATTTCTTCAGCAAGATCTCTACCGAAGACCTTTTTGCTTTTATATCAATTGAATTTGATTGGTCTCTAATTTTCTTAAAATCCTAATCTGTTGATTCTGTTCCTTTATATTATATTCTCATCATCCTAATTTGCTTTGATATCAACTGTTAGGCGTTGTTTGAATGCTATCAATAAATAATCTCACATTTCGCATTGGTAAAGGAGGTCTAGGAACCATGACTAATCTAAGACTCCTATTTACCTGGTAACACTATTTGCATGATGGCATCATAACATTTGAATGAAGTTGTGTTAGTGGATCCACAAAGCCTAAGCATAAAATAACCATATTATATATTGGCACCAACCTCTTTCTCATGCTGCCTTTGCGATGATTTCTTTGTTGCTTCTTCAAGAGAAAATTTTGGTCCTGTTTGGGCACATGACCAGCGCCTATAAAAATCTAAAGTGACTGAAAACACTGTTTAACAAGGGATGATCCTTCTGAGTTTTCTACAGTAATTTCCTTATTTTCTATCAGATCTTGGCTTTGTTTTCTGCTGCAAGTAACTTTCCAAAGATTTTACTTTTGGAATAAGTAAAGAGTAAGTAAGGAATGAACTTAATCACGAATCCATTTAAATAATGATTCAAAATGTGTATCCTGAGTAGAGGATAACTTATTTATTTGTTTTTGCATGAAAAATTTATTACTTAGCCAGGTCTTAGTTTTAGACTTTTCATGATTTAGTGAATCCTTAAATATGACTGGCGTTGATCTCCAACAATCTTGAACCGCATTACATTTTCATATATATATATATATATATGTATGTATGTATGTATGTATGTATGTATGTATGTATGTATTTATAATGTGTGTGCGTGTACAATTTCTTTTTTTTATTTTAAAAAAAAGATTATAGTGTGTATTCTCATAGTGCTTCTTTTCCCTTTCTCATTGCAGCTCTGGAAGATGTCAGATTATTCATTGGAGGCAGGGCCACAAGGCTGAATGCCATCCTCCACCTGTTAATCATAACTATAATGCTGAATCAAATTTATCTGGTTTGAAGGGCTTGCAACTTGAGCAGTTAACTGAAAAGAGTTTAGATAATGGAGAGGATCTAGCTACAGCAGAACTTGCAACATTACTTGAGAGGCCTGCTGCATCTGAATCCACACATTCTCCTAATGGTAATAATAATGGATATGAACATGAAGAAAACAGTTCCAAAGACATTTCTGGAAAGGAAAGTTCGTTTGGTTCACAACCTTTGCTATCAATATCTAGCCACTCAACAATTTCTCATAGTATCCGTTCTCCTGAAAATTCTTCTTCTGATAACAAGCAACTTCTACAACATGATGGTGGGCTAGGAGAATATGCAGCTGCTGTTACTCCTACTGTCCTTCAAACGGAACCTGGTACTACTAGCAGTGCAAATTCTAATCCACTGCCCCCTCATGAGTTTGCTAGATCCAATTCTTTGGCTAATAACACTTCTTGGTCAAGTATCTTAAAGAAGGCATCCGTATCTGAAACAGAGGCAGACCAGTCCCTCAGTGGAGCATCTTCCAAAGTAGCATCTTCGTCTCTTGATCATGCAAGTTCTGAACACTTTACAGATGAAAATCAGATTGCTTCTCTTCAGAGAATTGGAAATGAGATTCAATCAAGTATGTCTCCATCAACTGAAGGTTCTTTGCATGCATCTTCTTTCCCAGGGGCTAAATTTCAGTCACAGCAAAATGGCAAAATTTCAAAACATGGAGCATCAGCATCAGGGATGGCTAATAGGATAAGCACTGAAATAAAGTCCCTGAAGTCCATACCTTCAAGATTCTCAACGTCTGCTGATCTACTCTCAACTAATGGTGGTTCTCAGTCTGGTGTATCTTATAAATCTTTGATGACTGATAATGTTCCTAGGGGACCTATGGTTTCACATTATACTCCTGGTTCTGTAGCAAATGGTTTGCCATCATCTGTGAAAAGAGTCAAGGAGTTCTCATCTTCAAAGAGGCACTATTCAGAATTGGTAAGTATATATTTTTTAATAGATGAAAGCATACACTGAGAAGCGTTTGCTTGCTTGTACATACCATCTGCGGGTAAGTTGCTTAATACCTTCTTATTTAACTTTTGCAGATGCTTTTCCCATATGACCATTTTATCAAACTATACAACTCGAACAAGATTGAATTGCGTCCATGTGGTCTTATTAACTGCGGAAATAGGTAAAAACATTTGCTATTCTACTTGAATTCTAATTAGGGCATAAGTTTACTCATATGATGTCATCAAATAGGAGACATTATTATCACCTAACTTGCAGTCATGTCTAGGTTGTTATGTAGTCATTGTATATGATGGAGACAATTTAGATGGGTTGTAACCATCCACCATGTGTGTTTCTTGCTGTCATTGCAGCTTGTTGCTATGTAGCTGAAGTTATAACGTTAGTTTCTCTAGTGAAGCATAATAAATTTGTCTCTGATTATGCAGTTTCACTACTGAACAATCCTTCTACCCTTTACCCTGATCTGCCTGATCTAGAAGTAGAGGGCTAAGAGCAAGAACTTTTCATGATATCACTTAATTTGTTTGGAGTCTTTTTGGGATTCTACATCATGCTGAATTATATTTTATTAATAAACTCTAGCAACCTAATGAGAAGCAAGTATTTCTCAGCTAGCTAGAACAGTAAGGCTCAACACTAAAATTTGTATGTTTGAGGCCCATGGAAAAAAAAGAAAAAACTTTGGCAACCTAACATTTCTGCATATAATATTTGGTATGAACCACTGTGTCCTAATATCTAGTCATATGCTTTTAGGCTTCTGAAAACTGATAGAATTGAAAATATTTCTTCATTGTTCAATAGCTTGTGGTCTATGTGGATATTGCATATCTGAATGACTGTGATAGTTCTTGATCTTGTGATATGGTGGATCCATGCATCCTTTTGGTTTGCATATGAATTCCTCAACCATTAAAATTTGAATGCATTAACTTTTCCTCTCATGTTCATTTTTTGGTATGCTTTTCTTAAGAATATTCGTTTGTTGATTGCAGCTGTTATGCTAATGTTGTCCTCCAGTGTTTGACATTTACACGACCATTGACTGCATATTTCCTTGAAGATTTTCATTTCAAAATATGTAAGTTTATCCTCTATTCTACTTTGTCGTTTAGGTTTTTATTGTTTGTCAGAAAAACATTTAAAAATATTCTTCTAGGTACAAAGCAAGAGTGGTGTTTTACATGTGAACTTGGAAATATTGTGAGGAATACAAAGGAAGGGAGATCTCCTTTGTCCCCCATAGGGATTCTCTCTCATTTACATAACATTGGAAGTAACTTTGGCCATGGGCAGGAGGAGGATGCTCATGAATTTTTAAGGTGAGTTTGAACAGGAGACATCCTATACACTCGCATTCTTATTATTTTCTTTATCTGGTCATCATACTGAAGCCAATAAGATGGTGCATCTGTAAATTGTATGTTCATAATTTTTTCCCTTTAACATGCTTAGCATGTTCATCCCTGCATGTACGTACTATTTAGTTGAGGAATCTGGATTATCAAACAGTGACTTGGGGTGACCAACTGGGAATTGGTTTGGGCTCATGTGCTTTCTTTATATCTCTTTATTTTATGAGAACAGAAAATGCAGTAGACTTGTTACTATATAAAGTTGTAAGTGTGTGTTTGTGTCAAGGATCAAATCTTTGAGATGTTGAATATTTTTCATGGATTGTATTGCACTGTGACACTTCACCACACATTGGGCATAAAACAAATTGTTACATGTTGGCCATGCATAATTGTATATTATTTTTCCGTTCAGTATTTCACTGTTGAGTTTGGCTAGTGCACTTTGTTTCAGTTATGTAGTGCTCAGAACTGTTTCATGTTGGTTGATATTCTAAAATAGGTCAAAATATAATGTGTTCTATGCATCATTAAACCGGATTATGTGCAGCTCTATAAAAAAATTATTAGGATTTTTTTATTGGGTGAGTTTGCTACTGGTGTTGATAGTGAAAAGGAATATTTACTATCAAATGTTCTCTGTCAGGTACGCCATCGATGCTATGCAATCTGTTTGCTTAAAGGAAGCTGGAGCTAAACCAGGTGGTATATTAGCAGAAGAGACAACGCTCATACAGCAAATATTTGGTGGCTACCTGAAATCAAAGGTATTAGTTCATTAACTTGCTGAAAAGATCAAGCGCTAACTAGGAATGTTGATCTCGTGATTGTAGCTAGCTAGAAATGCTAAGGGTTGATTATAAATGAATGCAGATAAGGTGTAATAAATGTAAGGGCAAGTCTGAGCGTTGTGAACGAATGATGGATCTCACTGTTGGAATAGATGGAGACATTGCTACCCTTCATGAAGCACTTTCTCGGTTTACCTCTATAGAAGTTTTGGATGGGGAGAACAAATATGAGTGCGGCAGGTTGGTTTTTTCATGTTTTTGATTGTTGAAATGGCATAGACAATTTTTGTATCACCAGTATTTAGATTGTAGGATTAAATTTTCCTTCATTTTATGGATCTTGATTGCTTCTATTGCATATCTACAAGAAAATTCAGAAACTACCACATTATGGAAATCTGTTTTCTGGAGGAAAGTAAAGTGAGAGGATCAGGGAAAATCTTCAGCAGAGTCATTGCATATAGTGCTTAGTATTATAATATTCAAGATTGATTATTCTTGTTTTTTTCCCTCTGAAAAAGCCTGACGTGCTATCTTGGCCTGGTTTCTTATCTTTGTGAATCTTTTACGATGTGGTTTTTATTTCCAGATGCAAGTCTTATGAGCGAGCAAGAAAGAGATTGACAATATTGGAGGCACCCAATGTCCTGACAATCGTCCTGAAAAGATTTCAGGTAATTGCTCATAAGCAACATATTCTAATTCTGTTCAGGATTCGAATTTGGTACACTTAGAATTGATCTTCCTTGTCATTCATTTAGCTTTTAATCTTGTTTACATTATGTTCCCCTAGTGAATTTTGTTGCTTATTTTTTCTGGCTGATTATTTTTGCAGTCTGGTAAATTTGGAAAACTCAACAAAGCTGTCCAGTTCCCTGAGCACCTTGATCTAGGTGCCTACATGAGTGGTGATGACAAATCCCCTGTTTATGGGCTTTATGCTGTAATTGTTCACATAGATGTCATGAATGCTTCCTTTTCTGGTCACTACGTATGCTATGTGAAGGACACAGAGGGCAAGTGGTACAAGATCGATGATAGTAAGGTACCATCCTCAAACAATTTTTGCCTAATTAACTGGCCTACTCAAGATGATGCATAGAATTCTTTTGCTTTGAAAGGAGATGATGCATAGACTTTATTTAGAGTTTTCTATAGTATTCTGGGGAACTTTCTAATATCTGATTCAGAACCACCTTAGTTATATTTTAACAGGCTACCTAAAATGAGGAAGATTGATATACTCGATAATGTCCTCAGTATTTTGTTTTCAAACCTGTCCTGTGCCTCACTCATGCATCATACAATCATGATTTCAAATTGCATGCTCAATACCTTTGTTTTATTTGATCTTCCACCTGATGTAGTCTATCTCTGATACCTTAAATAGAATAACCGAATATATCCAACTAATCTCATGGTAAATTATGTGTACTGCTTGTATATGACCTTGATGTAAATTCTCTATTTTGACAGGTAAAACCTGTGGAGCTTGAGAAGGTCCTGTCGCAAAGTGCATATATGCTTCTTTATTCCAGGTCAGTCAAACGTAGAGTTGTTTGTTGTTTTATTTGATTTTTCATGGACACTTAGTGAACCGACATATCAAATTTAGGTTCTCACCACGTGCTCCAAGCTCAGTCCGAAAAGCAATGACTCATGATTTTGCACAAGCAAGGAGGATTCGGAGGCCTGGTGGTGGTTCATCTTTTGCTTCCATCCACCGGCGGGTGGATGACCTTTCAAATTTTCACACACTGGACCTTTCCAATGGAAGGCCTCGTTTTCCTCTGAATGATTCTTCCAGCGACAGTTCTTCGCTCTTCGATGAAGGTTCTTCCTCTATCAGCACAGAGAGCACAAAGGACTCAACAAGTACCGAAGACTGCTGGGAACAAGACTATGCCAACCTGAACAGCCCCCTGCAAGATTCTGACGGATTCATTCATTCTCCTGTGAGCTCTGGGCATCTATCAAGAGCGGTCTTAAATGGATCATCAATGACAGACTTCAGACTGAATCCTAGTTACTCGAGCAGGGAAATTGATCAGTTGGAGGTAGAAGGGAGCCGCTCGTTTTTGTTTCCTGACAAAAGTGAACATTGTAGACAATTAACAGGACAAAACAAAACTAGAAATGTAGACACTGACTGTTTTAGCCCAAATGAGGTGAACTCTAGTGTATTATTGAGAGGACCAAGTAGGGAACGAACTGCCCGAACATTTTATTGATCTGTTTGGGAATTGTAGAGAAATTACACAGGTTGTATTAATTGCCCAGTGCAAAAGGAAAATAGATAGTAGGTTTTTTGTTTTTTTACCCTTTTTGCTCTCTCCTCGTGGGTGAACAGCAATCAAATGATATGAAAGGAAGAATAGATTCTTTAAATGTTTGAGTTGGTGTTGCTATAGCATCTTAAAAACGATCTCAAAAATCTCAAATGTGAAAGATATGAAGCCTACTCGCAAGAGGAGGCAGGCGGCCATTGGTTCATCCAAGATTGGTGTAAGATTGTTCTTTACGAAGCAACTACAGAGGGTTAGCTTGTCCTGTATTCCAGCTGGTCTCTGGAAAAAGCCATTGGCCATCTGTACACGGATGATGCATCATTCCAAGTCTTGAAGTTGATGTTACAAAACCGTTATCATTACACAGTGAAGGAAGGTAACGATGACTTGGGAGGGGCCACCGCAGTGGTGCAATGCTCATGCTGTCGTATCCTGCATTCCCCACTTGGTTAATGCGAGGACCAAGCAAGCACATGGTTTTAGAAGATTCAACACTATTCCTCCACCATCTCACTGCTCCACTGATTCGTAGGCATATCTGAACCTTGCAGCAAGCACGAACTCCTCCTCTAGACTTTTAAGTATCACATCTTGGCACTGAAACACACATTTAACCCTCTCTAAATATATGATATCTGACAGTCATGAGGGTTTCAATTTAGGAGAAAAACCAGCACAGCAATCTCCTTCATCATTCGGCTAAGGCTTCTCAGTACCGCTTGACTTCTTCAAACGGTGGAGATCCCTTTAGGCTGCCGATCCGTGCTCCTCAACATTTGAGATTAGTCTTCGATTTTATCTGGAAGGCTTCACCTCCGATCGAGGGAAGTGGGTGCTTCCTTCCTCAATTGATGCAGTGGGCTGCATCCAATTCGGCTCCCCTCGGCGTTCTTCAATGCTCCTATTCTTCATCCTTATCTCTGAGAGATCAAGACGTGATCTCCTATTGGTTTGGATCGAGGGTTAATTAGTCCAACCCGAGCGCACACGAGTTGACGTTCAAGTCTTCAGTGAATCTTCTCCTTATATTAGCACGTGTGCTGACCTAGCTTAACTAGGTCAATGATCTTCTATGGATCAAAGTGATTTCATCTTAGAATCTTTTTACCTGTCTTAACTCAAATATTACTCATGCTTGACTTGGGTCTTAGAATAGCTAAAGTCTTCTGAGATGCATGCCTCTTAGAGCCTCTTGATGGACTTTGAGGTGAGCGAGCGGGCGAGCGGGACATCGATGACATTCAACGGATAGAAAGAGGATGTTGATATATCAAATTGGCCGGCCGGCCCCACGTACAATATTATTATTATTATTATTACTACTTCTACTGTTCAATGCTGACCAGCTTCTTCAATTAATGCCCTCACCGTCGCTCTATTAATCCCTCACGTTCTAATTGCTTTTTAATTTCTTTTATATTCTGCTGCTATAATTTACCTTAAAATTGATAAAACATTCGCATCCTATTCATCCGACCTAAAATAGGTGACAGAAAGTTTAAGTATGCATAATACTTAGATTTAAAATCATAAAGAGGTAGAATAAACCTCGGACTGATAAGATCGATTTAATATAAAGTCTAATTAGCCATAGAGGAGCAATCAATGATGCTTCTTACAATAAATTCAGTAATATCAATAATAAAATATTAAAAACATGTAGATCATTCTCGTATATAAATCTAATACCTTTAATATTAAAATAAATGAGGTAATTAGTAATTAAGAAAAAAGAATCATTGAGTATGATTATAATAAGAGAGTTGAGTGACTAATCGCCCGATCTATGTACTATAACGATTTCTTATTTTATTATTTATTATTTACAAAGTTTTACGATCAAATCTTAGAGTACTTAAGGTAGATTAGTAGTCTCTAATGTTAAGTTGGATAATCATATTAATAGTGTGATTTTATTGGATGAGAAGGAGAATGAGACAGTGAGTAGTTAATTCTTTGAATTAAGGGAGTTGACTGATGTGCCAAGGTCAATGTTAATCCGTTTTTAATGTACAACCATTACTGTCCACCGGTAGGTGAGTTTTAGTTTATCTTCAACTGCCCGCTTTTATGCACACCATGAAGTATTAAAGAAATCAACCATCCATTTCTCCGATTAATATATATATATATATATATATATTAACTTACCGATAAAATATAATAACATTAATTAATTTATAAATATCCAAACTCCATTAACCTTCGTAAGATTTTTATTAACATTTTATTTATAGTCACGGGCATAACCTACAAACTCCTCTGTTTATTTTATTGTCTCATACGATCACGGGTACAAAGTACACACTTCTCTAGTTAGAATCATAATATTTTATATATGAAATTATAATTTTAATATTTAATAAATTTTAGAAAATATATATAATTATGATCACGTGTACTCGGTAGAAATAATAGTTTTAATTAAAAAAAATAATATAATATTAACGTAAAAATCATATGCTGAGAATTAACCTATTTTTAATAAATTATTATAGTATATTATTAGTATTAATATATTAAAATATATTGATATGGTTCACAAGCAATAGATTATTTAAGTTAAATGTATATGGTTATCTTATTGTAGAGTCTAATAAAAAGTGGGTAAACTTTTTTTTTTTCTCGGTGGTGGTAAAATTTTAGTCCGTAGATTTTACATCGTGTTTTTTTTTTTTTTTACCCCTCTCGGGCCCCAATTGCAATCCCCGGGTGGACAGACAACCTCCAGCTAGCGCGCGGTCAGATACGGCGGCCGGCTGTTGGTGGCGCATGGAAACGACGACTCTTGACGCCTCCGCACATGCGCATGCCCACGCCCAGCCCACGCCACGCCACGCCACGCCTCGGCGCGCGTTCGTAATTCTACGCCCTGCCTCCTCCTTCCATCGCCTTTGATTTTTTGTTTTTGCCTTGCCAGCCCACCGATTCTTCTATCAATGCAGCGCCCCGGTCGACGTCGACGTCCTCCTCCTCCCACTTGACGAGCGAGCGAGACCAGAAGACGCCGCCGCCGCCGCCGCAGTTGAAAGGCCCCCCCTTTCTACTACTTTCCATGGCTCATCGTCTCGGCGGTGGGGCGCAGATTAATCTGATCCCACGTATCGATGTTGTCCGGTCCGCCCACGTACATAAACAAGGACTGATGGCATGGCGAGAGACCCCGATCGATAATTGCACTCTGCCGCCCCCGCTGTTCCTGTCGACAGCCATTTGCTCTTGTCGTTGTTTTCAGTTCCTGATTCTTCCTTCTCTCTCTCGCTCTCTCTGCTCCACTGCAGACGAGTGAGGGAATGACGGCGAGGCGATTGATTCTACTGTTTAATCTGTTGGACTGATGATATATATATATACATAGGAGGAGGAGGAGGAGGAGGAGGTTGGGGCTGATAGTTAAGATATATAAACTTAACAGCAGGCAGGGAGTTGAAGCTCCAGATCGTATCGGTAAAGCGTTAGATTTTGTTTTGTTTTCCTTTAAAAGCGGCAATATGCATAACAACCATGGATGAATATGATGAGAGAGCGAGATTTAATTGGCTTCCTCCAACGAAAATTTAGGTGTTTTTGAAAGATAAGCAAGCGGCGTGGGATATTTTTGCTGCTGGAGAAGTTTTGGGATGGTTATAAAAGAGAGGCTCGCTAATGGACAAAACATAAAGAAAAGCCACCTTGCGGCTCCCTCGTCTTTATCCTTTTCCCCTTGGAAGCTCTCGTTGCACATCTGCGTCCGCTCTCTTCTTCTTCTTCTTCATCTTCTTCTTCTTCTCTCTCCTTTTTTTCTCAATTGTCAAAAGAGAAAAAAAGTCTACAGACAAAGAAGGGAAGGCGGTGAGAAAGCTCCGAGTAAAGAGAGACTTCACCAACCATCTTCCTTCTTCTCGCCCTTTCCCCAATCTCCTCCTCCTCATCTTCTTCTTCTTCTTCGTCGTCATCATCATCTTCTCCCCATATATCCATGTCTTCTGCATAAGTTTGCTTCTTTGATCCGGTTTCCAGACCTGGCTGACCCGCTCCTTTCTCCGCCCATCAATCAAGCTTGTTAGCATCCATCGCCTGCAAACAAACAACTCCTCACCACCATCATCAGCATCGTCTTCTCGTTCCCATACTATTCAGCATTAAAAAAAAGGGTTTCTTGATCAGGTCTGCTGTTTCCCTATCTATAGTTTTATGTTCTCCGCTACGGTCGCCGGCAGCATGAAGGACAAGCTCTTCCCCATCCATTATATCCAGCAACACCAGCAGCAGCAGCAGCTCTCCGACGAGGTCGACAGCAGCAGGAGCAGCGGGGAGAACAAGCGGCCGAATCTGGACGAGCCCAAAGAGCGGACGGGCGGAGACGGGTCGACCATCGAGGTGGCGAAGCGGCCGCGGGGACGACCGCCGGGGTCGAAGAACAAGCCCAAGCTCCCCGTGGTGATTACCAGGGAGACGGAGCAGTCGGCCACGATGCGCCCGCACGTCCTCGAGATCCCCTCAGGGCACGACGTGGTCGACTCGCTCGCGAGGTTCTCCCGCCGGCGAAACCTCGGCATCTGCGTCATATCGGGCACCGGCTCCGTCGCCAACGTCACCCTCCGCCAGCCGCACCTCGGTGGGTTCTCGCCGCCGCCTGCCGGGGCGCCGTCCACGATCATGTTCCGCGGCCGGTTCGAGATCCTGTCCCTCTCGGCCACGTTCCTCCCTCCGGCGATGGCGGCGCTGTCCCCCGCCTCCGCTGCTGGCGGTCTCTCGATCTCCCTCGCCGGGCCGCAGGGGCAGGTGGTGGGGGGCGCGGTGGCGGGGCCGCTGGTGGTCGCGGATACGGTTGTGATCGTAGCGGCGGCCTTCTCCAATCCGACCTTCCACCGCCTCCCCGTCGAGGATGACGTCTCGGTATCCGTCTCGGTCTCCGGCAGCGGCGGCGGAGCCGGGGGCGGTGACATGGAGGAGCACGAGCAGCACATGTACAGCCAGCAGCACCAGCATCAGCATCATCACCACCAAGAGCATCATCACCGGCGCCACCACCAAGGGCAGGCGAGCGCGGCCTCATCTTCGATGGTGGGAGCGTCATCAGGCATGTCCATCTACGGCAGCCACGGCCCGTCGGACGTCCTCTGGGCGCCCACCGCCCGCCCGCCACAGCCTCCGCCCTTCTGAAGCTCTTCTTCCTTTACCATCTCAATCAAAATATGTACTCGATCTTTTTCTCGTAATTTCCGCTAGTTGGAATACATTACGTCCTCCCTCCTTCGTTTTCGACTCAGTTGTTAGGAAATTAGCTCCTTTTTCGTTCGCCATAGTTGTTACAAATCGTAGTGTGTTCAAGCAAAAGAGTAATGGGCACCGATCTTTCTTTCTCTAGCTTGGCATTTACATATAATTTCCTCCATTTATTTTTCTAGCTTGCTGTGTCACTTCACTTCTCTCTCATTCATTAAATTACACAGCAGGCTTTCTGTTATCTGTAGATTGCGATTGGCTTCGTAGCAGCATCTGGTGACATTTGAGCCCGCAAAGTTCAATGGAGCATTCAATGTGCAGCTGCACATCTCAGTTCAAAATGGCATGGTTCTGGGGATGACTAATTAAAGAATGCCTGGGATGATGGATGAAGCAAGAACAGATAGATAGAGAGAAAGAGAGAGGAGATGGCTTCAGAATTGGGATATATAGAAGAAGGTCACACCTTCCGCTGTGGGCATTTTAGGGGACAATTGGGTGCTCGTCGCTTGCGCTCTATTCGGATTTGATGATTAAAACCAAAAGCAAGCAAGCAAGCAACAGTGTAGGAGGGAAGGGAGGGTGTGCAGGTCTAGGGGTGTTTGAATGAATGGCTAGGGTTTCTTCTCCAGGGTGGGGGTGGGGGTGGGCAGAGCAGTACAGACCATGGAGATACGCACGCGATCTGTTCCTCAGCAGCTGGATCTCCCTTTTATCTGTTTCTCTCTCGTTTCAGTCCACTGTATCTTCCTTCTCTGTCAACAGTACACCTCTCTCTCTCTCTCTCCCTCCCTAATGAATCTTTGGAGCGAGCAAGCAAGAGGGGAAGCAAGTGTGTGCTCACTTTTTGACTTGAATTATTTAGATTAGAGCGGTGGATGGGGGGCTTTAGCCTTGGGGAAGAAAGGTGGGTGCGGTGCCTTAAAAGCAGCAAACATCAAAGAGAGAGAGAGAGAGAGAGTATAGCAAGACAAAACAAAACCTACTTTCTTCTCAAGAAGTGGGAAGGTTGTACTTTGGTTATCTGAACATATCTATGAGGAAAGTAAAAGCTTTGAAGTGAAATCTCATTTATACTTTCTCTCTCTCTCTCTCTCTCTCGGCTCAAGTGGGTATTGAATGGATTCAATTGCTTAATGTTTCAGCAGTGGGTAGTGTGAAAGAAAGAAGTCTCTCCAGCTGCTGCTGGTGCTGCTGCTGCAAGTGCAGAGAGCGAGCGAGCCAAGCAAGAGGAGCTTGCATGTGTGGCAGAGGCATGCATGGCTGGCTTTGATTCCAAGCTCTCTCCAGCTCTCCAGTCTCTGAGAGCTAACAGCCTTCCCCCGTGTAAAGGAAGGAAGGAAGGAAGGTGAAGAGGAAGGGGAGGGCGAAGGAAAGGGAAAGTAGAAGAGAAGAGGCAGTCTCTGTGTGTGTTTGTGAGGTGGCACACAGATGGATCCCACATGTAGCCTATTTTTTTTCCTCTCCTATTCCTTTCTCCCCATGACCATGAGGAAGAGGAACTGGTCGAGTCAGAGATGAGCGAGGTGGATTGCCATGATGGCACTTGCCAAAGTTAGGATCAGATGCGGTTTTGCCATTTCTGTTGCTGGGATTGGAAAGATGACAAAGTTCTTGCTTGGGATACACCCACATATATATACAGTTCAGGGGGGGAACAAAGACCATCCTAATTTAGAAGAAACAGTACAGACTTCTTTTTTTGATACTTTTAAATTTCTTCATACTGCACTTAATTATTTTTAAAATAATAAAATATTATTTTCTATATTTTAAAATTATAATGAATATTTTTTTAATTTAAAAACTTTATAAGGATATGGTATTTATTATAATTAACCTGCACGTATGTACGCTCATGCATCATTTGCTAATTAAATGAAGGGTTTTTAATGGGAGAAGTCCCTGGGGAAAAGCTGGATCCGTGAATCAAACATAACGTCGATGTGATTATTTGAACAAATTCGATCCCCTCGTCCTTTTTATCTAAGTCGCAATTGATTCAGGTATTTCACTTTAAAATGCTGGCAAACAAAAAAAGAAAAGAAGAAGAAGTCAGTTACCTGATGCTGTTGATGTGATTACTTCCACTTAGCTCCAATTCTCTCCCTGAATGATCCAAAATATTTCAAATCTTTTGGCTATATATATATAAATAAATTGCAAGCTTAACTGCAACCATTCACGGATGTGAGAGAAAGGAGGAGATGAAGAAAAAGAAGAAGAGAGAGTTGAATATTCTTGTGCGGTCTCATCATCAAATCACGACGTCTTCAGGAGCAACCGGCCGGCCTCGGCCTCAAGCGCGTATAACCTGTCGATCAATCGTCACGCTCTTTGCGGGTGCCGTCGGATAATGCATATCCCATCCTCTCCCGATACATTAAAACCCTAATTTAACCCCCGAACACGACCGAGGCGGCCGGAGGAGACGACACGGATGGAGTTGGAATTGGAATTGGGAATTAATGGACAGTTTCGGAGTGGCCGAATCCAATGCCCCCCCCCCCCCCTCTCCTCTCCCCCTTTTTCTTTCTGCATCCCCACACCTTGTCGGGTGCTCTGAACCTGCCCCCGCCCTCCGCGATGACGATGGAGGAGGAGAAAGAGTCAAATGGAGGAGGGGCGAGCCGAATTGAATGCGTGAATGCACGTGCATCAGGTTAGGCGATCCACTGCTTGCGCCAGCCGCTGTCTACGTATCGATCATGAGGTTGATTTGATCTGAACGAGTAAGCCTCGGTCCGCAGGATCGAGCACTGCATCCGTCCGTCCCTCCTCGTCCCCCGTCAAGTTGGCTGCGGCCCCCGCGCGGGGTGGGGGGGGACGAGGCCAATCGCTAGCTGAAGGCAAAACTTGCCGGTGTAGGCCGCGGCCACTTGGAGGGTAGGGTGGTGTATGAGCACATGTGTGTGCTGTAATTTTCACAGCTCTGCATCTGCGTCGGCGTCGGCATTGGCCTGGTAAAATGAGAGCAGATGAGGAAGACTGTGGGCGTGGTGTGGCTTTCAGCTGCAGGATTCGGCGCTGCAATCCACGTTCTCTGCATATACTCGAGCGGACCACCTGCCGATAGTTCCTTCTCCCTTCCATAAACTAGAGCTTTTTGGACGGGCCGGCTGCTTTCGAGTTTCTTCGTCCCCACAAGGACTGATTTCTGCACCGAAACGAAGGACGGGTCGTCGTCGTCGTCCACCCGCTGGCCTCCCCCGCGTCATCTCCTGCTGTGCACCGAACATACGGCTACTTTTCCTGATGTAATAGCATTTGACAGTTTTGCTAGCAAAGCAAAAGGTAACGAGTCACTTCTACATCGGAGCAGTAAGGCTCACATTTCAGCACTCTCCCCCCTCTCTCTCTATAAATATGAATACAAATCCTTCGATACAGCATCAACCGAGCCGAGCGGCTCTCGGATGATTAATTAAGCCATTTGTTTTGCTTCGATCATGCAGCAAAAGGCTGCCAAACTTGTACTGTGTGCTGGACTCATGTTTAGAGACTTTCGGGTAATTGCACGACCGATGAAAAATGGCTCAAAAAAACATAATGGGCTTCTTTCTTTACCCTTCTAAATTCACTCCAACTAGTTCGGTAAGACATTAACAATTCAAATTTTGGAGAAATAGCTCAACAAATCATTTATGCAAAAAATAATATGTTAACCTATATATATATGTGATTTACAACTTGAATCTGAGTTTGACTACGCAATGTGAATGGTTATCACTGTGTCAATGGTCTTCCACCAACATATCAACAACAATCTAGCTAAAAATAAAACAATGAATCCATTCTTGTTTAGGCAGTCGCCATCTGCCTTTAATTTGCTCCAAGTCAAATGCTAAAAGAGTGGAATCAAACAGGAAGCTCTACCTCCCTATCCTTCAGAATCTCTTCGAAGACCATGGCCCCTCTGGAAAGAATCTTCTCCACTTGAGAACTCGATAAAATGAAATAAGAAATTCTGATGGGAATTGCTCCCAGTTTAATAATCTCGTACTGGGGAGTTAATGACCTCTCTTATCCAAAGGTGAAAAACTGTTTGAAACTTTTGCCCTCACAGCCAACGCAAAACAAGTGTAAGCTACAGTGGCGGCAACAATAAGCACCCCAATGTAGACGCACACCGTTGAAGCACAGACGTAAAGATACCTGTAAGCATTTTCAAACAAAGAAAAAGAAATTAGTTGCCTATGAAATGACGTTGAAAGAGAATATACCGAATGGGCTGATTTATTAAAACAGGCTGCATATGAAATGACGTTGCATATGATATTGCACAGAAGGACATGACCATGAGAAAAACTGGTGAAACTATATAGGCTGTACTTATTAAAATAGAAATTCGAACTAGATCGATTACCACATGCAAATAAGGGGCTTAGGTTAACAATTATTTCAACATGTATGAATGCACGATAACATATTAAGATGCAGTGATGCAATAGGACAACAGGCAATGTGACTGACGAAACTGCTTAATTGAAAGAAATGCCATTATGACTAGAATACCATTAAAACCACATTTGATTTTATCTATATGTGACTGATCCTTGATACGACTTGATAGGAAGAGATAAGTACTTTGATAGGAAGAATCAACAAATTCATCCACCTCATGTGGTATGTCCGTGTACTTACTTGGGTGAGAAGACGCTCCAAACAAAAAGATGGTTTCTCATAAGCATCAATATGATAGTGAAAGCAACTAATACAATTGAATTTAAGACCAAGGGAACGAGACAAGGAAACCCAATCATCCAACGCAATGCATAGCTCCTTCCTGGATCATTTGCGAAAAGACTATCCATATCCTTTACAGAAATGTATATCAGCATGCTCAGAAATGATAAAATAGGTGCTGCATAGGTGATAATGAACATCAGAATCCCAGAAAGAATAGTGGAATGCTTTGAGATACCCTGTAGTAAAGAAAAATTACAAAAGCAGTTAGAAACAGCATAATTCCCCAAGGATCAAACAAATGAATAAAGATAGGAACTGCATGGTAAAGAGAACTTACAATAAATGCCCCAGCAACATCAATTGTAGCCAGACTGTTACTGTTGCCAAGACTAAAATGACCAGACATTCCTATGAAGTACATTGCAGCAACCTGCACATCAAAGCACATCAAATTATGCCGATGAAAGAGGGTCTATAATTAACTAAATTTTGAACTAATTATCTGGGGAAAATAAAATGCAGTACAAAAACTGACCTCGACCCATTGCTTGTGACTCAATTTGTAAGATGTAAAATAGATTATGCTGGCTATTTCTTGTATGCAAATCATCAACATTGGTATAGCATTTACTGGCTGCTGCAACAGTAGTTGTAGGAGACACCAAATAAACGTGAATGTGGTCCCAATCAAGTATATGCAATCTCTAGATCCCTGCAGAAAATAATAACCTTTTGTGCCCTTAGCTTGTGAACTTGATTTGAGATTGCTACCGATGCTGCTGTCAAGATCAACGGAAACAATCCATGGAGATACTAATAAAGTTAGGAGTACAACACTCCCAGAACAACTATAAAAGATCTGAGCTACTGAAGTGTCACTAGAGTCTAATGGTTTCATATTAGGGCTGTGGCTACCAATTATGTGCAGTAGGACTAGAAATCCAGACATAAAATATGTCATGCAAATTATGTGAACCAAGTATTTTGTTCGCCTTACAAGAGAAAATGCATATATACCCACTACCAGAAAACCAATAAGTGAAATTATCTGAAAAGACTTTATCTTAAAAGTACCAGCTTGCACCAGAAACTTTGATATATCAGGAAGATGAACCCAATTAACACCACCTTGATGCCAGCCTCTCAGTATTCTTCCTAAAATCAGAATGACAAGGACAGACAAAAGTTGACGATCCTTCAACAATTTTCTCAAGTTCGATGTTTGGTCATTGGTAATGTGGCCCCGTTCATTGTTTAAAATTGAACCTTGGAGAGTATGGTATTTTTCATGCTCCTCCATTTTCATCAAATCTGACTCAGGAATTTTCAGAAGGGATTTGATTGATGTTAAAAAATATATCAAATAGAGCGTTGATGTCATAAAATGCCAGGTATATTGTTCTTCCTCCACCATGGAACTTGCACCAAGACTAAGAACATGGATTAATATTCCAATAAGAGTATAAACTTCATCCGCCTGCCACCGTGGACTCAACCTTTTAGGCAGAAAACAGTATTTCCCTTGTGTAACACAAGCATTGAGCAACATAAGGAGAATGCTGAATAATAGAAGACATGAGATAATCATTATGGCAATTCCAGACAGAAGCAAGCTGACAGGCTTCTGCAAAAACATAAATTTTTATATTAATCATTTTTGCGATGCATTATGGATTCATAGAAAGAATTCAAATGATGCCCTAATTCCTGTTTCCACAAATGATAGCACTTGTGTAATATGCAATATATATTTATCAACCAAAAGAACAATAAATAAAATAGTTTGGACCGTCTTTAGATATGTACTGATGATACTTGAATATTTATGACTAACCATCTCATGCTAAAGAATTCCTATCAAGGAAATGTGACTTACAGCAGTAGCTCTGTGAGATAACCACTCACTTGCATTTCCTAGAAAATCATAATAAGAATGAATAGCAAAGGCAAGATCATCAGACGACTTTGACCTGCAAAAAGATATGACATTAAATAGTAATAAAATACATATAGTCAATACTATGAATATATACTAGTCAAAGTTTAGTTACGTTAAGTCAGAAGCCTGGTGAAGTAGCCAAATATTATGAGCCAATGTAGCTCTTGCAAATAAAAAACATAGATTTTCCTCTGTGCTGGCAATGGTTTGATTCGTTTGCAAATCCATTTCATCACTTGTACACCTCAAGTTCCCACAAAGTAGTCCAGGTGAATGTGCTTGCAATAATCTTAGCAACTGCCAAGCATTTAGTTGTAATGCTCGAAGCCTTTGCTCATCTGTCAACAATAGCCTAGAATTACAAACTTAGCCTGACAAAGCAAAGAAATAAAATCAGAAGGAAAAAAAACCACCTTATAGCATTCACCAATATAGAAAAGTGCCAAAATTACAGATCGTTTGTACTAAATCATTTTTGTGTCTGTATTGTTGTCGTTAAAAAACATTCAAACTTTACCCTATTAATCACTTGAACACATAACAAAGATGTACGTAGAAGGTCCCATTTGAATTTTATTTTCGTTCAATTTTTAGAAGCCTAAACACTTCAAAATTTGATCTAAATAGTCTATGAAATAAAAAACAATATAGGTATTCTAGAAAATAAATTTTAGACTTTAGATGTAAGTATCCTCTCGAGTTAAAAAATTAACTCTATAGAAGTTATATATATATTATTATAATAATAAAGCTACAGTATTAATTTATGAAATATATAATTAAGCTCATCAAATTATAACAAACAAAACTAAATTATACAGATACATTATAAAAATTTTTTTTGAAAGAGAGACATTATAAATACTAAGAATTCTAAAATATGAAAAGTACAGCAAAGTTAATAATGATGCTTGCTTAAAATCCTGTATGAAAACACATGTACTAATTTGGAGATTTCACGAATGATGGGATCACGGATTAAGAGGATACCTATCTTTCAAGAGCCATGAGTGTTTAGGAGTTCATAAAATTAGTGTACGTAAACAACGGATGTAAATGAGAAACAATCTTGACTTAAAAGGAGTTCATAAAATAATATTTTACACATTAATGAAGATTGCAATTTTGCTCCTCAACCAATCTTTGAATATATGATATGGCGTAGGTTAACTAGCTCCATTTTTTCCACTTAAAAGGAAGACATTTTTAGTTGTTAAAAAAACACATCTAGTGATGAGAAAACTGTTAAGTTAAACCACAAATAGGCAAGTGTTGGTTAACTCACAATAGTGCAGATGCACAAGAGACTGCAATGACAAATATTTTCTATTTTCTTACATCAAATATGCATTTTCAATATTTGAAATAAAAAGACCTGTTAAGGTGTCAAACATTCCCCTCAGCAGAACTCCTATGTTGTTATTTGGAATTGGCACTCCAAATAGAAGAGCCAAAGTTGAAGTGATATCCACCTGCATTAATTGAATAAAATTGTGTCATGCCAAGCAAAGTTTTCAAAAATTTGGACATTCTGAAAACATTCATGCCCTTCTTTCCTTCAGTGGGTTTGGGTTCCAGATGTCAGAATTAGGTATCAAAAGGGGGATTGCATTGGAAATGGTTAACAAACATGAAGTAGGTTCAATCTGTTGTGTTATTTAGCGAAGCTTTACACTTTTTTGACGTCACTTTAAATTAAATACTTTGTTTGAAAGGGCATCAAGGCAAATACTTGAGACAACTTCTATCAAATTATCTCAACAAAAAATGGCCCTTAAATGAGCAGCATGATGGTAGTGATGCTTGTTAGGGACTAGTCTCAATAGAAATAGGAATGTGAGAAATAAAATTTATTTAAATTTTATCATCTAGGAATTTATTTAATTTGGTTCTTAAGCTAGGAAGGAGAATTATATTAGCACTTATTAAATTGCATCATGAAATAAATAATAGGATATGTCATGTAAGAAATTTAAATGGAAAAATTGCACTACGAGATAATTGATCAGGATGTAATCTAATTCGTAAGTAATTTCAGGAACTGAGAAGTCTTCTTGGTCATCCTAGTAGAGAAAAAGGAGGGTGGATCCAGCAGGTGTGGAGAGAGATTGAGAGCAAGTTTCTTTCCTGTGCTACTAGGTCTTCTTCACATGTCTGGTCCATTTGGATGATGCAAGAGTTTTATTGCAGGATTTATTTTTGCTCGACCTATTATGAGAACTATCTTCCATGATTTTATTCAAATTTATTGACTTAGTATCCATGCTTTGATATTATGAATTCATGAAATATAAATAATTTATTTGATTAGTTTTTGAGTAAAAACATGATACTTATTTTATGAGGATAGTTGCCCTCACACCCCTTTACTATTCCTCAATTGCACTTACACCTCCTCTGAACTTTTAAACCTACATTTACACCCTCTCACTTTCATTTTACTGATATGACATTATTTTTTAATAATAATTTTTATCATATAAGATGTTATGTTATCTCTATTTTATACTATGATGATCTGATGATGATATGGCAAAAATGTTATTAAAAAAGTGCCACATCAGTAAAAAAGAAAGTGAGGGGAATGTACTCGTAGGTTTTAAAACCTAGAGGGGATGTAAGTGCAATTGAGGAATAAGAGGAGGTTTGAATGCAATTATCCTTTCTTATAACTACAACTCACTAGGAAAAGTAGGTATTAGATTCTTTTTCCCTAATAAAATTCAAAATATATAATAGGTAATAGATTGCATATCAAGTCTAGCCAGTAGTATCTACAAAGAATTTTTTGACTTGAGCACTATAGATGAATTCAACAAGCTATTTATACTTGTCTCTATAGCCTAACCGAAAATGTAGTCCTCATAACCATATCAACCAAGAGGCCACAAGATTGGAAAGCAAAAACTGAAATTGAATGAGTGAGAATCACAAAACGATCATATCTATATAGTTTTAATAGTAGAGTAGATAAGATCACAATTATAGAGTTACCTGAGAAACAGACTCATAGGAATTCAATGAACTCTCAGGGTCATCAAGCCCATAGCCAACAAAAAGAGCCAAGGAATCAGTTTCTTCATATGATGATCCTCCATGGTTTCCGCTATTAGTCATTCCATGGTCACTAACAACTAACTAAAAAGAAGAGAAAGGAACAATAAATAAAATATAACATTATCTAGGAGAATAAAAAGAGGATAATAAAAAATGTAAGGGCAACATTACAAATTACAATTACTGCCAAATATTCCAATAGGTGTTTGATGTTTATGCCTTGATGAAGTGAATTGTTTGCTAGTGATGATTTATTCACTGGCAAGGTCATGATATCCTCGAAATGAAGAAAATTCCCTTCTTATGCCTCACTTTGAAATTGTGCTCAGATTCATCCAGTATCAACCAAAAAACTCTTTGAACATTAATTACTTGTGTTGGACGAAGAAATTCTGGTGTAACCTTTTAGTGATGAAATTTCAGTTCAGGAATTGTGAAGCAAACATAGAAGACAAGACTCAAGTAAAAGGAAAATAAAAATAAATCACAGCAAAACCCATAAAAACCAAGACATCCATAACTTCAAAGAATGTTTTATAACTACTACGTTTACCACATTACAATAAGTTTATTACTTCCTACATAAAGTGTACGCTCCTCTGGTTAAAGCAATCGGGCTCTATACTAGAGGTTGTGGGTTCAATACTAACCAAGTTCCAAAAAAAAATAAGTTTATCACTTCCAGCTCTATTTTTGGTAAGAAAAAGGGAGATAACAAAGGTAGAAGTTTCAAAAATTAGAGTTGCAAAGAACCATCATCAAACCATCAAAACTCTAGGCCTCTCTGCTCGCCAACAGTGATCAAGCTAGATGCAACAGGAAGGTTTGTAAAATATCCATCCCCTCCCCTCAATTTTTCCTCCATTAGCCTATTTCAGCTTTCACCTTGTCCCCTCCTATATCCTAGGAACTATGGCTGCATCAGTGTTTTATAAAATCATAATATGCTGACAGCATGAAGTACACTCATAGATTAACATGGAACCCATCATCCAAAAAGGAAACAGGAAATGCAGTGGTGAAATAAAAATAATGTGTTTCATCTTTACTATGAGGAAGAAGTTTTCAAGTTATTCTGGAGTCAGTTCTAGAAAACCCTCATTTGAAGAAGCCACATTATTTATCTCTGGTATAACTGCTTGATGGGATTAGAGACAGAACATAACGAACCAACAGTGTCCTAGCAGAAGGCTTGTGGTGCAGCATAGTGTGCATATGAATCATCTTAATGACATCATCCATCTCTTTCAACTTTGGAAGCATCAAGATACTGAAATTTCAAGATTAAATGCAGAACCAAGTTAAGTGTACAATGTCACTTCTCTCAAGAACAATGATATTAATGTCAAATAAGTAATTCTGAAACATACCTATGGCGTCCACCGACATGTCCTACATGGTCCAAGCCTAGGTAGTGCAGAATCTAGAGAAACAATCTAAATAAGAACTTGTTGGCAACAATTACAAAAGAAATTTTGCATAGGGAACAAAACTTATATCCAATGATAGATACCAACTGTGTAATTCATACATAGATAAAAGTAATTAGTTAAGGTAAATTTGCTGCAAGAAATATACTAACACATATCAACTAGCTCATAATTCCTTTTATTGGCTTATGCCAATTGAAGCCAAATAGAGTCGGAATGAACAAGAATATAATTGACCTCTAACTGTTCGTTTGTCTAGTTTAGAGTACAAAAGTAGTGCATGTCTCAAGCATTAAGTTTATATTTATACATCAAGTTGCCTGTATTAGGAAGAACTGAATAAGATAATTAATTAATCTTTGGGTGAAATTAAAACATAAATAATTGCTAGAATTATAGTTGATCATTCCACAGGTGATATATAAACTAGGTGATCCCAGTGACAAAAAAAAAACACAACCAAATAACAAAAGAACTTGCTTTCCGTTTCAAATATACATAGATGAGATATTAAAAAGAAATTAATTTTTTGACTAGAATAGGACTCAAACAAAACTAAAAAGACCGTAATAATAATAATCAGCATATGCAACCTTGATATATAAGTATGTGCAATTAATATTAATGGAAAGATCGTACAATTAAAAGATAAGGAGTCATACAAATTTACTTTTTGGGAGTCACTTTAAAGAAAATATGGCAACTTGAAGCTTTAGACTAGGCCCTGATTAGAACATACGATAAAAAGATAACAAGTCATACAAATTTACTTTTAGGAACTCACTTTAAAGAAAATATGGCAACTTGAAGCTTTAGACTAGGCCCTGATTAATCTATCAGAAAGATAGCCCGTAGTGGACACAACTTTGTTCCACCTTCATGAACACATAATACAAGTCAATTAAAACAGGAGGAGGCATGATGTACCAAACAATATGAAGTTGCAAATTTACTAACAGATACCTTCAAGAGGAACACAGCATGAAGAAGCATAACTATTATAACTAAAATTTTTGGAAGTCCACAAGAATTTTGTTATGTTTAGCATTTTAATAATGTTGCGAAGGTAAGACAGGCACCAAAGTATTTCTTTAGATGACATAGAGATATTCCATTAGTAAACTGAAAGAAATTATGCCACACCAGAAGATTCCAATCTTCAGCAGCAAGTTCAACATCTAGATGACGAGAAACATTGAAATCAACTTCAACTGTGTCTTTCACCTAAACCAGGAAAGAATGAGTAATTATGGACTTTGAATTGATAAACAAGAACAGTTATTAATATCTTAGAAAAACTGGCATCATGCTGGAACATAGAAGGATTACGTTGATAAAATGAAAAAAGATCAAACAAAGAATACTCAAACAAATGACAATACTCAGACTAGTTTGGACCTAGCACCCACATCTACAAGGGGCACATTGAAAAACTGACTTTACCAGTCACACTAAGATCAGAAAACTAATCCAGAAAATGCAGGGAAGTTGTTACCTCAAAAGATCATTTGCATATTGGCTTGAAAATCAAACTATCCAAGTAAAAGTCAATTTTATAAAAACAAAGAAAACTCTGTTTTAATGAACAAAAGGTTAATCTGTTCACCAAGCAGCATTCATTTGGTAGATCACATAACCATAAGTAAAATCACATCATAAGCCAAAAAAAATTTATATCTCCCTGATATATGTGATAATACAATTTAAGCACCTAATACTCTTCTATTTTCTACTGTGTTAAAGATGGTTAACCTGTTCTCTAGATTACCTAAGGACAATAGGATAAACCACTAAGATAATAGTTTAAATTTTTAACCTAGTTCTTTAATAAATAATTTATAATATTATCTAGTTCTTGAAATACCTTTTCAAATCATTCAACAGGTGAGAATTAATTTAGTTTAAATGTTAATCCAATCTTTTGTGAAATTGGAATCATGTTCAATTCTCATAGTGTATTTAGCAAATTATCCTAATGCACAATATCATATTATGAAATAATTACCAAGTGTAATGACATCCTTTAAAAATTCTCCTGCTCTGGCTCCTATCAGAAACCACCAGTTTCCTAACGAGTCAAATCCTACATCAGCACTCATCTCCATGACCACCTGTCAGGGAACTTCACCACATCCACCTCATCAAGCTGCAAAGCATCACAAATTAACAACATGCACCACCACCTTAAAAGCTTCTGCCTCATAAGACACATGCTACACACCCCTCTGTGAATCTTTCTGACCTTGGTTATAACCAGAACGACCTCTGCAACCTCAGATTCATCTCATAGTGAAAAAATCGTCACCCCTCTAGCAACCCTCATCATTGTCCTTCTGAAGCCTTTGCTCACTATTTGCAATCAGGCTTGTCCTATTTGGCTGTCACCTCCATAGCCAACAGGAGATCAACCATCTCCTTCATCATCACTATCACCTCCTCCCTTGAAATACACCAGAGATACTGCAACAAGATGCTGCTGCTCTCCACTCTGACTTGCAAGTTAACAAGCCAGCCAATTCTTATATCTCTTGCAATAAGCAGACCCATCATTGCCCCCTCTTCCTTCCAGTGAAGGAAAGATGCTGCCCCTTGTTCTTCTTCAGTGCTGATGCCACCAAGTTCTATTTCACAAGTTCCATCTCTTGCAAATTAAGATCTTAATAATGATCTTGCAAGACTCCTCTTTACTGAGTTTTATCTAGCAAACCTTACTCTCTTTGAAAAGTTGAATATCGTAATATTCTAGACGAGATGCATCTTGTAAAACCCAGTGAGCTACATCTCCCAACTCTTTGAGAAAGTTTTTAACTCACAAAGTCAAATTCATAAGAAGGAGGAGGAGTAGCAATATTGCATTTTTTCTTCTCAAGACAATACAAATTGTGGTCATGGGTTTCGACATTATAATATTACAAATATATGAACATCTAGCCCATTTGCTTATCATATCTAAGTGCAGAGATGTGAAACCAAAACTTAAAGCATCCTTAGTGTTTGATGAAATTGCACCAACAAATCAATAGAAATACTTGTGCTATGAAATTGTAAAATACATTCTGCAGATGTTGCAGAATATTGAATTTTTAGCTGATGATCTAGACTTACATAAAAGCTGCTCACTCCATCTTGTCTGGAAAATAAACTAGGGAAAAGTTTAATCCAAGTCTCATCCCCAAACATTACTAACTCCCAACCAATACGCTTGAATTGGTCTGTCAACAAGCAGAATGATTAATAATCCATGATACTGATCTGCACCATTGAATCATGGTAGATTCAAAAAGCAACTAAACTAACCAAGAAGATTATCATCCAATAGAGCTTGAGTGTTAAAGTTAAATGCCACATCCAGGAAACCTCCTATTGCACCAGAAATCATAGCCTGGAAGCATCATATAATCAGGTAAACTGCAACAGATAATATAGCTTCTTTAGAAGATATAACATACCTTTAGCCTAGGCATGGTAACTGTCGGAGGTGCAGCTTTTGCATGATAAGCTCTGGCCTTTCCACCGGACAGCAAAGATTGAGTGTATGGCATGGCCTCCATCATGGCCTTAGTTGGAGTTTCATCACCTCTTCCGATAACAAATTCAGCAGGCAGCCCATCAATCACCTAAACTAACAAATGTGTAAAAGAATGAAAAGGATATCTGCACATTATTGTTAGACAAAAAAGAATCTGTAAAGTGTGGATGGAAAGTTGACTATAAAATCATGCTGGAAGAGCAGGCACATACCATTAATATTAAACGATCATATGCCGGAGGTATCTTTGAAAGTTCCTGTTCCAAATGCATGATCAGGATGAAATTAACTTAGAATTATGTAGGTAAGACAACTAATAAATATCATAATGTTTAACTCCTTGAAACATAGGAGCCCAAAATATACACATAGACTCCCATCTTTTCTTTTTAAAAAATCCTTTTTTGATGTCCACAGACTCCCATCTCAGAAGCATATACTATGATCTATCTTGTGCAAGAATAATCTGAACTGATGAGTTTGTTCTTCTATTTACAACTCAATTAGGTATTAGTCTTCCTAAAAGAAACAAACCGATGATTAGCACAAGGTCAAAGACAGGTTTCAGAAGAATAATGAGGAGGCTAACCAAATAAGAAAGAAAGGAGGGCTCCGTCATTCCAATGAGAGAAATACAAATTAGTGATTTGTCACTAGTATGAGTGTTCCTTAAGGTCCTTCAATATCACAGTATTTTGGTATCACATAAGAAAAATATTTGGGATTCTCGAGGCACTCACATAAGAGATCAGAACTCAGGAGAAACCTAACTTTTCCAGATAGAAGTTGGCAACACAATCTTGTAAACCACAGACAGAAGCTAATATTGATAAGGACCTTCGAGACACATGTTGTATCAGCCAAAGCAAGTACATCATGTTTCATCGTTACACTTTTGCCATTGCTTTCAGAAATGAAACGTCTTTTTCATTGTTTTGGGTTTCTATAGGTACACTAAGTGTGGTCTAATTATAGATGTGGTGCAGCTAAGGTCCTGCTCCACAGTAACCTAGAACTAGTAAAAAAACATTCTCCATGAAAGATATCCAAGACTTACACCATAAAAGAGTTATATTATCAATCCTTCCAATTGCTAAGAAAAAGGGAAAAAAAATACCATATATGATGATCTCATCTTCTCCGCTGGCTGATCTCCCTCCTCCACATTTGATACTACTTCACATGCTGGCATTCTGTAACTCTCTGGACCACTATAATAACAAGGACACAACATAAAGGTTAGATTTAATTCTCTTTTTCTTGTATTTGATTGTAAAACATGAAAAGTGCAAGCGAAACCCTAACCTGAAGCCTGGGAGAGTGGGTTTAACAGGAAAAAAACCTATAACAAAGAAGGAAAGGCCAAGGATCTGAAGCAATATTGCTGCAGTCATCCAAGCAGCAAGCTTGCCACAAGTTAGAGAAGATGAAGAAATCACTGCGTCCATGGATCAACGTTCACTTAGGGTTCTGCAAAAGCTAGAAAGATGCAAAATCAGCATTAATGGGGAGGGGTAGCACAAAAGGCAACAGGCAGATACTCTCCAAAGCAAAACAAAACAAAGATAGAAACAAAATACTTTCGTAATTCCACTGGATGATTAGAATAAAAATTAACCGATGCGTAGGAATGCAACCAGGCCAGGAGGGCGGTTTAGCGATCACCTGACCCCACCCGGCACAGAGTAATCTTCATCCTATACCCACACTGTGCAGGCACAGTATTAATCCGCCCCCAGCCCCGCAAGACCAGTTCTTTTTCATTTCTCTCAATCTGCAAAACCAATTATTTTCTCGAGCTATCCTACCCTGCCCCGCCCATTTACATCCCGACACCAGGTGTTCGAAGTAAGTTACGTCGTATGCGATCAACGGAACGTTCAAAATCAATACAAATAACTACACGCATAGTATTAAGATTCCAGAATAATTGCAGGAAAAGGAACTTCTAAGAACTATCAACAACGTTCCAAAGGAAACAATACCTCGTCTTAACGGGACAATTTTAATCCGTTAAAAACCTCAAAAAAATAAAACTGAATTGAGCAAGTTGAATTCAAAAAACTAGTAATCTTCACGCAATAACACGTCATAAATCACAGCCAAAAGAAACAACACATGCATATTTATGAGATCTCCATAAAATTGAAGTGTTTAGGTTAAGCCAACAGGATGCTACCGCTACCGTCACAGTGGCCTGCAGCGCTGCTTCATGCTGGGACCTGCTCAGCGGAATGGGTTGCTGCTGGGAAGACAGAAGCGGACGGATCCAGTGGCTCACCGCGGCGACAGAGATCCGGAGTGGTCCGGCGACCGGAAAACGGGGAGGACCCCAGCGATAGGCGGCGAGGCCGAGAGGCGAGAAGGAGAGATAGGGCTTTCCGCGGCAAGGGCGATCGGAAGAGAAGAAGCGATGAGGATCGAGGCGGGCTCCGGAGACAGCCCGTCGGCCTGTGAGAAACCGTTTCGTGCTGGCTTCCAACTTTGGCATTATTTTCACTTTGAACCTTGTAATTTTTTAAAAAATATTTTGTATTTTCCGTTAGTACTCAAAAAAATAATTAATATTTATTCAACACAAACAGAGCTACAATTCAGACCGATTCAATTTTTATAATTTTAAAAAGAAAAAAAAATCAACAAATTAGTAGATAAATTTTATATGAAAGATTATAAGCTGGCACTGTAATAGACTAGTGTCAGACCACATAATATTGTGGTAGCTCTGTATGATAGGGTACTAAAAAATATTTATATATACATTACTTAAAAATCTAAGATTCAAATCACTTATTTTAAAAAAAAAATCATAAAAATATAATTAATATGGATCATAAAGTTAAAATAATATAATAATTTAATACTACGTCTGTATCCTACAGTGGTCTCACCGGCGTGATTTTAATGCCGAGATCATGCATGGAGGGTGTAAATATAAGTTTTAAAATTTGGACAAATTTGTTTTTCTTATAATCATAGAACTTAAAGTCAAATTAAATTACAGTGCCAAACACATGGCATTTTAATTCATCGTTCACATCCCATGTCAATCCATCAAATCAGTACCGGTCGAAAAGAGAATATAGAATTTTTTATTCAATAATTCATTTAGATATAGCCCACATGTCAATAAACAACCTATTTCATACAGTTCATGACTCAGCATGATGAATTAAATATAACTCGTAAGCCTCGGCCTACCTTCAGCTTACTAAAATATATTATCATGGAATAGATATAAAATTCCGTATCAATGCTGCTCTGCAGGGTTCTGATAAGGCCAAGGTAGATAAAAAGAGTCATCCACGGCCCCTCGTTATATCTTTTTGTCAGAGAATTTATTTGATTTTTTATTACGGAGCAAATTGCTGGTGCTTGGTACAAACCTAAACTCAGTATACGGCCGTGCCATCCCTAATAAAAAGACATGTTTCTTTTAATAAACCTAGAGGAGGATTATAATTATAATTAAGAGTAAGATTAACGGATATTCTAGGGGTAATTTAATAAAAATAATATTTTCTCTCAACTCTTACGGTTCCATAATCTCTCGGAGATAAATGATACGGTCAACTCCGGCATTATTTTATTTAATGTGAGAGACAAAACCGTCTGCCTAATTCATTTTTATTACGCATAATTCATATTTGGGACGTCCTAAAACACCGCAATAATTGATACCGAGCCACAGGTTGGTGGGACGGATGACAGCTCATTACGAGCAACCCACGTTTTTTTTAATAATATATTTATTCTGCGTCCGCATCTTATATATATATCACATGGACGGCCAATCCATCGACGTAATGAACTCTAATTAATCCATCTTCTGTCGAAGTAGTCTCCCAGTTTAAGACTTGAATGAGGGACCTCTTCGTCGTCGTCCTGGACCAGGCTTCGTAATTAACTGGTTTGGTCCGAACCGGAAGTAAAGGGGCAATAACTGAATCAACTTTTATTACGTTCGTATCAACTATATTTTTTAATTCACTCACGAGGAAAACGAGGTGCATTTAAAAAAAGAAAAAGAATCGTGAATGCATTAGAATGAATGGATTTCAATTAGTGGGAACAGATCTGCCTGATCTACTACCTTGTTTTTTTATAATAAAAATAACGCTCAGATGTTTCCTTATCTTACTATTTTATCGCAAACTTGATCGGAGCCGTTCGTTTCGCATCGTGATGGTACCCGCACCACCATCGGGGAAGGTGGACGGCGGTCGCGAGGCCATCGTGGGTGATAATTTGTCGTCCTAATTGCATCCCTGATGCAAGAAGGTCGCCCGGCGTTCGCACGGAGACTTCACATCAGATCGGAGGGACGAGCATGTGGATGCCAGATTTAAGCATGAAGAAGGCATGTTCATCGTCATTTTCCCACCCCAGCCGCTGCTAGATGAGGCTTTTAAATTAATTACCGTCTCCTGTTATAGTTCGAGCACACCTCCTCCTCCGCCGAGCTCCCTCTATATAACGCTCTGCAGCTCCCGATCCGAAGGCTAAAAGCAAAGCCCTTGAGTTTTGAGTTCTCCGTCCTTCCTGTTCGTTGCTCCTCGCAGAGGCCAGCCTTCGCGTAAGAATATGTCTCCGTCGACTACCACGGCCCGCCGGAACGGCTTCCACCATCACGGACGGTCGCACCGCCATCCGCCCCGCAATGGGAAGCTGATCACGGTTCTGAGCATCGACGGGGGAGGCGTCCGAGGACTCATTCCAGGGACCATCCTATCTTTTCTCGAATCCAAGCTTCAGGTAGTTCGTGCATTCATGCTCCGAAAGCAACTGGTGGCGAAGAATGCTGTTATCTTTTTTTTCTCCTGTGATGAAGAGTTTTAAATTCTGACTGAATACTGCAGGAACTGGATGGACCAGATGCCAGATTAGTAGATTACTTCGATGTGATAACGGGGACGAGCACAGGCGGCCTGGTCACCGCCATGCTCACTTCGCCGGACGATAACAACCGCCCGCTTTTCACGGCGGACCAAATCATCGACTTCTACCTTGAGAATTGCCCGAAGATTTTTCCACAAGGGTAGGAGATCGAGAAAAAAATATACGATATGAATAAACTCCCCGCAAGGGTATCAAGAACTTCAGCTGCTATGAAAAAGAAAAAAAAAACGTGAGTGATTGAACTTATGATGCATAATCTCCTCGCAGGAGAAAGGGATTTTTGAGCTCGGTATCGAGTCTGGTGAGCTCAATGATGGGGCCAAAATACGATGGGAAGTACCTGCACTCCAAAGTCAAGGCATTGCTGAAAGAAACAAAGCTGAGCCAGGCATTAACTAACGTCATAATTCCAGCTTTCGACATCAGGCTTCTTCAGCCAATCATCTTCTCATCCTTCGAGGTGCACATCTCCTCTTTCATCTTTTTGCTGGTCGACCCTTTGATGAAGATCTTACAAGCCAGATATATGCTTGGCGCAGGCAAAATTTGAACCCTTGAAAGACGCCCATCTTGCTGACATTTGCATCAGCACGTCTGCGGCTCCGACCTACCTGCCGGCGCACTTCTTCGAGACCAAGGACTCCGATGGGAATTCTTGCAGCTACCATCTCATCGACGGCGGCGTTGCAGCAAATAATCCGGTGATCTAACTTTTCTCCTTCCCCCTGTACATATATCATGTGTGGCGGATTTGTTCGCTCACCTGGTTTGGTTGTATACATGCCCAGACTTTGGTGGCCATGAGCCAGATCAAGAAGGAGATCGCACTGACGAACAAGGACTTCCAGAACTTTAAGCCGGTAGACTATCACAACTTCATCATCATCTCGATCGGGACCGGATCAGCAAAGATAGAGCAGAAGTTTAGCGCAGACGTGGCGTCCAAGTGGGGCGTCCTTCAGTGGCTCTACCTCGGCGGTTCAACCCCTCTGATCGACAGCTTCTTCCAGGGCAGCGCCGACGTCGTCGACATCCACATGTCCTCTCTTTTCCAGTCGCTGAACTGCCACAAGAACTATTTACGTATCCAGGTAACTGATTAATTAATATCTACAGTTTGTTCTTGATATACATATATATATATGCATACTGATTGCTGTGACGCAAATATACAGGACGATACGTTGGTGGGAGAAACATCGTCGACGGATGTTTCGACGGAGGAGAACCTGCGTGAGCTGATCAAAGTAGGAAAGAACCTGCTGAATAAACGGGTGTCCAGAGTTAACCTGGAGACGGGGGTGTATGAGGAGATAAGCGGAGAGGGGACGAACGCAGATGAGCTCACACGTCTTGCCAAAGTGCTCTCCGATGAATACCATCTTAGGAAGAAAACAGCAGCAGCTGCTGAAGCCGCCCATAAATGATCAGAAATATACATTAAGACATGGTCATCTCAGCTGAGAACATTTAATAAATCAGATAAGCAGCGAAGGTGTGGTTTGTTCTGTTGTGTTGTGTGAACTGTGAAGAAGGTTTATTGAATAAAATTAAATGGACTGCTGGTAATTGGCAAATATCACGTGGATATTTTAACCTGGGCCGCAAGCTAAGAAGGCCCGTCTGTTAATATACGTAGACGGCTTATAAAATAAGAGGTTAATTAGACGGGACCCGGCGCGATGCAAAAATCCACTTATTAAATTAAAGTCTTCCACGGTGTCAACTGGGCGTGCCGCGACCAACTCTGTCGCCCACTCGCATTTCTCCACTCTCCGTCTACCTGCAAGAGGCGGAGGAGGAGGAGGAGGAGGAAGCGAAGAATGGATGATCCGTCCTTGTTCTTGATGCTCTCCAACCTCCTTCACCTTCACACCTACCTCGATCCCACATCCTCCATCCTCCCCACAGCCGCCTCATCTCCTCCTGCCGCCTCCTCTTCCTCCGCCTCCTCCTCGATCTCCACCCTCACCACCGCTTCCTCCTCCTCTCCCCCTTCCACCGCCGCCGCCCCTCTTCTCTTCTTCGCCATCGCTTCCGTCCTCTCCTACGCCTCCTCCGCCCTCCGTCACCCTCGCCATCGCCATCGCCGCCGCCGTCGGCGCGGGCGCTCATCATCATCGTCGTCATCGTCTTCTTCTTCGTCGTCATCCTCCTCTCCCTCCCCGTCTCCGCCGCCTCCTCCCTCTCGCTCGTTCCCCTCTTCCTCCTCATCTGCCGCCGCCGCGGCGGCCAGCCTCTTCCTCTCCTCCGACCGCGCCCTCTCCTTGGATCCCTCCGCCCGCGACGCCCGCTTCCGCTCCCTCTACGGCGTCTCCCACGCCATCTTCGATACCCTCCTCAAGAGCCTCCGCCACCTCGATGCCTCCGCCCTACCACCGTCGCTGCCCCTCGATCGAGCCCTCTCGATCGCCCTTGCCCGCCTATCCCGCGGCCTCTCCTCCCGCTCCCTTGCCCGCTCCCTCGACCTTCCCCCGGCGCTCGTCTCCCGCTGCACCCACGCTCTCACTCGCCTCCTCTCCACCCGCCTCTACCCCCGATACGTGACCCTTCCCACTGCCGCCGACCACCTGCGCGTCACGTTCCAGTTCTTCAAGGACCTCACCGCTCTCCCCAATCTCGCGGCGGCCGTCGCCTCCTCCCCCGTCCGCCTTCGTCTCCGGCAAAACCTCCAGCCGCGCCAAGTCCATCCGCACGCAACCAATTCCACCACCGTACACGACGGTGCTGATCTCTTCCGCTCCCCGAGCCGTTCGTTCCCGTCCATTCTCCTCCAGGTCGTGGCCGATCACCGCAAGGTCTTCTGGGATGCTTGTGTCCGCGCCCCTGGCTCCTCCGACCCCGCCTCCCACCTCCGAGACAGCAGTCTCTACCATCGCCTCCTTGACGACGACGGCATCCTTTCCTTACGGGATCACATTGTAACTGTGAGCGGCTGCCATGTTCGCCCTTATCTTATCGGTGATTCCTCCTACCCGCTTCTCCCTTCCCTTCTGACACCCTTCTCGACCCGGGCGTCCGCAATGTCATCAGCAGCAACGTCGAATGCCCCGGCTCAGGAGGTGTTTGACTCGGCACTTGCTAAAGGTCGGGCGGCATCGGTGGAGGCAGCCATCGCATTGCTCAAGGGAAGATGGAAGATTCTGAGGAACCTCAATGTAGGGCTCGATCATGCCGCCCAGACAGTGGTCGCATGTGTGGTGCTTCACAATATGTGTCAATTTGCTAAAGAGCCGGAGGATGAGAGCAGGTATATGTGGCGGGATCCACCAGAGAGTCCACAGCCAGCCAGCTTTATTGAGAGTGAGCGATCATTTTACTACTTGGCTGATAGTTTGAGGCAAGCATTAGCAGGAGACCTTTATCAGCGGCAGCAGAAGTTTAACCTAGGAGCTAGATGAACTATTTCGTAGGTAATTCCAGAACAACTGATATGTAGATAGATCATTTTTTCATCTGCTAATCTTGATTCTCTTGAGCTTTTGCCCATATGCTTGTTGCTGCATAGTATCGCTTGTTCAATGTTTTGCTGGCTGTTGTACTTCACGTTACTTTCGTTCTTGTCTACAATATTTATTGAGCTTGATATAAATTTTATGCATTAAACAACAATGACATCTCCAATTATAGGATTGAAGATATTCCTTGCAAAGATATTTATGGACTCTAGGATCCTATTGAACCTTGTACCATTCTGATTACTTGAATGTTTGGACTACCCATACATCAGATTTTGCAGTTAATAATTAGATCTCTCCTCTGTGTATATCCTTCGTTCACTTTTTTAGACGTATGAGATGCAAAGTTCACCTGTACAAAACTGTTGTTTTAAACAACATATTGCACGACCTTCATTTTTCATGTCTCCTAACCATCTGAAACCATATCCTTCTAAACTTTTCCACTACTAAACAACTTGCATGTAAGAGATCCAACTCCTGTGCCAACTTGACCAATGATTGTCTCTTGCAGTATGATACCTGATGAATGAAAGAATCATACCCTACTTTGAGCTTCTGTTATTATTGATTATCTTTTCATATGTGTGTGGGTGTGCCAGCTACCACCATTCATGGTAATTTTCTACCAGTCAACGCTCCTTGGGTTGAATAACAAACTGCACTTGGATGCCTTTCGTTGATAAAGATCTTGCATTGAGGATGTAATTGAGGCCAAACTGTGCAATTGAGAACCATGACTTAGTTCTGTTTGTGATCAGGATGCTAAGGAATGCGTTACCGAAGTAGCAATTGCTACCCAAGAAGGGATAAGTACTTGGGCATCTGTCTGTAGACCTCCTATTGGCCAATACATATGCCAGCCTACTTTTACACCTGATATATGGTATAACCCTTTGGATGTTTTATGGAACATGGATCCATCATAGGCTTCAGAGCTACTTTAGTTAAATGTTCTCTACACTCTATTCTCAGACAGCAAGCAGATGTTGAAAATATAATAAAAACTAATCACTGGTGCTTCGTCTTTTAGAATTAACATACTTCTTCTAATCATAACTCTCAACTTATTCACTATTAAATATGAACCAATATATATTAACCATTTTTCACAGTTTCATTATTATGAACTAATAAATATTTTCCATTTTTTGGTTTTATCCTTGTATAAAATTAGTTGGTCGAAGGATTTTCTGGAGGACAAAATTTAGTGAGTATCGGCAAAATAGTTTCAAACATCATAATCGAGATAATTCTAGTATTTTATCAGAGTTATTTTACAGGCTACATTGTTTATATCTTACCATGCTTTTTAAAATTGGGATATTAGTTGTAAATTTCATCGAGTGAAGTTGAGATGATTTAATTTTGATGCTTTTACTGGTTGGCTGATATGAATTTTGGAGTCCCCCGTTGGTCATTCACTATCTTTACTTTATGATATTGTTTTAACAAGTTCCTTCTGAGATTAAAGATATCAGTTTTCAGACTAAGGCTTAGTCTGGACGGGAGAGAGATGGAGAGGAAAGAGGTGAAGAGAAGGGAAGGTTTATTTGGATAGGAATTGGAGAGAGAGAATCAAAAATTTCTTCTGTTTGAATAAATAAATAAATAGAAAAGAGAGTAGAACTTCTTTCCCTCCATGTCAGCAAAATCTCCTCTCCCAGATCGTGCGAGGAGAAATCATTTGTGGTACAAAACATTCTTTATCTTTCTTTCTTTTTGCGACATTTGTCATGTAGTCAAGCAAAGGAATAGAATCTTTTGTTCTTTCCAGTTCCTTTCATTTCTCTAAATATCTTTTCTTTACCCCTCTCCTTTTTTTGGTAATCTTTCCTTGTGCATTTTTTATCCAAATGAGGTCTACGTTACAACATTCTGTCAATCATTTAAATGTCTCGATCTCTTATGTGCCAATTGTTTGTACTGCATAGTTTTGAAAAAGCGCCAACTTGGCATTTATGTGATTATTTTACCAATTAATGTTTTGAAGGGAGACCACCCAGAACTGCACGATAAAACTCATTGATATGTGCAGTGTTTTACTGATTTAAATCTTCTAATTATTTTCCAGTGTGTAGCAATTGTGCGGAATCTTGGCGACGGTGGTTGCCTCCTTGTATATAGAGTTCAAGATCTGAAGGGCCCGAAGCGCAAAGAGCATGATTCATGCCTTGACAAAAAAGCTGCATGGAGGAGTACATATTTCCTTCATTAATTTTTAACCTTGGGGTTTTAAGGTGAAACAAGTACAAGTTATATGTAGGCGAAGGACGAGCCTGGTTCAGCTGAGCTTGGCCGCCATGTTAAGCTAGTCCATCAGAAAGCTTTCGAGCTTGATAAAAGTACGAGGTCAACTTGATCTGACAATTGTTACTCGCTTATTTATAGAAATATTATTGAGATCAAGTTTTATTGAGCTCAACTAGTCAGCTCGTGAATAAATTTAAATTCAAGCACCTATTGTTGTTTATGTTGGCTTACATGCCAATTCAACATATTGTAAATAAGCTTACAGCCTTAGACAAAATTTAAGCTTTATTATGAACTTGTTCATGGAAGTGGTTGTTGTGTAAAATATGCTGATGCTAGAAGGCTCATTCTATGGTATTTCCACTTACTAATGCGATGTAATAAATTGTATAAATGTTTCCTTGATTTATAAACGAAGCTCCAAACATCTTAATAGACATATGTTGAGTTGATTTTCGTGTGCTCATACGAATATTTTAACAAACCTGCTGATGAAAATATTTATGCACAGTTCTTGAGCCATGTCCCAAGCTTTGTTCATAAGTGAATGAATCTTACTATTTTCAAACTTGTTCATTTGTCATATAAATCAATAAGCATAATTCACCATCATCAGACCGAGCATCTAGTCTCACTCTGCTAACTGCTTAATGTTATGTAACATATAAATCATAAACCATCTGATATGAGAAAACTGAAAGCATAAACGCATCTATCACAAGTTGCACGCCAAAATGTGAACAATTTTATCTGCTTTTGTAGCTTAGAACATATCCTGTCATAAGTGTCTTTTTCGAAGTGCAGAAATGTGGCTTCTCTTTTCCACATTGCCTTAGTTTTGTTGTGAGCAATGTTGCAACTACAGATATATGCTCCCATCTGATCTTTGGCCTTCGGAGCCCTTACGTTTTCCTTTTTGGAGGATAAATCTCACCATCAATTCCCTATCACGGGATGATGCATATTATTTCTATAAAATCAGATCCAGCATACTGGGCATTGCTAGCTTCTTCGGCCTCATTTTATGCTGCAATGTCATCAGATTTTCTAGTAGCAGCACTCTATGGAAAATAAATATATAATACATGCTGGACCACACACACATATTTGTATATACATACTATTATTCATTCTCCACTGTCTGCATCTCTGCCTAATTCTGCAGTCATCAATAATTGCCTTGACCACAGATTGGGCATCTCGTACACTCTACAAATGAGGCATCCGGGACCTCATCTGTGAAATGTTCCTGACCGTGGGTCTTCCCTTTTCTCTTGTGCCGCTAAGCCATGGAAAAGCTGCAGCAAAAGTTCAGGAAAATAAACTCCTTCCCAGAGAATCACAAACTTCCTTGGTGATTTTTCTTGGGAACACACAACATTTCAAGGCTCTTGTGGTGAGAACGATTCCAAAAAATCACCTACATCAGTCTTGGTAGGTTCTGTTTGTGGATAAATCAATCAATATTTGTTTCATTGATTTGCTCGACTTTATGTCAAGGTCCAGTGGTGACAAAATATCGCCCCGAGTTCACAGACCTATTCACAGGTTCCTTTTTTCGTTTCTCGTTCGAGGTATCTTCTGTTTCTGGATCAATCAATCAGTTAATCTTTGCTCCATTCGTTTGCTTGACTTTATGGCAGGCTCCAGTGCTATAGCATTGCCGAGGATTCATAACTATTCACTGTGTTCCTCATTTTATTTCCTTTTTGGAGTTGAAAGATGTCTGTAGTGCCCCTTCCCAATCATGGACCAGTTCCTTTTCACTCAATGATTGCTTCCCCTACTTTAGAGCAGCCACCTGCATCAGCGCCACTGATGAAGGCCTCGCTTTCCAGCGTCTACCTCTCATAAATATCTGCTAGGTGCTGTAAAATGTTCTAGATTCTGCAGTCTACCTCTCTCATTTTGGCTGTAAATTAAGTAGCGGAGAGAAAGTAAACACAAGCATCGCCAATTTTGCCATATCATATTCAGCAATCCAATCATATCACAAATCGTGTGCACCCGAAAAGGACACGACTAATCAACTACAACCATCTGTTCCATCCCTTTCCACTCCTTAGATTAATTCCCCCCGGGGTCACAGCAAATGATTTGATACACATCACCAGAGAAGGAAAAGTAAAAAGAGAAGAGATTCACGGAATCATGCATATTTACAACCCGAGCATTTAAGAGCTTCCGTTAATCTCCTCAGTTTACAGTCTTGCGAGCACATCTTGATGAACCTTCATGAGGCTCGCAGGTCGATCTCCTGCGTCCATGCTCCCTTCTCCTGTACGTGGATGTGCCAGTAGGTCTGCGCCACTGCGTCCGGATCCATTAACGCCGCTGTGTTCTGATCTCCTCTTGACCTGCCGACATTAAACGAAAGCATTAAGCCTGCGCAGGGAGAAGGGAGGAGGCGTGAGGGAATCTTTTAGGAAGAAAAAAGGGGGGGAGGATATATGTGGTGTTTGCTTTCCACGTCGGTCAAAGAATCTTGATCGCTACAGAAGCATCATCTTTACAGGAGCGAATCCTGACCTTGGAATGCCAACAGCCCCGTCTATGACTACGTGCGCGATGTGAATTCCATATGATTGGAATTCCTTTGCCAGGCACTGCGACAACCCCCTCAGAGCAAACTTTCCGCAGCCTGTGGAATTATCGTGAAGAATCCACAGAGGAAGAAGAATCGATTGATATGAACATGAGCAAAAGAAGGGAAAAGGAGGAAGAAGAAGAAGAAAAAATTAGCGCTCTCTTATTACTTATCTCGCAGAAGCCTGGGAAGCCGCTGATGGAGGCCGATGAGCCGGTGAAGATGATCGTGCCTCTTCCCCGCTCCACCATCCCCGGAATCACCTTCAGCAGATCATGACCGACGAGATTAATCGATCGACCTATAGCTGGCTTCTTTAGGTAGAGCGCTGCACGGTACCTGCTGGGCGCAGTGGAAGGCGCCGACGGCCGAGACGGCGAGGGAGCGCTCGAAGGCCTCCACGCTGACGGCGGTGAACCTAGTCGGCAGGCAGGTCTCCGGGGGCTCGCAGGCATTGTACACGAGCACCTCGACGAAGCCCAGCGAGAGGACGCCCTCGAACGCCTCGCGCACCGACTTGGAGTCCGCGCAGTCGATGCTGATCGCGAACACCTGCGCCTTCGCCTCGCGCGCGATCTCGTCGGCGAACCTCGACAGCTTCGCTGCAATTCCCCATATATCACATCAAGTTACATCTTTTACGAAGTAAAAAGAAGCAAGAGGGGAGTTGGGGTTGATGCTTGCCGAGATCCCTGGCGAGAATTGCGACGGTGTAGCCTTCGTGGGCGAACTTGCGGGCGATGGAGCGGCCGAGCTTGGGGCCGACGCCGACGACGGCGGCGATGCCGCGGGGGGAGGTAGAGCACGACATGGACCGCATGGTCTGTCGGCAAAACCTTTGTTTCGGTGGCAACGAGATCAGCTGTGAGGAGGAAAGGTTGAATCCTTTTTTTCCTTAATCTTTTTTTTGTTGTGCAAAGGGATAGGAGGGGAAGAGACGAGAGAGAAGAAAAGGATGGGGATGGAGGATGTGGATGTGGATTAATTAATGGCGGACATATCATATGCTTTGCTGCCGTCTCCCTCCCTCCCACTCTTCAACTCAGTTTCTTTCTCACTCTCCGACTACAACTACTAATTTAATGCACCAAGAAGAAGAAGAAGAAGAAGAAGGCCTTGCAAATGCAATTGAGGGTAATTGTGGGTTTCTTTATACACTCCTCTCAAGTGCTCATCTGATCACTCACCATCAGCACTCATATGCATCCGTCTAATCTCAACAGATTTTAGATGTTTTTAATTTTTAGTAATAAACAAAAAACAGTTTTTTACTGATGGTTGAGTTGCACTGCAATTGTGCTCTTTTTGAAACTCCTCATGCAGGACCTGATTCCCCCCATGAATGCATGATTCCATTAGTTTGTTCTTTTGCACATAGCACAGTAGTGAGGGATGATGACATCTCGCTGCTGCCCAGACGAGGAGCCAAAAGCGGCAGCAGCAGTAGCAGAAACAACAACAGCTTAAAATGAAAAAAAAATCAATTTACGGCCTTCTACATTTTTTGTTTTTGTTAATTAATTTTTTTTCTGTGGTTTGCTTAACTGATGTTGAGATGAGAATTGACTGCAAAATGAGGAGGCAATTTTCGTTGAAAAGTTAAGGCTTTAAGCAGCACCACGGCAACAAAATCTTTCTTAAAGGAAAGGAAACCACAAAATAAAGTATATAATTAATTGCATCCTCTTCAGGGAAATTGATGTCAGAGGCATTGGAAAGCTGAGGCTGGGGTGGGGGTGGGATTGATTTTTTTCTTTTCTTTTTATGTTGTCGGTTACTACAAAAATCCAATAAAGATGGATGGTGAACTTTTAGTTTTTAGATCAATTTTAGATATGGGATGAGATCGAATCATAGAATAATATATTGTAAAGTTCCCACCAACAGGATCATACCTTTTACATTTTATATTCCTCTTTTTTTTTTAAAAAAAAAAGGTTTATTTCTTAACATTTTATAGGCAACATTCTCCATTCCCATTTCAAACAATATTCATGTTCTTATAATTCCTATATATAATGTTCTCTGTCTCTCCCCTTTTCATTCCCTCCTTCACTTAATATATCCTATGTTCAAGTTCAGTTTGGGTGATGAAATTTTCATATCTAAATGAATATATGGCCAGCCCAAGGCACTCTTAGAGCAAATTATTCCAGTCAAGTCATATTGTTGTCAAAATAAGGTCGGTGTGGATGTTTGCATCCATCCTGACAGTAACGCGTCATGCAAAATGGCAAATAATTTTTATGTGTGGGTGTGTGTGGAGATATTTTATAGTAGGAGAATTATCTATCTTCTCCAGTTAAAAACCAGGCTTTTCTGCTTAAATTCGGATTAAAGATAATTTACAGTATATAGTAGGAGAACCCTGGTTTTTTTTTTCCTGGACTAAGAATGTTTCCTTACTGGCCATTCTTTTAGGAACTATTTTGGGCTTTTCATATATCATCGATCGATTTAGTTCTTCTTCTTCTGCTTCTGTTTTTTCCCCTTGCAAGGTCGTCGTCAAAGAAATCCGCTGATGGAAGGAAGCTGCTTGTTGCCTTCTTCACATCGCATGCTTCTCGCCGTCGATTACTTTCACTGCTTCTCAGTTTTTGGTGTCTTCTATCTATCCATCTATCTATCTGTCCGTCTGTCTGCCTGTCTCAGCCACCATGCTCATGTGAACGTGATGAGAGGGAAGAAGCCCTCGTTTCATTGCTTCTCTGTCGACTATTTAGCAGCATCATCTTTTTTAAACTAAAGCCTGGGGACAACATGCAAGAGGAAAAAAGCCGGATACAGACAATAAAATGTTTCAAGAATAACCACAACAAAGTCAAAAGAGTCGTGCGTCGGCAGCGAGAGAAGGGGGGGACCCTCAGCATTGAGGTCGTAATTAATTCCTCAACCCTTTCTTAAGTCTCAGAGAGTAAATGCTGAACTCGCAGCTCTCTCAAGGGAGTAAAGCGCAGCTGCGGAAGAAAGAAACATTGAAACGCCTTCAACCCATTCATACACACATCGTTTCTTCACCATTGCTGCACGTACTTTTACTGCACTCTCATTAATATTAACCAGCATGACCTTCCTTCAATCTACATACGCATGTCATATCATGATTAGATCCGTCAACTTTGGCTCCTACAAACCCGGGCCCCCCCTCCCCGGCCACTCGATCGCCAGTTGCCGCTTCGTTGTCTCCTTTTGCCGGCAAACTATACTGCATGGAAATCATGACTACCCCCCGCTCCCCCCCTCCCCCATTCGATTGGATGTTTGCATGTCCTCTCCGTGGCTTTTGACTCAAACCCTTCACTGCAAGCCGGCAGTACCATTCCACTGCAATCAGGCTGTAGTAGGAGTAGCAGTAGTGATCAGATTAGACTTCCCATGCAAAGCTGGACTATCTCCGGATTAAACCCAAGAAGAAAGCAGTGCGCATGGGAAAAAGCCTCAAACTGGTGGCAGTGGAATCACAGTGATGAGATGTGAAGTTAATGAGAGATTAAGTCTTAAGAAGTTATACTTTTAAGAGGAGGGGCAATCTTTTTTTTTTCCTTTTATTTTCGGGAAGTGTGGAAGAAGAAAAAACAACTGCAGGGCTTCTCGCCTTCTTCGGCCATGCATTGTTCACTTCCTGACAGGAATCGAGCTATATCTACCTGATGCTGTCATACTTCTGCTGCCATTTGCTCGTTCGGAAGTAAAACTGGCAATTGACGTATCATGCAAATTTATGTGCTATGGACTTCTCCTGTTGCAGAAACGAGGCAGGTGAAATAAATGAATCCTTCCTTGGCGCGGGCGCGGTACAGGGACGGAATCGGCGGACTGCTTTCGTTTCTTTTTTTTTTTTTGGTTTCATGCTGCTTCTTTTTTTTAACTTTGTTCTTCCTGTTGAGGACGTCTTCTGTTCAAATTGCTTCCTACATGTTGCAATATTTTGCACATGGCTGATTTGTTCGTCGGTACAAATATATTAAAACAGCTTGATCTAAAATGAGCGACGATGACTTCAAATTCAATTAATTAATGACAAAATATATAAGCATTTCATTTTTTTTTGAATCGATAGATGAGTAGAGCAACTAAAATTTTGGACAATTACAGAGCAAGAACTTGGAATAAGACTCCGTTCGTCGCCATCATCGGCGTGAGAAGGACTTGCCGTGGAATCCCCTGGAGAAGCTGAGCACCGCCGGGGTGAACCCCAGGCAGCCGAGAAGGCTCTGCCGGTAGGGGAGCGCCGTTTTCTTCTTCAGGTCCTCTGACGCCGCCCGGTTGGCGGCGTAGTGCTTCTCGTGCGAGGACGCCATGCCGCCGCTCCCTCTCCTCGTAAACCCGCCGCTCCCGCTGTTCTCGGTCGACCTGAAGCTTGAGTTCTTCAGGTCCTTGGCGTCCACTTTGCTGTTTGATGCTGACGATAGGAGGGTGTACTTCCGGAGAAGATCCTTGCTCTGGTTACCGGTGACGCGCCCTTCCGACGCGCTGTGGAAGAGGAGGATGTTCTTCAGCCGCGATTTCTTACTTCCGTCGCCGTCGCCGCCGCAGCTGGCGTTGCCGTTCTTTAGAATGGTGGTGGTTTCAGGATGACTCGGAGTTGGCCTGAAGAAGCTCCCACCTCCTCTCAGTGGGGAGAGCGATCTCGATGCCTTCTTCTGGCCTCTGGAGGAAGAAAAGGAAAACAGGGCCGACGTCTTCTCCTTCCAACCATCCCTCGCCGGTTCCACCGTCGCTTCGGCGAAACGATCATCGTCGAACTCTTCTCCGGCCCTCCCCCTGCCTCGGCGGCCCGGAGACCACTTCCGCCTCAGGGAGGAGGCCACCTTGCTCCTATCATCCCCGGACGGGGACTCCTGGCGAGGCGGCGGGTTGAGCGGCCGGATCTTCCCTTCTTTGAAGAGCTCGTCGGCGGTCAGAACCGGGAGCCCCTGCTTGTCGAGGTGGCCGCTAAATTCGAAGGCGAATTCGACGGCGTCCTCGTCGTCTCCCTCTGGGACGGCGACGGCAGCGTCAGGTGGAGACGAGGAGTATTCGCGGGTTGGACTCGTGGGAGCACTGGTGTAGCGGCGGAAGAGGCTGAAGGCGTCATCGCCGGCGGACTTGGGGCTGGACGGCGCGCTTGCGTAGGGGCTGTCGAAGCGGAAGTCCTGAAACGGCGCCACCACCTCCATTGCGGCTCCCTTCTTCTCCTGACGGTGGCAAGCGAGGGGCGTGCAAATTTAAAATGGGAGCCAAATGGAGACGTAGACGGTCCTTTTGACCAAATACAGAAAAGAAACAGCAACAGCCACAGCAACAGCAAATCTTGTTGTAGACTTCAGGATCTGATACATAGAAGATCTAGTTAAAAGGATAATTTTATCCTCTGCTGTTTAAATTTGATCAAATTTACCCCTCCAAGAACAAGTTATTTATGTAAATATATAACCAGAGATGTATGTATGTATATATATAAAATCAACGTACATTTATATATAATAAGCGACCTCAGCAGATGGAGGTCTCTCTTGTCCGCGCAGCAACTTTAGCAGCTTCTCAGGCGACGGCGCCACCCGCCATGGGAGGTGTCCAGGGGACGATCAGGGCCATGAGGAAGACTGGGAGAGGAGCTTGGGAGGTCCAGTTCATGTCCGGCGGATGGACGCAGTTATCATAAAACTAGAAGCAAGTCCAAAAGGCCCAGAAGATGCAAAGTCGATGCTAAGATGGTCTTTTAATGTACAACTATGCGAACATTTGAACGAGGAAGCAAGTCCACGAAGAAAAAGAGGTAGTAATGTAGATTTCAATACCACAGGCAGGGACTAAACATGGCGGTACTTAAATTTCTGTACAAGAAATCATACGACGATGCGAATGAAAATGGAACTGGTCGCGTTCTGCAACGGAGGAACTCGTTACTGGACTGCGAGACGCTGAAGATGATCCAGGAAAATTTCAAAGCTAACGTCGTCTGTGAATATGACGTCTCCACCAGGTGGAGGAGGATTGTTGGAGTTGTATGTGACCGATGGGTTCAGCTTCACCAGCAGAAATCGAGCCTGCAAGCATAAAGATAAACACCTTCGATCAGTAAGTATGTGCTGGATGGACATGAGCTTATATAAGTTTTGATTAGAACTCAACAAATTGAACCGCAACAGCAACAAAATAAAAAAAAAAAAATCACACTAATCCACACACCCACAGTTGTGATGTTGTTACAATTTTCTAATTTATAAAAAAAAAACACTTTTAGTGGATTAAAGTTTTTCTATCTAAAGCCGCCACTTTAAACCGCAACCTATAAACACAAATATGATATATTATTATATTTCATATTTATATTTTTAAATAAGATACAGTTCAATTTGTAAAACTACACTGTATATGTAAAACCACAAAAACAGACCTTCATGGATATAGTTCAATTTGTAAATTATATAGAAACCATATTTTAACAGACCTAATTATCCCCAGTTTTAACGGTTGAACGTTAGGAAGAGATGCTTACCCAATAATAGAAAAAAAAATAAATGCAACAAAAAGTTCTAAGAAATAGCATGGGCTGAGCTAAAAAAGAAAGAGTATCTATAATTAGTTTCTAGCATAATATAAAGGCACAGCTTCACTAATATTTAACAAAGATGCCATCTTGTCCGCTGTCTTATAGGCTCACATAGTTGTAGCATTGTCAGGATCTTGAAGAGCACATAAAACTACAATAGGATCCAACTTCTTAGAGGGAGATATTAGTAACATAAAACATTTAGAGGCGTGGACAAAAGTTTCCACATCATTTGCCAATTGCAATGTCATAGTTTACCTAGAACTCACCATTTAAATTTAAAAACCCTCTCAAACACGCAATTCTGGAATAAGTCGGTGGCTAAAATCATGTTTTTTTTGGCGCTGCTAAAATTCCAAGTGGGATATAGTTAGGTGAGCGGTGATGTAATGATGGATGATGTTAAATACTCAAATTAACCAAGAGAAGTTGTATATAGTTGTGAAAACCTAAAGCACATGATAAGTTTGTTAAAGATGAAGAGATGAGATAGAGTTTTAAAAGCAACTCAACCACGTGATATTCATAGCAATTAAGCTTTCTCAAGAAATAGTTTCTACCATGTTGCATAAAATAAAAATTAGTATTCTTTATTGTTTCGTTAGGAAATTACCTGGGAACCATGCTGATCACAAACAACCAAACGAGGAACAGGAAATCGCTCCTTTATTATTGCATCTGCCTCGTCACGAGGAGCTTTAAGGAAATAAGAAAATGTCTGCTCACACACAATTAGTCAAGAGTCAATAAGACAACAAGCCAAAAAAAAATCATGTAGAGTCAACAGTCAATAAACAACAAAGTAAAGGAGATTTGCCTAGTGAAATCATGTCCCACTCAATCTGAAACCAGAAGGAAAAAAAGATAATGGTGGAGAAATTTGTCCATAACCATGTTGAAACCATTATATAAAGTCTTATCTTATAACTTAACATTTAAACCAAAATGTAAAGTCTAAGTTTAATATTAATGGCTAGATTACCTCATGTTCTGGTTGATTATGGTAGCCAGCATTTCGCCATTGTGCAATACTAGCTCCATGAAATATAACAACCATGAAATAGGAATCCAGAAGCAGGATCCTGTCTGCAGCGATTGCAGTTACATCCAGAAGAACTGGCTCAGGTACAGAATGGAAAGAGAAAGATATCAGTGATGGTTGGATCATAACAACTGCATTTGCAACATTCTCCCGGTTGAGGATCATCCTGTAGTATGCTGTCTCATCAGGACTATTGTTAAAGACCTTCATTGAGGAAAAAAAAACAAAATAACTAACATCAGAGTCAATGTACAAATAAATTGTTTGCAACAGTAAAAGAATATATTGCTAATAAACTGTATCATGCCTGGACAAATTGAGAACGTCGAAGATGAAACATGAACTGAGGAAATATTGAGAGACGTGGAGATAAGCTGAATGAGGATGGACTGTCTTTCTGGTAATCTCCAAACTTGGAACACAAGCGGATTAATGATTTGTCAAGCCATCTTATTGGATCAAAATCAGCCTACAAGACAAACCACAAAAAGTGTATTATGAACGGAGCACAATCAAAGTACGAGGAAAAGCAAACTATTTCTTTGTTTCTTTAAAGAAAACACAGTGGGGCAGTGTCTTTGGTCACGAAATAAAGTTATCAATATCATACAATTAGTGAAAAATTTGAATCACACCACTAATGTTGTGAGGTGATTCATAAAACTGCATTCTTATGAAGTAATCATTAAGAACATCAGCACGGTAAATTAAACACAATAGGAAGCAAAGAAAATACAATTTATTGAAAAGAATAAACGTAAGATCACTTTCCAAATTTTGCAGGCTGCAAGATCAAAACAAGATAATTGTTTATAAGTCCAATGTGCATTTTGTTGGTTGCACATAGTGTTCAAATATCTTTTAGATTCGATCGCTTTGTGCTTCAAATCAAATAAAAGCTGTTATAGGTTAAAAAAATTCAGAGGGAAGAGCAAACAAATAGTTAAATAAAGACTTAACATGAGAGTCTCACATAGTTGATTAATAAGTCTGCAACTCTAGACTTAGGATGACAGTTTTAGGTACATTATCCTAAATAGAAATGATGGTTGCTACTAATTAACACAATAAAGGCAAAGAGCGTACCTCTGTTTCCATCTTAGAAGAGACAACGCGTGCCATAACTGCAGCAGCAGCTTCTTGATCAAAACCAGCTAGTAAATCCTACAAATGATAGAGAAGGTGGTTTTGGACACATGTATACAGCATGCAATTTCAGTGAAAGAACTTGACCCCATGATAAAAGCCACATGCATCATAATTTCCGTCATAATATACCCCAATGAAAATACATACCAGCATCCGCACTATAATAATAGATAAAATAATGCCTCCATCACAGAATCACTTGTAGAGTAACAAAGAAACAGAATATTGAAAATGAAGGCTCGGATCCACTAAAAAATAGCAACATGAGAACTAGTAAAACTACATATAAAAAAAACATTATCTACACGGTAGAGTTAATCGAACAGAACAGTATTGTAATCAAGCCAAGATCAGATAATGCCAGATGGAATAGTGCATCCTTCAAGGAAAGACGAGCATTTCTTCATTGAGGTTTTGATCGACCAACAACCAATTAAAGGAATGAAATCAGTTTATCAAGTATTATCCCCAGAAAATAAAAGGACAAGCTCGAAAAAAACTTTACCAAAAGATCTTGTTAAGGCTCTCAGGATCTTACCAGTTAGATTTGCTAACATATTCAGTTCAATAATAATATTTAATGTTGACCTCAATTATGACTTTTTTGGATCAGCAACATTAAGCATGAAATTAACTTTGATCTTACCATAAAAGTTAGCCAATGCAAATACGGTGAATTAACTGACAACCTTTCATGAGAGCATGTATTAAACAATAGCTAAAATCACCTGTGTACTGCCAGGGCCAGCCACCCATCTTCTAGACAGACTAGTTGCACGTAATCTCATTTGACCATCGCTATGCTGATAACTGCAAAATGGCCTTTAGTGTGCGTCAAACAGTCAAATAGTTTGGCTATTCATATAGCAGGACAATGAAACAGATATGGATAAGAAAGTGTTGCTCATACTATGTCAAAAATTGGAAGTAAAATTGGTTGCTTGTAGGTTGAGAAACTGCCTCTGCACCATCTTTCCTAGTTATATCAAATACCAGACATAATGATGTCTTCTTATCAAGACCACACATCTTCCATGCTGTTGTATTCCCTTGACCAACTACTGTTTCTGCACATAAAGGCCCTTTCTGTACAAAGACACCAATATTCAATTTTTTTTTTGAAAGATAAGACACCAATATTCACTATTATGATGATAATTGCAAGTAAAAGGTAAACATATTTTCACCCAACCTTATCAAGAGATGCACAGGGGCCAATGATGCCTTGAACTTTCACATCCTTTGAGCAGTTAACCTCAAATACGCCACTAAAGGAATGTTCAAGAGAACCAATCACCATTGGATAAAGAAAGCATATTGCAAAATAGCATTAACCTTAGCTAGAGGAGGCATTTGATTGCCCACAGTTAGAAATATTTGCAAGTAATCAAATAAATCCATATTTAAGTTATTAGTGACAAATGGATTTGCAGCCACTCTGCTTGTCTGCAACCAATTACACCCTAAGTTTCAAAAAGCAATAGTAAACACAGATAGATTAAAACAATATGAAATACCACACAATCGATATATTTTTCTCAAACCTTACTTGAATGCTAGACCAAGATCATAATCTGACTGAAAGATGCGTCGGAGAGAATCTTTAAAGACCGAGTGTCCAAAACTTTCTGCCAGAACCACAATACCCCCAGTCCTCTCAACTGCAACTTTGAGTTCTGCGACCCCAACCTAGAGAGATGTTGTGCAACTAATTAACATAAAGCTTATACTTCTGACATTTCACCATATTCTGATCTTTTGATGGCCCAGGTTCTCCCTTGAAAACAAAGAATATCAATTTATAGCAGAAAAATTGTCCCTAAAAATGTATTTCAAGTTTGGCTGATGTTAATTGAAAAAAATTGGCATGATTTATAATCTCATCAAGAGTGACATAAGTCGATATTTCCATTGTCTGAATATTCACTATTTTTATTATTAACTCAAAAATCACCACTAATTGATTCTTTTTGTTAATAAATTAATTTCATAAATAATGCATGCCATATTAGCCATTTTTACTCACTATTGAAATCAATCAATGCCCTTGACTATCATTTTTAATTATCTAGGATGTAATCTAATTATTTAGATTTTTTTCCCTTCAAGTAGAGAAGGTATCATGCTTATTATACAACCTATGAATACTATGATGATATTCACAACCTATTTATTTATCTTTCCTGCATTTTTTCTTTAATACCCAACATGAATTTTTCAAAAGTCTGAAGGTTACTTTGCCGATAGCTTCCTGTGGAAAATTTTCCCAGGATAAAATTATGGGATATAGAACCTGGATGCAAAAGGAGGCCTTTGATGTTCTCATGCAATCTACACTATGTATTTGGGAAATAACCAAGAAGAACCATTCCCAGATAAGGGCATCGTTTAACCCCTTATGCACTTGAGAACCAAGGCACAATTTACTTAGATGGTCACTTAACAGACTAAGAGAATCTGGAATCTGGACCAAACTCTAGTTCAAAAAGAATCAGGCAATTGTAGATATTATAAGGAAATAAACATACCAAAGGACATCCCAATAAAGCAGAAGAAAAAAATGATAAAGTATATTGTATGATTTTTCATCTTTTATTTAAAGTCAAAATCATACAGTATTTCCTTTAGTAGCACTCTACATGCTTCTACTGAGTAAAAATCCACATTAATTTCCTTTTTTTCTCCTTCAACTTTTAGTGCTACTGAATCAATATTGGAACTAAACAGCGAGCTAAAATTTAGCATGAAAAAATTAACAAATATGATGGGATAAGAACCTAAATAAAAACATGGGGGATCATTAAAAGAGGAATAAAAGCATTAAGCACTAAACTAGAATTGAACTGGATGACTAAACAAAAGTATGCGAAGATTACTGCATCTCTAGCCCTGTGTTTATAACAGTGGAAAACTCAAGTGTGAAAATAGGTGCAAACACAGACCTGGTCAAGTGCACATGCAAACAAATCCAGTACATGGCCTTGATGCACAAGTTGTTTTGAAAGGCTCTCATAGAACTTCACAGCTTTAGTATAAAGTGGGGCAGATCCTTTGTCAAGATCTTTGTGAGAACGAATTGGCTCTGAAAGATTCTTCGATACAATCTGTAGACATTGGGAAGAAATTTGACAAAATTTATGCACATATTAAAACTAAAGGAGAAGGGAAAACATAAGTAAAAGCTTCTAATTCATAAGTATGTAGTAAAATAAAGCAATATATTACAAGAATACAAAGAGGGTATAGAATCAAAAAATTTTCATAGGAAAAAACAACAAATAAACACTTTGATACTGTTAGGAATACATAATAGATTATTTATCTTGGTCTATTTTGTTACTTTAACTTGTTATATTCCCTAGGACTATTGTGCTATACTCCTTTCTTATATAAGGAGATCCTTATATTTAATAATATATACTTGGTTTCTGTGCTCACAACTTGGTACAAAAGAATATTGCCACTTCTCTTTCCTCTTTGCACGTAGTCACTGCACCCCTTCTCAGTTGTTGCCTTTTTCCTCCTCTAATTCGTCATCCTAAAACAATCAACCCTCAGCACCCTTCTCCAAAGCTGGTAGCCCCACCTATCCTCTTTGTTCTCCTCAACTGGTAACACCCACTCCCTCCTATTCCTTAACCAGCACCCACACCACCACCCTCCTTCCTTGTCCTAAAGCTGCACTCTGCCTTTCTTCTCCTCTTTATCTCTCATTTGAGAGATTGCTAAGAGCGTTTGAGAATTTATTTTGGGGCAGTAATGTGTCTTACATCTACACTTTTTTATTTTGATATCTTCACCATGCAACAACCTCAGTAATTGTCCACAACTATTCTAATACTTTCAATGATAAACAGAGAGAAGTATCCCACTGACAAGTAGAAGGAATGAGATGACCTTCTTGTCACCAAAGTCTTGCTTGTCGTTCATCCTTGCAGTGTATCCGGACACAACTAATGAGTGACAACTCCAATCCTAGTCTGACCCCTACCTTAACAAAAGTTCTTCAAATGACATACTTGTGCTTCTTATGTCCTCTCAGATTCCCCCTACCCTTGTTTCTGAGAATCGTGGAGGCTGCCATGATGAACAGGGTGGTCATGTATTTGTTCATGGCTCCTTTTCTCCTTGAATGCACTGCAATTGCACCAATCATGCTTCTTATTGTTGTCACTAGAAATTTATTCACATATGTCGCTTTCTATTTGCATAATCACCATTCATATCTAAAATATTCAAAGAGAAACACGTGAGCCTCTCTTTAATTTGGCTACCATATCATCAAAAAAAAACTACCAAGACAAACTCCAACTTATAACTGTCATGGGGATCATAGCTTAAAGCCTTAAAACAAATTCTTTGTATCTAGCATGATAAAAAAAGTTCAGAGAACTCTACTCTCAATTGATGCAGCATAGGATAAAAAAATTCTTTAGCCAACTGATACCAGGAGAACTTACAGAGCCTGATCCTTCAGTTGTTGGACCACCAACAAAAGCCATGATCCTTGCTCCTGAACCAGGAACACACAGCCCCAACAAACAAGCTGCAATATTTAGTGCAGTGCTAGTACATCTTGATGCACGCTGGTCAACTGGGACTGACCAAGGATCTTTCTGAAGCTCTTCTAGAACCTATATATCCAAAATGGAAGCCAGGAAACAGGATGTCAACAATTTTGTTGTTGCTTAATGGCCAGAGGTTTGATTCAGATAATATTCCAGTGGCAAAAAAAAACATACACTAAGCTGCCCCTAGCACCTCAAAATTATGAATATACAATGGTAATAAGTAATTCCTTTTGAAGTCAGATAACATATAAAAGGCAGAAAACTTACTGAATTCAAGACAAACTCGCACTCGGAGGCAGGTACTAGGAATCTGGCAATGCTCTCAGCTGAGAGGCCATCCCTTGGCCCTGCAATCACCCCCACATTTGGCCTTGGCCTGCCTCCGAAGAAACACATTTGATCTAAGAGCTGTTCTTTTGTGATTTCCTTTGACCCCTTGAAAACATATGATTTGGGCATATGCCCAAAGCCTAACTCATATACCTGCATATGAAACAATCATATATTTGATAATAGAAATAAATAGTGAAGTTTCGGATACAGAGTTGACCTAGTAGATGTTAAGAACCTGGACATAAGTCCCAAAAGTGATTAAGCCAACAAGAGAGCTGTCAGGCAAAAGCTCGATCGCCTGGGACAAGGCAGACTTCAAGAACACAATCTCCTCTTCAATCATACAGGTGTCAACAACAAACAGGAATACTGACGGCATCCTAGGACCAGTTTCAGCCGAGGAAACATACTCAATGGTGGTGTACTGGGGGAAAAGTTCAGCGGGGAGGTTGTCCTCACTTATTGACATATAGTGCTGGGGGAAGTGATTGCGCTGAAAGCAAAATGGACATATCCAAATCTTGGCAACGTAATCCACAACACAGAAAGGGTTGAGAATGGAGCGGCAGATGCGGCACCTAAGAGGCGCGTAAGGCAGCACTGGCGTGTCAGGAATAGGTTTGAGAGGAGTGTACATAGTAGCAACTGGTACGACACAACCCGAAGCTTCTTGCTTCGTGCCCGGAAACGTGTTCCAGGTCATTCGCACCCCATCCTGGGCCTCTAGGTCAAGGAACTCTGACATTTTCCAAAGTACAACTAAAGCTCTGCTACTGGAATTGCTTTCTCGCTAACCCTAATTCGTTCCTCCGACCTTTGAAAGACTGCTGCGTGCTCTCAAATGCAGCTGGACCAAATCAACAAACATCAACCCCGCTCGATAATTTTAAAAAAAAGACCATCAAACTCTTCCCAAAGCTGAGGCCTCTCAGGACATAATCCAATCCAAAAACAGCAGTCGATGCATATAAACTAAGTACAGAAAGGAGAATTTGGTGGAAACACGACAAAAAAAGAAAACAGAATAACAAAGCGCAGGAGTGAATCCTCTTCAAACTCTAGAAGCCCGTGTTGCTGATTCTCCTCGATTGTGGCTGCGAAACAGTAGATCGGAAGGAGGAGGGCAGAGGAGATTCCTCCTCACTTCCGAGTGAGAGAGTCAATCGGAAGAAGGGAGGGGGGGAGGGAAGAGCGTGAATAAAAGGTTTCTAATTTAGCGGCGATTAATTCCCTACACGCAGATCTAGATGAATGCCAAATTCCAATTCTAAGGTGTGGACGTGTACTTTCATTCTGGCCCATACTTCCACAATTAATCTCACTGTTGGCCCAAGGTGAATGAAACTTTTTTTAGGAAGCATGGTGCATAAAAATTTGTTTGGACTCTCACTGTGAATCTTCATCATCTTTGAATCTACCTAGTAGGATACTTTTTTTCTCTCTTTTTTGCTATCGAAAAAAAATTATCCTCGATTAGAAATAATGGGGGAGGGAATAATTTGCACCGGAGTTTGTAAACTATCTGCCTCTACAGATTATTGAGTATATCTTCACCCATAATTAAAATTTTATACTTAATAAATAAGGTAAAACTTTGTTTTCACCCCATATTATCTTTGTATCAAATGGGTTCTCAATTTTTTTTGCATAATCAATGATGAATTGGCGGAGGATTTGCAAGGTTGAAACAAGAAGCACGGTCTGTCTTCAGTCTCTAAAATAGCTTCGAAGACTTCTCCCAAATTTTTGTTCTTCTTGAATCTTGACTCACTGCGTTATCATCGATGCTCTATACGCTTTCTCCTGTACGTCCCTCTTTCATAAATTTGTAATCCCCCATATATTCCTTTTTTTCATGATAAATACTTACCAATTACTCGAAAGCTTCTTAGAGGAATAACTGCAAATATTAGAAAGTAAAAAAGGTCCAGCTAGCTTAAAGGTTCAGTTCCCACCATGCATTTAACGTACCATATCAACTCGAATAATGAACACTGGACTTCTTTTATTCTCAGCTCAGGTCATGGATAAATTAACAGACATAATGATAATAGTTTAGATGTCCTCTTGGAATTCATACAAGTTCAAATTTTATAATAAAAAAAATACTGTTCATCATTCCAAAACCTCGTTGCAGCATTTTTCCTCTGATTTAGAAACCCAAGGGAGGTAGAGAATGACGCTGAGTTTTCCATTTGAGGGATCCTGAAGCAATTCTACTCTTCCTCAGTCGTTCCGCAATAATGAAGGCCAGTTCAAGAGATTGCGAGGCATTAAGCCGTGGATCGCAATGGGTGTGGTAACGGGAACCCAAATCATCGAAGGTGACAGTTCGCGAGCCTCCAATGCATTCTGTCACATTTTGTCCGGTCATCTCTAAGTGCACTCCTCCTGGGTGGCTTCCTTCTTGCTCATGGACATCAAAGAATGCCCGCACTTCAGCCTGGAATAAGGTAGGAAATGCTGTTAGCAGCCGTCACATGATGAAATCTTTAACCAACAGAGACAATCATTGCAAGAAAAGTCATGCAGATAGACCACCACTACAGGCTTCCTCAAGTTCGTCAAACTGTAACATGAAAATAAAATGAGGAAATGGTACCACCAAATAGGAATACTTAGCAATTGCTTTGAATGTTATATGATTTGCCAGTGGCCATCTTACTTTATAAAAAAAGTAAAAGGGATCTACTGATTAAGGAACCCCTGCCCTCAACCACCCCAATGATATCAGCTCTTCAGTAATGTCACTTGTCAATTCAGCGTCCAAAATAATGCCCTAGAGTTTGGTAGAAGCTGGCTGACAGCACCTGTTGTTCCGCAAATCTACAACAGGTGAAGTGCTGACCTTGATTTGGCAGGGGAAATCAACAATGTGAACCTCAATATGTTCAATACATTCGCTAGTATACATAAAAGCAGTTGCACTTGTGTGATCGGTAAAGAATTTAATTATTAGCCAAACAACCAACACCACCATAATTAAAAGGGGGAAGAACTCTGGAAGAGATCACAAGAAATACCAGAATCGAGTCAAACGAGCGAGTCTTGAGTCCACATGGGGCCTTGATAGTGTTTCCATGCATTGGATCGCTGACCCAAACAACATTCTGTCCAGCTCTTCGAACTGCTCGGATCAGGTGAGGGAGCTTTACCATCATGTTAGCTGCCCCCATCCTCGTGATTACGGTGATCCTTCCTGGCTTGTTTCGAGGGTTAAGGATATCAATCAGATTCACAAGCTCTGTAGGATCCATCTTGTCGCTCACCTACATTGTCCATAGAACTTATAAACAATGTGGCCAAAGTGTAGATGACCTCAGTCAATATTAGCATAAAGATTATATGATATGAAGGTGATCAGCTAAAAATTTGAGATGAAATGAAACTTCATATGTTCAGTTCTTCAGGTGAATTAGGAGAATTACGAAGGTTCTCAGTTCTTCTGAATCTTCATTTCGAGATGTTATGAACCATTCAGCAGAGGCCATGATTCATTACATCCCAATGGGCAGGTTCTTACCTTGATACCAAGAGGATTAGCAACACCACGGAGGAACTCGACATGGGCACCATCGAGCTGGCGGGTGCGCTCTCCAACCCAGAGGAAGTGGGCAGAACAGTCATAATAAAGGCCAGATGTGGAGTCCTGACGAGTGAGGGCCTGTTCATAGGGAAGGAGGAGGCACTCGTGGGAAGTCCAGAAGTCAGTGGTGGTCATGATAGGGTGATCAGTGGTGAGTCCAGCAGCAGCCATGAAACCTAGTGCCTCGTCCACCCGATGTGCCAGCTCCTGGTACCTGTGGGAAATAACAGCAAACACTATGGTGACTGAAGTTCTAATTGTTCCTTCTCCAATTAAGCTGCAAACAACGTCAGAATTTAGTCAACCAGTCAAAATTTGTTCAGGATGAGCACAAGAAAACTTTTTCACCAAGAAATTTTCAGTGATCTGCTAATTTTGTCCCCCCTTTTCAAATATCTTTTCTCCCGTGGGGAGTATCAGTTCAAACGACTCCCTGTAGGACCCATACAATGCTGGGGCGTGAGGCTAAAAATTGCCTCCGGCCTGCATCTTTTCGGTTCACTTCAAAGCCGTTTTCCGCCTCTATTGGTCGTCAGTAGGCCCTGTAATCCTTTGCCTATCGTCATCAGTCACTCGTCACCGTCCAAGGACCAAATCAAAAAAGACCAAAGGCGAAAGCAAGGTAGAATGGAAGCAGGAGGGCTTAATCCAGCGGAGGAGAAGAACAAATCTAAAGCTAATGCACAGGCATAACTTGCATACAAGGTATTAGAGGAAAAGGGCAAAATTCGATGAAGACTAGTGGAGAATCAATTCTGCTAACCAGTAAAAATAATCCAATCTTTGCAATGGCAGAGCGAAAGAGAAATCACCTACCGGTCACCTTGCTCGCTGTGCTCGGTGAAATCAAGGTTCCACTGCGTGACACGCTGCATGGCCGCGTAGCCGCCGGTGGCGAAGGCCCGGAGGAGATTGAGGGTGGCAGCTGACTGAGAATACGCCTGGATCATCCTCTGTGGGTCCGGCGTCCTCGACTTCTCGTCGAAAGCGTCTCCGTTTATGTTATCGCCTCTGTAGCTGGGCAGCTTCATCCCGTCCTTCTCCTCCAAGGAATCTGACCTCGGCTTCGCGAATTGTCCCGCCATTCTTCCCACCTGAGAAAAGCAAATGAGGAAACAAGAACTAAATCCAAGATCCATCAATACCTAACACAATGTAGGGCTTCAACTACGGGGAAAGCGTACCTTGATGACGGGCATCTGACCCCCGAACATGAGGACGACGCCCATCTGGAGGAGGATACGGAAAGTGTCCCGGATGTTGTTGGGATTGAACTCCTTGAAGCTCTCCGCACAGTCGCCACCCTGGAGGAGGAATGCTTTGCCAAGGGCAGCATCAGCGAGGCGCTCCTCGAGGTGGCGGGCCTCGCCGGCGAAGACGATGGGCGGGAAGCTCTCGATCGTCCGGAGCACCGACTCCAACACCTCCTTGTTGGGGTACTCCGGCAGCTGGAGGGCCGTCATAGACTTCCAGGAGTCGACGGTCCACTTTCTGGCCGGTGCTGAAGGCGGGTTGGTCCTGGCGGTGTGGAGGGCTGAAACCGGCCGCGGGCAGGCATTCCGTCGGGAGGCGCAGAGGAGAGGAGGGAAGCAGGGTCGGGCGGAATTGGCGGAGGAAAGGGATCGGGAGTTGGGGAGGAGTGCGACGCCGGGGAGGAGGGCGACGCCGCTGGAGAGGGCCATTTGGAGGGCTCCAAAGGGAGAAGTCGGGAAAGGTTCCGATGAGAGAAGGGGAATGGGGTTGGGGGGGGGGGGGGGGCGCAATATATACGGGCGGAGTTGGTGTACCAGACCTCGCAAGTTGAAGAAGGAACTCCGTGCGCCGTTCTCACCGAATAAAATTAGACCTGTTTGGTTAAAAGTCTGTTTCAGAGTTTTTTTAATAAAAAAAGCTCAGATTAGGTTTCAAAATTTTTGGTCATTGTTTAATTACTAAAAAAATAATAATAAAGTACTTCCTACTAATAATAAAAGAGATCAGTATATTTATTATCCTCCTATTTATCACTTAGGTAACTATTATCTAAATTTAAAAATTATTATTTCTTTTTTTATAAGGTAGAAGATGAGTATTTAATTGTAGTTTTTTTAATTTAAATAATAATAAATATACTTTGTGCTAGGGCTGATTCAAATACACTCCACCTTTAACACGACACTTTAACGGATCGAGCTTAGCCTAACACGATAGTGCCCCTGTCATGTTGAGCATAGAGCGCACCGTACCCCCACTCAGTTTAGGCGGATACATAACATGCCTCTTAAAGTACCAAGTTAAGCTAGTGCATAGAATTATCTTTAGAATCATCTATTATCACTGCTTCTTCATAATTTAATATTCTATATAAAATATATATATACATATATGTTGAGCCATCGGATTGTAATACTATACCTCAACACTATATATTTAACTCAGCAAATTATACCTGATGTGATTCAAAGTAAGGACATACCTGATGTAATCTAGAGTAGGTTGGGCTTGTGTTGCCCGTGGGCTATAAGACCCATAAGCACCCGATTTATAGGATTATGTTTTTTTAATTTTTTATAGATGTCATCTCTATTCTTCTTGCTCATTGTTATAATTTTTTCTAACAATTATTCTAATTATCTTAACTACTTCGGTCGATAATTATGTTTTTTAGTAAAAAATATATTTATAAATTCGATTTATATAAAATCATTCTAAATCAATTAACATTTTTATTCAACTATTATCATCGTATAATTATGACGAATGAAATCCCTTGCTAATTCCATCAATCACATGGCAGCGCCAGCGTCGGAGGTGATTCCGGTGGTGGACCTCCGCCTCCTCTCCCAGGGTGAGATCAGCTCTCTTTCCTTCTCCTGCCCCAACGCTTTCGACCTCCATCGCTGCGACGACGTCGTCATCCCCAAGATCGACCGCTCCGTCTTCAACGAGAGCGCTGGCAGTCGCAAGCAGACCTACTCCCGCCTCCGCCTCGACCCCCACAAGCCGGATCCCGCTGCCCCATCCACCGTCGCCAGCCGCCGCCCCCGCGGCCTCTTTTCTCCATCCTCATCTTCTTCCCGCTCCTCCTCATCCGCCGCCGCCGCCGCCGCTACCGTCGATTCCTCTCTCATCGAAACTGGAACCGCTGACGATGACGATCCTGGTCACCACGAAAACCTACGGATTGTATCCTACCTTCGCAAGCTATTCGCCGGGGAGGAGCTTGATCTCCACGCCCAAAACCAAACCCAAGCCCTACCTACCCACATTGCTGCCCAGGGAATTCCTAATGGCATCAACGGCAGCAGCGGCCCTCCGCAGGTTCCGGTGACGGCGCAGCCGGCGTTCCCCGTGGTGGAGGATGGCGATCGTGAGGTTTTGAATCGAAAAGGTGAAACTATTGATTTGGTTGCGTTGAGACAGAAGGCGGATCCATTTGCAGAGGAGCTGAGACGGCGGACAACCGGACTGACCACGGAGGAGCAGCTTCTGGCTTTTATGAGTGGACTTGATGGACAGTGGGGGAGCCGGAGGAGGAGGAGGAGGATCGTCGACTCTTCAGAGTTCGGTGATTATTTGCCGATGGGATGGAAGCTGCTGCTATGTCTGCAGAAGAAGGAAGGTGATGTCTGGGTGTATTGCCGTCGATACATTAGGTTTGTTTTTTCATTTTCCTTGTTTGTTTGTTTTTACAGCTTCAACAATCCAGACAAATGGTTTTAAATAAATTGTCTTTGGGCAAACTCATCTTTGGTTACATCTCTTTACCTGTCGTATGACGCCATTGTTCCAACAGTGTGCATGACGTAGGTCAATTTATGCAAATAATCAGCATATTGATATAGGACCACGAAAATGGTACTAGGACTGTGAGTAAAATAGAAAACCAAGGAAAGAGGTGATGAAAACTAAATTCACAAGTAAATAACAGTAAACAAGAAAACACAAGAGACCAGTTTCACGCTCATGACAACAAATCTAGGAGGATTGCATGATGCAATAACTCCGTCATATTATCTCCAATCAATAATTGATCCAAAGCGATGCCTATACACTGATTTGTTTCTCCTGGAGGCATCAGATGTGATGCAATTATAGTTCTGAATGGCTTCGTAGAGCTGTTTTGCTTGGTTCTTGCAAGAGAAGGGGTGGAATTGTGAGAGGAACATAAGTAGAACTGACAGAATGGGAGAATAAGACTTCTTAGATTTCTCTTCATGTTCTCTGAACTCGTTTCAAGGGGAAGATAGTGGCTTATCTCATGATATGAAAAGGTGTCCAAAGTCCAGCGCCTCATTATAATTCCTTTCCCCCTTCTATAGACTTTAGGACAGGTAGAAAAGTAAAAAAAAAATTAGTATAATGAAGTCTGTATCTCTTGATTCAGGTCTTTTTTTTTCTCTCTTCTTTTAATGGGCATACGTACCCCTGTGCCCCTTAAGGAACCAACTTTGATTTCTTCCCTTTATGCTTTCAATTGTGTCTTCCAACTTTCATTCTTACCATTCTCAATATAAAGCTTTGAAGTCTTCAAACAAGAGAATGCTTACTTTTCTAATTTGTGGCAGGCAACTTTATTCTTCTTCCTAGCCAATGTAAACAAGTAGTATTGAAGAAAAGTAATTTTCCATTTGCTTACATGTTATTATGCATAAGCTAATAACATGTAAGGTTAGTAGTATTTTACTTGTGTAGTAAAGTGTGGTTTCATTTTGCCTATTTGTGATTTTTTGTTCTTTTTATTATTTTACCCACTTCTAAAAAAAAGAATACTTTGCCTTTTTTGTTGTCTACCCTGTTTTTATTGGCATCTTTGTTATAGAAAATATGCATATGCGATGGTGAAGTAAAATGCTGAATTACTGATGGTATTAAAAATATGTTGCTAAGTGATAAAATAAGAATTCATGGGCCAATAAAATTTAAACCTTTTCAGGTGGATAGTGTGTGTGATAATAGTGTTGGTGATATGCTAATAACAATAAACACAACAATTGAACGTAGATGGCAAAGTGAGTTTTAACTCAACTAATCCATATAGTCCTAAGTTCATCGTTATCAATAGGAAAAGCTCCAATACTTGAAGGTTTAAAACATTAGGAGATGATGAAGTCAAGTGACACCATAACTTTAAATTACGACTGTAATAACAAGAGGAAAATATTTAATACATATGCTTGGCATGTGATGTGAAGAAGTACGTGCATGATATTTGAGCAGCTTTAATGTATTCAGTAGGATAAACATTGGAAACTTGAAATTAAATGAATATTTGATGAAGATTCTTAGCAAAAATATCATCATAACCAAGGTTTTTAATATCAGTACCGGCATGACCTAAAATCTTAAAACATATTATTGTCATTTGCATGAGCATACATCTGCTTTGACAATTCTTATCAGTGTTCTGCCTTTTTAATTGTTTTTCAGATAATGAAAACCTGGCCGACTTACCATTCAGCCCCTAGTTGTCTGGCTACACATTCAAGGATCTATAACTTATTTTAGCAGAGTTGAGCTTAACTTGGTTGCAACTTTTCCCATGCATATAGGAAATTGATCATCATGTACCCTGAACCATTTATATGCTCATCATCATTTATTTTCCATCTAATTATGGTAAAAATGTCAATGCTTTCACTATTTATAAAGTTAAGCCAGTGTCTTGAAGTCCATAGAATTCATACACTTTATTTTCTCTGTTTCTTAGCCCTAGTGGGAAACAGTTTCCCTCCTGCAGCGAGGTCTCATCATATATACTCACTCTTGTTGGGGATCCATATGCTGCACGACAAGTTTCTGTTCAGGCCAGTGTAAGTCCTTCAAAATCTGAGAAGTTAAATGATGTTATAAGTGGAAATCATCTAACTAATTTGATCAGTTTATCTCATTATCTTATATGGGTTGTGAAACAGGCTGCAGACATAACTCCTTATCAGGAAAATATTGTCAAGGAAAAACCTAATTTCTCTGTAGTCGAACCTAATGATCACGAGAAGCAAATTTTGTTATCTAATGCTAATGGCCAGGTAATTGCAGAACACATACTTCTATAATGTTAATAATAGGTGAGTGATTAACATGTTCACATGCAGCATGATTTGTCATGCCTTCAAAGCAATGCAAAGAGGCGTAAACTCGACAGAGTTACTGTGGAGGGAGTCGTTTTGAAGGATGGAAAAATTGAATGTCAAGTTTGTCACAAAACGTTTACTGAGAGACATCGCTACTATGGCCATATGGGAGCTCATGCTAGGCACCAAGCTGTGAGTGCTGAAGCTCTGGCAGATGAGTCCAGCTCAGGAAAATTCTCTAACCCAGCTACTTTTATGGTAGTACCAAACGATCTCTCTCTGCCTAAAACTGAGAAAACTTCTACCATGAAAATTGCTACTGAATTTCAAATTGCTCCAACAAATTTTCAATGTCGAGAGGGGAATCATGGAATAGAACATAATTCTATGGTACCTCAAACTGGTAGATTACCCTCGGTGGAGATTTCTCATGATATCACTAATACTAATGTATTAGGTAATTCATGCACAATTGGTGGTGATGGTCTAATGCCAGCTATTATTGCTATGGCTCATGAGAAGGATGCTCAGGAAAACTCAACTTCTAGTGACAGTCATCATAAGCCTGAAGACACTTCTAAAACCAGTGATGACAAGAACATTGAAGCTAGTAATATCAAAAACAAGGAAGTTTGTGATATCAAGAATGTTGCAGTTGGTTCAAAGATGATTGATTCTTGTGATTTCAGTGACGTTGATGCTAGCAGTATTATGGATGTTGAACCTAACAGTGTCCAAGACAGTGTTCGTGGACCAAATAATTGTAACACAGAGATTGTTCCTGATACTTCCAAAGATGTTCACCATAGCTCATGCTTGGACGCGATATCTAGTGTCCCTGTTGGTGTGACCAATTCAACCTGTGAAACAGTACCTGAAGTGTCCCAGTTACCTGCAAGAAGTATGTCTACTGACTTTAAAATCAATAATTGTGAATTGACTCAATTCATGCCAGAAAAAAATACTGAGGTTAACAACAACATGGGTGTCAAAGCCAGTGATGATCCTATCAACCCTTTCTCCCCTTCTCTCTTGAGTTTGAATAGTACTGTCCCAGAGAATTCTAAGGAGATGGATGCTCCATGCCATGCTCCCATTTCAGAGATAGATAAATATGGCATAGAGCAGAAGTTAGACATGGAAAACCATTTGAGTAATACGCCAGGTAACAGTTCAAGTGTCGCTGGAGTAGGTGGTACTTATATTAGCAATGTGGAAGAGAATGCTCTTGTTGGATTTGATAAATCCAGCCAAAAAGCTAACTTGGGCAACTCCCGTGGGTTTTCTGATGAAGTAATTATTGCTGATGGCGTACTACCTATTGAACTAAATGCCGGTTGTATTAATATACCATTTGTTAGTGGACCCACTAGTACTGATAGAAGGAACAAAGAGTCTGCATTTGATATGGAAATTCAGGATTCCTTGCTTGGGGAGATGGATGGCCCTTCTATCCATCTAAATAGGTGCTTTAATGGTTCCAATGCTTCAAATGAAGAGGTAAGTACAAGTGTTACTGTTCAAGATAATGAGGGGAATCCTGTGGAGATTGATTTCAACCTTAGTTCCCCATGGGTCCATTCTTCTGATCCTAGCGCAGATGTTGGTCTGATCCCTGATCAGGTAATCTTGATACCAAACCAATGTGATAATTTACTATGAATAGGAATAAAACTTCTTCCTACCTGATTTCATATTTTACATTCATAAGATGCTTATTTTCTGAACAAAATACATTCATAAGATACTGAAACCAGGTATCTAAGAGATATTTAGGTTCATTTGCAGTTTTTCATATGTACTTTAATGGATAGCTGTTTTTGCATTAGATGGTAGAGCCCCTTTGTTATTGTTGACCATGGCAAGCTGTTACCTGCATTTTTATGTTTCCTATAACATTATGCAATGTCCCTGAAAAACTGCATAATTGTGAAGAATTCGTTGACTTTTTTGAATAGGTGATGGCAGTTGGTCACAATAGTCCTGTCCTCTTCGGACAAAGTATAGTTCTTAGCTTAATAAATTTATCAATATAATGTAGTTCCTGGTCCCCTTCCCTTCATATTTCTCTTTACTTTTGAATTCTTAGCATTCTCTATTCTTTTAATTTATTTATGACATTCTGCTTAATGTCCGGTTTTGACAGTATCAAGATGGCGGCAATGCTATTAACCAGAAGGAAAAATTATCTAGCCTTGCTCATCTGACATTAGATGCAGTTGAATCCCCCGAGCTCGTTTCCATGCCCGAGCCATCCCTTGGGTTGGGTTATGTTGCTGAACTAGGCAATGATGGTTGCTCGTCTCTTCAGTTAGGTTGGGATATTTCCTTGCAGAACAGTGCATATGAGCTGAGGTCTGTCTGCGTGTGGTGCAGCAGAGAGTTCACTCATGTAGCTGCAAGTGCTGAAGAGGAATCTGGTACACTTGGCTTCATCTGCCCTGCCTGCAAAGCAAAGATATCCGGCCAGTTCACCGTATTTAACAGCCAGTCGTCTAATTAACATGCAGACTTGTGTTTGTAATTACTAGTTCTCAATGCATCGTTATCCCTTCTCTCTTTAGCAAGCGTGTTAAGCAAGGTCATCTGTGTAACTGATGTAACTTTGATGGTTATCACCGAAGCAGGCATCAGAATAGCTGGGCAGGAAGGCAAGCATAATTTTTCGCATATATATAGAGCAGCAAGTAATATTTGTTGTTACCTATATGTTTAGTGGAGATGCTAATTGCTAATGAAATGATTTTTTATAGGTGAAAGAATTGTGAAGCTATAAGTAGGTTTGGTGCCACAAAAGATCCTCATGTCGGCCTCCATCTAAGATGTAGAAGTACTTGCACTACTAATTTCGATAATAAGGTACAACTAGATTAGGAAGATGTAGGCGTCCTCCTAATTCTTCCAATGTGCAGTGCTAGTGAGGGTTAAGGAATCGAAGTCGTTGTGTCGGTCGTACGCGTAAAACTTAAAAAATAAAATAAATTTTAAGCAGAGGAGGGAGAGTCGAGAGGGGTTAACATTTAAATGCAATAAATAGCGAATAGGGTTCCCTGTATCCGCTTCTACCTCCTCACCCTTCGCTCGGCTCTTCAAGACGAAGAAGAGCGCTCTCCCCTTCCCGCCTCCGCCCACCCGCACGGAGACTGCCGGCCGATCGGCGACGAGACGACGCGCGGAGGATTCCTTCTTATTCCATCCTCTTCGGCTCTTCCCCATCTCTTCGGTGTCCCTCTCCTTCGCAGGCAAAGACTGCGGGCAGCGGTTTGTTTCTCTTTCTCCCCTCTCCTTTCGCGGGGTTCTCTCCCCTCTATTTCCTCCCTCCGCTTCTGTCTTTTTATTTTTTCCGAGAACTATGAACTGCATTGTTAGCTAGTTCTTAGTAGTCCTGCGAAATCAGCACGAAAAGAATGGGATTTGAGGAGAAAGCTGTTTCCTTTGGTTATCATTTGTTGGTTTCATGTTGGGTCTTCGAGTGTCCTTGTTTTCACCGACCTGCCTGATATCTGACGTCCTGGAGTGTTCCTACAGACAATTTAGGGAGATCCAATCATGGATTTATGTTTTTATTAGGGAAAAGTTAGTGGTGTTTGATCTCACTGTTTCTTTTGCTCATTAATGTGGATTCTGTGCTTCTCGTTCGAACCGTGTGAATTGACAGCACTAGGATTGTTTTTTTTGCTTTTAGCATCCTGGTCATTTGCGAAGTTTAATTTTACAGTAAAATTCCGTCTTCAAATTCTGAAGGTTTTTCAACTAAGTCATCTGTAGAATTAGAATTTATATGTAAAAAATAAAGGAGTCTTTACATGTGACGCATGGCTTATGAATGACTAGAAGGAATGAGCATTGCCTTGAACCTGCAAGCAGATAGGCTGGTTTTTTTGTTTAACATGTAGAAATAAAAGATAAAATATTCATGTTTCTTGAGCGACTCCTAAGAGAATGCTGATTCATACAGGATGGAAACTTCCAATGAGGCGTACTCACAACTTAATGTGTCTCAAGAGGTGCATTCGAGATTCCTTTATCTTCTACATGATTCTTTACGATTCTTAGGGGCTTGTGGAAATTTAACTATAAATCAATTTTCAACAGGAAAAAGACAAGTTGGTTGGAGAAGTCATCCGTTATGTACTTTTCAAGACCCACCAAAGTTCTGGGTGTCCCATAAAGAGGGAAGAATTGACACAACTGATAACAAAAAATTACCGTCAGCGCTCCCTTCCAGCTCTTGTCATAAATGAAGCCAGAGAAAAAATAGCTAGCATCTTCGGGTATGAGATGAAAGAAATACAACGTTCTTCTCGTCCATCTTCAAACAAACAGGGTCGTGTTTCTCAGCGAAGTATGCTTATTTTTCTTATAAGAGTTACTTTTTGTCTATTTGGCTTTGGTTTCAGAAGAGGCTATGAACTGCTTTTTTGTCACAAACTTTTCAACCACTAAAATGATGCAGTTGGTTGTTATCCACCATTTGAATAATTGCTTAGGTCAAGCTGCCTGCTGAACACTTCCATAAGCTAGCACATTCCAGAAATGAAGAAAGGAAAAAAACTACTAGGCCAATGCCCTTTTCGTTTTTGTATAACAACTAATATGCTTACACCTGTTTTAGTACTAGCAGCTTCTACAGTCTTGGTTTAGACAGCTAATATATACAGTGGTTGTAGGTGCTGTTGAAGCAAAATCGTACATCATTTTGAGCAAGGTACCCTCCGAAGTATATAGTAAATACGTCGAGGATAGTGAGACCTCACATGTGACTGGTTTCACTTTTGTTGTTATCAGTATTGTACATCTTGCAGGAGGTAAAATTTCTGAAGGTATGTGATGAATAATTCCACCAGTGCAAATTGTGTCCGTACTCCTAGATTTTAATTTATTTTAGATGATTATAGAGAACCTCTGGCATCATTTAAGGAGATTGGGTCTAGATGACAATGATGAGCATCATGCAGTCTTTGGTAACACTAAGCAAACGCTTGAAATGCTTGTCCAACAAAGGTAAGAATACAAAATTTAGCTATTCATTTCAAGGCTGTTCTGCCGCAGGGTCAGATTATATCAGCACCATCTTATTCTTTGATTCTTATACTCTAGAATGTCTTTATTAGGTACCTGCAAAAGGAGAAAGTTAATGGTCCTGAAGGCCATACTATTATGTATGAGCTTGCTGAAAGAGCTTTAGATGAATCCATTGCTGACAAACTCAAAGATTGCATTAGTCAGGTACAGAATTTGGAAATACAAAATCCTCTAATAATCTTGCCATGGATAATTAGTGTTCAGAAAGCTCTTGGAGATGGTTGTTCACATGAACATAGGAGTAGTCACATGCCATGTATATTAACATCATTTATTACAGATTGCTAATAAGGATCTTTTCCCTTATCGAGCTTTGTTTATGGCCAAATGTCTAGTTAGACCAGCTTAAATCATTTTATATTATTTTCAAACAATATCTTCTTAGGACTTCATCTAACTTTCCTTCAAAGTCCCTACCATAAATCTACATGCCCTCTCATCATTAATCCACTTATTGGAACAGTTATAAGTTTTCTTTGGAACATGACCGTGCCATTTTAATCTATTTTCTCATTTTATTTCCGATACCTAGTTTGTTCATGTCTGACATCGTTTCTTATTTTATCTTTTCGTAGAATTCAAACTTATCCTTATCGGCATTTTCAATTCCATTAAACTACCATTTTCATTTCCATTGAACTTGGAAACAAATGTTCGGCCGTGTAGAACTGAATCGAGTTAGCCAAACATCAGCAACTATTGATGGTTCTCATCCACCATTCATTGCGAGTCACCTGGATTGTATGGATGTTTGAATATTTAATTTTATAATAATTCTCTCTCTCCCCCTCTACAGATACACACACACATTGGACAAACTTGTCTGACCCTTTTTATGGCTTCATGATATACACAATTAGTTGATGCTCATTTATTCTGCTGTTTGATCATATATTGGTCATGATCACCTGGAAATCTCTCTCTTCTAATAAATTACTTTGCTGGTGATTCTCTATCCAGTTTGTTTTTTGATTTTTTTTTTTCATTCTTGCCTTGCTTTTACCTTCTTTTCTTAAATGGTTATTGTGAATGCAGGTTGTCAGAAATGAGACTGCTGCTGGGGCTGATTAATAATGATGTCATACAACTGACTTGATGTTCCATTTCCAGCCATATCCTTGTAGAATTTTGTATATATACTGAGTTCACTGGCCTAATCATGAAACTGTACTCGTTCTGATATTGTAAATATTTTGAAATCTCGTCATTTGATTTCTGGTGCTCAACTTCATCCTTCTTTTATTTGGCTCAAATAAATATTTACACTGCTCTTGTTGCTGAATAAATATTGGCTTTGCACTTATTACATTAACTTGTCGATGCATTAACTTTGAGCTTTGCAAAAATGTTGTAAACATTTTAAAGTTAAATAACTCTAAAATAACTTGCTTACATTCCATTTGATTTTGTCGATGCAAGTAAAAATAAAAAATTATAGTTCTAATTTAACAATGACAGGCTATCAACATTTGGTAACTAACAAAAGTTCGCAGTTTATTGGTAAATGACAAAGAGAATCCTCATTAAGCTTCAAACGGTTAAAAAAGGGAGAATCCTCGTTAAAAGAACCTCCTTCAGCAAGCGGCAGATTTAGCTAATAAAAGCGAAACATTGTAGATTAAATCCATTACAAAATCATGGATCCGGCAGAAGAATCACCCGTCACATTATGAAGACTTTGGATTGGTAACCCGCCTTGATCACGTATTTCCTTATTAAAAATAATTTTATAAAAAATAAAATATCGTTCTAGTCTTCTGCGCATATATAAATTGTCCTCTATCAGCAAATTACAAGAAAAAGGTCTGATATACTTGATCAAGCTGGTCTGCTTAGGATCGTCTCTTGCTGATCTAACTCCCATCTGATTATAAAATCTGTGCCCCCAATCCGTGATCATTTCCTTCTCTTCTCCAACTTATTTACAATTTAATCAGGAAACCTGCAGAAGAAGGTTTCAAGTTTTAGCTTTCACCTCTAGGGGGAAATTAAGTCGCATATCATTTGTGTGCAATGTGAATAATAATAAAAGCAAGACCTCAGGATAAGCCACTGCATCTTCAAAAAAAGAAAGAAAAAGGTACAGTGAACCTAGTTGCAGCCAGTATGATTCATAGTTTGATGTATCATGTAAAAAATGGTAAGCTAATGAATGATTGCTGGAATTGATCCTGAATTACACTTACATTCAGCTATAGTGAGAGGCAGTAAAAAAATCAGACGATGGTGCTACTGATAACCAGCAACTAAGATACCAACTGAAGTTCCTCCTGATTCCAGCAACCTGATCTGGTTCTGTATCTGGGATCTTGAACATTTCATCCAACAGATGTTCAATGAATCAAGTCCAACGGGATTCCTCATTATTATAACAATCTGCTTGACTTGGTGTTATCCTGGTTTTAAAGCGCTTTAACTAGCAGTGGATCGTGGGGAGGTAATTTGTGTTACAATTTTGGATGCTGGAATCTTCGATGCTTCTTTTGTCTTTAGGCTCCAGGAAATTCTTTGCACTGTAAACTGCCATGCCCAGATTCGATCAATCAAATTCTTCCTCAGTACTATTAGTTTCCATGATAAACATGTCAAATTCATCAATTAGCAAAACTGCATTAAGCCCGCCGCACAATAATCAAGTAGATCCAGCCCTCTCTCTATATGGAGTCTGGATCATGGTCAAACTCGTCAAGTTGACCGCAAGCTTTGATTGCATCCAGACCACTGGAAAATTGCATGCTCATAGAACTCCCATGTCACACAGAACTCCAACCGACACATTTCCTCATCCCTTTAGTCTTCATCAGCTCCCTCAACATCTCGACATCCTTCCATCTACCAGCTCGACTATACATATTGGACAAGAGAACGTAATAACCATCATTCTCGGGGTCTGAGTCAAAAGCTTTCTTTGCAACACGCTCTCCCATTGCCACATCATTATGCATCTTACAAGCACCAAGCAAAGCTCCCCAGATCCCACCATCTGGCTCAATTGGCATCTTAAGAACCATAGCTTCTGCATCATCCAGATAACCTGATCTACCTAGAAGATCTACCATACAAGCATAGTGCTTCAGTGTGGGAGAAATAGAGTAAATGCTCATTTTATGGAACAACTCTTTTCCTTCGTTGAGCAATCCTGAATGACTACAAGCCGACAGAACCGCAAGAAATGTGGCATCGTTAGGCCTGACACCCATCTTCTCCATCTCTTTGAACACTTCTATTGATTCCTTTGCATATCCATGCATCCCATATCCTGAAATCATGACATTCCAAGAAACAAGATCTTTTTCGGGCAAAGAATCAAAGACTTGTCTTGAGACGTCAAGTTGCCCACATTTAGCGTACATATCAACCAGTGCTGTACTAAAGGATAGATCACACTCTAGCTTTTCTTCTTGCACATAATTGTGTATCCACCTTCCTAGGTTGAGAGCTGCCGCATCTGAACAAGCTGAGAGTACAGTTTTCAAGGTAGTCAAATTTGGTTGCACATCATTTAAAAGCATATGATAGAAAAAGGACAAAGCCTTGTTTGAATAACCAAGACGAGCATACGCCGCTATCAGAGCATTCCACGTAATAACATCTCTATTTGTTCGCTCAAAGATACTCCTAGCAAGATGAAGTCTTCCGCATTGTCCATACATTCCTACAAGTGTGTTACAAATAGATATGTCTGCATCAACTCTTTCTTTTATGGCATGGCAATGTATGGATTGACCTAAGCGCAGTGCCATTAAGCGAGAGGACGAAGAGATTGCAGAAACTAAACTGCTGGTATCAGAATTAAATCCTTGAAATTGCATCTCTCTGAAAAGACCCAAGCACTCCATGTCCAATCCCACCTTACCATAACCAAAAACCATGGAATTCCATGATTCTGCATCTTTCTTGCCCATTTCATCAAAGACCTTTCTTGCATGTTCCGTTAGTTCAAACTTGCAGTACATTGTTATTAAACCATTGATGACCAGCACATCTTGGTAATTTCTTCTCAACACAATGCCGTGAAATCCCTTACCAGCGAAAACATTACCAGTATCTCGGAGACCCAACAATACGCAACTCAGCACTACCCCGTCGGGCTCAATCCCCAAATCTTGCATTTCACTAAATATTTCCAAGCCCTCAATTATACGTCCTTTTCTTATATGAACTCCTATGGCTGCTGTCCACGAGACAACATCCCTCTCGGACAGTTCTTGAAACACAAGCATAGTCTCTTCCAAGCATTCACATTTCGAGTACACCGAGAGAAGTGATGATTTGACAGAATCAAAATGCTCCATTCCAACTTTCACAAGGAATCCATGCAGACACTTTCCTTCCTCCAACGCCCCCAAGCTTGCACAAGCTTGCAGACCTGCTTCAACAGTGCGAGAATTGGGACTTTGGGCTCCGTCTGCACTGACTTGGTGCATTTCATTAAGATACGTTAATGCCATCGCAGGCCGCTCGTTTTGTACGCAACCAACAATTAACGCCGTCCAAGCAACCACATCCCTCTGCGTCATTTCATCAAACACTTGAAAGCCACCACCAACTTCGCCGCATTTTGCATACATGTACACCAAGGAAGACCCAACACCGACCGAATTCTCAGGCAAAAGGCCGAACTTTGTGGCGCTACCGTGGATGCAAGAGCCGAGGTCAAGATCGACGAGCTCAGCAGAGGCGGCGACCGCCATCGGGATGGTAAATTCGTTCGGGCGAGCGCCGAAGGCGAGCATCTGGCTGTAGAGGGAGAGGGCGAGGCGGAAGCCTCCAGCAGAAAAGTGGGATTTGATGGCAGAGTTCCAGAGGAAGGTATCGCAGGGGTTGGAGGGAGCGGCGACGGCGAAGACTCGGTGGGCGATGTCAGGGCGGCGGAAGGCGGCATAGAGGGAGATGAGCTTGGAGGCGAAGAAGGGGTTGGAGGAGTGGCCGGAGGCGACGAGGAGGCCGTGGTTGCGGCGCAGGGAGCGGAGGTCGGGGGTGTGGGAGGAGAGGAGGAGGTGGAGGGTGAGAGGGGGAGGGTGAGAGGAGGTGGAGAAGGCGCAGCAATGGCGGAGGGCTCCACGGAGAGGATTCCCGGCGAGCATCAGCCGTTCGATTTCCCGATGGTTTGCAAGGAAAAGGAAAAATCTACGCTCCTCTCTTCTTTATAAATCATTTTATGTTATAAAAAAATCAAATTGTTCGAGAATAGAAAGTTTATAATGCATTACTTTTATAATGAAAAATTCTTTTACGAGTTTGTTATCCACTGAACCAATATTATATAGCAATATAATTTCTTTCTTACCATTTGAATTAATCATTCTGGATTTATTATTCCTTTATTTTTTTTCAAACTTATATACCAATATATTCTTTTAATTAAAATAATTATATGTACACTTTGACTCTATACGGGAGGATCATGAGTTCTTGTGTTCAAGCCTCATTAATTTCTGTACAGAAAGTGTACACCACTCTGATTAGAGTAATTAGGTTTTATACGGAAGGATCATAAAATTTTAAATTCAAGACTCATTAAGTTTAAGTACACAAAGTATACATCCTTCTGGTTAAAGTAATTGGGTTCTATACGAGAAGATCATGAAGTCTTGGGTTCAAGACTCATTAAATTCAAGTACACAAAGTATACATTCCTCTTGTTAGAGTAATTGGGCTTTATACGAGAGGAAGATGAGATTTTAGATTAAAGCATCTCTAAAAATTAAAATAATTAGATTTTATAAGAAAAAAAATTTATAAGTTTGATGATTATTTAGTTTCTCTTGATAGTATAGTATATAGGTAAAAGAATTAAATATATAAAACTACAATTTTTTTCTAACTTTGATGTGTTTTTCAAAGTAAATTTACGATGTATTGAATAAATATTTAAAATTATATTCATTAATAATATGTATATTATTGCTTTTTAGTAGGTTAGAATAGTAAATATTTTGGGTTGAAAAGTCAAAAATAAAAATAAAAAAACTTTAGTTTACGTTGGCAATGCTAATAGCAGATAAAAATAATCATTGAAAACTATTAAAAACGATATTGGTAAAGCTATTATTTTAATAGTATTAGGAGATCATGAATTCAATAGATGAGTTTGAAAAAATATTTTATCAATAAGAATGGGTGTATCTTTTTAAAAGGAAAATAACCTAATTCATTCTATTAATATAATTATACTATTCTCAAATATATTAGCTTTTACTAAATCAAAAAAAAATTCAATTCCCTCTGCATCCTAAAAATAATAAAAGCAGGCAGCATCGTTTAATTTATTCAATTTTAATTAAATGCAGCAAAAGGTTTTTTTTTTAATTTAAAGTTAAGAAGGAGTTGACAACAAACACTAATTATTTTGGACATAATTAATTGAACTCATCAATTTCAGATATATCTAATAGTAGTGTAATAGAATAATCTCATAAAAAATAGTTACTAAAATCAATTTAGTTTCTAAGTCTTAAACTCAAGACCTCTGTATAGGATTTAATTACTGTACACTTTGTGCACAAGTTTCTGACAGAGTTGAGTAGAAATAGAACACGAAAAAGAAGGTACAGGTGACAGCAGCAACCCAGTCGCATGCAAGTAAAAAGACGAACAAAAAGGGAACAAGAAACTGTTCATCGCTGATGCACGGAACGCATCGCCATGGCCGCCACCGCCTTCGCCCACGCCACCAACTCCTCCTTCATCTTCTCCTCATCGTTCCAGGCCGACGCGTCGATGCACTTGGGCTGACTCCCAAAGGCATCATCGCCGGCGCCTCCACCCGCCGCCGCCGCCGCCCTCGTCCTCCTCGCCTCCTCCTCCTCCCGGGCGGGGCCACCGTAGGAATCCCGCCGACGTCGATGAACTCCCAAGGCCTTCTCCTCCTCCTCCTCCTCCCGGGCGGGGCCACCGTAGGAATCCCGCCGACGTCGATGAACTCCCAAGGCCATGAACACTTAGCTAGTCGTTTCCGCCTTCTGCTCTCGTCGTCCAGATTTAACTTCGCCAGGAGAAGAAGGGCTCCGGCGAGCAGAAGTGTATAAGTAGGCGGAGGGGAGGGGGGACGAGGGCCACGTTGGAATGATTAGATCAATTAAAGCCGCGTGCGGCAAAGTGGAGGACCGCGTCGGCGGGAAGGTACGTGCGAACAGGTGGTTGGCTGCCGCGGGAAATGTTTTTTGTTATCGGTTTTAACTTCGTGCGTTCAGCGAGCGGCAGGTGAGTGTTGACCGTTGACCTTCGATCGATGACGTCCATCTGGCTTCTTTATTCTCTTCTGAAGCCGAGATCGACCGTCCGTTTGGGAGAAAGAATTTAATCGGTTAAGATCGACGTACGTCTCAGGGAAATATCGTTGGAGATTTATTATAATTTAAGCTCTTCCCCGAGTAGATGGGAAACTCCGGCCGACCGAATCCGACCGAAATCTACGACGACTCTTTTCGATGGATTGACCGCCTCGGATATAATTATTTCCAAATCGATGCCCTCTTTTGTATACGTGCCTGATTACAAGTAATGACATCTGTGACTGGAGCATGATTCAGAATGGCTCGTCGACGAGAAGCTTTTGGGGGCAAATTTTTTGACTGCCAGGTCATTGGAGTTGGTATTATGAATTTGAAATGATGTGTAAACAAAGCATGCTTTATATTTCCATGCTGAAACTATTAATCTTTTATCTCGTCCTCCCAATCCCAACTGCTAATAATTAATTCCATGCACCAATTAATAACGAAAACGGCAGGCCACCGCGTTCGCACCTCCGATCGAAAGCCGTATCAACGTGTTCCTCGTTAATTCCTAATTAATACTAAATTATTCTCGTCGCCTATAATTAACTGGCTGCTGCGTGCTTCCGTGCTCGGCACAGCAAACTGAAGCAAAAGCCCGCGAGTTTAGCAGACCGGAGACATGGATTTGAGAGCTCAGCCGTCGTCTCCGGCGCCGGCGGCGGTTCCGCAGACAGGGGGCCACTGCGGGCAGAGAAAGGGCGCCGACGGCGAGGGCGCATCGGTGCTTCTGGTTCTGGGTGCAGAGATGGTGGGTCAGCCCATCGATCCGTCGGCTTGGAGGGACGAGGAGAGGATGAAGAAGGAGATGGTCGCCTGGGCGAAAGCAGTGGCGTCCATGGCGGTGCGCTCATCAAAGATCAACGGGGATTAATTTTCGATCACCGGTTGCTTAGTTTGTGGGTCGGCATACATGTCGATCGATGTATAGTTTTAGGGATCTGCGTTAGTCATGATTCAGAGTTAGCTTTTTCTAAGTCTTTTTTTACCTCTGCTGATAACATCAATTAATACAAGCACCCATCATTATTCCCTGAGAGACACGACCAGCCCTTTTCTTTTCTTCGGATTAAAGAGATTGATGCCCCGCAGTCTCAGTTTTTATTGAACTAAAGAACTACATATGCATTGACCAAGTGGCAAACCTGCTGAAATAAAACTCCCAGTTCCGGTAGTAATAAATTTTTACATAAAAAGGATTTTGCAGTAGTATAATTGGAGAGGTTTGGGGCATTAGGGTATTTTTTTAAAATATGTTGAGCTTTTCACCGTATCGACTTATTAATATATTTTAATGCCATAAATAACAGGGCAAAAATAAATTTGCCCAAACCGACCGGTCAACATGCCAACATGGCACGCTGACCGGTTTTTATTAATAAAAAATTAAAAAACTCACTCTTCGCTCGGTCGTCGACCGCTCGACTGCTCTCGACGCGAGGCGAGCTGGTGAAGATGGAGCGGTCGAAGGCGCCGTTCGTGGTCGCCTACCGGGGATTCCGTGCGGACGCCAGCATGCGCCACGGAGGCTGAGGAGGGAGTGATGGAGGGAGGAGGCGGAGGAGAAAAAGGTGGGTGCAGGGTCCGGACAAAGGCGCCATTCGTGGCCGCTTACCGGGGATTCCGCGCGGACGCCTGCGTGCGCCGCGGAGGCCGCTGCGTGAGGAGGAGGGAGTGGTGGAGGGAGGAGCTGGATTGGCGTCGGCGGAGGAGGATGAGGTGGCTGCAGGGTCCGGACGAAGGCACCATTCCTGGCCGCCAACCGGGGATTCCGCGCAGACGCCTGCGTGCGCCGCGGAGGCCACTTCGTGTGGAGGAGGGAGTGGTGGAGGGAGGAGCTGGATTGGTGTCGGCGGAGGAGGATGAGGTGGGTGCAGAGGAACTACATGGTCCACAACTACTGCGTCGACACCAAGCACCCTGGAGGTGCTGTGAGCGGGAAGCGCCGGCATGGGATTTCGCCGCGCCATCTCCCGACACCAACGCTTCCCCCTTTCCTCCTGCAAATCCATGCCCTCTCCGGTGTGGGATTTCATCGCGCCATCTCCCAACACCAACGCTTCCTCCTTTCCCCTTCAAATCCACGCGCCGTCTCCTTGCGGTATTTCTCTACAAAGAATGAAAGGAGGTGTCATGGGGTGGATTTGCAAGCAGGGGCAAAGGAGGAGGAAGCATCGCAGAGGAGGCCGCCAGGCGGGCGTAGAGGAGAGAGCACGGAGAAGAGGAAGAAGCGTCGTAGAGGAGGGCCACAGGATGGATTCACAGAGGAGAGGGTGCGTGAAGCATTGGCACGGCGAAATCCTACGCCGGCAACTCCCGCTCACAGGCCTCCTTTGGACGTCGTTGTAGTCGGAGAAGATTTAGGGTGACCGGCTGAGACTGCAAGCGGTCGAGCGGGTCACCGATCGAGCTAACAATGAGTAAGTTTTTTTATTTTTTATTAATAAAAACCGGTCAGCGTGCCATGTTGGCACGTTGACCGGTCGGTTTGGGCAAATTTATTTTTGCCCTGTTATTTATGGCATTAGAATATTTTAATAAGTTGGTATGGTCAAAAGCTCAAAATATGTTTTGAGTTTTAAGGTATTGGAATACATATAGTTCAGGAAAACGACTTAATTTAAGGCATCTCTGTGCCATCGATCAGCATTGACACCCAAAAGTCAGCAAATAAACAAATTTATTTTGCGAGTATGTGATGCTTGCAGAGTTTAGATTTTTGTCCAATATACCTGGAAAACCCACACCCTTTTATAACATGATGAAGAATACCCTCATGAACCTCTACCATCAACTTGCACACAATAGACATGTTCTAAGAGTATGTGCAGATACGTTTAACAATTAGATTGCAGCTGGTGCATTCGACAGATAGGTAAGGAATAAGTCAAAAAAAAAATCCCAGTCAAAAAGGAGGAGCTTTTATGATCGTTACTGTTAAGCTCCCTACACAAATACAATTGGAAGTAGAATACAACAGATATGTAAAGACCATGTCCTTGGCATAGGCTAAGCCATCACACCTGCCACCTGAGGTGATGAGACCTGCTGACCTTCTTGAAATCATTTATACTGATATCATGGAGATCCCTTGGCTATGGACCCTGCATAACAAAAAGTAGTTGGAAAGTTAATAGGTGACAAACATGAAGAAAAGAAAAAATCAGCAGAAATTTGCACAATTCAAAAGCAGATGGCAGAACGTTTATGAAGCTGATGTGTAATGTTTCTGTCAAACATGTGATGACATGATTCATCACATATATATATATACACACACACGTGCGGCACTGAAGAGAGTTGCAAGTTGAGTGACAAAAGATAATTGTTTTATTAGTATCCCCTCATTCATGAGATGTCAGAGCTATATATCTTGACCATGAAAAAGAAACTGTAGATTCTCTGCGATAGTTGATAGAACAAAAGGTTTACATATGGTTAAGGAAGATAGCGCAGATCATAATATATGCGCCCTAGAATTGTTCATATCTAGTGTAAAACTATTTCATGAGAAAACAAAGAATAATAGTTCAGGGGATTGCATCAAAGAATTTTATGCATTTAAGTTCAGTTAAAAAAAAAATTCAAATCAGCTTAGCTTAAAATGAAGCATAAATCCTCACTATTATAGTTTGGTTTTAGTTTCTTTAGAACATAAAAATGTAAAATAGAATATAAAATTGATCATAAAAATATTGTTCAAATTATCAGAGATTGCAATTGAAGAGGTACAAGTGTGACGACTCTGATCAAGCATTCCCCTTCCCAAACAAGGGTGGGAGGCCTCAGGGAACTGCATTTCCTTTTCATATTAAATAATAAGGATGTGAATCAATCACCCTAATTCCTATTACCTACATATTTTTTTCTAAACAACCACACTGTATAGTATGTTCGCGAACTACATGTATGTTAGGTAATCCAAATTATGGGTCAGAAATAAGATTAAAAGAAGAATATGGCGATAGCAATGAGAATATATTTCCTTTTATTTCAAACTACATTGATTTTATATCAATCATTATATTGGAATTAATAATAAACTCCATTTCTGGATCCAATGCCATAAACGAGTGTAAAATAAACTGAGCTAAAAAGTTCAATTGTTTGAAGATAACAAGGCAGCAAAGCATTACCAAGAGATTCAATGTATGCAAAAGAAACATATGCACAGAATAAGAACTAAACATCTCCAGAAGTGATTAACCAGGCAAAACTAGGTGCGATCATGTAATCACAAGATGAAAATAAAACACACCTTTTTTATATTTTTCACAAGGCATGTGCTCTCCAATTTCTCTGTTCCGTGTCATGGAAATCCTCCATCAACCCCTTAAAGAACTCATGATAAAACCCCTGGCCATCCTGCTCTTCTCCTCCAGCTCCTTCCTCTTCTCCGCCATCTTCCAAAATAGCGTCATTCTTCTTCGTCTCCTCCTCCAAACCCACATCAACCGCAGGCATGTGACCCTCGAACAGGGCGACATGCCCAAAGAGCTTATCCTTCCTTGAGAAGTTCGTGCCGCACGAGCACCGCCACCGGTTCTCCCCGCAATGCTTGAGGTGGCTCTTAAGGTCCGTCACCACCGAGAAGCTCTTCTTGTTGCACCGGTGGCAAGAATACGTCTTGGGACAGTGACTTCGCTTGAAGTGGTTCTTCACGCACGCCACCGACTTCATCGACCGGAACTTCTTGTGCGCCCGGTTCCGGTTGCACCCGGGGTACGGGCAAGAGAACCTTATCCTTCGCCCTGCCGTCGACTCGCCGCCATCCGGCGGGGGAACATCCCGGTCCGGCTTCGACAGGGCTTCTAGGGTTTTGAATCTGTCGCCGTGAGCTCTCATGTGCATCCGCAGATTAGCGTCGCGCTTGAAGCCTTTGCCGCATATCTCGCAGAAATGGACATGCTCCGCCATCAGCTCCGCCGTGTCAATCTCCACGACATCGCAGTCGTCTCCATCCGCCGCTACCGGCTCGGGGGACGGCCCTTCGTTGTCGCCGCCGCCGAAATTGGCGGACGGGGGGTCGACCGAACCCGTATCGGGGACTCGCGGCGTCGTCGCTGATAGGGGAGAGGGATCAACGGCCGCGACGCCGGGAAAGGGGGAAGGAGGAACCAGCGACGGGGAGGAAGAGGAGAGGAGAGCAGGACTGACAGATAGGGAGTTGGCGAGGAGGGCGGCGCTGTTGAGGATGACATCCTGGACGGCGGAGGCAATCTCCGAGGAGACCATCTGTAGCTGGTCGCCCCCCAGGGAGGCACGGCGGTCAATGGAATCAGAGAGGAAGCGGCGGAGGTTGTCCATCTTCTGCCCGATGGCGGACAGGTTAAGCAGAGGGAGAAGGCGAGGGTCAGGACCAGCAAAGGGCTCCCTGCCGGTGCCGCCGCCGCGCCCGCGCGAGGCGGGTGGGTTGTCTCCGGTGGGTGTCTGGCCGGGAAATCGGTCGCCGGAGCCGACCATCTTGCGAAGGGAGGAAGCCGCGACGGTGGGCGGCGGCGGAGGGAGGGAGGGAGGGAGGGAGGGAGGAACCCCTGTTTTGCTACGGCGACGGAAGCAGCTCGATGCCGTGCCCGTGTTGACCTGCTCCTGGGAAGCCACTTAAAAAGATGGGAATTACGCAAACCAACTCGATCGTATTACCTCTGACATTATTCTGGGGCCCGCTTTGTTCTCGTCGCATAATTGGTCAGTATGAGAAGGGTGAGATTGTTTGGAAGTGAGAGAGGGAGGTCGTCTCGTTCGTCCCAATGACCGCGTCTAAAATATTGACGACCTTCTCCAGTTCACCTGTTGCAGTCAAGACACCGAACACGTAAAGGACGATTCCCAGTGGTGCATGGTACATGTGGGCTCCACAATTTTAGCCTAAAGATCACTGTTTGGTGTGCTCGACCGAGATGCAGGATAATCTTCGATCTCTTTTACTTTTACTTTTCTTTTTTTCGACGCTACATCTTGAGTATTTTTCCGTACTACCCAACTTTAAAAACTAATTTAATAAAACGACCAATTAAAAATAATATTTAACAATATGACCATTCAACTCGCCACGTCAAAATGTTGACCTATTTTTTAATCAAAAAATTCGGACTTCACGCCCCTCGCTCGCTCGTTGGCCGTTGCTCGACCGACCCGCCCACCCGGACGACGAAGGAAGACTCCGGACCAGGAGCCGGCTTGCCGTCTTCCCTTTCCCTCCTTCCCATCGCCACAGAATTCCTCCTCGCCGCCTCCGTCGCTGCACGCACGACCTGTCATCGCCTTCCCACCCGCCGGAGGAGGGTTCGATGACGCCTTTCTTTCTGTTCGCGAAGGCCTGACGCCCTCGCCCTCTTCCCACGAACGCAGACGTGGGATGCAGCTCGACGGCGTCCGCCCCTTCTCTGATCCATTATCCCAAGCTGCGGAGGAGCACCTACAACCTTGCCGGCACCTCGCCCATCGTCCTCCTCTCTGCGGAAGGCAGCTCCGCCTTCCCCTGGAACAGGGGTACGAACGCCCATCGTCCTCCTCTCCGCGGAAGGCTGCTCGGCCTTCCCCTGCTCGCGGACAGGAACAGGAGCTCTAGCAGAGCGACCCAGATTTCCCTGTCTCCGAGCCGAGGCCGTCGACGCCGCGCTCTCTCCGCGCGCCTCGTCTATTTTCCCCTCGCCGTCGACCTCTGTTCTTCGAGCTTCGCTGCGCATGGAGCTCGCCAAACTCCACCGGAGCGGCTGCCCTGCCTTCCCAGTTTTCGCTCCGGACAACCGCCGCCGTCCAGTTGTGCAGTCGCGCCGTCGATGAAGCCGTTGGACATTGTCGTTGTGATCTTCGTTGCACGATGGGAGCGGAGGTGGTTGGCGACCTCCTCCCTTCCCTCGCCCCACAGCATCGACTCCTCGCTCCTCGCTCCGTCCCATCTCCGGCCTGGGTGGCTCCCATTGTCTGCGCAATCTCCACGCAGTGAGATGCTACAAGAGCTGCAGCAGAGGCAATGGCCGTGGTAACCTTGCTCCGACAATTTGCTTTGAATCCTTCACTGGCGAAGACGGTGCTCGCGACAACAGCAGCCACTGCAGCACAACTCCGGCCACCGATGTCGCAGCATACGCTTGGGCTTTTCGGGTTCGTGCCTCTTTTTTTCTCTTCTCCCATTGTCTTCAGTTTTGCTGCACCTCTGAGAAGCTGGATTCATATCGAATAAGACATCGATCAACTTCCAGCTCACAGGTATATCAACTTATGTTCGTTTGCCTTCATATCTATGTTGTCTCTTGGAGATATGGGAGGACTGATCCCAATTGCTTCATTGAAAACTGGTACTTTGAGCTCCACTGCAGGAATCTATGCGATGGAAGCACGTCATCTTTAACGAACAGTTTCTGATCTCCAATGGTTTAGGGTTACGATTCTTGCCTTGCCTCTTACCGCTTCTTTTTCAGGAGACTCGATGGTGGCGTCCGGGGGGGGTGGGGGGCAGTGACATTGGGAGGCCGCACATCGCTGGTGCGCGGAGAGGGCACGGCGACCTCTACTCGGAGTAGGAAAATCGCTGGCTTGGGCACGCGATCTGGGTCGCTCTGCTCGTGCCCGGGAAGGCGGAGCTGCCTTCCGTGGAGAGGAGGACGATGGGCGAGGTGCCGGCGAGGAGGTCGTAGGTGCTCCTCCGCAGCTCGGGATAATGGATCAGGGAAGGGGCGGACGCCGTCGAGCTGCGTCCCACGTCTGCGTTCGTGGGAAGAGGGCGAAGGCGTCGGTCCTTCGCGAACAGAAAGAAAGGCGTCATCGAACCCTCCTCCGGCGGGTGGGAAGGCGATGACGGGGTCGTGCGTGCAGCGACGAAGGTGGTGAGGAGGAATTCTATGGCGATGGGAAGGAGGGAAAGGGAAGACGGCAAGCCGGCGTCTGGTCCGGCGTCTTCCTTCGTCGTTCGGGTGGGCGGACCGGTCGAGCAACGGCCAACGAGCGAGCGAGGAGCGTGAAGTCCGAATTTTTTGATTAAAAAATGGGTCAACATTTTGACGTGGTGAGTTGAAGGGTCATATTGTTAAATATTATTTTTAATTGATCATTTTATTAAATTAGTTTTTAAAGTTGGGTAGTACGGAAAAACACTCCTACATCTTCGACCTTTCGTATTATATAATTCGTACAAGTTGGCTTGTATTATAATCATATAATGTTCTCGTTGCTCGTTGCACGTGGGAGACACTACAGTGTTCCAAATTTCTTATTTTTTATTATGCAACTTGATCGATAATTTTGTAAACTTTACTTATTTTTTTATAGTCATGCTTCGTTGTCTCTGATCAAATAAATTATCACATTGAGTTGACTTGAACTCCTCACGTTTCGGAGCATATGAGGTGTTGGAGCGTTCGTTCCTTGCAAAGTCCAGATGTTTAGTAACCATCACCACCTCTGTAAATCCATTTCCTCTTCTTTCTTCTCCACATTACATTTTTATTTCCTACTTTTATTTGTAATGCATGTGGGATACGTATCACACCCATCCCCCTTTTGCAGCTAATGATATCCTCAACATTGTCGACTACGACGTTATTGTCATACGATGCGAAGACGAGTGAGATAATAAAAAGTCTTTCATCAACCAAATCAAACTTTTCATCATTCTGAAGTTTAACAAAATGAAAGTAGAACAGCGGCAAGACGGCGGTAGAACATCAAGGACAAATAAACATTCGACATTAGCTAACGGGCATCGGAACAACATGGTAGAACGACAGCATGGTTTAGAAAGAACGATTACATGTCAAGAAGGAAGGTTAACAGTTGTGAATCAATTGAAAACCAATCAGGTCAATTCACCAGCGAGTGTGGTAACCTATCAACTTCTAGTATTTAGCAGTTCCATAAGAAATGTATATATTGAAGAACAAATGCATTTTCTATCTGTCGATGTCCAAAAAGAAAAAGGAAAAAGTACAACAAAGTTATCCCTACAAGCTCTTACCACCCACGTACACGATCTCTATTTTATTTGTAAACGAACGGACGGTGTGTTTCCACCATCCACTGTACACAGCTAGATAAAACCAAAATGTGACATCTTTTCACTATCTCATCTCGCAAAATCCCAAGAGCTTCTGATTGTTACATGGAATAAAAATTCAAAAGATCTAATAAAGGAATCAAGGCCAGAAGAAATGACTGCTCAGAACGAGGGTAAAGATTTTCAACTCTTTCCGCTAAGATTCTCATAGAATAAGATGTACCCATGATCGGTGTTGCCTGAGTACTCCTGAGAGGAACCAAAGAACGTCTGCATGGTTGATTCATCAATCATCTCCACATTTTCATCATCAAATAACAACCAGTGATTGTGGCTTTTGACAATGCTAACATAGTGCCCGTGGTTGGGACCACTACCGACATGAACAACAACTGCAAAAAGAGAGTATTCACGGTCTGCATCTTCAACTGTGTTGTTGAGTTTTAGCTCCATGGGGAACACAACACGGTATGAGAGCTTCTTGTACCGGCCAAGCTGCTCGATATACTTGAAACGCTTGAGGTGTATCACAAGAATATGTGGTGCCTTCTTGATTTTCATTCTCTTCTGTGCTTCCTGCAAACTGCAAAGAAAAACAAGTCTGGAATGATCAAACACAAAGTGGTAGCAAGTATTATTCACAGGAAACTCAAATGCAGTGAGACGGAATTATGGGAGACACCAAGGTTCATGGCAAGCAACATTTTGAAACATCAAACGACCAAGTTGCAGAGTTGAAAATTTTTACAAGTTATCGACAGACAATTTAAGGCGTTGCACTGATAGAGCATGGTTGCAATTTCAAACACACCAGTGTGAGTTTAAGTCTTTAGGGAAACAGTCAACACATACCGTCAATGTCTATATGACTTATGGACAAGCAACAGTAACAAACAAGATATTTCTAACTTGTTCTGGACGCAATATCAAGATGAAATTGTCAATGCATTTCAATATCTGTATATAACCAATCTAGAAGCATCAGTGATATCACTACAAGTAGTTACTAGGCAACAGCATAATGAACTGCAGAAAAAGAAGATGATATACCTGCGACACTTATCACAAAAGAACTTGTCCTCAGCATTTAAAGTCTCAGTTGAACTAAAATTTTTGAGGCAGCTTGTAATAGAACTATTCTGCTCGATATCAAGGCTTAAGTCAAAAAACATCTCATCCCTTGCTGTAACAGTTTCACAGCGCAGGCACTTTGTTTCATTAGTCAATATGCCCTGCAGACAAGATTTTTAACTTTATAGTGAGATTATGTAATAAGACTAACAAGTGCACAGAATCAGACAACTCAGATCACCTGAAAATTCTTGTGAACCCATGTAACAAGTGGCTCTTTTCTCACACCATTTGGCATGGGATGGCTTGGTCCATTGGATATCTTTTCAGATGATGATGATGTGTCCGGAGAACTTTTTGCAGCACTGGACTCTTTTTCAAGAATATCAACCAGCTCGTTCAGCAAGAAATTCAAAAACTCATGAGCATCCTGGAGAAAATCCACCAAAGCATGGTCATTTTGATGTCAGTTTAGCTAGCAAATATTTAAGGAAATGTGCGTTGGAAAGTGGCATATAATCTATGTTCCAAATGAACTAAAAGCAAAGGATGATCACAGTGTTAAGAATATAATAAATCTGGAGTAGTTGGACATCTTGGTAGGAGGAGTTGATGAGAACAAAAACAAACAGGGAACTTCTGCTTGACAACTGCAGCTAACTTAAGTTTGTAGTAAATTTGACTGGATGTGATAGTTGGTACCCTAAAGACTGTCCAGGGTAAAAAAAAAAAAATCAAACATGCACGATCATATATACAAAATGTTCATGCTAAGGCTGTTAATTTATTGCATAGCCCTAAAGCAATTATACTATCAAACTAATGTTTCTATTGTTAACAGATTATTAAGTAAACTTAAATTACCTGGTGCATGTAGCTACGGAAATATTCATTCTGCTTCTTCACTCTCTGCACAAAGCGCTTTGGAGCAATGACACCAGTTTTTTTCTTCTGGGAGCTAATCTGAGGACCAGTCAAGACGTACATAAGAGACCAGATAACCGAAAGAGCATGCATAATGTATAAAATAGAGTCTCCAGTGACCATCATTGTCTCCTATATGCTATTATTCATTTAGCAACAGCAATCACTGAAATCATCTTCAAGCAGAAGTTTGGGCTGGCAAGCAAAAGTTTGTTTTCACAAGGTAAAAGTCACATTGCATAGGACCTAGCTGAGTGTTTTAAGAAGTTTTTAAGGCTCCAAATTTCAGATCCAAGATAACTGTATCAGGTAAAGAGGGCATTCCCTTTAAAACCTAAAAGTGCAATTGCAAGCTATAAAATCACACAGCAGCTCAAACATTCATAAATTGGGAAAGCAGTTTTGATATTAAATATCTAGCCATATTCTGTCCTTTCAACATACTACCTACTAGCCAATAATCATCCAGACTAGCATCAATGAAAAAATTTGCAATATCATGATGAAATGGTTACCAAGGCTATAGAAGTATAAATAATGCTCCAATTGAAGGCAGGCAACGTTGTAGCTAAATTTTATAATGGATATTATTAATAAATTGGGAAATCCAACATGGATTATGACCTGGATCACATCGATTCTTTTTTGAATTTCTATACATGTGATTCCTTCGAAACCCCAGGATGTTTTCTTATTTTTTTGTATATAGTTCTTGATGCAATTCCTTTTTTTTTTTCATTTTCCTGCAGACCCACGGAATAATTGGGGGGTTGTACAAACCAAAAGGAATGATGATGTTGGGTTGTACCAAGTCTGAAACCAAGTGGATTTATTTTTTTCCCATATTTTCCTATTATATTTTCTTTCCATCCATATATTTTATTTTACTATATCTTAGTATCTTAGATAAGAATAATTTTCATTTAGATTTAGATTTTTAATACAATTGTTATATGACAATTGGGTCTTTTTATTGGATAACTGTGTCCTCGACCTCGAGGTCTTAATTTTTTGACAATAGTACTTCTATTAATTTTGGCTTCACTAATAAATGAATCGGCTTCGTTCAAACCCATATTATGACTAGCATTTGCTGCTGCAGAATAAACCAATTTTAAAATGGGATAAGATGCTCAATAAGGCATGAGTTCCAGTATCATAAGTGTTTCCTCATAAGAACGCCCGTGAATTTGATCAATTACTCTTTGCTATTTTTTCAGATAGAAGAATTCAGGCTTAATAAATTGCCAACTATAGTTGTTCCGTACTCCTTTGTTCCTATACTGATCTACCTCCTACGTCTCCCATGTAGTGGTTTCATATAAAAGTGCAGTAACGAAATGCAAGTTAATCAAAGGCAACTCAAAACACACACAAGAAGTTGAAGATCAACTTATGAGATCCTATGATTGTAAAGAATATTTTCAAAACTAGACCAAACCAGCCATTTCAACTTGAATCAGTTCCGGATCCAGTTCAAGCATTGCTGTCTCTGGGTCAAACCCAAACTCAAAACCTTTTTTTTTATTTCCTTTTGCATTGTTATAGCCAAAATCATTTGAACCAGTTACAGGCCCAATCAGTACAATGACGGACTTGGGTTTTGAATGACTTAAAGGCAACGATGGCACCTGCCAAATGCATTAGGATAATTTGATTAGAAATAGACTTTCCTATCATTAAATCCTTTCCAGAATCCAAGGGTTTGTTAGCATAGTCTTTTTTATTTCTAGAAAGAATCATGTTTTAGATTGACAGTAAACTCAGAGAGCAGTAAGAACCAAAAAAAATTTAATCAAAAGAAAAGAAACATTAAATAACACGATTAATTTGCAATGATGATGCCAGCACAATTTTTATAATTAATAAATGAAATAATCATTTACCTGAGTAAACAAGTCTGCCAAACATGTCAAAAGGTTCTCATCAGCATCTCCCAGATGCTTGTTGTTTCCATAGTAATCTAATAAGTGTTCCCGAAAAGGAATGCAAAAATAAAGAGCCTGCAAATGGATAATTAATAAGCAAAAAAACATTCGTATAATCAGCGTACAACATTAAAAAAATGCACTTTGGACAACACAGATGGAATGGATACAACTTATTCAATTTAGTTAAATGCAAAAAGAAGATTGATATGTTAAGAAAAGTGCTATATTAGTAGTTATGCTGGTTAACATGTAGCTACTTCTTTTACCCAACATTCTCTCACTTGAACTTAAGGTCCTTTCTCCTTCAGTACAGTTACTTTAAGCTGGTTAAGAGATAATGAACAGGCACCCTGGTTAATGGACACAAGCATAAAGAGTGAAAAATTGAATGTGACCTCATATGTCAACCTACAGAATTAAATGGGAGGGAAAAAGAAAGGTTTTGGCATCTCAGTTGATTCACTCTCAGAATATTGTAGGCTGAAAAGCATTTCAGAAATGATGGGAACCACTTATTGCAAAAGACTTATACTGACTATATTATGTCATTAGAGTACTGTTAAACATTTAAAATATATCACATTGGTGATAGAGTTCTGTACCAGGGTGATCACATTGTGAAGCTACTGATTGTTATAACCATCAGTGTCCAAACCTAATGAGAATGTGAAAAAATTGTTATAACCATCGGTATCTATAAATGAAGCATGGGAAATTTGTTCCCCCTGTATCTTACATGAGCTTTGTGATCATAGGGAAGCAAACATTACACCTGAGATCATTGGCAGTATTCCTAAAAGACATGTACTCCAAATGTTGAAGCTAAAAATAGAATAGGCAAAAAAAAAAAAAAGTGGATCCTAAAACCAAATTGCACAATCTCTATGTCCATGTCAATTATAAAAAAGTCTGAAACTCTATGGACACGTACTACAAAAGGGAATCGCCAACCTTGAACTTAAGACTAGCTACTGATGGTATCAAAAAATCATCGATCGTCGACCATTTCCAAAAGAACAAAGACCATAAAATAAAATGATGGACGACTACAGCTACGGAAATGGCGTCCAAAAGACAACAAAACCTTATGGTTCTGTTATTCTTTTCTTTGTTCTTCTCATAACCCGATCCAAACAAGAGAAAACACTGATACACCTGCCACTGGTTGTCCGTCATCATTCATCAATACTACGGTCAGTTTTTTCCTTTATTATTTGCATTAGTATTAGAAGAGTGAAAATCCTTCATTTCAAAGATCGCATCTTTGATCTGACGAGGAACACTCGTACTCAATTAGCCAACAGGAGGGAGGGAGGTACAACCTGCAGGACGCTGTTACAGTAGCAGGTGTTCCCAAAGTTCTCAAGGCCGAAGTAGCGCTCGCCTTCAGGAAACTGGTCGCCGAGGGCCTTCTCTAGCTTGGAGCCGGCGGCCCCCATGAGCATCCACTTGTCCCACCAGCCGCCGGCGACTCCGGTGAAATACCGGAACCCTAGCCCCAGACCAGAGCGCGACCTCTCCAGTCCCCTCTCGGCCGCCGTTCCGCTCACCTCCGTTGACGAAGAGGACTCCACGGTGAGAGATCTCAGGAAGGATCGACCTCCTAGGGTTGGGGGTGCGATCGCTGATGCGGCAGTCGAGGCGGAGTCCTCGCCGCTTGCCCTCGCCCGATCGCTCGCCAAATTCGCGACGAATTGGAGGAGCACGGATGATAGAGAGAGATCAACAGCGATCGATCTGGGAGTTCACCGCCTCCTTCTATTCCCTCTCGATTCATTAATTTATTCGTGCATTTATTTCTCCCCCCCACTCTGCCGATTTAATCATTTAACACTTGCACCGCCACGGCACTTGCCCCGACAAGGACCGGCCTCCGTATTGGAAGCAGCGGTGGGGCCCAGGTGGCTGATGGCCGAGGAATGGGTGGATGAGAGGGTCAGACGAGGCGGACGGAGCCGGTTTTCGATTTTAATTTATTTGTGGATTCCAGACCTGTGCGATGCAAATGCGATGCTTGCTTTTTATCCAACGTTTATATTTGTTAGGATCAGCGCTAGCGGGGAGTTGGAGTTGGAGTTTGGAGGATAAGCGTCGGCCGTCGGGTGCATGCATCCCACGTACTTCCTGCGTCTTTTCTGTTCGTTGCCACCGTGCTGTTTGGCGTGATGACCCAATTGGATCAACTTAGCAGCGCAGCAGCGATTCGGATCAGACCAGATTTATGCTGTCGTTATAAATTTTACTTTGATGAAAATTTTTCTCATAAACTAAGACTGAGTTATTTTAGTAAAATGCTTTAAAAAATTAGAACATCATGTTTGAAAAAAATAAAATATTTAATAAAATTTAGCATCTTTTATCTAACTAGAAGCTTTAATTTAATATTATCTTAAGTCATTTAAGTATATTTGAGTATTACTACTATCAATTATAAAATAGATAAATATATTAATAAATAATATATCACTACACGAACTAGTATATTACAATAATAGTCCTTTAAACTACACATAATATGATAAATTTTCTTATTTTATCCGTATCTAACCTTAATAAAGATTATTTATTGTCTCGACATGTTAAAGAATAATTATTTTATTTTTAACTTATTACTCAAACAGCTTCCGGTTCATTTCCTCCCGAATATAATACATAAATTCTATCATCACCACTTACACTATTTCTATATTACCATTTTAATTATTACTCAAACAGCTTTCGATTCATCTCCTCCCGAATATAATACATAAATTATATCATCACTACTTACACTATTTCTATATTACCATTTTAATTATTACTCAAACAGCTTTCGATTCATCTCCTCCCGAATATAATACATAAATTATATCATCACTACTTACACTATTTCTATATTACCATTTTAATTATTCTATTGGCATATTAATACTTATTTGATCTATTTTAATAAATTATTTTGTATAATATTATTATAACTGCAATCATCAAAGTAAATATTTATTTTAACTATAGTCTTATAAATGAATGAATGTGTATCAATAATAAATAATTCTCACTTAGAGTTAAGTACGAAAAAATAAAAGTGCATTTTGGTGCTAATTATTACTAGTTGAATCGTCTCATATATATTATATTTTTGTGTTCCAGTTGGGAGTGATTTTGGTGAAAGGAACCATCACTTGCAATCAACTTATGAGCACTTCCTACTTTGTGTAATATAATTATTAGGATACGATGGTTTCAAATTTTTTGGCAAAGCTCTGGAAAATTAGAAAGCTAGATATTGCCGTCCAAGCATATACGGAAGAATCTAATAATAACATTAACCATAACTTCAAAAATAAACCTATTCTAAACATTTTAAAATTACAACCAAATTTAAATAATTAATCAATAAAACCCTAATCTATTAATTAAACCCATTAATATGATTTAATTAGCGCCCTCGGATTGGGCCGGGTCGAAGCTCGATCAGGTCACCATTCCCCATTCCCCATTCACCCCCCTTTCCATCCCCCTCCCAACCTCCCCTCGTTCGGCGCCCCTCCCTCCTCCGTTCCCTATCCGCTGCAATCCGACGCCGGCAGCCACCTCCTGTACAATCCGACGCCGGCATCCCCAATCCTCCCCACCCTCCGGCACAGTCGGCACTGCCTGCGCTTCTTCTAGGGCTCCCTCCCTCTTCGATTCAGCCGGCGCCTCGCCTTCTCCTACATCAGTTTTGGTTCGTAATCCTTTGGTAAGGTATCGTTCGTTGCATTTCGAATGCTTCGTAATGAGTTCAATTCATGCACGCTCTGACATTACGAAGTTCAAAAGACATGATTTTGTTAAATTTTTTCCAAAGGTAGCTCTTGAAGAACTGCTTTTCCCTAAAAATTGATGAATATAAAACACGTTTGATGTGATTTTTTTATGTTTGTTTTTTTTACCTATATTCAATTCCATACACATATGTGATGGGATTTTTTTGGGAGATATATAAATAAAATGTGGTTATGCATTAGTACGAACACTTTGTTACATATCAGTGCAGCTACCCTTTATCATTTTACAGGGCATAATATTTAATTTTGTTTTAGCGGGAATCTAGCAGCATAAATAAGGCACCGTTTTCACTACAATCCTGGAACCCTGCATCTGATCTTCAAAACCCAACTTAAAATAAAACCGAAAGCCCTGGAAGTTTATTCCAGCCCAATGAAACTTGCATTCTGATTTTATTCCATAAGGTTTACCTGCTAGGTGTCTTTTTTCAGCTCTATCACTGCCTTGCTGGCGCACCTGCATGGTACTGGATTTGGATGGTTCATCCATTTCAATCCACCTGGTTGGTAGAAGTATGTCTTTGCTACGAAGTTCTGAGTTTGGATATAACAGGACACAAATTTTTGTCTGGATGCATGCCAATATGAAACTTTCTTGAAAGTTCAGGAAGCCTCGAACTATTTAAAAATATTTTAAATAACAAATGATATTGAAATTAAAGATTTTAAAATATGAAAAGACCATTTATAATGTGTCTATAATGTATTGTCTTACCTCTCCATTTAAATATCTTTTGAAGGTGATCAAGTTACTTGCCTGAACGCATGGCAGAGAGGGCTAGGAAGCGACCAGCTCCTACAGATGACTTCGACTCGTCGTCGTCCGTGCATACTCCTCCTCCTTTTCTTCTATAAAACCCCTCTTGGTTCTTGTATAAATCGTAGGATATCTTTGATTTATCCAAGATCGGATGACAATTTCAGGCAGAGGCGCGTGAGGTTTCCCAAGGGCAAGAAGGTGAAGAGGAGTGATGATGGGCCAAACCTTGATGGAAACAAGGAAGGTGACAGCTGGCTGGATCCACAGCTTGCCGCTAAGGAGCGTGCCAAGCGCCGCAACAAGATGCGGGAGGATGAGGTCTTAGGTGACCACGTGGATGGCTTCTCTGGAGAAGTACAATACGAGGTGATGATATCTTTTTACTTATTTTTACATATAAAACATGTCCTGGAGATTGCAGAGCGGGATATGACAGACATATTTGTTCTCATTGTACAAGAATGACCATATTTTACGCTTATTTATTAGATGCTATTTTGACAATAAATTGATCGGTAGATAACTCACTTCTAATGTTAATTGTACTAAACTCCTATTGTTTTCCATTAAGATATTATGTTGTTAATCGATCAAAATGGAAGAGAACTGAAATTAAGTCTAGGTTAGGAGAAAGAGACATCTAGTATGTTGTTAACATCTTTATACTGTGAAAACATCTGGTATGTTGTTCGTGTCGGACAATGATCTGTTCAAAGTTCTCACTCATCTTCAATTCTATACAGTATTATTCATTGTTTTGTTGCTCACTGTCAATATTGGATATTACCAAATGATTTTATGCTTGCCTAAAAGTGATTTTTGCAGGATAATGCTAATTTTGAGGATGATGGTATTCAAATAGAACCATTCAATTTGAAACAAGAGAGAGAGGAAGGCTATTTTGATGCTAATGGAAACTTTGTTGAATATGCTAAACAAAATGAAATCAAGGTGATCTTCCCAACTTCCTTTAATTTATGTTCTTCCCTTTTCCTTTTCTTCTTCTTCTCCCGCTTTCTCTAACTCCTTTTGTTGTCTTCAATAAATATATACAGTGGGAGATGTTTGCTTGATGCTTATTTTTGGTTGATCTAGGATGCATGGTTAGATAATGTTGAAGTTGATACAAAACTCACGAAGAAGATTCAGCCAAAAATTTCTGTGGAGGTATATGAAGACCTATCTTCTAATGAGTTAGGAAGAATAAAACGGAGAATAGCAAATGCACTTCAGCCAGGAGAAACGGTATTTCTTTAAGTAACCCATTTTTATACAGTGGCCAGTGGTAGCTAAAATTACATTTGAAATATCAGAAAACTTTAACGTACAACTATATGTAATTTTTTTAATTTTTCATAATTTGTAGGATGATCCAAGTTTATGGACCTTTTACCGCTCCTAGATAGGAAAGGGAGCTTGAAAACCTTGGCTATTACTCAGCATCAATCTAACCTTTTCTATTTGGCCTATTGGTGCTTAAGATATTAATATAGAAAGGACCTGAAAATCATTGATTGTTTTGAATTGTAAACTTGTGATCATACCACAGCCAAAAATGGTTGTTTTATGACCATTTTTTCATTAATGATTTTAAGATTCTGAGATGGTATTGTTAAATTGTCTTTGTAGTAGGTTTTTGTTGTATTTAGATGGTAACTTTATTTGGCCATTCAAAATTCCATCATAAGTTTCATGCTCATAGTTTTAAGAGTCTGAGCTATTGAGTTTGATAACTTTTCCTAATTTAACATTATTCTAACTTTTTATTGGATATTGGTGCATAAAATTTTAATATAAAAAATACGATTCAAGGCATTAGTTGTTCTGCTAATATCGCAGTTCATGTTGTCCATAGAGCATATTTGTTATACTAGGATTTATTGCAGCAAATTTATTCAGCATATCAAAATTCCATCATATTCTCTCTCTCATACGCACGTGCACATGTGTGCACGCGCACACGCACACACATATATGCACATACATAGATGAAAGTTTTACTTTCTACAGCTGATAATTCGTGCTCTGAAAAGGTTCAAAGGCTCTCTGACTGACAAGAAAACTTCTACTTTCTATTGCAGATAATTCAAGCTCTGAAGAGGTTGAAAGGCTCTTCGGGTGACAAGAAAGCAAAGATGCTGGATGCCACGAAGCAAATATTTGATCAACTCACCGAAGATGCCATGAAGCTCATGGAGAATGGAGAATACAGTTGAGTGTAGTTACAAATTATTTAACTATTACTTTTTTAGTTATACATTGGCTGAAATATGGCTGGAGTTTCATTGCATGGTTTTGTGTTTGTCTTTCATGGCATGTCGGTAATGAGCATGTCTTCTATGCTGGTACACAGGCCAAAGGGACTTGTATCATGGTGCATGTTGTTGCTTTTACTTGATATGATGACTTTTTAGATGTTTTGGCTTCCTTTTGAGAATGATAATCCTGGAGTTGAAGAGTTGACCTGTGGAAGGTTATCCTCATATTTGCTGCAAGGTTTTTGTTCTTTGATGTAATGGGAGTTTAATTTTGTTTGCAGTGCTTATAATTCATTTAGACCATATGACCACTACGATTATTTTGTTATTATTCAGATTTAACATCTTTGTTTTCTTCTGAAGAGTATTTGAACACTCAAATTTCTTTCAGTATTATGCACCCATGTCTATATAATCTACCTTTTTTTTTGTTTCTAGATGTTTACTACGAAGATCGGCAGACCTTTATTCGAGAGGCAGGTTAGTTGTGCTATATATATACATACATTTTACTTGTTTAGTAGTACACTTAAATATCCATAGAATACATCACAGAATAATCTGTTGATTGTATTACTAAGTAGGATTTTCCATAATATTCAACGTGCATAAATATGGGTTTTGAATTATCTGTTTTTCATCTCTGCTTTTGCATTATTGTTTATATGCTGCTTATTCTTTTGTGTTTCTCTTAGTGTGTTTGTACCTTGTTCCTGATTTTTTACTTTTTTTGTTGTCTTTTTATGTTTGAAGGATGGATATAGCTAATAATTTTGTTTCAATCATTTTGTTGCTCTTGTCTTGGTTTCATAGGTTGAGACATCAAAGACTAATCCTTTTGAATAGTGATGACCTTCCCAGTATTAGATTCTAGATTGAATTTCTTATGTAATGGCTAGTTTTCTGGAACTTATTCCTGGGCAACAGTTTCCATCTGCTGCAGAGATTTCTTCCATATAATGCTATAGTTTAAGTGTCAAATATCCAAATGGTCCTTTAGTTATGTTCCTGGATAGAGTCTATGAGCACTTGTTGATGTACAATATAACAGAATCATGCCATACTGCATATCCTATTTCCAGGTATTCATGCAAAGATAGGTCATATCATACTATTTCTTTTTCTCTTTACTGATTTGAACTCTTGCTCTTGGTGGGATTTACACATGAAGTTGTTAATACCTCATGGACAATCTGGAACCGGAGACTCAATTTGCATGATTACATCCACTCATGTGTTATACTAGTTGCAGTCGCAAGCACTGTGATAAACTGTAATAGGAAAGTAGATTTACTACTATGCTGGTTCTTTTTACATGTCATTCCTTAGGTGGGCACTGAGATGTACCATATCAATCATATCTGCCACATTGGTGTTAATTTTAATCAACAGTTATTAGATGTCTGATATCTTTACCTTTTGCAGCATTTGCTGTTTTCACACCTAAAAGTATGATGCTTCTCTTTCATTGATGAAGTTACAATCAGTTATCTCTAAATGTTTCATGTAACTACTGATCCTTTGCAGAAGGATATGAGCGGTTAGCTCATGCAAAAGCAGACAAGGATGGTAGTACAAAAGGTTCTGAATTGGTTCATGAAGAAGATATATTTTCTGTTAGTATGGAACACGGAGGGCAAGAAACAACAATATGGGACACACTTCCTGGACCTTCGGCAGTTAATGCCACCATTCAACAAGTGTCATCTGATGATGCTGGTGACAAAATTGACATGTTTGGGGATGATGATGAGAATGCTGAAGATAATCCATCAATTCAGCAAGCTAATCAATCAACCTCAGGAACCTTAAGTTCATCACAAAACTTGGACTTCGGAGGTAATATATTATGTTTCAATGCACCAATATGAATTCCCTATCTGATTAGATAGTTATGCCATCAAAAATCCACGTCTTCCAATCCATGTGATTGGTTTTCTTCAAATATTTGTTTTACTTTGCAGATGTTGGTCATGGAGGGGCTGAAAATGATTATATATATGATCAATCATCAGGGTGAGCAATTTATATATTGTTCATATGGAGTTCTGGCATGATAATCTTCAGTATCTATCCTTTGATGTGAAATTGATCTTTTCTTGCTGTATGGAAGTTCTTTCAGATATATTGCAAGAGTAACATTGGTACATGCTTTTCCCTTTTTTTTTAGAAAAAAAAAGTACATAATTATTTCTTGATTGTTCGTATTTTAATCTTGCTAAGTTGTCCATGCATGTTTAGCATGCTGATAAAAAGGCCCAATAAGTCACCACATTATATCCTTACTATGTTTAGAGATAAAATCACCAATTTTAAAAGGACAGGAGGTTCAACTGTCGAAGTTGCTTTGCATTTTCATTACTTTTCTCCTGTAAATGAAATACGAAAAGATTCACATGTAGTAATATGATCGAGCTAATACTTAAACATCATTTTCTATCATTGGCAACATTACGTGTCTATTAAGATTAATGGTGACTGCTTATATTTATCATAAATGAAAAATTTTGTTGTCTGTCTTCGTTGTACTTGATTCTATGAACTGTGTATATTTTCATATCATTGAATTCTCTTTCATTTTCTACATTGATTTGTTAAAGTAAGGTCTCTTAACCAGGCATTCTGATTTTTTTTTCCCTTTTAAGTGGCTCTATTATTCTTTGATATGCATATAGTTTCATGAAAGCTTAATTATTACAGACTTTTGTCTTGCTTACTTTCAGGTACTATTACAGTAGCAGCTTGGGCTATTATTATGATCCAGCCTCTGGAATGTACTGCAGTGGTGCTACAGGGACGTGGTAATCATGTGATTATTTTTTAGTAGTTTTTTCTTAGATTAATATAGTACTGCATTTCCATTTCCAATTCCAAATGGAAACAAAAATATTGTTGAATTTTTGGATAATCCATAGAATCTATTAGCTTTCGTGCTGGTTTCTACTGCATCTTGTTAATAGTTGTATTGATAACCTTTTCAAATGGGCTCCGCTTGCTTCTTCTCATGTTTAGATGTACTAGTGTTTTTATTCAGTCTTAGTTGCGCATCAAAATGGATTTGATGATATTATAACCAATTGTCCTCAAGCGTTGCCTATTGTTCTTTTAGATGATTAAAGGAAAGTCACAATGCCAGCCCCACTAAAATAAGGTCACCTCAATCTTCCTTGCTTACAGTAATACCGATGTTGTTTGGCATACCAGTCAGCAGAGAAAGTACTTACTAAGGAGGTCTTTGCTGGCAAGACAACATTGTTTCTGCATTCGTTTGCTTCTAATTCAAGATATTGTGCTCTCATATGTCAGCAACTTAATGGCCACTACCATATTGGTGGATCTTTCTCCCGTTCTTAAATTCTTTATTGATGTTGTAATCCTAGTTCTCATAATTTGAAGGGGTGTTACACCTAGTGTAGCAAGAATGGCTCACACCTTCCATTAATTTTTTTGGTCTTTTACCCTCCAATGCCACGTTGAACCTAACATTACACACTTACTCAGGTACACATTTGATGAGCAAAGTGGTACGTACAATGAAGTACAGAGTTCAACAACTGGAAGCTGAAGGTATCGAATCAATAGGGTAGACAAAAACATGGAATGTAAACCTAAACTTGCTTACGAGAACTGGAGTAGCTGTACATCTATAACTTTTGCAGCATTTGGTAAAGATAGTCAAGAGTACCAGTTCAGAGTTTTCTGCCCAATATCAGCCATGAAGTCAGAATGGTGCCAATCTGCTTTTCGATTTAACTAGTAGGCTCGTAGGTTATGCAGATCCCAACCTTGCTGTTGTAAAGGAGTAGCCCAACTTCTCCATGTGTTGAGGAAGGCAATGGCTTGTTGGACGAGGATGCTCTGGCTCCTAAACCTTTATATGCTGTCTGTGGCGTTTGTATGATCAACAAGGAGAACAAGTCTTTATTTATCGTACTTGTAAAAACTTGTTTTTGTTAATCAAAGACGAATTTTGTTGGTGTTATATCTGCGGTGGATGAGCTTGCCTAACAGTTCATACAAAAAAGGTGATAGATGAGCTTGGTTGAGCTACAGCAGGCTTTCTTAGTCACGACCACAGTGGCTTGATTGAATTATGGAATCAAAAAATGCCTTTTTGATCGACCCAAGTGGATCTTTCTGTAGCTCAACCGAACATGTCCTGCTACGCATTTGCATTTGTGATTGTGAAGCGGTGGCACACAGTTGAGCTGATGCAAGCAAGCAGAAGAAGAACACCCATTGTCGACCATTAATTTTGTGAGGAAGGAGGTCAACTTGGCTTAAAGGTAAATGAACTTTTTCTTTGTTGTAGATGCCCACGTTCGACTCATGGGGACTTTTTCTTACATCTTTTGCCTGCACAAGAGAGAGGCATTCAATTCCAAGAGTCAGATGCCCGTCGCACGTACGTACAGACAAATCCTTATCATGCATTATTTATTCCTCGGTTAAATTATTTCAACTGAACTTTCAGAGTTGCAGATTTATGTTCTTCAACTTTATGATATGATAAAATATTTTAACAGTTACGAGAGCATTACATTAAAAGGACAAATAAAAGATATCAAGAAGCACTAGATCTACCTACGTTGCAAATGTCTGTAATACTAATCCAGTGATAATATAAAGCTTTTTTTTCATTGCATCGCATTCTGTTAGTTCGATCAGTAGAGGGGGAATGGAATGCACCAAACATGAGAGAACATGCGATTACAGTTTCGTGAAACTTGTGTGAATGAAAAAGGATCGCATTGAACAACTTGCTTCCTTGAAGAATTCCGGTGGCAATCGGAGGGGGGATGGATTTGGACCTCTACATTTCCTCCTCCCCAATGATGGCGTCCTTTTCACCTCCGACTAAACAAGCACTGGGGTTTAAGGGAAGGAAGGTTTCTCGTACTTCTAATAAACCGAGCAGTTCTGTAATCATAATAGAGCATCTTCATGGGATAAAAACCTTACGATGATAATAATAAGTTCCAAACCTGCAACAGCTCGACGAGGCATTTCTGATGCACCCAGTTTCAATTCTATTTAGTTTAAAAGAAAAAGGGCATGATTTAACTAAAGTGCAATATATCTTTTTTAGCAAATCCAACTATGGATTTGTGCAGCTCAAGCATAAAAATAGACAATCCCAACACAATCAAGGGAAGGAAAGGAAAGACTTGAGCTTAAAACTTGCTGCTCCCACCGCGTTTTAATTTGGCCTAAGCACTTAACACCTTCATGAGTCTGACCTTAATGGAGGAACACGATCCATCTTCAATTATTAATGGAACCCTTTTTTTTTTTCCCTTCAAACGCAGAGGCAATAAGAATCGAATTGTTGGGTGGGTTCACATCATATCATATCATCGGTACTCAACTTTAATGTGCAAATTGGATGGATTTCAAGGAAAGTGTGATCAACAGCCATGTCCTTTTCTTCCCATCCCAAGCCCAAATGTAGCAGACACTACTACGTTTCCACCCCCATGCATATATGAAGGACCTTTTGAGGATAAAATTAACAATGGGTAAATCTCCTACATATATAAAAAGAGAGAGAGAGGATGGATGGATTTTGTTCAGGACGACACATCAAGGAGGGAGGAGGGCACCTTGACTTGGCTCTTCAATTATTGCACCTGCTTGCCTAAAAATTCCTGGGTTGAGTCAGTGACCGAGCTGAGTGGAAGTGGGGTTCATATGTTTATATATAGATATCATTTGGTCAACTTTCAAATGCAAATTGGATGGAGTTCAATAAAAGTTACTTCACATGGGTCCTTTCTATTTGGTCACATCATTGACCAACTTTGCAATGGGATTTGGATGACTTCCAACAACATATAAATCCTCACTTCTGCCTAATTATAAATGAACAGTAGAAGCACAATTTTATAATTATAATAAATAAGAAATAATTTGTTCTTTATGAGAATTTATGGTTTCAATGCATGCATGATCCTCTAGTTAAACTAATTAGATGTGGGTTCAATTCGTCAATTTCTATTTTATATTTTCTTAATATTATTTTAATTTTTACTATATCATACAAAATAAAAAAAATGAATTTTGATCTTGATCATTACAAATAAACTAATAATATTTTTATATTTTTAATTTATACTTTTGAAGTACTATTAAAAAATATCAGATTTTGTAGTTTCTCAATCACGCACATACGTACGAGTATATACATTGAAGATGAATGCAGTTAAGTTTCAGATCTGATCTAATTAATTCTCAAACAAGTGATTAAATATCATTTTTGTGGTGCCATCCCAACTCTCCTTGATCCAGTGGTCTACTGTGAACAAAAACATGCATATTAATCAGTATCGTATAAAATAATATATCCCTAAAAACACCAAGTCAAACTCTCTAAATAGAGTTTCTACACGTAGGATTTACAAATCCACCACCACCCTCAACCTTATCTCTCAGAAAGGAAGCACTCCCGGTATTGATTACCTCTCCAACTGAAAACTAATGAACCCTTCTCATCCTGCTTCTTTTGGCTCTTGGTTTCCCCAAAGAGTGTATTTTATAATCATCCATCTCTCCCACAATTCTTGCCCACAGCTTGGAGGATCAAATTGAAACAGTCTGCATTAGTTAATTAATTTACTGCACAAACTAAACTATGGATTCAGCTATTTATATATATACAGATATAGATATGTTCCTCTGATATCACCATCAAATCAACAGCCCCCACTCCCCCACTATACGTACCTTGAATTCTATATAGAAAGAGCCCTCACCACTTCCAGCCATGTATATATATAGCCCCTCATTTCCCTTCAATCCTGCAACCATCAAAAACCCCTCTTTCTGCTCTTCCTGCTCTTTCTGCGTTCCGTTCGCTTACTTGACTACTTGAGCATTACTTCTCGTAATCATGTCCATCTGCGGAGATCTCCCTCACCTGAGATGCCAGATAAAGGTCGGGAGGCTGACAAACTTCAACCTCGAACTCGGAGGCAGCCTCTTCGTCCGCTACTTCTTGCTCGCCGGCGACGGACGGCGGATCCGCGTCGAGACCAGCGAGGCGCTGCTGGGATCCTGCCCCCCGTCCTGGGACCAGACCGCGGCCGTCGACTGCTGGGGGGGCTCGGAGAAGCTGCTCGAGCCGCACGGGGTGGCGTTCGAGCTGCGGTGGAGGAAGCCGTCGGTCCTGGGGAGGCTCGGGGCCGGCGGCGGGTCGAAGCTCCTGGGGCGGGCCGAGGTCGCGTGGAAGGAGGTGCTGGCGGCGCCCGGGAGGGAGCTGAAGAGGTGCGTCGGTTTCGGGTGGCTGAGCTCGGAGTTCGGCGGGGCGAAGCCGCCGAGCTTGGCGGTTGAGATGAGTGTCGTTGGGCCCGTGGATGCGGCGGAAAAGAAGATGAGCAGCAGCAGGGGAAGGAGGAGGAGGGTGCAGGCGGTGGAGTGCGGGTGCAGGAGCTCGGAATGGTTCGGAAGTGAGGAGGATGTGGCTCTCGCTGCAGCCACCATGAATGCTTGGTAGACAGACGTATATATATATCTTTTTGACATTAAAATTGTTTACGTGTATTCTGCCATCAGAAGTTATCAGATTCGTTTCTGAAGTGTAATGTTTCGGTAGTTCCAGGTCGATCGAAATGATTTGCAAATGGAATATTTTATTACCACGAAAATTGATCTCTTTTTGTTCTCTCGATTTGTTCTCGGTAGGTGTTAATAATTAACCAGTAAATGAGATAACTAAAAATAAGGAGAGCATCTTATTATACTAAGGATGATGAATGAATTAGAGAGGCCAACACAGAGAGAGGAGTCAACTTGCTGAATACTTAGCACACTATTCTTCACGTTTGTTCTCCAGAATCCTTATCTTCTCTGCAAGTCAACACAGTGGGGGGGAAAAAAGGCATGGTTTTGACAAGAACACGTTGGAAATGGGAGTATCTATCGAGTGTTTGCAGGATCTGGAGTGGATCCAACTACAGAGCTGCAGACTAATAATATTTAATGGCAATTATTTGGATGCGGATTAAAGTGAGATTTGAGTGGGGTTGACAGTGTTTGCTGCATGGTTTTTCTCAGTGAGGTTATGAGATGTGGCCATCACTCGATAGGAAAAAAAAAAAAAAAGGAAAAGACACACACACTCTCCTTTCCACGTATATTAATTAAACCTCATCACAGATCAGTAATTGATACATTAATTCTCACAATAACAAAATTAAAATAACATTTTCACTATGATTAATTTTAATCTTTAAATTATTTTTAAAAAGCATCATAATGAAAAATTAACATATAAGTTATTCATTATAAAACTATAATTTCACTAGATATATTTTTTTAATCTTCTCAAACTGATAGGGGAAACCCTGTTGAAGTTGCTTAATGGCAAACTAGTCATCACTTGGATAAATATTGACTTTGAAGTTAAAAAGATATCACATTCTGGGGTTTATGTGTAATATGATGGCTGACTCCTTAAGCTAGCTTATGGATAATTAAAGATTTCCACATGTGAGAGTTATGTCTAATATGAATATATATATATATATAGAATAGATGGATACGACTAAGGATGAATCACGTTTATAAAGGAGCCGGAAAGGATTCCATAGATCATATTAATTAAAAATGCAATTGAAAATAGTAGTGTCACATGAAGAAAAGAAAAGAAAGATAGAATCCATGATATATGTAATTTATAAACTCACAACCATCATTATAAAATATACTCATTACCATCGTTTATAAAATATACTCCTATTTAACCAGATAAGTATTTACTTTTGTGTACTTATAGGATATCAAAATTATTATTTTTTAACTTCATGAGCTTTGGACTCATAATATTTCCTATGGAATCTAATTACTCTCTAATCAGCTTATACTTTGTGTAAATTAAATTAATTATAATTATTATTGGATAAGAATTTTTGATCTTATTTAGTTTTAATTTTTATAATTAAATATTATAATTTTATTATTGGTATAAATTTTTCAAGTAAATAAAATATATAAATAGTTTAAAGTAATTCTTGAATTTTTTATCCAAAATTTTAAAATCTAAGTTAAATATTTTCAAGATTAATAAGAAAAAATATTTTAGTAAAAAAATTAATAGAATAATTTTTTTAAAAATATAGATAAGAGAATAATTACGCCACTAATTAATGCACAGTTCAAACAATTGTATATATATATATATATATACGTATGAAAGCGCAGCAGCAATTAGTGCTATATTTAAGCATGTTTTTGAAGATACAAAGGTAACTAAAAGAAGGGCTTAATTAATTATTCACAACGATGTAGTTATCGAATCGGGAAAGTAACCAATGCTGCTAAAGGAAGCAACCCAAGTCTTCTTGTTCTTAATTCATCCGCGTCTGTTTATGATGTCGATCCATGCCTTCTCTATATACATATCTCAATTATTTAATCGGAAGAGTGAATACATGAATCCTCCATCGCTTCTCCCGTCGTGTCCGCCGTCGACCCCTTCCATAAATTCAACTCCGGCGAGCTCGACTTCGAGCAGTTCAGCTTGCAAGCAGTGCTGCTCATCAGTAATCTTCCCTGTGAGCCGCTATAATTACGACCGGCGCCGCTGTAGATCGATCCAGCGCTTGTCTTCCGGTGCAAGGAGCCCCCGAGGGAGCCGGAGCTCGTTTAAGGAGTCACCGGAAGTCGGCGGAGCCCGAGGACCCGTTTCGAGTTGTGCCGGTAGGTTGCTGCTCATCGCGAGACATGAAGGTTGGAGGAGGTCAGATTGGAGAGCGAAGTTTGGGCTTCTCATGCTGAGGAGAACCTGACTCTGAGCAGCTCCAGCAGACGAGATCGGGGACTGAACCTTTTGCATGAAGGGGAGAGAGAACTGGAAAAAGGACGGCGGAGGCGGCGGCGGCTGCAGCGGTGATGGTGGATCGTGGAATCTGACACCCGGTGGGAGGATCCCGACTCGAGCGCCGACGTACGGCGACCGCGCGGCGGCGAGGGGCTGCGGGGAGGCCGGGAAGCCGGTGAACTCTTGCACCATGGCGCGGAAGTTGGAGGTATCGGTTGTCAGCACGGTCGTCGATTCCCGCCGAGACGCCCGCCTGGTGCGCTTCTTGGAGCTCTGCGGCGGCTTGACGGCGGCGGCGGCGGCGGCAGTAGTGCTTTCGAATTTGTCGAGTGGTTGCACCGACGATTGGCCGACAGCGAAGTCGATCCCGGCAGAGTTCTTAGCTGAAAGGTCGGCGAGGACAGGTGTGAAGTCGTGGCCGGAGGGGAAATCAAAGAGGTGGTGGTTGAGGGAAGAAGAAGATGGGAGTGGCCGCGGCGGCGGCGGTTGAAGTGCAGCGACGCCGGCGGCATGAGTGCTGGAAGAGGACTGGAATAAGGAGGAAAAGGAATTGGTCCGGGAATCGAGCTCGTCTTCACCGCCGTCGACGTTGGATGTCTGAGGACTACTACCATTACTACTAGCTGAATCCATTAGAAGTGAAGTATAGCGAGTGAGATCGAGGAGATCATCATTCAAGACATCAAGTAGAGATAAGGATCACAGAAGCCGCTCTTCTGAAAAAGATGGATGGAATCTGGAAGCTCCGAAGGTGGCATGATATATCAAACTAAAAAATGGAGAAAAAAGGAATAAAAGTTCCGTGTAAGCTTCTTGCTTTGGGGGCTTGAGGTGGACGTATGAGGAGTTCTGATCCGGAAGAGCAACGGATCGATCTCTCATGGAAGTCAGACAGAGAGACGATGATGTGATTGAAGCCCGAAGGGATGGGAAAAGGAGTGGCGTCTCAAAATATCACGTTTCCACAATTCTTCTCTTTTAAAAGTTTATTACACATCAACATCTGCACAGCAGAATAGACGGCATATGGTCAAGGAATTCAGCAGCATCAACAGCAGGCTGAGGTTAACACTGCGGCGCAGGATGATTGATTCAACAAATTAAATGTGCCTTAAAATGATGAAGAATATATATATATATGTATAACGAGAGTAGTTGCGTGATGGAATTTGGATAATCCCTGTAGCTCATGATCGACGTGGCCAAACTGATTAATTAAACGACAAAGAAGGATTAATGGCGGCCAAGTGCACTGCACTCTTCCGCCATCGTGTAACTCGTGTGCTTTAATTCGTCATCTCCATGTTGCTGGTGATAGACTTTTGATTAAGAACACACTAAGTACTTTTAGCTGTGATATTAATGACTGATCAACCACTGAAAAATATCAGATTTAAAGTAACGCATAAGATGCCAAACCCCTGAGATATTTTGGGAAGCTCAAGCTGCGAATGGTTTAATTAATTTAACCATATATTTCTTCCACTTCAAAGGTTAATTTACCCTCCCACTGATTAATTTAAAGCCCGTGTGCAGAGCAGTGTCTCTGTCTCATCAGGTCGTCCGCATGCACATTGACATGGACGAAGGAGAGGGACGGGCGGTGGAGATAGCGGTGGCAATGGAGACTGCGCCGGCGCACAAGGTGGAGGCACCGCCGCCGCAGAGCACGGCTGAGAAGATGATGGTGCGGCTGAAGGAGATGTTCTTCCCGGACGATACGTTTCGCCGCTTCGAGGGGCAGACACTGGGGCGGAAGTGGCTGCTGGGCCTCCAGTGCCTCTTCCCCTTCCTTCGATGGCTTCCAAACTACGACCTCTCCCTCTTCAAGTCCGATCTCATCGCCGGTCTCACCATCGCCAGCTTAGCCATTCCTCAGGTAACGATTAACATGTAATGTATACTCCAGGGATGAAGATTGAGTTTTTTTATCTCTCGTTGTCTTCCAGGGAATAAGCTACGCCCAGCTTGCTAACCTTCCTCCTATCCTCGGCCTTTGTAAGTCGATCTAATGCTTATTAGTTGAACTTCGAACGATGGCGATGTGTTTTATATAATATATGCAGATACGAGCTTCGTGCCGCCGCTGGTGTACGCAATGTTGGGGAGCTCGAGGGATCTCGCCGTCGGCCCGGTGTCCATTACGTCTCTCATAATGGGGTCGATGCTGAGGCAGGCGGTGAACCCGAACGCCGACCCTGCGCTCTTCCTTCAGCTGGCCTTCACCGCCACCTTTTTCGCCGGCATCTTTCAGTCCTCCCTCGGAATACTGAGGTCATACTCGTCGTTTTATAGTATTGATTCCTTCGGGCATTTGCGTTAGTTTGTTTTCTGTTAAATTTTAGGTTGGGATTTATCATCGACTTCCTGTCGAAGGCCACGCTGGTTGGCTTCATAGCCGGAGCCGCCATCATCGTGTCTCTCCAGCAGCTGAAGAACCTTCTCGGGATCGTCCATTTCACCAAGGAGATGTCCGTGGTTGCGGTGATGAGATCTGTCTTCCAGCACACCGGTGAGGTGATGAGCACTTCCTTCTTCTTCTTCTTCTTCTTCGATCTCGATTTAGTTCTTTTTTAACTTTTTAACTTCAATTCATTTTTACTACGGAGAACAAGGTGCAGCATGCACGACAAATGTATATATATCATTAAATGAAGAATAACTACGAGAGCGAGCAGATCGAAGCGGTTAATTAAGACTTAATTAAAGCTGGGCCGCTTGCTGGTGTTGTTGCAGTGGTCATGGCAAACGGTGGTGATGGGAATCAGCTCACTAGCGGTGCTGCTTCTGGCGAGACGCGTAGTATGCATAATTTATCGCTCATCCTGTTCCTCTGCTTCTTGCTTCCTGTATAGTTTTCTCCTTTTTTTCTACTGTACTAGCTCAGCATGTAGAATGCATGCAGTGACAAAATAGAGTCCTGCATGTGAAATGATCTGGTTTCGGCACTGAGCACGATACATCAGCCGCGTTCTTCTTGTTCACGGGCTTTTGATTTTTTGTGGCTCAATCTCGGCGTATACATAATACATGGCTGCCTGCATATTATGATATAGTATTACAATGTATCGCCAGTTAATTTATTGTTGAACAACAAATGCACGTACCATGGTAGGATAGATGTAACAAATATTTCTCTATCAGGACAACAATTCATCCAGACAGGAAGAACCTTATAAGTATAAAACGGTTATATTCATATTCCAAATAAATACCTTTCTAATTTACTATACTGATTCCTAGATAGTAGTATCAAACAGGTGCATGTGAGTAGTAAAACTTTGATACAGTTTTCGACATACATATAAAATTTGTAGCTGATATCAAAGATGATTTGATGCAGGGCATGAGAAGGCCAAAACTGTTCTGGGTATCAGTTGCGGCGCCGTTAGCTTCTGTGATCACTTCCACCCTAATTGTTTTCCTCCTCAGAGCTCACAACCATGGAATCATCACTGTACGTTCAGTCATCAAAGTAGTCCCATTTCTTTACCTATTTATTCCATATTGGTCTTCCTCCTCATTGGCATGCAGATTGGGAATTTGAAAAGTGGGCTGAATAGTCTATCATGGAACGAATTGCAGTTCGACAGCACCTACCTGGGGTTGGTCATCAGAACTGGTATTGTAACAGGAATTATATCCCTCACGGTGAGCTCTCTGTTTATCTGGATGATTTGATTTTTGATCTTACAGTAAGATAATTCTTCGTGCTTCTTTTTAGGAGGGAATTGCGAGCGGAAGGACCTTTGCTTCCCTCGGCGATTACCAAGTTGATGGGAACAAGGAGATGATCGCTATAGGAGTGATGAACATCGTTGGCTCTTGCACTTCGTGTTACGTCTGCACAGGTAATTTAATTAATCTTCTGCTGTTTCCCGCATCAAGTTAAGTGCCAACATATACACATAACGCAGGAGCCTTCTCGCGCTCCGCCGTGAACCACAACGCCGGATGCAGGACGGCGATGTCGAACGCAGTGATGGCGCTCACCGTCATGATCACGCTTCTCTTCCTCATGCCGTTGTTCGCCTACACCCCCGACGTCGTGCTCGCTTCGATCATCATCGCGGCAGTCGTCGGCCTCATCGACGTCCCCACCGCTTGTCGAATATGGAAGCTGGACAAGTTCGACTTCCTCGTTTGCCTAGCCTCGTTCCTCGGAGTCATCTTCGTCTCAGTCCAGGATGGACTTGGAATTGCGGTAACAACAATCAACTATTTCTCTGATTCATCCCTCGTTTTTTCATCGTAATCGATCATCCCCGCCCCTCATTAGCCGTTAATGAATGAATCAACAGGTCATCCTGTCGATCTTTCGGATCCTCCTCCAGACAACGAGACCTAAAATTATTGCTCTGGGGAACATCCCCGGGACAAGCATCTACAGAGACATGCATCAGTATAGAGATGCTAAAAGAGTCCCTGGGTTCCTCATCCTTGCTATTGCATCCCCCATTAACTTCTCAAACGCCACATATCTAAATGAGAGGTATCTCTGCGTGCGCCTAAACATATACGTCAATGTTCCAAAGCGAACGATCACTTGGTTTTCTTGCAGGATAACAAGATGGGTAGAGAATGAAAAGAGTACTAGGGAAGACAAAGAAATGAATCTTCAATACCTGATCCTAGATCTATCAGGTATATATATCTATATATGTGTGTGTGAATCTAATTTGCTTGGTTTCACTTTTAAAAAAGACGTGTGCTGCGGATATGCTGAAAACTTACTGCATAAATTTCAGCTGTGCCTGCAGTTGATACAAATGGAGTCTCATTTGTAATTGACCTCAAGAAATCAACAGAGACACATGGTCTTGAGGTACTACTCCCTCTCTGAACAAATTTCTTCCATAATCTCTGACGCTAGTACTTGGTCTGAAAACAGCTTATCTTTGTAAATCCAATGGGAGAAGTCATGGAGAAGCTCCAAAGAGCAAACAAAATCCACAGCTTCCTCGGAGCACATTCCCTCTACCTGACCATCGCTGACGCCGTGCTTTCGCATTCACCATTTTGTCTGGCGAAGTAAAAACAAATTACAGCAGCTAGTAACATGAACCTCTGAGGACCAAAGGACTTGTAATGTTATCTGAAATCCGTATGTCTATATGGCCTTGCCTTAAAGTTGGAAGGATGTGCTCTAGATATATATGTTTATCTAGTAATAATGCTGTCCGTTTCACTGCTGATCTCTTGCACAGACATCCATAAAATTAATGATGATGCATAACATCTCTAGTTTTATCGAAGAGAGATAAAAGTTGGCAACCATAAATATTATCTTGTGAGGAGGGAGAAGAATGTACAGGATCAAAGCACAACTGAGTATTATAGAAAGCTTAACTGAGAAGACACAGGATTGTAACGGCAAGAGCAACATTAATTGTCTACAGCAGACGGCCGGATACATACCATCACTACTTTTACATTAATACTGCTATGTAGATATCTAGTCATGTATATGTATATCCACATGTATATGGATATGTACGTGCAGATAAACCAAGTGTTGTGCTAATCCAAGCAACTCGAACTCGAACTCTCGAGCCACGTAGCTGCTGCGTCGAAGCATTTAATTCGGCTTCAGCCAAAACCCACGGAACTCTGTCCAAAAACTAACCAACCGCCATTAATTACTACATAGCATGCTCCCGTTTTAGATTTCATCATCTATATCTTTCATATTTATCTCATTGCATCGAGCCCTCATCTCCAGGAAACCGATCGTGAAGCCCAGATAAGCGAGAAGACGTTATCCATTCCCCTCGGTCGAATTATCCCGTAACCTCTACGTACGCCGCCGCAGCGTCAAAGAGTTAATGCATTCTCTCCCTTATCCTCGATCGCCTCTTGTTACGATTGGCGCTGGCTTCGCCCGGTGGGAGGACGACGACGACGACGACCCGCCGCTGACGTACGTGGAGGAAACGCGTGCTTCGCCACTTTGACCGCCTCGCCCGACTTCTCTCGTGCGCATCATCGATGATGATCGTTATATCCGACCCGCCCGCCCAGAATGCGTGCTGCGTTTCTCTTCTGCCCACTATTTATAGAGGGTCTCGTGCGCTTAGATTTCCCACCTTCCATTCTCTCCACCTCCTACTCTCCTCTCTCTTAGTCAGTGATATTGCTGCAATCGAGATGAAGTCGGTGCTTTTGATCGCCCTCGTCCTGCTTTCGCTTGCTTCTTCCTCCGTCGTCCAGTCTCAGATCCTCTTTCAGGTGCGGAGTCGTCTCACTGAGACTTACCTTGCTCGTGTTGTTATAATACTCGTACTATTACTATAACATGTAATGCGTTCATGGGCAGGGGTTTAACTGGGAGAGCTGGAAGAAGCAGGGAGGATTATACAGTTTCTTGAAGGCCCAAGTGCCTGATCTAGCAAAAGCCGGCATCACCCACGTTTGGCTGCCTCCCCCGTCCCATTCGGTCTCCGAACAAGGTAACCTCAACTCATGCATGCACCTAGATATCAACTGTTCTCATTCTCTTAGTTTTGTCCTGGCACGTATGCGTGCCTACGTGCATGCATGGCTGCCGTATGAGGGCATGTTTTTATTTTTTGGATAAACCTACTGAAGAGCGATAGTTCGCCGAACTGCTAAGTTGTCGTATCCAGATTTACCCGTCAGCAGAGAGGATAAGCCATAAGAAATTTATCCGTCAGCCAAGTTGACATTTTAATTTTCTTCTGGGGTGCCATTTTATTGATCGTAGCTATCAAACTTGGACTCCCAGGTTACATGCCCGGCCGGCTGTACGATCTCGACGCAGCCAAGTACGGCAAGAAGAACGAACTGAAGTCCCTCAACGACGCTCTCCACGACGCCGGAATCAAGGCAGTCGCCGACATCGTCATCAACCACCGCTGCGCCGACCTGAAGGACGCGAGGGGGATATACTGCATTTTCAAAGGAGGAACCAACGACAGCCGCCTCGAGTGGGGGCCGCAGATGATCTGCAGCGACGACACCAAGTTCTCCGACGGCAGCGGCCACCCCGATACCGGCGCTGGCTTCGACGCCGCCCCGGACATCGACCACCTCAACCCGCAGGTCCAGCGAGATCTCACCGACTGGCTCAACTGGCTCAAGACCGAAGTCGGCTTCGACGGCTGGCGGCTCGACTTCGTCCGGGGATATGCCGCGGCCATCGCCAGGCAGTACCTGGCGGCCACCAAGCCGGACTTCGTGGTCGGAGAGCTGTGGTGTTCTCTGTCGTACGAGGACGGGAAGCCCAAGTACAACCAGGACAGCAGCCGCCAGGAGTTGGTCGACTGGGTGAAGGACGTCGGTGGCCCCGCGATGGCGTTCGATTTCACCACCAAGGGGGTGCTGCAGGCTGCGGTGCAGGGTGAGCTGTGGAGGCTGAAGGATCCGCAGGGGAAGGCAGCGGGGATGATCGGGTGGTGGCCGGAGAAGGCGGTCACGTTCGTGGAGAATCACGACACTGGCTCGACGCAGAACATGTGGCCTTTCCCTTCCGACAAGGTCATTCAAGGCTACGCCTATATCCTCACGCACCCTGGAGTTCCAACGATCGTAAGTAATTATGAAACAATAACAGTAATTACTAATGATTTGAAGCTGACTATGTTAACTAATTCTCCATTCATTATTTTGGCCTGCAGTTCTACGATCACTTCTTTGATTGGGGACTGAAGGAGGAGATCTCCAAGTTGGCCGCCGTCAGGACTCGGAACGGGATTTCTCCGGGGAGCAAAGTGCGCATTCTGGTTGCTGATGCTGACGTCTATATGGCCGCGATCGACGAGAAAGTTATAATGAAAATAGGGACAAGGTTTGAGGTCGGAGGAGTTGTTCCTGCAAACTTCCAAATTGCTGCAGCTGGTAAAAACTACTGCGTCTGGGAAAAGAAATGATATATATATTATATATAGGTGAATTAGGTGTTGGCTGTAACTTTTCTTTGGTAAATTAGATCTTTCTTTTTAGCTTCACTATGTGCCTTTTAGTCCTACTCAGTCATGTAAGCAAGAGAACTTACATTTATATATAATGGAAAACAATATTTTATGATTGCATGATCAGTGTCCTTTTCTAAATTGATATGATCAGAAGGATGCATTAGTGGAAACATTTTGAAAAACTTTTTGATAGATTGCATGCCTTCAGTCCTTGGCACCAATCTAAAGATGAATGTGATGGTCACTCTCCACCATAAACATCGTGGATATTATAATCTACCATTCATGTATAAAAGGCATCAGATGCCCCACAATATAATACCAAATTCCTGCTGAAGAAAAGACCCCTCAAGGTCAGGCGTTCACACCTATCAAACTGTATAGGATGATAATATTTTGAAAGTTACAAGGTAAAAAGAAAGAAGGAATCATAGACTTAGGATCTAGGAGTACAGAGGAATGAGTTCTTAGAACGGGCAGGGGACATCTCTTTCGAATCCAGAAATCTCATGGCCGGCCAGTGGCCCTTGGAAAGGAAAAGGGGATGCTTTTTTTTTGGAAGAGTAACAACAAAGGAATGAGTTAAGGGGGGCAGGTTAGGTGGGAAGGCATCCCTATCCTGCAAAGCTAGTGCTCCTAATCTTAATTTGATGAAACTGATGATATATATATGGGAAGCAATAGGAAACACAGTATGGGGGCCTGGCTGTTTTCCACATCACATAAGATGTTTTTTATCAAGATAAGGCAAGGGGCATTTAATTTGCTGGATATAAAATTCAGATTCTTAATAGAAGTAAATAAATTTTTCAATGATGTTGGCAAATTAAATACACAGCACTGCACTACCTTCAATTCTTCTCATCAAATATACAGCTCATTGTGGGTGCCCTGCCGGCCCTGTGAAACGTCCACCAAGTAGCATCCTCTCTCCGTCGTCAGTCCAACCAACAGAGAGAGCATCATCATGACCTTCACCACAACTCAGAATTTCTTCAACTCTCAGAGCTCTGGCTTGCTGCTTCATACATCAGTGTGTTTTCTCCCAAATTGCTCAAGGACTACTGGAGCACCAGGGCGCACCACGATGGAAAGGCCTCAAGGCAGCCTCTCATCTCCTCCTTAGTGCAGCGGCCGCCTGGGTCATCGCCGCCGCCCATAGAACGTGGATCTCCCAATCCCATACTTTTAGAATTTTGCACCTTCAGTGTGTCTCGATCTTATTTTGTCGTCTCCCATCTTTCATTTGATCATATAATCAGTGACTAATTCAACTTAATCAGTATGAATGTATATGTTTAACATGAGCACGCCTCTAGTTTAATTTTTTTTGAAGTATGAAAAACTCACTAAAGTTGATGAGTTGTTCTAAGCAATTCAATTACAACTGCACAGATCATAAAACAAACAGCTGCTGTTACTAATCAAATATAGCTTACATTTACTTACTCCAATACCTCCGCATCTTAATTTACAAGGGTCAGATGTCATGCCATCTACTAAAATTTAGTGCATTTAATAGGGTAGTCATCCAGTCGCCAAGTTAGGTGATATTCAATGTTTTGATGATATGCAGTACATTGTATTAAAATATTAGGTCAACTGCATAATGAGCTAAATAGGTAGGTATCTTTCAGGATACTCCAAAATTAGATAAGATAGACATTTGGTAAGGAAAAAATGAAATGATAATATTATTACAGATGATATAATGATGTTACTGTTACCTGACCATAAAAATATGGAAAAGGAACGAAAGATGGGGGAAAAAATTACCCCAGTTTGGAAGTGATACTGTGAAACATCACTTTAAGAGAACTGCACAAATTAAAAGCTGTGTACCATTCAGTTTTCCTTCGCTAGCTGTCTTCTACCCTGGAACAGTAAGCCATAATAATTACTTGTTATAACTCAAATGAGTTCTCTTTCAAACCTCAATGGAGTTCCAACTCCATATAACATGGCATCTGTAGTCAAATAGGTAGCAAAGCATATGGTCTGTTCGACAAGCGATCGATAAAGAATTGCAGACAGAGTAGATTATGAAGATTTAACCAAATTCAACCCACCAAGCCGAGTAATATGATTCAATCAATTTTAAAAACTCAGGGTTAGACGTCGGCACAGTCCGAGCCATTATTTACATCTTCCTCGAATAGTTCATCTTGTCTTAGGAGTTGTTCTGGTCTTTTTGTCGTCATCCGCTCTCCCGACACTGGAGTACTCCATCACAAGCTTTTAAGCAAGTGCCGTGTCTCTGAGGCAAGACTCCGAGAGATCTCCAAAGCCAGCAGCGGGAATCATATCTTGTACCAAAGATACGACTGCTGGAAAATCTAAATAAAGATCTAGTTGCAGCATAATTTTTATCACACCAAGTATGATTCAAATCCACACCCACATAACACATACACCAAGAAAATGAAGCAGCGATTGAACAATTACATTCTAGATATCACTTACAGAAAGAAACATTACAATATTCCCTCACCAGTTCCCCCGAGAAAAAAACAACCGGCAGAAACCAGCAGGTATTGGACACAAACAACTACAGGATGAGCTACAGACCGAGACGCTAGACCTGGAAGAACACTTTTGCTGAAAGAAGACTATTGGACTAAGGAGTCTCTACAGCAGGGCAGCAGCAAATGTCTAAAACACCATTTGCAGCGGCCGCTGGAGACTTCAACTGCTACTACGACTACTAGACATAACTACAAGCATGTGCGGTGGTGGGTATGCATGCGACATAGCAGTACTAATTGCTGGAGAGGATGGAGTCCCAATCGATTTCCCATGAAGGATATTTCCGCAGCATGAAGCTCTCGGATTCATCCCATGGCACCTCCGAGAAGTTCAAATTCTCGATCTCGAACGGCGGGGGGGAGCCCAAGGAATCGTCAGCCTCTGAAGAGCTTTCGGACTTGCTGTCCTCCGAGACCGGGCAGACCAAGTCGGCCTTAGCCACGGCCTCGTCAGCAGCCATCGGCGCAGCGGCGTCGACGATCTTGACGGAGTCTGCATCGGGCTTGGGGGTGCCCCTGGGCGGCAGGCCGCTCCCCTTCTTGGGGGAATTGGCCAGGCTCTGACATAAAGCTTGGAGCTTGGCCTCGACGGTCGAGTGGAGGGGATCGGGCACCGCGCCGGCGGAGTGGCGGATATGGGGGAAATTGAGCCTGGCGAAGTCGCCGCGGAGCTTGTAGGCTGCTTTGTCATAGGCGAGGGCGGCCTCCTCGGCTGTGTCGAAGGTCCCGAGCCATAGGCGCGTCCGATTCTTCGGCAGCCGGATCTCTGCCACCCACTTCCCCCAGTGGCGCTGCCGTACACCGCGGTAAAGCTTCGTGGCCTTCTGTGCGGCGGCGGAGGCGGCAGCCTGCTTCATCGGCTGATGCCTAGGGCCAAGAAAGTTCGCCGCTAGGTGATGGGGGTAGATCGGCGGTAACTGCCTCGCAGCGAGAAGGCTCTGCTGCTGCTGCTGGAAGAGGAACTGCGCTTGGATCTGCTGGATCTGGGCTGGGCTAAGGTGGGTGAGCCCGATCGGGCCAACGCCGCCAGCTCCAAGGCGGTCAACGGCGAGGAAGCCCTCGCGGACCAGCCCGGCCGCCGACGACGAAGGCGAGCAGGCTTCCAAGGCGGGACCTTGATAGCGGTAGCAGCCAAAGGAGGAGGGATTTTGATAAAAGTAGGAGTCCGAGCTAGGATTCTGAGGAGGGGAGGGGAAGAGGGGAGGAGAAAAGGAGGAGGAGAAAGAAGAAGGAGAGGAGTTGGTGAGAGTAGAAGAGGAAGAAGGGGGAGAGGAAGGGAGAGGGGAGGAGACTGAAGCACTCGTCATAAAAGGCTCTAGTGCAATCAGAAGCTCCTCCGCAGAAGAGTCTGCAGAGATAAGAGGCGGCCTGTTGCCCACATCAACGGCAGTCGCCATGGAAGCTTCAAAGAAAACCTTAAGAAAAAATTAAGGGGAGAAAAAAAAAACAAGATCTTTAAACAAGAGGTAGAAGAGAAGATCTATAAAACCCAGCCTTGCTCTCAAACAAAATCAAAGAACAAACAACTGGGTTTTCCTGAGAGGTTTAGTTCAAAAAGATGAACCTCTTTTGGATCTACACTGAAAGCCAGAGGAAAAAAAAATCTAACAAGGAAACAACCGCAGGGCAAAGAAAAATAACCCGCTTGGTTGAGTAAGATCTTAAAAGAAGGCGAAAAAAAAAATCTCAAAGGCCTCACTGATTCAGCTGGATGAACCAAAAGAGAGGAGCTCGAGATCGGATCTGTCGTCGCTCCTCTTCTTTGGAAGGAGCCGAGAGATTCCAGAGAGGGATTCAGAGGGGGGGGAAAAGTTCAGAGAGCAAACCTCGTTCTTCAGCTGCAGAGGGAGATGACGGGATCGCTCGACCTCACCGAGGGGTGGAAGGGGACGGGAAGGGGAATGGCTTGTGGGAGGTGGAGGTTGATCTCTCTCTTGGGGGGGGAGGAAGGGAGGAAGGCGGGGTGGGCTTTATAAAGCCGCCCCTTGTTCTTTGCCTTCTTTAACCGCCGTCAATTATCCCACCGTTAACTGATAAACCGCCCCAAGGGTTAAAGCAGGACAATAAAAAAAATACGAGGACTAAATTTATATAAACCTCCAAATTAGAGGGTGAAAATGAAAATTAAACCCGATTAACGTCCCAACGCCCGCCACATTCGCATCGCGGTCGCCCGCACGTCATATCGAACGTCATTCTTACCAATAATACGGCGGCACGTGCATCGGTATGGACGGGTAGACCGGGCAGCCCGTGTCTGATTGTGTCACGTAGGCCTTCGGTTTTGGCTCCTCGTCTTTTTAAAAAAAAACACTGCTTTTTTAAAATATGAATTGGTGGACCGTCTGTTCTAATTTTTAACGTCTAAACTTGTTCTAAATTGGGATATTTAATTTAGACCCAGGATTTTTTTTTATTTTTAATAATACTTTATAATTTTTTTAAATAAATTTTATCAAATTCAAAAATTATATATCATCAGTTATTTATAAAAAAATTACTATGTAAAAAAATTGTATCTCTAGTTAATTAACTTAATTTGAAGTGCATTTACTAATGAATTAAAAAACATTTACTATATAGAGAGGGAATGCATAATTTGAAATATTATTTATATGTATAGAAGGCCCCTAATCCTAAACCGCCCATGTTTTAAAAAAATATTATGTCAATTTAATATCACATCCTTAACGCAACTCAATCAAATTCTAATATTTTCGAGAGAATCATATTATAATCGGGCTATGCAGTACTGATTACGAGGTATAGGATTGATGATATTATCAGCTTTCATAAATACATCAAAAGTAGGTTTAAGGAAGATTTTGAATGTAATAAACTGTAAGAACAGAATTCATTACAGTCGTGTTCTATTTTTTCAATATAAAATTATATAATTTATATAATAGATAATCTATGGTGCTTTTAAAACTCCGTATTCATTATTTTGAGCATATATGAACTTATGGTATTTTTATAACCTTTTTTTTTTGGTACGTTGAACTTACTACATATTATCCTCGTCTCAATTATATTTATGATATTTTTAAAACCTCATATTTGTTGGTCTGTTTGAATTTATGGTGATCATTATTATTCTCTAAACGTTTTTTTATGTTTCATTTTGTATCGATATATTTTAGCCTGATCTCATCGGTTTGAGTTTTATCGTATGTCTCATGCCTAAATATTATATCATATTTTACCTTGACCTAACTCCAACCTCAACCAACCCCCGAAGATAATTAACAGCTCAATATATAATGCGAAAGGATACACGTTCACATGAGGTATTAAGAATTAGTCGATGAGGTGATGACGGCAGCAGCAAGCAACCATGTCGTGCGCCGGGGAAAGAGAAAGAATGCACCCAAAGAAAAAGGAAGAAAAAGAAGAAGAAGCGAGAGTGTTTACATTTATTTTCGAGTCTGCAATCTACCAGCTGCGTCGATTAATTTGGAGGGGAGCGTGACGATTTATTGTTAAGCAGGCACGCAGCATGTCTCCGTCGATCCAATGTATCCTCTTGATTTCTTCTGGACTTAAAAATAATTAATCCGGTCTCCGAGCATATTCGCTCATCCCTTGGGAGGTCGGGAGAGTCACTGTTTTTTTATGCTTGTCTTCGGTCTCGGTCGGCAGGCGAAGGGTTATTAAGTTCAGTGAGAAGTTGAAGGTGAAAAATGGCGTATACGGCCCCGTCCGTCCGCCTGCCTTCCATCGCCAGTAATAATGAAATGAGAGCTGGTTGTGGATTGCGGCGCATGCGGGGAGATGGCCGGGGGTGGTGGTGGTGGTGGTGGTGATGAGGACAAGTTCTTGAATTCTACGCCACCGTTTCTTGGTCGTCGCCTCCTCCTCTTATTTTTATGTTTTTAAATTTGGATTGCCTGTTTCTTCACGCCACCACCTTAAAATATACACAACGGAGTCGCCTTCCTCAGTTGCCCACGTTCAATTAACGCAAGCGATCGAACTTTGCTTAATTCATCGGGCCAGAAGAGTCAAAAAGAAGGGGGGGGAAGACGACGTCTCAGCGCGCGGCTGCTGTAATTTCCCATGCGTGCAAGGATTCCACTTTCAAGTTTCAATGTAATGTACGTTCTTTTTTAATAAAAAAAACGTCAGGGGATGCGGTAACGCAAACATTCCTGAAAGCACCTGCCACGCAGCTGCAGCTGCAGCTGCAATGGACTCTTCAGCTTCTTCATCTTTCTTCCTTCACACCCCCATGCCCCCCAAATGCCCTCATCGACGCGAAAAAGTAATACTGATCACTGAACATGGAGTAGAATTGTAGAAACGCTGCTGCGAGTGTTGATTCGCGTGCCCAGGATTTTGCTGGAGATCAGTTTTATCTCTCTATTCATTTCACGAACTCAAGGCACGCACGTATCTGAGTTTACTGGTTGCGGCAATCATCGCTCTTCCTTCCTTCCTGCAAGTCCTTTACTGCTGTCATTTTTCTTTGCCCAGATTCAAAAGAAGCTACGCAGAAGAAGAACTATAACTAGACTGAGAGGGTCATACGGCCCAGTAAGCAGAAGGCTGAGTGAATATGTCAAGAAAGAGAGAAAAAAACAAATTAAAAGAACACTGAACCGCTGGATGCGGAGTCAGCATGATTAATTTCCACGGCAGCAACAGCGGAGCAGCACATGCAGCTGCACGCATCCGTCCTCCTCCTCCCACCCGTCTTCCCTAATTATTAGTCTCCATGATTCCATTTCTACTTGAAGGCACAGCTTGCTGACTCTGCGCACACATATATTGATATTGAAATGTTTTCATCGTCATGTCATGTGCTGCATTACTAGCTCAGCAACAGATTAATCAACTGGAATGGAATGATTTTTCCGTGTTTTTGACGTGGAGGGCGTACGATTTTATTATTTCACAGCAAAAAGAGAGAGAGAGAGAGAATATATATATACTAGGAGTGAGTGTATTATTTATCCAGACAATCTAAATCTTATCAGAAATATAATATTTATGTTATTTTAAAACTATTTAAACTATAATCTACGTGATTATGCTATTATAATTAACCCTATATATTTCAGCATCACAAATTCCTATCAAACTATCATAATTGATTTTTTTTCCCTCCCACTTGATTAATTTCATAAACGTTAAATCATAATTAGTCAATCCATTACTATCTGATCCAGCTAATTGAAAAGGGTCGTGCCAACAAATATTGCTGTTGTTGGCAGGCTGAGAGTGAGTGAGAGGGACTCGTCCGTGCTAATTTAATTGCGGGTCGTCGTAGTTAACGATCGAGAGGTGGATTCCAGTTGGGGGCGCTAAACTTCTTCTCTCCACCACATTTTTAGGGGTTTAATTAATTCTTCACCTTTAAATTTTTAGTCGACCGTCGACGTGGTTGGTTGGTACACGACGAAAGGATGGGTTGGTCGTCGACCCACCCACCTCAATAACTGGACACCACGTTTTGGGCCTTTTAACCTGTGCGGCCCATTTAAGGCCCAAAAGCCCAAGTCGAACTCTTCCTACTAAAATTAGCACATGATTTAATAGAGTGATACTAGGCAATGTCGCGTCGCTAAGGCCTTCACCAGTTCTCTGCTGCTTTATTAGCACATAAGCCCCTTAATTATCGACTCTCTTATCACGATTACGCTTAATAACTTTATTTTCTCCGATCCTAATTACCACTCCTTTCTTGTAGGAGATACACAGAGCACGAAGACGGCATGGGACAAAGCGCAAAGGCTTAAAATCCGGGAACAGCATCACATTCTACTTAGTAAGTGGCATTGTTTGGATTGGCCATGTACGTGCGTGCAGGAACCAACGTGCGACAGATTCCAATGCCTCGATATGTGTCTCGCATGCAAAGGCCCCCATATTTCCACTAAAATTCATGCACAACTGGACTTGCCAGTTTGGCTGCGTCTCCGGATGTTCCATCCTCTCACCACTGCGGAGTGGCGAGTCATCTCAATCAAACTTGCTCCTTTCATCTCCCCAAAAGCTCCCCTTCTTTCTTAATTAATTGTTCCGCCACCTCCTCCCATTGCGAACAGAGCTCTTTCCCTCGTTAAATTGCAAGCCTTTCGCGCCTCGCCGCACTGCACCGAGCTTTGCGGCCATGGCGGTCTTCCACGACGCTGAACCCGCTATCGCCGCCAATGAGGAGGACGATGACGATGCTGACGGTAAGAGCGAAGGTATCGGAATGGACGATCTCGAGAAGCGGATGTGGAAAGACCAGCTGCTCCTGAACAAGCTCAAGAAGCGGCAGCAGCAGCAGCAGCTCCAGTGAGGCCTCCGCCGCCGACCCGGAGCAATCGTCGCAGCGGCGAGTGATGGCGCGGGCGCATGACAGCGTCCTCCGGAGCATGCTCAAGATGATGAATGACTGCAAGGCGCGGGGTTTCGTGTACGGCATCGTGCCGGAGGCCGGCAACCCGGTGACGGGGTCGTCGGAGAGCCTCCGGAATTGGTGGAAGGAGACGGTCGGGTTCGACCGCAGTGCTCCGGCGGCCATCGCGGCTGCCGCGGCCATGCTGCGGTCGACGGATCAGCTGGAGCTCAGCTCCTACCTCCACGAGCTCCACCTGCTGCAGGACAGCACGCTGGGCTCGGTCCTCTCCTCCCTCATCCAGTACTGCGAGCCGCCGCAGCGGAGGTTCCCCCTGGACAGGGGAATACCGCCGCCGTGATGGCCGACCGGGGAGGAGGCCTGGTGGGGGGAGCAGGGGCCACCGCCCTACCGGAAGCCGCACGACCTCAAGAAGGCCTGGAAGCTGAGCCTGCTCGCGGCGGTGATCAAGCACATGAGCCCCAACTTCAGCAACATGAGGAGGCTGGTGCGGCAGTCGAAGAGGCTGCAGAACAAGATGACGGCCAAGGAGAGCGAGGTGTGGTCGAGAGTGATCAACCAGGAAGAAGCTCTTCTCCAGCTGGCGGACAAGTCTCTCAGGATCTCCGATCCTTCCGAGGAGGAGGACTCAGTGCCGACCTCTGCGGAGGGCGGCGGGAGGCGGAGCGACGACAAGAGGAAGCGGGTGTCAGATGAGGAGAATACGAGAGAGAAGTTCTCGCGAGGGAACGCCTCGAGCAGTAGTGATCAGGGCGATGTGGTCCACGGCGATATTGCCGGCGGCGACTTTGATTTCGATCTCTGTGGACTTTCTCTGCCGGAAGACGATCGAAGAGCGATCGATGAGCTGATGATGATTTACTACAGCGCTGCAGATATGACGGCGGGGGATGCGGCTGGAGCAGGTGAGACGACGGAGGCGCCGACGGTCGTCGTCGAGGGCGGCGAAGGACCTGCTGTGGGCGACACGACGCCGGGGTTTGATCGATGGCTGAGAGATCGATCAGGTTCCTTATTTAGAATTTAGCAAAATCGATCAGGTGATGTGGCTGGTTGTCTGGTGAGCTTGCTTCCTTAATAATATGAAACGCCAATGACTTCCTTTTTTTTTTTTTTGATAAACTACTTATTTCCGATACAGAGAGTGAATCAAAAAATTTGAAGTAAAAAATTTAAAATTTAAAAATGAATCTGTGCGTGTATTTTTCATATGTTGGCTTGGCCCAAGAAATGAACAGAAACCAAAACTGGCCCATTTTTTAGGTTCGGAGAAAAAGAGAGAAAAAGTTATTAGTTTTCTCAGACCCTTTTCTAGTTTTCATATATATATATATATATAGTGATATATTTATATTTTTACAAAGAGAGCAGAAAGCTGGTAAATTTTTAAATGCAAAACTATAAGCTAAAACAGACGGTCCAGATTCATCTTCACCCTCTTTTATTTCTCCCCTGGGACGAACGAGGAGGAGGAAGTCGACCTGCTTCTGAGCTAAGCGGCCGCGAGCGTGCATGACGGAGACGATGAGCATGAGGGAGTTCGCCGCCTTCGGGAAGGACCCTCCGCGATCCTCCGATCAGTCCGCGGCCGACCGCCACGTGCTCCGCTTCCTCCAGGAGCGCAACGGCGGCGGAGGAGGTGTTGGCGCAGGGGGTCCGATGAGCTCCGACGACTGGTTAGAGGCGACGGCGGCTCGGGGAGCGAACCGCGCCGGGCGGCGGAGGAACTCTGGGGATTTTTTGGTGGTGGAGACCGCTCACTTCTTGAGGACCTGCGGCCTCTGCAGGCGCCGTCTCGGACCTGGACGTGACACGTTCATGTATAGGTACTTGATATATCAAAAGTTTGGGATTTTGATTTCATTTTCCCCCTTGCATCAGGTAGAGCTTGGAGATTTCAGATTTTTATTTTTTTGCATTACATGGTTTAATGCTGAAATTTGGGTTTCTTTGCCCCATACTTTCTCTCAAAATCCATTTTTTTTCCTTCATCTTAACTTGCTTGAACCTGCAAGTACTATTTTTTTTCTTCCTCGTGTTGATTCTGAGTTGAGGTTACTGTAGACCAAAATTTTTTTCTTGTTCTGAATCTTGATGGGCACTCTTGTTTTGTCTACATAATCAACAATATGTTTGGATCAATTTCTGATTCCTTTGTAAATTAAAGTCTCGAATTGAGCAAAAACTTTTTATGGGAACTTGAAATAACGTCTTCAAAAATTGAAGTTCTCATTTTTAGATTTCCAGACAAGATCTTGTTTTGATGCTTCCTTTCCTTTGTTTTTGGATTCCTTGGTTCTTTGTCCTCATAGTCAAATCATCTCTTTTGTGCAGGGGGGACATTGCCTTTTGTAGCCTCGAGTGCCGGCAGCAGCACATGAATCAGGAAGACTTAAAGGAAAAATGCTCCTCGACTTCTATGAAGGATACTTCCCCATCATCCAGCACTTCTGATAAATCTGACACCGGTGAAGCTGTCTCTGCTGCTTAGATTTGGTCAACTACTGCAAATACGTACAAGGCACTAATTAAATAGACAAAGATAAAACATAAAGATACTGCTATTGATTCATCAGCTATACGCATCATCATCGTATTAGTTAAAAAAAGTCATCGGATGAACATGTTGTTGAACATGATACTGATAAAAGTTATGCAAAGTTTTATCGTTACTTTGTTGTGATGAGGAAGAAGTCTTTTTACTGACTGTTGAATCCCCTTATTTCCTGCGGAGACTTGTACTTTATTCTCCGTTTCTAAGAACTTGGTTGTTCAAACTTGTGAATTCTGAATCTAACTCATATATATCATATGAGTCAGGTGATTCCCATCCCTTTCTCGTGATCCTTGCAAGCACTTTGAATTGGGAAGCGATAAGTTGAAAGCTAAACACTACTGACTTTAATTGGCAGAGATTTTTCAGCTCAATCGACATAGAAAAATCAGATTGTTCTTTTGCTGAATATGCCGCCATCCTATCAAAACCAGGTTGAAATTAATTCAACATTAAAGATATTTGCATAGGCTTTTTATTCTTGCAATCGATTTAGTTAGACTCAAAACGATAAGTTGAAATGTTTTTTTTCTCAAACATTTATCAGGGGACTCAAGGTTAACACATCTAGCTCTTCATTAAGACTCTCTCTCTCAAAAAAAATAAAATAAAACAAAGACCACTTGAAGGCAGTGAAGTAGGAAACCGATGGTTTGGCCGTGGCTCATCTTATAGTATGGAGGTCTCTCTCCACTTCTCTGCAAAAGAAGGGACAGATAAACTAAAGTTGATTCATACATCTCTCTCCAAAAGGAAAAAAAAGAAAAGTGATTCAAACGTGGCTTTTGGATGTTCTTGATCTGTATGCAGAGTGAAAGAGATGGTGCAATGGAAGCCACTCGATCGACTCCCAACCTTATCACCTCCTCCTCTTCATTCCACTGCTGCTTGGATCATATAATCCCGGCCTCTCACTTGTCTGTCCTGTTCACCTATCGAATTCTTAAGTGTATTGTTTATATGCTTCCACAAAACTTTGCCATATAAAAGCAAACATAGCTAAAATATTGGAAAATAAAGAATCTGATCTGCTGGGTTCGAACTAGCGTCATCAAAGGATCAGTGAGTCAACAACAGTCCTCGGCTCTACCATGAGCAAAGGTGAGACCTGGAAAAATTCGTAAAAAAAAATCCGACCTGCCGGATTCGAACCAGCGACCTAAGGATGTCTGACTCAACTACAGTCCTCCGCTCTACCAACTGAGCTAAGGTCGGAGACGTCTGATGGTGTACTATAGAAAATATGAATGTGTTATTTCATAACAACTTGTAGAATGGTAGTTTTTGTATTTGATTTAATGGACTTTGACTTGAGTCTCTATTAATTAATTATTTTTTTCTTTTTGGTTCTTATAAGTGTATTATCTAATTATAGCCTTGGGGTATTCTAATATGAAGACAATATATATATATATATATATATTTAAAAAAAAAATTTGTTTCATAATTTCCGAAATATTTTTGAAATGAAATTATGGAAAGACTAGACTAACATGCAGATAATTCGACTTTGACTGCCGACTTGAGCAGTGTCTTTCACTGCGAAAGGCTTTTCGTCCCCAACAGACGCTCAAACATCTTCATGGGTTTGAGTTAACATCGGTTGATTTCCTCTACCACAAATAACTGGTAAGGAGGCTCGCACTCACCGCACAAGCAGAAGAAAAACCATTAATCTTTATCCTCCTCAAGCATCAGCTCTTCTCCGGATGGCTGGATCCACAAGCGTCTCACTGATCTTGAGCATGGCAATGGCAGTGCTGTTGTTCTCCTGCTGTCTCATCTCCTCCCACGCTGACGGCAGTGACACCGGGGTGGATTTTCTTTGCATTCACCACGAAAGGAGAGCTCTCCTCGCCATCAAATCTGACATGTATGGCCCGGACGGACGGCTCTCTTCTTGGACCGGTCATGACCGCTGCAACTGGAGGAGAGTCGCCTGCAACAACATCACCGGTCATGTCACGAGACTCGGCCTTCAGTACCTTGGTTCTGGGGTGAGCAAAGTAAATCCTTCATTGTTAGAGCTGAAGTGTCTACGGTACTTGGATTTGAGCATGAATAACTTTGGTGGTGCCAGCATACCAGAAAGCATCGCTTCTCTCGTGTATTTGGAGCATCTCAATCTATCGGATGCCTCAGTTGGGAAACCTCTCCAGTTTGGAGGAGTTAGACCTGTCAAATAATAATATTGGCGGGCAGTCACCACAAACCATCAAAAATCTCCAGAAATTGCATACATTGGACTTGCATGAAAACTCTATTTCTTGACAGATACCAAGCATGGGTAATCACTGCAATTTACTCACGCTAGATTTGTCTTATAATAATTTTAGTGGAGAGATAGCACATCTTCTTGATGGTTTGTCGGCATCCAAGTGCCCTCGAGGAGTAAAACTGATATCTCTAAACCTCGAGGGAAATAAGTTGAGTGGTATAATCCCTTCAACTTTGGGACAGTTAAAGAATCTACGGAGACTGCACCTCTCTTCGAACTCATTGCAAGGCAACATCACCGAGTCTCATTATTCTAATCTCACCGACTTAGATTATCTGAATACATCTCAAAATAACCTAAGTGTGATCTTAGCAAATGATTGGCGTCCCCCTTTTAGTGCGTCCTCCATTATTATGAGTCTGTGTTATATGGGAGGAAGGCTTCCCGAGTGGATCCGTACACAAATATATTTGGAAAAAGATTGTACCTACACGGAGTAGGACTGTCAGGCAACCTCCCAGATTGGTTTTCAGAACTCCCTTTTTTCATCTTGAAGAAGTTGACTTAAGCTCAAACCATTTGGATGGTCCATTACCCTCAACCCTCTCTACATTTATGGATCTCTCTAATAACCTCTTTTCTGGGCCTATTCCTCCGAGCTTTGGGACTTCCATAAGAGCAGGAGTTATTCTGTCCTTATCCCATAATTATATCACTGGTAGTATCCCCTGATATCTTTGCAAATTTACCATCCTAAAAGTGCTCGACCTATCTTGCAATCGTTTATCTGGGGAAGTCCCTGATTGCCACGGCTCATTTCCAAGCTCTCTTCCATCTCTATGCTTGAGCAATAACAACCTATATGGATCACTTCCTTCCTTCTTGACCCAATGCGCAGAGTTAAGGATACTTGATGTTGGCGAAAATAATCTTTCTGGTGAAATATCTGCATGGCTAGGACAAAACCTCTCATCATTGCAGGTTCTTCTTTTGACGTCGAACCAATTTCATGGTCTTATCCCATTAAGTTTAGCAGAATTCGCTTCTCTTCAAGTGTTGGACCTTTCTTCCAACAATTTTTACGGTAGCATCTCTTCTTCTATGGGAAACTTCAGTTCAATGGGAGCTGCTACCAACTCAGGAGAGAGTGGCATGGCTGGTTGCACTATCTTTTCATATTGCAGATCAAGGAACAAGATCCTCGGTTCTTTCAGCATCACCAGCAGCTTTTACAAGGAGAGCATAGACCTCAATTCAATTCTGTAACAGCAAAAGGGTCAACCTACGAGTACACTTCAATTCTGTCTCTAGTGACAAGCATAGACCTCTCAGATAATAACTTATCCGGTGAGATCCCGGTCGAGCATACTTATCTTAATAACTTGGTCTTCCTGAACTTGTCCACTAATCATCTAACGGGAACGATTCCTGAAAAGATTGGTGTTATGAAGCAGCTAGAATCTCTCGACTTGTCTACCAAATAAGCCTAAGAAACTACTTATCTGAAGGAAGGAATGCCGGAAATGATTGAAACGAATGACGTATTCCTCATAAATGCTCTTAAATAATTCTTACATGTTAAATAGTTCTGGTTGGGTCGACAATTTATTGTCCATAAATAACAACATGCTGCAATACTGATGACTCTTCCAATTAACTTTATCATACAAATGTTCAAGGGAAAAAAAAAAGAATAATTCCTCACAAGCAAGAAGGGACTTGGAGCAATCTGCCCTAATTAATGCACAGAAGTGACATAACAAATCTCCGCATATACTATATACAGTGACACAAAAAAAAGGAACGAAGTCAAATAACTTATTCTCTAAATAAATAGGTTTACAACGATTGAATACTCGTGGCAGTAGCTGTTATTTGTTCGACCATTGGAATTCAATTTCGAGATTTCGAGGACCGCTTTTGCTCTCAGGCAGCAGCATGTACTCTCCGGAAACCGATCCCAGCATAACCACACGATCGATCTGAATTGTCACCTTGCCGAAAGAACTCTGTCAAAAAAAAAAAGAAGGGCTTCAGAGTTAAAAGGAACAGTAAGTTGAGGCTTCCGGATGGAACTTGTCAGGCAATGAGAGTGGTCATCTACATGTATGCTTTCATCGGTTCATTAGAATCATTACCTTGCCAAGTTTGCTCTTGTTCTTGCAAGATATATGGAGTTTTTGGCCTTTCGGAGGACTGTCAAATGCCCATGCGAAGGCTTCATCCCATTCAGGTGTAGGACCAGTTGACACAACCTGATGAACAGAAAATGGCAGCAAATAAATTCCAGGTTCAAGAATTGCCTGTTGTTATCGATTGTGGGTCAATGAATCAGGCCAGGGTAATTTCATCGATAGATCAAATTAATTCAAGTTTAAGATTTTTTTTCAGCAAAAGAAAAATGGCATGTTAGTGTATCTTACCTTTGTTAGTCTAGGTGCGTTGTTGCCAAGTGTAAGCTTGCAGAAGACACTGGGGTTCCCCACCGACTGTTTCAAATTGTTCCCACGCTTTATTGTAACAGTAAGTGTTCCCGGTAAACACTGCAAGAGCAGTTCAGCTTTTTCCTGAAACCGAGGTGGACCAGACTGAATCAAGAACTGCAGTACGGGAATCGCCTCAGATGCTGCAACTGATTGAGCTTTGAATACTTCAGCTGGGCATGCAGACCATGCCTGCCTGAGAAGAAACAAGGAATCTAATGCTGCTTCTTGAGCTGATTCTGAGCCGGTTTTGAGGGATGTCACTAGATGAGGAATACTTAATGTCGCAGGTTCAGTGGCTCTCAGACGAGGGAAGTTGCCGAGCAGGGCTGTTAGAGCTTTTAGATATTCCTCGTTGACGCTTCCAGAGGCCCATAAATCCTTCTCGATGGCAGCTGTGAAGGTGACAAAAAAAAAAGCGTGATTAAAGTGTTCAAGATAATATAACATGCAAGGACTGCACAAGAAGCATTAAAAAGGGTGGTCTCAGTGCATGGGGCTTCTACTAACGAAGGTTCCTGGAATCGTCAATGTACACAACCATCAAAAGGGTTGTTATCAGGACCTAAACCCGTGCACTTCGTGCACAAATAACCAAATCTAGAGTTGAATCATATGTTGCCAGTTTCCAACAGTTGATCTAAAAACTATAGATACCATTTTCCAGCAAGGATAGTGAATAGGAGAGACATTTCACTTCATCCAATTGCATATAAGAAAGTAGTTTGACAAACTCTATTGCGATGTCCTTCTAATTAGCAAGGAAAAATCAGTTGGAAAGTGTAATATTTTGCACATTTGAAGGAAGCAGAGAAGATGGTTTTACATTGAGAAGTTCCAGCAAAAATGTTTGTCTATATGTTGTACAAATTGACGACTATACACGCCAAATAACAAGGGTAGGTTCATCCTATTGGGTAACAAGTTTCATCGGGCCCTGCCACTATTATAGTGGAACTTTTTTTAGAACTTAATGAGAATTGAACTCAAGACCTCATGACCCTCCCGTATAGAGTCCAATTACTCTATGTATACTTTGTGTACCGAAGGATACGGAACTTGATCAAAGTTTCTTTAAGTAATGATGGATGATATCCCCCAAAAGAATGTCCAAAATCAATAACAACTACTATCCATAATACTTGACTTCAGCATGGTTCCTTCCCCTCTATTCATCCAAAAAAACTGTCATATTATATGCTTGATCATTTTCGTTAGTCTTCTTCACACTCCACTAAGTTGGTCTACCAAACTTACCAAACCACGGTCTTGTTTTCCTTCTGTCTTTTTGAGCCAAGACAGTTGCCAACATTTTACAACTTAAAACTTGTCTTGTTCCTTAAAACCACTTATACCATATCATTCTCTACTATGTGATCTTATATATATATATATATTGTTCACAACTGTTTATATATTCCATAAGACGAAATATCAGATCATGATTACAATATAAAATCTACCAATTTCATCAAAAAAATATAGTCTACAAATCATCACATCAAAATGGAGCAAAAAGATAGACCCTTTTAAGCCTAATTGCTATGCAGAAAGATGAGAAGTCATATGTTCATCCTTTAGTCCAGACTGCAGGTTAAAATGAGACATTGAAGACTTACCAGTAATTGCTCTCACGGTTTCACTAGAAGCGTACTCCTGTATAGTATGATTAGAGAAGAGAAGCTTAACAAACATTGCTGCCTGAACAGATGTATCAGGATTGCCCGAGTTTATCAGGTCCAGCACAACTTGAACACCACCAGATTCTGCCACAGCTCTCTTATTAGATCTGCTGCACATCACAAGGTTCTGTAGAGCACATATTGCAACGGCTTTTGTTTCTTCACTTGGTTGATCTTCAAGAAGATTTACCAATGCCCGGCATGCTGAAACAGCATCTGCATTACGAGCAAGACTTTCATTTTGGAAGAGATCACCCAAACAGAGTGCTGCAAGCAGCCTTCCCTGCTGGGATTGCGTTTGTGGATCTAGAAGGTACATTGCCAATGGTGATATGGCCGATTTAGCAGCTTTCGTGTCTCTGATTTTTATATTGTTTAATAATGCTTCCAATAGTCGTGCTGCAGTTTCCTCACACTGATGATTCCTAAGAAGTTCAAGTAGCGCCTCTATAGCACCACTTTCAGCCATTGCTGCTGCACTGGTTGAGTCATCACTTTCCAAGACAAGGAGTGCATTCAGTGCACCAACAACTGTAGTTTCTGTTCCAGAGTGAAGCAATTGAACCAAAACAGCCACAGGAACTTCCAGAAAGAATTCAGTACTATATTGCAAAACACTCGATAATATGTTAGCAGCAGATTCCCATATAACATGAGGCAATGGAGGATCAGCTTGCAATATTACTTTAGACAACTCAAAGACACCACCCTCTTTTGCAATTGTGTTTGGCCAGATCAAGACAATGTTAACAAGTGCCTTAATTACTCTCTGCTGTATAATAGGAACACCGGATCCAAGAAGTTGAACAAGGGGTCCAATTGCTTGTTCTGTGACTGGATCCTTCTGTAGGTGTTCTTCCATCAGGAGATTTGATAAGAGTTCTGCAGCCAATTGTTGCACTGCTTGAGCTGGTGAGTCCAATAAGGCAATAACTGGTTCAAGAGTCTGATGAGGTGTCAGGTGATAATCAGCTCGGCATTCAGGGTGCTCCAAAATATTAACAAGAACCTGCAGCACACTGTGCTGTCCATCAGGACCAATTTCTGACCTTGTTAATAGCAGGAAAAGTGGCTCGACAACTTTGGCTGCAGAAGGACCCTTAGCGATACTAGAATTATTGGTCAATATTCTAAGTAATTCAGCAAATGCAACACACAGAAAATCTGGAGCTTCATTAAGGATAGAGAGCATGCTTTCAATAACCCCCGAGTTTACCATTTCCAACTTGCAAGCTGGCCTGTCTCTCCCTAACTTCACCAAGGTTCTAGCAACTGTTTCATGCAGGTCATAATTTTTACCAAATAGCAGGCCAACAAGAGGGACAACAGCACCATGTGCAGCTACAAGTTCTGCCAATTGTTCATCATCTAAAATCTTGTCTAATGCCCTAACTACCGAATGCTGAGCAGTACTATATTCACTTACTAACAAAGACACCAGGGGCTCCACACAGCGTGCTGCAGCCATAGTAGATCGTATTCTTGTGTTTCCAAAAAGTACACAACAGAGTTCAGCAGAGTTTCCCTTCAGTTCCACCGAACAATTTGAAGAAAGAATCCGAGAAAGGACATCTACTGCATTCATCTCAACATCTGCAACAGCAAGGGCTCTTGATGGATTATCGCATAGCAGCCTTACTAGTGCACCTATAGCAGCATGCTGCTCCCTCTCTGAACCAGTGCTCAGGATCTCCACAAGAGGTTTAACAGCCTGTCTGGATGCCTCTCCATTCCTGATATGATCAGCAAGAAACAAGCTCTCCAGGGCTTTAGCTGCACTGTACCTAGAATTTCTTCCTCCCAAACGTAATACTGCCACAAGTTGATTGACAGCACCAATGGCAGATTCATGCCGTCGTATTTCAGCTGTACTAAAAAGAATGCCAAGTAAATCTGTCGCAGCTTCCTCTGTTGCATCTTGTGGGCCAAGTGAAAGGTATCTGGTAAGTGCCTCCAGAGCCCCAGACTCAACCATTACCTGCATGTTGGATGAGCAATCTGCCGCTAGCTGTGTTAGGAGGCCCAGTGCCAGAAAGGGTGCACCTGGTCTATCTGGGATTGGTTTGAGTAAGTCAACAAGCACAGGTATAGCTTTCCTAGAAGTAGCACCATTCCTTATATCATCAACTCTGAATAGCTTCTCCAATGCGATTAGCTCTGGATTTTGGTTAAGAAAGAACTCATCTGCCAACTCTAGAAGATCAGCTATGTCGGTATCAGCACATCCAAGCAAAGATATAAGTCCAGTGGCAGCCCCAGAGTTAGCAACTGCAAGAAGTGTTCCTCGGCTACCATTACAAACCAGACTTGTTAAAGCTTGAGCAGCAAAATATTTGTTTACAGAGTCTTCAGATCTTAATAAACTTGCAAGAACTGGAATAGAATGCATTGTTGCATTTGATCGTATAATATCTCTGTCTAAAAATAGCACAGCCAAGAGTAATGCACAAACCCATGCAGTATTCACTTCTTTAGAATCACTCTGCAAAATATTGTATTCACAAATGTTGAATAAGAACCAAGATTTTTCCATGAAAATGACAGCATAATGTAGATGTGACAAGGCAAGATCAAATAGTTACCTGAATAGATAGGATGGCATACTGGGAAATCTTGTCCGTGAGAATCTCCACTGCTCCAGTATCCATTATTGTTGCTTTAGTTCCATTGTCACAAGAAGCAAGTACAGAAAGCAACCATATGGCAACCATGTTACTGGAAATGATAGATGTGCCACATTCAGCTTCATTTCTTAGTTGTCCTTTGGAGTGTCTGTAAATGCTTATGTCAATATAGCCCTGACCATCTTTTTGGCCCACAGAAGAACTTGTAGAATCGAGCATGCCAACAAGAGAATGAATTAGGTGACTGCATAAGTTTGACTCATTCAAGGCCTCCATCATCTTTTGATTTTGTTCTTTTGCAGCACAAATAAGAAGAGCACTTCCTCCAACTTTAACTTTGAAGCTGTTTGATCCAATCACTCGTTTCGCTATTGATGGCACACATCCCAAGGTTTCACATATTACACCACCCAGTACAGAGTGTTGGTCATGACAGAGACGTGACAAGACTTCTATAGCTTTATCTTGCGATAAAGGTGTTCCGTCAGCGATACAAGAAACCAAAGGGACTATTGTATGTGGGTATTCAGCAAGAACTGACCATGGAGGTTTTATATTCGCTGCTAATCCTTTTGATCTTGACAAAACAACCAAGGCATCAAGAGCTTCTGATGTAGCAGCATCCTCAACAGTAGCAGACTCCAAAAGGGATGCAAGTGCAAGAACAGTCCCTGCACGATTGACCATATCAGCCAATGTTTGATCAATAGAGCGCCCCTGCAAAAGGCGTGCAACTGCCGCAGCAGCATGAGTTTTTCCATCCATGGTGCCATGCTGCAGCACTCGTGTAGCAGGCAAGAGAATCTCCTCAGGGATTGCTTGTACAGAAACTTCATAATCTAGAAGAAGGTTAGACAAAGCTCGAATTGCCTGTTCTGCCACTTCAAGATTAGAGGAATCAGCAAGCATAACAAGTGGAGTATATGCATCTCTAGCAACTGCAGCAATCTCCTTGTTTTGCTTAACTGAAAGAAAAATAGCAGCAAGGCAACATGAAGCTGCCATCACAATTTTTTCGGTCTCCACATTAAGTAGTTTGATGACAGACCAGAAGGTCTTCAATGCAACATGAGTTTCTCTCAAGTCCTTGCGACAATGAAACAGAGCAGCCAGTGTTGTTGCTGATTTGGCTTGAGTTTCTTCCTTTGAGGAGGACAAGATTTTTATCATGGTCTCAACAGCACCATATGCAGCACTTCCTTCACGCAAGATGTCAGTAAGGGATGCCACTGAAAGCAAACTTCTTAGTGCATCCAAAACGTAAACTTTGGACTCTGGCTGATCACTTGTTAATAAAGCTGACAGCTGACTGATCGTGGAAGTATCTGACTTGTGGATGAGATAGTTTAATGTCTTTGAGGCAATTTCTTTCCCATTATCACTACCATTTTTTAGAAGCCATAATAAAGCAGGAACAGCATCAGCACTTTCAACACATGCTCTTATATCTTCACTGTGGTTACAAAGGTTGCCCAGGATTGTTGCAGAATCTTCTTTTGCTTTTGAGGACCCTGTCTCTAAGATTTGGACAAGAGGTGGTATTCCTCCAGCAGCAGTTATGGACCATTTGCTTTCATCATTCTCATTGGATAAAAGGCAAAGCAAAGCAACTGAACATTCCTGTTGTTGCTCTGAAGAGAGACCAAGAAGAGAAATCAATAACTGAACCCCTTCACGACCTTGCAAAGCATTCCATAGGCTAGACTCTTTGTTGCAAAGAACAAGGAGAGATTTAACAAGTTCATCCTGAGCATCATTTGTTGTCATTGTTATCAAACCAACAAGCAACCGTTTGGCATCAGAATTTGCAAGTTTCTTTGAAAGAATGACATTACCATACAAACTGGCTAAAGCTTCAATAGCGCGTTCCTGCACAATAGATGCTACCTTGGACTTGAACTGTTTCAGCAATATCTTCTCAATGATAACAGCATCAGATGCCCTGGTAGAATCAGCAATTCCATCGTAAATCATTAAAGCTGAAGCTAAAGCTCCCAGTGTGTCAGCAATCTGTGCTGACGAAGAACATGATTCAAGACTCTCACCCAAGCTGGAAATAACAGATGACAACCCACCAGATATGTTGGCCAGTGCACACATTGCATTTTCTTGCAATGCTTGAGCAGATTCTCCTTGCATAAATTCTTTTGATGGAGCTATAGTAGCATTAATTAAAGCTGGGATCCCATTTGAATTAACAATCACATGTCTAGCTTCCTTGCATTGGGCAGAAAGAGATTTAAGAGCACCTGCAGCCTCAGCTCTTACAGAAGATTCATTACCAGGTGCAAGAAACTTAAGGAGTTGCTTAGTAGATTCTGCAGCTAAGACTGGGGAACAGACTGATGCATCTTCCATCATTATGCACCCTAGAAGATGGCAGGCATCAGCAAGGGTACTTGTCTGTCCAGAAGCAACCAGCTTTATAAGCATATCCACTCCTCCAGATTCTATAGTTGCTGACCAAAATCCTTCAGTTGTCTTGGATAAGCTTTTCAGTGCTCCAGTGAGCAGACCATCAACTACAGTTCCTTTCCTAGGAAGATTTTTCAGCTGATCCCACAAGACAGGAACAACTCTTTCAGTTGAGAAAATTTTTGATCCAACATGGTCCCTTGCCCCGCCCTGGGAAACAGCATAAATAGTTTTTGCTGCTTCAGTTTGGCCCTCAACTGAGCTGGACTTAAGAAGAGCAAGCAGAGGAGGAATGCACCCACCAAGTAGAACTTTTATTCTTAAATCTTCTTCCTTGCAAAGAGATCCTAAAACAGAGGCAGCCAAAATCTTTATTTCCAAGGAACCTGACCTCAGAAGAGCAACGAGGGCTGGGACTGCCTGGGAATGTGATCCAACTGCACCAAATGAACTATCACGAGTTTCAATTAGGTTTAGTAGTTGTTGCAAAGAGGTCTCCTTCTCTTGAGCTGTTGTAGAATTCCGTCGCAACTGCTCTATGCACTGGGCAACACTTGCAATTGTTCCATCTGGGTCCTCCATGGTGACACGATCCCTTAAGTTGAACAAAAATATAATATATAAGCATTTACATAAATTAAAGATGAATATTTTTCAACTACTTTAGCTTAGCTAGATCCATTTGGAACTATATTAACAAATCTATTTGAAAAATAGCTGATTTTGAACATTAAGACTATTCATTAGCTTGTATTGTTCTCATACAGTATATAGGAATTTAATAGCCCAATAAAATAATATATGGTAATGCTTCACTAATCTTGTGCACAATTTCATAAGTTTGTAAGCAAATATTACAAAAATTGATCTATAGTTGGTGGGCACACAGAAATATGCCGGCCAGACACCTCCATTAAAGAAGACAAAGATTTTCAATTTGTTGCCTTACTTTTTCTGTAAAACAGAGGACGTACACTGTATGAGTACCACATGTCAATGCATACAACATTCAATTTTTCATTGAAAACTGCAGAAGTACAAGTTAAGGGTCACATCATTACATGCTGCATTCTTATGAGCATTCCCAATATTGGTTTGTCATTTCAGTAAACTGCAACTGTATTTAAATGAGTTGTCTCAACCATTTAATAAACATGTTTTATTTGTTCGTTCTTTTTACAAAAGTAACTAATCACCACATGCTTGTGAAATCCCTACAAAGATAGGTCAAGAAATAACAAAAACAATGCATCCAACTAAACACATTGAAGTCACATAAAAACTAAAGATTATTTTAGACCAGAATAATAAATTGTATAGAAAATTAGCATAGGAACTTCTGAGTGTTGGATGTACCAATCTTGCATCAGATACCAAAATTCTCAGATACTTTTCTATATAAAAATACTTGTACAAAAATTTGACATGCTAATATAATTGTGTTATTTCAGTCTCTCATATCCGAGTGCAAATTCAATAGATAGCAAGAATATATAATCACTTCCTTGAGCACCATTGAAAAAATAAATGAAATGTTCTTATCGCTTTATTAAAATCAAGAATAAACATTTGTCTAGTACTATTTAATGTTTGCATACTAACTTTTGATATTTGATTTGATTTCCAACTATACAACATGCACTCATACAGAAGCCATGATGAACTGCCTACTGTTTAGCCCTTAATTCCCAACCTTACTGGGAGTAAAAGGAAAAATGACGTTTAAGGAAAGAAGCAACCTATTGAATCATAATTTTAAGAAATACAAGTGTGATGTCTAGTTAGTAGCATTTAGATGCTAAAGCCTAAGAATATCCAGATGCTCATATGACAACTTTGAGAATATGCTAATTTGCTAATGAAGTAACAATTTAAAATTCCCTAACTAGGTATTTTTTGGGAGGTTGAGGTAACAATTGCCAACATGCGTAATGAGGACAGCAACCAAGTACATGACATAAAATTTTCAGATACTATCAATGGTAGATCAAGGTGGTTTGTTACAACATATAATTTAACATGCATACCACAGTTCATGTTAAACCTGGAAAAAGAATCTATTCTTGAAACTCTACAAAACAAAATATGTAAGCTTATTCTCACCTTGAACCCATCCTCATAACCGAATCCCCATCTTGAACTTTCATATCCATATTTCTTTCCTGCTACAGTAGAAGCTATATTAGAACTAAATGATACAACTCGTCTAGGCATGATAAGCAAGAGCAACTTACAAGTAAAGAAATCTTGAAGATCATGCATAATCTAACAGAAGTTCATGGTAGCTTCTGTCATAATGGACAAGTTTTGCTTTCACTTACAATTATGAATTTTTTAACCAGTAAATAAACTCATAGAATAGTTTCATGGAAGCGTGTGTTTCCTACAATTTCTTTGTAACCACCATCAAAGTTCATATAAATCAACGAAATGCTAATATGTAATTCCTCTCGTTTGGTATTCCAATAAAGGTACGAACATTTGACCAAATTTGTCGTCTACCAAAACAATAACTTACTTTCCATCATAATGTCCCTTTCATCTTTTTTCTTTTGTATTAGCAAAGTGAATTTAGTTGCCAGACTTAAACAACATCAATGATCTATCAGTTTCCACTAAAACAAAGAGCATTACGTAAGGTAATTATGAGAAAGAGAAAACAAAGGTAATCATGAGTTCAACTGAAGAAAAGACAGAAGAACTACCATGTCCGCAGCTCCATTGCTTCCACCATTTCTGTTTGTATACCTCCAAGCAAGTGTGGTCGCCAGCTTTACTGCACACCCGATATACCCCTCTACTACGTAGATCTAGAACACCACTATGTCCACAATCTGATGTAACATCAGTTCACAATAAGTAAATAAACCAAGTGGAAGTGGACGAAAAATATATAACGATACACTCTACAATCACATGATTGGGCTCTAAAACAAGAATGTAAAAAATGTAATCCTGTACTGGTCGGTAGCACTCATGGGCAGACATTTTCATTTAATAAGAAGCCAAACAATTTTTAAACCATTTCTCCCACAATTTTGCAAAGCTGAGATCCAGATCCAAGTCAAATGCATTTCCTTCGACTAAAAATGACATAATCCTAATTATCCAGCAGATCTAAGGATCCCTCGCATTTCGAGAAATACGAGAAACGTTCTCAGAACACACACACACACACACAAATCCCGCTCAAAGCTCCGCAATTCCACTTCAGAACTTCGAAATCAAAAAAATCAAACACCGACTCCATCTCACTTTAAAAGCACCAGGTACAACATACTAATTCCAACACGAAAACAACCCAATATGCAAACATTTTCTACCAAATATGGAAATTTTTTTACATTTGCCTTGTACTCCTCAGCCCGAAGCAGATCTTAGCACGGAGCCAAGAAATCCAAGAAAAATTCACCAGATTCAGGAAAGAACAAAAAAAAAAGAGGGGAAGAGGAGAAGAGCAACCTTGACGAATTCGGAGCAGGAGGAGACGTTGGATTCAAGAGGGATCGTCCGGAACGAGGGGCCCGGAGATTTCCCCTCTCTGATCCTTCGATCTCCGCTCCCCGATCGACTGAGGAGTAAAAAATTGCTCCGGTCCTTGCTTGAATCCTTCCCCGTCGTCTTTTACTCTACAGAGGAAGAGCTGCTACTTATAGTGGGACTGGGAAGCAGACAGTCGGCGGTCCAACGCCCGCCGACACAACTTAGCCTCTCCGGCTCGGCTCGGCGCGGCTCGAGCCGGTATAAACGTCATAAAAAACGTGTAACAAAAAGGGAAACATCATTCACAATTTGGGCGAGCCGTGTACTCGCTTGCCTATTGGATGCTTTGCGGGACCCTTCTTGCTGCCCAATTTAAAAGCCAGGTAGCCCGTTGAGTAGATGAGGGTGGTAATCATCACTGTTTTGAGGGATTAATTACCTTAGAATTTCCCGCTTTTGTTAGATTTTCGTATTCCATTACATTTTGAATTATGGCTTAATAAGTCAAACCAAGATTAGGATTGAAAAATAATGTTTAATTTTTTTCATAGAATTTTTTAAAAAGAAACAGAAGTTGAACTAGAAAGACTCCATGCGTGGACAAAGGTTAAGGACTCTTGATTCAGACTTTCTCTCTCTCTCTCTCTCTCTCTCCAAGCAAATTGAGCTGGCAAATATTGTATATATATAAAAGAAGCAGGCAGCAGAAAATAAAATAATAGGAAGAGTTGTCATGACACGTATTCATCGGAGAAACGGAATAAGAGAGGTTGAGAAGCAGCTGTACGCCAATCCATCACATGCCTGATACCTCGAATGCATCGACCCCGGTTTTTAACTCATCCCACTCTAATTATTATCCAATAATGACCAGTGCATGCATGACGCATCCACTGCCGCTGGAAATCACATTTATTTATACATTCTTCTTCTTGCCCTTTTGGTTTCACCTTTTCAAATGGGCCAAATTGATGGCACCGATTTGGACTCCCCAGCCGACGTCGATGCCCCTTTTACCAGGTGATTCGGACCGCTCAACAGCCTCTCCCTTAAAAATTTGGAACGCATGTATTTAGTCTAACTCTCGCATGAGCACGTGATATTTATTGAAATAAATAATGGAAAATAACAAGCAATAGCTCTCCCTCAATCATGCTAGTACTTGATGCACATTCATTGGCCCTACGTCGTCCAAATATTTTAAGTCACCTACGGATTTAATGCCATGGTCCTTAGTCTTCCTTTTCTCATTATAGGAATTGCGGAGAACATACTTATCATCTTCAGCTAGTGTCTACCATGACATGAGGTAAGATGGGGAAAAGAGAGTCTGAACACTGAGTAGTCTCGTACCAATACAGGATTGATGTATGAAAAATATATTTACCACTTTCACTACAGTATTCACCACTGGATATTAGAATTCATAATATATAATTTGATGCTACAAAATTATAGAAATAAAATAACTGTTGATGGCTGACAACAACAATATAAAAAGTCCCAAACATTCAGGTTTGAGTAAACAAACCTTTTCCAACTGTTTTCGGGATACTGTGAAAAGTCTACTTCAACCCTTTACCTTTACTTTTTTCCCCTTTTTGTCCAGACATGATATAGATGGGTTCATGTTCTCCTTATATAATAAGGTAAAAGGAATCTGTCAATTTCAAAATAATTATCAGGTGAATCATCCAAATGACTAACAATAACTATAATCACTTGCTCCAAACAATAGTACATTCTCAGTCAACCCACGCACTTGAATGTAAAAGCGAGTGACCCCACCTTCCTGCATGAAACGTGAACAAATCTTGCATTCACGAGTGTCCCTTCTTGTTGTGGTCCAGGTCTCCGGTGGAGTGCCAGCTCGCCCATCTGCATCTAACCCATGCACAAGGTCGGATGGCATGATCACTGGATTTAACAAAAAAGGAGTCGATTATTTGGCACGTTGAGTCGCATCAATAAAAAATACAGCAACGAAGATGTAAGTAAATGTGGGCCCTACTTTCCCAATCCGTAAATAATGAGCTGCAACCCAAGAATAATAGGCGTGGCGCCTGCACAATAATAGTAATAGTAACAATAATAAGCCTAGCTTAACTAATGAAACGATGTTTGAAACGAAATTGCAGGTCTCTCTGTCTCCGTCTGCAGCGGATGTGGAAATATGAACCGCATCAGCTTGTGGCGATTAACATTTGAGGGCTTCTGCACATGCATTCACGTGCAATGTAGGCTTAACAAGGAATAAATTTTTCTGCAGCATATGCACAATTATTCCAAATGAAATAATACCAAGTCGACATATAATATAAAAAATTAGACAGCATGTAAATGAAACTTGAACAAAAAGGTATGACAACTAAGAATAGAGTAAACGTACATTAGTCACAAGGCCACTAGCAATGAAGGCAAACCTGAACTAACATAAAAACCTGCTAACCTCTTACCCAAAAAGATTTCATGGATGATGTAATGAGTAAGGTTCATCAGAAGTTCATAAAAATGAAAATGTAATCTTAACAGCTCTTAACAGCTACAGTCATTATTCATTGTAGCACTAGACGACCAAACAATAGAAGCAAAAGCGACAAAGAATAGCATAAATACATAACCTGATAGGCATAAGATATTGGTAAAAGAACTGCACTAAAATGTGCTCATTACCAGATTTATTACCAACACGAAGAAAGCCAGCATTTAGGTACACCAGGTCTATGTTGTTAAGCAATCAATCTATGTATCATTATTACCTCAAGGACATTTGTTAGCGTACCAATTGACCTATGTACCAATACTAATAAAACAAGCTATAACGACCACTACAATATTGCATTTAAAAGTTAAAAGCATGGCTTAAAGAACATACTAGTACGTAAGGGAACAAATATAGTGCATTATCGATGTATAATTTGATGCACAAACTTGTTTACCTATGCAAAGGTATATAATAAACTGCAAAAGATTATATAAATGAATTAGAATAAAATTTCTGCGGCATTTGAATCAACCTTCAGGATAAAACCTACAAAGTTTTGGTTATTTGCACTTACAATTGATGCCAAAGTACTATCATTAAGCATATTTCAAGACCTCGTGTGAAAATGAGAGCTTTATCTGCTATAATGCATGTTATGTGAGAATGAGAGCGTACATATGCTATTAAGGGCTTACCAAATTAAAGTGGTCTACTGATATCAAACTTACAAACAACTCAAGATTACCGTCCAGATTAACCTATTTGCAATTCTAATCTGCAAGACAATTTAAATGATAAAAGACTAAACAAAAAGGAGGTAACATATGGAAACAAACATCTAGAACGTTTACTGAAATAATACAAGACAAGCATGATTTTGGAGAAAACAATGTAAGAAATATACCTTGCAAGTTGATGATGTAGGGAAAGGCTGTGCACCATCACAGCTTACTAACCAATGTGCACGATCAAATTTGGATATATTGCATTTCCAACAAGAAGGCAATGCAGAAGCTTGATTAACTGTCAGATCAAACCACAATTGAAGGAAAAAAAATCAAGATCTAAAGCTTAAAACGTGAGGTAAATGAAGCACAAGAAAGTTAAAAATTAAAAAGAGCATCGAGTAAATCTGTGTCAAAGGAACTTCTCTCTACCAAAATGTCCTCAGAACCAAAATTATCATGTACAAGCAATAATAGATCTCAAAGCAGACATTCAAAAAATCAGCAAAAATAACATATTTTAGAGACATAACCTCTCAGAGAAGTTATGAGGTACTCATCGAGTGCTGAATCAAACAAGCTCCCGTTGCCCACAGGTCCAAACTGGCAGTTAACAGTGAAAAGATAGACTCCAAACAGCATCGGCCATTACATTGAACAGAGAAATTCAAAGTGAAAAAAAAATTCTATCATCAAGCTCCGACAAAACTAGCTGACATTTTCCCCTAACCCAAATTGGCACTTCACAGTGAAAAAGAGAAATTCCAAACAACATCAGCAGTTACTTTGAACAGAGAGACTAAATTTCAAGGAAAGAGAAACAGAATATTCTATCATCAAGCTCAAAATGTTACTACTTCCCATTTTCCACAAATCCAAACTGTCAGTTCACAGTGAAAGATAAATTCTAAACAACATCAGCAGTTACATTGAACCAAGTTCCAATGAAAGGATAAAATATCAAATCAGAAGACAAAGTCCAAAATCCATACATCGTAATAGAAGTATAAATTAAAATTAGGTCCACTATTTGAACAACCGTTGCATTGGAAGCCTTTCTTGATACCCAGCGCCAATAGACATTGAAAAGCCATGCGATCTTTAAACGACATGAATATCACGATCTCAGAACGAAACTAGCAGAGAGGGAACAACAATTAGCAAGAAACACCATAAAAAAGGAGATGAAAATCGACCAAAATATCAGTACTTTATGTCAAGAACTTAATCAACATTAACTTAGCGTATGTATCATACCTAAAGTGGCCCATATCCACCCATCTGTCCAGTCGGTGGTCTTGACATTGGACCCTGCCCTGTTGAAACGCCTTGATAGGAACTGGCACCTCCACCACCTCCCTGTTGAGCAACTGATTGAGTACTCTGGAAGCCCGGAGGACCTTGGAACCCTGGAGAAGCTTGAAAAGCAGAAGCTGCCTGAAAGGCAACAGGTCCCTGGAAACCTGGAGGTCCCTGATAAGCATTACTACCCATTCCATAATTTTGGACCTGTGCTACCTGAGAAGCAGCTTGAGGTACAGTCTGCTGGTTCCCTGCTGCACCGAATGCAGCCCCAAGTGCAGGGTTCAAAGAGGCAAGCACAGCAGGAGTGACACCAAAAGCAGCTGGATTCTGCCCAGCTGCAGCCAACAAAGCAAGCATGGCAGCATTTGGCTGCATTCCTTGTCCAAAGGCTTGTGCCCCGCCCATGGCAAGAAGACCCTGCCCTAACATTGCGGCTTGTTGTGCCAAGCCCATATCCGATGAGGTTCCTGGATAACCAGATCCATTAAGAGCTCCTGTGTTGGATGCTATATTCGGGGGAGCAGTAGCATTTTGAGTCGGTGCTGCCTTGTTCTTGCTATCGGTGGCCCGTTGACAATAGAGTAAATGGCCTTCAAAATTCTTGTTCGGTTCCTCGAGGGCTCTAACTGCACTGTCAGCTGCCTTGTAGACAAACAGAGCATACCCTTTTGGCTTCCCCGTGTGCCGATCAAAGCCAATTGGGCCCTCCTCGATCTCACCATACTGAGAGAAGAAGGCCAGTAGCCGTCCTCCGTCTACACTCGAATGAACATTGCCCACATAGATCTTCCTCGAGATGTTATCATGATGCGAGGAAGGGGCAGGGCTAGGGTTATGGTTTTGGTGGTGCTGCGGAGCCGAGATGGGGAGACCAGGGGGTGGCGCGGACGGGCCAGCAGAGGCGAGCTGGCAGGACGTCATGCGGTTATCAATGAGCTTCTGGGGGTGGCGGAGAGCACGACGGGCGGAGGAGCGATGGCGGAAGAGAACAAAACCATAGCCCTTGGATCGGCCGCTGGCCTTATCGACAATGACTCGACAGTCGTCGATGTCGCCATAGCCAGCGAAGGCGGCGCGGAGGCCTTCGATTGTGGTGTCCCAGCCAAGGCCGTGGACGAATAGCTTGCGGTGGGCGGGATCTTGGTCGGCGACGCGACGGATCTCTAAGAGGATGGCAGGATTGGTGGCGGCGGCAGTTCGGAGGAGAGATACGAGCTGATCCGTGGCGAGAGGCTCCAGCAGCTTCTCCACGTCCTCCTCCTCCTCCTCTTCGTGGCTGTCATCAGCATCGGAGGTCGGAGCCTGGGTGTAGACGACGACCTGGTTGTGGGTCTTGGGATCGGGGGCATGGTTGGGGCCGGTCGAGGGGGGAAGGAGCTCGTCCTCTTGGTCGACCTTCCTCTTCTTCGTCGCCATGGACCTAGGCGTGGTGCGGAAGGTTCGAGCCGAGCGTTCGTCGCCTTCTTCTTCTTCTCCTTCTTTTAGGGTTTTAGAAATCGCTCCCCTCCACCATTTTGCTTGCTTCCTATTTGGGCCTCCTCCCGGACCGCAACATGGGTCGTCCTCCTCGGGTCACAATGTGTTTCCAACTTCGTCTTTTGGGTTAAAGAAAAAGTAAAGTATAAATACTGTTATTTATTCTATTTAATAAATTTATCAAAGAAGTGATAGATATAAATTTATTATTTTTTAAAATTCAATTAATATTGTCTTATATAAAATTTTGTACTTCTAATCCGATGAACATATATAATAAATATAAATTTATTATCGGTTGATTCAAGCTTAATGAAACTTATCGGAGAGCACATAAATTTAAACAAAAGTTGAATTCGACTCAACTTATTTATAGTTTATAATATTAATTAAGATTTAATTAAAATAACATGTCGGTCAAAATTATTATTAAATGTGCGTACTAGTACTAGTACTTCCATTTTTTTCTTAATAGGCAAAACTCTAACACTGCATACTTCTTTAATGCTCTCGATTGGCAGATGCATACAAGTTTTTTTCAGCATAATGGAATAAATAGATTTGAATGTTTAGGATCATTACATCTGTGTGTAGTTCTTAATGTGTTACTTGCATTCAATAAAACCCCTTCCTTCAAACCAGTAGCTTTTGCTCAGACTGTATATATTTATATATATGTATAGAGAGAAAGAGTTTAAATGTGTTCCTGTCACTGTGTGCGAGAGATAGAGATCATCATTCAGCTTTTTGAATCCAAATAATGGTGGTGCAAATCCCCATCGCCAGAGAGAGAGTGAGAGAGAGAGCTTTTGAATCCAAATAATAGTGCGGATTCCCATCGAGATGGATCACTTTATAAATGGGAAGAAGGGAAAGAAAGCAATAAATGGACACAAAGTGCTAAGAACTGTTTGCAGCTTCCCTGCGCTTTGTGCTTCGACGACTTTTAGACGCAGGTCCAAATTAAGGGAGGGAGGGAGGGAGGAAGAAAAAGGAGGTCCATCGGTGGTGGATTCCTTGTCCCCCTACGGACGCACTGCGATTACTGCATCCCATAACTCCGGCTCCAAAACCTCGACAGTAATCCATTCAACTTCTCTCATCATCTTTCATTCATCTATAATAGATGTAGATCAATTTACTAGGTAGATATATATGGGCCAAAAGGGATGGCTAATGGCAGGGAAGGAAAAGGAAGAAAAGGTCATGGAGAATCTCCACATACATATAATAAATGCAAACACACCCACCAGTAGTTTCTCCAATGATTGCTAGGTAGGATCAGCAGACTGAAGCAAATGCCTTGCTCTCTCCATCTTCACTGTATATACCTTGCTCTCTTTTACAAAAACGAGCTTGAAACGAACTGATCCAAGAGGACTTTAAGCAAACAATATTAGATGATTTAAAACTGGTGCTCTTTGCTTGCAAGGTAAGACTGAAGACTGTGAACCCATCTGCCCAACTTTGACTCTTTTATTACTTTAAAGTGCATGGTGGGATCCTCTCCACCTTTTTACTATTTTCTCTTAAGCCAAAAGAAAAGAAAAAAAAGTTGACCCAGTTTCCTCTTGAAACAAAATCCTAATCCTTATTTTTCTTAAATGAATAGTAATTATTAATTTTCTATACGTAAATCCGAACTAATAATTTAATCAAATATGATTTGAAGAATATCATTAGCAACCACACAATTCCTAATCAAGTCCATTGATTTGACAGCATGAGTGAATAAAGCTAATAAGGTTGGAATTAAGAATCATTGATTCCAATCTCTAGTCATAGTATCTTGAGGATTATACATGGTGAGGGAATTAATTTCTTATGGTATCTTTTACTAAGAACTGATTTTTTTTTAAGCATCAGAAAAGAAGAAGAAGAAGAAGAAGTTTAAAAGCATTCATGCACCACCACCCAAATGCAATGCAAGAATCTTAGTCACACCCATCATTTCTAATATTATCTCTACTTGCCTTTTCCAAGTAACTTTTGCATACTTGACCCTCACGATCATCTCAGGTATGCTTGCAAAACCTTCCCACCTTTTCTATATTCTATTAGGTGTATTGTAAAGAAAAAAAGAATCCTCAATTATATTCTCGTATAAAAAAAGTTCCTACGCCTCATTCTTAGGTTTGAACGGATAAAAAGAAACAAACAAGATGAAATTAACCCTATTTTTCTAATTGAGTATTAAACCTGATATTAGTTATAGAAATTTATTATTCTAGTCGGATAAACGATTCAGATATTAACAATTTATTTGGTTGATCCCATAATATTTAAATTAAATAAATAATCGGTTTGATTAAATGGGGATTCATGGATCTTTAAAAGAAACAATGTATAACTTCCTATGACCTACTGAAATTAATTAGCCCAAAATGTCTATATCTTCTCTCTCTATATGTATATAATTTAACTTTTATCCAAGGTCAATTGAATTCCATCTAGATTCCATTCGTTGTGCACGTTTAATTAACTAAGACAGGATAGATTAGTGATAGAAAGCACAACACTATAAACAATAAACAATCCTCAGCAAGAAGGAAAATAAAAAAACGTAGGTCTTATCAATCAAAGGGAGCACCATTGGTTATTGCTGTGTTTTCAAAAAAAAAAAAAAGGCCCCAGAGATAATGAGATTGCTTTTGTTGAATAACTGCAGGAGTACCCCAATATTAATATTGCTGTGTTCCTGAGGCGCACAAATTAACACTAATATTTGCTCACACTTAGAATAAAAGATTAATGAATTAAGTGGTGATTTATTTAATCCGATCTTTTTCACTCCTCATTTTATTTTTCTTATAACTATTTCTTTAATTATTCCATCATGCTTAAGGCACGTATTGTTTATGGGTGACTCGACCCGTTATATATACTCAAATAATATTACTTATTATACTTTAAAAATATCACACTTAATCTTTATAATTTTAAAATACAATGAATGTTATTTCTATTATTATAAAAGAAAAATATTTATAATTTAAAGTTTTATTTTTTTTAATTATAAGAGATAATATTGACGCAATTAATCCTATTTAAATTTTAATTATAAGATAGTCTTTTAGGAGCGACGAAAATCTTCACCTCGATGAAAAGGAAAAAGCACAATTGCCTCATCAATAGATAGAAGAGGCAACAGTAACAAAATTAATTAGCACCCATAAAAAAGCTAAAGATGATGAAGAAAAGAGGGCATGCTAAGACAAAATGTGCAAAGACTATCCTTCCATCTGAAGCTTGATTAATAGAGACATCACCTATTTGGAAAGGGTTTTTTTCCCTATAAGAAAGAGAGAGATTTAATCAAATTAATGTTGAATAAATATTTTGCATCATCAACATTATAAAATATTATTTATATCTATTTTAGTAGTAACTGTAAAGTTTTTTTAAAAATCAGTATAAACAAACAATTTTGCATGAACAGGAATATATAATTTCATCCAGAGAAGTTGCTTTTTTGCTGTCAGCAACTAAAGTTAAGATTATTTACATATTAAAATACATAAAATAAATGAACATATTACATTCATCTAAAAGTCCCACGACAGCAATTAAAATGCCCCACACAAATCTTTTCCCACATAAAAAAAAGAAAAGAAATGCCTCCACCTTCATGATTTGATAGAATATTAAGCAAACACGAGGGGAAAAAAAGGTAATCATCCTTATAAGATTGACGCCACAATACACCTTAACTTTTTAACCATTCTTTAATTATATAAACTTCCACCGATGGTTAGTTATTTACTTTATAAAATTAAAAAAACTCTAAAAGAATATAAGAATCATTCACATATATTTCATCAACATTCACATTCTATATCGTATTTTTTAAAAAATAATTTAATTATTTTTTATCATAAATTTACTCAAAATAAATATGTTGAAGTAAAGATAAAATATGAGCTTGACAAAATTAACTATCATATATATCAATGAAGGTATATACGAACGGTAACTCATTAAGCTTTGAAATCTTCTCGTTCAAGCTTTGGCTCGTGTTAAGATCATGCTTCATGCATCACACATCATATGCTCTTTTGATTGATTGATTGATTAATTAATTAAGCTATTACCTTTTGGAATGCTTAATGCATGCATAAAGGCTTAATAATGGACGGGCAATACTGCTAATAAAAGTTATCACCCACTATATAATAATAATGTGTGTCTTAGTAGGAGTGCACATATTGGAGCTTATCTCTTCCTATTATTATTATTATTATTATTATTATTAAAATTTGTGTGTTTTCTCCCACTTAAAAAACGCTACTCCTCCTCCTCTTTCCAACTTTGGGCGGGCGTCTCTCCTTCTCCCTCCCTCCCTCCCTCCCTCCGTATGCATCAAGAGCTTAATTCTTCATAAGATCAAGATGTAAGATTTATGTCGCTCACTGATCATCCTCTCTTAATTCTTCTTAGTTGCAGTTTATGATTAATTATTGCGGTCTCATTCTAGGTAGGCGGTCATGATTAGGGTGGAGACTGAATATATATTTGGCATGCTGTGGATTAATATTGCAGAATGATTGGAGGATGGCAGGCATGCGTATGATTAATTAGCATGAACTCATCATGCAGTAAGGATCAGCAGGAAGTGATGGAGCTTTATCTTGGTTATCTTGAGAACAGCATACACGATCACCTTCAACCGAGGTAAGCCGAGATTTAAAGCAACTGCTGCATTCTGTTCATCCTCCTTCATTATATATATATATATATATATATATATCTCTGTCTTTTACTGAATAGACTGCAGTATGTTCATATATAGAAGCCCTCAAATATTTTTTTTTTCTCAATAAACATCAATTATTTCGATCGTAGTAAATTTTTCATCGCCACATTTATGAAGAAGAAAATATCTTGAGCTTTTTTGACTAGGTTATGTGTTGCTTGATGCTGTATATATATATAGTAACTTGACGTCTATAAACTCCATTGTTAAAAAGTTGTTTATAAGATAAATGAGAACAGCATGTTATATATATATATATATATATATAGATAGATAGAATCCGGACTCAGTTAAATAAGTGGGAGATTAATTGGAAAAAGGAATGGCCGGTAGGGATTTGCTTTTTGTCTCCAATAACATCGCGATACATGCATTATTTGTTTACATAATTACGCACCTCTGTAGGACCCCCTCCGGGCCCCAATTTCCAATAAACCCATAATGCCGGCAAAATTTGTTATGCTCCACGTCTCAAATTATTGCATATATATATATATATATAAGATGGAAATTTAATTTTTTTATTAAATAATATTTGTTAAAATTATAAGATAAGAAATATATTTATTAATTAATTTTGAAAAACCGTATAATAATAAAAATAAAAATAAAAATTTACTATCCAATTTTGTCTTATAATATTAATAATAGTAAACGCAAAGGATGAGCTGGCCGGGCGACACGTCGGCTGACATCAACTGCGGAGCATCGGGCGCTAACGTGCGCCGACGGAGCAGGATAGCGATGAGTGCCCACCGGCGGCGCACGCTTTTTCTGCCCTTTCCCGCGACGCGCCATTAAAAATAACGGTGGAAGACAAATGCGGGGACGGGAGGGTCGACTTCCGGGAATCTCCTCTCGCTCCCTCCCTCCCTCCCACTTCCTTCTCCTGCTGCCTCTCTTCTCCTCGCCCCACCCCCTTCTTTACCCTCTCTCTCGCCTTCTCTGTCTCTCTCGGATTAAGGCCGCGGGGCGGCCCAAGCGCCAGGAGGAAAGGAGGGAATGGCGACCGACGGGGTTTCCCGGTTGGGACTGAGACTTCGCGGCTCATGGTGGAATCCCGGCCTCGCGGGGTGCGGAGGAACCTCCTCCTGTGATCTATAGGTTCGTGTTCTTGTGCCTATAGAGGATGTGTCGTCTCCATGTGGGTTCGCCGGAAGGGAACCTAAAAGACGCTCCTTTGGACGGGAGAAGTCTGCGTTTTTATTGCTCGTTTATGAAATTTAACTTCTGCTTTGCCTTTTTATTTTTTACTCTTCGAATCATCAATCGGTCGAACCTCAGGTTTCAGCTTGAGTTGGATTTTGAATGTTTGATAGAAGAAAAGTTAATTTGCAATACCTTCGTCCTGTTCTTTACCTCAGAGTCAGAAACTCTTCCGAAGGATGACTTTTTTTGTTTCCGTGGTCTTTGGGGGAATTTTTCTTTGAATCTTACAATATTAGACGGTCAGGCAACAATAGGAGGGATCCATCGATAACGAATTTTATTATTAGATGGTTGGTTAAGTCTTTTTCGATCTTAATACTTGTTTTTTTTTGGATCAAAAATAAAGTTGGAGAATTGGTTGGTTATTGCATTCTTTATGAGCGTCCAACAAGGTATAAACAAGTGATGAGATGGATTTGGTTTCCTTAGGTTCAATTTCTCGCTTGACGTTGTTGGTGGCTATTTATTGCTTCTTAAAGTTCATGTATATTCCTACTGCGGATTGGTATCAAGTAATTGTGTTTTCATTTATGCTACTTGTAAATGAAACGATGAATACTTTTGTACAAGTGATCAACAGTGTCTTATTTAACATGTGATTTTTAGATCAAGAAATCTTTGGCAGAAGATCTTTAGATCATGCGGTGATACTTGCCATTCTATGAGTTGTACCCGTTGCAATATGAGAAAAAAGGGATTTCTGAGTTGTACAAGGAAGTGAACTTGATTGGCGGAGCTCTCTGTAGTTCTCTATTAAAGCGTGATATGTTAATTACCAATGAAATAAGCAGTGAAGTGAAATTTTTTCTGAGTTTAGGACTTATTACTTGGGGAACAGCACATGTAGAATGTGCACGCCTAAAATATTAAGTTGGTGATGAATTTCATCAAACATGTGGCTAAGATCGATCCACTAGCACCTCTGATTAATTCCTTTCATAATCATATATTACAAGTCTTATTTTTTCATTTTTTATAAAATTTAATGAGTTTTGAACCCATAACCTTCGGCATCAAGTCTTCAGTCTAACCAGATGAGAGAATCTTTTGGTTTGCTAGATTATCAAGTTCCTCTAGAAATTATTTACTACATGTTGTTGCGGTCATTTTAGATTCTTAATGCTATCGTATATACATTTTGCCTTTTAGGAAATCTGTTTCTTCAATCAGAAATTTTTATCTTTCTTAATTTGGTAAAAATAATCTTCTTCCTTTCAGTGTACACAGTAGAAGCTCAACACTGCCATTTGTATCCTCCAGAAGGATGGGTATATATGAAGCAAACCACCACATTGGCATGTGGGAGGAGACCTTCAAAGCTGAAAGCAGTCAAAACACATGTGCATCAACAATAGTGGAATTAGACACAAGAACTGATTATATGGTAGAGGTATGTAGTGTATCTGTTTGTTTGATTGTAGTCGTGAACCCTAATTGCGGAACTATTTTTTCACTTTACGTGTACTTCATATAGTGTGTTTTTTGTGAAACATTTTGCAGCTAGAGGATATTCCCCAAAAGGCACTAGGAGAACCAATCAAGTATGACCAGGAAGAAAACAAACCTTCAGAGAAGGTAAATAAACATTTGCAGACCATTTTCACTCCCACTAATGTGGCAATTAATTTATGGTGGGTTATCTTAATGTTCTGCACTTGACTGGGAGACCTCAGTATCAGCTTCTACATTGAGTGATTGCCAGGTTGATGATGTCATGAATGACTTACTTACAGGTATTAAGACGACTTGCACAGAATCGTGAGGCTGCTCGAAAAAGTCGTCTGAGGAAAAAGGTGCAGTAACATGGTAAAATTTGCTTGGTGACTAGTTAGGACCATGTCAAGTGTTCTGATCTTCCATTATGTTCCTTGATAGGCCTATGTCCAACAGCTAGAATCAAGTCGTATTAAACTGGCGCAACTAGAGCAGGAGGTTGAGAGGGCTCGACAGCAGGTTCATGTGGTACCCATTCATGATCATCAAGCAAGTCTGTGTTGTGGGTATATCACCTAAATTGGGAGTTTGTTGACTCACTGCAGGGCATGTACATAGGTGGGCAGTTAGGAGAGCCTACACTTGGGTCATCAGCAAATGTTAATGCAGGTAATAACCCATTTTTGTGTATATTTCAATTACTTCATAGTAATTGAAATGATTACGCGGAAGAGATTGAGCAGGGGAAAGATATAACAAACTTAACTACCGGCTAAGACAACTGTGAAGAAATCTAACAAGCTCATTTCAAATCTTACCCATTCCTTTCTGTAATTATCCAGTTCTTACTAGGCTTTTTTTAATTTATGGTTGCCAACTCTTATTATATGGTTTTCCTATAATTATTAATGCATGAAATTTAAACTGATCTACCACTTGTGCAGGTTGTGAGGTGAAAAAACTTGTACACTCTCTTTTATGTGTCTTAAAGCTTGTAAGACATTATGATTTAGTCTTTATTTTTCATGACTCGGCCTCTCCTTCCTAACTTCAAACTAATGTTAATTAATCCTAAATAGAATTGTGCATTATGAATGGACATATAAATCCAAAATTGTTAGCTGCAGTATGCCATATCTGCATAAGAAATTTTATGATTTATTCTTGTTTACATGTCTGAAGGCAAGAACTGTTGCTGTATTCCAGGTATTGCTGCCTTTGAGATGGAATATGGACACTGGATTGAGGAGCAAAATCGTCAAACTTGTGAACTAAGAGCTGCACTACAAGTGCATGTATCAGACATCGAGCTTCACATGCTTGTAGGCAACGGAATGAGACACTACGACAATCTTTTCCAAATAAAGGCAATTGCAGCAAAATATGACGTCTTTTACCTCATGTCTGGGATGTGGAGAACACCCACTGAAAGATTTTTTCTATGGATCGGTGGATTTAGGCCCTCAGAACTTCTAAAGGTGATTCAATAATTGCACATTCAAGAGTGATTGTGATACTATTCGTGTTCATGTTTAAAATGCGAGATTGGATTATAAGATGCAAACTGCAAAAATCAGGGGTCTTCTGGTTTTAGAGACTTTTGGAAAATGTCAGCATTTCTCACTCATGGTTTACAGGCACTCTACTCACAGCTAGACCCTCTGTCAGACCAACAAGCGAGGGCCGTGTGCGGCCTGCGGCAATCTTCTCAACAAGCCGAAGATGCACTTTCCCAAGGACTGGAAAAGCTGCAGCAAACTCTCTCTGAAGCTCTAACATGTGACCCCCTGAGCACATCTGGTGTCTCAAACTACATGGGGCAAATGACAAATGCAATGGGAAAGTTGGAGGCTCTTGTAAGCTTCGTTAACCAGGTGACACAAAATTTCCTTGACAAATAGGTGATCCAAAATTTCAATCAACACAGTCACCTTATCTTTTTCAGTTTTAGTTGTCATGATCTACTTATTATGCCATTGAGTTTGTTTGTTTGATTTCATATGGTTGTTTTATTCAAATGTAAGAAAAGAGAAAAGAAGGAAATGTTAGCATATGATTGCATCAGGAGATTAGCTTCCTCCAGTGTAGATAAGCTATCAGAAATGATAAGATTGATTAGCCTGAGCATTATACCTAAACGTTGAAACAGGCAGACCACCTGCGGCAGCAGACTTTGCAGCAAATGCACAACATCCTCACCACCCGTCAGGCGGCACGAGGTTTGCTCGCGTTGGGCGACTACTTTCAACGCCTTCGCGCTCTCAGTTCCCTGTGGGCAGCTCGTCCTCGCGAACCAGCTTAGAAAAATCTGTTGCTTGCCAATTAGCCACCGAGGGAGAATGCACATCCATAAAAAGATGGTTGCTTGCATCTCGATCCCCACCCGAAGCGAAGCATCGTTTCTATACATCGAGTGCATTATTTGTTACTCAAATTGCAAAAGGACGCCCAAGTTTAGAAGATGTGTAGATATCTATTGAAGCTCCATGGCTTGTTGCAAATGAAGCTGCTCTTCTGTAGTTTGTTTATGAGCTTGTTATGTCTTATTGCTGCAACTCTTTGATCATTGCAATGACAATATATTATGTGAAAATTCAGAACTGGTGTTATTCCATGTTGAAGATGTATAGCTAAGTTGTTTCCTAAGGACCAGTCTCAAAAATGGACATAGAATGCATGTAAAGATGTTGTTACAGTTTAAGAGTTGAATGCATCATCATTACTGTGCAAAGAATCGTTAAAGTTTTATAGTACAATTTCATTGAATTTAAATTAATAATGTATAGTTTAACTCAACCAACTCCCTTGCTAACAATTTCACATTGGCTAATTTAAGTGAAAGAAAGGTGGTAAGATTTAGAAAAAAGCTTATTCTGCTATATAGCAACCTAATTGACATGTTGTATGGTACTTCGCATATCTAATCCAAACTTCTTGATGTGCTCGGCATGCCTCTCCACAAGAAGACCGACGAGTTCCTCCTCCAGCTCGTGATCCTTTCCACTACAAACTTTAGTTTTTTCTCCCCTTGTGACCACAGTGACTTCCCTTTTATAATTTGCCAATTCATTTGCAACAACAACATGCGTAGCGTACTTCTGCATCGCCATTTCAGCTTTCTGGAGTAAAATATCCGGATCCGTCTCCAGCTGTTTTGAGGAAAGTAATTAAGAAATCAAGAGTTAATATTATTGTGATGATGGAATTGTCATTTGTGAACAAACATCCGTTTCAAACAGCATGTCAGCGAATTAGAACTATTCATTACATGTACGAACAACGAATTAGCTCGTAAGAACATTAATTTTTTATTCATAATGTCTGTTGTTACTTTGTAAGAAGGAAATTGCACATAAATGGAGGTCATGTTAAGTGCTCTCTTCCAGTAAAGCCTGAAAAGAGGTCCTCCTCTTGTAGCTAGCTTTTAGAATTTAGAAAGAAAATTTTGATTCACCAGAATTCGAGTAGTGTAGGTGTCACACTTATTAGAGCATTGTAGTATAAGAGAAAGATCCCTAACCTTGAATGAGATGCAAAATGCTTCAGGAGCCCAGTCCTTTCTCAGCACTGAAAGCATTTTAGGGACCTGAGTCAATCTCATATCGAGAGGACCTTCTGCAGACTGGATCTTATGTTCTGTCTGCATAGCAATTACAAAAAACCGTAAAAGATATAGACAGAGAATTTGATTCCAAACGCTCAAATATCGAAATATAGTTGCAGATAGTTCATGGCACTATCATTGTCCCCCAATTACAATTGTAAGTTCTACCTAGGTCACTTGATATAATCACACTAGAGTCCTAGTAAAGCTATATAATCTGATTTGAGGTGTGTAGAATTTTAGTCGACTGCAAAAAAATTCAAAACTTAAAGTTAATATGATCTAACCTTATAAGAAGCATGTGCTCGAAAGCATGTTTGCATAGATCAATTGCATAAAATTCAAGACAAAGAAAGCCCAGAAAGAAACTTGCTGTTGACTAATTTTTGTTGCATTCGGAAGGGCACATTGTGCAGATACAGAGTAACTATTTCACATCAAACTTGTTCCCAGTCCTCAGTAACAAGATGCTACCTTATTCTAACAGAAACACTAGTTGTCAACATGACTTCCAAAATCTAATACAACTATATTATTTGTTAAACAAATCAAATACAATACTTTCTATCTAAATTATTTAAGGCATTTTTATATCCGTACCATGTTTTCCCAAGGAACATAAAAATCTGATACTGCAGCAGCAAGGTAAAACATTCCAAGTGACTTAAGATGATTCATTGATGTAGCCACCAGCTGCAAAATCTATTTACAGAAAGAGGCTAATAAACTTCATTCTTCACATACTGCAAAGCAGAACAATTAGCCACTACATAGAAAGATATGATATATTGCACAAGGGTACCACACAATACTGAACTCAGTTAAAAGTCCTAAATAATGGTGCTATCCTAGAATCAATCAGTAAGTACAGACGCTCATAACTGGAGAATTTCTCTGAGAACATTGTTCCTGAACATTTCTGTTTCATGTGAAGAGAAAACAATCTAAGAGTTTCGATCAACCCATCTGCCACCATGAGGATTAAGAGCTCAGATCAGTAGCAGTAGTCACCTTCCGAGCATTTTCAAATGATTTGCGTTCTTCCTTTTTTTCTTTCTATCATTTATTAGGTTTTTGTTCCTTCTTTATGCTTGTCCTTATGTTTCTGCTTTTTGTTCTTGTTCATATGTTTTTTCAATTCCAACGTGTTGTTTTCTCATTCTTTTGGAAGATATATTGTACCATTTCAGATTGGTGAAATGAATACAAAGTTTCATTTTCAAAAAAAAATCTAAGAGTTTCAATCTTGGTGTTGCAGAACTATTTTCAACATTGAACACATCTTTGAAACTAAGAGGGAACAGTCTATAGAGTCTCAAATTTGGAGAACCTTTAGAAAAGCATGTGAAAACTGCAAGCCACTTGCTTCTATCACAATAACAAACAATTAATTAACCGTTTATTGTGCAGGAAATTAACTTATAGCCATGAAAATCTCTACAACCTGAAGGTATTCAAAAATTGTTGTGAATGGAAGTTTCAGCAGCAAACCTTCTTGGACAGCCTGAAGCAAGACAAAATCCATGTTACTTCTCAGCCAGAATACTATCCTAATTAAACTTGAGAAAGATTGTTATGGAAACATTTGAGAATCAAATTGCATACCTTCCGATAATCCTGTATTGATCTCTTGACCACAGACTCATGTGAATCGCACACTACCAATGAAATATACCCAGAAGATTAACTCTTGAATGCAAAATCTTCTTGAAAGAAAGGGCTTTTTTAGAAGCAAGAGAAAAGTTTTAGATAATTACTCGCCCTAAAGGAGGATATCTTTAATTTTAAATAAACCTTTCAGTAACCTGTAAATATGTAGCAAAGGGACCAAAAAAACAAACAATTGATAGTCCTAACTTTTAAGGTCTAATGACATGTTATAATATTCCATCTTTATTTTTCAGGCATCTTTAATGGTCATGAAAGTACTTTCTCGACTACAAATTACTATGGCCGAATACAGATTAAACAATATATCGGTAATGCATTCATTAAAATTTCTAATTAATATCAAGGGCCCAACAAAGCAGCTCAGTATGCTGTGAAGTCTACCGCTATTCCATACATCCATATTCTGATTATTTAACCTTCTTTCCAATTATCCAAAAGCAATTTAAGAATATATCTATTGAGCATGATGTAAGATCCTAGACATTAGAAAGATGTAACAATAAACCCTGGATATTTAAATAAACTTCAGGTAGTGCAGGTAGATATTATATGATTAAAAGCTCAGAAACAAAGTTTCTCTGCAGTATCTCGCAAGGTTTATTTATGTTAGGAATTATTAGCAAACTGACATTAAGCTTTACCCACAACTTTTATTATTTAAAGGACAACCCAAGTAATCGTAGGGAAATCTACATATACGTCAACTGTCACCAAAATGACAACGTGCGAACCAATCCTAGTCATGCAACATCTGGACAGTATGTTACAAACCTTTGATATTTGAGTCTTCTGCAACATCAAAGAAATCAAGGAAGGAATCCTGAGGAAGATATCTGCAGTATGGTTGGCAGCTGCCCCTGAAATCAAAAACTAGTGATGTCAAACCCATTCACTTGAAATGGTCAAGACGACCCAAACTAAATTCTATGATAGAAGGAAAATTTTTCGAAGACAAAAGAAAATATAATTTCAAAATCAAATCCTTTCAAGAAGAAAGCAAAAGGCAAAGTTGCAAAAAACTTCCACCTTCGATGAACAAAGATAACTGCATATCCAGCATTCACGAAGTGCCTGCACCATGACAAATGAATTGATTAAACTCAACTCTCCAACTTAAGCTTAGAAACAGACACAATTTACAGAAAACCATACTCGGTTGATGCTGCTCCCCTGTTACCCGAGCTAAAATTATCGATATAGCGTACGCATCGCTGCTCTAGAGGAACAGTGGTACCTCCAGAAGTCACACAGACAACCCTAATCGGTTTCCCACTTTCTAGAAGATGCCACACAAAAAAAAAAACCATAAACAGATCAGGAATTTCAGGCTACAAAACCAGACCCAAGAACGGCAAAAACAACAAACGGACGATCATTAAGGTAAGAACAGCAAATCATTTACCCGTTGATCTATAAATCCTGTCGATAAATTCTGTCAATTTCTGGGAGGTGCGATCAAGTTCTTTGAGAGGCGGGGCCGAATTGAAAAAGGACTGGACATCAGAATCTCCAAGAGCATCCGATCCCTCTTTAGAATTCATCCGTCCGGCCCAAAAGACCTTTTCCTTGGATGGTATCAGTGAGTAGCCATTAGTCCTTTTCGAATCACAAAGCAGCACCGCAAAACCAGCACCATCCCATGCTCTAGTCTATAAAAGAGAACCGAAGTGAGTAGATCGTAAGAAACAACTCATCAACCACGCCACCAGCCCACCACCACCATCATCATCGAGAAGGAACAACTGTGGACCATTCATTATGAAAGCGAGATCATGGCCAGAAAAATTACCACGCATCAGCAGCTTCGCCTTTACCTTTTACCAGGCTTCTCCGCTCTTCAGAAAAGATGGAGACCGTCGTTATAGGAACCGAATTGAATTTATCGACAGATTTAAAATCAATCCGGCCCCGCCGGACTGATGAATTTGTCGAGAGATCGATTCGGAAGGGGGACGCCGTGAGGTGGAGAGATCGATCGGGAAGGGCGAGGGGTGGCGGCTGTGCAAGAGGAATTATGGTTCTGATTCCCACTTTGCACAGACACCCCTCCCATTTTTCTTAATCCTCCTATTATTATTTTACCCCCTATTATTACATATACACCTATCTACAATTAATTATATATAATACTTTCATCCTAATTGTTATTTCTTAAGGATTTTTATGCTGATATATACACTATTTAATACCTATATATTCAAGGGTAAAGGTGAAAAAGAAGAAAAATTTACATTAAGTGCTTGATTATACCAAAACAAAGTGAGGAGAAAAGTTTGAGATTTTAATTTGAATTCCATGACTCTACTTACTCGGCAATCAAGGAAACTGATGTTTTGCATGGAAATTTCTCAACATGTTTTCGTGAATGACTTCCAGAAGAGGAAAGAGCTTCCTGGAATGACTTCGAGAGTTTAAGGTCATGCTTGCAAAAGTGAAGGTCAGACGAGCACTTTGCAAAGACTCGTCGTTGAGTTCATTGTTCGTCTGATGCAGCATGCCTTCTGTCGTGGCTTTTGTTCAGCGTGGACCTGCTGTCAGGCAGGAGCTTGCCGAGCGGAAGAAACAGAGTGCTCAATGACGAAGTTGTAGCAGCTGTAGATTTGCTCAATTGGCTGCGCCGGTGTGCTTCCTCCTATGATAAGAATACAAATTTAATATTATACGTTGCGAATAACCTGACCTGTTCAGGGTTTTCATCGAGAAGCACATCTCTCCTCTGCTCTCTTCTTCACCTGTCTCCTCTGCTTTGACCAGATTCAGTAAATAAAATCCTAATTGCACTTGCGTTGGAGTTGGCTTGGACATATTTTAACTTCTTTTAACCTATTTGACCCTGCAAATGAATCTTAAAATGTATCTTCAAAAGCAAAATTTTGATAGTCTAACTGGAAGACTGAGACATGTTGCACAAGCAATAGAACGTGACAACAAATATAAAAATAATTTAATACAAAGACAATTCACGTAGAAACGAAGAGTTAAACCACAAAGTGAAAGCAAAAAGGATGAATCTAATTGTTTGGATAAAATATGCTCTTAGTAATAAGTGACTGAGACTTGTTCTTAGAAATAAGTGACAGAGACTTGCTTAGGCAGCTTAATTGCCCACAGCAAGTGTACAAGGGAGGGCTTTTGACATGGGTTATTTAGGAATATCCTGGTTGGAAAGTGTTGCTGTGTAGTTACATCTTATGGCCATCAGGCAGAAGACAATATGGACAGCGCATCGTATGAAACACGCTTCATGAAGGCGGAGGAGGCTTCCTCCGAAAACAATACGCAGCGCCCGTAGAAAGAATAGCAACACCTCTCCAGGTTTTCTTTTACTTCCTCTTGTCGGTGCCAAGAGAAAGGAGATCGAGATTACGGAGAAGAGAATCGTTGCGTGTTCCTCTAAGGACTGCAGACCTGGAGATGGACGATGACCTGGAATCTACCACCGGTTGATGAACTCTCTGACTACTGGACGGGCGGCTGCCGCTCGAAAATATTCTGCTTGTTCTGCTGCCATGTTGAGGATCACTAGCTGGTTCTGTGGAGCCTGGTCGGCTGTTTGACAAGACGGCTCTTTTCGATGAACTACCTTGGCGAGATGTCGGGCGTAATTTTTCTAAATCATACTATTTTGCCAGCAGAAAAGGGGAGGACATGAGAAAGTATAGAGTATCATAATAATCTCAAAACGTATAATAATAACAGGAGAAACTTACAGTTTCCTTGGATGACATAAGTGCATCATCTGGAATTTTGTGCTTGGAGTGCTCGCCATGATGTCCAGAACCTGAGGCGTGTCTTCTAGTAAATGCTTCAACTGCCCCAGAGAATCTATCACGAATCTCCTGCCCTGGTTATAAAACCCACAACTAAATCAGCAGGGCATTTTATATAGATATATATGTTTTTCTTCAGAAATAAGCAAACCTGAACTTCTTTCAACCCTATCAAAAGGTGGACCAAGAGCTCCGGTTCTATCAGTGGATTGCTGCATTGAGTCACAATATTGGAATATGAACATAAAGATAAACAGCGAAATGCGCGTCATAAAAACGTATAAACTTGAGATACGTACCCGGATTCGAGGATTAGCACCAATCTGAGGATACTTCAATATGGTCCAGTCAAAAACATAATCAAAGTGATACCCTGTTGTAACACAACATTGTAAGAACTTAATGCTGACGGCTTAAATTGGAAACTCTTATAAAAAGCTGAAAGGTCATAAATATAATAGACAGCAGTACCTTCCCGAGAAAATAGGTCACGGAAAAGTTTCTTCAAGTATGAATAATCCGGCTTGTCCTCAAATCGCAAGCATCGGCAATAGTGGAAGTAAGATATAAATTCCGATGGATATGACTTGCAAAGTGCCTGGTTCACAAAATAGATGCTCCAAAAGTTAATATCCACCTTTCTAATTTTGCTAACGAGTTGAAGATAAAAAAGGATAATGCATCAAGTTCTTCACCAAAAAGGCAAACCAAAGAATTGCCAGTTACCTCTACAGAAGTAAACATTTTCTTCTCACTAATTTTATCGTACTTCTGCTTTTTAGTGCCAGCTTTAAGCCCTTGCCAAGGAAGGCTAAAGCAAACAAAAACCAGACTTATGATATTAAGCACAGATCAAATACAAAGACGAAAATAACAGACAGAAAGAGATCGATCTTAACCTTCCTCTTAGAAAATACATAAGCACATAACCAAGAGACTCTAAATCATCTCTTCGGCTTTGTTCTGCATGTAGATATGCAAGTGACCACATGAATAAGATGAGCAAAAAAATCAAGAAAAATATGTCTAAAAGTGAGAACTCACCAACACCAAGATGTGTATTAACACTTGCATAACGTGCCGTCCCTGTTAGATTCTTATTCTCCCTGTAATATAATTTTCAAGTCTTATATAACTAAAAAACAGTGACCAATAGCTCAAGAAGTTTGGATATGGACTTAAAGGCAACAGCATGGAAACAATCAGAAAGATAAAGCCATTGAACAGATAAAGGTCCATATTTTGGTGCCTAGAAAAGTCTTAGCCATCCGCTAGCAGATGGTAACAAAAATTAACACGTGTGAGACGTGCAAGACAATATTTTCCAAGCTTGTCGTGTCTTAGCGTGCTACAACTATTTGTAGCTGTTAAAAAAATGATGATGAAATTGCTAGAATATTTGGAGTATTTGACACACATCAGTTGAAAGTTTAGTGGGGATACAGAATGATATAAAAGAAAAACTAGTTACTGAAGTAGCAATTATAGTATAATGTGAAGGATTTCATATATATTGCTATGTAATGAATTTTTTACTGCAATATAAACGGAACAAGTGTAAACATATGTAAGTCGAAGAAATAAATATTGCTGTTGGTTTGTTATTAAAAACATAGACTTTAAATTCTTACTAAACTCGAGACATGTATAACGTTAACAATCACCATCAGAAATCTGTATTCCTATGTCTTTGAAGCAACGAAGATGAATTTGTCCTAAACTGTCCTTTCCAAAAGAGAAAAAATGGTACTTGCTTCTAGTTTCCAACTTTGGCATAATTAGTGCAGAGAAATTGCATTATAATAGCATTTTGTGAAAAAAATAATTTCCCATCGCGTAAAAAAAAGAACAAAAAAATATATTTTAGAGCCTAAAGTCTGCTGTTCACAAATAAACACCAAAAAGTAGGGAAGTGTTATGCGAGGTCTTAATTAGCACATTAGAGAAAGATGTAAATACCTGTATGGTATGTGCTTATGCGTATGAAGATCCCGATATTTTTTTGCAAGGCCATAGTCAATGATATAAACCTGAGACTAAAAATCAAGTGTCAAAAACTAGAGAGAACATAAAAAGGCCAATATTAAACCTATGGAAAGACAACAATGACATCCCAGATCGAGTTGCTTATACTAGTAGCATTTTTAATATAGAACTTCATGCTTGCTATTTTATAAGGATGCACAGAACTTGTCAAAAATAAAACTTTTGTAAGCCCTATTCAGGAAAATATTGTTCAGGAACTCTATAAGTTGAACATACTAAACAATTGGGATAACCCAAGAAATAAGCATCTTGTGATTCTTGACCCAAGAGTTGGCGCTCTGAGTTGATAATGAAAAAATTCATCTCTATGAACAAAAAAACCATGATTGCTGGATGTGTTTCAATACCAAGAGATACTTGAAAATCTGTTGAGATTACCCATCCAATTAATTATGACAAATTTCAGAATTAATTGGGAAGTATAGCAATGCCATGGCATAAAAAAGAAAAAAAGTCTAGGAGAAATTGATGTATAATGAGTCAAGTTCACTCTTGGCATAATGGATATCCAAACATGGACCTAAAGTGCCTCTATTCCTAGAAGGTCTCAAGTCTAGAGAATATAGTTGTCTACCAAATGCCTCTAATAAATCTTTTTGGCAAGAACATGCAAACTGCCACATTGCTATAAGTTCAAAACCATGATATTCATACAGCAAACCATCAACAATTTGCATTCCAGATGGCAGGTTGGAAAGGAAGTTCCAATATTCACTTACCTGGTTTGCTTTACGACCAAGCCCCATTAGAAAGTTATCTGGTTTTATGTCACGGTGAAGAAAACCTTTGGAGTGCATATACTCAACTCGATTGATCTTAAAAAAAACAAGTATTACAAAAATGACAGAGAAAACCTTGTTGAACTATTAAAAAACTTCAACTAAGAAATGCGAACCACAACAAATCAGAGGGAAAATTTTCACTTACTAATTGATCAGCAAGCATTAATACTGTTTTCAGTGAGAGCCTCCTATTACAATAGTTAAATAAATCTTCAAGGCTAGGTCCAAGAAGATCGATGACCATGATATTGTATTCTCCTTCTACACCAAACCACTTTAGATGGGGAATTCCAGCTTCATTAAAAACAAAACAAAGCAAAAGGATCACTAGCATTGTCCAAGCAAAGAATACAACCACATTTCAGACAATAACTTACTTCCTCCTTGGAGATGCATGTACAACTTTGATTCATAATGAAGTTGAGGATGTTTGGCCTTCACAGGCTCCTGCCAGTAATGGAGGACATCTAGTAAGGGGCAAGATCCAACGAGCCAAATATGATATGAAATGTACATTGCTTTGAAGACTACGTTAAAACATGAACAGGTGAAGATCGTCCCATCACATTGAAACAAAATTTCATTGGAGTAGCTAGAAACTTTTAGAATACATACTGGATTGTTCAGGTTGAAAAATTTACTAAAGGGATATGTCTTCAATAAAACCCGCTCTAAGGAAGAGTTCTCAAATTCAGCAAACTTTATTTGATAGTCAAATCAGTAGTTGTGTGTTAAACATCATGGAGTATATCAAGGGTTCAAGGTGAAGTGTCGTCTTTAGGTTAAGGGTTATATATGCACATTATCAAAGATGGCATCCTGCTGCTATTATGGCTTAATGTAATAAAATATGCAGTTGGTTTGTCTTCCATGTCCATTCAGTTATTAAATTACCATCTAAATTAGGATATCAGTCAAACTCATATCCTGAATATTTTGTAATTTCTCACATCATTTTGTATGTCAAACAATAAAATAAAAAAGACATCAGATACTCTTAGATCTAGATATTTGAATAAATTTAAGTCCTAGAACTAGCAAAAGAATCTACCAGCTTAACTGCCACTTCTTCACCATTTTGTACGTTGACACCTGATTGGATCAAGGAAGAAAATTAAATAGCAAGAAAAATGATAAATACATGGAATTGAAATAAAAAAACGCAAACAAAATTCTCATACCAAGGTAGAGCTCCCCAAAAGAACCAGCTCCAATCTTTTTGCCAAGCTTAAATTTCCCGCCGATCACGTGCTCCATATTTAAGATCCAGAATAAAATTACCACCAGAAAAATCCACCGGCTAACGGAACCCTCGGATCTCTAAATGATATCTAAGGATGTGATGGTTCTTATATAGTTCAAATCAACAGCGAATCCACCATCTCCCCTCTTCCACCGATGACGCAACACCACCAAAGTTCAGCATAGCAGTTCCAGGTCCTACAGGCCTACATTACAAGAAATCGACACTAATTCCTCATCCAGATCCCACGCGCCTCATCCAGACGTCGTAATCCTTCTCCGATTTTTTTTTTTATAAAAAAATCCAACCAAAGTATCACTACACCCCCTCCTACCAAATCAACCTAATGTGATCCACCCAAGCTCTAATTTAAGAACCGCAGCACCATTCCCCGCCCACCAGATACAAACCCTAGAACGTTCCCACCGGCATCCGAGATCAACCGTCGCTCCGCCCACCGAAGCAACGACCGGCGATCGGGGGATTGCAGAATACGGATCGGAAGGCGGTAACGAACCCAACCAGGCGGAGATCAGAAGAACGCTCTCCACACTCGCCCCTCGCGAGCCCGCGACGGAGCGCAAAAGCGACAAGGCAGGCAGGCAGGCAGGCAAGAGGCAACCGCGCTAATAATGCATCTCGATAAAGCTGGCGACCGATTAATATTTCTTTTATATGTATTGGTCATTAAAAAAGTTATCGTTGTTTAATTCCGCGAACCAATTTAATCTCTAATTAGGTGAAACGAAACACCGTTTACAAAGCAAGCGGGGCGCTGCTCGTTTGCAGGCGCGGTGCGGACGGCCTCATCGAACGGCGCATGCGGCCATCGTACGGACCCTCCATCGGCCTGCGCTCCTAGTAGATCGACGGTCGCTGTCCTCCCGCATATGAATTTTTATGAGGACATGTCGGAACGGCCTCCGACGGATAGCTGTGATGGACCGGTGTGGTATGCTCGCCACGTACGGGCCGTTGATGGACAGGGAGGGGCTACCTTTATTATCCACACCTTAAAATCCCACGTATGCTCGTTACCTTTCTTGAGTAAAAGGTCTATCTTTGTCCAATGAAGAGGCAGGTACTCGTTTGAGTAATCAACGAGAGAGGAAGGAGACCTTTTTCCTTGTTCATCTCCTTCTTGGTGCATGGAGTTGGGTCCCGCGGTGTGCGATGATACGTTATTATTGCTTTCAGTAGAGAGAAATAATTTTGATATGGACTTCCGTCCGGTGATGTGGGGGAAAAAGTATTTTTTAAAATTCTACTGCTTCGCGCTGTCAAAAATATCTGCTAAATAGGTTAAGAAGAAGATGAGGGCAGGAAAAAAACGCATCTTTTTGCTCGGGGTGGGGCTGCAGAAGAGGGAGGATTAAAGAGGGGGTTGTGGTGGCTCAAACGCTGTTCCATGGGTCGCATATTCTTGCTGAACAGGTGGTGGGGAGGAGCTGCCGCACACTTCACTCTTTTAGTATCCCACCACCGCTGTCACTTTGCCGAGTGTGCCTCTCGGAGGGGGGACGTGGACGCCGCACCGGGGAGCCACCTCCCGCGTCCGCCCCGTGCCGGGCTCGCGGCCGAGTGGCTCCGCGGCACGCCCGTCGCGTGGGGAGCATCGTCGGCCAACGGGCACTCCACATGCACTGCCGCGCTGCGTGCGGCTCTTCCTATTTATACTCCTCTGCCGGTCTCTTCCTGATCCACTGCGCCAAGACACGGTCGATCGAGCGGTGCGTAGTGCTAACCGGAGCGGGCGGGCGAGATGGCTGCCGTCGTCGTCGTTGGGAAGGCCGACGAGGAAGACCTTCGACGGCGTGGAGGCGGCTGCAGTTTTGATCGTGAACGGGTGGCGGAGTGGTCGAGGAAGGCAGATGGCGACGACGACGATGATGACGGAGATTATGACTGCGCTCCAGCTGCTTGAACGAGAGCGAGCTTTAGTTCTCCAAGTTATCATATATATATATATATATGAAGCAGATGGACGTACGTCTTCATTTAACTGGCGTCCATGCATATATGCATCGCCCGTCGTAGATGTAGGCTTGACGTAGAAACACTTAGTTTAAATAATTAGCTGATGTCTCTCTCTCTATATATAATAATAATATGGTGTACCCCTTTTCTGCGTTTTGCTCGCGAAGGGAAAATAATTAATAGTATCTTTACCTACTCATGGTGGATTGATTTATTAAGAAACTGGAACACTGACAATTAATCCCTAAATTACCTAATCAACCCGTATCATATTTGAATTTATATCAAAAGATAGTAATCTTTACCAAACTAAATATAAATAAGAGAATTTAGTATTTTATATTTAGTTTAAAATGCTATGATGATGTACTAATACTATTAAATAAATTATATTAAATTAAGATATTATATGTAATGGTGTATCCAGAAACAATATATCATTTAAAAGATGATTAAAGTAGTGATACTGAATTTAAGACATCAGATTTTTTAAAAAAGCACTCAAATTAAAAAATAAAACATCCTGGAAAATATTATAAATGAGTCATTTTTTTGATGAAAAACCATTTTCCTGATAAATAATTTTTTACGGTGATATCTGATAATTAACCTTCCTGCTCCCATCATATTGTTATATATAAAATTTAACACAAGAAAAGCTATTTCAGGAAAGCGAGTCAACGTTATTTTAAGGATGATGAGACTGCAAGGTGAAGCAACAATGAGTAAAAAGTGTGGAAAACAAAAAAAAGTAGTCAAACATGAGCGCAAGCAGAAGTTATTATATTATTGTCCAAAATAAAACACCAAGGGCTACTTTAAAACTTAAACTGGGGAAATGACTGACTCTACACTGAGGCATGCACGGTCTACTATTGTTAAAGAGGTATTACTAATTAAGAAGGTTGGGTTGGTATGCCAATTGTTCCCAGTAATATATTTGATTACCTTATTCATTGATCATAAATAAATATTATTAACTAGGTAATATTTCTGTAAAATGTAAGTTTATACTTTATGATGATAAATAGTAAACCTTTGACTAATATGATTAATTAGGTACTTAGGTACTCAAATTAATATGTCAAATCAAAATCAATAAAAGTAGCTAGGGTTCCACGCAAAAATAAAATCTAGAGCCTGAAAAAGAAATGAAGAGCGCACTGCAAGTGGATGCAAAGGGAGAGGAGGGGGGTTATTGTGGCTCATGCACCATTTGATGGGGCAGATACTACAATTCAATCATATTCTCCTCCCTTTCTAAAGTTGTCAAAGCCACTGCGGCCATGGACGGTGGACCAGCAGCAGCACATGCCGCTCCCACCCTTTTGCTCTCCGGCAGCGCTCTCTTGCTGACTCTGCTCCCGTGGAGACGCGGACGCGCCACCGCATCGCCACCTCCCCCGTCGGCCCCGTGGAGAGCCGCAGCCGGGGGGCTCCCCGACACGCTCGATGCGTGGCGAGCCTCCTCGGCCAACGAGCACTCCACGCGGCGCTCTTCCTATTTATACCCTCCCACCGCCGTTCTCATCCTCCACCGCGCACCTGCAGATCGCTCGGTCGAGTAAGGAGGAGGAGTGGATCGAGATGGTTGCCGTAGTTGTGGTCATCGAGAAGGTCGATGACGGAGGCCGCCGACGGCGCGGAGGCGGCTGCACTAGTTTTGGTTATGAGTGGGCGGCGGAGTCGAGCAAGGCGGACGGCGACGACGATGACGACGGAGACTACGACTGCGCCCCAGCTGCATGATCCAGAATTATAACTGATTTATATATTTATAAACGTGAAGTAGATGGTCGTCGTCATTACATGGAATAGGTCAATTAATGTATGATGTATATTAGGAACGTATCTTATTATCTACACACTGGTGCTTATTAGTTAGGAAAGCTAATGCAAGTTCAATGACGGATCAGTGTAGATTTTTCTTTGCAGAATACTATTACGATCTTTTCGATGAATCAAGAGCTTCGACCAAAGTTATGATGGGGCTGCCGAGCCAAACCTTATATATTCATAGGAGAGAGAAAAATCTGGAATGCTATTTCCAGCATTTTTGAAATCAAGAACAGTCATTCGTCAGTTTTGCTATCGCCGCTGCATCGTAAAAAATAATTATAGAAAGCACTGCATTTGAAATGGAAGGGAGAAAATTAATGGTGGTATTTTGGCTTCTGACTTTTTTTTTACCATGTTCTTCTAATTCTTTCTTCTTCTTTTTTAACATATTCCTCTTTTTTGACCGTCACTCTTGCTTTATACTAAAATTTGGCACATGTATGACATATCTAGGAACATTTTGACCTATGAACCTTTTCACTTTAATCATGGGCAGAAGTATCCTCTTTAAATAGTTTTCTTTACTCATTAATTAATGGATCCAGGTTCATCAATTTAGACAGGAATTTTTTGTTTTCCTTTTTGTGTTAAGATAAAGACGCTGTTAGGACACCTTGCCATTTGATTTAGATTGGTTGATTGTTTATTGTATAACATTCGTGATCACGACTAGTTGATGTAGTTAGCATAAAGAAGAATTGATAACTAGAAACAGGGATGCTACTAGGTGAGAAGAGCTTAACAATCTTGGACTCCACCGATGTAATGGAAGACCTGATACGTACACAATTTAATAAAATCTTATTTGTTTAGCATCAGTTCGGACCAAAATGTTCGAAATCGTTTGTGCACGGCATGCTTCATCCATGGGGAAGATGATCCCTATCTCCGTATGATTAAGTGTGGTTTATGGCAAGTAGGTATTCAGGAGGCAATCCTTTAACAACAAGCATCAAACAGTAAACACCATTATAATTAAAGGTCTGATGAATTCAATGCGATATGTAAAGCAATGCACCAAGACTGATCAACTTTTACAAGGCAAGAAAAGAAAATACAAGTAATTATGCATTACAATGTACATTCACTTCGCCGTATAAAAAACTGGAATTTAAGGCCTACAATCATTCGTGTGCTCAATTTAGTCAAAACTCTGAATGCATCTACAAATTTGGAGAACCACGGAAGACGAATGAGGTTTTAATCTTTAATTTCACCGGTGAGATTAGACAGTACCGACGACTTGGACATGGAATGGGGAGCCACGACAAAAGATTGGCTCGTCAGGAGAATCCGATTTTGCACGAGCTCTGAGAACATCAGTTGCATCATTTATGACAGCAGCTGCAAGAAGTGTGTACTCCCCCGGCACAAGAAAATAAAGGGCAAAGGAATGCGTAATCTCTTGGAGTGGTGGAGCTACCAGAATGATGTCACTGAGAATGCCTGAAGGAGAAAAAGTAAGATTTGAGTTGACAAACTGCCTCATAACTGAAATGTAAAATGATCTGTATGGATTGCCAGACACTGAAGATTTAAGTCGAGAAAACCTCTAATGACTGATAAGCAACATGATCTGTATGGTTTGGCTCCAATGCCTCGTCTCATATACAGTTCAAGTGCAATGTATATGGATTCTGATGCAACCTTTGGTGCGTACCCGTGCGTGTGTAGGCACAGGTGCTTCCATAGGGGACCGACGTGCACTTAATTTTCTAATAACACAGCCTTTATCTGATTAGAATTTAATAATGGAGCGGCGTGCACAATGTGCCTACACACTTAATTTTCTAATAACACAGCCTTTATCTGATTAGAAAGATACTAAATCACAAGTATAACAATGGACAGCAAAGCAATTATCAGGAGGTAACATCTTTCTGGCCACAATGTGCAGAGAACCAGGAAGAGGCAATGCCTACACTAAAACATGATTGCATGTGCACATATTACCTTGATAATCAATTGAATGAATAAATACATGTGTTTCATCATGTTACTGGGTAATAGGGTTAATAAATGTAAAATATGATTTAGTTTTTAACACAATATATTTATTTAACCCATATGTCATACGATGTGATAATTTCAAGCGGTAAATAAATTTACAACTTCTACACCTTTCAATTGGATGTGCAGACAAAGAGCTAATTACAGAAAACCAAATGATAGCAAGCAAATCATTCACTGCAAATAAGTTTTCAATCAATTAGTTTATAAGCTACCAAATGCCTCTACAAAATCTACAAGTCGTTTTTCTAGTGTAACAACCTATAGTTTTCTTTACCTTTTCTTTATATGCCCCTGTTTGGTTGCACCAAATCTAAGGTCAGCAGAGCCTCCACGCACTGCCAACTTAGTTCCTGTTTTTGGCGGCAGGAACTAAAGAGCCGGAAATGGCTTGAAGCCAGCCATTTCCGTCTCCAGGAGAGTTTGGATCTTGCTAACCCTTCCCGCTTGCAACTAAACAGGACCATAGAAATGCTTACTTCTATCGATCAAGAGAGAAAACATACCAGACCATAGAACAGTTGCATTATTCCCTTCAGCACAATTCTCTCCTGCTACGTCTTTGCACGAAACACTAAGGCTAATTTTAATCCCTTCATTTGTGTTGTTCCGAATAATTACTTCCATGTCAGTCATCTCATGAGCTGGGATAGAACCTTTAGGTCTTGCAGTACTCCCAGCTGACTGGCCATCTGTAGCCAGCCTGAACCCAAAGGTTAAAGGATCAGGCAGTAATATGTCCATAATTGATGCTTGCAATGCCGCTTGAGTAGCATCTTTGATATTCAACTCTCCAGAACTATTTCTTCCAGAATGCCATGTCACTTTTATCTTTGATATTAGGTTATTGATGGAAGCATTCAGCTCAGCCTTCGCATTCCTTTCAGCTTTGCTATGAACTGCATTTCCTACAGCATTACTGACTTGAGTATCTTTGTTTGAAAAAAAAGAAGCATCGAGAACAGGTAATTTGAAGTGCTCTAAGGGTATTAACACCCTTGCAGAATAATCTCGATCGATCCTGGTTTTACGGTAGCCAAAGCTGATGTTTTCATTACTGACAATTGACACGCCATGCTCGCTTTCTGGACTCTCCAACTGCACAGACACATTGACCTCAAAAACTACATCTGTGGGATTAGACAGTTCTAGTTCAAGAAGTCGCAATCCCCAACTTCCTCTGTATGGATCAATCCTAACCAAATGGTCACTACGTTTGCATTCATTTATTTCTTCAGTTGTGTTTTTCTCACCAATAATTTGTTTTGGAAGCCTCTCACTAATGCGTGCTGGAAATTCCATCGAGAGCAAGCGTGCCCTTTCGAAACGCAAGCCCTGCAAAACAGACACATTTAAGGGGACAACCATGCGCCTTCCTGGTGGCACTGAATTTACACTGTCATTTGATTCATCCGATCTTGTCAATGGACCTAAAACATAGAAATAACTAACTCAGCATAGTATCCATTATAAATTTGACAGAATTAATGAGGAAAAACATTGATATCTGTATCTAAAGTAGACAATGGCATAGGACTCTAGCCTTGCCAAGCTTTTCTTTCCTTTCCGGTTCTTAAACCTTGAAGGCATGCTTGGTACAGGATAGTATTTGGTTGGAATGTCATTGCAACAATATTTTAGTTATAACTATAACTAAGATTTAGTTGGAATCACATTCTAACCAAATATTACCCATACTAAATATACCCCTACGGAACAATTACACTGTCAACCAATTTGTTTCAGTTTTTGTTTTGGACATCTAAACCACATTAAACAAATATTCAAGTTCCATATAGTATTATCATAGCACCTAACTTCTATCAAATGCAAGTAAGCATTAAGCCTGGAACATCTGATAGTTGTGAATATTAAAATTAAATAAAATGAACAGTACAAATTTCCAGATTTCATAAGAACGTATTTTACACAAACTGGTCTTGACAGTTTTTTTTTTTTTGAAAGATAGCATTGCATTCATTTCACCAATCTGAAATGATACAATGTATCATCCAAAGGGATATATAAAATGAAGTTGAAAAAAAACATAATAAAGTATAAACATAAACACCAATAATTAACTGGTCTTGACAGTTGATTATCCTAATCTATACACAAAGTGTACACTCCTCTGGTTATAGTAATTGAGCTTTATACGGGAGGATCATGAGATCTTGGGTTCAAGATTCATTAAATTCTAAAAAAAAAGTTGATTATTATAATCTAAAGGCTCCTGATGCTAATTCTGCATTGAGATTTTCCAAGACAACAAAAGGTGACAAGAGCTTAAATAAATCTCATTGATCTTGAAATTTTGACCAAATCATGAACTACAAAAAATTATATATATGTGTTTAACAGAATTGGATATCACAGAAATTAGTGCCAAAAGAATTGTAATAATTGAAGGATGATATAATTACCCGAATAATAAATAGCCAACAATGGGCTGCTTCCTTCCCTGGATATTCTCCGTGTATTTACTGAAGGGCTCTTGCTAGCATCATATTCTAAATCTGCCAAGCTTAGCTGCCATGCTTTTAGGGTAACTGGAATTGTTACTTCTCCACCGGGTTTCAGAGGAAGAGCTGACTGCAAAACATCATGTGCAACTGAAATAACAGAATCCTGATTTTTCCCAGATAATCCAATGTGTGCTTGTTCAATGGGTACTGTCCCTGCGTTTGTAAGACTCATCCAAATATCACGAATTTCACCTTCATACAAGATTGTAGAACCATCCCCTCCCACCACATGGGAAACCAGGAGTGGTAGAGGTGGCACCACAGAAATGTTTGGAATGAAGACATTCTTAGGCTTTATAGAGCCACAGCTTCTGAAAGGGTCAGAGAGAACAAGACCCTGTGATGCTCCAGTGAGCAAGTTGTCAACATCCCTAAATAAGTGCTCTGTAATGACACCAAAACAATGTACAATGCAACCTGGTATTGAAACTGGACCAACTTTTGTTGGAATACCCGACAATGAAATCACCTTGGAAGTATTTGGTGGCAGGTTCACAGTCACAGGAAAAGCATCAAAGTTTCCAGAATAAGCTGAGAGATAAATACTTTCAACCATAAGGTCAAAGCTACATGGATTTGCCAATTCTACTAAAACTTGAACTGGTTCACCAACAATCCACGTAAGCTCTTGTTTTGCAGAGTCACTAGTAGTTCCTTTGCTGAAAGGAGTATAAATAAATGGTCCAGAAGGTGCTGAACCAGTCCACCACTCCTTTTTTTGTGAATTGCGCTTTATGATATCTGTTTGTGATGGATGGAAAGGAAAAGAATGCAACCTGGAAATTTGAGGCAGAGACCTTCTACTTCAGCAAAAGCTTGCCATAAATTGCTACGTTATATTGGAGTTGGTTTCGTTTGCATTTTTCAAAGTATAGATAATACCATCAAATTCATTGCATAATTAACTTACAGTGTGGAGTAAACTTGTGAAGTTTATCTAGGGCAAAAAAAATATTAAACAATTTTGATCCAGCTAGGGTCAAAACAAGAAACAGATCAGATAGTAGGTAAAGTTTCCTGTTTATGTTTAGTCTGACAAACACGGTTAGAATCAGAGCAAGAAAAGATTTGCTGATCCACTTTCACAGCTAACAGTGGTCCAACAATAATTGCAAAGTAAAATAGGCAAAAATTTTAGTATCTGAAATATTGACAAATAAATACAAATAAGAAAACCAAATTAACAATTCCTAAGATTATGTGAGAACAAGGTACGACAATCTCTTCATATGTTCCCAAAGGATATTATATTTCGTTTTGTATTATTTTACAAAGAATATAGATTATACTAGAGTTGAAAGGGTGATAAAAGATCAATGAAATAGTTCCATAACTGAATGTATATCGCATAAAATCCCTATTGAGATATGTGGCAATACATCTCACAGGAATTACTAATAAAAAAATAATCATTTATGAATAAAGAGGGGAACATGCTCATACCTGATGAATGGAAGGGCAGGATCACCACATCGTGTTCCTGATGGAAGCCTTTCTGCAGAGTTTGCAAGTGAGGTTGCAAGGCCACTTTGACCAGCAGGTGTTATAAGTGGGTAAAATGATCGAAGTAGACGAGCAGCAGCACTCCATGCAGCAAGAGGATCTCCAGCACGAACAGAGGACATAAGTATCTCTCTCAAAACAACCATTTGTATGGTGCTCCAATGAGACTCGAAAAAGGAGACTATTGATAGAGGGTGTGTTTTTCCACCATCAGCATGGCTACCTCCAGATTCCTTGATTCAAATAAGGTGATTGTCAGTTGAATAAAAACTTCATGAAAAATCTGAAGTAATCTAGAAAACTACATTCATCTTAGGAATACGTATTGCAGTCACAAACAAAGAATGGACTTAGACACCACACAAAGTTTAAATTTTTGGTTTGGCACCAATGCGCTGACCTGATATGGTAGGTATACTGTTAGAAACATAAAAAAGTAAAGATTGGGCCCTTTCCTACTAGCCTGAGACGTTGAGATAAGTGGTCGCCTAATAAAATCTACCAATATCTAGTCATCTATGACTAGGATCATCAAAAATGAAAAAGATTAAGTGAATCAAATGATTACTTCTAAATATATTCTGTCAAGATCAATAACAACTTTGTGCATATTCTCCGTTTTTGCTATGAGTATTCAGTTATAACACAAGCTTCATATGCTATCAAGTTAAGCCACACGAGGGAAGGAATAAACATAAAACCATATAGCTAAAAGCATAGTAGATTAACATATTTGAACTCAAATGTAAATTTTACTTATGAATACCCATCAATAATGATGATAAGAGTCCAAATTCTTGCTTTTAATTTACATAAAAAGATGAGCAGAACAGAGATGACTATATCTTCTTTCTGTTTCAGGTGTGCCTGTTTATGACTGTTTTTTTCTTTAAAAATAAAAAAGAAGTGCCAGAAGATACCAACTAAAAAGGGAATTAACTACAAACGAACAGAATGTTTAAGTATAGAGATTCTCAGGCACACAATTGACACCTGTATTAAGCATAAAAGGGACAGAACTTGGATCTTAAGAAGAGACTATCTGATTTATGACAGAAGTAGAGATTCTTCAGGTTAATAAAAAAACAATCTTAGGAAGAGACTATCTAATTTATGACAGAAGAAATTCGCAGGTTAATAAAAAAACAATCTTAGGAAGAGACTATCTGACTTATGACAGAAGTAGAAATTCTTCAGCTAAAAACTTACTCGGGGTGATAAATATTGGTTCTGGGTGGTGTTCCTTTTACTTTGAACATGGTAAGCACTTGAGGTGATAGTCAAAACTTGCATAGCACTGATGGCAGCACAGGCATTATCCTGATGCAAGTACAACTGTGCCACTTGCCGTGAAAAGAAGGCTGCCTTACGATGATAACCAAGAGTTCCAAATAATCTTGCTATTTCAACGTATAATACCAAGCGATCACTTGCATCAATTAGTGATTTCACGCCATCAACAGCACTCATTAATAACTCCACAACCTCTTTAGCAAGCTCACGCCTAATAGATTGGGATCATGAGTAAAACTAAGAATAAATGTTAATTTCCAAACTAGTTTATAGGGCCAAAAGACGCACATCTTCAGTAAAAAATAAAAATTAAGAGTAAAACCAAGCATAAATGTTCAAGTTCCAAACTGACTTATAGGGAGCATATCTTCAGTAAAAAATAAAAACCAGATGAGTGCAAGCTATTGGAAGAACTTTTTAACGTTGTGCAAAGGCTTGTGCATTCCAAAACAGGAAAATTTATCACAAAAATCAAATATTATATTCATAGCAGAAAAATGAAATTTATTCCTAGTGATACTCAGCATCACTCAATAAAGAGTAAAAAGAATTGCATTTTTAACAAGATTAAAATGGTTTCTTGATGTTCCAGTTGTTCAAATAGGTTAGTAGACTAGTTGCTCCTGAGTCTTCTACAAATTGGTGAATGGTTATGATTCAAGGAATTCATGTGGGAGCCTCAAAGAGTTAAACTGAGGTACCTTGATTGATTCTTCTAGGAGACTTTATTCTACTATAGTTGATAGGATGTTACCGTATGAATTTAATAGTTATGCAGTCTTTCGTGTGATGAATGAAAATTATTGGTACACTTTCATAAACTGTCTCAATCAACCACGTACAGTTTTGATGGAACCAGGAAATAACTGAAGTCCCTCAAAGCTCTAGTGCAAAAGTGTCAGTATGGATTTTATGCTAAGCCCCATAAGATGTATAGGTAATGCTTGCACAAATCCCAATACTAGAGAGGTAAATATGCAGAAAAATTGTCTATATGAGAAATACGAAGGTCTGGAAGAACATGAAGACTGAGGGAAAGGAAAAAAAGAGAAAACAGGCTTCTCTTCCCTTGATTATTTAGAAAATAAGAAAAATTAAGATTCTTTTCTTTCAATTTCCTTCCAATTTTGGCAGAAGATTTTGTTGACTGAGAAGAAAACGAGTTCTCTTCTCTCCTTAATTCTCCATCCGGACAAAAAGAAAATTGTTCTATTCATCCTATACAAATATGAAGAGAAACTATACAAATATGGAGAGAGCCCTTTCTCTTCCACATCTTCTCTTCTATCCTCCCTACTTTTATCCTAATCCAAACAAGCATGTTTTTGTCAGTAGAAGAAACTTGATAACAGGTAAAATTCACAATATGAAATCAATTATAAGATAATTATTTTACTGCATCTAGGGCAAGCAATATCCATATATTGCAAACTACTCATTGATAAGTGACGTATATAACTATAAAGAGAGAAATAATCAATGGCTTAACAGCAACATGCAACAATATCAAGTAACCGTCTTACCTGCAAAGGTATCTAGCTAACTTCAAAGCAGCTTCCAGTTCAAAGCTCACTGTTGAAACTCTACAAATGATGGATATGATGCAGGTCATGTTTGAGCCAATGTAGCACAAGAAAATTGTATATACACTGTACTCAAAAGCATTAATAAACAAGAACAATTTGTTTGATCGACATAAAATTAACTAAGATCCATGACTGTATTGAATGAAAGTAACCTTTGTGCATTATCTGGTAGATAAGATCTCCTGTAGAGCTGGATGACATTATAATAACGGTACTTGACTTCTTCCTCTAGAGCAGGATCTTTATGGTCGATACGATCAAGCTGAATATTGAGAGCAAGCCAACAATCAGTACTCTTAGCACCTTGAAGTAAAAGCAAGGAAAAGATAATAGATGAAAATAAACAGTTGACAGACATTCCAACAAAAATTAACGGAACTTCAGCAATTTATGAGATAATATATATGACTGAAATGAAGAAAAATGCCTACCAGTAAGGCACAAACACTACCCTCTAGAGCTCCCGCATGCCAAAAGACATCCCCAGTTAACCTGGCCAGCTCTATTGCAGTTGAATAATGTGCATTAGCATCAACAGGTGATCCAGCCAACAGGCAGAAATCACCTATTGTTTTCTGAGCACGAGCAAGCTTCCTTTTCTTTGCTTTGATAAACTGGATTTTAAAAAAAAACAGAGTCATTGAAATATTTCATTGATCAATCTTTCATTATCATTTGTGATGTCAAAGATACAACTTTTCCAAGTCCTTAAAACACCTAAAGATAAACCTCCTCTGAACCAAGACTAGATTGAGAATCCAAAGGTGTCTTCACAATGGTTCCGGAAGATTCTGCACGAAGAACCCATTTCTCAAATTCCATCAGCAAGGAAGCAGCAAGGTCTTGCATCATAGTGAGCATGTGGAATTCTTGAGTCTTCTGATCCGAAGGAGGAAACAATATGAGGTTCTCACTTTTGTTATCCCCATTCTCCAACTGTTGATCAAAACCCATCGAGAGATAAATATAAGAATCAAAAAATATATGAGGAAGAATCAGGAACAAATAAACATACAAGCACTGCTTTGGGAATGATAGGCCACAGCTAAATAGCCCTATAGTGGTAGAATTTTCATGGGAAAAAATAATATCGGCAAAGTTGGTTAAATTCTAAAATTTGAAATTAGCATAAGCAACACAGATTAAAACAGTATTGACAGAATGAACTAGAGGCTTCCAAGAGCTAGATAGGGTTCATTCTTCTTATCGCCGATCCATTCCCTAGGAACTCTCTAGCTTAAGTGATTCGCAGAAGAGACAGTCGATCTGATAACCACATTTACATGGAGAATAAAGCAGAAGAGAATACAGGGAGATTCTTCAGCGTCAAACCTATCATTTCTCCCGTCACGATCATACGAAATAGAGCTGTACGACTAGATAGAGCGGATCTCGAAGGAACCTGGTAGTCGGAGGGGTAGAAAGCGAAGCAGCGCTTGACGAGGGCGTGATGATAGGACTTGCAGGCTGTGGCGAACTGGTCGGCAACGAGATCGAGGTAGGGAGAGGCGGGACAGTGGCAGAGGCCGATGACGGCGAGGATCTTGCGGCAGGACTGGAAATCCTCCCAGGGGCTCGCCGTGGTGCCGCCGAGCATGAACTTGAAGCGGAGACCGCCGGTCTCCCAGGGTTGGTTGGTGAACGGGCTCTTCTGGTGCTCCGTGTAGAAGGAGCTGATGGAGGAGAGGTCGATCCGAGTGTGGAGAGCCAGCATCGCGACGTACGACCGCAGCTGCTGGTGCGGGATCGCGCCGCCGACCGGGAGCACCGCGATCCGGATCATGGAACCCGTCTCGATGCTCACGTCCGGCTCCATCGCCCGCCGGGGAGGGACGACGCCGGAATCGGTGGTGGAGGTTAGTCTGCGGCAGGATTGCGGTGGCGGCGTACGAGGAGGAGTAGGAGGAGGAGGAGGAGGGCGCGAGCGAGGAGGGAACGAGGGGAAGCGACGAGCGAGGATGGTGTTGGAAATTTAGATCGGAGATCTGCAGGCCGAGCCTGAGACGGAGGAGGGGTGAAATGGTGGGACCCAGTTGGGCGAGCGTGTAATTGTGGTGTAGGTTGGAGAAACGGGTGCGATGGCGTCAACCCGGTTGGGTTGGGCCGAGGAGGCAAAGTTTATATCATATGATTCGGATCGAGCCCGACCTTTTAATATCTAAATCAATTTGTTTATAGACGGAGGAACTTTTAAACTGAATTGATTACCATCCAATAGACGACAGACGAGGCATGAGGCCTCGATCAGTTTGGCGAAACTGGAAACCCATTTGAAGGCCTCCTCTGTTGCCTCATCGCCCGTGCCGACGTAACAAGCGCAGGAAAGCAAGCCATGCGTGAACCATTAGTCCCCTAAAGCTTATCGACACGATAATTTATCCATCTTCAAAAAAATAATTATGTCGGCTGCAAGCGACGTGGACAACTTATTCTATATTTCCATCATATATATAAATAGCGGTTAATCATAATAAAATAATGTTTTATACGAAAATTTAGAGACCAAGAAGCTATGGAGTTTGTCTTGGAATATAAATGGATAAGCTCTTCTAATATCCTTTCCCTTCACTGTGGCACCACCGAGCAGAGAGCAAAGATGATGACGAAGAATGGTCCGCAGCAGAGAGAGGAGAAGGTGGCTGAGCTGGTCGACGTGCTCCCAAGGATTAAAGATGAACCAGAGCTAGATGTTGCATCACTGACTATGGATAATAAAAAGCTGTAATTTTTGTGAGCGCCCGTTCCTGTCGCACTGAAATCACCAAAATTATAATTTTGTGGCATTTTGCATCACATACTTCTCGACTGTCCTGAAAAAATTTCAAAGGGCATGTTCCTTGGTGGCACCGAGACATCACCAGATGTCATCGAATGGGCCATGGTAGAGCTAGCGAGGAACCCTGAGATGATGGAGAAAGCACAAAGCGAGATGGGGGGAGCAGTGGAAGGAATGACCTGCAGAAAAGAAGAGACGGATGCTGCGTACGATCAACTGAAGTACAGGAATTGTTGGCGAAGGTCGGGGATGGGTACGTACGGATGCACGCAAGGTGGAGACCATATGGACTTGGTCGTTCCCCTCCAACTCAACTAAGCTCAGGTCATTTCTTGGTCTAACAAACTACTATCGCTGATTCATCCTCAACTACGGGCGGATTGCCACACCTTGACGACAGCCAATGTATCACATGTTCTTGGATTGGTAGCTTTCGATACTGTCTACATTTCTTCCTAGAAGATGGTGCGTTAGGAACAAGCAAATCCACCGATTGAGCAATCCTCCCTGATACTGATGGCATTTCCTGATTTGGATTTTCTGATGATCTTTGCAAATATCTGACAAATTCAATTCAATTGATGCAATTAGACTTCTCGGAGAGGTTATAAGCATGCAGATGAATGTTTCTTTTTTTCTCCCCTCAAGAGCTCTTATACCTGACAACTACCAAGAGTTGCACCTTTCCTTCTCTTGCCTCTTGTTTCTTCCACCTCTTTAAAATTTCCTGTGAAATCGAGTAAGTTGAGAAACTAAATGGGGCAAAACTAGTAAGGATACGCACGTTAAAGAAACAGGTTTCCCTCCCTGAAGCTGCGTATATTGTGAATTGCTCAGACATCAAATATCGTTTCTTTAATGATACATACTCCATCGAATAAATACACCTCTCAAGTTCTTTTGGAGTGAGTAGTAATATTGCTTTCTTAAAACTTCAAATACATACGCATAACTCATGGTAGGAGATGGAATGATCGACATAGGAGGAGTGGAGGTACATAGAGTTAATTAAAATGGACCGATTAATTAATAGGTTGGATGAATAAGAGAGAGATATTATCCTTCATGGTGGTTGTTGGATTGGTGTATGAATCGATGTGCTCGTACGTGTCCTCCATGGACCTGGCTAGGTTGACGAGCACGTCGACCAAAGCTCTGGGGAAAGGCATCGAACGGAGGCATTCCTCGTTCGTATCCTTCCAAGCATCGTCCACCATTGCCCGCAGCTTCTCGTACGCCACCTCCTCCTCCACGCTGTGCTCCTTCATGTAGCATTCCACCGTCGAAACCATGTGATCTCTCTCTTGCTCTCGCTGATCCCCATCACATTTTTGTTTGGTTAACTATACTTAACTCCCATATAATAATGGCGTATATGTACGTGTCGTGGTAACTTATGAATTAGTTACCTTATGTGAAGCCATGTCATCCAATACACGACAGATAAGGCTTGAGGCCTCGACCAGTTTGGGGAAACTGGTAACCCATTCCAAGGCCTCCTTGGTTGCCTCCTCGCCCATGCCGGCATAACAAGCACAAGAAAGCATGCCATTCCCGCTCGTCCTCATCGATAATTCCAGATGTTCTTCCACAGTCGGCACATATTTTTCCGCAGTCCATCTCGTTTCTTTATGATAATTTCTTGCTAAAGTTTTCATCTACAACACCCACTCTTGTGTATGAGTATGAGTATGAGTATGATGTGATACTATATGCCTTGTCCTTACAAATAAATAAATAGGGGAAGAGTGCATTTACTTCTTCCCTAAGATACACCATGCGATACTTTTCCTTGGCCTCGAGCTCATTTTCAATCTCTTCGAAGGAGTTTATGAGCTTCAAGTAGAAGTCCTTCATGTATTCAGGTAGTCCATCAACAGCTTCGACTTCCCACCTACCATTTATATAAATAAATAAATAAATAAATAGAGAGTCTATGCTGCAATAATATATTAAAATAAATAAAATTATTGATAAGAGATAACAAACCTTTCAATTGCCTCTGTCAACAGCAGATTCTCTTCCAATGTACTGTAGTTATCATAAATATCATCGGTGATAGAAAGAAGGGCTATCACTTTAGTAGCTATCACACGTGCACGAGAATAATGGGGTTCTAACAACGTTGCTACCATCCAGTAATAACATTCCACCACGATCACGAGTAAAAGTTAAAGATTTAGCAAATCCTAAATCCTTCCACCATCTTTAGGAGCAATTGATGATTAAAAATCAAATACATCAGTCACAATAAAATATTATTACAAGTGGATGAGTAAAGTTGGTTCAGTAAAGCATATATAAAAAGTTTAACCGTATTGTTAATTTGTTTGTGAAAAAAATATAAATTAATTGGTTGGACAGCTTACTTGGAAATCTTTCTGAGCTCCTGGATGTGAAGGGATTGGAGTTGATTGTACTCCAACTTTGCAAGCTGCAACAATACATCATCTCTTGCTACCCCCTCCTCGTAGATGGAGATGTATTGTCTGGTGAGGAGCCTTCTAGTTTTTCTAGGCAAGGGTGTTGCAAGAACGAGAGACACTTGACTTGCTAAGGGTTCTTGAAGCTCATTGTCTGATAACAAGCTCTTGAGATGGCTTCTCGAGAACACGACAGCTTCGTCAAGTATTGACTCACCGTGCGTCCGAAGAGAAGCTGCATTGTATAAGCTTAGCAGACTCTCAGTGTCATCTTTAAGTGTGGATGAGAAATTTCCTCCTTCATCTTTAAATTTACTGAAAACACCTACAGAAACCAATAATCATATCTCAACATATATATTTATATATATAGAGAGAGAATAGTATTTATTATAGATCATACTTGGGGTCATATTATATCCATGTTCTCTCAACAATCGAAACCAGAGAGCTGTTTCATAAAGATCGCAGTCGTCAACGTTGGCATCATAGATCCATTCCAGTGCTTCTTTTACTTCTTTATCAAAGTGATATTTCAATCCAAGAAGTTGGATTGAATCTACCAGGTGCATAGTTTGCGACAGATCATAGGTAATAGCATCCTTGAACAAGCTCCTTACTTGCTCCTTTAACTCTTCTATTCTTTCCTTCAACTTGTCATCGTTGTAATCCTACCTCATCATCCATCCGTGTACGTTAAATATAGATGCATAAAGACTAAAGAGAGGGCATGCATCCTAGGGTTTAATGACGTACCTGAACATGGTGATCTTTTTGGATGAAGTAGTCACCCCAAACACTCGGGTGAAACTTTATTGAGTCGCGATAACTTACAGACTCGCTGTAGTGCGCAACCACAGTTTGATTCCTAGGTATGCGTCTTGTGTGCAGATGAGGGAAGCCTGCCACAGTGCTACAATTTGTAGCCTGCCACAACGCCATAGTTGGATTCATATGTGTTATGTCTTGTGCTGACTGCGAGGAAAGCTCGTCACAATGTGGCAATTTATAGCCTCCATCGTCCATAGAGGAGAAATTTTAGTGTTTCTAAATTTAAAAGACATGGAAGTGTCATTAATGACAAATTATTTAAGCCAGTTTAGTCAACCTCCATGATAACGATGAAGAAAAAACACCTGCGTGCATGATTTGTCCCCTGAAATAAGTTCATGGCCACAAATTTTTTTGTCTATCAATGTGATAATTAATCCATCATCAAAAAAGTCATCAATTTCATTAATTTTTTTCAAAATTATGTCGGATCCACGCAACGTGGACACATTATTATATATTGACATGATATATGTAAATAGCGGTTAATTATAATAAAATAATATCTTATATGAAAATTTAGAGATAATTTTAAATTAAGTTGTACAGAAACTATATACTCCTCTAGTTAAAGTAATTAGATTTTATACAGAAGGTTGAGGGTTTAATATTTATGGAATTCGGAAAAAAATTTAAATAGAGTTTGGGTTCAACATTCACTAAAAAATTTCAAATTATTCTACGATGATTTACTGGCGCATGAAAAAAAAGACCATAGGACAGATTTTTATTGAAAAAAACATATTTTTCCATATGTATATTATAAAAATACTTGATTAGATATCAAATCCCACTAAAGAGAGATATGATATATTAAAAAAATTAACTGACACAATGGTTTCATACTCATTAAAATTAAAACAATAAGTTGTATATATATTAATCTAAATGAAGTCTATCTTTTATTACAAGTTGCTATATAGAGTATATCTTTTATAATAATGTGTTATATATTATTCTAAATGGAGTTTATCTTTATAACAAATTTCTATATAGTTTGAGTAATTAGACTCTTGTAATAATTTATCACTTAATCTTTATAATAAGTTTTCCTATAATTAGAATTATTAGGCTGGAGGAGGTAGTGAATTTAATACTTATTTAAATTTTAAGTTGTCATAATCTATTGGAGGTTACAGTAAGTTATCATATAGTTTCAACGATTGGACCGAAAGTTTTAGATTTAATACTAACTAAAATTTTAAATTATCATATTATGCATTGGAGATTGATTAAATACTTATTAAGATTTTTTAAAAAGTTTTATAATATGTTGTCATACTACTATTTAGTACTCATAAAATTAAAAAAATATGTGTATATTATGGTATGAGCGATTGGTTTTTCTAATAATTTATCATATAAATATAATATATATATTTAAATTATCATATTCTACGTTGGAGGTTCTGATTAAATGCTTATTAAGATTTTTAAAAAATGTTTTATAATATGCTGTCGTACCTTTTAAGCAACTAGGCCCTACGATTTAGTACTCATAAAATTAATATATATATATATATATATATTATGGGTTGAGTACTCATTACGATTTATTTAAAAAATATTATAACAAGTTGCCACAAATGGTTGAGCGATTGGTTTTTCTAATTGAGCTTATCTTTTATAATAATTTGTCATATAAATATAATATATGTACACATCAAAACATTGAACATATCTATATATAAACAAATCATTCTAAATCCGTTTATTTTTCTATAACAAGTTGTCATATACACGTTTTAAAAGGAGCGAGAAAAAATTGGCGAAGAATATTAGCCAAACAAAGAAGATTTATAAGTTTGGTTTTAGTTTTAGTCAAACGATGATTTATAAGCTTTATTTTTAATTATACTTTATACTTGAATAAAGATAAGATTTATAAATCAATCTCTAATTCTTTCATAAGTATTTTAAAAATCTTTTATGGGAGAAGGACATGCCCTTATTTTTTTAAAATATAAATATATATACGTAGAATGAATGCATCTTTTATTCATAAATATAAATAAATAAATTGTATATTATAAATATATTTCGTGCTTGCTTTGTTTGTGGTTAGCCATAGATTAAAAAAAGGTAAGGAAATGGTTCAAAATAAAAAAAATGTAAATTAAGTTTAGAGATGCGACCATATGTATATTTTAAGAATACTTAAAATATTGATAAAAATATATGTTTGTATATGTCGTTAGCTGTACTATCACAAAGACCCACACAGAACGCTCTCCCTGGCAAGCTTACCGTGCTTGCACAAGGTACTTTGCCCTTCATTAGCTCTTATATTCCAACATCATCATTCTCGGATTGTCAAACTGCTCCAGATTGCAAATGATGGAATTAAATTTGGACAATCTTGAGCTTATCAACGATCCTATGCTCCTTAAATCTCAGTGACAATTGAAGAGGGTTTGTTGACATACTCATTAATTATCACGATATTGATTATTTACATTTTCTTCATGATAGAATGTGAATTTATTCAAGACTACTTTACCAAAGTTTAATTGTGAATTAGATGAAAAGTATGGGAGAGTCAATGACAGATGCACGGGTGACATATGCGCGGGAGGTGGAGAAAATTGTGAATAAAGACTCACTGTAGTTCCCATCCATAGTTTGATTCATATTTGCGTGTCTTGTTTGCAAAGGGAACCTGCCACAATGCTGCAATTTATAGCCTCCATCGTCCATGGAGGAGAGATTTTATTTCTAAACTTAAAAGACATGGAAGTGATAAATTATTTGAGCCAGTTTAGTGACAAGAACACTTGCGTGCACCATTAGTCCCCTCAAGCTTATCGACACGATAATTTATCCATATTCAAAAAAGTCATCAATTGCATTTTTTAATAAAAAATTATGTCTGCTGCAAGCGACGTGGACAAATTATTCTATATTTCCATCATATATATAAATAGCGGTTAATTATAATAAAGTGATGCTTTATATTAAAATTTAGAGACCAAAAGCTATATAGTTTGTCTTGGAATATAAATTGACAATTCTAAATGGATAAGCTCTTCTAATATCCTTTTACTTCACTGGGTGAGTGGGTCTCTTCTTCTGCTATTGATGATTTATTAGTGCATGGAAAAGAAGAGCATACTACATTCTTCTACTATTGTGAGGAAAAAAGGGCAAAAAATATTAGCCACACAAAAGCTCACAAAACGACGTTATATCCACATATCAGACATCATCCGTCTTTCTCAACCTAGTGATAATAATATATATTTGTTAGTTGTATATGTAGAGGAGGCATATTTCTTCACCTATTGTTTCGCCTGTCATCATGTGAAATTTTAGAAATTGAGAAACATAAACCATAAGACAAATAAAAAAGAAATATATATATTTAAAGGATGGGTATCATCCTAGAATTGAAAAGGATAACAAAGAATATTAGCCATACAAATGGCTCAAAAACAGCTACCAGCCAGAAGTACGACATCGATGTACATGGAAAACCAAAAAAAAAGATAGCAAAAAGTATTAGCCGCACAAAAGGCGGCTCACGAAGATGATGATTTTTACGTATAGTTTTAGTTAGATAATGATTTTTATGTGCTGCCAATATATCGTTTCAATTTTATACATTTATGATACATCTCCGATATATATATCTTTATGGAATCTCTCCCTCTCAAAACTCCTTCCATGTGCATTGCTCTTGACCTTGCAGTCTAAGCTCTATGCTTGACCACCTATGAGCAAATAGATAGTTGCAATTCCTCATGCTGGCGATGCACCCCTCTTGAGTGCCCTAGAAACAACAACTAAGTATTCCTCCAGCAGCAGCTCCACTGAAGAAATCTCTCGCCTACCAATTCGACCTCGGCCTCGAATTCAAACCCTACCTCTTCTTCTATTTTTAGAGATGCCTCCATAGGCATGTTAAAGGGCAGCCTCCCCTATTTGGGGATGGCATGGCAGCACCTCCCTCTCCTCTCCTGTTGAATAACCAATTTATATAGAATACTTTTAACTCTAAAGTAGATTTAGTGAAAAAGAAACATACTTTATTGAAAGTGGGGTGTTACTTCTAAAATAATTTATTAGTGATTAGCACAGTTTCTTATCCAATTAGAATAGAAATAATCTCTAAACTATATCATTGTTTGATTTCATTCATTTTAAAATCGAAGGTCCAAGTCTTATCTTATCTATTCTAAGTTACAAGTATTATGATAGTCTTATCTTATCTATTCTAGGTTAATGATATTTTTATTGATGACTTTTGAAATTGTAATTTCACCTTTTTTATTTCAAGTAGGAAATTGGATATCAAAGTTTGATTTCATTCATTTTGAAAGGAATGATCAAGAAGGTATCAAAAATTTAAAGCAGCATTTGTCTAACATTTTAAAAAAGGAGTGATAATTATCTAAAAGGGACTATGCTTTAAATCTACTACATTAAGCATAAATAGTGAATTCTAACCTGCTGCTTGATACTAGATTAAGGGAAATTATATTCAAATAGATATCCAAGATTAGTCAGAAGCTAAATTACTTTACCATAATTAGACTAGATATATTAATTTTATATCCCATATTAATTTTAAAATTTAAATAATATTTTAAAATAAATTTAAATTTTAGCAATAATTTTAGTATGAGATAATGTAGTATAATTTTGAGCGAACAAACATTAAGGAAACTCCGTCGGTTCTTTTAGAGTGAATAGAAATGTTATACCTTTAAACATTCAAATACATACACAGCACACAATGCACGCACGATAGGAGATACCGAAATGGGAGGAGTACATAGGTAGGTAGGTATACGTAGCTAAGTGCAAGTACATAGAGTTAAATAAAAAGGGCTGATTAGTTAATAGGCTGGCTGAATAAGAGGGAGATGTTTTCCTTCATGATGGTTGTGGAATCGGTGTATGAATCCATGTGCCTGTATGTGTCCTCCACAACCCTGGTGAGGTTGACGACCACATCGATTAAAGATCTGTGGAGCAGCGTCGGACGGAGGCACTCCTCGTTCATCTCCTTCCAGCCATCTTCAACCATCGTCCGCAGCTTCTCGTACGCCTCCTCCACGACCATGCTGTGCTCCTTCATGTAGCATTCCACCGTGGAAACCACGTGATCTCTCCCTTGCTCTCGCTAATCCCCATCGCATTTTTTTTGGTTAACTATAATTAACTCCCATATGATTATGTACTGCGGACTAATGAATTAATTACCTGATGTGAACTAATGTCGTCCAATAGACGAGAGATGAAGCATGAGGCCTTGAGCAGTTTGGGGAAACTGGCAATCCACTTGAAGGCCTCCTCAGTGGCCTCCTCGCCCATGCCGGCGTAACAAGCGCAGGAGAGCAAGCCATATGCGGCCGTCCTCATCGATAATTCCAGATGTTCTTCCAAGGTCGGCACATATTTTTCCGCACACCATCTTGCTTCTTTGTGATAATTTCTTGCTAAAGATTTCATCTACAGCACCCACTCATGTGTACGAGTATGAATATGATGTGATACTATATATCCTTACCCTCATGAATAAATAAATAAATAGGGAGCTGAATGTATTTACTTCTTCCTTGAGATAAGTCATGGGATACTTTTCTTCGGCCACAAGCTCATTTCCAAACTCTTCAAAGGAGTTTATGAGCTTCAAGTAGAAGTCCTTCAAGTATTCAGGTAGTCCATCTACAGCTTCCACTTCCCACCTACCATTTATATGAATAAATAAATAAATGGAGAGTTTATGTTACAATAATAGTATAATAAAATAAATAGAATTACAGGTAAGAGATGACAAACCTTTCGATAGCCTCGGTCAATAATCGATTCTCTTCTATTGTACTGTAGTTATCATAAATATCGTCGGTGATAGAAATAAGAGCTATCAATTTAGTAGCCATCATCCGTGCACGAGAATAATAAGGTTCTTGCAACACTCCTACCATCCAGTAATAACATTCCACCACTCGATCACGAGTAAAAGTTAAGGATTTAGCAAGTGCTAAATCATTCCACCATCTTTAAGAGCAATTGATGATTAAAAATCAAATACAACGATTGCAATGAAATATTATTAAGAGTGTACTAGTAAACGTGGTTCACATTAAAGCATGTATAACTTTTAACCGTATTATTAATTTGTTTGGAAAAAAAAATTAATTGGTCCCTTACTTGGATATCTTCTTGAGCTCCTGAACGTGAAGGGATTGGAGTTGATTGAAGTCCAACTTTGCGAGCTGCAGCACTGCATCATCTCTTGCTACCCCATCCTCCTCATAGATGGAGATGTATAGTCTGGTGAGGAGCCTTCTAGTTTTCCTAGGCAAGGGTATGGCAAGGGCGAGGGACACTAGACTTGCTAAGGGTTCTTGAAGCCCACTGCCTAATAACAAGCTCCTTAGATGGATTCTCGAGAATGCGATGGCTTCATCGAGTATTGTCTCACCGTGCATCCCAAGAAAAGCTGCGTTGTATAAGCTTAGCAAACCCTTCGCGTCATCGTTCAATCCGGACAAGAAACTTCCTCCTACATCTTTAAACTTAATGAAAACACCTGAAGAGCCAACCACCATATTTATATATCATTTATTTATTTATTTAGAAAGAGAGAAAATGATATTATCATCGATCATAATACTCGAGGACACGTTATATCCATGCTGTCTAAGCAATCGAAACCAGAGAGCGGTTCCATAAAGATTGCAGTCGTCAATGTTGGCATCGTGGATCCATTTCAGTGCTTCATTTATTTCTTTCTCAAAGTGGTATTTCAATCCAAGAAGTTGGATTGAATCTACCAAGTTCATAGTTTGCTGCAGGTCACGGGAAGCAGCATCCTTGAACAAGCTCCTTACTTGCTCCTTTAGCTCTCCGATTCTATCCTTCAACTTGTCATCGTTGTACTCCTATCTCATCATCCATGCGTATATGTTAAATATAGATGCATAAAGACTAAAAACAGGGCATGAATCCTTGGGTTTGATGAATTACCAGAACATGGCGATCGTTTTGGATGAAGTAGTCACCCCAAACGTTGGGGTGGTACTTTATTGACTTGCGACAACTTAAAGACTCGCTGTAGTTCCTATCCATAGTTTGATTCCTATGTGTGTCTTGTTTGCAGAGGGAAGCCTGCCACAATGCTGCAATTTATAGCCTCCATCAGTCCATACAGGAGAGATTTTAGTATTTCTAAATTTAAAAGACATGGAAGTGTAATTAAGGATAAATTATTTGAGCCAGTTTAGTCGACCTCAATTTAAAAAATGAAGAAAAAACACTTGCGTGCATGATTAGTCCCCTACAATAAGCTCACGACCATAAATTTTTTTGCATATCAACGTGATAATTAATCCATCTTCAAAAAGAGTCATCAATTGAATCTCTTCTTTTAGAATTACGTCTGCTGCACGCGACGTGGACAAATTATTCTGTATTTCCATGATATATATAAATAGCGGTTAGTTATGATAAAATGATGCTTTATATTAAAATTTAGAGACCAAAAGCTATGGAGTTTATCATGGAATATGAATGGACAATTCTAAATGGATAAGCCTCTTTTAATTTCCTTCCACTTCACTGAGTGGGTCTCTTCTTCTACTATTCATGATTTATTAGTGTATGGAAAAGAAGCGCATACTACGTTCTTCTACTATCGATGATTTATTGCTGTCTGGAAAAGAAGACACCAGTAAGAAAAAATAAATGCTTTTAAAGGGGTGAGAAAAAAAAGGGGAAAGACTACTAGCCACACAAAAGCTCACAAAACGATGATATATCTTCAATCGAACCTATTGATAATAATATATATTTGTATATCTCGTTAGTTGTATGAGTAGAGGAGGCATATATCTTCATATATTGCTTCACCTACATCCTTAAACTTAATGAAAACACATGAAGAGTCAACCACCATATTTATATTTATTTATTTATTATTTAGAAAGAGAGAAAATAATAATATTATTGATCATAATACTTGAGGACACATTATACCCACGTTCTCTAAGCAACCAAAACCAGAGAGCGTTTTCATAAAGATCGTAGTCGTTAAAGTTGGCATTGTAGATCCATTCCAGTGCTTCTTTTACTTCTTTATTAAAGTGATATTTCAATCCAAGAAGCTGGATTGAATCTACTAGGTACATAGTTTGCGGCAAATCACATATAGTAGCACCCTTGAACAAGCTCCTTTAGCTCTTCGATTCCTTTCTTCATCTTGTCATTGCTGTAATCCTACCTCATCATCCATGTATATACGTTAAATATATAGATGCAAAAAGGCTAAAGAGAGGGCATGCATCATTGGGTTTGATGACTTACCAGAACATGGACAAATTCTTGGAATTTAGAGACCAAGAAGCTACGGAGTTTATCTTGGAATATAAATGGACAAATTCTAATTGGATGAGCTCTTTTAATCTCCTTTCACTTCACCGAGTGCGTGGGCCTCTTCTTCTACTATTGATGATTTTAGAAGAAGACCATATTGTACTATCGATGATTTATTGGTCTATGAAAAAGAAGAACATAGGATATTGATTCTTAAAGGGGTGAGAAAAAAAAAGGGTAAATAATATTAGCCACACAAAAGCTCACAAAAAGATGATTTCTAAGTTTAATTTTATTTTAAGTTCTAATTTATGATCACATAATCAACCTCTAATTCTTTCATGAGTTTTATCTTATTTAAAAAATATATATATATATATACAGTTGTAATGAATATATATATATATTTATGTAAAAAAATTAACGATGAGAAATTATATATTACAAATATTTTCTGCTTGTTTCATTTTGTTTCTCGTTAGCCTTAGATTTTAAAAAGTAAGGAAATCGATCAGAATAAAATAAAATGTAAGTTCAGTTTAAAAATACTTAATTAGATATCAAACATCGACCTATCGATAATAATATATATTTGTATACGTCGTTAGTTGTATTCTTGTATATGTAGAGGATGCATATAGCTTTATATATCGTTTCACCTGAAGATGATGAGGAAGAATGGTGAGCAGCAGAAAGAGGAGAAGGTGGAAGACCTGGTCGACGTGCTGCCAAGGATTAAAGATGAACCATGTTGCATAGCGCATGGAAGGAAATGAAATGATGGACATAGGAGGAGGAGGAGTGGGGCAGGTAAGTAGGTGTACTTTGGTAGTTTATCTCATAATACAAATGGACAATTCTAAACATACAACCTCCACACGCAAAACAAATAATAATGTTTGTGGGTTTTGATGTTTGTTCAAGTGGAATCGAGCGATGAATGAGTAGCTTTCTATTTTAATATCCTTTCACTTCAGTGTGAGTGGTCCTCATCTTCCATGAATTGAGAAACAAGAAGATACTTGTAAATTGAATAAGTATTCCGTGGTATCATTTTCTCGGCTTAAGGATTCCTGCTAAATCTGATGTGCAGAAACCTTATCAAAAAGGTTACTTTCAGACTGGTGTGTACTAACTCCCTTCCCATAATCTTTCATATATATCCTACAGATTTTATCTATGCTTCTGTACTATTTTTAACGGCCCTATTTTAATAAAGATAGATTTAGTGAAAAAGAAACACATACTTAGATATTGAAATAGGGGTGTTACATTGTTACTGCAAGGTCATTTGACCCTTCTGCATTCCTGGAAAATCTTTTCAACTGAAAGTCCATTTCTATCCCACTCTGTAATCGATGATGCAGCTTTTAGCAGAAGTCAGCCAACATAAAACTACACCACTTAAAGAAAAGATGATGGTATTACCATGAAATGAAAGAGACTTGGTTGTGGGTGTGATACGTAGTGTGGATCTTGTACATGAGAAGTGATAGTATTTGCAGCTTCCTGTAACTGATCACTCACATCCTGAGAGACCAAATCTCTTGCGATGAACATATCTGATGATTGTGGATCGGCCGGATGAGTTTCTATCAGACTGTTTCTTAAATTTATGCTGAGCTAGATGGATTCACTCACAGACAATGTACCACATGTTCTTGGATTGGTAGCTTTTGATAGTGTCTATATTTTTTCCTAGAAGATGGTGTGTTAGGAACAAACAAATCCACTGATTGAGCAATCCTCCCTGATACTGACGGCATTTCCTAATAAGGACTTTCTGATAACTAAGTTTCTTCGCAAATATCTGACAAATTCAATTCAATTAATGCAATTAGACTTCTGGGAGAAGGTACAATTCAATTCAATAAATAAAAAATAGTATTTATTTATTTATTTTACAAAGAGATGGACGATGAGGAGAGAAAATAAAGTTCATAATAAATATATTAGCAGGCCACTGTTTTGCTGGTGGTGGTGTGTAGATTTTGTCCAGCATCAAATCTGGCTCCTACTCCTGTCTACTACGAGGGCAATCTCATCGATTATGGTTTGAGGTTGCTTTGCATTTGAAACACAAGTTTTATCCATATGAGCAACTAGTACCTATATGAGCAGCACTTGTTCTTCTACCATGCTATCATCCTCCACCCACAAAGTCAAGTTCAGCATTTAAGATAAAAGAGAGGCACAACTAGTACTTCTATGAGCAGCACTTGCTCCCCTCACATTCCCAATTGCTCGAAAAATCTTTCTTTCCCCCCAAAACACGTTGTTCATCCCTCCTCTATCTTTAGCTCTATTCTTGATATATATCTTTATATGTATTCATCTAATATATATTGCACCGATGGCCTGCCTCCCTCATCCTCCAATTACTTCATCATAATCCCGCGCCGGTAAATCTGAACAAGAAGCTCTTCCACCTGTCGACGGACATCCATTTTAAGAACCTTAAGCAATAAATACCGCCGGGTATTCATATTTAATTTTCTCCATTTGATCGCCTAATTCATGTTTTCCGGGTATCCAACACATAACTCCGCCTCTCAGGTTCTTTTGGAGTGAGTAGTAATATCACATTCTTAAAACTTCAAATACATACGCATAAGTCGTGGTAGGAGATGGAATGATCAAACATTGGAGGAGAGGAGTGCGTAGGTAGCTACTTATACGTAGCTAAGTGCAGGTACATAGAGTTAAATAAAATGGACCGATTAATTAATAGGTTTGATGAATAAGAGGGAGATGTTATCCTTCCTGGTGGTGGTTGGATTGGTGTATGAATCGATGTGCTCGTACATGTCCTCCATGGACCTGGTGAAATTAACGATCACCTCGACCAAAGCTCTGGGGAGCGGCATCGAACGGAGGCATTCCTCGTTCATCTCCTTCCAAGCATCGTCCACCATCGCCCGCAGCTTCTCGTACGCCTCCTCCACCTCCACGCTGTGCTCCTTCATGTAGCACTCCACCGTGGAAGCCACGTGGTCGATCTCTTGCTCTCGCTAATCCCCATACCATGTTTTCTTGGTTAACTATAATTAACTCCCGTATAATAATGACGTATATATGTGTGTACTGCTTGCTAATGAATTAATTACCTTATGTGAATTTATATCGTCCAATAGACGAGAGATGAGGCATGAGGCCTTGACCAGTTTGGGGAAACTGGCAACCCATCCTCCTCGCCGCCCGTGCCAACGTAAAAAGTGCAGATAAGAATGCTGCATGTGATCGTCCTCATCGATAATTCCAGATGTTCTTCCACCGTCGGCACGTTTTTTTCAGCACACCATCTCGCTTCTTTGTGATAATTTCTTGCTAAGGATTTCATCTACACCACCAACTAATGTGTATAAATAGGAGTATGATTATGATATGATGTGATACATAGGTGGTTGAATGCAATTACTTCTTCCTTGAGATAAGCCATGCAATACTTTTTCTTGGCGGCAAGCTCATTTTCAAACACTTCAAAGGAGTTTATGAGCTTCAAGTAGAAGTCCTTCAAGTATTCAGGTAGCCCATCAACAGCTTCGACTTCCCACCTACCATTTATACAGATAAATAAATAAATGGAGAGTTTATGCTGCAATAATAATATATTAAAAATTAGAATCATAGATATGAGATAACAAACTTTTCTATTGCCTCTATCAATAGCTGATCCTCTTCGATTGTGCTGCAGTTATCATAAATATCATCGGTGATTGTAATAAGAGCTAATACTTTAGTAGCCATCACTCGTGCACGAAAATAATAATAAGGTTCTTGCAATGCTGCTACTATCCAGTAATAACATTCCATCATTCGATCACGAGTAAAAGGTAAGGATTTGACGAGTGCTAGGTTGTTCCACCATCTTTAAGAGAAATTGATGATTAAAAATTAAATACATCCATCGCAGTGAAATATTATTACAAGTGGACGAGCAAAGCTGGATTCACAGTAAAGCATGTATAATAAGAATTGTACGATGTCATTGATTTGTTTGAGAAGAAAAACAATTAATAGGCTGGAATGCTTACTTGGAAATCTTCTTAAGCTCCTGAGAGACCAAGTCCCTTGTGATGAACATATCTGATGATTGTGGATTGACTGCATTAGTTTCTGTCAGACTGTTTCTCTGAGCTAGATGGATTCACACACAGACAATGTATCGCAAGTTCTTGGATTGGTAGCTTTTGATAGTATCACACGCAGACAATGCATCAAGTAAGTTGAGAAATTAAATGAGGCAAAACTAGTAAGTATAGTCATGTTAAAGAAAACTATTTTTTAAGAACTCAGTGAGTATTATCTCATATTGAACTCAATTGCTCCAAACAAAGAAGCTCTTTAGCTCTATTCTTACATATATCTTTATATGTATTCATCTGTGATGTATATATATAATATTGCATCGATGGCCTGCCTCCCTCATCCTCCAATTACTTCATCATAATCCCGCGCCGGTAAACCTGACCGAGAAGCTCTTCCACCTGTCGACGGACATCCATTTTAAAAACCTTAATTTAATTTTCTCGATGTAATCGTCTCATTCGTGCTTTCCTCGACGACATCGCCGCTTTTATTTATGTTAGCCTAATTGACATTAAAACTATAAAGGGGAAAAGAAGAAGGATGAAGATAAAATAAAATATAAATAAAGTGTAGTGATTCAATATGTAGCGTATATAAATGTGAAGTGTTCAGACATCAAATATCATTTATTTAATGACACGTACTCCATCAAATAACTACGCCTCTCAAGTTCTTTTGGAGTGAGTAGTAGTATTACATTCTTAAAACTTAAAATACATACGCTGGTAGGAGATGAAATGATCAACATAGGAGGAGCAGTGCGTTCGTGCGTACTTATAAGTGGCTAAGTGCAGGTACATAGAATTAAATAAAGAGGATTGATTAATTAATAGGTTGGAGGAATAAGAGGGAGATGTTATCCTTCATTGTGGTTGTGGAATTGACATATGAATCCACGTCCCCGTGCGTGTTCTCCACAACCCTGGTGAGGTTGATGAGCACGTCGATCAAAGCTCTGGGAAAAGGCGTTGGACGGAGGCATTCCTCATTCATCTCCTTCCAACCATCATCCACCATCGCCCGCAGCTTCTCGTACGCCTCTTCCACGTCCACGCTGTGCTCCTTCATGTAGCACTCCACCGTTGAAGCCACGTGGTCGATCTCTTGCTCTCGCTAATCCCCATCATATATTTTTTTGGTTAACTATAAATAACTCCCATATGATGATGATGTAATGTTTGTTTACTTCAAACTAATAAATTAATTACCTGATGTGAAGTTATGTCATCCAATACACGAGAGATAAGGCATGAGACCTTGACCAGTTTGGGGAAACTGGCAAGCCATTTGAAGGCCTCCTCGGTCACCTCCTCGCCCATGCCCACATAACAAGCGCAGGAAGCCAAGCAATACGCGCTCGTCCTCATCGATAATTCCAGATGTTCTTCCACCATTGGCACGTATTTTTCGGCACACCATCTCGATTCTTTGTGATAATTTCTCGCTAAAGATTTCATCTACACCGCCCACCCGTGTGTATCATTATGAATATGATTATGATATATCCTTATCCTTACGAATAAATAAATAAATAAATGGTTGAATGCAATTACTTCTTCTTTGAGATACGCCATGCGATACTTTTCTTCCGCGGCAAGCTCATTTTCAAACTCTTCAAAGGAGCTTATGAGCTTCAAGTAGAAGTCCTTCATGTACCCGGGTAGTCCATCAACAGCTTTGACTTCCCACCTAGCATTTATATATATAAATAAATATTATATTTAAAATTAGAATCATAGATAAGAGATAACAAACCTTTCGATAGCCTCAGTCAACAAGAGATTCTCTTCGACTGTACTGTAGTTATCATAAATATCGTCCATGATAGAAATAAGAGCTATCACTTTAGTAGCCATCACCCGTGCACGAGAATAATAGGGTGCTTGCATTGCCGCTACCACCCAGTAATAACATTCCACCACGCGATCACGAGTAAAAGGTAAGGATTTAGCAAATGCTAAATCGTTCCACCATCTTTAGGAGAAATTAATGATTAAAAAGCGTATGTAGCAAAATTGATCGTATCGATAATTTGTTTGTGAAAAAAAAAAATTAATTGGTGGACCACTTACTTGGAAATCTTTTTGAGCTCCTGAATGTGAAGGGATTGGAGTTGATTGTACTCCAACTTTGCAAGCTGCAACAATGCATCGTCTCTTGCTACCCCACCCTCATAAATGGAGATGTATTGTCTCGTGAGGAGCTTTCTAGTTTTTCTAGGTAAGGGTGTGCCAAGGGCGAGGGATACTTGACTTGCTAAGGGTCCTCGAAACCCATTGCCTGATAATGAGCTCTGGAGATGGCTTCTCGAGAACGCAATGGCTTCATCGAGTATCGTCTCACTGTGCGTCCCAAGAAAAGCTGCGTTGTATAAACTTAGTAGACCCTCAACATCATCCTTCAATGCGCATGAGAAACTTCCTCCTTCGTCTTTGAACTTATTGAAAACATCTGATGAACCAACCACCACATTTATATATATGTTTAGAAAGAGAAAAAAATATTGATCATAATACCTGAGGACACATTATATCCATATTCTCTAAGCAATTGAAACCAAAGAGCAGTTTCATAAAGATCGCAGCCGTCGACGTTGGCATCGTAGATCCGTTCCACTGCTTCATTTACTTCTTTCTCAAAGTGATATTTCAATCCAAGAAGTTGGATTGAATATACCAGGTTCATAGTTTGTCGCAGATCATGGGCAGCGGCATCCTTGAACAAGCTCATTACTTGCTCCTTTAGCTCTTCAATTCTTTCCTTAAACTTGCAATCTTTGTCATCCTGCCCCATCATCCATCCATATATATTAAATATAGATACATAGAGACTAAAGAGAGGGCATGCATCCTTGGGTTTGATGATGTACCTGAACATGGCGATTTTTTTGGATGAAGTAGTCACCCCAAACACTGGGGTGAAATTTTACTGACTTGCGACAACTTAAAGACTCGCTGTAGTGCGCAACGATAGTTTGATTCCTATGTGTGCGTCTTGTGTGCAGAGAAGGGAAGCCTGCCACAATGCTACAATTCGTAGCCTGTCGCAATGCCATAGTTGGATTCATGTGTTGTGTCTTGTGTCTGCTGCGGAGGGAAGCTTGCTACAATGCTGCAATTTATAGCCTCCTTCGTCCAGACAGGAGAGATTTTATTATTTTTAAATTTAAAAGACTTGGAACCGACCAAATGAAGAAAAAGTATTGGAAGGAATACCAGAACAATGTGATGATTGATCCGTCTTCAGAAAGTCTTCAATTGTGTCATTTTTTTCAAAATTATGCCGGCTGCACGCCAGGTGAACAAATTATTCTATAAATGGCGGCTGTGGAGTTCATCTTAGAATACAAATGGACAATTTCTAAATGTACAAGCTCTTTTAATATTCTTTGACTTCAAGGTCAATAAAACATGCATTGCTTTCTTCTAAGTAGAGTAATTGAATTTATCCGAAAGATCATGAGTTTAATACTCATCAAGTTTTAAAAAATATATATATATACTAAAAATACTATTTATTAATAAGTTGTAGAAAATACAATTTTATAAATATAATCTAAGTTCAAAAGAAAATGCATATATACTTTGCCATAATGTACTAAAAATACTATTTATTGATAAGTTCTTGAAACTATAATTTTTCTAACTAAACTAACTCTATTTCTAATGTGCATAAACTATAATGTGCAGTAAGTGTACGGCAAATTAGATCGTGGATTTAATGCTACTCTTATGATTAATAATACTATCTTATGGGCGGTAGGTATTTGAATACATATAATTTATTGCAAAAGAAATTGGTGGCATGCATAACTTTTATTTTCTTTAAAACCAAAAGAGACGTGTACTTTTTAAATTTTTTATCTTTTGAATAACTTAAACAATTTGAGTTTGTTATTTGGTTGGACTTAGAAAGATTCTATGACTTTTTCAGCAATAGTCATCACCATCATCCAATAGAAAAATCTTTCTCAAATTCATGTTAAAGACTTGATTATTAAAGAAGTTTAAGATTTTTTTTTAAAATTCAATGAGCTATAATAACTCTAACTTACTAACTAACTATAACGACTCAACTTTAAAATCTATTTATAATATATTCCTTTAAACTAACTACCCCCTAATATAACTACTTATGTTGACTTGGTTATAATGTTTATTTTACCAAGTGTCACTTTTGGAGGTATAAATTTAACATTATACCAAAGATTTTCGGTCCAATTTCAACCAAATTAGAGAAAAAAAAGTATCAAGAATTTTTTAAAATGTTAAAAAAAAAGAATTGCTCTACTTTTAAAAATATAAATATATGGATAAAAATATGAAGAATGTAAAGTATATACTCTTACTCACTGTATTTTAAAAAATTAAAAAAATACTAAGACTAAATTCTTATATATATTCATTGATGCTTTTACTTTTCTATAAAAGAAAAAAAACACATATTTGACTTAGCCATGCCTTGCTTTGTCCTTATTTATATTAGCGTTCCCCTACCGGCATCTACTTCTCTTTTGTCTCCAAATTTTTTTTCTAAATCAGAAACAGAAGAAAGTTCAAATAAGAAAGAAAGAGAATTTTATTTGATGCAACATATATATATTATAGAATCTGGCATACTCTTTGACTCTAACTTTTTTTCTAAATCTGAACCAAATAGGAAGGTTCAAATAAGATAGAAAGAGACCATTTTATTTGATGCAATATATTCTTTTTAGAACTTGGCCTTCTCTTGAACTCCAACAGTTTAGAGAGAGAGATATAATTTTATTCGATGCAATACATTTTTTTTTTAGAACTCAACGTTCTCTTTGACTCTAAGTTTTTAGGAAGAAAGATCGAATTATATTTGATACAACAGATTTTTATTTTAGAACTTGGCCTTCTCTTGAACTCAAACTTCTTTTCCTAAATCTGAAACGAATTGATGCAATATATGAATCTAAGTTTAAAGAGCATTGAATTGAATTATGGGGGATGAATCCAAAGCGGAAGGTTTGTTCTTTCTTCATAATATACATTGCCGGCCTTCTTCTCCTGGAGATGACATCAGCGTTGAACCCAGCAGCACTTGAAGCTTCCCTCTATGCATAAAAAGCTTCAAGTCTTCAGGCTGACATCCACCATGGAAGAGATAATTTATACTTACATAACCATTAGATTTACAAATCAACCTCTAATTCTTTTATGAGTTTTATAATTTTTTTAAATAATTATATATATATACACACAGAGAGAGAGTTGAAATGAATATATTTTTTATATTTAAAAACATTAAAATATATATTTTAAAAAAATTATATATATATATATTTTTAAAAGATAACATTGCATTCATTTCATCAATCTGAAACGATACAATATACCATCCAAAAGGATGTAGAAAAAAGTATAAAAGTATATGTATATAGTTAGTATAAACAGTATCATCAAAAGTGTGAAAAAAAAAAACGAAAACTAAAGCACTAGAAGCCACAAAAAACTAAGAAAACCATTATAAGCCTCTTCAAGGTGGCTTATGATTAGTGAAGAAAGTGAGAGCTGCAACTGCTTGTGTAGCCAAAATCCTTGTTGGTATTGCACTACCTATAAAACATCTTTTGTTTCTCACTCTCCAAATACACTAATGCCATATAGCTAATTATTTGATTTGGAGCAAAATCAGTGCCCTATCGCCCTTCGCCTCACATGGTGTGTGAGTGATGGCATATGGTTGCATTTGCAATAGATGCAAGTAAGTAGACCAGCCATTTAATGTATAAGGACACTAATAAAAAAGATGATCCCTTGTCTCCACTTCTCTCTTACATAGGCTACAAGATTCATCAACCATAATGCCCTTACATATCAATCGCATTTTTGTATGCAATTTATCTTTCCTCATTAACCAGTTAAAGAAATTTATTTTCAATGGAAGTCTCGGCTTTCATAAGATGCGCCCTTCAATATCTTTAATACTAGATTCCTTCATAATGTTATACATTGAGTGCACAGAGAACACCCTAGACTTTGTCCATCGCCACCAAATATGTTTGTTTCCTTCACCAATTTGTATGCCTTTCATATCCTTAAGAAAACTCTGAACAACTGTTTGGGACACATTATTATTTACAACAATTGCCCAACCACTAAATGAACCATCTTCCCATCTAGCAAGTTGGGATAATGTGGCATTTGGATTTTGCACTATGCTGAAAAATTTACAACAATTGCACAATTGCCCAACAACAATTGCCCAAGAGCCCAATCTAGCATCATTATGAGGACGAATGTCTAGAACACCCAGACCCTCATTCTCTCTTTTCATTGTAGCCACTTTGAAAAAAATTATATATGACAAATATTTCTGCTTGTTTTGTTTTGTCTCTTGGTAGCCAATAACCATAGATTTAAAAAAAACGCAAGGAAATAGATCAAAGTAAAAAATAATGTAGATTAACTTTAAAGATGCAACTCGATATCAAAGCCCACTAACGATGGATTTGATATTTTTTAAAAATTATCTAGCCCACTTGATTGGAGGATATGGTTTCATGCTCATTAAAATTTTAAAAATAAGTTGTAATGTATTATTCTAAACGGAGTTTATATTTTATAACGAGTTATCATATAGTTAAAGTGATTAAAACCAAGTTATCATACATAGAAGGTTATTGTCATATAATTTGAGCTTAGGATCAAGGTTTGAGGTTTTAGTTTTAAATATTATGTTCTATATTGTAACATATGGTCAATACTCATTAAATTTTTTTAAAAAAATTATCCTGTATAACATAATATATACATACACATCAAAACAGGAATCGAATCTCCTTTTATCCTAATTGGAGCTTATCTTTCATATCTGTAAGTTCTCATGATTAGAGTAATTAAATTCTAAGTGAGAGATTGTAAATTCAATATTCATCTAATTAATATAATATAACTTATTATATCATATATAATATAATATATACACACATCCAAACATTGATACGTCTCTATTTTAAAATTATGTAAATAAATTATTCTAAATGGTGTTTTTTTTCCTTATATATAACAAGTCGCCGGTATATAATATGATATATTATACATATCAAAACTATTGATTTATATGATGTTTCAAGCACTCTGCGACCTCTCATGCTGATCCGAATCGGCCAAGTAGAGTTCGCCGTCGCCGCCTCCGCCGAGGAGATCGCATTTTCCGACCTCCGCTCACCCTGGCGAAGTTACTCTTTCAGCGCACACTCCGATGTCGTGTTCCCCCCTGCAGCGCTCGCGCGGCCTCTACTGGAAGCAGCTCCGCAGGCTCCACCTTGCGCCCTGATACCAAGATTGTGGGTGCAACAGTGTAAGGATCAAAGACACATAAAATGCAAAGGAACAATCAACACAAGAGTTTTCTGGAGAAGCAGAATGATCATCTAAAAGAATGTTCAGTCATTCCCCTATTTTGTAAAGTGCATTAATGTATATGAAAAAGAAAGTTCAAGTGTTTTGGGAGATCAAGCGATTGGGGACAACATAACAGTCAACCAACCGCTATAATAAAAGCAAAGTAAACACATAACATATATCGTATCAGAAATGAGACTAATACAAGTTTAATGAGATTCTGAATTCTACATTCTCCCTCCTAAACTTGTATCTCATTCTTGATCTCATGTAATCCCAGCTTTGTCCGGAATTCTATAAATTTTTGTCTTCTAAGAGCTTTGGTTAGAATATCTGCTCTTTGTTCACTTGTGTTGACATACAAGACTTCCACTTGACCTTTTTCAACACACTCATGCACAAAATGATACCGCGTATCAATATGTTTAGATCGGCTGTGATACACGGGGTTCTTACTTAGAGCAATAGCTGACATATTGTCAACAAAGAGAGGAACTTTTTGTACTGGCTTCCCTAACAATCCAGATAATAATCGTGCCTCTGTTAACAGCAGATTCTCTTCCAATTTACTATAGTTATCATAAATATCGTCGGTGATAGAAAGAAGGGCTATCACTTTAGTAGCTATCACACGTGCACGAGAATAATAGGGTTCTAACAACGTTGCTACCATCCAGTAATAACATTCCACCGCTCGATCACGAGTAAAGGTTAAAGATTTGGTAAGTCCTAAATCCTTCCACCATCTTTAGGAGCAATTGATGATTAAAAATCAAATACATCAATCACAATAAAATATTATTACAAGTGGATGAGTAAAGTTGGTTCAGTAAAGCACATATAAAAAATTAACCGTATTGTTAATTTGTTTGTGAAAAAAATATAAATTAATTAGTTGGACGCCTTACTTGGAAATCTTTCTGAGCTCCTGGATGTGAAGGGATTGGAGTTGATTGTACTCCAACTTTGCAAGCTGCAACAATACATCATCTCTTGCTACCCCCTCCTCGTAGATGGAGATGTATTGTCTGGTGAGGAGCCTTCTAGTTTTTCTAGGCAAGGGTGTGACAAGAACGAGAGACACTTGACTTGCTAAGGGTTCTCGAAGCCCATTGTCTGATAACAAGCTCTTGAGATGGCTTCTCGAGAACACGATGGCTTCATCAAGTATTATCTCACCGTGCGTCCCAAGAGAAGCCGCGTTGTATAAGCTCAGTAGACCCTCAGTGTCATCCTTAAGTGTGGATGAGAAACTTCCTCCATCTTTGAATTTATTAAAAACACCTGAAGAACTAATCATCATATCTCAACATATATATTTATATATATAGAGAGAAGAGTATTTATTATTGATCATACTTGAGGTCATATTATATCCATGTTCTCTCAACAATCGAAACCAGAGAGCTGTTTCATAAAGATCGCAGTCGTCAACGTTGGCATCATAGATCCATTCCAGTGCTTCTTTTACTTCTTTATCAAAGTGATATTTCAATCCAAGAAGTTGGACTGAATCTATCAGGTGCATAGTTTGCGACAGATCATAGGTAATAGCATCCTTGAACAAGCTCCTTACTTGCTCCTTTAGCTCTTCTATTCTTTCCTTCAACTTGTCATCGTTGTAATCCTACCTCATCATCCATCCGTGTACATTAAATGCAGATGCATAAAGACTAAAGAGAGGGCATGCATCCTAGGGTTTAATGACTTACCTGAATATGGTGATCTTTTTGGATGAAGTAGTCACCCCAAACACTCGGGTGAAACTTTATTGAGTCGCGATAACTTACAGACTCGCTGTAGTGCGCAACCACAGTTTGATTCCTAGGCGTGCGTCTTGTGTGCAGATGAGGGAAGCTTGCCACAGTGCTACAATTTGTAGCCTGCCACAACGCCATAGTTGGATTCATATGTGTTATGTCTTGTGCTGACTGCGAGGAAAGCTCGTCACAATGTGGCAATTTATCGTCCATAGAGGATAAATTTTAGTGTTTCTAAATTTAAAAGACATGGAAGTGTCATTAAGGACAAATTATTTGAGCCAGTTTAGTCAACCTCCATGATAACGACGAAGAAAAAACACCTGCGTGCATGATTTGTCCCCTGAAGTCTATCAATGTGACAATTAATCCATCGTCAAAAAAGTCATCAATTTTATTAATTTTTTTCAAAATTATGTCGAATCCACGCAACGTGTATACATTATTATATCATGTAAATAGCGGTTAATTATAAAAATAATATCTTATATGAAAATTTAGAGATAATTTTAAATTAAGTTTACAGAAAACTATATGCTCTTCTGGTTAAAGCAATTAGATTTTTTATATAGAAGGTTGAGGGTTTAATATTTATCAAATTTGAAAAAAAAAGAATAGAGTTTGGATTCAATATTCACTAAAAAATTTCAAATTATTCTACGAATATTTATTGGCGCATGAAAAAAAGACCATAGGACATGGATTTTTATTGAAAAAACATATTTTTCCATATGTATATTATTAAAAATACTTGATTAGATATCAAATCCCACTAAAGAGAGATATGATATATTAAAAAAATTAACCGACACAATGGTTTCATACTCATTAAAATTAAAACAATAAGTTGTATATATATTAATCTAAATAAAGTCTATCTTTTATTACAAGTTGCTATATAGAGTATATCTTTTATAATAATGTGTTATATATTATTCTAAATGGAGTTTATCTTTATAACAAATTTCTATATAGTTTGAGTAATTAGACTCTTGTAATAATTTATCACTTAATCTTTATAATAAGTTTTACTATGATTAGAATTATTGGGCTGAAGATAGTGAATTTAATACTCTTGGACCTAAAACTAAAATTTTAAATTATCATATTATGCATTGGAGATTCTGATTAAATACTTATTAAGATTTTTTAAAAAGTTTTATAATATGTTGTCAAACTACTATTTAGTACTCATAAAATTTAAAAATATATGTATATTATGGTATGAGCGATTGGTTTTTCTAATAATTTATCATATAAATATAATATATATATTTAAATTATCATATTCTACGTTGGAGGTTCTGATTAAATACTTATTAAGATTTTTAAAAAAAGTTTTATAATATGCTGTCGTACCTTTTAAGCAACTAGGCCCTACGATTTAGTACTCGTAAAATTAATATATATATATATATATATATTATGGGTTGAGTACTCATTACGATTTATTTAAAAATATTATAACAAGTTGCCACAGATGGTCTGAGCGATTGATTTTTCTAATTGAGCTTATCTTTTATAATAATTTGTCATATAAATATAATATATGTACACATCAAAACATTGAACATATCTATATATAAACAAATCATTCTAAATCCGTTTATTTTTCTATAACAAGTTGTCATATACACGTTTTAAAAGGAGCGAGAAAAAATTGGCGAAGAATATTAGCCACACGAAAGGCTGACAAAGAAGATTTATAAGTTTGGTTTTAGTTTTAGTCAAACGATGATTTATAAGCTTTATTTTTAATTATACTTTATACTTGAATAAAGATAAGATTTATAAATCAATCTCTAATTCTTTCGTAAGTATTTTAAAAATCTTTTATGGGAGAAGGACATGCTCTTATTTTTTTAAAAAATAAATATATATACGTAGAATGAATGCATTTTTTATTCATAAATATAAATAAATAAATTGTATATTATAAAAATATTTCGTGCTTGCTTTGTTTGTGGTTAGCCATAGATTAAAAAAAGGTAAGGAAATGGTTCAAAATAAAAAAAATGTAAATTAAGTTTAGAGATGCGACCATATGTATATTTTAAGAATACTTAATTAGATATCAAAGATCATGCGTTTTCTCAACATATTGATAAAAATATATGTTTGTATATGTCGTTAGCTGTACTATCACAAAGACCCACACAGAACGCTCTTCCTGGCAAGCTATTGCAGCGAGCCGAGCCGGCTTACCGTGCTTGCACAAGGTACTTTGCCCTTCATTAGCTTGGCCCAACATGAATTGTCCTTGTTTTGAAAAAAGTTCTTCCTATTATTCTCATATTCAGTATCTTCTAAGTTTCAGGAGCGAATGTGAGAGCTCTTATATTCCAACATCATCATTCTTGGATTGCCCGTAAACCCCCATCATCTAAATTATAGTTTTAAGAAGAAAAAAAATTAAATTAATTTTTTCGGTCCGGTTCAACTGAACCGGCCAGCTGGCCGGTCCGAGTGAACCGGTCCAACCCGGTCCGAAGGGGTCCACGCGAGCAAGAAGAGCCGCGGGCTCTTCCCACTCGCGAGGCGCCCCTCCCATCTTCCCCTTCTTCTTCCCTGGGTGGTAGCGGTGGACGAGTCGGACTCTGGAACGTCTGAGGTATCGTCCTCCGAGTGTCGAGCTCCCCAGCTGGAGAACCACCGGCAACAGAGCCTGATGACGATGCCACACTGCCCTGTCGGTCTCTGTAATCACCCCGGCCTCGCTGTGAACCGGAATGTTTTCTCTTGTGCCCCTCTCTACGTCCGCGCGTAGCTAAAATCATCCGCTCCGCCATCAGGGCCTTATCAATAACCTTCTGGAACCCAGAATAGTCCAGAAGACCTACCCTAGACTGAAAGTGATCATCCAAACCCTGAATGAAGCGAAGGCGACGAAACTTCTCCGATGGAATCACCTCGGGCACAAATGAGGCTAACCGGTTAAAGTCTGCAGCATACTCCGCAACCAGTCTACCTCTCTGTGCACACTGTAGAAACTCTTGAATCTTCAGCTCGTACTGCATCTCAGTATAGAATCGCTCATGAAACTCCTCCTGGAAACTAGCCCAAGTCAGCGGCCCAGTAATACGGCCCTCGAGCTGCTCTCGCCATATCTCCGCATCTCCCTCCAATAGGTGGAGCGCTACCCCGAGACAGTCTCGATCGGATAACTCTAACTCAGTAGTGACTCGACGAACATTAGTGATCCAAGCTCGGGCTACCTGGGGATCTGAGGATCCAGAGAAAATAATGCAACCCAACTGCCTAGCATCCCGAACCCTGGCGGCCAAAGGTCGCATCGTACGAGTGTCCGCCGTGGAATCCGGCATCGAAGTGACACCTCCCGGCAACGGGATCGGAGCTACTGGTTGAACGAGAGCCCTCGGTCGGACCTCTGGAGGTGTAGCCACGTCCGCCAAACCATCCACCGGTACAGTCTTGGGGGTGCTATCGACTGGAGCAGGCATCGCTAATGGAGCAGGAGCTGGCGGAACAACGGGTGGCACCGTCTGCACCGCAGGTGGCGGAGGAGGTACCTCAACCTGTGGAGCTGGAGTAAAAATGCTGGCCATGGCTGTCGCTATCATATTCAGATTCTCCTGAGCTAAAGGTGCTCCCACAGGTGGTGCAACTGAAACGGTGCGAGCTACTGAACTCCGTGAGGCCCTCGAGGCAGACCGCTCCAGAATCACCGCTGGCAGTGGCCCCGAGGAACCCCTAGCAGTACTCTCCACTGATGCCTGCGCGACAGCCTCTGGTGGGTCCGCAGGTGGACGAGAAGTGGCGCTCATGTGATCCTCTATCTCCACAACCCTTCGGGTCCTTATCCGTCTCCGCGGGTGAAGATTTCGGGTAAGGACTTGCTCCATATTTCTAGTCTAATATGACCATGGAGTGTGTACAGTCCCTTACCCTACCAGTTCCCCGTATATAAGCTATGCATAACCTCGGGAGTGGAGCTCCCAGTATCTAAGCTATGCATCAACCTCGGGAGTAGCGCCTAACGGGACGTCACCGTTTCAACCATCGTCGGTACGCGACGGTCAACCGGGGCATATGGAAAAAGGGAGTGGCGCTCCCAGTGGTGGTGACGTTGCCAAAGGTTCTAACATATCGCATGTATTATCTATGTCCGCATGATAGTTATTTAACACAAGCATAGAAAACAATACAACATGCAGGACATGAATGTAGAACATGTTAGATAAAATAAACTACACTAACATGCATACAATTCAAATCTTATCAAGCATTATGGTTTATCATATTTAAGACATCCAAGAATTATTCCTAAGAAAACCCCTCTAGCTTGCATAAATCCTACCATTGGAGAACCAACGCACCTGGGTTAGCGATCCGGTCTTCAGAATCAACCCGCGTAACAACGAAATACTCCGTCGAACTACTCGGATCACGTACCCGCGATAAATCTTAATTAACACAATTATTTAAAATTAAATTTAATTCCTTTTTCCCTAAAGTAAATCAAATATTAATTTATCAATCTAACCTAATCATTCAAATACTAATTAACCAAAATTCCATTTTACAATTTAAATTAACTTAGTTAAGCTTAGATAAATTCTATCAAATTTATCCATTTAAACCCCTCATCTAGCCCAAGTCACCTAAGGGCCCAAATAACACTCATCAATACTTAATTAGATCAATTAAACATTAATTAGCTATTTAAATCACCTAATCATACTCATGAAAAGTTAAATTATTTTTATTGTTATTATTATTATTTTATTATTATTTTGACTGGTCAACGGTCAACAGTTGACCCGGTCAATGCGGTGGACCCTGTGAACACGGTGGACCCGGTCAACGCTGTTGACCCGGCCATCGTGGTGGACTCGGTCAACGCTGTTGACCCGGCCAACGCGGTGGACCCAATCACTATTCGTTCGGCTTAACTTGAGTCTGACCCAAGCCTAGCCAGTTCGGTTCGATCGAGTCAGCTCCAACCCATCTAAATCCGAGTCCGACTCGAGTTCCGTTCAAATTAATTTGGTTCGACTCAGGTTCAATTTAATTTATTCAGCTCACCTCAACTACACTCAACCCGAACCCAAACTTAACTCGAATTCAACCCAACTAACTCCAATCTCGTTCAACTCAACCCATTCACTAACTCTACTCAATTAAATCATAAATTTTTACTTAACTACATTTATCATGCTTAATTAATCCACTAAGCTTGGTTAATTAACACTAAGCATGTTTAAATTAATCTAAGCATTTTAACAACACTAATTTATCCTAAACGGTTTAATTACAACTAAACATGCTTAAATAAATCACTAATCGTGATTAGGAAAAAATAAAGCTACCTTAGCCGAAATCACTATTCATCGTCGGAAACACTATTCACCACCGGAATAGTAGCACCGTCGCCGGAACCCTAGCCACCACCTCGCCAGAGCTCGCGAAATCAGCGGCAAACTTGACGGCGAACTCCGCAAGCCTACGCACGCGTGGGAACCGACGACTACCTACGCAAAATCCGGCCATCAACACCTAAAATCCATCTTTTGGGTGGCGTCGCCGGCGAACTCTAGGGCAAGTTCGCCGGAGGGCGAAATCGCCCAATAACAGAGGGGAAACGGAGCCGCTCACCTTGCGAACGAGCGGGGAAGGAAGGGAGGAAACCACGACCGGCGAGGCGGGCGGATCCGTGGCTCCACCACTCGCCGGGATGCTGTGATCGAACGAGCAGCGGCGGCGGAAATCGCCGCCTGCTGCAGGGGCGTTGAGGGTCGACAGCAGCTCGCGGGGGCGCGGCGGGGGTGAGCGTCTCCAACCGCAGCTGGGGAGACGACGCGCCGGCGACCTGGGCGCGAGATGGTGGCGGACGATCGCTGCAATCGCAGCGAACGAACAGGGCGGCAGCAGGCAGGGGAATGGCGCGCGGCGATGGCAGGCCTCCGCTAAGGTCTCTTCCTCGCGGCGGAGAGGAGAGGGCAGCGCCGGATTGCGGTCGGCAGCCAGCGGCAGGCGGTGGAGGAGAGGAGCTCCTCTGCTCTGCTGCGGACGGAAGCGATTTTCGCAATGGGGAGAAAACAGGGGAATGGGTCGCGCGGCAGCCGCAGAGCACTCCTCATCTCCATCGAGTTCTCCTCGTCGCGGCGGAGCTCCATGGACGGCGAACAAATGAAGGCGGAAGGCGGGCGGGGGACAGTAGGCGCCGACGAGATGGAAGGGGCGCGGACGGGGGCTGCTCTCGCTAAGAAGGAAGCGCAGCAGGAAGGAGGGAAGGTTGACCTCCGCCGAGCTCTTCTCGACACGGAGGAGGGAGACGGTCGGCGAGCGGCGGCGCTGACGAGCTGGAGCAGCGCCGGCGCTGCTGCGGTTGCGGGCGGTCGCGAGGGAGCAGAAGAAGAAAAGGAAGAAGAAGGAGAAGAAGGGAAGAAGAAGGGGAAGCAGGGACAGAACTCAGGCGGGACCGAGCCGAGTAGCCTCGTGTTATCATTGTGGCCAGCGAGGGCACATCCGCCCCAACTGCCCACAGAGGAGACAGCTGGGAGGTTTTCAGCCGCCCGCAGCGCGTTCTGCAGCTGTCGGACGTGGTCGCCCTTTTGGTCCGATTCCACCCGCTGCTTCTGCATTATCGGTAGTGAGAGGACCTGCTCCCCCACCTGGCCAGCCTTCTCAGAGGCCGCCGCAGCGTACACAGACTCGCATCTTCGCACTGGACAGCGTGGATGCGCAGGTCAACCCAGACGTGGTTACTGGTAATCCCTCGTCTAGCAACACTCCTTGAGATACTTTATTTTGGTCTAGTTTTTGTGTAAATAGATATGATATTTTGATGGGATGGTGGTATTTTATCGTTTAAAGGAATTATCCCCAATGTAACATATGTATTTTGTTGGTAATAAATATTAACCAGGACGTATGCGGTTGTTCGACTCATGGGCACGAATACTTATAGATACTGGATCACATCGGTCATTCATCAGCTCCGAGTATGCCGGACGAGCCGATCGACCTTTGGAGCCATTAGAGTCCGAGCTTGTCATCTCTACACCTTTGGGCGAGCAGATTGTTCGAGATCAGGTGTATCGGGCTTGCCCTATTATCGTACAGGGTGTCACGTTGGAAGCAGATTTGATTCCATTGGAGATGACCGACTTTGATGTGATTCTCGGTATGGATTGGCTGACGCCACACGGAGCACTCGTGAATTGCTTCACGAAGTCGGTGTCCTTCGCGGGATTGGGGCCACCAGAGATTATTTTTGAGGGGGATCGACGGGTGTTGCCGACTGCCATTATATCTGTTCTTTCGGCGTTGAAGTATATTCAGAAAGGATGTCAGTGTTTTCTAGCGCACGTGAGGGACAGTAGACAGACGGATGGCGATATGGCAGACATCCCGGTAGTTCGACAGTTTCCCGACGTATTTCCTCAGGATTTGCCCGGATTACCCCCGGATCGGATGTTGGAGTTTTGTATTGATCTTGCTCTAGGGACGATGCCGATCTCCAGACCCCCGTATCGTATGGCACCGGCTGAGTTAAAAGAACTAAAGGTGCAGCTACAGGACTTGGTGGACAAGGGATTCATTCGACCTAGCGTCTCTCCCTGGGGTGCACCCGTCCTGTTTGTGAAAAAGAAAGATGGGACCATGAGGATGTGTATTGATTACAAACAGCTTAACAAGGTCACCATCAAGAATAAATATCTCCTTCCTCGTATTGATGATTTATTTGATCAGTTGCAGGGTGCTCAGGTATTTTCTAAGATTGATTTGAGATCGGGATACCACCAGCTGCGGATCCGAGATGCCGATATTCCAAAGACAACGTTTCGGACACGGTATGGACATTATGAGTTCTTGGTTATGTCTTTCGGGCTAACTAATGCTCCTGCAGCTTTTATGGACCTGATGAATCGGGTTTTTCGTGAGTATCTGGATAAATGTGTCATTGTATTCATAGATGACATATTGATATACTCGAGGAGTCAGGCGGAGCATACCAGACATCTTCGGTTGGTATTGCAGGTATTGCGGGAGAATCAATTATATGCCAAGTTCTCTAAGTGCGAGTTTTGGTTGACTCAGGTGGGATTTCTGGGCACATAGTTTCAGCAGAGGGTATTCAGGTTGACCCAGTAAAGATTGAGGCGATAACTAAATGGGAGCAACCGAAGAATCCCACCGAGGTTCACAGTTTTCTGGGATTAGTTGGGTATTATCGGCGCTTTGTTCAGGATTTCTCTCGTATTGCAGCACCGATGACCAGGCTGACCCGAAAGGACAGTAAGTTCCAGTGGAGCTCAGGATGCGAGCAGAGTTTTCAGGAGCTCAAGACTCGCCTGACTACTGCACCGGTACTCACTCTTCCGGTCAGTGGTGTGGAGTATGTGGTATTCAGCGATGCATCTAGACAAGGATTGGGATGTGTGTTGATGCAGTGTGGTCGAGTAATTGCATACGCTTCTCGACAGCTGAAAAAGCACGAGGAGAATTATCCGACCCATGATTTGGAGTTGGCAGCGATTGTCTTGGCGCTTAAGATATGGCGACACTATCTATTTGGCGAGAAATGTCATATCTTTACAGATCATAAGAGCTTGCAGTATTTACTGACTCAGAGGGAGTTAAATCTTAGACAGCGCCGCTGGTTAGAGTTGATTAAGGATTACGATCTAATTATTGATTATCACCCGGGGAAGGCCAATGTAGTGGCCGATGCACTGAGTAGGAAATCATCTGCCACCTTGGCCTATATTCGTACTGCATATGTGCCGTTATTGCACGACCTGAGGGCTCTGGGCACTGAGTTGCAGTGTGGCTCACAGGGTGAGTTATTAGCACAGTTCATAGTGCGTCCTTCCTTATCAGATCGATTGGCTGAGTTACAGAAGACAGACCCAGAATTGAGCAGAATGATTCAAAAGGTACAGACAGGTGAAGGACAAGATTTTAGACTTCGAGATGATGGTATATTGGTATTACGGGATAGGGTATGTGTACCTCAGGATGAGGGCTTACGACGACAGATCTTGGAGGAGGCACATAGTTCAACTTATGCTATGCACCCGGGTAGTACAAAGATGTATCGTACTATCCGACAGACTTACTGGTGGTCAGGCATGAAGCGGGATATCGCTGAGTTCGTAGCTCGATGTTTAGTGTGCCAGCAGGTGAAAGCCGAGCATCAGAAGCCGGCAGGCACGCTACAGCCTCTTCCGATACCAGAGTGGAAGTGGGAGCATATTACGATGGACTTCGTAGTAGGGTTGCCACGTACCCAGCGGCACCACGATGCTATTTGGGTGATTATTGATCGACTGACGAAGTCGGCCCACTTTCTACCAGTTGACATTACTTACTCCATGGAGCGGTTGGCCAGATTGTACATTAGCGAGATTGTCCGACTCCACGGGGTGCCAGTGTCTATTATTTCGGATAGAGATCCGAGATTCACTTCGCGGTTTTGGCCGAAGTTTCAGAGGGAGCTTGGTACATCTTTGAGATTTAGTACGGCATTCCATCCGCAGACAGATGGGCAGTCAGAGCGTACTATTCAGACTCTAGAGGATATGCTCAGAGCGGTGGTGTTAGAGTTTACTGGCGGATGGGATTCTTATCTTCCTTTGGTAGAGTTTGCGTATAATAACAGCTACCAGGCTAGCATTGGTATGGCTCCCTATGAGGCTTTATATGGCAGACAGTGTAGAACCCCATTGTGTTGGGGTGAGGTGGGTGAGAGACGCTTGACCGGCACGGAGTTGATTGATGAAACCGTGAGCATAGTCAAGGTCATTCGGGATAGACTGAAGACGGCACAGGATCGACAGAAGAGTTACGCAGATAATCGTCGCAGGCCCCTAGAGTTTACTGTGGGAGATATGGTTTTCCTGAAAGTCTCTCCATGAAAGGGTATTCTTCGGTTTCAGAAGAAAGGGAAGTTACATCCCAGATATATTGGACCCTTCCAGATCCTGGAGAGAGTAGGGCCAGTGGCGTATCGTCTAGAGCTACCTGCCGATCTGGAGCGTATTCATAACGTATTCCATGTTTCGATGCTCCGGAAATATATGTCAAATCCATCCCATGTTCTCATGGCACCACCTGTTCAGTTGAGAAAAAACTTAAGCTACGGAGTGCAGCCCGTTGAGATTATTGATCGGCAAGAGAAGATACTTCGAGGAAAGTCTATCTCCTTAGTAAAAATCATATGGAGGAATGCTGAGGTCGAGGAGGTTACTTGGGAGACTGAGGCCCATATGCGAGCCCAGTATCCCCACTTGTTTGAGTAATGTTAGTTGAGAGCAATGTAGAAAGAATTGTAAATTTTTTTTTCCTTCTGTACTTTATTTTAATTTTTGGGGACCAAAAATTTTAAGGGGGGGAGAACTTGTAAACCCCTGCTTGTAAAAAAAGAAAAAAAAAAGAAAAGGGAAGAAGGATGTGTTTGAAAAAAAAAAAAAAAAAAGAGAGGGGGAAAGAGGAAAAGGGCAGGGCACTGTACGCGTGCCCTCTTCCTCGCCCACCCCGTGCTCCCCACCTTCGCTCTCCCGCCGATAGCCTTCGCCCACGCCTTCTCCTCACCGTCGACGATCATTCCCATCTCTTCTCCTCTCCTCTCAATCTTCCTCACCCACCGGCCACCGGAGCACGACGCCGTCGCCGTCGCCTCTTCCCATCGTCGGTGCCTTCAACATCGCCTCTTCCTCTTCCCACGGACGCCCGCAGCTGATTTGCCGGCGTCTCCTCCTCCACGCGCAGCCATCTTCTCCGAGCGACGAAGGAGAGGGTGCACACTCGTCGGCACGCCCTTCGCCGCGACCCATCGCCCCTCGCCTCGCCGCTGCCGGAGTTCGCAGCAGAAGGGGCTGCTTCCCCTGCTCGCGGGCGGAAACAGAGCCACGAGCAGAGGGTTTCGATCGCGCGCCCACGCCTCGCCACCGCACCTCCTCCTCGCCCGTCGCCGCTGTCCATCTGCCGGCGACCGTCCTCCGTCCCCATCTGGTGCACGCGTGTCACGCCCCGACCCAACCGTCGGCCACGTGGCAACCGCCGTATGAGCCCGACAGACCCATACAAGGCATCAAGTGATACATACCGTTCATATACATCGTTTATGCAGCGGAATATACAATTAAATTATCTAACTCAAAATTTCTAACACAGTCCCGATAAACCTACTACAATTCTAGGAAAAAGACAACGATAAATAAATAAAAATATAAACCCGTCGACGGACTCATCTTCATCGAATAACTCGGGCAGTCATCTAATACACCTGCACACACGGGGAAAAGTGGTGTGCTCAGCCTTGCGGCCTAGTGCGAAATTACGGCTCTACCGAATAAAGAAATCAAAGGCTAGGAGGAGTATTCTAGGATGTCTTTGGTGGTTAATCATCATCTTTCATGCCATATAATTTAAACAATTCATATTGAGATAGACAGCATAAATAAATAAATAAGTAAACAAAGGTGTACATGCCACTATATGTCACCTAAGTTAAGCCTAGTGTCAACATCAACAGTCTGTCCCCATTTGATTTGTATAAATCAATTTATGGGGAGCAACAAACATCGTAAATACAATTCCGATGTATAATTCACTAGATGTCACCTACGTGATATCTAGTGTCCACGTCAACAGTCTGTCACCTACATCGTGACGAGACTTTAAGGTTTCATAAACTCGGGCTGCCAGCCTACGCTTAGTGACTACCCTAGCTAAGAGTATCAGTAAGCCCATCAGTGCCTTTCTGTCTCTGTCTCTACCTATGCCCACTGCACTGATGTTGGCAGAGAGGACGGATGACCCAGAGTCCCTCTCCTGTTGTTTCACTAGTCGCCAACCATGCCTCCCCTAGCGAAACCGTCGTGCCCTTACATCCTCCCCGGATACCGTAGGGGTCACGACACCCATGTAGTACTACACACTGCCCGTAGACAGGGTCACCTCTCTTAAATATCATCGGCCACGGCTAGCCGGAATAACCACCCTAGGATCCGGACTACTCATCCGATCGTCTGCAGACGTCAAGGGTGATAGCCGTGCGGTCTACGGATCCACTGTCCAAGGCGTCGCATGTGGAATCACCTTCCCAGTCCAATAGCCGTCGACCCTTATCGAGATTGGCGCACATCCGCACGATGGGCTGTGGCCCTCGACTTCGTCGGTGCCAAGTCCATGGTAGGGTTCATCCTAGCTAACCATCTCAGGACTATCACGAGGCCGCCTACAACGACACTCGTGCGGGTGAAGATTTCGGGTAATGACTTGCTCCATATTTCCAGTCTAACATGACCATGGAGTTTGTACAGTCTCTTACCCTACCAGCTCCCAGTATATAAGCTATGCATAACGTCGGGAGTGGTGCTCCCAGTGCTCCGCTATACATCAACCTCGGGAGTGGCGCCTCACGGGACGTCACCGTTTGACCACCGTCGGAACGCGGCGGTCAACCGGGGCATATGGAAAAAGGCCCCATTTTCTGTCTAAGTGGCGGTGACATCGCCAAAGGTTCTAACATGTCGTTATTTACTATCAATGTCTGCATGGTAGGTATGCTAGCATAGCATAGAAACACAATGAAATAATATTTAACATGCTTGACATGATACTACGACATATTAGAAACTTAATAAGAAAATCATAGTATATCATGCATGTTAAGTAAATTAAACTAACATGCAAATCAGAGTATATCCTACATGTCAGATAGAAACAACTAAACTAACATGCAGGCAAGTCAAATCTTATCAAGCATTATGTTTTAACATATTTAAGACATCCAAGAATTGTTCCTAAGAAAACCCCAGCGGGAATTCCCTAGCTTGAATAAATCCTACCATCGGAGAACCAACGCACCTTGGATAGCGATCTGCTTCTAGGAACCAAGTCGCGCGGAGAATATCACCCGCCGAGCTTCTCGGATCGCGTACCCAAAATAATCCTATTTAATAAAATTTATTTAAAATAGATTTAATTTATTTCCCTTAAGATAAATAAATTAAAATCTATCAATTAAATAATTTATTACATTAAATTAATCCTATGTATGTTTAGGATTAATCTCACCTAATGAATTATGAATTTATCATATTTTTGCATTTTTATCTAATAACTTCAATGAATTTTTATTCAATTTCTACTCATCAAACTCACCCATAACTTGGCCCAAGTCATCCAGGAGCTCAAGTAGAACCCATAGAAATTTTTATTATTTTTTTGATTTTTTTAATATTTTAATATTATTTTATTATTTTAATATTATTTTATTATTTTATATTTTTCTGACCCGGTCAACGGTCAACGTTGACTGGTCAACGGTCAACGGTCAACGTTGACTGGTCAACGCTGACTGGGTCAGCAGTGGGCCCGGTCAACGCTGACTGGGTCAGCGGTGGGCCCGGTCAATGCTGACTGGGTCCGCTGTTGACTCGGTCAACGGTTCGAGCTACTGTTCACCCGGTTCGGTTCGGTTCGGTTCGATTTGGTTCGGTTCGGGTCTGGTTCAGCTAAATTAAATTCAATCTAATTTGACTCGAGCTCGAACCAGGTTCAACTTATTTGATTCGGCTCACCCAACCCAACTTGACTCGAACCCAAACTTAACTCAAACCCAACCGATTTAACCCCACTTGATTCGACTCATTCACTAACCTCACTTAATTAAATCACTAACATTGTTTAACTAACACTAATCATGCAACTTAACTTAACCCGAACCCAAGTCCGACCCAAACTCAACCAACTCGTTCAGCTCAACCAATTACTTAACTCATTAATTACTCAACTTAATTAATTCATTAACTAAACTTATATTAATCTAACTAAACATTAATCATGCTTAGTTAACAATAACCATATCATAAATCTATTTTATACTAAGCATACTTAATTTTTAATTAACCATGCTTAATTAGTCCTTAAGCATGATTAAGGAAGAGGGCGAGGGCATGGGTACCTATACTCGTCCGCTTCCTCCTTCGACGCCGGTGATGGAGCTCCTCCGGCTTCGGCGAGCTCGACCCAGCCCCGGAGACGACTCTCCGGCTCCGGCGAAGGTCTGCCGAGGTGTCCCGCGAGCAGCGGCGGCGCCAACGGCGACGAGGGCGGCGAAGGCGAGCTCGCTCCCGCTTCGGAGGCGATCGACGAGGGGCGACACTTCGGCGAGCCCTCCTTGGTCTCGCAGCCAACGGATGGGGGATGGAGGAAGGTTGCCGACGAGAGGACGTCGACGATGGGCGATGAGGAGCTGCGGCGGCGAGGGATCGCCGCTCGGGGCATGCGAGCAAACGTTTCTGCTCGCGGCCCTGTTTTCCGCCCGCAAGCAGGGGAAAGGTCGGGGAAGAAGGGGGGAGACGCGCGGCTGCAGGGGACCTCCGCCGAGCTCCCCTCGTCGTGGCGGAAATGGGCAGCGGCGAGGAGGCTACGGACGGCGGATGCGAAGGGCGAGCGGCGACGATCTGCGGAGGCTCTGCTGCGGGTGGTCGCGGCAACGAGGGAGCTGTCGCCGAGCTCCCCTTTCCGCAGGGAGTGTGCGCCGGGGGTGGATGAAGGCAGGCCGACGCCGACGGACGGCGGGCAGCGGCCGACGACGAAATGCTAGGCGTCGGCGCTGCTTCGCTGCGATGGAAGAGGGCGGCGAACAGCGACTGCCCTTTGCGAAGGGGGAGAAGGCCGGAGAAAGGGCAGATGCAGGGGAGAGGTCGCGCGGCAGCAACAGAGCTCCGTCGAGCTCTCCTCGTCACGGTGGGAAGGAACGAGTTGCGACGGCGGCTGCGAACGGCCGGCGGTGGGCGCGGAGGAAATGTGATGGGCAGCTGCAACCACTCCCACGAAGGGGAGGAAGCAGGGGACGGGAGAGGGGCGCAGCAGCACCGCTGCGCTCTCCTTGCCGCGGTGCCGGCGATGAACGGCGGACGGCGAACGCGGCGGGAAGGCACCGACGTTCGCTCCGCTGTGGTGGAGAAGGGCGGCGTCGCGAGCTCGAAGAAGAAGGAGGAGGAGAAGACGAAGGAGAAAAAGAAGGAGAAGAAGAAGGAGAAGAGGAAGAGGAGGGGCGCCTCGCGAGTGGGAAGAGCCCGCGGCTCTTCTCGCTCGCGTCGACCCCTTCGGACCGGGTCAGCCGGTTCACTCGGACCGGCCAGCTGGCCGGTTCAGTTGAACCGGACCGAAATTTAATTTTTTTTTTTTTTTTTTTTCCTAAAATTATAATTTAGAAGATGGGGGTTTACAAGTACTCCCCCTCTTAAAAATTTTTGGTCCACCAAAAATAAACACAATCGGGGATCCCTTCCTCGAATCATGATCGATAATAATTAAATAGCCTCTTTATATTCTCTTTAAGCAATAACTCCCTTCTAAAGTGATACTACTTTAGTTATCATAAACTCATTGGTACTAAGATACGATGTCTGCAATTTATGATAGCTCATCTAAATGACCCACGTGACAACATAGCATATATCATGATATAGCGATTCACTTTAGTTGTCACTACACTGTGGATCATTGTAGTCACATCTGGATTTTCATGAGCATCCATATTATTCAACAACAAGATGCGTATCCTAGTACGTGGTAGGAAGCAATTTGCTTAGTAGAGTGTCAAACAATTGCTTAGTATGAGAGTGGTCTACTAGAGGTACTGTCTCGATCTTAGATGAGTAGATCAAACTTCACCACAATAGATTATTAAAATAAATCAAGGAAATTATTCGTTGGTGAAGCACTAACCCCAATGGGAGAAATACAAGTGGGCAGAAGTTGAAGATATGGCTTTAAATTTTTTTTTCAAGTAGATATACTAGGTAGTCTCTTTTTCACTAGCATAAGGACAACCTTCCGTGGTTCAGGTTGAATCAGGATCAGATATCTCTGAACTAAAATATGGTCATAATGGAGTCACCTCCAGACAGAGGATAATATATAAAAAGATAGGAATGACCACTCATCAAAATGCCCACTAACTTGCTCCGCGTTAGTTTTAAATTCCTTCAACCACTACCTTATGATGCAAGGACAGGTTCCAAAACTTAAAGTGAGCACATGATATTATATAGATAGTTAAATCATAGTCGTAAAGAGGACATCAGTTCTCAATACGAAAATACTGGATAAGTAGTAGCGGTTAAGGCTTTGATATTTAGATCTAAAGATTTGTATTCGAACATCAATGATATCTCTTTTTATCCAAATGCTCAAACTATGATAGTTTGTTCTATGTCGGATAGCAAGAACTTGATTGTATGGCCACCGAAATATATATAACAAAAATATAGGCCAAATGAAATCCGAAACTAAATTTTTTATAGTGCTAAATCACAACTGCACTGAGATTGACACTGTAGTGTTAGATCACGTACGATGTAGAGATATTGTGCATACGATGATATTATTATGATAACGTGCAATTGGATTGATTGCTAGCACGAAGTAAGCTTTAGTCAAAGCTCAAAATGGAGTAAAAAGATTACATTCAAGTTTGTAGATATAGAAATATCGTAGTTGTACGTAAGCTGCTATGTGCACTAGATACGAGCTGCAGAAGCAGTAACTGAGATAGACAATGTCAACAATACCTTCACCTACTAAGGATATCAACGGGTGCTAGAGGTGCCAAGAAAAACTGTAGCATCCAAAATTTAAAGGAGAAATCGAAAGAAGCACAGAAGCAAAGTTACCCCAAAATCTGCAGGTAGTCGCAATATGAGTTGCAGATATAAAAATGCTGCCAACTGCATTGACTGAATAAGACTGCAGAGAAAGATCGGGTATATATAATGATACTGATGAATGTATCGGAATCTGAGCTGCAAAGATACCAAGTAAAGAACTGAGCTAAACTGTGGGAGCTACCGAAAAAAAAAATGAATAAAGAACTCTACCGACGATGAACATAATTGACTAAGGACATTTGATAAAGGAAGTAGCTCCGCAAAAAGAAATTGCAAACTGCAGAAAACAACTGGAGAAATAACTGCAAAGAAAATTGTAGAAATATTCGACAGAATTTGAAATCAGAAAGGCCACTAAGCAGAATTAAAAGAAGCAGATACAAGAAATCTGCTTGGCTAATAAGTCGGTCGTATATATAGGATATACGAATTAAGCGAAAATTGCTCAAGCTCCAAAAAGAAACTGATAGATGAAGGAAAATAGCAGGAAACAGCTGCATTGAATGCATAGAATGCTGGTACAAAGGAAGATGCACCCAGCTCAGCAAAAAGTAATATGACAGAGTGAACCGCTTGAAGTAGAGTAGAAAGCTTCATGTATAAAATCATGCAAGAGTGCAAGCGGTAAAGCTGAGCGGCAAAAATGAAGCCACAGAAATATAAAAAGTGAGCATCGAAGCTGCAGAAACTAAGAAGATGTAGAAAGTTGTAACATGCACAACTAGAAATGTCATGCAATATACGCCAGCTGAATTTGTGAAATGGAGTTGCAGATAGGGTGTAGAGCTGCAAAAAGAGTATATGTAGAAAGCTACAAATACTATATATAGAGTTGCAAGTGTTGGGGGTTGACACGAATATTATGATTGATGACGGTCAACTTTCATATGCAACTTAATAATCATGATGACGGTCAACTTTCAGATGCAACTTAAAAATCATGATGACGATCAAAAATGATCAACATATACACATAAGATTTATATATATATCAATAATTACTCAAATGAGAGTAATGTCATAGATGATTTCAAATCATTTGATGCAGATTCATCCACAACCAAATTTATGAATCTGGAATGAAGTCCATCTAAGAGATCCGAGTAAGAGTCAAATTTAAACAAAATTAACTCATACGTAAGCCAGCTTAAAATATCGGTAGATCTTTCTTTAAGCTTGGTGATCTTACGTAGATAAATCTGAAATAACTATATGGTCCAGATCTCATATGGACGATCAATATCAATAGTTTTCCAAGATCTAACTGGAATAATTAAATCAAAGATTTGTATGGAAAATTTTCCTGATCAAAATAAAGATGTAAAGTTGTGTATAATTGGAGATAATTTACCTGTATTTATATATCTCCAAACTGATCATGAATATAATCGAAGATTCAAGATTTCAACTTTCTAGAAATCATTTATACCCGATAGTCAATATGATCATAACATCAGATTTCACAATCTGATAAGATAATTATAACCCGTGATATAAGCAAAAGTTAAACGATATCACACGTGCTCAAATATCGTATAATAACACACGCGCTAACTCAGGTAGGAAGGTCCACAAAATGATATGATAATGCACAAATTGTTTAACTAGATTGTAACATATGAATCGATGATAAGACTCATAAATAATCTACAATTTAATAATCCTGATAGATTACCTGATACCTCAGCTATCTAGCATGAGAGTACAGATGTGGGAGTGCATCTGGTGCTTCTATGTCTACAAATCAAACTCAGAAGCACGTGCTCGAATCGGAGCGGATAAAATCGAATATTGATAGATTCATTCAAACTCAGTACCCCAACTGGGTCATGGGATACAAATAGTATGATAAAGATATCGTATGAGATATTTTGATATCAATACTATTAAGATCAAAGTGATGATAGCTACCTATGTTGGTATAAGAGGTGATTGTGATACACCCAACAAGGTAACCTCAATATGATCATGGATAAATTTACTTGATCATTTAGAAATGAAACTTGATCGTAGATTTGAGCATATTGATCTAAGTTTCTATCTCTTCTCCAATGTAGTGGAGATCGTAGCCATATATATTGTCCGGAGATTAATAAATTTATAATCTCGTATATTAAGGCGATTAGCGGTCTAGGAAAAATTTGTCCTAACGAAAATTACTATCGCCGGAGTAAAAACTCCTTACCAAGGAAATATACTACTATATTTCCGACTCGCACTTTATCATATATTATATCGGGACTGTCATCTTAATCCTTAAAACCTCAAACTTAACTTCACCTCCTAAGTTCTCCAAACCTAGGTTCTAATATCACTTTAATGATACCAGTTTAGTGGTTAGGTCTTTAAACCTAGGCTCTGATACCACTTAAGTTGTCACGCCCCGACCCAACCGTCGGCCACGTGGCAACCGCCGTATGAGCCCGACAGACCCATACAAGGCATCAAGTGATACATACCGTTCATATACATCGTTTATGCAGCGGAATATACAATTAAATTATCTAACTCAAAATTTCTAACACAGTCCCGATAAACCTACTACAATTCTAGGAAAAAGACAACGATAAATAAATAAAAATATAAACCCGTCGACGGACTCATCTTCATCGAATAACTCGGGCAGTCATCTAATACACCTGCACACACGGGGAAAAGTGGTGTGCTCAGCCTTGCGGCCTAGTGCGAAATTACGGCTCTACCGAATAAAGAAATCAAAGGCTAGGAGGAGTATTCTAGGATGTCTTTGGTGGTTAATCATCATCTTTCATGCCATATAATTTAAACAATTCATATTGAGATAGACAGCATAAATAAATAAATAAGTAAACAAAGGTGTACATGCCACTATATGTCACCTAAGTTAAGCCTAGTGTCAACATCAACAGTCTGTCCCCATTTGATTTGTATAAATCAATTTATGGGGAGCAACAAACATCGTAAATACAATTCCGATGTATAATTCACTAGATGTCACCTACGTGATATCTAGTGTCCACGTCAACAGTCTGTCACCTACATCGTGACGAGACTTTAAGGTTTCATAAACTCGGGCTGCCAGCCTACGCTTAGTGACTACCCTAGCTAAGAGTATCAGTAAGTCCATCAGTGCCTTTCTGTCTCTGTCTCTACCTATGCCCACTGCACTGATGTTGGCAGAGAGGACGGATGACCCAGAGTCCCTCTCCTGTTGTTTCACTAGTCGCCAACCATGCCTCCCCTAGCGAAACCGTCGTGCCCTTACATCCTCCCCGGATACCGTAGGGGTCACGACACCCATGTAGTACTACACACTGCCCGTAGACAGGGTCACCTCTCTTAAATATCATCGGCCACGGCTAGCCGGAATAACCACCCTAGGATCCGGACTACTCATCCGATCGTCTGCAGACGTCAAGGGTGATAGCCGTGCGGTCTACGGATCCACTGTCCAAGGCGTCGCATGTGGAATCACCTTCCCAGTCCAATAGCCGTCGACCCCTATCGAGATTGGCGCACATCCGCACGATGGGCTGTGGCCCTCGACTTCGTCGGTGCCAAGTCCATGGTAGGGTTCATCCTAGCTAACCATCTCAGGACTATCACGAGGCCGCCTACAACGACACTCGTGCGGGTGAAGATTTCGGGTAATGACTTGCTCCATATTTCCAGTCTAACATGACCATGGAGTTTGTACAGTCTCTTACCCTACCAGCTCCCAGTATATAAGCTATGCATAACGTCGGGAGTGGTGCTCCCAGTGCTCCGCTATACATCAACCTCGGGAGTGGCGCCTCACGGGACGTCACCGTTTGACCACCGTCGGAACGCGGCGGTCAACCGGGGCATATGGAAAAAGGCCCCATTTTCTGTCTAAGTGGCGGTGACATCGCCAAAGGTTCTAACATGTCGTTATTTACTATCAATGTCTGCATGGTAGGTATGCTAGCATAGCATAGAAACACAATGAAATAATATTTAACATGCTTGACATGATACTACGACATATTAGAAACTTAATAAGAAAATCATAGTATATCATGCATGTTAAGTAAATTAAACTAACATGCAAATCAGAGTATATCCTACATGTCAGATAGAAACAACTAAACTAACATGCAGGCAAGTCAAATCTTATCAAGCATTATGTTTTAACATATTTAAGACATCCAAGAATTGTTCCTAAGAAAACCCCAGCGGGAATTCCCTAGCTTGAATAAATCCTACCATCGGAGAACCAACGCACCTTGGATAGCGATCTGCTTCTAGGAACCAAGTCGCGCGGAGAATATCACCCGCCGAGCTTCTCGGATCGCGTACCCAAAATAATCCTATTTAATAAAATTTATTTAAAATAGATTTAATTTATTTCCCTTAAGATAAATAAATTAAAATCTATCAATTAAATAATTTATTACATTAAATTAATCCTATGTATGTTTAGGATTAATCTCACCTAATGAATTATGAATTTATCATATTTTTGCATTTTTATCTAATAACTTCAATGAATTTTTATTCAATTTCTACTCATCAAACTCACCCATAACTTGGCCCAAGTCATCCAGGAGCTCAAGTAGAACCCATAGAAATTTTTATTATTTTTTTGATTTTTTTAATATTTTAATATTATTTTATTATTTTAATATTATTTTATTATTTTATATTTTTCTGACCCGGTCAACGGTCAACGTTGACTGGTCAACGGTCAACGGTCAACGTTGACTGGTCAACGCTGACTGGGTCAGCAGTGGGCCCGGTCAACGCTGACTGGGTCAGCGGTGGGCCCGGTCAACGCTGACTGGGTCAGCGGTGGGCCCGGTCAATGCTGACTGGGTCCGCTGTTGACTCGGTCAACGGTTCGAGCTACTGTTCACCCGGTTCGGTTCGATTCGGTTCGATTTGGTTCGGTTCGGGTCTGGTTCAGCTAAATTAAATTCAATCTAATTTGACTCGAGCTCGAACCAGGTTCAACTTATTTGATTCGGCTCACCCAACCCAACTTGACTCGAACCCAAACTTAACTCAAACCCAACCGATTTAACCCCACTTGATTCGACCCATTCACTAACCTCACTTAATTAAATCACTAACATTGTTTAACTAACACTAATCATGCAACTTAACTTAACCCGAACCCAAGTCCGACCCAAACTCAACCAACTCGTTCAGCTCAACCAATTACTTAACTCATTAATTACTCAACTTAATTAATTCATTAACTAAACTTATATTAATCTAACTAAACATTAATCATGCTTAGTTAACAATAACCATATCATAAATCTATTTTATACTAAGCATACTTAATTTTTAATTAACCATGCTTAATTAGTCCTTAAGCATGATTAAGGAAGAGGGCGAGGGCATGGGTACCTATACTCGTCCGCTTCCTCCTTCGACGCCGGTGATGGAGCTCCTCCGGCTTCGGCGAGCTCGACCCAGCCCCGGAGACGACTCTCCGGCTCCGGCGAAGGTCTGCCGAGGTGTCCCGCGAGCAGCGGCGGCGCCAACGGCGACGAGGGCGGCGAAGGCGAGCTCGCTCCCGCTTCGGAGGCGATCGACGAGGGGCGACACTTCGGCGAGCCCTCCTTGGTCTCGCAGCCAACGGATGGGGGATGGAGGAAGGTTGCCGACGAGAGGACGTCGACGATGGGCGATGAGGAGCTGCGGCGGCGAGGGATCGCCGCTCGGGGCATGCGAGCAAACGTTTCTGCTCGCGGCCCTGTTTTCCGCCCGCAAGCAGGGGAAAGGTAGGGGAAGAAGGGGGGAGACGCGCGGCTGCAGGGGACCTCCGCCGAGCTCCCCTCGTCGTGGCGGAAATGGGCAGCGGCGAGGAGGCTACGGACGGCGGATGCGAAGGGCGAGCGGCGACGATCTGCGGAGGCTCTGCTGCGGGTGGTCGCGGCAACGAGGGAGCTGTCGCCGAGCTCCCCTTTCCGCAGGGAGTGTGCGCCGGGGGTGGATGAAGGCAGGCCGACGCCGACGGACGGCGGGCAGCGGCCGACGACGAAATGCTAGGCGTCGGCGCTGCTTCGCTGCGATGGAAGAGGGCGGCGAACAGCGACTGCCCTTTGCGAAGGGGGAGAAGGCCGGAGAAAGGGCAGATGCAGGGGAGAGGTCGCGCGGCAGCAACAGAGCTCCGTCGAGCTCTCCTCGTCACGGTGGGAAGGAACGAGTTGCGACGGCGGCTGCGAACGGCCGGCGGTGGGCGCGGAGGAAATGTGATGGGCAGCTGCAACCACTCCCACGAAGGGGAGGAAGCAGGGGACGGGAGAGGGGCGCAGCAGCACCGCTGCGCTCTCCTTGCCGCGGTGCCGGCGATGAACGGCGGACGGCGAACGCGGCGGGAAGGCACCGACGTTCGCTCCGCTGTGGTGGAGAAGGGCGGCGTCGCGAGCTCGAAGAAGAAGGAGGAGGAGAAGACGAAGGAGAAAAAGAAGGAGAAGAAGAAGGAGAAGAGGAAGAGGAGGGGCGCCTCGCGAGTGGGAAGAGCCCGCGGCTCTTCTCGCTCGCGTCGACCCCTTCGGACCGGGTCAGCCGGTTCACTCGGACCGGCCAGCTGGCCGGTTCAGTTGAACCGGACCGAAATTTAATTTTTTTTTTTTTTTTTTCCTAAAATTATAATTTAGAAGATGGGGGTTTACAACGCGAGCCCACGAGAGCTCGCCGGAGCAGCGCCCCCGCTGTCCTCTTCCCACGCAGCGGCGAGCTCTGCTTCACCGCGCCCATCGCCGCTGCTGTCGTCGCCGCTTCAGAGGACTCCGGCGGACCATCGCGGAAGCCGGAGGACTGCCGTCGGAGCCGAGGCGACCTCGCCGGAGCACCCATCGCCGGCGTCGGAGGAGAAGAAGCGGACGAACAGAGGTAACGCCCGCCTCTGCTCTCGCCCTCTTCTTCGAAGCATTTTTCCTTAATCATGATTAAGGAATATTTAATTATGTTAAGTAAGATTAGTGATTAAATTAAGATGGATTAATTATTTAATTAAGTGAAGTTAAGTAATGGGTTGGGTTGAACCAAATTGAAGTAGATTGGGTTGAATCTGAGTTGGGTTTAGATTCGGGTTGAGTTAATTGGGTGAGTTAAATCAATTAATTGAAATTGGTTCGAGCCTAAGTCAGATCAGATTAGATTGGGCTAGCTGAACCAGATCCAATTAAATTGAGCTGAACCTGAGTTGAGCCAGATTAAATTGATCCGAACCTGAGTTTAGCTAAATAAAATGATTCAAGCCCAAATTGAGCCCAATTAGATTGAATCAAGTCATAATTGAACCAAATTGGATTTAATTGAACCCAAATTAAACCAATTGCACTATTTGAACCCGAATTGAGTCAAATTAATGCAGATTGGGTCAAAATAGAGCAATTTAATCAATTAGAACTAGATTTGATTTATTTTGACTAGGTTGACTGGATTATGAATTGAAATGGGTTGGGCTTTGTGAATAGTGTTGGATTAAACACATTGGATTACTTAAACGGATAGATCGGATTAACCTTAAATAATTTATTTCTATCCTAATTAATTCCAGAAAATTCTAAATAAATTTCATTGCTTTAGGAATATTATCTGTCAGCGATCTACACCGTTATTGAAGGTTTTGGGCTTCTTTTGGATTGGTTTTGGAGCCCAGACATACGATACAGGTGCGTAGGCTCACTATAACATGATCTAATCAAACTAGGGTAAATCTTATTTAGATTTTTATTTGGAGATTCTTGGATGCCTGCCAATTAAATAAATGTTATGCCTATTAAAATACCAAAATACATATGCATGCTATCAATATATGTTTTATTAATTGCTCCACCTGCTTATCTGCTTATCGTTTATTATTTATCTAGCATGCTATGTTTCTCCTACCGCATGTTATTATGTCTTACTGTTATACATCAGACTACACACATAGCTATCATGCGGAGTAGGGGACCACGATAAATCATAAAACATAGTATCGCGACATACACCAGACACTCTAGTATAGAGACAGGTGACATGATACTATCATATTTTAGGAACATCACTGAAATACCCACAGGATGCTATTATGCAGCCTAGATAACATCGCGAACCACCAGTGTTCGGTTAGTGATGTTCACCCCTCCCGAGGCTTCTGATAGCTTAGATACTGGGAGCGGGGCTGAGGGATTGGACCAGTTAACTCCTGGGTCAGATTAGACCAGCACATGGAGTGGTTCCAACCCAGGTTCTTATACCCACACGTGTGCCGCCTCGGCGACACCGTGATAGTCCTGAGATGGCTACCGGGGATAATCCTACTCGACGAGCTAGCAGATATGAGGTCAAGACACCACAACCCATCGTGCGGATGTGCGTCGACTCGGCTAGCATGGATTGCTTTCGAGTTAGAGGGGAGATTCCCTTATGCTTTGGACAGTGGATCCGCAGACCGCACGACTAGCATCCTCGACGTCCTGCAGACGATCGGATGGGTAGTCCGGATCCTAGGGTTATTTTATTTCGGCTAGCCGTGGCCGATGGTTCTTGTGATGGTGACCCTGTCTACGGACAGAGTGTAGTACTACACTGGGGTCGTGCCCCTACGGAGAGGCTGTAAGGGCACGACGGTTTCGCTAGGGGAGGCATAGTCGGCGACTAGCGAGACGAGAGAGAGGGTTATTGGGTCACCCGTCCTCTCCGCCAACATCAGTGCAGCGGGCGTAAGTAGAGACAGTTGACAAAGGCACTGATGGGCTTATGGACGTCTCTGGCCCGGATTCGTCCCTGAGCATACGTTGGCAGCCCGAGACATGTGACACAAGTTAGAGATATGTTTGATGACTTATTTTAGTGACACCGACATATGAGATATAACCTAGGTGACGTCTAGGGATGTACCCATATTTATAACCTAGGTTGACATGTAATTCGACTAGATAAAATTGATATTACGAGGAAAATGATTGTTTGATAACTAATATCATTAAGGCATCCTTGAATGAGTCCTCTAGCTTTTGATTTCGTGCTATAGTTTTGAGCGGTAGCTACGCACTCGGCCGCAAGGCTGAGCACACCTAGTTTAATGTGTGTGCAGGTGCGGCGGTGTCGGTCAGATTTGCAAACGAGGGTTGCGTCATCCGAGGTGCGCTATTGTCCCTGTTCCGGTTCTTTCTTGATTTTAGGACGTAGCCTGTAGTAGATCGTTATCGGGACTGTATCAGGAGACTGTGTTATTTATTTTATTGATATTACTAGTTGTTTATATTGCAAAGATAGATCCTGTTATGCCTTGCATGGGTTGGTGAGCTCATGCAGCGATTGCCACGTGCCCGGCAGGTGGTTCGGGGCGTGACATCCTTCCTTCACATGATCTCGGATAAAATGAAAACGAACGTCAATGTGTTTGCTTCTTTCATGGTTCACTGGGTTCTTTTCTAACTGAATTGTTGACTTGTTGTCAACTTGAATTATGGTTGCACCTAGTTGCTTTAGTTCCATCTTGCTCAATAAATTTTTAAGCCATATTGCATGACATACACACCAAGATACTGCAACATATTCAGCTTCACACGTTGAGAGTGTGAGACCCGTGATTTTTGAATAAGAGCAATAGAGTAATTTTAGTATTTAGAGAGTTTAATCGTAAAAGAAATTCTTTAAAGGACTTATTTGTAAAATCATATGAATTTTTGAAATATGAGATTTTGATTTGAAAATTATACCATCAGATATTATTTTTGATAAGGAATCCAACGGCACAGACGGATCGTGATTTGGACGTCGTTTGATCGGTTAATTAAACAATTAAGATTTAATTAGGATTTAAGATTTTAATTAACAAATAAAAAAATATTTTTTTTCTTTTCCCCGCGTATCGGCGACGGTGAAGGTGACCATTTTTCTCGTCGATGCTCCGGCGAAACCACATCGAATTAGGCTCCCAAATTTTAGCCACAAGTAGATCTCGACCTCCTCTTCATTTTGATACCAAGATGCCTAAATTTGGTATAGAGATGAGGGAGAAATCGCGTGAGAGGCGTCAGCAGCGAGGGTTTCGTCGCCGGAGCTTGCCAGCCTACGCTTAGTGACTACCCTAGCTAAGAGTATCAGTAAGCCCATCAGTGCCTTTCTATCTCTGTCTCTACCTATGCCCGCTGCACTGATGTTGGCAGAGAGGTCGGATGACTCAGAGTCCCTCTCATGTTGTTTCACTAGTCGCCAACCATGCCTCCCCTAGCGAAACCGTCGTGCCCATACATCCTCCCCGGATACCGTAGGGGTCACGACACCCATGTAGTACTACACAACTGCCCGTAGACAGGGTCACCTCTCTTAAATATCATCGGCCACGGCTAGCCGGAATAACCACCCTAGGATCCGGACTACTCATCCGATCGTCTGCAGACGTCAAGGGTGATAGTCGTGTGGTCAACGGATCCACTGTCCAAGGTGTCGCATGTGGAATCACCTTCCCAGTCCAATAGTCGTCGACGTCTATCGAGATTGGCGCACATCCGCACGATGGGCTGTGGCCCTCGACTCCGTCGGTGCTAAGTCCATGGTAGGGTTCATCCTAGCTAACCATCTCAAGACTATCACGAGGCCGCCTACAACGTCACTCGTGCGGGTGAAGATTTTCGAGTAAGGACTTGCTCCATATTTCCAGTCTAACCCGACCATGGAGTTTGTATAGTCTCTTACCCTACCAGCTCCCAGTATATAAGCTATGCATAACGTCGGGAGTGGTGCTCCCAGTGCTCCGCCATGCATCAACCTCGGGAGTCGCGCCTAACGGGACGTCACCGTTTTGACCACCGTCGGGATGCGGCGGTCAACCGGGGCATATGAAAAAGACCCCTTTTTCTGTCTAAGTGGCGGTGACATCGCCAAAGGTTCTAACATGTCGTTATTTACTATCTATGTCTGCATGGTAGGTATGCTAGCATAGCATAGAAATACCATAAAATAATATTTAACATGCTTGACATGATACTACGGCATATTAGAAACTTAATAAAGAAATCATGGTATATCATGCATGTTAAGTAAATTAAACTAACATGCAAACCAGGGTATATCCTACATGTCAGACAGAAACAAACCAAACTAACATGCAAGCAAGTCAAATCTTATCAAGCATTATGTTTTAACATATTTAAGACATCCAAGAATTGTTCCTAAGAAAACCTCAGCGGGTATTCCCTAACTTAAATAAATCCTACCATCGGAGAACCAACGCACCTGGGTTAGCGATCCGGTCTTCAGAATCAACCCGCGTAACAACGAATCACTCCATCGAACTACTCGGATCACGTACCCGCGATAAATCCTAATTAACACAATTATTTAAAATCAAATTTAATTCCTTTTTCCCTAAGGTAAATCAAATATTAATTTATCAATCTAACCTAATCATTCATATACTAATTAACCAAATTTCCATTTTACAATTTAAATTAACTTAGTTAAGCTTAGATAAATTCTATCACATTTATCCATTTAAACCCATCATCTAGCCCAAGTCATCTCAAGGCCCAAATAACACTCATCAATATTTAATTAGATCAATTAAACATTAATTAGCCATTTTAAATCACCTAATCATACTCATGAAAAGTTAAATTATTTTTATTATTTTATTATTATTTGACTGGTCAACGGTCAACAGTTGACCCGGTCAACCCGGTGAACACGGTGGACCCGGTCAACGCTGTTGACCCGGCCATCGCGGTGGACCCGGTCAATGCGGTGGACTCGGTCAACGCTGTTGATCCAACCAACGCGGTGGACCCAGTCACTGTTCATTTGGCTTAACTTGAGTCCGACCCAAGCTTGGCCAGTTCGGTTCGATCGAGTCAACTCCAACTCATCTAAATCCAAGTTCGACTCAGGTTCAATTTAATTGATTCAGCTCACTTCAACTAACTCAACCCGAACCCAAACTTAACTCGAATTCAACCCAACTAACTCCAATCTGGTTCAACTCAACCCATTCACTAACTCTACTTAATTAAATCATTAATTTTTCTTAACTTAATTTATCATGCTTAATTAATCCACTAAGCTTGGTTGATTTACACTAAGCATGTTTAAATTAATCTAAGTATTTTAACAACACTAATTTATCCTAAACATGTTTAATTACAACTAACATGTTTAAAATAAATTACTAATCGTGATTAGGGGAAAGTAAAGCTAACTTAGCCGAAATCACTATTCATCGTCGGAAACACTATTCACCATCGGAATAGTAACACCGTCGCCGGAACCCTAGCCGCCACCTCACCGAGCTCGCGAATTCAGCGGCAAACTTGATGGCGAGCTCCGCAAGCCTACGCACGTATGGGAACCAACAACTACCTGCAAAAAATCCGACCATCAACACCTCAAATCCATCTTTTTGGGTGGCGTCGCCGGCGAACTCTAGGGCAAGTTCGCCGGAGGGTGAATTCGCCCAATAACAGAGGGGAAACAGAGCTCTTACCTCGCTAATGCGTGGGGAAGAAAGGGAGGGAGCTTCGGCCGGCGAGGCGGGCAGAATCGTGGCTCCACCGCTCACCGGTGGTACTGTGTTCGAGCGAGCAGCGGCGGCGGAAATCGCCGCCTGCTGCATTGCCGTCGAGGGTCGACGGGGCATGCGCAGAGGGCGAGTCTGCACCAGCTGCGACGGAGGAGAGGATGCACCGGTGATGTGGGCGCGGGACGGCGAACGAACGGCGGAAGGGAGGCGAACAGCGGACTGCGGCTAAGTGGGTGGCTGCTCTGCTGCGGGTCGAACGAGCAGCGGCGGCAGAAATCGCCGCCTGCCGCATGGGCGTCGGGGGTCGACGCTCGCTCGAAATCGTGCGGAGAGGGCGAGCGTCTCCGACCACAGCTGGGAAGACGACGCACCGACGATCTGGGCGCGGGATGGTAGCAGACGACTGCTGCAATCGCAGCGAATGGAAAATGGTGGCAGCAGGCGGGGGAATGGTGCGCGACGATGGCAGGCCTCTACTGAGGTCCCTTCGTCGCGACGGAGAGGAGAGGGCGGCGCCTGAGTGCGGTCGACAGCCAGCGGCGGGCGGTGGAGGAGAGGAGCTCCTCTGCTCTGCTGCAGACGGAAGCGATTTCCGCAAACAGGGGAATGGGTCGCGCGGCAGCCGCAGAGCACTCCTCATGTCCCCCGAGTTCTCCTCGTCGCGGCGGAGCTCTATGGACGGCGAACAATTAAAGGCGGAAGGCGGGCGGGGAACAGTAGGCGCCGACGAGATGGAAGGGGCGCGGACGGGGGCTGCTCTCGCTAAGAAGGAAGCGCAGTAGGAAGGAGGAAAGGTTGACCTCCGCCGAGCTCTTCTCGACGCGGAGGAGGGAGACGGACGGCGAGCGGCGGCGCTGACGAGGAGGAGCAGCGCCGGCGCTGCTGGGTTGCGGACGGTTGCGAGGAAGAAGAAGAAGAGGAAGAAGAAGGAGAAGAAAGGGAAGAAGAAACGGAAGAAGAGGAAGAGGGGCGCCTCGCGAGGGGGAAGAGCCCGCGGCTCTTCTCGCTCGCGTCGACCCCTTCGGACCTGGTCGGCCGGTTCACTCGGACCGGCCAGCTGGCCGGTTCAGTTGAACCAGACCGAAATTAAATAATTTTTTTTTCCTAAAAATTTAATTTATTAAGGTGGGGGTTTACAGTTTTCCTTGTTATGTGTTAAATATTTATCATGTGGACATAGATAGTAGATAACGACATGTTAGAACCTTTGGCGACGTCACCGCTACTTAGACAGAAAAAGGGGCCTTTCCCATATGCCCCGGTTGACCGCCGCGACCCGACGGAGGTCAAAACAGTGACGTTCCCGCTAGGCACCACTCCCGAGGTTGATGCATAGCTTAGATACTGGGAGCGCCACTCCCGAGGTTATGCATAGCTTATATACTGGGAGCTGGTAGGGTAATAGACTGTACAAACTCCATGGTCATATTAGACTGGAAATGTGGAGCAAGTCCTTACCCGAAATCTTCACCCGCACGAGTATCGTTGTAGGCGGCCTCGTGATAGTCCTGAGATGGTTAGCTAGGATGAACCCTACCATGGACATGGCACCGATGGAGTCAAGGTTGCCACAGCCCATCGTGCGGATGTGCGCCAAATCTTGACAGACGTCGACAGCTATTGGACTGGGAAGGTGATTCCACATGCGACGCCTTGGACAGTGGATCCGTTGACCGCACAGCTATCACCCTTGATGTCTGCAGACGATCGGATGAGTAGTCCGGATCCTAGGGTGGTTATTCCGGCTAACCGTGGCCGATGAGATTTAAGAGAGGTGACCCTGTCTACGGGCAGTGTGTAGTACTACATGGGTGTCGTGGCCCTTACGGAATCCGGGGAGGATGTAAGGGCACGACGGTTTCGCTAGGGGAGGCATGGTTGGCGACTAGTGAAACAAATGGGAGAGGGATTCTGGATCATCCGTCCTCTCTGCCAACATCAGTGCAGCGGGCATAGGTAGAGACTTGATGGGCTTACTGATACCCCCGGCCCGGGTAGTCACTAAGCATAGGCTGACAGCCCGAGTTTATGAAACCTAAAAGTCTCACCATGACGTAGGTGACAGACTACTGATATGGACACTAGACATGACTTAGGTGACATCTAGTGGCATGTACACATGTATTTAATTATTTATTTAATTGTTATGTATGCTGTCTATCTTTATATAAATTGGTTACACGATGTGGCATGAAACATGATGATTAATTACCAAAGACATCCTAGAATACTCCTCGTAGCCTTTGATTTCTTTATTCGGTAGAGCCGTAATTTCGCACTAGGCCGCAAGGCTAAGCACACCACATTTAATGTGTGTGCAGGTTGTTAGATGATTGTCCGATGTATTGATGAAGATGAGGGCTCTCGATGGATATAGTTTTAATTTATTGATGTTATTATTAAATTGTAGTAGGTTTATCGGGACTGTGTTAGGAAATGTTGAGTTAGATAAATTAAATTGTAAATTCCGCTGCATAAACGATGTATATGAATGGTATGTACCACTTGATACCTTGTATGGGTCTGTCGGGCTCATACGGCGGTTGCCACGTGGCCGACAGTAGGTTCGGGGCGTGACAGAGAGCGTCAAGATTGGTTGCTTCTTTGAAAGCCAAGTAAACGTAGTAGCTCCCATAAAGAACACATATCCCGATGTACTTTTCTGATCATCTATGTCTCCGCACCAATCGCTATCGGAGTACCCAACTAGCTTGTAATCTTCTACTTTCGAGTAGAACAATCTGAGTGACATCGTTCCTTGGATATACTATAGGATTCGCTTCAATGCCTTCCAATGTGAATAAACTGGCTTCTCCATGAACTGACTTAGGATGCCGATGCTTAATGAGAGATCCGGCCTTGTGCACGTGAGATAGCGAAGGCTTCCTACCAAACTCCGGTATTTACTCGCATTGACACGTTCTCTTCGGCCATTTGAATTGAGCAGCATGTGAAATGTCACGCCCCGAACCACCTGCCGGGCACGTGGCAATCGCTGCATGAGCTCACCAACCCATGCAAGGCAAAACAGGATCTTATTTATGCAATATAAACAACTAGTAGTATTAATAAAATAAATAATACAGTCTCCTGGTACAGTCCCGATATCGATCTACTACATGCTACGTCCCAAAACAAGAAAGAACTGGAACGGGGACGATAGCGCACCTCGGATGACGCAACATTCGTCTGCAAATCTGACCAACACCGCTATACCTGCACACATATTAAACTCGGTGTGCTCAGCCTTACGGCCGAGTGCGTATTTACCGCTCAAAACGATAGCACGAAATCAAAGGCTAGAGGGCTCATTCAAGGATGCCTTAATGAGATTAGTTATCAAACAACCATTTTCTATGTAATATCAATTTTATCTCGTCAAACTATATGTCAACCTAGGTTATAAATATGTGTACGTCTCTAGATGTCACCTAGGTTATATCTCATAGGTCAGTGTCACTAAAATAAGTCGTCAAACCTAACTCTAACTCATATCGTATATCTCGGGCTGCCACGTATGCTTAAGGATTAGCCCGGGCCCGGGACGTCCTTAAGCCCATCAGTGCCTTTACAGTCTAAGTCTCTACCTGTGCCCGCTGCACTGACATTGGCGGAGAGGACGGGTGACCCAATAACCCTCTCCCTCGGCTCGCTAGTCGCCGACTATGCCTCCCCTAGCGAAACCGTTGTGCCCTTACAGCCTCCCCAGACTCCGTAGGGGTACGACCCCAGTGTAGTACTACACTCTGTTCGTAGACAGGGTCGCCATCACAAGAACCATCGGTCACGGCTAGCCGAAATAAAATAACCCTAGGATCCGGACTACCCATCCGATCGTCTGCAGGACGTCGAAGATGCTAGCCGTGCGGTCCACGGATCCACTGTCTAAGGCATAAGGGAATCTCCCCTCTAACTTAAAAGCAATCCATGCTAACCGAGTCGACGCACATCCGCACGATGGGTTGTGGTGTCTCGACCGCATATCTACTAGCTCGTCGAGTAGGATTATTCCCGGTAGCCATCTCAGGACTATCACGATGTCGCCGAAGCGGCACACGTGTGGGTATAAGAACCTGGGTTGGAACCACTCCATGTGCTGGTCTAATCTGACCCAGGAGTTAATTGGTCCAATCCCTCAGCCCACTCCCAGTATCTAAGCTATCAGAAGCCTCGGGAGGGGTGAACATCACTAACCGAACACTGGTGGTTCGTGATGTTATTCAAGATGCATAATAGCAGCCTGTGGGTAATTTAGTGATGTTCCTAGAATAAAATAGTATCATGTCACCTATCTCTATACTAAAGTGTCTGGTGTATGTCGCGATACTATGTTTTATGGTTTATCGTGGTCCCCTATTCCGCATGATAGCTATGTGTGCAGTCTGCCATATAACATCAATAAATAATAACATGCGATAGGAGAAACATAGCATGTTAAATAAATAATAAACGATAAGCAGATAAGCAGGTGGAACAATTAATAAAACATGTATTTCTAGCATGCATATTTATTTTGGTATTTTAATAGGTATAATATTTATTTAATTGGCAGGCATCCAAGAATCTCCAAAAAAAAATCTAATTAAGATTTACCCTAGCTTGATTAGATCATGTTATAGTGAGCCTATGCACCTCTTTAGTGTGTCGGGCTTCCAAAAGCGATCCAAAAGAAGCCCAAAAACTTTAATCGCGGTATAGATAGCTGACAGATAATATTTTTGAGATAAGAAAATTTATTTAGAATTTTCTAGAATTAATTAAGATAGAAATGATTATTTAATATTAATCTAATCTATCCGTTTAATCGGTCTAATTTGTTTAGCCCAATTCTATTCATAAAGCTCAAGCCCATATTCATTCTCAATCCATATCAATTTGGTCAAAATTGATCAAAATTAGCCAAAGCTAACTTTAATTGAATAAATTGATCAATTTTGATCCAATCTAAATTCATTTGACTCAATTCGGGTTCAAATAGTGTAATAGGTTCAATTCGGATTCAATTAAATCCAATTTGGTTCAAATCTGACTTGATTTAGTCCAATTGAGCTCAATTTAGGCTTAAATCGGGTTATTGGACTCAATTCAGGTTCGGATCACTAAAACTGGTTCGACCCAGGTCCAATTCAATGTAATCTGGTTTAACTTAGATTCGGCCCAATGTAAGTGGATCTGGTTCAGCTAGCCCAATCTAATTTAATCTGACTTGGGCTCGAACCAATTTCAATTAATTGATTCAACTCACCCAACTAACTCACCCAACTAACTCAACCCGAATCTAAACCCAACTCAGATCCAACCCAATCCACTTCAATTTGGTTCAACCCAACTCATTACTTAACTTCACTTAATTAAATAATTAACCCATCTTAATTTAATCACTAATCTTACTTAACTTAATTAAATAAAAATTAATTGTGATTAGGGAAGAAAACCTTCGAACGGCATGGGCAGAGGCGCTCGTCCGCTTCTTCCCTTCCGACGCCGGCGATGGAGCTCCAGCGAGGTCGGCTCGGCTCCGACGGCAGCCCTCCGACTTCCGCGAAGGTCCGCCGAGGTCCTCTCAAGCGGCGGCGACAACAGCAACGATGGGTGCGGCGAAGCGGAGCTCACCGCTGCGTGGGAAGAGGACAGTGGGGGCGCTGCTCCGGCGAGCTCTCGTGGGCTCGCGTGCACCAGATGGGGACAGAGGACGGTCGCCGGCAGATGGACAACAGCTCCTTTAGCTCCTAGATTCTATCCTTCAACTTGTCATCGTTGTACTCTTACCTCATCATCCATATAGATGCGAAAAGACTAAAGAGAGTATATGCATACTTGGGTTTGATTATTTACCTGAACATAGTGATCGTTTTGGATGAAGTAGTCACCCCAAACACTCGGGTGATACTTTATTGACTTGCGACAACTTAAAGACTTCCTGTGGTGCCCATCCATAGTTTGATGATAATTAATCCACCTTAAAAAAGTCATCTATTGCATCTCTTTTTTCAAAATTATGCGAACGAATTATTCTATATTTCCATGATATATATAAATAGCGGTTATTCTGTATTTCCATGCTTATCTTGGGATATAAATGGACAAATTCTAAATGGATAAGCTCTTATAATTTCCTTTCACTTCATTCACTATGCCTCTTTTTCTACTATTAATGATTTAATAGTGTAGGGAAAGGAAGACCATATTGTACTATTGATGATTTATTGGCGTATGGAAAGGATAAAATAGGACAACTATTATCACATAATAAATTATAATTTATTATGTGAGTCTATCTTTTATAATAAGTTGTTATACACTATTCTAAATGGAGTTTATCCAGTAATTAGACTCTTATAATAAATTATCATATCACTAGCATGAAGTTAATCTTTATAATAAATTCGCATATAATTATAATTACTAGGCAAGGTTGTAGGTTTAAAGGTTGTAAGTTTAATATTTATTAAGTTTTTTTAAAATATTTTATAAGTGACTCGATACTAGATAAAATTAAAAAAATATTCTATGTATTCAATTCTTATTAAAAATAAAAAAGAAATTTATAGCAAGTTGTCTTTTGAGTGATTAGTTATTTTAATTAAGCATTATCTTTTATAACAATGCGTCGTCTATAATATAATATATATAAACAAATTATTCTAAATCAGTCTACATGTAAATAAATTATTATAAAATATATGTTTTATTTAAAATATTAAAATAATAAATTATATATGCAGAGAGAGGCGAAGGTGCCGAACCTGATTGAAGTGCTGCCGAGGATTAAAGATGAACCAGAGCTAGATGTTCCCGTTACCATGGATAATGGATAATATAAAGGCCGTAATATTTGTGAGCGCCTGTTCCTGTGGCACTTTGCAGCACATAATTTTGTAGCATTTTGCAGCACATACTTCTCAACTATCCTGAAAATTTTCAGAGGACATGTTCCCTGGTGGCACGGAGGCCTCACCCAATTGTCATCGAATGGGCCATGGTAGAGCTAGCGAGGAACCCTGAGACGGTGGAGAAAGCACAGAGCGAGGTGAGGGGAGCAGTGGAAGGAAAGACCTGCAGAGAAGAAGAGATGGATGCTGCGTACGATCAACTGAAGTACAGCAATTGCGTTATCAAGGAGGCAGTGAGGCTCCATCCACCTTGCGCCCAGATACCAAGATTGTGGGTGCAACAGGACCTGCAGCGTTCTCGGCTACGAGATAAAAGTCTGCACTGGGTTCTTCACCAATGCATGGGAGATCAACGGAGACAAGCCGGAGAGGTTGGCTCGAAGTTGAATCGATTGATTTGAAGGAGCGCAGGATGGAACTGTTGCTCCATCGTCAACGTGGATATGCGTCTGCATATTATTTTAGCTTGAGAGAATAATTTCCTCTTCCTTCGCTATCCTTCACCACCCTCTGATCCTTACATAAATAAATAAACTCATATATAATCGATCTCCCCGTTTGAACGAGCCCATAATTCCGGCAACTTGCTTCTCCCCACATGCAATTTGATCCTTTTTTTTTCCAAGGTCCAAGGTGAAACTTGCTTTGATTAGATCAAATATAATCACACCTCACTCGATAGATAACTACCAGTAGGATGATAATGCACATACCCCACTCAACATTAATTGTAAACTACCGAGCACTTCAACCTCCCTTCCCGGCCTCCAATTACCCAGCATTAATTGTAAACTACCTAGTACTTCCGCCGAGGTCGCCGAGGAGATCACGAAGAACCTGGACCCCAACTTCGCTTCCCGGCCTCCGCTCACCCCGGCGAAGATCCTCTTCTGCGGACACTCCGACCTCCTGTACTCTGCCACATGGAACTCCTCAGCGCCAGGCGCACCCAGTCTTTCGCCTCGATCAGGAAGGAGGAGATGCTTAAGATGATGAGAGACATCTCGACGGAGACGACAGACGCTTAGCAAGAAGCGGTTTCACCTGTCGACGGAGATCAACAGCCGAGCTGTCCTCGGCGAGCTGAGCAAACACACCGAGAGATTTCTTTACGATCGCAGAGTTTTGCATCGCCGATACGTTTCCCTCCCTGCAGCTGCTCGACCTACTAATGGGTCTGAAATTTCGGGATGCAGAGGCTGCGTGGGCAGGCGGACGAGATTCTGGGTAGCATAATCGAGTAACTTGAAGCGAAGATGACGACGAAGAACGGTCAGCACAGGGAGGAGAAGGTGGAAGACCTGGTTGACGTGCTGCTCAGGATTAAAGATGAACCAGAGCTAGATGTGCTGATGGCCATGGATAACATAAAGGCTGTCGTACTTCTGAGTGCGATTGTTCCAATCCTCTTGGATCTACACTCTTCCCTCGGCGGAATCAAACTCCACCTTAAAATTTTATTGTATGCATAATAAGTAGGAGATGTTCCTCGGAGGCACCGAGACCTCACCAGATGTCATCCAATGAGGAATCGTAGGACGGTGGAGAAAGCACAAAACGAGGTGAGGGAAGCAATGGCAGGAAAGAGTTGCATAGAAGAAGAGATTGATGCTGCGTATCCATTGAAGAGACACTGAGGCTTAATCCACCTGCTGCCCAGATACCAAGATTGTGCAACGTGACCTACAAGGTTCTCGGGTACTAGATTGTGCAACGTGACCTGCCAACACTCGAATCTTCGGAGAGGTGAAAAGGTGAAAAGGTGAAGGCTGAGCGACAAGCAACGATGATGTAGGAAGTTTAGATCGGAGAGGTGAAAAGGTGGGACCCAGTTGAGCTAGGGTGTAATAAAGGGTGGGCGAGCGGTTGTAGGCTGGAGAAACGGGTGCGATAGTGCTGGGCATGGGAACAGCACAGCCACAACCTACCTCTGTCATCACCCTTATCATGTACGAGACTTAGCTTAGCACGCGGCACGCATTGTTAGTGTGCAGAGCTTGGCCTGGCACAGCATGCGCGTGCCGCTTGCATGCCGACGTAAGATATCCTCCAACACACGAGAGATAAGGCTTGAGGCCCTGACTAGTTTGGGGAAACTGGCAACCCATTTGAAGGCCTCCTCGGTTGCCTCCTCCCCCGTGCCGACGTAACAAGCGCAGGAAAGTATGCCACATGCGATTGTCCTCGTTGATAATTCCAGATGTTCTTCCACCGTCGGCACGTTGTCGTCGCACCATCTCGCTTCTCTGCTAAAGATTTCATCCGCACCACCTACTCATGCGTACGATGAGTACGAATATAATTACGTGAATATTTTATATTAAAATTTAGAGACCACGAGACTGTGGAGTTTTTCTTAGAATATAAATGGACGATTTCTTTTAATTTCCTTTCACTTCAGTGACTGCGATTGGGCCTCTTCTTTCTACTATTGATCATTTATCAGTGTAAGGAAAATAAGATCATAATACATTGATTTTTATAAACGGGCAACTCTAAATGGATAAGCTCTTCTTCTACTATTGATGATTTATTGGTGTACGGACATTGATTCTTATGGAAAAGAAGAAGGAAAACATATTTTAAAAGGGCAAAGAATATTAGCCACACAAGAGTCTCACAGAACGATGATCTCTGAGTTTAATTTTATTTTAAGTTATAATTTATGCTCAAATACATATTAGATCTACAAATCAACCTCTAATTCTTTCATGAGTTTTATCTAAAAAAATAAGTTAATCATATGTGTGTTTGTGCTGTGCTGACTGCCATCGTCCATAGAGGAGAGATTTTAATATTTCTAAATTTAAAAGACATGGAAGTGTAATGGAGGACAAATGATTTGAGCCAGTTCAGTCAACCTCAATTATAAAGATGAAGAAAAGATATTGGAAGGACACGAGAAGCACGATAGTCCCCTAAAATGAGCTCATCGACAGAATTTTTTTTGCCTATCAACGTGATAATTAATCCAAGCTCGAAAAACGTGATAATTAATCCATCTTCAAAAAGAGTCATCAATTGCATCTCTTTTATCAAAATTACGTCGGCCGCACGCTAGGTGGACAAATTATTCTATATTTCCATGATATATATAGATAGCGGTTAATTATAATAAAATGATGCTTTATATTAAAATTTAGAGACCACCAACGTATGGAGTTTATCTTGGAATACAAATGGACGATCCTAAATCTAAAAGCTCTTTTAATCTACAAGCTCTTCTTCTTCTTCTACTATTGATGCTTTATTAGTGTATGAAAATTATAACAAAAGTAAGACTACCTTACTTTTAGAGCACAATTTCTCGACTCCCCCTCCCTCCTATAGAGACATACCGCTTCCAAAGTTTAGAGGAAGTCCGGCCTGGCACGCACCCGCAGGTGTATCATGCCAGCATTGTGTATTAGTCTGCCGAGCTAACTCCGGGGGAGCATCTTTCCGTCTTTAAAAGCATTGTGAAGAAGACGAAGGAGGAGAAGAGGAAAAGAAAGGAAAGCTAGAGAAAAAGTTATAGAGGGCATGCAACAGGATCATCCATTTGCTCCATCAGCTAATAAAAATATCCCTATATATGGGAATTAGATTTCCTCAGGATACAGGATGGAGAGAAGTACATATGAGATGTGCACACCAAATACAAATATATGTATATAGCAGACATATAAATAGGCTATATATATAGCCAGTCTTCATTTTTCAGGCCTCTCTCTTCTTCAGGGCAATGACTAGGATTGGGAACTTAGCCTTCCCTTTGAGGAGATGCCGCGAGACATTTTTCTCATACCTCGAGAACAAGTCGTCAAGTATGTCTTCTCCGAATTGATGTGCCATGAGCGGCTCTAGCGCTGCCCTAAGCATGGCCGCCACCTTCTTTGCGTTCTGCGGATTGTTAGATCTAAGCTCCTCCTCTGCATCGTCGTCGTCGTCGTCGTAGGAGGGGTCCCAGCTGGACTCGAAAACAAACGATTCCTGCAGATCGAGCAAGACCTGGTTGCTTATGATCGATCTCACCTCCTCCATTGAAGGTCCGTACAACGGCAAATGGAAGGAGTTCAACTTGTCTTCTGGTATCATCCCCTGAACATGTAATTTATACTGTGAGAGTACATCCGTCACCAGGGAGGCCTGGGCAAATTTGCTACTTATCTATTGCTAGCTTATAGTACGATCGATTAATTTACCTCGGAGACCATGGAGATAAGAGCCTCGCCTAGTAGTTGACACAGAGAGCTCAAGTCTCCATGGCTGATGTGCTGCTTCTCCTTTCTTCCTGGAAAATTGAGCACCATTCCCCCTCCGGCGGTCAGTTCCTGGTAACGCAAATTGAGGAATGCCGAGAAGTCTCTTTCGAATTGCGCTTGATATGCTTTCTCCACCCCTGGAGGGCTGGTCGGCGTTAAGCAGATGTTTCTCTCGTTCAAGTGCTCGATACCTTGCGGAACCTAACCATCAGTAAACATCGAGTCGAAAGTTGAGAGTCTGTCTGACCTCTCTGATTAGCTTATCAACGTGAGTTTATTGCACACATGATCTTCTACGATTAACCTATATATATATGCTGTGTATGATCTGCATGCATGAGGCATGGATTAATCAACTAGATAGAAAACCTGAGAGAGCCAGTGGAGGGAGTAGGAGGAGTGGAAGAAGTGAACGCTTCTGCTCGGAAAAAGCCTCCTGTGGAAGGAGCCAGGAACTCCTACAATATAGTGCGTAATGAGGAAGCCACCAACGTCGTCCCTCTCGATCTCTTCCTCCAACTTCTTCTCAAACCTCCCCAGTGATCGAAAGATGATATTGAAGTCATTCCCGGGGAGGTCATTCAGGAAGAACTGGACCTCCGGTAGTTTTTTCTGCTCCAGTCGTCGGCTGAGCTCGCCGAGGATGCGGAGTACATGGGAGACGACTAGAAAAGTGTTGGGACCAGAGGAACAGCCAAGGTCCGCCGCCACCAGCCTCTGCGGCAGCACCTCTCTGTAGATCTCTTCCATTGCATTCCTCAGCACTGACTTCGTTTTCAAGATGGCCTTCTCCTAATCATGCATGGTTACCATTGATTAATTCGCAAAGTATATAAGAGGAGAAATTAATGAAGCGAGCAATTAATTAAAACTACTTGAAGCCCGGAATTGGCAGCGTAGCTGGTTTCTCCTGCTCCTCCCACCATGTGAAGAGCTTCCTCTACCTTCAACTCCATGCTTCTTTTCTTCCCTTCCTTTTTTCTAAACTCGAGTGCTACAAAGCATTCTGGGGATGGATATTTATAGGCAGAGGCCCAGAGAAAGGAGCGTGGAGGACAACTAAATATATATATTTATATTTATTATTATTACGTCGCCTCCTGTTTCACTGCTCTACCTGCTGTGCTTCTCCGTCGGGAGGATGAGGATGAGGTGGCGTGTACAAATTATTCTATATTTCCATGATATATATAAATAGCGGTTAAAGAATAATGTTTCATATGAAAATTTAGAGACCGAGAAGCTATGGAGTTTATCTTGGAATATACATGGACAATTCTAAGTTTAATTTTATCAGCCACACAAAAAGATGATTTTTAAGTTTAATTTTATTTTAAGTTCTAATTTATGATCACATAATCAACCTCTAATTCTTTCATGAGTTTTATCTTAGATTTAAAAAAGTAAGGAAATCGATCAGAATAAAATAAAATGTAAGTTAAGTTTAAAAGTACTTAATTAGACATCAAACATCAACCTACTGATAATGATATATATTTGTATACGACGTTAGTTGTATTCTTGTACGTGTAGAGGAGGCATATATCTTTATATGTCGTTTCACCTGAAGATGATGAGGAAGAATGGTGAGCAGCAGAGAGAGGAGAAGGTGGCAGACCTGGTCGACGTGCTGCAGAGGATTAAAGATGAACCATGTTGCCTAGCACATGGAAGGAGATGAAATGATGGACATAGGAGGAGGAGTGGGTAGGTAAGTAGGTATGCTTTGGTAGTTTATCTCGTAATACAAATGCACACTTCTAAATGTACAACCTCCACATGCAAAACAAATAATAGTGGGATAATATTTGTCGGTTTTGATGTTTCTTCATGTGATGAATGAGTAGCTTTCTCTTTTAATATTCTTTCACTTCGGTGTGAGTGGCCCTCATCTTCCAATAATTGACAAGCATAAAACAAAATACATTGATTGATGTAAAATGGAAAAGAAAAGAAAAACCTGTTTTTAAAGGACTGAGGAAAAAGTTTGCAAAGAATATTAGCCACACAGAAAGGCCAACGAAGATGATGATTTCTAAGCATAGTTACAGTCGAACGATGATTCCAGATTTAATTTTATTTTAAATTTATACTTATATAGAGGTTAGATTTACACATTAGCCACAGGAAAGAATGGCCACCGTGACGGAATACTAGGTTGATTTGTAAGGTAAACCATACGGACCTTGATGTCCTTGGAAAGTTAAAAAAAACACATGTTTTTAGAGGAGCGAAGAAAAATATGGCAAAGAACATTAGCCATACAAAAGGATATGTTCTTCCATCCTTTGGATAGATCAGGCGTGCGAGAGAACGAGAGAGAGAGAGAGGAACGCAATGGATAGATGGTCTCTCCGAGGAACATCAGCTTTGGTTACAGGAGGCTCCAAGGGAATTGGGTATACTATCTTTATATTTTTTTCCCCATTGTATATGTTCTTCCATCCTGAAGGGAATATATGAATGTAACCAGGCGTGCGATCGTTGAAGAGCTAGCGGGGCTCGGAGCGGCCGTCCACACCTGCTCTCGCAACGAGGCCGACCTCAACAGATGCTTGCGAGAATGGAGAGCTTCGAACCTCGACGTCACGGGCTCAGTTTGTGATGTCTCATCCCCGGAAGAGAGGCGGAAACTAATGGACACCGTCGGCTCTCTCTTCAATGGAAAGCTCAGCATTCTGGTATAACGATAAATCAATTGAGCAAGAGGAGAATATTTAACGAAGCCGCAGATCCTTAATTTTTGTCCATACAGGTCAATAACGCAGGAATAGCGATTAGGAAGCCGGTGACGGAGACGACGCAGGAGGAGTACAGATCGATCATGAGTACCAACTTGGACTCGTGTTTCCATCTGAGCCAGCTCGCTCACCCTCTTCTCAGGGCGTCAGCAAGCGGCAGCGTCGTCTTCATCTCTTCCATCTCGGCCTTCGCTGGCATGAACAACCTCTCCGCCTACGCGGCAACTAAAGGTCGATCCATCGATCGATTACATACATTTCGTATATATATATATATATAATGTTAAATCCATCGATTTCCAGGAGCACTGAACCAGCTCACCAGGAGTCTCGCTTGTGAATGGGCCAGCGACAACATCCGAACCAACTGCGTTGCACCCGGTTACATCAGGACTCCTCTCTCAATGCCGGTAGTAATAATTGTTTACAGAACATGTATGTAGGGGATAAGGACAATATTGACTGTTTTTGCTTGCACGTAGGACTTGGATGATGTGGAGTTCGCAATGAGGGAGAGTTATCGGATCCCTCTTGGGCGTGTGGGCAAGCCAGACGACGTGGCGCCCGTCGTGGCCTTCCTCTGCCTTCCTGCATCTTGCTACGTCAACGGCCAAGTCATCTACGTCGATGGAGGCCGCACTGTCAACGGCAACACTTGACCGTACTCCCAGCTGTACACGCATAGTTAGTTCATTACTTGGTCATAAGTAATTGATGTGTGCTTTTAAGTACAGCAACTCCCTTTCTTCCATCGAGTGTTGAGGAAGGAGATGGGCAGTAAAAAATAATGTCCCTGTGATATGGACTTGTGTATGCACTATATATGTATTTGCTTGTTGAAAGGTAACGAGTCTTTCCATTACCTGCAAAACTTGTACTGAACAAAAACTATTGAAGTCCCACTAGAAATTGCTGGATAGACGAAAGCATGAGGATGGATAGCTTTGCTGTCTTTTCTTGCAGGCAAACTTCATGATACTGCATTTTTGTGAAGTTTATTGATTGAGGAGCCAAGTGACTGAAACTAGCCCCAGCTGAATGCTTTATAGATCTAATTCTGTAAGGCTAATCACCAACTCATCATAATCTCAGAGCTGATTGCAGTACAAAGAAGAAACAAATTTCTAAATCCAATGTGGTTGAGAAAGATGTAAGGATTATCGTTATCCTACCCTCTTCTAAAATGAGAACACACAATTCTATCCATTTTGCCTGAGACAACCCTGACTTGCCATCAGGAACTGATCCAGCTTCCAAGTTAATAACATGGCATTCTCCTCACCTTCAGATTTAAAGTTCTATACCTGTCATAATACGATTAATATCAAGTAATCCTTTCAAATGCTCCGTCATGAACAATGAGGGCTGAAAGAAGCTATATAACTACTGGAAGTGTAAGGAAGACCGACCTTTTTCTCAGCCACGAACGGTGATGAGAACTTGTAGAGCTTCATAGCTCTGTCCATTCCGGCTCCGACTTCACTCCTCTGCACAACTTAAGATCCACGCCGGTGCTACTCCGGCCGGCAACCCTTACGTGATCCCCACCTCCACCAGCAGCTATGTCCAGGGCGGCGTGGCCAGCAGGAGAGACGGGCCGATGGTCATGGCTGTCCTATTGAAATAGAAGAAATCTAAGGATCGAGTCCGATGACGCCCACCGCCACTCCATTCGTCCAAAGTCGTCTCCTTTTTCAATGAACCGGGAGGCCACGCTGGCGGCTGCATCATCAACGATCCTCACCCGCGATCTTACGTTCGCAATCCTTGGTCCTGTTCGCAAGCCACTCATCGTTGTCTCGTCCATGGAGTTCAACCTCGTCGGCGAAACCGCAGGCATCGCGAGCATCGCTGGAGCCGGAGCGTCCGGTTAATGGCTGAGCCGAAGAGGAGATGAGATGCAGAGGAGCGAAGCTGGAACCAGAGAGAAGATGCTCGCGAGCATCGTAATTTTTGTTAGAATATTTAAATTATGATTAGTATAGGTTAGCTATAAATAGTTAACTAATGTATAGGAATAATTTTAAGAAGGTTGAAAAGTCCTAATATACCTAGTGTAAACAAGAAGAGAATTGTAAATTAAATAAGTATTCCATGGTATCATTTTCTCGGCTTAAGGGTTCCTTCTAAATCTGATGTGCAGAAATCTAATAAAAAGTAGGGATGCAAATGGGCCCCGACTGCCCGCAGGTGGCCTGGGCTTAGCCCGGAGCACAAGCAGGCCATACCCGGCACGACCCGCCATTATTACCGTGTCGGGCTGGGCTGCAAGGTTCAGGCCCGCAGGCCGGCCCGGCACGGCCCGCCGCTATTACCGTCCCGGGCTGGGCTGTAAGGTACAGGCCCGCGGGCCGGCCCGGCACGACACGAATAGTATATATATATTAGAAATATTGGATGACAGAATGATAAATATATTTTACTTTCCGGGTGCAGACGTGGCTTCAAATCCTGCTGGGAGCAAATTTTCAGCGGGCTGGCCCGCCCGAACTGTACTTGGCTCGGCTCGGCACGCTGTCTCCGTAGGCTTCGGGCCGGCCCGGTCCTGTACCCAAACACGGCCTGTACTATTTTTAATGCCTTAGTTTAATATTTAAATGTAACTAAAGATAGATTTAGTGAAAAAGAAACACATACTTAGATATTGAAATAGTGGTGTTACATTGTTACTGCAAGGTCATTTGTCCCTTCTGCATTCCTAAAAAATCTTTTCAGCTGAAAGTCCATTTTATCCCACTATGTAATCGATGATGCAGCTTTTAGCAGAAGTCAGCCAACATAAAACTACACCACTTAAAAGAAAGATGATGGTATTACCATGAAATGAAAGAGGCTTGGTTGTGGGTGTGACGCTTGGTGTGGATCTTGTAGAGGAAAAGTGCTAGTATTTGCAGCTTTCTGTAATTGATAACTCTAATCTTAAGAGACCAAGTCCCTTGTAACGAACATTTCTGATGATTGTGGATTGACCAGATGAGTTTTTGTCAGACTGTTTCTTAAATGGATTTATGCTTAGCTAGATGGATTCACTCACAGCCAACGTATCACATGTTCTTGGATTGGTAGCTTTTGATAGTGTCTATATTTCTTCCTAGAAAATGGTGTGTTAGGAACAAGCAAATCCATTGATTGAGCAATCCTCCCTAATATTGATGGCATTTCCTGATAAATATTTTCTGATAACTAAGTTTCTTCGCAGATATCTGACAAATTCAATTCAATTGATGCAATTAGACTCCTAGGAGAAGTTACAATTCAATTCAATAAATAAAAAATAGTATTAATTTATTTATTTTACAAAGAGATGGACGATGAGGAGTGAAAATAAAGTTCATAATAAATATATTAGCAGGCTGTGACACAAGGGATGGTTAATGAGGCCGCCGTTTTGCTGGTGGTGGTGTGTAGATTTTGTCCAGCATCCAATCTGGCTCCAACTCCTGTCTACTACGAGGGCTATCTCATCCATTATGGTTTGAGGTTGCATTTGTAACACAAGTTTAATATGCATGGGCAACTAGTGCTTATATGAGCATCACTTGTTCTTCTACCAGGGTATCATCCTCCACCCACAAAGTCACGTTCTGTGAGATTTATATTTTTTACATTAAAGGTAATTATATAATAGATGGTGATTTTGAAGGTTATATGAGAAAAAAAAAATGGAGGACTTATTTGTAAAATTACATGAATTTTTGAAGTATGCAATTTTGACATAAAAATTATAGATTTTTGATAGGGAATTCAACGACACAGACGGATGAGACTAAATCACTTAAAATGATGGACGGTCCATATCTAATCTGAGTGAAGCTAGGTTGAATGAGGGTTAAGTTAAACCCAGATTGAGTGAACTACTTAGCTTAATTGATATTTTTTTTATTTTTCTCCCATCTAGCTCTCCTCCTCCCTCCTCTCTTTTCGCGACGACGAACAACTCGTCTCCTCACCTTGTCATCCACACTCCGGCCACCACAGTTGGAATTTTTCGACTGAATTTGAACTAGAATATCATGTGAGCTAGACGAATACATTAGAACTATTATTTTTGAGTTTTGGTGAAGATTTGAGGGAGAAATTGAAGTGGAGGCGTCGATGAGCGGAACCATGCCTCGGCGATTGTCGGAAATTCTGGCCATGGAACTCGACAAACTTAGTACCTATGGCTTCTCCTCGACGAGAGCTATCTATTGGTACCTGGGTTGAGTGCTATTAGCCGCCGGCGAGTTAAAAACCCTAAATTAGGAATTTCTCCTAAGTGAGTTTAATCGGTAAAATTGGCCGCATATGAGCACTAAAAATTAGAAAAAAATATGATTTTTGGATTCCTGCTGAAGAGAAATTTCAATTGGTACTAATATTGGCGCTGATCGAAGAACTTTGCCGGTGAGGATTCCGGCGAACTTTCCGACAAGTCTCCGATGAACTTGAGATAAAAATTAGGGTGAATCTAGAGATCATTCTAAGATTGCTGGTGAAGACGAATTTGAGAAATTATTACCGGATTGAGAATTAAAATTTATCAAAATATTCACAGAAATTCGGTAACCAAGCACAAGGATACCAACGATCGCAATACGAGTTAGAACTCGACTAAAGTGATAAAATTAGGTGAGTGTTTATTCTTCAAGTAAGATAAACATGATAGTTCTCAATCTTTAGTCCAGGAGAACTGTATCCCTTTGATTAGCTATGTTTGTTATTCTTTGACTCTCCTGCTAGTCAATAAGCATAATTATGATTATAAATAAGTTGTGAATCACCTTTGATGTCAATGTTTATTAATATGAGCTATTCATTACTATTGTTCCTCGATTCACTATAAGCATGCTACTATGCTTTTGTTTAATTCTAAAGCTAGCATATGCACCTATTTTTCCTAAAAGCTAGAGGTATGGTGAAAAGCATACCCTAGGAGACTTATTGACATATTCACGATTTTGCTTCATCTTTGGGGTGCGTATGACTAGGATGACATTAATTCGTGTGCTTAAAGCACAGTCATTATAGTGATATTTTGTTCGCACTCCCATGGGCTACATAGATAGAGGGGCGTAGGGCTAAAGTGCCAGACAGCCAGGATGGAAGGTCATATAAGTCTTGACTGGGGATATTCACTAGACTAGTTATGGTAAATAAGGTAGTGAGGTCTAGTGGGCAACTCAGGGGGAAAGGGAGCTTTGTTTCTATATTTTTGTGCTTCGACTTTGATCTGGGTACCTTATAATGCATGATTCCTCCCCACAAGGTGACAGTTGTCTGCAGCAACTGTATTTAATTATGCCAGCCTTGGATATAGTCTCATCTGATTCTTGATTGCTCTTCTTGCTTGTCTATTGCACTCGAATAACCAAATTATCTGATTCATGAGACTTTGTTATTCTATGTTCTCAGTTGCAGGAGAGGGACTTGTAGATCACGTAACGAGTAGCCTAAGTGCTCGAATTTTGAAAGGGAGAATATTATTACCTTTATTTTATATATATAGAGATCCACTAGCTAGGTAGTTTATATATTCTTAGGTATGTACCCAATTTTTTATTATAAAATATTTATTTATAAGTGTTTCACGGTACGTGAGATTTGGTTTTGAAAATACATAGTGTTAGAGTTTATTAATTTGTTATCTAGGAGGGGATATCACCAGTTACACTTAGTGAGGTCCCATATAATCTTGGAGGGCAAGCGAATATATGTGTGTACTGCTAACTAATGAATGAATTACCTGATGTGAAGTTATATCATCCAATACACGAAAGCTGAGGCATGAGGCCTTGACTAGTTTGGGGAAACTGGCAACCCATTTGAGGGCCTCCTCAGTCACCTCCTCGCCCATGCCGACGTAAAAAGTGCAGATAAGAATGCTACATGTGATCGTCCTCATCGATAATTCCAGATGTTCTTCCATCATGTATTTTTCCGCACACCATCTTGCTTCTTTCTGATAATCATCAGAAAGTTGGCATCATAGATCCATTCCATTGCTTCGTTTACTTCTCTCTCAAAATGATATTTTAATCCAAGAAGTTGGATTGAATCTACCAGGTTCATAGTTTGTCGTAGATCACGGGCAACAACATTCTGGAATAAGCTCCTTGCTCCTTTAGCTCCTCGATTCTTTCCTTCAACTTGTCATTGTTGTACTCCTACCTCATCATCCATGTATATACGTTAAATATATAGATGCAAAAAGACTAAAGAGAGGGTATGCATACTTGGATTTGATGATGTACTTGGACATGGTGATCGTTTTGGATGTAGTCACCCCAAACACTCGGGTGAAACTTTATTGATTTGAGACAACTTAAAGACTCGCTGTAGTGCGCAACCATAGTTTGATGATAATTAATCCACCTTTATCTATTTTGGCACTTAAGTTGGAGCTCACTAAGTTGTGCTGGCGATGATTCAATTAATCAACAGGCGTAATTTATTTTGAGCGAGCACCCATCAAGGATACTCCATTAGTTCTTTTAGAGTGAATAATAATGTTATACTCTTAAAACTTCAAATGCATACACAGAGCACACAACGCATGATAGATGTCATGATCGACATGGGAGGGGTACAAAAGTAGGTATGTATACGTAGCTAAATGCAGGTACATAGAGTTAAATAAAGAGGACCGATTAATTAATAGGTTGGCTGAATAAGAGGGAGATTTTATCCTTCCTGGTGGTTGTGGAATTGGTGTATGAATCGATGTGCTCGTACATGTCCTCCATGGACCGAGTGGCGTTGACGAGCACGTCGACCAAAGCTCTGGGGAACGGCATCGAACGGAAGCATTCCTCGTTCATCTCCTTCCAAGCATCTTCCACCATCGCCAGCAGCTTCTCGTACGCCTCCTCCACCTCCACGTTGTGCTCCTTCATGCAGCATTCCACCGTGGAAACCACATGATCTCTCTCTTGCTCTCGCTAATCCCCATCACATTTTTTTTGGTTAACTATAATTAACTCCTATATGATAATGATGTAATTTGTCTGTACCGCTGACTAATGAATTAATTACCTGATGTGAATTTATATCATCCAATACACGAGAGATAAGGCTTGAGGCCTCGACTAGTTTAGGGAAACCCGCAATCCATTTGAAGGCCTCCTCGGTCACCTCCTCGCCCATGCCGACGTAAAAAGTGCATAAAAGTGTGCTACATGCGATTGTCCTCATCGATACTTTTAGATGTTCTTCCACCGTCGGCACGTATTTTTCCGCACACCATCTCGCTTCTTTGTGATAATTTCTCGCTAAAGATTTCATCTACACCACCCACCCATGTTTATGTATAGAGTATGAGTATGATGTGATACTATACACCCTTATCCTTATGAATAAATAAATAAATAAATAGAGGGCTGAATGCAATTACCTCTTCCTTTAGAAATGCCATGCGATACTTCTCTTCGGCGGCAAGCTCATTTTCAAACTCTTCAAAGGAGTTTATGAGCTTTGAGTAGAAGTCCTTCAAGTATTCGGGTAATCCATCAACAGCTTCGACTTCCCACCTACCATTTATACAAATAAATAAATAAATGGATAGTTTATGCTTCAATAATAATATATTAAAAATTAAAATCATAGATACAAAATAATAAACCTTTCGATTGCGTTGGTCAACAACAGATTCTCTTCGACTGTACTGTAGTTATCATAAATATCATCGGTGATAGAAATAAGAGCTAACACTTTAGTAGCCATCACTCGTGCACGAGAATAATAAGGTTCTTGCAATACTGCTACTATCCAGTAATAACATTCCACCACCCGATCACGAGTAAAAGTTAAGGATTCAACGAGTGCTAGGTTGTTCCACCATCTTTAAGAGAAATTGATAATTAAAAATCAAATACATCCATCACAATGAAATACTATTGCAAGTGGACGACTAATTCACCGTAAAGCATGTTAAGAATTTTGTTTGTTGTCGTTAGTTTATTTGTGAAAAAAATTCTAAATTAATTTGTTGGCCCGCTTACTTGGAAATCTTCTTGAGCTCCTGAAAGTGAAGGGATTGGAGTTGATTGAAGTCCAACTTTGCGAGCTGCAGCACTGCATCATCTCTTGAAATCTCATCCTTCTCGTAGATGGAGATGTATAGTCTGGTGAGGAGCCTTCTATTTTTTCTAGGTAAGGGCGGGTCAAGGGCAAGGGACACTTGACTTGCTAGGGGTTCTCGAATCCCATTACCTGATAGTAAGCTCTTGAGATGGTTTCTCGAGAACGCGACGGCTTCATCGAGAATCGTCTCACCGTGCATCCCAAGAAAAGCTGCGTTGTATAAACTTCCTCCTTCATATTTGAATTTACTGAAAACACCTGAAGAACCAACCCACCATCTTTATATATATATCTAGAGAAAGAGAGAGAGAGAAAGAATATTGTTGATCATAATACTTGAGGACACATTATATCCATGTTGCCTGAGCAATCAAAACCAGAGTGCAGTTTCAAAAAGACTACAGTCGTCAATATTGGCAGCATAGATACGTTCCATTGCTTCATTTACTTCTTTCTCAAAATGATATTTCAATCCAAGAAGTTGGATTGAATCTACCAAGTTCATAGTTTGCCGCAGATCATATGTAGTAGCATCCTTGAACAAGCTCCTAACTTGCTCCTTTAGCTCTTCGATTCTTTCCTTGGACTTGTCATCGTTGTAATCCTACCTCATCATCCATAAGTATACGTTAAATTAGATGCATAGGGACTAAAGAGAGGGCATGCACCTTTTGGTTTGATGATGTACCTGAACATGGTGATCATATTGGATGAAGTAGTCACCCCAAACACTGGGGTGATACTTGATTGACTGGCGACAACTTAAAGACTCGCTGTAGTGCCCGTCCATAGTTTGATTCCTATGTGTGTCTTGTGTGCAGAGGGAAGCCTGCCACAATCCTGCAATTTATAGCCTCCATATTTTAGCCAGTTCATATCAACCCCAACTAAGGTATACTCGACCACTTACGTGCACGATTAGTCCCCCATCAACGTGATAATGAATCCATGTTCCAGCGAGTCATCAATTGCATCTCTTTTTTCAAACAACGTCGGCTGCACGCCAGTGAAAAATACTCTGTTTTCACGATACATATAACTAGCGGTTAACTATAATAAAATAAAATTTTATATTAAAATTTAGAGACCACGAAACTATGGAGTTTTTCTTAGAATATAAATGGACAATTTCTAAATCGATAAGTTCTTTCAATTTCCTTTCACTTCAATGCGTGTGAGTGGGCCTCTTCTTTCTACTATTGATGATTTATTAGTGTAAGGAAAATAAGATCATAATACATTGATTTTTATAAACGGGCAATTCTAAATGGATAAGCTCTTCTTCTACCATTGATGATTGATTGGTGTATGGACATTGATACGAGAACACTTACGTGCACGATTAGTCCCCTAAAATGAGCTCACGGACACAAATTTTTTTCCTATCTACGTGATAATTAATACACCTTCAAAAAGAGTCATCAATTGCATTTCTTTTATCAAAATTACGTCGGCCGCACGCCACGTGGACAAATTATTCTATATTTCCATGATATATATAGATAGCGGTTAATTATAATAAAATGATGCTTTATATTAAAATTTAGAGACCACCAACGTATGGAGTTTATCTTGGAATACAAATGGACGATCCTAAATCTACAAGCTCTTCTTCTTCTACTACTATTGATGATTTATTAGTGTATGAAAATTATAACAAAAGTAAGACTACCTTACTTTTAGAGCACAATTCCTCGACTCCCCCTCCCTCCTATAGAGACATACGACTTCCACCATTTTCATTTCAAGTAGAAAACTGTACACCAAAGTTTAGAGGAAGTCCGGCCTGGCACTCACCCGCAGGTGTATTGTGCCAGCATGTTGTATTAGTCTGCCGAGCTAACTCCGGGGGAGCATCTTTCCGTCTTTAAAAGCATTGTGAAGAAGACGAAGGAGGAGAAGAGGAAAAGAAAGGAAAGCTAGAGAAAAAGTTATAGAGGGCATGCAACAGGATCATACAACGGCAAATGGAAGGAGTTCAACTTGTCTTCTGGTATCATCCCCTGAACATGTAATATATACTGTGAGAGTACATCCGTCACCAGGGAGGCCTCGGCAAATTTGCTACTGATCTATTGCTAGCTTATAGTACGATCGATTAATGTCTAATTATTTCATGACTTTTTTTAAAAATCTTTTTATGGGAGAATGGTGTCTTTTTTAATAATAATAATAATATAGAGGTAGAATGAATATAATTTTTTATTTAAAAATATTAAGAATCAGAAATAATATAAATTATAGAAATGTTTGCTGCTTGCTTTGTTTGTGTATTATAAAATACCAAATCCCATTAAAGATGGACTTGATATATTATGGTGTGAAAAGTTACATGAGCCGAGCCCAGTATGAAACACCAATCGATCTCTGTTAGGAAATAAGCTTGTAGTAGGAAATTTTGATTTCGATTAGTTTTTTGATTCCATATTTAGATTGTAATTTTAAGTGTCATCGCTATGGAAATTATGCCTCAGAGTGCAAGAAGGAGGAGACGGTGTTCCTAGCTGAAACCAGTGAAAAGGAAGAGCATCATCAAGTTCATCAAGTTCTGCAATGCTTGTTGCAGAAACAAAAATTGAAGAAAAATCAGATTTTTTTTTTAAAAAAATCGATGCATCGTTGATGTTGTTGCAGGAACTCCCTCCGACGGAAGTTGCACGTTCTGCCGTGGTCAGGGAGACGGCGGAGTACGCGCAGTCCACCGATGAGAAAGCGATGAAGATGACGAAGTCGACGGTGGTAGAAGCGAAGGAGAAAACAGAGCATACTGCTCCGTGTACTCGCTCATGACCAATCGCAGTAAGGCATCCTCCACTCCAAACGTCGCTAGGGATGCGCGAGGAGCGGGCAGAGATGGCAGCGAAGCAGGTGGAGGCCGACCCGACGTCTCCTCCTCTGTCCCGGTTCCCCCTCCGCCAAGGCTGCCCTTACTGAATGAGGCAGCAGAGGAGCAGATCCGCGTGAAACGAAGGGCCCTCGAGGCGGTACTCCAGAATTGTAGGAGAGCACTCCAATTGCTGGAGAATCCCGATCTGGACACCAATCCCCTCGCTGCAGATGAACAACCCGACGCGAAGGAGCTTCTGGCACCACCTCTCGCAGAGGAGCGCTTGCTGCCCCAGCATCAGCCTGCTGCAGATGTCGATACCGATGCAGCTGCTGTGTTCGAATTCCAGAAGCAAGCAGAGGAGAAAACAGAGTACGTAAACTGATCGAAGAGGAGGATGTAGCTGCTGCAGAGTTCAGCAGGTTGACAGAGATGTCGTCAATGCAAGAGTTACGCGATGGGAGGGCAGAGGCGGCAGCAACGATGGTTGCTGATATGCTGGGCACCATTCGCGGTGAGCGGGATACCGAGCGCCTGCCCAAGGAGAGTTTCTGCGTGGAACAGGGCAGCGGCGGCTATGACGGACGATGGCGTTCTGGAGAGCGTCACGAAGGACACCAAGTGGCTCTTAGGTGCAATCACGGGCTGGACGCAGGAGGCAGCGAAGTTGACGGCGGAGAAGGCTGGGGAGCCGAAAGATGTTGCTGCAGAAGAAGGTCCTCTCAAGTTTCTCTGCAAAACTTCAGCCAGGAGAACCTTGGTGTGGAGGGGAGCCGAAGACGAGTTCCTCTCGCCAAATGTTTTAACTTGCAGGATGGAGGCGCGGCTGGAAATTGTCGCTTGGGAGAAGATGTCCGTGGATCTCGAGTGGGATTTGGGCCAGCAGGATCTCAGCGGGTTGAAGCAAGCTGATGCGCAAGTGGCGGCTTTTAGGGAGAAAGCGGAAAAGTAAAAGTCGGATCTTGTGCAGACGAAGGATCGTGTGAGATCGCTGGAAGAGGAGATCGCAAGGATGCAGCTTGACTTTGAGGAATGCAAAATAAAGATTTCCATTGAGGTGGATTCTCTGAAGGAAAAACTTCAGAGCATAAAGCGAAAGAAGGTAGGGCTCATGCAAGAGAAAGTTGCACTCGAGTCCGAAATTGCAAATCTGCAGAGAAGGGCGTCAGCGTTTGACAGCATTTTGCAAGATAAGGTAACTTCGGAGAAGAAGTTGCAAGCCACGTCGGAAGAATACAGAATGACAGGACGGAGCTTGACCATGACATGGAATCACCATATGATGAATCTGACTCTGAGATGTCAGAGGCTAACTTAGGTGATGGTGATGATTGGATATAATCGGACAAGAGGACCAAAAGATACAAGTTCCGAGGAGCTGGTGGTTCGACCTGTAGGTGTGACAGTGAGTTTGTTCTTTCCAAATGCAAAGAAAAGAAAGAACAAGCTTAGGGGGAGAATGTTAGGAAATAAGCTTGTAGTAGAAAATTTTGGTTTCGATTAGTTTTTTGATTTCATATTTAGATTGTAATTTCCGTTTCTGCATTGTAAGAGAAGATGAAAACACTTCCAAATTCTCTAATCAGTTTTTCAATTCTGTATTTGTGTTGTTCCTTTAATACAATGAACATGGGAGATAGCGAAGAAGCATCTCCACATATTTTTCCCTTCCGTTCAATTGCTGTAAAGAACAGAGAGTATTCTGTTTTCTGTGTTCTTTGATTCCTGGTTTCCAACAATCTCTTCACCCTCCTCTTCTTCATCCGTCTATGTTGCATCACTCACCCCATCGATCTCTTCGCCCTCCGCCTCTTCCCGGACCAGGGAACCTGCCCCTCATCGGACGCCTGCTTCGTCTCGCCGGCCGATTTCCCCTTCCAGGCACACTCTGCTACCTCTCTCGCACATCCGAATCGGCCATGTAGACTTCGTCGTTGCCTCCTCCGCCGAGGAGATCATGAAGAACCCGGACCCCAACTTTGCCTCCCAGTATCCGATCGCCCTGGGGAAGTTTCTTTGCTACGGGAGCTCCGACGTCATATTCTCTCCCCCTACAACTGGAAGCAGCTTCGCAGGCTCTGCCCCATGGAACACCTCAGCGCCAGGTGCGCACCCAATCTTTCGCCGCGATCAGGAAGGAGGAGACGCTTGAGCTGATAGAGACATCCCGACGGAGACGACGATCGATCCCGCTCCCGTAAACCTGACCAAGAAGCTCTTCCACCTGTCGTGCCACTTCGCCGTAAGCGAAGATGACGATGAGGAATGGTCAGCAGCAGAGAGAGGAGGAGGTGGAAGAAGAACGAGAGCTAGATGCTCCAATGGCGAGTATTTTTTAGTAATAGTCAAATTAAAATATTAATTTAACAAAACGACAACGTAAAAATAATTTTTAACAAACTAACCCAGTTAACTGCCACATCAGACCGCTGATAATTTTTTTAATCAAAAAATTCAATCCGGTCCAGCGCTCGACCGAACTCTCCCCTCCGAGTCTTCAGACTCACCGTCGCCCCCTCTCCCCGTCGCCCTCGCCGGCTTACGAGCTCCCCCCCTCTCCCCCACCGTCGCCCCCTCTCCCCGTCGCCCTCGCCGGCTTAAGAGCTCCCCCCCCTCTCCCCCACCGTCGCCCTCTCTCCCCGTCGCCCTCGCCGGCTTACGAGCTCCCCCCCTCTCCCCCACCGTCGCCCCCTCTCCCCGTCGCCCTCGCCGGCTTACGAGCTCCCCCCCTCTCTGGCGCTGCGAAGAGTAGTGGGAGAGGGGTAGAAGGTACTCGAGCTCGAAGATACTAGCGGACCAAGTCGGAATTCGTGAGTTCATCTTCATCGTCGTCACCGCGCGGCGGGGAGGAACAAAGGTTGGGGTGGGGGAAAGCTGCCTGGGGGTGAGCGTCGGTGGGTTGCAGAGGGGAAGGGGAGGGAGTTGTGGCCTTGTGCAGAGGGGAAGGAGAGGGAGTTGGGGGGAGGGGAGCAGAGGAGAGCCGGCTTCAGAGGAAAGGGGAGGGAGCTGTGGCCTCGTTGGAGTTGGGTGGGAGAAAGCAGAGGAGAGCCTGCAAAGGGGAAGGGGAGGGAGCTGTGGCCTCATGGAGGGCTGGAGGGGACCTTGGTGCGCAGCCACCCAATCGGGCAGCGGCGACGAAGGATCGGAGAGAGGCAGCGATTCTGGGATCAGCGAGGGAGTCGGCTGCAATCGCAGTCCAATGGAGCTCGGTGAACTGCTTGCCCGTGGGTCAAGGCGACAGAGCACACCTTGGCGTCTTCCCCCGGCGGTGGTGCGGCGAGTTCGAATCACCGCTTCGATCACCAAAGAGATGGACGAAGCAGTGGGCTGTGATGCGAGAGAGACGCAGCAAGCAACGTGAGCAGAGGGGGGGAGAGGAGGAGGAGGAGGAAGAAGCGGAAGCAGAGGAGAGCCCTCGTGGAGGGCTGCAGGGGCAGAGGGGAAGGAAGGAGAGGGAGTTGTGAGGGGAGGGGGGAGAGGAAGCCGGCTGCAGAGGGTTGGGGTTGGGGGGGGGGGGGGGGGGGGCGGCTGCAGACCCTCCTCTTCGGATCTCCTTCTCCGTCGGCACAGAGCAGATCTCCTCAGCCGGGGATGGAGGACGAGGACGAGGCCCAGTCGCCGTCGCGCTCGCAGTCCCAATCGGCATCCCGATCTCCGTCGCCGGTCCACGTCTCCGTCGTGCCGCCCTTCTCCTCCCCTCACCATACCAACGGTAGCTACGCTGGCCCCGTCTGTAGAGGACTGCAAAGGCAGAGGGGAAGGAAGGAGAGGGAGTTGTGGGGGTGGAGGGAGAGGAAGCCGGCTGCAGAAGGTGGAAAGATGATCGCCGGAGGAAGCCGGCTGCAAAGGGTGGAAAGATGATCGCCGGAAATGATCGGGCGGTCGAATAGTAGAACGCTGGACCGGGGTTACGGTACCATGTTGAATTTTTTAATTAAAAAAATAGTCAACAAATCTGATGTGGCAGTTGACTTGGCCAGTTTGTTAAAAAATATTTTTACTTTGCCATTTAGTTAAATTAATATTTTAAGTTGATTAATATTAAAAAATACTCCTCCAATGGCCGTGGATAATATAAAGGCTGCCATTGTTCCAATACACGTCATGTTCTCTCGTCATCCAATAGACGAGAGATGAGGCATGAGGCCTTGAGCAATTTAGGGAAACTGGCAATCCATTTGAAGGCCTCCTCAGTCGCCTCCTCTCCCATGCCGACGTAAAAAAGTACAGATAAGCATGCCACATGCAATCGTCCTCATCGATAATTCCAGATGTTCTTCCACCGTCGGCACATATTTTTCCACACACCATCTCGCTTCTTTGTGATAATTTATTGCTAAAGATTTCATCTACAGCACCAACTCATGTGTATCAATAGGAGTATGATTATGATGTGATAAATAGTTGGCTGAATGCAATTACCTCTTCCTTGAGAAATGCCATGCGGTACTTCTCTTCGGCCTCAAGCTCATTTTCAAACTCTTCAAAGGAGCTTATGAGCTTCAAATAGAAGTCTTTCAAGTATTCAGGTAGCCCATCAACAGCTTCGACTTCCACCTACCATTTATGCAGATAAATAAATAAATAAATGTAGAGTTTATGCTGCAGTAATAATATATTAAAAGTTAGAATCATAGATAACAAACCTTTCACTTGCCTCAGTCAACAACCGATTCTCTTCAACCCGTGCTATAGTTATCATAAATATAATCGGTGATCGTAATAATAGCTAACACTTTAGTAGCCATCATTTGTGCATGAGAATAATATGGTTCTTGCAATACTGCTACTATCCAGTAATAACATTCCACCACTCGATCACAAGTAAAAGTTAAGGATTCGACGAGTGCCAAGTCATTCCACCATCTTCAAGAGAAATTGATAATTAAAAATCAAATACATCAATCATAATGAAATATTATTACAAGTGGACGAGCAAAGCTGATTCACATTAAAGCATGTATAAAAAAAAAATCATGTTCTTAATTTGTTTGTAAAGAAAAAAAATAAATTAATTGGGTGGACCTGCTTACTTGGAAATCTTCTTGAGCTCCTGAAAGTGAAGGGATTGGAGTTGATTGAAGTCCAACTTTGCGAGCTGCAGCACTGCATCATCTCTTGAAATCTCATCCTTCTCGTAGATGGAGATGTATAGTCTGGTGAGGAGCCTTCTATTTTTTCTAGGCAACGGCGTGCCAAGGGCAAGGGACACTTGACTTGCTAAGGGTTCTCGAAGCCCACTACTTGATAACAAGCTCTTGAGATGGCTTCCTGAGAACGTGATGGCTTCATCGAGTATCGTCCCACCGTGCATCCCAAGAAAAGCTGCATTGTATAAGTTTAGCAGACCTTCTACATCATCCTTCAGTGCATGCTGGAAACTTCCTCCTTCAACTTTGAATTTACTAAAAACACCTGAAGAACCAACCACCATATTTATATATATATAGAGAGAGAGAGAGAAAGAAAGAATATTATCGATCATAATACTTGAGGACACTTTATATCCATGTTGTCTGAGCAATCGAAATCTGAGTGCGGTTTCATAAAGACCGCAGTCGTCAACATTGGCAGCATAGATCCGTTCCATTGCTTCATTTACTTCTTTGTCAAAGTGATATTTCAATCCAAGAAGCTGGATTGAATCTACCAGGTTCATAATTTGCCGTAGAGCACCGTTAGTAGTATCCTTGAACAAGCTCCTTTAGCTCTTCAATCGTTTCCTTCAACTTGTCATCTTTGTAATCCTACCTCATCATCCATCCATATATGTTAAATATAGATGCATAAGGAATAAAGAGAGGGCATGCATCCTTGGGTTTAAGATCCATCCATATATGTTAAATATAGATACATAAAGAATAAAGAGAGGGCATGCATCCTTGGGTTTAGGATGTACCTGAACATGGTGATCTTTTTGGATGAAGTAGTCACCCCAAACACTCGGGTGAAACTTTATTGACTTACGACAGCTTAAAGACTCGCTGTAGTGCGCAACAATAGTTTGATTCCAAGAAAAGCTGCATTGTATAAGCTTAGCAGACCTTCTACTTCATCCTTCAGTGCATGTCGGAAACTTCCTCCTTCAACTTTGAATTTACTAAAAACACCTGAAGAACCAACCACCATATTTATATATAGAGAGAGCAGAGAGAAAGAAAGAATATTATCGATCATAATACCTGAGGACACATTATATCCATGTTGTCTGAGCAATCGAAACCAGAGTGCGGTTTCATAAAGACCGTAGTCGTCAACATTCGCAGCATAGGTCCGTTCCATTGCTTCATTTACTTCTTTGTCAAAGTGATATTTCAATCCAAGAAGCTGGATTGAATCTACCAGGTTCATAATTTGCCGTAGAGCACCGTTAGTAGTATCCTTGAACAAGCTCCTTTAGCTCTTCAATCGTTTCCTTCAACTTGTCATCTTTGTAATCCTACCTCATCATCCATCCATATATGTTAAATATAGATGCATAAGGAATAAAGAGAGGGCATGCATCCTTGGGTTTAGGATCCATCCATATATGTTAAATATAGATACATAAAGAATAAAGAGAGGGCATGCATCTTGGGTTTAGGATGTACCTGAACATGGTGATCTTTTTGGATGAAGTAGTCACCCCAAACACTCGGGTGAAACTTTATTGACTTACGACAACTTAAAGACTCGCTGTAGTGCGCAACAATAGTTTAATTCCTATGTGTACGTCTTGTGTGCATACGAGGGAAGCCTGCCAAGATGCTACAATTTGTAGCCTGCCAAGATGCTACAATTTGTAGCCTGCCACAATGCCATGGTTGGATTCATGTGTTGTGTCCTGTGACTACTGCGGAGGGAAGCTTGCCACAATGCCGCAATTTATAGCCTCCATCGTCCATACATACAGGAGAGCTTTTTAGTATTTCTAAATTTAAAAGACACGGAAGTGTAATTAAGGACAAATTATTTGAGCCAGTTTAGTCAACCTCAATTATAAAAATGAAGACAAATTATTGCAAGGATACAAGAACGCTTGCGTGCACCATTAGTTCCCTAAAGCTTATCGACAAGATAATTAATCCATCTTCACAAAAGCCATCAACTGCATTTCTTTTTTCAAAAAAATTACGTCGGCTGCTCGCGACGTGGACAAATTATTCTATATTTCCATGATATATATAAATAGCGGTTAATTATAATAAAATAATGTTTTATATGAAAATTTAGATACCACGAAAATATGGAGGTTATCTTGGAATTCTAAATGGATAAGCTCTTCTAATATCCTTTCACTTCACTGGGTGAGTGGGTCTCTTCTGCTATTGATGATTTATTAGTGCATGGAAAAGAAGAGTATACTACATTCCTCTACTCCTGTGAGGAAAAAAAAAACATGTTTCTAAAGGGGTGAGGAAAAAAGGGCAAAGAATATTAACCACACAAAAGCTCACAGAACAATAATATATCTTCATATCAAACCTATTGATAATAATATATATTTGTATATGTCATTAGTTGTATAAGTAGAGGAGGAATACATCTTCATATATTGTTTCACCTGTCGCCCGGTGAAATTTGAGAAATTGAGAAACATAAAACATAAGACTTTGATGTAAATGGAAAAGAATATATATATATATATAAAGTTCCAATGCTACTACCATCCAGGAATGGAAAAGGATTGCAAAGAATATTAGTCATACGAATGGCTCAGGAACAGCTACCACTCAGGAATACCGACATAATAATGTACATGGAAAACGAAAAAAAAAGGATAGAAATAAATATTAGCCACACAAAAGGCGGCTCACGAAGATGATGATTTATATGTATAGTTTTAATTAGACTACTACTATATCGTTTTAATTTCATAAATTTATGATACATCTCCAATGTATATATATTGTATAGAATCTCTCTCAAAACTCCTCCCATGTGTATTGCTCTTGACCTTCGAGCCACCCCTCTATGCTCTACCACTTACGAGCCTCCTCGGACAAATAGATAGCAGTAAAATCTACGCAATCTTCAGCAGCCACTTCTAGTCAATTCATTATTTCCTCCATGTCATCGTACCAGTGGCAGTTACCTGCCACCCGGCTAAGCATTTTGCCACGAATCACAGGAATCAATTCCTTCGCTCTATCTTCGATGGGCCTAGTGCAGGATTCAGAGGGCTCCTAGCCAAAGGAGCTACCACTGAAGGCTCTCCTGCTGGTTGACCCTCTCGAGTGCCCTAGAAACAACGACTAAGTATTCCTCTAGTAGCAGCTCCACTGAAGGAATCTCTCGCCTACCGATTCGACCTCGGCCTCGAATTCAAACCCTACCTCTTCCTCTGTTCTTAGAGGCGTCTTCCTTAGGTGGGATGGCATGGCAGCACCTCCCTCGACTATTGAAATGCCCTATTTATATAGAATACATTCAACTCTAAAACACATATTTGATATTGAAACACATGGTACCTTATTATGAACTATGTCAACTAGTAAAGTATGTTAGAGATTTCTATCTAAATAGAAATAATATTTAAACTGTATCATTATTTGATATCATTTTAAAAACACATGTTAGGAAAGCATGAACTATTATTGATGACTTTTTAAGGTAAATTTGAATTTTTTTAATGAAAAGATTCTGAATTATTAAAAATATTGTAACTTCCACCATTTTTATTTCAAGTAGAAAACTATATACAAAGTGTACATCCCTCTCGTTAGAGTAATTGAGCTCTATACGGGAGGATCATGAGGTCTTGGGTTCAAACCTCATTAAGTTCTAAAAAAAGTAGAAAACTGTATACCAAAATTTAGAGGAAGTCCGCCCTGGCACGCCACCCCTAGGTGTATCGTGGCAGCATGGTGTATTAGCGTGCTATGCTGACTCCAGTGCTCAAATGTGTGGAATAGAACTCGATACTAGGGGAGCATCTTTCCGTCTTTAAAAGCATTTGTGAGGAAGGAGGAGAAGAGGATCTCCCAAAAAGAAAGAAAAGCTAGAGAAAAGTTATAGAGGACATGCAACGATACAGGATAGAGAGAAGTATATATGAGATGTGCACGCCAAATAGGCAAATACAAATATATGCATATAGCAGACATATAAATAGACTATATATCTAGCTAGTCTTCATTTTTCAGGCCTCTCTCTTCTTCTTCTTCTTCTTCCTCAGGGCAATGACCAAGATTGTGAACTTAGCCTTCCCTTTGAGGAAATGCCGCGAGACATTTTTCTCATACCTTGAGAACAAGTCGTCAAGTATGTCTTCTCCGAATTGATGTGCCATGAGCGGCTCTAGCGCTGCCCTAATGATGGCCGCCACCTTCTTTGCGTTCTGCGGATTGTTAGATCTAAGCTCCTCCTCTGCATCGTCGTCGTCGTCGTCGTAGGAGGGGTCCCAGCTGGACTCGAAAACAAACGATTCCTGCAGATCGAGCAAGACCTGGTTGCTTATGATCGATCTCACCTCCTCCATTGAAGGTCCGTACAACGGCAAATGGAAGGAGTTCAACTTGTCTTCTGGTATCATCCCCTGAACATGTAATATATACTGTGAGAGTACATCCGTCACCAGGGAGGCCTGGGCAAATTTGCTTTTGATCTATTGCTAGCTTATAGTACGATCGATTAATTTACCTCGGAGACCATGGAGATAAGAGCCTCGCCTAGTAGTTGACACAGAGAGCTCAAGTCTCCATGGCTGATGTGCTGCTTCTCCTTTCTTCCTGGAAAAGTGAGCACCATTCCCCCTCCGGCGATCAGTTCCTGGTAACGCAAGTTGAGGAATGCCGAGAAGTCTCTTTCGAATTGCGCTCGATATGCTTTCTCCACCCCTGGAGGGCTGGTCGCCGTGAAGCTGATGTTTCTCTCGTTCAAGTGCTCGATTCCTTGCGGAACCTAATCATCAGTAAACATCGAGTCTAAAGTCTAGAGTCTGTCTGACCTCTCTGATTAGCTAAAAAGCAGTAGTTGCATGTCAAGGTGAGTTTATATATACATGATCTTCTACGATAAGCTATATTCATGCTCTAATTGATCTGCACGCGCGAAGAATGAATTAGTCAACCAGATAGGAAACCTGAGAGAGCCACATGAGGGAGAAGGAGGAGTGGAAGAAGTGAACGCTTCTGCTCGGAAAAAGCCTCCTGTGGAAGGAGCCAGGAACTCCCACAATATAGTGCGGAATGAGGACGCCACCAACGTCGTCCCTCTCGATCTCTTCCTCCACCTTCTTCTCAAACCTCCCCAGTGATCGAAAGATGGTATTGAAGTCATTCCCGGGGAGGTCATTCAGGAAGAACTGGACCTCCGGTAGTTGTTTCACCTCCAGTCGTCGGCTGAGCTCGCCGACGAGGCGGAGCACATGGGAGACGACTAGAAACGTGTTGGGACCAGAGGAACAGCCAAGGTCCGCCGCCACCAGCCTCTGCGGCAGCACCTCTCTGTAGATCTCCTCCATTGCATTCCTCAGCACTGACTTCGTCCTCAAGATGGCCTTCTCCTAATCATGCATGATTACCCGTCCAGACTTATTCGCAAAGTATAGAAGAGGAGAAATTAATGAATTGATGAAGTGAGTGATTAATTAAAATTACTGGAAGCCTGGAATTGGCAGCGTAGCTGTTTTCTCCTGCTCCTCCCACCATGTGAACAACTTCCTCTACCTTCAACTCCATCTTCTGGTTTTTTCCTTCCTTTTTTCTTTTTCTAAGCTCGAGTGCTACAGAGCAATGTGGGGATGGATATTTATAGGCAGAGGCCCGGAGAAGAGAGCGTGGAGGATAACAAATATATATTTATATTTTTTATTATTACGTCGCCTCCTGTTTCACTGCTCTACCTGCTGTGCTTCTCCGTCGGGAGGATGAGGAGAGTGGCGTGTACATATTATTCTATATTTCCATGATATATATATATAAATAGCGGTTAATTATAATAAAATAATGTTTCATTCGAAAATTTAGAGACCAAGAAGCTACGGAGTTTATCTTGGAATATAAATGGACAAATTCTAATTGGATGAGCTCTTTTAATCTCCTTTCACTTCACCGAGTGAGTGGGTCTCTTCTTCTACTATTGATGATTTTAGAAGAAGACCATTTGTACTATCGATGATTTATTGGTTTATGAAAAAGAAGAACATAGGATATTGATTCAAAGGGGTGAGAAAAAAAAAAGGGTAAAGAATATCAGCCACACAAAAGCTCACAAAAAGATGATTTCTAAGTTTAATTTTATTTTAAGTTCTAATTTATGATCACACAATCAACCTCTAATTCTTTCCTGAGTTTTATCTTATTTTAAAAAAAACAATATATATATATATACAGTTGTAATGAATATATATATATTTATGTAAAAACATTAACGATGAGAAATTATATATTACAAATATTTTCTGCTTGTTTCATTTTGTTTCTCGTTAGCCATAGATTTAAAAAAGTAAGGAAATCGATAAGAATAAAATAAAATGTAAGTTCAGTTTAAAAATACTTAATTAGATATCAAACATCAACCTATCAATAAGAATATATATTTGTATACGTAGTTAGTTGTATTCTTGTATATGTAGAGGATGCATATAGCTTTATATATCGTTTCACCTGAAGATGATGAGGAAGAATGGTGAGCAGCAGAGAGAGGAGAAGGTGGAAGACCTGGTCGACGTGCTGCCAAGGATTAAAGATGAACCGTGTTGCATAGCGCATGGAAGGAGATGAAATGATGGACATAGGAGGAGGAGGAGTGGGGCAGGTAAGTAGGTGTACTTTGGTAGTTTATCTCATAATACAAATGGACAATTCTAAATGTACAACCTCCACACGCAAAACAAATAATACTGTTTGTGGGTTTTGATGTTTGTTCAAGTGGAATCGAGCGATGAATGAGTAGCTTTCTATTTTAATATCCTTTCACTTCAGTGTGAGTGGTCCTCATCTTCCATGAATTGAGAAACAAGAAGAGAATTGTAAATTGAATAAGTATTCAGTGGTGTCATTTTCTCGGCTTAAGGATTCCTGCTAAATCTATGTGCAGAAACCTTATCAAAAAGGTTACTTTCAGACTGGTGTGTATTAACTCCCTTCCCATAATCTTTCATATATATCCTACCGATTTTATCTATGCTTCTGTACTATTTTTAACGGCCCTATTTTAATATTTAAATGTAACTAAATATAGATTTAGTGAAAAAGAAACACATACTTAGATATTGAAATAGGGGTGTTACATTGTTAATGCAAGGTCATTTGACCCTTCTGCATTCCTGGAAAATCTTTTCAACTGAAAGTCCATTTCTATCCCACTCTGTAATCGATGATGCAGCTTTTAGCAGAAGTCAGCCAACATAAAACTACACCACTTAAAGGAAAGATGATGGTATTACCATGAAATGAAAGAGACTTGGTTGTGGGTGTGATACTTAGTGTGGATCTTGTACAGGAGAAGTGGTAGTATTTGCAGCTTCCTGTAACTGATCACTCACATCCTGAGAGACCAAATCCCTTGCGATGTACATATCTGATGATTGTGGATCGGCCGGATGAGTTTCTGTCAGACTGTTTCTTAAATTTATGCTGAGCTAGATGGATTCACTCACAGACAATGTACCACATGTTCTTGGATTGGTAGCTTTTGATAGTGTCTATATTTTTTCCTAGAAGATGGTGTGTTAGGAACAAACAAATCCACTGATTGAGCAATCCTCCCTGATACGGACGGCATTTCCTAATAAGGATTTTCTGGTAACTAAGTTTCTTCGCAAATATCTGACAAATTCAATTCAATTAATGCAATTAGACTTCTGGGAGAAGGTACAATTCAATTCAATAAATAAAAAATAGTATTTATTTATTTATTTTACAAAGAGATGGACGATGAGGAGAGAAAATAAAGTTCATAATAAATATATTAGCAGGCCACTGTTTTGCTGGTGGTGGTGTGTAGATTTTGTCCAGCATCAAATCTGGCTCCTACTCCTGTCTACTACGAGGGCAATCTCATCGATTATGGTTTGAGGTTGCTTTGCATTTGTAACACAAGTTTTATCCATATGAGCAACTAGTACTTATATGAGCAGCACTTGTTCTTCTACCATGCTATCATCCTCCACCCACAAAGTCAAGTTCAGCATTTAAGATAAAAGAGAGGCACAACTAGTACTTCTATGAGCAACACTTGCTCCCCTCACATTCCCAATTGCTCGAAAAATCTTTCTTTCCCTCAAAACACGTTGTTCAACCCTCCTCTATCTTTAGCTCTATTCTTGATATATATCTTTATATGTATTCATCTATTATATATTGCACCGATGGCCTGCCTCCCTCATCCTCCAATTACTTCATCATAATCCCGCGCCGGTAAATCTGAACAAGAAGCTCTTAAACCCGTCGACGGACATCCACTTTGTGAACCTTAAGCGATAAATACCGCCGGGTATTCATATTTAATTTTCTCCCTTTTATCGCCTAATTCATGTTTTCCGGGTATCCAACACGTAACTCCGCCTCTCAGGTTCTTTTGGAGTGAGTAGTAATATTGCTTTCTTAAAACTTCAAATACATACGCATAACTCGTGGTAGGAGATGGAATGATCAAACATTGGAGAAGGAGGAGGAGTGCGTAGGTAGCTACTTATACGTAGCTAAGTGCAGGTACACAGAGTTAAATAAAATGGACCGATTAATTAATAGGTTGGATGAATAAGAGGGAGATGTTATCCTTCCTGGTGGTGGTTGGATTGGTGTATGAATCGATGTGCTCGTACATGTCCTCCATGGACCTGGTGAAATTAACGATCACCTCGACCAAAGCTCTGGGGAGCGGCATCGAACGGAGGCATTCCTCGTTCATCTCCTTCCAAGCATCGTCCACCATCGCCCGCAGCTTCTCGTACGCCTCCTCCACCTCCACGCTGTGCTCCTTCATGTAGCACTCCACCGTGGAAGCCACGTGGTCTATCTCTTGCTCTCGCTAATCCCCATCACATGTTTTTTTGGTTAACTATAATAAACTCCCATAAAATAATGAGCGTATATATGTGTACTACTTACTAATGAATTAATTACCTTATGTGAATTTATATCATCCAACACACGAAAGATGAGGCATGAAGCCTTGATCAGTTTGGGGAAACTGGAAACCCATTTGAAGGCCTCCTCGGTCACCTCCTCGCCCATGCCGACGTAAAAAGTACAGATAAGCATGCCACACGCAATGGTCCTCGTCGATAATTCCAGATGTTCTTCCACCGTCGGCACATTTTTTCCGGCACACCATCTCGCTTCTTTGTGATAATTTCTTGCTAAGGATTTCATCTACACCACCAACTAATGTGTATAAATATGAGTATGATTATGATATGATGTGATACATAGGTGGTTGAATGTAATTACTTCTTCCTTGAGATAAGCCATGCGATACTTTTCCTCAGCAACAAGCTCATTTTCAAACTCTTCAAAGGAGTTTATGAGCTTCAAATAGAAGTCCTTCAAGTATTCAGGTAGCCCATTAACGGTTTCGACTTCCCACCTGCCATTTATGCGATAAATAAATAAATGAAGAGTTTATGCTGCAATAATAATATATTAAAAATTAGAATCATAGATATGAAATAACAAACCTTTCTATTGCCTCTGTCAATAGCCGATTCTCTTCGATTGTGCTGTAGTTATCATAAATATCATCGGTGATTGTAATAAGAGCTAATACTTTAGTAGTCATCACTCGTGCACGAGAATAATAAGGTTCTTGCAATGCTGCTACTATCCAGTAATAACATTCCACCACTCGATCACGAGTAAAAGGTAAGGATTTGATGAGTGCTAGGTTGTTCCACCATCTTTAAGAGAAATTGATGATTAAAAATCAAATACATCCATCGCAGTGAAATATTATTACAAGTGGACGAGCAAAGCTGATTCATAGTAAAGCATGTATAATAAGAATTGTATGACGTCGTTGATTTGTTTGAGAAGAAAAACAATTAATAGGCTGGAATGCTTACTTGGAAATCTTCTTAAGCTCCTGAAAGTGAAGGGATTGGAGTTGATTGAAGTCCAACTTTGCGAGCTGCAGCACTGCATCATCTCTTGCAATCCCATCCTTCTCGTAGATGGAGATGTATAGTCTATTGAGGAGCCTTCTATTTTTTCTAGGCAAGGGCGTGCTAAGGGCAAGGGACACTTGACTTGCTAAGGGTTCTCGAAGCACACAACCAGATAACAAGCTCTTGAGATGGTTTCTCGAGAATGTGATGGCTTCGTCGAGTATCATCTCACCGTGCGTCCCAAGAAAAGCTGCGTTGTACAAACTTAGCAGACCCTCAGCGTCATCCTTCAGTGCATGCTGGAAACTTCCTCCTTCATCTTTGAATTTACTGAAAACACCTGAAGAACCAACCCACCATCTTTATATATATATCTAGAGAAAGAAAAAGAGAGAGAAAGAATATTGTTGATCATAATACTTGAGGACACATTATATCCATGTTGTCTGAGCAATCGAAACCAGAGTGCGGTTTCATAAAGACCGCAGTCATCAACTTTGGCATCGTAGATCCGTTCCATTGCTTTATTTAATTCTTTCTCAAAGCGATATTTCAATCCAAGAAGTTGGATTGAATCTACCAGGTTCATAGTTTGTCGTAGATCACGGGCAACAACATTCTTGAACAAGCTCCTTACTTGTTCCTTTAGCTCCTCGATTCTTTCATTCAACTTGTCATCATTGTACTCCTATCTCATCATCCATGTATATATGTTAAATATATAGATCCAAAAAGAGTAAAGAGAGTTTGATGACATACCCGGACATGGTGATCGTTTTGGATGAAGTAGTCACCCCAAACACTCGGGTGAAACTTTATTGACTTACGACAGCTTAAAGACTCGCCGTAGTGTGCAACCACAGTTTGATTCCTACGTGTGCGTCTTGTGTGCAGAGGAGGGAAGCCTGCCACAATGCTACAATTTATAGCCTGCCACAATGCCATGGTTGGATTCATGTGTTGTGTCTTGTGACTACTGCGGAGGGAAGCCACAATGCTGCAATTTATAGCCTCCATCGTCCATACATACAGTAGAGCTTTTAGTATTTCTAAATTTAAAAGACACGGAAGTGTAATTAAGGACAAATTATTTGAGCCAGTTTAGTCAACCTCAATTATAAAAATGAAGACAAAATATTGCAAGGATACAAGAACGCTTGCGTGCACCATTAGTCCCCTAAAGCTTATCGACAAGATAATTAATCCATCTTCACAAAAGCCATCAACTGCATTTCTTTTTTCAGAAATATTACGTCGGCTGCTCGCGACGTGGACAAATTATTCTATATTTCCATGATATATATAAATAGCGGTTAATTATAATAAAATAATGTTTTATATGAAAATTTAGATACCACGAAAATATGGAGGTTATCTTGGAATTCTAAATGGATAAGCTCTTCTAATATCCTTTCACTTCACTGGGTGAGTGGGTCTCTTCTGCTATTGATGATTTATTAGTGCATGGAAAAGAAGAGCATACTACATTCCTCTACTATTGTGAGGAAAAAAAAAACATGTTTCTAAAGGGGTGAGGAAAAAAGGGCAAAGAATATTAGCCACACAAAAGCTCACAGAACAATGATATATCTTCATATCAAACCTATTGATAATAATATATATTTGTATATGTCGTTAGTTGTATACGATAGAGGAGGCATACATCTTCATATATTGTTTCACCTGTCACCTGGTGAAATTTGAGAAATTGAGAAACATAAGACTTTGATGTAAATGGAAAAGAATATATATATATAAAGTTCCAGTGCTACTACCATCCAGGAATGGAAAAGGATTGCAAAGAATATTAGCCATACGAATGGCTCAGAAACAGCTACCACCCAGGAATACCGACATAACGATGTACATGGAAAATGAAAAAAAAAGGGATAGAAATGAATATTAGCCACACAAAAGGCGGCTCATGAAGATGATGATTTATATGTATAGTTTTAATTAGACTACTACTATATCGTTTTAATTTCATAAATTTATGATACATCTACAATGTATATATATTGTATAGAATCTATTGACCTTGGAGTCACCTACGAGCCTCCTCAGACAAATAGATAATAGTAAAATCTATGCAATCTTCAGCAACCACTTCAAGTCAATTCATCATTTCCTGCCACTGATGGGTCACCCGGCCTGTCGAAGTTGGTGTTAGAGCAATTTGCTATCAATCACAGGAATCTATCTCCGATTTGGCCTTGTGTAGGATTCAGAGGGCTCCTAGCCGAAGGGGCTACTACTGAAGGCTCTCCTGCTGGCTGACCCTCTCCTCATGTTGGTGAATGCGATGCATCTCTCTCTAGTGCCCTAGAGACAACAACTGAGTATTCTCTCTAGTGCCCTAGAGACAACAACTGAGTATTCCTCTGGCAGTAACTCCACCGAAGGAATCTCTCGCCTAGCAATTCGACATCGGCCTCCAATTCAAACCTTACCTCTTCCTCTATTTTTATGAAAACTAAAATACAAAATAAACTCACAATAGGAGGAGAGAATGGAAGTTCAAAGACACTTTTTTTTTTGTATTCATATCTAAAATACAATCATCAAGTCATTTATATAGGTAGGAAGCACTACTATGCCAATAATTGAAAAACTAATTAATTCTAAAAAAAACATAAAAGATAATTATCTCCTATATCTGCACTACCACAATTATCTCACACATTACTCCTCTTCCTTTTACTTTTTCAACCAAATAAAAAACTCATAAAATATAGCATTTAATGTGTGAGATTTGTAGTTTTGTATTAGGAATAATTTTGTAAAATAATAGTAGAAGGATTTATTTGTAAAATTTTGTGAATTTTTGTAGTATAAAATTTTGACATGAAAATTATACCATCAGATAGTATTTTTGATAAGGAATCCAACGGCGCCGACGGATCGTGATTTGGACGTCGTTTGATTAGTCAAATCGTTGAATCAAGGATGGACGGCTAGGATTAAACGGGAATTAAAGAATTTAATTATTTATTAAAAACCGAATTTTCACCCATCGAGCGCGCGCGGGTTGAAGCCTCTTCTTTTTCTCTCTCCTCCCCTGTTCCACGGCAGCAACCCTTCATCATTTTGTCAACGACGTTTGCACCACTTTCCGATCGTATTTTTCGACGAGATTTCAGATACAGCTTCAGGAGAGTGAGGAGAACACATTATAGGTATAAATTTACAGTTTTGGTTGAGATTTGGGAGAGAAAAGAGGAGAGAAGTGAGGGGCGGCGAAAGTTCGTCGCCGGAGCAAGCCATTCCGGCCACGAAACTTCGCAAACTTGGTACCTATGGCTTCTCCTCGACGAGAGCTATCCATTGGTACCGGAGTTGAGAGCTGTTGGCCGTCGGTCGACCGCCGGCGAGCTAAAAACCTAACTTAGGGTTTCCGCCCAAATTAAATTAATTCACTAAATCGATCGTGTATAAGCTATAATAATTGGGGAAAATATGATTTTTTGGAATCCTTGTGATGAGAGCTTTCGAATGGTACCAATATTGGTACTGTTCGGAGAACTTCGCCGGTGAGGGTTCCAGCGAACTTTCCGGCGAGTTTCCGGCGAGCTCCGGCGAACTTTCCGGCGAACTTGAGATAAAAATTAGGGTGATTCTAGAGACTATTTTAAGCATGTTGGTGAAGACGGATTTGAGAAATTGTTACCGAATTGAGAGATTTAATTCGTTGAAATATTCACAGGAAATACGATAAGCAGGCACGAGGATACGAACGTTCGCGATACGAACTAGAATATGCTTGTAACGTTAGAATCAGGTGAGTGTTTATTCTCCAGGTAGAATAAACGGGATAGTTCTCAATGTTTAGTCCAGGAGAACTATATCCCTTTAGTTAGATATGCTTGATATTTCTTTGGACTCTCCTGCTAGTGTATATAATCTTGATTATTAACTTAAATGAGTTGTGAATAACCCTTGATATTCTTGCTTGATGATATAAACTATTTATTGTTGTTCCTTGATTCATTATAAGCAAGATACTATGCTTTTATTGACTCTAGATCTAGCATATGCATTTGCCTGACTCTTTGTGATACTTCTTTCACATGTTAATGCATATGGCTAGTATGATCTGATACTGGATAGTGCTATAGGCACTTTCACTGCAGTGATAGGATATTACATTATTAGCACACCCATGGGCCGCCTAGTGAGAGGGGCATGGGATGTTAGTGCTCGAGGTCAGGATGGGAGATCGGGATACTCCTGACTGGGTTTTTACTATGGATTAGCTATGGATACCAGATAGCAAAATCCATTGGGCAACTTAGGGAGAAAGGGGGCTTTGTTTATCTGTTCTTGCACATCTACTATGATTTGGGTACCTTATGATTCATGATTCCTCCCCCTGAGGTAACGGTTGTTGGCCACAACTGTATTTTGATTATGTCAGCCCCAGATATAGTCTCGTGTGATTCTTGATTACTCATTTTGATTGGCTATTGCACACGAATAGTCATATGATTCCATTCTTGAGACTTTGTTATTTTATGTTCTTGGTTTTACATTGTTTTCTATCCAACTCACTGAGTACGACGTTACTCACCCCGTAGGGGAACTCATTTTTATTTTTCAAGATCACAGCAGGAGAGAGACTGATAAATATCGCATTGTATAGTCAGGCACCTGATTTCTTTTGAAAGGTAGGACAGTTCTACCTTTGTTTTGTGTGTATAGGGATCCACTGGCTAGGTACTTTGTATAACATTGGGCATGTATCCATTTTGATTGTAAATTACTTGTATATAAGTGTGTGCCACTGTAGTAAAGATTTGGTTTTAATAATATATGTTTTTAGAGTTATATTGATCTGTCATCCAGGTTCTCTCCTTCCATAAATAGAGGGGATATACATCAGGTACGCTTAGTGGGTTCTCATATAGTTTCGGGAGTAAACGGGGCTATGTGTGGAGTTCACTGCGGTCTGCCATGTGCCCTAGGGGAAGGTACGGGGCGTGATAGATTTTGGTGGTATCAGAGCAGGTTCATATTAGAACTTATGTATATCATGATCCGATTATTTGAGAACCTGGGTATATTAAGATACCATTTACATAGACTTTTTAGAAATAATTCATTTTTGAATATAAGGAGTCCAGTGGATCTCAATTAATGATCAGTCTAGTGGCCTTAGGATATATGTCGTATACGTAACATTGATCGTAATATTCGTGCAGGATATTCAGAATGCAGCCAGAGCATAGTCATTCAGGTGATGAGGCATCACATGGACAGGAGGGTTCCTCTGCCTCCCATGCAGTACCAGTAGAGGGTGGCTAGGCTGCACCACCTGTTGTAGGAGGAGTCACTCTGACGGATGAGCAGTTTCAAACACTCCTTAGAGCGATTAAAACTCAGACTGCATCGGTACTAGCTCCCGTTCCACCAATGCAGGCACCCGTTGTTGCTCCTCAAACTAATTTACTAAAATAGATCAAGACAGCTCGACAATTAGGCTGTTACAGTTTTGAGGGATCTAGAGACCCAGAAATAGCTCACAAATGGTTACAGAAAGTTTCAAAGACTGCTAGAGACATGAGATTGACAGACGAAGACACTATCAGACTAGCAGCTCAGCTATTAGAGGGTGATGCACAGGTTTGGTGGGAGTCTCTTAGCGCTAGTGGAGCTTTACCTATTACTTGGGAAAGATTTATAGATCTCTTCAACAGGGAATACTACACTAGCTTTTATAAGGATCAGAAGAGAGAAAAATTCTTTGCACTACGACAGGATTATAGGTCAGTATTTGAGTTTGACACTGAGCTACGAGCTTTATCAGTATTTGTCCTAGAGTATGCCCGAGATACTGAGTATATGTGTAGCAGGTTTAGAAAGGGACTGAATACAGAGATTAGAAAGTTGTTGGTTACTTCTACCACTGTCAGTTATCATGAGTTAGTGCAGATGGCAGTGGAGATTGAGCAGTTATCCCCAGCACCTTCTAAGGGTAAAGAAATTTTCTCAGGAAAGAGAAAGTCAGGATTTTTCAGTCCTACATTCCAGAGGAAGAGTACGATAGTTAAGGGATTGCAAAGAATGTGAGAATCATCTGGTAGTGCTCCTAGATCACAGGCTTACCCTCGAGCTTTACCCATTCCAGATTCTGAGTCTCAAGTTCGACCTATGACTAAGGATACTTGCAGAAATTGTGGTAAGAATCATTCTGGAATCTGCAGAGCTCCCCTGAGATGTTTCTATTGTCATCAGCCAGGGCATTATCGTAGTAACTGTCGAAGACTACAACAAAGAGGTGACAGTAGAAGCAGTAGGATGCCCAGACCAGTACCAAGTGGTAGGAGATCGACCACTCAAGACAGACAGCCATCTGGGGCTGTGAGAAGCTATAAAGCAGATCAAGGAAGCAGTGTTAGAGGGACACAAGGTGGTTTTGGGATTCCACCGCGAGAGCAGACCAGGATCTTTGCCAGTTCAGATAAGGACACAAGGTGGTTTTGGGATTCCTCGGCTCCGACGGCAGTCCTCCGGCTTCCGTGATGGTCCGCCGGAGTCCTCTGAAGCGGCGACGACAGCAGCGGCGATGGGCGCGGTGAAGCGGAGCTCCCTGCCGCGTGGGAAGCGGGCAGCGCAGGTGATGCTCCGGCGAGCTCTTGTGGGGCTCGCGAGTAGTGGATCGGGGATGGAGGATGGTCGCCGGCAGATGGACAGCGGCGATGGGCGAGGAAGAGGCGCTGGCGGCGAGAGATCGCCGCTCACGGGCGCGCGATTGAAGCTCTCTGCTCGCGGCTCTGTTTCTGCCCGCGAGCAGGGGAAGGCAACCCCCTCTACTGCGAACTCCGGCAGCGGCGAGGCGAAGAGACGGCGGGGGTGCGGCGAACGGCGTGTCGGCGAGTCTCTCGCGCTCTCTCGTCACTTAGAGGAGGTGGGCACGCGGTGGGACGGAGACGCTGGCGAGTGCTGCGCGGGCGTCCGTGAAAAGAGGGTGGAGGTGGAGGCGAAGGCACCGGCGATGGGAAGAGACGACGACGACGTGCTCCGGTGGCCGGTGGGTGAGGAAAATGGAGAGAAAAAGGAGATAATGAGGGAGGGGTCGTCGGCGGTGAGAAGGAGGTGTCGAGCGAGGGTAGTCGGCGGGAGAGCAAGGGTGACGCGCACGGGTTGCGCGAGGAAGAGGGCACGCGTACAGTGCCCTCCCCATTCACTCTTTCCCCCTCTCTTTTTCCCTTTTCACAACCATGCCCCTCTTTTCTTTTGTTTTTATTTTTTTTCTCTTTTCTTTCTTTTTTTTTACAAGCAGGGGTTTACAGCCGAGTCTGCCGGCTGCTGCCTCGTTGCCGCCGTCCACACTCGCCGTTCGTCGTCGTCCCTCTCCGCCGCGACGAGGAGAGCGGTGGGGACCTGCAGCTGCCGCGCGACCCATTTCCCCGCGATTTCCCCTCTTCGCGTCCGCAGCCATCCGCCGACTGCATTCGCCGTCCCACGCCTAGGTCACCGGAGCCCTGTTCATCCCGCTGGAGTTGGACTCACTCGCCCTCTCTGCGAGCTCGAGAGCCCCCGTCTGCCCCAACGCCGAGCAGTAGGCAGCGATTTCGTCGCCGCCGCTCGTTTGATCCGCAGCACCACGGGCGAGGGGTGGAGCTGCGATTCCCCTTGCCTCGCCACCCAAATCTTCCTCTCCTCCCTCCCCACGCAAGAGTGAGGTGAGAAGCTTCTCTTCCCCTGTCGATCGATCGATTGTGCCCTCCGATGGACTCGCCCGAGCACTTGTCGGCGACGTCCACCGAGAGCCCACCTCCGGGAGTTGACGCCGGGTTTGTGCAGGCTACCGTTGGCTTCCTCGTGTGCGAAGGGTCGCCAGCTACGTCGTCGGGTTGTCGGCGACGTCGTCGGTCGTGCGCCGTTAGGGTTCCAGCGAGGGGGCGGTCGGCGGCTGGGTTTTCGACGACGAAGAGAAGGAAGCGGAAGAAGGTATCGTTCGCCCTCTTCCTTAATCATGCTTAAGGATTAATTAAGCATGGTTAACTATAATTAAGTATGCTTAGTATAAAATAAATTTATGATATGGTTAGTGCAATTAAGCATGATTAATATTTAGTTAGATTAATATAAGTTTAGTTAATGAATTAATTAAGTAGATTTATTTAATGAATTAAGTAATTGGTTGAGCTGAACCAGTTAGTTGAAGTTGGGTCGAACTTGGATTCGGGTTAAGTTAAGTTGTATGATTAGTGTAAGTTAAACAAGGTTAGTGATTTAATTAAGTGAGGTTAGTGAATGGGTTGAGTTGAACCGAACCAAACCGAACGAGATGAACAGTAACCGGCCCATTTGACCGAGTCAACAGCTGACCTAGTCAGCGTTGACCGATCAACCGTTGACCGTTGACCGGTCAGAAAAAAATAAAATAAAATTAAATAATTAATAAAATAATAATAATATTATTAAAAAATATTAAAATATTAAAATAATAAAAATTATAAAAATAGTAAAAAAATTTATAGGTTTTACTTGAGCCCTTGGGTGACTTGGGCCAAGTTATGGGTAAGTTTAATGAGTATAAATTGGATAAAAATTCATTTAAGTTAATAGATAAAAATTTAAAATATGATTAATTAAGAATTGATTAGGTGGGATTAATCCTAAACTTGTATATGATTAATTTAATGTAATAATTATTTTAATTAATGGATTGATAGATTTTTAATTTATTTATCTTAGGAGAAAATAAATTAAATTTTATTTAAATAATTGTGTTAATTAGGACTATTGTGGGTACGCGATCCGAGTAGCTCGGCGGGTGATTATCTCCGCATGATTTGGTTCAGAGGAGCGGATCGCTAACTCAGGTGCGTTGGTTCTCCGATGTAGGATTTATTCAAGCAAGGAAATTCCAGCTGGGGTTTTCTTAGTAACAATTCTTGGATGTGTTAAATATAATAAAATGTGATGCTTGATAAGATTTGTTTTGCCTGCATGTTAGTTTAGTTTATTTATGTCTAACATGTAGGATATACTCTGATTTGCATGCTAATTTTGATATGTCGTAGTATCTTGTCGAGCATGTTAAATATTATTTTATTATGTTTTTATGCTATGCTAGCATACCTACCATGTAGACATAGATAGTAAATAACGACATGTTAGAACCTTGGCGACGTCACCGCCACTTAGACAGAAAAATGGGCCTTTTCCATATGCCCCGGTTGACCGCCGCGTCCCGACGGTGGTCAAACGGTGACGTCCCGCTAGGCACCACTCCCGAGGTTGATGCATAGCGGAGATACTGGGGGCACCACTCCCGACGTTATGCATAGCTTATATACTGGGAGCTGGTAGGGTAAGAGACTGTACAAACTCCATGGTCATATTAGACCAAAAATATGGAGCAAGTCCTTACCCGAAATTCACCCGCACGAGTGTCGTTTAGGCGACATCGTGATAGTCCTGAAATGGTTAGCAAGGATGAGCCCTACCATGGACTTGGCACCGATGGAGTCGAGGGCCACAGCCCATCATGCGGATGTGCGCCAATCTCGATAGACGTCGACTGCTATTGGACTGGGAAGGTGATTCCACATGCGACGCCTTGGACAGTGGATCCGTAGACCGCACGACTATCACCCTTGACGTCTGTAGACGATCAGATGAGTAGTCCGGATCCTAGGGTGGTTATTCCGGCTAGTCGTGGCCGATGACATTGTTATATGGCGACCTTGTCTACGGACAGCGTGTAGTACTACATGGGTGTCGTGGCCCCTACGGAATCCGGGGAGGATGTAAGGGCACGACGGTTTCGCTAGGGGAGGCATGGTCGGCGACTAGTGAAACAATGGAGAGGGATACTGGGTCACCCGTCCTCTCCGCCAACATCAGTGCAGCGGGCATAGGTAGAGACAAAGACAGAAAGACACTGATGGGCTTACTGATACCCTTAGCTCGGGTATTCACTAAGCATAGGCTGACAGCCCGAGTATTATAACTTCAAAGTATTATTATGACGTAGGTGACATACTGTTGACATTGACACTAGATACAATGTAGGTGACATCTAGTGAGTTATACATCGGTATTTTATTTATGATGTTTGTTGCTTCCCATAAATTGATTTACACAAATCAAATGAAAAATGATGATTAACCACCAAAGACATCCTAGAATACTCCTCCTAGCCTTTGATTTCTTTATTCGGTAGAGCCGTAATTTCGCACTAGGCCGCAAGGCTGAGCACACCACTTTTCCCCGTATGTGCAGGTGTGTTAGATGACTGTCCGAGAGATTCGATGAAGATGAGTCCGTCGACGGGTCTATTTTTATTTATCGCTGTCTTTTTCATAGAATTGTAGTAGGTTTATCGGGACCGTGTTAGAAATCTTGAGTTAGATTATTTAATTGTAAATTCCGCTGCGTAAATGAGGTGTATGGACTGTATGTATCACTAAATGCCTTGTATGGGTCCGTTGGGCTCATACGGCAGTTGCCACGTGCCCGACAGTAGGGTCGGGGCGTGACACATACACACCAAGATGCTGCAACATATTCAGCTTCACACGTTGAGAGTGTCACGATTGGTTGCTTCTTTGACAGCCAAGTAAACGCAGTAGCTCCCATAAAGAACACATATCCCGATGTACTTTTCTGATCATCTATGCCTCCGCACCAATCGCTATCGGAGTAACCAACTAGCTTGTAATCTTCTACTTTCGAGTAGAATAAAATAATATGTGGGCTGCAAGCGACATGGACAAATTATTCTATATTTCCATGATATATATAAATAGCGGTTAATTATAATAAAGTGATGCTTTATATTAAAATTTAGAGAAAAAAAGCTATATGGTTTATCTTGGAATATAAATTGACAATTCTAAATGGATAGGCTCTTCTAATATCCTTTCACTTCACCGGGTGAGTAGGTCTCTTCTGCTATTGATGATTTATTAGTGCATGGAAAAGAAGAGCATACTGCATTCTTCTACTATTGTGAGGAAAAAAAAACATGTTTCTAAATGGGTGAGGAAAAAAGGGCAAAGAATATTAGCCACACAAAAGCTCACAAAACGACGTTATATCCACATATCAGACATCATGTCTTTCTCAACCTAGTGATAATAATATATATTTGTATACGTCATTAGTTGTATCCGTAGAGGAGGCATATTTCTTCACCTATTGTTTCGCCTGTCACCCGGTGAAATTTTAGAAATTGAGAAACATAAACCACAAAACAAATGAAAAAGAAATATATATATTTAAAGGATGGGTACCATCCTAGAATTGAAAAGGATAACAAAGAATATTAGCCATACAAATGGCTCAAAAATAGCTACCAGTCAGGAATACTGACATCGATATACATGGAAAACCAAAAAAAGATAGTAAAGAGTATTAGCCTCACAAAAGGCGGCTCACGAAGATGATGATTTCTATGTATAGTTTTAGTTAGACAATAATTTTTATGTGTTGCCAATATATCGTTTCAATTTCATACATTTATGATACATCTCCAAAATATATTTAGTATAGAATCTATCTCAAAGCTCCTCCCATGTGCATTGCTCTTGACCTTGCAGTGTAAAGAAGGATGTGTTTGTAAAAAAGAAAAAAAAAGAGGGGGAAAGAGGAAAAGGGCAGGGCACTGTACGCGTGCCCCGACAGCCCTCGCCCACGCCTTCTCCTCACCGTCGACGATCGTTCCCATCTCCTCTCCTCTCCTCTCCTCTTCATCTTCCTCACCCACCGGCCACCGGAGCACGTCACCGTCGTCTCTTCCCATCGCCGGTGCCTTCGCCTCCACCTCCACCCTCTTCTTACGGACGCCCGCACAGCACTCGTCGGTGTCTCCGTCCCACCGCGTGCCCACCTCCTCCGAGCGACGAGAGAGCGCGGGAGACTCACCGGCACGCCGTTCGCCGCACCCCCGCCGTCTCTTCGCCTCGCCGCTACCGGAGTTCGCAGCAGAGGGGGCTGCCTTCCCCTGCTCGCGGGCAGAAATAGAGCCGCGAGCAGAGGGCTTCGATCGCGCGCCCGTGAGCGGCGATTTCTCGCCGCCAGTGCCTCTTCCTCGCCCATCGCCGCTGTCTATCTGCTGGCGACCATCCTCCGTCCCCGATCCACTACTCGCGAGCCCCACAAGAGCTCGCCGGAGCATCACCTGCGCTGCCCGCTTCCCACGCGGCAAGGAGCTCCGCTTCACCGCGCCCATCGCCGCTGCTGTCGTCGCCGCTTCAGAGGACTCCGGCAGACCTTCGCGGAAGCTGGAGGACTACCGTCGGAGCCGAGGCGACCTCGCCGGAGCTCCATCGCCGGCGTCGGAAGGGAAGAAGCAGACGAGCGCCTCTGCCCACGCCGTTCGAAGGTTTTCTTCCCTAATCACAATTAATTTTTATTTAATTAAGTTAAGTAAGATTAGTGATTAAATTAAGATGGATTAATTATTTAATTAAGTGAAGTTAAGTAATGGGTTGGGTTGAATCAAATTGAAGTAGATTGGGTTGAATCTGAGTTGGGTTTAGATTCGAGTTGAGTTAGTTGGGTGAGTTGAATCAATTAATTGAAATTGGTTCGAGCCCAAGTTAGATCAGATTAGATTGGGCTAGCTGAACTAGATCCAATTAAACTGGGCTGAACCTGAGTTGAGCCAGATTGAATTGATCCGAACCTGAGTTGAGCTATATAAACTGATTCAAGCCCAAATTGAGCCCAATTAGATTGAATCAAGTCAGAATTGAACCAAATTGATTTTAATTGAATCCGAATTGAACCTATTACACTATTTGAACCTGAATTGAGTCAAATTAAACCAAATTGGGTCAAAATAGATCAATTTGATTAATTAAAGCTAGTTTTAATTAATTTTGACCAGATTGACTTGGATTATTAATTGAAATGGGCTGGGCTTTGTGAATAGTGTTGGATTAAACACATTAGATTAGCATTAAATAATTCATTTCTATCCTAATTAATTCCAGAAAATTCTAAATAAATTTTCTTACCTCAGAAATATTATCTGTCAGCTATCTATACCGCGATTAAAGTTTTGGGCTTCTTTTGGATTGGTTTCGAGGCCCGGACACACGATACAGGTGCGTAGGCTCACTATAACATGATCTAATCAAGCTAGGGTAAATCTTAATTAGAATTTTTGGAGATTCTTGGATGCCTGCCAATTAAATAAATATTATGCATATTAAAATACCAAAATACATATGCATGCTAGAAATACATGTTTTATTAATTGTTCCACTTGCTTATCTGCTTATCGTTTATTATTTATCTAGCATGCTATGTTTCTCCTACCGCATGTTATTATTTATTGATGTTATATGACAGACTACACACATAGCTATCATGCAGAATAGGGGACCATGATAAACCATAAAAATATAGTATCACGACATACACCAAACACTCTAGTATAGAGACAGGTGACATGATATTATCATATTTTAAGAACATCACTGAAATACCCACAGGATGCTATTATGAAGCCTAGATAACATCGCGAACCACCAGTGTTCGGTTAGTGATGTTCACCCCTCCCGAGGTTTCTGACAGCTTAGATACTGGGAGCGGGGTTGAGGGATTGGACCAGTTAACTCCTGGGTCAGATTAGACTAGCACATGGAGTGGTTCCAACCCAGGTTCTTATACCCACACGTGTGCCGCTTTGGCGACACCGTGATAGTCCTGAGATGGCTACCGGGAATAATCCTACTCGACGAGCTAGCAGATATGCGGTCGAGACACCACAACCCATCGTGCGGATGTGCGTCGACTCAGTTAGCATGGATTGCTTTCGAGTTAGAGGGGAGATTCCCTTATGCCTTGGACAGTGGATCCGTGGACCGCACGGCTAGCATCCTCGACGTCCTGCAGACGATCGGATGGGTAGTCCGGATCCTAGGGTTATTTTATTTCGGCTAGCCATGGCCGATGGTTCTTGTGATGGTGACCTTGTCTACGGACAGAGTGTAGTACTACACTGGGGTCGTGCTCCTACGGAGTCCGGGGAGGCTGTAAGGGCACGACGGTTTCGCTAGGGGAGGCATAGACGGCGACTAGCGAGACAAGGGAGAGGGTTATAGGGTCACCCGTCCTCTCCGCCAACATCAGTGCAGCGGGCATAAGTAAAGACCTAGACGATTAAGGCCCATCAGTGCCTGATGACTTATTTTTGATGATGGGCTTAAGGACATCCCTGGCCCGGATTCGTTCTTAAGCATACGTTGGCAGCCCGAGATACGTGATATGAGTTAGAGCTATATTTGATGACTTATTTTAGTGACACCGACATGAGCTATAACCTAGGTGATATTTAAAGACGTATGCGTATTTATAACCTAGGTTGACATATAGCTTGATGAGATAAAATTATTATTACATAAAATACTATTGTATGATAACTAATCTCACTAAGGCATCCTTGAATGAGCCCTCTAGCCTTTGATTTCGTGCTATCGTTTTGAGCGGTAAATACGCACTCAGCCGCAAGGCTGAGCACACCGAGTTTAATGTGTGTGCAGGTGTAGCGGTGTCGGTCAGATTTGCAGACGAGGGTTGCGTCATCCGAGGTGCGCTATCGTCCTCGTTCCGATTCTTTCTTGATTTTGGGACGTAGCATGTAGTAGATCGATATCGGGACTGTACCAGGAGACTGTATTATTTATTTTATTAATATTACTAGTTTTTTATAGTGCATAAATAAGATCCTGTTTTGCCTTGCAAGGGTTGATGAGCTCATGCGGCGATTGCCACGTGCCCGGCAGGTGGTTCGGGGCGTGACATGCAGTCTAAGCTCTTTGCTCGACCACTTACGAGCAAATAGATAGTTGCAATCCCTAATGCTGGCGATGCACCCCTCTTGAGTGCCCTAGAAACAACAAATAAGTATTCCTCTAGCAGCAGCTCCACTGAAGGAATCTCTCACCTACCAATTCGACCTCGGCCTCGAATTCAAACCCTACCTCTTCCTCTATTTTTATGAAAACTAAAATACAAAATAAACTCACAATAGGAGGAGAGAATGGAAGTTCAAAGACACTTTCTTTTTTTTTGTATTCATATCTAAAATACAATCATCGAGTCATTTATATAGGTACGAAGCACTACTATGCCAATAACTGAAAAACCAATTAATTCTAAAAAAAACATAAAAAATAATTATCTCCTATATCTGCACTACCACCATTATCTCATACATTACTCCTCTTCCTTTTACTTTTTCAACCAAATAAAAAACTCATAAAATATAGCATTTAATGTTTATTCAACAAAACTCCCCCATAAACTTAAATGCTTCTACCATCCACCACGCCGATCATTTTCTTGCATTTGTCGAAAGACTCTTTTGGTAGCGGTTTTGTGAAGATATCCGCAACTTGATCTTGACTTGCCACGTGCACCAACTCCACATTTCCTTCCTTCACATGATCTCGGATAAAATAAAAACGAACGTCAATGTGTTTGCTTCTTTCATGATTCACTGGGTTCTTTGCCAACTTAATTGCTGACTTGTTGTCAACTTAATTGCACCTAGTTGCTTTAGTTCCATCTTGCTCAATAAATTTCTAAACCATATTGCATGACATACACACCAAGATGCTGCAACATATTCAGCTTCACACGTTGAGAGCGTCACGATTGGTTGCTTCTTTGAAGCCAAGTAAACGCAGTAGCTCCCATAAAGAACACATATCCCGATGTACTTTTCTGATCATCTATGTCTCCACACCAATTGCTATTGGAGTACCCAACTAGCTTGTAATCTTCTACTTTCGAGTAGAACAATCCGAGTGACATCGTTCCTTGGATATACTGTAGGATTCGCTTCAATGTCTTCCAATGTGAATAAACTGGCTTGTCCATGAACTGACTTAGGATGCCGACGCTTAATGAGAGATCCGGCCTTGTGCACGTGAGATAGCGAAGGCTTCCTACCAAACTTCGGTATTTACTCGCATCGACACGTTCTCCTCCATCGAACTTCGATAGCTTTGTACCTGGTTCTATAGGTGTTGATACTGGGTTGTAATTTGTCATCTTGTATTTCTTCAAAATTTCCTTTGCATACGCCTCCTGTGATATAAAGATACCTGTATCTAGCTGTCTAACCTCCAAACCAAGAAAAAACTTCATCAAACCCAAATCTATCATCTCAAATTCACGTGTCATTGTGCTCTTAAACTCTTCTATCATTTCATCATTGTTACCCATAAAAATGAGGTCATCAACATAAAGAGCAACAAATAACACGTTACCTCCATTCTTCTTTGCATAAAGGGCATGCTCGTAGGGAGATTGCTTGAACCCGTTCTCCTTGAAATATGTGATACGTGTATTCCAGGCTCTCGGTGCTTGCTTTAATCCGTAGAGCGCCTTCTTTAATTTTAGCACCTTTTTCTCTTCTCCAACTCTCATGTACTCGGGTGGTTGTTCGATGTAGATATCTTCTTCGAGTACACCATTCAAGAATGCCGATTTGACATCCATTTTGAAATATCGGCCATTTGAATTGAGCAGCATGTGAAAAGAGTAATTGAATTGTCTCCATTCTTGCAACAGGAGAAAATACCTCGTCATAGTCAATTCCTGCCTTTTGCTTGTATCCCTTCGTAACAAGTCACGCCTTGTATCATTTTATCTTGCCTTGAGCATTCATCTTTTTCTTGAACACCCACTTCACACCAATAGGCTGACTTCCTTTCGGCAACTCTGCTAGCTCCCATGTGTTGTTGCGGTCTATGACCTTAATCTCCTCGTTCATAACATTTTGTCAGTTCTTGTCTCGCACCGCCTCTTCAAAGCTGATATTTTCAGCATCTGCAAAAAGACATACAAAATGCATCTCACTTGTTGAATCATATAAATCTTGCAAACTTCGCATTTTGAGTTGTCGAGGTTCATATTCATCATCAGTAGTTTCAGAATTTGTTGGTATGCTTGGTGCAATAATTGATGATTCTTCAACTTCGATGATAACCTCTGTCGAATTGTTCTAATCCCATTCACTTGCTTCATTTACTTGCACATCACGGCTCACCAACACTTTCTTGTTTATCGGGTCGAGTAGCTTGTACCCTTTAGTCTTCTCATCATAACCAATAAAAATATACCTTTTGCTTTTGTCTTCGAGCTTCGTTCTTCGTTGATCCAGTACGTGTGCATAAGCCACACTACCGAATACTTTGAGATGAGAAACTGTCGGTTTTTGTTTGCTCCATGCCTCTTATGGTGTTTGATCATCTAACTTCATATGTGGACATCGATTTTGTACATATATGGCACATTGCACAGCTTCTGCCCAAAATTCCTTCGGCATCTTCTTGCTCTTGAGCATTGATCGAACCATGTCGAGAATAGTCCGATTTTTCCTCTCAGCTACTCCGTTTTGTTGAGGTGAGTATGGTGCAGTTAGAAATCTCCTTATACCTTGCTCCTCGCAATACTCCATGAAGGTCGTTGAAGTATACTCGCCACCTCTATCGGATCGTACGGCCTTGATGTGTGTACCTGTTGCCTTCTCCACCATCACTTTGAATTTTTTGAACACCTCGAATGCTTCGGATTTTTCCTTCAGAAAATAAACCCAAGTTTTCTGTGAGAAATCATCGATAAAGGAAATAAAGTATCTTTTACTGTCGAAAGATTTAGGGGTGATTGGTCCACAAATGTCGGTATGAATCAATTTGAGAATATGTTTAGCCCAATATTCTGCCTTCTTTTGAAATGAGGTTCTCTCTTGCTTGCCAAGCACACATTCTTCATAGAATTTGCCCTGAAAGTCCATATCAGGTAGCCCGCGCACCATGTTCTTCTTTGCTAACTCTTTTAGACCACCATAATTTAGGTGACCAAAGCGGAGATGCCACAGCGTCGCCTTGTCTTCTACGTTGATTAGTAGACATTTTCCTTGCACACTTCTCAAATTCAATTTGTACATTCGATTTCTTCCTATTTCGACTCGAGCAACTAGTCGCCCTTGCTTGTCCTTCAAATGCAGTAGCCTGTCTTTTAAAAATATCGAGTAACCTTTCTCCGTTAGTTGCCCCATACTCAAAATATTAGTCTTAAGATCTAGTACGTAATAAACATCTTGAATTGACCCTAATAAGCCATCTTTTTGTAAGTAACAAATTGTACCTCAACCTTTGACCTCTACCTTTGATGCATCTCCAAATGACACATGACCATGATCAATCTTTTGCATCTCTTTGAATAAGTACTCGTAGCCACACATATGGTTGCTTGCTCCTGAGTCGAGATACCATAGTGTGTCATTGTTGATGTTAACTTCATTTTGAGCCATCAAGAGAAAGCCTTCATTTGCTTCGTCTTCCAAGGTTAGGTTGTTAGTTTCTTCCACCCTTTTATTGGCGTGACAATCTTTTGCATAATGCCCCATTTTACCACAATTATAACATTTGTCGGAGTTGCAATCCATCGCATAGTGACCATACTTGTAACACTTGTAGCACTTGATGTTGTAATAATGTGACCGGCCGCCTCTTCCTCGACCGCATTCTCTTCCATGCTAATTTGGTTGGTTCGACAGTCCCTTCTCTTTATAGAATCCTCCATGATTGCCGCCTCGACCACCGTGACCATTTCCATGACCTCCATGCCCACATCCTCTTACTGAAAAATCTTGAGAATAGAATACCTTTTCGTCTTTGATTGACGCCTTGGTCTGAAGTGCTTGCTCGAGTGACTCCTCCTTTTTCTTACGTTGTTCATGCGCCTCGAGAGAACCAGCAAGTTCGTCGACTATGAGCGTCGCAAGGTCCTTTGACTCTTCTATCGCGCAAACAACATTCTCAAAATTATCAGTTAATGATCTTAAAATCTTCTAAGGATACAAAGACAAAAGTAACACAAATATTGTTATAGCCCGATCATCAAGATAACTTCAGGATATTGTGCATTCATTGAAGAAATCTAATCTAATGAAAAAATAGAAAATAAGGTGTGAGATAATAAGTAATAAATTTTATATCCCATATTAATATTAAATTTTAATTTATATTTTAAAATAGATTTAAATTTTAGCATGAGATAATATAGGATAATATCAACGGGCGTAATTTATTTTGAGCGAACAGACATTAAGGATACTCCGTCAGTTCTTTTAGAGTGAATAGAAATGTTATACCTTTAAACATTCAAATACATACACAGCACACAATGCACGCACGATAGGAGATATCGAAATGGGAGGAGTACATAGGTAGGTAGGTAGGTATACGTAGCTAAGTGCAGGTACATAGAGTTAAATAAAAAGGGCTGATTAGTTAATAGGCTGGCTGAATAAGAGGGAGATGTTTTCCTTCATGATGGTTGTGGAATCGGTGTATGAATCCATGTGCCTGTATGTGTCCTCCACAACCCTCGTGAGGTTGACGACCACATCGATTAAAGCTCTATGGAGCAGCGTCGGACGGAGGCACTCCTCGTTCATCTCCTTCCAGCCATCTTCAACCATCGTCCGCAGCTTCTCGTACGCCTCCTCCACGACCATGCTGTGCTCCTTCATGTAGCATTCCACCGTGGAAACCACGTGATCTCTCCCTTGCTCTCGCTAATCCCCATCGCATTTTTTTTGGTTAACTATAATTAACTCCCATATGATTATGTACTGCGGACTAATGAATTAATTACCTGATGTGAACTAATGTCGTCCAATAGACGAGAGATGAAGCATGAGGCCTTGAGCAGTTTGGGGAAACTGGCAATCCACTTGAAGGCCTCCTCAGTGGCCTCCTCGCCCATGCCGGCGTAACAAGCGCAGGAGAGCAAGCCATATGCGGCCGTCCTCATCGATAATTCCAGATGTTCTTCCAAGGTCGGCACATATTTTTCCGCACACCATCTTGCTTCTTTGTGATAATTTCTTGCTAAAGATTTCATCTACAGCACCCACTCATGTGTACGAGTATGAATATGATGTGATACTATATATCCTTACCCTCATGAATAAATAAATAAATAGGGAGCTGAATGTATTTACTTCTTCCTTGAGATAAGTCATGGGATACTTTTCTTCGGCCACAAGCTCATTTCCAAACTCTTCAAAGGAGTTTATGAGCTTCAAGTAGAAGTCCTTCAAGTATTCAGGTAGTCCATCTACAGCTTCCACTTCCCACCTACCATTTATATGAATAAATAAATAAATGGAGAGTTTATGTTACAATAATAGTATAATAAAATAAATAGAATTACAGGTAAGAGATGACAAACCTTTCGATAGCCTCGGTCAATAATCGATTCTCTTCTATTGTACTGTAGTTATCATAAATATCGTCGGTGATAGAAATAAGAGCTATCAATTTAGTAGCCATCATCCGTGCACGAGAATAATAAGGTTCTTGCAACACTCCTACCATCCAGTAATAACATTCCACCACTCGATCACGAGTAAAAGTTAAGGATTTAGCAAGTGCTAAATCATTCCACCATCTTTAAGAGCAATTGATGATTAAAAATCAAATACAACGATTGCAATGAAATATTATTAAGAGTGTACTAGTAAACGTGGTTCACATTAAAGCATGTATAACTTTTAACCGTATTATTAATTTGTTTGGAAAAAAAAATTAATTGGTCCCTTACTTGGATATCTTCTTGAGCTCCTGAACGTGAAGGGATTGGAGTTGATTGAAGTCCAACTTTGCGAGCTGCAGCACTGCATCATCTCTTGCTACCCCATCCTCCTCATAGATGGAGATGTATAGTCTGGTGAGGAGCCTTCTAGTTTTCCTAGGCAAGGGTATGGCAAGGGCGAGGGACACTAGACTTGCTAAGGGTTCTTGAAGCCCACTGCCTAATAACAAGCTCCTTAGATGGATTCTCGAGAATGCGATGGCTTCATCGAGTATTGTCTCACCGTGCATCCCAAGAAAAGCTGCGTTGTATAAGCTTAGCAAACCCTTCGCGTCATCGTTCAATCCGGACAAGAAACTTCCTCCTACATCTTTAAACTTAATGAAAACACCTGAAGAGCCAACCACCATATTTATATATCATTTATTTATTTATTTAGAAAGAGAGAAAATGATATTATCATCGATCATAATACTCGAGGACACGTTATATCCATGCTGTCTAAGCAATCGAAACCAGAGAGCGGTTCCATAAAGATTGCAGTCGTCAATGTTGGCATCGTGGATCCATTTCAGTGCTTCATTTATTTCTTTCTCAAAGTGGTATTTCAATCCAAGAAGTTGGATTGAATCTACCAAGTTCATAGTTTGCTGCAGGTCACGGGAAGCAGCATCCTTGAACAAGCTCCTTACTTGCTCCTTTAGCTCTCCGATTCTATCCTTCAACTTGTCATCGTTGTACTCCTATCTCATCATCCATGCGTATATGTTAAATATAGATGCATAAAGACTAAAAACAGGGCATGAATCCTTGGGTTTGATGAATTACCAGAACATGGCGATCGTTTTGGATGAAGTAGTCACCCCAAACGTTGGGGTGGTACTTTATTGACTTGCGACAACTTAAAGACTCGCTGTAGTTCCTATCCATAGTTTGATTCCTATGTGTGTCTTGTTTGCAGAGGGAAGCCTGCCACAATGCTGCAATTTATAGCCTCCATCAGTCCATACAGGAGAGATTTTAGTATTTCTAAATTTAAAAGACATGGAAGTGTAATTAAGGATAAATTATTTGAGCCAGTTTAGTCGACCTCAATTTAAAAAATGAAGAAAAAACACTTGCGTGCATGATTAGTCCCCTACAATAAGCTCACGACCATAAATTTTTTTGCATATCAACGTGATAATTAATCCATCTTCAAAAAGAGTCATCAATTGAATCTCTTCTTTTAGAATTACGTCTGCTGCACGCGACGTGGACAAATTATTCTGTATTTCCATGATATATATAAATAGCGGTTAGTTATGATAAAATGATGCTTTATATTAAAATTTAGAGACCAAAAGCTATGGAGTTTATCATGGAATATGAATGGACAATTCTAAATGGATAAGCCTCTTTTAATTTCCTTCCACTTCACTGAGTGGGTCTCTTCTTCTACTATTCATGATTTATTAGTGTATGGAAAAGAAGCGCATACTACGTTCTTCTACTATCGATGATTTATTGCTGTCTGGAAAAGAAGACACCAGTAAGAAAAAATAAATGCTTTTAAAGGGGTGAGAAAAAAAAGGGGAAAGACTACTAGCCACACAAAAGCTCACAAAACGATGATATATCTTCAATCGAACCTATTGATAATAATATATATTTGTATATCTCGTTAGTTGTATGAGTAGAGGAGGCATATATCTTCATATATTGCTTCACCTACATCCTTAAACTTAATGAAAACACATGAAGAGTCAACCACCATATTTATATTTATTTATTTATTATTTAGAAAGAGAGAAAATAATAATATTATTGATCATAATACTTGAGGACACATTATACCCACGTTCTCTAAGCAACCAAAACCAGAGAGCGTTTTCATAAAGATCGTAGTCGTTAAAGTTGGCATTGTAGATCCATTCCAGTGCTTCTTTTACTTCTTTATTAAAGTGATATTTCAATCCAAGAAGCTGGATTGAATCTACTAGGTACATAGTTTGCGGCAAATCACATATAGTAGCACCCTTGAACAAGCTCCTTTAGCTCTTCGATTCCTTTCTTCATCTTGTCATTGCTGTAATCCTACCTCATCATCCATGTATATACGTTAAATATATAGATGCAAAAAGGCTAAAGAGAGGGCATGCATCATTGGGTTTGATGACTTACCAGAACATGGACAAATTCTTGGAATTTAGAGACCAAGAAGCTACGGAGTTTATCTTGGAATATAAATGGACAAATTCTAATTGGATGAGCTCTTTTAATCTCCTTTCACTTCACCGAGTGCGTGGGCCTCTTCTTCTACTATTGATGATTTTAGAAGAAGACCATATTGTACTATCGATGATTTATTGGTCTATGAAAAAGAAGAACATAGGATATTGATTCTTAAAGGGGTGAGAAAAAAAAAGGGTAAATAATATTAGCCACACAAAAGCTCACAAAAAGATGATTTCTAAGTTTAATTTTATTTTAAGTTCTAATTTATGATCACATAATCAACCTCTAATTCTTTCATGAGTTTTATCTTATTTAAAAAATATATATATATATATACAGTTGTAATGAATATATATATATATTTATGTAAAAAAATTAACGATGAGAAATTATATATTACAAATATTTTCTGCTTGTTTCATTTTGTTTCTCGTTAGCCTTAGATTTTAAAAAGTAAGGAAATCGATCAGAATAAAATAAAATGTAAGTTCAGTTTAAAAATACTTAATTAGATATCAAACATCGACCTATCGATAATAATATATATTTGTATACGTCGTTAGTTGTATTCTTGTATATGTAGAGGATGCATATAGCTTTATATATCGTTTCACCTGAAGATGATGAGGAAGAATGGTGAGCAGCAGAAAGAGGAGAAGGTGGAAGACCTGGTCGACGTGCTGCCAAGGATTAAAGATGAACCATGTTGCATAGCGCATGGAAGGAAATGAAATGATGGACATAGGAGGAGGAGGAGTGGGGCAGGTAAGTAGGTGTACTTTGGTAGTTTATCTCATAATACAAATGGACAATTCTAAACATACAACCTCCACACGCAAAACAAATAATAATGTTTGTGGGTTTTGATGTTTGTTCAAGTGGAATCGAGCGATGAATGAGTAGCTTTCTATTTTAATATCCTTTCACTTCAGTGTGAGTGGTCCTCATCTTCCATGAATTGAGAAACAAGAAGATACTTGTAAATTGAATAAGTATTCCGTGGTATCATTTTCTCGGCTTAAGGATTCCTGCTAAATCTGATGTGCAGAAACCTTATCAAAAAGGTTACTTTCAGACTGGTGTGTACTAACTCCCTTCCCATAATCTTTCATATATATCCTACAGATTTTATCTATGCTTCTGTACTATTTTTAACGGCCCTATTTTAATAAAGATAGATTTAGTGAAAAAGAAACACATACTTAGATATTGAAATAGGGGTGTTACATTGTTACTGCAAGGTCATTTGACCCTTCTGCATTCCTGGAAAATCTTTTCAACTGAAAGTCCATTTCTATCCCACTCTGTAATCGATGATGCAGCTTTTAGCAGAAGTCAGCCAACATAAAACTACACCACTTAAAGAAAAGATGATGGTATTACCATGAAATGAAAGAGACTTGGTTGTGGGTGTGATACGTAGTGTGGATCTTGTACATGAGAAGTGATAGTATTTGCAGCTTCCTGTAACTGATCACTCACATCCTGAGAGACCAAATCTCTTGCGATGAACATATCTGATGATTGTGGATCGGCCGGATGAGTTTCTGTCAGACTGTTTCTTAAATTTATGCTGAGCTAGATGGATTCACTCACAGACAATGTACCACATGTTCTTGGATTGGTAGCTTTTGATAGTGTCTATATTTTTTCCTAGAAGATGGTGTGTTAGGAACAAACAAATCCACTGATTGAGCAATCCTCCCTGATACTGACGGCATTTCCTAATAAGGACTTTCTGATAACTAAGTTTCTTCGCAAATATCTGACAAATTCAATTCAATTAATGCAATTAGACTTCTGGGAGAAGGTACAATTCAATTCAATAAATAAAAAATAGTATTTATTTATTTATTTTACAAAGAGATGGACGATGAGGAGAGAAAATAAAGTTCATAATAAATATATTAGCAGGCCACTGTTTTGCTGGTGGTGGTGTGTAGATTTTGTCCAGCATCAAATCTGGCTCCTACTCCTGTCTACTACGAGGGCAATCTCATCGATTATGGTTTGAGGTTGCTTTGCATTTGAAACACAAGTTTTATCCATATGAGCAACTAGTACCTATATGAGCAGCACTTGTTCTTCTACCATGCTATCATCCTCCACCCACAAAGTCAAGTTCAGCATTTAAGATAAAAGAGAGGCACAACTAGTACTTCTATGAGCAGCACTTGCTCCCCTCACATTCCCAATTGCTCGAAAAATCTTTCTTTCCCCCCAAAACACGTTGTTCATCCCTCCTCTATCTTTAGCTCTATTCTTGATATATATCTTTATATGTATTCATCTAATATATATTGCACCGATGGCCTGCCTCCCTCATCCTCCAATTACTTCATCATAATCCCGCGCCGGTAAATCTGAACAAGAAGCTCTTCCACCTGTCGACGGACATCCATTTTAAGAACCTTAAGCAATAAATACCGCCGGGTATTCATATTTAATTTTCTCCATTTGATCGCCTAATTCATGTTTTCCGGGTATCCAACACATAACTCCGCCTCTCAGGTTCTTTTGGAGTGAGTAGTAATATCACATTCTTAAAACTTCAAATACATACGCATAAGTCGTGGTAGGAGATGGAATGATCAAACATTGGAGGAGAGGAGTGCGTAGGTAGCTACTTATACGTAGCTAAGTGCAGGTACATAGAGTTAAATAAAATGGACCGATTAATTAATAGGTTTGATGAATAAGAGGGAGATGTTATCCTTCCTGGTGGTGGTTGGATTGGTGTATGAATCGATGTGCTCGTACATGTCCTCCATGGACCTGGTGAAATTAACGATCACCTCGACCAAAGCTCTGGGGAGCGGCATCGAACGGAGGCATTCCTCGTTCATCTCCTTCCAAGCATCGTCCACCATCGCCCGCAGCTTCTCGTACGCCTCCTCCACCTCCACGCTGTGCTCCTTCATGTAGCACTCCACCGTGGAAGCCACGTGGTCGATCTCTTGCTCTCGCTAATCCCCATACCATGTTTTCTTGGTTAACTATAATTAACTCCCGTATAATAATGACGTATATATGTGTGTACTGCTTGCTAATGAATTAATTACCTTATGTGAATTTATATCGTCCAATAGACGAGAGATGAGGCATGAGGCCTTGACCAGTTTGGGGAAACTGGCAACCCATCCTCCTCGCCGCCCGTGCCAACGTAAAAAGTGCAGATAAGAATGCTGCATGTGATCGTCCTCATCGATAATTCCAGATGTTCTTCCACCGTCGGCACGTTTTTTTCAGCACACCATCTCGCTTCTTTGTGATAATTTCTTGCTAAGGATTTCATCTACACCACCAACTAATGTGTATAAATAGGAGTATGATTATGATATGATGTGATACATAGGTGGTTGAATGCAATTACTTCTTCCTTGAGATAAGCCATGCAATACTTTTCCTTGGCGGCAAGCTCATTTTCAAACACTTCAAAGGAGTTTATGAGCTTCAAGTAGAAGTCCTTCAAGTATTCAGGTAGCCCATCAACAGCTTCGACTTCCCACCTACCATTTATACAGATAAATAAATAAATGGAGAGTTTATGCTGCAATAATAATATATTAAAAATTAGAATCATAGATATGAGATAACAAACTTTTCTATTGCCTCTATCAATAGCTGATCCTCTTCGATTGTGCTGCAGTTATCATAAATATCATCGGTGATTGTAATAAGAGCTAATACTTTAGTAGCCATCACTCGTGCACGAAAATAATAATAAGGTTCTTGCAATGCTGCTACTATCCAGTAATAACATTCCATCATTCGATCACGAGTAAAAGGTAAGGATTTGACGAGTGCTAGGTTGTTCCACCATCTTTAAGAGAAATTGATGATTAAAAATTAAATACATCCATCGCAGTGAAATATTATTACAAGTGGACGAGCAAAGCTGGATTCACAGTAAAGCATGTATAATAAGAATTGTACGATGTCATTGATTTGTTTGAGAAGAAAAACAATTAATAGGCTGGAATGCTTACTTGGAAATCTTCTTAAGCTCCTGAGAGACCAAGTCCCTTGTGATGAACATATCTGATGATTGTGGATTGACTGCATTAGTTTCTGTCAGACTGTTTCTCTGAGCTAGATGGATTCACACACAGACAATGTATCGCAAGTTCTTGGATTGGTAGCTTTTGATAGTATCACACGCAGACAATGCATCAAGTAAGTTGAGAAATTAAATGAGGCAAAACTAGTAAGTATAGTCATGTTAAAGAAAACTATTTTTTAAGAACTCAGTGAGTATTATCTCATATTGAACTCAATTGCTCCAAACAAAGAAGCTCTTTAGCTCTATTCTTACATATATCTTTATATGTATTCATCTGTGATGTATATATATAATATTGCATCGATGGCCTGCCTCCCTCATCCTCCAATTACTTCATCATAATCCCGCGCCGGTAAACCTGACCGAGAAGCTCTTCCACCTGTCGACGGACATCCATTTTAAAAACCTTAATTTAATTTTCTCGATGTAATCGTCTCATTCGTGCTTTCCTCGACGACATCGCCGCTTTTATTTATGTTAGCCTAATTGACATTAAAACTATAAAGGGGAAAAGAAGAAGGATGAAGATAAAATAAAATATAAATAAAGTGTAGTGATTCAATATGTAGCGTATATAAATGTGAAGTGTTCAGACATCAAATATCATTTATTTAATGACACGTACTCCATCAAATAACTACGCCTCTCAAGTTCTTTTGGAGTGAGTAGTAGTATTACATTCTTAAAACTTAAAATACATACGCTGGTAGGAGATGAAATGATCAACATAGGAGGAGCAGTGCGTTCGTGCGTACTTATAAGTGGCTAAGTGCAGGTACATAGAATTAAATAAAGAGGATTGATTAATTAATAGGTTGGAGGAATAAGAGGGAGATGTTATCCTTCATTGTGGTTGTGGAATTGACATATGAATCCACGTCCCCGTGCGTGTTCTCCACAACCCTGGTGAGGTTGATGAGCACGTCGATCAAAGCTCTGGGAAAAGGCGTTGGACGGAGGCATTCCTCATTCATCTCCTTCCAACCATCATCCACCATCGCCCGCAGCTTCTCGTACGCCTCTTCCACGTCCACGCTGTGCTCCTTCATGTAGCACTCCACCGTTGAAGCCACGTGGTCGATCTCTTGCTCTCGCTAATCCCCATCATATATTTTTTTGGTTAACTATAAATAACTCCCATATGATGATGATGTAATGTTTGTTTACTTCAAACTAATAAATTAATTACCTGATGTGAAGTTATGTCATCCAATACACGAGAGATAAGGCATGAGACCTTGACCAGTTTGGGGAAACTGGCAAGCCATTTGAAGGCCTCCTCGGTCACCTCCTCGCCCATGCCCACATAACAAGCGCAGGAAGCCAAGCAATACGCGCTCGTCCTCATCGATAATTCCAGATGTTCTTCCACCATTGGCACGTATTTTTCGGCACACCATCTCGATTCTTTGTGATAATTTCTCGCTAAAGATTTCATCTACACCGCCCACCCGTGTGTATCATTATGAATATGATTATGATATATCCTTATCCTTACGAATAAATAAATAAATAAATGGTTGAATGCAATTACTTCTTCTTTGAGATACGCCATGCGATACTTTTCTTCCGCGGCAAGCTCATTTTCAAACTCTTCAAAGGAGCTTATGAGCTTCAAGTAGAAGTCCTTCATGTACCCGGGTAGTCCATCAACAGCTTTGACTTCCCACCTAGCATTTATATATATAAATAAATATTATATTTAAAATTAGAATCATAGATAAGAGATAACAAACCTTTCGATAGCCTCAGTCAACAAGAGATTCTCTTCGACTGTACTGTAGTTATCATAAATATCGTCCATGATAGAAATAAGAGCTATCACTTTAGTAGCCATCACCCGTGCACGAGAATAATAGGGTGCTTGCATTGCCGCTACCACCCAGTAATAACATTCCACCACGCGATCACGAGTAAAAGGTAAGGATTTAGCAAATGCTAAATCGTTCCACCATCTTTAGGAGAAATTAATGATTAAAAAGCGTATGTAGCAAAATTGATCGTATCGATAATTTGTTTGTGAAAAAAAAAAATTAATTGGTGGACCACTTACTTGGAAATCTTTTTGAGCTCCTGAATGTGAAGGGATTGGAGTTGATTGTACTCCAACTTTGCAAGCTGCAACAATGCATCGTCTCTTGCTACCCCACCCTCATAAATGGAGATGTATTGTCTCGTGAGGAGCTTTCTAGTTTTTCTAGGTAAGGGTGTGCCAAGGGCGAGGGATACTTGACTTGCTAAGGGTCCTCGAAACCCATTGCCTGATAATGAGCTCTGGAGATGGCTTCTCGAGAACGCAATGGCTTCATCGAGTATCGTCTCACTGTGCGTCCCAAGAAAAGCTGCGTTGTATAAACTTAGTAGACCCTCAACATCATCCTTCAATGCGCATGAGAAACTTCCTCCTTCGTCTTTGAACTTATTGAAAACATCTGATGAACCAACCACCACATTTATATATATGTTTAGAAAGAGAAAAAAATATTGATCATAATACCTGAGGACACATTATATCCATATTCTCTAAGCAATTGAAACCAAAGAGCAGTTTCATAAAGATCGCAGCCGTCGACGTTGGCATCGTAGATCCGTTCCACTGCTTCATTTACTTCTTTCTCAAAGTGATATTTCAATCCAAGAAGTTGGATTGAATATACCAGGTTCATAGTTTGTCGCAGATCATGGGCAGCGGCATCCTTGAACAAGCTCATTACTTGCTCCTTTAGCTCTTCAATTCTTTCCTTAAACTTGCAATCTTTGTCATCCTGCCCCATCATCCATCCATATATATTAAATATAGATACATAGAGACTAAAGAGAGGGCATGCATCCTTGGGTTTGATGATGTACCTGAACATGGCGATTTTTTTGGATGAAGTAGTCACCCCAAACACTGGGGTGAAATTTTACTGACTTGCGACAACTTAAAGACTCGCTGTAGTGCGCAACGATAGTTTGATTCCTATGTGTGCGTCTTGTGTGCAGAGAAGGGAAGCCTGCCACAATGCTACAATTCGTAGCCTGTCGCAATGCCATAGTTGGATTCATGTGTTGTGTCTTGTGTCTGCTGCGGAGGGAAGCTTGCTACAATGCTGCAATTTATAGCCTCCTTCGTCCAGACAGGAGAGATTTTATTATTTTTAAATTTAAAAGACTTGGAACCGACCAAATGAAGAAAAAGTATTGGAAGGAATACCAGAACAATGTGATGATTGATCCGTCTTCAGAAAGTCTTCAATTGTGTCATTTTTTTCAAAATTATGCCGGCTGCACGCCAGGTGAACAAATTATTCTATAAATGGCGGCTGTGGAGTTCATCTTAGAATACAAATGGACAATTTCTAAATGTACAAGCTCTTTTAATATTCTTTGACTTCAAGGTCAATAAAACATGCATTGCTTTCTTCTAAGTAGAGTAATTGAATTTATCCGAAAGATCATGAGTTTAATACTCATCAAGTTTTAAAAAATATATATATATACTAAAAATACTATTTATTAATAAGTTGTAGAAAATACAATTTTATAAATATAATCTAAGTTCAAAAGAAAATGCATATATACTTTGCCATAATGTACTAAAAATACTATTTATTGATAAGTTCTTGAAACTATAATTTTTCTAACTAAACTAACTCTATTTCTAATGTGCATAAACTATAATGTGCAGTAAGTGTACGGCAAATTAGATCGTGGATTTAATGCTACTCTTATGATTAATAATACTATCTTATGGGCGGTAGGTATTTGAATACATATAATTTATTGCAAAAGAAATTGGTGGCATGCATAACTTTTATTTTCTTTAAAACCAAAAGAGACGTGTACTTTTTAAATTTTTTATCTTTTGAATAACTTAAACAATTTGAGTTTGTTATTTGGTTGGACTTAGAAAGATTCTATGACTTTTTCAGCAATAGTCATCACCATCATCCAATAGAAAAATCTTTCTCAAATTCATGTTAAAGACTTGATTATTAAAGAAGTTTAAGATTTTTTTTTAAAATTCAATGAGCTATAATAACTCTAACTTACTAACTAACTATAACGACTCAACTTTAAAATCTATTTATAATATATTCCTTTAAACTAACTACCCCCTAATATAACTACTTATGTTGACTTGGTTATAATGTTTATTTTACCAAGTGTCACTTTTGGAGGTATAAATTTAACATTATACCAAAGATTTTCGGTCCAATTTCAACCAAATTAGAGAAAAAAAAGTATCAAGAATTTTTTAAAATGTTAAAAAAAGAGAATTGCTCTACTTTTAAAAATATAAATATATGGATAAAAATATGAAGAATGTAAAGTATATACTCTTACTCACTGTATTTTAAAAAATTAAAAAAATACTAAGACTAAATTCTTATATATATTCATTGATGCTTTTACTTTTCTATAAAAGAAAAAAAACACATATTTGACTTAGCCATGCCTTGCTTTGTCCTTATTTATATTAGCGTTCCCCTACCGGCATCTACTTCTCTTTTGTCTCCAAATTTTTTTTCTAAATCAGAAACAGAAGAAAGTTCAAATAAGAAAGAAAGAGAATTTTATTTGATGCAACATATATATATTATAGAATCTGGCATACTCTTTGACTCTAACTTTTTTTCTAAATCTGAACCAAATAGGAAGGTTCAAATAAGATAGAAAGAGACCATTTTATTTGATGCAATATATTCTTTTTAGAACTTGGCCTTCTCTTGAACTCCAACAGTTTAGAGAGAGAGATATAATTTTATTCGATGCAATACATTTTTTTTTTAGAACTCAACGTTCTCTTTGACTCTAAGTTTTTAGGAAGAAAGATCGAATTATATTTGATACAACAGATTTTTATTTTAGAACTTGGCCTTCTCTTGAACTCAAACTTCTTTTCCTAAATCTGAAACGAATTGATGCAATATATGAATCTAAGTTTAAAGAGCATTGAATTGAATTATGGGGGATGAATCCAAAGCGGAAGGTTTGTTCTTTCTTCATAATATACATTGCCGGCCTTCTTCTCCTGGAGATGACATCAGCGTTGAACCCAGCAGCACTTGAAGCTTCCCTCTATGCATAAAAAGCGAAGAAGCATCTCCACATATTTTTCCCTTCCGTTCAATTGCTGTAAAGAACAGAGAGTATTCTGTTTTCTGTGTTCTTTGATTCCTGGTTTCCAACAATCTCTTCACCCTCCTCTTCTTCATCCGTCTATGTTGCATCACTCACCCCATCGATCTCTTCGCCCTCCGCCTCTTCCCGGACCAGGGAACCTGCCCCTCATCGGACGCCTGCTTCGTCTCGCCGGCCGATTTCCCCTTCCAGGCACACTCTGCTACCTCTCTCGCACATCCGAATCGGCCATGTAGACTTCGTCGTTGCCTCCTCCGCCGAGGAGATCATGAAGAACCCGGACCCCAACTTTGCCTCCCAGTATCCGATCGCCCTGGGGAAGTTTCTTTGCTACGGGAGCTCCGACGTCATATTCTCTCCCCCTACAACTGGAAGCAGCTTCGCAGGCTCTGCCCCATGGAACACCTCAGCGCCAGGTGCGCACCCAATCTTTCGCCGCGATCAGGAAGGAGGAGACGCTTGAGCTGATAGAGACATCCCGACGGAGACGACGATCGATCCCGCTCCCGTAAACCTGACCAAGAAGCTCTTCCACCTGTCGTGCCACTTCGCCGTAAGCGAAGATGACGATGAGGAATGGTCAGCAGCAGAGAGAGGAGGAGGTGGAAGAAGAACGAGAGCTAGATGCTCCAATGGCGAGTATTTTTTAGTAATAGTCAAATTAAAATATTAATTTAACAAAACGACAACGTAAAAATAATTTTTAACAAACTAACCCAGTTAACTGCCACATCAGACCGCTGATAATTTTTTTAATCAAAAAATTCAATCCGGTCCAGCGCTCGACCGAACTCTCCCCTCCGAGTTTTCAGACTCACCGTCGCCCCCTCTCCCCGTCGCCCTCGCCGGCTTACGAGCTCCCCCCCTCTCCCCCACCGTCGCCCCCTCTCCCCGTCGCCCTCGCCGGCTTAAGAGCTCCCCCCCCTCTCCCCCACCGTCGCCCTCTCTCCCCGTCGCCCTCGCCGGCTTACGAGCTCCCCCCCTCTCCCCCACCGTCGCCCCCTCTCCCCGTCGCCCTCGCCGGCTTACGAGCTCCCCCCCTCTCTGGCGCTGCGAAGAGTAGTGGGAGAGGGGTAGAAGGTACTCGAGCTCGAAGATACTAGCGGACCAAGTCGGAATTCGTGAGTTCATCTTCATCGTCGTCACCGCGCGGCGGGGAGGAACAAAGGTTGGGGTGGGGGAAAGCTGCCTGGGGGTGAGCGTCGGTGGGTTGCAGAGGGGAAGGGGAGGGAGTTGTGGCCTTGTGCAGAGGGGAAGGAGAGGGAGTTGGGGGGAGGGGAGCAGAGGAGAGCCGGCTTCAGAGGAAAGGGGAGGGAGCTGTGGCCTCGTTGGAGTTGGGTGGGAGAAAGCAGAGGAGAGCCTGCAAAGGGGAAGGGGAGGGAGCTGTGGCCTCATGGAGGGCTGGAGGGGACCTTGGTGCGCAGCCACCCAATCGGGCAGCGGCGACGAAGGATCGGAGAGAGGCAGCGATTCTGGGATCAGCGAGGGAGTCGGCTGCAATCGCAGTCCAATGGAGCTCGGTGAACTGCTTGCCCGTGGGTCAAGGCGACAGAGCACACCTTGGCGTCTTCCCCCGGCGGTGGTGCGGCGAGTTCGAATCACCGCTTCGATCACCAAAGAGATGGACGAAGCAGTGGGCTGTGATGCGAGAGAGACGCAGCAAGCAACGTGAGCAGAGGGGGGGAGAGGAGGAGGAGGAGGAAGAAGCGGAAGCAGAGGAGAGCCCTCGTGGAGGGCTGCAGGGGCAGAGGGGAAGGAAGGAGAGGGAGTTGTGAGGGGAGGGGGGAGAGGAAGCCGGCTGCAGAGGGTTGGGGTTGGGGGGGGGGGGGGGGCGGCTGCAGACCCTCCTCTTCGGATCTCCTTCTCCGTCGGCACAGAGCAGATCTCCTCAGCCGGGGATGGAGGACGAGGACGAGGCCCAGTCGCCGTCGCGCTCGCAGTCCCAATCGGCATCCCGATCTCCGTCGCCGGTCCACGTCTCCGTCGTGCCGCCCTTCTCCTCCCCTCACCATACCAACGGTAGCTACGCTGGCCCCGTCTGTAGAGGACTGCAAAGGCAGAGGGGAAGGAAGGAGAGGGAGTTGTGGGGGTGGAGGGAGAGGAAGCCGGCTGCAGAAGGTGGAAAGATGATCGCCGGAGGAAGCCGGCTGCAAAGGGTGGAAAGATGATCGCCGGAAATGATCGGGCGGTCGAATAGTAGAACGCTGGACCGGGGTTACGGTACCATGTTGAATTTTTTAATTAAAAAAATAGTCAACAAATCTGATGTGGCAGTTGACTTGGCCAGTTTGTTAAAAAATATTTTTACTTTGCCATTTAGTTAAATTAATATTTTAAGTTGATTAATATTAAAAAATACTCCTCCAATGGCCGTGGATAATATAAAGGCTGCCATTGTTCCAATACACGTCATGTTCTCTCGTCATCCAATAGACGAGAGATGAGGCATGAGGCCTTGAGCAATTTAGGGAAACTGGCAATCCATTTGAAGGCCTCCTCAGTCGCCTCCTCTCCCATGCCGACGTAAAAAAGTACAGATAAGCATGCCACATGCAATCGTCCTCATCGATAATTCCAGATGTTCTTCCACCGTCGGCACATATTTTTCCACACACCATCTCGCTTCTTTGTGATAATTTATTGCTAAAGATTTCATCTACAGCACCAACTCATGTGTATCAATAGGAGTATGATTATGATGTGATAAATAGTTGGCTGAATGCAATTACCTCTTCCTTGAGAAATGCCATGCGGTACTTCTCTTCGGCCTCAAGCTCATTTTCAAACTCTTCAAAGGAGCTTATGAGCTTCAAATAGAAGTCTTTCAAGTATTCAGGTAGCCCATCAACAGCTTCGACTTCCACCTACCATTTATGCAGATAAATAAATAAATAAATGTAGAGTTTATGCTGCAGTAATAATATATTAAAAGTTAGAATCATAGATAACAAACCTTTCACTTGCCTCAGTCAACAACCGATTCTCTTCAACCCGTGCTATAGTTATCATAAATATAATCGGTGATCGTAATAATAGCTAACACTTTAGTAGCCATCATTTGTGCATGAGAATAATATGGTTCTTGCAATACTGCTACTATCCAGTAATAACATTCCACCACTCGATCACAAGTAAAAGTTAAGGATTCGACGAGTGCCAAGTCATTCCACCATCTTCAAGAGAAATTGATAATTAAAAATCAAATACATCAATCATAATGAAATATTATTACAAGTGGACGAGCAAAGCTGATTCACATTAAAGCATGTATAAAAAAAAAATCATGTTCTTAATTTGTTTGTAAAGAAAAAAAATAAATTAATTGGGTGGACCTGCTTACTTGGAAATCTTCTTGAGCTCCTGAAAGTGAAGGGATTGGAGTTGATTGAAGTCCAACTTTGCGAGCTGCAGCACTGCATCATCTCTTGAAATCTCATCCTTCTCGTAGATGGAGATGTATAGTCTGGTGAGGAGCCTTCTATTTTTTCTAGGCAACGGCGTGCCAAGGGCAAGGGACACTTGACTTGCTAAGGGTTCTCGAAGCCCACTACTTGATAACAAGCTCTTGAGATGGCTTCCTGAGAACGTGATGGCTTCATCGAGTATCGTCCCACCGTGCATCCCAAGAAAAGCTGCATTGTATAAGTTTAGCAGACCTTCTACATCATCCTTCAGTGCATGCTGGAAACTTCCTCCTTCAACTTTGAATTTACTAAAAACACCTGAAGAACCAACCACCATATTTATATATATATAGAGAGAGAGAGAGAAAGAAAGAATATTATCGATCATAATACTTGAGGACACTTTATATCCATGTTGTCTGAGCAATCGAAATCTGAGTGCGGTTTCATAAAGACCGCAGTCGTCAACATTGGCAGCATAGATCCGTTCCATTGCTTCATTTACTTCTTTGTCAAAGTGATATTTCAATCCAAGAAGCTGGATTGAATCTACCAGGTTCATAATTTGCCGTAGAGCACCGTTAGTAGTATCCTTGAACAAGCTCCTTTAGCTCTTCAATCGTTTCCTTCAACTTGTCATCTTTGTAATCCTACCTCATCATCCATCCATATATGTTAAATATAGATGCATAAGGAATAAAGAGAGGGCATGCATCCTTGGGTTTAAGATCCATCCATATATGTTAAATATAGATACATAAAGAATAAAGAGAGGGCATGCATCCTTGGGTTTAGGATGTACCTGAACATGGTGATCTTTTTGGATGAAGTAGTCACCCCAAACACTCGGGTGAAACTTTATTGACTTACGACAGCTTAAAGACTCGCTGTAGTGCGCAACAATAGTTTGATTCCAAGAAAAGCTGCATTGTATAAGCTTAGCAGACCTTCTACTTCATCCTTCAGTGCATGTCGGAAACTTCCTCCTTCAACTTTGAATTTACTAAAAACACCTGAAGAACCAACCACCATATTTATATATAGAGAGAGCAGAGAGAAAGAAAGAATATTATCGATCATAATACCTGAGGACACATTATATCCATGTTGTCTGAGCAATCGAAACCAGAGTGCGGTTTCATAAAGACCGTAGTCGTCAACATTCGCAGCATAGGTCCGTTCCATTGCTTCATTTACTTCTTTGTCAAAGTGATATTTCAATCCAAGAAGCTGGATTGAATCTACCAGGTTCATAATTTGCCGTAGAGCACCGTTAGTAGTATCCTTGAACAAGCTCCTTTAGCTCTTCAATCGTTTCCTTCAACTTGTCATCTTTGTAATCCTACCTCATCATCCATCCATATATGTTAAATATAGATGCATAAGGAATAAAGAGAGGGCATGCATCCTTGGGTTTAGGATCCATCCATATATGTTAAATATAGATACATAAAGAATAAAGAGAGGGCATGCATCTTGGGTTTAGGATGTACCTGAACATGGTGATCTTTTTGGATGAAGTAGTCACCCCAAACACTCGGGTGAAACTTTATTGACTTACGACAACTTAAAGACTCGCTGTAGTGCGCAACAATAGTTTAATTCCTATGTGTACGTCTTGTGTGCATACGAGGGAAGCCTGCCAAGATGCTACAATTTGTAGCCTGCCAAGATGCTACAATTTGTAGCCTGCCACAATGCCATGGTTGGATTCATGTGTTGTGTCCTGTGACTACTGCGGAGGGAAGCTTGCCACAATGCCGCAATTTATAGCCTCCATCGTCCATACATACAGGAGAGCTTTTTAGTATTTCTAAATTTAAAAGACACGGAAGTGTAATTAAGGACAAATTATTTGAGCCAGTTTAGTCAACCTCAATTATAAAAATGAAGACAAATTATTGCAAGGATACAAGAACGCTTGCGTGCACCATTAGTTCCCTAAAGCTTATCGACAAGATAATTAATCCATCTTCACAAAAGCCATCAACTGCATTTCTTTTTTCAAAAAAATTACGTCGGCTGCTCGCGACGTGGACAAATTATTCTATATTTCCATGATATATATAAATAGCGGTTAATTATAATAAAATAATGTTTTATATGAAAATTTAGATACCACGAAAATATGGAGGTTATCTTGGAATTCTAAATGGATAAGCTCTTCTAATATCCTTTCACTTCACTGGGTGAGTGGGTCTCTTCTGCTATTGATGATTTATTAGTGCATGGAAAAGAAGAGTATACTACATTCCTCTACTCCTGTGAGGAAAAAAAAAACATGTTTCTAAAGGGGTGAGGAAAAAAGGGCAAAGAATATTAACCACACAAAAGCTCACAGAACAATAATATATCTTCATATCAAACCTATTGATAATAATATATATTTGTATATGTCATTAGTTGTATAAGTAGAGGAGGAATACATCTTCATATATTGTTTCACCTGTCGCCCGGTGAAATTTGAGAAATTGAGAAACATAAAACATAAGACTTTGATGTAAATGGAAAAGAATATATATATATATATAAAGTTCCAATGCTACTACCATCCAGGAATGGAAAAGGATTGCAAAGAATATTAGTCATACGAATGGCTCGGGAACAGCTACCACTCAGGAATACCGACATAATAATGTACATGGAAAACGAAAAAAAAAGGATAGAAATAAATATTAGCCACACAAAAGGCGGCTCACGAAGATGATGATTTATATGTATAGTTTTAATTAGACTACTACTATATCGTTTTAATTTCATAAATTTATGATACATCTCCAATGTATATATATTGTATAGAATCTCTCTCAAAACTCCTCCCATGTGTATTGCTCTTGACCTTCGAGCCACCCCTCTATGCTCTACCACTTACGAGCCTCCTCGGACAAATAGATAGCAGTAAAATCTACGCAATCTTCAGCAGCCACTTCTAGTCAATTCATTATTTCCTCCATGTCATCGTACCAGTGGCAGTTACCTGCCACCCGGCTAAGCATTTTGCCACGAATCACAGGAATCAATTCCTTCGCTCTATCTTCGATGGGCCTAGTGCAGGATTCAGAGGGCTCCTAGCCAAAGGAGCTACCACTGAAGGCTCTCCTGCTGGTTGACCCTCTCGAGTGCCCTAGAAACAACGACTAAGTATTCCTCTAGTAGCAGCTCCACTGAAGGAATCTCTCGCCTACCGATTCGACCTCGGCCTCGAATTCAAACCCTACCTCTTCCTCTGTTCTTAGAGGCGTCTTCCTTAGGTGGGATGGCATGGCAGCACCTCCCTCGACTATTGAAATGCCCTATTTATATAGAATACATTCAACTCTAAAACACATATTTGATATTGAAACACATGGTACCTTATTATGAACTATGTCAACTAGTAAAGTATGTTAGAGATTTCTATCTAAATAGAAATAATATTTAAACTGTATCATTATTTGATATCATTTTAAAAACACATGTTAGGAAAGCATGAACTATTATTGATGACTTTTTAAGGTAAATTTGAATTTTTTTAATGAAAAGATTCTGAATTATTAAAAATATTGTAACTTCCACCATTTTTATTTCAAGTAGAAAACTGTATACAAAGTGTACATCCCTCTCGTTAGAGTAATTGAGCTCTATACGGGAGGATCATGAGGTCTTGGGTTCAAACCTCATTAAGTTCTAAAAAAAGTAGAAAACTGTATACCAAAATTTAGAGGAAGTCCGCCCTGGCACGCCACCCCTAGGTGTATCGTGCCAGCATGGTGTTTTCCGTCTTTAAAAGCATTTGTGAGGAAGGAGGAGGGTGGCGTGCCAGCATGGTGTATTAGCGTGCTATGCTGACTCCAGTGCTCAAATGTGTGGAATAGAACTCAGATACTAGGGGAGCATCTTTCCGTCTTTAAAAGCATTTGTGAGGAAGGAGGAGAAGAGGATCTCCCAAAAAGAAAGAAAAGCTAGAGAAAAGTTATAGAGGACATGCAACGATACAGGATAGAGAGAAGTATATATGAGATGTGCACGCCAAATAGGCAAATACAAATATATGCATATAGCAGACATATAAATAGACTATATATCTAGCTAGTCTTCATTTTTCAGGCCTCTCTCTTCTTCTTCTTCTTCTTCCTCAGGGCAATGACCAAGATTGTGAACTTAGCCTTCCCTTTGAGGAAATGCCGCGAGACATTTTTCTCATACCTTGAGAACAAGTCGTCAAGTATGTCTTCTCCGAATTGATGTGCCATGAGCGGCTCTAGCGCTGCCCTAATGATGGCCGCCACCTTCTTTGCGTTCTGCGGATTGTTAGATCTAAGCTCCTCCTCTGCATCGTCGTCGTCGTCGTCGTAGGAGGGGTCCCAGCTGGACTCGAAAACAAACGATTCCTGCAGATCGAGCAAGACCTGGTTGCTTATGATCGATCTCACCTCCTCCATTGAAGGTCCGTACAACGGCAAATGGAAGGAGTTCAACTTGTCTTCTGGTATCATCCCCTGAACATGTAATATATACTGTGAGAGTACATCCGTCACCAGGGAGGCCTGGGCAAATTTGCTTCTGATCTATTGCTAGCTTATAGTACGATCGATTAATTTACCTCGGAGACCATGGAGATAAGAGCCTCGCCTAGTAGTTGACACAGAGAGCTCAAGTCTCCATGGCTGATGTGCTGCTTCTCCTTTCTTCCTGGAAAAGTGAGCACCATTCCCCCTCCGGCGATCAGTTCCTGGTAACGCAAGTTGAGGAATGCCGAGAAGTCTCTTTCGAATTGCGCTCGATATGCTTTCTCCACCCCTGGAGGGCTGGTCGCCGTGAAGCTGATGTTTCTCTCGTTCAAGTGCTCGATTCCTTGCGGAACCTAATCATCAGTAAACATCGAGTCTAAAGTCTAGAGTCTGTCTGACCTCTCTGATTAGCTAAAAAGCAGTAGTTGCATGTCAAGGTGAGTTTATATATACATGATCTTCTACGATAAGCTATATTCATGCTCTATATGATCTGCACGCGCGAAGAATGAATTAGTCAACCAGATAGGAAACCTGAGAGAGCCACATGAGGGAGAAGGAGGAGTGGAAGAAGTGAACGCTTCTGCTCGGAAAAAGCCTCCTGTGGAAGGAGCCAGGAACTCCCACAATATAGTGCGGAATGAGGACGCCACCAACGTCGTCCCTCTCGATCTCTTCCTCCACCTTCTTCTCAAACCTCCCCAGTGATCGAAAGATGGTATTGAAGTCATTCCCGGGGAGGTCATTCAGGAAGAACTGGACCTCCGGTAGTTGTTTCACCTCCAGTCGTCGGCTGAGCTCGCCGACGAGGCGGAGCACATGGGAGATGACTAGAAACGTGTTGGAACCAGAGGAACAGCCAAGGTCCGCCGCCACCAGCCTCTGCGGCAGCACCTCTCTGTAGATCTCCTCCATTGCATTCCTCAGCACTGACTTCGTCCTCAAGATGGCCTTCTCCTAATCATGCATGATTACCAGTCCAGACTTGTTGATTCGCAAAGTATACAAGAGGAGAAATTAATGAAGTGAGTGATTAATTAAAATTACTGGAAGCCTGGGATTGGCAGCGTAGCTGTTTTCTCCTGCTCCTCCTACCATGTGAACAACTTCCTCTACCTTCAACTCCGTCTTCTGGTTTTTTCCTTCCTTTTTTCTTTTTCTAAGCTCGAGTGCTACAGAGCAATGTGGGGATGGATATTTATAAATAGCGGTTAATGATAATAGAATAATGTTTCATATGAAAATTTAGAAGCAATGGAGTTTATCTTGGAATATAAATGGACAAATTCTAAATGGATGAGCGCTTTTAATTTCCTTTCACTTCACCGAGTGAGTGGGTCTCTTCTATAATTGATGATTTTAGAAGAAGACCATATTGCAAGGACATCAGAAGCACTTAGATGCGCAATTTATCCCATGGATTTTTATGGAGTTCGGACAAGAAACTTCCTCCGACATCTTTAAACTTAGAAAATACCTGAAGAGCCAACCACCTTTTTTTTCTATTATTTATTTAGAAAGAGAGAAAAAATAATATTATTGATCATAATACTAGAGGACACATTATATCCATGTTCTCTGAGCAATTGAAACCAGAGTCGTCAATATCGGCATCATACATCCATTCCACTACTTCATTTACTTCTTTCTCAAAGTGATACTTCAATCTAAGAAGCTGGATTAAATCTACCAAGTTCATAGTTTGCCGTAGACCAGAGGCAACATCATTCTTGAACAAGCTCCTTGCTCCTTTAGCTCCTAGATTCTATCCTTCAACTTGTCATCGCTTACTCTTACCTCATCATCCATATAGATGTGAAAAGACTAAAGAGAGTATATGCATACTTGGGTTTGATGATTTACCTTAACATAGTGATCATTTTGGATGAAGTAGTCACCCCAATCACTCGGGTGATACTTTATTGACTTGCGACAACTTAAAGACTTCCTGTGGTGCCCATCCATAGTTTGATGATAATTAATCCACCTTAAAAAAGTCATCTATTGCATCTCTTTTTTCAAAATTATGCGAACGAATTATTCTATATTTCCATGATATATATAAATAGCGGTTATTCTATATTTCCATGCTTATCTTGGGATATAAATGGACAAATTCTAAATGGATAAGCTCTTATAATTTCCTTTCACTTCATTCACTATGCCTCTTTTTCTACTATTAATGATTTAATAGTGTAGGGAAAGGAAGACCATATTGTACTATTGATGATTTATTGGCGTATGGAAAGGATAAAATAGGACAACTATTATCACATAATAAATTATAATTTATTATGTGAGTCTATCTTTTATAATAAGTTGTTATACACTATTCTAAATGGAGTTTATCCAGTAATTAGACTCTTATAATAAATGTCCTTAATTTTTATAATATATGTCCTTAATTTTTAGACAAGCCGGAGAGGTTGGCTCGAAGTTGAATCGATTGATTTGAAGGAGCGCAGGATGGAACTGTTGCTCCATCGTCAACGTGGATATGCGTCTGCATATTATTTTAGCTTGAGAGAATAATTTCCTCTTCCTTCGCTATCCTTCACCACCCTCTGATCCTTACATAAATAAATAAACTCATATATAATCGATCTCCCCGTTTGAACGAGCCCATAATTCCGGCAACTTGCTTCTCCCCACATGCAATTTGATCCTTTTTTTTTCCAAGGTCCAAGGTGAAACTTGCTTTGATTAGATCAAATATAATCACACCTCACTCGATAGATAACTACCAGTAGGATGATAATGCACATACCCCACTCAACATTAATTGTAAACTACCGAGCACTTCAACCTCCCTTCCCGGCCTCCAATTACCCAGCATTAATTGTAAACTACCTAGTACTTCCGCCGAGGTCGCCGAGGAGATCACGAAGAACCTGGACCCCAACTTCGCTTCCCGGCCTCCGCTCACCCCGGCGAAGATCCTCTTCTGCGGACACTCCGACCTCCTGTACTCTGCCACATGGAACTCCTCAGCGCCAGGCGCACCCAGTCTTTCGCCTCGATCAGGAAGGAGGAGATGCTTAAGATGATGAGAGACATCTCGACGGAGACGACAGACGCTTAGCAAGAAGCGGTTTCACCTGTCGACGGAGATCAACAGCCGAGCTGTCCTCGGCGAGCTGAGCAAACACACCGAGAGATTTCTTTACGATCGCAGAGTTTTGCATCGCCGATACGTTTCCCTCCCTGCAGCTGCTCGACCTACTAATGGGTCTGAAATTTCGGGATGCAGAGGCTGCGTGGGCAGGCGGACGAGATTCTGGGTAGCATAATCGAGTAACTTGAAGCGAAGATGACGACGAAGAACGGTCAGCACAGGGAGGAGAAGGTGGAAGACCTGGTTGACGTGCTGCTCAGGATTAAAGATGAACCAGAGCTAGATGAGCTGTTGGCCATGGATAACATAAAGGCTGTCGTACTTCTGAGTGCGATTGTTCAACCTCTTGGATTTACACTCTTCCCTCGGCGGAATCAAACTCCACCTTAAAATTTTATTGTATGCATAATAAATAGGAGATGTTCCTCGGAGGCACCGAGACCTCACCAGATGTCATCCAATGGGCCATGCGGGAGCTAATGAGGAATCGTAGGACGGTGGAGAAAGCACAAAACGAGGTGAGGGAAGCAATGGCAGAAAAGAGTTGCATAGAAGAAGAGATTGATGCTGCGTATCCATTGAAGTACATCAATTGCGTTATCAAGGAGACACTGAGGCTTAATCCATCTGCTGCCCTGATACCAAGATTGTGCAACGTGACCTACAAGGTTCTCGCTTACTAGATAGAATCCAACACTCGAATCTTCGTTAATATAGGGGTGCAGGAAAGTATGCCACATGCGATTGTCCTCGTCGATAATTCCAGACGTTCTTCCACCGTCGGCACGTTGTCGTCACACCATCTCGCTTCTCTGCTAAAGATTTCATCCGCACCGCCTACTCATGCGTACGATGAGTATGAATATGATTACGTGAGTATTTTATATTAAAATTTTGAGACCACGAGACTGTGGACTTTTTTATTAGAAAATAAATGGAGGATTTCTAAATTGATAAGTTCTTTTAATTTCCTTTCACTTCAGTCAGTGCGAGTGGGCCTCTTCGTTCTACTATTGATCATTTATCAGTGTAGGAAAATAAGATCATAATACATTGATTTTTATCAATGGGCAATTCTAACTGGATAAGCTCTTCTTCTACCATCGATGATTTATTGGTGTATGGACATTGATTTTTATGGAAAAGAAGAAGGAAAACATATTTTTAAAGGGCAAAGAATATTAGCGACACAAGAGTCTCACAGAACGATGATCTCTGAGTTTAATTTTATTTTAAGTAGTAATTTGTGCTTACATACATATTAGATCTACAAATCAACCTCTGACTCTTTCATGAGTTTTATCTAAAAAAATAAGTTAATCATATGTGTGTTTGTGCTGTGCTGACTGCCATCGTCCATAGAGGAGAGATTTTAATATTTCTAAATTTAAAAGACATGGAAGTGTAATGGAGGACAAATGATTTGAGCCAGTTCAGTCAACCTCAATTATAAAGATGAAGAAAAGATATTGGAAGGATACGAGAACACTTACGTGCACGATTAATCCCCTAAAATGAGCTCACGGACACAAATTGTTTTCCTATCTACGTGATAATTAATACATCTTCAAAAAGAGTCATCAATTGCATCTCTTTTATCAAAATTACGTCGGCCGCACGCCACGTGGACAAATTATTCTATATTTCCATGATATATATAGATAGCGGTTAATTATAATAAAATGATGCTTTATATTAAAATTTAGAGACCACCAACGTATGGAGTTTATCTTTGGATACAAATGGACGATCCTAAATCTACAAGCTCTTCTTCTACTACTACTATTGATGATTTATTAGTGTATGAAAATGATAACAAAAGTAAGAACTACCTTAATTTTAGAGCACAATTTTTTTGTTCTTTTCCTTACCCTATCCTCGACTCCCCCGCCCTCCCTTAGAAACATACGACTTCCACCGTTTTCATATCAAGTAGGAAACTGTACACCAAAGTTTAGAAGAAGTCCGGCCTGCCACCCCACCCGCAGGTGTATCGTGCCAGCATGTTGTATTAATCTGCCGAGCTAACTCCGGGGGAGCATCTTTCCGTCTTTAAAAGCATTTGTGAAGAAGACGAAGGAGGAGGAGAGGGATCTCCCAAAGAGAAGGAAAGCTAGAGAAAAAGTTACAGAGGGCATGCTCCATCAGCTAATAAAAATATCCCTATTTATGGGAATTAGATTTCTTCAGGATACAGAATGGAGAGAAGTATACAGGAGATGTGCACACCAAATAGGCAAATATAAATATATGTATATAGCAGACATAAATAGGCTATATATCTAGCCAGTCTTCATTTTTCAGGCCTCTCCCTTCTTCTTCAGGGCAATGACTAAGATTGTGAACTTAGCCTTCCCTTTGAGGAAATGCTGCGAGACATTTTTCTCATACCTTGAGAACAAGTCGTCAAGTATGTCTTCTCCGAATTGATGTGCCATGAGCGGCTCTAGCACTGCCCTAACGATGGCCGCCACCTTCTCTGCGTTCTGCGGATTGTTAGATCTAAGCTCCTCCTCTGCGTCGTCGTCGTCGTCGTCGTCGTCGTAGGAGGGGTCCCAGCTGGACTCGAAAACAAACGATTCCTGCAGATCGAGCAAGACCTGGTTGCTTATGATCGATCTCACCTCCTCCATTGAAGGTCCGTACAACGGCAAATGGAAGGAGTTCAACTTGTCTTCTGGTATCATCCCCTGAACATGTAATATATACTGTGAGAGTACATCCGTCACCAGGGAGGCCTGCGCAATTTGCTACTGATCTATTGCTAGCTTATAGCACGATCGATTAATTTACCTCGGAGACCATGGAGATAAGAGCCTCGCCTAGTAGTTGACACACACAGCTCAAGTCTCCATGGCTGATGTGCTGCTTCTCCTTTCTTCCTGGAAAAGTGAGCACCATTCCCCCTCCGGCGATCAGTTCCTGGTAACGCAAGTTGAGGAATGCCGAGAAGTCTCTTTCGAATTGCGCTCGATATGCTTTCTCCACCCCTGGAGGGCTGGTCGCCGTGAAGCAGATGTTTCTCTCGTTCAAGTGCTCGATTCCTTGCGGAACCTAATCATCAGTAAACATCGAGTCGAACGTTGAGTGTCTGTCTGACCTCTCTGATTAGCTTATCAACGTGAGTTTATTATACATGATCTTCTACGATTAACCTATATATATGCTGTGTATGATCTACATGCATGAGGAATGGATTAAGCAACTAGATAGAAAACCTGAGAGAGCCAGTGGAGGGAGTAGGAGGAGTGGAAGAAGTGAACGCTTCTGCTCGGAAAAAGCCTCCTGTGGAAGGAGCCAGGAACTCCCACAATATAGTGCGTAATGAGGAAGCCACCAACGTCGTCCCTCTCGATCTCTTCCTCCAACTTCTTCTCAAACCTCCCCAGTGATCGAAAGATGGTATTGAAGTCATTCCCGGGGAGGTCATTCAGGAAGAACTGGACCTCCGGTAGTTTTTTATGCTCCAGTCGTCGGCTGAGCTCGCCGAGGATGCGGAGCACATGGGAGACGACTAGAAAAGTGTTGGGACCAGAGGAACAGCCAAGGTCCGCCGCCACCAGCCTCTGCGGCAGCACCTCTCTGTAGATCTCTTCCATTGCATTCCTCAGCACTGACTTCGTTTTCAAGATGGCCTTCTCCTAATCATGCATGGTTACCATTCATTAATTTGCACAGTATATAAGAGGAGAAATTAATGAAGCGAGCAATTAATTAAAACTACTTGAAGCCCGGAATTGGCAGCGTAGCTGGTTTCTACTGCTCCTCCCACCATGTGAAGAGCTTCCTCTACCTTCAACTCCATCCTTCTTTTCTTCCCTTCCTTTTTTCTAAACTCGAGTGCTGCAAAGCATTCTGGGGATGGATATTTATAGGCAGAGGCCCAGAGAAGGGAGCGTGGAGGACAACTAGATATATATATTTATATTTTTTTTATTATTACGTCGCCTCCTGTTTCACTGCTCTACCTGCTGTGCTTCTCCGTCGGGAGGACTGAGGAGAGTGCCGTGTACAGATTATTCTATATTTCCATGATATAGATATATAGATACTGGCATTAATGTACATGGAAAACAAAAAAAAAAACACATGTTTTTAGAAGAACGAAGAAAGATATTGCAAAGAACATTGGCCACCCAAAAGGCTCACAGTTTAATTTTATTTTTAATTATAATTTATACTTATACAAAATTAGATTTATAAATCAATCTCTATTTCTTTCATGGAGAAGGATATGTCCTTATTTTTTAAAAAACAGCAATATATATAGGTAGAATGAATATAATTGTTTATTTATAAATATTAAGTGTAATAAATTATATATTATACAAATATTAGGCTAAAAAAAAGTTAAGGAAATGGATCAAAATAAAATAAAACTTAAATTGAGTTTAGAGACGCAACCGTATGCATATTTTAAAAACAGTTAATTTGACATCAAATATCATTTATTTATTTAATGATACATACTCCATCACATAACTCCGCCTCAACCTTCCAAAACAAACACAGAGCTTATGGTAGGACATGATCGACATAGGAGGAGGAAAATTATCGGATAGTTAATCGGTTGGCTGAATAAGAGGGAGATTTTATCCTTCATGGTGGTTGTGAAATTGGTGTATGAATCGATGTGCTCGTACAGGTCCTCCATGGACCTCTCGTAGTTGATGACCACGTCGATCAAAGCTCTGGAGATTGGCATCGGACGGAGGCATTCCTCGTTCATCTCCTTCCACCATCGCCCGTAGCTTCTCGTGCGCCTCCTCCATGCTCGCGCTGTGTTCCTTCATGCAGCATTCCACCGTGGAAGCCACCTGATCTCTCTCTTGCTCTCGCTAATCCCCATCACATTTTTTTTGGTTAACTATAATTAACTCCCATGTGATAATGACCTGCTGCTGACTAATGAATTAATTACCTGATGTGAAGCTATGTCATCCAACAGACGAGTGATAAGGCATGAGGCCCTGACCAGTTTGGGGAAACTGTCAATCCATCCATTGGATGGCCTCCTCGTTCGTCCTCATCGATAATTCCAGATGTTCTTCCACCGTCGGCACATATTTTTCCACACACCACCTCGCTTCTTTGTGATAATTTCTTACTGCGGATTTCATCTACACTACCCACTCACGAGTATGAGCATGAGTATGATATGATATACTTTTATCCCTATGACTTAATAAATAAATAGAGGGCTGAATGCAATTACTTCTTCCTTGAGATACGCCATGCGATACTCATTCTTCAGCAGCATACTTATGAATAAATAGAGGGCTGAATGTAATTACTAAATATACATCAACGTTGGCATTGTAGATCCGTTTCAGTGCTTCAAGTTCATAGTTTGCTGCAGGACACAGGAAGCTTGCTCTCTCGTCCATGCATTGATATTATTTGATATCTAATTTAGTCAACCTTATTTTTTTTTTTAAAGAACTTAATGAGTCTTAAATCCAAGACTTCGCGTTCCTTTCGTATAAAGTCCAATTACTCTAACCAAAGGGATGTACACACTGTGTACATCAATTTCTTAATATCAACATGATAATTTATTGAAAGGACATCATAAGTAGTTACTTAGGTGTGCGATTGATTCCAAACAATTCTTAATATCAACAGGATAATTTATTCTTTTTCAAAAATAAGTTGTCATATATAATATAATATATATGGACATCAAAACATGGATTGCATCACTTTTTTAAAATTAAGTAAATAAATTATTTTAAATAGAGTTGTATACAAAGTGTACATCCCCTCAGGTTAGAGTAATTGGGTTTAAGCCTCATTAAATTTTAAAAAAAAATTATTTTGAATAGAGTTTCGCTTACACAACTAGTTCTAATACTAAATGGAGTTTATTTTTTATAATAAGTTGTCGTATGTAAGATAATATATACACAATAAACACATGAATTGCTTGCATCACTTCTTCAAAATCAAGTAAACAAATTATTTTAAATGGAGTTTATTTTGTTATAACAAGTTGTCATATATATAATATATTATATGTAGGCATGCAAAACGGGTCGGGCCGCCCACGGGCGGCCCGAGCCCGGCTCGAACCGGGCCGTGTTGAGCACGACCCGAAAATGGGGCGGACCGTGCCAAGCACGGCCCACCTCCTGCGCGTGTCCGTGCTGGGCTGCGCTTGCGCAGCCCATGGCACGGCACGGCACGGGCACGAGCCCGTGCCGTGCTTGGCCCGAGCCCGAGTGCCCGGATGGCACGACCCTCCCCCTCGCAATCGTTCTCTTTCACCCGACCTTCAAGCAGTCGTTCTCTTCCACGAGGGTGTAGCCCTTCCATGGATACATGCCCAATAGCAGGTTGGCCTGCGCCATGGGGCTGCCGGCCAGCGACACCCGCCGGAAACCAGCTTTGCCCAGCTCTTCCCCCCACCTCTCCACCTTGACCTCGCCCGTCCGCTTCAGGCCTCCCACCGCCACGATGTTGCGGATCTCGGCCACCAGGAGCTGCCGCTCGACGATGTGGCGCTCGGCGCTGTCGGAGCTGGCGCCGTCGCTGAGGGCGTCGAAGAGAGCGGAGCTTTGCCGGGCGGGAGGCGAGGATGTGGAACAACCCCGGCCACTGGAGGCCCTGCATGATGTCGAGGTCGACGAAGTGGACGCAGTCCTCGCCATCGAGGGCGTCGAAGATGGCCTAGTTGGCGATGAACTGGGAGAACTTGACGAGGGGGGAGATGGCGTTGTAGGAGTTGAAGGCGTGGGAGATGCGCCGCTGAGTGGCGGCCGCCGCCGCCAGCAGAGAATACGCTCCGAGGACCAAGCTCACTATGCGGGCGCGGAGGGCATCCCCGAAGTACGCAGCGACGCGGTCCAGGGAGGAGTCGAAGGGGGACGCGAGCTCCGAGATCTCCGGGAGGAGGTTGCGGGCCTCTGCAAGCTGGTCGGCCGCCCAGGCCTCGGCGCAACGGAGTAGGAGGCCGAGGAGTCGGAGGCCCCGAGACTCCGCTCCTCGCTCCTCCTCCCCTTCCTACTGCCACCGCTGCTGATCCAGCTGGGCGGAGCCGGGAGCGAGGTCAGGCTGGGGTCGTTTCTTGCGAGCGCGATCTTCGTCGTCGAGGTCGGCGGAGTCGAAGGCCGGGGCAGGGGAGGCCGAGGAGGAGGGCTCGCGGTCGGGGCGCTTTGGTCTCATGGCCGCTGCGGCGGTGGAGGAGGAGGAAGAGGAGGCATCAAGGGAGGAAGGGCGATGACGGACGCTCTGAAGCATCACGAAGCGGATCGAAGCGAGCAGATTAAGCTGAAGAGCACGGCACACGCAGTGCGTGGAGGATCATTGCTGTAATTTTAACCCACAGCCCTCGCCCGCCGGTGCCGCCCCCTCACCCTCGCCCTTGCCCTCGTCCGCCGGTGCCGCCCCCTTGCCCGCCGGTGCCGTCCCCTCGCCCCTCGCCCTCGTCCTCGCCCGTCGGTATCGCCCCCTCCCCCTCGCCCGCCGGTGCTGTAAATCCCTATCATATGTAAAAAAATAAAATAAAGTAAAATAAGATGATTTTTTTTTCTTTCTTTTTCTTTTTCTCAAAATAGGAGATAGGGTGATTTGGCAAAAAGGGAGAAGTGGGAGGGGCATGCTGGCAAGCTTGCAATATTACTCACGCCTCTCTTCGATCGACTTGTGCGTGTCGCCCCTTCCTTGCGCCCACTGCTCACGCCCCATCGTCTTCTTCCTCGCCCTCGCCTCTCTCTCCGTCACCTTCGTTGTTCCTCGCTCCCCTGCCTTCTTCCTCCACGAACCAACTTGCCGACCGTCGGAGAAGGGTCGACGACGGCCTTCTCTCCTGCGTTGTGAAGCTCCCTTCTTCGCCCCTTTCCACGAACGCAGGCGCACGCAGCTCGCCGGCGTCCTTTTCCCCACGCAATCCACACCCCTAGCAGCGGAGGAGCGTCGATGATCTCACCTGCACCTCCTCTATTCCATTGCGCCTTCCCCTCACCTCGTTGCTGTCGGAAATCGCAGCTGAAGGTTCCCCTGTTCGTGGGCGGAAGCAGAACCGCGAACAGAGCATCCCACTCACACGCCTGGGAGCGGCGATTTCCCGTCGCCTATGTCCCCTCCTCGCACCTCGCCGTCGTCTATTCAATGGCGACTCCTATTCGTCCGTGCCTTGCCTCCACGGAGCTCGAAGGGTGGCCACCGGAGCTGCTGCCCTTTTCCGATCTCCCTTTACCCAGCTTCAAGCTTGCCTTTCGTCGTCGTCGCTTTCGGAGGCTCCGACGGACTTTTTCCGAAGCCGGAGGGCTGTCGCCGGAGATGGGGCAACCTCACCGGACTTTGCCGGAGTTGCGGCGACCTTGCCGGAGTTGGAGGTGGAGCGCACGAGCAGAGGTAAAGCTCCTCTGCTCTCTCCCTTTTGTCCGAAGGAATTTTTCCTTAAGGATGATAAATATTTAATTAATTAAGTTAAGAAGGATTAGTGAATTAATTAAGTTGGTTAGTTAAGGGGTTAAGAAATGGGTTGAGGTAAACCGATTAATTGAGTTGGGTCAAGTTGGGTTCGGACATGAGTTTGGATTAAGTTTATTTTAAGTTGGGTTAAATTGAGTCAAAATAGTTGGATGGGTTCGAGCTGGAGTCCAGTTGAGTCGAATTGGGCTGGCTCAACTGAATCACATGAACTGGGCTAGATTTGAGCTGAGCTGAATTGGATTGGATCAATTAAATTAAATTGGACTAGATATGAGTTGAACCAAAGTGAATTGATTCGAACTTAGATTGAGTCAGACTGAATTAATCTAAGTTTAGACTGAATCAATTTGAATTGATTTAAGTCTGAGTTGAGCCCAATTAGATTAAATTGAATCAGATTTGAACCAAATCAAATTAAATAGAATCCAGATTGAGTCAATTGAACCAAATCAAGTCAGATTTGAATCAAATTGACTTTAATTGAATCCGAACTGAACCAATTTTACTATTTGAACCCGATTTGAGTTAAATTAATTTAGATTTGATCAAAATAGATTAATTTGGTCAATTAAAGTTAATTTTTATCAATTTTAACCAAATTGATATGGATTGAGAATGGATATGGGCTTGGACTTTATGAATAGAGTTGGGCTAAACAAATTAGACCGATTAAAATGATAGATCGGATTAATATTAAATAATCTATTCCTATCCTAATTAATTCCAGAAAATTCTAAATAAATTTTCTTACCTCAGAAATATTATTTGTCAGCTATCTATACGGCGATTAAAGTTTTTGGACTTCTTTTGGATTGATTTCGAGGCCCGGACACACGATACAGGTGCGTAGGCTCACTATAACATGATCTAATCAAGGTAGGGTAAATCTTAATTAGATTTTTTTTGGAGATTCTTGGATATCTACCAATTAAATAAATATTATGCCTATTAAAATATCAAAATATATATGCATGCTAGAAATACATATTTTATTAATTGTTCCACCTGCTTATCTGCTTATTGTTTATTATTTATCTAGCATGCTCTGTTCCTCCTACCGCATGTTATTATTTATTGATGTTATATGGCAGACTACACACATAGCTATCATGCGGAATAGGAGACCATGATAAATCATAAAACATAGTATCGCGACATACACCAGACACTCTAGTATAAAATACCCACAGGATGCTATTATGCAGCCTAGATAACATTGCGAACCACCAGTGTTCTGTTAGTGATGTTCACCCCTCCCGAGGCTTCTGATAACTTAGATACTGGGAGCGGGGCTGAGGGATTGGACCAGTTAACTCCTGGGTCAGATCAGACCAGCACATGAAGTGGTTTCAACCCAGGTTCCTATACCCGCACGTGTCCCGCCTCGGCGACACCATGATAGTCCTCAGATGGCTAGCGGGGATAATCCTACTCGACGATTTAGTAGATATGAGGTCAAAACACCACAACCCATAGTGCGGATATGCGTTCGACTCGGCCAGCATAAATTGCTTTTGAGTTAGAGGGGTGATTCCCTTACGCCTTGGACAGTGGATCCGTGGACCGCACGACTAGCATCCTTGACGTCCTGCAGACGATCGGATGAGTAGTCCGGATCCTAGGATTATTTTATTTCGGCTAGCCGTGGCCGATGGCTCTTGTGTGATGGTGACCCTGTCTACGGACAAAGTGTAGTACTACACTGGGGTCGTGCCCCTACGGAGTCCGGGGAGGCTGTAAGGGCACGACGGTTTCGCTAGGGGAGATATAGTCGGCGACTAGCGAGACGAGGGAGAGGGTTATTGGGTCACCCGTCGTCTCCGCCAACGTTAGTGTAGCGGGCACAGGTAGAGACTTAGACTGTAAAGGCACTGATGGGCTTAAGGACGTCCCGGGCCCGGGCTAATCCTTAAGCATACGTGGCAGCCCGAGATATACGATTGTCACGCCCCGACCCGCAAGACGACAAGTGACAACCGCCGTATGAGCCCGACAAGCCCATACAAGGCATAAATACAAATACTAAACTACATACACCCACATTTTCAAATAACATCTTAAATACAGTCCCGATATCTCCTAATACAAATCTAAGACCAGCATACGAAAACTCGTAACAGCAATCGTATACCTTCCGCGACGAACCCTCCGTCAACGATCTCGTCTCGTGCATCGACACCTGCACACACATTGAACGCGGTGTGCTCAGCCTTGCGGCCTAATGCGAAATTACGGCTCTACCGAATAAGGAAATCAAAGGCTATGAGGAGTATTCTAGGATGTCTTTGGTAATTAATCATCATTTTTCATGCCATATCGTTTAAACAATTCATATAAAAATAGACATCATAAATAAACAATTAAATAAATAAATAAATGTGTACATGTTACTAGATGTCACCCTAGTCATGTCTAGTGTCCATATCAATAGTATGTCACCTACGTCATAGTGAGACTTTTAGGTTTCATAAACTCGGGCTGCCAGCCTACGCTTAATGACTACCCGGGCCGGGGGTATCAGTAAGCCCATCAGTGCCTTTCTGTCTCTACCTATGCCCGCCGCACTGATGTTGGCAGAGAGGACGGATGACCCAGAGTCCCTCTCCTGTTGTTTCACTAGTCGCCAACCATGCCTCCCCTAGCGAAACCATCGTGCCCTTACATCCTTCCCGGATACCGTAGGGGTCACGACACCCATGTAGTACTACACACTGCCCGTAGACAGGGTCACCTCTCTTAAATATCATCGGCCACGGCTAGCCGGAATAACCACCCTAGGATCCGGACTACTCATCCGATCGTCTGCAGACGTCAAGGGTGATAGCCGTGCGGTCTACGGATCCACTGTCCAAGGCGTCGCATGTCACGCCCCGACCCATCTGCCGAACACGTGACAACCGCTGTATGAGCCCAAAGGACCCATACAAGGCATTTATAGATTTATACAACTCACATACATCATCAAGTCAGCGGAATATATATATTTAAATCAACTACTTCAACTTTTCTAACACAGTCCCGATATACCTACTACAATCACTATGATAACACAACCGCTAAAATAACTAGATTGCAACCAACTTCATGTCTATCAGCTATCTCGGCCGATCACATGTTAAACCTGCACACATTTGAACGCAGTGTGCTCAGCCTTGCGGCTTTGTGCTTACGGCTCTAACCGCAGTAGAATATTTCAAGTAGGAAAAGGGAGATTTTAAGGTGTACGTAAATCGTTCAGTAAAGCAAGCAATCATATAAAGACAATAAGTAAAGCATGAAGTATTCATAAATAAATAAAGCATGTACCAGATAAATGTAATTCAAACTTTAAACAAGGTGTATGTCGATGTCTCTAAGTAACAATCATTGATAATGTGTCATGTCAATAAAATAACGTGTTCTGGGCAGCCAGCCTATGCTTAGGAGAGCTCCTGATCAGGGAGTTCTCATAAGCCCATCAGTGTCCTTTGTCTATGTCTCTACCTATACCCGCCACACTGATGTTGGCGAAGAGGTCGGGCGACCGTGATTCCCTCTTCATTGGTACGCTAGGCGAATCTCTTCAACGCCGCGACCTAGCGACTTGTCACTCCATGCGTCTTCCCCAAACAATCCATGGAGCAACTCGTGTAGTACTACACACTATCCCCTGGACAGGGTCACCGCACCTAAATGTATACCACGGCCACGGCTAGCCGATATTTAATTAAACCCCAGGATCCGGACTACTCTTCAGAACGTCTGCAGTACGTCTGGTATAGCCGTGTGGTCCATGGATCCACTGTCAGCGATGCCTGCCAGGAGGTGAGCATTCTAGCGGCCACCAAAATACTACAACCTCGGCGACATGCTAGCAAGATCATTGGTATGATCGCACCCCCAGCTAACCATATTAGGACTATCACGGTGGCGACTTCGCGTCACACGTGCGGGTATGGTGACTAAATCACGAGATTCTTGGCGATAAGCCGATCCATAGTAAATTCTACCATTTATGTCCTTTATAATTTTTCCTTTTAGGTGGTATGGTTTTCGGAGGGTCAAAACCCGTATCCGTAGTTCAAAATATCTGCCATGATGTATCGTTAATATTTCCTCACATATGTGTGATAGTGTCATATGACCATAGATTCTATTGTTGATTGTCCGGGTAGATGTCAACTCTAGTATTATCTACTTATCTACATCATACCCATAAATGGAACACTAATATTTTATTTATCATGACATCATGGCTGATAAGAATCAAAGGAAATAAGAGCAATCTAGCATTCTCAGATAACAGCACATACAAGGTTATAAGTAGATCACATAAGCAAGGTTAAAACTACCACATATCATATAAGCAAGGTTCAGACTACATATAATAAGAGCAAGATTATTTAACACACAAACAAACATTAAGATCAATTTAAATATAAATTTTTCTAAGCAGTAGTATTATCATCTCCTTAATTTTCATAATCTTGAAAGTAGTCTACTGTAGTGAACCAGCGCACCTGGATGTAGTAATTCGTCCTTCGAAACCAACCGTACAATAGCTTGAGCGTCGTTAAATAATTCGAGGTGACCTACCTATTACAAATATCATTGACTTTAGAGATTATTTCTAATATAAAGTATCTTCTATTTTATTTTTAACAAGCTAAACTAACCACCTTTCCTTATTTTCTTTAAACCCATCTCAACCCAATTTAGTTAAATGTTGTTCAACTCAATTTAGCTTATCCAACATAATCTACCTAATTACTTATCCACCATTACTCTACAACCTAATCACCCAAGTTCCAATACTATGGTGAGCTAATTAGAATTCTAAATCATCCATAGTTTCAACTAATGACTCTAAATTTTTACCTAGTGATCATATCTAATAACTAGCAAGGTGGGACATTTGCAAACATGTCCTAGTGTTGACCTGTGTTCGATTACCCATTAAGACGTAATTATTATGTTACTTACATGTTCACTAGTAAGGAAGAAAAAAGATGCAAAATACTACATGAGTAAAAGGGTCCTAATAGGGTAGGAAGAGGGACATCAGCATCGACGGAAATCCCCGGCGGAAAGATGAGGGCTCGAATTCGACGGTGGCCCTTAGCTCGGGCGATAGCTTCGGAGCGAGGGAGCAGCCTATTATACCCATGCCACCTATACCTATTTATCTTATTATCATTATTATTTATTATTTTTTTCCTGCAAAAATGTTGGGGTTTACATCGCATGTGGAATCACCTTCCCAGTCCAATAGCCGTCAACGTCTATCGAGATTGGCGCACATCCGCACGATGGGTTGTGACCCTCGACTTCGTCGGTGCCAAGTCCATGGTAGGGTTCATCCTAGCTAACCATCTCAGAACTATCACGAGGCCGCCTACAACGACACTCGCGCGGGTGAAGGTTTCGGGTAAGGACTTGCTCCATATTTCCAGTCTAACATGACCATGGAGTGTGTACAGTCCCTTACCCTACCAGCTCCTAGTATATGAGCTATGCATAACGTCGGGAGTGGTGCTCCCAGTGCTCCGCTATGCATCAACCTCGGGAGTGGCGCCTAACGGAAACGTCACCGTTTGACCACCGTCGGGACGCGGCGGTCAACCGGGGCATATGGAAAAAGGCCCCTTTTTCTCTAAGTGGCGGTGACGTCGCCAAAGGTTCTAACATGTCGCATGTATTATCTATGTCCGCATGGTAGTTATTTAACACAAGCATAGAAAATAATAGCATGTCGGACATGAATGTAGAACATGTTAGATACATAGCAGATAAACATGTTAGATAAGATAATTATGCTAGCATGCATACAATTTAAATCTTATAAAACATTATGGTTTATCATATTGAAGACATCCAAGAATTTTTCCTAAGAAAACCCCAGCGGGTATTCCTACCAACGGAGAACCAACGCACCTGGGATAGCGATCTGCTTCTGGGAACCAAGTCGCGCGGAGAATATCACCCGCCGAGCTTCTCGGATCGCGTACCCACAATAATCCTATTTAATAAAAATTATTTAAAATAGATTTAATTTATTTCCCTTAAGATAAATAAATTAAAATCTATCAATTAAATAATTTTTACATTAAATCAATCCTATGCATGTTTAGGATTAATCTCACCTAATGAATTATGATTTAATCATATTTTTACAATTTTATCTAATAAATTTAATGAATTTTTATTCAATTTCTACTCATCAAACTCACCCATAACTTGGCCTAAGTCATCCAGGAGCCCAAGTAGAACCCATAGAAGTTTTTATTTTTATTTTTTTTATTTTTTTAATATTTTAATATTATTTTATTATTTTAATATTATTTTATTATTTTACTATTATTTTATTATTTTATTAATTATTTAATTTAATTTATTTTTTCTGACCTGGTCAACGGTCAACATTGACTGGTCAACGCTGACGGGTCAGCAGTGGGCCCGGTCAACGCTAACTGGGTCAGCTGTTGACCGGTCAACGCAGACTGGGTCGGCGGTTGACTCGGTCAACGTTGACTGGGTCGGCGGTTGACTCGGTCAACGCTGACTGGGTCGGCGGTGGGCCCGGTCAATGTTGACTGGGTCGGCGGTGGGCCCGGTCAATGCTGACTGGGTCGGCGGTTGACTCGATCAACGGTTCGAGTTACTGTTCACCCGGTTTGGTTCGGTTCGGTTCGATTTGGTTCGGTTCGGGTCCGGTTCAGCTAAATTAAATTCAATCTAATTTGACTCGAGCTCAAACCAGGTTCAACTTATTTGATTCGGCTCACCCAACCCAACTTGACTCGAACCCAACTTAACTCAAACCCAACCGATTTAACCCCACTTGATTCGACCCAACCGTTTTCATTAAAGAAATAATTTCTTATACACTAAGCTTAGTTAATTAACACTAATCTTGCTTTTAATTAAACTAAGCATACGTTAATACATCTTATTCTAATAACATATTATATTTACACTAATCATGCTTAACGTTTAACTAATCATGCTTAGCGTGCGATTTAGCCCTAATTAAGCACCTTCGCCGGATTAACTGTGCACCGCCGGAAAACTCAGCGCCGCCGCCGGAACCCTAGCCGCCACCTCGCCGGAACTCGCGAAAACGAAGGCTAAACGGCCGGCGAGCTTCGTAGCTCCTCACTCAACGCGGAGGCTACGCCGATCTGCGAGAAAGACGACCATCAGCGCCTAAACGACGATCTTTCCGGCGTCGTCTCCGGCGAACTCACGGCGTCTCCACCGGAGGGTGAAAACCACCCCTTTTTATGGGGGAAACGCGGCTGCTCACCTCGCGGACGTCTGGAGAAGGAAAGGGCGGGGTTTCCGGCTGACGAAGCGAGCGGATCGCGATTTGCAGCCGCCGCCGGTAGGGTTCGATCGCTCGAACAGGGGCGGCGAGCTCAGCCGCCCGCCGAGGGGTCTTCGAACTCCACGAAGGCCCGTGGAGACGCGGAGACGGCCGGCGTCTCCAACCGCGGCGGAGGAGACGTCCGCCGAGGGGCTGCGAGCGCTGGGCGGCGATCGATCGGCAGCAGTTCCTCTGCTGCGGTGGTCGCGCGAATGGGAAGGGAAAGGGGCGTCGCCGAGTCTCCCTTTCCGCCGGGAGTAGCTCGCTGGGGGTGGACGAGGGCAGACGACCGTCGACGGCGACGTGCAGCGGTCGACGGCGGAAGGCGGAGCGTCGGCGCTGCTCGGTGCGGGAGAAGACGAAGCGGCGTTGCTTCGTCGCGTGCTCGAGGGCGATGGCTCGAGTGGGAAGGGCGTTTGCTCTTCTCGCTTGCCCCGTCTCGCCTCCTCGCCCGGTCCAAGCCGGTTCAGCTGGACCGGCCGGCTCTCCGGCCGGTACACCTGAACCGGTCCATTTTTTTTTTTTTTGTGATGGGGGTTTACAACGATAGTCCCCTAAAATGAGCTCATCGAAGCACGATAGTCCCCTATTGGAAGAAAAGATATTGGAAGGACATGAGAAGCACGATAGTCCCCTAAAATGAGCTCATCGACAGAAATTTTTTTGCCTATCAACGTGATAATTAATCCAAGCTCGAAAAACGTGATAATTAATCCATCTTCAAAAAGAGTCATCAATTGCATCTCTTTTATCAAAATTACGTCGGCCGCACGCCAGGTGGACAAATTATTCTATATTTCCATGATATATATAGATAGCGGTTAATTATAATAAAATGATGCTTTATATTAAAATTTAGAGACCACCAACGTATGGAGTTTATCTTGGAATACAAATGGACGATCCTAAATCTAAAAGCTCTTTTAATCTACAAGCTCTTCTTCTTCTTCTACTATTGATGCTTTATTAGTGTATGAAAATTATAACAAAAGTAAGACTACCTTACTTTTAGAGCACAATTTCTCGACTCCCCCTCCCTCCTATAGAGACATACCGCTTCCAAAGTTTAGAGGAAGTCCGGCCTGGCACGCACCCGCAGGTGTATCATGCCAGCATTGTGTATTAGTCTGCCGAGCTAACTCCGGGGGAGCATCTTTCCGTCTTTAAAAGCATTGTGAAGAAGACGAAGGAGGAGAAGAGGAAAAGAAAGGAAAGCTAGAGAAAAAGTTATAGAGGGCATGCAACAGGATCATCCATTTGCTCCATCAGCTAATAAAAATATCCCTATATATGGGAATTAGATTTCCTCAGGATACAGGATGGAGAGAAGTACATATGAGATGTGCACACCAAATACAAATATATGTATATAGCAGACATATAAATAGGCTATATATATAGCCAGTCTTCATTTTTCAGGCCTCTCTCTTCTTCAGGGCAATGACTAGGATTGGGAACTTAGCCTTCCCTTTGAGGAGATGCCGCGAGACATTTTTCTCATACCTCGAGAACAAGTCGTCAAGTATGTCTTCTCCGAATTGATGTGCCATGAGCGGCTCTAGCGCTGCCCTAAGCATGGCCGCCACCTTCTTTGCGTTCTGCGGATTGTTAGATCTAAGCTCCTCCTCTGCATCGTCGTCGTCGTCGTCGTAGGAGGGGTCCCAGCTGGACTCGAAAACAAACGATTCCTGCAGATCGAGCAAGACCTGGTTGCTTATGATCGATCTCACCTCCTCCATTGAAGGTCCGTACAACGGCAAATGGAAGGAGTTCAACTTGTCTTCTGGTATCATCCCCTGAACATGTAATTTATACTGTGAGAGTACATCCGTCACCAGGGAGGCCTGGGCAAATTTGCTACTTATCTATTGCTAGCTTATAGTACGATCGATTAATTTACCTCGGAGACCATGGAGATAAGAGCCTCGCCTAGTAGTTGACACAGAGAGCTCAAGTCTCCATGGCTGATGTGCTGCTTCTCCTTTCTTCCTGGAAAATTGAGCACCATTCCCCCTCCGGCGGTCAGTTCCTGGTAACGCAAATTGAGGAATGCCGAGAAGTCTCTTTCGAATTGCGCTTGATATGCTTTCTCCACCCCTGGAGGGCTGGTCGGCGTTAAGCAGATGTTTCTCTCGTTCAAGTGCTCGATACCTTGCGGAACCTAACCATCAGTAAACATCGAGTCGAAAGTTGAGAGTCTGTCTGACCTCTCTGATTAGCTTATCAACGTGAGTTTATTGCACACATGATCTTCTACGATTAACCTATATATATATGCTGTGTATGATCTGCATGCATGAGGCATGGATTAATCAACTAGATAGAAAACCTGAGAGAGCCAGTGGAGGGAGTAGGAGGAGTGGAAGAAGTGAACGCTTCTGCTCGGAAAAAGCCTCCTGTGGAAGGAGCCAGGAACTCCTACAATATAGTGCGTAATGAGGAAGCCACCAACGTCGTCCCTCTCGATCTCTTCCTCCAACTTCTTCTCAAACCTCCCCAGTGATCGAAAGATGATATTGAAGTCATTCCCGGGGAGGTCATTCAGGAAGAACTGGACCTCCGGTAGTTTTTTCTGCTCCAGTCGTCGGCTGAGCTCGCCGAGGATGCGGAGTACATGGGAGACGACTAGAAAAGTGTTGGGACCAGAGGAACAGCCAAGGTCCGCCGCCACCAGCCTCTGCGGCAGCACCTCTCTGTAGATCTCTTCCATTGCATTCCTCAGCACTGACTTCGTTTTCAAGATGGCCTTCTCCTAATCATGCATGGTTACCATTGATTAATTCGCAAAGTATATAAGAGGAGAAATTAATGAAGCGAGCAATTAATTAAAACTACTTGAAGCCCGGAATTGGCAGCGTAGCTGGTTTCTCCTGCTCCTCCCACCATGTGAAGAGCTTCCTCTACCTTCAACTCCATGCTTCTTTTCTTCCCTTCCTTTTTTCTAAACTCGAGTGCTACAAAGCATTCTGGGGATGGATATTTATAGGCAGAGGCCCAGAGAAAGGAGCGTGGAGGACAACTAAATATATATATTTATATTTATTATTATTACGTCGCCTCCTGTTTCACTGCTCTACCTGCTGTGCTTCTCCGTCGGGAGGATGAGGATGAGGTGGCGTGTACAAATTATTCTATATTTCCATGATATATATAAATAGCGGTTAAAGAATAATGTTTCATATGAAAATTTAGAGACCGAGAAGCTATGGAGTTTATCTTGGAATATACATGGACAATTCTAAGTTTAATTTTATCAGCCACACAAAAAGATGATTTTTAAGTTTAATTTTATTTTAAGTTCTAATTTATGATCACATAATCAACCTCTAATTCTTTCATGAGTTTTATCTTAGATTTAAAAAAGTAAGGAAATCGATCAGAATAAAATAAAATGTAAGTTAAGTTTAAAAGTACTTAATTAGACATCAAACATCAACCTACTGATAATGATATATATTTGTATACGACGTTAGTTGTATTCTTGTACGTGTAGAGGAGGCATATATCTTTATATGTCGTTTCACCTGAAGATGATGAGGAAGAATGGTGAGCAGCAGAGAGAGGAGAAGGTGGCAGACCTGGTCGACGTGCTGCAGAGGATTAAAGATGAACCATGTTGCCTAGCACATGGAAGGAGATGAAATGATGGACATAGGAGGAGGAGTGGGTAGGTAAGTAGGTATGCTTTGGTAGTTTATCTCGTAATACAAATGCACACTTCTAAATGTACAACCTCCACATGCAAAACAAATAATAGTGGGATAATATTTGTCGGTTTTGATGTTTCTTCATGTGATGAATGAGTAGCTTTCTCTTTTAATATTCTTTCACTTCGGTGTGAGTGGCCCTCATCTTCCAATAATTGACAAGCATAAAACAAAATACATTGATTGATGTAAAATGGAAAAGAAAAGAAAAACCTGTTTTTAAAGGACTGAGGAAAAAGTTTGCAAAGAATATTAGCCACACAGAAAGGCCAACGAAGATGATGATTTCTAAGCATAGTTACAGTCGAACGATGATTCCAGATTTAATTTTATTTTAAATTTATACTTATATAGAGGTTAGATTTACACATTAGCCACAGGAAAGAATGGCCACCGTGACGGAATACTAGGTTGATTTGTAAGGTAAACCATACGGACCTTGATGTCCTTGGAAAGTTAAAAAAAACACATGTTTTTAGAGGAGCGAAGAAAAATATGGCAAAGAACATTAGCCATACAAAAGGATATGTTCTTCCATCCTTTGGATAGATCAGGCGTGCGAGAGAACGAGAGAGAGAGAGAGGAACGCAATGGATAGATGGTCTCTCCGAGGAACATCAGCTTTGGTTACAGGAGGCTCCAAGGGAATTGGGTATACTATCTTTATATTTTTTTCCCCATTGTATATGTTCTTCCATCCTGAAGGGAATATATGAATGTAACCAGGCGTGCGATCGTTGAAGAGCTAGCGGGGCTCGGAGCGGCCGTCCACACCTGCTCTCGCAACGAGGCCGACCTCAACAGATGCTTGCGAGAATGGAGAGCTTCGAACCTCGACGTCACGGGCTCAGTTTGTGATGTCTCATCCCCGGAAGAGAGGCGGAAACTAATGGACACCGTCGGCTCTCTCTTCAATGGAAAGCTCAGCATTCTGGTATAACGATAAATCAATTGAGCAAGAGGAGAATATTTAACGAAGCCGCAGATCCTTAATTTTTGTCCATACAGGTCAATAACGCAGGAATAGCGATTAGGAAGCCGGTGACGGAGACGACGCAGGAGGAGTACAGATCGATCATGAGTACCAACTTGGACTCGTGTTTCCATCTGAGCCAGCTCGCTCACCCTCTTCTCAGGGCGTCAGCAAGCGGCAGCGTCGTCTTCATCTCTTCCATCTCGGCCTTCGCTGGCATGAACAACCTCTCCGCCTACGCGGCAACTAAAGGTCGATCCATCGATCGATTACATACATTTCGTATATATATATATATATAATGTTAAATCCATCGATTTCCAGGAGCACTGAACCAGCTCACCAGGAGTCTCGCTTGTGAATGGGCCAGCGACAACATCCGAACCAACTGCGTTGCACCCGGTTACATCAGGACTCCTCTCTCAATGCCGGTAGTAATAATTGTTTACAGAACATGTATGTAGGGGATAAGGACAATATTGACTGTTTTTGCTTGCACGTAGGACTTGGATGATGTGGAGTTCGCAATGAGGGAGAGTTATCGGATCCCTCTTGGGCGTGTGGGCAAGCCAGACGACGTGGCGCCCGTCGTGGCCTTCCTCTGCCTTCCTGCATCTTGCTACGTCAACGGCCAAGTCATCTACGTCGATGGAGGCCGCACTGTCAACGGCAACACTTGACCGTACTCCCAGCTGTACACGCATAGTTAGTTCATTACTTGGTCATAAGTAATTGATGTGTGCTTTTAAGTACAGCAACTCCCTTTCTTCCATCGAGTGTTGAGGAAGGAGATGGGCAGTAAAAAATAATGTCCCTGTGATATGGACTTGTGTATGCACTATATATGTATTTGCTTGTTGAAAGGTAACGAGTCTTTCCATTACCTGCAAAACTTGTACTGAACAAAAACTATTGAAGTCCCACTAGAAATTGCTGGATAGACGAAAGCATGAGGATGGATAGCTTTGCTGTCTTTTCTTGCAGGCAAACTTCATGATACTGCATTTTTGTGAAGTTTATTGATTGAGGAGCCAAGTGACTGAAACTAGCCCCAGCTGAATGCTTTATAGATCTAATTCTGTAAGGCTAATCACCAACTCATCATAATCTCAGAGCTGATTGCAGTACAAAGAAGAAACAAATTTCTAAATCCAATGTGGTTGAGAAAGATGTAAGGATTATCGTTATCCTACACTGTTCTAAAATGAGAACACACAATTCTATCCATTTTGCCTGAGACAACCCTGACTTGCCATCAGGAACTGATCCAGCTTCCAAGTTAATAAATGGCATTCTCCTCACCTTCAGATTTAAAGTTCTATACCTGTCATAATATGATTAATATCAAGTAATCCTTTCAAATGCTCCGTCATGAACAATGAGGGCTGAAAGAAGCTATATAACTACTGGAAGTGTAAGGAAGACCGACCTTTTTCTCAGCCACGAACGGTGATGAGAACTTGTAGAGCTTCATAGCTCTGTCCATTCCGGCTCCGACTTCACTCCTCTGCACAACTTAAGATCCACGCCGGTGCTACTCCGGCCGGCAACCCTTACGTTATCCCCACCTCCACCAGTAGCTATGTCCAGGGCGGCGTGGCCAGCAGGAGAGACGGGCCGATGGTCATGGCTGTCCTATTGAAATAGAAGAAATCTAAGGATCGAGTCCGATGACGCCCACCGCCACTCCATTCGTCCAAAGTCGTCTCCTTTTTCAATGAACCGGGAGGCCACGCTGGCGACTGCATCATCAACGATCCTCACCCGCGATCTTACGTTCGCAATCCTTGGTCCTGTTCGCAAGCCACTCATCGTTGTCTCGTCTGTTGGGAAGAAGAGCAATGGAACAGTAACTGATGAACACGAACAATTCTGAAGACAACAACAATTGTGGAAGAAAAAATCGTGTGGAAGCTTAATTCATCAGCTCGCACACGTTCTATTTATATTGTAGTAGCTTACAATTGTTGTAAAATAGAGAAGAAACAAACTTGGAAACAAAACAAGAAAATTTGGAACAATTTCCATCTTCTCTTACATTGTAATTTGGAAACTATGTAAAACTGCAGTTAAGTGAATAAAAATCAAAACTTTCCTACTACAATCTATTCCTAATACATTCTAAGATCAAAACTTATTCCAAATTCAAGCTTACACCTCAACATTCTCCCTCCTAAGCTTGAATGTGTTTAAGATTTTGAATTCCCAGCTGAGCTCTCATCTCCTCAAACTTCTTCCTTCCCAAAGCTTTTGTAAAAATATCTGCCTTCTGCTTATTTGTGTTCACATGTTTCACAGCAATTTGGTTTGTTCCAATACAATCCCTTATGAAGTGAAAACGAGTATCAATATGCTTTGTTCGATTATGATGTATGGGATTTTTACTAAGTGCCAAAGCAGCCATGTTATCAACCAGTATTGTGACTGGTTCCACCTTCTTCTCAAGTAGTGTTGACAATAATCGTGCCAACCAAATTCCTTGGCACGCTGCACCTGTCAAAGAGATGTATTCAGCTTCACATGAGCTCAAAGCTACTACTTTTTGCTTTGATGAACCCCAACTAATTGCACTTTCACCGAAGAAAAACACCATACCACTTGTGCTTTTCCTATCTTCCACACATCCACCATGATCACTATCACTATAGCCAAGTATCAGCTCATTGTTTGCGTGCTTTCCTTTGTAATACACCAAACCGAATTCAATTGTTCCTTTGATGTACCTCAACACCCTTTTAGCTGCTGTCAAGTGTGCCATTGTAGGTGTTTGCATGTATCTACTTAACAAACCAGCTGAATACATTAAGTCTGGTCTTGTTTGAGTCAGATATCTCAAGCTTCCAACCAACCTTCTGTATTCAGTTGCATCAACCTCTTTTGCTTGCTGAAATACCATTCTTTCCTCCATTGGTGTATGTGCCAAGTTGCAATCATACATCCCCATTTGTTTCAACAAGGTTTCTGCATATAGAGATTGGCTTAGAGTGATTCTGTCCTTCAATTGCATGATCTCTATCCCAAGGTAATGGTGTAACAGCCCCAAGTCAGTCATTTCAAACTCCCTTTTCATTTGCTGTTTGAAGTGCTGAATAATTTTCATACTAGACCCTATGATAAGTAAGTCATCCACATATACTCCTATAATCAACTTCTCATCTTTTTCTGATCTTGTATACACAGCTGAATCATGTTGATTTCTTTTGAATCCAAGGGCAAGTAGTGACCTGTTAAGTTTCATGTTCCAAGCTCTTGGTGCCTGTTTGAGACCATACAAGGCCTTCTTCAATCTTAACACCTTGTCTTCTTTCCCTTTTAGAACAAATCCATCTGGTTGTTCTACAAAAACCTCTTCTTCCAATGTATCATTTAAAAATGCAGACTTGACATCCATTTGATGTAGTTCCCAACTTTGGTATGCTGTTATTGCAATCAAGAGCCGAATTGTTTCAAACCTTGCAACTGGAGCAAATACCTCATCAAAATCCACTCCTTGCTGTTGCAAGTATCCTTTTGCAACTAGCCTTGCTTTATGTTTCAAAATTTCTCCTTTTGCATCCCTTTTTAGTTTAAACACCCACTTTAATCCAATGGCTTTACTGCCATGTGGAAGATCAGTTGGAAACCAGGTCTGGTTTTTCATAATTTGATCAAACTCCTCCTTCATAGCTTTTCTCCACACATCATATTTGACTGCCTCTTGATAATTTAGAGGTTCTTGTTCTGAATTTTGTGATAGCCAAGCTTCCTCTTCAAGTGACTCCATCTCCTTTGTGTCTCTATAGATCCCTTTTAATGATCTAAATTTCCTTCCTCCAGCTGAAGTAGAGGATGTATCAAGAGTATCGAGAATGCCTTCAGATGTATCAGCTTCCGTATCACAAGATGTGCCAAATTCTGATACTGTTTGTTGTGGCAAAACTTCACAAACCGTGCCAGCATCAGTCTCCTCTTTAGTGCCATCCAATCTAAATTTGATTGGAGAAACTTGCCTTCTTGATACTTTTGATTGCTGACTACCTCTAGCAGCTAGTTGTCCTGATGCCATACCTCCAGAGCTACTGACATCAAGATGACCAAAAGCCTCCTGATGCTGATACTCATCAGTATCATGCTCCATGAACACCTGCTGCTGCACATTTCTGAATTGTTCAGAATTAACTCCTTCATTCCATTGAGTCCAATCCTATTTTGTGTATTCTTCAAATACCACATCTCTACTTATCACAACTGATCCTTTTACAGGATCAAAGAATCTGTAAGCCTTTGAACCAGATTCATATCCAATGAAAAGCATTGGCTTACTCCTATCATCTAATTTCTTTAGATGAACACCCAATGTCTTCACATGAGCAGTACAACCGAAGACCTTCAAATGTGAGACTCTTGGCCTTTTTCCTGTCCATACTTCATATGGAGTTTCTTTGCTTAAACTCCTTGTATAGGACCTGTTTAGGAGATATACTGCTGTATTAACAGCTTCTCCCCAGAAAACGTGTGGCACCTCCATGGTTTTTAGTAAGCTTCTAGCCATAGCCATAACTGATCTATTTCTTCTCTCCACTACCCCATTCTGTTGTGGAGAATAAGGTGCTGTTAAATTCCTTTTGATACCTTGTTGTTCACAATAAGAGCTGAAATTTCTTGAATTAAACTCTCCTCTATCTGTTCTGAAAGTTTTCAGCTTCAAACCACATTCAGCTTCAGCCAATGTTATCAATCTTTTGAATGCAGATAGAGCTTCATCTTTAGTCTTTAGCATTGCTATCCACATATATCTTGAATAATCATCAACAAGCAGTAGAAAGTAATTGTTTCCCCCTAAGGTAGAAGGAACTATGGGTCCACAAAGATCACCATGTATTAAATCAAGCACTTGAGAGGTTCTAAAAGTAGATTTCTGAAACTTTGATCTTGATTGCTTGGTTGTAATGCATTCTTTGCAAACATCAGTGTTTGTGTGTATATGTGGTAGCCCTCTTACTAGTTGTTGGTCAGACATTATTTTCAAAGCTTGAAAATTCAAGTGACCATACCTATTGTGCCATAACCAGCTAACATCAGCATTATCAATCAATAAGTATCTATCAGATATGTGAAACATGAATAATCTGTTATCTGCTCTGTTTACAGAAACAAAATTCTTCCCTTCCTTGTCATGAACAACTAAGTGTCCTTGCTTAATTGTAGTTGTAAAGCCAAGTTCATCTAGCTGTCCAAGATTGAGAATATTTGTTCTTAAGTTTGGAATAAAGAGAACACTTGTAATGACCCTCTCTTCTCCATTGTTATTAAAGAACCGAACACTCCCCTTTCCTGCTATGCTAACATGTGATTCATCCCCAAATTTTACTTGACCACCACATGCAGCACTAAAATCATGCAAACAAGCTTTGTTCCCAGTCATATGACTAGTAGCACCAGAATCTAAGTACCAAGTATCAAAATTTGTATCAAATTCAGAATTGGAAGAGTTGATACCTTGTAAGAGTGTATCACTCTTACTCCCATCTGTATCAGCTGTCATAAGAATTGTATGATCCTCTAGAACCTCCTTTCTCTTCACTTGTCTTGCACATAAGAATTGCATGATCCTCTAGCACTTCTTTTCCTTCACTTGTCTTGGCTAAGTAGGCCTTCTCCTCCTTTTTGCATTCAGAAGCATAATGTCCAAGCTTTTGGCACTTGAAACACTTCACAAAGGACTTATCCTTTCTCGTTTTTTCTTGTGCCATATTTGAAAATCCTGAATTGTATCTTCCTCTACCACGTCCACCATTGAAAGTGCCACCAAACCTTCCTCTTCCTTGAGCAAGCCCTCTTGCTCTACCTAGACCTCTTCCACGCCAGCTGTTTGGAGAATCCCTGCAGTATTTGGCCTCCATGCTTGTGCGAGACCAATACACTTGATTCTCCTCTTCTTGCAAGGAAGGTGTGATCCTTAGCTCATAAGTCTTCAAGGCTCCTACAACATTCTCAACAGTCATGGTGTTCCAATCACCAAACTGTTCTAAATTCACAGCAATGGTATGAAACTTGGAGGGAACTGATCGCAACAATTTTTCTACCACCCTTTGTTCCTTCACTTTCATGCCAATATTTCTCATCTCAGTTACAACTGAGGTGACACGGCTCACATACTCTTCAATTGTTTCCGAATTTTTCATCTCCAATTTCTCAAATCTTCCACGCAGCTGGCTCCCTTTTGCGTTCCTGAACTTCTCATCTCCAAAGTAGAGATTTTTCAATGCTTCCCACACTTCTTTAGCTGTCTTTTTGTCAGCAACAGAACTTAACAACTCATCGCTTAAGGATTGAAAGATAACAGATCGAGCAAACTTATCTTTCTTTCGATCTGCACCCCCAACGCCACCTTCAGCTTCGATCACTTCCCAGATACCATGCGCATCAAGGACAGCCTCCATACGCACTGCCCACATAGCATAATTCCCTCCTTTGATAAGCGTCGGACATGCATTGAGACTCCCTCCTACAATTGAGGAGGGTTTGATCACCGCATCTCCTGCCGAGCCTATCACGATCTTCTTCCTCGTTGTTGGCGTCTGCGACGTCATCCTCTTCAGTATCAAACCGAGTGAACCTGCTCTGATACCACTTGTTGGGAAGAAGAGCAATGGAACAGTAACTGATGAACACGAACAATTCTGAAGACAGCAACAATTGTGGAAGAAAAAATCGTGTGGAAGCTTAATTCATCAGCTCGCACACGTTCTATTTATATTGTAGTAGCTTACAATTGTTGTAAAATAGAGAAGAAACAAACTTGGAAACAAAACGAGAAGATTTGGAACAATTTCCATCTTCTCTTACATTGTAATTTGGAAACTATGTAAAACTACAGTTAAGTGAATAAAAATCAAAACTTTCCTACTACAATCTATTCCTGATACATTCTAAGATCAAAACTTATTCCAAATTCAAGCTTACACCTCAACATCGTCCATGGAGTTCAACCTCGTCGGCGAAACCGCAGGCATCGCGAGCATCGCTGGAGCCGGAGCGTCCGGTTAATGGCTGAGCCGAAGAGGAGATGAGATGCAGAGGAGCGAAGCTGGAACCAGAGAGAAGATGCTCGCGAGCCCTCTGCTCACCTACGTTCGTTCATCGCCGGAGAAGATGCTCACGTGCATCGTAATTTTTGTTAGAATATTTAAATTATGATTAGTATAGGTTAGCTATAAATAGTTAACTAATGTATAGGAATAATTTTAAGAAGGTTGAAAAGTCCTAATATACCTAGTGTAAACAAGAAGAGAATTGTAAATTGAATAAGTATTCCATGGTATTATTTTCTCGGCTTAAGGGTTCCTTCTAAATCTGATGTGCAGAAATCTAATAAAAAGTAGGGATGCAAACGGGCCCGGCTGCCCGCGGGCAGCCTGGGCTTGGCCCGGAGCACAAGCAGGTGTACCCGGCACGACTTGACATTATTACTGTGTCGGACTGGGCTGCAAGGTTCAGGCCCGCAGGCCGGCCCGGCACAGCCCGCCGCTATTACTGTGTCGGGCTGCAAGGTACAGGCCCGCGGGCCGGCCCGGCATGACACGAATAGTATATATATATATTAGAAATATTGGATGACAGAATGACAAATATATTTTACTTTCCGGGTACAGACGTGGCTTCGAATCCTGCTGGGAGCAAATTTTCAGCGGGCCGGCCCGGCCGAACTGTGCTTGGCTCGGCCCAGCACGCTGCCTCCATAGGCTTTGGGCCGGCCCGGTCCTGTACCCAAACATGGCCTGTACTATTTTTAATGCCTTATTTTAATATTTAAATATAACTAAAGATAGATTTAGTGAAAAAGAAATACATACTTAGATATTGAAACAGGGGTGTTACATTGTTACTGCAAGGTCATTTGTCCCTTCTGCATTCCTGGAAAATCTTTTCAGCTGAAAGTCCATTTCTATCCCACTCTGTAATCGATGATGCAGCTTTTAGCAGAAGTTAGCCAACATAAAACTACACCACTTAAAAGAAAGATGATGGTATTACCATGAAATGAAAGAGACTTGGTTGTGGGTGTGACGCTTGGTGTGGATCTTGTAGAGGAAAAGTGCTAGTATTTGCAGCTTCCTGTAATTGATAACTCTAATCTTGAGAGACCAAGTCCCTTGTAACGAACATTTCTGATGATTGTGGATTGACCGGATGAGTTTCTGTCAGACTTTCTTAAATGGATTTATGCTTAGCTAGATGGATTCACTCACAGCCAATGTATCACATGTTCTTGGATTGGTAGCTTTCGATAGTGTCTATATTTCTTCCTAGAAAATGGTGTGTTAGGAACAAGCAAATCCATTGATTGAGCAATCCTCCCTGATACTGATGGCATTTCCTGATAAAGATTTTCTGATAACTAAGTTTCTTCGCAGATATCTAACAAATTCAATTCAATTGATGCAATTAGACTCCTAGGAGAAGTTACAATTCAATTCAATAAATAAAAAATAGTATTTATTTATTTATTTTACAAAGAGATGGACGATGAGGAGTGAAAATAAAGTTCATAATAAATATATTAGCAGGCTGTGACACAAGGGATGGTTAATGAGGCCGCCATTTTGCTGGTGGTGGTGTGTAGATTTTGTCCAGCATCCAATCTGGCTCCAACTCTTGTCTACTACGATGGCTATCTCATCCATTATGGTTTGAGGTTGCATTTGTAACACAAGTTTCATCTGCATGGGCAACTAGTGCTTATATGAGCAGCACTTGTTCTTCTACAGGGTATCATCCTCCACCCACAAAGTCACGTTCAGTGTGAGATTTATATTTTTACATTAAAAATAATTATATAATAGATGGTGATTTTGAAGGTTATATGAGAAAAAAAAATGGAGGACTTATTTGTAAAATTACATGGATTTTTGAAGTATGCATTTTGACATAAAAATTATAGATTTTTGATAGGGAATTCAACGGCACAGACGGATGAGATTAAATCACTTAAAATGATGGACGATTCATATCTAATCTGAGTGAAGCTAGGTTGAATGAGGGTTAAGTTAAACCCAGATTGAGTGAACTGCTTAGCTTAATTGATATTTTTTTTCTCCCATCGAGCTCTCCTCCTCCCTCCTTTCTTTTCGCGACGACGAACAACTCGTCTCCTCACCTTGTCATCGACACTCTGACCACCACAGTTGGAATTTTTTGACTGAATTTGAACTAGAATATCAGGTGAGCTAGACGAATACATTAGAACTATTATTTTTGAGTTTTGGTGAAGATTTGAGGGAGAAATTGAAGTGGAGGCGTCGATGAGTGGAACCATGCTTCGGCGATTGTCGGAAATTCCGGTCATGGAACTCGACAAACTTAGTACCTATGGCTTCTCCTCGACGAGAGCTATCTATTGGTACCTGGGTTGAGGGCTATTGGCCTCCAGCGAGTTAAAAACCCTAAATTAGGAATTTCTCCTAAGTGAGTTTAATCGGTAAAATTGGCCGCGTATGAGCATTAAAAATTAGAAAAAATATGATTTTTGGATTCCTGATGAAGAGAAATTTCAATTGGTACTAATATTGGCGCTGATCGAAGAACTTTGCCGGTGAGGATTCCGGCGAACTTTCCGACAAGTCTCTGATGAACTTGAGATAAAAATTAAGGTGAATCTAGAGATCATTCTAAGATTGCTGGTGAAGACGAATTTGAGAAATTATTACCGGATTGAGAATTAAAATTTATCAAAATATTCACAGAAATTCGGTAACCAAGCACAAAGATACCAACTATCGCAATACGAGTTAGAACTCGATTAAAGCGATAAGATTAGGTGAGTGTTTATTCTTCAGGTAAGATAAACGGGATAGTTCTCAATCTTTAGTCCAGGAGAACTGTATCCCTTTGATTAGCTATGTTTGTTATTCTTTGACTCTCCTACTAGTCAGTAAGCATAATTATGATTATAAATAAGTTGTGAATCACCTTTGATGTCAATGTTTATTAATATGAGCTATTCATTACTATTGTTTCTCGATTCACTATAAGCATGCTACTATGCTTTTGTTTAATTCTAAAGCTAGCATGTCACGCCCCGACCCGCAGGACGACACGTGGCAACCGTCGTATGAGCCCGACAGGCCCATACAAGGCAAAATTTCAAATACTAAAATACATACACCCACATTTCCAAATAACATCTTAAATACAGTCCCGATATCTCCTAATACAAATCTAAGACCGGCATACGAAAACTCGAAATCCGTGATCGTATACCTTCCGCGACGAACCCTCCGTCAACGATCTCGTCTAATGTGTCGACACCTGCACACACATTGAACGCGGTGTGCTCAGCCTTGCGGCCTAGTGCGAAATTACGACTCTACCGAATAAAGAAATCAAAGGCTAGGAGGAGTATTCTAGGATGTCTTTGGTAATTAATCATCATCTTTCATGCCATATAGTTTAAAACAATTTATATAAAGATAGACAACATAAGTTAATAAATAAATGTGTAAATCCACTAGATGTCACCTAAGTCCTATCTAGTGTCAATGTCAACCATCTGTCACCTACATCACGGTGAGACTTTAAAGTTTCATAACTCGGGCTGCCAGCCTACGCTTAATGACTACCCGGGTCGGGGGTATCAATAAGCCCATCAGTGCATTTCTGTCTCTGTCTCTACCTATGCCCGCTGCACTGATGTTGGCGGAGAGGACAGGTGACCCAATATCCCTCTCCATTGTTTCACTAGTCGCCAACCATGCCTCCCCTAGTGAAACCGTCGTGCCCTTACATCCTCCCCGGATTCCGTAGGGGCCACGACACCCATGTAGTGCTACACGATGTCCGTAGACAGGGTCGCCATATAACAATGTCATCGACCACGGCTGGCCGGAATAACCACCCTAGGATCCGGACTACTCATCCGATCGTCTGCAGATGTCAAGGGTGATAGTCGTGCGGTCAACGGATCCACTGTCCAAGGCGTCGCATGTAGAATCACCTTCCCAGTCCAATAGCCGTCGACGTCTATCGAGATTGGCGCACATCCGCACGATGGGCTGTGGCAACCTCGACTCCATCGGGGCCAAGTCCATAGTAGGGTTTATCCTTGCTAACCATCTCAGGACTATCACGAGCTCGCCTAAACGACACTCGTGCGGGTGAAGATTTTGGGTAAGGACTTGCTCCATATTTCCAGTCTAACCCGACCATGGAGTTTATACAGTCCCTTACCCTACCAGCTCCCAGTATATAAGCTATGCATAACCTCGGGAGTAGCGCTCCCAGTATCCAAGCTATGCATTAACCTCGGGAGTGGTGTATAACGGGACGTCACCGTTTGACCATCGTCGGTACGCGACGGTCAACCGAGGCATATGGAAAAGGCCCTTTTTTTCTATCTAAGTGGCGGTGACGTCGCCAAAGGTTCTAACATGTCGTCATCTACTATCTATGTATGCATGATAAATATTTAACACATAGCAAGAAATACAGTACAGCATGCAGGACACAAATCTAGAACATGTTAGATACCTAGCAGAACAATCATGTTAGATAAAATAAACTATACTAACATGCATACAATTCAAATCTTATCAAACATTATGTTTTATCATATTTAAGACATCCAGGAATTGTTCCTAAGAAAACCCCAGCGGGAATTCCCTAGCTTGAATAAATCCTACCATCGGAGAACCAACGCACCTGGGTTAGCGATCTGCTCCTCTGAACCAAGTCACGTGGAGAAAATCACCCGCCAAACTACTCGGATCGTGCACCCACAATAGTCCTAATTAACACAATTATTTAAAAAAAATAATCTATTTTCCCTTAAAATAAATAAATTAAAATCTATCAATTAAATAATTATTACATTAAATTAATCCTATATAAGTTTAGGATTAATCTCACCTAATCAATTCATAATTAATCATATTTTAAATTTTTATCTATTAACTTAAATAAATTTGTATTCAATTTCTACTCATTAAACTCACCCATAACTTGGCCCAAGTCACCTAGGGGCCCAAGTAGAACCCATAAATTTTTTTACTATTTTTATGATTTTTTATTTTAATATTATTTTATTATTTTAATATTATTTTATTATATTATTATTATTTTATTTTATTTTATTTTCTGACTGGTCAACGGTCAACGGTTGATCGGTCAACGCTGACTGGGTCAGTGGTGGGCCCGGTCAACGCTGACTGGGTCAGCTGTTGACTTGGTCAATGCTGACTGGGTCAGCGGTGGGCCCGGTCAACGATGACTGGGTCAGCTGTTGACTCGGTCAACGAGCTGATTACTGTTCATTCGGTTCAGTCCGGTTCGATTTGGTTCGGTTTAGATCGGATTCGGTTCACCTAACCCAATTCAATCTAGTTTGACTCGAGCTCGAACCAGTTTCAACTAGTTGATTCGGCTCACCCAACCCAACTCAATCTGAACCCAAACCTAACTCAAACTCAACCCAACTAACTTCAACCTGGTTCAACCCAACCGATTTCTTTAACTTAATACTTTACTTATTCACTAAGCTTAATTAATCTAATCTTAACCATGCTTAATTAAATCTAAGCATATATTAACCCATCTTACACTAATTATATTTATTTATAACTAATCATAGGTTAATTAAGCTCTAATCGTGATTAAGGAAATCCTTAATCACGATTAGGGAAGGGGCGAAATTAACACCTTCGCCGCGCTCTTCGCCGCTCCTTCGCCGAACCCTTCGTCGACTCCTCCGATCCGTTCACCGACGCCTTCGCCGGCCTTTCCGCCTCCCGCGCCCGACGCAACGCCGACCAAGGATCACGGCGTCCTCGCACGCGAGATGCTGGGATCTGCTGCATCAGATCCGGCCGTGAGAAACCAAACCCTCGAAGGGTTCGAAGGTCGTCGAACCTTCTGCGGACGGCGAGTAGGAATCCGTGGAATCGGAGGTCAGAGGGTCGATAGGGGACGAATTTCTCACCTAAGAATCTCGTAAATGGTGAATGGAAACGGATCGCGTAGCAGAAAGGGCGGACGAGTCGATTCACGCGTCGCCGCCCTCTGCTCTTTCCTCCTCGAGCAAACAACTCGCCGCTGCGTTCTCACGTCAATCTGGGTGGAACGCCGACAGCTACACCGTCGACGAGGTGGAGCGAGGCGTCGTCAAGGATTTGCAGCAGCCGAAATGGGCAGAAGGATCGATTTGTTCGTCGCCATCTCCTGCTCGATCCGCTCGAGCTTTCCGCCGCTCGACGACTCTGCCGGCTGATCCGAAATCGATCGCCGGCTGCTACGCTTCCTAGGAGACCGAGCGAGGAGACGTCGATGGATTCCAGCGGCTGGTCGAGGCGAATTAGCGGCAACGACTCAGCCGTGGGTTCCTGCGGCGGAGTTGGGAGCAGAGCGGCGTGCGCGCCAATGGGGGTCGCGGCCGCACTCCCTCCGGTAGCCCAACCCTCGACGATGAGGACGAGAAGGTCGGGACGACAGCAGCTGGCCGGCGATGCTCCCGCCGGTCGTCGCTGCTGCGGGGTGGCTAAGAGAAGAAGACGAAGAAGAGGGATGCTCGACCCGGAGCTGCTGCTGAGCTCTCCGACGCGTCGACTTGCGACGAGGGCGAACAGGCGGCGCGCCGGCGAGCTCGTCGCCGATCGTTCGCGCCGAGTGCAGGGGAGCCGGAGGAATGGGGAACTGCGCCGGAAAGGGGCGCTCGAAGAGTTCGAGCGAGATAAGGCTTTCGCCCTTCTCATTCGCAGCCGCGCCTCTCTTTAGGGGCGGCCGGTCCACCTGAACCGGTTGACCGGCCGGTTCGGTCGGACCGGACCGGACCAATTTTTTTTTTTTTTTTAGAGGTGGGGGTTTACATAGCATATGCACCTATTTTTCCTAAAAGCTAGAGGTATGGTGAAAAGCATACCCTAGGAGACTTATTGACATATTCACGATTTTGCTTCATCTTTGGGGTGCGTATGACTAGGATGACACTAATTCGTGTACTTAGAGCACAGTCATTACAGTGATATTTTGTTCGCACTCCCATGGGCTACCTAGATAGAGGGGCGTAAGGCTAAAGTGCCAGACAACCAGGATGGAAGGTCAGATAAGTCTTGACTGGGGATATTCACTAGACTAGTTATGGTAAATAAGGTAATGAGGTCTAGTGGGCAACTCGGGGGGAAAGGGAGTTTTGTTTCTATATTTTTGTGCTTCAACTTTGATCTGGGTACCTTATAATGCATGATTCCTCCCCACAAGGTGACAGTTGTCTGCAGCAACTGTATTTGATTATGCCAGCCTTGGATATAGTCTCATCTGATTCTTGATTGCTCTTCTTGCTTGTCTATTGCACTCGAATAACCAAATTATCTGATTCATGAGACTTTGTTATTCTATGTTCTCAGTAGCAGGAGAGGGACTTGTAGATCACGTAACGAGTAGCCTAAGTGCTCGAATTTTGAAAGGGAGAATATTATTACCTTTATTTTATATATATAGAGATCCACTAGCTAGGTAGTTTATATATTCTTAGGTATGTACCCAATTTTTTATTATAAAATATTTATTTATAAGTGTTTCACGGTACGTGAGATTTGGTTTTGAAAATACATAGTGTTAGAGTTTATTAATTTGTTATCTAGGAGGGGATATCACCAGTTACACTTAGTGAGGTCCCATATAATCTTGGAGGGCAAGCGAATATATGTGTGTACTGCTAACTAATGAATGAATTACCCGATGTGAAGTTATATCATCCAATACACGAAAGATGAGGCATGAGGCCTTGACTAGTTTGGCGAAACTGGCAACCCATTTGAGGGCCTCCTCAGTCACCTCCTCGCCCATGCCGACGTAAAAAGTGCAGATAAGAATGCTACATGTGATCGTCCTCATCGATAATTCCAGATGTTCTTCCATCATGTATTTTTCCGCACACCATCTTGCTTCTTTCTGATAATCATCAGAAAGTTGGCATCATAGATCCATTCCATTGCTTCTTTTACTTCTCTCTCAAAACGATATTTTAATCCAAGAAGTTGGATTGAATCTACCAGGTTCATAGTTTGCCGTAGATCACGGGCAACAACATTCTGGAATAAGCTCCTTGCTCCTTTAGCTCCTCGATTCTTTCCTTCAACTTGTCATTGTTGTACTCCTACCTCATCATCCATGTATATACGTTAAATATATAGATGCAAAAAGACTAAAGAGAGGGTATGCATACTTGGATTTGATGATGTACTTGGACATGGTGATCGTTTTGGATGTAGTCACCCCAAACACTTGGGTGAAACTTTATTGATTTGAGACAACTTAAAGACTCGCTGTAGTGCGCAACCATAGTTTGATGATAATTAATCCACCTTTATCTATTTTGGCACTTAAGTTGGAGCTCACTAAGTTGTGCTGGCGATGATTCAATTAATCAACAGGCGTAATTTATTTTGAGCGAGCACCCATCAAGGATACTCCATTAGTTCTTTTAGAGTGAATAATAATGTTATACTCTTAAAACTTCAAATGCATACACAGAGCACACAACGCATGATAGATGTCATGATCGACATGGGAGGGGTACAAAAGTAGGTATGTATACGTAGCTAAATGCAGGTACATAGAGTTAAATAAAGAGGACTGATTAATTAATAGGTTGGCTGAATAAGAGGGAGATTTTATCCTTCCTGGTGGTTGTGGAATTGGTGTATGAATCGATGTGCTCGTACATGTCCTCCATGGACCGAGTGGCGTTGACGAGCACGTCGACCAAAGCTCTGGGGAACGGCATCGAACGGAAGCATTCCTCGTTCATCTCCTTCCAAGCATCTTCCACCATCGCCAGCAGCTTCTCGTACGCCTCCTCCACCTCCACGTTGTGCTCCTTCATGCAGCATTCCACCGTGGAAACCACATGATCTCTCTCTTGCTCTCGCTAATCCCCATCACATTTTTTTTGGTTAACTATAATTAACTCCTATATGATAATGATGTAATTTGTCTGTACCGCTGACTATTGAATTATTTACCTGATGTGAATTTATATCATCCAATACACGAGAGATAAGGCTTGAGGCCTTGACTAGTTTAGGGAAACCCGCAATCCATTTGAAGGCCTCCTCGGTCACCTCCTCGCCCATGCCGACGTAAAAAGTGCAGAAAAGCGTGCTACATGCGATTGTCCTCATTGATACTTTTAGATGTTCTTCCACCGTCGGCACGTATTTTTCCGCACACCATCTCGCTTCTTTGTGATAATTTCTCGCTAAAGATTTCATCTACACCACCCACCCATGTTTATGTATAGAGTATGAGTATATGTGATACTATACACCCTTATCCTTATGAATAAATAAATAAATAAATAGAGGGCTGAATGCAATTACCTCTTCCTTTAGAAATGCCATGCGATACTTCTCTTCGGCGGCAAGCTCATTTTCAAACTCTTCAAAGGAGTTTATGAGCTTTGAGTAGAAGTCCTTCAAGTATTCGGGTAATCCATCAACAGCTTCGACTTCCCACCTATTATAGAAATAAGAGCCAGTAATAGAAATAAGAGCTAACACTTTAGTAGCCATCACTCGTGCACGAGAATAATAAGGTTCTTGCAATACTGCTACTATCCAGTAATAACATTCCACCACCCGATCACGAGTAAAAGTTAAGGATTCAACGAGTGCTAGGTTGTTCCACCATCTTTAAGAGAAATTGATAATTAAAAATCAAATACATCCATCACAATGAAATACTATTGCAAGTGGACGACTAATTCACAGTAAAGCATGTTAAGAATTTTGTTTGTTGTCGTTAGTTTATTTGTGAAAAAAATTCTAAATTAATTTGTTGGCCCGCTTACATGGAAATCTTCTTGAGCTCCTGAAAGTGAAGGGATTGGAGTTGATTGAAGTCCAACTTTGCGAGCTGCAGCACTGCATCATCTCTTGAAATCTCATCCTTCTCGTAGATGGAGATGTATAGTCTGGTGAGGAGCCTTCTATTTTTTCTAGGTAAGGGCGGGTCAAGGGCAAGGGACACTTGACTTGCTAGGGGTTCTCGAATCCCATTACCTGATAGTAAGCTCTTGAGATGGTTTCTCGAGAACGCGACGGCTTCATCGAGAATCGTCTCACCGTGCATCCCAAGAAAAGCTGCATTGTATAAGCTTAGCAGACCCTCAGCGTCATCCTTCAGTGCATACCAGAAACTGCCTCCTTCATATTTGAATTTAATGAAAACACCTGAAGAACCAACCCACCATCTTTATATATATATCTAGAGAAAGAGAGAGAGAGAAAGAATATTGTTGATCATAATACTTGAGGACACATTATATCCATGTTGCCTGAGCAATCGAAACCAGAGTGCAGTTTCAAAAAGACTACAGTCGTCAATATTGGCAGCATAGATACGTTCCATTGCTTCATTTACTTCTTTCTCAAAATGATATTTCAATCCAAGAAGTTGGATTGAATCTACCAGGTACATAGTTTGCCGCAGATCACATGTAGTAGCATCCTTGAACAAGCTCCTAACTTGCTCCTTTAGCTCTTCGATTCTTTCCTTCGACTTGTCATCGTTGTAATCCTACCTCATCATCCATAAGTATACGTTAAATTAGATGCATAGGGACTAAAGAGAGGGCATGCACCCTTTGGTTTGATGATGTACCTGAACATGGTGATCATATTGGATGAAGTAGTCACCCCAAACACTGGGGTGATACTTGATTGACTGGCGACAACTTAAAGACTCGCTGTAGTGCCCGTCCATAGTTTGATTCCTATGTGTGTGTCTTGTGTGCAGAGGGAAGCCTGCCACAATCCTGCAATTTATAGCCTCCATATTTTAGCCAGTTCATGTCAACCCCAACTAAGGTATACTCGAACACTTACGTGCACGTTTAGTCCCCCATCAACGTGATAATAAATCCATGTTCCAGCGAGTCATCAATTGCATCTCTTTTTTCAAACAACGTCGGCTGCACGCCAGTGAAAAATACTCTGTTTTCACGATACATATAACTAGCGGTTAACTATAATAAAATAAAATTTTATATTAAAATTTAGAGACCACGAAACTATGGAGTTTTTCTTAGAATATAAATGGACAATTTCTAAATCGATAAGTTCTTTCAATTTCCTTTCACTTCAATGCGTGTGAGTGGGCCTCTTCTTTCTACTATTGATGATTTATTAGTGTAAGGAAAATAAGATCATAATACATTGATTTTTATAAACGGGCAATTCTAAATGGATAAGCTCTTCTTCTACCATTGATGATTGATTGGTGTATGGACATTGATACGAGAACACTTACGTGCACGATTAGTCCCCTAAAATGAGCTCACGGACACAAATTTTTTTCCTATCTACGTGATAATTAATACATCTTCAAAAGAGTCATCAATTACATCTCTTTTATCAAAATTACGTCGGCCGCACGCCACGTGGACAAATTATTCTATATTTCCATGATATATATAGATAGCGGTTAATTATAATAGAATGATGCTTTATATTAAAATTTAGAGACCACCAACGTATGGAGTTTATCTTGGAATACAAATGGACGATCCTAAATCTAAAGCTCTTTTAATCTACAAGCTCTTCTTCTTCTGCTACTATTGATGATTTATTAGCGTATGAAAATTATAACAAAGGTAAGACTACCTTACTTTTAGAGCACAATTCCTCGACCCCCCCTCCCTCCTATAGAGACATACGACTTCCACCATTTTCATTTCAAGTAGGAAACTGTACACCCAAGTTTAGAGGAAGTCCGCCTGGCACGCCACCCGCAGGTGTATCATGCCAGCATTGTGTATTAGTCTGCCGAGCTAACTCCGGGGGAGCATCTTTCCGTCTTTAAAAGCATTTGTGAAGAAGACGGAGGAGGAGAAGAGGGATCTCCCAAAGAGAAGGAAAGCTAGACAAAAAGTTACAGAGGGCATGCTCCATCAACTAATAAAAATATCCCTATTTATGGGAATTAGATTTCCTCAGGATACAGGACAGAGAGAAGTATATATGAGATGTGCACACCAAATACAAATATATGTATATAGCAGACATATAAATAGGCTATATATCTAGCCAGTCTTCATATTTCACGCCTCTCTCTTCTTCTTCTTCCTCAGGGCAATGACCAAGATTGTGAACTTAGCCTTCCCTTTGAGGAAATGCCGCGAGACATTTTTCTCATACCTTGAGAACAAGTCGTCAAGTATGTCTTCTCCGAATTGATGTGCAATGAGCGGCTCTAGCGCTGCCCTAACGATGGCCGCCACCTTCTCTGCGTTCTGCGGATTGTTAGATCTAAGCTCCTCCTCTGCGTCGTCGTCGTCGTCGTCGTCGTAGGAGGGGTCCCAGCTGGACTCGAAAACAAACGATTCCTGCAGATCGAGCAAGACCTGGTTGCTTATGATCGATCTCACCTCCTCCATTGAAGGTCCGTACAACGGCAAATGGAAGGAGTTCAACTTGTCTTCTGGTATCATCCCCTGAACATGTAATATATACTGTGAGAGTACATCCGTCACCAGGGAGGCCTGCGCAATTTGCTACTGATCTATTGCTAGCTTATAGCACGATCGATTAATTTACCTCGGAGACCATGGAGATAAGAGCCTCGCCTAGTAGTTGACACAGAGAGCTCAAGTCTCCATGGCTGATGTGCTGCTTCTCCTTTCTTCCTGGAAAAGTGAGCACCATTCCCCCTCCGGCGATCAGTTCCTGGTAACGCAAGTTGAGGAATGCCGAGAAGTCTCTTTCGAATTGCGCTCGATATGCTTTCTCCACCCCTGGAGGGCTGGTCGCCGTGAAGCAGATGTTTCTCTCGTTCAAGTGCTCGAATCCTTGCGGAACCTAATCATCAGTAAACATCGAGTCTAAAGTCTAGAGTCTGTCTGACCTCTCTGATTAGCTAAAAAGCAGTAGTTGCATGTCAAGGTGAGTTTATATATACATGATCTTCTACGATAAGCTATATGCATGCTGTATATGATCTGCACGCGCGAAGAATGAATTAGTCAACCAGATAGGAAACCTGAGAGAGCCACATGAGGGAGAAGGAGGAGTGGAAGAAGTGAACGATTCTGCTCGGAAAAAGCCTTCCGTAGAAGGAGCCAGGAACTCCCACGACATAGTGCGGAATGATGACGCCACCAACGTCGTCCCTCTCGATTCTCTAATCAGTTTTCCAATTCTGTATTTGTGTTGTTCCTTTAATACAATGAACATGGGAGATAGCGAAGAAGCATCTCCACATATTTTTCCCTTCCGTTCAATTGCTGTAAAGAACAGAGAGTATTCTGTTTTCTGTGTTCTTTGATTCCTGGTTTCCAACAATCTCTTCACCCTCCTCTTCTTCATCCGTCTATGTTGCATCACTCACCCCATCGATCTCTTCGCCCTCCGCCTCTTCCCGGACCAGGGAACCTGCCCCTCATCGGACGCCTGCTTCGTCTCGCCGGCCGATTTCCCCTTCCAGGCACACTCTGCTACCTCTCTCGCACATCCGAATCGGCCATGTAGACTTCGTCGTTGCCTCCTCCGCCGAGGAGATCATGAAGAACCCGGACCCCAACTTTGCCTCCCAGTATCCGATCGCCCTGGGGAAGTTTCTTTGCTACGGGAGCTCCGACGTCGTATTCTCTCCCCCTACAACTGGAAGCAGCTTCGCAGGCTCTGCCCCATGGAACTCCTCAGCGCCAGGTGCGCACCCAATCTTTCGCCGCGATCAGGAAGGAGGAGACGCTTGAGCCGATAGAGACATCCCGACGGAGACGACGACCGATCCCGCTCCCGTAAACCTGACCAAGAAGCTCTTCCACCTGTCGTGCCACTGCGCCGTAAGGAAGCAGAGAGAGGAGGAGGCGGAAGATGAACGAGAGCTAGATGTTCCAATGGCCGTGGATAATATAAAGGCTGCCATTGTTCCAATACACGTCATATTCTCTCGTCATCCAATAGACGAGAGATGAGGCATGAGGCCTTGAGCAATTTAGGGAAACTGGCAATCCATTTGAAGACCTTCTCGGTCGCCTCCTCTCCCATGCCGACGTAAAAAGTGCAGATATGCATGCCACATACGATCGTCATCGATAATTTCAGATGTTCTTCCACTGTCGGCACGTATTTTTTTGCAAATCATCTCACTTCTTTGTGATAATTTCTTGCTAAAGATTTCATCTACACCACTCGATCGTGTGTACGAGTATGAGCATGATGTGAATAAATAAATAGGAGGCTGAATGCAATTACTTTTTCCTTAAGATAAGCCGATACTTTTCCTCGGCCCGCAGGCTCATTTTCACACACTTCAAACGAGTTCACGAGCTTCAAGTAGAAGTTTTTCAAGTATTCAAATAGCCCATCAACACCTTTGACTTCCCACCTACCATTTATGCAGATAAATGAATAAATGGAGAGTTTATATTGCAATAATAATATATTAAAAATTAGAATCATGATTACAAATCTTTAGATTGTCTCGGTCAACAACCTATTCTCTCGATCATACTGTAGTTATTTTACAAGAATAATAAGGTTCTTGTAATGCTGTTACTATTCAATAGTAACATTCCACTACTCTCAAGAATAATAAGGTTCTTGTAGTGTTGCTACTATTCAGTAGTAACATTCCACCACTCTCAAGAATAATAAGGTTCTTGTAATGCTGCTACTATTCAGTAGTAACATTCCACCACTCTCAAGAATAATAAGGTTCTTGTAATGCTGCTACTGTTCAGTAGTAACATTCCACCACTCTCATGAGTAAAAAGGATTCAGCCAGTGCTAAGTCATTCCACCATCTTTATCAGAAATTGATAATTAACAATCAAGTACATCCAATGAAATATTATTATAAGTGTACTATTGATGATTTATTAATTTATGAAAAAGAATGAGCATATTACATTCTTCTACTATATTTTTTAGAACTTAATAAGTCTTGAACCTAAGTCTTTATAATATTATCATATAGAGTACAATTACTCTAACAAGAGGAACGTACACTTTGTGCACATTCTTCTTGATGAGAAAAAAAATATTTTTAAAGGGGTGAAATAAAAAGGGCAAAGAATATTAGCCGTATAAAAGCTCACAAAACCATGATATATCTTCATATCAGACATCATCCGTCTTTCTCAATCTACCGATAATAATATATAATTGTATATGTCAGTTAGTTGTATGAGGAGAGGAGGCATATATCTTCATATATTGTTTCACCTGTCACCGGGTGAAATTTGAGAAATTGAGAAACATAAACCACAAGACATTGATGTGTGTGTGTATATATATATATATATATATATATAAAGTTCCAGTAGTACCATCCAGGAATGGAAAAGGATTGCAAAGAATATTAGCCATACTAATGGCTCAGAAACAGCTACCCCCCATGAGTACCGATATCGATGTACATGGAAAACAAAAAAAGAAAAGATAGAAATGAATATTAGCCACACAAAAGGCAGCTCACGAAGATGATGATTTATATGTATAGTTTTAATTAGACTACTACTATATCATTTTAATTTCATAAATTTATGATACATCTCCAATGTATATATATTGTATAGAATCTCTCTCAAAACTCCTCCCATGTGTATTGCTCTTGACCTTGGAGTCACCCCTCTATGCTCTACCACCTACGAGCCTCCTCGGACAAATAGATAACAGTAAAATCTATGCAATCTTCAGCAACCACTTCTAGTCAATTCATTATTTCCTCCATGTCACCGTACCAGTTACCTGCCACCCGGCTAAACATTTTGCTACGAATCACAGGAATCAATTCCTTCGCTCTATCTTCGATGGGCCTAGTGCAGGATTCAGAGGGCTCCTAGCCAAAGGAGCTACCACTGAAGGCTCTCCTGCTGGTTGACCCTCTCCTCATGTCGGCGATGCACCCCTCTCGAGTGCCCTAGAAACAACGACCAAGTATTCCTCTAGTAGCAGCTCCACTGAAGGAATCTCTCGCCTACTGATTCAACCTCGGCCTAGAATTCAAACCCTACCTCTTCCTCTGTTCTTAGAGGCGCCTTCCTTAGGTGGGATGGCATGACAGCACCTCCCTGGACTATTGAAATGCCCTATTTATATAGAATACATTCAACTCTAAAACACATATTTGATTCGACACATGGTACCTTATTATGAACTATGTCAACTAGTAAAGTATGTTAGAGTTTTCTATCCAATTAGAAATAATATTTAAACTGTATCATTATTTGATATCATTTTAAAAACACATGTTAGGAAAGCACGAACTATTATTGATGACTTTTTAAGGTAAATTTGAATTTTTTTAATGAAAAGATTCTGAATTATTAAAAATATTGTAACTTCCACCGTTTTTATTTCAAGTAGAAAATTGTATACCAAAGTTTAGAGGAAGTCCGGCCTGGCACGCTACCCCTAGGTGTGTCGTGGCAGCATGATGTATTAGCGTGCTATGCTGACTCCGATGCTCAAATGCGTGGTGTTTTGTATTAGCCGAAGATGGCTCAGTTGAACCTCTACTTGTACGTGCATGGCGGACTTCTGTCGTGGGCGATTGGAATAGAACTCGATACTAGGGGAGCATCTTTCCGTCTTTAAAAGCATTTGTGAGGAAGGAGGAGGAGAGGATCTCCCAAAAAGAAAGAAAAGCTAGAGAAAAGTTATAGAGGACATGCAACAGGATCATCAATCTGCTCCATCAACTAATAAAAATATCCCTATATATAGGAATTAGATTTCTTCAAGATACAGGATAGAGAGAAGTATATATGAGATGTGCACACCAAATAGGCAAATACAAATATATGCATATAGCAGACATATAAATAGACTATATATCTAGCCAGTCTTCATTTTTCAGGCCTCTCTCTTCTTCTTCTTCTTCTTCTTCTTCAGGGCAGTGACTAAGATTGTGAACTTAGCCTTCCCTTTGAGGAGATGCCGCGAGACATTTTTCTCATACCTTGAGAACAAGTCGTCAAGTATGTCTTCTCCGAATTGATGTGCCATGAGCGGCTCTAGCGCTGCCCTAACGATGGCCGCCACCTTCTCTGCGTTCTGCGGATTGTTAGATCTAAGCTCCTCCTCTGCATCGTCTTCGTCGTCGTCGTCGTAGAAGGGGTCCCAACTGGACTCGAAAACAAGCGATTCCTGCAGATCGAACAAAGCCTGGCTGTTTATGATCGATCTCACCTCCTCCATTGAAGGTCCATATACCGGCAAATGGAAGGAGTTAACTTGTCTTCTGATATCATCCCCTGAATATGTAATATATATTGTGAAAGTACATCCCTCACCAGGGAGGCCTGGGCAAATTTGCTGCTGATCTATTGCTATCTTATAGTACGATCGATTAATTTATCTCGGAGACCATGGAGATAAGAGCCTCGCCTAGTAGTTGACCCACAGAGCTCATGTCTCCATGGCTGATGTGCTGCTTCTCCTTTCTTCCTGGAAAAGTGAGCACCATTCCTCCTCCTGCGGTCAATTCCTTGTAATGCAAGTTGAGGAATGCCGAGAAGTCTCTTTCGAATTGCGCTCGATATGCTTTCTCCACCCCGGGAGGCCTGGTCGCCGTGAAGCAGATATTTCTCTCGTTCGAGTGCTCGATTCCTTGTGGAACCTAATCATCAGTAAACATCGAGTCTAAAGTCGAGAGTCTGTCTGACCTCTCTGATTAGCTAAACAGCCGTAGTTACTTATCAAGGTGAGTTTATATATACACGATCTTCTACGATTAAGCCATATGGATGCTGTATTGATGAGAAGAAGAAAGAACAGGGAAGAACTCTGTTTTCTGCAGTAGAGATGGACAATTTGGGAAGGAGGTGCAATCTACTATGCTACCCTCACGTCTGTATATTAAAGAGAAAAATAAACTACAGATGGAAATATTGAAAAGCAAAATGAGAAGAATAGGAAACATTCCCACTTCTCCCTATAATGCAGAAATAGAAATTATGAACAAACATGCATAAAATAAACCATATGAACTTATTTCCTAATACAAGCTTATTTCCTAACATTCTCCCTCCTAAGCTTGTTATTTCTTTTCCTTGCATGGGAAGAACATACCCACAGTCACCATTGTAGGTAGAACTATGAGCTTGAAACTTGCATCTCTTGGTCTTGCAACATTGAGCAACTATAGTAATTATGGAACTCATCCTTTTCAACCTCGAACTTTCTCACTTTCTCGCCAGATTGCACCTGATAAGATTTACTAGCTGTGCCTTTGGTGAGCAAAGAAGAGAGTTCTTTAACCTTCTCCATGGTTGCATATTTTTGACTTCTGATGTCAGCATCCTCCTGATTAATGCTCTGCAGCTCATTCTCCTTGTTCAGCAGCATCTCCTTCAGCTGCGAATTCTCAGCCTTAGCCTTCTCGGTGACAATATAAGCAGCATTCACCTCAAACTCCAAATGCTTGAGTTGATTCATCATCCGGAGTTCTTCTTCTTCTCCAGCAGCCTTCACTTGGACTTCTGCTCCTCTTACAGCATCAATTTTGCTTTTCTCTGATTCATGGGTTGTTAGATGAAACCTATCTTGCCAAGTGCTGATATCATCTTTCATCTCCATGATCTGCCTCTCGATCTCCCAGTACTTGACGATGTCGATCTCGTATAGGCTTCTAATGTACTGTTTCTCAGATTCCAGGACGAGCACTGCCTTCTCGAGCTTACTGATCTCTTCCTGAGCCGTTGCTGCATCGACTTTAGGCATGGGCTTGTTCTCGAGCGACATCTTGGGCCGGGACAGCTCGCTTCCTGATCTCTTCATCAAAGTTTTGACTGTTTGCTTGTTGATTTTTCTCAAAACGATGGGAGTGAAGGCTTTCTCGTTGTTCTCGTCCTCTTCCTCCTTTTCTGAAGATTCAGCAATGCTTTCGATGGTGTTGTAGGCGTTGTGATCAGCGTGCCCATCACCGATCTTGAGAGGGTTCTTTGCCACCTCATCCTCCACTTGCTTCATCTCCTTTTCCCAACTCAATTTCTGGAACTCGAACTCTGATACGGCTTCATCCTTTTGCTGCTCCACTTTGACACAGGTGAGCACGGCGAGGTCAGTCGACTGCTTGGTGCCCATCATCCCCTGCATGTCGTGGATTCGGAGGTGTACTCCTCAATCTTCTTCTCGCTGATGACTGCAGCGCGCGCGTCCTCCATCAGCTGGAACTCTTGCATCGCTGAACTCAGTTCGCCATAGACGCGACCCTTGGTGGTCTGCAGCTTTGACCAACTTGTGTTGGTGCGAGCAATTTTGAGCTCCGTTTCTCTGGGATTCTGCTGTGTGAAGCAGAATTCCTGCTGGGCTTGCAAGGTCTTGTATTCTGATTTCTTTGGGCTCAGATTTAGCTCTTCTATCACCATCAATGAGGCCTTCAATTCTTCAGGAGTATCTCTCTTTTCTCCAAAAATCTCGGCCAAATAAATCATCTCTTCTTTTCTAAGCATAATGCCCATGACACCAACAATTGTAACATTTAATATGTGACTTATCTTTCTTTAGCTTCTCATGTGGTGAAGATGAGCTACTACTTCAACCTCCATCTCTGTGCCCATGTTGCGACCTGCAAACTTTCAGAACTTCATATGTTTTTAAAGCTCCAATTGCGTAATCCAATCTCATCGTTCTGAGATTGCCGAACTACTCCAAGTTGCAAGCGATGGGATCAAATCGCTGTTCTTTCACCTTTTGTCCAATATTCCTTATTTCCCTGACGATTGAGGAGAGTCGATTGACGATCGTCTCAGAATTTGACATGTGCAGCCTCTCAAATTCCCTATGAAGTTGATTCATCTTCGCATCTTGGAATTTTTCGTTGCCCATATGGAGATACTTCAGGGTGTCCCACGTTTCCTTTGCTGTCTTTTTGTTAGAGATAAGAATTAATATTTCATCTCCTAAAGCTTGATGAATAAATGATAAAGCCAACTTATCTTTTCATCCGGAAGTTCTCCTCCATCTTCTGGTTGCCTCCCATACTCCCTGTGCATCGAGGAAGGATCGAATCCTCCCTTGTTCAGCATTGGGTAGATGCTTAGGCTCCCTCCTCCTCCCGAAGAGGGTTTGAGCCCACCTGCATCTGTCGTGCTGCCAGCGGATGACCTTCTGCTTCTTGGAGTTTTCATCAGCGTCATGTCTTCGCACTCCCTGGAGCTCTGATATCAAATGATGAGAAGAAGAAAGAACAGGGAAGAACTTTGTTTTCTACAGCAGAGATGGACAATTTGTGAAGGAGGTGCAATCTACTATGCTACCCTCACGTCTGTATATTAAAGAAAAAAATAAATGGAAATATTGAAAAGTAAAATGAGAAGAATAGGAAACATTCCCACCTTCTCCCTACAATGCAGAAATAGAAATTATGAACAAACATGCATAAAAATAAACCATATGAACTTATTTCCTAATACAAGCTTATTTCCTAACATATATACGATCTGTATGCACGAAGAATGAATTAGTTGACCAGATAGGAAACCTGAGATAGCCACATGAGGGAGAAGGAGGAGTGGAAGAAGTGAACGCTTCTGCTCGGAAAAAGCCTTCCGTAGTCCCTCTCGATCTCTTCCTCCACCTTCTTCTCAAACCTTCCCAGTGATCGAAATATGGTATTGAAGTCATTGCCGGGGAGGTCATTCATGAAGAACTGGACCTCCGGTAGTTGTTTCGCCTCCAGTCGTCGGCTGAGCTCGCCGACGATGCGGAGCACATGGGAGACGACTCGAAACGTGTTGGGACCAGAGGAACAGCCAAGGTCCGCCGCCACCAGCCTCTGCGGCAGCACCTCTCTGTAGATCTCCTCCATTGCATTCCTCAGCACTGACTTCGTCTTTAAGATGGCCTTCTCCTAATCATGCATGATTACCAGTCCAGACTTATTCGCAAAGTATACAAGAGGAGAGATTAATGAATTGATGAAGTGAGCAAGAAATTAAAATTACTGGAAGCCTGGAATTGGCAGCGTAGCTGTTTTCTCCTGCTCCTTTCACCATGGGCACATCAAAACATGAATCGCATCTCTTTTTTAAAATTAAGTAAATAAATTATTCTAAATAGAGTTTAACTTTTATAACTAGTTGTAATAATATATTCTAAATGGAGTTTATTTTTTATAATAAGTTGTCATATATATAATGTATTATAGGTACACATCAAAATATTGATTTATACGGAAAAGAAAAAAATGTTTTGAAAGGAGTGAGAAAAAATTTCATCGATTGCATCTCCTTTCTAAAATTAAGTCAACCAAGTATTTTAAATGGAGTTTATTTTTTATATGGAGTCGTCATATGTATAATACAATATATATACACATCAAAAAAAATGATTTATATAGAAAAGAAAAATATATATACGTTTGCAAAGGAGTGTGAAAAAAATTTAGCAGAGAACGTTAGCCACACAAAAGGCTCACAAAGACGATTTCTAAGTTTAGTTTTAATTATAGTCAGATGATGATTTATAAGTTTAATTTTATTTTTAATTATAATGTATAATTATAGAATGATTAGATTTATAAATCAATGTCTAATTATTTCATGAGTTTTTTTAAAAAAAAAATTTATGGGAGAATGGTATGTCTTTTTAAATAATAATAATAATATAGAGGTATTATGAATATAATTTTTTATTTAAAAATATTAAGAATCAGAAATTAAATATTATAGAAACATTCACTGCTTGCTTTGTTTGTGTATTATAAAATAGCAAAGCCCATTAAAGATGGACTTGGTATATTATGGTATGAAAGGTTACATGAGCCCAGCATGAAACACCAATCGATCTCTTCACCCACCTCTTCTTCATCCGTTGCATCAGGCATTGAGTTCGGGCTTTCCATTGTAAAGATCGACTTGGCCCAACTCCTTTGTTTTGAGTGGAAGCCGCCTGATGGAATGAGGCCGGAGGAGCTGGGCATGAGTGGGAGACTTAGGATTCATCACGTCAAGGAAAACCGAGCAAAAATTACTTGCAGTACCTCCTTGTCCCAATGCTGCTGCTTGCTGCTGTTGGTTTCTGATAAAGATCGGTATGATCAACTACTTCAAACCTTCAATCGTAATCATAATAGAAGTTGAGTGCCTGAATCCATTTAATTTCTGATCAACAACTGAACTGTACGTTGGCATGAACTGCAATTGTTAGGCAGGCTCATATCATAGGTGGTTAGTAGTAGGCTATAAATGATTATATCTTGAAAAATTTTAAATGAAAATTGATAATAGTTTTTTAGATGATTTTTGTTTTTTTTCCATAAAGATTCATTTATTATAACAAAAATTACAAATCACAAAAATCAACGAATGCAATCAGCTCCAACCATATAAATGATGATTACCTGTGATTGCAAATTACAAAGATACAATGGATAGAACCATCAAACAAAAAAACAGGTAGTGGATGAGAAGGGAAGGATGGTCAAATCCTTCCTCCAACAGCCATTGATGCTGATGAAGATGAAGACATCCATAAGGAAGACGAGAAAAATGAGGGGACAAAGTGCAAAGGCTTTCGTTCCGATCAGATAAACGAAGATGAAAAGTTTACATCACAAAAAGCTCTCAAATCACATCCTCAGCAGATACAGCAGTTCTATAAAATACAACCATTGAATTCAACATATCAAGGGCTTTCAAACCCATGTATACATAGTCAATTATCAAATAAGAAACGACAACACCGCAAACTCACGAACATTCATCTAACCACCCAACACATCTAACCACAAACCATTGCATATTAATTTGAAGACTACATATCACAGATAATCACACCTATTAACTTATGAATCTTAAAGAGAAAGACTTCCTACAACTCGACACACTAGACCCTATACTGATATAGGATGATAACACAATTAACTAAAGCTTAGGAACACTGAAAAGAAATATACTTGTAGTTGTAGAACTAACTATTTCGATCTCTCCAAGCCCTCGACTTCCTTTTGAAAAAATAGAGGAAGACGTTTGAGGAATGGAGAAACTAAGAGAAGCATGTCATCGCCTTAACCGAGCACCTTGCCACCACCGAAAATAGCTTGTTCTTCCCGTAAAGTTGAAAGATTGCAGACCAGGATCACCTTTCTCCCCCACCAAAGACGATCTTTTGGCACTTGAATAGCATCTTCGGACGCTTACGCATCATTGGAGAGATTCACCACCAAACCAAGAGAGCCTAAGGAAGAGCACCGGGCAAAGGATCGCACTAGGCCACACCACCAAGAGATTTTCTCAAGGAGAAAGAAGGGAGTGGAAGGGAGCTAGGAGATGGAGAAGAGAAGAACGCCGGCCCTGCGTAGGGCGCGACCGGAACAGGAACGACAAGGCCAACCCTCTTTGGGAGGATGCCCGGTTCCGGCCCCAACCGATTCGGGAAGCATAAAACCGAATCATCAACCCCCAACCTCAGATCCGGGGCAGGGGAGGCAGAACCGCGCTTCAATTCCTCGCCTCTTCTCAGGATCCGTACCTCCTCCATCACGAGCGGCTTCCGGGGACGGGATTCCCCCTCGGACACGGTCCCATCCGTGCGGGCAGAAGCCGGAGGCGATTTCTTGCCCCGGTCACGTCGCTGCTTGGGGGCGCCGACAGGTTTGGCGACCTGGGAGGGCGGGGGCGAGCGGGAAGGAAGGGGGGCGGAGCCACGCTGGCCGCTGTTCTTCGGAGGGGGAGGAAGAGCAGAAGGAAGGGAGTTGCAGGGAGGAGAGGAGGAAAGGGGCGGCCTTTGTGCTTTCTTACGGTGAGATCTCGCCGGAGGAGGAGGCCGCGGAGAGAAGGCGTTGAGGTGGTGACGATTTCTGAGGCAATCCTGCGATTGTATCACCGCCATGGCCATCGCCCTAAAGATCACCTACCGCTAAAAATAATTGGAAGGAAACAAAAAACCTAGAACAAATGGATCGAAGGGAAGAGGATGACAGGTTCCCTTCTTATAGAGGACGTGGGTTCCCTTCCCAGTTCTCTTTCTTAAAACGTCCGCATTCCTACTTCCATGCGGGTTCGACCTGTAAACCGCCTCAACCACGCAACGAGATATCGTGAGCGTCAATCGACCTCGGGCCGATACGATGATTTCATGATAAATGATCTAACGGCTAAAAACATCCCGCATAGGGACCGACGTGAGGACCTTTAAACAGCATCTTGTGCGTGTCTAACGCGTCGTGACGCCACGCGTGTACGCATTCATCGTAGGGCGAAACATCACGGCCCTCGATGTTGTTGAAAATTACGTTGGGATCCCAAAATTGCATCGTGTGGCTGGTGTCGTTTATGGTTAGTATTTTTCCCGATCAAACGGACGTAGATGGCTTGTCGGGTGGAGAGCATTACCGTAAAATAGCAATAAGGGCGAGGGCAATGACGGTTTGATGGGACCCACGGATACCCCACACGACGCAAAGGAGAACGAGGGGGGTAAGGAATGGGGTTCCGTGCACCGGAGTGCGGTGGCTCTTTCGACCGACAGCTGGTAGGTCGGTGAACGGACCATTGACGGTGACTTTGGGAAGCCGCCTTTGTTCCTATTTCAACGAACGGATTCGTCCTCACCTACGAGCATACCCTAATGGTTATTCGTCAAACTTTGACCGCACCGTGGTCCATCAGAAGGTGAAAACAGGGTGCCCCCTCTCCCTGTACGTTTTTGTATGTTTCATACTTGGACTCGGGGCAACATGTGGTTTGGGACCGACAACGGGTCTACGTCTGTGGAAGCTGGAGATTTTATTGTAAACGTATCATTCATTAAAAAAAATAAATACATAATTTATTGATGAACTCGTAGGCCCAAAGGCCATGGGCCGCCAAAGGCCCTTTTCCCTTCCCGCCAAAGTTCTCCGTCTTCCCGCCAAAACCACCTCTTGTCGCAAATAGATCTCCCCGCTCTTCCCAACTTCAGCATCCTCCGGAGGAGAACGAGAAGACGAAGAGCGACGACCATGTCGGGGTGGGACGAAGGGGCGGTGTTCTACAGCGACCAGGCGCAGTTCCCCCGCGGGGGTGGGGATCCGGACGAGGGCTCCATCACCCGCCATACGGCCCTCCGCAAGTTCAAGGAGTTCATCCGCGGCTTCAATGGCGACAAGGGCGATTTCCCCTACCGGTAACCTCGAAATCCCCCTTTGGCTCTGTCTTCTTGCATCTCTGTTCCTTCCTGACGCCTCCCTCCGCTACGGAACTCGCAGGGAGAGCCTCGTCCACAACTCTGACCACCTCACCGTGGCCATGGAGGACATCGATGCCTTCGATGCCGTGCTCTCCGACAAAATCCGCAAGTTGCCCACGGATTATCTCCCCCTCGTATGCCCTCTCCTAACTTTGTCGATGCTCGTGTATTGACTTGTGATTTATGTCGCGGGTGTTCAGGGTTTCTGTTTCTCTGTGCGTTGAGAAGGTAGTAGCCTTTTAACTTTGTTCATTTTTCCTACCCCTAGTTCGAGACCGCAGCTTCAGAGGTGCTTGCGAGCCTGAAATCTAAGATTGCGGGGGAGACGGGGGAGATGGAAGAGCCCATTACTGGAGAAGTACAGATTTTCCTTTCTTCAAAGGAGAATTCCGTATCCATGAGAACGCTTGGGGTTAGTATCTTGCTTATCAGCCCTTCAAAGTTCGTTCTTCTCGATTTTTGTTGAATCGAATTCTTCTCGATTTTTTTTTGTCCATCATTCGATTACTTGTAACGTTCAATGTGTGGACGTCAGGCGGATTACATGTCGAAGCTTGTTAAGATCTCTGGAATTGTGATTGCCGCTTCAAGAGTGAAGGCCAAGGCTACTTATGTTACGCTGATGTGCAAGAATTGCAAGAGCTTAAAGATTGTGCCCTGTCGTCCTGGGCTCGGTGGCGCCATCGTTCCCCGGTCATGTGATCATGTGCCTCAGGTACCCATTGATCAAAATGTCACCTTTCTCCATAATTTCTTGTCTAACTTACTTGCATTCAAATTGTTGGTATGATAATTTATTTTATAAGGCTGGGGAGGAACCTTGCCCGCTAGATCCTTGGATAATTGCACCGGACAAGAGCAAGTATGTTGATCTCCAAACTCTCAAACTGCAGGAAAATCCAGAGGTCTGTAACTTTTCCACTCGGCAAGTTAATTCTGGATAGACAATCGTGTGTATATATATATATACAGATAGTTTTGCTATAAAAAAATGGAGTATTACCCAGATTATTAAGGATAAAATGGCTACAGATATATTGGGATAGACAATATCTGCTGGTTTTTTTTTTTGGAATTTTCCAATGTCTTTGTTGGCTTAACAGGATGTCCCCACCGGAGAGCTTCCAAGAAATGTGCTTCTGTCAGTTGATCGGCATCTGGTTCAAACAATAGTACCTGGGACAAGGTTGACGGTCATGGGCATTTATAGTGTCTTCCAAGCATCCGCATCGTAAGAATGAAAAAGTTGATTCAATTATGATTTTTCTCTATTTCTTTGGGCTTTTTTAACTAAACGGCTGACCACCTTGTTTCCAGCCAGAAGGGTGCAGTTGGGGTTAAACAGCCTTACGTTAGAGTTGTTGGGTTAGAACAAACCCGTGAAACAAATTCCAATGGCCCATCGTCTTTCACTTTAGATGAGGTAAGTTCCTTCTGTAACATATCCTTTTGCACTAGTAATGCTATAGTTAAAAAAATGATTAATACTTTTCCATAATCAGGAGTTAGAATACAAAGAATTTGCTCAGAGGCCGGACGCATATGCTAAACTGTGTTCAATGATTGCTCCTTCAATATATGGCCATGCAGATGTCAAGAAAGCCCTGGCTTGTTTGCTCTTTGGAGGTTCGAAGAAGGTAAGGGCCCAGTGTTTATCACACTAGTTGCAATAAAAGTACATATCATAAAATCAATTATTTTTCAAACATCATAGAGGCTGCCAGATGGTGTTCGGTTAAGAGGAGACACACATGTCTTGCTACTGGGTGATCCATCGACTGCAAAATCACAGGTTAGTATTCTTGTTATTGGTGCAATCATATTTAAAATTCATAGTTGTAATGCGTTGCTTATTTAATTTTAAGCCACGGAATGCTTGAATTTCTTTAAAGCGAATCCCAAAGATGCTATTTGTAACTGTCCATAATTGAAGAGATCTTAGGAAATATGAGAATGGCTGCATTGGTTTTACTTAGAGGTGACGGTACAATTTTTTTGTTAAGAGAGTTCACTTCTTTTCATGGCTGCAAGATTAACGTGCAGCTTCAACCTAGCTACAAGAATTGCCTCGGAAGATATGGAACAATATTCGTTGAGGGTTCTATGTGCTGCTTTTCTTACTGTTGAATTTTGAGTTTATATCGATACATGAACGAGACATTCTATGCCTTCTTTGCAGAATACAACATCATTGCATGCTTTAGTTTGCAAGTGCTGAAAACTGAGCTTTTATATCTTAAAAACATGTATATATTCTTGATCTTGATTTTTTTTAAAAGTAGTCTCTTCAATATCATTATAAAATTTCTTATTTTTCCTGGTTTTGTATAAGTCTGCAATCATATCAAACTTGTTGCATTTGCCTTTTCCTATCAACCTTGTTCTCTTTGCTATTAGAATGTCTTCCACTTTCTTTTTGCTGAATTGTTAACTACTTTAGAATGTTTTAATTCACTGGATGTACTTTGCATTTGATGTGCTCTTGGTTGGCAGTTTCTCAAGTTTGTGGAGAAAACAGCTCCAGTGGCTGTCTATACTTCAGGGAAGGGTTCATCTGCTGCAGGTCTAACTGCATCTGTGATTCGTGATAGTAGCTCAGTAAGTTTAGAAGCTCTTTTTGGTCGCAACATTTTGTCAGCTGTATGGAATCAAGAACATGGAGATACAGCCTTCATACTAATTAAATTTGAACCAATGTTTAGCGTGAATTTTACCTGGAAGGAGGGGCCATGGTTTTGGCGGATGGAGGAGTGGTTTGTATTGACGAATTTGACAAAATGAGGCCTGAAGATAGGTAAAGTCATTAGAAAGTACAATTTTTAGTCACTTTATTTTAATACCCATGGTTCCTTTTTCTTGTTGCTTGTTTTAGACATACTGAAATAACTATATTCTTTTCTCCAGGGTTGCCATTCATGAAGCCATGGAACAGCAGACCATTTCTATTGCTAAAGCTGGAATAACAACAGTACTTAATTCAAGAACGTCTGTACTTGCTGCTGCTAATCCCCCATCTGGACGGTATGATGACCTAAAGGTATTCACGTTAAATTCTGTTTGTTTAAGATTGATTAATAACTGCATGACACGAGTTATTTATATGTAAAGATTTTCTCTGTTACAGACAGCACAGGATAATATCGATTTACAGACAACTATCCTTTCTCGGTTTGACCTAATCTTCATTGTGAAGGATATCCGAATGTATGACCAGGACAAGGTATACATTGAATTAGGTGGAGTTCTGCTTTACTTTCTCCATTTTATACTAGACAGCTAATTCCAGGCTTTGCTCAGAGAATTGCTAGTCATATTATCAAAGTTCATTCTAGTGGTGCCGCAGCCACGAAAAGTACCGATGCTTCAGAAGGAGAAAATTGGTTGAAACGGTATTTGTTTCATTTCCATGATTATCTTCATTTACATGATTATCTTGGAGAAGTTATTTTTTGTCATTTCTGTTCTTCTGGAACATGAAAATGATATGCATGCTAACTTTCTTTAAAATTGAAAAGGTACATTGAGTATTGCCGGGCCACATGTCAGCCGCGGTTATCAGAAAAAGCTGCTGAAATGTTGCAAAATAAGTATGTGGAAATCAGACAGGTATGCTCTAGCTAGTTCATCATGCACTTGCTGAAGGAAATTCCTACTTGCAACTGGATCATTTCACATAGTCGAATTCCTTTCTAAATGTGCTTGCAGAAAATGAGGCAGCAAGCTCATGAGACAGGCAAACCTGCTGCAATTCCAATTACTGTTAGGCAGCTTGAAGCCATAATACGCCTGAGTGAAGCGCTTGCGAAGATGAGACTGTGAGTATATATCATACTAACGAGAAAGATGGCTATGTTTTTTTTATCATAGTATTGCGTGTGCAATGCACATTGATATATAGTAATTCAAAAGTATTCTTTTTGTGGTTAATAAACATCATGAATTCAGTGCTACTGTTGCTACCCAAGAACACGTGGAAGAGGCATTCAGGTTGTTCAATGTCTCCACGATGGATGCTGCTCGCTCAGGAATAAACGAGCATATGAATTTAACGCCTGAGATAGCTAATGAAATCAAGGTGGAAGCTTTCCATCTGCTTTTACCATTTATCTAATTGCTTAGTTATGTGAAATGACACTTGAAACTCCATGAACAGCAAGCTGAGACACAAATAAAGAGAAGGATGGGCATTGGAAGCCACATATCAGAGAGGCGTCTCATCGATGAGCTCTCCAGAATGGGCATGAACGAGGCTATTGTGAGGGACCCTTTTGGCACATGAATCCTATTTACTTGAAGTAACTACCTTGTAGTAATCTCTGTCTAATTTTAGGTGAGGAGAGCCCTTCTAATCATGCACCAACGAGATGAGGTAGAGTACAAGAGGGAACGACATGTTATCGTGCGCAAAGCTTGATGAGGTAGAGCGTACAATAATCATCTAATGTCCTGGTGAAGGCATCCCGGCTTGGTCTTTCCACTTCCCTGTTTGGACATGATGGCTGCGGAGCTTGCTCATCTCATTTTATATGAAAATAATGTCTGTTACATGCAAAATCTGCAAGCAAGGCATTAATTGTTTTGTAGTATTGTGTTTATATAGGTTTTCTACAAATACATTCTTTAGAAGTTGTAAGAGTCGCTTGCTCCTAATTGCATGTTCACTACACCTTCAAACTACTTCCTGCTGGTATAGCGTATTCTTCGCCAAAATCTTTCACACGAGCTTTGTGCCAACAAATAATTGATTAACATGTAGGATTAGATGTATAATCCGGGAGACGTACATTATCTTTTATTAGTTGAAATAAGTTTTATTTCTGTGAGAATTGAAAGAAGTAGCAAATTCCACTACAGATTCATAAATGGATGCAATGAGCAAAGTTTACTAGATTCAAAACGCAGGAATTGCCACAAGAAACACGGAGCTGTTTAGTGAGTCGTCCGGGGGGTGGCAAGTATTTGATCTACAGACTGCTGCTTCTGCTAATCTTTATTTGAAAGGGACTTCTCTGCCCTATCAATAGAGACCACTTGGAGCATTCTTCAGATTAACGTCAACTTCTAATATCCTGCCAAAATCTCTTGTTTCCTTTATGGAGTGCAATGCTGCCGCATGTTCTCAATGTCTATTCACCTAGAGATTCACAACGGATTCGACATGCCCTCTAAGGGTGTGCAACTCCCGCAGTCTGCATCAAAACACATTTCAGGATTTCATCAGCATCATTCATGCATTCGACAGCAGTACTCACCACGCGCAAGTCCGTAGCAGGTGATACCTGGCAACCTCGTCTTGGCTTGCTCCGCAATCTCAGACAACTCCATGTAGCTGCTCCTGCCCTCGACCAGCCCCCTGTCCTGGTTCCGCGGCGGCTGCAGACCGTGCAGAGAACGATGTGCCGCTGCCCATCGCACTTCCCCCTTGCTGGCCGTCTGCATTATCTTTACATGTGAATGGTCGAGTCCTTTTGGTTCGGCAAAGAATAAGGAGTGAGAGTTATCACAGCCCTTACCGCTGAGGCAGTGTTGGTTGCAGATTTTGAGAAGGTCGAGAGGGATGTAGGTGACGATGCTGTAAAGCCAGATGATCCCTGCCCATCCCCATCCGATGCCTTGCATCCTCGCAAATCTCCACGACGCATACACCGCGATGAGCGTGGCCACCTGCAAGAAGGCGAGGGTGGCAATCGGCAAGTGCTTAGACCATGCCATGATTCCTGCAATTTTGCAGTGCTAATGGCGGCTACTGTGGGATATGAAGTTTACAAGTTGGGCGGCGGCGAAGGCAGTGACCAGCAAGACACCCGGGCGCTCGAGAAAGGACCAGCCCCTCGACCTGGTGACGAAGATGAGCGCTTGACTGATGATGCTTACTTGCAGATACAGCGCCGCCGTTAACTCAGACCTGCTTTCCCGGATCGGTCGTACCCCAAACTTGTCCTGCATCATCAAAGATTCAGATCAAGAATAGTTTTTAAGTTTCCGATCGTTGATGCATGCACGACGACTCACAGGGAAGAAATTTGTGTCGTGAATAGCGAAGAAGAAGATGACAGACACGATTGCAAGGTAGGTGCCGAGGACAATTCCGGTGGAGAAGATCTCCCAAAGCTTCCACGAGTCCGGCAAGGGGGAGGGCTTGACCCGGTCCTTGGAGATGGTCATGATGGTGCCGTCGTTGAGGATCGCGATGATGAGGACCATGAAGGGGGAGAAATCGAACCTCCAGATGAGGGCGATGAGCATGAAGCCGAGCACGATCCGGATGGTGATCGAGACGGCGTAGATGGTGTAGTTCTTCATCCGTTGGAAGATGGCGCGGCTCGTCAGCACCGCGCTGACGATCACGCTCAGACCAGGCATAGTGAGGACGATGTCGGAAGCGCCGCGGGCGGCATCGGTCGAGTCCGCCACCGCTATGCCGATGTCCGCCTTCTTCAGTGCCGGCGCGTCGTTGACGCCGTCTCCTGTCATTCCGCAGATGTGATTCCTGTCCTGCAACCTCTTCACTATCTCATACTTGTGCTCTTACAGAAGGCAAAACGTACACCACCATTAAATCCCGTCCCAAGCGAAGTATGTTGTGTCGGTGTAAACTATAAGATCGCTGCTTTTTATTACCAGGAAAGACTCCGGCGAAGCCGTCAGCGCTCTCGATTAGCTCGTCAACGTCAACGCTGCTGTCATTCTTGGAGAGGAGACTGGTGGACGGATACATGTTGGCGCCCATGCCAAGCCTGCGACCGGTCTCCTTAGCAATGGCGAGCTGGTCTCCAGTGATCATCTTGACGCTAACGCCGAGGTGGAGGGCGCGGCGGATGGTCTCGGCGCTGTCGTGCCTTGGAGGATCGAAGAGGGACAGCAGGCCCATGAACTGCCATGGGCCACCGGGGCTGTCCTTATTTGCCTCCGGTACCTCCTGCCTTGCCACGCCAAGGGCACGGAGGCCGCGGTTGGCGAACTGCCCGATCATATCGTGCACCTTCCTCTTTGCGTCCTCCCTCAATTGGCAGAGTTCAATGATCTGGTAAGAGAGAAGCGTGAAGGACTAATCGATGGAGAGATTCCAGCAGCTAAAACCAGAAGGTCCGCTCACCTGCTCGGGGGCGCCCTTGCTTGAGCGATGCCATCTGCCATCCGAATCGATGTAGGTTATGGCAGTGCGCTTGTCGACGGGATTGAAGGGCAGGAAGTGGATTTCCTGTATCCCAGCTCGCGCCTGTAATGGAGTCCCCATTAATTCGAAAAAACTCAGATCATGGAACGGAGAAGAACTCGATCTGTTTCTTCTTTTTTTCTCTCTTAAAAAACGAGTTATTTTGCTCACCTCCCTGGGATCGCCAAGCATTGAAACAATGCAGGCGTCAATAGCATCTTGGTTCTCAACCCTGGAGGCCCTTGCCGCGTACAAGATTATGGCGTCCGCATCCACGCCGTTCGCAAAGACCTCGATCATGTTCTTGTCGACGGTGAGCTTGTTGAGGGTGAGGGTGCCAGTCTTGTCACTGCATAGCACGTCCATGCCGGCCATCTCCTCGATGGCCGTCATCCTCTTGGTGATCGCCCCTTGCTCCGACAGCCGGTGGGAGCCGATGGCCATGGTGACGGAGAGCACGGTGGGCATGGCGATCGGAATGCCGCCGATGAGCAGGACCAGGAGATTGTCGATGCCTTCCCGGTACGCGCGGTGCTGGATCGGATACATGACGATGATCTCGATGAGAATGCCGATGGCGATGGAGCAGATGCAGAAGTTGCCGATGGAGGTGAGGACTGCCTGGAAGTGACCGACGTTGTTGGTGTTGTCGACGAGGTGAGCGGCCTTGCCGAAGAAGGTGTGCACGCCGGTGGCGATGACCACGGCCTCGATCTCGCCCTGCTTGCATGTGGAGCCAGAGAAGACCCCATCGCCGGGGTTCTTGTTCACCGGGATGGACTCGCCCGTGAGGGCGGACTGGTCGATCTTGAGGGGGTCGCCTTCGAGGAGGCGGGCGTCGGCAGGGACGATGTCGCCGAGCTTGATGCTGATGATGTCGCCGGGAACAAGGATCGAGGCCTCTTGCTCCGCCCACTTCTTATCCCTCAGCACCTGCCGGAAATATACATTGTGCAAATAGGATCAATCGATTAGCGATGGCTTCGAAGAGTGCATGCATGCACCTACCTTAGTCTTGGGGGCAAGACCGGCCATGAGAGCGGCGGCGGCATTGCCGGCGTTGTTCTCCTCGATGAAGCTGATCGTGGAGTTGATGATAAGGAGGACGACGATTCCGACGAAATCTTGCCAGTCCGGCGGCTTACCCTGTTAATCAATTAAATCAAAAAAAATAAAAATAAAAACATTAAGTAATATTAGATAGGATTTATACATACGTACCCCTCCATTATCCAAGGCAATGGCCATGACGGCAGCGATCTCCATCACCCACGAGAGCGGATTCCACATGAACCCTAAGAACTTGAGGATCTTGCTCTCCTGTTTTGCATAATTGAGTTCAAAAATATCGAAAGAGAAATTTAATGGGTTAGACGTGCAATTGCAGATCAAATGCAAAATTACTTAGTCGTGTACGTAAATATATATCTGAAACCTTCTTTTCGTCCAGCTTGTTGGGGCCAAATATCTGGAGTCTCTGCTGTCCATCCTGCGTGTTGAGTCCTTCCCTGGTGCATTTTAGATGCTCGAACACCTCATCCACTGGAACTTTCTCCTGCACGGGGATCACCACTAATTCACAACCTAATATAAACACTAGTTCATTCTCGAAGAAAACGTTCCAGTGGTCAGAAAAAGACGAGGATGTGTGTGTTTATATTGTATATTACAAGATCAACAGCCCCATTCTTGATGTCTTCCAAAGACACTGCACCGGTGGCCATCTCGACCGTACGTATCCTGAGTTCCTCGTCTTAGCAAGAAAAATCAGCCACTGGAGTGGGGAGAGAAGACCATCCGTCCATGGTCTTCTCCTCCTCGAACCGCCTCCTGCTTATAAACAGAGTTTGATGCTGCTCGCTCATTCTTGCTTTGATAGAGGGAAATTATGGGAGAGGAAAACCACGGGGATCGGATTCATGTTTCTGATCGAGAGGTAAGACGTACGTGGTGTGGGGAGTTCATTTGATATATGGGAGGAGAGAAAAGAGGAGGAGAGTTAGAGCGGGCCGACCATGTGTCTTAATTTTGCAGGGCGAGAGCAAATGCCAATTTTTCGCAGTATTTTGGGGGGGGAGTAGGGGGTGATCGAACTCAGAGATTTCAGACTCACACATTCTATTTTTTGGAGTTTGACCTAAACAAGAACATGAATGAGGAGGGGAGAGATGAGCAGTAAGTGTATGACATTTGAATTCCTTTTTTTTATTTAATGTTTCCTTGACAAGGTAGATTTGCATCCTCCCCTCCCCCAGCGTGTGAAGGGATAGATTAAGAAAAGAAGAAAAAAAAAACTTAGGCCTCAATCGTATGAGATGGTGTCAAAATGAAGAAGGATGGTCAAACGCGAGTCCTCATCGGAAGCTGTTAATTTCAACCTCAAGTATCGAAATCCCCCAAAATGCGGATCTAATTACACTCCTGACTTCGCAAAGACGACGACTGGCCATCTCGCGTTACCACCAAATTAAGCCTAATGAAGAAGAGCAACAATTAAACGAAAAGATGACTGCTAATTAATCAATCACTATACCTTCCTTCCTCCTCCTGTGTTGTCAGCAAAACCGCGTATTGTTAACTGTAATCGATTGATTAATTCCCCTCTTTGGAAGCTCTTTTCAGCCTGATGTCCCAAGACTCAGGTCAGGGGATACCAGTGTGAAGAGATGGGCACATGGTATGCACCTACACAATTCCAATTCCAATTCCAAGAAGGAAGTCCCACCGTCAGTCAACATCATCATGCAAGCAAGCAGATGCATGAATGCAGCCGACTGCACCATGAGAGCATGGAGAAGAAAGGTCTGCGTGGCGTTCGTTTTCGGCATGTTCTCAGGTGGTCAACAGTTTGCCGCAGTCAGCTAGCCGTCCCGAACTATTCTCAACGCCATGAAACACACCCACCATTAATTCTTTAGTTAAGCCCCTCGGACAACGAGAGTTGCTCTTAGAAAGTTTTGTCCTTCTCCCTCCCTCCCTCTTCACACAGGAAGGATCTTCCAATCATCAGGTGAAGTTAATTATATACAGTGAGATGAATCAGAAATGTTCAGTCCAACCCTCGGCTTTGTGTAAGCGCAAAACGAGGAGATCACATTGAATATAAACAAACCCCCGTGATGATGACCGAACGCAATCCAATTGGAGCGTATCAAATAACCCTGCACTGGGCTCCATCTCATTACCTGCACTTCATCTATATATATATATTATATAATCCCCCCTCCAGTCCTCCCTTGCCGTCAACACTCCTCGGCTCCTTTTCCACTGCCGCAGCAACGCAAGCTACCGGCCCCCATGGCCAGGCCTCAGAAGCGCTACCGTGGCGTCCGGCAGCGGCACTGGGGCTCCTGGGTCTCCGAGATCCGCCACCCTCTCCTGTAAGAATAACTCTCCGGGATTCCTCTGCAATCGTTTTCACCAAGTGCTGTTTTTTTAGATTGTAAAGAGGATGAGAACTCAGAGCTGATGATCAAGCAATGGTGCGCTCGCGCAGGAAGACGAGGATATGGCTGGGCACGTTCGAGACGGCCGACGACGCGGCGAGGGCCTACGACGAAGCCGCGCGGCTGATGTGCGGGGCCCGGGCGCGGACCAACTTCGCTTACGGTCCCAACTCTTCCTCCTCACCGTCGAGCTGCAAGTACCTGTCGGCGGCGCTCACCGCCAAGCTGCACCGCTTCAACCTGCTCTCCCTGCAGGCGGCAGCAGCGCAGCCGCCGGAGAAGCCCTCTGGTATGCAAGCCATCAATGCCACCGCCGCCGGAGCAGGGCACCGGAGCTCCGCGATCGCCGGCGGTTCGGGGGAGAATGAAGAGAGCAGCTGCTTGGAGGAGGAGCAGATAGAGCAGATGATTGAGGAGCTGCTGGACTCGAATCTGTCCATGGAGATCTGCTTCACTGCGATGTGAGTGTTGAGATCGGTCCGAGGTCAGCAGCATCCCAGGTTCAATTAGAGTAGTGGGGATCAAAATTGTAATGCGTAATTAATGTACGATTGATATGATACGATAAACATATATGCATATTGTGCTTATGATTTCATCGAGTTTTGGATGAATACTTTGCATTGGGAAGTTGTTCCTACAGGAGGCGTGCTCAAGTCAAAAACCACAGGGAGGGAGGGAGGGAGGGAAACAAGGAAAAAAAAAAAAGAGAAAGGAAGAATCATAAGAGACAGTAAGGTAAAATAGATGATTGGAAGAGGTTGGGGGTGATGTACTGCATCTTTTGGTACCACCATGTGCCGGAACATGCAATGCAGTCCCTTCCTTCCCTTTCTGGCAGTATTTTCACGACTCTGCTCGAAGAAACAATGTATCGTGAGATAAGCGTGCAGTTTGTGCATGAATTAGTTTCACAGTGGAAACATAGAATAAATAGTGTGTTAAGAAAAAGTCCATCGTTTGACCTTCACATCGATTCCCTGACACACTCAAAGCTCCATGGCTTTTATGCTGGCATGCTACTGAAAAAGGCTGCAACATCGCCTCGCCTGATGAAAGAAAGATCGGTGTATATCAGTAACCATGTCAGTGTATATATATACATCCTAAGGCTTCTTTTAAACGATTTCCCCTTCTTCAGTTCTTTTGATTCTGAATGTATAGATTTAATTTCCAGGGTTCGTATGATTGCAAAGTCATGCATGCGTTATCTTCCCAGGATCATGAAGCATTATTCGGTTCTCATTTCATGCTCTGCAATCATCAATCCCTTCTGCTTCCGTTTATATATATCATCGTCATCCCCATTCCATGTCAGAGTCTTTGTGCTCGCTCTTACACCTTTAATGATTTGAATGGCCTCGGAGGAGGAAGCCCACTTATAAATCAGGCCACCGGGTTGACTTCAAATTTGGCGGGACTTAAACGAGAGAGATGAGAGGAGAAGGCGCGTGTTGATCGAATCAATCAGAATGAAGCTTCTAAATTCAAGGACACGAAGAAGGGAAGCAGTTCGTTGATGGTCTAAGTCAAGCCCCAGCTTGACTTGAAACTTTTAGAACGCGTTCGAATGTGAATTCTAGGTTTATTCCGAATCGAAGTCATTCAAAATTCAAGTTTGCATTCACCAATCTAAATCATTATTAGCTGATTAATATACAGCTCAATTCCTATTAAGCCCCATAAATATAGGTTGGTCAATAGTTAGTTCACAAAGGAACTTTTTTTTCTTCTATTTGTTTTGAAAATAAATGGAATAACCCCAACTTCTGGTCTTCAAGAGTTCTGCCACTCCAACAAGAATCACAAGAAGCTTCGATTAGACCCTTCGCTCAACACACCATTGAAAGGACAGCTTAAAATTCATGGAAGGCCTTCACTTCCTGCTTGATCTTTCAAACCTTCTCTCTCTTTTTCTTCTTTTTTTTTTATAAAAAAAATCACCAATCTGCAAAGTCAGCAGTCTCAGTCGGCAGAGTCCAGCGTCTCAGGTTTGACCAACCCTTCAAAAATCTAATTAACTCCCCGCATCAATATATTGATCGGAATAATAACAACTCTTGTTTCGCTAGAATTTGCGTAAGGCTATTGGTTTATGACCAATTCAAAATTAGGCTAAAAATTAATCCTGATCGGCGATCAGTTTCTTATCAAATCGGTGGAATCCGACAAATTTATATCTTATCGGTCAATTCGATGACAAACTGATTTATCCAGATGTAATTTTTATTTTTAAAAAAATTATTTTTCGCCTGCCTGTTTTTTTTTTTAAAAAAGAAGAATTAATACAACTTCCGTGTAGGCCGTGGAAAGAGAGCCGAGGGGATAAAATTAAAATAAATTCCATCACCTTTCGCATCAAAATAAAATTTGACCTTCAAAACTTTTTCCAAAAACTTTAAAAGATCATCAAAAAGGATCGATCTCTTTTTTTATTAAAAAAAAGGAAAGGAAAGTTGAAAGGCGAAGTAATTGGGGCCCAACCGGAGCGTCGTGTTATTATATTTTTTCAGAATTCTGTATAAATATATACATTAATTATATGGACACATCCTGGTTCGATTGCTGTTGTCTCAGCTTCTGAGACGAACGACCCACTCTCATCTCTTCCTCTCGATTTCTTCTTCGATCGGAGACGCCGTCTCCTGGCACTCCCGATTCCTCATCGATTTCCGGAATTGGACCAGCATGCCCGATGGATTCTCTTCTTGCTTCGGCGGCTGCGCCGCTGAAGTGCAGCCGCCGTCGATGAAGGCAGGTCCCAACCTGACGACCTCGATCTACGGGACCCGATTGGGCATCACCGCCCTCACCTGGTCCCGCAGTTTCCTCGGCCTCACTCTCGACGCCGACCTCCACCTCTCCGGAGAGGATGACGAGGCCCTCCGATTCCGCATCCGGCCGTGGCTCCTCTGGAAGCGGCGGGGGTCCCGGCGATTTCGCCTCAGGGAGCACCCCTGCCACCGCTGCGTGGACTTCGCGTGGGACCTCTCGCGGGCGAGATTTCAGACGGGCGGCCGCGACGGAGGCCGCCCCGAGCCCGCCTCCGGGTTCTTTGTCACTGTGGCGGTCGACGGCGAGATGCTTTTCGTCGCCGGCGACCTCGTCGAGGAAGCGTACAGGAAGAGCAGGGCGCGGAGGCCCAGAGCCCCCTTTTCCAGGCCGGCGGCCTTGACCTCGAGGCGAGAGCACGTGGTGCTGGGGGACCCCGGCGGCCGCAGGTCGTACTGCACGTTGGCGCGTTTTGGGGGCAGAGATCGGGAGATCTCGATCGACCTGGGATCGAAGGAGAGCGAGCCGGAGGCGGGGATGTCTGTGGAAGTCGACGGCGAGAGGGTCCTCCACGTGCGGCGGCTCCAGTGGAAGTTCCGGGGAACGGAGAAGGTCGAGATCGAGGGCGAGGGCGAGAGCTGCGGCCGGATGCAAGTCTCATGGGACCTCCACGACTGGCTCTTCCAGTCCAAGGATGACCCCGCGATGGCCGCCGGCGCATCCGCCACAGTCGTCCCGGCGGCAGCGGAGCGGGGGCGGGCCATCTTCTTGTTCCGCTTCGAGCCGGACGAGGAAGAGGCCCCAAAGCCAGCGGAGGAGCACATCAGGAAGGTGTTCGACGAACAGTCCGAGGGACATTTCTGGAACGGCGTGAGCAAGGGGACGGCCTTAAGAAATTGGAGCGCCAGCAGCAGCAATGGTGCCGACTGCCGTGCCGAGACACTGAACCGCCGCCGACGTCATCACCGCCGGAAGAGCCTCTTGAAGACGAGCTCTTCTTGCTCATCGACCTCGTCAATGTCGTCGGCTAGCAGTTCGACAGTGACGGACTGGGCGAGCCAGGAGGAGGAGGAGCTGCAGAGGCAGGACGGCTTCTCGCTGCTAGTATACATCACGAAGAGTTGAGAATTCAATCGGTAGGCAAACACCACTTGCTCCCTTCTCTTCCTCTACGTAGATTTACCTGTTGAATTGCCAAAATTTGCTTGTATTGACTCATTCTTGCAATTATATATCAAGCAAACAGTAGAATAAATCGTCCGCAGATTGCTTCGTGTGTATAAGATGATGTTACAGTAGTGAATATTTTTGCTCCTTATTCGAGTTTATGTTCAGTCGGTCATGAGATATTGATAATTTAAACAGTAACGTGTTAGGAGTCATTTTATTTTAAGATTGTAAACCTGCTGCTGTCAGCTGCTTTGAATGATTCATATGTATCTTGAGACTTATCCTTCAATTTAGCAAGGCAGGTCTCTTAGACCAAATTGGAGGAGACATATCCAGCTAAGAGTTGATGGAGTTGATGGGGAATGAAGAGTGTCGACCGAGCTATGCATATCTCTTTGCCTTCACTCATCAGGCGACATAAGGGGTCGTTATCTGTTGACGAAGGATTCCCCTTGAAACAAAGACCGAAAATATTCAGATTGCACTTTGCAGGCAAGCTGTTTTGCATTATTTTCAACGGGATCAACCTCTTCTTTATTATTACTATTTTTTTTCTTTGGAAGTTTTTTTATATTGTCTGCTTAGGATTAGACGAGAGGTTGTACCTTCAATTTTCCTATCTATTTTATCAAGTGGTTGGCTAATTTAAAATTTTCTTTATCTTAAAGAATAATAGAAATTAAGATCACTAAGATGACTATCATCTATTTATTCGATCTAAAATGTACGATGAAGTTTAAAGTGAAGTATAATACTTAGACCTATAACCTCAAAGATAGAAAGAGACTTGAGCTGGTGAAATTAGTCTAATATATGCCAATCTAATAGAATACATAATCAATAGAAGAGCATACTAGTAGGAGATAAAAATTATGATCAATCTACTTAAGCTATAGAAGTAGAATATAAATAATCATTTGATATTATTAATATAATTGGACCTCTGCCTTTCTAAAGAAATGGTAGAAAGAGAGTGTAAAATTTGTAATTTTTAGCTTAAGTTACTAATAAAATTAGTTTAAATCAACCAACTCATTATTAGATTTTTTTTACTCATTTCAAATATAGTCATAAGTTATAATTCTAATTGTAATCGTAATGCACACGATTAAAATAATAACGTCTGACCCCTTTATCATTGTATTTTGTTAATGAATTGATATATCAAAAAGGAAAAAAAAACATGGAATACTTTAAAATTTTATATTTTTACATGACAAACGAAAAAAAAAATTATAGCTATTAATTACTTAATACATAATTATCATAATAAAATTATGATAGGTTAAAAGAGAGAACCTGACAGGTGTATATAGATAGATCAATCATTCTTGCAAATGCTGCCATTTTAGACGCCAATAACTTTTTATAGAGTAACATGACATGATTCCTTAATTCACGTTAATTAATTTAGAAATGGACTCCATAGATGCATCATGCATGTGTTCTAGGGGCGTGACATGTACCTTGTTCTTGTGAATGTATATTGTGCCATCCAGAAGCTATAAATATAAAATTTATATACATCTGTAGTATAATAAATTAGAATCAAATCATGTTAACCTCAACACTACTTGCCAACTGCAATAATAACACATTTAAATCTTTTATCCTAATCTCAAAACAATGCATCTAGATTTCACTGTAAAGACTAATGTCATAAGGAATATATGTTTTAAAAATATTAACACAATATTATATTATTACGGTGATTCCACAAACTTATTTAATTTATTTGAAATAAAAGTATCATATCTGAACGGCTAAATAAAAACGATAAATAATTAACTATATATTGTGGGTATATATACACTCAATATTATATATATACCTATATTTAAAAAGTTGTTTATAGATCATTAAAATAACTCGGCTGCAATTCACGGGCCGGAGTCATGTCGCTTGAATCCGAACCGCTAATCCGGTTTATCAACTTGAATCCAAAGCCCGTCTATAGCTCGGCCTCGAATTGGTCTCTGAAAACCCTCGCTAAACCTCGAAGCCAACAGAACTCGGGCGGCCGCCATGGCTCGATTCCTCCGCCCCGCTCGCCGCCTTCTCGGCCTCAGGTCTCTTGCTCCCTCCTCCTCCTCCTCGTCCTTCTCCCCCGCGCCTTCTGTGCTCTCCTCCCGCTCCTACATCTCGGAGATGCATCGTTCCCAGCTGAGGGAGAACCTCCTCCGGATCCTCCGCACTGAGATCACCTACGAGGTCGAGTCCCGGCCCCCCTCCCCGCCTGTGTCCTCGTTCGGGTCCTTCTCCATCGAGGACCGCCCGGGGGATCAGTTGATCCGGCTGCGGCGTACCCACGGCCCGGAGGAGATCAAGATCGACGCCACCATGTTCGACGGCGCCGTGCCCTCCACCCGTTCGGCCGCAGCCGCAGAGGCCGCGGATCCTAGCGAGGCCCGCCTTCATATTAGCCTCTTGGTGGAGGTCTCGAAGGGCGAGGCTTCCGAGCTTGTCCTCCGGTTCCTTTGCTCCGCCTGGGCCGATGACATTGAGATTGACAAGATATTCCCGGTTCACCGGGGGCATGAGGCTCTCAGGCCGTATATGGGTCATCACTTCAAGTAATCGAAATTTCCAGCTTTTTTCTGCTCTTGATCGCTTGGCTTGTTCGTGAAATTGGCTCATTGTGCTCGGGCAGGGAATTGGATGATGAGATGCAGGAAGCTGTACAGCAGTACCTGGAGGAGAGAGGTGTGAATGATGAGCTCGCAGGATTCTTGCATGAGTACATGACGAACAAGGATAGGACAGAGCTGCTCCGGTGGTTGAGGAATATTGAGGCCTATGTCAAGAAAAAGTGAGGACTTGTGTATTTCTATGTCTTTAATTTAGTGTGGTACAATACATTGAGGTCATCTGTCAATTACAATAAAGTAATTGCAGTCAGAAATGTCTTTCTTTAAGTATCAGTCTGTTCTGCAAACTGCAAACTGCAGCAATCTGATTACTTCGATCAAAATCTAAGTATCAGTTTTCAGCTTTGCTTGCTTGATTTTGTTGTTTGAGCTTCTGAGATTATAGTTTAAGTAGTTTCACTAAATGATTTCAATTGTCATCTTTCCATACGATGGTTTTGTAAAGATCATGTCTGCGAAGTTCTAATAGGAGAGCCTAGTGATTTCCTTTGATGTGAGCTGCGACGTAATTTGATTTGAGCTGCTACATAGTAAATTGAAAATTTTCAATTCAGTTACTGGTGAAAATAAATCGGAAACATTCTGTTTGGAGCAACAATATAAACCTAGGATCTCTCTCAGGAGACAATGTAAGCCTAGGAAGACAAAAGCTTGTTAAGATGCATGTATATAATCTTTGCTGCCATAAAAGACTATTCAATTTTGAAACTGAGAGACATTCCAGTAAAGATTTATCTAACATTTAGATTTAGAGACGATGGTCTCCAAGTTTATCCCTAATAAAGGACGATTAATTTAATTATCCAAATAAAAAAAATTAAACGCATCAAAATAAATTTTAGTTTACCGATTTCCATTTATAAACCAGGTTTGAGTCATTAATTTTTTTTTTTGTTTAAAGATCTTGGATGAGACAGTGCTGATGGTAGGTGTCATGGCTCGAGTCATTGGATATTTAACTCTTCATCATGGAACATTCCTTCAAAGTTTCATGCTGTCAAATAAGATGGCCCTTAAATATCCAAAATTTTCCAAACTAGTGTTAATGTCAAACAATTGAAGGACCAAAGTGGCATAGCTAGCAAGATCGATCTAATACAGTGATTTTTTCCACAGCGCAATAATTATGTCTTTACTACATAAGCAAAGTTTAATCTCATAATCATGTAGTAAATAACATCAGATAATGAACATTTAAGATTATTCTCTGTTGATTAATGAATAAATAATACTTAAAAAAAAGAAGCAAATCCAATACAAGTTGACATAGTGGATCTCCGTCTTTGTTATACGTGCAAGTTCCATTAATCCTCAATTAACATCTGGTCCACTGCTGGTACATACCCTGCTCTCTTCATTTTATCATGAAGGTCATGCAGCAATGCGTAAACCTGGTCAGATCCACTGTGATATTTATCACGTACCACAAACACATGAACTCTGTTTCCCACCTCAATCCAGCTGCATCCAGGTTGCTTCTTTAGTCCCTTACCCTTCATGCTTAACCTAATCTTTGCTGCCTCCTTCCACCTACCAGCTGAAGCGTAGATGTTCGATAGCAGCATGTATGATCCAGCATTATCAGGCGCTGCCTCCATGAGCTTTTCAGCTGCTAAATCTCCAATTTTTACATCCCCATGGACATTACAGCCACCAAGAAGTGCCCCCCAAGCAGAGGCTGATAAAGAGCTATTCTGTAAACCCTTGATGAGACTTGCAGCTTCTTGAAGTCGCCCGGCTCGACCACAGAGATCTACTAGGCAGGCATAGTGATCTTCTCGCACCTCAATTGATGGATCCTTCATCATAGACTTGAAAAGATCGAACCCCTCGTCGAACAAACCCGAGTGGCTGCACGCTGAGAGCAGTCCAACGTATGTAACATCGTTAGCTCTGAATCCACAGCAGTGCATCTCTTTAAATAGGCTCAGTGCTTCTTGCCCATGGCCATGATGCGCGTATGCTGCGATCATCCCGTTCCAACATACCAAATCCTTTTGGTCCGAGAGATCAAAAAGTTTTCTTGCGATGCCAATCTCGCCGCACTTGGAGTACATACTCATCAGAGCACAAGTGACGAAAGGATCAAACTGGAAGATGGTTTTGCTAGCAATCTGATGGATTTGCTGCCCTTCAGGGAACGCAGCTAAATTGCTAACAGCAGCTAAAACATTGACGAATGTTCCTTGGTTCGGCTTAACTCCTTCCGTCAACATCTCCATGAACATCTTCAAAGCGACCTCATTCTGCTCATCTTCAACGTATCCTGTCATCATGGTAGTCCAAGTGACCACGTTTTTTTCATACATTTCATCAAATAAATCTCGCGCCTTCCTCAGATCATTGTTTTGTATAAACCCTGTGATCATAGTGTTCCAGGACACTATATCTCTCTCAGGCATTTTGACAAACAGCTCAAGAGCTTCTTCAAGCCTTTCATTTTGGGCATAACCGGATACCATTGCGTTCCAGGAAACAACATTTCTTTCCGGCATTCTATCAAAAACAGTACGAGCCTCGTCAACCCTCCCATTCTGGGACAAGCCTGCCACCATCGATGTCCATGATATCACATCCCTCTGCGGCATTTCTTCAAACAGCTGGTAAGCTTCGCGGATCCGGCCAGATTGAGCCAGGGCAGTCAATATTGTGTTCCAAGACACGACATTCCGCTCCCGCATCCTTTGAAAAAGCTCGTAAGCCTCATCGACCAGGCCATTCTCGGCGTACCCAATGACCATGGTGTTCCAAGAGATCACATTTTTCTCAGGCATTCGTTTGAAGAGCTCCTCAGCTTCCCTGATACGCTTCGAGCGGATATAGCCCGAGAGCAAGGCGGTCCAGGTTACGACGTTCTTCTCGGCATCAGGGCGTTCAAAGAGCGCTCGCGCTTCGTGGAGCATGCCGCATCTTATGTAGCTGGAGATCATAACAGTCCAGGAGATGACGTCCTTGTGAGGCGTTTCGTCGAACAACTGCCGGGCATCAGCAATCTTACCCTGACGACTAAGTCTGGTAATGGCGTAATTGGTTCGGGCGACGACGGGGTCGGTGCTTCGGTCCGGACGCGAGATGGGGATCACCGAGAGGCGCTGAGTAGAGGGAGAGTGGAGAAGCGAGCAGTGACGACCGGAGGAGACGCAGCGGCAAGCGGAGGCGGCAGAGAAGAGAAATTTCCTGGTTCGAACGAAAGCCATGGCATGCCATCGGGGTGTCGCGTTGCGTGCTATGAACAGGAGGATCAAAATCGCAAGTCATATGACATAGTAAACGGGTTTTGAAACCGACCCAGTAAGTAAACCTTCTCTTCTTACAAAACTGGCGTCTCCCGGGTCCGGTGAACGGGTTTTGAGACCCGATCCGGTAGACGAATTCTCTCTTCAACCCTTAAAAAAAACCGCCGTCTCCGAAGCCCGAACATTAAACCCTTCGCCTGCAGCCCCCTCGCTACTCCGGTGCCTCTTACTCTGCCTTCACCGTTAATCTCGCTTCTTCTTCCCTGCACCGCAGCGGAGTTTAGCTGAGGAATTCCAAGCCCCCCTGAGGCGTTTCCTGGAGGGAGGCACCCGGAAAAATGCCGGGGATGGAGGCGGCAGCGCAGCAGCAGCCGAAGCGCGTGCCTCATCTGCCGTGGATGAGAAGCCCGGTGGATATCAACCAATTTGAGGAGCGTCCTCTCGGCAGCTTGCCCTGTATCGATCCGAGGTTCTTGTTCCTGGAAGCCTTTCTCGTGCTTGTTTTCTCTTCAAGTTGTTTGCATCTTCGGTCCTAGATAGGAGGAATTTATCCGATTATCTCGAGTGCAAAGCTTGTGATTTTTGTAGGATATAGTAAATAATAAAAATCAAGTATAAGATTTTGGAAGGTCAATGTATCTGATTAAAAATTTGTAATTAGTAGAAGTGGAACATAAATTGAAAGAAGGGAATCCTTCTAGTGCTGAATGACATCCTATAGAATTTATCTCTGTTTTAGTATCAGAAGCTTAATTCGTGGTAAGTCGGTGCTTTTGCCAAAAAGCATCTCATTTAGGAAGATTGGCAACTAGTCTAGAAGATATTATTCTTCTAGTCCTTGATTCACCACCAATGTCGGACTTTGTAGTTTGCTCGATTCATATCACAATGGATTTTCAATTTTGGGGTAGCTTGCATCAAAGGGTATGAATGAGTGGTTATGTTCTATTTCAGGTACTGTTCTACCGTCCCCATTGATCAATTTGTATCTAATAATGGTACCTCAGGGGGAAAATTGTGGAATTTTTATCACTAGCTAATAGTTCTTTTAATTTCTAACTAACATGATTTATAGCAAGGTTTGATACTAGTACCTGTCCATACTGTACATATATGGTCAAGAGAACTAGTTACTTCAAGGGGGATGCCCGTTCTAATATTTCATCAAGCAGACAAGTTTAATAGCCCAAAGGCAACCTACAAAATTTGTACTTCACCCTTATTGCAGTCTTGGGCAGTTGAACCACTCTTTCTTATTTTATACACTATTGATAACTGGTGGACACATTTTCCTTTTGTAACACATTAGAATTCCATTAAAAAGTTCTTATGGTTTCTGAAAAAACATGTCTTTCTTTTAAGTTTGTCGAGCATAGCAAGAGTCTCCTTATCCTGAATAACATCTAAATTTTGCATAATATGGTTTCTAAATATGATCCTAATTTTATTGTCTTATTTTATTTCTAGATTGGGAGAGGCTTTGAAGAAATTGGGGATACAATCACTATTTCCTGTACAAGTAGCAGTGTGGCAAGAGACAATTGGACCTGGTGCTTTCGAACGAGACATTTGTGTAAACTCTCCAACAGGGAGTGGCAAGACTCTTGCTTATGCTTTACCAATTGTACAAGCACTTTCAAAGCGGAATGTGAGATGCCTGCGGGCATTAGTAGTTTTGCCTACTCGGGATTTGGCTTTGCAGGCATGTGATGAACTCCTTACATTGTTTAGCATTGAGATTCTGTCACACTTAAACCTCTATTGATTTGTTTGCCATGAGAGATGTTGCAAAATCAATCATAGAAGTAAAAAAAAATTCCTAATATGAGATCATGGGATTAGACTTTTCAAGTAGCACGAGTTATGAGTATTAAAGATCTTGAATTTTTATCTATGAAACCCTTTACATTCATACTGAAAAAAATACAATATGCTAGTTGCTTTTGTACGCATTTAAAAATGATATATTCCACTTCTTGGTGATAACAGGTGATTTATGATCGGCATGCAAATCCTGAATATATATCTATTGATATTTTTCATATATTATGGAACTATTTAAAGTACAGAGAATAAGGATCAATTGTTCTTGAAAATCTTTTCCATTTCGAGTATGGGCATTAAGCAAAAAGAGTTGGCAAAGAACACGTTAACCTTACTATCCTTTCAAGATCAACAATGGGTTGACTCATGGTAGCTCTTTAGTAAATTATGTTTTAGTTATCTACATAATATTTTGTTTATAGTGGAACTTTTTTCTGTGCAGAATCTACAAAGAACTCTGCTGACGTTTGATATTTATCTTAAATATCTCAGTTTCGAGAGATGATGGGCTATCAGATTATGCATAATATTTCTCAATTACCAAATATTTGATATTTATTGATGTTCATTGTAATGATTCTATACTGGTTGTTTGGATGTCCATGGAATGCATCTGCCTTACTCAGCAGTGCTCCAATGTTTTATGAGTTTGGACTATTTTTTCCACATATCTCTTCATTTGATGGATTCACTTGTCTTGTGGCTAGGTCAAAGATGTGTTTTCTTCCATAGCACCTGCAGTTGGTTTACGTGTCGGCATAGCAATTGGTCAGTCATCAATTGAAGATGAAAGACTGGAGCTTATCAAAAGACCTAAGCTTGGGTTGCGATCCCCCTTTGATCCAGAGGATCCACAAATGGATCTACAAACTGCAGTTGACATATTGGTTGCTACACCAGGAAGACTAATGGATCATATAAACATGACCAAGGGTTTTAGTCTAGAGCATCTTTGTTACCTGGTAATTGAACAAATAAATATACATGGATAGAATTCCTTTTGCTGTTATTTATTTTTTTGCCATCATTTTTTAAAACTTCTGACAACTATTTTGTGAAAATTCTTTTAGTGTGTTCCATCATCATTTTGCCATGTATGATCTTAGTCTATTGTAAATCGTAAGTTCAGTTAGGTTCCATTAGGCCTCCAATGTGCGATCCTCTATCTTTGAGGCTATGAGCATTTGTCCTTTTTGACTAATGATAACTTTGGAGCTATGAGAATTTTTATAGCTGACCATGGTATTTTCCTATGAATCATGTCATTTGAAATCCGAATTAGGCATTGACTTTTTATAATCCTTCAGGTGTCATTATACAAGTCTTATGCTTATGTTCCAAGTTTGGGAGTACACATGGGTGCATTGTAACTATTGTTGCTAAATATATCAATGTTTAATATGTATGTTATAGTAGACAATTTTTGTTTTTGATTGCACTCTGACTTTAGCTTCAGTACTTGTCTGGGAATATCATCTGAATTTATATGAGAGCTCATTTTTCTGTGAATTTTGCCTGTATTGGCACTTCTAAAATTGTTGCTTCCTGGAAGTGAACACAATTTTTTTAAAGAGACGCACTGTTGGGTGAAAATAAAAATCATATGCCAGCCAATTTATGCTTGTAGTTTATACACTTATCAGGTACATGTGTTGCATGATTATCCAGTAAGTGCGATTAGAGGTTTCAAACTAAATATTATGAGATTCCAATCTACTACTCATTATCTATGTGGAAATTTTACTGATGATTCAACCTATTGACTCTTCAGGTCGTTGATGAAACTGATAGATTATTGAGGGAAGCATATCAGTCCTGGTTGCCAACTGTGATTCAACGTACTCAATTTAATTATCAAACTGGTCATGCAATAAGCGTTCCTGCTACTCCTGGTTCAATAACTACCCTTAGAAGATGGTATTTCCATGTAACTCTCACCTAGGCTTTATATTTGAGCAATATCATGGTAGACATGTTCCACACAATAGGGCGAATAATATATCTTCCATAAAGGAAGCTGTTCACCTATTGGAGGAATATATTGGTTCAACCGACATTTTAAGCTGGTTTATTAGCAAAGTTTTTTTTTTCATTGTTTTGCTTACATTAATTTTCTATTGTTTATGCAGTGGTGTTGAGAGGGGCTTTAAAGGTAAAATTTACCCAAGGCTTGTAAAGATGATTTTATCTGCTACGCTGACTCAAGATCCTAGCAAGATTTCTCAGCTTGATTTGCATCATCCCTTATTGTTGACTAGTGGTGCAAGGCGCTACAAGCTACCTGAAGGATTGGAATCACTAAAGCTGGTATATATATTTTAAAACTTGTGTTTCTGCAGATGGATTATTGTACTCCATATTCAGCTGTGAAATTTAAATGATGGCAACTTGAGAATTTTTTATTCTGTATAGTGATTTTCTGTTATGTTTGACACTGAAAATTTTGGCAGATTCTTCAGTTGCATTTTCCTCAAGCAATAGATAATATATTATAGATTTTTTGAGTAAGTGTTGTCTTCTTTGGGTTGTGAATATTTGTAGGTTTGCGGATCAAAACTAAAACCAGTCTATTTAGTTGCACTTTTGCAAAGCTTGGGAGGAGAGAAGTCAATAGTTTTTACATCGTCTGTCGAGTCGACTTACAGACTTAGCACTTTGCTAAAATTTTTTGGTGAATTACCGTTCAAAATCAGTGAATATTCACGACGTCAGCACCAATCTCTACGGAGGTAAATATCAAACATTTGTCTTAGTAAACCATGTTGAGTTTGTCGGTGATGGAATAATTTTTTTGCAGCAAGAAACTGAAGGCCTTTAAGGAAGGAAAAACTCAAGTTCTTATTGCTACAGATGCAATGACTCGAGGAATGGATGTTCAGGGTATTAGAAATGTTATAAATTATGATATGCCAACTTATGTCAAGACATATATTCATCGAGCAGGTCGAACTGCAAGAGCAGGTCAGACAGGCCGTTGCTTTACATTACTGAGGAAAAATGAGGTAATAAAATCTATTATTACACGTTAAATTCTTCAAGAATCAATCCTGAAAAGTTCCCTGCAATCCGCACAACATTACTTTCTAGTCATCCACATATCTGAGATGAATTTGTCATAGTCTCTTTTCCTGTATCGTTGATATATGTGCACTAATATGCTTGATTTGATTGATGAAACAAATATAGTTATACTTTTATTGATAGGCACTCTGGCTTTTGGTAGTAATGAAAAATCAGAATTGGTTTCTTTAATGCCGCAGTGCCCTAAATGTCCTAAATGCTCCTAATGTGCTAAAACCCCCTGTGGCCTAAATCCTTATGCCCTAAATGCTCCTATATCCTAAATACCGATGCTCTAAATGCCTCTACGGCCTCGAATCGAGCTTGATGCATTTGTCTTGTGCATCGAAACACTCACTGAGATAACATGTATTATGAGGTAGAGGTTAGCAGTGTGCTTAAGTTTAATAAGGGTTCCCTATGCCCTAAATGTCCTTGTGCTCCGAATGCTTTCTGTGTTCTTATGACAACTCTTACTGCGTTTTATGATTCAGGTTAAACATTTCAACAAGATGCTGGAGAAGGCTGAGAATAGTCCATGTAGTTTTCACTCTTTACCTACAGATTCTATAGAAAGCCTTCGATCTCTTTATTCCTCTGGTAGGTTCATTACCTCATATCATCCGTGCCTTGGAGAATGATAGTCATACACAGATATCTAATATATTATTTTATGTCACAAATAAGCCCTGGAGAAGCTGAAAGAGCGCGAGGAGTCCAAAAGAGAAAAAAAGTCCAGTATCGGTTCTAGATCATCTAGGACGGGTAAGAGAAAGAAAAGTGAAGCTGAAGAGGGGTAATGCATTTTCAAGGTGGAGATCCTCATATTGTTGTGCGATAATTGTAATACATAACATGGTCGTCTGATTTCACAGATTATAGACCTTGTGCTACACCTGTAAGCCTCTTTTTCCTACTTTCAGACCAAGTCATTTGGATTTATTCTTGTTCAAATTCTGTTGATCTTTCGGAGATTACGTAGATGAACGCAACCAGTTCTTCATGCTACCTAGATCAGTATAAGTTAATCAGTCCAAGGTAAATGAGCCCGATAGCATGACTTGATGAGAATCTTAGAAATCAACAAAGGGGAACTTATCAGCATCTTCCAACAATAATTTAAAAAAAGAGGGACTACAAAGGGTGGGCCTGATGAGCGACTCGCCATAATACGGAAGCCACAGATTGCTGGTCCTTGCAATCTTGTGGCTCAAGCGAGATCCTCCTCCATCTGCCCTAAAAAAATCCAAAGGCCACCCCCTCCCTCTCCAACAACCACCCTGGGGTTGTGGTGGCAAGTGAGCTCGTCGTCGTCATCATCATCAGCTCGCCATCAATTTCACGTGGTTGATCTAAAAAGACCCTCTTAAATCCTCCTCAGACACACTGCTCAGTGTGCGAGGGGTGTGCGTGGGGTTCGCTCCCTCTCCCTCGCACACTCACACAGTAAATCAAACGCCCAGCCACCACCTCCGCTTCCATGGAAGATTGCGACGTGATGGTGGTGGAAGGGAAAGAAAGAAAACTCATCGCCTGGTTGTTATAAAAAGCCAAGCCGGTAGATGAGAAATGAATGACAGGCTGAGCATGTGGGCGGATCGACCAATACATCCTGCTTGGTTTCCACGATGATCTTTATTAGGTCTACGATTCATTTTTCTAGAAGAAACAATGCATGGAACTGGGAGTATCTGATGCCTGTTCATGCGTATATACTCTTCCATCGAGTTGCAGTGAGCAGCAAGCAAAGTAAATTGTGGTACATCTCAACGACGCCAATTAACGATGGGATCATTTGATTCGTTCCGTCCCTCAACCGTTCATCATTCATTAATTTGGTGGGTGCGAACTCAACCTCCCTTCATCCTCCTCTCAACCATTCCTGCTGCCCCTGCAGCCAAACCATGTTACATAGTTGTTATCGCCAGCCTCCTCCACCGTCACTCCATATGCAAACTGCAACTACAAGTCTGCAACCGCATTCATTGTGCTGGCCTACCCAGCCCTCATTAATTCACGTCGTCGTATCTACTTTTCAATATTTCTTTATATCGTTTATATATATATACATGCACACACACGTGTACATTTATATTACGTATCTTTTTATATATATAAAAAAGTTATCAATAGTGAAGGAAGAGCATCCTTTTTCTAAATCATAAAGCGTCGGAAGCCGTTAATTAACCACCCAACCAGTTAACGGAGCGGAGGGTCGGCGTCGACGTCGCTTCACCCGTTTGACGGCGATCATTCCCGCCATAAAATGGTGGGGGGACTCTTGAGCTCCGAGGGACCCGCGCGGAGCGCGCCCTCGTTGTCGTCTACCGGGCAGCCACCAGCGTCCACTTCTACTCCATGCTCCACGGATGGTCGACGGGAGCCGCGCCCCACCTCGCCCTCTGCGGGGTGTGGCCCTCGTTGCCCCTACTTAAGAGGCCCCATCTCCCGGCCTTCCCCTCTTCCCCTGCTCCTCGCCCCCCCACCACCCCTCCTCCTCCTCCTCCTCCTCCTCTCAAGCTCCTGTGCTCCTCCGCCCGGACGACGCTGCTGACCTGGGTGGTGGAAGAAGAGGTGGTGGCCGGGAAGAAGGCGGCGATCGGCTGCGCGGAGGCGATGGCTGGGATGGGCGCGTTTAAGGATATTATTGAGGGCGAGGTCTACAGGTACTACGCCGACGGGGAGTGGAAGACATCCGCCTCCGGCAAGTCCGTTGCCATCGTTAATCCCACCACTCGGAAGACCCAGTATAGGGTTCAAGGTTTACTTTTTGCCTCAAAGTTTGATGGATTTGAGTTGAAATTTTATCAATTTGTAGATTAGCTGTTTGGACTGGTAGATTGGGTTTTTCTGTTAGCTAAAGATTCGGAAATATGAAAACTTTAACAAGTTTTCCTCCAAAAGAAATCCAGTTTACTCGAACTTTTTTTTTCCTTTCCAAATATTTGATCTATCCCTGCATTTTTGCTGCATCAACTCCTGATAGATCTTTTTAACATAAAAATTAAAGAATAAGGATTAAGTATAGTCTTTTTAACGAACTCTTCTCTTCCTTCTATTTGGAGCAGCGTGCACGCAGGAGGAGGTGAACAAGGTGATGGAGGCTGCAAAGGTAGCGCAGAAGCAGTGGGCACGAACGCCGCTTTGGAAGCGGGCGGAGCTCCTGCACAAAGCAGCAGCGATCCTCAAGGAGCACAAGGACCCCATTGCCGAGTGCCTTGTCAAGGAGATTGCCAAGCCTGCTAAGGATGCTGTTACAGAAGTAATCCTGCTTTGATCCTTCCTCAATGCCATTTTTAAATTAAATTGTTTCCTGAGATCAGTAGCACTCAAGCGCTGTACATTTTGCAGGTTGTAAGGTCTGGGGATTTGATATCATACACTGCAGAGGAAGGAGTTAGATTACTTGGAGAGGGAAAGCTACTGGTCTCAGATAGCTTTCCTGGTAATGAGCGCACCAAGTACTGTCTTACTTCCAAGGTATTTTTTTTTAATAGAAAAAACTCGATGCATTTTTAGATTGAACAGATAAGAAACAATTAAGAAAAAAGGTATAACATAAGTAAATTTGACCAGAATTAGGATGTGAGGAGACATGCAGATAAAAGAAAAGGATGTCTTTCTTTTTCCGAAACAACACGATGAACAATTTGGTATCTTGGCCTTTGTGATTTGTGAGGCTGAATACACACACACACACACACACACACACACACACACACATACATACATATATATGCATATTCAACTTGTGTTTTGTTATTCCAGCTTCATTATAGTTGTTCAAAATTTTTCTCTAAATTGAAACATCAAGAAAAATTTGGTTGCAGTTGTAGCTGCACTTAGGGAATGCCCGATTTTTGTTTCTTGATAGCTTTCATCAAATCTTTTCTTGAGCTTTTTGTACATCATGGTTCAGGATGTCTTATCCAAAAACATAAGTCTTCCACATCTTGGGATACTCTGTTTTTTGAACCTTTTCCAAGCATCAACTGAAATAAGAAACGCACAAAAATCTATCAAGATCACATTCTGAACTTGATTTGTTTTGGTTACAGATTCCTCTTGGTGTTGTCCTAGCCATCCCTCCCTTCAATTATCCAGTAAACTTAGCAGTCTCAAAAATAGGCCCCGCTCTGATTGCCGGCAATGCCCTGGTTCTCAAGCCTCCCACTCAGGTATGTAAACTAGATCTACCAAATTAGGAACACCTGACCTAGCAAATCTTAAGAAGCAACTCTTATGCATTAATTCATCGCAGGGTGCAGTGGCTGCCCTTCACATGGTACACTGCTTTCACCTTGCTGGCTTCCCAAAGGGCCTTATAAGCTGTGTCACTGGCAAAGGATCTGAGATAGGTGACTTCCTAACAATGCACCCTGGTGTCAACTGCATAAGGTAATTAAACAGGGCCCAATTTTGATACACTAATCAGTATCCATCAATTAAACTTCTACGCTTGCCGTTGCAGCTTTACTGGAGGTGATACAGGGATTACCATTTCAAAGAAAGCCGGAATGATCCCTTTGCAGATGGAACTTGGTGGAAAGGATGCTTGCATTGTGCTTGAGGACGCTGACCTTGACCTGGTGGCTGCAAATATAGTGAAAGGAGGTTTCTCTTACAGGTAAGGATCCTAATATATCGTCCATTGTTGACTAATTAAAAATATCTACAAGGCAGGTGTTTGGTTGCATGTATTCAGAAATGCACACAATATATTAGGCCTTTAGCGTTTAGAATTAACTCGTTTTTGATGCTTGCATGTATAACTGTAACCAATCATCTGTAAGCAAGTGATATATTTGTCGCAATTACACTTTTAAAATGTTTTCGACAGTGGCCAAAGGTGCACTGCTGTGAAGGTGGTCTTGGTCATGGAATCTGTAGCTGATGCCATCGTCGAGAAGGTGAAGGCGAAAATGGCGAAACTGACTGTTGGGCCACCGGAGGAAGACTGTGACATCACCCCGGTGGTGTCGGAATCTTCTGCAAACTTCATAGAGGGTCTGGTGAAGGATGCCAAGGAGAAGAAAGCCACGTTTTGCCAGGAGTACAGAAGGGAAGGGAACCTCATTTGGCCATTGCTGCTGGATCACGTCCGACCTGACATGAGGATTGCTTGGGAGGAGCCCTTCGGACCAGTCTTGCCTGTGATCAGGATCAGCTCTATTGAGGAAGGCATCCACCACTGCAACGCAAGCAACTTTGGACTCCAGGTACGCTGTTGATTCAAACTTGGGAACCCCCTGAGAAGGGTGAAGATTTACATTACCAAACGATGCAACATAAACACATCTCCTTCCATGCCATCCTTCTCCATTATCAACAGGGCTGCATCTTCACAAGAGACATCAACAAGGCGATAATGATAAGCGACGCGATGGAGTCTGGAACGATTCAGATCAATTCAGCACCAGCTCGAGGGCCCGACCATTTCCCTTTCCAGGTAATCAGTGATCTTGAATTCCATGTGGATCATGAGATATATATGTATACGCTTGAATTCCTTGAACTTGCTGTGGCATTTTTGCTGAATCTGATTTTTTCTGTATGTCTCTGCTGGTTTAGGGCTTGAAAGACAGCGGCATTGGTTCCCAAGGGATCACCAACAGCATCAACATGATGACAAAGATAAAGAGCACTGTCATCAACCTGCCATCCCCATCTTACACAATGGGTTAAGAGTACCGGTCTAGAAAGATTAATTAAGTCCAGTGGTTAAGAAGACTATATGCTATTATTGTATAAGTTCAGTTTTATTTTACATTGGTTTACAGCTGAATAAAAATGAATATGAGATAGATAGTATATTTTGTCATCTCATTAAATAAGCTTGATCTCTGTGTTCCACATTACACCAAGAAAAAAAAAGGATATGGCTACGTTTAGAAAAGAGAAGTTGTACTGTATTCAGAAGTGGAAATTCCTTCGGTATGTACGCTCAGGACAATCCTTTTTCTTCAAACTTTTAAACTGGAGAATATTTCGGATGAAGCGTGTGACCCTGCAATTTTTATATAGTAGCACTTGTGATCTAATCGTTAAGTAGGTGGAGACCTGAATTCGTTTTTCTACTGCCTCGAATTAATGGCACAGCAAGATGGGCAGATGAGTGCCGGTCGTGTTCCTCCACGGACCATGGCCATCATGTGATTTGAGCTACGTAGAAGTCATGCGGTGTAATGTAAAATCGTGGCGTCTCGGGAGGGTTCTTTGTTTCCAGTAAATGAATTTTAGTTCTATTTTCCCGAGTTTTGACTTGTTGACTTCTGAGATGGAAATTTGGAATCCGAAGGAGACTAAATGGAGACTCATCCCCTCCGGCTTCACATCACGCAGAATAAGGGGGCTTCGTAGATTTAGCCTGTCTGAAGGTGGCATTTCTTCTTCTTTCTTCCTCTCCTCTAGAAAGCCCCTCCTTTGAGCTATCCATACTTAAAAGCACATGCGTGGAGGATGCATCTCCCTCCAAGTTCCAAGTTTGCACCCCCGTTCTCTCCCTCCGCCGTAAACTGATGGCTGCAGGGATCCAAACGCTCTTGCTGATTCTGAGCACTTACGCTGCCTCCTCCTGCTGCCTCGCGGCGGGCGTCGTCAGAAGCAGAGAAGGCGAAAGGCTCGCTCTCCTCGCCGTTAAGTCCGACATGTACGACCCGGGCGGCGACTGGTTCACCTCTTGGGTCGGCGAAGACTGCTGCGGCGGGTGGAGAGGAGTCGCCTGCGACAACGGCACTGGTCATGTCGTCGAGCTCCACCTCCGCTATCATTACGCTGAAGACGGCCCGGCGAAGGGAGCCAGTAGGTTAAACCCATCACTGTTCGAGCTGAGGCATCTCAAGTACTTGGACTTGAGCATGAACAACTTCTCCGGCGCCGATGTGCCCAAAATGATTTCTTCTCTCTCTCGGTTGGAGCATCTTGACCTGTCCAACGCGGGGCTCGGTGGAGTGATCCCCCCCGAGCTGGGGAACCTCTCCCGCCTGCGCCACCTCGACCTCGACGGTTCATCGTCTTCCGGCGAGCTTCGAGCTGATGACCTCGGCTGGCTCTCCGGCCTTGCTTTTCTGGAGCATCTCGACGTCAGCTTCGTCGACCTCTCTCGAGCGACCCACTGGCTTCACCAAATCAATTCCGTCCCCACTCTCCGAGTGCTGCGGATGGGGTCGTCAAATCTCCCGCCCGTTCCATCTTCCCCGAGCTCTTTTAATCTCACTGCCGTCACCACGCTCGATCTCTCTTACTACCAGAGCTTCACTGGCTCCATGCTAGCGTGGCTGTCGAATGCCAGCCGCACCCTTCGGCACCTCGATCTCCCCGGCTGCAGGGGCCTCGATGTCGGGCCACTGCAGGGTTCCATCGGAGCTCTCGGCAGGTTGGAGGAGTTCGATTTGTCGTTCAGCCACATCAGTGGAGAAATCTACGGAGTCCTGTTGAACCTAAGCAGGAGCTTGAGGTATCTGGATTTGAGCTACAACTCGATGTTTGGCGGCATGCCGCCGACCTTTTGGAGGCTTCCTCACCTGGAGTACCTGTCACTCGACGAGAACGACGTGTCCGGACACATTCCGGAGACAGTGGCGAACCTGACGAGCCTCCGACATTTAAGCATGGATTTCACTCAGATATCAGGCCAGATCCCGAACGCCATGGGAGGTCTTGCCCGCTTAGAGTTCTTGAACCTTCACCACAGCCACATCGTCGGAGAGATTCCACCCAACATGGGGAACCTCACAAACCTGATCTTCTTGGATCTGTCCGTGAACAACATTTCCGGCCGGATACCGGCGGCTCTTGGTAATCTCCTCCAGTTGATGGACTTACACCTCTTCAGTAACATTATCAGTGGCCAACTCCCTGAATCTATAGGGAGTCTTCAAAACCTGCAGGGTTTAGATATGCACAATAACTCTGTTACTGGGCACATTCCAGAGAGCGTTGGCAGGCTCCGCAATTTGCAAGTTTTGATCATGTCAAACAATCAGCTGACCGGGCCGATACCGAGGAGTGTTGGTGATCTGTGCAACTTGGAGGTGCTCGACTTATCCTACAATAATAATATCGATGGAGAGATAGCAGATGTGATCCATAGTCTCTCTAATTGCGCTCGAGGAGCGCGAATCCGGTCGTTGCATGTTGAGGGCAACAAGTTGAGTGGGGTGATCCCTTCGAGTATGGGGCACTTATCTCAGCTGCAGGAGCTCTTCCTCTCGTCAAACTCGCTGCAAGGCGAAGTCACCAGAGCCCACTTTTCCAGACTCGCAAACTTGAGATTTTTGAATATATCCCACAACTCCTTGAATGTGATTCTGCCCAAGGATTGGGTTCCTCCTTTCAGTGCCTACTGGATCGTCATGAGCTTTTGTCATCTTGGGGAGGAGTTTCCTGACTGGATTCAGACCCAGACCAGTTTGGAACGCCTGTATCTTGCCAGAGTTGGACTAACCGGAAATCTCCCGGCTTGGTTTTCTGGTTTCATACTGGAAGTCTTGCTTGATGATCTCGACTTGAGCTCGAACAACTTGAGCGGCCCATTACCTTCTCTCCGAGGGCTAATGGATCTCTCGAACAACTCCTTTGTCGGCCCTATTCTGCTGACCTCTGCGAACGCCGTGGATCTTCGGATCTTAATTTTGTCTGATAACCATATCAATGGTAGTATTCCGTCCCTGTTCTGCAGTCTTTCGTCCCTCAGAGTCCTCGACCTGTCTCACAATCACTTATCCGGTGAAATCCCGGAATGCGACGGCGGCGCACTGCCGACCTCTCTACAGTCTCTGCACTTGAACAACAACCAGCTCTCTGGGAGGTTTCCTTCTTTCTTGAAGTATTGCAGGGAGCTGGTGGCTCTCGATATTGGCGAGAACAGATTACAGGGGGAAATACCAGCGTGGATAGGAAGAAGCCTCACGTCGCTGAAGATTATTCGGCTGAGCTCAAACTTTTTCCTCGGAACGATCCCCGCGAGCATGACCGAGCTCACTTCTCTTCAGATCCTGGATCTTTCATCCAACAGTCTCGTCGGTGGCATACCTTCGTCTCTCGGGCATCTACGCGCGATGGCTGCGTCGCGAAGTGATGCAACATTGTTGATTCTTGATGTCCCTCCTTACCTTCGAGGCTGCCCATCCTACTCCTACTGCTGGAGCGACAACTTCTACGGCGACAGCATCTCGATCACAGCAAAAGGATCGACCCACCAGTACTCGACCATTCTCTCGCTCATGATAAGCATCGATCTCTCGAACAACAATCTTTCTGGGGAGATCCCGCCGGAGCTCACCGAGCTCGTCGGACTGCGCTTCCTGAGCTTCTCCAAGAACCGTTTGACGGGAAGGATTCCGGAAAGAATCGGCGCCATGACGGAGCTGGAATCACTTGATTTGTCGATGAACGAGCTCACAGGAGAGATTCCTTCAAGCTTGTCCGCTCTGTACTTCCTGAGCCACATGAATCTCTCTTACAACAACCTGTCAGGGAGAATCCCGACGGGGAATCAACTGTCGACGTTCGATGATCCCTCTATCTACGTCGGTAATGCGGACCTCTGTGGCGCACCGCTGCCGGCGTGCCTTGTTGACTCGGATGAGGGAGATGGAGACGGCGAGGACAAGCTGGGGACGATATTGAATTATACTTTTGCTGTCGTCGGATTTGTGGTTGGCTTCTGGGCATCCGTTGGCTTTATGATCGTGAAACATTCCATGAGAATTGCTCTATTCCGATCGATAGACAAGACCTGCGACTGGATATATGTGCAGTGGGCAGTAAAGTTGGCAAAACTCAAGTCCAAATTGCAATTGCAAAACAGTCGCTTAAATTGTCGCTGAAACTGAAAGAATGGAAGTGGCCATCACTTATACTTTATATTAATTACTCCTTACCGAGCAATTAAGCGACTGAAAGTAAGAGAGCATGTATGTAATGCTGTAAACGTATCAGCATTGGAGCGAGATTAATTGATCGTGAGAGAGCATTCATGTTACAGGATAAAACGGATGGGAGAGCATTCTGGGTTCGTCAGGCGTCCTACATTATTAGTTACTCTCACTGTTTTTTTTTAAAAAAGAAAAATTAGCTTGATGCAATTCCAAGAAAAAAAAGCAAAGACGACTTTTTTTTTGGGTTCCTCTTATTAGTAGATTAAGAAGGAGAAAAAAAATCTTCCCCGGCTCATTCCAAAATCCAAATAAGCCATTTCTTTGGAGCTGAGAGATCACGGGTGGGAAGGGCCGTCCCTGGCGGCGCCATCGGCTGTGCCGTTGGCCGTGGCGGACTGCACGGTCAGAGCGGACGCGCTGGGCGACGTTGGAGACTCAGCGGCTGCAGCGGCAGCGGCGGTGGCGTTGGGAGGTAGGGTCGGGATGAGACCATCGAGCGAGGGACGGCAGGCGGCGGAGGAGATTGCGGAGGCGAGGGAGATGGGCATCAGGCAGAGGCCCTTGCCCTGGAGGTACTGCATCGCGGAGCCCATGTCCTCCTCCATCATCTTCGCCACCCGGTGCTCGGCCACCGTCAGATGGTCGTTGCTTTTGCCCGGAGCGCCCTTGCTCGCTGCACGTCCGCTCGGAGCCTGAAAGCAGTTAAAGTATTGTTTCCAGTATACCATTCTTGCCGCTGAATTGAAACGATGAAGAAAGAAATATATACGACGATTCTAATTACGTCAGCGGAGATATCAGCGACGAGAGGGGAGATCGCCGCCGCTCCGCCTAACCTGCTCATGCTCAGAACCTGATGCAACACAAATGTTAAGATCAGAGAGAGAAACATGATGCGGGAATGCTAACTCAAGCTGACTGTATATATATATACATATACCTTGACTTGGAGCTGGAGGAACTTAACGTAGTCGATGATCTCATCAAGCATCGAAGCCTTGTCCGTCTGCCGTTTCCCCATAAATACAATTAATTCATTGTTGTTTTAACAAGTGAATGACAATACATGGAATAAGCCACAAATATTAATTAAACTAAGAGTGCTGTGTAGTTGACGCTTGTTATAAGCAGGGATGCGATACGCATTGCATTTATTCCAATTTAATATCGAGTCCAGTCATCGTGACGCCCACTAACAACACTCCCACTCCCTCGCACGTCGATGGAGCATCCATCCTTGTGTAAGTAAATAAAAGAAATAATTTATTTTCTTAATCTTATGCAAAAAGAGCAACCTGTTTCTGTGTGCTCTGTTGAAGTTGTTTTTTTTTTCTTTTTCTTTTGCGTGCGCGAATCCTAAAGCTGTCGTGCATGGTATTATGTAATATGTATGCTAAACAGAGAAACCCTTCTTCTATGTAAACGTCGTTACTGGTTCAGTCAGAGCATTCGAAGGTGTAATTAGACTCATAATTTTTTTCAAGCAAATTAGCAAAATTTCTGAAAAAAGTAATGGAGGAAACCAGAAAAAAAAAAACCTTGTTTGCGTTGGGCACCAATTCCTGCAGTGCTTTCATCCTCTCTGCAATCCTCTCCCTTCGAAGCTGCAAAGAACAAGACACAGACAACGAAGATGGACCCAAGTTGGAGCATCATTTGATTCTTTTGTGACGGAAAGCATTCATTTCCCAAGCCCCCCGAATTCGTTAAAACAGTACGTCGATTTATAACAACAACAAAAAAAGCAGCACGGAATTAGCAAACAGGGAAAAGGAACGAAGCTAAAGCTAAAGCTTACTCTTTCGGCAATGCTGTGGGGATCCGTTGCCTGTCCTCTCCGTGCCCTCACCCTCTGCTTCGGCGGTGGCGTGGGACCACCGGACGTCGCCGACGCCGAGGCGCCCTGCCCGACTCCTGCTGCCGGTGCTGCTCCGCCGTAGTTCTTCGCCTGCATCGACGCCCCCCCTATGATATCTTTTCAGGCTCTAATCGATTCGAAAAATGGTTACAGAGTTCTGAAAACCTGGGGATTGTGGAATTGCGATCCGGTTGCGCTGAAGGCGTTGTAGATCTCTTCGCTCCCCTTCAATAAAAAGGAAAAGATGAGATTTTTCGCAGGAAAAAAAAACTCTTCCTTTTTCGATCAATGAAGGAAACGTACATTGTGATCGGGGGATTTATAAAGGCGATCCAAGTCTTCCCGATGCGTTTCCACGGGGAGGCAGGGATCCGAGCCGCCCACCCTACCTAGGGTGATCGGCAGCGGAAGGTGGCATAGATCACCGCCGCCGCCTCCTCCAGCAGCTGTCGAAGGCCGCCCAATCGCCGGGAGGATGTGGTGATTGCTCATCTGGAGCATCATCGCCTTCTCCGCCGGCGAGCTCCCGCCGCTGGTCTGCCTCTCCCGGAGCCGCGACGTCAGCAGCGTCGGTTCGTCGTAGGTGGCGTAGCGCACCGCCTCATCGGGCCGCGAGTCATCCGGCGGCGTCTTCCCGGCGATATCGACCCTGAACAGCTTCTGCCCTGCGGACGCATCGGACTCCCAGGGGGACTTGGTGTTGCCGAGGTCGGTCCAGGCGGAGGGAAGGCCCGCCATCATCTGATCGAATAAGTCGCCGTGCTCATCCTGGAGCTCGTGGAGAGCCATCTGGGCGTCGGCAGCGGAGGCGGCCATTTCGTCGCGGAGTTCACTGCTGCCGTGCTGCATCGCCTCTGCGCTGAATCTAGCGAATGAACTTGGGCTTGATGAGGATTTGGAATGCTCTTGCTGAACTCCGTTCTTCTCGTGATCGAGAGAGAGGGAATTGGAAATGGCTCCGGCTTATTCATATAGTTCAAAAGGGTGCTCTTTTAGTATTTATTAGTGTAGGAGACCTGGAGTTCATCATGCAGCCCTTTTTTTACTTCAACCACAACAAGCTAAACCTGGAGAGAGATCATCATTCATTATTTCTTGGGCCAGACATACACAGCATTGTGAAGACTTTCCTGTTGAAAACTCTAGGCCTGATTAGGAGATTAATAAAGTTAACAACGTGAGAGTTGAATCTGATTAGTGGAGTTAATTTAAATATTAGCATAAGAGCTGTCCCGGATTAATGCAGCTGGTTTGGCAATTAATGTCCATGAGATTAATTATACTTAAAACGTTATCCTGGTATATTCTTTAACATCAGCATCGATGGTAATGCCAAAGCTGTGTCTCCTTTCCCCAGCACAAATCAACAGCATAAATCTGCAAGACTTAGATATGCTTAAGTATCCATTCAACTCAGTTAATAATCAAGAGGAGATGCCACCGCCATCATATATATATAGTATGATCTTTTTTCAACCTGATTAATTATGACAAGATCAAAACACAAGGAGGAAGAGGGTTTCCTAATGATTGAATGTGATGCAAGAGATGGTAGAAAGAAACAAACTGCATAAAATAGTGAGGGGGGAGGTAATGCAGAGTGGTGGTGGTGAGGAAGAAGACGACACCATTAAAGCATGGTTGTGGAGCAGCACGAAGTATTAATTAATGAGTTAATAAATATTGAATTGCTACTAATAAATTGAGATAAAGAATAACAATAAGATAATTTTAAATTATGAGAATATGAGAGAAATAATTTTTTTAAAATGGAGTTAAAAAATGTATAAAATAAAATTCATCAGTCAAATGCACCAAGTTATTTGAACAATTAGGGTTCAAGGATGTTAAATTATTAAGTTTCTTCCATGGCTAGCCAGTTAATTTTTTGAATCGTGTAACTTTGCTCAAATCTGTTGGAATCTTAATCTAATAATATTTTATAGTCTTATAGATGTAGTCTCGGAGGAATCATGCTGCCGTTTTTGCTTCCATTGCAAGATGGAGATCAAGAGAGAGGAATATGTTTACATCTATCTTGTAATAAAAGATGCATTGTAATGTAACCTTTACACCTAACTCTGTCTCTAAATTTAGAATAATAACCACATCTCATGTAATCAATCAAGGGATGACCTTAAATCACTCAGTTTGACTGGGATCAAGATTGGAATAAATCCAAAAGTGATAATTTAACCGAAACACTTTGTTGAATTTAAGAAAATGAAAAGCCCATGAATCAAAAAAATATATGGGAAAAAAGAGAAAATAATCTTTGAAAGACTTTTAATTATGGTTAAACATTTCAGTATGAATTTTTAGTTTAGATCATTCATCATCTAAAATTTTATTAGTAAACTAAATTAGTATTTACATTTAAAAAATACAAAAAAAACATATTCGTTAGATCAATATGTATATTGATAATGATTATATGGTGCATGATTGACTATAATTAATAAATTTGCTGAAAATTTGAAAGTGAACAAAATTCCTTGGTCCCATCACCAAGAGCTTCAGAGTAGCTCTTCTGAAATCAAAGTTGAAACAGTAGCAGATTGATCGCTTTATGGTTTTTAAGGATAAATTTATACTAAAATCAGTAGTACTAAATTTAGATGATTAGATTACTTACATATATGCAACTGGCCTCAGAGAGAAGTCAAATGGTGTGAAGAAAATTCATCAAAATTACCCTAAATAATTTAAACTTCATCACTTGTCAACTTAAACTGACATGAACAGGTGCCATCTTTCTTTCAGAGGAAATATTATATATGCAATTGCTTGATCACCTGCTTGACTTTTTACTGTCTTCTTGTGGTAATAATTTTCTTTCTTTTGCACACTCTTACGTTTTATTTATCCTCTTGAGCAAGTGGTTGTATGCCTGAGATAGACTGATTTGTTTTCTTATTGAAAAAAAAAAACTAGCTAGGTCAATGATCATTAGACCCTCTTTCTCATCTCTCCTAAAAATGGTACGGGGAGTTGAGATTTTATATTCGAGGTGTGTGTCTAATTAAAACAATCTTCCTTTAGTAGGCTGATGATACTGCTTCGCAGCAAAACTGTAATCAGTTAGCACGCCCTGAAAGAAATAGTAGGGTAGAATTATCTCTTATTTCCTCCGTACGACAAGCAACTGCGAATATTTACATGGCCATCCGAGTTTAATCCACACGATCGAACTTTCAGTTCCGAGGCGGTGGCTGCTGAAACATTCTGCCGGAGATGGCGGTCGCCAGCACGGCCGTGAACTTGGGATCCCTTGCCAGCGATGAGACCATCTGCTCCACCAGGAGTTGCTGGAACTGGGGCGACTCGGCGTCCCGGCCGAGCCAGCTCCCAGCATGATCCGGCTGATGAGCTCCTTGTTGCGTGAGGTCGAGAGTGATGGTTGGGCACGAAGGGTTGAAGGAGACCAAGCAAGGGAGTGATGATCCATTTGGAGCCGAGCTAGCTCCTAGCTGCGAGAGCAGCTGGCCGTGGTTGTGCTCACCTTCGTATGTGGCCACCAATATCGATCTGTCTTCCACGCTTCTTTGCACCTGCTCACGGAAAAAGAAGGAAGAACGAGTTTTAACTAAACTTCTACCTACTCATCACATTCCATGTTTCTTGTATCGATATATACACATACCTTTTTCTTAACGGGACATGTAGGTGCAAAGGAGCACCTGTAATAAGCCCTAGGCGAAGGGTTATCTCTTGTAACCTTCTGCCCGTACTTCCTCCACTGATACCCGTCTTTGACAACCTGATCGAGATCAGCAAAAATAACAGACAATATGAGAAGAATTAATGAGGATGCTGGGTTTGATTTCTCATTCTGTTCCTTTTGGAACTCACCAGGCTTGTATCTGATGGATCGGTTTGGAAATAAGTTTTGGAGATCTTGGGTCTGGGTTCTTCCCTGAATCTCTTGAACGAGAAATCTTCAGCTGCAGAAAGATTGCTCTCGACATGGCCGCCGCCGCCGCCGCTGACGGAGACGATCTTCTCCGAAGAATATGGCTCGCTGAGGTTCGCCGTCTCGGGGCTCTCGCTCTTCCTCTTCCTCGTCGTCGAGGACTCCACCAGCTCTCCCTTGGAAGGCGACGGAGCAGCGCTCGCGTTCGCTGCTATTAGACTGTAGAACTGCGTGCAGAGAGCGCTGTAGTTGGAGCGCATGATGCTGACCTTCTCTTTGAGGATCTTGTTCTCCTTGCTCACCTGATTCAGCTTCTCTTCGACTTCTTCGACCTATTTTTTTTCCCCGAGTAATGTTAAACAATTTACAGTTTTGAAATAATTTAGCGTGTGTATATATACATCCACAAAGATCAGCAACCAACCAACCTCATCTTTGCTCAAAGAAGTAGGCTGCCGCAGGTCGTACGACGGAGGAGTTTGAGCCTCCCTCTGCGGATTCAACGGCAGGAATTTATTTAGGAAGAAGAAAACAAATCACACCGGATCGGTCGGGCAATTATATATAAATATACATATAAGACTCGCGAGGACTCACCGGAGAGGCTTGCTCGGGGAGCCGGCAACGAGGGCCGACGGCGAGGTCAAGGGCGAGAGACCACTGGTTGACCGGGCGCGACGAGTAATCCATCGGCGGCGCCGGCGAAGGGAGCGAATAGATGACGAACCGGGTGGATCGATAGAATTAGGATTCAGGAGCGCAAAATGGTGGCGATCCGAGTGCGTATATATAGAGGGAGAAGGCGACCTAGGGATCAGCTGCCGCTAAAATTAGATCAAATATGGCCATGGGCATGATGGGGGGATCAACTACAGGAAGATTGGAGATGTGAATGAATGACGGTGGCAGATTGGCGTCAACCGTCAACAATGTCATTATTATTGCCTCTGTGGGCGAAGACCGCAGAGAATGAAGGGAAGGGTGTAAAGAAGTCTTGCGCCAAGAGCAACAACAGGATATTTTTCACAGGACCTACTTATATATATGTGCATATAGATAAATTATGAGCTCTAAGAATGAATTAGGCCAAATTAAAAATAAAAATTCAACTTGAAAGCTGAACTGGTGCAAGTGGGAGGAAGTTAATCCTCGATTACTAATCGGAGAGGAATATACGTCCATCTCATCTCATGGTCTACAAAAGTGGGCTCTTCAACTCGTTGGGTCAAACGTTCAAAATTCAAAAAAAAAACAAACTCAAAAGCCAGAGAGGAAGGAAGGAAGGAATCATTGTCACTTGACCGGATTAATAATTATAAATATATTGTTTTTCTGTACGGTTCTCAAACCTTCTTCCTAGCTTGCCAAATTTTCCATCACACAGAAATAATATTTGTTTTATTGGATTTAACTTTCTTTCTTCTACCTGCAGTGTTCACAACATTCTCTTTGAAAATAGGTGAGAATGGCTAGTTAATTAATCAATCAATCTCGGCAGTCAACTTATTGCGAGGCCATAATTAATCAGAGAAGAGGTAGTGAGTTTACTGAACAAGACCGTGACAATAGACGAGTCTCCAACATGTTATTTTGGAAGTCTCCGAGGCGTGCGTTAAATTCCAATCAAAACCTCAACTTTGGACTCTCCCTCTCCCTCTCCCTCCCTCTCTCTCTCTCTCTCTCTCTCGCAACTTTGAATTCTCGAACATGGTTGTTTTGTTTGACTTCTGGCCGGCTGTCGTGTTGAGGAAATATATATATATCTGTTTTTGCTCTGCGCGGTGGTGGGGTCGAGCAACCGAAAAGATTGACTCCCCAAATCTACCGTCCCACTGATTGCCTGCCAAATGTCAACTCCAGTCCGTAATACATTTATATTAATTAATTTGCCTTCGTCGGAGTAGGGACACCATTTAAGGTTGATTAAAGGGACGGACTCATGCCTTTGAATTAATTAAATTCGACCGATGCAACTTTGTTTTTATACGAAATCGAGGATGAATGTAGTGATTAAAGACGGAGCTTTCAGCGGATAAGTCCAGCTCAAATATATACGTATATATATAACGCGTATATATTTCGTGGCAGACAATGAGATGAGATGGGAGATGGGAGATGGGAGAAGACCTGAGAATAACGCATGCAAGAAAGAAGACGGTCAGGTCAACGGACGTGGAGATAGCGTTGGGGTTGGGTTTAACTCCGCCTCACGTCAAAATTGTGGGCGGAACCGCGTGCATGCTCCGTTCCAATATATCTATATACAGACAGACACGTATACGCACGGAATGTTCCCCATTCATTAATAATAAAGTCAAAATATATTTATTCTTAGGAAAAAATCGATCGATTGATTAATAAGTTGATGCATCCACTCAATCAGCTCCGTTAGCGCTCTCTGGAACGCTTTAAATTGAACGACGGTTAAATGGGAACAAAATTTGGATCCTAATTCGACGCTTTAGATATATACGCGATGTGGTATGATTAACGTTGCATGGAATCGTCGCAGCAAAGCTGTGTGAAAGGAAGCGGCCGCCGGCATCAACCATTTAATTTAATTAATTAATTATAGGAGATGAACTATTTTTTTAAGAAAAAATAATTAAAGATCATCAAGTTATATGTTATTTTTCGATGTGACATGGCAGTTATGCTTAGATATTTTTTTTAGAATATAAGTTAGGAATTTAAGGAAGATAATATAATTATATTGAAATAATATATTATTTTGATAATTAAAATTTGTTTTATTTATAGAAAAAGTAAGTAATTATATACGTACTGCGTGGCTGCGTGCTAGTTTTCGGTTTCTTTTTTTAAAACCAAAAAAATACACAAAGGCAAAACTTAGCAAGAAGAGGCGGTGGAAAGACAGGAGTTCAAAGTCCTTCCACAGTCAAAGTCAACGTCGGGGGTCTCAACTGGCGTTGGTGGCCCCGAACACGTGCTGATTAATTCCAGCTGGCTGGCAGTATGAGACTGACACAGCAGCCGACGTCATCACCCGAGTCACTCATTTTGAGATTGCATTAGTATTGAAAAAAAAATCGAAGTCAAAATTCAAAACTGCCAACGCCGACGTCGGCCGTGGATGATTCAAAGAATTCATTCGTTCGTTCAAAACGAACGTACAGAGCACAAAAAAAGTGAAATATGTTTCTACCGAGTTTATATATTTTTGCCAAATCAAGCAAAGACCCGGTGAAATAAAAAAAATAGGGCAAAGCCTGCAGAGGAGTGAAGGAAAAGAAAAGGAAAGAAAGAGAGAGAAAAGATACTTTACTATGCAATTCCACATCAGCTTTCCTTTCTAACACACCCACACCCACACACACGGCATCTTTGTGATCTCACTCCTGAAGTTTCTTTTTGCAGATTTAGTTGTTACGGAACCCCAAAAGGCACAAACGAATATTGACAAAAGCTTCGTGAACTCTCTTCCTGCTTGATGGCAGAATTAGACCCCTTGCCTTCTCTCCACAGACATCAAATCTTTTACAGAATCTTGACCCACTCCGTGACAAGCATCGAACAATAAGATTGCAACACCAACTGCCAAAACATTATTTTTGACAAAGAAGATTGTAACAGGCCAACTGCACACAGAGGAGATTAGGTGAGCATATATTTGATTTTACAAGGGGAGCTGTAGTTTGATTTGCCATTTTTCCTAACTCTGGCACTCAGTATCCAACAATAAGATCCCAAAAACTAAACCAGCTGGGGTTAACACTGCACACCTGATGAGATCTATCAAATCGACAAGACATACGCTACATCCAACAAATTGCATAAAAATTAGTACACAATCATACACAGGAGAAAGGGAAAACACCGTGCAGCATTAAGTTACAGATGTATGGAACTCCTTGACTTTCCTTGCAGTAGTTGCTATGAGATGTCCGGTCTGTCCACTGCCGTTGCAGAAATCTCCTGGCCTGTCATCGCGTTGTTCTCCTCCACGATATTACTTGCATTCGCTAAATTTCGTTCTTCGCCATCCACAGATAAGTTAGCGGCTGCGCATTCATCAAATCTGTAGCAAGTGATGAGGTGATCGTTGGTTATTCCTGAGGCTTGCATGAAGGAGTAGATGACTGTTGGACTGACACTCCTGAACCCCCTTCGCATCAAGTCTTTGCTTATGGCATCTGCTTTAGCAACTTTTACAGGGACTTGGCGAGGATTTCGGAATCTGCTCAAGATGGGTTTGTGATTCACAAAACTCCAACAGTATCTATCAAATGATCCACACTCCTCTATGATCTACAGGACAAGAGCAGAAAGTATTGTCACCGATATTGGAAATCATATCTAGAGCCATCATTAACCTTTCAATAGATAGCACGAAAACAAACACTCTGAAACATGCAAAATTTCTAAACGATACATGCTCAGAATGCTTCCTTTGATCAGTCGAGCATACTTAAGGATGGACTAGAGAAACTCGTACTACATCGGACGAATTAATACACATTGCAGTACGACAAAGATAATTTGTGAGAGACACATACATACATGCACATACGTATATATATATATAGAGAGAGAGAGAGAGGACGAACCTTCAGTACTTGGCGTGCATTTTCGATGATGATACGCAACTTTGGCTCTGATAATAATGAACTGGCAGTGCTTCCTGGCACTATGATCCTTTTGTCATTCAGCTTAGAGACCAATATTGGGTCGAAATCCATGAAAACTTCCCTTAAGAAATATGTACCAGAATATAATAAAGCTTGTCGTCTGAGAAAATTAAGTAGCGACGTGTCAGAGGTTAAATTTACCTGAATAAATGTCTCTTGCCTAGGATTGCAGGCCAAGTATGTTCTGCCAACGCACCTGATAATGAAAGCAATTCAAATAGCTTCCTGTAGATATGTTCAGATTGTCAGATTGGATTCGATGTTTCTTATCTATCAAATTACTAAAAGTGTCAAATTATCACGGGAGATGATGTGAATTTCACACCTATCATCATGGACTGGAACTCCCCACTCTTCATCGTGAAAAGCAGCATAACAAGGATCTGCTCCAACAGTAAATCAGTAATTATCCTATAATGGAAGCAAAGAGGATGAAAAATAAAAGATAACCTAATTCTTTAAAGAAAATAAGCTAATTTTTCAAAGGTATATTTCGAGTAAAAGTTCTAGAATGGTATTATAATATGCAAAAGATCACCGGATGAACGATCTATCATGCTCCACGGTCAGGTTGTTTCTATTGTGAAATTTGGTTTTCCGATCAGTTCAAGTGAAAAAGATTATTCCGTTAAAGTTCTATCCATATAAAGTCCTCCATGTCCTAATTGTTGACAGCCTAGTAAGTAGCAAGATTCCATTATATAAAATTCTAATTTTAGCACGTTCTAAAATTTAAGCTTTGTACCAAAAACTGGAAATGTAAAGAACTTGGCTCTGAAATCACCTACTTTCATGCTTCCAAGTCATGTAGCATTTATCATAGTTTTTAGTGTTTGTCATACATCCATGCTCAAATCACCTAATTTGTTCTGTTTCTTTAGAATATTACGTCCCTCTTAATCATAATAGAAGATCATCATAGAGGAAACACGGATGATTTGATTATATTCTGACAATGTATGAGATTATTTGGCAATAATCACATCCAAATCTACAAAATTAGAGGGCACAACATCCTACCTATTCATGTTTTTCAGCAATTAACAGTATTAGACTGCTGTGTGGACTTTGAGAAATTTCCTAACGTCTGTATGATATCCAACAATTGCATAAGCCTTCCACGTTGATTGATTCGAAAAAACTTGGATCGGTCTAGTTGTCCAGCTAGATCTAGAGAGGGCAAAAATATATGGAAGAACTTTGTGATGATCAAGGGATATCTTAACTGGAATGTAATTTATGTCAGTCTCAGAGCCATACGACATGGCACAAATAAAACTAGCAAAGCATTTTTCAGTCAGACGTCAGATTGTGCATAGTACTCATATTTCCACTTTCTCTGGACTCGTTTGCACTACTAAGGATTGATATACAATAAAAATTAATGTATACAAATGATTGAAGAAGAGCACAGACCGTAATGAAGAAGTAAATTAAAAGGTATGATAAAAAAAAGGGAAATATTGGTAGTGTTTTTAACCACATAAAACCAAATAAAAGAAAATACAAGAATAGTATAATGCTCATGGTCCCAAGAATATCACTGTGCTGTCAGATTTGATGGAGAATTTTTCTCAACGCTAGCTAATATGTTTTCACAGATATGGGGCCACAGAACCGATCGACATTTTCCATCACTTAACCTATCGTTCTACTATCATGATTTAAGAACCGTAACGAAGTCCCTTGCAACAAAAAAAAAAAAAAAAAAAAAAAAATCATCACTAAATCCGCACCTACAAGTCTCATTACCCTCCAAGGAAAAAAACAAGCTATAATTGCATAGCAATCATTGTCCTGAAGTTGGAGATTTTAGTACTATGCCTTAGCTGCTACACAAACCCTCGCTTAGGACGAACACACACGAAATTCAAGGAACTATTACAGCATTGAGGGTCAAAAATAAAACATTTCTAAGCTAACATAAGTATCTATCTATTACAAAAATCTAATTTTATTAAAAAAATAATGAAGGCAAGCATAACAAAGTATAAGAAAATATGTATCTGGCGAAAATTTGTTATTAAAGAAGAAATTTTAAGACAGATTTTTAAAAATAGCAGGCCTCTTCCTGTCCAGCTAAATGCATCTCTTCCAAATGAGAGACACTGGCAGATATACTCCGAAAACTCGTAGAATTTATCACAGGCAGATAAAATAACCTAATTAAAATATAAAGGAATAGCAAGACGAGAAGCCGTACCAGTATTTGGAGTCACCCAAGCGCACCTCCTCTTTCCATCCAAGAAATCAGTTGGTGGCATTATAGTACCGTCAGGAGCGATATTTTCCACTTTCACGCCGATCTTGTCCGGCTTTGAAACGCTCCGCCTTGGCCGCCTTATGAAGCTCGAATTCCTAATCCTCCCAGTAGACGCCCGACTGCAGAACGAGTCCACGGAAGCATCGGAGGAACAAGAAGCATTAAGCGAAAAGTTGGAGCGCAAAAGCATTTCGTGCCTCCTCAGAGTGGCAGCGGCGTTAAGCGACGGCGAGGGAACTAGCGAATCAGCAGGAGAAGTTGGAGCTTTCTTTCCCTCTATGCGGTCAGCCTCCGCTTGTTCCACCTGCCACGAGGGCTTCGGCGCAGTCTTCCTAGCCGCGGCCACCAACCTCGCCTTGTTCCCGGCAGGCGCGAGGACGGACCTGGCCTCTGGATCGGCAACATTCATAGACCGGACCCTCGGCGCCCCAGACATGGAAACCCCTGCTATCTCACTCCACGAATCGAACAGGTTTAGAGCCTCAATCAAAGCTTTCAACCTCAAAAATCCGGTCTTTTTGTCAGAGATGCTTCCATCTTCCGTCGCAAAGCCCCTCTATCCCCATCCACAGATCTCTCCTAACCGACTCCTCCAAAATCAAGCACGAGCGGAGCTCAATCCAACTCCCAACGCCCCAAATCATCACCTTTTTTCTTTTTTTTGCCGCAAAAGCCTATCCGGACCAGAAAAATCGACACCGAGTCCGTCGTGAGCTTCACCCAGAACGTCGCGCTCAGCACGTGAACTTTCGTGACGGCAAGAGCACCACCCGACCCCGCTGAAATCGACCGCGAAGAACTCACCTCCACCGGAGACCACACTCCACCACCCCGCAACCGCAGCGAGGGGTCACAACGATGCCGCCTGCCGCACCGAGAACGCACTGCGACCCAAGCCCTCGGAGGAGGGGCGCTTCCTCTCCTTCTCCTCCTCCTTCTTCTTCTTCGGGGAGTGAGTGGGGAAAAGGGGGGGGGGGGCGAGGGGGCGCCCCACGATTTAAAACGGGGTGACCGGGAGATGGGGGGACGGCACCGGCTGCAGCCCGCGGCATTGTCGGGAGGCGGTCACTGGCGCGCTCCTTCCGCGCCCGCGTGAACGAGTCCGTCGATGGGAAACTGCACCCGGCATTGGAGCTATTTACGAAAAAGCCCCCGCTTTGTACAGACGTAGCCGTCAGCTGCCCCATCGCTCGGGGAAACATCAACCGTGTAAATAAGTAAAACACACTTTTATTTATTTATTGCAGTTGGTGGCTCAATCACTACATACGTACGTTTAACGTGTATAGATATTTATATTTATATACACTTCCGCCGTTCTCCGTACCTGCATTATATTATTCAATGGTTAAAAAAATTCTCAATGAAAAAAACTTTGCAAATAAATACATTAAATGGCTAATTATAGTATTACTCGTATTTATTTGTTTTATAAATATTCTTTTTAAAAGTTGATGAGTATTAAATATAAACTTTTAAGTTTTTCTAAAACTTAATAAGTTTTGAATCATCTTAGCTTTGATGGTTAATTAATAAACTCTAAACTTTTAATGTATAAGTGTACATGAAATGTTGCACCTTTATCTCCTCTACATCGCAATCATCTTAGGAAATGCGATGCGATGGATTGGACGCTTTGTCATGGGAGCCAATCAAACTATCATGTGATTCCCAACACCTTCACATTTCTACCATATCTTCATTACTTTTTTCGAAAATTCTTACTATTCAAGAGCATAAAACCTCAACCACCAGGACTTGAAGAATTCACAAGACGATCCAAATTAAAAGAAGTATTATAGTAATAAGGTCTATAGAGTAGACCAGCTAGATCCTTAAAAAAGCTATGCATATAGGTAGTCATTATTTATTAATCCACCTACAGAACTTTGCTAGGATATAAGTTAAGATGCATATATTTATTTATTTATATAAGTTGATTAGGTTTCGTTGATATTTTAATGACTAAGACTAGGACTAAATTTCCCATTTTTTTTAAAAAAATCGGTGGGTGTAAATATCATTTTTTTCACAACATATAAAAATCAATGAGCAAATATCTACATAAAAAAACATACATGTATTTTATATTAAAAATGTCAACTATGCAGTGATATATGTACCAATAAGTAGTAGTAGTAGTAGTAGTATACATGTTAATATGAACTAATCATGAGCCCCTTGCATTACTAATTATTTTTTCCCTCAAATTTTGTTATTTATTTATTTTTTTGGGCCAAAGAAATTTTATCATCTTGATGGTGTCGTGAGACCTAAATGATCCTGAAAAGGACCCCTTGTCATACTGCATAAATATAATATGCATACTAATTATTGGAGATTTGTTGGAGCAGGTTGGAGGGGAGAGGGGATAATTAAACAAATGCTTCCTACTTCTAATCTTTAATCTTACATCTTCTAAAGAGAAACAACATACATACTAATATTGAAGGAATATAATCTCAATATTCTCGACTCATTATCCGTGCATGAATTCCTTTCCATCAAGCACTGCTGTAGGATAAACCCAACCCACGTACAATACTAATCTATTAACCTTTTTTTTTTCTTGCTGCTGTTGTTGTGATGTCCACGTAATCTGGCAATACATTCACTTAAAATTAACTATGCCAGGGTGTGCTTTGAGGATTAGTTAATATCATCTAGACTGCTAATAATGGTCGCTCTTTCTTTAGAAAAGACAAATCCATTAAGATTAATGACCGAGTGACGGTACGTTCACTTAATTAATGAGTGATTGGGTGTCAGTTTGATCTCAAAGTATTATATTAAATATTGATAATTTAGGATAACAGTCCAATAAAAATTTGGAAGTCTAGTGAGTTGAGGTTGAGGACCGTGTAAACAAAGAAAGTATTGCAGGATAAACCAAGGCATGTAATAAATATTTGTCCGCCATACTGACAACTTAATGTTTAGTTGGTGTGGTGTGCTCGTGTTGGACCATCTCTGATCTGGCTAGCTGCAGCTATTATTTGACAACAGTAACTACGAGGCATTGCCAGGTATTATGGATATATATATATATATATATATGGTATGAAGAGTGTGGTGTGATGAGTCTTCATTAATGCGTGCATATCTTTCTTGAAGAGAAGTTAATAATTAAGAGGAAGGAAGGACAAGGCAATCAGGACAATATTGGGAGTTAAAGAGCGTCAGCATTTAAACTGCATTAACTGGCAATTTATGGCTTGCCAAGTAATTTATGCATTCAATTAATGCCAACACATCAAATACCAGCCAAAAGGAATGTCCAACACATACACGACAAAAGTCCAAGAATTTTCTTTTCAGCCAAGCAAAGATATTTATATTTAAATTTAATCATATAAAATAAAAAAAATATTTTTGAAATAAATAAAATTTAAAAATTACATTTAAGCTTATTTTATTTTATTTTTTCACATTTTATCAAGCTGAGTTTTGAGTAAGCCGAAGATTGGGCTGGGCTCACTTGATTGCGGCCCAAGATCAAATTATGACCACTTGATGCGCATCAAATGGGCTGAGCCGCATCCAGGTTTGTCCCGTGTTCGGTTCGGTCGCGGCGGTTTATGGAACCGGTTTGGGGAGGGTGCTGCGCAGGGCAGGGGGAAGTCTTGATGGGGTCGATCACTGATGACCGTCCGTCCGTAATCTAACTTCTCATCTCAACTGTTAATCGAATCAAGCGGCTGGGAACCATCGCGACGCCGACTTGGAAGGCAGTACAAGATCGCCTGCGTAATTTACTGTGCACCGCCAGGAAAGCTCGAGAAGAAGCAAAGCAAGCTACGGAAGAAGAGTCTCCGCTTTCGGATCTTCAAGGTGTGATTTCCTCACCCTGGCTCTGATTAAGATTTCCTTTTTTAGTTTGATAGGATCTTGATCTTTCCATCAAGTTCGGTTGGTTGTTTTCTGATCCCCTCTTTTCTTTCTCATTTAAAAAAGGTGTAGCTAGGGTTTCCATCGTTTCTGCAGATATTCTACGGAGTCTGATCCTTTTTTATGGTTTTACAAAGTTATCATTTTTGGTCACTTTATTTTCCTATTTCTCATAAAAATAAAGCGTAGGTCTTCCTTATCTATCTGCTATTTTGACTGTATGAAGGAATTGTTGGTGAGGTGAGTATTTCCTTTCGGCTTGAATGATACGAGAACTTGGTGCTTGAGTTCCATATTTTATATTTGAGCTCCAATGTATATTTTCTGCAGAAGGAAAAGAAAGAGTAAATTTGTCTTTTTTTCCTCCCAACTATATTCTTATTTTCAGCTTGTGGAGACAGACTAACTTGGCTTTACAATAGGACTTGAATCACCAAAAGACTCTGCCTCACGATATGTTTTTTGAATATGTAGGTAGCATTTCAACATACCTACGTGTGAATCTGAATCTTGTTGGTAGGTTCGATGATTGCATCAAAAATCAGTTTTGATGGTAGCAGAAATCTGCATACATTGTTTATGGCTTCCTGGCATATATAGTATGTTTAATCCAGCATAACACGTATAGAGTCTGCATTTTAGAGTCGGGTTTTTTAGAGAGAGCAATTGTTTTTTTTTTAACAGCAATTGTGGATTGGGTCATGCTTAAACATGCAATAGTAAAGTAACTTTGATTTGATTATTTTTTGGTTTTCAGTTTTGGTGCTGACTGAGTCACCCTCAATGGTTTTTTAAAGTCTTCAGGACTATATTTTGTCTTTCAATAGTCTTCCGTACAAATAATCTTTCTGTTATAAATTTAAATACACGCAAGTTTTTTCATTATTAAACTTTATTTGCATAGATTATCCTTGTTTAAGACTCATTGGTATATATTCATAGACAAAGAACCACATAATTGTTCCCTCAAAAAGAGAGGAAACACTTAATCGTATATATGTGTTGTGCTGGGTATTTATCATGATCATTACATTAAGGTTTTTTCTTGGATAGCAAGGTTGAATGCAGTGTACAGCTTTCTGTAAAATGAGTGAAAAGCTCTGGATAACTAATTAATCTATGCTGTTTTTCTGGAAAGCATTGTGCAATATTGTCAATTATGAGTTCATTTAATTTTTTGCCAAAGAAATACTATGCAAGTCAAGAACTTCATGGCCATGTTTTCATTTTCCTGGAGCAATTACATTCGATATAAATCAGTTGTTTCTTTGCTTAGTATTGCATCATTTTGTGTACTGTACATTTGATATAACTGGTCAGCTTGGAGACTAGCTGTAGTAGTCATTGGTATCTTTAATGTATGAATCTGCATACAACTTTGGTTTGCTGCTATATCTTTCTTTTTAGAAGTCTCTGATTTCTTGTGGCTGAGCTAAAATTGTTAGGTTATCTTTCAATTCTTTCATTGTTTTTCCTGAGAACTTGTGGTTCAGATTGCACATTTGACCTGGATGATGCTTGAATCCCTTTATATCATTTCTCATAATCCTGTATCATCTAAATTTTCTGGGTTGCATGCCTGTTACCCTTTTTGTCGTATACTCTTACATGCTACGTGGATGTCTCGGTTCACAAGGTTTCACTGCACATATGTCAATATATCGATCATGATGCAGAAGCAAGTTGGAACTGCATTCCATGGTGAACCAAATGATACTTTCTTTTATAAAACAATAAGCAATCTTTCCAATTGGTATTCCTTAGGTATCTTATTTCAATTGGTGTGGAAAATTTGCTCATATTTCTGGATCAAAGTAACAATTCTTAAAGTGGACCTATGTCTGAATTCTCTCCAAACTTTAAAGAAACGTTTACCTATTTTTCTTTAGTGATGCCGCTTGATTCATATGATCTTTATGATCCTTGATTTGTAGGCAAATATCACTGCCTACATGCCCTTATCCAAAAAACAAGGACATTTTCCTGGGGATAATGTCATTGCTGGCACTCCTTGCAAATTCTATTCAGCCCAACCAGGAACCTGATATAGTTATTCATTACAACTATGGACAACATTGGATGGAGTAAAAAATTACATGGACAGTCAAGTTTCTTTTAGTTTGATATGCTTGGGCAGAAACGTATGTGCTATTTTTAATGTTTAACCAGATGTTGTGTGGTATCCAATGATTAATTCACAGTTTCCAACATAACTCATATTTCTTGACAATTTTCAGGCACCTTTGTTGGTCCACAATTTTGGATTAGATGGGTAATGCTCAAGCAAACTCTCCAGATCATCCTCCTGTGAGTCAAGCTCTTCCTGCCGCGGTGTCAACACCTGATTCAAAGCCAAAGAAGAAGATCTGTTGCGCTTGTCCAGACACGAAGAGGCTTAGAGATGAATGCATCGTGGAGCATGGAGAGGCTGCATGTGAGAAATGGATCCAAGCACATTTACTGTGCCTCCGTGCCGAGGGTTTCAAGGTCTGATTCTCTTCTGGAGGAAGGTCGAAGTGGAAGACAGTGATCGTTATGATTTGTTCTTAACTTGTATACTTCTGCTGAAATTTTACTCGGTATAGGTTTTTGGGGGGTTTCACCGAATAAATGTGCCCCAATACTAACAACTCAAATCATCTTAAAGGAAATTTTTGCATTTGCAATCTTTGCTTTCTTGAATAAAATGGGGAAAATATACTTGTTCTTTGAGATGGGGATGCATGTCTATATGAATTGGCATTCTCTTGCTGTAGTCTAGTCTTTTAAGCATGCTGAATTTATTTATTAATTAATGTGCTTTTGCTGGTTGGTGTCAATCCTTGGGTCGGAGTCGGAGGGATATGTGGGTGTGGGAGGGAAAGGGGCAAACCATGGAAGGAAAGGAGAGCGGCCTGTTCCTCTTCCAGAACAACACGATGCGCAAAATGCCCCTCGACCGTGCTGGCCTTCTCTCCTCCTCCGAAATTGCATGGTAGCATGGCTCACCACATGGAAGGTGAGAACAGGGGAAGCAACCTCCCCTCTCTCCTCTTTCGCACAGCCTTGCTTTGTTTCCCTTCTTCACCTCCCTGTCTCTCTCCCTCTTACCCCTCCTACGCCCACCTGTTGTGATTGTCCTTACGGCCTATCCATTATAAGCTGGCCTGCTTCCATTCTGGCCCTTTCCATTCTTTCATCGTCGTTGCCCCTTTCTCTTCTTTCCTCTGTTTACATCTGCAGGCGAGGCCAGGATGACGAGGAAGATGAGAAGGGTCTCAGGAGAACCATCCGCACCTGCTATAATGATATAATGGTTTTGGAATCTTCCATATGCTATAATGATAGGGCATTGATCTTCTACAGCTCTAATCATGTTTGTCGGAAGATTATTTACCCAAGTTTTTTTAAAATCTATGTTAACAGTCTGGAGTTTTCTTTAGCATGCGTACCCTTGGTAGTTTTGCCCCATTTAGTTTCTTAACTTACTTGATTTCACGGGAAATTGAAGTAAAGAGGTCGAAGAAACAAGAGGCAAGATAAAGAAAGGTGCAACTCTTGGTAGTTGTCAGGTACGAGGAGCGCTTGAGGAAAAAAAAAGAAACATTCATCTGCATACTTATAACTTCTCCCGGAATTGAATTTGTCAGATATTTGCGAAGAAACTAGTTATCAAAAAATCCTTATCAGGAAATGCCATCAGTATCAGGGAGGATTGCTCAATCAGTGGATTTGCTTGTTCCTAACACACCATCTTCTAGGAAGAAATATAGACACTATCGAAAGCTACCAATCCAAGAACATGTGCAACATTATCTGTGAGTGAATCCATCTAGCTCAGCATAAATTTAAGAAACAGTCGGACAGAATCTCTGTCGGTCCTTCCACGATCATCAGATATGTTCATCACAAGGAACTTGGTCTCTCAAGATGAGAGTTATCAATTACAGGAGGCTGCAAATACTAGCACTTCTCCTCTACAAGATCCACACTGTGTCACACCCACAACTAAAAATTTATGAAGTTGAAACAATATAGTAGTCGATATATAAAATAGTATATGAGAAGATATAATAGCTGAGCTACTACCTAAGCGCTTAGATACAAACACATATTATTATCAATAGGTTGAGAAAAACCGATGATATTGATATCTAATTAAGTATTTTATAATGTAGATACTTTTGTATCTCTAAACTTTTAATTTATTTAAAAAAAAAGTTGTACATAATAGTAGAAGAATGTAGTGTGCTCCTTTTCCATACACTTTAACAAATCATGAATAGTAGAAGAAGAGACCCACACAGAGAAGTGAACGAATATTAGAAGAGCTTATCCATTTATATTCCAAGATAAACTCCATAGCTTCTTGGTCTCCAAATTTTCATATAAAACATATCCTATTATACCCATGCATGGCCAAGCAGGTATGGACCATGCCAAATGTCGGGTCAAGCTGATCAAGGGGAAGCACCTTGTGCCAGGCATGGTACAGCTGGCTCGGCCTGCCACAGTAGCCTACCGAGACAACCTACAACCTCCTAGGAATGTAAAACGGGCCGAGCCGCCCACGGGTGGCTCGGGCTCGGCCCGACACTGTTACCGTGCCGGGCCACAAGGCCTAAGCTCGCGAACCGGCACGACACGATACGACACAAATAATATATATATATATATATATATATATATATATTAAAAATATTGAATGACAGAATGGTTAATACATTTTGCTTTCACTGCTGACGCGAGCGGGGCAACCAGCTGACCGAGTCCAACTTGTTATAAAAGATAGAATCCATTTAGAATAATATATATGATAACTTATTATTTTAATTTTAATGAGTATAAAACCATTGGGCTAGACAATTTTTTTAATATATCGGTATCTAATCAAGTAAATATGTTTTTTTTATTCTATAAAAATCTGAAGAAGAGACCCACTCAATTTAGAATTTGAAGAGTGTCGAATCTGCAATTCCATTAATTTCTTTTTTTTAATAATTTGATATGTATTGAATTCAATACATATCAAATTATTAACTGCTATTTTAATAATTTGATATGTATTTAATTCAATACATGTCAACGTGCCAACATGGCAGGTTGACCGATTTTTATTAATAAAAAAATAAAAAACCTGCTTCGTCCGCTCGATCGGTGACCCACTCGCCCTCTACCTCGCTCGGCCGGTCACCGCCCATCCCCTTTCTTCTCCGAGTGCGATCATGTCCAAAGGAATCGCCGACGTAGGATTTCGTCGTGCCAAGGCTTCACGTACCTTCTCCTCTACAAATCCATCCCGCAGCCCTCCTCTACAACGCTTATTCCCCTTCCCTTTGCTCTCTCCTCTACGCCCGCCCCTCCTCTGCAATGCTACTTCTCCCTTCGCTCTTGCTTGCAAATCCACCCCGTGACACCTCCTTGCGTCGGTCACCTCATTCTTAGCAGGGGAAAGGGGGAAGCGTTGGTGTCGGGAGATGGCGCGGCAAAATCCCACGCCGGAGAGGGCGCTGATTTGCAGGAGGAAAGGGGGAAGCGTTGGTATCCGGAGATGGCACGGCGAAATCCCATGCCGGCGCCTCCCACTCACAGCACCTCTAGGGTGGTGGATGGGGTGGGGTGGGAGGATGCAGAGGAGAGGGCGAGTGGATTTTACAAGGAGCACTTATCGGAAAACCACAGGAGAAGCGCTTGGTGTCGGCGGAGTAGTGGTAGACCATGTAGTTCTTCTGCACCCACCTCATCCTCCTCCGCCGACGCCAATCCAGATCCTCCCTCCACCACTCCCTCCTCCTCATGTAGCGGCCTCCGCGGTGCACACAGGCGTCCGCGTGGAATCCCCGATAGGCAGCCACAACCTCCTCCGTCGACGTCAATCCAGCTCCTCCCTCCACAACTCCCTCTTCCTCACGCAGCGGTCTCCGCGGCGCCCGTAGGTCCGCGCGGAATCCCGGTAGGCGGCCACGAACGGTGCCTTCATCCTTTACGTCGTCACCAGCCTGCCCCGTGTCGCCTAGTCGTCGAAATTCGATGCCGGCGCCTCCCGCTCACAGACATCCTTTGGACTTCGTCGCAAGGAGATGTCACGGGTGGATTTGCAAGCAGGAGCGAAGGGGGAAGTAGCATTGCAGAGGAGGGGCGGGCGTAGAGGAGAGAGCAAAGGGGAAGGGGAAGAAGCGTTGTAGAGGAGGGCTGCGGGATGGATTTGCAGAGGAGAAGGTGCGTGAAGCATTGGCATGACGAAATCCTACGCCGGCACTCCTTTGGACATGGTCGCAGTCGGAGAAGAAAGGGGATGGGCGGTGACCGGCCGAGCGGGCGAGCGAGGTAGCGGGCGAGTGGGTCACCGATCGAGCGGACGAAGCAGGTTTTTTATTTTTTTATTAATAAAAATCGATCAACCTGCCATGTTGGCACGTTGACATGTTAGTTTCGGCAAAATTATTTTTGCCTTGTTATTCATGGCATTAAGATATTTTAATAAGTCATTATGGTGAAAAACTCTACATCTGGATTTAGAATTGTCTCTAAATTTTCATGTAAAATATTATTTTGTTATAATTAACTGCTATTTATATATATCATGTAAATATATAATAATGCGTCCACATTGCGTGCATCCGACGTAATTCTGAAAAAAAGTAATTCAATTGATTACTTTTTTGAAGATGGATTAATTATCGCATTGGTAAGAAAAAAAAACTGTGGCCGTGAGCTTATTTTAGGGGACAAATCATGCACGCAAGTGTTTTTCTTCGTTTTTATAATTGAGGTTGACTAAACTGGCTCAAATAATTCGTCCTTAATGACGCTTCCATGTCTTTTAAATATAGAAATACTAAAATATCTCCTCTGTGGACGATGGAGGCCATAAATTACCGCATTATGGCAAGCTTTCCTCGGAGTCAGCAAAAGACACAATACATATAAATCCAACATAGGCATTGTGGTAGGCTACAAATTGTAGCACTGTAGCAGGCTTCCATCGTCTGCACACAAGATGCACGCGTGGGAATCAAACTGTAGTTGCGCACTACGGCCAGTCTTTAAGTTATCGCAACTTAATAAAGTTTCACCCGAGTCTTTGGGGTGACTACTTCATCTAAAGATCATCATGTTCAGGTACGTCATCAAACCCAAGGATGCATGCTGTCTCTTTAGAATATATGCATCTATATTTAACGTATACGGATGGATGATCAGGTAGGATTATAACAATGACAAGTTGAAGGAAAGAATAGAAGAGCTAAAGGAGCAAGTAAGGAGCTTGTTCGATGATGCTACTATATGTGATCTGCGACAGACTATGAACCCAGTAGATTCAATCCAACCTTTTGGATTGAAATATCACTTCGATAAAGAAGTAAGAGAAGCACTAGAATGGATCTACGAAGCCAACATTGATGATTGCAATCTTTATGAAACTGCTCTTTGGTTTGGATTGTTGAGAGAATATGGATATAATATGACCCAAGTATGATCAATAATAAATACTCTTCTCTTTCTATATATATAAATTTATGTGTATAAATATGGCAGTTGGTTCTTCAGATGTATTCAGTAAGTTCAAAGGTGAAGGAGAAAGTTTCTCGTCCACACTTAAGGATGATACCGAGGGTTTGCTAAGCTTATATAACGCAGCTTCTCTTGGGATGCACGGTGAGATGATACTCGATGAAGCCATCTCAAGAGCTTGTTATAAGGCATTGGGCTTCGAGAACCCTTAGCAAGTCAAGTGTCCCTCGCCCTTGGCACACCCTCGCCTAGAAAAACTAGAAGGCTCCTCACTAGACAATACATCTTCATCCATGAGGATGGGCTATCAAGAGATGATGCATTACTGCAGCTTGCAAAGTTGGAGCAAAATCAACTCCAATCCCTTCACATTCAGGAGCTCAAAAAGATTTCCAATTAAGCTGTCCAACCAATTAATTTATATATTTTCTACAGACAAATTAAAGATATAACGTTTTGCAGTGAAACAACTTTGCTCGCCCACTTGTAATAATATTTCATAAGGATTCATGTATTTAATTTTTAATTATCAATTGCACTTAAAAGTGGTGGAAGGATTTAGCACTAGGCAAATCCTTAACTTTTACTCATGATCGAATGGTGGAATGTTATTACTGGATAATAGCAACGATACTAGAACCCAATTATTCTCGTGTACGAGTTATAGCTTCTAAAGTGATAGCTCTTGTTTCTACTATTGATGATATTTATGATAACTACAATACATTGGAAGAGAATCTGCTATTGACAAAGGCAAGAGAAAGGTTTGTTATCTCTTATCTATAATTCTATTTATTTTAATATATTATTGCAGCATAAACTCTCCATTTATTTATTTATCTCTATAAATGGTAGGTGGGAAGTCCAAGCTGTTGATAGACTACCTGAATGCTTAAAGGACTTCTACTTGAACCTCATAAACTCCCTTGAAGAGTTTGAAAATGAGCTTACCGCCGAAGAGAAGTATAGCATGGCATTTCTCAAGGAAGAGTAATTGCATTCAGCCCACTATTTATTTATTTATTTATTCATAAGGATAAGGGTATATAGTATCACATTATACTCATACTCGTATTGATACACATGAGTTGGTGGTGTCGATGAAATCCTTAGCAAGAAATTATCACAAAGAAGCGAGATGGTGTGTGGAAAAATAAGTTTCGATGGTTGAAGAACATCTGAAAGTATCGAACGATCGTATGTGGCATGCTTTTCTGCACTTTTTACGTCGGCATGGGCGAGGAGGTGACCGAGGAGGCCTTCAAATGGGTTGCCAATTTTCCCAAACTGGTCAAGGCCTCATGCCTTATCACTCGTGTATTGGATGACATAACTTCACATCAGGTAATTAATTCATCAGTCAGCATTACACACACATTACGTCATTATCATATGAAAGTTAATTATATTTAACCAAAAAAAATGAGATGGGGATTAGCGAGAGCAAGAGATAGACCACGTGGATTCCACGGTGGAATGCTACATGAAGGAGCACAGCGTGGAGGTGGAGGAGGCGTACGAGAAGCTGCGGACGATGGTGGAAGATGCTTGGAAGGAGATGAATGAGGAATGCCTCCGTCCGATGCCACTCCCCAGAGATTTGGTCGATGTGGTCGTCAATTTCACCAGGTCCATGGGGGAAGGCCATGGGGGAAGGATAACATCTCTCTCTTATTCATCCAACCTATTAATTAATCGGTACAGTTTATTTAATTCTATGTACCTGCACTCCTATGTCTATCATTCCATCTCCTACCAACAGTTATGCTTATGTAATTGAAGTTTTAAGAATGTAATATTACTACTCACTCCAAAAGAACTTGAGAGGCGTAGTTATTTAATGGAGTATGTGTCATTAAATAAGTTATATTTGATGTCCGAGCAAGTTTGTATACGACATATTGAATCACTAAACTTTGATTTATATTTTTTATTTTACCTTCTTCCTTCTTTTTTCCCCTTTATAGTTTTAATGTCAATTAGGCCGAGATAAATAAAAGCGGCGATGTCATCGAGTAAAACATGACTTAGGCGATTACATGGAGAAAATTAAATATGAATGCGGCGGTATTTATTGCTTAAGGTTTTTAAAGTGGATGTCCGTCGACAGGTGGAAGAGCTTCTCGGTCAGGTTTACCGGCGCGGGATTATGATGAAGTAATTGGAGGATGAGGGAGGGGGCGATCGGTCCAATATTATATATTACATCACAGATGAATACATATAAAGATACATGTAAGAATAGAGTTAAAGAGCTCCTTTGTTCAGGGCAATTGAGTTCAATATGAGATAATACTCACTACGATCTTAAAAAAATATACAATTAAAGATAGACTATTTATCTAATTTTATTTTTTTAAATCTATATTAACAGTCTGGAGTTTTCTTTAACATGACTATCCTTACTAGTTTTGCCTCATTTAATTTCTCAACTTACTTGATTTCACAAGAAATTGAAGTAAAGAGGTCGAAGAAACAAGAGGCAAGAGAAAGAAAGGTGCAAGTCTTGGTAGTTGTCAGGTACGAGGAGCGCTTGAGGAAAAAAAAAGAAACAATCATCTGCATACTTATAACTTCTCCCAGAATTGAATTTGTCAGGGAAGATTGCTCAATAAGTAGATTTGCTTGTTGCTAACGCACCATCTTCTGGGAAGAAATATAGACACCATCAAAAGCTACCAATCCAAGAACTTGTGATACATTTTCTGTGAGGGAATTCATCAATAAATTTAAGAAACAGTCTGGCAGAAACTCATACGGTCATCCACAATCATCAGATGTGCTCATCACAGGGAACTTGGTCTCTCAAGATGAGAGTTATCAATTACGGGAAGCTTCAAATACTAGCACTTCTCTTGTACAAAATCCACACCAAATGTCACACCCACAACTAAAAATGTATTTATTTGGGGGTGTGACACCAAGTCTCTTCCATGATACTACCATCATCTTATGTTGGCTGACTTCTGCTAAAAGCTGCATCATCGATCACAGAGTGAGATAGAAATGGACTTTCAGCTGAAAAGATCTTCCACGAACGCATAAGGATCAAATGACCCTGCAGTAACAATGTGACACCCCTATTTAAATATCCAAGTATGTGTTTCTTTCTTCACTAAATCTATACTTAGTTACATTTAAATATTAAAAAAGGGCGTTACAAATACTAGATAAAATTTATATATACGAAAGATTATGGTAAGGGAGTCAGTGCGCACCAGTCTGAAAGTAACCTTTGGCATCACGAGTGGTTTTAAATCGGTTTTCCATGACGCAATAAATCCAGATTCCAGTCGAAATAGAGGAGTTGCTCCAAGGTTATCTTGAAAACGGCGAGCCCAAACTCCATTCCTGGGCATATTCTTTGGCCCGCACCGATGGGCAAGAACGACCCAGCCCCCCTTAAAATCAATCGATTCAGCTTCGAACCGACCTCTTTGTTGATATCCCATGCGTTGATGAAGACCCAAGTGCTGGGCTTTTATCTCGTAGCCGAGAACTCTGCAGGTCCTGCTGCACCCACAATCTTGGTATCAGGGCGCATCAATTCCTGTACTTCAGTTGATCGTACGCAGCATCCGTCTCTTCTTTTCTGCAGGTCATTCCTTCCACTGCTCCCCCCATCTCGCTTTGTGCTTTCTCCATCATCTCAGGGTTCCTCGCTAGCTCTACCATGGCCCATTCGATGACATCTGGTGATGTCTCGGTGCCCACCAAGGAACATGCCCTTTGAAAATTTTTCAGGATAGTTGAGAAGTATGTGCTGCAGAATGTTGGAAAAGATCAATAAAACAGTAACAAGAGGAGCAATTCAGCAATGACACAGCAGCTTTGAGAGGAAAAAAAATGCGCCGAGAGGATACAATTCTTCCTCTCTTTCTGAATTGTATTATATAATGTATCAAAAGTTACAAAGTAATATTTGGAAGGGAAACAAAATTTGGAGAAGAATTGGGAAATTATTTCATCTTCTCACTACAATGTAAATTGGAAATAGTTATCAAAACACAATTTTTCCTATTACTGATTACTGAAATCTTCCTACTACAAACTAAATTGATTTATACCAAATAAGGTTACCTTCCTAACATTCTCCCTCCTAAGCTTGTTTGCACTTCACCTCTTGAAGTCCCAACATCGATCTCATCTCAACAAACTTGTGCCGACCCAAAGCTTTTGTAAAAACATCAGCTTTTTGCTCACTAGAACTCACAAACTTTACCATAATTTGGTTTGATTCAATGCAATCTCTGGTGAAATGATACCTTATATCAATGTGCTTTGTTCGATTGTGATGGACTGAATTTTTGCTAAGCGCTAATGCTGACAAATTGTCAACATAAATTGTTACTGGTTTTATTTCCTCCTCTAGCAATGAAGACAAGAAACGTGCCAACCAAATTCCTTAGCACGCAGCTCCTGTCAATGCTATGTATTCAGCCTCACAAGAGCTTAAAGCTACTATCTTTTGCTTGGTTGAGCTCCAACTGATTGCACTTTCACCATAGAAGAATATCATACCACTTGTACTCTTTCTATCATCAACACATCCTGCACGATCACTATCACTATACCCATGTATCACGGCATTTTTGATATGATCTCCCTTGTAGTAAGTTAAGCCATAACCAAGTGTCCTTTGAGATACCTTAGAATTATTTTTGCTGCAATTGAATGTGCCACCGTTGGAGCTTGCATATATCTGCTAAGTATCCCTACCGAATGCATCAAATCAGGCCTTGTTTGAGTGAGATATCTCAAACTCCCAACAAGCCTACGGTATTCAGTTGCATCTACTTCTTTTGCTTGCTGAAAAACCAGCCTTTCCTCCATAGGGGTATGTGCCAAGTTGCAATCAACCATACCCATCTACTTTAGTAGATTTTCTGCATATAGTGATTGGCAAAGAGTGATACGGTCTTCTAGTTGTAAGATCTCCATGCCAAGATAATGATGTAAAAGTCCCATATCAGTCATTTCAAACTCCTTTTGCATTTGCACCTTGAATTCATGGATGACTCTCACATTTGAACCAGTAATCAGTAAATCATCCACATACACCCCAACTATCAACCTTTCATTCCTTACTGATTTGGTGTACACAGCAGGATCTTGCACATTTCTTTTGAATCCTAGTGATAACAAGGACTTGTCAAGCTTCATATTCCATGCTCTAGGTGCTTGCTTAAGTCCATACAATGCCTTCTTAAGTTTAAGCACTTTTCCCTCTTCTCCTTTGAGGATAAACCCATCAGGTTGTTTCACATACACTTCATCTATTGTGCCATTCAAGAAAGCACTCTTGACATCCATCTGATGTATCTCCCATCCTTGTTGAGCTGTCACTGCTATCAACAACCGAATGGTCTCTATTCTTGCAACTAGAGCAAACACCTCTTCAAAGTCCACCCCTTGCTGTTGCAAGTATCCCTTTGCAACTATCCTTGCTTTGTATTTTAGAATTTCACCTTGTGCATCTCTTTTAATTTTGAACACCCACTTCAGGCCAATAGCCTTGCTTCCTCTTGGTAAATCAGTAGGAATGCAGGTTTGGTTCCTCATTATTTGATCATATTCTTCTTTCATTGCATTCCTCCATTCTTCATGTTCTGCAGCCTCCTGAAAATTCAAAGATTGAATTGCTTGCAAGCCATGCTTCTTCTTGTAGGGGTTCAGTTGCATTTGAGCTTCTGTAAATGCTTTCAAGAGACCTAAATCTCCTTCCTGCAGCTGGTTCACAAGATGCATCAAAAGTCTCTGCAAAAGTATCAACACAAGAGTTAGTTAAAGTATCACAGAAAGTATCATTTTTTGATACTTTCTGCTGTGAAGTAGTGCTACTGTTTGTATCATCCAAATTGAAAGGAATTGGGGTGATTCGGCTTTGTAATGGCAAGAATGATTGTTCCTCCTCAGATATCATTTTATTTGGTGATACAAAATCAGATTTAAGCCCACCAAATTGATCAGCAACAAACTGATACCGTGACTGTCCAGAAACACCTTGTTGCTGCAGATTTCTGATACTTTGTGATACTTTGTTATTTTCTCCTTACAACCAGTCCCACTTTGTTCCTTCTTCAAATATACAGTCCCTACTCACTGTTACTGAACTCCTTTCAGGATCAAAGAAATGATATGCTTTAGAACAAGGCTCATACCCAATGAACACCATAGGTTTGCTTCTATCCTCTAGCTTTTTTAGATGTGCACCTACAACCTTTACATGAGCTCTACATCCAAAAACCTTTAGATGTGTAATGGTTGGCTTCCTTCCTGTCCATGCCTCATAAGGAGTTCTATCCTTCAAGCTACTTGTAAGAGATCTTTTCAATAGATACACAGAAGTGTTGACTGCTTCTCCCCAAAACTCAAGGGGCATACTCATAGACTTCAGCAAGCTTCTAGCCATCTCCATTACTGTTCTATTCCTTCTTTCTACTACTCCATTTTGTTGTGGAGTGTAGGGTGCTGTTAACTGCCTTTTAATACCCAGCTGATCACAATAAGCATTGAACTCCCTTGAGTTGAATTCTACTCCCCTATCTGTTCTGAACACTTTCAACTTCTTACCACATTCAGTTTCAGCCAACATCTTGAGCCTCTTGAATGCAGAGAATGCTTCTCCCTTTGTTTTCAACACAACTACAAACATAAATCTGGAATAATCATCTACAAGTAAAAGAAAGTAGCTATTTCCTCCTAGTGTGGGTGGAGCAATTGGGCCACACAAATCACCATGAATCAAATCTAGCACCTTGCTAGTTCTGAAATTTGAGGATTGAAACGTAGACCTGCACTGCTTAGAAGCAACACATTCTTGGCAAATTCTATCATTCTCATGGATATGTGGTAAGCCCTCTACAAGATGTTTATTATGCATTATTCTTAATGCTTGAAAGTTCAAATGGCCGAACCTTTTGTGCCACAACCAACTAACAGAATCATCACCAATTAGCAAGCATTTTTCAAGAGTTTGAGTATGAAATTTATACAGTCTGTTACCATCTCTTTTTGCAGAAACAAAACATCTCCCATCTTTGTCATGAACACTTAGTTCACCAAGCTTAATAGTAGTGGAAAAACTCAATTCATCTAATTGTCCAAGACTAAGTATGTTTGTCTTCAAGTTAGAAATGTATAGAACATTTGTTATGATGCTTCTCTCCTCATTGCTAACCGAAAACTTCACACTACCCTTTCCTGCTATATTAACTCATGAACCATCACCAAACCTCACATTTCCATGACAAGTAGTATTCAAATTATGCAAGCATGCCAAATTTCTGGTCATATGACTAGTGGCACCTGAATCTAAGTACCAAGTATCAAAGCATGTATCAAAAACAGAATTTTTAGAGCTGATACCTTGTAAGAGTGTATCATCCTTACTCTCCTCTTCTTCAAAAGCCATCAGAATTGCATGATCCTCATGTACTTCCTTTTCTTCACTTGTCTCTGCAAGATAAGCCTTTTCTTCCTTCTTACACTCCGAAGCATAGTGCCCAAGCTTTTGATAACTAAAGCACTTAACTTGTGACTTATCCTTCTTAAATTTTTCTTGCATCATGTTAGGAGAAATAGAGCCATATCTACCTCTCCCACGTCCTCCATTGTAGCTACCACCGAACCTTCCTCTTCCTTGAGCAAAGCCTCTAGCTCTCCCTTGGCCTCTTCCACGCCAAGAGCTTGAAGAATCCCTTCGGTGTTTTGTTTCTGCACCTGCCCGAGACAAATACAGCTGGTTCTCTTCTTCTTGCAAGAAAGGTGTGATCCTTTCTTCAAAGGTCTTCAAGGAACTTACAACATAGTCAACTGTCATGATGCTTATATCACAGAATTGTTCCATACTACATACAATGGGATAGAACTTAGGAGGAGTGGATCGCAGCAACTTCTCAACAACCAATTGCTCCTTCAACTCAACACCGAGATTCCTCATCTCAGTCACCACCGAATTGAACCGAGCAATATAATCATCTACTAACTCAGAATTCCTCATCTTCAGCTGCTCAAATTCACCACGCAAGCGACTAGCTTTAGCGTTTCTGAATTTTTCACCACCTATGTGGAGATTTCTTAACGTATCCCACGTTTCTTTTGCAGTCTTCTTATCAGCTACTTGCACCAATAATTCATCACTCAAGGATTGATGAAGAATCGATCGCGCAACCTTGTCTTTCCTTCGATTTACAAGGACATCACCTTCTTCCGGCACAATCGCTTCCCACGCTCCTTGCGCATCAAGAAACGATTCCATGCGCACAGCCCACATCGCATAATTGCCTCCTTTGATCAGCATCGGTACCCCTTGATGACTCCCTCCTACCACCGAGGTGGTTTTGCTCATCGCGTCTCCTGATGTGCCTACCATCGGTTTCTTCCAAGCTGATGGCGTCTGCGTCGTTGACATCTTCACAAGTATTACACGAGCAACCTTGCTCTGATACCAATTGTTGGCAAAGATCAATAAAACAATAACAAGAGGAGCAATTCAGCAATGACATAGTAGCTTTGAGAGGAAAAAAAATGCGCCGAGAGGATACAATTCTTCCTCTCGTTCTGAATTGTATTATATAATGTATCAAAAGTTACAAAGTAATATTTGGAAGGGAAACAAAATTTGGAGAAGAATTGAGAAATTATTCCATCTTCTCACTACAATGTAAATTGGAAATAGTTATCAAAACACAATTTTTCCTATTAATGATTACTGAAATCTTCCTACTACAAACTAAATTGATTTATACCAAACAAGGTTACCTTCCTAACACAGAATGCTACAAAATTATCATTTTGGTGCAGGAGCTCCCAAAGATTACAGCCTTTATACGATCCATGGTTAATGATGCAACATCTAGCTCTGGTTCATCTTTAATTGTCACGCCCCGACCCGCAGGACGACACGTGGCAACCGCCGTATGAGCCCGACAAGCCCATACAAGGCATAAATACAAATACTAAACTACATACACCCGCATTTTCAAATAACATCTTAAATACAGTCCCGATATCTCCTAATACAAATATAAGACCGGCATACGAAAACTCATAACAGCAGTCGTATACCTTCCGCGACGAACCCTCTGTCAACGATCTCGTCTCGTGCGTCGATACCTGCACACACATTGAACGCGGTGTGTTCAGCCTTGCGGCCTAATGCGAAATTACGGCTCTACCGAATAAGGAAATCAAAGGCTAGGAGGAGTATTCTAGGATGTCTTTGGTGGTTAATCAACATATTTCATGCCACATCGTTTAAACAATTATATAAACATAGACATCATAAATAACTAATTAAATAAATAAATACATGTGTACATGTCACTAGATGTCACCCTAGTCATGTCTAGTGTCCATATCAATAATCTGTCACCTACGTCATGGTGAGACTTTTAGGTTTCATAAACTCGAGCTGCCAGCCTACGCTTAGTGACTACTCGGGCCGGGGGTATCAATAAGCCCATCAGTGCCTTTCTGTCTCAGTCTCTACCTATGCCCGCTGCACTGATGTTGGCAGAGAGGACGGATGACCCAGAATCCCTCTCCTGTTGTTTCACTAGTCGCCAACCATGCCTCCTCTAGCGAAACCGTCGTGCCCTTACATCCTCCCCGGATTCCGTAGGGGTCACGACACCCATGTAGTACTACATACTGCCCGTAGACAGGGTCACCTCTCTTAAATCTCGTCGGCCACGGCTAGCCGGAATAACCACCCTAGGATCCGGACTACTCATCCGATCGTCTGCAGACGTCAAGGGTGATAGCCGTGCGGTTTACGGATCCACTGTCCAAGGCGTCGCATGTGGAATCACCTTCCCAGTCCAGTAGCAGTCGACGTCTATCGAGATTTGGCACACATCCGCACAATGGGCTGTGGCAACCTCGACTCCATCGGTGCCACGTCCATAGTAGGGCTCTTCCTTGCTAACCATCTCAGGACTATCACGAGGCCGCCTACAACGACACTCGTGCGGGTGAAGATCTCGGGTAAGGACTTGCTCCATATTTCCAGTCTAACATGACCATGGAGTGTGTACAGTCCCTTACCCTACCAGCTCCCCGTATATAAGCTATGCATAACCTCGGGAGTAACGCTTCAAGTATCCAAGCTACGCATCAACCTCGGGAGTGGTGCCTAGCGGGACGTCACCGTTTTGACCACCGACGGGACGCGGCGGTCAACCGGGGCATATGGAAAAGGCCTCTTTTTCTGTCTAAGTGGCGGTGACGTCGCCAAAGGTTCTAACATGTCGCATATACTATCTATGTCTGCATGGTAATCATTTAGCATATCATACCGAAGCAATATAGCATGCAAGACATGATTATAAAGCATGTTAGATACCTAGCAGATCAAACATGTTAGATAAGATAACTATGCTAGCATGCATACAATTTAAATCTTATCAAACATTATGGTTTATCATATTTAAGACATCCAAGAATTTTTCCTAAGAAAACCTCAGCGGGAATTCCCTAGCGTAAATAAATCCTACCATCGGAGAACCAACGCACCTGGGATAGCGATCTGCTCTTCGGAACCAAGTCGCGCGGAGAAAATCACCCGCTGAGCTACTCGGATCGCGTACCCACAATAATCCTATTTAACAAAAATTATTTTAAAATAGATTTAATTTATTTCCCTTAAGATAAATAAATTAAAATCTATCAATTAAATAATTATTACATTAAATTAATACTATACATATTTAGGATTAATCTCACCTAATCAATTCTAAATTAATCATATTTTTACATTTTTAGCTAATAACTTGAATGAATTTTTATTCAATTTCTACTCATCAAACTCACCCATAACTTGGCCCAAGCAATCCAGGGGCCCAAGTAGAACCCATAGAAATTTTTATTATTTTTATGATTTTTAATATTTTAATATTATTTTATTATTTTAATATTATTTAATTTAATTTATTTTTTATTATTTTTCTGACCGGTCAACCGTTGACCGTTGACCGGTCAACGCTGACTGGGTCAGCGGTAGGCCCGGTCAACACTGACTGGGTCAGCTGTTGACTCGGTCAACGGTTCGGGTTACTGTTCACCCGGTTCGGTTCGATTCGGTTCGATTTGGTTCAGTTCGGTTCCGGTTCAGCTAAACCCAATTCAACCTAGTTTGACTCAAGCTCGAACCAGGTTCAACTTATTTGATTCGGCTCACCCAACCCAACTTGATCCGAACCCAAACTTAACTCAAACCCAACCGATTTAATCCCACTTGATTCAACCCAACCGTTTTCATTAAAGAAATAATTTCTTATTCACTAAGCTTAGTTAATCAAATCTTAATCATGCTTAAGTTAATCTAAGCATATATTAACACAACTTATACTAATTATATTTTTATTAATACTAAGCATAGTTAATTAATCCTTAATCACGATTAGGAAAAGGGGCGAAATAACACCTTCGCCGCTTCCTTCGCCGATCGCTCCTTCGTCGACTCCTTCGCCGACGCCCTCGCCGGCCCTTCCGCTGCCTACGCCCGAACGCAAACTCCGGCCGACGACCCCCGGCGTCCTCGTGCGTGAGATGGCCGGAAGCACGCTGCAACGATCCGACCGTAAGGAGTCAAACCCTCGGAGCTCTCAGAGGTCGCCGAACCACCCGCGGATGGCAAACGTATCGTCCGCGAAATCGAAGGTGGGAAGGGGTCGATAGGGGACGGATTTCCTCACCTTCGAGCTCGCAAATGGTGAATCGAAACGGGTCGCGTAGCAGAATGGGCGGACGAGTCGATTCACGCGTCGCCGCCCTCTGCTCTTTCCACCTCGAGCAAACGACTCGCCGCTGCGTCCTCACGTCGATCCGGGTGGAACGCCGACCGCTGCGCCTTCGTGGAGACGAAGCTAGGCGGCATTGATGGGTGGCGACGGTCAAGAGAGGTGGAATCGCGGCGGCGACCTCACCGTGTGTAGCGGCGAAATCCTGGGAGCAAGGCAGGGGCGAGCGGGAATGGGGCCGCTCTCTCCGGCGGTTCTCCTCTCGACGGTGGCGATGGGGCTTAGTCGGAGCAGCAGCAGCTCGCCGGCGATGCCCTCGTCGGTCGCCGCTGCTGCGGAGAGGGTGAAGAGGGGAGCAGAGGTCGCACGATTAGGGCGAGCTCCTTCGCCCTTTTCTGCGCGGTTCTACTCGATGGGGCCGGTTCGGGTGGACCGGTTGACCCGGCCGGTCTAACCGAACCGGCCGATCTAATTTTTTTTTTTCTTCAAGGTGGGGGTTTACATTAATCCTTGGCAGCACGTCGACCAGTTCTTCCACCTTCTCCTCTCTCCGTTGCTGACCATTCTTCGCCATCATCTTCGCTTACGGCGCGGTGGCGCGACAGGTGGAAGAGCTTCCTGGTCAGGTTTACCGAGGAGCGGGATCGGTCGTCGTGTCGCATCAGCTCAAGCGTCCCCCCCTTCCTGATAAGCTGATTCCAGTAGGGGCCATAGGGGGAGAACACGACAGTGTGAGCGGAGGCCGGGAAACGTGATCTCCTCGGCGGAGGAGGCGACGACGAAATCTACTTGGCCGATTCGGATCAGAATGAGAGGTCGCGGAGTGCCCGAAGCATTCTTTTTTTTCTGTTCCATATAAAGAATAGTTTGTTTACATAATTTAGAATAATTTGTTTAGATAATTTTGAAATATAGATGGAACCAATGTTTGGATGTGTATATATATTATATTATATATGATAATTTTTTAAATTTTTTTTAATGAATATTGAACCATATGTTACAATATAGAGCATAATTTTTGAAACCAAAATCTTAAACCTCAAGTCTAATTGCTCAAATTATATGACAATACTCTTCGGTATAACCAATGTATTTCCTCAAGCCTAGGGCTAATCGCTCTAACTATGTGATAACTTACGATAAAAGATTACCTCCACTCTATTTATATGATAACTTATTATAAAAATTTAATCACCTCAATGAGGTTTATATATTTTTTGAAAGATAAAATTGTATTTATCTTACTAGTTTGAAAAGATACAATATATCATGCAAAAGAATATGAAAAGTAAATAAAACTAAATTTAAAGGAAACTAAAAAAATAAAAAGAATTTAGAATAATACAATCATCGATTGTACTTTACCGAGCTTATCCGGCTAATGCTCTTATTGATTTTGAGTTATCCATATAATATTTTCTATTTCTCTTCTCTTACCCTATTCACTCTAATGAGACTCCAATTACTTTACTATATGATAACTTCTTTTATAAAAGATAGACTCCATCTAGATTAATACATGACAACTTATTATTTAAATTTTAATGAGCATGAAACCATATCCTCTCATACAGTGGCTTAGATAATTTTTTAAATGTATGAAATCTATCATTAGTAGGCTTTATATCGAATCAAGTATTTTTTATAATATACATACGGTCGCATCTTTAAAGTTAATTTACATTTTATTTTAATTTGATCTATTTTCTTTGTTTTTAAAAAAATCTATTGCTAACAAAGCAAAACAAGCAGAAATATTTGTAATATCTGAATGTTTTTAAATAAAAAAATATATATTCATCTCAACTGTATATTGTTCTTTTTAAAAAAGGATAAAACTCATGAAAGAATTAGAGGTTGATTTGTAAATCTAATGGTTATTTAAGTATAAATTATCTCTTCCATGGTGGATGTCAGACTGAAGGCTTGAAGCTTTTTATGCATCGAGGGAAGCTTCGAGTGCTGCTGGGTTCAGCGCTTATGTCATCTCCAGAAGGAGGCGGCCGGCCATGGATACCCTCCTCCCACGCTGTTTTTTTTTATTCTTCTTGGCCGGCGCAGTCGCAGGAAAGAAAGAACAGACCTTCGACTTTGGCTTCATCCCCCATCGAGATACGGATGGATTCTGCAATGCTCTTCTATAGTTTAATAATAACAACACAGCCAGAGTCACCCAAAACAATTCAATTCAATACTCTTCAAACGTAAATTTAGAAAATTCTCTATACTGCGTCAAATAAAATTCTCTTTTTTTCTTATTCGAACTTTCCTGCTCGTTTCCGATTTAGAAAAAAATAGTTGGAGTCAAAGAGGAGATGCCCGTATAGGAACGACAGGATAAATAAGGACAGAAGAAGGCATGGCTTAGTCAAAGATGTGTTTTTTTTCCTTTTACAAAAGTACACATATCAATAAGTATATACATAAGAATTTAATATTTATCTTTTAAAACCATAAGTATTGAACCCATAATAACATTACCCCTCTAATCACACGACATTATCACTCTAATCAGAATTTTTAAACTTAATGAGCATTGAATTCATAATTTTTTATACATAAATTAATTACTCTAAACAGCTTAGTTTAAGCTTTATTTTTTAAATATTTTTATCTATATATTTATATTTTTAAAAATAAAGCAATTCTATTTTTTCTAATATTTTAAAATAATTCTCCATGCTTGGTTACAATTTTCTTCACCAGGTGCCAGGTGGGTCAACTAGCCGGTGTACTTAGTCAAATCTTAAACTAGTTTAATAATCAATGTTTAGGACTGATAAATATTTATTCCCTGAAGTCAGAGAGAATTTTAGAAAGAGATTTTTCTATCGGTTGTTGGTGACGACAATTGGCGAAAAAGTCACGAGTCTCCCTGAGTCCAACAACTTAAAAAACGTACGTGTTTTTATTTTGGTAATAAAAAAAAAAAAGAGCCATGGATCCTACCAATTTCTTTGGGAATAAATTATATGTCTTCACATATCTACCGCCCATAAGATAGTATTATTAATCAGAAGAGAGAAATTTATAGTTTATGCACCTTAAATTAGAATTAGTTAGTAGGATTATATTTATAAAAGTTCTACACCTTATTAATAAATATTATTTTCAGTATATGTGGCTAAGCATGCATGTACTGTCGACCTTATAATTTATGTTCCCCAATCTAGACCAGGTAAGAATTAGAGTTTTTTTTAATGCACTGTCGTCTTCTTTTCCACACACTAATAACATAAATTATAAGCTCGTCCGTTAGAGTAATTTAGTTCTGTAGGGTACATGAAAGAAGAAGAGACTCACTCAGCGAACCGAAAGGATATTAAAAGAGCTTGCACACTTGGAAATTGTCCATCTATATTCCAAGATAAACTCCATAGATAAAATATTATTTTATTATAGCTAACTGCTCATGGAAACATAAAATATTTGTTCACCTGGCGTGAAGCCGACGTAGTTTGAAAAATGAGATGCAATTGATGACTCGTTTTGGGCATGGATTAATTGTAATGTCGATAGGGGACTAATCGTGCACGTAAGTGTTCTAGTGTACCTTGCCATATTTTTTATTCATTTTCTTAGTTGAAGTTGACTGAACTCACTAAAATAATCTGTCCTTAATCACACATCCTTGTCATGTTAAATCTAGAATACTAAAATCTCTCCTTTTTTTCGACGGACGATGGAGGCTATAAATTGCAGCATTGTGGCAAGCTTCCCTCCGCAGTAGGCACAAAACACAACACATGAATCCAACTATGGCATTGTCGCAGGCTACAAATTGTAGCATCTTGGCAGGCTTCCCTCGTATGCACACTAGACGCACACATAGGAATCAAACTATTGTTGCGCACTACAACGAGTCTTTAAGTTGTCGTAAGTCAATAAAGTTTCACCCGAGTGTTTGGGGTGACTACTTCATCCAAAAAGATCACCATGTTCAGGTACGTCCTCGAACCCAAGGATGCATGCCCACTCTTTATTCTTTATGTATCTCTATTTAACGTATATGGATGTATGATGAGGTAGGATTACAAAGATGACAAGTTGAAGGAAACAATCGAAGAGCTAAAGGAGCAAGTAAAGAGCTTATTCAAGGATGCCACTTCTCATGATCTGCGGCAAACTATGAACCTGATATATTCAATTCAACTTCTTGGATTAGAATATCACTTTGAAAAAGAAGTAAATGAAGCAGTGGAATGGATCTACGATGCCAACATTGATAACTACGGCCTTTATGAAACCGCTCTTTGGTTTCAATTGCTCAGAGAACGTGGATATAATGTGTCCTCAAGTATAATGATCAATTATATTCTTTTCTCTCTCTCTCTCTATAAACATATATATAAATATAGTGGTTGGTTCTTCAGGTGTTTTTGGTAAGTTCAAAAATGAAGGAGGAAGTTTCTCATCCGCACTAAAGGATGATGTTGAGGGTTTACTAAGCTTATACAATGCGGCCTTTCTCGGGATTCGTGGTGAGACGATACTCAATGAAGCCATTGTGTTCTCGAGAAGCCATCTCAAGAGCTTGTTATTAGGCAATGGGCTTCGAGAACCCTTAGCAAGTCAAGTGTCTCTCGCCCTTGGCACGCCCTTGCGTAGAAGAACTAGAAAGCTCCTCACAAGACAATACATCTCCATCTACGAGGAGGGGGTAGCAAGAGATGATGTATTGTTGCAGCTTGCAAAGTTGGAGTACAATCAACTCCAATCCCTTCACATTCAGGAGCTCAAAAAGATTTCCAAGTAAGCGTTCCACCAATTAATTTTTTTTCACAAACAAATTAACAACATGATTAATTTTTTATATATGTTTTACTAGGAACCAACTTTACTCATCCACTTGTAATAATATTTCATTGTGATAGATGTATTTGATTTTTAATCATAAATTTCTCTTAAAGATGGTGGAACGATTTAGCACTCGCCAAATCTTTAACTTTTACTCGTGATCGAGTGGTGGAATGTTATTATTGGGTGGTAGCAGCGATGCAAGCACCATATTATTCTCGTGCACGGATGATGGCTACTAAAGTGATAGCTCTTCTTTCTATCACCGACGATATTTATGATAACTATAGCACAGTCGAAGAGAGTCGGTTGCTGACCGAGGCTATCGAAAGGTTTGTTATCTCATATCTATAATTATAATTTTTAATATTTTATTTAATTTTTTATATAAATGGTAGGTGGGAAGTAGAAGCTGTGGATGAACTACCTGAATACTTGAAGGACTTCTACTTGAAGCTCTTAAACTCCTTTGAAGAGTTTGAAAATGAGCTTGCTGTCGAAGAAAAGTATCGCATAGCGTATCTCAAGGAAGAAGTAATTGAATTCACCCACCTATTTATTTATTTATTTATTTATAAGGATAAGGGTATATCATATCACATCATAATCATGCTCACACTCATACTCATGCACATGGGTTGGTGGTGTAGATGAAATCTTTAGCAAGAAATTATCATAAAGAAGCGAGATGGTCTGCTGAAAAATATGTGCCGACATTGGAAGAACACCTCGAATTATCGATGAGGACAACCGGGTATGGCTTGGTTTCCTGCGCTTGTTATGTGGGCATGGGCGAGGAGGTGACCGAAGAGGCCTTCAAATGGATGGCTAGTTTCCCCAAACTGATCAAGGTCTCATGCTTTATCACTCGTCTATTGGATGACATAACTTCGCATCAGGTAATTAATTCATTAGTCAGCAGTACGCACACATATTACATCATTATCATATGGTAGTTAACCAAATAATATATGATGGGGATTAGCGAGAGCAAGAGATAGACCACGTGGCTTCCACGGTGGAATGCTACATGAAGGAGCACAGTGTGGAGGTGGAGGAGGCATACGAGAATCTGCGGGCGATGGTGGAAGATGGTTGGAAGGAGATGAATGAGGAATGCCTCCGTCCAACGCCGCTTCCCAGAGCTTTGATCGACGTGCTCATCAACCTCACCAGGGCTGTGGAGGACACGCACGGGCATATCGATTCATATGTCAATTCCACAACCACAATGAAGGATAACATCTCCCTCTTATTCCTCCAACCTATTAATTAATCAATCCTCTTTATTTAATTCTATGTACCTGCACTTAGCTACTTATACGTACGTACGAACGCACTGCTCCTCCTATGTCGACCATTTCATCTCCTACCAGCGTATGTATTTTAAGTTTTAAGAATGCAATATTACTACTCAGTCCAAAGTTACTTGAGAGACGTACTTATGTGATGGAGTATGTGTCACTAAATAAATGATGTTTGATGTCTGCACACGTCACATTTATATATGCGACATATTGAATCACTGCACTTTATCTATATTTTATTTTATCTTCGTCCTTCTTCTTCTTCTTTTCCCATTTGTAGTTTTAATGTCAATTAGGCTAACATAAATAAAAGCGGAGATGCCATCGAGGAAAGCATGAATGAGACGATTACGTCGAGAAAATTAAATTAAGGTTTACACAATGGATGTCCGTCGACAGGTGGAAGAGCCTCCTCTACGTACACAACTAACGACGTATACAAATATATATTATTATTACTAGGTTGAGAAAGACGATGATGTCTGATATGAGGATATAACATCGTTTTGTGAGCTTTTGCGTAGCTAATATTCTTTGCCCTTTTTTCTCACCCCTTTAAAAACATTTTTTTTTTCTCGTAATAGTAGATGAATGTAGTGTGCTCCTTCTTTTCCATGCACTAATAAATCATCAATAGTAGAATAAGAGACCCACACAGTGAAGTGAAAGGATATTAGAAGAACTTATCCATTTATATTCCGAGATAAACTCCATATTTTCGTGGTATCTAAATTTTCGTATAAAACATTATTTTATTATAATTAACCGCTATTTATATATATCATGGAAATATAGAATAATTTGTCCACGTCGAGCAGCCGACGTAATTTTTTTGAAAAAAGAAATGCAGTTGATGGCTTTTGTGAAGATGGATTAATTATCTTGTCGTTAAGCTTTAGGGGACTAATGGTGCACGCAAGCGTTCTTGTATCCTTGCAATATTTTGTCTTCATTTTTATAATTGAGGTTGACTAAACTGGCTCAAGTAATTTGTCCTTAATTACACTTCCGTGTCTTTTAAATTTAGAAATACTAAAAGCTCTCCTGTATGTATGGACGATGGAGGCAAGCTTCCCTCCGCAGTAGTCACAAGACACAACACATGAATCCAACCATGGCATTGTGGCAGGCTACAAATTGTAGCATCTTGGCAGGCTTCCCTCGTATGCACACAAGACGTACACATAGGAATCAAACTATTGTTGCGCACTACAGCGAGTCTTTAAGTTGTCGTAAGTCAATAAAGTTTCACCCGAGTGTTTGGGGTGACTACATCCAAAACGATCACCATGTCCAGGTATGTCATCAAACTCTCTTTACTCTTTTTGGATCTATATATTTAACATATATACATGGATGATGAGATAGGAGTACAATGATGACAAGTTGAATGAAAGAATCGAGGAGCTAAAGGAACAAGTAAGGAGCTTGTTCAAGAATGTTGTTGGCCGTGATCTACGACAAACTATGAACCTGGTAGATTCAATCCAACTTCTTGGATTGAAATATCGCTTTGAGAAAGAATTAAATAAAGCAATGGAATGGATCTACGAAGTTCGATGGAGGAGAACGTGTCGATGCGAGTAAATACCGGAGTTTGGTAGGAAGCCTTCGCTATCTCACGTGCACAAGGTCGGATCTCTCATTAAGCGTTGGCATCCTAAGTCGGTTCATGGAGAAGCCAGTTTATTCACATTGGAAGGCATTGAAGCGAATCCTACAGTATATCCAAGGAACGATGTCACTCGGATTGTTCTACTCGAAAGTAGAAGATTACAAGCTAGTTGGGTACTCCGATAGCGATTGGTGCGGAGACATAGATGATCAGAAAAGTACATCGGGATATGTGTTCTTTATGGGAGCTACTGCATTTACTTGGCTTTCAAAGAAGCAACCAATCGTGATGCTCTCAACGTGTGAAGCTGAATATGTTGCAACATCTTGGTGTGTATGTCATGCAATATGGCTTAGAAATTTATTGAGCAAGATAGAACTAAAGCAACTAGGTGCAACCATAATTCAAGTTGACAATAAGTCAGCAATTGAGTTGGCAAAGAACCCAGTGAACCATGAAAGAAGCAAACACATTGACGTTAGTTTTCATTTTATCCGAGATCATGTGAATGAAGGAAATGTGGAGTTGGTGCACGTGGCAAGTCAAGATCAAGTTACGGATATCTTCACAAAACCGCTACCAAAAGAGTCTTTTGACAAATGCAAGAAAATGATCGGCGTGGTGGATGGTAGAAGCATTTAAGTTTATGGGGGAGTTTTGTTGAATAAACATTAAATGTTATATTCTATGAGTTTTTTATTTGGTTGAAAAAGTAAAAGGAAGAGGAGTAATGTGTGAGATAATGGTGGTAGTGCAGATATAGGAGATAATTATCTTTTATGTTTTTTTTAGAATTAATTAGTTTTTCAGTTATTGGCAGTGCTTTGTACCTATATAAATGACTTGATGATTGTATTTTAGATATGAATACAAAAAAAAAGAAAGTGTCTTTGAACTTCCATTCTCTCCTCCTATTGTGAGTTTATTTTGTATTTTAGTTTTCATAAAAATAGAGGAAGATGTAGGGTTTGAATTCGAGGCCGAGGTCGAATTGGTAGGTGAGAGATTCCTTCAGTGGAACTGCTGCTAGAGGAATACTTAGTTGTTGTTTCTAGGGCACTCAAGAGGGGTGCATCGCCAGCATTAGGAATTGCAACTATCTATTTGCTCGTAGGTGGTCGAGCATAGAGCTTAGACTGCAAGGTCAAGAACAATGCATATGGGAGGAGCTTTGAGATAGATTCTATACTAAATATATTTTGGAGATGTATCATAAATGTATGAAATTGAAACGATATATTGGCAACACATAGAAATCATTGTCTAACTAAAACTATACATAAAAATCATCATCTTCGTGAGCCACCTTTTGTGAGGCTAATACTCTTTGCTATCTTTTTTTTTTTGGTTTTCCATGCACATCGATGTCAGTATTCCTTGCTGGTAGCTGTTTTGAGCCATTTGTATGGCTAATATTCTTTGTTATCATTTTCAATTCTAGGATGGTACCCATCCTTTAAATATATATATATATTTTTTCACTTACATCAATGTCTTATGGTTTATGTTTCTCAATTTCTAAAATTTCACCTGGTGACAGGTGAAACAATAGGTGAAGAAATATGTCTCCTCTACGGATACAACTAATGACGTATACAAATATATATTATTATCACTAGGTTGAGAAAGACGGATGATGTCTGATATGTGGATATAACGTTGTTTTGTGAGCTATTGTGTGGCTAATATTCTTTGCCCTTTTTTCCTCACCCATTTAGAAACATGTTTTTTTTTTCCTCAGAGTAGTAGAAGAATGTAGTATGCTCTTCTTTTCCATGCACTAATAAATCATCAATAGCAGAAGAGCCCACTCACCCAGTGAAGTGAAAGGATATTAGAAGAGCTTATCCATTTAGAATTCCAAGATAACCTCCATATTTTCGTGGTATCTAAATTTTCATATAAAACATTATTTTATTATAATTAACCGCTATTTATATATATCATGGAAATATAGAATAATTTGTCCACGTCGAGCAGCCGACGTAATTTTTTTGAAAAAAGAAATGCAGTTGATGACTTTGGTGAAGATGGATTAATTATCTTGTCGTTAAGCTTTAGGGGACTAATGGTGCACGCAAGCGTTCTTGTATCCTTGCAATAATTTGTCTTCATTTTTATAATTGAGGTTGACTAAACTGGCTCAAATAATTTGTCCTTAATTACACTTCCGTGTCTTTTAAATTTAGAAATACTAAAAAGCTCTCCTGTATGTATGGACGATGGAGGCTATAAATTGCGGCATTGTGGCAAGCTTCCCTCCGCAGTAGTCACAAGACACAACACATGAATCCAACCATGGCATTGGGGCAGGCTATAAATTGTAGCATTGTGGCAGGCTTCCCTCCTCTGCACACAAGACGCACACGTAGGAATCAAACTGTGGTTTCACACTACAGCGAGTCTTTAAGCTGTCGTAAGTCAATAAAGTTTCACCCGAGTGTTTGGGGTGACTACTTCATCCAAAACGATCACCATGTCCGGGTATGTCATCAAACTCTCTTTACTCTTTTTGGATCTATATATTTAACATATATACATGGATGATGAGATAGGAGTACAATGATGACAAGTTGAATGAAAGAATCGAGGAGCTAAAGGAACAAGTAAGGAGCTTGTTCAAGAATGTTGTTGCCCGTGATCTACGACAAACTATGAACCTGGTAGATTCAATCCAACTTCTTGGATTGAAATATCGCTTTGAGAAAGAATTAAATAAAGCAATGGAACGGATCTACGATGCCAAAGTTGATGACTGCGGTCTTTATGAAACCGCACTCTGGTTTCGATTGCTCAGACAACATGGATATAATGTGTCCTCAAGTATTATGATCAACAATATTCTTTCTCTCTCTTTTTCTTTCTCTAGATATATATATAAAGATGGTGGGTTGGTTCTTCAGGTGTTTTCAGTAAATTCAAAGATGAAGGAGGAAGTTTCCAGCATGCACTGAAGGATGACGCTGAGGGTCTGCTAAGTTTGTACAACGCAGCTTTTCTTGGGACGCACGGTGAGATGATACTCGACGAAGCCATCACATTCTCGAGAAACCATCTCAAGAGCTTGTTATCTGGTTGTGTGCTTCGAGAACCCTTAGCAAGTCAAGTGTCCCTTGCCCTTAGCACGCCCTTGCCTAGAAAAAATAGAAGGCTCCTCAATAGACTATACATCTCCATCTACGAGAAGGATGGGATTGCAAGAGATGATGCAGTGCTGCAGCTCGCAAAGTTGGACTTCAATCAACTCCAATCCCTTCACTTTCAGGAGCTTAAGAAGATTTCCAAGTAAGCATTCCAGCCTATTAATTGTTTTTCTTCTCAAACAAATCAACGACGTCATACAATTCTTATTATACATGCTTTACTATGAATCAGCTTTGCTCGTCCACTTGTAATAATATTTCACTGCGATGGATGTATTTGATTTTTAATCATCAATTTCTCTTAAAGATGGTGGAACAACCTAGCACTCATCAAATCCTTACCTTTTACTCGTGATCGAGTGGTGGAATGTTATTACTGGATAGTAGCAGCATTGCAAGAACCTTATTATTCTCGTGCACGAGTGATGACTACTAAAGTATTAGCTCTTATTACAATCACCGATGATATTTATGATAACTACAGCACAATCGAAGAGAATCGGCTATTGACAGAGGCAACAGAAAGGTTTGTTATCTCATATCTATGATTCTAATTTTTAATATATTATTATTGCAGCATAAACTCTCCATTTATTTATTTATCGCATAAATGGCAGGTGGGAAGTCGAAGCCGTTAATGGGCTACCTGAATACTTGAAGGACTTCTATTTGAAGCTCATAAACTCCTTTGAAGAGTTTGAAAATGAGCTTGTTGCTGAGGAAAAGTATCGCATGGCTTATCTCAAGGAAGAAGTAATTACATTCAACCACCTATGTATCACATCATATCATAATCATACTCATATTTATACACATTAGTTGGTGGTGTAGATGAAATCCTTAGCAAGAAATTATCACAAAGAAGCGAGATGGTGTGCCGGAAAAAATGTGCCGACGGTGGAAGAACATCTGGAATTATCGACGAGGACAATTGCGTGTGGCATGCTTATCTGTACTTTTTACGTCGGCATGGGCGAGGAGGTGACCGAGGAGGCCTTCAAATGGGTTTCCAGTTTCCCCAAACTGATCAAGGCTTCATGCCTCATCTTTCGTGTGTTGGATGATATAAATTCACATAAGGTAATTAATTCATTAGTAAGTAGTACTTATACGCTCATTATTTTATGGGAGTTTATTATAGTTAACCAAAAAAACATGTGATGGGGATTAGCGAGAGCAGGAGATAGACCACGTGGCTTCCACGGTGGAGTGCTACATGAAGGAGCACAGCGTGGACGTCGAGGAGGCGTACGAGAAGCTGCGGGTGATGGTGGACGATGCTTGGAAGGATATGAACGAGGAATGCCTCCGTTCGATGCCGCTCCCCAAAGCTTTGGTCGACGTGATTGTTAATTTCACAAGGTCCATGGAGGACATGTACGAGCACATCGATTCATACACCAATCCAACCACCACCAGGAAGGATAACATCTCCCTCTTATTCATCCAACCTATTAATTAATCGGTCCATTTTATTTAACTCTGTGCACCTGCACTTAGCTACGTATAAGTAGCTACCTACGCACTCCTCTCCTCCAATGTTTGATCATTCCATCTCCTACGAGCGTATGTCTTTGAAGTTTTCCAAAAGAACTTGAGGGGGGAGATATGTGGAGTATTTATCATTAAATAAATAAATGCTATTTGATGTCTGAGCACTTACTTCACATTTATATACGCTACATATTCTTTTTTTTTTACTCATTGAGTACTGAATCACTAAACCTGATTTATATTTTATTTTAGCTTCATCCTTCTTCTTTTTCTTCCCTTTATAATTTTAATACCAATTTAGCCAACATAAATAAAAGCGACGATGTCATAAAGGAAAACACGAACGAGGCGATTACGAGGAGAAAATTAAATACTAATTGCTGCCAAAATAGATAAAGGTAGCAAGTTTAATTTTGTTTATAAAACTTCCTCTTATAAACAAATAATGTACATATTGTTTGACTGAATAAGGTGACGATGTAGAACAAATACCTGATTCTACTCATAGCTGACTTGTTTAACTGGCTCACGTGGGCAAGAATCTTCACCAAGCACGACCTCCAATCCAGTTACTAGTAAGACAGGATAGTTGATCAGGATGAGGCCAAGACCACCTGCATCTCACATTAAGGGGCGTATAAGTTCCTCGTGATGTCGTTCGGATGTTGTTGCTGGCCTACTCGCAAGCGAGACTCCTGGTGAGCTGGTTCAGTGCTCCTGGAAATCCAGGATTTAGCATATATATATATAATGAAATGTATGTCATCGATTGATGGATCGACCTTTTGTTGCTGCGTAGACGGAGAGGTTGTTCATTCCAGCGAAGGCCGAGATGGAAGAGCTGAAGACGACGCTGCCGCTTGCTGACGCCCTGAGAAGAGGGTGAGCGAGCTGGCTCAGATGGAAACACGAGTCCAAGTTGGTACTCATGATCCATCTGTACTCCTCCTGCGTCGTCTCCGTCACCGACTTCCTATCGCTAATCCTGCGTTATTGACCTGTATGGAAAAAGAAAATAAAGGATCTGCGGCTTCACTATATGTTCTCCTGCCACATCGTCATCTTCGCTTCATGTTCCTCGTTATGCTGCCCAGAATCAGATCCGCCTGCCGACGCAGCCTCTGCATCCTGAATTTTAGACCCGTTAGGAGGTCGAGCAGCTTCCGGGAGGGAGGGAGACCTGTTTCTTTAACATGCGTCCACTTAGTAGTTTTGCCCCATTTAGTTTCTCAACTTACTTGATTTCACAGGAAATTGAAGTATAGAGGTCGAAGAAACAGGAGGCAAGAGAAAGAAAGGTGCAGCTCTTGGTAGTTGTCGGGTACAAGGAGATTTTTAGGGGAAAAAAGGCATCCATCTGCATACTTATAACTTCTCCCAGAAGTCTAATTGCATAAACCGAATTGAATTTGTCAGATATTTTCGAAGAAAATTCAAATCGTTGTCAGAAATTCCTTATAAGGAAATGCCATCAGTATCAGGGAGGACTGCGCATATCGGTAGATTTGCTTGTTCCTAACGCACTATCTTCTGGGAAGAAATACAGACACTATCAAAAGCTACCAATCCAAGAACTTGTGATACATTGACTGCGAGTGAATCCATCTTGCTCAGCATATATTTAAGAAACAGTCTGACAGAAATTCTTCCGATCAATCCACGATCATCACAGGAGACTTGGTCTCTCAAGTTGAGAGTTGTCAATTGCAGGAAGCTGCAAACACTAGCATTTCTCCTGTACAAGATCCACACCAAGTCTGAAAGTAACCTTTGGCATCACGAGCAGGGGCAACGAACGACAGCCAATATTTCCTTCTGATGCACGATGTACAGTTGCTCAGCCGGGGTGAGCTTCTGGCTCTCATGGGCAATCGGATGGCCATCCTGCTCGGGCACGCCTCCAAGCGTCGGCATCACGAGCAAGAGTAATGAATGATAGCCAGCATTTGTCTTCTGATCACGATGTACCGTTGCTCAGCCAGGGTGAGCTTCTCGCTCTCGCAGGCAATCAGATGGTCATCCTGCACAGGCACACCTCAGAGTGCCCAGTCCAAGGCATCCGTCACAACGTGAAATGGTCGTTCGAAGTCAAGGAGCTGGAGGACCGGCTCGCTTGCTAGGCGTGACTTAAGTGCGTCTAGTGCATCCTAGCATTCTAGGGGTCCAATCCCACTGGTGATCCTTTCAGAGTAGGTCCATCAAGGGTGTTGCAATCCGTGAGTAGTCGAGGATGAATAAGCCATAGTAGTTTGTCAGATCAAGAAATGACCTGAGCTCAGTCGAGTTAGACTGGCACGACCAAGTCCATATGGCCTCCACCTTGTGTGCATTCATACGTACCCGTTCCCAACCTTCGCAACTCTGTGGTTGAGGAATATAATATCCTCCTGGCTGAATTCACACATGTATCTTCAGATGAACAAGTTGTGTTCCGACAGTTTATAGAAGGTCGTCTAAGCTTAAGTATTATATATTAGTTTGGCCACCCGTCATATGTCATAGTAGGATTAATGCACCTTAAATATATCCCCAACTATAGAAGTGTCACATTTTGTCTAATGTCTCTAATTTTTTATTTTTAAAATTAAAATTCTAGGGGTCAAGTATGCAATTACAATACCTTATTATTTATTTATTTTCTACGATAATGAGATTGATATACCACTAAAAAGGAACTAATACTGTCTGTGATTATATTTTACAGTACGCATGTAAAATCCATAAGGATCGACATATATTTATATATCCTTATTTTCGATGGCGGCTTCATAAAAAAGTACGGTTTAAGTTAACTTTATATTGGCAGGATTGGAAAAGGAGGAGATGCGAGCAGTTTTAGGTCGGTTTTCCTCGACGCAACAAATCCAAATCTCTCGCCCATGTCCAGTTCCTCTGGCTTCAATCCATCAGGCAGATTCCAGTCGAAATAGAGGAGGAGTTGCGCCGAGGTTATCTTCACAACGGGGAGCCCAAACTCCATTCCTGGGCATATCCTTTGGCCCGCAGCGATGGGCAAGAACGACCCAGCCTCCCTTAAAATCAATCGATCCAGCTTCGAACCAACCTCTCCGGCTTCAACGTCTCGGCGTCTATGTTGATATCTGCTGATGCAGTGATGAAGACCCAAGTGCTGGGCTTTGATCTCGTAGCCGAGAACGCTGCAGGGTCCTGTTGCACCCACAATCTTGGTATCAGGGCGCAAGGTGGAGCCTGCGGAGCTGCTTCCAGTAGAGGCCGCGCGAGCGCCGCGGGGGGAAACACGACGTCGGAGTGTGCGCTGAAAGAGTAACTTCGCCGGGGTGAGCGGAGGTCGGAAAACGCGATCTCCTCGGCGGAGGCGGCGACGGCGAACTCTACTTGGCCGATTCGGATCAGCATGAGAGGTCGCAGAGTGCCTGAAACATCATATAAATCAATAGTTTTGATATGTATATATATATCATATTATATACCGGCGACTTGTTATATATAAGGAAAAAAAAACTCCATTTAGAATAATTTATTTACATAATTTTAAAATAGAGACGTATCAATGTTTGGATGTGTGTATATATTATATTATATATGATATAATATGTTATATTATATTAATTAGATGAATATTGAATTTACAATCTCTCACTTAGAATTTAATTACTCTAATCATGAGAACTTACAGATATGAAAGATAAGCTCCAATTAGGATAAAAGAAATTCGATTCCTGTTTTGATGTCGATTCCTGTTTTGATGTGTCTGTATATATTATGTTATACAGGATAATTTTTTTTAAAAAATTCAATGAGTATTGACCCTCAAACCTTGATCCTAAGCTCAAATTATATGACAATAACCTTCTATGTATGATAACTTGGTTTTAATTACTTTAACTACATTATAACTCGTTATAAAACATAAACTCCGTTTAGAATAATACATTACAACTTATTTTTAAAATTTTAATGAGCACGAAACCATATCCTCCAATCAAGTGGGCTAGATAATTTTTTAAAAATATCAAATCCATCGTTAGTGGGCTTTGATATCGAGTTGCATCGTTAAAGTTAATCTACATTATTTTTTACTTTGATCTATTTCCTTGCGTTTTTTTTTAATCTATGGCTATTGGCTACCAAGAGACAAAACAAAACAAGCAGAAATATTTGTCATATATAATTTTTTTCAAATATATATTTTAATGTTTTTAAATATAAAAAATATATTCATTTCAACTCTCTCTCTCTCTCTCTCTGTGTATATATATATAATTATTTAAAAAAATTATAAAACTCATAAAAGAATTAGAGGTTGATTTGTAAATCTAATGGTTATGTAAGTATAAATTATATCTTCCATGGTGGATGTCAGCCTGAAGACTTGAAGCTTTTTATGCATGGAGGGAAGCTTCAAGTGCTGCTGGGTTCAACGCTGATGTCATCTCCAGGAGAAGGCGGCCGGCGATGTATATTATAAAGAAAGAACAAACCTTCCGCTTTGGATTCATCCCCCATACTTCAATTCAATGCTCTTTAACCTTACATTCATATGTTGCATCAATTCGTTTCAGACTTAGGAAAAGAAGTTTGAGTTCAAGAGAAGGCCAAGTTCTAAAATAAAAATCTGTTGTATCAAATATAATTCGATCTTTCTTCCTAAAAAGTTAGAGTCAAAGGGGACGTTAAGTTCTAAAAAAAATATCTACTGCATCAAATAAAATTATCTCTCTCTCTCTAAACTGTTGGAGTTCAAGAGAAGGCCAAGTTCTAAAAAGAATATATTTCATCAAATAAAATTAGTTTAAAGGAATATATTATAAATAGATTTTTAAGTTGAGTCGTTATAGTTAGTTAGTAAGTTAGAGTTATTATAGCTCATTGAATTTTTTTAGAAAAATCTTAAACTTCTTTAATAATCAAGTCTTTAACACTGGTAAACATTGATTCCATGAAATCCAGCTGAATTTGAAAAAGATTTTTCTATTGGAGGATGGTGATGACTATTGCTGAAAAATTCATGAATCTTTCTAAATCCAACCAAATAACAAACTCAAATAATATAAGTTATTCAAAAGATAAAAAATTAAAAAAGTACACGTCTTCTTTTGGTAAAAAAGAAAATAAAAGTTATGCATGCCACCAATTTATTTTGCAATAAATTATATGTATTCAAATACCTACCGCCCATAAGATAGTATTATTAATCATAAGAGTACTTGACGAGCATTAAATCCACGATCTGCGATCTGATTTGCTGTACATTAGAAATAGAATTAGTTTAGTTAGAAAAATTATATTTTCTAGAACTTATTAATAAATAGTATTTTTAGTACATTATGGCTAAGTATACATGTATTTTCTTTTGAACTTAGATTATATTTATAAAATTGTATTTTCGACAACTTATTAATAAATAGTAAATGATATTTAGTATAAATTTAATTACTCTAACTAGAAGGGCATGCATGTACTAAGCATGCATTTTATTGACCTCATAATTTATATTCCCCCATCTAGATTCTATCAAAATGAGATGTTTTTTTAACGTACTATGTCCACAGTGAAGTACACTCAGTGAAGTCAAAGAATATTAAAAGAGCTTGTACATTTAGAAATCGTCCATTTATATTCTAAGATGAACTCCACAGCCGCCAGTTATAGAATAATTTGTTCACCTGGCGTGCAGCCGGCATAATTTTGAAAAAAATGACGCAATTGAAGACTTTCTGAAGACGGATCAATCATCACGTTGTTCTGGTATTCCTTCCAATACTTTTTCTTCATTTGGTCAGTTCCAGGTCTTCTTAAATCTAGAATACTAAAATCTCTCCTGCACGGACGACGGAGGCTATAAATTGCAGCATCGTGGCAAGCTTCCCTCCGCAATTGGCACAACACACAACACACGAATCCAACTATGGCACTGCGGCAGGCTACGAATTGTAACATTGTGGCAGGCTTCCCTTCTCTGCACACAATACGCACACATAGGAATCAAACTATCGTTGCGCACTACAGCGAGTCTTTAAGCTGTCGCAAGTCAATAAAATTTCACCCGAGTGTTTGGGGTGACTACTTCGTCCAAAAAAATCGCCATGTTCAGGTACATCATCAAACCCAAGGATGCATGCCCTCTCTTTAGTCTCTATGTATCTATATTTAATATATACGGATGGATGATGGGATAGGATGACAAAGATTGCAAGTTAAAGGAAAGAATTGAAGAGCTAAAGGAGCAAGTAATGAGCTTGTTCAAGGATGCCACCGCCCATGATCTGCGACAAACTATGAGCCTGGTATATTCAATCCAACTTCTTGGATTGAAATATCACTTTGAGAAAGAAGTAAATGAAGCAGTGGAACGGATCTACGATGCCAACGTCGACGGCTGCGATCTTTATGAAACTGCTCTTTGGTTTCAATTGCTTAGAGAATATGGATATAATGTGTCCTCAGGTATTATGATCAATATTTTTTTCTCTTTCTAAACATATATATAAATATGGTAGTTGGTTCATCAGATGTTTTCAATAAGTTCAAAGACGAAGGAGGAAGTTTCTCATCCGCATTGAAGGATGATGCCGAGGGTCTACTAAGTTTATACAACGCAGCTTTTCTTGGGACGCACAGTGAGACGATACTCGATGAAGCCATTGCGTTCTCGAGAAGCCATCTCCAGAGCTCATTATCAGGCAATGGGTGTCGAGGACCATTAGCAAGTCAAGTATCCCTCGCCCTTGGCATACCCTTACCCAGAAAAACTAGAAAGCTCCTCACGAGACAATACATCTCCATTTACGAGGGTGGGGTAGTAAGAGATGATGCATTGTTGCAGGGAGTACAATCAACTCCAATCCCTTCACATTCAGGAGCTCAAAAAGATTTCCAAGTAAGTGGTCCACCAATTAATTTATTTTTTTTCACAAACAAATTAATTTATATATATAAATGTTAGGTGGGAAGTCAAAGCTGTTGATGGACTACCTGGATACATGAAGGACTTCTACTTGAAGCTCATAAGCTCCTTTGAAGAGTTTGAAAATGAGCTTGCCGCGGAAGAAAAGTATCGCATGGCGTATCTCAAAGAAGTAATTGCACTCAACCACCTATTTATTTATTTATTCATAAGGATAAGTGTATATCATAATCATATTCATACTGATACACATGGGTGGGCGGTGTAGATGAAATCTTTAGCGAGAAATTATCACAAAGAATCGAGATGGTGTGACAAAAAATACGTGCCGACAGTAGAAGAGCATCTGGAATTATCGATGAGGACGAGCGCGTATTGCTTGGCTTCCTGCGCTTGTTATGGGGGCATGGGCGAGGAGGTGACCGAGGAGGCCTTCAAATGGCTTGCCAGTTTCCCCAAGCTGGTCAAGGTCTCATGCCTTATCTCTCGTGTATTGGATGACATAACTTCACACCAGGTAATTAATTCATTAGTTTGCAGTAAACAAACATCACATCATCATCATATGGGAGTTATTTATAGTTAACCAAAAAAATATATGATGTTGATTAGCGAGAGCAAGAGATCGACCACGTGGCTTCCACGGTGGAGTGCTACATGAAGGAGCACAGCGTGGACGTGGAAGAGGCGTACGAGAAGCTGCGGGCGATGGTGGATGATGGTTGGAAGGAGATGAATGAGGAATGCCTCCGTCCAACGCCTTTTCCCAGAGCTTTGATCGACGTGCTCATCAACCTCACCAGGGTTGTGGAGAACACGCACGGGGACGTGGATTCATATGTCAATTCCACAACCACGATGAAGGATAACATCTCCCTCTTATTCCTCCAACCTATTAATTAATCAATCCTCTTTATTTAATTCTATGTACCTGCACTTAGCCACTTATACGTACGCACGAACGCACTGCTCCTCCTATGTCGATCATTTCATCTCCTACCAGCGTATGTATTTTAAGTTTTAAGAATGTAATACTACTACTCACTCCAAAAGAACTTGAGAGGCGTACTTATGTGATGGAGTATGTGTCATTAAATAAATGATATTTGATGTCGGAGCAAGTTTATATACGTCATATTGAATCACTAAACATGATTTGTATTTTAATGTCAATTAGGCCGAGATAAATAAAAGCGTATTTATGTCATCGAGGAAAACATGAATTAGGCGATTACATGGAGAAAATTAAATATGAATGCGGCGGTATTTATTGCTTAAGGTTTTTAAAGTGGATGTCCGTCGACAGGTGGAAGAGCTTCTCGGTCAGGTTTACCGGCGCGGGATTATGATGAAGTAATTGGAGGATGAGGGAGGCAGGCCATCGATGCAATATTATATATCATAGATTAATACATATAAAGATATATGTCAGGAATAGAGCTAAAGATAGAGGAGGGTTGAACAACGTGTTTTTGTGGGGAAAGAAAGATTATTCGAGCAATTGGGAATGTGAGGGGAACAAGTGCTGCCCGTAGAAGTACTAGTTGTGCCACCCTTTTTTCTTAAGTGCTGAACTTGACTTTATGGGTGGAGGATGATACCATGGTAGAAGAAAAAGTGCTGCTAATGTAAGTACTAGTTGCCCATATGGATAAAACTTGTGTTACAAATGCAAGCAACCTCAAACCATAATCGATGAGATTGCCCTCGTAGTAGACAGGAGTAGGAGCCAGATTTGATGCTGGATAAAATCTACACCACCAGCCAGCCACCACCAGCAAAACAGTGGCCTCATTAACCATCCCCTTGTCACAACCCTGAACTTTGTGTGCAGTGGGCATGCCCATTGTGTTTGGGGCATGACCCCGACTTGGGCACACCAAAGTAATTTAGGTATCAAACTAATGGATGAATAGACACATTTGGAAGTGTAGAAGACAGGTTCTAAGATGTGGCCATGCTGCATTGGAGTGTGCACGCCTATGGCTTGAATAATCAGTAATGGAGTCAAAACTGAGTACAATGTTGAGTTTTAGTCATGACTTTAGCGTGCAACTGCAACCAATCCAACAATCTGATGATCGAGTGGTAGAATGTTGTAACTGGATAGTAGGAATGTTGCAAGAACCCTATTATTCACGTGCAAGGATGATGACGACTAAAGTCGATGGCTCTTCTTTCCATCAACGATGATATTTATGATAACCACAACAATGTGGAAGGAAGAGAATCTGTTGTTGTTGACTGAAGCAATAGAAATGTTTGTTATCTCTTATCTATGATTCAGATTTTTAATATATTATTATTGCAGCATAAACTATTTATTTATTTATATATAGGTGGGAAGTAGAAGCTGTTGATGGACTGCCGGGGTACTGAAGAACTTCCACTTGAAGCTCATAAACTCTTCTGAAGGGTTTGAAAATGAGCCTGCCCCAGAGGAAAAGTATCCCATGGCGTATCTCAAGGAACAAGTAATTATTTCAGCCCCCTATTTATTTATTTATTCATAAGGATAAGGATATATCATATAACATCATAATCATAGGCATACTCATACACATGGGTGGGTGCTGTAGATGAAATCATTAGCAAAAAATTATCATAAAGAAGCGAGATGGTGTGAGGAAAAAATACACACTGACTATGGAAGAACATCTGGAATTTATTGAAGGACTTCTATTTGAAGCTCATAAACTCCTTTAAAGTGTTTGAAAACGAGCTTGCTGCAGAAGAAAAGTATCGCATTGTGTATCTCAAAGATGTAGTAATTGCATTCAGTCACCCATTTATTTATTTATTCATAACGATAAGGGTATATAGTATCACATCATACTCGTACTCATACTAAAAAATGAGTGGGTGCTGTAGATGAAATCTTTAGCAAGAAATTATCAGAAAGAAGCGAGATGCGAGATGGTGTGCCAAAAAAATACATCTGGAATTATCAACGAGGACAACCGCGTACGGCATGCTTTGCTACGTCGGCATGGGTGATGAGGCAACCAAGGAGGCCTTCGAATGGGCTACCAGTTTCCCCAAACTGGTCAAAGCCTCAAGCCTTATCTGTCGTCTATTGGATGACACAACTTCACATCAGGTAACTGATTCATAACTTACCACTACACATACATATGCGTCGTTATTATATGGGAGGTAGTTGTGTGAAGTTTAGTTAATAAACAAAAAATGTGATGGGGGGATCATCTAGAGCAAGAGAGAGACCACGTGGAGCGCTACATGAAGGAGCACAGCGCGGAGGTGGAGGAGGCGTACGAGAAGCTGCGGGCGATGGTGGAAGATGGTTGGAAGGAGATGAACGAGGAATGCCCCCGTCCATCGCCGCTCCCCAGAGCTTTGGTCGACGCGGTCGTCAACCTCACCAGGTGCATGGAGGACATGTACGGGCACATGGATTCATACACCGATTCCACATCCATAACATCTGCCTCTTATTCTGCCAACCTATTAATTAACCGATCCTTTTTATTTAACTCTATCTACCTCCACCTACATCTCCTACCATGAGTTATGAGTATGTATTTGATGTTTTCAGAACGTAATATTGCCACCCACTCTAAAAGAACTTGAGAGGTGCATCATTAAATAAATGACATTTGATGTCTAAGCACTTCAATATACGTACTTATGTGATGGAGTATGCATCACTATTTGATGTCCGAGCACTTACTTCGCATCTATATACGCTACGTGTTGAATCACTAAACTTGATTTATATTTTATTTTATCTTCATCCTTCCTTTTTTCCCCTTCTTTCTCACCGCCTTGCTCTGTTTCCCTTCTTCACCTCTCTGTCTCTCTCCCTCTTACCTGTATTGTGACCGTCTTTACGGCCTCTCCATTACGAGCGGGCCTGCTTCCATTCTGGCCCTTTCCATTCGTTCATCGTCCTCTTCTTCCCTCTGTTTACATCTGCAGGCGAAGGTGAGAACCATCCGCAGATGCTCCCTGCTGTGCCGATGGCCGGAATCCTTTGGGTTGTGGCGCCGTACGCTTGTTTTTTGGGATCTAGGATTCTTTCGTTCCTGCCTCCAAGGACTCGTATCCGGGGGCTTGAGGCGGAGAGCTTCGGGTTTTGGGGTTAGTGGTGCAGCATAGATGGATGAAGGAGAGGAGGGTGCAGATGGCATCTAATTGGACGTAGTAAGAGGTTTGCAACTCATCAAATTTCATCATCACCTATTTCAACTCTTTTAAAAGGCGAAAGTGTTAAATCTTTTGAAATAAAATTAATTCCATACAAAGCACATAATTTTTAATAATAATTATTATTATTCTTCCTAGTGCACCCACCATCATTTGAGTCGACTCTTAGAGATTGATTAGTGTTTTATATATATATTTTTTAAAAAAACAAAACATCTCAAATTGGGCTCTATCTCTAATGGCCTTTGCTATCTAATGAAGTATTTCATAATATACATACGGTCTGAAAAACGATATATATATATATATATATTATAAATATAATACTATTATGGTTTTTTTTTGCTATCTTTTTTCTTACTCATTTAAAAAAATATTTTTTAAGTTTTGCATGACTAGTATTATTTGTTGTCTTTATCCTCGCTCCTATAAAAATATGCTTTTTTCTGTCATGTAAAACGGACCGGGCCGTGCTGGGCTGCTCCTCCGCGGCCCGCTGGCACGGCACGACACGAGCTCGTGCAGCGCTCAAATTTTTTTTCTTCTTCTCCTTCTTATGAGGACCTAACCGCTGACCGGGCGAGCGACGAGGCAAATGGGGCTGGACGCCAGAGCTCGGAGGAGCCGAAGATTCGAGGTGGAGGCCGGCGCTGCGACCGCTAGTGCCAGACTCACGAGCTCGAGGGCTGAGGCCGCGCCGGAGCAGTGGAGGCAACAACGGAGGCCGGCGCCGCATCCTCTCCGCCACGACGATGCCGACGCCACCTTCGGCACGTTGGTCTTCACCGGCCCCGCCGACAGTCCGTGAAGTTCTGGCGGAGGCAGCTGGAGGGGAAGGGGGAAGGGCACGAAGCACTCGCCCGTGCAGATCCTTCTTCCTCTCCTTCCTCTCTGACGTGACTGCTTCGTGGACTCCTTCTTCCTCTCCTTCCTCTCAGACACGGACTGCTTCGTGGACTCCTTCCTTCGTGGACTCCTTCTTCCTCTCCGACGCGGACTGCTTCGTGGACTCCTTCTTCCTCTCCTTCCTCTCCGACACGGACTGACTCCTTCCTCTCCGACATGGACTGATTTGTGACGAAGGGTTTATCGGTTTGATATTTTTTAACCAATAGAGACTATTTCAATATGCCGTATTTTCTCGATGTCAAGTATGCGATTGCTGCCCAATAAAATTGAATTTTTTTTGATAAAGTCTGATTTCTAAATTATGGATTTGCTTGGTCGATGGATTAATTGTATTTTATATTTTCATTTGTCCAAAAATGAGTTCAGCGAAGCGGATCCTCTACCTCAGATTTCCCTCCGGTTCGACCCCTGCATGTCGTGGGCTAAAACGACTCCATGGCTCGGCACAATCGGGCAGTGTGTCACGGCTCACTTTTTCGCGTCGGCCCTTGGGTCGAACTTGAGTCGTGCGGCGTGGACGTCCTTCGAGAGACTCCGACGCCCACCAGCCTTCTAAGCGTGCGGAAGAAATGCGGAGTGGCGGAGAAACAACACCGTGGGTTGAGAGGACAAAAAGGATGCTTTATTAGCTCCAATAAAAACCTCTCTTTTCTTAGACTATCCCCAAGGAAGGATTATTACAAGTTCCTAATCTACTCGCTCTTGCTTAGCCGAAGGCTAAAGCTTCCTACTACAAACTACGAACACACTATTTGTGGTCGGTCACCGATGGTTGCTTGATCCCTTGATCCCTTGATCTCTTGATCTCCGGATCCTTTGATACTTCTTGATCTCAAGTGGTTCGGCTCTATTTATAGGCCGAAGGGTGACTCTTCAGCTGCCGCCTTAATTGCGCCATTGATGGCACCCTTAATTGCTGCCTTGATTGCTCAATTGATGGCGCTCTTAATTGCTGCCTTGATTGCTCAATTGATGGCATTCTTGACGGCTGCCTTGATTGCTCCATCAATGTCTGAGCATTGATGGTTCTGCTTGATTGCTCCTTCAATGTCGAAGCATTGATGGTTCGTTCGTTACACGTGCGCCGTCCGCTCCTTTGGCTGCGACCTTGAAGAGACCCTGTGCGCTGCGTGCGGTCTGCCCCTCGCGCTTGACCTTCTGCGGTTCGCGATACGCCTTGGGCTCGACCCTCAGGAATCGGGTCTGATAATTTTTCCCAACCTACGTTGACGTTCCTGTCCACTCTGAGTCTAGATAGTCATTTACCAGCTTCTTGAATTGCCAGAGCGTAGCTTCTCGCTCCCAACTCGCTTCTTCTAGTGGGGAGTCCTTCCATTGTACTAAGTACTCGACGTGTCCGGCGGGTCGGGCGATCCTTCGCCCAATGATCTTTTCTGCTCGTCGGGTAAACTCCTTGGTGATGGTCAGAGGTGCTCGCTCTGCTTGTTCTCTGTTCGGGTCCCTGTCTCGGTGATAGGGCTTGAGAAAATTCACGTGGAACGTCGGGTGAGTTTTGATCCTCGTTGGTAGCTCGAGTTGGTAGGCTAACGTGCCTACTCGCTTGATCATCCGGAATGACCCGTCATACTTTGGAATTCGGCCCTTGTGCGGGTGCGTCCCTCGCGCTTTCTTCCACATCTGTGGGGTGAGTTTGAGCAATACCTCGTCTCCGACTTGGAATTCTCTTGGCCGTCGGTGTCGATCGGCGTATTTCTTTATCCTTCGTGCGACTTTCTCCAAACTCTCGCATGCTCCCGCGAGTTGCTCCTGACAATTTCAGACGAAGCGTGTCGCGGCGGGACACCTATCGTCCAACGTACTCCTCGTCAACTCCAGTAGAGTAAGCGTCTGGTAACCGAGATCTACCTCGGCTGGGATCTTCTCCTGCAATGGGGTGTCTTCCACCGGTACTGCGATGTAGGTTGCCTCGTTCCTTCGAACCCCCTTGTTCAACTGGATGGCTGACAATGAGTTAGGTGGGCTCGTCGTCAGGCCGGTTACCTTTGGTGCCTCCTTCTCCATGCAGCTTCTACTGGAGGAATGCGGGTTGCACGCTCGGCTGACGGTGTTGGCTGCCCCCGATGACTCGGGCATTGGTCCTGCGAGGACCTTCGGCTGCTTGGGCGCTTGCTCCGTGCGCGCCCCTTGTGGTTCGAGGTGTGCCTCCACGGGTGTCCGCTCTTCGGAGATCCTCGGTTGTTCGGGCATCTGCTCCGTGTGCGCCCCTCGTCGTTCGGCTGCCTTGTGCCGGTCTTGTGCAATTCCCTCAGTTGCTCGTCCCTCGGCCTGCGTGGTGCTGAGTCTCTGCACTGGTGCTGCTCGGGCGACTGCGGCTAGAGCCTCCTGTATTGCCGTGGCGTTCTGCTTGCGCCTCGAGCATCGCTGCGCGGGTTGCGGTCCTCTGCATCTCGTACATCCGCGCCTTCGGGGAACTATCTGCGTCCCGGGACGTTGTTGCCGCTTACGCGCCGTCGTCGTGCGTCTTCGACCTGCTCCTCTTGCGTGCGGTCGGAGAGTGCCGTGCGCGGGCACTCGGTTCGGGTGATATGTCCCTTCGCGCGAACCCCATGGGACTAGTGGAAGATCCATCAGGCTCTCTGCCGTCTCGATGGCTTCTTGCAGCGTCGTTACTCGCCGGCGGTGGAGCTCATTTATGGCTCCTTGTTGCAGTCCCTCCAGGAAAGTGAAGAGGAGGTCTTGTTCTCCCATATCCCTTACATTTAAGGAGATACTGTTGAAGGTTTGGATGTACTCACATATGCTTCGAGTTTGTCGCAGTTCTCGGAGCTTCTTCCTGGCTTGATACGCGGTGTTGATTGGGAGAAATCTGCATCTCATCTCCTCGACCATGGTCGCCCATGTGTCCGGTTCGGTACGTGCGCGGTACCCCGGTGCTTCACATCAGACGCGCCACCACTACTTCGCGTCTCCTTCCAAGTAGGCCGCTGCGGTCGACACTTGGTCCTCTTCCGCTATCTTCGCGGCATTGAAATACTGAGTGACATCCCATACGAAGTTCTCCAATAACTTCAAGTTGCACGCGCCAGAATACTTCTGCGGCTCGGGTATGCGCACTGTCGGGCGCAGGATCGCCTTCGGGACGATCGAAGAACTAAGCTCCATCCGTAGGCCTTCAAGTTCTTCTCTGAATTTGCGCTCGACCAACCTCAAGTCGACTGTGGAGGAAGAGTTGGGTGTCTCCGCGTTGGATGTCCGGCCGGCCCCTCGCGTTAGAAGCTCATCGAGCTTCGCCCGCATATCTACCATAGCCACGTAGAGTTCGCCCATACGACTCCACAGTGGTCCGGAACCCAGATCCTTCTCTTCCTCCGGTGGAGGAATACCGATGGATCCTTCCAACGAGGACAGCCTCTTCTCCACGGCTTCCTTGGTTTGTTTGCTAGCCATCTGTGTAGTAGGGTGGGTAGATCGACGAAGGAGTTACCTCAATGTACTCGTCGGTTGTAGGATACTTGTCTCCCTTGGTGTGTTTCCTTCACGGTTGCGTAGCTCCGAACCTCGCTCCAATACCAATTGTCAGAGTGCTAAACTCCGAACTTGGCTCTGATACCAACTGTCATGGCTCACTTTTTTGCGTCGGCCCTTGGGTACTTGAGTTGTGCGGCGTGGACGTCCTTCGAGAGACTCCGACGCCCACCAGCCTTCTAAGCGTGCGGAAGAAATGCGGAGTGGCGGAGAGACAACACTGTGGGTTGAGAGGACAAAAAGGATGCTTTATTAGCTCCGATAAAAACCTCTCTTTCCTTAGGCTATCCCCAAGGAAGGATTATTACAAGTTCCTAATCTACTCGCTCTTGCTTAGCCGAAGGCTAAAGCTTCCTACTACAAACTACGAACACATTATTTGTGGTCGGTCACCGATGGTTGCTTGATCCCTTGATCTCTTGATCTCCGGATCCTTTGATACTTCTTGATCTCAAGTGGTTCGGCTCTATTTATAGACCGAAGGGTGACTCTTCAGCTGCCGCCTTAATTGCGCCATTGATGACACCCTTAATTGCTGCCTTGATTGCTCAATTGATGGCGCTCTTAATTGCTGCATTGATTGCTCAATTGATGGCATTCTTGACGGCTGCCTTGATTGCTCCATCAATGTCCGAGCATTGATGGTTCTACTTGATTGCTCCATCAATGTCGGAGCATTGATGGTTCGTCCATTACACGTGCTTCGTCCGCTCCTTTGGCTGCGACCTTGAAGAGACCCTGTGCGCTGCGTGCGGTCTGCCTCTCGCGCTCGACCTTCTGCGGTTCGCGATGCGCCTTGGGCTCGACCCTTAGGAATCGGGTCTGACACAGTGCCGGGCTAGGCCCGACACGCTGCTTGGGCGTGCCGCGTGCCGGGCCGGGCGGGACAGAGCGCAAAGCGCCCCGTGCCGAGCACGGCATGCTCCTTGGGCGTGCCGGGCTCGGCTCGGAACGCTGCTGGCCCGTGCCTGAGCGGGCCGTGCTCGGACTACTCCGAGCCCGGCCCGTTTACATGTCTAGTCGTACGGCAATTTTAAGTTATAATTTAGCCTGCATCTGTCGGTGCTCGTATAAATTATAACTTAAAAATAAAATTAAACTTAGAAATCATACGTAGGATCTTCCAAGAATGCAGAAGGGTCAGATGACCCTGCAGTAACAATGTAACATCTCTATTTCAATATCTGAGTATGGATTTCTTTTTCACTAAATCTATCTTTAGTCACATTTAAATATTCAAATAGGGGTGCTACAAGTAATATCGAAGCATAGGTAAAATATATAGAATATATATGAAAGACTGTGGGAAGGGAGTCTGAAAGTAACCTTTGGCATCACGAGCAGGGGCAGGGACACCTTAAGATTTGTTTTTCTTTTCCACACCTCTTATTGCTTCAGAGTTAAATGCATTCTATATAAATTGGTTACTCAATAGTAGAGGGAGGTGCTGCCATGCCATCCCCACCTAAGGAAGGCTGCCCGTGAATGCCATCCCCACCTTCAGTGGAGCTGCTACCAGAGGAATACTTGGTTGTTCTTTCTAGGGCACTCGAGAGGGGTGGATCTCCAACATGAGGATAGGGTCAGCCAGCAGGAGAGCCTTCAGTAGTGGCCCCTTCGGCTAGGAGCCCTCTGAATCCCACCCAAGGCCAAATCAAAGATAGAGCGAATGAATTGATTCCTGTGATTGATAGCAAAAGGCTTCAACACCAACTTCGACAGGCCGGGTGATCCATCAGCGGCAGGAAATGATGAATTGACTTGAAGTGGCTGCTGAAGATTGCGTAGATTTTACTACTATCTATTTTTCTGAGGAGGCTCGTAGGTAACTCCAAGGTCAAGAGCAATGCGCATGGGAGGAGTTTTGAGAGAGATTCTATACTAAATATATATTGGAGATGTATCATAAATGTATGAAATTGAAACGATATAATGGCAGCACATAGAAATCATCGTCTAACTAAAACTATACGTATAAATCATCATCTTCCTGAGCCGCCTTTTATGTGGCTAATATTCTTTGTTATCTCTTTTTTTTGGTTTTCCATGCACATCGATGTCAGTATTCTCGGTTGGTAGCTGTTTTTGAGCCATTTGTATGACTAATATTCTTTGCTATCTTTTTACTTACTCTTTTAAAAACATTGTGTTTTTTTTCGTTTTCTATGCAAATCAAAGACAGTATGGTTTAACCTTGGAAATCAGCTAGGTATTCCTGGTTGGTAGCCATTCTTTCGTGTGGACTTGCCGATGAACTACTTAGTGACACATCCATGTATCACCCAACAGTCATAAGATTAATTAGGCCTCCTAGATTTTATAAAGCACCTTCACCTAAAGAGTTTTTAAAAAATGACTCAATAAAGAATTGAAGGTTAATTTATAAATCTAATATCCAAATAAGTATAAATTATAAATAAAATTAAACTTAGAAATCATCGTCTAACTAAAATTGTGCATAGAAATCATGTCGGTGAGCCTTAAGTATGGCTAATATTCTTTGCCATATTTTTCCTCACTCCTTTAAAACACATGTTTTGAGAGAGATTCTATACAAAATATCGGAGATGTATCATAAATTTTATGAAATTGAAACAATATAGTTGTATAAAAGCAGCATATACAACGAACCATATATTAAACAATATATGAGAAAATATAATAGCTGAACTGCTACCTAAGTAAATAAAAATACATCTTACTATCAGTAGGTTGTGATTGACGGATGATATTTGGTGTCTAATTTAAGTATTTTATAATATGCATACTTTTGCATCCCTAAACTTTGATTTATGTTTTATTTTACTTTGATCCATTTCCTTCTTTTTCGCTGATCTAGGGCTAACAACAAAAAAAAGCAAGCTGCAGATATTTATATAATTTCTTATTCTTAATATTTCAAAATAAAAAAATTATATTCATTCTACCGATGTCTATTATTTTTTCAAAAAAATGAGATATATCCTTTTGGCAGAAAGAAGAGTCACTAAACAGTTAGAGGTTACTTTATAAATCCAACCTCTATATAAGTTTAAAAAAAAATTAAACTTAGGAATCATCGTTTTTGTGTGGCAAGTATTCTTTTTTCCCCGCTCCTTTTAAACAAATATTTTTTTATCTTTTGCCTTACATATTATTGTTTATGCTTCTTAATTCCTGGAAGATGAGGGCCACTCACACTGAAGTGAAAGGATTATTTATTTTGTGTGTGGAGCTTCTAGATTTAGAATTATCCGTTTGTAAGATAAACTCCATATGTTCGTTCGTGGTCTCCGAATTTTAATATATAAAAAATTGTTTTTTATTTTGAATAATTTGTTCACGTGGATGAAATAGACATGCAATCGATGTTTTTATGCAAGTGCTCCTGATGTTCTTGCAATAGTTTTTTCTTCATTTCATTAATTAAGGTCGAGGATGGAGGCTATACATTGCAGCATTGTGGTAGGCTTCCCTCCACTGTAGTCGGCACAAGACACACCAACACACATAGGAACCAAACTATGGATGGGAACTACAGTGAGTCTTTAAGCAGTCGCAGGTCAGCAAAGTATCACCCAACTGTTTGGGGTGATTACTTCATCCAAAACGTCCACCATGCTCAGGTAATTCATCAAACCCAACGATGCATGGCCTCTCTTTAGTCTTTATGCATCTATGTTTAATGTATACGGATGGATGATGAGGTAGGAGTACAGCGATCACAAGTTGAAGGAAAGAATCCAAAAACTGAAGGAGCAAGTGAGGAGCTTGCTCAAGGATACCACTGCCCGTGGTCTGCGGCAAACTATGAGCCTGGTAGATTCAATCCAACTTCTTGGATTGAAATATCACTTTGAGAAAGAAGTAAACGAAGCAATGAAATGGATCTACGATGCCAACGTAGACGACTGTGGTCTTTATGAAACCGCTCTCTGGTTTCGATTGCTTAGAGAACATGGATATGATGTGTCTCCAAGTATTATGATCCACAATAAAAACTCTTCTCTCTTTCTCTCTCTCTCTCTATATATATATAAATATGGTGCTTGGTTCTTTAGGTGTTTTCGGTAAGTTCAAAAACGAAGGAGGAAGTTTCTTGTCTACACTGAAGGATGATGTCAAGGGTCTGCTAAGCTTATACAACGCAGCTTTTTTTGGGATGCATGGTGAGATGATACTCGACGAAGCTATCGTGTTCTCGAGAAGCCACCTCAAGTGCTCCTTATCAGGCCATGGTCTTCGAGAACCATTAGAAAGTCAAGTGTCCTTTGCCCTTGCCACACCCTTACTCAGGAAAACCAGAAGGCTCCTCACGAGACAATACATCTCCATCTACAAGAAGGATGGGACACCAGGAGATGCTGCAGTGCTGCAGCTGGCAAAGTTGGACTTCAATCAACTCCAATCACTTCATGTTCATGAGCTCAAGAAGATTTCCAAGTAAGCGGTCCAACAAATTAATTTTTTTCTTCACAAAAAAATAACGGTCCAACCAATATATGTTTTACTGTGAACTAGCTTTACTCATCCACTTGTAATAATATTTCATTGTGATCGATGTATTTGATTTTTAACTGTCAATTGCTCCTAAAGATGGTGGAACGATTTAGCCCCCGTGAAATCATTAACCTTTGCTCGTGATGGCTACTAAAGTGATGGCTTTTGTTTCTATCACTGACGATATTTATGATAACTATAGCACGGTCGAAGAAAACCTATTGTTGACGGAGGCCATCGAAAGGTTATTATCTCTAATCTATCATTGTGATTTTTAATAAATTCTTCACAGATATATTTATTTATATAAAACATAGATGGGAAGTCGAAGCTGTCCATGGACTGCCTGGATACTTGAAGGACTTCTACTTGAAGCTCATAAACTCCTTTGAAGAGATCGAAAATGAGCTTGTGGCCGAAGAAAAGTATCGCATGGTTTATCTCAAGGAAGAAGTAATTGCATTCGGTCTCCTATTTATTTATTAATTTACAAGGACGAGGGTATATAATATCACTTCATAGTCATACTCATACTCATAAACATGGGTGGGTGGTGTAGATGAAATCTTTAGCAAGAAATTATCACAAAGAAGCGAAATGGTGTGCGGAAAAATATGTGCCGACGCTGGAAGAACATCTGGAATTATCGATGAGGACGTGCGCGTATGGCATATTTTCCTGCGCTTGTTATGCCGGCATGGGCGAGGAGGCGACCGAGGAGGCCTTCAAATGGGTTGCCAGTTTCCCCAAACTGCTCAAGGCCTCATGCCTCATCACTCGTGTAATGGACGACATAACTTCGCATCAGGTAATTAATTCATTAGTCACTTTACATCATTATCATATGGGAGTTAATTATAGTTAACCGAAAAAAATGTGATGGGGATTAGCGAGAGCAAGAGATAGATCACGTGGTTTCCACGGTGGAATGCTACATGAAGGAGCACAGCGCGGAGGTGGAGGAGGCGTACGAGAAGCTGCGGGCGATGGTGGATGATGGATGGAAGGAGATCAACGAGGAATGCCTCCGTCCGACGCCTTTGCCCAGAGCTTTGATCGACGTGGTCATCAACCTCACCAGGGCCATGGAGGACATGTACGAGCACATCGATTCATACACCAATTCCACAACCACCTTGAAGGATAAGATATCCCTCTTATTTATCCAACCTATTAATTAATCACTCGTTTTTACTTAACTCTATGTACCTGCACTTAGCTACGTATACGCACCTACCTATGTACTCTTCCTCCCATGTCGATCGTTACCTCCTCTATCATGCGCTGTTTGCTGCGTGCATGTATTTGAAGTTAAAGAGTATAATATTACTATTCACCCCGAAAGAACTGATGGAGTATCCTTGATGCCTACTCACTCAAAATAAATTAATACCCATTGATTTATCGAGTCATGAGCTAGCATAACTTAGTGAGCTCTAGCTTGACTCTATCTATGTCACGCCTCCTACCTTTCCTAGAGTAATTGGCAGACTGTAGTAAATTCCACACATTGTCTTATTTTACTCTTCGAGATCATATGGAAATATGGCGGTTGGTTCTTCAGGTGTTTTCAGTAAGTTCCAAGATGGAGGAAATTTCTCGTCCGCCCTGAAGGATGACATTGAAGGTTTGCTAAGCTTATATAACGCAGCTTTTCTTGGGACGCACGGTGAGGCGATACTCGATGAAGCCATCGTGTTCTCGAGAAGCCATCTCAAGAGCTCCTTATCAGACATTGGGCTTCGAGAAACCTTAGAAATCAAGCGTCCCTCGCCCTTGGCACGCCCTTGCCCAAAATAACCAGAAGGCTCCTCACCAGACGATACATCTCCATCTACGAGGAGGATGGGGCAGCAAGAGATGATGCAGTGCTACAGCTCGCAAAGTTGGAATTTAATCAACTCCAATCCCTTCATGTTCAGAAGCTCGGTAAGATTTCCAGGTAAGGGGTCAAGCCAATTAATTTTTTTTCCACAAAAATTAATGATAAGGTTAAAAGGAATATACGCTTCAATGTCAACCAGCTTTGCTCGTTCAGTTCGATGTATTTGATTTTTAATCATCAATTTCTCCTAAAGATGGTGGAATGATTTAGCTCTGGCCAAATCATTAACTTTTACACGTGATCGAGTGGTGGAATGCTATTACTGGACAGCAGCAACATTGCAAGAATCCTATTATTCACATGCACGGGTGATGACCACTAAAGTGATAGCTCTTCTTTCTATCACCGATGATATTTATGATAACTACAGCACGGTGGAAGAGAATCTGTTGTTGACCAAAGCAATCGAAAGGTTTGTTAATATATTATTATTGAAGCATAAACTATTTGTTTTTATAAAACGTAGGTGGGAAGTCGAAGCTGCTGACGGACTACCTGGATACTTGAAGGACTTCTACTTGAAGCTCATAAATTCCTTTGAAGAGTTTGAAAATGAGCTTGTGGCCGAAGAGAAGTATCGCATGGCATTTCTCAAGGAAGAGGTAATTGCATTCAGCCTGCTATTTATTTATTTATTCATAAGGATAAGGGTATATAGTATCACATCATACTCATACTTATACTAAAAAACATGAATGGGTACTGTAGATGAAATCTTAGTAAGAAATTATCATAAAGAAGCGAGATGATGTGCAGAAAAGTACATACCGACGGTGGAAGAACATCTGGAATTATCAACGAGGACAACAGCGGATGGCATGCTTTCCTGCGCCTGCTACGTCGGCATGGGTGATGAGGCAACCAAGGAGGCCTTCGAATGGGTTACCAGTTTCCCCAAACTGGTCAAAGCCTCGAGCCTTATCTGTCCTCTATTGGATGACACAACTTCACATCAGGTAACTGATTCATAACTTACCACTACACATACATATGCGTCGTTATTATATGGGAGGTAGTTGTGTGAAGTTTAGTTAATAAACAAAAAATGTGATGGGGGGATCAGCTAGAGCAAGAGAGAGACCACGTGGCTTCCACGGTGGAGTGCTACATGAAGGAGCACAGCGCGGATGCGGAGGAGGCGTACGAGAAGCTGTGGGCGATGGTGGAAGATGCATGGAAGGAGATGAACGAGGAATGCCTCCGTTCGACGTCGCTCCCCAGAACTTTGATCGACGTGGTCATCAACCTCGCCAGGTCCATGGAGGACACGCACAGGCACATCGATTCATACACCAATTCCACAACCACCATGAAGGATAATATATCTCTCTTATTCATCCAACCTATTAATTAATCGGTTAACTATATGTACCTGCACTCATATGTCGATCATTTCATCTCCTACCATGAGTTGTGCGTATGTATTTGAAGTTTTAAGAATGTAATATTACTGCTCGCTCCAAAAGATTCTGAGAGGCGTACTTATGTGTTGGAGTATGCATCATTAAATAAACAAATGATATTTGATGTCTTAGCACTTACTTCACATTTATATACGCAGCACATTGAATCACTAAACTTGATTTATATTTTATTTTATCTTCATCCTTCTTTTTTTCCCTTCACAGTTTTAATTTCAATTAGGCCGAGATAAATAAATTCGGCGATGGTATCGAGGAAAACATGAATTAGGCGATTACATCGAGAAAATTAAATATGAAAGCGGCGGTTTTTATTGCTTTAAGTTTTTTAAAATGGATGTCCGTCGATAGGTGGAAGAGCTTCTTGGTCAGGTTTTCCGGCTCGGGATTATGATGAAGTAATTGAAGAGAAAGAAATGTGCAACTATTGGTAGTTGTCAGCTACAAGGAGCTCTTGAGGGGGAAAAAAAGAAACAAAGCATTCATCTGCATACTTATAACTTCTCCCATAAGTCTAATTGCATCCATTGAATTTGTCAGATATTTGCAAAGAAACTTCGAATCGTCATCAGAAAATTCTTATCAGGAAATGCCATCAGTATCAGGGAGGATTGCTCGGTCGATGGATTTGCTTGTTCCTAACACACCATCTTCTAGGAAGAAATATAGACACTATCAAAAGCTACCAATCCAAGAACATGTGGTACATTGTCTGTGAGTGAATCCATCTAGCACAGCATATATCCATTTAAGAAACAGTCTGACAGAAACTCATCCGGTCAATCCACAATCATCAGAAATATTCATTACAAGGGACTTGGTCTCTCAAGATTAGAGTTATCAATTACAGGAAGCTGCAAATACTAGCACTTTTCCTGTACAAGATCCACACCAAGCGTCACACCCACAACCAAGTCTCTTTCATTTCATGGTAATACCATCATCTTTCTTTTAAGTGGTGTAGTTTTATGTTGGCTGACTTCTGCTAAAAGATGCATCATCGATTACAAAGTGGGATAGAAATGGACTTTCAGCTAAAAAGATTTTCCAGGAATGCAGAAGGGACAAATGACCTTGCAGTAACAATGTAACACCCCTATTTCAATATCTAAGTATGTGTTTCTTTTTCACCAAATCTATCTTTAGTTACATTTAAATATTGAAATTGGGGCGTTACGAATAGTACAGAATCATAGATAAAATCTATAGGATATATATGAAAGATTATGGGAAGAGAGTCAGCACACACCGGCCTGAAAGTAACCTTTTTGATAAGATTTCTGCACATCAGATAGCGTGGTAGAAGAACAAGTGCTGCTAATGTAAGTATGTGTTTCTTTTTCACCAAATCTATCTTTAGTTACATTTAAATATTAAAATAAGACGTTAAAAATAGTACAGAAGCATAGATAAAATCTATAGGATATATAGGAAAGATATTGGGAAGGGAGTTAGTACACAGCAGTCTGAAAGTAACCTTTTTGATAATATTTCTGCACATCAGATAGCGTGGTAGAAGAACAAGTGCTACTAATGTAAGTACTAGTTGCCCATATGGATAAAACTTGTGTTACAAATGCAAGCAACCTCAAACCATAATCGATGAGATTGTCCTCGTAGTAGACAGGAGTAGGAGTCAAATGACCCTGCAGTAACAATGTAACACCCCTATTTCAACATCTTTGTATGTGTTTCTTTTTACTAAATCTGTCTTTAGTTACATTTAAATATTCAAATAGGGGTGTTACAAATAATATCGAAGCATAGGTAAAATCTATAGAATATATATGAAAGACTATGGGAAGGGAGTCAGTACACGCGACTCTGAAAGTAACCTTTGGCATCACGAGCAGGGGCAGGGACACCTTAAGATTAGTTTTTCTTTTCCACACCTCTTATTGCTTCAGAGTTAAATGTATTCTATATAAATTGGTTACTCAATAATAGAGGGAGGTGCTGCCATGCCATCCCCACCTAAGGAAGGCTGCCCGTTAATGCCATCCCCACCTTCAGTGGAGCTGCTACCAGAGGAATACTTGGTTGTTCTTTCTAGGGCACTCGAGAGGGGTGGATCTCCAACATGAGGAGAGGGTCAGCCAGCAGGAGAGCCTTCAGTAGTGGCCCCTTCGGCTAGGAGCCCTCTGAATCCCACACAAGGCCAAATCAAAGATAGAGCGAATGAATTGATTCCTGTGATTGATAGCAAAAGGCTTCAACACCAACTTCGACTGGCCGGGTGATCCATCAGTGGCAGGAAATGATGAATTGACTTGAAGTGGCTGCTGAAGATTGCGTAGATTTTACTACTATCTATTTTTCTGAGGAGGCTCGTAGGTGACTCCAAGGTCAAGAGCAATGCGCATGGGAGGAGTTTTGAGAGAGATTCTATACTAAATATATATTGGAGATGTATCATAAATGAATGAAATTGAAACGATATAATGGCAGCACATAGAAATCATCGTCTAACTAAAACTATACGTATAAATCATCATCTTCCTGAGCCGCCTTTTATGTGGCTAATATTCTTTGCTATCTTTTTTTTTTGGGTTTTCCATGCACATCGATGTCAGTACTGGTTGGTAGCTGTTTTTGAGCCATTTGTATGGCTAATATTCTTTGCCATATTTTTCCTCGCTCCTTTAAAACACATGTTTTGAGAGAGATTCTGTACAAAATATCCGAGATGTATCATAAATTTTATGAAATTGAAACAGTATAGTTGTATGGAGGCGGCATATACAACAAACCGTATATTAAACAATATATGAGAAAATATAATAGCTGAACTGCTACCTAAGTAAATATAAATACATCTTACTATCAGTAGGTTGTGATTGACGGATGATATTTGGTGTCTAATTTAAGTATTTTATAATATGCATACTTTTGCATCCCTATACTTTAATTTATGTTTTATTTTACTTTGATCCATTTCCTTCTTTTTCGCTAATCTAGGGCTAACAACAAAAAAAGCAAGCTGCAAATATTTATATAATTTCTTATTCTTAATATTTCAAAATAAAAAAAATTATATTCATTCTACCGATGTCTATTATTTTTTCAAAAAAATGAGATATCTCCTTTTGGCAGAAGAAGAGTCACTAAACAGTTAGAGGTTACTTTATAAATCCAACCTCTATATAAGTATAAATTATAATTTAAAATAAAATTAAACTTAGGAATCATCGTTTTTGTGTGGCTAGTATTCTTTTTTCCCCGCTCCTTTAAAACAAATGTTTCTTTTTCTTTTGCATTACATCTTATTGTTTATGCTTCTTAATTCCTGGAAGATGAGGGCCATTAGCACTGAAGTGAAAGGATTATTTATTTTGTGTGTGGAGCTTCTAGATTTAGAATTATCCGTTTGTAAGATAAACTCCATATGTTCGTTCGTGGTCTCTAAATTTTAATATAAAAAATTGTTTTTTATTTAGAATAATTTGTTCACGTGGATGAAATAGACGTGCAATCGATGTTTTTATGCAACTGCTCCTGATGTTCTTGCAATATTTTTTCTTCATTTCATTAATTAAGGTCGAGTATGGAGGCTATACATTGCAGTGCAGCATTGTGGTAGGCTTCCCTCCTCAGTAGTCGGCACAAGACACCCACACACATAGGAACCAAACTATGGACGGGAACTCCAGTGAGTCTTTAAGCAGTCGCAAGTCAGCAAAGTATCACCCAACTGTTTGGGGTGATTACTTCATCCAAAACGTCCACCATGTTCAGGTAATTCATCAAACCCAACGCTGCATGGCCTCCCTTTAGTCTTTATGCATCTATGTTTAATGTATACGGATGGATGATGAGGTAGGAGTACAGCGATCACAAGTTGAAGGAAAGAATCCAAAAACTGAAGGAGCAAGTGAGGAGCTTGCTCAAGGATACCACTGCCCGTGGTCTGCGGCAAACTATGAGCCTGGTAGATTCAATCCAACTTCTTGGATTGAAATATCACTTTGAGAAAGAAGTAAACGAAGCAATGAAACGGATCTACGATGCCAACGTAGACGACTGTGGTCTTTATGAAACCGCTCTCTGGTTTCGATTGCTTAGAGAACATGGATATGATGTGTCTCCAAGTATTATGATCCATAATAAAAACTCTTCTCTCTTTCTCTCTCTCTCTCTATATATATATAAATATGGTGCTTGGTTCTTTAGGTGTTTTCGGTAAGTTCAAAGATGGAGGAAGTTTCTCGTCCGCCCTGAAGGATGACGTCGAAGGTTTGCTAAGCTTATATAACGCAGCTTTTCTTGGGACGCACGGTGAGGCGATACTCGATGAAGCCATCGTGTTCTCGAGAAGCCATCTCAAGAGCTCCTTATCAGACATTAGGCTTCGAGAACCCTTAGCAAGTCAAGTGTCCCTCGCCCTTGGCACGCCCTTGCCCAGAATAACCAGAAGGCTCCTCACCAGACGATACATCTCCATCTACGAGGAGGATGGGGCAGCAAGAGATGATGCAGTGCTACAGCTCGCAAAGTTGGAATTTAATCAACTCCAATCCCTTCATGTTCAGGAGCTCGGTAAGATTTCCAGGTAAGGGGTCAAGCCAATTTTTTTTTTTTCCACAAAAAGTAACGATAAGGTTAAAAGGTATATACGCTTCAATGTCAACCAGCTTTACTCGTTCGGTCCGAATAATATTTCACTGCTATCGATGTATTTGATTTTTAATCATCAATTTCTCCTAAAGATGGTGGAATGATTTAGCTCTCGCTAAATCGTTAACTTTTGCACGTGATCGAGTGGTGGAATGCTATTACTGGATAGCAGCAACGTTGCAAGAACCTTATTATTCACGTGCACGAGTGATGACCACTAAAGTGATGGCTCTTCTTTCTATCACCGATGATATTTATGATAACTACAGTACAGTGGAAGAAAATCTGTTGTTGACCAGAGCAATCGAAAGGTTTGTTACCTCATATCTATGCTTCAGATTTTTAATATATTATTATTGAAGCATAAAATATTTATTTTTATAAAACTTAGGTGGGAAGTAAAAGCTGCTGATGAACTACCTGGATACTTGAAGGACTTCTACTTGAAGCTTATAAACTCCTTTGAAGAGTTTGAAAATGAGCTTGCTGCAGAAGAAAAGTATCGCATGGCGTATCTTAAAGATGAAGTAATTACATTCGGTCGCCCATTTATTTATTTATAAAGATAAGGGTATATAGTATCACATCATACTCATGCTAAAAACATGAATGGTTGCTGTAGATGAAATCTTTAGCAAGAAATTATCATAAAGAAGCGAGATGGTGTGCGGAAAAGTACATACCGATGGTGGAAGAACATCTGGAATTATCAACGAGGACAACCGCGTATGGCATGCTTTCCTGCGCTTGCTACGTCGGCATGGGTGATGAGGCAACCAAGGAGGCCTTCGAATGGGTTACCAGTTTCCCCAAACTGGTCAAAGCCTCAAGCCTTATCTGTCGTCTATTGGATGACACAACTTCACATCAGGTAACTAATTCATAACTTACCACTGCACATACATATGCGTCTTTATTATATGGGAGGGAGTTGTGAAGTTTAGTTAATAAATAAAAAATGTGATGGGGGGATCAGCTAGAGCAAGAGAGAGACCACGTGGCTTCCACGGTGGAGTGCTACATGAAGGAGCACAGCGCGGATGTGGAGGAGGCGTACGAGAAGCTGTGGGCGATGGTGGAAGATGCATGGAAGGAGATGAACGAGGAATGCCTCCGTTCGACGCCGCTCCCCAGAGTTTTGATCGACGTGGTCATCAACCTCGCCAGGTCCATGGAGGACACGCACAGGCACATCGATTCATACACCAATTCCACAACCACCATGAAGGATAATATCTCTCTCTTATTCATCCAACCAATTAATTAATCGGTTAACTATATGTACCTGCACTCATATGTCGATCATTTCATCTCCTACCATGAGTTGTGCGTATGTATTTGAAGTTTTAAGAATGTAATATTACTGCTCGCTCCAAAAGAATCTGAGAGGCGTACTTATGTGTTGGAGTATGCATCATTAAATAAATAAATGATATTTGATGTCTGAGCACTTGCTTCACATTTATATACGCAGCACATTGAATCACTAAACTTGAATTTTATTTATTTTATCTTCATCCTTTTTTTCCCTTTACAGTTTTAATTTCAATTAGGCCGAGATAAATAAATGCGGCGATGGTATCGAGGAAAACATGAATTAGGCGATTACATCGAGAAAATTAAATATGAAAGCGGCAGTTTTTATTGCTTTAAGTTTTTTAAAATGGATGTCCGTCGACAGGTGGAAGAGCTTCTTGGTCAGGTTTTCCGGCTCGGGATTATGATGAAGTAATTGAAGAGAAAGAAATGTGCAACTATTGGTAGTTGTCAGCTACAAGGAGCTCTTGAGGGGGAAAAAAAGAAAAACAAAGCATTCATCTGCATACTTATAACTTCTCCCGGAAGTCTAATTGCATCCATTGAATTGAATTTGTCAGATATTTGCAAAGAAACTTCGAATCATCATCAGAAAATTCTTATCAAGAAATGCCATCAGTATCAGGGAGGATTGCTCGGTCAATGAATTTGCTTGTTCCTAACACACCATCTTCTAGGAAGAAATATAGACACTATCAAGACAAAAGCTACCAACCCAAGAACTTGTGATGCATATCTGTGAGTGAATCCATCTATCTCGGCAGATATTTAAGAATCAGTCTGACAGAAACTCATTCGGTCAGTCCACGATCATCAGATATGTTCATCACAGGGGACTTGGTCTCTCAAGATTAGAGTTATCAATTGCAGGAAGCTGCAAATACTAGCACTTCTCCTGTACAAGATCCACACCAAGTATCACACCCACAACTAAAAATGTATTTTAAGTGGTGTAGTTTTATGTTTGCTGACTTCCGCTAAAAGCTGCATCATCGATTACAGAGTGAGATAGAAATGGGCTTTCAGTTGAAAAGATCTTCCAGGAATGCACAAGGGTCAAGTGACCTTACAGCAACAATGTAACACCCCTGTTTCAATATCTAAATATGTGTTTCTTTTTCACTAAATCTATCTTTAGTTACATTTAAATATTGAAATTGGGGCGTTACGAATAGTACAGAATCATAGATAAAATCTATAGGATATATATGAAAGATTATGGGAAGAGAGTCAGCACACACCGGCCTGAAAGTAAACCTTCTGATAAGGTTTCTGCTCATTAGATTTAGCAGAACCCTTAAGCCGAGAAAATGATACCATGGGATGCTTATTCAATTTACAATTCTCTTCTTGTTTACACTAGGTATATAAGGACTTTTGAACCTTCTTAAAATTATTCCTATACACTAGTTAACTATTTATAGCTAACCTATACTAATCAAAATTTAAATATTCTAACAAAGATTACGATGCACTTGAGCATCTTCTCCGGCGATGAACGAACGTAGGTGAGCAGAGGGCTCGCGAGCATCTTCTCTCTGTTCCAGCTTCGCTCCTCTGCATCTCATCTCCTCTTCGGCCCAGCCATTAACCGGACGCTCAGGCTCCAGCGATGCTCGCGATGCCTGCGGTTTCGCCGTCGAGGTTGAACTCCATGGACGAGACAACGATGAGTGGCTTGCGAACAGGACCAAGGATTGCGAACGTGAGATCGCGGGTGAGGATCGTTGATGATGCAGTCGCCAGCGTGGCCTCCCGGCTCATTGAAAAAGGATACGACTTTGGACGAATGGAATGGCGGTGGGCGTCATCGGACTCGATCTTTAGATTTCTTCTATTTCAATAGGACAGCCATGACCATCGGCCCGTCTCTCCTGCTGGCCACGCCGCCCTGGACATAGCTGCTGGTGGAGGTGGGGATCACGTAAGGGTTGCCGGCCGGAGTAGCACCGGCGTGGATCTTAAATTGTGCAGAGGAATGAAGTCGGAGCCGGAATGGACAGAGCTATGAAGCTCTACAAGTTCTCATCACCGTTCTTGGCTGAGAAAAAGGTCGGTCTTCCTTACACTTCCAGTAGTTATATAGCTTCTTTCAGCCCTCATTTGTTCATGACGGAGCATTTGAAAGGATTACTTGATATTAATCATACTATGACAGGTATAGTGTTAGGAAATAAGTTTGTATTAGGAACAAGCACCTGATATTTACTCTGTACACAGTGTACACCACTCTGGTTAGAGTAATTGGGCTCTATTCAGTCCTCCTTGTTCTCTCTTCCTTTCATCTTCCAACATTTGGTATCAGAGCTCCAGGGTGTAGAGATCAGATGCAGAAGGCCCCGATGTTTTCTCCAATGACTGATGCAGGAGGGCTCAAGTTCTCCTCAGGAGGAGGAGGGAGTCTGTTTTCTCCAATGACTGATGCAGGAGGAGGAGGGAGTTTTGATATCTGCCCGATGCTGAATAAAGGGGGAAACTTTGCTATGTGGGCAATTTGAATAAAGGAGGGAGTGTGGGAGGCGATCGAACCTGATGTTTCCTGTTGATAAAAGGAAAGATAAGTTGGCTCTATCTTTCATTCATCAAGCATTAGGAGATGAACTCCTAATACTCATTGCTGATAAGAGGACAGCGAAGGAAACCATCGTCGCAGAAATGAGAAATATTGGGCAAAAGGTAAAGGAGCAGCGAGTTGTGGAAAAGCTTCTTCGTTCGGTGCCATCCAAGTTCGATCCCATAGCTTGCAACTTGGAACAATTCGGCAATATACACGGTGGACTATGTGGTAGGCGCTTTAAAAACAATTCGTGGGCATGGACGTGGGCGCAGAGATGGAGGTTGGGATAGTAGCTCATCTTCACCATATGAGAAGCTCAAGAAAGATAAGTCACATATTAAATATTTTAATTGTCAATGTTATGGGTATTATACTTCAGAATGCAAGAAAGAAGAGAAGATTTATTTGACTGAGATTTTTGAAGATAAAGATCATACTCTTGAAGAAAAAGGGCATACTCCTGAAGAATTGAAGGCCTCATTGATGGTGATCGAAGAGCTAAAGTGGAGCCCGAATAAATCAGAATACGAGGCCTTGCAAGCCCAGCAGGAATTCTGCTTCGCACAGCAGAATCCGAGAGAAACAAAACTCAAAATTGCTTGTTCCAAGGCAAACTGTTTAAAGTTGCAGACCGCCAATGGATGCGTCGACGATGAACTGAGTTCATCAATGCGAGAATTCCAGTTGATGGAGGATGCGCGCGCTGCAGTCATCAGCGAGAAGAAGATTGAGGAGTACACCTCCAAATCCACAATGATGCAGGGGATGATGGGCACCAAGCAGTCGACTAACCTGGCCATGCTCACCTGTGTCAAAGTGGAGCAGCAAAAGGATGCAGCCGCATCAGAGTTCGAGTTTCAGAAATTGAGTTGCGAAAAGGAGATGAAGCAAGTGGAGGATGAGGTGGCAGAGAACCCTCTCAAGATCGATGATGGGAGCACAGATCGTAGCGCCTACAACACTATCGAAAGTATCAAGAAAGAAAACAGAGAGTGCTTGGAGAACTCCTCTATTTTGCTTCGCGTCTTGCTGCTCTATGGAAGTCGGCGTTGGAGACGGAGAGATCCACCTTGGATGCCACCAAGGAAGTTTCAATTTCTACCTCTCTGCATGGTCTCAAGGCAGCGATCAAGTCGACGATGGCGAGCAGCAAGCCTGATTGTGAAGAGGAGGTCGTGGCTGGCGTCGACAATGAGGACACCATTACCCAGATTGCTCCCATTGTCACCCTCTCAGAGGTCGCCATCACCGCCGGCGAGGAGGAAGAGGATCTCCTCCTCGATCTAAAGTTGAAGCTTTACCGGTTTGATAAAGATGGGAACCCGTGGAAGGAGCGGGGTATCGGGAGCGTGAAGCTTCTGAAGCACCGGGAGACTGGAAAGGTGCGGTTGGAGATGCACCAGGCCAAGACCTTTAAGATTTGTGCAAACCATCTCGTTGATCCATCGATGAAGGTCCAGGAGCATGCGGGGAATGATAAGTCATGCATGTGTCATGCGTCAGATTTTGCAGATGAGGAATTGAAAGAGGAGATGTTCTGCATTCGGTTTGGCTCTGTAGAAAATTGCAAGAAATTTATGGAGACCATCGAAAGCATTGCTGAATCTTTAGAAAAGGAGGAAGAGGATGAGAATGAAAGCCTTCACCCCCATCGTTTTGAGAAAAATCAACAAGCAAACAGTCAACACTTTGATGAAGAGATCAGGAAGCGAGCTGTCCCGGCCCAAGATGTCGCTCGAGAACAGGCCCATGCCTAAAGTCAATGCAGCAACGGCTCAGGAAGAGATCAGCAAGCTCGAGAAGGCAGTGCTCGTCCTGGAATCCGAGAAACAGTACATCAGAAGCTTATACGAGACCGACATCGTCAAGTATTGGGAGATCGAGAGGCAGATCATGGAGATGAAAGATGATATCAGCACTTGGCAAGATGGGTTTCGTCTAACAACCCATGAATCAGAGAAAAGCAAAATTGATGCTGTAAGAGGAGCAGAACTCCAAGTGAAGGCTGCTGCAGAAGAAGAAGAACTCCGGATGATGAATCAACTCAAGCATTTGGAGTCTGAGGTGAATGCTGCTTATATTGTCACCGAGAAGGCTAAGGCTAAGAATTCGCAGCTGAAGGAGATGCTGCTGAACAAGGAGAATGAGCTTCAAAGCATTAATCAGGAGGATGCTGACATCAGAAGTCAAAAATATGCAGCCATAGAGAAGGTTAAAGAACTCTCTTCTTTGCTCACCAAAGGCACAACTAGTAAATCTTGTCAGGTGCAATCCGGCGAGAAAGTGAGAAAGTTCGAGGTGGAAAAGGATGAATACCACAATTACTATACTTGTTCAAAGTTGTTCTGTTGCAAGACCAAAAGATGCAAGTTCCGAGCTCATGGTTCTACCTGCAGTGGTGATTGTGGGTACTTTCTTCCCAAATACAAGGAAAGGAAATAACAAGCTTAAGAGGGAGAATGTTAGGAAATAAGCTTGTATTAGGAACAAGCACCTGCTACTCTTATGCTTATTTTGTTTCAGGTTCCTTTTATGTTTTGTAGTTTCCATGTAAAGAGAAGGTGGGAGAGCATTTCCTATTCCTTCCCATTATTTTCATTGTAGTTTACTTCTTTAAATATAGAGCAGGAGGGAACCGCGTTGCAGAAAACAGAGTCCTCCTTGTTCTCTCTTCCTTTCCTCTTCCAACATATAGAACTTTAAATCTGAAGGTGAGGAGAATGCCATGTTATTAACTTGGAAGCTGGATCAGTTCCTGATGGCAAGTCAGGGTTGTCTCAGGCAAAATGGATAGAATTGTGTGTTCTCATTTTAGAAGAGGGTAGGATAACGATAATCCTTACATCTTTCTTAATCACATTGGATTTAGAAATTTGTTTCTTCTTTGTACTGCAGTCAGCTCTGAGAATTATGATGAGTTGGTGATTAGCCTTACAGAATTAGATCTATAAAGCATTCAGCTGGGGCTAGTTTCAGTCACTTGGCTCCTCAATCAATAAACTTCACAAAAATGCAGTATCATGAAGTTTGCCTGCAAGAAAAGACAGCAAAGCTATCCATCCTCATGCTTTCGTCTATCCAGCAATTTCTAGTGGGACTTCAATAGTTTTTGTTCAGTACAAGTTTTGCAGGTAATGGAAAGACTCGTTACCTTTCAACAAGCAAATACATATATAGTGCATACACAAGTCCATATCACAGGGACATTATTTTTTACTGCCCATCTCCTTCCTCAACACTCGATGGAAGAAAGGGAGTTGCTGTACTTAAAAGCACACATCAATTACTTATGACCAAGTAATGAACTAACTATGCGTGTACAGCTGGGAGTACGGTCAAGTGTTGCCGTTGACAGTGCGGCCTCCATCGACGTAGATGACTTGGCCGTTGACGTAGCAAGATGCAGGAAGGCAGAGGAAGGCCACGACGGGCGCCACGTCGTCTGGCTTGCCCACACGCCCAAGAGGGATCCGATAACTCTCCCTCATTGCGAACTCCACATCATCCAAGTCCTACGTGCAAGCAAAAACAGTCAATATTGTCCTTATCCCCTACATACATGTTCTGTAAACAATTATTACTACCGGCATTGAGAGAGGAGTCCTGATGTAACCGGGTGCAACGCAGTTGGTTCGGATGTTGTCGCTGGCCCATTCACAAGCGAGACTCCTGGTGAGCTGGTTCAGTGCTCCTGGAAATCGATGGATTTAACATTATATATATATATACGAAATGTATGTAATCGATCGATGGATCGACCTTTAGTTGCCGCGTAGGCGGAGAGGTTGTTCATGCCAGCGAAGGCCGAGATGGAAGAGATGAAGACGACGCTGCCGCTTGCTGACGCCCTGAGAAGAGGGTGAGCGAGCTGGCTCAGATGGAAACACGAGTCCAAGTTGGTACTCATGATCGATCTGTACTCCTCCTGCGTCGTCTCCGTCACCGGCTTCCTAATCGCTATTCCTGCGTTATTGACCTGTATGGACAAAAATTAAGGATCTGCGGCTTCGTTAAATATTCTCCTCTTGCTCAATTGATTTATCGTTATACCAGAATGCTGAGCTTTCCATTGAAGAGAGAGCCGACGGTGTCCATTAGTTTCCGCCTCTCTTCCGGGGATGAGACATCACAAACTGAGCCCGTGACGTCGAGGTTCGAAGCTCTCCATTCTCGCAAGCATCTGTTGAGGTCGGCCTCGTTGCGAGAGCAGGTGTGGACGGCCGCTCCGAGCCCCGCTAGCTCTTCAACGATCGCACGCCTGGTTACATTCATATATTCCCTTGAGGATGGAAGAACATATACAATGGGGAAAAAAATATAAAGATAGTATACCCAATTCCCTTGGAGCCTCCTGTAACCAAAGCTGATGTTCCTCGGAGAGACCATCTATCCATTGCGTTCCTCTCTCTCTCTCTCTCGTTCTCTCTACACTGATTAATTGAGAGGAGTCTATTTTTCTTACAGGAAATAGCAATGCAGTAGCTAGCTACGGCTTATTTACTATATTTATACTGGAGCAGTCTGAAGCTCCATGGGTTATGCAGGTAGGTAGTGAGAGACATATAAAACACGATCATTCTTATTGACAAATCAAACTCGTGGAAAAGTTACCTATGCCTCTAAAATTGCTTAGTTTAGGTTCTTGAAAAAAAGGTAGTCGAACACATGCGTATAGTTTTTGGTTGGACGTGGAGCAGCCAGCTATGCAGCATTTGTTTATTAGAAAAAGAAGTATGTACAGAAAAAGGAAAGAAACAAAGGAAGAAGGAAAGAAAACTGAACAAGAGAGTAAAAGGAAGAAGGAAAGAAAACTGAACAAGCGAGTAAAGGAGAAGATGATAGATATATATGAGTAGCCTCCACTTTCTTAATTTCTTAAAAATAGGTTGGCAGCTAGCGCTTCAATCTTCAGAATAGTTGAATTCATTTTTGATTTGAATACCCACGCACATCGGCACATGCATTCCAAAGACTCCCTGCAAGTAAAACATGGACTGGGTCGACTGTAGCCGAGCCCATCTATGAGACTAGCGAAGCACAAGTGCTGGGCTTTAGAGTTCTGCCCCAATGCCGTCCAACTTCGGTCGTAATAAATATGTAAATATGTCAAGGTGTTGGGCCGTTCTCACGCAGCACCTAAAAGATGGTGATTGAGCGCGACAGAGACCCATGGTGATGAATTGTTCAGCAATTTTAAGGTGGCAGAAGGCTGTCGACGATGTGCAGTGACAGAAGATTCGACGATGGATCTCAAAACAATCACACGCTTTTCGTGCATGCCCTGAATGTAGAGTGCTGCTGCATGTCACACTTCCGGACGCTTTCATTCCTGGTGTTTGATAAATGCCTCTCTTAACTGATAATACAACCTGATTCTTGAAACTGAAGTTAGGTTCCATGATGATTCTGAAGAGAACAAAAAAGGTCTTTTAAATTAATGGATGAGACCCGAAGGAAGGTCACCCATCAAATTATAACGTGGCAAATAATATGTTTTACTAAAAAAGAAAGATTAAAGTAGTAAAATGTTTGAAGAAAAATCCTACTACTCCTAAAAAAAACTCACCTTTCTCCCTTTTCTAGCATTTTTTCCCTCTGCTAAACGGACAGTGGAATCGAATTCCCCATCGCGGTGGTTGAAAGAGCGCGGGAAATCAAACCAGAGCTTGCGCGGTGGAGTGCGCCGCGACTTCGCTTCACTTCGCCGCAATGGAGACTCTGCAACCAACCAACTTCCGGCCACCTACGCATTAGGTGTGAGAATGAGACCCAACCCCAAGCAAAGACTGCCCACCATCTCCTCCTCCGCAAGAAATATTACCACGGAAAGTGCGCCTACAAAACCCCCAACTCCTTCCTTCCCGTTCCCATCACCTCCCTCCTCACTGTACGCGTCTCTGCTTCCGCTCCCGCCGAGCTTGCCAATGGAGGCGAGCGCCGGACTCGTCGCCGGGTCTCACAACCGCAACGAGCTCGTCCTCATCCGTGGCCATGAAGAGGTAACGTGATGTTCTTATTAGAATATTCATCAGTAGTAGCAGACGGAGTACGTCGATGGTGATGAACGGATGATGCTGAGGCCGACGTCGGTGGTTTTTGGTGCTGCAGCCGAAGCCGTTGAAGTCGCTGAACGGCCAGGTCTGCGAGATATGCGGCGACGAGATCGGGCTGACGGTGGACGGGGACCTCTTCGTGGCGTGCAACGAGTGCGGGTTCCCGGTCTGCCGGCCGTGCTACGAGTACGAGAGGCGGGAGGGGACGCAGCTCTGCCCGCAGTGCAAGACCCGCTACAAGCGGCTGAAGGGGAGCCCCAGAGTGGAGGGAGACGAAGACGAGGAGGACGTCGACGACATCGAGCACGAGTTCAAAGTCGAAGAAGAGCAGAACAAGAAGCAGCAGCTGAAGCCCAACAGCCACATCACCGAGGCGATGCTCTACGGAAAAATGAGCTACGGCCGAGGCCCCGACGACGAGGACAGCAATCCTCCTCAATTCCCACCCATCATCACCGCGCTCTCCCGTCCGGTAAAACTGCAAATTATCTTGCAATCTTATCAGGAATGACAGGATGATTTCGTTATCTTTAATCAATCTATCTGATCGATATGAATCAGGTGAGCGGGGAGTTTCCGATTTCTAGTGCTCACAACCATGGAGAATTCTCGTCATCCCTGCACAAGCGCATTCATCCCTATCCAATGTCTGAGGCTGGTAGGTAACTGCAAATAGTCTGAAACAGAGATTTACGGAAGAGTTCAGGAACTCATATTTTTGGCTAAAACCAAGCAGGGAGTGAAAGGTGGGATGAGAAGAGAGAGGGTGGGTGGAAAGAAAGAATGGATGAGTGGAAATCAAAGCAAGGCAACCTTGGAGCCGACCAAGAAGATGACCCTGACATGGCTCTGTACGTTTGCATCTCCCTCCTAATACATTCCGATGTTCCAACGATCACAACCTCGGTTGGTAATTGAACCGGAAATCATGCAGGATAGACGAAGCAAGGCAACCCTTGTCAAGGAAGGTCGCGATCGCTTCGAGCAGGATCAACCCCTACCGTATGGTCATCGTCCTCCGTCTTGTTGTGCTCGCCTTCTTCCTCCGCTACCGGATCCTTCACCCAGTCGAAGATGCCATCGGCCTCTGGCTGACTTCGGTCGTCTGCGAGATCTGGTTTGCCATTTCTTGGATCCTCGATCAGTTCCCTAAATGGTTTCCGATCGACCGCGAGACTTACCTCGATCGCCTCTCTCTCAGGTGAGCTATTAGTTTTTTTGTTTCTTTTTGCCTCTTGGAATAGGATGATGATTGAGTAGGATGGCGATCGAATTGTAGATATGAGAGGGAAGGGGAGCCTTCGATGTTGGCTCCGGTCGACATCTTCGTGAGTACAGTGGATCCATTGAAGGAGCCGCCTCTGGTCACTGCCAACACGGTGCTTTCCATCCTGGCTGTGGACTACCCGGTGGACAAGGTGTCCTGCTACGTCTCCGACGACGGTGCGTCGATGCTCACGTTCGAGTCCCTCTCCGAGACTGCTGAATTCGCGAGGAAATGGGTTCCCTTCTGCAAGAAGTTCAGCATCGAGCCACGAGCTCCCGAGTGGTACTTCTCTCAGAAGGTTGACTACCTCAAGGACAAGGTCCAGCCCACCTTCGTCAAGGAGAGGCGAGTTATGAAGGTAGGACAAGTTCCATCTACAAAAAAAGGCTCTCTATCTACTCCGTCAATTCTGCAAATGAAACAAAGAGCTGCTTTCTTTTGTTGTTTTCTTGGGCAGAGGGAGTATGAAGAATTCAAGGTGAGGATCAATGCGATGGTGGCGAAGGCCATGAAGGTCCCCCCCGAAGGTTGGATCATGCAAGACGGCACCCCGTGGCCCGGCAACAACACCCGCGATCACCCCGGCATGATCCAAGTCTTCTTGGGCCACAGCGGAGGTCACGACACCGAGGGGCATGAGCTGCCTCGCCTTGTTTACGTATCCCGTGAGAAGAGGCCAGGGTTCCAGCACCACAAGAAGGCCGGCGCCATGAATGCTCTGGTAAATTAATCAACCTACTCCAACTTTTCTAACATGGAATGGTATCGCCCGGAGCACACACCTGATGAGTTTCTTCGTATGAACTCGCAGATTCGTGTTTCTGCAGTCCTCACAAACGCCCCCTTCATGCTCAATCTCGATTGCGACCACTACATCAACAACAGCAAGGCCGTCCGCGAGGCCATGTGCTTCTTGATGGACCCTCAGATTGGGAAAAGAGTCTGCTTTGTACAATTTCCTCAGAGATTCGACGGCATTGATAGGCACGATCGATACGCGAACAGGAACACCGTCTTCTTCGATGTATGATTCAAATTTCTTGCGAAATCTCGAAGAATGCTACTTGAAACAAGCAACTGGTGTACTAACTCGGAGTTAATTTCTTCCTTCTTTTAGATCAACATGAAAGGCTTAGACGGTATTCAGGGACCAGTTTACGTGGGGACTGGGTGCGTCTTCCGCCGGCAAGCGCTGTATGGCTACAACCCGCCCAAGGGACCGAAGCGCCCGAAGATGGTCACCTGCGATTGCTGCCCCTGCTTCGGGCGTCGCAAGAAGGCCAAGCATTCCAAAGGTGGAGCAAATGAAGTTGCACTAGCAGATTCAGGTGATTAATTGTTCTTTCTTCTCTAATCACCTTCTTTAATGTCATAAGATTAATCATGTTGCATGATGCTAAGGAATTTGAACTTGATCTACTGCGTAGGACTGGATGAGGACAAGGAACTGTTGATGTCACAGATGAACTTTGAGAAGAGATTTGGGCAATCTGCAGCATTTGTTACATCAACTTTGATGGAGGAAGGAGGAGTTCCCCCCTCATCCAGCCCCGAATCCCTGCTCAAAGAAGCCATTCATGTCATCAGCTGTGGCTACGAAGACAAGAGTGACTGGGGCTTGGAGGTATAGAATATTATAAATTCGTTCATGGATTTCTCTTTTATCAGTTCACCAATGGAACATGCGTTCGATCAAATTAGGATGTGTTTTGACTGACTGCAGATTGGTTGGATCTACGGATCGATCACGGAGGATATCCTGACGGGGTTCAAGATGCACTGCCGCGGCTGGCGGTCCATCTACTGCATGCCGCAGAGACCGGCTTTCAAGGGGTCGGCTCCGATCAACCTCTCCGATCGGCTCAACCAGGTGCTCCGGTGGGCGCTCGGCTCCGTCGAGATCTTCTTCAGTCGGCACAGCCCGGTGTTGTACGGCTACAAGAAGGGCCACCTCAAGTGGCTCGAGCGCTTCGCCTACGTCAACACGACCATCTACCCCTTCACCTCCCTCGCGCTCCTCGCCTACTGCACCCTCCCTGCCATCTGCCTCCTCACCGACAAGTTCATCATGCCGACGGTACGTATACATAGTTCGTGATGATCACTTTTATATATCTCAGCGACCAAAGTTAATTTAACAACTCCGGGTATGGTGCAGATTAGTACGTTTGCGAGTCTCTTCTTCATAGCACTCTTCATCTCGATCTTCGCCACCGGCATCCTCGAGCTGCGGTGGAGCGGAGTGAGCATAGAGGAGTGGTGGAGGAACGAGCAGTTCTGGGTCATCGGCGGCATCTCGGCCCACCTGTTCGCCGTCATCCAGGGCCTGCTGAAGGTCCTTGCCGGAATAGACACAAACTTCACGGTCACATCGAAGGCCACCGACGACGAGGAGTTCGGTGAGCTCTACGCCTTCAAATGGACGACCCTGCTGATCCCTCCGACCACCGTGCTCGTCATCAACATCATTGGGGTCGTCGCCGGGATCTCCGACGCCATCAACAATGGGGCCGACTCGTGGGGGCCGCTGTTCGGGAAGCTGTTCTTCGCGTTCTGGGTGATCCTCCATCTCTATCCGTTCCTTAAGGGGCTGATGGGAAGGCAGAACCGGACGCCGACGATCGTCGTCATTTGGTCGATCCTCTTGGCCTCCATCTTCTCCTTGCTCTGGGTGAGGATTGACCCCTTCGTCATCAAAAGTAGGGGGCCGGATACCAAGCAATGCGGGATCAACTGCTAAGCCAGCCGTATTCCCTTTAAGATTTGCCTTCTCTGTGTTTATTCCTGATACATTGTCAAGGTTTTTGTATTTTGTAAGTGGATTTCAAACTGAAGTAATATCGATTATGATTTTGGCGATCAAAATTTTGATGTGATTGATTGGGTTCACTTGAAAGAAACGTGATGTTCTTTGTTCTTTGCTTTAACTTGAAATCAAAGGGATATATAGCTGACAAAGCCATTTCAAAAAAGAAAAAAGAGAAGGATAGTTGACAGAGATAGCTTAACTTCCATGGTCAAATCACAGTTGGTCTGATAGATATGTGTAGCAGAGAATCCAAAGAGAAGGCAACAATCCCGTTCTTGCTTACTACAAAGTTACTAAACTTCGAATAGCTGGTAATTATCAGTGCCAAATATGTATACATGTTATTTACTCAAACATTTTGGAGACTAGCTTTCCACAGCAGTAATTTCTTTTAAAACCTTTACATATTGTACCAAAAAGAATACATCTATATATCCTGATTGCCAAAAAGGTGCAAGGAAACAAGGCAAATAAATACAAGGAACATCTGTATTGTCTCTCTACAGATTGTCAGTTGTTAGACTGCAGTCTGGTTGACGCTGCAAGCTCTTCAATATATTGTTGATTACTTCCTCTTATGATCTCATCGTGTTGCGGCTAAGTTGTATGAGATGTGTTCTGAGACTGGACTCCTGTACCTGTTCCATTGAAAAACATCAAAGGAAATCTTTCATTTTTTGTTTCTTTGTTGAATGAGCAGGCAGAGCTAGTCAAGATACTGTGGAATTATTTGACATGTCAAAACACTATGAAACAATTTCTTACCTGCAATGATATTACTGAAGCTAGCAATTCTTTACACTGAGCAAGCTTAGCTCTTTCTTTTGCTAGAAGTACTGAAAGCTCAGAAGCCATTGACATCGTACTATTTACCTGAGGATCGTACACAAGTCAATGTTCCAAACTTCATTAAGGAAAACACATCCCACCAGCTGCTATTAAATTGTATCAGCTAGAAGATATGTAGGCATCAATGTGTACCAGGGAAAACATTATATTATCTGAGAAAGACACCAACATAAAACACATGACATTTGTGGCTTGCATTCACAGAAATATAGTAGTTAGAAAACTTGAAACAATAACATCTGACAATTTGAAAATTTTCAGTGCCCTGTAGATCCATTTGAAAATCTCTTCATTAAACAAATAATATATTTGTCGCTTATTAAGTTTCTCTGAATTTTTTTTCATAAAAAGGAAAAGTTTCTATAGGTTCACACTTGAATTAGATATCCTGCTTGACAGGAACCCACTCAACTGAAAATTTTAGACGAGAAATGCACTAAGAGTAGGCAAATTTGGTCCTTTAAAGTCCTAAAAATCTTACCTTAGACAGCAAATAGCTAATGGATAAACCCATGGCTTGCATAACATCAACTGCGGAACTAACTGCAGTCTTGAGGGAGATTACATCTGCCTGAAAGAACGATCATGTGGGCACCATAAACTCTTACCTTAGATGAATAGTTCAGCATACACAGTAAAATACCTTAGCATGCGCCCATAATTAAATTACATTGAGAATTTTACATACCTTTGAGCACCCTGAAACTGAAACATGTAGTGTGCTTGCCTTGAGAACTTCAAATAATCCTGATAAAGAGGCAGAATTTTCTCTTTCCACTTCCCCCCAACCATCAAGTTGCGCCATCTGCTCAAAATAATTAGATAAATGAATGACTGCTGATGCACTAGAACAAGTGAGCAACTGTAGAATTTAAGTTTTAGCAAACGAGAGTTACTGAATCTCAAACTTTATGTTTAGATAAGAAAAAAGATTTAATTGAACAATGATGAAATACTAATTTGGCAAATAATGATAAGACTACAACATTTCTTTTTTTTGAGGAAATTATAATTTCTGGGCCAAACCTTCACAAAGGTTAATCTATGTTTGACCTTCAGGTGCAAGCCATAAGCATTTAGCACAGATTCAGAATCATGCTTATCAACCCAGGTTGATGCTATCCATACATGAAATCATAAACGTCATATTTCAATCAGCCAAAGAGTTGATGATCCACCATTCTAAAAATATAAAAATAATAGAGTTGATGATCCATTATATGCAAATTATCAAATATTGCTTTCTTAGAGTCAAATATATCAAATATCCACGAGCACCAAATACTATAATCATTTCTTACTTGTTCTTTCAAAATCATGACCAGCTTTGTCTGTTGTTTCAGGTGCTGCATTTGAATTCTTTTCACGATGGCAGAATTTCGGAACTTTGAAATATTATTCCATGCAGTGTAGACAACTTCCTGTTCCATATGGCATGAATTAAGGGACTCATAAAAAGGAACCATTAATATTCCATAAAAATAGTCATACAGATGTCACAGGAAAGAATGTGAAATGTTATGAGAGAAAAAGTGACCAATAGAAGTCCAAAGTCTAAAGACAGGATTTGTTCATTTTCTTGATAATTCTAATGTATTTCTGTTATCAATTATCACTGGAGCATCCAAAGCATCTGTTATTTTCATTGTGAAAAACGAATCGGAAGGATAAAATATGATACCTTATACTACATACAGATTAGTTACAGACAAGTCAGTAACTGCATAACAAAATCAACAATCACTTAGTATTAATGTTGTGAAATATTTGTTAGCAGTATCGAACCCTATTTGGAGGATAATAGCAGCAAAGATTTTTTTCTCTCAAAAATCTGCACAACTAACTTAGTGATTTAACATCTTAACTTGAACGTACTACGTAAATTCCTTATGCATTGATCGTACCTCTGCCCGAATTTTCTGAAAAGAGAGCATATCACAATTTCTAGCATTTACAAAGTGCCATTGCAAGAGTACATTGTACAGCAACCTCAGCTGATGGGCAGCTTCAGTATGACTTGCAATCTTCTTTCCCCTTTGAAGATCTACGACATAAGACGATCTAGTACATGCTCGACTAGTATCATGGCCAGGCAATGAAATGGGGGTTGATGACCTTGCTCGTAATGGACTTTGCATGCCCCTCAAAGTAGATAACGATGTTTGTATAACATTACTTGGCGATGAAGGACGATTTGAACCTCGGTGGATCAGCAATGTTTGATTAGTACCAACCTTCGTCATGAAGGAAGATCTCTCTGAATGTTGTGAAGTGGAATTCATATCCGGTTTTGCAACATGCTTCGTTCTTCCACTTCTATCAGTAGAATGTTGTGTTAATGAATGATGCTGAAAACCTCTGTTTGCACCATCAAATGCTACTGTCCTCTTTGGTGAAACGCCTCGTGATGGAACCGGCGATGGAGAAGTGGACCCGTGAACTCTACTTCTTCCATCGACACTTCCCAGCAAGGCATTTGCAGACAACATCCGGGCGCCTCTACTGGGCCAATGGTGTTGATCTGTGACCCTTGCATGCGAATTCTCCACTGGTTGGGAATTCTCGGATTGGTTGGATACATTCCTAGGAGTCTTCATCCTTTGAGGAGTACAATTGGCTGGAGGCTTCACTGTTTGGTCTGAGCGGGTAGTTAAATCTGTTGTCTCATTCTTACTAGCAGGAACGGATGCTACAGATTCAAGCCGAAATGAAGATGAAGGATTACGAACTGAAGGCCACAATCCGTCAGGATTTTTGCTGGATGATCTCCTAGATCTATTATGCATCTCTAATGCTGTATCATGTCTCTGTGTCATAGACCTTGAAGACGGAGAGGAGGGTGTGGAAGGCCTAAAAGATTGAGACGTAGGTATTGAGACTCTTGATGAGGGAGTAACTGGTCTCCCCCTCTCTGCTGACTGGGCTCGCTTAGATTGCAATGTCGGAAACATAGGTTTTGTGTGAGTGGCATTGGGAGATGAGCATCGTCTCGTAGTACTGGGATTAGAACCAGAAGGTGATAAATTCCCTGAACTGTACCTCGAAGAAATTTCTCTTGCTCGGGGCTTGTTGATGCTAGGCATGACATTGTTCTTCGCAGAAGGAACCAACGGCAGCCTCGAAGTATCCTCCCTCTGAGTCTGAGCCAGTTCCGGAAGCACAGTAACCATTTGATATTATACTTCTTTACGTCAATCCTCAATCAGCTTCCCCGGAAAATTCACATGGACCACATCTGGAAAACACTGCAAAGAGTTAACATCACAAGAATCAGAACTAACAGAAAGCCAAAGAAAAAGTTTCAGTTTTCTACAAACCCATCGGATTGCCGAAAAGAGATTTGTTGGCCAGTGCAGCACTTTGGCGAGTTCTTCGCGAGAACAGACATTTTGTGGAAGATCAGGCCATGCAAGCTTTTCAGGTAATGATTATTGGAGCGGCAGACAGGTGATGAACACCAAGTATATATGCTGACAAAGGAAGTAGAAACTATCAGAGAACTACCGACAAGAGGACATGGAGATAAAATCAAAGACGTGAAGGAGGCGAAGGATGACCATGTGCATTTCTTTGACATTCTTTCATGGAATAATTAGAAGTTGATATCATAATTGCTTGTCTATCCTTTCCAAGGGGAGTGCCATTGTCGGGTGGGCACCTTAAGAATCCCCCTCTTTTCTCTCAACTCTCACGAAAGGGGAGTGGAATCAAACAGAGTAACGAGGGATAAGTCGTTCTCTTGATATAAAAATATTGTCTCCATTCTCTAACCACTTAAAATAATGAAGCAAGGTAAACAGCCCAAGAAAAAAATTCTGGATTTAGGCCGGTAACTTGCAAGTCAAGGGGATACTGAATCATGGGAAGAAGCTGTTATTAAACCCTATAATGGAGAAAGCTTCGATCAGTCGATAAATGTAAAACAAAACCCTAAACCGTGGAGATCGCAGGAATTCAATCTTTTTTTTACAGAGGCAATCGATCAAAGGCGAAGTGTCTGATTGAGTGAAGGATAAAACCTTAAACATTCTTCGCCTTAAAGCTGAACTGTGTGACGATTAGTCTGCGCAATCTCATGAGGGATTATAAGGGCATCAACTTTTTAAGCCAAACAGCAAGATTCGAGGGGCGGGGGAGATTTTAACTAGTTGATCGGAAGAACAATGGTTGTTTGTCTGCAGAATAAACGTGGAATTAAGATGGATTCCGACATAGCATGTGACTCCACCGTGGAAGGACATTCGAGCACCCAAACAACACATAACAAATTTACAAGCTTATGAGTTAGATCTGTTGTTGTTGCACCACCAACCAAATTAATGACCTGCATGTTCATCCAATTAATCTGCCTCAACTATGATATTAATTATAAGTAGGTACTCAATAAATATTATATTATATATATATATGGAAGTAAGGACAAAATGATCATTATATTCCTCTTAACTATATAATTAATTCATACATTACCAAAATTGCATCAACCAAGCTGCCGCCCTTCGGAATGCTTAATATTTTTAATGATTAATGTCCTAACCGAGGAAATCAAGTGGGCATATGGGATAAGTAGATACTTAAATCTATTTTAGGAGCTTTGTATATTTTTTAATTATCTTTTTAATAGTGTATTTTTTTAGGGGATCAGATTTAGGAATATTAAATGACATTCTTGTGGTTGATTTGAATGATCACATACAATATATGTTTTATTTTTTTATAGAATATTACCGTTATAGCTAGAGGGATGAAAACTTGAGTAAAATATTTTATATTAGAATTATAAAATTTAACACTAAAATACATGTGTTTGAGACTTGTGAAATAAAAAAAACTTGCACAACGAAGTTACTCATATAAAGCTGATGGTATACAATTTGAGAGGGCAATTATAATTACTCAAAATTTTATCCTCAGACTATCTACGTTTTTGATCGTACAGCCAAGTGGGACAAGGTGAGGTTGGGTAGAACAGAAAATAAAAGAAAAGAAAAAAATAGAAGACCAAGTGAAGTGGGGGAGAAGACACACTCGATTAGAATATTCACCGGCAGTACAGGAAGTAAGCTGCCTCCCTTTGAGTCAGTCAGTATCTTCTGTATATATTTGGCTTGTGGATTCTTGTCATTGGAGTAGATTTTTTTGTGGTACAATTAATCATCAGGTCCGGGGTGCGCATGGGTGACAAATTAATTAACTGGTAGTAACTAAAGGATGGAGGAGGTGCAGAGCAGAATGGTTGAGGACACCACGTTGTTGTCTCCACCAGCAATTAAGCCACATGCAGTACCTACAAGAATTAATAATTGGCGAGAAGATGCATGCATTTGCATTGCCAGTGTCAGCATGTCACTCTTCAATCATCATCACCAACAACTTAAGTTTGTGCCTCTACCAATTCTGCTGTCCTTACAAGTACATTGTGTATGTTAATATAATCCTTTGAGCTCCTCATCCTCAGAGGTAAAATGTTGTTCTTGGGTGGCATATATACAAATGCTGTAGGCATTATGTGCTCTGGGGGCATATTATTAACTAAGAACAGCAGCAATGAGTTGTTGCTGTGTGCGCACATGTTAAGTTTTCAGATACCATCGGTTTTACGGTCCACCAATTAAAATTCAGATCAACTTGTCCAGATTAATTAGTATTTTTTCCTCTAAGAAGAATCAGAAAGGAGCTAAACTGCCGAATCAAATTCACTTTGCAAAGAGGCCAAGAGGAATATTTTCTCTATCTTGATTCTTTGAATCTACAAAGTGAGCTGAGGCAAGTGCAGTAAGTCTTCTGGCCAATTTTTATGTTCAATCTGAACTTCTTTTCAGAGAAATCCGTTCAATCTGAATGATCAGCATATAAAGCAGCATTACATAATTTGCAAGTAATTATCAGAACAAAAGGCATGTTTCATTTTTGCATCACATTCTTTCTCTACTACCACCTCTACTTCAAATGAGGTGCCAATAAATTCATTGTTGAAATGAGTACAGCGTCATACTATTTACTATTGCATGATATATGGAAGCTTCAAATTTCCAATCATCAGGACTCAATCCAATCAGTAAACTAAGAAGTAGGAACACCCGTCATAGAGAAACTGACAGTGACATCTCGTGATTTAACTCAAATACAACACGATACTTTGGTTAAATCTCTGGAAAATGCTTCATTCATTGGTAGCAAGTCCTTGAGATTTACCTGTATATCCTCCGAGTTCAAGCGCGGTGCTGCTTCAGCCGGGAAGGCTTATAGAGCCCGAGAAATGTTCTTGAACTCATTCAAACAAGACTGCAGGATCTTTTGCCGCTTGTTAAGTGACTGTCTTTCACTTTGAAGGACATCAACCGCACCGGGTGCCACGAACATATCCATGAACTTCTCATCATTCACAGCAAATAGTTCAAGCCCAAGAGCAACGAGCAGCCTTTCTCGACTGCATGTAGAGGTAACTACTTAGCATATGGGCATATGGTACAAATTCATTTGTGCAGAAATGTATATCAGGGAGGGAATTTTAAAAATGAAGACAAGGCTTGCACACTTACCAGGGGGTTAGGAATCCAGCACTCAAAGCTGACAAAACATTTCTCTCAATGAGGACTTGGCGTATCCTGGCAAAATGTTGAGCTGACATGGAACAGATTTCAGCATATGATGATCCTGCTCTTGTGATCATATTACCTGCACCAAACATAATACCGGAATTTTGGTTTTTGGTAGAGTCAAAAAAATTTCCAGTAGTTGCAACTTTTGATAGCCGTTTCCTTCCAATTTCCATTAAGTTTCCAAAGTCCTTCTTCCTAACACCATACTCATCACTTGGCTGATCAGGTGAAGGTGTTTCGGGAATTGTCATTTGACTTTCTCTAAGAACATCCCTCTTTTCGTTCTCCTTACCAGGTGTTGAGTGCTGTTGGTCCTTAGGTGGTATATTTTCCTGATCTGAGCCAACTTCACCTGTTGCAGTATCTGAGAGGTCAGGGAAAAACGAGGTGGCCGGAAGTTGATTAAATCTGCCAATATCAGCCACCAGATCATGCTCATAGCACAGTTGGGTGTACGGGCTAGTTACTGAGTCAAGGTGATGTCGCACTATTTTCTTGCATTGCTTGGAAAGATCCTGGATGAAGTTATTATAAGAGCACCTTATAGCAGCATGAAATCCGATATACCCATCCATATCGCCATTTTTCCTTCGATCTAAACCAAAATAAACACATCAGTGGGATGTCAATAGTGCAGGCAGTGTCCTGTTAAAAGAAAGAACAAAACAATAACGACCATAAATAAGCAACAGTTTAAGAGTTGAAAATTTAATACCCCTTCAAATGGACATTTTTTAGGACTAGATGCATGCATAAGCTTTCCACATGAGGTGATAGAGCATGTTGTTTGAGGCCATCATACTGTACATTGTGCCCTATAAGTTTCATGTCCATAGACCAACCGATTTTAGTTCCTATTTTTTTCAAAGTTCTAATGGGCATACATCTGATGAGGTATCAAAATCAGCTACCCTTAAGCCAGTAAGTGATGTGAGAAATACACAGGTCTCAAAATGCATTGTTGTTCTAGGACGGTCATGAAAGCCTCTGAGTCTACAGAAAAGAAGTAGCTTGTTATACTATTAGTCCAAAGCTGATGAATACCCAGGACACCTAATGTACAGTATCCGTTAGGGTACTTGAACATTTGCAGACACCTAATTCTTTTTTCTAATCTATTCCAGACTCCGATGAGCCCTCACCAACGTCATAAACATTTTATTTAGACATAACGACTAAAGAGCAAAAGAATTTCTAGCACATATAAATAGTTGTTCTGTAAATTAAACTCATACGGTCAGTTTCGTGACTTCGGTTGCGCTCCAAAGCCAAATCAAAGAGGCTTTTTAAAACAAATGAAAGTCTTTCACATGCAGTATCAAGCAAAGGAGCAAGCCACGATCTTGCTGCTGCCCTTGCTATCTCAGCAGCTGCTTCGGTTAAACCTCCTCCCCCTCCTCTGCCAGCATAAGCAAGTAGTATATTCGCAACCTGCCACAGTTAACCAACTCAATGATGAGCTTGTAATGAAATATAAGTTCTACCACCATCAAATAACAAACTCACTATTACCTTTTCCCTGGATACTTGAGGGCACTCAATGGAGTATGTAGCACATCTGAATTCATGCATCACTCTCTCAAATGCCGCTCCACCATAGAGCTTGAGGGTGTGATTCGGTGGCTTCAAGGCCACAGTGACTCCAGGCCAACTTCCAATGCCACTCTCTGACCGTTCTTGATCAGTGGTTTTACCCCATTGTTCAGGAGCAGGGTCCACTGCTCCTTCTATTAACGCCACCTACCACAGCATAGTGTGACCAAAATCAGAAATAAATACAAACAGACGCTAAGAACAAGCAAGAATGAGACCCAAGTGCACTGTACCATATGACTGCAAATAGAGGCCACATGCAACATGGCTGATTTCCGTAGATGGGTAACATCAGAGGTTGCCTGTAAGTTGGAATCTATACGAGCTAATTCAATGGAGACTTCACTACAACGCTGTTCTAATAGGGCAAGTGTTGCAGGGGCTGCTTCTCTGTAGCGCTTTTGAAGTTCAGCTTCCAAGTATTCTCTGAGACAACTAAATCCGACAAAAGGACCAAATTTTTCTTCATTGAATCCTCCCTTAACATTACTGCGCAAATGACATAACACTTCTGCATCTACCTGAGAAATTTGCCTGCGAAATTCCTCGTTTGTAACAGTTCCGCGGTCCTTGGGCAAAGCCACAAAAAATGGATGCACATTCTCCCCAAGGTAGCCACTGGCGCTTAAATAGTTATCCACTTCCCACCTTTCAGTGAATTCCTGCAGACACACATGAAAAGAAAAAAAATAATTCGAGTATTTGAGATGAGTAGGATATAAAATAGAATCAAAGAGATTGTGATACCTTTAACCGATTATCAAACTTGGAGACAACTATGAGTGTACGTTTAAAATTTGGATCAATCTCACGGATTGCATCCAACCATAGTGAAGAACACCATTCCACACTGCTCTGCTGGAGGAACAAGAGAAGCCGATGTGGCGGGCTTGCTAATGACTTTACCATTGACAAAATCTCACCTGGAGTACCGTCCGGTTCGCCTTTTTTTGCCTATGACAATAGAACGCTAGGACAATCAATACATGAGAGGAAAAGGCAGCTGGTTTACTTAGCAAGATCAGGCGAAGGACAACACCTTAAGGACGAAACCAGGGGTGTCGATGATGGTAAGATTAGGACAGTGGGCATATTCCGCTCTCATCACAATTGGCTTAGAGGACACAGAAGCATGAATTTTTCTCAGATGTGTCTCCGTTCGTGATCTTATAATATCAGCTACTGCGGAAGCCAAAGCAATAGGAGCCCCATATTCTTCTGAATCTTCTTCCTGCATTTACACCAGAGAAACATAGAACTCTACCTTTCAAAACCAAAGTAAAACTTTTTGCTGGATTGCCATCAATAAAGAAACTAATCAGAGAGAAATACGAAAGACGGTTTTTAAACCCTAAAAAAGGACACAGGAATCTGCATCCAAAATAAGAATACCTGGAATCTGCATCGAGGCTCGAGGGCGGAGGGATCGTGGACCATCTGGAGCACAAGCGGCCTCCGGGTGCCCATCTCGACCTCCCGCACGTTGAACCGGAATCCCAGGAGAGCTTCAAGCAGCGAGCTTTTGCCATCGGACTGACCGCCGAGGGCGACGATCTCGGGGATTGGGAGCTTCTCCCCGAAGGCGACGGCGGCCGCCTGCAGGCGGTTGTAGGCCTCGAAACGACTCTTGAAATCGGCAGCGGCGGCGCCGGAGATCGTTTTCTCAGCCTGGTTGGGCGGCGGCGGGGCTCTCCGGGTGGCGGACGAGGAAGACGCGTGGGACTTGGGGTTCGGAGTTTTCACCGGCGTGGAGCTCGGGAACGCGTTGTCCGCCATCGCCAGACGCAGAGAGGAAGAGATTTGGAAATTTGAAATGGCAGTGAGGAGGGAGTAAAGAGAAACCGGTGACAGCCTGCCTTAGCCGGTCGCTAGGGCTAAATTTATGCCGATTCTTTTGACTGGGGACATTTTATTTTATTAGGCTGGTTAATTTTTCCGGCCCGTCCCGGCCCGGTTCAATGCCGGATCACCGAGCCGGTTTAGATGGTAAATAAAGATAAAAATATTTCATCACCGGTCAAATTTCTCTATTGAACAAAAATAATAATAATAAAATACAACATTTCATCTCTCTATAAATCCGGTCATCCGCAGGATCGCATTCCTGACATGGCAAAGCTCTCGTCCCTTGAGCCGCCTTCCGCCGGCGGCCTCATCGGCGGCCCTCCGTGCCACAATGACGTGCGGCGGCATCCTACATCGGCACTCGCCCTCGTCATCATCGTCGGCAGTAATACCACCGCAATCGCAGGCCGCACCATAAGCAGCTCGAGCTGTCGAAGGAATCTTGACGGGCTTAGACGAGCCACTTCGAGCTCCATGGTGGCGGTGGCGGTGGCGGCAGCAGCAGCGCCGCTGCTCCGCGAGCTCGTCCTCGTCGGCGCCGCCGTCGACGCCGTCAGGCCACAGGATGTCTGCTTCGTTGAACTCTTCTACCATGGTGGTGTTGTTAAGAGTTAGGAGGAAGATGAGAAGCATAGATATATAGAGAGAGTTGAAGACTCCTTGTCATCTATTTACTTTAGCTTGGACATTAAGAGACAAGTACACTGCAATTGGATGCATGCTTGAATTAATTAATCTTCAAGGAATGTGTTAATATGTTGGTATTGATGGAAAGGATGAGGTTGCAATGGCGTTACGATGTTGAATACAAGTCCACACTCTCTTGGTCCTCCCTGTTGACCAATCTACTACGCATACGTGTGTGGATTAATCATTAAGGTTTTCAAGTATTAATTGTAGTGTCATCATGGAATTAGGTAATTGGTTGCTGTACATAGTAATTAATCCATAAATCTCTATAATTAACCATGATGATGATGATAACTAAAAATGGGTTTGCAATGGAAGCAAACTCAATGTTGATCTTTGCGAACAATTTGTAAAATAAACGTACGTCCATTTAAACTTTAATTTGCCCTTAACTTATATTTGGTGACAGATCATTCAGAAGCAGATAGTACGAGCAAAAACCACTAAAACACAATCTATTCCATTTCGGAAGTGATGCATATAAATTTTAGAGTTATGCTGATAAGCAAACTATTCACTGTTCATCCAAAGAAAACGTGAAAGAAGAGTTCGGACAAGTGCGTTCGAATCAAATCCCATATATTTCATTACAATATACATAAAATAAAAGTCAACCGGCTACGCGATCACTGATGAATCCTCAGCTCCACTTTTGGTCCATTAAAAGGAACATTATTGGGCAACCATTGTCAAGAGACAGCAGTGAGTTGCATGAGCAACAAATCCAATGGAGGAAGAAATGAAAACTTCAATCTACACCACCAGAGTGGGGCGCACAGCTTCGCAGTGAGCTCAGGAATCAGCAATGGCAGAAGACACAGGCATTGGGCTTCCAGAGAGGAATGACTTGAAAAGAACTAGAGCGAGTTTTGGTTGGTGCAGGGGAACCTCATGACCGGCTCCTCTCACTGTCACGAATGTGAGCCCTTTGTAAACTTGAGTCCATCCACCAACCTGCTTGAGATAGGAGAATTATTCTTTAAAGATTGCAATAAAGCTGTGGAAGTCAAATTGGTCTCGGATTATTAGAGCAACTCAGCTTCTTATCTGGAAATAAACATTTATCATAGGATGTATAATCAACTAAAAGATCTGAAAAGTGTTTCCTCAATCAAGCTTGGAAAGTGAATCCAGATCTTATAAGTTAGGAAGGGATTAGTAAGGACAGGATCCAAAATTCTAGGATTAGCAATAATATCATTTAACTGCCTCCATGAGCATTTTTTAGTATCTCGAATAACAAGTTATGAGTTATATCTGCCACCAGAAGAATGTTATATAAAAATCACGTACCTGACCATCATCATACCAAGGATGCCATGGTGTCACCGTTGGAAGCTTAAGAGCATCAACATTGTACCTTGTAGATGTGACTGGAATCACTGCATCCGTGTCTCCACTGGAAAGATACGTATAGCATCAATATTTAATAATGCATGATTCTGATCTGCTTAACGAACTGCGTGAGTTAATATTACTATTGTAACACTAAAACAATGTACAAAGATGGACCATCTGCATTTTTATGGAACCTCCATCGTGAACAATTAATACATGAAGAATGAAAGGGTAGCGGTGCTTAGTGGAAAAGACAGTACATTAAGTGCCTAGAGACATACTGAGCATAAGAAGGAATCACCTGAACATCCAGATACGAAGCCCATAGCTTATAAGCTCACGGTAAATATGCAGCACCGACTTTTCAGAGTCCTTCCAGTTTTCACCCACAATGTCGCTGCAGGGGTTAGGAATGAATGAGATTAAATATAAATTTTGTCCTCAGCACTATTTCTAATCATGTTTCTACTATAATGAGCTCCGAATTTTTACTAGCACTTCCATTCTTGAGTACCTGATCCTTCAACATGCTAATACAGGTAGGTGAGTCATGACACTAGATGCCACATCCCTAAGTTAGGGCCATGCCTGGGTCATGCCTTATATGGAACCACACCGCACGCCCAAACTTCGGCCTCAAGTGCTATTGAGTTAGGAGTGTGACACTGGGTATAATTTACATAATTGACTCTACTCGACCACTCAAGTCCAAATGATAATCTATCCAGGTTGCAGTTATTTAATCTACCATGAGAGAGCCCAAGACAATCACCAACGCCACCTTCTGTCTTTGCTTCTCCTTTTCCTGCGGGTTTGACTTCCTGTCCATTCATTTCCTAGAAGGTTGATGGGTAGATCTCAGTAGCTGATAATCTTAAATATTCAACGTCCTATTTCACACTCCCAATTGTTCGAACAAAGAGTCCAGATATGCTTGAAAGAGTTGGTAACTGATCATATGAGTAAACGCTAGGGGAAATTTTAAAAAATACCGTGCATTTTAGCTATTTTTTAAATGTCTTATTGTGTCATTTTTTCCTCAACTACCCCTGAAAATTTGGAGGGATATCCAAATACCCTCCAGCAACCTATGTTGATCCACAAGTGTGGATGTGGAATCAATTCTTATCTTCTTTTAAACTGATGACTGACCAGGTTCATATATGTGTTTAATGTAGCTTCGCTACCTCCGTGTTGCTAGCACTGGTTCCAAATCTCTCCACCTTCTTCTCGTCCTAAAAACAGCCCTCACATTCATGATGATGACTAACATGGCAAGCTATCTAGTACAGAAGTTAATATATCTGTGTCAAGTTACCATTTTTGATTCAATTTGGATATAAAAGGGAATATTCAAAATCTCTATCGTGCAGGGAGTAAATTGAAGGGATGAAGTGCAGGAAAGAATCTGAATTCATTTAAAATGTAGCGTAATTATTTAAAATTACCCCTTCTCTACATAAGACAATGTGAATTTTTATATGATTTACTATTCCTCTCATATACACACACTATTTTTCCTACATCCTTTCTCTTTCTCACCTCTATATTTTATTATAGTTTTATTCTGTCGACTTCATCTATCGAATGTGTTAAGATTGTCGTGTACTGAAGTTATAAGTAACTAAGTTATTTCTTAAGTGTTAGTACAGTTCTTATTGAATCAAAATCAGAATTCATGCTATCAGAGACATTAAGCGGTTAAAATTACACTTAATTAACCAAGGAGGCAGACGACTCTTAGGTGTTTACCTGCAAGTTTCCCACTTTGATGGTGCAAAAGCTGGATTGACATGGAGTGCCTTTTGAACCTCGGGCAAATTAAAGTAGACGGTGGAATGCTTCTCAGTGCACGGGTCATATTTTTCGCCCATTTTTCCAACTGACTGTCAAAATAAGGCAATCCACAAGTGGATCATATATTTCCTCTTTGAATAGAGAAAAAACAAATTCAGAGTGCTTCCACAATTCATTCAGTGAACCAATTTTGATCCTTCATAATCGAATAAACTCAATATAAAATAATCAGATGGCAACATGCAATACATAAACAGAACATCAGCACCAATATCATGAAGTACGGAATTCATATACTTACATGTCTTCTTTTCAGTAATTTATTCTTAGATAGTGTGACACTTCCGGGACAGGAAGGAGTGAAGATACTGTATGGGTCAATATTCCCAAATTCCTTGTCAGCAATGTCAAGAATTTTTTCACATTGAGTTGAAGTCGATACAAAAGACTGGAAATCACAGAAAATATTTAGCAGCTTGTATGTTTGATCAGAAATCAAGCCAGCTGTCCACAAGAAACGGAAAAGTCCGTAATGGTCATGAAAATCATCAGTTAGAGCATTTCCGACCTGCAAATTTCCCCTGATTTATGGTCATATTCACTGTTATATAATTTTTAAAAGAAAGGTTATATTCACTGTCACGTATGAAAATCTACAGTCTCTTATCATTATAGAAAATTATTAGAAAGTAGAAACGGTCATATCCAACAAGCATACCATGTATCCCTTCAGGTTGATTGATTTTTCTCCTGCCAGCTTTTGGGAGCGTACAATAGCTTGAGCCAACTGTGGCACATAATGTCCTATATGCAAAAATATGAGAAGTTCAATAATTTTTTAGGATAAGTTCAGCACACTGGAAAAACATTAACAAAAGAGAAGCACAAGGTAGCCTGTCTAATTTTTGAACCTGCATAACTCTCTCCAGTTATATAAAAATCTCGTCCCTGATATTGAGGGAAAAGCTTGAACCAGTTCTTCAGGAATGACAAGGAATCCATTGCTGAAAGTAAAATGCAAAATAAAAGAAATCAAATATATTTTGCAAAATCTAAGCAAATTAGAAAATATATCCAAATATGAAAAGGAGGATGAAAAAGGAGGAAAAAAACAATACCAGTCCTTTTATCTCCATTCGACAAAACATCTTGAGAATTGTTTGAATAAGAAAAGCCAACACCAACAGGGGAATCCAGAAATAATATATTTGCCGCTGCAGAAAGCTTTCAGATATATTAGATAACTCATTCAAAGATAACTTCGTGAATGATTTTGTTAAGCCAGACAGATAACAAGCAAGCACTTCCATCAATAGAAATATCATAAATAATTTTAATATATAACAACTACTACTATTTGGGCTTTAACTAGGTGAATTATTTCCAGCAACTGAGCCCTATATAAGGCATATCTTTAGTTATACATTGGACATCTAATTTGTTTTTAGCTGGTAAGAGCTTCTGCAGTATAGTAGAGGTCTTGGATTCAAAACTCGTCTTCATCAATTGCTTTGGCAAAACATAAGTACTTAGGTCTTCCTCTAATCCTCCTCCCACCATGAATCCTAATCAATTCACATCATCTAGATTAAAAATAAATATAAAAAAATGATCTTCTTTGGAGATGTCCATACAATCTCAGTTTTTTTCATCTTATTTTATCCAATGTTGGAGCTACACTTTGCTGTTCAGTAATATTTCTTATTCTACATAATCTAGAATATCCCACACAGCCAAGCATCCTTATCTATGCTACACTCTACTCTGTACATATATATATATAACTGCCTGACATTCTTATCGATAAAGAATAACCAGTCTTATAATTGTCTAATAAAGCTTTCCTCTTAGTTCAAGGGACAAACAATGCACACCTGCTGTAGATATGATAAGGAAAATCTTCAATGATTTTATTACAGTATCATGATAGAGAATATATATAGGTGGACAGATATCGAACATATAACAGAAAATCTGCATATATTAAACCATTCAGGAAAAAAATGCAGCCAACCCACATCTAATAATAAAAACAATCTTCAGCTAATCCACATATAATTATAAAAACAATCCTTCATATGATAAGAAATTGACAAGGGAATAGGGGAAGGTTCAATGTTCTCTTTTTCTTTACCTTGGTTCCAAGAATAAGGATTCAGATAAAGGCTCTTCCCATCTGCTTTTATATGAAAAGGACCCAACTCCTCAGCCACCCCATACGCAATGGAAGAACAACCAGGCCCTATAGGAAACCAGTGAGGATAAAGTGAAACTCACAGAAGGGTTCATTGAATTTCCATGACCAAAAACTATGACTAAGGCACCAGAATTCATAACCAAATCTGCTAAATCTAACTTGCCCATGTATAAGAAAGGAAACTGAAATATCTAAATAAATACAGGCTTCCACTATCTTAAACAATTTTTAGACATACAACCAGGACTAAATACCCAATACACAAACATCTAAATTTTCTGCCATCATATCAACAGCGTTTAACGATTCCTGAAATGATTGATCTGACGAATTACCTACCAGAACTTTAGCTACACAAACCCTTCAAATGGAAGCCGATCCATCTCTTAATCTTTTACCTTCGTAACATTAGAAATGAAAAGGAAAAAAGAAAGAAAAAAAACGCCGGCCCATTTACCAGATTTCAAGTCCCTACCGACCAATCAAAAAACTATATAGTGGTGATCCATAACGAGGGCTTCACTAGCGGCAGCAATCTTCTTTTCAGTTATAAATAAAAAAAATATTTTTTTAAAAAAAACTGCATAAAGGTGCATGCCTCCATTGAGCCAGAGAACGAGGGGCTTCGAAGCGGGATCCTCGGTGGCCTCGAAGAACCAATAAAAGAGAGCTCGATCGGAGTGCTCGCCGAGGGTGACATAGCCGGAGTAGTGGGCGAAGCTAACGTTGAAGGATTGGCCCGGCAGGCGAAGCACCCGATTCTTCTCCTGCCGCTCCAACGCAGAGGCAGCGCCGGCCGTCGAGGCCGAAGCCAAGAACGAGAAGAGAAGGGCGAGGAAAAGAGGTGAGGACCACTTTGCCTTCGCCATCGCCCAACCCTCTCCTTCCAGCTTTGGACCTCGGGTTGGCAGTCGAGCCCTTAGATTATTTATAAGCTGAGATCTCCGTCCGTGCGATGATGAACCACGAGGGCTGGTCCGTCTCTTCCTATTGGATTCATTCCAGTGAATTTTAAAAAAAAATCCAATAAATTCTCCCTTGAAATTATAATTCTTCTACTTTACTCTTTCAGGGTCAATCTTTGGTTGTAGATAATGAATTGATGAGTGCAAATGCTTCTACGTCTGTAGAAAGGATTGGAGAAGTATCATCTGTGTTTGAGGTCATCTGAACCCTTCCCTTTCCGTCATAAAATTCCTAAATATATTCCATCTTAAACACTTGCTCGACCAAAATAATAATAATCATAGTGGTCAATGTTATTAAGAAGCGTCGAAGAAAGGAGGCCCAACAATATACCATGCATAGATTCCATCCCAAACATTTGCTCGACAAAGAAAATAATAATGGTCAGGTCAATGTTAACTAATCAGCATCCGAGAAAGGCGGCCCCACCAAGATACCACGCCTGAATGGTGGGCTCCATGGCGATGCTTGCTTGGCGTACAAGCCCAGTTGATTTTTTTTTCTTTGGCTAAAAAGAAATGATCCATTTAAGTCAATAGAAAAAGATATTTTGTTACAATTGATATGTGAATAATGATGGCTAATGAGAGAACAGGAAGGTGGACATTCCCAAAACAAAATCCAAAAAAAATAATTTTTTTATAAGAGAACATATCTAGTATCCAAAATGACGTAGATATTGCCAGTATCTCTAATCTATATGTCAAGATGAGGAGGATTGGGCAGATTTTTTTTAGAACCTTGATGAATATTAAATTGACAATCTCTCTCTTGTAGAATTTAATTATTCTAATAAAAAATATACACTTAGAAAACCTCTCGTATAAAATTTACTCTTAACAAGTGGGATATATACTTAGAGAGGATTAGTAGATGTTGATACTATCCATTGGTATGAAGTTACAAGGACAGCACACATAAGTTATCTTAACTCAGTGGAAGAATCAGTAATCAATAAAAGATCCTAAAAGAGAGGTAAAAGAAAAGGGATTCCTGAACTCAGCTGATCTTATGTATAACATATAACATATTCAAAAAGAAAATAATAATAATAATACTTTTTGTAGCGAGTCTAAGGATATAAATCAACGGAGGCCTTTTTCTTTTCATAGTGTCAATTACTTGTCAATCAAACACAAATGAAGTGAACAAGGCGCAGGAGAAGATCGTTCTATGAACAAAAACTTGCTGTATTTGCAAGTAATAATGCTGAGAGTCCAAACATTTTCATGTGAAAAACGAGTTGCAAATTGTCGATCTGGACCGATACCTTGGACTCAAAAAGGATGATGAGAGTCGCCACGGTCAAGCTGCACAGGAGTACTGGCGGACGAGATTTCTTTCTCTGACCAATTCATGGAGGTCATGAACAATCTTAAAGACCGCATCCGGGTGTGCTAGCTTTATTGCATTCTGAGACATGGCTCTCAGTTCGTCAGATTTTGAACCAAACCATTCGGCAACAATCTTTGCTATCTCCTTCGGTGATCTTGAAAACTTCCCGCATCCATTTTCCACGACGTATGGAACGTTCCCAGCTTCCTGTCATGCGAACGAGTTGTTGATGTTGTACAAAGAAGATCACTGAATGAGAAGTTCGAAGATGGAGCTTTTTCTAAAATGAATAGGTCATCATGCATAAAGGGCATTCATGTTTTACAGCATGAACATGAAACTGCGTGCCGTTCTAGCAATAATGGTGTAGAGAAAACTAGTTTACCAGGGTTGCAGATTCAGCATATTTTTAACAACACTTCAACACAAATTTTTACCAAATCGAATGTAAATACATCATGAAAAAGCTATATGGAGAATAAATTCAGATAAGATAACATGAAATAAAGAAAAACCCTTGCATCAATCTGCAGAGATATTATAATCCCGTACCAACATGAAGAACTGGAAAGAATATCCAAAAGGTAGCATTAACAATAAAAGAAAGTTACCTGTCCGGCAATGTAATCATTTAGAATAATAGGCAGACCACGAATCATGGCTTCAGCAATAGTACCCGGTCCTGCCTATAGAAGATAAACGCTGTAATTTGTTCCATGGATGCCATAATTTATAAAGTAAGGTGAAGGAAGGCTTACTTTGGTGATTATGCAGTCACAAGCACCCATGCATTCTTCCATCCTAGTAACAAAACCTTTCACCTGTGTATTCAAGAGGGTGCAAGATCATATAAACTGAATTATACAGGGCATAAGATCATTAAAAAAGTAGCATTTGATCATGTCCTAGATATGTTCTAGCTAGAGCCATATATGGAGAGTGTAAACACTTAATCTTTAACTGTAAATTGAAGTTCAGATGCCCATGCAAGCTGACATCGAAAGTATTTTCAAGAGTATACCTTCTACACCAACAGCTTAAAATAACTATTTAAGCATAAATGAACAATGATTTGCAGTTGCTGTGAAGTTGTCGTAAAGCCCATCAATAGAAGCATCTTTTTCTTGTACAGGGATCATCCCTCAATGCCCTTCCTCCTATTTTTCTACATATTCGTTTATGTATTTAAAGGGAGGGAAATGAAAAAATAAACCACTCTAAGGGACTGCCATTAGCACTCGTTTCACAAAGAATCATTGAAGATGGGTCTTTATTGTTAATAGAAGAGATCTTGGGTTCAAAACTCATTCCATCACTTACCCTTTGCAAAAAAATAGTTGACAATCTACATCTGGTTTCAGAAACTTTTAATTTGGGAAATCACCAGAGGATAAGCAATTGACTTAAGGGTGCAAACCATAAGCGCACTTGGTTTGGGTTTGCATACCTTATTATAAACTAATGTTGTAATAAAGAAAAAGAGGTCATAAATTAATTTCTCTTATTAGAAGTGCTTAAATTATATTACCTGAATTGGAACCTTCCAATTGAGTGACTCCAATCGGCTGGCAAGTCGTTTGTTTCGACCACATATTACAAGGATCTGACCTATTGGTCTTTCGAGATTCTCATCATACAATATATCACCAAGTGCTCTGGCGGTAGCCTCAATTGGACCCATTCCTTCCCCTCCTCCCATTAGTAGAACAGCAGGTAAATCCTCATCCATTCCTAAGTTTCTTCTTAAGTCAACCTATTATAAATAAACAAGCAAACTAACTGAAGTCCTGCCAACTTTGTTACTGTAAAATTTAATATTTTTGGAAGAACATTAACTACCTTTGGCTGCACAGATTTAACAAAAGAAGGACGAACAGGGAGACCATAGATCTTGATTTGTGAAGGCTGCAATCGAGCTTTTAAGGCCCTCTTTGCCACCTCAGCAGAAGGGCAATAGCATCTTGTTACCAGCCTATGGAACCTAGCAAGTAAAAAAAAACCCACTAAAAGGTAAATATGCATATATTTTTTCGACTCAAAAAGAATAGGTAGACAAATATCACAAAAGATTAGTCCATATAGCCATAATTAACGATTTTAGTTGATGTCATAAAGTTAACCCACCATGTTGGATGGCATGTGCTCAGGTCTGTCACAACTGTAGTAAAGATAATCTTCTTCAATAGACCTCTTGCCCTCAAAATTCGAAGGGGAACATGTTGCATTAGAGGATGCACACTAATAATAATATCAGGCTGGTACTTCATTAATCCTTTTGCAACTTCTCTGCAGGCATAAGGCAAAAATATACCATGTGATTGGGAAACAAACTTTATGTGGCAGATAAGACCACATTACATGAGTTAAATGATAGATTCAAAACCAAATGGATAAGCATAGGGCTTCCCAGCACCATGATTGTAGTAGGATTACTTTACCATGCAAGAAAATTTTTCTACTTTTCCTAGCTTGCAAATAATATCATTGGTCTTTTTAAGATGAATAGCAACTTAACTCAGATGAACATGTCATCCAACAAAGATAGAATCGTAAAATTGTATATTTTACATAAAGATCAGCTAAAATATGTCAATAGTTAAAACTAAATAGACATTTTTTATCTCAATTGATAATCACAAAAGTGATTCCTTGAAATTTCAAAGAGGATTATCTGGACTGAGAATAGAAGTTATATTTTTATGATGAATTGTCAAGAAATATCTGACAAGAGGCTGCAAAGTCCCAGCCATTTTAAGACTACGAGAGAAGTCCTCATTATATATCACTTAAGATATGCTTTTGTACTATAGTATCCCATGGAAATATTAACCATTCTCACATAAACTCGTCGACCCTTATAAACTACATATTGAAGAAGTGTGATTAAAACTTGGTTCTAAACATCCTAGATAATAAAGATCAGGGATGCCGAATTTCAATCAATGTGAGAGAACCACATAAAGTTGTTTTTTACTTTGCTTCATGTAAGGAGAGATTGAATTAGTTAAATTTATCCTTTCACCGGATGCTTAGAGAGCTAAATTTTTAAGCACGCTTCTTTGACATGCAGTTGATAAGTGGCAATTATAACTTAGTAGAGATGAAAACAGAGATTTTTTTAAAATATATATATATATTGAAGATCTTGTTTTCTAAGTTCATAGAACTTACCACTACAAACTACTTAGGCAACAATATTACTAAAAATTCCACCAAATATAACCAGTTTGCTATAGGTGCATTTATTTTCTATCCGATATTATCTCCTTGCCCTTCTCTTTGTAGAAGACTGGAATGTAAAGATCTGATCCTCTCTGCTCTTACTGAATGCTATTATAAAGACTTCATAATGTGGCATGTCTAATAGGTGTGACCATGTGAAGAGGAAATGCTTTAGAAGCATAGGTGACAATCATTATACCGCCATAAGAAAGAATATCCAACAAAGATAACTCGCACACCCTTAGAGATGATAGTATGTTATTGTAAAAAGGTAAGTTTAGGATAAATGTACATGTTACGCATGTCATCACACCACCCTCCCTTTATTTAAATTATTTGGTGACTGTTCTTGCCCTTGTTCCTCAAAAGTCAATTTAAGACATTATGCCACGGAAAAAATTTCAATTGTTTTCTTATTCTTTAATACTTAATCAGATGAATTCAATATATAGCTCCTCAGGTTATATTCCCATACGATCATTGAGAGACTCTATCGTAGAGAAGCTTTGTTTCTAGGTGATACCTTGTTATGGGCATAATTGTGGCTAAATGACCTTAAAAGTGACAACATTCTTTAAAACCAAGAAACATCATTACCGAGCAATAAATGTTGAAGTTGCAGCAAAATGTGGTTGATGCACCAAGCGAGGGGCGGAGGCATAGTACGCCATTGTCCACAAAGCGCCATGCTTTACCAAAAAGTTGTAGCTCCTAGGCAATTGATTGAACGGCCAGGGGGTATGGTTGGTCCACAAATCCGTCACAAAAACCTACTAGCAGCAAATGATTTGAAGATGTAGGGCGAGAAAGCAAAACGCATTTTACACAAATCCAACGAAGAGATAAATGAAAAACTAAAAAAAGCTGCTATCTTGAACCCTCTTCACCTGGTACTCATCACCGAATTCCTGATTGAAGGCAGCCTTGATAGCCTCCGCTGACGCCCGATGCCCACCCCCAGTATCACTCATCAATATGAGAACTTTCTTCGGCCTCCCAGACTCCGCCGCGGCACTGAAGGAGACGCCGTCGTCCTCCACGACGGCGGGGGCCCCACCGCCCAGCCGAATCTCGTCATTGGAGAGGCCGAGGGAGCCGAACCCGATCGGGGGAAGCCGCTCGCAGTGGAGCCGTACGAACCGGTTGAACCGGTTCCACAGGTGGTGGATCTTGGTGGAGGAGGCGGAGAGGGGCGACCCACCGGAAAGCGCGGCGAGGGGGGGCAGCCGTCTGCGGGGGAAGGCGGAGGAGGGGGGAGGGGATGAGGAGAAGAGGGGGATGCGGGCGATGAGGGAGTCGGCGGGGAGGAGGAAGCGGAGGTCTTCTTTGCTGAGGGAAGAGAGCGGCATGGGGCCGAGTTGGGCGAGCGCATTCGTTTAGGGTTTTAATGAAGGGAGGGGGAGAGGAGAATGGCCATCGGAGGGAAGAGGGAGAAAGCCGGCGGAGGAGGAGGTGCGACTGCGTGCAGAGTTTATAACTTGGGAGGAGTCGGAGGCGTTGCGATGGCCGTAAAAGAATATAACGGACTTGCGAAGTGTTTTTGGCAGCGGAAAAGCGTGCGGACTCGGCATGAGAAAAAAACAAATGAATGGAAAAATGGAGGTCAGCCGACGTGGCATGACCAATTAAATCCGATTTCTATTTTTACTTTTATTTCATAAATAATTATCTAAAAAGGGGACGGCGGACGGTGCGTGTGGAGCCACCAGCGACGGTGGAGATTCGATATCAAATAAGGTAGGGTCCGCTCTCGTCCGATTCAAATCGTCTCACGTTTATGAAATGATCAAAAAAAAAATTTCAACCTATTAATTTTATAATCACTGCGCACGCAACCGATGTCGGTGACACCGTGACGTATGCTGATTTCCACTTTCAAATACATTCAAGTTGGATTTGTTTATGAGATGGATGTTCGGATTCAATTATGACTAAAACTCGGCCTTCCTACTTAATAAATTATACCCAAACAGCCGACGGAAAGCGATCGCCGGCCGCCGGCCACCGACGACGTAGACTTAAGTTTGACGCAGCTGGTCCTTCACCATGTGCGTATATGCATGCGGGTGCTCGTTTGACACGAGCATTGACTCCGTGCATATACTTAGATCTCCTTTTTCTGTTTGGACCAGGAAGATTTAGAGAAAAGGAGTGTATATATATTCTTCACTTTTCTTTCCTGTTCCCCTCCTACTTTACCTTCTCTTTTCTTCACCACCTAATTCTGCTATCCGTTTTCTTTCTGTTATATATTTTCCTTCATCGATCACCTTGGAAGAAAATTCTGCACAGGAGGAGAGGAGCTAAAGCATGAGAAGATAGGACAGAAATGAGGATGATTAAGGTAAATATGCAGGGACATTAACTAAAAAGAGGAGAGGAAGAAGTCAGTTAGCATTGTTCAGCTCAATTAGGTTTACTGATTTGTCACTGATCAGCTCAATTACAGGAAACAATTTATTATTACCAGCAGTACAAAGACAAGGAAAAGCACAAGAACTGCTTTGTTCCTCCTCCTCCTCCCATGCCACTACTAAAATTGTGCCCTTCGATTCACCGTAACCCTCCGCCGTCAACTTCCCATGCCTTCACCCCGAAACCCCAGAAAGAAGCCCTCCGCATCCGCATTCCATGATGCCACTACGGCCAACTGCTGCTGCTGCTGCCATTCCTCTTCTCTCTTCCATATTCCCTATTCCTCCTCTCCTCTCTGCAACCGAGAAGACATCTGCCTTGATCTGCTGCTATTTTATTGACGACCCGTCTCTCGATTCCCCAACGCCGCTCGTTAACCCCTCTCTCTCCCTCTTTTCCGAGAGAGTTTTACGTAGTTAAACAAATCGATGTCAGTCAACCTCAGGAACATTAATTTTCTAGTGGCGTCCCCTTGATTGCATCTCCTGCAAATTTATTGCTGCTTCATTATAATTGCGATCAATGAGCTTCATTATCAGACCTAGGATCATTGATTGGTAAATTTACATTCGGTTACAGATCTTTATACTTGTTTAAAAAATACATATTAATTTGGAGTAACTTTGCGTTAATTCTTAGTTTACTGGTGATGATCATGGTAGTTAACTTTGCATGTGATTGGCCTGGTGGAGGTGCACGGGAGGAGCCCTCCTCCTCCTTCCTGCATGGTTGACATCATGACGTGTGTAAATTACATACTGTTCATGTAATGATGACCTTTTCCATCGGATCTAGATTTCACCCTTTTTTTCTACTAAAGCATCATTTTGCAGATTAAAAAGCTCATATATGTCGGCGTAATCTTTCTCAGCTCCTCTTATCTTCATCAGATTAAAAGGCTAAGTGATATTATAAGGATGTGATTTCAAAGCGTAGTTAGAAAACATAAAAGCACATTTATTTGAGCACGATCGCGAACTAATCAGTGGCTGGTTGGTTTGTTAAATCGATTTGTTTAGTTTTTAAGCATTCTTCTTCCTTTTTTCCAACGAAGATGGAGAGGGCTGAGGAGGAGGGTATATAGGTCTTTTCGAGTTGTATGGTGCAGAATACTCTTTATAGGCTTATTGCCCTATTTGGAGAATTGGGTGGTGTGGTATTCAAATTTATTACTCCTTGGAGAGAGGGAGAGAGGGAGACAGAGAGAGAGAGAGGGAGACAGAGAAAGAGATGGGGAGGGAGAAAGATAAGAGGGAATGGTTGGTTACACGGTGAGTCAAAGAACAAGGAGAAGTAAATGCATCCACTGCTCGTGTCATTGTTTCTTTCTTTTCTGGCTCAGCAAGTGCAGCAGACGAGCCATGAAGAAGCCAGAGAAAACAGAAGCAGCAGCAGAAGAAGAAGAGTCTGCTCCGAGAGGAAATGGAACTGGACGCGGAAATGCAAGTGGCAATGCTTCTCACTTCTACTGCCCCAGACGAAGAAAAAGAAGAAGAAGAGGAAGAAGAAGAAAGATAGGGAAGGAGAAGTCGACTTAGGGCCTCAACTACTCAACCACAAGCACTGAAAGCAGCAACGAGAGAAATGGAGATAGGTTGCAGAGGAAGAGAAGGCAGCTGCAGAAACAAATCAAAACCAACATGCTTTGTGCGCGGTAGAAGGCTTCAAGAACCGGTCACACCTCTCCTTCTCTGAGAGATTTTGGTGTGCGCTGCGATATTGGCGTAATAGGCTCAATCACTTCTTTCGATATTGTAGATGATTTTGTGAATATTTGTTTCTGCTGCTGCTGCCGCTGCTGCTGTTGTTGGTGTTTGCGGCTTTGTGCAGATCTTGTCATTTGTCTTCTCCCCCTCTCCATTGTACAAAAACCATGTGAATGCAAGTGGTGGCGCAGTTGAACGGTGGGAGTGGGAAAGATTAAAAGAGGAACGGGACAAGACTACGTTGGCTTCATGTGCTTTGTCTTCTACTACTTTAACAGCTCGCTCTCCCTACCTTCTTCCCCCCTCTTTCTGTAATGTGTATTATCATTGATCTCGTTTTGCTCCATTTTGTCTCTTGATCTTCTTTGATGGATGGTTTGTTTCGAACTTAAGGAACAACATCATGTGCTTGTTTAGATCTTATGAGTTGGAGCACACTGAGAAATGAAGGCGCACTCTAACTGGTGGAACATATATTGTTAGGGTAAGCACTCATCCAATTCTGTTCATTTGTCTACTTAAGTTGTATTAGCTGTTGCGGTAGGTTCCTCTTGGTTGTGACTTAAAGATGTGATGTGCTTTGTTCTGTTAACTCGTATCCAAGGAGGAAAAAAATTCACTGAATGTAGAGATTCAAAACTGCTGGTCGAAGAGAAAATTGCTTGTGGACAGGGGGAGAATGAATGAACTCAAATAAACAGGACACAATAGGCGTACATGAACCCATGCCGGCCGGAGCCTGCTGCAGCCAAGAGTTCAAGCCATGACCGGCATGGTCTGTCCCCCAACAATGGGCCAGCTTGGGCTGCAATCGGACATAGAGGGTCTGAGACATGGCACGTGAACAGGCTAGCAGCAGTAATGGAAAAGAAGCAACATGCAGGCTTCTTGCAAATGGATCATACAGACAAATTATTAGGAGCAAAATTTGCAACAGGTACAGGTCCCAATGAAAGAAAAATAATAAGCTAAATCTGTTCTCCTTTTTCTGAAATTAGCTCCTGGAAACAGGACGCCTTTTGATATCCAAGACTTTAAACATGATGATGCTAGAAGCTTAAAAGAGAAGAGTAATACGAGATAACACAACCATAATATTCAAATTAATCAAACGGATAAGTGCATAGCAGAAGTTTAAGATTACAACAAAGCAGTAGTGCTCATCGTGACAGACATTGCATGCCACCTAGAGCATTTTATTTTCACACTCACATTAAGACCAACTGAGTCTAGTAACAAAAGTAGTAATAGTATTCTTGGCTAGCTGCTTGACTAAACGTCACCAAACTCCGAGACCTCGACGACCAACAGGAATGAGCTCAAAAAATCTCAATTCGAGCCATCCTCATAAACCATATCTTTCCCTCCCCACTTCTCTCCACTGTCAAAGCATATGGCAGAGACATCAAATTTGTCCACCTCATCTCTGACACCACAATTATACAGCACGGATCTTGGAGACAATGAACTTGTGGAAGCAGCAAAAGACTGATAAATCAGCAGTGCACCACCTGGCAGCTCCTGTTCCACAAGAGCCACACAAGTGTACCCATCAAGATCAAGCTTCCTCCCCCATGTACTGGAAAGCCCACCGAAGATAGTAACCGCAGTAGAGAACTCTGAAGGTCTGAAACACTTGAGAACCCTTTCAATCAAGCTTGAATATACTACGGTAGAGGGATTGAACCCCATTGCTTCATAACTAGCATAGCTAAAACCTTCCTCAGGGGTCACATGGATGGTCGAGAGAGCTGAGCCATAAATTCCATTCATTGAGTACCCACACGGTTCAAAGGCGAAGTCGCAAATCTCCATCTCAGGCATAATGTCAGAAATGCCGGAGAATTTTGTCATTTCTTTAGCAGACTTATAACCATCCACTTCATTGTTAAAGAAGAATGAAGCTTGTTCGGTGTTTAATCCAGTCATGCACATCTCGAGAGTGATACCAGGCAGCTCAGGCTTCTGTGTGGCATAGTAAATGTGCCATTTGCGGTTTGGCTCGGTTGGATCGCCGATCACAAAAGCGTTACCACCAGAGTTAAGTTGACCAAAATAATGATCAAGTACAGCAACTTCCTCTGAGAAGCTACGATGTGGAGATGGCTGTGCACCTGGGAAGATGAATGTTCCCCGGGAATACTTTGCGGACAATACGGATAGTGAAAGCTCTGCAGAAAGTTCGAGGATTCTTGGAATAGAAAGAAGTAACTTCGTAGTCCCGCAAGTCTTGAGAATGATTTTGTATGGGTATACAAAAAGGCTCGATTCAGAGAGGACATACGAGTCGAAATCCTTGTTTGAGAGCTGAGAAACAACAGTGCACCGTGCCAAATCTAGAATTGAATCAATTTGTTCCCTCGAGAGGGCACGCAGTCCCCTGCCATGAGGGTCCACAAAGATAGGAGCCTCAGAAAATGTAATCTCCAGACGCTTTTCGTATCCCTCAAACCCAATTGGGGACATAGCAACAGGAGTTGGGGAACTATCCACCATAACTGCCATTGGATAGAGCAGAGGGAATGGAATATGAAGGAGGGAAGGAGGAGAGGCCGGACGCTTGGGAAGAGTTTGGTTACTAGAAAGCAGCTAGCCAGAGAACTAGAACGGAAACAGAAGAACGAACTGTTACTGCTATGCACTATTGAGGAGGCGATCCTGAAGGGCTATCAGGATGGCTTCTTCGCGCACTGCAAACAAAGTGATTAGAGCAATGAATTAGAAATCAATAGATAATCACAGGAAAGTTAAAAAATTGTTTCTTTTTCTCCTCCATCATTCTTACGTTGGAGTAAGCAGCAGACTGGAACTTCTTGATTCCACCGTGTGGTCGAACGTCCTCAATGCTGTAGCCCAGTGGAACTTCGTAATCCAAAGAACTACTACTGCTAGACTTCTTTTTCCCACCTTTAGACTCCATCAATACATTCACACTGTCTGCAAAAACATATATCACAGTTCCGTGTGGATTCAGTTATCAGGAGAAACTGTTATAAATAAATAATTGTAATTATCATCAGAAGAGGAGAAGGAACAAGTAAGAATTTCCTTGGGTATATTATACATCAACAATCTCGAAGAAAATTTGTATTAATATACAAAAACAAAAATTGTATTAATATGCAAAAACAGGTCAATATACTCATTCCTGAACATAGTTTTGAAAAAAATCATTTTCATAACCTGAATGTTCGCACCAGACATAAAAAGCTGCCAAAATATCATCTAAAAAATCATTATAATAAAAACACCAACAAAAGCAATATCAAAAACTAAGAAGAATAGCAATTTAAAAAAAACAAAATATAATCTAAAAAGTCTTGTAATAAAAGCACCAAAAAAGAAATCAAAAACCAAGCAGGATAGGAAATACAAGAAATTGTAGGATCTGCAGAGGAAAAGTTATAAGAATTTAAAATTAAGAAAAAGCAGATGAAGTATCAATGACATAAGACGTATTTGAAAGACGTTAACCTTGCCTCTAGAAAATCTTAATAGGATACAATTTCTAAAACAGAAAATATAAATTTTAGCAAAAAAAAAAACTAATTCCAAATAGATGCATATATTATCAGAAAAAAATTCCAGGAATCCCCAAAAAAACACGAGCGACTACGGAACAATCCATTATCAAGCAGCAAGCAACAGGAAGAAAGGAATTGAAGAACAACTCACGGTCGAAGGGTATAAACGATACTGCTGCTGCGCGATGCAGCAAAGCCAAACAATCCTGGCCCTGCGGCGATCTGCTGGTCTTTCTCTCGGAAGGGTTGATCTTGGAGCTACGAGATGTCTCTCGATCAATCAAGGCCAAATCGCCAAGGATGACGAGGGGGATGTAGAGATTGAGGTCTGGGGATTTGGGGGAAGAGAGATCGAGATCGATCACGCAACACAACCCTAAAAGATCAACCCGGAAAGAAAGCCAGAGACACGATGGCCGAGAGCGGACCTTACCAAATTTATAGCCAGGACTGCCGGAAAGATCGAATCACCGCCTTAAATAATACGCGTCCACGAATCCAACGCTGAGTCGTCCGCCTCTAATTTTATCGTCGGTCTTTTTGTGAAGCGAAACGATTCCGGAGAAACGTGGGAAACGTATCACTCACACTACGTTGCCACCGCCGAATCACAGCCGTCAGATGGTAAAAACACGCGGTCGATAAAGAATCAAAACCATTTCTATTTTAATCTCCGATGCGATGGAATTCCTAATACATTGACGTTTTCAAATAACATATAAAAAATATTTTTTTGTCCTATTTATTTCCTTTTTCTGATGGCCAGCAGCAGCGCCACCCATATCGGAAAACATTTAGTCGTATTAAACTTTTTGAGGTGAGGGAATTGGATTCCATGCATTTGGATTTCTTATCATCTTAAATTATTTGAGTCTTTACAAAAATTAGGCATGCAGTGCCGACGATTCAATTCTTTGCTTTCTCCCCACGCCATGCCGTTTCCTTCTAATTTCGAGGGTTCCTTTTTCTTTCTTAGGCCATGAGTTTTTTTAATGATATATAAATTGATCAGCACTGTGAGATGACTGAGGACCAATTATATTTATCAAAATTAATAAAATATGAAGTAGACACGTTCTTCTTCTTTTTTAAATATGACAGTCACTCGTGGTAATAAAATTCTAAAAATTATACTATTTTTTGTAACAAAAATAGTTATGTGATAGCATAAAAGGGCTATATATTATCATGAGGAATCAATCTTAATTTTTTTTATAAAACTACTCTTATTTGATTGATCTAATTTTTGTAATCAAATGTTCATAATTTTAGCATATTTCTAAATAAATCTAAAAATAATTATATACACTTATAATTAAGTTAAATTTTTTGATTTTTAATAATTTTGTATCCACATTTTAAAGCAAAATTATATAATACTATCTATATAATTAATAACGAAAACTTCAATGAGCTAATAGCCTTCCTAAATAAATAAATATAGCAACAGAAAAAAAAATAGATTTTGTTTGCATCACATTCTTCAATCCGTTCCTTGTGGTCTCCAAATCGCATCAAATCTTAAAAGGAGACTTAGGACTATATATATATTGATTTGCTTTCCACCTTTCATTTACAGTTGCAGTTGTAAACGTTGAACGATCGCTTCCAGCCCACTCTCCCTGCCGTGCAAATGAAACGAGACTTCCAATATCCCACGACGTACAGTATATATATTTTTTAGTTTTAACTTTTCTACACATTTTGAGTTGATATTAAAATAGATTGGGCCTTGGCCCATATTTTTCTGTCAAAACATACTAGGTAATTATACTCAAATGCAATATTTTAAAAAAATATAATATAAATTAAAAAAAATCAGAATAAGAGGTTTATATTATTTCAAAAAATTATAGGGATTAAATTGTAATTAGGTACATCCATCGCGATAATGGAATTAATACGCAGCATGCAAAAAATATGCATGCGGATGATTTGCGAACATAAATTTTAAAAGAGCAACCGACTGCCGTTTGCGTACTTAGTGGATGGAATCATCATCAGATGTCCTCCCGAAAACAAACTCTTCCCCGTTCAGATGTGCGCCAGCGCAGCATCTCGGGAGGGGCCGGTCCACGCGTCCAGATCTCACGTCAGAACTCACGGCAAGCAAGCAACGACAGCGGTCGGATGGCGGACCCCAAACGGCTCATCCACGAGGGCGGACGGACCCTCCGCCCCAACCGCACTCGACCACGTACACCCCACCCTGATCGAGCCAGCACGTGCGTGGCGTCCCGCGGTCGCGTTTGGCGAGACTCGGATGAGTCTCGACGCCTCCTCCTCTTCCTAAAACGGACGCTTGCCTGATTCGTGATTTGAATTTTGAATGCCGATAACTATGAATAGCAACTGCTTCGTAACGTTGAGTTTTTTTTTTCCTTCATCGCGACGTGGCCCTCCCGCTTCATAACGCACGTTACGCTCGCGTCACCGAGTCGCTGTTCCCGCGTTATAAAACTTGATTCGTATCCTGGTGATAAAAAGAAAAATGAATTCCAAGCTGTAGGTTGGTGGTGATAAGAATAAATAACGGAGCTCGTGTCGGTTATTGTGATCCACACGGCACGGTAATTTATCCCGAATAAGAAACAGACGGACGATGATTGCCCCCGGAGGTGTACACCTTCGCACGAGCCTTCCTGCGGGGCCCGTAGACTGGCCTTTGTTACGGTGCTGGTGTGGCCCGGTGGGGAGTGGTTGATGGAATGGACGGTAGCGAAGGGATGCGCTAAGTTAAGTCGCGTATTGCGCCCACACGCGTCCGCGTCCAATGAGACAGCGAGCCAACGCACGCAGAAATTTCCTCCTTCCTTTTGGCCGCTGGGTGAATAAATCCCTCCGTGGCATTTCTTCGAGCGAAAAGCGAGCACGCTTTTGTTCTTCTTTATCGGCGTTCTTCTTGCTGCGCACTGCGAATCTGCGGCGATCTCTTCTTTTCTCCGCTTGCTCGAGGGACGAGATGTTTCGGCTGAGCAATAACCTCATCGGGGTGCTCAACTTCGTCACCTTCCTGCTCTCGGTGCCCATACTGGGGGGCGGGATATGGCTGGCCACCCGCGGCGGCGTCACCGACTGCGAGAAGTTCCTGCAGACGCCCATGATCGTGCTGGGCGCCTTTCTGATGCTCGTCTCTCTCGCCGGCCTCGTCGGTGCCTGCTGCCGCAACTCGCTCCTCCTCTGGATCTACCTCTTCGTCATGTTCATCCTCATCGTCCTCCTCTTCTGCTTCACTGTTTTCGCCTTCGTCGTCACCAACAAGGGCGCCGGGCAGGTCGTCTCTCAGCGCGGGTACAAGGAGTACCGCCTCGGCGACTACTCCCATTGGCTCCAGAATCGGGTGGAAAACTCCAAGAACTGGGCCAAAATCCGCGCCTGCCTCTCCGACGGCAAGGTCTGCCAGAGCATGCAGCAGGCCAGGCAGACCTTCGAACAGTTCATCACGGACAATCTCTCGCCCATCGAGGTACCCCAAGATCTCCTTTTTTTTTGTTTCCTTTTTTCTCACTGCATTGAGGCACAAAGATGATTATTGATGGCCAACCTGGGGGTTTCTAGTTTTTCAGTCTGATGGAATCAAATGCGGATTTTATTTGAATTTTCTGATGATAATAAATCTGTTATCTAAGATCTGCTTTTTCCTCGAAGGATTTGGAGTCAGTTCTTGATGTTCCGCGCGAGGAAATTCTTTTTCACCGGTGATTGAAATTTCTTAGGATTTTTAAGGATTCTCGTGATCTATTAAAATAATTAAGAGGTTTACTAAATTTCCTTTTTGTTTGGCATGAAATTTGTATTTGATGGCCCTCTTGATTTGCATCTTTAGTTTATTTAAAATTCTTTTCGCCGACAAAGCAAGTGATCTCATGATGTATTGCAATGATGAAGATGCTTACTAAATTTCCTTTTTCTTGGACTTATAATTTGCCAACTCTTACTTTCTTTAATTTATCTAAACTACTAAACTAGGGTTTGTGAAGGGTCCGCAAATATTTTCTCCTTATCTTCTCGATATTTTCCCTTAAAATTTCAAGTGGTTTGATTTCTTTACTTTAGAAGGTTAGTGTTTTTCAAAGTATTACGGGAGCTACAAGTTTGAATTCTAATGCTTAACTTTCATTGTTCATGATGCATACTTTTGTTTTCTTTGGCATCTCTATATAAAACTTATCCAGTACTTTTTTGCTTTGCGAACAAATTATTCTCAATCAGATGGTAGTGAACCCTTTTTTTCAACTTTCTCCTTGACCTTAGTTTTTGGATTAAGTAGTGCGGAACATATTAGCAAGTTTCGAACACTCAATTCTTAGTTTATTATATGGAGATAGATGTTTTCCTTCCCCATCCTAAAAGCCAGTTCCCCATCCTAAAAGCCAGTTCTTCATAAAGAATGTAAACCAAACGTGCTTGCCAGTTTGACTAAAGAAGTGCAATATTAACCCTTGGTAGGACAGGTTGCATTATTTCATACCTACTATTTATATTTGAACAACTAGGCAAAATCACTTTCCTCATGTTAAAAAAAAGAGTAAAAAAGCAAATGCTGAATCCTAGTTAGTGGCAGTGTTATCTGAATGCACCTTATGGACATGGTACTCGATCATGTATTTGCTCGATGGCTAATGTAAGTTTGTCCCTTTTTTGCAGTCTGGATGCTGCAAACCTCCCACGGAATGTGGCTTCGACTACCAAAATGCAACCGTTTGGACTTCACCTGCATCAGGCAGCAGCAATTCAAGCAATCCTGACTGTCAAACGTGGAGCAATGATCAATCCAAACTATGCTATGATTGCCAATCTTGCAAGGCTGGTGTCATCGCAAACCTCAAGAACAAGTGGAAGAAGATTGCCGTCCTAAACATCATCATCCTCATCTTCCTCATCATCGTCTATTCCATTGGTTGCTGCGCGTTCAGGAACAACAGGGAGGACAATGGTCGCTTTGGATGGAAAGGAGGATATTATACCTGATCATCTTAGATGGTCCTCAGGTTTCCAATATTGCTTTCTGTTCATCTAGATTCCCTGCTGCCTAGTTTTCAGTGTCTTCCTGTATAGGTGCTGGCTATTATTACTTCTCGTCCATATTAGCTTTAGGGGAATATCTACTTGGTTTCATTGCATATATTAGTAGCACTATCTATCAGTAGCAGTTGTAGAACTTGCTGTTTGTTCAATATTATTGCGGTTATCTGGTATCTTCTTTCTCTGATGCTATTTTTTATATTTGAGGATCTTGTGCTGCATCTAGTGATTGAGGTTGGAGATGCTTATTATTCATTGAGCTCTGTGTCGATGATCAGGCAGGTGAGAAAGAAAGATCAGGAAGAATATGCACTGGCAAAAATGTGTTGCAATCGACTGCAGTCCATGGGACCAGCAAAGCATTGAAGAAAGTGTTGGAGAATTGATGCCATGTCAATTTTGTTGATAGATCAAAATCATCATACTTTGTTCTATTTTCAGTTTAATAATTGAGACTGAAAATTCTAAGGATCACAATAAAATCATCTCGTTTATCTTTTAGTTTTTTCTCGAATAAACTTAAGGTAGGGTAGTCGGTATTTGCTTCTTATGATTGCGAGAGGGGTGGTCAAAGCGTTGAACATGCCATTCTGCTTCATTTCACTCATAAAGATAATAATTCCTCAACCAGCTTTGTGATAAGCCAAGCTGTGGCAGATGAGGCAAACAAAAAGGACAGCATGATAAAGATGAGATGCTCTTCTTGTCCCCAGCGAACAAATTTATATTAAAAAAATCCGTTGTTTTAAGCGGCACATGGTACTTCATAATGGCAACTTGGCCCTACCTCCATTAAAGAGAGATAAAAAAAGAAGACAAAAATATAGCTTAATGAAGTAGATACTCACTGCTGTACTACCTCGAACTGACGTCACATTTTATGCAAATTTCAAGTGTTTCAGTACATTTATTTTCCTTTGGTTACACAAACAGCAAGAGTCCAAAAACATTGATTCATTTTGCAATTAGCTCACTCTTTGTCTGCAGTTCTATTTGCAGGCATAGGCCAGTTGCATATGCAGATAGATCCTTACTAGCAGCTTCCTGTCCAGACCCACGGTTGTCTACTACTACTTTTCATCCATGCAAAATTTAGCACATTATGAAATGATCCAATAGAGCACTTTCCTGAAGCCTCCCATCGCCAATTGATGCATGTTTTCCCCTAGTAGCTGCAAACCCAGCCAGAGTTTGTTATTCTAAAGAAGTCTCCTACCGGAATATGGCTTCTTGTTCATGTTTAAGGATTTCTTTGGTTCGCTGACTATGGCCTCCTCCCTCACTATGTTTTTGCCTTTTTACTTAATAGAAACTGATCAAATATACCTTGATGTTTCTTTTACAATTCCTCGTCGTGTTCAAGAGTACGGCCATCAGAATCTCTGTCAAGACAATTTAGTGCAGTTAGGTAGTGGATGCCTTCTAACAAATAAAAAAGAAGATTGTGAAAAATCAAAGAAATGGACCTGTTCTCAGTTGAACAAAGAAGAAATTACTGGAATTTATTTGTGAATACAGGACATTAATTGGGTTATGCGTACAATGCAGTTGTATGCCAAATCAAAGGCTGATTCTTGCTTTCTGCAGATTCAAAGATCACCTGTGTATGAACTTAGTTGCTGTTGATGTTGGCATCAAAGGTTTGACGCACTCTTAAGAAGAATCACTTGCAACTTCAGAAAGCAAATACGGTTGGCAGCCCTCCGAGGCAACACCTGAATCCTACATCCTTGCATCCTGGGATCATTCTCTTTAGTTTCTTAACTTTCTTCAGCACCAAACCCTTGGGGTTTTCCTTCTTCCTTAAGGCCGCCACCCCTTTTCTCCTCACAGAATGTAAGGTTGCTATCCTCATGTCTAGGACCTCGCTATACACAAGAAGAGGAAGTAATGAGCTCTGATCTATACAAATGCAGGAAGTACAGCTTACATACGCTTTGAGACTGGCATTACTTCTTATCTCGTAGAAAAACTGATCTCATCAGGTACCGTGAGATTTCTTGTTCGATCTTTAAGGTCATGTTTCTGCTTCTATCTACACATGATTGTCGATTTAAAAGCCAACTGCGTGAATGTTGCACAACTAGGAAAGCTGTGAGCAACCATCAAGCTGGAAATTAGCCTAAACCATGCAAGATTCCTCCAATGAGCAATCAGTTCTTTTGTTCCAAGACATATATGTTGTATCAGAACGACATGCTTTTTTTTCCCTCTGGATCCAACATGAATCACACATTGATGGCTATCAAAACATTTCACCTGCAATTGTTATCAAAGTGGTATCAGAAACTTGTTTGACATGCCTTGAAGCACATAATTAATAAGCCGTGAGGCAGCTGGAACCTCTTTTTATTTATTGGTTCCATTGAATGGCAAATAGTAGCCTGATATATCATACAATCTGGTGTTTTTAATAGGCGAACGAGGCAATCAATTTTAACATGGTTAAATTGAAGGTCATATGCATTGGACTGGGGGCAACCGGCTCCATTCATTCAGCCCATAGAAAATAGAGATGAACAAGATCTGTGCTTCCATAATATTGAAACCATACAGATACATAGTTGAAATGAATGCAATCATCCTACTTCAAAGAAAAAATTGGAAAATGCTAGAAACCATGAGCCAGCATGTTGTGCATCATTAACATTACAATTACTCTCTTCTTTATCGAAACTTTATATAAGTGTACAGTTTCATTATTAAAAAGCACACGTGGATGATGATAAAAAAATCCGCGCCGCGCATCATTAAAGTAATTGCTTATCATATCATTTTTAGGTAACAATTACTTATTTTAAACAGCAATTAAGAATTAATCTGCAGTAGGTCATGATGACGCTGCGTGCTCTTTACATAATACTGGTTAAAAGTTAATTATTCAACCTTTTTTGAGTCAGAAATAAAAGTTGGTGTCAGCTGGAAGCTGCCCAAAGGATCAGGGAACCTTCTGGAGTAGGTTAATTACTCACTCACTTATTGCTCCCATCATAATGTCACTATAAATCTATTTATAGAGGAGACTTTTATAGTTGGAGGTAGGAGATTAGAGATTGATCATCGCAGCAGATGGCTAATATCAACAAAACTGCAAGAGTCTGTTTCGGACTCCTTAAAGCCTATTGTCTTAAGTAATGACATATCTCTTTCTCTTTGAGGAGAAAAGATTAATTCTATTTAACTCGATATAAGAGATGGTTTAGATTCAAATATTAATTCCCCAAGTAGCTTTATATAGAATAATAATATCATTATTCTTATTTATTCTTCCGAGTGTTGATTGAACGTTTGGCCATAATAGCAGAAAGTGGTGCCTCATCCATATTTTAATGGTCCCTCCCCACATACTTTTTACCAATTCTAATTGAAGCTACATGATCTCCCAATAAAAACAAATATATATGTTTTCAACCGACATATTAATTCTTCCTTTTTGGTGTGCATCATTCTATATGACAAGTGCTCTTTGAGGTCCATTCCCAATTCATCCTTGTAGTTTAAAATTTTCAGTAATCTGGTTATGACTTTTGAAATCTAGCTTATTTAAACTTGAGAAACTCTAAATTGAGCCAATTATAAGATTAACCAAATACTGACTTTATGGACTAAAGGGTCAATCCAAAATTATTAACCCTTTGTTTAAACCTCCCCAACTCTTTCTTTAGTTGCTGATTAATTCCCAAGAACTGGTGCCTTGGTGGTGGTAATGATCTCCTCCATCCCTAATCCCATCCTAAAGCCTAACCCTCCACACTCCACATGTTTCCCTTTTCAAGGGTAATAATTTCCTATGAAATCTTTACTTAAAGGGTGATCCAACTAATATGCTTCTTTAATGCTGTTGTTGTGTGTGCTGATCATGTGGACTAAGAACGAACCTTCTTCTTTGCAAGATGCATGCACGGTCTCCTGTTATATATTGCACTACACAGCCAACTCCTTGAAGCTGCAGAAATAGTGCTTAACCGATGGGTTCTGAAGAGATGGATCTGCTTTCACGGGCATGGTGCAACTCAGCAGTCCAAGTCTTGCACCCCCGCACGGTGGACGATCGTCCGACGGAGCTCGGGGAGATGCAGATCGTCGCGTTCCAGAAGGACGCAGCCACCGGGGCGGCGCTGCCTTTGTCGGTGAGTAGTCGGATCCTGAATTATTTGGCCTTGGCCAGAAAGGAGAGTAGTAGTATAAGAGTAATTAAGAAACCAAAGACTGACCGCGGTGATTGCACAGTTGCAGAAAGGTGGTGGGAGCTTGAAAGTGGATGGAGGTGGTTTTAGGTCGGGTTCGGGTTTGAATTTTGATGATATGAAGGTATGGAAATGGTTATCCTGTTGGATTTGGATGAACCGAAGTGGAATGTTTTTGTGCTGATGAGAATTGGAAGTGCTCATTTTTTACTTTTCCTCTCCAGTCATGGATTTGGCTGCAGAAGGCAATTCATCCAGAGTTGGATTATGATCTCTGCACGAAGAAGAAATGGGTATGAAAAATTATACTTTTAACTTGGAATGAGTTTGTAGTTAGAAGTCACTTTAATCTTCCAATTTTAAGACCATTTGCAGTTTCTAAAAACACCTTGTTAATTAATCTATCAAAATCAAAAACTAGATGTTCATGAGGAAATTTCAAACCAAAAGTGCATTAAACTCATCTCTTCAGTTCTCCAAGAACATGATACCCTGGAAGGGGGTCTCTATCAAGAGATGGATGAAGGAAATGAGGCAACTTCGCAAAGAAGAGGAGCGGCTGCAGAGGGCTGAAGTGCACGCGACCGTCTCGGTCGCAGGCGTCGCGGCCGCACTTGCGGCCATCGCTGCCGAAGCCGCAGAATCCAACCAGCACAAGTCTCTGAGAGACACAGCGGTCGCGTCCGCCGCAGCTCTCGTCGCCGCCCAGTGCGCGCACGTCGCTGAGGCTGCGGGCGCAAAGCGCGAGCACGTCTCCGCCGCCATCAACGAAGCGGCGATGGCGGCAACCGACGCGGCCGCCGTCTTCACCTTGACTGCTGCTGCAGCAACATGTACTGCAGAAACGATGTGGGCTTATTTGTATGCTCTTCTTTGCACGTAGCAAGCGATCTAAATCCAGTCTTTTATGCTTAATGTCGTTTCAGCGTTGAGAGGTGCAGCCACACTGAGGGGAAGACAAGGTCAGAGAGAGAGAGCAAAGGAGAGTTTACCAAGACTTGGTTGTGGTGAGGTTGGGCTTGACTCTGGGAGGTGCAGGGCATCCCTTGCAAAGGGAGATGACATCCTTGTTGCAACAGAAGATGGTACAGATTAATTTGTTTGGGATAGATAAGTACTTGAAACATTAGTTGGTGCGAAAAGAATCAAAATTCAATTTTGATCAGGTAAAAGCAGGATAAGATCAGTCTCGGCTATCTTGAGCAGGGATGGCAAAGTCATTCTGAGAATCAAGAAGATGATGAATGTTCTCATCCTCTTTTCCACTGCAAAAGAAAGTAAGATGAAGCTCTATTTTGATTCCTGCAATTCATTTAATTTCCATCTCTAAGAATATATATATATACTTTTTTTTTGAATAATATATATATATATATATACTTGATACGGAAAAAAACAGGTGTGGTATATGACTTGGACGCAGCAGACCCTCTTGAAGAACCGAAGAAGGAGGCAGATGGATCCTACAGCATCGGGATGCAAACAAGTCGGGGGAAGATTGAGCTCAAAGTTTACGACTATGTGCAGTATAAGAAGTGGATTACCACCATAAACCACATGCTAATGCTGTCTTCTACCTTCAAAAGCCAATCTCTCCGCAAGTGTTGATATGATCAGTAATTGAAACAGCAATGTATATTATTCGCCTGCATCTCTCCCAACTCCAAGTCTAGTTAATTTTTCTCTCGGTTATACTCGTTAGTTTCCTGCAATGATCTATATTTTATAGTGTTTGTGCTTTGATCTTTTCCTAGAGTTTTTTTTTCCTTCTTTTGCACCCTGGGCAACTCGATTGATCTGTTAATGAACCCAAAACTATTTTCTTTCTATTTCTTCAGTTTTAAAAACTAATACAGAGGAACTAACAATAGAACCAAAGCCTATTTTTCCAAATGCATTAATTCTCTATGATTACAAGTACTGCTTTGAGAACATAAACTTGGTGTTCAGTAATCATAGAAGTTGACTTTTTCGATTTATTTGAGAATCTTTCTATTAATCTTTAAATTAAAACTACTGCTAATCTGTGACACATCCGATTTAATGTTTTATATGGTTTTAATCCATCTTGTAAAAGTTTATTCATGTATATATTATGCTACTAGATTGAAAAAAACAGGTCAAAAGTCAAACGTATAAAGACTTTTAATTGCCAGGGCTAACACATGGCAATTACCAAGTCCAATCCCAACTCCAATGTTGGATTGTTGGTCTCCTGCAGAACATCTTCATGGCCAATTCCCCAAAGCCTTCTATGACACTAGACCTAGAAAAATTAACCCTCCCTTGGTTCGTTCCAAGGTTTCCCCCTTCCCCCTTTTGCCGGCACAATTTTGTGAGATCCCCATTTTCCTATGAAACCCAACAACCCATGTCCAAAGTCAACCTTCTTCTGCATATATATATATATATATATATATATATATAAGAACTGGCAGAGAAGAGAAAGTCCAGAGAGAAAATGAAAAAAAAATTCAGCAGCAATCCCAAGGGAAAAGGCAAAACCAAATCATTAAAAACTTTTCACAAAGCAACCGGTGAAGAAGTGGTGCGCAACATCAGTATTGGAATATTTTTGCTTCAATTAAACCATCCTGAGAAGCTGGGTAAGAGGAATTTAAATGCATTGAGCCTGATGCAGAAGAGAGCAGAGAGCTCAGAGCAGTGTTTGAGGTCAAATGGAAGGTAGGAGAAGCCTTGGAACTGAGGCCATTGTCACCGGTTTAATGAGATAACTTTATATATGATGAAACATTTCCAAGTTTTTTTTTCCCCTCATGAGAAAAATTGGGATGAATCAGATTCCTTTGCTCCTCTTCATTCCAAGCCACACTTAAACTCTAATTTAAGTATCAAGCTTTGCTAATTTATTGCGCTCCTTGCCATCGTAATAACTTTTAGTCCATTTTAAGAGGTCCCCCATCACCATCCCCATCGCTCTTCTTCTTGTTCATTTCTTAACCTTCTCTCACTGTGTCCATGTTTTTGCTTGGACCAGAACATGGCGTTGGTCTTCTTCCATGAGAGCGTCAATGAAGGGAAGCTTCTCTCCCCGCTCCCTGTCCCATTAGCAGCGGCGGCGGCGGCACTCCTCGCGGAGCCGCCACCGCCTCCTCCTGCGCCCGTCGACACCTTTGGCATCAGGATCACTCCCAGCCTCCTCCTCATAATCGTCATCGTAGCGGCCATCTTCTTCGTCTCCGGCCTCCTTCACCTCCTCGTCCGCTGCCTCCTCAAGCCCACCACCCCCGCCCTCGGCGCTGAGCCTGCCGACGCCGCCGCCACCGGCGTCACCGTCTTCCAGGGCCAGCTCCAGCAGCTCTTCCACCTCCACGACGCCGGCGTCGACCAGTCGTTCATCGACGCCCTCCCCGTCTTCCACTACAAGTCCATCGTGGGCGCCGCGAAGGACCCGTTCGACTGCGCGGTCTGCCTCTGCGAGTTCGAGGCCGAGGACGAGCTCCGACTGCTCCCCAAGTGCAGCCACGCCTTCCACCTCGAGTGCATTGACACCTGGCTCCTATCGCACTCCACCTGCCCTCTCTGCAGGCGGTGCCTCCTCGCAGACTTCTCCCCGGCGGCCAGCGGGTGCAGCTCGGCGGTGGTTCTCGTCCTCGAGTCCGGCCGTAGCGAGAGCTTGAGAGAGAGCGCGTCCGAGAGGGCGGAGTCGATCCGAAATCTGAATTTTAGTCTGTGCGGAGAGGATGACCTGATGAGTATTATCACCGAAAATGATCAGGATGAAGCTGCTGGGAAAGAGGAGGAGGAGGTGGAGGAGGTTTCAGAGCCTGCAGAGACGAAGGTAGTGACAGTAAAGCTCGGGAAGTTTAGGAGTACTGCGGAAGCCGCCGGTGGAAGAGGCCAAGCTAAAGCGGACGCCGGTGATCACAGTGGCAGCTGGGATCAGAGAAGATGCTTGTCCATGGGCTCTTACCACGAGTATGTGGTGGAAGAGAGCGCCATGCTTCGGGTCGCCATTCATTCAGCCAAGAAGAAACCAGCTCTCAAGAAGGTGACCTGCCACCGGGTGGCGATGTCCGAGTGCGACTGCAATTCCAGAAGGCATCTCAGTTTCAGAGTCGATGATCCCAGCGCCAGCACGAGTGCGAGACTAAGCAACAGAGAGAGCTTCTCCGTCTCCAAGATATGGATGCAGTCGGGGAAAGAGGAGTCCTCCTCCTCCCGACGAGCCTTTTCTTTCCGGTGGTCGCCGTCGTTGCGGAGGACCGGCAGAGATGAGCCGAGGCAGAAGAAGAGACCAGCGACGTCGGAGTTTGATGAACTGAGGCGGAACAAGATTGGGAGCACCGAATTGGATTCGGATGTGGAGGGTGGGAGCTGCAACAAGAGTGCGTCGGTGTCAAGGTTGGATGAAACACCTTCATTTGCAAGAAAACTCGCATCATTACTGGGAAGACAGAACAGGATTGAGGATCATGCTTGATGCTTATTTTTTTTTAAAAGCAAAATTTCCAGTAATGATCAAGAAGTAGCAGCAGAAAGGTCATTTTCTGTATGCACTATTTTCATTGCTCTTGCTGTTTCCTTTTGTTTAATTTTATACATCAATGTTCTTTTCCATTACTGTGTTCATATACACATTGACTTCTGTTGCAACACACCATATATCATTCGATAGTTTGATTGATGGCCAGTTCAAACTTTGGTGTCCCCCCCTTTAGCTGCGCATTCATTCACATCATCGATCTACCGTGGGGTGGCAGAGGTTGCAAAGTTGAGGCCCTGAGACAGCCTGTGGATCGATTTAGTGCTCCTTGCCACACCACATGAATGCCTGCCATGCCAATAAAGCTTTCAAGAACCTGTTCCTTGGCCTCTACAGCAGTCAGCAGTGCCTTAAATATGGATAAGAGGCATCGATCAAATTTGAACTTTTTTAAAAATATTTAGGAATGACTCTTTATTTATTGGACAGCATTTTTAAGATCTGGAGTTGAAGGCCTTATTTAATGTGAGGGGGGGAGTATTGAAGCTTTTAAGGGAGGAGTCACAAGAGTAGTTGGTTCTCCTGGAGGTGGGAGTGGGTGTGGGTGGGACTTGAATCCATCTTACCTACCTTTCTTTACTCTCTCATGTCCCACAAGCTCCTCTCTTCTTATGCTTTCATCCTTCTTTTTCTTGGGCCATCATATTCATGTAAAGCAAAATGCCAATTTATTCCGAAAAAATGAGATTAATCCCCGGTTTTTATTACAAGGGATTTTTGAGGTTTTTATACTCATTACATTTGAAAAATATCAACAAACGATTGTTGTTTTTTTTTTCAGAAAAAATTGAATGGTAGTGAATCATTTTTAAAAAAATATTCATCACTATCATACATAAGTAAGTTACTATAATAATAATAAAATTGTGTCAATAAGAATCCCATAATAAAACTCCTTTTTTACTCTGGATTAGATAAACTTTACCGTAATAAAAAATCCTCATTATAGCCATATTTTTTTAGAATTTTGATTTTTTTTTAAAATATTTTTCTTACATACACTAGTTATAAATAAAGAAAAAAAAAATCTGATTTCACATATTATACAATTTATATCCCAATATTTTTATCCTTACCGTATTTTTTAAAAATAATTTCAATAAATAAATAAAATTAATATTTTTAATTTAAATTTTTTTAATTACCAATACGGAGCGTACTCGGTGTGCATTTTTTTTATCTTCTAAGTATATATATTTTTTAAATTTTATTTAGTCTTGAACCAAAAATCTCATAGACCGTACCTTTTTAAGTACATAATTATAATATATATATATATATATATTTAAAACGAATATGTTTATTAATGAAATATGTATGCTTTAAATTAGTAAAAAATTAATTCATTAATTTTTTTAAAAAAAATTTCCAATGAAATATCTCTATTGCCATCATTTTAAAAAAAGGGTAAAAATCTCTGCTGCCATCTTTGGGCCTCATCCTGATCCATTGAAACCATCTGAAAGTTATATATATTTTTGTTTTATTCAATACGGACCGGTGTTTTATTAACATCCTCATAAGAAAAAAAAATTGTAGCGGCCACAGATTTGAACAATATCTTTACATCCCAGACTTCTTTTTTTCCTTCCCTAATCAACCCCTTAAATATTACTTAATAAAAACCGATGTATTAAAATAAAAAAGGCTATAAATTTATCATCTAAAATTTATATCAGTAACGACAACCAACCAACCTATCACCTTTTCGCTCGGAAAGCGAACACACTTCCCCCATTTTATTTTATAGGATTTTATCGTGTAATTTTTTTTTAAAAAAAATAATTTTCTTCTCATAATTCTTATTATTTAAATAATAATAACATCACATCCGCTCAAACGACCTTATAAATTTAATATATTAAGTACCACTTACCGTATTTACCTTAAAGCCCTCATATTTTCTCTCGAGTGTTCGCTTCGATCGATGCCCTCCACGTGCCCATTTATGCAGCTGTCTCAGCTTAAAGCAGATAAATATTTTGTCATTTTCCCCCATGACAAGCCAAATAATTCAAACCTCCCTGTCGACGCTGAGCACGCATCGGCATCACGCTGCTGCACTGCACCAAACCTCGCCCCCCCCCCCCATTTAATCTATCACTTACTTAGGTTTGCTCCCATTTTATTAAATGCTCAAATCAATTCTTTTCTATCGCGGAATTATATTTATAACAAAAATCCGATCGCTCATCATGTCGCTGGAAGCCGCCGAGCAAATCCCTATCCAGCTTTCTTCAAAAACACAGATTTTTCACTCCACCCGCAGCATCCTCCATCTCTCTCCTCAGATCTCAATCTCCCTTCGCAAGATCCCGCGCTCTCTGCCATGGCGGCCGGCTTCAGCTACAAGCCCGCGGCGGCTTCCCCCTCGGATCGCCTCGGCGTTCCCCAGATCCTCTGGGAATCCGTCAAGCTCCCCTTCAAGTCCGGTCAACTGTTCCTCCCCCTCCTCCTCCTCTCCCTCCTCTCCTCCTGCCTCCTCTTCTTCTGCTGCTACTCCATCGCCCCCATTCCCCTCGACCTGGCCGGCAAGATCTCCATCCTGTTAGCAGAAACCGAGCACCGCCCTCCCAACCTCCTCTCCGCCATGGAGCAGGACCTCAAGGAATTCGCCGGCATCGCCACCGCCCTCGCCCTCTTCTTCTTCGCCTCCTCCCTCCTCCTCCTCCTCGCCACCGCCTACACCTTCGCCATGGCCTACACCGGCAGCAACCTGACTCCGCGGGCCCTCCTCCTCCAGGTCGCCCGCCGCTGGTACCAGACCTCGGTCACCCGGCTCTACGTCGTCCTCCTCACCATCGGCATCGGCGTCCTGTCCGCGGTGGGCGTCGGCACCCTCGTGCTCGTCTCCGGCGACTCGAAGTTCGTCTACGGCGTCGGAGTGAGCCTCGCGTTCCTCGCCGCCTTCCTCTACCTCTACCTGCTGACCCGGTGGTCGATGAGCCTGGTGATCACGGCCGTGGAGCAGACGTGGGGTATCGGGGCGCTCTCGTGGGCGGTAGAGCTCTATATCGGCAACAAGAAGCGGGGGACGACGATCACCCTGATGCTGGTGATTGTCAAGGTGGCGATCTACGGGGTCTTCGCGGCCGTGGTGATGAGGGCGGGGCCGGAGTCAGCGGTGGCGGAGATGTCGATGGGGGCGGCGTATGCGGCCGCGGCGGCCGACGCGGTGTGGGACTTGTACTCCTTGGCGGTGTACACGGTGTTCTACTATGAGTGCAGGAAGAGCCATGGATTGACGGAGTATGCCGAGTTATCCGGCACTGCTCCGGTGAGAGTTGATGTGATGGCTTATTGAGAAGGGAAACAGGAATTAGAAGGGGTAGAAGTAAACAAGTATATGCAGTGTTGTTCTAGTATCATTAATTGGTGTCGTCGTCACAATGTCGTATTAATAATTAGTTACAGTGATTGTGGAATAAATCGATCGATGTAGCAGTTTGGAGTTCCATATATCCATGTAATATGTTAAGTACTGGCTTTTGGGTGCTCGGTTAATTAGATTTCTATTTAGCCAGTTCATCCAAGTTGTAACTGCTACTGTATATAAATCAACCATATAGATTTACAAGTTTGCATAGAATTTGTGAAGTTATCTGTGCAAATAGTGTTCTACTTCATCCTTTCACCTGTCGGTCTCCCCTGAGCCAAAAAAGTTTGAGGAATTATCCAGCTCTTTCAGCAGCATCCTGCGACCAAACCATAAACCCCAGAAGAAGCATGGAACAGCTCTTCCAATATAATGTTTTGATGACCTCACTCTAGCCCAAACCTGCTATTGGACGAAGCAAGCGAGGAGATTGGGCCTGTGAGTTGAATGAACCACGAGAGATTTTGGGTGGCTTGAATTGTTTAGATTTGAAGAGCTCGTGGTGGATGGATTCATGAATGGCTGGCTCTCCTTCCTCCACACCAACGCCCCGCCGAGCTCACTTCCCCTATCCCCAATTCCCACCATTATTCCCTGTCTCTCTGATCTCTCCTCCATTACCCTCTCTCGTTGCCTCACGCCGACCCTCCTACGCCGTTCTTGAGGATGTCTGCGGTGCATTTCATCGCCCTTTCCTCTTCAGCCATCGCCAAGTGCCCTAAGCATCGTCGCTCCCTCCCAGGTCCCTATCTTTTCCCTTCTGTCTCCATTTGAAGAGAAAACTCCACAGGTAGAAATTGGTTCATGAAATGGTCCTTCCTTAATGAATCAGGAGCTCATTTATTGGTGGTTTTTTCCTTGCTTTTCCCCATTCTTTTTTTTTTATCGTAGATTTTTGCCATGAAGGATCGAAGGAGTTCGGAAAACTAGGTTTGAGGGTTCTAATTTTGACTTGGAGACATGTTTGCTGCTACACGTTGTTTCTTCTAAAGCAGCTGATTTTTCAAAGAAGAATCAACGGCTTCTTCTTGGCCATATGTTGATCTGTCTTGGTTTGTTGCTTTTGTTGGTTTTAGCTCTATCAATTGGCTCATCATTTGAATGGAAAACCTTCAGTATGTCATGGCAAAGGTTATCATGCAACCTTACGAGATACATGGACTTGAAACTCCTTCAATAAGTATTTATTCAGTAGTTTTTCACTTGCATTCCTGAGAGGATGAGACCTGGTAAAATATAAAGTTTGCTCAATTCTGATTCTGCCTTGGAGACCAAGATTTAGTTTTTCTTTGATCAATAGGAGAATGCACTTGGCAATGTTTCTTGAGTTTATGTAACTATGGATTCTCTGAGTTGGTGGTTCAAGTATAGTCATTCTTTTACCTTTTATTGTTAATCATAATCTTTGCACAAAATATATGCTCCTTTGATTAAAGCAATTGAGCTCTATACGATAGATTATGAGTTTAATACTTATTAAGTTCAAAATAATAATAATCATAATCTGTTTCTTTTGTGATACCAAATATACATAAAAAGTTATATTACTGTATGTTAACAAAGTTCTTGGTGTCCTAGGATTAGAATGTTTGCATTATCTGATTGAAGTCTGCATATGAACTCCTCCGTTAAAAATATACATGAACTTCTCAATCTTTTGACAGGCTTAGCATCGCTCTCTTCAGCTGCTCGCCCCATTTTGAGCTCCTCTTTCACGGGTGTATCCTTGCAGCTTCCCCCTCTGAAGGTGATCCCAGCAGGAGGAAATGGCCATTTTCCTAGGGCTACTACGGTGATGATGGTGAAGCCAACCATTCAGTTCGTCCAAGGGACCGATGAGCAGACAGTGCCGGACGTGAGATTAACCAAATCCAGAGATGGCACTAATGGCGTCGCAATATTCTCTTTCGACCAGCCCTCTGTTTTTGACTCCTCCAGTGAGATCGGCGAAATCACGGGCTTCTACATGATCGACGAGGAGGGCATCCTTCAATCGGTCGACGTGAGTGCCAAGTTTGTGAACGGAAAGCCCTCGAGAATTGAGGCCAAATACGTGATGCGAAGCCCGCGAGAGTGGGACAGATTTATGAGGTTCATGGAGAGGTACTCCCAAGCAAACGGCCTGCAATTTATCAAGAAGTGAGGCAGGCTACACAAATACCATCTTCCATTTTTCATGAATCTGACTAGTATCTGTAATCTAATATGTTGTCGTGTTACTTAAGCTTCAAATTTTTGTTCAGTGCGCGTTGAATTGTTTTCTCCTTGAAAACAGTGTTGCTTGGGTTCTTCAGATGTTCCTCAGCATAATAAGAAATTATCAGAGTTGCTCTTCTTATTACTTTTTTTTTTTCCAACAAAACAATCTGATGAGAACTCACCTACCAAGATATGATTACATAGTAAGAATCGTAGCCTTTTTCACTATAAAAATAGAATAATTATCCAATTAATATAAAAAATCTCCACCTTTTTTTATATCTAAGATTCCTTCCTGTATGAGCCAAATACTGCATTGTTATTGCAGAAGAAAACTTGAATCCATTGCCAATCACATCATTTTTGGGGCTGTTATATTTTGCTATTGCTAATCAAAGTCAAATCAAATTAAATTATTTGTATCTAATGGGCGTACATTAGCCAGTTTAAAAGTTGAAAATGATGTCATCGTCGAGTTCTATACAAATTAAGCAAGAATATAACCCAAAACCTGCTGCGCTTATCGATCAGGATCTCCCATTTCCTTGAGGACGTTCACCTCGAAGCAGGATCATGTCCCCCAAGACCCCCCTTTCGGCCATAGACTCCGACCAGCTCGCCTTCGTCGACATCCTCAAGCAAGCCGTGCTCATCCCTTTCAAGGACAGGAAGCTCACGCTCCCGGTCTTGGCGCTATCCGTCCTCTCGAGCTCTTTACTCTCCATGGGCGGCACCAACTACGTCTCCGTGTATCCTCGCCTCCTGAGCTTCATCATCAAGCTCCGCCTCCTGGACAAGGAGGACCCCAGCACTCCGCAGTTCTACGACACGGTCATCGGGATGAAGGCTGATGCCGAGGACTTCAGCCGCGTCTACTGGTTATTCGCCATCGTCCCCTACCTCGTCTCCTTGTTCTCCACCCTGCTCGTCGTGCTTGCGTCCGCCATGGCGTGCTCGGCGAAGGAGTCGACTTTGCATGACTTGCTCGTGAGGATCCAGGGGTCTTGGAAGGGCCTGTTGGTGACCAAAGTCTACTTCACCCTCTTATGCATTGGCTACACCCTTCTGTCGGTGTCCCTGATAGCAATTCTGATACTGAATTCTGAAGGTTCGTTAAAATTTAAATTTTCTCAGCATGCTATCAGTGCTGGACATAATCTATCCTTCTTCATTGCAGGTTCTACAGCATGGATCGCCATGGCTGTTCTGATTGGCATCTCGGCCCGGCTCTTATATGTCTACCTGTCCATGGTATGGATGATGGGGCTGGTGATCTCAGTCCTGGAAGAAGGCTCGTACGGTCTTGGGGCTCTAAGCAAAGCAGAGGAGATTGTGAAGGGGAGAAGAAGACAAGGCCTTGCGATTGCGATCATCTTGCAAGTTCTTGATGCCATCCTCGCAGGAGGATATGGGATTGGGGTAAACAAGGCACAGAGTTCTCAGGTCGGACTAATTGAGATGAATGCAGTGTTGTTGCTGAAACTGTTCTCCATGGTGGTGTACACAGTGTTCTACTTTGAGTGCAAGAAGTGCCACAGAAGTGGGCTTGAGTTCGCAGGGGACTTCAGGTTCACAAGGACAGCTCCCAGTGTGGATGAAACCCAACCCTAGAAGGCTAGGGATTTGATTTGTATTTATTGTTGGAGTATTTCTTCTTTCTACTGACAAAGTTCATGTGCCAACGCACTGTAAACTTGTCACCTTTATTGGTCATTCTCAAAATTATCATGCATGATTGAAAACCATAAGTTTCAGCTACAACTCTTTGCAATTTTCTAGATTTTTTATGGGTCATTATCTTTTAACAATCTATGTTACTATCTAAGCATTTTAGAGTGGATAAGGACAATTATTTGCAGAGACAAGAAACTATTCAAGTGTTTTCAGTATAAATGCAGCATCTCCTTTAAAAAAATTCACGACTTGATACCATCGTACAAAAATTAATGGAGAAAATGACGTATTGCGTTGTTACCAGAAATCTTATCTGTTAATTAACAATGATCCGTAGATTACTAAATATCAGCATATAAGACGTACCTGCCTTGAAGACTCCTCCTATCGCACTCAATTCTTTTTGTGTATAGATAATTAATGATAAGCAGCTAAATGATTCGATACTTGATTTGCCAATGCCAAAAAAAATATATGCAGTGGAGTGCATACACTGCATAAAGATGGTCTCTTCTTACACAAGAAAACAATTATTTATACGCCTTTAATTAGTTACTTTTAATTCCTAAATTTTAAAATGCTTCAAAGGAATCCTCTAACTTTGGTTTTGTCTTATGAGATAATTATATTGACTTGGTAGGAAAACGATGATGCCAATTGCAGGAATAAATTATTTATAATCCTTTTCTAATATTATTTTGCCTTTTCAACTCTTCTTCTCCTTTTCCATTCCACTTGCCTTCTGTCGACAATCTAATCCTCTATCCAATTGAGAGTTTGAACTCGTAATCTGTTGCACCTGCTGATTGATTAAATTTTTCCGGAAGCAAAGCAATCCTGCCTTATTTCCTTGTTCATAAATTATGCCGCAGTAACAGCGCGCTCTAGTGATTGATCTGAAGCCGTCCATCAGTCAGCTCGCACTCAACGAGCGGTTCTGATCGAGAGGAAGACCTCTTATGCTGGAAGCCCCCGCATTCTTTTATTTATTTTTCGTCTTCATTCGTTTACCTCGCACCTCGCAAGGCGGACCTTCGGGGGGGTTCTTCGGTACCGACCGAAACCCTCGAAGTCGATCCCCGGCATCCTCTCGTTCAGCTTCTCCGGTAAGAAACGATCTGCCCTTCTTTCCTCTCAATTGATTGAAGTTTGCAAGAATCCCTACTTTTCAGATCTATTGTTCTGTCGTTTGTGGTAGCCCTAATATTTGGTTTCCATTCCCGCCTTGGGAAACGTTCCGAGTTTTTTTTACTTCGGGCGACGAAAGGTCTCAATTTGGATGAACGCATGGGTTCTTTTGGCTGCTTTGGTTTGTTGGAATTCATCTGATTTGAGATATCTTGGATTTGATGGCAGAAGGTAGACAGCGGATAGTTTGTGTTAATTAGGCATTTGAATATTTCAATGGATGCTCAGAAAGTGGTTTTTGGCTCTTGTTAACTTCGTTTGGTGCTAATGTTGTTGATAGTTTGCTGGAGTGAGATGGCTCGAGTTTATGTTGGCAATCTTGACCCCAGAACGACTGCTCGGGAACTTGAAGACGAGTTTCGTGGATTTGGGGTTCTGCGAAGGTAAACTTCGAGGGATCTACTTGCTCACACAAGAAAGTGAATCCTTGTATTCAATAGTTGTATTATTTCATCGACTGATTCATATTTTCTTATGTTACCCTCCTGTATGAAGTCATATAAAAAAGCTCTTTGAATTCAAATGTTTGTACAGCTATTTTGTCTTTTGTGCACTGCAGTTTTATCAAGTTTAAGCGTGTAATCTTAATGGTTATATTTCTAATGTGTGTTCAAAAGAATCCATGATTCACCTTTTTCAATTCATATGGCACACAGCTTCTTGTTTCTTGTGAAGTCAAAAAATTTAAATTTGCTAGTATATAGAAAGAAAACATGCTGTAACTGAAAGAATAAGCGGGTGCATGTGTAAGAAGAGTAAAAAGAAGAGGGCATCAACGCAGTTATCCTTTTCTTTTTTAAGAATAATATAGTGTTAACGGGTAATAACATCAAATACCAGAAGTAGTATGTTTCAGACTATACTTTTGAAGTGGATTTTTTTACTATGTTTTAGCCTAGTGATATTTTTTCAATTGTTCAATTCAAATCTTTCCCACATTAGCGAAATCTGTTATAACTGAGGGAGCCTCATTTTTACGGATTGCTAGATTTTAGTATTAATTAACAGAAGTGGTATGTTGCAGACTATACTTTTGAAGTGAAATTTTTTACTATTTTTTAGCCTAGTGATTTTTTTTCAAATGTTCAATGCAAATCTTTCCCTTATTAGTGAAATCTGTTATAACTGAGGGACCTCATTTTTATGGATTGCTAGATATTAATACAGGGTGAGGAATCGCATATGCTGTGTAACCATACACTTTGCACTAATTGTTTATGTGGCTGGTGATCAAGAAGTTGTCTGATTTTGCTATTGCTTCATTTTAAAAATATTTTTGTGCCCTTGTTATCAAACTCTTTAATGCATATAGAAATACCTTTTCTCCTCAACAAAATTGTCATGTAATATCAGTTCTTGATCAGTTCACTCAACATGAAATGTTAGCCATTATGCTATATCTATTTTGAGTTATTAGTCATAATGTTATGTCTTGTTGGGTTAAAAAGGTAAAATATTCTTTTTGTTGCAGTGTTTGGGTCGCTAGGAAACCTCCAGGCTTTGCTTTTATTGATTTTGATGATAAGAGAGATGCACAGGATGCAATCAAAGACCTGGACGGTAATTGTCATTTTTTCTAATTGGCCGGGGATTTCTAAAGAATATATGTGAATTTTTTTTTGTACTTGACGTCATGTAATTTAGAATAATTGGATTTATTGAATATCAATTGATGGTTAGAGAACGCATTTTCTAGTATCATGCTAAACACCTGCTTTTCATCATAGGCATCTAAGTTACAGCAAATGTACTTTGACCCATAGTTTAACTTATAAATTTTGATTTATGGCTTGCTGTTGTTGTGTAATTCGACCCTCCATGAGCAGGAAGGCTCGTTGTTTTTGTGTGTATTTATAAAATCAGATTGAATTGTCCCCCGTGCATCATCTGTCTACCTATGATTATGAAGTAGGCTTTATAGTTGAATTCTTTTCTTGAAAGTTAGAGGAGGTACATGACATAGTAATGTATTATCAATCAAAGAGCATCCTTATCAGTAAATATCACACTGAACTTTTTTTAAAGTTACAATATTTCAACATATTTTGTTTCTTGCCTGGGATGTTTTAAGAACTTGTATCTTAAATTTCTCCTTTTGAATTTATACTGGTAATCAAGAAGCATAAAGGCAAATGAAAATCATTAGTGCTGATGCTTGTCATATAGAGCGCTCTATGACATGTTTTGTTGTCTGGCAATTGAATACAAAGTAAATGGTTTATGTTTTTTAGAACTTTGTTTTATTGAACCCACAACCTCCCGTATGAAACCCAATTACTCTAACAAGAGGATAAATGGTTTATGTTTACGTACAGATTAAATGGTTTATGTTGATATCTCCAAAAGAACTTCGAGTATTACTTCAAAGATTCTGTATATGACTACGCAATCAAGTTAGCTCGACAGAGGATGTTATAGCTTTAGAAATTTTGTTTCCCACGAGAGATATTAATGTGAAAATGGTCACTTTGTATCTAGGATAACTTATAAAGAATGCAAGCTCTAGTATTTCAATTTTTCGTTTCACGTGCACTGGATAGCTGTGACTGAAGAGGTGGGAGGGCCTAAAAAGATTTTTTAGGTCTTTGCTGATTGGTTATGGAATTCCCCTCTCTATATGTGCCCTTCATGTCCGTCTCGTCAAATTTATCTTCTAGTTCTCCCTTGCAGCAGTACTCCCTTCTGTTCATCTTCTCCCTTCACCAAATGCTGGTGTTTGTCGGTTAATATTCGCAAAAACCATCTGTTTAAGTCTCTAAGGTTGCATTGTGTTATAATATTCTGATAAGGGTGAAGGATGAATTTTGCTTGAACTTGACAGTCAAGTATCTGTCTTCATCAAATTGGTTCAATATTTTGCTGTTTCTATGTTCCATGCACCACATACACTTGATATAAGGATGTTTTTGCATGAAACTCAAATCATATTTACTACGAACCAATGCTTTTAAAAATTCTGTGTAATTTCTTCTTTGAAGGCAAGAATGGATGGAGGGTAGAGTTATCCCACAACTCGAGCAGTGGCCGTGGTCGTGACCGTGATCGCAATGGAGGTTCAGATATGAAGTGCTATGAGTGTGGTGAGGCAGGTCATTTTGCTCGTGAATGCCGTTTACGAGTTGGGGCCGGAGGATTAGGCAGCGGGAGGCGTCGTAGCAGGAGTAGAAGCCCTAGATACCGCAGAAGTCCAAGTTATGGTCGAAGGTAATCATTGATAACTTTTGGATTATTATAAACTGCAAAATAGCGTGTGATTTTCTCTTTAACGTAATCATCGATAACTTTTGAATTATTATAAACTGCAAAATAGCGTGTGATTGGACAGGCTTTATCTTTAACGTTATTTTCTTTTCTGAAACTTAGGATTAACTGGGCTTGCGTGGTTAATTAATTATTTCAACCTACTTGACACCAAACAAAACTTTTTGCATAAGAGTATGTCCTGTCATTAGGAGTTGTCCAAGTGCTCAAAGCCAAACTTTTGAGTACGGTCTCTGAAATGGCCTGGAGTATGCACTCTTACCCAATTCCAAGATGATCACTATTTTGACATCCACTTTATTAAGTAGCAACTTTATCCATGCACCAAAACCTTAGTACCTTAACTGTGAACCATAAATAGCATAATTTAGGACACCGAAATGATAATTTATGAGACCACTAAGGTAACATGAAACCGTGACTCCTAGCCCGATCTCCCTTATCTCTATAAAGATTTAATTTTCAACCAATAGCACTTCAGTTTGAATTTTGGTAACATTCCCTTGGTTCATGATAAAATTAGAAAACCATGGATGTTTAAGTGTTAAAATCAAAATCACCTCTATGCAATATGTTTCCTTGTAATTCTGGAAATGACCCTTTCAGCTAGTTTCTACGAGTACGGATTAGTATCAACTGGTAACACGCATGCACTTTAAAGCATCGTAACTCATATCTACCCCTGTGGGTCAATTCTTTGCAAGGAACAGCGTGTGGTAATCCTCTTCTTTCTTGCCTTTCGTTTGTTGCTTTAGTTCCGGTTAAATGTTAGTTGCCTTAACTTTTTCTTGTCTAGATATGGTGAAGCTGCCGAACTTCACGATGAATGTGATTGTTACTCTGTGCAGGAGTTACAGTCCCCGTGATCGCTCTCCAAAACGCCGCAGTCCATCACCTCGTAGGCGCAGTTATAGCAAGTCACCTCCTTATGATCGTCAGCGGGATGAATCACCACGCAGTAATGGGTAAGCCTAATGATATTCTCTTATTGATGGACGTAACGACATTAAATCTGGGATAATTGTGCCTTTTTCCATTTAAACATTTTCCCTTAAACCTTCGCTGACAGATGTGAGCGCCGTAGCAGGAGCTGAGAAGTGTGAAGTATTTTGACCACTTTCTGTGTGAGCAGTGGTCGTGCTCTTGTTGCATTGAAATGTCTTCGGATTAATCGACAGTCGACATCTTGAATTTGGATAAGTTTCTTTAAACCTTGTTTACATTTATAGTTGTTTCTAATCAAGCATCAAGAACTTGTTTTGTCCAGTAGAGTGAGATGATAGGCTGGTGGCAATTTGAAACTAAGCTCAATATTCTTTTTCTTTGTTATGTTGAGGAGGCGTGATCCTGCCGTCTTTTGCTTCTACTCTACATGGTTTTCTTCTTCGCTCGTTCACACTTCATCTCCAACAATATGAGAATAACATCTTTCTTCTAGACGCCTCATGATCTGATACTTTTCGGCACTGCTGCTGCCTGTTGCGTAGCTCTACAGCCCCGTTCTTCAATACTTGAAAAGATTGAGGAGCTACATACTCCAGTATGAAGCGATTAGATGGTCATGGCCCAGACCTACAGCTCTGCTGCATGGTCACTAACCTGCAACATTATATACCAAGGCACCAGAATCTTCACAACTAATTCGGAGCTGTGGCCATATTTTCATTCGCTGTTGCATTATATTATCTGAGATTACAGGAACAGGACCGTGATGTTTAAAGGGTTAGTTGATTGATCTGATTCACCCGTGAGATATTGTAATGATACTGAGGTTGAATCTTAATGGTTTTAGGTTTAGCGATCGGATTTCATACTGGGTTTGGTTATATCTTGCAACAAGAGTTGTAATGACGGAACGGGGGGTCTTTTTAGCTACCCGATTAACTTGTCTTCTTGTTTAGGAATCTTGAGCTTCTCCTCTCTAACCAGGTTAAAAGGATTATGAGCTCCCACCCCGAGCAGCTGTAGCTAGCGTCCACTATTGTCCATGCTTCCACCTTCCTCTGCTGTCGCAAGGTTTTTACAGAACGTGCTACCCAAACTTATCTCAACCTTTTTCTTGTTTGCCTCAATTTATTTTTGATGAGATGTGAACCGCACAGACGTACCCTGATCTTCTCTGTATCTTTGCCTGCATGAGTAGTAAACTAGATAATCTGAAAGGTATATCGTGAAAAAACAATCAGATGTGTTTTGAAATATTTCTATTATATTTAGAGGTAGGTAAAAGTTTTTTTTTTCTATCATTCTTTCAAAATTAATTTTTAAAAAGAGAACATTAATATTAAAATTTCCATCATACTTATTTGTTGCCACTTCCATCTCTTATTGGAGGAGGAGTACAGAACGACCTGACATTTTATAAAAATGATGTTTTTATCAAGAAGCATGAGCTGAGGAGAATAACTGGAGAGACACGGAGAAGGACGAATTAATTCCACGGGCGGCCTCAGAGCTTTCCGGTGATCTGACGCTGACGGACGGAAGGAGAGGAAACCAAAGTCTGCTCTACTGCTGCACCTGCAACTGCACACGGATGGTAGTTGGGCCATCCATTTCTCTCCATCGATTCATCCATCCTCCTTGTCTCTCATTCTTTCTCACCCTCACCCTCTCTACATGCATATATCAATCACACGGCGCATGCGCATGAACTTGGATTTTGCCTATTTAATATCTATCAGGACAGCAGCATCTACTTTCTTCCTACTATGCATATAAATTCATTTTTTTAATAAACTCATCTTGGCCTTTTACTCTTTATTAGAGCGAAGAATTGACTGCGGCGTGGCAGGGCCTGCTGTCTGTCTTTGCAAATTCACGACAAGTTGAAGACATGCAACGTGCGTGAGAGAATTTAATAGATGCATAAATCATCCTCGACTTGGGGGTGGGGGCTTTTTGGGAGTAGGTTAGTTCGATTAATGTTGGGGAGTAAATAGTAATTTAACTTAAGAAAAAACAGAAGAAGAATAATCACAACTAAAGCCAAGTAAGTGATGGATTTTTTAGTGGCATAATTGTACCTCCGAACTTGAAACAAAATCTCAACAACAAGATCTCAAGTCGTATGGACTGAGCAAACACATTTAAAATGCTGTCTGTCTATCTCGTCTGAGGATGGAAGACCTCAGCATTATGTCACGAGAGATATCAGCAAAAGCCAAAATGGGTGGGGAGTGTCGTATGCAGGCACAGGCAGCACAGCTCTCGGTCCCGCCTCCCTCCAATTCAATTATTCAGCACATTATTGAAGACTGGTAGGTGATATAAGCAATCCCACTTGATTAATTAGCACCACTCTTTCTTCTCACCTCACGCTTGCTCTTCCCCCTGCCGACATTTCCCAGGGGCTCAAATGAACTCCCAATCCCTGATCAGTGATCGCCAATGAAAGGAACTAATTCATCAAAAGGTGGAAGTGCCGTGAATGATGCAAATTAACCGTAGCAGAATGAATCTGAATCAACTCAAATTTATACATAATTTAGATGTTTATACAATCATATCTTATCACGGAAGGAGAGCTAATCTTCTACCTAATACTTGTGGCCTCTCTCTCTCTTCTTCTTTTTCCTTTTTTTTTCAACCAAGAACAGTTGATTCTGATGGGGAACGAACAATTGATTTCTGTGAACGACAAGAATCCTGTGGCAATGAATCGATATATACCCTTTTTTTTCTCTCTTTCCTTCTCCCCTCTGTTTATTTACTCGAATCATCAGCTCATCTGCTCTCCGATTAGATCGAGACCCACAAGAAGGAACGAGACACCTTGGAACAGGAGGAAGTAAAAGTGAATCCCCTGAGCAGACAGCAGACTTCTGGCAGCCGCCACAAGGAGGAGGAGCGCGAGGGCCAACTCCTTCTTGTAGATTTTGTTTCCCCTTTTGGCAGGACGCTGGGCCTTTTCCTGTTGTTCCTTGAGCTTGCTCAGCTCGCCGAGCTCGCTATCCGACGCCCCTTTGTGGAGGAGCATCGGAAGATTCGAGCTCTTTGATTCCTTTTCGGCTGCCGCCAGTAGGTCGGATTCCGATGACCTGCCGGTCTTCTTGGTGACGATCCACTCGTATGAGCTCCCGAGCTGGAACAGCCCTGAGACCATTGCGTTGAACTTGGTCACGGACATGGTGTTCTCGAAGAGGAGGTAGGGCACGATGAAAGGAATCGATCTTGGAGATGGGAGGATGTTGAGGATGGACATGAGGACAGGAATGTAGCAGATGACCCAAATTGGCAGCTCCGCCTCTGGAACAAACATGGAGAGGGGAAGAATCACGCAGAACAATGTGAAAGAGTAGAATGGAAGGATTAGCTTCCTCAGAAGAAAGAACAGCAGGATCATGTTCGCCTTCTTCCCTACGGATATCTGCAAAATATCATTCCCGTTGGCTCTTCTTAGAATTACCAGAAACATTGACTGAGCTCGTTTTCACGAGATGGATGTCGAACCTTCGAAGTGATGATGTCTGGAAGGCACAGCCGAAATAGCTGCATTGGGCCAGAATGCCATCGGTGCTGCTGTTTCCTGTAGGCCTCGTAAGATTCAGGCACTTCGCAGAGAACCTGTCGAAGCAGAGAATTTAAGCTGAACAATTCAAGATGATGATGAACTCAGATTGAAAGAACTAATGAGACCTTGACATCATTCAAAAATATGAACTTCCAGCCTCGGAGGTGGGCGCGAACAGCGATGTCCATATCCTCAACCGTCGTTCTCTCAAGCCACCCGCCGGAGTCCGTCAACGCCTTGATCCTCCAAACACCGGCGGTCCCGTTGAACCCAAAGAAGTTGCAGAACACTCCATTAACCTGTTGCTCCACCTCGAAGTGAAAGCAAAGATTGATGTACTGCAGACGAGTCAATAAGTTCTCGTCCTTGTTCACGAAAGTCCACCGTGTTTGGACTAATCCAAGCTCAGGATTTCCCTGGATTGTAAACAACATGATACGTAACAGACCTGGAAGTAGTATCCAAACTCATGAATCAAACTACAAGATTTCCTTTTTTTACCTCAAAATGTGGAATAGTTAGCTTGAGGAAATCAGGATTCGGTTGGAAATCCGCATCAAATATTGCTACGAACTCGTAATCTTGAACATAATCACAGCTCATTGCTGAATTCAAATTCCCGGCTTTGTAACCGGTCCTCAGAAGCCTGTGCCTGTAGATAATGTTTACGCCTCGCTGACTCCACTTCGAAACCTCCCCCCTGATCAACTGCTGGATGGCCTCATCATCAGAATCGTCAAGCACTTGAATCAGCAAGCGATCCTTCGGCCAATCTATTTGGCAGACGGCGGAAATCGATTGCTCGTACACCTGAAAATTCCCTAGTTTAGGAACATCAATCATAAAGGAAAGACACTTCCATTTTGATCACAACAGGATAAGTCGACTTAACAAGATGCCCTCCACCATAGCATGCTAAAAAAAGGATTCATCACATGGATCAGATAAGTATGGAGATCGAGGCTGGAAGCGGGTTCATTACCTCCCTCTCATTGCACATAGGAATCTGAATTAGGACCATGGGATAGGTGAACTCTGAATTGTTGTCCGTCTTGGAATGATGTCCTTCTATTCTCGGTTTGATCTTCTTCAATTTGATCCAGAAGCAGCCAAGGCACAAGATGAATCTATCTACAGACTGTATAATGAAGAGGATTATGCACATATTGGAGAGGACCTGAATCGGGTAAGCGATGTAGTTGGCTCGGAACGACAGCCATGAGAGATAGGCCGAGTGCAGCCACCCTTCGACCTCGATGGTCTTCAGCATGTGCAAGTTCTCCGGCAAATGCAGGTTCGGCCTCTGGAAGTGCCAGCCATTGCAGTAAGCGACAAGCTCGAAAGAAAGGGCCACTAATGACAACACCAAGATCACCCTCAAGAACTTGAGCAGGAGCCGGCCTTTGCCGGGCTTGTCGCCCGGTTGTTCCGCTGCTCGCCGGCGGGAGACCAACCTTTTCTTGACGACGCCGAGGAGAGCCCAGAGCGCGGCCGCCAGCCAGGCGAGGCAGCCGACAGCGCGGTGGGCCCGGAGGAGGAGAACCCAGGTGAACTGCTTGGCGTTCTTCCCCCGCCGCCCCTTGTCCACGGGCGACGGGAACGCTTCCTCCTCGTCCGGGCCGTCGATCTCGAGCACCGAGTAGTTGGGGTTCTCCATCGTCACCACCACCGGGGTGCCCCTTCGCGAATCCCTCGGCCACCAGCCGGAAAAATCGGAGCTTGGCGCCATTGCCCTCTTCCTCAAGGGCAAGCCAATCCGTCGAAGGAAAGAGGAGCTAACAAAAGCTTAAATTCCCCCCACAATGTTCTACGAACCTCGACTCCCGTCGCCTGCGTACTGAAACGAAGCCTTGTCTTCAGGCCCTAACATCAAAAATCCGTTCTTGATGCCAGGAACAAGGAAATCGATACAGATTCCTGCATCCCCGGCCGAAATGCAAGTGAGAAAGCAGCCGCTTGGTTTAAGGGCTGTGTTCTCCCCTTCCACAAGGCAGCATATTGGAAAGAGAGCGACGAAGGAGGAGGCGAGTTATCTGCAGTTGTAAAGCTTGCAAGCATGTGGGTATTATTCAATGTCCGGAACAAGCAAATGCTCCACTTCTCTCTGCTTTCCAGATGTAACCATAGGTAGAATGTGACACTGTATCTACTACCTCCATCATCTTGCTGTAGCCAGAGACAACCCACATTTTATTTGCCTTCAAATACTCCAGAAATTAGACGGACCTCGGCAAACAATTCCCCAGGAGCCTCAGCGAACAGTGAAAAGAGCTCAATAACAGCTCAAGGATGATCTAATCTAATCAGCTGAGGAGGAAAACTCACTGAATCAGGCAACAGCTGTATCTTCAGCGACAAGCCAACGCTGAGAAAGAGAAAGGGAGCATCTCCTTCCCTGTGCATAAAGGCAAGGACACGGGAAACAGTGGATGGGAGAGTAAACGGAGATGAAGCTGTAATTTTGGCGCTTGCTGCAGTGGCACTGTAAAAACCAGTGCATGGTAATTGGTAAAGTGATGAACATAAATTAAAAAGATTGTACTACTGTGAATTTAAGTTTTTTTTTGTATCATATTTTACATTATCATCATTTTGTTCACCTATTAAATGCCATTAACATTTTTTAAGCCTCAGACAGGAACATTTTGCGCCATTTCCCTTTGCTGATAGGCAAATAAAATCTTACTGCTGGTGAACTATAAATCCTTGCCTTTTCTTTTCTTTCCTTTGAGAAAAGAAAAAATAGCAGTGGAAGTCATCAGGTTCAGCAGTTAAGAAGAGGACTTTTAGCAAGTCAAGTATCAACCTTTTTAAAAAATTAAGAAATAAAAAGTTAAAAGAAAGACTCCTTAATTATTTGATTAAGCTGCACCTGCCTTTTTAACTTTTTCTTTATCAGAGCTGACATTTCTTGGGAAGCTCTTTTGCTTTCATCGCTAATTTTTCTTCTTCTCGGCATTAATTTTAATCCCTACCGACCGGTAGGTGAATTGATTGGTCGCAAAATAGAAAAAGAAGAAGAAGTGTAGCTGTATATATTTTATTAAATATAAAAAATTAATATATTTGTTAAAAATTAAATTAATAAATAATTTAAATTAGAATTTTTAAGAAATAATTAGTTTAAGCTTTCAAACACTACTATTGAATTGGCCGAAATCAGTAGATCTTGATGGATTGAATTTATTTGGAGATACTAAATTTATAAGCATTCACATCACTCCGTTGATTATTATGAAGAGAACAAGCCCCAGTATGAAAGTGATGATTTTTTTCTTTCTTTCTGGGTGTTTTGAAAATAATTGTTCTTGGTCATAACTAATCAATATGCGTTGCACAGATAAGCTTGGGATCGGTTTTAATTTCCCTTTCAGCTGTTAGGAGGGACATCTTAATCTTTCTCTACGCTGATAAAATTATTCCTGACTAACCCTTGAAGAAGAGGATGGCAACAAAAACTTTAAACAGATTATACACTGAAATCCCCATAATATAACCATGAAGTAGTAGGTACTTGAAAGCTGCACCCAAGTTTTCCCAGAGATAAAAGATTAAAACGAATTCAAACTCTACTGCTCGTTACTAGTACATGGTCCAATGACAAACTAGGACAAAATTAAACTGGAATAGTAAAGAGAAACACTGTTTTGCTGCAGATTAATGACCTAGTTAAAACTACATGGTCAACGCTTAGGCTTTTAGTTCATAAAATGCTGTGGAGGGTGTGAGTTTGCTTGCTCCAATGGAAAATGACAAGGAAACCACCACCACCACCAACCTTGCATGTAATTAATTTATAGCTGCGAGCATGAGGACAATATGCCCTCTTCCCAACTCATCACCAAAACCCTAATTTTATCTAACAGCGCCATGGACTTTTATTTTTTAAGTGAATGCAATGCTGGGGGGCCACAATGTGTGGAGACAGCCCAACCACATGCTAACTAAATGACATAATAATAATTTTCCTTTGGCTTGCTTCCTCTTCCTCCCCGTTTTGATATCATTAATTTCCAAGTTGATGCGACATATTGTTCCCTAAAATTGTCTCAACTTATAATATAATTTAAGGGATTTAGTTATGTTGGTTGCCTAATTCATTACTTCCAGGGTCGTATATTAATTTCATTTTATCAACTATGTACTCGTATTTAATGTCCTCAACAGAGCAAGGTAATAGAAACTGAGTGAGTGATTTCCAGTTGATTAGAACAGTAAGATTCAATTTTGAAAGGATTTTAGTGAGGCGAGAGAGAGACAGAGAACGATGCATCAGGAAAATAAAATGAATTAAACGAGTATTGTGAGGATTTCACCAGTTCTCCCTCTTCTCTCTCTCTAGCTCTAGGGTTTCTTTCGACGTTCCCTTGTCAGGAATCGTCCGCTCTGAGCAAGTTCAGATGTTTTTGGACCGATTCGTGCCGATTCCGGTCGAGTTCTGGCAGAGTCGCCACTATATCCGGCCGCTCTCCGGCGAAAACCCTACTTCTTTGGTAAAAATTTCGGGTCGGGCACCACGGATCCGAGTCGGAACGGCGGGCCAACCGGTTAAGCGGTTAACGGGTCTCAAGATCCTAAACCCGTTAATAAGCAGCGTCGGGGCATAACCCCTAAATCCTAATTTCTCAGAGTCGACAGTGCGGAGTTTTCGCACCGCCGCCTTCCTCCGAGCTCGGCAGGGGCGAAGAAGCGCCGAAGAGGGTTCAGCCTTCCGCTCGAGGAGTAGGTAGAGGATACCAAAATGTGGAATCTTGCTCGAGTAGCTTGGAATCTGCGGCAGTCGCGGAGACTCTCCTTCGCGATTCCTTCGTCCATTTCCGCTGCGCAGAATAATCCTTCGTTCAAGGTCGGCACCCTTTTCTCTTTGGCACGATTTCCTGATGGTTTTTTCTCTACCAAAAAAAAGAAGTTACTGTTTAGTGAATTAATTCTTCTTTTTTTTTTTGCTTTTTTGGCAGCGAGGTTTTCCTTTCAGCACAGAGAAAGGTTACTGCACACTCGAGTCTCAAGAAGGTGGAGTTCAAATTCCTCAAGAGTTATTAAACAAGACTGTTCTTAGGCCAGACCGTAAGATAGGTACTATATTCTGGGACCGCGTTTGCTTGTTAATAACTTGATTTCTTCCAGTTTTGATAATGCTCCATTGTCAATACTTTTTTTTAGAAGCTGGAAGGAATTGTTATTACTATAGTTGCATTTTTTTACTACAGTTTTGATCGAATCGTGTTGCATTGCGCAGCTGAATTATTCAATTGTTAAAGCTGGCTGTTGAGGCATTATAGCAAATATAATGGCTTATAGTGGTAAGGAAGGTGGAGAGCAGGATGGGATATGGGAAATGAAACTACTTGATTATATGAGAGAACATATAGTAAATGCAATATTTTCTCTGGAATACTAAGCAATCAGGATAGATATCCTAGAAGGTCGAATCAATTTTATCTTTGGTATTTCGACATTTTCTTAAAAGAAAATCACAAAACAAGGGTATGAAAGGAAAAATCTATTTATAATTATATGACCATGCCTTTGCCTCTTCTAAGTCTTTCTTATATTAGAGACAAGCAGATGATGAGGTTAGATTCTTTTACTTAATTGTTTCAATCTCATCTCTTCCCTTCTACAACTGCTTATTTTCTTCTCATTTTCCATCTTCCTATCCTGATGTAGACTGTCTGATTCATTTTGGTTCTAATTCTAGTTATAAATGCATCATGAGTCTCATTTTCTTTTTCCTGTGAATTTTTACTTAGATTCATCAGTCCTTTGTGGAAAATAAGAAATGGACTCTATCTCGAATGTGCTAGGATTATTTTTCTAATATTTTTGTAGTCATCTGAAAAACAAGCATCAAATCTGAATTGCATATACATGGAAAAATCAAAATAATGCAATGGAATGTTGATTAGGAAAACCAGGAAGGAAATGATGCTAATTGCAGCCTTCATTTCTTTATTTTCTCTTCTAGAGACCACATAAATATATTAGTCTTCTAAGATTTTTTTTATATTATTACTTGTACGATTAACTTGGTGTCCTCATGATTAAATTTTTGAGTTATTTATGGCCAAAGATTGTTGTACTCGCCGTTCTATCATAAGATCCATCTAGCTTCTAACTGTTGTCTTCACTGCAACAATTATATGCCTTCCTCTGTTTTGTTCAATCTGTCCTCACTGAATATTGTCAACTGTGCTACCAACAAGTTGTAAGATTTCTTGGTGAGAACATGAACTATGTTATTTTGATTTCTAACATAAGATTAAACTTCAAGTTTCCATCTTTCTCTCATTGGCAACATCCTTCCGGTTTAGTCCATCTAATTGTCTCTGTATATGTGTCTAGAAATTTGTTTAGATATCTATCCTTCCAGATCTAGCGATCAACATTGACACAATGATGTTAATATGGATGAAATACCTCCCAAATCATAATTTTTGCATATAAATAGATGTTTTCTCTTCTGTTGGATAATGCAATTGAATAAAATGAATGCACATATTCCAATGCTTGCAGTCCTTCCAAATTACTTCAGGCACTGATTATGCTAAAAGCTAGAGATTCAACGAAGAATGACAATTGGCTTCTAGTAGTAAAATAAATGTTCATTGTTTCAACTGATTTTTTAGCACAACCTCCTATATGCATAAATAGTTTCGGAACAATTTAGTTGTTCAGGATGAATCAACTAAAGATTGAAAATTTGAGACGAATCTATGGATTTCTTTTCATATCGTTTGCTGATTTTTAATCATGATGATTATAGGTTTGTGGTTTGTCGGTTAGGTAAATGGGCCTGATAATGTGTAGGTGTATCATATTCACATGAATGAGCCTGTGCATAACATGCATGAATCATGTTATATCTTTTTTACATAAATCATCATGATTTAAGTGAAAATGAATCTCCTTGGTTTAAACTTCAAATATTAACTTGTATGTAGCAGCGTCATTTCCCATTTACAGTACCTAGATCCTTCACTTTTGCAAATTGTTTTTAGTTTTTACCACTTTTGGAAATATTCTGCATAATCTTTTGACTTGAATGAGCATTATTAGCTCACAGGGATTTTTCAATTTATAACTAAAATGCCTTTGAACTGTAGGACAATATGCAGACCTAGTGACAAAAGTGACAAATTTTTATGGTGAGGATAAAGGTTTGATGATTTTGGCTGGCGATGTCTTTGATGTGCCTATCAGAAAGGATATTATCCACCGCGTTGTTAGATGGCAGCTTGCCAAACGCCAGCAGGTGATATACAATGCTTAAGCTTCTGAAGCAGTTGTACATTTTATTGTAGATCTTTGCTGCAGCGGTCAGCTTAGTGTTCTTCCTCTGAAAACTTGATTGCCATGGATAATCATCATCTGACAATTTCCATTGTATACCACTCAATTACTTTATCGCCTGATGGTATCAGTTTGTTGTTCAAATAATTTCTTCCAGTGGATGACCTTTCTTATGTGGCAAAACATATTTCATAATTATCAAATGGTTCAACAGTGAACTTCATTTTTTGCATTCATTTAAGTTATTTAACTTTCCAATCAACTTCACATGATTGTTACAAGTGGTATTTGTCACAAGTTCCCCATCGAGGAGCTACTTTTATTGAAGGCAAAGTGATGCCTCTAAAAGATTATATAATGGAAAGAAGTGTGAGAGGGTTGAGACAAAATTGTTAATGGATTTCTTAAGTAACAATGTTGTCTCTTGGGCTCTCTGAGCCACTCTTTTGTTTTCCGAGCATTTGATCTCAGAAGAAACCACTACGATCATATCCAGAAAATTTTAATATATTAGATACACCTTCCCAATTTTCTATGCTTCTGTTTTTTGGCATAAAGTTATATTTTGTAATTTGTTGACTTGAAACACTCATATTTATTATGAACATTTATAGCATGATTTGTCATCAGACTTACAACCATGCTTTGTCTGGTTTTATGTTCTCTTGTTTTAACTAATTTATTGCGAAGTTTTAGCACTATTTGTCAAAATGTGTTTGACAGGGTACACACTCAACAAAAACAATTAGTGATGTGAGTGGGACTGGCAAGAAACCTTATAGACAAAAGGGAACAGGAAGAGCAAGGCACGGGACTTTGCGTGGACCTCAGGTTACTTTTCCCTTGAATGAATTTTGCATGACATTGGTGCAGCATGATGCAAAACTTTTGTGTCATTGGAATGCTTGGTCTAACCAAGTGAACCTTGACAGTTTAGGGGTGGTGCTACGATGCATGGACCTAAGCCACGAAGTCATGCAATCAAGCTCCAAAAGAAGGTTCGGCGGCTAGGGCTGAAAGTTGCTCTATCGGCTAGATTAGGTGAAGGGAAGGTTAGTATTTGTGTTATTTTTTTCCCCCTTTACCTTGTGTATCCAGACTTTTGATGCTCATGTTTACTTCTTATCTTATTATTAAGTTTTAGTTATTCTTGATCCTTTCTACGGAATTGTTCCCTTTTTTCCACAAATTGGTCTGGTTAAGATCTTTCACACGAAACCTTAACAAGTCCCAAGGTTACTTATGAAAGAAAACAAGTGAAGATAGATATACATATTATTCTTATAGATATTCAAGATACTCTCGTTTACCAAGCAGGTCAACCATCTAGTGCTAAAGTATAGATACTTCAATCTTCTTGCACATAACTTACCTACTTTTTGCTAGTCCATAGGAGATGAACCCTTAGAAGTATATTGACATTTATTGCAGAAATTTGTTTACAACTCGGTGAGTATTGAACTCACAACCTCCTATATAGAATCCAATCGCTCTAATCAGAGGGATGTACAGACATTTATTGCAGAAATTGTCTGTACTATTTTCAATTTTATCTGGAAAACCCAAATAACAATTATAATAACACTGAAGCTGTATTCGCTGATACATGGTGGAAGATTTATGGCTATCTATCAATTGCATGTTTAGACTAAATAACTACATAATGCACACGATGTAAATAGTACCTGCTCACCTGTAGCTCGTGTTTTTTTTGCATATACTGACTGTCCCTTCGACGGGTGACTACCGTAACTGTGATCTCAACAGCTTATAGTTTTCGAGGATTTGGAGATCCCTGACCACAAAACAAAGAATATCGTGAATCATGTCTGTCAGATGGAGAACACAAAGAAGGTTTTGTTGGTGGAAGGGGGTCCTGTAGATAAGAAGCTCGTGTTGGCAACACGAAACCTGCATTATGTGAACGTGCTGCCTTCGATTGTAAGTGGCTATTATAATTTCCTCCTCCTACTACCTCGGATAATACTACTGCTACTGAACAGTACTGCAACAAGATGGCTCTTCTCCATGCAAATGTAGTTTGTTTCCTGCAGTATATTGAAGTTTTTGACTGTCGAATGTTCCATGCAGGGTCTCAATGTCTATAGCATCTTGTTGCATGATACCCTGGTTATGACTCGAGATGCCGTTAACAGAATCGTTGAGCGGATGCATACTCCTATTAACCGCTGATGCAAAGACAATCTTAGCCCGAGGGAGGGACTTCATGTGCTGATCACCGGGGGATTTTTAACGGTGAATAAACCAACGGTGGCCGAAAAGAGCATGGAATTGGTTGTTGCTTCTTGTGTGCTCTTCAAACCTACCTAGTCGATTGTAATGTCATCATCTTACGCAAAGATCTTGTCGAACGAAGTGATCAAATTGGAACTTGTCCGATTTTATTTTTTTTTGAAAAGTTGGAACTCGTCCGAAAACAATGTGCTATTAAAATATAGCATAAGAAATTATTTAAAAGGCAATTGCAGTGTAATCTCATTTACTCTTATGGATGTGTAACTCATTAGATCAAGCGATGGCATTTTAAGAGTTGAAAGGATAAGACGTGTGGTATGATGTTATACTTTGATGAAGCAAATATTCGATTTAGAAAATCTTTTTTTCCAAGTTAAATAAATACTTAATCCTTAGCATATGACATAATTCTAGTAGCATTTGCAGTTTTATTTATTTATTTCTTCTTCTAAGCTTATTAATTGAACGACAATCAGTTTTTTTCCCATAACTCACGAACGACAACCACAAAAAATATGCTAAGTAAATTTAAATGGTTATCAAATCTGTATACAGTTTTGGAAATATAAAAGTTATTAGTCATATGAGAAATTCTATCAAATATATTTTTCAATGGTATATAGGCAAATTCTTATAATAAGAATAGAGTAGAAATCCTACAACTATAATGATGACTCTAAAATTCATTAGCATTTAATCATATTTTTATTCGATGTTAACGGTGTGTGAATCATTTGAACTTATAATCTATTGCATTATTAATAGGGTTGGTTAATCATATGGTTGATAATTGATAAATGAATACCTCCCTTTAGTATCATACCTTTTTATAATTCAGTTTAATAATTAATAAGGTTGGTTAATGTATACTATTTGTTAGAGTAATAGGAGAGGTTCAACACTCAATAATTTCTAAAAATAATAATTAATTAAGGCTTACAAAACTATAGTGGTTAAAAAGTTACATCTAAATTATTCTCTCCATTTTTTCTAAATATTTTCTCCAATTTTACTTTTAATTTGTTAAAAATACATAGATTATTTAATGGAACTTATCTTATTCTTTAAAATATATATATTAAAATAAAAAAATTTCATAACTTATTACGAGGGATGCATGTAACATCAATGGCGATATATTCATACTACAAGTAATTAATTAATTAATTTAAAATGTGTCCTTCCAAGATTAATAATACAATAAACATGGACACTAATGATCTAGATCTTAATCTTCTCCTAGTATTCTATATATCCATCAGACCAGAAACAAAATTAATCATTCGAACAGAATAAAAACAACCCAATAATTAACTTATTATAAGTTAAATGTTTTAGTCTGGCAACAAGTACACAATATATATTATTAACAAATTTACACTGCCCCGTTCGATCTCATATCGACGTCAATTCATTCACGTATAACAACAGTTTTATATAGCTAATGAAGTAAACTAAAACCACATTCTCAGCAACATCCATAATATAATTAAATCTATATATATATATATATATATCCCTACAAATCATCATACCTCAACGCGTAATCTTGAACCATTAACGACTCAGAATGAAGACCCAAAGCATCATCAAATCCATTACCAGTCCACCAATTCGAGCCATTGATGATCTCCTTCTCCCCGTACAAGTATTCCTCAGCGATCTGATGCCCTTCGTGTCCGAACGTTAAGGATGATGGACTGTTCATGCTGTTCTTGCAGTAGAGCAAGCTGTGGAGATCCGCTTGCAGATGACCTAAACCAGAGGAATCGAAGTTCGAGCTGGAAGGCGAGCTGATTAACCCTAGATGCGACGTCTGATCCTTTTCTACTTGCACAATATCGTTCGGCGATATCGTCATCATCATCCTGGACGAGGAAGCAGATCGATGGTGCATCGAACCGGCTAGGGTTTCGTCGGCGTGGTCCCGCGACGGCGGAGGGGGCGGCGGCGGCGGCGCGAGGGCTTGATTGGCCCTGGACAACAGCGGGTGGCACTTGGGCCACAGAGCGGGGTTGTGGTAGAAGGAGAAGGGATTAGTGGCGGTGCTGTAGAGGCCCTGGAGCTGCATGTGGAGCTGCATTCTCTCGAGAGCTGATGCGCTCAGGGTTTGGGAGTGCGCTTCGTCCTTGGCCCCGCAGTGGGAAGCAGCTGCGCCGCCGACCTCGACGTCTTCGGAGTGGAGGTGGAGACGGCGAGATTGGGACGAGGACGACGAGGAGGTGGAGTCTCTCGATCGCTTCCCCAGCAGTTTCTTCTTCAGCCTCGTGTTCCAGTAGTTCTTGATGTCGTTGTCGGTCCGGCCGGGTAATTGGGCGGCGATTATTGACCACCTAATCAGCACACACAAAGTTGGAGTTTTGGATGAGAGAGAGCAAGAAATTGATGTGATGAAGAGAAGAAATTGATCCCATGTGGAGTTCTCAGTAGTAATTGGATCTCCAAGAATAGAAAAGAAGGGCAGAATTAATATATAAGAGTAATATTAATTAAGGGGTTTACCTGCTCCCTATGCTTATGTATAAACTGCAGATGATTTGATCCTCTTCTTCAGTGAAGCCACCGTGCTTGATGTTTGGCCTTAAATAATTAAGCCATCTCAGTCTGCAGCTTTTGCCACACCTCTTCAATCCTGCAAAAATAAAAAGTAGAATAATTAAATTGTTTATTCTGAGATCTAAATATATGAATGGATTGACAAGAAAGATATTGTTTTCATCTCCTTGGCTAGGTTTTATTTTGTGATCTATATATGTATTCTTCTTAACTAGATTAGATTACTGCATGCAAAAAAACTTACAGAAATATAAGGATTATATACATAAATTATAGGGTGTTCAGGCTTGAAATCTGCATAGATGTACATGATAATTATTTTTCTTTAAAACTTTTAAGAGTTTAAAAGCTACAGATACTTCTCCAAGGCAGATACATATAAGTGAGCCGTATATAGATCTATAAATCCAGATATGTATGGGATGAATCTTTTCCTATATCTATGTAAGAAATCCATCAAATTAAGTCCAGCTGGGAGAAAACCCTAGAAATCCAAGGGTTAATAGCATATGAGATGTGGGAGAAGAAGAAGAAGAAGTATTATGTTGCTAACTGACCGATCTTATGAGGCAGGGCAATCCAGTTGCCACCGGTTCCATGCTCTTCGATATAAGCCTTGAGTTTAGCATCTTCCTCGGCCGACCATGGCCCCTTCTTCACGCTTGCCTTGTCGCAGCACGGTGCTCTCCCCATCTCGCTTCACCTCTCTCTCTTTCTCCTTCCCTTCCCTGGAGCTCAGTCGAGTGGATACTGGAGACAACAAGGGATGGTGTGAGGTCAATTAAGCTTTATAGGAAGACAGCAGGCGAGCGAGATTAAAATTTTTGATGTTTTAATTGCTGTCTACGACAAAGCTGCTGCAATGCTCAAACTATAGAATTAGGGTTTCTTCTTTTCTTTTCCTTTTTCCTTTTCCTTTTTAAATATTAGTCACTTCCTCCTCCTCCTTCCTTCCACCACCTTTAAAATACTAGTTAAGTTTATTAGTTTCCAGATATCAAATCTTGAGAGGTTGACAAAGTCCACCAGCCTCCTCATTCCATGAGAATATCCAGCACACATTTTTACGGAAAGTAAGTCATAAGTCAGCATGCAATGCATGCAAGGGTTGAACGGAGAACACACATCGTGCCTGGTCTTTGTATTAACTATGAGATTGGGATAAATGGAGTTGGATGCATTAAGGCTTTTTTGCTCTTTTTCTTTGGTTTAAATAGAAGTTTTTAGTCAAGTGTTTATTATAGAGTTTTGCTTATTATATGTTATCAGTAAATTGTTCAAGTTAATTCACAATGAACTCCGACAACCCTATGAAACAATAATTAACTTATGGCCCCTAAGTTTCTTTGTTCAACCACTTTTTGAAACTAACACAAAGTGCACCATGCATGTCCTTATTCACCTTCAAAGAAATTTAACACACTACCAGCCTCCATGATACGCCTGCCTCATCCAACATCATATATACACTCTCATTCTACATATCATAGCATATACTATAAAGACAATAAGTATAAGAGATCCACCTGTATCTGCTACGAAGACTAGTTTATGATGAATGTGAAAGAAAGGACTGACTAAAAAAAGTGTCACTGCGTTATCTCTCGCAATGAAATTTAGTTTATTGTGCAAGGACAAAAAATAGTTAATGCTCCAGAGATTAACAATGAGGAGTAGGAGGAGGATTAGCCTCTCTTTCATGGGCATGGAAGTGGTCATCAATTCGAGAGAAGAAGAAGAAGAAGGTATGGAGAAGAAGAAGAAGAAGGTGGACTTTGGGATTGCCATAAGCATAGCAAAGATAATGATTAATTATTAGAAGGATTAATGAAATGATCAGAAGAGGGGAGGGGCGGGATCAGTAACAAACACTTGCCCCAAAAGCAGCCCTCGTTGCCCTAATGATAGACTTAGTTATGCATAAAAAATGGGGAGCATGGAAGATTTAAAAGGAGGAAATCTGGGTGAAGTTTCCCTTGTCCTGGCCCTGGAGTTGGAATCTCATGGGGGGAATGGCATCAGCTTGCAGAGAGATTGAGAAAAAGGAGGCCGAGGAGATAAGCACAAATGGGGAGGGAAAAGAGGAGGAAAGCATTGGGGGAATCAAGTCTAGCTTTGATCCATGTCATTGGATTTTAGCATCAAGAATATAATATATATACACAGAGAGAGAGAAGAGTTGCTGGCTGATGGTTGTTTTGGATGATTAGATAATTGATTTCTACTACGGTACAAGGTAGATACTTCCATCACTACCATTTTTTTTCCCCTATCCTACATTCTGTATTTTATTAAATTTCAAAATATTTCATTTTAGTTTATCCAGTTCCTCCATTATATTAGAAGAAGAATACTTTGAGTATCTAACCTTTATCTCTGTCATTAAATCCGAAATCTCAATACAAGTGATTTTTTCCTATACTTAATCAAAACTGTATTCTTATATTTCCCCTTCTCTCTTTTTTATGTCCTCCTACTTGAAGAAGCCAAACAAAGCTTTTGTTTCATTCCTCTCCTGAATGAAATGAACAGAAAAAATACTGATCTTCCAATTTATAGCCAATAATATATGGAGTTCAAAAGTCGTTCGACCTTCATGCAGTCGATGGATTAACTGGGTTTGACACTTGTCTAGATCGATTTAATTTAATTAAACAAGTAGTCGTCGTCGTCGTCGTCATTCCCTTCCTTCCTCTTGAAGCACCGTGTCTGTAAAACTATATAATCGTCAAACGCCCCAACGCTGTGAGTGACGACATCGTCTTTGATTAATATTTGTCCCACATCTCCATTACTGGCCTCTTCTTTAATCAAGTAAGAATGCCGTAAGGAAGGACATCTCAATGCAGGAAGGCAAACAGCTCTAGGGTTTGTTGTCATCCTTTTTGACCTACCTAGCAGTGGACTTTTTCTGCAGACAATTTAAAAGGTTCCCTTCTTCATTTGTTTATAGGGCAGGTTAAAACAAAAAAAGAAGCTATAAATAAGAGGTCAATTCAAGTATATAGCCACAGGATTTCAAATTAATGTTATCATCAAAGGAAGCTTGTTCCATTCATTATGTTTAGTATTAGACCTATGGTCAACTTAAAATCTCTCATAATAATTTTTATAAAATTTTTAGATGCTAAAGATTATATCCAAGGTGTTAAGTTTGACCAATTTGGAATTGAAAAAAAAGAAGAGAGTAATGATTGATTGTGCTGGTAGGTGATTAATCATTGCTTGTTCCTGGGTCAATGACTTAAAAAATAAAAGTCACACACACAAACACAATCTTCGAGCTCTGGTAGTAATCTCAAATGGAGTGAGTAGGAAGTCACTCACCTAAACAACTTCTTCTCTCCACGGATGTCAAAGAGGCATTTGCTTCAATGATGCTGGATATATAACTTGATTCTTTTTAATTCGGATAAGGTGGAGGTCAACAAAACTAGGGTTTTTGTTCAAGTGGCGTTGTTGTGCCGAACGTGCGGTGTAATTAAACTTTAGATTTGAGTTGAATCAGTTTGTGGGAGTGCTGTCTTTTCCTTGATGAGTTGAAGAATTTTAATAAAAGTGAGTGTTGAAGAGAGATATTTAAGGGAATGAGTGTGATGGTGGTGGTTTGTCTGTTCATGGAAGAAGGGAATCAATCAATCACATGAATGATAATAGTTTGGTGAGTGAAGGATTAAAGTAGATTGCTACTTTCAAAGATGATATATATAAATTGTTATCTTTTGCCTGTTTAATTGTAGCTTAATCTCATTGATGCGTTGCAGCATATAAAAAGTTTTTTTTTTGCGCAGGAAAATTGTTCGCTCGCAGTATGTAAATATATTATTTATAAAGAGAAAAAATTAAGTGCACGCCCGGTGGGACTCGAACCCACAATCGCCTGATTAGAAGTCAGACGCCTTATCCATTAGGCCACGGGCGCCTTGTTCCGATTGTTCAACTGTATCCTATATTACTTATTTTTTGTTCTTAATCTATAAGAGGATATATATTTATCACCCAAATCTGACTCACGCACTCAAGGTTTTCCTGAATTCTGCAGTATATATATTTCCAGAACCCCAAAGAAGAAGATGATTCTTGGAAGATACTTAAATGGGATGCAGCCGGCGGTTTAGTCTTCGATCGGTGTGAGCTCTACTCAGCGATCCTTCTCGGATTAAAAGCAAACCAACAACACAGCGCACACAGCAGCATCGACATCAATCAATGTATTAAACTAACTGCAGGTGTGCAGAAACACTTGGCTCGTTGGAGTTACAAGAAGATGATACAGTATTCTTTCAGGAGGAAGAGGAGGCAAACAATGAAAAAAAAACGCCAAATACGTCTCATCAACCGAGCTTAACTCTTTTTGACTGGGGATGATAGATGTAAAAAAATTTCATAAAAAGGTTTGAGATATATCAATTGGCAAAAATCTTCTCCCAAACCAATCAGCTGTTGTTCATCGACAGAGTATCAGCTAGTCGAAGAAGAAGAAGAAGGACGACTGCAGCTAGCCTTCATGGAGGTGGGACACATGAAGGAGTAGTAGTCTACCTCGGTCCAAAAGTTTATCACGTTTTTAAAATTTAGTGATCATTATGATTTTTGTTGCGAGGACATCGCTGCTCCTTTTGGTATGGGAAATCCATGATAAGGAACTCCTGACCATTATGATTTTGTACTATTTCCCCAATCAATTAGTCACATATGGCATAATTGTGCAGGAAAGAATCCATATGTTGCTGCAGAAAGGCAAACGATCGCTTATCTTTCGACTAATCCAGAATAGCAATCAGTCAGCTGCTCACTTGTATCAATCACTCAGTCCTCCATCTCTTCCCCCCCATATGCCGGCCATTAATATATATAAACCTGCGAATAATTTTTAATCAAAACTTACTTTTCCAAATTCTTGGAATTTAAAAGTGATATTAAACAATGAACTCTCAAACCCTCAAACTTACTTTAACCTGCGAATCTCTCTCTTTCTCTCTTCTCGGTCCCCCTTTCATATTCTTGTAATAATTTCATTACTTTTTTGTTTTTTTTTATAAAAAAAGAAGCTTATCTCTTTTTTTTACTTCAGAAAATAAAACTATACGATCTAATGTTATCACAAAAGAGTATAAATAAAATAAATATTTTTAGTATTCTAAGGGGGAATTAAAGACCAGTTTTTGACTAAATCCCCTTCTTATTAATCTTACAGTAGCTTATAAAATTATGCATTGGGTTCATTTTAATGTTTTTCCACCAAAAGAAACCTAGCAGCGTATGTAAATCAACCTCAACAATATTTCACAAATAAACTATGAGAAATATATACTATAAATTATCCAAACTAGAGAAAATTTTAAGATGTATTTTATAAGGATAAGGGTGGGAATTGGAGTCACAACCACTTCAGGTAAATATTTATTTAGTGGGTCATACATAGTTATTTTAGTAAATATAACCGATAGTAATATGGAAAGAGTGATATTAATTTATGCGGTTATTTTATGTGGTCAACAAATTATATGAATTTAAATGTGATATTAAACAATGGACAATATATATATACTCTCGAATGCATGCAAGAGTCTTTTATACATCTTAATTATATAAAAAAAAGATAGGCTTTTAATACATGGATTGATGGATGGGCCACGCCGTGAGAGTGAAGCATTTAATCTTGTGGAAGAGAAAAAAAATTGAGGGAAATTTTCTCGATTAGTTAATTACCAGAAGCTTCCTCAGATGCTTTTGAAAATTTATTATATATCCCGAATCATACGATGATGTAGTTAAGAATTCGACGGCACTTTCGATCCTTAAATTCCCCTCCCCCGAAAAAACAATCGGGAATTGTATTGAAGCAACAATTTTAACAGAATCCCACTTGCCGTGGGAATTTAAAGCTGTGCACAGAAATAGAGCGAGAAGGGGGGGACGACATCATCTTGTCCTCCTCCTGGTATCGGTGCCCTTGGCTTAAATAATTAGAGAGAGCAAGTTGCAGGGTAACCAGGTGGCACAAGTCGTGCTGCAGCCACGGGATCAGACATGATGACTTAGGTTTAGATTTTATGGGATCTGAGGAAGGGAATCCTCCTCAGCCGTCCCATCTGTATGGGAGCGAGTGAGGTATCCAGATGATATCTAAATATAATGCACTCAATATGTGTCGAGATTCTTTATCTATTGGTTTCCTTCCTAGCTAATAATTCAAAGAAGAAGAAGAAGAAGAAGAAGAGGGACGGAGCAGATGATATCTATCTCCGGTAGTATCTAAGACAGAGAGGACGGAATTAAAGAGAAATAAAGATGTATATAATTTAACTCCGCACACGATCAATAATACTCGAGCAATTTGAATGAATCTTGCTATCTACAATTTGAGGGACAAGTCAAGCTCCTCGCCGGCCTTGCCCTCGTCCTCCAAGAAAAAGTAGACGCCCCTCCGTTTCCACTCTCCCGCCGGAGGCGGAGGCGGAGGCGGAGGCTCCAACTTACCCGGAGGCCCGACGGCGAGGCAGGAATCCACGACCCGCAGGCCGGCACCGTGACCCGAAGCGTCGGGGCGAGCGGCCGCCGCGGCGGCCACGGACAGCTCTCGCCGGCGTTTGGCGAGGCTCCGCTCCAGCTTGTGGGCGTTCTGGTGGCCGCCCAGCGCCTGCGAGCTGACGAACGTCCGCTTGCAGTAATGGCAGGAGAAGACCCGCGGCGGGTCGGGCGGCGACATCGGCTCGAGGCCGAGCTCCAGGTTAAGCTCGTCCATCTCTTGCTCCATATATGAATAGTACGACGACGACGATGAGGAGGAGGAGGAGGAGGAGGGAGGGAGGAGAAGAGATTAGTTACCGGGGAGCAGGAGGGTTTTGTTATTTAATCATCATCTGCGGTCGATTACTTGGAATAGCGAGGACGGTACGTGGGGCAACCGGAATCACTACAATAATTTTACTTGAAATTGCAGGAATAGAAGGAAGGGGGGGCAAAGGAAAAAACGAAGCAAATCGCAGTGTGTCATCTTCCTCCTGATGCTTCCATCGCTCGGTCCCCTCGTCATCTCTCGGTCCCCTACTCTCCCTCTCTTTTAATCTCTCTGTCTCTCTTTGGGCGTTCATATACCCACATAGGGAATCTGAACTCGATCAAAGAAGAGGGAGGGAAGCGCATGTGATTAAAATGCCTATTAAAAAATAAAAAAATTTGGGAGAGACCAAAATCCTTCACTGCATTCACCCATCTTTTGCCCAGACGTAGACCGATCCCATCTCTACCTTTTCATTCGATCTCTTCCGTCTAGGGTTCCTTACCTCTTCAACTGCATGCACGACGACAGTATTTCAATACAAGACAATTTTGAAACTCTTGATGTTTCGTGAGAGCCTGCGTCTGTATATACATACGCAGACAGGAGGTGTTTTACATCCGAGGATTTTTTTTTTCCTCCTCCCCTTAAGAAACGCATGTGAGCTCGACAAAGTTAAATCGTTCACCGCGGTACCGGGGACCAGATATATATATATATACTCACGCAGCGTGCATCACAATAATTAGGGGCACAACCGGCAGGCCCATCCATCTGACGTACGCGTCTATATATATATATGTATGGATAGATGGATAGCCAGCTGGGAATTAAGCTCGTGCCTGAAACGAAGGGCCCCCCGATGTCGACACGCAGATGTCCATTATCTAACCATCGAAAACGATCGGTGATTAATCATTTAATCAGAAAAAAAAAAATGCAGCGAGTCGCTCTCGCCCTCCCCGCCGTCCGTATATCCTACCGGATTCGTTTCGCTAAAATCAAACGAATAATCTCATTTCCTCTTAACGAACTCATATACTTTTTCTAATTATCTGTCCAAGTATATACCTACGGCATGCATGTATGCATGCGGCAACAGCGGCCATTACTTATGGTTATGAAAAAGTAATATAATCTAAAGGAGGAAAAAAGTCACATGGATGGATGGAATTGACCCCAGCGACGAGCTGGAGCACCGCCTCGCAACGTGGCGCGCTCTGCATGATTGTTTTCCTGTGGTCGGCTAAAAGCGACGGTTTAATGCGCGCCGACGTTGGCATCACCCAATCCCAATCCATCCCATCCAAATGATTGCCTCTTTCCGGCCGGCCAAGTGAAGTAATAAAAAGGGAGCACCTCGGGCTTTATTTGGGCTTCCTGCGTGATCTAAGCCGCGGCGACCTGGGCCGGGCCAATTAACTCGATGCACGCGCGAACCCGGGCGGGGCGTTGACCCGGATTTCAAAACCTGCCGACGTCGTCGAGACCCCACGCGTCGGACTCGGACCTGGAAAGAAAGGCCATCCGACGGCGGGCTCCGACGAGACCACATGCTCCGCGCGTGAAGCGAACGCGGGAGGCGAGACCCGCCAGAATTCGACGCCAAATCCACGGCGCCGGACGCGACGCTTCACGTGGGTCGGGCGGGGATGGCCCGCCCTCCGTCTCACACCTCGGCCACGTGAAAAAGGTACTGCGCCCGAGAAGGCCTCGCTCGTGGATCCCATCGATGTGGCCGCCGCCGATTGGCGGTCGACGTCTCGATCGATTAGATCGATGACCGCGTAGCATAATTATGCATACCGTCGTGGTTGAAACTGACGCGGTCGATTTAAAGTTTGTAGAGCATAATTTATACCTGTTGTACCCGACTGTTCTAAAATATCACAGCGTGGTCGGAACACGACCGATTACTTCCAAAACTCAACCATCCACCAGCCCCTTTTTTTATAATTTTTTTTTGAGGGGGGCCAGCTGATAATGTGTGTGCAGAGGTATTCATAACTAAACCTGACACGTCCACGTGGGCTAGGAATTTGGGGAAATGGATTCCGGGAGGAGGAAGCGCGCAAGGAAAACAGAGGCAGGTGGGAAGGCAGAGGCTTTGGATTCCTCTCTCTGCTCCTCTCTGTCGGTTAAAAAAATGATGCTAACGACGGAGCATTCCGAGAATTAACCTCTCTTCCTCCCTCTCTCGACACATGCACCGCACTTAACCCCCTCACTTCATCGGTATGCTGCGAATGCAGGTATATGTGCTCTCCTCTCCTCTGCGGTATGTTTAATTAATCGACTCGTGGTCCATCATCCTATCTTTTCTATCTCTGTATCCCCTTTACACACGAACGATCGATCTATGATGAGATAAGAATCTACGCACACGCAGCAGCGTTGACCTCGGAAGCAACTTTTTTAAACGTCCCATCCGTGGCGAGGAAGGAAAACACTTGCGCTTAATTAGATCTTCTCCTGAAGATTAAATTCGAGGGATAAAGATAAAGACAGCGTCTGTATAGTAGGGTCAGATATTTTGGAACCGATACGAATACATCGAGATTGAAATCGGTATGAAAAGGACAGCATTTCCAGAGAGGTACGTGGAAAGAAACAGGGATAGGTGGACGTAAGACGTAATTAATTTCTGGATCAGATCTTTTCTCCCTCGGGAGATCGATTAATTGAATAAATTATAGTTCGTTAGTTGATTGATTGATCGAAAGCGCTCCCCTGCTTATCCCCAGGTATATAAACTCCGCATCCTTCCTCCTCCCCGCAGTTCAATTCCCGCACGCAGACGCAAAAAAGGGAGTTTGAGAAACCGACGGCTCCATACATGTCGGGGGTGTGGGTGTTCAAGAACGGCGTGCTGCGGCGGGTGGGGAACCCGGGAGGAGGAGGAGGCAGCAGCGGTGGCGCGGGGGCGGGGGAGCAGCAGCACGCCGGGGGGAGCTTGAGGCGGAAGGTGCTGATCCACCTGCCGACGGGGGAGGCGATAGCGTCGCACGAGATGCTGGAGAGCCGGCTGAAGGAGCTGGGGTGGGAGCACTACCCGAGCACGCCGGAGCTGATCCAGTACCACAAGCGCTCGTCGGTGCACCTCATCTCGGTGCCCAGGGACTTCGCCCGCTTCACGTCCGTCCACATGTATGACATTGTCGTCAAGTGCCGGAACGTCTTCGAGGTGCGCGACGCATGATTGATTGGTTACCTGTAAAACTTGTGCTATATATAAATATATACATATATATATCTACACATATCCATTATACCTACAGACTTCAGTGGGAGAGAAAGAGTGAGGGGTATGTGAGATAGATGGCTGTATTATATATAGAATAAGGGCGATTTGTGCATGGCTGTTGAGTACGTACGCATAGTGCTCGCCGCTGGTTTACTAAAGTATAAGTTGGTTCTCTGTACAAATTGAGGCTCCAGGGGTGACGATGTCTTCTGGGGGGGTGCTGTTAAGTGTATCAAAGGCGGCATTATTCTGCACGGTTGATGCAGGTCGCCGTTGGTTTAATTCTTTGTAAATTAATTAAGGGTATTGTCTTATGCGTTTTGCTTGTGGAGATCGACTAAAACTGGCCCTCTTTTTTTTTTTTTTTTTATGCTCCTGTCTTTCTGCTTCATTTAATTTTTTTGTTCTCTCCATAAGGTGCAGTATGTATCCCTTAAAAGTTAACTAGCCGAGGAATCTGAGATAACATATGTATATATATAAGCATAAAAATTGGAGGATATATATAAGCATTATGTGATCGAGCACCAGTACACTAAACAACAGGGCAAGTCACCTCCATATTCTGGAACCATGTGTTTTTTGTCAGCCTGGAAGAGACAAAGATCCATGTAATGGAGAGGGATCTCATGCTCCGATTAGCTAGCCAGAGAAATAATTGATTTCCCAGCAACGGTTGATTAATGTTCCTTCGATCTTGGCGTTGTTTATCAATCCCGCGAGCCATAAATTGATAGCTTTTTTTTCTTTCTAAAACAGAGGGGAGGTTTTGTTTTCTTAATCTTCGTACGCGCATCAGATGTTTCTCATAGACAGATAATTAAGATCTCTAATGTACATACTTCCTGGTCAGTACCTTCCTTGGATTCATGCAGATATTTAGCAATGCATGGCGCTCCACATCCAGTAAAAATCCAACAAGAGAAGGAAGACGTCGACAATTTAATTATACTCGCACACCTCGACCCCTGCAATCCCTGCCGAGCCGCGCGAGCCAGCGGAGTTCGAGTGAGACGGATCCCGCCACTCCTGCCCCCCACGCGTCGATATCCCGCCCCCTTCTTCCTTCTTCCCCACCCCCTGCGGCGAGGAAGAAGCCGTCGAATTAGCCGCCAAAAGCTTTTAAAATATTCCTGGCCCTGCCGTTTTCCTAGGATCTGCAGTTGTCGTCGTCGTCGCCGCCGCTTAATTTGAGCAGCAGCCCGCATCCCGCTGCACAGATTCATGCACCGGCATCAGCTCTGCCGGCGTTGGGACTTGGAACTTGTAATTAACGCACGCAGGGGTTGGAAAATTGATGCCTAACCCGAGCCGGCGCCGGCGGTCGACAACGCACGCATGCTGACGAACCCGTGGTTGGACTGAACGCCAGAAGATGCAACTTGAAGGCGATCACCACCGGCTGTTGGTTTGGCATTTCTGCACACGCACGCACGATCTACCTAGCTATCTCAGACGTCAATATATACAGTAGAAGTCTCCAGAAGGGGGATGAGGAGGAAGGCGGCTTGCCCGATCGACCAAATGCCTGTCGGGAAGTGAGTGAGGCGAGGGGGGTAGGTGGCTGTCTCTTATTCGGTGCAAAGTGAGGCGATCTGTGTCCGTAAAGATGAACGCCCCACCCCCCGGCCCTTCGCCTCTTCTTGACCACCACCCTACTGCGTCGGTTCTGCCTGCAGCGTTAGCCTTGGAACTTGCAACTTGTAGTCGCCTACGTGCATGGAATTGAATAATGAATACATCAAAATGGCGGTTGCTGTGTGTTCATACAGGCATCTCATGCTCACTCCAGAACTGGTTTCCTCGTTCCTAGATATATGTATATATCTTTTCTTTTATCTACTATCTCAGCAGGAACACTTATTTTGACTGAGTCTCACAAGGCGATGGTCCACGCTTTAATTTAATGGAATTAATGTTTATGTTGCTTTTGTGGACCCAACGATCCTCAGACTAGTAAATGGAGAGAAAATAAAGTCAAACAAAGGAGAAGTTATGTGGTTGAGCTTTTGTTCAAATAAGCCTGCCAGTATTATTGCTTAGAAAATTAAACGAAGCTAACACCGATGTCAATTTCATCTCAATTTTCAAATTTAATTGCATTTTTTTCTTCTTCCGTAGAGTTGAAAGTATAGGAGCCACTCGCTTAAATTCATGTGGAAAATATATTGAGAAAAGTGCAGCAGGCAATTTGGAAGAAGAAGAGAAGAGAGCAGAAAGAAGCAGCATCATCGATCAAAAGGGTTTTGGGAGGAAAGCAAAAGGTGGTAAATTTCATCTCTGATCGTTCATATGAAATTCCATTTGCTAATTCCTTTGGCTTCTGTGCCCGCCTGCCCTTTCACTGGCTGCTTTCTTCTTTCTTTGTACTGATCTTTTAGTTGTTGTATCCTCTGTCCATGAGAAGGACTTACTCTAGGTTATCCTTTTAGAGAAAACTAATTTAGAGGACCCTGGTATATTTACATGCTAACATGTATTCGGAACCAAAAGAAGGATCAAGAGTAAAAGATTTCATCCTATTAAATGGAAGAAGAGAAACATAAGGAGGAAACGAAGATGGAGTAACATGTATTCAATTGTTTACTTTTTTATTTTTTCATATTCTTCATCTCCTCCCCAAATTTCTTCTCCAGAGTTTGTTTTGCCAAGTAAAAGGTTAAGCTTGTTCTTCAAGTAAACTTCAAATTCTCCTGTGTTTACAGATAAAATCAAGCATCCCGATGTCGAATGGCTTGTCTTCTGGTATTGTTGCCGTCATTATCAGTAAGCAAACTGGATATATATATATATTATATTCTGCAAATCCTTCTGTCATATTTTTTCTGGTTTTTTTCTAAAGGAAAAGAAAGCAAGTTTTGTGGAAATGTTGCCCTGCTTTTATTATATGAGGAAACATGTACACTGTATAATCCGGTTACTTCCTAAACATTGATCTCTTATTCATTAACCAGCAAAAGAATGACACTATGCAAAAATACTATCGATACAACAGGATATTTTCAGCTGAGTCGAATCTTCTACAGTTGCCCTATTCCTCCATTCCTGAATAATTTGTTAAGTCGGCCAGTTTTTTCACCTTTGAACACATTCCAATTGCGTGCCATCCATATATACTTCATAATGAGAGCTGGATACATGTAAACCACGACGTCCTCTTCTTCCATCAAGTTTGCCCTGGGCAACCGGTGAATAACTTTTTCAATCGTAAAAGGCATCACCCTGCCGTATTCAGTCCCCCATATCCTCATCCAAGTTATTTCTGACGCTGCACATTTCACTATTCACCATCACATGCCCAATTGTTTCGTCCTCCTGCCCTCGGAGTGTTTCCAATCCCCTTTTTGTTTAACCGTTCGAGTGTTTTTTTTTTTGCTTTCTCAGCTGGTGTATCTTTTTCTTTTTCTGATGTCACAGCCTCAGTGGTGGTCGCCGGCGTAGTTACGATAGTAATCTTCATTTTGATCTTGAGATTCCTCCGGAAAACCAGAATGAGATCGACCAATTCTTCATCGGTAGAGGCACAGACTTCTTCTTTCAGTAACGATGCAGTGATCGAGATAGAGCCGATCGAGAGATTCATCAATGACATCCTCAAAGAGAAGCCCATGAGATTTACCCCCCAAAACCTGCTAGATTTCACCAGAAACTACGCCGAGAAGCTGGGCTCGGGAGGATATGGCGTCGTGTACAAAGGGCAGTTCCCTAATGGCGTTCAGATTGCAGTGAAGGTCCTCAAGAAAACATCAGGGGAGAGAGCCGAGCAGCAGTTCATGGCGGAAGTCTGCACCACGATCAGAACCTACCACATCAACCTCGTCAAGCTCTACGGCTTCTGCTTCGAGGGTTCGGTGAAGGCGCTCGTCTACGAGTACATGGAAAAGGGATCGCTGGACGAGTACTTGTACTCGCAGGCGCCGACGCAGCTGGAGTGGGCAAAGCTGCACGAGATTGCGACCGGGGCGGCGAAGGGGATCAGATACCTGCACGAGGAATGCCAGCAGATGATTGTGCACTACGACATAAAGCCGGCGAATGTGCTCCTCACGGCGGACTTCTGCCCCAAGGTCGCCGACTTCGGGCTGGCGCTGCTGTGCGACAGGAAGAAGTCCTCCCAGGGAGAAGAAGCCATGGGAGTGAGGGGGACGCCCGGCTTCGCCGCGCCCGAGATGTGGAGCTCGGAGCTGATCACCAGGTACGAGAAGTGCGACGTGTACAGCTTCGGGATGCTGCTGTTTGAGATACTGGGGAGGAGGAAGAACCTTGACTTCAAGCAGAGTGATGAGAGCAAGGAGTGGTTTCCCGAGTGGGTGTGGGGGAAGTACGAGCAGGGAGAATTGGAGAGGGTCATGTCGCTGTGCGGGATTGAGAGAAAGGACAGGGAGAAGGCGGAGAGGATGTGTCAGGTGGCATTGTGGTGCATTCAGTATCAGCCGGATGCGAGGCCTTCGATGACTGGTGTTGTGAGGATGTTGGAGGGGGAGCAGCAAATTGTTCCTCCTGTCAACCCATTCCTGTACATAAGATCATCTGAAGGATCAAGCTCAAATGTGGTGAGCAGCACAACATATACAAGCAGCACTGCAAATGCTACGGATAGCAGTGAAGTAAGGAGTGCATGAAATTAATTTATCTTGAATCGATCATCTTGAAGATTTCATCAGATTTTGGTTGGTATTATTAGTAACTTTCAGAGAAGATAGGCTTTGTGCATTATACTAAGCTAATCTCAAGTCAAAGCAAGTTCATCCTTACGCATCCATGTGTTTTCTTTAGTAGTATTTACTCAAAAGATATGCCATAATTTACATCTGAGTCAACCAATTAGACCGCACTAAATGCAAGAAGTTGGATCCTGTTCCATCCACGTGACCTCTCATGAACGACTTGTAATCCACAGATATGTTTAAAAGTCAAATAACTTAATTAGCCAACTTGCTCAGAAGGAGAAATTAATCTCTTCCGGAGCCAATGCTCACCTCTACTTTTCCAGAACGTGATCAAGTGGTAGAAAACAACACTCACCGTACGTGTCAGTGTTCCTTAATGAAGAAAAGTCAAAAGGCCAACATGACTCTTGAATATTATTCTTTTGACAGATCTATCAAGGAAAAAAAAAACAGGACAGGGTCGGGCATCCGTTTATAATACTCGGGGTTCGTCGAGTACTCTAATCCTTGGAAACAATAAACCTATCAATATGATGAAACGGAGTGTGGATTTATTAAAATTTAACTTTATACATAGGCGGTTTAAGGAAAAAAAAGGGGGAAAGATTACATTTTTCTGAGGTAAAAGGGGATGGACAGTGGCCCCATAAATGCTAATTAATTATAAGAGAGAAGTACTACGGACGTACAAGATCTCTTCGGAAAAAAAAGAAGGGACATGGAAGTACCAGTTGAGACGCAGCTGTCAGAAGGACGGACCTGTCTCTGTCTTCCAAGTTCCAACTATCTTAGGCAAGGACCACCATTAATCCTGTTGAGTACTGCATCAAGAAAATTACTGATGCCGGTCTCCATGAGCTTCTGCACCAGCATACGCATCTCTAAGAAAGAAGGAGAAGAGCAATCAGGGAAAGATAAGCCTTTGCTGGATTGAACATTAGAGGTAAGCGTTTCTTTTCTCTTCGTTGCTATTGCTCTAAGAGATTCATCCGTGTTTCACCAATTGAGAGTTGGATTTCTATTTGCTATCTGATGGTCAATTAGGGATCGAAAGGATTTAGGAAACAATAATTCTTATTTTTCATCTTTCTCATTGGAGACAAGTAGAACAAGAACATGAGAACAGAACCTGGAACCAATTTCATAATATTGATGTGAAAGATAAAAGAACAACCGAAGAGCTTAGATCACAGTACTAAATCCTTGTTCTTAATTACATCTCTGAATCTCTCAGATCACTAAACTATTTCGAGGTTCATTAACTGGTAGGGGCATACAATTAAGTTCATCAGCGTGTCATCCTTATTATGCTTAACATCTTTCCTACTTGCCCCTGATTATTCCTTTTTCTACTAGTTATCCAAAAGAAATCATATTATTTCTACCGTATAATTTCCACGGCATATTGTAAAAAATCCAATCAGAATATCATTCTAAACAAAATAAAAGGTACAATTTTACTAGTTTTATGCAATTCCAGAAGAGATCTGTTTGTTCATTTGATTTCACATGCATAGACATGATTCTAAATTCCTTGTATCAGTAACTTTCCCTCCCTTTTCATTCTATCCGCCCTAAAAAACTACAAAAGAAGCCTGAAGTTTTCTCATAGCTATGTCAGAAAGTTGAACAGATCACTAATCACTAGATAACAAGAGCATGAGCTTGGAGGCACTACAAAACACTAAAGAAAACAAAACAGGATAATTTGTTAATACATACCTCTCCTATATCCCATATACTTTTATCTTGTCAGATGTCAAGTTCGGACACCTCAAGCTTCACCAAAGGGTCTTCTGCTGCAACCGTTATTACCACCAGTAAGTCTTCTTACTCTTGATGCCAACCTTCCCACGTTGAAGACATTCACCTTATTCATATTGTTCATATTCTTTCAGCTGGGATAATTGCAGGAAGTGCAGTACTCATTGTCATAACTATTTTGATCATTAAATATCTTCAGAAAGCCAAAAGACAGTCAGTTTCCGCAGAGGAGCAATTAACCATTCCCGGTGCAAGTTCTTCACATTCCTCAAACTTGAGAAGGGAATTGCGTAGAGAGCCTCTACAAATTCCTTAAAGACACTGACAACGAAAAGCACGAGAGATTTACTCAAATCTCGGCATTTCATTCACTTCGCAGAGAAACTTGGTTCAGGTGGATTTGAAGTAGTCTGCAAAGATCAATATTCCAATGGAATGAAGTTGGTGATCAAGGTCCTCCATGGAACTACCTCAGATAAGAGAACAGAGAGGCATTCATAGCAGAAATCAGCATCATTAGCAAAGCCGATCACACAAACCTGGTCAACCTCATTGTGTTCTGCTTTCAGAAAACAGTGAAAGCCTTAAGTGTACGAGTAGTAGTACATGGAGAACGGATCACTTCCACACGACTTTTCGGCAAGAGTTCCAACAGAATAGAATAGGGAAAGTTTCAACAGATTGCAATTGGAACAGCCAAGGGAATCGGATACCTGCACGAGGAATGCCACCAGAATATTTTTCACCACGACATAAAGCCTGCGAATATACTTTTGATGAAAACTTCAACCCAAAGGTGGCTGCTGGCCTTGGATTGGCGAAACTATGTGCCAGAGAGAACACTGGTGTCACACTGACAGGAGCCATCGGAACTCCAAGATATGCTGCTCCAGAGCTATTAATTCCATTGCCTGTGACACATAAATGTGATGTGTATAGCTTCGCGATTGCTTGTTTGAGATATTGGGGATGAGGAGGAACCTTGATTTCCGGAGAGGGGACAGCAAGGAGCAAATGGACCTGACACAAGTTTCAACAAGGAGAACTGGATAGTGTGATATCTGACTCCGGAGTTGAGTCAAAGTATAAAGATAAAGCCAGTGTAATGTGCAAAGTAGCATGGCTGTGAGTTCAGTATTACCCAGAAACCAGGCTTTTCAGGAAGAGTGCAGTGAGGATGCTAGAGGAGGAAGTGGAAATCAGCATGTCTTCTGACCCATTTTATTACATATATTCACATGTTTGAAGTCAAAACTCCGGAGTATTAGCACGGTGGAAAATTAAAATACAAACAGCACAGGAATGACAAATGTCAATAGTGACAGACCTTCATGTTTTCTTGTCTTCTGTTTTCACTTAAGGCGTTAGAAGTGTTTTCATATATATAAACACCCTAGTTCTCATCAATTAGGTTATGATATACAGGATTAAACAGTACAGACTTCTATATAAATATCCTTCCAACTAAAAACCATCTCTGTCCATTCACTTATCCAGATTTTGCACTGTATTTAATATCATCAACGCCTCCTGAAAAACCCTTTCAAGAACACCAAAAAAAGGTAGTACATATGTTAGATATTAGGAACCACTAATTCACCATGTTCGTTTCTGTAGCAGACCTGTATGATTGCCAAACCCTTGTCGTCAAAAGAGCAGCCTTTTTTTTTTTTTTTAATCATTCATGCAGCTAGTCGAAAATGATAAAATCAAATAAAATTCTACTTTGCTGCACAAAGAATTCGGATTATTACTAGATCATCAAAACACTGAAAAAATACAGATATTTGCTAACAGAATTTCAATGATAAAATACAGAACCATTGCATTAATTTGTTACGTGGATAATGATAGCTTTTTTTTATGTAATTAGCCATCATGGCGAGCATTTGATCCCTAGGAAAATAAAAATATCATTGACATTAAAAAAAAAATTCATGTAGTCCTTCATACAGAAAATTGTGTTGCTTCCTGCCACTTGATTAAAATTATGTTGCTTCCTCCTACTCGACCATACATAGTAGTTGGTCTAGGCAAATGCTAACACCATCATGTTGAAATTAATAGAAAACAAATCACATAAACACTTGAAACAAACAAAAGTAGAAAAATCTATCAGTAGAAAATAAGATAACACACTTCCTTTCCTCGAAAAAAGATAGCACACTTCATTTACTCGAAAAAAGATAACACACTTCCGCTTATTGCTTGCCATGGGTTATTGTAAAAGCGTTCGGAGACCATTTTGATGACTGGTCTACAGGAAAATGAGCAAAAAAGCCTAACAGGTGAAGTTTTATGATGGTTACACTCCGCCGCTTATAAACATAAGCCTCTATTATTCCACCCCATACTTGTAATCAGCATATCGACATCATAATATAGAAACGATCATTGACAGAGGCATTCATACATCAAAAATATCCTCAGTTATATACAAGGTATTTGATGGTGAAGAGCAAACAACAACAGAAAACAGGTATCTGGGTAAACAACGACAGAAGAAAATTGGCGATGCACTTATTTGTATTCTATCAAATGGCTTGCGCTTTGCCAGCAATATGCTTTGACTTGCCGCTTTGACTAAATTCCTTCTCCTGCAGTATTGGAAAAAAAAAGTGGACAGTAAACTTTCGTTCTCAAGTTCACTCTATCAGTCAAACACAATCCAGACGATGAAATTGAGATGAGATCGAAAAAACAGATGGGAATTGCTAATCCATTTGGAAAGGAATAAAGCATGACAGCTGACATGTCAGTCTCTTCTATTTTCACTAGTCTGCTTATGCAATAAACATGGCAAAATCTACCATGTAAGAGAAAGATGTCCATAACTTCATCTTCGGAACATGTTGGTTATTGCATCTTTGCTCAGAATTATTTAACGAAGTTGAATTAGATAAATCCAGCATATTCGGCAGTAGATAAACAAAAAATTCAGCATCGAACAAATTAAGCAATCTCAATATCAGATGAATTAAAGAACGTCACCGACCCTTCCGTTGCGATCGTAGTAATCATTCAGTGCGTACTGATACTTTGATCGGTTCAACCCAAACCAGTCCGCCAAGTACTCATCCAGGCTTGCATGCGCTAGAAACCATTACCAAAATAGATGAAAAGCCCTGAATACGAAAGAGAATCCCAGTTGGCAACTAAAATGGCAGGAAAGCTACCATCTTGAAATTTGGAAATGGCGTCCCAGAAAAACCCGAGCACGGACGGCGACGAACTTAACGCCGGTTTCTCCAATTGCAAGGGCGGCACCTGCACCGGCGGAGGCGTCGAAGGCGACGAAGGGGCAGCCTTTTCCAGAGAAGGCGGCACCTTTCCAGTCGCGGACTCGGAGGAAGTAGGAGCGTGCGCGGGGGTTATGAAGACGGTGTACCGGCCGACCTTGCCGATCAGCGGCGGGGGCAGGGCCTCTCGTGGTGGCGCGGCGGCCATGGCAGAGGAGGAGGAAATCTGAAGGTCTGGGGGTTAGGGTGGAGGAGCTAAGGACTCAGGGAAAGGAGGAGGAGAGAAAGGCATCGGCATAGATGGAGTAAAAAGGCGCTCAATCTTTCGAAACGGCATCAGATTCTTCGCTCGCTCCCTTTTTTTTCGCCTCCTTTTCCAATCTCTTCCTCCCGATAGCGTGCCGAGCAGAGACGATACCACTTCTCTTCTTTTCCTTTCCTCACTCGTCCACGAAAACTACTGAATTGGAATTGAGCAAAATGACGTAAATAACACTGAGGTAAGTTGTCTTCGCTGCGGAGATTTCGGTAAATATGCCAACTCAAGAGGGCAAATCAGTAAAGTGGTCACCAATCTTGTCGCCAGACGGGATGCCATCGGTAATCAAAATAGAATCCAACGGCTATCCTCTTTTTGTCCTTTAAAAATCTGCATTGCCGACCATTCGATTTATATATATATATATATTACGGCCCGAAGTAAAATGGCAAGAAATCAAATAGCCCATTATTACTTTGGGCTATAATATATATATATAAATATCAGTCAGTAAATGCCGGGGTATTTAATTTAATTTGGATTTATTTAGGAGCAGACATGCAGTGCACGCATGTTAAGCTTTTATGCATCCGTAAGGCCAAAATTGACGCTTTGTAAATATATAATTAATTTTTGATAAGATATATATATATATATATATATATATATAGATGGAGTAGTATATATTTATCAAGCTGCGTGACATCACCAGTTTCACTTATTTTATAGCTAGCAGAGCTAACGATGGGAATTAATTCATCAAGTAGTTTGGCTCCACTTTTGGTGCGTATTTGGTAGATAATTAGTATTATTATACACACATCAGGAAGACGCATGCATGCACGTCATTCGCAGATGAATACGTTACAATTATTTTTTTCTCGTAGAGGAACGAAAAAAAAGGGCGCGCATGCATGAAAAGAACTGTCGCGGGACGACGACGTAAACGTGCATGCGGTTGCAGGATTTATCAATTCGTATTTACCGAGCAGTGTGTCGGTCAAATTATACGACCGGATTTTTCACTTCTTCTTCTTTTTTCCTTCGACCTCCTCAGTCAGTATATATCATATCATTCAATTAAGTCAGCTTATATAATTGAGTCGAACTTTTATTATCCAATTTGAAAAATCTAAAATAAAAGGCAAACGGTAAAGGAACGAACGTAGAATCGAGAAGTCAAATTCTGTCGACGATCGTGGAGGACGAAGAAATTAACCAAATCTAAATATTAACAAAAGGGGGAAGCAAAAGCAGGGTTTTACTTCATCGCTTACCTTAATTTTGTTTTGAGATCATGCACGATCAAATTGGGACCCTCCGATTGATGCTTTGATTTTTTTTTTCTTTTTTACCTCGATGGATGCACGTGACGCGGTTGCGGCTGGCACATGGATTGAATCGAACGCCGGGTTGGACTCACCCGGAATCCGAAACAACCGAGCCTTAATTTGTCGCCGACGCCGCCTGACTCGATCGACGGCTCGGCCGCATCCTCACCGACGGATGCTCGATCGATTCAATTTAAATTGACCCCCGTAAAATTTTAGCCGCAGAACTAAACCTACTGCTGATTAATTAAGGAATATCTATCTATATCGGGGTTATTTAAGTGTTTTTTTTAATTAACTAATCAATACAAAGTCAAACAAGTGTATAATTATTCGTCTCAGTCAACATTACATCGTCATGTATAACTCACGGATAAAATAATCCAAGAGCCACCCGTCGCGAGCAATTTTATTAAAAAAACAAAAAAATAATTATTTACTAATATAATTTTATTAAAAAAAGTACCGCTTTTACTACCTTAATTAGGGGGTTAAACTCTACGCAATAAAAATAAATCCTACACGATAAAATAGGATCAAATAATTGTTAGATTGATAAATCCTTCCGTTGACCGTTTGCTATTATTCTACACGAAGAAAATTATAAATTCGCGTGCAAGCATGCGTATGGAGGGAGAAAACTATATTCTTCTTTATATATATATATACATATATTGAACGGCCATTATTGTGACGTCGTTCCACTTGGCTTTGGAGTTGAGCGAAGAGAGCTCGATGGAAAAGGATGTATAAATATAGGTCAGCTGGTTGTCTAATAATACAGCATTAATTATGCAGTGAGAGGGTCGGATAAAATAATAAAATATCCTGCAACGTGCCACAGGGACGCATTAGAAGGATAAGCCTTTCCTTGCTTCCTAATTAAATAATTACTTAAACTCAAACCAAAAAAAAAAAATCAAGATAAATTAAAAATATATATTTAGATTAATCCTGGAGGCAAACACGGGCATAATTCTAATCTGCTTCGACCCTGCCCGAGTTGGACCTGCACCGATTAAAATCGACGCATCAAACTTAACTGATTATTAAATAATCGAACGGGGAGAAAAAGAGGAATTCCAAATAAATCGTTGTCGACGGACGTGATCGCATTGACCAAAAATATCTCCTCATACTCACCCGGTGGAGATCGCCACGTCATAATTTAAACGGCACGTCCGTCGAGCTCCTGCGGCCACCCACGTATTTGACTAACTTCTCGGTTCGGTTCGTCCGGACCGGGTTTATCCTGAACCGATCCAGTTCGACCGCCGCTGGAGACGCCGTTACGCCGTTTTGTTAAATTTAAAATACTCACATGTGAACGCTTCAATTATTGCGCTGTTTATTTCGCTCGCTTCATGTGGAGCGGTTGGGGATGGTTGGCAACGATTGGTCGTCCGATTGTTATTCTTCTTCTTATTTTTTTTTTAAGTACTACAAGTGTGGGAAAAAACTTAACTAAAATAATAAATAAATAAATCTATCCTTCGTTTTTTTCTTCATTCTTCCGATTATAAATAACAATGAGAAAAAAAAAACTTAATTTAGATTATGTTGGTCTCCACTTGGAATCTCGGTGAGTAAAAATTTAAATAATTAGGCCGGACATTAAATTAATAGTTCAGCGACAGGCATATATATATATATATATAATTTTCAAAGTATTTAAATACAAATACAGCTAGTGTACATGTGAAAATATACCTTAGATAAATTAATGCGGATTCTTTTTAATCTATTTGGATCAGCTACGGATATCAATGCAGCACTATTTACTTCGCACTGCATCGTCTCAAAACGTAATTAATGCGTGCTAATTCACCGTGCTTTTCTCACGTTCGTTCTTGGCGGCAGTTATCGTTTGATTTCAAAGTCAAAATACGAGCGCATGTGGCGGTCAAAATTAGTCTGTCTTAAGAAGACGAATATATGAAGCTTCTTGGATATCCGACCTCTATGCATGCAGTATGTACGAAAAGAAAAATGGAAAATTAGGGCAAAAAAGTGGAGGGGTCGATGTTTAGGAAGTCAAAAATATCAACTAAGATTCCTCTTTTTGGCTTCTTCTTCATCTTCTGGCCGCACCACATTTTTTTTAAATATCCCGAAAGGACCCGCACAATGCACCCGGCATCTCGTTCTTTCGGCACTTCAATCGGCCGGCGAGGAAGCGGGTAGCCGGCTCCAGCGCGTCGGTTTTAGAGGAGGCGCAGCAGCAGCACGTGACGTGGGGCTAAGCCGGTCGCCGTCGGATGGCGGGGCGGTCCACGCGGGGCTGATGGATCCGACGGCGCCGGTGTGCGTCGTCGTCTAGGTGGCAGGGACCGGATTGAGATTAAAATAAACCTCGTGGGCCGAACCGAAACTTGTCCCGTAGTTGATTCTTAAACCGGAGAAGGCAGGACGAGCTTCGCGTGGGGTCGACGATGGATGGGAACCGGCGGAGGCGGGCGGGCGGCGTCGCCGGTGCGCGGCCCGAGTAAAAAACCGAGGATTGAGGAGGTCAGGCGGACGAGGGAATCTGGCCGCGCCCCTCCTCGTGGGACCCGCCAAGTTGACGATGCGGGAGTGGGGGTTGCGGTTTCGAGTATAAAACCCGGTGCCTGGAAAGAGGCAGCTGCTATCATCTCTATCCTTCTCCTCCTTTTAACTCTCCGTTCCCGGTTTCTCCTTCGATCGAGAGGTGGCGTCATTTTAATCTTCTCCGAGCTGCTCCGTCGCCGCTGCTGCGGGTGCTGCTGAGCTTTTCTCGCAAGGAGGGAGGGCGAAATGGGAGGAAATAAAGATGGCAGCTTGGAGGATCTCAAGAACGAGACTGTTGATCTGGTAAGTAATCCAGCCATTGCTGATAGCTAGCTGGCTGATGCAGATCTTCATCTGCCTCCTCTCGCTTGTCCTTGTGCTCTGCTTCTCTTGATGCGTGCGTTTTTTTTATAAAAATTTTGGGTTTGTTTTTCCCTTTTTTTGTAGTAAGAAATGGAGAGTTGACTCCAGTTTTCATTTAATGAGCTTTGAAATGATAGCCAGCGTGAGAGAGGGAGATGAGGATACAGGAGTTGTTTTTTGTTTTCCTTAAAAAAGCAAGAGAATTGATATTAGTTTCTCTTTTGAATCACGATCACTTTTCTCTGCACTGATTGCCATCTTCTACTTTTACGAGATTCGGCCGTCTGCAATCTATTTGGAATCCGTGTTCTTTTTGTCTGCTTGCTCTGCTTGTTTTACTTCTCTGAGCTGTGCATCGATCCAACGTTGACGACAGACTATATTTCTCGAAAAATCCATTATTTTGGGTACATACGAAGTTTTCATGTTCTTTTTGAAACAAAACTATAAAAGAACTATCAAAAAGATCACCAAAAAAATGTACTTTTATAGTATTGAAACTTACTATGTATGACTTTTCAGGAAAAAATTCCGATCGAGGAAGTGTTCGAGCAGCTGAAATGTACCAAAGAAGGTCTCTCGTCGGAAGAGGGGGCCAACCGGCTTCAAATCTTTGGCCCGAACAAGCTCGAGGAGAAGAAGGTTTTCCTTCCATCTCTGAATTCTCGTTCTGTGCTCTGTTCTTTGCTTTCACGACGAACGCTAACAGTTTGGGGCTGGTTCTTTCTTGTTGCAGGAGAGCAAGTTCCTCAAGTTCCTCGGGTTCATGTGGAACCCCTTATCGTGGGTCATGGAGATGGCCGCCATCATGGCCATTGCCCTCGCCAACGGAGGCGGGAAGCCCCCGGACTGGGAAGACTTCGTCGGAATTGTCATCCTCCTGGTCATCAACTCCACCATCTCCTTCATCGAAGAAAACAACGCCGGCAACGCCGCCGCGGCTCTCATGGCCCGCCTTGCACCCAAGACTAAGGTAACAGGTCTTTGTCACAGTGTTCTTCACTGTGCCTGATAATGAAATAAGTTCATCATGATCCTCTCTTTAATTGCTACGTTGTCAAACTTGGCGCAAAGTATCATCAATTAAGATTTAGCACTCTGACAAGTATCGACGTTTGGATGATTGTTCTCCGACTCAGGTGCTGAGAGACGGCAGCTGGAGCGAGCAGGACGCTGCAATTCTGGTGCCCGGAGATATCGTCAGCATCAAGCTCGGCGACATCATCCCCGCCGATGCTCGCCTGCTCGAGGGAGACCCACTCAAGATCGACCAGTCCGCCCTCACCGGCGAGTCCCTCCCCGTCACCAAGAACCCCGGGGACGAGGTCTACTCCGGGTCGACGTGCAAGCAGGGGGAGATCGAGGCCGTCGTCATCGCCACCGGCGTCCACACCTTCTTCGGGAAGGCGGCCCACCTGGTCGACAGCACCAACCAAGTCGGGCACTTCCAGAAGGTCCTCACCTCCATCGGGAACTTCTGCATCTGCTCCATCGCCATCGGCATCCTCATTGAGATCATCGTCATGTACCCCATCCAGCACCGGCGTTACAGGGACGGTATCGACAACCTTTTGGTCCTTCTGATCGGAGGAATCCCGATCGCCATGCCGACCGTGCTCTCGGTCACCATGGCGATCGGCTCCCACAAGCTCTCTCAGCAGGGCGCCATCACCAAGCGGATGACGGCCATCGAGGAGATGGCCGGAATGGACGTCCTCTGCAGCGACAAGACCGGCACCCTCACGCTCAACAAGCTCAGCGTCGATAAGAACCTCATCGAGGTGTTCACGAAGGGGGTTGATAAGGAGCACGTGGTCTTGCTCGCCGCCAGGGCATCGAGGACGGAGAACCAGGACGCCATCGATGCGGCCATGGTCGGGATGCTCGCCGACCCGAAGGAGGTACTGTATTCAACTTCTCACGCCGTTCCCATCTTTAATTTCTTCAAGAATTAGTACTTTGTGTTCTCATTCGGCTCATTCTTGAACAGGCAAGAGCAGGAATTCGCGAAGTCCACTTCTTACCCTTCAACCCCGTCGACAAGAGGACGGCGTTGACGTACATCGACGACCACGGCAACTGGCACCGTGTCAGCAAGGGTGCTCCGGAGCAGATGCTGAACCTCTGCAACTGCAAGGAGGATGTTCGAAAGCGAGTCCACACGGTGATAGATAAGTTCGCCGAGCGCGGGCTTCGATCATTGGCGGTGGCAAGACAGGTCTGCGATTGCAGCAGTTGGTTATTTAGTTTCTCACACCCAATAACATGTGAGCTTCTCTGTTTCTCATGTCCTATTTACGTGTTGCGGTGTTGCAGGAAGTTCCTGAGAGGAGCAAAGAGAGCCACGGTGCGCCATGGCAATTTGTTGGTTTGCTGCCCCTCTTTGACCCCCCGAGGCATGACAGTGCTGAGACCATCCGCAAAGCTCTCAACCTTGGTGTCAATGTCAAGATGATCACTGGTACTTGGAAACTTTCTCTGCTCTCTACTTCCTATAGAAGCCATAGAGAAATCTTACCATGTTATATACCAAGACTATATTATCCCTTTACTGAACATTAATTTACTGATAACTTTTCGCGCTTTAGGTGACCAACTTGCGATAGCGAAGGAGACCGGGAGAAGGCTTGGGATGGGCACAAACATGTATCCTTCCTCTTCACTGCTTGGCCAGCACAAGGATGAGGCGTTGGCTTCTCTTCCCGTCGACGAATTGATCGAGAAGGCCGATGGATTTGCAGGAGTTTTCCCAGGTCTGTTCCATGTCTAAACACATCAAGAAACTACTTGCACGCCCAATCTTTCCAGCGTTTAAGTAGAACTCATATGTCTGTTCTTCAATGCAGAGCACAAGTATGAGATCGTGAAGAAGTTGCAAGAAAGGAAGCATATCTGCGGGATGACAGGAGACGGTGTGAATGATGCTCCAGCCTTGAAGAAGGCCGATATCGGTATCGCGGTTTCTGATGCTACCGACGCAGCAAGGAGTGCTTCAGACATTGTCCTCACTGAACCTGGTCTCAGTGTGATCATCAGTGCTGTTCTTACCAGTAGAGCCATCTTCCAAAGGATGAAAAACTATACGGTATACAACGATCAATTTTTGATATCCTTCCTCTATTCCTTGTACATTTTCTAAGATCAAACTTGCTCATTGCTACCTTCTTATGTGCCCATCGGCAGATCTATGCAGTGTCGATTACCATTCGTATTGTGGTAAGCATTAAACCAAGGTTTACATTTACCTATAAATTTCAAAACTCCTTGAAAATCGAATCTTGCTTCAAAATTTTGCAGCTTGGGTTCATGCTTATTGCACTGATTTGGAAGTTCGACTTCTCCCCTTTCATGGTTCTGATCATTGCCATACTGAATGATGGTAAGAACTTGGTCCTTGGCTTTGCACTGTAATTCACAGATGCGAACTCTGAACTTGAGATCGATAATAAATCGTATATTTTTCTTGCAAAAATATTGAATTCTAGGTACGATTATGACGATCTCGAAGGACCGTGTGAAGCCATCTCCGTTGCCTGATAGCTGGAAACTGAAGGAGATATTTGCCACTGGCATTGTGCTTGGAACCTACTTGGCCTTGATGACCGTCCTCTTCTTCTGGGCAATGAAAGAGACCAATTTCTTCCCGGTAAGTAAACAACCTTTCAACTGAATGAATGCTGCAAACATGTCCGAATACGAACTAATCTTCTTCTTCTTCCCGTGGTCTCGTTGTTGCAGAACAAGTTCAGTGTCAGAGCAATAAGAGACAATGATCATGAGATGATGGCTGCACTCTACCTGCAAGTGAGCATCATCAGTCAGGCCCTCATTTTCGTCACTCGCGCTCGCAGTTGGTCCTTCTCCGAGCGCCCCGGGCTACTACTTTGCAGCGCCTTCGTGGTCGCTCAACTCGTAATTTCTCTCCAAAGATCCCTCATTTGGAATCCATTACCTGAATGCATCTGGTTGATGTAGTCCTATCCAACATTGACTGAACGATCATTCTCATTTCATCAGGTGGCCACCCTGATTGCTGTTTATGCCAACTGGAATTTTGCACATATCAAAGGTTGTGGATGGGGATGGGCAGGAATCATTTGGCTCTACAGCTTCATCACCTACATACCGCTCGACTGGATCAAGTTCGCCATCCGCTACATTCTCAGTGGAAAGGCTTGGGATTCCCTCTTCGATAGGAAGGTAAAACAACAATCATCCACTGACCTTCTTCCTTTTACCAAACTAGGAGGTAAAGGAGAGTTCTGCTAATTGATTAATTAATATCTGACCTCCTACCTTACTATGTGGACATCAGACTGCCTTCACCACCAAGAAGGATTACGGAAGAGAGGAAAGGGAGGCTCAGTGGGCGATCGCACAGAGAACACTTCATGGCCTCCAACCTCCTGACACTACAAACCTATTCGCCGATAAGAACAGCTACCGCGAGCTTTCGGAGATCGCAGAGCAGGCCAAGAGGAGAGCTGAGATTGCAAGGTAAGTGTGATATTAGTCTTTCAGAGTCCTCACTCAACATTGCTCAGGATGCGGTGGTGCCGTTGACTTAACCAAAATTCTCGATCAATTTCCAGGCTGAGGGAGCTGCACACTCTCAAGGGACATGTGGAATCAGTCGTGAAGCTGAAGGGGCTCGACATCGACACCATTCAGCAGCATTACACAGTTTAAAATTAAGAGGCACCGAGATCTGCAAACGGCTTAAATGGGAATGGCGTGGAAGCATTCCGGGGCTTTCAGTTGTTGTTGCAGGACGAGGAAGAAACATTCTCCATTGGATTGTGGAGTGTGTGATGTTGTCTATTAAAGTCTGTGTCTTTTCCTTTCTTTTTTCCCTTCTTTTTTGCTTTCCTTCTTACCTTAGAGATGTGCAGTTGTGAGAAAAATAAGCTAATCGGTGACATCATTTCTTTTCTCTGATATGAAAAAGGAGAAGAGATAAACCCTTCTGTTATTGTTAGCTTGGTGTATCTTTGATCATTCGAGAAGGCCTTTCATGTCGTTTTTTTGCTGCGATGATTGGAGTTAATGTTGCGTTCCTAATTCAAGCATGCATCATCCTAATCCTACGATGTATAGAAAGGGAACGAGCTCCAGGGGCTAAAGAAACCTAATATCCAGATTCGATTCCCAATTTTAGCTTAACGTGTATCGAAGTTGGATCTAAAATTCTAGATTTTTTTTAGAGCTTGGTGGATTCTAAACCTTATCTGATAAAAAAAAATCATCCTATATTTTAGAAACTAAGCATTAGTTCTAAGGAATTTTAGTGTAGTGTTCTGTTTAGGTATTTTCCTTTTTGGTAAAAATTGCTAGTTAAATTCGAATAAATTTTTGCAATCAAATCTCAGCTGAAACTTGATGTTGTAATAATGTAGTTTATATCTTTATATAATAAATTTTTAGCTAAAATTAATAAATATAATTGAAAAAAGACGTTCAATCTAAATTGCTAATAGAAATAAATATGTTTACATAGTTAAACTCATAAGGTAAATATTGTTTTAGAAACTTCGTTTTAGCTCAGAGAAATTTTAGTGTGGTTTTCAGTTTAGGTGTTTTCATTTTGGTAAAAACTAAAAATTATCCAAAACCACATAACCCTTCTTTGAATTAAATTAGGTTGAAGTATGATTTGATTATAGGTTGAAATATAATAATACAAATACATATTAGTTTAAGATAATAATATAGGTTGAAATATGATTTGGATAAAATTTTAATTATAACAAAAAACTATTATCCCAAACCCCACAGCCCTTAGTTTTATTAAAACATGCGATTATACGTTCCCACAAGAGCACCTTGCGTAGTTTGGTTCTAAATACATTCGTGCTCATTCATTTATGAAAGGTGGGGATGACCTTTTATTTTCCTTTTGGCATCCAACAAAACAATGGAAGGTGCTCTTCTTTGTAACAGATACCGGTGTCATTAACATTTGTGATTGTTTCGTAAACAAGTATTATGGCTTCCAATGCACTGATTGCTGTACACAGTTTTTGGTTCCAAGAGTGGCAACTACGACCTCAGCATGTTGTAGGCGGGCAAGTCTTTTACACTGGTGATGTCTTCCAACTGAAGCTCACGCTCCAACTGGATTCTTGTAGACTTCAGAACCTCCTGCAGCACAGCAAGAAAATGCGGTTTAGAAGGCAAAAATTAGGTCGAGCCAATACCGTACCAGTAAGATTTTTTGCAACGATTGTCTCAAAAAATACCAATAAAGAATGAGCATCACAAATCAAATGTGGTTGGAGGTGCTTGCCATTTGATGACAAGTCAAAATTTCAATCTAGAGTAATCTTGTTAGAAACAAAACCATCTTGTTTAGAGAAAATCTTCGAAAGATCACAAACAGTTTTCTAAGAAAGTAAGATAGAGAAAGAGAACAGTTACATTGAACTCCATATAAGAAGCACGCTTTGCAAGCCACTGAGCGTCCAGCATCCGGAAAGCTACACAGTAGAGGTTATCGAATGCTTTTTCATCTTGCGAAAGCAGATGCACGAAACGAACTCCTGGTTTGGAAGATGGCAAGACTGACACACACAAGACAAGCGGAATGAATATTCAATGATAAGCATAACCCTCAACCAAAATTACCTGAACTGTGTAGCGGAATGATCATAAGTTACCTGATTGCAGGTCTAGCATCTGTATCAACATGAACGATAAATTCACGCCAGCTACAGCAAAAGGGTATTCCCACTCAGATCTTCTACCTTCTGTTTTGTGCAGCAACATTTGGAAAGAATTCTGCAAGACATAACCAAAGCTGGATGATGTCTTCTGCATCAGGAAGCAAGAAAAAAATTGATGCTAAATTCTTAGAAGCAAAATCAAGGATAAAGTAGCTACCGGATAGGTTTTGGCAAAGAAGATGAGGTTTTCCAATGATATAAAACCGCCACCCCTGAAAACATGATTGATAATATTATTACCATCAGGCACTGCAGCTTTTACCTTCAAGGAATCAGGTTATCAGGCATTCTAAGTTCCAATTTACCTGAAATCTGTTGATGGATCGCAACCCTGCCAACCCATTTCCTTCCATAACTCAGATTTAAGAGGGGGAATTTCTCGATTAGGATAGGTTAAACGCCACAGTTGTCTTAGGGCATCCTGCCAAAAGAATCTGTTAGCTTTCACAGAAAGGTCTCCAAAAATGGGCATACATGCAGAAATGGAAAAGGTAAAAACAGTACTTGATGCTCCAAACATGAACCATCGAACTGAACCTTCAGTCTCTGTCTCAAACTTCTCAATCTTTCTTCCTGAATGGTTTAGATACAGAAGAAAAAAGAGTTATTCCATTTTAATAAGCATTTTAAAAAAGTCAGTGCAGCCTAAATGTAGATCAGTAGTAATTATTTTAATTGACCCTCTAACAGTCGATTCTTTTATATTTTTCCATGAGAAAAAATAGAGTAGAGTAAAATTGTTCAGTATGTCTTTCTTCAGAAAAATAAATCGTTTAATATGTCTCAATGACACATGGATGTGAGGGAGATCAGATCGGTGGTATGCTTTGCACGCACTACTACTATTAATGTAAAATTTTGGTTTGCTGAATATATATTGAGGCGCATGAGGGTTTCTCTTTGAGGTTTCACTCTATGTAATTTGAATTTGCTGAAAATAAGGGAAGGTTGCCGGTATTAACCAGCTCCCTAATTCTCTAAAAACAAAATGACACATGGACGCTATTCCATCTTTTTACTCCAAACATAAAGTATTATTGGATTGAAGGATGACATATACAAGTAACGAAGTTCGAAGAGGAAAGCAAGTCTTGTTTCATGTCTTTTCCTGACTTCACACATTTGAATTCATGTAATTTCAGATATGGGCTACAGAATTCCCCGGGAAAATCGTGTTGATGTAGAACAGTCTACAAACAAGAGGCCATTATGTTTCTTTGTATGATAAATTTATCATATGGATTCGTATGACAATTGAAAATTCATCTAAGCTGATTGAGAACATAGCACAGCATGGAATGGTATGAAGATTTTACACAAGCATAGAATGCACAAGTTGTGATTGCCTGAACAGAGTGGACATGGTTTCTTTATGACAAATTTATGCTTCTTCTGGAATAAAAATTTAAAATAAAACTTGGTGGCGATCAAACACTAATGGCTATAAGTTTATGATGAATCATACCACCAATTTAAGTTCATAAATTGTCACAAAAAATGTCTCTTATTTTTTTCATACTTGGTGAGTATTGAACCTACGACCTCCCGTATAGAGCCCAATTGCTCCAACCAGAGGAGCGTACACTTTGTGGTACAAAAAAAAAACTCTAGTTAATCAGTTAAGTTAATCAATTCAACAAAGTTATAGAGAAAAAAAGGTAAAGTTCTATGGTTTACCTGCAAAGGACTAAGAAAAATAAGGTCTTCTTGTTCTCTTGAAGTCGAAGAAGAAAGAGGCAACAACCTTCCTAAAAATGATCCAGAGCCAAGAACAAGATTTGCTGCAAAAAAAAGAATTTATAGCATAAATTGAAGTAGTTTACTTTGTCAAAAACCAGATAGTGATAAAACAAAACTAAAAATGGTTATGGATCCCATGCAGACTGGAATACGAAATTGAATAATCACAGGGTTTGTCAATCTCATAAATAAACTTGAGCAAAAAAGTAAGCATGCCACCTTCAAAATATGTTCTTACAACCCATCACGATTTTTTTTAAATATATATATTATTTTGTCAAGTCAAACTCCAGTTAATTTGGAAACTCCATAGAAACCAACCAAAACAACAGAATCAAACCATGCACTTGGCCAGAGACCTACTATTGAAGGTTCACAAGGAAAAAATACCTAACCATTGAGACCATTGAGCAACCAAACTGGTAAAAAGATATGTCCAGTGAAGATTTACTTCCTTCCTTTTGTCATCCCAGTCTTCGCTGCTACCATCATCATATCCCTTGAAGATCAAAAAATTAGTTATATAGAAGAAAGCCATAAGAGTTTGTGGCTTGGTTTCAGTTAAATACTCCCTCGATTAGAATAGTGAAATCATTACCTTATAACTTGAATAGTTGTCACTCCCAAGGAGAGGTTCATTTAATGTATCTGATCTGTCCATATACTCATTTTTCCTTCCACCAACATCTCCGTGATGGAGCCGCCTTCTAACAGTTCCAGTTGCCATAATAGTTAATTATGTCTTCGATAACCTGCTGAAAACAAAAAAAAGGCACTTCATTGGCATATAGAGCACAAATCATCAGGATCAATATACGTTTGATTGCAAAAAATTATTTCCTTTACCAATTTTAAAGAAACCATGACAATAGTATTGCTGGAATCATTATAAATTTAAGTTACTGAGCATTAATACCCTTGACGAGAGATCATTTTATTGTCATAAATATTAAAATTTGTCCCAACTATAAAAAACATGCTAAATATAAAAAGATCTAACATAAATCTGAAGGGCAATGTTCCAAATGCCAATCATCATGATACTCCATATCGTAAATTTTACCACATGAGTACCTTTCTTGAAATACCACAGATCCAAAGGCTATGCCAGTCCTGTTGAGGCCAAGTAAGCCGATGATATGCTTTGAGTGGTGTATCATCCCACCAATCACTAATACCATTTGGTGCAATTATAATTTTCTGGATGATCTCACTACAGTTTTTTCTCTTTTAACTCAGGTAATGAAGTTTCCTTTAACTAATCAAATCGATGATATTTGTACCCAAGTTTCCCTTCACTTCCATAATGTGAAGGATTCATCCAGGGTTTGGTGGTATCCCTGACTGAAAGAACTCATGCTCCTTCCTAACAAAGGAACAATTTTGATTTTGATCATAATGGATCTCATTAACAAAAGTTACTTTTCCTACAAGTTCACTGATAATAACATCATGAAATTTGGAAGTAGTAATCAATTAATAACTCAAATCAGTATCCTAAATAGATCATCGCAATGCCTAATCACGTCCACTTTGAACAATCATATATAATCATGCCGAATTCCTAGGCAAACATAGAGGAAAAAAAAAAGAAAGAAGAAAAAAACAAAATCTCCTGTTTCAGTAATATTTGCATATCTCCGGCCCCAAAACATCACGGCAAAAGCAAGCAAACAAAGCCAAAAATCTAACTAGAACAGGAGGAAGAACATCCAAGCACGAAGGAAGCTTACGCAAGGTGCTTCGATCGAACTGCTGCAGCGCCGATCTGAGAGTCGCTTGAGGAGCCAATTCGTGCCCTCGAGATTTACGGGACTTCCAACGCAAAGTCTCTTAGCTCGGAAGGAACCAACTACCCCTTTTTCTAAATGCCTAACAAGGCATGACTTGGGAGACCGCGATGACCCGTTCTCTTGTGACGGCGTCATTATTTATCAGCTTTAAAAGCGTCGCTAACTTTTTTTGGTTTTTTTTTTGTCTACCCAATCGGCTACCTGCCTTCGCACTAAAGAAACCGGCGGGGCCCATGCACCGTAATTATACCCAATCTGGTGTATAATTAGGGGTGCAGTTTTCTCCCACTTACGTTGATGTACTAAACTCTGATTAAAATATCTCCTTGTAATATTTAAGTTTCAAATTAAATCTTTTTGCACTCACAAAATTCTTGTTAACTTCTTCTTAAAAGTTTTAAAATTAATTGCATAACTTTTTTTTTTAAGTTTTAACAGGATTATCATTTTTGGGGATCAATAAATTTTTTTACTGTAGATATATCTTTTCCAAATAACATTCCTCTTTAAATTAATATATATTAAATAAATAATTGATGATCCTAGATGTATAATAGTTGAAGATTACTTCTCACAGTAAGTTGTAAATAATATATAGTTCTAAAAATAGTTAAAACTCACTCTCTCTTATAAAAGCCTGACAATGAGGTAGATAATTGGATTAGAAATGGTGGATTATTTATATCCTTATTATTTTATTACTTTGCTAATTTCCATATTTCTCTTAGTTTTTTTTCAAGATTTGTACCATCAACAATATTACACCGTACACCTATTAAATGAAGTGATTCTCTTCGATGATCATAATTTCTTTGACATTTAATCGAAGTTATATGAATGAACCTTTAATTAATATCTCCAACATGTCAAATAATTAATATCTCCAACGTGTCAAATTAATCTTCCAGTTGGTTGAAAGGGAGAGGAGAGAAGAAATGTAGTCATTCTTTATATTTCTTCGTCTAGATCAAACAATAATACTTGCTGTGATACCAACATCTAAAGGAATTACATCATTTAATGAGTTGTAATGTAACATAGTTGAAAATAAAAAAGCATGAAAGTAATGAAATAATAAGAACATAAACAATTGTCTATTAAAATTGCTTCAACTCTCTAATGATACCAAATTGATACCCATATGTTGGTCCATACGTAGAACTATTGGTTTTTACATAGAAAAGTTCAATATTAAAAATTTAAATTAATTATAAAAAATATTTCTTTAAACAATGTGATCTTATTTTAACAAGTACAACATTCTATTACTTTTGAAGATATTAATATTTCCCGGAACAGAATTTTACTTTTGAGCAACCGATGATTTGATAGATTTCTTTTGCAGGTTGACCTTGAGGTCCAAGCACACCCTTGAGCCCAAGTGGAAGCGTTTGAGGTTGTTGACCATGTTGCTAGCTTCTTTTTTTCTCCAAAGACGCAGGAAGAGGAAGGAAAATATAATAACAGTAACAAAATAGAAAAAAATATGCATATTAATTGGACTTTTCATCTAGCATATCAGTTTTTTATTTAACAGATCAATTGGAGGACAAAATTATAATTTACAACTGAATAATTCTTATCACAGAATGCAAAATAAGAACCATTAAAGTTCAATATGGGCTCTTAAACAAAACTATTAACCACCAATTGCATATAGGACTAGGAGGCAATAAACATTTAAGAACAATATAACTATTTCAATTATATATACATAGGGTAGTTGGTACCATGTACCATAAATCATTAATTTTTTTAATGTTTTTAAATTTATTGTTTAAAAGTATATTAAAAAGACTAGTAACATTTTTTATAAATTCATACACGAACTAACAAAAACAAAGATAATTGCCATCAATTTTTCAAGAACTATATATTTTTTAAGGAGTTCTCACTTTTCATTGAGAATTTGATATAGAGCAAAATTTGAAATTTGTAAAAACTGATTTTTTTATAAAATTTATTATAACGAGATGAGAAGCGAAATGGTTTTTAGGTATTCCATTATTTCTTATTGTTTTTTCAAAAAAGAAAAAAAAGAGCTGCGAGAGAGAAAAGACTTCCGTCTGCTCGATCTAATCCCAATTCACCGCGTAGAGGAGGATGTGAAGGAGGAGAAGACGGAGAAGAAGAAGGAGAAGAAGAAGCGAGCCCAGTAAGAGCTCGAGGGAGAGGTTTGAAGCTACCTGCTTCACAATCGAATTAAGGTGGCTCGCTCCCGCTACTCCGAGGTTAGCATCAATATCCCTTCCCTCTTCTCCTCCTTCTCCTTCTCCTTCCGCCGTTCGTCCTCCTTCTCCTCCTCTTCGAGCCCTTCATTTTTATTTTTTTCCCCCTACTTTGGCCCGACTTGGCGCCCGTTGAGATCCGCTTGGTTCAATTGCGTGCTCTCCTTGATCGCAGACCGGCGAGCAGATCGCTGCCTGCTTCTTTCATGGGGTTTCGGTGCGCAATGAGAGATTCGGAGCTGGCTGATGCTGAATGGTCCCCGGTGCTGGTTGTTTTCGGCTGTTCTGGAGCTGTCGATCTCTGTTGAGAATTCCGGTTTCAGGATTGAATGCTTGCGGCTGAGGCTGCGTGATCTTGTTTTCTCTCGAGGGTTTTGCTCGTGGAAGATGAGAGTCCTGCCTGCATTGCTGTCTCTGAGGAGTTGGGTATTGTGTATAGCCCAGTTTCTCCGAAGGAGACGGTGCAAACCCTAATCTTTACTGAAACCTAGAGAGGTAGTAGGTGAGGTAGTGGAGGGCTTGATCTTCTTTGTTAACTATTCATATGAATACCGTCCATTGAAAGATGCCGCAGCCTCCAATGCTGCAGCAGCAGACGCAGCTGCCGTCAGCACAGGTGATGAAGCACTCCCGGAGTAACCTCGGCGACCTGAAGTCACAGATAGCGAAGCGTCTGGGCCAGGAGCGAGCACACCGTTATTTCAGGTATCTGAATGGCTTTCTGTCGCAGAAGCTGAGCAAGAGTGAGTTCAGCAAACTGTGCGTTTTGACAGTTGGCCGTGAGAATCTTCCTTTGCACAATCAACTCATAAGTTCTATCTTTCAAAATGCCTGTCAAGCCAAATCACCACCACCAGTTGATAATGACAAGTTTGCACAAATGCCTACCTGGAATGCCTTAAAAAAATCCTCGCAAGTAGATGGATTGACTGTTCCGCAAGCCCCAACTTCAGTGCTACAAAGTTGGTGTAATGGTGAAATCTCACCAGGGTTGCCCCAAAAGTTCAGGAGCGGGATTGATAATCGCAGGAGCAAAGAAAGCTCCATTCTCCTTGGAACAAATAGTCGGGCACAGGTTGCTTCCAATCACCCTTCAACACTGTCTGAATCTAATGAAGCTGTTGCTGGTAGGAATGATGATTTGAAGAGATCAATGCAACAACAGCAGCTTGAACCTCATGAGCAACGAACAAAAAGAGCTAGAATAGAAGAGACATCTCAACACGACCATGCCTCTGTACATAGCATGGGTCTTGCCGAAGAGTTTGCCCAAGATCATAGGGAGGACTTAAACCATAGTGGTGAGTCAGATTCCTTTAGAGGTCCTCTATGGGCTCCGCTTGGAATTCCCTTCTGCTCGGTGAGCATTGGTGGAGCAAAAAGGTCACTGCAGTCCTCTGGTAGTGCAACCGCTGGTAACTTCTACAGCAGTTATGATTGTAGTGAGTTGTATCATACTGAGGCATTGAAGAAACGGATGGAGAAAATGGTGGAAGCACAGGGCTTGCAAGGAGTAACAATGGATTGTGCCAACTTGCTGAACAATGGCTTGGATGCGTACTTGAAGCAGTTGATTAGGTCTTGCGTTGACCTACTAGGAGCTAGAGCAGGAAATGTATCGAGGAAGCAGCCAATTCCAAGTATGCTTCAACATGCAAGGCCACACGGTGGTGTTTTGGCTGGAAACAACTTCCAAGTGCAAGGTAGTATTAGGTCTCTAGAGAGTGCCCATGTGCTTAGTATGCAAAATTTTAAAGTAGCAATGGAGCTAAACCCACAACAACTTGGGGAGGATTGGCCCTTGCTGCTTGAGAAAATATGTGTTCGCTCATTTGAGGAGTAGGAGATATACGCGCCTATTCTCTGGTTTGCAAAAACCTTGTTCTCTCGATGGGCTCAACTGATGGGCAGCCTATTTGGGCCTGAAAGCTAATTCAAGTTGCTCGGACAAAAAATTGCTTTGTGGATTTCTTGTGGGATCAGACAAGACAAATTCTATAAGATCCTACTTTGGAGAACTTCAGTAATAACACATTCTTTATGCCAGCTGTTCAAAGGAATCAAAATATCCCTCTTTGGCTTATTTATTGTAGGTTAGCATCCTTGATGAGTCATCTACCTCACTGTATCTCCTCCAGAGGTCTTGAGCTGTCATGTAATAAAAATCATGAAGAACTCTGAAGAAAGATCTGCAGTTTTTTTTTTCTATATTTTATACAATCATCTTCTGTAAGTCTACAAGCTGCAATCTATGTTTTATTTTAATCAATTGGTTAACTTCTTAGTTCTTTTGAATTTCATGGATTGATTTTGTTTACCATTTCAAGTTCCCACTTATCTAGCAGCGAGTACCTAGAATATTTGTCAATTATCACAGGACAAAGGATTTTGTTTTAAGGTTCTTTTTTGGTTTGAATTATTTTGTCGTAGCATTTCTCTAACAATAAGAACCTATTTTCTAATACAGTTTATCATGATCATTCTTATTGTATTTCATTCCTTATGCTCTTACTATTTCACTGTGAATTACTAAGTGTTATTAGATTAAGTCATGGTATAACATTTCGCATTGTTATTGTGTATCTTGGTACCATCATGGAATATAAAAGTTCAGTCAGGAGAACACTCTAAGAATTACCTTCTGGAAATTTGGTTTACTTTTAAAGTAGCGATGATTTTGATGTCTAGAAATCTACAAGAAGACTTGGTTTCCGTAGGCACGTATTTAATGAAGTTCCTATAAGTATCTTTTCTTCTTGCTGATTCATATTTCATGAATTTTCTTTTGCGTCAACAAACAATATCATATATCTTATACTCTCTTCATCCTTTTCATTATAATTGGTACTTGGATATTCTATTATTCTGAAACTTATCGCCCAATATCTGACCAGACGTTTGAACTTTTTGTAGCTTACACCTGCTTCTATTTGTACTCAGGAATAATGAAAAATAAAGGGCCATTGCTAGATTCTACTTGCCACACGATTCATATGTACCATGGTTAAAGAACTTGCTGATTTAGGTTAGCCTAGGTACGCTATATTTTTAGTCCTTTAAACAATACACTAATAAACAAACCTATGTAATTCAAATTAGTTGTTTGGTCACATGCAATTTTATAATTATATGGATCAGATTTTCATCCTATCGACTTGAATACAATAACTATATCTTGGATAGATCTTCTTTAGAGCCATAGATAAAGAAATAAAACTCCTTTTACATCATAAGTATAATTTACCCTGAACCCTTGACCTACTTTCGATAGAACAGTGGCAATTAACACACACATTGGCACTAGAGAATGCAAATCTTTTGCGAATAGGGGAGATATACTTCTACTTTGTGCAGGTTCATTATCAATATCTTGATGTCCGAAGCAGTGTTTTAGATATTGGTTTGTATCGCTCAGTATGAACTCTACTTTCTCCCCCCTCGCAACAACAAATTGACTAGTCTCATCAAAATTACTTTTCATGTTTCTAGTATCAACAAGTTGTTTCATGATTCTAACCCCATTCCTTTCATAATTCAAAACCAGAATGCATATTTGGCAATTTTATTTTATTATCGCCATATCCCAAGACATTCATGACCTTTTTCGGGTGGTTCTTGTATTATGCCAGTTCATGTGCATTTCACGTGCAGGGGTGTCTACCCAATCTCTTATAACTATTTATGCATTACAGAAAGAACAATATTGCTTTAAAGATGTAACTGAACATGATATCTTTGGCTAAGGATTTCTATCCACATCTTCTGACATGGATTAATATGGTCTTGTGCCTTTTATTTTGATCCCAGGCATAACTGCACTTGGTGTAAATTTCACAAAGATCAGTGTCCTGCTAGGATTTTCATTGTCAAACCAACCTTGTGGTCATAAGGATTTGATTTATGTCATCCATAAAATGCTACGTCTTTGGTGCTTTTATTTGCTTGCTGTATCTAAACTGCTGCAATTTTATCTACTCATTGGTTCAGAAAAGAATAAATGACTGCTAGTAATTTGATTAAGAGAACATGCTGGCTGTAAACCTCTTCAATGACATGAATATGCGGGCCAGGGACCTCTTCAATGATATTGACTATTTGATCACTTCATTTGTATCTGTTTATTCGTAACTTCTCATGTGTAGTTGATGGATCTCGTTGGTTTTGTTCATGCTTTACTTAAGATATTGTGCATCATCAATTTTCTTTTCTCCTCTTTGTATAATATGTTTCCTTGACCCAAATACCTAGCGTTAACCAGGACAGCATAGTTTGAAATCTTGAGCCCGACCTCCTATGCCGTGTGATCCGTACTGATCCATCAAAGATTTGGTAAGCGAACCAGGGTTGTATCAATTGTACCAAGATTATGTTTTCAGAAGTATCTTCTAGACCTCAGGGTAAGAAATCAGAGGAGTTGCTGTTGATGGTTACTTGTATCTCGTTTCCTTTTTAATTCTGTTTATATTTTTACTTAAAAACAGCTGCCTCGGTCTGCATTTGCAGGAGTTCCGAGAGTAAATTTGTAGAAGAGTGGAGGACTGTTTATGTGATATAGTTTTTCTTAACGAAAAGGTTTTGATACCAGAATTAATTTTACATGCTCAGTCACCTTGGGTTCCGAGTCTGAGCACCTTGTACAGTCCTCTAACTAGCTGTTCTCCCAGGATCCCACCATATTATTTATTTCCTTATCCTGTAGAGCCATGAAAATTGTTGCTTTCTACGGTACATTTATGCTAAAATGATGTTGCTCTGTTCAAATTCTATTTCTCACAGTTAACTGTTTATACATGTACTTTTTTATATTTTTTTCTACGTCCCTTTGGGGATGATACATTGTGTTATCTTTCAAAAAAATATTGCTCACAGTCCAGAATTCATTGATAGGAAGAAGAGTTGGCTGATCCCACGTAGTTTATGGTATGTACAGCATGCTGTTCTTTTTTTCTTGTTGGATGCGTGAATAAAACTGTTGTTAATTTCTAAATATTGACAGGTTGAAATGCCCCACACCACAAGAAGACACTTGCTTTATATATATGTTATATATATACTCGGTTTGGTGTGTAATAATATCTCATTTACATGGTGCTTAATCCATTATTTTCTTCATTTAAAAACAGCAGAAGATTACTAATTTTTTCAGGAACAAAAGGGGGTATTCTGCCTCATCGAGTCTCTTCCAACCGTCGGAGATAAGCCACCTTTTCTAGCACGTGCTTCACGCGTGTATCGAAATGATACTTCATTAATTTGCCATCGATCAAATAGAAGAACTAGAATTAACGGTATCAATTAAGGGGGCGTTTGGTTCTACTTAAATACAAATCTCTCTAGTTATTACTTGCTCTTGCAATTAACTTATTTGTATCTTTGCACATAAATTACTTGAAATAGTTTTTTTTAATGGTAAAAAGAGTGTTCTGCCGAGCAGCACCAGTTGCTCAACTTACTTAAAATAGTTATTGCCTTATAAGCTAAAAATTTAAAATCATCATTTAAATTATAAAAAAAATTCGTCGGTATTAAATTAATATTTTTTAAATTACATGTAAATGGTTATGTTTAAAAATCCATATAAATTTGTATAATGGATGCAAGCGATAGTAAGTTATAATTGTTAAGATTTATTTATAATAAAAGTAGAACTTTTCTTTCTTTCGCGGCCCTTCTCCTCCATCCGTATTGAATGGCGGTCGTCAGCAGCAGCTTCCACTCCGCGCTCCTCCCCTTCTCCTCCCACATCCCCAAGAGGCGGCGATGGCGATCGCCGGCCTCGATCTCTCTTCGCTGTTCCTCCTGCGGGCCCGATGGCCCAAAAAAGATCTCGGAGCAGTCATCGTGGGAGTCCGAGGATGCGGAGGGGAAGGACTACCTCTACCGCCTCGGCCAGGAAGCCGACAACATGAACATCGCCGTAGGAGCTCGGCAGGGCGTCATCGACGATCTCTTTGTCGGGAACTTCCTTGGAAAGGATTGTGCGTCTCTCTCTCTCTTCCAGGATTGCATCATTTGTGCCTTCTTTTCTATTGGGTTTTGTAAAACGTTTCGATTGATGGGATGCTACTTTGTTAATTTGTTATCCCAGCGGATATTGTCTTCGATTACAGGCAGAAGGCGACGAGGTCGTTTGAGTACCTCCAAGGCGATTATTACATAGCGCCGGTCTTCTTGGTTGGTCTCTTATCCATCCTCCACTGTTACTTACTATTGTTGCCTTAGGTAGTTAGAGGCACCCGAAATTTAACTTACTAAGTGGGAATGTGAGTGTTAGCAAGTAGCCTGAGCATGTGAATTTTTGACCCGACAGAAGAAAACTTGACGTCCAAAATAGTTTTTGAATATGTTGTCATCATCAACACAGAAACATTTATGACTAATTCACTCGAATGCTTCCCTCATGTCAAGTATATCTATGTTTGTGCATTTTGCTGATTACCTATTTTTCTTCTCTTTGATAATGTCTCTTTCACTTGAACGGCCAAACATACTTCCGATGTCTATTTCATTAAATAATTTAGGTTTTTTCTACTTCCTTTTAATTTCTTGAATTTGAATCCTATACTTGACAATTTATGTTGTCCTATTCTACAGGACAAAGTTGGTAAGCTCTAAGAAACTTTGCTATCCCATTGCAAGACTTGAGATTTGATGAGGTATCACTTGCAGAAAAAATGCAGCAGTTGGACTCGGACCTTTTCCTCAAATCATTTACTTCTGATACTTCATATAACAACTATTTTGTTGCTTACTACTTTGTGGAAAAAATATTTCCTTCAACATTTGTTCCTGTTTAATTGATTCCTTTGTTCCTTTTTTTTTCCAGAATGACAGTATGGTATCAAAGTAATGTGTTCATCGTTTCATCTTATGCTTTAACCCCTTGCTAAATTTAGCTATTATATCGAGGCTTTCCCTTCTCACTTTTATAGTTTTTAGATGGAGTTCTGTTTAGTTCTGCGACAGAGTTGAGGTTCATTACCTCTAGCCAGCAATAAAACATGACGTTGATGAGTGCACATATAGTGACTTTTGGCATTAGATTTGAAGTTTAAATCATATAGAAAAAGTTTTACATAAGTAAATGTCCTTGTTCTTTTGAAAGAAAAAAAAACATATGTCCTTGATTGTTATAGGAATCTAGAACTAAAATATAGTTAGAGTACCTCGTCATGTCAATTGAGAAACTTCCAGGTTTGAAATTTAGATAATTTAGTGGTTAGATTTTGGAGAATGTAGTATTTAGAGTTTTCCATTTGACTAGTCCATGTCAGCTGGTAAGAGGACCGACAAAGTATTTATTTCAAGTTGAATTTTTAGAAAATTAAACTTCCAAATAATTTTTTTTGAAATGAATGTACAAGATAAGTGTAGAAAGTAATCCTTATATATATGAACATCATGCATGGTCATGCAGATTAAATAATAGCAATGTCACAACTCTAATCTGATATATAAAAAGATCATGGGTTTATTCATTTTTTGTTTTGATAAAATCAATAAAGATAAAGTCTCATGTTATGTTTTGTTAATCTATCTATCCATGAGTAGGTCTACGGTTAATGGCCAATACTTATGCTAGCTTTTAGGAACCTAACTGATCATGAAAGCAAAGATAGTAAATATGCTTGTAACATGTCTTAGATAAGCAGTGATGTAAACTTCATTGCTGGGTTTCAAGAAAGTATCTTGAATCATCATCAAACTCAAGAGCATGATTTTAAGTTCTAGTTTAATATTGGTTTTTATCAAGTCACCATAGTCACTCAATGTCTGTTTAATGTTTACGGCTTTGAGTTATTCTGGTAAATCATGTAATAGATGTTGGATATTCTGGCATTTTCATTAAATTTGTAGGACATGGATTTAGTTATCACAAGATACAGGCTCCAATATAAACTAATTACAGGATCTGTTTATTTATTAACCATATTAGTAATGATGATATCCCTTTTTTATCTCCTACAATCTATACTGGGCTCATGCACTAAAATATACGAATTAATGTCAGGGCATTTGTACTTTGTGCGTGAATCATAACATTTTTCTTGCCTGGTAACTTTTCATTAATCACTTTTGTCTTTTTACTTGGTTTCATGTGTACTAAATGCCTTTTTGTTTTGCAGCTTGTCATATTGTGAAAAACTACCTTGCCCATCTCTTAAAAGTTAAAGTTCCTTTAATACTAGGTAAAAGTTCCTTCCTTTTAGATGGTCTGAGTAGTTAAAAGTTGAAACACAAGTTGAGAGCTGATGTAATGTCTGTTCAGGCAAAGGCATCTGCAACTTTATCTCTACTCTATTGCCTTGCATGTTGTTTTGAGAACTTACAGCTACTAATTGTGCCTTAAGAAATCTAATGAAACATCCAATCTTGTAGGTATTTGGGGAGGAAAAGGACAGGGGAAAACCTTTCAAACGGAACTTATTTTTCGTGCGATGGGAATTTTGCCAATCATTATGTCTGCTGGGGAGCTGGAATCAGAGAGGGCAGGTGAGAGCAACCTTTCTTTTATGTAAATAAACATTTTTGTTCAGTTCTGTCATCTGATGTATTTTCTGTATATTAGTTATTAAAATCTGTAGCTTGGAGCCCTTTTTTCTGTTTTGGTGTTCTCCATCTAGTAATGAAGGCTTAGCATATATTTCTATGTCGGTTATTCTATGATTCATTCTTCAACAAGTTTAAGGATAAACTGTAAAGATGGTGGGCTTTGGAGTAAGTGCTCTGTTATAACAATGTTTTGTACTGAATTCCTTTAAAAATTATTCTTCCAAGTTGATCCAAGATTGATGCATCTTTTCTTCATTTGTATTGTATGCGATTGAATAGTTTTTTTTTTTCAAATTTATTTTCAGGAGAACCAGGCAAACTAATACGTGAACGATATAGAACAGCTTCTCAAGTGATACAAAACCAAGTAAGGGTCTTTCTTACTTTCAATGCTTATATTTATGTTTGGCTTTAATATATTCTCTTCAAATACTAGTTTCTGGTTTGGTTTCACATTTCTTTTACCAAATTTCAAAATATAACTGCTGCAACAGTCCTTCGATTCAATAAAACTCTGAAATTTGGCATCTCCCCATTCTATCACTCTGTTTAGTGCTCAAATAACTAATTTATCATCCTGATTGTATGAAGATGAGGTGGGAAATAATTCCTCCATTTTCTTTTCCTCTCTGTCATGTGAATCACCATTCGGTATGTCAAGGTAAGAATGCAGAAGTATAGTAGATGAGGGTAGATAGGAAAGGAATAATATGGTAAGTAACAGCTCATGTTCTAGGACTTGTGCTACCACAGATTCCTTCTCGAATAAGTCTATGTTATATAAAAAGAATCACCTGAGAAAATCTTTGGGTGCTTCTTTCTTTTACTCCTTTCCATCAGACCATATCTTTGATATAATGGCTATTTCTGCATGTGATTAACTATTCTGGAATAAGGGGTCTACACTCTGTGTGTGTGTGTGCGTGCGCTTGGATGTGGGTAGCTTTCATATTTCATAGAAATGAGCATCCACAGGAAGATATATTCACGCACACATTAATTGGATGATAAAACTAATGACGATCAAATCTATTAGGCTAGATAAAAATGGTTGGTGGTAGATAAGGACAAGCATATACTCACCAATATAGGATGATAGTCTAATGATTCATCAATAGTTTCTTTGTAATACTTGCTGTTATTTTTTGGTATATTGGTTTTCTGAGATTACCTGGACCTTCTCGATAATTTACTGTATATGAAGAATGACCTCTTTCATGGGCAGGGGAAAATGAGCTGTTTGATGATCAATGATATTGATGCTGGGCTCGGGAGATTTGGTCAGTGATTTTGTTTCTTTGTTTTATTTTTTGATAGTCAAAAAGTTAAAAAATGTGTAAAGGTGTATTATACATTGGGAATGACTGTATAATGTGACTTGTTCGAACTCAGGGTTCTTAATTATAAATAAGAAGCTTAATGAATTATTGGAATCTAGTGATGATTAGTGTGCTATTGATTAACATCACTTCTTTCAATATTGTTTCTGGTTAACTAGGAAACACACAAATGACAGTCAACAACCAAATAGTTGTTGGAACTCTGATGAACTTGTCAGACAATCCAACCAGAGTGAGCATCGGCCAGAAGTGGAGAGAATCAGACGTTACTCACAGAGTTCCAATTATTGTAACTGGCAATGACTTTTCTACACTTTATGCTCCTTTGATTCGTGATGGAAGAATGGAGAAGTTTTACTGGTATATGTCTACTTTTATAGGGAGATCTATTTTATTCCTTTAACTTTCTATTTTATAACAGTGTAAGAGAAGTAAAACTTACACACCTCTCAGTTCTCACAATGTTTATATAGAAACACATATTCTTGGAATCAGCATATAGATATCTACAATGCTCATTCAGTTCTGTCAATTGCTACTCCTATTAACTCTTTTGAAATTATTGCTTTATGTACTGATATATCCTATCTCTTTTTCTTGTACATCGTGCTTCCCGTGTTAACACAAAGTATTCTGCTGAAACAGGCAGCCAAACCGTGAAGATATTGTCAACATTGTCCACCAGATGTATGTTAAGGATGGAATAACCCAGGATGAAGTTTTAAGAATCGTGGAAACATTTCCAAACCAAGGTGTTTCTTCACTTGTAGATGTTGTAATTGTTCTCCTGGCTGAAATTTATTTCTAAAAGGGAAGTCTAACAGATTGAAACTTGGGTTTTGAGATTTATCGTCGTTTATAAAATTGTGTCGTTAAGTTCAGATCAGAAATAGTTCTACATCTACGTCTCTCTGTCTGTCAGGTCATCTATAGGATACAAATTTTGTCAAGAAGTTCAATAATTGTATACATGTTTTTAAGGGGCAGATGTACAAATTTGAATTATTTATGTTCAGTTTTGTTTTTTGCAGCACATTGTTCTGAGATTTAATACGGTTATTTGTGCAATTATTCCTCATTGGGACCATATATTTTAAGCATTTACATGTTTTATGTACTTGATTATTATCTAACCTCGACAATATTGCTGATGATTAGATGCTTCTATTGCATCATGTAGCTGTCTTTAAGCTAATAAATTTATGGCATTTGTGATCTATGTTTTAACTTCTAAACTTTCAGCTCTACGGTGTAATTGTATTAATGAAATCCTTTTTTTCCCTCCCGCAGCATTGGATTTTTATGGGGTACTAAGGTCGAGGACATATGATCGATCAATCTCCAAGGTATTTATTTTTTTAAAGATGTTTCTCAATTGATCCATTATTTGACCATATATGGATCTTTGGTTGGTTGCCATGATGTTTGGTACTACTTAGATTTTTAGCATAGAGCATCAAGATATTGTTTGGCTTATTCAAGATAAAAGTTTGTTTTTTCGAAGAAAGAAGCAACTAATTACTGTTAATTATATTCTGCTATGTGTGTGCTACTAAATTATTGGAATTTTCAAACTTACCTCCATTTATAAGACTTATGAATTAAAAAATTTATATTTTTAATCTTACAACAAGCACAATTATGAGTTTCTTTCCCCTGTAAACACCATGTCCTATGGAGATGTATCAATTCATATCGTAATTGTAGTTGAAATATTGCTCCAACCTCCAGAGATGTGAGCTTTTATTGGAGGATATGTAAATGTGATATAACTAAGATAACTTTATGGATGGAGCGCTTTGAGGTGAAATACAGTAAGATTCTGTTCAGAATTCTAGTTTCGGAGTTTTTTTGAAGGCTTATCTACAGATGGACTGATAGCACACTGATGCAAAAGAAGATATTTACAGTGACAGTTTATTGTGGCTTAGTTATCCCATCCTTTGTCATTTCTTAAATCAAGGTGGAGTATGATGGAAAAACGAAAGAGAAGAGGAAAGAGGAGAAATAAATTGTAAATAGAATAGAAGTTATTACGTGGTTCAGTAGGTTTGCTTAAGTCTATTGTTGGACAAATAGTTTCCATGTATACGAGAAATTGATTTATGATAATACCTTTTTCTTTTTCTTAATAAGCTCGGTAGAGGATCACTAGCCTCAAAATCCATGTCAGACCCCAGGTCTCTCATGCAATAAGTACCTGATGCAAATGTGAAATCCAAACATTAGTCTCAAGACAATTAAACTGGATGGGGGCTTTGATATTTGCCATATGCGTTATGAAATTCTAGTGCATCGTTATCTTTATCATACTGCACGAATTTTAACTTTGATCTATTTGTAGTGGGTCAGCGATATTGGTGGATACGAAAAGCTTGGTGAGGCGTTACTTAAGGGGAAGAAGGATGGGAAGCTTCCTACTTTTGTTCCTCCTAAGGTTTGCAGTGTTCTTCATCCTACCTACCATACTGCAAGATTTCCTTTCACCAATCTTGGTAGGTCAGTGTTGTTAGAAGAGCAACAGTTAGTAATTGCTAAAACCAAATTGCGCTGTATGTACTTATTTGTACTCTTTATTACCTGTTTACATTCACTTTTCTTCTTTCTTTTTCATATGGTGAAATATCGATAAGAAAACATTCAACTTAGTAAGTAGAGAATTAATATACTTGTGGCTGTAGGTATAAGAAGGCAAATGTTTTATCTTCTCTGCATCAGTATCATTCATGATCGATTAGCCGAGTTATAGAATGTCAAGGTAGAGTGTTGTGACCGTCTCAATTCCAAGCTCAAGTAACACAATACCATTCAGTATCAAAAAAAGCCTAAAAGATTTGATGGTAGATCAGCTCCTGCACTTCAATATATTTGCATGTCCACGAACTATTCTGCGCTTTGTTTTTATTAGTTTTTGATGACGCACAAACTTTTTAAAACCTTCTATTATTCGGACATAGCAATCGGTGGAGGCATTGCTCGAGTCCGGACATTCTCTCGTCAAAGAGCAGCAGTTGATCATGAATTCCAGACTCTCCAAGGAGTACATGAAGAACATAGATGACTAGGCAATCTGCGCATCGGGCTGTGGAATGGTGAGTTTCTGAATGCACTGGAAGATTTGTGCTTGTGGCTGCTTGCAAGTGTAGATAGTACAGGTTCTTTTTTATTCTCATTTTTTCTTTTTTCCTCAATATATATACCTATGTTTATCCAAGAGTTTATTTTACGTCATTAATAGATTTTGCAGCAGGATTTCCAAAGAAAAATCTGCTGCATAATCTCATCTTACTGTAACATCATACGTCGTCATTAATAATAACAGCTTACTTGTTGGTGTCAGATTGGCTTATCCCTTGTGCCCAGTGGTGGAGTCCATACGAGACGGGCGAGTTGAGCTGCCTGACGGTGAGTTCTTTAAAGGGGGGGAAAAAATCATAAATGGGAAGGATAAAGAGGACCTAAAACCCATCAAAGTATATATAATGATGGGTTTTCGCTGGACCTGGCTAGCTGTTAATTTTAGTAGTAGTAAATAAACAGGCAGTGACAGGAAAATATCTATTTTTTGTAAAATTATTTTTGTTCGGCAAGTTAGAAATATATGGCTCTTGCATTACGCAGCATGCATGCAGTAGTAACAATATAATCATTACCAGAAAACTTGAGATAAAAACGGAAGGGCCTCGAGCCAAATTACGCACTGAGCTCCAAGAAGCGGCGTGCCGTGGGGTGCTGAGCCTCCGACAACCGAGAGGCCTCCACCACCTCCACCACCTCACCGGCGACGAGGAGGCAGACCAGGTCGGCGATGCGCTGGATCTGCTTCACGCTGTGCGACACCATCACCGTCGTCATCCCCCGCGACTTCTTCAGACGGACGATCGCCTCCTCGATGTTCTGCGTCGAAATCGGATCCAACGCACTCGTCGGCTCGTCCAACAGCAGCACCTGCTCCATTGATATTTCAACCATCCGTACACGATGCGTGTTAACTGCAGGAGAGAAAGTAAATTAACCTCAGGATCATTTGCGAGGGTTCGGGCCAGGGCGACGCGCTGTGCCTGGCCGACGGAGAGCTCCGACGAGGCCTTGGAGGCGAGGGCCGGGTCGATGTCCGCCATGCTCAGTAGCACTTCCACCTCTTCCTCGCTCAGCTTCTTCCCTCTCAGCTGAGGCCCGTATCGCACGTTGTCCGCCACCGTTCCTGCAAAAGGCCAACCGAGCTCAGGGGCAGCAGCAATGGCAGTCGCATATGATAGGACGGATTAGCTTAATTATTTATCATCAATCTCCAATCTCATCATGATCGAGCTGCCATGAGCCGCCAAATGTTTTGCCGTAAAGCACGGCCATATTGGGAGCCACGTCGACCACCGTCACCGACGCCTACCTGGCCGAGCTGGTCCTCGATCGTCCATTTTGTTCATCCACCTCCTTACTCAACTACTACCCTCCATCAAATTGTTTTTAATAGGAAAATATACAAATCTATCAGGAGATCGTTCGATATGAAGAACATCATAAAAAGAAGAAGATGAAATGGAATCAAATATCTGTAGCCAAAACTAATCGATCGGAGATCAAGTGGCTCACCGTCGAAGAGCGCCGGCATCTGGAAGAGCATGCCGACCCGGCGGCGGAGCGCGAGCACGTCCAGCTCGCAGATGTCCTGGCCTTCCAGGAACACGGCGCCGGCCGGCGGTTCCCAGAGCCGGTTCAGCGCCCGCAGCAGCGTGGACTTGCCGCTGCCGCTGGGGCCGATGATCCCCATGATCAACCCCTCCGGCACGTCCAGGCTCACCCTCGTCAGTATCGGCTCCCCGGTCGTCTCCGACTGCTTCGTCAGGCCCCTGACCCGCAGCTTCGCCCTCTTCTCCGCCGCCGCCGCCGCCAACGAGTCCTGCAGACCTCCGGCGTCATCTACGTTCACCAGCAGGTGCTCCGTGACCTCTTCTGCAAAACGATCGTATCGAAGTATATAATTGACGGCGAGAATTGATTGAGTATTAATTAAAGGAAGAGAGGCCTCTATATAGCTCATCATACGCATGTTCATTACCTGCTGCGGAACCCATGGGAGAGAAGGAGGGGGAGGGTTGGGGAGTTTGGGCGAATGCAGGAAGAGAAGAGAAGAAATGGAAGGGAAGAATCAATCAAAAGTGTAATATATACTCTTTCAGTATGATGATGGGCTTATAATAATACTGAATTTGATGTGGGGGAAATGAGATGTTTCTTTCCGTCGGTTGGCAACTGAGGGAGTTGTTGAACGAAATAGGTCTTTTATCATCACCCCTGAAGCATAATTCTTAAAAGTAGTACTGTAACATTAATTATGCTTCTATGAGGAATTAATCATACATGGCAGCAATGCTGCCAGCATTTAGGAGGAGGATTAATCATCTCAAGTTTTACTTTTTTTATCATTACTATTATTTTAAGCAGAAGGGACCTGAAATGAAGGAAGACCATGACAATCTACTGATGGCAGGTTTCATAAACTTGGAGCAGGTACTACTTGTTATATATAATAAACCAATCAATGAGCACACTGCTTTATTCATAATACTCATCATGCATTTAGACATGAAAATGAAGGCAAAGTTAAGAAAGTGAAGGCTCAAAAAGAGACTCTACTTTATTCAAAGTGAAATGTCTTCCCTTTTTTCTAGAGGAAAAAGTGAAACTAACTGCTCTCTTAATTGGTTTGTATGTATAGTAAGGATAAGACAGAGAGAGAATGGATCGATCGAGGGCATATGAATAAATATATAGTTTTTGACCTCGTGTGATTTAGCTAATTTAACACCAGAAGGCAAACTCGAGAGAGAGGGATAAATAAATGCAAGTTGCAGAGACACAGCATGGGAAGGCGCAGAGAGAAATTGAAAAAGAACGATCGATGAAGATGCAGAGGTGAATTAAGAATACGCTCGTCATCACCCTCCCCCGTTTGCCACCTCTCCAGGTTGTGCCCTTGAAGATGACAACTATTCATGAGAGGTTATTTCTCCTCTTTTCCTTTTCCCATCTGCGGTTGTCAGTTAGTATTAAGCGATAGATTGATAGATAAATGCAGGAAATTATAATTAAATAAGCTCGGCCCCTTCCCGAGTTGATAACCGATCAACGCTCCGGTGAGATGGAGATGACCCGGACCAGTTGCTTCCTTGATAGTTTGTTTAGCTGATATATAAATTAAGAAGAAGAAGAGGTTAATTCTCATTTCCGTGGTACCGTGGGACGACGTGCCGTACTACCGGCCTCATCATCGCATATATACTCTGTTATTAATAGTAGATTCCTGCACTGCACTGCAATCCCTCAGATGTTGCCTTCCCCGAGTGGCATTTGCCTCATTCTCCACCACCACGCATATATGCACCGTCACCTTCATCCTCTGTCATTATTGCTGTTGTTATTTCTTCCTTTGAGTCACCTCCATCTCAAAAGCAAGCACCCCACCTTCTCGTCATACACCATGCTTGAAGGCCAGCATGCGTAGAGGAATAGAAAGATGGCATCAACTCATGCTACCTGATTAAAGTATGGCAAAATATTTCCCCGCAGAGGACTCTCTCTATATCTCCAAAGACTACCTCTCTCTCTCTCTATATATATATATATATATATATAGCTTAACCATTTGATCTCTGAGAAATTTAAGGAAACCCTGTTGCTTCACTGATTGCTCTTTAATATTCTGAAACAGACTTGGATAATTAAGTTTTTTGGAGAAGGAAGGTGTTCCTTAATTTCCTGCCACAAATGTCCACATCAATGATTAATTGATTAGTTAATTAATCATGAGTTATAGTTCATAGGATGAGACCAACTCTTCCCAAGCTTGACTTCCTATCAAGACTATATATAAACAGAGGGAGCACAACTTTATTAAATGAGAAATAAGGTCCAGGTCACACCAGGCTCCACGCGCATGTATATAATATATATATATATATATATATCAACTGGCATTGCACTCAGGTGGAAGCCCCTGTGGGAACCTCCTCGTATCGGTGCAGTAATTGTAGATCATGTAGTTCTTCTGCACCCACTTCAATCTTTCCACGCCATTGGAGTCGAGCTCTTGCATCATCCAGGAGCTGCTTCCGGAGCCAGCAGCGCAGGAGGAAGCACCGGGGCCGCTGACCACGCAGCCGGCGGCGGTGTAGTTCCTGTAGGACGCGACGAACGGCGCCCTGGACCAGTCCGTCTTCACGAGGCCGCCTCTGGTCGCCCACTCCTCGGCGTCCCACAAGCTCCCGTACGCTCTCATCGGTTGGCTCTTCGGATACGCCACGCCCGTCGTCGCCTCCCTGTTCCTGAACTCCCTGATGGGAGTGCCGTCCACGTAGAAGCTGCAACCAAGCACTCATCTCGATCTATCGATCATCGGCAATTGGAAGGATGCGCATCTTGAGAAGACTGATCAACAACTTACACGATGTGCCTGGGATTCCACAGGACGGAGTAGGTGTGGAAGTCCCTGGTGGGATCGAACCAGAGGTAGAACTGCTGCTCTCTGTCCCCCTTTCCCTGGCTGTAGAGATTGGTGTGCAGGACGTAGGGATCCCCGCTGCGGTTCCCCAGGAACTCGAAGTCGATCTCGTCATGCGTGTCTCCCAGCGACGACAGCTGCATCGATACAGAATGATTGATTGAAGCTGCACTGCACGCGAGAAACGACACACGTGGAAGGAAGGAAGCGGTTTTAAGTGATAGGAGAAGCGTACGTAAAAGGTGGCCACTGTGCCGGCGGACTCGCCGGGGACGAGCTTGATCTCCATATCGAACTTGCCGAAGAGGTACTGGCTCTTGGACTGGAAGCCGGAGCCGGAGCTCCGGTCGAGGGACAGCGTGAGGAGCTGCCCGTTGTTGAGGATTTTGCCTCGGCCGTCGCCCCAGGTCACGTCCACGTCCTGGTAGAAGTTGCCGGCCGCTGCAAGACTGGCCATCGTCCACAGCGTCAATACGACAAACACGAGGCGCGCAGAGGAGGAGGCCATTGATTAGCTAACCGGGAACAGATCAGACACTGCGTTGACCTAATTATTAATTACTACATCTGCAGGAAGAATGCGACTCACTCGGAGGGTTTATATAGTAGATAATGGGATTAAGGATAACGAGGGCAGGGGGTCAACGCATTGGCCGTCGGAGTGAGTGCGCCGGCCAAGATCACCACCACAAAACTACATGTGTCGCTGGTTTTCAACGCATACAGTGGATTAATCGTTTAGTTGCGCGATCACCAACCCAATACCCGATATATCCCACTAGTGAGAATATCTACATTACTTTGAGCTTGAGGTGAGCAATACTTTAGCACGCTTAGTTGGTGATGCGTGGGTTTCCAAGTTTCAAATACTTGGTTTGGAGTTTTATGGGTTCTTTGAATTCTCTTTGACAGCGACGATATATTTATATATATTGAGCAAAGAGGATAAGAAGTGGATTATGCCCTTATCTGAAACTTCCTCGAGAAACAACAAGGCATAACACTATTTAGGGTAGGGTGCCAGTTTGCCTGATACTGCACTTAATTTATCTGATTAAGAATTCTATTTCCACACCCCACAAGATATATATGCAGTGATATAAATTACTTGTACTCCACGAGCCCTGTGGATTAATTCCTTCACTCCAAAGCATTCCATTGTTCAGTAAAGTTAATAATTTGGTCCACCGATCCTCTTCAGTGATTGATGGGAATCACTATCTAATTAATCAAGAGTTTTAAGACCGGTTATTCTTTCTTGAATAGGAATCAACAAACACGTGGGGCTGTAGGCTTTCCTGTTAATTTCCTTCATTACTATTTAAGAACAGTAATGAAGAAGAACTAGGCCCACGCTTGCCCGTTTATGTACATGCGGACATATATATGCATACAAGTTAGATAAAGGAAGACTTCAAAAAAGTGCTGAACGAACTTGGAAGACCACGCAAGTCTAAGAAGGCAAGCAATGTGTAAATCAATTGATTATTCTACATGCATTATATTTTGAATCTCCTAATTAAGATGAACTTGGAAAATTTCCATTCAAAAAAAAAATCTTTTTTCAGGTGCTAGGACGAGAATAATTGATGTCGAGTAAACTTCCAGGTTTCTTCTTCCCATGTGTCAGAAAAGCCTAATTAATTAAACGCACGCAGCTTTACAGTTCAAGCTCTTAATTATTACTACGACTCGATCAATCCTAATACCAGTTCAAAAAGCTTAATTTAAGCATCGATGTCCTCCCGACACAAGAAAGCATCCCTCTCGAGAAGCAAACGCAGCGTTCCTATTTAAGATCGAGGTCGCTGAAGCGAGATGGAAGAATTAAACCTCCTCCCTCCTCGAGTTCTTCCTTGATCCCTCCTTCCCTGATTATTAAGTTAGTCATAGTCAGTAAACGGGCGGCCGCTTCGAGATCGTCGTCGCCATGGCCGCCCTGGGCGACTACGTGGAGTTGAGGCCGGACAAGGCCGGATTTTTCGATCTCCTACGCCTCCTGTACGACTCCTCTCAGGTCATCGGGCGGGTGGACGGGCCGGTGGATTGCTCGTCTCCGGAGGTGGAGATCGACCAGGCGAAGCGGCAGTGGGCCATCTTCATCTCCCTCCTCCTGCAGAAGCTGCTCATCCTCGGGAGGACGCCCATGGGGTGGGTGGGATCCGCCATCGAGTTCTGGATGAACCTTCTCACGGATAACCGTGGATTTTTCTCCCTCTTGGGGAATCTCTTCACAGGTAAATTAATAATAATGACGATGCTTATTCCACTCCACTTGCAGATGCAAACTTTATATTTCTTAATATTTATGGTCAGCATCTTTCTTGCGCAGATTTATATATCTTAACCAGTTGCATAATATGTAACTTTTAAAATAATTTTTGTAGCGTGTGAAAGGGGTGCACTCGTTATATAATTAGTTTTTAAAAACAATCAAGTGGGCAATAGATTATTAACCCCATTTTTACAGATTTTGCGGGAATAGATTGAGGAAAGTTTTTAGCCTTCTTCCCATCAATGAATAATTACATATTTTTCAAGCCCATAATTGAATTCTACAGCATAATACTAGTTGTGAAATTAAATGGCGTACTTGACCTGAGCGTTCAATTAGAGGACAACTGATTTGTAATGCATTGAGACCACGTTTCCTACGTATGGATCGAACGACAAGTTTGGAAGCATGTTACAGGTGCTGAAAACTCTTCAGCTAAAGTCGCTTTTACTCGACGTTGATTGATGCAGGGAAGGTGGTGTTTCCCGAGGGGGAGTCGTCTGCGTATCGCTCAGCCATCGGACTTATTGATACGAGAACGGAATTAGACAAGAAAATTAAGCCGAGAGAGAAGCTCAAGTACGAGGCCGCTCTATGCATCATGGCAGCAAAATTCGCCTACGAGAACGAATCAGTCGTCCGAACCATAATTGAAGACACCTGGAGGGTAAGAGGTCATTCCAAATCCATATATTTTGCATGCTTCGTTTGTTAAAAGCATATGGAAGCTCATTTGATCTTTTCTGCAGATGGAGTTCTTGGGCTTCTACAATTTCTGGAACGGTAAGACCTCCTTATTCTTCTCGAATCGTTTAATCCAACCTTCTTATGACTTGACACCGACGCCGCAGACTACCAGAAGCAGTACAGCACGCAGGCGTTCATGTTCAGCCAAAAGATACCCGCGGGCGCCGGCGCCGAAGACGACGACGAGCTCATCGTCGTGGCTTTCCGTGGCACCGCCCCCTTTGACGCGGACCAGTGGCGCACCGACGTGGACTTCTCGTGGTACGAGATCCCGAACGTAGGACGGGTCCACGGCGGCTTCCTCAAGGCCCTGGGCCTCCAACTGGACCTCGGCCTGCCCCAGGAGCTCCCTCTCGGTGATCCTCATGGCGAGGAAGCCCCGCCGCCCTGCGCGTACTACGCCATAAAGGAGAAGCTCCGGACGCTGCTCGGCCGCAACGAGAGGGCCAAGTTCCTGGTCACCGGGCACAGCCTGGGAGGCGCGCTCGCCGTGCTCTTCACTTCCCTCCTGGCGGTGCACGAGGAGAGGTGGCTGCTGGGGCGGATGGAGGGTGTGTACACGTTCGGCCAGCCGAGGGTGGGCGATGAAAAGTTCGGGGAGTTTGTGACGAAGCGCTTGGACGACGATGAGGCCCGCAAGAGCAGGGGGAGGAAGAGGTATTTGAGGTACGTGTACTCGAACGACATTGTGCCAAGGGTTCCTTACGACGACTCGGCTCTCCTGTTTAAGCACTTTGGGACCTGCATCTACTTCAATAGTCTCTACAGCGGAAAGGTCAGCAATCATCCATGTCTCTGAAGAATACTAATCAACTCTGATGCATTATGTTAAAAGATTAACGTTGAATTCGCAGGTGATGAGGGAGGAACCAAACAAGAACTATTTCTCGCTGTGGACGGTGATCCCCAAGTACGCGAACGCAGGGTGGGAGCTCGCTCGGAGCTTCCTCATCGGGTACGCGGAAGGGCCGGAATACAAGGAAGGATGGCTCTTGACGTTCACCAGGTTTGCCGCTCTGCTACTTCCTGGGCTGACGCCCCACGGCCCCCAAGACTACGTCAACTGCACCAGACTTGGAAGGATCGCCGCTGCAGATCTTCCTCTCATTGAAGGTGATGAAGATGAAGACTGACTCGAAGATATCTGCACAGCAATCGATAGCGGAACTTGCAAAAAAGAGAAAAAAAACTAAGAAACATAACAGTTCAAAATTGAACAAATTTTAATCCAGACTCAGAAGCTGATGGATGAATGGAGGGTATGTATACCCTGTTGCTAAAGACCTGACTTAAAGGAGTGAGCAGATTATACTTTGAATTAGAAGGTGTTTTCGGTGGTACTTAATGGAGTGTTGTACTGTTGTGGTAGTAGAAATGCGTGAGCAATTAATACACAGAACAATTAATTGGCGTCTGCTGCAGTCTCATTGGCTTTGCCCCCTGTGTTCGAAGGGGAGCAGAGCCAGGCGCTACTGCTGCTGCACTGCAGCTGCGTTACTCCAATATCTCATTTCACATGCACCCAGAGCAAGCTCTACGAGGTGGTTGTGACGTATACGTATACCTCTTCTTCTTCCCCAAAGCTTAGAAGATGGTTGTTGTAACTCCAGGAGTTGCACAATGCCTGCTCATCGCCTTGACCACAGAGCTCTTCGACAGGCCGACCGCTGCGCCATTTTTCTCCCTCATGAATAATTTGACAGCCTCTGTATTGATTATAGACTTGATTCTGGCATAAAGGATACTATTTTTAAAATATAAAAAAGAAACAAAAAAGGCTAAGAATAGATTTTTTTCCTTCATAATTTTGCACAGCTGTGGGCCTTAATTGATGCAGAGCAAGTACATCCTTTTTTATTATACAGTTTGATGGGGAGAATGAACAGTAGTAGTACTATATATATATATCAAATTATTTCTTATATTATTTATATATTAATTTTTTTGAAGAAATAAACAGATGAAGTACATTTAAATTACTAAAACTATTGGTAAAATATTGTTGTTGGTATTATCACTCGTACAAACTTAATTATATATATACATATATAGAAGTGAAGCGATCCAAGTGTTTCAATTCGCCGGATGCATTGTTGGTTTCTGTAAGCATGCAATGGATGTCCTGGAGAGAAGAGAAAAAAGAAGGTAATAAATTGGCCAGAATCAAAATGGAGTCCTCCTCCTCCTCCTCCTTTGGCACTCTCGTCTCTCTTTTGATGATCAGTTAATCGTTACTCCTCTTCTTCATCCCTTCTCCCTCTCCATCTCCCTCTTGGACCTCCATTAATCAATTACGAGAATGGAATGAAGCCCTCGCAATTCCCCTCCCCTCCTCTCCCTCTCCCTCTCCCTCTCCCCACTCGCTTCAACACTTATGCTTAATTTGTGCGCGTACTCTCCTTCCTCATTCGCCTTCAAGAGAATTCAAGAACCATTAATGCGGTAGGTTTGGCGGAGTCGTCACCGATCGAGGCATACCGATTTGTGGAAAATAGCACGGCTAATCCCGGAGAGCCCTAATTATTGTTGCCATCATCATTCTTTGAACCCCCTCTCCTGGCCCCTATTAATTTACGCTGCTCTTCTTCGTCTTCTTCTTCTTCTCCTTCCTACTGTAAAAGTCTAATCCCGAAGGCCATGAGGAGGAGACGGGTCCTCGTTGCTGGGTGCTTGCTTCTGGTCGTCGTCAGCATGATATGTTGGCACGGGCTCGCCCGGGAGGTGCGAGGACGGCGCGTCGTCCTCGGGGAGGAAGAAGACGATAAGAGATCGGCGAAAGAGACTCGGGTCGCCGGTGGCGGCCTCAGGAGGTGCAGGTGCGAGTCGACGGTACATCGGCTCCAGGAGGAGAAGACGGCAGCGAGGTGCAGACGCTGCGCGTGGTCGCCGTTGCTGCCGCCGGAGAGGAAGAAGAACGATAGCATCCTGGTGGAGGAGGAGAAGCGCATCGTGCCCACCGGCTCCAACCCACTCCATAACAAGTGAAATCAACGCGCCGAGGAGGATAATTGAACCTTGCAAACTCTTTTTTTTTTGTTCCTTCTTTTTTGAATCCTGTTCAATTTAGCTGCAAGGAGGTTCCTCGCAAATGTAAGAATTAATTAAAATGTTAGGGCTATATAAACGTTCTCCATTACTGCTAATTTTTTTCAACTCTGAGATCAATGTTTCATGCGTAGAATTTATATACCCGATCGTCTTACATACAACATATATACCCAAAGCACACATATATATTTAAATGAGTAATTGGTTCTGTGAATGAAGAATTTATTGCCATGCATGGAGGGTGAAGGAAGGGAGCCCCTCTTTTTTATGTATACAGCTTACTGTTGTGCATGGCATGGAGTTTGTCTTCTTTTTGGCAGCCTAGAGTTGCCGCAGAGACACGTGAGATGGTGACAATATATCCACCAACCGCAGCATTTTCTTTAATCCTCCCCCCTTCCAATAATTAACAGCCAAATTCTTAATGGCTAAATCAAAATAAGGCCCCTGATATCTTAAATTATGTCACGATAGAAAGCATTTATTTTCAATGTGCAGACATAATATATTTATACATACCTCTTTTTTTTTCATCCAAAGAACACACACACACACACAGAAAGAAAAAGAAGAAGAAGAAAAGTTCAAATCAAAAGCGCATGAACTCCACATCACATCGCGTCCTCTCGAATCGATGCTCTAACTCCTGTCCATGCAATGCTGCAACAGTTGCAGCCCATGCCCCCCCTCCTCATTTATGGCAGCATAAATGCCCCCAGGGAGAAACAAAACACGCCATTAATTGCAGCAAACGTTTCTCCTCCTCCTCCTCCTCCTCCTCCTCTTCGCTTCTCTTCTCTTCTTTATGCAGAATCTGCACCGGGGCCGGAGTTTTGAAGGTACAGGAAGGGCTGGGGAGGAGCCGCAGCCATATGCGCCATGCATGCATTGCGTGGCCTTTGACTGTGCCGCGTTGCTCATCCACCCGAATTTTGTATTTAAAGTCTTTCCCCTCTGCGTCTGACTTCCCTTTTGTTGGGTAGCAGTCCTGAAGAATTGAAGAAAGCAGAGGCAGACGCAGAGAGAGAGCGAGAGAGAGAGAGAGATCATGAGAAGGAAGAGGAGGAGGAAAGAGACAAGGCTTTGGGGTGCGTGAATGATGTTTTTTTAAGGACTTCAACTGTTGACCTCACAAACGCTACATGTTTTTTACTGCTCCATTGAGTAAAACATGCATTAATGCTGGGTCCAGCGGAGAAGGAAGGAGCAGAACATGATCAGGATGAGGCGAATGATTTGTCCATCATTGCTTTGCTTATATACATTTGAGTAGTTAATTAGCTGCAGGCACCAATCATTGTTAACTGATCAAACACACTCAAAGAGTATATAATAGCTACGATTAACTAATTAATTGCTAATGATATAAATAATTATACGTGCAGATTTAATAATTAAAGCTGTACTAATTTCGAATAGGATACGAACAGATGCTTCGTGTTTAAATATAAAGAGAGACATAAGGCGTTGGGTCGCGTGAGATGATGTTTTTTTTAAGGACTTCCACTGTTGACCTTACGAACACTACATGTTTTTTTTACTGCTTCAGCGAGTAAGACGATTAAATCGACGTGGGGCGGACTGAAGTAGGCGATGAGATGAAGGATGCCCCGGTGGACTGTTGGATTGGTGTTAATTAGCTGCAGGCATGCAGCAGTGTCTTCATCCTCAGTGTGCTTCTGATCCAATTTTAATTTTGTATAACAAAAAATTAAATCTAACTTGCAGTTCAAATGAGATATTTCGGAGGGTGCTTTGGCAGCTTGGAGAACCATGGTCAGCATATCTCTGCTACTGCGAGTAGGAAATGCTGCATCTGTTTTAGATTTCTGAATCAAAATATTTTAGTGTGTTATAGGAGAAGATGAGATTTTGAATCCTGCAATTTCTCCCTACAGCTTAAAATCTGTAAGTAGTTCTATTATATATTGGTTGGGCTATACATATTAAACATGAAGCATATTTAATTCTTTCCTAAGGTCTAACTAGATTCTAGATAGATAGAGAAAAAGTAGACACTACCGATAGAGGTGATATTAAACATGCAGAGCATATATATATATATATTAGGCAAGGCATCTCTTCTCCTTCATGACTGTTCTTCTCTTCTTTTTTTTCCCTTCTCCAGTACTGGCATTAATATTAACAATTAATGGGTCCCTTGCAAGCAGATTAAAGAGAGATGGAGATGAAAAGCATTAACTTTCACCACACAAAACGCAGACAATTTCTTCATACATTAACGACCCTCTAAAACTACAAATGCTAATCCCAGCTGTGCAGCCATCCATATGTTTATTGCAGGCAAACTTTGTCTGTGAAAGGGGAGAGGAGACCATCGGCAACCGTTTGAGTCTCTTTCAGAACATTGCATTATTTCAGCTCATGCTAGAGAGTAGAACCAAACTTTTTTTCCTTTCTTTCTTCCCCCTGTTACTTGTCCTGCCCTACAACTTATCCACCAGCTATAGCTGATACAAAATATATACGAAGAAGATGCCTACGAATCCTACAGAATAGTGGTCAGAGACGTCGAGCTTGATGGCGTTTTTTGCTGCCTACTGGTTCAATTATTGAGGTCACATCACGATCGTCTTCTTCTTCTTCTTCTTCTCCTGTAGGTTATAAAGAGAGAATTAAGTTGCTCCGCTCACACACCTTGTCACCACCATGAAGCAGAAGCTGGTTTGCGCACTTCTCTGCTGTGTTCTCATGCTGGCTCTTCATCTCTTCCACAGTGCACCAGAAGAGCCGCAAGGTGATCGAGGCAGGAGGATGCCGAAGGAGATGGAGCTTTCAACACGAAGAAGTTCAAGCGATGATCAGAAAGCCAAGGTTAGTGCTTCTCCAGAAGGTGCTGGTAATCATTTCTGAAGCCATTGTCCAAATGCAGCTTACTAATCTCCTACCAACTTTTTCTCCGATGCAGAGAACTGATGTAGAGGGAGGTCTCTTCTACAGTGCAGATTACAGCATGAAAACCACCCATCATCACGTTCCAATCCCAGAGCATCAGTCTAAACCCAAACCTAACCCGTTGGTGGATTGATTACTCGTTATTAATCTATGCTCGTTGCATTAATGCAGATTAAATGCATCGTTGTAAGTCTGTGGCTTCATCATATGACTGAAGGGGCACTTGATCAGTCAAAAGCAGGAACAAAATGTAAGAATAAGCCCACTACATATATGCAGATTAAGCACGTATAATTTCCATTTACCTTCATTGTGTGATATCCCATCACCAACAAACCTCTTTCCTTATTCCCCTAAAAAAGTTCTATTAGCCCACTCACATGTTAACAGCAAATGGGAAATTTTTGTGTGTCGGTGCGGCTTCATTTTTCGAGCACGCACAAAGTTCGGACACTTGTAGGGGCCATTATGCCCTGAGAGTTTAGGGTGGGGTAAGGACTGGAAGTCCCCTTAATGGGAGCTGTTCGCGACATGCATGTGCAGGCCCTGCCCTCTTCTAACACTCGATTGCTTCCCGCCTGCCAAAAAAAAAAAAAAGCACTTCAACTAGGGTTCCCAAATGCTAATGAATTTAATATATATACTACTGTCTTGTTACGGTATTTGATCAATTGTCATTTTTGCAATTAATTCCACAAGGTTCATCATTGCATCTCTATAGATCAGTTCTTGACACATGAATCTGCAGGCTCATTCAATCATCAATCAGGCACACAGTTCTTTGCCATTTTTATCCTCACACAAGATCCTGCAGGCTGCAGCAGGAGGCAGGTAACAGTGCGAGTTGAAAGGGAAGCACCACCTGTAACAACAGGAGAAGAAGAAGAACACTTAATTTATATACTGAACCTAGCTAGCTCTTTTCAAAAAAAAACCTACAATATCAACGTTCTATTTAACACGCTACTGATTAAATAGTAAGCTCTCTTTAGTAGTCACCTCCAACTTAATCTTAAATTACAAGCATACTCTTTCAAAGCTTTACTGAACTCTCTTATTACATTTATTGGGTTAGATACATACGCTGCACTCTTAGATATGTAACCCTAAATTTAATATAAAAATATCCGAAACCTACCTTCGACTTCGAGACATATGAAGCTAACTCCACGATAATAATAACAAATATGCTACGACTCTGCCTTCGGAATGTAAAGGTAGATCCACCAATCGAGGTGGCCCACTAAATAGCCGAAGCTTGAGCTTACACCTACTACCATCGACACATTATTTTAGTTAAATTTTTATAAGCATCAAGTTGGCAGGAAGCGGATCGGATCGGAAGGGAGCTTCACATGCCGATCTCATTTTAAGTAATCACTTAATCGTCGACCGAGCCAGCGGACATGAACTGCGTGGACCCGGCGGCTGACCCGGCCCCTGTCTCGAATCAAATCGATGCCCCACCGGGTCCGAACCGCTGAGTCGACTCGGACGAGGAAATCGACGGTGGATCCAACGATAGTAGAATCGGCCCACCGTTAGATCGATAAATTCATACATAATTCATCGCTCTCACCGACACGAGACCGAATTATTTATTAAGGGAGCGGGCGGGGCATTCACGTGTCCAAATCAGAGCTCCCTGTCTCGGCTGCGACGGCCGATCGATGACCTCGCTTTCCTCTGTCGCTCGCTCTACGCTTCGTTGAGCACTCAAAGTCCAAGTCGTCTTAATCACACTATTAACGCATCCTATTTCTTTCTTAATTGTATTAACTTTTAAAATTCTTCTATCTCTTTGTCTTCTCTTCCCACTCCTCCCGCCTGAATTGAAGCCCGCCGTTTCCGTCCCCCCCAAATCCCTCCCTAATTGAAGAAGAAAAGAAAAAGAAAGAGAGGTCATTTACTCTTTATACCTTCATTAATTTATTCCTTTTTAATTACCCCACAAAACAAAATTTAATTAGATGGAATTAGGTGCGACCACTTCGGTAATATTTTTTAAATTTTACCCAGAACGGACCTCTCATTTTCAAAATTATTGCCATAATTTTGTAAGTATATACTGCCAGTACCAACAAAAAAATAATGAATAAGATGAACGGTAAATAGAAAAACTACTTGCGGTATTTTTTTTAGAGAGAGACAAAAAATCATATCATATGAGAGAGAAAAATATATTTTATTTGAAAATACTAAACTCAGTCAAAAATGGGATGTATATAAAATTATTATTATTATTGCAGAAATATTAAATGATAAATTGAAAAAAAAGGAGTTATATATAAAATAAGGCGCTCTGCCATTAGTGGCATATGCTTCCATTTCCAAAGCTCGCTCTTTTAACTGCTTCGCAGTGTCGGCAGGGCGGAGAGCTCCACCGAAACCTCTCCCCCCTCCCATTCCCTTTTGCCGACTCCCCTCCGCTCTTGAACCTCTCTTTCTCGACCTCGATTCTTGGCCGGATCTGGTTGCGAGGCGTCGCATCGGCCCTTCCCTCATCTCATCTCCTCGTATGGTTTCGCATTGCCCGCCAGATCTCTCGCCTCTTGGGTTTTGAAGCACCCGGAGGTCTGCTCTCCCTTCTTGATTTCTGCTTTCGAGTGCGATTTGGAGGAGTTTGCTGCGCAATGGCGGTGGATCCCAGGCACCTGCTCGCTGGATTCCTCACCATTGCCATGTTCGCCATGCTCGGCAACATGATTAAGCGGGATCACTTCGATTCCGTCGAGGTAATTGGCAGATTCGGAAGATCTTCTTTATAATTTTTTTATAAACAAAAAAGAAATGATGGTCACCTGCTTGTAGGAATAGCGAGTTCACTCCTGTCGTCGTTCTGGTGTCTTAAATTTTCTGATCTATAACTCAATTTTTCTAGTCCGAATCCGGTTGAATTTTACTCTTTTCCTATGGTCTGGTGCGTCTGTGCTTGCCGAGATGCGTGGTAGATTCAGACGTCGGCATATATTGTTTTCAACTTTTTGTGATAAATTTTGGAACTTGGCCATATTTGCAATGTCTGGTCCACTGCGCTGAGGATGCCGATGCTACATATAGAGATATTGCCCCCTAGTCTAAGTCGTTCTTGGTCATTTTGAGCAAAAAAACTCCTCATGTTCGGCATCTCTAAGATGAAAACCAATCTTTTTTCTCTCTCCTCATTTTCCCCTCTACAGGAACTGATCCCGTACTAGTTATCCTCTCTCAGGTTTTCAAATTTATTGGAAGAGGCCTTTTGAATTGATTTTTCATCAATGAACTTTTTTCTGATTTAGTTAAATTGTTTCTTGGAATTCATCGATGGTGGAATTTGAAATTATCAGAATTGTACCGTTTCATACAAAATTTAGAATTTTGTTATGTCCTACTTAGTGGATAAAAAAAATCATATTCCTATCACTGTAATGGAGTATGCCCAACAATGCTAATTATTGAACTGCGGTCATTACCTTTAAGTTTTGCGCAGAAGTCTTCTTATCTAGTGTTTTTATTATTTTTGAATCTAGCGTTAAACATGTTGAATCTAACTTATTTTTCTGTAGTCATTACCTCTATCGAATCTGTGTATGAACTTCTCCCTAATCCTCATTATTACTATCAAACTGACTGAAAAATGAATGGAACTGCCATCAATTACCTCAAGAGGAAAATAATATAACCTTGAAATATCCTTGATATTGTAGCTTTACCATGGAGATTAGAATGATGCTGTATAGGAATATAGTACTTGTTGCATCCACACATATGCTATGTATTTTAGTTCATGCGAACTACTAAATTGTCTCCTTTCGTGCAGTCAGTTAAATCTACTTCGCTTTCTAATTAAAAATTTTCTCTTGTCTTTCTATCCTATTACTTCGGTGCATATCTTTAGGTGACTGTTCATGAAACATCAGTCATTCAATTTGATGCATTGAAGCAAGAAGAGAAGCCTCTTTCACAAGCCTCTAAAGAGACTGTCAGCCAAGAGCTTAAACCTTGTTGGGCCAAACCAATTGCAAGTAAGGATTGCAGTTTTTAAAGAAACATAAAATTGTGCTAATAATTATGCCAGATGAAAATCTACTTCTCTATATTAATTTTGTGGATTTTGTGTTTTTTCTCCCTGGATTCCACCACAGAAGAGATAGATCAGTCAAAAGGTTTCATTTCATTCTCCTTAGTTGGTGGTCCTGAGCACCACATCTCACAGGTATGGGACCACAATTTGATTTATTGTCATTCTTCTTATTTGTTCCTATCAATTTAATGCTTAAAATATAAATCAATTTGACTAATTCTTAAATTTTGGAAGTTCTCAATATAATTGCAAACTAGGGAAATTATGACTGACAACTTAGTTGTAGCTAACAAGGCTTTTCTCTGATGAAAAATTCTCCCTGAAAACTATTTAGGTTGAAGGACTATAGAGTTGTGCTCTCTCTCTCTCTTTCTTTTCCCTCATTTTGTTTGGCCTTTATCATAGAGAAAAAGAAATCTTTCATCTGTTTCTTTCCAATGACCTTCATGGTTTTAGTCATTTGTCAAGTATGCATTGAGTAAACAGTGTTTTTATAAATTTCTGTTTTACTTTTCAATCAGGTCACCGATGCTGTGGTCATTGCAAGGTATTTAGATGCTGTTCTGGTGCTTCCTGATATCAGAGGAAGTGAGCTTGGTCAAAAAAGGTAAGTTTCCAATTGCATCTATCCGATTAGGAGCTGTAGATTTGTAATAGCATCTTCTTTATCCATAACTTGAAATTGCTTGAAGTATGTATCTATACACACACACACACATTAAATCTGGCAGCTGTTTTTCCTACGATAGTTGGTATCTTCTTTTTTCTTCTGTTTAATGATGTTGCAAAGTGGTGTATTCCTTCTTGGAATTAAATTATTCTACATGTTTGCAGGAATTTTGAAGATATGTATGATGCTGATAAGTTCATTGCAAGCTTGAATGGCGTTGTGAAGGTTGTCAAGGAGGTTCCTGCGGAATTAGCTTCTGAAAGTCCTACTGCTGTCAGAGTCCCCAATAGGGTTTCGAAGGACTATATTGTGACAAACATTCAACCAATTTTCCAGACAAAAAGCTACCTGCGAATTTCAAGTTTCTTTCCTAAAATCAATTTGAAAGGAAATGGGAAGCCTATTAGTGACTTGGATTCAACTGCTTGCTTAGCTATGTTTGGAAGCCTTGAAATGAAGCAGGAGATTTTGGAAGTGTCTGACCGAATGGTGGAGAGACTAAAAATTCTTAGCCGCAATACAGGTAGCCAGTTTATTGCAGTTGACATCAGGGTTGATGTGCTAGAGAAAAAGAGCTGCCAAGTAAAAAGCAACGGGAGAAAGCCTTGTTACTCTCCTGTGGAGATCAGAGATTTCTTGAGAAAAGTTGGTTTTACTGCAGACAACACTATTTACCTCACTGAGACTTGGTGGCATGAAAGTCTCAATCCACTGAAGGAGATCTTTCCAAAAACTTATACTAAGGTAAGCTCACTGGTTAGTTTCAAGCGTACTCATTGAAAGTATTTGGTAGTAGCATCTGTATTTGATAAGTTGTTCGCATAGAAGCTATAGTTGCATCATACTTGGGCTAAATTTATTTTGCTACGGCTATCAGAAACAAGTTTGAGGAAGAAATCTGCCTTCAATGAGTTTGTCATGCATCTTGAATATTATATTTGTAAAAGCCGATCAAACAGGTCCTTTTTGGTGGTAATTGAAGTCTTAGTTCCTGGTTCCAAATTGCAATTAGTTCCATAGTACCCACCTGTATATGACATGTAACATGTTGGCATTTGTTCTTTATTACGTTCTCCCTTCAGTTCATAGTTCATGAAGTTAGGGCTAAACCCTGAGTTCTGCTCTTGCTATTTTGCAGGATGATCTAATCCCTGCAGAGAAGAAAGGCCAATTTCTTCAGTCAGGAAGTGCAGAACTACAGCGGGCTCTAGACTTCCAAATCTGTTCCAAGAGTGATGTCTTCGTGCCTGCCATTTCTGGTCTTTTCTATGGTAATGTAGCCGGCAGGAGAATCACTTCAGGTCGAACAGAAATACTCGTCCCGACCCAGGTCTCCAGCTCGTCTCCTGCAGCCTCTGAATTCATCTCGACCTATGTCTCCAAGAAGAACCATCTTGCGTACTCATGCTTCTGTTAGCTTTGTGAGAAATGCCACTGCCAAAGCACAGAAAGCTTTCTCTGGAGGCATTCCTACTTAGTTTTCATCTTTCTCATTGTGAGGTTGATTTAAAAAATTAGTCATAAGAGGTAGAGCAAGTTGACTATAAGCAGGGGTATGTAATTTATTTTGCTGTTACCTCAACTTGTGTTCACTATATAAAAAGGCTAATAGAGAGTTGCTTCAGTCAAGTTTAGAACTGCTTCTTTCTTCCTGGTACGAATCAACTATCAATTCTCCTGGATTACCCCCCCATTCGAACCTTGAGATTTTGGGTTTGTTGTTAGTAAATGCACGGAGGCAGCTGCCTATTTGTACAAAAAATTTAAATATGCATTCCATTGCGATTTATTGCTATTTATATGATTTGCATTTGGATTAATTTTTATAGTTGTCATTTCATCTAAGCCCCACAATTACTTGGTTAATAATCATGCCGAAGCAGTGTGGAACATGATCTTGTATATTATTCATATTGGAGTTACACATTTGTTAACAGGCGTACTCATGAACAGTAATTGTGGCATATCGCCATCTCTTACAATATTTCAAACTAATTTGGACGAATTAATTTAGTAGTTCATTCGTTTTTTTTTGTCTTCATGACATTTTCTTGTTGGAATATACTTCATGACGTTGTGTTCACTTCGTTTAATAATTTGGTTTTGTATCTTATCTTTAAGGTAAGCAATGGAGTAGGAAGTGACACCATAATTTAATGTGGTTTTATAGTCCGCCTCTTCATATGATATTGAAATATAAGTTTATGCCTAAATAGGACGGTGGATTCCAACTCCACTCTCGGCCTGCGTCGCATTCTCCTGTTCGCAATGGCGACCATCGAAGGAAAGCTCGGCGCTTTCTCGTCGACGCTCGACTCCTTCCGTTCCTCCTTCTTGCCCTCTTCTTCTTCCCGGACGCGTGACTTTGCCCTCAGGTTCGCGTTCCAATCTCCGTCCTCGCCTTCTTTACCATCGATGGAGACACGGATTTCGCCGGCTCAGCAGAGCATAGTAGAGGCGTTCGATCCCAAGATTCCTCTCGCCGAAGCCGTCACCCCTCCGAGCTCGTGGTACACCGATCCTTCCATCCTCGACCTCGAATTCGAGCGCGTCTTCTTCCGGGGATGGCAGGCCGTCGGTAATTCCTCTCCTTTGAATCGATCAAAAAACGATTTTTTTTTTAAGGAATCTCAAGCTAATCGTCTGATCATCTCATGTTTACTTTCTATTTATTATTTTTCTTTATTTTTGTCACCGGATTAATATACTATTTTTTTTGTACGCTTAGAATTTTAACGTCGGATTATACTTGTGTATTAGTAGTTTCAAAATTTCAATTTGTTTTGTGCAGGTTACTCTGAGCAAATTGAGCGCCCTCATGATTTCTTCACTGGAAGGTTCTATATTTTTATTTTTATTTTTTGAGTTTACTTTTGTTTATGCAAGCTCTGCAACTTGTTTATTGGGAATCATACAATTCTTTACTAGTTCCTGCAGTTTTGTGATTGCCACTGGGACAATTGAAACTTTCAAACCAACAGTCATGACGTCCAAATTTTGAGATTTGTGCTTAAGTCTTTAACACTTTCCCATTTTCATGTGCGTAAATTGCTGTCTTAGAACGATTCTGGAGTGCTCTTGTCAACTGAACTTATTATAGGCGGAATGCTGCATATCAAACTGTCACTTGAATTTCTTGATATCCTGGGAGTGCAGTGTGAAACCTGGACATAGATGAACATCTAGTACTCAATTCTTATTCTCTTTCCATCAAGTTATTTATTAGGGATGAACCCTTATAATTTTTACTTCATAAAATGGGCAGTGGCGTCCATGAATAGGGCCACATCCCATTGGGCTGACTTGTGTGAAAGTAATAAGAAGAATGGATCCCTTCGGTAGCAAATTAGGTTAGACGTGTGCTTGCAAAACAAACTATTTTTTTCAAGTCTTGGTACTTAACATTATCAAAAACATAATCTGTTACTTTCCTAAACTAGTTAAAGATAACCACCACGGGCAACTGACTTTCAAGTTTTACTTGATTCTTGTTTGTTTCTGATGTTACCTATATCAATGAAACAACAGATTAGGGAATGTTGAGTTTGTCATTTGCCGAGATGGTAATGGGAATCTTCATGCTTTTCACAACGTTTGCCGCCATCATGCTTCTCTACTTGCCTCTGGATGTGGGCAGAAGTCATGCTTTGTGTGCCCTTATCATGTGAGTTTATTGAAATGAAGTATTGTATTCTGTGTGCTCTCACTATGTGAGCTTCTTAAGTGGACCATCAGATCGTAATTTTAATATTAAGATCTTACTATTTCAGGGCTGGACATATGGTTTGGATGGTGCCTTTTTGAAGGCTACCCGAATTACAGGCATCAAGAACTTCAACAAGGAGGTATGAGTTCTACAATTATGTTGCACGTTTGTCTGAAATCATCATTATGTGGTGTTGAACCCGAACTCTGATCTTGGAAACAGGATTTTAGGCTTATACCATTAGCGGTGACTACTTGGGGTCCATTTGTGCTTATCAATTTGGAAGGAGATCACCATCTTCAACAGAAAGATTTTACGAAGACAGTAGGTCATGAATGGCTAGGAAGTGCTTCTAATATCCTGAGCACGAACGGGATTGATTCTTCATTAAAACATGTTTGTAGAAGAGAATATACAATCCAATGTAATTGGAAGGTTTGTTATAGTGAATCCTTTATTTGCATATTTCCTTCCACTTTTTGTCACCGTCGTCCTATTCGTCAGATATATAGTTGGCATCATGCATGCCTGTTGTTACATGTATTTATTTCTCATCAATTTTGCTTTTGCTACAGGTTTTCTGTGATAACTACTTAGATGGTGGTTATCATGTCCCCTATGCTCATGGAGGCCTTGCATCTGGTCTTAACCTTGATTCTTACTCCACTCTTGTAGGTAACTCTTTAGGTGCAAGTTGTCACTTTTTAGATATGCTATATTCTTCGTTCAATTGAAACTTGGCATTTGTAACATCAAGGCGTAGCATTTTGAATCTGAAGATCTCAGAACTATAATATGAGATTTTAGAACATGACTTCCTTTAGCACTACTAGACCAGTTGCTAGTTCCACTCTGCATTCTGATGTATCCTATTATTGCCAATACTAGTTCATCTTTCAAGTAAAGTTTACTAGTGAATCTTCAGTGCACACAGATGTAGAACTCTCCTTGTTGATTTCTCTCTATTTGTTTCACTATCCTTGTAATAAAAGCAAAAAACTTTAAGACCCTTTATACATGATTTTACTGTGGTATTACCTGTACCAAGCAGATTTATGAGAAAGTTAGCATTCAGAGATGTGAAAGCTCGTCGGCCAACCAGGATGACTTTGATCGGCTGGGCTCAAAGGCGTTATATGCTTTCATTTATCCTAACTTCATGATCAACAGGTTTGCTAGCATCTAAAAGGATTCCAGGTTGCTAAATAGAAAGTAGTTGAACTTTTGGAGCCTATGGTTCCTTGTACTTTTTCTCTCTTTTGAGTGTTCTGCAGATATGGTCCATGGATGGACACCAATTTAGTTGTTCCTCTGACGACGACCAAATGCCAAGTGATATTCGACTATTTTCTTGATCCATCTCTTACGGTAAGTAACTGAATGTTCCTTTTAGCTATCTGCATATGAAACGCATTACTCGATTACCGGTTCAAAACGTAAACACATGATTATTTAGTAGACTCAACACTAATCATGGCTTTTACCAAAGTTTTCTTTGTGATAATATATCTATATTTTTTGCCCATCCAACTCCCTGCCGTCGGACCATCACCAGTATCAACTGGTTACTTGCGTAACATCAAGTTCATGTATCTTCCGTGATCAATGTTTCTTGTGGAGTAGCGAAACCTTATTGCTTGTCAGATCCAGTCACAAAGCATCTCTTCACTAAGCCATCCTACAATATACTGCAGGACGACAAGGCGTTCATCGAAAGAAGTTTGGACGAGAGCGAGAGGGTGCAGGCAAGTCGCGTTATCATTTCCATCAGCGATGTTAATTGGGGGGATAACAAATAGATTGAAGAGATCCAAGCTGTTGACACAGTTTGCGAATTGGGTGCAGATAGAGGACATCGCGTTGTGCGAAGGAGTTCAGCGGGGTTTGGAGTCGCCGGCGTACTGCAGCGGGAGATATGCGCCATCGGTTGAGATGGCGATGCATCACTTTCACTGCCTGTTGCATGAATCGCTCGGTTGATTGATCTCTAAAATGTGCAGTCACTGCAAATGTCGATAAGTCTCATAAGATTTCATGAAAATTGTATTGCAATTATTCATTACTTTTACCTCTAAATAGTAGATGAAGTACGTGTTCCGAAAAGAATCACAAATTAAGCAGTGGCATGATTTCTATTCCGAATATATGTGAATTCGATGGACAGGTTGAAGAATTAATTGTATGACCATGACATGGTGTTGGAGTGAATGAACCATGTGGATGGTGCCACAGAGATTCCCTGCCAGCAGGGAATATTCTTGACTCGTCTACGCTTCGAACTGCAGATGATTATAATCCACCGATCCATAAAAATAAAAAAAAATGAAATAAATAACTTGAAGCTCTTTATTTTTCAAGAAAAATAGTCCTGCAATTTAACAAGCGCGAGGAGCAACTCAATAACTGTATATATCTACACAGTCAACAAGAAGATATGATCGATCTAATCCTGTAAAAAGAGAAAAAAAAAACAAATAATCGAATATATTAAACTGTACAAACTCTGTGACTCGATCACGCAGTAAAAGTAACTTGATGGAATCCCATCGATCTCTCCATATATATATATATATATATATATATATATTGAATCATGGATAGGAGACCAAGCGGCGAGAGCAGAGCGTGCAGGAGAAGTTTCTCTTGGTCTTGAATCGGAGAGGGAGGAAGCAGAATCTCCAGACGCTCTCCACGTCGGAGGACATCACCTTCCCGCCGCAGTACGGGCAGCACCCCGGCGCCATTTGCTTCCCCAGCACACGCTGCTCCTCGTCGCACAAGAACACCAGACACATCTCTCTTGCCTTCTGGGAAAAAATTACAGGCGATGATGATGACCAACGAACGAACGACCGAACGATGATTGTTACCGATTAGAATGGCAGGCTTATATATATCTATATATATATAGAGAGAGAGATGGATGGGGCGATCATGAATGTTCGAGAACGATCGGTCCGGCCATTTCCAGATGGATCCATTTCTAGAAGATATGCAAACCTACCTTTCACGCCGTTCGTTTGCCTTCAATCTATTGACTTACCGAAGACGTATAAACATAATATAATTAATGGCCGGAATATTTCTTGGTATCTATAAAAATAAATGATACTAATTCAAGGTGAATTCTATTCACCTACGTTCTTAATTGTATGCTAAACTCGTTTGACCTTTATATCAAATAAAATCATTGGACAGCATTTACACAAAACAAACCAGAACAAGATAGATAACCACCAACTGCAAAATCCAGAGTGAATGTTACGAGCAACAGGCTAATTGTACGGACGAATTTGAGAACGTCACAACTAGCCAAGATTACACAAATGGAACGACGATGTCCAAGAACACTGCAACCAGCGGCAACATCTGGTCCCATAAGCTAAATACAATAAGCAGAAACGAAATATCTTTTATTAACATGCATTCCTTCTGGCCACAAATATGAATAAAACATGAAGCTGTGAGGCTGTTGACTATATAGTACAAAAATGTTACATGCTCTTTTGACAGTGGGCAAAAAGGTTCTATTGCGGTGACCGGTCAATCATGCAACAAAGATGACTTGCTATTCCATGGAATGGATCATCTGAAAATGAGGAGCCTATAAACTCCTGTAATCTATGACGGTCACTTCATCCTCTGGCGCGTCAAGATCTTGATAACTGCAAATAGAATATCCATTGAAACATATAATTCACAGCCTCTTTGGTAAATTCAACGGGCATTAAAACAGGCGGTTTAATTCAACGAGGAAAGGTGTCAGATTTTTGTCGAAAACAAAAACAAATTTGAAAGTGAACAAGAGAAGGTCACAGACCTCCTTAAGCGACGAGGATCATGACGAAAAGGAGGGGGCATGGCAAGAATTGGAGCTGGACCGCTCACTTGTGGACCAAGTCTTCCTCCTTTCCTACCACGAGGACCGCCATTAGCTTCGAAGGACGATGGTCCACCAGTCTCCCTAAGCATGCGCATGGCAACCTCTGGTGGTGCAGGCACAAAAGGTCCCAACGGGCTGTAGAAGGTATTAAATGATTAGACAAGGATCAACGAGCGTGTGCTTAGGATCAAACTCTGGTAACTACTCACCCAGCACCAGGAACGGGCATTAAAACAGGCGGAGGGGGAATATCTGAAGGAAAAGCACCATGCAGACCTTGTCCACCAAAAGCATCATATGAGGACTTATCATCATGCTCCCCTTCACCATTGACATCACGAGGTGAATTGTCATCCCTGTCACCATCTCTGTCATTTCTATCAAGCTCTCGGCGGCTGCCACGTTCATCTCTAAGGCGATTCTCTAACAGGGGCCTCCGTCTTTGTTTTGCCTTCTGCTAACAAGTGCCAAATGTGTAAACACGTCTATATATTTGCAACAGAATTAATTCCAGATGTAAAATTCCACATTTAAGGTGCTCTCTAAGTATAAGCATGATATCCTCTTCACGTCACAGTAACAGAAAGACTTCCATGAACACAAATCAAAGACTAAGCATGCCTAGCTACAGTGAGGTACTAATCTGGGTCAAAAAGGAACAAGCAAAGTTGAGCGAACTTAAACCCAAGGAAACAAAATATCCCGATAAAGATCTCGTCTTTGCCTCTCTCACAACATCTTTTTGAACATAATTCTGCTTTTAGTTACGTTGAATCATATGGTTTAGGATATACCTGCCTTGATGACAATCATCCAAAAAAAAAAGTCTTGATAACAGATTATCAGGAGATTGAAACTGCCAGTTTGTCACCCACATAAGACCAAACCATTGCATCACATAAACACCTAAAGGGACCAAACCATTGCATCTCATAAACATGCCAGCATCCCCATGTGTAGATCTTAGATTGAATTATATAGATTTGCAATTCATTTTCTAGCATAATTAAATAAAGAGCAGCATCCAACAATGCCACACCACAAAAATAAATAAGAAATTAAAAGAGAGTAAGAAGGGCAGGGAAATTATGTGGAACCTTGAAGACCAAATGATTGGATATTTTGAGATTGTGATTATTAGATCATTGTCAGAAATTACCAGCCCAACAAATTTGTCTAATAGACAACTATTTTGGCAAAATAGAATGAAAACTGAAGGTACAAATGTCTAGGCTAATAAGTCATAAAAAACATAAGCAGATAAAGATAAACATAATCCTGAACCATAAACAGTATGCTTAAACCACAAAGAACTCTTACCGGTGCAGATTGTTGCATGACAGGAGTTCCACCAGGTGCATTGGGATCACTGCGTTTGGGAGGAGGAAACAAGTCTATTTAGTAAATTCATCCGTTATGGCTTTAAATTTCACCAAAGTATAAGATAAATGCTTACTTCATATAATTTTGAAAATACAGATCCTCCCGAATTTTTGAGGTCAGCTCTATCACAAGATCTGGGTGTTTCAGTTTGAGATGTTTATGAACAAACTCAGGAGCATGGAAAAGCTTTGTACAACCCTTTGCTCCACATCCATATTTCCAGCCATATTTTTCATCTCTTATTTTTCTCACCAAAGGATCTAGAGCCTCAGTAGCTGCAGCATCAATCTTATCTTTTGCTGTCAATACTTCCAAGGGATCCTGACCTTCCAGTCTTGCTTGCCAGAATGAATCAAGTTTCTTCTCCCAATCAGACCCATTAGCCTTAGCTCCATCATGGGTCTTACTGTCACCTCTAACATGCCGAAGACCCTTTGCTTCATATGTTTCAGACATGCCATAATAATCCAATCCATGGACCCGCCATAGATAAGTGATCAAAGTGTCCAACAATTCAACACCCTCAAGGCCCTTGACAGTGGTGAGGCCACGTATAATTATGATTGGCCCTATGGTTCCCCCATGAGACTTATCTGCATCCAACTTATCCTGGCCACTACTAGATAGGACATTGTCTTGAATACCCTTCTCCATGTCAAGCTTTCGGATCAAGGCCTGTGCTTGTTCAGTATCAACTTGGATTCGGCGAGGCTCAAAACTCACTGGGTGGGCTTTGGGAGCAGCAGATAGCATATCATCTTCTTTTGCTGGTCCTCTACCATGCCTTCTCCTTTTTCCATTAGGATCTGCCTCATCTTCAGAGTTTGGTTCACTGCCATTCCCAGATTTGCTCATTGAGGAAGCCGTTAATCCAGGACCACTGATGAAATAAGCAGTGAAAACAAGTTAAAGGACAAGTTATCCTTTAGAAAGCAAAGAAGGATAAGAAGAAACACTTTCTTACAGGTCCAGTGTTCCACTCTGCAAATCAAGCATGAAATCCTTTGCAATAGATTTAGCTTGTTCTTTCCTCCTACAATGGCATGAAATAGAAAGTTGAGCTTGGGAGAAAAGGAAATAAGATGGAAGAACAGAAGCCGCAAAGCGAAATTGGAACCAAACCAGAAATGTACACGAAAAATAGTCAAAAATGATCTCAATGAAATATGAAAAAATGGGAAGAGAAATTCTTCCAAATAAAAGATTATGAAAAACAAATTCAGCAGTCTCTAAAAATGAATTAAAAAATTAGCAGTACCAAAAAAAAGGTCCACACAGTTGCATGCATGAAAACTCACCTCTCAATAACTGCCACTAAATTAGTTGGATGATATTTGTCTTTCAACCTATAGAAATAAGAAAGAAAGATCATTCATTGTATACGATAAATATTTCAAATTAATTACATACACAATAAGAAATGCAAAGATAATTGGCATGTTTACCATTGTTCTTCCTTGTGAGCTTCAAAATAAGCTCGTTTCTGGGTAGAAATGTATTCTGATCGGTATTCCTCATACCTACATGCATAATCAGAATTTTCATTGCACAGCACTACTTGCTAAACTAACAAAATCTAAAATTTGAACACACCAAACATGCAAACTAGGAGTCATGGATCAATTTTTTAAAGATGGTTACCTGCGCTCAGCTTCAGCAGGTAAAATATCATCCTCAAGTTCTTGGATGAACTGTTTGTATGACATCAAACCTCCCCTGCAAGAAATAAATATCTGGATGAGCTTATTCTGAGTGAAGACAAATTTGAATTTCCAGAAATCCAGATTGGAAAATTTCACAAACTGCTCTGGGTAGTGTTTAAAATTTCAAGTTTTGGATTTCAAAAATCTTTTTCAGCCAAAAGATGCCAACCAAACAAATTTTTTGATCCAGTGTCCGAATTGAAAACCTCAAGAACTGCAAAGGTTTAAGCAAGCCAAATGGCACTTGTCTTTAAGTTGCCTGTATCTAAATGTCAAAAAGGTGAACCTATATCTTCCAAAAGAAAATCAATAAAAATTTTATATAAAACATACCAGAATGACCAAACACCAAAGGAAATATGACAATAACTAGGAAGCTTCAGTAAATCAGGAAACGAGACCATAAGCAGACAACATGAAGCATTCTTTAAAAAGAACTTGCAAAAAATGGGAAATAATATACCTTCGAATAACCTCAGGCCCATCATCATAACCACCATGACCTGAATCATTTCAATCTAAGTATTATTCACAGGAAAGGCATATAAAAAAATGGACGGTATACTCAGCTACTTAACAGCAAAAGAGAAGCAAATGTATAATACCAAGACATTCATATTTGATTTAATATATTCTTGAATGCAAATATTATTGCTCACATAATGTGTCAAGCATTTGGTTTAACCTTTCCAATTTGAATTAGGCCAATGAGTGTATCTAAGAAATCTTCTATCTTCTACAATTTTTATCCCTTACCTCTCCTCTCTATTAACCCTGAAACTTTTCATCTACAAAAGCACAATCTTACAACCACCCTAGACCCTTGCACCGACTATAACCTTCAAGCCTAAAAGTAGTTGGGCTTTTAGAGATCAAGGAAACATAAAATCCATAAATGCAATTCAAAGAATAACTGAAGGGTGGAGCCAATCAAAGAGGCATTATAAACCACTTAATCTCCAGAAAGTCACGTAAGTGAGTTGTGTTCATGTATTTCAATGTTATTTAAACTGTCTCATTAATCAAGTTTTGATTTGTTTTTCCCATCTGAAAGTGCATCCATTAATCACAGTGTTGGTTTTAGCATATAAAATACCTACGGTGTTCCCTGTGCCACAAAATCATTCTTCATGCTACATGTGCACAGAAGCCATATGGTCCACATCAACATAAGAGCTCACTTTATGTCCTCTTATTCTTGTAAAGGCTGGTTGTATCATATGAACGTGAATTGAAGTCATATGATCTTTCATGTTCCATGTGCATTATGCAATATGAAATTATAGCCTTCCATGTTACACATGAATTGATGCCATCGGTTGTCTATTTATCAAGGCACTTCCATGTCATTTTATTTTTTGAGAAAATTCAGATGTGCTTGTAGTGAAATGTGCAATGACAATCTAATATCATTGGATTATTTAATTGAAGTGCCTTGATTTGTTGCCATTTTCTCTAATCATACAAGTATTATTGGCTTTTTATCTAGCCAATACAAAGTTCATGCAACTACGATATGTTTTTTAATATATATATATTTTCAAAAAAACAGCGTAGACATGTATCAGATCACTAGTATGAGCAACCATGACTAAAATATGACTGCATCACTAGAACACTGGGGCAAACTGCTTGAGGCCATGGTCTGCTAGACTGAGATTAAAAATTGTTTTACGAACGCCAATTGGAACCTCAGAGGGATAAATAATGAAATTTCAGCAAGGCTTGATCAAATGAGGATGATATACAATGTAAGAACTATATCGGCGCATACATTATGTCTCCTAAATAGAAGCATACGGCATTCTTATTATCAAGATATGTATCTTGGATTCAGAGCCTCTCATGGCCAAAATATCTTAAAGAAGTGTTTCTTTCTAGCTAACTCAAGTCCACATGCTACAAGCAACAAGATGCTTCAACCATAATTACCTGATGGGCGATTCATATAGCGACCATGAGACCTCTCATTCCCGTACCAACCTCTGCTCCCAGAAACACCTCTATCGTATCCACCACCGTAGTCATAGCCGTACCTGCAATTATAATAGGAGAATTGCAGCTTAACATAGGCTAAATGGCTAAAACAGACAACCTCGCAAAAGATGTTACCGACCTTCTATCATCGGGTCCATACCCCCCTCTCGGGCTACCCCGCCGCCGGTCATATCCGCCGTCATCCCTCCTAGCCCGCTTAAACGGACCGGGAGGAGGGGAGCGGCGGGGAGGCGAGTGCCTGCGGTCACTGTATGGCGGGGGGCTCGGGCTACTCCGCCTACGATACTCTCGATCCCTATCGTCCCTCGGAGGAGGTGCGACGGGCGGGGGCGGTGGTAGCGGCGGCGACCGGTCCCGTCCAGGTTCATTGAGGTCATCCCGCCGGGTAGGCGGCCAGTCGTCTCTCCTCTCCCTCGAATCCCGGTCCCTCCTCCGCGGAGGCGGCGGCGGCGGGGAGGAGGAACCATCGGCAGGGCTCTCCCTGCGCTCTGGCTGGATATCCCGACGGCGATCCGGGGCTTCGGAGGGCAGGTCGATGACGTCCGCCATAGGGATGGGGGAGCAATCGCAAACCCTAGCGGTGGATTTGAGGATGGGAAACCCTAATAAATCAGAACGGGTGGATCGAGTCGAAAAAGGGAGGAAAAGTTAGGGCTAATTTAACGGATCTTATAGCAATCGCAATCCGCAAGTTTGCAAATATCACAAAAAGACCATCCACGGATAATATTATATTTTTTCATAAGTAGCCCAGCTTTTATCTTATTAATAGAACCGTAGAATTTAACAGAACGACATGATCACTAAGCTTTCACTAATTAACAGCTGTCACAAATATTTAAGAAATTTTTTTTACCAGATCAAAAAATCATGCACTTTGGACCTTGCTCTAATAAGTCCATTACAGTTACATTTTTCCTTTTCACAGTTTAATCCAAAATTATTTGATAACATACAACATGGTTAACATGCCAAGTAAATTATAAGGTTCCATCATATGATCATCCAATGCAACCTGGTTCAATCATTATACTACGAAGTCTAGATTTTGGTTATGAACTCTGTACAGAGTTTATATTGATCAGACCCTGTCAACAGGTATTGCCTGGTAAGAACTGTACAGAGTGAGATCAAAACCTTGTGATAGGAACCATTTTTGATAATCTTGTGTTTATCAACATTCTCATATACAAACAGATTGACCCGAAGTTTCCAGTCAGCACAGGAAATAGTAGCGTTCCGATTGAAGACAAGATTCTGCTAATACACAGATGCCCCTGGGCAACAGCTGCATCCTCCCAACCCTTGCCTTGTGTTGCAGAAAGAGGCAGAAGAAAGATCCTACCTCAAATACCTCCCGGAAGAACAATAATGAAAGCCACAAACAGCGAAAGCCTCTCAATTAGCCTCTAACCCGCATAAAATAAAAGCATGGAGAAGACTTTGGGCAGTTCGAGTCTGATCAATGGTTCCAGAAATGACCACTGCTCCTTCAGTTGCCCCAGGTTTTGGATCATGGACTGACACCTTTGCGCAGGATATCTAAAATAAGAAAACAAAGTTCAATCAGTAACATTAAGGGAGTCGAAACCCCAACATTACCTAGAGGGGCTGTTTGGTTCGAGATAGTAGGGACTCGAACCCCAAATCTTATTAATATTACCCTCAACCAAACAGCCCCAAAAGTCGAGAACTATGAACTTTAGAATAATTCACGGATGCTATAGAGGTCCCAGAAAGAATGGAACTTCCTGGTTCGGGTGGAATAGAATTGATATTATAGAAGTGAGCATTTCTAAAGAATACAAGAATTAGGTAGGTAAGATACCACGGAACCAACAATTCTTTCAGAAGCTATTGCTCAATCACCTCAGGCATCCTTGATTGTCAAATGAACTTCCTGCGAGATCGTTGGAAGCAAATGGGAAACATGGGCTAGTATTGGAGAATATTTCATCACCGTTGAGTTTTGAAATCCATTTGCAGGCAATTTCTATCTTCCGAGTCCTTTCTCCAAGTAGTACTCTCATTTCATAATATACATTATCCAATGCTAAGACTTCTAACTCCCACTTTCAACAAATGAAAATGAACGTCACTTCCTTCAGAAAGCTTTTTGATCAAAATGGAACCTTACAGATGGAAATATCAGGATGAACCTTCACTACTTAAAAAACATAGTAGCTAGTGAAGATTGGATGAAGAAACAGGTAGTCGTGGCTATCTTACTGGCAACTATTTCTAACATGAAAACAGGAAAGGGAACTCATAATTAATTACCTCTCTTATATCAGTAAGGTTCTGGCTATTATCACCATAAACAAATCCAAGATATTGCTGAGGAACTAGAACTTCAACAGTTTTGCTTTTTGTTTCCTGACTCCCACTGTGCAAATAACACCATACCATATATCAAAGATGATCCTATCCAGGCAGAGCAGTACTGTGAGTAAATAACTTGCATTACCTTCCAATTGGCCCACTTTCAAAATCTAAGCTTGTGATGGAGTCCTGATTGTTTCTGGTATTTCCACCATTTGCTACCTATTAAGGGGGAAAAAAGAGGAACAAAAATGTTTCAGCTTGAGTTGCTAAACTTCGAGGCATTTAATGAAAAATTACATAGGTATATTCTTCAAATTTTTGCATGTGTTTGTATTTTCTCTAAATCTGAACAAAATGGACAAATATACCTGCATGGTAATGACTACACCCTGAGACTATTTCTAATTCAAATCTCCAACTTATGTACTTCCAACATCTATATAGAGCTAAAAAAAGTAACTGTATTATTATTTTATGAAAACGTCTCTTAGTTTGCTTCAAAAGGTGCATCACTCCAGCTCATGAAATTTTACTTACCTTAAAAGTACCTTCTTCAGGGAAGTCACAATCACCAGAAAATATCAAACATACAGAAGGGTTACATGTATAATAACTAGGCAACTCGCCTAATTTTTTTGTAACTGCCAAAGAATTGTGTGATATCAACATTTCCAGAAAAGGTTAAATAATAAATGCAATATGGATATGATTACTTATAAATGCCCCAAAGTCAAGATAATAAGATTTGATCAGCAGTTGTATGTATTACAAGTTCATTATTTCCAGCAAATTAATTATCAACCTCCACCTTTCCCTGAAAAGGTGTTTGGGTATGAGAAAATTGTTTTTCTTGATTCCTTTGTAATCACTTAAGAACTGCATGGTAAGATCTATCCACAATGCTACAACATCACAAAAGATCTATCCAAAATCATCCAAATAACACGACTGGAGACCATCATGAAGAAATATCACTCCATGTACGACATGTTGCATAGAGAATCCACAAAACAATTTTAGATCGAATACGATTCTTTAATTTTGGAGAATAACACAGGCCATAATTATGACTAGATAATTTGAAGAAGAAAATGTCTCAGTACAGGACTTATCCCTTATAAACCATGTAACTACAGACCAAATAGCCTTACCTCAGGAGCCCAAGATGTAAGGGCAGCACAGTCAGTGACAGGGTGCAGTCCAGGTGCCTCATTGCTATAGAAAAAAGGACCTCGCTCAATCCCAGGTTGATCTGCACTTTGGGAGATTGTCGGCTGCCGCTCGATAGTATTATAGAAACCACCAGAATGATCACCACTATTAGAAGTGTTAATTGGAGGGTACAATCCAGGGGGAGTATGTTCATGTCTTGATCTACGCAAAGGAGAAGGCATTTCATATGCTGCGGGAGCAAATTGGCCAATTCCAATGCCTGGGTAATTTTTTGGTAGGAAGATGGTCTCCCGAATCTTGCTAGTAATGCAATGTAATGCATCCTGAACAGATTGAAATGAACCTGTTACCTGTCACAAAGCAACAAATATTTTAATTGCAGCTGATGTTGACTTAATGCCACCACAAGAAAATAGCTGAAGCAAGTTATAGGCTTGATGAATTCATAGACTGTTTCAACACAATGAGCAGCCAAGAATCCACTGCCCAAGATAACCCAAGATGACAGAATAGAAGTGTACTTCAGACATCTCCATTTGCAACAGGTACAAAGATCTGGTAGTAATAACATAACATAAACAAAGAAAAAGATGCAAGTATCACATGAGATATTATGAAATGATGTAATCATGTCATAACTTGCATATCACCTGGACCACTTCATCATTTGGCAGAGCACATCTAGGAACTTGTTCCCTCACAAAGATCCGAATATTGGCCCCAGTAGCCCTTCTCATTTCAGCTATTACATTGCCACCTTTGCCTAATAAGCATCCAATCTGCTGCACAGGGACAAGCAATCTTGCGAACACAGGAGAGCCTTTGTCAAGAGTCTCTGAAAGCTTAGAATGCACACGAAGGACAGCATCTTGGGCAGGTGAACGACCTAATTCTGAAGTCTGCACTATCACAACTACAATGAATCAAGACATCAAATTGCCTTAGCTACCAATAGTGCATCAATAAAACAAAATACTAAACAGAGAATTAAGTTATTCTCTTTACACAAACCTCATGTGCAGCTATGGCAATAACTCTTTCATCTGAGTCTGGCACAGGGTCTAAAATCTTGATTGAAGCACCACTTTCATTTTGCATTGTCCGAATTACAACACCACCTTTCCCAATAATGCATCGAACTTTCTCATTTGAGCAAAGCATTCTAAATAAAACTTCCTCTTCCAGAATTTTCCTATGGCCGGATGGACTAATCTCTGCTCCTGTACTTGGCACACAGCCTCTATGATGATGATAGTCTGAGACATGTGGACTAGGCAAGTAGCCTCTGTGAGAATAAGTGTCCATTGCTACAGAGGAAACAACACCACGCATATTTGTACCAAAAGGTTTTGGGATCGGAGAATTAGTTGACTCTATCCTGGGATTGTCCTGTAAGCAACTTGACACAGAGGACAGAGCTTTCTTTACAGAAGAGAAGCTCCCACTTATCTGATAGTAGAAACTGAATGAAGTCAGTAGTATACTTGGGATCCTGAGAGGTTGAATGAAAACTTCAAATATTATGTATTATTTGTCTTGAATTCTTTTTCTATAATATGAAAAATGTGGTTATCACTATTCCCAGATTTCTTCTAATCTAATAACAGATCCAAGGTGAAAAGTTTCTAGACGGTACACACTGATATTACCTACTCTTCATGTGCCTTGATTTCTTAAGGTAATGCAACAATATTTATCTTCCACAATTTACTTTGGTCATACTTACCATGAAACCATAAATATCATTTTTGTTCTTGAAGTACCAATTAAGGAGAGTAGTGACTCTACTCTTGTTGTCTTGTCCTCAACTTCTTCCATGGGAAGACAAGTAAAACATAAAAAAAATTCATGCGGACAAACTTTCTTTAATATGATGGTAGCATGATCATAGAGTGACCTGCATAAGGCCTTTTATGGCTGAAGCATCTTCAAGGGATTAAAGAGGAAAAAGAAAGAAGCAATGAACATGTTAAAGATCATGTACGGGTCTTGCATGTCAGACAGAATAAGTTAGGAACTTTACTTGGAAATATAAAACAAAGAAAAGTCTCTTAGCAGTTTACCTAAAAGGGCATTGCTAAATGTCTATGGCATTGAGTTTCCATGATGCTCTTTGGAATGAATTTATATCCCTTTGAGAAAAATAAATTTACCATGGTCTTTCCATCTTATACAAATGACTAGTTATCACAAAAGCATTGAACACCTCTGTACGAAAAATGGAAAGACTTAGTGTATGCTAAACATAACCAGGATTTTTGTGATAATGATAAACTTCTTTTTTTACGATGATAGCATGATCTTGGAGATACCGACTGACCCATACAGGAGCTTGTGAGAGTGTGTAAAGAGCATCACTGAGGGACTAGAAAAATGACAAAACATGAAAATATTAAATACATACATGGATCTAGATGTCAGATAGAAAACTTCAGAAATGACAATTTAGGATTATGGAAATAGAAAAGAAGCAAAAGCTCTATTTCTGAAATGATACAATAAACTTCGCATCCTAAAATGGCACAACTTCCTGCAGCTTTGATTTTCCAACATCCTCTTTGGAACAAATTCTATAAAAGACAAAATTATGGTCATGTTCTTGTCTTATATAAATTCTAAAAAAAATTAGAAGTCTTAGTGTATGATGAACAAAACCAAGAACTCTATTTTGATGACAAACTTCTTTGTTATGGAAATCTGCCATGTTGTAGACTGCAGACACCAGAAATATGGAAGAACGAAAATAAGTAAATTAAGATAATCCTCTCCTACATTAGATAAAAAATAAGCCTTTTCATTGACATTTGAAAATTGACAGCCAAATGATTGAATAAGTTTGTACATGTTGATTTCAGTGCAAGCTGAACAACTAAAGATAGAATGATACCACTAAAATAATAAGATCTTCCACGAAGTGAATAATTAATAGTGAGGCATACCATACATCCTACACCCCCCTTCCAATCTTTTCTCTCTATATTATCTTCTTTTAAAAGATGACCTATTAACAAAAAATGAGTAATAACTAGTGCTGAAATACCAAGAATCTGAACCTGACCGGGGATAATGATAACTAGTAAAATACGATCTCAAATAGATTTCCGTACATTCAGTACTTTAGCAGACTCTACCTAGCAGATTAGAAAAAGAAAATGAGCCTCCGAACTATTGCTCTATAGCTTCACAGTGCATAAAGAGAAAAACATATGCATGTTGCAGTCTAATGCTACCCAGTTGGTATCTGAAGCAAATTGCATATCCAAAAAAGCAAAATATCGAATATCAATACTCACATGGATCAGCTCATCACCAGGAGATGCACATGTTGGTACTTGATCCCTCCCAAATACCCTAACTTGAGCCCCACTCTCGTGTCTAATCTTCTCGACGACTTTCCCACCTTTTCCCAACACACATCCGATTTGGTTGCTCTGAGCCAGCAGCCGGCAGACCACCGTCCCTTTAATCTCCTTATCATCTTCTCTTTCTCCTCTTCCTCCCCCTCCATTATCTCCAAACCTCTCCTCCGGTACCCTGAGAATCCGCTCAAAAACCCTAACAAGTGCGCGCTGTGCCGGTGAGGCATCCCCCTCTCCCTCACCTCCGCTACCCGAAGCCCGCCTCTTCGGCTGGGCGTCGGCGACGACAACGATCACGCGCTCGTCCGAGCTGGGAGTTAGGTCCTCGACGCGGATCCTGGCGCCAGTCTCTTCGCGGCACTGGCGGATAAATGACCCGCCCTTTCCGACAACGCCGCCTGCCCTTTCGGCGGGGCAAAGTATGCGAAAGACCGTATCGTGCGGAGAAGACCTGAGGGGCAGCGGCGGGGGAGGAGAGCGGAAGGGGGCAGCGGCGGATGAGGGGTGGCGGCGCTTGGAGGCGGAGGCAGAGGAGGAGGAGGAGGAGGAAGGGGAGGGAGAGGCAGCGTTGGGCTCGGCAGCGGAGGTGTCAAGAGGAGGACGCCTCATGCCTCCTTCCATGGGGGGCGCTTCGGCCGTCGCTCGCCCGCTCGTCGGCGAAGCATAAAACCCTCCCTCCCTCCCTCGGTCCGGCCCGGCTGGCACACGTCACAGAAACACTTTGGACTGGTCATCGTCGACGAAGATACAGGCGTTAACGTTACGCTTACGTGGACGTGATTTTAATATGTAAACAGGAAAAAAAACGCAGACAGTAATAAAAACGTCCGAAATAACAATATTTCGAAAGCTAATTAAAAAAATAGAAATTGAACTGAAGCGAATTGCACACGCAACACGCTACCATCTAATTTAGAGTTAAACACATTACCATTGTGCCAATGTTTTTTGAAGTGTAATATAAATATGCTACCATTATAGACCCCTACTCTTAATTGTTTAAAAAAAAAATTAGAATTGGACCGGCCAGTTCAATTAGGCCGGCTTAGTCGACCGGTTCTCCGAACCGACACCATGAATAGCGCCCACACGGAAGAGCCCTAATCTGTGCGACGTCGTCTTCCTCTGCAGCTCCCCACACCCGCAGCAGGGGCGTTGAGGTCGCCGATGAGCTGCTGTTGCCTCGACCCCCTCCCGTCCTCATCGTCGTGAGATGGACCATCGGAGGAAGCGTAGGAGGGATCCCCATTTTCACGAGCAAAAAGCCTAATTTACTAGTCAGAACAATTAGAGCACTAAAAAAAATCTAAGCTTCTAATATAGAGTAAGACGCACTACTATTATGTCATAGATCTGCACTACCATTACCCAATAAAGAATTAAAGCGAAGCAAATGTAATCTACTAGTCGAAATAATTAGAGCACTAAAATAAATCTAAGCTTCTAATACAAAATAAATCTAAGCTTCTAATATAGACGCACTACTATTATGTCACGAATCTTCACTACCATTACCCAACAAAGAATTAAACCTGACATGAAACGAACACGCAACCTTCTAATCTGGAGTCAGACGCGCTACCATTATCATTGCGCCATAGATCCAATAATTTATACAGTGTAATCTACTAGTTAGAACAATTAGAATACACAACCATCTAATTTGGAGTCAAGCACTACCATTGCAATCTACTAGTTAGAACAATTAGAATACGCAACCATCTAATTTGGAGTCAAGCACTACCATTGCGCCATAGATCAAAAAACATATTATCATTGCATCACAAATCCAAATGAAGAATTGAACCTGACGTGAATCGAACACGCAACCTTTTGATCTGGAGTCAGACGCGCTACCATTGCGCCACAGATCCAATAATTTATATGTTGTAATCTACTAGTCAGAACAATTAGAGATATAGAGTAAGACGCACTACTATTATGTCATGGATCTGCACTAACATTACCCAACAAATAATTAAACAAATAGAACACGCAACCTTCTGATCTGGAGTCAGATGCACTACCATTGCACCACAGATCCAATAATTTATATAGTGTAATCTACTAGTTAGAACAATTAGAATACGCAACCATCTAATTTGGAGTCATACGCGCTACCATTGAACTATTATGGGGAAAACCTTCTGAACACATTATCATTGCGTCACGAATCCAAACGAAAAATTGAACCTAACGTGAATCAAACACGCAACCTTCTGATCTGGAGTCAGACGCACTACCATTACGCCACAGATCCAATAATTTATATTATGTAATCTACTAGTTGGAACAATTAGAGCACTAAAATAAATTTAAGCTTTTAATATAGAGTAAAACACACTACTATTATATTACAAATCTGTACTACCATTACCCAACAAAGAATTAAACCTGACGTGAATTGAACATGCAACCTTCTAATCTAGAGTCAAACGCGCTACCATTGCACCACAAATCCAATAATTTATAATGTAATCCACTAGTTAGAACAATTAGAATACACAACCATCTAATTTGGAGTCATGCACTACCATTTCGCCATAGATCAAAAAACATATTATCATTGCATCACGAATCCAAATGAAGAATTGAACCTGACGTGAATCAAACACGCAACCTTCTGATCTGGAGTCAGACGCGCTACCATTGCGCCACAGATCCAATAATTTATATGTTGTAATCTACTAGTCAGAACAATTAGAGCTATAGAGTAAAACCTTCTGAACATATTATCATTGCTTCACGAATCCAAACGAAAAATTGAACCTGACGTGAATCGAACACGCAACCTTCTGATTTGGAGTCAAACGCGCTACCATTGCACCACAAATCCAATAATTTATATTATGTAATCTACTAGTTGAAACAATCAGAGCACTAAAATAAATTTAAGCTTCTAATATAGAGTAAAACACACTACTATTATATTACAAATCTGTACTACCATTACCCAACAAAGAATTGAACCTGACGTGAATTGAACATGCAACCTTCTGATCTAGAGTCAAACGCGCTACCATTGCGCCACAAATCCAATAATTTATACAATGTAATCCACTAGTTAGAACAATTAGAATACGCAACCATCTAATTTGGAGTCATACACGAATCCAAATGAAGAATTGAACCTGACGTGAATCGAACACGCAATCTTCTGATCTGGAGTCAGACGCGCTACCATTGCGCCACAGATCCAATAATTTATATATTGTAATCTACTAGTCGGAACAATTAGAGCACTAAAATAAATCTAATCTTCTAATATAGAGTAAGACGCACTACTTGTCACACCCCGACCCTACCTCGAGCATGTGGCAACTGCCGTGCATCCCTACCACTGCCTAACCATTAGAGTAATGAAGGGACACACTAGGCATTTTCCCAACTTCATATGAACTTTCAATTTTTTTAATGATAAGCGAAGCAAAGTAAATATATATAAAAAATACACGTAGGAAAAATCGGATCATATCATTATACATTAAAAATATCATTAAATTGAACATGTCCAGTGGGGGTACTAAATAAAAGTGGTAGCCTCTACTCGTATAGGACTGTATCACCTATCACCTCGCAACTTCCCGATCCGTCCAAGAAATTAGGTCTCAACCTGTACCTAACATAAAATAAATCACTTATCATCTGTGAATATCCACGGATGACCGCCCCGACGGGTGAGTAACTTCGTATCCAGTGAGGTGGAAAGAGAACAATGTAAAGTAAAAAGACATACAATAGATTTGTAATATAATAATATTACGAAATATGATTTTTCTTGTGAGCATGCAAGTATCCACTTCCAACAACTAGTAATACTGATCTCAACCAAAACATTGATCTATTCACAAATTAATTTATTATAGTGCGATCAAAGAGATTCAATCTATATATCAACAGCTAATCTCGTATATACCTCTAACCTTATTTCCATAAATTTCGTTCCTATTTATTTAGGTTGTAATTACTCTAGATGACCATGTGCTAACCCTATCAAATGAATATACATGTGTCTAACACTAATATATCTCTAATCTTAACAACTTTCAAATACTACCGGGGCCTGACATCTCGCTCAACTGTGATCAACAGTCGAGCCCTCAGGGGAAATTCATAGAGAACTAGGTATCCCTAATATTTCATAAATCACATAACCATAAGGTATGTCTAGCAGGCCTTAGTGTATCAATATATCAAAAGTCAACATGATAACTCTAAGGCCATACCGCCTCATTTCCCCTGAGTTGTCCATTAAATCTAGATACCTGACATCACAATAACTAGTCCAATAATATTAATAATAATAATATATCAACCAGGAGTTACCCATCTCCCATCCTGGCGATAAGTATATCATCCATGCCCCTCTAAATAGGTGGCTCATGGGTGTACTAATTAAATAACCACTACAGTGTCTCAAACCCACCAGGGGCATTAAAAATACTCACCTAACTAGCCTCACCGGAGTAGGATCCATACTCCGAAGATCCAAGAAGGGGACATACCAGTAAATCCTACCAGGTTATTCATAATCATTATCTCATAATTACTTTCATTATCAACATTCACATAATATAACAGTCATATCTAACTGATGTGCATAACACCAAAGGTTAATCAATTTTATATCAAAAATATCTCACAAAGTCTCACGACTATCATACTGATGCATCTACATACCCTAGTGTGCATGTCCAAGTCATACATTATCATATTAACCATGTTATAAAATTCATATCATCTATAAATCCATATCATCTATATGCTATAGATGCCAACATGTTATGATTTTATAAAAAAAAAATATTTTTCTTTCTCTATCAACATAGGTAAATCAATATATATAATATAAATGTATGAATACATTATAAAATAAAAATAATTTTTCAATATCTAGTCCTTTAAGACTAAACATTGAAAACTATCCAGTCTACACTATTTAGAGAATAGACACTTACCTAAGGTCTGTTCGCTGAATTTTATTCTCTAACACTGTCTCGATCCACATGCCGTCATTTACGTATTTTATATTTTTCTATCAATTATTCGATGAATTTTAATTCTCAATTCAGAAATAATTTCTCAAATCTATCTTCACCACTACTCTTAGAATGATCTCTAGAATCACCCCTTTTTTTTTCCAAGTTCGCCGGAAAATCTCTCCGGCGAGCGCAGGAAACTCGTCGGAAAGTTCGCCGAAACACTCATCGGCGAAGTTCTTCGATCAACACCAATATTGGTACCAATCGAAATCTCTTTTCATGAGGATTCCAAAAATCATATTTGCCCCAATTTTTATAGCTCATACACGATCAATTTCACCGATTAAATCAATTTGGGCGAAATCCCTAAGTTAGGGTTTTTAGCTCGCCGGCGGCTAACCGGCGGCCAATATGTCACGCCCCGACCCATCTGTCGAGTACGTGGCAACAACCGTATGAGCCCAAAGGACCCATACAAGGCATTTATTGGTTTACACAACTTACATACATTATCAACGCAGCGGATAATACAATTAAATCAACTAACTCAAGTCTACTAACACAGTCCCGATATACCTACTACAGTACTATGGTCACAAAATAGTAGATGACTATGTTCGTCGATAACCTCATCTCCGGTAGCTACCCTGATCGGACGTCTAATAAACCTACACACATTTGAACGTCGTGTGCTCAGCCGCAAGCGGCTGAGTGCTTATGGTTCTAACCGTAGTAGAATAACTCAAGTAGAGAAAATGGAGATTCTAACATGTCCATAACTCATTTAATAATATCAAACAAAGCATGTAAAATCAACAAATAAAACATGAAGCATTATAAGAAGAACATGTAGTATAAGTGTGTAGCTCAACTATAAATATGAAGTGTGTTTATTTCACAAGATTATTATCACTAAAAAATATCATCTCATTCCAATATCGTGATCTGGGCAACCAGCCTATGCTTAGGAGATCTCCTGATCAAGGAGTTCCCATAAGCCCATCAGTGTCCTCTCTGTCTATGTCTCTACCTATGCCCGTCACACTAATGTTGGCAGAGAGGTCGGGTGACTGTGATCCCTCTCCGGTGGTCCACTAGGCGAATTACCCCAGCTCCGCGACCTAGCGACCTGTCACTCCATGCGTCCTCCCCAAATAATCCATGGAGCAACTCCTGTAGTACTATAGACAAAGGTCACCGCACCTAAGTATACACATCGGCCACGGCTAGCCGATAATAAACCCCAGGATCTGGACTACTCATCTGCAGAACGTCTGGAATGATAGCCGTGAGGTCCATAGATCCACTATCCAAGGCTATGCGGAAGGATTCACCGTACCAATTCACAAACAGCGATGCCTGCCAGGAGGTGTGCATCCTAGCCGTCACCGGAATGCTACAACCTTGGCTACATGTTTACTAGGTCCTTGGTTTGGTTTCATCCTTCCTAGCCATCTTAGGTGTAAACCCCCATCTGTGAAAAAAAAAAAAAATAATTTTGGATCCGGTCTGGTCCGGGCCAACCGAACCGGCCGGTCCATCGGTTTGGGTGGACCGGTCCACCCTTAAATAGGGACGCAGGCGAGAAGGGCGGAAGCCCTATCGCTCGAGCGCCCTCGTTCCCTTTCTTCGCCACCTCCCCTGCTACTCCGCACGCCGCACGGACGAGCGTCGACGAGCTCGCCGGCGCGCCATTCGTGGTCCTTCGTCCCCATCGTCGCCGGATCGATTAGGCAAGGAGTTCGACAGTAACTCCGGTCGAGGAAGCTCCCGCCTGCAACCTCTCCGCCGCAACGCTACGAGGTGGGTTGCTGCCTTCCTCGCCGGCAATTTCGACCTCGGTCGGCCGCTGCAACCCTCGTCGTCGCATCGCTTCGTCTCCACGAAGGCGGGGTAGTCGGCATTTCACCTTTGGAGCAGCTGGTGAAGCCGACGGGCGGCTGTACGCTCGAGCGCATCGAGCAAGGAACGACGACGAGCAGATTGCCATTTCGCCCCTTTTTGCTACTCGAATCATCTCCATTAGCTGCTCGCGAATCAGTAGGTGCATGGTCCAACCTCCATCGTTCGTTCGTTCTCCTATTTCGCGATTTGGGTTCCATCGTGATTGCTGCGCGTGGGTGGTTGGACGACCACTGAATCGACGATGGCTTCTCGCGCATAGCTTCCCTCTTCGCCGTGTGATCCGTCCCACCTCGCGTTCGCGAGGTTGATAGGTGAGTGAATGCTGCCGATGCTTCTCGTCGGATGATTTTGCATCCCCCTTTGCCGCTTATGCGTATTGGGGGGGGGGTGCTCGACGATCGCCGAATCTTTCGTTCTTCTTCCTTACGCGTGCTTGTGGGTGTAGGATCCCCACGTTCCGCATGAGCAAGGGGCCGGCAGTCTCGCCGGCTAGAGTGCTGAGATTTGTCTCCGGCAGAGGGGCTTCGGCAAGGCGCGGGCTTCGGCGGAGGGGTTTCGGCCGAAGCAGCAGAGGTACCGCTCGCCCCTCTTTTCTCCTAATCACGCTTAGCAATAAATTAAGCATGCTTAATTATAGTTAAGTATGGTTAGAGTAGATTTATATTATTGCATGTTTAGTTTAATTAAAAGCTTGTTTGGTGTTAATTAATCTAAGCTTAGTGAATAAATAAGTTATTAATTAAGTGACATGGTTAGTTGATTGGGTGGAACCAGATTAGTTAGATGGGTTTGGGTTTAACTTGACTTGGGTTGAATCAAATGGGGTAGATTTGACTAAGTTGAACCATGTTGAATAAATTAGTTTGGGTTTAACTTAACTTGGGCCCAAATTTAATAGAATAGACTTGGTTTGATTAAACCAAATTTACTGGACTCGTGTTGAACCCAAGATAGATTAAATCGGGCTGGGTTAGAATTGAGTTCATGTGACCAATTAAGGAGTCAAAATAGTCAATACAATTGGTCCATAGTCAATGTTGACTAATTTGGACCCATGGGATTCAATTTGGGCTGAACCATATGGGCTAAACAATTTGGACTGAAGTTTGATAATTTAAATTCTCCAATGGGTCAACATGGTCAAATTAATTGATTAGGTCAATGTTGACCAAATTTTGACCTGGACCTATTTAATTGGAATTGGGCCTACATCAGGTGGGCCTTGGAGGAATTGGGTCCAAAGAAGAAAATAGGCTTTGATAGAGGGAATGGATTTAATAAATCTATCTAAGCCTAATTAATTGAAGGAGGTTAATTACATAATATTATTTTATTACTTATGAGTGGATTAGTTGGTATTTGATTATTTGGATTAAGATAATGAATTGATGTTGATATAGGGGAGAAAATTTATTTCTTACTAGTGTTGAGCTATTTTATTAAAACTTGCTATCTACTTGGGCTCTAGGAATTGTTGATTGGACCTTAGCTAAATTTGATTAATTGGATTGGGCTAGTGTTAGTGTATTAATTGGATTAGATAAATAACTTAGAAGAGATTAAATTAAATTAATTAGGTAATTTAAAATTTTAATTAAATAGATTTCTATTCGGACAATTCGTAGGAATGACGTTAGACTTATTCTAAATGAATTTTTATTATTTAGAACTATTATTTTGAATCGTGATTTGTACTACAGTTGATACATCCGAGCTTCATTTGGATTGGTTCTGAAGCTCCGATCGCGATTCAGGTGCGTTGGTTTATCGAATGTAGGGTTTATTCAAGTTAGGTAATTCTTGCCGAGGTTTTCTTAGGAAAATTCTTGGATGCCTAAAATATGATAAAAATGAAATGCATGCTATGTTTATATATAAATGTATGATAGTTTGATTTACTTGATCTACATGCATGATACGCCATGTTTACCTTGATATGTATTTAACATGTCCATGAATCTTGTTCTGCATGCTGTGTTATTTATTTATGCTATGATAGCGCGACCACCATGCAGATATAGTTAAGAATGATGACATGTTAGAACTCCTTAGGAGACATCACTAGAAACCAGACAAAAAGGGGTATTCCTTTTTGACATGTTAGACCCCGTTTGACCACCGCGTACCGCCGATGGGTAGAATGGTGATGCTCTGCCACATACCACTCCCTAGGCTATACTTAGCTTAGTTACTGGGAGACTAGTCGGGAAAAGGACTGTACAACCTCCGAGGTCATATTAGACCGAAAATACGGAGTAAGTCCCTACTCAGGAAACTTATACCCGCACGTGTGCCGTCTAGGCGACACCATGATAGTTCGAAAATGACTAGCTGGGACGAACTAAAACACGAACCTAGCAAACGTGTCGCCGAGGTTGTAGCATTCCGGCGGCCGCTAGTATGAACACCTCTTGGCAGGCACCGTTGCTTGGGGACTGGGACGGTGATTCCCCCCCGCATAGTTTGGGACAGTGGATCCGTAGACCACACGGCTATCATCCCTGACGTTCTGCAGACGGTCGGATGAGTAGTCCGGATCCTAGGGTTGTATTATATCGACTAGCCGTGGTCGATGGATTATTATTGATGGTGACCCTGTCTTCGGACAGTGTTGTAGAACTACACAAGTCGTCGTTGCCCTTACGGAGTCCGGGGAGGATTTAAGGGAACGACAGTTTCGCTAGGAGAGGCATCGTAGGCGATTAGCGAGATAGAGGAGAGCGATCAAGGGTCATCCGTCCTCTCCGCCAATATTAGTGCAGCGGGCATAGGAAGAGACAGAGACAAAAGGCACTGATGGGCTTGGTGATGCTCTTTGGCCGGGGCATTCACTAAGTATAGGCCGGCAGCCCGAGTCTTAATATTATAGCCACTTTTCACTATAGATGACATACGATTACACTGATGATGTAGTTACCAGATACATCTTAGGCGACATCTAGTGTTATCCTTGTTGTACTTGCTTATACAGTTATTTTGCATCTATGATATGTTTCACTTGTATTATACGAAAATGATTGTTAATAAACCCAAGGCATCCTAGATTAATCCTCCTAGCCTTTGAATTCCTTATTCGGTTTCAAGCCGTAATTTTGCACTAGGCCGCAAGGTTGAGCACACCACTTTTCCATGTGTGCAGGTTTTACGCGCGGTAGTAATAGTTGTTGACGAGGACTACGCTATCGGAGGTATACTTCTGCAATTATTTCGATGTTGTCGTTTCCGCATTTAGAGTTGTAGTAGGGATATATCGGGACTGTACTAAATGGATTATATTAGTGTTTTATTGGTTTTAGATTGATCTGTACTCTTTATGCCTTGTATGGATCTCAGGGTTCATACGGCGGTTATCACGTGACCGACAGGAGGGTCGGGGCGTGACAATTAAAGTGGTATCAAAGCTTAGGTTATAAATATTTTAATGACCTAAGTCATTTTAGAGTCTCACTCAGGATCGTAAGAGTTAAGGAAGTCAGTCCCGATATAATTAGGATCGTTAGTGGTTCGGTCGATTAACCATAGGAAGACCAAGTGTAAGGGGATTAAGTGTGAGATCGAAATTCATACGAGGTGCACTGATTAAAATTCTGTTTCGTACAGATGTCTGACGCACCGCCAAAGAGGAAATCGGGGAGGCCCCGGAAGGTTATAGAGCCTCCGGACCAGACGACTGCTACATCCCATCCGCTGGCAGAGTCACCCGCGCTAGCGCCACCTGCACCGGCGCCAGCAGTCGGTACGGACGGGGGTCCCCCTGGAGCACCGTTGTCGTTGGTCCCCGAGCAGGCATCTTTAGGGACACTACGGAGCTCGAGTTCTCGTCGAACATCGAGACAGAGGACTGGGTCCACAGTGCCATCAGGGCAGGCACCCGTTGCTCAGGGACAGCTGAACATGATAGCAGCAGCGGTGGCCAGCACGATGGTCTACATTCTGAATCCCCCTGCACAGCGAGAGCCCGAGGTACCTCAGGCGATGGTATCTCCTCCACCTCCTGTTGCACCAATGGGTCCTCCAACACCGCAGGTAGTCCAGACGGCTCCTACCCCAGCAGTTGCACCTACTCCTGCAGACATCACGGCGGAGACAGTTCCAGTGATTGGAGCAGCTGCAGCGGTTACCCCTCCTGTCGGGGTACAGAGGACCTACACTCGGGCGGAGTATCAGACCCTGTTAGGGGAGATGGCTACCCCGGCGCTTAGTGGCCGTACTAGTAGGCTATTAGCTGCCTGGGTGAGAGATGCTAGGCATCTGGGCTGTGTCACCTTTTCGAGATCATCAGATCCCCAAGTAGCCCGATCGTGGATCAACAATGTCCGTCGTATCACTGCGGACTTTGAGCTATCTGATAGAGACAGATTGGGAGTGGCACTTTATCTGATGGACGGGGATGCCGAAACTTGGCGTGAGGAGCTGGAGACCCGTTACACCACTGGGCTGACCTGGGAGATATTCCAGGATGAGTTTCATGAGCGCTACTACACAGAGCTGCAGCATGACCTGAAGATACAGGAGTTCTGGGCTGACCTGAGAGATATTCCAGGATGAGTTTCATGAGCGCTACTACACAGAGCTGCAGCATGACCTGAAGATACAGGAGTTCTGGCAGTGCACGCAGGGGGGCAGATCTGTACCCGAGTATGTGGTGGAATTCAACCGGTTAGCCTCCCTGGACACCTCAGATACAGCGTACCCCACATGCAGCCCCCTGTAGATTCTGCCACCGGACCCACACCGGGTCGTGTCGAGTGGTCTCCTGCTATCAGTATGGGTAGAAGGGCCATATCCCTTTGTAGAATACCTTCTGAACTTGAGTCAAACACATTAATATTGTGCCACATATCCAATTAATTTTCTGAAGTTAAACATGCTACCATTGCGTAGCAAAGAATTGAACCTAATTTAAATTGAATATGTAATTTTCTGATCTAGAGTCAGACGCGCTACCATTACACCACATATCCAATTACTTCTTTTTTTTAGTATAATATATTATTTGGAACAATTAGAACATTAAAATAAATCTAAACTTATAATATAGAGTAAGACGCGCTACTATTATGTCACCGATCTAATTATTTTTTCTTATAGTCTAATATAAAATTTTAAAAAATTAAAACACCACGATAAAAACAAATAAGAATTGAAAATAAAAAAAATAATTTGGAGTCAAACACACTACCTTATGTGTATCAAACACACAACCTTTTGATCTGGAGTCAAATGCACACCATTATACCACATATCCAATTATTTTTTATATAGTCTAATCTTCTATTAAGAACAATTAGAATACCAAAATAAATTAATACAAGAATTCAGTTGACGGAAATCGAACATATAACTTCTCATATAGAGTAAGGTGCGCTACTATTATGTCACGGATCCGATTATTTTTTCTAAAATTAGAATACCAAAAGTAAATTAGAAAAAAATTAGAATTGAACCCAACATAAATCAAACATGCAACTTTTTAATCTAAAGTCAGACGCGCTACTATTGTGCCACTATATACCATTACACAATAGATCTATTTATTTTTTCTTATTCAGAAAAATGAGAACACCAGAATAAATTAAAATAAAAATTAAACCCAACTTGAATCAAATATACAACTTTTTGATCTTGAGTTAGATGCTTTACCATTACAATACAAATCCATTTTTTTTTTTGTATAGTGTAATATAAAATTTGAAAAAACTAGAACACCAAATAGAGAATTAACCCCAACATGAATCAAACATAAGCTTTTGATCTGAAATTAGACATGCTACCATTATCTAATGGATCTATTTATTTATTTTATCTACAATGTAATATAAAATTCAGAAAAATTAGAACACTAAAATAAATCAAAATAGAAATTGAACTAAATATGTAACCTCCAGATTTAGAGTGAGATACACTACCGTTACACTACAAATCCAATTATTTTTTTGATCAGATTATTTTTTATATAGTGTAATATAAAATTCAGAAAAATTAAAACACAAATAAATCAGAATGGACATTGAACCCAACATAAATCAAATAAGCAATCTTCTAATTTGATGTCAAAGCTGTCAGTGTACTATAGATCTGATTATTTTTTTCGTTGTATAATATAAAATTTATAAAAATTAGAACACAAAAATAAATTAAAATAAGAATTGAACTCAAACGTGAATAGAACACTCAACCTTCTAATTTAGAGTTAGATATGCTATCATTGCACCGAGGATCCTTTTTTTTTCTTACAATGTAATATAAAATTCAGAAAAAGTTGAACATCAAAATAAATTAAAATAGGAATTGAAATTAACCTGAATCAAATATGCAACCTTCTAATATGGAGTCAGACGCGCTACCACTGCACCACAAATTCAGTTTTTTTCCTATGGTATAATATAAAATTTGGAACAATTAGATTATCAAAATAAATCAAAACAAAAATTAAACTCAACATGAATGGAAAACATAATCTTCTAATATAAAGTTAGACGCACTACCATTATGTCATAGATCTAATTATTTTTTCCTGTAATGTAATATAAAATTTAGAAAAATTATAACACCAAAATAAATCAAAATAAAAATTAAATTCATTGTGAATCAAACAAAAAATCTTCTAATTTGGAGTGAGATACACTAGTATTGTGCCATGGATCCAATTATTTTTGTGTGTGGTGTAATATAAAGTTTGAAAAAATGAGGATATCAAAATAAATTAAAATAAGAATTGAGCTCAAAGTGAATCAAATACATAATCTTCTAATCTAAAATCAAATGCGCTACCATTGTACCAAGAATCCAATTATCTTTACATGTAGCATAATATAAAATATGAACAAATTAGAACATTAAAATAAATTAAAAAAATTGAACCGAATATGCAACCTTTGTGCCACAAATTCGATTATTTTTTCTACAGTGCAATCAAAAATTTAAAAAACTTAGAACACTAGAATAAATTAAAATATGAATTAAACAAGACATGAATTAAAACACACAATCTTTTAATCTAGAGTTAAACTTACTACCATTACACTTCGTGTAGACTATTCATTTCTAATTTACATGATGTTTATGTCTTAGAAGACTAATTATATTTCACACTAAAATTAATTTAATTATTAATATTGATTTTCAATTATTTAATTTATTTATTTCCCTCTTCTTAAACTCTCCTATATAGTTCTTCTCTTAAATTTGAGATAATAAAATTCGCTAAAATTATGTTTGCATCATGACCTCCCTAATTGGACGACTATGTCAGACGAGTAAAGTGATTTTGGCAAAAGAGAGTAAACAGAAATAATGGACGTTTAATAAATGTAGATCTGGGAGTACTCTATTAATCTTATATATATATAATTATTTTTTCATGTTCCCTCATATCGGTTCACAAATTTGGTCGGTTGCCATCACCAATTAATTAATATTATTTTCTTAAAAGTATATATGTAAGAACAAATATGTAAACCCCTCACCGTTCAGAAAAAAAAAAAAATAACGCACGCCCCATCCCTCAAGCGTGCTGTCCATGCCTTCGGTCTTCCCCTGTAAGGATCAAGAACAAAGAAAAGACACAACATGAACAATAACAGGAACGGGAAGCAATTGATGAAGAAGAAAGAGGAACTGAAGAAACATTCAGTCACTCTACTGTTTTGTATTGTAGTGAAAATAAAAAATAGGAGTTCAGTCGGTTGTGACATCATAACTGCAACCAACTGCTGTAAAAAAAAAACTATTACATGTATGACATCAGAAATAAGATTAATACAAGCTTAATGGATTCTACATTCTCCCTCCTAAGCTTGTACCATGTTCTTGAGCTCGTGTAATCTCAATATTGTTCGAAATTCAATAAACTTTTGTCTTCCAAGAGCTTTGGTGAGAACATCTGTTCTTTGTTCACAAGTATTGATATAAAGCACTTCTACTTGACCCTTTTCAACACACTCTCGAACAAAATGAAAGCGTGTGTCAATATACTTGGATCGGCTGTGGTACACGGGATTTTTGCACAAAGCAATTGCTGACATATTATCAACAAATATGGGAACCTTTTGCACTAGTTCTCCCAACAATATTTAAATCTCTTAAAAGCTTCAAAAGTATCACTTTTCTGTTTAAGCATGAAAACCCACATATATCTAGAGTAATCATCCACAAGTAAAAGAAAATAGTTACTCCCTCCCAATGAGGAAGGAACTATATGACCACAAAGGTCTCCATGTACCAACTCTAGGATTTTCTTAGCTCTATACTTGGAAGATTCAGGAAATGCAGTTCTGTTCATTTTAGAGGCTACACATTCTTGGCATATTTGTTTAGCCATAGTTATCTTTGGAAGTCCTTTAACTAAAAATTTATCAGACATGGACTTTAGTGCCGAAAAGTTTAAGTGTCCATACCTATTATGCCACAGCCAACTATGAGTATCAGATGCTGTCAAGTAACAATGTTCAAATCCAACAAAATTCAGTAAATACATCCTATTAGCAGCTCTCTCTACTTGTATAAGATGCTTTTGCCTTTTGTCAGATATAATCATATTACCATCTTCAATGACTGTTGTGAATCCAAATTCATCTAATTGACCAATGCTCACAATATTTGACTGTAAAGTAGGAATATATAAAACATTTGTCAAAAGTATGATATTACCTTCATCTGTCTTGAAGTATATGGATCCTTTTCCAGATATTTTTGCCAGCGTGCCATCTCCGAATCTTACACTTCCTATGATAGACTCATCCAACTAATGAAACACACTTTTGTTGCCTGTCATATGGCTGGTAGCACCTGTATTCAAGTACCAGAAATTTGCACATTTTGTTTCACAGCTAGTACCTTGCAAGAGTATTTCTGTGCCAACTTCATTATCAGCATTCAGTTTAGTATCTAACTCGTGCTCTTCAACAACCATCAATACAGTGTGTTGAATCAAGGCTTCCTGATGTGCTCTATCTTCATTTTGCTCAGCAAGATATACAACTTCATCCTTCTTACATTCAGAGGCATAATGACCATAACTTTTGCAATTATAACACTTTATTTTGGACTTATCTTTTCTTTACTTTTCCTGATATATTGTAGTGCTGCTACTGCCACCTACATCAGCATGTCTAGCAACATATCCTCTCCCTCGACCACGGCTTCTACCTCTGAAGGTGCTAAGACCACGTCCACGACCACGAGTATTGATGAAGCCCTTCCTTGCTCTTGCTTCCCATTCAGTTTGGGATAGCAGTACCTGGTTATCAGAGATTTGTCTTTTTGATTTTAATCTAACTTCAAAAGTCTTTAGAGCACTTACCACATAATCAACCGTCATAGTTGAAGTATCCTGAAATTGCTCCAGATTGCAAGCAACAGGATCGAACTTGGATGGTACTGCTCGGAGGATCTTCTCTATCACTCGTTCCTCTTTCACACGTTGACCAATGTTTCTCATAGTGGTCACAATTGATGCCAAATGATTTATGAACTCATCAACAGATTCATCATCAGACATCTGAATTCTTTCGAACTCCCCTCTAAGTTGATTCATCCTTGCCTTTTCGAACTTTTCATTGCCTCAATGAATACTTTTTAGAGCATCCCATGTCTCTTTTACTGATCCCTTATCAGCAACTAGAATCAACAAGTCATCACATAGAGCTTGATGAATAAATGACATGGTTATATAATCTATGCGCTGATCCACGAATTGCACATCTCCATCAACTGGTTCGATTGCCTCCCAAACTCCTTGTGCTTTTAGGAAGGAGCGAACTCTAATTTCCCACATGGCAAAGTTCCCTCCTTTTTGTAGCATTGGACAGGATCCAAGATTGCCTCCTCCAACACTTGATGAAGCCTTGGATCCACCAGTTCCCACCACGCTCATTACAGGTTGCTTTCCACTTGCCGGAGTTGCCATCGAGACTTTCTTCTCAGTCATTGAACACCTCCTCTTCGGCAAAACAGATGAGAGTATCACTTAGAATAAGTGGGAAATTGTTGTTCACTTGTTTTTACACTTCTCCTTTTGGCTCTGATACCAAATGTAAGGATCAAGAACAAAGAAAAGACAACATGAACAACAACAGGAACGGGAAGCAATTGATGAAGAAGAAAGAAGAACTGAAGAAACATTCAGTCACTCTACTATTTTGTATTGCAGTGAAAATAAAAAACAGAGTTCAGTTGGTTGTGACATCATAACTGCAACCAACTGCTGTAAAAAAAAAACTATTACATGTATGACATCAGAAATAGGATTAATACAAGCTTAATGGATTCTACATCCCCTTTGTACCTGATGCTTCCGCCCTCATCATCCCCATTCAATGCCGCACACTCGTCTTCGTTGTCACTCGCTGTCGTTACTCGCCAACCCATGGAAGGGACGCTGGCGACATTTTCTCTTCCACCTCGCGAAGGTTCCGACGCCTCCATCCTCTTCCCATGGCTATGAACGCGGCTGCACCTGCAGCTCGCCCTAGCGTCCGCTCCCTCCTGCGATCCATGCGCTCGAGCTGTAGAGGAGTTCTGAAGGTCTCGCCGGTGCCTTGTCCACCGTTTTCCTCTCCTTCCCATCGCCGCCGGATGTGGCAGAAGGCAGCCGAGGCCTTCATTGCCATGTTCCCCTGCTCACGGACAAAAATAGGGGAGCAAGCAGAGCACGCTCAAATCAAGCGGCTGCGACCGACGATTTCTCCCTCGTCGAGCAAACGTCGTCGCCGCTGCACCCTCTCCACGTGCCTCGTCGGTTTTCCCTCATCGTCGACCCCTTTCCTTCGAGCTTCGCCATCCACGGAGCTCGCCAACCCCCATCAGAGCGGCTACCCTACCCTCCTCTGTCTCCGGTGCTGTCGGCGTCCCGCCTTGCAGCCGCGTCACTGACAACATTGTCGTCGACTGCACCTCCCTCTCTGCTGCCGGAAGTCATCGCAGAGACCTCCGACTATGCAACAAATGTGGAGGTGGGAGACGACCTCCTCTTTCCTCCTTCCCTCGTCCCACGACATCGACACCTTGCTCCGCTTCACCGCCATCGCTGGTGCCGGAGAACAGCCGCCGCTGCTTTTGAGGACCCCGACGAACCCTCGCCGGAGCGGGGAAGCCCACGCCGGAGATGAAGGAGGCGATCGCACGAGCAGAGGTATTACTCTGCTCTCGCCCCTTTTCCGCTCGTAGAAAACATAAGCATGATTAATGCTTGATTAATTAAGCTAAGCTTGGTTAATGAATAAATTAAGTAGATTAATTAATAGATTAAGTAACTAGTTGAGCCGAACCAATTAATTGTGTTTGAGTTTGGTCTGGGTCGGACTCAAGTTCGAGCCGAGTTCAATTAGACTGAGCTGAATCAGTTAATTGATTTGGGTTCGAGCCAAACCAGTAAATTTGATTTGGTTCGGGCTCGAGTATGATTAAATAGGATTGGGTTGGCTGAATTAAATCAATTAGACTGGATCTAATTGAATTAGATCATATCCGAGCTAAGATAAATTGAATTAAATCAAACTTGGGTCGAACCAAATTGAATTGATTCGAACTTGAGTTGAACCAATTAAATTGATTTAAGCCCGAACTGAGTCCAATCAAATTCAATCAAGTCAGATTTGAACCAGATTGAATTGGATCGATTCCGAATTAAACCAATTTGACTATTTGAACTAGAATTGAGTCAAATTAATTAGGATTGGGTCAAAATTGACCAATTTGATTAATTAAGGTTAAATTTGACCAATTTTAATATTTATTGTATGAATTGTGTTTGAAACCAAATTAAAATTAAATTGACTAATTTTGACCAGATTTGAGCTTGACTTCATGAATAGACTTAGACCAAGCAGATTGAGCCAATTAAATGGTTAGGTCCAAATTAAGGGAATAGATCAGATCAATATAAATTAATATATTTCTATCCAAATTAATTCTAGAAAATTTATTTAAAATTCTAAATAAATTTTCTTATGTTAGGAAAATTATTTAGACTTGATCTACCCTACTATTAATACTTTAGGGCTTTATTTAGATTGGTTCTAAAGTCTTAACATCCATACAGGTGCGTAGGCTGTATATGATTTATTCCCGTTAGAAAAAATCTTAATTAGATTTTGTTGGAAAATTCTCGGATGCCTGTCAACTAAATAAATATCATACTTCTAAAACTACCAAAAAGATGCATGCTATGTTATTATATTTTTATATTTTTTTAGCATGTTAATATGCCATATATACTTATTTCATCTTTTACTCAGCATGATATATTATTTTTACTATATGTTAGTTAATTATCCTGAAATGCTGAATGCAAATAATATCATGCGTAAAATGATAAAAAATGAAGCAAACATAGAACATAGTATCATGATATACACCAGACACTTTAGTATAGAGACATAGGTGACATGATATTAGTACCACTTAAGAACATCACTAAATTTTAAACTAAGAGTATTATTAATGCACCCTAGATGACATCGCGAACTATTAGTGTTCGGTTAGTGATGTTCACCCACCAGCACCTCCCGAGACTATAGATCATAGATAGCTTAGATACTGGGAGTGAGTTGTGGGTTGGACCAGATTAACTCATAGGCCATACTCAGATACCGATACTCGCACATGTGCCGCTTAGGCGATACCGTGATAATCCTAAGATGTCTAGCGAGGATGAACCCTACCATGGACTTACCCACGATGTAGTCGGGATAACCACAGCCCATTGTGCAGATGTGTATTTATTCCGGCCAACGTTGATTATTAATGGACTGAGAAGGTGATTCCCTACGTGAGACATTGGACAGTAGATCCGTAGACTACACGGCTATCATCCTTGACATTCTACAGACAATCAGATGAGTAGTCCGGATCCTGAGGTTATTATTTCGGCTAGCTTTGGTCGATGAGACTGTTGTGATGGTGACCCTATTTGCAGACAGTATGTAGTACTACACAGATGTCGTTGCCCTTACGGATCCGGGGAGGATGTACGGGCACGACGGTTTCGCTAGGGGAGGCATGCTCAGTGACTAGCGAAACGATGGAGAGTGATTATGGGTCATCCGTCCTCTCCGCCAGCATCGGTGCAACAGGCATAGGTAGATACATAGACTGTAATGACACTGATGGGCTTAGGGAAGTCCCCGGCCAGAGCATTCCTTAAGCATAGGTTGACAGTCTGAGTAATGTGATATAAAAATAAATATGGTATACATGATTTACACTAATGATACCGACATGATATATAACATAAGTGACATTTAGATACTTACATTTACCTCCAACCTAGGTTGACACATAATATAACCAGATGATACGTGTAAAATACTAAAACGCTTGTTGTGTAATAACTAATCCCACTAAGGCATCCTTGAACAATCCCCCTAGCCTTGGATTTCGTGTCGTGGTTTCGAGGTGTAATTTCGTACTAGGCCGCAAGGCCGAGCACACTACGTTCAATGTGTGTGCAGGTATAGCAGTGGCAACCAAGATCGTGGACGAAGATTTTACTATCGGATGTTGGCAACCATCCTCGTTTAGATTTTTCTTTCTTTATTACGGAGCGTAGAGTGCAGTAGACTTATATCGAGACTGTACTAGAAGATTATATCATATTGATATTGACTTGGTGGGTTATTTATGTTGTAGAGATTGGATCCTGTTATTCATTGCATGGGTCTACGGGCTCATGCGGCGGTTGCCACGTGCGCGATGATGGATCGGGGCGTGACAAAATATGAAAGTGTTGAAGAATTAGAGAGGGTGAGTTTTTATGATAAGTTGCGTGTGTTAGGCGATCTCTTACGTATATTTTCACAAATTTAATTAGATTCTATATATATTGAACTACTTATAACTTTTTTTATATTGATTATAATATTTTAACATTAATAACCCTTCTATTTTAAGATAATTATAAAAATTACCTTTATATATATTAAAAAATTGAGATTACCTCTAAAATATTTTAACAACAACATATAACATTAGATTAGGTCACGGTGTTTGAGTTTACTATTTGTATTAGAAAAAAAAAAGTCTCCGGGGAAGTTGTAGTTAATCCTAAAATCTAAGAGAATGTATAAATTCCATTTCACGTGGACGTAGTGCACGTACGCGGTAACGCGGGTGCGTAAACCCAGCGGCCGTCGGGTTGACCCACTTGAGAAGTGAAATCAACGTTGACCCCGCTCTTAATTTCTAATACTTCATTAAAGCCACGACATCTCCCTTCGCTTTCTGACGCAAATGGGCAGACCATAACTCCAACCGACCCCCCTTCCTCTCTTTCTCTCCTTCCGCTCTGTTCACTGCGAGCGAGGGGATGGAGAGCGTCGACGGCGAGTACAGCATGTATTGGGAAACCAAGAGGTTCTTCGACTGCGAGGAGCTCCGCAGGTTTCTTCTTCTTCTTCTTCTGATCACGTACGTGCTTCTACTCTTTATATCAAAAATATACGTGCGTAATAGTTGGGGATTGGATGAGGCCTTCTCCGGTTGTTGCTCCTACGAATCGATCTCTCCGGAGCGTCCCTTGTCGCCGTCGACAGCAACGAAGGCCTCTAAGAACGTGGTGATGGAGAGGAACCGAAGAAAGAGGCTCAACGAGACGCTCTACTCCCTCAGAAGCGTCGTCCCAAACATCACCAAGGTCACACGATGTCCCTTCTTCTTTTTATTCGATGCGCTCGCCCGTATACGCATACGCATAAACTTAGCAGATGGACAAGTCATCGGTGATAAAGGATGCGATCAGCTACGTTCAGCAGCTCCAGGAGCAAGAGAGGCAGATGGCCGCGGAGGAGACCTCCGAGCTCATCTCGGCTCAGCGAGATCATCGTCATCGCCAGGACAACGCTATCCCACAGAGGTCGACGAAAAAGAAGAGGGACGACGCTGCCATTAGAGCTTCTTCCTTTGAAGTTTCAGAAGTAGGGTTAGTTAATTGATTGCATACTTTTTACCTGCTAAAACTATCCATGTCACATTAATATGTGTGCGTAAGTAAGCAGCTTAGGGTTCGTGCGGTTGATGAGAAGACGCTCGGGGTAAGCATGAGCTGCAAGAAGAAGAGGGGCACCATGATCATGCTGTGCGAGCTTTTTAAGTCTTTAAATCTCAAAACCATCACCGCCAGCGTAACCTGCGTTGCTGAAGAGATCTTTCACACACTCCTCGTAGAGGTGATCCCCTTTTTCCCTCTCACACAAACACACACACACTCTCTCTCTGTGGTTAATTGAATTATTTATTTAAACATATGCAATCGGTTTGTAATTTTTTAAAATAAGATAACCTATAGTTAGTAAACAATGAATGACCTAATTAATTAGGGCAGACATGTGAAGCGTATGTAGCTTGATCAGTTATATACGCCTGATCTACCTAACTTAGTTTGATTAATATAAGTTTATGTATATATATATCGGCGTATGTGTATATATATATATGCATGCTTGTGAGTTAACTGTTCTTCTTATTATTATTATTTCACTTGTGCACAGGTCGAAGACATGGACAGTGCTCAGCTCAAGGAAAAGATAGAGATTGCAATTGCTGAATTCAACGGTCAATAAGTGCAATAAACTAAGTTTAAGTTTTGGAGCTGCTGGGTTTTTAGCATTCAAAAGAGAGAGAGAAAAAAGTACTACTTGGAAGAGATGTTCCTAATTTTTTGGGATTTGAAGGTACCAATATCATTACAAATTGCATCCTAATTTTTCTTCCTAAAAACTTCCTAAAGCCCTCAGTTTTAGGTACTGGTCCTAAAGAGCAGAATTCCTAATTATTAAAATGTAGTGCATGATTCACAGGTTAAACTTTAGAATCATAACACCATTAAATTAATAAAAACCAGAACCTACTAATTAAATACACCTCATCTAGTCCAGTTGTAAACGATGCCCACCATGCTCTTTGTTTTATCAGTTGGGGGAATCGGAGGATTTGGCATGTTCCAACAAATTCAAGTTAGATAGCCAACATGAAGTTCTTCCAAGCCTCATATGGAGCATCTAAATATTTCCATTAAAAAAGTAATATTTCAGCAACCTTGTGTTTTGATTCCGGCAAGTAAAGGTATTGCTGGATGAAGTGATTTATAACATTTATTGTCATTGACACGGTAGAAATTGGCGAGAACAAATGTACATGATAACCCGCTGTTCTGTTCTGGCAACAGAGGAACAATAGTTACGAAATGGAAAAGTCTCTCGCAGCTTCTGCTCAAGTGTTCTCTCGACTACTTGGATTTCTTAATGAGCTTATGCAGTGCCTTCTTTGCTTCATCCAGAGTCTCCACGGAATGTTCCACTTCAAATGAAAGCCTTTGGATGTTGAACTGTATGGTTAAAATCACTGTCCGTGAGATGAAGGAACATTGCGAGGCAACATACATGTTTGAATCACAAAGCAGCAGAAGAACAAAATAGAAAGAATCATGTGTACAGAAGCTTGAGCTGGTGGTCTGAGTGCCAATCGATGCTTAATCACAAATCCTATTAACTCATAATCTGTCGCCAAATCTCTCTACAATAAAAAGATATATACCTAGTCTTCCCTATGTTGTGTAAAATTTTCATCCAATACAAACACTCTATACCAAGAATAATTGTAATAAACTGCAACAGGGATAATGGATCTTTACCTGTGCACCCTGTCGAACCCTTATATCAGTGCCTTTGCTGTCTATGGATATGAGAGCTGCATCATCTACCTCTGTTTCCAGAGATAACATTTCCTTCAGTGGTTTTGAGAAGATTGCATTCAGTTCCTGCAGTAAAAAGCACATTTAACATGTGCAACAATAGAAGCCAATAGCGAGGGAAGTATGCTGATGCTCGCATGAAACCTTCTAAACAGAAGGTGCATAACATGTGATGAATGTATAACTAGACTCATTAAAGTTAGCATCACAAGGTCACCTTCAAATTCTGCTCTCCACCATCAGCTGCGATCTTGTCAGGCTGGGTTGCTTCATATTCCTTGACATCAATCCATGCAACAGTCCCAAATCCTCCGATAAAGTAAATGTCTCTGACAATCCGGGCCATGGTAAATATTATGAAAAGTATTAGTATTAATCAAAAGGGTATACCCTGCGGTATCAAACGAGACCTTGAACCATGTCTTCCTTTCATAGCCATTTCTTTTTATGGTCTTATTAATGTTCTCAAAGTATTTTAAATCCAGCACCATATCAGCCACAATTAGTCCATCAACCCATGATAGCTTTTTAACTTTTTATTCAACTAATATAGATGAGAGCAAGATTATAAAAATGCTATTTACTATATGGTACGATCAGTAAGGTCGGGTAGTACTGGAACCATCCATATTGGCAGGTTTGGTAAAATACCTATTTTACTTTTCTGAAGCAGACCTAATTTCAGATAGCGAGACATCTAAGTAAATATTCAAAGAGAGGAGTTCAATGGAAAACCTTATGTTCTGCATTCTGTAGTAGCAGAAGTTTCCCCACTGATGGGATGCCCATTGTTGGTGCTTTGCCATGTATTGTTGACGAGCCCATTCCTACACGAGATGAAGAATCATTATCGATTAAATTTATGCAGAACTAATGCTAAAACATATATAAACACTAACAGAAATAAGTTTCCAGTGTAAATTGATGTTGCAACCAAGCCAAAAGATCATGAAGAACATCCATTGGAAATCTTGGGAGATTACAAGACTACTCTATATGTCGGAGGAAGAGAAGCCCTTTTAGATATGGTGATCTAAGAAAAAGAAAAATCTCGATATTCACATGAACAGAGAACTAAGAGCGCATAAATCAAACAAATACAGTTTCAAGTTTCCATAATGCATAAGTTTCAAGTGCGCTCATAGTATATTTATTAAGAATCTGAAATAAAGATTGCTAAAGCAAGCTTCAGTGACTTAAGTTTGAAACATCTTACAAATAATTAAGGTCAATGCTTTATTAATTCAAAAACAATGGCAAAGGAAATGTTTATATTCAATTTCACTAAAATTAATAAAGTTAATAACCAAGAATAACCGCTCTCTGTTCATCACTCAAGGAAGCAGATGCAAAAAAATTCAGTTCATTCAAGGAAAAAGGAATAGATTAGACTTTTTTGCACAGAATAGCACGAACCTGATAATCAGCTGGGATGGGTACAACGTCACCAAAAATTGTCACACGTGCGTTTGATAAGCCACTCCAACCAGGTATCTATTATTTAACAATCAGGACAACTGAATGAGGACAAAAAAATGGTTTCTTCAAAGACACTTTAGAAACACTAAAAGGCAATATTTTCATACTTGCACCACAAGAGTGCATCTTGGATCAGCCAAAAGGTTCCGGGTATGAATGGCTAAAGGTGAAAGCGAAAAGATTGGATCTGCAGAAAGGGGTAATCAAAGGTATATCAGGAACCATTAGAGGCCAAATATCTTAGGCAACATCCAAGCAGTTGCAAACTTACGGCCAATTGAATCTGATGCAAAGTCAACAAGTGAACCAAATGGATAGCCTGCTCGATGATGATGCATCCGAGACATGACGGTGCATAACTGAGCAAACCTGGCCTGAAATTTAGTAAATGAATAAGAACATTAGTCAACTACGTGAGATAAAATCAATTCATAACAAACAAATGTACTACAGTAGACTTTGCCAAGGATGTAAAACCTCATTCTTTCTGTCTAGTTGTCATTAGTCTCACCTGCTCCATAAGATTGCGAACAGCTAAGGCTGGAGAAGGTAAATCATGTGCAGAGGTTGCGCTCTGCACACCACCTGAAATAGGTGTTCTGAAAAGTCCAGCTCTACATGCATTTGATCCACCTCCTCCAGTGGCAGATCTTACCATATCTGGCTTTTCCGATACAGCCATCTCCATGCTACCATTGAGATGTGAATCACTCTGTAACGATCAGAGATGCCATTATTTCAACATCACGCAGAGAAGACATGTTTTGTATGAAAAACTAATAAAGACACAGGATTACATACATATGGCAAGCAGATTAAAAGACAAAGAAAGGAGATTTCTTTTGCATCTTCAGAAACATTTACTTTGTGTTAATTTTGCCCTAACATTCAGCAAAAGATCCAGGTCCTTAGTAGAGCGGATGTTAATAAATACAGTTTCTCATATTCATGTCAGACACCAATGAAATATATGAGCAAGTCTAGGATCAAAAGTGATACTAATGCTAAACCACTACAAATGTGTTCATCATAATGCGACCTATGTACAGTATATGTTTGTAAGAAATACTACATGAGGGAAGTTAATATGGCAACTAAAAGTGGAAGTCTGAGATATTTGGAATCCCTATGAGGAATCAATGAAGAACTAAAATATATGGAGTTTTCAGGTAGAAGGGATGAAGAATGCAGCACTTCAGTAGAGGCTGCAAGACCTCAGTCACTCTCACATAATCTTCTCTCAAAACCTTAAGTAGTCAGGATGACTGATGAATGTAATCAAGGAATTACCTGAAGCAGACAAAAACTAGGCAAGCTCGGTATGTTGCTTGTACTGTAAAAGGTGGTGTGACATCACTCTCACATATGAGATGAGATACCAACTCAGGAAAGCATGACTTGATTGGTCACTACTGTAGGCACTAGAGGATACTATTACTCTCTATCCTTGTAAACTTACACATGAGGCCATCAAGGCAGGAATGACCAACACAACATATTGTACCTTTACACAAGCAGCTTGGTCGACACATTTGAAGAGTCAATTTCATAGGTTTATAGAGATAGAACAGATTAAAACTAGAAGAGATATTGATTACTTGAGATTATTGGGAAAAACAACAAGCGATACAGAAATAGATTTAAATTTTACTAAATTGTCTCGGATATGAATTGATATCACTGATCCTAAAGATATCAATCCAGTGATTGCTTGATAGAGAAGTTGATCTTCTCCTACATTTTTCATGCGCTTCCTCACATTCATTCAACCAAATAATCCTTATGAAGAACAATGGTAAGAAAAGAAAGTGTAATTGGCCTCATACTGGGGCCAAACAATTGTCATCAGCAAAGTCAACTTTACTAGGTTATATGTACATAATACAGCAAATAAGGGTGTCTTGTCCCCATCCCTTATGTAATTAACACTTGAAAAAGCTGGCAGGAAACACAGGATATCTTGAACCTAAGTTATATAGAGTATTGATGCTAGGGTTTTACTCAAGGGTAACCTACCCACCAATTAAGAAACACAAGCCTTGGTCTATGGAATTGGACAGCTATCATCGTGAAACAAAATAAAGAATCTAGAAACTATCCCCCATTAATCTAAACCGCAGCCTTACGAATTCAAAGATCACACAACTATCGTAGGGGCATAAGCAACTTTGCAGTAAATAGAAATTTCACTGCAACTAAGGCAAAAAGATCAAAGTTTGATCACAATAGTACCTCGCCCTTAGCGGGGGAAACGCTACCCTTCGCCTCATCTCCCCCCGCACCGCTCCCCGAAGAATCACGCGCCACGGCTTGGAGCCTCAGGGGGCACCTCCGGATATCGGACTGGCCAGGCGACAGATGCAGGCGGGGCAAGGGGCGGGAGGACGGAGGCTTGAACAGTGGAGAGAAGTGGGGCTGGCGCTTCGGAAAGACGGCGACGTCGGCGACGCCCGAGGGCAGGATGCAGCTCGAGATGGCTTCCATGGCGGACGGAGCGACGCAGAACAACCACGGAAGACGCCTGCCGCGAAGCCAAGAGATGGATGGAACACGCCGACGGTGGTTTCCTTTGGTTCCTCTTAAAAGCTCTCACGGATTCGATGAATCAAGTCATCGATTAAATCCAATTCAAATTAGTTTTTTGACAGCAAGGGAGAAAGGAAAGGAGAGATTTTTGTAGGGTTGTGGAGCGATATGACGCGCATGGAAAACCAAAAGTGACTTTTTTAGGGCAAAATGGTTTACGGGATCGGGAGGTGCACACCCTTCGGTTCGATGCCACCTTCCTCGCCGACTAAAAACGAGCCGTATCTCTTTAAAATACTTTTAAATTTGCTGGCAATAGCAGGTGCCGTTTCAATAGGAAAGAAAGGGGGAAACATAGAAGGAAGATGGAAAGGGGAAGGGAATATAGTTTTTTTCCTTATTAAATGTGAGTTGGACTTTGATAGATTATGAAACAATGTCCTTCCCTTCTTGCTCCTACTATTATTTACAAATTATTTATTATCCCTTTTCTATCTCATTTTAGGCATCAATATAATAGTTTGTAGTTTGTTTAATAAACTTTTATGCGAGCTTCTAAAATTGACATGCTAAGTTAATCTAAAGAATGCACCAAAATATTCCTCTTACACTTTCAACGTGCCATCTGTTTTGTCTTCTTATTCAAAGAAAGTGATGTTTCATCGCTCAAAGAAGTGATTTTTAGCGCTTCTTTTCAGTATAATTTAGTGCTGAATTAGAGAATAAGCTTCACATGTTTCAAAAAAAACAAAAAAGGAAGAAGCAGAAGAAGCTTCACATGCTCTTTCAGACATCCTCCACGATATATACGTGGATTGAAAAAGATTCTGCCATCGTAGCGGCGGTCAGACATTACCTCACCGGTAGATCAGTTGTTATATTTCAAATTAGATTAATAATCGAAGCTCATCGCACTACTGATTGGCATTTGGTCTCCTTGGAATTAATTCGTCTGAAACTGTTTATGATATCGAGGCTCATCTTCTGCAAGCTCAGATTGGATAAGCTTTGCTGTGGAAGAGCTACCGATGGTTTCAAGAACAAGAGCTTCGTCGTCGTTGTGACCGATGTCTGGTTTGGTTGGTGTAGGTTTCAGAACGAGATTGAGAGCTGTCAAGTTTGGGTCTTTTTCCCTCGTGGTTGATCAAAATTTACTGCTGCTGGAGCGCTGGTCCAATTAATTCAATCCAAGGTCCGAGTTTAAAGGGCATCGGCCGAACCACCACCGCTCATGGAATGCCGACAGCGTGAGTCATGGCACCCACCTCCCCCTGTGTGTCCCGAACAGAGCTGTGGACGTACCCCTGTCGCCTCACGTTGTCTGGGAGCGAGACAACGAAGAGGACCGCCCGTGGCGGAACCACCTACGCAATTCTTTCGTCTCTCTTCTTCCTGTAGATGGGTACTGGTTTTGTTTGCTCCTCTCCCCTGCTCTCCGGCTCGCTCGTCCCGCCGCTCCCCACCTCTCCTCCGCTCTCCCAGATCACCAAAGCTCAAGTCTTTCCTGGGGCTGTCGGCCTCATTTTTTGAGAATTGGGTGTCCTCCCGTAGTAGAGGACGTCTTCATCAATATTTCTGGAGAAAGATCTCACCTTTTTTGCTTCCGGTACCGCCGTGGACGGGGCGGCGCTCGCTCGCTCACGAGGATAACGCGTTCAGCACCGTGAGTGAGAGAGCTTCATTGCTTTTGCTTGCGTCTTTGAACAGATTTGCCCCTTTCTCACGGAGTTTTCAACCTTTTCTTTTCTAGGTCTTCATGCCATTTTCTAGCCAAAAATGGCGTCTTGCATTTTGACCTTTCCGTTTGAATCTTCTCCTTGCCCCTTTCATCTCATTGGCCGATTTCCTTGATGAGATGAGCCCTGGAATGTTCCTCGTGCTTGCGTGTCTTTGCTGTACTGGGTAGAACACATCCTGGAGCATTCCTGACCTGTTTTTGGAGCTTCCACGATTACTTTTGGAAATTTCTTCGTGCGGTATGCCTAATCCAAGTTGGAGTGCCGTATCTAACTATGAAGAAATAAAGAGGAAGCGGACACTGTAATTTATATGCCGGTGCGCAGGGGGAAATTTTTCTTGCTCAGAATTGCCATCTGATTCTTCCAGACTGCCGCCCGGGGCTTGTAATCGTGGAGTCAGATAGAATCTTCTGATGAAGTCATGGGAGGTAGAGTTCTGATAAAGAACTGGAGCAGTTCAATGAGGCCTTTCTCGTTTTCTCCACGGACTGGGATCTTGGTTTTCCTCGTCGCGGCATTAACTTTGGCAGTTCTTTACCACTCTCTTCTGCGAGGATGCATCTGGGCTACCAACCAGAATCTCGGAGTGGTCGTTGAAGCTCTGCTGAAAGGGCCAAATGATCCCCCTATTTTTGCATACTTGATATCCGGCACCGGTGGGGAAGGTCAGAAGATGCTGAGGCTGTTGAAGGCAGTGTATCATCCTCGGAACCGCTACCTTCTGCACCAGGATGCAGGTTCCTCAGCTTCTGAGAGGAGCACCGTGGCACGCTCGGTTCAATCTGAAAGCCTCTTCAAGCCTTTCAGAAACGTCGATGTTATCGGCCAAAGTTATGCGGTTGATCGAACAGGCCCATCGGTGCTTGCTGCAACCCTCCACGGAGCTGCAATTTTGCTCAGGCTTAGTGCAGATTGGGACTGGTTCATCACATTAAGTGCCTCAGATTATCCACTCGTCACACAAGACGGTGAGTTGTTATGACTCCTACCGACTGCTTCAAGACAATAACTGTTGAGACCAAAGTGTAGAATACAAGAATCTTAATCTCAGTTGTCTTTTTGATGTTTGCCTCAGCAATTAGCATTGCTGTACGTCGAGTCACAGAGATCCCTTCTAGTTATTGACCATAGTGAAGGTTTCTGCATATATATTGAAGATGTTCTCTTTAGGATAGCAATGATGATTCTCTTCTACCTGCTAGGATGTGTGGCCAACATGAGCATTTGTTCCAATGTTGAGCTAATGGCATAAATGACTCGCCCCATGGTTGAACCCTAGAACAGGCAGAATGAGGAATGAAGTCAGGATCCACCTTGGCCTTTCAATATTGCATGCAGAAAGAATTATTTTAGAGGTTTCTTGTATTGCAACTTGCAGTAAAATACTCTAAGAAGTGAGTTTCCATCATGTCCTTCACCTTCCTCCTCACAAATCTAACCTGAAATTACAACCCGAAAACAAATCTTTTCTTTCTTCCTAGTTATCTGTAACATTACAGTAGGTGATCTTAATTAATGGCAGGATTAAACAATATTTTAGAGGCTTATTGCCAAGGGCAAGTAGACTATGCTTACAAAAACGTAATATTTATGCTTTCAAGCTTATACTTATGTTGGAGTCATAAAATGTTCATGCTTTCCATGCGGTTCATGCTATTATTTCCTTTGTGATGAGGTTGAGAGTTGAAACTGTGATGCAGATCTTCTTCACGTCTTCACTTCCTTGCCCAGAAATCTCAACTTTATTGATCACACGAGTGATCTCGGTTGGAAAGAGTAAGGCTCCCTCCAATATCTGAGACTACTTTCACGACTTTGTATACAATTAATTAGCATCTCCTTGAGTTTTTGATGAACTTCCGATGCAGGTTCGACAGGTTTGACAGAATCATTGTTGACCCCAGTCTTTATATGGCTAAAAACTCCCGGTTGCTTATTTCTTCAGGAACACGCAAAACTCCCGATGCCTTCAAGATATTTACAGGTATCTATCTATCTATCTCTACACTTTGCGGAGAAGCTTACGATCACTACGTTCGCTTATCGTTTGCTGCTTTGGTATATTCATTGCGCAAGTGAAGGCTGAACTTTTCTTCCGCTGCTGATTAAAATCGTCAGGTTCTCCATGGGTGATTCTTAGCAGAGCTTTTGTGGAACACTGTGTGCACGGCTCTGACAACATCCCTAGGAAACTGCTCATGTACTTCGCCAATGTGGCCTACTCAATGGAGTCCTATTTCCAAACCGTCATATGCAACTCCCCCGAGTTCCAGAACACAACGGTGAACAGCGACCTTAGGTACTTTGTATGGGACAATCCTCCAGGTTTGGAACCTCTTTTCCTCAACCGATCGCACTATAAGCCAATGGTCAGGAGCAGAGCAGCCTTTGGTCGGAAGTTCGCGGAAGATGATCCCGTGCTAAGGAAGGTGGACAAGAAGATACTGAAGCGTGCGCCGAAGGGAGTTGGCCTTGGAGGGTGGTGCTCCGGCCAACTGGAGAATAAGAAAATGAAGCTGGAAGGAGATCCCTGTTTGAGTTGGGGTAACATCAACGTCGTCAAGCCAGGTCCACAGGCGGTGAGGCTAAAAAGTTTGGTGGCGGAGCTCGTTTCTGGGGAGAGGTTGCTTCTGAACCAGTGTAAATTTTGATGAGTCGACGACCTAGCAAAGGGTAAGAGGTTGAGAAACTTAACTAGCTAAACTTCAATAGTTCAATGTAACCAGCAAGTTTGCAAGAGGCTTTGAAGCAAACTTCCACTTGAAGTAGACTGATTCGTTAGCATCTTTCATATAGGCACTTTACATTACAAAAAGTCCTACAGGCTGGGAGAGGATAATTGAGTGTGTACAATATATATGTATGTATATTTTTGGGTCTTATAATGGAGAGATTGCACCATCATCGTTGGCTTAGTGCAATTGGCAGCATGAGTTTAAGGGAGTTTTAAAGTTTCTTGTTATATTTATCTTTATCTTTTTTTTTTCTTTCTCTGTTTTACTTCTAAGTATATACTTTTTTTTGTCTTTCTTTTTTGTCTTTCTTACACATTATTTTGGGTGATATTGTATGATTGGTGAAATGAATGTAATATTTTTTCTTTAAAAAAAAAGTTAATAACACATTGAATTCTTACTGAGTCTGTTCATTTTTTAGCGGAGCAAATTGAACTTTATACGTTGACCATATCATGGTCGAGTTTCTCATATTGGTTCATTCATAACATATTTCTCCTTATGTACTATCATCACCATAAGCTTTAAGAATTCTAGTTGAGTTGTGACCTCGATGTAAATAAAAACTTAATGGTCCGTTGAGTAATGAGGAGCCAAAAGGCAGATCCAAACATCACACTAATTAAGTTATTTCAACCGTAAAAATAATAAGTTTGGAGCATCTGGACCTTGAGCTCAGTGCACATAACCATTTCAGATAACATGCATTTTCCTTAAACCATGACGACTGTGAAATATGAATTGCTATAAGAAATAACTTCAAATATCGCAACTATTTGGAGATTTGGACTACATGGATTTTTTTCTTCTTTCTGCCATAGACTGGATGTTTCTTTGCTAGGCGATTCAATATTCTTGCACTAGATTATTACATTTCCTGTGAACAAAAATAACTGAAAGAATGGTAATAATGTACACGAATACGGAGGTCTTATAGTAGAGAGTTCTCGAGCTGGGATCTGGCATGCCTCCGTTCAACCAAAGGCAAAAACCTGGAGAAGACATCACGATTGTATATATGGCCAAAACAATTACTATGGCGGCCGACATCTCTGATGTGTAATAAAAGAATCACATCAGATATCGATGCCAAGTCATTGGTTGAGGAAGAACTTGACTTTGGAGGCTGCGATCACTGTGCAAGTATATAATCCGTAGAATCTCTGCATCAATACAATATATTACGCTGGAGAATGTATTTAAATTTTCCGTAGTGGAAAACAAAATAAGGAAAAAAATTCGTGTTTGATTGAGTTGGCTTAGGAATGCCTTGATTCATGTTGAGCCAATTTAAGGAATGAGGATTGCAGATAGACAAACTAGCGGGCCTAACTAAGGTTATCGATAATGGTGCCAGAAGAATGTCCATGGCACACATTGTGCCTATAAAGTTTATCGAGATAGTACATGCAAGGTATCTTCAATTTGAATCGCGTCTAAACCTGTACTGGAAGATCCAACTAGGTCAACATCTTGATGATGAGCTGACTAGGGCTGTGATTAGGTGGAGATTGTGCCCCAAACCGAAGCGACCCAAATATTTTTTAATACCCATACCTTCCGATTACCCAATGGATATCATATCATATGACCTGTGCCCCAAACCGTGTTTGATTCGGCAGTCCGTAAGCTTATGGATTTATGAGAAGTTTGACGAATATAAATGAACATGACGTGTCTCATCTAATGACTAGATTTTTTAGACGGAAGCATTGCTTAACAGCTTGAATTAAAAGATGCAATTAACTATAATCATCATAAATAAAGTGGGTGCTTAAACAAATGACAATGGAAGAGAAAGACATCCATCACTTACAGGTTTGGTTTTCTTCAAATAAGACTAGCAAGTAGTGCATGTAGTGCAATCCAATAAAATAAAACTCCAAGGCGCAATATAGGTTGTCGCATTAGCAGGCGATCTCCAGATACCCTGGAAAATTGTTAAAAGACATTTTTTGTCAGAAAGAAGAAAGTAGGTGGGACATTACTAATTATCAAATTATTCCTTACCACATCCCATCAATCTTATCTACTATAGGTCTAGAAACTCTTGGAATGAAGCGAGACATCGTAAGTGATTTGAAGCCATGTGCTTGAGTAAACCAAAAATAAAACCAATTAAAGTTAGCCTACTATAATAATAGATGTCAAAGCATGTAAACAGGAGGTCAAAGAAAAAAAACCTACATTTATCATCATCCTCATCATTTATGACACTCCCATCCTTCTCTGTATCTATGGCAATAGCAATTTGGTCATTGTTGATTCTGCGCCCACTGCGCATATACTTTACAATACCCGCCGACACAGGTTCAGTTTTCTGTATCTAAGAAAAAACGAGAAATATCTAAAAAGTTTTCCCTTGGACATCAGAAGAATATAGGAGGCAAGTGAATACTGAAATGAAACAAACAGCATAGAACATCTCAATTCTCAATTCATTCTATTAAATGCTTATAAGGTAGTTCGTTCTCAATTCACCACTTACCTATTTTCCTTTCTCTCAACTTCCTCTCACCTCTGAGAGAAATTTAAGATTTTATTAATGTGAAGCAGAACGGATTACATCCCTTCTCTTCTCTCCCTATTTTTTCTGTTCAGACAAGGGAAACAAGGGAAGGACAGTCTTTCCCTTCTCTCTCTTCCCTTCAGTTTTTCCCACTTCTCTCCTATTTAAACAAGGCCTAGAACTACTACCTTAATTTCGATATTGGGCATTCCTAATCAAACAAGGGAAGGACAATCTTTCCCTTTCTCTCTTCCCTTCATTTTCCCATTTCCTCCTGTTTAAGCAAAGCGAAGGGCAATACTGACAAGAAACAAGAATATTTTCTAATGTTGAATATTTCTGCCAAGATACAGCATTAGGCACTAGCTTTAGTTAGGTGAACCTATTAAAAATTGAAACACATTTAAGATCACTTTGATCTCTTGTGCATTAAACACAAAGATGATCCATATAATCTCTGTGGCCAAAATAGATATTATCAAGAGGCAATGTTTACACTGAGTCATTGACGCTATTTCTTGAGGTGGATACCTAGTACTAGTTACAAAAGAAAAGACAACCATATCTAAAGGTGAAGTCTTCTATAAAGGATTTGCTAGTCTCTTGATAATGAAAACTCTTTTCTAATAAACTTACCTATTCCTAACATTTTCTCAGAATTTTATCATATAGTTATTATCATTATCATAATTGCATAATCTTTTGAGCGATCACTTATTCACAAATTTCAATAAAAAATGAAAATATATTCTGAGATGTCAAATGGCTAGAACAGAAGAAATAACAATTTTAATATTCCTCGAGTTTAGATCCACAAAGGTTAGCACAGAGATGATATTCTAGTCAAATGTAACAGAATCTGCATAAGTAGGTAAACTTTGATAAACTCAATTAAAATTCAGCTTAGAATCAGCAAGACATTCATTAAGAAAAGGTGCCATAGAGGCTTACCATTTGTTCAATTTCTGAAGGCCCTGGCAAGGTCCTTCTCATTTGTTGACTAGCTTTAATACGCAAATCATTTAATTCATCCATTATCGACGGTATTGACTTGTCCAGGATTTCAGTGTATGCACGAATCTGACTCTGATCGCTATCAGTTTGGAGATCCATTTTCAATCCGAAACAAGAAATGGTCATATCAAACCAATTTATCAGCTCATGCATTTCAGAAGAATACTTCTTGTTACTCTCTTGCGATGCCAGAAGTTCATTGGTACATCTAGTTACTTCCTGGCGAAAGAATGAGATCTCTGATTCTTGACTGTGCAATTGCGACTGAAGGCTTTCCACCTCAGCTAGAAGATTTTCTGATAAGCTATACAACTCATCAAACCTGCTGACTGTTGTTGAAAGCTTTGCTATGGTCTTCTCATGAGAAGCTTCAAGATTCTCCAAGGTTATAGTCCTTTCTTCTACTATATTATTCAGCTCTTTGTTCCTGTTTTCAAGGTCTTGTACCTGTGCCTCTTCTTCATCAAGTGCCTCCATGAGGGTATCAATTTCTGTAAAGAGAGAGAGAGAGAAAGAAAACAAAAGAAATTCTCAGATGAAAGAATTGATATAACTTATTATGAAGCACTTGAGCGCATAATTACATAACAGGCACTTTATAAATTAATGCAGCAAAACATATGAACTGCAAGTCAGAACTCACCTTGATCTTTGGCAGTCACTGCATCACTTAATGATGTCACCTTTTCATTTAGTTCATCAAGCAAAGCTTCCATATCTCTTAGCTTGGTTGCTCTTGACTCTAATAATTCATTGTCCTTCTTCAATGCTTCAACCTGCTTCTCTAAACTCCAAATAGTTGATTTTGCAGATTCAAGTTCATTAAAGGATCTCTTCCCAGCAGCTTCAGCATCCTTTATCTGAGATACAAGCTCTGCAGCAATTGTACTTGTATGAGCATCCTTTTCTTGCAGTTCTCTTTGTAACTCCAAGATAGTAGTTTTAAGTTCTGATGTTTCATTACTCCTTGTCCCCTTAACAATCAAGAACAACTTGTCAACCAATGATCTGATCACATTATCTGTTAAAGAAGGGGTGCCAGCAAGACACACTTGCCCATAAATTTCACTGGGTAATTTTGTGGATTCTATCACAGGTTTTCCTCCAAGGGCAGTTTGATCATTATCAGCTGCTTGAAAATTTCCCTTCTCAATCTCAGTAATCAAATCATTACAGGCTTGGTATAGCAAGATTAAATTTCTATTTACAGCATAAATTTCATTCTCTTTGCCCCTAAGTGTTGACTCAAGTTCAGCTACATCTTCCTTTAAAGCTTCAGATTCTTCATTTTGTGAAGAAAACTTCTTTTTAATAAACTCCATGCTTTCCAATAGGCGCCTTTTTTGTTCATCAAAGGAAATGGAGTGTTTGTGGATTTTTGCCTTCAACTCATTACACTCATTCAAACATTCAAGCACACATTGTTTTGCAGAAGGCAGATTTTCAGTTGTGGAATATTCCTCGGGAGTTTTACATGACCCACCTTCTGAAAGAGCACTAGTGGAATTCAAATTTTCCTGAAATAGGAAATTCAATTATTACACGAGCAGCAATAAGGTGGCATTCTTCCAAAATTAACTAGTTACCATTCAAGATATAACTGCAACACATGTGAACCAAAAAGAAGAAAACGAATACAAGGGAATTTCATGTCTGATAATAATAAAAAGTTAGAATGCTGAAAATAATAAGGTCCAACCCGACAATAGGTGAGCAAAGTAGCACATGAAAAAAGACGGTTGTGGGTTGAGTCACTGCAGCTTTATTTTTTTACAAATGTCCAGATATTTGCTTAATAGTCTAAGAAAGCAAATATGAAATTAGAAAGATGACCAAGTAGCCCATCATCTGCAGTGGGTGAAAGGTCTCTATGTTTGTAAGAAACTATTCCAGCTTTGTTGGCATGGCCCAGGGTGCAAGGCACCCACTATAGATCCAAAGAGGATCAATATTACCTTACCTATAAGTAGATACTAAGTAAAAGTAAGGATACAAAATAAATTTAGCAAGATGGAGAATGTCAAAAAAGAAACAAAGCAAACAACAAAGTAGAACCAATTTATATTTCACATCGTAATTACCTCATGAAGTGAATAATTAAGCAGAGGATCATCCATAATTTTGCAGCTTATGTCTTTCTCAATAGATTCTATTGAGGCCACCATATAACCCAGCAGATCAATATCCCTCGCAAACGCATCAACAAGAAGAGCAGAAAATTCAGAAAAAATATTCTTTATTTGGCAAATCCCAGACCTTAACTCAACTAGATTATCATTTTGTTTCTTTATTTCCTCATGATGAATAATGCTAATTTCCTCAAGACGACGGAAAGCATCAATTCTTGCAGAGTCAGCAGCATTTTTCTGTGCAGAAATCTCCAAAAATGCAGCTTCTGTCTTCCCAAGTTCCTCCTGTAGGATATCAGTCCTTTCTTGAACTTCATTCAACTCAGCTAGAAGCAGTTCAGCTGCACGTTTAGATTTTTTTGCTTCTTGTTCTGCAGAAGTTAAGGATGAACGCAAGTTCAAATTTAGTTTAGCAATTTCTTCCAACTTCTCAACAGGATCAATCTCATGAATTTCCTTGCTGATATCAATGCTATCCAAAAATTTTAGTAATCTACCAAGTGTCTCAGTACTATGTTTCAAATTTTGTTCACAATCTCTCAATTGATTCATTAACATTATTTTCTCGTATTCTAATGATTCTACTATCTGGCTATTCTTAGACTTCAACTGTGCTATCATATTGTTCAACCCCTCAATTTCTTGCTTCAGGCCATCTCTCTGCTGCACTAGTCCTTTTCCTTTCCTGACGGCAATATTTAGCTTATCTCTAGTAGAAGCAGACTTTTCCTCCTCAAGAGTAAGCTGGATCTTCAAAGCATCCTTTTCCTTGAGCACAACATCCAACTGTGACAACAAAGATTTATTTTTTTCAGTCTCAGCAGTCATCTCTTCCTCCAATAACTTCTTCTGTCTACCAATTGCCTCTATTTCCAGCATTAACGACTGATGTTTCTCCATGAGTTCATTTCTCTCCTCCATCACCAAATTCAGATTAGAAGTAGCCTTGTCCAGTTCTAACTTCATGCAGTTAAATTCCTTTTCTTTGTCGTGTGAAACATCTCCTGCACCACTTATATCAATGCTGGACATATTGATTTCCCCAGAAGGAATCTCCTCAGAATCTTTGGGCACAGATTTCTCTGATACAAGGCTTGCATACTCATCAACCAGTCTCCTCAATAATCCTTCCAAATGAATGATTATATTACCATCAGAAGGAACTGCAGGATGATCCAATTCATGAAATGCACTACCAGCAAGATCAAGAAGTCTTAATATTTCATTTTCCATATAATGAAACTGCAGGTTCTCTTGGACCTTCAGAGCCAACTTGTCCTGCAATTCACTTATTTCTCTTTGAAAATGATTTCTGTCAATATCATGTTGAGAAACTTTCTCTGAAAGTTCTAGATATTCAAACTTTAGCTTCTTCACGTCTTCAGAAAGAATGTCTCTTTCAGATTTAACAACTGCAACTTCTGCACTAACTTCAGATAACTTCTTGTATGATTCTTTTAAATCAACAGCAAGCATATCAGAAGAAGCCTCAAGGTTCTTGGTCTTCAGTTGCAATGCATCTCTTTCCTGCTGAACCTCATAAAGTATCTTCCCTAACCAATCAACCTTATCTTCTGGTTCCAACGTACTCAATTGTGGAGGCATATCAATTTTATCCAGCAATTCTTCCAAGTTTTGCACACGGCTATTTCTCTCAACTAGGGACTGTTCAAGCATATCATTTTGCTCAGCCAGACCATAAAACTTCTTTTCAAGTTGCTCGTATTTTCTTTTCAATTCATCAAAAGCAGTTGAAATTGATTGAGAATCATCTCTCCAAGAATCCATGACCAATGTACCTGCATCAGAATGTGATCCTCCAACAGAAGTTTTCTGATCCCAATCAGTCATAATAACAGATGAATTCCCAGAAACCATTTTGGAAAGAATCTCTATTTTCTCTACTATGTCTCTAGAATGGAAATACTCAGGCAAATCCAAGTCTTCCAAGATTTCTTCAATCCTCTGAAGAACAGAGTCCTTAAGAAGAAAGGAATCTCGCATTGCAGTAGCAGAATTTCGTATATAAGAAAGCTCAGATTCTAAAGCTTCTATTCGGTCCACTTCGGAGTAAGATTTGAGCTTGGCCTCAACTTCTTGAAGCAATGCTTCTTTAGACTGCAGCTCATATAAGCACTTGTCGAGCTCACTTGACTTCTCCATTAGAGACTGCTTGAGATTATCTCGCTGGACAATTAACCCTTTGCCTTTTGCAACAGCAATACTAAGCTTCTCTCTGACAGAAGAAAGCTTCTGCTCTGATTGCTCTAGCTCGGACATTTTCAGAAGAAATTCTGAGTGAGTTGCTTCAAGAGAATCCTTCATCCTACTTCCATAATCCTTGAAGAATTGTAGCTCGATCTCGTTTTTGATGTACGACACACATAAGAAGTCCAACTGATCTTGTACTTCATTCACTTTAGGTATGAACTCTTTCCTAAGCAAGTCAGGTAATGCCAATGACTGATCATCATTTGAGATCTCAGGAAATGTCTTTGATTCCAATAAATATTTTTTTGACAAATTAATGTGTTCAACTGTCCTTTCGTGTTCCTGAACATATAAACCAACCAATGCATCTAGCTGGAGAAAGGAATTAAAGAAGTTGTCATTTATGCTATCAAAAGCTTCAGCACCTGTGTCACTATCATCCAACATAGAAGGGGCACAGAGATCCTTATTTAATCCATGATAATGCAGCTTACTGACCAGAGAAAGGCATATTCTATTAGCTTCCTCAAAGGCAACTTTGTTCTTCCTCAAAGTTGAATTGAGTTCATTTGTTAGAGATTCTAGGTCATTCAGTTTCTTCGTCAAAGTATCATATTTCATGTTCAGATCTTCAATTTCTTTGTTTTTACTCAACAATACTGATTCTAGATCCCTACTTTTAGACAGAAAGAGAAGTCGTTCATCCAGCAACTTTCTTAAACACATAATAAATTTTTCAAAACATTCGGGTATAAGTTGCAAATTTTCCTCAGCTCTGATATCCACATCTGATGTCCCAATGCTTGGATCATTTAACAGTTCCAAAAGGCTTGCGTACATTTGTTGCATCTGACCAGTTGAAAACTCATTCCTTTCTGAAACAGATAGCAATAGTCTGTTTTGTTCATTATATGAATCAAACAAACTATTGTAGTCAAAATTAGCAGCATTTAATCTCTCTTGCAAACTGTCAAATGAATTTGTGACAGCATCTACTGAAGCCATGACATGTGAAACAATATCAAAGTTATCAGAAATCTCAGGTGTACTGTATTTACTTAGCTTTTGAGCGACCTTGGAAATCACATCCATAAGTGAGTGGTTCTCTTGGTTCAAAATAGAAAATTTATCATCAATATCATTTTGCAACAACTCCACTTCACTTGAAAACTTCCCCATATGGTAATGAGCAACTTGTTCTATTTCATTAAATTGGTTTTCCAGGTGCTCTATTCTGAGTGGAATATTGGACAAGTCATCTATGAGTTCATCAATATTTGCCTGAAGAGAGTAAATTTCCTGATTTAGAACTTGAGAATTCATCTGAAAATCTTTTGATATTGTTCTGCTGCACCATTTATTTACCATATGCACCTCAGCTTTTCCAATTACCAATTCTATCTGCTCAATTGTATCTCTGAGACAGGATGCTTGTTCTTTTGTTAATGCATATAAAGTATCTGACACACCTCCCTTGGAGGTTTGAAGCTCCTCTTTTGGTTCAGAATTTTGTTTTGATTCAAAGGCTTGGACAAGTTTTGAGACTCCAGCTGCCCCACCTCTCCCACCTGACCATCTTAATGGCACAGAATGCAAGCACATTCCTTCAATGGACTTTTCAAGATTTTGCAGTATGCTTTTCGCCTCATGTAAGTGCCTCTTCAAATCTTCCAAGACAAAAGAACTGTCAGGTTGACCAGTACCAATATTTTGAAACAAGAGATTTTGTGAATGGCATGATACTGGAGAGGTTCCACTTTTACTTTGCAAATCAGCAGTTGCAGCATCAAGGGTTATTCCTTCTACATGATGGTCATTTACATTAGAGTTAGCTCCTTTGGGCAGAATAGATGACTCAAAATGCTCATCCTCTAGCTCCTTTAGCTTAGCTTTGTGGAGAACTAAACTGCTAGATAGATACAGATTATCCTCAGCAAATTGCTCAAAGTAGCATCCAGTTTCCTTTATAATAGACTCAAGTTGGTTTTGTTTAACAAGTGCATTCGATAACCTCTCCTTGTGCTCCAACAATTCAGAAGTAATTTTCTCATTCTCACTATATAAGAACTCCTTTTCTTCAAGGAGTCTCTTTCTTGTATCTATTTCTAAATGGAGGCTTGTGGTTAAGTTTACGTTCTGTTTTTGCAAAGTCTCACAAGAATCCTTGCAAGTAGCTAATTCTGCAGACAAATGGCCCAATTCTTTTTGGGAGACATTAAAATTACACTCTAGTTCCAATAATTTTTTATTTAGTACTTCAAATTCTCCTTCCCTGAAGTGTAATTTGATTTGAAGTTCTTCCTTCGCTGACCTTGCAGCTTGTAGCTCAGACCTACACTCTGCCAGCTCTTTATTAGCAGAAGCATTGCTTTTCTGAGTTTCTTGTACTGAAGCACGGAGTTTGGATAATTCAGCAGAAGATTGCTTGCAGAGCTCATCATTCAATTCCATTTGCTCGTCTAGCAGAAACTGGAGAAAGTCCTTCGACATACATGTTAAGTAAAGGTGCTTTCTGAAGGCCTCCAATGCATCTGCAAAGCAACCAACATTTAGAACTCTCTTTGGCATATCACACATGAATGTTGAAGAAAAATGGTCTCTTGGACCAAAAATGGTATAATGTTTCTCTTCATTAAGCCCCTTACCGTTCTCCAATGATGATAAAGGCATTACTTCTAGGAGTTTCCCGCTCGAGCTGCTCTCAACATGTGCAACACCTCCAAAGAAAGTTTGTTGTGATTTTTTTTCTACAACAATAGCATCTGAGATTTCCCCATCAGTGACAACAGAAACTTCATGGTTTTGGTGAACAGAGTAAGATTCCAAACTCTCTTTGTCTGAAGCCTGAGCTGGCATGTCTTCATGTTCATGGCAAGAACCAGCATCAGACGATCTTTTTTCGACAATAATAGTATCTGAGATTTCCCCATCAGTGACAACAGAAACTTCATGGTTTTGGTGAACAGAGTCAGATTCCACACTCTCTTCATGTAAAATATTGTTGTCTGAAGCCTGAGCTGGCATGTCTTCATGTTCGTGGCAAAAAACAGGATCAGACGTTTGAGTGACTTCCGCTGGACTAGGAAATGCAGAAACTTCGAGAGCATTCTCTACTTCAACATTTCCAGAGGCAGCAAGATCAGCATGCATATCATGATCCTCCTTCCCATTCTTTGTCCACGATAACTGAGTTGTGAATTCCACGGGTGTATTTCCTTCATCATCATCCCTTTCACCAGTTAGAGAGGACAATCCAACCAGATTTGGAGATGACTCAAGACCTGAACTAAGTTCACTACGTTCAGCTGTGGTGCCTTCTTTGTTTGCTCCATCAGTAACCATATGCACTGCAAGAGTGCTTCCACCATCCTCATTCATGCTACTATCCATCTCCTGAGTCCCAACTCCTGAGCTTCCATTATATTGTTCCAAACCGGGAGGTTTTGCTTCCTGCATTGCACCTAACCAGCAAGAAATGAGAATAGAATTACACTTCAAACCCCATAACTCCTATTATCCAATTTTCCCCTTCTAAGCCCTAATTAGACAGAAAGCACTAGTTCAAGTCCTGTTAATACAAAAGGAATGCAGCATAATGTTCAACTCAAAATCAAGAACATCAGAAATTCTTGCAAGTTTTTGCCCATGCATAAAAATGAGACAATTGCATAAATTTTGTAGGTTGGATTAAAATCAATCAATCCAAATTTAGCTAAACGCTTCATATACGAACTATGCTACTCAAGAGTCGCTTGGAACTTGGTTCAAAAAAGAAAAATTATGTTAAAAATTATGATCCATCAAATTTTTCTAGTTGTATACATGAGCCAAACGCAATGAACCAAGAGGTCAAGCTTGACAATCTGTCGAGACAAGCACAACCAACCAAACTGCCAAAGTTTCATCCAACTAGTTTTCAGCCCTATATTCACATAGAGATAGAAGTGTCTTCATTCATTTATCTCAAAATTCCTTTTCTTTACTGTCATAGATCTTAATTATAAAAGTTTTTTTATTTAAATTAAAAGATAGCAGTGGCTCCGACAATCACTAGGAGTTTGTGGAACCACCTTAGTGGGTTTCAGTTTGGACCCAGTATGGATCTCCGCAATCTGTGACTCCGTAATCCAAACAGCAAAGTCATGAACGGAATTCCCCTACCTCATGATCTATCTCCAAAGCAGACGATGAGTCCTCATTGACAAAAGGGGGTTCCATTGGCATTCCTTCGGGATCCGTCCCATGATCTGGAGCTCCTACTTTTGCAGATACCAGATCCCTCCCATCATCTGGAGCTCCTATTATTGAAGATTCTACAGTGGGCACATCCACATTACTATTCATGGCTGAAGGATCCAACGAGTCTGCTGTCGTCGTCGATATATCTGAATTGATAGTCGAAGTCAAGGTGGAGGACTCAGGCTCCAGCTTCGCCAGCTCATCAGAATGAACTTCATTCTCCAACTTGCTTCCTTTGTTCGAGGATTGCCCATCCTTGATTCCCCCTTTTTGATCCTTCTTCTGCCTAAATTGTCGAAGCTGGTACTCGAACAAAGTCCAAAAAAATAAAACGCGCACACAATTGAGATCGCCACTGAGCAAGAGCATAGCAGCACAGATCAACGAAGTGCAAGAAAAGCGCAGGGGGAAATACCTTTTTTCGGCCTGCAGCGAGTAGATCAGATCTCTTTCCTTTATCCATGGGATCACTCAGCAGCAGCTGCAATCCAAGAGGCACTTCGGCGATCAACCGAGCCCCGGAGGCATCAGAACCTCCTTCACCTGTGCTCCGAGATCCACTCCAAGTGCCCACCAAATGCGAAACCCTAGGGCGACCGAATCGCTCCAGTTGGGGGGAAACCTAAGACCTTCAATCGAAATAAGATAAGCTGACGATTGAAATCGAGAGGGAGCGGATTCAGAGACGGAATGCTCGGAATTCGGGATCAGAGTTTTCGCACCTCCGCCTCTTCACCATGTGGGCGGTGGCGTTCTTCAAACTTCTTCCGGACGTCGGTTGGGATGGTCGGGAGTCGCGTTCCGCGATTTAAATGTTCGTAACTCGGGATCGGATTTCGGGCGTTTTATTCCGATCCGTTAACAAAACGCCGTATATTATTCGTACATCATACCATCGCAGCTACGGATCAGTACTGGGCTTTAGCGACATGCGGATAATTCATAGTCACCAATTGTGTTGTTTGGATACTTCAAACCCGGCCCACGCCATCGCTTAGCTTTTGCTTTCATTTTGGGGAATCATGATTGCACAAATGCCCACGCTAATTTAACATAATATTACAAATAGATAAAGAGATTTCTGTAATAAAATAGATGTGGGATGTCTTATCCAGGAAGAGACTCGTAATACGTCGTCATCTTCATATCCGTTCGCCAAATCGCCTAATTATTATTCGCCGACCACGCTGCCAATTGATGGTGCGACGGATGGTTTTAATTCTATCACCTACGTTCGATGGCAATTAGGCCACCGCGGAGGGCGGGCTCGTGGCCACATGAATTTTAAGGTGATGGGATAAGGAGGAGATCCCACCCAGCGGCCGTGTCCGGCCTTTTGTCTTCGCTCGCAGAAGCTCCGTCCCACCGCGATGCCGGATCCTGTCCTTGGAGCCTTGCAAGAGGACCGACGTCGAGCGACGTGGCCTCTCCAGCGTCCAAGCGTCCCCGCGCGGCCTTGGAACTGGAAGAAGGTGATAAGGTGATATTTTACTTTCACTCGACGGGAGAATTCAAATTTCAAAGTCAAGACCGAAGAGGGGAGGATCGGATGAGCTGCCCGGCCCCCGGCTGTCTTAATTGAGAAGAGGTGCGGATGTTGGATGGGCCACCGAGCTGGGGGACTACTTCGAGTCTGGTCTGGAAGTTCGAGTGGCTCTTTCTTGATGGGTACAAAGTGCGATCGGGTCCCACATCGAGAGCTCGGACGAGAAGGGGATTTGTCCGCAGTGATTTTTATGCGGATCAAGAGGCCAAGACGCCTCCATATTATCCGCTGGAGGGATAAGACCATATCTGTAGTTCGTAAACATAATATATTATAAGGACTAATACTTTTTTTTAATAATGCATTGCAAAAGATAAATATTGTAATGTATACATTGCATTAATAAAAAAATTAGTAATTATAATTATTATTAAGTACGGCGGTGAAATTATTAGACTCCTATATTTTAAAATTTAAAGACTAAAAGGAAAGAGTATTTACTAGTCTAATTACTTAGAATTTATACTTTATGGACACTAGTAATATTATGCCTCTCTATAAGAGGAGAAACACAGCACCGGAGAGACAATGGAAAATGATTTGTTGGTAATAATATCAAGAAAAGAGACAAAACCGGATATTTTTTTTAAAAAAAATTTATTTAACTTCATAGGATATTTAGGAGAAAATATCCCCCCCAAAACCGAGCAAGGGGATGCATCATCCTATCATTCGTAAAACAGAGAGATAAACCACGTGGAGGTTAAAAGCCCCTCTCCCTTCTCTCGCCCCTCCACCCTCATCATCAGCGTCTGAATCCAACGCACACAACGTGTGAGCACAACCGACCGCACACCCGCATCATTTCCCCATTATTAATTAACCGCTTCCGCTTCAATCTGACCCCACCATCTATACTTCCTTTTTTTATTATGTGCCGATTTAAAATTAGATAGATGATAGGCCAACCCTCAAAATTATGTGCACTCGCCTGGGTTCACGTGAGGCATGACGGCCAATAAAGTTCAGGCCACGTGGGGTCTAAAATCTGCTGCCCCCAATGAGCGACGGCCATGTCAGCGGATAAGCAAAAATATCCCCGCGAGCGATCCCGGATAGATTTTTTATTTTTTGCGTCTTCGACTGCAATGCCCCTGGTCGAAGAGCGAAATGCCACATTTGCCCCCCCCCCGGCGTGTGGTCGGTGCCCTTTCAAATTAAGGTGAGTAAGGCTGCGACCGGCGACGATTGCTATCTTTTTTTTCACAATTTAATTGATTGTAAAGGTATTTGCACTTCAATAATATTTACAAAATATAAGTGTATATATCTCTCTCTCTAATTTTTATAATTAGATAATATACTTCGACAATTTTAATTGGTTTGGAGTTTTCTTTTAGCACACTGGTACGCGAGAAACAATGGATGGACACGCGTCGACGGAGGACGGGTATAAAAGTCACTACACTCGAAGAAATAATTCCCCGAGGATGAAGAAGAACGCCATGTCACCGGCAGCAGAGGCGAGAAAAGAGTGTGGCCTGCGGTGGTCCAACGGAGCTCGCCAGCCCCGCTGGTGATGGCGAGCGCCGTTGTCGCCATTCCCTCCTGGCTCGCCCTCTAAAACCCTCCGTCCTCCGCTACTCTCCACTCTCCTCCTCCCTCCCTCTCCCCCCTCTTCTCTGATTCATCTGCTCGCGTTGCGCTTCCGGTACTTTTTCGACTCGATCTTTTCCGCGTCCCGGTACTGCCGACGCCGATCGCCTATTTCCGAGTCGTCCTTTGTTTCCTCTTTCTAATGGTACGGCGGTTCCCTTTCCTTCTCCGTGCAAATTCCTGCTGCATCGGTGCCGTCTCCGACTCACGCTCCTGCCCTTCATCAGATCCAATTTGATGTAAAATTTGGGGAGCAGGGTCAGTTCTTCCCTCTTTTGTGCGTCGGTGTTGGGAGAAAGAGGGCGGCTTTACTCTTTTTTGACCGTTGGTTTTTGTTCGAATTGGCTTTCCTACCAGGTGAAAGTTTCCGAATTTTGGGGGCCGCCGGCGCAGGAAAGTTTCAAGCTTTGGAGTCATCGAGAACCAAAAAGTTGGATTTTTGGCCTCGTTCTGCTCCATTGGCTGTGCTTTCTTCCACCTTCCTTCCAGAAGTCTGGAATTATTTCTGTGGATGACTCGTTCGTGGGAGTTTCCGCTGAATCCTTTCTCGATACCTTTTTTTGTCTCACTCCGTGGGGTTTAGGGTTTTTGCCATCTTTCCAAATAGAGAGATACAGGGTTTTTGGACAGAATTTTGATCGGTTTCGATCTTATTTTCATCGGAATTCACGGATTGCAATTTGAACTCGTTCTTCAAGCAACCATGTCATCGTGCCTCAGCGGCGGCGGCCGAACCTACGGCTTCGAGCTCGAAATCGTGAAGCCGGCGTCCTCGTCGTCGTCGGGGCGCTCGTCGCACACTTCCTCGCCCTCATCCACTCTCTCCGAATCGAGCAACTCGGCGCTCACAATCTCCCTCAAGAAGGCGAGATCCCCTCGGAAGCGTCCCAACCAGGCCTACAATGAGGCCGCTCTTCTCTTCTCCACCATCTACCCCAACATCTTCTCCGCCAAGGGCCCGAAGAGTCATCTCGACAAGAACACCAAACTCTTCCCCTCCTTCCCGGAACCTCCGGACCTTCTGCCGCTCTTGCCGGTCCTTAACGGTGACGCATTCCTCATCCATCAGCATCAGCCGGACAAGCTCGCCTCCTCCCTGCTACAGCTGAAGTCCAAGATGGACGTCGACAAGGAGTGTGCGAGTCCATCGAGCAACATCTCCTGGGAGCCTGATTCCCCGGACTTCGACGACGACTTCGATGCGCAGTCCATTCTCGACGAGGAAGTCGAGGAGGGCATCGACAGCATCATGGGCAACCTCAGCATGAACACGCCATCTGAGGCGGACGACAAGAACGGCGAAGCAAGCAATCGCGATTCCTCCATCAATCCCCTACTACCGATCCTCGTCGGGAACAGAAACGGCGGCGGCCGGTTCCAGCTTGGGCTGGGGCTCCCGTTTGGGAGAAACATGCGCTGCGCACTGAGGAACAGGGATGATGGCGACTGGTGGCGGTCGCCGACGGTGCCGGTACGAGACCTCATCCCAAATCTGAAGCCACCTGCAGCCGGAACACTGGCATCGGAGAAGAAGAAGAAGAAGAAGTCAGAGAAGCAGGAAGCCGCAGTAAAGAGCAATGCAAGCACCGCAATCACTCCATCGCCAGAGAAGTTGAAGGCTGCTTTGGGGCTCAAGCTGAACTACGACGAGGTGCTCAAAGCTTGGTCGACCCATGACTCCATATTCTCCGACGGGCCGGAATCACCGACTTCGTCTGCCGATGTTCTCGTAAGTGTTCGATTTCCACCTTGAGAAGCACAAAGCAAATGCTGATTTATTTCGTGATTCTTGACAAATTTGAGCTGCCAAAAAAACATTTTTTGATATGACGTTTCGGACTCTTCTCCAGACTGCGGAAACTGCAGCTGAAATAAACCAAAATGGGCCCAAAGCACTTGAATAATTCGCTATAAAATTAGCATTTTGTTGCTTTTATAACTTGGTTCTTCAGTGGTAGTATGTGACCTTACCGACAGTGAGATCTGGAATTTTGCAGGCAAAGTTAGCCGACATCGATCTTTTCCCGGATGCCGGAGGCGGAAGGGAAGCAAGTGTGATGAGGTACAAAGAGAAGAGGAGAACCCGGCTCTTCTCCAAGAAGATAAGGTACCAGGTTCGGAAGGCCAACGCTGACCGGCGACCGAGGATGAAGGCAAGTGTAAGACCGTACCTTGTTATACGTCTTCCTCTCACGCAACCATTTACAACATGTGTTTTCATTCTCCTGCATGTAGATCAAACAATTTTCACCAGCAGCAATTTGATTAATCCCTATTTCTTTTCGTAGTATAGAAAAGTATAGTTTTTACATGGAGTTAAATCCATAAGAATACCACATGCAACAGACCAGAGCAGTTTAACAGCTTAACTCATTTGTATTTGTGTACAAACATAAACAATTCTTCATTGCCACCATTCTCGGTTTGTGTTGTTTCTGATGGCATGATTTTTTTTACAGGGAAGGTTTGTGAGGAGCCCATCCCTTCTCCAGCAGGCAATGGAGGAAGAGAGCCAGTGAAAAAGCATGACCTGAGGGCCACAGTTTTTTTTAGAAGAAGACAGAAGTTTTGGTTAATTTAAAAAAATCTCGGGGCATTCAAATGCTCTTTTAGGTTCATCATATAAAATGAGAAAAAGGAAAACTCCAAAATGAATGTAGGGGATACAGAATGGACACCAGCAAGATTTTGACGAGAGAAATATTTTTCTTCCTTTCCGTTTGAACATTTCCTCGATGTAATCTCAATGGGTTAAGAACTTTTTTTCAAAGGTTGTATGTATGCTATATATTTGTAGCTATATTTCATTTCTGCGAGATTAGACGTTGAAATTGTTAATTATTCTCCTTTCCAGTATAAAAAAGTCTTAAATTTTTATGTTGAGTTTCGACATATAATGAGCGATGAGTTATTTATTTATATTCTCTTAACTTATAATGATAACATCTAATCTAATCCAGTGATTATGAGTTCCAAGTCAACTATTATCCTTGTAATAATTTGCATATGTTTGTAAGACATTAATTTTGAGAATTAATACTGAACCTCTAGTAGCAACTATATATATCTAGTGTATCTATTTACTATTGAAGTAATATATTTTAGATTCTCTAATCACTTTTAGGAATAGTCCAGCAGAAAGAGCACAAAATGCAGAGGAAGACAAATAGGATTTAAAAACTATTAAGAAATTTTTTATGCTCTTAATATTTTTTAAATATCAACTAGTTTCATTTTAATACATTATTTTAAGTGGTACTACTAAATGTTTGATTTTAATCAAACTATGGAAGAAATAATAAAATTAACCACAACGCATATGGGTCAAGTTAAAAACAATTGGAGGAACCAAGTTCTAATTTTTGGGGCTTGCCTCATCCCTCCCTCCCATGTTTGGAATGAAGTAATAACCCTAACCGTTATCGGATCGACCAATCGAAAATGGATTCGACTATCGGTATCGGATACGGATATTAAACCCGACCCGTCTCTCATCCCGACCAAGAGCCAAGAGGAAGTCCGTCGCCGTTAAGGCGTGGAGCGAAAGAGAAAGTTGGAGCTGGAAAACCCTTTTCTTCGAGCATGAGCGCGTCGCGTGAGGGTTCCCCCGAATGGTTGCGGGAATTTCAGGTGCCTAATGTCTGATCTATGTACCTCCGTTGTTGTTTTTTTTTTTTCATTTTTCTTTTCTTTTTGGTTTTTGGAAGCATGGCTACTGGATGTTAATACGGATTTGATCGTCGTCAAATTTTGTTACATTATATTTTTAGGTCGTATCTTCCTTAGCTACAGTTCGTTGTTTGTCCAGAATCTGTTTGTTTAAATAATTTTATTTGTTTATAGATATATATATTCATTAAAGTTGGTCTTTGGGTGCTTGATTTTGTGTTTTCTGAGATTAGAATAACGTATCAAGTGAAAACTCTGATTTGTTTAGTTGCTGCATTAGCTGGATAAAAGAAAATGTGAAAATTTTATTTTGTTGAAATCAAATCTTTCTTCCAATAAAACTCCCTTTCCCTATTCTCTGTTCTATACTGTTTTATTTTCTACATTTACTTTAAGATTTTCCTTCGTTGTTGCATATGATATTAAATAAATCGATGTTGCCAAGGATTTAATATTGGTCTACTATGACATTTTGAGCACTTCGAGCAGCCTGCAACTGAGACTGTTGTGGCACTATCTTCTGGGTCTGGTTCTTCACCAGAAAATAGCCCAAGAGCTGCTCATGCAGGCCAAGAAGAATCAAACATACATCAGAGGAAGCAAGATTCCATCCAAATCGATAGTAGTGAAGACAGCCCTCCTTTTGTAACTCTGAAACCCGAAAAAGTAGAAGCTGAGAATGATCAAATCCTCAGTCAAGGTAAAACTTACGGAATGTTCTTTCTGCAGCTAGAAGCCTTCTTTTTGGATTTTTTATTTTCAACTCTATACTACTGCTGTTTTCTTAACATTTAATTTGCTCCATACGCTTGGACAGATTCCTTGAATACAAATGAGGGTCCAGCTGAAGAAGACATAGCAGAGAAATCTGCAGGACCTTCTGTAAGATGACTGTAGTTGTATTTTCTTGATCTGAATTGATTTCATGTAGCGTAGTGGTTTCTTCATCTAATATTCTGTTAGCCAAACTCCCATCATGCAATTTTCTTTTCCAACATACTGTAACATACATATCATATGAACGACAATGCAACAGCTTACATGGATTTTTGACTGTCCTGGAAATTGAACAATATTGGATTCATTGTGCCTGTCACTATTTGCTTATCCTTCTTTGGTTAGTGCTTTCCTAGTGATCCTTTTGCAGTTTTATGATGGATAATACTCCCTTTTATATTTCAGGTCTCCTCTAGGTTACCTTTGGTGTTTACGGACAAAGTACAGCGTTCCAAGGTATTTTGTTTACTTTAAGATAATGGTGCTGCAATTATAAACGGTTTCATTCTCATGTGATACATTAGCTAAGACACTGTATGTTATATTTTTTTAGAAACATGATTGACCATTCTGCCTTCATGATTAGAAATCACTACTTGGGTTCAAGTGAATGTGCTTCTTATCTGATAAACTATCCACAGAGCCATTGTTTGGCTTAAAATTGTTGCACAAACTTTGTCATATTTTATCTCTTTTAAGATATCGGTGTTACACAGACAATGTTGGTCTTTAGCATTACATGGAAGTGAATTTTGTTTTCATGCCTAATAATCTCATTCACACTTTTTATATATTACGCTGTATTATATCCAGGCACTTGTTGAATGTGATGGTGACTCTATTGATCTAAGTGGAGACATGGGTGCTGTTGGAAGGCTAGTAATTTCAAATGGAAAAACTGGCAACCATGAAATGCTATTAGACCTGAAAGGTACTAAAATTTGAAAGGATCATTGAACAAGGAATATCTCCTTTTTAAAAATTTTCTCCAATGTTGTACATATCTTTTAGTTAAATCATACTAAGTTCCTGAGACAACATAATCAACATTAGTGTTATTTCATTTACCACCCAACCTTCTATGCTTATGTTTGTATATTTTTACACAATCTTACCTTTTAAGATTCCAATTAATATTTTTTTCTAGCTCTAGAGTTTTTGCAGCAAATTGGCCTATAAAAACCATTTTTTGATGAACTTGTAATTTGTAACGTTCTTGTGCATTCTTTATGGCGACAGGGACTGTTTACAGAGCAACAGTAGTTCCTTCAAGGACATTTTGTGTTGTATGTCACCCATTCTCATATTGCGTTGCTAATTCTTGTAATTAAAAGTTAAACCTAGGCCTTTTCCACAATTGATTTCCCACTAACTTCTGCTTATTTCTCTTTCTAGGTTAGCATAGGGCAATCAGAGGCAAAGGTTTGTCACTGAAGTAATATCGTATCAACATGCTTTTTTTCCTGGTAGAATAAATATTAGAAGATTCTCTATTAAAATTAATATTCTCAAGTCAATATTGTGTGACCAATTTACCATGTACCATAAAACCTTTTTATTACTATTTGTGCTGTATTTACCTTATAAAAATAAAATTAGCATTAATTTAATAATAGTGTAGTTCAGTTTAACCCTGCACTGAACAAAATAAATTGGTAAACTTTAATTAGTGAGAAGTTCAGATCACAAGAAATTAAGAAAAAAGTATTCCAGTGTCTTTGGTTTGATTTGACCGATCAGTAAATTCTTGCTCTGATATTCCTCTCCTTGGATCTTTTTCATGTATTACATACACGTTTTAGACAATATATATGTTATACCTGGCTGTGTTCCAGCTATATCCTTCAAGATGCATCATTATCATGCATTCTTTCATATGTTTGACATTTGGTTATTCTTAATCCAAATCTTTTTTGAATTAAGAAATTGCATTCATTCACTAATATACATTTCAAAGAAAACATAGGAAAACAGAGAAAACAAGAAAACACAGGGGAGCACAAAGGAGGACAGTAAAAAAGAAGACAAACAAAATAACAAACATCAAAAACTATCAGCATACATTATGTTGATTCTTGATCCAAATCATCGTCAAACAACATTCTAAGGTTTCTGGTTTTTCAGCTTTTCTGTTTTGCAAATTAACCATGTCTTTTAATTTTCTTTTTTTATTTTCATAGGCTTTGAACCTATGACCTCTAGTCAGAAGTGGTATCACTCTAACCAGTTGAAAAGTACTTGCTTCTTTACAAATTAAGCATGTTGAATCTCTATGTCTATGTTGTTTTACAGATAGAGGCAATTATGAATGATTTTATACAATTGGAGCCACAGTCAAATGTGTTTGAAGCTGAGACAATGGTTGAAGGTAAACTGTTTAGTTTGAGATTATGTTATGAATTTAATGTAATGTTGGTGATGGCGTATTTGTTATGCCTTTTGGAAAAATCAGAAGCTTCAGTAACTTATTTAGCATTGTAAAGTGTTGATTATATTTCCTTATCCTTAGTCGATTAGAGATGAGATTTTATTATCACTTACGTTGGCGTCTTTGGATTCTGCATGGTTCTCTCTCCAATTAGCTGTTTTAAGGCTGTACTTCCAATTTCTTGCAATTATCTCCTTGCTTTTGTTGGTTCCTCTCAAGGGCCCCCTTTGGTTGGTTGATTTCCAAACCGTGGTATATCTCTATCTTACTGAATTTCAATTTCCTCAAACACTGTCTAACTCTCTGGTTAATGTAGAACGTCTTTGTGTCGTAGTAGCTCTTCCCTATGCGTGCATACCATCTCACATTGTCTTCCTACTTATTATACTCCCATAGATCATTTGTGTAGTCTGCTACCAATGCTGTTGTTATTGGTCCTTGTTCCGCAGTTATTTACTTGGTGCATTTCTGATGTGTAGCTCTACTAATTTTTGTAGGAACACTCGATGGATTTTCATTCGATTCAGATGAGGAGGTTGAGAAGGTACAAAAGACTTCTGCACATCAAAGTGAGCAAAAGAATGAAAATGGTGATCATACAGATACAAAGACCAAGGTAAAATATGAGGCCACTAATCACGAAGCCTGAATTTTGTATATATCCTCAACCATTGAAGAACCATGTCTTGAAAGATTTTGCAAGATAAACTATAATTTCAAGCTTTTAGTTATTTATGTCTTGAAAGGTGGGATATGTTCTGATGTCAATGCTGATTTTGTTATTGTTTTTATGGAGGTTTAGCGGTATAATTGGGCATGCATGAGTTCCCATTATCTTCATCATTGTGGTAACTTAAATATGTTTCTTTTGAGTTTAAGGAAGCATTCCTTATCCAGTTTATAAATGCTGCCATCTTTTATCAGATATGAAAATTTTATAACTTATGTATGCTATAAATGTGATTTTATAAAATACCTGCAGCTTCCTTTGGTAAAATTCTTTGGCTTCCATTCAGGAACCGGTGAGTAAGAAGGCAAAAACTGCTGTCAGATCGGCTAAGAAAGGAACCAGAAAACCTCAAGTCGCAAAGAGACAGAAGAAGTTAAAGAAATAGTTGAGCTGTTTGATATTTCCCGCAAACCCAGTTTAAATTACTTGTTTGTCCAAATCCAACATATTTTTTTTGGTTTTCTCGGATGTTGCTCATTTTAAGTAGCAGGAATGGACATGTGATGAATTTGAGTTTTTATTTACATTCTTCTCTCTTTGCATAACGTATTTCATAGTTTTAGTTGAGTTGCATGCATTCTGACATCCTTCAAATGAGCTTGTGGAGCATTGTTATTTTAGATATTTTCGATCTCCTTGAAATAAACAAGGACAAATCAACACCGTTATATGAAATCAAGGGTTATTTTTAGAATGAAGGATTTAAAAAAATGAACACAGTAGAAAACTGATAGTTTGTGCTTGCACCTAGATGAGATCATGATAAGGTTTGAGATTATTCTTATAACTTTTCATACCATGCAGATTGGCCACGATACATATTGAACCAAAGATATAATCCATCAATTGGATGAATGAATTATGCGTTATTTTCCTTCCCAACATTGATTAAAGAGAGAGTTAAACCGTTCAAAATCAAATGGTAAACAAATATTGGGAAATGGTAAACAAATAATTTGTGCTTTCGGCAGGAGGTTCTTACGGGGTTCTAAGAAGAATAATTAATGTGAAACAATGAAAAATGTTAAATAGCCTGGTATAACGAGAATCCTTACTGCAAACTGGCACTCATCTACTACAAAATTTCTGGTGGGTATCATCGAATCGAATTCGAATTCATTTGCAAAACGGTGATTCAAAACCGTAAAGAAGTATTCAATGCGCATCGCGATGGGCATGCGGTACACAGCCAACAAGGAGCGCCACGGCCACCTGCATGGAGAGGAGCAGCAGCTTCAGATTTGCAAGGAAAATAAGGACTACTGCGTTGATTAATACTAGGGGCATATTTGATTTATAGTTCTGAACAAAATATGTCTAGTAAACAAAATGTACAGACAGCTAAACAACAACTAGGGCGTACACAAAGTGTACATCCCATTAGAGTGATTGAGCTCTATACGAAAGGATCATGAGGTCTTGAGTTCAAGACTCATTAAGTTCTAAAAAAAATAACTATTGATGGGCAAAGGACATTCATGATATTAGTAATTCCAACAAGTAAATATCCACAGTTATAATAATCATCTCCATATTTGTAACTTCAATTTTTGGTCACAGTTATTTTGTTTTTGCTGCCCTATATCTGATCTGATATCACATGGCATATTCTACAATTAAAGGATTTATCTCTGTTTCTCAATTTTTTTCTTCTTTCATCGGTTCAAGTTGGAAATGAAACGAATATTTTGAAGAAAGAGGATAGCCACAATTAGAAAACGACAACAAACAATTTTATCTATATATTGAACTTAAACATGAGATAATGCAAAACAGCAAGGAAATGATAAGCAGGATGACCTTGAACATGAAGAACGACCTCGTGATAATCAACTCTGGTGGTTAGCATGCTTGTGCTTATGCCTGCGATGTGCACGATTTGCACGCGTATTCCGGGTTTGTTTTGTTGCCTTCCTAGAACTGTTTATGGAAAAAGCCCATTCAATAAAACAAACATATTGTCTATCAGAAACAGAGAAGAGATGAATGTAGTGGATTAAATAAGGATGCAATAGAATTCGCTAACCAGAATAACTTTGATAACAATCTGTATACAAGGAAAATAGGTAATACCAACAAAGCGGAAGCCTGCAGAAGTGCATATCAACATAAATACATTGCAACCCAACAAAGTTAAGTATATATTAAAAAAAGGTCAGTGGGATTATACCAAAAACCACAGAAACTCTTTCGTAGCAAGAGGTTTTGTGTATTCAGATTTCTCAAAATGCTCCTGGATGCCAGCTTGGACCTGCAATAAGATTAAATAAAATCTTCAAATCAGCTAAACGAGGTGGCTCAGAATCAAGTGAAATCTACACATCTTAACTTTTAGATTATTATAGATTATGATAACCTTAAATTAAATATATAAGAGAATCACAAAACATAAATCATCTCCTTTGTATGTCAAGATTTTCCAGGCAAGATGAATTTATAGTATGCAAGTCACACAAGCACATATGTATATATTAAATTGAAATTTCAGCTCAACAAAATCTATCTTTCGGAATGTAAAGCTTGCTGACCCTTTTGGTATGGCATCAAAAGAACTAGAAAATTCATACATGGATAGACAAAGTCAATAATTACCTGGAGGTGGTATGTTGTTGTTGATTTCCAAAACTTCCCATACAAATGAACTACCTGCTTTTTATAAGGCCTTAAAGCATCACGCACCTTTTGAACATGCGGTTTGGTGATAGTAGCAACTTGATAAACATAAGGTTTAGAAAATTCCTTGGCTACCTAAAATCAACAAGGACAAAAATGGTAACATCATTTAATAGCATAGTTTACAAGAACAAAGGTTGATAATATAAAGAAAACGAATACAGGGATTCTGATGTCCACGTCATGATTCCATGAAGTACCTGGAAATGAGGATCTGCTAGTTTCTGTACTTTGCTGACATGTGTGGCTATGGTACTCTTAGATGTGTGGTAAAACTCCACTGTCTTAGTTGTCACAGTTTGAACATAGGGTTCAGCACTAGTTACAAGAATGACCCAGTGTTCTTTAATAATAGGAAGCCATTCCTTCAGGAACAGATGAATGATCGTTAGTAATAGAATAATCTAGAAACAAAAACCAACCAATTGTAAAGGTATATACACCCAAACAGCTGTATCTTCAACATAAAACAAAATGTCAAAATAACACATTTATTCGAGGTTCCTCGATTAACGAACAGTGAATTTTTATTTGAAGTATGTGGATATATGAAAATGAACTATCAAAAACTCAAAACTTTGGAGTTAGGGTGATATAACTAGCGACTTACAGTCTTGACAGCTTTGAAGTGGGGCTCCATCATTATTTGCACCTGAATGAGAAATTTTCAACAAGCTAAGCATAATGCAAGATTAAATTTAAAACTGTGTAACATTATATACCACATATTCACTGCGAGCAGCCTAGAAATGAAAGAAAAGATGTCACCATACAAATATATATATTTTTTCAGATGAAGCACCATACAAATATATTATTGTAGATAAGACAATCAAGCACCTTTTTGAAGAAGAGATCTACTGCAGGTCTTGCATGCTCCTTCCAGTGAGTTATTGCAAGTTCCTGAAAGGTGAAACATCAAAGTTTCATGGAATTCACTAAGCACCTCAACATCAAATTTGTATCAGTTCATACATTATACGCACCTGATATTGACAAAAATGGGTGGCAAGCCAAGGTGGAAACCATGCTCCATGAGCCTGAAAAGTGAAAAAAATGAATTTTGACTAACATTTCCTATATCATCGCATTTATCTAGTGAGAAAATTGACAAGGATAAAGAAATTGCACAGCAAACTCACAGGAAAGTAGCGGATAATATGCAAAGGATGGTAGGATATGGCAGCATAGCTTTCATAAATGAAACTAAACAGTCCTTAAAAGGTACCAGTCGACAATGCATAAAAATACTGTCATTATTCTAGTTCCTAGCAACCTCTTACTTAAGTCAAATTTCACCCATGCTGATTATGTTGAGCTCCATTACTTATCTTGTTGTAAACTTTTATAGCAATGAAGGGTTATTATTTTGTGATTTTTTTAGTCAAAAATATAGAATAGTAGGCCATACCTATTCAGGCAGAAAAGTGTGTTGGAGTTTTTTCTTGACCGTAAAATGGGTTCACTTTGACAAGCCTGGAGAAATTTCTACAAATCAAGTAGAATACTAGCCTGACTTCAAACGAGATCAATATATTATCGCCAATCAACAAGCATACTTGACTGGCATGATCAGCCTATAATCCTACTTATAGAAAACTGAAAAGGTAGCAACATGTACACAGTCCATGGACATAATGGAGCTAGTAGAAAAAGTATACCAGTAAAATACCGGTTTCAGTAACCTATGATACTGAGCAATAGTTTATCTAATACCAAAGTAGCACTAGTACATCTAGCATAGCTTCAGATGCCATTAATTAAAATAACAAAAAGAAAGTGAACGGCAAGTTTAGATGGTATATATTGTTCCATGCATGATCTCGTATTCAGATAATAGGTGACCCTATTACTAACTGTAGAGTAAAGCTGCACTGTTCCGATAGCCAAAAGAGTAGGTTAATTCTCTTGTGCTTTATGAGGTATAATGCATGTTATAAGGCCATCTAAATCCTCATTCTTCATCCAACTATATATTGCCATTCTCCCAAGAGTTTCTCACTCTCCCAAACTCTCTTGTTCTCTAAGAATTCTGAGAAACATGCATGAGATTATTCTCACGTAGTTATATTCAAAATAAATTCTAATAGTTTTTTATGTTTCTCAGGGAAATGAATACAACTATATAATGTTGTCAAAAGAAGTTTCTCAGCTTATTACTCTTAGTTTGGAGGATGCATAATTATTATGTGGTGAAACTGTGTTGAAGTAACCTGGTATGTACCCAACTCTGGATAACAACTACAAACATTACTAGAAACAAAAGGTGTGAATGAATTCTACAGTCATTTAGTAGGTTCGTTACCTGTGACAACTCCTTTGACTTAGTTGATGCCTCCAAATGTGCCTTCATTAGCTCTTCCTAAAGAGCATCCATACTTGTAAGAATATTGGCATGAAAAAACTTGCATGTGAGATCAATAATTGTTCATGGTACAAACCTTTGCCACCTTAAGAGCACGTTCAGTTTTCTGAATTCTAAGCTTTTGCTCATCATTTGTCTTCTGGAGCTACAAGCAACAATGAGGGAGAAATTACAAATATGAGGTTGCAGACAATATAACTTTGTCATATCTTCTGATATTTGCACAAGCACATGAGAAATAATGGCATAATGTCAAAATAGCTCCTGATCTATATGTGAAGCATACCATGAGAAAAATGACACCTATGATATAGTATGAGAAAGACTTAAACTGAGATATTTCCCCTTTCTTAAAAAGCATAACAATAGAAATGAAATGAACAGTTTTTAACTAGTATCTAAGGACTCTTGATAAATGCTTGAAGACCCTTGGAAAGAAGAAACAGCAGAGGACAGAAAAACAGATCTAAACCATTTCTCTGATTCGGCTTGATTTTATTTTTTAAGAAAATTTGGCTCAGTAATTGGTTTTCAATTTGAGTTTTTTTTTTCTCTTTTGTTAAGGCAGTATACAACATGGTGGAAAAAAGCGTACACGAAGTATACGCTCCTCTAGTTAGAGGAATTAGGCTCTTTATCAGAGGTTGTAGGTTCAATATTCACCCAAGTTCAAAAAAAGTAAGACATGCACAACTAGAAAAAATGTGAAAGCATGTGTAAATGTGAATAGGAAAGTAATAAATAGAATGATAAAAATAGAACAAGAAATAAATGTAACAAAAACACAGACTTACATTTTTCAATTTCACCTTAAGATCATTAACTTTTGTTTCAGCTTCACCAGCCTGCATATCCAAAGAATTCCTTTTTCTGTTCTGTAATTCAATCTCATTTCTGAGTGTCTCCACCTGCCAAGAGAATGCATATCATAATGATGCATGAGTGCTTGACTACTGAAGAATTTTGTGGTGCCAGACCTGCTTCTCAAGTTCATCAGCTCGAGCATGGGCCTTGTTAACAAGCTCCTCTGTATCTAGAGCTCCCTGCTTCTGTACAGTCGTAAGTAATTGGAAACACTGAGGATAACATCTACTAATCAGAATAAGCTGAGCTGGATGGCTATAAGCTTACCTGGATTGATTCTATCTCTCTCTTTAATGATTGAATGGTTACTGATTTCTCTTGAATATCCTGCTCTAAATGTGCGATGATCTCATCTTTACTCTTCAATTCTTGTCCTTTATCCACAATAAAAGATTCTGTCATGGACATTGGCAGGAAGTATTCAGGTACTTTAAGGGAGGAAATCAATAATTTTCGATATGTTTTTTTTCTCAAATTCCATTTTTGATGTTAAAAACAGAAATTTTTGAAGGAAAAAAAAGAAAGAAACATCATCCGCAGTTCCTAGTGAAGATATATCATTTAGAATCATGTTTTTTAGCTCAGCTTTCACGTTTAGCAAGTCAAAATTAAAATTCCTAAAAAAAGATAACCTATCACGAATAAACTCAATATGATGCGTTATTATTTTGGGGGAAATTGAGCACACGATAAAAATGGGTGACAATTACAGGTGAAGTTCAAACAAATACCCAGTAAAAAAAAAACGAAACGAAGAATCTCTTTACATATTTTCCCAAACACATGGTGATCTAAGAACTGATTCAAAGTCCTACTTCCAAAGAAGAATAAAATCGATAGCACATTAGAATCCGCGCTGACCTAGGGCGGAAATCTTAGACTTGAGCTCTCCCGATTGCTTCGATGCCAAACTCGAGACCTCATCCTCTTCGGCCGGCACAAACACGAGGGAGATCGCGATCAAGGCTATCAGCAGTTTTGAAGTCGTCATCATCAAAAATTTTCACCTCGAGAGAGCCGAAGAAGACGACGAGCCCTCTCCCTCCTCTCTTCCTGCAGATTTCTATACGCTCCTGGTTGATTCTGCCCACAACGACACAACATGCGGGAGAAGAAGGTGACCGGCTGTATGCGGCCGAAAAGTGACCTGGATATTTATTCGCAGGAGTTAGGGATTCTATTCGCAGCCACCCTGATGTACCCGCACCGCGAGTGGCTAAGCGGAAGTTGCATCTCTGGGTAAGAACCGCGTTGGACAAAAATTAGGGTAAGGAAAACATTCTTTCATTTCTTTCCATATTAACAGCGGCTCTTTTCCTATCCGTCAAAGGTTACCCGGCCCACGTACCCGAAATGTGACCGGGCCATGAGTGGGCCATATCACCAGTGAGCGGGTAAAGAAACCACGGCCGGATGGTTAAGAACGGCGCGTGCCGGCGGAAGGGAGACGGAGATCGGCCTTGATTCAGTAGGCCACGTGTCTGTAGGCTTGTGAAGGGCCCACGATGCCTTGGGCCGGGCCTGTCTCCTTATCATTCTAGCCGTCTGATTCTGATCGGACGGTGGACGTTTCTCAATTCTCACGAATTTGGGGGTTTATTTTCTCGATAGGGTTAATTTCAAAGGACTTAATCTCGATTTAAGCATCAGTTTAAAAAAATCAAAAAGGATGGTATTTGTTTATCTAGTTGTACCACATCCGGCTTTCGTCGTCGATGTTGCTACTTTGTATTTTTCAAAATGCCCAACTAAAGTGCTCTTTTCGTATTTAATTTTGATTTCTCTCTTTCGAAAATAATCGCTCCCTCTTCAATAAGAGGGCGAGGGCGAGGGCGACGGCGACGGGCTCCCGCTCGCGCTCGCTGGAGAAACCCTAGTTGGCGCTTGATTTCACGACGGGAGGAGAGGCGTGGGCGCCTCCTCCTCCTCCTGCTATGGCCAAGAAGGGTTGTACCCGGCGGGAACTCTTGGATCGATGGAGTGCGATCCAGGCGGAGGTCGAGGAGGACGATCCTTCCCCCTCGAGGGACCGCCGGATCCTTCGAGTGAAAGAGGAGTGGTCCGATTTTGATCTCCCACGCCTAATCTTTCTATTTATTGCAGCTGCAAACGGCTATTTTTCTTAAATTATTTGTTTCCTTTTAGTTTTTCGTTTTCCTTGGTGGAGAGTAGTTCTTACCAGTGAGCTTGTAGTTGATGCAACGGCATTGAAGATTTAAACCTTTTCCAGGAATGGGAATGCTTATTCATAAACCAACATTATGTGTGTATATTCTTATTTCAATTTCTTCTTTGCTCAGAATTTCACTAGTCTTGGATTATTTTTTTTTTGCTTAGTATTGTATTCAGATGACTACTTTCAGTTACGCATATTTGTTGCTTGTTATCCTCATTCTCCATGTTGACTATCTGGTTTTATTTTGCAGGTTTTCAGATTCTTTCAACTTTTTGATTAATTTGCCTGGGGAAAATCATATCTGGTGTGACTTCTCAGACATAATGGGACCTCTTTTGGAGACATTCCATGATTATTTCAAGGATAGAAATTGTGAATCACCACTTAAAAATTTGTGGAAGAGACTTTCTCTAGAATTGAGGCACTGCACTCAATGCATATGCCAGCATCATCAGGCCCAAGAATACTACAATGTTGAATATGAAACAGATTCTGTTGATCCTCTATTAACAGTACTGCACTGTCTTGATGAAGAACGAATAACAGAGCATCTCAAATATATTAATGAAAGAATTCGCTGTAAAGAATATAACCCAGAGTCTCACGGAACAGAAGTCGTTAGTGTGATGTTTGAAGTATGTTTATTGGTCCTGCTCAAATTTAATGCTGCAAAAAAACTTAAAAATACCTAAATAACTAGCTAATAGCTTTTTTTTTTGGAAAAAAAACTAGCTCAGAGCTAAGTGTGCATTAACTCACTTAAAAACATGGTGGCCATGCTATATTTGCTGCATGCCAACTAAGATTCAGCTTTTATTCAGTGTTTTCCTTTATAATCATCCATTGAATTTTATGTAATAACTTTATGAATCCTATTAATTTCTCTCATTTAATTGTGACATTAATTTGACACCAATTTCTCGATTAATTCTAAGCAGCTATCCACATGATAAACATATTTTGATTGAGTTTACATGAATGCTATATACTGGACTATGCTATTAAGATTATTTATTATTGTATTTCATGTTTCATAATGTAGTCAATTTCTTGAGTTCCTTTTGTCCATTGTCAACTGATGTTATGTTTTTTCAATCTCAGAAATATGATAACCAATTGCATTTTGCGCACTGCAGGTACTAATGTTTCCTCTATTATTGGATGACCAGTCACTAGCTAATGAGTTTCAGTTTTTTATTGAAGCAGTTGATGAATCTCATGAAGTTACTCTCTCAAGCAACCAACAGTATCCAGTAATTTTCTTGTGGGAATTCATTGTTCTTTTTTGCTGTTTCATTCTTTTTTCCCAATATCCAGATGGGTGTATGTGGTTGTGGTGGTGTGTGTGGATTCCCATTTTGGTATTTTCTTTCTAATTCTTTTTTCTTTGGGCTCATTATTGGTGTAATGTTCAGGGAATCTATGCTTTACTTTTTCTTAAAAGTGGGAGAGCACGAGTAGTTGGATTTCGTTTGGCTGGATGCATGGGGAAGCTAAGGTAAATATTTCACATTTTTGTATGCCGATGAGTTTCTGGTGAGCATAATAATAGATGAGCACGTTTAGCATGGTATATTTACCTCAATGTTCACCAAATTCAAAATGCATATGGGTGCTATGGTGCCTTTATTTTCATTAACGTGAAATTTGTGTTTGACTTGGTTACTAGGTTATTTTTAATTACTAGATGTTCATAATCATTTTTTAGGAGAGCAACAGATCTGGAGCCTCTGCAACCTTTACTAAGGAAATACATTGGGTTCCTTGAAGCAGAAAATCTGCCATCGATCTCGGATATGTTGAGGCCAAGAGTGCAGCTTGAGCGCATAAATGTATGGAATGGGTTTAAAACATTGTATGTGAAAGTTAATTCTTGGGCTACTGATTTGAATTTCAGCTTTGATATATTACTTAATTTTAAAATGTGTATTAGTGCTTCTTATCATGGAATAATTCCATCTTCTTTCACATGACTGTAGACTTGGGTTTCTTGATGCTGAGGCCCTTGAAGATGGGATCTTGGAGAAGTATCCCATTTTCCTAAGTATAGTACTCAACCATGTCAGTGATGACACATCTGAATTCTCCTTTGCTGTTGCATGCCTTAGGGCACTATTTGAAATGCTCGGTGAGTGCTTGACTTGTATGTTTTGATGTTTAAAAGTATCCTTGGAAATTGTTTTGCTTCATTTTTCTTTTAATTGTAAAGGCTGCAAACTATGGCTGAGGACTACACTATCACCTAGTATGATGCGCAACACATTGTTGGGGCAGTGCTTTCACACTTGCAATGAGAAAAGTCATAAAGATATCTTTGATCTTTTTCTACCTTTCTTGCAGGTTTGTTGATTTGTCACTGTTTGTTTATGAACCTCAATCTTCAAAAATTTAATGCATTCATTCTTATTCATTCTTTCCTTCTAGTCCAAGTATCTAATTTATGTTTAAATTCTTACTCCAGTCTCTTGAATCTTTGCAAGATGGTGAGCATGAGAAGCAACGAAGACATTTTCTCTATTTTCTTCTTCACCAAGTAACTCAAAGTAGAAATTTCAGCAATTTAATGAGAAAAAATGCCATTAAGGTGTGCTGATTTCTACTATATTACTTGGTTAAAATGTGTATATTCTGGCTCCACCTGATTTATCACAATTAGTCTTTGTATGTTCTTTTTGTTTAGATTGCTATTCTCATCATACATCGTGGTTATACAATGAGTCCTCCATCCCCACCTTCTGAATGTGCACACATGTGGTAAGGGATCATCAAGTTTATCCTTGTTATTTGATTTTTTATTTAGTACCATTTTAAACTTCCTAGTGGTTCCATATATTTTTTCTGGTTTTTGAGTGCTATAGTTCGGTCATAATAAGAACCAAAATGTTGTCCTAGTCCATTAAAAATGTGATATATAAATATTTTAGTGGAATCTTTGTTGCCGTCTGTGTTGTCGCTTTTTTTTTTAAGTTCTCTTATGTAAGATAAGAAGATCTTCAAAACCTGCATAACCTAAATATTATGAAGATAGTTTCAATAGCTCATCTATATATCAAAGCTGCACTTTCTTTGCAAGACTGCAGAGTTCATGAGCTCTATTAATTTCAGGAAATTTTAAACAGATGATTAAGAGAAGAAGGAAGCCGACATGAAATGGATCTCTATACCTGCTTGATATTTTGTGATCTCTATTAAGCATCCATGGATGAATGGTTAAAGCACCTAATCATAATTGGCAAATTTGAAGGTTCAATTCCTGCTGGATGCACATCAATGAGAACATTTAATTCAATGCATATTGGAATTTACTTTGTGATGGATTCTTACCATCCACCCTAAATATAACAAATTGGTTAGGTATATTCATATCCTATCATATGAACAGAACTTGAGTTCATCCATTCTTTATCCTTGAGTTAATTCCAACAGTCACAGTACCTGCAGAAGCTTTAGAATCTTCTTCCTGCAGTTGAGTCATTTGCTGCTAAAATTCATCCTTCCATATTCCAAAATTAGGGCTGGCTCATTACATTAAAAAGACATGGGAATACCCATACTACTAAAAATAAAGAATCAAGCAGGAAAGTCAAATGAATCTAAAGATTCATGTAGTCATCTATTCATAGAATGCATTGAATGTGCAGAAATGCCTTTAGCAGAGTTTCTGTTATTCATATTAATAACTACTCTAGGAGGAATGTTTTAATGTGTTAAGAATCTAATAATGATCTTTATAGCTCCAGAATATTTCAGTTTACATTCCAACCTATTATCTAGATATACCAAGAGAGATGTATGGTCTAATGAGGCTATTGCAACTTCACTTTACCACATTTTTTTCCTTCTAATTGCATGTATGTAGATTTAATGAAAAACAAAGAGCATCAAGTTTCTGCCAGTTATTGCTTTCACTCCCATTGCATGTATGCCACCCTTATATTGTTGTTTTATACTGCAAATACATACCATGCATGCTGTGTGTATTTTGAGATTGTTGACTGTGAATATGCTTCCAAGGGAACACATTTCTTCCTTATTTCGTTTCTTTAGTTATTCTTTAAGATACAATTGTTTCAACATTGCTATTCTTTTTTTGGTATAACCTTGCTGCCATCACAATTCACACTGCTTTTATTTTAACAGGGGTCCCTCTTTGATCAGCTCATTGAAGGATTCATCCCTCCATACTTCCTTGCGTCAACCTGCGTTTGATCTCATCAACATCATAATAGTTTCTGATGCTTCTGCTTTGATGTCTTTGAATTCAAAGTACAATGCTGCTTTAAACATTTGTGCAAACACTCCTCAAGTTTTTATTGATGATGAAGATGAATACCTGTTTTTTCATGATGTTGAAGAGAAGGATAATAGCTGTTGGAGTGAATTTGGTGTCCAGAACAAGCTTACATCTCTTGATTGTAAAGAATGGACTTGTATTCCAATGTTATGGTTTGAAGCTTTAACTAAAATTGACCCCTATATGCTTCCTATATCTTTTTCCAAGGCTGTTTTCTGGGCTTTATCTCATATTTCACTATTAGAGTCTGGCTCTAATATGGAATTCTCATCCTCTTCTGAAGACTGGTTGTCATTAAATGCAAGAGAACTTTCGTCATCATTTGGCTGGGAAGTTCCTACTGGAACAGACGATGGGGGTGATGGAAAGGAGTGCAGAAACTCTGTTAAGGCATCATCTAAAGCTGTTATTTTAACAAAAACACTCAAGAGGTTTACCAATGTTTCTTTTATCTTAAACTTCATGCTTTTAAAATTTCAATGAATCAAAAATATGCTATCTTAAAATGAATATCTTGTTTAGCAATTTTTCTTCGAGCTCCCTGCAGTTATCTTAATATTTAGCACTAATTGATGACTGAAACTTGATTAGGCTTGCTGCCGACTTTGTATTGCAAATAGAGCAACATGAACTTCAGAAGCAGTGGACTTGGGAACCCAAAATGGCAGAGTGCTTGATACTTTTGATCATAGATCCTGATGATGTAAGTGTAACAATCTTTCGTGTAGTAGTGCCTTTGAGAACTTTTAATTTATCAAAGTAGCAGAGTTATACTTCAAGTCTTTTCTGGCACGTAGTCTTGGTCAGCATAGATTGTCAAGATTTCATGAGCTGTTTTGCTCTCTGCTGACTTGTAAATGATTCCACGCATAGCTGAGGTTCTTAGGTATTACTTGTCCTTAAATTTTTGATGGACACATCATTCCATTTACAACTTTAAGCCATTTAGATTACATGTGATATATTAATCTGTATTTTCAACACTTTGGGTGGATGGAGAATACCAGCCAAAGTCCAAACATGGAACCTGAATAGTTGGAAAGCAATATATGTTTTCAGTGCGCAGATTGGAGAGGATTCACATGCAGGACCTCTCTAGACCTTGAATACGTTCTTAATTGTTTGATCTGTATTATTCTTTGTTTAAGCTATTATATGACATATTTTATTAGTGTAAGATGTTCTGCAGATATGGATCAGCATGTAAATTTGAAGAGTAGATAGCAGGGTCAAGAAGGCAAAATTAACAATACATGATTTTATCTTCAAGCTAGTAGCTTCCACTTGAAATGAATAAAACAGATCTGTTAGATCACGTGTTTAGACTAATATCATATGTTTGTTTCAGAGAATAAGACAAGCTGACCGAGTTATATTAGAACATGTTTCAAGGACACGGGGTCTAACTTCTGGACTTCAGTTTCTTTGCTCTTCTGCCTCTTCAGTGTCTGCTTTATTTTCTGGGTTGAGATATGCGCTGCAACAGGTAAGTCTTGAAGTGCAGATTTTACACACATAAAATCCATCTCTAAATGACAATGTCAGATATTGTATTTATAGTTAATTAGTTTTTTAATAATATTTTTCTACTGATTATTCTTCTTATTTTTTTTTGAGAAAATTTTACAGTTCGAACCTCTTTTTTCCTTAACCATTCCTTCTGCTTTAGCACTGGTTTTTCTGAATGGCTAGACCATGCTATTTGTTTTTACTCTGCTTGACACAAGAATTGGTAAAACTTTTACATTGTTTACTAACACCTTTATAAAACCATATTCTCACTTTCAGGTCTCAGTTGATTCACCTGTGTCAAATTTTCATAACCTTCATCACTTATTTTTTGTCCTGCGTAAGCTTTTAAAGGAGGTGGTTACTTCCAGTCATTCAGTTAAAGAGGATTCAAAACCTACTAAGGATATTCTTGAGGGAGGGTTTTTGCATCAACCATTTTTTGGAAGTTTGTCTGATGCACCTCCTGAAAGCTCAGGAACGATTGTGGACATGAAATCTTGGGAGAAATTCAGTTGTTTTCTATCAGCAATTTTGTGGCCATCAATTGTAAAATGTTTGAAGGATGGGAAGCATCTTGTAAATAGCAAAAATTGTCAGGTATTACTTGTACATTACAGTTGTCATCTTTGTTCATGTGTGTAAAAACTTGTTTGGCCTTTTTCAATGGTTTTTTATCTTGGCCGAGTGGTCCCTGCATTGTGCTTGATAGTTGAGGAATTATACTTCAGTTAATTCCATGTGGATTCTTTTGCTTTGATGAAGATATATTCCACATTTCTTTAAATTTTAGCATGTTATTGCAGATGACATGCGTTAGATTGCTTGAGACACTCCCTGTAGTGTATGAAAGGCTTGGCTTCTCTTCACCTGAGTTGTCTAGCACCCTAGCACACCTAACCTATGATGTCCTTGATCTCATGTGGTTCTCTGATTTGGTAGAGTGGGGAAGTTCGTCTCTAATTGTTGTTATTAGACACTGGAAGCAATGCATTCTTGCCCTGGTGAACTATTTAAAAAGCTCATGCATTATTAGGACATCATGCAATCTTGGTGCCATTGAAGCAATGATGTCAAATGGTTAGAATTTTCTCTTATTCTCTCTTCCTATCCACTCTACTAGTTTTTTTTCATGTGTAACCTGATTGTTCTTCTATTCCAGCTACTGTAGCTATTGATAAGCTGAAGGTGGAAATTTGTCGACTTAAGATATCATTTTCTGAAGACGTTGCACGATCTGTTGAACCTCAAATTCAAAGGGAAAAACTATTAATTTCAGAGCCTTTGTTTGGAAAGAAATGTCTTGATCTTGAGAATCATATTTGTGACAACCAAGTTACTACTACAGTGATGACCTTGCCACCTCGAACAGTTGGGAATGAGAATGCTATTGTTATTTCAGATGATGAAATAGAAAATACACCTTCCTTGGACTTGGGTAGTACAGTAACCTCGTCCTATCCTCATAAGCAGGTGGATAGTACTAGGTCATCCTTTGATAATCTGGGGAGTTGTACATCAAGAATTTCTTCAGGGAACATTCAGCTTTCTTCACAAAGGCCAGTTAATGATCTTGTTGACAACACTGTGGCTTCGAAGGATGAGTCAGTTGTCTGTGAAAGCACAAAACTGATTCCTTCAAAGACTATAGGTACAGGTAAAAGAGTCAGTCAGTCATCTAACTCAAGTGAGACCATCTCATCACTTAAGAATGCCAAGCTGCCTAGCCAAACTAGTAAAGTATCTACTCAAAACCTTTCTTCTCTGGATCTAGAAAAAGATGATGCTGTCATCAAAGATTTGATTCATGAAGATGATGATATCCTAGAACGTGCACTTGATAGATCTAGACGTCTGAAGTTGTTGCCATCAAAGCAAAGCAACCCTGCACCTAGAAGGCAGGTTATGCAGATTCAATTGCCTACAAAAAACAAATCAGGCCTTCTTAATAGACAAGAACTAGGGGTAAGAAGATTTAAACCTCCAAAATTAGATGACTGGTACAGACCCATCTTAGAATTGGACTATTTTGTTCTTGTTGGCTTAACCACTGGTGCTGAAGACATGAAATCTTCAACTAAGTTAAAAGAGGTTCCTTTATGTTTTCAATCATCAAGCCATTATGTTAATATTTTCCGGCCATTGGTATTGGAAGAGTTCAAAGCACAGTTACATAGTTCTTACATCGAGACTTCTGGTGATGATATGTGCTGTAGCAGCTTATGCATAATTTCAGTTGAAAGGGTAGATGATTTTCACCTGATTCGTGGCTGCCTTGATGCCACTGAAATGGTTGCATCAAGAGGGTGCATAGAAAATGACTTGGTTTTGCTGACGAAGGAACCCCTGCAAAATGCTGCCCAGAATGTGCATGTACTTGGAAAGGTATAATACTTATTTTCTATTTTACCGAAACATTGAGCTTGTGCCTAATAAGACCTTGCAATTGCTGGTTTCTTAGGTGGAGAGACGTGAAAAAAGTGATAAAAGTAAATCAATAGTTCTTATCATCAGGACATATCTTCCAAATAATTCTTCACGATTTAACAAAGTGAGAAGACTACTTACAGAACGAAGTAAATGGTTCTTGAGCAGGATAATGAGTATTACCCCTCAAATGCGGGAGTTTCAAGCCCTATCCTCGATTGATGAGATACCTATGCTTCCAATCATCTTAAATCCTGTTAATCATTCTGCTGGCTATTCTGTATCTAGGAAAGTTCAACTAGATAAGCTTTCTCAGCCATTGCAGAGGATGTTGATATCTTCGTATAATGATACTCAGCTCCAGGCTATTAGCACTGCCATTGGATCACCTGAATCTGGGAAAAATTTAGAGCTTTCCCTCATACAGGGTCCTCCAGGTTTGAGCATTTCTAGCCACTTTTGATGTTTTAAAAGTTTCCTCGTGTTAGAATAATTTGCATATCATAGCCTAAAATTTCTTTACTATATAGGTACTGGCAAAACTAGAACTATTGTTGCTATATTAAGTGCATGGCTTTCACTACATAGTGTTCATAGGAACCATGGCTCCAAAACTCCAAGCACACATTTGATGCGGGATAATAATGGATCTAACCATCCAAAAAGACCTGTCAGTCAGTTTGCTGCAATAGCAAGAGCTTGGCAAGATGCAGCATTTGCTAAGCAATTGGCCACAGATGAAGGAAAAGATTCTGCAACAGTAACTCTCCGGCCTCCAAGAGGAAGAATTCTTATATGTGCTCAATCAAATGCTGCCGTTGATGAATTGGTATCAAGAATCAGCAAAGGACTTGATGGGAGTGATGGCAAGGCATACAAACCATATCTAGTACGGGTTGGAAATTCAAAAACAGTTCACCCAAGTTCACTTCCTTTTTTCATTGATACACTTGTTGAACATCGTCTTGCAGAAGAAATGAACCTAAATGGCAGAGAGAATGACAAAGATGCAGAATCTTCTAGTTCACTTCGTGGAAAACTTGAAAAGGTTGTAGAAAGTATTAGATACTACGAATCTAAGCGCGCCAAAATAGAAGAAAATGAATTGAACACCAACAATTCAGTTGCTGAGAAGCCTTCCAAGAAAAGTGATCCACTAGAAATGTCTGATGCTGCAATTGGTGCAAAGCTTAATATTCTATATGGGCAGAAAAAAACAATTTGTGCAGATCTTGCTGTTGCTCATGCCCGGGAAAGGAAGGTTTTTGAGGAAGGTAGATCCCTCAAGCATAAAATTCGAAAATCTATCCTCAAGGAGGCAGAAATTGTAGTAACAACCCTTAGCGGGTGTGGGGGTGATCTATATGGTGTTTGCTGTGAATCTGCTTCCAATAATAAATTTGGTCATTTTTCTGAACAGAACTTGTTTGATGTTGTAATCATTGATGAAGCAGCCCAGGTATCTGTAGTGTTTTTTTTTTCTTTTCCTCTTTTCTTTGTTATGTTTGACTGGGTAATGTGACAATTTACTGGAATTTTTACTACTACAGGCTCTTGAACCAGCAACACTGATCCCACTACAGCTTCTCAAGTCAAATGGAACCAAGTGCGTAATGGTAAGTGGTAATCATATCCATCATGCCATTCTATGGTCAACATTAAGAGTTCTAGGCAGATCTGAAACCTGTTTATGGCATTCATTTGAAGGTTGGTGATCCCAAGCAGCTTCCTGCTACTGTGCTTTCAAATGTGGCAAGTAAATTTCTATATGAGTGTAGCATGTTTGAGCGGCTGCAGAAAGCTGGTCACCCGGTGATAATGCTAAATGAACAGGTTGGTCAATTGCTTAAAGCTGATCTTAAACCCTATGCTTGTCTCATAAATACAATAAATTTTATTATTCTTTGTCATATGTTAAAATTTTTGAAAGTGCAAAATGAAACATAAAATGCCATTGTCTTTACTATGTACAAAATCTCTTTAACATGTTGAGCACGCAAAAAAAGGTCAGGCTACCCCTCAGGCCGGCATTGTCTGGACAAAGTTGCAAACTTAGCATATATATGCTAAAATTACCATAATTGATAGAATCTAATTCCTTATCTGGGTCCCATACTGCTAGAAATTGAGGCTGATTGTGACTAGACATGTAAAACGGGCCGGGCCGCCCGTGGGCGGCCCGCGCCCGGCCCGATCCGGGCCGTGCTAGGCACGACCCAGTCTAGAGGCGGGCCGTGCTAGACACGGCCCGCCCCTGCGCGCGTGCCGTGCTGGGCGGCGCCTTCGAGGCCCACCGGCATGGCACGACACGAGCCCGTGCCGTGCCCTTCCCGGCACGAGCCCGTGCCGTGCCCTTCCCGGCACGAGTGGCACGATACCTGTTTTTTAAGGCGGCTGGCGAGAGCTGCCTTATTTTAGGGCCTAGGGCTATCGAGTGGACGAGGCGAGGGAAATGGGGCTGGACGCCGGAGCCTGGAGGAGCCGAAGACCAGGCCGCACTGGAGCAGCCCTCTCCGCCACGACGATGTCGACGCCACCTTCGGCAGGCTAGTCTTCGTTGGCGCCGACAGTGAAGGACTGCTTCGTGGAGGCGGAGGACTGCGGAGGAGGCGGAGGACTGCTTCGCTCCTGCTTCGCGGATGCTTCGCGGAGGCGGAGGACTGCCTTCGCTCCTGCTTCGCGGCTGCTCCTCCTTCCCTTCGTGCGGCTGCTGCTCCTCCTTTGCGGGTCGACGATTCACGAATTGGAATTGGAGGGTTTATCGGTTCGTGCCGTGCCAATGAAGCCTATTTCCTCTTGCTCCGACTATTTCCTCTTCCTCCAATGATCAATTGCATTTTATATTTTATTCGCTGTGAATTTTTTTTTTAAACCTGTTTAGACTATTTCCTCTTCTATTTCTCGCATGCTCCGCATTTCCCTCAAGAGACCAGATTTTATATTTTTCACCGATCAATTACATTTTATATTTTTATCTTCATCGAGACCAGATTTTTTTCCTCTCTCTCGGATTTTCCTCCAGAGGCACGACTCCACGGCCCGGCACGATCGGGCCGTGCCTAGTCCGGCACGCTGCTCGGGCGTGCCCCGTGCCGGGCTGGGCGGGACATAATGCCGAGCGTGCCGGGCCGAGCACGGCACGCTCCTTAGGCGTGCCGGGCTCGGCCGGGCACGATGTTGGTCCATGCCTGAGCGGGCGGTGCTCGGGCTAGCCCGAGCACGGCCCGTTTACATGTCTAATTGTGACAGAATTATGTCAAAAGTTAGTTTCAACCAAGTTATGTTTGTGTTCAAGTCATTATGGATCGATGATTATTGGATGTTAACATTGATCGTGACACCATTTAATGATGCATTCATATGCTGCAGGGGACCATGCTTTTACCAAAGTTGATGCATTTGATGCATCACATCACATGCTTTCAACTACAATTAACTGTATAACACCATCATAGCGATATAACAAAAATTCACCTCTTTTAGCCAATCAAGACATAATTCATAGCATCTTTTCAAAAAAAAAAGACATAATTCATAGCAATAATCTATCAAATTACCAGACACCTAAGCCTATTAATCATTCGTGGTACATGTGTGATTAACAAATGTATATCTGGAATTCAACAAGAAATATCAGCAGATAGACCAATGAGTCAACTATGATATTAAAAAGGGTAAATAATCACCAATTGTATTAATCCAATATTTCAAACTAATATTGAAACCCGTATAAGAATAGATCAGGACTCCTCCTCATTTAACAACTCCAGCAATTGATTAAGGCAGTTGATGGACAAGGACATCAGTGCAAATTTGCTGGCAATCTTCCTACATACAGCATGCACTCCAGGTGATAGTGCTGCTGACTGCTGGAAAGATCACTGCTGGACACTGGTTGCATGATGATGCTGTTGTCTGCTGCTGATTACCAGGTGGTGGTCACTGGATTCTGCCTCTGGACTATGCTAGGGTTGCTGCTGCTGGTTACGTGGTGAGTTGCTGTTCTTGCATGCTGCAGATGTCTACTGGTCATGTTGCAAATCATCGCTGCTGTGTGGCAATTGTTGCTGCCTCTGTTCACACAGTGAATTGCTGCTGCTTTTCTTTGCATAGTGAGACATTGCTGATACCCACTGGTTGCTAATGGATCACCAATCATTATCAGTAGACTAACTACTCTGCCGCTGGCAGCCAATTGATCAGTCTGATTTCCTCTGACTGCCAATCAGTCATCAAGTCAAGATCAATCCCCTGATTCAGCCACTGCTCCTGTCTGCTGGTTGTAGGGAATTGGGTGATGGCCATAATTTATCATCACTGTGATCAATACCAGAGCCAGAAGAAGCTTGCCAGCAGAGCTGGGATCGCAGGGAATGGGACTGTTGTTGATCTTTTCTCAGTGGATGGAGGGTCATGCATGGGTTTTGGTTCCTGTTGATCTCGTGGAGTGGAACCATTTTTAATTGCATGGAGCTGTCAGATTGAGTTAGGTATCCCATTGTATTTTTATGGGGTAACTGATCCCTTCCTCTAGCCTACACCTGATTGAATCGCATCAATCAAATTATGATCTGGGTTGAGTTGCATCGTTGGGTCATCAATGCGGTTGATATCAAACGGTTGGGATCATTTAGAATGTTGGAAGTCTTGGACTCTTGGTAATATTGAAAGTAACAGCATGCTAAGTAATTAACATAAGTTAATATAAAATAAGAAGGCGCGTCTGTCCTCTGGAAAGTCAATCTATCATTAATGTTTCATTTACTTGTGAGTTTGGATCCCGTCTCGCTTTAATCTGTGCCCCTAGTTGTAGGTTTTCCAATACATTTATAAACCAGGAAGTAGTAGTTGTTTATATTTTTGTTTTATTACTTAGCTCGGAGTCCAAGCATAGTCTTTCATGCTTCTGGAGAATGTTGTCTGGTTCCTGAATTATGGTGATTATTTGCTCTGTTCAAATTTCAAAAGATATTCACACTTATTGGATGACTACAACCTGAAGCATTGCATGTATTGTGTTGTCAACTTCTTATTGTACTTGAAATCTTTGTGAAAGCATGAAAGCACCTCATACGTAGTATTTGTTTATTTCTATGTATATTTGTCTCAGAAATTTCTTATGTATCAAATATGTTCCTTGTATTAATTTTTATTGTGAATGACCTGATATGAAATTAAAAAAATTATTATTGTAAATAATATGGAACATGGTAAGCATTAAGTTTCTGATTCAATTTAATGCATATTTTTCAGTAGCGTTGCCATTCGTGACATACCATACCAGTTAACTGTGGCTTACAATTCTTTGCAGTATCGGATGCATCCTGAGATATGCAGGTTTCCCTCAATGCACTTTTACGAAAACAAGTTACTGAATGGTGCGAAAATGGCAGACAGATCAGCATTATTCCATGAGAACTATTGTCTGAATCCCTACATGTTCTTTGATATTGTTGATGGTCAGGAGAATCATGGAAAAAACTCTAGTTCTGTATCACTATTTAATGAGGCTGAAGTTGCGGCAGCAGTTGAAATATTAAAATTCTTGAAGAAACGGTAAAAATGCTCTTTCTGTTTTTTAAAGATCATTATATTCATCATGCTGAAATTATGTGTTTTTTGTCATTGTTTTGGTTCTTTTACAGATACCCATCTGAATTCCTCTCTCGGAAAAAGGGGATTGTAACACCTTACCGCAGCCAACTTTCTCTGTTACGTTCACGGTTTTCCAGTGCGTTTGGGCCAGAAGTTATATCTGATATAGAATTTAATACCGTTGATGGCTTTCAAGGGCGTGAAGTAGATATACTTGTATTATCGACAGTCAGAGCTTCAGTTTCTACTTCTACCTCTGAACCACCTAGATCTAACTCAAGTGGTAGTATTGGATTTGTTGCAGATGTCAGGCGTATGAATGTTGCTCTAACGCGAGCCAAATTCTCTTTGTGGATAGTTGGTAATGCCAGGACATTGCAAAAAAATGCCAATTGGGCTGCTCTGATTGAGAATTCTAAAGGGAGAAATTTAGTGATGTCCGTCACTAAGCCATATAAGTCTATATTTGCTAAGACTTCATCATCATTGAATGAAAATTTGCACTCTTCTAGGCTGGATTCGTGTTCCAGTCATGTCAACCTCAATGAAAAATTTAGGAATCCAAGGTGTGGAGTAGAATATGATGCCGGTGATCCCAAACCTAGTGACAACTTGAAGCACAAAACTAGTAGGAAGCTGGACACGCATGGGAAGAAAAGTTCACATAGTACTGATCTGGGAAGCTCTGCAGCTCAAACTCAAGGAAGCAATTCTCCTCCAATTGGTGGATCGTTATTACAGGCATGCGAAATCCCCAAGGTCAGCATTTCCAAAAAAGCTTCTAGAAATGAAAGAAGAAAGCTTAAAAGACAATGTGAAGATTCATCTGTTTCTGAAAATAATGCAAAAGATCAGCCAACTGGTGATGGTTCTGAAGATAGAACCACACATTTGCAAGCGGATTCATCTCTTGGATCTTTGGTACGGAAAGCAGCTGCTGCTCGGAGATTTTCTGAACAAGCTAGGTCTAGTGCTTCAAGTCAAAATTCAACCTCTCCATCTTCAAAAGATGCAAATCAGGCAACCAGTAAGATTGCAGAGAATAGATCCTCTAACATCCAGGAACCAAAAGACTTGATTGCGAGGAGGAAGCGACAACGAGAAGATATTGAGGCATTGCTGCCTTCAGCTCTTATATCCTCGAAGAAGCCTGGTGATTCATCCAAAAAAGCAGCCTCTGTCAAGGCAACATACTCAAACAAAACAGCAAAGCCAATTTCTAGACCAGAAAGATAGTATATTGTTTGATGCACCACATGTGGTAAGGTTCCATTTTGTAATTTTATAATTATCTGTGTCCTTCCTGCTAATTTTTCTACTGTTCATTTTCGTTTTACGAGTGATATTTGGCACCTGCAGTATAGGTTTGCACCCTTTTATGTTTAATTTTGTTTCTCTCGTCCAATTTGAGTACTTTCACACTGCTTGTGCACTAAAACTGTCTATGTTTCTGACTTTGTTCCATGCTCTGGCTTCACATTTCAGAACATCAAGGCATGAGGTAACAGGAGGCAACCTTTCTTCAGCACAAACAGAAGCAGATACCAGAATTACCAATAGCCTGACATGGCGATCAGGATATGGGAAGAATTATTTCCCCTTTATGGTAATGGGTTTTCATGCGTCTATTGGAATCTTCCAAGCTTTCAAATTTAAAAGATACAGTATGTTTTGTAGGCTAAGATGGGCCTACTGGTAAAGGTAAGCTCAGCCGGCGCATGTTTTTACTGTCACCCTGGTCTTTCTTGTAGGTTAGTTAGTGTACATGTAAATATTTAACTGGATCAATGAGCGAGATCCGTCACTTGGTTTTGGGAGGGACAGAAGGTACAGTTCAAGATGTAAAAAGTTAGAAAAATTGTATAGAGCTAAAGTTAGGTGGAAGCAGAGTTTTACGGGCAGACATCGCTAATTTGACCGTGGTTCATGGGTTTGAGGGTCCTCTAGCTTTGGACATGTTTTTTCCTCAAATTTCGATCAGTTTGATTTTTGTTTACCTGCTTACCTGACATTTTTTTTCATTCTGGATGTTGCTCTTCGTTTTTAACTCATTTCAGGCTTTACCCCCTCTAAAAAAAACTAGGTGGGGGGGGGGGGGGGGGGGTGGCGTTGTGATCACGGACCGTGATACGTGGGTTTATTGCGACGTCCATCGGTAGGTGGTTTGAAAAATCCATACTACTTTTGTCAGTCCAATGGATGTTTTTATTTGTTGAAAATTTATTGCTTTCCTGCGGGGGATAGTCAAGCGTATGTTTGGTTGGTAAAATAAAAATAAATTTAGGTAAAAATTATATTTGAATAAATTTTTTTAAAATTTACTTGATCGATGCAGTAATGATACATTTATAATTTTGTCACTGCATAGGGGTTTCACTTTAAGAAATCAAGCGTTTCACTGATTGATTTAGATTTTTATCTTTTTTTCAACAAAAAAAAAAGCTTTATGCCGAAGCGGTGCGAGGTCCACGGAGTGTCCACCGAAGCCCCTCCTACCTGTTCTTTATTTACAAAATCTGAAACAATCTAAACTAGAAAAAAAAATGAAAAAAAGCCATCCATCTCTGCTCAAATGACATTACTCTGCAGTGATAGCGACCTTGACGTTGCAACGAGTCCTGCACTGCAGCCGATTCCATGAACAAATGAAATATGCTTTTGAAGAGAGAAAAGGCAAGCTACTTTGGAATTGGAAGCGGTCCAAGAAGTACCGACAGGGAGATACGGCAATCTGTCCTTCCTCGCGTGCATCACGCTTTGACCGACAAGTCGTCGAGCGTCCGACTTGGAGAAATGTGCCTCCCCTCGCTACAAAGTTGCCGAACTCCATTCCTCACCTACCGTCACCGAATCCATGTAAAATAACAATAGAGGAAAGAGTAAAAGCAAGTCTTTAAGCGACTCAAATGTTTCCACAATAACTTCAAGTTGTTTGGCTAAATCGGACCAGTCTTCAGCTATCGACGACACAGGTGAGGTGTTGACCCCAGGCAACATGGCACAGCTCTCACCCTGGAAATTAATGCCCGCATCATGATGACAGTGAGGCAACCAGAAAAAAGATTCATGCCTTCCTGTGATTGAGCCTCGTCGGCGCTCCATGTCTTGGCCGTGCCCCAACCCAATGCCTCCCTCCTCAGATTGATTAGGGGGTTGCAAACGCCAACATTTAATTTAATGAACCCGGATACGAGACACGTGCAGTGATGGAGATAAGAAATCTAGGATACGGCATGTCCCAGGCCTTCTATTAATCGCCGACAATTCCAATTTATTTTATAAATGCAAGGAGGAACGGAGGCAAATAGCAGCAGGTGCATGCATTCCCACGCCCAATTAATAAGAAATAAAAGATTAGAGAAAGCATCAATATCTTCTACCATCAATTTAATTATAACGAGACATCCGAGCGGTCACATACATGCTACCTAAACAATATATATTAAAAAATATTTTAATACTGATTACATTTTAATATTTTTGTTCAATTAATTAAAAAAGATAAATAACTAGGAAGGATAATTATGTTTAGATATATATTTAATTATAATATTAATAATAATTTTCTTTTTTATGTTTCAAATATATATTAACACCTTTAGCAAAGAATATTATTATTGTTATTAATAAAAAAATCAAGAGACTCCCGACAATTCCTCCGTTTCTTTCTCTTCTATATTTCTTCTCATGGCGCAGCAGCAAAAACATGTTGATGTGTGTTGTGCTTCGACGCCCCAAGAGGAGCGCCATGTGCGCCGCCATTAACAAGCTGGTCCGACTTCGCCAGATCGTGCAGCTGAAGCAGGTGATGCGCCGGTGGCGTGCGCTCGGCCTCCGCCGCTGGTCCGCCGGCCGTGGGTCCGTCGTGGTGTACGTCGGCCCCGAGCGCCGGCGCTTCGCCGTCCCCGCCAGGTTCCTCAACCTGCCGGTCTTCGCCGCGCTGCTCGAGAGGGCGGAGGAGGAGTACGGGTTCCAGCCGGCCGGCGGCCTCGCCATCCCCTGCGACCCGGCCTTCTTCCGTTGGGTCCTCGACGCGCTAGGTCGCGACCAGGCCCGCTACGGGCCGCTCGGCCTGGACGCCCTCCTCGCCCTCTTCGCGTCCGCCGCGGGCCACGACGACGCGTCCGCCGCCTGCAGGGAGGCCGCCTCCTGCAATGCCTTCTCTCCGCTGCTCCCTAAGACCAGGGCTTGATTGTTTTGAGACTACTGTTACTTTGCGTATCCTTTTCCTCGTGCAAAGGAGATGTTTTTGTTGAGTAGAAAACTTGGGAAGCGAGAAAGGAAGTGAGGAGTGTGAATCCGTCCATGAGATCCTAGCCATTTGGATTGCAGTGAGATGTGAGCTTTTTAAGAAAACCTCCCCTTCCTTTCTTCTTATGTCTTAGGTCAAAATTTCTAGGGTTTTGAGGGTTTTTTTTCCCTTGAATCAATCGTGTTGACGAGGAACGATGTGATCCTCTTTTTTTTCCTGTAAAACCACATAAATTTTCCATCAGCCTTGTGTTTGATTGCACTTTTGATCGTCCACATTCTTCTTGCCTGCTTGAACAATTACACAAGTAAAAGTGTTGCTCCCCCTTTCCTTTGGTTATCTTTTATTTGGGGTTCTGCTGCAATGCATCACTTTTTATATTTTCTAAATGCTCGTCGTTCATGTTAACTACTAAAAAGACTGCAATGCAGAGTGTTGTCTTCATGGTAACAAATGTATTTTTTTTTTCTATAGATGTTCATGACCCAGGATGACAATTTGCATAGAGAAACATTTCTCACCATATTCAGAGAGTTGGAGATAGAGTCTCACCACTTCAAGGTTGTTGGTTGGTTGGCCTTTTAAGGTACAGGTTACTTAAAGAAACAAGAACCGAGAAGGAGCTTGCTTCAAGATACTGAGGAGACAACAACAGGGAAAGCAATTTGGTTTGGTGCTCCTCTGGCATATGATAAAGTGAAAAAGATTCAGTTGAAAGGTAAAATCAAAAGGGGGTCATCGTTGTTTATCATGGTAAGTTGATGGTCCCTTTGATTCCTTTACCATTGTCTTCTTCTTAATTGTCAGCCACTTCCATCATTCCATGTGCAAGTATATCAACTGAAAAATTCTAGGAAGAGAACTTATGCCCCTACTCTCAGCCTCTGATTTGCCGATGAAATTAGTACTCTTCAGCCACCAGCCACCGAAGAGATATACCATCTGGCTTAAATTGCTTTCTCTTCTTCTTCTGTGACGTACCATTTTGTTTTTTTGTGTGATCATAATGTTGAGTGCCCTCTTTGTTTTGAGCTAATCAATTCCCATCTGCATTCCAAGTTCAGCAATTTCAGTCCAGACTGTCTTTCGTCATGGACGCAGTTCATTGATTGTTGTTTACCCAAGTCATTTAAAACCTTCACCAATGAAAAAGTTACTTTATTATGTTCTTGTGCAGGGGTTCTTCAGCTTCCAAAGACGTTCTTTTTGACAACTCTATATATAGCTCATTTTAAGACATGCATTGTAGCAACCAGTCAGTGGCTACTTCTGTGCCTTAAAAATTTATTAGTTTAGTATATAGTGGTCAAGATTATCCTCATCGGTTTGTATAGAAACTAGTTTTGTTATGGGCTCATTTTATTTTGATCTAAGAAAGAATATATTTACCGATGTTCTTCTAGATTTTTTTGCAAAAAAGAAAAAAATGAGGAAGTTGAAAAAATTCAAAGTTGTATGTAAACTAAGATCTAATATCTTTTCTTAAGAAAAGGAGGAAATGTATCAATCATTGTTAGATATGGTTAGTTCCTATATGCATTCTAATGTCTAAAGTATCACTAAGCTTTTAGTTTAAACCTAGATTTTTATATTTTATTTTAGTTTTACTTAATTTATTTATTTTTTAATCAAATTACTAGTGGAGAAAACAGCAATTTGTTATTTAACTGGATATAATAGCTTGATTATTCAGATGCAATAATGATAAAGAATATTCAAAGTTAAAAGGATCATATAATACAATATATAAAGTTCATAAACCATAATAAACTGATATTTAAAGTTTAGGGAGCTTAACAGTACAATTTGGTAATAAAAGTTTGATTAGTTAGCAGAGTAATAATTTATAAAAATTAGATAAAGAGGTCCAAAATATAAAGTTTATAAATTGAGTACATATGAAGTATGAATTGAATCCAGTGATTCCTAAAGTTTATAAGACAGCAAAGAGGGTTAATGTTATTATGATACAGATAATTAACCATAATTATTATTATCATTGGAACACTTCTTTTGTGAGAAGGGTAAAAGAGTCATTTACTGAAAACCCCTTTCAAGTTTTCCCCTCGAGCCTCCGCCCGGGCCGCTGTCCGCACACTGCCGCCGCCGCCGTGCCCTCTCCATCTCCCCCCTCTCCGACCAGATTCGCCTCCGCCGCCCCCAGCCTCACATCTAAGCAGAACTCCTGATGCTAAGCATGAGAAGTCACCTCTTCCGTCGCGCACATCTCCTGGCCACCCGCCTCCGCCTTCCTTCGCCTCCCACTCAACCTTCCTCCGTCATCGGCTGTAGCTCTTCCTGTGCCGCCGTTCCCTTCCTTGCTTCCGCCTTCCGTCCTCTTTGTTCTTCATCCGACTCCCAAGACACTCCTCCCTCCGGTTCTTCATCCGACTCCCAAAGCCCTCCTCCCTCTGGTTCTTCATCCGACTCCCAAAGCACTCCTCCCTCCGGTTCTTCATTCGACTCCGAAATCATTCCTCCCCTCGAATCCAAAGCTGAGGAGCGAACCGCCTCCCTCTTGAAAGCCCTCAAGGCGAATTCACCCATCCCGGATGTGAGCGACGAAGGTGACAGCTTTGAGCTGTTTCTTTTAACTTTTCTTAGTCTGTTCAGTCAAGTTCAAGTTTAAGTTTATCTTTCTTGTTTTGGTTATTGATCAGAGCTGAAGCGTCGACTCGAGGCCTACTACAAGGATGACAGTGAGGAAGCTCTGCCTTCGGTCTGGGAGGCGGTTATGGGTAGGCTGTTGTCCGGTAAGCATAAGGACACCGACGCAAAGCTACTGGAAGAGCTGCGGAAGATGCCGCTTCCTCAAGCGACGGATCGGGAGATTGAGTCGGACTTCGAGGAGATGCATGACACAGATGAGGAGATACAAGATCTTTACAATGCTAGGCAGTATATGGAGCATAAGCTGTTGAAAAATGAATTCTTCAATATGACCGATGAGAAGTGGGATGATATCATCCGTGAGGCCACCGAGAAGGGCTTCTTGCAGGACACCAAGGAGTGTGAGGAAATCCTGGAGGATATGCTCAACTGGGATAAATTACTGCCAGGTAAAAACTGTTGAGAAACCATTTTTAAGAAGAGGCATTATTAGTAGTGAAGTAATGAAGAAATCGAAACGTTAGGTATGTGTTGTGGGCTTCAGGTCAGGTCTTTGTTGATGCCGATATCCTGCTGAAATAGTATCTTAATGTTATACAAGAAAAGCTAAAGCGTTAGTGGATTACTTATGTGTGTCATCTGTGTAATTCATGCAGTTTCGTTTTTGATTTCAAGTCTGAGTTTTTGATGCTTGTATATTAGTATTAAAGGTCAAGCAATGAAAATGTTGTTCGTTGAGGATAAATCGTCTTGTCTTTCAATATGTATATTTATTAGTGAGAATACTATCAACTTGTTTACATGATCAACTTGGTTAGAAAGAATTGACTTGATATGATTAACTTTATGGAAAACTAATTAATTATTAGAAAATAAGCCACTTGCTTGTATTAGAAAATTTATGATTTACATAATTTGTTAGATGCTCATGGGTGATTAGGAGGTATAAATTGACCCCTTCTAGGCCCAACACTTCTTTAAGTCTTGTTTTATAGGCTTTGGCCTTTCTCATTAATTCCTTGTTCTAAGATAAGTATTTATGTTTCATTTCAATTATTCTAAGTGAAGACTACTTGAAAAAATGATAAGCTGATTTCAATGACAAATACTACAATGATATGTAGTAAATAAATCTCTCATTATCTTCACACGTTAATCTTTATAATTCCTTTAGTTTCTTATCAGGTTTACAACCTAGCTCTACATGCCCACATGGTATGTAGTATTCATAAAAGTTAGATGTTACATGCATACCACGTATCATTCATTTAATTTATTCTGTTTTGTCTCTTTGTGTTAATTTGATTTTTGATGACTTACTCATCAAAAAATTAGTGGTTCATACTCTTGCTCTAAATAATTTAAAAATTAATCAACTACTGCCCTCTCTTAGTTTTTCTCACATTCTCTGTGATAATATACTGTTTTTAATTCCTTCCCAGCACACACTTCCTATTCCGCTTGGATATTTTCATAGGTTCTGTTTACTTCACAGGTTTATCCACACTTTTCCAGACTTAGCCGAAGTATTAAAGAAATGAGCAAAAGCATGTTTATCTGCAGCTTAGTTTTATCCAAAACCAACATTTGGTGTTTTCTCCAAAGAACCTGCATAGACCTGTTTTTTGTAGATTTCTCTCTTTATACTGTGCATCTCTGTGTGTGTGTGTGTGTGTGTGTGTGTATATAGTACAGACAACTACTTGCTTTGTCACTTAAATGTGTAGTTCGTCACTTCTTATCTTGCTATGTCCTCGGATGTATCTAGTTTGTCATTTCTTATCTTTAACAACAAAACTCAGGGAATTCTTTACATCTTGTATTTAACAGTTGAAGTACGAGAATCTTGGTCATAACATCCTTGACAATTGCAAAAGTTATTAAAGTTCACTTTTTCTTGCCTATTATAGCTTCATAAAAGGAAGTTGAAGTGCTTGAGGAACCCTAGGTGTGTGTTCAATATTTTTATTTCTTAATGCTGATTCTTTATTGTTTTATGCATTCAGATGAGGTAAAACAGAAAGTGGAGGAGAAGTTTAATGAGTTAGGAGAAATGTGTGAAAAAGGAGAGCTTGAACCTGAACAAGCCTATGAATTGTTCAAAGACTTTGAGGATAAGATAGTTGCAGAATGCATGGATATAATGGAACGAGAACAACCTCCTGAAGATGTTATTGCTGAACCAGGTGGGAAGGTAGAAACAGATGACCCACCTGGTGATGGACCTGTGTTGAGATGGGAATCTCGAGTTGTTTTTGGTCCTGGAGGTAGTGCATATCACCCGAAAAATAGAAAAGTGAAACTTTCAGTAACTGTGAAAGAGCTGGGCTTCTCGAGGCATGCTTTTCACAGATTGCGAGAAGTGGTTGGAAAAAGGTATCATCCGGGTAAAGATGAGCTCACTATAACCAGTGAAAGGTATGCGGTGAACCATCATCATAACTTAAGCTGAGTCTTAAGGTGACTGTTTGTTGACTTTCAAATCAATATTTTGATTCGGATTCTGTTTTGGGTTCTAGTACATGATGCTAGTTGCCACTTTACCGAATGCATTCTTAAAACTAGATTGCCGTTGAGCGAATAAACTCACAAATCATAAGACCCTGCTACTATATCTGAGCTTTGTCTGCATGTTTGCATGTCAACCACGATGTTGGTGCAGGATCACCTGCTGCTTCATAAGCAGTTATGGCCTGTTTAGGACATCTAATTTAGTGATTCTGAGCATGCATTATATGTGAGTATCAAACAGGCTTCGTACTAGCTATAGATTGCAAGTATTGCATAAACCCATAACCCTCACTTTCATTTATATATCTCGGTATTGAGCTTATTGTTCTAATTACATGAGTATGTATTTCGTGTACATTTCATTTATATATCTCGATATTGTTTGTTGAATTTTGAAAACCTGAGCCGCTTTCTCTCGTCTTAATTCTAGTTAAATTTCTTATGGCATTCATGATCCTGCTAAATCTTACTTTAATTGCCATATTTAATATTCGTTACGATGCTCCATGATGGCGATATCGAAGTCGAAGAGTTTATGAATAAAGGTTTTATCATAGTATATAGTTAAAAAGATGCCACAATGTGAAGTCTTGTATAATCCTTTTTTGTCTTTTGTTGAATGGCTAGGTAGATAGGTTCTTGTTACATTTTACATCAACCAGAATACTAAAGCACAGAATTTCCTTGTTGCTACTAGGTTTGAACACCGGGAGGAGAACAGGAAGGATTGTCTTAGGACTCTCTTAGCATTGATAGAAGATGCAAAGAAAGCTGATAAGTTGGTAGAGGAGGCACGAAAGTCCTATGTCAAGGACAGACTCAAAGCTAATCCACACTTTATGAAGAGGTTACAAGCTAAGTCTGCAAAGTTACAACTGTCTCAGTCACCTGCATGACCGGATCAATCCTTTAAAATGTTGCAAGATAGTTTTTTTTTACCTTCTTGTTTTAGCTGCTGAAGTGTTTGCAGATTTTGGTTCTTTCAGTAACCTTTGAAAGTTTTGATCTCTTTCAGTTACAAAATCTGTAAGCTTGATATTACCCCGGAGCCCCGGAGGAGAATATGTTTATGCCTTGCTAAAATAAAATAAGAGACTCTATTACAAATTTGTGAGACTCATGGAAGGAATTTATTTGTAATGCTCGTTTAAATAATAGGTTGAATGTCTTCTCAGTTTGGTGGTTATTATGCTCTCTCTTCAACCACCTCTGCCAGCATTGATATTCTCTCTCTCTCACACTCACTCTCTTGCACCACCTCTGCCAAGGTTGATCGTTCCTTCAATCTTGAAACAACATTCTACTTTCCCTTTGTAACCCTCTCTTTGGTAAGTTGGAAGAGACTGTAGTTGCATCTTTTATCTCACAGTGACATCTTGGATCTTTCAAAAGCATGAAGGCAAACTACAAAGTATTGTCACCTTCTTTCGGAAAAAAGAAAAGATGAGACTAGATTTTTCCGAACAGAAGGCGAAAAGTACATACAACGTACTACAAAACGAGAGCTGCATGCCGCGGTCCAAACTCCAAAATACTAAACAGTGACCATTCAGCTCAGTCCCAACTGCCACTTAGCAGCGGCTTCGTTGCCGCTGCCTCCCCGAACGTCCGCAGCAGATCCGAGCACTTGATGTCCAGCTCGCACTCCGTCTTCACATCCAGCCCCAGTTCCTCCTCCACGTCGTCTGACGCCGCGATCAGAAGCAGCTCGCAGCCCTCGTAGTTGAGGAAGTCCGGCGGGTCAGCCGGGTGGAACCGCCGCCTTCCGAAAGCCCCTTGGAGGTGCGCTGGGAACGACGCCCTGCGCTTGCTCGGCAAACCTGCGAACCCCCCGCCGCCGCCGCCGCCGCCGCCGCCATCGTTGCCCTGCTCCGGGTTCTTGATCTGGATGAGGTAGGAGGCCTCGCGCTCGATGCTCAGTGACTCCTGCGGCTCGTTCTTGGCGTCGCTCGGCGGGAACTCGAGCTTGTAGACCAGGTGGGTATGGCTCTGCCGACCGGACCGATGGTGCTTCAATATCCGGTAGACGCCCTCTGCCAGCGCCATCGCTCGCGATGTGTGACGCAGGCCGCGAGTCGCCGTCTCGTACTCACCTGCGAGCATTTTGTTGGTGAGGAGGAGAGCGAGTTAGATTCGCATCGGTAGAATATAGTTCAATAGTTCGTACTTCCTTTGAGGGCTTTCTTGATGTCTTCGACCTTCGTCGTCACAAGCTCCACGAAGCCCCAAAAGGGGCGGCTCCTCTGCCTCGGATCGGGCAAGCTCTTCTTCCCCATGACGATCAACCGTAGTAACTGCTGCTCCTCTATGTTCACTTCCTTCGAAATCCATATAAAGGACCAACCCATTAATCTGTGACGATTTCAAGACAGAGATCAGGTTGGGAGAACCAATGGCACGACATACCTGGCTGCCATGGCCGCCTTCGCTCCTGCCATTGCCCTCGGAGCTCGACTTGCCTTTCCCACCTTCACCCTCTTTCTTGCTCTCGTCATCCTCCTCACTAATCTTGCCTTCCTTTCCGGAGTCCGGCGACTGCTTTTCCTCCACCGACCGCTCCCCGGACTCCGGCCGCAGCACGACGTACATCCGCTGGACATCGCCGGGACTGTGAGCTTCCTCCCGGTTAACCTTCGGCCTGCAAAAGAAGAAGATTTCTCCTCTCTCCTATACCCAGCAGAGAAGATTCCATTAATCATCACCACGAAGACCGATCAACTACAGAAAATGACGAGGAGATGGAAGAGACGGCGACCTGGATGTCGACCTTGGGGTCGGGCCTCGTCTTCTCCTCTGAACCCTGTCCCATGATCTTGGCGTCAAGTTTTCCTGCGCCGTCGCGGGCAGGGAGACCACAGTGAGACCTTTATCCATGGCGGTGGAAGCGTCTGGATCGGCTCTCAGGCGGCGACGGGTGGCTGCCGCCGCGGGACCGGGAATCCGGACGTGGAGGAGTGGAGAGAAGGCACGTCCTGACGTCGTTGCGTTACGATCTCGAGGCCCATCAATGGCCGGCCGGGCCGAATTGGTCGATCTGTAATATTAATTCGGGTTTTAGACCGGAGCGCATCCGAACCAAAAGAACAGGACCGCATTCAGACCAAAAGAACAGGGCCGGATGGAAGAGATTATAAATAGTCTCGTTCGACCGCCTCTTAATTCTTAGAACCCTAACCCTAAATCCCAACACCCGTTCTCCGCCTCCGCCGCTGTCGCCTCCGCCGCCGAAATGCCTCCCAAGTTCGATCCTACCCAGGTTGTCGACGTCTTCGTGCGCGTCACCGGCGGCGAGGTCGGCGCGGCCAGCTCTCTTGCCCCGAAGATTGGACCCTTGGGGCTCTCCCCGAAGAAGATCGGAGAAGACATCGCCAAGGAGACGGCCAAGGATTGGAAGGGTCTTCGAGTCACCGTGAAGCTCACCGTCCAGAACCGTCAGGCCAAGGTCACCGTCGTGCCCTCCGCCGCTGCGCTCGTCATCAAGGCCCTCAAGGAGCCCGAGCGCGACCGCAAGAAAACGAAGAACATCAAGCACAGCGGCAACATCGCCCTCGACGACGTCATCGAGATCGCGAGGGTCATGAGTCCGAGATCCATGGCAAAGGATCTTTCCGGCACCATCAAGGAGATCCTGGGCACCTGCGTCTCGGTCGGCTGCACTGTAGACGGGAAGGACCCTAAGGACCTTCAACAGGAGATCTCCGACGGCGACGTTGAGGTCCCGCTTGAGTGAGAATACGCTATATTTATTTTTCGATGTCTTTCTCCATATTGTTGGATGTCCCTTCTGCGTGTAGTTCAGATGTTTAACTTTCGTTTTTTTAAACTGTCAGGTTACATTTGGAAACATTTCAGTAATATTTTCCATCAATATTCATCTTCTAGAAAATAAGACATGATAATGGTTATTTGATACGTATTTTTTTTATGATTTATTAGTACGATGGTTTATTATATCTTAAATTCCAACGTTTTATATATTTTTCTATAAAATCATTATTCATTTGTACTTCTGTTTTTTACATTTCTATGGATCTACTTTTTTGCATATTAGTTGGCTGATTGATTATTTGAGGAAATGAATGTTTAATATATCTAGGTAGAAATGCTGCTTTTGTACTTATTTATGATGCTTTAATGCTTTAATTTTAATTTAAAGATCAAAGAGGAGGTGATATTGTTTATGTTATTCTTGCTCTTGTTCTTCATCAATAGAGAGGATATCATAAATTTGAGTAAAATTTAGTAGATGCAAGTATGGAACATGATCCGCTCGGCTCACTATCAAGTTTGTTTCCATATTGCACTGTATTCTGCATCATGTAACGACGATTTTTACTTGTTAAGTCTCTCTGTCTTCTTCAATGCTATTCAAACACGTGTTTTCGTCTTACAGCATGTTTTCCTTTCTTTTTCGTAATCGTAGTCCAAACTTTTAGAGAATGAATATGCACGAATCTTTAATTTAAAGAGAAGGCATTAAAATTAACCTTATAAAATTAATTTTCAACGTCATCGTTTTTATTCATATTTGATTCAATTGTAAACTGGACTATTCAACTTTTGTGGAGTTTTTGAATGATTAGTGAGTTTGCAAGATACCTTGTATTACTCAATAAGGCAAAAAGGCAATTCACACAAAAATTAGCCGTACAGGCTGCAAAATAGGTAAATGACCCGCTTTACGTATTGAGATACATCGTACGAAACAATCTCGCATCCTACCTTGCTCGACACAGCGACGGGGGACTAGTGATTCGAGTACTAATCACCTGCAAAGCTTATGGTACTGTTGATCCCGAGGATGGATGATTGGTTGCTGCTGCCGCCGGTACGTGTTCTTTGCTCGATGGCCTGACCCATCCTCATGCGGTGACGGCGATCGCGACTGCCTACGAACCCCGTACGGAGACGGCTGCCAGGCGGCCTCCCTCGCGAGGAAACTGATTGCCGCCGCCGGCGCCTGTACGTGTTCTTTGCTCGCTCGACGGCCTGACCCATCCACCTCCACCGTTCATCTTCGCACAATTCCTGCGGACCTCCTGCGGCGACGGGGACCGCGCCTCCATCCGAGTCTCCTGCAGTGATGGCGACGGCAACATCCTACGAACCCCCTTCGGTGGCGTGTGCAGCACAGCGGCCTGAGGCCTGGCAGGGACAGGGCACTGCGCCGCCTTCTTAGGAATGTCACAGCGATTGCACTGAGAGTTTACGATTTTAATTTTCCTGGATTCTCGATCAGTATATTATTCTCATACCCAAAATTTTTCTTAACTCGCCCACCTGTGGAGGCGTGTAGGGGACGACGAGGACCTTCTCCTTCTCGAGCACGTCGGTGAGGATGCCGACGACCTCTTTCATGAGGGGCCTCACCTTGGGGCTCTGGCTGAGGGAGTCGTAGGCGAGGCGGGCGATTCTGAACAGGTGGTCGGCAGTGTACTGGCCGTAGAGCCGCGGGTCGATGATCTGAAACAGCCGGTTGCGGCGGATGAGCAGGGGGCGGGCCCAATCGACGAGGTTGCGGCGTCGGGTGTCCTCAAGGGACCTCCGGCCGAAGAGTAGCTCGAGGAGGACGACGCCGAAGCCGTAAACGTCGCTCTTCACTGTCAGATGGCCTGAGAAGTCACAAGCCCACGTGGATCACTTCAAAATGTATGATTTCAACGGCAGGCATTTGTCGATATGTTTCCCATGTATTATAATATTACTGTTTTCCCCTGAATGCAAGCTTGGAGAACTTTCAGAGAAGATGCTTGTGCTAAGTTTTAGATCATGGCTTACCAGTAAGTATATACTCAGGAGCTGCATAACCATGTGTTCCCACGACCGTGGTTGAAACATGTGTTTGCTCTCCCATCGGCCCCTCCTTTGCAAGCCCGAAGTCCGAAAGCTTCCCATTATACTCCTGCATCACAAAGGATCTTCGAATCACAATTCTGAACGATTCCCCTATTTTCAAAAGAACCGAAAAGTTCCCATCAATTATATGGCAGCTACGTAACTGGAGGACACTAAGAGCTTGCTATCTATCATTCTACATAATCTGAGCCCGAGTTACATAACTAAATATGGTTGTAGGTTCTTGATACCAGCATCTTGCTGGCTACAGTTATGGTCTTTACAAGTTAGGGTAGCTGATACATTCAACCGAGTGTATACATTGTGGAATCTTCTTTGTACTCCATTTCAAAAACAAAAATGGCAAAAGAGAACAAACCGCATCGAGTAAGATGTTTGATGCCTTAAAGTCACGGTAGATGATGGGTCTTTCAGCTCCATGAAGAAAGGCAAGTCCCTTGGCAGCATCTAGAGCTATCTTGAGTCGAATCAACCATGACAAGCCATTGTTCCCTCCTGATAGTAAAATAACATGAGATATTGTTGCATCAGACAAGTCCTTCTCTGGATTCTTGATAACATATCTATAACATTCTTAAAAAGAACATGCATTTAGTTTCTAACTAAAATTATGCTCGATCCTTTAGCCAAAGTTTGGGGAAATAATTTTCCAACAACAGACATGCCAACAGTAAATTTTTACTCAAGAAATAAGCAAAATAAGTTTGCGTTGATGTCATACTTCCGAATAGGTGATTTTCTAGGCTTGCATTGGCCATATGCTCATAAACCAAAAGCCTATGCTCATCCTCGCAGCAGTAGCCAATAAGCTTGACAAGATTGGGATGGCTTAACTTCCCAAGGTAGTTGATCTCTGCCTGACAAACAAGGAAGAAGATGGACCGTGAATCTCCCGGATAGACAATTAAAACTCTTCAAGCAGAGTCCAAAAGGAAATACTATCTACGAGAAGCAAAAGGAGTGATGATTATACCTGCCATTCCTTGTCTCCTTGAAGTCCTTCTCGGTTAAGCATCTTAACAGCAACTTCAGTGTGCTTGAAATCTCGCCTTATGGTCGCATCTATAACACCCTTGTAAACAAGGCCAAAGCCTCCCTCACCGAGAATTAGCTCCGGGTGGAAGTTCGTAGTAGCCTGCCTCAATTCGCCATATGTAAATACCAGGAGTCTGAAGTCTTCCCCATCTTTTGTCGGCATAGGGAAACTAGCAGAGGTCGTTGAACCCTTCTGTTCTTCATCACCTACAGATGCTAAATGATTTTTACCATCAGCTGACGAAAATTTCAATGAATTATTGTCCGCATACCTTGGGAAACAAAATATGGCCAGAGTAAAATGAATTATTATACATCATGAACTATTTCCAGGCATGTTCAACCTACATTCCACCTGATAAAAAACCAGCTATTGTTGCATGTTTATAGGATCGGAAAATTACCAGCCCTAACAAGAGGAAGACATGAAACGCAATTTTGTTTTAAATCTTAATAAAAGTTCTACATCAGCCACATAAACCGCAGTTTTGAGGGTTATCCCATGAGAAACCACATGAATGCGGGATAAAAAGGAATTGCCCGCTTCTTTTCTAGGCGTGAGGAGAGTTCAAATCACCTGAATGCGCTACGGAACGAGTACGCCTCGAGCAAAGGCAGTTCCCCATGGATCGCCCCGGTTCCCTCCTTCTCCCTGCGACCCGAAGAGAGATAGTGAGTGCCTCAGCGCCGAGAGACCATCCCACGCGCCAGCCCCTTCCGCCTTCGACAGACCCCGAACCTCCTCGGAGGCGGAGGTGCGGGCGGACGCAGTGGGGAGGGAAGTCCCGAGGGGATTTGAGCTCTCGGGATCGGGAGGGGGGAAGGGGGCGGGGGTCAACAAGAGGCTGCTCGAGGGGCGGAGGAAGGCGGAGCGGGAAAGGAGAGGAGGAGGAGGAATGCATTATATTTAGAAGCGACGAGGAGAAAGAGTAGGCCGCGGAACCCGAAATAGCTCCGGGTTAACGTATGCCTTTTAGCTACCTGCGTCGTTCGACCATTCTGGGTTTACCTTCATTTTGATTGGTTACCTGCAGGCAATCCAATTGGGCCCCGAGGAGGACATGCAATGACATGGTGGAAAGGGAGGATAGGTATCACGCTGAGTACGTTTTTAAGTCAATAGGCTATCAAATATGTTTTAATTAGCACCATATTTAAGTAAATTAAACGGTTGATTTTGTTATTAACTCTTTACATGAGAGAAAAAAATGTTTAATCCATCGTATTTTGTTATCTTATAGAAGACTTATGATGGGTGTTGGTGCCATGTATAATATTTAATTAGTAACTTTTTAAGTAAAAAATAAATATAATATTACAATAATACTGTCTATAATATTTAGCACGTACGTCTTCTTGGCTGCTTAGAAGGATTTAATATTAGAAATAATAACTTTAAATTTCTCATGCAATAGCGTTAACTTTGTTGTTCTTCAACTATCTGGATGTCAACCACCCCAGAACAACCATGTTTGGTAGCAGCATCAGTATAGGACACTCAATTATGCACTAAGAGAAAAGGATGATCAATTAACTTTTGGTAACAAAGAAAAGATATATAAACTATGTTCCTCTGTACAGTGAAGGGAAGACAGCATAGATGAGATTAGATGAAGATTGAGAAACAAATACTCTAGAAAATTTAATTGTTCTATAAAGCTTGTGCTTGGAGCTCGACAAAACGGTTTAGTGAAGAAGATTAATCAGCATGTTTGGATTTGCGTCTGTGGGGTCTAGGTTTGATAGACTCAGCTTGGCTTGATGATGCTCCATGCTTCATAAACTTTTTCAGAATGCATGCCACAGCCACCTGTGTGCCAATAGCACTGCGGCCTCGTGAGAGGCAAATGATGCCACCAACAAGCAATAGACTATTTGCTATCCACTTCTTCGAAGGACTCGATGCTTTCCTCTGCGATGCATCCACATTATTATCTCTGCTTAAGGGACTTCCTGGTCTCTCTGCAACTTCTTGGATACTTGTCTCCACATTGGCCTCTAGCTCCGGTGGCACCTGAAAGCAAGAACCAAACAAATATCTCTACTTTGGTTAAAACGTTCCTCTCTTCAATGACTTAATCAACTCAACATCCAATTTAAGAAACTTCATCTGGTCAGTCAACCATCATTGTCTCATACTCTTAGCTATAGCCAACAAGGCGGATAATCTCGGCGCAAAACATCTTAGAGCAAATCGTGTTAAATGGCTAAACCTACTAATTGTAGATCTGAATTCTTTACTTCGATGCAATATTTATATAAAAACTCTGGGATTATCAATCAGATACATGCATTTAATACCTGCAGCTCAAGAGACATGAGTTTATGTGATAATGATACGATGGATTTTCATGTGGTAGGAAATAAAAGGAATCACGTGGATATGAACAAATGCCTCTCATTGTCATCTACTGGAAGCAAAATCATCTAAGCATTTATCAAAAAGCAATTATGAAAAAATGATCTCAACTTTTATCAAGCATGTCAATTTATTGAATCACATATTCTAAAGGCCATGCTGGACAAAACGTACACCTGGAAATACTGTTAATTATTTATACCAATAACCTGATGCGATCAATAAGAAACATCCACACAGATGGTTAAATCCCTATCAGGAACTACACTGCTCCAGACTGTTGCAAAATAGCACAGACACACCAAGAATTTGCTGTGCACATATATTTTCCTTGCTTAAATCTACATTTGTGTAGTACTAAATGAAAACTTAAATAGTTAGAATTCAATTGCTCTTTTTCCCCTTGACATCACAGAATTATAAAAAGACTGAAGTTGGCTTAAAAGTTCTAACCTTTTTAATAAGCCTAACAAGAGAAGGGGCAAATGCTGTGCGACCAGGGTATGAGGAATATTCACGTAGTGCTTTGTTCATCTTAGATACATAGCTCCATATTCCCCTAGAAAATGCCAGTTTTGCCATCTCAACATTGAGTCCAGCATCTTCTTGATGAACCATTATTATCTCACAGGCATCCCTATCACGAACTGCAACATGAAGCTTCACTCAGTCAATAATATATGAAAGAACAAGATGAGAGATTAAAAATTGAAAGAAAATAAAATAAATTAAGAATAATAAATTGACAAAGGACTATGCAGTTTAAACTGCCCTTTAAACTTCTCAATCATTTCTATATTTCCACTTGCTCAATTCTTATCTTTTTCAATGATGACGAGAAGACTTAAGCAAAACAACCATCAGTCAGAATGCAAAAACTCGCAACCAAGCTCAGGTCAGAAACATAGCTTGCTGCTTCGGAGTGTGGGAGAGGATGTTCTCCGCATAGTGTTTAATATCAATCGGGCATCTTGTGCTAGACAAAAAGACTCAGACTTGCAAGATTGTCCAATAAAGACTCAACCTAGGACATCATAGAGGAAAATTTTGCATGCTAGCATGGAATGAAGACAGAGGCTATCTATTATTGTGACAGAATGCCTTTTTTTGTTAAATGAGGTTAGTTCCAGTTACATGAGATCAAAGATAATTAAAGTGGCACCATATTTTCCAACAAGATAACAAAAGAGAAAACAACATTGGATGTACCAGATATTCAAGTATACAATGTAATAAATCAGTTGAGCTACTGTTTTTCTGGCACATCACTCAACAATATTTAAGAACACAAGATGATAAGAGAACCTGCTTACCTTGTCTTATACGCCAACCGGACCTAAAGAAACCAACACGTACATATTTTTTCTGTCGTGGAGCTAGAGGATGCTCACAATCCTACAAGGTCATAGCAAAATAAATGTTAGAGGAACAAGCATCTAGGCAACAAATTATAGCCTATTTGTAGAGACAAATCATAACACAGAGTACATGAAAAGGCCTGATGCGAAACTATTTTTGGTCAACTATATACCATAATGACGTTTAATTAAGGAAAGAGGCAAAGTCCAATATCAGATGCCTCTTACTGAACCATTTATTTGAAGTTTATAATTCTTTTAAGTTGTGTCCTGATGGACCTGTTCATTAATGTACGTTCCGGAAATTTTGGTTAACTCAATAAAAATGGCCGTTCAATGAATCAGAAAAGAATATCCATGATCACTATTGAGATTACGAATAAACGTTATAGCTGATTTGTATATTCACAGCATTGTAAGTGATAGTAGTAAGATTGTGAAGCCTTGAAATTCGTGGTGCATCCTCATTGCTCTCATTATTTGACTGCTCAGATGCATTGGCTCCATTCCTTGAAGGATGAAGGATATAAACTACCAATTGAGCATCATGCAAAAATAATAATAAGCATGCATTTATCTTCCAGGTTTAGAAGTCGAGAAATACTTGCTTAGCATTACCTTAATAAGGCAATAGAAGGTTTTGTCTTTTCCTTCCCACACACGCCATACTAATACATATTCTCTTGGAGAAAGGAGAGGAAGCTTCTTTACAGAACGCCCAATTTCTGTTCCACTATTTTCATCAACCTGCAACTGGTCATGCTGGATCAACATCTTGTCCCACTTTTTTCTATACTCATTGTCCATGTAAAAATCTCTCAACATCTCTGTGGAACATTTCTCGAATGTTGTAACACTATGATATTTCAGTGGCCCATCCTGTGGAAACCATGAAATAAAGAGGTCAGATGAACAGCTGCTATGAAGTAGTTCTTGTTCATGAATAAGTACAAGGTTATCTTACAGTGCAGTGTTTTCAAGTTTAGAAATTCAAAGAATTAGCAAGAGAATGAAAAATAGTATAAGATTGAATTTTTAAGACCTGGGATACAAGGAGTCAAATCAAGAAAATAACCATCTGAGGTATAACAGATGCAGTCATCCTCAAACCTCAAATTGAGGAGTGCCTCATGACCTAGGCCAACATTAATTAACAAACATTAAGGCCCTTAAATTGATCTATATTAAGAACATTAAGACGTTGATATGGTGGAAGAGCTTAAGGAAACCTTATTTGCTTGAGAGAACCAGTAAAATCAAGGGAAATAAAGTTTCATAAAAGCCACTGTGTTCTGCAGTCCCTTCAATACCACCGAGCATCGACATTTATATAATGCACAAAAAATAATTGAATTATAAACCAAAGCTGGTCAAGAATGCAGAGAAAAGAATTTTTTGAATTACAGGGAAATATATTATGGCTAGAACCTAATAGCAATTCATATGAAAGATCATGAAATGCAGCTTTCAAAAAAAAATTATTGTAACGTAAAAAAAAAAATTTGAATCAAACTAAAAACTTGTAAAGGATTAAAAAAATAATATTTTCCATTAAATGGAGATATATTCTGTTTAGAATTTGACAATTTATGTGAAAATATATCATGACAAAAAGCGCTGAAGAAGAATATCCAATCAACACTTTATGCGTGAGTAAAAGCCCAAGTAAGCTACTCATCTTAAAATTAAAAAGAAAGGATGGTACACAGTGATACTATGAAGCATGCATAAGAACTATGTTCCTATGCTAATGTCTTAGAGGCTCTAAAGTCATACAAAAATAAATCAATGATATTCCAATATCTAAAAAAAGTGCGACGCACTGGTATTTCATTTCGGTGACCGAACTTGTGAAAGACCGGACACTCGAAATCAATAGACTATTAACAATAATCTATTTCAAAAGCTTCAAAAGGATGCACGTTACTGCAAAATTAATTAAACTAGCATACTTTAGGTCTGAAGCACTTTGCTTTATAGGACACAAGATCAGCACTTTTATCGATCACATGTTCCCATCCATCCTCTCCTTCGAGTTTCCCCTCCAAGCTAATCATCAAGTTTCTCAAATCAGCATCCGATATGAGCTCGGACACCCTGCAGCCGAAACCCACACAAAAATCATACAACAGCCCAAGAAAAAAAAACTAACATTAAATTGCAACAAAATCACGAGAACGAGGCATCCAGGCGAACCCCGAGGAGGAGCCTCCTTCCGAACTTGTCGTCGTGGCCGAGGCCAAGACCGGCGATATCCCCGAAGCTCCGGGCGAGCGCAGGCGCAGGCGCCGGCGGGAGAGGAAGAACCGAAGGAGTTTCCACGAGAGGAGGAGGAGCACGGCGACGACCGTCGCCCAACCGCCGCCGGCCCTTTCCCGCCAGAAATCATCCGAATCGAGCGCCGCCCCAGTCAAATCGGATGGCAGGATTCCGGAATCGGCCATGTAAACACTCCTGACGGATCGAAGAGCAGAGAGAGGCGAGGCGGTGAATTCAATACCTTGCTTCACATCCGGGTGAAGAAGCGAATTCCTTCTCTCTTTTTTTTCCTCGCTTCTTTCTGGGTTTTATAATTATTGACCGTAGACCTAAAATATAATTTCTGCTATTTAAAAAAAATGAATATTTCAGAATTTTTAAGGGAAAAAAAGGGGCCATGTGAGTGAAAGAGAAGTAATTTTAATCTCCTAAAAAAAGGAATTATTTTAAAAGTAAAATTAATATGTACGGGCTAATTAGAAAAGAACGGTAGCCAGATGTGCCACGCAGGAGTTATATATATATATATCCCAAAATTATTAGAATACTCGAGAATCCCAACCCAACTCAATCCCAAAATTATAATAATCCCATTTACCTTGTAAAATTCGAATCGTACCAACAAAATTTCTGTTGCATATTCATGAGAAATATTACAGAAAATTGTATTAGCTATAAATTGTAGAAAGTAAAATAATTACATATTTGTGGCGCATATCGAGTAATTTAATTTATTTGATAAATATATAATAATTTTTTTCCGCTAAAAGATTAAAAATATATATACATAATTTTTGATGTCCTCTATTGATGGTTGAATTTTATAAAGAAGATAAGATCTTACATGGCATGCCTATTTTGGTCTTTACCGTTCCTTTTATTTATTTAGTTAGTTGTTTATTTATAGTGATGGACACAGATGGGAAAAGGAAGGCCGCTAAATTTATTATTATTGTTGTAGTAGCAGTTGTTTATTATTATTGATTTCATCGACATTTAGTCAATTAAAATTCACGTGTTATTGGAATATTTATAAATTTGAGAAGCTAAATTTAAGGTTAGAAGAAAAAGAAAAGAACAATTTTTTGAGTACAGGCGGCCTATCAAAAAAAAAAATAATTAACCTTCTTATGGATAAGGGACAAGTGTACCTAAAATTATTTCATCTTTTTGGACCAATAAAAAAAATAATCTTGAGATGAAAATGATGCTTTGTTTACCTTTCTTCTGCAACTCTTTACCGGTTCGCTCTCTCTCTTTCTATGGATAAGGGGGTCGGGGTTAGCTAATTATTATGCCAAATTTTTGCTTTCATTTTTTTGCCTAAAGATTCAATCATGCAGGCAATATATATATTTGGTGGTACTAATTTTTGTCATTTTGTAATAGATTGAACAGATCGGATGAGTTATGTAGAAAACAACAACAATAATAGTTGATCAAATCCTAATCTTCACAGGCATTGTGATTTGTTATGTAGAAGAAACATGGAGAATTTTTTGGTTTCATCTTTATAACAAAATAGCATGTTATTTATACACAGATAATTTTATAACTGTTGAAGTGTTAGAGTAATTGAATATACTTCCTATCATCGGCACAAAATCTGGTTGCAAGTAGAAGCGTAGTTTGGCACAAAAGCAATGCCATTCTATCATTATTAGATCATTGTCGATATACATTTACATCAAAATGATAAATTTACAGCTTACAGATATCAAGGGAGGACAAAAAACAACCTGTGTAGCTTTACAAGGGAGGATATAGATATCAAGTATTTTTCTCTAGAACGGACAAGGCAGGAGTCAGATAGTTATTTGCTTTGTCAGGCAAATGTGCCACCTGCAGAAGTGAAACAGTTCATGAGTTGAAAAGCAAATCTTATCGCCATACATGTTGGGCTGTTAAAGTGAAAACCTGACTTGAAAACTAATTTTTCTTATAAAATCATTAAGGTCGAAGAAGGTTTTCAAGTTGCAAAGTAGACTTTATCATCAGATTGTTAGGGTTTAAACAGATTGATTGTTACCAGCTCATAAAGCTCATTCCCTTTCTCCGCGACATACTCGTAGCACACCTGGATCGACCAAAATTAAACTGATGATTTAAGCCTCTCGTCCAGGAGAAAAATAATAATAATAATTTTTTCAAGAACAACGTAAGATGAGTCTCACATCAAAGCTCTTGTTTCTTGCTGTTGAATCATGCAATGCCTTCACACATATATCTGCAACATCAGCACAGCTGATACCCTGTAGCAAAACTCGGTGTAAGCGAATGCATACAACAAGAACATTATCAAGCCTTTAGTCTAATGGCATTTTTGGACTCACTTGAGAAATCCTGTTGCCTTGATCAAAGATCAGTGCACGCTGCCCACCAGGTTCTTCCTGGAAAGCAAGATTTACAATTAGCTAGGATCAATTTGTAATTTATAGCTAATCAAGGGCATCTCACGTACTAAAACCCATAAAACTTGTATCTTCACAGAAGATGATCTGAACTAATCAAATCAATAGCTCATACTTAGATCTTGAATGCCAAGAACAATAATGAAAACAAAGATATCAGCTATTGATGGGTTTACCTTCAGAGGACCAGGGCGAATGATTGTATACCCAAGGCCTGATCTTCTTAAAGCATCCTCACCAGCCTGAAATAGGAAGGAATTGAGAATGCCTTGTTGACCTTATGGTTAGTAGCAAATGATGGCACATTACATAGTAGAAAATTATACCTTTTTAGCTTTAAGAACTTGATCCCTCCTGTTCGATTCAATTCCAGATCCCGTGCATGAAACTAATATAAAGTCGGTTTCATTGCCAGTCTGCAGAAATCAAGAGTGACCAGGAATCAAAATTCAGCAACTTTTTTATCGCTTTCATATAGTCGTTTCTAAGGACTACAAAGAAATTAATAAGGTTATGATTTCAAGCCAAAAAAAAAAAAGATCAACTATGGAACATCTGGGTCGTTGCTCATTTTCCTATTCGAAACATTTTAGCGCCTGAGTAGAACAGAGAGTTGATATGATGTAAGATGCGCATAATTAAAAAACCTATAAATCTCAGAAATCTGTCATGGATAAACAATTACAGAGTCCTGTACTTCATTAAATGCTCCCAGTAACTTTAATATATAGAATGCGGAAAGTGCTAATGATGCACTTAAAGGGCAACAGTGATAGAGCTGTATAACTTTGATTTTTCAATCCATAGGATGCAGATACTTTCACTTTTGCTAAAAAGCATTTCAAGAGAGTACTGATTTGATCAATTGATATGGAAACTCACAGGCAAAGCTTTTATATATTCCATTATCAAGTTGAAGCTCCTGGGGTCCCTCTTGTCTGTTCCAGGTGTTTCAACAAGTCTCTGCAGGAATCAGTATTATAAAGCTGTCATTAAAATGATTATATATGCATCACTTTATTAAGTTAAATTAAATGATAACCTGTCTTCTTGGTTCAAACCGGATTGTCAATGTATGCACAAGGAAAGGGTCAAGTGGAGGATCATCAGGTTTCACTGGACGGAAAGATGAAAATGGTACTCTGACCTGTAAAATGTGTGACGGCCAACTAATGTAAGAGTGTAAAAACAAGAATTACATAAAAGATGAAGAGTTAAAGTAGTCCTGACCCTGCAGAAGCCCACTTTTGTGTTTATTCGAGCAAAATACAATTTGCTTTGAGAAGTATCGGCCAGTGGGCCAGCCTCAAGTATCAATATATATGACTTGCCATTTCCACCAACAGATAAAAGCAAACCATCGTATCTGACCATGTTTCGTGTTACACTCTTAGATACAAGCGCATCAAGCTGAACTCGTCAATGTGAAAAAGATACAAGGAGACATGTATGGCACCTGTCTAGAGTTGAGCCCAATGGAAGAGAGAGCTTCTTTGAAAGTTCTACATAGCCACCTCTAGTGAAAACATATCCTGCAGAAGAAGAGGTATCAGCGAAGATTCTGAGGTGTGAGGACTCTTCACGCCATTCTATGCATTGCAGTAACTGTATGTAGTGTCATTGGGTTATTCATATTCGGGTACTATCCTCATTTGTACATTTAATTTTATGCTCTTAAAAACAAAAGGAACTGAAAATGATATTCTCAGAACAAAATATATACAAATACAAGCATTACCAGAAAATACAGCATCACCGGTCTCTGTAAATTCAAATTTTGCCTCCATTCCTCCATCATATTTGGCAGTAACTACATCCTGAAAATAGGTTCCCTTGCGGACTTCCCAACCTTTCAGCGATTCAGCAGATTTAAACTTAGCGAGTAAGAGTTTGCTCTTGCTGCTCTTACCAGCTCTTAGCTGTGCTAGGTGATTGTTATAATCCTGAAAATAGGAAAAGAATTTCAACCACCTATTTTTCTCTTCTTCTCACAATCTATGAATATAGGCAGCAAAGCTACTAAGTTGAGACGAGAGAGAAAACTAAAGGCGATCCGAGAGAAAAAGCACCTGAAATGCTTTAGAGACATTGCAAACTCCTAGGTAATCAACTCTGTTCAGGTCCCCAGTAATTGCAGAACGTGCAGTTGCACAGTAGATAATTTTGTTGCAACCTTGGACAGCATTTCTCAGCGATGAAGGTTCACCAACATCACCAATCACTATGGATACCGATCTTGGAAGCATATCTAACACTTCTGGATCATCTTTTCTTACTAATGCCTAATTCATCATAGCTCAAAGAAGTAAGAGTCTCTCTTTCTTATTTCATCATTACTTAATAACCTTTTATAGATAAAAAAGCACATATGGAAAAAAAGAATATATAACACATCTCACTGGTGCTTATTTAATATTGAAAGTATGTTTGCAAGTCTATGCACAAAGGCACTAGCAATAAGTAAACTCAAGTATTTTTGCAAGTCATGTTCAATCTACGATATCTATTATAATGTTTTCACTGAATTACTATCAATTATAAGTTCCGTCGACTTTTTGCAACTTTGCAAATATCCTCTTCAGGCTTTTCTAGTCCTTCTACCTGTCCTGTTCAAACAAAGTAGGAGATATTGTAGAAATACATTATTTTGAAGTTTATGGCCCATGGTAGGAAGATATGAATGCTTATTATTCTTGGAAAGGCATGTATTCCTCCTAATGCTCACACTACTGATTCAACTAAAAGAATGGCTCAAGTTACTTGCCGAATTAAATAATTAGCTATATTAGCTTTGACATCTTACTCGAGCGAATTATGCACATGAATTGTCCGCACCTTGACCTTGTAGCCACGGAGCATGAGTTTGCGGACGACGATCCGACCGATGCGGCTGGTGGCGCCGACGACGAGCACGGTGGTGTCTTGGGCCTCGGGGATGGTGTACTCGCACATGGGCCCGCGGATGAGCAGGAGGTCCTCCTCGTCGTCCGTGCGGGAGCGCGAAATCTGGCCAAGCCCCGAGAACTTACGCCATACCTCGTCGAACATCTGCCGCGACCGCCGGCCAAGGCCCACGGGGTTGACGTCGTCGAGTGTCACGCCTTCCTTCTTCCGCGCCCCCTTCTTGGTCTCCCAGGTGGTCGACCTCTCGGGCTTGGCGTCCTCATCGCCGCCGAGCTCGCTCCGGGGAGGGCTCGGGAGCGGCAGGCGAGTGGAGGGCTTGAAACGGAGGTGGGGGAGGGGGATTCCGGCGAGGCTGGAGGAGGCGGACCGGAGGCTGGGGTCGTGGTGGTAGATTTGGCGGAGGGCCATTCCTGGCTCGAGAGGGAGAGGGAGAGGGAGAGGAGACGAAAGCGCATGTCGTAAAATGGGATCGGAATTTTACGGCAGCCACAAATATTTGTGTGGGTGGAGTCGGGCAGGAGTCAGGAGGAGGGAGATAAGACGTGGCTGCTGCGAGTTCACCTACTGGATTATGGCGCGCGCTCGCGCCATCTTTCTTCTTCGCTCACATAACAATAACATGCATCATGCTTGTTCTCTAGTTATGCAGTGGGACCCAAATTTACTCGTAGATGGATAGCATTTTACAAGTGTGTTTTTTGTGGGGTTTATAAATACCAGTAAAAATATATCGCTTTCTCAATTATCTCCACCATGATTAATAAATGCTTTATTTTTAATATATAATTACCAAATCACAATAAAAATAAAAATATTAAGAACCTCATTGCTCTCACTTTATACAAAATATAGGTCTCTCTGATTAGTAATTGAACTTTATACCGAAGAATTATTAAGTTTTGAGTTTAAAATTCATAGTACACTTTATACAAAATATAAATTCCGATTAGTAATTGAATTTTATACCGGAGAATTATGAGGTTTTGAGTTTAAAATTCATTAAGTTGTAAAAAAAGCTAGTAGCTCTCTCTTAAAGTTGGACTTTAATAAGGAAAAATTTTATCCACTTTTACAACTTAACTTATTATAATCATGAAAGTGTGGCACTAATGATTAACCATAATTCATTTTATAACCTTTTAAATTAGTCAAGAGAAAAAATAGTAGGTGCACAATTTTACCATGTAATAATGTGTTGTGAATCAATGAAGTACACTAACTGCAAGCTTGTGGAATTAAATTGATCAGATGAATTGAATGGCAAAACATCAACTCTTCGGAAATGGACAAATAGCTTTTTTCTGCTTATTTTTCATTTTCCAAGTAGCAATACATTCTACAAAATGGACGGGGCCAAACAAGCACAAGGGCCGCCCAAACCCCATTCCTCCCTAACCCCATCAGCCACAACTAAACACATCACTGATCACTAGAAGGAAAATAAAGCTAAATTTAGAACTTAGAACCCAGGAATGATGAATTAGAAACATCTATGATACAAACACCACCCACGGACGGTGTTACTGCTGATCGAATGATATAAAATGGAGCCACCGATGATAATTTAGTACGTCGGCAAGATATCGTTAGCGCCGCACGTTGGACGGTTGTGGAACGGAGACGGCAGCTGGGAAATCTGCTTTCTATCAATTAGATCGTGTCATTACCCACTGATTCATTTAAAACCTTATTCGGGCTTGTTAAACCGCCGCTGGCTGCAAAAACTTATACGGCACGGGATTCAAGGAATGGAATCTCCAGTCAATCCTTGGCTAACAAAAACTTCTATGTACAGTTTGTTAGCCGGTGCTCGCAGCAACTTCGGCCGTGCGCTGTCTCATCATCTCCATCACTGCAGCCCTACGCCGTGAATCAGATTGCTGCTGCAACCTTCTCTGGTGTTCCTTCAGGTCTCTGGAAACGAGAAAAATTACACAAGCAAACAAAAAGCAGGGTCAGGTTATCATGCTGGCAGACATACATATAGATAGAGAAAACGAAAAAATGTAGGAAGTAAAATAAAGCACCTGCAACGTGGTACGCTACACTCTGATTCTTTGCAACCACGGGAATGGACATGGAGAAGATACCACATCTTCTTACACAGAACGCAACCTCCTGAAGCACGTATTCTGCACTGGAAACCATGACGGAAAAGACCCTTGACTTTACGGCAGTTGGGATATTGGCACTGAGGAGACCGACATTGTGAAGCATGGACCAAAAGATCCAGCATTTTCCGAAGCTGCAAAATAAAAGCAATTGAGTCACCGGGTGATATAGCATTTACCTAATCAGTATAACTAGGTAGACCGCCGCAAACAATGCAAGTACCAATGTTGCATAGCGCAAGTCACAAATCCATTCATTTTTAAGTAAAAGAACCACAATCTGTAGGTTAAGAGAAAATTGCAGGAACCACTTTCAATTGTCATGGAATTATAAGCATCAACAGCATAATCCACTTTGGGGAAAAATGGACGGCAACAAATCATGTTTGGATCATGTTAATTGGAGAGTAGTGACATTAAAGGACAATGGGAGGCTTGGTGTTCCTGAAATCAAGAAGCATAATCATGTAGAACTAGGCTCGTAGCACAGATATGAAAGCTAATTTTGACTAATGCATCTCCGTGCTCAAGAGTGGTACGATGGATATATTTTAGAAGGAAGCAATGATACTGAGAGCATAGCACCCTAGGTTGGACTCCTACTTGGAGAACAATCTATAAGTTGAGAAATTTTCATCTTTAGTTTGGAATATGAGGTTGGCCAAGGGGACAAGACTCGTTTCTGGTTGGAGCTTTGGCATAAGTATAAAATCATGGCATAAGCCCATCCAAAAATGTATCCCAGGCAGCTGTTTGGACATCAACTCAATTCCAGGGGTGATCCATCATGTTGAACGAAGAGGTTTCAGAAAATGCAGCCACATGCGTAATAAATACTTGAAGGAGAGTACAATTGGTCAGGGATCGAAGGTAAACATATGGAGGTTGTCTTCAAACGGCTTTTTTTCTGTAGTCTAGGTACAATCTGATCCATGACAAAGGGGTCAAAGATGAGCAGGAAAAATTCATTTGGAGCAGCATGCCAATGAAGATGAGGGTCTTCAATTGGCAGTTAAAAAAGGACAAGCTACACACAAAAATAAGGCTCCACCTACAAAGGAGTACAGGCAGAAGAAACTTGTGTTTTATGTGTGCAGGAAATGAAATCAAGAGATCACTTGTTTTTCAATTGCAGCTTCACCTGTACAGGATGGGAGAATTCTTATATTCTGCCAATATGCAGCCATTCAGCATTGATTATCTGCCATGGTCGGCTGAGGATATCAATAGGGTGAAGTTCCACAAGTTCAAGAAATACCATATTTTTTATGTATTTGATTCTCTTCTTGTCTTTTTCTATTCTTTCCTATCTCTCTGCTGTTTGATTTTCTTCTTCAATTTTCTTTCGTTCAGAATGTACATTTTATCGTTTCAAAATGGTGAAATGAATGCGAGTTTTTATTTTAAAAAAAGCAACATAATCCAATAGAAGAGTGACAGGACTAACAAAATCTATTCACTAAGTGGTTTAGGATTTAAGGTTTAGGTTTGAAAGAGTTAAACATACTCGTGATACCCAAACAATCTTGTCAATCTTGATAGGCACATTACATTCTGTCGAAAAGTCAAGCCTATAAAGAGAAAAGATGTAGGCTTTGATGTCTTAGACAATAAATGGAAAAGGAAATTGATTATAGAACATCTCTTGAGTATTGAACCCACAACCTCCCTTGCATTGTTTATCAAAAATGATTTTAGCTAAGTTAGGTCCCTTCCTCAAGTTAAAATTGCATTGACAACTACTTTTCAGCAGGGCTTAGTATGTCAAATATAAGATGCCCGATAAACAATTGTTTCTCTTGTAGATGTCTTTCAAGGAGTAACTTCCATGATTCATATGGATAACATAAAAGAATATGCAACTTATAAGAAAAGATAGTGAGACTGAAATTAATCGAAGTTCTTCATTGTTGGAATTTCCACTATCAGTTTTGACATGATGCCAAATCTCATAACTATGTCAAAAATCTGGTCACAAGAAAACGATAAAAAAATAACCAAAGAAATATCATGACAAAAAAAAATGCAACAAAATAATTTCACCAGAAGGGTTGTAATCCCCCCACCCCAAAAAAAATGTCAGAATTTATATGATAATATGTTAAAGGAAGTGATATATAATGGAGTGAACATTTTGATGAGAATTACCTGTAAGACTCGTTTTGCCCTAGCTTCTTTGTTTTGTGCATCACGCTCAGCATTTGATGGATGATTTGTTAACGAATGAGGATGATCAATGCCACCTTTTTGATAACAAGCATTGCATATATCAAAATCAGGACAAGTTTCACAACGCCAGCCCTGGCCAGTTTCAATATCATGATGGCAAACGTTGCATGTAGTTACAAATGCAGGTGCAGTGGGATTATGTAGGTGATATAAGACCATCATTGATGAATGCTTTGCACGGCGTAAAGTATCATATTGATAGTGGTTTCCTTGACAAAGACTCAAAAATGCCTGCCGTGTGTCAAAAAATTCACTTTCTAGGATTTCATCTTTGTCCTTTGTATCCTGAGTGACATCATTAATTTCGACCTGCAGGGCATTGCATGCGTTATTGATCGAATTTTGTGAAATAAAAATTTTATAAAAAAAGAAGGAACATTCATAATCACACCAACTCATCTGTAAATAAAGCATACATGTATTTATTGAGGAATGCACATATGTCGGCATGCAATGAGAAAAGATTTGAAAATGAGGAATGAGTTTTCTGTTAAGGAAACTCACTGGATATAGCTTGTGCTTATCCCTACTATTTGTAGGATGCCTATCCCTCTCATCGATTTTTTGTTCTGCACTATAACACCTGCATGCCAATAGAAACCAGTCCTTTAAAAGATGAATGTGCCAAATACAAATATGCACTAGTTTTGCTGCATTAGGACCTCAATGCTCATTACCAATAATTCTGCACCTAGGATGTAGTCAACAGGGAACTAACTAAATGCACTATTAATTGCCTACTCCACAAAGCAAAACTCAAAACAAACATGTAAAGAAAAGTTAGAAGTAAATAGAAGAGATCAAATATCAAAGAAGAATTCCGTCTCCAACCTTTCTTTCTAATACCAATTAGACAACCATATACTGTACGACTCCGAAAAAGAAGAATCACAACCCATACCTTTGACCTTTAACAGCCAGAAAAAGAACCAAATGACCTAGCAAGAGAGTGCTAATTCAACATTAGCCTAGACTCAAGAAGATTCCTACCTAGTTTAGCAGATGCAGTTTCAGTTGAAATCTGGAACTGAGCCAGATGTCAACATAAACTAAGCTGTTCCAAGAGCTAACTGGAGACAGAGAAAAGATAGGACAAGAAAATAAATGGAACGATAATCTGTACAAAGAATCTCCTACATCCTCTTCAAAATCAAAGTCTCCTGTATTACTAGAAATTATTTAATTAAAAAATCAATATGTGCATTGAGCAAGCACATATACTAAAAAGAGAAAAAGAGTACTCCTGTGAATAGGTACAAACCTAGCTGAACAATGCAATCCCTTGAGGATCTGATAGTTTTCAAAACAAATATTTTAATCTGAAATTTTCTTTTCTGTTCTAAATATTTGATGAAAATAATGATGATCAGAAGAAATTGTGATAATGGAAATAACCACTCAGCCCCTCAATTGTTCCCGTCAATCTTAACTAAGAACGTAGTTATATAAATGTTTTCTTTGATTCTGATGATAGGGTAGTACTTGAACATTTAAGGCGCTGCAATGCTAAAATGATACTTACTTGTCACAAAGCTCAAAGTTCTTGCACTGATTACAAACCCATCGCGTCCCAGAGACCATAAGAATGCAACAATGAGTGCAAGAATGCTGCAGATGGACCATTATAAAGTCTTCCTTCATCGGACAAATTGTTTCACCAAGCTGTAAAAAATATACATGCAAGGTTGAGATGACAGTCCTTGAGTAGAAGTTTGAAAAATAGCCAGGTATTTAAAAATAAGCAAAATTCCTCATCAGTTTGACACCTCCAGTTAAAATAATTTCCATGGACTAGAAAGCTCATAATTGAGGATGGTGATGTGAAGATAAAATTCTCAGTTGGAAATAATGACAAGTAAAAAAAAAGAGTAATACTTTTTGCATCAACAGAGCATCCTTAGAGGTGTTTCCAGAAAGATCAGCTTGACCAGCAGCTTTTAAAGCTCTTTTTGTTAGAGTCTTTTTGGTTTTCCCTTTCTTCAGTTGTTTCCTACAATCCTCCTCTTGGCGAAGTTGGTTAATCATATCCTCAGCTGCGCCAGGCCAATAATCTCCATCAAAATATGGCAAACGTGCTGCAGTTATTTTAGCCTTACACTCCCCCATCGTTACAAAGAAATGATCGTATAAGTTAGTCAACTCGACAACAATATTCTCCTTGGAAGCTTTTCGAAGCATAGATAAGTACCTAATCCAGGTATAAATAAACAAATAAATAATGCATTGCAGAAAATAATAATAGCAAAGAAAAATTGACTACAATTCCTTCAAGCTTTACCACTCCCTAAGCTTGTCAGATTTTGGTGTCTTCTGAATCTCAGGATGGCAATATAGTATATAGTCTTCACCCTTCAAAGGAGGGCAGGCCCAGATGTAACAGCTGGTGAAACCTCGTTTTTTGCAGTATTCAAGATATCCAATCTGGAACAGTAAATTAAAACATGTTACAACTCAAGAATAAATTGAAACAAGAGGAACATAGACACTATCGTTATTCCCTTTGATAGTGAAAAACATGCCATAAAAGACACTTCATTTCTTTCATTCAATCCAAAATCACATATAAAAAAGAACTCATTCTCAAATCTATTTAAATGGAGTCTGAGCAGCAGTAGTAACAATCAAATTAATGCCAGTACAAATCAATATGTAATCGTAAGAAAACTAGTAGTACCAATATAATAATAATATATTATACTAGTGCATATTTTATAATATTTTAACATCAAATTAAAAAAATATCAGTAATTATTAATTGTTAATTACTTATTTGAACAATAAATCAATTATTTAAATTCATAATGTAATTATTTATATTAATAAAATATGTTAAATTCAGATTAGAAAATAAAAGAATACTAAAAGTGAATTACCAGAATTTCGTGATAAACAAAAGTACGTAAGGCCTCTCCAGATACTGTTTTGATCTCAGGCCTGAAGTACTTGACAGAGTCTAAATACGAAAGATAGACACGCCGCTGGTTGGGCAAAGAGCATTCTGAACCAAATTCTTGAACATACATCCCAAAAAGGCACACTTCTACCCCTTCTATTTTCTGGAACAAAAGTACAGCCTGGAAAAAAACACAAGTTAATTCAGAATATCTAAGTTTCCTTGTAGGCTTGATATACAGCTTGGTATTTCATTGAGAGTATGGTTGATCTTTCTTCGACAAAGAAAAATGAGGCCATATGTTTTCAGTTGTTTATTTAGTAAGATAGCTTTTGCACCTTGGACTTGTATGGAAACTCTTTAGGGTAATTTTCCTCCTGAAATATCTCCAGAAATCGCTGCTTAACTTCCAATTTTTTGTCAACAGATGATACGACTCTAACTACAAGACCTTCAGCCCCTGGCACCTGAAATATGAGAAAAAAATAATAATTTAGATTTTTAAACCATGTTTTAAAATCTCAAATGGTAAACCACCACAGATACTTGTCAAAGGACTGATAACAACCAGTAGATACTTTCTGATACACCACTTCTGTACTGATTTCCATACGCCTAGATTTTGACTATATAAGGAACAATAATTTACTACCTTCAATTAAAAAGAAAATAATGGAAGCATTAAGAAATATACAAATTTTACCAATGATAAAAGAAATATTTTTGACATAATTGATGAAACACCCAAAGTTCAAAGTGTAAATATGTATCCACATAAGAATGAATGTACTCGGCAGTTGAGAAACAGCATCTATACAAAATGGTGTGGCAGAGATGATAGATGGTCATGTGGGATAAATAGTAAAGTCAATAAGAAAATTCGTTATTCATGAACAACTAGGAGTAGCTCCAATAAGAATATGATTGTGTCCTTGCTTATATTTAGTGGCTCGTGATTTGGTAGGATATACAGTTATATCAAAAAGGCAACATTAACATAATCAATGCAGAAAGATGGAGGCAAAGGATTAGTGTCAATGCTGGTGGCAGAAAGGTAAGCGTATAGGATCCCTTCCCTGCAAAAATATTGCATAAAAGCATGGGTAGAAATATTTCAAGTTTTTAACATTTTCTAATTTGATAAAGGTATATATTGCTAACTAGTACTCTTACTTTTTTATATATGATTTCTATATTGTCCATATTTTTTTCAGAAGTTATTGAATATTTTAAAATATTTGAATGAAGGTAGCTGTTGAGCTTTAAAAAAATAAATAATAGATATATGTTTAGGATCGTTTGACATTCGGAAGAAATTGTAAAAATATTATTAAAAAATCCATATTTATCATTCATAAATTTTAAAGCATGGTTTCCCGTATTTTGAAATATGCATGAGCCCCCTAGGCTCAGCCACAACAGTGTCAGCGCACAACTGATAACTATGGTTCCCATAACAATTTTGACCTCACTTCAAAAGTCAGATCAAACAACAATTTCTAGAACTAAAAGAATGAAAAAGGAAAACCGATATCCCACTCACCTCATCAATTTTTTTCCCAAAATGTCTGGCTCTATCTTGCTTCTCTTGCTTAAGTCGTTTAAAAAGACGTTGTTCTATGTGATCACTAAGGATAGTTCTTGGCAAATCCTTTGCACCAAGAACAGCACTCTGAGGTAAGGGCTTGCGTTCACCTCTTTCTATCTCCTCGACGAAGCAATTAGGGCACGTGTATTCAGCTTCTCCATCATTTCTTCGACCATTAAAAAGAGCACATATTTGATGTTGCCAAGTTTCACATTTATCACATTGCACCCACTACAACAGAACATGGATGGCATTAAAACATTTAATCAGAAGTAGGCTATAAAACTCTAAAGAAAAAGAAAAGGGAAACAAAAGGTCAAAAAGAAAGCTACCCATTCTTCAGTTTCCTCATCATTTCTCTTCTTGTCAAGCTTTGCCTTTGGGAATGTAGATCCTTCAGCTTCTATAGTGTCACCTCTAGCCTCATTATAGCAAGGGACACAAAAGTAGTGACGGGTTTCACCACTACCAACTGTATAATAAAGTGCATTTCGCTTAATTCGAGCCCCACAAGGAGAACAATATATTGGAGGGGGTTCAAAAGTAAGCTTTTCCACTGCACAAAGTTGGCATGAGTTCTCAGTCATTGAACGTTCCATCGCTTGATTCTTCTCAGCTTTAGCCTTACTCTGTTTAAAAGGAGGTATTACTAATTAGGTCAATCTGATTGAAAAAGTATGAACAGTAACAAATCTGACATGTTTGATAATTGCTCAGTTTACATTCTATAATGACTTACTCTGTTTAAAAGGAAGTATTACTAATTAGGTCCATCTGATTGAACTAGTATGAACAGTAACAAATCTGACATGTTTGATAATTGCTCAGTTTACATTCTACAATGACTAGTCAAAGCATCTTCCCATTAAAAACATCCCGTGAAAATATCATGATGAATACAATTCAACCTGATACTTCTAAACACATTATATCAGTTGTTCCAACATTGCCTTTTCACCTTGTAATAAAAAAGATCCAATACACAAGACAGATATTAGGTACGTATCTTTAAGGAACCCCCACAACTAACAGTCAAATTATGTCTGAAGCTCTAGTCAGAAGAACAAAATTTTATTGATTGTTTGTAGATCGTTTTGAAGTTACCACAATTGATCAATAAAGCCCTTGTGATGCATTAAAAGCAAAGAAGTAATGAGCATATGAACCAACAAGCAAAACTATAAACCATAGTTGCAAAACAGGTACGAAGGCTACATATCAATTGGTACTCAGGCAGTCCAAGCAAACAACAAGAAATAGGTAATAATGTTGAGTAAAATTGGCATACTGTTTTCTCAGCAATGACATGAATTTAAGATCTTGATATTGGCAGGAGACATGAAGGTGAAACCAACAGAATCCCATAAGGAAATCAAAGATTATTTAGAATGGAGGGCAGGTGTTCATAGCATAATGACTCCAGCAATAACAGCATATACTACTTATGAGTGACTAAAATCACTTCAGAACTTTACTAAAATGAATTAGAATTAGGTACTGAGTCATTCGCATTGGACTGCTTAGTTACACTCTTGCATAAGTAATACACAATGAATCTCACCAAGCTCCAAACGCTGGGCAATATTAGTTTACTGGTATTGGGAAGGGACAAATGGCCTAATAATAGGCAGTTTAGGTTCTGGAAATATGATGAACCAATGAATCACAGGCACGAAAGGATAAGTCAGAGATGAATTGTCCCACCAAGGCTCCTCGCATAGAAAAGTTAACAGGCAAACATTGTAATGAAACAGAGGGGGAGAGAGAAGAAGTGACGACACTGGCTTCAAGGGATATTGATCCCCTTGTGGGCCTACTTTAACATGTATAAGTGAAACTTCATCTTATATGAATAAAACGGTTTTTTAAGGACTTAAAATTGTATACCCTCCATCATTGATCTGATAGCGTGGAAAGGAAATCCACTAGAAATGCAAAAATACATCAATGCTTTATAGGAGGCCCAAAGAATCAATGTAAGGTTTTTGCACATCAATAAGATAAACCTGTTAACTAAAAGGTAGAAGAATTATCAGAGAAAGAATAAGATAAAAGATGCATGTATGGGTATGTCCAAAATCTAACCTGTCCAACCCATCTCCTCAAGCCAATTATATGCTCCTTTACTTGTTCAGGAGTGAACAGCTCAGTCAATGAAACACCTTTTATCTTTGGCTTTCCTGATTTACTTCCAGTTACTTGATCCATCTGTTGGTTACCAGGATCCTGCTTGATTTCAGTGGCAGTCTGACCCAGCACTTTATCTACCACCATACTTTCTTGTTTGATGCAAAATTCAACAGAATTCGAAACACCAGAATCATTTTCACAGCACGTCAAATTCATATTTTCATTGTTATCACTACTACATAATGGTACTTGTTCTTGTCCAGAACCAGAAGGTTCCTCCATCTTCATATTGACGGCAGAAGTTGCAGACATTTTCATGATTGTTTGTTTGCACTCAAAGTCATGAATCTCCTGAAAATCAAATTGTTGGTTGCCAGAGGGAAGAGAGACCATGGAAGTTTCACTGTTATGAGAAAAAGGTGGTACATGCTGAACCTTCATGCGCTTGGATGTCTGCCTGTCATCAGAATCTTCAGAAGGCATTGCTTCTGTCTTCATTGCATCAGCATTTGCTGCTATTTCTGACACAACTGTCTCAGATAAAGCATGTGTATGTGCCTTATAATTTGCTGCTATACGATCACGTACCGGGATGCAGACTGGACAATCAACTGCTTCACACTTACGGATATGCCCAACAAGTCTCCTTGATTGGAAACAGCGTGGAAACTTACACTGATCATTATTACACATATCCATATGCATAACTAACTCCTGAGCTCTTGTGCAGTTAGCTTCTTTACACAGTCCCTTCACGGAAGGACACCTGCGGGCATGATGCAGAAACAATAGCCACCTAGTTTGTTTTAAGTAGTTCTGCTTCTTTATGGTGTCTTCATGTCCAGAATCCACTTCTCTAGCAGAGGACTGCTGTGCTTCATCTTGCCCAATAATTCTTTGATGAAGCTCCTCCTGGAGTTGTTGGCACGATGGTTTATCTACTGATTGTGTTTGATGCATGGATTGAGGTTGCCAATGAAACTGAAGAAGTTCCTCAGCATGTGGTCCACTAGATACATGACCAAAGTTGTTTGAGAACCCATCAGATTGAGAATGTGGATGTGACAGCTGGTGTGAGCTCTCTGAAACTTGAAAATCTTGAGAGCTTGGCAAATGGCTGAGAAATTGAACATTTTTACCATGAACTTCAGCAGAAGCATTTTGTTGGCATTGAGTCTGGAACTCTGGAGGTTGGACCTGCTGAGCTGCTGATTGTAACAGAGATTCGGAACTTGTCATACTCACATGATCTGGCAGTAATTGCTCGCTAAAATGTGAAGTAACAGAAGGATTTCTTAAAGAATCGTTCTTTAATGTATGTTGTTGGCTCTGAATGTTCTGTTGATGTCTCTGTAGCAGCTGATGCTGGTTCTGAACATATTGTGCATATATGTGATTAGGCTGTTGGGAAGATTGCTGGGCATGCTGTTGAGACTGCAGGAAGTTCTCCCGAACAGATTGGGATGACTGGTAACTCAATTTCTCTGATTGATCTAGCAATTGAGGTCTTATGTTTAAAGGAAGTTGTGTTGGCTGTAAACCTGAATGTGGGTTTAGTAGCCCTGGGTTTGCTCTTGACTTTGGGTGCAAATTTACAGAATTCATATTACCCATAGCAGATAAACCAGACGAATCAGATCCTTGATAGGTCTCAGAATTAGTCATATCATTAGTGTTCACTGTATAACCATCATCAACATTTGGCAGTACTTGCTGTGGCAATGATGCTGTAGAAAACAAAGCTGCATCCTCTAAGATTGTTGTAAATATCTAGATAACAATGATAATAGACAAGATGCAATTAACACGAAGCTATGGATGAACATGTTAGACTTGAAGAAACATGCATGCAATTGAAGCTAACTGCGTAGCAGAGAACTAGAAACAAAAAACTGTTCTTATGCTAAAGGAGTGAAAGATTACTTGGCATCCTTGGTTGGTGCTGCTGATCAAAGTTCTGCTGTAGAGGCTTCGGAGAACTAGCATACAGACTTTGGTTATGGAAACCCTCAGATGCAGAAGACCCATTTAGTTGCATGTTGTTCCCAATTAAGCCCAATCCACCATTTGTGAGTCCATTTGAGAACCCATAAGTGGTACCCTTCTGCAGAACATTGGACCTCATGCCAGCACCAATATGTGCCCCAAGATTATGCAATATATGGCTATTTTGACTTGGAACATATTTCTTTTGTTGTACTTGCTGCGACACAACATTAGACTCAGTGTTAGAAAATCCACCATTAGAAGAATCAAAGTTTGTAGATACTGGTTGCTGACTGCTAAATCCAGGTGTTGGTATCATTTGACTAAATTGTCTCGGTACATTGGCTGGAGTCATTGAGGACATTATACTACTTCCACCTGAACCAAGAGCATAGTTGCTGGACTGGTGTGGGTAACCATTTGAAATTGTTGCTGCATCAAAAAGACGAAATCAATACCTGGCAATGTACATTAATAGTTCCAATAACATACTAATTGTACCCAAAATGTACCATCTGGAGCATTGAGAGATGCATTATTTCCAAGATTGACTGGACCATTGGCTGTCAATTGCAAGTTCCCCATATTTGCTGCAGTTTGAGATGAAACCGCATTATTGCTGTTGGTAAATGTAGGGTTCTCTGGTCGAACTGCCATTGCAGCATTAGTGCTGCCATTATTTGATATACCAGGAGTTGGAATCATTGTACTAACAGAGGAGGCTGATGTAATATGGTGTGGTGGTGGTCGACCATTGCTGAGAACAGTCTTTACTATAGCATACAAACGTTGCTCAACTGGTTCCATAGCTAAATTCAAGTAGACGTCCTGATCAACAAGATTATGCATTAGATGGGCCATAAAGATTTTTACCAGCACAGAAACCAGCCATAAAGCTGCATCAAGAAATGCTTATATAGCTAACTAAACTTGAAGCCTCTCTCAGCATTTTAAGAACACTATATCTCCATGGAGTCAAACAGCAAAAAGAAAGTGAAGGTATAGATTTCCAAAATTAATTCCTATAGAAACATTTGTACTTGGTCAAATAATATATTACCCTTGTAGCACAATCCCTGAAGATACGTTCTTCTAAACGCTTAACAAGCTCTGGTAGCTGACGTAGTCGCTCTTCAGGAAATCCTGGATTTTTTTTTTGAAGAATGTTGTATCTGGAACATCCAAATATTTCAATATCCATATGTAATAACAAATCAAGAATCATGGACATTGGCAATTAGCAAATGCTAGGTCTGAGCAAAGCATACAATATCCATAACAAATCCATGTATGAGAATTACACCAGAATCCGATGCTAAATTTCTACAGTATAAGTTTCAAATGTTTTCAATCACTATAACAAATTAAGAAAAGCACAAATGTTGATATGTAGAGAATGTGAACTATCCGTTATGGGACTCAAACCCACAACCATTTAAGTCTTATTACTCCAACCAACGAAGCACTTGCTTCTCAGAAAATGTGATATATAAATAAACCAAACAATAGCAAATTCATTACAGTCTATCACAATTCAGGAACTTTCCAACGATAATATAATCAAAAGTAATATGAGAATACACTAGGAACTGACATCATGTTTCCTACAGTAAGCTAGTATTTCTTGATTCATGAGTCCACAACATAGTCCCTTTTGCTTCAACAAGATAAGCACGACAACAAAAACCAGCATAACTTGAAAGCCAAAATCACATTGACTATAATGTATGATCATGGAATGAGTCACAAACACATTTCTTCAGGAAATGGACATCTTTCCAGAACAAAAAGTGAAAAAACAATGATATCCCAAGACAATATCTACATAATCAGAAGGTTTTTTTTTCTTTCATTCTGGTGGCAAATTTCAGATATTTTGCACGGTATAATTGGCATGTCCTTGTGGGAAATACTTTCTTTTATTCTCTGTGTTCCTAAGACTGTATTACATATTCCACTGCCAATCAAGGAGCAAAAGAAACGAATTTCTGAGTAATAGTACTATTTAACAGAGAAGCAACATGTGAAAGGAAGGTTCTATCTCGAGCATGTCAGAGCTTTATTTTTAACATGCCACATTAAGCCCTAACAACGTTTTAACACAAGAAACTAAGAGAATATCTAGCCAGCAAGGTTAATAATAAGATGATATTAAGTTCCTAGAAACACTTATATTAACAAGTATGCTGTACTACAAAACTGGTATTTACAATATGTATCTTGAATTATGATGAGTAATATTAGCAAGTAGCAACAGCCCATCAATTATCCAAAGGAAAATGACCATAAAAGCTACTGATAAATAATTTAAACTCTATTGGAGCATTTAACATTTTATTGAACAAGAAAAGGTCGAGCCTATGAGTACAATGCTTATTGTAGGTTGTTTTATAGGCTAAAGTTCTAGTTAAGAAGATTTATAAGAATGTAAAGATCTAGTATAAACTTGAAGTTTAATGTCATGTGTCGCTAAGATACCATGACATGGTTACAGATCTCAACGCATATAACGCCATATAATTCACGGCAATCATTTGTTATGTTTTCCCCCTTAAACATTGATCCTTAGCAACATATGTTAGTGTATGATAGGATAAAGGTTTAAATTGTTGAAACCTTGACCAAACTAATAACTAAAACCTTGTAAAGAAAATAAAGTTTCCCTTTATCCCCTTCCCATATTTCCTTTCTCTATGTAGGTGAGATCTAGAAGAATACTGTTCACAATCACAGAGAATCCACAATGTTCATATGTTACTGGACCAAAAAAACAGTTAACCAGAAAAACAACATTGTGATAGCTGGAAAAGCACATTATAGGTGTCATGCAACGTGTTATTTAGATCAATCAATTATCTTCAGAATATATGGTAACTTTGCTAATTTGCATTGAGCAGCATTGCCAAACAAGAGTAGTTTAACTTTGAACTGGATGGCACATATAATGACACTTGCCACATACAAAAATATATTTATTTAAGATTTTCATTTGACATTTTAGCGGATTTTTCATGTTGTATGTCATGCTTCCCTTTATAATCTCATATCGGTATTACTTCAAAACCTAATTGAAAAGGTTGTTGCAGATGTATGGCATAGAGTCAAGACCTACCAAAAGATCAATGAGGTGTAATCTAAGTAAAAAGCATATCACTTAGTAACAAGATACAATGAGGAGTCAAGGAAGAACAAATTTATGGTTTCTTCTAAGTTCAAAATCAAGAGATCACCTAGTCTAAGCTACAACCCCATAATCTTGTGTCACAAGGCTATTAGATAATTTCTAGAATCCATATTACAATGCAAACAAATGAAACTCATTAGATTTTGCAAAGTTGAAAAGCAATGAATTAAACTTACATTTTTCTCCGCATGGTAACACGACCATTCTGAAGTTCAGCATCCATTTGTCTTGGTCCAAGATTCTGCATCTGTGGTGTCATATAACTTCCAATCTGCTGGGATGGACCAGACACTTGTGTGCTAGCTTGGGCAGACATCTGATTAGATATCTGCCCATGCAAATGAGCATGTGTATTCATCTTCCTCAACTATATATGTGTTATATCTGTCAATTTACAATCTCATAACCCAACTGTCACACTCAAGTGAACCATGATCAAACTTTAGACAGGACGAAGGGGCTCAGGGTTTTTGCTGAGGATGTGACATTCCCAGTATATGAGGAAAAACATGGCCATTGGTGATATTTGGATCAGGCCATCCTGCTCCAGATAAACTATCTGTACAATGACCAATATCAGTATGGATCTTTCACCATACAAAACTAAGTGGTGCTAAAAGTGATTCAGCGGTGGAACATAGCGACAGAGCAGAAGTAATAAATCAACTAAATCATTAACACCACGTTTCTAGTTTTGAAGTGTATTCGTACATTCTTACCTACACCTGCTAGAAACACAAGGGAACGAATTTATTTAGACACCAGAAACAAATAGCAAAGACAAATCAACAAGCCCTAAATTGAACATAATTGAACTCCAAGGGATTGGCTGGCGTTCACAAAGGCCTCGACTAACGGGAGGTGCTAACAAACACCATAAATCCGAAACGCGTCCAAATGAATGAAAAACTACGAGCTTGTCAAAATTCCCATTGCCCCATAAATAACAGTAGACAATCCTGTCACTTCACCGAAACCCTAGGTAACCCAGCATCGATCAAAATAATGCTCAATCAGGAACCCACACGAGCAATTAAACCGAACGTACCTTCGACGGGATGGCGGAAGGATACAAGGAGGGCGACGGGTATCACCGGTTGTTGTCCGTCGCCGGTAAGCAGCTACTGGACGAGCCCCGGCGATGGAGCCCCGAGGGACGGCTCGATCACGAAACCGAAAGTGCCAATCCAAGATCCGCGGGACGGGGGCGAATCCCAACCGATGGGAAAAGGAATTGACGGCCGCCGGAACAGAAGCCCCTTGTTTCCAATGCCAATCGATCCCTCGCCCTCAGGGGTTGGAAATTTTCAATGTGGACGCGGGGGATGGGCTCTCGCTCCCCTTCCTCCCTCCGCCTCCCCCCTCTCGCTTGCTAGCCCGCTCGCTCGCTCGCTCTTCGATCGATCGACGAATCGAGCAAAGCTTCGACGAAATCTGAAATTAACAATTTCTTTAACCTCGATTTGGAGTTCTTCTTTTCCTTTTCCTTTTCCTTTTTTGGGCATTTGCCCACCGCCGATTTAAGGCCCGATCGAAGACCACGGCAATTTCTACAGCCGTCAGGCACGTGACGATAAAACAAGCGTTAGCCGAGTCCTTCGCCCACCAAGCCGAGCCGCGCACCCTCGCTCTCATTAGCCGAGCTCTCGGGGGGCCTCCATGGGCCGCCGCGTCGACCAATTCGGCCGCGGGTATGGTTCGAGTGTTGGGAAGTTGGTGAGCAAAAGTGTTGACTTGAGTTGTGCGAGTGTTAATTGACCACTGCGTTGCGCCGCATGGAACTCGACGTAATTACAAAAAGCCCGGTTTTATGCGGGCAAATAGATGGGATTTTGTTGTTCTATGTGGCTCATTAATCACAACTTACACCCTGAGAGGAAGAAGATTTTTGGCAATGGCTCGATTAGTATTTTCTAAAGAATTTGTAGGGAGGATTTAATGGCTTATTGTCTTATGTGACAATTCTCACGTGGTGGAATTTCTTCAAAAGTTCACCATGGAACTCTTTTCAAATACATATTTTCATTAATAAAATACAGATGGATATTATAAATACAACAAACCCTTCTGCATCAGCATAATAAGACAAGGACAGATGTTACGACTTCTGATGAGAGATGATGGATCAACTGACGTTATAGGCTTAATGCAACATTTGATTAGGGTTTAAAAAAAAATCATTTCAAGTATTTTCTTTATCCATCCCTCATCACATCATTTTTTTCCTCTCTTAATTTCCACCTTTTTACCTATAAAAATCAAAAAACTATACTTTATATAAATACTGAATTATACAAATATTTATTAATCCCCACTTTGATATATAATTACGACAATGTAGATTAAATGTTCAATCTTTAAAATACCAAAAACGTGCGTACATTTGAAACTCAAATAATCTTTGAGTTTGTAGAATTAATGGAATTATATGTAAGAAAGTCATCATAAATAATCCAAGAAATAATTAAATGAGTTCTGCCTTCAAATCTCTAAAATACTAAAAAAAGGGGTGTCCCTGGAAGAGATTCCAAAATCTTATCCCTTCCACCACGCTGGCGTCCATAAATAGCCACATTGAAAAAATTAGGAGCGGCGGAGATTGCAGCGTTCTCCCATAAAAACCCACGGACGACCTCCTCACTCTCATCGAAGAGTAGTCTCCCCCCTCATCCTCCTCCTCCTCCTCCTCCGACCACCCAATCGCCTCAGTGCGCGCGGCCGTCGCCGACGGCCATTGTCCGTGCAGCTCAGTGACGGAAGCCCCACGTCAGCCGGAGGGTCGGAGGAGGACGATCGCATTCCCTTGATTAAATTTCTCGATTAATTGAAGACGATGAACACGGTGGTGCTGCAAGAACTGCTTCAAGCACGCTCCAAGTCGTCCTCGTCGATGAGCGATCTGGAGAACGAGGTGGAGAAGGCAGCGGCAGCCCCGACCCTGACCGGGACGGCCGACGCGAACCGCGTCCGCGAAGGCGGCGGAAGCGGTCGTGGCAGCCTCTACAAGCGGCGGTCGCTCTCGAATCAGCTCCCCATGCGGGAGACGATGATGGAGGCCAAGTGGGGGAAGCGCCGTCGGCAGATCCTGAAGAGGAACAAGAAGACATCGTCAACGGCGCCCCCCGCGGCCGCAGAGGAGGAGGCCAACGGGAAGCTGCCGAGGAGCTTGGTCGATGAGGATTTGGACGATCTGAAGGGGTCCATCGAGCTCGGATTCGTGTTCAACGAGGAAGAAGGCGCGCAGGATCTCTGCGGTACGCTCCCGGCTCTCAATCTCTACTTCGCCGTCAACCGCCAGGCGAACCACGAATCCAGAGCGCAAACGCCGACGAGCGCGGCGACGACGCCGACCACCATCGCCTCGTCGGGCTCGCCCCCTCGGAGCCCGAATGTTGATCAATCGCTGCCGGATCCATGGCAGATCAACCACCGAGGTAGGCAATCCTCCTTCGCTGCTGATCTCGTTGAGTAGATCGATTACTTTTTTCCCCTAAAAAGGCGATACCTTCTTGAACAGGAGACAGTCCAGATCATATGAAAACAAAATTGAGGCATTGGGCACAAGCGGTGAGCCTAGTAGCCTTGTCCCTGCAACAAAGTCGACAAAGCTGCCAAGCTGCTGAGGGGAATCAAATCTGTACTGCTGCTAATGGACGTGCTTGTCTACAGAATTAGTCTTCCTGGAGAGGGAATGCGAAAATTTTGTTTGGCCATGCTAGAAGATATCAGCTTCCATGCAAAGGAGCGATTAGTGGTTAAAGGAGGACTTTAGCTGTTGTTTTTTTTTCCTCCCTTGCAATTTTGGTATCATCGATGTCTTCTATGTTATTTTTCTATAACAACGACTCTCGTCAAGGATTTTTGCTACTACTGATGTTCCAAGTTCCTGAACTCATAAGAAACTGTCTAATTCGATAATTTAAAATCTAGACAAGGTTTGCAACCGATCATATCATCAAGCAGGCGTACATATAAGGTTTCCAAGCAGAAAATGAACTTGCAAGCGAGAAGCTTGAAATATATTCATTGCATACAAGAACAAAAGTCAATTTACCTGAAACTACAGTCAGCAAATCACCAGTTGTACAGACTTCAAAATTCAACTTGCAAGAATTTAACTAGGGTGATGCAGATCATCGGTTAATCTGATCATAGTTTATATGCAGATAAAACGGGGCAAAATGAGGCTTAATCTGATCATAGTTACTGGTTCTTTACGATGAAAAAGAAACAGAAATTTCTTTTCTGAAAGCAAGACAGCACTGTGTACTCATACTTCAACGAAAGCGTTGGTAAATCCTATCAGTTTAGCTAACAAACAAAGTGCGGAGCCAACTGGAGACCTGAGAACAAAACAGCAGAAGTAACTTATCCTTCAAAAGTAAACCTACGTATGTCGAAGCAACAGAAAGAAGACAAGATTTTTTGACAGGGTTTAGTCCTCTTCTTTGGTCGTGCTACAATCTTCCTTCAAGTGTCCCACTCGACCGCACTTGTAGCAGAGTGTGGGAATGTTCTCATAGGCAATAGGCTGAAAGATTGCCTGCCCACCATAGTGCAAACTTATTACCTGCTTCAATGGTTTTAGGATACTGACGAGTACACAAAGAGTCTTGAATACTTCGCGCGGACTCTCATCTTCCTAAACTAAAGTTTGATAATGTGCCTATAGCTAAACCAATCTTGCACAAGATATCTGGCGGAATCAGGGGATACCCTGTAGTCGAATCCAAATTGGAATTGCATTGATGGTTTTCTTAAGCGGATCGAAACATGGTCGCAAGGAGATAAGACAGAGCAGTTGCCCCCACGCGAACCATGGTCCTTCATCCATGACTCACTGCATCTCGTGAGTGATCCAAATCGAAAGCAGAAATATCCTTCCGCCATATCCAAAATCGTCATTTGACCTTGGACTTATTGGGAGGAGCCGACGAACTACATCGAAGGAATCCCTCGACCAAAAAACTTCTCATATAGGCTGTGAGAGTAAGATGCACATAGCTGTTCATACTCCATATCTCCCAACACTACCACATCGGCGGAGGTCTCTTGAATCCGTGAAGCAGATCGTGAAGCATGACCCCTCTCCTGCGTCGCTAGCCTGAAGAGGTCTGACCAAGTGCGAGCAGTGATGGTCATTCCCAAATCTGGTCCTCCGGCGCCTGTCCCAGACCCAGAGCCTCGAGGACCATTGGTCTGCCATTCTAATCAGCATTGTGCTCCCTGAATCATGGGAATTTTTGAGCCTGAACTCAGGTATAAGAATCGGCATGCACATCAAAACCAAAACCCTAAAATGGATGATATTTCCATGGAATGCGAGAACATTGGTTACCAGTTCGCACTCGTACAAACAATAATCAAACTGATAAAAACGTTGCAGCATAAAGGAACCAAAGAAAACGAGCATTCAGAACGCTTAAGGCATGCAGCGAAAAAGTTGCCACTGAGTACCTCCGAAAATTGAGGCCAAGCGGTCCGGCGACGTTGGCGGCGGCGATCTTTCCCGGCGAGGGAGGCCGGTCGACCGACGACGTTTTTTGTTGAAAATTTTGAAGCCCTAATTTCGGGAATTGTCATCTTCGTATATTTAAATGTGTTTGTTAGGCCGTGTCTGATCTTAGTGGATCGAGATGGGTTGGGTTATCGGACCCGTCATCGTAAACCCGAATCATTCGTCGGCAAGTAGTGATTCCGGTACGAACCTACTGATAGTTTGAAAATTTAAGAAATTAATTTATAGTATATGTTGAAAATATTAAAAACTATTTAGTGAATAAAAAAATAAATATAAAATCACATATTTAAAGAGATTATACAGATAAAATTGCTTAGGGTGGATGATTAATTAATCGGTTCATAAATAAACAAATGGGGGTAGGCCTGTGACTTTGCGACACTTCTTTTCTTTCTTTAGGAATTATCGAGGTGTCAGATGGAGGAGCCGAGATGCCACTAGAAAAGGATTAAAGTAAAAGAAGGTACAAAGGACTGAAGGAGGAGCCATGGATTAAAAAATTTGTGCAGCATATAATTTTCTATTCATCGAGAGATACCGCATCATTGATTGTGTACAAGGGTGCATAAAATTACACCTATTTATGCACGTGTTGGTTGGCCTTTCAACATCCGTAATCCATTAATCAATTCTTTCCATAAAAGAAATGAAAGCCCCATTCTGACAAATACCTTTTTTGTAATTTAAAAGAACAGGAAGCAAGCAACTCTTCTTATTCTTTTCCCCTCTTTAAAAAACATTCATTGATCAGAGCAATGCAAAGATTTTACTACGTCATCGTCGTCGTCGTCAGAATTAAAACCTAAACCAGAGTAAAAACTTAACTGCTCAACAGTTATTATAGAGGTAAAAGACCAGTTGAGATATCTCTCGACAGTTCTCTCTTGGTTACATATATAATTAAATAAGCTCTTCCCTATTCTGCCATGAGAAAGAGGTGGTGAAATGTTGCTGGCTGTAGGCCTGCCTGGCTAGCTCGGAATAAATTAAAAAGTCGTATCTTTTTTTTTATTTAAAATACGCACCCATCATGCTCCCCATTCCTATCAGCTCCTGCAGGAGCCCTTAACAAATATAGGTAACCCCTCCTCCCTACCACCTTTACCTTCTCAAGTGGTGATCTACTGGTTATTCTTTCGCTGCTCTTTCTTTCTCTGATCGACATGATCTCGAAAAAAAAGAGCATCTTCCATATCGCAGAAGATGCTGATGAGGCCGGCAAGAAGGTAGTTCTGAGCATCAGAGGACGGTCGATCGAGGGGGAAGAAGGGCTTCGCATCCTGATACATCCCGAGGGGCAAGGAGGATCGAGTGCTGGGATCAAATCCAGAGCAACGGCAGCTTGCATAACTAGTCCAACATCCAAGGGTTTGCCGGAGTTAGGGTTCCTGAAGTCATGCTTTCTGTGCAGAAAGGAGTTGAGTCAGAGCAAAGATGTTTACATGTACAGGTACTCACTCACACACACATTCCGGATCGCTAGTTTTCTATCATCTATTAATAGGAAAGAGGGAAAAACAAAAAAATAAAAGTTCTGCCGTATGTATTAAGTGAGCTGATTGCAGAATTGTTGTATTTATAGAGGAGACATGGGATTTTGCAGTGAAGAATGCCGTTCTCACCAAATCATGCCAGATGAAAGAAGGGAGTTTGAGTTGGCTACAAGAGACCGATGGAGAGCTCCTCCTCCTCCTACTAATCGTCATCGTCCCGGCAATAAGTTTCAAGAATCAGACCGAGATCAACAGATACCTGCGACGGTGTAGATTTCTAGACATCACCGCATCGACAATAAAAGTTTTGTAGATCAAGCTGAGCAAGTAGTCAAAAGCTTTTCCCTTTTTTTTCTTTGGGGAAGAGCAGTCTGCGTTAGTTAATTACGGCTCTTAAGTAATATGTAATTAATTGGGGATCATAAAATAATGTGAAATTAAGAGGTGGCTTTGCCTATCTCCATGTTTTATAATTAGCACTTAAACATTTCAGTTTCAGGTCAAGTTGGAAAACTGGTTCCAATTAGTAATTATGTGCGCTTATACATTTGTTTTTCTTCAATAATTTTGTATTGCTTGAGTTTGTCCATTCAATGTTGCTCCCGTCAAGATGATGAAGGGTGGAAATTAAATCTGCGCGACTAAGGACTCTCGAGCATGCTTAAGTCAATGCGTGCTCAACGTTTTCCAAAAAAAATACAAAAACGGGAAACAGTAGTGACTAACAAGGGAGAGCTCAACCTTATAACACTGCGTTGGAGCTCCAACCGCCGTCCCGGCCGCCGCAGTCACGTCCTCGGAGGCGATCTTGATGCCCTCCTACAGCGCTCATCATCGCGCCGCCGGCCAACGTAAACCTGACTCCACCGCTCGGCCCTTCTCCAATCTCCAGTTACCCGGATACTTCCCACCGACTTCGCCGCCGCCCAAGCCCTGCAACTCCGCGCCCAGCGCCACCCGGCACGTGATCGAGCTTCTCCTCCCCCTGGTGGAAGGAGAGGACACCGCCGGCATCAGACCTCGTCGTAGTAGACTCCCAGGCTCATGCCGGGACTGGAGACGGAAGAGGATAAAAGGTGGCGCTCCGGGATCAGTCTGAAAGCAGGGAGCGGATAAGTCGGGGGGCGAGTGTTGGGACGCCAGCGCCTGTGAGGAGACGGAGGACGATGAGGATGGAACATGAACGCCGACGCAGTATGGCGGCATGAGGGCGACGGGCGCGGCCGCTTCCACCCGCGGGGAAGATAACGACGCCGTGCCGTACGTCGGTGGGGCGCTTTATGGGTTTCTGTTTTGTTTTTTAGGGTCCGTTAGTGAAGTTTGTTGTAAATTATTTTTTTCTTTTAATATATTTGTCATAAATGAATTGATTAAATCATTCCAATTTATTTAATTAAATTATAAGTTTTGCTTAGTATTAGATTTATTTTATACAATAAAAGAGTATTGAATTTGAATTTTTTTTAAAATTGATACTGTAGAATAACTGCTATTTAATTACTTATTATTAATAATGATATTAAATATGGAAATTGTATTATGTACAAAGTGAACGCTATTTTATATATGTGCACACACTACATTTTAAAAAAATATATATTGTATTGTTTATAATGAACAGATTTTTTCTTGAGGTGAAATATAATTATTTTTAATCGGATTTTTCAGTTTTCCTATTTACGCTTAGGATGCGTTATCTTTATATATTTTATTATAAACTGAATTAAAAAATATTCTATCATAATTGTTTTGGATAACGTAGTGGAAATAAAGGCTCAAAAATCTCAAATCTCACTCATTGAATACAAAAAACGTCTAAAAAATTTAATTATACTGGATAAAAAAACTAAGTTACCAAATACACCGGCTCATAAAATATTATAAACTGTAACTACGCGTAAATAGTATTATATACTGACGCTAAGTTTGGGGAAAAAAGCACCACACTGTAGAAGGAAATTTACTTCATTACGAATTGGACAGTACAACGCTTAAAAGGGTAACAAATCAGGGGGATGTTGGAGAGGAAATCCATTCTAACAATCAAATGAGAACAAAGCCGAGCAAACTACACAATAAATTAAACCCATTAATATTATATAGCACTTGTACAAAATGACAGCAATCATATAGTGACAATAATGAACTGCAGTACTCCACTGACTTGGGACATCCTTTCATGTCGAACATTCAGCTACGATCCACTTAAAACTCCGAGCGATCCTAAGATTTCGTAATTTAAAACCTGCAACGCCCAAGAAAAGCATTAAGAAAACCATTAGCTAATCCATGAGAGGCTGTCTCAGTCATCAGATTGACTGATTCATAGAGTTCTGAAGAATTCAGGAACCTGCAGAAAAGACTTGTATATGTAATATCTGGGCACACAAACACGTGCTGTTCTTTTTTTTCAAACCGAGGAATTAAACAACGTAAGAATCGAGCATACTTCTGATTCGTGGTATCTGATTGCTGCATGCAAATTATGCAGTGCATACGGCATTCGATTACCTAATTATTTAAGGGCAGGTGTAGCCCGGAGGGATGGACTTCCCGCAGGTGTTGACGAGCACTTGGAGCGCCAGCGGCAGGACGATGTTTATGTCGAGCAGCTTGGCCTTGATGGTGGTGCACAGGCACAGCGCCGCGTCCAGTCCGGCGATGCCCGCCAGCGGCTCGCAGCAGCTCACCGCCGGGTCGCCCACCTTCACCGTCGACCCCAGGATGTCCAGGCACGCCCCGATCTTGAGCGTGTCTATCGGGCACGTCTTCGGAGGCGGCGGGGGACAGCCGCGTCTATGCTTCTTGCCCTTGGGTGACGCTGGGGTGCCTCCTCCGCCGATCACCGGGATCGTCACTGGGGGCATCGTCACCGGCGGCACCGGAAGCGGGGGCATCGTCACCGGCGGCACCGGAAGCGGGGGCATCGTCACCGGCGGCAGAGGCAAGGAAGGTAGCGGCACGTTGGGGATGGGCAGCTTCGGGAGCGGCATGACAGGGGGAAGGGTGATGGGGGACTCGGGGGACTTGGGGGACTTGGGGGGGCTGCTCTTAGGGGACTTCGGGCAGCTTCCGCAGGCGAGGGCGAGAGGTGAGCAGGAGACGGCGAGGAGGAGGAGGAGGAGGGTGGCTGATGGGCAGCCGGCCATGGCTTGCTCTCAGTTCTTCTCGGGTTCTCTTTGCAGTGACAGTATAATTAATGAACTGAAGAGTCAGTATTGTAGCTGATAACAAAGAGATGGGTGTTGGCTCATTTTTATAGAGAAACATTGCTGAGTTTTCGGGGCTGAAGACAGCTCACATGGTATATATGTGAATGCTGCCAGTGCCAGTCTTGCTCTTGTTGGCTATTTCTCTGTAAGATGTGATAGGTGGACAGTAGTCTCTTCTCTACAATTCCATTTATGCGTGTATGCAAGTTTTGTTTTTTTTGTTTTTAAAAAATTTCTCCATTACTGATAATTACCTGTTGCTGTATGGACCATGTACGAGAGATTTGGAGAGTCTCATTGATTGACTGGTGCAACTAATTGTCGAATATGTTCGGTTAGCTACCAACGAATGATCATTAAGAACGACTTTTCAGTCTACGTCAATAGAAAAGAGATTAAAGCAACCGTGATAACGCTGGTTTCTAAGAAATCATATATGCTCAGCTAGTTAATTAAATCTTCTTCTTCTTCTTATTCTTCTCGAATGGACCGATCGATATTACAAAGAAATGGCAAATGAAAACCCAACGCACACATGAGCAGCAGTTGCAGCAACAACAATAATTAGTACTGCGGTGTTGCTTGCCACACCAAGAAGTTGGAAGCTTGCGTGCTCCGTCGCGTCCCTCCAGCTCGCATGTGAACAGATGAACGAGGGTAGCAGCAGCAGCAGTAGTAGAAGAAGAAGGAGGAGGAGGAGGAGGAGGGGAGGAGCCGGTGAAAGAATTTCCAGCAGGGAGAGCATGTGAGGTGTGCCCCAGGAAGAAGTACGCGATAGGTTAATAATCCATCTATCTCTCTCCATTCCGGTCCATTTCTCGTGGCTTTTAAAGATCTGTTTTCCCTCGGAGAAGAGCTCTCGAAGTTTTTCCACGGTGGTGCCGGGCGGGCGGGGGCGTCAGAGGGGGGTGGTGGGGCAAACTGCAGCCCGAGCCCGTGATCGATGATGTTATGATCGTATACGCTGGCAGGGTTTGGAGGGACGCGGGGGGGCGGGGTTTGTGGAGGGCATGGGCCGTCATCGCTGCCCTGATGGCGACGGCTGCCGGCGCCCTCCCCCTTTGCCATTTCCCTACCTTCATGTGTGCGTGTGAGAAAGAGAGGGAGAGGAGGAGGAGGAGGTTTTGCTGCCGCTGGAGTTGGGGATGTTTACCGCATTGATTGTTCCTGCCGTCGTCCGATCAAGTCATCCGAGGAATGACAATTAATGATGCCGAGTACTTGAGAGATATTGAGTATGATCAGATCAAGAATACCCAGCTGTCTCCGACTTTTTTATTCAAATTTATTTCTAACTAATTTATTTTCTTTTTTAGAATTAGCATCCGGTTTAACAATTTCTAATTATGATATTAATTCATCCGATTACGAGAGTAAAGTAGGGTAATATATAACTACTGCCGCGACGTGGACGCGTCGAGAAGGTTCGGGGTGGCGATGAGGAGGGCGTCGTAGGGACGGGCGGCTTCGGCATGGGCAGCGAAACGAGACGCAAAAGAAAAAGGCTGGCTTTGCCCCCTCTTATTATATATCGCTATCCGCAGCCCAGCGCGGGAACCCACGGCACTTTGACCGGTTACTTTCCTAATGAGCTGTGTCAAAGGTAATATTATCATTATTATTTACATTCATTTTTTTAATTTTTCACATGTGTATAAACAAACATATTATGTGTGTGTTAATTATTAATGTGCTGTCCTTGCGGTCCCTCGAGTGAAAAAGAGATCTCCCCGATGGAGAATATTTTATTTTCGCGCGGAAGCGAGCCGCCTGTGATGCCCGTGATGGTGGGCGTGGTGCGTTTGTGCGAACAGTACGAGCAGCACGAATAATTAACCCGTACTATTTTTGATGGTATTTGTACCCATCGTTCCATCGTTTTTAATCCATATGTTAATTTTTTAATATTTATAATATCTTATATTAAAGCAATACCTTAAGATGGATCTAATATATTTCTCAGGGTCTTATTTTAGTTAAATTTAGCTATAAGTATAATGAAACATAAGCCTACGTTTCAATTCATATTATGCATGAATATTTATACATTTAAGACCTACTAAATTTTTTAAAAAAATACTCTCTAAGTTTTTTTTTAATATAGTCTTATAAAAAAATTATTCAGAACACTTGTATTTTTTTTATTTGCATGGTTAGTAAATAAAATTCTACAGGCATGTTAGTTTTCTCCATCTATTGAATATTTTTATATTTAAACTGGTTTAGACCTCCTTCCTTTGAAAAAAAATATATCACGGAACTTTAATATTATTTGTTTCTCTTATTAATTAAAATTTCTAACAGTGACATTTTTGGCACGTATTAATCATTATTCGCCTATATCTTTTTTTTCTATAAGTGTTTGGAATATACTAAATTCTGATTAAAAACTTATTAAGAAAAATATATAAATTTATAAGCATCATAATTTTTCTGAAAATATATAAATATATACGGTCTAATTTGAATACATGATATAAAAAAATTAATGTCTCTCATATTTATTTACGCTGACCATGATAAATTTCACCTTCATCCAAACACCATAACATATTATACTCCAAATTCATTAAAAAACAATCACTTTATTCTAATAAACTGTTCAAATAAGAAGGGAGATGTTTAGCTACGGACAGAGATCTTAAAGACTTATTGAAGTAAAATAAAGAATATAGACACAAATTAAGTGGAAAATTATAATTAAATCAACTGTTGTAATAGCTAAAAAATATATAAAAATAATCACTTATGCGGATTTAAAAAAAAAATAACCGGATGATTGTAGTAGATTATCATAAGAGGAACTAAATGATATTCAAGTAATAAGTTAGGAATGAAACATACATCAATATAATATTTACTAAATCGACTTACTTATCATGTGACTTATTAAATATTATTTATAGTTAAGTGAATTAAAAGACTACTCTTTTATATTATCATGTAATCATATAGAAATAATATAATATTTTTATAATAAATAAATAAGGTATTTTATTTATTAAAATACCATTAAGATAATTTAATTCACGATATAATATAAAAATAAAATTTACAGTGTGAGGTATTCCTGTTCGATCTACTTAGCATCTTTACAGCAAGCAGGCTAAAATTTAATATAATACATATATATATCTTTAAAAAATAGTAAGTATTAAATTCAGTACAGCACATTATCCATAAAATTCAATTAAGGTCGTCTCAAATATTCATCACTGCTCTCTTTAAAGCACAGTGAGAAAGGAAAGAAAGACCTCGAGACATCCACCACATGAAGCTTTTTTTTTCCTCTCATTTTTCTTTTCTTAACCTGATGAAGTGAAATTTTTTCAACGCCGTCCTTATGCCATGTGCACAAAACAAAATAGCATTATATTTTATCCACTTGGCTTCAGTTTGAACAAAAAACCAAGGAGGCTGCCGCCACTTTTGTTTCACATATCCTCACCACCAACAACAATATTATTTATTTTTCCTTCTCAGGGTGCTCGCGTTCGCAGGAGATCATGATTCCTACTGGTTCAAAAAATTATTATTATTGACCTGAGTAACATCGGTTTTTGAATCCCACTTGAGAAATGACAAATCAAAACATGTTCTAAATGTATCATTAACTATAATCCCATCACCTGGATGCAGTCCTCATAGTTGTATATATATATATATATATATATATGTCCAGACCAACAGAGTTAATAGGATTCCTGCGAAAGCAAATGAAAGCTAATTAAAAAGTATTAATTCCAACCACTAATAATTAAGCGGAGAATTCAAATGCAGAAGCATATGCGTATTGCATGTGCATGTGAGGGGGGGAGATATGGAAGCCGTGTAGGAGTTGATGATTAAGCCAGTTAGTTAATCTTATTATTAGATGATATCAAATTAGTCAATACTTCAATTCTAACCGGTCATCGTCGTCGTACGTCCCGACGCGGTTTAAGCCTCTGCGATGCGAGCCAGTGGAGATCCAGCTATTAGGGTTTGATTTGGAACTCTGCGTGCTTTCTGCCTTCCATATTTCCTCCTTTCCTTTCTGCTGCTGCATCGGAAGCTTCCTCCCTCATGCAGACGCCGTACTGCCGATTAGATTTCGTTTGGCGAGAACCGTCGCACTCTGAAGCTAATGATGTGTGCGTTTATATATATAGGATGAGGACGTCTTTCTCCAGTGCACATCAACCTGAGCTCAAGAGCGAAGAAGAACAATGGTGAAGAGCAATCTCCGAGGACCAGCAGATCACGGCTACGTCAGCAATGGAGCAAGGAGAAGCAGCCCCAATGGCAAGGGGACGACGCAGTACAAGGGGGTGAGGATGAGGAGCTGGGGCTCCTGGGTCTCCGAGATCAGAGCCCCCCACCAGAAGACCAGGATCTGGCTCGGCTCCTACTCCACGCCGGAGGCCGCCGCCCGGGCCTACGACGCCGCCCTCCTCTGCCTCAAGGGCAACTCCGCCAGGCTCAACTTCCCCACTTCTGCTCCTCCTCCTCCTCCTCCTCCTCCCCTCTCCGCCCCCGCCGCCGTCATGTCCCCCAGGTCCATCCAGCGAGTCGCCGCAGCGGCCGCCGCTGGTGCCGCTCTCCCTTCCTCTATCCTCCAGACGCCGTCTTCGTCGTCGTCGTCGTCGTCGTCCCCAGATTCTTCTTCTTCTTCCGACGACGACGCCTCAATGGCAAGCCCGAAGGAAGAAGAAGAAGGGAGGAGCGATTTCCTGATCGATCCCTCGATCAACTTCGAGGCATTCTTCCAGTCGCCCAAGTGCATCGACTACATGCTCACCGCGTCGTCGGGGGCGTCGGCGTTCTTCGCTCCTTGCGGCCAAGCGGAGGACTGGGAGGAGGAGCTTGCTGACATTGAGCTTTGGAGCTTCTGCTAAGTAATTACAGCTTGCTTCATCGTCTCCGTTAATTCTGAGCATATATATATGTGTGTGTGTGTGTGAAAGGGGGGGATACCTGGCCGGCCGGTGGGACGCCATTTTTAAGGCTGTTCTTAGTTAGTGCTTCTCCTTTCAATTGGATCATACGCACCCGTAGTTGATGATTAGTTAAACTTCTCTTAATTGTAAATTCCCTTCACAATGTTATATACAATGAGCCGATCGCATGAAATGGGCCAAAAGCGATGGATAAATGACCCAATATGCGACGAAATCCAAACAGGGTTTATATATAAAGTGAGGGGCCTTCAGTCAGCATGGGAAGCTCGTGCGTCCGCAGAGGTATTAGCCAGTGTGAGCTCCACGTGCATGCATGCATCCCCAGGAATACTCACGTGGACTTCCAACAGTGGCGGGCCCTGGTCCCAACGTGCCCACGTGGCTTGGCGATGGACGCGCGTGTCCGTCGGGACGCGTGTGGAGCAGCCAACGCAGTCTCCAGGTTGTGCAAACGTCAACCTAAAGCCATGCGTCTCCACGTACGTGTTTTTTTAAAAAAAATCTTTTAATTTGGAATAAAATTTATGTTTCAGAATTTGTTGGCACCATCAATCCATCCTGTTCAAGACTGCAACTTTAACGAGAAGCAGACACCGCCATGCCGCCTACCTCCATCGTTCCCTTCGGCATCTCGATCGATCCCATTTCACCCCTTCGACCCACAGAAACCAGCTGCATGCAGCAGAACGTCGCCGGCACCGATAATGCCATCGAAATCAAGGTGGTCTACGTGCGGATCGTATCCTCCGCCCCGGCGCCCGCCGCCGTCAAGGCGGTGTTCCACGCCGGAGAAGTGGAAGACTCCGTGACGGTGAACGGCAAGGCGGCCGCCGCTCTCGCCCCAGCGGTGCTTCTGAGGAGAGCCCGGGCGGACGCCGCGGCCGGAGAGAGCGACTACGTGAGCACCGACTGCGTCAGGTTCTCCGGCGGCCGCCTCGGCTTCGAGATCAAGGTCGAGGGCGAGCGGGGAGCTCTGGTGGTGGGATCGGTGAAGAGGACGGGGGAGAGGGGGTGGGGGTGGGGGATGCAGTGCCGATACGACGGCGGCGGCGGCTTGAGATTCCTGGTGGATGTTTACCTTGTGGGGAGGAGCATGGGGAAGGCCGTGCTGTTGAGTAGGGCGGTGCGGACGAGGAGTCGTCCTAAGGAGTCGGAGTTGGACTGCTACATCGATGGTAAGGTGAGAATTAATGATTCCTTGATTCAAAACCAGCGCCCGGTTGAATAATTTTACCCTTTTTTGTTTTGAAGCCGGAGGAAGGAACGATGAGAGGCTGCAAGAGGATGACTGGATCAGAGGAAGAACCGGGAGAGCTCATAAGGTTCGGCGAAGGAGTTAGGGTTGGAATGGGACTGGGATTTGCCATGTGCTTGGGGGCAGGTCTTGGGGCGACCCTCGTGATGAGGAGCTACCAAGCAGCAGCCGGAGCTTTTAAGAGGTTCATCTAGCAGCACAATATTAAATCATCTGCTCTGCTTTCTCTCTTGGGAATTTAACTTGTAAGACGACGCACGAAACAGTACGTATCTACATATGTTTTCTTTTGCTTTTGCTGTTCTCTGATAACATTAACTGTTTAATTTCTTTACTGTCGTCACTGCGTGTGGTGCGTGTTCGTTCATACGATACTCGTAGATGCCCCTCTTCTTCAAATGTCCGATACCACGTAAAAGATCGGGGAAGAAGGCATGCCGCTCTGCACTGTAATCTACTTGTATCCCTTGGGCACAATGATGGCGAACGATTTAGACACCTCGCCAGTGGCAGCGCATGAGTTGTTTCCTGCCACGAGTGGCCGGGTTTGAGCATCATGATGCTGGAAACAGATTCCTTCCGTTTAGTTTGAATCACCAGTCAAATAACTCTAAAAAGGCAAATTAATCAGTAGAAAATTTGTCCAAAACTTTATAGGGAAAAAAAAAAAAAACTTAGGCTCTTTACGAGCAGAAGAGGGTGCCACTCATCCCTTGGACCTCCAAGTATTTGGGAAAAGCTGAACCTTAATTGCAGCACACGCTTCCGCAGGAGATTAATGAAGCTTCTAATTGATTTATTTATTTAAGGACCTGGCTGGAGTGCTCTTGGATTGCTACCCTAACACAACACGACAGCTATCAGGCTTGCTCTTGCTCTGTTGGAATCACATTATGAGTTTAAAAAAAAACAACTTTTTTTCTGATTGCTTACTTGTTTTCAACTTGAACGCCACACATGTTTATCATTACTGAGACATCTCATTGAGGTGAAGAACACAAGCGGACTGATTTGATTCTCCTATCAGACATGGAATTTTTCTAAGCAAATTAGAGATGGATGTAGGGGGAGAAGGCCCATCCATATGGTATCCTTGGAGCTGTTCAAACTGTGCATGAAATGATAGACAAGGAAGTTGCTAATGGAATAAGCCCCCAAAACATATTTGTTTGTGGATTTAGCCAAGGAGGTTCAGAAATTTTCCTCACGTCTTGTCCATTCTATAAGCACAGATTAATGAGACATGGAAATTTGATATATATCCTAAAACCAACCAAGGGGATGGATGTAGGGGATGATATGATTCCTCTCTTCCCCGATAATTGCATGTGACCTGTGCCCACATCAGCTCACCTCACCCTTAATTTGTACTCATCTCTTCCCCGAGGCAAATGCTACCCCTCTGTAGCCCTACCCTACCACTTTTATTAATTTTCTTTTCCCCCGTGAGAATTTTTATTTATTTATATTTTTTTTCACTTTTGGGTTGTTCTCCACTTTGGACGAAGTTACCTTGTCCACCACACCCCCTTGAGGCTTCAGCATCTTTGCCTTTGTCTTCTTTTATATGTGCCTTGCTGCTGCACTCAACACATGTAAAGAGAGGCAGGAAGGAATCTCCACTCGTTTGCTGCACACCTGAACATAACACCGTGCTCCTGAGATAAAGATTGCCTTAGCTTTTATCTGATGCGCCCTAACACAAAACCATCTAAAAGAGTAAGACTTAAGTCAGAATCATCGTTTTAATTAAACTGTAAATTGGTTATAGAGAGAAGGAGAAGAAGGATACAAACACAGAGAAGCTCCGAACTCTACCGAGCATGCTGCAAAAGGAAGAATGATGGTGGGTGGTGGTGGAGGGAGGGCGCAGGACTTGGCAAAATCATTGAAGTCTCTGCTTGCCTCTGCAAATTCCATGGACAAACACAGCCAGCTTGGCACGATTGCAGCCTCCTCCATCCATCATAAACTTTGAAACCCCCCCCCCCCCTCACTGATTTAATTAATTAGGTTTGGTTTAATCCATCATGAAAACAACCCTACTCTGGAATTACCAAAAAAGTTACTCTCTTTTCCCCCTCTCCTCCCTCTTTAGTTCTGTACTTGTGAGCATAAAAGAACGCAGCATCTTCTTAGGTATTCTGTTATGATGAAGGTTTATGATGCCTTCCTTCCCCTCTCCATAAATGATATGTTCTTTTTCACAGGTTGATACCTTTTTCATTTAGCTAGATACTTAATTAATCAAAGTGCTACCTGTACAGTACTTAATCAGCATCACTTTTTTTTCCTTGTCAGATAAAGTAACTCACAATTAATAACGTTTACTTAAACTATGAGTTTATACTCGTCGTTAAGAATCTATGGTTACAATTTTTGTGCTTTCAACCTTCCACGGTTTTGAGTTTATATATATATAGTAGTAGTAATTAATTCTTTTGGGAGAAGCAAAAGGGTTGGTGATGATGATGATGGATGTGCTTCAAGGCAAAGTTTTTGGTTCACGGGCGCAGTTTGTGCCGAGTAAATTTTAAACAAGAGGAGTACGGTAAAATACTTTATTTATATTTATATATGGATCAGTAGTATGTGTAGGAAAGACATAGAAAGGGACCACGCGGTATTAAAGAAGAAGAGGAAAGAAGAAAAAAAAAAGAATGCATCGTGAGATGAGCTAATTAACACCAGCAGCAACTACAAGTCTACGACAAAAGCATAAGCTAATTTATTATCGTTTAATTAGAGAGGAAAAAAAAAGTCCAGTTCCTAATTACTGGTAGGCGTCGCAATAAAGGATTTTAAAATCAATGCTCCTAAATTCTTTTGACAAACAAAAAAAATAATTTCAAATAGATGCATAAGCCTAAATTAATGGAGATTCCAATAATAAATTAATCAAGGATCATATTTCTCATTTAATATTTTTATGGATGATCTGATTAGAATCAGTATCTAATTAAACTAACGGGAGGGAATCCTGATGCTGCCAACGATGTGCGTAGTGCGATATGATTTAGTGCGTGTATATATATAATGCATGCATCTCTTAGTCCGTGATGCACGGTGGTGGTGGTTTCATAAATTTTGACTAATTGAGATTTGAATGAAATGGCTGACAATTAGTTTAACTATTTTTATTTTTTTAGCTAAAAAGATAATTGAGATCTGACGCATTTATTTTTTAAGACTTGTTTAATCATGTATTAAGTAGCTCAATTTATTATAAATATATTTAATATTCCCAAGTACATATATGATTTCGCCCACCTGTGCCTATCCAATGCAAGTACCCAATTAAACAAATATTGCCCTCACTATTCCCTGTCTTCAAATAAATAAATAAATTGGAAGGACAAATAAGTTTTTTTTCCTAATAAATAAATTTCAAATTTTCATTTCCAACATGATAGTTGTAGCCCATTAATAAAATTAGTACCTGAGACTTACTCGACCACGTGGCCAAATTTATTTGAACTTGAGTTTGGTGGATAAATTAAATAGTTATTTATTGATTGCATAACAAATGTACGTTCCTTAATTCAAAATAAAATAAGGATTATATATTTAGAATTTATACAATATTCTAAAAAAAAGGAATAAATAATAGCAGTAAATATATTATTTTAGGAAAAAGAAAATAAATAAATGAACAGTCTCTCCACCCTGTCACTGGCAGAGGTTGCCACTCTCTATATACATCCAAGCGACACACTTCCCACTCCCTCTCTATTCTACCCTCCCTTCCTTCTTCCCCCCCTCTTCCTCTTCTTCCTCTTCTTTGAGCACCTTGAACGATAAAAATGGAGGTCCAATCTGCTTCCTCACTATTTGTCTTCTTCCTCCTCCCCTCCTTGCTCTCTGCCGTCGAGCACCTCCACACCTACATCGTGCGCGTCGACCCGGACGCCAAGCCCTCCATCTTCCCGACCCACGCCCACTGGTACGAGACCTCCGTCCTCGCCGCCACCGCCACGGCCGACGGCACCACCGCCTGGCCCCCCGGTGGCCCCCTCATCCACACATACTCCTCCCTCTTCCATGGATTCTCCGCTCGCCTCTCCCCCTCCGCCGCCGCGGACCTCGAGTCCTCCCCGGGCGTCCTCGCCGTCCTCCCTGAGCTCATCCGGCACCCGGACACCACGCGGTCCCCCGAGTTCCTTGGCCTGCTCTCCTCCGACCGCACTGGCTTGCTCGCGGAGTCCGACTTCGGATCTGATCTTGTTATTGCCGTCATCGACACTGGGATCACCCCTGGCCATCGCAGCTTCGCCGACAGCGACCTCGGTCCGCCTCCCGCGCGGTGGCGAGGTAAGTGCGTCGCTGGGCCGGGTTTCGCAGCCTCCTCCTGCAACCGCAAGCTCGTCGGCGCGCGGCACTTCTCTGCGGGGTATGAGGCTACCTCTGGCCACATGAACGAGTCCGCTGAGCTCCGATCCCCGCGGGACACCGATGGCCATGGCACCCACACTGCTTCCATCGCCGCAGGGCGTTACGTCTTCCCGGCCTCTACCCTCGGCTACGCCCGCGGTGTCGCCGCCGGCATGGCCCCCAAGGCCCGCCTCGCCGCGTACAAGGTCTGCTGGGCTGCTGGCTGCTTCGACTCCGACATACTCGCAGCCTTCGACGCTGCCGTTGCCGACGGCGTCGATGTCATCTCCCTGAGCGTCGGGGGCGTCGTCGTGCCCTACTATCTCGACGCCATTGCTGTCGGGGCCTTCGCGGCCGCCGAGGCCGGCATCTTCGTCTCCGCCTCCGCTGGCAACGGCGGTCCCGGCGGGCTCACCGTAACGAACGTGGCCCCCTGGGTCACAACCGTAGGCGCCGGGTCCATGGACCGTGATTTTCCTGCCGATGTGAAGCTCGGCAACGGCCGCATCCTCCCGGGCGTGAGCGTCTACGGCGGCCCCTCCCTCGACGCCGGTCGCCTCTACCCACTGGTGTACGCCGGCGCTGCCCAAGGCGCAGGCGACGGCTACTCTTCCTCCCTGTGCCTCGAGGGATCCCTCAACCCGGACGCCGTTAAAGGCAAAGTCGTCCTCTGCGATCGCGGCGTCAACTCCCGCGCCGCCAAAGGCGAGGTTGTAAGGAAGGCCGGCGCGGTCGGAATGATCCTAGCCAACGGTGTGTTCGACGGCGAGGGCCTGGTCGCCGACTGCCACGTCCTCCCCGCCACTGCCGTAGGCGCCGTGGCGGGAGATGCGATCCGCAAGTACATCGCTTCCTCCACCCCAAAGTCTCCGCCCACCGCCAGCATCCTCTTCCGCGGCACACGGCTCGGCGTCCGCCCGGCTCCGGTGGTCGCGTCCTTCTCCGCACGCGGCCCCAACCCCCAGTCGCCGGAGATCCTGAAGCCGGACCTCATCGCTCCAGGGCTCAACATCCTGGCGGCCTGGCCCAACGACGTCGGCCCTGCCGGGATCCCATCGGACCAAAGGAAGACAGAGTTCAACATCCTCTCAGGCACGTCTATGGCGTGCCCCCACGTTTCAGGCCTCGCAGCGCTCCTCAAAGCGGCGCACCCGGACTGGTCTCCAGCGGCCATCAAGTCGGCGCTGATGACCACCGCCTATGTAAAGGACAACAAAGGAACGACGATGCTCGACGAGTCCACCGGCAATTCCTCCGACGTGTTCGACTACGGTGCCGGCCATGTCAACCCGCAGCGAGCCATGGACCCTGGGCTCGTCTACGACCTCACGCCGATAGACTACGTCAACTTCCTATGCAACCTCAACTACACGCAGCAGAACATCAAGGCCATCACCCGGCGGGCGGCGGATTGCCGGGGGGCGAGGAAGGCGGGGCACCCCGGAAACCTGAACTACCCATCGTTCTCCGCAGTGTTCGTCGAGGACGGCATGAAGCGGAGGATGTCGACGCACTTCATCAGGACAGTGACGAACGTGGGCAACGGGCCGGCCGTGTACAGGGCGGCGGTGCGGGCGCCGGAGGGGAGCACAGTGACGGTGGAGCCGACGGTGCTGGCGTTCCGGCGGGCGGGGCAAAGGCTGAGCTTTTTGGTGAGGGTGAAGGCGGGCACGGCGGAGAAGATGGCGCCGGGGAGCTCGAGGGTGCGCAGCGGCGCCCTGACATGGAACGATGGGAGGCACACGGTGAGCAGCCCCATTGTGGTCACAGTTCAGGCGCCATTGTCTTGAGGGTACGGCAAGGACTTGGAAGCGACAAAGCGCAGAAACGTTTCGCAGCAACGGAGGTCACGATGAAATCTTTGAATCCTCCTCTCTCTGGGTTGTAGAAAGCTTTCACTATATGCTTTAAGGTTTTCTTTTTGTTAATCTTTAATTAAGAGGGGAAATATAATGTTAACAAATATAATGTAAATGCAATGAAGTGGAAGGTGTTTGGCTCTACGTAAATCCTTGAAGTGAGGGGGAGGAGAAGAAGGAATCACTTTGGTGCAAGGAAGGAAAGTGTACAAGAGACTCTAAAGCTGGAAGGAAAAAGATGCAACAAGAAAAAGAGGGGAGGCGTGAGGGAGGATTTGTTCTTACGGAACATGTTCTTGTTGTGTTTGCCTTGTAATATTCTGCTGCTTGCAGACTAAAGTGCAGTGTTCCCTTTTGCTTTTTGTGCATCTGATGGGGCATGTGCATGGGGGCTTTGGCTGCAGTCTCATGATGCAGAGACAGTCAAGAGAGACAAGGATTTCAAAAAAAAAGAAGGTAAAAGCAAATCAATTTGATTGATTACTAGTTATTTTAAAATAAAGATAAATTCTCAATCGATTTGATTGGGTTTGAAAACACTGGAAAAAAGAATGGGTGAGGGTTTGGCATTTAGGAGTGTAAAAAATTGTGTAGATCAATGAGCTTGGCTCCACAAACCTAACCAAATGTTGGGAGACTTGGAGTGCACAGCTGAGGAATTGAATGTGTAGGGCAGCTGGACCCAGCAATTTTACCAATTACCAGTGAAGGTGAGAGGAAACAGATCTACTGGTACTATCCACAGTTGGTGGGTGCAGGGATATTTTGGAGTTTGTGGTGTTCTGCACTCTGCAGCTTCTGTCACAGGACTGCCCCGCACACTAGCAGGGTGCCCATTTCTTTTCTGATCTATGTTCTGCATAGGGTTTTACTGCCACCTTGAAATCATTTACTTCTCTTCACACCAAGGGCAGTCTTTCTAGAGAGTGGCTGCATCACACAGTATGATGTGCTCCTTGGAACAATTGAATCTTGCTGTGTAGAAAGAGGAGGTAGCTTGTGAGTCCTCTCAGGATTTGCAATGAAGAATGGCCTCAGATTTCATCCTATTTGCAGCTGAAGGTGTTAGAAGATTTAAAAGCTTATGAATTGGAAAAGAGATTTCATCCTATTTGCAGCTGAACGTGTTATAGAAGATTTAAAAGCTTATGAATTGGAAAAGAAATGAAAAGCTACATGCACAGACGAATTGAGATGATACCAGAACGGAATTACCTTTAAATTCTACTGTTCCCAGGCTTCACTACAATCACATCTATTTGTTCACAGTATAAATTTCTTTCAGACCCCTTTGGTATGAAATACTTGGAGGTTGATTTCTAAATCCAAATCTTATTTTTAATTATAATTCATACTTAAATCAAGTTTGAATTTGAAATTTTTATCTCATACCAGCCAAGGCCCTAGAGGAATCACCTAAAATATATTGTCCTTGAAATGCTTACAGGCCTTTGCATTCCATACTGTTGATGGTAATGCAGCATAGAGTGTATATGTAGCTTTGTGTGAGACCTTATCAACTGAAACTTAGCAATTAGAGATTCCTTGCAGAAATAATTGCCGCATATAGCTGAATGAGATGACAATAACATATGCTTTCAACTGACATTTAAATTAAGCATTGGGCCCAGGTATGCTGGGCAGGTCCTCCATGTTCTTCTCTCAGCGTCAGTGACATGGAGGTTTGCAAGTTGCATAAATAGTTTCGACCACACCAGACTTTTGGATTGCAGGTGAAACTCCACTCTATAACTAATTATTGCAGTATACTGCAGCGACAACATCTGAATTTTCAGCGCTTCTAGTGGTTCATTGCTTACCAGTATAACATATTATCGGGAAGCAGTAAAAGATAAACAGATACTATCAAAAACACTCGTGTTGAAAAGTTTCTTACCTGCCAATTCAGAAACTGTTTGGATGATTCCCAGTTGATAATCATCAAGTTCTTGATATTTAAGGCTGAATGTAGAGTGTCCATAAAAACCAATATCAGTGCATCAGAGGCTGGCAGCAATCTTTAAAAAAACAGCTGCAATGATCTAAAAACTGCTGCCTCTAGCCTTTTCTTGTGTAATTTGCAGCTGTTGCTGCTTTTCCTAGATAAAAAAAAAACCATCCAGAATTTCAAATATTTTAAACTTGCAATTCAGTTTGCACTGCATTTTCAAAGATTATCCAACTTACTAAGTAGGTTGATCAGGTTTTCATTTGAAAAGTTGATCCAGCACATGAAGCTCCTGCGGATGCGAAGTTCAGGGAGGGTCCACAAACAAAACCATATCATGGCATGTACTGGAGCTATTTCGATGAACTCAGTCCTATCTTGTGGAATGAATTTGTAGCATGCCTTTTGTAAAAATCATGTCTTCAGGAAAAGACATAATTCTTTGGTTAACCTTATTGCGGATCTTATACCAGACCTGTTTGATAATGAGTAGTTGCTTTAATAGACCATGTGAAAACAAGACAGATAAACTTCAATTTCAATAGAAGTTCCCAATTTTTTCTGTAGTCAAACTTGATTATTGAGCGGGATGGATTGGGGCATCAAAGACCAACGAAGGAAATCCTGAAATCCACAAATGAACAAGAAGCTTCCAGTATTCCTCTCCTTTAGAAACGTAAGCGATAGCTTATATCTAAGCAGTAGCTTCGATACAACTACAGTCCTCTGTATTCAAATATACAATATCCAAGGAGCCTTTCTAATCAAATCTTTGGTAAATTATATGCTTATGTGATAAAATAATATGCCAAGTCCTAAACTACAACAATAGTAACCAAATGCATGAAAATGGTTGAGCTTTTTTATAATACCTACGATGATGGTGGTGTTTCTCTTGGGTATTCATTACTAGTTTAATGCTTATCCATGTTGACTTTGCTGTCGATCCACCCCTGCGGGACAAAAAAGCCCACAAGAAGAATTCACTCCAAAACCTCAACAACCGGAACCTAAAAATTAAAAGTGAAAAAAACAAATCAGGCACGACGTATCATGATCTTACACATATCGATCGACAATTTTGAATTTTGTAAACGCCACCGACCCGTCAAAAGCAAGATAAGAACCCCATCCAAGGGCGTAAGCTTTTAGGTAGAATGACGACGGGAAAAACCTGCTAGCCAAGGGGCCTCGATGTCTCTGCGCGAGGTCGCTCCTCCTCGTGCTTCGCCCGCCCTTGCTTTGCTGCTCCCGGGCTCCCGCTCGTCCGCTCTTCTCCCCATGCCTTTTCCAGATCCTCGAATGAGGGTCTCGGCGTGCAGCAGCAGATCGATCGCCCCTGAATCTTATCATGCAAACATCTAGGGATTTCCCGCCACGATTTGAGGCATTTCACGGGAACTTGACCGATGCCGGTCCGACCTGGTCCAAACCGGTCCATATATAAATAGTACTAAACCGGACCAATCGGCTATTATGGGCCGGCCTAACATTTAATATAGTTTATATCTCCTGAAAAGTAAATAATTTTTTATACACGGGGTTAATGGTAAAGACAATATTTTTTAATATTATTATAATATCTAACCCTAAAGTTTGAATGTAAACCCCCACCTTAATAAATTATATTTTTAGGAAAAAAAAATTTAAATTTCGGTCCGGTTCAACTGAACCGGCCAGCTGGCCGGTCCGAGTGAACCGGCCGACCCGGTCCGAAGGGGTCGACGCGAGCGAGAAGAGCCGCGGGCTCTTCCCACTCCGCGGGCTTCTTCTTCTTCTTCTTCTTCTTCTTCTTCTGCCCGCCATCCACAGCCGCTGTTCCTCGCCGTTCCTCTTCGCTGCGACGAGGAGAGCGGCGAATGCCTGCCACGGTCGTGCGCCTCCTTCCTGCTGCGAGTTGCCCTGTTCCGCGAGCAAACCCTCACCGTCGGTCGTCCCCTGCGAGGCCACCGATCTGCTGCTCCGAACGCAAGGGGCGAGCAGTTATGGCCTCCGGCGAGCTCGGGAGGAGTCGGCTCCCCGAAATTTCGACCTCCGCTGGGTCGATTGGGTCGACGTGGCCGAGAGGTCCAACGGCGAATCGACGAGGGAAGAATTTGCTCGTTTCTTCCCTCCCGTCGGCCGCCGCTCGTTCTGCTTCCGGGGGGTGTTCGTGGGCTCGTAGGGGTCCGCGATTGTGCGCGTGCAAATGTCCCCAAGGTCTCGCCGGCTGAAGTGCCGGAAATCTTCTCCGGCGGGGTTCCGTCGAGGTGCGGGTGAAGAGGGCTTCGGCGAAGGGCGCGGCAGAAGGTGCGAGCTCGCCCCTTTCTGCATGATTAATTTTCTTAATCATGCTTAACGATTAGTTAAGCATGATTAGCTATAAATAAATATGTTAAGTATAAGTTAAGTTATGATATGTTTAGTTTAAATTTAAACATGGTTTAGAGTTAAATAATTAAGTTTTAATTAAGTTAACTATGAATTAGAGTTAATTTAATATAAGTGGTTGAGCTGAACCAGTTAGTTGAGTTGGATTGAGTTCGGGTCGGACTTGGGTTCGGGTTAAGTTAAGTTGTATGATTAGTGTAAATATAATATGTTATTAGAGTAAGTTGTATTAACGCATGCTTAGTTTAATCAAAAGCATGATTAGTGTAAATTAACTAAGCTTAGTGAATAAGAAATTATTACTTTAATGAAAACGGTTGGGTTGAATCGAGTGGGATTAAATCGGTTGGATTTGAGTTGAGTTTGGGTTCAGGTTGAGTTGGGTTGGGTGAGCCGAATCAACTAATCGAAATCAGTTCGAGCTCGAGTCAAACTAGATTGAATTGGGTTAGCTGAACCGGAACCGAACCAAACCGGAACTGGATGAACAGTAACGGCTGACCCAGTCAGCATTGACCGGGCCCACAGCTGACCCAGTCAGCATTGACCGTTGACCGGTCAGAAAATAATAAAAAATTAAATTAAATTTAAATAATTAATAAAATAAATAAAATAATATTAAAATAATAAAATAATATTGAAATATTAAAAAAATCACAAAAATAGTAAAAATTTCTATGGGTTCTACCCCTGGATGACTTGGGCCAAGTTATGGGTGAGTTTGATGAGTAGAAATTGAATAAAAATTCATTTAAGTTATTAGCTAAAAATGTAAAAATATGATTAATTTAGAATTGATTAGGTGAGATTAATCCTAAACATGTATAGGATTAATTTAATGTAATAATTATTTAATTGATAGATTTTAATTTATTTATCTTAGGGGAAATAAATTAAATCTATTTTAAATAATTTTTGTTAAATAGGATTATTGCGGGTATGCGATCCGAGTAGCTCGGCGGGTGATTTTGTCACGTCCCGACCCGCAGGACGACACGTGGCAACCGCCGTATGAGCCCGACAAGCCCATACAAGGCATAAATACAAATACTAAACTACGTACACCCACAGTTTCAAATAATATCTTAAATACAGTCCCGATATCTCCTAATACAAATCTAAGACCGGCATACGAAAACTCATAACAGCAGTCGTATACCTTTCACGACGAACCCTCCGTCAACGATCTCGTCTCGTGCGTCGATACCTGCACACACATTGAACATTGTGTGCTCAGCCTTGCGGCCTAATGCAAAATTACGGCTCTACCGAATAATGAAATCAAAGGCTAGGAGGAGTATTCTAGGATGTCTTTGGTAATTAATCATCATCTTTCATGTCATATCGTTTAACCAATTCATATAAAAATAGACAGCATACATAAACAATTAAATAAATAATTAAACACATGTGTACATGCCACTAGATGTCACCTAAGTCATGTCTAGTGTGCATATCAGTAGTCTATCACCTACGTCATGGTGAGACTTTTAAGTTTCATAAACTCGGGCTGCCAGCCTACGCTTAGTGACTACTCGGGCCGGGGGTATCAGTAAGCCCATCAGTGCCTTTCTGTCTCTACCTATGCCCGCTGCACTGATGTTGGCAGAGAGGACGGATGACCCAGAGTCCCTCTCCAGTTGTTTCACTAGTCGCCAACCATGCCTCCCCTAGCGAAACCGTCGTGCCCTTACATCCTCCCCGGATTCCGTAGGGGTCACGACAACCCGTGTAATACTATACACTGTCCGTAGACAGGGTCACCTCTATTAAATATCATCGGCTACGGCTAGCCGGAATAACCACCCTAGGATCCGGACTACTCATCCGATCGTCTGCAGACGTCAAGGGTGATAGCCGTGCGGTCAACGGATCCACTGTCCAAGGCGTCGCATGTGGAATCACCTTTCCAGTCCAATAGCCGTCGACGTCTGTCAAGATCGGCACACATCCGCACGATGGGCTGTGGCGACCTTGACTCCATCGGTGCCAAGTCAATGGTAGGGTTCATCCTAGCTAACCATCTCAGGACTATCACGAGGCCGCCTACAACGACACTCGCGCGGGTGAAGATTTTCGGGTAAGGATTTGCTCCATATTTCCAGTCTAACATGACCATGGAGTGTGTACAGTCCCTTACCCTACCAGCTCCCCGTATATAAGCTATGCATAACCTCGGGAGTAGCGCTCCCACTATCCAAGCTACGCATCAACCTCGGGAGTGGTGCCTAGCGGGACGTCACCATTTTGACCACCGACGGGACGCGGCGGTCAACCGGGGCATATGGGAAAGACCCTTTTTTCTGTCTAAGTGGCGGTGACGTCGCCAAAGGTTCTAACATGTCGCATATATTATCTATGTCTGCATGGTAATCATTTAGCATATCATACCGAAGCAATATAGCATGCAAGACATAATTATAAGCATGTTAGATACATAGCAGATCAAACATGTTAGATAAGATAACTATGCTAGCATGTATACAATTTAAATCTTATCAAACATTATGGTTTATCATATTTAAGACATCCAAGAATTGTTCCTAAGAAAACCCCAACGGGAATTCCCTAGCGTGAATAAATCCTACCAACGGAGAACCAACGCACCTGGTTTAGCGATCTGCTCCTCGGAACCAAGTCGCGCGGAGATAATCACCCGCCGAGTTACTCGGATCGCGTACCCACAATAATCCTATTTAACAAAAATTATTTAAAATAGATTTAATTTATTTCCCCTAAGATAAATAAATTAAAATCTATCAATTAAATAATTATTACATTAAATTAATCTCACCTAATCAATTCTAAATTAATCATATTTTTACATTTTTAGCTAATAACTTTAATGAATTTTTATTCAATTTCTACTCATCAAACTCACCCATAACTTGGCCCAGCCCAAGTAGAACTCATAGAAATTTTTATTATTTTTATGATTTTTTAATATTTTAATATTAGTTTATTATTTTAATATTATTTTATTAATTATTTAATTATTTTATTAATTATTTAATTTAATTTATTTTTTTATTATTTTTCTGACCTGGTCAACGGTCAACGTTGACTGGTCAATGCTGACTGGGTGAGCTGTTGACTTGGTCAACGATTCAGGTTACTGTTCACCCGATTCGGTTCGATTCGGTTCGATTTGGTTCGGTTCGGTTCCGGTTCAGCTAAATTAAATTCAATCTAGTTTGACTCGAGCTCGAACCAGGTTCAACTTATTTGATTCGGCTCACCCAACCCAACTTGACTCGAACCCAAACTTAACTCAAACCCAACCGATTTAATCCCACTTGATTCGACCAAACCGGTTCCATTAAAGTAATAATTTCTTATTCACTAAGCTTAGTTAATTAATGCTAATCATGCTTTTAATTAAACTAAGCATACGTTAATACATCTTATTCTAATAACATATTATATTTACACTAATCATGCTTAACTCTTAACTAATCATGCTTTGCGTTCACTAATCGCAATTAATTACTAATTAAGCACCTTCGCCGGATTAACTGTGCACCGCCGGAAAACGCAGCGCCGTCGCCGGAACCCTAGCCGCCACCTCGCCGGAGCTCGCTAAAACGAAGGCTAACCGGCCGGCGAGCTTCGTAGCTCCTCACTCAATGCGGAGACCACGCCGATCTGCGAGAATGACGACCATCAGCGCCTAAACGACGATCTTTCCGGCGTCGTCTCCGGCAAACTCACGGCGTCTCCACCGGAGGGTGAAAACCACCCCTTTTCATGGGGGAAACGCGACTGCTCACCTCGCGGACGTGTAGGGAAGGAAAGGGCGGAGTTCCGGCCGGCGAAACGAGCGGATCGCGATTTGCAACCGCCGCCGATAGGGTTTGGTCGCTGGAACAGGGGCGGCGAGCACAGCCGCCCGCTGAGGGGTCTTCGAACTCCACGAAGGCCCGTGGAGATGCGGAGACGGCCGACGTCTCCAACCGCGGCGGAGGAGACGACCGCCGAGGGCTTTGAGCGCTGGGCGGCGACCGATCGGCAGTAGGTTCTCTGCTGCGGTGGTCGCGCGAACGGGAAGGGAGCAAGGGCGTCGCGAGCTCTCCCTTCCGTTGGGGGTTGCTCGCTGGGGGTGGACGAGGGCGGACGGCCGTCAACGACGGCGGGCAGCAGCCGACGGCGAAGGAAGGATCGCCGGCGCTGCTCGGTGCGGGAGAAGACGAAGCGGCGTTGCTTCATCGCGTGCTCGAGGACGATGGCTCGAGTGGGAAGGGCGCTTGCTCTTCTCGCTCGCCCCGTCTCGCCTCTTCGCCCGGTCCAAGCCGGTTCAGCTGGACCGGCCGGCTGGCCGGCCGGTGCACCTGAACCGGTCCAAATTTTTTTTTTCATGTGGTGGGGGTTTACAGATTTTCTCCACGCGACTTGGTTCCGAGGAGCAGATCGCTAACCAGGTGCGTTGGTTCTCCGATGGTAGGATTTATTCACGCTAGGGAATTTCCGCTGGGGTTTTCTTATGAAAAATTCTTGGATGTCTTAAATATGATAAAACATAATGCTTGATAAGATTTGACTTGCTTGCATGTTAGTTTAGTTTATTTCTGTCTGACATGTAGGATATACTCTGGTTTGTATGTTAGTTTAATTTACTTTACTTAACATGCATGATATACCATGATTTCCTTATTAAGTTTCTAATATGTCGTAGTATCATGTTGAGCATGTTAAATATTATTTTATTGTGTTTCTATGCTATGCTAGCATACCTACCATGCACACATAGATAGTAAATAACGACATGTTAGAACCTTTGGCGATGTCACCGTCACTTAGACAGAAAACGAGGTTTTTTTCCATATGCCCCGGTTGACCGCCGCGTTCCGACGGTGGTCAAACGGTGACGTCCCGTTAGGCGCCACTCCCGAGGTTGATGCATAGCGGAGCACTGGGAGCACCACTCCCGACATTATGCGTAGCTTATATACTGTGAGCTGGTAGGGTAAGAGACTGTACAAACTCCATGGTCGGGTTAGACTGTAAATATGGAGCAAGTCCTTACCCGAAATCTTCACCTGCACGAGTGTCGTTGTAGGCGGCCTCGTGATAGTCCTGAGATGGTTAGCTAGGATGAACCCTACCATGGACTTGGCACCGATGGAGTCAAGGTTGCCACAGCCCATCGTGCGGATGTGCGCCAAATCTTGACAGACGTCGACGGCTAATGGACTGCGAAGGTGATTCCACATGCGACGCCTTGGACAGTGGATCCGTTGACCGCACGACTATCACCCTTGACGTCTGCAGACGATCGGATGAGTAGTCCGGATCCTAGGGTAGTTATTCCGGCTAGCCGTGGCCGATGAGATTTAATAGAGGTAACCCTGTCTACGGACAGTGTGTAGTACTACACGGGTTGTCGTGGCCCCTACGGAATCCGGGGAGGATGTAAGGGCACGACGATTTCGCTAGGGGAGGCATGGTTGGCGACTAGTGAAACAAATGGAGAGGGATTCTGGGTCATCCGTCCTCTCTGCCAACATCAGTGCAGCGGGCATAGGTAGAGACAGAGACAGAAAGGCACTGATGGGCTTACTGATACCCAGGCCCGGGTAGTCACTAAGCGTAGTCTGGCAGTCCGAGTTTATGAAACCTTAAAGTCTTATCACGACATAGGTGACAGACTGTTGACGTGGACACTAGATATAACGTAGGTGACATCTAGTGTCATGTACACCTTTATTTATTTATTTATTTATTTATGATGTCTATCTCAATATGAATTGTTTAAATTATATAGCATTAAAGATGATTATTAATCACCAAGGGTATCCTAGAATACTCCTCCTAGCCTTTGATTTCTTTATTCGGTAGAGCCGTAATTTCGCACTAGGCCGCAAGGCTGAGCACACCACTTTTCCCCATGTGTGCAGGTGTGTTAGATGACTGCCCGAGTTATTCGATGAAGATGAGTCCATCGACGGGTCTATATTTTTATTTATTTATCGTTGCCTTTTTCCTAGAATTGTAGTAGGTTTATCGGGACTGTGTTGGAAATTTTGAGTTAGATAAATTAAATTGTATATTCTGCTGCATAAACGATGTATATGAATTGTATGTATCACTTGATGCCTTGTATGGGTCTGTCGGGCTCATACGGCGATTGCCACGTGGCCGACGGTTGAGTCGAGGCGTCATATTGAATATAAAAAAAAAAATTATATACAGATTCTATTTAGCCCACATATATTATAAATAAGTACTGATGATTTTATGCAGTGATTAATTTATAGTGGAGGAGAAGTGTTTATATGTCATGTTAAATGAGAAAAAAATATATAATTCATATATTTTGGATGCTAAGCGTTGAATTAGGACATGTAAAAGATGATGAGTCATGGATACTCAACGAGATGTCAAGGCAAACTTGTACTGCTTCACTTGCTTCTTCAATGATAGCTTGTTAACTTTTGACTATAAAGTTGACTAATGCGTGCCTCACCCAAGAATCTAAAGGACGTAGGTTAGATGGTCAAGGATGTGTCACATGAAGTCTAATTGCAAGCTCAAGAAGCTGCAGAGGGGGGTTACTTTTTCTTCAATTCTATGGTCAAAGAATAAGTCTACTGTGTTTGGTGATCCAAATGTTCGTGCCCCCTAATTGCTAGGCATTATTCACATTCCAAGTAGGGGCTCCGTGGGTAGGTTGCCAACTCCATATCTTATAATTAAGAGAGGGAGAGGGAGGGAGGGAGGGAGGAAAAAAAAGTTGTTATAAAAAAAAAGAATTGCTTTTAAAAATAAAGTCCATCACTTATTTATTTTATCAATTTAGTCTTAAAATTAACATGAAAAAAATACAAACATATATTTTTTTTGTATATGACAATTAATGAAATTTATAAATTATAGGTTGCCCTTCATCATATCTGAAACAACTAGATATAAAATCATAGTTTTTTTATAACTTAATTTTTTTAATCATTCTTTAGTTACACTTATACCCTTCTGAATTTTAAAATAATAAAAGATTTTATCTAAGTTTTAAAATCTTTACATAGACCCTCTTACTTTTATTTTGATGATATTATATGATAGATTCACTATTTTATATTCTAATTTTATGATAAAAAAATAATACTAGAGTACAAACTATAGGTGCAATTATTACTATTTTCTTTAGCTATGAAATTTTCTCTCTTAAAGGATCAATTTTTTATCAAGTATAATTTGGATTGATTTGGACATAAAATAAAAGAATTAAGAATTTCTATAAATAATTACTAAATTATTTTATTTTTTTTATAGAACTTAATAAGTCTTCAATCCAAAACCTCTCCTATATAGAATTAAATTACTCTCTAAACTTGATTAAATTGAAGTGAAAAATAAAAATGGTGGATAATTTGTTGGATTTAAGTTATAATTCATGGTAGTGTAAAAATAAAAATATAAAAATAGATTTTAGTAAAAATTATTTGATCGGTCTAATTTTTATAATCAAATATTTTTAATTTTACCATTTTACATAGGTTTCTTAAAAAAAAGAGTAAAATTTTTTTAAGAAAAATTTAAGTTTTTAAAGAATTTTTCATCTGAATGTTTAAAAAGTCAAAATTTTGGAAAATGGGTAACCAAATAATATCTGGAATTTTTTATTATTTATAACCAAGCACTTATGGCAACCTTCAGATGCTACTGATCATGATAACACTTTTTTTAAAGTTTGACGATATTTTGTTTTGGACTTCCAAGTGTCCATTTTGACCCCCTCCTTATGATGAAACTTCTCCTTCCAAATAAAATAAAAGATCCTTAGTGGATACGGGTCCAAGTGTTAAACATGGATCCGACCCATTATGCAGTCCTGCCTGTGCCTGCTATAAAATCCCTCCCCTGCCTTCCCCCCTTCGCTGCTCCTCTCGCCGGGAGACAGCAAGCGTCCGCATCGCTGGTCTCTTCGCCGGTTTCGCCAGAAGCACAAGTCTCTTCGGAAGGGTATTCGAGAAGAAGATGTGCGGAGGAACCATCATCTCCGATTCCGTTCCGCCGTGGGGGAGGTCGCAGCCGCTGACCTCGGACGGCCTTTGGTCGGACGTGGATAGTGGACGGTCCTACGGAGGAAAGGAGGAAGGGGTTGGTGGTAAGAGCAAGAAGAATAAGAAGAAGAAGAAGTTTAAGAACGGAGCCAATGGCCGTCGCTTCCCAAGTGAGATGGTGGTCGATGACTTCGAGACAGATCTCCGGGAGTTCGAGAGCAAGGCGGCGGCGCTGGAGGAGGGCTGGGCTGGTCTGCCGTTCCACCTCGAACCCTTCGATTTCGGTTCAAAAGGTACTTTAATTGGGGGAAAAAGAGTTTTTTTTTCTTCTCCATGATAAAATAAGTGTTTTTTTAAAATCAGAAGTATTGATTTTAACAAAGATTTTCGAACGAAAGTTACAGCTTGTTTATTATATCTGTTCTTGATGTTGACTGCATCACGTGGAAACGGAAGTCATTTAGTTTTGTCAGAAAACGGGAAAAGGGTAATATGTCCATTTTTTTCCTTGTCATATTGCTGTCTTGTTTACTGAATTGTAGAGTATATCTGAGCTAAACTTCAGTAGAAATATAGAACATCCGTATCTGTTATTTTGAAACAATTATCGTATTTGTTATAATCAACATATCTGTGAAACAGCTGCTAAGTTGGGTAAGTTGCCTTCTCTCCCCTCCCTCTACTTTGTAACTTTTTTACCCCTTTTGAAATGAATACAAAGTTTCTATCTTGAAAAAAAAAACAGAAAGAAAAAAGTAAAACAAATAAGAAACAAAGAAGAGAAAGAAAACTAACGTTTTATCAAAATATCACTGTTTTTACTTCAATCTTTGTGGACAATTGGTTGCCTATTTTCTGTTTGAACCCTACAGTTCAGAGGTACAATAATGATTCCATTGTCTCTTTTTATATATATTTCCACCAAGGAGATGGGGTTTTCAGGGATATGATGTCTTACCTTCCTCTCTCTTTTTTCAACTTCATCATGATCTATATTTGTGACTTCGCTTTTCTTCCTTTTGTTCTCAGCACCGCAAGCATGAAAATTATTTATCAATTAATTTTCTTAAATATCTCTATTTTTTCCTGGGACTTCTTGGACAGATTGCAAACTTTCTATATTTCAATTGTTTTATATATTTTGTTTGTGTTGAATTATTATTTTCTTGATGGATTTTGGATCTAAAGTTTACTCTTCTCTGGTATTCTGCTCAATGGATCTACAAAATTTTCATGTCTTTTTAATACACTCCATTTCGGGGTTTAAAGCTGAGAAATTACCTTTATATATTCTGGCTTGATTCTATTTCATCCATGCATAATAATTACTTATTTTTCTGCCCCGAAAGTTGTGGTCTCATTCTTGTCATGCAAATGTTTATCGATTAGGTTCAATAATGCATATTGCTTAAGTCTTGATTCGAGGCAAAATCATCTGCCTATGTCTGCCCAGTTGGAAACTAATTGGAAGGTCAGGGCCCATTGTGGATCAAACTGCAATTATTGGAATCTACTACTATTATATATGCTTGGACTGTATTATTTTGATTGATTTTTCTGTGATCTTAATGATCCCCTGAGTAATGGGGACAGACAAAACCCATATTGTCTCTCTCAAGACATGATTGTGATGAATACCCATTACCTAGTCACTCAGATCCAAGAATTATCATTGAAAGGTAGGTTTCATTTGGATGTTTTCCAGAAAATGTTTTTTGAGCTGGCATGACAGTATCCTCAGTTCTCTAAATGGAATCTACTGTGTGGTTTTTTTGGATGAATTGATTTTAGCTGGAAAAGACCATTTTAGGCTACGTAGGAATAGAAAAGGTCGAAAGGAAGAGAAGTGAAACAGGGTAGAAGGGAAAGGGAGAGAAGAATGATACGTTAACTTCCTTGTTTGGATTGAGAGGGGAAGGGAATTTAATAGGTTTCTTTTCTCCTATTTTTTTGTCCAAATAAAAGATATTTTTTTTGGTTTTCTTTTCTGCCATTTCGAATCAAAGAAGGGAAAGATTCACCTTTTCTTCTCTTCTTTGAACTTCATCGAACTGCATTGATATCCATACAAAGACTTAAGACCAAGGATGAGCCTTCTCATTGTAAAATTTCTCATTCAGGAACTCATGGAAGAAGGTTTGAGTTCAAAAACAAACTCTAATAGGAAGTGCACTGACCCGTCTGAAACCCTGCACCAGTAGGATACTCATACACGTTGCTACTTTTCTTAACAAAGAAAATTGATGATGCGTGTTTTCGGGAAAGCTAGATGATTTATATGTTTAAGTTAGCTGAACATAATTGGAGATATTTGATCTCCTTGCCACTTTGTTTGAGTAGATAAACAAACATAAACCTGAATGCATGTAATCTAGTTCTCTCTACTTCCCTACCTTTGTTGCTTAATCAAGGTAGATCCAATTGTCTTAAATACATCTTTCCAAATCTTAACAATTTAGTCTTATGCTGTAGATAAACCAGTCCCACCAAGACCTGTGGAGCTTGATGGCCCAGCAGCTCAGTCTGCTAAGAGGAAGAGAAAAAATCAATATAGGGGAATCCGTAAACGTCCTTGGGGAAAATGGGCCGCTGAAATTAGAGATCCTCGTAAAGGGGTCCGTGTCTGGCTTGGGACCTTCAACACTGCTGAAGAAGCTGCAAGGGCTTATGACGCAGAAGCTCGTAAGATACGTGGTAAAAAGGCCAAGGTAAATTTCCCAGACGAGACCCTCCCCTGTGGTGAAAAGTCTCTTCCCGAACTTCTTGCAACAAAATTACCCAAAACTGAGATGCCCAAATGTGATGAGTGCTTCAATTACCTGAGTTATCCATGCCAAGAGTTCTCCTCATCTTTTGATATAATTGAACAAACTGAAGGAGGGAGTCCATTCTCAAGAATGAAACCAGCTCCACCAACCGAAGCATATTGCAAGACCTTACATTCCGGGCCAGGAAGTATCTCAATTGGTCTTCCACAAAATGGTAGTCTAAATGAGGCCAAGTATACAGAAATGTCTTCAGTTCCCGGGTCAGCCGTTTCTGAAGCTCTCCCTAGTAAGGAAAATGGCACAGCAAAATCTGTTGCAGAGTTGTTTGCTTTTGAACCATACATGAAGTTTCTGAATATGCCTTGTTTGGATCGGCACCCGGACGATGGACTCGAAGATATTCTCATGTGTGACTTGACTCAAGATGTAGGTTCTGTTAACCTTTGGAGTTTTGGTGATCTTCCACATATGGGGAACAGTGTTTACTGAGGATTCTCAAAGGTACAAAAATAGGCATTGCTACTTTTTTTTACTAAAAAGTATTTCTATGCTGTCAATGATACTGTGTGATCTTTTATGCTTGTCTGATCCCTTTTTCTTCTTCTACAGGGTTCTGTTGATGGAGGATGTGAAAATGTTGTAGGAAATCTTAAGATATATGCAATTCTAGTGCATCTCTGTTAAATATATATTGGAGTACTGGTTTTATGTCTCTTGTATTTGTTTAATAATCGCCATACAAGACATTGCTTATACTATTTTTGTTGTATGTCTGATTTGGGCAAGTAAAGACTGGTTTCATGGTGCTTATCTTTATATATGCGTTGGTTCATGGATGGCTGGCTCTTCATTCTGCCTGGAAACTTAGTTTTGGAAACTTTTGGGGTATTATCTTGAACTTTTGGTTCGTCAACATAAATATTTATTTGGGTTATTCACTTAAAATTGAACAAGAAAAATTAGGGAAAATTATCCACGACAAATTACAGAAATAATATTTTCAAAACAATAAGTTATAGGCTTTTGTAATCCTATGTCATTGGATCTAAAATCTCATTGAATAGATAACAAAATGCAGGTTTAATAGTTTAAAATCCCCAAAAATCAAACTTTACCTAGAAACTAAAGCCATGCTAATTGAAAACAACAACCAGACACAACCAACCAGTCAACCTCAAGAAGAAAACAAAGCATTGACTCAAAAAGAAAACAGAGCAGCAAATTTTATTGAAGGAAACATTGGCTACGGAATTTAACAGAAAGGAAACATCATTCCAAATGAAAAAAAAATACAAAACCCCGTTATTGGAATCATATGATCCCCCGTGACAGTGACAAAGAAACATCTTTAAATTTGAAGAGGATGGCCTAGTGAGATATTATTACTGAATCCCAGAGCAAACGCAGCAAAACGTTTTCTTCGTTTCCTACTTATCAGCAGCGCTTTCAGTCGGAGCATCGTAAGATCGAGGAACAGAGTGCGCCTGATGTCAGAGTTGAACCAGAATACAACCACTTCGTAAGCGATTACTCGGCAAACATTGCAATCGAATCGCACAAGAATCAGCACAGAAGACTTACCAGAATGCGGTACTTGAGGGCATAAAACATCTCAAGGTAACGCCGGGTCTCACGCCTCTCAAGGTTGGAAACGTGCTTCCAGAATCCATAGACACCGGTCAGTGTCATCAACCTCTCAGAGTAAAGCTTCCAAGTATACCTGTTGAAGTTTTCATTGACGTATATGAGTTTATTGATGCAGCTAATGGGGGGCGATTCCATGGAGAAAACCCTGTTCCTCCTTGTTAGTGATAAACAAAAAAGATTGGGCGTGGAAGGAAAGAGAGCCTTACTTGTCGTAGATCCGCTGCAGTCCTCCCCTGGAGATCTTATCCCAGTGAGATGAATCCTCGCGGCTTTTCTCGAAGAAGTCGACCAAAATCTCTGCAGATTTTTCCTGCTGGTAAGGGTCAATGTTGAAGCCAGATACTCCATGGACGATGATTTCTGCCGGACCTCCGTAGCAAGTTGCAAACGTCGGCAGCCCGCAGGTCATGGCTTCAACTACTGTCAGCCCGAACGCCTCGTAGAAGGCAGGCTTTGAAGCAGAAGAAAAATTAATCAGTCGAGCTGAAAAGTTTAGTAAATGCTGAAGGTATTCCCAGGGATAAAAAGGAGAGCGCAATCAAATTACCTGCACAAAAGCTCCTTTGCAATCGGCAATGTACCTGTACAACTCCCCGTTGCGATATCGGTCCATTTGGGCAGAAATCCACCTTATCTGGCCGTTCAAGTTGTACTTCTCGATGAGATCGAACATCTTCTTCCTCTCCGCGAGCTCCTCAATGTCCTTGGATTCCTTCCCATGGTCTCCTGCCACCACAACGAGGTTTACCAGTTCCCTCAACCTGGGACTCTTTCCGTACAGCTCTACGAGACCCGTCAAGTTCTTGACGCGGTCCAGTCTTGCCATGGAAAAGATGATGGGTTTGTTTCTGTCACTCAGCACGAATCTGCACGGAGCCAGAATTAGCTCGATAGCGGAGCGCATGCTAAGAGGCAAAGGAAGACAAGATGTCATGAGGGAGGTTCTCACTTGTGCTCATCGTTCTCAACTGAGCTGAAAAGTAGCTCCTCTATTTCAGGGTGGAAGCGAGTGAGTCTTTTTTCGGTGTCAAAGTGAGGGAAGTAGACCGACATATCAGCTCCGGGTGAAACGATGTTGAACTTGGGGTCGAAGACATCGATCCCATGCACCACCCGGTAGAGTCCAGGAAGCGTAAATGCAGTGTGCGACTCGTATTGTCCGACGGTGTCCTTGCTGCAACACAGGAAGTATGCAAGCAGATAAGTTTCACAGCTTTGGAGATGAGAAGTAATTGCAAGTAAGATGGCAAGTTACTTGCCTTCCAGCAATCTCTTGGAAGGTACTAGTGATGATGAAGTCCGTGTGGTTCATGGCAAACAAATCGGCTGTGAATTGGGAAGAGAAGTGGTACTGCTCATCAAATTTCTTCCAGTAAATGTCAGAATTCGGGTACTTGGTCTTCTCCAAGGCATGAGCAATGGTGCACTTCAAAACGAAGGCAACTGGCATTAGTTAACAGTCAAAAAGTACTGCTTGGCAAAACATCATGATTTCATGTTTAGATAATGCAAACCTGAGTGACTCCTAGTTTATGTGCAAGCAAAGATGCAACTAGATTTCCATCACTGTAGTTCCCAATGATCAAATCTGGAGTTGCTTGCAGCTCTTTGGCGAGTTCTTCTGCAACATCCTGTTATAAGGCAAGATGACACGATGAGTATGAGGCAAACAGCTTTAGTCAGTTCATCAGCTTCAGATCTACTTAGGTCATTGTATGTTTACCTCAGTATAAGTCTCTAGATAAGGCCATACATCAAAACGCGAGATCCATTTACGAAGAATCCCGTCCTCATTTCTGAAAGGAACCCTAAGAATGCTTGTGTGCCGCGTCCCTTCTACCTCTTCAAGACGCTCGGTGCAGGTAGTCCCAACTGCGTCAGGGAGCAATCTGGTAACCTGTTGCAGGGAGAAACATTCGTGTCAAAAATAACAGCGCTGTGCTTAAACAATTTCCGACTTCGAGAATTCATGCTTACAATGAGAATACGGGGAGTGATATCAAGGCCTTGCTGCTTTATCCGGAGGAGCATCTCATTCTCCAAGGCGCGAACTTGATCCAAAATGTAAACAATCTGCAAAAAGATTGATAGAAAGAAGAGGTCATGAAGAGAAGTAACTTGGCATAGATCAAAGCAGACGTTTGCGAATTCACAATTGCACCTGTCCACCAGTATCGGGATATCCCAAAACGTTAGCCTGGGCGAAGTAGCCGTGTGGGGAGAGGATCACAACATTAAACACCATGGGAATTGTTCCGAGGAAATTCTCCAGGGTGCAAGGATCAGGTGCCTCAAGGAGATCAAGAAGCAGATGCATCGTCTCGAGCACCCGCTTAGCTGTGTCACCCCAACCCTTCTCGAAGCCGAGCTCTTGAAATCTAGAATACAAGAGAAATAGCGGATATCGTAACTTTCACCTGCTTCTACTGTTCCACACAATCTCGTAATAAGCGGTGAATGAGATACCTGTCATTGAACTCTGAGTACGGTGTGTCCGCAGGTACAGTCAACAGGTACTGTTCTGCCTTTCTTAGTGCAGATTGGAGGGCCCTTAGGCTTTGTAGTTTATCATTCAGCATCATCACCTGTATCCCAGTCGTGGCATCATTAGCAGTCATTTGGAGTGAAGAACAAATCATACTGAGAAAGTATCGGCAAAAATTACCGTTCCCTTGTAACTGTGCTTGCGAAGGAATTCAAGCAGTGGATACATGCTTTCTTTGTCAACAAACAACTTGGAAGAGAGATGACGGTTCAAAAACTGCACACCGTTTCCAATAGATTTTGACAGGGAAGGGCGAGGAAAGGAGGCATTGAAGGGTTCAAAATCCAATTCCAGAGTAAAGTTGTCACTGGAACTGGAGACAAATAAAAAATAGAAGAAAAAAAACAAGTCAATATACTCATCTTCCGATGATGAATTAGGACGATAGTTGCAAAAGCAAGTGATTGGATGAGTTAGATGATGATGATATATGAACATACCCTCCATTCACTAGTTTTTCCTTAAATTGCAGGTACTCAGAGGCACTCAGCTCACCCACAGTCAAGTCGTTCACATTCACCAGGACATATTCCCAGACGCCAGGTCTCGGCCGAATGGCCAGTGCGACAATTGGAGGTATAACTATACCTTCCTGCACAATAACAGGATCACCAGTTTTATTAAGATCGAGGATATGTTTGACAATATGCAAGTCAGCCTTTCGACTATTGGCACTGGCCAGTCAGTCACCTGTGAAGCTCTCACAACATCTTCAAAGACTCCACCCTTCAACCTTTCCCTCTCCTCCTCGGAGAATGCTGCCTCAAACTCTGCAAGTAGCTGGTGCCGTTGCAGCATTCCCTTTCCTTGGTTAACATATCTGAAAAATTAAAAGAGCAATTAATATATCTATGCCTCACGTCCATGATTATGATGAAGTTCCAACTCAGATATTAATTATCAGATATCACATACATCGAATCTCTCAGAACAAAGAACGAGGTTGCAAGCCACCTTTGATGAACATAACTTACAAGGTTCGAGATCATCCAAAAATTCGGAAGGATGGAAATTTTAAGAGGTTATGTGTATATATTCCGAGCAATTTTTTTGGAGGTTACGGACACCAAAGCAATACAAAGAGGAAAAGAAATATTGCCGTACCTTGTGAAGACAGAGAGCAATTCGTTAGGGTTCGCGGACAAGGTACCGCTGAGACGCTCCTTGAAGCTAAGAACACGAGTCAAAGTGCGGCCGGCCATGTCTTATCTCTGATGCTCCTCTAAGCCTCAGAAGCCTTCAAGCTGCAAGAACATAAAAAAATGTTAACCAAAAGGCACCGACGCTGAACTTTTAACAGTTGGAAGAGTTGACTGGACTGCTTGATCAGACCACGATTGGAAAATCTAGAAGGGCATGAAAGATAATTTCAATTTGCGGCATTGATCACGCAGAAAATATACCAACTTTTTTTTAGTGGGGAAAATAGTAAAAATTGAAGAAGAGACCAAAAGCGTATCGTGAATAGTCAAATTACTTGCAGAAGTTGTCGACCAAAAGAGGGAAAAAAACAAGGAACAACCAGTAACTTGGAAGTTGCAGAAAAACGAAGAAACGCAGAAGGGCGATCAATAGAGATCAAATCAAGTGGAGAGAGAGACAAAGAGAGGTTTGCAAGAAAGAAAGGAGAGCTCTTTACACAGATTAAAAAGGCAAACTCATATTTTGGTATGTGCAGGGTTTAAGGTTTCCTTCCAATCTTATGATTGCGGCTAATGCCGTGCCAGGCAAGGCAGGATTATCCCGAATTATTAAAAACTTTTAACCTGATATACTGAATGAAAAAAAAAGCAGATAAAAGCAAAGAAATCTTCGATTTCCAAAATCAGGTTCCGAGGAAGGAACCCTTTCCATAAGATGAAAATATTTGGAACCCTAGCGGTGCTCGAAGAAGCTTGCTTATTCCAGATACTACCGGAAGGCGTTTAGACACGCCTTGGCTAAGTAAAAGATCAATCAGAAAGGTGGGAAGGAAGTAAAAAATTGACTTGAATGTTTTCTTTCCCATTGAAAATCAGAAGAAGAAAAAAAAAGATAAAGCACAAATTTCTAAAGCAGATTTACGATATCAGCAGATGCGGAAAGCTCAAAAACTAGTGCTTTTCTCCATTATCGTTGCTTGGGATAAGACCGAATTCAAGCATTCTTACCATCAACATTAAAAAAACAAATACTTCTCCTTATTTTAGTAGAAAATGATCGTCTTTTACTCAAAGGAAAGCAACATTTTACCCTAAAGCAAGACCGAAGCTGCAATGGCGACGGCAAGCGCAGCCTCGGAAGCGCAAGCCAGAGCAAAGACGGAGGCACGCAAACGCAATAAACGCAAAAAAGCGATACGGAGGTGAAGGGAGCCGATGAAGAACGAGGGGAAGCAGAGCTCGCTCCCTCGCTATTTATAGAAGGACGACAAGTAGAAACCAAAAAAGAACAGCGCCCTTTTTTTAATGGGGCACAAGCGAATCAATCACCATTCTTTCTTCTCCCGATGACTACTTCAAAATCCAGCGATGACCTGCTGCAAAACCACAACTCAGATTATACAATGTGCTCACCTTTTTCTGTGAAATAATGTTCGATCTGCGGTCTCGGCCGCCGGTCAACGGAGGAGCCCCTGTTCTTCACGTCCACGTGACGACTGCTTCGGGTTGGGAGAGTGGGAGGAAGGAGAAGCACCCGAGCAGGCTCCTGCCAAAATATTCATAAATTTCAAATAAAATTTAACATCGATTTCATCACCTGCAAAGTAACAGCTCGTTAATTTTTATGCAGTTCGATAGAGAAATTTTAAATTCTCTTTTTTTTAAGCCCACATGATCATCCTCATGGCCTGCAGATTTTTTAAAAGCACAATTATTGCTTTTTTGTTGTCGTTTAGCACGATAATTTAACATATCTCTCCAGTACCCATTTATTTTTAAAAGTTTTCTTTTTATTCCTCCTGGCGTATCACCGGTGTCGGGCGAAGCCGGAATTGCGTCCCTCCCATCGCTCCGGAGGATGACCTCAACTTCGAGCGGCGACACCGGAGCCGAGGAACCGAGGGGCGGCGGTGGCGAGGAAGAGGATCCGTCGAGCTTCCGTTTGCCGCGTGCAGGAGTTCGGTCACCGCACGTCGTTCCGTCGCGGTCGGCGGCGTTGACCTCTCGCCCCCCGGAATAACCCACAAGTTGACCGAAGAGCTCCCGAGGGCCAATGGCGGTCGAGAAAGCTGCATGCAAGCTCTTTTTAATTTGGATTCCCGACGCAGGTTCCGTACCCGCTAATTTCGCACGCGTGCTGGTTGGTTTTGACGAATGGGCTCCGCTGAGTTGTCCCGGTCGGAAAGCTGGCCACGAGACCGTAGGTCGGTTTCAGAATTAAGTTGGCTGATAAGATAAGAAAATTTGATTAATTTGATTCCTTTTCAAGAGCTCACAAAAGCTGGAATAGCTCAGTTGGTTAGAGCGTGTGGCTGTTAACCACAAGGTCGGAGGTTCGAGCCCTCCTTCTAGCGAACTTTTTCCAACTCGTATTTAATGAATCATATGCCGTCACCTGTCACCGGTTCGGCCTCTCGTCACTCGGAATGCGTCGCGTGCAGGTGACACGATGCGTCACGCTCGCTTTCATTATTCCTCAACGATCCCGCCGCCACGTTAGAAAGCAAAATGCGAAACGACACCGCCTCCCCCTTCTTTAATCGCACTTTACTTCCCTTTTCGCCTCCTAAATTAATTTAATGAGCAAGACGGATAATTGACTGGATACGAGTGGTAGGCCCCAGTCCTAGTCAGATGGGCCTCCTCACCTCTCCCCTTCATCTAATCCTTATCCCTAACTCGTCCAAATTTCCCATCATCAACTCCTTCCAAACGTCCGAGTCATAAGACGTACCAGGTGGGAAGGTGTCGATGGGCCAACCCACCCATTATTTTTAAGACCCACTTGCCCTGCGCACTCGACGGACACATCAAAATTTAAGGCTCGCGTGGGTTTTGACGTAAGACAGTAGTTTGTGACACCGTCACGCGACACGTGGACGTGACTGATGCGTACGTTGCATTCCTTGCTACTAAATTTATTCAAAAATATTTTTTAAATCTTAATTTGTTTTCAATATTAAATTAATTAATTATGAGAACCCGCTCGATTCGGTCAGGGGTAATATCGTCATTTCATATTATGGTTATTTTAAGCCTCGGCGTCATAACGGTCAGGGGCAATATCGTATTTTTATTTATTTTTTACTTCGTGTCTCCGAATATTATACATTTTGGGCTTTCCCACTTCGTCTTCTTCTCAGGAAAAGAAGCAATTGGGCCTCTGCAGAAAGAGGAAAAAAAAAAAAAACCTAATCTGTAATGGTGCTTGCTTGCAGCTCGAATGATGAATAATGACGAGTTGCCCTTGCGATGCATCGACATGAGTGGTGGAGGAGCAGTACTCAGAAGAGGCGATTGAGCTGGAGCTGAGAATTAAAGACCCGGCCGCTTTCTACAGGACAATCATGTCCCATATCCTGCATCCAAGATGTTGGAAATCTCTAAGTCGATGATGCTAAGAAGAGCACGATGATGAAGTAGGTGCATTGTGCGGTCCGTAGCATTCATCCTCTTGATTGAAACCCTCATCCTGTTTCTTCTTCCCTTCCACCAGGTAGACTGCCACGGCTAACTGGAAGTGACACATTGCACGCCTCCATTATTGGCTGTCATGTCCTCTCCTGAAAGCGCAAGCAAAGGAGGAGGCCGCAATCAATCAGAAACCATAAGGCAAAGCAAGTCCACCAGCACAAGCAAGCAGACCGGCATGTGTCTCCCCATCGAGCAACACTTAGTTTGCGGTCTCCCAAGCCATATGATGCCCCGAGCTGTGTCCTCTCCAGGGGAGCATACGGGTTGTGCCCCATGTGAGTAAGAGCCAGGACCATCATTTTGGCAAATGCGTGCTGATCTTGGATGTGCCCTGTAAGAAGGTAAAAGAAAAAAATAAGAGGATGTCTTAGACCAGAGAAAAAAGAGTCATTGAAAGCATGAACTAGAACACCCTTCACAGACTCACTGTTTAGGGCACTCGCTGCCTCCGAGTAAAGGACTGCCCAGCACATGATCAGCAGCGAGTAAAAAATGGGGAGGACTGCAGAACTGATCGGGGAGGCTCAGCTGTAGCTTGTCCTCCCGGCACATGCTGCTGATACTTAATTTTTAATCACGCCTGGAGCTTTGCATTCCTGCAACCATGCACAGATGAGTTCAAATGATTAGGGCACAACACCTCATGATTCTCTCGGAATCCAAGCATGCATGAAGGATATAAAAAAAAAGGGGGGGGAGAGAGAGAGAAAAGGTGTAGGTTAAAATTCCTTCAATTATGTCGATGGGCTACAAGAGTTTTCTGCATTGCTTGCTGCTTCTTCTCCTGAGACCAAGAAGTACTTACGGAGAGTGTAAAAACCATCAAAAGGTTGCCTTTTTCTTACTTGCTAGTTTTTTTTCTTGGGAACTAAAGGTTGATTAGAGAGAAAGGGCAGCCATTCTTTAAAGATGAGGAAGGGTAGGTACTCCTCTATCTCTCTGTCTGTCTCTCTTCTCTCAAAATTTTCAAATGGAAACAGAACACTTTATAGGTAAGCTTGAGGCAGCACTGAATCCTTCCAGTGCCAGCTCTACTGAACCAGAGGAGGAGTGATATAAGTGGGAAAAGAGGAAGGGAAGCAGAGGACCAGAGAATTAATTATATTTTTGTGGTGTAGGGCTGTGGGGTTGGGATGTGGGGGTGAACTAGCTAAGCTAGGCTTTGCGTAGGGTCTTCGTGGAGTCCTAATTTAAGGGCAGATACTTTGTCTTTCTGCAACTCTCTCTTTCTATATATACACATCCATATCCATATCCGTTCAGTTGTAATATCTCCAGGCTAAATACAGACAGGCTCAAGAAAGCTCAAGGGATGAACTTGCTGTTCTCCACCACCGGCCACCACAACCGCCGGCCGCCGGCCACTACCGGCAGGGGAAGGAGTTCCCCCCACTGACAACTCACCAAAAGCTTTGCCTTCTTCTCCTCCTCCTCCTTGGTAGAGTAGACCCCGTCGCTGTGGGCTGCACATTACTGCTTTACAACTGTACCACCCTACACTGACATCAATATAGATATATTAAAAAGAATTAAGACTGGTTCCAGTTTAGTGTACCAAAGCTTGGACCAAGATGAATCATGTCCTTCTTATTCCAAGCCCTATACATCTAGAGGAGGATATTACAAAAGATATTGCTTCTAATTTGTTTCTAGCATCATAAAGATAACATAGATTGTTGATAGAGGAGCATCTTCCTACTTGCTCCCACCTTTTTTTTCTTGAGTTCGAGCATGTATATATATTGTCTGCACCTCTGATATATGTTTTCATAAAACTAAAATAGTCCCCTATGGCTGTATATTTTCACACACGGGGAGTGGAGCCACACAAAAATCTCTCTCTCTCATCTTCAAACATATTCCAACTTCTTAATCTATGCAATCAAATCATACCGAATAAACCCCTTTTTAATATATACATAAAAAAGATGCATTAGGCACATGTATCAAATAATAATTGTCAATATAATTATGATTTATCAACAATGATGGAGGGAGATTGAGTGAGTACTTCTAGATCATGCTGCTTTTTTTAAATAATAAGTGATTGTTTATATTTAGATACACGATTAGCAGTTAAGAATATATTAAATATGTACTTTTTTTCAAAAAGGATATTATAATTGAATCAGCTTAAGTTTGCAAATTGCATTCCCCTGCGTAAATCAAAGCATGTCCTTCTGGAGAATCAAATCCAACTACAAGACAAAAGGGACCATGTAGATCTTAATTATTTAATAAATTAATTCTAACAGACTCACCTTCAACTCCTGTTTTCCAATATAATTTAAAGGGGAGATTTTGTTTTTTTATTAATTCATTTTGTTCCTTCTTCTTTCTTTTTTTTTCAGAAAAAAAGAACATGTTTGAGAGAATCAATGTTGTGCCTGCTATCAGAAGCAATATGATAAAGAGGAATTTAAAATAGAGTAGCCCAGAGGAGCACTGTAATAATGATTGGTACCTTTTTTTTTTTGTTTTCTTTGCTGATTCTTTTGATTAATTAACAGGCTGAGCACTTTTGATTCTTCCAAGTGCCCTCCTGCTGCTACATTTAATTTGGGGAAAAAGGGGGTGACTTTGTTTCTACAAAGTTAATCAAGGAGCTATTTACTTCCATTTTAGATCGAGTGGTCCTTCAGTTCTTTATTATTTCTTAAGGGAAAAAAGTGGCCCTGCTAATTAATTATTGTTTACTGTTTTATTCCATCACCTCTCTCTCAGACGTGGTTCTAAGTGCAGACTAAATATGTATATATTGCTCTAACTATGATTTCAGATAATAATAATAATAATCACATTATGCAATGTGATGTCATATATTCATAGAGGGGATATAGAGAAATAAATTGCTCAAAAAAATTACACAATTTGGGAACACCATAGAAGATATGTAAATATCTTCATCATTTTCATGTCATACTTGTCTTCTTTTCTCAGATAATATAAAAGATATATCTCATGAAATTATCCAAATTCTATCTCTAGTAAATCCTTATGATAGGATTTATATATAATAATAATAAAAATGAAGTGGAGAGATATGTGTATAGGTTGGGACATCCCAACTTCCATGCACATGTCCATCACCATCACAACTTCTCTCATTCAAATATTATTATGGCAAGGAAGAAAAGAAGAAGAAAAAGATATCACTATAGAAGCATATGACGGTACAACTATTTTGACTTATTTGAATCCTAAGTTCCATTGGGTTGGTTGATGGCACTGCGTAGGGGTTACTTAACAAAAAGGGGAGGGGGGACTGCTTAATTCTGCTCATAATGCAATTAATCTTCACATTTAATTAGGCATATTGCAGCATGCTAATTTGGGGATATATGTGAGGACAAAATGCGTGCTTCAAATGGTGCAAAGCGGACGAGCTCTCTTTTGGTACCTTGGAGTTTATTAGCATACGAGTGAAAAGAAAATAAAGAAATATATATAAGAAAAAAAGGAGGAGGAGGAGGGAGGGAGCCACCTTTTTTATTTTATTGTTATTAATGTATTTAGTTTTAAGGCTCACCATACTTAATTGTGCAGGTGAAGTCAACGAGATTGATTTCAAGTCTTACTAGGTAATGCTTCATTTAATACATTGCCTGATGCATAAATTACCTGCCCCATTTGAGTCGTCCAACAGAAGTGTGCACTGTCACTGCGTTCGGCATTCATTAATTGCACTGTATATTTGAGTTTAAATTATTTTAACAATACAATCAAGAGGGGGTGAGAGCATGCATTTAATACTCAGTCAAAAGTTTAGAATAAGAATAATCTTTAGGTATGATGGTTGTACTTTAAGTTTTATTTTAGAGTTTTTTTTTCTGCTACGCATAAATAAAAACAATTTTTTCTAATAACTAAAAAATAATTAATATAATTTTCATATATGTATATATATATGTGTGTGTGGATTGTAAGGTGACATGATCTACTTTGCCGATGTGCATGAACGACACATGGTGCATAATTCAGCATCCTCATCCAATCTCATCACGCATTCACGCAACTGTTTCCAGCAAATATTAGCATGCAAATAGTGTGTGTCTCCATCTGCGTACGCCCGTTTTTTTATTCTTCCGTCACCGTGTATTTTTATTTGTATATGTAAAGTTTAGAAAAAAAAACAAATAAATAGCCCACAGTTAAACGAGCCAAACCGGTGGCCCCCAATTCCCTGCTCACGCACCCACCTCCCCCTCCACCCGCTTCTCCACCCATGCATGATGCGTGCGTGCATGCGCCTTCCCCCGCCCCGCCTTCCGTTATAAATACACGAGCCGGGCGTAGCGCCGCACATCCGACCCTTTCGCTTCGATAAATAACCGATATATATATATATATAACTTAATCTAAATGACGGTCCAAATGACCGCTGTATCGTACCACCTCGCTGGGCCACATCGCAGCGTGGGGAGGGAAGGGGGGGCCCCGTCACCTTCTTCTTTATATTCCCACTCCCATCACCTTCTTCCCTTCACCCCCCAAAACGAATCCTCTCCCTCTCTTTCGGGCGGGCAGCCGCAGCAGGAGGAAGAAGAAGAGCGCCGCGACGACGGCTGATTAATGGCGAAGAGCGGCGGCGGCGGCGGCGGAAGGCTGAGCAGGCTGAAGTGCATCATCAGACGGTGGCACTCCTCGAGCGGCCGCCTGACCCGCACCGCCCCCTCGTCCGCCGAGGCTGCCGGCCCCTCCGCGCCCGCAGAGGAGGGCGGATGCGGCCGGCGGCCGCACTCCCTCGCCTCGTCCTTCCGCGGGGCCGACGAGATGCCGCCGGCCCCGGGCCTCCACCCGGTCTACGTCGGCAAGTCCCGCCGGCGGTACCTCGTCAGCGAGGAGCTCGCCGGCCACCCGCTGTTCCGCGTGCTCGTCGAGAGGTCCGGCGGGGGCACGGCCGCCGGTGCCGCCGGCACCGTGGTCGACTGCGAGGTGGTGCTCTTCGAGCACCTGCTCTGGATGCTGGAGAACGCCGAGGCCCCGTCGGAGTCGCTGGACGAGCTGGTGGAGTTCTACGCCTGCTGAGGAGACGGCGGCGGCGGCGGCGGCGCGCGGAGAAAGAGGTATTACCCGCCGGGGACCCGACTCGCGCCGCCGAGCTCACCGCAGCAAGCAGCAGCAGTGGAACAAACGGGGCAGGCAGTCCTTTAGGAAATAATAATATTAATTAATATAATTAGATCGAGGTGATGTCTGCATGCATTATCTTTTTCTTAATTATTAATTAGGGGAAGAAGAAGGAGGAGGAGGTCGTATTATAAATAATTTTTTTATTTAAAAAAGAAGAAGAAGCAATGTGATTATTATTAATTGACCGGTACTGCTACTGCTACTTTCTAATTATCACTTAGGGAGCATGCATGGCATGATCTGCCTTTTTCCTTAAGAAAAATGTGTGTTTATTTAAGTTGTGATTTCCCGTTGCCAGTGCTGTATAAATCTGTATGATGTATTTCTTAATTTCTCCTCTTGATTGATATTTTAAAAAAAAGAGAGAAGGAAGGCAAAGATACGGTGTCGTTAGATATATATATATATAAATATGTGTTGTCTTCAGAGTAATACTTTGATTGTGACATGATGGAAGGAAGGAAGGAGAGAAATATAAGTAAATAGTGGGCAAGCTAAACAAATGTGTTTATGTTGAGATATATGTGCATGTGGGGTGTGATGATGTTGATGCAATTTTCTACATCCCCCCAACTATGCGACGCATATATCCATGTCAACCAGCTAAGAACTTATTTCATTGGAGGACAACTCAATTCTTTAATATACTTATTCATTTAGTAATGCAAAAATATATAATATAATATTATGATGGCATATCTAAACTGCATAATCTTGCGATCAATCTCCTGATGATTAATTAATTTAAAAAGCTATGTTTAGTCTACTTATAGAAGTCATCGAGTGAATGAAACAGAATTAATTCGATGGTGGGTGCAACCACCAAAAACATATTAAAAAAAACTACGACACAAGTGATTATAATGAATAAATATAACAAATAAGTAGTATGGTCTACTTGGATGATTTTTTTTAATAAATAAAATAAAGTTTTTATTAATGTTATGGTTTTTTTATAACTATTTTTTTAAAATATGATATACAAATTTTATCCCCTCTCAATAATTATTATTTTTCATCTCTACCTTTTAGTTATCAATACTTCTTAATTCTATTTTAATAAATCACTCTTAAAATTTTTACTGCAACTAAATATAACTATTATCTCTCTTTTATATATATGCCTCATTTGAATTATTTATCGGTACCTATTAATTTTTAATACGAAACAAATCATTAAGGTAGAATCATAAAATAAATTCATTCAAAATCTTATAATATGGGCATTGATGTTATATAAATTGACTTCCTATTTAATTGGTACGCTAATTTAAAAAACATATTAATATATCAGCTAAGTTGCTCAATGTAGATGTTAATACGATCTAAAATATTTTTAATTTAATTAATTCAAAATATATTATTATAATTTCTCAGTCAATTAATTGATTAAATATAAATAAATAAATAAATAAATACTGCGTTACTTTACGAATGCATATTAGATGTAATTATTAATTTGTCCTGGACGGACTATTTATCGATCATTATTAATTCGACCCGGGCGGCGCATTCATGACCGCATTGAACGGATCGGAGCCATGGAGCCCTCAATTAATTTTTGCTTAACGGGTCGGGTCGGGTTCTGATCGCACTCGAATCCGAATCTGCTTTGAAGTACCAAGCCCATGCCATGCTGTGCGAGCGTGACGTCATGCCCACTATCACTCCATTATTTATTTAATTATACATCCGTCCTCAGGGTCAATACACATCAAAATTAACTTTTTTACTCCCGAGATTAGACGATTAATATTACTTTTTTAAAACAATAAATTATACTGTTCCCACATAAGTCCAGAGCAACTTCTAGACCCAGTCATTTTTAATTTTTAAATGTTCTTTATTATATAAATTTACAGTTATGATTATTTTTACTTAATTAGTAGATAAGACGATATCTGCACACCAGATATTTTTATTTTTTATCGTTTATTAATCCTTAAATTCCATATAATTATAAAGGATAAATATTAGAAAAAAAGGGCGAGTGATTAAAAAAAAGTAAAATAGAGTGGGTAAAGAAAATAAAGAGAGAAGGGGGGAGACAGGGCACATGGTTTGATGGAAGGTGTGCGTCAGAAGGAGAAGCACATGGCATGTTTTATCATGATAATAATATATTATTACGTGCATGTGTGCTTCCTTCCTTCCCTTTCTTTTAAATTTTTATTTCACCGGGCAAAATCCCACTCGTGGGGGCAAAAAGGATCTCTCCATCATTTTTATTTATTTTTTCCCCCACATTTTTATTTAAAAAATATATTTATCATCGTGCATTCCTTCAAATATTTAACCATTCTGTTATATATATATATATATAATGCATTGACTTGACTTGATAAGCTTTTGACCTATTGATTGCTGCTGCTGCTGCTGCGTAGCCCCAATATCGTACCACCTGATTAATTACGCACTTGGTAAATATATACATATATATTATGCCCTAAGGCAAAGGAGTCAATTTATTAATTAGCTGCATCGATCGACCACGGTATAATATATAAATAAGCAAAAGAAAAGAGGAAAGAAAAAAAAGAAATAGGGAGGTGGGTTTTAATTGGGACGGACAAAAAGGACGGAGTCGGTTGCAGAGCCATTCGAACACGTTGGAGGACCAAAAGAAACACTCGACGCCGTCCATCATTATCCTAATTAATTTCAATTTCCAGAACTATTTATTTATTTATATCTCTCCCCCTCGCGAGCGAGTCAATGGGCGATGATGATGGTGCGTGGATGTGCACGCACGATTCCCTTCCATATAATATGAATGAGGGAGGGATGGTGGCATGCAGTGCGGCACATGGCGCTGCATGGAATTAATGCGGCTGCAGCGGGAGATGGCTTCAGGGGGAACACCTCCCACCTCTTTCAAATTTCCCCTCCTTTTTTTCTAATTTCTTTACCGCTATATATTTTAGACCTTACCCTGCATCTAATTAAACATATTTCATTTTAAGTCCGAGTCTAAAGATCATATCTCATTCTAACTCCTCATCTTATACCTTAGATGATTTAAGTACGGTCTAAATCAAGATTCAACTATGTTTATAGATTATATTATAACATATTATTATAAAAAATTTATATATTAACATGGTCTGGATCTATCACTGTAGACTAGAGATAAATGCGGCTTTGAAATTTTATCGTCAAACAACTCCACGGTCTCTCTTTCTTTGAAAAAAAATGCTGAATAATCCAAAAACGAATATTGACAATTAATCCCTTAACGTGTATTTTAGGCAACGTTTGGATGATGATAAAGACCCACTTTTTTTTTTTTTTTGAGTACTCAGAACAAAAGAAATATATCCACTAATCACAGTATTAAATGCATATAAGAGAGAGATAGCAATTCATGGTTTTTACTAGACCACATACTCGGTGATTAGTTAATAAATAAGAGAACCGTAAGCTTATTTGATGAATGCTAATTTAATGACCGGGTAATTCCAATATACGAAACTTAGGACCAAGTAAAGAAAAAAACATCTTGAAAACTTTTTTTTTAAAAAAAAGAAATACATTCATTTCAATTGGCTAAAATCCTACGCGAGAGAGCTGCTGAAGAAACGGAAACTAAATAGAAAATGCACATGTATCGTAAAACTTCAATCGTAAATTGAACATGGAAAAATCATCAAATTTAATAAATGCAAAAGCTTGTGGTAGGATGTCCGCGGCGAGAGAAAAATATATATACAGACTCAAATTTAGGTCTCATAAAAGGACTAAATGCCTGTGCTGAAAACTGAAGTCGTTTACAACTTTAAACGTACGTACTTCGCACACATAATTCCCAGCATACCAAGCCTTTACAAATAACTCATAAATACTTGGTATAATTACACAGGTTTTTGGATACAGAGATCTAAATAATCCTTCGCCAGGAGGGACTTAGCTGTTTTGAGGACGAGCAAAACGAGCAAATCCTCGCACTAATCCTAAGAATCTGATGATGAGAATCGTCTCCAGGCAGCATCAACTTCTTAAAACTCTCAGCATCTTTTAAAATCCTCAACACACCGGGATTGCGAAATCCCAACTCCTCGGCCGACACACAGAGGAGCTCCAGCATCTTCACATCTCCCAGCAAGGTGATATGGATCATAAACCTCTTCTTCGGCTCATCATCGACCCCAACCAGCACCGGAACGTATCCCGTGGGAGCTCTGAGAACCTTCTTCGTATGTCCGTGGCCTTGGCCTTCGGCCATGAAGAGTAGTACTCTGCTTGGCTTACTAATCCCACTGCCCATGGTTAGCTTTACATGGATTCTCCAGCCAGGTGTTAACAAAAAAATCTCACACCGTGTCCTTCTATACATGCAGGAAGCTTGGAAAGAACTGATTAAAAATAATGAGTTGACGGGAAGCATTTGGTTGCTCTTTGCTTCTCAGGCACTGTATGTACTGTTTCAGATAAACGTCAAGCTTAAAACATTCAGGGGAGGTAATAACTGACTAATAGCCATTTGCAGATCAAGTTGATGTTCCGCATATCAAGTGCGTCCATCTTAAATGAACGAGGCGAGAAAGTCCGAGAAATAACATCATCACTGTTTTTTGTTCATGAAGATGGGGCAACAGTTGGTATACCTTCGGCATCTTGATCTAGACTATTCTCAAGTCAAAAGGACTTGCTACTGGTGGAAATGTTGATCTACTACTTCCAATACAGACTATGTCAGCAATTAAATTCTTACCATCTATCTAACTGGCTCAATTATGATAACAAAGACAAAGCAAAGAATTTGCCATACAAATTGAATGTCCAATCACACACACGCACACACACACACAGATCTATTTATATATATATATCCTCCTAGAACGTTCAACATATTCATTTAAAGTGGCCTGCAGAGGGAGGATCAAGAAAACTGTGGGAGATAATTTGATTTGAATGGTATATTCTAATTAAAGGAAAACAACCGTCAACTGGAAGTGCTGACAAAGTTCATTAGAACTGATGCGTTCAGTAATCACGACATGTTCAGAATACCATTTCTGAAAAAGATGTTACTTATAACAAGAGGAGTCGTCTGCAGCTTATCAGAACAGGCTGCATTCAAAGCAGAATTTTTTTTTTCTTTTTTCAAGTATTGCTTTAAGTTAAACCTGTCCCTGAGTATATCAAAATTTCAGCGAACATCACTTTGCAAAAGAAAAAAAGAAAAGTACATTTCTAACTTAGAACAGAAGCCAACTATTACTTGTAAAATGCACGAGACCTTCAACATTTGCTGAATTCAGGCAAGTCGTCCAGGTACTAACGCTACTGGATCGAACCAGTTGGGTTTCCTTCTGTAGAAGCGAAGGAGAAAATTATAAATGAGCTATGTGATGTCTACTTTATTTGTGTTAGCAAGTAGGAATTTGATAAATACCATCCAAGACTTAAGAATAATGCCCTTCTATCCATTTAGCAGTAATGGTGATGATACTAACAGAAGCAATTGAGATGTTAAAACTGATCATCCTTTGAAAAGATGGGAAATAATGGGGCAGAAAAAGACTTATCTTGATGGACTTTATCTAATTAGGAACTTGTGATTCTAAATGACATTTTAGCAGAATGCCATTTGCTAGACTAACTCCTGTTGGATCTATCATTTACCCGTAATAGTGATAACAGATGAAGAAACTATGTAGTGGAACGAACAATCTTGATTTAGGATGGATCATTGAGAAAATAAACTGAGGCAAGAGCTAGCTCACCTTCGTCAACGAGACCCTCCTTGTATTTTTCCATGCATTGAAGAATATACTTGAAAGTCTCAACCTCACAAGGAAGGGTGAGGGCACCTTGATGGTCAAATCCAAACTCCTCTTCAGCTTTCTTTAGCAGCGCCCTGAACACTGGAAGCTCCAGGTAGAAGGTCGGTATGACGAACCTTCGCCTCTCATTTCCTACGTAGACTGGGCAGTAGCCCTTGGGAACATCGGGTGGAGGTTCAGGGCTTGGGCAGTCATCATCTGACTCACTCTGAACGATTGCAAGCCTAAGGCGCTCGTTGATCGTCGGATCAATACCAGATGGTTGATCTAATCTTCTAATGGTAACAGCCTGCCATTTCTTCAGCATCCCTTTCAATCTTACTATCTGACCGATCCCTGTCAACTTCACACTTCCATCAGCCATGGTTGCAGGTTTAAAGGACGTCTTGACCAACAGAGATCTAATGGCGATGTGAACCAGGCTCGGCAAACCTACAGATGCTCCTTCAGAATAAAGAGGAAATAAATAAGATAGAACTTCGATCCATTGTTTGTGAACAAAACAATGAAAATAAAAAGGAAGAATAGAACCCACAAATGCACAGAGATGACAGAAAATGCATTCAAACAAATAGACAATTTTGACAACTGACAAGAAAGAACTATTTTATTTAAATAAAAGAGAGGCGCCTTCTAGGGCATTTCGAGAGAGGATAAGAGTTTGATTTAGGAAATTTCAAGAAATTGAATTCTTGAGTGCCTAATCTGACAATTCTACATAATGCAAGTATGACCCCTGTTCATGGCTTAATTGTAAAGAATAATGAATTTTTAGGTTATGTTTAATTCAACTTCATACAAACAACATATTGTTGAGGAAATGACAAGATCCTGGTTCTTGGGCGCTTGCTCTGTCAGTTCTAGGACAATGAAATTAACGAGTTTCCCTCTTCATGGCTTAATCGGAAGTCAGAATATTGATGGATGGTAATAAGCTTCTATATGTGAAATCACCACATGCCTCTAATCAATTAATGATACAACTCATGGACAATAAGAAAGAGAAAATGCAAGTTCCCTGAAAACTTTGTATGAGAAGAATATATCACTGTAATACGATGCAGATGAAAAGTTTCTTTTTTCCATCTCAACAAATCGAAGAATGTACCAAATTCAAGCAGCCTAGGATTCAACGCTTCATAGAACTCCTACTTTCTTACCTTCAAAGGTAAGAGGGCCTAATATCTAAGAGGGATTAATAGCAAATGGAAAAAAACCCCTCTTTTTCACCGAAAAGAAGCCTGAGAATTGTATATAGAACATAAACAAGTAGATCAAATATGTTAACCAACAACATTGTATTCCTTCCTATCCTACCATGAGATCATCCTTTCCATTTGACAAGAAAGGAAGAGAAGCCCCAAAAAAGAAACAAACGCAAAAGAGACAGAGAAAAAAGAACGAACAATTAATCAACTCCGCTGCGCGACCAAAAGGACCCAACCGAAGGCGAGAACTGCTCCACGATTACACCGCAAAAAAAGGGTAAAGCATTCAGGAGAGCATCACCAGTTTCGGAGAAACATGCGGCATTGCGGACGGTGGCGTGATCAACGAGTCGGGGAGACGAGACGCTGCCATGGAAGTCGTCGCAAGATATAAATAGGAAGAGCGAGGAAAGGGGAAGGGGGGAAAGAAATAAACACGCAATCGACTAATATACCCCTACCCCTGATGACGAAGACGCTTCTCTCACAAGCAAATTTGAAGCCCCCATCGGGGCAATTTGATAATGTAAAAAACGAGCAGCTCCGGCCCGGTCAATGACCACGAGCCGATCGAGAATAGGTCAATCGCATTCGTCCATCAGTGAAAGATCATCCCTGATTCGGTCGATCGGACGGTCAGGATGGGTTTAGACTGCAGAGCTACGTCCTGAACAATGGGCATTCAGTATATATATATAGATATATATTATTCAAATAGTATATTTTTGAAAACTAGTTATTAATATTATAAAAAATAATAATGTAATGCCGGAATTTATTATTAAATAAAGTTTTTATATTATAATTAATTAATAATACGGAAGGATAAATGATATATTTTAGATATTATAATAAAATTTATGATAAGAAATTAAATAATACAAATAATGATCTAAATTCATTAAGAAATAATAAGTTTTACTCAAACGACGGGCTATTAATATTTACTTAGAAGAAACGAAGGGATAAGAAGACACCATTTCCGAGGGTGGCTCGCTTCCTCCCTCCCTCCCTCTTTTAACGCCTCCTCCTCCTACGTCTTCTCTTCGGATTGACCTCTTCATCGGCCGCGCGAGCTTCCATTAATGGATCATGGTGGGAAGCGAGGTAGATATGCACTCTAACGACCAGCGATAGTATGATACGGTGATGCTGGATCTCCGACCCCCTTAAAATGGGCTCGCTCTTTATCGTCACAGAGGATGCCGACGGAGCTCCTCTCGATCGATCCCGTCGACCCTGCTGCCCTCGAGATGAACGAAAAAATCGAACCTTTATGCATCTCATCTCGCCACCAGGTGAGAATAGATCACAGCCAGGACGGCGGCCGCGGCGGCGAGGATCCAAGTCTTGCACCCCATGAGATACACGACAAAATCCAACCTATCCTCGTAAACCCGACCTCGTTGGCTGAGCCCAGTGCCAATGACGGCAGCGACGGTCTCCCGGTTGAAGAGGAGACCGAAAGGGGATCAGGCAAGGAGGTCAGCAGCAACAGCAAGAGAGCGGAGGAGGAGGAGGAGGAGGAGGAGGAGGAGGAGATGGAGAGAGTGCTTAAAAGTAGAAGCTACTACAACTTGGAGCTTCCCCCACCGATATCTACAATTGGGAAGGGGGGGAGACCGAGGGTGTACCTCAAGGCAATTAGGGGCGATGGGAGGCTTGTGCTTAAGAAGGTTAGGGTTCCTAAGCAGCAGTACCTGCATGCCATCAGGGAGGACGGAAGATTGAGGCTCTACTTGGTCGATGATGAGGAAGCTCAAACGGGTAATGCTGAGGAGGAGGAGGTTGATCTCAGTGGAAAAGAAGATAACTGAGCGAGCAGCTTCAAACTGAATGAAATTTTTTTATTGTTAGGCCTCTTGATGGTTCAAGCAATTAACAAATCTAGGTATTTTTTTTAGTTGTCTTTACCATTAATGCATTCACATCAATAATATCAATTGTTCATCGTCATTTTTGGGTATATAATGATAATTTGGAGGAATTGAGCAGTCAGTGAACCTTGCTCAATCTCTCATCTTATTTCTTTGTTGGGTATATAATGATAATTTGGAGGGATTGAGTAGTCAGTGAACCTTGCTCAATCTCTCATCTTATTTCTTTGTAGGGTATATCATGATAATTTGGAGGGATCGAGCAGTTTATGAACCTTGCTCAATCTCTCATCTTATTTCTTTGTTGGGTATATCATGACAATTTAGAGGGACTGAGCAGTTTATGAACCTTGCTCAATCTCTCATCATAAATAAGATATTATATATCATCTGCTTAGCATATATCTTTCTTCTTTTCTCCAATCCTCTCCTCCACCTTACTTTGAGCTCGCTCTCTCTCTCTCTCTCCATGTTCCTCTAAAGAGTAGGGGAAACATCATGTTCTAGTCTGGATGTGCGCCGGTCTGCTGCTTTTGAAGAGGAGGCAGCGAGCTGCACAAGATGCACAGGCGAAAGAAATCAATTTTTTAAAACTAAAACACTCTCTGTCGACTCCAACATCATCGAATTATCCAGTAAAAGCTTCGGAGACGAAGACCACACATGAGGGCAGTTTATTATTGCTCCTCCTAAACGTTGCATACTATTTAGATAAAGAATAGTTGTCGCAAAAAAAAAAAAAAAAACTTTTACTAATAATTAAACCTGCAAGAGTGAAACTTTAAAAAAAGATGAAAGCGCCGTTCCTGACAAGGAATTGAAACGCATGCTGAATGGAAAAATCTTTTAGGAGAGGAGAGGAGAAGACCACCCATTAAGTTATTTAATGAGAGAGCAGCTGAGCGGAGCAGCAGTGGAAGTCTGAGGAGTACATGCTCGATTGCTCGTCCGTTAATGGGCTCGACCTTCCTTGGGAATGCACTGGAATTGAATTGATGGCTCTCTATGCATCATCGTCCGATGCAAAACTAACACTCCGGGGAGAGGGAACTCCATTCATTGTATTCCCCACGACTTCTCCCATGAAAAGAGAAGCAAGGCGGCGATTAAATATATTTCAGGTTGGGATGGGACTTCTACGTTCCTAGCATGGAATTTTAATTGGATATCAGGGTGAACTCACAAAATTCTACTTTTATGCGAGAAATTGTAGAGTCATAATAATAATTATTATACTCTTACAATATTATCTCACTGTATTCAATTATGATTTTTTTTTAAAAATCTCATCAAAACCCAATTTTAACTGAGTTTCTGGTTAAGTTTCTAACGTTCTGATGCAAAGGAATCAATTAGGTAGCGTGCTGTAGCATCATACGGTTGAGGTTTTTGTTTCCTGGATCCAATTAAAGAGAGAACGGGCCAAGGTAAGCAATGATGAGTTTTGCATGCTGCTCTGAAGACAAAATAATTTATAATGGCAGCTGAGGCTGTGGAAGAACATGTTAACTCTCATGATCTTTCGGACCGATGACAAATAGTTAAACATCTGCTAAATTTCTAGAATGAAGCAGCCTACACTTTGTATGTACTTCTATGGCTGCTTTATTCTGTACTAGTTAGTCTCACAATACGACAATTTGCACAAATTTAAGTGGGAAACATCAACTAGAAGTACCAGCTCATTTTTCTTTTTTCACTATTGCTTCAAGTACACCTTCCTAGGGTGGATACTGATAAAAAGAGCACAAACGTGCTAAATTCATCCATCGTTAGAAAAATAGACTAAATTCATATGAAAATTTACATAAGGAATAGAGATGAATAAAATAACACAAAGGATGGAACCAATGGTACATTCACAACTTTCCGAAGTGGCATTGTGTCCTACTCGTCCAATTATTAAGCATACTGTGGAACAAACATTTGTACTTAACTGGAGGAGGAGCCATTACCTTTGCCTTGTTCTAATTAATTCACCACTAAGGTCATGAACACCTCCGATAGGACAAGCGTCAGATTCAGTAGATGGCCCTTTGCTCCGAGCACTGGCATCTTCAGGTCTGTGTCTTCACAAGAAATAAATCTCCTGAAGAGACCAAATCTTTTATGTGGATCTGTATGAATAAACAACATGATCCACAAAACAGGATTAGTATTAGGCTATTGGCTGAGATGTGAATGAACAGAGCAAAATTAACGTCTTCATATAGCAATAGTGTTGTATTCATGTGCAAAAACTGAACATTGTCTGAGGCTATTTGGTTGATAGGAAATCTCAAAGTACTTTGAGAAAAATAGTTGCACGTTAAAGTAGAATAGTAGATGGAAAATTTTCAGTACGCCAAACAGAGAAAGAGATATCGTCCTCTACTTTGATTTCTTGCATAACAACAGCATGAGCAAAGCACCGTTGACATGGATAAAACCTTTTAGCACTAGACCCCAGGCTAACAACAGGTCATGCTGGGCACGACATTAGCACAGCTTCTAATCAAGTATGACATGATGCAAACACATAGGGAGTCATCTTGGAGCTTAGGCAAATACCTTACAGGATGCTACTTTGAGGGGGCCAATACAACGCCTTGCCTTAGCACCTTTTGGATGTCACATTGATCCCCATGACACCCTACAAAGCAGAACCATGTGCCATCTTAGCACTTGCGGAATCCACGTGAGATGGGCGTGTAGGCACGGTTGGCCTGCTTCACATGTCGTGATATACTGCCCATGTGGTGGTATAGCCGGGCACAACCTGTGGTGCATGCCCTGTTGAGAAATCGAAGAGAACTGTACGTGCATAACTCTCATTTGTGTCAACTGGGGACTAGGGTCGTACCTTAACAGGCCGTGCTTGTGTTGACACTTTACGTATGAGGTTTCCTGGGTATTCATGGCTTTTGTATTACCAACCACTAGAATATGATAAATTGTAGAATATGGATGCTGATAGCTTTAATTAGATTACCATATTTTTCAAGACACATTTGATCTCTTGAAATTGTCAGCCGAATGTTGGAGGAGAACGCATGAGTCAAACCACCGAAGAATGAATCTCTCTCCTCAGGAGAGTTTTATAAGAATCAACATCTTGCCCATCGTAATGCTGCATCTCTCTAAAAAAGGAGCTGCACAAATGTAGTAACAGGTGAATAAGCAATGAATTTAAATTTTGCTGTATCTAAGAACACAATACAATACGTGCATCTATGTTATTATACAATTATATACTTATTATTAATTTTAAATTTTAATACATAGCAGTCAGGAATAATTGAATAATATTTTCTTATTTAGATTTACATATTTAAATAATCTATTTCAATTTTTATATATGATTTTACTTCTTGTTTGGTGCAATTTTATATTATTATTGCTATAATTCATATTTCAATTCATATATGATGCACAACGTTGATATCATTTCTACCGTGTTCCACTTCTTTCAATTGTTTATCAGCATGTCAAATACGGTCCCACCGCAACAAAACATTCTGGGTATCGTATCAAAATTTATATATATGTATGTTGTATTTTATGCTTATAATAATTTCAAGGGGAGATCAGCAGCTTAATCAATATAATCAGTTAAGACTAATGATATGATCCTAATCAGTATAATCAGAAAAGCTCTTTCTTACCTGCTCAAATGCTCTCTAGTGCATTTCTTCAAATCTGTTGATAGAAGGAAGAATAGTCAGTCTTGGAAGCTTGAGAACCAACAATTTTCACTAGCTCAAAGTTGCTTGTGCGTTATGTTGACGCCTAAGATACTTCTTTTGAAATCTTGTTAATTTCCTGGTCCTAACAACTCCTTTTGCCTTCAATTTGTCCATCTTCTCCTTCCGGCCTTGCAGATCAGCTTTGATAACCTTGTCCCTTTTTTCCTCTGACAATAAGGCCAACCTCGCAAACTTCTTTGGTCTTATTTGTCCTAGACGTTCATGTATATCTTTAAAGGCTGGAAATAAACCAGCTCTAATGAAATATCCTTCAGCGAGCTTCATTGAATTGGTTTTAGGAAGAGAAGTTGCATCTTTCAGCTCAAGGTCCAAGCAGAAAGAAGAGTCTTTCAGCCACATTCTAAGAGAATGAGCTTTTGCCACAAGGACACCAGTACGAGTTTTACACGGCAAAAATGGTGAGCCCATTTCCCAAAGATATGCCTTTAAAGTTTTATTTAAGGATACCATGTTGTATTCCGCAGTTCCAGTGATCAAGACAACAGATTTTGGCGACTCAGGAGAACCCTGCAATGAGGCATCCTGTGGAAGAATTTACAGCGGCAGTCAGATGATCCTAAAATAATTAATACTGAAATAAGAGCGCTATCATATCTCATTGTAAACATTTTGATATAAAATAAACAATGATTTGGAACATCCTGCCCGAACAATATCATGACAAAGGAAAATTAGATCACAAGGAAATCACAAAATATTCATTCAACACAATTGGATCAAGAAGATAAATGGCTGCCTTTGGGAATAATTCAAGAAAGTCTGTTGCACTGTTGCACTATGGTGTCAGGGATTGAAAACTCATGGAGCACTTATAAAGTTGATTTTTTTTTAAATTTTAATGCCTACTTGAACATCTACTTTCTTTTGTGATTTAGATTGAAGCAAAAATGCTGAAATCTAAATCTAGCTCCAGTCTTACAATGATGAGCATATGGTCGATTATACCAATAACTTTCTTTTTGAATTTAGATATACCAATAACTTGAGCAGATTATTTGTCTAGCAGAGGGTTCTAGCTGACATCAAACTTCCAACACTTTATTTCCCTACACAACGGAAGTTGTCGACCATAATTGGTATCTAAATATGAAAAGGATCTTTCACATCCCATTTAGAGAAACAGGAAAAATGGAAGGAAGATGTCAACAGCTGCTATTTAAAAAGGTGAAAGGAGCAGTCATGCATGGAAACAGTTGCTATAAGCAGCTATCTTAAATTCACAGGAAATAGCAGGTCCAGAAAAGAATGTTATCCATATGAACCAGCATTCCAAGGAGTTTAGGACCAGAGTCCCGTTATTATTCAATTTTTTATTTTTTATTTTAGTAAGTCTTAAATACATAACATCTAATGTTGTGTTTTACCGCTATACCTAGATGAGCATGCACTTTGTGCACTTATTATCTTAGATGAATATGTAATCAAACAAATTGCTAGAGTCATTGGGTTGGCCACCCACAAGAGGAATGGAGGATCGTGATATAAATCGAGACAAAGTTAATCAATGCGCTCAAAATAACAGCACTTTTCATAATTTATTTTTGAGTAACCCATTGAATATCCATGCTGTCTATGTACATACCTGCATCTGGTCAAGCCATAAGGTAAGCCCAACGAGAGCAGCACCAGCTGACATCTTCCTGAAATCAGCACCCCAATCTTTTTCTGCAACCCTACATCATTTATTTGATCACTAGGCTGATAACATTGATGTTATGAAAGAGAAAATTTAAGCGCATGGAAGATCTCCAATACTGCGACAACATTTGGATTGTAATATTGAGGATATGAAAATTGAAAACAGTAAAAAGGAAAAATGTTGGCCAGAAACCACTTGCATCTAAGATATTAAGTAAATGACAAGTTCATCATTACTATTGTTTATCACTATGTCATCATGATGATAGTGGAAGAACAAGTTGGTTTGTTTTACCTACTTGATCGACAACTCTATGTTCCATATGTTCTCCAAAGGCCTAAAGCATGATGTGAAACTATTGCGGAAATAAGTTTTGCTTAGTTTTTAACTTTCTGTCATCCGGAACCAATAAATTAGGAGTGGAAGAAAAGGTTTCAACTGCAATAGTCATAAACAGAAGGTCCATCAAGAATTGATTCTCCATTCTTATGGAATCACAGATTGGTCATGTAACATCAGACAACTAGTGGCAAAAATAGTGATTTTCAGGATTAAATGTTAATAAAATCTTCATTACCTTTCCCTTATCTGTAGTAGATAGAATCATGAAACAAAAGATCTTTAACCATGTTAGGTGATAGCTACTAATAACCTAACATGAGCGGATGCCTAACATGAGTGGATGCCCCACATTACAACTGTAGACCCAGTAAGGATTTCTAAATGCCCTAAGTAGTCAAACCTACCACAGGGGTTAGCATCTACACCAAGCCCTCTCATATAACATAATCTTTAAAGAAGATAGTGCAGGTTACAGGTTAAGACCAAGCAAAATAATACCCTATCCTAGTTCTAGGATAACATTATCAGGCCAGTGAAGGAGTGAAAATTGTACTTCTTAGTTTAATTCCAACGGAAGCTTTAACAACATACAGAACCAAGAAAACTGTAAAATGAACAATAGTCCTATTGACTTTACAATAGAGGGCAGTGGTGAGTACCGGAAGATATCATGTCGATAGATATTTCTCTTGACTGCTAGTTGGAATATCCAGGAGGCAGTTGCTCTGCGTTCAAATGCCCAAAGAAGGTCTTCCAATGCATTTACAAAGTTAAAGGAGGCATCATCCTCCAAAGATCCTAAATCTTCCAGTAGATGGTCTAAATCCATTATTGTTGTCTGATCTTTCCCAGTAAGCATCCTGCCAAAACAGAAGTGCCTCAGAATATTTTGGATAATTATTTAGATCAAAAACATGATACAACTATCTAAGGCAAATCACAAACCTTATAGGGAGATCAAAACCATTACTGCCTAGTGTATTAAGCAGAAGTATAGCTTCATTTTGTTGTTCACACAAACTAGCAGCCCTTATAAAACACGTCCATATTCTATGGTCTGGCTCTATGCCATCTTTCTTCATGTCATAAAATTTTGCAATGCCCATGTTAAGATCACCAACCTTAAGGTATCCATCTATGACAGAACTGTAAGGCAAAGTAGTAAGTTCCTGGCCAGAATTTATTAAATTATTCAGAACTTTTTCGGCTTCCTGAGGCTGCCCAGCAGAGCCATAAGAAACCATAAGCATATGCATTGTAGCAATTGTCGGCTCAATACCATTCTCCTCCATCTGAAAAAGTAATTTTTCAGCTTTAGAGTGGTTGCCAGAGTTCCGATATATTTTCATCATTATGTGATAGAAAGATCGGTCCAATCTGTAGCCCTTGGATCGCATGCTCTCAAACAGTTCTTCTGCTTGTTCCCAAAGCTGCTCTTTACAACATGCAGCTAACAAACTTTTGTAGGTATTCAATTTTGGCTCCATACCCTTCTTCCTCATCTCATTCAGAAGACTAAAGCCTTCTTCAGGCCTCAAATCTTTACTATACATCATTATGAGGGTATTGTAAGTATCATCATTAAGCTCGAAGCTAGCCTCTTGAATGCTCTGATATACCTCAAATGTCTTCTTAAAGTCTTCAATGCTTGTGTACATTTTAAGGAGGGAGTTAAATATGTTGAGATCTGGTTTGAATCCACCCTGTTCCATCTCTGCTAACATTGCCTCAGTATCCCTGACCCTTTTTCCTCGGCAAAACAAAGCAAGCATAGTACTGTACAGACTGAAGGAGGGCAAAAATCCAGCTGCCTTCATGCCATTATATATCTTCTTTACTTCAAATATGTTTCCAGCTCTTGCAAACGCATCAAGCATAATCAACATAGTACTTTTGTTTATTTTAAAATTCAAATCCTGTAACTCCTCAACAACAACAAAAAGTTCATCTAATCTACCGTCGACAACCAATGACCGCATAAGACCATTGATGGAATCTACAGTTGGTGAAGGGCCATTTTTAACCATCGTATTAAAGGCTGCCCTTGCTTGTTCATAGAGACCACTCTCAGCATAAGCATTGATAAGAGCATTCCAGATGTTCCGGTCAATAGTACCTTGTAGTTTGAGTCTACCAACAATGTCCTCTGCCCTTTGCCACATCTGCAATTTCCCATATGCATCAATCAAAGACACAGAAACTTTAGTATCATGGAAATATATACCTGACTTTGCTGCTTGGTCAACAACATTATGAGCCGTTTCTGGGAAACCCAATTTGCAGTATATGGATGCCATACTCTTATAGATGTTTTCTGAAGGTTCGAGACCAAGAAACTTCATATCTGAAAACAGTTGAGAAGCTTCCCAGAACAACCCAGCTTCCTCGAAGGATGTGATCATGTACTCATACAGGCTACATTTTCTGCCTAATTGTCCAGAAACCAAACTACACTCCAGTTTCATTTTGTTGTACTCCATCATTGCAGCTTCCAACTGGTGATTTTTGCATAGCATGACTATAGAAGATTCCATTATCAAACTACGTGAGCTAGGTGAATTTTCACGTATGAACTCAAGCAAAGCCAATGATTCAGCTTGCCTGCCAGATGCTGCAAAAGCATCCAATATGGATAACAAACATTCCTCATCAGGTTCATAGCCACAGGAAACAGCTTTCTTTAACATCTCAGCCCCTTGGACGAAGCATCCTCCCTGGACAAGAACTTTAGACAACACCTGTGGGTTCATCAAGCACACCTCCTCCATGTCCTTCATAATTTCGTTTATCTTCTCATCATCTTCTCCCTCTGAAAAAGCCCCAAGGAGAGCCTGATAAAGGCCTTGATCTGGCCTATGCCCATTTTGCATCATACATCGATATAACACCATTGCCTTCCGTATTTCATTGGACCTCAACATAATATTCAACATTACTGAATAGGCTAAAGAGTCAGGTTTGATACCCACCCTAACCATATGGTCAAAAGTATTCTCTGCCTCAACCCGCATACCCGCCTTGGCATACCCACATATCAGGGCACTGAAAGTTCTTAATGTGGGCTTTACACCTGCATCAACCATCTCCTTCATCACTTTCCCTGCCTCTCTTATCCTATTTGCCTTTCCAAGAGAATCAATCAACACTGTGTAGGTAACTGCATCAGGATTGCACCCGGCAATTTTCATTTCATCATACAACTGAACCACTAAATCAAGCCTACTCTGTTTCCCATACATGTGAATAATAGTGTTGTATGTTATCTCATCCTTCTTAAACCCTTTCCCGACCATCTCTTCACAAAAATTATCAACCTTCTTCCCATCACCCTCTTTGGCAAAGGCGAAAAGCATAGAGTTAAACGTAACAGCATCTGGCGAGAAGCCCCTCTCACCTAATTCACGAAAGAGACGTTCAGCCTCTAGAGTCATCCCGCAGCGGCCAAACACCGAAATCATGGCATTGTAAGTCCAGAGATCAGGCTGGCATTCAGAGGCCTCCATGTCTTTGAAAATCCTCACTGCATCTTCTAAATTGGAGATGACAGCGCACGCACTGATAAGAGTGTTATATGTGATAGCATCAGGTCTAAGCCCAGACCTTCGGACCTCCTGGAGCAGCTCCAGTGCAGAGCCAGGAGGCAAAGATCTAGCCTTTGCCTTAGCATTAATCAAGGTGTTGAAGCTGACAAGGTCAGGCTCCAGACCTCTGTCCCGCATTGAGGCCAGCAGATCTTGCACCTTGTCGAATCTCCCGGTCCGAGCATAAACCCCCATCATCGCATTGTACACTTGGACAGAGATATCGGCGCTGCCGTCAGGATTGTAACGCTGGAAGACTTCGGCAGCGAGGGCTTCCTGATTGGCACGGCCAAGGATGGAGATGATACTGGCAAGGAGGCGAGGGCCGGGGGCGTGGCGGCGCCGGAGAGTGAGCCACTCGAACACCTCTAGGGCGCGGGTCCAGCTTGAACGACCGACCGTCTTGACCACAAAAGCCAGATCGGTGGGGGTCATCTGGACGCCGCGGCAGTCCAGCACGTCTGCCACGAGAGCCGAGGGAGGGAGGGCGAGGATTCGGTCGGCGAGGTGATGCACGCGCTCCCGCCAATCGCGGGCGCGCTTGAGTGCGAGCTTCGTCATCTTCTTTGCGCGGGTGCGGCTCTGCCTGCTTTCCAGGGTCTCAAAGGAGTCCATCTCGCCGTCATGCACCGGAGGATCAGAATCGGGGTCGGGCTCCTCCTCGGGCAGGGAATGAGGGATGGTGGGTGAGGGGGCGGAGAATTGGCTGGCGCCGGAGAGTTCCGCGAGCTTAAGGTTGGGCCATCGGATGGAGGGGTCGGCACGGGGGTACTGAAACTCGCGGGGGGCTGAATTGGACTCCGGAGGAACTGGAGCGGCGACGGAGGAGGAGGTGGTGGCCGCGGCAACGGAGGGGCGGCGGGAGGAGGAGGAGGAGGAGAGGGGGATGAACGGCGGCAGGGCGGAGATCGCCATGAGGGGCATGAGCAGGGAGTTTGAATGGGTTTTTGTGTGGAGATTGCGGGGCGGACGATTAGGAAGAGGAGGATGAGAAAACGGCGGCTGAACTGAAGCCGAGGATTAAAATGTAAAATAAACAAAAAAAACGAGTGGAAAAAATGGATTAGAAATTACACCTAAATGGAGGGTGTTTATGCAAATTGGAGGTCATCGCTATTTCATCGCATTTCTTTGTAGACGCCCCCCCCCCCCCTCCCTCTCCGCCTTCAACCATCAACAGGAAACCAGATCGAATCGAGGAAGCTCGCTTGGTAGATCCCTCCGTCGCCCTCACCCTCGCCCTCGCCTTCGCTTCCACGGTAGCGCACGCGGAAAATCCATCGATGGCGCCGCCCAAGAAGGCCTCGGAGGTGGCCGAGATGTTGGATCTCAAACCCCATCCCGAGGGCGGCTTCTACAACGAGACCTTCCGGGACTTCTCCGTTACCCTCGCCAAATCCCAGCTTCCGCCCCAATGTAATCCACCCTTTGACTCCCCATTTCTCCAAGCTCATTCCATGCGTTACCCATTTCCATGTCCTAGTTCGGACATCATTGCGTGTTCTTCCTTCTTAGTTGGCAGCTTAACAAAAAAAAAACTCCTTTTTAATGTTAACTCGGCAAGTAGAAATTAGCGTCAAATTATAGGTTTACATCTCTGCTTGAATTAGAAGATTCTCTCTTCTTTATACTACTTAATCTGCCGTTTTCTTTTATCTGCAACCGGATTCTAGCAATGCATCTCATGTCGAACTGTGGCTAGCTAGAATTACAAATTGGGATAACATTTCGACTTTTGCGGTTTCACTCTACTCCGGAGTAGATTTGCGTAGATCATGATCTCAGTGCAAGTTCATGGTGTCCTGCATGTTCTGGACTGCATAACATGTTTTTCCCAAGTACAAATACGCATCTGTGTGTATGGGGTGTTGAGTATCTGTCATTAATACATGGTTTTTTAAACCTTATTCGTTGATTCTCGACATTGCAATCGCTGTCTTCTTACTGTGAATTGATATTATGATAGTGAATACACATGAATATACATTAGATTGTGTGCATAGCTCATGATCTTTCTGATGTAAGTGCACATTATTAGTTTTTTGCATCTGATATGAGGGAAAATATTGAGAACGTTGTTTTCTGATTTTGAAAACAGCTAATACTTATTCCTGTGAAAAAAAATATAGTGTAGCACTTTGCATACCTTATAATTTGTGCTCCAATTTGATTTGCTGAACGTCTGGATGACCGATATGCTTATTTCTGAATCTGTCACATCGCATTTCAGTTCTAGATGACCTCTCCTATGCATGTTCATTCTTTGAATTGATAAAAGTTCCCACTTTTGGTTTCTCATGTAAAGTTTGGTTTAAGGTTAGTGAGATAAAGATAAAGAGAAGGTTATTAGCTTCAACGGGTTTTTTCTTTATAAAAAAAAGAATTGCTAGAAATGAGAGGTGGAAAAAAATGTCCACAAAACCTATTTTTCAGGGGTGAATTATACCTTCTTTCACGTTCTGCAACTGGAGTTTCTGACTAAAGTTTTTACAGACAAGGTCGAGCGGCCCATCAGCACATCGATTTATTTCTTGCTTCCTGCTGGGAGTGTGTCGCACCTCCACCGCATTCCTTGTGCTGAAACCTGGCACTTCTACCTTGGAGAACCTCTCACGGTTAGGAACCTATTACTGAGATTTTCTTGAGGCTTCACAATTTTGAGCATACCACGCCATTTTGATCTATGACATATCATCTCATCTTTTTGCATGCTGCCACATTTATCAACCAGGTTTTCGAGCTACACGATGATGGGCACATCGAACTGACTGTTCTAGGTTCAGATCTAGATGCAGGCCACCGACCGCAGTACACCGTCCCACCAAATGTTTGGTTTGCATCATTCCCAACACTGGACGTTGTGTCATTTGCATCGAATGGCAGTCTTCTTATCAAAAGCCCAAAAAGGGATGCTCAGTTGCATTACTCTCTTGTTGGTTGCACTTGCGCACCTGGTTTCCAGTTTGAGGACTTTGAGTTAGCCAAGCTTGATGATGTGAAAGATCTTGCTCCTGAAGCAGAACCTTTTCTCAACTACCTTGTCCTTCGCAGCTGAGGCCTGTCTGTCTTGCTGAGTTCTACATTTCCTCTTCCCTTTAGAACACGAATGAGTTACAAACTATTGTTTTCTGGTTTTTATTGAAAGGCGGTTTGTGATTGTGATTTTTCTGATTTGAGCTAGGAATGTAACTTTTGTTTATGAGATTGCTGAATAACTCAGCATATAAATAATCAGGTTTGGCTGTTTATTCCTGAGATGCATGGAGATAAATGGCCAAAGTTTATATAATTTAGTCACAACAGCAGAAACTATACAGCCTGTTGGACCTATTTTAGAATGCATTTATATGCTGAGTTATTCAGCAATCTTTATGCGAGTTTCTGTGGTTAACTGATTGCAATTCTAATTGAAATGCAGTTGAATAGCTTCATTTTTATTCCAACCTCAATTTTAAAGGCAAGCACGTATGATGATTCCACGCATTGGTACAATGTTGCAAGCCAAAAGTTATAATTCAATTGGACTTTGGCAATACATTTATGCCTTTTGTTTGGTTTACTTGACCAACACATTTCTTTGCAAACGGTTGGTGCAATTCGTCATGACATAAAGATGCTAACAATGGCTTAGCACATTCACAACATTAGAACACCCCATGACAACAAAAAGCAAAACTTAAATTGGAAGTTCAAAATAGTAGTCACATTTAAGTACAAGAGGATTGGATGTATGACAGCCATGTAATTATGCATTTGAGTAGAGAGAGTTGATACAAAAGAATAAATTAAGGATAATAGACAAAGGGACAGAAGGGATTGCCATATAACGGTTTCTACGACGGCAAGAAATAGTACGCAACTTTACCCCTGTGAAAGATGAATGATCTCATTATCAGCTTCCTCGTAAAATAATGCAGGGTGGTAGGAGCTATTCAAACTCTTTGACAATATAAATTAGTCACTACAAGCAGAGGCTAAAAGTTACTACTCCCTTTTATCTTCCTCAATGTCTCCATTGGTGGCTGCATTGGTCAGAGCTGCTTTAACATCAGTTAAACCGGAATTACGTCCATCCTTTGAAGAAATTGGTCCTGGCTTTATTAGAGATAGTGACTCTTCACGATCAAAATCTTCAGCTCCATCGTCTGAGTAAGCATATCTGAATCCATGTGCTAGCCATTAGTTTGTTCAAGACACATCAAAAACACTAAGAGGTTAAGGTTAATGAGAAGGTTTAGAATGAGAAAAGATCTCTTTCATTTACTGTCATGTTGTTTATCTTACTGCATTCAAAGTGTTTATTACACATCGAGAAGCACGGTTTCCTACAGTAATAATACAATATTCCTTGGGTGAGAAACAGCTTGTTTACCCTGTTTTCCACTCGACTGCACGAGTTTACTTAATGTTATACCTTATATCTTTAGACAAACAAGCCTCTTAGTCAAAACTTATACAACTACAGATTGGGATAGCACCCCAAATGTCTGGTACCAAGAGCAAAGGTATGGCAATCTATAGCCTAGTCTTAGTATTACAGCAAATAGATATTTAGAAGTCCACTAATCTACAATTAGTCATCTCCGAGTCAGGAGAAAAAAGGTTCTCAAGCTAGACTATCTACATGGTGAGATGTACATATGTTGCATTTACTCAGTAAATTTCACACTCAGTACTGCTAGCTTTGTTTATGATGTTACTTATAATACTATTCCATAATGTGAAACTTGCAAGGAAATAACCTAGAGCATTCATCAGAATTCGTGCTAGATAAGAAACAACGATAAGATCTATTCTAGTAGAAACAATTAAGTACCACAGAATTCATGGCTGGGGTTACACCATGCAATGCCTCATGCACTAGGCTCCTTATTTATGTTTAAGTAAACACCTATCTGAATCAGACTAGAATCCTGAACGGACAAGTATTGAAACAAAAGAAAAGCAAATTGCAAGCAAATCCAGGGATTTACCTTGTTGAGTTTTGTGAGGGAGCCCAGAGAGCAGAAATCACACAGAGAAGAGAGAACGAGAGAACCTGCCAAAATGCAGGAATGATCCAGGCATTCTGCCAGTGCTCATTGTATACATCAGTTGACTTGAAGTACAGCTGCAGGAAATGACATCTTGTTATCCATCCTTAGCATGTGGCAGTATGACATCATTGTATCAAAGAGGGTGCAACAGTAGAAACAAGCAACTAGTGTGGTACCACTGAAGAAACAAATTATGACGATATTCTAATATGTAAACAATAGGTGTTATTAGAGGAAAGTTTCAACCATATTAAAAAATAAAAAACAGAGATTTGTGAGTACTGACATTAGGCACAATTGAAGTATGGGTTTAGTTCTCAAGACCATAGAATGTAGACTGGCATTTAGTTTTGTATATTTTTACACATAATATTGTCGGAAGCAAATTACTAACGATGACCAGCATGATGCAAAAGAGATCATTACCTCATAGCAAATCCAACCAACAGAAACAACGACAGCAACACCCAGTGCATTTGTGAATTTTCTGTAAATATCTAGCTTTGCCATCAATCTCCTCGCCTGTTAAGAACGAAAAGTCTTCTGAGTCAAACTTTTGAAATCATACAATGTTAAGCAACACGTTATTACATGTACTTATACATAAGAGATGCAGCAAAAGTAACTCCAAGGAAGAGCAAGGATATCCCAAGAACCACAAAGACAAGGAATAACATAAAATTTAAATTTAAAGTGAGAACATCAAGGTGAAATTAGAAAATAATAAGTACCTGAAGTTTGTCCAAAGTTTGGGATAGAGAAGTAAAAATCCAAATGATGAAGAAAGCATCCAGAAGTGCCACAGGAAGAATCAGGAACAATCTTGCTTTTCCTGCAAAATCACTTACAGCACCAGCGTTCTCTACCAACTCAAGTATCTCAGATGCTAGGAAAAAAGTTGCTCCGAGCATAATCACCTTGGAGGTGAGACCACCCAAAGTAGGCTTGACAACTCCATAGCCCATTGAAACAACAAGGATAATCACCCGTGACACTGTTCTTTTAACTGTACCAAAAGTCACTGCCCAAAAGGTGATACCCATTGGTCTTAGTCCAGTTTCATTGAATTCAGCATACTCGAAGTACCACAGTGCCATTTCTAACATTCCCAATGCAATAACAAGTGTTATGCAGTTCTGAAGTGGAAGAACCTCTCTCCAAAACCTCACATACTGTGTAAACCAGAATATTCCAAGTATCACAAAAGCCAGAGACATGAATCCATAAAAGTTCATAAGGGGGGCCATCCTTCCTGGAAGATAACCAGTAGGATTTTTCCAAACAGTCTTCCCTTCTATGGACAACCCATCGAGTGAAGTATCACAATATATAAAATACAGGTTGTACATTCCAGTAGCTGTGATGGGTATACTCTGGGACTCTAATGTTGCAACAAGATTCTTTCCTCCGAAAGTGGCAGCAAGGACATAAGGCCAGTTAGGATTTTGAGTCGAGGGACGGTAGATGACTGTGCCTTGAGTGCAAGCACCTAATTTTGCCAGATCTGGTGTGCAGCAAACAGCTCGTTGTCCACCATAAGCCGACCCACCAATCATCTCCCGATCTTCTACCTCAAATATGACAGCTTGCACCGCAATAGAATCACTGTCTTTACTGTTTGCAACAGATTCCTCGGGCCGTGTGAAAGTGATCTTCTCAAAGCTGAAACAAGCAATAAAAACAATGAGAAATCTTAACCGATAACTGTCAATATGCTTGCATTTTGAATGGAACTGGGCTACATTCACTCTGTAAGAATAGTGCACGCTTGCATTAAACATAACGAAAAAACTTAGCTCCTGCTAAAGTCATATCCTCCAACCATCTTTATCTTTTTGCCAAATGAATTGGTGGGGTTTGTAACTCTGGTTACTTCCTGGTTAGCTGTGCAAAGCTCACGTGACTAGCTAGTAACATGGACAAGTGATTAAGAAAAAGATAGTTGAAAGATTTATCTAGCGAAATGGAAAAATGAAAAAAAAAAAGATGGTTGGAGAATTTGGCTCATGCCACTTTTGTCCAAAACATAATGCATGGTGAAATACACTGCTTCGCTTTTCAAAAAAAATAAAACCAACAATAATAGATCCATAATTAGTAATTCTATCGAAACCTGCTCATAGACCATTAAGTTACTCCATAATAAATCACCACCTTTTGGAAGACCAGTTAACTTCAAATTGCAGAAGGAGGTAATCTAGTAACCCTTCAACTCCAATGGTAACAATATTTTCATTGGATCTCACATTTTAAGTACGAACACTACTCAAATATTAGTTTTCAAACATCAAGCCAAATTTATGGATGAATGAACCAATTAAACCACCAACTCGAAACTGCACGTGATATGACACCACCAAATTGGCATATGGCTGTGTGAAAATGTTCGGTACTAGAGTGCCTTGAAGTGAGCACATGAGCAAGTCAAAATTCAATACTTGAATTCATCATAAATAAACACTGATTTCCAGTATGATTTATAGTGCATTTGTATGTTGCAAGGTTGTTTTGGAACAATGAAACAGTTCTAATTCTGGGATCAACACAGTTCAAGCACATTTACAGATTTTTTTTTTCATTTAAATCTAGAATCTCCCATGCAGTCGAGATCCAAGTGCCAGATCTCAAAGCACAACTCGAGCCACATTCAAAACCTCAGTCGCACCGAATAAACACCACGAGTTCCCAGGAATCCATAAGCCTAAATGAGCACCTCGGATCTAGCAAAACAACGGGGACACAGGAGCATTACCGGATAAAGGAGTCGCCCTGGCCAGCGGTCGCGTTGGTGCCGGGAACGGAGGCGTAGAGGCCCTCGCTGCCGCCGTGGAGGATGAAGGCGTTCCCCTTCGGCGCGAATTTCTGACCAATGTAACTATGCACAGAAGCCTCGACGGAAGCGGACAGCAAGAGCACGAAGAAGAACGAAAAGCCCCCCCGGCCGAGACGAACAGAAGGGGCGACGGTGGAGGGATCGCCGTGCGCCGCCATTGGAGCGCCAAAGAAGAGATCGATCTCGAACTTGCTCGCTCGCTCGCTCGATCTCTCACTCTCCTCCAAAGAGAGAGATCAAGAACGAGCACCGGATCCGCCCGCGTGCATCACTGACTGTGGAAGTGGTGGTAGGACTTTGGAGAAACTTATAAATCTCACAGGGAGGCGCCGCCGCATTCGCACAATCGAGACGTCACCCGCCGTGCTTACCCTCCACGTGAGTTGGCCAAATCTGGAGCCCACTAGGAGTAAGGGAACATCGACGAAGGTGAGGCAGAGAGTAAAAGCTGGCGGAGTATGGAAATAAGTGCCAATCTTCCTGTTCTTTATTTGAGTCGGTGGCAACTGGCAAGGTTTAAATTTATTATTTAACTTATATTAAGATGGGCTTATTTTGGGCCAATTTGGACCCCAATTGGAATTAATTTTGGGCCAAGCTCGAGCCGTAGATTTATAACGAGCTAACTAACTCTCTATTTTGTTTATTTTTTTTAAAAAAGGTCTATTTTGATAGGCCTACGTGGCATTGGGCTTCAAAATTAATTAATTTTTTTTGGCAAAAAAGAAAGTGTATGATAAATCATTACAGACTCATTAAATTAAAACATAAAACATCTAATTTCAGTTTGATAATACTAAATATGTAAGTATCTTTGGAATTCTTTTTATGATTTTTTTAACTATTATGAATTAACTATTTTTTAAATTAAATATATACACGGTGGAGTAAATTAATAAATCTAGTGACTGATATGATATTGAGATTAATTCTCCCCTCGGCTTTTCTTTTGAAACATGTACAGTACAAATATGTGGCGAGGGATGAGAAAAGTATACAACAGCGGTGAATAATTGGGATCGTCACGTCGTCGTCGTCATCATCATCGACGTCGAAGTGCGCTAACTGCTTCATCTCAGTGGGCATATTCTTCGATCCGTCCTCTCCTCTCGGCTCTTTTCCTGCACCGGGCGATTCGAAAAAGGCAGCCTTCTCTCTCTCTCACTCGCTCTTTTTCTTATTTGCCCGGGCGGTGGACTCCACGGCCATCAACGCCGCCCCACGACGTGCGCGCACCGGCGATCGAAGACTAAAAGCAGAAGCGATCATCGCAGGACGTCTCGGCCGTCCACGGCATTCAAACTCTGGAAATGTATTCATTTATTTTTTCTTTTACCTGCATTACGTGCTTGAATCAGTTAATTATTCTTTTATCTTCTTCTCCTGCAGGAGGCAAGAAAGCGAATGCGGGTTAAAGTGCTTGAATATTTCTTCCTCGTTGCGGACATACTTGAGGTTGATGGCTCACTCACTCTCTTTTCGTCAACGCTTGCTGGGATTTTGTGGTAGGTTGTCTTTAAGCTTCAAGAAAATGACCTTCAACTGCAAGCAAAGAAATTAAATAAAGAGGCTTCCGGCAGGGAAGGCAGGAGATCATAATTGCCCCCGATTGCAATCTGCTGTGGCACAAATCTCAAGGCTCTCGCTCCACTAAACCTGACTTAGATATATCTTATTATTCTTTTCTTTTACAAGGAGAAGGAATCAGCGCAGGGGTAAAATTGGAATTATGGTTATTTATTTTAAACAGGAGGCGTTTCACTCCACATTTAAAATCCCCCCCACACACACAGGGAGGAGGAGGAGGAGAAGCTTCGCTTTTTTATCATCCACCCACGGCGGAGGCGAAGTCTTCTCTCCCTTCCCCAATCTCCCCTTTCTCGACAAGGGAACGCCTTTAATCCTCGGAAGCTGCGATCTCAAACCCCTCCTCCTCTCCTTTTTGGCACCCCGAGGCCTCCTAATTCCTTTGACCTCATCATTTCCGGATCTCGATCTGAATCTCCCTCTGGGTACGCAACTCTCCAGCTTTTTCTTTTTGCCCCGCTGCTTGGCTCTCCATGTCGAGGGTGCTTCGTGCTTTACTGAATCGGTTTTCGGTGATAGGCGGTCCCTTTATTCTTTGATCGTTGGGGGTTTTGATTGGTGTTTTGAGGTCGCTTTTTGTGCCCTTGGGTTGTGTTGATTTTTTCTTCTCTTTTAAGGGTTGAAGAGTTCGATTTTATTTGAGAATTACCGGGTTATTCTGTGCACTCAGTTTTCATCTACCTCGATTGGTCATCGTCACCGGACCGGCCCTCTTGGCGGGAGTTTGAAGTTCGAAAAGTTGGATCCTTTTAAATAGGTAAAATTTTCTTTGCTTGGCTTGTGAAGAAAGAAGCAGAAAAGCTGAACTTTCTAGCATATATTTCCTTTTTCTCGCAACATCAAATACGGTAAATGAATTTTACGTGAAAATTCATGGTTGTTTTGTTTTCAGCGGCAGAGTTGAATGACAAATTTTGTGCTTGAATCAAGGAAGAAGAACCCTTTGGGTGGTTTCACGTGATCAAATTGTCCCCCTTCTGTTCCAGGTTTAGTGTTTTGGAAATGTTTCAGTGGATGTTTTCATTATCATGACTGGTGGTAACGTGGAGGTAATAAGCAGCAAGGGCTGTTCAAGGTTGTTTGTTGGTTCTTCCAACTTCCTCCCAAATGTGAATGGTTTTAGATGTATGGCAATAATGTCCTCTGCTGCTTCGTCCCTTTCTGAGTCTCCTGTCCCTGTGGTTCGTGGTCCTTTCACTGGTCTTGTCATTTGCGTCACTGGCCTCTCCAAAGGTAAGGAATCTTATTGTCTAGCTTGTGTTAGTCTTCTACAAATTTTGAAACATATGCACTGTTCTTTTCCTATCTTATGCTACTTCTATGATCGTTACTCTTGAATTTAGGATTACATATCTAGGACATTTGCAGAGCATTTTTCAAGTCAGTCATTCTCTTGTTGATAACTATATATTAGGCTGGTCACTTGGTCTTTCATATGCATGTACTTTCTTTGGTGCTCAAATCTTCTAAATGTCATTTATTTTGTCCATTTATACTATTAGATGTATCGATCTTTTCTTTTCATCATATTGTTCACAATCTGACTTTGCATCTGGTGCTTTCATTTGCACATTCCAAGAATATCATGTCTGTCTTAAGAAGCTTGATTAGTGTAAGATACAATCATGATATTAATGCTCCATTTCATATATTTTTTTGGGGGTGACAGAAGCAAGAAGAGAAGTCATGGCTGCAACTCAGAGGCTTGGTGGCCAGTATAGTGCAAGTTTGCATCCTCAGTGTACACATCTCGTTGTGCAGATATCCTTCATAAGACGTTTCTGATTCATCCAACTAAGTTCTCATTTATTTAATTTGCAATTCTAGTGTTTTTTTCCTTGTTTGTAATGGTCTACTGCAAATGTTCACTTGACTATAACACAGTTCCTATCTTGTATGTTGTTATCCATTGACTATGTAATACAGCCTCACTGGAAGAAAATTTGATCATGCATTGCAACATGGAAGACGGAATGGCCTCTTTATTGTTACACTAGGCTGGTTTGTGGACAGTGTAAAAAGGAATGGTGAGCAAACATTTAACTCTCCCTTTTCTGTATTAATCTGTTGCGGAAAGATTAAAAATTGTCATTTGGAAAGTTGATTTATGAAGTATTCATTATCTATTATTGCTTCCTGTTGCAGTGAGGCTGAGTGAGAGTCTATATAGTGTAAAAAGTATTGAAGAGTGTGGCCTTCCTTTAGGAGAACTAAATCCTGGCAGTGAAAAGTCCTGTCTTCCAAGCCCTTCCTTTGAAGATGAAAAGTTCTTGGGTAGAGGTTGGCAACCTCCAATAAAGCCTCCTACTAAGGAACACATTATTGGTGGATCTGTTTTTTCCAACAATTTAATCTACATTGATCCAGAAATTTCAGATGAGATGAAGAAGAAGGTGAGAAATTGTGATCTTTGCAAAATACAATACTGCGACCAAATTCCTGTGTGATATCAAAGTGTATCGTAAAAGGTGGTGCACATGAACTTTGCAATTTAATCCTAGTTCTGGATAAGTTCCATGAAGCTTTCCTGCCATTTAGCTAAGGCAAGGAGTTTCACTCTATCCCTTCCTTTCTATCTCCATTCCCATTCTTTTTTGGTAATGTTGCACTGATCGCCAAGGTCACAAGGTTTTAATTTTTTGGCTTTTAATATGAGTAATTATTAACTGCTTTATATTTGCTTCGTATGATCAGTTAAAAGGTTTTATTTTAGTCCTGTTTCAATGTTGTATAGGCAAACCTCTTTCATGTTTTGTAGTGGTTCTTTAATGAGGAACGCTGGAAGGCATACTAATGCCCTCTAGTTATAGACATTAAGCAGTTCAAGATCCTTAGCCGTTGGATAGGAGGAGCAGGTGAACGTAGGCTGGAAGAAAAACTTTCCACCATATTTGATCTTGAATATCTGATATTTCTGGCCGGACCTAAGTGTCTGACCTTGTTCCTATTAGTTTTCTACTTGGCACCACTTCATCCTTGTAATTCACTGGCCATCTTCTTCTCACTAGTTTATTTTTCCCTAGTTATATTTATCATATCTCATAGATCATGTTACCTCTCTATTTATATCTTGATGGTAGTTTCTTTTGAAATTTTTTGATGGTTGCCTTTTACTATCTATCATTTTGATGAACTTAACAAGACTCTGAAAAACAATTCTCAATTATTAGAAATCCGAATATTGTTACTGTGCGTTCAAAGTCCAAAATCGTTATTTGGTGAACTGGTGAATTTATAAAACTTGAACCATATATAAGAACACATTTTTCCAGCACTACTTGACTCATTACAGGTTGTTGAGGCAGCTGCTAGACAAGGTGCTAGTTTCATGGACAACTGGTTCATTGGTTGTCATGCAAGTCATGTTGTCTGTGAAGGTCCTTCCATCCAAAGATATATTGGTCATGCCAACAACCTTGTAACCGTAAGCAGTATATCACCATAACTCTCATATCCCAACAGAAAATTCTTATTTACTTTTTTACCTCATTGGTTTTGAATGCAGCCAATGTGGATGCTCAAGACAGCAAGAGAGAAGTGCATGCAGCGGCTCGTCCACTTATCTTCTGACCTGGCCAAGCAAGTGAACATGAGTCTTGAGAATGCTCAGATAGCTGGAGAGGTATTATGGATTACTTTCTGAAGTACATATTTTTCTCCTTCGATCTGGATTTTTGCTATATCGTGAAGGCATGTTGCAATTTTATATAGAGGTCCGGTTATAGAGGTGACCAAATCCTTTACTGCTTAACCTAATTAGGACCAGTGAGAGTTGACACATCATCTTAGTAATATATGTGTGACATTCTCCTATATACCTAGTTAATATTAACAAGCTTCACAATTTTGCAAAGTATAGCATTTACTTTAGAAGTAAATGTCAAACCTACAAGAATCTAATTTACCAAATACATGCTTATCTGCTTTTAAATGGCCATACATCAGTTTGCAGTTGAATAGACATGACTTCAGGTACTTGTCATTCATGATTTCAGGCATGTATGTAGCTCCAAGTTTCTATAATTTCTTTTAGTGTGCCAATACTTAGCTGCATAAAATCAGTTATATGGTTTCTTGAGAGTTGACTAAATGAGAGAGGATACGTAGAAATGGTTCTAGATCCTTACTTTATCTTGTATTACACGTTAAAGTTTGTGATTAAGGACAGTCCATGTAAAATCTTAGGCTGTTAGATTAGAGATGATATTTTAATTTATATTTATGTGTTAGTAGAGATTTTGCTGCCTGAGTTATTATAATCTTGCTGATCGAAATTACTTTCATTTTATACAAAATGTTTTTTATTATACTAAATTCTGTCAGGTTAGCGATGGAGTAAACATCCATCCAACTACTTTGAAGTCTAAAGTCTCTCCTTCAGAAGTAAAAGTCAGTGAGAGCCTTGAAGGAAGGTTGAAGACTGTTGAATTGGCAAAAATGACTGTTAGAAATCGTCGTCATCGTCGTATGCAAGTAAGAAAGTTTTCCCTTCTTATTAAGTATACAACTTGGTGATTTAGTCTCAACCTACTATGTTTGATAACCTCATCACTACTAAGTGCTAATCTACTGAAACTGTTTAAGAATGGTGTGGACACCTATAGATGCATTCAAGTGTGTTGAGTGAATTCAGGGTTTGTGCAAGAGGTAGGATGCATGGGTGATTTCAGTGGCACCTAGGCATTAAGGCTTGCTGGGGCTCTATTGGAGTGCCTCAATTAACTCATAATTGAGTTCCAAAACCAGCTTCAAAAAATGGTGACAAATGCAGCACCATTCAGCTTCAAAAAATAGCATTCTTTTTCAACTGTATCGGAATTTTTTCCTTCCATTGTAGAAAAGTGCTCGTCCAATTCTCAATCACCCTCTGCTCCTTCCGATTTGTACCTTCAAGTATCTTTTTGTTCCTAGCCATCCAGATCTCACCATGTACTCGAGTGCTCCCATAAGCCGGTTTTCAGGAAACTGCACCATGCACCTTCAAGTATCTTGTGGCGTAGGATTATGTTGTTGCTACTTGCTACTGCTGCATATTTTTAAGGATTACACTTGTCTCTGTCGGATCAGTTCATTTTAGGTAGAATCTCTTTTCTGCAAATTCTAGTACATCCTGGAAGAACATCCGTAATGCTTTTGGAGAGTTAAAGGCAAAAAAAAAAATCTATAACTTACTTTCTCTAACGTCCTACATATATACATCTGTTTCCAACAAGAATCATAACCGAAATCACTGGTCGGTTTTTAAGTTTTTTAGTACTTGCAGTAAAGAGATAGTGTTGATTTTGGTTACTAGCTATGACTGGACGAGGGAAACATCAACTCTCTGTTGTCGATAGGACTAACATCCATGAACTTCTTTTATTGTGCCCTACTACAAGGAATCTAGTTGTGTATTGCGATCGCACGCTTACAGCCTCTCTTCTGCAGCGGAAGCTGTATCAATTCTATTATATAACATGAAAATAAGAATATTGTTTTTTCCCTAAAGCTCGAACCCTTACATAAGAAACACTTCATCATTGATGGACCATTTTGCTTGAATCCAGTCATGTCAAGTTCCAATCCATCCCTTCACCCCCAACAATCTTTTGGAGTCAATCTGTTGGACGATATCCGAGCCAACATCATCTGCCCGTATCTATACAGAATCCTCTTGTACTGAAGATACTAGCGAGCAACATATATCTAACGTTATGGAGGCAGGAGCTGATGAGAGGGATTCTGAAGCACTATTGGAGAACTTCTCCCGCTTACTAAGAGAAAGGTACTACTAAAAAGGAACATTCTGTATTCTTCCCTTAAGCTTTGATAGCCCGCCTTGATGAACCTTTGGTTAATCTAGTCTTTTACTTCATTGATGTGGTTGCAGCGAGAAGAGGGAGATAGTCTTAAAAAGCCACTTCCTTACTATACTCTTCCCAATCGATCGCTTCAGCGAACTAGGTCCTTCGTCGAGAACATATTATAGCGATGATGGCTTCTCTTGTATACAGATTTTGGAACATATCTACAGTTTTTACCAGGTAAGTTCTGAGTTCTCTTTTTATTGCTTTTCCTTTGGCTTCTTGTATTACAGTTGTGTGTAACTGTACTTGCATTTTAATATTCAACCCCATTGCTAGAATCGTTTTGCTGAACGACACCAAATTGTAGATGACTGAGAATATATCCGATTGTTCATGTAAAGTAGTGAGACATTTTTTTGTTTCTATCAGATTGGTCATGACAAGTTTCTAGTTTTTTTTTTTTCCTTTCCTCTCATTTTTACCAAATCTTTGAAGGAAATCTTACAGCCTTGTTACTACTCAGGAGAATATGTCAATAGAAGAAATCAAGCTTGCAATACATAGTGACTCCAAGCATGCCGATCGCCTTCGATCAATTTACTCGAGCAAAGAATCGGTAGCACATGGTTTTGTGGCGTTCAAGCGTATTGATTTTATCGGAAGCAGAAGAAGCTTCGAGAAACTTAAGCGGGTGAGCGGGGAAAACAATGGCAACTTGTATGAACTAGTGATTAGAGCATGATCATCTTTTTCTCTTATTTTTGTTATTAAGTGTTTATATGCGTGTATGTAGAAAAAAATATATGTGAGTAATTTTATATACATTCCCTCTACTTGGTGGGCACACAGTGCATGTTTATCTTCAACGTAACGTCCAAACGTATATGGCATTCAACTTGTCGGTCATCATGCATTCATGGAAGGAATGAGTAAAGCAGAGGGGCAAAGAGGCGAAACATCTTCCACCAACTTTTAATTATAGTTACATGATGAACGAACCCTTTCGTATATAATTTTTGTTAGAAACAATATGCGTGTTCCCTAACAAAAAAGCCCGCCCCCATCGTCATCCAAGGTGAGGATGGAGTAGAAAAAGGTTAGAATGCCTATCCAACACCATTGTCATCCACAAACTTGGGTGAAATATCATATCCCCGGTAAATTTTTTAATTTTTTTCATCGATCGGTGAATTCATCAACTGTCGTCTTTTTTCCTCATGCAAAGGCCATGGGCTTCCACCGGATCCCGGAGCTCCGGTACCCCTCTGGAACAGCCGCTGACAAGGCTTCTCGCCGCCGCTCGGCACACTGAACATACTCTTGAATGGGAGGCAGTTTCTGCAGGACTTCTACATCCTCTGGTGCTTGCCCTCTTATCAGCTGCCAAAAGCAATCATTCAACTTCACTAAGTAGCGAACCACATAAGAAAAGAAAAAAGTATCATTTGCCTGGAGGTGTGTGTGTCTATATATATATACCTTTGACGCCCACCGTCGTTCTGCATGTTGACAGACATCTTTTATATCTCGTCCGGACATCCTACACGACATGAAAAAGAAAAAAGGTAAACGTTGATTATAGCTTAAAGTCAACCTTAAACTTAAATCTCCTAGCATATTATTTCGTAGGAAAATAATGCTTCTTGGAATTCCTGTACAAAATCACCTCAATGAACCTTCTGGATAATTTAGCCCTCTAATAGCATCAGAACCATGGTGAATTTTGTGAACAATTAATCAAATTTAAAACATTCATGCCCATGCATGTGACATGGTATTATTAAGTCTTGATTTATGGAAAAATGTAGAGAATAGTTTCCCGAGTAATTACCCTTCAGTAGCTGTTGCCAGCACAACTAATTCAGTCTTTGGTAAGTGCTTTGCATATTGAGCAGCTATCTCTTCTCGGGTTCGTTGATCCGGGAGGGGAAACACAATCATCGAGTCAAAACGGCTGAAAGAGAAGGTGGTAGTAGATTAAGAGACGGAACATGTTGTTTATGTGTACTTGTAGAGGAACTTAGAAAGAAGACTGATCAGAAGAACTTAAAATCAACAAAATTCGATATATACTAGACTTCCTTATAATCTCACCTAATAAGAGCAGGATCAAGATCTTGTTTTCTGTTTGTTGCAGCTATGACAATCACCTGATTTTCCTGCTCAAAACCATCGATCTGCAAAATAACAATAAATGAATCAACTGCTTAACTGGCGTAAATATGTGGCTGAAGCAACAGCAGTTCCATCACGAACAAAAGTGTGGTCGTGGTCCCACTACATAAAGCTCTCACCACTATGAGGTTTCTAGGATGATCAATATATGCAAGGAGGTTTTATTTCCAAGGAGGTTTTAATTGTAGTTGACAATTAAATAAAGTGACCATCAAGAATAAATATCCTTTGCCGAGAATCGATGATCTCTTTGATCAACTACAAGGAGCAAAGGTATTCTCAAAGATTGATTTGAGATCAGGATATCATCAATTGAGGATCAGGAAGTCGGACATACCTAAGACTGCCTTCAGAACCGGATATGGACATTATGAGCCAAAGAAGCGTTAATGCAAAAGATGTACTGAGCTTTTATTAAGAGATACCAGGTAGTAGTACCCTTGTCACACTTTCAGCTCAAAAGTTGTCAAAAATGTATGGGACAGATAAATAGAACCTTCAAATGACACATCGAGTATGATGATTAATCACAGATTGATATTTTAATTAAATACGAATAGCAATTACTTCAACACAGGGTTCCAATTTATATCAAAGTGATTACATTCTCAGCATCTAGACATCCTTTTTGATACTAATATCAGCAACAATGAAGCGTGAACAGTAGAAACAATAAGGACAACAAGACAGCATAACCAAAGAAGGGGTAAAAATGGAGGATACAGCTTTTGTTAGTAAAATAAAAAAACTGGTAAAAGAAAAAAAAACTAACCTGACGCAATATCACTGATAAAATCCTACGGGTAGCTTCATGGATCTCACTATCTCGTGAAGTAGCAAAAGAATCAACCTATATGATGATAAGTTGGCAGCCATGAACCTCCATAAAATATTGATACAAGACCTAATCTGAAATGTTAATACTAGGTTGTGCAGCAACCTACCTCATCCAGAAATATTATTGCCCCACTTGGAAGCTCATTAGCAAGAGAAAATACATTCCCCAACAAACGCTCACTTTCACCATAATATTTTGACATTATAATTTCTAAAGGCACATACAGCAGCGGAACACCCTGTAAGTGAAATAGTATGTTAAAATTACCATAAACCAGAGTAGGAATCACAGAAATAGAAGAATGACGAACATTGATAGCTTTCCAGTTTACAGTTAAAAATTTTGTTTCTTAAAGAGCTATTCTTCTAAGATAAGTATTATAAAGAAGCTCCATACTTCCACTCAATGATATCTATGTGAAACACAATTCTCTGACACTAAATTTTTTGTTTACTTTAGATGAAAACAGAATCCAGCTTCTGTCATAGACTCTAAAGTGCTATTGCCTTGCCGCACTACAACATGGCGTCATAATTAGCAAGAACTTTCTTCTTGTCAACCTGTATCTCCTCAATTACATTAACAGCAAACTTCTCCCATGTTTCTGCTCGGAAAGTAATGGAAAAACAGTTTGCACAGAATTGAAGGCTGATAGGTGGGCAAAATTTTAGAGCTTATATGCTATTACTGGTAATGACTAATCTAGTGGATTATTTATTACTTTCTACATTCTCGCCTCAAATTTCATAGACTATTCAGTAGGTACCATTACTAGGATAATTCATAGGGCTATAGCAAATCATATAAATTTTAAGGGAAAACATCTCACTAATTCTTTTGTAGGTCAGAAAAAAGATTGACATGTTATAATTGTCTAGATGACCAACACAAAACAGACTCAATGGTGGGTAAGAAAAGTAAGTATTTTTTTAATGAAATTAAGAGAAATATTTGGCGAAAGGTACACATTTTCCTCCATAAGCTACTTAAGTCTAGTAGCTGCAAAATGTAATCAAGATGACATTGACTACCAAGTCATAAAAGAACCAGCTTCATACGAACTGTAACTGTATCTCTAACACCCTTATGCTAACTGTCATCTTGAGATGTTCTGAAAGTACCACGCTGTTATGATGTAAATTAAGGATCTGATGTTCTATAACTTCAAACAAAATGATCAAGCAATAATTTTACTTTCATTTAGAAAATGTACCAACTAAATCAGTCAAAATACATTGAGGAATCACATATAAAAAAACAGATGATTAAAACCTATAGGTTGTTAGAACTTAGAAATATAAATTGAAAACGTACTGCTTGTTTAGCAATAACCCTGGCAGATGATGTTTTCCCGGTGCCTGATATTCACAACAATATGTATGCTGTCACCAATTGTCTTGAAGCACATAAATTTTTTAAAAACATTGTTCGCGCATTGTGCATGAACTACAATATGTTAACCAATCGTCAAATAGTACAAAATAACATGAATAAAATTAACCATCTAATAACCATAAAGCAATACAATTGTAAAATTAAACTGAGAAATAAGAATAATATAGAAACTCCATAAGAAAAATCCCTTGTGCATGAATAAAGAATCCAAACTCAAACATATAACTTCATCAAGCCCATAAATACCATTATAATGTGTAGCATAGATTAATGCCCTTCTCATTTAAATATAAATCAACCCCAATATTCATCTTAAACATGAGAAAGAGTACAAATTCGAAATATCAGCAGGAAAAGCCTCAGAAAAAATGGTTAAATTTCTTCAAGTCTAAATATTTTGATAATTCATTGATAAACTAACTAGTAGAATTTAGACTTTTAGGACGGAAAAGGACCGTGCATATACATCTCTCTGTCCTATTGAATAATGTGTCACGACATATTAACTGAGTCATTAAGAAACTTGATCTGAACCCACCAATAGATTGAGTTGAAAATAAGAATGAATGAATACTATAGCAAGTTAGAATTGACCTGGTGGGCCTTCAAAAAGTACAGCTCGAGGTCGATTACTTTCAAATTTACAACGAGTTCCACGAGCAATCTCATCATATACTTCAGGGTTTTGCAGTGCCAACAGTACAGTATCCTCTACTTCACTGGAAAATGACAACCATATAAAAAATATGCATAACAAATAACAAATATGTTAAGAATAATTGATGCAACTAAAAAAATTTCTGATCTTAGCAGTTACACCTTTGTCCAAAAGGAATGTTTGTCTCAAACCATAAATAACACCAAACTACTTCATGACAATTAGCATTAGAATGCATGTGTTTGTTACTGTAATACAACTGACTGGCACAAGAATCAGACAAAATATATAGCAAAACCATTTTGAATATGTATCTAGCAAAAGATATTGACGGATGAAGCCTCAGTTGAGATCAAATGTGAGAATAAAATATGTGAAGCATACTCACCGTTTTTGCTCATCATATCCAGCAATGTTTTCCCAGGATATTTTATCATCCAGGGGAACACCGGAAGTTTCATCAAATCCATATACTCGTACACCCATGGCTGCTAAAGCAGACAACTTTTCTTTAGAGTTCACATATTTGTCTTGATTATGTTCTCTCTTGAATGCCTTTAGGTCCCTTCTAGATGATTTCTTGAATTCTTCTCTTTGACCAGCTAACTTTAGTGCACTGACCACAGCATCAAGCTCTTTAGAACTGAAACTACCCTGCTTAATAAACTCGATCTCCTGACAACATACAGTTATACTGTTTCTTGAGACTGACAATGAAAATTAGTAGACGGTACAAACACAACACTAAGTCTAAGATCAAAGATTTACTGACACATTGCTCAGAATCAAGTAGAGAGTTATATATAAGGATGCATAGGTCACCCTCATTGGTTTCTCCAGAAACTTTTTTCTTTTCTGAAGGATTAAGGGTTATCTGCCATGCAGCTGCACTGCTGTACAAGTAATAAAGGTGAACCATAAAATAAGTATGATATAATTTCACTAGTCAACCGATGGTAAGGTCACTCTTCATATAATAGAAAGCGAGCAAAAAGAGTACAAGTATGAGCCAAAATTACAGGCATATATATTGCATAAAATCAAATATAGAAAAGTGATATTTACCGATTGGACCAGTAAAATGTACGTAAGAAATGGGATAATAATATTAAGAGCCAAACAAGACATGAATTGAAGTATGGTAACTAAAAAAATCAACTTAGGAAGACAGACAATGAAAGAGATTATCATGAAAGTGATAAAGTGAAGGTATAAAAGAGAGAAAAGCAAATTCAGAAACACCTTTAATAAACAGAATCACATTCAAATATGGATATTGAGGTATTATTTGTTTTTGATAAATGCACGGGTTCTATATTCTTTTTGACAAGAGACATGTTTAATATTTATATGGTTCTTAAGTATTGACTATGCCACACTGATATGTCTCGGTCCAACAGTTTTACAAGACATGACCAAATTGATTTCGTTGGAACATGTGAAATTGACCACCCAGTGTACCATGCTATACACATCTATTTTTAATTATAAAAATCCCTCCTCCAACAGTGGTTGCAGACTTAAATGGCCCTTTTGATCCCCGCTCCACAACTTCAATATATACCTGCCCCCCTCTCATATGTTTTGAACATTTACCTACCACTTTTCAACTCTCGCAAGCCCCTTCAAGTTTGACTTTCTTAGATTATAGTGATTTCAATTGTCACTTGTTTCCTTCCAGGACTCTTTCTTGGTATTTAACTTTTTAGGTGATTTCCCATGCTTAAATGATAGGCCCTTGTGATATTATTGTATCCACCAAATTATTTCCTAATATCTACATATTTACCCAGTCATTTGAAGTGAAACAGAATTAGAAGTTTAAGACATTTACTAATTTGACAAGTGATTCAAAGATAGTTCATTACCTGTCTGGATGATTGATATTTGTCAGTTCACCTAATCATGTAAACTCGGATGATTTAATTGGAATGATTGATATTTACCAGTTGACCCAATCATTCATAATTGATTTCATCATCTAGAACAACAAATTACTGGTTCATCTACACATTTAATGTCACATGATTTAGCTGCCATGGACAGTTGATATACATTTATTGCATCACCAATCATTTAGAACCAGTGAACGGAACAACAATAAGGACAATATAAATTTATTTGTTTATCCAAACATTTTATCATAACTCGCAAGGATGATTGATATTTACTAGCACCTGATCATTTTCAATTTTTGTCTCAAAGTTTAAAATATCCAAAAAATTATCGGAATGATCAAGTTTAATCTTTCAAGACAAATAAATAGCATGATACTGTTTTTGGTGCTTTGGCTTTTTGAATATTTTGATGATACTGTTTATACTTACTATATACATACACTTTTACACTTTTTTATACATCCCTTTGGATGTTATATTGTATCGTTTCAGATTGGTGAAATGAATGCAATGCTATCTTTCAAAAAAAAAAAAACGGACAAATAAATAGCATGAATTCAGAAATTTTAACAAAATACAAAACTATCCGAATAATTGAATTTCATCTTTCAAGTCAAGTGAATAGCAATTGTATTGTTTCAGATTGGTGAAATGAATGCAATGTTTTTTCAAAAAAAAGTCAAGTGAATAGCAGAAATCAAGAAAATTTTGAAAGAATAGTACACTTCTCATGTCTACTGTGTAAAAAAAATCAAATAATATTCTTTATCCCTTTTTCAAGTCAAAATATCTAGAGCAAGAACATATGTTTGTCACTTTCTCATGTTAAGTTTACTGACAAATTACAATAACTCATGTTCCAATGTGAAAGATCCAGAAAAACATTTTAAAACTACCCTTTTATTTAATTTCCCATATCAAAATTTTGAAAATACCAAAAAATCCCCTAGTTATCTTTCCATGTCAGAATTTATTTTATAAAAAAAACACAATCCCCATATAATATTTTTCAATGACAAAAGATACCTAATTTATCAAATATCTCCCATGTTCAAGCTCTTCAAATTCAGAAACTTCAAAGCCCTTTTTCATATTATGCCTCCATCTCCCAGTTCAAGAATATCAAAAATCCAACTTATATTTCTGGGTCAGATTTACCAAAAATTACAATTTCAAGATCCTGTATATTTTTTTAAAACCACCTGGTTATGTCTTGCTCTAGTGCATAACGTATCCATGCATGTCAAAAAAAAAACTAAAAAATATATATTGAAAAAAATTGGGAGAAATTTAACGTACTGTTAGGATCTACATATAAGTAATTTGAAATAGATTATTCTTCGGCAAACCTGTCCCAGGCACGTAACAACATTTCTGAGCCACTACCAGGTTGTTCAGCTGTGAAACCAAGGTGCTTAACAACATCCACAATCAGGCATGATGTCTCGAATGCAGGAGGGGCTTTGAACTTGACAATGACCTAATAAATTTGGTGAAAATATTAAGTTTGAACTGCAATGTCAAAGAGCAGAACAAAATTTGGTGAAAGTATTTGTGCTACACTTGGAACTGAATATTGGAAGGTTTGGCCAACAAGTAAATGCATTTTAGGGAAAAAGCAGCATAGAAGACTGAATCTTAAGCATCGCATCAAAAGTAAATATTCCACCTTCTGCCCTATTGCGTAAATTTTGAATTGCGGGTATGATCCGCGCTCCATTCCGTTGCTTTTTAGCAGCTCTTCCAATCGCCGCCTCTCCTGTTTAGCCAATTTGTCCACCCCCATGGAGCTCGTTTGCGAATCCACAATGGCATGTGGATTCCGATCCTCCTAAGTCGGAACTAGCACCATCAACCAGCACAAACCAAACCCCAGAAAAGACCAACAAAAGGAATGTAAAATCAAGGATAAGAGATGCACCAACCTCGTTGGCATCAGCAAAAGATGTTTGAATCGAACCGGCACCCAAGGCTCCCATCAAGAGAACGGCCGGCCAAAATGGAGAGCGACCAAACGGCCGTCCCGATGCCGACTCGAACGGGATTATCGAAGGAGTCCGGTGCCCGGGCAGCGGCCCTGCGACGGATCAAAGTGAGAAAAAACAAAAATCAAACAAAAAGTCCAGGAAGACGGCGAAGAAGGGATGGGAAGATGCGCCCATGTGCGTACTGGAAGCTTCAAGGGAGATGGGAACGAGGAAACGGGACGCTCGCCGCGGAATCCTGCTCGTTGCTCTTGAGACCACCGCGACGGCCGCCGCCGCCGCCGTCCCTCCCCATCGCATGTTTCCTGGCGAGAGCACTCGAGGAGGCGCTTCGCACCGGCGGCGGTGCCGTTGGCTTCGATCGGAAGTTTGCGATCGAACCCCCGTCCACCGAGTCTCCGGCTCAACTATAAGGAGGGTTTTAAATTGCTTCATAACTATGTGTGTGTGTGTATATATATATTATTATTCCATTATTCACCCAACCGTAAGTTTTATCTTCGATCCTGGCCGTCTAAATTTTATTTTTAAATCGATTTTTTCCTCAGCGATCTTAAGAGAGCACTCATCTTAAAGGACTTGCTACATATACTTTCAACAATATAAACACTCTGTAGTACTTAATTACACGATGTTTATAAATACATCTTTCAAGCTTCCTCAAGTACAAAGTTGTGTGTATGTATATATATATATATATATAAATTTAAACCTAAAAATGAATCTGACAAAAGAATGAAACTGATCATACAAAGATCAAACAGCACAAAGAAATTAATAACAAGCAGCAAACCTAAAAAAAAATAATACAGAGGAAGAACTCAAAACTTACAAGCACATACATGTCATTCTTTTACATATACATATATATTTATATCTGCAACAAATTAATCAATAGGTGGAGAGAGCTGTGCATGTATATATATGTGGGGGGCGTGTGATATGCACTACGTTACGTTTCAGTACTTCTTCTGGTTCCTCTTGCTGTACTTGTCTTTGATCCACTGCAGCCCGTGGCTCGTCCCTTCCTTCACCTTCCGGAGCCCCGTCGCCGCCGCCACCTTCGTCTTCTCCACCCCTTTCTTCATGCTGCCGCTGCCCCCGCCCCCGCTCTTGCTCTTCGTGACCGTGCTGGGATCGCCGTACTCGTCCCACTGATCCGCCCACGACAACCCCAGCGATCTGCTCTGATCCATCTCAACGCTCAGATCGATCGAGAAGACGACCTAATTATATATACGTATGAAAACTCTGTCCTCTCTCTTCTTCCCTTTCCCTTCCCTGGCGCAGGCTGGCGAGAGCGGTGGAATTAACGGAGGCGTGCTGTTGCTGCTTCTTCTTCTTCCCTTCGTCTTTGAGGGGGGGTTTTAAATACGCGAAATGGTTGGTGGTGGTGGGAATGGTTGACCATCCGTCCCCGATTCCAAGTTTGATCGTTAATTCTTCCCAAGAAACCAATCGACGACGGCGAGTGTTTTGACCGGTTCAACTGGAACATATATCTCGGATGCAATCCATGAATACGAACGATTAAAGCGATGACCTAATCGATGGGATTGGATTTTTTTGCTGTTTTATTCTGGAAGAATACAACCGTATATTATGATCTAGAACATAGATGGACCTTTTTGACTGGTATTGCCAGGTCGACGAGGAGAAGGGGGAATATAATGGATCGCGTGAAGGTGAAGCTAATTAATTTTATGAGATATCTAGAAAAGATGGGAAGCTTTCAGACTCCTCATTAAATCTAGATGATATCTGCTTCTTTTTCATCAATTTTACCTTTATTATTATTTTTTATATAAAAAATTACGTGTGAGAATAAGACAATGATAGTTGTTTTGCAGGTAAATTAGTTGCATGGAAGCTTCTATCAATGGAGTATATAAGACGCAATCTGATCCCTTATAACAATTGGGGTCAAATGTTCCTTTTGGCTTTAGTCAAACCCCTATCTTTATGTTATTTAAGATTATTTATTAACTATGGAAGGTTCAAGTGGATGAAGGAGAGGGTGCGTCATGGATTACGTCGGGCAAATTTGGGTTAAGTTGGGTCACACAGATTAGTAGTTTGATTCAAACCTAAATCAACGTTGAAATTAAATATTGAACTTTTACCTTCAATATGAACCAACGTCCAAATATTCCATTTCATCTCTCTAAAAGTTCGACGAAACCCTCTTCTTCATCTCTCTCCTAACATAAAATTCTACCCTTTTTTTTTTCTTTCTCAGTTGGAGCAGGGGGTGATCCAGACGCTGTCGCAAAATAATCGATGCTGATGAACTTTTTTGGGAAAATTACGAACGCTCCGGTTCTTCATGTCGTAGACAAGCCAAGCACTGCTCGACCAGTTGTACCACGGCCATGAGCTCGGAGTGGTGAAGTATACGCAGTCGGCGCCGCACTCGGCCTCCCGAGCCGACACCGAGATCCCCTGGTTGCGACTCAGAAACAGCGCTCGATCGCCCAATCTCTTCATCTCCCTCCATGCCCCGACCTCCGCGTCCAGCCGATACACGCCGACCTCGAAGGACTTGTTCGGCCACGCATGCCCCACGATGCAGACAAGCAAGATCTCCTCGCGGGACTCCACCAGGAAGTAGAGCGACTTGTAGTTGAACTCGATGGGGAGCGGCACACGCAGCTTCCGGAGCTTGAAGGGGAACAGCTGGAAGCTGATCAAGCTCCCGTCGGAGGAAAGCAGAGCGTAGAACTGCCGCTGGACCATCGCGACGGCGTCGAACTTCCCGACGTCGGCCTCCTCCGCGGTCCAGCACACGTCCCTCGGCCGCCAGACGAGGAGGCTCCTGCCGCTGCGGGCGAGGAGGACGCAGCCGTCGACCGTCGGTGCGGAGGACATGTAGAGGAAGGCGGAGGGCGCGGGCTTGCGGGGGGGCAGGTCGAGCCGCGCCCGGGAGAAGGGATTCAGCAGCGAGAACGGGTCGTTGCGCTTGCACCGGAGGACGAGCCAGCCCTGCGAGCACCCGCAGCAGGAGGTCTTCTGGGGGACGAAGCCGTGGAGCTTGAGCTTGAAGGTGATGTCTTCGTCCACCGCGCTCCACATGCGGCAGTTGATCTTGGAGAGCATCATGGTGAGCAGCCAGGGGGTCTTCTTCAGCGTCGGGTCGAAGCCCGCAGCAATGGCTCGCCAGTCCCTGCACGCGGTGCTGAGGCGCACCGCCTCCTTCGGATTCATGCGTGCCAGCACCAGCTCCATGATATCGGCCGGCAGGTAGCCGTTCCAATCGGACGGCCGCACCCTTTTCCTCCTGTTCTTGACATCCTTGCTTGCACGGGACGCACTTCTAAAAGATTGATCCACTAGATTTAGAAAAAGAAAACTTAAAGGTGTATGCTTTGTGTTATGCGTCTACTTTATACTGTTAAACTACATATAATCTGGGTGGGCAATGCGTCAGCCATGGAAGGAGTTACCCCCCGCTGCAAAAACGAATGCAAAAAATGGAAGGATTCAAGAAAAGAAGAGGAGGATTCATATGCATACTTGCGAGGAAGAGGAGCAGCAGCAGGAGGAGGAGGGTTCATGCCGGCGGCTAATGCATGTGCGATCTTCACGAAGGCTTCGTCGGCGAGCACGTCGTCGATGGTGATGTGATCCGACGATCCTCTACTTCCATGCGTCTCAGGTTCCGTTAGCAATTCATCAGCCACATAACAAGAGACCATCTCCTCTCTGCAGTTGATTTTATGAGAATAGAGGAAAAAAAGAAGAAGAACAACTGAATGATTAGATAAGAAGAACAGATTATACTTCTCTAGCTCTGTAGGGGATGAAAGGGTATCATCCATGGCGATTGGCGATGCTCAGCGGGTAGGCGATCTTTGGATTCTTCGAAGACTTCAACCTCCGACGGATCCATCGACGGTGGCGTCTGGCAGAGCTTGGTCCAGCGTTGCCTCCTCCATCCCGCTATTGTTTGGAATCGGCTCTTGGAAATTGCCGGAGGACGCAAAAACCTTGGGAAAGTAACCCCACGCTCATCAGACTCTTTTTTAAAGTTGAAAGATAAGACAAGCTGACTCCAACAACTGGCAAAACTATAATCCACCATGACCTGTATTTTGATTCATTCATAAAAGTCAAACTCGAGCTCGGCTTGTTTAGTCAACTCTGCTGGTTGCAGCCAAATGAGCTTATGGAGTTCAGCTCAAGCTCAAAACACACTGAACGAAGACCTTAAAAAGGCTTTTCTTTGGGTGAGAGGCACAGCTAAAGCATGCACCAGGTTCCAAGATTTGATTGGTTTCATCAATCCAGATTTTTGAAAAAAGAGAGGACAAGATTTGATTGTGTTAAACAATTGAGAAAAATAAAACATCGGCTAAAGATTATCAGAGCTCTAAAACAAAGTTGACCACACCAAAAAAACAATCAATTGTTTGCAGAAGAAGATGAACTAGACGGCTTTCTTCAGTGAGAAGCAAAAACGAAAGATTGGAGCAAGGAAAGATGCAAATATATTATTTATTGGGACCTGTTAACCATATTAACCTTTTGTGAACTAAAGAAGGGGAGAAAAATTCAAGAGAAAAGCAAGTGGGAGTAAGCAACGAATGGGACGCAGATATTAGTAGTTGATTTTGGAGGTGTTGCTTGCAAGCTGCAAGCAAACAGTTAAACATATAAGCTCAATAAAATAATTAGGAGAAGATGCAAATACGATTTTCTTCGTACTAAACCATGTTTTTGAATGTCCAGATTTTGAGTAGGAAAACACAAACTTTAATAATTAAAAAAAGGAGATGAAATCTTTCTTTCCTCCTTTCTTTTAATAAAATCATCTAAATAAAGAAAACATCTTTTCTTCCTTGTCCCTCGTTTTATATCTCCCTCTCCCTCTCTTTACCTCCTCCCTAGTAGTATATCACATTGGGTCCTACATCATTAAGCATATAAACCTTATTGAAGAATGAGAATAAATCCAAAGGTAAAACAACCAAAAGAAAACAAATTATGTGCAATCACTATAAGCATCAAAACCATTAAACCTAATAACCTATTGCTCCTAGCTCTTGAGATACCTTACTAGTTTGAAGATGCAACTCAATTTTCATCGAATGAAAACCCTTATTTCATTGCCTAATTTAATGGAAGTGGAATTGAGAGGCAAGTTCCTTCTAGCAGATGGTGTCACAGAGGATACATTGACAAAGCTCAAGAAGGATAATATTTCAAAAAAAATCTTTAAGTTAATGCAGGTTAGGGATTCAATATGAAGAGATAAGAACATAAATCAAACGAACAAGATCGACTGCCTGATATAAAACCGAACAATTTTTGGCCTTGTTAAGTGTTAGGATCTCTAATATCATATGCAGAAGTTCTTCTGTAACCAATAGAAAGGGACCAAAGAGCATGGAAAGAAAATGACATGTTTGAAAAATGTTGTCGTTCGATAAGATGATGAAAATTTAATTGAAGCCCAACTGCCTAGAAAAGCATATGATATTGACATGGAAAATATGTCTCCTCAGATCATGCGTTGCTGTATTAACACAGTAGATATCACGAGTTGAGGATGCCTACTACAAATTGTCATTAGGTTGACATGTACAAGCTGCTGAACAAAACATGCCATAGCGCTAACTCCATAATATAGGTGCAATCGCACTTGAAAAATCTAGTTTAAAATCATGCTATAGCGATAGATTCAAGATTTATATGAAACTTGGTTTAACCCCATAGTGATGTATATAAAACTTTTCCTGGATCTACTACCACAAACTTAGGCTTAACTAGCTTTTGGCCAATATTCATAGAAGAAACTAGGAGTTCATTTCTCATAAGAATTCTATTCAAAATAAAAATGGTTTCTTAAGGAAAACTTCAGTCCTTGTGTTTGGGACTCCCATTCTCATGTTATTTTAGGAAAACATCTTCGGCTTTTATTTCTATTCTGTGTATAACAGTAACCCAGCTTTAAATGCGGATGGAAAATGAAAACTCTATCACTTCGGATTGGATTGCATAATCTCAATCTCTTCTGCTCCCATTTCCAAAAAATTTAAATTCTAAGCAGAAGAAGAATACATCGGAACCGTCAATCAAACAGATTGATAGATACAAGAAGGATGGTCAAGAAAACTACGAAAGGGGAAAACATCAGGTCAAAGAATTTTCCTTCTCCTCCTAGATGAACAATCACTTTGAAACAAGCAAAGTGATAAATAGCTAAGGCTTAATGGAGGGAGTTCCAGAAAACTTGTTAGACAATAACAAAATCTCGGATATAAACCAGTCGAATATGATGAAATCTACAAAAATAAACCTTTTTCTAAACACTCCCGGGCAAGGTTATCTGTTTCCCCTGAACAAATACCTAAAACCAGAATCGAAACGAAGTAAAGCAAGAACCCAGCTTCTAAGTCGCCCTAACTAAAAACCAAACACTCCGTTTCCAATCCCCAAATCCGAAACCGCACAAAGCCAAAGAAGCAGAAAGCAGACAAAGCAAACAGCACGAATAAAATCGAATTAAGCACCAAAGCCGACGAGGGAGGAAACGAAATGGAGAGAAACAATACCCTAACCCTGCCGCTCGAGGACGAAGAGGAGCAAGCAGCGGCAGGAAGCCTCGATTCGTGGGGTTTTTTGCAGGAATAGAAAGGGACTCCACGCTCGTAGTTGTAGTGGGCTCGGTTTGGTCCATCAGCTAAACAGTCTTGATTCCTGAACCAGGTCGTCATGGCCGCGACTCGGATGCCTTTTGCGTCTTTTTCCCCTAAAACACGGATTATAGATTGATTTCCTTTTCAAGCGGCATTTATGAAAGAAAACGCCACCCTCTTAAAAACCGTTGACCAAACCCACTCTGTCTCTTGGAGTCAATCCAGTCGCTGCTCGTCGCCATTGTTGATCTTACAATATTTCTTCCTAATATATGCAGGCAATCCATGTTAATTTTAATTGATCGATGCTACGCCGAACTAACAACAAAAATTTCATTAGTTTATTGATTAATAATGTCAACATTTATTGAAGATAAACAAAAAAAAAGAAATGTATTCAATAACATAAATTTAAAAAATAATGTTAATTAATTATCTACAGCAACAAGCAACCAACAGCTGCAGCAGCCAAACCCCACGCGCCTTCCCATCCCCACGCGGACCTCGCCATCAACGCCGGCCCGCCGCCGTTCGTCTCCCGGCTGCTCGTCGTCGGCGCTACCCCCGTGAAGTTGGGGTTGCTCCCGTAGAGTCTCTGTATCCCGTCGGCGTCGTCGCCCGCCAGCTCCACCTTCCTCGTCCTCGTGTTCAGCGTCGGGTACATGATCGCCTCCGGCGCCGACGAGTGGCCGAGCCCCAGCAGGTGGCCGATCTCGTGCACGGCCACCGACTCGAGGTCCACCGCCCCGTCCGAGCTCGCCGTCGTCACGTCCCCGCTGGCCACCCACGCCTCCGCCGCGTCGAGGTGGAACCGCCCGTCCGTCGGGGAGAACGCGTGGGCCAGCGTCCCCAGCGGCCCGTCGAACGCCTCGCCGTCGCCGTGGGCCCCGCCGTAGAACCCGATGGTGATGTCGGCGTCGGCCTCGGAGTCGGTCTCCACGAAGGCCAGCGTGGTCGCGTTGGCCCACCGCGCGAACGCGCGGGCGAAGACGGCCTTCAGCGTCGGCGCGTCGATGGAGACGGCGGAGGTGGCGGTTATGGCGTACTTGAGGACGGTTGTGGAGGGGGGCCAGGTGGGGTTGCCGGGGAAGTAAGAGAAGAGGCCGCGGCTGCGGAGGGCGGCGCCGGAGGAGCCGTTGATGATGTCCGGCACGCCGCAGCGGGGGAGGACGAGCTGCTCCACGGTGGGGGCGTCCAGATCGCCGGAGACGTTGAGGCCGAGGTTCCGCTGGTAGGTGGCGACGGCGGTCTCGAGGGCGTCGTCGAAGGAGTCGGTGAAGTTGGGGGCGGCGGGGAGGTAGCCGAATTGGTTGAGGTAGCGCTTTAGGGCGGGCATACCGGGGTGGCGCTCGCCGACGTGGCAGCCGGAGAGGTTCACGAAGGAGCGCCAGGGGTTATGGACGGACACGGGAGGGAAGTCGAAGGGGAAGGCGGAGACAGGAGGGAGCTGCCAGAGGAAAGAGGAGCCAGCGGCGGCAGCAAGGAAGAGAAGGAAGAAGGCGGAGGAGCTCATGGCCGGCCAACTCAGGAGGAGCAGGAAGGAAATGGGATAACTCAATCGGTCAATTACTGGTTTACCTTTATATATATTGCCAGTTGATGGGATCGATTGCTCCAAAGTTGGACTCGGACAATTGAAGCGATGAGGTGATTAAATACGAGACTTAGATTGGCAAGACAGTCAAAAAAATATTTTGGGTTTGACCTCAAAGTTGATGAGTAAAGCAGGGTTCCGGGTTTCTTCGTTGGCGTTCAACACGGAGCACAATTAAAACATGAACTTGATTTGATTAAATGGTGGTGGGTCGAAAGCCATCGTCATCTCTGACACCTTCTTTTGGCCGCCTCGGGGGAAGCACGTGGTGAACAATAATCGAGCAAATTTAAATACTCGGATTGATTTAATTGATCAATACATCCATCCAACCGACGACCCCGAATCATTATCCATTTCACGGCATGCGGAGTTTTATTTTGGTTTAATGTCATTGAAAAAAAATATGTACTGGAACGGAAGAAAGCTTGACACTTTAAGGATGCCGATGAGTTGACTCGGTCTCCTGCAAGAGAAAGCGATCGAATAGGCGCAAAACAAAAAAAGAAACATGCTCTTGACTTTGCCGTCACCTAAAACTCAATTTATTCGACGTTTCAGTGGACCTGGCGATCAATATGAGACACTCGAGAGGTTATGTTGCAATTTTTTAACGTACCCTTGATATATGCAAGAGGTAATGTGAATGCTGATGAATACCAACAAACACAAATTGAAGGATTCTTTTTTTCCACCCATTCTATTCAAGTTTCTAAATACATGGATAGAAATCGGTAGCCACTCTTAAAAATTAATAGCTACTCTGGTAAATCTATAACATGGATTTACCACATACACGCAGGCAATAAGAAAAAAACCTCTTCTGCTAAATTATGTCGTAATGCTCGTAATCAAATCTTGTAGAGATGTTAAGAATTACATATAGAAGCATGTAGCATGAAAGAAGTTACCAGTACCGTAGAAAATTAGCTTGAACAACAAAAACAATTGAAACAGGAATGTGCCGCAAAACGGGTCACTTCAAACTCCTCTCCTAAGACGATATCGTTTGACGAGTTAGTAGAGCAAAAAATGTGCAGCATATGCCGAATATTACAGTATAACAGTAATAACCATGCAACCACAAAATTTTGAGGTATACAACTACCACGTGATATGGATCTCTTCTAAATCATGATAGTATACAATTTCGTTGAACGTATGAAAAGCTCTTCTTTGACTGATTTTTCAGTGGCGGGCAAACTGTCTTTTATCTTCGCCTTTTTGCCTTCCATAAGGATTACCAGCACTGATGCCATGGCGGCCCTCTACGTTGCGCGTCTTTTTCCTGAACTTGGATGCGCTGCTTTCCAAATCCAAATTCACCTTTGGGGGCGAGGAAAAGCAAAATGACGCGGCCACTTCCTGCCAAAAAGCCATATACATAGTTTAATATGACGAAAATTAATTTTCCTATTCCTCTCCCTGGAAGTCCCTCCATTTAAACAAGTCCTAATTCCAACCATAATGCGCTTATTTTTAACATGTCTTCTAGCGACATACAATCAGCATGATTTCAGTCCGTACCTTGAGATTGAGGTGGTGCACATTAAACACATTCTTCATCGAATGAGAATTGTAAGCTAATATATAGGACCTATAAGCTTCTTTGGCTGACTGGCTCAGATAGTAGTTCTCGCCCACTATTTTCTCCTGCATGATAGATCGAAAAATTTAGTTATATGGCAAACAGAACATGTGCAGTATACAAGTTGATGGCGGCCAGCATAAGCAAATTACCAGGTGAGATTGCAGATTTGGCACCTTCTTTTCATTAAATTCATATTCTTTGACAGGTACCTTCGCTTCCTATTAGCATAAGTCAATGAAAACCAATTATCTCAATGCTCTGATACCAGTATAAGTAGAAAACTTATACAGGGTATTCTACCTTCAAATATAGTAGAAACTGCAACTCTTCAGGTAAAAGAAAAAGCAAAGCATTGCCTTTGCCACCTTCCCCTCGAGCTGTCCGACCAACCCTGTGGATGTATTCCTGAAATAGAATGGAACCTTAGAACTTCCAACTGATATTTGCAAATCATAAGCCAAACATGATTGTCCATATATGCTGAAGTCGCACCTTAGGTTCATCAGGAGGATCATATTGCACAATCCAGTCCTATTATACAAATAATGGTGTTAGGATAGAGTAAACTAGATAATGCAGAGCTATGAAATGAAATGTGAAGTTGAAAACATACCACAGCAGGAATATCAAGTCCTCGAGCAGCAACATCAGTGCAGAGTAGTATACCCTTTTCGGCTTTGCAGAAGTCAAAAAAGGTGGTAGTGCGTTTCTGCTGCTTTTGCTTTCCATGGATATCTAAACAATCGATTTGAATGTATCTGAGAAGTTCTGAGTGATACTTGACTGAGTTGCAGGAAGAAAAGAAGACCATTATCTTTTTCGTAAGGTTCCTTTTCAGAAAAGCATACAAAACCATAAACCTTTTGTTACTGGGAACAACACAATATCCCTGTTGCAACCCTTCAACGGTGACCTAAAATGAAAAACTTTGTCACCAACAAATTAAATAGAACAGGTGGGAAATGGAATCGTAGAACCCAAACTTACCCTTGCCCTGCCATCATCCACACCAACATATATTGGCTTTTCTTTGAACGACAAACTTGCAAAATTCTCTACCTGCAGGATGGAATTTTCTTCATCAATTAAGCAAATAACTAAAAACACATACTAGCAAGTTCTAAAGATGAACCACAGACCTCCTTTGTTTGGGTTGCAGTAAAAAGGGCAGTTTGCCTCGCCTGCACATTATTAACACAAGTAAGCTGCTGGTTTGCAAATTCCATAAATGCACATATAAACAAAAAAAAAGCGCAGCAAACCTGAGGCAAACGTTTAAATATTTGTTTCATGTCTTCCTCAAAGTTGGCCTCCAAAATTCGATCAGCTTCATCAATGATAAGAAACTGCATTTACAAGATCAAATAAAAGGTTAACATTTCAGGATCTCACATTAATGAAAAGCGCACATAAGAAAACAGTTACAGCTACTTTCAGTGGAAGAAGGAAGATGGAGTGGAAGGGGAATTTTTTTTTAATGCAAATTTCTTATTCAAGAAAAACTTCTAAAGGAGAAAACTGAGCCAAACAAGAGGATGTAGACAAGGATACACATCCTTCTTTGTTTTATATTTTTATGAATAAAAATTGACATCTCTTGTTTTTCTCCTTACCTTCCTTTCCACTGAAATTCTTCCACCCAAGTACACCCTACTGATGATTTCAAAAGAAATTTCAGTTCCTATTTATTAAGAACAAGAACCTGATGTACATTTGATTGTCAGAATTGACAAGCTAGCATAACAACATTGTGCATGTATAGCACAATACAACTTTTAATGACTAAGATCTAAAATGTAAATCTGATAATGAATCCAAAGCATGTTCATAGATTCCTTCCTCCATAGTGATCATCAAAGAGTGCAACACAATTATTTTTAATTTCCAAAACAGTTCATGGGTTCAGCCACAGAACAGACTCCAGTTGTCAGGGCAAACCTACATGGATACCTAGATCACGCATAGGTAGAAGTATCACGCACTGGATTGTCTTTTCACAAGGTTGAGAGTAGAACAGGATCACCACAGTTTGAGTATTGGATTAATAGGATCCATCTACTTATATGGATGCAGGATATGCATAAAGATTATATTTGAAAATTTAGATTAACCAAAACATTTTAACAAACAATTACATTTATAAATTTCGACCACCAGTCCTAAAATTTTCAAAGAAAATTAATACAAGAGCCTAATATGATTCAAATGTAATGATATCAATGTTTCCCATCCACATCCCTTGAAAAAAAAAATACTCAAACCCACATCTAGTTTTCTAATAAACAGCTCCATCTTCGCACTACCAAAGATATTGATAGATTTTATTTCAATTCTTTATTTATATACAGGTGACTCACATTTGGGCTCATTCCATTTGATGTTTGGAGTCTTTCAACTATATATAAATGCAAACATTTCTATTGAAAGACTTATCCCACAACCAAACTTGTGTCTCAGCAGCCAACAAGAAAAGAAGACCAAATAAGAAACAATAGGAACCAGCAAGTGGACGGAGCTAAGTAGTGAGAACAGTTGGTGTAGTTATATTTCTAACTTGATGAAGTTATGGCCAGACATACCATAGGATGACAAAAACTGACTTTGCATGAAGACCATATGAGTATAAACGACATACACTGCAAAAAAAAGGCACCATTACCATTAAATTTTTGTAAATAAATCCTTTCGTATTTTGAAGATGGTCCAAAAGTCTTCCAGGTGTAGCCACCAGCAAGTTTACTCCTTTAGCAAGACGTTCAGCTTCTCCTCTTCGAGCAGCACCACCAATAACCAAATCAACAGTCTGTGAATGGTACTTTAAGAGATCCTTTGCTACAGCATGTGTCTGCAATATCAGCAATAAATAATGGGTTTACATAGGTGCAGTTAACTTTAACAAAGTGCAATAAGAGAACTGCGAACTCTGCTGACACCAAAGCAGCAAGCTCTTAATTCTTTATTACCTTGCTTGCATAAAAATTCATTTACAAAAGAAAATGCCTAACAAATATAGAGAGCTAAAAAGAAAAAGACTTCCTCTAGTGTTCTCCAAAATATGGTGCAATTTCACAAATCTCACCCTCTTACACAATTTTAATTCAGTTGATATCTTGTAATTAATTATCATACCGAACATGTCAATCCATGTTCTCACTTAATTAGTGTGTATCAAACACTGATGCTATGTTATTAAAAAAAAATGATAATCGGTGAATTAGCTATGTATTCTTCTGCATCACCAAAAGCGTCTTAGTAATAGCTACTTTAACAACCAAGAATCCAAACAAAAAAATACAACAAACTGTTCATGACCACCTAAAGCCCTCATCCAAGCACTGACTGTTGCAGTGATACCCAAAAGCATCTAGCTTAAACGCCTAAGTACTGAGTAACCTAAAATATAGGAACAATTCAGGCCATCTGCACATCATATATTGAAACAATCTTTTGCTCTTTTGTACGAATGAAATGTTAAAGAACATCGATAAAAATAGTATTTGAATTGCCCGATGAGAGTTTCTAACCAAAAAATTCTTACCTGAATAGCAAGCTCTCTCGTTGGACAAATAACAATAACTCCAGTGCCGTTCCGGGGCATAAAACGAATGTTATAGAGCAACTCGACTGCAGGTATCAAAAATGCAAGAGTTTTTCCGGAACCTGTCCTAGCAGCTCCCATCACCTCTTTTCCAGCCAACAGTGGCGGGATAGTTCCAGCTTGAATCTGCCATCACATTAAGAAATAACATCAACCACAATTCCAGAACTGGAAAACGAAATCAGTGCTGCACAAAAAAACGAAATAAACATTCGATAAAAGTAGCACGAGAACATAAAAAATACATAAACATAAATATCTGAAAACCACGACATCCAATTAAAGTTGTAACCTGGGTCATATTCTCGAACCCCATCTCTTGGATTGCCTTCATGGTTTGCTCAGAAATGGGGAGCCGAGAGAAGGACTCGGTAGTCAATATCCCAAGCCCCTTCTTCTTCTTCTTCTTAGCGGCGGGAGCCGTCGCTTCAGCAACATCGGTGTCGTCATTATCGTCCGTCTCCGGGCGGTCGGGTTCCTCCTGCTCCGTAGCTGAACCACTGGATGACTTACCCTTACCCTCTTCTGCTTCTTCGTCCACTGCCAGATCGCCGCCTTCGGCGACCGCAGCGACGGAGTCGGCCTTCTCCACATGTGTGTTTGGTCTGTTCTTCCTCTTTTTGCCGGATTTCTTCTCCTTCTTAGCACTAGCAAGCTCGATAGCGGGGGACATGATGAGAACAAGGACGTGGTTGCTGCGGCAGCAGCGGCGGCCGAGAGAGCTAGGATTGTGCGGTGGCGGAGAGGGCTAGGGTTGTGCGGCGGCGGCGGCGGCGGAAGATGGAGAGAGAGGTAGGGTGGGTTGTGACGAGTCCCGTTCGGAGGTTTAAAAATCTGATGAGCTTTTAATTTGGGAGGTTTTATTTATTTATTTTATATTATTAAAAAAATCATTGCAATTTATTAATATTTGTAGTTTACCTTTTGTTTATTTATTTAATCTCGGCTCGAACCGGACCGACTTCTCTTTCTTTTTCCTCCGCCCTTCGTCGTCGTGGGAAGGAAGCGGAACAGAGGCGATCCCTCAACGCTTCGGGGTAGATGAACGAACCCCCCTCGTTTCCCATCTCCTCCTGCAACTCTCCTCATTCCCGGAAGCCCTCGAGTCGAGCCAGAGCAACCGCGTGATCTCTTCCTATATTGCTTTTATTAGGGTTCGGGATCCTGTTCCTCTCCGCGCCGCTCGATTTTGCCTGGAAAGAGAAAAGTGAACGGAAGGAAGTAGTCACCTAGGGAGAAGGGGGGAGTCAGAGAAGGAGCGCGACAGATGTCTGCTCGGCCACAGTTTACAATCACTCTCGGCGGAGGTGATCAGGTAAAGCTCTCGTCCTCCTCACATCTCTTTTTACCTGCGATTACATTGTTGCATATTGCTTATGGTATCCGTGTATGAAAGGTGCTTCATTTTGTCCTTCATTTTCTTGAGTCATTGAGCTTTGTGTACTTGCTTGCTATTTTGATTGATATCCCCTTTTTGGTTTTTGCGCAAAAGTTGATATTTGTTTTATTTTGTAGTAAAATATGCCGGTATGCTTTAGATCTTTACCTCATCTTGCACCTTCCATTACCAAGAGATTTTATTTTTAAAAAGAAAAAATACTAAGGCATTTTGTTGACATGTATTGGGTCTAATGCTAAGGTTAACTCTAGGTTGCCATTTATCATACTATTTGTCTGATGAAGAATCATTTTCCTTAGGATTACCTACCTTGACTTCATTCGATTTTGGTATTTTCAGGTCATCAAGAGAGCAAGACCTGCAGGCCATGGTGATTATGCTGATGATGACAAGCCTTCTTTTGGTGCCAAGCGACCGATTAGAGAAAGGTTGGAAAGCAACATGGCTAATTCAAATTCTTACGGAAACAAACGGTATTTTTTTTCCTTCCAAGTGATTCGTAGTGATATTCATCCTGGTGTCATATGGCATACATATCTGCATATATAAATATGATATTCATAGTGGAGCAGCTCTTTTGCACATGCTTATATGTTGATATAAAAAAAACAATAGGTAACATATACTTTCCTATTGTTTATCACTGCACCGTTTAGGTGGATGTACTCTTCATCCTGGTGTTATATGGCATATATAAATATGATATTCACAGTTGATGATCCTTCATACTGAAGCAGCTATTTTGCACATGCTTATATGTTGATATAAAAAAAAAAGGTAACATATGCTTTCCTATTGTTTATCACTGCACCGTTTAGGTGGATATACTCTTTATATATGGTGACTATTATATCTTGGTTTTGGATTTGAATCTTTCAATGATATATGATGATCTGTGACCATGGGATAAGCTACCCAATACATATAATTTATGTTTTGGTTAATCTGTTTTTATACACTTCCAGAAGTACTTGTTTAAAATAAAGAGTTATGTTGGTATTTAGTGGTTCAACTTCATCCATGATTGAGGTTATATGATGGAAAACTGATCTTTTATTTTGATGTTATGTTTTTTCCTTATTAGATAAACATAATAGCAAATTATGCCAATTTTTTTATTGGTTGGATAATATTGTTGCTCTTTTTACAGTCAAAGGACAGAAGGTCGTGACTCAAGATTTGTTGATACGAATTTGATGGACAGGCAAATTAAAGATAGTATCCATTTTTGAAAATTCCTGAATCAATTATGCTCTCTTGAATTCCCTTTAGTTTGTTAGTGCCTTAATGCATAAAGATCAACAGGTTGGTAAGAATGATTTGAGATGGAAACTTATACAGAAAGGCTTGTCTCGAAGACGACATATTCCTGCAGAACAGCGTGATGTTGATCTGCGTGAAAAGCTGTCTCGAAGTGCACATGCTTCTAGTTCTAGTACCTTGAGAACAGAATCAAGAAGACATCAACGTGATGCTCAGCAACATGTCACTGAATCAAGTACTTCTGGCCTTGAGAGCAGAATACCTTCTAGAAGAACTCCAAAAGATTTATATGAATTAGATTCACATAGAAGGTCTTATTCTTTGGCTTTTGATCGACAAAAGCATAATTCTCCAGATAGAGAAAGACTGATCAGTGCTCCTCGACATTTGTCTCCTTTGAGAAGATATGGAGAACTACAACATTCATCTATGATGAGAACTCTAGATACTTCTCGACCTAATTATCTGACAAATGGCGGAGTAGGTGATGCTTCTTCATCTCTTTCTTTTTTGACCAAAAACACAACTTCTGTGGATCTGGGAAAGTCAGTTGCTCGTGCTTCTGCACCGGGGCCTATTGGGCAGAGCATTATACTAAAGGTATATTTTTTATCCTCATAGGCACCCTCTGTGCTCATCCTTTTTATGGTGTGTTCACCTTGTGGACCTTCAACCCTCTGAGCTTCAAAGATGAGGCCTGAGATTAGGGCCTCAGTGTCCACATCTTACTATGGCAAAGTGAATCATAACTTAGTTTCTCTCTGCTTTCTGCAATAACATACTTGGTATGCATTGCCTAATATTATAAACTAAGCCAAGATTCCCTAATTAAAATCCCTCTGAGATTTTTCCTTTCAGCATGAGGAACCTCTTACAGTTGCTGGCTTGCTGAGTTCTTTGGGCCTTGGAAAATATGCTATACTCTTTCAGGCAGAGGAGGTAATCTTTCAGTTGTACCTTTTTTTTCATATTTTCATTGGCCAGGACTAGTTCTTTTGTTTATCTGATATTGCTCTTGAAACACTTGCTGCGTTTAAACCTTGTTTGACTATTTTTTGTTCATAATTGATTGGTTATGGAGATCTTGAACATTTTCTGATTTGTGTTTGCCTTGTTTGATGAAAAGAGGAGATTCCTAAGAGATTCTTTATTGCAGTCTTTTCTATTCCTTAAATTCACATGTGGAAATAATTGGACTCGCTACAATGGTATTGCTAATATTTCTTGATTGTTGTGTGCACGCGATTCATGTTTTGTTATGTGATTCATGTCTTCCTCAGTTGATATGCCAAGAATTCTTATTTGCATATTTAGCTGTAAGTGATAATTTGTGAATGCAGTTCTAGATGGCATTTTACCTCTGATAGCAAATTCTGTATATCCGGTGGTATCATACAAGTTTACTATTCTCCATTTATAGTTACTTCTAAATATCTGAACAATTGTCTGCAATATTTCATATTCTACCATAGGCGCATGTTAACTATAATATGTATAGAACTTGGTTTGGACCTAATTAGTGAAAATATAATGTACAACCTTGTTTAATTTTAAATGTTGACAAAAATTTTGTGCATGGACACGGCTCAGTATCTGCTTGAAGTGATTAGTAATCGCACTTACATTATCATCTTAGAATTCCTCCAAAAGTTGCACGCTTTGGTGTAGTGAATTAAATTGGTGGCTTACTGACATAATTTCAAATTTCTTTTTTGCACGATAAAAAATTATACAAAACGAACCTTTTCTGCATTTAGTCTCAGAAAGCAGTATGCTACTAAATATAAGCAAACGATTTGTTAATATATTTCACTTTTTTTTAGATAATGACTAATATTGTCACCATAGAATCCTCTGCCTAAATTGTGGTATTTGTCTGATTGCAGGTTGATATGCCTGCATTAAAGCAAATGGGAGACAGCGACCTAAAAGAAATGGGAATTCCTATGGTAAATTTATGTTTTTGTGACTATTTTCATTTGCTTTTATCTCATACAACTTTTGCACAAAATAACCCTATCTTCTAAAAATATCTTGATTGGCCGGAAATCTTGAATTATTCACTGAAGTTTCACTTTCATCGTCATACGACAAATATTTGGCTGATCCACAGAGCTGTTATGTCTGCTCTTTAATTCACCATTCTCTGCTGTTATGAAAATCATCTAGAAGTATATGTAATGCTAGCTTCTATACTGTCAAAACTCAGGAGCAGCATATCTGCAATTTGTTAATTTTTTTTGCATCTTTAGTATTGACGTTCATTGATTCAACTTTGTCCATGTTCTTCTGAATCGGCTTGCCGAACTTGATATTTGTTGGTACCTGTAGGGTCCTAGGAAGAAAATCCTTCTTGCAGCTGCATCTCATCCAAGACCACGACCCCAACGGTGACAACTGCTGCTGCTTCAGTTGATTTTGTGCTGTTCATTTTGAGGGTAGAGTATACTGAACTGTTGGATCCTATGTCCATCACATTTTCAAGTCCTTTTTTTTGAAATCCACTATTCACACAGACAGCTCGATTCTGTTTCATCTTCAGTGGAAATTGAAAGCTTTCTCAAATTTTTGCCCTCAATTTCTTAAGCTAGATGTGTGGACCACCCACAGTTTCTGTTTATACTGGTTGTATTTACGCAGAAGATTTGTTTAAATGATGAAAGTAGGTCATTTTAGTGCATAGTTATAGGACTGTTTTTTTGAGCAAATTATTTTTTTTTCTTTTGAAGTAAAAGATTTTTTTCCCAGTTCTTCAATAAGGTGACTCTTATATTCTACTGTGCCAGCTAAAACATACGACTGGCACACACGATCTTCTTGATACCAGAAACAGCCTTTGTACTGAACTTGATCGACTTTGCTTGCTGCCTGCCTTAAAAAGTAATATTTGTTAGAAAAACAAAAGCACATTAGGCTGGTTCTAAATTTGAGATTCCTGTAGTTTAGCGTGAGATTATTAGTTGCCTGCTGTCCTTGTCTTGTAATCTTTCAAGGATTAATCAAATGCCACTTTTCAGGCTGTTGCTTGTTTAAAATATTCTCCTTTGGACATTATCAAGTAATCTGTCAATAGAATAAATGTGCTGTATCATGCTTTATGCCTGCTGTGTATTATCTAAACCATAATTGTGATGGACAGAATGATTTATTTTGCCAAGTAACTTTATCACTTTATTGATGAACTAAAAATAATTGAAGTAATAATGTCCATCAATCCTACCTGTTTTGGTGTACATATTGTGTCTGACTTTGAGCACAAGTTGTCAACCTTCATCCCCTCTCCTTCCGCTATTATTAAAATTTTGTCCCCAAACCTTATTTTTACCATCTTACTACCGAAAGGTGCGACAAAAAGAACAACGTAAATAAATTATCCACACAAAAAACCAAAACCTTGCAAGCCTCGATTCGTTCATTAGCTACCTCAAATTCCCCCCTTTCGCCAACTAAATATTTACAAATGACAAAAATGCAAACCACAATATTTGCACACACATTTTCAACTATCTTGCTTTCCAGTAATATCCCAGTTTTTGCTCATCGTCACTTGTCATGTGTTGACTCGGCCGAGTCGGGTCGACTCGCTTTGGCACCGCGTCAGAACTTGGCCGAGCTGACGCCGCCAGATCGGTCGCTGAAATCGTTACGGCGGGGCCGAAACGACACCAACCCGTCCGAGACGACGCTGGCACCGTCGGAGTCCGCCTCCTCACCGAGCGCCAGGGACAGCGGCGACCCCGCCGACGCGTCGTCTCCTCTCTCCCCCCGCATCGCCCTCAGCGCCCTCCTCGCCATCTCCTGCCGGACTCCTCCACTGCCCTCCTCGGCTACCCTCTCCAGAGCCTGCTCCGCCGCCGCGGCCTTTGCCAGACTCCGGAACCGGAGGCTCCCCTGGCTCATCCAGTACAGCGCCGCCACGCAGTGATCCACGGCAGCCCCCGGCAGAGGCGGCCCGCTCAGCAGAGCCGCCAGCGCGGACACCGCCCCCGAGTCCATCAGCGCGGCGCGACCCTCGTTGCAGCCCGCGAGGTTGTGGATGACCATCATCGCTATGCTTGCCGGTACAGGACCTTGCACTTGCTCCCCTGGAGCGGTCCCCTCCTCCTCCTCCTTCTCGGCCGCCACCGCGAGCAGAGCGTGCACCGCCCTGGGTATGCGTGCGATCTTGTACCTGTTCGCCACGGCGAGGGATAGGTGATACAGCGCCATGCCGGCGTCGCGGCGGGCTCGGGCTCCGTCGGTGGGGCGAGTGAAGAGGTTGAGGAGCGGCGGGATGGCGCCCAGGACGCCGATCGCGGCGCGGTTATCGTCCTCGAGAACGAGCGCGAAGAGCGCGCCGGCGGCATGGTAGGAGGCCTCTCCGTGGCCGCTTCGAAGCACCTCGATGACAACCGGTACCATCCCTGATCTCAAGATCCTTGCTTTATTCGCCGGCTCCAACGAAAGGTTCACCATTGCGGCGACGGAGTCGACGTGGACAGCGGCGCGGGGCGAGAGAAGCATGGGGCGGAGAGCGCCCAGGAGGCGCAGCGTGCAGAGGGATACCCGACGGTCGCTGCTCTCCCTCGTGGCCTTCCGGAGGGAGGCCGCGGCGGCTTCCTGCTCCGCGACGCTCAAATCCCTAAATTTGACCAGCGTATCTTCCAGCGCATCGGCTGTCGTCCGCGACGGCGAATTGACGGCTCCCGGAGTTCGCTCTCGACATGGTGCTTCGTCGACGACGGCGATCTCGGAAGACGAGTAGGAAGACGACGAATGATAAGTGGACGACGACGGAGTAGACGTTGACGAAAAGCTGGAAGATTTGTGCTTCTCTCGGTCACGCTCGGAGAAAAGGGGAGGAGCGTCGGCAACGATCGTTTCCTTCGATTCCTTCTCCGCCAACGACGGCAAAACGTCATCTTCCTCAACCTTTTCTTCATGAAAACACTCGGAAGCCCGCAAATCCTCTTTCTCGTCCTTGGGAGCGATGGAGGACGGGGCAGGAGAAGGCTGATCCTGAGGCATGAGGCGGCGGACGAGGGCGACGGCGGCTTCGGGCGGGATGGGGAGGGGAGGGGGGAGGCCGCAGCGGGCGCACCAGGCGAAAATAGCGGACTTGAGGGCGGCGTTGGGAATGAGCAAAGGAGGCGGCGAGGACAAGGCCAGCTGGAAGTCGAGGGAGAGGTCCGGAGGAGCGAAGGCGAGGTCAAGGCAGGCCTGGAGGCAGCTGCGCTCGAAGGTGTGGCCGGAGGGGATGATGACGGGGTCGGCCATGATGGAGCGGGAGATGGGGCAGAGAAACTCCACCGGCATCTCCGCCGTGAAGGAGGACGAGGTGGAGACGGAGGTGGAGGGCGAGGCGGCGGCGGCGGCGGCGTGTCCGGTGGAGCGGCGGAAGGAGACCTTCCACCTCGTCTTGCTGCTCCCCATGTGGCTGGCTTCCTAATCCATCAAACCAGCCATCCTTTAAATCTTAATGCTCGGAATTCCTCCTCCTCCTTCCTTCGCTTTTGGCGTCTTTTCCTCGGCTAATTGGAGGAGGAAGCAGCAGCGGCAGCAAAAGGGAGACTTTTTGGGACGCAGAGGAGGAAGGAAGGGAGTGCGGGAGGGCAAAACTTAGCGCCGAAGCCATGGAACATATTTATTACCACCACTTTTTACGTATCAAATGATATATATAAATCATTTCACCTTTAATTTATAACAAATAAACAACCCTTTCTCTTATATTTTTAGCCCTCATTAAATTTGAAGTCTTCTCCAAATCCTACTACCATCATTTGATGCTATTACTCGTACGGGTAAAAATATGTTGGAATCTAAATTTTACAACAGATTTAGGTTAAAGTTTTTTTTAAAAATTTAACTAGTATTATTATTTAAAAAATAGTAATCATATACTGGATAAAGAGAGATAAGACCAAATTTGATTCATGAGGAAGGAAGGAAGGGAATGGAATAAAATCGATATTGAAGGATCAAAGTTTGATTATTAATAACTAGAATCCTAACGATCAACTTCATGTGTTGTGTGGCCCTAAACGATGCCCTCCGAGATGGGGTGGGGTTGCACACTCAAACCATGTTTTGATATTTGATGGCTACGCTTGGGGTTTTCCAATTAACCATTTTATCCGTGCGTAAGAGAAATAGAATCCTAAATTTTATTTTATTTTTTTTTAAAATAAAAACTATCTATTTTTTTAAAACTTGTTAAGAGTATTAAACTTATAACCTACGAAATAACCTAAATTACTCTAATCAAAGTGGCTATACTTTGTGTAAAATAAAAATTATTCAATGATCAGATGAAACAAAAACCCACATGTTATAAAATATGCATAAATCCTATAATATTGATCGGTTACAGGTTCTATAATACTATCAATTTCACTCTCAATTTTTGAATTGAGTTTTCAACGCCCCTCGTTGATTGCATCTCCTCATCCTCCGATGAGGAGAAGAAAAATTGGACTCGGTCGTCGTGGAAACTTGAAAAAATAATAAATAAAGTCTCTCTTCGAGTTCGTCTGACATGCCACTTGACGTAAAGACAAAATATATAACATCTAAGCATAAATAAATTGAAGGCATGTAATTTATACCATGTGATAAAAAAAATTAAGAATAGTAGTTTAGATGTGTACGGTGATAAAGCTTTACTTAATATTAAATATACTTTTTTTATTAAAAGCTTTCAGGTGTTCCTAATTGCTGGTGTTGGAGTGGAGAATCGATCGTGTTTAATTTATTAATCTCAAACTCCAATTTATCTTCACTATCTTCTGTAATGCCAGCTTTGGTTTATGGTGGGGCTTCACTTTTTTCTTTCCACTATGCGGTCATTTTTAGTATTATCATCAGTTCTTTTTGTTCTTTGTCTCATATTTTAGTTATCTTTTTGTTCTAACCAGTCTTTAGTTATCATAATTTACATTTTGATTTAATAATAAAAATAATTTAAAATAAATTTTTAAAGTGCAAGAAAGAAAGAAAGAAAGAGAGAAGGGTGGGACAAGTTACTCAAAGCCAAGCATACGAGTGGCTGTTTGCTTGACTTCTTTTTTTTGGATCCACACCAGTGGCTAAAAAAATATATAACAAGTTATTGTTTTTTCTCTGTTTTAAAATATTTATTAATCATCACTAATTAGGGCTCACTATTAACTTTATCATTATTATTTAGAAAGGGAAAATAAATAAAAGTCTGGGGGTGACTTTTGTGGAATTATTCCGTGTTGGTGGACCTCCCTAATTACTCTCAGAATTCTCACCTACGAAATTTTATTTTGGCTGCTATAAACGTGAACAGAAATGGAGCTGTTAAGTCAACAGTTCAGAGCTGATTCAGTCAAACTTTCCTCCCTCCTGTTGTCTTATTTCTCGAGCTATTTGTCTCATTTGATGTTGACCCACATTTCTTAGAATTCCTCACCTTGGTTTATAATAAGATAAAACGAACATATGATTAAAATTAAATAAAGATACCCTTAATTATAGTGATTCTTAGTAAAAAACTTAACGAATCTTAACTAAGAACTTAGAGTCTTAAACCCAGAACCTCACCTCACTGATCTCCTATATATGTACATTTTGATAAATATTTATCAACTTACACACTTAATTTTCATTAGCACATTTCATTGTGCTCCCTTTATTATTAGTATTCCAATCCACTCATTATGATTATTCTAAAAAGGAATCATTGTTATTATCATCATCACAAATTTGTCTCCTTCATTCACCTCTGGAAAAAGGATGTGCACTCTCTCTTCAGTCTTCAGGAAGTCACTGTGTTCACACATACCACTTGACCTACCTACATCCTCAATCAAAGCTGTGCACTTTTAAACCATGGAGTGGCAAACCAAAGCGCCATGATTCAATAATACATGTAAAACTTATTCCTCTTATGATTGCCACCAGGAATTAATTGTTTTGCTGACAGGAACGCCTTTGTCAGAGCCAACTCAGTTAAATCAATTATTGAGGGAGCACTTTGCCTGCCTTTGCCATGTGCATGCTGTACACATTATAACAAGATATGTTTTGAATTCTAAATTTTGTTATCCGTTGTCTGAAAACATAAATAATTGCATTAACAAAAAAAAAAGACGCATATAGAGACCTATCAAAGCAATGCAAGTAATTTATTACGCAACCAAAAGTTTCTTTTTGGGAGAAAGTTCATATTATTATGCAACCAAAAAGCTGATGTAATTAATCAACTCAGAGCTGGATATAATAATTTTGCAACATGGAACTGGGAACACCTTTAAATAATACATGCTGAGATGGTCAACATAAATGCTTTCACACACTTCGATGGAGAGGCCAAAAAAGATGCTGCAGATGCTTTCGCACCAAGAAAAGTTAAAACAAAGGGATATTCTTTTCGAGTTTTGGTCCCTGAAACTTCTACACTTAACAGCAGAGAAAACTGAAAAAGCTAATACGTACGTGTAACTTTATCAAGAACAAATGAATGGTTAGCAAAATTTCAATGGGAAGAACCTCAATGACAATTTTAAGTCCCTCACTGAATGAAATAATAATAATAATAGTAATGGCTGCTTGGTGTGGCTTTCATGATTGAATCAGGAAGTAGCACGCTAAGTGGCTTTCTTTGAATATGATTTTGGCGACGAAACTTCGATATCTTTTGTGTAAATATTAGTGAGGGCAAAAAGAAGCAAAACAAACACTACTTGAGCACTCATGATACCGAAATGGCTGATGCTGTTACCAATTTCCATCCAGCTTCCAGTGTTGCGAACCTATGAACACAAATTGTATCAATGAGCATCAGCAATAATGACTAAAAGTTCCTGGGCAAAGTTCGTAAGTTTTTGCTTGAAATATCACGTGAAAATTTTCCATATGTGATGCCCAGATCAGATAACATCAATCACCATCTAACTACGTATGAAATGTGACAACCACATCTAAGAGCAGAAATTAAATGCGTGTGGCTTCTGTAATGTTAATATGTAGTGTATCTAAATATCCATGTCTGCATGCATACTAAGTTCGTCATTTGAAACTACCTTTTGGATTTATTCATAAAGAAACAACTTAAGATCTGCCTGTCACTATGTCATCCTAGGAGATAATTACTTTAGGAAGAAATTGAGTTTGTGATGATCAGTAAAAGGAAAATCCTACGAGCCTTCTTTGGTATGTGGTAATTATAGGGTGGATAAGTTGTACATAGAATGAGGGTGGACTCAAGATCCATCATTTAATTATCTCATACTAACCAGGGCTATCGTACAATGTGGCAATTGCATATCCTAGAGGAACCTACATTTGCTTTAAACCCAAGTTGCTGGCCAAGCATAACTCAAGATTGTGCCAGCTTCTCTAGTGTGTCTGATACATTTACTAATTACAGTTAAATGAATCAGGAAATGCAAATGCATGGAAAACCAGGAATTTACTGCACCCAAAAGCCATGATGATAATAGGAGCGGCATACATACCAGGAAAAAGAAATGAATCGTCATTACATCCGAAAATATTATGACAAGAAAATAGCATCCAAATCTTGGAATTCGGATAAGCTTGGTGATTGCACTAAAGACACATCTGCAATCAATAGAGGGCCATGGTAACATAAGAAGTCAGAAACTTACAATCTGTAGTTGGCTAAGTTGAAATGTAATTCTTCAACTACCAGTCACTAGAGATGGTTCATATTCAATTTAAAGGATTATGACTCACAAATTTGTACCATCAGTTAATGTCAGAAGAGATGTACTGGTAAGGAAAAGGAGAAGTGGAAAGCTCCTCCCACTAAAAATCCATCGACTTTTATGACAGTTCAACCAAACAAGAAAGTTGGAATAACCATTGAATGAGATGCACTATAACCATATTTTGAGGAACAAATACCATTTCTTAATATAGCCCCGCTTGGCATGTCAACAGATTAGTTTACTTAGCACAGGATTTCACACAACACAAGAGATGATATCGTGCTAACAGTGATTCCTGTCCACATAACTTAAGTAAATATGCAAAATCGTTAGCGTCAAAGATAGTGAGTTCAGCACAACCGTTTCAAATAAGTTGAGACATAATATCCTCCTGAAACCTTATATGTTATTCCTACCACTAGAGAAACACGAATTCCTGATACCTAGAAACTATTGCGGGATGTGTTTATGTTGTTTGAAATGGGATTCTACAGATTCAAGGCATCTGATTCTGATGCAGTAAATCAAATAATACAGGCAAGGTTTAATGATTTCAATTGCAATATGTTATCTGTAATTTAATTCTCATTCAGATGTCATTAGTGTTGATTCATGTCAGTGCTAGCATTTTTTGTACCAACAACAAGTATGATTTCAATTAAACGACTGAACTATGTGAAGGTTTTCAGCAAAATATAAAAGACCTATCTTGAAATACAGGCAGGCATATATCAGGTATGAATTTTATGAGCATCAGTTTCCAGCAAGAAAACAATATCCGTTCTCAGATATTATATAATGTTGAACTTACATGACGAGCAAAAATGGAATGAACAGTTTGAACATAAGCAGTGCTGCCATTAGAAACGGCTGGAAACAGAAAGAAATTAGATTGCATTAGTGAGAAGCAGCTACCAAATAACAAGATCACTATACCATTTCTTGATACAATTGAAAAAATTCTCATGCTACTTACGCTGAAGATGGTAACGAAACGGTAGACTGATGAGATCTCAAAACTTGCAATGCTGGCAAAATTTCCAGTTCCAAAGAAAGCAATATTAAACAAGACCATCTGCATAATATAACAAGAATAAAATTTAAGTGACTATCTGCGACAATCTATAAAGATTTAAAATAACTGTATGCAACGATAATAATGTGTATTGATGAAATAGTTTGAAATTATCATGACTCCTGGATGCATACGTTCCTTAGTACTGTAAAAAAATAGAAATTACTCGGTTAGCGCAATAAAGCAAAGCTCTTAACCAAATGATCATTTGGTTGTTTTCTGAAAGATACAAATTACAGTTTATATGACAAAAGATGCATGAATTCAGCAATCATATCCGTTCTGCTGCTCAGCAAGTCCTCATGCAATAATACGAGAATTCTCTTTGCATAGGGTGGCATATCTTTATTTATATTTCTTTTATTTTTTTAAAACAGAAGCATATACATATAAATTCAAGAATAAAGAATGAAAACATTTACTCGCTGAAAACTTATGCACTAAATGATTTAATAAAATGAATAAATACAGAAAAGACGCACAAATGTTTAATCCAGTATAGTTCACCAAGTATTTACATCTCTACCTGATATTTAGTTATCCTAGAATCAGAATGTGGTAATCATGTATTCATTAACTATGACAGAATTGAGTGTAATAAAGACTATCAGTGAGGATTGGCACAATTTTGAACAGCCACAAAATAGAGAATACTATTTTAAGTCAATGGCATCAAAAGACAGATTAAGACAGCAACTTCACATGGATCGAGATCACTGTAAATCAATTAGCAAAATTAGAACCATAGTAGGAATTATGAAATCAAGAAATCTAATGAAGAAATCGTTAATTTCGTTTCCTTCTAGGTAATCCTCCAAGAAATGTGTTCAAGAGACGCAAATTGCATTTTCAGCTTCAATCTTGCTTGACATAAACTTATAGGCAATGGGGAATAAAAACATTCAACAAGTTTTAGACTCAAAGTGCAACCATTAAGTTGGTTGCATTCTTTGTAATGAGATAAATCACATGAAGAGAAACTAGTTCAAATAGTTATAGCAACAAATTGTTTTTGCATCTTATGTGAAAGTCTGAGAGATCTTTAAATCATTATGTGGTCATTGTGATCTTGCATTTATGGACCATGAGACATCCTTACATAGTTATACTTGAGAATGTAAGTTTTCACTTTTAATGAAAATATCTCCTTACAAAAATCAGAGGAATTCTTAGATCCGACAGCTGCAAAGATCTTGCATTATGGCCACCAATGAGGCTATCCTCCAGGTTCCTCATAACGCAAGATCCTTGGTATTCAGCAGCATATAGATTTGCACACTCGAGTAATATCCATCCCAGGAGTACAAGAGCAAGTGCGCTGTAAAAGACGGCTTCATATCTGCAATGAATTAATACATGGAAAGCAGGCATATTTGAGGAAGTTAAATAGAACAATACATATTTACAGAGAGAGAAAAAAATATCTTATTACCCAATAGACAGTAGCAAGAAGGGTGGAGCAAAACCCAAGAAAATAGACGTGAGACGAGAGAGAATGGTAACTGGGGAAAATAATGGTATAACCATTGAAACAACTGTTCAGAAAAAACAAATACAGTCAGTATCTAGTCATATGTTATTCTTAGTGTCTAAATTTATTTATCAGGGACTATCTGAAGCAATTGCCAACCAGAAAAAATACAGGATAAAAACTAAAAAGATGCTTGTACATTTCATCCTCGAAAAATATAAATAGCATACTCTTTTAACTTTCAACTTTTATTATGCCCTCTCTACTTCTCATCTGTCATCTAATTTATGTTGTATCAAGAATATCACTAAACCATATTCAGTTGAATGAAATTTGAAACCCAAAAATGTTTAGTCTTATCATAAACATATTACTCAAAAATTTGTCTTTGTTGGCCAAAACCAGCTTTTTGAAAGAAACAAAAAAATTTATTTAATAAACTATAGTAACCATACGTGAAAGCATAGTGGAGCAAACTTCAAAAGTTAAGAAATACCAGATATGGACCAATTTATTAACTGGTGAACTGGAAGCAGTTCTTTCTTTTCAGCTCTATGAGAAGTGGATAGCCATACCATGGAGGATGATAATGCAACCAGGATTATCTAACCAAAAAAAAATAGAGTAAGTCATAGTGCCAAAAACAATACAATTTTATCAAAAACGAAGTCATTTACCTGAACAAAGAAGATATGAAACTGAGAGCTTCTTTTACTTTCATGAACAATGTATAACTCGATTTTATCACTTGACTTACGTAAGTCAACCCACCTTGCAGCCATTCCAATTAATGCAATCAGAGCTCCACTGCCATATCTGCATTTTGCAACTGTTTAGATCATCATTATCCAACCAGCATGTAACAGCTCTCAGAGAAATAATGTTGCCCAAGTTCTCTTCAAAAATAATTCCCCAACTAGCATTCTTATTGATTAAATAAAAACAATGTTCAAAGAAATAATCAATTTTCCTTAGTTACTCAAATAGCCATTGATAAGTGAAGGAACTCTGGACTTCAATGGCTAAAGACAAACCTGTAATTCGGGTGGCAATTGAGGCTGAGATAGAAGGTAGAAACCGAATGAAGGATAAGTCTCGTGGTGGATTGTCTCTTCTAGAAGTGGTGTATCCTTCTATTCATGTCTAGACAGTTTTTTCCTCATAGTCATGTAGATCTCTAACACTAAATTTTCTTCTCTCTCTACTGTACCATTTCAATGTTTTTGAAATGAATACAATATTTTCCTTTTCATAAAAAAACAAGTTACTTAAATAACCAAGTTTTCTTAGGTTACTGTCAGGTGAACTCTAAACTAGGTTGAAACAACTAACAAGATGGAAATATGGCATTTTGGAACCATAAATTCCAAAGTCAAAAAGAAGAATCATTGTCTTAAATTATGTTAACCAAAAGGAACAGAAGCAACTCCACGACATGCAGATTATGGATATTTAAGAATAGAGATATCACAGTCCATTTGTAGAACAGCTATGATTTCCTTAGGGAAGGGTGCCCCAATATGAGACAATCAGCAAAGGCTAAAAGTTTTGATGTGTGGGCTTCGCTGACATGGGTAAGCACATGCACCAATACCTTCTATACAACTGTCTAAGATCTATTCCAATCCTTGCTCCACTTGCATTAATAAGCACACATAACAGTACCTAATAGGAACTGTCTATTATGTATTTCATGATGTCTAGTTAGTAGATGGTTTTAACAAGATTGACTTGTAAAAAGTTCATGATTTATAGTTCTAAGTTTGAACAAGTGTGAAAGTCCAGTAGACATTAATCACTATGACGTGACCTAGCCAGTGTGGAGCAAATGGTGCAGTCATTTTGTGGTATTATCTTATGTTGCAGTAACAAGTAGCAATTTAGTGCATGTTACACCTTGCTCAAAAATGTCCTTGCACAAGAACAATAATTTTTCAAAATAGATTTCCAATTAGGACTTTAAGGAAGGCAAAAGGTAAAAATAAGTAGCTTATTGAAACAAGAGAGAAACAAGCTATGACTCAAACTCTGCTTCAGATAAGGGAAATGGTTGAATTGTCTTTCTATAGTGATATGTCTATCCATTTGATTAAGAATACTCTTAAAGGTCTTTCCATTATATAATAGGAATTTGTTATTTACCAACTTCCTACAATGAGGTTTTGCAAAAAAAGTTGCTAGGAATTCAGAAGCAATGTTAAATGAACGTGTGGTAGGAAAATGGTTGCCACACAAAGACTTGCCAATTTTAAGTATGTTCTTTGTGTATGAGATAAAAATGATAAGACATAGCTACAGCCAAAGCCAATTATATAAAGGGTTGGACATGATGAGCAAAAAATGGCAAGAATGCCTCATTGAAAGGGAATATCATGCCTCCCTGGAACGCCACAGATTCCAATAGCTGTAATATATAGTATAGTATAGATAACTACATATACATATACTTTTTCTATACTTTTTTTTACGTCCCTTTGGATGATATATTGTATCGTTTTAGATTGGCGAAATGAATACAATGTTATCTTTCAAAAAAAAAAAAGTAGATAACTACATTGGCAGTAAATTGTTAGACAAATGCTCAGACCACTTAGCAGAGAAAGAAGATTCTAATCTTTTATGGTAAATTACAAAGTGTTGTCAGAAAATTAAGCTCAATCTCGTGCTGGAGCAGAGATAATGCAAATAGCATATTTGCTCCACTCTTTTCTCTTAATGAGAAGTTTATTTTATTCTTTTTTTCCTATCAACCCTTTCTTTCTTGTTATGTTTAATTTTTCACATCCCTTTGGATGATATATTGTATTGTTTCAGATTGGTGAAATGAATGCAATGTTATCTTTTTGAAAAAAAAAACCTTCCTTTTTTGTCCTTTTTCTCGCTATGGCATGTCATAGGTATCATGCGATCAAAACATTAAGTGGAGAAAAAATAATAATAATTTGATTTGATGATAACTTAGCAATAACTAAGATTACCACAGTGATGTTGAAATTTTAAGTCTTAACAACATTGCTCGTGAGATCCAAAAATGAAAAGGATATTTTCAGATAATAGTTGCTACCATGAAAATGTAAAAGCTAAATTAAGGAAAGGAAAATGAGTTTACACTAAAGGGTTATTATCTGGAATTTCTGCAGGCATCAAAGTGAATATGGACAAGAACGAGCAGGACAACCATATGTAGAGGGCCATGATATATCTTCCACGTACAAGGATGAATATATATGATGCAGCAAGCAAGCCAGCCATGAGAAAAAACCAAGTATATAACTTCCTGTCAGAAAAGCTAGCAACCTGGACCAGTATTGTTGGAACATAAAAATTAAAATACAAAATACGCTCATTGTGCTTGCAAAAAACTAAAAAGAAATGCTAGCAACATACCAGAAATTCAAGAATGATTAATGACGACACAAGAATAGCTAGTAACTTTGCACTAGATTTAAAGCTTTTAGCAGACATGTCCTTCCATATAGCAAATAGAAACTGGAGCTTAGAAAGAATTTGCATCCACAAGAATATTGTCATTGAAACATAGGCATGATAAAGAAGTGGAGAACTCTCCAGATAAAGGATAATAGATGAGAAACTCATCAACAGCCATCCACCCAGATGTACCTGGATAAAAATATTTGTTCAACTCAGAAAATCATTGAACATAGAAGTGAAATTTACAAGTAAAAGGTGACAGGTCTAATGGCACATAATTAACACGCAAGTAAATAAAAGGTAAACTAATAATAAAGGGAAAATATCATTATTGGTAGGAGAACAAACATTTCATAAGTTGTTGTCCTGAAAGATTTAGAAGGATAGAAGCAGAATCACCAACTCCTCACCACAGAAAAAGTTTTCAACAATAAGTACAGGGGTAGAGTTAACCTAGATTTTTGCATTAGCAATGAAACAAACAAATCATGAATCACCAAGTTATAACTGCTACAAAAAACATGTCACACCTTAAAACTCAACAAATAAGTTAAGCCTGGCTCTTGGCTAATTACACCAGCAAGTATATCTGGATACCTCTCTTCTTATCCAAACAATACTTTAAATCAAACAATTATATGGTAGTTTCCTTTTTCTCTTTCACTAGAGTTCAAGCATGACAATAAGCTGTGTATAAGCCAAGAAAGAATTCCTATCAGTTATTTTCAGACATGTAAGAAGTCGAAGAGCACCGTATACAGCTGTTTAACTTTTTAAGTGATCTGTACATTATTTGTATGTGAATACTACAAACAAGGAAGTAAACCTTTTTTCAAAAAGCTATTCTTGAATCTATGAAAAGTACAACATATGGAACGACCCTGAGACTAGATATTATTTACACAAAGATTCAGGAAACCCTGATAGTATTCTTAATATTAAACAAGATAAAACAAAATTATTGGATAATTTGGTAAATAAATAAAAAAAAGCTATTAGTTTCTTCCATATGCATCATATATTAAGTTTATTTATTTGTATAGGTCTTCTCTCATCTTGTTATATCAAACAGACCAGAATAGACATATGATCCATTCATGTTAAAAAACTGCAACGGAAAGAGCATACATAAAAGAAATTCCTTATAGGAACACAACATTGTAAAATGTAACAAAATTAATAAAAAGGAAAAAAGTTCAAACCATTCTGTGAGGAGAGTCCTTTGTTTTCTTCACGAGAAGGTTACCCAAATATGTGTAGGACTGCAGCACATGAAGTATTAAGTTTACCATCCATCCAACATAACCAAGGATGATTGTCGTCATTAACATGAACCAATCATAAGTTTGGAAATAATGAAGACCTTCGAGTGACAAATCCCTCAGGGTATGGCAGGCTTGCAAGGCAGTTTCATAATCCCTTTCAACTATAAAATCTTCTATCCGTGTAAGAAATAACGAATAGTTTTCCAAAGGCTTATACGGCCTGAAGTACAGAGATGTTGATCGTTTTAGCTCTTTGGATGTGATTAAGGAAGTCAGAGGAGATGTGGAGAATCTGGGAAGATCATCTTCTTACCCCTCATTCAACAGTAGATTCAGAGATTTACACTTTAACACATGTTAATAAGTAAAATTCAAAGTGGTGGCATACAATCATGACCACAATGAGAGACTACAGAAGAATGAATTTAAAACAAAACAGTGAATTCATGAGCTATATATTGTACTGTTTTAATGGTGAATTCATAAGATATATATGTGTGTTCACCATTTTCCTTCATTTTAAAACATGACCCTCAGGTACATGATGCATGGTCATCACACAGACAGTGTGGTATAAGCCAAGGTTTATAGCACTGGTACTAGTACTCATATCAATCTTAGACCAAACAAGAATAGCAGCAGTGCTTTACCATACTCTACTGGATGTACCGACACATGATTATATAATCCTTAATAGTATTTCTATAATTTTGCGGTAATATCAGTGTAACAATGGCTGCTTGCGTTCATTTGAACAGCATGGATACCATGCTGACACAATACATGGACCACCCAGTTGTGTATTTGGCATTACTATGTCAACCCAAGAATACCAATTGAAATTGGTATTCTATGTCAAGCCAGTTGTGTATTTGGTAAAACTATGTCAACCTCCAACTCTCAAACGGTATGGATTCCATGATGACCCAATACATGGACCACCCAGTTGCGTATTTGGCAATACTATGTCAACCCGAGAATAACAATTGAAATTGGTTGATCAGGGTACTGGTCCCTTGTACTCTTAACCTTGTTATAAACCAAAACTTGCTATACCGGTATTAAATAAACTTAATCTTGTTTGTCTTAGTGAAGAGCAATAGTATTATATCAGCAGTGAAAATATTGATTGGGTTTCATAGTTCATAATACATAACTTCCAGAAAAAGACTTAATTTTTTGACATTAGATTAGTTTCTCATATTAGCCAAAGAAGTGTTGTTCTATGGGAATTTTCAGAATATATTTTAGATGTAGGATACGTGACTTCCGTAGGAATTGATTAAGAATTTGCTTTGTATTTGCCAAAGCAGCTTCAACTTCTTCTGCCTGCTTGACATGAACCAGAAAAAAAAAGTGTTTTAGACATTTGTAGACATTTGTGCAATCACTAACTAGAAGAAAACAAGACTAGTGATAAGATAAAAAGTACTCCCTTGGCATAACCAACCAAATTATGAACTTAAGATAATTAAGGATAATTCTGTGGTAAGTCCTAATTTTATTTGCAAAAAAAAAACAATATGCAACACACTGACCTTATTCAAATTCAGGTAACCTAATGGCAAATTTCCAACTGAATTAACTGGGCATGGCAATCCAACAATAGTTGCCTGCCAAGATTTAGTATGTATCAAGGAATATTATGAAAAGAAAGGAAATCATTACGTTAACATACATAAATTAGATAGCATAAAAATTCATAAAGCTACCATTAAAGGTGCTATATCTGCTTGATTGACATCTATTCTTTCAATGCCTCGAAGTCCCCATTCTGCAGGTGTAGGCATGTCATGTTTGTGATCATCAACAAAACGAAAACCATCATCAGAATGGCTATCTGAACTCAACTGTCTAGGATTCTTAATGCCAGCTCCCCATGCTACAAGCGGGGTGTCAGTATTGGAAGGGTGTCCATCCCCATGACTCCCTATTGTAAAACAGTTTTCACTTATTTCAGGTTAGAAGTACACTGGTACCATAGAGTCCAACAGAGAAGACTCTATTAATGTAAAAGCACAAAGATAAAGAAAGACAGGGAAACATTTAACCATCTCAATACAACAACCAGAGTGCCAATGAAAATGGAATCATAATAAGGGCAGTGCCGTCTTCCTACTACTATGAAATCCATGAGACTTGTAAAGCAAACAAACCTTACAACCAAACTACATATTTGATCCTGTTTTACAATGCTAAATAGTCCACATCAATTAATATATAATTGGAGTTTTTACTAAATCTTACGAAAAACATATTATTCTAATTGCAGTTACCAATTCAGATACCACCATATACCATGATAGTATATTTCTTTTTTGTTATTTTTAAGAATTAAGCTGCAGGCTATTAAACTCCAAACTTCATGTATATAAAGCAAGCATTCAGTCAGCCATATGAACTATGCATACTTTGAGTGATAACATATGTAGTTATCATTACATACCATTCACTGGTTAGGACGCATACCTATGAGGAGTGTACGAATACTTGAGAGTTGAATCACCTCTTTTTCATACTCTTGTGACGTGGCATGTCATGATAAAAGCATGCTAGCCTCATGCTTACCAACTGGAGTAAAACCAATATTTGCATGTTGATGTCTAAGGCGAACAACAATTTATGTGTTATCACTAATTAGTCCTTCAGCATCAAAACTGACTGTCATATTTCTGCCTAATAAAATTATTTACTCCTAGCAATAATATGTTGATATATTGTAGATATTTTTCTCTTCCCACTGCCAATCTATTACTCACATTGATTTAGGTCAATTTTCTTTGATCCAAGAGGTAAATGTAGAAAATAAGTTTAAGAACCCATTGTTTTTATTTGAGTACTTGGGTTGGTAAGAATGTACTTGCATTTAAAGACATAGGAGAGTACTTTGTTGTGTGAAGCCTAATTCCAATAGTGTTTTTGCAATCACCCTGAACTTATAGAAAAATTTGGGTTATTTGTGTTACCAATCTGATTGTATTGTGTAAGAAGTTGTTATTACACAAAATTCATGATCTAGCATGTACTTGTTTGGTAATGGATAATTGGACATGGTAAGAAGGGACAAGAAACCTTCCCCAGGTGTGTGACCAACCTGGCGGCCCCAACTACCGGGCCTACCCTGCCAACCCCGGCAGTCATGGTGCACCACAGAAGCTCCGAGCGACCAACCTCAAAAGCCCACCCCCGCCAGGAGAACCTGCAAGCCCAGCTAAGCCCTTGCGACAGGGACAATGCAGGTGTCAAAAACCCGACACGTGGCTCAGTGTGCGCACCATGAAATTTTCATGCCACCACATGCATATTGATAGAATTCCTTGCCTGCCCATCTCAAATTAAAGCCCAAGCCCCTTAATACCAGGAGACCTAGTTCACCCCATGTAGATGGGTATCGAGTAACTGCTAATGCTAACAATCATAGATGTTTTTCTCATGCTGTAGATTACTCAAATTTGATGTATTGTCCAAACTCCAAGTCAATATATGTACTGGCTAGTCAGAGTTCATTACCGCTATATACATACTTTGGACATCTCATTATTTTGACAAGCTTACTCTTATGTACTACGAATGAATTCTGAGTTGCCACTTGTGTAGTGGCCAGCTGGTTGTTGGTTAGCATATCACATGGGATCAACAGAATGGTGATATGTACACAGTACAATATTCTACATTTGTCTACACAAAAACATAATATACAACCCAATAAGATCAAATGGTAAAGATAAAAGTAAAAGTGGAGAGTATGCAACTATTTGTCAAACCTTTGTCACTCATTCCATGGTCCGCTGTAAAAATATAAGTCGTCTGCTTGTCATTGAAATAGCTTTCCACCAGATTATAGACATCTTGTGCAATTTTATCAACCACCTTCACATTCTTTAGATAAATGGAGGAGTAAGGCCTGTGTGCATGCCCATTTGTATCACAACCAAGTAAATGCAAAAATATCACCAATCCATCCTGTTGCAGAATCTGCTTTAGTTTAGGGTCATCATTAGACCTACTTAAAAGGCTGTGAAATTGGTCGAATGACCACTGATCAAGGAAGGACGCATCTGCAGCAGTGACCAAAAAAGAATGTAAAGTCCATGTTATTGTGCCAAAAATTTGAAAATGAATCCATTGATACAAAATGCATATTAACATCTTCATGTTTGGAACAATGCCAATGCTCCAAATTGACCAAATAATTAAACAGGATATTCCCAATTTGTGGATACCAAAAGTGCTGGAACATGAGTTAGATTATACTTGACCAGATATAAGTTGTTCCAACCTGATGCAAAGTCCTCATATTCTGGAGGATAGGTATTCCAGGTACTATGAGGCACACTTCTGCAGAATATAGGAACAATATCAGGACTCCCAAAAGAAATTGTATGATGACTTCGGTTGAAAACTGAATCAAACTCTACAGGATTGGCTTTCCACCCTGGAAAATGAAACAAATATTGCTCTTAGGGCTTTTTGATGGAAAAATATAGCACTTAAGATTACCATGGAATTTAGTGATAAACCCTAACATAAAGTATTATATCTAAAGCTCCATACATTAAGTAGTAATTCAAATTTTATAGTTATTATCCTACTAATTCAGAAAAAACCACCAGCCAAATTATATGATTAATGACAGAAGCATTGAAGATTAGTGAGAAATACGGAATGGCTACCAGCAATAGTTGTCACTAGAAGCTATTAAATCAACAGAACATCAAAAGAGTCGCCGAATGCTGAGTGGAACCAGGAGCTAAACTGCTTATTTTCTAGATCGAAATGGTTCGAGAACGTGTATAAAGAAAAGGGAAGGTTGCACCTTTTGTGACTGCACTAGGATCCTCGTAGAAACCAGCAATGATGGCAACATGACCAGGTCTCGACTCTGTCGGGGGACGGGCATGCGAGACTCCCCATCGTCCCCTCTCCTCAATCACACTCCTGAGGAACGGCGCCCTGAACCGTCCATCGGAATCCGGCTCAAAGAACTTGTCCGCCCGCAACCCATCAGCTGCAACCACGGAACGAGGTTCGCAAACCCCAAATCAGGGAGGAACCATAAATAAGCATCCCGAAGAAATGAGGCGGAAGATAAAAGCGCACCGACGAGGAGGACGAGCCGCTTGGCGGGTGGTTGGAGGCGCTGCGGGACGGGATCCATGCCGTGGACGATGGGGGTCTTGAAGTGGATGTCGAAGATGCTGAGCATGTACACGGCGTGGAGTGCGATCCCCAAAACCACCAGCCATCGCTCCCTCTGCTTCGCCCGCTTCACCTCCAGCTGCCATCGCATGACGGCGACCTGACCGTCCGACCGGAAGGAGGCGGCGCCTCCAAAGATCCCGCCTCGGGGCATTGTGAATGCAGTTGAGATTCCTCTGCGAGCCTCTGGCGATGGAGGACGAACAGAAATAGCAGCAAGGTATGGAAATTAGAAATCCACGGGGGTCATCGGACGGTATCAGACCGTTACATCAAGAACCAATTAAATATTCCGTTATAATATGTTGTAATGGGATGTTATGATACACTAACAAATCGGACCGTTACGATGGATTAAAGCGTTAATCCTTGCAAACTTTTCAGCTACTGCGTAGTGGAGGTCATGAATGAATTATTAGAGAATTTGTAGATTTATCAAATGAACTACAACACCTCTTTGTGTCTTTTAAGCTAATTTCTGTAGAAAAAAATCAATAGAATGTACGTGAATTTTCAAAAAAGAAAAATTGTTTCTCAATAGCATCGGTATCGGTTCTAGCTTTGTATTTTATTAGATAGACATTAATAATCCCATCTATTCCTTCCAAGCCCAATTACCAAGGACAGAATCAGCAAGAACAATGAAGGGCCGTGGATGCCAGTGAAGAAGATCAACTTGAAGCACAAAAGAAAGTAAAAAAACTTTCCTCCCATTCATGGTGAAAGGGAAAAAATAAACTCTACATTTGAGACCATTGCTCGTTCATTCATGCACCTTGCCATCCCATCCCCAGTGGATTTATGAAGGCAGGGCAGGGCAGGCAGGCAGGAGATGACAGCTGCTGTTTTGTTTTATTATGTCCTCCTCCTCCCCATTTCCCAGCTGGGTTTAATGATGAAGGACAGTAGCAGTGGAGTCACTCACACTCTTCCCTCCTCCTCCTCCTCCTCCTCCTCCTCCTGTCTCTCTGATCAATCAATTAAATTAATCAAATGGAGATTATGAGCTCCTCCTCCCTCAGCTTGTTGTTACCTTGTAGCTTCCTCATCCGAGTGACTGTTATCTGCTGCTGCTGCACAAGGGCCACCAGGCATGGCCTTCTCTTCTTGGTTCTCCTGCATTTATAAGGCCGCATCTTTAAAAGAGAAGGTGAAGCTGATGACTGATGAATGAATGTGTTGTTGGGTAGAATGAATTGCTGAAGAAACATTCCATCTCTTTCCCAACATTAACATACATTTTCTTTTACCTTCATGAATAGTCAACTCATTGATATCCCCTCTCCCTCTGCAGTGACCACAGAGGTTAAAAAATATACATAGGCAGTGCCAGCTTTCGGCTGGGGTTAATAAATTTAAAACTAGTACTACTTCTGTGAGGAGCATCCATCTCCATCCACAGCAAGCATTGAATAGAGACTTTACTGCTCCTACAAGCATCCAGAGCCTTTGAGTTTTCAATTCAGAACATCATCGATGTGAGCCGAGCCTGGGAATAATTTCCAGTTCTGAGATGGAGCTTTTTGACCGGCTGTCTCACTCTCACTCACTGCATTCTGAGTTCTTTCAGGCCCTGCCACGGTGTGCTGGTGTAGGACCAGTTTCATTTTGGGGTCTCAGGATTACAGTTTTAGCAAAGTTCTTGCAGCCTTTTTCTTTGAAAGAAAAGCTTTAGACCAAGTTACGTAGTTGTTTTTAGCAGGATGTCTCTTTAGGCAAACAGATGAGATGGATCTCTCCATTACAAAGCTTTTGATGAAGCCAGTAGTAGTAATTTTACTCTTCAATGCAGCTGCAGGCCATGAGCAGAGTAGATTTAGCAGCAAGCACACAAAGCCAGTTTATTCCAAAATGAACACTCCTCCTATCTCCATAGAAACTACGTACCCTCAAAAAAGAAGCGAACAAAAAAGAAGAAACCACTAGATTGATCGAAGACAACTTCCTACGGAGCTTGTGGAAACTTGAAAGCAGCAAGGGACGAGGGAGCTGGAGCTCGGCGGCGAGAAGCTCGACCTCAGGGGCACTTGGTCCGGTTGTTGTGCGTCTTCCATTTGGTGTAGCAGTCGCCGCACAGCTCCGTGTGCCCGTACGTCCCCGGCGGCACGCACTTGCAGACGCTGCAGCAGGTCATGCACGCCCGGGAGCACACGTTCAGCCGCGAGTGCAGCTTGCACCGATCCTTGCACGCGTCGCCGCACTCTGCAACAAAGCGGGCGGGGCAAACGCCTCACGTGAGGACATGACCCAAACAAAGCAAAATGCCCGGGAGGCGTCGTTTCTCACCTTTGGTGTCCTTGATTATGCGCGGGCCGGGCTGGGGCTCGACGGGCGCCGGCGCCGCCACCGGAGGCTTCGCGTAACCCAAGGCCGCTGCGGAGTCCACGATCTGCAGCTCCTCCGCGTCGGACGAGACCTGCAACGGGGGAAGAAGAAGGCCAGCGGTTCAGTTATCGGGGGCAAGGCGAGCGGTCGACCACCTGTTCGACAAAGCGCACACGCTGCTTACCCGGGTGCTGACGAGGAGGGCAGTGGCGAAGAGGAAGACGGCGAGCTTGAGAGCCATGGCGGAGGAGGGGAGTGAAGAGCAGAGGAGGTAGAGGTGGGGGGGTTTTATAGAAGGAGGAGGAGGAGCCAGGGGAGCATGGACCGGTGACCATTGTCGTGAAAGCAACAGGCTGGCGCAAGCGGAGGGCATGTGGTGCGGTGTGGCCATGGGGAGTTGCTCCCTCCCTCCGCTGCTGCGCCCGTCCCACTGATCTGAGGACTGCTGGCGCTGCTGCTGGCTTCCAGTGGGCTTGTCCCACTCTCTGTGGCATTACATCGAACAAAGTAAATGCGAGCGTGGCGCAGCTCGGATTCGGCCATGGACGGTGGGAGATCGGTCACCGTGGCCATGGCAGGCACATGGCGCCTCGTCCTTTGCTCGTAGCCAGTGATTACTGATTACTGATGGAGATAAAGAGAGAGAGAGTTGTTGGAATCGAGAGAGAGGGGAGGGATTAAGCTGCCCAGCTGCAACGCAAAGCATGGTTATATTAAATCATCTAAATCCTTCATATTAGCCAAAGAAAAAAACTTTACTAAGATTGGGGGAAAAATATTAGTTTGATGGGTAAATTATGGAGTTTGGGACCATCAAAATTTTATAATAAATGCAAAGCGCATGTAGGATGGAGACCTTTTGTTGGATACTTGGATTCCTTCGTTTATTTGGACTCTAGCTCTTTACTATGATGCCGCCTCATCTCCTTCTCTTCTGAAAAAAAAAACAAGCTTGAAGGGAAAACAAATAATTTACTGTATCACAACTAAATTAAGCATTTTTTTTCCTTGCTCTATGCTATATGTATTAAAAAAAAGGTTTGTCTTCAGAAAAAGCTAGAAAGATGTGGTTTTTTTTAGAATGAATTGTTCCTTTTGTTTGGCTTTATTTATTTATGTATTTTATAATGCTGATTTTTGCAGCGAAATGATTGTTATTTGGATGCACTGTAAGCCTATAACTCATGGCATACAGTTAATTTTTTTTTATTTAAAAATGGTGATCTGATCTCTGCTCCCTTAATTAATTAATTAATTAATTCATCGCTATATTAATAGAATGCTGCCGCAGGTGAATAGTTATTTGTTTTTTTCCTGTACATACCCTGCCGGGTTATATTCAATCCACTTGCTGTTATTTTTCTGTCCCTACTATTAGTTTAAGAATAATCACATCAATTTTTTATTTGTTTGCACGTAAAAAAATGATACACCACCCTCCACAATTTAACTTAATATAAATTATTTAATAATAGCAAAAGTAATTCTTAACTAAAGCATGCATTAAAAAATATATTATTACACTAATCATTTATTTCTTAAATAATTTTTAATTTTTATATTTATAAATGTTCTAAGATTTCTATTGTATTTAGGCATAGCTGACATCCTTCTTCTATTTACATGCCCTACTTGAATCTACAGTTATTAATTTCTGATTCAAAGCAAGTCATAGAATGAATGTAGTTCTAGACTTAACTGTAGAATCACATATCAAACTTGTTCAATTTTTCTTTGGCAATGTACTCATCAATATATTGTAAATTACACTGATTGTGATTTTTTTAGTTAGTATTATTGTCAGTCGGGGATGGTATTGTAATACTTCTCTACTCATCATTACTTTCTTCAACATTCAGCTGTTTGTTTGGGTAGAGTTAATAGTATGAACTTTTTATTTATTTATATCTAAAGTATATTTTGTAAGTTTTGATATTAAAAAATATATAGCTTTATATTTTTTAGACACCTCCTCCAATAGATGTGTTTATTAATAGTAGGGATGAGTGGATGGACACCAAATCCGGCCCTAATAAATCAACTTGTGCCTTGAAGAAAACACGAGAGCATGCACGGTGGAGCGAAACAAGGAGAGGAGGAAGAAGGAATGGGCATGGAAATGGAAACTTTGTGGATTGTGGGAGGAGTTCGGGGGACTGTGAACCCCGAGGATTTTGCTCGATCCACGACCCCCCTGGATTCTGGTTTGTTTCTTACGCCATTTTCACATACCGATGCATGCAGTGCAGTAAAAAAGTTGGAAGTATCAATAAAAAGGAAGCTCCTCCTCCTCCTCCATGGAGAAGCTTCCACCCTCATCACTCATCAGGTTCAAGAATTAATTATATTATGCCTTTCTCTCTTCTTTTTCTTTTTCCTTTTTTTCCCTCTTCACAATTTTTATCTCTCGATATAATCCATTAATAGGTTTTTTTTTATAATCTCTCAGAAATGGTTGATTATAAAATATTTAATGTAAGCATAAGAAAAATTAGCTTTTCATTTATTCTTGTGATACATGTTTCCCCCTGTGACATCAGGTTGGGGGAAAAAAATAGGGGGGTCAGTAGGAGACATGGGCCAGAGCTGGTCTTAATTCTAAATCTGAGATCTGCACAGTGAGGCCCAAACATTTAAGTGCGAGCCATTGATTACTCCCTTGTTTCATTTGCTGGCCTGGAGATTGAACCTTTTTTTACACTTTTTAATAAATTAAGCCATTTTTAATCTTATTTGATTGTAAGTAAATAAAATCTTAAAAATTCACCTAAATTATTACTAATATTTTAATATGACCGATGCATTAATTTCTTTAATATTATGTTTTAAAAAAATTAATATCACACTGTAAAATTATTTTTAGTTCAGATTTTTTATAAAAAAATGTTATATAAAGTTTTGCAAATGATAAAAAAAGGTCTTCTTTGTCGGTGCATGAAACACTTGTTAATTAATTAGGCTACTACTGGTGGGCATGAAGAGGTCGCCTTGGCATCTTTGGATTCCCCTGCAAGTTCGCAACAAAGTATGTGTAGGTTTCAGTGAAAGACTTTTCAAAGTGGCCTCGTGTAATCAACAAAAGCTGCATCCCTCCCCCCTCCTCCTTCCCAGGGGCTTCATTCAAAGCTTTACTTGATGCGACTTCATCAGCCAAAAGCTCAGTTATCAGGATCATACATCACACTTTTTTAGCTTTTTAAGCTTTTTTGTTTGTCTGTTTAATAGTACAAATATTTCTAATTTCATTTTATGAGTTCTCATAAGTTCACGCGGATCACTAAAGATGTTTTTTTTCTTCTTCTCGCTTTTTTTGTTTTTTAAAATAAAATTATTGAACAAGTGAACTCATTGGAACAGCTCAGTTTGTCAGCTGTGCAACTAAAAATGGAACTTTTTCAGTCTAAAAGTAGATGTGATTGCCGTTTTACACTTCTCCATGCCATTTGCCATGCATTCAATGTACTCGATAGATAGAGGAAGGCATAAAAGTTGTGACAGATGGCCTGCTGAACTCAGAACTCAACAACCCTCCCCAAAAGAGATGAATCAATTTTGTTGGCCTTGGCATGCGCAGAGCACAAAACTATTGAACAAACTTGATGGCTATGTTTTCATGAAAAAAAATTTAAAACACATTCAGTGACTGCCAGCTCTTTTCCAAGCAACACAAAATGCCCTCACAAGTATGCAGCAGAGAAATCTTCGCACATTAACATTTCTTGCATTCACCTGCTTCTCACCATACTGTTGTAGCAGAAACATGTTAACAAAAACGCCTAATAGCACTAGAAGACTTTCTACCAATAAGCTCAAACTTTCTTCATCTGTCTCTACAGTGCTATGCTGAAATAGATAAGCATTACGACATAAATAAAAGCTTAGTGCATCAGGTCCGTGACAGTGACCTTCGCTCACCGCAGAGCATATGATACCAGCAGAGCATGCTCCTGAAATGGTTGCCTTGTAACTGTTAACATGTCAAAAAATGGGCTTTGCTGCACTGTTCATACTCAACTCGGTACAGCTCATGCAAATGTAACCTAGGTTTTCGAACTAATAAGTGGAAGCAGAATAGAAGTGTTCCTCAAGCTGTATGCAGCCAGAAAAGTCTCGGAAAACTTTTCAGGATGGAGTTCTGTTGAACCTGACTCTGGAAAAGCATACTGAAAAATAACTGACTCTAGAAAGCGTTCTTTTATCATAAGAAAAAAAATTATGGCACTCAGCATGCTGAATGTTAAGATATTGAACGTGAATGATGCTCATCCAGATAGATGCTGTATATGAATATATAATTCATACAAATGAATTCCAAAATTTCCAAACTAACAAATAAAGGCAGCACTAAACTATTCCTCCTCAGGCTTTATGCGCCTGAATATGGCCTGAAAAGTTTGACCACCATTTCTAGCGACCTTCTGACCTTCTTCAGTTGCTGATGTTAACAACTTAACAACTGGATCTACTTCAAGCTCTTTATCAGGGACAGGTTCAAATAAAGGGTGATCCTCCAAACAACTTCGCATCCATTCCCCAAGTTCCTCTACATCCGTAATGGTGTATATAATACCCCCCACTGCAAGTGTATAGGCATATTCGTCAAGCAGTTGAAGGCTGATCACTCTTCGTCGATGGTTTTTTTCTTTAAAATGTGGATCTGGAAACAGAAAGAACATTTTTGACAGCTGTGCCTTCCCAAAATAGTTAGGTAAGTATTTCATTGAATTGGTCCGAACTACAGAAATATTCTCATATTGTCCTTGGTTTGAAGCTCTCAGTGCCAGTATTCGCTCTTTCACATATTCAGCTACCTGTATAATAAAACATCAATACTTACTCACAACCCACCACCTAAATTGAGTATACATACAGAAAGAAGAAAACTTCCTACCTTATCTCTGAGCTCCATTCCTAGCATTAGAGAATCTGGAAAGAGAGGCGAGAGGCTGACAAGCAATCCACCAAAGCCACAACCGATATCAGCAAACCTAACTTTGGGAGGAGGTGCACTGCCATTTTTGTCATCTTCTCCACCAGATAGAAAAAAGTAAGGGTAATGATGTGAGTAATCAAACTCGGCAGGACTTATGGGTATTGGAAAGTGCGAGTCGCTAAGAGGATTGCTGTGTGCTCGTGCTCGATAGAACCGCTTTCTGGGTAGGCGGCCAGATTGGCTCTTTCCTTGAGCTCTAGTATTATCCGACATTGAGCTGTTGTTCTGTAACAAGTTGTGAGCTGTTGTCAAATCGATTCCAATCTATGGTTCCAGGGCACCCCTCAATACTCAACCGAGCAGTCAATAGAGATTTGAGTTAATTAGTATGATCCACACGTGGCCTGATAAAATGAGAACATGTTAGTTAAGAGTCTGAAAGGAAATCAGTAACCGGACATATCATCCATATGTCCAAAGCAAGATACATAGGACGTGAAGAATTACAGTGAACAAAATACAGACTGTACATGCCATCACAGATTTTTAAAGCACAAGAAAACGAGGCTTAGGAAAAAAATATCGAGAAAATCACGACAAGAAAGAGCACAAAGCAGACAATTTCTACCTTTTTCGACAAATATAGCAGAGAAATATTCATTCACGCAATGACAAACTGAGAAATACCAACGTACCTGAACCGATAGTGAATTCTTGGAGAATAAACAGGTAACAATTTTTTTAGGTTGCTTTAATCAGAAAAAAGCAATATAAGTATGACCAGAAATATGAGATAAAAAAATTCCCCAAACAGTCTTTTTAAAAAAATATATATCATGCACCAACGAAACTGAACCAAGTCCACGAAAGGGTGATCTGCAAAACTCTTCCTTTCAACTGATAGAGAACCCCATTTCACAAACTCACTATAGTCCAACTAAATACCTAGGCACTAGAATCCATCCCAAACTGGATTCAGGCACCTACTTTTCTACCATATTCTTCACAATCAATCAGTTTAAAAATGTCTAACGATCAAACATTCAAAAAGCATAAAAAATTGCAAAAATATCACCGTTACTGACTAGTTACATTTATATCACCACACAATTACACCAGATAAAAAGGTAAAACACAATTTTCATGCCAACAACATCGTCTTTGCATATCATAACTCTAAACCGCAAGCAAATCATTAAAAAAAACTAAAACTCAGGGCATAATGCACAACCCAGAGGAAAATGTAGTCAAATTCACGGAGGCAGAGAGGCTAGTCTTACTGGAATTTTGCAGTGGAGCGCAAATTTACCTCTGATCCTCCAATTCGGATAAGGAGTGAGAGAGGAGGCCGGGCGCGACGGCGAAGGACTTCGACTTGGTGCCCGTCAAGAGGCAGCAGCTACGGCGGCGAGCAGGGCGGAGGCGCACGAGCGTTCGTTGGCGAGTCGAGAACAGCGGTTGGAGTTAGGGTTTGCGCGTGCCGGGTGAATGAAACCGAATAAAAACCCAATTCGTGGGTGATGAACCCGGTCCGAAGCACCTCAGCCATTCCCGACCGGCCTCGAACCCGAGCACGTATTGCACGTCGAGCGAATATAATTAAATTCATCAGTTAATTAATTTCTAAGAAAAATATTATGTATATAGTTTTATCACTGGTTTAACTTTTATAATATTTTAAATTTAAAATTCACTTATTTTTTTAGAAAAATCATTCTAATTTATTTAAGCTCAACCTGTATAAATTATATTAAAAAAATAAAATAATTTTGCATGCTCATAAAATTACTATGATATTTTAAAATAAAAAATTATTTTATTATATTTAGTTTAAAGTGATGCTATTATGATCTACTAGATCGTATAGTAATATATTTTTTATTAATATATTTACTATCTGTATAACTTATAATTTATAATATAATAGTGATAATATCTTTTGTATAAAATTGAGTTGAAGATTATTAAAATTTTATAAATAATGATAATAAAATAAATTTTATGTATTATATATTATTATTGTTGAATGAAATAATATATGCTTCTTATTGTTAATAGAAAATGTAAAATAATATAAGATTCCTACAATGAAAATAGAATATCTATTTCAAGAAAAATAATAGCATTAAAAAAATCCTAGTAATAATTATTTGCCATGGGTGAAGTGAAGAGTGAACGGAGGGCAACACAGCAAGTGTGTCTGGAATCTCATAATTCTGAAAGCATCTGAGCAAGACGATATAAAAGCTAAATCCTAATGAGGGGGCAGAGTGCTTCACTTGCTTGCCACAGCAGCAGGTCTACTACATCAAAGCTGGCTTTGGCCCCTTATACTTTGTCCACATTTCAATTATTATTATTATCATCATCGTCATTACTGGTAAAATAAAATTTACCCCACTTAATTGAATTGGAGGGGGAGGAGAGGGAAGCGCAGCAGCAGCAGCAGAACTCAGGCATACAATAAATATTAACTCACCCAGCCATTAATCAACAGCATAACTAGTTAGCCTTCCTCTCTCGTTTATTTACTCATTTTTTAACGGCAAGCAAAGAGGCAAAACCAAGGAGCAGGCAAGGAGGAGGAAGAAGGGGGGGTGTGAGAAGAGAAGCAGGCAGGCGGGCATTTATTCCTGTGATGAACTGTGAGCTGATTTCCAGCTCCAAAGACTGAGCCTTTCTCTTTCTTTCTTACTTTCTTTTCTTTTCTCTGCTTGCAAACCTAGAAATAAGGCTCATAAGACTGACACAGCCTCCTAACTCCCAAGCCAATTCCATAATGCCTAGGTATCTGTCAGTTTGACCATGGTCAGCACTGCACTCCATTAACCCACCCTCCCCCCTCCTATTTTTAACTGCGGCTGGAATCTTCCAGCTGCATGCCCTCCACCATGCCCGCCCCTGTGCCGATTATTCAATGCCCTACAGTGAGCTGATGAAAGCCAATGAGAGAGAGCCTCCACCTAAACGTCAAGATGCACGTAATACTTTACACCACCATAATTTTGGGTTCCAACTAATTTTCAAAGCACCAGAGACAAAGCCGAGGAGGGGGAGAAGGTTAATTAACTACTAGTTAATTCAGTTGAGAGAAAGCCCCACAAGTTCTTTATTTTTTCCTTTTCTTTTGGCATGCATCTCCTGTTAAATATAAATAGCTTCCTGCAAGAAGACAAAGGCGGCAAATGGATACAAGCACCACAAAATCAGTAAACTAAGTTAAAAACCACATTGTAAAGCGCGGTGTTGCCATTAAAATTAAGCAGTGCGCAGCACCTGCTCATGGAGCCGGTTTGACCGTGCTTGGATTCGAAAACTTAATAACCGCGCACTCTGGATTAAGACTCGGAGGGAAGGAAGGAAGGAGCAGATGCAGCCACGTACAAGGAGCGAATAATAAATGGAGTAGGCTGGGGAAGCAATAAATGGGATGGAGGTGTAGCAGCAGTCTGCCGCTAGATGGAATCGATCAAAGCTGTGGATTCCAAGTTGTTCTGACACCATTAAATGCACAACTTGGAAAGATTAGCAGGATGGTCGAGGAGGAGGCGGAACTCTAAGAGTCCCCCAAAACCAACGAGGAGGAGGAGGAGCTCCTTCTTAATGATTAATTACCAAGCTGGCATCTGCACAATGCAAAATACATGTGTGTCAGTCAAAACTGAACACTGATGAAACAAGTATCCCTTATACTCCACCCAACTGAAGTGGATTATAGCACTGCAGCAACGAACGACGTGACGAGTTTTAGAAACTAGAAAGTTAAGAACGACCGAGAGTGCTATTTGTTTATTTAGATGGAGGAGGAGATGAGGAAGTGGGAGGTGAAGGATGGATTGGAGTAGTTGGTCGCACGCCCTTACTTGATGTGATGTGATGTGCAGAAAAAGGGATGGATGATCGAAGAGGTTTGAGGGTGTTCATTTGATGGTTAAGTTGACTCGAGAAGGTTTTATTAATGATTAGGGTGATAGAATAAGGAGAATGATATGATTATGACCTTAAATAATGAGATTATGCTTCTCTTGGGTAGTTGGTTTGGACTGAAATGGTCCAGTTCAGTCAGTCTACCTATGTGTGTCAGGTATTTAGTTAAGGGATGTACTAGATAATCCGGTGGATATACCCATTAAATTGTAATAAGTCCTCAAAGTTTAGAGAGAAAAATATAATATATTTTAACCTTAAATACCTCTCCATAATCCAGTGATACAATCTCTCATTCATGACTAGAAAGGAAGGATTGTGACATTGGAGCTCATCAATAAGGGCAATAAGGTAGGTGATGTCAATGCTTAATAATAAAAAAAGCCTATAAATATTTTTATTGATTATTTTATTTTATTCTTTAAGTATAAAAATACAAATAGGTATTTATACTGTAATAATAATAATAATAACTCCATCAGCATGTTTTAATGGATAATGAATACATGCTTAGCTTATTATATTTGTTGAGTTAGTAATTTTTTTATTAAAAAATGTTGATTCAAATTTACACGAGTAATTGTAATTTAGGCTAAGTTTAACTACCAAACCGCTTGATACAGCAAGAAACAAGACATGCATTGCCTTATCTGCAAAAAAATGATGAATCAAATCCATTAACTAAGGGAAAACCAAAACTGATTGAGCAAATCTGTCAACGGAAGAGCATGATCTAGTGAGAGAGAAGAACATAAACTCTGGCAGACCCCAAGTCAAAAGATTTATCCAAATCTGGTAAATCCCAAGAGTCGTTCCCTTCATTCCCCCTCTACAAGAAGGAAACACTTAAAAACAATACAGAGGAGAGGATGGGGGAATGAGAAGGTATTAATATAAAAAGCAGTAGAAAACAAAACAAAAACACACACCCCACCCCCTTCCCCTTCCCCTTCCTTCCTTTCCCCCACTGCTTCTCCATTTTATATATCAACAACAACCAAAACCAAAACCAAGACCTCACTCGGTCTCCACCATTCCATTCTCCTCATCCTCCTCCTTCCCCGGCTCTCTCTTCCTCATCCCCTTCTGCATCGATCGTCTCTTCTTCTTCTTCTTCTTCTTCTTCTTCTTCTACTTCTACTTCCCTTTCTTTCTCCTTTTCTTAGATTTTTTCCTTGTGTTTCTGTATACTGTTGATATATATATATATTACAGTTGAGGGGTTTTTGGTGATCCATGGAGATGGGGAAGCAATGAGGAGGGGATGCCGCTTACGCTGTCAGACCACCACGGGGCCGGCGCCGGGGCGGCGGCCGCCTGCTGCGACCTCCTGTGCGGCGAGGACGCCAGCGAGCTCGATTCGGGCGGGGGCGGAGCCGCGTCGCCGTGGCGGTGGGCGGCCGAGTTCCCGGACGACTCGGACGAGTCCATCGCCTGGTTCATCGAGGGTGCCGCCGACTACTCTCCCGGCCGCGACTATCCGGACCGCTTCCGCTCCGACTCGCCGGACTCGGTCGCTCGCCGGGACGCCGTCGCCTGGATCCTCAAGGTTCACCAGCCCCCTCCCTCTCTCCACCCACCCACCTCCTCCGTCCTCACCCTTACCCCTCCCCCCGCGCCGGCGCACGTTAGATCGACCCAGCAGCGATTCGCTTGGGTGCTCCTCCCGCGCCGGCGCACGTTAGATGGTTAAGCGGTGCTTGGCTACCGTGAGCCGGATCCGCTCGCTTCACTGCCCCCCTCTCTCCCAAGTGGTTTATTGGGGATTTTTTCCTTAAAAATATCTCTTTTTTTTTATCTTCCCTTTCAGGTTCATGCGTACTACCGATTCCGTCCGCTGACGGCGTACCTCGCCGTCAACTACATGGATCGCTTCCTCTCTTCTCATCGACTTCCGGTACATGAATCACTCCGTAAAGTTACCGTCAAGATTATATTTATACATATATATATACTTACGTTTTATTTGCTTACATTTTGTTTTTACTAAATCTCCTAAAAAACAAGTTTTTTTGTTCTTTCTTTTGTTTTCTTCTGCACCTCAAGGTTTAAGCAAAGAACCAAATCTTTTTAAGGTAAACTAAGTTATTTTCAATAGATCAGGTGAGAATGTTTTTTCCTTTTTCTTTTCTGCAGTGGATCGGAATGCTTGAGGATCACCTACCTCAACAGATTTTCAACTATAAAAACATAAGTAAAGATTAAATCCAAAGAGATTCCTACATATATATATAGAAGGTTTTGCTAAAGACATCTGATGAATAAGTAAAGTTTTTGCTAAAGATAAGCAAGGTTTGGGATCAAAACCCTCTTTCAAAATATTCACATATGTGTAAGGCTATAAGTACATATATAGATATGAAAGATTCTAAGACTTCTACTTTGACGAGTATACTTGATTTACCTCCTTCAAGGTTCCTTTGTGTGAGACATGAAAAGTTACTTTTGGCTTCAGGAACTTGACGATGCAGACTGATGAATAAAATGAAAAAGTAAAGATAAATGAAGACTCTTTTTTGGTTGCTTGCTAAATCTGAGGACGATCACGATAAACGCTTTTACTATTGATTTTTATTTTGAATGTGTTGTAAATCTCGTAAATAACTCTTTTAATAACACATGCAGCAAAATGAATGGGCATTGCAACTTTTGTCAGTGGCATGCATCTCCCTTGCTGCAAAGATGGAGGAGACACTGCTCCCGTCCCTGTTGGACTTGCAGGTATGATCAAACTCTCAGCTACTTCATCACCAACCAGTTCTGCTCTTCATTCCAATGTCGGTATATATATACAGGTTCAGGGTGCAAAATTCATTTTCGAACCCCGCACGATCCTCCGAATGGAGCTCCTTGTGCTCACCTCACTGAACTGGAGGCTCCGATCGGTGACGCCTTTCACTTTCATCGATTTCTTTGTTCACAAGATCGACCCGGAAGGGAAGTACGCACACTACTTGGTCTCATGGGCCACAGAAATCACACTTGCAACGATGAAAGGTCATGATGTGGTTTTGATACTCATTACAGTATCAGTGATAAGGAAATGCATTGTTCTTGGTAATCTGAAATGCTTGGTATTAAACAGATGCAAGGTTCCTTAGTCACTGCCCTTCAGCACTTGCTGCAGCTGCCATCATATGCGCAACTGATGAGATCAAGGAACTGGCTTCTGTCAACCCCTCGGTGGCAGCATCTTGGTGCGTCGGACTGACAGAGGTGAGGATTCTTTTGAAGAAAAGAATCAGTCTTCAGGCAGTCTAACTCAGATTGTGTTGCATTGCATTTCTGATCTTTTCTGGCAGGAAGGAATCACCAGCTGCTACAAAACAATGCAGCAGGTGATCGTCGATTGCACGAGGAGGAAGCCTCTGATGATGCTTCCCCAGATCATAGTAGCCACCCCGATCGACTCAGGGGCGAGGGCTTCATCATCTTCTTCTTCTCCACCTAGCAAACGAAGGAAACTGAACCCCATTTCTCCGGGGGTGGAACAATGACAAGGAGTACTGGTTATAGGAAAAATCGAATAAGTTTCTTTCTTCCTTTTTCTTATTGGTTGCGGGTTTAGGGAAAAAAAAAAGGCCAGATGTTTCTATAATTAGCGGGTAATTTCTTTTTGGGTTTTGCAGATTCCTCAGTATTTTTCAGGAGGATTTGGGGGGGAGGGGTGTTTAGCCAAGCAATTTGGATGCTGGCTTAACTTGGCTGCCTGTGGGAGGCGATTAATTATTTTTCCTTTTTCTTTTCTCTTTTTGTTCTTGAGGTTCTTTCATTTGTGGGGCTTTGCTATTTATGTAGGATATGATGGCAAAATCCTGCAGATCCTCAATGGAGGAGGATCTGCCATTGTTCTACAGTGGTCAAGAAAAAAGAAACTTGGAGTTTGTGGGGGATATTGAAATGATCAAAGGCAGCATTCATTGCTCAATAAATCACAGCCATGGTAGAAAGAAAAAAAAAGTCATATGGCCTTTAAGGACAGACACTACTACTAACTTGTAGATTCTGAACAACATCAGATTGCTGCTCAGTTATGGCTGTGATTGCTGATCAACATCCTCATCAGTCTCACCGGGTATGTCTTGCAAGTGGAGATTTTGTTAAAAGTCTGTTCTTTTTTTTCCTCTCTTTATTTTTGTATTTTTTGGTTTAATATTTATTTACCGTGTGATTGTGAGGATCTTGCATGGGTTGTTTGAAACATGCAAGCCATCCAACTTCAGGCTGCTGCAGCCTCTGGCTGAGGCTTTCAGTTTTTTCTCTGTATAAAGGTCTTTGGAGGGGGCCTTTTGAATGTTGTGTTATTCCAAGTCAATAAAACAAGAAGATGCCTCTCTTTTGGAGTTCACTTTCCTACCAAGTGCAAAATTAACTCTGTATCATTGTTCTGGAAGCAGTCAATTGGGACAGTCATGCAGTCTTGTTGACAGACTTGTATACTTCTTCTGCTGATGACTAGTATTTGCTTCTGCAGAGGCAAGTGATGTTTGATGGAGTAAAATCCAAAAACTCTGTCAGAAGACAACAATGGTGGAAATAAATCTTTAGGACATCAAATTGATAAATCTTGCTATTTCTCACACTTTCAAAAGATTACCTTAATTTCTCTGTCAACTTAGTGAAGGCAATCTGACAATGTTTGGAGGTGTGAGAAAAGTGCTACATAGCTTAGCTTGTGTAGATCTCCACTTGGTGGGAGTCTGAGCTCAGTTGGGTGACAACTTTCATCCATTTGCTTGTCTGTAGATTCATAAGCGAAGGAGAAATTGAGACAATGTCTCCTTCCAGCATGCGGTGCCATTAATCCAAGAGTCAAAACAAGCTCAGTGAGTGAGGAGCAGTTGTCACAATCTGCCCCTACTTCTACTTTTTTTTCATTTAAGTGACATGACATAATAATTTTCCACCATTTGACAAGTGATAGCAACATCTTCTTTTGTCAGCTTAATTACTTTTTATAAAAAACAAACAAACAATATAATTGTCAAATAATGGGCGTGTTTGAGCATAAAGAATCTATTAGGATATTCTTATTGGCCCGCAAAGAGATTCCTAAATTGTTTATATATCATTAAACATTTCTTCACACTAGTTAGATTGAACTAATTTTATTTAAACTATTTATTCGTTTTCAATTTTTTTTTTAAAATATCCTGCAAATTATGTGCTAATAGTTTTTTTATTGTTGACTTTCACTTTATTTTTTCCAATCATAAACAAGGGGAAAAACTGTTTTTTTTAATAGAAGTGGAACTCATATCTGTACTTTCCAAAAATTGACGGGCCAATTTTAAGAAGCTGAGTCATTTCTCAGAGAAATAAATGCCCAATTATTTTCCCTTTTAATACTCTAAGAGACTTTTTTTTCTTCTACTTTTCAATTTATTATATCTACTACTTTCCACGCATCGAAACACCTGTCAATTTCATCACGTTTATTTTAATTTTCAGATCCAAAAGAAATCTCCCTAATCCTTTTGTCCTCGTCTCTCTATTTTACTCACTAACCCTTTTTTTTAGGAGCAAGCTTGTAGAAGTAGATCGAAACGTCGTCCTCCTCCTCCTCCCAATTTAAAGGCATCAGCAGTGTTGCATTTGTCCATATATACGTGGAGTTGCATGAGCGTAAGAAAACATTCTAAATTTAGCAGCAATTAATCAATCATCCTTCTTTTTCTTCTTCTTTTCACTTTCAGCAGCAGATAGATGCGTACAGGGAGAATCTTCGCATGTAAAAAAGCTCTCGCGGATCTGCGTTGCAGTGGCCGATCATAATGACCTCCGACCCAGTTAGCGGGTGGCGGCTTCTTCTTTCGCCGGCCGCATCCGGCTGCTGCCAATTCAATCATCAGCCCCGTCCGTCGTCATGGCCGTCGTCTTCTCGACTGGTGCACGAAGTAGACGGACGGACTCACGCAGCCCAGTCGCAGAACAAACGGACGTCTCCAAAAGCACTTTATACTTTAAGGCTCAGAGCGAGCCGCGCGCAGACCACCACCACCAGCAGCAGCAGCTCCTGCAGCCTTTTAATTACTTCTTTCCTTGGCCTCCTCCTCCTTCTTCGACACATCACTGCGAGAGAGAGAGAGAGAGAAGAGAAAACAAAGTAATTGAATAATGGAATCTCGATGTGTCCAAAGCGAAAGAGCTCGGCGAGGACGACGACGAAGAAGAAGCTCTCGGCGATGTGTTAGTCGTTGTAGTTGTTGGTTTGTTTGGTGGGGGACAAAGCGCAAAGAGTTTGCCGCTGGCGGCAGGGAATGATATTGGCGGCTTAATTAAATTTGTATGTATCTAACGAACTTGCCTTGTGATTTTAATCTTATTCCATCGATTAACTCAAACTTCGTTGATTCCTTGAGCACCCTAAGACGCACTGCTATCTCTCTTTTTTTTTAAAGGACTTTTAGTTTTAGAAATGGGATTATGCATAAGATTAAAGCAAAAAATCTGTGTGTGCGTGCGTTTTATTTTTTGTTTTTGAGAAAAGGAAGTTTCCATAAAACCAGAATGGTGCATGTGCTGCAGTCCCAAACTTGCACGCACCATCAGACTATGTTCAAAGAGAAGATTCAAAAGAAGCAGAATCCAATACAAGCACACAAGCTTTTGTATTCCCCACTGGCTCATGTGCAGACCCAGAGGCTGTCTTTCTCATCATCCACCATTTTCCTCCCACTCCCACTCTCTTTTTTACAGGAGAGGAATCCTATGAATAAACCCAAAAGCCTATGACCCTTCTTCACCCCTCCCCCAACACTCAAAGAAGTAAAGGAGAGGGAGAGGGGGGAGGGTGGTAAGCTGAAAGCCATAAATATCCAGTCTTTATCAGATTTCTTTCTCAAAGAATGATGCTTGGCAAAGTTGGAGGAGGTGGCCACGAGCTGCTGATAAAGAGATGGAGAGCCTCCAGCTTTTGAACCTGGTTCCTTTGGGTTTCAAGTAACTCAACTCATGCTCCTCCTGTAGGACACTCGGTTGCATAGTGGAGTCAAAAGTTAGCATAATAACAGAATATATGGACATGGTGGTGTGGTGTTCTTTTTAGGATATTGGAAAGCAGCACCACTCTTGCATGCTTGGGGGGGGGAGGGGGTGGTGGTCTTGGTGTCTGCTCTTGGGGGCACTGTTCACCAAACAGGAATATATGACTTATCATTCCGTGATCACTTGACAGAGACCCAGAAGAAAAAGGCCTGACATAAGGGGTTGGGAAATTGGAACGCAGCACACTTGATGGCTTGGCATGTCCTGTTGAACCTTTGAAGTTCACTTGTTGAATGAGTTTGAACCCTGTGCTTAGCCATGAACCCGTGCAGCACAAAGAAAATGATGTTAGGAGTGGACCTGATAATGTCCTTCTCTAATGCCAAAGTCAGTGTAGGAACTTAAAAACTTTAATGTGAGATTGCAAGGATCCTCCGCAGGATCGAAGGAGTTACAGCAATATGTCTTAGACAGAATGTTTTGAAATAATAAAATCATCAGAGGAAACTTCAAAACAAATTCTTCAGTGGCATATTTTTGTTAACAGATGACCAAACGGAGGTATATATATGTGTTTATCTGCGATTGCTTTCCTCAGAACCTTATGGGGCTTAAATGAGCTGGAAAGATGTCAGATTATCCATAAATCCGTGCTTTAAAATTCTTCCACCTACTAGTCCATTAAGTGGATTGAGATAAAAAGTCCGCTACGTCAATCATCAGGAGCCACCACGACCTTGTAGTGAAACCCATGATCTTCCCTTTTATTCCACTTTTCTTCTTTTGTTTGCTGCCATCATTGTATGCAAATGCAAAAGAGACTTTGATGGCTGTGGGGAAGATGGAGGTCAGGAAAGTGGTCATGATACCACTATATACCCTCATAGTTGGAGAAGAAAGCACCTAAAGTGATTACTCTGGATATTTTTCCCAACATTACAGGGGTTTGCGTTTGGATATAAGAAAGAGGTGATTCAGAGGAGAATAATGCAAGAGGTACATTAGGGAAGCTCTAGCTAAATTTCATGCCACGATAGGTTGGTTGGGTTTGCAGACAACCAAGCCCATTTGTAGCATAAATAGTCTAAATTTAGTTGCTGGTCCTTTTGTTGGACATGCATTTCCAGCATCACTAGCAAAACAGCCTTAGTAAAACAAATTGAATGCTGCATATATCCTGTGACATACTCAAAATAAAATAGTCATTAGTCTTTTATGATCTTTTGAAGCAATTTTGATAGGGTTCAATATTTTTCTTCAAATAAAAAGGGCATTTGGGGTTGCAGATTTCTAATACTTGGGCACAGATGAAGATTTTGGCTTCCTTTCTTTTCTTGAAAAATGAAGGTTTCGGCTATTAGTTTAAAACTTAAGAATGGCTCCTATAAATACGCAGTAAATGTTTTACAATGAAATGTATATGACCTGGTAATTCCCATGCGCAGATAGAAGTAGCCTTGCCGAAGCCCCAGCCCAATCCCAAGCCTTGGTGGAATATCCATACGTCTGACCTTGTACTTCACAAAAGGAACCATATTGAAATATCGAATGTGAGGTACTGTAAGTTGAGAAGCCAAAAAATACAGATAACCTACAAGACTTGGTCCAGAAGCTACTGAACACCAGCACCTGTTCGACATGGAAGCCGGACTTAATAAACTGTGGGACTGCCAAAATAGCAGCACCTTTAGGACCTTAACTACAGATGAAGCATGGTACTCTATTCAGCATGTCACGCTCCGACCCGCAGGACGACACGTGGCAACCGCCGTATGGGCCCCACGACCCATATCAGACATAAATATGAATACCAAAAATATATACACTCACATTTCCAAATAACATCTTAGTACAGTCCCGACATATCCTAATACAAATCTAAAACCGACATACGAAAACTCGTAACAACAATCGTATATCTTCCGCGTCGAACCCTCCGTCAACGATCTCGTCTAGTGCGTCTGCACCTGCACACACATTGAACGTGGTGTGTTCAGCCTTGCGGCCTAGTGCAAAATTACGGCTCTACCGAATAAAGAAATCAAAGGCTATGAGGAATATTCTAGGATGTCTTTAGTTGTTAATCATCATTTCCATTTGATTGGATGTCACCTAAGTTATATCTAGTATTAATGTCAATACTACATATTATTTTATTAAAATATTACTTAAAATTCATATAATCACCCATTTATTTCTATTATTAATTCTTATCATAGATTAATAAATTAGAACATACATCATGATAATTATACCATTTATATTCTAATAAATCTTAATGTTTATAATATCAAACCCTCAAACCATCTCGATGAAAGTTCATTTAAAGATTTCAAAGTAATAATAACTATAATGTATACTTTGATAAGAAAGAGTATAAAAAAATATAAGTACAAAGACATGTTTAAAAAGATAATTTTTATTTTAAAAGTTGATTTTTTTTAATTTTTATTAACTATCTAGCTTATAGTAGAATCTTCAATAAAATAAGAGAGAATTTTTAGATAATCTAATTTTAGAAACAATATAAAATAAAAGTGAATTTGATTGGAGAGTTTTTTTTTTTGTTAGTATAGAGTGGAGAGAGATTTTATAAAAAATATTACATATTTTAAAAAATTTATATATTTTAATAAAATAAAAAGTAATTAATATTTTTTAAAGTTTAATAAGTAGGTTGGGATGATTTTTTTATAAAAAAAGGTAATTAGTGAGGAGTCAATGGTTATTTTTAGTTTAACTTTTTTAAAAAAGTTTAGTCTCATATTGCTTAGTTCTGAGAAACAAGAAGCATATATAAGCCAACACTTTCACAATTGCTGGTGTATTGGTATTAGTGGGGGCCATTGGCCTGAATTAGGCCAGACATGTGACCTGGCATGCCGTGCTGGGCTTGAGGAGATGTAACTCGGGCCGTGCCTGGCACGGCACGAGATGTAATCGTGTCGTGCCTCACTCGGCACGTTTGTGGGCGTGCCAAGGGGGGGCCGTGCTCGGGCCAGCACGAGCACGGCCCATTAGCATGCCTAAAAGCACCTGGGTTAGCGATCCATCGCATACCCACGATAGTCCTAATTAACACAATTATTTAAAATAAATTTAATTCATTTTCTCCTAAAGTAAATAAATTAGAAATTTATCAACCAATTAATTAAAATAATTATTACACCTAATTAATCTCAAAGCATACAAGTTTATGATTAATTCTACTTAATAAAATCTTAATTATTCATATTTTAAATTTTTTATCTATTAACTAACTAGAATGTTAAATTACCTTAATTAACTTAAATAAAATTTTATTCAATTTATACTCATTAAACTCATCCATAACTTGGCCCAAGTCACCCAAGGGCCCAATTAGAACCCATGAAAATTTTTATTATTTTATTATTATTATTAATTAATTAATTATTTATTTATTTTTCTGACCGGTCAACTGCCAATGGTTGACCCGGTCAATGCTGACTGGTTAACGGTTGACCCACACCCAACTGGTTCGGTTCAATCGAGTCAGCTCAATCCAGCTAAATCCGAGTCCGACTTGAGTCCGATTCAAGTTGATTTGATTCGACTCGGGTCCGGTTCAACCAACCCAATCTAATTGGGTTTGACTCGAACTCGAACTAATTTCAATTAGTTGATTCGGCTCACCCAACCCAACTCAATCTGAACTCAAACCCAACTTGATTCAACCCAACCGATTTAATTAAATTAACTCTAATTCATAGTTAACTTAACTAAAACTTGATTAATTTAAAGCTAAACATGATTAAATTAATCTAAGCATATCATAACTTAATTTATACTAATCCTACTTAATCATAGCAACCATGCTTAATTAATCTTAAGCATGATTAAGGGAAAGGGGCGAGATCGGCACCTTTCGCCGCGCCCTTCGCCGATCGCTTCGTTGATTCCTTCGCCGACGCCTTCGTCGGCCCTTCCGCCACCCGCACCCGAACGCAACACCGGCCAACGATCACGGCGTCCTCGTGCACGAGACACTGGGATCTGTTGTATCAGCTCCGGTCGTGAGAAACCCAACCATCGGAAGTTTCGAAGGTCGTCGGACCTTCCACGGACGGCGAGCACGATGGTCGTGCAAATCGGAGGTGGGAAGAGGTCGATAGCGGCGATTACTCACCTATGGACTCACAAATAGCAAGAGGAAGGGATCGGGTAGCGGAAAGGGGCGGAATGGTCAATTCCGCTGTCGTTGCTTCTCACGCGTTCCGCCTCGAGCGAACGGCCCGTCGCCGTCTTCTCGAGTCGATTTGGGTGGAACGGCAACTGCCAGGCACTCGTGGAGGTGGAACGAGGCGACGGAGTTGGACGCCGCAGTCGAACGGGGTCGAAGTGGAGACGGCGACCAACTGCGCCTCGCGGTGGAGATTTGGGAGCGAGGCAGCGTGCGAGCGAATGAGGGGAGCGGCTATGCCTCCTCCAGCGGTCCACCTCCCGACGAGGAGGACGAGAAGGGTCGACGACAACGGCAACCCACCGACGACGCCCTCGCCTGTCGTCGTTGCTGCGGAGATGGTGAAGAGGAGTCGCGCAGATTAGGGCGCTTCCCTTCGCCCTCTTCCGCCTGATTCTAAATGACGGGGTCGGTTCAGCCGACCCAGCCGTGTGGGTCGGTTCGGGTGAATCGGTCGACCAGACCGGTCTAACGGAACCGACCGGTCTGACATTTTTTTTAAAAAAATTTATTTTTAAAGGTGGGGGTTTACACATCATCATCATGTAACAAAGCAATAACCAACCTGAAGGCCAGGGATAGTGCTCCTCATTTATTAGATTGGCACAAGCGATACTCAAACTTAGTTTGGGCGATCGGATCTGGGCACAAAAGTTAACAAGATTATACTGAACAAGATTACCAACATCTTCTTGTCTACCCTTCTGCTAATTTTATTTAAGAGGAAAAAAAAGAGAGAAAAGGATGGCTACCAGGATAAGAATGGCCCAAATGCCATTTTGTTTGACCCAGCGGAATTGCTTTGGGTGGAGGCATGATGGCAATTTAATGGGTAAAAGACCAGGACCAATGTGAATGGATATGTTGGTTCTCAATCCATGAATTTTCTTCTGCTTTTTTGCCAAAAGCAAGTGGAGGAGATTTTTTTTTTTCCTTTTTTTTTTTCAAAATATGTCTATTGATTTATAATGCTAAAATTTTTGAACCCCTTGTTCTCTTAAAGCTTGCAGCACAACTTTGTGGAGACAAGTCCAACTGCTACAAACGACTTCCCAATCCATGTCGTGGCAGTCTTGCAGGATTGCGTTCATTCCTTATATAATCGGGCAATCGAACTGCACTAAGGCCTTTATAGTTGGTCATGTTTTGTCCCCGGTTGTTCATATTAACATTTGCATGTTTGTGATATTTTAACCAAAATTTAGTTGGTTGCCAAAGAACACAAGGATGGTAACAAGGCAAGCACATTTTTGGTCATCTATTTTAAGTCCTATGGCAAAATTTCACTGGTTTTTCTTGAGGTATAGAAACAATAATTGTATAGAGGTTCAACAATCTCACTTGGATAGTATGGATGATAGAAATGCTTAAACTTTCACTGATTGAAAGGCGGAATTATGCTGCATAGCAACTCCTGAGAGAAAGTATTAATAGTACTACTCTTTTGTATCTTCCTGAAAAACTAGATAACAATTACAACATGCCTTTTTCTACTGCATTCCTTTTTTCATAACGGAAACTCGAGTTCTATATCACAAACATATTTTACTTTGTTACCTATTCTTTTAGTGGTTTTAGAATATGCCGTCCTATTCTAGCTATTAAACTCCTTGTGGGTTACTGCTGTTCTTATTAGAGCCAAAATGGATTAAGACCTGATTGCTGATATGTCTCAACCAATGTCCACTGAGAGTGAGACTGAGACTTCCAAACTCTCCACAACAGCAATACCTACCATGACCGAGTCGACTTCTCCCTCAAAATTTTCCAGGCAACCCAATTAAGGTGACGCAACAGCCTCCACAATTTCCACATGATCAGTTGACCTAACTAAAGCCCGCACACCAATTTTTGATGCATCGACTCACTAAAACAGGGGCGGTGGTTGTTAACCCTACCCTTTTTTACTAAATACATAGTCATACACCTCCTCCTTCCTAAAATACCACTTGCTTCCCACATTCAAAAGGTGGTCGTCTCTCCTTCTTCCTCCATGGCTGCCTCCGTCATGGAGCACTGGTGCGTGATCCAGAAGAAGGTTGGGCCTCTGCTGGGTGTGGCGGTGTTCATCTCCACTCTCCTTGCCCTCCTCTTCTTCATGAGCTCCTCCGGTGGAGGTTCCCTCTTCAACCAGATCACTTCTTCTCTCATTTCTGCTCCCACCACCACCACCACTTCTACTATGATTGAGTTGGTGCAGACTCCTCCTGATTCTGAAACTGATGGCTCCAGTAGTAGTAGTGTTTCTGATAACAAGACGAGTCTCACTCCAGTGGCTCAAGGTTTTCATTCAAATGCTTGACCCACCAGTTCAGTTTTCTAATGCTATGATGAACAAAACACATCATTCATTTCTGAGCTCTGGTGCAGATGCTGGTCATGAGATCGAAAAGAAATGTGACATGTCGCAGGGGAAGTGGGTGAAGGATGCCCAGGGATCAACGTACACCAACTTGACATGCCCAACCATGGGGGATCTCAAGAACTGCGGCAAGTACGGCAAGGACCAGCGCTATGTATACTGGAGATGGCAGCCGGATGGCTGCGACTTGCCGAGGTTTGACCCTCGGGCGTTCCTCGACGTTGTGAGAGGGAAGAGAATGGCCATCATCGGCGACTCGCTCGCTCGCGATCACATCGAGTCCCTCCTCTGTTTGCTGTCTCAGGTATAATATTTACGACCCTCTGTTTTTTTGCCTTTATATTGTCCGAACAAAGTACGAGTTCATGCAAATCTGATCGCAGGCCGACGTCCCGACGAACACTTTCCGGGACCCGATCGACAGGTACGTCACCTGGCAATTCCCGGAGCACAACTTCACTCTCATGGTCATGTGGTCGGAGTACCTCGTCGAAGCCGCGCCCCGGCTCGTCAACGGGACGCCCTCCTACTCCTTCGACCTCCACCTGGACAGGGTGGATCGGCGCTGGGCGGACAAGCTCCCCAGCGTGGACTTCGCCGTCCTCTCCACCGGGAACTGGTTCTTCCGCCCCCTCCACCTCCACGAGGGCGGTCAGCTCGTCGGCTGCGTCAACTGCTGGGACCCCGACCTGCCCCACCTCAGCGTCGCTGACGCCATCCGGCGGGCCCTGCGGACGGCCCTCGGGTCCTTCAGCGCGTGCGCCGAGTGCGAGGGGACGGTGGCGCTGGTGAGGACCTTCACGCACTCCCACTTCGAGAACGGATCCTGGTTCAGCGGGGGGTACTGCAACAGGACGCGGCCATTGGAGGAGGGTGAGATAAGCTTGGGGGACGTGGCGTGGGAGATCAGGGGGGTGCAGGTGGAGGAGATTGGAAGAGTGAAGGGAGATGGGAAGGTGAGGTTTGGGGTGCTGGATGTGACGAAGGCGATGATGCTGCGGGCGGACGGGCATCCGGGGGAGCACTGGTCCAGGTTCGAGGGCAGGGTGAGCGACTGCTTGCACTGGTGCCTGCCGGGGCCGGTGGATTTGTGGAGTGCGCTCCTGCTGGCGACGCTTGGAAGAATTCTCGGAACAGTTGATCCTTGAATCCCCTGTTTCTTTTTAAGTTTATTGTCATCATTCTTGTTGTTCATATTCAGTGACTGTGAAAGTGATGCCCTGAGTTGACTTCAGAGGCTCATCGTTTTAATAGTCAAATCTCTTTTTCTAAGATCATCACTGCATTCCAGTTGCAAACAATCTTAAATTTTTCAGAGACTAGGAAGTTAGAATCTCAATGTAGGATAAATTTACAACTTGTAAATGTTTTATTGATTGATTCAATGATACATAATGACAAGAAAACTGTGGGTGCCAACTGCCAAGATACAAACCACTGCCAGTATATATATATATATATATATATATGTATACATATTTACATAACCTCTTTTGTTGGTTGTTGTTGTAGCAACTCAAACAATTGCTGAGTTATGTTACCCAAAAAAAGATCACTTCACAGCTGAATTCTTCGACACACACTTCATCAAGCTCTCATGTTGGTGCAGATAATGAGTTGCAGTTCCTTCACACACTCGGCCATGGACGGCCTCCCGCTGCTCTCCAAGCGAACGCAGCGCGAAGCAAGGTTCGCGAACATGCAGATGCTGTCCATGGTGTATGAGCTTTTCACCATGTCGGGATCGACCACTTTTCGCAACTTCTTTCGATCGTTTAGTAGGTTCCGAACCTGTAATATGTATGTTTCAGCAACAGTTCTTTACCGAAATGATTCTTTACATCTTGTCCTACAGCGCAATTAATAATTCTTGCACCTGTAAGAGAAGGTTTTGATCTGCAGGACCCTGGTTGAGCTCTACTGCTCTTCGGCCGGTCAACAGCTCGAGTAGAACGACTCCATAGGCGTAGACATCACTGTGTAGGGTGAGTTTTCCTGTCTGCAAAGGTGTCTCATCAGTTTTCTGCATTAAGATCTTTATCTGAAGCATGAGGAGAGTGCTGCTAGAAGTTATCTTGCAAGGTATTTTTGGATTAGGCTTGAGTCATAGATAAGATATCAAGATTGTAATAGGTCATGCAATCGCAAACAAGACCACAGGACAAAAATGTCTGGGGGAGGTCTTGAGGTCTTGATTGAGTAACTATACTTGTTCTAAAAAATCAGGTCATGAGGTTAGAGCACAGTTCATACTTCAACAAAGAAGTATGTTTCATCAAGAAGTCCACTGGAAGCAAATCCTTACCGATGCATACTCAGGATCGAAGTAGCCAAAGGTACCAAGGAGCTTTGTGGTTGCATATGCATCCTCACCATTTGGCATCAGCTTAGCGAGGCCAAAGTCAGAAATCTGAGGAGTTCAGACATCATCAGAGTCATGCCAAGAAAAATGCAGTAACAGAAGTACCAACAGGCACTAAATTTCTACATTTTACCTTGGCCTCAAAATATTCATTCAAGAGAATATTGGTAGATTTGAAATCCCTGTGTACAATAGGAATGCCAACAGCAGAACTGGAATGGAGGTATGCCAGAGCCCTTGCCGCTCCAAGTGCCACTTGCAGCCTCAGAGGCCAATCCATCTTTGCTTCTCTAATTCCTGCATTGGAAGTACCAAAAGCAGAGGAAATTTGATTAATATTTACAGAGGAGGAAAATAACAGTTCGCATTTAAAGGATTCAACCATTTAGGTAATCTTGGAGGTTGCCATTTGGCATGTACTCGTATACAAGAAATCTATCCTTTCCATCAGCACAGTAGCCGATCAGTGTTACCAAGTTTGGATGTTCCAATCTGCTCAAGATGTCGACTTCTACTCGGAATTCACGTTCCCCGTCAGCTTGTCTAAAGGGAGGTAAATCCATTTTCTTGATTGCAACGACCTTCAAAGTATTAGAAGTCGGATAAAAAAACTCATAAATCACAACAGTTTTTAAATCACATTCATGAGGCTCAATTTTTCTTTCATATCCAACAAATTTTCACTGCCCTTAAAAAGTTATATCATGACAAAGTTTGTTTTTTTTTTTCCTTTTCAAGGATATGTGAAGATAAGAGTTCTGAAGTTATTTCCTAACAAGAAAAGGTCTTTATCAACAAGTTGATACTTCATCAGATGCATTCATAATCTGTGTAGGAGCACCTAAATGAGCAGCTATGCAGTCTTTGGAAATAAAGGCATTACTCACAAACCTCTCCATTCTTTAATGTTCCCTTGTACACCCGGCCAAATCCTCCTTTTCCAAGCAAGTTTTCTTCATTGAATGAAGATGTTGCCTCCTCCATCTCCTTGAGAGTGAAAACAGATGAGCAGTTGCGCTTTGTATAAGATGGCTTTTGCCCTTTAAGCTGCCAATGATCAAGGGACTTATATATCCCTGTCAAGATATATGTTTACAGAAGAGAACAAAAATGAAAGGTTGATATCATTTGGCAAAGGATCGGTGTTCTTCATTATGAAAAAAAGAGCCAGAAGACCAATTGATAAATTCACATACATGGGTCAGTATGATCATGGGATTTGCTTCTCCTCCTCTTGCTCCATGCTGAAACAATTTTGAAAGGCATGTTGACCCCGCAAAGTCGCTGAATCAAAACACACAAAAGATCGATTTGCTTTAAGCAAAGAGAGAAGGAAGGAAATTCCCCAACCATCAGCTAAGAAAGCAGCAAAGCACATCATGCAAGCACAGAATCTTTTTCCCTTTAACACACTACAAGAAGACAAATTGAAGCAAGAATAACCCAAGAAAAGTTCAGAATATATACGTTTGAAAGAGAATCCAATATGATGCAGAAAAGCATCAATACAATGTCAAGAACAATAACAGCACACTCCAAAACCAGAACATGACAGGAACAAAAAGGCCAAACAACATCGATCTAGCTGGAACAACATAGAGAACAGCCCCATGCAAGGTAAAGAAGCAAAAAAAGGCAATGATAAAAACGAAGGCAAAATTATGCAAACACCTTTTGTGCAAGGCCCACGCACCTCAGATGGCAGAAGTCGCAGGAGGATGCATCAAACTTGTGGGAGAGAGATACAAAGCTGCAATTCCTTGAGGGGCCTGAAACACCAGGGAGGAGGAAAAGTTGATGCATACATATGGGTTGGCAAAGCTGACGCAGAGTGACACTGGGAAGGAAGGAAGAAAACGACGTGCATGGGGGTTAGGGAGGCTCACTTGGGAGTTAAGAATGAGAGGTTAAGTAATGGTGGGAGAGCAAACTACCCACCTAAAGTATACATGTCGAGCAAAAGGAGTAAAGGAAAGAGAAGAGAAAGGATGCGAGGAAAGCAAGGAGAGGACTTGTAGAATAAGCAAAGCAAAAGGAGGGAGGGATGAGCAGAGATTTCGCGAATGGGAGGAGAACTACTGGTCGGCGGGAACGAATGATGCCACCATTTGACTGTGGTGATGAAAATCTGGTGAGAGGAAGCTTTCAGTCACTCAACCTCCATTTTCTCACTCCCACCTAATCTAATCAATGTTTCTAAATGCTGATCCAAATTCATCAGCAATTTCAGCATTGATTCTGATGGATAATGCCGTCCATAGTTGAATATAGTTCATCAGATTCATCACAACTGATAAGTGTGCAGATATAGTGATTGATGTTAGATTGTGTGGGCTATTGAATTTAATACAAGGTCAACTATTAAACAAGCAATATGAGGAGGTAGTAGCATCCTACCATGTCAAAATAAAACATAATCTGTGGATGGTGGAGGTGGAAGGTCAACAACCAACACCAACTCTTTTTTTCTCTTCATCCTTTATGCATCTTTTTACCACATCATCAGTGAATCAATCATCCTTTTCTTTCCAAAAAAAAATTTATTATTTATTATTTATATATTATTTTCATACTATTTTACAAATTCACCCAATATTTATATTGAACTTGAAAAATATTAATTGATAATTTTTAGAATTCTTTACTTTTTAACGTATTTAATTCTTCATCTAACACGATAATTATTTTGATTTTGAAAACAAATATAAAAACTTGTTATTTTTCTCAAGAAAATTCGATAAGGGTCGGGTTTTGAAGGTATTCGGGTTAGCGGGTCGTGTCCTAGTGAGCTGGGCCCGTCGCGATGTCTAAAGTGGTGGCTCTCGGCCGCCTCCGCGGTGGACTCACCGTGGCCGCGGCTGCAGAGAGGAAAAGGGTATCAGATCGGTTCGGCGCTTGAACGGGGAAGATGAGTGCCGCCGACGTAGAGATGGAGGATCTCCTCGAGAGCAAGAAGCCGATCAAGAACCCTTTCGTCCCCATCGGTAAATTAATTTCCCTTCTTTTCCCGGGGCGAATCGATACTCTGGTCTTGAAGCTTTAGGTTGCTTGATTTGCCCGTGAAGTAAAAAAAAAACGATTTTTTTTTTCGATTTAGAGCGGATTGAAGAATCCGGAAGTGGGGAGTAGAAGAATCATGCACTATTTATGCTGTGAAAAAGTTAATTTCCCATATAATAGAATTATTTTGGGTATTTCTCTTCTATACATCCTCAAATGCCATTCACCTACGAGGTTTAGAGCAGACAACATTGGAATTCCTAAATGCCTCTTTCGGATTTGTTTTTCTCACGTTTGGCTCCTAGATTGCGAAGTTCTGGGCTTTCTAGGTCGGAGCATATTTTATTAAGTTTCAAACACAAAACACCCTGTTGAAATGATTTCATCTTCTCATTTGATTAAGAAACAAAAGACTTTAAATCCGTTTAGGTTAAAAAAATTCTACATTGCAGCCACGCCCATCGCTTTGGTAAAAATGCATGCAACCCTCTGATCCCGCAGAAGTTTATAGTTGTCGAAGCAATTACAAAACGACTAACGGAATTGTTTCATATAGAGATACACTAGGAATCATATGAAAGAATTATTTTAAAATTTCATAATTAACTGAAAAAATGTCCTTTTTTGCTCAATTGTTCTCATTCACATTATTCTATCTACGAGGAACTTTTTAGTACTTTCACAAGAAATTCAACTGGTGGAACAGTTTTCGTATAGAATAATTGAAAAAAAAAATTGTTTTAGTTGATTATGGCAGTACGAATGAGCATTCTCCACCTTGAAGAGACTTATGGATTGTTCATTCACTTTGAGTTATTCTGTGCATTATGGTTTTGATGCATATATTGTCCTCTCTTATGTTTGTTCTTTTCAACTTTGTTTTTAGACATCCCTTTGGATGATATCGTTTCAGATTGGTGAAATGATTGCAATGTTGCCTTTTGAAAAAGATAATGTTTTAAACATTCATTTATGTTGATTGACCTAGTTATCATGTCTATGATCAACTTTTAGCTGAGGGGACTCACAAATGGACATTTACTAAACTCTATCTATCAAAACAACAATAAGAACAAGCTAAGTCCCAAATGTTTGGCGTCAGCTACATACATATTTATGTGGATACTCTTTGCACAGTGATTAATGAGAAAGATAACTTCTCAATGTATGCACATTGGTGTATATATGAGTATTATCCGAAACATATTTATGTGTATACTCTTTATACAGTGATTGCTGGGAAAGATATCTTCTCAACGTACACAAATTGGTGTATCTGTGAGTATTATGCGATACAGAGTCTAATGAGAGAGGATAAGTAATAAGCTATAAAGATTCTAATTTACTGGTTTTGTGTGAGTTCCTGGATGCATCTAATCAAAACAAAGTCGACACAAAACAAAACTAACTGGTCATCATTTGTGACATACTACCATTATTTACCACTTCTTTTGCTATTATGTGGCTGATTCAAAAGAGTGTCTCGATTGACAAGTGACTGCCTGTTGAATGTTACGGTAATTGTGTAAATTTGACATTTTAATACTACAAGAATCTTAAATGTCGTTTATTAGCATTTGTCAAAAATTTAGTGGACATTATCGATATGTGGTATTCCATTACTTATATTGAGCTCTTGGTTATTAGAGTTTTTTTTTTCCACAAAGAGTATGGGTATGAAATATAACATAGCATTATTATGATTCCATATTTCTTTTGGACTCGGTCACCTAGCAATCCTACTTGGAAATTTTTATTATGTTGAAATCAAGTGAGAATTATTGGCTATTTCCTGAATTTCTTCTGCACGCTTGATCATAATGTTTACCTAAACAGTCAAATATCTCAATTTAGTAACTTATATGGTATTTCTTTTTCACACTTCTAGATCGGGATTTGCATTATTTGGCCAATTCTATACCATGGTACCTGCTTGATCTGTTGGTTCCATCTCGTTACATATTAAGCTGCAAGGATTTGGAAGTTTTGGAACTTACCTTTCCTCTAGAAGTATAGCTGTTCCTAGTTACCTGTTGAAATTTGAGGCTTTTGCGATGTGGCTATTACCTTTCATCTCTTGGTCCCATCTATGAATCCCCTATCTTAGGCACTGTAGAAGTAGAGCTGTTCCTAGTTACACTTTCATCAAAACTTTAACAGCATTGCTCTGTTATTTCTTAATATTTAAATTGATTTGGCACAATTCTCAGGCGCACTTATCACTGCTGGTGTACTTACGGCGGGTATCATAAGCTTCAAGCGAGGAAATTCTCAGCTGGGTCAGAAGTTGATGAGGGCTCGTGTGGTCGTACAAGGTGCAACAGTTGCAGTGATGCTTGGCAGTGCTTACTACTATGGTGAGGATTTTCATCTTTTCAAGAAAAAAAATTAGATGATTTGATGATAGCATGCATGCGGTCATCTCTCTCTGTATCGATCTGGATCTGGGATTCTGTAGCCCGATGGCTACATTTTCTTTCACTAGCAAGAATACTTGTTCCAGACAAACAATTTTAGAATATAGTGGCAATGAGAATAATGTGATACAGGTGACATGTGGACAGGGGCTGTAGCAAAGACTCTAATCATTGAGATTAAAAAGCACAGCCTTTCCATGAGCTAAAAGATCATGTTCTTTGACAATCACAGATTCAAAAATCTATCAATGTAACAGTCTATGTTCCATTTTTTAAAAATGTTTATATTGTGAAACTTGCTTGAGGAGCAGAGATGAAGTTTTTTGCTCTTATGTTATCGCAGTCAGTTTCATGTGTTCGAATTAAAATGAATGCTGTGGACTTTGAATAAGATGAATAAATCTAATATGAATTATTCTTTCATACATTTTTCACATAATACTAATCATGTTAGACCACTTAGTATGAGATAAAGATAACAGGTGAGCATTCATACTAAATTCATTCATTCTGCCAGTAGTTCTCGTACTCACACCTCTTCTAACATCTTAGTAGATAAGTATGGATATTTCCAAATTTTCAATTCTTTACTGATTATTAGCAGTAGTAATAGTAATAGTAATAATAGAATTAAGGGCAGATTCTTCCAGTTCAAGTAGGTACCTGAAGTGAGGAACAATTTGAAGTGACACTTTCGATATATATTTGTGTTTTTTGTTTTTGTTCTATTTTGTGGCCAAAAGCAAGTGCCCAAAAGGATGGTGTCATTTTCCATCCGGCTTCCATTAGAACAGCGGAGGTCAAAATTGCTGCAGAGAGGTCTTGTGGAGGGGTCATAATAAATGGAACCCAGTTTGGCTAAAACCACTGCTGCTGCTGCTGCTGCTGCTGCTGCGTTAATCACATGGAGCTCCTCAAGGCCATCACATGCTTTTTGCGCGTCTCACGTTTCTTTCACCGAGCTACTGCTACTCGATTTGGACCTTCCAATTAGAAGTCATTGCTCAATCATTCCTTGCTCAATACCACCACCGTCAACGGACAGCCATAATAAAAATTAAAATAAAAAAAGGACACGGGAGATATATAAATACTTTTACCTGATAAAATTGTAGGAGGTCTCCTTTTTTAATCATTTTTTAACATTAAAAATAATATCTGCAAATTTTAATTTTTTTACTTATTAACAAAACCTCATAACAAATATAATATATATATATATATATTAAGAAAGGAGTTTATCGGTGTATTTATTTATTTATTTATATATATGCGTTCTAATTTTATTATAAATAAAAGTTACATTATCTCTTTTCCTTTTTCTATCTTCACGGTTATTATTATTATTATTCCGGTTACTTTGGCTTTACCCCCACACCACAAAAAGACAAGCATTGTGAAATGTGAGAGCGTTGAAGTGCATATTAATTATTAGCTATTATTTGTTCAAAGGTTGTCCGCTGGGGGAATGGGTACATGCCCAATACACAATCAACGCACCCACTTATTTTCCCCTCCTTTTTCTTTTATCATCCTCATCGTGCAATTTGAAAGTAAAGCTGAGCTATGATTACAGTACATATATATATATATTGTAATGCATCTGCAATTTAATTTTCATCAGTCATTTTGAAAGTTAAAAAAAAATATTATGACAATTGTCAGAGTACCTTGGTACGATATATTTTTAGGGTAGAATAAAGACAAATGATTGATTTTTTTAAATTATACCTTACAGATTAATCTTCATATTCGTTTCATCAAACTCATAGTAAGAGTTTCTGTTCTATTATTTTTATTACAATATCACACCACCAATTAAATCGTAATCGTAATGTATTCGAAGAAATCACACATCTCCTCTGTTCATATTGAGGATTTGGAGAGAAAAATGAAATCTCTCTGCTGTGGAGGCAAGATGTGGATGACACTCAATAAGGCCTGATCTTTTGCCCTACAATTCTTAATCTTACTTTCTCTCGGTCTTAATGATTTCTGATACTTTAGATATATATGAGATGAGATGAGTTTTTTCATAGTCTGCGAATAAAAATTTTCCTTTAAGAAATGGTCAGCGTGACATATCATAAGTTAAACTAAACTAAAATCCAAAGACATGAGCAAATTACACTCATCAACAGTTAAATCATTGTCCAATGAATTAAAAAAAAATCCCAAATCAATCAATTAATGAGGAGTCTAAACTTAAACGTACAATTTCCACGGTTAATTGTGTATATATATATGACATATTATTACCTTACAACTTCCCCAATACAACAGTTATATATATATATATATATATATATATATATATATATATATATATCACAAGCGGCTGCGGTTGATTAATTTGCTCCAAAAACTAATCAATCGATCGAGTATTGGAATCGAAACCCTAGTTAATGACTTCACGCAGCGAGGGTGGGAGAACAATGAATTAATGAAAAGCTCAAGCTGAAGCCGAAGCAGGCAGGTACAGGTCGGAGAGAGCCCTCAGCACATGCACCTGCAGCCTCAGCTGGAAAATGTAGTCGGCCGTCCTCACCAGCAGCTGCTCCGGCCCCATCCGCCGCCCTCCCGGCACCAGCCTCCGCAGCGTCCTCACCTTCCTCCGCACCGCCTCCCTCGACGAACCGTCGGCCGAAGAAGGAGAAGGAATAAGAGGAAGCCGCCGCTGCAGCCGCCCCTTGCCGCTCCGGCGTCGGCTCTCAGCGCAGATCCCGTGACGCCGCTTCCTCGTACGCTTCTCCTCCTCCTCCGGCGGCGGCCGACATCGCCCGCTCTCCATGCGTCGAAAGGAAAGGAAGGGCGAGAGGAGAAGAAAAAAAAAGGGAAGCGCGGTGGGACGCCCACCCTGGAGCGCAGCAGCTCACAATATATAGAAGAAAAAAGAAGAAGAAGAAGAAGTTAACCGGTGGGGTAATTAAGAAAAAGGATCAAGGAATGGAGAGGAGGGGGGCGTGTGAATTGTGAAGCAGGGGAAATGTAAGAGGAGGAGGACGGAGGATGGCGGGCATTAATTTTGGCGCGTAGCTGGACGCGGGTTGAACGGCGAGGGGGGACGTCGAGTCACCGTCGCCCGCACGTGTCTGACAGCTCCGACACGCGGGACCCACCGCCAACAGAAACATGATCTATCCATCTATTTTTTCTGTTACGCCGTGAATCTACGTACTTTTTTTTTTTCTCTTTTTTCCAATTTAACATTATATTTATTTTTTAAAAATTATAATATATGTATATATAGAGAGAGAGAGAGAGGGAGAGAGATTAAGCAATTTTTTTTTAAAAAAATTGTTTCGTTAAAAATAAATAAATAAATAGGGTTGGATTAAATGAGATGGATCGAACAAAGAGGGGGGGTTTGAGTCCGGTGCAAGTATTGTGAGGGGACCATGATGCATGAACATGGCCAGCTCCATGGAATTGAAGGGGGGGAGTGCGTTAGCATGTAAACAAATTAAAGAGAGAAGTAAATAATCGTTGGGTGTGGGTGTGGGTAAATAAATGAATAAAAGGGCAGTGTGGCATGGCTGCTGCTGCCGCCGTCGTGTTGGGCGTTGGCGAAGTATTAGCTGGAGGAGGAGGAGTTAGGAAGGGGGGGTTTTAATGCACATGCGAGCACATGTTATCTTGTGCTTCTGCTGCGTGCGGCGCATCATCCCATACATATTATTCAGCAGATGAGCTACCCATGCTTTATATTATTCAGCATATATATGATGTAGAAGAAGAAGAAGAAGAAAAAAATGTCCGATTGCATCAGCGATATCAAAGAAAAATAATATGATTTACCTATTAATGAATAGGAGATGAGGCGGTTAGCTAGCTAATTAATGAGAACACATGCATGGTCGAGCTTCTTTTCTCATGCCTTGATGATGATGATGATGATGCTGCTGCCCGAATTAACCTTTGCTTGGCCATAAAACTTGGGGACGGGAGGGGGAATAACTTTTTTTTTCATGAATATTAATTGCACATGCATGTGGAGTTCATGATTAAAGGATGAGTATTAGCAGTAGCAGCAGCTTATTAGCTTTAGTCCCAATTGCCTCAATTAATTGTTGGTGCATGGCTAGCTTTTAAGTTGTCACCACCACCAGAGAGAGGGACCCTACCATCTTCCTACTACGTGTACAATTTGTTTTTATTAAAAAAATAAACCGATCGATCTTTACGTGAATCCCAATCGGTCATAGTTCATTACTATCACCGTATGCATTGATTAACTATGATGAGAGTCTGATATTAGAATGTACGACTTAAAAATTTACTATTTTTTTATAAAAATGATACGATCGAGCAAAGCATGATGTACTCCTTACTCGTTACGATATACTTTACTATCGTGTCGCACCAACACTCGAGCTTTGCAGCGGGTCTAATTGCATCTCCTAACTACGTGTTTGGTAATATGATAGCCGTCTGAGCCATTACGTGTGCGGTGGAGAGGAGAATCCATATTTCTTGCTGCACAAGTCGATTAATTTATACTTCAAACAACTTTTGTTGAGCACGTCATAATTAGCACTCGAACGACCGACGAACAATACTTATTTACTTAGCCAGCATACGTCTCCATCCCATCCAGGTAGGGGGTTCCTTCTTAAGGCTGCATCTACGTGGTCTAGGGCACACGTGGCTGCGTGTGGTTAATTATATGTGAGAGGAAGACTAAACGACGAGAGGAGACCCATATGCAGCCGAGTGAGTGCCCTTAAGATGGGGGCACCCCTAGGATTATTAATCGGGCACGGTTAGCTAGCTAGCTAGCTTGCTGTGTTAATTAATGATCAGCTACAACATGTGCGTGCGCCCCACCCCCATGCATGCATGGGAGAATTAATTGTTCGGGGTCCCTCCCTCCTTACCGGATCAAATTTTTTTTAGAAAAGTTTATGGTCCAACCCGGAGAAAACAACCGGTCATTAATAACCAACCGTGCGCCCGAGCCGATACGAGCGCGATCCGTTAATGTGCCGATGGGTTTGACTCTTCTTCCCCATCGTTATCCGATCCGATCTCCCGTTTTGGACTTTGGAGTTTCTGGAATCTGGATCCAGAGTGAACCCGATCCGACAGAAAACGTCTCCGCGAGCAGCCCGAGTCTTTTGTCTCCCGCTCGGGTTGTTTTCTTTGCTCGCTCGCTCGCCGTGGATTTGATATGCGTTACGGCGGACGGACACGGTCTTCGGTGTCGCGGAAGTAAGAGTTGTTTCTGCTTTACGAGTATTTTCTATTGTGCTACTGCGCGTGCGTAGATCTCGATGCACGTCGGCAGAGCGGATTGCTTGCGGTCTTTGCACGTTTGGTGTTTGTTGTATTGCAGGTTTTTTTTTTCCTGAAAAAATTAACGTGGAACAACGGCGCAAAAGAGATTTCACATGTTGTTTCTGGATTATTGTGAGACCACGCTTCGGTTTGTGTTCATTTTGACGGGACATGATGAACCATGAACTTTTGGGAGAAGGCCTGATTGATAGGTCCTGAGGGTTCAAGTTACCGACTCACTATGTACGTTTGAAGGGTGCTTTTTTTTATATGAATGAGTTCAGAACTTGTCTTGTTCCAGGCATTGCTTTTTTTATCTGTGAACGTTCTTCCATTTACTCTGTCTGATGACTCTGGTTGATGAATAGAATTGAATGGGAAAAGTGCCAGCCCAGTTACATTCTTCTTCTCCTATATATCCCGTAACATATTTTCCCTTTCGTAGAACTGGCATCCTGTGTTATTTGATACCACGATGAAAATGATAAGATTTGCCTCTAAACATCATCAATGCTCCTACACTTCAGAGAAGTTATATTTCTAGTTGAGTGAAATTGTAACTTTCTCCTTTTTTTTTCACCAGTTTTTTTTTCTAACTTAGCAAGTACTATCTCCATAGTAAGTACTATATCTAGTATAGAGTCCAATTATTCTAACCATAGCGCAAGTACATTTTATTTGAGTGAAATTTGCACAAAAGGCGACATTTTTTTGTTACTTGTCTGAGTTATAAATGAATATGATAAATTGACTTCAGTGCTTTCTTACTCTCTTTTGGATATGTGATGGAAAATTTTCCTTTGCATCCGTCTCATTCTTATTTAACTGATCTAGGAGATCCTCTTTCCATAAAGTGCGAGCTGAATTCTTGCGGAAATTTATCATTGGATAGTGTTTTATCAGGTTAGCAACAGCCATTATGAAAAGTTGACTGCAATTACACAGCATGCATGAGATGCTTATTTTATGCTTATGCTTTTTCATAGCGGCTGCTTGTAGTTACAATCTAGGATGTTGATTGACAACTGAAGAGGGGAACTGGCTCATGCTTGGAATTTAGTATTTTTGTGTATTAGTTTGCAGTTATCTTTTTTTCTCCAGTGATATGGTTTTTACGCTTGTAGGTCCATATGAAGGTGGGATTTGGAAAGTTCATGTCGAACTGCCCGGTGTTTCTAAACATTCAATGTGGATTGAAACGTCTGTTCTCATTTTCCCATCTCTGCTGGATAATGATGCAGAAGATGGAACCTCATAATAGTTCTGTAATTACAGGCATTGGTTCCTGTAAGAAAATATTCTTTAATATTATATGGTGCTTTCCAATAATCCGAAAGGCCCAGCCAGTGACATTAGGAGAAAATTAAAAAAATTTGCTTCCTAACTTTTAGTATCAGCCGTTCTTAACTCCAGAACTTTGTTTTGTAGACAACAAGTCTGGCTCAGTGTGTGTGGATGTGATCAACCAGTCCTGGAGTCCTATGTTTGGCGAGGCTGTCAGAGTTCAAACGCATCGAAGTTTATCTTGATGATCTGTTTATGTAAGACATAAAATTATCTAAACTTGCACTATACCTAGGTGTATTTGGATACATCGTGCATACATATTGTAGAATACAGATACGTAAGGATTAGAACGAAGCATCATGAGGAATTCATATTTGCCCATCATTCAATGATCATCAGATCGAACTGATTCATTTTATTCATCAATCAACTCATACATGTAAATTGTTCGAGCTTACCATGGTGTGCAGCTTATATTTGATGGGCTCTACATAGATATATGAAATTTTATTTTCTTATATGTCCTCAATGGACTGCAGATCTTCTGAATGTATTTGAAGTCTCTCTTCCGTAGCTATGGCTTTATCCAGACCCTTTAGATCCATTAAATGCTGATGCAGAATCATTGATGTTGAGGAACGACCAGGAATGTGAGAAAAAGGTTAAAGGTAAGATGGCTCTTAGAATTTTCTTATTGTGATCACTAATTACTCCCAGTTTCATTAGATAAATGATATTCAGTGTTTTACACCATTATTTTCACCATTCTATGCAGATAACAATGATTTTTTCTCTGTAGTACGATCAATTTGTTTCTTGGGCGGAGTTTCTCTTATGCTCTTCTCTTTGGAATAGTCATGCATGCATGCACTGCACATGGGAACCTCCGACATCCTCTTTTGAGGGTAGGCAACTTGGTCATCTTCTCATACCATTGCAGGCCGGAGGATTTCATAGATTTCATTTAAGAGTAATCAGTTATTAGGTACTGAATTACTCTGGTTCTTAACGATATATAATTAGGTAGGCTAAGTTGAAATTTGAGCACCTGATGTCTTCCTTTCTTCTGTTGACGATGAATAAAATTTTAAGCTTAAGCTGGTGAATGACAACAGGTGATAAATCTAAGTAACAGCAGTCAGGATGTGTCACGCCCCGACCCGCAGGACGACACGTGGCAACCGCCGTATGAGCCCGACAAGCCCATACAAGGCATAAATACAAATACTAAACTACATACACCCACATTTTCAAATAACATCTTAAATACAGTCCCGATATCTCCTAATACAAATCTAAGACCGGCATACGAAAACTCATAACAGCAGTCGTATACCTTTCGCGACGAACCCTCCGTCAACGATCTCGTCTCGTGCGTCGACACCTGCACACACATTGAATGCGGTGTGCTCAGCCTTGCGGCCTAATGCGAAATTACGGCTCTACCGAATAAGGAAATCAAAGGCTAGGAGGAGTATTCTAGGATGTCTTTGGTAATTAATCATCATCTTTCATGCCATTTCGTTTAAACAATTTATATAAAAATAGACAGCATAAATAACCAATTACATAAATAATTAAATACATGTGTACATGCCACTAGATGTCATCTAAGTCATGTCTAGTGTGCATATCAGTATTCTATCACCTACGTCATGGTGAGACTTTTTAAGTTTCATAAACTCGGGCTGCCAGCCTACGCTTAGTGACTACCCGGGCCGGGGGTATCAATAAGCCCATCAGTGCCTTTCTGTCTCAGTCTCTACCTATGTCCGCTGCACTGATGTTGGCCGAGAGGACGGATGACCCAGAGTCCCTCTCCTGTTGTTTCACTAGTCGCCAACCATGCCTCCCCTAGCGAAACCGTCGTGCCCTTACATCCTCCCCGGATACCGTAGGGGTCACGACACCCATGTAGTACTACACAACTGCCCGTAGACAGGGTCACCTCTCTTAAATATCATCGGTCACGGCTAGCCGGAATAACCACCCTAGGATCTGGACTACTCATCCGATCGTCTGCAGACGTCAAGGGTGATAGCCGTGCGGTCTACGGATCCACTGTCCAAGGCGTCGCATGTGGAATCACCTTCCCAGTCCAATAGCCGTCATCGTCTATCGAGATTGGCACACATCCGCACGATGGGCTGTGGCCCTCAACTTCGTCGGTGCCAAGTCCATGGTGGGGTTCATCCTAGCTAACCATCTCAGGACTATCACGAGGCCGCCTATAACGACACTCGTGCGGGTGAAGATTTCGGGTAAGGACTTGCTCCATATTTCCAGTCTAACCTAACCATGGAGTGTGTACAGTCCCTTACCCTACCAGCTCCCAGTATATAAGCTATGCATAACGTCGGGAGTGGTGCTCCCAATGCTCCGCTACGCATCAACCTCGGGAGTGGCGCCTAACGGGACGTCACCGTTTTGACCGCCGACGGGACGCTGCAGTCAACCGGGGCATATGGGAAAAGCCCCCTTTTCAGTCTAAGTGGCGGTGACGTCGCCAAAAGTTCTAACATGTTGCATATATTATCTATGTCCGCATGGTTGTTATTTAACACAAGCATAGAAAACAATACAGCATGCCGGACATGAATGTAGAACATGTTAGATACATAGCAGATAAACATGTTAGATAAGATAACTACGCTAGCATGCATACAATTTGAATCTTATCAAACATTATGGTTTATCATATTGAAGACATCCAAAAAAATTCCTAAGAAAACCCCAGCGGGAATTCCCTAGTGTGAATAAATCCTACCAACGGAGAACCAACGCACCTGGGATAGCGATCTACTCCTAGGAACCAAGTCGCGCGGAGAATATCACCCGCCGAGCTTCTCGGATCGCGTACCCACAATAATCCTATTTAATAAAAATTATTTAAAATAGATTTAATTTATTTCCCTTAAGATAAATAAATTAAAATCTATCAATTAAATAATTATTACATTAAATTAATCCTATGCATGTTTAGGATTAATCTCACCTAATGAATTATGAATTAATCATATTTTTACATTTTTTATCTAATAACTTCAATAAATTTTTATTCAATTTCTACTCATCAAACTCACCCATAACTTAGCCCAAGTTGTCCAGGAGCCCAAGTAGAACCCATAGAACTTTTTATTATTTTTTTGATTTTTTAATATTTTATTATTTTATTATTATTTAATTTAATTTATTTTTTATTTATTTTTCTGACCTGGTCAACGGTCAACGTTGACTGGTCAACGCTGACTGGGTCAGCGGTGGGCCCGGTCAATGCTGACTGGGTCGGCTGTTGACTCGGTCAACGGTTCGAGTTACTGTTCACCCGGTTCGGTTCGGTTCGGTTCGGGTCCGGTTCAGCTAAATTAAATTCAATCTAGTTTGACTCGAGCTCGAACCAGGTTCAACTTATTTGATTCGGCTCACCCAACCCAACTTGACTCGAACCCAAACTTAACTCAAACCCAACCGATTTAACCCCACTTGATTCGACCCAACCGTTTTCATTAAATTAATATTTTCTTATCCACTAAGCTTAGTAAATCAAATCTTAATCATGCTTAAGTTAATCTAAGCATATATTAACACAACTTATATTAATTATATTTTATTAATACTAAGCATGGTTAATTAGCGCTAATCGTGATTAAGGAAATCCTTAATCACGATTAGGAAAAGGGGCGAAATAACACCTTCGCCGCGCTCTTCGCCGATCGCTCCCTCGTCGGCTTCTTCGCCAGAGCTCCCGCCGTCCACGCTCGAGTGCTCTCGCCGGCCAACAACCCCGCGTCCTCGCGCGCGAGATGGCTGGAAGCTCGCTGCAAATGATCCGGCCGTAAGAACCAGTCGCCGGAGCTCTCGACGCTCATCGACCCACCCGCGGACGGCAAACGCATCGTCCGCGAAATCGAAGGTTGGAAGGAGGAACAATAGCGGCGATTACTCACCTACGGGTTCACGAACAACTATCGGTGCTGATTCGAGGAGCAGGAGAGGCGGATCGAACGATTTGCTCCTCTCCTGCGCGGGCGCGTTCTGCTGCGAGCCCGCTACCAAAATCGCCGGCTTCAGGGTGGAATACCGGCCGCTGCGCCTTCGTGGAGGCGAAGCGAGGCGGCGTGGACGGGTTGCGACGGTCGACTGAGGCGAAGTCGTGGCGGCGACTTCACCGCGTGCAGCGGCGAAGATCCGGGTGCGCAGCAGAGGGTGAGCAGAAACGGCGCCGCTGCTCTGTTTTTCTCCGGCGATGCTCCTCTCGACAATGGCGACGGGAGTGGTCCGAGGCGACGACGGCTTCACCGGCGACGCCCTCGCCCGTCGTCGCTGCTGCATGGAGTGCGAAGGGAAGAAGACGAAGGAGACGCGATTAGGGCGCTTCCCTTCGCCCTCTTCCACCTGGTTCTAAGCGACGGGGTCGGTTAAGCCAACCCGGCCGAGTGAACCGGTTGACCCGGCCGGTCTAACCGAACCGGCCGGTCTAATAATAATTTTTTTTTTTTTTCATGTGGTGGGGGTTTACAGGATGAGCTTCCGAACCATGGTTTTCAAACTGATTATACTAGATTAAACTAGATTCAAGTTTCCACTGTATGATTACAGACGTGAGTGTCTTTCGTTCTGGCGCTCAGGAGTATGCAATATCAGCTTGACATTACTTCCTATCTGAAATTTAAAGTTTTAACAATAAATGAGGGAAGCTTCATCCTGCAAAGTAATAAGAAGGCAAAGTCAGTTAATTAACTGGTCCAAAGAGGATAGAATAATGTACTTGTTGTCTCATATTTGAAACCTTTCTTATCGGGTAAAATACTTGTTATTATAGGAACATCTTAAGTTCCATAATGCATATATGCATCAGAAGTTTCAATTATTTGCCTTGTTCAGCTTTTACTGATATAGATCTTTAACCAGAGTACCGGGATAATTATCAAAGAGGGACGAGCTGGAAGACATTTCAGATGAAAGCGACGTGGACATCAGTGATGATGAACGTACGCGGTCCGATGCTGACGAAGATGATGACATTGCCGGAGATGCAGACCCCTGAAGCACAACTCCTCGACTCCCTGGGCCTTCAGTCCAGGGCAGCTGCAATGAGCTCTTCCACTTCTTGACAAGTTCAAGATTTACTTCCTACTGCTGTTCTATTTGTTTCAACCTGTAGCTGCTATGCAAAATAACATAACTGTAAAAGGGCATAATATCTGATACAGTTGTGCCGGCATTTATTAAACAATTTATTGCTGTCAGGATGAAGCTTCTTCTCTGCATCCAAACGTTGTGTTTTTGAGATATATCAGTCTGCTGAATATGATTGCCTGTGGAGCCAGTTAGGTGAGTTTGGTTGAACGCATTTACTAACGCATTCAATAGTTACTTGCACTGCAGCAAAAGAAAAGGAAAAATAACTTTTTTGTCACTGCATTCAATATTTTATTCGTGGTGTTTGGTTGCCTGAACATAGAGAAGTTGTACATATTAAAGTGGGATTATATTATATCTATGCTGTAATTACAGTAAGTTGCAAAACGGAGTTGCTCAAGCTGATGGCTTTGAACTAATTCTTGCAGAGATGTTACATCCATTCCTTTGTGGTCATTTTTCTGTAGCAGACTGTTCCTTGCCTGCATGGAGAAGAAGAATCATCCCCTGCATGAATAGTCATCCATCTATGTCTTTTCAGGTTCATTCTGCAGTCTAAATGTCTCAATTGATCTTTCATCAAACACAACTTACATCCAACACATCACTCTTACATTTGAGTCCATCTTCAACTGAGAGATGCCACTATTACCTGCAAGAATACACGTGCTAAAAGCTCGTATGCTTAGGCAACACTTTGCCCATTAACTAAGTCCAGATGAAAGGCTTCTTTCACAGCTTGTTAGTTGTTTCCTTCTGAATATTATCTCTCAGTAGTTTATATGTATGAGTTTTTTTTTGAAAGATAGTTTATATGTACGAGTTGTTAGGGTAGTTTATATATATGAGTTGACCATAATGTCTTTTTTCAAAACCAAAATAACTAAATGTGAAAGGAGAATTTGCATTCAAAAAATGCACTCCACCAAATCTATCCAAGACTCTGGAACACGCTTAGTCAAATGTTTAAAAGTGAGTGGAGATCTGTCTTGTGATTTGTGTCTTGCAAATTCACAGATTTGGGATTTGGTTCACTTTGTAGAGCACAAAAAGGTTGGGAATCTTTCACCCATTAATGGCGCACAACCAAAATCCACCGAGTGTAAAGAATATCCAGCGACAACAACAGCCATTCTTCCTTCCTTTCTCTGTGCCATCTCTTCCCCCCTCTTTTTTAGAAACAAAACCCTAAAGAATTCCTCTTCTTTGCATATGATATTGTCATGGTTTGGAAGAAGACTCCGTAGATTTCAAATGACTTGGATTTTGCCCTGGATCACCAAGGAAGGAGATGAGGCTTGCTGCACCTCCATGTCGTCCATGGCGCCGTCCCCAACCAGCCAAGCACAGCAATGGCGCTTCTTCTTCTTCTCCTCATCTTCCTCGTTTCAGAGCCCTGAGCAAGGACTCACTCCTATTCCAACCTCCACCTCCGGCGCTCGCCTCCTCCTCCTCCGCTTCTTCCTCCAGCAGCAGGATTAGCCCGGCCGTCCTCTTCACCATCGTTATCCTCGCCGCCATCTTCTTCATCGCCGGCCTCCTCCATCTCCTGGTCCGGTTCCTCCTCCGGAAGCGCGGTGGCGGTGGCGGTGGCAGCCGCAGCCGTGGCGGCGGCGCCTCCCCGCCCGAGCTCCCGCGTTCCGGAACGCTGCAGCGGCAGCTCCAGCAGCTGTTCCACCTCCACGACGCCGGGCTCGACCAGGCCTTCATCGACTCTCTGCCTCTCTTCCTGTACCGTGAGATACTCCACGGCTCCGAGAGGGAGCCGTTCGACTGCGCCGTCTGCCTCTGCGAGTTCGCCCCCGACGACAAGCTCCGCCTCCTCCCCGTCTGCGGCCACGCCTTCCATCTTGCCTGCATCGACACATGGCTGCTCTCCAACTCCACCTGCCCGCTCTGCCGCGGCGTCATCCTCGTCCACGGCGCCGCGATCGAGAACCCCGTCTTCGCCTTCGACGACTCGCCGCCGGAGAACGACGACGAAGAAGAAGGTGACTTCTCAGCCGGCAGCGATGGGCGGACGCTCCCGGTGAGGCTCGGCAAGTTCAAGAAACTGAGCAACGGCGACATTAACGGCGATCCGGAAGAGGAGAATTCGATCACGGAATTGGGGGAGACAAGCAGCAGCAGTTTGGACGCGAGGAGATGCTTCTCCATGGGCTACTACCAGTACGTGCTTGCCGACGCCAATCTGCAGGTGGCTCTCACCGGACCGGCCATGAATGCCGGGAGAAGAAACCTTGCGGCGAGAGGATCAATCGAGGCGTTGAAGGGGAAGAGATTGGGTATTGGGAGCAGGGACGAGAGCTTGTCGGTCTCCAAGATCTGGCAGTGGTCGGAGAAGAAGGGCGCGTTCCCAGTTTCCTCTGAAGATGACTCGTGAAATCTCATGGCTTGTAATGGGGACACAAAAACAGGAACTTCCGTCTCTGCTTTTTTGCAAAATTTTTGTAACACACTTGAATCTTAGCAATCATACACTCTGAGTCAATCGATCTAGCATCCGTTCTTGAAAGGCCAAGAATCAACGCATCAAAAAACTGGTCGCGGCCTTTGATCTTTCCTTTCGGAGTTTTTTGTTCTGCGTCATGTTGATTGGATTCCATTTCCCTTTTTTTTAGAACTGCGATGGATGTTGGAAAGATAAGAGGAGCTGAGTTTTAGAAATGCATGCTTGTTTGGTCAAACAGCGTATCTTGCTTGTCCTGTATTCGGTGGACATTTATGCTCCTGTTGTTGGTGCTGTCTCTTCTTCCTGATAGGATGATGAGGGAGGGAGAGGAGGGAATCCAAGGGACTCCCCACTGGATTCTTTTCACGGGGAACTCCTTGTCTAAGTGTCAGATTGATTTGGTTATCTGCTGCCATTGCAGCTGTGTTTCTCTCTCTCTCTCTCTCTGTTTTTTTGTTTTTGTTTTTGCTTCCTTTTGTCTTGAAGTAGTTGTCCTGCTATATTTTATGTGCTTAATTGAACATCTTCATAGGGGATATGTTTGGTTGTACTTGATCTGAAGTGTAAAAAACTTAGATTGCATCAAGGAGGTGAGACCAAATGTGCTGACAGCATCTCTTCCTTCTCCACTGTGCATCATTCAAACATCTGGAGGTTAATGCTGGAGACAAATCCCATTCTATATAATTATTGGAGCAGCCCAAGATTACCTCGATCGATTGGGCCAAGATCAGGCCTGGCCCTTTCCATGGATTGGATCGGCTTCATTGATCCGATCCGACCTCGAATCACCCGAATCAAACTTAGGTTTAAGCTTCGAATTGGATCCGGTTGTTCTTCGATGTGCGCAGAGCTCGAGGGCGGCTCGCAGCGAGGGTGCGCGAACGGCAGTAGGGCGTCGGACGCGAACGTCGACGGCGGTCAAGCTTCGGTCGCTGTTCGTCTTCCCTGGCGTCGTCGGCGTTCATTCTTCCTCTTCTGAGGTGCTCGTCTCCATGCCGCTCCCCTGTGGTACCAAATATGTGATCTCCATTTTATAATTTCACTGATCCAGTTGCTTTATTTGGAAGAATATTGATACATTTCTTAGCGCAACGCGCATCACCAATCAAGTGACTATTGATAGTATTTTTCTTTTGGAGGAGTTTACTAAACGTTTGGCATGATATATATCTCAAATCAACATGGTATTTATGTGTCACAGTAAGAAAGTATGCACCCTAAAAAGAGGGTAAGGAAGTACTTTGCAAAAAAAAAAGTCGGGCCAACTAAAAATTGGTCGGGTCATTTCAATTCAGTTGGGTTCTTTAGTATTTATATTTTTGTGAGGACAACTAGATATAGGGATTTTGGTTCACAAGTTTTATGTTTGAATCAACTGGTTAGGGTTGGAGTTCAAAACAGAGCCGAGTTTGTGAGCCTGGACATTGAATTCGAACCGTCTATGCCCTTTGGTTAAGTTCAGTGTTTTGCTGCAGCATTGTGGTAAGAGAAATTAGGTTTAGTAGTTTCTGCCGAGCTCCAACTGATGGCGGAAGAGAAAGAGGTCTCCTCGTCTCCTCCCAAGAGCGCCAGCACAGATCATCCCACGGTCGACTCTTCGGTGGCCTCATCTCCTGATGTCAAAGTATGGTTTATGTACCTTTTCTCATGCACTTTCTATCTGCTACCAACACTACCTTGTCTTCATCGCAGACATGAGGATTGTGGTAGGGTTTTAACGGTTTTTTTTCTCCAACTTTTCTGCTTACTTGGACTCAAAGAAGCTTTTAGTTATAGATTGTTATTTTGGCAACCTTTGCATATCGATTCTGGCAACACTTGTAGAATGACAATCTTAATTTTGAATTTTCATGAGTCTGAGGTCTTATTCATGTGGTCTGAGAAACACACTGCTATTATCTGGATTTTTTTGCTTTTCATTGTTTATTCCTTATTTTGGGTAAAAATGCAAGGGTAAGGGGAATAGATCAGTTTGTATTCTGTAAGTGGCAACCGGTTATTTAGATTAATAAAGTTGTGGAAGAATTTAGTGGTTCCTATGCATCAATATGATTTTTTACTGTTCCAATGTTTAATACATATTGTCATGATTCAGGAAGGTCGAAAATTGCCTGGAACAGTTAATTGGGGTGTAGCAACACTCTTTGGAATATTTGCAGGACTGCTATATGGTGGAAGCAAAGAGGCTTCTGCATCTGTTGTAAGTATTCTTTCCTTGAAAATCTTAGTTCTCTTTCTTATTCTAATAAGATAACTTTTTAACAACATCCTGACTCTATGATGCTTCATTGAAGAACAAAATTTATCAGTTGCCTCTTTTTTGGAAACAATATGACTTTTTTAGGATATGCTGAAACCCCTTGCTTAACTATTTATTAATTATTGACTTAGTTGTGCACCTTCTTGATCCTTGATTGGAAATTTACATGTCCACTGGATGTAGTGTTTTTCTTAAAAGCCCTTAAGACATGTAGAGATGAATAAATAAAACTATGAGTTTGGCTTCATCCTAGCATTGTGCAAAAATTAAATATTTATATTATTGCATGTAATTTGAAACACATGTAATACATTTACAACATGGTTTCTTCTGTGTTTATATTCATTTGCTTAAGTTTTAAAGAGAGCTTTTTATGTGCAAAATTTCCACCATGAATCTAAAGACAATTTCTATACTTAATAGGCAGGAAAAAGAATACCCATTCTTTTCCAGGCCAGCGTCAACATAAGTGGTGCATCCCTGTTCTAAGGACAAAAGAGATGAACATCAATTACTTTACCCACTGTTTCTTTAAACATATGCCTAAAGTTAGCTTCCGCATATATCTTCTCCCTGGCATTTGCCCGATTACTATGATGCGGCATGTTAGACTTTGCCAGGAAGAATTCTTTAAGAGCAAAAGTGAGGAACGCATCAAAGAACTTGCCTTGGAATTTAGGGATGCATGTGTCCACATATTAAGTTGACTTTTCTTTATATAGAATAACTTCCCTCTTTCTGTTGCTCAATAAGCATATTCTGTATTTGCAGAGCAAGGATGCAGAAGTTATGTTAAAGCTTGGGAGTACACCTGACAAGCGAGAACAGTACAAAATAATGAGGGATGCAATGGAGAACAGGTTCATCCGCATGGCTCGTGGTTCAATTGTTGGTGGTGTGCGCCTTGGCATGTTCACTGCAACATTTGTTGGCCTGCAGAACCTTCTGGCTGAAAAGCGGGGTGTACATGATACTTATAATGTGGCTGCTGCTGGTTCTGCCACTGCTGCAACATTTGGGGTTTTAAGTGAGGAGATTGACTCAGTTCTGCAATTTTATCGTCATATATGATAAAATAATGGTTTTCTTGGCAAAAAAAAACCATCTCAGTATGTGCATATCACATTAGGAGCATGCAGGTTACTTTTTCCTGTTAATGTAAAAAGGACACAATTTAGTCAAGTATTTTGAGAATTATTATCAGTATTACAACTACTTTTTCTTTGTATTATCAGTATTCTCTATTTTTTATACATTATTTTCCTTCTCTATCTGTATTGGAACTCCGCAAAAAAGTACCAAATCTTAACTAGGATTAGTTGTTCATAATAGCTTGCAACCAAATGGTCCAAATCAATCATTGAATTTTTTTTTTGGTCTAATTTCAGTGCCAGGGTCCCTGATGTGGCGTGCTAGAAATGTTCTGCTTGGTTCAGTTTTAGGAGCTGGAATTTGTTTCCCTCTAGGTAATATAAACTCTATTGTAATTATTACTACTGTTGTTATTTGTTTTTATTTAATTTCCAGTTTGCAGTCTTGTAATCTTAACCTAGCTTTCACTATGTTCCTTGCGACTTAATGCTGGTTATGCTACTTGTTCCGCTGTTTGCCCGGGTAGTTGATATTTCCTGCCATTGCTGAGACTAATAATATTGATTCATCAATTTTCCAGGTTGGGCACATCTAAAGCTGGTGGAGAAGGCGTACGAAGAAAAAAAATCTCATTCGGATGTGGTTGGCAAGGAAGTTAAGCATACAACTCGTGTTGGTGCTGCCATCGAGAGGCTTGAGAAGGATTTAAGAAGATAATTTCTTCCTACTGCTGAAGTAAAAGAGAAGCATATCCAGATTTACCAGGAAAATAAGAAGCTCAGATGACCAACAAAATGTTTTACCTTTTCCTGTTGGGAGCATGCTGGATTATAATGGTTTTAAATCTTCATACATATCCTTAACAGTGATGTCTTCTTTGCATAAACAAATGCCCCAATTGGAGGAAGAACTGTCATTGACTGTAGTCAATAGGAACCTAAACGGTTAAAAGTATGCGAGGCAATCACTGGAAGATGTTAGGATTTGAGTTACTCAGCTAGCTTCAGTCAAACTCAACATGAAGATGCTTTACTTCAATTGTTTGTTTGTGATGAGATTCTTTGTACTTGCATGAATCATGTAGTTGACATTATGGAGGTGATATAATTGTGAGAAATAAATCAAAGCTCAAAGACATTTGAAGGAACCGAGCATGAACAAAATAAATGAATCATACCCGCGCTCTGATCGATTTCTCCCGCCAACCCTCTTCCTTTTTTTTCATCGCCCCAAAAAGAAAGCTTCTCTCCCCAACCAAAACCCTAACCCCGCCCGCCTCGCCGATACCCGGCGATGGTGGGTGTCGGAGCAACCGTGCAGGTCGCCGGCATTCCCTTCGCGGCCGTCGCCGCGGAGCTTTACGACTTCTTCGACGCGGCAGTGGGCTCCGTCTTCGCCTGCGAGATAGCCACTGCCCATAGGAACTGGAAGTCGAGGGGCTTCGGCCGCGTCCAGTTCGACTCCCTCGCCGCCGCCGAACTGGCCTGCCTCCTCGCCCACGAGGGTCGGCTGCCTCACTTCCAGCGCGCCCGCCTCTCCGTCTTCCGTGCCAACGAGGACATCGTCCCGAGGGCCTCCGATGACCGGAATCGAATCGAGGGAGCGACGCTTCACGCCGGGGTTCTCGTGGACGAAGGCCGGATGGAGGTCTTCGGCACGTGGGAGAAGGTGAGGACAGAGATTATGCCGGAGAGGAAAAAGTTGGAACTTTTTGTTGACCATGGAGGAGAGAAGTATAAGATGGAGGTGACGTTCATCGGCATTCTTGCATCGTTCAGCTGTTGCTTGGGTGGACAGGAATCGAACGCCATTCTGCTACAGGTAACAGTTTGTATTCTTCCTCTTCTTTCTACTTCTTATTCTAGGCCTATATAGATGTGTATAATTGTATGTAGTTATAGTTTGCACCATAGATTAAGTAGCAGTACCGCACATGGCAGTCAAACCATACCATTTCATATCATAGGGAAATGGGAAAAAAGGCAACTTGATTAATGAACGTTGGCATTTTCTATAGATCAACATTAATAAATAAATTGAGATTCCAAAAATTAAGCTGTGAGAGTTTCAGAGCTTGAGAATTGAGAGTAAAATAAAATAAAATAAAATAAATTCTTTAGTCAACCACAATAAGGCTCTATACTGGAGTTCGTGGGTTCAAAACTTACTAACTTCTTAAAAAAACCAATAGTCGAATATTGAGAGATATGTCCATGTGCCAAATGTCGGCATGATCCATTTACTGTTTTCTGGCTGGTACCATAACGTTTAGCCAATTTTGGTCGAAATTAACCTGTTTAGTTACAAGCCCATGATCAGAGTAAATCAATACTCTATTTTATATCTTGCTTTGCAGTAATTTGTATTTTGGATTCGTTTGGAGAATGCCTAGTTGGTCGATATATATATATTTCCTTTCCTAATCATACTCTGTTGTCAATGTACTTCTATTATTTGCTTTATTTCTGATAACATATGTCTTTGAACGTAGTCAGTACACTGGGTTCTCAATTCTAGCATTCAGTAGATATATATGTTTAGCCATAGGCATCGACATATTTATTAATGGCTGACAATTACTTGTAGCATCCATGAACATCACAACACAGAAAAAATGTGTGTGCTCTTCAGAATAATCGGCACTTATCCAAGATACAAACTACAACATGACAGGATTATAAAATAGGACTATATTTCTTAATTTCGGATCACTTACACCTGGGGTGCAAGTTGCTGTTGAGAAACACTAGGATTTTTTGGGTAAAACATATCAAATGGTTTAGTCATAAGCTATTGGGCGTGAAATGAGAATCATTAGTGCACGTATAATTTAGCTAATTTATTTTATTCATTTTCTTGTATCTGTTGCTCTCTGAACTGTTTTCTACTATATATGTTTTATTGATCTATTTGTGAGAAGATTGCTTGGAATCTCTTATTTAAAATTTTTATGTGGTTTGTCCAATGCTTTGTGTATTTTTCAAAGTCATTTATCTTTTATCTTCTAGATGCATCTGGTGAAGCAATTCTTACTTGAACTTGTGAATTATGATACTTCAGCTCAAGTATTCTCCTCGATGTTATGTTAGAACTCATGGACAAATGTCGAAGTTATCCAATGACCGTTACCGTATTTTTAGAGAAGACATCCAGTTTCTTTGGGTTCGCACACCAGATTTTTCCCTGAATAATTCTGTTGGGGAATCTTTTCATTACTGCTTGCAACTATCTGCGGGATTGTCATGTTCAGATATCCTTAGAAAATTGCCATTCTCCGGCACACTTGGGGAACTAGAATTTTGCAAAGCAGAGCTATCTTTTCCCTCATCAGCATTGGTTCCCACAGTTAAATTCCCTAGTGACTGTTCTGTAGCTTATGAGATTCTTTTCCAGGTAAATTCGCTGATCCACATGCAAAAACTAACTTTCAAACAAGTGACCACTGAGCTGCTTGACATTCTGAGAGGTCTGCCTTTATCTATCGCTACAAAGATCCTCATGAATATGCATAAGCTGACTTCAACTTGCTTTGATCCTGTTAAATTCATAAGAGATCAGCTGACTAAGATAAGCCATGTTAGCACCTCATCATCGAACAATAGCACAATTGCGCAGAAGATAATGTGTTGTTATAGAGTTCTTATCACTCCAACGAAAATTTATTGCTTAGGCCCTGAAGTTGAGAGCTCTAATTATGTAGTACAACATTTTTCTGCACATGCATCTGATTTCATTAGGGTTTCTTTTGTTGATGAAGACTGGAGTAAGCTTCCTTCTGATGCAATCTCCTTGAGAATAGATCGAGATGTGTTTTCTAAACCTCGCAGAACAGGGATTTATGCACGTGTGCTATCTATTCTCAGAAATGGGTTTCATCTTGGTTCAAAGAAATTTGAATTTCTGGCTTTTTCAGCAAGTCAGCTTCGGGGAAATTCTGTATGGATGTTTGCTTCTAATGAGAATTTAACTGCAGAGGACATTAGAGAATGGATGGGTCATTTCAGTGGCATCCATAGTGTGTCTAAATGTGCAGCTAGAATGGGTCAATTATTCAGTTCTTCCATGCAAACATTAAATGTTCCATCCCAGGAGGTTAAAATCATTTCTGATGTTGAAATTACTACTGAAGATGGCAAGAAATATTGCTTTTCAGATGGTATTGGAAGAATTTCATTGTCATTTGCTGGACAAATTTCTCAAAAGTGTGGGTTAGATCATACTCCTTCAGCATTTCAAATCCGATATGGAGGTTATAAAGGAGTCATAGCCGTTGACAGAAAATCCTTTTGGAAGTTATCCTTGAGGAGAAGTATGTTGAAATTTGAGTCAACGAACACAATGCTCAGTGTCACTAGCTGGAGCAATTATCAACCATGCTATTTGAATAGGGAGATTATATGCCTCCTGTCTACGTTAGGAGTCAAAGATGAAATATTTGAGTCAATGCAACAGGACCAAATTCAATTGTTGGATAAAATGCTAATTAACAAAGATGTTGCTCTAAGTGTTCTTGATAAAATGACTGGATTTGGAATTAGAACTGCTACAAAGATGTTGATGCAAGGTTATGACCCAAATTCAGAACCTTATCTTATGATGATTCTTAAGGCATATCGGGAATACCAGTTATCAGATATACAAAGTAAATCTCGGATCTTTGTTCCAAAAGGCCGAGTTCTTATTGGATGTTTAGATGAAACCTGCCAGTTAGATTATGGCCAGGTATATATTAGAATAACTATGACAAAGGAAGAATTACAGAGCGATGACCCAAATTTTCTTAAGGATGCTGACCAAAGAAGTGCAGTAATAGTTGGAAAGGTCATGGTTACAAAAAATCCTTGTCTTCATCCTGGTGATATTAGAGTCCTTGATGCTATCTATGATATTGTGTTGGATGATATGGAATTAGTTGACTGCATTATATTCCCTCAAAGAGGGAAAAGGTAGGTTACTCATACTGTTTTCACTCTCTCCTTTATGTCTGGTGAAGTTTAAATTCTGTTTTTCTATTTATAAAAAAAGTTATAGTAGGTTTTTCTCTTAATCAAAGAAGGCAAAATGTATCTCCATTTTTTGTCTATCCTTTGCTGAAGTATTATTTATTAAACTTGTATAGGAAGGGTAGCTGAATTTTTTTATGCACATTTCTTTCGGCATTTTTACCTTTCTCTTGACCCTCATCTTCGAAACTATTATGTGTATCCCAGCTATGGCATTTGAGGTCCTGAGCCTGCATCTGCACAACCTCTAATTGAAGTAGCTCAAGGAGTCAGGTGTCTTATTTAATATATGTTTTACGATCAGTAATGATTAGAAACTTAGAAAATAGAGGTGACGCGGTTGAGACTTAGTAATGGACAGATTTGCATCTTGTTTAAAGCTAGGATTAAAACATCAAACTTATTTTTTTAGAACTTAAAACATCAAACTTATTGATCTCGATATTTCCACTCTATTATAATGCAATTATAGTTTTTTTTGGTAGTTTGTTGTGATATAATTCTCATACGTTGAAGTTACCCTATACAGGCCTCACCCAAATGAATGTTCAGGTGGAGATTTGGATGGTGATCTGTATTTTATTAGCTGGGATGAGAGGCTTATCCCTCCTGAAACTGATACGCCAATGGATTACACTCCTGGACGCCCCCGCTTAATGGATCATGATGTAACGCTGGAGGTATAGTTTGCTAGAGGTTGATGTTATGGATACTATATAATGCTCTTTGTTCAACTGATTAGAGACTGGGGTGTTAGGATTTGTGGAGTGACACATCCACTTGTGTATTACCCCAAAAGCACATGTTGACATGTGAATCATACAGAGATAAACTTGGTATCTCCATAAGTTTTGAGTCCGAGAACATCAGTTATATTGACATTTAGTTTATATATTTTATTGGCAACTTATTGTCTGGAGATTTATCAAGTTAAGATGGACATATGCTCCACGCTTTGGTGAAAAACATCCATCATTTTGAACGTATAGATTGTTGAATTATGTTTTCATCTCATAGACCAATTTCCTTAACCATGTGGTGCCAAACGTGAGATTTTACATAATATTTGTTATTATGGAGGATGATAGAACATTTTTTGAATTTGTATCTACGTATACAGAACTTTAGTTTCAGGTGAAACCCACAAAAGAGTAGTGTGTAGTTCAATATGCAAGATCAATTCATGAACCATTGACTTGTAGAAACATCTACAATTTTCATTAGCTCTGTTCTGCGCTGACTTCTGCCAAGGGTATCATAATTATGGGAACACTTATCTGTTCATTTTTGTATTTGTCCGCAAGAACTAATTTTCTTTTTTCCCTATCTATCTGCAGGAAATACAAAAGTTCTTTGTTGATTACATGATCAACGATACCCTAGGTGTCATATCAACCACTCACCTGATCTATGCGGACAGTGAACCAAATAAAGCCAGGAGTTCTAAGTGCCTTCAACTTGCAAACCTTCACTCCATGGCCGTTGACTTTGCAAAAACTGGAGTTCCTGCAGAAATGCCGAGGCCCCTAAGACCCAAACTATTTCCAGATTTCATGGAAAGATGGGAGAAGCCCATGTACATCTCGCAAGGAGTTCTTGGGAAACTGTACCGGGCTGCTTCAAGCCATTCTGGAGGATCAAATTCTGAAATAATCTCTTCTACACATCTTGAGTCTTTTTATGACTATGATCTCCAGGTAGAGGGTTTTGAGGAATTTTTAGGAGATGCAGAAGAGTACTACAATCAGTACTCCGATAAGCTGAGCTTGCTAATGAATTACTACGGTGCGGAACACGAAGATGAGATTCTGACTGGCAATTTGCGCAACAGGTCCATGTACTTGCAAAAGGACAGGAAGAGGTACGGAGAGATGAAAGAACGGATGCTGGTTGGGGTTAGAAACTTGAAGAGGGAGGTCGAAGGGTCAGTCAAATCCAACTGCTCCGAAAGAAACTTATCTAAGATGGCTTCTGCATGGTATCATTTCGCCTACCATCCAGACTATGATCGAGAAACAAGATTCTTTAGCTTCCCTTGGATACTATCTGATATTTTGCTGACCATAAAGGCAGCAAAGAGCCATAAAAATAAAACTCTGCAGGTGAGTACTTCTACAGAGATGGTTACAGAACCTGTGAGTTTTTGCTTCCAGAATTAAAAATGCCCAGGTGCACTTCCACAGAGATGATTGTAGATAATCTGTGGATTTTGTGCATCCAAAACTAAGAATATCCAGGTGATCACTATCGCAGAGATGATTGCAGATAATTGTGAACTTTGCGCATCCAAAAATGAAATACCTCCAGGTGAGCACTTCTGCAGAGAGGATTGCAGATAATCTGTGAATTCTGTAGAACTTTAGGTGCACTTCTACAGAGATGGCTGCAGGTGATCTGTGAATTTTGTGCATCAAAAAATAAAAATAAAAACTTCAGGTGAGCACTTCTACGGAGATGGTTGCAGATGATATGTGAATTTTGTGCATCAAAAAGAAGAAAAAAAACTTCAGGTGAGCACTTCTACAGAGATGGTTGCAGATGATCTATGAATTTTGTGCATCAAAAAATAAATAAATAATTGAGGTGAGCACTTCGACATAGATGGTTGCAGATGATCCCTGAATTTTGTGCATCCAAGGAGCTGTTAATCCTGGCCTTTTTTAACCTGTAAATATGATTTGGAGCACAAATATGATTTCCATATTTCGCAACCTGTCTTTTTTTATCTTTTTTTTTAAGATTTAGCAGATACGAAGCAAATTCTTGGAAAGTTGGGATTTTAGTCTTATTTAAGTTTTGGACAGGGTTGGCATGGAGCAATTCCATGCTTTATTTATTCTTTTAAAAAAAGAAACAAAATAGTTCATATAAAAACATATCTGTATAGAATATAAAATCAAACAGGTGTTTTTGTATTCGGATAATGATGAGATATCCTGTTTCAAATTATTCCTTTCTAAGCCAACTGTACATATGAAAGGAGGATGAAGTTTCACTTGCTACGTCCGCTGATTCCAGGTCAAATGTGGCTGCCAACTGTTTCCAGCTCATCATCAAATTATAATTCATCAGTTTCTTTCGCCAGTCTTTTGACCGCATTTTATTGTCTTCCCATTGGATCGAATGCATCAAAGATTTTTTTTTTCTGAAAGATTGCAGGAGAAAGATTTGTTCATTGAATCAAAGAATTTGCATCACAAAAAAAAAATATTAAAAAAAAAGACTCGGACCACAAATCTTACTACCTCCCCGAGCAATATCAATAGACAACGAAGGCACATCGCAATCCATCACAAATAACACGCCATTTGATTTGACTAAAATCCTTCCTCCCATCACAAGTTACGCAACCGTACTCCGACCGAATCGTCGACCTCAACGACCGCCGGCCTCCACCAAGGGTTCCGCTGAGGACCTCGCCGGCGGGGCCGCGAAGCGGGCCGTGAAGTCGCGATGGCCGCCGGCGTTCCCTTCCTGGGGGCTCTCCCCGCCGCCCGGGCCCTCGTCGAAGTTGAGGGTGTAGCTCAGGGGGTCGTACTGGAACCGCGCCGGCCTCCCCCGGTTAGGGTTCCGCCCGAACCGTCGGATGAAGTTCTTCCACCGCGGCCCCGCCGCCAGCTCCGACCACTCCCTCGCCTTCATCAACACCGCCCTGGCGCCGCCCCCGCCGCGCGCAGCGGCTGTCGGCCCGTCGAGGCGATCCCAGCGGCTCGAGAAGGGGAAGCAGCAGCAGCAGCAGAGCCGGCTAGGGGAGGAGGGCGACTCCACCTCCTCCCCCAAAGCATCCAGCTTCGTCTCCATCTCCATGGCCATGGATCGAATCGCGTGCAAACCCTAAAAACCGCAACGGATCTCGGAAGAAGATTTCGATGTGGCTTCGGCTTCTTCGCCTTTCGCCCTCCCTCGAACTCGAAGCATGAGAAGAGAAGCGAGGAGGCAATTAAGTAGTAAAACGGTCTCGTTACCTGTTGAGAAGACGTCGCTCACGGCCTTCGAGGAATCTTCTGGAACTCCGTTGATCAAATTGATCAATCAGAGAGCGCGCATCAAGATGTCGCATCCATTGCTGCCACGTGTCGCATTCCATCATCCGTTCATAAGTATTTACTCTGTTTCATTTATAATGTATATATATATATATATAGACAGATAGATGTTAATTTACAAAGGGAGACAGGGAGACCTTCCTTTTTCTTTCTACCGCTCGAATTAAAAACCTCTCTCTCAGCACATCTGTGAGGACAATTTTGACCATTTACATTTTACCATCATCACCCAAAAAAGCTGTACAAGGAAGAAGAAGAAGAAGAAGAAGCCACGCCATGGCCGTCGAAGCTTTTGCTTAAAGCTCTCAAACACGGTATATCATGGCGACCTCCAGCGTCGAAGCGTGCGGAACGGTGAAGGCGTACGTCCGCCCCCGGCTGTTCCGCCTCAGGAACTCGTACCCGACGTCGATCGCCAGCCGCTTCACGAGCCCCGAGCCACTCTTCGCCCTCATGTGCTCGTGCCCTAGGATGAAGGCCATCCCCGACTCCCTCGCCTCCACCAGCTCCTGCAGCTCCTCCCTCCTCGCCTCCTCCACCTTCGGGCTCTTCTTGGGCAGGACGAACCTCACTTGCCTTTTGGGCGGCGGCGCCGGCGGTGGCGGGTGAGCTGCCATCGGAAAGAGTATCTCCTTCGACGGACCCGCCGGCGGTGGCTCCTCGCAGATCCCCAAACCAGCGCCCACGACCGTCATTCTCTCCTCGCTCGCCCCGGCCGCGTCGTCGTCTGCGGGATCAGCAGCTTCGGACCCCTCGGAGCGGATGAACTCGGCGATGCTGGAGACGAGATCCCTCTCGAACTCCAAGTCATCCTTCTGTATGTCGCGGTACCCGTACCGGACGATGACCCTGTAGAGCCGGCATTCCCTCGGCCCCACGCGGCCGACGAGGAACCGCTCCTCCTGCTGGATATACGGCACTGGCACCGATTTGATGCAGAGGAAGACGACGACCTGGGTAAAAAATTAAACTTTGCTAAGAATGTCCGATGCAGGGATTTAATCTGAGAGCACGAGCACAATGTGTGTACCTGATGAAACGCCGGAAGGTTGGTGACGAAGTGGGAGAAGATGGCCGGGATTCCGGACACGAGCTCGGTGTGGATGAGGCCGATGCCCCGGACGCGCATGAAGCCGAGAGTAGGACCGACGCTGAGGAGCCAGTTGATGGAGACCTTGTTCTCGACGTCGAACTCGTACTTCTTGGTGGTGCCGTAATGCCAAACGAACATTACGGCCATGCAAAGGACGGAGAGGGCGATGGGAACCCAAGCACCTTCCAGGAACTTGATGAGGGTTGCAGAGAAGAAGAGCGCCTCTATCGAGCCGAAGAAGACAACGAAGCAGAGAGCGAGAAGTAGGCTCTTGTTCCAGCAGACGACGATCACCACAGACATCAAGCAGGTGGTGACCAGCATGACACCGATGACTGCTAATCCTGTTGCAGAGAGATCAATCATTCATATATCTCAAGCCACACTCTGCTCAAGCTCATGATCATAAGTGTCATACCTGATGCATTTCCTAGGCGCTTGGTGTCTCTGAAACCAACAGTAACAGCCAAGCAAAGCGTCATGAGGAGCCAGTTGATCTCTGGGATGTAAATCTGACCATGGATTTTGGACGATGTATGAACAATCTTCACCCTCGGGAAGCAGCCCAAGGCTGAGCACTGCTTGATGATGGAGAAAGTGCCAGTAATGACTGCTTGGCTTCCCACCAGGGCGGCAAGAATAGCAATTCCCATCACTGGCCATCTTATCTTCTCTATTGATTTAAGAAGAGGCACCCATCGTGATATGTAAAACTCGTGAAAAATGATTCCATTTGAAGCTCAAAGAAGGTAAATATACCTGGTACAGATACGTAGAAACCGATTTGGTAACCGGTTCCAATGTTGTGATGCTGAGAGAGGTATGCAGCTTGTCCCATGTAGGCAAGGATCAAGGAGGGGTAAACCACAGAAGTAAAGGCAATCTGTTGAAGCAACCCTTTCAGAGTTAAAATAATGTCGACATGCAACAGCAAGTGAAGGAACTCATCGTGTTCTTCCAAGTTCCAACAAACAATTCAGTGTTCAGCATCATATTACTGATACATTGTTCATTTTTTCTGTGGACTCTGCTACCCGTAGCATGTTCAGTTTTTTTTTTAACTGATACAGATTGTTGTATGCAATAGGTTGTTCTAGCTTTTTCTTTTGTCTCTAATTATAGCTTGTCGAGCTATTATTCAGTTTTCAGCTTCTTGTAAGACTTATCCCATCCCAGCTGTAACTTTCTTATGCATCGACAAAGATCGCAATGAACCTCTACATTGGTTTCACTTACTATTCCATCCAAAAAAAAGGTGTACATGGAAGCATAACAAGGTGTTTGGTAGAATTCAGTCAGGTCAATTCCATGTCATATTTTTGTCAGTTCAGACAGGTGGTAAACTGGAACTGGCGTATCACTTTGGTAGGTATGACACTCAATAATATAAATCATTTCTTTAGATTCGGTTTCCACAAACAAATCTTCAGTTTTTACAGCCATTTCATATAATAGGATTATGATCATTTGATGACTTGGCCAATGTCATCTCAACTTGCAGCTAAAAGACCTAAAAGTTCTAGCAGGTGATGTTTTCAAAAGCTTCAAGTGTAATCAAAGGCTACATATATCATACGGCAGATGAGGAAAACAGAAGCAACAAAGAACAAACTTGGTCTAAACTGCAGCAACTAATAGAGGGCTGCTCTCTACCCTTACCTGTATTGACCACCGTGAGAAATGTCCTAGATCAGCAAACATCGCTTCAGAACCTACAATGATTTGGAAATGTAAGATGGAGAATAGCAAGACATATGTTCACAATCAAACAAAGTTCAAACAAACCTGTTATGCATAACAGGATTCCACCCAGTGACATCCATCCTCCTCTTTGTGTCTTCTTCAGAAAGTTGTACATATAGTAGGGTGAAAGGGCTCGATACACACCCCGATTCCAGTAGAAAATGTTGTACACTCCTATTATACTTATGCATACTAGCCAGGTTATAATAATTGGCGCAAACAAGAACCCAAGCCGGTGAGTACCATAATGTTGCACAGCAAACAAGCAGACCAGAATGAAGCATGCGACCGGAACCTCAACATCTGGTTAAGAGTGAAGAAAGGTATTCATATCAGCAACAAACTATAAGAGCGACTAAATATTTTCAATGAAGAACAGAATCTACACATCGGGTAACTACTACAATGGGATCGTGATCACCATGGCTGTTCCAGGTAACACACTCAATAACAAGGTCTGACAAACTAGTAGTTGAAATTTCGATGAAGGTAAAATACAAGGTTTAGTTCAGAAATCAATGTTGTCCATCTATTCTAAATGTTAGGATAAGATATTGGCAAGATAAAAGGTATTAGAAACAGAAACACCGTCCACATGGTGTGAACTATGAACAGAGAAGTGAAAAATGTTGGCTATTCTACAAAAATTTTCATTATACTGCACTATGAATTGAGACTCTACTTCCAGAGCTTATATTGTTCTTTTGGGTTGTACTCACACATGAGATGTTGCTAGCGCACCTATCAAATAGCTGCTTACTATCAATTCAGTCTTGCAACCACAAATTGGGATTTTTAAAAAAAACTCTGATTCAGTTCTTCCCAGTAATATGACAAAATGACAAGTAGAGCTCCAATAATGAGTTGATGAGAGTAGTATCCCAGCAAATAAGAAGATGAAGGCATAGAACGGTCGTAAGTAGTATGATTCTGCCTCTGAATCTACATCTACTTATTATACTCATAGACTATCCATCAACTAGTTGCTATGACGGAATAATTTGCTTACATCTGTGTTGCTCCTTGGACGTAGAAAGTTCAAGTCCTGAGACCGCCGAGAAAACTGTCAACGTTGAGGCACAACGTTAGATCAAAGAAGCAAATAAGTCCATCGAAGAAGCAAAGGGGGAAGACGAACAAATTTACAACCAGATAATGCAGGGGTAAGGATTCCATCCCCAATAACCATGGAAGTGCCGATCAGCGCAAGAATCAGCAGCGTGAGCTGCAAGGCATGGTGCTTCTCCAGTAGCTTCCTCAAGGCTGATGCGGCAGCGACGCTGCCGGAGGCCGTGCTCGTGGCGGAGCCGTCGTTTTTCTTGTACGCTGACAGCTCCTCGTCAGCTAGCTGGCTGCTCGGCAAGAAACCGATGCTCCCATGACGGCAGAGGAGCGAGTAGAGCGCAAATGTGCCCCCTTCGCCATTGTCATCAGCTCGGAGCACGATGAAGACGTACTTGACGAGGGGGATAAGGGTGAGGGTCCAGAAAACGAAGGAAAGCACGCCAAAGATCTCGTCATTGCTCTCCGTGTGCTCGATGTCGTCGGCGAAGGTGCTCTTGTAAACGTACAGCGGTGAAGTGCCGAGGTCGCCGTAGACTACTCCAAGGCTTTGGTAAGCAAGCATCAGGGTTGACCTCCATGATGATTTCTGCAATCCAGAAGGCAAAAAAAGAGGAAGTTCCCCCTTACTATGAGCACCGAATCCCGTCGAAAAAAAAAACCCAAACATTTTCCATCAGCAAATCGATTTTGTCAACTTCAAACGGTCCATGGCACTTCTACTGCCATGAGAGTCTACCAAGAACAACATAAAAATAGATTCATCATCAACAAAGGGACAAAGGGGGGAAACCCTAAACCAATAAGAACAAGCAGCTCCGGGCCATGAATGCGAAAGCGCAATCTGCGGAAGAAAAGGAAAGAAAAGGGAAAACTTCCCAAGAAGCCAACTTCTGAGTCGACACATCAACACGGAAGAAGTGACGAAACTTTCGACATCAAAAACCATACAAGGGCACTTCAACTCACCTCGTCGTCTTTGGCAGGGCGTCCGTTCTCAAGATCCATTACCAAAGCGAGTGAAGAACTCACACGCTCATACTGCTGCTGCTTTTCGATCCTACTGCAGTCGAGGTTTAAGCAAAAGCACGCACGGTAGCAGACAAAAGGGATTGGGCCACAGTTTTTTTATGCAGATTTGACGAGGTGGCAAATGAGCGCGCTACAGAATCCCAGGGCGGTCGCTACGAAGACGGAATAAAAACACAAAAAAAGAGAATCTTGGAGGAGATGGAATATTGCCGCCGCACCATTTCCTCTCTCTACTTCGGTGCCTTCGTCGCAATCTGCTTCATCCCCTTCTCTCCTCACGAACACTGCAAAGCCTTCAACTTTTTGTCCTACTGCTGAACGCAACAGGGTAGGGATGAAAAATAAAACTTTTTTTCCTGGGACCTTCTCCAATCTGAGCACAAAAACACGGGAGGGCTTGGTGGATAATTAGGTGGCTTGCAAGGAAAGAAGCAGAGGGATTCAGATTGCAAAAGGCAACATCTTTATCTGTGGGAAGGCTGAAACATAGGCCATGGTTTTATTGCAAAAGGAGAAAAGAGAGAACAGACGAGGGTGATAGCTTGGTGCTCCTCTTGCTGCAAAGGTGGGAATTGACTTATCAAAGAGAGACAAGCATGCCCTGACATCACCAAAGAACAGACTTTTCTTCCTGATTTGAACATGTAAAACTCCAACATCGTCCCCATGACTTTTGAGTTGGACGCTCCATCACCATTTTTCCGATCTCCACAATGGTGGAGACTGATGCAGAAAAAACTGCACCCTCCGTTGAAAAAAGAACAACCAACTTTTGGAGAAGAAGCATTTGGGTTAACAAGCATGTTGACTTTGATTTGACTGTTGGTTCTCCACAAAGTACGAGTGGTACCAAAGGACACCACACCACCGCCACCCATGGACTGCAGATGATGGAAAGCTGATGCCTGCCGCCATGGAAGGCCATTAAAGATAATGCTTAAGGTAGAAAAAAAAAATTGCAAGAAAAAATGCATATTTGACAGGTATCCATGTCTTGTAAGACATTAAAAAGGAGACTAAAGTATATCTTATCCTGGCACGTCTTACTTTTTTCCTTTGCCAAAATAAAAATTATTTGTAATATATGTATATATATGCACATACATTACAACAACTTGTTTAAATCTTTTTTGAATCCAAAAGCAAAGAAAGAATGAAAAAAAAAACAAAAGGGGTGTTTGCGCTTGGAATAGTAGTCTGTTTAGGAAAACAAATATACCTCACAGTGGACTCATCCATAAATGGCGTGATAAATTAATCAGTGGGCACAAGCAATACCATGGATCATAAAGGTACAGTTTTTTTTCAGTATGCAATAATGAAAGGGGTAAAGATGGCTCAAACTTGCATCTTCTGGATAAACCTTTGTCATCAAGACATGTTAATATTAATCAAATTTCCATCAAGTGTTCAACTTTTTTCTACTAGTATTAAAAGCCAAGTTGACAAGGTGATCCAAAATGCATGATGGTAAGAGTGAGATGCACTTCCAAGTAATCGACCTAACCTACATAAGTGCACAGCTAAAAAAATAATCAAGGTTCGGTTTAAACAAGTGGAAAGTATTTTTTTATTAATTACACACATAATTAATTAAGCAGATCCTCCCACTAGTTGTCAGGGGCATATGCAAATGTTGTAAGCCACTTCCTAAGTAAGAAAAGTTACTGAGAGAGGGAATGAGCTCATTCCATTTAAAGAATTAAGCCCTAAAGAACAACAACATCATAAGATAATTAAATAAGCCACATAAAAAAAGAGAGTTAATCGTTAGTGCGCGCGTGTTGTTGTGTAAGCTTTTTACTAACCAAATATCTTTTCCATGCAATAACCTTAAAATGTATTTTTCTCTAGCAAACCTTAAAATTGTATTATGTGTGATTGCTTGCATACGCCTTTGCTACAAAGACTAGAATAAATAATAAATTGAAGGAACCCCCTGCAAGGACTGAGAAGACCCTCCACTTTGAGCTGAGTTTACATACTATATAACAAAACGTCCATCCATCAGTTGAGGTCATGTCCTTAAAAGCTGAAGCTACTCTTTGAATCTACTTTTCACATTCCACTACAAAATGTTTTTTTTGTTATCTATATTATGTAAAATATATTATATCCAAATTATGCAAAGCCTTCAATCCATTCAACTCCCTAGCATTTTAGGTTCTAGATAAACTACCTCGTTCATTAGTCATGTCTCATGCCCCAATTGTCACACATCATGCTCGTGTGCAAAACTTCACCTCTGGAGCGTTTATTTATAATCACCTTCAAGTTCAGTAAAACACTCAGAGAGTCGGAGATAGGGTTGAAACAATAGAAAAGATATGTTTTGTTTTTGGCTTAGATTTTGAATTTTACTCTCTCTTTTTTCTGCCTTGGTCTCGATAATGTATTTATATTAGATAAAAAATAATTCTAAGATTTATTAATTGATTATAATTTAATTTATTTTAATATGTATATATATAGAGAGAGAGAGAGAGCAAGAAGACAAGAAAGGTGACATACCCCAATTTAGGCCTCTGTAACATCAAGGAAGCCATCTTGGGGCACCCAAATGGATATGAGAGGAAATGAAATCCAAAGAGGAAGAGCCATGTGTTTGTGTTCATCCCCTTGGTAGTGGTCATGTGTTTATCTCCACATTTTGATCCAAAACAATGATTGCATTAATTTTATGGGCAATGAGGCATAAAAGTTATTGAGGGGGGTGAATTAATATTATAATATTTAAGTTAGGTTCTTGTCTTTCTTGTTAGCAAGTTGGCCAATCTAGTTATTACCTCAATCCATCACCCTGCCCCCCCTCCTCCAAATATATATATATATATATATATATAATGTGGGGGCATAAACATGTGTTTGATTTAATTAGAAGTACTACTAGTCCTACTGCTGCTGCTACTAGTCAAAATTAATAATTGATTTAAAATATTTTTAAATTTCATTTCTAGAGAGAAAATGTTAATAATCAATTATTAGTCTACATTAAAAATTCTCGTGTTTTGACTTGAAATGCCACTTACCACTTCTCCCGTACAACTTTGACTTGGGCACTTAGCTTGGATTTTAATTAATCACACGGCATCCTGTGATGGGTCCGTTTGGATTTGGATATTAATAAAAATCACTATCTATCTACTATCCACCAAATCTGACCTTCAATTCCATGTGTCGGTTAATTGTCGGCATGCTTCAACTTACCAACCCTCCCTATTTTTTTATTTATTTCAACCGAGTAAATTATCTGACTCGGACTCGCTGAGGGGTTTTTTTTTCCTCCAAACCATTGCAGGTCAAAAAATTTGAAAAAGATAATTGTGATGGGATGTAACATCACCAGAGTCACTGAGCTTTCACTCGCTCGCTCACTCCTCTTGATTTGTCATCCTATGATGATCCATCCATGAAGCTTCCACACCAAGGGTCACGAAGTCCCTCAGCACGGACAACTTTGACCCAATCCTACCATCAAAATCCATGGACTTCTCTACTGAGTGTTGATTGATTGCCCAAACCAAAAGCCCAACTGATATTAATGACAAGTACAAGGATGAGGATTCCACAACTGATGAAATTACCATCAAACGTATATTGATTGATGGAATAGCAGTGCTTTTAGCTGTTTTCCCCCACCAAACAAAAAGAAAAGATGGGGTAAACAAATCCTTCAGTTCTAACAGTAGGCATACAGTAACGTTATCATGCTAAAGATCATACCATGTAGGTCATACCGACCCGAATAATGTTCATGTGTGGAACACTCAGGTTGGCAGCACCGGCCCGGCAATTCCTCCTCAAGAATGCGTAGAAGTAGTTAATGACGAGCTTCTTGAGGAACCATGACTCCTTCCTTGCCCTCACGTCTCCATGAGCCAACAGATATGTGAATCCTGAACTCATTGCCTCTCTCAGCGCAGAGAGCTCGTACTCCAAACCCGGGTCTTCCTCTGTAGGGATGGAGCTTGATGGAAGAAGCAACGTAATGCCCTCTTCAGAGACTGCAGTCCTGCCTTTACCAGCTCCCCTATCTGATAACAGTGGAACTTGCAGCTCATCGACTCCACTTGGGGCGGCGGCAGCAGCAGCAGAAGCAGAGTCATCCCGGGAGTTCACAGACACGTCGTCCCGCTCGATGTCAAGGGGTATCTCCAGCGCAAGCTCTTGAGCCTCCCGTCGCAGGAACTTTTCAAGGCTCTCCAGCAGAAGCTGCTCGAAGGTATGGTGGTCTTCCTTTCGGACGTCTTTGTACCCGTAACGCGCGACGCAGCGGAAAATATGGTAGTCCTTCTGGCAGACTCTGCGGAACAAGAACCTCTCCTGCTGAGGAACAACGGGAACAGGGACATACTTGATGCAGACGAAAACGACGGTGGAGTGGATTGCAGGGAGCGTGAGCAGGAACTGCCCGAACAAGGAAGGAATGCCCTGGACTAGCTCATTGTACAGGAGGCCGATGCCAGGGACCCTGACGGTGCCGAGGGTGGAACCGAGTTCGTCCATGAAATCCATGGATATCTTCTCCCGGATCTCACTTTGGTATTTCAACACACTTCCGTAGTTCCAGGTGTACATCACGCACAGGAAGAAAGTAGCGAAAGCAAGTGGCAGCCACCCACCTTCCAGTATCTTGGAAAGAACCGCGCATAGGTAGATAAATTCCACAGAACCAAATATGATGGGAAAACACAGCGCAAGAAATATATTGGTTTGCCATATAAGGAGCATCACGAGTGTCACCAGTGAAGTGCTCACCATCATCACCAAAACCTCTGCAATGCCTGTAGGAGATACTTTACGAGTCAGCAGCCGTTCATTTTATCTATTCAGTCATCTGGATAGAAATAAAAGAGTACGGAAGTGGCCATGAAAAAAATAAGTGAAAAAAAGAAAGATAAAAGAGTTGTACCAAGAAAGAGGCCCCTTTTCTTTTTTTCAACAAAAGATTAAACAATGAATATAACGGTTGATGCCGAAGGAAAAAAAAAAGTTCAGTTACCATATGCATTGGCGATGTCGGTGGTACTCTGGAAAGTAGCAACAACCGTTATGCACATAGTCATCAGGAACCAGTTAACAACAGGTATATAGATCTGACCCATGAATCTCTTGGATGTATGGATTATCTTAAGCCTGGGAAAGCAACCAAGAGCCATGGACTGCTTTATGCAGGAAAAGGTTGCTGATATCATCGCTTGGCTGGCAATCATAGCAGCAAGTGTGGCAATAACAAAGACCGGCCAGAATAAAATCTCTGTTCAAAAAGTCATATAAGGTTGAAACAAATGGATAGTTAATAAACAAAGAATTTTCTTGTTATGGTCAAGGCACAATTATAGTATGAAGGGTCACCTGGAACAGAATCATAAAATATTCTTTCCACTGAAGATGGGTATTTCATCAAATATGCAGCTTGGCCCAAATAAGCAAAAATAAGGCAGGGAAACACGATACATGTGAAGGCTATCTGCAAACACTTTAAGAGGTGAAGCCAAGGAAGATAGTGTTCATAGCAATGGTTCATTTAAAAGAAGAAAGTAAAATGGTCACGGTACCTGTATAGACTTTACAGAGAAATGTCCTAGGTCAGCAAACATTGCCTCAGCTCCTACAATGATAAAAAGAAAAGACGATCCATTGAAAAATATTAGACAACTAACACATCTGAAGGCAGAATTCGCAGTGCATAATAAAGCTCAACAAGGGACTTAAAAGGATGACACAACACCCACGAAACGACATTATCTGCTCTGTTTAACTCTTTTATTGATACTTGGAAGGATTATTAGATATGTTTGGCATACAACATATAAGCTTAACGTTAACTGGTTGTACATTACTGATAAGCACCGTGTATCATACTGCAAAAGATGTGCTTCATTAGATGCAATACAAAACCAAAAGAAGGAAAAGGAACATGGAAGCATATTGTGTCATTCAGGTTTATTTCACACAGTAATTCTATTCATTTATGCATCATTTGTTCCCCATGGAATACTGCAATAAACTTAGTATACTATGACAAAAGAATCCAAGACATGTCCAAATAACCCAAATGCAATTTTGAACATAATCACAAATAAGGAGATCTAAAAGGAGTTGACTTGCAAACTAATCATATATTGAGCATTGTGTAAAGCTTGTTGACTAGTAGAACTTTGGTAGCATAACTTTATTTTTTTTTCCCGGTGTGAATATGACGTGATTACTTAGATTAGGGAATTGGGATGAGGAAAAAGGGTCTGCGGCTCTTATTGCTTGTTTTTCTTTATATGTTTCATTTATTCAGTAGCACGCAGGGTATGTTACATTCAACACCAAATTAACATGTAGTTTACATACAACAACCCACAATGCATATGTCGGCAAAGCCTCCATATAGTTTCAAGTTGAAAAGCTAGCTCTCCTTCAAATCTAACTTCATATGATTCAATTTATACTCACCAAAGTCACTCGTGGATGCTTAAGAACGTTGCTCTTCTGTAACCTAGCACTCTCTCTAGACAAACTTTACAAGACTGTATTAATTGTACTCCTCAAGGTCACTCATCAGAGCCAAAGTGAAGTTACTCTTGTGTGACATGGATGACTCATGCACCATGTCGTGCAAAACATCCACTTAATTGTAAGAACATGTTTAATTTCATTAACTTTCTCTAGATACTTAAGATTTCGATGGTACCATACATTATATGATAAGTTACATTCAGCAATTACAAGAAATACACTCTGATATTAAATGGAGTTAAACATACCTGTGATACACAAAACACAACCTCCAAGAGCGGACCATGCTTTAGTGCTGTTTCTCTGGAAAAACAAATAAATATATGCTGGATTTAGTGCTCTTAGCACAGAAATATCATACTTGAGTATGTTGTATATTCCAATGGAACCCAGATTGAAGAACCAGAGTGCTAATATAGGAGCAAACATGACACCCATTTTGCCGGTCCCAAACCTTTGTATACTGAATAATATTACAAGAATCACACTTGAGATGATGACCACAGCGCCTGCAAGTGATTAACAGGAAGATGAGAATGTATTCATTTTCAAACATCACGTTAAAATAAAAATTTTAAACTGTAAAGGCTGCATGTTGATGAGTCAGAAACCTGTGTTGAATCCTGGAACTTCACCTTGAAGACCGCTCACTGCAGACATAACTGTAAATAAACAGTTATGAGATATAATCAATAATCATAGATCACATCATCCAACAAACCAACTCCTAGTATAGAAATTAGATAATCATGAAGAAAATAGATTGAAACCTACATACCAGACATTGATGGAGTAAGAATGCCATCTCCAATTATCATTGAGGTACCCATCAGAACCAATAGCAACAGAAGACGCTTTAAAGAAGACCTTTTTTCCAAGACTTCTTTTATGTTTAGTGCTCTTTCTAACTCAGGAGTTGGCAGCTTGAGTCTAAAGCTGGAAATGTCTTCATCTGCCCGTTGTTGATTTGGAAGCAAACTAACTTTCGCATATCTGCAAATCAGGGAGTACAATGCGAAAGTTCCTCCTGGAAGAAAAAAGTTCGGATATAACATTTATTATCATACAAAACATTGATAAATCATATGCATTCAAAAGTACAAATTTTAATTGTTCGTCTTATTCCTTTACAAATATAAGAAAATAGTTTTGTCCAACATGAAGCTAAGTTGGACCACATGAACTGAATTTGACAGGTATATATAACCTTCACTGTTTTTTAATTCTGTACCTTCGCCATTATCATTGGCTTTCAACACTATAAACACGTATTTAGCAAAGGGAATCAGTGCAATTGTGTATATCACAAGTGATAGGGCGCCCAAAACGTCAACTTCAGATTTTATAGGAACTTTGCTGAATACATCACTGAAGACATATAAAGGACTTGTGCCCATGTCCCCGTAAACAACACCAAGCGTCTGAAATGCCATTGCAAGTGTGCTCCAAGTTGAGTTATCCTGTTTCACTTTACAGGAAAATAGTGAGCAAGAAGATAGATTTCATGGCTGTGCTTAACTCCTAAACGAAGAAAACTTCAGAAAATGCAAAATCAATGCAGATGGTCAGAGAGCAGAAGTTTCTGCATACGGCGTGAGTTTATACAGATGGAGTCTGGTAATAATATTAGGCTGACGTCGACGATCAAGATTTACTTGGTTTAATCCGTCCATCATTAACTTGTACCGAAGAAGGCACTCATGACAATTTTTTATAAACTTGGTCCCAAGGATAAAACTTAAAACCTTATTTGTTCGAAAAGAACTAAAGAATTTAGCTAATTAGCAATTTAAAAATGAATAATTTCAGTGCATTATAAAAATGAAGAGCATGAAAAGGGACGATTATTTAATAACAGTGAATTTTTTTCCAGCGCTTATCCACGGTAGAACAAATGAACCAAAATAATTTCTGTATCTTTCCAGCATTTTTTTTTCAGTAAATTCGGAGATAACTCGACAAAAACAATATGACCCCTTTTTTGTTAAAATTAATCAGGAGAATCAAATCAATCTCATGAGCAGAGCAGGAGAATACCAAATCGATCAAAAAAAAAAGATTGCATTTTTCCTCGATACTAAATTTTTCATTGCACAGCGAAAGCAACTCAAAACACTCCCACAGAGCAGCCAGAGATCACAACCTTTTCGCGATGCTTGTGCGCGTCAGCGATGTCCATGGCCTCCACGTCCAGCGAATCCACCCGCCGCGGCTTCTTCACCAGCCTCCGCCGCAGCGTCGCGTGCTCCTCCTCGATCGACCACGGCGGCGACTCGGAGTCCACCTCGCTCCCGTCAACCCACCTCGAGGACCGGGCGCTGCTTCCCTCATCGATGCCGCCTTCCTCCATCCCTCCCCCGCCTCCGCCTCCGCCTCCGCCTCCGCCTCCTCCTCCTCCTCCGGAAACCAGTTGCGTTCGAGGGTTAAAAATTCAGTTCTGCTGACGACTGAGAACTGCGCCAGTTTTTTTCCAATTTACGTTTTCACCCTCGTGTTTATTTGATTCTGGACACCCGTAATTAGATATAATTCCTTTTCTACTTGATTTGATAAAAAACGAGGTGTTGTCTCGAAATAAATCATATCCCCTCGGATTTGATAGATTTGAAAACCTACAGGGACTAAAATAAAACTGTACGAACGAAGGCACAGCCAGCCGATGACCCCTCCTGCACCCCGGGAAGGAGGTGGGACCCGCTCGAAGGGAGTAAAGGATGGGGTACGCTTTCGGGTGAGCACCGAGGGGGTACGGTGATCCGGACCTACGAAACGAGCGCTGCCAGCCGTCCATCAGTTTACGCGCAGGTGTAATCGCAAAATAGCTTCCCCCACGGGCTGCGTCCTACCCTCTGAGGTACCTCGCCTTATGATTTGAGAAGCAGAGCAGGGCTCGTGCTGCGTCAGCTCCGGTGGAGAAAAGTGTGTTTATTACGTGTGTATAATTTGATTTATAATATTATTTTACATAAAATTATCCTGATTTTTACTAAATTAATTTATGAGATTATTCCAACTTAATTTTTATTTTAACTTTTTTACTAAAAATTAAGTAAATATTAAATCCACTTACCTTCCCTATAATATAAATTGATTTATAAGATTATTTTACCTAGCGTAAGACTAATTTATAAGATTATTTCAAACCCCAACCTCCGTTTAAAAGATTATTTTAAGTAAAATTACCCTGAGCATTTTGCTAAATTAAATTTATAAAAGATTATTTCACCTTAATTTATAAATATATATATGTATAATGATTGCATATAAAAAATGGAGCAATTTGTCAGTTGCGTCAGGGCAATTCCCCTCGTAATAATTGAGTAGTTTATTAATTGTTAGGGTCCTCAGCACATCACACTCGCATCCCCTGAGGAAGAAGAGGGGCAGAGGAAGCCCAGGGGACACCAACCGAATGACCGATGACCTAAATTAATTCAAGGGACACCAAATCGCAATGCGCATGCCAACAGCCGTTCTACTTCGTTCGTAGCTGGACCCACTAAAATTTGGAGGGGAGCTTAAGAAGGCAGACGCCCCCCCTTCCCTTCCACAACTCTTCCATTATACTCGTAGGCGTAGGGTCGGTCCTGCGAGGGCTGGCTATTTAGAGACGCCCTTTGTCCTTAAACAGTAGCAGGGCATGCGTTGGGTGTCGACGTCCGTGGAATGGGCCTCTTTATTGGGTGTCGTCTGGAAGTATGTAGTCGCGCCCACGCTCGTTAACGGTCCATGTCAGGACTTGGGACCAACTACATTACATTTATATATTGATAAAAGTTTGTATTTCCTCTCAGAACAACAAGGGTGTTTGGTCTAGTGGCATGATTCTCGCTTCGGGTGCGAGAGGTCGCGAGTTCGATTCTCGCAACACCCCATTTTTTCTTCCTCCGGAAGAAGTCCAACTGCAGCATTGACTTCAATTTATATTGCTAAATATGACGCTGGGGTTGGTGTCCGGTCAAATCACAGCCCAACCAAACTTAAACATCGGCTTAGGATTAATTCGCTGTTGCCAAACTAAAAGTATTCGCAGTGTTTGGTGTTATTTGATTTTTCTAAACGTTGAGTATCGTATAAAAATTGTAGGGGATATGAAAAGTTAAGAGATTATTATTGGGTGGTTGCGATAACGATTAAAGCGTTAACACGTCAACACCACCGCTTTTTATAGTGAGAGGCCCATTTCTATTCATCTTCTTAGCTCCTCTTCCTCATCTGCAATCCAACGATGAACCCTCCTCGTTCCATTAAACTCCCCTTCTCCTCCTTCCTCGGCCTAAACAACCTCCTCTTCTCGTTCCTCCTCCTCCTCCTGCTCCTCTTCATCTCCTTCTCCCTCAATTTCCACGCTTCCCTTCCTTCCTACGTCGCCACCATCACCGCCACCTCATCCTCTTCTTTTACTCCTATTCACGATGATCGATTGATATCTTCTCCTTCTTCTCCATCTTCTTCTTCTTCTTCTCCGCCGCCGGAACCTCCACCGTCATCGCATCCTCCTCCGCCGCCACCATCATCACATTCTCCTCCGCCACCGCCACCGTCTCCTCCTCCTCCTACCCCTCCACCACCACCACCGACGTCGCCGCCGCCGTCGCCACCACGGCGACGTTATCCTCCCATCGGGCTGCAGGGGCGGTGCGATGTGTCGAAGGGGAAATGGGTCCGGGACCCGGCGGCGCCGTACTACACGAACGAGACGTGCTCCGCGATCCAGGAGCACCAGAACTGCATGAAGTTCGGGAGGCCGGACCGGGGGTTCCTCCGGTGGCGGTGGAAGCCGGCGGCGTGCGAGCTGCCGCGGTTCGACGCCGGATGGTTCCTGGAGCTGGTGAGGGGGAAGTCGCTGGCGTTCGTCGGCGACTCGCTCGCCAGGAACCACATGCAGTCGCTGATGTGCCTCCTGTCAAAGGTCAACGATTCATCATCCGTTCGTTTCGTTTTCTTTCATTGCTTTGGAAGTCAACAACTTATATCGAAGTCAAAAGCATCAGGTGGAGTACCCTCAAGAAATCTCCGACGGCGCCGCCGACGAGAACGTCAAGCGTATGTTCTACGCCTCCTACAACTTCACGCTCTCCATCTTCTGGTCTCCCTTCCTCGTCAACGCCCGCCTCGTCGACGCCGACGGCCCCGGCCACACCGGCCTCTGGCACCTCTTCCTCGACGAGCCCGACGCCACCTGGACGCCCCACGCCCACCGCTTCGACTTCCTCGTCGTCTCCACCGGCAACTGGTTCACCCGCCCCGCCCTCCTGTACGAGCGCGGGGGCCTCGTCGGCTGCCACTACTGCTGGCTGCCCAACGTCCCCCGCCGCTCGCCCAGCTACTCCCACCGAGCCGCGGTCCGGACGGCGTTCCGCTTCATGGCCGCCCCCGAGGGCGGCTTCACCGGGGCGGTGTTCCTGCGGACGGTCTCGCCGTCGCACTTTGAGGGCGGGGAGTGGAACAAGGGCGGGGACTGCCGGAGGAAGCGGCCGGTGCGGGGGGCCAAGGCGAGGCTGGAAGGGCTGGACCGGGAGTTCTACTGGGTGCAGATGGAGGAGTTCAGGGCGGCGGGGGAGCAAGCGAAGGGGGCGAGGATGAGGGTGATGGACGTGACGACGGCCATGGCGATGCGGCCGGACGGCCACCCGAGTAGGTACGGGCATCGGGCGAACGAGAAGGTGATGATGTACAACGACTGCGTGCACTGGTGCTTGCCCGGCCCCGTTGATATGTGGAGCAGCTTGCTGTTCGCCATGATCGGCGATGAGTCCACGAATTAATGAATACAGAGTGCTGCGTGCCTGCTAAACAATCAGTTACTGTAGATGGATGGATTAAAAGGAATAGGATTTCAACGGAGCATAGATGAATTATTTTTTGTGCATCACGTTTGTTGGTCCCTTGCAATCTTCTCAGTTCACCATGCAAACCATTAATTGTTCTTAACTGGTACTAAATTAATTGATTAGTTGATCAATCAATTGAAGGGACCGCTCGTGGATGATCGAGGAAGTAGTTGATGGAGTTAATGGGGGAAGAAAAGGAAAAGGCAAAGCACATGCGCTCGCTCCCCTGGCGCCGTTCACGCGCGCGAACGTTCCTTTATGCTACCAAATCAAATAACTCGTTAATTTTTAACATATAATTTCTTAGTATAAATTAGTTAACCAAAGAACATATCGATAATTGTCAACAAATGAATTAAATCGTCCGTACACAGATCCACTCTCAGCTTTCACTTTGCTCTAGCTGCTTTAATTTCAGAGTTAATTAATTAAAATTAAAAAACTCTATAATTGATGTGGAATTAATTATTGATCGCTTCTCTCCTTCGACCTTAATGGAAAATTGGCAAACTGAATCCTCCTACCCCCCAGTAAATAATAACAATTAACAGCTCCACACTCGAATTAATTAATTGACCGGCAAAAATTAAGTAATTAATTAACTCGTCTTCCGGGCTTCTCCTTCTTCTTCTCCTTGTTCCTCCTCGCCCAGAATCAGAAACAGCAGCTGGTTCCACATGTCGATCGGCCCGGGCAGGCACCAGTGCACGCAGTCGTTGTACATGGCGACGCTCTCCTGGAGGGGGTGACCGTACCGGCTGGGGTGGCCGTCGGGGCGGAGCAGCATCGCGTGCGTGGTGTCCAGCAGCCGCATCCGGCGGCGCGCGGAGGGGCCGCCCCGCTCCACAGCGGCCCGGAACTCCTCCAGCTGCTGCTCGTAGAACTCGCTGTCGAGCTTCTCGAGCGTGGTCTCGTTGCTGAGGTAGGGGCGGCGGCGGCGGCAGTTCCCGCCCTTGTTCCACTCGCCGCCCTCGAAGTGGGAGGGGGAGATGGAGCGGACGAAGACCTTGCCGCGGAAGCCGCCGCCGTCTCCGGCGGCGCCCGCGACGGCGGCGAGCGCGGTGCGGAAGGCGACGCGGTGGGAGTAGTGGAGGGTGAGGTCGGTGACGTTGTCGATGTGGCAGTAGTGGCAGCCGACGAGCTTCCTGTGCTCGTAGAAGAGGGAGGGACGGGTGAACCAGTTGCCGTCGGAGATGATGACGAGGTCGAACTTGTGGAGCTGCGACGCCCACTTCTCGTCGACCTCGTCGAGGTAGAGGCTCCACAGGCCGGTGTGGTTGGGGCCGTCGGAGTCCGCCAGGTGCGCCTTGACGAGGAACGGCGACCAGAAGATGGAGATGGTGAAGCGGTGCGCCGGGTAGAACATCCGCTTAAAGTTATCGTCTTTGCCGTACGACACGTCCTTGGGCCTCTCAACCTTCATTTTTTTTGTTTTCCCAGACCAGCCAAGCCATTAAGAAGGTGTCAGTAATTAGATGCAACAAAATAAATGGGAATCATTTTTAATCCCTTCACCCTCTTATTAAAAAGTGAGCACTTGCAGAGAAAAGTTATAAAAAAAAAGAGGGAAAGAGAGGAAGAACACATGAGAAAGCAAGAAAGCTGCCGACAGAACAGTAGACATAATTATTCTCTAAGCAGTAAGCACACACACTCACGGACATTAATTTAATTAATCAAAACACATTCAGTAGATCAATGACATGATACCCTTGTATTTTACTCGTATAAATATTTCACAGCAGAAGCAGAACAGTGCGGAAGAACATGGCATCCACCTCAACTACAACTTTGAAGCATCTTTTGTCACTTACTATTTGACATTTATAAATATTTTATTAACCTTATCTAAACTAAAAATAAAAATTTGCTATGAATCAACGTCAAAAAACAAAGAGGAGAAAAGAAGAAGAAGGGAAATTAAAAAATTAAATTTATGAATGCCAGCTCTGCTGAAGAGTGAAGAGAAGAGGCCATGTGGGGGAGAGGTCAGTGAAGGGGAAGCGGACGGGTTCCCTATGCGATGCAAGGTCCGGTGCAGGAGGAATCTTGCAATTCGCCTGCCCGATGCTTATTCCATTTGGGGTGAGGCAGAGGGGGGAGGAAACGTAGGGATCGGATTTGCTGTGCCGCTTCTTGCATCGGGGGGCGAGATCCGCTGCATGGATCCTGCCGGGGACCTTTGTTCTCATTACGGGCTTGCCCTATTTTTCACCGTCCCTTTTGTCCTCTCGCTCTCCCTGCCCTAATTAAGGGATCTTTTTAACCCTTCCTGCTCCCCCCTCACTGCAAGTTTTATCCTCCCCTTGTCGATACCTCATTTTTTCTATTTCGTATACCCTTCCCAATCACATGTTATTTTTTTTGTTATAAAATTTGTTTTTAATGAAAATGTCTCTTGAGAAATAAAACAAATTAGAATTCATATCAAACTGAGAGAATAGGGATCTAGAAATTGAGGGTCGAGGAATTCATAACCCCTTATCCCCAATTGCTTAAGAGCAGTGCGATTTCAATCACAAAACACTAAGTTTTAATAGTTTTGATTTTTTTTCCCCTACCGTGTCAAAATAAAAGGATTGATTCAAAGAACAGCAAGAAGAATATTTTTCTTTTTTTTGTGAAAAAAAAGTAGAAAGATGGACTGAGAACCGGTACTCTAAAGAGAGAAGAATTTGAAGTATTAAATCCATAAAAAGAAAACAAAGATGGTTAAAAAAGATGAAGAGGAAAAGGGTAATAAACAAGAAGCGACAGCACTCAAAAAATCCTTCAAAATAGCACCAAAATTAGGGAGGAGAAGAGAGAGAAGGAGATGGGGGCGGCGTACGCTGGACAGGAGGCACATGAGGGACTGCATCTGGTTGCGGGCGAGGGAGTCGCCGATGAAGGCGAGGGACTTGCCGCGGACGAGCTGGAGGAACCAGGCGGGATCGAAGCGGGGAAGGTCGCAGCCGTGGGGCTTCCAGCGCCACCGGAGGAAGTCGAGGTCCGGCCGCCCGTACTTGAGGCAGTTCTGGTGCTCCTGGATCGTGAAGCAGGTGTTGTTGGTGTAGTAGGGCGCCTCCGGGTCCGGCACCCACTCCCCCCGCGTCAGATCGCACCCCGCCGGCAGCCGGATCGCCGGATACCTCCGCCCGTGCGGGAGGAGGAAGATCTTGACGAGGAGGAAGAAGATGGCGCCGGAGATCAGGGCGGTCTTCGCCGTCATGCATCCCTGCTGCTGATGCCCGCCCCCTCCGCCCCCGCCATTCTGCTGGTGCCGGGACGACCTTTGCGGAGTCTTCGAGGAGTAGTACTGAGACTTCATGGATTAGGAGTGGAAAGGAGAAGAAGAAGATATTAATGCCGGACGAACGAAACCGACGACCTCGTCCTCCTCCTCCTCCTTCTTCTTGCAGGAGTTGAAAAGGGGAAATGAGTTGGGGTTGGGAGTGGATGGCTGAAGGAAGAAGACGACAGTGAGGGAGGGTGATATATTGGGTGGTTGGAAATTGAGTGAGGGTTATTTTGGCGGGCCATGGCAATGCAAATGATGGGAACGCAGCACCTTCTTCGATCCCTTCACAATTAAAAATTATATACCTACAAAGTGAGATATATATACTATTTTAAATTTATTTAATCGAAAAAAAATCGCGTAAATGACCCGAAATTGAATCAGGTCTGATTCCGGTTCGAATCATATATTTTAAAATAATTAACCTGCTGCCCACTTTACAATAATACTCTCATCGCGTAAGTTTCACATAAAGGGAGAGGTGCGATCACTTATATCCCACCGTTCAATTAATGAGGTGCGGTCATCATGATCATACATACGAACCTTTTAATCTAATTCTACGCTTCCATTAAGTGTCCGCGTGCTTTATGCGTAGGGTATTTTAATTTTAAAAAAAGGGTCGTTAACGGGGAACAAGTTAGTTTTGGTTGATGGACCATGTACGTAAATAATGTGACGGGGTGTGAGTTGTTATGACAGCTCGATCTCGTCGAACGTGTCTAGTTTAAGCGCAAACGGTCAGAGATTGTTTGTTATTATTTATTAACGGATAATTGCATTAATTTTGAAGAAAAATGTATATAGTACGATTACTCGATATTGAAAAAACATTTAAAGCAACGTAACAAAAAATGGGAGTCATTTATGAGAGGAGGGGCAATACGTCACATGAAACCCATGCCATTAGAAGAAGCGAAGCAGTGAATTGTTCGAGATCATATGCGTTTGAAATATTTTGAAGTTAAATATGAGCGGATATGACCCGCATGATAGTTAATTCATGCCTTGTTTTGTGCACGAAGGCTTCATCCTCCTGTACGCCGAGTCGTCGTTTCGACTAATTACAAAAAATAGATCGGCGTAAGCACATGCTGCACGTGTCTTTTTCATTTTTTTTTTGCGCATCGACGTGTGAGCACATCGCGTTCCAATTAATTATATATTTACAGCAAAAAATTAAAATCAAGTCGGTTCAAGAATAATCATAGCCGTGCTTTGCCTTTGAATGAACGCCGGGAATTAAGCAATCATTTATTTTGTTGGAGGTGCGATGATTCAGGAGGATACGTAACCGATCTACCTAACTTAATTAACCATTATTATAATGCATAAAAGATAGTAGCGAGGACCGTATATTTTTCTTTAATTTAATATATATATATATATAATATTTGTTTTAAAGAAAAAAATGACGTAGAAAAATATTCTTAATTTGAAGGGAGAAAAATTAATACACATATTACGAAAATAAAAAAAGTTAAAAATAAATAAAATCAACATCCTATGAATAAATTGACTTCACATTACAAATGATATTATAAAACATATGAAATTAATTCCGGAGGTCCCATCTTAAATCATAATTATTTTAAATAAATATTGATAAAGAATAAATATATTAATTTTTAAAATTTAGTGTGGATTAAATTATAATACTTCATATAAAATTTTAAAGTTCAAATTAGATGAATGTTTACTTTTTAAATTAAATTAAATTATGCTAAAAAATAAATGCAAATTAGCACGTTGAACAAGAAAGCAAATTAATTTTTTTTTTTAAGAATTCAACGAATCATGAACCTAAAATCTCGTAAAAGAACTCAATTAAAAGGGTGTATACTTTGCTTGAATTGAGTTGGATTCGATAGATTGTAGTTATTATTAGGTTTTTTTTTTAAAGAAGGAAGACGTTGGTCGTACGTAATTAGGATATATTCGAGATAAGACGAATTAAAAGGGCTCAATTGATAAACTGGAGGGGCTAAATTGAACAAAAACTTAAATAAGTTTATTTTGTTCTCGTCGCCTTCATCGGTCTCAGAAGTCTCTGTTTTCTTCCAGTTTTCAAATCTCAACAGCGGCGACGAAGCTAAGGAAGGCGCTCCCCCCGTTTCTGAAATCGAGGGTTTCGCTCGCTTCTCGCCATGGCCTCCCCTAACCCTCAGGTCTCCAAGGTCAGTGCTCTCGAAACCCTAACCCTAATTGCCCCTCGCTTTTTTTTCCCCACCATTTATTCGCCGAACCTGTCGATCGACGTTTATCGGGTAGCATGATGAGATTCATAATCTGCATTTTGATGGATGATTTCAAGTTGCCTAAACTCTGTAGGGATTTCATTTTGATCATTGTTTGGATTATGAGATCCGTCGCAAAACGCATGTATGATTCTATTATTTTCATTTTATTCGAAGGCAATGCTGGCTTCTCTAAATGTTTTTTCCGACCAATACATTTCTCATTGAATTTAGTTGTGACCGAAAAAATGTAAAATCGTATATTTTTTCTGTGCGGTGGTTAGATTGGAGCGTGAAGTCTATAGACTTCTGGGGTCGACGCAATCTGTGGATGGCATCTTCAACTTCTGGTGCCTATACACAAGAAGGCTCACTCTCAGAGAGAAATCTGTTTATTTTTATGGTCCTTCAACATCATTCAAAAGAGCTTTATTTCTGGGCTTGTTGTTGGACCCTGCTTATCGCTGATTGAATTTATATATTGAGCATTTATATTGTAGGTTTAGAGGCTACCATCCTTTACTACTTATTCTGATTAAATTGTGCGAATGGTTACCCTACCTCTGATTTGTTTCGCAGCTTCTGATAAGTTGATTTGGTTACAGTTGTTGCAAGTTCTGTTATAGCTAATAGGAAATCTTATTAATTTTTGCCAGGCTGATCAAGATTCTGAAGGTTCAGTTCAGAACACTGCTGATATGACAGCATTTGTGAGTTCTGTTATTCCAATCCTGATGTAGTAGACATATTTGGCTTCATGCAAATTCTTTATTTCCTCCATTCTTGTGCATCAAATAACTGACATATAGGAAGCTGTCCAAGTTGATCCCTGGATTTACATTTAGTCCTTGTGTAACTTGGACTCTTTTTTTTCCTTCTGAAAGTAGTGAAGGGTTCTATTAACTATATATGTTGTAACCTATGGCTTGTAACATCAAGTCTTTTCTTTGATTCAGTTTATAATTTTTCTTTTCATACCACAAATATATTTCATTTCGGTAATTCCTTTTTTTTGGCCTCTCAGGTCCAGAACATTCTTGTGCAGATGGTATGTCGCTCATTGCTTTTTGCAGTTTTTTTATTTATGTTTCTTATACTGTTGGCAAGTATTTATCACTTTAATTAAAAATGGATGTGCAGCAATCGAGGATGCAGGCAATGTCTGAGAGCATAGTTTCAAAGAATATCCTTTGCTTTCCTTATTCGACCAATGTGTTGCAATTTTATGTGTCTCAGATTCAGTCGATTCTCTGGTAACCAAGATGCTATTCTTTTCCAATATCAGACACGTCTAATATGTCATGATAAGTAGATAACACCACCCAGTCAAAAGCCTACTCGTCATGATACGTATTATAACCATCACAATCGATACCCCCATGATTAAAGTGCCTGGTTTATTTTTGTGCTTCATTAAAGATGCTTGTCAATTTTGTTTTTCTTTATTGTCCTATTTGTCCCTATTTGCTCATTGGCTGTCGCATAAAATGAGTTTTGATGCTTATGAACTCATCCTCAAAAGCTATTTATGAAAAAGTATACTCTGCCTCCCTTAACTTCTACGCACTCGATGAAATGGGAAGCAGGATTGATGAGATGGAGAAGAACATCAACAATATCAAAGCGGAGATCGACGCAGCAGACTCTACCGGAAAAACACATGCGGAAGAAGCCAAACCGTAGCTAAAAAAACTCTATCCGGGAAGAAGTGAGCTGCAATGGCAGGTTCATGTGGATCTGTTTAAGCGAGATCATGTTGTAATGCAGGCCAAGTCTTTAAGGACAAATGGTGTTGTGCTTTCCTATTCTGGCAGATGTTGTGATCTTTCTGGAGATCAGAATTACTTTTCCAAATTTGAGAATAGTTTCCTTCTGAGAGTAAATTGCGGTTTCTGTTGGTTGGTGATAAACAGAGGTTATTTCTCTGTGTGTATGATGATGTTTTTTACTGAACATGGGAATTTTTTTTCAGCCAGATACAACTTGTGAAGTTATAGACGTTGTTGCCTTCTATGACTTTCTATAACTACTTCCAAACAGTACACGAGAGATAAATTGTACACCTTTTTGTTTTGTCCCCACTTCACAAGCAGTGTGGATTTATAAGTAGCAAAATCTTTCCTGTTATCTTCTGATAAATTGTTCATGCCTCTTCTTTCTTCATCCAAAATATTCCTAATGAGCCTCTCTGCCTCCAAAGTCCCTTCTAATTATCTCCGCCACCAGCAAAGCTCGCAAATTTTGTTGGCAGCGTGAGCAGATACTACTGCTACTACTACAATGATTATGACCTGTTATTGGCCCTAAGCTCTCACCTGCAGCTTTTAATTAATGATGCTTATTAACAATTAATTAATTATATAGGTCAGGTGCGACTTGTCATGGACTCACTGTTTAAGAAAAAAATTTTGTTGTAGAATTTTTTTACCATTGATATTATAGTCTTAATTGTATATTTGTATATTATCATTATATATAAAATAACTTAAAAAATATACAGTAATAATAATATTGTGTGGTGAACACAAAGGGTGGCATGACCCATTAAGCATGCTTAGATAGTATTAGATAGTATTGGCGATGCTGCACACGTCTCAATGATGATCTGTACCATCTATTGTATACAACGAATTTGTCCATAATGATGTGATGTATTAATTAATATTAGAGCCAACTGTTACTTGACTAAGGCGAACTAAGATGAAGAACATAGAGGGAAGACGAAGGATTCAAGGAGAAGAGTTGATTATTCATCTTATTTCACTTGGTGAAGCAACAACCGGGGGTCTCATATCAATTGATATATTTCTATTCTTAGAGATCAATTTGTTGTGGAGTGGATTATAATTGAGACATGGGATGCACAACTCGTTGGTGCCAGCAGTGTAAAAGTTAAAATGGTTTAAAAAACAAGAGACCATTTTTTGAAAATTTCCAACTCTATGCAGTATAATCAAAACTGTTTTTTTTCCTAACAATAAAGTTAATTATAAATAAGGCAGTGGAAGTTGTTTTCTACAATTATTTTTCCCTTTTCTCTGAACAGCGCATTGAAGGCAATAATTTAGTCCCGGATCAGATGTTCTATCGATAATAGGATTGGTACGAATTGTCCACACCATCGGTGGATCTCGGTACAATCTAAGCTTTGTAATGAAACAAGTTCGTGCTCCCTGTTTTTTCGTATACAGCTAACCAACCAATCGGAAGTTTCGCCATCATTGTCCTAATTGACGGCCGATTCGATACCCGCAAAGCCGCTCCTCGCGAGATTGGAAGTTTAACACAGCGGGTTTCCTGCGGACGCCCCCCATTAAAAAATATCTGTGGGCATTAGGGTTTCATCGGGCCATATATAAACCCCTTTCTCCTGTCCTTGCTCCCTGTTCGTCCCCAATTTGGCATCCTTGGGTTCCTCCTTCGCTGGTGATCTCGTGCAGGTAATGTGCCGCCGCTTCTCTCTTCTTCTTGTTCATGGTTTATTGGGTCGGTCTTCCTTCCATCGATCGTCTCAGTTCGGTCGTTTTTTGTTAAAATAATTTCTTTCTGGATTATTATTGTAAGCCGGTTCCATTGGGGATTTGGTTTCGATCTGCTGATTCCTTATTATTTGTTTGCGCGTGGATATGCGAATTTAGTTCGCTCTTCTGAGTTCGTCGGCGTGCGTTCTTTAATCTCTTGATTCTTTGCTGATTGGTTATTAAAACTCATTGTTTCTCTTTTGTGGTTCGTGGTTCTTTATGAGTGGATCTCGACGGTTTGGAGTATTCGTGCAGTTGATTTTGTTCACAACTCGTATAAACACTGGGTCGTTCGTTCTATAAACTCATGATAGGACTCTTAAGGTTTAAGATAATCTTATTTCCATGAATGGTGATTGCTAACATTGAGAACTGTTTGGATTTTTAATATTCTTCATTTATATCACATGTATCTCAGCTATTTACAAATATAAATTAAGGTCTTCAGATGGTGCTTATTTTGTAGCCATGTAGTTAAAACATTTAACTAGGATCAGTTATAAGTTCATAATTTCCCGAGCTGCTATTTTTTTTCTTTATTAGGATATGGATTCTGCATTCTATTTTAATATTCTGTGGTTTTGTTAAGTTTGGTCTTTTCTATTCCCTCTCAAAATGCTGTATTATTATCCATCCTTTATGATGTATCTTAAGCTACACAGTAGCATGCAAATGGGATAGATTTCTGAAGAAGCACACAGTTCATTAGGTAGTCTTTTTAACATGTGTCTTCGTCCTCGTTCTGCAAGTCTCACTAAGTACCAACGCTACTGTGTTGTCCGAGTCATTGGAAGGGTTGGATCTTAGGTCTGGTTGTTATGTTTCCAAACTTAAAATTCATGTTTACCTTTTGAGCTGTTCTCTGATAGAAAGTTGAACTCACAATATTTGTTTCCACTACGGTTTGGTTTTTTATGGTGCAGGAAATCTTCTATTGCAACTGAATTTGTGAACGGTTGCTTTTGACTATTACCTGTCAAAGTGGAGGGTGTTAAGTGTAGGGCATCTTTCATGTCTGAGCGTCACTCATTTTTCTTGGGATCAATTGGTCTTCTTGAAAAATATTGTCCTAAGTCCAGAAAAAAGTACATATGCTCTTTGGGAAAGATTGGTTGCTTGCATCTGGAGCCTTTTCAAGAAACTGCAGTTGTTGAAAGTCTCAATTCAGAGCAAATTTTCACTGTAGTAACTGGTCAATCTTGCATTGAGAAGAGAAGATTTATAGTGTCCACTCCCATTGCCTGACATTACCTACATAGGTTTGTTTTCCTAGGCAAAAGATGGCTTTGCAGAATATAGGTGCTTCAAACAGTGATGATGCCTTCTATCGTTATAAGATGCCGAAGATGATAACCAAAATAGAAGGCCGTGGGAATGGCATCAGGACAAATGTTGTGAACATGGTAGACATCGCAAAGGCCTTGCATAGACCAGCCTCTTATACCACCAAATTCTTTGGTTGTGAACTTGGTGCCCAATCAAAGTTTGACGAGAAAACTGGTATTTCACTTGTTAATGGGGCTCATGACACTGCCAAATTAGCAGGACTTCTGGAGAACTTCATCAAGAAGTACGTTCAGTGCTATGGATGTGGTAATCCTGAGACCGACATAACAATCACTAAAACCCAGATGATTACTCTTAAATGCGCTGCTTGTGGTTTTGTGTCTGATGTAGACATGAGGGACAAGCTCACAACTTTTATTCTGAAGAATCCACCCGAGCAGAAGAAGGGGTCAAAAGATAAGAAGGCAATGAGACGAGCTGAGAAAGAACGACTGAAGGAAGGGGAAGCTGCAGATGAGGAACTGAAAAAGCTAAAAAAAGAGACAAAGAAGAAAGGTGCAGTGTTGTCCAAAGATGGAGCAAACTCAAAGCGTGCTTCTTCCAAAAAGAAGCTGACAGGCTCTGATGAAGAACATTCTTCACCTCCTGGTAGTCAAGCTGATGACAATGAGGCAGCTGATGATGATGAGGATGATGATGTCCAGTGGCAGACTGACACATCTGCTGAAGCTGCTCGCCAACGCATCCAGGAACAACTGAATGCTGTCACTGCTGAAATGGTCATGCTTTCAACTGATGATACAACTGGCAATGAACAAAAGAAAATAAGTAAAGTGAAGAAAGAGGAAGTTGCAAAAGTTGGAACCGAAGAAATAATGAAACCTAGCATCCAAGACCAATTGATAGTGGAAATCAAGAATATGCTGAAAAAGGGGTCCAAACCTAGTGAGATTGGTACCTCTCTGAGTTCTCTGACTGGCTCTCATCAGGAGAGAATGAATGCACTCTTTGCAGCCCTGTTTGAGGGTGTGGGTAAAGGGTTTGCAAAGGAGGTCGTCAATAAGAAGAACTACCTTGCAGCTGTGGTGCAGGATGAGGAATCACAGATGCGTCTGCTGCGAGCTCTCGAGTCATTTTGTGGAAAATGCAGTGGGGATGCTGTGAAGGAAGTTGCTCTGGTAGCTAAATCTCTTTATGATGGAGATGTATTGGAGGAAGAGTGCATCGTAAGGTGGTACGGCGAAGGCTTGGCTGGTGCCAATAAGAGCTCCATTGTTTGGAAGAATATCAAGCCTTTTATCGAGTGGCTTCAGAGTGCTGAGTCAGAGTCGGAAGAGGAGTAATAATCCTCTCTATGGCAGCATATTGTTGGTTTAGTGTTGGCATTATCTACTCGAATGTTTCCTATTTCATGTATTTGGAGTTTAAATATAGTAACGCTGCTTGTGGTTTGTAGACTTGTTGGAATAATGGAGCACTACTACGGTTGGTATTTTGCTTTAAATTGTCCGAGGTATCGTCAACTGTTGGTTTGGAACAGCTATACACGTTAATTTTTGGACTTTGTGCAGAATTTGTGGGATTCCGCTTGCATTTTGTCGCAGCTTCTGCTCCCACTTGTTATTTGACTTCTTTCTGAAAATTTAGAGTAAATGGGGATTGGGATTAAGCATAAATTGTTTCCACTTGCTAGCTAGCTGGGTAGATGGATACTGCTCGACAGCGATATAACATGAAACTTGATGGAATTTTGACAACTAGTTACATATATATTATAGAGCTTATGCGCCACAAATTAAAGTTTGGATTCCAAATCCATCGAACTCTTTTTAGAGAGTAATAGCGAAGTTACAACGAGGCACACTTATGGCATATGATAACTTTGTGCTAGAAATTTTTCTCCTTGGTTTTAGTACTACCGAGGTACTAATTGCGGTTTCCCTGCTCGGCTGAGATAAGGAAGATACTGATTGAAACTAAAATAGGAAAGTATATGAAATAATGGAGGTGTCAGTGTAAAAAGAGAGCACTCGTTTTTTTTTGTTGCAAATGGGATATTGGCGAGTCCTTTGGAAGGGGCAAAACAAAAGAAAGCCCACTTCCTTTTGTAGGGCAGTGTCCGAAGGAGGATGCTTGCTGCCCCAATGTGACCAAACCAATAAATTTAACAAGTCCATTAGAATAACACCACAGACTTTTTCATTGGGTCATTAGTTCACATAACTAAAAATACTACAAAAGCACATGATATTGTTCCTCTAGATCTAAATCTTCCCGTGCACAAGTGTGCTCGTACTAAATTAAGTATGGGCTAATCTTCTTTCATGGCTTGCAGATCTCATGGAAAGTAGGAATGAGAACATATCATCCTAGTTAAATGCCTAGTTGGTGAACCCCATCTGATTTATCTTTCCAATATGAACAATAACGTATCCAAATCCGTTTTCAATGAGTCAACAAATTAGGTCCCTAGTTAAAGATCTAATTCCTTTATTCTCATCTAAGAGCAGATAGCAGTTAGTGCTGAGGGAAAAGGGTAAAAGGAAGCCTCTTCACTCCAGCGTTAGATTGCTTGAAAGGAATTAATCTCATGCTCCGTGATGGATGATCTCCACCAACCTGATCATACAAGTATATACTCTCTTTTTTAAGCAGCAACATCACTTTCTAATAAAAGATGCATGATGCCCCTTCAATCCAAAGAGTTTCGTTTCAGTAAACCCTATAATTACTGCTATCGACTTAAACTGATTCATACACATGTTGTCCTTGTTCGTATAATAACAAAGCTCTTTATCAACTATATATCTGCTGCTAAAAGTTTTGCCATGAAATAGAATTAATCTATATATCTATATATATTAACGAAATCCTACTTTGATACATACAAATCCATCCTTGATAATTAAGGGGGAGAGAGAGATGAACCAGAAAATTAATCGCACACACAAAAAAACTCCCTCTCTCTGAGTTTGTAATCGATTAAACTAATAGTAATCTTTAGCTCTCCTCTGAGCTGAGCTGACTTCTTCCTGGGAATTAATTAAGTCCTCGGATCGCAGTCTTCTTGTTCATCGTTCAACTGGCGGATTCTGGCGCTTCAGGGCCCGTCGATGCTGCTGCTGCTGCTGTTGGTGGTGGTGCAGTTCGAGTTTTCAGGTTCTGCAGCTTCTCATGGAGCTCTCCCTCCTCGTCCCTGAGCCGGGCATTCTCGCCGAGGACGTCGTCGCGGCTCCTCATGGCCTGGTTCAGGTCGTCGAGCAGGCGGCGGTTCGCCGACCGCAGGCGCACGACCTGCGACCATAGCTCGCTCAGGTGCTTCTGCTTCCTCATCCGGGACCGCCGCGCCGACTCCCGGTTCGATATCATCCGCCGCCGCTTCCGCTCCTCGGCCGCGCTCATCGGCCGGCCACCGGGCTCCTCCTCCTCCTCCTCCTCCTCCTCCTCGTCCTCCATCGCCAAAGCCTCCGCCTTGTCCGGGCCCGCCGCAGCCGGAGCCAGCTCGCGCGCAAATGGCGAGCTATGGAGCTCGAGGAGGCCGCTAGCGCCGCCGAAGTGGAAGGTGGTCGGGGAATCGAGGTAGTGGTATCGGAGAGAGGGGAGATTTGAAGGTGAAACGGCGATCTCTCCGGGATGCATCGTTGCAGTTGGATTTGGTGGTGGTGTTCTTTTTGGTGAAGAAGAAGGAAGCGTGGGGAGGACCGAGCGCAATTTATAGTGAGAGAGGAAACGCTCGATGATGATGATGACGACGACGATGGTGGTGGTGGTGATGGCTTCTGGTTCATGACATCAATTCTCATAAGCCAATTAGGTTCCAAGAATTGGTCTAATTCATTTCCATATCAGATAGGCAGAGTACTAGTTGGGTTGATCATTAGGATTCATATTTAGCTTTGGACTAGCTTTCATATTATTTTTTTCATCAAATTATATATATCTATTTCGTATGTTTGCAATCTAAGAGCAGGAAGTACTTTTACTTTTTTACCATGCTTTAGTTGCTGCAGTAATTCCATTAATTGATTAAAAAGTGGTGACAAGAATTTGAGGAGAAGTGAGGACCATGTTTTTTGTCACTATAATGCAAACATTTAGAACTTTGGGTGTACATATCATTGAAAGGAAAAAAAAAAAGAACAAGAAGAATAATAATAGAAAAGAAAACCTTTAACTTTGCATATATGATGGATGGTGGTTGGCAAAATGAAGGGCAAACTGAAACATTCTTTTTTTTTCTCTCTCTTTAGAAAAGAGAAGAAGAAGAAAGCAAACTTCATTTTCATGCATTTTCATAGGGACTAAAAGATTAGACTTTTTTTTATTATTAAAAAAAAAGGTCCTTTCCATTAATTTAATGAAGGGATTGATGAAGAAAGGGATGGATTAATTAGGTAATTGTTTAAGACTTTTTAATCAGATAGTGATGAGCATGGCTGCAGCATACACGGCTTAGTTCAGCATGCATGATGGATGGTGATGCAGATTGATGTCACTCTCTTTCTTTCTCTCACAACTCACAGCAAGTAAGGGAAGGGAAGAAAGGGTTCAAATGATGGTGTCAATTTTATCAGGTGCTGCTTTTGAATTATGCACCACCACCCCCAAAACTAAAATACAAATTAAAAGGCTTCATGCTTCACACTCATTTATCATCTCTATTATTACTATAAAAAATCAAAGTTTAAAAATATATGATGATAATAATAATTATAGCATCATAACTGTGCTCCAGTGTTTATTGCTCAGGAGCAGTCATTTTATGCACTCTGAATCCGATGCAGAGTCTTTTTAGTTTGTGCTTCTTGTTGACTTCTTCTTCGTCTGGGTTTCTAGTATTTTTTTAATTAGTTGTGGATAAGAGTGAATCACTCAACAATTAATTCCTCTAGACATTTATATATATATTACTTATTTTTACTCAATTTGCACTTGTCATCCCTCACAAGATAAAATTAATGGCCACTTTAGGACTTCCTTTTTCTGTGCACAATTAAAAAAGAGAGAGAGTAGGCTTAGCATAATTAGCTAGCTAAGTAAACAATGGTTTTAAAATTTTTAATTTTTTTTTGTTGCTTGTATGATGAGGTCACACCAAGAAATGCTGATTTGAATTTTTTACTTAAACTAATAATTAAGTTATTGAACTATATATATATATATAAAACAAATAGTATTCATCTCCTGATTGATGAATGACTGCATTACCTTCCTTGTCTCCCTCCTCCCAAAAAAAAGCCACCGACCAATTCATAATTCTCCTCGTTGATTCCTGAGAGAGAGGGAGAGCACATGATGATGGTGATGAGACCTGAAAATTAAAGGACTTTTCTTCTTCTTCTTCTTCTTTCTCTTAAAGCTCAGCATGCAGATATGTCTTCGGGTACGTTCACGGGCATACCAATCGATAATGGCAACCTTTTTCAAGTGCAAAAATTAAAGCTATATATATATATATAATATTATCCTCCTCGGTCAATATGATGAATCAAATACATCATAAAATGGATTAACAAAAGAAGATGTAAAGGTGGTGGGAGAGAAGATTAACGTTGGCATATTGCCAGAGTACTACTCCTCCTCCTACTACTACTAGTAGTCCTTGTGACCAGCAGCAAAACATATGATGGATTCTGAGTTGGGAGAGGAGACACAGAGTTGACATTATCTCCTCAACCTCAACTTCTCTTGTCGGATTGGAGCATCACATCTCAGTTTCTTCTTTTTTTTCTCGAAACAAAATAATTACTCTGAAGTCTGTAAATCTCTTCCCATCCTTTTCCTTTTTCTTTCTCTTTCCCTTGAAATAATAATAGTAATAGATATATATATACTTTAAATTTAAAGATAAAGATTTATATCTATATATATATGAAGTGATATTTATTTATTGAAGTAATTGATGTACATAAAATTGGATCAGTAGGATGAGAGTGACCACATTTCTTATTGACCCCACAATTTCCACTACCAAACTTTTTTTTCCCTTCCTTACTTTGGATTGATTGATGCATTTGGCCTTTAAGCCCCCCTCCCCTTTGTGTTGATGTGCCCTTCTTCTTCCAAGTCCCAATTGGGTTGTTGCCTCAAGGAGGATAAGCTTCCGTGCCTACCTCCAATAATTAACTTGATTTGTTCCATACGGACCACTTCCTCCTCCTCATCCTACTTAATTTTTTTTTTTTAAAGATCCTTTTACATTACATTATACACAAATCATCCGTCGAGTAAAGTATGAAAGAAAGAAAGAAAGAAAAAGGAAGGGCGAGCATATTTAAATATACCGACGTATTTGTAATTGTGGTTGGGAATGCATTAATTAATTAGTGGGAGAAGACCCCCTCCCCCTTTTTCATCAAATTAGAGCATAAACTTCACTTCCACTTTAAGGCATGCATCCATGCATTTGTGCTTTCTTTCTAGTAGTAGGACCAAGCTACCTCAATTTGCCCCCTCATTTTATATTCTATCTCAAGTCAGCCCTTTTATGTTTTTTATTATACTTTACCTCAACTTGAACCCATAGCTTAATAAGTGCAGCAAATGCACATTTGTCTTTATAGAGCATCTGCATTTCTAGTCCCCCATCTGTTTGTTTGTTGGGATAAACTGATCTAACCATTAGGAACGGTATGGTTTTACTTATCTAAGAAGAAAAAAAAAGTGAATTGTAATTTTTTTAAAAAAATTAAATCCTCATCTCTAAAAATTTTAAAATTTTAGAGATTATGATTTATTATTTAAACTTTTTCAAATATAATATAAGTTATTTCTACTATTTTAAAATATAAAAGAGATTTATTATTATGATTTTTTCATGATAGAGAAGGGGTAGTTTTTTATGATTTTAACACCTTGAAAATAAAATTTTTGCTCTTTTGTGATTAATGATAAGAGTTCTGGACCAAAACAAAATTATCCATTCTTACTTTTTTAATATATAAAAAGAAAAGAAAAGAAAGAAAAGACTGATACACAAAGAGTTTGTTGTTTGAGTGGAGTGACAAGCTCACACCGACGCGCACGAAGGAAGAACAACACCGAGAAGAAGAAGAAGAAGAAGAGGCCCTGCAGGCTGCAGAAAATGGTGTTGGAGCACTAAGCATATCATTGTGGGTGATAAAAGTTTGATTAGCCTCCTCTTCCTTCCTTAATTAATTAATTAAGCGAGCAAATTGCATGCGGTGCCATCAAACCACAAACCATTCGGGCTTTTCGGAGTTAAATTAATCGCAGGCATATCGCTATCCATCATCACGACGACGATATGTGCTCGGTGATTGATTGATGGTGTGTTTGCTGATGAGTGCAGGATCAAGTTCGAGACGCCTCTTCTTCTTCTTCTTCTTCTTAGTTCTTCTTTTTCTTGACGTGAATAGCTGTGCATTATTGGTCCGTCCGTCTCTTAAAAAAAAAAAATAAAGCAGCTCGTGTAGTTGATAAAAAGATGACAAGGTTGGTTCATTATCAATCAATAGTCTTAGTATGCAACTCATTAAAGGAGCCTACATTCATCTTTTGATTCAGAGAAATATTTATTTATTTTAATAAAAAATCTCCTATTATAATAATAGAATTATCAAATATTAGGTATCGATCTAATGATTTATATATATAATTAGTCCAACTATTTAGATCACTTAAATTTGGTTATCCTAGTATTTCTTCTTTTGCTTAATATTGAAAGTTAAAGGCTACAGAACGAGAAGGAAAATTCTAAGAATAAAGTTCAAGTTTAAGTAAATAGTGCCCTGCCCTACCATTAGACAAATATGCAAATAAATAAATATAATTATAAAGTCAGCAAGTGAAGTTGCTTCGCTTATTTATTCTCCATTTTCTCAGCTAACAAAGTAATCGTCCACTTAATTAAAATTAATTAGAAGCATGTTTTGAGTCAAATGTTGATCAGCAGCTCCAAGTGTTTAATTCCCCTCCATTATTTCCGACAAAAAAATTTTACATCAAAACATTATCTTTGTCACCGTCCTCTTTGTCGTATGTGTTTTTGCTGCTTTATGGGGCTGCCTTCAGCTAAAAATGAAAGAAAAGTTGAGACCTTTGTCTTCTACTTTGAACAGGATATGCATAAATTTCATAGTCTATACGTATACTGCTCAAGCTGTACTATCGAATTCTCTGAGGAGGGTTCTTAACTTTTTTCTAAAGAAAAAAGAAAAAGAAAACATTACACTATACTATTCTTTTAATTTTGAGAGAAGAGGATAGAGATAGATTTTAAGTCATCCTTCTACCAGTTGCTGCAGGTGGGATGCGCCTCAAACAAGGCAGGATCTGCAAAATCCAGCCCAAGTAACATGATCCATGAAGAACCAACTTATATCTATCTATGATTCTTTTATTATTATTACTAAATTTAAATGACGTATATTATGATAAGATACAAGGAAAACTTTATAATATTTAATCACAACAACATCCACCGATCCTTTACTTTCTTCTTTTCAAGTATAAGTACTACCTGTCTCTAAGATTCCTTCTATGGAATGATATCTTAAATAGTCATACTTCATCTTCAGTATCATACAATGTACAAGACTGGTTACAATATAAACAAGCAACTTCCTTAATCAAGTATTCAAGGGTTAAAGGCACAAGCCAGCCTGCTTGTCTTGTTCCATAAGAAAAGAAAAAGGAAAGAGGTATGCACAGTGTATTTGCCAGAGATGGACCAAGCCTTACCTTACCAGCTAAAATTGCCCTCTGCTTTAAGTAATCAGCAAAGTTCTCTGAAGAGATCTCCGCGGTCACCTGTTCTTGTTTAGGACAGTCAAGATGTTGAAAGAAAACCATCAGAACAAAACCAGCTTTTGGTTGAGAGAATCAACAGAAGGAATGCCCGGCAAAGTTTAGAAGAACAAAGAAACAATAAGTCGAACCAGCAGACCAAAATAGACAACTAGAAAAGGAGAGACCCTCCACCAAACCAGGCACAAACTCTATGCTCATCATATTCCTATTCCTACACCGTGTAAACGGCGCCCATTCTTATATGTTCTAGAAAAGTTGAAGCAATACATTGCAAGAAGATGATTCCTGCTTTAATCCAGTTTAGGTTGGAAATTACCATTATTACCAACACCTTGAAAACAACAGCAGCAGTAAATTCAACACCAAGCTATGTAGTAACTTCAACAAATGAATGAAAAACATACTGAAGATATCAAGAAGCAACCGCAAAGGTTTTCACCAGCAGGACAACCCAAAACCACAAATAGTCAGGAAAGAAGAGAATTCCAACTTTTTAAAGGGTTGACTGACTTCCCATGGATGCGAGAAATAGAAAATTAAAGGATAAGAATATAAGTTGCACAAGAGAAACCCAACCATCACCAGCACATTTTGATAAAATGGCATCTGATGGAGTATAGATAGTATCTAACTGTTGTAATGGAGAAGGTATAGATGGAGAGGTCCTTTGCTTCCCTGGTAATATACTGTCTCATCCCATGTTCTGAATATTTTGATCATAGTACAAATAAATAAATGCAGAGCTGTGTATGAAAACAAGTTCATAGTATGGATGGTAGGATGGAAGTTATTGACATCATGAAAATAGTTCAAAGAGGCAAAGGAGCATAAAGTATAAAGAAAGCAATAGTCTTCTTTTAGCATTTAATTTACAAGTATGTAAGAAAGAAGCTGCATATATCCTACCAAAGGCAAAATAGTATGCCAACGTTTTCTTTTTTGAGTACTCAAGCTACAAGTAAACTTTACGCTAGCAAACAGTTAAATAGAAAGGTCTTTAGTTGATACAGCACAAGTCTTGTGAATATGAAGATCAGTTAAAGGGCCTTCAGCATTAGTGTGTAAATGTTTTTCGAGCAACCAAAAGCAATTTCCTTAAAGCTTGATCCACCGTTAGATACACATAGAAGTAACCATATGAATGCTTCCTCATATGTGTGTACAAGTAAAAATTTAGAAGGCCAATAAATCAATAAGACGGAAAATTAAAGGGTGAACAGTGCGTTTGCTGAGATAAATGCATGCTAAACAGGATGCGAAATACACAACAATAGAAATTGATAACGAAAGAAATGGTTGAAGTGTTTATAACGAATGCAACTTGGAAGAATCAAGATGAGCCTAACTAGCAAAAGATAGCTGACGAAAAGATCTGCAATCATTTAAATAACTTCTGAAACCAAGTCACTTGCATTCGCCAAAATATGCCACAACCAACTTTATTGTATCGATCAAATAAATCATGTATATTCCCAAAAATCAAGCCACAATAATTCAAATCACTGTCGGTTTACAATATAATCTTAAAAATCCCTCTCGATTGCAAAGGTCTGATTGCTACTAATTTTATCCAGAACAATAGTTTGCTATACCTTAATACAACAAGATCAGAATTGGAACAACATAATTGTATTATGGGCTGCTATCTTACCAGACCTAAGCTTCAAGATAATACCCGAGACCTTGGCATCTCAGCAGAGGCAGCCGGAACTTCCCTCCTACCCTTCAATTTCTCGTATTCAGGATCATCAGTTGGAAGCTCAAACCGACAAAGGGGGCATGTGTTCCGAATTCCCAGCCAGGGCAAGATGCATTCCTCATGATAAAGGTGAGAGCAAGGAAGCCGCTTGACTCTTTCATCCACTAAAATCCCATCTTTACAGACTGCACACACTGCATCGTCTTTTGCAGCATCCACTTGTGTGTACGTAAATGTCGGGAGGCTTTCGATCACCGATTTGGCCGCCGGAGGGCCACACTTCACGTTGCCGTCCTGCTCGGATAATTGCCCGAACAAGACCTCGTAGGCTTCCTCCTCGTTGTCGGAAGTATAAACAAAGCCCTCTTGCTCATCGATATAATATGATTCGATGTACGCAGGGTCCATCGGGTTTCTCCCCAAATTATCGACAGACAAGAGAACCTCCCATTGAGTCCCGTCCTCCTCATCCACACCTTCATCCAGATCTCCGACCTCATCGTATATCCCTTCCTCGCCGTCAACCGTGACACCGAAGCCTTCCCTTTCCACGATGCGGCCGTCGATCTCCTCCCACTCGAAATCCTCGTTCAGATGATTCCTACTACTCTCGCCCATCCGGAGGGAATCCCGGCGAGAAGAAACGCCAAGGTCATCGGAACCCATCAGATCGCGCTCCTCGCCACCTACAGGAGCCACGCCGACAGCGACGATCTGCTGCTCTTCGGACTCGGAGTCGGGCTCGAACCTGATCCCGTGCGTGCCTACCGAGTCGGCGCCGCGGGACCAGGCGGGCTCCATCGAAATGGGAGAGCAGCTCATCCTCCCTCCGACGAAGTCGTCGCCCGACGCCGCCCAGTCGATGTCGCGGTCGGCGGAATCGAAGGCGACGACCTCCTCCGAAGCCCAAATTCCGGATAAACCAAGGGGTGCAGCGATCGAGGGAGGCGAGCGGCAGAAGGGGTTGAAATCGAGGACGAAGACGTTGGAGGCGCTCGCCATCTCTCGTCTCCCCTTCAACTTCGGGAGCGAGACGAAGAGAGAGCGAGCGCTCGAACGAGACGAAACGCACGCTCTCCGACGGAGTCGGTTTGAAGAGGTCCGCTTTTGTTGTCCGACGCCGAGAACATCGCCGCCACGCGCAAGCCACGTGAGTCTCCGATCGACCGAGTTCATTCTGATCAGCTGTCCCTCTACCTTTACGGGGTTGTTTGTAAACGTGGCAAAGTTTCGCTGGCACTTGCTTCGCCTAAAGCTGTATCCTAAGTCTTGTTTCGTCGTGTCTTCCTCCTATTGGATGTTCCACCTCGGTACGGACGTCCACTGTCCGCCACGTAGCGAAATGGCCTGGTGGCTGTTTGGAGAATGCAGCAGATCCCAGCACGACGTACCAAGCACGTCAGCTACGTCTGCTGGCTGTCATTCCAGGTGGCACGCATTCAGTGGTCAAATGAGTAGATGGAGGCTGTCTGCTGGTTCCGGTTCACCACGAACGTTGAAATAAATAATTTTTCTTCTAATTTTTGAGATTTAGGAATTCTTAAATTTTTTTCTATTGGAGAAAAGTTGAAGGATGGGAAAAGAAAATTATTATAAATTTTTAAGCAAATAGAAATGAAAAGGATGTGGAAATAATGACTTCCAGGCGCACTTGACGTGAACATTCTAACATTTTTTTTTTACTTTATAGTCCAATTAATAACGCGACGACCCGGGGCGAGTCGGGGAAAATGTAAACTGTCTTCTTAGTCTTCACTCTAACAGGAAAATATCTGCCTATGAGAACGTTGTCGGAGGGGAGCTTAAATTGAAAGGAAAAGCATTGGATGTTAAGGGAGGTGGTGTGAAGAAAAAGAAGAAGAAGCACAGCAGTGAGTCTGTGATCGAAAACCAGGAAGTACCCGAAGGTTGGCTTTTCAGTTCCTGCATGTTGCCGCACTGATATTTTTTTCCCCTTTGGAAACTGTTTTTTCAATAAATCGTTTGGTATGCGCATCTTCTTACAACTATTGCTGTCTATATTGGGTTTTACTTCTAGGTGCCACTTTCAGCATCCCAGCGGATCCTGCTGAAGATCCAACCGAAGCTGACAAACTTGGCTCTCAAAGGCATGCACCATCTATTGATGACCAACTCACTCCGGCCGAGAGACGATACATCAAACAGAGGGGAAGAATTAACGTAAAAAAGCTGGCGAAGACATCAAACAAATCACATCGTGACCGTATTCAGGATTTCAATCAGTACTTGACTAATCTCAGTGAGTACTGTGACATTCCAAAGGTTGGCCCTAGTTAACTCCATGGTGCAATGTTCAACAAACTACTGGTCCTCGAGACCTGCATTCTGGGTTTTAATCACTAGCATTGTTAAAAAATATACGGTAATAGTAATATTGTGTGCGGTGAATACAAAAGGTGGCATGGCCCATTAAGCATGCTTAGATAGTATTTGGCGATGCTACACACGTCTCAATGATGATCTGTACCATCTATTGTATACAACGAATTTGTCCATAATGATGTGATGTATCAATTAATATTAGAGCCAACTATTACTTGACTAAGGCGAACCAAGATGAAGAACATAGAGGGAAGATGAAGGATTCAAGGAGAAGAGTTGATTATTCATCTTATTTCGCTTGGTGAAGCAACATCCGGGGGTCTGATATCAATTGATATATTTTTATTATTGGAGACCAATTTATTGCGACGTGGATCATAATTGAGACATGGGATGCACGACTCATTGGTGCCCAGCAGTGTAAAAGTTAAAATGGTTTTAATTTTTTTTAAAGATCAGTAAGTTTTTTATTAGACCATTTTTTTGAAAATTTCCAACTCTATGCAATATAATCAAAACTGTTTTTTTTCCTAACAATAAAGTTAATTATAAATAAGGCAGGGGAAGTTGTTTTCTACAATTATTTTTCCCTTTTGTTTGAAGGCAATAATTTAGTCCCGGATCAGATGTTCTATCGATAATAGGATTGGTACGAATTGTCCACACCATCGGTGGATCTCGGTACAATCTAAGCTTTGTAACGAAGCAAGTTCGTGCCCCCTGTTTTTTCATATACAGCTAACCAACCATCCGGAAGTTTCGCCATCATTGTCCTAATTGACGGCCGATTCGATACCCGCAAAGCCGCTCCTCGCGAGATTGGAAGTTTAACACAGCGGGTTTCCTGCGGACGCCCCCCATTAAAAATATCTGCGGGCATTAGGGTTTCATCGGGCCTTATATAAACCCCTTTCTCCTGCCCTTGCTCCCTGTTCGTCCCCAATTTGGCATCCTTGGGTTCCTCCTTCGCTGGTGATCTCGTGCAGGTAATGTGCCGCTTCGCTCTTCTTCTTGTTCATGGTTTATTGGGTCGGTCTTCCTTCCATCGATCGTCTCAGTTCGGTCGTTTTTTGTTAAAATTATTTCTTTCTGGATTATTATTGTAAGCCGGTTCCATTGGGGATTTGGTTTCGATCTGCTGATTCCTTATTATTTATTTGCGCGTGGATATGCGAATGTAGTTCGCTCTTCTGAGTTCGTCGGCGTGCGTTCTTTAATCTCTTGATTCTTTGCTTAAAACTTATTGTTTCTCTTTTGTGGTTCGTGGTTCTTTATGAGTGGATCTCGACGGTTTGGAGTATTCGTGCAGTTGATTTTGTTCACAACTCGTATAAACACTGGGTCGTTCGTTCTATAAACTCATGATAGGACTCTTAAGGTTTAAGATAATCTTATTTCCATGAATGGTGATTGCTAACATTGAGAACTGTTTGGATTTTTAATATTCTTCATTTATATCACATGCATCTTACAAATATAAATTAAGGTCTTCAGATGGTGCTTATTTTGTAGCCACGTAGTTAAAACATTTAACTAGGATCAGTTATAAGTTTAATTTCCTGAGCTGCTATTTTTTTTTCTTTATTAGGATATGGATTCTGCATTCTATTTTAATATTCTGAGGTTTTGTTAAGTTTGGTCTTTGCTATTCCCTCTCAAAATGCTGTATTATTATCCATCCTTTATGATGCATCTTAAGCTACACAGTGGATAGATTTCTGAAGAGTATTTGCACACAGTTCATTAGGTAGTCTTTTTAACATGTGTCTTCGTCCTCTCTGCAAGTCTCACTAAGTGCCAACGCTACTGTGTTGTCCGAGTCATTGGAAGGGTTGGATCTTAGGTCTGGTTGTTATGTTTCCAAACTTAAAATTCATGTTTACCTTTTGAGCTGTTCTCTGATAGAAAGTTGAACTCACAATATTTGTTTCCACTACGGTTTGGTTTTTTATGGTGCAGGAAATCTTCTATTGCAACTGAATTTGTGAACGGTTGCTTTTGATTATTACCTGTCAAAGTGGAGGGTGTTAAGTGTAGGGCATCTTTCATGTCTGAGCGTCACTCATTTTTCTTGGGATCAATTGGTCTTCTTGGAAAATATTGTCCTAAGTCCAGGAAAAAGTACATATGCTCTTTGGGAAAGATCGGTTGCTTGCATCTGGAGCCTTTTCAAGAAACTGCAGTTGTTGAAAGTCTCAATTCAGAGCAAATTTTCACTGTAGTAACTGGTCAATCTTGCATTGAGAAAAGAAGATTTATAGTGTCCACTCCCATTGCCTGACATTACCTACATAGGTTTGTTTTCCTAGGCAAAAGATGGCTTTGCAGAATATAGGTGCTTCAAACAGTGATGATGCCTTCTATCGTTATAAGATGCCGAAGATGATAACCAAAATAGAAGGCCGTGGGAATGGCATCAAGACAAATGTTGTGAACATGGTAGACATTGCAAAGGCCTTGCATAGACCAGCCTCTTATACCACCAAATTCTTTGGTTGTGAACTTGGTGCCCAATCAAAGTTTGACGAGAAAACTGGTATTTCACTTGTTAATCGGGCTCATGACACTGGTATTCTTTGAATTGTTTTTTTGTGAAATTCTGTGTTGAAATACTTCATGAATGGATTTTTTAGATGGGTTTTAGTAGAGTTTTCAGTTTAGGATGCTAACATAGGAATAATTGTGTGAATTTGAACTTTGTTTCCCTTTGTTGGATGATAAATTTAACTGTAAACCATATGATTGAAGGAATTTTGAGAAATAAACATTATGATTTATATGGATGTTATATGGATGTTTTGCCATTGAAGATTTTGAAATAAGGTTATAGGGAGATTTTGCTTTGATGTCATTAATTGATAGAAACATCATGCAGGAAAATGTAACTGTCTTCTTTGTCTTCACTCTAACAGGAAAATGTCTGGCTATGAGAACGTAGTCGGGGGGAAGCTTAAATTGAAAGGAAAAGCATTGGATGTTAAGGCAGGTGGTGTGAAGAAAAAGAAGAAGCACCGCAGTGAGTCTGTGATCGAAAACCAGGAAATACCCGAAGGTTGGCTTTTCTGTTCCTGCATGTAGCCACACTGATATTTTTTTTCCCCTTTGGAAACTGTCTTTTATGCGTACACGGATCATTCTCATCAGCAGTGAGTCTTGACTGTTTTTCCAATAAATTGTTTGGTATGTGCATCTTCTTACAACTATTGCTGTCTGTATTGGGTTTTACTTCTAGGTGCCACTTTCAGCATACCAGCGGATCCTGCTGAAGATCCAACTGAAGCTGACAAACTTGGCTCTGAAAGACATGCACCATCTATTGAAGCTGACAAACTTGGCTCTGAAAGACATGCACCATCTATTGATGACCAACTCACTCCGGCCGAGAGGCGATACATCGAACAGAGGGAAAGAATTAACGTAAAAAAGCTGGCGAAGACATCAAACAAATCACATCGTGACCGTATTCAGGATTTCAATCAGTACTTGGCTAATCTCAGTGAGCATTATGACATTCCAAAGGTTGGCCCTGGTTAACTCCATGGTGCAATGTTCAACAAACTACTGGTCCTCGAAACCTGCTTTCCGGGTTTTAATCGCCAGCATTGTTATATTACAAAATCTAGTACCGGACCAGGAACAAAATTTCCAAATTGGATCAGATGTTATGTTTCAAATGTGTGGTTAAAATTCACTTGCTTTGCGGACATGAGTTATGTGCAACTTGTGTTCTTTCCTGCCTGTGAAAATACATTATCACCGCTCTTCTGTATCAATTTCAGTGAAGTTAACCATTTCAGAGTGAGTGGACTGAATGTAGATAATGTAGTATGTCATTTCTGCACAAATTTCTTGTTACCATATCATATCGAGCATCATCTGTGTTCTTGAGGACTGAAAATGACCTGCATCAAAGTGGAATTAATGAATTGATAAATTCCAAATCTGTAACCCTCAAACGCATGTCGTTCAATTAAGCAATCGATTATTAAAGTCTGTGCCAACAAATAGATGACACCAAATACATCATCCCGAAGGAAAATGGTGGACTGGAATACAGCAGGCAGATAAACGATAACTTTGGATACCCTTCATCAATCCCGTCCATATATGGAATCCAAAATCTATATAGGTGGAATGTAACTCCTGGCAGCTCACCAATCAATGCGAGCAAGATTAAGAACAACAATAAATTAAAAACTCCTTACTTTTATCATAATGATAGTGACAATAACCCTTACAACGTTTGCGGTTCCCTTTTGTTACATGAAAACTGCAGATAACGAGATGAGCATTCGCGGTGATTGAAATATTTAATAAACAACATGGCGTAGCGTTTCGCAGGGGGTCAATCATGTCGGCCATCAACATCACGCTGCTTCATTATTAAAGCTATAAAACGGCTGCTATATTGTCGTAACGTTCCGGAGGCGGCGAACGTTACGACTTTAGTTTTTTCTAAAAAAACAAATCACGAATCACGAGGCTTAAATTATTTCTGAACCCGCCGGACGTGGGACCGGAGTCAAAAAAAGTAGTGGTTCAGCTGAGCCTCACCGCCACGTGTAGGGCCCGCGATGGACGGTCGGTGACGGAGGATCGAAAGCTACGTGACTTTATTTTTTTTTTAATGTTTGATATCATTTCAGTTTACCCCCCCCCCCCCCTAACATTATTTAACGCAGACCTTGTATTTATTTTTATTGCTAAAACTTGGAAATGTTGTTTTTATACTTGTTGCAATCCCACTTCGTAGTCTAATTTCACACATAATTGAGCTAAAAAAATTTATTTATGCCTCAATTATTTGTTTACATATCATGAGAGATTTTATCAGGATTAAAATACTGCTTGATTTCAGTCTAAACATTAAGCAATAATTTAGGGGCTTCAAAAGGAATAATTTTTTAAAATAACGGAAAATAAAGGGATTACATTATTTTTTGCAGATTATATTAGTCCTATAATTCATTTTGGGTTAATTTTTATATTTCATCCTAATTTTTAGATATATTCTCACGTTTATTTAATTTAACAGTTCCTAAAAAAACTCTTTTTATGTGATAGAATTTGTTAAAATTTAAATAAAAGTTTTACTAAAAGATAAAATATTTAAGGCTCCGATGAAGGAAATTAGAAATAACTAAATAACTCTATTGGGTCAATTGAGGAAGACGTGAAAGTTATAGGGGCCTAAATGAAATTAGCCCTGCTGCTGGCCTAAATGACGGTGTTACCCTTCTTCTGAGAATTTAGAGGACCAACTTATCTCGCAATTGTCTCAATTACGAAGGACATTTATGTCAGTCCATGTGACACCTGGACGAAATCCTCACTATAATAGGAGATGAAATCAACGAGAGAATAAAATGAGCGACATATATTTTTTCTAATCTCCTCTTCCTCGCAAATTCTGCGCTCGACCGGTGGGAGAGCAAGGTGGAACTTTGAATCCGCCGCCGAAGCCTTCGGTCGTTGTTCCACCTCGAGGCTGCTCGATTTGCACCCCGGCGGCGGCCTCGCTGCTGTAAATATTCCACCTTTGCGTCTTCCTGCAGTGCTGCTGCTGCTGCTGTTGTTCCCATCCACGCGAGTCAATATATTATCAGGGCAAGGAAGGGCGGGAGGCGTGACCAGTACGAAACGCCCATTCGATATCCTTTCGTTGATTTTTATAGGATTTGGGAATTAAAGATCGGATTCTACTTCTCTGTGTTTGTGCCTTTTCTCTCTCTCTCTCTCTCTTTCTCTCTCTCCCTCTCTAAATTTGGGGTCTTTGTTTTCTTCGACGGCGGTAGTTTCTAGTTTGATTCTTGGCGTTTGGATTGCAAAGTTCTGGTTCTGCAGAAACACAAAGTTGTTTCTTGAGAGAATTTTATGTCCTTGTTAGCTAATAAGTTTCCCCCCCGTCGATCCGTCTAGCTCTTGCTGGGAAAAAAAATCTGTCTTTGATAACAAGTTCGTGCTTGGATAAGTTTTTGAGTTGTAGGTCTTTCATCTCACCATCTCCGATCGAAACCAGTTAGGCTTCCGGATCTTAAGGGTTGGATCTTTTCCATCTCTTCGATTGCAACTCCTTTGGGTCTTCAATCTCCACTCCAAAAAGTATCGCCTTACGTGATCAAATATGACTATTATAACCGTTTCGACCGATGAGCACAGAGGGCAGAGGAGGAACGGAAGAATCCCCGATGACAAAGCTCCGTTGTTACCAAGCAAGCAGGAGGAAACTGGGGAATTTAGTGAGTTCAATGGAGCTTCCTTTCCCGGGGCTGTCTTCAACTTATCGACCACCATTGTTGGAGCAGGGATTATGTCCCTGCCAGCCACCATGAAGGTCTTGGGCCTGGTTCCTGGGATCCTCCTGATCATACTTTTTGCTTTCTTCGCTGAGGTGTCAATTGATATGTTGCTCAAGTCTAGCCGAGCAGGGAAAACAGTTTCCTATGGAGGAGTAATGGGTGATGCGTTTGGAAGGAGCGGCAAGATGCTGATTCAACTGTGTATTATTGTGAACAACGTTGGTGTGCTGATTGTCTACATGATTATTATCGGTAAGTTATCTATTCAGAGATTGCCTTAATATCTTGTTCGGCAGATTGGTATTGGTATGTTGTTCAGTTCATCTCGTTATCTGAGTTATCAGTTACGAGTACGGCTTTCTTTGAACGGAAAACCTTAAACTCCAGGCCGCCTTTTCTATTAATCTTTTTGTTAATTAGGACTTTGCACTTTCTTATTTGGAATATATAATTGATTATTCCTTTAATACTAAGGTAAACTCTTACGTCATTCACAGAATCACAGTGTGGACTTTCTTATTTGGCTTCAACTAGCTACGAATCTTTCTTAGTATGCAAGTCTATTCTGATTTGCCATCAAAAAGAATTCTCTCAAATTAACCAATCCTTTAGACTTATATCTTTCACAGTGTTCTTTTTTCCTTTTAGTTTGAATATTGATCACTTTATTTTTCTAGGTGATGTGGTGTCTGGAACATCTTCCGGTGGCTACCATCACTCTGGCGTTTTGGAAGGATGGTTTGGGGAGCACTGGTGGACTGGTCGTCTTTTGGTTCTTCTTCTGTCTATGCTTGGAGTGTTTGCTCCTTTGGCATGCTTCAAGCGTGTGGGTAAGTTTCAAACCATCTTGACTATTTGTATTCATATCATTTACTAATCAATAATCTGCCTGAGGGCAGCTAAATTACTGCTACTATACTGAGTGTCCTACCTTTTTTCTGGTAGATTCCTTAAGGTTCACATCTGCCTTATCAGTTGCCCTAGCAGTTGTCTTTGTGGTCATCACAGCAGGGATTGCTATTGTGAAATTGTTGGCTGGGAGCATTGCAATGCCCAGATTGTTTCCAAGTGTGACAGATTTGGCATCAGTTTGGAGCTTATTCACTGCAGTTCCAGTTCTTGTGACTGCCTATATATGCCACTACAACGGTATAGTCACTGGAATTTCTTCTTATCTTTTCTGCAAAATGATATTCCTTAGTGTTAGCGAACAAAAAACTCTACCTACTAAAAATGTTCATTTGAATAGTTAAAATGTTAATATTCTACATTCTGACCAAGACCTCTCTTGTTTATTGATTATGCAGTTCATACTATAGAGAATGAGCTCGAGGACCCTTCCCAGATGAAGCCTGTGGTGCGGACATCACTAACACTTTGCTCGACTGTCTACGTAACTACCAGCTTCTTCGGTTTCCTCCTCTTTGGTGAATCCACCCTTGAAGATGTACTTGCCAACTTTGATTCTAATCTTGGTATCCCCTACAGTTCTGTCCTCAATGATGCAGTGAGGGTTAGCTACGCCATTCACCTCATGCTCGTCTTCCCTATCATATTCCATGCTCTCCGGCTCAATTTGGATGGCCTACTTTTTCCTTCAGCCATTCCTTTAGCCTGTGACAACAAGAGGTTTGCGCTAATTACAACAGCTCTTCTGTCCATCATCTTCTTGGCTGCAAACTTTATTCCCAGCATATGGGATGCCTTTCAATTTACTGGTGCAACTGCTGCAGTCTGTATTGGCTTCATTTTACCTGCAGCCATTACTCTCAGGTGAGTTCTATCTGTCCATAGTGGTGATATTTCCTCTTTTTTCATTTTCGTAAGAATTAATTCATAGGATGTTGACACAAACTGTTTTAGTCCTGGAATGCATTGTTTTAGTTGGTTCATATTAACTGCTGATCCTAGAAGAGAGTTGAACATTGCGTACATCAATCTCATCAACTGGAGCCAAGTCAAAGGAATTATGTGGAACTCATCATGGGAAATTGACTGACATCTTAATTCTCACAAGCATCTTTTGTTTCCAGCTAACAACTAGATATTCATCAGCTTGGCTAGGCATAATAATTTTGATCCATCCAACAGTGTCCTGCGATACTAAATTTATTTGGGTCACATCCCAATTCTGAGTACAACTTGCATATAATTCTTTTTGCTTTCCTGCATAAGGAGTCAGTATTCCTTCCATTAAACTCTACAACTCCACTCATTTTTCCGTCCTATTTCAGGGACCCTCATGGCATTTCAACAAAATGGCACAAGATCGTCGCCGTTTTCATGATTGCTCTTGCGGTTGTATCAAACGCCATTGCTATCTACAGTGATGCCTATTCCATCTTCCATAAGAGTAAAACCTCCCCAGAATACTGAGAACTTTTCAACATCTAGGGACGTTTGCTCATGGTGCCAGGTATTCTGAAGCAGCAGTAGAGTTGCTGCTTTCCGTGAAAACTTGTTCCCTTGAAAGAGCAGCATCACAGAGCCTGTATTATGTGTTTGTTCCTTCAATAATTGTACACAACTCCAATAATCGTACACAACTCAAACATATTGGTTGAGTTGCATTTTCTGTGAACTGTAGAAATACCTTGTGGATTTCCCCCTTTTATTCACCTGAAACTCGATCATGTACCTGTGATTCAGTTAAAATATGATGATTATTCGGCTTCAAAGCTGGTGCTATCGGATTCTTGTGTTGCTTTTCAAGAAGTTTGGCATTTGTATTTTCTTTTAAGAAGATCTCTCTATTTTGTATCTTGATTTCTGTTGAATATGACTTAAAAACAGAAGCATCAGGAATAAGCTAGACTAGGTCAAATTGGATGAATTAACTCAGTGTTTTTTTTTTAAGAACGATACTTTTTTATCCATTAATTAGTTATTAATTAACAATATTAAGAAAATTAGGTAATTATCTTATTATATCAATTATCCTTTATGCACAAATACTCTACTCCTCAATACTATCAATATAAATACATTAATTACTAGGTGTAGATTTCAAGATTTTGATGTATAAATTCTACCAAATCAATAACCTATTAAAATTTATATAAAAATAACAACTTAATTTAGTAGTTAATTAGTATTTAACACGTCAGAGAAATAAGGAGGGATAACAGGGAAATATATTAGAAATAATATTTTATTTATTTATCTATACAATTGCAATTGCATCCCTGGAGTTTTCGTTCTTATTACGTTTTTGCCCATAACTATTTTTTATTATCAGCGTCACCGTCCATCTTGCCCTCTTTTTCGTTTCCGTCGCCTCCACAGTGCTCTGCAGCTATGAAGGTTCCCATGGGTCCTCCTGCTCCTCGAAACCCTAATCCTATTCCCGAACCCTGTAATGGCGATCCGCCCCTTCCTCAGGACCTGGAGGTGCAGGCCAGTGAAGAGCGGGAGGCAGCCCAAGCGGCGGAGGCAGCGCCCCCGGAATCTGAGGCGAAGAGCATCGAAAAGCCTAACCCTAACAGTTCTTTCTCGGGAGCTCAGAGCGGGAAATTGGAGATTCCGTACTCGATCCCACCATGGAGCGAGCCGCCGGGGCACCCTTTCTACCTCGAGGTCCTCAAGGATGGCACCATCATCGAGCAGTTGGACGTGTAAGCGTATCCTTTCACTGAATGTGTAGAACTTTATAGATTTTGGCAACTCTAGTCTCACACCTTTTCTATTTGACTAGTTTAAACTTGTAATTTCCCTTGCAAAGGATTGGACTTATTTAGTAAACCGCAGCTTGTGGTTGCACTCTCTAGGATCCTTTATTTGAAATGTTGGACTGCCGGTATGGGCTAACGACGAGTATTTATATAATATTGCCTGACCTTTATTGTCCTCGTTATTTTCTTTTTCTTGGTCCAATGTATATTACTCACTTTTGAACGCAGTTCTGCATGGCTTGAGTAGCTACAATCATTTCCTGCTGCATTATCTTTACTTGTGGATCTAATTTTATCAAGCACTGGATTGGAATTGCACAAAAAGCTTCTTCTGGTTAACTAGGTGGCATGCTGATATATATATACTTCTTATGATCCAGGTCTCAAAAGGGAGCATACATGTTTGGGCGTGTTGAACTCTGTGACTTTATGCTCGAGCATCCAACCATTTCTCGTTTCCATGCAGGTTTGTGATCCTTGTGGATTTTGTTTTAGTTGCTACATACCCTATCATTTTGTTATTTATTGTTGTTTTATCAGTTATAGCAGTACAACATAAATAGCTTGTCAGACTTAAAAGAGTTAGAAACGTTAGTATGTTGGTAACGACATTAAACAGATCATTTCACTATTGTAGTTTTATCAAAAATGTTATTCCTGCCAAATGTTATTGAAGTTTACTTTCTTTGCTGATTTCTTTCTGTTAATGTATTGCGAGATAATTGCTACGGCAGTATCATTCTCAAGGGTTTTTAAATCTTGTTAGAAGTTAGATGAGTTTCCTTATACTGTCAAAAGCATTAAAAGTATTTTTATTTCCTCAACGTATAACCTTTATTTCATATGTACGTTCAGTTCTGCAGTTTAAGAAAGATGAGGCTTTGCTGTATGATCTTGGTAGTACACATGGGACATTTGTCAACAAACTCCAGGTATTGGTCTGTACTTGTTGCTTTAGTTTGGCTTCAGATGATATTATCATGACTAAATATTGTTAAAAATGGAAATGGCTTATTTATGTTGTAAAGCAAGGTTTTCTCATGAGCATAATCTTTTCCTTTCCTCCTTATTTGGTGTGTCGGGCATAGAATCAATAAATTAGTATTTTGTGCACAACAACATTAATAAACCATACCGCTTAGTTGGATACTTTTCTGATAATTTTCCTTTTGTAACTTCCTCATGTCACCATTAACTTTCTTGAAGCTACATTAATGTCCAGTTCCTGCAAGGTTTATGTAGTGCTTTTATTCCAATTTCCAACATTGCAAACTTTTCCTGACCATTCTTCTAGAAGTTGTGAGACTGTTCTTTTTCTTTCATCACTTTCATAAAACATTCATTTGATACCATCAAGCTATCATCTTTCTGACTAGTCTCAAAGAAAAATCTAGCTGTAATCGTATCCAAACTGAAGTATTTAGCAATTGAATTATCATCCCTTTTCTTGAAATGACTGTTGAAATATGACATGATAGGATATAATGACATCGATTTTAAAAATGCTATGCTTATAACTAGAATTTCCATCCTATAATTATCTGCAGGTAAAGAAGAAGGTGTATACAGACATTCATGTAGGAGATGTTATTCGATTTGGCTTGTAAGTTTCTGATGTCCAATATTCATTTAATTTTCTGTTTATTAAATATTATTATGCTAGTTGTTGTTTCATCTCCTTGAAGTTTATTTATGTTTTGTGCAATTTTTCTTTTTAAGGATTTACATAAACAAACACATTATTTAAAGAGGAATTATTTTTTATTCTCCATTAACTTAAATATTCTCTATGTTTTAGTTGTATACTGTAGTTATGACATTCTTTCATCCTGGAAAAGAAATGATGCGAATGCCTTGGTCAGATAGCTTGTATGAATAATAGTTGTTCACACACGTTTACTATCCTGTAGTTTCTCTTTTTGGCCTACAATCTGAATAACCTTTTATTGCCTAGATAATGTTCCACTCTGTTTGGCTGCTTAAACTACAAATACTATAAGTCAATGTAGACTCCTTGAGGAAAAAAAAACAATGATTTTATGAGCAGTTGCAAACGTGATTGTCCCACATTACTGGGATAAGGCAATTGATATGTCCCTTTTAACTCCATATATTATCCCAATTACTAGATGATAAATTCTAGTATGCTTCCAGCAACATTTTTGCCATATAAAGCTGGTAAAATCACATCTGCTGATGGACATGTTATGTTTGAAATCTCAGTGTATATTGCATTCTGTTACGTCCTTCTCAAACAAAATCTCTACAAGATTTGTGAACAGGTTTCATTTCGAAATTGCATCAAATATTTGGATGTTCTTATAATTAACAGTCATAAACTAAAAATGTGGCTCCTATTTGATGGGATTCGGGAGCTTGGATCAATTATTCTCAATCCAAATCTCAAAGTTGATTGTCCCTCAAAAAAACCAAGTCCAAGTTGCTACTATTTTTCACTTGTTCTTTAGCTTTTATTTTTAATATTATTTATAGTGTAAGTTTGCATAATTATTATTGTAACTGGAAGTCCTCTTCAAATTTGAGTTATGATGTATTTAAATATATCTGTATTCACATAGTTGTTTTTATTAAATGCTTGAGGTTGCATGAAGCAAAAAATTATATTTTTGGAGTATGTCTCCAGTGTCACCTAGACATCTCTTTTTAAGCTGTTTTTAATTCATATTTCTTCTGCATTGTGTTCACAGATCATCACGGTTGTATATTTTCCAAGGGCCAACTGAGTTAATGCCACCGGTAAGACATAGAGAAAAGATACACTTGCTTAGAATATTCATTTTTTTGAGAGTACTGTAAATGGAGATGCCATGTGAAAACAAGATCATAAGCATCTGTTGCCAATGCTCTCTGTTTGCATGATTGTTAGAGCCTTTCCCTCTAACAGGCTTCTTCCAAATCTTTGAATACTCCAGCGATATAATTCTTAGAGTATTTTAGGAGCATGAACTGTGTTGCAACTTTTCATAACTTGATTTTAATGTGAAAATACATGGCTATATACCGTTCCTTCTAAATTTAGAATTCTTTATGTATAAATATCATAACGAAGGGCAATTGTTTATATGATCAAAAGAAAAGGAACTTTTATAGAGTCAACAAAAGTGATTTCCAATTTTTTCTCTTCATTTTTTTTAATAGATAAGTGGAAGTATTAAATATTTTGTATACTTTGCACATTGTTTGTCACATCTGAAAGCCAAAAATAATTAGAAACCAATTCCTTCTCATCCTAATCAATTTCAAAACTTCATCAATAATTTCAGTTTATTTTTCTTACTAAATTTCCACAATAGTTTATGCAGATATACAATTGTCCCTTTTTCTTGAAATCAATAAGAAGCTAGTCTAGCCATTGTATGTTGTACTAGTTCTCAGTTGATTCAATTCACTGAATTAATTAACCACCACAATCTTAATCTCATCTCTGACTGATCCAACAAATTTGTACCTGCTACTCATGTTTCATGCATGCATGATTTTTAATTTTGTTGCAAGACAAAGTGCTACCTTGACCTTATGATTTATTTTTATTTTCTTTTTTGGTGCTTTAAGTGCCAAATTATATTTATCCATTTATTCCGTGAAGTCTTTTTGCTATCTGGGATCTGAACTCTTCAGCTTATTAATTTACTTTCTAATGAGAAGGAACGTGATTTGGAGAAACTACGGAATGCTAAAATTCGAGAACAGATGTTTGATCGTGAAGCTTCACTTGCACGTGCAAGAGCTGAGGCTTCTCTAGCCAACGGTGTCTCATGGGGCATGCAGGAGGATGCTATAGAAGAGGACACAGAGGTTATCAATTTTTTATTTTGGGATGCCTTTTGTATCATGATATTGTCTTTCTTAAATTGATATATATACTACATTACTATGCTGATACCATGTACATTTTATAGAATGGTGTAGATGAAATAACCTGGCAAACATACAAGGGACAACTTACAGAGAGGCAGGAAAAAACTCGCAGCAAAATTATAAAAAGAATGGAGAAAGTAAGTTCTGTATTTTGCCTCCTGAGCCTGTTGGTTAACCTAATTCTTGTAGAAGATTGTTTTTATGGTTGCACATCTTCTTCTATGGGACTTCTTCATATAAGTGTCATTACTCTTCTCTGCATTGAAATTGAAGTCATATATTAATCTCCTATCATAGGGATTCTTTGCATTTAATAATATTCTCAAATGACACTTACCATTCATGGACTTCAATACCATGGGAAATATTGTAGGCCATGTTGGTGCTTCTTAGCATTTTAGTGAAACTTTTATATTTCTCTGGGTAACCATTGGGATAGAAGCAATAAGTAAGGCTAAAGGCTGATTGAGGAGTTCTTTCAATTCCTTTTTGTTGTTATATGCCGAAGTTTCACAAAATGTATTAACTAAAAATTTCAACTCTGTCCAACTGACACTAATTGAAAATGTGATTAAAATGCCCTTGGTGTTACTAGAGATATTGCCTCGTGCAACTCAATGGTGAAATAAAAATTTGTTATTTAGTGCAGGTTTTCAGTGTACACTATTTGGGATTGGATAGCAACAAGGATTTAGGCCTTTTTGAACTATTTAGTCTGACCCTTTCATGCATGTTTCTGGAAATAAAGTGTTTTCTGCATCTTACATCAGGTCTTTGGAGGCATATTTGCATCTTGAACCAATGAAGGAAGCTGGATGCTTACCAAGTACAGATGGCAGACTAATTTTGCTGTCTGGAGCTGGTTTCAATTTACATGACCAGCATATAACCTACCTCATTGGCAACACAATCTCATGCAGTGAAACTTAAACCTTGTTCCTCACAAATATATGAACATAATGTTCGTACACAAGATTCATTTAGATGTCATTGTTTCTTTGGATCTCACAATAGTTTCTAGTAGTTACAGTATATTTCTTTGATGTATCACTTAACATGGGCTGTATGCTTCATTACTTAGTCCTTTCTTCTGTGCTATTCTCATTTAACAGGTTGCTAACATGAAAAAGGAAATTGATGCCATAAGGGCAAAAGACATTTCTCAAGGTGGCTTAACTCAAGGTCAGCAAACTCAGATTGCCCGGAATGAGCAAAGAATATCTCAGGTAACTATCTCTTTTAGTTTGTCCACACCTTTTTATGAATAAGAAAATCACTGTTTGTTGCATTCTTCTCCTAGATAATGGAGGAATTGGACAGCTTAGAAGAGACTTTGAATGAAAGTATACAAGAAAGTCTAGGTGCCCGATCTCGGAAGATAGTCCATGGTAGGAAGAAAGAGAATCCTGAAGATGAAGATGACATGCTGAGGTATCCATGGTCCATTGATATTTTTTCCATAATAGATTAGCTTTCCTCTTGACCTTGTAGCAATCGAGGAAAAAGGTGAATAATGAACCCTTGTGCTATTTCAAGTACAGGACGTGGAGCTCCACATAGATAAACTCACAATGAACATTGAGTGTGTTTCGATAATTAGCATTTCAGACATGAGCTAATGAATCTTTGTGTCATTCAGTGATGATGATGATGATTTCTATGACCGGACAAAGAAGAAATCTTCTTCTCGAAAATCTGGTGAACAGCAATCAGTTGAAACAGTAACAGCGGATTCTCTTCTTGATAAAAAGGAAGCAATTATTAATGAAATTGAGGAAAAGAAGACCTTGCTTTTCAAAGAGAAAGGAAAGGAAGAGGAGGCCGTTCATTCTGAAAAGAACATTGAAGGTGGAGATGACCTTGATATTTTCATGTCTGGCCTGTCATCTCAGCTAGGTGAGTTATCTAACAAGCGTGCATGATCTGTAGGGTTACTCTTTGTTGTATATGTTAACCCCTCATATATGCATCGGTTTTCAAATATGTCCGACAAAATGATCATCCCATCGTTAGCAATCTCTGATTTTTTGGCTTTTAGATATTTGATTTAACCAAACTTGTTACTGGACAAAACTAAACCTGCATCGCTATGTACCTTCTAGAATTTGTAAAAGGCCAACGAGTGATTAACACTAATTTTTTAGCAAAAGACCAATTAACATTTGAGCCATAGATGGGAATCCAAAGGGTACAGGTGGTAGATGAATTTTTTTTTAAATTATCAATCAAGATCTGTTTAATAAGATTATTAATGATTTTTATTTTTCAATACGCTAGTGCATGACAGAATCCAAAAAATTCAAAATGAACTGTCTGATCTTCAAACTGAGTTGGACAAAACAATGTATCTGCTGAAGATTGCTGATCCAATGGGAGAAGCTGCTCGCAGAAGAGATGCCAAAGCGGAAGCGCCAAAGGTCAAATGCAGTCCTGATGTTCCCAAACCACCAAAATCTGAGCAAAAGCAAGCAACGGTACCTTCGACTGCTGTTGATTCTACAACCCAAGGTTCTTCTTCTCCAAAACATGCAGAGGAACACACAGAAAACAAGGAGATAACCGAGGACCAAAAAAAGACTAGCAAGCCTGTGTATACTGCTGTAAAGCCACAGTGGCTTGGTGCCACCAGGGAAATGGTATCAGGAGAAAATGTGGTGCAAGAAACTCAGTTGGATGAGAATGGGTTGGATAATTTTGTGGATTACAAAGACAGGAAAAAGGTGCTCACATCTGAAGATGGATCAGATATTGATCGGGCAGCTCCTGGTCTAATCATTCGGAAACGGAAACCTGTTGATGAGGCTGGAGGAGCTGTTGATAAAATGCCCAAAGTGGAAGCCTCATTGGAGGCTGAAACCTCGGCAGCTGATGCTGTGGCTCTGCTGCTGAAGCATAAGCGTGGATACACAGGTTTAGATGAAGAAGTTCAAGAAAGCAAAAGATCAAAAAGCAAAGGCAAAGGGAAAGGGAAAGGACAAAATAATTCACAGCAGAAGAGAGTACTTGGACCTTCAAGACCGGATTTTCTTGACAATAATCCTGATTATGAGTCGTGGGTACCTCCTGAAGGTAAATTCCTGGTGCCTGAGTGACCATTTATTACTGCATATATATAGTGTGCTTCTTCTCTCATGTTTATAACCAAACAACACTTAATGTGGGCAGGACAAACTGGCGATGGACGCACCTCCCTGAATGACCGTCTGGGTTACTAGAATACGGTATAGTCAGGTTCCATCTAGAAACCTTCCTCATGAACATTATTTTTTTGTAAGTCTTAGAAAATTTTGATCATGCAGGAACATGAAATGTGAGAGAACCTCCTTGAATGGCCCCGTGGGGTTAATTTTCCCTGGCGATCCAAGTTAAAGGGCACTGGACTAGCCATGCTCGTGGACCAAGTCTCTGTTCATTAGCATGGTGGTGTGGCATTGGACGTCGCTAAGGTTCCAGTGGCATGCACTTCAGACGAGCACAGAGATCAAATAAAAAGAACACAGAAGGCGAATTAAATTTTGGTGCTCCACCTTTTCTTGTTGTATCAATAAGCTTACCGTCCCTCAAAATTGGAAATTCTGTTGCTAGGTCAGTCTACCATTTTCTCTTGTATGCTGCAATCTTTTTGGGAAAGTTACTAAGCTCATATTTTACTTATAGTGATCATGAATGTAAATATATGCCGGATAAAATGCCCCAAGCTTGTAACATTATTCAAATGAAATATATAGTTTTAGGTATAATTTGCTGAAGGTCTGATATTATTGACCAGGAAGGGGAACGCCCGTGAAATCTTTCCTCTTGGTAGACGGCTCCTACTCCAAATTAACCTTTCACCAAGTATGCTGCTATTTTTCACCTTATCCCAAGTCGGCTTATTCCTTGAATCTGATCGATCAAATCTTACCAGACCTAGTTTTTATACTCAATTATATATATATATATATAATTTTCTGTTTGAAGAACGGTTGGCCTGGTCTAAACGTACATATATAACTGAAGAGCTATTTAACATACTGAAGAAGAGCTTTACAGTTGTGAATTTAGAACTGCACGGGTTGTAGACAACCTTTTGGAGCATTCCTTATACATTTTTTTAAAAAAAATAATTAAGAAAACATAAAGGAGAAGAATGATTTTATAGTGTCGACGGGTACGGGGGCATGAACATACATCAAATGTGCCATCAGGAAAATTTATACAGGTACATTTTAACATTTACCCTAAAAACAAAGAGTACAGTTGGCTTTTATCCAAGTGACCGTTGATCTCACTTTTTAAGTAGTCTTCTTCAATCCCTAAAATATTTAAAGAATCAGATGAAGGAATGATGAAAGTAATCACTGATGACAACAGACTAGATCTTGTACGGACAATATTCAATAATACATTGGAACATCCACTACAACAATTTGGCCAGTGGAATAACGAAACATTTACATAAGAAAAAGCAAAATAGATGAACCACTGCACACCTTATGAATTACCTTTTATTCACATCACAAAATTCTCTCGCCATCAACAGATGAACCACTCGCCCAACGAATAGAACAAACAGCATGAGTGAGACAACCCAAAACCAACAACTGACCTTTGCATTTCCTCAGGCCCTTGAAGCTGTGTCTTTCAAACAGTGCATATTGCAAAAACCCACCGATCTCATCATGTCTCCGAAACTGCCATCATTTGATCACAACAGTCAAGAAAGAACCAAAAAACCACACAACATAAAAAGAATAAATCAGAAAATAATAGAGGAGGAAGGATTCTTAGCAAATCTTAAAGTATGCCAGACCGATCAATGCTTTTTCTTGGTTTTTCTGGGTGGTCCATGTTATCCTTTGAGTCTACAGAACGGTCAACACTTTTTCTTGACTTCTCTCTCCTGTCAGTACTTGATCTTGACTTTTCTCTCCTGTCAGTACTTGACCTAGACTTCCCTCTGAAATCTAATCTTCGCCTAGGCTTATCTGTGTGATCACTGCTAGATCCGGACATCTCCGTCAGGTCTGAGCTTATTCTTGAAGGCTCCAAACAGTCTGAACTTGTGCGAGGAGCCTCAGTGACATGCGAGCTCTCGGTTGATTCGTCTCGTCTTGCAGGTGAGTTCTCTACTGCCAATATGAACCTTTTTAGATGCCTAATGTAGTCTGGAAAGAGTTCTAGGTTACAATGGTTGCCCCCTTTAATCCATAGAGGCTCATACTTCTCTTTGCAAAGTTCCCAAAGACGCTTCCCATGTGAGCAGTCAACAACATCATCTTCTGTTCCCTGCATGAACAATAATAAATTTTTTGGAATTTTAGAGGAGATTTTATTTTCTTTTCGAATACCACTATCAAATAATTTTCCTCTAATGGCTATTTGTTCAAACTAAGCTTGGACTGTAATTGGTATTAAATCAAAATTTTAAACCTTGGTTTACGCATTGTATTATGCAAATGAAACAGTTGAATAACGTAGTCTACATTCACAACATTGTTAACATCCTTTGCCGAGCTCAAAACCACCAAATTAAAAATAGATCAGAGAGAGGAAATAAAAATTATCGACTGATTTATTCAGAAGAAAACACAAAATAAGGAAATGGACCTAATTGCTTCCGGAAGCTTGTTATGGACCCAAGTTACAGGCACATATACTTTACAGCAAACTGTCTTATGGCAAGCATTAGTAAAAAGTGGACCATTTAATATTGCATTAGATTCAGAACAATGATCCATTGTAGTCTATGTTCACCTATAGCTGCACTTAGGACCATTAGATGAGTGATGTCAGTTCTGCATGTCTTTTCCTGACTTAAAAAAGAAAAAGCAGAGAATGAGGACATTGGATTTGAGTGTTCAGTTCTTTAACTCTATGATATCAAAAACTTTTAAACTAATACTCAACAATTTCAATCATTTCTTTTAAGTGAAATTGCTAGCACAGTAGCTCTAGAAGATTTGACTAGGCAACGTAGAATAAGAACTGTTGTATAAAAAAAATAATTTGGAAACATAAAAATGTAATGGCAAAAAATATGACAAAGTAAGTAGTCCAAGTAATCATCAGTGTGAAATACTCACATGAATTACCAACACCGGACACTTTACAAATGGGATCTTATCAATGTTCTGCAAAGAAATGATTTGATGTTAAATAATTATCTCAAAAGAAAGAACTAAATATCCATAATTTCATATTGTAAAATAATGAAAAGAACCTTATATATGTCAAACCAGTATGTGTGTTTCACAGGGTACATCACACGTAGTCCAGACAAAATAGGACTATGCAGAACAACAGCTCTCAATTGAGGCAAACGAGCAGCTAAATCTACAGTAGGACCACTACCAACTGATTGGCCATATAAGATAATATCTTCTTCCTTGGTTCCATATGCCTCTAGAAGGCATCTGTAAGCGGCCTCTATATCAGCATACGTGTTTTGCTCGCTTGCCTGAGTAACATGTGGCATGGAACAAACTGCTATTCATCTGTTAACAAAGGGTAAATACTAAACAGAAAATAAAAATGTGAATGGTGCAGGGCAAACCTTTCCAGATGATTGCCCATAACCTGAATAGTCATATCTGCAATAATTAGGTTCCCGTATCAATTAAAATGCCGTAAAAACTGGATGTCAATAATTTGAAGGACAAAATACACCCTATGCCCCTAAGCTTTCACTAGAGCCTACATCAGTCTCTTAACTATCAAAATCTTGTTTTTCCGTCAAACTTTACAAGTGCCTAATATTTAGTCCAATCCTAAGAAATAGATGAATAGAAAACATCTGAATAAGATCAACATCAGAAGTTAAATACACTTACATAAAACTATCTCATTAACGTTGATTATATGTTTACTACATCACCCAATACCCAAAGTTATCATAACACATATCATGTGCTACATCTTACGATAAAACAAATAAATAAGTGTTTATATATTGTTATAGCCGGGAAGCTTTGTTTGATGCCTCGCAAGCCAAATTATAAAGTGACATGCATAGGTTTTTTAAACATATGACCTCAAAACATAGCTAAGTTTTTCTAATGGTCCTACTTTTTCTTTTAAAAAAAGGAAACATGATGTCTGAATGTAAAGATAAAGTTTGAGTGAAGAATGTAAAGGAAGAGAAGAATATGCAAAGATCTCCAATCTTCTGATGAGGCAGTCAATTTATCATAGATCCAACTTTTCTCATCCAAACCATCTGTATCTTTGGTATTGCAAAGCAAAATGGCGATATATCTTAGAGTTTCCTGTCTACTATGGAGATGAAGTAGAATTCAATGAAGAAGTCCAAGCATGCCATGTTCTTATAGTCCATGAAAATTATAAGAGGACCCCAGACGAATTACAAGCAAAAAATCATATACAGATATGCGAAAGTGATGGGCCTAGGTTTCCTTGATAAGATTTTGAGAGACTCATTGCCCCTTCGAAAAAAAAAGATGCCTTGAGGAAAGTTCATGTCATGATGGTTCCAAATCCAACATAAATACAGTTACATAGTTCTCACCTAATTCCAGGCAATTAGTACTTTGCCTAACTATTTTCAGAACAAAAGCAGCAGAAGCAATTAACCACACCATAATAGATACAGGTTCAGTTGCAACCTCATGCTGATACCTAAACTAATAAATTTCTTTTATTTTCTACATGAAGGCATAGATCTTGGAAAAAGAAATTGAAGTAATAAATTATCAAAAGAAAAAGGAGGAGACCCATACAGTTCCAAATTCTCGTGGACTGACAGTAGGACAGAAGCATCGGTTTTTGAATATAACCCGGTGTTCAAACCGCTTAAATTTCTCCATTTTCAAAAGGGGTTAAAAAAATCCATCAGCAATGCAGGATCCTTAATAAAATCGAACATCCAGCCATTTTTATGGATCAAAACCTTGCGAATCGGAGAAATCACCAAGGAAACAAGGAATCAGAAAGAAGATGCTCCTCACCCCAGCAAGTTGACACGGAGGTGATCGCTGAGCCCGACGAAGAGCTGGCACATCTGCCCCAGGTCTGCCGCATTGCCATGGGAATACAGCACGGTGAGCTTCGCGGCGGGGTTTGGCACGTACATGGCGACGATCTCGCTCCCGCGCTCGGTGTGCAGCCGCCAGACCTCCACGTCCTCCCGCAGCGGCATCGTCATCCCGGTCATGGTGAGCCGGCCCGCCCCCTGCTCGCCCCCCACCGCAGCCACCCGGTACGACGGAGGGTCCGGCGGGAAGAACGCGAACTTCGCCGCCATCGTCGACGTCATCGCTCCCATCGCTCCGGGGTGAGAGGGGCGCCGATCACATCGCGAGGTATTAGGGTTTTAAGGGTTCGATCGATGAGGGGAAGGGAGGAGGAGGAGGAGGAGGAGGAGGCGGAGAAGGGCGGGGAAGGAGGAGGAATCAACGACAAGGCAGGCAGGGAATCACGTAACAATTCTCAAGGCGTTTCTGTTGCGGAAATCACGCATTTATTTGTTTCCATTTGATCAATTAATTAATTCCAATATTATACCTTCAAATATTATAAAGTGAACCAACAAATTAATATTATAAATTATCAATCCCAGATTCAGCTGAAGTAATAATATTTAAAATATTATACCATAAATTTCAAGGATAATTTTAATAAACTTAAATTAGACATTTAAAATTTTCGCTGGCTAAGTGATTAAATTTGACCGTCCAATTTTATTTTCAATAAAAAAGTGATGATTCTTTAAAGGTTTTAGGTGTCCTCCGAATAGAAACATGGTTTTGATGTGCCTGCCTTTTTATAAGCAGCGGAAGGCGTTCCTCTACCGGCATAGTGTATATTATATTATATATATGCATAACAATGTGGAATAATTACGATGTGGGACTTTTTTTTCCCTTTATACTTTTCATTGTATATGAGAGCGCATGTTGTCTTCTGCCGGCTTTATATATATATATATTATGAGCGTTGTGTATTAAAATATTATTATTATTAATCATAATTGAAGAAATAAGGCATGAGAATATTTTTTTTCTTTTTCTATAAAAAAATTAACTTGTAATTTTATGGTTATTATTTTTATTTTTTCCCTTTAAATACTTAAAATATCACTATAAAATAAACAAGGTTAGTTGAAATATATTATATATGAGTAAAAAAAATTTAATTTTTTTTGTTTTCCTTAAAAATAAAAATAAGTTTTTAGCTCGGTCCAATTTTTATAACTAAATATTTACAATTTTTCCATTATGTATCTTTCTTAACAAATAATTTTTTATAAAATTAAGTAAATTTTTTTAAAGATTCGATGATTAAATAATTAAAAAAAATTATTGGATCAATTTTTTTTTTGGGGGGGGGGGGTTTGGGGGGAGGGACAAAAGCCCAAAACTACTGTAACCAAAACTTGGCCCATCCTTCTCTCGGAGGCCGCCACCGGCGGCGAAGCACGCAGGCGATGCAGCTTCGTTCAATTCGTCGCCGACGCCGTCCACATGCGCGGGTACGCCGAGGGGCTTAAATTGCGGCATCGGGCTCCGCAACGCACGCGCCATGCCTTCATCAATTTGCTTTCCCAAACCCCACCCACCCTGCACCGCCATTGATTACTGCATATAATAAACCTTCCCCTCCCCCTCCTCACTCACTCGGTTTACGGAGGACGAAGGAACAGCATGATGCAGAGCTCATCGACTTCCTTCCACACGTACGTACGGCGGACAGACTCGTGCCGCCCATTAGTTTTGATGGTACGTGTGTTGGAATGGTCGATCGAGGGACCCGCTGATTCAAAAGACTTGTGATCACCACTTGCAGATACTTAAAGAACACTTCAATGCACTGCTCTCTTTGTTATTTTATGTATGTACATATATATGTGTGTGTGACAGAACATGTGATGATGGAGTTGAATATTATTAGCGTTCAGAATGGAATCTACGACCAAAAGTTTTGGAAATATACGTTTAAAGCATGTGTGCACATACAAAAAACGAACTAACTCTCAGCTGAAACTAATCTAAACTAACCAAACCGAGGAGACCTAATGAATACATAAACATTAATTTAGGGCAGAGTGTGGAGATATTAATAGTCAACAAAATGGTTCAGAAATTGATGGGGGGGAGGGGCAGGGCAGACTCACTTGCCCTTCGCAGGACCAGCAAACGCTCAGGGCTATTTAATTAAAACCGAGGGAGGAGGAGATCAGACCAGGGTGGTGCTGCTGCGTGCTCCGAAGCCCTACTACGTACTACTAACTCTCCCTCTTTGTTGCAGAGCATGGCTGGGCCTGGGCGGCAGCATATATTAAGCCTCATCAAGCTCTTCTTCTCTCCCATCGACGACGACTGCAGCTTTGAACTTTGCTCCACACCTTGCAGCAATGTACAGTGCACCGACGACTGGCACGGAGGTATTCTTATAAAATATGGCCACCACTGACGCGTACCTGTTAGATTTTGCAAGGATGGAATGGTTGGAATCTTATGCTTAATCCAGCAGCTTTACTGTACTACTGCTGCTCTGCTGCTGCTTTGGATGCTCTATATCGTATATAAACAACTAGCGAGTACATCATCATCATCATCATCTTCAAACTCTTTCTCTTCTAGGCTTTGCAAGAGCAGCCAGCGAGCGCATCATCATAAATCTGCAGGTAGTGTAGGGGGTTTTGCAAAATGGAGTACTGCTGCGTAGGGTTCAGAATCCTTCTTCTTCTTCTTCTGGTTCTTTTGACCTACTTGATTACTGCTACCGCCGGTAGGTTAATTGATTTATTTCTCCCCCATATCTCTTACTTTTCTTTACTTTATATATATGTGCTAACTTTATGTCAATACACTTTTGGCTAGTGCTTGGAAATGGAATAATGATAGAGAAGAATGATGAAGAGAGAGGTGCTGGTGATCATAAGGTCAGTGTCTTTAAGTCTCACATGATCGATAATCCTTCTCATATATATGTGTGTGTGTGTGCGAGCGATGAGTTCAAGTAATTAGGTTTAATGTGTTCACAGGAGGTGGTGATCATGAGAGGGAGGAAGGTAGAAATAGCAGGTGCAAACCCTAACCCTAACCCCTACAAAGTTAGGAAGTAGCGAAAAGATCGATGAGCAGTAGAATCTCCATTCTATTTACAAACTTAGCTGATTAAAAGATCGCAAATTGATGATGCAGGGCGCCCCAGAAGCGTCTCGCAGAAGATGCTGGCTTCAGCAACAAATACGCATCACAAGGTCTCTTCATCTCTCTCTCTCTCAATCTTTCTATACATTAAAACTAGCGTTTTGATTGAGTTATTGTTTTCAGTTTCAGGAATATTCCGAGAGCATTAGGGTACTGAAGTCGAAGACGACGGCAGCATCTGAGATGACCAGTATAAATAAGAAACCGAAGGCAACAGCAAGGCTTCGAGCATCATTATCTCATGGTCAGGAAACCGATGAAGAAGGCACATCACTCGATGATCCTCGAGTCACTGAACAGGTATTCAGCATGCTGCACAAAGACTACCAGACGAGGGCGCGCCGCCGGCCTCCGATCAACAACGCCGTGCCTTCGACGAACACCCATGGAAGTGATAACAAGCCCTAGATCGACAAAATTAGGGTCATCAGTATACCTATTTTGAACTATACTTAGTTCATATATATATATATATATATCTCTAACCAGAGTTTAGATTATATATATGTATAGCCAGTAGTTAGGGCTTAATTAGTTTTTTTTTTAACTACTCAATAATTAATGCTTCTAAGCCTTCTTTTTAGTCCATTTTTTTGTGGACAATTTTGGCCACAGAAGAGCTTGAGACAGCTAAAATACATTGTACTACTCAGACTTCTGCTGCTATTAATTAACCTTGAACCTTTCTTACCTGTATATTTTTCCATTGCAGATTTCCCTGAATTTGTTACAATATTCTTACAAAATTAATAGTACAAAAAGTTTAATAGTTAAGGTAATTAAGCTAAAAGTTTAAAATTTTCCATATTAATTTTTTTAAAATGCAAACCTAAACCTCCATCAAAAGCTGTTTAGGTATACAAACTCAACCACTGAGAGAATGAGCAGTGATGTTAATATAATACGATAAGATATGGGAGCCTAATTTTTTTAAAACTATTTATTAATTATATAAAAATTTCCCTTTCAATAATATTAACTAAGAAGTTTTTCTGGACCCCTAATATTAAATATATAATTTATTAATTAAATTTTAAAAAAATTTCAAAATTTTAAGTTTGAAATTTTACTAAGTGTATTTTAGGGTAAGTTTTTTTTAAAAAATTAATTTTGAAATTAAAACTTTCCGCACACTCTAATTGAAAATTTTAATTTTTTTTAAAAAATACACTTTCTCTAATATATATATATATATATATATATATAATTAACCCCCCAGAGTTGACCCGGGTCAAAGCCCAAGCAAATAGACTACATGAAAAATGAATGTTTCCTGTACCCTGTTTTGGCAGCCAGCGCCCATCAGTATAGCCAAGAGAACCCCGATCCGGCTCGTCTATGCTACATAAAAATGCTTCCTTTAATTGGTCAAAATAGTGGGTCCCAGTAATATCAGCTAACTATAGCCAATAGAGATACCACTGAAGCTGTTTTATGCATCGGATGAGGCAGCCGATCGAGATGGCTCGATCATAGGTGGAGCTTGCGATCGCATCATTCCGCAGTTCTCCTTCCCGGACATCGTCTTTGAGCGCTTCGTTTCTTCCTCTATGACTTCGTCGCCTCCCCTGCCCCGCTGAGTCCACCATTTCGGTTCCTTCCCCACCAAGTCGATGAGAACAACCAGCGGATTTGTGCCCGTACCCCGTCGCCGGCGGCATATCCAACGCAGCGACCGGTTTCTGTGTGTCGCGAGGTGTGTGATTGATGGAGCTGACTGAGGTTTTTGAGCTTCTAATCAGCCATGATTCTGCCGGAAACTGGATTTATCGATGTTTTCTTTGGTTGACTTTTATGCGCTCTGGGGGTTTCGTTTTTGCCTATTTTTGGGGTTGATTATTGTGTAAAGTTTTGTGGATTAGGTTATAGTTGTGTTGGGGTCGAGTTTGAGAATTATTGTTGAGGTTGTCGATTGCTGTTTGGCTTTGTGCTTCAGAGTTGAAGTAATAAACCCCAACTAATTCCACCGTTGTTGTGGCTCGTTTTGTCTCGAAAGGTAGAGGAGGCGAAATTGCGAGCGATGAAGGATTTTGAAAGTAGAGATCTTCAGGCGTGGGGCAGATGAATTAGGGTAATTCTCTGCGGTCCTTCGTTTGATATGTGTCTTTGCTTCGCATCCGCAGGATACCTGGATGGTTGATTTGATTTGTATTCATCTTGTTGATTTGTATTTGGATCTCTGATTTGACGGAAATCTTGACATTCTCTACTGTAGGCCCTCAAAATGTTATCTTCTTCTGAGCATCAAAAGGTCTTAAGAAATGGTGAACCAGACTTATAAAATTGTTATAGGGGTCTCGGTTGGCATTGCAGTTGGGATTTTGATAGGATGTGGTGCATTGATCGGTATAAGGTTCTACAGGAAGCGTCAGCTCCGATCCAGAGAACTCGGTTCGCCAACTCTTCCCATGCGTGCAAATGGCGTTAATGCAAGCATCGATTCAAGTGCATCAATCTCAGCTTTGGACGCTAATCTTAGCAAGCAAATCATGGCAAAGAGGAATGCTCCCTGGAGTCCGCGCCAAAATAAAGACTTTGCCGTGTCTATCTCGGGAATTCCAAGATACTCGTACAAGTACGTAATTTGTTAATTTTTTGCTTCTCAAGAGATATTTACTTGTTCTTGCAAATATATTAATTCTGCTGAATTTGAGAAATTTTTTGCTTAAACTTCCAAAAGTTATGTTTTATGTGAACGTTGTTCAACTATGAACTCAGGGCCTACTCATCTCCAACTATTTGTGGTGGAACAAATCACTATTACTGAACTTCACTAGAGATGATATGTTTTATAAGCAACATTTTCTAGACAAATATTTCTTTTGGTTAGTTTTTTAAAAAAAATTTAGTGAGTCTTGAACCCACAACTTCTAATGTTGAGCCTTAATACTCCAACCAATAAGTTTACACTTAGTGCACTCTCTTACTATTTCTTGAACATGAAGAAATGAATCTTTTAGTATCCTTCAACAATAAAGTGAAAAAATGTGTTCTCTGCTCTTAGCTTATTTAAGGCTTGACACACTTGTTGTTTGTTGCTTTACTAATATGTTGAAATATCTCATCATCTCAGCTTAAGGTTAGTGATAAATTATTGGGTTCTGCAAGACATTGAAAATTCTTAAGAATCTCACTCTGGAAGAGAATATTTTGAATATACAATGCTACACATCAGCGTGTAGTAAAACAGTAGAGAAAACATGTTATATTGGTACTTGTGAGTCAAGTAAGATTGTATTCTTTTTAACCATACAGGTTTTGACTTGATATAAAATGTGGATATGAACCAAATTCATCTCATGTCGGCATCAACTTCTCAATGTTGAAGTGTCCTTCATGTCCTTGTGATTGGAAGATTGTCGTTCTCACTATCGTTTTTGGTGCATCTTTACATTCTTAAGGAGCATAACTCTTATTGCAGTATCCCTTTATTTGATAAGGTAGAATTGGTTAGCAAATTGGCAATAAAACTTCATGCAATCTAATTTTGTGGCAATCCTCATATCTTAATTAGGGACATCCAGAAAGCCACACAGAACTTTACTACGGTTTTAGGCCAGGGATCTTTTGGGCCAGTATATAAAGCTACAATGCCGACAGGTGAATTGGTGGCTGTTAAGGTGCTTGCAAGTGACTCAAACCAAGGAGAAAAAGAGTTCCACACCGAGGTATATGATTCAAGGATTAAATTTGTATGCACAAGCTTCTTTTTCATTCTATTTCCCATGACTATATAACTAAATGAGCATGTGAGATTTTGATGCTTGTTATTTTGCCCCTGTGTAGGTTCTTCTTCTTAGTAGGCTGCATCACAGGAATCTTGTGAATTTGATTGGATATTGTGTAGATAAAAGTCAGCGCATGCTCATTTATGAGTTCATGACTAATGGGAACCTTGCAAGCCTCTTATACAGTAAGTTCAAATTTCTCATTCAACACAGGAAGTATTGTTTCCTTGAGTATGCATGCCTTAGTAGATTGCTTTTGAACTGCCTGTCAATTGAACAAAAACTTTAATACTTGTAGGGCGCCTTAGTAGATTTTTTGTAGTGAGCAAAGGCTTGTTTGAACATGAATTTCAACTTTTAGGTTTAATGGTGGTACTTTATCAGTTTACCTACAAACGATCAACAATTTTCTCACATTGCGAACATTTATAACTTCCTTTACAAATTTTCTTAATTGTAGGTGATGGTCCGAGAGTCTTGAGTTGGGAAGAGAGACTGCAAATAGCTTATGATGTTTCACATGGAATAGAATATCTTCACGAAGGGGTATGGTCTTTTATTCTTTTGTATTGTAAGGTATTAACCATCCTCAGGAAAGCTGATCATTGCGATAATTTTCCAAACAGGCAACCCCACCTGTCATACACCGAGATCTAAAATCTGCGAACATACTCTTGGACAAGTCAATGAGAGCCAAGGTAAGACGATTTCGAATGTGCATTGCAACTGGCAATCACTCTTACTGTATTTATGTACTTTTATTATGCGGCAGTGACAGCATGTGATGATTGGTTGTTCCTTTAGAGTATCAATTGAATATAGTTTTTACCTTGTTCTTGTTTCTCTCATACTTGCTTTTGATATTGAAGTAGGGGGATGCATATGCAGATGACTATGTACACAGACTTAAACTGCATGCAGCTCACAGATTCTATCAGTTTTCTGATTTTATTTCTTTCATGCCTTGGCACTGCTTGATGACTATTTCTTCCTTACCATCTATCCAGGTCGCTGACTTTGGGCTGTCCAAGGAAGAAACCTTCGATGGAAGAAAATCGGGCCTCAAGGGTACATATGGTTACATGGATCCGGACTACATGTCAACAAACAAGTTCACGAAGAAGAGTGATATATACAGTTTTGGAGTTATATTGTTCGAACTGATAACAGCAATAAACCCACAGCAAGGTCTAATGGACTATATAAATCTTGTAAGTTCTTATTATGCTTATCATAGTTCGCATGACATAATGAAAGAGATAAGATATATATCAAAAGAAATTAAATCGACACTCTACAATCACTAACGTTTCACTTTTACTCCCTAACCACTTGTTAGTAGCTTATCCTTGCTGAACTTCACAGAATAGTAACATGCACATTCTTTCTCTTGTTCTGTGGTAGCTCAAGGTTGTTCCAGGTGCTAAATGGATCTGTCAGCTGATACTCCGCAACACTATTTTTGTTTTACTTGCTAGTAAAATTACTTTGATATGTTTGCCACTTTTCAGGCAGTGATTGGTGAGGATGGCATGGCAGACTGGGAGGAGATAGTTGATAAGAAGCTTGCCGGCAGAAGCAACCTGGAGGAGGTTAAGCTTCTGGCCGATGTTGCTTACAAGTGCTTGCACAAGATACCAAGAAAACGCCCCTCGATTTCGGATCTCACTCAGGCCATCTCTCGAATAAAACAGCATCGTCTCGCCAAGACCGACGCATTGCTGCCCCCTTCAGGGAGCGACACAGCCGGAGTTTTGAGGAGGATTGAGAACCAGCAAGTGGAGCTGAGTAGCATGACTAGCATGAGAAGCCATCTGTCTTTGAAGGCATGAGAAGTCATCTATCCTCTGTAAGTATGAGAAATGGAGGAGTTCTTCCAAGGATCTGAGAACCGGCAGGTGGATCTGAGTGATATGACTACATGAGAGGCCATCTATCCTGAAAGTATGACATGTCCAACTAGCTTTCGGGAAATATACACATCAGTTATTTTTTTTCTTCATGTGGCAAAACATGTGTCCTGCGGGAGTTGCAACCTGTACATATTGGACTCCTCCGTTGTAGGAACACATCTTCTTTCTTTTGGATAATAGTAATAAATAATTACACTGGGAAGAGAAAAGGAGCTTGACTGATTGTTTGAACTTGGATTTTGGTAGTATTTCAGCTTATAAATAGTTAAAAAGATCTCTCTTCAAAGTTCCAAAATTACCACAACACTTCATGAGAATTCCCAGGTTATGCGGTCAAAATAGATTATAAGTGACTTCTTCCTGGTGCTCAGTGGGAAGTAGAAAACTCTTCATTACATGGTAATCTTGGTTTAAGATTTTATGATACATATAAATAAAAACATTCAACGTGATGGAACATATTAACTTGCTAAGCTAATTTCTCTCCTATCAAATACTAAATGTTTTAAATTCAAAACTTATTTTATTATTCATCGTATGGAAAATAATAAATCCTGAGACAAACCTCTCTTTGATCATCCCCCTATGTACCAACAGATGATTTACATGCAACTTATCTTTTATTTTATATTCTAACACTCTCCTATTATTTAACTAAAGTCAAGCATTTACCCAAAGCAACATAACACAAGATGTATTTAATTATGGTTCTCCTACCAAAGATCACCACCTGAGGTTGATTAAATGGTGAATTAATCAAATATCACTTAATCCCAATATCATAAGTAGTTGCTAATCCTAGAAGCTTAGATATTAGAAAAGAAAATTCAACCTGTTCTGCAAATGAACAAGTCTTGCCTCTAAAAGGCGAGGTTATGAATTATAAATTTTTAATCCTAATACAAAAAAAGTGAGCTCTATGCCTAATGCATAAGGTATGTTGGAATTGTGCCCCCACTGTGAGGTTAATGGTAGAAGTTGGTTATAAAAGGAAACAATCAAAAGGAAGCACATAATGTTGGGATCAACAACAGAAAAAGGGAATAGGGGCTTCCACTACTTAAAATACTTTGATGCTTTTTTTCTCACGAAAGCATCAAAGATCCTTTGAAGAAACCAAAGATTGAGGAGGGTTTTTAAACGATTGATGCACATGAAGTAGCAATTTGCTGACCCAAGATCACTGACAAGACATGGATATCATCCCTTGTCGAATCTTCCAAATTTTATTTTGTAAAAAGATACCCAGGTTAAGATATCAAGTTAAGATTGCATAGGAAACACAGACTGAAAAAAGAATTCTTTGTTGCATTGTCTAGGTGTCGATAGAAAGCATGGAACATGGAACAAGAGACTCGGGCGATTTATCCTAAGTTAATGAGAAGCATGGATAAATCTAGAAGTCTTGATGTTTTAGGAAATTTTAAATTGTCATGCAAGGACATCTATTGAAAAGATGAACAATGAGACAAGAAGACGGATTTCACCTGGAATAATTTTAGCTTGGACACGTACGAGTTACTCATCTGGAGTGGAAGGAAAAGTTTATAACACAAAACTTGAAAACCTGACAAGGAATATAAATACAGAATTAGTAGGAAGAAACAACACTTGCTACTATACCTAAAAACGTAGTTTGTGATAATAATGAGAAGAAAATATACATGTTCAGCAGTGCTGGTATATAGGTGAATGTCTTTGAAATGAGAGAAATCTTATCAAATTCTTCCATCCTCCAGCTGAATCGTAGGTCAATGTCTTTGAAAATGACAACTTGTTATCAAATTCTTCCATCCGCCAGCTGAATCGTAGTCAGCATGACAACTTTGATCTCTACTTTAGGTCCTGCAGACAAACAGCACGAGTTGCCTAGAAATAAGCGTCAGTTTCATTGTCAAAAAGATTGGAAAAGATTTCTGCCGGATACCAGGAAGAATACAGCAAAAGTTTGCTCAAAATGAGTCTCACAAGGGAAGGACATCATTCAAATAACCACTCAACTTGAGAGTAACACTGCTTCATTCAACATCTCCTAGAGTCCAAGAGAGACTACGATAACATCGAAAACATACAAGCATGTTTTGCTATAAGTTTATTTCATTGTTAACCATAAACATAATAACATATTACAGGTAGGGCATCGTAATACTTCCACCAAGCCACATATGTTTAGACAATACCGTAAGAAATCTATACAGAGGTGCACAATACAGCCCGAGACACCACGATCGTGACCTTTCAACATAGACTAATACCCTCAGATGTAAACCATTATGATCTTATTCTAAGAAGCCTCTTCTCTATTTCCTATACCTACTGGAAGGGCTACTAACAAACAAACCGCAACAGAATTTAAAACCATGCTCTATTCGTACTACCTATTTTCTACTCCTCAAAACTGGCAGGAAGTGCCCAACCTCTGCTTCTGCCTCTGGCCAGCAGTACCACATTTCCGATTACAGAAAGCATCTTGGAGTAAGACATGAAATTTGTCGAGAAATGCTGACCACTCCTCTTCCCCCATGTCAGCAAGATTAATGAAGCTCGCACTTGCAAGTAGGTCTTCATTTGCACTCCTGCTGTTCCCACTTGGAAGGCCATTTGCACCACCATCATTAATTCTATCAGTACCAGTATTAACTCTTGCATGATGTTGATTCTTTCTGACAAGGGTCATACCCTTCAAGGATGTGGATAGTTTTGAAACATGTGGAAGCAACTTACGGGCAGGCAGGTGGGAAAAAGTGTCCTCTGTGTTGATCCCTGTGTTTCCATCATCTTCTTGCTCCTCCTCCAAGCTCTCCTCCAATCGTGACAGCGGATTTTTGGACCATCCTCTGTTGAATCCAAAACACGGATACTTCAATATCAGTGAATCAATTTCCTCATACTCGATGGCAAACTGAACTCCATCATCATCATCATCATCACCATCATCATCACTAGGATTTGTCACTGGAGAAAAGACCACTCTTTCTGCAACCAACTGTCTTGCCTTGATGCACACAACCTCTAGTTCACTTGGCTCTTCGTCCGCTCCCCTGAACTCCCTACTCATCATCTCACCAATCTCTGCAAGGCAAAGGCCAGATGCAGTTGCCTCCTTGAGAAAAATAGTTGAGAGGGTTAAAACTCGAAGGCACGCTTCACGGATCATAGGGAGCTCCGTACGAAGCATCTCAGAATCTTTCACTGGATCAAGGCTAGCAATATATCTGAGCTCATCCTCAGAGAATGGGACTGATGCCTGTGGCCAGTGGATCCATTCAAAATAAGGATCCTCCAAACTCTCTGGCAAGCAAAGACCATGATCAATTGGAATGAGTTCTATCCGAGTCCCAAATTTGTCAGTTGATCCTTCAAGCTTCCTCACCAAAAGGTTTCCAGCATGCCTGTCAGTGTTGAAAATCCTAACATCAAGAATACCAATCCTGTGTACAGCTGCGACAGGGAAACTTGAGGTCCCATGATCACTAGCATCATAATCATGGGGGATAAACTGCTGAAAGGATGCTATTTTACTGGCAGCATAATGCGGCTTGTCAATAGCCTTATTGTTACTGTTGGATTTAACACCATCATTGACATGAAATACTGAATGAGTTATATTGACAAGGAGAGTTGGAGGAACATTGGCAAAATGATCATAATCAAGTAGGTATGCAGCAACTTCTCGGAATCCAGTCTCACCAATCCTCACAGACCTTTTCAAGCCAGGTTGTCCAAGGGCCTTTCCGGTGAAACCTTTAGGATTATTTGGTGCAAATGGTTCTTCATCCGTAGGTTTCACTATAGCAACACAGTCACCCTTGATATTCCTGAAGTAATATGCACCACCAAGTCCACTGTGAACAGGTATAGGATCAACACCATTTTTAATAGCCTTCATAACATCCATAACCAACTTCCTGGTGTTTGAGCAGCGGCTTGAGCACACTAAGATTTCAATTGGACCACTCCGATCCCTTTGTTGGATATCCTTTCCAGTGGGGAAGAGACATGGGGTAGAAGAACTCCTATGTAGAGAACTTCTGGTAAGAAGTAATGGGGAATCATTTCGAACAGCAGTGAGATCATTTTTTAACACAAGGTCACCAAACGTAAGGCAACTCTCTTCAGCAGGCACATTAAGGGCAATTTGTAACCTTCTCTTCACAGTGTGAGCACTATCACCATGATCCAGTTCAATTGTGAACACACAACCAGCTTCAGTTTGGACAAACACTCGTCTCGGACCAGCTGATTTTTCTCCACTTTGGTTGCTTACATGGTAGTTTCTGCTAACGGTCTGATTCAGAATTGAAACTGCCATCTCAACAGGGCTGTTCTAGGAGGGTTCTAGGTTACATGGAATAAACAAGATCTGCAGCCAACACATGCAGAAGCTGCAGCAAAGAATATACTTTTCTTCTTCCTCCTCTTCTTCTCTCTTGAGCACACGCCACACGCAGAGGCTGACGGCTCAATAGAGAGAGGAGTATGTGGCAGCGGATCAGTCATTAAGTGGGAAAGTAGCACTGACGAGCTTTACATTAGGAATAGGAAACGAATGAGTAGTTAGAGTTTTGGGGTCGCTCAATACCGGAAAAGAAATATATTATTGGACATTAGAATACCATGTAGGTGAAGACCTGCAAAGACCATGTGCACGTTATGAACACTAGGAAAATAAAACCTCGTCATTATACAAAGAACACATAAACAACATATATTAACAACACATAAACAACATATATTAACAATTTTAGGCACGATTTCACAAATATATTGAAACAAGAAGTGGATGGGAAACTGATACCGTGGGAGGAGGGGAAAAAATTATATCAAAGAACATCCGAGGGTTACTGGCGTGTTCTTATCTATGCATTTAAAAAACCATCGAAAATTAAATTTGGAAGCATATATCTTCTTCAGTTGCCATCTAATGCGCCTAAGAAAAGCATCTACGTTGGTTACTTAAAATGAAAACGTACAAAATAAAAGTCAATTAGTGGTACTTTCAGAACTTTACATATAACCAGCGCTAAGTAATGCACTAATTCAGTTGTAGGGCATCATAAATCAAGGTCAGGAACATGAGCACATAACCAAAAAAAGAAAAAAAAGTGATGAGCTTCATTCACATGGCTCCACAAGATAATCAAATTGCAAACGTAGTTGCAAAGTATCATCGCAATTTTTCCCCAGAGAAATAGAAGAAACATCTTGCCGGGAAGGAAATCCCTGGTTCACGCTTACTCTCACATCGTGCCCACAATTTGAAATCGTCTACATCCAGCTAAATGAGAATGAAACCCTATTAAACACCGATCAAGGCGCCTCACAAAAAAAAAAACTAAAATATCGTAACAAAAAAACAAAAAAAGCACCAAAATAGCCAAGCAAGCGTACCTCGCGAGATCAAGAACGACAAGGGGCAATAACATGCCAACAAGACAAAAACTGCCGGAGACCCAGCAAGACAGAAAGCAACCAAATTCACCGGTGGCAGAACGAGCTCCTCCGGCACCGCCAAGCCGCCGAGAAGAACATCCCCCCAATCTATAGTCCGGAGGCCCGATCCAAGGCGGTGGATCGAGCGAGCTCCTTCTGCTCCGATCCCTCCTCCCCCTTTCGATCCCCCAATCTCGCTCTCCTTCCTTCCCCTTCCCATTTCGAACCTTCTTTATCGCCGCCTATTTAAAGGGCGGGGGCTTGCCGGTAAGATGAGCCGCGGATCAACTTAAACAAACGATCCCTTTGGTTAATTAAGACGTGATGACCGTTATTAGAGTTAGTTAATTAAGTCCTCTTAGTTTGGGAGTGGTTGCAATTTCCATCCTCAGGAGAAGAGCAAATTAATCCCTAAATTTATTGATGAATTATAACTTCATTACAGTGCCACAGTTACGATGTAGGGGTGTATTCTATAAAAAATTAGAATATTTTAAACTGTAATTTTATCTTTTTAATTAGAGTAAGATTTCATACACAGAATTTATTGGGTTCTTCTTTACAAAATGTATACGGTGAAGAAAGTGATGTGGAGATGTAACAATTATCTAACTCACAGAGAAGGGTAACAATAACAAGTAGTCAATGTCCTCTCCATTAATTGTCATCTACACAAATTGTGTTTGTTTGTTGCTTCTAAGTTGGGACTGGGAATCTAACCGTGACCATTGTCTATGGAAGGAGACTTGAACCTTCCATTCAACACTGCTTTGACATGCAATATCCACACCGGCATGGGACTAAACAGATTATTTTTTTTTTTTAGATTTCCCTCACACTCCATGTAGTTTGTGAGGTACAGTGAATTATATATTCATTTACAGACACATACATACATGTAGATCTACCCTAAATTCACTTTGCCTGAGAAATGCTTAGCAGCGGCCACCATGGCTGCGTCCGGCGCACTTGGAGGCGGCGCAGCCCTCGCCACGGCCGGCTTCACTCCCCCTCGACGGCCATCTGCTGGCAAGAAGCACCGGAACCACCGCGCCAACACCGAAGTCGTCGATGACTTGCCGCTTGCCATCTTCCAAGTATAATCCTAAAGTTTATGCGTGTTCGCAGACACACAGCCTGAAACTTTCCAAGTTAGAACAACACAGCAAAAACAGCACTTGCTTTCTGATTCGTGTCCGTGTGTTCCCAAGCAAGGCATACATGTGTATATATAGAGAGAAGGAGAGAAGGGAGGGAATTGGATTGCTTCGGCATCACGTTATAATTGACTCTTGAAAGGTTGGATGATGCCTGCGGATCAAGTAAATAATTGGGAACGTGTTGATTTCTGATAGCCTGCATAATAGAGAAGTCATCGAGTGGCAGTGGATCTTTGTCTTCTTCCTTTACTGCGGGAGAGAATTATTCGTTGAATACGTTTTATATCTGCATTGAAATATTTATTCATGACTTCTTCCCCCATCAGAAAACAACAGCTGAACTTTCCTTGCACTCTCCCCAATTATTTTGCTGACTTATTCTCCAACTGCTGAAGCATTCCATTCTCCACCTGATTAAATGCGAGTGGATGTTTCTTTGCACTCTCCTTGACTTCTTCCTCTGACGTATTACTCCACCTGTAACCTTGCCGAAGCAGTCCACATTTAATTATTCTTTTTGAAACTTGAGCATCAAGCAATGCGATCCTCTATATATATGCATATATTCATCGCCTGGATCACCACCTCCACTGATTAACCGGGTTTGATCGGAGTCCATCAGCACATCACTCTCCCAAAGCAAGCTAGCCGTTCTCCCTGCTCCTCCGCCCTTCCCTCCACTGCTGAAACCGATCATGGGAGGCAAAAAGGGCCGCATGTACGCTTCGACGGTGCTGTCGCGTTGGTTTCGATGGTGGTTCTCCGGCCACAGTGAGGGCGGAGCGGCAGCGAAGCCGGCATCGGCGGCCCGGCCGGCTGGGTCATTAGATGGCTCTGCTGCCATCGTCGCCGCCGCTAAGCATTTCTCCAGTGCACACAAAGTCACTTTCTGCTGAGAGCTGTTAAACCTAATACAATTCATTTCTTCCTTACATATATATAATTAAAAGTCCGTGTAAACATCGATAACTTCGTTTTTTTTCGTTATGCAATTGATGGTTTTTTTGGTTGATTATGATGTGTCTCAATATAATAATAATAAATTTAAAAACACATTTTTTGATAAAAATAGATCTTCCTCATTTTAAAAATAATTCATTATTTCATTACATCAACACGTATAAAATTTTACTATCTATTTGATGATATTAAAAATAACCTCAAACTAAATTTTTTAAAAGAATATTTAAATATTACTACATTCTTATATATTAAAAGAGCAATATCACTCAAATCTTATCCTTTATCCTTTTATCTTATTATATAAACAATTTTCACGTATAAACTTTATCCTCACTATAAAAGTATCTATTTATTAATTATATTATTTAGAATATTAAACTTCTAAGCTTATAGTATATGCACAAATAAAATTAATAAATAATTATTAATTGAAAAATTAAATTTATATTTCTGCTAAAAAAATTATCATGACAGGAAAATTATAGCAAAAAGTAAATAAAGTAAAATATGATATTCATTTAAAGTTAATATTATATTATATTATTTAATATAATGATTGGAAAGAATATTAGTATAAATAAAATCACAGGGATCATATGAACTCACGTGACTGTCACGTGGTTCGTGCGGCTCTTCTAGATAAACTTATACTAAGCGTAGAGATATTTGCAGGATTAGAAGGTGAAAGTATATTTCATGTAGTGTTTTTATATCATGTATATTTCACATGAAAAAATAATGAAGTGTTTTTAAAATTTTATAAAGTTAATTACTAAAGTAGGCAGTGTGGATTTATTACTATGACTATTTGCTAGTATTATTGTTATTAGTAGGGAGGGAGGGAGGGAGTGGAGGAAGGTTAGGGCAGGAATTTTAAGGAAAAATAGGCGACTCGGTTAAATAATTCTTTTTTCCTCTGCTTTCCAGCGCAGCGGCCGTCTCCCCACCGCCGCCCGCGGCCGCGGCAGCATCCTGACATCCCTCTTCTGCCGAAGCTGCAACCAATCCGGCCTTTCTTCCTTCCTTTTTCGTTCGTTGCTCCTCGAGGGGCTCCCGGGACGGCCACTCGCTGTAGAAGCAGACGAGATCCATGGAGGCCGCCGGGTCGAGATCCAGTCGGGGCTTCGACGAAGAGGACGACGAGGATCATGAGTTTGGGAAGAGAGAAGGCTCCCTCTCCCAGAAAGGTGGCTCATTTTCTCTTTTTTTTTTTTGTCATCTTTACCTTTAGATGCGCACTCGGCTGCTACCTGCCTGGGGCAGGTAGTCTGCCCCCAGTATGAGGAAGAGATGCCGTCGGGTGTCTAATTGCTGATTTCACGAAAGGTTGTTGTGGAAGAGAAAAATGTTTCTCTCTAAGAAAATCGTTCTTTTGTGGTTTGTTGCAGTGATGATTTTGAGAGTCCGTGTTGAGTTGCAAATTTGTTTAACCGTGTGATGATCCTTTTTAGATCTTCAGCCGTGTACTTAATGAGTTTTTACGGTCACGTTGCTGATGAATTGTAGATTTGACGATCAAAACAGATGGAAAGGGAAGCGGCACTGATGACTTGCCCTCTAGCCCAAGGTCAAAGCATTCTGCCATGGAGCAGCGAAGAAGAAACAAAATCAACGACAGGCAAGTAAACAATATGATGACCTGGGCTTTTTTTTTTTTTTGGGGGGGGGGGGGGGGGGTGGGTGGGGGAATGGGAGAAGAGGCTATGCCTCACTAGAATCTCGAAATTCTACTCCATACATTTCTTGTTTATGCTGCGTTTGTGCTTCTAGGCATTTTGATTGGTTGTAGAATGTTGTAATTATAGTAGTACTGTACGGCACAAGTAATTTGGTGCTGCGATGAAAGGTTTTAACATGACGCTTGCAACTCAATTGGCTTTATCATGAGGACAACATTTCACTGTGCGAGTATTTCCTGATTTCTCACAAGTTGATTTTTAAATATAGAACAGCATAGTACATGGATGTATGCCTATGCTATTACATTTGGGGCACGAATTGGATATCTTTGCTTAGATCTAGGAGGTTGAGTAGCTTTCAAGATGCCAAGAGGGAACCTGTGTGGTACTTCACCTTCCAATCAGTGATGGAGTTCCTTGGAGCATTGTCGGCAGGGCCTCATGGTGAGAGGATCTTTCCAGGCATGAAAGCTCCAAGGAGTTGCATCAATGCCACATCTGGCAAGGGGAAAAGAGGAGAAGGTTAAGGTTTTGACTTATCACTAGCAGGAAACCAAGTTGTATAACTTCTTGGTTATTATGGCTTTTATATTTCATATCTAAGTATAAATCAGTCTAGTTTATTTTGTTAGCTTAATTTTCTAGTTGATTGTGCAAGGGGCTGTTTAACTTAAGTTGGAAAAGGAACTAATAGGTTGTTCATAATCATCAACTTGGGGAATGGAGAAAACATGTTCCCATTCAATTGCTCAACTTTATATATTGATATGTTTATCCTTTTCTTTTCAATCATTTTTACAGATATACATATTATTGTTTGATTTTCTGGAAAGATATATGAATTATATGATCGCTTATTCTGTTTATAGTGACGATTCTGGAGGTTATTTTCCATCTTTTTGTAGATTAATATTATGTATATATGAGTTATTTTATGTATTTGCAGATTTCAGATACTTAGGGAACTTATACCTCATAGTGATCAGAAGAGAGATAAAGCATCATTTCTGTTGGAGGTATATAACTTGACAGCATTATCTCTTTTCTTTCTTCCATGATGTGATATGATGTTTACAGTTTTGTTCATTGAATGCATCAGGTCATTGAATACATCCAGTTTCTACAAGAGAAGGTTCAAAAGTATGAGACATCTTATGCAGGATGGGCTCAGGATAATGCTAAATTAATGCCTTGGGTAATAGTTTGTCGATCTTCCCACATGTATATGCAAGATGTTGCATGCGGATTGCTCACAATCAGCAGTAAATTTGTTGATGTCCAGGGCCTCAGGCCATTTTTCTAAATATACATGTAACTGCAAAGCTCAAACTATCACATCCATGGTTTTAAGTCTTTGCATATACGTCCTGTTTCTTTATAGAAAACTAATGTGATGAGAATAGCTTGTCATCAGATTATTAGAATTTACACTATCGCCCCACGAACAAAATATGACTATGATTCTTTAGTTTGTTTTCTAAAGCTTTGCATGAATATCATATAAGAATATTGCAACTGTGAAGTGCAACAGAACAGATGAATATCATGGTATGAACTGACTCAACTAGCATATACCTTTATGTTCATAATACACTGCCAAATGAAATTATTCTAGAACTTTGATACTTTTTTTTTTGAAAATAAAACTTTGAAGCTCTTGCAACATGCATTATAAATTATATGATTTTTAAAAAATTAAATATGTATCGGGACTGAAAGATGAAACTGTGACTGTCTGGCATTATATGCTGCCGGTGAGAGTACTTTTTCAAGATTCCGTGATGTTCCAGTGATGTTCCGACATTAATTATTTCTACTATTTTTGATTGATGTATAAGATATATAGTTCTTCATAATTGTGCTTTTGTGTTTTCTTTCTTTACAAACATAATACAGTGAATTTGTTTATATCAGAATGAATAGTAGGTGGGATAACATATTTCATCAAAGTCAACCAAATGCTGGTTGCAATCACAAATTTATCCTTGTGCCTTTTACCTTGTCTTACAGCATGTTTGACTGCCAACATTATTTATCATCTAGTTCAAGATCTACAATTTTTATTTTGTTAAGTGCGGGCAAAATACTGATTTCATGTGTATTCTTGTTTCTCCTGGCAGGGAAAGGCATATTACAGATCAATTTGGAAAAATGCACAGGTGTCAATTTGTTAAGTGCTCTCTTTTTTTGGTTTTGTTTTTGAGAAGTTTTCATTGGTTATAGTACATTTTGTTTACCTCCAACATATAGTGCCTCCTTTTCTTCTTTCAACAGAATCCCAATCCAATATCTCTAGAGGCTTTACCTGATTCTTCTCAAATTATAAGAAATGGTTCTGCTCCACCAACATCTGTTTTCTCTGGACAATACGATGAAAATAACACCCCAGTTGCACCTGCTATGCTCTCGAATGCACAGAATCCTACTGAGCCAGACCTAGCAGCTGGTGTACACTACAAGATAATGGATACTAATACTGATTTTGCCAGTAAGTTTCTCCAAATTCTCTGTCCTGGTGTACACTACACCTGCTATGCTCCATATTTCTGGGCGTAGTATCTTGTAGTTATTCAAGAGATTGGTTTCAGATGCAGATAACATGCCTTCTCAAACCCAGTCCCATTGGTTAGGATCCTCCAGCCCTGCTGATTGTGCCGTGAGTAGTGAGATGTTGAATGAGCAAGAAGACTTGATAATGGATGAAGGCACACATAATGCATCTGCAACCTATTCCCACGGGTGTGTCCTTAATGCATACTTCTAAACTTAACTTTCCTAGATAATCACTTCTGGAAATGACAGTGTTTTTATCTGGGCTCATATCACGTTACTCTATGCTTCCTGTTTATCATTTTTTGGATGGGTTTTCAGTCGTTTCTTTGTTTCTTTCCTTTTAGCTATTTTCTTCTCAATTTACAACCAGAGTTTCTAACTTATTGAGAAAGTTGTCTTTCCTCTTGTATTTCAGGAATTAGCGTGAGATAAGTTTGTCATTGTTTATTGTTGTGTACTATTGTTTAGTTCATCAGTTATTCTACTTCTTTTTGCTTGGTTTATTTTCCTCATATCCAGTAGCTCTCGACTTTTGCATGCATTTTTCACTTTAGTTGCATTAACTGCCATCCAGTTCATATTCTACACTCCTTTTCGTGCAACATTTAGTAATTTTCTAGATGATATTTTTGTTCATATACTTAATAAATTCTTGGTGCCAAACAGGCTTTTGACAACATTAACTCAAACACTGCAAAGTTCAGGGGTAGATCTGTCTCAGGCCAATATCTCTGTGCAGATTAATCTTGCTAAGAGAGCAACTAACAAGAGACCTGCTGCCACTACATTGTCCAACTACAAGGTATGAGTCGTTTTATGTATCTGTACCCTTGATCTTCTATTTATCTTTTCTTTTCCCTTTTTGAAACAATGGAGTATAGTTGCAGTAGGGTTCCGGGACGTGAACTAATTTGATTGCTACACGGAAATCAAACAGCTGAATTGAACTAGTTAAACCATAATCCTAAATCACATTCATCACTCGCATGTTGTTCCTCATGCTAATTTGTTTTGTCTTCATGTTGTAAATTACCTAAACTATTATCAGGTTGCAGGTCCCAAGTCCACATTTAGATTTGTTTATCCTTTTTCGACATGTTTACTAATTCTAATTCTCCTCCTCCCTCTTTGAGCCTTGTAGGATCCCGATGATCCCACATTGGTTAATCAAGCAGTTGCCCACTCCATGATGGGGAATGTCACCCAGGAATTCTCACAAGCATCCAAGAGACACAAATCAGACAACAGCTAAATGCTTGCTTCCCCCTCCCTCACCTTCATTTTGCCAGAACATTGCTGAACCCCTACGAAGAATGTACATTCTCCAATCAGCGTTTGAGGTCTCAGCTAAACTGACAGGAACCTGTTAGTGTAACCTCACCTCCCGGCTTCCAGCTGCCACATGTGAAGCTGCTCTTCTTTTCATAGGCTTCGTCAAATTCAGGAGGTTTGTCTATTTTCTGGAAAGATCGTGGTAATCAAATCAGATTGGCTGTGTCCCATTGGTAGTATAATTTATGACACTTTAACCACATACATACCCCTTTTGATGTTGTACTATATCGGTTTGCATTCACTTAATGGAAATTGAGATGTGTAGTTAGATTAATTAGAGATGTCAAAATTACTTAACTTCCTCTGCATCTCAGCCCCTGTGTTCTCTCTGTGAAGGTCATTATCTGCGTCCTTGTTCTTTCATGTGTGATTAGTTATTTCTCTGATGGATCAAGAGCTAACTTTTTGCTTAGTAGCAGCACTACAAGGGTGTTTTATTTCCATTTCTTTAAATATACCTACTAACTCTTAACACCTTTTGTAAAGATCTGTTGGAGAAACATTGTTGACCTTTTAGCCATAGTCAAAATTTAGAGTGGCAAGCATTGATCTACCAGAGATCACCAAATAATATAATAAGATGCCACCTATCACGAAGACAAACTTATAATAATAAAGCACATGTTCGATATTATTGCTTCATTCTAAAATATTCCCCGTTAGGCATGTCTACTCATCCCTATGAATTATGATATGAATCAATTAGACAAGAAGAGTGGAGAAAAAAAGGAGTATTTTTTTGTCTGCAAATGCAAATGGTCGTTAGATGTTTAATTAGTTAAAATGCAGGTATAAGCTTTGTCTTCTCCACCGTCCCTACTACTCCCCAGAAGGGCCAATAAGCCCGTGATCGAGAAGATAACGACACGCCGTTTCCATCGATGCGCCGTTATATTTATATCTATATATATAATAAGGTCACGGTTTGGCGGTACTTTAATGACAGTTAATTCTGGAACAGCTGTTCTTTCCCAAACAGCGAGCTCCCTCTGAGTTTTCTCAAAATGATGCTTTAAAAAAAAGATTTTATAATATGATAATATTCATTAATTTTAAAAGATTAAAAAATAAAAGAATTATCCCAGACCAGTGGCCATAAAAGAAGGTAATGGGGGGAGTGGGCATCTCATAAATGCAGCTATTCAAATGAAAGTTGACAACCGAAGCAATCACATCCTCTTGTTCTCTTTTGGAATTCCACCTAACATCAAGCATTAGAGGAAGAAGAAGAAAGATGCTCCCCAAGTAAAAAAATAATTCTAAAGTGAATCACCAGCGAAGACTCAGCAAAAAGTAGTGTGCCAGTATATGTGTTGGAACTTAATTCTCGGCATGATAAGACTAATTAATTGAGCATGTGTAGCACACAAGTGAGGATTAATGATGCAACAACAAACGACAAACATAAGGCAATAATCCAATTGCAAGTGCACACCACAACCTTTTCACGGTTTCACTCAGCAGCACTTCCACTCAGGCATGCGATATCAATGATCAATAAAAAGTATAATTATCTATAAGCAGCAAAAAGGCACCTTCTTTTTTTTCAAATTTGTAACCAAAAGACAAAATAAATCATTCACTATGAATACATTTAGAATTACTAAATACTGTTTGAGCTAGTGAAATACTCATAAATTTAAAGCAATTGTGATTTGGCATTATAGGTTAGCAAGATGCATAGATACTTTGTTAATAATGAATAGGTGAAATCATACAAAAGAAAATTAGAGATATAGAATGAAAGAATGACGCACAAAGCAAATGTGGATATGAATTACTCCAGCATTATTGGGATCAGTAATATAACACTTCATCCGCAATAAGAAAGGGATCGTTTCCAAATGATCAACAATGCCACCACATATAGAGATATGGAGTTGTCCTTATACATATACCTCTCTCTCTCTTCTACCTCTATGTAGGTGCAGCTGAAAATTTTTCTCAAATGTCTTTTCTGTACAGGAATCAGCTTTATTTTGAAGAATAAAAGATATGTTAACGTATAGCGGCAGCTGCATGAATGAACTCCTCGGACGTTCAAACTAACCTCTTTGCCACGCATCAAACCCCATTTACTGAGGGGAGAATCTCTTTTGATCTTAGATCAACGAGGACCATCTTCTTCAAGCATTATAGTGGTAGTGTCATTCCAATAGCCAGTGCTCTGGGAGGGGATCAATTAATACTCATGAAATCCATGGCCTATCATTTTGTTGGAGGCACTCCTGAGGATTGGCATAGAAATAATCCTCTTCCTTTGGTCTATCAGGAATCACCACTCTCCTTCTAGGCCTTCCCATATGATTAGCATGAGCTGCCTTAACTGAGATGGAGAAGTCATCCCACCCCAAAGTTCCATTACGATACTGATCAATCAGTTCAACAAGGAGCTTCCGATCTAAGATGATAGTCTTCTTGTAACCTAAGTATCTGCGATGTGTGCGGAATTCCTCTTAGACAAAGCCCAATTAGACCAAAAAGACATAAATAAGAGGAAAAAAACGTATTTCGTGAACTGTAAGGGCTGAAAATAGGAGTAACATTGATGCTTAAATTCAATACAATAGATGTCATTTAAATGACAAAAGTAACAGTACCTGCGATGACCCTCAACAACTTTAGCCATATTACCATCATATGTAGGTACGAAGATATCACTCTCCGTAGAAACCATATAATCCAATGCTGCCATTTGTGATGAGTGGTTCTGGAAGTATTTGAGATCTGAGGCTCCCAATAATATCTCCTTCCTTACCTGTTCAAGGCTTACAAAGTCAATTAGTTAAACTTTCAAATTGGCTGAAGAAAAACTGCTACGGACACTTACCACATTTGGATATGCTTCAGAAAGGGCGTTCATCCTCCTTTGTCCACCATATATTTCTCCCGCAGCAATATATACCTGGATATTGCGATCTATATCCAGTGCTCTCAGAGTCAGGGCAGTCTCTTCTGGTGTTAGAGGGCAGAGGCCATCTTGTCTTTTTAGTTCAGAGTTGATAACTTTCTCTTTCCACCATGGATATGCATATCTGATATGAAGTTGACTTTAAGTGACTCACAGAAATCTAGACAAAAGCAGTTTGAATAGCACAAATACAGAAATGTTTCACCTCATTCTTGTCAGTTCTTCTGCCTCTTCGCTAGTGCAGCCATGGGTACAACCAGAAAATGCCAACATGTCCATTTCATAACGTAAATGAAGAACCAAAAAGGGTCCATTTTGCCGCAGAATTTTGATTACCCGCCTACCTAGTTCTTCAATTTGTGGGGTAAATCTCAGACCAGCATAGTTCACACGGCAACGCAATTTTTGAATCTCAATTGGCAGACCATTGTTTGCAAGTCTTGCATCGGTCCTATTGAAGTGTACAATCTTGTATTTCTTTAGTAGAGGAAGTACCTGGGTTGGTTTCAGATAAACAAGATTATCAGTACATAATTAGTACCAATACTATTAGAGGAATTACCTTGTTTGGTTTCACAAACCTGATTTTTATAATAAGAGATATCAGACCAACTAATAGGTGGCATACTGTACACCATTCCTAGCTCAGCCCTCTGTTTTAGCCTAGGCGGTAGCTCCTTCAATATCCGAACCTCATCTCTCAGTGAAGTGATAAAATGATCGACATCAAATATGTCTTGGAACTCACTGCAATATCAAGAAATGTTAATTTAAATCTAATGTGTATATACTAGGATTTTTACATTAAAAAAAATCACTGCAAGAGTATATATTAAGAGTGTACACCCACCTCGGATCAGCCCAAAATGATGTCTTATCCAACTCTGGCACAATGAGGGTTACATTCAGATATCTTGCTATAGCAACCATATCACATATCTGAAGAAGATATCGTGTCATGAGTATTACCGGAAAGCAAAGGGAACATCAAGTTGCTCAAACAAATTTGAAAAATACAACTGAAGGTTTGACCAAATCCTTACCGCTGCTCGCATCTGGTTAAGCCCACCATTGCAAGAAACCATTAAGTACCCGTTATTTCTGTAGATTCCTAAAGATAAAAACATAAAAAGTTCCATGCATGAGGAAACAACTATATCAAAGTTATGGGCATATGACATTCAAATGAAACCATAAAGCAAGCATTACCACATAATATTTAGATTTTGCCTTGGTAAAAGCAAAGGACTCTAGATGACCAAGAAATCCACATTGTCTGGACAAGTTACCATGAGGTAGAGATGATGAAGACCATCACTAGTAGTGGCTCAAAAGAAAGGTTACACCACAACAAAGATATTGAAAGGCAGAAAATAGCAAACGAGTCAAAAGGAATGTCCAATTTTGGAGATTCTGCAATAGATAAGGATTGGTCGGCATAGAAAAGCAAGCTAATCCAACTTTGAAGGTTCACAACACACTGGCGATTTCAAAAAACCAAAAGAATTAACTAAAAGCAGCTAGCAAACGAAATTTCTAAAGAGAAAATAAGTCAATCTGACATCCATCTTTAAATTAGAAACTGCTCAACGCAAAGAGGGAAAAATAAAATCTTAAAAATGAAATAATTACACCGAAGATAAATTACGATGGGAATTTTCTTTACTTATATGATGACGAGCACAAAGAACTCACTTTTGGGGGGAAGCACGATCTTCTCGACCACGGGAGTGACTTGTTCCACCGAGAACGGTGATGTCGATGAGGAAAAGCAAGATGGCCAACCTTTCAGGACTCTCGGCCCCCATGACTCCCGCAGCGCCGTAAGCTGGAGGAGGCACGTCCACAGCAGTACCGTCGTCGTCGTCCTTATCATCCAAAGCTTCAACTTGGACCTACTCTTCAGCTTCTCCACCTTCCCTTCACCGCCGGGCTTTAGTCCTTGATGTCTATCTCCGTGGTAGCCAGATCCCATCACCCTCTCGAGCCGGCACATCTTTTGAATCCAAAATCCACGGTGCCCCATGTACAGCAACTCTAGAACGAACCGCCTTCCATCAGAACAAATCGTCTCTTTTCTCCTGCTTCAGAACCCAATGCAGCTTCCTGCACCTCCTCAAAAACCCCAAATCCCGATCCCACAAGCCAATGCTTAAAGATCCGACTGTCCTTCAATCTAAAACCGACCAACTCTTGAATAACTGCCAAAATCCGATCTTTCCTAGTTTAACCCGCCACCAGCGCAGGCCGATCGATCAATTGAGCGTACCACGCGGATCCGCTTCCGCGAAAGGCCTTGGCAGGTTGTCAAAACCGGGGAGAAGAAGGGGGGGCGCGGTGCGGAGGGCTCGTTTTTAACGAGAGAAGACAAGGGGCACAGGCTGGATTTGGAAGGAGGCGTTAGGCGATTTGGACGGCGCGGGCGGCATTAAGCGCTCGGAGATCGCAAGAGGGAGGTCGCCGAGAGGGATTGGCGTCCTCTGCGCCCCGGCATTGGGATCCAAAGAAGAGCGAAGGCGACCACCGCACCGCACCGCCGCGACCCCCCTCCCTCGGATGGAGGAAAAAAAAAGAAAGAAATGAAGAAGAAAATGGCAGGGGGAGGAGGCGGCGTCGGTGACCAAAAATATTTTAATTGATTCCATTTGCTCAGTTAGATTCTTGCTTCGTCTACTTGATCCTTCAACCCAAATATCTACCTTCTCAAGCGGTGCCTCCAGCAGCCGTGGGACCCGCCGATTAGCCGCCCAATTAGGGAGGGGTACGAGGGCGTGCGGATAAGACCATGTCCCGAAATGCAAGGCTCGTCCTCGAGCCGCGGTGGCGGTGAACCCAATTCACATCCGCCAGCTCACGGAGGCGGGACCCGCTATCCAATCAATGCCGACGCGTGGACGAATAAGGCGGCAGTTGGAATTTTTTTTCCCCATAAATATTTTCACTTTGTATTTTTGAAGGGGTTTTTAAATGCACACGCACATATATATATATATATTATTGAATAAAGACTAAGGAGGAGGCAGTAATATTTTTATATGTATTTTGATATTTACTTAAAAAGCTGATCAAATTGGAATTATCTAAACTAAACTTCTTTAATAGAAAATTATCCGTATTTTTAATCTCGAGATTTATTTTTTTTACCCAAAGATTTGACATGTGAACTATAATTGAAAACACTAGCTACGGTCACCCTACCCAAGACCAAGATATAAGACATGGGGCTAAACACTAGCTATATTCACCCTACCCAATATATAAGACATGAGGCTAAAGTGAATACATCACTGTAAAAATTAATAAAATTCATTAACGGATAAAATTTTTGAATTTAACTGTAATAAGAAGATAGGAAAATGCCTATAGATGATAAAAAAATTTATTTTTATTATTTTTACTTTCAAAGGTTCCTAAATCTATTCATAATATACTCAGAGAAGGTATATAAGCACAACTTAATTAAACATTGGATCAAAGCATTTTAGATTTAATTAATGGTGATTTAAAAAATTAATATTTTTTCATTTTCATTTTTTATTTTTCTAGCCCTTATTTTGTTATTTTAACCTATAGTTTTATTTTTTTCACATACAAAGGACTAAAAAAATCATTTTTATAGTAAAAATATGATTATTATGCTAAATCTGGATAAAATAATATAACATCTATTAACTAATAAATAACTTGTTCAACCAGAGGTGGAATGGACGGTGGTGGAGAGCCAAGGGGGTCCGTCGGACATCACGCGCGGGCGCAACCAACGGCTCTGATCGAGACATGCCAACTATTGGAAGGAACCTTTTCGTGCTCTTTTTAATTTATTGGAGAAGGTCAGGAATTAATTAATCAATCAATCGATTAATTAGCTCTATCCCCGAGTCATCTAATTAATATTTATTTTGTTATTAAAATTTTAGTTTACTAGTGCCGGTAGGTTGTCAGATTAATTTCATTATATGATAGAAGTAAACTTTTTTAAAGTTAAAGCTGTTGCTATAGAAATAACACTTGAAATTATATATCTATCTATTAGATTGTGACAAGCATAATAGATGCATTTAACTAAATTTCTGGTGCATCGCAGCCTAATTAATTAGTTGACACAACTCCAAGTCCATGATCAACAAGTTTTTTTATGCCATACCAAGCATTTTGGGTTGTTGGAAGAACCAGAATAATTTCATTTTCCTGAAGAAAAATTAAGTCACATGCGAAAAATGTAAGGAGAAGAAAAATTATGTATCTAACTTTCTGTTGGTCATTTATATGCAATTAAATCAACATTATATGAAAATTACAATGGACCAGAATGAAAATAACACACGGCCATTTACATAAAAGAACAAATTTGCAGTAGAAGTAGACTTGACATAGCATTGTCCATGAAATATTAAAGTTTGACCTACCAGAAAAATGGACCACATTTGCATGTACCTTAATTGCCAGGTCAAATGATTTGGTCTTAAAAATACAGCACCAACAAAAGTGGTTTCAATTTTTTTCTTTCCTTGACAATGCTAAAAGGTCTTGCTGTAGTTGGCTCAAGTTTTCAACTTTGACATGTATAAGAAGATTGCGATTTTGTTTATAAGTTTGATAGCATTTGCACGTAGTTTTTTTTATTATTAAAACAAGTGCCCCATGCCTACCGCCAATTTATTATACAAGAGAATGGCAACAACTAAGGATGCAGTATGGAATTCCATGATTAGTTTACATTCCCTTGTTGACAACTGCTGCATGATTTGCTGCATCCCAATATGTATATCTATATACAATGAGACAATATGTTTAATCAAATTAAAGATCAAAATATTAATATTTAATTGTTGGTGCACCTACTTCCATTGCATCCTTCCATTAGTTTCTAAACTAGAAGAGGAATATATTGGGCATGGAATTCAATTGCTGAATGATCTCCAGCTTGCGTATATTGCAGCTATGAACAGGAGATCCACTATAGAAGGAATAAAAGCTTGAGAACTGAAGTGGGGTAAAATGCCTTGGTTCGGTATGTGGCAAACAAATGTAAGAGGAAATTATTCTGAACCAGTATATGAAAAATGATGTAGTATTAGAATATACTGTACCCACATTTTATTCATTTAACTACTTTTCATCCAATAACACTACTTGACTAGTAAAGTAATAATTTTCACTTCATTCATTAGATTATATTATACAAGGATGGAAATAAGTTGACCACACCTGCTCACACAAGTCAAACTAGAATCTAAAGCCACACATTTTTTTGAACTTGCTTCAGTGTAACAAACAAAGCAGGATTGATTAGGAAGTAAGGAAACTGCGGATTGATTTTAACAAAGGATGTGGTGCTATCTTTTATGGCTAACTGGAGTTCTATATGAGGGGAAAAAAACCTAAAAGGCAATTTCAAAACTTACAGCAAAGTAGTTTCAGCTTCCAACGCCGGTGTCTTCTTAGATGCCTGCGATCTGCTTTAGCCATTTTCACTGGGCTGCTAGGCCACTCTGGTTGTAAGCTGCATAAGTATAATTAGATTATATGGTTATTAGATAGGGCTATGAAAAAAAAAAGATAACTACAGCTGGAATAATCTTTTTTAAGGTTTGTTCTAACAATACTGCAAGAGGATGATCCAAAATTTGCTTGACGATTCAACAAAACCAATAATGGATGTGTCATAACTAAGCAGATAATGGTTATTAATTAAGCACAATATGATGCAATAATTAGAAAACAAAAAACTTAACGAATTCAGATTTTTGACTTACATTGGGAAGGCAAACGAGCGAGTGCTTGTGCTACTGTCTGACCGAAGGGAAATACTTCCAGAAAATGCAACAGGGCTGGAAGATACTTTTGAACCGGAGAGATAAAAGGATCCAGTAGAGCCCAATTCTCCGTGGTTGTTGTGATAAAATGAACACCGGGATGATAATGAAACACCTTCAAGAATTGTCTCTTCGCGTGCAGAACAATTTGGAGAATATACGATGTGCTCATACTCCGTATTGTTGCCGTTTTTTACCTTACCTTTTCCAATCATTCGGCCAGAATTGAAATCAGGAGGAATGTCACCACTATCCCTCTCAAATGACTGTTTTTTCTCGACCCTACTGCATTTATTAAATTCTCTAATATTTGGAGATTCAACCTTTTCCGTAGAATGGTCATGTTTTGACGTATCAATTGATATGACATGACTATTATTTTGAAGAACCACATTGCTTTGGGTAGAATCAGTGGAACTGATTGTTAAAGCTGCAGATGTTGAACATGTTTCACCCGTATTAGCCTGTCAAATGCATTGAGAACCACGATATTAGCTCATAAGCTGATTTGCTAAAAGTAATCTGCAGCTATAAGACGATATACAAAAACTCAAAGAAGCGTGAAAACGGGAAAATAAAATATCATAATCTTTATTTTAACTTTAGAGGAGCAACGCAAAAAAAAAGAAGGAAAGGAACAGCACTTTCAGAGAGCAGTATTAAATACACCAAATTGTCGGAAAGGGCCCAGAAGTTGTTATCATTCAGTTTCACTTTCGTCTTTCACTACTGGCATACTAGCATTTAATATCGTCCTGCTGTGGATCATCTAGTCAAAAAAATAACCCAGTACATTATACATAATTTGGGTCAAAATACCAGTTGTTAAGATTAATAGATGTCAGATGCATTGAATGACCCAATAGCAATATAGAAAGAGTATAATTGCTCTTTGTATTATTTTAGAACATTATTGGATGAACATGGAATGAACCATCAGGGTCATTTATTTTATAAATAAGATCAAAACACCATCAATACTCTAGTACCTGATCGGTAGTTTTCTGATAAATAAGTAGTTTATCACTGCTACTAAAGTCAAATCTGATGGTATCTGATCGCAGAGAAACTCTGTTTAAGTCACCCATGCGAAAAGATATCTTCTTGTCCGATGAATCTCTTGTGATCAGGCCATCATCCCTTAGTTTGCTTTCATGTTCAGAAAGGCTGGAAGAAATATGGCTGTCCGCAGAATTCACAAAAGCAGAAGTGATCTTCGAGTTCGTTTGCATAATGGGAAGTTCACCTTCTGCCATCAGATCATCATCTGCTCTAGTAGCAGAAGATTGGAACCCAGAAGTATGTTTCATAGTGATTTCTGTGCTTTCTAACAGTATATTTTCAAGGGCTAAGCCTTCAGCAGCGCATAAGTCTTTCATAGTTTCACAGTCCACCTCAGCAGCTCTATCTGCACAGTGCTCCTTGTCTGTGTCAGTCACCTCAATTTTATGATGAGAGTTGCAAGGTGTAGAATTCATGCATTCACTTTCGCTTTGCTGTTGATTTATCAAAGCTTTGTTTGCAGGATTATAATGTTGCGATCTATCCACTCCTTTAAATCCTTTTTCAGCTATAGATTCTGCAGGATTAGCCTTCACTTTGTCAGTAGCATCATCATCTAACTTCAACATGCCCAACTGGTTTCCACTATCGTTTGACAGTATGGGAGAAATCTCATGACCAAAACAAGACTGGGAATAGAGGGAGTCACATCCTGCAATCAAAAACACAAACATAATTCTCCAGACAGACTGCAGTGCTTAAGATAAAAGATAATTCAGAGCAAATCATTCATGTAAGATACGGAGCATGCAGTCAATAAGAAAGTGCTGAAAATGACTTTCCAGGTACATCAAAATTGTTTAGAATTTCCTTTCTTTGCATTCATCACGTGAGATGAGCCGAAATTCACTTAGAAAAATAAGTTGTTGGTAAAGCCGCAGTAAAATTTTATACTTTCAAATGTTCTACAGCAGATGCTGGAGCTAATACTGTTCTTTCAGCATTAGCTGTAGCTATTTCAAGGGGGCAGCTGTTGATTTTTTTGTTCGGCTTTTATGGAAAACGCTTTTGCTCGTACTAAAACTGTATTTTACTGATCGTTTTCCTGTAAGACACTACATTGTTGTAATCTTACTTTCGATAAAGGCCAGCAGTCAGCCATATCGGTCTCACTTCCCTTTCATAAAAAATAAAATAAGACATCAATATAAACTCTGGCAAACCAACAAAAACGAATCAACAAGATTAGTCATTTCAGTAACATAAATGGAAGGAACCAGTCATGTGAACTCAGAAAACCAGATAAAGCGTTAGCAAATTTTGATTGATAAGAAATTTTGCCAACAATAAAAATATGGTACTATTGATGGATAAATTAAAAAATACGATGACGCCCAAAAATTTAAGATTTTTTACTATTGGCATTAGACTGGGAGAAAAATAGTTCACTTGTACCTAGCTTCATGGTTTATAATTTCATTGATGAAGGCATCTCATAGAACTACTTGGGCAAATGAGAGTTTTTGCTTTTCCTTACAATAGATTATCCCTGTTCAGTTAGAAAAAGGCCATCAGACGAAAGCAAATGGCAATAAAGAAAACGACAAAGACAAAGAAGGCAACCATATTAAAAGTAGAATCACCATAGTTTTTGGTGAAGCAAAGTAAATGTTGTAAGTTGTAGAAATGGATATGGCAAGTGACTTGCAACATGAAAAAACACGGGCGACTTCAGTTGATATATGAAAAATAACGAGCTACGGTTTGATCTTAATCTAGTCTTACCAGCTTTAGGTTAAATGAACTCTTCGGAAGAAGAGACCCAATATATTAGCATTTGGCTCATTGTTACAGAAAAAAATAAAATGATCTTATATATCATTAAGATGCATGTTCAAACTTAACTAAAAAAAAACTTGGGACAGAACAAAACGCTGAAGTGGTTGAATGGCATATGATTCCACTCGAAAAAGAAAAGCTTGAACTATGAATAGTCATGGGTAGTACCAAAGGAGCAATGGGGTCTGGCCAAGCGGTAAGGTAGTAGTTTTTTTTCCTATGCTAGTACTTGGAAATTGGAATCCTTCTATCCGTGGTTATACCCATCTGAAATGAAGGATGGGATCACATAAAGGAGAAGAATCTTAAAAATAGAACGTTAGGTTCTGAATTCTTAACATGAGTGTCTTCTGTACCATTTCTTTCCCTGATCACATATTTTTTCTTGACTCCATTGTCAAGCAAAACACGTATTTCAAAATCTCAAAAAGGGACAGGGATTTACCATCGCAATCAAAGGCAACTCGAATCCTAAAACAAAGTCAGTGTTTTGTAAGGAAAAACCACAGGATTACGAGAAAAAGGGAAGATTTATAAGTCTACAAAACGAAAAACCAGACTAGAAAATATCATAAAGGACTTACAATTGAATCGTTTCAGTCTCGTGAACAAAGATCCAACGCTTTGAGGGAATCAAGACAACCGACGCCTATATATATTATGCCGAAATGACTGGCTGAAATAGAACTATAAACAAAAATCAGATGTCTTTGACATTATTAGATTGGAAGTACAACGATGCTCCTTTGTTCTTCTTCCTTTATTCACAAACACATATCTAGGGTTTTGATTAACTAGCAGTAGAAGGGATTTATGAAGAGCGAGGTGCTACCATAAGAATGATTGCAATTTAACACAAAGAGAAAGCGCAATTAATACTCGACTGAAATAGCCGAGTCCGCACAAGACACAACCAGGAGAGGCAGCAGCAGGTGCGAGCATTGAATGCCAAAATTAATTGCAAATGAGGAGGAGAAACCGAGGTCTGAGACACCCAATCTTTATGGGCATTTAGAACTGTGAGTATCTACAGATTTAGGTTACGAAATGATCTATTAACTGGAACAAAAAATTGATAAATTGGAGAAAACAAACAAGCATGGGAACCAAAGCGGAAAGGAAAAATACGATGCTCTGTCAACAGCTAAATCCCAGCAACACGTCTCGCTTTAGACGGAAAGTATTAATGAAATAGTGGAACGAAGATAACGTCGAATACTTGAAATGCAATCAATTCCGCAGGGATTCTAATTCAGAGCAGTAAAAGAAAAGGAACCCAGAGCGAAAATTTGGTGCATTGGTAAAAAAATCCTGAAAGGATATCGAAATTAACATCAATGCTTCAAAATTCCTTAGAAAATCTTCGACCATTTTTTCATCCGGAGGCCGATGAAGAGGTCAATGAATCGGTCAATAAAATTTGACGAACCCGCGGGAAAAAGTTGAAATGAGCAAGATTACCTCACGCCTTCTACTCACCAATCCAATTGTTCAATGTCATCGAGAATACATATCGGAAGTGCTTCAAGTTTCAAATTGTGATGGAGAAGGAGAACCAGCGACGTTTCGATCGGGACGAAAAGAGAAGAAAGAAGACGAAGCGACCGTCCTAAGTTCGGTGCAAATTGATTTTGACCCCCTTAAAGTTTTAGTTATATATTTTGGTTCAGTTCACCACATTATTTTTAGTTATCATCTCTTTATGGTAGTATCTTATGAATTAAATTAAAATATTTTTACTAAAATATAAGGGTTAAATTGAGATAAAAATTTAAAATCCCGGGGCTCAAATGAAAATGATCCAAAAAGGAGTTCGCGGCGATGTGCGAACTGCGTGAAGCGCTCCCCAGTGCTCCGTCATCGCCTGTCAAAGCAAAACAGGAAACAGCTATACTTTCAAGTCTTTTTATCATTTTATAATCTATAAAACCTACTTTTATTATTATATAACCAAGGCATCAAATTTCATATGGATTTTTAATTAATAGCGTTGTTTTAGAGCAAAGTTAATCTTCCAAATCAGCTGATGATTGATTGCTGTTGCGTGGTTGGGTAATCCTTGAACGGTGGTTTTTTTAAAAAAAAATCCCCATGGTTGGCATTTTTGGTGGATGAGTCAGCGCTTTGAGAGACGTGCGAAGCGAATGATGGAGCGTGGGGATGCGCTGAGAGTTTGCGATTGGACTTGGACGAGCTTCTTTTTCTCGCTATTGGCGGAAGAGCCGAGCAACGCAATGATCGCGCGCACGCGCTGATCCGCTGCAACGCGGCGACCACCGCTGGCCGCTTGCAATTCCCCCCCGAGGGCATCATCATCAGTGTGACGTCCCGGTGACGGAAGAAAAAGATGTACATTTGTGTCCATTGTTACCTTAGAATAGATTTTATAAAAAAAGAATTCGAAAAAAATATATTTAATATTTCTAATTGAATCTACATGCACCGCCTTACGTTTTTTTTTTTTGACTAAAGATTATACTTCGTTTTAACCGTAGTGAAATTTTAAGTTACTCCACGTTGTATCAGGTGCAGGAGATCCCAAATGGCAGGCTCAAACTTTTTCACCTGGGCGCGCAGTGGCATGAGTGCTTAGTTTAGAATTAATTGCTTGTACTGTTAGTAATATTTAAAGGATTCCGACGCAGGCTCAATAAGTCAAACCCTGTCGACTCTCATTCCGAAGTCCAAGAAGGCAAAAAAAAAAACAAAAAAAAGGTATCGAATAAGGAAAGTCAATGGCAGCAGAATAAAAACTTTCAACTCCTGTAATGATTTAAAATGCAACATAATGATTTCACACCAATCAAGCTGCTCATTGCTGGTCAACCCTCGGATGGGTCGTTGATAAGTACAGAATGCAGCCTTTTTGGATTATAGGATTTGCTTATAATTTTTCGCATCGATGATATGACATAATTAGTGACGTTGATGGCATCGAAACATGGGCATTGGTTAAACGGATCACAAGAAAGCAACGGAATCAGCATCCACAATCGGATGAATTATTGACGTACTCGCAAAAACTAAAACATTAGATACAGGCAAGCTTGAGTTGGGCTAATTACTTGCTAGTTGCAAATACAGAGGCATGCACTCCGAAAGAACAGGTAGTCAGGGCCACCGTATGGAGCGTATGTTGAAATCAGTTTGTACAAGATACCTGCAGGATGACTTTGGGATTCCATGTCAGCACTATCTTAAGCATCTTTTCTCAGGAAAATCACATATCTGACATCTAATTACAGCCATCAAATTCAGACACGTATGTTTACTTGCATCTGGGAACCTCTTGCACACCGAAAACCGAGCAGGCTGACTTGCTTCCATTCATGAACCAGAAAGAACACTTTGGTAAATATCGAACGGGTTGCAACACCACCACCATCCAAGCATCTCTATCTCCTCCTATGCGCATGATAGTAGCCGCTTGGAGGATGTGGATGTTGCCGTGGCCGTGCACCTGTCCTCGCGGCATCCCAATTTCCACGGCCTGCAGCCTTGGAGCCGCTGCTGTTCCCAGCCTGAATCCAGTTGCCAGACTGGGAGGATGCTCCATTGAGTTCCTCTTCTTCCCTCTCGTTGTACTCCAGGATCCTCTTCTTGATATCCTTTTTCTCCTCCAGCTCTGCAGCTTCCTTTTGTTTGGTACTTTGCACGAGTGAGCATTGGCGGGGGATGTACATCTGTTTTGTTTGTTGCTTGTTACCTCTCTTCATTAGCACCTTTACTCTCACCCTGTTCTGTCCACCACCACTGCCGCCTTCTTCCTCAACTGTTTCTTCACCACTTTCTCCTTCGATGAGCCTTGGGTCCTTGGATCCATCAAAAACATTCATGGGTATCATCATGTTCAGCATAGGCCTAGCCCGTATCTCTAGCTTTCGTGACTCCAAACTCTCCTGCATCAGAGCCTTCAACTCCCGGTCAAAGTCCTCTTCCTCTTTTGGATCAACCTGCACCAACTTCTGTCTGACCTGGACATTGTCTTCATCATCTGAACCAACTGGACCTTCATCATCGTCGTCATCCTCATCACCATCTGACCCATCATCGGATTTGTCTTCATACAGTGGTTCTTCCTCATCTTCATGCCCATCCTGATCAATACTACCACTGTCGGAGTAGCTTTCACTGTCTCCAACCTCATCATGGCCCCTACCATTTTCCTCAACTCCATTTGTTGTGCCTTTGCCATTAGCCGAAATGGAAGATGTAGTCTGTGATTGACCTTTCTGAGATTCACCATCTGAGTGCTTCTCACTGCTGGTCTTTTCGGTTGCAGCTGTACGCTCATGTTCCTCAAGTTCAACAAGTGCTGCATTAACCTCCTCAATCGATGAGTACCTAGTCATATTTGGTCGTAACTCTGCAAACATGTCCTGCAATCATATCAAGTAAATAAATGAGATTTCCCAAATATTGCACTGACACAGCAGTCAACATAAGTAACTAGCTTTTCACTAACCTGAATATCAAACTCAATGTCAAGGGGTATCGGACCTTTGCTCAGAACATATTGTTGAAAATATACCAAGAACCTATCAAGCTTTCTCCTGGAGGAACCTCTATCAAAATAGTGACCGCATGTCTGGAGAAGGGTTATTACCAGTCTGATCCGGAAACAATCTTCAGGTGGATCCAGTATGTCTTGCTGAAAAGAAAATAAAAGAAAGACTCTAGTTTTTCTCCAAAAAAGAAATCGATAGGACTGGAAGATATTGTGAAATACACTCTGCTGGAAATAGCATCAAACGAAGGTACGTCATTCCACACAACTTGGTTGTGGAACAATGCATAGGAATAAAGTTCGGTAACCATTGGTTGTTTCACTATGATAAATTCTGTAAATTGCTTCCTTCAACAACAGATTCATCCAATTCATGTACAGAAGTTTTCAGTATGAAACCACCCATCCTCCGTTTGATTTTGAAACCAACAGCATAAATTCTTGCCCTCAGGATAAGGATCAAGCAGTTGAATCATGTAATCGTTTTTCTAGATGCACTTAAAGTTAATAAATGATCTATCTTTGCTATCCATCGTTAGTAACTGTGATAGGAAATAGCACTCTTCAAACTCATGTCTCTTGCATCAGAAACTACAAGGACATATATAGGTCACTGATTCTTTAAACAAAAGCAACCGTCCCTCCAGACAGCAACACTTATTGCTGCTTGCATGGTCCAAGTTGCATCAAAAAGTTAAATGCCAAAACAAAAATTCAATTTAGCTCCTTTCAGTTCATTAAAAGGCAGCCCAAATCGAGAAAAGACCTTATGTACATTGGGAACTTCCCTGCTAGTTGTTTTTAAAATGTCAAAGATACAAAATAGCCTTTTGAGTTCAGGTTAAGTTTTCTTGGATTGTTGATACACGGGAATGTGGAAGTAAAGAGTTGTTTCAAATAAAATCCATATCCAATAAACAAGCTGATCTTATAAAGCAGAACATTATAGAAACATGTTAACCACATAAACCTCTTGCAAATCCAGATACATGTTATTATATATAGATGGTTGAAATGTACTTTCATTTAAAACAACCAAAAAGCATTTTCAACAGTTGCTCATGTTTATATACTATTCAGCTGAGACATGCTGTCTCAACTTACCTAGCAACAATTTCTACAAACATCACTATCAGAAATAAAATTAAAACAATTGTCAGAACATCAACACCAAACAATGAAATTGACGGTGATACTTACTTCAGATGTTCCATGCCCAAAAACGATGATCAAATATAGTGTTTCGAATACTATGGAGGAATCAATGTGCTCATAATTGTATAGCTCCCCAAGCAACCTCATATGAGCAAGTCGTCGCTGCTGCATCTCATAATTATTCAACTCCAACCCCAATCTAATCTCCTCTAGTACCTAAAATTGCTAAACAATGTGTTAGCATCTCATTCATGAAAGCTAATGATAAGCTGACACATTAAAATTAATTAGAAATGTTCATTTTTCTGTCAAGTAATCTAGATTTAGATTTTGCACAATTATATATAAAAAACTCCACAGAAATTCAATAAATGCCATTCAAAGATATGCACTAAATAAAACCAGATTCGTCTTAAGGTTAGATTGATAGTTCATCATAGAAGATTGGAAGTTATCTGAGAATAATATTTGATGTTTCTTGTTGTTTGCCAACACAAGATGCAGTGCCTGTAGATTGGAATTTATCTAAAGTTTGCACGTTAAACCTTTTATTTTTTAATGCAGAAAAACAGAAGATTTTTAAAATGATTCTATACCGAACTAACAAACACTTAGGTCCTATTCATCAGAGAAACTCCAACAAGCTATCGTTCAGAATGCTAGGAAAATAGATTTTAATAAAACACCTATTTCACCAATACTCCTTCATCTATAGGATCTCAGGCACTAAGAAGCTGACCTCATCAATAAGTGCTACTACAAATTCATCATGGTAACGACCAAGCCCTGCAGTAAGTACAGCTATAAGATGTACTTGGCTGTATTTTCCTTTGTGAACCTTCAAAAAGCACTTTAAGATATACGGTTCGCATTCAGACCATGGTAGCTTGCGCAGCTGCCGAAGAACATGCTCAACTGTTGACTTATCAAGATCTGAGAAGATAAGTTTCCTTATATACTGCAAAAAAGTGCATATATTAACTCATGTTCATAGGAAATGACTAGTTAAAGAAACAATTCAGGAGATAACATGACAAACCTGATGTAATGGAGGACGGACTTTAGTAACTCGAGCAGATCGCTCAGGTGGTTTGCACAAGTAGTAAGCATTTTCTACCAGTGTACTATGGCGCGGATCCAAATTTTTAACATTTTTCAGTCTCATGAGAATCTCCAACATATTTGCCATGCGAATAGTGGTTTCAGGTGATCGGTACAAAAATCGACCACAAGTCTCAAGAAGATTGCAGGCAACATCTATGTTATGATGAGTGAAATCATCAAGACAAGCCTGAATAATAGTATAATACGTCTTAGTTTTAGAGAAGGCATGCCATACTACTAAAAAAATAATAAGACTATTAGTTTAAAGAAGGTCATAATACCATGAATCAAAGGACAGAAATTGCAGTTATGCCATTCCATTTATAAGACTTGCTAAATACAACTCCTACTCAGAAAAAATTCAATACAAAAGAAAAATAAACAAAGCTGTAGAAGAAATTTTATTCAACTTCAAAAAATTCCAAAGTATTTATAACAATTTGGGTTTTTTCAAAAGATGTTTGCAATAAGTAATATTTGTATTCATGCTTCTTCAAAAACTTCTAGCAAATAAGTTCTTCAAAAAATTCCAAGAAAATCCCATTTGCAAATGAAAATTTCAAAAAACGTATACAGAACTGTCAGATAGCAATATCAAAGAATACCTTCAAGCAACTAAATACAAGACCTGCAGAAGCAATTTTGAACTTGCATAGTTCTCCAATAAACCTTATGTTCTTTATTTTTGTTTCGATGTTTGTTTGATCCTGAAAGAATGAAATAATGAGTATATTAGTAGGAACAGAAAGCAAATATATATTTTTACATTAAAAGTATCTTGTGGGCCAAAGATACACTAAACTGCAAGATACAGGTATTTGGAAAATGCAGAAGAGCTTGTATTTAGCCTTATTATGATTCTATTGAAAAAAATATGATTTTGCAAACAATCCCTGAGGGCTTCAGTTTCTCATTTGTTAGAATCTTATAATAGCTTTACAATGAATCATTTAATGATAACAAATCATGAATCTATCACCAGTACATTCTAGAATCATCTGTACCACAATCTTTTCAAATTCAGAAAACCTGGTACTTCATTTTTCTTTTGGAACACTTGGGATAAAACATTAATTGAAATTTCTAAGTAAGATCACTTTAGCAATCAGATCCAGCTACAAAGGGACTGGATCTATACAACAAAAACATAATCAAGAACCAAACTCACCTTCTTGTTTATCAAATAATTGAACTCTTCTTCCAGACTTGATAAAAGCATTGTTGGCACATCTTTCATACAAGTTGAAAGAGTTGCCACCATCCGAGAATAGTATGGCAATAACTCTAAGGAAGTCCTTGGGACATTGAACAAGGCACGAACAAGCTTCTTTCTATTTGCCTTTGAATTCAAGTAACAAAATTCAACCTGAGACAGCAAACATTTCCATGATAAATTAGATCTAGCTGAAGACAACATAAAACATCAAACAAAACAAAAAATGAAAGGTAATTACCGTCAATTGGTCAATAAGATCACGGCTTACACAACCTGGAAGCCTCTGTAACAGACTATCCAAGCTTGTTCCATCAAGACCTTTTATCTTATCCTTCTCCCCATCTTTCCTTTCAATGTCATCTTTGGATTTGTCTTTCTCGGAATCTCTCCCTCTCTCCTTATCTCTGTCATCTTTATCCTTCCCTTTATCATCTGTTTTGCACTCAGGTGAAGATACTGAGTCAGCACAGGTCTCAACAGTATCTTGAGCATCAATGTCTGGCTCCAACGTAGTTTCCTGAACAATTTAATGGGCTAGAGACATGATAATTTAATCATGAAAGACTCAGGGAGTCTCATTATCTTAGAAGCAATTCAAATCAATATAGTTAAAGAGTACAAGGGGACTGAAAGACACATAAACAAGATGAATATCTCCTGCTGATGGAAATGATATCATAATCATCTTTAGAAGAAAAAAATTCAGTCTGACCTTGGAAATACTAAATAGACCAAGACATCAATTCTTGCCAGCATGTCAAGGAAATAGAACGTGATTAAGTTTGCTATTAGCAAAACATAATTCCTATGGGAAAAGCATAAGACAAACCAATTTGATAAAGATGAAGCAATGTACCAATACTCTCATCCAAAACATATATGGTTAAAAGGAGATTGCATCAGATGATATTGCACTTTAGTTACCGTATATAAGCATGTGCTTATAACAGGAAAATAATGGCTGTTATTTATGATACACAAGAGTGAACCAATTTCACAAAATTGGTCTTGTTCACTAATATGGACAAGGTCAGAAATGATGCCTTTATTGGAAATAAACAAATGAATAACAAATAAAGAAACAACATGAACAGTTAGTTCTTATTGGCATGCTCAATATAAGCTTCATTTAGCAACTGACTACAACATGAATAATAATAGTATACTTAGCTATCAAATCCTTATCCAGGTAAGATGTTTGATGCAACCATTTGTATATCAGTAATGGTGTTTGATGTGATGAAAAATCAGAGTATAGCATGCAAATGTAAATATTGCATGATACCATGTCATATACTATGGTGCACACTTGATAATGCAACATGCAATGAAGTCATGAGGTAGGTAGGGCACACCATCCTCTGTTTATCCAATAGCAGACAGGATAAGAATAGCAGTAGAATTGTAATACACTCGTAATTGTAGTCAGTAGTCTAATGCCTACCTCTAAAGAAAAATCACAAAGAAACCAGTAGATGGATCCAAATAAGATAACATAGATATTGTGGCAAATGCATACTTACACTTTGTTGATCATGCGCTTTGAGCTGTTGTTCATTCAACTTTGGCTCAGCTTCTCCAAGTAAAACAGCAGGAACGAATGCTCTGGCCAGTAACAATAGTTTATTAAGATTCAGAAGCAACCATGAAGTGACGGTCTCAGCAAACAAGATGGAAGATAATATGAACTATAAAAAACCACTGAGACCGTATATTCTAACTCTCATACAGCAGCCCTAAAAGGTTTATGAGTAGAAAAGCAGAATATTTGCTGCCAAACAACCTTAGATCTGGTAATGATTCATAAAATGCTCTTGTATCTTCATCATCCCATACAGGTTCAAGAATAGATGTTTCTTTTGCAGAAGTAGAAGACAGTGCATCAACTCCAGTGGTTACCCGAGTCGCATGCCCATCATCTGGCATCACAGGAGGTTGCATGTCAAGGGCTTCAGCTAAACTGCACATGGTTCAACAGAAGTGAATGTGAATGAGCAACTACACTGGCATCTCACTAGTAGACTGATAACTTTAAACCCTATTCATTTAACATGAGTACAAGAAGAAATTTATAAATAAGTTCATATTCTCACAAACATGAAAAGCCAACTCAAAGGAAAGCTTACGAAGAAACACCACGAAATAAGTGGTCAAAAGACTTCCGAAGCTTCTCATAGGAGGCAGCATTCTCATCACTAAGCTCTCCTTTAGCATTTAAGACCTTTGAATTCTCAAGTTCCATTAGCCGTAGTGACTGCAAAAAGATAAACAGTACGGTCAATTTTAGCAGTTGAAGTGCAAGCATTAAGTATAAATGTATAAATGAAACTTGTTTGGATAAAACTTACAGTATGCTCAGACTGAAGTAATTCTGCAACAGCATCATAATATGAGTGCAATGCTTTCTTGAAAAACTTCTTCTGATCTGCAGTGACATTAAGACCCCTAAAGAACTGCAGCAGAAATGGCAAAAGGTTTATTAATTTGAAAAGAGGGGTCTTGAAGACACAAAAAGTACCATGATAGATAGAATTGCTATCACAAATAATGCAACCGATCACATACTTCAAGTGGGAAAAATTAACAAAGATGTCAAGATACTCCATGCACACTTCAGCCACTAATATCATTGTGTCAGGTCAACACCTAATGAAGAATGGTTATCAGATGCCCCACATTTTACCTCATCATAAATTTCTTGTCCAGGTTGCTGAAGGCCTAAAAAGAATCTTCCCTGTCGGGCAAAACTTGTGAGAAGGGACAAGTTTGTCTGTGTTGCATCCCTATCCTTCAAGTGATCCAAAGAAGTAAGGTCCTTCACAATGTTTACAAGTATGCTACAATCATCAACAACCCCAACAAAATAAAGTTCCATAAGAAGTTTCAGAGTGCTCCTCTTCTTCATTGCCCTCAGGTTCCTATCTGCATCTAAATCATCTCCGCTTTTTCCAGGAAAAAATACTTTCAGAAGGCCCTGAATAAGGGAAGGTGAGAAGTCTTTGTACCGCTGATGAAGCAAAGAGCAAACCTACAAGATAATAGGTAGGAAAAAAGGGATTAGGCTATAAAACTAAGTAACCTTTCACCTTTGGTCTCACTTGGTCAGTCAAAACTAGATCTGGTGTCAGTAATTATCAAATTACAGATATCACAGAATCACATAGAACAATAAGTTTACAAAAGCTACACCAAGTTATCATGTATTAGAAATGACAACTGGATTGCTAACTCATATAAAGGTTCAATTATATAATGTGTAGTCCTATTAAAGATAGGACACAAAGGAAATTCAACTATCAGCAACTTTTGTAGGGAATAATAAGTAGTTAAGGACCATTTATCAGGGAAATTTTAAAAAAAAAAGGTGACTACACAAGTATGCATTGGAAGTGGCAGCTAGATTGCTGATTCACATAAAGGTTCAATTCTGCAATATGTAGTCCTACAAAAGATAGGACACGAAGGATAACTTAAACCATCAGCAATTTTTGTTAGGAACAATCAGTAGTTAAAGATTATCAGAAAAAAAAAAATTAAAAGGGTGATTACACAACTATGCATCCAAAGTGGCAGCTAGGTTGCTAACAAACAAAAGTTACAATTCTATATAATGTAAACCTATGAAAGATAGGACACATAGAAAAATCAGCTATCAGCTTTTTTATAAACAAGATGTAATTAAAGATTGTTTATCAGGAAAAAAAATAAAGAAAAGAAACGTGTAATTACACAGCAGATGCATCAGAACTGACAATTTAAATTGCCCCAGAAGAGTAGTAAAGAAAAAAGCATATAAATTTTCACACATAAATAACATCATAATACTCATAATGAGTGTAAATTAATTAAATGACTCCACAGTCATAGATGATGGTTGCAACTCTTCTGGCCCTAAGAATCAGAGGGGCCTAAAAAAAATTTTGCTAAAGGTGCAAATATAATAGCCATAATTAGTTCAATTTACGATGCTTGCATAATCTTAGTATACAAGTTTAAGCTAAAGTGTGAAGATAAATTCCCAGAAACGCTTCCAGTAAGGAACAATCATTCACATGTGATAAAACATTAGTAGAAAGTCCAGTTTTTTAATGATCCTAGCAATAACGACAATGACAGCACATTAATCCTGCCAATATCATCTTCAGACCGAGTAATTTAACTAATACAGAGACAAAAAGCAGACGAAGGGAAAGATTACCTGCACAGCTGCTTGAATATCTGAAGCTCGAAGCTTCGCATCACAAATAGATGCAACAGCTTCACTAACAAACTTGCTCAAGTTAACACTTCTTAGCTCATCCAGTAAGCCTTCCCTTTGCTCATCATTTATCTGTTTAAGCTTTTTTGTGACTGCTGTGTTACGTTTGATACTGGAATCTAATGTCCTAAGGAAACCAGAATCTGAAACAAAATGTCAAAAAAGTATATCACTCCAAAAAGTAATATGTACTTTAATTCTAGTCATGTAGCCTTCAGATAACAATGAGTTTGAATAAAGGTATAAAGTGAGATGCAGAAAGAAACACCATGAAATTGCTTGTTTCATAGGCTTAGGTCAGTAGTTAAGTCAAATATACCAGGCCCAAAAAGCTCTACTTGTCAGAAGACTTAGTTTTCTGGTCAGATTATATGACAATAGGTCTAATACGAGCCCAAAAATCTAAAACGTTTTTTGGTACTGGAGAGAAATAGGTTAGTATTTCGCCCGATTACATCAATCAATCTAGTAACATATTGATCTTGTGTTCATATCAAGACTTCCAGCTATCCTCGTCAATATGCCAACATTGTTCCTCTGAAGATTTAGATAAGCAAAGTTTGAGAACTAAGATTGCATAATAACATATTCCACCTTTTTCAGACTAGTTATTTTTTGCCTTTGATTTTTTTAGCTCTTGAACCCACAAACTCTGCTGTCAGGTTTACTGCTCTAGCTAGCTGAGAAACACTTACTTCTGTAGACCAAGTATTAGAGCCTCATGCACTATACCACTCTTCTCGATGCTAAATAATTCATAATCCTTTCTCAAAATTTATAAGACTCCAGTTCCAAAAGTTTTATTCAAGAATCAAAAAATTTCAAAAGATCTTCAGAACTCCAGAACTGATAGGTTACAAGATAAATATTAAAAAAGTAAATTTAGTGCATGTCAAATACAGATTTTTTCTTTCATTTCTAAAAAAATGGTAATGTATTTGTTGCTTTAAAAACAGCTAATCAAGTAACCATGGATCAAGTTCATCATCCTAATATTATACAGTTTTGTATAAAAAAGGATTAAGCAGAAGATTGTGTTAAGTGAAATGCTTACCTGGTCTTTCAGGATTCAGATTACTATGACGGAGTGCTAGTTTTGCCTCGATGGACTTCCGATGTTCCTCGAGACGAGCAATGCTTTCCTGCAGACAAATAAAATATAAAATAATTAAATTTCAACTGCAAGTGTACATGCAATGTGCAAATGTAATTGTATTAGAAGAAATCCCTCTAACAATTAGAGCATGCGAAATAGGCTTTTAACCAAAATACCATGTGAGAACTCAAATACTAAAGTATCAGTTCAGAATCTAATCAAAAAGTACTAAATGCATACTGTACATTACAATTTTTCACCTAAACTAAAAAAAACTGCCCAAATATACATATGAATGAAATTAATATACAACCATGCTACATAACCTAACGTCAATTACTGAGAGAAATTGGGATTCAATAAATTTACCTCGTCATCTTGTTTTCCATGGTGATCGTCAACTACTCGGCCTTCATCTTCCGTATGTTCCATTTTTCTAGAAATAGTAATGTAACGATCAACCAAATCGGAAAAATAAAAAAAACAAGCAAACACACACGCACACAATTTGGCGGAGGAAGAGAAGGATGAGAACTGAAGGAGGAGAGCTACGCTGGCAAAAAACGAGAAGGGAAAACGAGGGCAAAGAAGTTGAACCGGCCGCAGCGATGTACTGCCATCGACGAAAAGGAATGGTTGCACTCAACCAGCGACCAAGTAGTGCAGGGAAACCCTAACGCAAACCCCCTTTTTAAGGTTTAGGAGAAGGGAGAGGGGGGGAGGAGGAATTAGAGCGACAGACCTGCGACGGATTCAGGCAACGAAGAGGAAGTAGCGCGGAGGCGCGACGAGGGGGAGAGAGATCCCAATTTCTCCGGCTTGCGCTTTCGTCTTCAATCGCTCCTCGCCTGAGAACTCCTCGGCCCTCGCAACTCAAAAGAGCTCGGAGTTGAGTCGAAGTGCGTGTGCGATCGAACCAGATTATAATTTTTAAAACAAATGAACTTTTTGGACCGGACCCGAGTACATATTTCAGGTTTTGATTTAAATGCCAAGTCCATTGTACAGTACTGAACCCTATTTGGTTCATATAAATTAATATATGAAATCCACGTAAGAAGATTTAGGAATTTGATAGAAATAAAGGAATTAGAATCTCAAAATCACCTAATTCTCTTTCTCATTCCTGAAAATTCTCGCCCATTTTCATTTAAAGTATGTTTTTTTTAAATAATTATAATATTTTTTAGTAAAACCATAAATTAATAAAAAGTTTTTATACATTTTAAACCAACCTTACGACAGCTTTTAAATATCCTGTCACATAAGGACGGTTTACTCTTTTTCAATAATAAACATTTTATTATATTAAAAAATATTTTATTTTTTTTAAACCTATTTCTAATAAGTAACATAAAAATACAACAATAAAAATTTTACTATAGTCAATATGCAAAAATAGAATGACATTTTAGTTGCATAAATCTGTCCATTGCACCAATATACTTATTTTACATTCGATAACAGCCTTCTTATATATGCATCTTATTCCATTTAAACTAATGCGTCATACTATGCCAAATAACAGCAACAATAATTTACTGAAAAAAAATGATTAGCTTGAATTCAGCATGGACAATACACAAAATTGCTAGCTATGCCTTCGAGTGGCTGCTAATTTTAAATTAATTAAATTCATTGTTAATATAAAATTTTAAAGTGAACAACAATAGACAAATAGCTGCCACAACACCGTTCAAAATTCTTCTTTTGAAACTTACACATTTTTCTCCTACGAAACAACATTCAAAAATCTTGCCTCTATCTAATTCAAAAATCCCCATTCCCAGGCCATAAACTTTAGCATCAAGTGTAGAGCCATAGATCTCTTTTGCTAAATATATTACATCTCATGCAACCTTTCTCCTCTTTAGTGCTTTTCTTTTCTTCTCTCTGTCAAAATTAAAAAACTTTAGTATCAAGTGAAAAGCTTTCTTATGTCTTGTTATAGAAGCGTTGAGCTAAAACTAAATCCATATTAAGCCTAAAGGCAGATAATAACACATCATTCCTAAATATTGAAACATTACCTGAAACCAACTTTTTCTTGAGATAAGGCCTTCCGCTTTTCCTTTGCTTGGCCTGGAGATGGTGATGGCTTTTGATGAAGCCCGTCAATTTTAGATTTCTTATTTTTCTTACCCATGTGTTTTGTTTTGATGAGCTCTTCCGGTTTTCCATTTTTGATGTCCTGAGAATCCTGATTGTCATCAATGACGGTTGGCTCGTTTTCCACCTCCGACTTTTTATTAGGCTGAGAGGCCATCGGTTTTGAATTGCTCAGTTTTTTCAACTGTAAACAGCCATGACGAAATAATGGTCAGGTCCCAAAATATAGTAGTTCGAAGCAACAGGCAACAAGGCTAAAGAGTCTGAAACAATTCTTGTAGCATCAATAATTCTGTTTCGAACACTTAGTGTTAGGTGCAGAACCTTGATTTTTCCAAGTTATAGCGCTTGACATATAAATAGAAGGATTGCAAAGGACGGAAATAATTAGTTCTTTTTCTGAAAAAAGAAACCGTTAAGGAGCATTGAGGATATTGGCTGCAAGTTCTAGACACAGCAGTTGATGAAATCCTAGAGGCATGCAATATGGCCAGAAGCGTTACAAAATCTTACTAAAGATGGTGATAGGTTGGTCAACTTCTTATGATGTAAACCAGTCCACATGCTGAAAAATGAAGTATTCCAAGATTGAATATTGGAAGTAATATTAAATTAATAGAAGGCTGCACAACATTAAGTTAATAGAAGGCTGCACAACATTAAGTTTATAACTAACTAAATTAGATATAAATGTACATACAAATACATATGCACAAGACCAAAGGCCGCAACATTTATTAAAAAAAAAATATTTAATTTTCATGAGGCATGAAAATGAAGTGAGAAACTGCAGCTACATATTGTGTAAGCATCAATATTTGAATCAAGAAAATGCTTCTATATTTGTATTAATATTTCTAAAGAATTAATTTTGAACAATTTACGGAGGAAAATATTTTATAACTTCACGAGGAGAATGTACCTTAGCCACGAAAAATCCTTCCATGTTATTAACATGTGGATAAAACCGCCTTGTTTTTTCCAATGATGGATGGAAGCGGTGTTCCCTGAACCGTATGAATCTGGAGAGATGAAATTAGAAATGTTAAAACTGACTGTATTAGATTGATTTGTAGTAAAGTAAGCATTTAAGGCATACCCTGGCCGACCAAAGTCCAAACCACATGGCACAACTTTTACGTCCCTCTTCTTTAATGCATAATCAATAATCGCCTCATTCTACAGACAGATCAGAAATTTAGAAAAAAGCAAACAGAATGTTTACATAAATCTTATTGACACAAGTACCACCTAATGTTTCACAAACCTCATGAATCAGCATGGAACAAGTTGAATATACTATGTAACCTCCGGTTTTTGAATTTGCGTCTACAAGGTCAATTGCTGCTAAAATAAGTTGCTGCAATAGAAATCCAGTTAAGACAATCATTATAGATTGTGCATTATTGAACAATTATAAATATTTAGCATCCAAGTGATTAGTCAAATCGGAAACAGGATTAAACAACAGTTCCAGTTTGGATTTATTTTTATTTTTATTTTTAAGTGGTCCCTTCATCTTAGTTTTAGAGATACGAGACCCAATAACTTTAGAATGATTCTGTTTGATATTCCAAAAAATTGTGAAACCAAATAGATATAACCATATAAAGTTTGATAATATGAAAAACATATCTCATTTTTATTTGAAAAATCATGCGACCTAAATATATCTAGGCCTGAAAGATGCCCAAAAAGCTTGTACAAGGATCCCAAAGATATAAATTATCATCATTAGCCTAAAAGTAGTTGATAAAGAACATGTTTCAGTACCATGAAACTTGATGCCTTCATAGTATATCCAAAAGGACAACAGGGAATAGAATATATCAGCTAATACTATAAAGATCAATGCACAAAAAGGTGTCAGGAAAGCTTTTGCACTAGATTGCATTATGCCCCATAACAGGATGCTAGTTACGATTGTTAGGGCAATAACCCAAGGACCCTAAAAAAGTGATGGTAGCAGCAATGGCATTACCTTTTGAAGAAAAGCATGACTCTGTATATCTTCAGTGGTCTTGGAGGTTTTGACAGATTGTTCTTTTGATATAACCTTTAACCAAGGGAAAGTCAGTTTACTCGGAGTATAAACAAAGTGACCTTCAAATTATTGGAAGAACAAAAGATGATTCTCAACCTACCCCAGTTCCACTGCATGGAGCATCCAGCAGTACTCTATCAACAGAATTAAGCCCAAAAACCTTGGGTAGCTGAGTTAAAAAGACACAGCATGAAAAATGTTGCAATTTCAAAAATAAGTACTCTGATGTTGTAATTCACAATGCAGAAATAACAGGAATATGCCATTCTACTAACTACAAATCATGCCTACATCTGTTAAAAAGTTATGACACTATATACATGAATCAAGTATTGTCACATAACCAACCTCCTTTCCATCATAATTGCATATTACTGTATTAGTAACGCCCATGCGATGTATATTAGCTGTCAGTGACTTCAACCTGCTTTCTTTGAATTCATTTGCGTAGATGATACCTGACAAATAATCAAGTAAACTCAGAATAATTATAAAGTTTCTGGCAATTAAGGATGTAAAAAAAATGACACAGATACACAGTAAATTAAGCTATCACAAAATGCTTCTTGTAATTGCTTTATATTATGAAAACTTGCACTAATTGCCTTAGTGAATGGTGCCACATAACAGAACATTAAAGAATAAGATGACAATTTTGTAACATACTGACAATATCCTAATGTTTCTAGGCCCCCCCAAATTTAATAGCTTTTCCACAGTTTGACACAGACTGGTGTCTGTAATCTAAAGGATGCAATGTCCATGCATAGTTGGCATTTACATATATATCACTAATTACAATTCCAAGTTTCTAAGTATTCCCAAGCGTCTAAACTTATGGATTTAAAACTTCCTCATCAATCTAACACCCTGCACAGTCATCTTATATTATTTTCAGAAACAAACTTTAATGATTCATTACATTAAAGTAAATCTTTGAAGTACATGCCTAGGAAGTGAGGAAATAAATAGGTTCGAAGTGCAAGTAAAAACATCAACAGGCAAATTCTTCAACTGGATCACTGTTTGGCTTACCTCTATTCTTCATAAGAGCAGCAATATAAGTAGTTTTGCCACCTGGAGCGGCACTGCAGCACAAAATGTTTATTAGATGTGATCGTATTGAACTAGTACTGCAGTTAAATAATGAAATGCAATTGAGATGTGAGATATTAGAACAGCACCCAACAAATCATTAACAGAATAACAAAGCAATATGAAAGCACTAGCACTTCAATTTTCAATTATTTTCGGATGAAAACAAAAACATTTTAAGATAGGTCATTCATCATTTTCTTCTAGCTGATATCAAGTAGTCAATTGAATTTGGAAGAGAATTTGCATAATACATGACCCAAATTTTAGGAATATGAGTTGAAGTGAATTAGCTACTGGCTGATTGCCTGCATACCACAGTTAAGCAATGTAGAGATGTTTCATGTCCATTAGGAAGCAAATGCTATGCAATTGATTAAGATGTTATAAATAAGCCATCAATTGAACATGTATGAAAGCAAAAGCAATCACACTGCTCAATCACAGAGCAGTAAACACTTACGCCATATCGATGACTCGTTCCTTTTCCTGGGGAGCAAGGGCCATAACTGGTAAAAATGAACTTGCAGCTTGTTTCTACACAATGCGAATTGGAAGGCACAAGATAAACAAAAATAAGCCAAAGCTATGAATTAACAGTGAATACAAAGGGCATCAATGCCTACCATGTAATGTCCTGCTAAATACTCAGGAGTTGCACCAATAGGCACTTGAGAATCATAAACAACTAAACCTACCTGTAAGATTCAATCACACATCTTGTCAAAGTTATACAACATAAGTGGGGTTAATGTTTAAGAACCAAATTAAGGTACCTTTGACCATTTTCCTATTGGGTCCAAATTCACCCCTCTGTTTATTAAAATTCCAGCTAGATCACGTCTCCGAGTCTATCCACCAGAGTTAAGAGGTAAGGCAGAGAATAACACAATTAATTTAACAAAAAAGTAAAAAAAAAAGGACAAAAAATTCATTATCTGCTTGACCAGGTGATTAACCATATGACATAAAACACCTTTGGTAAGAACACATTGCACAAAACTCAAGTTACCTTCAAAGTATTTGTTCGCAAACATTCAGGCCGGCCCTTTTCAAAAGCCTCCAGTAGCTCAATAAGTTCAACAGCCGGGAATATCTGCATAGATAAAAATAACAAAAAATAATAGATGAGAATTCAATGATGCAATAGATCACAGACAACAGTGTTTAACTACAAAAATTCGCTGCACCTCGATGAAACACTCAATTAGAAACTCGTTGTAGCCATAATAAGACATTAAATCTGCTTTAAGCTGACTAATATAATCCTTTCTCGAAGCACCCTGCTGCCTCAGACTGCTGAAATTAGATAGCACACGAACAACTGGCCCATAACATCAAACAATGCAACTTTTAAGTATCGTGTAAATAAATTAAAATAAACTAAAACGTAACAAGATTTCAGGGAGTCCTACGCACTCTCATTAATCCTCCTATGAATGTTTTGAAGGTTAGGTGGTTGACGAGCTTCTTCCTCTAGTTCCTGCAATAATACACTCCACTCCAGTGGGAAAACATAACTTCCCTAACCAGAAGACGGAAAAAGCTAAGCAAAGCTAACCTCTTTTGTTGGCAATCTGAATTCATCCGACTCTTCCTTTATGTTAAGCTTCAATTCCTCCTCCGCTGCCTCTTCCGCCCTCGCCCGCGCCTCATCTAGTGCTCTTGATTTTTCCTCCAGATCGGATTCATCCGACTCCGACCCTGACTTCTGATCTTCCTCTGAAACACGATCAATAATGCAAAATCACTACCCGAAGAAGCAACACCAGCAAAACTCAAGTAGGTGGTCAGCGAACTCGACCATCATCGCTACCGCCGAGGAAGTCGTCGGTAAGAGGCTCCCCGTCGGAAGAGGCATCAGACGCGGACTGCTCATCTTCGACGTCGGACGACTCGCTTCCACGGTCGTTGTCGCTATCGTCCTCCTCATCGGAGCCTGGATCAAATTCGAAGGCTTCGAGCTCCTTGGAGGCATAAAGCTCCTCCTCATCTCGCGTTACCTTCTCATTCTTCTTCTTCTTTAGGTCGGAGGTCGACAGTTTGGCGGCCTTACTCTTCGGTCGCGGAGCCATCAGCGAGCAAGGGAAGTAGTCTGCTGTGGAGAAGATGGAAACCCTAGGGTTTATGACGGTGGTCAGCCGACGATATATTGATCATGGCTAATTCCCGTTTAGCCCCTACAGTTTCTAATTTTTTACAATTTCCTTTGTAAATTCCTTTTCTTAAAAATATACATATTGTTAATTAGATTAAAAAAACATAGTAGTACCAGGGCGTGTTGAATCAAGGCTCGTTACTACCTGAGCCCACGGTACTTCCCTCAACCCAGCACAATATGAGGTACCTTAACGTTGTGCCGAGCTCATATGTCAGGGGTAAGCCCACCGGTAAGCAATGTGAGCTTCTGCAAAGCAAAAATCAAGTTATTTGATGAGCGATGATAAGTAATAAAAGCGACGAAGATAAATGACATCAGCAAAAAGTATAAAGATCTTTAGATTATCATTGATAAATATCATAACTATAAGACTAAAATAAAGTGGTAAAACTCTATCACTTATTTACTAATGTATTAGAGTTATGCAAACGGGCCTGGAGTACAGACGGGTCATGCCCACGACCCGCCACTAGTACCGTTTTGGACGGGTCATGCCCACGACCCGCCACTAGTATCGTTTTGGACTGGACTATAAGGTTAACTTCGTGGGTCGACACAACACGTTACGAATAATATATATATATTATATATACATATTTTTAAAAAATATTGGACGGTAGAATGGTTAATATATTTCACTTTCGGACTCGGCGCGGCACGCTTTCTCTGTGAGCTCCGGGCATGTCGAGCACTACAGTGCTATGCTCAGTGGGCCTAAGCACATCTTTAATGTATTATCATAGCGTCAATTTATAGTATATAGATCATTATTATTAATATGTCATTATTCAAGTGAACAAACTATCACAAAATAAATAAATTGTTATTTATAACAAATAACTAAATTTTACTTAACATTAGCACATGTTTTAAAATTATTATTATTATCTCTATAATTTACTTTATTATCTATGTCATCATGCCCGATAGCCTTACATATTAATGACATAATATAAACTAAAAATTTCTTATGACAAGAAACAATAAATTATAGCAAATGGATCAATCAAGTGAACGTAAAGATAGTTTGATTAACATTTATATATTTTGAGAAGATTGGAGGCAGAAAAGCCAACCTTATCTCACCCCAAATCCACAAGTCAAAAAAAATTATTTACATGCAAATATGTTATTGTCCAAACCTCTTTTAAAATGTACAATTCCAATTCCCTGTCACAGGTCAAATAGATACAAGGTGCCATTGAGGCACATAATAGTACTCCAGGTACAATACATGAAACCGCTCCCAGAAAAAGAGTTATGGGTATATATACATATGGAATAGATGCCAAACCTGGAACTGGAAGCAAGTCTCTGCAGAGAGGCCGGCGCATACCAGCCGATGTTAGAACGAGAGTCAGTGAGAGATCATGCAAAGTACAGATCTTGTTTGGATGGATGAGACTGAGCAAGTGTTATCGTTCTCCAAATCTGTTGCATATCTGCTCCAGCCACTATGCGGGGAAAATTTGAAGGACAATATTCACAAGATTAATGTCGCCATCTTAGAACAGGAAATTTGTAAATTGGAGATTTACCTCAATGACTTAGAAGCAGTTCCAACTCCAACCAATTCAGTTTGCAATCAAATTGCATCACTTTGTTTCCTTTTTATTCTTCGTAATGATTGGTCCCAAACGGTATCGGTTTGTGTTCAATCTCAATATATGTATAGTAACTTTTAAGCGATATAGTAAACAAAATGTTGGTGCAATGCTCAGCAGCTTCTTGTCCGGGAGAGTGGATCATAGTCGTAAGCTTCGCCAGCCTTGACAAAACGCCCCTTCACCCGCCTTCTGATATCTGCCCTCGCCTTGCGAGAAGCATACCTGATCTTCTTGTCAAACCTGTCAACCATGCAAGACATAAGAATTTAGTCGAATGCCCAGGAAATAATCTAGCTGACCAACCACAAATTTATACGTGGGTAACAATGTTTATATATGTTGCATTTAACCTAAGAACCAAGGTTTAATAATTATTTACCCTGGCCAGCTGACCATAGAATGAACGATACATGGTTAACTGAAGGTATTTTCAAGGTTATATTAAAAACGGGAAAGTTGCTTTTAAGCATCTGGGCACATGCTTGAAAGTAAGACTAATGAAAGTTGCAGTCTACACAAATCTGTAGAGAGACTCGTGGTCTAAACTTACTTGCGTGCTTTCTTCTTTTCCTTGTAACGTATCAGAGCACTTTCCCTGGTGGATGTAGGTAACGAGGTGCTTCCTGGACCAGCATGGTACCATGGTGGCTCACCCATTAGAAGCATTCCAGACATTCCACAGTCTTGATAATCTCCAGCACTACTTTCACCAGTTACACCAGAAAAGGAATATGATACAGCAGATTGAACCTGGCGTACAGGTAAAGCAAGACTAGAGTCGACATCTCCTCCTGGATTTGACATCACAGAATCAGCAGATACTGCTTTGCTACATGCTGGTTGCATTTGTATGGCCTGTCGGTGTATATCAGCAAGATGATTAAGAAATCAGTTCTTATTTCAAAGAGGATAAAAAAAATCTCAGAAAAATTTCATTGCTAAAGCTATCAGTTCATGCTGCAAAAACAAATAAAAGCATGGTTACACTAGACTTGTTGCATTCAATCAAAAGAATCTCTTGCTTGTGAAAAGGTCATACAAAATGCGATATGATCACCAATCATGGTTTGTCAGAAAGTTAATAAGCTAACTGAAACATCTCGATAAAATCTAGATTAATTACACTATAAATCAGGAATAGCACCTTCAGTTAGCATGATAACATAAGTTAAACACAATTAGGCAATTCATAAGATGAACATGAACCTAAGAAAACAACCCAATAAACGAGTGACTCCATAGTTCCCAGTAACTGAAAATAAAAGGAAGCTAGTTCTTATGTGAACCTAATAAAACAAACCAATAAACGAGTGACTCCATAGTTCCCAGTAAATAAAAATAAAAGGAAGCTAGTCATAAGATAATACCTCCTCTGCAGGTTCATCTTGACAAACAGAATTGGTAGCAGAATTTTCTTTCATGTCAAAGAAAGTATCTATTCCAGCATCATCAAAAAGATCCCCTGGTTGATTATGGGAGGAGCCAAAGAGTTCTTCATAATTCTCAAATGTCATGTCCACATCACCCATGGTTAGACCCTCATAGTAATCATCTTTACAGAATTCAACACCATCAGTCCCAGGGCAACTTGGCTGCAAACAAGCAAGCATCAAATTCATTAAGGTGTGATCAATGATAATCCCTAAGAGAAATCAATAGCTTAAATTTCTCAGAGATTCTTCACTGAAAAAATGTAGCATTTTTTTTAGATAATGGCAACGCTGAATAATCTTCTTATTGGAAGAAGTGTGCTATTTTGTCAAACAAATCATGGAAAATGTCTAGGACTGATATAAAAGTTTATACAACTATCAAGAAATTTTGATGGTATGTCAGACATTGATAGCATCATTCTAGCATATGTTGTTATAAATAAGTGAATTTATATTTAAATTGGCACTAATCAACAATACAACTATATTTAAACACTAGCAATCATGATTTCCAGCAGTCAAGATTTCCGGTGGTCAAACACTATGCTACTGATTCTTCTTTATCAGTACCAGAAATGATTCTGATACTGCTCTTTTGATACTATTTCCTGCTAGTCGTATGTAAATCACTATGTGCATATTATTTCAATGAAAGAAGGCAGTGTATCCAAATATGATAAACTTCCTACGCATTACAATAATAATAATAATCCTAATGCACCTTGGGTGTAGCTGAATGCATTGGACCAGCAAGTTGTTCTGCACTACAATGCATTGCATTCACTTCAGGTGTTGAAGATGACCCAAGCCTGGAACGGGTCTTATCGACTGTTTCATTCATCTCCTCTGCACAGCCAATATTAGTCGTACTGCTGTTCTCTGGAGGTCCCCAACTATTGGTAGCCCTATCCTCATTGATAGTCATCAATCCTTGTTCACAGCCGGGTTCTGCCACATTATGAGAATCAAAGAAAGACCAAATTCTTGAAAACTCTGCTGCAGAAGGACAGCCTGAGTAGCAGTTGATTGTCTGCCTCTTGTGTTCAGCGGTCACCGCAGAAGCACCATGACCATTCCAGTCACAATTGTGGCAAAGCGAGGCATTTTCTTCTATGCACCTTACTACAGCAGGTTGGGTGACACACCTATCACATAAGAGTGTACGGGAATGCCGCCGGGAAAGTGCATTTGCAGAATGAACATTCCGATCACATGATAAGCATAAGGAAGCAGCATCAGACCTACAGTAGACCACAGATCTTTGCTCCATGCAGAAATCACAAAAACGGCCCATGCTTGCTTCACCAGAGTAACGTATCTTATTAAAACTGTATCTGTATGCAACAAAAAAATTATACTTTACTATCATACTTTATAAACTTGTCTTCAGTAAGGAAAAAAATATTTTATAAACATCAAAAGTGCATCCAATTAAATAGATAACTTCCGGTAAGAAAAATATAAGATATTTCCTTCTCATTAATCAATATAAAATGCACCTGGAGAAACATGGCTGATAGCGGGAGAAAAAAAAAACTCTTCAATGGATCTACAAATCGTGAGAGAGAAGTTTACAGCAATTACCTGAACTGCATGCAGCAATCAATTACCTTAATTTATTATCAGTGACATCGAGACATATTCCACATCCCAATATCTGTAACAAGTATGCAACGGCTGCTAAGATTTGTTAGTTGCTGGTGGAAACAATTTTTATGTTAACTGACTACTAATTAGCGGCAAAAGTCGAATGAAAAAAAAAACAACTCAACCATTCACCTTCTAACAAAAGGCACTCTGAAATGATCATATCAAAGTACCGTAATGATTATTCTGGCCGGCCAGAATAACTACTACTCGGTCTGTTAATAATTCTCTTTAAAAAGCGGATAGTAATAATAAACTGACCTTAATAGAGTCCAGCGTTCTCCTTCCGAAGTCACAAAATCAAAATTTAAAAGCATCTTCAACGAAATCTCATTCAATTAAAGTTTCCATAAAACTCGAGTGTCCTAAATGTAGAAAACCTTAGGATAAACTTGAAGAATAAAGCAAAAATTCCGAATTAAGCACCAGGCAGCAAATTTTTTAGAACTTAATGAGGCTTGAACCCAAGACCTCATGATCCTCCCGTATGAAGCCTAATTACTGTAATCAAAGGGATGTACACTTTGTGTACGCACCAGGCAGCAAATTGAAGAGAAGAAAGTATAAATTTTTCTAAAACTAATTTACCTTTGGCAAGTAATTTTCACAAATCATCACCAAAATAAAGCCTTTTCCGCACCAAGAGCAAATCAATTGTTAAAAACCCCTATTATAATGTAAATTATTCAAGAAGCCACTCATCCGGAGCGGCTGATGCAGCAATCCAGTAACCAAAAAAAAAAAACTAAAAGAGAAGTATGATCGAGCTGTTACTGATCGCGGGAGGTCTTCACCAGTCGCGAGCGCTGCCCTCCCCCGCTCCTCCGTTGCTCCCCAGCAGGTGGAACAGAAACCCTAGCGTAGGATGAGAGATTTGAGCAGATCCGATTCCCCTCGGGCAGTTAATTTAGATAGAGATGAGAAGAAGAGACGACACACACACCATGAGACTAAAAACCAGCGGAGGCGGGGCCCGCGAAAAGTGTAACACCTTTGCACTTTCCGATGGTACTTCCGTAATAAATCCCTTCTTTCCGGGGTCGAAGTTGTACTTTTATCCACGTATTCACGACACGGAATCACATCGCACTGCGGGAACACGTCGCTACCGAAAGTAGAATTTACTCTTTTACCCTCCACGTTTCTAATCATCGTCGAAAACGCCACTGCATTATATCAAAAGGACAGCGCCGGCCCACTCGGGGGTCTTCCGCCGAGCTGTCTCCAACGCGCCCCCTGCGATCGGCCAGCCCGCCCTCGGACGGCCTCGATTTTTGCGTCGGTCAGAGGCAATGCGCCACTCGACCGGCGTCAGCCGTCGGATCCACCCCGCAGTGCGCTACGGCGGAGGCAGTGTCCAAATTGGGAATGGTCTAACATTCCCATCTTACCCCCTCATATTTTTTTTATATTTGTATATTTGACCTTTATGAGCTCATTCTATCCCCGTTAAGTCCTCACCTCACCCTCCTATAAGCTTAAAACATGTCAAATAAAATAAAGTGCATGGGATAAATTCTAGCAAAATAAGAACTACAGGGTTCAAATCGAAAATAATCCAATATGAACACACAGAGCCAACTTACTGCACGCCACCGTGGGGGGAATCGCCAACCTTCTAGAAGCGACTCACGCGCCACAGAGCCGCGAGCGGATCTCGGCGGTCGGATCTCCGATCGGACGGCGGAGGATGAGGAGGGTAGCACGATGGTGGGGGTCGGGGGCGCGGTAGGTATCCCCGGCAAAGGAGGGAATCAGTGCTGACACGTGACGTGGAGGCGGGAGAGGGTGGGGTCGGACGTCCAAGCTGGCGGCTTTATCCGCAAAGCGCACCAAAAGCTCGCTTAGGCTGACCACGTGGCGGCTCCCAGGGGTGGGGTGGGGGCGTCCGGGGAAGGGATAAGCTCGGCGATGTGGTGGGGCCCGATTGGCTGGTGCGAGGAGGGCGAATCGGATTGCGTGAAATGTCAAATGTGGTGGAATGGAATCGCAGCGGGAGAACAAATTCCCTGCCCCTGAAACGTTTCACGGGTGACGGAATCTCCTGGGTGGGAATAGTGACGTCGAGATATTTCTCCCCAAGTCAATTTTTGTTGCATATTTTTCTTTTAAAAAATCATTAAATATTATATGTATATATAATTAATAAAGTACACATTCTTTTTATTATATAATCAAATTTTATCTATTTATTATTTTATTGATTTAATAAAAGAGGCATTTAGATATTTTTGTTGTTTATTTAAATCAAAACAGGAACTTCGTGCAGCAAATTTTACTTTTTTTTATTTATGTTCATTTTTAAATTCCTTCCCCACTATGTTTTCTTCCCTTGAACTTGCATTTATTTTTTATAAAAAAATCAGAAGTTCACATTCACCAATCAACAACTTGTCTGGGGACTTTCTTTTCTTAAAATATTTTTTGATAATGACATTTCGCAAGTATTTGAATCATACCATGTTAATTTCATGAATTGAGGACTGTTTCCAAATGATTAAGCTCTTAGAAAAATTCTTTATATGGTTACATAATCGATTGGACACCTGTGAGGAGTTCTACAGAGAAAAAGTGAAGAAAACTATGAATCAGGGGCAGAAGGATCACTGTAGAAAACATGAGGAAGGAACTGGAAGTATCCTGGAAAAAAATTTGCAGTATTAGTTATTTTTTCAGGTGGAGGAAGAGGATTCCTCCTGTGTGTTGTTCCTCGATTGCGACTGTAAACAACACCAAATAACAAATCAATCTACAAGCAACAAACACAAAGGATGCACAAAAGAAGGATGAGGTCTTAAAGATACAAGGATTGCATCTCACCCTAAAGTTTGATGCTTTATACAAGCTTGATACTGGGAAGGAATTTCCATCAGCGCCTCCAATGCAAAATCTGCTTCCTTTTTGGTCATTGACGTGTCTCTTGACATTATCTCAGTAAAATTCACAAACTGCAAGTTGGAGAAGAAAAAGAAAAGGAACAATATCAAATTAGGAACTTTGCTGATGATATCTACTCGAGCAATTCTATTTCTTCTATCAATAAGGTACCTGGAAGTTGTCAAACGTTCTTTCGGGTCCATGGTCATCAAATTTTTCCATCAGATCCCATGGTCCATCCCCAACTCCAACCAAAATTATTGATAGTGGATAGTTACTTTCACCCAAGAAAACAATGATTAGGATATGCAGCAAAGTGCAGAGACTGTTCTGATCACTGTATCAGGCAAGTTGGCAACACTTACCTGGCTTCAACTATGGCAGCAATAGTATCTTCCTCTTGTGGGCTGTAGTGACCAATTTCCATATCACAACTTCTACTCACCTATACACAAGCAATGAGCTTCATATAAGTGAATCGCAAGTTTCCTTTTCTCCTAGTTAATTGCTGATAGTTGTAAACTGTACTAAATGTTAGCCCAGAATCAAGTATGCTGGTATAAATTTTGATTGAGTCTGAAGTTAAACATTTGGAGTAATAGATTAGATCTATGCAAATGGGATAACTAACTCATCAGGTGAGAGGCCAGTGCTAAGCTTGGTGAGAGGACCCATGTAAGAAAGAATTTAATCATAGACGAACGCAGGCACCAATAGATGACGTGCCCCATATATTTGTTATAAGTCTTGAAAGAATTTTAAGATAGTTGTTTACAAAAGTTAAATGATGAATCGTTTAATTCACCCGGCCAGATTGTGATAGTTTTTTCATCAATTTGATATGTGCTTCCACAACCGGTATTTTTCCATTAGTAATTCAGATTGTGGTTGTACCCTGTACTTTTCTCTTTCTTGGGGGCATCTCGCCTCTAGATCTCTCTTCCCACTTTAGAAGTGTCTATGAAACACTATTTATTTTTTTATATAATATTGGCTGGTGGGGGTATTCCTCAACCTATTTGAGAAAAGTAAAAAAAAAAAGCTCTTTAGTGAATTGCAGTCACTTCTCGTAGGTAGGAAGGCAAACCTGTCCATCTGCTATAATCAGGAGAACATGGTACTGGCCACCACTCTCATCAACAATGCGCATTGCTGTTTCAATTATAGGAGCAAATGATGTAGGGCCTGTTCCAATAGCAAAAGCGACAATTTGATCATGAAAACCGTAGGACTATACTAAATTGAGAAGACATGATGATCACATTCATGGAAACCTGCAAGTTTGATTCCAGGGACAAGTTCTCTGTAGCGCTGCAATGCTTCGGTAAATCCATTACAGGGACTGTTGTCGGCATAGAAACTGAAGACATCTTTGTCATGGGTTGACACTGTTAAATAATGAAGAATTTGTCACATCGGATCTAACATATAATGAGGTAAAAAAATTGTGTCAGTTTAGATTAGGGCTCCTGGAGACGAACCATCACCAAAGCCAAAACATGGAATGAGATTGTCATCATCAAAATCTGAGAGAGTTCTGCCAATAATTGATATTGCTTGCTCATAAGGGTTTGACACTTCATCTCCTATACCATGCAAGCTTCTTCCAGCAAAAGATTTTTTACCTGTAGTGCAGGAGGCATCAGATATTGCAACTAGAACAAGCTGTGAAGTCCTAATGTTGAGTCAGGTACGTACACCTTTTTCACCCGTTGAACCGACATGGTTAGGATTTATATCATGAGTTTTGACATCTCAGCGCTGGTTGTTAAAGTCTACATATCCTTTTTAGTTCAGGTTTGAGAGTGTTGTACCAGAGCAAACAATATAAAGAACTACCTATGCTCGACTGGTACGGGTGATAATTTATGTGAAATTGTAGAGATTCCACTAGTGAATATATAGTCGTATGTCGGTATGTTCAGTATGATTCAATATGGTATTGATATGGTACCGTGTGCATGTACCAGTACTTCAAACAATGATTAGAGCTTCCTCAAACATTCCTTTAGTTAAAATTTATCTGGGTTGGACGAATTAAATTTTAGTAGCTTTTAAACATGATCAAAAACTGTGTACAAAAAGGGTCACACGTAATTGTCTTTGTTAATGTTACTCTTCGTGAGGCTAAGAGTATTTTCCTGCAAATTGACAGATCAATAAGAATCAAATAATATCATGGGTGATTAGAAAAAGGTTGGTCTGAGTTTATGCTATAGGATGAGATTGCAAGCTCAAAAACCAACTCTTTGTACCATGGGGCTTGTGCTTTCATACTTCTGATATAATTCTACCAAATTTCTTTACCCATGACCTCTTCTAAGATCCATGTATCCACCAAAATTATGTAGCATTTTATTTGCTTATTTCGCAATACAATTCAATATTTCCAATCGGAATAAAGAAATGCCTTTTTGAGTTTTATGATTGTCCGTATGATTTGTATTTACTTACTACTGAAGCTATGAGATAAATAAATAGTCCATGCTGATACTTCTTTACGTTGGCGACTTATAATAATCATCAGAAACACAACTTTGATAATAAATAAATAAAAGAATTAAACAGGAACCTGTCCACTCGTTGCTCTTAGTGAAATCAATTCCAACTATGAGATTTGAAGATTCCAGACCAGCTTCCCGCAAAGCTTCTGTAACCTGAAATGAAAGGAAAAAAAAAAACTCAAAAGTAAGCAAGAGCATTTGTTCCTAGAATCCTAGTGTTTAATCTATTATGCTTCACCATAGGAAACTGGTCTAACTTGACTTGTTCCTAAGAAAGATCCATAAAGAAAACAATCATTAGCTAGCAATTGGTTAATGAATTTAAAAATAAATATTGAGGAGCTTCTCTTCTTGGTCTGTCTACCGAGATAAGCTTACCCCTGTTGGATGGCTTGAGCCGATGCACTAAGCTACCTTCAGTTGCGAAACTGATTCTACCAGATTTCATTTTAAAGCATGAAACGGAGAACTCTTCTTTACGTAGACAAAAAATATAACAAAAAGGAAAAACTTGGATAAGCAGGCAACTACCTGTTCCAGTGAAGTATACTCGACGACGTCCATTGCGTCGACTACTTTTGCTGTTTTCCGGGTGAATGTATTTCCCATTCTAAAGTCTTGGACTTTGGATAGAGAGAATGAAGGATTTCAGATAATATAAACAAATCATGGCTTGCTAGGGAACAGAGAGCAGAAATAGGAAATTCCAGTTCAGTCAGAAAAAGAATTCTTCTACGGGCAAAAGCATGAGATGAAGTTTGTTCCTCTCCGACCTCCTGGTGCAGACCTGTTCTACTGAGTGTTTTTGAACTTTAGGGGCTAAATTTTCCCAACTATCCAAAAAAAGGGGAGCTTTTTTCCCCCAGCTACGGCACCGGCGCCTTTAAACAGATAGGTAATAGGCACTCATGCTAGTCTGAAGCAAACGCATACGATCATGAGGAAGAGCAGAAGAACCTTGCTTACCAGACAACAGGCGATGGAGGATAAAACTAGGTTTTGGAAGGAGAGCTGCCCGATCTCAACAGGATGAAGCATCCATGTGGCTGGACGAGTGGCCTTATATAATTTTCCAGCACAAGTCATGGGGACGAGAAACTGCAAAGATTCGGAGAAGAAATGGTGTGGAGGAGTCGGTAGAGGGCAAATGTAATTTCATGGAAGATTTCGAGGCGACACGAAGTTTTTATTAGATTGGCAAGTACAACGAAATCCACGCGGATACTTGTCTGGAGATTTTATGGGTCTTTGAAGGCCTAAAGTCAAACGGATTCTATGATTCTATTTACTCTAGTGAACACTATTTTTGTGTATTTTTCTAGTAAACATTTTGCATCATGGAATGATGCATACACTCATATTCCTACTACTAAAGAAGTTGGAGATAAATTGAAATAACTTGTAGAGGATAAGCGATCGAGTCTTCTTTGTAGTGGAGGGGGAAGAAGCTTCTTAAGTAAGCGGTCAGTAGTAGAAGATAATTAATTAATGGGAGGAGCTTCTCAAGTAAGCTTCTCAAGCAAGGAAGGATCTTATGCAAACATAAATCAAACATTCTTCGTGTTTTCAGTGAAAATTCCTTGTTCTTTCCGTTGGAAAGCGAACTCCATCAACTCAGAGTCACTTCAGTGGTATACAAATTTGACTTGAACTCAGTTTAATCAATTTATTTTTAGATTAAGTAGAGCATTACTTCGAGATTGCCCCACCTTGTGATCTTAGACAGAATATTGCATCCAAAAGCTACTGGGATTCTCCAGTAGATTAATTTGGGGAACTGAAAAGAATAAAACTTTAAAAGTGAGTGGATTGGAAGGCAACAAAAGAAGCCCCCTCCTTCGATCCTTCCCTTCCAATATAAAGCATGACCCTCCAAACAAAGGAACTCCTTGACCTTTGCGTCCCACATCCTCCCACAATAAGAACCTACTCTGCTCGTATCCTTCCCCGCCGGAATCACCAGCTGTGATGAAGTCGCAGCAGCAATGAGCGAGCAGGCTTTGTACCGGGTGGAGACAGCTCCGCGGCTGGCGCAATGGCGGATCGACAGCATCTCCTCCTGCGCCTACCGCAAGTCCGACCCCTTCAAGGTCGGCCTCTGGAACTGGTATCACCTCCTCCTCTCTTCCAATTCGACCTTAATTTTGCAAAGTTCTCCCCTTTCTGATGGACTTGTCAGTGCGAACAAGTAATAAAAGCTTCATCTTTTTCTCTCTCGTGAGAAAGGTATCTCACAGTGGAGAAGAACAAGCAGATGTATGTGAAGCTTTGCCCTGAGATGTCGACCTTAACAAGAGAGCAGCCGCCGATCGCCTCCTTCAACATCAAGCTCATCTTCCTGTCGTCCCCGGTTCGCAAGACCATTGTCCACCCAGGTTAATTAGTTCTTCATGTCGTGGATTGTCTTGATTCAGTCTGGTTTTTTGAATGACACAGTGAACATTCTTAGTGAATTGCAGAAATCTGCGACAAACTGCTGAAGAACAGCGACGATTTTGTGTGGGCGGTCGATGATTTCTTAACCGGCAGATTCATCATTGACATCCAGTTTCTTGATTTGAAGATTATTCCTCTATCCGTAAGCAAGCAATCAATCAATCTCACTCCATCAAACAAACCCAAAAGCTAATCTTGTCCTGAACACAGGGAGGAGAACCTTCATCCATTTGGTCCAACTACAAAACCGAGAAGCGATCGGTACAAACAGCCCTCGACTCCCTCGCCCAAATGCTCGCTGAAGGCATCCACGCCGACATCACAATAAACGTCCCCGGAGGCAGCATCGCCGCCCACCGCGCCGTCCTCGCTGCAAGATCACCGGTGTTTCGCAGCATGTTCTCCCACAGCCTGAGGGAGAAGGAGCTCTCCACCGTGAACATCTCCGACATGTCGTTGGACGCCTGCCAAACCTTCATCAACTACGTCTACGGCAACTTCCGGCCGGAGGAGTTCCTGCACCACCGAGTTGCCCTCCTCGGCGCCGCCGACAAGTACGACATCGCCGACCTCAAGGAGGCATGCAACGAGAGCCTTATGGAAGACATCGATGCCGAGAATGTGCTCGAGAGACTTCAAGTTTCCCATCTCTACAGCTTGCCCGGGCTGAAGAGTGGCTGCATGAGGTATCTCGTCAGCTTCGGCAAGATGTATGAGATCAGGGAGGAACTGGATTTGTTCATACAGAGTGCTGACAGAGGACTTATAGCAGAAATCTTCAATGAGATTCTTGTTGCCTGGAGAGGTTTATAAATCTCTTGGCTCTCTATGAACATAATTAATCATAATCATAGTGTAAATTATACTTTATTTAAATATGAGAATTAAAATTAAAAATTATAATTAATCTCGTTAACTAAAAATTATATATTATCTTCTAACTTTAAAAATTATCTAAGTTAGAATTTTTTGTTATAATTTTAAATATCGTAGTGGAAATGTAAAAAAAAAGTCTAAAAAATTTTAAACTAAACTATATAAGCTAAAAGGCCACCGACTAGAAGTAGAAAAGAAAAGAGGTACATACAAAATTAGGTTAAATAGAGGGGACATCCGTAAAATTGGATGTCCGGCTCAGTTTTCGCTCCTTGTTGAACCGGAGCTCCGGTTTAGTTTTTGGCACGAAACTTCGGAACAATACGATATAAAAAGCGGAGCCAAGGCGCTGCAATCTCGGAATTCCATCGTCGACCACCTCGCAACATAAAAATGCGGAGGGGAAGCGCTCCGCACCATCGCGTTTCCCGAAGGCATTCGTTCGTCGGTGAAGGTTTCGCCCCATTCGCCGCTTGAACACGGCGGTAATGTCGATGGTTCTCATGCTTAAATTGCTCTTTTCCTTTCTCCCTCTGAATTTGTCGTAAGGATTTCGCCCCGTTCGCCGGTGTTGTGGCGATTTTTTTTTCTGGATTCATTTTGAATCATCTTCCGCGTTTCTTCGCGTTTAATATTCTGGATTTTATAGCTGATGCGTAAAATGTTGTGGTTTTTTTGGGCGAAACTAGGGTAAACTTTTCAAGTATTGACACATTTGTTGGCGTCTTTATGATGAGGAAAAGTTGACAGTTCGTCGTATGCCTAATTATCGGTCCTTTTCAATCCTGGCGTTTCTGTGATTTTTTGGAAAATTTATGTTCAAAACTGTGTATACACTTTTTTTTGCTATTGTGTCTAAATTGACATTCTTGTTGGAGTTGTTTTTTTATCCTTGATCTCCTGTCGAAGAATTTTTTTTTTAAAATTACTTGATTATTCAAAGTTTTTTTGGTTTTTGTCTCTATACAAATTGTCCTTAGCATGCCTGACTTAATATAAATATAAAAGAAAATTTGATCGCTGCGTATAGGAGAAGAGATTATTATGGTGGCCGATATACACAATACTAATGAAAGCGGGAGTTGTTTCATACGAACACTCCCTTTCTTAAAAAAAAGCAGACATACACAGTGTAAATTACGATTAAAAGAGTAGTTGAACATCTTAGACATGAAGAATGAGGGTGTCTGTCTATGTGACCATGACTTATTTTTTCAATTGTTATCTTTTAGTTTTTTTTTATTAAGGATTTGAATGCCAGACCACTGCTTGAGTTGATTGTGTAGTTTTGTTAGTCCTTACCGATAAGGTACCTTAAAACTATAGGAACCCGTACGGTTAAAGATTGTTGCTCGCTGTGCACGTGAAAAGCCTGACTTGATGCCTTCTTGTTGATTTTCCATTGATATCTATCGCCAGGATATATTGTCTATACACCCCGTCAAGTGCACAATATGTAGTGCAAAAATTAGACTTTGATATCTGGCCATTCTGCATTCTAAAGATTTTAAATGGAATCCTCTTTTTGCTAAATTTGCTGCACTCTGGAATGATGGCACGCCCAAGGGTGTATTGCTTTCTTCAATTTCCTTCATTCATAATGTGTATTATTAATTGCTTGATTGGAGAAAGAAAAAAAATAATGTAGATGCTGTGAGGAAATTTCACGAGTGCTGACATATTTGATCTCAGATTCCCTTAGTTCCTTTCTATTTCTAAATTTGACAATGTGCATATCAGGTGGAGCCTTTTCTTTCTTCTGCTACTTTGACATTGTGGATAAAGACTGGCTTTGGTGAAATCTTGACCTTTGCAAGGTGGAAAAATGGAAAAATGTTACTCCAGAGTTGAAAGGGCTTCCTCAGGTTCATTTACAAGCAACATCTTGTAACATTCTAAAGTCATCTTATCAACATAATTAGTGTTCTTATTTTGAGAAACAACAAAGAATCCACAAGCTAAGTTCGAATATTGATTTCAGCAATTCTCTGTTGCCTGAATTCACAAATTCGTTACATGTTAAACATAATGAGTGCTGCCATATATGTGCCATTCCACCTACACAACCACTTCATCACTTGTTTACCTTTTACACACCAAGCTGTCGATTAGATTTTTATTTTTGCTGATATTTGCAACGATTTGTATAATAATTGCGACAAAGTAATTATGATTTTAGGGGTAAATGTATCCTAAAAACTTCATGCTCTCTCTCCTTTCTCTCCTTCTGCATCTTACACATGTTTCAATTAAAAACATACTTACATAAAAGTACACCTGTAACAGATACACAAATTCCATGTCTAGAAAACTATACTGGCTTATGTATTATATGAAAAATTGAAGTCATATTTTACTTGTGCCTTTTGTTTTTTCCCCCTTATCGTGTTAATTCTGCATATCATTATTAAATTAGATTTATTTTCTTGGGAATTTTCTTGTGCCTTTGCTTTATGTGTTAATTCTGTATATTCTTGTTAAATTGATTTGATTTACTCTTTTGGGACTTCAATCTCATTTCCTCATTATACAAACATGTACATCCAGTTGCTGCGCACGTATAGTTACTGTCCATGGATAGTTTCAGAACATATGGTGTAAATTGTGTTGCTACTGTATATATATGCACACGGTATATGTGCAGAATGGCAAAGCATGATGTTTCCGTTTAGAAGTTTGCTTTCCTTGACTTGCCCCGTTGTACAGGTCATATGAGGAAACTGAAGGAGTTTATGGTTAATAGCGATAATCGTATTTGTGCTGACTGTAATGCTCAGGATCCAAAATGGGCGTAAGTATCATTTTTTATCATGTTTGTAAAAAATTTTACGATTAAATTTTGCTATCCAACTCTATAGTAGTGTTAGTTTGTTCTGTACCAAATTTGGATGTACCATATTAAAATCATGTTGCTCTTATCATATAGTAATAGCATGTGTAATTTTTCACCGGTCCTATAAGTTCACCAAACAATTATGCAATCAGCAATCGAGACTGTTTCGATGACCAAGAAAGCGTATGTTTATGAGTGCTCATATATAGTTTTTTTTTCTCCATTATGATACAATGATTTGCATAAAAATTAATTTTGAAATAGTTTTTGCACATTAATCGTTATCATTAGGTTATAATAGTTATACTAATTACTCATTGGCCTCTACATTGAATTTGAGTTAATACTCATTTCATTTTTTTGACTTTGCAGGTCTGTTAACATTGGAGTTTTCATATGCTTGAAGTGTGCTGACATTCATAGAAATCTTGGGGAAGACATTTCCAAGGTTTCTTCCACGTTTTTTGGATTCAGAGAATGAATGATTTGAAAAATTCTTAAAAGAGTGCTATATTGTTTTCTTCAACAAAACGATTCTTTGTTTTTATTAATACTTATAACATTCAGGTTCTATCAGTGATAGTAGATGAATGGTCCGAAGATGATGTTGATTACATGATTGAGGTTGGTGGAAACTCTTATGCTAATTCAATTTATGAGGCATATATTCCAAACGGTTATTCAAAACCCAAATCCAACGCAACCCACCAAGAGCGCAGCCAGTTCATCAGGTGGAACTATAGTTTTATAATGTACAAGCACACAATTCGCTCATCAAAAGGAACTATACATTTATTTTCTTCTTTTCTTGCAGATCGAAGTATGAATCACAAGAATTCTTGGAACCAAGCTTACGGATGTGCTCAAAATCATCATCTTTCAAAAGTGATGGATCTAGAAAGAGCACAGATTTCAGGTCTAACTCAAACAACTCAAATAAGTCAGTAAGTCCTGCTTTTATCTTTAGTTGCATCTGCCAAAACCACCACTATCCATAATTAGATACCATGACAATGAAATAACTTACCAGTAGGATTTTATAATGATCAAACAGGTAGAAGACATGGGGGTTATTGGTGATTTGAAGGTCATGATTTTAAAAGGAAAAAACTTAGCTATTAGAGACATGTTTAGCAGTGATCCGTATGTTGTCTTGACTCTTGGACAACAGGTAAGTTATTTAATTTATGAAGTCCTGGAAATTTTAAGATGAATGTGTTTACCTTGTGCTGACAATATCGAGTTTAGAAAAAAAAATCTACTTTTCTATTGTGGTTTGAATTGTGGGGTTTGTTTCAGAAAGCCCAGACAGCAGTGATAGCAAGCAACTTGAATCCAGTATGGAATGAAGAGCTTACCCTTGCAGTTCCTGTATCATACGGGAACTTGAAATTGGTTGGTTTCTTCTTGATATCATACCACCGGATAAACAAATGTATGTGATTTACTGCTTTCATTCTCTTTGAACAGCAAGTGTACGATCAAGACGTGTTCTCTTCTGATGATATAATGGGCGACGCTGAAATCGACCTCCAACCGATGATCACATCTGCCACGGCCTTTGGGAATCCTGAGCTATTGGGCAACATGCAAATCGGAAAATGGCTAAAAACACATGACAATCCGCTCATCAAAGACAGTATTGTCAAGATTATTGAAGGAAAGATCAAACAAGACGTACAGCTGAAGCTGCAAAATGTTGAGTCGGGAGAAGTGGAATTACAGTTGGAATGGATTCCTCAGGATCCATAACATTTTTGTTGGCTCCAAACAGGCAACCTTTTTGTAAATCATCTAGTTAATATTATATATATATATATATATCTGTGTGTGGTTTTACCAGCTGAAATTAACTTGATCAAAGGAACAAGTTGTTTTTTATTTTTTGCTGGGTTGAAAGTAATATTTATAGAGGCCTGTAATTGATGGCCGAGTCTATTACCAAATGGTATGATGCCATACAATGCTTGCTTTTTTTATAAAATTAGTCCTCAACTTAAAAAAGGTCAAAATTCCTCGAAAGAATCATCTGTTTTATTTTTTTTTAAAACTTGGTGTGTATAGCATTTAATTACTTTAATTTAGATGAACAATTTTACTATTGCAACTGAGTTCTTAAATATAGGGAAAATAATAATCATGGGCTTTGCCCAATTTTTAAATTACAGGGATTAATTTGCAATTAGGGGCAAATTTTGGAAGATAAATTGAAAGTTTCCCTTACTAAAAGTGATGCCCTACCTGCCTACCTCTCCTCACATCGCCCTCCTTTTCCCCGCCTCTCTCTCGATCGGGCTTGCCCGGCTGCGCCTTTCGTCAACTCGTCGGAGCACCCTCTTCCCTTGGCATCATCCAACCTACAGCGTCTCTCTCTCTCTCTCTCGGCGGCGAGACCATCTGTGACGAGCATAGTGAAATATCGCACCGATCGACTTTCCCAAGGATTTCGCCTTTGGTTGCTTACTTTTTGATTGCTTGGATTTGGATCTGGATATTATATACATTATTTAATACTTCCGTTGTTGCAGTTTTTACTCTTTAATTTTTACAGGTTTTTAGGAAGCATACTAACATTTATTCGGTGATACTTAGATGTCTCAATTTTGTATTATTTTTGCAATTTCAAGTTAAGCGCACTACTGTATTGCTTTTAGGAGCAAGATATTTAAATGATCTGATAGTAATTTATTTTTCCACACTTGTGGATTTGGCCACTATTATTTGACGCTATCATTTGCAAAGCACTTCACCTTGGATAAACTTGCAAACAATGTTCTATAAATGTTTAGAACACAAGTGGTTCCAATATGCAGTTAGGACACAAAGTTGCCTCTAAAATATTTTTTTAGGTAATAAATTTATATGTTATTGCCTCTATTAGATATTTAGAAGGAAATGCACTTAATTACGCAAACAGCTTGTAGTAAGACAAGAATATCGTATATGCTCCTGGAAGATTTGCAAACACTTATTCTAGTTACAATGAGTGAGTGGTTGATTGATAGTAGTAGCTTTGGAGGAGAAGAAAAGTATTTGAAGCTTCTACATGGTTGAAGGTCTCAGTCTCTAATGAGGAAGCTTCAGCTAAAGATAGCTTTAGATAATTTAACCCAACTTGTATACTTAGGATTATGTGGGAAGCTTTTCCAGCAAAATTTGCTTGCTGTCGGTGGAAAAATTGCTGAGGCATCATCCTCTATGGAGATGGAAGCAGTCTTTTCTTACTTAACCTAACCCACCTTGCTTCAAGCATGCCTGAGTTAGAGGATGATAATACTTCTGTACTTGAAACACTTCCAAAGCCTTGTGCAACTTGAATTGTTTCATTATGTAATCAAGGGGTGTGTTTTAGTGCTTGCAAAATGATGGCTTGTTCATTCTTTTTCAAATTTGCTAATGAACAATTTGAGAAGTTTGGAAGAGTGGGCGGTGGACGAGGGGGCCAAGCTTTGGCTTCAACAATTAAAGATTAAAGCTAGAAGAGTACAATATTGCTGAGAACTAGGACTTTCTGTTCACTTGCGTGGATAAGAAATGAGACCATGGAATCAGCGTACTTTGAAAAGATGAAGGCGTGGAGTGTAGCTTTGGATCCACCTAGTAATTAAGATATTCTATAAAAGTTTTGTAATGAAAAAGGAAGCTCTTTATAATTGAATATTTTGAGAAAAAATTTCCTTATGAAACTATATTTTTTTCATATATTAGAACTGTTGCATGTTTATCTGGAGTAATGGAAGCAAAATTTAACGGATGCATTTAAACCATCATAATCCTATATCTTATGGACGCATGTGCTAACTCTTGTGCAGATTTTGATCCTCTTGAAGAATTTTGTGGCGCATCAGAAGGATTCAAGTACCAGGTTAGTTTATGGAAGAAGAACTAAACTTGCCTAGCATGAACCATCAGAGAGTCCTCTCATCATGATCATATGATCTTTCTTATTCCCACATGAGACATATTGATCTTTTTAAGTTCTTGTTCTATTTCTTTGCAATGCTTCACACAGAATGATGAGTTATGTCTATTCGACCTTTCTTACTCCCTCATCTTGATATATTTATATCGATTTATTTAAGTTTTTTTTTCTTTTTAATTTTCATATCTCTTGAACCCATGGCCTTTCATGTTGAACTTTGTTGATAAGCACTTCGTTTCTTATGACATTTTTTTTTTAAATACTTCACATGCAGTGATGAATTAATGTCTCTTTGTATTTCAGTTTAACGTAGCTCCATAAGGAAGTCTGCAATTAAACCCTGTTATTTCAAATCTTGATGCCTCTGTTTAGTGTAAAGAGCCACATACAATGTTTTAAAGTTATATATATAGAGAGAGATATGTATGTGTGTGTGTATATATCAATCATTGACCTCTACTTTTCTTGGTATAGTAATAATTATGAAAACTTAGATATATACATAGGTATACAATCATAATATTATGTGAACGGAATGAATAATAAAAACTCAAAATGATCTTAAACAGAATGCCTATAAAATTTAGAATATTCCTTCTTCAAGCAAAATTAATTTTATAATTGAATACTGAAGAATATTCTAATTTAATAACAGCATCGTGTTCTTCACCCTTTGGCTTCTTACGGTGCCGGATCAAGAAAAAGGCAGAAATGGAGAGCACGAGTGCTGAAGAGATCGAGGCTTCCCAAGAGTCCTCGCCGCTCCTCAACCCTGATCCCAGCACTGGCGAGAAGAACAAAGTGCCGGAGGTGGAGGTCCGTCTCTTCCGGCAGGGCCGAGGGCCGATCGACGTCTTCAAATCGAAGCTGGGCGGCTGGGATCAGGATCGCCTCGAGGTGCAAGACATTCTCGACAAGTATGGATTTAAGTCCCTGTACGCCTTTAATTCCGGGACCGGCCGAGGCGTTCCCATCCGCTTCAGCCCTCGCAATGGTCGCTCCATCCTCCCGTACACCCCCGGCTCTGAGGTGTTCATCGACGGAGAACCCAAGGTAATAAAAGAAAATAACCCGTTCATTCGGAATTCCGAAGGATTCGCTAGAAATCATACAGAGTTAGATTGCCTGTTCATATGTAATAAAAGACTAATCTTGCGTACAAAATTTGCCTTCTTCCCTTTTGTTGGTTTCATCGATGAGCATCCATCATTTTTGCTTTCTCAAAATCAAAGTTTGATATTTAAATTGGCTCTTTGCAGGATTCGTTGATTAACCCTGTGACGAAGATCTTGGTGGGAGTCGCATTGAGCACACTTCTGATTGCAGTTCTCTTGAAAGACACACCAGAGTGGCTAAATTCGTCGTTTTCACGTTTCTCCACCGGAACATTTCCTCCTTGGGTTCTTGCCTGCATGGTTATCGTTTTTACTCGCTTGAGGAAGAGAACCAAGGACTTTTTGAAGAAGCGCGGATGGTGATAAGCCATTACTAATGGCAAATATTCTAGCTGAAGTTCTAACTTTTTACTCAATGCGGTGGCACCATTCAGCACTGACATGTTTGCTTCACTAGTAACACGTTTGATCTAATGGATGATCTATTTATTATTCATCATGTATTTTGCTATGTAGTTATTAATGATTTTGCATATAATAAACCATTGTGCGGGGAATCTGAGACAAATTAAGCTCTTTTTAAGCTCATGAGGTCTGTCCAAAGCCTTCTAGAGATGAGGGATGAAGAAGATGTGGTTTTTTTGCTGTAATTTTATATTCCAATGAACTTGAAATCTTTGCGAGTGTATATTACATGCCATATCCACCCGTAGAATGAGAGAAGGAATGAGGAGAATGAAATAAAGGTGCCTCTCAAAACCTGTTTGCATCATTTTTTCCAATAAAAGATTGATAGTTATCACCTCTTGTATGTTTATGTATAATTATGAACTCCATATGAGTTTCTGGTTTTTATTTTGGAACGTGCTCTGGAAATAATTTGTTCAATTCTTCCACTTGTGGTTTCCTTTCTTGGTAAATTTCCAGCGATAACAGATTGTGTTGTGGGCTTATTTGTGAATGCCATTGGCCCAGCTGCAGAGACTGCAGCAGTTGATCAAATCCTTTTTACACCCTCAAACCGTAAGAGTGGCGAGAGCAAAAAAAATTGCTGATCCTTTAAGATATCACCTTCTGACCAAATAAAGGAAAAAGAGGAAGAACAAGATTTCATCAGCAAACGGAGCGCCGTAGATCCGGAGGGAGGAAATGGAGCAGCTGAGGAGGAGCATGCATCCGTAGGCAGCGGCCGCGGCCTCGCCGGGCACCCCTTGAGAAGCTCCACCGAGTCGTCGTCGCTGCGCACCATCTCTGCTCTCCCTCCACGACAATACTTTCCTCCGCGATCAACTGGCGAAAGGATGGAGAAGGGCTTGATCCTCTCCAAAACTTGTTCCGAGTGCTAGGAATTCAACGGCAGTTAATCAATGATCGGATACGCATGATGGAGCGTCGTCCATATAAATGGAATTGTATGTTAGGTATTTGCAAGCAATCTTGGAGAAGATCCTCAGATCCCTAACAGGCCAGACGAGGTGGAAGATCCGCTCCAACCCTTGTATCGGGTGCCACAAATCCAACGGTGGATTCTCAGTAACCAGATTAAGGCGATTCTAAAATTTTATACTAAAAAGTTAAATTTTGCATCAAATTTTAAGGTTTACGTTTACAGAAAAGTTTGGAGAAGATCCGAAGACCCGATGGAGGCCATAGGATCCTCTCCAAGCTTTTAATCAGTGCAAGTAATCGGACGGCAGCAATTTATTATTCGAATAAAAATATTTAAATATTATGCGTTCAACTGGAATTGCAAGTCTCAAATATTCACACAAATTTGGAAACGATCCACCATAAGAGATGGATACTCTCCAAGCCTTCTACCGCGTGCTAATAATCCAACGGTGGCTGATCTTCGAAGATTCGGTAAAAATATTGTGTTATTCCCATTGTACGTTGCATTTATACACCGGTTTGGAGAAGATCTGCATGAGACGATGGAGAAGATCCTCTCCAGCGTTTGTATCGGCTGCTCCGCGGATCGTCGATTTTGTTCTCCTCCGCTCTCTCCTCCTTTTTTAGAGCATCAAAATTGCTCCTTTCTGAGCTGCATCGGTACCTTCCGCCTTCTCGAATCCACTGCCCCATGGCCTTCTCGAATCCACAAGACGAGCTGAAGGCGCAGTTCTCTTGCTTCAGCTTTTGCTCTTGATGATGGTGATTCTTACCCTTCCAAGCGGCATATCGCCTACTGTTCTTTACTAAAGCTCGTCTTTTCTGGTGATTGGGATTCGTGAGCTGCTTCGCTTGTGGTGGACGGAAGACACCGCGTTTGTATTTTTGTCTTCCTCTGTTCCCTTTTCTTTGCTTTGTTTGATTTCTTTGACGATGGGCGATTGCGGATTGATTTTGAGGCCAACGATGCAAGTTTTCCACACTCTTTGTTCGTATTTGTGCTTTATTATATTTTCTTTCTTTTCTTTTTATCCAGATCCACTTGCTTTTTGCTGCTTATGATTTCGTTGCCCGGGGATGCTTGTATCAGAAATGTGGTTGCAATATTCACATCAAGAAAACTTATTTGTGTAAGCTTACTGCTCAGGTCGTCATTCTTGACACCATTGATGCACAGGAGGACAGGATACTGATATTGCTGTGCGCATTACATGCTGAGTAAAAATAGTGGAGTAGTGCTACCTTCATCGTTCAGTGGCTTTTGTATGAATTTGTCACTGAATAATATGTGGCAATTATGCAGCTTCTGTTTTTTACATTCATTTCTGAGAGTATAATTGATTGCTAACCTCATTGTTTGCCTAGTCTTGGAATGTGGTCACAATAGCTTCTGATTCATTTTTTTATTGATTATTGTTTCAGTATTTTAACAAATACGATTGCAAGCTGCATATTTGTGGTGGGGATATCCTATCGAAGATCGTTGAAATTTTGTTCAGACTATGAAAGACAGTAGTGCCAACCCCCATCCCTCAACATAACCCATGTGACTAAGGTAAGTAACTTGTATGGACAATGGATATGCAAATGTGAGCTGAAGACTTTGACATTCGTAGGGCAGTCCTTCAACATAAAATATGCAGTTTAACTGATCTACGTTTTTTTGTTGAAAAGCTATTATCTGAGAAAGACAGAAGGTTTGCTTTCCCAGCTACATGTATTGCGGAGTTTGAAAATTTTGATTCTATGTTAGGTTCATGGAACTAGAAGTATCATTTAGTTTGATTACATATGTAGAAGATCATTATATTTAATCAAGGACCCAGACTGTTTACCCTCTTTGGTTAATTCCTGCATACTTACTCTTGAGGAGTTGATTTTAGTTTTGCATATTATGATGCTCACTAATTTTAATAATTAGTTATTATGTCACACCTGTCATAAGAAAACATTCTGAGGAGTTTAATGGAGCCCTCAGTTTCATCTTTTTTCATACATGGAGAATTAGGCCTGGATCATGGTTTTGCTTATGCTTTGCTATATGAAACAGTATTGTTGTGGCCTTGTGGGCTTGTTAAATGGCTTCTTCATTGCTATAATTCCGTGGTCAGAGAATTGCCATTGGCCCAGCTGCAGAGACTGCAGCAGTTGATTAACTTCCTTCGCCTTGAATCACCAAAATCCCATAAAGACAAATTCATTACCTTCTCTGTCAGGAATCTGCATGCCTTTCTCATCCTACAAATCATACCACCTGCCAAAAAGGGGTGGATTGATTTCCATTACCGCACCAATATGAACTTTTTTTAAAACAAAACAAAAAAAATAGATCACCCAAACTAGTCAAATTTCTTCGAAAGTAAGTTTTTTAAATAATTAAAATGGTAAACATATATACAGTTAAATTTATTTTCAGCTAAATAAGCCAGTTAAGTTTCCTTCTCACTCTCATGTAATTGTTAGAGTTAAAAAAAGTTCAAAATAGTTATTATTGTGAAAACAAAATTAGCAGCACTCTGTTTTAATTACTGTAAATATTTAATAATAATAATAATAACAATAATTCATGGCACCGAAATGAATGAACTGAAATTAAACGACACATTTACTTTAATTATTATCTCTTAATTTTATATTTTAAATTGCTCTGTATAGATCGCACTCAAACTAATAATTAGATAACACCGCAAAAATAGAGATGGGGATGAGACGAAGACAAATCAAAATAATAAATACACAAAAAGAGTAAAAAGACTCGTTCAAATAAAAAACCCGTGTGCTAAAAAAAGTTTTTTTTTTTGGTTCCATTAATTAATCGAAAAGGGGAAAAAGTTTTTGTCTCGTCATCAATGAGTGCACTCGTCATGCAAATTTGTCACCCGCACGTGCGTCTCGTTTCCTCATCAGCTGATTCATTGGTTAATTAATTACCGGTTAATTCGATCACTCTTGGCGTGGTACATCAATTTGGGTACGGATCTTAAGTGCAGCAAAGAAAAAACTTAACTAATTATACCTGTTTAATAGAATCAACTAATTTTATCTTTCAAATTTTTGTAGATTTTAATCAATAATACCCTCAGCTCAGCTAACAAACACTCACTTATTTCTCAATTAATTATATATAAATCAATCCCCCCATCCAGTATTCCATAAAAGAAAAAAAAAAACTCATTATGCAAATTGAGCTTGATTAGCTGTAGCTCTCTACCTTCACACACACAAAAAAAAAAAACTGAGCTTGCTCATTGCAGAAGGAATTTATTTATGGAGATGTTTGGCTTTTCTCCAAGCTAATAATTAGCATTTGTAGAAGGTCATCACCATTTTGAGCCTACATGTTTTAGTAAAATGTAAATGCCCTAAACAAGGCCATGGCTGGCTGTCATTCATTTAATATTATCTCTACCCATTAGACCCCCCTTTTTTCCTACATAAAATTAATTATTAATAATAACCTGAATATAATAAAGTTATTTTTTAATAAAATAAAAAAATATAGGGATTGAATGGTTCAATAAATTTTTTTATTATCAATTTTAAAGTTTTTATTTTTATTTTTTAAGAGAGGAAAAAAAGAAAAAGGGAGGAGTGCAAAATATAAGGAGAGAGATTACGTTTACTTATTACAATCCTCTCTTAAATGGCAACTTAAACCCTCCAAATCCCTTTCGGGATCGCCTTCCCCCTTAACCGACGGTCTCGATGTCCGCCCGCGCATCCGACGGCCCTGATTCCTCCCCCGCGAACCCCAACACGGCACTCGTAGTATAACGCATGCCAAGCACTCAGCGATTCGCGCGGGCGCAGATTTATTGTTGTGAGTGAAGAATTCGACCTCCTCCTCCTCCATTACTGCCATTATCTCCACCACTTCCTCCTCCTCCTCCTCCTCCTCCTCCGTCGTCCGCTGCTGCTGCTGCTGCTTCCTTCTCCTCTTGACAGCCACTGGGCTCCAGCTCGGGTTTCCTTCCTTAACGAAACACCGGCCGCCTCCGCGCTTAGGAGGAACGAGAGCCGAGCGCCAGCTGCGGACGTCTCTCCAGCTCTATCCACCACCAGGTCCGTTCGTTCTATCCCCTCGCTCGGTCTCTCTCCGCTCCTCCTCAATCTAAAAATCGAGTCTTTTTTTTCTTTTTGCCCGAAAACCTCGCCCTTCGATTCGGTCCACGAAAAAGTCGGTTCCTTCTCAGCTCCGCTGAGCTCCGCCGCCGTTTTTGCCCGCTCGGTTGTGGGTTTCGGGCCGTCGGATCGGGGGCGACGGATGCTGTCTGAAAGGTGGCTCCTTTATCCCTATTTCAGCTGGAAATTGCGCCGTCCTCAGCTGGGGCGCCTGCTGGGCTTTTCTTTCTTCTTTGTTTTTTCTTTTCTTTCTGCGAGTCGAGTCGTCGTCGATGGATGGAAATAGGGTTTCCTTGATAACTGAAAGGGGGGGAGTTTTCTTTGACGTAGTTATTGTGTTTTGATATCCTCTTTCTTGGATCTTGCGATGAGAAGTTTGGTTTCGGATTTCTTGCGTGGGGGTTTGGGTGTTCGAAACCGATAGATTTGGAAGAGGCAGCTTCTTCTTCTCTCAAAGCTGGAGTGAGTTGTTTCTTCCACAAGCTCAATCCTTTCAGTGTTCTTATTTTTCGGTTCACGACATGTTTTTACAGTTCTTGGAACCTCTCTGATCAAATTCTTGATCAGGTGCAGAAACTCCTCAATCGATCCCATGGAAGGAGGAAGCCATTACGGGACTAGTGACGGCGGCGCTGCACTTTCGGGAGGAGGAGGAGGAGGAGGAGCAGGAGGCGAGCAATCCTCCGTCCTTCGAATCCGAATCAGGTGCAATCCCAAGGCTGCAGATCACAAGCCTCGAGAGATTGTGTCTGCTGATTCCGAGGCCTCGAGAAGGGCATCCGATGAAGGTTTGGGAGTTCACGAATCCGCCTGCGGCGGCGGCGGCGATGAGGAGGTCCTCGCCAACGATCCAGACACCACTTTCGGATCCGTACTGAATCGCCGTGCTTACGAGGAGGCCGGATCTGTGATGCCAAAAGCTGAAAACGCCACCGCCGATCGCGTCGCCAACGTCGGCCCCGGCGGCGGCTCCAAACGCAAGCATGCGAGCAAGGGCCCTGAGATTCCAACATGCCCCGAGTGCGGGAAGACCTTCCGGTCCGACAAATCACTGTTCGGCCACCTGCGGTGCCACCCGGAGAGAGAATACAGAGGAGTGAATCCGCCGGCCAACGCAAGGAAGAGCCTGCAATCGAGTGCACCACCCCGTGTGGAGAAGTGGCCGCCGGCAAAAGAAGCTCCAAAAGCGGCCACCGCCACTGCAGCAACCAATGATGATGATGAAGATCCCGAGAGCACTGCTGCTTTCATTCTGATTCATCTGTCTGATGCACAGCACTGGGATGATCCGAAGACTGCTGCTAGCGCCGACCAGGAAGAACCTGCTGCTGATACCAAACAGGTGGTGCGTATTTACTGTGATCGCATCGATTCCCTTGGCTGGAGTAAAACGAACAATGCCGGTGATGACCCAACATCGAGCAGCTGCAAGAAAACCAAGAAGAGGAAGCTGAAAGAGCTGGAGTTGGTGAATGACTCAAACTCATCGTCTTCTTACGGCGGCAGCAGCCGTAGATCATATCAGTGCAGCATCTGCCTGAAGGCCTTCTCTTCTCACCAGGCACTCGGAGGCCACATAGCCAGCCACAACAAGCAGAGGTGCAACCTCAAAGAGGTCACAGTCGCGGCCATGACTGCAGGCGAAAATGAAGGTGCCAAGCTCCTCAGCAAGCAGCACGGTCAGGAGCTGCCCCATACAAGCACAGCTGAAGTCATCAAGGTTGTAACCTCAGAACACAGGTGCACCAGCTGCAATCAGACGTTCCAAAGTGGGCAAGCTCTGGGGGGACACAAGAGGAGGCACTTCAATGAGCTGCATCAAGCTCCGTCGTCCTCTTCAGCAGAGAACAGATCAGCTCCGTCAACTTCACCACTGGAGTCATCTGAAAGTGAGAAGCTGGGGGGAGCAAACGCTGAGCTGCTCCACTCATCTGAGAGTGACAAGGGACAAAATCGCTGTCCCTTCAAGTTCGATCTGAACGAGGTTCCCGAGAACTAGCTAGCTAGTGATCTGCAACTACTCATTCAGTCAATCCTGAGGGTTTTTACTACTACAAAAAAATTACATCTGAAAAGCTTTCTGTTCTGTGTACTGTAAATGCAGCTAGCTAAAAATTTCGACTTGTTCAGATGATCAATTGGGCGTTTGATTTGGCTGGCAGGATTTATTGATATAAAAATTTGCGTTTAAGAAGTTGTTTTCAGCGTGTGGTGATCAAACTGATTCTGCTGGAGAGTTTTGCTTGCTATATATTTGTCCGTCGACTTTTTCAGTCAATGACTTATTCTTGTTTGTTTCGTCAAACTGATAAATACCGTCTTGATGAGATCAGAAGAAACTTGAGGGGTGGAAACAAGGCAATAGTTGTAGTATGAACTTAAGCTGTTGACATTGCTGGTTTGTCTGTGAGCTGTCTGCATGCATTGTTCCTTCTTATTTGATACTCAAATAATGAAATCTATATAGGGAGGGAGGTGCTTTGAAGATGAACTGAGGGCATGCATTTGAAGAATTCTCTCTATTTCGTGTGTCAAAGCATATCCATCAGCTAGAAATTAGCAATTTGGGAGTTATGCATCAATTTATTGACCTAATTTTGGAAAGAACAAACACAGCAACAAGCCTTTTTTAAAATTTAAAAGTAGTAATAAATTATAGCCTTCCTTCTAAAACAAAGATTATTTTTAGAATTCAATGTATAGTTTAAATATGATATGAATTTTAGCTCTTATCATAATATTTCATAGCCTGAGCTCTTAATATAGACAGTAGTAACGTAAGCTACATTGTATTTAGTTAGCGTATCTAAATCAGAGTTAGCGTACTAACTTTTTCTAAATAAGAATCTGTAACGACAAAAATAATCTAAATCAGAATCCATAAAATTAAAGCAGGGTATATAGAAATAAAGAATACCCCCCAAATAAACAATAGAAGAGAGAGGGGTGTAAATTAGCTCAGCTAGTAAGAACATCTCTACTTGTTATAGAGGTCTTTCGGTTAAAAGAAACTTTTTACCTCTTATCACTTGCCTTCCTTTGCATACACTTTAAAAGGGGAGAAAAAGTCCAATTACTTTCTTTTTTAATCAATAGCAGAACAGAACTTTTAAGGGAATAATTTGGACAATGGACTTAAGGTTAGTGAATGAGAGAAAAACAAAAACAAATTATTTAAAGTCAAGTCTTGGGAGACATCGTTTCAAAAAAAAAAAGGGGTCTTGGGATACATCACCTTCACATGGAGGACATGCCCTCTCTCTCTCTCTCATCCCACGTAGAAGCAGCAGCCAGGAAGAAGTAAACGAAGGAAGAGGAGGACGCTTCCTCCCTGCATGCATGCATGCATGCATACCTATAATTTAATTCAATTTGGGTTGTTGCTCATTAATCCAAATTCATGCTTCCGCTTTTGTTGGCAAGTGGGTTCGTTGTTCCTGCTAAACATCAATTTATATTTACAACCGGCCACAGTTTTTTTTTCCTTTTTTAACTCTTTGTCTGAGTTCCTTGTCTCACTCTTTCTCTTCCCACTGCTCTCTTTCTCTCTCTCTCTTTCTTCCCTTATCATTTAATGCTGCAGTTTGTCTTCATATTCCACTTGTTCTCTACTGTCTTTTGCATTTTACATTTTGGGACTCATAATTCTGAAAGAATCATAGGGGTTAAATTTATTTCAATTTTTTTTATCTATTTAGTTCAAGTTGACCATTTTTTGTTGTTTCCTACCTGGAGGATTTAAGACAGAGTTCATATTACAGGTTAGTAGATATAAAGGTAATGTGTTAGTCTCATTGATACATTCAACACTCATCTGAATCTTAACTTATACTCTAACAATAAATTAGGTTTTATAATTAGATAAAGCTAAAGTGGATACTCTTTTAACATATGTTTTATAAAATTAGTATATACATCATGCAATTTATCTTAATTTTTAAAAATGGATAATTAAATTTATGCTCTTTGAGAAAGAAAAAAGCTCCTAAATTGTATGATTATCTATTCGATATCCATATGTTATAATAAAATTAAGATAAAAACTCTTTCAACAATAAATGAATAACTAGATTGCGACAGAAACTTTTATGATAAAATTAGGATATAAGTTTTTAAAAAATAATTATAGGCCTTAAATTTCTAATCATGTACCATCTAAAATATTGACTGAGCATAAGATTTGAATTTTGACTTCTTGAATAATTTTTGTTCTCAAGTCTAATCAAATATTTGACGAAACACCAACAAGAGAATAATTCGTATGTAAAGAAAACAATAATAGCCGTTTCAGGGAAGGAATTTTCACAGCAGCAAGAAGACAAAATTAAAAGTTAAAACTTGGCATAAATAAGCACTAAATTTTTTCTTCCTTTTTTCTTTTTCTTCTTTATTTTAATGTCCAAAGGAGGAGCTTATAATCAGACATTAATTGTCAGAAGAACTACTACCGGCTGGTAAACTTCTAAACTGATTTTTTTTTTCACTTTACAAACATTTTATCATAAAAGTCAGAACATTAAAAACAACTAAATTAACATACAGTACCTCTAAAAAAAAATAAACCTCATTCATCTCTTTAATCATAACTATGTCACTTTGCTGATGTATCAAAGGAACCCGCAAAGATAACTCTAACCTCCACAGTTGGGGTCATCATCATCAGTGCAAGGTCCTGGAGTAGTAGTAGATCAAAGGCCCCCTTTGACCTGCCGGAGACTGGAACATGCCGGGGGTCGGCAGAAAAGAACCGTGCCCTTCCAACATGATCCCTTGATTCACAAAGCTGGTGCTGTTGAAGCTCGAGTAGACATTGGGAAGCAGCGGCCGCAGGTAACCTCGAGCTTGGTGCTGCTGATATGGATAGCATGAGAACGGTCTGTGAGTCAACGGCTGGCTTAGAGCTGGAGCTGCCGGGCGGCCTCTTCGATTGATCTCGCGCTCGTGTGCGTCGTCGATCACAACCACCTCATCCATTGCGTGTTGAGAAGAATTAGGCCTTCTCTGTGGCTTTCTCTGCTGGTCTTGTTTGCTGATACAGCCGTTCTGTGATGAAGAAGCCCAGGCGAATCCGCCCAGCGGAAATGCGGGCGGGAATGCCGGAGGAGACCAGAAAGCTTCCTGCTTCAGTTGACTATTGGTGAAATCGTATCCATAGCTGGAGAAGTTCGACTGTCGGGTGGGATCCGACGGGCTGGGCTGCAGTTTCACGAGCTCTTCGTTGTTCATCACCGTTAGGTTTTTGCCCATCAACCTCAGAACGGGACTGGGCACAGATTGACTCTGCGATTGAGGTGATGGACTGGGCGAGCATGCATTGCTGCAATTTGGAACTGTGACAGTCAAATCGAGCGAACTCTTCGCGGGATTTAGCTGATCGTTAAGTGGTCGAGTGTTGGAGTTCCTCGTTGCGTTACTTCTGTTGCCTCTGTAGGCGCTGAATGAGGAGGAGCTTCTGGGTCGAATGGACAAGTTCAGTGGATGCTTTGGTTTGGAAGTCTTGCCGGTTTGCCCCAACAGATCAGATTCTTTGCTGGGATTAATTTCTCTACAAGAGCAGCAGCTGTCGTTTGGTTCTTGCCTCGTATTCTCCAAGCTTCTAGCTTGAGTTGCTCCTTCTGAGGATGGATTTGTCAAATGCAGGTTACCTTGGGCAGTTGCAGATGGGGTTGATTGTAAAGAGACGGATGCAGCTGAGACGGGAGATCCGGATGCTTCGACTTTGTTAGACAAATTCTTGGCATTACTTCCCGTTCTTCCAATGGAGTTCGTTATCGGGGTCTTTTCAGGTGCATCATCATGGCTTGTCAAACAACCATTAGATTCATTATTTGAATACGTATCCCCTGCCACCTGAATGTCCAAGCTACCGATATCAATAGGTGGTGCATCAGCAGAAAACTTTTGTTGCTCCTCAAGTGCTTGCTTCAATTGTTCGGGATGGGCTTCGTTGAAATGGATACTTGCAGGAAGTCTAATCTTTTCTGAGATTGTAGATGCAACAGCAATACGATCATGAACAAACTCTGGAGAAGTTTCAGTCTCATAATCTCCAGAGCTCGATATCTGAATTTGCATGCGTGAAGTTTCAGTTACTGCACCACGGTGTTGAGCTTCAGAACTTGGATTTTCCAACATGTTCTTTGAATATTCAGCGATATTAATTCTTCTTGGCGATACTTCGTTCATGACCTCTCCTTCTCCAAGCATTGTAGCCTTCTTATTTTCGACTGTTCTGAGGATGCAAGCGTTATCAGTAGGACCACATCGTGGGACTCCTCCTTTCTGAACTCTCCTCAAAGCAGTTCTATTCTTACGGAACTTCTTTGAGATGAATGGTTTTCCGATCGCCCCAGCTTTGCTTGCTTCCAAACCGAATGGCCTCCTAACCATGACATCCTTCTTCGAAACGTGCTTCCTTCGGTCCTCCAGTGTCCAACAGTAGCAATTTGCAAGAGTCATCTTCTTATCAGAACTACAATCAAACTGTTTCTGAATAGCCATGCGAGTCTCCTTTGTTTTCGCAACAGATGAACATGTGATGCTGCCCGACGATCTTGATAACCTCAAGACAAGGCCGTTTACTGAACAAATTCCTTCAGAAGATGATCTAGAACTTGGGGAAGGCACCTCCTCTGACTCCCTCTTTCTTTCATCCGTGTTCTTGACTCCATCATGCAGGAAATTAACTCCATTTGTCTTTGAAGAACAAGTCAAGTCTCCAGATGATCTAGAGAATTTCTTGAGCTGTGTTCTAACATCAGTACGGTTACCCGAGTCTGGTTGGAGATTCGTGTTTCCAGCATTAAGTGTCATGTCCTCTGAGGTACCACAATTGCCTTTCTTTGTCAATTTTTGCGGTTTATCGGAACGCCTAGAACAAGCCCACTGTTTCACAATTGCAGATGAAATGATCTTCTCTTGCTCTCCTGAATTTGATACGCGTGACACAAATTTGTCGTCCTTCTGATGACTCTCTGAATCCGAATCTTCACCATCCACAGCTTGGATCTGCTATCATAATGTAGAAAGTTAGATAAATACGATATCATATCGTACATGAAACAAACATCTAGTGAGTTGCAAGAGCTTCTCACAGATTAACCTGAAATGCGAACTGTGTTCACAAACAAATTAACCACACAAAGAATACCTGTGACTTCATCATATTGAATGACACCAGCTGCTCCCACTCTGCCTCCAGTTTCATCTTCTTCAAATATTTTGGAGCAAAATGTTTTTTATTGCTTGTCTTTGCTTCATTTGCATGTTTCCTCAGCATTAGATTCTCCCTCAAAAGCTCCCGGTCATCGAATTTAGATAAAATCCTGAGTTTTACACCATGCGAATCAACATAAACCATTCCATTTCCATCATGTGAAGAACTTTTGGTATGTCCAGCCGACACATTAGTTGGTGCTACCAACATTGCCAACTCCGAAGCCCTGTTTGTTCCATTCCTCTTATCCAGGTCCTCAAGAGTGCAGCGGGGAGCTGAGGCATAGATGTCCACCATCAACCTCTTCTTTCTCGGCTTAACTTTGTGCTTTGGGGCATCGCTGGGCACCTCCTTGGAGTCGGATGCCATTAAGAGGCATTGATCTATGTGAGCATTCAAAGTGGTGTTTGAGGTGAACGAAAATGTTCTACAGACAGGGCAAACCTTTGAAACCATAGGATCCAATTGCATAATGCTAGAATTATGTACAAGATCTTCTTCAATTTGGTTGGACTCTGAGATGGCACCCAATTTAACTACCAGCCTTTTCTTATTCTCTACCCTTTCGATACCGCAGCTAGGATCAGAAGAACTTGTATCTACCTGACTTGTGATCTTCTCAGCTTGTGGATGTGCGCCAGAAGTTGACGTAACTCCAGAACTATCATGGTTCAACTCATCCGCAAGTAATCCTTGACAAAGTGCAGATTTCCTATCCCTTTGCGATGGATATCCCGATCGACCCAGAGAGTCTAAAGCAGGTTCTTCCGGTGTGAAGCAGTCCTTTTGGTCAATAGCCAGTTTTGCGTCAGCAGGATCAGTATCAGAGACAGTAGGAACTTCTGAATAGGCAACAGGCTGCGTATGCTTGGTTACCCTGTTGATGCTCTTGGCTTTCACCAGATCAGGTTGTTCAAAATTTGGCAGCAAATTTCTGACGCCATGATCCAGGCATAACTGCAAGAACTGTGGAGCAAATGGCCAAGAAGCTTCGACCCCTTTTCTCCGCGATGCAAAAACATAATCCCTGAGGAGATATTTTTTAGATTGTCATGACTGATGCAATCAGAGGATGGCATACATGCGAACCAAAAACGATTGGATTGCTCAACTACATTTAGTTCTTTCTCTGAGGATGAACTGTGAAAGTTTGGCTCATTGCTCATGTTAGTGCAGAATTGGTGTTCTTGGAAGGCTTCTCACATGATTCGTCTTTTGTTATCTGTATCCTAGGCCTATCTATACTTGGTATTCTAGTTCTATGTGATGCTTTTGTTTGGATTGGCTTCCCCAAGGATTTCATCTTGATGTCACTTCCACTTACTATGTAAATGAAATAGAGAAAAGAGATAAAAGAAAAGGATTCTTCTTAGGATCAAATAAATTTCATAGGCAAATACTTTTAGAGGCGGAGGTCTCAAAGGCAAACAATTTTCGTAGTCCAAATCCAAAAAGGCCAACATTTTCTACATCAGAAAACATAGCTGGTTAGGCCTTGTAAATAAAACCATATTATGAATGAAGATTCTGCTTAAAACTCATTTAGGAATTCTGGAATCCACAAAATAAATCCGATTCTTCATGCTGATAGAGATGTCCAAGAACATAAGGGGAACAGAATGAGAAAGCAGAACAAACTACATCTCAACAGTAAGCACGTTGAAAAAAGAAACCCATCTTCAAAATCCAATAAAAAAAATTTCAATTGAACAGGAGAAAAAAAGGCATGAAAAGACCCGTGCTGAATGGTTTGTTCATACCCAAGATTAACACAAGGGAGGCACTGGTACCTTATGGAGAAACTAGGAGTTGCCTTCTCTGCAAGGGTCACTGAATCTTCCTCTTGGGAGGCAAGGATCTTAGGAAGCTTGGAGGAACATGAAGAGCCTTGAGGGGTTTCAGCGGATAACATCTGAAGAAGCCCCTCTCAAATTTCTCTAGATCTTCCAGCAGCAGCACTCCACCTAAAGATTTGATCTCTTTGGCCTCCAGCATAACAAGGGACTCCCCATGAGCACGAACACCCTCCAGAGGACAAGGGAGGCACCAGTCCACACACCTCCTCTCCTCACCCGATTTGATGCCTGCAAAATGGTAGGAATAGGGCATCAAAAGCTTGAAACTGGGGCATAGAAGACATGTACGCGTAGTAGGAGACGGAGACAAACTAGGGCATTATTTCATGTAGACACAGACCAGATTCATGGGCCTCAAACCGATGAAAGCTAAGAACAGGCTGCATCGAGGCCTCGAGAAAGGAAAGGTTAGGTGATGGTTGAGGCTTACGTAAGTATCATTTTATGTGCCCAAAAGCAGTAATCAAGAGAGGAAGAAGGAGGAAGAAAAGAGATCTTTCATCCAACACCCAGCACATGAAATCATGAGGCGCAAGACTGCAACTCATTCATGATCAACAACGCAAGAGAAACTTCACGTGAGAACGAGGAAAGAGATCACTGTTGAAGAGTTTGCAAAGCAAGCTCAGCGGGAGTTCACAGAGAAGGGGATCAGCATGAAATCTCGCAGATCAGACACCCAATGAAGAAGAAATTGTTAACAAATTAACCTGTAAAAGAATGACTTTTGACTGCAAAAAAGAAAGAAACCCAAACCTAGATTGCGTTGCTCTTCCATTAGGTGAACGTACCAGAAACTCTACACAGCGTAAAAAACCAAGATCCAAACTGAACTGAGAGATGAAAGAGAAGAAGGAGAGAGAGAGGAAAAAGGTTTTCTTTTCAGTTTTTTCCAGTCAAAAGAGCACAACAAAACCCCCCCAAAAGGAAAATTTTTACAACCAGTTGCTCAGAGGAAACCCCAAGCAGAAACCCACGGGGTAAAGAGCAGGACCAAAAGCTCCATAAATCCACAGCTCAACCTCCCTCCCTCAAGCGGTCAAGCCATGCCTTTGCAAGATTGCAAGAGTTGATTAAACAAAACCAGATCTTCTAGGAAGAGAAAAGAGAGACAGCAGTGAATGAGAGAGAGAAAGACCTTTCCTTGCTCTCTTCTTCTTCTTCTGCGTAAATCAAACAATTAACAGATGGGAGAAGAGAGAAGAAACCTAAGAAAAGAGAGAGAAAAAGAAAAAAAAAAACCAGATAACCCCCACTCACACATCCAACAAGGCCCAAAGCATCAGGTTCTCCACCAAAGCAGACATGTACAAGAACAGCAACTCCATGAAAAAGAGAGAGAGAAGCCAAGTAAAGGAAGGTGCCCTCGAAGAGCTGTCATATCCTATACCGACTCTCCAATCCTCTATGTTCTCTCTCCTCCATTAAGTTCGCCAGTATGAGAGAATTAATTGAAGAACCCTCCTTTGTAACCTCCACAGTTCTGGGTATGCTTCGATTTCAAATTGTCTTGGCTTTTTTCTTGAATCATGGGTTGCATGCATGCTCTCTGAGCCACGGAGGCCTACTTTTGAACAGTATAAGAATAAATTACTCAACTTTGCAGCTTCAAAACTAATCACGATGGAGTTACACAGTGATTACTTGATGGATTACTGCTACAATAACAAAAGGACTTGGTCAAAGGCACAACTTTCTTAGCAGATCCAACATCCTTGCTGATTGTGTATACACTTTGGAGAGAGACGGGATTTGGGGGTTCGGATGAAGTAAATGAGAAGGAAAATTAATAAGGAGGGAGGAAAGGAGATTGTGGTATTCCGCAAGGCACATGCACTGCCCTGTTCAGAACAAAATGGCGACAAACAAACTTTATGGCTTTTTTCCATTCAAGATGAAGAGGAATCGGGCAACTTTAGATATGCGTCGTAAAAAGTCGGAAGATGCCAATTCTAATAATTGTTGAGCTCAGTTTTGCCTCCTTCGCATCACAAGTTTTGATCATTTTGCTTCGTTTTGGTGTGCAGATTTTAAAGGGAAAAAAAAAACTGCCCGCTTAGCTCTCGCTAATCTTATTCCAACCTCTTTTCATGAGGAGAATCAAGTGCTTTTTGCGGCAAAAAAAAGGACTAATGGATTTGATTCCTTCTACCTTTATATTGAGTAATACTAATTAGATAAATCAGACTTGGTAGAAACATAAAACATAACTTGGAGTACATATTTGTATAACCTTCTTCTTTCTTCTGTGGCCTACATCATGGGGTTGAAAAAATTGAAAGGGAGAGATGCCACCTTTATCTCTAGTGGGACCCCAAGATTGTAGGATTTCTTCATCCCTACTAACTTTTTAACTCTTATGCATTTGCACATCCAAAGTACCCCTTCCTTTCCAAAAGATGAAAAGAAAGTCCATATCCCTACTCACTCCGAGGCCCTCTTATGTAAAGGTAGTAATTCTGATACTAACAATAACTTCTTATCGTGATCAATCTGATAAAAACTGGTCTGTGTTTGATAACTTGTATGAGATTGTACTATTTACTTATATCTTCCTAGAGAAGTATTTTTCAGCAGCAGTGGATTCCATTGAACAAACTTAGCACATACACGGACAACCATTCCATAGAAGTGCTCCGTGAGTTCTTACCATCTCTACGCTTATGCCCCGGCAGCATCTGCAAGGGAGCGAGCGGAGTGAATTATGCGTCCTTAATTTTCCTAGGACGAGTAGTTGGGAGGGAAAACGCTGACGCTGCTCCGGTGACTTTTAAAAGAAAAGGGGGCATTAAATTAGGGTTTCCTTGGATGGGGGCGAGTGAGGACGACGGACGAATCGAGCATGCGAACGTGCGATCCACGCAACGGGGGGAGACGAGACGACAACATCTCCGGGCTCACCAAATTATAATTTTTAATCAGGACCTTTAAATCGCCGCATTGACTTAGCTGCCCTGCCCGCCAGATTAATTGATTAAATTGGAGCACCGCTCACGTTTGTTTCCTTCCTTCCTCCCCTCGCCGGCCCCCCAATCGGATCGAATTAGGTGGTTCCTCCACCCGTGTCCGCTGGCCAATTGCGAGATTGGGCTCGTACGTCGCTCTGGCTCAGACGAGACCACTTGCGGTCCACGTTTTTGTTGATCAACGTTTTAAATCACATCGACAATATTTATTTTTTTCATAATAATAATACTATTAATAAACAGGACCAATTATTTAAATATTAAAATAATTATATTTGCATTTTTTTAATAATATTAATATCATACCATTATATTTTTTTTTTAATTTTACTTACAATATAATAAATTTTTAACAATATTTAATGACTCGTTTATAGCACAATACTTAAAGTCAGATAAGACTTAAAAATATTAACACTAAAATAAGAGGTCTTAGATAGTGTATTCATTATAGAAAAGGTTAGAAAGTTTAAAATATAATTATAATACAAGAGTTATTTATATTATTATTTTAGCCTCCGTAATTCCCTCTCGTGCATTCCAAATAATATTTTATATAGCATTAAATATTATTTTAAAATATCATTGAGGTTCTTAGTATTTTAAATTTTAGAAATCATTCAGAATATAATTAAATAATGATACATTAATTGTAAATAAAAATATTATTATATAGGTAAAATGAATAATTAAATATTATAAATATAGAGGTAGAGGCAGAGCCTGTTGAAATTTAATTAAATGATAGAAAGAGGTACAAATATAATTATCCCTAAAGCAAACGTTGCACTCAGCAGCAGCAGCACAAGCACAGGCATTGGACTTGGATCGATATGGAGTCTGGTTCAATGACGATAAGTAGGCCCAGATCAGATCAGATCAACTCAACTCAACGTGCAAAAGATGGGCTCCTCTTCTTCCAGAGAAACTAATAAAATAAAACATTATATGTTGAAGCATCAATATAATAATGACATGCAATAGTGATGATAATAATAATCTGCCAAGCTCAGCTTCCTTCACCCGGCAGGAACCCAATTCTTCTACTGCGCTTGTTCGATGATCACATCAGAAATATACACAATTAATCGATCAATAATGCAGCACTTCAACCACGCAAACCTCCGTAACCTTAATTTGTAGTGTATATATGTGGTGGATCCACACGCCACTGTGGGCCTCCGCCGCCTCTTCAGCCACAGCCGCCGGCCGCGAATCCGATCCTTGACCGCCCGACGTCGTACACCACGCTGAAGGTCTGCTGCTGCTTGTTGCCGATGATGGCCACATCGCCGGCCGGCGCGAACGCTAGGCACGTCGTTGAGTCGTCCACGTCGATCATCACGTTCTTCGCCTTCAGCTTCAGCGCCGCCCCGCCCTCGAACACCATCTCCACCGCCGGCACCGCCATCGCCCCCAGGCTCCCCTCGAAGCACGTGTCCAGGATCGAGTAGGCCGGCGCCCGCCGGTGGTTCCGCAGCGCCGCCGCCACGGCGTCGCTCAGCGCGTCGTACACGCCGGACGGCAGCCGCGTGATGACGGTCCCGGAGTCGATGATCGTCGGCGTGCCGGCGTAGGCGGACGTGGGCACCGGGAGGCCGCGCCCGGCGACGGTGATGCCGGTGAGGCGGACGAAGTAGAGGGCGCTGTCGAGGGAGCTGGAGACCATCGGGGTGAAGGCGAAGCTGGCGGGGTTGTAGGAACCGATGGAGAGGAAGCCGGAGGAGGATGTGGTGGGGAGGCAGTAGGTGAAGGAGTTACCGGCGATGGGGGCGTATTGGGAGAGGAGGGAGAGGCGGTTGCGGTCCAGGCCAAGGAGGCCGGCGGAGCGGCCGAAGAGGCCCTCGTTATCCTGGCCGCAGCCGTAGACGAAGTTGGGCAGCTGCCGCCCGCCGCCGAGGGAGAGGGTGTCTTTGGCGAGGTAGCCGACGGAGTAGGAGCTGTCGCCGTAGGTGGCCTCGTAGATGCAGACGCTGGAGAGGGAGCAGGCGGAGGGGTTGAGGGTGGCGGCCTCGAGGTCGTCGCACTCACGGGCAGAGCAGGGGACGGAGCGGTATGTGGCGGAGCCGGAGGGATCGAAGACGGAGCCGACCTGGGAGTGGCAGTAGACGCGGCAGGGGGAGCACTGGAGCCAGGAGAGGGAGGAGCCGGTGTCGACGACGACGGCGTAGGACTTGGGCGGCGTGCCGAGGCCTACGCGGGCGACGTAGTTGCCGACGCCGAGGGAGGTCCCCGGGGAGAGGGGGACGGAGACGGCGGAGGGGCGGAGGAGGGGGGAGGCAGCCCGGTGGGTGGTTCTGGCGAGGCAGGAGGAGAGGTAGGATACGCGGGCATCATCGTGGGAGAAGATGGCGGAGAAGGAGAGCGGGGCGGGGAAGGGGGCCGGCGAGCAGGGGCTCCGGGGATGGTGGAGGGTGAGGTGGACGGCGCCGGAGCTGTTGAGCTTGCGGAGATCCTCTGTTGCACGAGAAAAAGACAAGAGAAGGTTAAAAATTAAGATAATTTTAGATTCCAGAAAAATAACAGATATCATCAAGATTCTACCGGGAATCTTAATTATAATCATACTGTTTATTTTTTTAAATTATACAGGATTTTATTAAAATTTATCCACTAATCTAAAATTCATTCTAAAATTTATAATACTACTTTTAATATATTTTTTAAAATAATTATAATAAAACATCATGTTGGTTAACATAAATATAACAAATTATCAAAAAAATTATATTATAAATTCAGAAATTTTATTTGTAATAGTATTGTGGTTAACATTATCACTTATTTATCCAATTAATTCTAATATAAGAGGAAAATTTCAATCTGATTAAAGTAATAAAATTAGATGATGTGTTCGAAGACTCATTGAATAAAGATTATAATCTAAGTATTATACAAATTTAAAACATAATATATATATTTAAAAACAATTAAAACAATTATTGATTTTTTTATAGAAAACACTAGAAGGAGATTAAAACTATTATTGTTGTTATTATTATTAAAAATTTAGTAAGTTATTATATATATATTTTAAAAATGATCAAAACTATTTCTGTGCAGTGAACAGCAATATTTTGAGGAGTTGAGGCCCTTCTTTAATTAATGTTATGTTTGATGTGAGCTTCTACCTAAGTATCTAAAAAATAAAAATATTTTATATATATGTAAAAATGATCATCACCTTCTCCATCAACTCAATTATAATTTACAAAAATATAAGTTTTTTTCTTTAAACACAAAAGTAGTAACTTATGTATGAGATAAAAGGGAGGAAAGAACAAAAAAAATACCAATAAACTTGGAGGAACAGGAGCTGTGCTGGGAGACACCATCACCACCACCGCTGCTTAAGGAGGATGCCGCTGAGAGAAGAAGAAGGAAGAAGAAGCAGAGAGGGAACCCCATCTTTCTCTCTCCCCCCTTGCTGGGACTAAAAAAGGTGATCCATTTGCTTGGGTTTTATACAGATGAGGAAGTTGATGAAGGGCATGTGGTGTGGCAGCCCTACAAGTAGCTTTCTTCACTTGGGAAAAGATTGGTGGGTGTAACCTCTTCCCTCTTCTATATTTTAAAATTCTCAAGTAATAAACAAAAATATAAAGAGAAGGAAGTAGACAGCAGATAGACCACAGAAGAGATATGCTTGATGATAAATTCATATCTACTCAAACTCTCAGCAGACCAATTATTGGGGCACTTGTAGATAAATTTTTTTTTTGATAAGTTTTCCCATGCACTCCACATAGAGCAAAGGTATAGCAGATTTTATATATTTTTTTTCATAATAGCATAATGTGCTCATTAGCTTTTTTATTTATAATTTAAAAAATGCGTACAGTTGACTAAACTTAACTTGCGTGCACGTAATGGGTCTCTTTGCACGAGAGCGACATGGGTTGCTAGGAACCAAAATATAACTCGTTCTAATCAGTTAGTTAATTAACGAGCAACATAAGCACCGTGATATAACCATCTCGGTAAATTAGTTAGTTTAATCCATAGGTTTCGCTTAATCAATATACGTGAATTGAAGTTGCACCAACCATGTGACGTGTTTGGAATTAGCTGAAGGATTCCTCGGCCCATCACACATATTTATATACATAATGCGTGTAATTCTTAAGCACTTTACGATCAATCAATCAATCAATCAATCGCTTTGGCAGGAAAGGAACCTGCAATTCGTAATTACTGCTTTTTTGCGACGCTCTAATTTATAGTTCGCTGCATGATCACTGTCAGGCGATGACAGCGCGACGGGAAATTAATGAAGCTGAAATGGATGCGGTACCGATCAAGAGCACGATTTAAGCTCATCATGTTATGAAAAAAAATAAAAGGATGCCGTCGTTCCCTCTGACTCGGCGGTCAAACAGTAGTAGAAATTATTCCTTGGACGGTTGAGACATCCCAAGTGTTGGAATCTCGATGGAGCCGGAGATGACCAACGGTGGAGGAATTAATTCGGGTAGCCATCGACGTGGTTGGCCGTTCGTCTGTTCCCGTCAAAATTAATCGACGGATACGGCTCTTTCACGATCCATCAACGATGATAATAATAAAAAAGATCGATCGAGTGGATGCGGATGCGGATGGATTAAATCTTTAACTAAGAAGAGGTTGGAAGTTAAAGATATTGGGTTGTTAATTCTGAGATGTGTTACGAAGAGGAAGGAAGAAGGAATCCAGTGGAATCTTGGTTGAAAAATATTGGTAGACTGCACTCGTCGCGGTCCCTCCCTCCGTCTTTAATTAGTGAGTTGTTGCCGGAGTTCCCTGTTTAAATGCTGCTGATTTGTCCCCATGGGGGTTCGCATTCCAAGAAAAAAGAGACGGTGGCGGATGATCAGGTCCAAATATTTACACGATAATTTAATTATACATATTTTTAATATATGTAATAATAATAATTTTATTTGGTCTGCGAAATTGACGTTTCAACTAATGATCATCTCATCTGACTATCCATCGCTTATCACCTCCTACTTTTACGTATATAATTCAAACGTTTTATTTTATAGTTATAAATCAAGCTTAATTAGTATTTCTTTGGTTGTACTTAGTCTTAGGTGAGAGGTCAGAGGAGTAGTATTTAATATTATTTAAGTTTTTTTAATACTTTTGTTATCTCTTATTTATACTCGATAATTATTGCATTTGGCCCAACAAAAATAACTAATTTATCAAACGTTTATTTTTGATGGCTCGATATTTAAGCCATGTTCCGTAAGCTCTGGCTGTACTGGGCTTGGGCTCTCTCTACACTAATTATTAATATTAAAAAAAATAAAAGTTTATGTATCCGTGCAATTGGCTTTAACTTTAGGTTTATTTCTATCATTAAATCTTCCTCAATTATACATCGCATATAACGTTAACCCATACGCACATTATTATTATTATTTTTAAAGAGAAAAAATAAGAAGAGGAATAAAAATAAATAGGCAAAGCTTTGAAAAAGACACATTGGATATATACGTGGCGGCCTATACTTTGCTTTCGGGATGTTTCCTGTACTCTCCCGAACACCCAAAACACCACCGGTCGACTTCGACCCGCGTACGAGGTTTCCCGCCAATCACGAACGCCTGAAAAGTTAAAATATCACTCGATCCGATTGGGGACCGCCGCACGCGCAATTTTTTGCTCACGTGGGCGTCTCCGCACCGTCTGATTCGCGACCTGGTAGACCGTCTTTAAAAATCATCAGCCTATAGATAGATGTATAATTAAAACTACAAAAAGTTCGTAATAAACTATTTTTAAAAGTTCCTTTTCCACCTCGAGCACCGGTGGAGAAAAGAGCCTGTTCGTCCTCCCCTTGTTATCGTCGCTCGGGGGCGGATATCTCCTCTCCCTTCGCAGGGTTCCGATTCCTCCCACCGCCCTCGAATGGCTCACCGAGGGTGAAGATCCAACGTTCCGGGACCTCTGCGCCGACGATGACCGGCGGCGACTTCAAGCTCGAGGACTACAAGCCCCTTCACCATCTGCCGAACCTAGATCTAGAAGTGCACGTACCGTCTGCCGGGCCGTCGGATGCGTCGGCCGGCGGATCGGGGGTTTCGACCCCGGGGAAGAAGAACGGGATCGGTGATCTGCTGCGGCACCTGGACCGGGGGCTCTTGAACCGGGGCATGGGCCAGCGATACATGGAACAGAACGGGTCGCCGCTGTCCGCAGATGGGGGGAGGTCGCATGAAGCCCTCGGCGACGGGGCGCCTCCGGAGTGGGCGCTGCTGCTTATCGGGTGCCTCCTTGGTCTCGCTACCGGAATCTGTGTCGCCGCCTTTAATCGGGGGGTAAGGACGCGACTCTTCGCTCGCTCTTGGTGGTTCCGAACGCAATCATAAGCTACGGTTTGCTGGTTTAGTATTTTTGTTATCGAAAAATTTTCTAGTGTTGCTCATCTCAGCATTGGATCAGAGCAAGCTTGAACGCGAATCGCTATGCAAGACCTGACGGTACTGTTCATAGAGGTTACGACGTTTGATAGAGATCATTGTGCTCAGTCACATGAATTTGATTAATGTTTCTGTGACTCTGTTATCCTGGATTCAGCTAACTGAACCAAGATTAACTAAGAAAGCACCCAGCCAAAGCTCATGAGTCAATCTGACGTGATCAGCAGCGATAACTAAATCCCTCTTAAACTGACATTCACACTTCAGGAACTAAATACATAAAGAAAACCTCGTAAAAATTTTGTTTCAGAAATTAAGAAAAGTTTCCGTACTTGGATAGATACGGTGGAGTCCTATTACTGTAATTTTTTCCCCATTTTTATATGAAACTAATACCATTAGTACATATTTAAATAGGTGCACGTGATACATGAATGGGCCTGGGCAGGTACCCCACAGGAGGGTGCTGCTTGGCTTCGCCTACAGAGGCTGGCTGACACTTGGCATAGAATATTGCTGATTCCAGTTACAGGTGGGGTTGTAGTTGGAATGTTGCACGGTCTACTTGAAATCTTTGAGCAGATAAGGCAGCCCAAGTCTTCGCAAAGGAAAGGTATCGACTGGCTAGCAGCAATCTTTCCGACAATAAAAGCCATCCAGGCTGCAGTTACCCTGGGTACAGGTTGTTCTCTAGGCCCTGAAGGCCCTAACGTTGATATTGGGAAATCATGTGCTAATGGGTGTTCAGAAATGATGGAGAATAATCGAGAAAGAAGAATTGCTCTTGTTGCAGCTGGTGCAGCTGCTGGAATTGCTTCAGGTAGAGATTGGAAGCTTGGGTGGCATTTCTGTTTTGTTTGACACACTCTTAGATGCATCTTGACGTGCTCACTGAAGGCCTTGATGCTTCTTAAGTAGTCTATTTTTTACTTCTAATTCTGTTATGGTTGTCGATTGAAGTTTTGACATGCAATTTTATCATGTTTGCTGATATTACAAAAAACAATTTGCTCGATATCTTTTCTGAAATTCCAGGTTTCCATGCTCCTGTTGCGGGATGTTTTTTCTCCATCGAAACTGTACTCAGGCCACTTCGAGCAGAAAACTCACCTCCATTCACAACTGCTATGATAATATTGGCATCTGTTATTTCATCTACAGTATCAAATGTTCTGCTCGGAGAGAAGGCAGCTTTTATTGTGCCGGCGTATGACCTGAAATCCGTTGCTGGTATTTTATCTTATTCTAGACCAGATTGATGTTGCCATAGGTAGTTACTAATTTTTTCTTAGAAAAGTTGGATCATCCTTTTCTGGGAGCTCTGCAAATTGCATTTTTGGGCATCACTTATTAATTTACAACTCCAGCGCCACCGGCAAGTATGGCCAATGTGATGGAAGAGTTGATATCATTTGATGTCCAACTAATCTAGTTTCTTCATCCATACTTATCATTTGAAGTAAGGTTAAGGAATACCAAGAAATGAAGAACAGATCACTCCACAAATTTGTAGGCTGGAATTCCTAATTATTATAATCAACCAAGAAGAAGCCTCTAACAGTACGTTCCGAGGATTTTGTACTAGTTGCAAAAGTTCTTGCGGTCTGCATCTTATGCGGCATTGATTAAGTTGACATCATAACTAATCAAATCCGCTGGCACTGCTCGAGTTTTCTTTTTATTTTTTTCTGTCCTAGCGTTGACCTTAACCCATGATAGAACTATCAAACGGTGTCTTTTCTTTTGTGAAATTTTTTAAAAAATATGTTCTTCTTTGCTAGCGTTGACCTTAACACATTGATTAATCAATCTCTGTCCTTGTCTCCTTGGTCTTGTTCCATCCATTTTTTAACTCATGCTCTCATGAAATTTTATGGAACATTTTAGATTGGACTTTTCAGCAAGGATCATCTGCTTCGATGACATCTAATTGAAAGTATAATTAGAGATTTTGATCACAAGGATGCGCAGAGAATTGGTTATGAATTTGCACTTGTTTAGTTTTGTAGCTTTTCAACTATTTAGGATGTCTCTGCTTTTGTGCAGAATTACCTTTATACCTTATCCTGGGCATGCTTTGTGGCACCGTAAGTGTGGTTTTCACTCGGTTGGTAGTTTGGTTCACGAAGGCTTTTGAGTTTATAAGGGACAAGTTTGATCTTCCAGCTGTTATATTACCTGCTTTAGGCGGTTTAGGAGCAGGCTTAATGGCTCTCAAATATCCTGGAATTCTATACTGGGGTTTCACAAATGTTGAAGAAATCTTGCACACAGGGAAGGGTGTTTCGGGGCCAGGAATATGGCTTGTAACTCAACTAGCCTGTGCAAAAGTGGTAGCAACTGCTCTGTGCAAAGGTTCTGGTCTTGTTGGTGGTCTTTATGCTCCTAGCTTGATGATTGGTGCTGCTGTTGGAGCTGTTTTTGGTGGCTCATCTGCAGAGCTTATAAATTCAGCAGTTCCAGGAAAGGATGCTGTTGTTGCTCAGCCACAGGCTTATGCATTAGTAAGTTCTTGCCACCTGCTTAGGAAATTCAAAGAGATTCATTTACATGCCCATAATTTTGGGTTTCGTATCAAATAGGTGGGAATGGCCGCCACTCTGGCTTCCGTTTGCTCAGTTCCATTAACCTCAGTATTGCTGCTCTTTGAGCTAACAAAGGATTACAGGATACTACTTCCACTCATGGTAAATAAACAAAACTTGGTTTTGTTTCGATTAACTTTAGTGCTCCACATGTTGCCTTCAATTTTTCATTATTTTCCTGCCAAATAACATGCATGCTTTTGTAGATTGATCTCTATTACGTTCCTCTTCTTATCCTTCTTATTTATCAGTACAGAATGCCTTGTAATCAAATTTTCTGTTTTCTTTACCATGGTTTCATTACTGAGTGGGTAATGTTGTCTGATATTTCCATGCGAAGCAATCCTTGCATTCATTGTCCGTGTCCTTTGGCCATATCAACAAACTAATTATCATAAAATTCATAATTATTTTCAAGGTAGAAAACATGATTTAATTCTTTGTTTCCTTGTTTGAGTATAATAAATATATTCAGTTATCTCTTTCTTTTGGTGAAATCTAGAAAAAAAAAACACTGTCATCTATGTTGCCTCAGTTCTGCTATTGTCAATAGGGGGCAGTTGGCTTAGCTATATGGGTGCCTTCAGTAGTAATCCGGCCAAAGGACAATGATTTGGAGTCATGGTCCCCAAGAAATGGCTATTCTTTATCAGCCTTTGAAGACAGCAGTGATGGCTTCTGGAGGAAAACCGATGATGGATATAGTCTTGAATTTTGTTCTCTAGAAAATGGAGCCATCCACGAGGAAATGCTTCTTGATGATCTTAAGGTTTGTGTTCTCTCCGATGGTGCTGGGTGAAACCTATAACCCTTCTTATCTATCTCTCTACATGTGTTGGCCTCATTTTAATTCAGAGAATTTAATCAGGTTTCTCTAGCCATGTCAAAGAAGTATGTTCAAGTTGGTCCAGCGACTGTACTAACGGAGGCAATCACACTTATGAAACAATACCAGCAGGCTTGTGTTCTTGTTGTTGACCATGAGGACTTTCTCGAAGGAATTCTTACACTTGGTGACATTCAACGGAAAGGGTTTGAGACAGATGGAGATGCTTCGGGTACCCCAAGGGGGGCAGACTCACCGGTCTCAGATGTATGCACCTTGGAGCACCGTCTTTTATCTTAGACAAGTAGTTGGCATTTTGAAGGGAAAAACTTGATCCATCAATATCCTCTGTTAGTACTTAATCTATCTATGATTCAAAGTTCAACTCATTTTGCAGGTGCACATTTACACGGTTTCATCCTGCCTTAGTCGAGGGTTCCGTTGTCGTGGTAGAGAACATGGATTGCTAACCTGCTTCCCTGACACAGACTTGACAACTGCAAAGCTGCTTATGGAGGCCAAAGGAATAAAACAGTTGCCAGTGGTCAAGCGTGGTGCCAGCCGCAGGAGTGGCCGGAAGCGCAGACTTGTTGGCCTTCTTTTTTATGATTCAATTGGATATTGCCTTCGGTTAGTTTCTTTACTCTTCTTCCTTTTATTGGATCAGATTTTGTTCTAGCTTCTGGTTGATCGAGTTAACAATCATGTGCTTGCAAATTAATAACTAACAGAACTGTGAGCTTAGTTATATAATTGAAAAGTGTCACATAATGAACGTTATATTTACTTGAAGTCATCTTTTATGCTATTCATGCGCAGAGAGGAGATTGATCGATGGATGTCTGTTTACCAACAAAGGAGAGATTCCCGGGACAGTGCCCATAATGGGCGTTACTAATATGCAAGTTATTATTGGTCAGCGAACCAGCACAGCTGGGGCACATAGAGCATGGTGATGGTTTCTTCAATCCATGATTCACTTTCTCAAGGTAAAAGTTTGATGGATCATCCGTGCCTCAAGGGCAGTTTTCAGGCTTGGATTTCCTCGTTCTGTTAGATGTATACTGAGAATGTTTTTTGATGGAAGATGTAGTAAGGAGTAGAGGAGAGCCCTGTATAGGCGAAGTTGGTTATCTATGCTTTCATGTCCTCTTCATGTAATATTTTCTGTATTATCTTAAGTCAAAAGAAACTTGTTCCATGTAATGTGCTTTGAGCTTCAATATCAATTTTTTTCTGCGTAATTCTTTTAAGATCGCTCAGTATCTTGTATAGATAAATGCTTATAAGTTGTTTAAACAAGTTCTTCGATTGCTCGTGTGAAGATACGAATCTGAATTCTATTCTTTCAATTTTGAACGACTAGTTAGAGCTTTAGATTCAATGTGTCTTGAACTGGTTGTGAAACATATTATTTCTAAGGAAAATTGCATTTATACTTACTCCTTTTACTATTAGCTAATCGTAGTTACTTCTAATTGTATTTAGACAACTTTTAGGTTTTAAAAAGATCCATGTTTTATACTATTAGCTAATTGTAAGGGTCCAAATGTAATAATATCCATGTTTCATAAATGATACTCCCAACCGCGGACGTTGCCTTGAAAGCTGCTAATGAGCGTTGTCCCCCCGTACGCCCCGGACCAAGTCGCTCGGTTGCTGGAGAAATGCCGCGCCATGAGCCACCTGCTGCAGGCGCAAGCCCTCGTCCTCAAGTCCGGCCTCGCCCACCGGCACCGCCTCCACGCCAAGCTCCTCACCCTCGCCGCCCTCCGCTCCTGGGGCAGCCTCCACCATGCCCGTTCTCTCTTCGCCGCCACTCCCCCCTCCGCTGCTCATCTCGTCTGCGACCCCATGATCCGCGCCTACGCCCGCAGCATCTCCCCCCTCGCCGCTATCCCCGTCTACAACCTCATGTGCCGCCGCCGCATCCCTCCGTCACCCTTCACCTACCCCTTCCTCCTCAAGGCCTGCGCCCGCGCTGCCGCTCAAGATGCCGCTTCCGCCGACGCCGGGCCTTCCCCTGTCCTCCCGCTGCTCGCGCGCAAGGGCGCCGAGATCCACAGCCGCCTCGTCCGTCTCGGGTTCGAGTTCAACGACTTGGTGCGGAACTCGTTGATGTCCGTGTACTCGCAGTGCGGCCGCATTCAGGACGCCCGCAAGATGTTCGACGAAACGACCGAGAAGACTGTCGTCTCGTGGAACGTCATGCTGGGTGCATATAACCGGCTCGGAGACCATGAAGCGACGGATGAAATCTTCCACACCATGCCTGAGAAAAATATCTCATCATGGAACACCATGATTAATCGCTACGTCCGCGCGGGCGACATGGCTGCTGCGAGCAGGATATTCCTCGAAATGCAGCAAAGGGATGCCATCACATGGAATTCCGTGATCGGCGGGTACATCCACGTCAAAAGCTACAAGCGCGCACTGGACCTTTTCAAGCAAATGCAGGCAAGCAAAATCAAGCCAACTGAGCTTACGATTGTGTCCGTTCTAGGAGCATGTGCGGAGACCAGCGCACTGGAGCTGGGCTGCCAGATACATTCTTACTTGAAGAGGAATCGTCACAGGATTGAAGGGTACGTAGGCATCGCTTTGTTGGATATGTATGCAAAGTGTGGAAGCTTGATTCTTGCCAGGCAACTGTTCGACGCAATGGCCCTGAAGCATGTGACCTGCTGGAATGCGATGATTGTGGCTTTAGCCATCCATGGACACTCCGAGGAGGCTCTTGATCTGTTTGCAAGAATGGAGAGGGAGGCCGGTTGTGGAGGTGCCGATCCAAATGGAGTCACCTTTCTTGGCGTGCTGATTGCTTGCAGCCATAAAGGTCTTCTGAAGGAGGGACAGGCATTCTTCAAGAGAATGATTGAGGAGTACGGAATCAAGCCCAATGTAAAGCACTACGGCTGCATGGTCGATCTACTGAGCAGGTGTGGGTTGCTGGAAGAAGCATTCCAGATGATTAAAGAGATGCCAATTAGGGCCAATGCAGTGCTGTGGAAGACAATTCTCAGTGCATGTAGAGTGCATGGGAATGTAGAGTTAGCAGAGAAAGCATTCAGAGAGCTCAATGAGTTGGGGTCTCCTGGTGATGCAGAGTATGTTCTGATGTCCAACATCTATGCAGAAGCTGAGAGGTGGGAAGATGCTGGACGCCTGAGGACTGGAGTTCTGGGTTTCAGTGTTTCGAAGCTTCCAGGTTGCAGTAAGATTGAGCTCACTTAGGCTGGGAGCTTGAGGAATTTTCCTCAAAAGGAATCATTGCCACATGTAAGGGTCTCTCACTTCCTGCTCCCAAAACAGATGCTTATTGAAATCTGCCAAAATGATATCCAGGTTAGCTTTAGACTAAGCTCACTTGAGAGCAAGACATCATCATCTATGCAGCATAACTGTGATCCTAACTTCTCAATGGAAATGCCAATTCATAACACTTGGGCTTAGAGGTGAAAATTTCCAGTTGTTATGTCATGTGGAAGTTGATTATAGGTTTAAGTGGAGCAATTCTAACCTAGATGACAATATGCTATTATAAATCGACACGACTTATCTCAAATAATCTACTAACATAACTTCGACATAAAGATAATATCTAGAGATGATATAAATGCCATATGTTAATATTAATATATTTTTATTTATTTTTTTAAAAATTAATAGTGTATATTTTAGGGTGAATTTGAATTTAATGGCTCAACTTCAACCTCGCTTAAATTTATTTGGATCATCAATCTAAATATAAGTATATTAAACCTAAATCCCAAATTATACATTTGTTTATGAGCTACTTCTGGGTCGTTCATGATTTGGGCCGAGTTAAACGGGCTGGCTCGGCCCATTTATTTCTGATGTCTGTCCGTGTCGAGACAGCGGATCTCAAGCTGCACAAAACTCCACACCACGGAATCTGGCCGCGCACTCCTTATCTAATCATCCACCGTCCGTTCCGTGCCTGGTCACGACGTCAACCGTCCGATCTACCAAAATAGGCCCGTCCTGAGACCAGAGCAACACCGGGACGGTGTGAACCGGCTGGCAGCCGACCCGGCCGTTTCCGTCATCACGGCGGCAACGCAAGGAAAGGCGGAGAATTAATTTATTACTACCGCACGGGAAGAGGGGGACGGCGTTATCTCTCGCCGCTGCTTCGTTGCTTCCGTCGCGTTGCACGGACCGGAAGGAGGAGGCATCATCTAATCGAGAAAAGCTCGAGGAAACTTCTCCTTCGGGTGGGTCGTCGAATCGAGGAGGAGGGAAGGAAAGGGGGGTGGGGAGGGGCGGAGAGCCGTGAGCTAGGGCGATGGCGATGAGGGACCTTGTTTCCGGCGGAGCGGCCTGCGCGGAGCCCGGCGCCGCTTCCTCCTCGAATCCACTCGGCGCCTTCGCTAACGCGATCCTCGGATCGTCCTCCAAGGCCCAGGTGAGTCTTGTTTTCTTGTTCTTTCTTTGCACACCGTGGCCCTCGGCAATATCGCCTTAGCTTGAAGCAATAATTTTGGTGCTCCTGTTAGAATTGACATCGTGTTTTGTCCCTGCGGCGATAAACTATTTCTGATATTGCTCACCTTCAAGAGGTGTTCTTGGGACAAGTTCGGTGCAAATATCAACGATTTTTTAAAATAAATATCATATCTTAATAAACGAATTTCTCGGTACAGGATACTAAGGGAATATTTGGTAGTGGTTGGAATACGTTCCCACTCCAATTTTAAGTATAAAATGTGCTTAAAATTAGGGTGAAATATGGAGTTGGTCCAATTCCTTGTAGTTTCATGATGCAAATTAGTTCATTCGTTAATCTTTTTCATATAGCAGACACCTTGTGATTGCATGTAAGCTGAAAGCTACTTCTATCGCGTCCGGTGAGGTTCTTCATGGAGACGATTAGACATGGTTTACAGACAAATGCAATTCCACCTCTTACCACCTATTATGCATGATTTGTTGTTCTAAATTTCATACACACATACTTTTTCCTTACCTAAGTTAGATATACTGGATAGGTATATGTAGGTGAAAATTTTACCTAACGTATTCACTGTATTAATCGATTTCAATTTGGTGGTTATCGGTGAATATTTCCAACCTTACTGTTTAGAGAAGTATTAGCAGCAAACCGTGGACGGTTTTGTGATAGTATGTTGGATGCTTTCTTGTTGTCCAAGCCTGGCAATGGGAACTTGCTGAGCTGTATAACTTGGCTAGGATCTTCAGGATAATCTAATGAGTACCCAATCCCATGAGGTCATGTTTTGTAGGATATAAAGGGACTACCTGGAACTGCTGTCAACATCCCTGGTCCTTCCCCTGACTTTATAACTGAGGCTCCTTTGACGACAATTCCAGGTTTAGAAAATGAGGGCCAACAACATAAGCAACCATATCGGCAGGTAAGTTGTTATTTTGAAAGTTCACTATTTTCTAGAGTTTTGCTGACTGGACTGCCCTCAATTGCAGAACTCTCAGTTCCTCAATGGTTTTCGCTCTGCCGATAATGGGATCCTTGCTGATGCTTGGAATGAAATTCATCAACCTCCTCCTCATATACAGCGTGCGGGGACTGAACCTCAGTTCCAGGAGTTTGAACAAATCTATAACCATGGGGTACCCCCTGTATGGGATGGTAGGTTTTATATCTATTTTACAAATTTTGTAACACAACATAGTCCTTGAACTATTGAGCAAAGTGCAACAATAAGGGAGTTCAATTAACTCAATCTATTAAGATACCAATTGCAATGGGTCACTCTCTAGCCTGTAAAGGTTTTTCATGAATGATATATTTTTGTGCATGATTAATATATTTAAAGACAGCAATTAGTTTTGTCAATAATGGGCCTCTTAGTCAGCAATAATAATGATCCTTTACCATGTGCATCACCTTTTCAATATATTATTATCTTAGATAAGTGAGGAGGACCTGTAATCATCCTGAAGGGAGGCCTTGATGTCGAAACAAAATCTATGAACTAATTCAGAAACAAGAAAAATATTTGGATATGTTAAGAGTACAATGAAGTGTTAATTAAATTTTTCCCATGGCAGGACCACCACAAGGGGTTTTATCCAGATTTCTACATTCCTTTGTTGACAGTGGTCGTGCTGGTGTTCCATTTCTTCCTGCAGCACTACCCGTTCTTGGTTTATCTGAAGGTGACAAGCAATGTATACGTGACCGGAGCTTCATAATGGCACACCATATTTTTGCTGATAAGAATGAAGAGTACATTAATGCACAGGTATATGCTTTATTTCATTCAGCCTTATTTCATATGCTCCCGTACTTGACATGGAAGTCAATTGTGTTATTGGCTATACTTACTATCGTAGCTTATTTCTCTTAGTTTTCTTTGTTGTTTCAAGTAGTGCAGCTTAGTGACAATAATATCAGTTTATCTATTTATAATAGATGCAAATGTAGTTAGCTTTTCTTCTCCACTTAGAACAACTAATGTTATGTTTGTGTATATATATATATATATATATATATATGATTGGTGCCATTCTTTCTTCTTTCTTTTATATGGTGTGTTTCATTCTGTCTCTGCTGTTATTGCAGTCTAATTTCTAACTGGTTATCCATTTTAGGTAAATGCTTTATTACACTCTCTAGATATTGATGGTAACCAGAGACTGAAGGGGCCCATACGTGGACCATTTCCGGAGCTGGAGGAATATTGGACTGAATCACAAGGTGCATTAAGACCTGGGATGCCTAATTTTGCTGATAAGTGGGCTTCTGAGTTTGCTCAACAAAGGGAAAGTGGAGATCCTGAGGCATGGGCTCATTCTTTTGAACAGCAACATGGTCCCAATGGTTGGGCATCAGAGTTTGAGCAGGTATTGACTTCTATAAAGCTCAACTTTTGTATCAACTGACCTTCTGGATGTTCCATTGGCAACAAATAATGATAGCTTCAAGATCCTTTTCATTATTATAGCACTACCAGCTTTGTTAGAGATATTTGTTCATGATTTCGGGTTGTCTGCTAATAAACCTAATACAAATTGGATCAATCCTGTCAATTTTTTACCTCTTTCTGTTTCTACATAAATGGCAGATACAATTTTTTTCTAAAAAAAAATTGTAGTCAGGATGAGTTTATTGAGGTGAATGTGTACTGGGTAATCCTTGGTAGATGATGGAATAAGGAAATAAACTATTTAAAATGGTTTGAGCATGTTCTAAGGAGAACCATCGATGCTATGGTTAGATGAAGTTCATTGATTAGGATTAGAGGTGTGGGAGGAGTATAAGGTAACTGAAGAAAATGTTGCAGTGACATAAAAGGATATTTGAATGTTCCTGATAAAAAAGAACCGGCAGTTTCATGAATATGATAACTTCTTATCATTGTACTTTTACTTGCAAGTCATAGGTGCTGGAACCATGCATTTTTTAGGATGATTGTATATTATTTATAGTGAGCCAGTTGTTCATAGATTTCGTGAGGATATGAGGATGCTTGGTTTATGTGATGACTATGCAAGATGATAGCTTTCCTCATCTTGGACTTGTTAGGCATTTTGGGAATTTTCTCTGAAATTTATAGCGTAAGTTGTTATAAATTTATGAAAGTTTGATAATACCTTAGGTTTTAGACTTCTTGCATAGGATCATGAAATACTTGGCTCTCATCATGCATAAAATTGGCCAAGGTAAGCACTTCAATTGGTATAGTCTTGATAATTCAATCTCCTAGTCTAAATCAGATTCCATTTGTAAATATGTTCTAGAAAAATTACTGATATTTCTGGTTATATCAGAAAAACATATCCTGGTTATAACCAGGAAATCAGAATTGAATACATTAAAGGGATATCCTTTTATCATGTTTGTTGCAACTTTCATTGTATGATCTAGGTGGGTCTCTTATACGTATTTTCACCCAGTGACGTGCTTATATTCTTCAATAAGCCTTACATAACTAACTGTTCAGATATAGCGAATCACATTTTATCCATCTATAGCTGGCTTGATTCCTACTAACTTGTGGTCTACAAAATGTTAGTTGTTTGGCTGGTGCTTTGTTACTCAGGCACTTGCCTTGTTTCTTACTTCCCTCAACTGCAACATTGTTTTGAATTAACACAACAATGAAATGAAAGTCACCTTATGATGGCATGCTGTGGATACATGTAATATTGCACGTTCCTTTGGTTGGTATTCATGTGTGCCTATTTCATTTTTGCTGATATGTTCTTTGTGGTTCATGTGATCTACCTTCTTTTGTTCTAACTTGGCACAGCTTGGATTTGGTATTGGTATGTTGCATGCTTAAGCCTCAAGGTTGCATGTTAATTGCTTAGTTTAGCATCCTTGCTGATTAATGGATGAAATGATGTGTTTTTGTTATCCCTGAGATCCCTCATGTTAGATTCTCCATCCAGACAAGAAAGCTGAAAGAAAGCTTAACTAGTTCTGCATCCTGGTGTGGTAGCTTAATTAACATCACTGTATCTAATCATTAATTGAGAAAAATACGAGAGATGGCTTTATATGGGTATGATAAAGCTATGGAATGATCATCTATTGTTTCTTTTCTTGGCTCTTTGTCCCTATCTGTGTATATTTTTCTGCCTTCCTTATCATATAACTGTATTCATATGGAAGTATCAACTTGTGCAGACCCTTTCACTATCATTTTGTCACAGTAACTTTAATGAATTGGTCAGATAGACTTCTTGTTCTTCACATTTCTTGGTTGCTCGTAGGAGCATTCTCAGTTGGCATCACTTGGTCAGATGACAGCTGCAAATCCGTATCAGATGGCAACAATGGAACAGTCACGTATGCTTGCAGATACATTGGCCCAAAATACAGATCCAAAATTTCAGGTAGGCAGCAGTTCATTATGATGCTGTCACTTTTTACAGCATAACAAGCATGCTGAAGAAGGGTTGCTAAACGAATAGTTCACATCTTCATGCCAACTAATCCACTAATATAGCTGTTAATAGCAAAACTTGACAGGTGTTAGGGTTTGGCCAAATTTGGTACATGAATATAAGTAGATAAATCACATTATATTTGTAACTTCTTAAAATTTTGGGTAAGATTTGATTCATGCATGAAACCACATGCATAGGCAAATAGCTGTAGTAAAAAATTGTTTCCACTTATCGGTGAGCTCGTCAAATTGTGTCAAACAAGGGCTTCAATGAACCTTAGTGCTCTATCAGTTGTCATTTCTTGTTTCATCATCAGTTTCTGATTACTTTAATGTGCTCTGGGTGTTACATATGCAAGAATTCAAAGTTCTTTCAGTTTGTATCGAAGATGAGCCGTGGTGAGCTAATAGTTGATGAGAATCAAATCAAACCAGCTACCAGCTCCCTCAGTGCAAATTGGGCTGATGAATACCAAACACAATATAATGCTGGCCCTAACTCTTGGGCTGATCAATTTGCACAGGAAGAGGTAGGCTAATACTTTATTCTGACCAAATTTTTGGTGAAATATCTATTTGCGTAGGATAATAAAAGAAAATTTTCAGCATTTTCTAATTACTTCTGTGTCAAATCGATTTGTTAAAGTGTTTTTGTTGATAGTATTCATGATTGTGATCTAACTTGGTTAATAAGAGCATAGGATTATTTGCAAATTATTTCTCTCTCATTATTACCGACATTGAAAATTTGATGCTTTCAGATTTCCCAAGGGAAAGATAAATGGGTAAATGAGTTTGCTAAGGAGAATCAGCAACAGGGAGTTGATAATCAGTGGGTTAATGAGTTCTCCAAATTGCACGTCGATGATTGGGCAGATGAATTTGGACAGCAGGTTGCTGATGATTGGGCAAATACATATGACAAGTTCCGTTACCTCAGTTCCTTATTAGTTTCATACTTTTAAAGGCTTTTGAAGTATTGAGTTCTTATTCCTCTATTTTTTTTTCAATTGAGATTCTATTTTCTTAAAATAGCAGTTCCATTTTAGTATATGCCTTTTCTTTATATCAAGGTATCACCAATGTGTAATGTGAAGATCTTTGTCTTTATTTATCTTTTTTTAGCAAGACCAGACATTCTTATGTCTTTGGTAAAGATGAATTTATAAAGAATTTGTATTTGTTCTTATAATGCTTTCCATTCAGGTATCTTGATGAACAATTGTTGGCTTCGAAGCAACGTTCTGATGGTTCAAGAGGGATATATGTCTTTTCTGATATGAATCCCTATGTAGGACACCCCAATCCCTTACAAGAAGGTCAGGAGCTATTCAGGAAAGGGCTTTTAAGTGAAGCTGTTCTTGCTCTAGAGGCTGAAGTATTGAAGAATCCTGACAATTCTGAAGGCTGGAGATTGCTTGGAATAACACATGCAGAGAATGATGATGACCAGCAGGTATGTAGTGTTACCATATAGGTTAACTCTGAATAGACTGCTTGTTCTGAATTTATGCAAAACCTACCATTTGGCATGCTCATCCTTTTTAACAAAACTTTGAAATGTTTATCTCCCGGTCTAGCACAAACTCCTGGAATGTATCCAATAAAACCTCAGTTTTAGTTATAATGTCAATGTCGAGGGAAGTGCCGACAAATTACCAAAACTCTTCTGTAATTGGACGAGTACAACACTGGGTACTTAGTACAACCATTATTCTTATGCTGATGGTACCTACAAGTTGAATCCATGGTACCATTCTTTTTTTTCATGGGGTAGTAGTAGTTAGTATCAGGAATACAAGGAGCAGTATTGATATATAATTATTGGAATAAGAAAAGAAATTTATGGTCTTTGTTTGACTAATTATGTTATTCTCAAAAAAGTCTAGATTAAGAAATTTCATTTAGCTGTTGACACTGGAAAGGTCTTTTGTTGTTTACTTTTCAACATATTTCTTAACTAAGGATGGCTTTTTTCTTAGTCTCATCATCAACATATGATGGATCTTTTAGTTTCTCATTCTATTTGCAATTCAGCAATTGATATAGTTATGAAAATTCAATATGATTAGGAAGTTTACTATTATTAGCATTAATTTTGCTCATGAGCCATGTTGAATCTTTGTAGTTAATGAACATGAGTTTTGTCATTGTTTTGATTGTGCTTATTTTCATGAATGATAGATCCCACAACCTGTTTTCTGTTAACCTACTTTTTTTTGTGAAAATTTGTTCGTCCTGCTTTTGTCAGGCTATAGCAGCTATGATGCGTGCCCAAGAAGTAGATCCCACAAACCTTGAAGTTCTTCTAGCTCTTGGAGTGAGTCACACGAATGGTAATGACTGACACTTTATTATTTTTTCCTTTTATACTCATTGCTTACTTCAACATAGTTGCTTTCGTATGTGAATTATGCTTCAGTGTCAGCTTATCTTTAAGAGTTAAGATCCCATCTATATTATGCCAGACAGTTCAGGTACAGCATTGAGTATATTTAGGATTATCAGTTATATAGAATTGGTACATACTTAATCAAGTAGGCGTTGTTTTTGATATCAGATTAATTCAACTGAAGCTAAATTTAGCTAAATTTTAGCATCCTTACAAATATGCTGAACTTCCTAACACAGGAAACCAGGCTTCCTAAATTATGTTCATTGTTTATGATATTGTCAACAACCTGGTAAGACAGTTCTGGATATGGAAAGTAGAGCAAAGAACATTATCTAAACTACCTAATGGTGAATAACATGAAATTGACATGACCATCTCTCTGACAATAGGAGGTTGTTTTTTCATTGAACTGCCACCAAGCACTTAAGCTAGAAATAAGACCTTGGGGACCTACTTCAGGGTAGAATATCTAGTCTATTCATCCATAACTTCGATTCTAGAGGATACCCATCTACTGATATATATTACGTTTGTGATATTAACCAAAACCCACATTTAGATGATCCATGTGAAACAAGCCTTTTGCTTGTATTAAAATCCTAATGGGATGGAATTTTGAAATGAATATAAACCTGTCATCAGTCTAAAATCTGGGACCTTCATTTCCAGGAGGGTCAAGGAAAAAGCTGTTATTGGCTTTGCAGTGTTTTGATGCTATGTTAGGAAGGGCTTGTTTTCTGTCTTTGTTTAGAAGATGTAAGAAACTAATAATCAGTATTTTATAGATTCTTTAATTTATTTAGTCGTCTACCTCATTAACCATTGAACCCATAAAGGGAGAGCAAACTCATGTCTTTCTTCCCTGAAGTTTTTTTATGATCATGGGAATCATTGTTATTTTTTTAATCTTTTCCTCTGTTTTTTTTTAAATTGAAATTTCTGGTAGAAGTTCAATCGACAATTTATAGATATAAGATACTTATTTGAGTTTGTTATCTGATATATGTTCTATTTTCTTTGTCATTTAACTATCACAGAACTAGAGCAGCCAGAAGCACTGAAATATCTCTATAGGTGGCTTCAAAATCATCCAAAATATGGAGTTTTAGCTTCTCCAGAGTTGGCAAATTCTCCCTATTATGGAGATGTAAGTATCTAAATAATCACCGGATTTATTGTTAGTGTTATCAGCATCGGGAACCTAGGTGTACTTTTGGAGTTTGATCATTAATGTACCTTTCCACGGGAGCTTGCAACTTTATTTGATAAGTCTTTTGGACATGGTCTTATGCGATAGAAAACCTGAAGCATGGTCTCATCCAACTATTCGTGTGGTTTTGTCTGTTAAATACTGCAAATTACTTCTGTACCCTAATTTGTTTCTTTAATTTATTTTTCACGGGTAAAATTTTGTATGCTGTAATTGCCTTGAGATACTAGGTTGCCTAGACCTTAAGCATATTCTTGCATGGAAGATTATTGTTTCATTGGTCATTGCAGGTTGCTAGATTATTCAATGAGGCAGCTCAGATGTCTCCTGAGGATGCTGATGTCCATATAGTCCTTGGAGTCTTATACAACTTGTCGAGAGAATATGATAGAGCCATAGAGTCCTTCCAGACAGCATTAAAGCTCAAGCCTCGTGATTACTCTCTGTGGAATAAACTTGGTGCAACCCAAGCAAATAGCATCCAAAGTTCAGATGCCATATTTGCATACCAACAGGTAAGCTTGATAGACCTTAAAGCTAAATGGTTTATTGATTACTCCTGTTGAGGCAGCTTGCAAGGTTCTAAAAATCTGTTCGATAAACTTTTACCACTCTATTTAATATCTATAACCTGAGAGGACTCCCTTGCTGCTTTTGTTCTTTCCGAATAATTGGCACTTAACAACCTTAATGGATTCTGGCCAATCTGCTCATCTTATGCGAGGCCTGTCCTGTTTATAATAACTATGACATGCTTTTCTTAGGGTCTTGCCAGTATTGCTTTGCAATTCAACAGTTGATGTATTCTCATATGATAGTCTTTTAAGGACTGCTCTTCTATAGCCTCACAAGGGATGATGGAAATAACGATCAAATACTGTTCACAGAAAAGCTCTGTTCTGTTTTAATTTAATCTTGCTCGGCCTCAGGCACTTTTATTTCTATTTTTGTTTGTACACTAATATTTACTTTTTCTTCATACTTGGAACTGCTTGGCAGGCGCTGGACTTGAAGCCCAATTACGTTCGTGCATGGGCAAACATGGGTATAAGCTATGCCAATCAGGTCAGTTCCTTTCAAATCAAGCAACATTTGCACAGGCATTATCATAAATTACTAGATATTGCAATTTTTTTTAACGATAATTCTGGTAAAGTATGCTCTGTAACTCCGTAAGTTGCGTTCTTGGCTCTTGTGAGTCATTTATTCAATTGGAATATGATGCTTGGTAACTTTTCCTTGTGACCCTATTGTCCATTGATTCAGAGCATCATCTATTACTGCAGCGGCATCTAGTATTTCTTCTTTTGTCCATGCGCTGTACTCTCTTGTCCTGTTATCGCCTTTGCTTGCCACCTGCGAATATTTTTGACAGTATAAACACTTAAAATGAACTTATCTTAAACACCTTCCATGACGTGCCCATCTTGTCAATCTAACCATGACTAATTGCATGTCCTTGTAATTTAAATCCCTTTTCCCCCTTGATCAGGGACTCTATGAGGATTCTATCCGATACTATGTTAGAGCGCTCGCTATGAATCCAAAAGCAGATAATGCCTGGCAATATTTGAGGATTTCTCTCAGGTATGCTGCACGAGAAGTTCCTCATATAACTTTTCTGGTATTGATTTTTTTCTTCTTTCTATTAGAAAAAAAAAGAGAATCATTGCTGAAGATCTGTGTTGTTGTTCTGCAGTTGTGCATCTCGGAATGACATGTTTGAAGCTTGCGACTCTAGGAACCTTGATATTCTTCAAAAAGAGTTTCCACTGTGAAATTGATTGGTCCAACGACCAGAATTTTTTAGGATGGGATGGTGAGGAAGGAAGGAAGGACATCAGGCTGGTATTATTTTAAGCTGTTCGGCTACCCCTCCCACTAAGTTCATGGTTAATATTTACGAGAAGTGGAAGATTGCATTTCGTAACACATTTCAGTTGAACTGCAAAAAAGTGGCATCGAAAATATGTATACGTACACCTAAAAGAAAAATTTGTATACGTACATCGGAAAGGAAGCTCTTTAATGAGGTCGTCGTATTACTTTTCGCAAGCTCCATGCTTGGTTGAATTATGTTATCTGTTTGTACAGCCCTAGTTGTTAATTCAACTGCTTGAGAAATAATAATAAATGATATTAGTTGTCTCATAATTTGGCCCGCACGATAATTATATTTTGTAATGTTACGTAACTTTCAAAAAACTTGGACTGGGCCGGGACAAGATGCACTGCACCGAATCAAACTAAATAGAAACAGGAATATGGGCCGGACCGGCCCAATTCGCTTAGACTGATGCATCCTCTGCAAATTAAAAGAACGCTTAAATAAACAAATATATATAAAGTCCATTTAATGTGCCGTCTTCTTCATCCTTGTTTTCAACTCCAGTGCAGAAATAATTATTACAAACGAACAAGCTGCTCCTTAGTTTTCTTAAGTTGTTAATTTATATTTTGAGCAATGCAAGAGAGATGACGGCCGGCGGGTATCTCCACATATATATCCTTCGCACAACACCACCAAGGCATTGAAGGTGAACAAGTAATATGCATGGCTAACAGTCTTCGCTTCTGCCTCTTCCTCTTCTTTTCCTTCGTCTTCTTCCACACTTCATATGCCAGTGACGGCGAGCAGCAACGCCATGTTCATCTGATGTCCATCAGCTCCTTGCTACCCAGCTCCGATTGCTCCTCCTCGTCCTCCTCTGATGACGTCGCAGCAAACGACGGGAAGAGGTTGAAGGTGGTGCACCGCCACGGTCCCTGCTCGCCTCTTGGTCACCGGAAGCAGCACGATCATCATCTCCTCCTCCGCCTGGACCGCCACCGAGTCAAATCCCTCCACCGCCGCCGCGCCTCCGCCCGTTCGGCCAAGCTCGGCAACTTTTCGCTGGCCTCCGTGGACGTCCCCGACCGCTCCGGCCGCGCCTTTAGCAACGGTGACTACGTAGTGACCATCGGGTTCGGCACCCCCAAGAAGGACATGTCCGTCGTATTCGTTACCGGCAGCGACCTCTCGTGGATCCAGTGCCAGCCGTGCGACGGCTGCTACCGGCAGAAGGAGCCCCTCTTCGACCCTTCCAAGTCCACCAGCTTCTCGCCGGAGTCCTGCGATTCCGACTACTGCTCGACCTACGCCACATTTTGCTACGTCTCCTCCTGCTACTACTCCGTCGGCTACGGCGACGGGTCGCACTCCCGGGGGCTCCTGGTTAGCGACACTCTCACGCTGACTCCCTCTGACGAGCTCGGGAGCTTCGTCTTCGGCTGCGGCGAAGACAGCCACGGCCTCTTCGGCGAGGTCGCCGGGCTCATCGGCCTCGGCCGGCACCAGCTGTCGCTGGTCTCCCAATCCTCGCCGCTCTACGGCGGCGCATTCTCGTACTGCATACCGCCGTTTGCGAGCACCACCGGTTTCCTAAAACTCGGCCTGGAGAAGCAGCTGCCTCCGAACACCCAGTTCACCTCGCTGTCGTCGGACCCCGACGCGGCGTCGTTCTACTTCGTGGAGCTCATCGGGCTGAGCGTCGGAAGGAAGAATCTCTCCATTCCGCCAGCGATCTTCAGCAAGCCGGGCACCATCATCGACTCCGGCACGGTGCTGACGTACCTGCCAGAGGAGGCCTATACGGCGCTGCGGGACGAGTTCCGGCGGCGGATGGCCAGGTATCCGCCAGCGCAGTCACCGCTGGATGGGTTGGACACCTGCTACGACTTGACGGGGTACAACACGGTGGTGGTGCCGGAGGTGGCGCTGCAGTTTGGCGGCGGGGTGACGCTGAACGTGGATGCGTCAGGAATACTGCTCGTGGAAGACATCTCGCACGCGTGCCTGGCGTTCGCAGCAAACGGCGACCCGGAGGGGTTTTCCATTGTCGGGAACATGCAGCAGAAGACATATCATGTGGTTTACGACGTGCCCAATGGGAAGCTCGCCATCAGTGCTGCAGGATGTGGTTGATAATTTTACTTCTTAATTATTATTGCTGTGCTATGTACAATGATTGGATTCTGGTCTCCAAGGGATCACTGAGTACTGCTACCAGTCCAATTACTACTATTTAGGACCTTAATATCTACCTACATTGTTTCTTCTTAACATTTTGATCATAAAAAAATACATCTCAGCACTACCCTTGTGTCATGATCGTTGCTTGCTGGAGCTGTTTAGTATAAAATGATAAGAACATAAAATTATTTTAAAACCGGACTAATTAAATTATATTCGATAGATAGATGAGTTTAATATTCATCCAATTCTAAAAAAAATAAAATTATACTCACCAAGTTTAAAAAAATAAAATTATTTTAATACTAGGTAAAGTAGAAATCAATGATTTCATACATTTGATAAGAAATTAAAAATGTAAAAGTCATCTAAATAGGTAACTGCAGGCAGTTTAGATGGTAGGTGTAATCTATTGTTTTCAATTTTCTAATTCCCAAAATGTGTTTTTTTACTTCTATTTGTAAACTATATTTAGTGGGGTATGTTTGTACTCCAAGCACAAACCCTTATCATAGATTTTTCTTTAAACTTTTACCATTTACCCTTATCAAAGTTTCCTTTGATTGATAGTAAAATGATGCCTCAGTACAATTAGAAATAAATAATTTTAGAATATTGGTTATGGAACAAATGCCCTCAAACAAGCGGACTGTGAGGAGCCAAACTCAAGTTATATGTGATTTCAACCAGGCCCACATGGACATAATAAGGGCTAATTCGTAATCTTCATGACGATTCCAACGAGACCCACATTGACATTCTATCTATCTAACAAAGTAGAGAATATAACAAATATCACATTCGACCATTACAGAGAGGGTGTGTGCGAGGGTGGGCAGGGCAGGGCAGGGCGGGTTTGTTTATCGTCGAAATGCATTGCTCTCGTGAGCAGCGGAGCTTCCTTGAGAGTAGTAGGCGCGACGACGGACGCTCTCCTCGATCGTAGCACTTCCCCCGCTTTCGGTCCCATACACGCTCCTTTGCGCAGCATCTAAGAAATTCTTGCCCTTTGAGAAGCTCGCCCTTGCCTCCTCCAGGATATCAGCTTCTGCTGCTCTCTTTAACCGTTTCGACCTCTGCTCCTCGTGGAGTTCTGCATCCAGTTGCATCTCCCTCAACCGAGCCGCCTTCTCTTCTTCCGACATCTTCGGTACCCCGCGACGACGGTGATTATAATAGCCAGGCTGCCCATCCTGCCTGTGGCTGTCCCTTCCTCCATGCTTCTTCTTGTCTTCATCAGCAGGTTCAGAATTAGGATGATGACGATCCGACGTCCTCGCACCATCTCGTTCGTGAGTGTATTTTGGATAGGAGTGGGGCCTGGACGAGTGCAGCTTCTCATTCTGATGTAGTGACGGTGAATGATTCTTCCCCTTTTCCTCGTACTCGCCACCTTCTCTTCTTGAATGCCTCCTCGAGTGATCAGCCATTCTTTTGCCCTCGGTACGTTCATTAGCATCTTCAGAGTCTGAATGATTTCTCAATGAGCGTTTCCCATGCCATGCCCTACGATCTTCGTGCTGCATAGATGTTTCTCGATCACTAGTCTTCTCCTGCTGATCATCACTCGTATCTTCCAAATCGGAATCATGTCTTGATGAGCGTTTCTCATGCTTTGACCTCTTGTGGTGATGGCCCTTGTGCCTCTTCTTTTCTCCATCCTTGTGCCTCTTCTTTTTTTTCTTTTCCTTATCTTGTTCCTTATTTTTCTCAGCCTCTACCTGTTAAAAACAACTCGTATCAGAAAATGCATCGTGTGATGGGAATGTTGATTTACTTTGTCTCACAAGAAATCATCAAATGGTTAAGAAAGACACTATTTTCTCATGGCCTGATTAAGAAAAACAATTGTACATCAGAAATGATAGGGTGAGGATGGAACTATACTGGTTAAGTGGTCAAAATTTGTTTTGTTGTCTACTGTTTGTGCCACCATTTGTAAACCGCGGAAATGATTTTGGCAAACAGTACATCAACATACAATATAATCATGAAAATATGCAAAAGATGGTGGAATACTGGAATCGACAAGATAATTGGACAAGGAACTGAAGTCTCTAATTAACCATAGTACTTGACATCTAATTCAACTAAGACAGAAATTCTGCATATGAAAATGCTAGTAATCGATGGACCTGATTGGCAAAACTAATATTCTCATGAAATAATCTGTAACCCATATTCTATCATCAATAAGAAAACCTGATCCGCAAAGCTAATAGTCTCATGGAATAATTCATAAACCATATTCTATCGTCAATAAGAAAAAACATTGACCAGTAAGCTTACCGTTTTCTTAATCATGGACATCTTGATAGGATTATTCTTTATTCGTGCAATAGCTTCCTGCTCACGCTGACGGATTAGTAGCAAAGGGTCTGAGTGAAGCTTCCTCCATGCATCATTTGCAGACTGAGGCTTATCCTCGAACAAAGCTCCAGGAGCAGCAGACTGAGACAAGTTTGAGATCTTATTACATGCTGTAACATCCACAGAACAATGAAGAAATACACAAGAAAAATCCAAAAGTGATAAAGGCACCATGAATTAGCAGCACAACACATGGACACATGCATAATATATGTATAAAAACAGAAATACAACCATAAGGCTGGAATGTACAAAATGTAACATCCCTCTGGTTAGAGTAATTGAACTCTATACGGGAGGTCTTTGAGGGCTTGGGTTCAAGACTCGCTAAGTTCTAAAAAACAAAACAATAAGGCTGGAATTTGAAATCAAAATGCCATTGCAATTCAACAAATAAACAATAACATCACTGTGGGCAAAATTGTCTAAATCAATCAGACTATAAAGTACCTGAAAATAAGAAATATTTCTAGAATACTATTCTGTGTAGCCAGTAAACAAGCAAAAAAACACCTATGGATAATAATATATCAGACATTGAATTATTTAAACATCTTAGTCACTTTTGATGAGTTTACATGCAGGCCTTTGCTTCTTTCCCATCATTGGCTGGCTATTTCTCCCCCATCTTGTGCATTAGCGCAAGATTTATTATCCCCATTCCCTGTATCACCTCAGCTTACAAGTATCCTACCTAGGAAGTTTTCTACTTAGTCCCACAAATGTCAGAAGCACACCATCATCTAGCCAGGCTATGCAGCATATCGACAATGAACAAAAGACAGTAAGTTACAGACAAATTCCAAAACACAAAGGTCTACTATCAATCCTTATTGAGCTCCTCATATCAACACTTGTTGCTCTGTCAGCGGGACCATTTTCCTAAAGAGATGTATATTCTTTAGCAATGTTGTTCCTTCAGCAATGTTTAGTTGCAAGAAGGAAAGTTTCCTAGATAAAAAAAAATCCAAACTTGGTGTCCTAAAACAACACAAATAGAAATAGCCTGATTGTATGCTACAAAACATGAATACCTCGAGCATGACACATTGACCCCTAAAAAAGACTCTCATATGTAGAGTACAAAGGATCAAACATCACCATTATAGAACTTCCAAGGTGGAGACTAACATAGCAGAAGGAAAAGCCCTTTCATAAAAATGAGTGGTACATTGTCATTTGTAACCCTAAAAAAGGTAGTTATATGAGCAAAAACCTATAAAAACGACTTAGTGAAGATTCTTATGATGTAATTATGAGATGGGGGTTCTTGGATGGCATCAATTTTATGAACAAGTTGATATTCTTCCACAGGTAAAATCTAAATTGCGAATAGAGCTATTTTTTCCTTTAGGCACTTAAGTTTCAGCTAGCTTGCGTAACAAAAGGTCAATAGAATATATTAGCAGTAAATGGATAACTTTTACCAAAAAGTCTCTGGAAAGCTGAAGTATTCTCTATCAATTAAGATTAAAACTGCAAACAATAGAGAGATTTGGTAAAATGGCTGTACCTTAGAAGAACTATTTGAAGCTGCTGCACTCGTGGAATCTGCTGCTGGCGGTCCTTGAAGCGCCTTGAAACCCTCTGAGCTCCCCTTCCCTACCGCCAACCCCGACTCGTAAAGAAAATCCAACCTCTCCTGCCGACTAGTCATCAAACACATATAAATTCCAGGCAAAACACCATAAATGAAAACAAAATAGACGAGCTTTTTACTGAGAAAGCCAAGAAAATCCCTAACCCCCTAATACGGAGGATCCAAAGATGGAATCTCAAACAATCAGAAAAGCAAACCAGCGTCGACCAGAAACGACATCTTTTATCGGCGATCAATGAAACCCCAAATCCTGATGCTGAGGAGCCAATGATCCATGGATTACTCGCCAATGATCCAACTCACACGGAAAAACGAGAAACCAACAATCCAAAACCAAACAATCACAGAAAAAAAACCCTAACCCTAGCCTCAAATAACCGCATCCAAGAAGAAGGAGCACTTACGGGGCGAGGCCGGCTTGCTCCTGCATCTGCCGGAACTCAGACTTCTCTCGCTCATCTTGGATCTGCTTGCGGAGCTCCTCGAGCTTCCGTTGCTCGGCCTCATGCTTCTGCTCCGCCTTCCAAACGTTCTCGATGTTGCGGAGGCTGCCCGTGTGCCACCCCTTCTTGTTGAGAAACTTCAACGCCATCGCGCCCCCCTCCTCCTCCGACCACTACTGTCGCCTACTTCCCTCTCAAATCCTCCTCCTCCTCCGCCGCCGTCGCCGCCTCCTCCCGCAAAAATCGCTAGCAACCTCCTCTCCCTTCGACTTCTATCGCGCAGTGGAACACGAGTCACAAAATTGGGCAATGCCGATTGCCGAAAAGATGAACCCGAAGCAAATAGAAATAGCAAAAGGTTTGAACCGGCCTTTGGACCGGTATATTGGGCCAGACCGGCCCAATTCTCATTGACTGAGATATGAGAAATATATATATATATATATAAAAGTAAATCAATTCATATTTTAATTTCTCCTCCCAGAGGTGTACAATATTGAGTTAAAATAAAAAAAACGAAAACTACAGTTCAAATTAAAATAAATTATATTTTACAATGCAAACCTAAATTAGCACCATAATAATAATATTATTTTATATGACGATTTCAATAAGGCCCTCTCAATAAAGTGAACGTTGACCTATAAGTCCGAGATATATACAAATTTCTAAGGGCAAATTAGTAATCACATACACCGTCGCGAAAGCAAAGCCGCCCCCCTTCCTCTTCGCTTTCAGTTTTCGTCTTCCTTCCTTTCTCCGGATTCTTCCGCGGGGAAATCGAAGGTCTCAGGATGGCGATGCAGACCGGGATCTCATCCTCCAAGGTCCTCGTACTTGTTGGCGCAGGTGCGAAATCACCTCAATCTCTTTTTTTTGGATCCCCGATGCTATTTGATTTTCCCCTTTCCAACCCCCTGTGGTTATTAGGTCTGACCGGATCAATCATCTTGAGGAATGGACGCCTGTCTGATGTCTTATCGGACCTTCAGGTGATTTTTTTCGTCTTCGATTTCTTTAGTAATTGCGCTATTCCTGCAATTGTATCGATATTTCGTAATTGCAAGTGAATTGACGATATGAACTTAGATTACAGAGACTTGTAGCTGCAAAAAGGACTTTTTAATAACGTATACCAAGGGCGCAATAGATTTTTTACTAGAGTGGCTCTTGAACTCTGTTCTCCAATAGTCAGACTAATTCTTAGTTTCCACCAATATTTTTGGATTGTTTCTCTTTACGCCTCATGGATTTCACTGGCATGATCTAGTTTTGTTTTGGAAATTGATAGGTTTATTAATTTATATAACAGGCTTCCTCACCTTAGCTGGAGAAATCTCCAGTCGGTTTTTGTTTTATTCCTTAATTACGGTCTCATAATATGGGTGGAAACAGTACAATTTTTAAGTTTAACTGGAACCTGATAACTGGTAGAGGTGCGGGTCTAGTATCCACAAGTTAATGGGATGAATTTAGACTACTTTAATGATTTGTCTATTGATATGCTAAAAACTAAAGAAATGCTCAAGTTCTTAGTCTTTTATTTCTTAACAGAAAATCTAAACTAATTATATGATATCTGAATAATTCCATAATTTCGATTGTCACAGCATTTCAGGATGCACAATTGTTAGTTGAACTTTTTGATGGATATCCTACTCATCTGTTAATGTACTCACTTTCAGGAACTTATGAAAGGCGTGAATGAAGACAATGCCACAGCAACCCATTATGACACTGCTTTTCTTGCCTCTCAGGTGTCTCTTATGTTTTCTAATTTTTCTTCCTTGATTCTGCAAGGTGTAGGTTGTTTTCAGTTTTTGCTCTTCCATGATGTTTATAACTCTTTGGAGATCTTGTTTGATTATTTTAATTTTTATGATTCTTTACAATATATTGTTCACCTCCTACATTTCAAATTTGTTGTAATATGCTTTTGCTATTGCTATAAATTCAAAAGAAAATTTACATACTGCACTATTATTGGTATTATGCGGTACTGGTCCAATATCACAATCTAAATCTTCCTTGAAATTATTTTTGTACTGGAAAGGAATGATGATATAGTTATATAACAAGCTTCTATCAAGGTATAAACGCTTGTTAGCAATATGTGAAATTAGACCACAATGACACAATGCATGTCCAACTTATCATGTGCAATATGGCTGGTACTAGTCCTCTGTTGGACACTGGTACATATTGCTCATATGAGGGTGGGTAAGATTTCTATATTCATTTAACATGCATATTTGGATCTGTAACTCTCTGTTGGTTAATTCATCTACCAGATATAATTTGGTGTTGCATTCTAGAGGAGCATGTACTCTGCAGATGGTTGTATAGATGATTTCCAAAAGCTGTCCCAGGGTTGTATGCTGAAAGATAATACATACATCGTAGCTAAATCTAGAAGATGATGACCTAACCAAACTATCAATTTGATTGCAATTTGTCATGACCTATGGTCTAAAAGCTTTGAACACTACTAGAACATAAAAGTAATAAGCAATTTGATTGCAATTTGTCATGACTTATGATAATGGAATTGTTTGTAGATCTAAACATTACTTGTCACTTAGTTGACATTTGTCGTTCAATTTATTTTTTTTGTTATTTGTAGATTAAGCATTTGGCACAAGAGATTCGAGAATTGACAATATCTCGGCCAGTGACTATAGTGAATGGTGGCAATACTACTGGTACAATCTTAGAGATCTTCTTTTCATTTTGGTTTCTATTTTACTTTATTATCATTGAGTTCTTTCCCCTTTCGCCCATTTTTACTTAAGCAATGAGCTTGGTATGTTTCTTCCCTGTAATTTCTTGGTATGTTTCTTCCCTGTAATTTCTAGTTTGAATGTATTGAGTTTATTAAGATTTTAGACATAAAAACGCTTAGGACCTATGTCTTGACTCAGTTACTTTCCGTCTCCATCATAGTTCTTCCTAGTTTGCCTATTTGAAACTTGGCTCTTGGTTGTTAGGGAACAGGAAAACATAATGCTGCCCTTTAGCGGTTAAGATTTGAGATAATGTCACAACCCATATTTAACTTGTACTGTTGACTGCTTGTGCATCATATTTTTTCCTTTTCTGATGCAATGCAATGATCATGATCCTCAACTCTTGGGTTTGGATACTCGAATAGTCTTTTAACATGTAAGAGAATAATTACTTCCATAGTTTTTAACATATAGTACATTTTCAACAACTTATTTATATTTAGTATTAGATACCTTGCCACAATAGTTGATCCTTATCCATATGATCTTGATGTGCTGGAATTTATGTCTGTCCTAAGTGGTTTCTTTATCTTTGCATGGTCAATATTTTTAAATCTTTACTGTACCTGGAAATAGTTTTGAATTTATTTCGTAGAAATGCATCTTGTCTGAGATCAGTCATCTTAATTGAAGTAAAATGCTGCCTATGTATAATTCTTCCAGTGCCTTAAGCAGATCTTGTTCAAACTGTTTTTTTTTCCTCCTTGTTTCCGTTTTCCATGTTTGCTTATTGTAACTGTGACAACTCCTGAATTTCTTACTGTGAAATTTCAATGCTCCTTGTTTTATGTTTTCTTTGAGTACATAATACTTGCAAAGTATAAGGCACTTATGTTTTCCTCTCATTTTTGTTACTTCAGGTGGTTTATCATCTTACATAGTGCCTGCTGCTGCTGTTGGAGTACTTGGGTATTGCTACATGTGGTGGAAGGCAAGTTTCAAGGGCAATGGAAATTGAATGTTGAAATGACCTTAGAATTATATGACATCATTTATTTTATGTTTTAGATCATTATCTCTTCGGAGACATCTAATAAAAAATGGTTTGAAGATCATTCTAGATAAGCATGGTAGCACACTCTGATTGGGCTGTAAAGCAAACACCTGTTGGAACTTTCAGCCAGGTCAAGGTTTGGCTGAAGATTTTAGCAATGTGCTAAGTTAAATGTTAACCAAGAACCAACCAAATATGTATAAATGGGCTAGTTCTAATTTTTGCCACTTGGACCCGGATAACCTGAAATCAGCAGCATTAGGCACAATGTAATTGGTGGGAGCAGTTGGCTGGTGCTAGCAAACACTTGGGCCTATCCCCACCACCAGTTTAACAAAAATGAATCTTTTCTAAGTGCTAGTATGAAGGTTTTCTGTCATAGTAGTAGGTTGCATTACCATATAAAGGTAAATGTTGAGTTCTACACCTTTGACTGGCAACTTATGAAGTTGTGCTAAATAACTTTTCAGTTATGCTGCAGTTCAACTATACAGTGACTAACATGTGATTGTAATAGTTCTGCTAGAAATGCTATAATGTCCCGTATCATTTGCTGTATGAGAGTGATCAACGCTCCCACCCTTAAAGCTACATCTTGATGTACTGTCTAGACTTCTCAAATTGTGGTAGTATGACAATGTCGAATTGATTATATCATTCTTGTTGGCCTTGTCTGCACAGGGATGGTCTTTCTCTGATGTCATGTTTGTCACAAAACAGCATATGGCGAATGCTGTCACAAACATGTCAAAGCAACTAGAGCAAGTGTCTGCAGCTCTAGCCGTATGCCACAGATCTTTCACTCAGTTTCAAGTTTAATATTACTTGTGCATTTAACTTACTGGGTGATGTCTTATTCCTAGGCAACGAAAAGACACCTGACCCAGAGGCTTGAAAACTTGGATGAGAAACTGGATGATCAGAAGGAAATATCTAAGCTCATTATGAATGAGGTTGGTAGGCTGAAAAAGTCTCTAACCTGAATGATTGATCCATCATTTTTTTATGGTATTGAGATTGAAGGATATTCAAAAGTTTAGTCAATTGATGCTCAAGATTAGTCTCTTGCGAGGAAGATAAATTTATGTTCAATGTGCTATTTCTTATTTTGATTTGACTCATAAGTAGTTAGGTCAAAAAAGGACTTGTATGAGGAAAGGAAATATTTAACACTCCGGGAAAATGAACACTGATCTATATCTTGCAGTATTTGGTGCTTCATGTCTCTGTTAGGACTTGATTTGTTGTTGGAAATAGAACTACTCATCATGGATCTTTGCTGTAACAATAAACTACTTGAACACCCATCTATATCTTACAGTATACAACCTGTTCATGTGTGTTGAGGTAGATGGTGCTTGTTAACAGTCCTGGTAATTTGTAACTTTGCAGGTTGGTGAGGTTAAGATTGATCTTTCTCAAATAGGTTTTGATATTGAATCAATACAGAACATGGTAGCTGGACTGGTAAGATCGATGCGTCTTTATTTATTAGTGTTCTTAATTGGGGCTTAGATGATATTGTTGCAATTGATGGCAACTTTCTTATTTTCAACAGGAAGGAAAGATAGGACTTCTTGAAAGTAAACAGGTTTGAGTTCATCTTTTATTTTTGCATGTATTGGGGGACTACAAAGGACCTACTCGATCATTTTTTTACCGTGCAGGACATGACTAATGCAGGCATATATTATCTATGCCAATTTGCTGGGGGCATTAAAGAGGGGTTGAATGCTAAATTTTTACAGGTCAGAGTTTATTCTTTTTCTTAGATCTCCACAGGCCAAACTTGTAGATGTTTGCATGCAACTCCCGTTCCACCTAGTCCTTTACTCTTGCATGTATTTTTCTAAGATGATCATGGTGTAGTATGTGAAATATAATTCAGAATGCCACGTAAATCTGATTGCTTCACGATCACTTATCGTTCATTTGCTTTAGTAACTTGAAGAGCTTGTATTTGCAAAACAAATCCTTTTTCCTTGGCATTTTGGATGCCTGTCTTTGAATTTTTGTGACGTTATGAGCATCAGGTTTTATATATCGTGTAGTTTTGATGCACTGTAGTTCATACATATTCATATTTTTTGCATGTACCTTTTTCATGATTCGTGAAACTATCTTCTTTATCCAACCACATCTCCTCGGAATTTGGGATGTTCATTAATGGCACTTAAATTTTTTGGCGTAAACAGGAAGTCAACGAGAAACTCCAGCCTTCTCATTCTTCAATCACGTTTTCTCCAGATGAACCAAGCAAGGTATATTCTGTATTTTAAGTCTAGGTAATTGCTCTAGAACTGCTCATGCCATATCATAAACTCTCCTCAGGGCTTGCAATTTCTTGCCGACAACATCGCCAACGCTGGAGATGCAGCTAAATCAAAGCCCGTGACTATTTCACAGAAAGAGCAATCCTTGAAGACAAGTATCCTAAGACCTACCACAATTCACAGGTCATGCACTGGTGGTATATCCGTGAGAAGAGAAGGCATTGCTCTATGATTCACAGTACACTTTTTTTTCACATCATCAGATAATTTGTGCTATATAGTTTTGATTCATTGTCCAAGTAGACACATGTTTTCCATGTGATGTGCAATGCTGCAATATCCCTCTTTTTGAGGAGTCTGCTAATCTGGCTGGTAGATACTGTTTCACCAATTGCAGGTTCTTTATACACAAGTTGAGAATAAAATGAAGATGCCAAACAAATTTAATGTAGAAAAAATGTTGTATTAGTTGCCTTTTACTCGTTATCATGCAAGATCCAGCTTTGTATTCGATTTTTTTTGTTTTCATTAAACTCTATGCAATTGCTACAATGTCGAATTTATTTTGGTAGTAGCAAATTTATTCAAAAGTTTACATGTATATATATAGATAGATAGCTTATTACAGGTATGCAGAAAGAAAGCTACATGTCCTACACTCCCATCAGATACTTATCCCAGCAATTGAAGTCTTTTTCTTCGACGGCCTCGTTTTCCTCCTCTACCCACATCTCCTTCACGATCTCCTCCCAGGTTGCCGGAATCCCGCCCTCGGCTGCGACGGGTGGCGCCGCCAGTATGGCGTCGACCACCTCCTGCAGCGCGACGATCCGGCGGGAGGCGCGTCGCCTCAGCTCCTTCACCGCCGGGTAGAACCCCGGCACGGAGTCAAGCCGGAAGAGCAGCGCCATGAGGCCCTCGCTCAACCGCAGCCGCTCCCGGTCGTCCTCCCCGCCTCGGAGGGCGTCGACCGTCTCCTGCCGCTGGATCCGCCGCTCCATCGCGGCGGCCTCGGCGTCGACGGTTCGGATCCGCACCACGAGGGCTCGGGTGAGGTGGCCACGGTAGGCGGCCTGGATCCTGACGGCGGCAGCCGCGGCGGCGGGGAGGCGGACGGGGACGGGGGCCGCGGCTCCGTCGGGGGAGTGGATGGGGACGGAGATGGAGGTGGGGTTGAGAGGGCCGGGTTGGTGGCCGTGAGAGGCACAGTAGTAGAAGCATGTGGAGGAGTAGTAGTAATTCCCGTGGTCGGAATCCATGGCGTCCGGCGTCGGCAGTGGAGAGGGAGGCGAAGGGCTGCCGATTCCGATGCTTTTTATTTTTTTCTCTCAATTTAATACCTGCGATTTAAATGATAAAGTTCCAACTCCTTTTATAATTTTGATAATTAAAGAATAGATAATATTTATTTAATAAGCGGCAGTTTACTAGTTTTTGATTTAATTACTTCAAAAACAATTTTAATGCAAAAACATGCTGGCAGAACTCGATTGGCCAGCCCAGTAGGGGAGTCCACGTCAACTTAATCGGATACCATCTGTCATGATAACCTCAGCGGACAGGGTTCTGTCCGATGGGATCCTCCTTATCGATATCCACCGGGTCATCTAACGCATCTGTGGCACACGTGGCAATTTTCTAGTGGGAAAAAAGCCTGCGCCCTGTCAGGTGTAAAGCAGCTGACTCTTGCCACTGGGTTTGGAACAAAAGGCACCGCGGGGTCTTCTTTTCCTTTTCGTCCTTTGGGTCGGACGAAGCAGCAGGCAACCTGAATGAGTCCCTTCCCAAGTTTTGGAGGTAATGATCTCCTTCCCCTAATCCGGTGTTCCCTACGACTCGGTTTGGATTTCGATTTGGAACTTTTGTTTTGATATCATGACAAGCGTCGTCATCTCGCTGCTTTTGATGCTTTGGTTTTTCGCGAGTGTTCGATCCTCTATGAATCTCTCCTTCAGGCTTGATTCCTGATGACCTGATTTAGGGCTTCAGCTGTGGAAATTTAGTGCTCTTTTTGTTCTTCGTTGTGATCTGATGCTGCTGCCTCAGACCTTTGTCTCTTTTCTGTGGATTGGTCAGACCGTCAGAAGCCTGGTTTGATCGCCTTGAAGGGTTGGCGTTAGATACGCTGTGGGATTGTTAGTGGACTGGGCTTCATTGGCTGAAAGGAAACATTTTTTGTTGCCTATTCTTGATCTGTCGTTTGATTGTTTTTTTGTTCCTGTGCATTAAGAATATCCAGAAAAGCTCGAAGGCCAGAGGCTATGGTGAGAGTAATGATCAAAATCCCCCTGGTGATCTTCTATTTTGAGATTTAATTGGTGGTTTTCTTTTATAATTGCGGAGTGATGATGCAATCCAAACGAGATTTTGTTTTTATTTTTAAAAGTAAATACATAGATGATTTTGATCCGTCCTATGCACCAAATTGAGCTTTTAGCAGGCTGGACTGCAAGTTCACAAGTTCTGTCTATAATTTGCTAACCATTTCAATTCCAAGGGCACTATACTTGAACACTAGGAAAAAGTAACTAAGTTGGAATCGTCGTTACAGGCTGAAAGGTAATCTGAGAAGTAGGGAGAGGCTTTCTTACTTTCATCCAAAGTGACTGTTTCACCACAAAGATGTTGGAAAAAATTGGCTTGCCAGCAAAGCCATCCATGCGCGGAGGAAACTGGGTGCTAGATGCATCTCATTGTCAGGGTTGTTCATCACAATTCACCTTTATCAATAGAAAGGTACTCATCTCCTGATGCACAACTATCTGGTTTTACTTTCTTTCAGGAACTATTTTTTAATTTATCTTTGTCAATGAATGGAAGTTCGTTAATAGTTGTAACAATTCAAATAAGTAGATCGGCAAAAGCTTTTTGCTTTTTCTGATGCTAAATCCCTAGTGACTGTTGCTGTCTTGCACATGATAACATCGACCGAGTTTTCCTGGATATATGCTTCCTTCTCGGTGAAATTCCTTTGGATAAGATAAATAAACTGACCGTGTTGATCTACTGAAGTCATGTATGATTGTGCCATGAACAAGAAAGAGTGACTAGAAATAAACACTTAAGAGCATTGGCCACTACAATACAATGCCTTGCATGTTATTAAATAGCCTCCTTCTGCATCAGAAAATTAGATTTAAGTTATTTCGTTGGATTATGAACCTTACAGTATTCAACTCCACTGTATTGACTTTATAGTGTCAAGTATCAACTCCTAATTTATGATAAATTAGCCTTTAGTTGTACTCTTTAAAATAGGGTCCTGATGAGATACTGATCGGTTTAATCTATTTTTAGCATTAACAAATAATTTGATTATTTGTCTCACAGCAAAGTAATTCACACAAGTTCACCTATGCTTCACCTTGATAGCTTTCAAGAAAGTAGTTGCACATAGTGAATTTTTTATATGATGGAAGCTATAATGTCTTTATATGGAGAGTTCTACTCTGATCCATGTTAATCGTGCATGAGAGAAGATTTGTTTTTGCTGAATAAGAAACATTTTGGAAAATACTTCTTTCGGGGTCTGTGTTCAGTTGTCAAAGTTGTGGGATTCTTTCCCTCAGTTTTTCCTTTTAATTATTTTTCCTTACTTTGTTTCTTGTCCTTTAAGGCATGCCGCTTGAAGTCTTTTAAATGTGCAGGCCTTATGGCCCTTTGGAAGTGAAAATTGGATCTACTCTTCAGTATCCATTTTTTGTTTCTCCCCTGTACTCAGCTCTTTATTTCTCTCCCCTTCTCTCTCCTTTTTCTGCATCAAATAGATTGATGCAAAGTGACGTTTTGTTTAATTTTTGCATTCAGTTTCTTCTTTAACAGTGAGATTTATGTTCTGACTCTGATGTAGGCCCGACTTGTACCTTTTATTTCTTTTATTAAAAGGAAAGGGTACTATCTTCTAGTTATTTATTTCACCATCTTCTGATGTCCTCTTGCAATTTTATGCAAGATAGTATGTGAATACAATTTTCAGCCAATGTATGCAGTTATGTGATTTGATTGCAAGATTCTGTTTGTGACATTTTTGAGCAAAAGATAGAGCTTTGCCTTCTAATGTTATATTGCTTTTCTTGCTGTAGCATCATTGCCGCAGATGTGGAGGCCTGTTTTGTAACAGTTGCACCCAGCAGAGAATGATTTTACGTGGCCAGGGTGATTCACCAGTCCGAATTTGTGAACCTTGCAAAAAGTTAGAGGAATCAGCACGTTTTGATTTGAGATATGGTCACAGAAAGAGAACTACCAAAGGTACATTCTTTGGTGTTTTACCTTATAATTATTACTGATTGTCATATATTGTTGTTTCTGAAGAAATTTTTGTTGCTTGTTCTAATTAGCCAAATTAAACAACAAAGATAGTTACTGACTGACAAGTGTCAGCTACTAATATAATAACATGCAAATAAATCCTTGCCAACTACTAAAATAAATGCTGCACATGATCCTCATTAGGAATTAAGCAGAGATTAAAAATGTGCTTCTTGTATTATACAGTTAACACAAAACAGATTGTGAAGAGCGAGGATGAAGTTATGGACCAGATTCTTGGAACCGGTGGGAAACATGCATCTGAACATGAACCAGACAACAATTTGATTCTTGATCTCCAGAGGTTATCTAGCAGTGCATCTTGTTCAAATATTATCGATGAGTCTGCTTCTCCACATAGAGGAGATACTGTTAGAAGCGTATCGGTTGATACACGCAGCCATGGTACTTTGGATATTGTGCAAGGTGACCCGGAGGAATTGCGCCAACAAGCAGTTGAAGAAAAGAAAAAATATAAAAGTCTAAAGGCAGAAGGAAAATCTGAGGAAGCACTGCAGGCATTCAAACGTGGTAAAGAACTTGAAAGGCAAGCTGGAGTTCTAGAAATTGCACTAAGGAAGAATCGGCGAATGGCATCAAAGGCACTGAATTCGAGTACTGTTGGCATTCAGAAAACTGATAGTTATGAAGGATACGGGGGTAAAGAAAAGTTAACCTCTCAAAAGGGTAAGGAGACAAAAGATGACCTTGCAGCAGAACTTAGAGAATTGGGATGGTCTGATGCAGATTTTCGTGATTCTGATAAGAAACCAGTAAAGCTCAGTTTGGAGGGTGAACTCTCTAATCTTCTAGCAGAAGTTGTTCCAAGACCTGCTGAACGTGCTAGAAAAGATGCCATTGATAAGTCTGAGGTTATTGCTCTCAAGAAAAAAGCACTCTTACTGAAAAGAGAAGGTAAACTTGCTGAAGCAAAAGAGGAATTAAAGAGGGCTAAAATACTAGAAAAACAAATAGAAGAACAAGAGCTTTTGGGGGGGGCTGAAGATTCAGATGATGAGCTGTATGCTTTAATCAATGCCATTGATAACGACAAGCAAGACGGGTTGGTATTTGACCATGTATCTGAGGCTGGTCTAAAATTTGACAACATTTTTGTTTCAGATGATCTCCCTACTGATGGTAATTTTGAAGCAACTGATGATGACATGCATGACCCCGACTTAGTGGCTGCCTTGAAATCATTTGGTTGGTCTGAGGAGGATGAAGAACAACCAGCAAGTCAAGGAAAGAAGTCTGTTGATTGTGAGTCACTGCAGAAGCAAGTTCTTAGTCTGAAAAGAGAGGCACTCAGCCAAAAACGAGCTGGTAATACTGCAGAAGCTATGAAGCTTCTGAAGAAAGCAAAACTACTTGAAAAGGACCTGGAGGGTTTGCAATCTAGTTCCGAAGTATTTGCATCAGGACTTAACCACAGGAGTGCAAGCCCTCAGGTACCTGTAGCTGCCATGGAATCAGTTGAAAAGGAGAATGCTATGGGAACAGGGAACTCTCCTTTTAAATCACAGCCAAAAAGTAAGCTAATGATTCAGAAAGAACTTTTGGCTTTGAAAAAGAAAGCTCTCACATTGAGAAGGGAAGGTAGAATAGATGAGGCAGAAGAAGAGTTAAAGAAAGGAAAGGTTCTAGAACAACAATTGGAAGAGATGGAAAGTGCTCCCAAAAATCATGAAGAATTAAGGAGAGGAAAAACTTTAGAGCGACAACAAGAAGAGATGGAAATTAATCACTATAAAACCATACCTAAGTTGGGAAAGAAGAATCTTGCCTCCACCCATCTGCATGCAGATGGTGATGTGAGAAGTTTGGATTTTGAAGAGGAAGCATTTGAAACTGATGTAACAGAGCAAGATATGCAAGATCCTGCATTATTATCAATTTTGGAGAATTTGGGGTGGAATGAGAATGACAGTGTTGAATCTGTAAGCATGCTGAATGCAACCTCTGAGCATGATAGCATCCCTCCTGTAGCCCCTAGAAACGTAAGGAGAACTAAGGCTGATATGCAGAAAGAACTATTAACCATAAAAAGGAAAGCCCTGGCCTTAAGACGTCAAGGAAACATTGAGGCAGCTGAGGAAGAGCTAGAAAAAGCAAAAGCTTTGGAGAACCAAATGGCAGAAATGGAAGCCTCAAATACTGTCAATTTCATGGAGGTGGATTTACTTGGTTCCAGCACTTCGATTCCACCAAATTTCCCCATTAAGGATCAAGGTTCTGGCAATGGAAGCTCAGCTTCACTGGCAGCAGAGAGAATACCAAATGATGAAGTTGTTTCACTGCAAAATGTATTTGATGTAGCTTTGACAGTAAAAAGTGACAAACCGGAAGCTGCTTCTACGGTACCTAAAATGTTGCAAATTGAGACACTGATGATGTCAGGGGAATCAGCTCCACCAGCTGTAGAAATTCCTGTGGAATGGGACTTTGCTCAGCAACTAAATCAAAATCATAAGATGGTAGAATTACCCTCAGGCAATGATGGCAAAGCTTTGCACTCAATGATGCATCCAATGAAAAGGGAAGACAGAAATGTTAATGTGAAACCAGGTATCCATTATGTCTCTAAAGAGAACACCACCTCTGAGGGTGGTGAACTTTCAAAAACAACATCAGAGTTCCCGAGCAAGGATTGCAATGCCAGCAAAATTAATAGCTCAGCATCACCGGAGTTGAAGTCACTGCATGGGGTTGATGCTCGCAGGGACGAGATAATAGCACGCAAGAGAAAGGCTGTTACACTGAAGAGAGAGGGGAAGCTAGCAGAAGCCAGAGAGGAGTTGAGACAGGCAAAACTTCTGGAGAAGAATCTGGAAGCTGGTCAACAGGATATTGTGGTTAAGGAAGCCGCTTCAACATCCACTTGTGACAATACACCTACCAAGAAGGAGAATAAAAGCCCGTCTGAGAAACCAATGTCAGGCCGTGATCGTTTTAAGATTCAGCAGGAGTCCCTATCTCACAAGCGTAATGCACTGAAGTTACGCAGAGCAGGAAAGATTGACGAAGCAGATGCGGAACTAGATCTAGCGAAGTCTTTAGAGAAGCAATTGGAAGAATACGACCAAGGTTCTGGTGGAAAGTCTGAAGCAACGGATGATGTAGCTGTCGAGGATCTTCTCGATCCTCAACTTTTGTCTGCCCTTAGAGCTATTGGATTGGATGATGCTCCTGCCACCAAACAACCACCAAAGCAAGCAGAATCACCACCAATTTCTGGCAGGAGGCAAAATCATCCGACAGAGAAAGCAGATTTGGAAGAACAGATCAAGGCTGAGAAGCTCCGAGCACTTCACTTCAAGCGTGAAGGTAAGCAGGCCGAGGCTCTTGAGTCTCTCCGTTCAGCAAAACGCCTTGAAAAGAAACTTGCATCATTGGCTTAGCAGTTCAACCGGAAGCAATCCTATCCTCGTGGACCTCCATGGTTGCCTGAAGAAAACACAGAATTGCGTCCATGGTAAAGCTTCTTTTACCAGACACTAGATGCATTAATGCTTATTGATGGAATTAATTCTAGGCCTGGAAATATTAGAATGAACCATTGGGTTCCTGAACATTTTTGGAGGCATTTTCGTTGAGCCTAATGAAGAGTGCAAATATTGGTGAGAACATTCCCACTCAACCTACAACCTGTAGGTACTGAACCCATTGTTTTTTTTTTTACGCAAGGGAAGTGAGCAGAGCACTGAAGCTATCATTGTCTATTTGTCCGTGAAATTATGAACAAAGGTTTTCCTTTATTTTCTTTGTACTTTTTTTGTTTGAATAAGCCAATTACATACGCTGCTATGCTAATGAAGATTGAGTCAAGTATCAGCATTCTCTAGTGGAGAGACCTTGTTCTCTCCCCATGTATGTTATGCTAATGAAACGGTTAGGTTTCGAAGGTCTGTGTCCCCAGGAAAGAAGTAAAATCTCCTTCGTATCACCGAGATTTTGCCACAGCTTTTGCTGCTGCAGTAAGGTAGTTCTTATGCCTATCATAATTTTTGGCTTCGACCCTTATCATCATTTTTTTTAATGTGCGTAAGGTATATTTCATTGAAGTATAGCACATTAATTATTCAAGAAAGCATGTTACGATATGTTTGAACTGACAATAGCTTACATATTTTACTGCTGAAGGTGTGAGCCGTCGAGCAATAAAAAAAAAAGAACCTTTACACAGTCTAAATCAAAATAAGACAGTGGTCCCATCTGGCTCAGTAGTAGCATCAACATGTGATATGCTGTGAGTAAGATTGAGCCTCATTCATTTTCTAAGCAAACAAAGTTAATAACAGCGGTTCTTAAGCACCTACAGATAGCACATCCTAGTATAGCATATAGTATCAAACCATATGATTGTAGGTTCGAGATTATTATAGTAACAAGAGTTGATTAATGATGAACTCTCCCCCTCATCAACATCTTCTTCTCAAATTGGTTTTAAGCAGAAAAGATATGCAAAATATTGTTCTTACTAACAATGTCATCTTGATCTCATAGTTGTTGATATCTTCTTTTCTAATTCTCATAAGTCTATCTTAGTTATTGATCTATGCAAGGTGACGATTGTTCTGGTGAGAACAAAAAAAGCAAGAATGGCAAGACTCACAGGTGAAGGTTAAAGTAAAACCTCCTGCACATCCACAGCTTGGAAAATAGCCACTCAGGTTACTAATCACAATACAAATGCTCAAAAACAAAAACAAAGAACTCTTGATTCACAGGTTTGCTGAACTCCAACTTCATCTTATCTGATGTCCTTCCTTTCCTCTACTCTGGTTGGTCCAACTTCATTGCATTTGCACATGTGAAGTAGCCCCTTGTTGGGATATGAATGAAATTTTTTGTGGGTCCTGATGCAACGGAAAGCAAATAGCTACCCTTAATTAATTGGGTCGAGCGTACGTTAATTAATTAATTTGTGAGATGATGAGATGTACATGAAGTTAAAAACAAATCTCGTTAATATTTTTTAAAAACTTAATAAGAATTGAACCTAAAATCTCGTGAATTTAAATACTCTAACCAAAAACTTTTTGAGAGATTAATAGAGAGAAAATGAGATGCAGGCGTGAAATAAAAAAATCTCATGAGAATCCTATGCTAATGAAGTGACACTACATTGCAAGATCTTACGAAAGGATTATAATTTATGATGTATAAAAAGTTATTTATTATCCTGCTATTATCGGTTTTATCGACGATGACGACATCAGCATTTCTCCTTCTTTCTTCTAGATAATGAATGATATTGCCGGCTTTACCTTATTTTTACTCCTGCGATTAAACGGCTCTACGTCTCCAACCGTTTAATTAGAAAATGACTACTGGCCATATGTCCGACGCTCAACTTTTTTTATTTTATTACAACAATGATCACCAACTTTCTTTCTTATTCGATTTTAATTAAACGAGGAGAGGCAACCCTTTATCTCTAATCTTAAGGTGATGTGCCCCAATTTTAACCGTCACATTTTTCAGAAAGTAAGTGCGTTCAGAAGATGTTTTCAATCTTAGGATTACAGCAGCAATATATTATATTATTATTATACACAAAGTTAAGAGGCTGTGTATTTGTAGATGTAATAATTATTATTATTACACGGACGAGGTCACGTCAGCCTACCTTTTCCTCTGCCAACTTGAGCAGCTCGGGCAGCCGGCTACGGCGAAGACCGTCCCCCGGTCGTCGTCGGCTTCTCTAGCGACAGAGCTGGCGCCGGTAGGCCGACTCGGCGCTGGACCGCACGGGGCGACGAGGATCGACGGGGATGCCCGACGCGTTGCGGGGGTTGGGAGCCAGGCGGCGAGGAGGAAGCGGAAGAGCCCGCGGCGGAGCTGGTGGAGGAGGAATCCGCCGGAGGCGGACGCGGAGGGCGATCGTCGAGGACCCGATCGAGAACGCCTCCACCGAGCCTCGTCGCTGATGCGATCGATCTCCGTCGATCGATCCCTTCATCGGATTCTTCCTCTCTTTTTTTTCCTCTCAGCACGAAGAATCGATCGGGCAGAGGTGCGGAGATGGATCGACCGCACCGCGGCGGAGGAGACTGACGTGGCTTCAGCAGGATAAGATAAGCATAATTATCTGACGTGGGCGAAATTTATATATAAATATGTTTCTCGGCACGAAGCAGCAGCAGGTAGAGAGCAGTGAAACACGAGGCGACGTAATAATAAAATATATAAACTATATTTGTTCGTCTCCACGCTCGCTGGGCCTCTGCCTGTAAATATCCATCCCCACAATGCTTTGTAGCACTTGAGTTGAGAAAAAGGAAGGGAAGAAAAGAGGATGGGGTTGACGGTAGAGGAAGCTCTTCATATGGTAGGAGGAGCAGGAGCAACCAGCTACGCTGCCAATTCCAGGCTTCAAGTAATTTCAATCAACTACTCACTTCATTAATTTCTCCTCTTATATACTTTGCGAATCAATAAAATGGTAATCATGCATGATTAGGAGACGGCCATCTTGAAAACGAAGACGGTTCTGAGGAATGCAATGGAAGAAATCTACAGGGAAGAGCTGCCGCAGAGGCTGGTGGTGGCGGACCTTGGTTGTTCCTCAGGTCCCAACACTCTTCTAGTCCTCTCCCAGCTGCTCCGCATCGTCGGCGAGCTAAGCAGACGACCGGAGCAGAAACAACAACCGGAGGTTCAGTTCTTCCTGAATGACCTCCCCGGGAATGACTTCAACACCATCTTTCGATCACTGGGGAGGTTTGAGAAGAAGGTGGAGGAAGAGGTCAAGAGGGACGACGTTGGTGGCGTCCTCATTCCGCACTATATTGTGGGAGTTCCTGGCTCCTTCTACGGGAGGCTTTTCCCAAGCAGAAGCGTTCACTTATTCCACTCCTCCTACTCCCTCCAGTGGCTCTCTCAGGTTTTCTATCCGGTCGATTAATCCATTGCTTCATGCATGCAGATCATATACAGCATATATATAGGTTAATCGTAGAAGGTCATGTATATATATAACTCAGGTTGATAAGCAACTACTGCTTTTTAGCTAATCAGAGTGGTCAGACAGACTCCCAACTTTAGAGTCGATGTTTACTGATGATTAGGTTCCGCAAGGAATCGAGCTCCTGAACGAGAGAAACATATGCTTCACGGCAACCAGCCCTCTCGGGGTGGAGAAAGCATATCAAGCGCAATTCCAAAGAGACTTCTCGGCATTCCTAAAGTCGCGTTACCAGGAACTGACCGCCGGAGGGCGGATGGTGCTCACTATTGCAGGAAGAAAGGAGGACCAGCACATCAGCCATGGCGACATGATCACTCTATATCAACTTCTAGGGGAGGCTCTTAATTCCATGGTCTCCGAGGTAAATCTTCCGGTCTTTGAAAACATTTGAGAAGAAGATGGAGGAGGAGAAGGGGGATCTGCTTGTTCCCCACTATATTGCGGGAGTCGCCGGATCCTTCTACGGGCGGCTCTTCCCGTGCGAGAGTGTTCACTTTTTCCACTCTTCCTACAGTCTCATGTGGCTCTCCCAGGCTAGTGAACTCCTCACCAACACCAAACCTATATATAGATCAAACCTTTGTTAAATAAACTTTAAATGCTATATTTTATTAGATTTTTTATTTAGTTGAAAAAGTATATAGTCGAATTATCTTTTGTTATCTTGCATTATCTTTTGTTAGATGTAATTAGTTTATTTTTAGTATACTTCATACCTATATAAATAACTTGATTTTCATATCTTATATGAGAACATAATATATAGAAAAAGTTTCCTACTCCTCAATCTTCCAGTTTCTTCTGAGTTTATCTTTGTTTGTAGTTTTTAACCTTTCTTTATAGGGCCTTATGGTTTTTACATCATAACTAATCTATCAATTAATCAGGTCCCTCGAGGGCTTGAGAATGAAGAGGGTCTTCCGGTACTGAACGAGGGGAACATCTACATCGCAAAGACGAGCCCGCCCCAAGCAGTAGAAGCATATCAGGAACAATTCATAAAAGATTTTTCTACTTTTCTCAAGTCACGCTACGAAGAACTGGTTGATGGAGGAGGAATGATGCTAACATTCATGGGAAGAAAGGAAGAAGACCCAGCCGATGGACGATGCGGCTAGGTTTGGGCACTATTTGCGGACGCCCTTAATTCCATGGCCTCAGAGGTATGTGAATACTTACTTGATGCCAATTCAGATTAACAACGGAGTCAGTGTAGAAGAATAACTAGTTTAATCAACTATCTATGGATGTAAGGAATCGTAGAAGAAGACAAATTGGCCTCCTTCAATATGCCATTTTATGCGGCTTCAATGGACGAAGTGAAGTCGGTGATTCAAAGTGAAGGTTTATTTGATATGGAGCACGCACAGTTGCTCGAGTTCTACAATGGCTTCGATGACTACGAACCTGCATCAAAAGCGTTTAAGCGAGGCGAAGGCTGCTGAGAAGAGGTCGAGAGCGGTGATCCAACCGTTGGCTGCGCATCATTTTGGAGACGCCATACTTGATGATTTTTTCTCAAGGTTTAAGAAGAATTATTTGAGTTGCCCTCAGAATGAGATGCCCGAAGTCAGCAACGTAGTTCTTTCGCTGAAGAAGAAGACAGCTCAAAGCTGCATGATGAGAGTAATCGTTTAAGCCTCACTCGTGTTCTAAGTAAATAAAGTCAATCCAAGGATTCTTAAGCACCTTAAGTAGTTTGTCCGTTTACAGCAAAAAAATTATCAAACCATGTGATATTAGTTAGGTTCGAGATTATTTTCCCATGTTCTTTTCAGATTTTCTACTATATAATTTTTCTTTGAACCATGTGAGAATTAAAATCATAATTTTTTAATTGTTCTAGCTAAAGAAAGTGTACCCTTTATATACTTTCTAGTATATATTTGAAAAGTTATTAGAAAATGATATTGAGTAGTTATCATAGTACTTCTCTAGTAGATAATTAATATCAAATAAAAATTATTAGAAACGAGATTGAGTATGTATTGTTATTCTTAGATGCCTTTTTTTAAAATTTAAGTGAATAATTAAAAGAGGGCATGCTATTTTTACATTGAAGTTAATTTAATATAATTCATCATACACGCCAGTCATATTACCTTTCATTTATTAATTTTAATTTACAAACGATAAAGTTTTACATAATCCATATTAGTATTTGAAATTTTTATCCATTAACCAATAATTCGATATATTTTAGGTTAAATCTATTTTTTTTCTTAGTTTCAGTTTTAATATTTTGTACGGCAAAATCTCTTCCCAAGGTTTTTTTAGAACTTGAATTCCTTCACAAAATTGAAAAGTAATAAATAACTTTTTTATTCATTATTTTCCTTTAAAAAAAAGCGGCGTCAATAAATATTTAAATAATAAATATCTATCTAAGTTTTTAATATTACTGTGCAGGAAACATGCTCGATCTCACTCAATTCTGCATCTCATCCTCAAACATGATAACGCATTATTCAATGGAAGTGTTTCAGAAGAAAAGGAGTGGGACGCTTAACTTCACTTTTTACTCTATATATATACTACTCAACAGAAGCCCGTCATTATAATCACATTCAATAATAACTTTCTTTTTTCTCTTGTACTATTTACATTAAAATCCAATGTTTTACATGTTTTTAATTGGGTGGGCCGTGGGCGAGGAGGTGAGCGAGTCCTACACGCTGCTCCGTCTTTTATGGACGATGACGACGTTTAATATTACTGTGCATGAAACATGTTCCGCTAATTAATTGGCCTGATTCGCACCCACCTTCTGATGCAATGTATCCAATTTTGGCGTATTCATCGGCAAACTAAAGTAGAGTTTTACTGCAGCAGATTAAATATTATTTCCATTCATCATCGTCATGGAGAAGCAGCAGGGAGAGAGCAGTGAACACCTCCTTCTCATTTTCCTATTATACTTTGTCTTTCTTAGTTGTTATGTTTCTTTTTTCGTTACTTGAATTTATGTATATAGGATAAGAACGATGAGTGTAGGAAGAATAGAATTAAGATTGACACTATGAAAAATTATTGCTAATTCCATATAGTTGATGATGATGTTTGATATGAAGTTAAAAAATAGAATAATTGAGTTGACTTGGTGGTTGACTTGGACTAGTCTAATAAAACTTAAGTAATCTATGGTGATTAAGGATTTAAAGTAGTGGGCTTAGCATGAGTTGGGTTTGGTTAATTAATTTGAATTAGGCCAAATAAATCACATAAGTTGAGTCATTAATGAGTAAATAATTTTTATCTTATTAAATTAAAAATATTTTATATTTTAAATAAAATCTTTATTGTTTTAGGGATATTATTCTGAATTGAGAGCCGTATATTATTGATACATCTGGGTTGGATCTGAAGCTCAAATCTCATACAGGTGAATCGCAGTAGGATTTAATTTAGCCTATGAAAAATCTTAAAAAGATTTTATTAGGAAAGTCTTGAATGCCTTGAAAATAATAAAATGCTATGATTGCTAAATATGTGATATCATGCATGCTAGAATAATATTATTTATATAGCATGAATTATATGTTATGAGTATATTGTCTAATATTTAACATGTTTTATTAAGTTCTTTTACAAACTACTTTATTCTTCCTTGTTATATGATATGCTAATACCTTGCTAAAGAAGATGATATATTGATTATAAAATTAAAACACTACATAGGAGTTAATATAAAAAATGGTTACCTGTTACTCTAATTTAGATAGAGACATAACCTTTGATACTAGCATCTCCTAGGGACATCACTAGATCACAAATTGTGAGGGTGTATTAGTAACACACTCTAGATGATAAATCGAACCCTTAGTGTTCGAATAGTGATGTTCACTCACTATTACCACTCCTGGGGCTACAAACAACTCAGATACTGAGAGTTGGTTGGGAAATGGGCTAGACTAACTCCAAGGTCAAGATAGACCAGAAAGCGGAGTAAGTCCATACCCGGATATAATTACCCGCACGCGTGACGTTTGAGCGTCATCGTGATAATCCCGGAGTGGCCAGCGGGGATGAACCCTTCCAAGGATAGCAGGCATGTAGTCGAGTTAGCCACAGCCCATTGTGCGGATGCGAGCTCAACTCGGCCAACATCAACTGCTATTGAATTGAAGAGGTGAATTCCCTTAAAGCCTTGGACAGTGGATCCGTAGTCCACACGACTATGATTCCAGACGTTCTGCAGACGATCTGATGACTAGTCCGGATCCTAGGGTTATTACTTAATTCGGCTAGCTATAGCCAAGGATATATTAATTGAGGTGACCCTGTCGACGGACAGTTGTGTAGCGCTACACGGTGGTTTGTGACCGTATTGGGTTTCCAAGGGGAAATGTACGAGAGCAATCGGTTTTGCTAGGACGGGGTGTAGGGATCGACCAGTGGGACAGTAGAGAGAGATACACGATCACCCGATCTCTCTACCAACATCCGTGCAGCGGGCATATGTAGAGACCTGGACATTCTCGGCACGGATGAGCTTATGGGAATCCCTGATCAGGATATCCCTTAAGCATAGGCTGGCGGCCCGAGGCACTTGACATAAAGACAGAAATACGCTTAGTCGACATATACTAGAGATACATACATTTATGCAACATAGATGACTTTTACTAGTAACAGACATATTGTTCAACATAGATGATAACTAGAATATATACAGTTATGCACAAACAGTTAGAACTCAACTTTGTCAATGACTCTATTTACACCAAAAAGTTAGTAATTGATAATTAATAAACCCAAAGGCATCCCAATACTTCCCCCTAGTGTTTGATTTCCTATCTACGATTTCGAGCCGAAATTTCGCACTAGGCCGCAATGTTGAGCACACTGCGTTCAATGTGTCTGCAGATGTGTTAGACGATCGATCACGATGGTTGATGAAGATGAGTTTGTCGACAAATTTATTTTTATTAATCGATACTTATCATAGAATTATAGTAGGTTTATCGTGACTGTGTTAGTAGTGTTGAATTAAATGTTTTAAATGTATATTCCACTGAACTGTTATGTATATTAGTTATGTGTATCATTAAATGCCTTGAATGGGTCCTTTGGGGCTCATACGACGGTTGCCACGTGCCCGACAGTAGGGTCGGGGCGTGACAGCTTGCTCGCCGGTGTCTCCGTCCCACCGCGTGCCCACCTCCTCCGAGCGACGAAAGAGTGCGGGAGACTCGCTGGTACGCTGTTCGCCGCATCCCCGCCGTTCCCTCGCCTCGCTGCTGCCAGATTTTGCAGCGGGGCTGCCTTCCCCTGCTCGCGGGCAGAAACAGAGCTGCGAGCAGAGGCTCTCGATCGCGCGCCCGTGAGCGGCGATTTCTCGCCGCCAGCACCTCCTCCTCGCCCATCGCCGCCGTCCACTCATCGGCGACCTTCCTCCGTCCCCGACCTGCTGTTCGCGAGCTCAACAAGGGCTCGCCGGAGTGTTGCCCTCGCTGCCCGCTTCCCACGCAGCGGAGAGCTCTGCTTCGCCACACCCATTGTCGCCGTCGTCGCCGCTGTTCGCGGGGACTCCGGTGGACCATCGCCAAAGTCGGAGGGCCTTTGCCGGGGCCTAGTCGACCTCGCCGGAGCCGGAGCTCCATCGTCAGCGTCGGAAGGGAAGAAGCGGACGAGCAGAGGTACCCATGCGCTCGCCCTCTTCCTTAATCACAATTAATGCATGATTAATTAAGTTAAGTGGGATTAGTATTTAATTAAGTAAAGTTAGTGAATGGGTTGAGTTGAACCGAATTGAAGTTAGTTGGATTGGATTTGAGTTAAGTTTGGGTTCAAATTGAGTTAGTAGGGCGAGCTGAACTAGTTAAATTGAATTTGGGTTCGAGTCCAAGTTAGATCAGATTAGATTGAGTTGGCTAGATCAAATCCAATTAAATTGGGCCAAATCCAAGTTGAGCCAGATTGCATTAAATCGAACCTGGGTGAGCCAGATCCAATGATCCGAACCTCAGGTGAGTCAAATAAACCGATTCAAGCCCAAATTGAGCCCAATTAGATTGAATCGAGTTAGATTTGAACTAAATTGATTTTAATTGAATCCGAATTGAACCAATTTCACTATTTGAACCCGAATTAAGTTAAATTGATTCAGATTTGGTTAAAATAGATTAATTTGGTCAATTAAAGCTAATTTTGACCAATTTTGATCACACTGACTTGGATTAGGAATTAATATGAGCTTGGGCTTTATGAATAGAGTTGGGCTAAGTAAATTAGACCGATTGAAGGGATAGATCGTATTAACATTAAATAATCTATTTCTATCTTAATTAATTTCAGAAAATTTTAAATAAATTTTGTTACCTCATAAATATTATCTGTCAGTGATCTACACCATTATTAAAGTTTTCGAGCTTCTTTTGGATTGATTTTGGAGCCCGATACACGATACATGTGCGTAGGCTCACTATAGTATGATCTATTCAAGCTAGGGTAAATCTTAATTAGATTTTTTGAAAGTTCTTGGATACCTGCCAATTAAATAACTATTATGCTTATAAAATACCAAAAGACATATGCATGCTAGAAATACATATTTTACTAGTCGTTCGACATGCGTTTATGCTTACTGTTTATTATTTATCCAGCATAGTATGTTACGTTTACTGCATGTTATTATTTATTGATGTTGTAATGCAGACTACACCTATAGTTACTATGCAGAATAGGGTAAAAATGATATAACTTAAAATATAGTATCATGACGCATACTAGACACTCTAGTATAGAGACATAGGTAACATGATATTATCATATCCTATGAGCATCACTGAATTACCCACAGGAGGCTATTATGCACCCTGGATAACATCGCGAACCACCAGTGTTCGGTGAGTGATGTTCACCCCTCCCGAGGCTTCTAATAACTTAGATACTGGGAGTGGGGTTGAGGGATTTGACCAGTTAACTCCTGAGTCAGATCAGACTAGCACATGGAGTGGTTCCAACCCAAGTTCCTATACCCGCACGTGTGCCGCCTCGACGACACCGTGATAGTCCTCAGATGGCTAGCGGGGATAATCCTACTCGACGATTTAGCAGATATGAGATCGAGACACCACAGCCCATCGTGTGGATGTGCGTTCGACTCGGCCAGCATAGATTGCTTTTGAGTTAGAGGGGTGATTTCCTTATGCCTTTGACAGTGGATCCATGGACCGCACAGCTAGCATCCTCGACGTCCTGTAAACGATCGGATGAGTAGTCTGGATCCTAGGGTTGTTCTTATTTCGGCTAGCCGTGGCCGATGGCTCTGATGTGATGGTGACCCTGTCTACGGACAAAGTGTGGTACTATACTAGGATCGTTCCCCTACGGAGTCCGGGGAGGCTGTAAGGGCACGACAGTTTCGCTAGAGGAGGCATCGTCGGCGACTAGCGAAACGAGGGAGATGGTTATTATGTCACCTGTCCTCTCCGCCAACATCAGTGTAACGGGCATAAGTAGAGACATAGACGATGAAGGCACTGATGGGCTTAAGGACATCCCGGGCCCAGATTCGTTCTTAAGCATACGTTGGCAGCCCGAGACCTGTGATGTGAGTTAGAGCTATATCTGATGACTGATTATAGTGACACCGACATGAGATATAACCTAGGTGATATTTAGAGACGTACTTATATCTATAGCCTAGGTTGACATATAGCTTGATGAGATAAAATTAGTATTACATAGAAAACTATTGTGTGATAATTAATCTCACTAAGGCATCCTCGAATGAGCTCTCTAGCCTTTGATTTCGTACTGTGGTTTTGAGCTGTAATTTCGCACTAGGCCGCAAGGCTGAGCACATCGCGTTCAATGTGTGTGTAGGTGTAGCAGTGACGGTCAAGTTCGGGGATAAGGGTTTCGTCAGCCGAGGTGGGCTATCATCCCCGTTTCATTTATTTACTGATTTCGGAGCATAGTATGTAGTAGATTAGTGTCGGGACTGTATTAGGAGACTGTATTATTTATTTTATGGATATAACTAGTTGTTTATGTTGCAGAGATGAGATCCTATTATGCCTTGCATGGGTTGGTAAGCTCATACGGCAGTTGCCATGTAGCCGACAAGTGGTTCGGGGCGTGACAAATACACTTAAGAGTGGTATCTATTTTGGGAGAGTACCTGCTGAAACAAAACACAGAATATTACATATACTTGATTATAGAGAGGGCTCTTTATCATTCAAGTATCTAGGAGTATCTTTGGTTCCTAAGAAATTAAAAATTACATAATGTAAAGTATTGCTTGATAAAATGATGGTTAGACTTAAAAGTTGGATTACCAAGTTGCTAACGTATGCAAAAAATATTCAACTTATAAAGTCGGTGTTATTTGAAGTGCAAGATTATTAGTCACAACTATTCATATTGCCTAAGAAATTAATCAAAATGATGGATTCAATTTGCAGAGCATTCTTATGAACAGAATCAGTTGAGATTAGTAGGATGGTCTTAGTAGTTTAAAATAAAATCTGTGTACCAAAATCAACTAGAGAACTTAACTTACTGAGACTAGACTTGTGGAACAAGACAACCATCTTCAAGCTCTTTTGGGATATTGAGATAAAGAAAGATAAATTATGGTTTAAATGAGTAAACACTTGTTATATAAAAAATAAAAATATTTGACTCTACTTGAACAAACAAACTGGATGTTGAAGAAAGTAATGATGAGTAGAGATGTATTATAATACCACCCTCAACTGCCAATGACACTGACTAGAAAAATCATAATATGTACAATCTACAATATATTAGTGGATACGTACACAAAGTGTGCATTTAGTTCTAAAAAAAATATATTAGTAAATACATTGTCAAAGAAAAAATTGAACAAGTTTGATTTGTGATTAATGACCGTAGATAAATTACTCAAGTAGAGTATGCAAATAGAATTTGTGTATCATAATTAATTAAATGTTTTCATTTTGGCAAGTTTCTCTCCTTTTAATCAACTCAATGAATTATTTAGGTGGGTGGGGATTAGAGTCCAACTCATCATCATCATCTGAATACTATTTATCTTTTTTAAAAATAAAATAAAGAACAAACATATATTTTAATTAAGCAACGTAGAAACAATCGGATTATAACATTTATCTTTTAAGTTTATTATTTTGAATATTATTTTACAACTCAACATTAAATTTTTAAATACTGCATCAATTAAAATAAATTATACCTTACGATATTAGTTTAATACTTACTAGATTTAAAAAATATAAGATAAAAAATATTTTTTTAAAAAAATATTTATCTAATAATATAATAGTATGACAAACATATCATTTTCAATTAAATTATGACTATGCATGAAGCATATCCGATCTTATTGTTTATGCCATCGTCCAGCATGTTAAGCCATTATTCATTAAAACTGTTTGAGATAGAAGAGTGGATAAAATATCTAGTGTGTGTGTGTATAAACAAAAAAGTGGATAAAATATCTCCTAATTATTCATTTAGGAACAAAATACCCTATAAATATATTTGTTCTCCTCCACCCCTCTCCACAATGAGCTGTAGCACTCGAGTTTAGAAAAAAGAAAGGGAAGAAAAGAAAGATGGAGTTGAAGGTAGAGGAAACTCTTCACATGGTAGGAGGAGCAGGAAAACCAGACGCTGCCAATTTCAGGCTTCAAGTAATTTTAATCAATTGCTCACTTCATTAATTCATTAATTGATTTCTCCTCTTACATACATTGCGAATCAATAAATAGTAATCATACGTGCACAAAGTGTACATTACTCTGATTAGAATAATTGGACTATATATGAAAGGATAATGAGATCTTGGGTTTAAGACTCATTAAGTTCTAAAAAAAATAAATAGTAATCATGTGTGATGAGAAGGCCATCTTGAAAACGAACTCACTGTTGAGGAATGCAATGCAAGAGATCTATAGAGAGGTCCTGCCGCAAAGGCTGCTGGTGGCTGACCTTGGCTGTTCCTCTGGCCCCAACACTCTTCTAGAAGATCATGTATATATGAAACTCACGTTGATGAGCAACTACTGCTTTTTAGCTAATCAGAGAGTCGATGTAAATATGAAGGAGGATGTAAAAATTCATTCATAATAGCGGTTGATCGTTGGGGCTGCCCATTTATTATCATGGACCACGGGACACGTGGGCCATAATAAGACAGCCTTGCATGACACGTAGTACGTGAGTGCTGTGCAACACGAAGCAATGAGCATTAAGACTAAGCAGAAATAGTCAAAACAAGCAGGCAGGATTCTAAATGCACTGTACGAATTATACCCACAGCTTCTTTCATCGTCATCGTGCTGGGGGTTCAGATTTGAGATTTGTGATCTTTACTGTCAAACTCAACTCTTATTTATCGTATATAAATACGAAGGAGGATGTAAAAATTCATTCATAATGTACATATCCTGTGTGTAGATTCTAAATCTTTGTTCAAATAGTTCCAGAATGTGATTGAAGAACTACGTGGTTATAAGTAAATAAGCTAATCCATCGAATATGGTGAAGCCAAACTAAGTAGCTGTTTAATAAAGATGGCTGACGTGGTCTCAGCAGGATAAAAATAATAATCGTGAGAAAAATGTTTTTTTCGATTGCGTACATGTCTCTGTCATCCTGATGGAGACGTGGGAAGCAGCAGGTAGAGTAGAGAAGTGAAACAGGAGACCACGTAATAATAAACTATATTTGTTCTCCTCGACGCTCTCTGGGCCTCTGCCTATAAATATCGATCCCCAAAATGCTTTGTAGCACTCGAGCTTAGAAAAAGGAAGAGAAGTAAAGAAGGATGGAGTTGAAGGTAGAGGAAGCTCTTCACATGGTGGGAGGAGCAGGAGAAACCAGCTACGCTGCCAATTCCAGGCTTCAAGTAATTTTAATCAATTGCTCACTTCATTAATTTCTCGTCTTACTTACTTTGCGAATCAATAAATGGTAATCTTGCATGATTAGGAGAAGGGCATCTTGAAAACGAAGTCAGTGCTGAGGAATGCATTGGAGGACATCTACAGAGAAGTGCTGCCGGAGAGGCTGGTGGCGGCGGACCTTGGCTGTTCCTCTGGCCCCAACACTTTTCTAGTCGTCTCCCAGCTGCTCTGCATCGTCGGCGAGCTAAGCCGACGACTGGAGCAGAAACAACTGCCGGAGGTCCAGTTCTTCCTGAATGACCTCCCCGGGAATGACTTCAATACCATCTTTAGATCACTGGGGAGGTTTGAGAAGAAGGTGGAGGAAGAGATCGAGAGGGATGACGTCGGTGGCATCCTCATTCCGCACTATATTGTGGGAGTTCCTGGCTCCTTCTACGGGAGGCTTTTCCCAAGCAGAAGCGTTCACTACTTCCACTCCTCCTACTCCCTCCAGTGGCTCTCTCAGGTTTCCTATCTGCTTGATTCATTCATTCTCCGTGCATGCAGATCATATACAGCATATATATAGGTTAATCGTAGAAGATCATGTATTCATAAACTCACCTTGATAAGCGACTACTGCTTTTTAGCTAACCAGAGAGTCGATGTTTACTGATGATTAGATTCCGCAAGGAATCGAGCACTTGAACGACAGAAACATCATCTTCACGGCGACCAGCCCTCCCCAGGTGGAGAAAGCATATCAAGCGCAATTCCAAAAAGACTTCTCGGCATTCCTCAAGTCGCGTTACCAGGAACTGAACGCCGGAGGGCGGATGGTGCTCACTTTTCCAGGAAGAAAGGAGAACCGGCAAATCAGCCATGGCGACATGAGCACTATGTATCAACTAGTAGGCGAGGCTCTTAATTGCATGGTCTCCGAGGTAAACTAATCGATCATACTATAAGCTAGCAATAGATCAGTAGCCAATTGCGCAGGCCTTCCTGGTGACGGATGTACTCTTACAGTATATATTACATGTTCAGGGGATGATATCAAAAGACAAGTTGAACTCCTTCCATCTGCCGTTATATGGACCTTCAATGGAGGAGGTGAGATCCATCATAAGCAGCCAGGGCTTGTTCGATCTCCAGGAATCGCTTGTTTTCGCGTCCAGTTGGGATCCCTCCTACGTCGACGACGACGACGAAGACGATGCAGAGGAGGAGCTTAGATGCAACAATCCTCAGATCGCAAAGAAGATGGCGGACACCGTTAGGGCAGCGGTAGAGCCGCTCATTGCACGTCAATTCGGAGAAGACATACTTGACGATTTGTTTTCAAAGTACGAGAAAAATGTCTCGCGGCATCTCCTCAAAGAGAAGGCCAAGTTCACAGTGTTAGTCAATGTCCTGAAGAAGAAGAGAGAGGCCTGAAAAATTATATGTATATGTCTACTATATATATATGGTGTGCACATCTCCTATGTACTTCTTTCTATCCTGTATCCTGAGGAAATCTAATTGGCATATATAGGGATATTTAGTATGCTGAGGAAATCTAATAGGCATATAAGCAAATTTCTATGACCTAATTAATTAGCCTTTAGTCGTACTCTTTACACAAGCACAGGTCCTGACGAGATATTGATCTGTTTAATCTATTTTTAGAATTCACAAGTAATTTGATTATTTGTCTCACAGAAAAGTGATTCACACAAGCGCAGCTTTCAAGAAAGTAGTTGCACATAGTGAATTTTCTATAAAGCTATTAATGTCTTTGTACGGAAAGTTATTTCTAACAAACGAAAAAGTTTTGTTTCACTGCAAGAAGACAACTATTGACACAATTTACATATGATTGATCGATACATTATCGAATAAGACTAAGAAGAACTTTATTTATAATTTAACTGCTACATTCTTATAGCTTACTTTGCATTAAAAGTTGATAATTATAAATAAATTAATCAAATGTGGCATACAAATATAAGAGATACGAATGTAGTTATAGCACGATAAAATAGTGTTTCTTTTTGAAATGAAAGGAAGAAGGGAAACATCTACATTGCAAAGACGAGCCCGCCCCAAGTACTGAAAGCCCCAGCCGACAGTGCAGAAAGCTACCTTTGGAACCTGTTCGCTGATGCCCTTAATTCTATGGTCTCAGAGGTATATATATATATTAGCAACTTCGGGGTAGAAAACAACAGCTAGTGTAGTGATTAACTATTTATTGATTGATTGATTGAATGATGGAGGGAATCATAGTGGAAGAGCGGAAGACAAAGTGGCCTCCTTCAATCTGCCACTTTATGAGGCTTCAATGAAGTGAAGTCGGTGACTGATGAGAGCGAAGGTCTATTTCAGTTGGAGCACGCACGAATGCTTGAGCTGCATGATGATCGGTTCGATGACTACGACGACGAGGACGACGACGACTTCGCGTCAAAAAGTTTAAAAGAGGCGAAGAGAATTGAGAAGACGATTAGAGCGGCGGTCGAACCGTTGGTGGCACATCAATTTGGAGACGGCGGCGTCCTGGATGATTTATTCTCAAGGTTTGGCAGTAATTGCTTGAGTCGGCCTCCGATGGGGAAGCCTCATCTTGTTATGAGGAAGAGCAACTTAGTGCTTGCCCTCAAGAAGATGTTGAGAATAAGAAAGAATCAAAGAGGGACTCTGTTTTCTACGGAGGATGGAAAAATTGTGAAGGAGGTTCTTTATGCGGTTCCCTCCTGCTCTATATTTAAAGAAGTAAACTACAATAAAAATAATGGAAAGCTAATGGGAAGAAATAGGAAATGCTCTCCTTACATGGAAACTACAAAACATAAAAAGGAACCTAAGACAAAATAAGCATAAGAGTAAATAGCAGGTGCTTGTTCCTAATACAAGCTTATTTCCTAACATTCTTCCTCCTAAGCTTGTTAGCTCTTTTCTTTGCATTTGGAAAGAATGTACCCATAGTCACCACTGCAGATAGAACTATGAGCTCGAAACTTTCATCTCTTGCTCTTGCAATAGGCTAACTTTGAGCAAGTATAGTAATTGTGGGATTCATCCTTTTCAACCTCGAACTTACTCACTTTCTCGCCGGATTGCACCTAACAAGATTTACTAGCTGTGCCTTTGGTGAGCAAAGAAGAGAGTTCTTTAACCTTCTCCATGGCTGCATATTTTTGACTTCTGAAGTCAGCATCCTCCTGATTAATACTTTGAAACTCATTCTCCTTGTTCAGCAGCATCTCCTTCAGCTGCGAATTCTTAGCCTTAGCCTTCTCGGTGACAATATAAGCAGCATTCACCTCAGACTCCAAATGCTTGAGTTGATTCATCATCCAGAGTTCTTCTTCTTCTGCAGCAGCCTTCACTTGGAGTTCTGCTCCTCTTACAACATCAATTTTGCTTTTCTCTGATTCATGGGTTGTTTGACGAAACTCATCTTGCCAAGTGCTGATATCATCTTTCATCTCCATGATCTACCTCTCGATCTCCCAGTACTTGACGATGTCGGTCTCGTATAAGCTTCTGATGTACTGTTTCTCAGATTCTAGGACGAGCACTGCCTTCTCGAGCTTGCTGATCTCTTCCTGAGCCATTGCTATATCGACTTTAGGCATGGGCCTGTTCTCGAGCGACATCTTGGGCCGGGACAGCTTGCTTCCTTATCTCTTCATCAAAGTGTTGACTGTTTGCTTGTTGATTTTTCTCAAAACGATGGGGGTGAAGGCTTTCACGTTGTTCTCATCCTCTTCCTCCTTTTCTGAAGATTCAGCAATGCTTTCGATGGTCTCCATAAATTTCTTGCAATTTTCTACAGAGCCAAACCGAATGCAGAACATCTCCTCTTTCAATTCCTCATCTGCAAAATCTGACGCATGACACATGCACGACTTATCATTCCCTGCATGCTCCTGGACCTTCATCGATAGATCAACGAGATGGTTTGCACAGATCTTAAAGGTCTTGGCCTGGTGCATCGCCAACGGCACCTTTCCAGTCTCCCGGTGCTTCAGAAGCTTCATGCTCCCGATACCCTGCTCCTTCAACGGGTTCCCATCTTTATCAAACCGGTAAGGCTTCAACTTTAGATCGAGGAGGACATCCTCTTCCTCCTCGCCGGTGGTGATGGCGACCTCTGAGAGGGTGACAATGGGAGCAATTTGGGTAACGGTGTCCTCATTGTCGACGCTGGCCACGACCTCCTCTTCACAATCGGGCTTGTTGCTCGCCATCGTCGACTTGATCGCTGCCTCGAGACCATGCAGAGAAGTAGAAATTGAAACTTCCCTGGTGGCATCCAAGGTGGATCTCTCCGTCTCCAGCGCCGACTTCCATAGAGCAGCAGAGACGCAAAGCAAAACAGAGGAGTTCTCCAAGCACTCTCTATTTTCTTTCTTGATACTTTCGATAGTGTTGTAGGCGCTGCAATCAGCACTCCCATCATCGATCTTGAGAGGGTTATCCGCCAGCAATGAGTTCGAATTTTTTAATTCGAACTCTGCAGTGGCTGCCTCCTTTTCCTTCTCCATCGTCCCCTACATCGCCATGGATTTGGAGACATACTCAATTTTCTCCTTGCTGATGACTGCAGCGTGCGCATCTATCAGCTGGAATTCTAGCATTTCTGAACTCAGTTCATCGTCGATGCATCCCATGGCGGTCTGCAGCTTTGACCAGTTTGCGTTGGAACAAACAATTTTGAGCTTCTCTCGAATTCTGCTGTGCGAATCAGAATTCCTGCTGGCCTGCGAGGTCTCGTATTCTGATTTCTTCGGGCTCAGGTTTATCTCTTCGATCACCATCAATGAGGCCTTCAATTCAGGAGTATCTCCCTTTTCTTCAAAAGTATGATTTTTATCTTCAAAAATCTCAGTCAAATAAATCTTTTCTTCTTTCTTGCATTCTGAAGCATAATGCCCATAATTTTGACAATTGAAACATTTAATATTTGACTTATCTTTCTTGGGCTTCTCATGCAACTACCGCTCCAACCTCCATCTCTGCGCCCACGTCCATGCTCGCGACATGCAAACTTTCTGCAAACTTTGACTTCCCACTCTGCTCGAGTTAGCAGAACTTAGTTTTCTTCAATGGGACTGGATGATTGAAGTCACACTTCATATGTTTTTAAAGCACCAATTGCATAATCTAACGTCATCGTTCTCAGATTGCCAAATTGCTCTAGGTTGCAAGCGATTGGATCAAATTTGGATGGCACTAACCAAAGGAGTTTCTCCACAACTCGCTGTTCTTTCACCTTTTGTCTAATATTTCTCATTTCCATGACGATTGAGGAGAGTTGTTTGACGTACTCATCGATCGTCTCAGAATTTAACATGTGCAGCCTCTCAAATTCCCCACGAAGTTGATTCATCTTCGCATCCTGGAATTTTTCGTTGCACATATGGAGACTCTTCAGAGTATCCCATGTTTCCTTCGATGTCTTCTTATCAGCGACAAGAATTAAAATTGCTTGATGAATGAATGATAAAGCCAACTTATCTTTCCTTCTATGAGCTAGAAGATCTCCTCCTCCTTGCTCGATCACCTCCCACACACCTTGTGCATCAAGGAAGGATCGCATCCGGACTGCCCACATGGCGTAGTTTCCTCCTTTGTTCAACATTAGACAAAGACCTAGGCTCCCTCCTCCTCCCGAAGAGGTTCTGAGCCCTGCTGTATCCGATGTACTGCTCATGGGTGACTTCCCACTCATTGGAGAAAACATCAAGGCCTTCTGCATCTGGTCTCCACACCCCGTGGCTCTGATACCAAATATTGAGAATAAGAAAGAATCAAAGAGGGACTCTGTTTTCTACAGAGGATGGAAAAATTGTGAAGGAGGTTCTTTATGCGGTTCCCCCCTGCTCTATATTTAAAGAAGTAAACTACAATAAAAATAATGGAAAGCTAATGGGAAGGAATAGGAAATGCTCTCCCACCTTCTCCTTACATGGAAACTACAAAACATAAAAAGGAACCTAAGACAAAATAAGCATAAGAGTAAATCGCAGGTGCTTGTTCCTAATACAAGCTTATTTCCTAACAGAAGATACCAGCCTCAACGCTGAAGTGGCCCCATCTGGCTTTACACAGTCTGAGCCGTCGAGCAATAAAAAAAAAGAACCTTTACACAGTCTAAATCAAAATAAGACAGTGGCCCCATCTGGCTTAGTAGTAGCATCAACATGTGATATGCTGTGAGTAAGATTGAGCCTCATTCATTTTCTAAGCAAACAAAGTTAATAACAGCGGTTCTTAAGCACCTACAGATAGCTCATCCTAGTATAGCAGATAGTATCAAACCATATGATTGTAGGTTCGAGATTATTATAGTAACAAGAGTTGATTAATGATGAACTCTCCCCCTCATCAACATCTTCTTCTCAAATTGGTTTTAAGAAGAAAAGATATACAAAATATTGTTCTTACTAACAATGTCATCTTGATCTCATAGTTGTTGATATCTTCTTTTCTAATTCTCATAAGTCTATCTTAGTTATTGATCTATGCAAGGTGACGATTGTTCTGGTGAGAACAAAAAAAGCAAGAATGGCAAGACTCACAGGTGAAGGTTAAAGTAAAACCTCCTGCACATCCACAGCTTGGAAAATAGCCACTCAGGTTACTAATCACAATACAAATGCTCAAAAACAAAAACAAAGAACTCTTGATTCACAGGTTTGCTGAACTCCAACTTCATCTTATCTGATGTCCTTCCTTTCCTCTACTCTGGTTGGTCCAACTTCATTGCATTTGCACATGCGAAGTAGCCCCTTGTTGGGATATGAATGAATTTTTTTGTGGGTCCTGATGCAACGGAAAGCAAATAGCTACCCTTAATTAATTGGGTCGAGCGTACGTTAATTAATTAATTTGTGAGATGATGAGATGTACATGTGAAGTTAAAAACAAATCTAGTTAATATTTTATTAAAACTTAATAAGAATTGAACCTAAAATCTCGTGAATTTAAATACTCTAACCAAAAACTTTTTGAGAGATTAATAGAGAGAAAATGAGATGCAGGCGTGAAATAAAAAAATCTCATGAGAATCCTATGCTAATGAAGTGACACTACATTGCAAGATCTTACGAAAGGATTATAATTTATAATGTATAAAAAGTTATTTATTATCCTGCTATTCTCGATTTTATCGACGATGACGACATCAGCATTTCTCCTTCTTTCTTCTAGATAATGAATGATATTGCCGGCTTTTAATTCAAGTTAATAATACTTCAATTAAAAATTTACCTTATTTTTACTCCTGCGATTAAACGGCTCTACATGTCACGGGTGCATTCGCGAAGCGACGCTTCCGACGGAGGTTGCATCCCCTAACTTAACTTCCCGAGCCTCTTCTATAACTTCATCCTCGTATATAATATTCTTATATTATAGAGAGATCGAGAATTCCGTAGTTAGGATTGTTAACTCCGATGCTTCGGGGTTTTTACCGGTGCTTTATAATAATAAAGTAATTCTTTTCCCTCATCTACTTTGTTGTTATTTTATTGTGCTTCCGTAGGCTTGTATCGCACAGAATATATACGCCGCATACCCAGGCGATCTTCCGCAAGCATTGAAGTCGCAGGTTTAGGGGTGTGTCAATTGGTATCAGAGCCAGTACGCGGTATGCGGTACGCGACTTTGGCGTCTTGTGAACGACGTCTTGTGAATGAAACACCATGGTGACGAAACAGGAGTTCGAAAAGTTGAAGAAGATGGGCACGGTGGAGGAATTGATAAAAGCTTCGCAAGCCAAGGACGATGTAAATTTTTCCTCCTTACAAGCCCGCATGGAAGAGATGCATATGATGTTCTCTCGCATCTGCAATGATCTTGAGCGGATTCGGATTGCTAGCGAACGAGTATCCGAGATCACGAAACCAAGCTCCTTGGCGCAGAAGGGAGAGGACGGATCGCAGAAGCTCTCGCTTGGAACGGAAGCAGGTTGTTCCAACTCCCGGCGACCAAAGGATGCTCGCCAATTGGCAAAACCAAACGTCCGGATTCCAGACCCCTCTACTTTCGCCGGTGTTCGAAGCGCGGAAGTACTGGAGAACTTTATAGGGGATATGGAACGTTTCTTTAAAGCCGCCAAGCTTGTCGACGAAAATCAAGTCGATGTGGCTGCGGCGTTCCTTGTCGGTGAAGCGAAGAAATGGTGGAGGGTGTGCTGCGATCCACACCTCCACCGTAAAGGAGAGGCTATCAACACATGGGCAGCCATGACGAGGGAGCTACGTCGTCAGTTCCTCCCCGCGAACGCTGCGATGCAACTCGTGAAGGGGCTGCATCACGGGGGAGTTTCCCTCGCTGCCATATGGAAGGACGAGAATTCAGCGTCGGTTCCAGGGGTGGCCAAGGCAACGGAGATCAGAAACCTTGATGGTGAATTCGAGGAGATGTTTCCGCAGAGTATGGCGACAGGCGACAGGGGAAGGCTCCTTCGAAGTTGCAGAGGAGCGCCAATCGTACTACCTGACGGAGTTGGCTCGGGTTACCCACGAGGGACGCCGACCAGCGGCCGCGAAGTTCGCCCAGGATGTGCAGGGGAGCTTCGAAAAGCCTCGGCGACGAACGAGGAAGCTAGCAAATCTCCATCGTCGCCCACGGGTCGTCTCTGTCGGTGACGGAGTTCCTCCGAAGTTGTCTCCGCGAACGTGGCGGAGAGTGCAGGAAACGCACGAGAGTTCGGCGTCAGGGAAGGACCCTTCGGAACAGCACATACATGCCAACTCTGTTTGCCCGATGGAGTTGGGTTACGCAACACGCGACGAGTGTTGTCCAGTGGCCAATCGCTTCGTCCAAGGGCGATCGAAGCAGCTGGCGAGCAATCGAAGGATTTTGGGGAAGATCCGGCGGCGAATGACAAAGCACGCCGACCCTCGCTGCCGCCCAAAGGAGGTTGCCGTAGGTGATCGAGTTTTCCTCGCTTCACAGATATAGAGGAGGACTCCACGTTCGCCTCTCCCGCCTCGTTGGTGCATCTCTCCGACATTACAGATATGCTTCCTCGAAGCGTTCCACGGAGACGAGGAGCGCTGTTCAGATGTCGCCGGGGTCGTCCAAGATCGCCAAGAACAGTCGGCGGCTGTGCAGGGGAGCGTGGGGAAGCTTCGGCGGCGAAGGAAGAAGCGAGTTGATCGCTGCCATCGCCCCCGCGTGGTTTCCTTCGGTGATAGAGTTCTTTCGAAGATGTTTTTGCAAACGTGGCAGGAGGCGCAGCAAAAACACGAATACACGGGGTTGATACCCCGATTTGATGACCACCAGGCGGATTGGATCGGTGACGTATCAAGTTCCGCACGGTTACGCCTCCGACCTCCTTTCCATGTGCGTTTTCTTCAATCCTTCCATGGGGCGGCGATGCAAGAGAGGGTTTGGATGAGGCTAGGCGGCGAAGGGCAAAGCTCGCCGACACCCATCGTCGACCAAAGGATGTTGCTGTAGGTGGCGAAGCTTTCCTTCAACCTTCTCCACCGATGTGGAGACCTACGCAGCGATCCCCTGTGCAGGAAAAGTTCGTTCCCAGATGCGATGGACAATTCGTGGTCAACCAGCGAATTGGTTCTGTTGCTTATCAGCTTCACTTTCGCCAAGGCTGCATGTTTTCCCATCGTCCACGTCAGCTTCCCCAAGGCGTTTCACGAAGACGATGGTGGGACTCGTCTGCAGCAGAGTCGCCCGACGCCACCCTCTTTTCATCGTTCCTCAAAGCAGGCAGATAAATTCGTCGACAGCCGGACGTCCCATGAGGACGATGCAAATCACTTGCAGCCGGTTTGAGAGGCTAGCTGGGAGAACGAGGCGTATTTGCAACCATACCGGAAGAAGATTCACAAATACATCGTGCAGGAGTCGATGAGGGCATCGTGGGGGAGAATTGTCACGAGTGCATCCGCGAAGCGACGCTTCCGAGACGGAGGTTGCATCCTGTAACTTAACTTCCCAAACTTCTTTTATATTTTATACTATTTATATCTATAAACGGAGGAAGAAAACTTCATCCTCGAATATAATATTCTTATATTATAGAGAGATCACCATACAGAGTTAACTCCGATGCTTGGGGGTTTTTACCGGTGCTTTATAATAATAAAGTAATCTTTTTCCCTCATCTCTTTTGTTGTATCGCACAGAGTATCTGCCATACCCAGACGATCTTCCGCAAGCATTGAAGTCGAAGGTTTAGGGGTGTGTGACTACGTCTCCAACCGTTTAATTATAAAATGACTACTGGCCATATGTCCGACGCTCAACTTTTTTTATTTTATTACAACAATGATCAGCAACTTTCTTTCTTATTCGATTTTAATTAAACGAGGAGAGGCATCCCTTTTCTAGTCGTCTCCCTGGTGCTCCGCATCGTCCGCGAGCTCAGCCGACGACTGGAGCAGAAACAACTGCCGGAGGTCCAGTTCTTCCTGAATGACCTCCCCGGGAATGACTTCATTACCATCTTTAGATCACTGGGGAGGTTTGAGAAGAAGGTGGAGGAAGAGATCGAGAGGGACGACGTTGGTGGCTTCCTCATTCCCAACTATATTGTGGGAGTTCCTGGCTCCTTCTACGGGAGGATTTTTCCCAGCAGAAGCGTTCACTTCTTCCACTCCTCCTACTCCCTCATGTGGCTCTCTCAGGTTTTCTATCTGCTTGATTAATTCATTCTTCGTGCATGCAGATCATATACAACATACATATAGCGTAATCGTAGTAGATCATGCACATATAAACTCACCTTGATAAGCAACTACTGCTTTTTAGCTAATCAGAGTGGTCAGACAGACTCTCAACTTTAGAGTCGATGTTTCCTGATGATTAGGTTCCTCAAGGAATCGAGCACTTGAACGAGAGAAACATCTACTTCACCGCGACCAGCCCTCCCGGGGTGGAGAAAGCATATCGAGCGCAATTCCAAAGAGACTTCTCGGCATTCCTCAAGTCGCGTCACCAGGAACTGACCGCCGGAGGGCGGATGGTGCTCACTTTTCTAGGAAGAAAGGAGAACCAGCACATTAGCCATGGAGACTTGAGCTCTCTGTATCAACTACTAGGCGAGGCTCTTAGTTCCATGGTCTCCGAGGTAAATTAATCTATCATAATATAAGCTAGCAATAGATCAGTAGCCAATTGCGCAGGTCTCCCTGGTGACGGATGTACTCTTACAGTATATATTACGTGATCAGGGGATGATATCAGAAGACAAGGTGAACTCCTTCCATTTGCCGTTATACGGACCTTCAATGAAGGAGGTGAAATCGACCACAAGCAGCCAGGGCTTGTTCGATGTGCAGGAATCGCTTGTTTTCGAGTCCAGTTGGGACCCCTCCTACGTAGATGAGGACGACGACGAACACGATGCAGAGGAGGAGCTTAAATCTAGCAATTTGCAGAACGCAAAGAACGTGGCGGACACCATTAGGGCAGTGATGGAGCCGCTCATTGCACATCAATTCGGAGAAGACATACTTGACGACTTGTTCTCAAGGTATGAGAAAAATGTCTCGGGGCATCTGCTCAAAGGGAAGGCTAAGTTCACAGTCTTAGTCATTGTCCTGAAGAAGAAGAGAGAGGCCTGAAAAATGAAGACTGGCTAAATATATAGCTATTTTAAATGTGTCTACTATTTATATACATACATATATATACATGGTGTGCACAACTCATATTCTTCTCTCTGTCCTGTATCCCGAAGAAATGTAATTGCCATATATGGATATTTTTATGTGTCGATTGAGCAAATTGATGATCCTGTTCCGTGCCCTCTATAACTTTTCGCTAGATTTCCTTCCTTTTTGGGGAATGCAACTCAAGGGAAACGACTACAGGATTTCGCCGTTAGAGAGGGAGTGAGTGAGGAAAATAAATAATAAAAGAAAATGGATCGGGAGGATGCCTTTAAGCAGGAACGCAGAGACACCAATTTGAGCCAATTAAATATTGCGCCTGGACACGCATGCATACAAGAGAATATGATAATGAGGGTGTCCCCTGCTTGCTTTTATCGACCATAGAATTTGGAAAGGCAACTCCAGCAGCTGAAAAGTTGGAAGAGTTATAGAACAGAGCTGTTGGCTCGCCTAACAATTTGGCGGTGCTACGAAGAACTAGTTGATGGAGGAGGAATGGTGCTAGCATTCATGAGAAAAATGAAGAAGACCCAGCCGATGGCCGATGCAGCCATGTTTGGGCACTATTTGCGGACGCCCTTAATTCAATGGCCTCAGAGGTACGTGAATACTTACTGAATGCCAATTCAGATTAACAACTCAGTCAGTGTAGAAAAATAACTAGTTTAATCAACTATCAATGGATGTAGGGAATCGTAGAGGAACACAAAGTGGCCTCCTTCAATCTGTCAATTTATGCGGCTTCAATGGACGAAGTGAAGTAGGTGATTCAAAGGGTAGGTTTGTTTGATGTGGAGCACGCACAAATGCTCGAGTTCTACAATACCTTCGATTACGCTGGAGATGACTACGAATCTGCATCAAAGAGTTTAAGAGAGGCGAAGGCTGTTGGGAAGAGGTTGAGAGCGGTGATCCAACCGTTGGCTGCGCATCATTTTGGAGACGCCATACTTGATTTATTCTCAAGGTTTACCAAGAATTATTTGAGTCTCCCTCAAAAGGACAAACCTGTAGTTGCAAGCAACGTGGTTCTTGCACTGAAGAAGAAGGAGACAGCTCAAAGCTGAATGATGACAGTATAGTTTAAGTCTCACTCATTTTCTAAGTAAATAAAGTTAATACAGTCTTCTCGAGGACAAGGACTAAGACTGTGAGCTTAGCCGTATCTTTGAGGAGATGTCGTGAGACATTTTTCTCCCACTTCGAGAACAAGTCGTCAAGTATGCCTCCTCCGAATTGACGTGCAAAGAGTGGCTCCATTGCCGCCCTAATGATGTTTTCACCACCGTCTTTGCTTTCTGCGGATGTTTAGATATGAGGTCTTCGTCGTCGTAGTAGGGGTCTCAACTGGACTAGGAACTGTGTGATTCTTTAAGATTGAAAGAGCACTGGCTGCTTATCATCGATTTTTTCACCTCCTCCACTGATGGTCCATATACCGGTGCATTCAAGGAGTTCACCTTGCCTTCTGATATCATCACCTGATCGTGTCATATATATTGTAAGAGTGCATCCCTCACTAGGTAGGATATCTGGATTTGGTGATTAATTTGACCTCTAAGACCATGGAATTGAGAGCCTCGGCTAGTTGTTCAAACAGAGAGCTGAAGTCATCGCGGCCGATGTACCGTTCCTCGTTTCTTTCTTCCCCGAAAAGTTAGCACCATCCCCGCTCCGGCGCTCAGTTCCTGGTGATGCGACTTGAGGAGCGCTGAGAATTCTCTTTGGAACTGCTTGATAAGCTATCTCTGCTTGGGGAGGGCTTGCTGCCGTGAAGTAGATGCTTCCCTTGTTCAGGTCCTCAATTTTTTGCGGAACCTAATGATCAGTTAACATTGATTCCAACCTTATAAAACTAGCTTCGATCTAGAGAGCGCTATATCTCTGAATGCATGAATAGTGAACTAATCAACCAAATAAGAAAACTGAGGGAGCCACATGAGGCAATAGGAGGAATGGAAGAAGTAAACACCTGGGTTGGGGAAAAGCCTCCCATAGAAGGAACCAGGGACTCCCGTAATATAGTGCGGAATGAGGATGCCACCAACGTTGTCTCTCTTGATCTCTTCCACTATCTCTCCCTCCCAAACTTCTCAATTAATCGAAAGACTAGGTAGGTCATTTAGGAAGAATTGGACCTCCGGTAACTGCTTCTGCTCAACTACATGTTCCCAGGGAGGTCATTTACCAGATTAAAAAAATTTAAAAAATTACAGCTAGTTGTTGTGTTCTACCTTGAACTTGCTAATATATTTGTCCATACTTCTGAGTCCATAGAATTAAGGGCATCAGCGAACAGCCTCCAAAGAGAGCTTTCTGCACTATCAGCTGGGTTCGCTTCCTTTCTTTCCATGAACGTTAGCACCACCATCATTCATCCTCCCCTGCTTAGTTCCGTGGGCAGAGCTCTCTTCCTCCTCCGGCAAAGGAACACATTATATATAATTCATTGGGAAACAAAATACCCTCTCTTCTATGTATACATAAGGTGAAACAACTTTATCATTTGGTATTCTCATTGCTCCGCCCGGAACGGCCTGCAGCCAGCGGAGGAAGTGCATCGGGCCTGGCCCGGCACGGTCCGGTCGGGTCGGCCCGCTCGCTGGTCTATACTTTAATATTTTGATAAATAATATTTTATTTATAAGTAATTATTTATTATATCAATATTATTAAAATAAAGTATATAAAGTGTATGTTTTATGTTTTATTGGGGTTATGAGTTAGTAGTTACAAAGTTAAAAAATATTATTAAAATAAGAAATCTACTTATTAATAAAATCATATTAAATGTTATTTTTATTAATACTAGGATAAAAATATGAATAATTATTTATTAATAAAAAACTGATGTTAATCAATAGATGATGGTTTGCATCAAATTAGTGTATTATACCATCATAATTATTGGTAAAAGATCATCTTCAAGTAAAAAGAGGATTAAAGAAGGGTAATCATCTATCACCTTACTACTTGAGTAGAGAGGGATTATTTAAATATCATCTTAGATGTGCAAAAATATTTAAATATCATCTTAGATGTGCAAAATTATTTAAATATCATCTTAAATGTGCAAAATTATTTATTATTTATTTTTATTTTACATATAATTTGCTTATATTTTCTAGATGAGATAAAAAATCTATAAGATCTTACATGAAGCATTTCTTAAATTTTTAAAAGCATCATATTTGAAACTAATATACTTAAGAGTAATATCTATTTTGGAAGAGTACCTGCTGAAATAAAAGACAGAATATTATATATACTTGATTATAGAGAGAACTCTTTATCATTCAAGTATTTATGAGTATCTTTGGTTCCTAAGAAATTAAAAATTACAGAATGTAAAGTATTGCTTGATAAAATGATGGTTAGACTTAAAAGTTGGATTACCAAGTTGCTAACGTATGCAAGAAGTGTTCAACTTATAAAGTCGGTGTTATTTGGAGTGCAAAATTATTAGTCACAACTATTCATATTGTCTAAGAAAATAATCAAAATGATGGATGCAGTTTGCAGGACATTCTTATGGACAGAGTCAGTTGAGATTAATAGGAAGGCCTTGGTGGTTTGAAATAAAATCTGCGTGCCAAAATTAGCTAGAGGACTTAACTTTGAGACTAGACTTGTGAAACAAGACAGTCATTTTCAAGCTCTTTTGAGATATTTAGATAAAGAAAAATAAATTATGGATTAAATGGATACACACTTGTTATATAAAAAATAAAAATATTCATACTAGGACTCTACCTAAACAAACAAGCTTTATGTTAAAGAAAGTAATGACGAGTATAGAGATATTATAATACCGCCCTCAACTGGCAATGACATTAACTAGGAAAACCATAATCTGTGCAATCTATAATATATTAGTGGATACATTGCCAAAGAAAAATTGAACAAGTTTGATTTGTAATTATACTGCTAGGTTTAGAGTTACCTTCATTCTATGGCTTGCTTTGCATCAAAATTAATAATTGTAGATCAATTACTCAAGCGGGGCATGCAAATAGAAGGAAGATGTTAACTATGTTTGACTGCAATAAAAACCTTAGTGCATACGCTGAATGAATGTAAATATAGCAAGACTTTATGGAGTGATTTGTTGAAATGGAATAAAGAAATATTAAGGCAAACTACATGAAAAACCATAATTAATTTAGCTGCTAGAATAACTAAAAAGATAACATTGAAAGGCCAACTTATGCGGGTGGTGATAGTAGAGTTTGTGTATCACATTTAAGATTAGAGGAACTGGAGACTATTTAAGCAACATGTAAGGGATGAAGTGATCCTTCTTCGATATATTAAGACAATTATTTTTACTAGACTGGATAAATATAAAATAAAAGAGTTTCTTATCTTATGTTTACCTTAGAATATTATTGTTCTTTTAGATTTTCATTTTTAATATATTTGCTCATTTATTACTTATAGCATATGATACACTAATGGATGCTCAAATATCCTTCCTATAAGGTGAATTGAGGATTATTTTTGATGCCATCAAATAAGTTATATAAAATAAATTTTTTATGTATGATAATGTAGCTATACTAGAATAATAATTTAATTTAATTTATTGATAAAAAATATATTAGTCACAGTAATAATTGTAATTTAATTTATTTATAAAAACAATTTAATTTATTCATAAAAAAATTGATGCTTACAAAAGCATGTCACTTCTGAGAAAATGTTTATTCGTTTCTCTCCTTTTAATCACCTCAATGAATTATTTAGGTGGGTGGGGATGCGAGTCCAACTCATCATCATCATCTGAATACTATTTATCTTTTTAAAAAAATATTTAAAGAACAAACATATATTTTAATTAAGCAACGTAGAAACAATCGGATTATAACATTTATCTTATAAGTTTATTAGTTTGAATATTATTTTACAACTCAACATTAAATTCTTAAATACTGCATCAATTAAAATAAATTATACCTTAAGATATTAGTTTAATACTTGCTAGATTTAAAGAATATAAGATAAAAAATATATATTTTTAAAAAGATTTATCTAATAATATAATAGCATGACAAACATATCATTTTCAATTATCTAATAATACCTTTCCATGTGCGTTTTCTTCGATCCTTCCATGGGGCGGCGATGCAAGAGAGGGTTTGGATGAGGCTAGGCGGCGAAGGGCAAAGCTCGCCGACACCCATCGTCGACCAAAGGATGTTGCTGTAGGTGGCGAAGCTTTCCTTCAACCTTCTCCACCGATGTGGAGGCCTACGCAGCGATCCCCTGTGCAGGAAAAGTTCGTTCCCAGATGCGATGGACAATTCGTGGTCAACCAGCGAATTGGTTCTGTTGCTTATCAGCTTCACTTTCGCCAAGGCTGCATGTTTTCCCATCGTCCACGTCAGCTTCCCCAAGGCGTTTCACGAAGACGATGGTGGGACTCGTCTGCAGCAGAGTCGCCCGACGCCACCCTCTTTTCATCGTTCCTCAAAGCAGGCAGATAAATTCGTCGACCGCCGGACGTCCCATGAGGACGATGCAAATCACTTGCAGCCGGTTTGAGAGGCTAGCTGGGAGAACGAGGCATATTTGCAACCATACCGGAAGAAGATTCACAAATACATCGTGCAGGAGTCGATGAGGGCATCGTGGGGGAGAATTGTCACGAGTGCATCCGCGAAGCGACGCTTCCGAGACGGAGGTTGCATCCTGTAACTTAACTTCCCAAACTTCTTCTATATTTTATACTATTTATATCTGTAAACGGAGGAAGAAAACTTCATCCTCGAATATAATATTCTTATATTATAGAGAGATCACCATACAGAGTTAACTCCGATGCTTGGGGGTTTTTACCGGTGCTTTATAATAATAAAGTAATCTTTTTCCCTCATCTCTTTTGTTGTATCGCACAGAGTATCTGCCATACCCAGACGATCTTCCGCAAGCATTGAAGTCGAAGGTTTAGGGGTGTGTGACTACGTCTCCAACCGTTTAATTATAAAATGACTACTGGCCATATGTCCGACGCTCAACTTTTTTTATTTTATTACAACAATGATCAGCAACTTTCTTTCTTATTCGATTTTAATTAAACGAGGAGAGGCATCCCTTTTCTAGTCGTCTCCCTGGTGCTCCGCATCGTCCGCGAGCTCAGCCGACGACTGGAGCAGAAACAACTGCCGGAGGTCCAGTTCTTCCTGAATGACCTCCCCGGGAATGACTTCATTACCATCTTTAGATCACTGGGGAGGTTTGAGAAGAAGGTGGAGGAAGAGATCGAGAGGGACGACGTTGGTGGCTTCCTCATTCCCAACTATATTGTGGGAGTTCCTGGCTCCTTCTACGGGAGGATTTTTCCCAGCAGAAGCGTTCACTTCTTCCACTCCTCCTACTCCCTCATGTGGCTCTCTCAGGTTTTCTATCTGCTTGATTAATTCATTCTTCGTGCATGCAGATCATATACAACATACATATAGCGTAATCGTAGTAGATCATGCACATATAAACTCACCTTGATAAGCAACTACTGCTTTTTAGCTAATCAGAGTGGTCAGACAGACTCCCAACTTTAGAGTCGATGTTTACTGATGATTAGGTTCCGCAAGGAATCGAGCTCCTGAACGAGAGAAACATATGCTTCACGGCAACCAGCCCTCTCGGGGTGGAGAAAGCATATCAAGCGCAATTCCAAAGAGACTTCTCGGCATTCCTAAAGTCGCGTTACCAGGAACTGACCGCCGGAGGGCGGATGGTGCTCACTATTGCAGGAAGAAAGGAGGACCAGCACATCAGCCATGGCGACATGATCACTCTATATCAACTTCTAGGGGAGGCTCTTAATTCCATGGTCTCCGAGGTAAATCTTCCGGTCTTTGAAAACATTTGAGAAGAAGATGGAGGAGGAGAAGGGGGATCTGCTTGTTCCCCACTATATTGCGGGAGTCGCCGGATCCTTCTACGGGCGGCTCTTCCCGTGCGAGAGTGTTCACTTTTTCCACTCTTCCTACAGTCTCATGTGGCTCTCCCAGGCTAGTGAACTCCTCACCAACACCAAACCTATATATAGATCAAACCTTTGTTAAATAAACTTTAAATGCTATATTTTATTAGATTTTTTATTTAGTTGAAAAAGTATATAGTCGAATTATCTTTTGTTATCTTGCATTATCTTTTGTTAGATGTAATTAGTTTATTTTTAGTATACTTCATACCTATATAAACAGCTTGATGTTTGTATCTTATATGAGAACATAATATATATAAAAAGTTTCCTTCTCCTCAATCTTCCAGTTTCTTCTCTGTGAGTTTATCTTTGTTTGTAGTTTTCAAATTGGTATCAGAGCCAATGGTGTCTATAACGGGGCAAATGCCGCTGCCACGACTGACGAAGGCAAACTACGAGAATTGGAGCATTCAAATGAAAGCTCTCCTTGGATCTCAAGACGCATGGGAGACGGTCGAAGAAGGTTTCGAAGAACCATCAAGTACCACAGGTTATACGGCGGCTCAAAACAAGGCGTTGAAAGAAGCTCATTCGAAGGATAAAGCAGCTCTATACATGCTGTTCCGAGCTGTTGACGAGTCGTGCTTTGAGAAGATTGCCAGTGCAACTACTTCAAAAGAAGCGTGGGACACTTTGAAGAAAGTGTTCAAAGGAGCCGACCGAGTCAAGCAAGTGCGTCTCCAAACTCTTCGTGGCGAGTTGGAGAGCATGAAGATGAAGGAGTCCGAAAGTGTATCCGACTACATCACCCGTGTACAAGTTGTGGCAAATCAACTCGTTCGTAATGGCGAAGCGCTACCTGATGCGCGTGTTGTCGAGAAGATTTTGAGATCTTTAACTGATAATTTTGAGAATGTTGTTTGCGCAATAGAAGAATCAAAGGACCTTGCGACGCTCACAGTCGACGAGCTTGCCGGTTCTCTGGAGGCGCATGAACAACGTAAGAAAAAGAAGGATGAGCCATTCGAGCAAGCACTTCAAACGAAGGTGTCAATCAAAGACGAAAAGGTATTCTATTCTCAAAATTTTGTAGGAAGAGGTCGTGGCCGTGGAGGTCATGGAAATGGTCGCGGTGGTCAAGGCGGCAATCATGGAGGATTCTATAAGGAGAAGGGACTGTCGAGCCAACCAAACTGGCGTGGAAGAGGACGTGGTCGAGGGAGAGGCAGCCGGTCAAATTATTCCAATATCAAGTGCTACAAGTGTTACAAGTATGGTCACTACGCGACGGATTGCAACTCCGACAAATGTTATAATTGTGGAAAAGTGGGGCATTATGCAAAAGATTGTCGCGCCGATAAAAAGGTGGAAGAAACTATCAACCTAACCTTGGAAGATGAAGCAAATGAAGGTTTTCTCTTGATGGCTCAAAATGAAGTTAACATCAACAATGACATGCTGTGGTATCTCGACTCGGGAGCAAGCAATCATATGTCCGGCCACAAGCACCTATTTAAAGAGATGCAAAAGATCGATCATGGTCATGTGTCATTTGGAGATGCATCAAAGGTAGAGGTAAAAGGTCGAGGTACGGTTTGTTATTTACAAAATAATGGCTTATTAGGGTCAATCTAAGATGTTTATTACGTACCAGATCTTAAGACCAATATTTTGAGTATGGGGCAACTAACGGAGAAATGTTACTCAATATTTTTAAAGGACAGACTATTGCATCTGAAGGACAAGCAAGGGCGACTCATTGCTCGAGTCGAGATAGGAAGAAATCGAATGTACAAATTAAATTTGAGAAGTGTGCAAGCAAAGTGTCTGCGACTCAACGTAGAAGACAAGGCGATGCTGTGGCATCTCCGCTTTGGTCACCTAAATTATGGTGGTCTAAAAGAGTTAGCAAAGAATAACATGGTGCGGGGGCTACCGGACATGGATTTTCATAGCAAATTCTGTGAAGAATGTGTGCATAGCAAGCAAGAGAGAACCTCATTTCAAAAGAAGGCAGAATATCGGGCTAAACACATTCTCGAGTTGATTCATACTGACATATGTGGACCAATCACTCCTGAATCCTTCAGCGGTAAAAGAAACTTTATTTCCTTTATCGATGATTTCTCACGAAAAACTTGGGTTTATTTTCTGAAGGAAAAATCCGAGGCATTCGAGGTGTTCAAAAAATTCAAAGTTATGGTGGAGAAGGCAACAAGTAGACAAATCAAGGCTGTACGATCCGATAGAGGTGGCGAGTATACGTCGACGGCCTTCATGGAGTATTGCGAGGAGCAAGGCATAAGGAGATTTCTAACTGCACCATACTCACCTCAACAAAACGGAGTAGCAGAGAGGAAGAATCGGACTATTCTCAACATGGTTCGATCAATGCTCAAGAGCAAGAAAATGCCGAAGGAATTCTGGGCAGAAGCTGTGCAATGTGCCATCTATGTACAAAATCGATGTCCACATATGAAGTTAGATGATCAAACACCACAAGAGGCATGGAGTAGACAAAAGCCAACGGTTTCTCATCTCAAAGTGTTCGGTAGTGTGGCTTATGCACACGTACCGAATCAACGAAGGACGAAGCTCGAAGACAAAAGCAAAAAATATATTTTTATTGGTTATGATGTGAAGACTAAAGGGTACAAGCTATTCGACCCGATAAACAAGAAAGTGTTGGTGAGTCGTGATGTGCAAATAAATGAAGCAAGCGAATGAGATTGGAACAATTTGACAGAGGTTATCATCGAAGTTGAAGAATCATCAATTATTACACCAACAAGCATACCAACAAATTCTGAAACCACTGATGATGAAGAGGAACCTCGACAACCCACCACTGATGATGAAGAGGAACCTCGACAACCCAAAATGCGAAGTTTGCAAGATATATATAATCCAACAAGTGAGATGCATTTTGTATATCTTTTTGCAGATGCCGAACATATTAGTTTTGAAGAGGCGGTGCGAGATGAGAACTGGCAAATTGCTATGAATGAGAAAATCAAGGCGATAAACCGCAACAACACCTGGGAGCTAGCAAAGTTGCCGAAAGGAAGCCAACCTATTGGTGTAAAGTGGGTGTTCAAGAAAAAGATGAATGCTCAAGACAAGATAGAATGGTACAAAGCGCGACTTGTTGCGAAGGGATACAAGCAAAAGGCAGGAATTGACTATGATGAGGTATTTGCTCCTGTTGCAAGAATGGAGACAATCCAATTACTCTTTTCACATGCTGCTCAATTCAAATGGTCGATATTTCAAATGGATGTCAAATCGGCATTCTTGAATGGTGTACTCGAAGAAGATATCTACATCGAACAACCACCCGGGTACATGAGAATTGGAGAAGAAAAAAAGGTGCTAAAATTGAAGAAGGCGCTTTACGGATTGAAGCAAGCACCACGAGCTTGGAATACACACATCGACACATATTTCAAGGAGAAAGGGTTCAAGCAATCTCCCTACGAGCATGCCCTTTATGCAAAGAAGAATGGAGGTAACGTGTTATTTGTTGCTCTTTATGTTGATGATCTCCTTTTTATGGGAAACAATGATAAAATGATAGAAGAGTTTAAGAGCACAATGACGCGTGAATTTGAGATGACAGATTTGGGTTTGATGAAGTTTTTTCTTGGCTTGGAAGTTAGACAACAAAATACAGGTATCTTTATATCACAGGAGGCGTATGCAAAGAAACTTTTGAAGAAATACAAGATGGCAAATTGCAACCCAGTTTCAACACCTATGGAACCAGGTACAAAACTTTCGAAATTCGATGGAGGAGATCGTGTTGATGCAAGTAAATACCGGAGTTTGGTAGGAAGCCTTCGCTATCTCACATGCACAAGGCCAGATCTCTCATTAAGCGTCGACATACTAAGTCGGTTCATGGAGAATCCAGTTTATTCACATTGGAAGGCATTGAAGCGAATCCTACGGTATATCCAAGGAACGGTGTCACTCGGGTTATTCTACTCGAAAGTAGAAGATTACAAATTGGTTGGATACTCCGATAGCGATTGGTGCGGAGACATAGATGATCAGAAAAGTACATCGGGATATATATTTTTTATGGGAGCTACTGCATTTACTTGGCTTTCGAAGAATCAACCGATCGTGACGCTCTCGACGTGTGAAGCTGAATATGTTGCAGCATCTTGGTGTGTATGTCATGCAATATGGCTTAGAAATTTATTGAGCAAGATGGAACTAAAGCAACTAGGTGCAACCATAATTCAAGTTGATAACAAGTCAGCAATTGAGTTGGCAAAGAACCCAGTGAACCATGAAAGAAGCAAACACATTGATGTTCGTTTTCATTTTATCAGAGATCATGTGAAGGAAGGAAATGTGAAATTGGTGCACGTGGCGAGTCAAGGTCAAGTTGCGGATATCTTCACAAAACCGCTGCCAAGAGAATCTTTCAACAAATGCAAGAATATGATCGGGATGGTGGATGGTAGAAGTATTTAAGTTTACGGGGGAGTTTTGTTAAATAAACTTTAAATGCTATATTTTATTAGATTTTTTATTTAGTTGAAAAAGTATATGGTCGAATTATCTTTTGTTATCTTTTGTTATCTTGCATTATCTTTTGTTAGATGTAATTAGTTTATTTTTAGTATACTTCATACCTATATAAATAACTTGATTTTCATATCTTATATGAGAACATAATATATAGAAAAAGTTTCCTACTCCTCAATCTTCCAGTTTCTTCTGAGTTTATCTTTGTTTGTAGTTTTTAACCTTTCTTTATAGGGCCTTATGGTTTTTACATCATAACTAATCTATCAATTAATCAGGTCCCTCGAGGGCTTGAGAATGAAGAGGGTCTTCCGGTACTGAACGAGGGGAACATCTACATCGCAAAGACGAGCCCGCCCCAAGCAGTAGAAGCATATCAGGAACAATTCATAAAAGATTTTTCTACTTTTCTCAAGTCACGCTACGAAGAACTGGTTGATGGAGGAGGAATGATGCTAACATTCATGGGAAGAAAGGAAGAAGACCCAGCCGATGGACGATGCGGCTAGGTTTGGGCACTATTTGCGGACGCCCTTAATTCCATGGCCTCAGAGGTATGTGAATACTTACTTGATGCCAATTCAGATTAACAACGGAGTCAGTGTAGAAGAATAACTAGTTTAATCAACTATCTATGGATGTAAGGAATCGTAGAAGAAGACAAATTGGCCTCCTTCAATATGCCATTTTATGCGGCTTCAATGGACGAAGTGAAGTCGGTGATTCAAAGTGAAGGTTTATTTGATATGGAGCACGCACAGTTGCTCGAGTTCTACAATGGCTTCGATGACTACGAACCTGCATCAAAAGCGTTTAAGCGAGGCGAAGGCTGCTGAGAAGAGGTCGAGAGCGGTGATCCAACCGTTGGCTGCGCATCATTTTGGAGACGCCATACTTGATGATTTTTTCTCAAGGTTTAAGAAGAATTATTTGAGTTGCCCTCAGAATGAGATGCCCGAAGTCAGCAACGTAGTTCTTTCGCTGAAGAAGAAGACAGCTCAAAGCTGCATGATGAGAGTAATCGTTTAAGCCTCACTCGTGTTCTAAGTAAATAAAGTCAATCCAAGGATTCTTAAGCACCTTAAGTAGTTTGTCCGTTTACAGCAAAAAAATTATCAAACCATGTGATATTAGTTAGGTTCGAGATTATTTTCCCATGTTCTTTTCAGATTTTCTACTATATAATTTTTCTTTGAACCATGTGAGAATTAAAATCATAATTTTTTAATTGTTCTAGCTAAAGAAAGTGTACCCTTTATATACTTTCTAGTATATATTTGAAAAGTTATTAGAAAATGATATTGAGTAGTTATCATAGTACTTCTCTAGTAGATAATTAATATCAAATAAAAATTATTAGAAACGAGATTGAGTATGTATTGTTATTCTTAGATGCCTTTTTTTAAAATTTAAGTGAATAATTAAAAGAGGGCATGCTATTTTTACATTGAAGTTAATTTAATATAATTCATCATACACGCCAGTCATATTACCTTTCATTTATTAATTTTAATTTACAAACGATAAAGTTTTACATAATCCATATTAGTATTTGAAATTTTTATCCATTAACCAATAATTCGATATATTTTAGGTTAAATCTATTTTTTTTCTTAGTTTCAGTTTTAATATTTTGTACGGCAAAATCTCTTCCCAAGGTTTTTTTAGAACTTGAATTCCTTCACAAAATTGAAAAGTAATAAATAACTTTTTTATTCATTATTTTCCTTTAAAAAAAAGCGGCGTCAATAAATATTTAAATAATAAATATCTATCTAAGTTTTTAATATTACTGTGCAGGAAACATGCTCGATCTCACTCAATTCTGCATCTCATCCTCAAACATGATAACGCATTATTCAATGGAAGTGTTTCAGAAGAAAAGGAGTGGGACGCTTAACTTCACTTTTTACTCTATATATATACTACTCAACAGAAGCCCGTCATTATAATCACATTCAATAATAACTTTCTTTTTTCTCTTGTACTATTTACATTAAAATCCAATGTTTTACATGTTTTTAATTGGGTGGGCCGTGGGCGAGGAGGTGAGCGAGTCCTACACGCTGCTCCGTCTTTTATGGACGATGACGACGTTTAATATTACTGTGCATGAAACATGTTCCGCTAATTAATTGGCCTGATTCGCACCCACCTTCTGATGCAATGTATCCAATTTTGGCGTATTCATCGGCAAACTAAAGTAGAGTTTTACTGCAGCAGATTAAATATTATTTCCATTCATCATCGTCATGGAGAAGCAGCAGGGAGAGAGCAGTGAACACCTCCTTCTCATTTTCCTATTATACTTTGTCTTTCTTAGTTGTTATGTTTCTTTTTTCGTTACTTGAATTTATGTATATAGGATAAGAACGATGAGTGTAGGAAGAATAGAATTAAGATTGACACTATGAAAAATTATTGCTAATTCCATATAGTTGATGATGATGTTTGATATGAAGTTAAAAAATAGAATAATTGAGTTGACTTGGTGGTTGACTTGGACTAGTCTAATAAAACTTAAGTAATCTATGGTGATTAAGGATTTAAAGTAGTGGGCTTAGCATGAGTTGGGTTTGGTTAATTAATTTGAATTAGGCCAAATAAATCACATAAGTTGAGTCATTAATGAGTAAATAATTTTTATCTTATTAAATTAAAAATATTTTATATTTTAAATAAAATCTTTATTGTTTTAGGGATATTATTCTGAATTGAGAGCCGTATATTATTGATACATCTGGGTTGGATCTGAAGCTCAAATCTCATACAGGTGAATCGCAGTAGGATTTAATTTAGCCTATGAAAAATCTTAAAAAGATTTTATTAGGAAAGTCTTGAATGCCTTGAAAATAATAAAATGCTATGATTGCTAAATATGTGATATCATGCATGCTAGAATAATATTATTTATATAGCATGAATTATATGTTATGAGTATATTGTCTAATATTTAACATGTTTTATTAAGTTCTTTTACAAACTACTTTATTCTTCCTTGTTATATGATATGCTAATACCTTGCTAAAGAAGATGATATATTGATTATAAAGTTAAAACACTACATAGGAGTTAATATAAAAAATGGTTACCTGTTACTCTAATTTAGATAGAGACATAACCTTTGATACTAGCATCTCCTAGGGACATCACTAGATCACAAATTGTGAGGGTGTATTAGTAACACACTCTAGATGATAAATCGAACCCTTAGTGTTCGAATAGTGATGTTCACTCACTATTACCACTCCTGGGGCTACAAACAACTCAGATACTGAGAGTTGGTTGGGAAATGGGCTAGACTAACTCCAAGGTCAAGATAGACCAGAAAGCGGAGTAAGTCCATACCCGGATATAATTACCCGCACGCGTGACGTTTGAGCGTCATCGTGATAATCCCGGAGTGGCCAGCGGGGATGAACCCTTCCAAGGATAGCAGGCATGTAGTCGAGTTAGCCACAGCCCATTGTGCGGATGCGAGCTCAACTCGGCCAACATCAACTGCTATTGAATTGAAGAGGTGAATTCCCTTAAAGCCTTGGACAGTGGATCCGTAGTCCACACGACTATGATTCCAGACGTTCTGCAGACGATCTGATGACTAGTCCGGATCCTAGGGTTATTACTTAATTCGGCTAGCTATAGCCAAGGATATATTAATTGAGGTGACCCTGTCGACGGACAGTTGTGTAGCGCTACACGGTGGTTTGTGACCGTATTGGGTTTCCAAGGGGAAATGTACGAGAGCAATCGGTTTTGCTAGGACGGGGTGTAGGGATCGACCAGTGGGACAGTAGAGAGAGATACACGATCACCCGATCTCTCTACCAACATCCGTGCAGCGGGCATATGTAGAGACCTGGACATTCTCGGCACGGATGAGCTTATGGGAATCCCTGATCAGGATATCCCTTAAGCATAGGCTGGCGGCCCGAGGCACTTGACATAAAGACAGAAATACGCTTAGTCGACATATACTAGAGATACATACATTTATGCAACATAGATGACTTTTACTAGTAACAGACATATTGTTCAACATAGATGATAACTAGAATATATACAGTTATGCACAAACAGTTAGAACTCAACTTTGTCAATGACTCTATTTACACCAAAAAGTTAGTAATTGATAATTAATAAACCCAAAGGCATCCCAATACTTCCCCCTAGTGTTTGATTTCCTATCTACGATTTCGAGCCGAAATTTCGCACTAGGCCGCAATGTTGAGCACACTGCGTTCAATGTGTCTGCAGATGTGTTAGACGATCGATCACGATGGTTGATGAAGATGAGTTTGTCGACAAATTTATTTTTATTAATCGATACTTATCATAGAATTATAGTAGGTTTATCGTGACTGTGTTAGTAGTGTTGAATTAAATGTTTTAAATGTATATTCCACTGAACTGTTATGTATATTAGTTATGTGTATCATTAAATGCCTTGAATGGGTCCTTTGGGGCTCATACGACGGTTGCCACGTGCCCGACAGTAGGGTCGGGGCGTGACAGCTTGCTCGCCGGTGTCTCCGTCCCACCGCGTGCCCACCTCCTCCGAGCGACGAAAGAGTGCGGGAGACTCGCTGGTACGCTGTTCGCCGCATCCCCGCCGTTCCCTCGCCTCGCTGCTGCCAGATTTTGCAGCGGGGCTGCCTTCCCCTGCTCGCGGGCAGAAACAGAGCTGCGAGCAGAGGCTCTCGATCGCGCGCCCGTGAGCGGCGATTTCTCGCCGCCAGCACCTCCTCCTCGCCCATCGCCGCCGTCCACTCATCGGCGACCTTCCTCCGTCCCCGACCTGCTGTTCGCGAGCTCAACAAGGGCTCGCCGGAGTGTTGCCCTCGCTGCCCGCTTCCCACGCAGCGGAGAGCTCTGCTTCGCCACACCCATTGTCGCCGTCGTCGCCGCTGTTCGCGGGGACTCCGGTGGACCATCGCCAAAGTCGGAGGGCCTTTGCCGGGGCCTAGTCGACCTCGCCGGAGCCGGAGCTCCATCGTCAGCGTCGGAAGGGAAGAAGCGGACGAGCAGAGGTACCCATGCGCTCGCCCTCTTCCTTAATCACAATTAATGCATGATTAATTAAGTTAAGTGGGATTAGTATTTAATTAAGTAAAGTTAGTGAATGGGTTGAGTTGAACCGAATTGAAGTTAGTTGGATTGGATTTGAGTTAAGTTTGGGTTCAAATTGAGTTAGTAGGGCGAGCTGAACTAGTTAAATTGAATTTGGGTTCGAGTCCAAGTTAGATCAGATTAGATTGAGTTGGCTAGATCAAATCCAATTAAATTGGGCCAAATCCAAGTTGAGCCAGATTGCATTAAATCGAACCTGGGTGAGCCAGATCCAATGATCCGAACCTCAGGTGAGTCAAATAAACCGATTCAAGCCCAAATTGAGCCCAATTAGATTGAATCGAGTTAGATTTGAACTAAATTGATTTTAATTGAATCCGAATTGAACCAATTTCACTATTTGAACCCGAATTAAGTTAAATTGATTCAGATTTGGTTAAAATAGATTAATTTGGTCAATTAAAGCTAATTTTGACCAATTTTGATCACACTGACTTGGATTAGGAATTAATATGAGCTTGGGCTTTATGAATAGAGTTGGGCTAAGTAAATTAGACCGATTGAAGGGATAGATCGTATTAACATTAAATAATCTATTTCTATCTTAATTAATTTCAGAAAATTTTAAATAAATTTTGTTACCTCATAAATATTATCTGTCAGTGATCTACACCATTATTAAAGTTTTCGAGCTTCTTTTGGATTGATTTTGGAGCCCGATACACGATACATGTGCGTAGGCTCACTATAGTATGATCTATTCAAGCTAGGGTAAATCTTAATTAGATTTTTTGAAAGTTCTTGGATACCTGCCAATTAAATAACTATTATGCTTATAAAATACCAAAAGACATATGCATGCTAGAAATATATATTTTACTAGTCGTTCGACATGCGTTTATGCTTACTGTTTATTATTTATCCAGCATAGTATGTTACGTTTACTGCATGTTATTATTTATTGATGTTGTAATGCAGACTACACCTATAGTTACTATGCAGAATAGGGTAAAAATGATATAACTTAAAATATAGTATCATGACGCATACTAGACACTCTAGTATAGAGACATAGGTAACATGATATTATCATATCCTATGAGCATCACTGAATTACCCACAGGAGGCTATTATGCACCCTGGATAACATCGCGAACCACCAGTGTTCGGTGAGTGATGTTCACCCCTCCCGAGGCTTCTAATAACTTAGATACTGGGAGTGGGGTTGAGGGATTTGACCAGTTAACTCCTGAGTCAGATCAGACTAGCACATGGAGTGGTTCCAACCCAAGTTCCTATACCCGCACGTGTGCCGCCTCGACGACACCGTGATAGTCCTCAGATGGCTAGCGGGGATAATCCTACTCGACGATTTAGCAGATATGAGATCGAGACACCACAGCCCATCGTGTGGATGTGCGTTCGACTCGGCCAGCATAGATTGCTTTTGAGTTAGAGGGGTGATTTCCTTATGCCTTTGACAGTGGATCCATGGACCGCACAGCTAGCATCCTCGACGTCCTGTAAACGATCGGATGAGTAGTCTGGATCCTAGGGTTGTTCTTATTTCGGCTAGCCGTGGCCGATGGCTCTGATGTGATGGTGACCCTGTCTACGGACAAAGTGTGGTACTATACTAGGATCGTTCCCCTACGGAGTCCGGGGAGGCTGTAAGGGCACGACAGTTTCGCTAGAGGAGGCATCGTCGGCGACTAGCGAAACGAGGGAGATGGTTATTATGTCACCTGTCCTCTCCGCCAACATCAGTGTAACGGGCATAAGTAGAGACATAGACGATGAAGGCACTGATGGGCTTAAGGACATCCCGGGCCCAGATTCGTTCTTAAGCATACGTTGGCAGCCCGAGACCTGTGATGTGAGTTAGAGCTATATCTGATGACTGATTATAGTGACACCGACATGAGATATAACCTAGGTGATATTTAGAGACGTACTTATATCTATAGCCTAGGTTGACATATAGCTTGATGAGATAAAATTAGTATTACATAGAAAACTATTGTGTGATAATTAATCTCACTAAGGCATCCTCGAATGAGCTCTCTAGCCTTTGATTTCGTACTGTGGTTTTGAGCTGTAATTTCGCACTAGGCCGCAAGGCTGAGCACATCGCGTTCAATGTGTGTGTAGGTGTAGCAGTGACGGTCAAGTTCGGGGATAAGGGTTTCGTCAGCCGAGGTGGGCTATCGTCCCCGTTTCATTTATTTACTGATTTCGGAGCATAGTATGTAGTAGATTAGTGTCGGGACTGTATTAGGAGACTGTATTATTTATTTTATGGATATAACTAGTTGTTTATGTTGCAGAGATGAGATCCTATTATGCCTTGCATGGGTTGGTAAGCTCATACGGCAGTTGCCATGTAGCCGACAAGTGGTTCGGGGCGTGACAAATACACTTAAGAGTGGTATCTATTTTGGGAGAGTACCTGCTGAAACAAAACACAGAATATTACATATACTTGATTATAGAGAGGGCTCTTTATCATTCAAGTATCTAGGAGTATCTTTGGTTCCTAAGAAATTAAAAATTACATAATGTAAAGTATTGCTTGATAAAATGATGGTTAGACTTAAAAGTTGGATTACCAAGTTGCTAACGTATGCAAAAAATATTCAACTTATAAAGTCGGTGTTATTTGAAGTGCAAGATTATTAGTCACAACTATTCATATTGCCTAAGAAATTAATCAAAATGATGGATTCAATTTGCAGAGCATTCTTATGAACAGAATCAGTTGAGATTAGTAGGATGGTCTTAGTAGTTTAAAATAAAATCTGTGTACCAAAATCAACTAGAGAACTTAACTTACTGAGACTAGACTTGTGGAACAAGACAACCATCTTCAAGCTCTTTTGGGATATTGAGATAAAGAAAGATAAATTATGGTTTAAATGAGTAAACACTTGTTATATAAAAAATAAAAATATTTGACTCTACTTGAACAAACAAACTGGATGTTGAAGAAAGTAATGATGAGTAGAGATGTATTATAATACCACCCTCAACTGCCAATGACACTGACTAGAAAAATCATAATATGTACAATCTACAATATATTAGTGGATACGTACACAAAGTGTGCATTTAGTTCTAAAAAAAATATATTAGTAAATACATTGTCAAAGAAAAAATTGAACAAGTTTGATTTGTGATTAATGACCGTAGATAAATTACTCAAGTAGAGTATGCAAATAGAATTTGTGTATCATAATTAATTAAATGTTTTCATTTTGGCAAGTTTCTCTCCTTTTAATCAACTCAATGAATTATTTAGGTGGGTGGGGATTAGAGTCCAACTCATCATCATCATCTGAATACTATTTATCTTTTTTAAAAATAAAATAAAGAACAAACATATATTTTAATTAAGCAACGTAGAAACAATCGGATTATAACATTTATCTTTTAAGTTTATTATTTTGAATATTATTTTACAACTCAACATTAAATTTTTAAATACTGCATCAATTAAAATAAATTATACCTTACGATATTAGTTTAATACTTACTAGATTTAAAAAATATAAGATAAAAAATATTTTTTTAAAAAAATATTTATCTAATAATATAATAGTATGACAAACATATCATTTTCAATTAAATTATGACTATGCATGAAGCATATCCGATCTTATTGTTTATGCCATCGTCCAGCATGTTAAGCCATTATTCATTAAAACTGTTTGAGATAGAAGAGTGGATAAAATATCTAGTGTGTGTGTGTATAAACAAAAAAGTGGATAAAATATCTCCTAATTATTCATTTAGGAACAAAATACCCTATAAATATATTTGTTCTCCTCCACCCCTCTCCACAATGAGCTGTAGCACTCGAGTTTAGAAAAAAGAAAGGGAAGAAAAGAAAGATGGAGTTGAAGGTAGAGGAAACTCTTCACATGGTAGGAGGAGCAGGAAAACCAGACGCTGCCAATTTCAGGCTTCAAGTAATTTTAATCAATTGCTCACTTCATTAATTCATTAATTGATTTCTCCTCTTACATACATTGCGAATCAATAAATAGTAATCATACGTGCACAAAGTGTACATTACTCTGATTAGAATAATTGGACTATATATGAAAGGATAATGAGATCTTGGGTTTAAGACTCATTAAGTTCTAAAAAAAATAAATAGTAATCATGTGTGATGAGAAGGCCATCTTGAAAACGAACTCACTGTTGAGGAATGCAATGCAAGAGATCTATAGAGAGGTCCTGCCGCAAAGGCTGCTGGTGGCTGACCTTGGCTGTTCCTCTGGCCCCAACACTCTTCTAGAAGATCATGTATATATGAAACTCACGTTGATGAGCAACTACTGCTTTTTAGCTAATCAGAGAGTCGATGTAAATATGAAGGAGGATGTAAAAATTCATTCATAATAGCGGTTGATCGTTGGGGCTGCCCATTTATTATCATGGACCACGGGACACGTGGGCCATAATAAGACAGCCTTGCATGACACGTAGTACGTGAGTGCTGTGCAACACGAAGCAATGAGCATTAAGACTAAGCAGAAATAGTCAAAACAAGCAGGCAGGATTCTAAATGCACTGTACGAATTATACCCACAGCTTCTTTCATCGTCATCGTGCTGGGGGTTCAGATTTGAGATTTGTGATCTTTACTGTCAAACTCAACTCTTATTTATCGTATATAAATACGAAGGAGGATGTAAAAATTCATTCATAATGTACATATCCTGTGTGTAGATTCTAAATCTTTGTTCAAATAGTTCCAGAATGTGATTGAAGAACTACGTGGTTATAAGTAAATAAGCTAATCCATCGAATATGGTGAAGCCAAACTAAGTAGCTGTTTAATAAAGATGGCTGACGTGGTCTCAGCAGGATAAAAATAATAATCGTGAGAAAAATGTTTTTTTCGATTGCGTACATGTCTCTGTCATCCTGATGGAGACGTGGGAAGCAGCAGGTAGAGTAGAGAAGTGAAACAGGAGACCACGTAATAATAAACTATATTTGTTCTCCTCGACGCTCTCTGGGCCTCTGCCTATAAATATCGATCCCCAAAATGCTTTGTAGCACTCGAGCTTAGAAAAAGGAAGAGAAGTAAAGAAGGATGGAGTTGAAGGTAGAGGAAGCTCTTCACATGGTGGGAGGAGCAGGAGAAACCAGCTACGCTGCCAATTCCAGGCTTCAAGTAATTTTAATCAATTGCTCACTTCATTAATTTCTCGTCTTACTTACTTTGCGAATCAATAAATGGTAATCTTGCATGATTAGGAGAAGGGCATCTTGAAAACGAAGTCAGTGCTGAGGAATGCATTGGAGGACATCTACAGAGAAGTGCTGCCGGAGAGGCTGGTGGCGGCGGACCTTGGCTGTTCCTCTGGCCCCAACACTTTTCTAGTCGTCTCCCAGCTGCTCTGCATCGTCGGCGAGCTAAGCCGACGACTGGAGCAGAAACAACTGCCGGAGGTCCAGTTCTTCCTGAATGACCTCCCCGGGAATGACTTCAATACCATCTTTAGATCACTGGGGAGGTTTGAGAAGAAGGTGGAGGAAGAGATCGAGAGGGATGACGTCGGTGGCATCCTCATTCCGCACTATATTGTGGGAGTTCCTGGCTCCTTCTACGGGAGGCTTTTCCCAAGCAGAAGCGTTCACTACTTCCACTCCTCCTACTCCCTCCAGTGGCTCTCTCAGGTTTCCTATCTGCTTGATTCATTCATTCTCCGTGCATGCAGATCATATACAGCATATATATAGGTTAATCGTAGAAGATCATGTATTCATAAACTCACCTTGATAAGCGACTACTGCTTTTTAGCTAACCAGAGAGTCGATGTTTACTGATGATTAGATTCCGCAAGGAATCGAGCACTTGAACGACAGAAACATCATCTTCACGGCGACCAGCCCTCCCCAGGTGGAGAAAGCATATCAAGCGCAATTCCAAAAAGACTTCTCGGCATTCCTCAAGTCGCGTTACCAGGAACTGAACGCCGGAGGGCGGATGGTGCTCACTTTTCCAGGAAGAAAGGAGAACCGGCAAATCAGCCATGGCGACATGAGCACTATGTATCAACTAGTAGGCGAGGCTCTTAATTGCATGGTCTCCGAGGTAAACTAATCGATCATACTATAAGCTAGCAATAGATCAGTAGCCAATTGCGCAGGCCTTCCTGGTGACGGATGTACTCTTACAGTATATATTACATGTTCAGGGGATGATATCAAAAGACAAGTTGAACTCCTTCCATCTGCCGTTATATGGACCTTCAATGGAGGAGGTGAGATCCATCATAAGCAGCCAGGGCTTGTTCGATCTCCAGGAATCGCTTGTTTTCGCGTCCAGTTGGGATCCCTCCTACGTCGACGACGACGACGAAGACGATGCAGAGGAGGAGCTTAGATGCAACAATCCTCAGATCGCAAAGAAGATGGCGGACACCGTTAGGGCAGCGGTAGAGCCGCTCATTGCACGTCAATTCGGAGAAGACATACTTGACGATTTGTTTTCAAAGTACGAGAAAAATGTCTCGCGGCATCTCCTCAAAGAGAAGGCCAAGTTCACAGTGTTAGTCAATGTCCTGAAGAAGAAGAGAGAGGCCTGAAAAATTATATGTATATGTCTACTATATATATATGGTGTGCACATCTCCTATGTACTTCTTTCTATCCTGTATCCTGAGGAAATCTAATTGGCATATATAGGGATATTTAGTATGCTGAGGAAATCTAATAGGCATATAAGCAAATTTCTATGACCTAATTAATTAGCCTTTAGTCGTACTCTTTACACAAGCACAGGTCCTGATGAGATATTGATCTGTTTAATCTATTTTTAGAATTCACAAGTAATTTGATTATTTGTCTCACAGAAAAGTGATTCACACAAGCGCAGCTTTCAAGAAAGTAGTTGCACATAGTGAATTTTCTATAAAGCTATTAATGTCTTTGTACGGAAAGTTATTTCTAACAAACGAAAAAGTTTTGTTTCACTGCAAGAAGACAACTATTGACACAATTTACATATGATTGATCGATACATTATCGAATAAGACTAAGAAGAACTTTATTTATAATTTAACTGCTACATTCTTATAGCTTACTTTGCATTAAAAGTTGATAATTATAAATAAATTAATCAAATGTGGCATACAAATATAAGAGATACGAATGTAGTTATAGCACGATAAAATAGTGTTTCTTTTTGAAATGAAAGGAAGAAGGGAAACATCTACATTGCAAAGACGAGCCCGCCCCAAGTACTGAAAGCCCCAGCCGACAGTGCAGAAAGCTACCTTTGGAACCTGTTCGCTGATGCCCTTAATTCTATGGTCTCAGAGGTATATATATATATTAGCAACTTCGGGGTAGAAAACAACAGCTAGTGTAGTGATTAACTATTTATTGATTGATTGATTGAATGATGGAGGGAATCATAGTGGAAGAGCGGAAGACAAAGTGGCCTCCTTCAATCTGCCACTTTATGAGGCTTCAATGAAGTGAAGTCGGTGACTGATGAGAGCGAAGGTCTATTTCAGTTGGAGCACGCACGAATGCTTGAGCTGCATGATGATCGGTTCGATGACTACGACGACGAGGACGACGACGACTTCGCGTCAAAAAGTTTAAAAGAGGCGAAGAGAATTGAGAAGACGATTAGAGCGGCGGTCGAACCGTTGGTGGCACATCAATTTGGAGACGGCGGCGTCCTGGATGATTTATTCTCAAGGTTTGGCAGTAATTGCTTGAGTCGGCCTCCGATGGGGAAGCCTCATCTTGTTATGAGGAAGAGCAACTTAGTGCTTGCCCTCAAGAAGATGTTGAGAATAAGAAAGAATCAAAGAGGGACTCTGTTTTCTACGGAGGATGGAAAAATTGTGAAGGAGGTTCTTTATGCGGTTCCCTCCTGCTCTATATTTAAAGAAGTAAACTACAATAAAAATAATGGAAAGCTAATGGGAAGAAATAGGAAATGCTCTCCTTACATGGAAACTACAAAACATAAAAAGGAACCTAAGACAAAATAAGCATAAGAGTAAATAGCAGGTGCTTGTTCCTAATACAAGCTTATTTCCTAACATTCTTCCTCCTAAGCTTGTTAGCTCTTTTCTTTGCATTTGGAAAGAATGTACCCATAGTCACCACTGCAGATAGAACTATGAGCTCGAAACTTTCATCTCTTGCTCTTGCAATAGGCTAACTTTGAGCAAGTATAGTAATTGTGGGATTCATCCTTTTCAACCTCGAACTTACTCACTTTCTCGCCGGATTGCACCTAACAAGATTTACTAGCTGTGCCTTTGGTGAGCAAAGAAGAGAGTTCTTTAACCTTCTCCATGGCTGCATATTTTTGACTTCTGAAGTCAGCATCCTCCTGATTAATACTTTGAAACTCATTCTCCTTGTTCAGCAGCATCTCCTTCAGCTGCGAATTCTTAGCCTTAGCCTTCTCGGTGACAATATAAGCAGCATTCACCTCAGACTCCAAATGCTTGAGTTGATTCATCATCCAGAGTTCTTCTTCTTCTGCAGCAGCCTTCACTTGGAGTTCTGCTCCTCTTACAACATCAATTTTGCTTTTCTCTGATTCATGGGTTGTTTGACGAAACTCATCTTGCCAAGTGCTGATATCATCTTTCATCTCCATGATCTACCTCTCGATCTCCCAGTACTTGACGATGTCGGTCTCGTATAAGCTTCTGATGTACTGTTTCTCAGATTCTAGGACGAGCACTGCCTTCTCGAGCTTGCTGATCTCTTCCTGAGCCATTGCTATATCGACTTTAGGCATGGGCCTGTTCTCGAGCAACATCTTGGGCCGGGACAGCTTGCTTCCTGATCTCTTCATCAAAGTGTTGACTGTTTGCTTGTTGATTTTTCTCAAAACGATGGGGGTGAAGGCTTTCACGTTGTTCTCATCCTCTTCCTCCTTTTCTGAAGATTCAGCAATGCTTTCGATGGTCTCCATAAATTTCTTGCAATTTTCTACAGAGCCAAACCGAATGCAGAACATCTCCTCTTTCAATTCCTCATCTGCAAAATCTGACGCATGACACATGCACGACTTATCATTCCCTGCATGCTCCTGGACCTTCATCGATAGATCAACGAGATGGTTTGCACAGATCTTAAAGGTCTTGGCCTGGTGCATCGCCAACGGCACCTTTCCAGTCTCCCGGTGCTTCAGAAGCTTCATGCTCCCGATACCCTGCTCCTTCCACGGGTTCCCATCTTTATCAAACCGGTAAGGCTTCAACTTTAGATCGAGGAGGACATCCTCTTCCTCCTCGCCGGTGGTGATGGCGACCTCTGAGAGGGTGACAATGGGAGCAATTTGGGTAACGGTGTCCTCATTGTCGACGCTGGCCACGACCTCCTCTTCACAATCGGGCTTGTTGCTCGCCATCGTCGACTTGATCGCTGCCTCGAGACCATGCAGAGAAGTAGAAATTGAAACTTCCCTGGTGGCATCCAAGGTGGATCTCTCCGTCTCCAGCGCCGACTTCCATAGAGCAGCAGAGACGCAAAGCAAAACAGAGGAGTTCTCCAAGCACTCTCTATTTTCTTTCTTGATACTTTCGATAGTGTTGTAGGCGCTGCAATCAGCACTCCCATCATCGATCTTGAGAGGGTTATCCGCCAGCAATGAGTTCGAATTTTTTAATTCGAACTCTGCAGTGGCTGCCTCCTTTTCCTTCTCCATCGTCCCCTACATCGCCATGGATTTGGAGACATACTCAATTTTCTCCTTGCTGATGACTGCAGCGTGCGCATCTATCAGCTGGAATTCTAGCATTTCTGAACTCAGTTCATCGTCGATGCATCCCATGGCGGTCTGCAGCTTTGACCAGTTTGCGTTGGAACAAACAATTTTGAGCTTCTCTCGAATTCTGCTGTGCGAATCAGAATTCCTGCTGGCCTGCGAGGTCTCGTATTCTGATTTCTTCGGGCTCAGGTTTATCTCTTCGATCACCATCAATGAGGCCTTCAATTCAGGAGTATCTTCCTTTTCTTCAAAAGTATGATTTTTATCTTCAAAAATCTCAGTCAAATAAATCTTTTCTTCTTTCTTGCATTCTGAAGCATAATGCCCATAATTTTGACAATTGAAACATTTAATATTTGACTTATCTTTCTTGGGCTTCTCATGCAGTGAAGATGAACTACCGCTCCAACCTCCATCTCTGCGCCCACGTCCATGCTCGCGACATGCAAACTTTCTGCAAACTTTGACTTCCCACTCTGCTCGAGTTAGCAGAACTTAGTTTTCTTCAATGGGACTGGATGATTGAAGTCACACTTCATATGTTTTTAAAGCACCAATTGCATAATCTAACGTCATCGTTCTCAGATTGCCAAATTGCTCTAGGTTGCAAGCGATTGGATCAAATTTGGATGGCACTAACCAAAGGAGTTTCTCCACAACTCGCTGTTCTTTCACCTTTTGTCTAATATTTCTCATTTCCATGACGATTGAGGAGAGTTGTTTGACGTACTCATCGATCGTCTCAGAATTTAACATGTGCAGCCTCTCAAATTCCCCACGAAGTTGATTCATCTTCGCATCCTGGAATTTTTCGTTGCACATATGGAGACTCTTCAGAGTATCCCATGTTTCCTTCGATGTCTTCTTATCAGCGACAAGAATTAAAATTGCTTGATGAATGAATGATAAAGCCAACTTATCTTTCCTTCTATGAGCTAGAAGATCTCCTCCTCCTTGCTCGATCACCTCCCACACACCTTGTGCATCAAGGAAGGATCGCATCCGGACTGCCCACATGGCGTAGTTTCCTCCTTTATTCAACATTAGACAAAGACCTAGGCTCCCTCCTCCTCCCGAAGAGATTCTGAGCCCTGCTGTATCCGATGTACTGCTCATGGGTGACTTCCCACTCATTGGAGAAAACATCAAGGCCTTCTGCATCTGGTCTCCACACCCCGTGGCTCTGATACCAAATATTGAGAATAAGAAAGAATCAAAGAGGGACTCTGTTTTCTACAGAGGATGGAAAAATTGTGAAGGAGGTTCTTTATGCGGTTCCCTCCTGCTCTATATTTAAAGAAGTAAACTACAATAAAAATAATGGAAAGCTAATGGGAAGGAATAGGAAATGCTCTCCCACCTTCTCCTTACATGGAAACTACAAAACATAAAAAGGAACCTAAGACAAAATAAGCATAAGAGTAAATCGCAGGTGCTTGTTCCTAATACAAGCTTATTTCCTAACAGAAGATACCTGCAGCCTCAACGCTGAAGTGGCCCCATCTGGCTTTACACAGTCTGAGCCGTCGAGCAATAAAAAAAAAGAACCTTTACACAGTCTAAATCAAAATAAGACAGTGGCCCCATCTGGCTTAGTAGTAGCATCAACATGTGATATGCTGTGAGTAAGATTGAGCCTCATTCATTTTCTAAGCAAACAAAGTTAATAACAGCGGTTCTTAAGCACCTACAGATAGCTCATCCTAGTATAGCAGATAGTATCAAACCATATGATTGTAGGTTCGAGATTATTATAGTAACAAGAGTTGATTAATGATGAACTCTCCCCCTCATCAACATCTTCTTCTCAAATTGGTTTTAAGAAGAAAAGATATACAAAATATTGTTCTTACTAACAATGTCATCTTGATCTCATAGTTGTTGATATCTTCTTTTCTAATTCTCATAAGTCTATCTTAGTTATTGATCTATGCAAGGTGACGATTGTTCTGGTGAGAACAAAAAAAGCAAGAATGGCAAGACTCACAGGTGAAGGTTAAAGTAAAACCTCCTGCACATCCACAGCTTGGAAAATAGCCACTCAGGTTACTAATCACAATACAAATGCTCAAAAACAAAAACAAAGAACTCTTGATTCACAGGTTTGCTGAACTCCAACTTCATCTTATCTGATGTCCTTCCTTTCCTCTACTCTGGTTGGTCCAACTTCATTGCATTTGCACATGTGAAGTAGCCCCTTGTTGGGATATGAATGAATTTTTTTGTGGGTCCTGATGCAACGGAAAGCAAATAGCTACCCTTAATTAATTGGATCGAGCGTACGTTAATTAATTAATATGTGAGATGATGAGATGTACATGTGAAGTTAAAAACAAATCTAGTTAATATTTTATTAAAACTTAATAAGAATTGAACCTAAAATCTCGTGAATTTAAATACTCTAACCAAAAACTTTTTGAGAGATTAATAGAGAGAAAATGAGATGCAGGCGTGAAATAAAAAAATCTCATGAGAATCCTATGCTAATGAAGTGACACTACATTGCAAGATCTTACGAAAGGATTATAATTTATAATGTATAAAAAGTTATTTATTATCCTGCTATTCTCGATTTTATCGACGATGACGACATCAGCATTTCTCCTTCTTTCTTCTAGATAATGAATGATATTGCCGGCTTTTAATTCAAGTTAATAATACTTCAATTAAAAATTTACCTTATTTTTACTCCAGCGATTAAACGGCTCTACATGTCACGGGTGCATTCGCGAAGCGACGCTTCCGACGGAGGTTGCATCCCCTAACTTAACTTCCCGAGCCTCTTCTATAACTTCATCCTCGTATATAATATTCTTATATTATAGAGAGATCGAGAATTCCGTAGTTAGGATTGTTAACTCCGATGCTTCGGGGTTTTTACCGGTGCTTTATAATAATAAAGTAATTCTTTTCCCTCATCTACTTTGTTGTTATTTTATTGTGCTTCCGTAGGCTTGTATCGCACAGAATATATACGCCGCATACCCAGGCGATCTTCCGCAAGCATTGAAGTCGCAGGTTTAGGGGTGTGTCAATTGGTATCAGAGCCAGTACGCGGTATGCGGTACGCGACTTTGGCGTCTTGTGAACGACGTCTTGTGAATGAAACACCATGGTGACGAAACAGGAGTTCGAAAAGTTGAAGAAGATGGGCACGGTGGAGGAATTGATAAAAGCTTCACAAGCCAAGGACGATGTAAATTTTTCCTCCTTACAAGCCCGCATGGAAGAGATGCATATGATGTTCTCTCGCATCTGCAATGATCTTGAGCGGATTCGGATTGCTAGCGAACGAGTATCCGAGATCACGAAACCAAGCTCCTTGGCGCAGAAGGGAGAGGACGGATCGCAGAAGCTCTCGCTTGGAACGGAAGCAGGTTGTTCCAACTCCCGGCGACCAAAGGATGCTCGCCAATCGGCAAAACCAAACGTCCGGATTCCAGACCCCTCTACTTTCGCCGGTGTTCGAAGCGCGGAAGTACTGGAGAACTTTATAGGGGATATGGAACGCTTCTTTAAAGCCGCCAAGCTTGTCGACGAAAATCAAGTCGATGTGGCTGCGGCGTTCCTTGTCGGTGATGCGAAGAAATGGTGGAGGGTGTGCTGCGATCCACACCTCCACCGTAAAGGAGAGGCTATCAACACATGGGCAGCCATGACGAGGGAGCTACGTCGTCAGTTCCTCCCCGCGAACGCTGCGATGCAACTCGTGAAGGGGCTGCATCACGGGGGAGTTTCCCTCGCTGCCATATGGAAGGACGAGAATTCAGCGTCGGTTCCGGGGGTGGCCAAGGCAACGGAGATCAGAAACCTTGATGGTGAATTCGAGGAGATGTTTCCGCAGAGTATGGCGACAGGCGACAGGGGAAGGCTCCTTCGAAGTTGCAGAGGAGCGCCAATCGTACTACCTGACGGAGTTGGCTCGGGTTACCCACGAGGGACGCCGACCAACGGCCGCGAAGTTCGCCCAGGATGTGCAGGGGAGCTTCGAAAAGCCTCGGCGACGAACGAGGAAGCTAGCAAATCTCCATCGTCGCCCACGGGTCGTCTCTGTCGGTGACGGAGTTCCTCCGAAGTTGTCTCCGCGAACGTGGCGGAGAGTGCAGGAAACGCACGAGAGTTCGGCGTCAGGGAAGGACCCTTCGGAACAGCACATACATGCCAACTCTGTTTGCCCGATGGAGTTGGGTTACGCAACACGCGACGAGTGTTGTCCAGTGGCCAATCGCTTCGTCCAAGGGCGATCGAAGCAGCTGGCGAGCAATCGAAGGATTTTGGGGAAGATCCGGCGGCGAATGACAAAGCACGCCGACCCTCGCTGCCGCCCAAAGGAGGTTGCCGTAGGTGATCGAGTTTTCCTCGCTTCACAGATATAGAGGAGGACTCCACGTTCGCCTCTCCCGCCTCGTTGGTGCATCTCTCCGACATTACAGATATGCTTCCTCGAAGCGTTCCACGGAGACGAGGAGCGCTGTTCAGATGTCGCCGGGGTCGTCCAAGATCGCCAAGAACAGTCGGCGGCTGTGCAGGGGAGCGTGGGGAAGCTTCGGCGGCGAAGGAAGAAGCGAGTTGATCGCTGCCATCGCCCCCGCGTGGTTTCCTTCGGTGATAGAGTTCTTTCGAAGATGTTTTTGCAAACGTGGCAGGAGGCGCAGCAAAAACACGAATACACGGGGTTGATACCCCGATTTGATGACCACCAGGCGGATTGGATCGGTGACGTATCAAGTTCCGCACGGTTACGCCTCCGACCTCCTTTCCATGTGCGTTTTCTTCAATCCTTCCATGGGGCGGCGATGCAAGAGAGGGTTTGGATGAGGCTAGGCGGCGAAGGGCAAAGCTCGCCGACACCCATCGTCGACCAAAGGATGTTGCTGTAGGTGGCGAAGCTTTCCTTCAACCTTCTCCACCGATGTGGAGGCCTACGCAGCGATCCCCTGTGCAGGAAAAGTTCGTTCCCAGATGCGATGGACAATTCGTGGTCAACCAGCGAATTGGTTCTGTTGCTTATCAGCTTCACTTTCGCCAAGGCTGCATGTTTTCCCATCGTCCACGTCAGCTTCCCCAAGGCGTTTCACGAAGACGATGGTGGGACTCGTCTGCAGCAGAGTCGCCCGACGCCACCCTCTTTTCATCGTTCCTCAAAGCAGGCAGATAAATTCGTCGACCGCCGGACGTCCCATGAGGACGATGCAAATCACTTGCAGCCGGTTTGAGAGGCTAGCTGGGAGAACGAGGCGTATTTGCAACCATACCGGAAGAAGATTCACAAATACATCGTGCAGGAGTCGATGAGGGCATCGTGGGGGAGAATTGTCACGAGTGCATCCGCGAAGCGACGCTTCCGAGACGGAGGTTGCATCCTGTAACTTAACTTCCCAAACTTCTTTTATATTTTATACTATTTATATCTGTAAACGGAGGAAGAAAACTTCATCCTCGAATATAATATTCTTATATTATAGAGAGATCACCATACAGAGTTAACTCCGATGCTTGGGGGTTTTTACCGGTGCTTTATAATAATAAAGTAATCTTTTTCCCTCATCTCTTTTGTTGTATCGCACAGAGTATCTGCCATACCCAGACGATCTTCCGCAAGCATTGAAGTCGAAGGTTTAGGGGTGTGTGACTACGTCTCCAACCGTTTAATTATAAAATGACTACTGGCCATATGTCCGACGCTCAACTTTTTTTATTTTATTACAACAATGATCAGCAACTTTCTTTCTTATTCGATTTTAATTAAACGAGGAGAGGCATCCCTTTTCTAGTCGTCTCCCTGGTGCTCCGCATCGTCCGCGAGCTCAGCCGACGACTGGAGCAGAAACAACTGCCGGAGGTCCAGTTCTTCCTGAATGACCTCCCCGGGAATGACTTCATTACCATCTTTAGATCACTGGGGAGGTTTGAGAAGAAGGTGGAGGAAGAGATCGAGAGGGACGACGTTGGTGGCTTCCTCATTCCCAACTATATTGTGGGAGTTCCTGGCTCCTTCTACGGGAGGATTTTTCCCAGCAGAAGCGTTCACTTCTTCCACTCCTCCTACTCCCTCATGTGGCTCTCTCAGGTTTTCTATCTGCTTGATTAATTCATTCTTCGTGCATGCAGATCATATACAACATACATATAGCGTAATCGTAGTAGATCATGCACATATAAACTCACCTTGATAAGCAACTACTGCTTTTTAGCTAATCAGAGTGGTCAGACAGACTCTCAACTTTAGAGTCGATGTTTCCTGATGATTAGGTTCCTCAAGGAATCGAGCACTTGAACGAGAGAAACATCTACTTCACCGCGACCAGCCCTCCCGGGGTGGAGAAAGCATATCGAGCGCAATTCCAAAGAGACTTCTCGGCATTCCTCAAGTCGCGTCACCAGGAACTGACCGCCGGAGGGCGGATGGTGCTCACTTTTCTAGGAAGAAAGGAGAACCAGCACATTAGCCATGGAGACTTGAGCTCTCTGTATCAACTACTAGGCGAGGCTCTTAGTTCCATGGTCTCCGAGGTAAATTAATCTATCATAATATAAGCTAGCAATAGATCAGTAGCCAATTGCGCAGGTCTCCCTGGTGACGGATGTACTCTTACAGTATATATTACGTGATCAGGGGATGATATCAGAAGACAAGGTGAACTCCTTCCATTTGCCGTTATACGGACCTTCAATGAAGGAGGTGAAATCGACCACAAGCAGCCAGGGCTTGTTCGATGTGCAGGAATCGCTTGTTTTCGAGTCCAGTTGGGACCCCTCCTACGTAGATGAGGACGACGACGAACACGATGCAGAGGAGGAGCTTAAATCTAGCAATTTGCAGAACGCAAAGAACGTGGCGGACACCATTAGGGCAGTGATGGAGCCGCTCATTGCACATCAATTCGGAGAAGACATACTTGACGACTTGTTCTCAAGGTATGAGAAAAATGTCTCGGGGCATCTGCTCAAAGGGAAGGCTAAGTTCACAGTCTTAGTCATTGTCCTGAAGAAGAAGAGAGAGGCCTGAAAAATGAAGACTGGCTAAATATATAGCTATTTTAAATGTGTCTACTATTTATATACATACATATATATACATGGTGTGCACAACTCATATTCTTCTCTCTGTCCTGTATCCCGAAGAAATGTAATTGCCATATATGGATATTTTTATGTGTCGATTGAGCAAATTGATGATCCTGTTCCGTGCCCTCTATAACTTTTCGCTAGATTTCCTTCCTTTTTGGGGAATGCAACTCAAGGGAAACGACTACAGGATTTCGCCGTTAGAGAGGGAGTGAGTGAGGAAAATAAATAATAAAAGAACATCGGGAGGATGCCTTTAAGCAGGAACGCAGAGACACCAATTTGAGCCAATTAAATATTGCGCCTGGACACGCATGCATACAAGAGAATATGATAATGAGGGTGTCCCCTGCTTGCTTTTATCGACCATAGAATTTGGAAAGGCAACTCCAGCAGCTGAAAAGTTGGAAGAGTTATAGAACAGAGCTGTTGGCTCGCCTAACAATTTGGCGGTGCTACGAAGAACTAGTTGATGGAGGAGGAATGGTGCTAGCATTCATGAGAAAAATGAAGAAGACCCAGCCGATGGCCGATGCAGCCATGTTTGGGCACTATTTGCGGACGCCCTTAATTCAATGGCCTCAGAGGTACGTGAATACTTACTGAATGCCAATTCAGATTAACAACTCAGTCAGTGTAGAAAAATAACTAGTTTAATCAACTATCAATGGATGTAGGGAATCGTAGAGGAACACAAAGTGGCCTCCTTCAATCTGTCAATTTATGCGGCTTCAATGGACGAAGTGAAGTAGGTGATTCAAAGGGTAGGTTTGTTTGATGTGGAGCACGCACAAATGCTCGAGTTCTACAATACCTTCGATTACGCTGGAGATGACTACGAATCTGCATCAAAGAGTTTAAGAGAGGCGAAGGCTGTTGGGAAGAGGTTGAGAGCGGTGATCCAACCGTTGGCTGCGCATCATTTTGGAGACGCCATACTTGATTTATTCTCAAGGTTTACCAAGAATTATTTGAGTCTCCCTCAAAAGGACAAACCTGTAGTTGCAAGCAACGTGGTTCTTGCACTGAAGAAGAAGGAGACAGCTCAAAGCTGAATGATGACAGTATAGTTTAAGTCTCACTCATTTTCTAAGTAAATAAAGTTAATACAGTCTTCTCGAGGACAAGGACTAAGACTGTGAGCTTAGCCGTATCTTTGAGGAGATGTCGTGAGACATTTTTCTCCCACTTCGAGAACAAGTCGTCAAGTATGCCTCCTCCGAATTGACGTGCAAAGAGTGGCTCCATTGCCGCCCTAATGATGTTTTCACCACCGTCTTTGCTTTCTGCGGATGTTTAGATATGAGGTCTTCGTCGTCGTAGTAGGGGTCTCAACTGGACTAGGAACTGTGTGATTCTTTAAGATTGAAAGAGCACTGGCTGCTTATCATCGATTTTTTCACCTCCTCCACTGATGGTCCATATACCGGTGCATTCAAGGAGTTCACCTTGCCTTCTGATATCATCACCTGATCGTGTCATATATATTGTAAGAGTGCATCCCTCACTAGGTAGGATATCTGGATTTGGTGATTAATTTGACCTCTAAGACCATGGAATTGAGAGCCTCGGCTAGTTGTTCAAACAGAGAGCTGAAGTCATCGCGGCCGATGTACCGTTCCTCGTTTCTTTCTTCCCCGAAAAGTTAGCACCATCCCCGCTCCGGCGCTCAGTTCCTGGTGATGCGACTTGAGGAGCGCTGAGAATTCTCTTTGGAACTGCTTGATAAGCTATCTCTGCTTGGGGAGGGCTTGCTGCCGTGAAGTAGATGCTTCCCTTGTTCAGGTCCTCAATTTTTTGCGGAACCTAATGATCAGTTAACATTGATTCCAACCTTATAAAACTAGCTTCGATCTAGAGAGCGCTATATCTCTGAATGCATGAATAGTGAACTAATCAACCAAATAAGAAAACTGAGGGAGCCACATGAGGCAATAGGAGGAATGGAAGAAGTAAACACCTGGGTTGGGGAAAAGCCTCCCATAGAAGGAACCAGGGACTCCCGTAATATAGTGCGGAATGAGGATGCCACCAACGTTGTCTCTCTTGATCTCTTCCACTATCTCTCCCTCCCAAACTTCTCAATTAATCGAAAGACTAGGTAGGTCATTTAGGAAGAATTGGACCTCCGGTAACTGCTTCTGCTCAACTACATGTTCCCAGGGAGGTCATTTACCAGATTAAAAAAATTTAAAAAATTACAGCTAGTTGTTGTGTTCTACCTTGAACTTGCTAATATATTTGTCCATACTTCTGAGTCCATAGAATTAAGGGCATCAGCGAACAGCCTCCAAAGAGAGCTTTCTGCACTATCAGCTGGGTTCGCTTCCTTTCTTTCCATGAACGTTAGCACCACCATCATTCATCCTCCCCTGCTTAGTTCCGTGGGCAGAGCTCTCTTCCTCCTCCGGCAAAGGAACACATTATATATAATTCATTGGGAAACAAAATACCCTCTCTTCTATGTATACATAAGGTGAAACAACTTTATCATTTGGTATTCTCATTGCTCCGCCCGGAACGGCCTGCAGCCAGCGGAGGAAGTGCATCGGGCCTGGCCCGGCACGGTCCGGTCGGGTCGGCCCGCTCGCTGGTCTATACTTTAATATTTTGATAAATAATATTTTATTTATAAGTAATTATTTATTATATCAATATTATTAAAATAAAGTATATAAAGTGTATGTTTTATGTTTTATTGGGGTTATGAGTTAGTAGTTACAAAGTTAAAAAATATTATTAAAATAAGAAATCTACTTATTAATAAAATCATATTAAATGTTATTTTTATTAATACTAGGATAAAAATATGAATAATTATTTATTAATAAAAAACTGATGTTAATCAATAGATGATGGTTTGCATCAAATTAGTGTATTATACCATCATAATTATTGGTAAAAGATCATCTTCAAGTAAAAAGAGGATTAAAGAAGGGTAATCATCTATCACCTTACTACTTGAGTAGAGATGGATTATTTAAATATCATCTTAGATGTGCAAAAATATTTAAATATCATCTTAGATGTGCAAAATTATTTAAATATCATCTTAAGATGTGCAAAATTATTTATTATTTATTTTTATTTTACATATAATTTGCTTATATTTTCTAGATGAGATAAAAAATCTATAAGATCTTACATGAAGCATTTCTTAAATTTTTAAAAGCATCATATTTGAAACTAATATACTTAAGAGTAATATCTATTTTGGAAGAGTACCTGCTGAAATAAAAGACAGAATATTATATATACTTGATTATAGAGAGAGCTCTTTATCATTCAAGTATTTATGAGTATCTTTGGTTCCTAAGAAATTAAAAATTACAGAATGTAAAGTATTGCTTGATAAAATGATGGTTAGACTTAAAAGTTGGATTACCAAGTTGCTAACGTATGCAAGAAGTGTTCAACTTATAAAGTCGGTGTTATTTGGAGTGCAAAATTATTAGTCACAACTATTCATATTGTCTAAGAAAATAATCAAAATGATGGATGCAGTTTGCAGGACATTCTTATGGACAGAGTCAGTTGAGATTAATAGGAAGATCTTGGTGGTTTGGAATAAAATCTGCGTGCCAAAATTAGCTAGAGGACTTAACTTTGAGACTAGACTTGTGAAACAAGACAGTCATTTTCAAGCTCTTTTGAGATATTTAGATAAAGAAAAATAAATTATGGATTAAATGGATACACACTTGTTATATAAAAAATAAAAATATTCATACTAGGACTCTACCTAAACAAACAAGCTTTATGTTAAAGAAAGTAATGACGAGTATAGAGATATTATAATACCGCCCTCAACTGGCAATGACATTAACTAGGAAAACCATAATCTGTGCAATCTATAATATATTAGTGGATACATTGCCAAAGAAAAATTGAACAAGTTTGATTTGTAATTATACTGCTAGGTTTAGAGTTACCTTCATTCTATGGCTTGCTTTGCATCAAAATTAATAATTGTAGATCAATTACTCAAGCGGGGCATGCAAATAGAAGGAAGATGTTAACTATGTTTGACTGCAATAAAAACCTTAGAGCATACGCTGAATGAATGTAAATATAGCAAGACTTTATGGAGTGATTTGTTGAAATGGAATAAAGAAATATTAAGGCAAACTACATGAAAAACCATAATTAATTTAGCTGCTAGAATAACTAAAAAGATAACATTGAAAGGCCAACTTATGCGGGTGGTGATAGTAAAGTTTGTGTATCACATTTAAGATTAGAGGAACTGGAGACTATTTAAGCAACATGTAAGGGATGAAGTGATCCTTCTTCGATATATTAAGACAATTATTTTTACTAGACTGGATAAATATAAAATAAAAGAGTTTCTTATCTTATGTTTACCTTAGAATATTATTGTTCTTTTAGATTTTCATTTTTAATATATTTGCTCATTTATTACTTATAGCATATGATACACTAATGGATGCTCAAATATCCTTCCTATAAAGTGAATTGAGGATTATTTTTGATGCCATCAAATAAGTTATATAAAATAAATTTTTTATGTATGATAATGTAGCTATACTAGAATAATAATTTAATTTAATTTATTGATAAAAAAATATATTAGTCACAGTAATAATTGTAATTTAATTTATTTATAAAAACAATTTAATTTATTCATAAAAAAATTGATGCTTACAAAAGCATGTCACTTCTGAGAAAATGTTTATTCGTTTCTCTCCTTTTAATCACCTCAATGAATTATTTAGGTGGGTGGGGATGCGAGTCCAACTCATCATCATCATCTGAATACTATTTATCTTTTTAAAAAAATATTTAAAGAACAAACATATATTTTAATTAAGCAACGTAGAAACAATCGGATTATAACATTTATCTTATAAGTTTATTAGTTTGAATATTATTTTACAACTCAACATTAAATTCTTAAATACTGCATCAATTAAAATAAATTATACCTTAAGATATTAGTTTAATACTTGCTAGATTTAAAGAATATAAGATAAAAAATATATATTTTTAAAAAGATTTATCTAATAATATAATAGCATGACAAACATATCATTTTCAATTAAATTATAACTATGCATGAAGCATATCCGATCTTATTGTTTATGCCATCGTCCAGCATGTTAAGCCATTATTCATTAAAACTGTTTGAGATAGAAGAGTGGATAAAATATCTAGTGTGTGTGTAAACAAAAAAGTGGATAAAATATCTCCTAATTATTCATTTAGGAACAAAATACCCGATAAATATATTTGTTCTCCTCCACCCTCTCCACAATGCGCTGTAGCACTCGAGTTTAGAAAAAAGAAAGGGAAGAAAAAAAGATGGAGTTGAAGGTAGAGGAAACTCTTCACATGGTAGGAGGAGCAGGAAAAACCAGCTACGCTGCCAATTCCAGGCTTCAAGTAATTTTAATCAATTGCTCACTTCATTAATTCATTAATTGATTTCTCCTCTTACATACATTGCGAATCAATAAATGGTAATCATGCATGATTAGGAGAAGGCCATCTTGAAAACGAAATCAGTGCTGAGGAATGCAATGGAAGAGATCTACAGAGAGGTGCTGCCGCAGAGGTTGGTGGTGGCGGACCTTGGCTATTCCTCTGGCCCCAACACTTTTCTAGTCGTCTCCCAGCTGCTCCGCATCGTCGGCGAGCTAAGCCGACCACTGAAGCAGAAACAACTACCGGAGGTCCAGTTCTTCCTGAATGACCTCCCCGGGAATGACTTCAACACCGTCTTTCGATCACTGGGGAGGTTTAAGAAGAAGGTGGAGGAAGAGATTGAGAGGGACGCCGTCGGTGGCGTCCTCATTCCGCACTATATTGTGGGAGTTCCTGGCTCCTTCTACGGGAGGCTTTTCCCAAGCAGAAGCGTTCACTTCTTCCACTCCTCCTACTCCCTCCAGTGGCTCTCTCAGGTTTCCTATCTGCTTGATTCATTCATTCTCCGTGCATGCAGATCATATACAGCATATATATAGGTTAATCGCAGAAGATCATGTATTTATAAACTCACCTTGATAAGCGACTACTGCTTTTTAGCTAACCAGAGAGTCGATGTTTACTGATGATTAGATTCCGCAAGGAATCGAGCACTTGAACGACAGAAACATCATCTTCACGGCGACCAGCCCTCCCCAGGTGGAGAAAGCATATCAAGCGCAATTCCAAAGAGACTTCTCGGCATTCCTCAAGTCGCGTTACCAGGAACTGAACGCCGGAGGGCGGATGGTGCTTACTTTTCCAGGAAGAAAGGAGAACCGACAAATCAGCCATGGCGACTTGAGCTCTATGTATCAACTAGTAGGCGAGGCTCTTAATTGCATGGTCTCCGAGGTAAACTAATCGATCATACTATAAGCTAGCAATAGATCAGTAGCCAATTGCGCAGGCCTTCCTGGTGACGGATGTACTCTTACAGTATATATTACATGTTCAGGGGATGATATCAGAAGACAAGTTGAACTCCTTCCTTCTGCCGTTATATGGACCTTCAATGGAGGAGGTGAGATCCATCATAAGCAGCCAGGGCTTGTTCGATCTGCAGGAATCGCTTGTTTTCGCGTCCAGTTGGGACCCCTCCTACGTCGACGACGACGACGAAGACGATGCAGAGGAGGAGCTTAGATCTAACAATCCGCAGGCCGCAAAGAACGTGGCGGGCATCGTAAGGGCAGCGGTAGAGCCGCTCATTGCACATCAATTCGGAGAATACATACTTGACGACTTGTTCTCAAGGTATGAGAAAAATGTCACGCGGCATCTCCTCAAAGAGAAGGCCAAGTTCGCAGTGTTAGTCAATGTCCTGAAGAAGAAGAGAGGGGCCTGAAAAATGAAGACTGGCTAGATATATAGCTATTTAAAATATGTCTACAAATTGATGTGCCCTCTATGTAATTTTTTCATTTTAGACATTTCAAATTCCTTCCTGTGATATGTAGTTGGAAAAGTAATAAAGAAAGAAAATTTACTATGCATTTTAAATATAAAATATTACTTTTTAAGGAAAAAAAACGACATTTACATCCATTAAATTAAACCATGCTGAAACAAACGTTTAAACTAATACAAAACTCTTTAAATTTTTATATAACATATCCTATAGTATTATTTTAGAATATAATTATTAATATAATAATACCTTAATAATTGGATAATTATAGGATATTAAATGTTATTAAAAATATTATTATCTAGATATATTAAACATAAGAATATTTATATTATTTCACAAATTAGAAGTAATAATACTGAATCATTTATTGACTTGAACAACCTTCTCCGCTGGCAGAGGGAACGCCCATTTTGCACAGAATTCGATGCCCACATCTGCTAAAATCCAAAGTAAAGTTTGACTCATCTTCCTTCTCCTCCGGGTTTATATATATATATATAGGTAAAGAAACAGAGTAACATATAAAGTTCAGTTCAGTGGCCGAAGAGCCGTTCTAATTCACCGGTACGGTTGTTGAAGCCCTTAATTCCATTGTCTCAGAGGTATGTATATGTATATATATACGCGCAAGTTCAAGGTAGATAAACAACTAGTTTAACAACCTACTGATTGATGTAGGGAATCACAACAAAAGAGAAAGTGGACTCCTTCAATTTGCCACTTTATGCGGCTTCGATGGAGGAAGTGAAGACGGTTATTGCTGAGAACGAAGGTTTATTTGATCTGGAGCAGGCCCAACTGCTTGAGTTCTATAATTATAAGTTCGATGACGCTGGAGACGACGGCGAAGACGACTTGCGTCAAAAAGACTGAAAGAGGTGAAGCTTATTTAGAAGGCAACGAGAGCAGCGATCGAGCCATTGGTTGCATATCACTTTGGAGATGCCATGCTTGATGATTTGTTCTCAAGATTTTCCAGTAATTGTTTGAGTCATCCCCCAGAGAAGAAGCTTGGTGCTGTGAGCTTAGTGCTTGCACTGAGGAAAAGAGAGAGTTGAAAGGTGAAAATTCAAATCGCATGGTTCTTCGATATGTTGTGAGCTGATTAGTTTCAAGTTATGTTGTTCTATGAATTATATGAACCAAAGCCTAGAGAAATGGGGCATGAAGTATGATGCATGGATACTTGTATTTGGCTCCCATATCTTTATTCGATACCGATACTCCCTGATACTTCACAGATCCGTATCAACATAGTATTTATTTGTTTTAGTTAATACTGATACTTCATTAATATTCCTACTAGTATTATCTATTGAAGGATAACACTACACATTCTTAATGTTGGAACACTTGAATTAGCAATACTATCTCTAGATGTAGGATATTAGTGGAGATGCATAGAATGATTTCAATGGTGTTATGCTTTCTCCACCCCGGGAGGGCTGGTCGCCGTCAAGTAGATGTTTCTCTAGTTGAAGTGCTCGATTCCGTGCGGAAACTAATCATCAAGAAACATCGAGTCTAAAGTTGAGAGTCTGTATGACCTCTCGGATTAGCTAAAAAGTAGTCGTCGCTTGCCGACGTGAGTTTATTACATACATGATCTTCTACGATTAAGCTATATGTATGCTGTATACGATCTGCATGCATGAAGAATGGATTAATAATAAATGATAAAGAGGCCCTTGGAGTGGAGGATCTTGGCGAGCTTCAGCATGGCGGTCAGGTGGCCCAGCGATGGCGCCGGCATGCAGAAGGCGTGGTGCCGCCTGCTCGTCTTCATCTCTCTGCCTTCTCCTTCCCCACCCTTCGATCAGCAGACGAGCAAGCAAGAAGTTGGATTCACAATTTAGATGCAGAGAATGTGTTGGTTGTGATCTAAATAATATAAACATCAGGTGGAGGAGGCCACTCCTGCAAAGTGTCCTTCTTCTTCCAACAGATAAATAGTTATTTAATTCCCACATTTTTCTTTAAAGAAAAACTCAATCATTAGGCTACTGAGAATATGGGATTAGAGAATCTAGAAACTTGAGGTGAGGCTCATATATTTTTTTATATATCTCTTTAAAAAATTTAGTAATTAATTGCTTGTTCAACCATTAATTTTAGTTGTCTGGCAATTTTCTTTTCAAGAGATACACACCTGCCATCTTTCTTCCTTATTGCTCTACTGAGATTCTTTTGTGTTTGCTGACTCGTTGGAGAATCAATCTTTATTTGACTGACAACCTGATTTAGATGTTAAAAATGTTTCTTCAATATAGAATTTGATAACTTCAATTTTTTATATGGCATTTTGTTGCTAGTCGATCATATAAATCTTATTAGATCAAACAATTTAATTCTAACGAATTCCTGTTCATTTCATTATTATCTCCTCGACAAACCTCTCTAAATTTTTCCACTGGACTCCACCAGGCTTGGCAACCTTGACCGCTCTCTCCTTCATCTCCAACACCCTTTTCTTCATCTCCTTTCCCTTCTCCCCCCGCATCACCTCACTGATCACCACCTCCACCTCCTCCCTCCTCACGTCCTCACTAATCTCCATCCCGATCCCCCATTCCGAGCACACGTACCTGCAATTCGTCTGCTGATCCGCAAAGAACGGCCAGCATATCATCGGAAGCCCTGCGCATATGCTCTCCAGCGTGGAATTCCATCCACAGTGCGTCAAGAAACCTCCAATGGCGGCGTGAGCGAGCACCTCCTCTTGCGGGCACCAACCCGTGATAAAATTCCTCTCCCTTGTCTCATCCAAGAACTCATTCGGCAGCGTTAACGAATTAGTCTTCCCCGCCACAAGGTCTGCTCTGATCACCCACAAGAACTCGCACCTGCTGTTGGCCAACCCCCAGGCAAACTCCATGAGCTGCTCGCTCGTCAGCAATGCTATGCTTCCAAAGTTAACATAAAGCACGGAGCCCGGCTCCTTGGCTTCCAGCCACTTCAAGCAGCTCGAGTCCTCCCTCCACAGGTTTAGTCCACCGGCGGCAGCTGCAGGCCGGCCACCGGGGATGTGCCAGGAGAGCAGGGACAAGGGTCCGACGTCGTAGACCGGAGGGAGAACCGACGACAATGCTTCCATCACCGGGCCTTCTAATTCGAGAAAGGTGTTAAAAATGATGGCAGTGGCCTTGCGAGCTTCTTGGGCTTCATCCATGGTAAACAATTTTATAATAAATGATCTATGTTATTATTTACCTATAAATTGGGTTTTGAGTGATCGAACCGTTGGCTGCGCATCATTTTGGAGATGCCATACTTGATGATTAATTCTCAAGGTTTAAGAAGAATTGTTTGAGTCTCCCACAAAATGAGAAACCTGAAGTTTTCACTTGCACTGAAGAAGAAGAAGCAGACAGCTCAAAGCTGGATGATGAGAGTCATCCAAATGATCAACTCTTAGAGATCTAAAATAATTATTGAATGAAGTCATATAATATATATACAAAATATTGTTCTCTAAAGAATGACGTACTATTGAAGGAGGTCATAGAAAATATATATAGAATATTATTATCTAAAGAATGACCCTAGTTGCTGGTATCTTCTTTTCTAACTTTCATAGTTCTAACATAATCTTCTTTATTATTAAGCAAGTCTTTTTTTACACTTGAAGTAAGAGTATTACCGTTCTAACCAAAGCATACGCATCTACTATTTTTAGATGCAAGTTCAAATAAGAACAGCGACGTAAGCACTCTGTATCAACAACTAGGCGAGGCTCTTAGTTCATGGTCTCCGAGGTAAATCAAATCATCAGATATAAGGATCGAGATTATTATAATAACAAGTATAAATTATTGGCTGAGGTTGTTGCAAGTTTGACTGATTTTTTCTATAAATAAAGATAATAAGAGTCGATTATGACTTACTCTCAGATATCCAAAATAATTATTAAAGGAAGTCATATAAAATATATACAAAATATCGTTCTCTAAAGAATGACCTTAGCTGCTGGTATCTTTTTTTTTTAATTTTCATAAGTATACCAGGAATACTTATTGAAGGAGGTCATAGAAAATATATACAAAATATTGTTCTCTAAAGAATGAACTTAGTTGTCGTTATCTTCTATTCTAATTTTCATAGGTCTATCATAACTTTAACATCTATTCATTTCAGATTCTTTAGTTGTATACTTGACATCAGATAAAAAGGTTTTTTTTAATACTTCAGTGAGTACTAAACCTAAATACTCTCGTATAGAGTCTTTGGGTTCTAACCAAACAACCCTATACTTTTATATTTTTTAGACGTAAGTTAATTTAATTAAGAATAAAAATGAATCGATCAAAAAATACAAGTTAATTTGACATGATTAAGAATAATTATTATTATTATTGCACAGCGGCTCCATTGAGCCCAGTAGTAGCATCAACATGTGACACGCTTAAATGTTATCTGGGCACATATCTTAAGTTTCTTTTTTTGGATTTAATTAAGGTACACGCTACTGATCCAATTTAAAAGCACGGTAGTACTTCGACTCGGTGTTGCATCATCTTCCTGGCTTCGTCATTTCAAGTTTTGTGGGCAAAGAGCGTCTTCCTCCTCAGAGAGAGAGATGTCCATGGAGTCCGAGGGAGTCCTCAGCATGGTTGGAGGGGATGGAGAGAGCAACTACGCCTCCAATTCCAAGTTCCAAGTCTGTTGCACTCTTCATCTAATTCAAATATTTAACTTTTATCGGTTTGTGTATCAATTGGAAAGAAATTAATGTATTCTTCACCAGGAGAAGGTGATAGTTTCGACAAAGCCCGTACTGGAGAAGGCAGTGGGAGAGATGTACAGGACGTTACTCCCTCCCTAAGAAGTCCATCTTCGTCGACCTCTGTTGTTCCTACGGCCCAAATACCTTCCTGGTTGTCTCGTGCGTGCTCGATGTCATCGGCGAGTTATGCAAACATCTAGAGCAGAAGCCGGTGCCGGAGATCCAGTTCTTCCTGAACGACCTCCCGATGAATGACTTCAATAGCATCTTCCGGCCTTTGAAAACATTTGAGAAGAAGATGGAGGAGGAGAAGGGGGATCTGCTTGTTCCCCACTATATTGCGGGAGTCGGCGGATCCTTCTACGGGCGGCTCTTCCCGTGCGAGAGCGTTCACTTCTTCCACTCTTCCTACAGTCTCATGTGGCTCTCCCAGGCTAGTGAACTCCTCACCAACACCAAACCTATATATGGATCCAACCTTTCTTTACAGGGCCTTGTGCTTTTTTACACTGTACTAATCTATCAATTAATTAGGTCCCTCGAGGGCTTCAGAATGAAGAGGGTCTTCCGGTACTGAACAAGGGGAACATCTACATCGCAAAGACGAGCCCGCCCCGAGCAGCAGAAGCACATCACGAATAAAAGATTTGTCTACTTTTCTCAAGTCACGCTACGAAGAACTAGTTGATGGAGGGGGAATGGTATTAGCATTCATGGGAGGGAAGGAAGTGGACCCAGCCGATGGTCGATGCAGCTATTTTTGGGCATTACTTGCGGACGCCCTTAATTCCATGACCTCAGAGGTATGCGAATACTGAATGCCAATTCAGATTCACAACTCACTCGGTGTAGAAAAATAACTAGCTTAATCAACTATCGACGGATGCAGGGGTTTAACTTATTAAAAATAGACTTATATTTAAGCTCTTTTGAGAGTAGATGAATAACAATAAATTATAAATCAAATAGGTATACAATTACTGTATTAAGAGCATAATATTTCTATGTTAAGTCAAGCAAACTAGATGTTGAAGAAAATAATGATGAGTAGAGAAACGTTACAACACTACCCTCAACCAACAGAGTTACTAACTAGAAAGATCACCGTTGACACAATTTACATAAAGCTGGTGATGATATCAACTGAGTTTGATTTTAGTAGAAATCTTAGAACATTTATTGAATAAATGTGTTATAGCAAGATTATATGAAATTATTTGTTAGAATAGAATAAAGAAATAATGATATAGACTACATAAAAAATCATTATTAATGCAGCAGCTAGAATAGCTAAATGAATGATAGAGAAAGAATAACTTATAGAGTTTGTGTATTATATTTAGAAGGAGAGAAGCGATGTTATTTAAGCAACATGTCAAGAAAAAAATAGGCATTCTTAAACATATCAAAATAATAATATTTACTAAGCTAGATAGAGATAAATAATAAAGTTTGATATTTATGTTTAGTTTTAGAATAGTATTAGTTAATATATTCTGTTTTACTGTATTTACTTTCTCAAGAACTCTAAGCAAATAATATAACAGGCTCAAATATATTTGCTAAAATATGACTTTAAAAATTACTCCCGATATAATTAAACAAATTATAGAGCTAAAGCTTCGGGTGGGATAGTGTCGTCGGACTGAAACAAGGTATCATTATTAAAGTACATGAAAGATGTATTTTATTTTATATCATATTAATGTTAAATTATATTAATATCAGATAAAAGGTTTATTTAGTTGGAGCAATTAATTTCCTAAGTAGTACATGAAGTGTTCGCTCGGGTTCTACACTCAGTTAAAAAAATTAATTCTGGTGAAAATTTTAACAAAGGCGATTCAAGTATTAGTGATTAGAAATCGACCATAATTGATCTGACGTGAACCCACATAGGCACGTTGATGGGTCGGTGAGGACGAGTCCAAGTTGTGTTCAAAAAGCCGGTGGAAAATTTAATGAAGGCGATTCAAAGTATACGGTGATTAGAAATCGGCCTTAATTATTAATCGTGACACGACGTGAGCCCAAAAAGGCAAGCTGATGAATTAATTGGGTGGGCGGGGATGTGAGTCCAAGTGGTGCTTCACGCCACACGCTACTCTGTCTTTTATGGACGATGACGACGTCTAATCTACTGTGCATGAATCATGTTCGTTCTCCCTCGTTCTTTATCTCATCCTCAAAACATGATGATGCATTGTTCAAGTTATCATGTTTCAGAAGATAAAGATCGGGTGCCCGACTTCCCTTTTCAGTATATATACATATATAAACAAAAAATGTCTCTCTATATATATCATCCTAGCTTTTAATGCTAAGTTAATAATACTCATTTCTGATGTAATAGTATTCATCAGCAAACACAAGTAGAGTTTTTACTACAGCAGATTAAATATTATCTATAGTTTAAATTATTATTATTACTAGCAGATAATTAAATCATTATATATCTGAAGAAAGAAATCATATTATTTAACACTACAGCAGATTAAATAATAACTGTGAAAATAAAAATTAAAAAACGACACGTGTCATCCATTCATCAACGTCAATCTCACCTCCTCCACTGAAGGTCCGTACATCGCTACATTGAATGAGTTCACCTTGTCTTCTGATATCATCCCCTGATCGTTTAATATATATTGTAAGACTGCATCCGTCTCTAGGTAGGAGATCTGGGTTTGCTGATTAATTTTACCTCTAAGGCCATGGAATTGGGACAGAGAGCGGAAGTCGCCGCGGCCGATGTACAGTTCCTGGTGATGCGACTTGAGAAACGCTGAGAATTCTCTTTGGAAATGCGCTTAATAAGCTATCTCTGCTTGGGGTGAAGTAGATGCTTCGCTTGTTCAGGTCCTCAATTCATTGCGGAACCTAATGATCAGTTCACATCGATTCCAACCATATATAACTAGCTTCGATCTAGGGAGTGCTATATCTCTGAATGCATGAATAGTGAACTAATCAACCAAATAAGAAACCTGAGGGAGCCACATGAGGCAATAGAAGGAATGGAAGAAGAGAACACTTGTGCTGGGGAAAAGCCTCCCGTAGAAGGGAGCCAGGAACTCCCGTAATACAGTGCGGAATTGGGACGCCACCAACGTTGTCCGTCTTGACCTCTTCCTCTACCTTCCTCTCAAACTTCTCAATGGATCGAAAGACCGTATTGAAGTCGTTCCCAGGGAGGTCATTTAGGAAGAATTGGACCTCCGGTAACTGCTTCTGCTCAACTAGTTGTTCCCAGGGAGGTCATTTACCAGATTAGAAAAAAATTTAAAAAAATTCACAGCTAGTTATTGTGTTCTACCTTGAACTTGCTAATATATTTACATATACTTCTGAGACAATTGAAATGGAAGCCTCGAGTGCTGTCAATTTCATGGGGGAAACTTGCTTCTGTAGTGCCTCGCTATCAACAGTATTCTTACCTTGACTTGCTGGTTGTTGTCCCTCGTCCTCCTCAGAACAACCAAATGATTTCAAGGCAGCCATCGGGGTCATCCATGGCAGCTTCTTCTACTCCAACTAAGATTTCAAATGGCCCGGCTGGATAGGTGTCGTGCTTGACCCGGCTGGATAGCCGCCGATGACACACGACTTTTAAGATTAGTTGCTTAACTGTATTATAATGAATGTTTTTCTTTAAAAAAATAAATAGTAATCAGACGCTGAGGATGAGTGCAGCGTGATGTATAACTTGGACTTACATCCCCACCCACATAACTAATTCATTAACCTGCCTATTTGGGTTCACTTCAGGTCACAATTAATTATTATTACCGTGACTATTACAACTTTCTACGTCATATATTCTTTATTAACAAATAATTCATGCTGACTTTTATCCTTATATAAATATAATTTAACTTTTAATATGATCTTATCAATAAGTCAGATCTTCTACGGTAATAATTTTTTTTTCAAACTTAGTATTACTGTGCATAAACGTATCCGATCTCATTGTTTTCAATAAAACTGTTTGAGAATATAAGAGTGGATGCGTGATTTCCTTTTCTTAGTTGCTAAAATATCTCTAAATTATTCATTTAGGAAACGAAATACCATATAAATATATTTGTCCTCCTCCACCCTCTCCGGTGCTCTGGCGGCTATAAATATCGATCCCCACAATGCCTTGCAGCACTCGAGTTTAGAAAAAGGAAGGGAAGAAAAGAAGGATGGAGTTGAAGGTAGAAGAAGCTCTTCACATGGTAGGAGGAGCAGGAGAAACCAGCTACGCTGCCAATTCCGGGCTTCAAGTAGTTTTAATTAATCACTCCATTAATTTATTAATTGATTTCTCCTCTTACATACTTTGCGAATCAATAAATGGTAATCTTGCATGATTAGGAGAAGGGCATCTTGAAAACGAAGTCAGTGCTGAGGAATGCAATGGAGGACATCTACAGAGAAGTCCTGCCGGAGAGGCTGGTGGTGGCGGACCTTGGCTGTTCCTCTGGCCCCAACACTTTTCTAGTCGTCTCCCAGCTGCTCCGCATCGTCGGCGAGCAAAGCCGACGACTGGAGCAGAAACAACTGCCGGAGGTCCAGTTCTTCCTGAATGACCTCCCCGGGAATGACTTCAATACCATCTTTCGATCACTGGGGAGGTTTCAGAAGAAGGTGGAGGAAGAGATCGAGAGGGACGACGTTGGTGGCGTCCTCATTCCGCACTATATTGTGGGAGTTCCTGGCTCCTTCTACGGGAGGCTTTTCCCAAGCAGTAGCGTTCACTTCTTCCACTCCTCCTACTCCCTCCCGTGGCTCTCTCAGGTTTTCTATCTGCTTGATTAGTTCATTCTTCGTGCATGCAGATCATATACAGCATACATATAGCTTAATCGTAGAAGATCGTGTATATGAACTCACGTTGATAAGCGACTACTGCATTTTAGCTAATCAGCAAGGTCAGACAGACTCTCAACTTTAGAATCGATGTTTACTGATTATTAGGTTCCGCAAGGAATCGAGCACTTGAACGACAGAGACATCATGTTCACGGCGACCAGCTCTCCCCAGGTGGAGCAAGCATATCAAGCGCAATTCCAAAGAGACTTCACGGCATTCCTCAAGTGGCGTTACCAGGAACTGACCGACGGAGGGCGGATGGTGCTCACTTTTCCAGGAAGAAAGGAGAACCGGCAAATCAGCCATGGCGACTTGAGCTCTATGCATCAACTAGTAGGCGAGGCTCTTAATTGCATGGTCTCCGAGGTAAACTAATCGATCATACTATAAGCTAGCAATAGATCAGTAGCCAATTCCGCAGGCCTTCCTGGTGACGGATGTACTCTTACAGTATATATTACATGTTCAGGGGATGATATCAGAAGACAAGTTGAACTCCTTCCATCTGCCGTTATATGGACCTTCAATGGAGGAGGTGAGATCCATCATAAGCAGCCAGGGCTTGTTCGATCTGCAGGAATCGCTTGTTTTCGCGTCCAGTTGGGACCCCTCCTACGTCGACGACGACGACGAAGACGATGCAGAGGAGGAGCTTAGATCTAACAATCCGCAGGCCGCAAAGAACGTGGCGGGCATCGTAAGGGCAGCGGTAGAGCCGCTCATTGCACATCAATTCGGAGAAGACATACTTGACGACTTGTTCTCAAGGTATGAGAAAAATGTCTCGCGGCATCTCCTCAAAGAGAAGGCCAAGTTCACAGTGTTGGTCAATGTCCTGAAGAAGAAGAAGAAGAGAGAGGCCTGAAACTTGAAGACTGGCTAGATATATATAGCTATTTATATATCTACTACATATATATACGTATGGTGTGTACATCTCATATGTACTTCTTTCTATCCTGTATCCTGATGAAATCTAATTGGTGGTGAAGCAAATTGATATGCCCTCGTGATGGTAAGAAGTTAATAGAGTTTTACAAGAAGACTGAAATCTTGCGGGTCCCAGTTGGAGACGAATTCGTTTTGGTGTAGCAACTCTGTGGAGGTGTCGATCATAATATATGCGGCTCAGCTTGCGTCGTTCCATGCAGGCTGCAAGGGCTGCAGCATGGAGGAAATGCATTTTTGAGTTTTGCCGCAGGAATGCAGAGATACCAATTTGAGCCAATTAAATATGGCAACCGGACGCGCATGCATGTAAGATAATATGATAATAAGGGGTGTCCTCTGCTTGCCTTTATTGAACATAGAATTTGCCAGGGCAACTCCAGCAGCTGAAAAGTTGTAAGAGTTGAAGAACAGAGCTGTTGGCTCGCCTATAACTGAACATTACTGATTACGCTTGTTAGAATGATTTAGGCGTGAGGATGTACGATGTATCAAAACCAATTCCCAAACTCTCTGTGTCTTCGTTTATACAATTCATAGAACCATACAACTGACTTTCAACTAATTAGCTCACAGCATATTTAAGAATCATGTAATTAACTCAGTAGAGGAGGGCTTAATCTCTTATTTCTTCTTCTTGATTTGGGCCATCTTCACATTCTTCATGAATGATCTTTCAACGAATGACTTAAATAGGTGGAAGCTATTAATGTCATTGTGTGGGGAGTTGTTCTACTCTAATCCATGCGAATGGTGCATGAAAGAAGATTTGTTTTTGCTGAAACGGTGATACAGTAAGAAGCATTTGGTAAAATACCTGTTTTGGGGGCCGTTTTCAGCTGCCAGAGTTGTGGGATTCTTTCCCACAGTTTTTCCTTTTAATTATTTTTCCTTACTCGTGTTTCATGTCCTCTAAGACATGTAGCATGAAGTCTTTTAAATGTGCAGACCTTATGGCTATTTGGAAGTGAAACTTGGATCTATTCTTCAGTATCCATCTTTCGTTTCTTCCCTGTACTCAGCTTTCTATTTCTCTCCCCTTCTCTCTTTGTTCTGCATCAAATAGATAGATGCAAATTGCAAAATAACGTTTTTGTTTAATTTTTGTATTCAGTTTCTTCTTTAACAGTGAGATTTATGTTCTGATTCTGATGTAAAAGGAAGGGTGCTATCTTATAGTTCTTTATTTTGACATCTTCTGATTTGCTCTTGCAATTTTGTGCAGGATAGTATCTGGATACAATTTTCTGCCAATGTAACAACATATTTGCAACGCAGTATGTAAACTTGCTGAAGCAAAAGAGGAGTTAGAGAGGGCTAAAATAGTAGAAAAACAAATTGAAGAACAAGAGCTTTTGGGGGAGGCCGAAGATTCAGATGATGAGCTGTATGCTTTAATCAACGCTCATTGAAGACGACAAGCAAGACAGGTTGGTATTGGACCATGCAACTGAGGCTGGTCTTAAATTTGACAACATTTTTGTTTCAGATGATCTCCCTACTGATGGTAATTTTGAAGCAACTGATAATGACATGGAGGACCCTGACTCTGCCTTGAAATCATTTGGTTGGTCTGAGGAGGATGAAGAAGAACCAGCAAGTCAAGGTAAGAAGTCTGCTGTTGATTGTGAGGCACTGCAGAAGCAAGTTCTTGGTCTGAAAAGAGAGGCACTCAGCCAAAAACAGGCTGGTAATATTGCAGAAGATATGGAGCTGCTGTAGATAGCAAAACTACTTGAAAAGGACCTGGAGGGTTTGCAATCTAGTTCTGAAATGTTTACATCGGGACTTCGTCACAGGAGTGGAAGCCTTCAGGTACATGTAGCTGCCATGGAATCAGTTGAAAAGGAGACTGCTACGGGAACAGGGAACCCTCGTTTCAAACCACTGCCAAAAAGTAAGCTACTGATTCAGGCAGAACTTTTTGGCTTTGAAAAAGAAAGCTCTCACACTGAGAAGGGAAGGTAGAATAGATGAGGCAGAAGAAGAGTTAAAGGAAAGGAAAGGTTCTGGAACAGCGGTTGGAAGAGATGGAAAATGCTCCCAAAAATCATGAAGAATTGAGGAGAGGAAAAAGAGGTATCTCTTTTTGGAATGAACTTAGTACCATCATTATAGTTCATTGTAATAGGTTTAGATTATCTCACCATAGAGCTAGCACCATTGATTTATAGGATGCAATTTGAGAATTTTTCAACAAAAATAATATTTCTTTTTCACTAAACTTTCTATCTCAATGAGAGCCTCACCAATCAAGAGCTCTACAATCTAATGACTGAAGTCAAGCTTATGACTACCACCGAATCATGCCATCATACTTATCTTAGCTCCATCTGGCTTAGCATTTAACGTGTGATATGCTTATCTCTAGTTTCTTTTCTTTTTTTTTTGGGATTTAAGTTAGGTAAAAGACAGGAGTTCTTCATCCAATTTAAAAACACCGTGATACTTCGACCAGGTGTTGCATCTTCTTCCTGGCCTCTTCATTTCAAGTTCTGTGGCCAAAGAGCCTCTTCCTCCTCCAGCGAAGGAACACAGAGAGAGAGAGAGAGACAGAGAAGCAAGCACAGTGCAGTGCACCATGTCGCCCCTCGCGTCCATACCACAGCTGATAATATTAAAATCAAATATATAAAGTATGCCACAGGTTCAGTTATTTCTTATCTTCAAATCATAATATTATGTTATGGCTCAGCATGACACACTTATGATAAAGGTTGAGCCCGTCCTTGTAAAATGAGATGCATTTATTTAATTAATTGCGGAGGGGTGGAAGCCAGGCGGCGAGGAGGAAGCGGAGGAGCCCGCGGCGGAGCTAGGTAGAGCAGTGAAACACGAGGCGACATAATAATGAAATATATAAACTGTATTTGTTCTTTTCCACGTCTCTTCTCTTGGCCTCTGCCGGCACAGACATATAAAGGGAAGGCTGCACTCGAGTTTAGGAGAAAAAAAGGGAAAGGTAAGAAGAATGGGGTCGAAGGTAGAGGAAGCTCTTCACATGGTCGGAGGAGCAGGAGACACCAGCTACGCTGCCAATTCCAGGCTTCAGGTAATTTAATCAATTGCTCACTTCATTAATTTCTCCTCTTTTATTCTTTGCGAATCAATCAATGGTAATCATGCATGATTAGAAGAAGGCCATCTTGAAAACGAGGTCACTGCTGAGGAATGCAATGGAAGAGATCTACAGGGAGGTCCTGCTGCAGAGGCTGGTGGTGGCGGACCTTGGCTGTTCCTCTGGTCCCAACACTTTTCTAGTCGTCTCCCAGCCGCTGAATTATATTCTTTGCGGTCTGAGGATTGTTAGATCTAACCTCCTCCTCTGCATCGTCTTCGTCGTCGTCGTCGACGTAGGAGGGGTCCCAACTGGACTCGAAAACAAGTGGTTCCTGGAGATCGAACAAGGCCTGGCTGCTTATGATCGATGCCACCTCCTCCATTGAAGGTCCATATACCGGCACATGGAAAGAGTTCAACTTGTCTTCTGATATCACCCCCTGATCATGTAATATATACTGTAAGAGTACATCCTGCGCAACTGGCTACTGATCTGTTGCTAGCATACAGTATGATCGATTAATTTACCTCGGAGACCATGGAACTAAGAGCCTCGCATAGTAGTTGAAACAAAGGGATCAAGTCGCCATGGCTGATGTACTTGTTCTCCTTTCTTCCTAGAAAAGTGAGCACCATCCGCCCTCCGGCGGTCAGTTCCTGGTAACGCGACTTGAGGAATGCCGAGAAGTCTCTTTGGACTTGCGCTTGATATGCTTTCTCCACCTCCGGAGGGCTGGTCGCCGTGAAGCCGATGTATCCTGAAGAAAACTAATTTCCATATATAGGGATATTTTCATCAGTTAATGAAGCAAATTGATATGGCCTTGTGATGGTAAGAGGTTAATAGAGTTTTACGAGAAGACGGAAATCTTAATGGTCCCAGTTGGAGACGAATTCAGTTTGGTGTAGCACTTCTGTGGAGGTGACGACCATAACATATGCGGCTCAGCTTGCGTCGTTCCATGCAGGCTGCAAGGGCTGCAGCATGGAGCATATGCATTTTTGAGTTCTGCCGCAGGAATGCGGAGATACCAATTGGAGCCAATTAAATATGGCAACTGGACAGGCATGCATGTCAGAGAATATGATAATAAGGGGTGTCCTCTGCTTGCCTTTATCGAACATAGAATTTGCAAGGGCAACTCCAGCAGCTGAAGAGTTGGAAGAGTTAAAGAACAGAGCTATTGGCTCGCCTAACAATTAATAACTGAACATTACCGATTACGCTTGTTAGAATGATTTAGGCGTGAGGATGTACGATGTACCAAACTCATTCCCAAACTCTCCGTGTCTTCGTCTATACATTTCATATAACTATACAACAGACTTGAAACTAATTAGCTCACAACATATTTAAGAAGCATGCAATTAACTCAGTAGAGGAGGTCTTAATCTCTTATTTCTTCTTATTCGTGTTGAGCCACCTTTACGTTCTTCACGGATGATCTCCGATCGAATGACTCATTATTACATAATTCAGTGGAGAGGAGCAAAGAAATGCTTGGGACCTTCAGCCCAAAGCTTGAGACATATGAAACACCAGAAGAGAACCCCATCTGGCTTCTTATTGAACTAACACATCTTTAGTTAGTGTTGTGGGCAGAGCCTTGTCTTAAACCTTTATGATTTTATACCTAGATGTAAATACTATTTATCTCGTATTAATAATTTCACTATCATATTACATAAAGTAAATACTATTAATGGGAGCGGAGAAATTAGAAATTACTAATAGATTATCAATTTTTTTAATTAATTAAGAATTAAGAATTTTTGATGGATTCTTTTAGAATCTAGGAATATTATAAAGTTATATTATTTTAAAATTTTAATCTTAGAATCTAGGGATGCTGAAGAAGTAAGAATCACTCCAACCTACCTCCTTGTAGAATCTAATCTCTCTATCCAATTGAAGATTTTGAGAAGATAAAAAGAGTGGACGCCTGATTTCCTTTTTTAGTACACTTATAAAAAAAACAAAATCCAAGAGGCCAAAATGTCTCTAAATTATTGATTAGGAAACAAATACCGACAAATATATATAAATCATCCTCAAGTAGATGCATGTTAATAATACACATTAAAAATTGGCCTGATTCGCACCCACCTTCAGATGTAATGTATCCAATTTCAGCGTATTCATCCGCAAACACAGGCAGAGTTTTACTACAGCAGATTAAATATTATTTATAGCTTAAATTTTTTGTTTTTATTTTTATTTATACTATCAGATAATTAAATGATACGCTCCCTAATTAAATCATTATAACGTGCATCCATTCATCAACGTCGATCTCATCCTGATGCTGTATCTCTGATCAACCAAATAAGAAACCTGAGAGAGCCACATGAGGAAATGGGAGGAATTGAGAAAGTGAGCAGTTCTTCTGGGAAAAGCCTCCCATGGAATGAGCCAGGAACTCCCGCAATACAGTGCGGAATGAGGACGCCACCAACGTTGTCCCTCTCGACCTCTTCCTCTACCTTCCTCTCAAACTTCTCAGTGGATCGAAAGACCGGATTGAAGTAGTTCCCAGGGAGGTCATTTAGGAAGAATTGGACCTCCGGTAACTGCTTCTGCTCAACTAGTTGTTCCCAGGGAGGTCATTTACCAGATTAGAGATTTTTTGATCAGTTGTCGTGTTCTACCTTGAACTTGCTAATATATATATACATATAATTCTGAGATAATAGAAATGGAAGCCTCAAGAGCTCTGTAGTGCCTCGCAATCAACAGTCTTGTTGCCTTGGCTTGCTGGTTGTCCCTCGTCCTCCTCAGACCAACCAAATGATTCCAAGGCAGCCATCTGGGTCATCCCCGGCCTCTTCTTCTGCTCCAACTAAAATTTCAAAGGGGGTAGCTGAAGCATCTGCTTTCATCTAAGCTTTCAAATGGGCCGGGCTGGATAGGTGACGTGCTTGACCCGGTTGAATAGGTATCGTGCCTGATATGGCTGTACAACTACCCCTTAGATGACACTACACTACACGACACTGTAGTATGTGCCTGATATCGAACCCAAATAGGCACGTCACTGAATTAGTAAAGTGGGTGGGGATGTGAGTCCAAGTCATACATCACGCTGCACTCATCCTCGTCGTCTGATTACTATTTTATTTTTAAAAAGAATATTTAAAAAAACACTCATTGTAATTAAGCAACTAAGTTTATTAGCAAGCTCTTGTAAGTTCATTAATTTGAATATTATTTTATAACTCAATATTAAATTATTAAATACTGCATCAGTTACAATAAATTATACCTTATGATATTAGTTTAATATTTATTAAATTTAAAAGACAAAGAAATATATTTTTTTTTTTAAAAAGAGTTATACATTTTCAATCAAAGCATTACTCTGCGCATGAGCATATCAAATCTCATTATTTTCAATAAAACTGTCTGAGAATATAAGAGTGGATGCGTGATTTCCTTTTCTTAGTTGCTAAAATATCTCTACGTTATTCATTTAGGAAACAGAATACCCTATAAATATATTTGTCCCCCTCCATTCTCTCCGGGGTGCTCTGGCGGCTATAAATATCGATCCCCACAATGCTTTGTAGGACTCGAGTTTAGAAAAACGAAGGGAAGAAAAGGAGGATGGAGATGAAGGTAGAGGAAGCTCTTCACATGGTGGGAGGAGCAGGAGAAACCAGCTACGCCGCCAATTCCGGGCTTCAAGTAGTTTTAATCAATTACTCACTTCATTAAATAGTTAAATTCTCCTCATATATACTTTGCGAGTCGGTAAATCCGGAGCTGAGCTGGTAATCGTGCATGATTAGGAGAAGGCCATCTTGAAAACCAAGTCACTGCTGAGGAATGCAATGGAGGAGATCTACATAGATGTGCTGCCGCAGAGGCTGGTGGTGGCGGACCTTGGCTGTTCTTCAGGTCCCAACGCTTTTCTAGTCGTCTCCCAGGTGCTCCGCATCGTCGGCGAGCTAAGCAGACGACTGGAGCAGAAACAACTGCCGGAGGTCCAGTTCTTCCTGAATGACCTCCCCGGGAATGACTTCAATACCATCTTTCGATCACTGGGGAGGTTTGAGAAGAAGGTGGAGGAAGAGATCGAGAGGGACGACGTTGGTGGCGTCCTCATTCCGCACTATATTGTGGGAGTTCCTGGCTCCTTCTACGGGAGGCTTTTTCCCAGCAGAAGCGTTCACTTCTTCCACTCCTCCTACTCCCTCCACTGGCTCTCTCAGGTTTTCTATCTGGTTGAGTAATCCATTCTTCATGCATGCAGATCATATACAGCATACATATAGCTTAATCCTAGAAGATCATGTATATATAAACTCAGGTTGATGAGCGACTACTTCTTTTTAGCTAATCAGAGAGGTCAGACGGACTCTTAACTTTAGACTCGATGTTTACCGATGATTAGGTTCCGCAAGGAATCGAGCACTTGAACGAGAGAAACATCTACTTCACGGCGACCAGCCCTCCCGGGGTGGAGAAAGCATATCAAGCGCAATTCCAAAGAGACTTCTCCGCATTCCTCAAGTCGCATTACCTGGAAATGACCGCCGGAGGGCGAATGGTGCTAACTTTTCTAGGAAGAAAGGAGAACAATTACATCAGCCATGGCGACATGATCCCTCTGTTTCAACTACTTTGCGAGGCTCTTAATTCCATGGTCTCCGAGGTAAACTAATCGATCATACTATGTGCTAGCAATAGATCAGTGGCCATTTGCGCAGGCCTCCCCGGTGACGGATGTACTCTTACAGTATATATTACATGATCAGGGGATGATATCAGAGGACAAGGTGAACTCCTTCAAAGTGCCGGTATATGGATCTTCAATGGAGGAGGTGAGATCGATCATAAGCAGCCAGGGCTTGTTCGATCTTCAGGAATCGCTTGTTTTCGAGTCCAGTTGGGACCCCTCCTACGTCGACGACGACGACGAAGACGATGCAGAGGAGGAGGTTAAATCTAACAATCCGCAGAACGCAAAGAAGGCGGCAGACAGCATTAGGGCAGTGATGGAGCCTCTCTTTGCACATCAATTCGGAGAAGACATACTGGACGACTTGTTCTCAAGGTTTGAGAAAAATGTCTCGCGGCATCTGCTCAAAGGGAAGGCTAACTACACAGTCTTAGTCATTGTCCTGAAGAAGAAGAAGGGAGAGGCCTGAAAAATGAAGACTGGCTAGATATATAGCTATTTAAAATATTTCTAATATATGTATATATATATTGCACAACTAATATAACTCTCTGCCTTGTCTCTGAAGAAAACTAATTGCCGTATATTGATTTTTTTTTAGTTGATTGAACGAATTGATGATCCTGTTGCATGCCTTCTATAACTTTTCGCTAGCTTTTCTTTCTTTTTGGGAGATCCCTCTTCTCCTCCTCCGTCTTTTTGGAAGAAACCTAATTGCCACATAGAGGATTGAGTGCTCTGCAGTGGGGATGGGGGAGTAGAGAATTTGGTGTGAAAAAGGCTCTGCAGGGAGGAGTTACGACGTGTGCTGAATACGAGAAGGCACACCGTATCACTAATTCATAGTATTACAGTCCAGCACAGCACAAACTATCTGTGCCTGGTTTTGACCCGGAAGGTAGAGCCATACCTAATATGGTTATGAATACCTGTGTACGACAGAACCAGACGTTCATCTTCTTAGGGAGCTAGCTAAGTATTGATTGGTGCAGGGAATCACAGCAGAAGAAGATAAGGTCGACTCATTCAATTTGCCACATTATGTAGTTTTAGCCTTACTCTACGACATCTGTTAATAAGCCTATAATTATCGTATTAACCAGATGCGAAGCACTTGCGCTTAAATATAGATCGGGGTCTATATGCTGCCATTTCATCTCTGATTCCCTCTGCTTGCACCGTATCAGTTTGCTGATGATACGCGCTGCTGCTACCTACAGAGGTCCTTTTTAACTTCGAAGCATAGGAAGAAGCAAATCTTTGATGTTTGTATATGTGTGAGGATATATACTTCTTTTTGTTATGAAAAGGAAGGGGAACAGGGTGTCCACCGTTTGCTTTTACCTAATTTATAGAAAGAATTGACAAAGGCCATTAGTGCTTACCCCTGTAGTCTTCTAACCATTCCGAGCCCATCCAACACACTACAACGGATGGTACTACAAAATCAAATATATAAATCGTGTCGGAAAAGCTGAGCTATTTTGTGTCTTCAATTTATAATTGTTGTGGCTCAGTAGGACACACTTGTAATAATGAGCCAGGCGGTGCATATAAGTCAAAAGAATGATAATATAATAATACCTTAATAATGGGATAACGATAGGATATTATATGTTATTAAAAATATTATCATCTAGATATATTAAATAAAAAATATTTTTATTATTTTAAAATTTTAGAAGTAATAAAACTGAACCATTTATTGACTTCAACATCCTTCTCCGCTGGCCGAGCGAACGCCCATTTTTGTACGTTATTCCATGCCCACATCTGCTAGAATAATTCAAACTAAGAAAAGTAGAAATTCAAAGTAAAGTTTGACTCATCTTCCTTCTCCTCCGGGTTTATATATATATATATATGTAAAGAAACAGAGTAACGTATAAAGTTCAGTTCAGCGGCCGAAGAGCCTTTCTAATTCACTGGTAAAGGAACACGGAGATATGGCCATGGAGGTAGAGGAAGTCTTCAGCATGGTTGGAGGGGATGGAGAGGCCAACTACGCCTCCAATTCCAAGTTCCAAGTTTGTTGTTCTCTTCATCTAATTCAAACCTTTAAGCCCTTTGGAATTTTTTTGACGTTTTATCCGCCAGGGGAAGGTGATAACCTCAACAAAGCCCATACTGGCGAAGGCGGTAGAGGAGACGTACAGGAGGCTACTCCCTCAGAAGGCGGTCGTCGCCGACCTCGGTTGCTCCCACGGCCCAAATACCTTCCTTGTTGTCTCCTACGTGCTGGATGCCATCGGCGAGTTATGCAAGCGGCTAGAGCAGAACCCAGTGCCGGAGATCCAGTTCTTCCTGAACGACCTCCCAATGAATGACTTCAATAGCATCTTCCGGTCTTTGAAAACATTTGAGAAGAAGATGGAAGAGGAGAAGAGGGATCTGCTTGTTCCCCACTACATTGCGGCAGTCGGCGGATCCTTCTACGGGCGGCTCTTCCCGTGCGAGAGTGTTCACTTCTTTAACTCTTCCTACAGTCTCATGTGGCTCTCCCGGGTTAGTGATTAAATTCCTCGCTAAATATATTTATACACCCTTGTTGTTTTGATACATATCGTATTTAAGCGAATCTCCAGGTTCCTCAAGGGCTTGAGAACGGCGGAAACATCTCCATCACAAAGACGAGCCCGCCCCAAGTATTAGAAGCGTATCAGGAACAATTCAAGAAAGATTTTTCTACGTTTCTCAAGTTACGTTACGAAGAACTTATCACGGGAGGAGGAATGGTGTTAGCATTCATAGGAAGAAAGGAAGTGCACCCAGCCGACTATGCATCAAACTATAGTTGGACTATGGTTGCTGAAGCCCTTAATTCCATGGTCTCTGAGGTATGTATATGTATATGTGTATATATATATATTAGCAAGTTCAAGGTAGAAAAATAACTAGTTTAACCACCTACTGATATTTTTTAACCACCTACTGATTGATGCAGGGAATAATAACAAAAGAGAAACTGGACTCCTTCAATTTGCCACTTTATGCGGCTTCAATGGAGGAAGTGAAGACGGTTATTGCTGAGAATGAAGGTTTATTTGATCTGGAGCAGGCCCAGCTGCTTGAGTTCTATAATTATAAGTTCGATGACGCTGGAGACGACGGCGAAGACGACTTGGCGTCAAAAAGATTGAAAGAGGTGAAGCTTATTGAGAAGGCAACGAGAGCAGGGATCGAGCCATTGGTTGCACATCACTTTGGGGATGCCATACTTGATGATTTGTTCTCAAGATTTGCCAGTAATTGTTTGAGTCATCCCCCAGAGAAGAAGCTTAGTGCTGTGAGCTTAGTCCTTGCATTGAGGAAGAGAGAGAGTTGAAAGGTGAAAAGTTAAATCGCATGGTTCTTAGCTATGTTGTGAGCTAATTAGTTTGAAGTTATATTGTTCTATGAATTATATAAACCAAAGCCTAGAGAGATGGGGGATGAAGTATGATGCATGGATACTTGTATTTGGCTCCCATTTCTTCATTCGATACCGATACTCCCTGATACTTCACAGATCCGTATCAACATAGTATTTATTTATTTTAGTTAATACGGATACTTCATTAATATTCCTACTAGTATTATCTCTTGAAGAATAATACTATAGATACTTAGCGTTGGAACTCTTGAAGTAGCAATATTATTTATTGATGTAGGATAATAGTGGAGATGCATAGAATGATTTCCATGGTGTTGGATCTCCTGAACTGTCAGTATCATATCTTGATGATCTCTTTACATTTTATGAGGAAGAGGGGGATGAAAATGATACTATTCCGACCAGTAGGCAGTAGGCAGTAGGCCTTCCTTTCTTTTGTATCTGTTTTAATAAACTACGCATTCGGGAATTGGATACACAACCTCAGGCCCAAGTCACTAATTCTAACAAGCGCAATCAGTAATGTTTCAGTTATTGTCAGGGGAGTGAACAGCTCTTGGGGTTGCCTTGTTAATTCTTTCTATAAATTAGATAGAAGCAAACGGTGGACACCCTGTTCCCCTTCCTTTTCATTAAAAAAAAAATAATCTACCGAGAAGTATATATCCTCACACATATACAAACATCAAAGGTTTGCTTCTTCCTATGCTTCGAAGTTGAAAAGGGCCTCTGCAGGTACCAGCAGCGCGTATCATCTGTTGAGAAAAATTACGCACAATTTTTCTACAAGTCAGAACGAGAAGAAAATTAAAGGCGAAAAAGGAACACAAGAGAATTTGATTACGGAGTTCGGCAAATTGCCTACGTCTCTGGATCTACTGCACAGATCGTTTTACTAGATGGAAGAGGAATTACAATTCTCAGACTCTCTTTTTCCTTTTCCCCACATACAAAAGAGAATAAAAGAGACTTATATAGGTTTCACCCTCTAAATTTGGAAACCCTAAAAAATACTTGATAATGCTTATTAAAAAATAGATAAAAATAGATAATGACTTGGTAATGCTTTGCCTAAGTCAAAACTCTATTTTTAGCCTCCTTTAACAATCTCCACTTGAAGACTGATTTCAATCTGTCTTCACATCTGGATTTATGCAGCAGATCTTTCTGGTCTGACTACTCTCGCAGACCAACTGAAGTTACGCACAACTTCAGTTTGTCAATAGTTACTGCCTTTGTCAACATATCTGCTGGATTCATGCTTCCTTGGATTTTATGCAGCAATAATACATCATCTTCTAATAAAGATCTGATAAAATGATAACGAAGTCCAATATGCTTCGTCCTCGAGTGAAATGCTGAATTCTTTGTCAAGTGTATTGCACTCTGACTATCACTGTGCAGAATATTCCTCTCCTATTTGAATCCCAGCTCAGTTAACAAACCTTGAAGCCATATCATTTCTTTACTTGCTTCGGTCACTGCAACATATTCAGCCTCTGTAGTGGATAATGTGACAATCTTCTGCAACCGTGACATCCAACTAACAGCTGTATTTCCAACAGTGAATATATAACCAGTAGTGCTTTTTCGGTTATCAATTTCACCTCCAAAATCTGCATCTACATAACCTTGTACTTTTAGTTCACCTTTACTAAAGTACAAATATTTCTCTGTAGTACCTTGTAGATATCTCAAAATCCACTTTACTGCTTCCCAATGAGCTTTTCCTGGATTTGACATAAATCTGCTGACAACTCCCACTGCATGGCCAATGTCTGGTCTTGTACAAGTCATAGCATACATCAAGCTTCCAATGGCTGAGGCATAGGGGACTTTAGACATAAAAGCTCTCTCTTTCTCTGTCTGAGGGGACTGATCCTTGGACAAACGGAAGTGATTGGCCAAGGGTGTGCTTACTGGCTTGGCTTCACTCATGTTAAATTTCTGCAAAATACGATTAATATACTCTGACTGAGATAACTGCAAAATACCTCTATGCTTATCTCTTGTGATTTGCATTCCAAGAATCTTCTTTGCTGGTCCCAAGTCCTTCATGTCAAACTCCTTTGACATTTGTTGCTTCAGCCTTTTGATATCATCCATATCTGGACCTGCTACTAACATATCATCCACATAAAGTAATAAAATGATATAGCTGGAGTTATACCTTTTGTAGTAGCAGCAGTGGTCAGCATTGCACTTCTGGAAATCTTCCTTGTGCATGAAACTGTCAAACTTCTTGTACCACTGTCTCGGGGCTTGTTTCAGACCATACAAACTCTTCTTAAGTCTGCATACCATATTTTCTTTTCCTTTTTCTGCGAAATCTTCTGGTTGATGCATATATATTTCTTCATCTAAATCTCCATTAAGAAATGCAGTTTTCACATCTAACTGTTTAAGATAAAGATCTTCATTGGCAACAATACTCAGCACTGTTCTGATGGTATTGAGCTTCACAACAGGTGAAAAAATGTCAGTATAATCAACTCCTTCCTTTTGTTGAAATCCTTTGACAACTAATCGGGCTTTATATCTCTTAGAACCATCATGTTCATCTTTCACCCGGTACACCCATTTGTTATGAAGTGCCGTTTTTCCCTTGGGTAACTCAGCTAGTTCCCATGTCTGGTTAAAGTTCAAAGACTTTATCTCATCTTTCATTGCAAGCTCCCACTTGCTAGCATCATCAGTCTGACAGGCTTCATCATAGCATTCAGGCTCTCCTCCATCTGTCAACAATAAATAATTCATGTATTTTCTATTAGGTACAGGAATTCGAGAAGACCTTCTCAATGCAGGAATTGGAGGAGGCTGTGGTATGCTGGACTGTTGTGCACTGCTTTGACTAACAGGTTCTTCTGGCTAAGGACTTGCTACAGTCTGCTTTGTTATAAGACTGTCTGGGATATCATCTATAGTAAATACTGGCCCACTCTGCTCTGAGTCGCTGGCATCAGTCTTGTATCTGTCTTTATACATCACTTTTTCATTAAAGATCACATCTCTGTTACGGATCACCTTTCTGTTTTCATTATCCCAGATGCGATAGTCAAACTCATCCTCACCATAGCCGATAAAAGTGCATTTCTTAGATTTGGGATCAAGCTTGTTCCTGCCTTGATCATTAATATGAACATATGCAACACAACCAAAAACTTTAAGATGAGAAAGTTTAATTTCTTTACCACTCCATACCTCTTCTGGTATTCTGTGCTCCAGTGAAACTGATGGGCCTCGATTGATCAAGTAAGTTGCTGTGTTGACTGCTTCTGCCCAGAACTGCTTCGGTAGACCTGACTGTATACGGATGCTTCTGGCTCTTTCTGTCAACGTTCGGTTCATACGCTCAGCTATACCATTCTGTTGAGGCGTACCCGGCACGGTTCTTTCCATTCTGATCCCGTGCTCATAGCAGAACTTCTTGAATCTGGTGTCTTTATATTCACCACCATTGTCGGATCTAAGTTTCTTAATCTTTAGACCTGTCTCATTTTCAACCATAGCTTTCCAATTTCTAAAAATCTCAAACACTTCAGATTTTTGCTTTAGAAAATAAACCCATACCTTCCTAGAGTGATCATCAATAAAAGTCACGAAATAGTGTTTTCCACCAATGGATGCAGTTGTTGTTGGTCCCCAAACATCAGAGTGAATAAGCTCCAACCTTTCTTTCTTTGGAGTTCTGCCACTTGTCTGAAAGCTGACTCTCTTCTGCTTTCCAAGTATGCAGTCTTCGCACATGTCTAACTCAACTGATTGTAGACCTGGAAGTTTCCCCATTGAATGCATAATCTTCATCCTTTTTTCACTCATGTGGCCAAGTCTCTGGTGCCATATGTTGGAATTTTCATTCTCTGCAGCAGCTGCAATTGAACAATGTCCTTCTGCTGTCATGTAGAGAGTACCATTCTTCTTTCCATGAGCAATCACCATTGCACCTTTTGAAATCTTTCACCTGTCATCATAGAAGATAGTAGTGTAGCCTTCACTGGCTAATTGCCCAACTGAGATTAAATTCTTTCTCAGATCTGGAATGTGTCTGACATCCTTCAGCTCCCAAATAGATCCTTTCAAATTAATCTTCACAGCACCTTTGCCAACAATATCACAAGGTTGATCATCACCAAGAAATACTTTTCCAAGGTTTTCATGAACATACCTCTCGAAGAATTCTTTCTTCGAAGTAGCGTGGAATGATGCTCCAGAGTCTAACACCCAAGACTCTTCCTTGCTCTCTAAAGAACATATTAATGCATCATCTCCTCCTGAGGCAAAAGTAGCATTTACCTCTGCATTTTGGTCCTGGTCCTTCGGTGCACTCCTGCACTGATTTCTGTAGTGTCCAGTCCTCCCGCAGTTCCAGCATTCGATAGTCTTCGACCTCTGAAAATTATTGGGATTTCTGGATTTGGACCTTCTGTCCTTTGATCGACCTCGATAATTTGATTTGCCGCGTCCTCTAGTTGAATTTCTTCCTCTTGTCTCTGCATATAATGCTGAGGTTGATGATTCACCCGACTCTCTCCGTCGAATCTCTTCACTGAGAACCAGATTACGGACATCATCAAATTTTAATATGTTGCTTCCAGATGAACTACTCACGGCTGTGACTGTAGCATTCCAGCTTTCTGGCAGTGAAGATAGAAGAATCAACGCTCGTACTTCTTCATCAAATTCGATACCAACTGAACTCAATTGAAGTATGATTGTGTTGAGTTCATTGATATGCTGGGGTGCAGATGCACCTTCCGCCATTCGCAAGTTGAACAACCGCCTCATCAGATGGACTTTGTTAGCGGCTGATGGCTCCTCATACATGCTGGAGAGAACTGCCATAAGACCCGCCGTGGTCTTCTCCTTTGCGATGTTGAAGGCAACGTTGCGGGATAGCGTCAGTCGGATAACTCCAAGGGCCTGTCTGTCAAGAAGAGCCCAATCTTCATCTCTCATGCCCTCTGGCTTCGTTCCAGAAAGGGGTTGATAAAGATTCTTCTGGTACAGATAGTCTTCGATCTGCATCTTCCAGAATCCGAAATCCGCGCCATCGAATTTTTCAATTCTCACTTTTCCTTCGTCTGCCGCCATCGCTCCCACTCAAACCTGACTTCGATCAAGCAACTTGGCTCTGATACCACTTGTTGAAAAAAATTACGCACAATTTTTCTACAAGTCAGAACGAGAAGGAAATTAAATGCGAAAAAGGAACACAAGAGAATTTGATTACGGAGTTCGGCAAATTACCTACGTCTCTGGATCTGCTGCACAGATCGTTTTACTAGATGGAAGAGGAATTACAATTCTCAGACTCTCTTTTTCCTTTTCCCCACATACAAAAGAGAATAAAAGAGACTTATATAGGTTTCACCCTCTAAATTTGAAAACCCTAAAAAATACTTGATAATGCTTATTAAAAAATAGATAAAAATAGATAATGACTTGGTAATGCTTTGCCTAAGTCAAAACTCTATTTTTAGCCTCCTTTAACATCATCAGCAAACTGATACGGTGCAAGCAGATGGAATCAGAGATGAAATGGCAGCATATAGACCCAATCTATATTTAAGCGAGAAGCAAATGCTTCGCATCTGGTTAATACGATAATTATAGGCTTATTAACAGATGTCGTAGAGTAAGGCTAAAACTACATAATGTGGCAAATTGAAGGAGTCGACCTTATCTTCTTCTGCTGTGATTCCCTGCACCAATCAATACTTAGCTAGCTCCCTAAGAAGATGAACGTCTGGTTCTGTCGTACACAGGCATTCATAACCATATTTAGGTATGGCTCTACCTTCCGGGTTGAGCCAGGCACAGATAGTTGGTGCTGTGCTGGACTGTAATACTATGATTTAGCAGTGCGGTGTGCCTTTTTGTATTTAGCACACGTCGTAACTCTCCCTGCAGAGCCTTTTCCACCCCATATTCTCTACCCCCCCACCCCCACTGCAGAGCACTCAATCCTCTATATGGCAATTAGGTTTCTTCCAAAAAGACGGAGGAGGAGAAGAGGGATCTCCCAAAAAGAAAGAAAAGCTAGCGAAAAGTTATAGAGGGTATGCAACAGGATCATCAATTTGCTCCATCAACTAAAAAAATATCCATATATCGCAATTAGTTTTCTTCAGACACAGGGCAGAGAGTTATATGAGTTGTGCACACCATATATATATATAGTAGAAACATTTTAAACAGCTATATATTTAGCCAGTCTTCATTTTTCAGGCCTCTCTCTTCTTCTTCAGGACAATGACTAAGACTGTGTAGTTAGCCTTCCCTTTGAGCAGATGCCGCGAGACATTTTTCTCAAACCTTGAGAACAAGTCGTCAAGTATGTCTTCTCCGAATTGATGTGCAAAGAGAGGCTCCATCACTGCCCTAATGCTGTCCGCCGCCTTCTTTGCGTTCTGCGGATTGTTAGATTTAACCTCCTCCTCTGCATCGTCTTCGTCGTCGTCGTCGACGTAGGAGGGGTCCCAACTGGACTCGAAAACAAGCGATTCCTGCAGATCGAACAAGCCCTGGCTGCTTATGATCGATCTCACCTCCTCCATTGAAGATCCATATACCGGCACATTGAAGGAGTTCACCTTGTCCTCTGATATCATCCCCTGATCATGTAAAATATACTGTAAGAGTACATCCGTCACCGGGGAGGCCTGCGCAAATGGCTACTGATCTATTGCTAGCATATAGTACGATCGATTAGTTTACCTCGGAGACCATGGAATTAAGTGCCTCGCAAAGTAGTTGAAAGAGAGGGATCATGTCGCCATGGCTGATGTAATTGTTCTCCTTTCTTCCTAGAAAAGTGAGCACCATCCGCCCTCCGGCAGTCAGTTCCAGGTAACGCGACTTGAGGAATGCGGAGAAGTCTCTTTGGAATTGCGCTTGATATGCTTTCTCCACCCCGGGAGGGCTGGTCGCCGTGAAGTAGATGTTTCTCTCGTTCAAGTGCTCGATTCCTTGCGGAACCTAATCATCGGTAAACATCGAGTCTAAAGTTGAGAGTCCGTCTGACCTCTCTGATTAGCTAAAAAGAAGTAGTAGCTCATCAACCTGAGTTTATAAATACAAGATCTTCTAGGATTAAGCTATATGTATGCTGTATATGATCTGCATGCATGAAGAATGGATTACTCAACCAGATAGAAAACCTGAGAGAGCCAGTGGAGGGAGTAGGAGGAGTGGAAGAAGTGAACGCTTCTGCTGGGAAAAAGCCTCCCATAGAAGGAGCCAGGAACTCCGACAATATAGTGCGGAATGAGGACGCCACCAACGTCGTCCCTCTCGATCTCTTCCTCCACCTTCTTCTCAAACCTCCCCAGTGATCGAAAGATGGTATTGAAGTCATTCCCGGGGAGGTCATTCAGGAAGAACTGGACCTCCGGCAGTTGTTTCTGCTCCAGTCGTCGGCTTAGCTCGCCGACGATGCGGAGCACCTGGGAGACGACTAGAAAAGCGTTGGGACCTGAAGAACAGCCTAAGTCCGCCACCACCAGCCTCTGCGGCAGGACCTCTCTGTAGATCTCTTCCATTGCATTCCTCAGCACTGACTTCGTTTTCAAGATGGCCTTCTCCTAATCAAGCATGATTACCAGCTCAGCTCCGGATATATCGATTCGCAAAGTATGTAAGAGGAGAATTTAACTATTTAACGAAGTGAGTAACTGAATAAATTACTTGAAGCCTGGAATTGGCAGCGTAGCTGGTTTCTCCTGCTCCTCCTACCATGCGAAGAGCTTCCTCTACCTTCAACTCCATCCTTCTTTTCTTCCCTTCCTTTTTCTAAGCCTCCGCTTTATATACTTGACGACAAACCATTGTGGGGCTTGACATTTATAGCCAGAGGCCCGGAGAGCCTGGAGGAGAACAAATAGACATTTATATGACAGCTCAACCTGCTGCCTCCCACGATTCCATCAGGATAAGGCAGCCGTTGATGAATGGATGCACTTGTGCACTCCAAAAAATTTGTTTTCTTTTTTATTCCTGAAGAAAAAAAAATTCGCCCACGTCAGATATTTTTGCCTATTATTTTTATCCAGATGAGGCCACGTCAGCCTCCTTCGCTGCGGTGCGGTCGATCCATCTCCGCACCTCTGCCCGATCGATTCTTCGTGCCGAGAAAAAAAAGAGGAAGAATCATCAGCGACGAGGCTCGGTGGAGGCGTACTCGACGGTCGCCCTCCGCGTCCGCCTCTGGCGGATTCCTCCTCCACCAGCTCCGCCGCGGGCTCTTCCGCTTCCTCCTCGCCGCCTGGCTCCCCACCCGCGGAACGCGCCGGGCATCCCCGCCCATCTTCCTCCCCCCGTGTGGTCCGGCACCGACTCGGCCTACCGGCGGCCGTTCTGCTCGTTAGGGCAGCCGACGCCGGTAGACGGAGCTGCTGACGTGGCCTCGTCCATGTAGTAGTAGTAATGTTGTGATGTCAATATTTTAGAACTGTTCGTGAAAGGGAGTGGTAAAAAATTGAGCTACTAATAATTGGACGTGTAGGCAGTTATGATCCTTCTTATAATGTGACGTGGATGAGTGCCGTTCCTTATATGGATGACGGTTTTATTGAATACGTGACACTTGGCCACCTCCGTACCAATAACGTCTTTAATGAGCATTATTAAGTTGCATTAAGATCCGACAATATCATTTATCTACTTTGAGGAGTATTTGTTTCCTACCGAATAATTCAGAGATGTTTTAATAAGAATGAGATTAATGACTCAAGTTATACTTGGCACAGCTCGCCGACTATGATATGATAACACGATAAGATATAGCTCGTGAAATAATTTATATTATTTATTTTATAATATTTAAGTAATTTTAATTTGAAATAATTGGATGGATCCGATCCTTTAATATTTCTAGTCCCCTCTTATTTTTTCAAAACACTTTGTTATATTGAAAAATGATATGTCTACTGTATTGTTATATTGTTAGATTAACTCTTTTTAAAAAAAATTATACTACTCTAAATGAAGAAGAAGAAGGAAGAGAAGAAATGCCGTGTAGTCATCGTCCACAAAACCAAGAATATTCATCATCAGAATATTGGTAAAATAAATCACTAAATCTCACTGTTAAAGAAGGAACTGAATGTAAAAATTAAACAAAAAACGTTACTTTGCAATTTGCATCCATCTATCTGATGCAGAACAAGGAGAGAGAAGGGGAGAGAAATAGAGATCTGAGTACAGGGAAGAAACAAGAGATGGATACCGAAGAATAGATCAATTTTTCACATCCAAAGGGCCATAAGGACTGCACATTTAGAAGACTTCAAGCTGCATGTTTGAAAGGACAAGAAACACGAGCAAGGAAAAATAATTAAAAGGAAAACTGAGTGAAAAAATCCCACAGCTTTGACCACAGAACACGGCCCCCGAAAGAAGTATTTTACAGAATGCTTCTTACTGTATCACCGTTTCAGCAAAAACAAATCTTTTTTCATGCACCATTCACATGTATAATAGTAGAACAACTCTCCGTACAAAGACATTAATAGCTTCCATCTTCTTCTCAAATGTTTTCAAGGATCGGAAGATGCTATTTAAGTAATTAGTTGGGAGGGAAGATGGTATATTCAGGGGCTAGGCGGTAACTATAAATAATGAAATTCTCTCAAAAGCAATGGAGAGAGATTCTACATGAAGGATATAGAAATTAGTGAAAAAAATAAATAAATTCAATGAAAATAAATAAAAATAAGAATTTCTCAGTGCATTTCATGTATCATCTTATGAAGGACTCGAGTATCAATGATTCTGAAGGTTGTATCTTATGGAAACTGAGGCTATCAATTAAAATCGACTTCTTTAACTAGCTTATGAGAAAGGATAAATTGCATATCAAAATATGTTTGGTATGTAAGGGCATCTTGGTTGATGAAGAGTATAGTCTATGTAAAGAGGATGTTGAGATTCGGGATCGTTTGTTCTATCATTGTTCCTATACTTTAAAGAATGGATGATACCTATATTTACAACAATCACAAGCGAAGCCATACAATATATCATATATTCTATGGGTCATGAAAGGAAATGAGAAAACAAAACTATTAAAGACTAGCCAACTAGCAGTATGACATTAGAGTGTGTTGGGTGAGACGAATAGGAGATGTTTCCTGTAGACTTTAAAAATAATAAGGAGTCTAGTCATTTAGGCAGCTACTACTTTAATATTTTTCATATCTCACAAACCACCACAAGGCCTTTAATGTTTGATGTAATATAATTATAGAGAGGTGTTGTCCTAATTCATATTTTTATTTTACTCATATTTTTTTCTTTTTTTCTCCTTCTAAATTTGACCTTTTCAATGATATATTGTATCATTTTATAATCGTGAAATGAATGCAATGTTCTTTTTTTTAAAAAGTCATTCGTTGGGAGATCATTCATGAAGATAGTGAAGGTGGCTCAAAATCAAGAAGAAGAAATAAGAAATCAAACCCTCCTCTACTGAGTAAATTACATGCTTCTTCAACATGCTGTGAGCTGATTAGTCTAAAGTCAGTTGTATAGTTGAATTTATTGTACAAAAGAAGACACACAGATAGTTTGGGAATTGGTTTTGCACGTCGTACATCCTCACGCCTAAATCATTCTAACAAGTGTAATCAGTAATGTTCAGTTATTAATCGTTAGGCGAGCCAACAGCTCTGTTCTTTAACTCTTCCAACTTTTCAGCTGCTGGAGTTGCCCTTCCAAATTCTATGATCGATAAAAGCAAGCAGAGGATATAACTTATTATCATTTTTTCTTCTATGCATGCGTGTCCAGGCGCAATATTCAACCGGCTCAGATTGGTGTCTCTGCGTTCCTGCTTAAAGGCATCTTCCCTGTCCTTTTTCTTATATTAATTATTTTCCTCACTCACTCACTCTCTAACGGCGACATCCTGTAGTCGTTTCCATTGTATTGTTTTCACCAAAACCAAAGGAAAGCTAGCGAAAAAGTTATAAAAGGCGCGCAAAAGGATCATCAATTTGCTCGATCAACTGATAAAAATATCCATATATGGCAATTAGATTTCTTCAGAGAGAAGATCTCTCTTCTTCTTCTTCAGGACAATGAATAAGACTGTGTACTTAGCCTTCTATTTGAGAAGGTGCCGCGAAACATTTTTCTCATACCTTGAGAACAAGTCGTCAAGTATGTCTTCTCCGAATTCATGTGCAATGAGCGGCTTATAGGCAGAGGCCCAGAGAGCGTGGAGGAGAACAAATATATGTACATATTTATGCTTATTATTTTTATCCTGCTGAGGCCACGTCGGCCTCCTTCGCCGCGGTACGGTCGATCCATCTCCGCACCTCTGCGCGATCGATTCTTCATGCCGAGAAAAAAAAAAGAGAGGAAGAATCCGATGAAGGGATCGATCGACGGAGATCGATCACATCAGCGACGACGCTCGGTGGAGGCGTTCTCGATCGGGTCTTCGACGATCGCCCTCCACATCCGCCTCTGGCGGATTCCTCCTCCACCCGCGGGCTCTTCCGTTTCCTCCTCGCCGCCTGGCTCCCGACCATCGCAACGCGCCGGGCGTCCCCGTCGATCCTCGTCGCGCCGTGCGGTACGGCGCCGAGTCGGCCTGCCGGCGACAGTTCTGTCGCTAGGGCAGCCGACGGCGACCGGGGGACGGTCTTCGCCGTAGCCGACTGCCCGAGCTGCTCAAGTTGGCGGAGGAAAAGGTGGGCTGACGTGGCCTCGTCCATGAAATAATAATAATAATAACGTAGATCATGAAAAGGAGTTGTAAAAAATTGAGCTACTAATAATTTAACATGTAGATTCATCTGATAATGAGACAGGTAGACGGGTGCCATTGCTTTGAATGGATGACTGTTTAATTGGGTATGTGACAAGTGACCTCCTCTGGACCAATAACGTCAATTTTTAACGAGTATTATTAACTTGCATTAAGATCTGACAATATCATTATCTACTTAATGTCGTGCCGTCGTCGTCGACAAAACCAATATTCATCGTCGATAAAACCGAGAATATTCACCATCGATAAAACGGAGAATAGCAGGATAATAAATAACTGGTTTATATCTCATAAATTCTTCATTATGATCCTTTTTTGAGATATTGCAAAGTAGTTATACATAATTCTTCATGATCTTTGGGAGCATTTTCCATCTCTTCCAATCGTTGTTGTAGAGCCTTCCCTTTATTTTAACTCTTCTTCTGCCTCATCTATTCTACTTCTACCTTTCCTACTCAGTGTGAGAGCTTTCTTTTTCAAAGCTTAAAAGTTCTTTCTGAATCATTACCTTACCTTTTGGCTGTGATTTGAAATGAGGGTTCCCTGTTCCCATAGCATTCTCCTTTTCAACTGATACCATACCTGAGGGCTTGAACTCCTGTGGTTAAATCCCGATGTCAAGATTTCGGAACTAGATTTCAAACCCTCCAGGTCCTTTTTAAGTACTTTTGCTTTCTTCGGCAGCTCCATAGCTTCTGCGGCTGAGCGCCTCTCTTTTCAGACTAAGAACTTGCTTCTGTAGTGCCTCACAATCAACAGACTTCTTGCCTTGACTTGCCGGTTGTTCTTCATCCTGCTCAGACCAACCAAATGATTTCAAGGCAGCCATTAAGTCCGGGTAATCCATGTCATCATCAGTAGCTCCAAAATTACCATCAGTAGGGAGATCATCTGAAACATAAAATGTTGTCAAATTTTAGATCGGCCTCCGTAACATGGTCGAATACCAACCTGTCTTGCTTGTCGTCATCAATGTTCATTGATTAAAGCATACAGCTCCTCATCTGAATCTTCCGCCTCCCTCAAAAGCTCATGTTCTTCAATTTGTTTTTCAAGTATTTCAGCCCTCTCTAACTCCCCTTTTGCTTCCGCAAGTTTACACAACAACAATCCTGCACAAATTTGCAAGAGGACATCAGAAGATGGTAAAATAAATAACTATAAGATAGTACCTTATTCCTTTTACATCAGAGTCAGAACATAAATCTCACTGTTAAAGAAGAAACTGAGTACAAAAAATAAACAAAAACGTTACTTTGCGATTTGCGTCTACGGTCTATCTATTTGGTGCAGAACAAGGAGAGAGAAGGGGAGAGAAATAGAGAGCTGAGTACAGGGATGAAACAAAAGGTGGATACTGAAGAACAGATCCAATTTTCACTTCCAAAGGACCATAAGGACTGCACACTTAGAAGACTTCAAGCTGCATGCTTTAAAGGACAAGAAACACGAGCAAGGAAAAATAATTAAAAGGAAAACTGAGCGAAACAATCCCACAACTTTGACAACTGAACACGGCCCCAAAAGAAGTATTTTACAGAATGCTTCTTACTATATCACCGTTTCAGCAAAAACAAATCTTCTTTCATGCACCGTTCACATAGATTAGAGTAGAACAACTCCCCATACAAAGACATTAACTTCCATCTTCTTCTCAAATGTTTTCAAAGACCGGAAGATGTTATTTAGATCATTCGTCGGGAGATCATTCATGAAGAACGTGAAGGTGGCTCAAAATCAAGAAGAAGAAATAAGAGATCAAGCCCTCCTCTACTGAGTTAATTACATGCTTCTTAAATATGCTGTGAGCTAATTAGTTTAAAGTCAGTTGTATAGTTGTATGAACTGTATAAACAAAGACACAGAGAGTTTGGGAATGGGTTTGGTACATCGTACGTCCTCACGCCTAAATCATTCTAACAAGTGTAATCAGTAATGTTCAGTTATTAATTGTTAGGCGAGCCAACAGCTTCGTTCTTTAACTCTTCCAACTTTTCAGCTGCTGGAGTTGCCCATGCAAATTCTGTGATCGATAAAAGCAAGCAGAGGACACCCCTTATGATCATATTCTCTTATATTCATGCGTGTCCATGCGCAATATTTAATTGGCTGAAATTGGTGTCTCTGCGTTCCTGTTTAAAGGCATCTTCCCTATCCTTCTCCCTCTCTATCGGCGACATCCTGTAGTCGTTTTCCTTGTTTTTTTCCCCAAAAAGAAAGGAAAGCTAGCGAAAAAGTTATAAAAGGCGCGCAAAAGGATCATCAATTTGCTCAATCAACTAATAAAAATATCCATATATGGCAATTGGATTTCTTCAGGATACAGGACAGAGAGAAGAATATATTAGTTGTGCACACCATATATATATGTATGTATATATAGTAGACACATTTTAAATATCTATATATTTAGCCAGTCTTCAATTTTCAGGCCTCTCCTTCTTCTTCAGGAAAATGACTAAGACTGTGTATTTAGCCTTCCCCTTTAGCAGATGCCGCGAGACATTTTTCTCATACCTTGAGAACAAAGCATCAAGTATGTCTTCTCCGAATTGATGTGCAATGAGCGGCTCTATCGCTGCCCTAACGGTGTCCACCACCTTCTTTGCGTTCTGCGGATTGTTAGATTTAACCTCCCCCTCTGCATAGTGTTCGTCGTCGTCCTCATCGACGTAGGAGGGGTCCCAACTAGACTCGAAAACAAGCGATTCCTGCACACCGAACAAGCCCTGGCTGCTTATGATCGATCTCACCTCCTCCATTGAAGGTCCATATTCCGGAAAATTGAAGGAGTTCACCTTGTCTTCGGATATCATCCCCTGATCATGTAATATATACTGTAAGAGTACATCCGTCACCAGGGAGACCTGCGCAATTGGCTACTGATCTATTGCTAGCTTATATTATGATAGATTAATTTACCTCGGAGACCATGGAGCTAAGAGCCTCGCCTAGTAGTTGATACAGAGAGCTCAAGTCTCCATGGCTGATGTGCTGGTTCTCCTTTCTTCCTAGAAAAGTGAGCACCATCCGCCCTCCGGCGGTCAGTTCCTGGTGACGCGACTTGAGGAACGCCGAGAAGTCTCTTTGGAATTGCGCTCGATATGCTTTCTCCACCCCGGGAGGGCTGGTCGCCGTGAAGTAGATGTTTCTCTCGTTCAAGTGCTCGATTCCTTGCGGAACCTAATCATCAGTAAACATCGACTCTAAAGTTAAGAGTCTGTCTGACCTCTCTGATTAGCTAAAAAGCAGTAGTTGCTTATCAACGTGAGTTTATATATACATGATCTTCTACGATTAAGCTATATGTATGCTGTATACGATCTGCATGCATGAAGAATGGATTAATCAACCGGATAGAAAACCTGAGAGAGCCACATGAGACAGTAGGAGTGGAAGAAGTGGACGCTTCTGCTGGGAAAAAGCCTCCCGTAGAAAGAGCCAGGAACTCCCATGATATAGTGCGGAATGAGGACGCCACCGACGTCGTCCCTCTCGATCTCTTCCTCCACCTTCTTCTCAAACCTCCCCAGTGATCGAAAGATGGTATTGAAGTCATTACCGGGGAGGTCATTCAGGAAGAACTGGACCTCCGGTAGTTGTTTCTGCTCCGGTCGTCGGCTTAGCTCGCCGACGATGCGGAGCAGCTGGGAGACGACTAGAAGAGTGTTGGGGCCAGAGGAACAGCCAAGGTCCGCCACCACCAGCCTCTGCGGCAGCACTTCCCTGTAGATTTCTTCCATTGCATTCCTCAGAACCGTCTTCGTTTTCAAGATGGCCTTCTCCTAATCATGCATGATTACCAATTTATTGATTCGCAAAGTATATAAGAGGAGAAATTAATGAAGTGAGTAGTTGATTAAAATTACTTGAAGCCTGGAATTGGCAGCGTAGCTGGTTGCTCCTGCTCCTCCTACCATATGAAGAGCTTCCTCTACCTTCAACCCCATCCTTCTTTTCTTCCCTTCCTTTTTCTAAACTCGAGTGCTACAAAGCATTGTGGGAATGGATATTTATAGGCAGAGGCCCAGCCAGCGTGGAGACGAACAAATATATCTATATATTTTATTATTAAGTCGCCTCGTGTTTCACTGCTCTCTCCCTGCTGCGTCTCCATCACGATGAGATGGACGTTGATGAATGGAAATAATATTTAATCTGCTGCAGTAAAACTCTACTTTAGTTTGCCGATGAATACGCCAAAATTGGATACATTGCATCAGAAGATGGGTGCGAATCAGGCCAATTAATTAGCGTAACATGTTTCATGCACAGTAATATTTTATTTGGAGTGGAGTGGAACGTGAAGCACGACTTGGACTCGCTCACATCCCCGCCCACCCAATTAATTCATCAACTTGCTCTTTATTTGGAGTCACGTCATATCACGAACAATAATTAAGGCCGATTCCTGCTCACCATATGCCTGAATCGCCTTCGTGAAATTTTCCACCAACTTATGGAAATTAATTACTACAACTACATACAACTTTCTATACAATTACTTCAGGATAATAATTAACTTTTTTATATATCATTTATAATATTAATAAGTCAGGTTTTTATTTTAATAATATTAATATAATAAGATCTTTACCCATTAATAAAAAATTATTTATCAAACCCTTAAAAGCATTAGGGAATGCATGATCACTAAAATAGAAATAAGAATGACCCCATCTGTTTGATCGAACTAGTATTTAGCATCAAGTCAGAAGCATACTATTCCAGTATTATTAATTTTCCCAATTAATATAAGAATTTTAAACCTAGGAAGAGAGGTGAGTTTGAGTGATTCTCACCTTTTCAGATGCTTAAATAATTAAAATTTTACTTTCAATGCAAATGATTTACCTATAAATTTTATAATAAATGATCTATGTTATTATCTTTTATTCTAATTTATTAATATATTATACTATGTAAGTTGAGATAATATAAGATTAGAATATCCCTAGATTCTAAAAGAATCCACCGAAAACTCTTAATTGGTCAAGATAAATTGGCAATCTATTATTAAGGATTACTATTTCCTAGTTTCCCAAATAAGAGATTAAGACCTCCTCTACCGAGTTAATTGCGTGCTTCTTAAGTATGCTGTGAGCTAATTGATTTAAAGTCAGTTGTATAGTTCTATGAATTGTATAAGCGAAGACAGAGAGAGAGTTTGGGAATTGGTTTGACACATCGTACGTCCTCACCCCTAAAACATTCTAACAAGTGTAATGAGTAATGTTCAGTTATTAATTTTTAGCCGAGCCAACAGCTCTGTTCTTTAAGTCCTCCAACTTTTCAGATGCTGGAGTTGCCCTTACAAGTTCTATGATCGATAAAAGCAAGCAGAAGAAACCCCTTATTATCATTTTCTGTTATATGCATGCGTGTCCAGGCCCAATATTTAATTGGCTCAGATTGGTGCCTCTACTTAAAGGCATCTTCCCTATCCTTTTTTCTTTTGTTAGTTATTTTCCTCACTGACTCCCTCTCTAACTGCGACGTCCTGTAGTAGTTTCCATTGTTCTCGCCAAAAAGAAAGGAAAGCTAGCGAAAAAGCTATATAGAGGGCACATCAATTTGCTCCATCAACTAAAAAAATATCCACATATGGCAATTAGTTTTCTTCAGATACAGGGGAGAGAGTTATATGAGTTGTGCACACCATATATATATATAGTAGAAACATTTTAAACAGCTATATATCTAGCCAGTCTTCATTTTTCAGGCCTCTCCCTTCTTCTTCTTCAGGACAATGACTAAGACTGTGTAGTTAGCCTTCCCTTTGAGCAGATGCCGCGAGACATTTTTCTCAAACCTTGAGAACAAGTCGTCCAGTACGTCTTCTCCGAATTGATGTGCAATGAGCGGCTCCATCACTGCCCTAACGGTGTCCACCACATTCTTTGCGTTCTGCGAATTGCTAGATTTAAGCTCCTCCTCTGCATATGCATAGTGTTCGTCGTCGTCCTCATCGACGTAGGAGGGGTCCCAACTGGACACGAAAACAAGCGATTCCTGTACATGGAACAAACCCTGGCTGCTTATGGTCGATCTCGCCTCCTCCATCGAAGGTCCATATAATGGCAAATGGAAGGAGTTCACCTTTTCTTCTGATATCATCCCCTGATCATGTAATATATACTGTAAGAGTACTGGCGACTGATCTGTTGCTAGCTTATATTATGATCGATTAATTTACCTCGGAGACCATGGAACTAAGAGCCTCGCCTAGTAGTTGATACAGAGAGCTCAAGTCTCCATGGCTGATGTGCCGGTTCTCCTTTCTTCCTAGAAAAGTGAGCACCATCCGCCCTCCGGCGGTCAGTTCCTGGTAACGCGACTTGAGGAACGCCGAGAAGTCTCTTTGGAATTGCGCTCGATATGCTTTCTCCACCCCGGGAGGACTGGTCGCCGTGAAGCAGATGTTTCTCTCGTTCAAGTGCTCGATTCCTTGCGGAACCTAAGCATCAGTAAACATCGACTCTAAAGTTGAGAGTCTGTCTGACCTCTCTGATTAGCTAAAAAGCAGTAGTTGCTCATCAACGTGAGTTTCATATACACATGATCTTCTACGATTAACCAATATATGTGCTGTATATGATCTGCATGCACGAGGAATGGATTAATCAACTAGATAGAAAACCTGAGAGAGCCAGTGGAGGGAGTAGGAGTGGAAGAAGTGAACGCTTCTGCTGGGAAAAAGCCTCCCGTAGAAGGAACCAGGAACTCCCACAATATAGTGCGGAATGAGGACGCCACCAACGTCGTCCCTCGTGACCTCTTCCTCCATCTTCTTCTCAAACCTCCCCAGTGATCGAAAGATGGTACTGAAGTCATTCCCGGGGAGGTCATTCAGGAAGAACTGGACCTCCGGCAGTTGTTTCTGCTCCAGTCGTCGGCTTAGCTCGCCGACGATGCGGAGCACCTGGGAGACGACTAGAAAAGTGTTGGGACCTGAAGAACAGCCTAGGTCCGCCACCACCAGCCTCTGCAGCAGCATCTCTCTGTAGATCTCCTCCATTGCATTCCTCAGCAGTGACTTCGTTTTCAAGATGGCCTTCTCCTAATCATGCATGATTACCAGCTCAGGTCCGGATTTATCGATTCGCAAAGTGTATAAGAGGAGAATTTAATGAAGTGAGCAATTGACTAAAATTACTTGAAGCCTGGAATTGGCAGCGTAGCTGGTTTCTACTGCTCCTCCTACCATGTGAAGAGCTTCCTCTACCTTCAACTCCATCCTTCTTTTCTTCCCTTTCGTTTTTCTAAGCTCGAGTGCAGCCTTCTCTTTCTATGTTTGCGCTGCAAAGCATCGCGGGGATGGATATTTATAGGCAGAGGCCCAACCAGAGAGCGTGGAGGAGAACAGATATAGTCTATATATTTTATTATCACGTGGTCTCCTGTTTCACTGCTCTACCACGCCTCCATCAGGATGACATAGACGTTGACGAATTGACGCGTGCCTCACGTACGCAATCGAAAAAACATTATTCTCAGGATTGTTATTTTGTCCTGCTGAGACCACGTCAGCTATCTTTATTAAACAGCTACTCAGTTTGGCTTCACCATAATGGATGGATTAGATTACGTACTTAATAACCACGTAGTTCTTCAATCTCATTTTCGAACTATTTGAACAAAGATTTAGAATTTACACACTGGATATGTACATCATGAACGAATTTTTACATCCTCCTTTTATTCATATATGATAAATAAAAGTTGTGTTTGATAGTAAAGATCACAAATCTCAAATCTCAACCCCCAGCATGATGATGGTAAAAGACATTCGTACGATGCATTTAGAAAGCAACAAATTACCCACATATCTCATCAGTCGACAGTAGGTAAACTACTCTACCTACCTGTTTTTATTGTTTCCGTTTAGTCTTAATGCTCGCTAGGCCCTCTTATTCTACTCTACCTACCTGTTTTTATTGTTTCTGTTTAGTCTTAATGCTCGCTAGGCCCTGTGGTCACCGTACCCATGTGCACTGTGTGTCGTATCAGACCACGTTATTGTAGCTCATGGTATGCTGCCAGCGGCACTCGAGTAGTAATAAATGGGCAGCCCCAACGATGAACCATGATCTAGGCATAGAGAGGAAAAGAGGGGGAAGAAGAAGCTGACGATTGAAGAAGGTGTCAGGAAAAGAGGAGAAGGGGAAAGCAAGCCGAAGTACGCATGTGACTTTCTTTTTCAATATCAAATCAAGTTGACCAAAGGAAGAGGTGATATGTACCTTATGCTTTCGTTGCACGTCCCCATGATGCACCGTGTCGGGCTAAGTGCAGCATGCCAATAATGGGTGCACACATGCCAATAATGGGTACCTTATTTAATTTCTATGATTACCTTTTGATCTACTATATTAGCTTTAGTCACTCTTTATATCCTCGGATGATACATGCAGCATTTTGATAATTTCAACATGTAATTTTTCTCTTTATTTTTTTTTATTATTCTTTGTTTTTCGAGTTTCTACAGTATACTCTTATTCAGTATAGATGAGTGTTTTACCTTACTAATCAACTTAAAAAAATAATTTCCAAAAACAATAAAGCAAAAATAATTTTTCCCAAAGTAAACAGTCAACTCTCCACATTAGAAAGTTGACCTATTTTTAATTCATAGAAATTCTAACACCCATCCAACTCTCGTCCGGTGTTGGTCCGATCCCTTGTTCGACTGGTTCTCCTTCGTACCAGTACGACCATCGACATCTTCCTCCTCACGCCGGCGATGATTGTTACTCCTCCGACATTTCCTGCGAAGGTGCCCTTCTCTGTTCCAGCGCCTCTCTGCAAATCCACCCAGCAGTCCTCCTCTATTCCTCCTTATGTCGACCGCCTCCTCCTCCCCCGCTGCTGCCGTCAAGACCCGGCTCTCCCGAAGACTTAAGGAGGAAGAGAGGAAGCGCCGGAGTCGGGAGACATCCTGAATGTGAAGGAGAGATTTTGCGGAGCTGGTATCAGATGTTGCTGGCGTTGGGCGAAATCGAGCTCACCATCGCGGGAGCCAGTGCCACCCCGGTGCAATTCGCACCTTCCTCTGTTCCTACGCCGGGCGCGTCGGCGATGCTGACGACAGTCCTTCCCTTCTTCCTGCTCCGGCGAAGAAAATCACTTGCTTCGGCCAAGCTTTCCATCGTCGTTCGGACCGACACAAACCTATAAAAGTTAAATATTTGAATTAGATGAAGAGGGCAACAAACTTGGAGCTTGGAATTGGAGGCGTAGTTGGTCTCTCCATCTCCTCCGACCATACTGAGGACTCCCTCTGACTCCATGGACATTCTCTCTCTCTCTCTCTCTGTATGTGTGTTCCTTTGCCGGAGGAGGAAGACGCACTTTGCCCACAGAATTTGAAACGACGAGGCCAGGAAGATGATACAACACCGAGTCGAACTACTACCGTGTTTTTAAATTGGATCAGTAGCTTTTACCTTTTATTAAATCCAAAAAAAAGCCTTGAGGAAGACGCACTTTGCCCACAGAAATTGAAAGGACGAGGTCAGGAAGATGATACAACACCGAGTCGAACTTCTACCGTGTTTTTAAATTGGATAAGTAGGTTTTACCTTAATTAAATCCAAAAAAAAGAAAAAATTGAGATCTGTGACCAGATTACATTCAAGCGTATGACATGCTGATGCTACTACTAAGCCCGATGGAGCCGATGGAACCACTGTGTAAAGTTAGGAAGCCACTGTGTAAATGTTCATTTTTTTATTCCTCGAGCGCTCACACCTTCAGCAGTAAAATACGTAAGCTATTGTCAGTTCAAGCATATATTTAACATGCTTTTTTGAATAATTAATTAGGTTACAAATATGCTAATTAATGTGGTATAATTAATCGTAAGTATAGCTTACACACATAAAAAAATTAATAATAAAAATAAGAACTACCTTACTACAGCAGCAAAAGCAACGGTGATACGAAGGACAGATTTTACTGCTTCCCTGAGGACACAAACCTTCGAAACCTAACCATTTCATCAGCATAACATACTTGGAGAGAGAACAAGGACTCTCCACTAGAGATTGCTGATACTTCACTCGATCTTCATTAGCATAGCAGCGTATGTAATTGATTTATTCAAACAAAAAACGAAAAACCTTTGTTCATAATTTCACAGACAACAACAGCTTCAGTGCTCTTCTCACTTCCCTTGCATAAAAAAAAAACACTGGTTTCAGTACCTTCAGGTTGTAGGTTGAGTGGGAATGTTCTGAACAATATTTCCACTCTTCATTAGGCTGAACGAAAATGCCTCCAAAAATGTTCAGGAAAGTTAATAAACCCAATGCTTTATTCTAATATGCATAAATGCATCTTGTGTCAGGTTGAAGAAGCTTTACCGTTGACGCAATTCTGCGTTTTCTTCAGGCAACCATGGAGGTCCACGAAAATAGGATTGCTTCCGGTTGGACTGCTAAGACAATGACGCAAGTTTCTTTTCAAGACGTTTTGCTGAACGGAGAGACTCAAGAGCCTGGGCCTGGTTACCTTCGCGTTTGAAGTGAAGTGCTCGGAGCTTCTCAGCCTTGATCTGTTCTTCTAAATCTGCTTTCTCTGTCGGATGATTTTGCCTCCTTCCAGAAATTGGTGGGGATTCTGCTTGCTTCTGCATCTGCTTCATCATTCTTTCCTGCTCTACGTAACTTCACTGCATTACGCATGTGAGACAGGGACTCCTGCTGAATCTTCAAACGATCACGGCCTGACATTGGTTTCTCAGATGGGCTTTTATTCTCCTTCTTCATGGGTGTATTGTCAAAAGTGGATGTTGAAGCAACTTCCTTAACCACGATATCCTGCTGACCAGCTTCCAGATTCTTCTCCAGAAGTTTTTCCTGCCTCAATTCCTCTCTGCCTCCGTGTTTCCTTGAAGAAGGCCAGAACTATCCTCTTTATGGTTAATAATTCTTTCTGCATGTCAGCCTTAGTTCTCCTTAGCTTTTGAGGGGCTACAGGAGGGATGCTACTATACTTGGAGGTTGCATTCATCATGCTTACAGATTCAGATATTCTCATTCCTCCCCAAATTCTCCAAAATTGATAATAATGCAGGATCCTGCATATCTTGCTCTGTTACGTCAGTTTCAAATGCTTCCTCTCCAAAATCCGAACTTCTCATATCACCATCTGCATGTCGATGGGTGGAGGCAAGATTCTTCTTTTCCACGTTCGGTGTGGTTTTATTGTGATTAATTTCCATCTCTTCTTGATGTCGCTCAAAATTTTTTCCTCTGCTCAATTCTTCATGATTTTTGTGAGCATTTTCCATCTCTTCCAATTGTTGTTCTAGAACCTTCCATTTCTTTTAACGCTTCTTCTTTCAATTGTTGTGCGTTGGCTGAAGATTGTTTTTCATATCCTGCATAAAATTGCAAGAGGACATCAGAAGATGGTAAAGTAAATAACTAAAAGATAAGTACCCTTTCCATTTACATCAGAGTCAGAACATAAATCTCACTGTCAAGGAAGAAGCTGAAAACAAAAATTAAACAAAAACGTTACTTTGCAATTTGCATCTATCCATTTGATGCAAAAAAAGGAGAGAGAAGGGGAGAGAAATAGAGAGCTGAGTACACGGAAGAAACACAAGATGGAGACTGAAGGATAGAACCAAGTTTCACTTCCAAAAGGCCATAGGGCCTGCACATTTAAAAGACTTCATGCTGCATGCCTTAGAGGACATGAAACACGAGTAATGAAAAATAATTAAAAGGAAAAACTGAGCGAAAGAATCCCACAACTTTGACAACTGAACACGGCCCCTAAAAGAAGTATTTTACACGATGCTTCTTACTATATCACCGTTTCAGCAAAAACAATAGAACAACTCCCCATACAAAGACATTAATAGCTTCCGTCGTACATCCTCACGCCTAAAAGATTCTAACAAGTGTAATCAGTGATGTTCAGTTATCAATTGTTAGCCGAGCCAACAGCTCTGTTCTTTAATTCTTAAAACTTTTCAGCTGCTGGAGTAGCCCTTGGAAATTCTATGATCGATAAAAGCAAGCAGATGACACCCCGTATTATCATATTCTCTTATATGCATGCGTGTCCAGGCGCAATATTTAATTCTCACAATGGCGTCTCTGCGTTCCTGCTTAAAGGCATCCTCCCTATCAATTTTCTTTTATTAATTATTTTCCTCACGGCGAAATCCTCTAGTCGTTTCCCTTGTATTGTTTTCGCCAAAAGGAAGGAAATCTAGCGAAAAGTTATAGAGGGCACGCAACAGGATCATCAATTTGCTCCATCAACTACTAAAAATACCCCTTATATGGCCATTAGAGAGAAGAATATATGAGTTGGGACCTGAGGAACAGCCTAGGTTGGCCACCACCAGCCTCTGCGGCAGCACCTCTATGTAGATCTCTTCCATTGTATTCCTCAGCACAGACTTTATTTTCAAGATGACTCTTGTACGTGTAAAATTAGCTCAATATATATTGCTCTAATAAATCGTGGAGGAGTATACTTCTAGGAGGTAAGGAATATTTTTTTGCTAAATAAAATAAAATTTTTATTCACCATGATAATATCACATTGTTTAGTATTATTACACCATCGTGTATAAAATTTTTTCTTCAAATAACTTGTTTGATATGGAAAAAGTTATATAGAGGGTGCATCAATTAGTAGACATAATTTAAATAGCTATATATCTAGCCTGTCTTCATTTTTCATCTTCTCCTTCTTCTTCAGGACATTGACTAACACTGTGACATTAGCCTTCGCTTTGAGGAGATGCCGCGAGACATTTTTCTCAAACCTTGAGAACAAGTCGTCAAGTGTGTCTTCTCCGAATTGATGTGCAATGAGCGGCTCTATCGCTGCCCTAAGGCTGTCCACCACCTTCTTTGCGTTCTGCGGATTGTTAGATTTAACCTCCTCCTCTGCATAGTCTTCGTCGTCGTCGTCGTCGACGTAGGAGGGGTCCCAACTGGACTCGAAAACATGCGATTCCTGCAGATCGAACAAGCCCTGGCTGCTAATGATTAATGCCACCTCCTCCATCGAAGGTCCATATACGGGAACATGGAAGGAGTTCACCTTGTCTTCTGATATCACCCCCTGATTATGTAATATATACTGTAAGAGTACATCCGTCACCAGGGAGGCCTGCGCAACTGGCTACTGATCTATTGCTAGTTTACAGTGTGATCGATTAATTTACCTCGGAGACCATGGAACTAAGAGCCTCGCCTAGTAGTTGAAACAGTGAGCTCACATCGCCATGGCTGATGTGCCGGTTCTCCTTTCTACCTGGAAAAGTGAGCACCATTCGCCCTCCGGCGGTCAGTTCCTGGTAACGCGACTTCAGGAATGCTGAGAAGTCTCTTTGGAATTGCGCTCGATATGCTTTCTCCACCCCGGGAGGGCTGGTCGTCGTGAAGTAGATGTTTCTCTCCTTCAAGTGCTCGATTCCTTGCGGAACCTAATCATCAGTAAACATCGAATCTAAAGTTGACAGTCTGTCTGACCTCTCTGATTAGCTAAAAAGCAGTAGTTGCTTATCAACGTGAGTTTATATATACATGATCTTCTACATTAACCTATATATATTCTGTATATGATCTGCATGCATGAAGAATGGATTAATCGACCGGATAGAAAACCTGAGAGAGCCACGGGAGGGAGTTGGAGGAGTGGAAGAAGTGAACGCTACTGCTTGGGAAAAGCCTCCCGTAGAAGGAGCCAGGAACTCCCATAATATAGTGCGGAATGAGGACGCCACCAACGTCGTCCCTCGTGACCTCTTCCTCCACCTTCTTCTCAAACCTCCCCAGTGATCGAAAGATGGTGTTGAAGTCATTCCCGGGGAGGTCATTCAGGAAGAACTGGACCTCCGGTTGTTGTTTCTGCTCCGGTCGTCTGCTTAGCTCGCCGACGATGCGGAGCAGCTGGGAGACGACTAGAAGAGTGTTGGGACCTGAGGAACAACCAAGGTCCGCCACCACCAGCCTCTGCGGCGGCACTTCCCTGTAGATTTCTTCAATTGCATTCCTCAGAACCGTCTTCGTTTTCAAGATGGCCTTCTCCTAATCATGCATGATTACCATTTTATTGATTCGCAAAGTATATAAGAGGAGAAATTAATTGAGTAGTTGATTGAAATTACTTGAAGCCTGGAATTGGCAGCGTAGCTGGTTGCTCCTTCTCCTCCTACCATGTGAAGAGTTTCCCCTTCCTTCAACTCCATCTTTCTTTTTCAAAACTCGAGTGCTACGAAACATTGCGGGGTCGATATTTAAAGGCAGAGGCCCAGAGAAGAGAGCGTGGAGGAGAACAAATATATTTCATATATTTTATTATTACGCGGTCTCCTGTTTCACTGCTCTATCTGCTGCTTCCCACGTCTCCATCAGGATGACACCGAGTCATCCTGATGATGCAACACCGAATCGAACTACTACCGTGTTTTTAAATTGGATCAGTACCTTTTACCTTTATTAAATCGCAGAAAACAAATTGAAGAAGACGCAGTTGCCCACAGAATTTGAAATGACGAGGCCAGGAAGATGATGCAACACAGAGTCAAACTACTCCCGTGTTTTTAAATTAGATCAGTAGTTTTTACCTTAATTAAATCCAGAAAAAAAAAACTAGAGGAAGACGCACTTCGCCCACAGAATTTAAAATGCCGAGGCCAGGAAGATGATGCAACACCGAGTGGAACTTCCACCGTGTTTTTAAATTGGATCCGTAGAAAAAAAACAAAAAAAAGACTTGAGATCCGTGCCCAGATTACATTTAAGCGTATGATATGTTGATGCTACTACTTAGCCCGATGGAGCTACTCTGTAAAGTTAGGAAGCCGATGGTGATCTGATTTTTTTTTTATTGCTCGAGCGCCCGCACCATCAGCAGTAAAATTTGTAAGCTATTGCCAGTTCAAACCTATATTTAACATGCTTTTTTGAATAATTAATTAGGTTACAATATAGCTAACGCACATAAAAAATGATGTAAGGGTGGAAGCCAAAAATTATAATAAAAATAAGAACTACCCGACTCCAGCAGCAAAAGCTGTGGCAAAATCTCGGTGATACGGAGGATAGATTTTACTTCTTTCATGAGGACACAAACCTCCGAAACCTAACCATTTCCTGAGGACTCAAGTCACGAGCATCTGACCAATGATGCAAGTTTCTTTCCAAGGCGTTTTGCTGAACGGAGAGACTCAAGAGCCTCGGCCTGCTTCCCTTCACGCTTGAAGTGAAGTGCTCGGAGCTTCTCAGCCTTGATCTGTTCTTCCAAATCTGCTTTCTCTGTCGGATGATTTTGCCTCCTGCCACAAATTAGTGGGGATTCTGCTTGCTTTGGTGGCTGTTTGGTGGCAGGAGCATCATCCAATCCAATAGCTCTAAGGGCAGACAAAAGTTGAGGATGGAGAAGATGGAGAAGATCCTCGACGGCTCCATCATCACTTGGTCGTATTCTTCCGATTGCTTCTCTAAGGACTTCGCTCGATCTAGTTCCGCATCTGCTTCGTAAATCTTTCCTGCTCCGCGTAACTTCAGTGCATTACGCTTGTGAGATAGGGACTCCTGCTGAATCTTAAAACGATCACGGCCCCGACATTGGTTTCTCAGATGGGCTTTTATTCTCCTTCTTGATGGGTGTATTGTCAAAAGTGGATGTTGAAGCGACTTCCTTAACTACGATATCCTGCTGACCAGCTTCCAGATTCTTCTCCAGAAGTTTTGCCTGCCTCAATTCCTCTCTGCCTCCGTGTTTCCTTGAAGTCTTAATGCCAGAGCTTTCCTTTTTATGGGTAATAATTCTTTCTGCATGTCAGCCTTACTTCTCCTTACCTTTCTAGGGGCTACAGGAGGGATGCTATCATGCTTGGAGGTTGCATTCATCGTGCTTACAGTTTTAACACTGTCATTCTCGTTCCTCCCCAAATTCTCCAAAATTGATAATAATGCAGGATCTTGCATTTGTTGCCCTGTTACGTCAGTTTCAAATGCTTCCTCTACAAAATCCGAACTTCTCATATCACCATCTGCATGTCGATGGGTGGAGGCAAAATTCTTCTTTTCCACGTTCGGTGTGGTTTTATTGTGATCAATTTCCATCTCTTCTTGATGTCGCTCTAAAATTTTTCCTCTGCTCAATTCTTCATGATTTTTGGGAGAATTTTCCATCTCTTCCAATTGTTGTTCTAGAACCTTCCATTTCTTTTAACCCTTCTTCTTCCAATTGTTGTGCGTTAGCTGAAGATATTTCTTTATAGAATTATATATATATATATATATATATATATATATATATATATATATATATATATATATATATTATAATAAAATAAATAGTAAAAATAACTTTATTATTTAAAATAAGAATTAATATTTTTTAAAAATAATAGGTAAAATAAAGTAGGAAATAAGAAAATATATATATATAATAAATAATGTAAATAAATTAGTAAAAACATATATACAATAATAAAATAGATAATGATAATAATAACAGAAATTTTAAAATAATAATATATTATTTTAATAATAAGTTAAAGAAAATAATTTAAAATACAATAATAATAAAAATATATTTTAGATAATTATAAAGGAAAAAATTTATGATAATAATAATATATAAAATAAAAGAATAAAAGAAAATTTTAGATAAAGATTAAAAAAATTAATAATAATAATAATAAAAATCATGCAAGTCGACCCGGGCGAGTCGGCCGAGTCGGTCGGCAAGTCACCGACTCGCCGACAGAGTATTAAACTTCGAAGTGCAGAGGGCAAGGGGTTTTTCGAGGTTTGCAGCACCGATGGTCGTCCACTAGCGCCGATGAAGCAGCGGTGAGTCGGGGAGAAGATGGGCCGAAGGTCTTGTGTCGGAGTCGCGGCCGGAGGCGAGACGCGGCGCCTCCGGCGGACGGAAATCCGCTGGGAAGCGGAAGAAATAGGGGCGCCGAGAGGGGAGCTCTCTTCTCCGAGGTTCTCGCCGGCGGGGGTCGTCCCTTCCTCCGCAGCAAGCTGCCCAACCTCGATTCGACCACAGTAGAGTCGATTAGAGGGGGAAATCGGCGGCGATGATGGTTTGAAGGCGATGATAGCGGCGATGGATCAATGCAGCAGGGGACCGAGTGCACCGGTCGATGGCGAGGGCGTCGGAGCTCCACCGATGGTGCAAATAGAGGGAGGAAGGGTAAAGGAGGATACGGAGAAGGTGGGTACGTCCTTCCCGGCGCGTCCGAGGTAGCAGAAGGGCGGTGATCGGTGGAGATTGTTCGCTGCAGCAGGGGGTAGCGGGCGCTGCCGGCTGTGGGTGCTCCTACGCACTACTGGCGGAGAGGCGAGGCAGTTGGTGGGTGGAGGAAGGTTGTGGCCGAGCCGTGGGGGTGTGTTTCTGGCAAAGCTGTGGCAGAGGTCGGGCGGCGTTGAGCGTGAACGGCGGTGGCATTTGTTGCAGAGGTATCGAGCGGAGGGAAAGACTCAGACCGCACGTGCGGCGCGAATTCGGCGGTCCAATTCAGGCCAGTTCAAACCGGTCCGGTTCAGGACCGGTTCGGTTGCAGTTTTTGCTGGTTCCTGTGGTTTTATGACCGGATCGAATGGGTTTAACGTGGCTAGAGCTTGATTAGAAAATTGATTGCTATATTATTACTTGACAAATCACGGCCAAGCTATGACTTGTGTTGGAGTAAGAAGGAGTTGTTGTGATTGATTGTTTGCTTAGTTGCTTTTAAGAATTATAACTAAGCTGTGAATTCTTATTTAATACTGCTTTGAGACTCATGTGAGGGTTTATGATTTCAAATTTATTTTGGCCTACTACAGATGCTGACAAGTTATATATCTGCTTGGTTGTATATTTGATTAGCATGTAAATTATTAAAAGTTATATCATGTTAGTTCATGTATGATGTCATTATATGTATGCTCTTGATATGAGTTGAAAGTTATACTATGTTGGTATATGTATAATGCTGTTATATGCATGTTCCTAATGTTTATACTCATGTTATATTGTTATTGATATGTTTATGTTACTAGAGATGTAGAGACACTTAGTAAGAATATGGAACATGTCGACATGAGATAAAAACTTGATACCCTTTAGATTCATGTTATGATAATACCTAAAATGATCTAAATTGATATATAACTAAGAACTTTGGACATCTTAAGGTTATGATAACCTAGGAGAGGATGTTGGGTTCTTAGAATGGGGTGTACCAAGCCATGTGCTAGTAATGGTAGAGGTGCAAGTTCCGTTGACTTAGTCACTACTACTTTCGTGTAGCCGGAATCTCACTTCGGTGCAGACCTCAACTTGTTTGTGTTACACTAGGGTAGATGGTGTGCTAGGAACAGTACCGTTCATTGTGCTACCCAAGCTAAGGAACATGATGACTCTAGAATACTCAACGATGTGGGTCCCTGAGCAGTCCAGGTTCATTGGTAGCATACCCGGTGGATCTCAGCTTACCAGGCTGGAGATGGATGTGGTTGACTATTTGTATGGTGATCCTGCCATGAGGCAGAATTACAGCGCTGTATGGTACCTGTATTGCATAGAAAGAGTACCGTGGTCACCAGCTTCTTCAGTCAACGTCAGTGTACAGGCATATAGGACAGAGATATAGAGTTGACACTGACGAGTTCAGGAAAAATCTCTGACGAGGGGTTTACCTTGAACATAGGATGACTGCCTTAGGAATAGTACTATACAACTTGTGATATATTGGTTAATATGATATCTTACTTTTGAATTTAAGTTACTGTTATACAGTTTTATACCATGTTTACATGCTTTGTTTAAATAGTATGACGACTACATTGATATGTTAAATTTTATTATATATTATGCCTTACTGATTTAAATGTGTGATTTGGTAATATATTTACTTGTTGGATTGTACAATACCTTATGCCCATTTTTAGGGTGCTCTCGTTGTAGCCTTACTAAGTTTCGCGACTCAGATGTGCACATTTTTCCTCTGTTGCGTAGGTTGCAGGTTAGACATTGATACGAGGAGCGAGGGAGAACCAAGTTATGGTAAAATAGAATTTACTTTAGAAATCTAGATAGAGATTTCATTTTTATAGGATTGATGTAAAATGTACATTGTCTATGTTTCCACTGTGTTTAATAAAAAGAATTTATTTTGCTTTGTGATACATCTAGCATTGTATAAGTTGTGGTGGAGAAGTACAGTTTATACAGTGGTTGCCGCTCTGTTATGTCAGTTTCAAATGCTTCCTCTCCAAAATTCAAACTTCTCATATCATCATCTAGCCATGATAATGAGTCGTGCTCGGGCCAATAAGGCCACGGTACTGTAGCGTGTCATGCTCAGGCCGACACACTACAATTTCGAGCCGTGCTTGGCACGGCTCGGTGGAAAGAATGCTCCACCCGGCACGGCCTGCGGCCCGGAGATAAATCGTGTCGGGCCGTGCTTTCACCGTGAAAATTAATACTTTAACAATTCCACTATTTAATATTTTTAAAAAATTATATATTTAATATATATATACTATTCTTGCTGTGCCGTGCCGGCCCGTGGGTCTCAGCCTTGAGGCCCGGCACAACACGACACTAAGTGTGGATCGTGCCGGACACGGCCCGCTTTCAGGTCGGGTCGAGCTCGGGCCGATAAGCATGCCTATCACGATCTGCATGACGATGGGTGGAGGGAAGATTCTTATTTTCCAGGTTCGATTGTGGTTTTATTGTGATCAATTTCCATCTCTTCTTGATGTCGCTCTAAAATTTTTCCTCTGCTCAATTCTTCATGATTTTTGTGAGCATTTTCCATCTCTTCCAATTGTTATTCTAGAACCTTCCATTTCCTTTAACTCTTCTTCTTCCAATTGTTGTGCGTTGGCAGAAGATTGTTTTTCATATCCTGCACAAAATTGCAAGAGGACATCAGAAGATGGTAAAATAAATAACTAAAAGATAAGTACCCTTTCCATTTGCATCGGAGTCAGAACATAAATCTCACTGTTAAAGAAGAGGCTGAAAACAAAAATTAAACAAAAACGTTACTTTGCAATTTGCATCTAGCTATTTGATGCAGAACAAGGAGAGAGAAGGGGAGAGAAATAGAGAGCTGAGTACACGGAAGAGACAGAAGATGGAGACTGAAGAATAGATCCAATTTTCACTTCCAAATGACCATAAGGCCTGCACATTTAGAAGACTTAAATCTGCATGCTTTAAAGGACAAGAAACACGAGTAATGAAAAATAATTAAAAGGAAAAACTGAGGGAAAGAATCCCACTACTTTGACAACTGCATCAATTAGTAGAAATAATTTAAATAGCTATATATCTAGCCAGTCTTCATTTTTCATCTTCTCCTTCTTCTTTAGGACATTGACCAACACTGTGAAATTAGCCTTCTCTTTGAGGAGATGCCGCGAGACATTTTTCTCAAACCTTGAGAACAAGTCGTCAAGTGTGTCTTCTCCGAATTGATGTGCAATGAGCGGCTCTATCGCTGCCCTAAGGCTGTCCACCACCTTCTTTGCGTTCTGCGGATTGTTAGATTTAACCTCCTCCTCTGCATAGTCTTCGTCGTCGTCGTCGTCGACGTAGGAGGGGTCCCAACTGGACTCGAAAACATGCGATTCCTGCAGATCGAACAAGCCCTGGCTGCTTATGATCGATGCCAGCTCCTCCATCGAGGGCCCATATAAGGGCACATGGAAGGAGTTCACCTTGTCTTCTGATATCACCCCCTGATTATGTAATATATACTGTAAGAGTACATCCGTCACCAGGGAGGCCTGCGCAACTGGCTACTGATCTATTGCTAGTTTATAGTGCGATCGATTAATTTACCTCGGAGACCATGGAACTAAGAGCCTCGCCTAGTAGTTGAAACAGTGAGCTGCCATCGCCATGGCTGATGTGCCGGTTCTCCTTTCTACCTGGAAAAGTGAGCACCATCCGCCCTCCGGCGGTCAGTTCCTGGTAACGCGACTTGAGGAAGGTTGAGAAGTCTCTTTGGAATTGCGCTCGATATGCTTTCTCCACCCCGGGAGGGCTGGTCGTCGTGAAGTAGATGTTTTTCTCGTTCAAGTGCTCGATTCCTTGCGGAACCTAATCATCAGTAAACATCGAATCTAAAGTTGACAGTCTGTCTGACCTCTCTGATTAGCTAAAAAGCAGTAGTTGCTTATCCACGTGAGTTTATATATACATGATCTTCTACATTAACCTATACATATGCTGTATGTGATCTGCATGCATGAAGAATGGATTAATCGACCAGATAGAAAACCTGAGAGAGCCAGTGGAGGGAGTAGGAGGAGTGGAAGAAGTGAACGCTTCTGCTTGGGAAAAGCCTCCCGTAGAAGGAGCCAGGAACTCCCACAATATAGTGCGGAATGAGGACGCCACCAACGTCTTCCCTCTTGACCTCTTCCTCCACCTTCTTCTCAAACCTCCCTAGTGACCGAAAGATGGTATTGAAGTCATTCCCGGGGAGGTCATTCAGGAAGAACTGGACCTCCGGTTGTTGTTTTCGCTCCGGTCGTCTGCTTAGCTCGCCGACGATGCGGAGCAGCTGGGAGACGACTAGAAGAGTGTTGGGACCTGAGGAACAACCAAGGTCCGCCACCACCAGCCTCTGCGGCAGCTCTTCCCTGTAGATTTCTTCCATTGCATTCCTCAGAACCGTCTTCGTTTTCAAGATGGCCTTCTCCTAATCATGCATGATTACCATTTTATCTATTCGCAAAGTATATAAGAGGAGAAATTAATTAAGTGAGTAGTTGATTGAAATTACTTGAAGCCTGGAATTGGCAGCGTAGCTGGTTGCTCCTTCTCCTCCTACCATGTGAAGAGTTTCCCCTTCCTTCAACTCCATCTTTCTTTTCTTCCCTTTCTTTTTCAAAACTAGAGTGCTACGAAGCATTGGGGGGTCGATATTTAAAGGCAGAGGCCCAGAGAAGAGAGCGTGGAGGAGAACAAATATAGTTCATATATTTGTTCACTGCTCTGCCTGCTGCTTCCCACGTCTCCATCAGGATGACACCGAGTCATCCTGATGATGCAACACCGAGTCGAACTACTACTGTGTTTTTAAATTGGATCAGTAGCTTTTACCTTTATTAAATCGAAAAAAAAAACTTGAGGAAGACGCAGTTTGCCCACGAATTTGAAATGACGAGGCCAGGAAGATGATGCAGAATCGAGTCGAACTACTCCCGTGTTTTTAAATTGGATCAGTAGTTTTTACCTTAATTAAATCCAAAAAAAAAAACAAAAAAAAAGACTTGAGATCCGTGCCCAGATTACATTTAAGCGTACGACATGTTGATGCTACTACTAATCCCGATGGAGCTACTCCGATGGTAACCTGATGTTCTTTTTTTTTTATTTCTCGAGCGCTCACACCATCAGCAGTAAAATATGTAAGCTATTGCCAGTTCAAACCTATATTTAACATGCCTTTTTGAATAATTAATTAGGTTATTATATAGCTTACACGCACAAAAAATGATGTAAGGGTGGAAGCCAAAAATTATAATAAAAATAAGAACTACCTTACTCGAGCAGCAATGGCAAAATCTCGGTGTTACGGAGGACAGATTTTACTTCTTTCACGAGGACACAAACCTCCGAAACCTAACCATTTCCTGAGGACTCAAGTCACGAGGATCTGATTGTTTCCGGTTAGGCTGCTAAGTGCTAAGCCAATGATGCAAGTTTCTTTCCAAGGCGTTTTGCTGAACGGAGAGACTCAAGAGCCTCGGCCTGCTTCCCTTCACGCTTGAAGTGAAGTGCTCGGAGCTTCTCAGCCTTGATCTGTTCTTCCAAATCTGCTTTCTCTGTCGGATGATTTTGCCTCCTGCCACAAATTGGTGGGGATTCTGCTTGCTTTGGTGGCTGTTTGGTGGCAGGATCATCATCCAATCCAATAGCTCTAAGGGCAGACAAAAGTTGAGGATGGAGAAGATCCTCGACGGCTCCATCATCACTTGGTCGTATTCTTCCGATTGCATCTCTAAGGACTTCGCTAGATCTAGTTCCGCATCTGCTTCGTCAATCTTTCCTGCTCTGCGTAACTTCAGTGCATTACGCTTGTGAGATAGGGACTCCTGCTGAATCTTAAAACGATCACGGCCCGGACATTGGTTTCTCAGATGGGCTTTTATTCTCCTTCTTGATGGGTGTATTGTCAAAAGTGGATGTTGAAGCGACTTCCTTATCCACGATATCCTGCTGACCAGCTTCCAGATTCTTCTCCAGAAGTTCTGCCTGCCTCAATTCCTCTCTGCCTCCGTGTTTCCTTGAAGTCTTAATGCCAGAGCTTTCCACTTTATGGGTAATAATTCTTTCTGCATGTCAGCCTTACTTCTCCTTTCCTTTCTCCTGACGTAATAGGAGGGATGCTATCATGCTTGGAGGTTGCATTCATCGTGCTTACAGATTTAACACAGTCATTCTCATTCCTCCCCAAGTTCTCCAAAATTGATAATAATGCAGGATCCTGCATATCTTGCTCTGTTACGTCAGTTTCAAATGCTTCCTCTCCAAAATCCGAACTTCTCATATCACCATCTGCATGCCGACGGGTGGAGGCAAGATTCTTCTTTTTCCACGTTCGGTGTGGTTTTATTGTGATCAATTTCCATCTCTTCTTGATGTCGCTCAAAATTTTTTCCTCTGCTCAATGCTTCATGATTTTTGGGAGAATTTTCCATCTCTTCCAATTGTTGTTCTAGAACCTATCATTTCTTTTAACCCTTCTTCTTCCAATTGTTGTGCGTTGGCTGAAGATTGTTTTTTCATATCCTGCACAAAATTGAAAGAGGACATCAGAAGATGGTAAAATAAATAACTAAAAGATAAGTACCCTTTCCATTTACATCAGAGTCAGAACATAAATCTCACTGTCAAGGAAGAAGCTGAAAACAAAAATTAAAAAAAAACGTTACTTTGCAATTTGCATCTATCCATTTGATGCAGAAAAAGGAGAGAGAAGGGGAGAGAAATAGAGAGCTGAGTACACGGAAGAAACACAAGATGGAGACTGAAGGATAGATCCAAGTTTCACTTCCAAAAGGCCATAGGGCCTGCACATTTAAAAGACTTCATGCTGCATGCCTTAGAGGACATGAAACACGAGTAATGAAAAATAATTAAAAGGAAAAACTGAGCGAAAGAATCCCACAACTTTGACAACTGAACACGGCCCCTAAAAGAAGTATTTTACACGATGCTTCTTACTATATCACCGTTTCAGCAAAAACAAATCTTCTTGCATGCACCATTCACATGGGTAGAGTAGAACAACTCCCCATACATATATATATATTTTATGGATTATATATATATATATATATATATAAATATCTTTATATTTTAGTCACTTGGATTATATATATATATATTAAAATCAGGCGTCCCACTCAGCCTCTGAAACACTTCAATTGGATAATGCTGAGATAAAGAATTGAGTGAGATCGAACGTGTTTCATGCACAATAATATTAAAAACTTAAAGAGATATTTATTAACGCCGCCTTTTTTTAAAAGGAAAATAACGCATAAAAAAGTCACATGGTTGGATACCTTCTTCGCTGTAATCGAATAAACTATTACTCTCATCATTCAGCTTTGAGCTGTCTTCTTCTTCTTCTTCTTCTTCTTCAGTGCAAGAACTACGTTGCTTACAGGTTTCACCTTTTGGGGGAGGCTCAAAAAATTCTTAGTAAACCTTGAGAATAAATCATCAAGTATGGCATCTCCAAAATGATGCGCAGTCAACGGTTCGATCACCGCTCTCAACCTCTTCCCAACAGCCTTCGCCTCTTTTAAACTCTTTGATGCAGATTCGTAGTCATCTCCAGCGTAATCGAAGGTATTGTAGAACTCGAGCAACTGTGCGTGCTCCACATCAAACAAACCTACCCTTTGAATCACCGACTTCACTTCGTCCATTGAAGCCGCATAAATTGGCAGATTGAAGGAGGCCACTTTGTGTTCCTCTACGATTCCCTACATCCATTGATAGTTGATTAAACTAGTTATTTTTCTACACTGTCTGAGATGTTAATCTGAATTGTCATTAAGTAAGTATTCACATACCTCTGAGGCCATTGAATTAAGGGCGTCCGCAAATAGTGCCCAAACATTGCTGCATCGGCCATCGGCTGGGTCTTCTTCATTTCTTCCCATGAATGCTAGCACCATTCCTCCTCCATCAACTAGTTCTTCGTAGCGTGACTTGAGAAAAGTAGAAAAATCTTTTATGAATTGTTCCCGATATGCTTCTACTGCTTGGGGCGGGCTCGTCTTTGCGATGTAGATGTTCCCCTTGTTCAGTACCGGAAGACCCTCTTCATTCTCAAGCCCTTGAGGGAACTAATTAATTGATCGATTAGTTACGATGTAAAAAAAGCATAGGGCCTATGAAGAAAGCTTTAATCTATATATACGTTTGGTGTTGGTGAGGAGTTCACTAACCTGGGAGAGCCACATGAGACTGTAAGAAGAGCGGAAGAAATGAACACTCTCGCACGGGAAGAGCCGGCCGTAGAAGGATCCGCCGACTCCCGCTTTATAGTAGGGAACAAGCAGATCCCCCTTCTCCACCTCCATCTTCTTCTCAAATGTTTTCAAAGACCGGAAGATGCTATTGAAGTCATTCATTGGGAGGTCGTTCAGGAAGAACTGGATCTCCGGCACCGGCTGTAAGAAAACAAACAGATAGCCAATGCAGAAACGAGAGCAATTACTGAAAAGAGAATTGTGTTTTCATATCAGTAAAAACATACCAGTTTACAACGCTCTGTTTACATTGGTTATAAAGAACCAAATTGTTCAGAAACCAAACTGTAACATAACTGCTATTTGGAATAATAAACTATATGTATAACATTATATGTATAAAATTACACGTATGCAGAAGAATAAGCTTAAGGTTGTCTCCAACAATCTCCCTTCTAAGCTTATTCATTTGAGCTCTTGTAATCCCAGCAAAGCCCGGAATTCAATAAACTTCTGTTTTCCTAAGGCCTTGGTGAAAATATCTGCACGTTGCTCATTGGTACAAACGTGAAGAACTCCAACTTGATTCTTCTCCACGCATTCACGCACAAAATGATACCTAGTATCAATGTGCTTAGACCTGTTATGATAGACAGGATTCTTGCACAGTGCAATGGCCGACATATTGTCAACCATAATAGGAACCTTTTCGACCGACTCTCCAAGCAAAGAACTTAATAATCGAGCCAACCAAATTCCATGACAGGCTGCACCCGTCAGCGCAATGTACTCAGCTTCACAAGAGCTGAGCGCCACTATCTTCTGCTTTGATGAATTCCATCTTATCGGACTGTCACCAAAGAAAAATAAGAATCCACTGGTATTTTTCCTATCATCACTACAACCTGCATGGTCACTATCACTAAAACCAGATAAACCAACTCTTGTTTGCCTTCCTTTGTGATAGATCAATCCATAATTCACAGTACCCCTCAGATACCGAAGTATCCTTTTTGCAACATTAAGGTGTTCCACATTTGGGGACTCCATATATCTTCTAAGAAAGCTAACCGAGTATAAGATATCAGGTCGAGTATGGGTCAAGTACCGCAAGCTCCCAATTAGTCTTTTGAATGTGATACATAAACCTCCTCTTCAAGTGTGCCATTTAAAAAGGCCAACTTAACATCCATTTGGTGTACCTCTCACCTCCTGTGAGCAGCTATGGCTATAACCAAACGGATTGAATCAATTCTAGCTACGGGAGCATAGACTTCCTCATAGTGTATTCCTTCTTGTTGCACATACCCTTTAGCAACAAGCCTAGCTTTGTATTTTACTGCTTTTCCATGAGTGTCCCTTTTTATTTTAAACACCCACTTCAAGCCGATTGGTTTGTGTCCTAATGGAAGATTAGAAAGATCCTATGTTTGATTCTTTATGATTTGTCCATATTCATCTTCCATAGCTTTCCTCCAAACTTCCATAGTCACAGCCTCTTTGTAACTAGTTGGTTCAGAATCAACAGCCTGAGACAACAGTATAAGATCAATTAGCATGTGCAACTGTTCAGTAGGAACACAAACCTCTTTTGTTGCTTTGTAAATACTAGCCAATGAACGTATTTTCCTGGGTACTTCTCCGGATTCATCAATATTGTCACCACCATAACTGAGTTGATGTGGAGATTCAAGATGGAAGGGTATTGGTGGTTCTGCTCTAAAATCAACAGACTGACCCTGTGCACTTCTATCAGCTAGTGTGCCACTTAGAGTATCAGTCAAAGGAACTACTGGTTGTGTTGATGAATCTGGCATTCTACCGTGCATTTGGTGATCCGGAGTAGTACTACATTGTGCATTCACACTATTGGTGCTGGAACACAGTTCTGAATTCATGGTATCAGAATTAACCTGAAAGTGCTGCTGAAAACTATTAGTATCACAGATAGTATCAGCATCCAAATCCCTGTTATCGTGCCATTTTAGCTTTGCATCTTCATCAAAGACACAATCCCTACTAACTACAATGGAATTTGTCTTTGGATCAAAAAACTGATAGGCCTTGGACCCAGATTCATAACCTACAAACATCACCTCTTTACCCCTATCTGCAAGTTTATTCAGACTGGTACCAAGTACTTTCACAAATGCTCGACACCCAAAAACCTTTAAATGAGAAATATTTGAAATTCGACCCTTCCAGACTTCATATGGTGTTTTGTTTTGCAAACTCTTTGATAAGGATCTGTTAAGTATATAGACAGAAGTATTCATTACTTCCCCCCAAAAAACCAATTGCATATCAATGGTTTTCAAGAGAGATCGAGTCATGGACATTACTGTCCTATTTCTCCTCTCAACAACACCATTTTGTTGTGGAGAGTAGAGAGCAGTCAGAAACCTTCTGATACCATGTTCCTGACAAAATATTTTAAAATCATTGGAGTTGAACTCACCTCCCCTATCGGTCCTGAGAGCTTTGACAACTTTGCCACTTTTAGATTCAGATAAAATCTTAAACTTCTTGAATACTTCTAAAGCTCCAGATTTCTGTTTAAGCATAAACACCCACATGTACCTGGAGAAATCATCTACAAGCAGAAAGAAATAATTACTCCCTCCCAATGAGGAGGGAACTATGGGACCACACAGATCACCATGAATGAGTTCTAGAACATTTTTAGCTCGAAATATTGTTGAATCAGGAAATGTAGACCTGATCAATTTTGTGGTAACGCATTGTTCACAAGCTCCCTTTGTATATGAGATATTTGGAAGTCCCTTGACCAGAGATCGATCTGACATAAGTTTCAAAGCCTGATAGTTCACATGACCATATCTATGATGCCAAACCTTACTGTTATCTTCAGAACTGGTTATTAAACAATGGTCAGCAATACTAATTCTTAACTGATACAACCTATTAGGTGACCTTTTTACTTCTAATAGGCTTCTTCCCATGTTATCAGTAATGCTCAAAATTCCATGTTTAATAACTATGGAATAGTCTAATTCATCAAGTTGTCCTAGACTCAAAATATTTGATTGCAAAGAAGGTATAAAGAACACATTTGAAAGAAGACGTGTGTTACCTTCACCAATCGGGAAATAGATAGAACCTTTCCCTCTAGATTCAGCCAATGTGCCATCACCATATCGGACTTTCCCAATTGTTGACTCGTCTAGAGTATGAAAGTACTCTTTTTTCCCTGTCATATGACTGGTAGCTCCGGAGTCCAAATACCACACATCAAACTCACTTGAATCTGCATTGATGCTCTGTAAAAGTACATCTGCATTAGACTGTTCTTCTTCAACAACCATTAATACTGAATGTTGAGGTGAAAGTTCTTGTTGAACTCTGTCATTGGTTTGTTCGGCAAGAAATATCACGTCTTCCTTTTTGCATTCAGATGCATAGTATCCATAATTTTTACAATTAAAACACTTAACACTTGACTTATCTTTCTTGAGTTTAATCTGATTTGATGAGCCACTGCTGCTAGCTTCTCTAGTAACTCATCGATCAACGAAACCCTTGCCTCGACCACAAAGTCTCCCTCTATAATTATTGTTATATCCGCGTCCTCGACCACGGACGATTCCGGAGTTGCTTCTTCCTCTCGGTTCCCATTCAGACTGAGTTAATAACACCTGGTTTTCAGAAGTTTGCATTCTAGACTTTAGTCTAACTTCAAAAGTTTTGAGGGCACTTACAACATAGTCAACAGTCATCGCTGAGGTATCCTGAAATTGCTCCAGGGGTATCCTGAAATTGCTCCAGGTTACATGCCACCGGATCAAATTTCGATGGTACTGAATGAAGTATCTTCTCTACTACACGTTCTTCTTTCACCCTTTGTCTGATGTTCCTCATTGTTGTCACAATTAAAGAGAGACGATTTATGAAACCATTGATTGAATCAGTATCAGTCATATGACAATTTTCGAACTCACCACGGAGTTGGCTCATTCTGGCCTTCTGAAACTTTTCGTTTCCCCAATGGATACTTTTAAGTGCGTCCCACGTCTCCTTCGCTGATCCCTTATCAGCAACCAGTATCAATAGTTCATCACTCGGGGCTTGATGAAGAAATGATACGGCTATGTCATCCAGGCGCTTATCAACAGCGTGATCATCTCTATGCACTGCCTCAATCGTCTCCCAGACTCCCTACGCTTTCAAGAACGAGCGAACTCGAATTGCCCACATGGCAAAGTTTCCGCCTTTCTGAAGCATCGGACAATGACCAAGGGTGCCTCCTCCACCACTAGGAGAGGCCCTGGAACCAGCAGAGCCCCCCGGCTCATCCCTGGTTCATTTCCACTTGCTGGTGTTGACATTAGCACCTTCTTCCTGGACGACATGGTCTCCTCTCTCCCGACACAACACAGAGAGACGATGCACAGAACAATGAAAGGGAGAACAAATCATTGATAGGTATATATATTTTTTTTCTTTTAACTTGGAATGCTCTGATACCAAATGTAAGAAAACAAACAGATAGCCAATGCAGAAACGAGAGCAATTACTGAAAAGAGAATTGTGTTTTTATATTAGTAAAAACATACCAGTTTACAACGCTCTGTTTACATTGGTTATAAAGAACCAAATTATTCAGAAACCAAACTGTAACATAACTGCTATTTGGAATAATAAACTATATGTATAACATTATATGTATAAAATTACACGTATGCAGAAGAACAAGCTTAAGGTTGTCTCCAACACCGGCTTCTGCACTAGCCGATTGCATAACTCGCCGATGACATCGAGCACGTACGAGACAACCAGGAAGGTATTTGGTCCGTAGGAGCAACCGAGGTCGACGAAGATGGACTTCTTGGGGAGTAACGTCCTGTATATGTCTCCCACTGCCTTCTCCAGTACGGGCTTTGTCAAAACTATCACCTTTTCCTGGTGAAGAATACATTAATTTCTTTCCAATTGATACACAAACCGATAAAAGTTAAATATTTGGATTATATGAAGAGTGCAACAGACTTGGAGCTTGGAATTGGAGCCGTAGTTGGTCTCTCCATCCCCTCCAACCGTGCAGAGGACTTCCTCTGACTCCATGGACATCTCTCTCTCTCTCTCTCTCTCTCTCTGTGTTCCTTCGCCGGAGGAGGAAGACGCTCATTGCCCAAAGAACTTGAAATGACGAGGCCAGGAAGATGATGGAACACCGAGTAGAAGTAATACCGTGTTTTTAAATTAAATCCAAGAAAAAAGGAAGAAACTTGAGATCTGTGGCCAGATTACATTTCAGCGTATCACATGTGGATGTTACTGCTAAGCCCGATGGAGCCACTGTGTAAATGTTCATCTTTTTTTTATTGCTCGACGGCTCACACTTTCAGCAGTAAAATATGTAAGCGATTGTCAGTTCAAACATATATTTAACATGCTTTTTTGAATAATTAATTAGGTTACGATATGATAATTAATGTGGTATTCTTAATTGTAAGTATAGCTTACACAAAAAAAATGATGATAAGGGTCGAAGCCAAAAATTATGATAAAAATAAGAACTACCTTACTGCAGCAGCAAAAGCTGTGGCATAACTACATTGCCAAGATGTTTTTACATTGGCTGAAGATTGTTTTTCATATAAAATCCTGCGCAAAATTGCAAGAGGACATCAGAAGATGGTAAAAGAAATAACTAAAAAATAAGTGCCCTTCCTTTTAATACAAAAAAATAAAAAGATACAAGCAGGGCCTACATCAGAGTCAGAACATAAATCTCACTGTTAAAGAAGAAGCTGAAAACAAAAACGTTACTTTGCAATTTACATCTATCTATTTGATGCAGAACAAGGAGAGAGAACAGGAGAGAAATAGAGAGCTGAGTACACGGAAGAAACAAAAGATGGAGAATGGAGAATAGAACCAATTTTCACTTTTAAAGGACCATAAGGCCTGCACATTTAGAAGACTTCAGGCTGCATGCCTCAAAGGACAAGAAATAATAGTAAGGAAAAATGAACACGGCCGGCAAAAGAAGTATTTTACAGAATGCTTCTTACTATATCACCGTTTCAGCAAAAACAAATATTCTTTCATGCACCATTCACATGGATTAGAGTAGAACAACTCCCCATACAAAGACATTAATAGCTTCCACCTTCTTCTCAAATGTTTTCAAAGGCCGGAAGATGCTATTTAAGTCATTCGTTGGGAGATCATTCACGAAGAACGTGAACGTGGCTCAAAATCAAGAAGAAGAAATAAGAGATTACTGCCTCCTCTACTGAGTTAATTGCATGCTTCTTAAATATGCTGTGAGCTAATTAGTTTAAAGTCAGTTGTATAGTTGTATGAATTGTATAAACGAAGACACAGAGAGAGTTTGGGAGTTGGTTTGGTACAATGTACATCCTCACGCCTAAAACATTCTAACAAGTGTAATCAGTAATGTTCAGTTATTAATGGTTAGTCGAGCCAGCAGCTCTGTTCTTTAACTCTTCCAACTTTTCAGCTGCTGGAATCGCCTTTGCAAATTCTATGTTCGACAAAGGCAAGCAGAGGACACCACTTGTTGTTATATTCTCTTACATGCATGGGTGTCCGGTTGCCATATTTAATTGGCTCAAATTGGTGTCTCTTAATTCCTGCTTAAAGGCATCTTCCCTATCCTTTTTCTTTTATTAATTATTTTCCTCACTCACTCCCTCTCTAACGGCGAAATCCTGTAGACGTTTTCCTTGTATTGTTTTCGCCAAAAAGAAAGGAAAGCTTGCGAAAAAGTTATAGAAGGCACGCAATAGGATCATCAATTTTCTCAATCAACTGATAAAAATATCCATATATGGCAATTAGATTTCTTCAGGATACAGGACAGAGAGAAGAATATACGAGTTGTGCACACCATACATATATGTATGTATATATATCGTAGACAAATTTGAAATAGCTATATATCTGGCCAGTTATTCATTTTTCAGGCCACTATCTTCTTCTTCAGGACAATGACTAAGACTGTGAACTTAGCCTTCCCTTTGAGCAGATGCCGCGAGACATTTTTCTCATACCTTGAGAACAGGTCATCAAGTATGTCTTCTCCGAATTGATGTGCAATGAGCGGCTCTATCGCTGCCCTAACGGTGTCCGCCACCTTCTTTGAGTTCTGCGGATTGTTAGATCTAAGCTCCTTTGCACAGCCTTCGCCGTCGTCGTCGACGTAGGAAGGGTCCCAACTGGACTCGAAAACAAGCGATTCCTGCACATCGAACAAGCCCTGGCTGCTTATGATCGATCTCACTTCCTCCATTGAAGGTCCATATTCCGGAAAATAGAAGGAGTTCACCTTGTCTTCTGATATCATCCCCTGATCATGTAATATATACTGTAAGAGTACATCCGTCACCGGGGAGGCCTGCTCAATTGGCTACTGATCTATTGCTAGATTATAGTGTGATCATTTAATTTACCTCGGAGACCATGGAACTAAGAGCCTCGCCTAGTAGTTGATACAGAGAGCTCAAGTCACCATGGCTGATGTGCTGGTTCTCCTTTCTTCCTAGAAAAGTGAGCACCATCCGCCCTCCGGCTGTCAGTTCCTGGTAACGCGACTTGAGGAATGCCGAGAAGTCTCTTTGGAATTGCGCTCGATATGCTTTCTCCACCCCGAGAGGGCTTGACGCCGTGAAGTAGATGTTTCTCTCGTTCAAGTGCTCGATTCCTTGCGGAAACTAATCATCAGTAAACATCGAGTCGAAAGTTGAGAGTCTGTCTTAGCTAAAAAGAAGTAGTCAATTATCAACCTGAGTTATATATATACATGACCTTCTACGATTAACCTATATATATGCTGTATATGATCTGCATGCATGAAGCAATGGATTAATCGACCAGATAGAAAACCTGAGAGAGCCACTGGAGGGAGTAGGAGGAGTGGAAGAAGTGAACGCTTCTGCTTGGGAAAAGCCTCCCGTAGAAGGAGCCAGGAACTCCCACAATATAGTGCGGAATGAGGACGCCACCAACGTCGTCCCTCTTGACCTCTTTCTCCACCTTCTTCTCAAACCTCCCCAGTGATCGAAAGATGGTGTTGAAGTCATTCCCGGGGAGGTCATTCAGGAAGAACTGAACCTCCGGTTGTTGTTTCTGCTCCGGTCGTCTGCTTAGCTCGCCGACGATGCGGAGCAGCTGGGAGACGACTAGAAGAGTGTTGGGACCTGAGGAACAACCAAGGTCCGCCACCACCAGCCTCTGCGGCAGCTCTTCCCTGTAGATTTCTTCCATGGCATTCCTCAGAACCGTCTTCGTTTTCAAGATGGCCTTCTCCTAATCATGAATGATTACCATTTATTGATTCGCAAAGTATATAAGAGGAGAAATTAATGAAGCGAGCAATTGATTAAAACTACTTGAAGCCTGGAATTGGCAGCGTAGCTGGTTTCTCCTGCTCCTCCCACCATGTGAAGAGCTTCCTCTACCTTCAACTCCATCCTTCTTTTCTTCTCTTCCTTTTTCTAAGCTCGAGTGCTACAAAGCATTTTGGGGATCGATATTTATAGGCAGAGGCCCAGAGAGCGTCGAGGAGAACAAATATAGTTTATTATTACGTGGTCTCCTGTTTCACTTCTCTACTCTACCTGCTGCTTCCCACGTCTCCATCAGGATGACAGAGACATGTACGCAATCGAAAAAAACATTTTTCTCACGATTATTATTTTTATCCTGCTGAGACCACGTCAGCCATCTTTATTAAACAGCTACTTAGTTTGGCTTCACCATATTCGATGGATTAGCTTATTTACTTGTAACCACGTAGTTCTTCAATCACATTCTGGAACTATTTGAACAAAGATTTAGAATCTACACACAGGATATGTACATTATGAATGAATTTTTACATCCTCCTTCGTATTTATATACGATAAATAAGAGTTGAGTTTGACAGTAAAGATCACAAATCTCAAATCTGAACCCCCATCACGATGACGATGAAAGAAGCTGTGGGTATAATTCGTACAGTGCATTTAGAATCCTGCCTGCTTGTTTTGACTATTTCTGCTTAGTCTTAATGCTCATTGCTTCGTGTTGCACAGCACTCACGTACTACGTGTCATGCAAGGCTGTCTTATTATGGCCCACGTGTCCCGTGGTCCATGATATGTTGCCAGTGACATGCGAGCAGTAATAAATGGGCAGCCCCAACGATCAACCGCTATCCATGCATAGAGAGGAGAAGAAGAAGGAGAAAGCAAGTCAAGATGTGCAGGTGATTATATTTTTCGATGTCAAATCAAGTTTACTATTTTCCTTCTTCAGTACCTCTGATTTAATTATATATACCCTATGATTTAATTGCATGTACCCTGTGCTTTAATTGCATGTACTCACAAATGCAAGTCGTACTGGGGTCAAGCCTAGCATGCCAACAACAAGTGCCACGCACAGGTTGGCCGTGCAAAGTGTAATGTGTCCTATACCGGACATGGCGGGGTGCTGTCGTGCCAGGCTTATCTCGACACGCATTATGCTAAAGGCAGGCTGTGCCCGATCCAGCATGGGCATAATTTATTTTCATGTCTGATACTCACTTGAAGATCATTCTAATGTGTTAAGTTTTATTTAATTTCTGTGATTACTTTTAAATTTACTATCATGACTTCAGTCACTCTTGTATAATCATTCAATAATATATATATATATACATATATATATAACATTTTAATAATTTCAATAAGTAATCTTTCGCCATTCATGATAAGGTAGAGTATTATTAGATGTTTCATGCAGAGAAAATTAATTGTAGTCGTCATTGCATCGTCATTGCATGATAAGGTGTGTATGAATCAAGCCAATTTTTATTGAGTATTATTTAAGTTTCATGCTCAGAAATACTAAACTTCATCATCAGAGATAAAAATGAGAACGAGCGTAAAGCACAACTTGAACTCACATCCCCAACATCTATCTAATTAATTCATCAATGAATGGTATAAAAGAGCCAAGTTGAATAGGTAAGATCCACATATATATTTATTTTTAAAACTTGATGAGTATTAAATTTACAGTCTTCTATATAAAATCTAATTATTCACTAGTATTTTGTAATATTTTATTAATTTTTGTATATAATGTATATAAATCGTGCACAGCTGAACATACATTAGTATGTCGAGCTATGGACAGCCGACCTACTTTGTGTCTTTAGTCCCTATTTGGATTCATCTCACATCACAGTTAATAATTACAGTTAATTTCTAATCAAATCATTCTAGTATTATTAATTTTCCCACCTAATGTAAGAAGAATTTTAAACCTAGGAAGAGAGTCGAAGAGGTAGGTTTAAGTGATTCTTAAGAAATTTAAGCCAGAAGTAATTCTTATTTATCTCTTACTAAATTATTTTTTAAAAAATTAAATAAATTTTAGTGCTTATTATTTTCAGATGCTTGAATAATTAAAAATTATTTTTAATCTAAAAAATTTATCTACAAATGATCTATGTTAACAATTTTATTTTGTTTTGTTAATATATTTTAATATTCCTAGATTCCAAAAGAATCCATCAAATATTCTATTATCTTAAGTTATGCTAAGAATAAGATGTTCTAAAAATAGGTAAATCGTTCTTTTATATAAATCTTATAACATTCATGTTGAGGCAATTTGAAAGGGAAGGGAATGAAGTTATTAGCATGATTGCAATAAAAGGATTGAACTTGTACTAAAGCCTCTCCAAAACCACTCCTAAATGGTAGGGTAAATGATATTATGCTATAAAATCTACAACGTAGAACATAGATGTTTATTTGGAGAGTGCGTCACACATTTTCTTTAAAAAAAACATTCTCACCGTGCACTAATATAATTTTCCATAACTAAAAAAACAATTAATTAAGCAGATTGAATTAAAAAAAGAACTAATATAATTTTAGTTACTGTATTAGGAGAGTGTTTACGCAAAGGTTTGATCATTCAGATTTTTTTAGAAAAAATTAAACTTGAAGTATATAATTAGTTAAGTTAGTTTGGCAATGCTCAGCTCAAGATCAACAAACCGAGTAATCCATTTAAGATTCGTGCCAAATGTGTTACACGCGTGATATATATATATATATCATCCGCAGGCTGTGTAATGGTAATTAAGTAAAGAAAAATGGGGGAACGAACTTTATCAGTTGATGGCCGGCCATTCTCTCCGGATGTCGAAGGTGTAGTTGATCTCCAAGTAGCACTTGCCATCGTCGTCCACGAACTGATCCACGACTCAGATCAAATCAAATCGAACAGATTAAGAAATCTTGGGAGGTATATTTAAATAGTATTCAGTTACCTTTGTTCTTGCAGAATATGATCCCCTTGCAAAGAGGCCAGATGGGGTTGTCTCTTCTGGTGTTTCATATGTGTAGGTCTCAAGCTGTGGGCTGAAGGTTCCAAGCATTTCTTTGCTCCTCTCCACTGAATCATGTAATAACAATAAGCATGATCAATGCCTAATTGTTAAATTAAAAAGAAGTAGAACTGCTGAGGATGAAGACTGGAATCAAGAACTCACCCCTGACGCCGGTCTTCCAAACTGTGTTGGTGTACCTCAAGCCGGAGACGATGTTGTTGCTGACAGAGAAGGTGAACTTGAGCCGGTAGTGGCTGCCTTCCTTGAGAGTAAACCACGCCCCCTTGGAGTTGGGAACCGCAGGCAGTGGCAGCACCACGTCAGGCCTCCCAGGAGAAATGATTGCCAGGCTCAGAATCTTCACCTCCGGCTCCAGGTTTTCTTCATCGTCAGCAACATCGATCAGATTAAATCCGTCTTCAAGATGGGAGTTGCACGACACAATGGAAGGAGCGAAACCTTTTACCTCCCACGGAGCTCAAATCCACGCTTCCCAGCAGCTGTTCCTTCCACCTCCTCAGGCTGTCATCATCCTGTTTTGGAGAACCAAGAACATCAATTGATCCTCAAAGCTCTGAGAGAAGCAGAACAATTGGCACGCAAGCAAGCAAATCAATTGACCTTGTCCTTTTCGATCTCGGTCTTGAGGCTGACGCGAGGCCCCAGCTCGATCCCCTTTGCGCCATTGCCGTCCTCGTCCTCGTCCTCCTCCTCCTCCTCCTCCTCCTCCTTCTCCTCCTCGGTCGCGCAGAGCGACGCCTCCTCCTCTCCGCCGCCTTCGCCCGCTCCCCCTTTCTTCTCGTCCTCGACCACCTTCGCCATCGAGCCCGCCGGCTCTTTCTCGGCGCTCTCCCTGCCGTCCTCCAAGCCCATGATCTTGGAGCCCGGGAGCACCTCAATGGCCATCGACATGGCACCCCCAGTTCATGAACAGCACAGCCTGGTCGATCGATTGAACGAATAGAAGAAAAGAAAAAGGAACAGAAAACCCAACCACTGGCCGAATGCGAAGAGGGATGGGAGCACAGAACAAGCTGGCAAACGAAGAGGGAGGAGGCGAAGAGAAACTGAAGCGACGATGGAAAGCGCAAGGATTTATTTAAAGAGAGAAGGAGAGGGAGTTGGAGAGAACGTGAAGGCCACCTCCAACGCGAGGTGTGAATATTAATTCCCAGTAATCTTTCGACATGAAGCGTCACATAAGAAGAGGAAGAGGAGGAGGAGGAGGAGGAGGAGGTTGGTTGTAAGTATAAAGAAAAGATATGAGGATTTGAACCTGCAAATGAAAAGGAGATGGAGAGATTGTTGCTGTGGCTGTGGAATCCAATCTTGTGAAAGAAATTTATAAAGAGTTTACTGTGTGTGGGGATCCCTGATCATGTGTAGCTAAACAACTTTTCATCTGCAAAGGATAACTCTGCACTCTGCTGCTGCTGCTGTTGCTGCGGCCTCACAGACATAGCAATAGCACAATTTGTATGTCCCACATGACCAAAATTTCACTTGTTTTAACTAAACAATGTATCAAAGTAGGTCAATTCTGTTATATATTAATCTACATTAATTTTAGAGTATATTTCTTTTAAATAAAATAGTGATCAGAAATAAAATTGAATGAAAGATGAGTACTCTAAAAATAATTTTATATATTTGGTAAGATATATTTTTAATCTTTTTATTCTCAAGATACATAATAGCTAATTGTAACAATATCCTCTTAGTTTGTAGTAATTATAAAAGATCTTAGTTTAAAAATAGTAGGTTTTAGGATTACGGAATTTACATTTTATAATTTAAAAATTGATAAAATATCATTCAGTTAAAAATATAATTATACTATTTTTAAAGAGGATGTTTCTATAAGAATCAGTGGTTTTGTAATTATCCTGGAGCTATTTCTATAATTAAATCCTGATGAGGGCAGATAGGTCACTCTGACAACATCAAAAAAACAAAAGATTGATGAGGGCATGAGTTGGGAGAGGGAATGATTAATGTGCCCTCTGACAAATCAGAACAACTCACACAATCCTCGTGAAGAAGAAAACAATGGGGACGATGAGGGTCGGTTGTGGATCTCAAACCTATTTGTTGCAGGCACAAGGAAGGGATTTAAGGACGTCATGTGACTGCACAACACGCCAACTCTTTCAATCACTTCCGAAGTATTGCAGGCTTTCAGCCAAAATAATATCACGTGTATGCATACACTCTACCTCTACCTAATTATTGATCTGCTTTAGACCTTTCACCACTAGAAGGAAGGATCAAAAGATGCTGCTGAGTGTACATTGTTGTCTCATATTTATCCAGTCAGTCCTAATGATAAGTCTCTACTCTTTTAAAACCCTAGAAAAGATGTTTTTGTGTTGTAATTTTCAACACTAGACAAGTAGATATATGGGGGGTGCCTATCTACAGGAAGACTCGCATGCCTGGGTAAAAGCTTAATATTATACTGGCAGGTGATCATAGAAAAATGACTGATCTCAAGCATTTATGAGGCTGAGCATTGTGAAACATGGAAGAGCTGATTTTAAAATCTGTTTTAGATAGATAGATAGATAAATACAGAGATAACGTATCTACCGATATACATTTAGGCTGTCTGTAAAGCGTGCGCTAAGCATTTCTGTGTCGTTCATCTTTCAGGCACCAGAGGACCAAACAGCTTGAAGTGGTGTTAAATCCTTGAGGCGATCATGGGTGTGGTGTTCTGGAGGAAAGCAGCTGCTGCTGCAACTCCACTTCCGAGCTTAACTGGGTATCCTACATCCCTGAGCACCATTTCCACACCACTCAAACAACCCAGCAGTTGCAGCTGCAAAGGATATCAAGAAAGATAGCAGGAGTCAGTTTCAAGTTGTAGCATTACCTACAGATCAGAAAAAAGTTGCTATGAATGAGTGAGATCGTGCTCTTTTTGCCACTATCAAGATCATTCTTCTTAAAGTAGGTGTCTTATTCAGATCTCTGAAAAAATTTGACTTTGTATCTCATATGCATATAATGAATTCGAAACATTTACCTCATTTAGGTTTCCTAGATGTCCTATCCTGAACACCTTTCCTGCCACTTTGTTCAGGCCAAGCCCTAAGCTTAAGTTGTATCGCGTCCAAGCTCTCTTCACAATGTCAGTACTGTTGATATGGGGTGGCACTACCACAGCAGTGACAGTGTCACTAAACCATTCCTCCTTTTGTGTGCAGTTCTTCAAGCCCCAAGCCTCAATAGCAAGTCTGAAAGTATTTTCTACTATTAGAAGAATGAAAACATTCAATTAATTCTATGACAAAAATTTAGCAATGACAACAAGTTCCTGATTAGGCTTTTGCATCGGTTCAAACTAAAATACCTGACAGAACCTGATCAAACATGAAGTTTCAGTTTCATTTGATTTGTTTTGGTATATGATTGGAAGAAAACAGACCTTGTGGCTTTTCCAAGGCGGCTGTGCCTCGCAATAACATTATCAAGACCTTCCTCGAATAGAAGATCAAGAGCTGTTCTGAGTCCATAGAGAAGTTGGATGGAGGGTGTGTAGGGCCAAAAAGTCCCCATTTTGTAGAACTTCAGATAGTCATTCCAATCGAAGAACACTCTTACTGATTTTGCTGACTTGGAAGCTTCAAGAGCTTTGGGACTCGCACACACAATTCCCATCCCTGTAGGCATTGAAAGTGCTTTCTGTGACCCTGTCAAAGCAACATCAACTCCCCACTCATCCATGCGGAAGTCGAGTGCGCATATAGATGAAACTCCATCCACCAGCAACAATGCAGGATGGTTGTACTCATCTGTAAACCATGGTTATAGAATCAGCAAATGCTCAATGGATGGAGAGGTTAATAGGCCATTATATAAAGAAATATATGACAATAAATTGAACAAGAAGCTGTGGAATTTGGGTAGCACATTAACTGGATGAAGATGATGTAACCTACCAAGCAGCTTCCTCACAGTTGCCAGATTATTAGTGACCCCAGTTGCTGTCTCATTGTGAACGATGCAAATAGCTTTGATTGAATGAGACCAATCAGATGATAGTTTAGATGCCAACACATCAAAATTGGCACCTTGCCCCCACTCACTTTCTATCACGTCAACATTAAATTTGAGGCGTTGCTGTTGATCAATCCACAGAAGACTGAATTGCCCAATGAGGAAAGATACAATCTTATCTCCTGGTGACAGTGTATTTGTGAGTGCGCTTTCCCAAGCCCCAGTACCTGGTCAAAAAACATTTGTCCGAAGAATTCATACAGTAATTGAACTACATTTAGGAAGAAAAGCATAAACATTGATAGGTGCACATGTCATGGAAAATATCTCTCTAATACTTGAACACAAATGGAAACAATACCTGTGGTTGGGATTATGAAGGGGGTTCCAGTTGTGGTCTTGAAGATCTTTTTGACATCCTCGAGAAGAGTCTTTGTCAATGCCGGCACAGCAGGAGAGCGGTAGTCCTCATTGTTCCTGTTCATCGCCCTTAGCACCTGCTCAGGGATATTGACCGGTCCGGGTACAAAGAGGTGATTCCTCCCAGGTCCATAGACAAAATCCATTTTTTTTCCTTTAGCAACTCTTGTTGAGAAAGAAGATGAATCAAGTGGTCACAGGAACAACTAATCCCACCTGTGGAGCAAAGAAATGATATTTTATCTGTTGATGCAATGTTTAACACAACCCAGAGAAAGGAAGAAGTGCACCCTTATTATGAAAAAAATAACTCCCTTTCATCAAGATGTAACAATACTAATCATGAAAGATGATGATCTTTTGCCATTAACTTGAGATCTAATACCATGAAAATACAAAGATACTAGGTAGACCTTCTTATGTTTTGTACAAGCTTATTGCAGAGATATGTAGCCTACATATTTTGCATGTAGACCATGTAACATAGGCTTATAACAATTAAATCAAAAGTACCTGAAAGAACATAGCATGTTTTCTTGACCAGTAAAATTTTTTGAATACCAAAAATTAACTTCTTGAGTTTCTAATAATTTCGTCTACTGTACCATTTGTGTAGCTTGATTTTCTCTTTTTCATAAACCAAAAGAGGGAAATATCAGAACTAAAGCTGTGTTCAACTTACATTCATTATGCCAAAACTTATGTTTTATTAAACTTGATATTTATGTATTATAGTCTCATTCCATCCAAATAAATCAATCTTGTAATATCACAAGCTACATGATATTGGATTGTTTGCTTGCAGCAGTATAAAATGTTGCTTGAAAATCCTAGATATCATTCAATTACTCCTGAAGATTTCAGTAAAATGACATGTCATAATTCAGAAATCTAACAATTGAAATAAATATATTTACTTTCTAATTCTCTCCTAAACTTTTAGCTGATTAGTTCCACACTAGTTGTCGAACAGTTTCAAGAAAATGAATTTTGCCTTAAATAGTCACGAACCCAGATAGAACAGGGTCGTCAATAATCTCAAACTTAAGGGTCCAGAGGAAAGAAGGGTATTCTGAACCATATTAGCCTATAAAAAGCCAGTCTTCAAATCAAAACTTTCCATGAACAAGCTCTAGGTTGCACTACAAGCTGGAAATGACTCACACAAGGCTATTTGATTTAAACACTTTCAATGCATCCGTGCTGCCGAGATTAAAGTACTTTTAGATGCACAAGTTAGGCCTATGCATGCATCCAATATGCAGAAATCAGATGAATAAAGCGATTTTGGAGCTAAAATAAGATTGTCGACACTGAAAGAATTGTAGCAGCAAAATTTTCTAGCACACGGTCAATAAAAACCAGCAAAAGAACACGTCACAGGAAAATAAGGGTGACAAAACTCGCAATCCCCAGGTTAGCAACTCAAAGAAGCAATTCCTCGAACAATTTGAGGTCTAAAAGCTCAAACAAAAAAAATAAAAACAAAGAGAGCAGCAAGGAGAAAGGATGCGCGTACCCTTCGCCCAGCCTTCCAACTTTGCAGGAGGAGGAGGAGAAAGCAGTGGCCTTTTATCCGAAGGGGAGCTCAGCAGACTGCGGTAAGCTGGGACCCAAGAAGGAGCCTAGGCTGCGGATAAGAGGGGACGCCTGCGGCTGAGAAGAGCATCGAGGAAGCAGATAAACCATGGCTCTCCGTGGAGTTCGAAAACTGTGGTGGTGATCGTCCAAGGGAGGGCAACCAAGGATTCATCAGCCCAAGGATAACGAGCAGCAACTGTGCCTACAGGCGACAGCTTCCTTCACACTCCAAAAGAGAAAAAACAAAAGGATAACGAGCAGCTTGCGAGCCACTCACGCATCCTTGGGAGTGTGATCCGACCACGTCAACGCCATGGCTGCATCCTCATCGCGTGAGCAGAGAGAGTCAACAGCTGCCCACAACAACGCAGACAGATCAATTTATAGATGAGTAGGCGCATCGTTGTATGAAGACCATCGATCGGAATCAGGAACAAGAATCGCAAGTGAGCTACAGCAACAGCATTTTAATTTCCTTCCTTTTGAATCGCTAGATATTGTTCGATCACCACTTTTCCCAAGTGATCCTCCCATCATTAATTATTTTCTTGGTTATGGAGAAATAATTCAAGGCAGCTATTCCGTGAACCACCATTGCACCAAACACATGCTTCTTGATTTGATGCCTTAGTCGATCATTAATTGACATAAACTCCCATAATATACGTAGAAAAGTGAATGCTTAGAACTAAAACTCACCCCATATTGACACTCACACTTAAGGCCCCCACTGTAATCCTGGGCCCCGTAGCTACGGACCAATCGCATTCTTCATCTGATCGCACCGGGTAGAAATCACCGTGTGGATTTTATTTCGTCAATAATTTCCTTTGTTTGTTCACCACAGTCAACTAACCCTCGATATACACCAAGCCGAGCTACTCCTAACTTGCGGGACCCGCAAATTATACATCAGACAAGTTCGTCGTGTACTTGAACGGGTTGACAGTCCGACGTGTGAGGCAAGTTTGTTCCTTTTGTGGGGGCTAATTTTGGGAATCAGACGCCTCTGCTTCGCCCGACGCCGACGGCAGCGAGCGAGGAGGAGAAAGCAGAAGAAGACGACGGCGCAGCGATGAAAAGGAACGAGATGAATCGGCGGCAGCAGACGATTCTGGTGCGCACGCTCGCCTTCCTCTTCTCCCTCAACGCTGCCTCCCTCACGGTCTACTTCCTCCTCCACCCCTCTTCCGGGAGCGGTCCCGCTGCCGGCGGCGAAATCCAGGCCTTACCCGACCCCGGAAAGGACCGGAGCGCTGCCCTCAAGCCGTGGGTTCCGATCCCCTCGTTCCTCCCGTGGACGCCCTCCCCCGGCCCGCCCGTCGGCTCCTGCGAGGCCTACTTCGGCCACGGCTTCTCCCGCCGGATCGACGCCCTCGGCGGCGACGGTGACGGCGACGGGGGTGGCGGGTGGTTTCGGTGCCACTATAGCGAGACGCTGAGCAGCTCCGTCTGTGAGGGGGGCCGGATCCGGATGGATCCAGCGCGGATCTTCATGTCGAACGGCGGGGAGAGGTTGGAGGAGGTGATCGGCCGGGAGGAGAAGGATGAGCTCCCCAAGTACGCTACCGGGGCGTTCCAGATCGAGGGGCGTGGGGAGGAGGGGAGGAGGGCACTGAATGACGATTTCCTTGAGAAGTACGTACCGCGTGGAGTGGTGCATTTCCACACAATGCGGGGGCTCATGGAGTCCATGCGGGTCGTCGGCCATGAGCAGCTGGAATGCACTGAGGTGAGAAATTGTTGTTCCTCTTTTCATCTATCTCGAAGGAAAGTTTGTTGGTTAACCTCTTCATAAATCTACTGAAGAAGAAGCATGTGGAGGGCTGCATCTACGTATTCTTGTTCCGTTAAATATGTATATTCTGGATATATCTGCTTCTTTGATGTTCACAGATCAATGTGATTGTTAGTATTGAATGTTCATCCTTTGCTAATTATTTGAAAGCCTAAGCCTACAATCGACTGTTTCATTGCGCCGTTACTTAATAACCCTCCTTTGTCCCACATTTCTTTTGGTTATAAGACTAGGATTTAGTCTTTTCAAATGCTTTGCAAAGGCCAAAGTGTAGTGAAAAGGTTTTGGGGCAATAGAAAACTTACATGACCAAAAAATTTACAGGCCGAAGTAGGTCTATGTCGCAAGCATGACTCATCATGACTCTGGAAACATTGAACTAGCAATTATTACCTGAACTTTCATGTGGAAAAGTACCTGAACTCAAATTGGATCCATGAGGCCTATTTTAGTCTCGACTTCGATCCAAAATGAACTTGTCGTATACAGCACCGATTGAACTATCAATATCAAGTCTAGACTATTTGATGGTAGACTTCAGCTTCAATTGTCCCGGACTTTCAATACAACTAAGTAAACCATAAAGATAATGATTTCTGAACAACCTAACTATAAGAAAATGCATTCCAAATGATAGATAGGAACAAATAATAACTGTGTATGAAATTCTAAATAAACTCCCGAACTTTCAACTAAAGTCTATCGGAGCCAATGCCTATATTTGCAACTAAGAATTGCTGCTAGCTTTGTTTACTATAGGAAACGTAAATTTGAATATGAAGTTTGTTTGTTTTTCTTGCCAAAAGTTTTGTATAGAACATTGGAGGAATGTTCAAAAGAACCTATATGCTTTGTATTTAAGCTCAAACTTTCCAGAATGTCTGATTCTTGTACTCGTAAAAGAAGGGTATTGTTTATCAATAAATGCTCTCCTGCTCTGCATGAAATATTATTAATAACAGGTCAGTATTTCTTCGTTTGAGTGAATATATCAATCCCAACTAAAAAGGTTCAACTTTCAGTTTTGTACTTAAAATAATTATTTGTCTTTTGAGATTCAAAAAATGATGAATTTCATGCATGATTGTTGTTATTTGAGGTATCTATGGTCGCAACTTATTAATTCTCCTACAATGTCTTTGTATGGTTTGCATTTTAATTCCTTGTTAGATTCATGATTTTATGTTTTTCATTATTCCAGTGGATTGAGGAACCAACACTCCTGCTGACACGATTTGAATATGCCAATGTTTTCCACACAGTTACAGACTGGTACAGTGCATATGTCAGTTCTAGAGTGACTGCCGCCCCCAATCGCCCTCATTTGGTTTTCGTGGATGGTCATTGCAAGGTGCACTTTGTTCTCTCTTTCCTTCTGTCCAATTAACTAATTTTAATTTAGAACATTATTCCAGAATAATAGAAAACTAGGAAAATATACTCATAAAAGCATACTTAAACTATGACCATATAGCAGTTCTCAGAGCTGTTGCATATGATGGATTAAATATAACTACTCTTGCCCCAAGGAACAGAAATTTTGATTGATAAAAGAAGCAATAGTACAATTTTCTGTGAATCATCCCCAGAAATCAGCAAATGATAGTTGATGTCTCTGTAAGATGCTTCCAGTATGTCTTTTGTGTTTAAACACATTAACAAGTTTGCTAATTGTATTTATGAGGCTAATGCAGCGAGAATGAAAGAACTGTAGAAAGTTGTTAAGCATCTTGCTTTGTGTGGTTTGCCTTTTCTGCTGGTTAATGTGTTTTCCCTTAGCTTCCATTAGAGTCAAGAGGAACTTATCGGTCATTTTTAACCTCCGTACTTTTTCTTCTTACCCTTGTAGAATCCAACTGCATCTGGGACTGTGGTTTAACATAAAAACCATCTAGAAATATTAGATTGCTGGTTGCAGTAATTGGTTAAGTGTCATAAGTTGTCTTGGATGATTGTTTGAGGTGATTTTTGGGCACTTCACAATTAAGTACCGTAATTAAATCCCACATCCCCCCTTGGAAGCTCCTTCAACTTTCCATAGACCGAACAACTTGCTCTTGCAGACATGTATCTTCTAACTTTGAACTCCCTTTGACTACTTGGCATTTCAACTCAAACATAATACTTGCCTCACACAAATGCCTGCTAATACTTTGAAAGAAAAACATATACCTTCAATCAAGGGCAACCAGGATACATCTACAATTTGGAGATTATGTTTTTAAATCCCCTAGAAATAAATATTTGATTCATGGAAGAACTGCTTTGATTGCTAGTTAAATGCATCAAATCCGTTCACTTGTGAGCTTCTTTAGGTGATTTGTTAAAAGTCTCACGGCAGGACGTTGTGTTATGATGTAGCATGCCTTTGATGACTTTCATCTACTGCTATCATAACCAGATGTATTCACCTCTGCCAACTATTAATCATCGATTTATTTCTATTGGCAAATTTTAACAGACTCAACTGGAAGAAACTTGGGAAGCACTCTTCTCGAGTATGAGGTATGCTAAAAACTTCTCGGGGCCTGTCTGCTTCAGACACGCTATATTTGCACCGCTGGGGTATGAAACAGCTTTGTTCAAAGGACTGACGGAATCTTTAAGCTGCCGAGGCACCTCCGCAGCAGACCTCCGCCAGCACCCTGATATTGGGAAAACCGCTAGGTTATCCGAATTTGGCGAGACATTGATAGCAGCATTTGGCCTACTCGAGGAGAGGAAATTGCCAAGAGATACATCTGCAGGTTATAATGTCCTCTTTGTGCGCCGTGAAGATTACCTGGCGCACCCTCGTCATAGCGGAAAACTCGAGTCCAGACTACTCAACGAGAAGGAGGTCTTCGAATCGATAAAGGCTTGGGCCATGAGCCAAGGGAAGTGTAAGATAAACCTCGTCAATGGTCTGTTTGCGCATATGCATGTGAAGGAGCAACTGCGAGCTATTCAAGAAGCCAACGTCGTCATTGGGGCTCATGGTGCCGGTCTAACGCACTTGGTTGCTGCGAGAGCGGACACGAAGGTGCTTGAGATCATCAGCAGTATGTACCAGCGCCCACATTTCAGGCTGATATCAGAGTGGAAAGGGTTGGAGTACCACGCCATCAACCTTCCGGGATCTGTTGCTAGGCCGACTGAGGTCATCGAGAAGCTTAGCCGCATTTTGAGCGGCCTTGGTTGCTGAGTTCCTATGGACTTTGGATCGTTTCAAATTGTAACCAACCGAGAGGAACTTGGCTTTAGAAGTCACTTCTCCCTTTGCTGGATCTAGACACTTGTAATGGATTTTGACACTACCAGCAGCAGATACAAAGCTCCGTGGCCAACGGGAGATGATCGTGGCTTAACATAGTGACAGGCAAGCAGGGATGTGCGGGCTGATGATAAGTTTGTGCCACATCCTTCACTGGCCGATTGTTTCAGCGTGCGAGTGAGAAGCCCTGTTGGTGACAACAGACTTAAGTTAAGACTGCCTGTTGTTTCATCTGAAAATTTAGAGCGTAGACACTATACATCAAACTGATTCGTTTGAGCTTTTAGAATTTTCTGTTTCAGATTAAATGATCAGTCGGTACAGCAGAATGTATATCAAGCAAGATCCGTCCATTAAGATCAAATGTTGTAATGGAGACTCGTTTAAAATATACAAATTAACGTAGAATGGGGAATTACATCCGCATATTAACCACATGCCAATTAAAGGTCCAAAGTGATAGATGCCATACGACACGCATTCTCACCATTCTGTATGCTTTAAGTATTCGGAAAGAAAAAACCAAATAAATCAAACACGAGCATTATGTGGACTGGATATGTAAATAAGTAAAAATTGCAACGCCTGTCTAAAGCTCTTAAAAGCGTCAATTTTTGTCGAGGAAAAAAAAAATGGTAGAGATAAAGCAACATCACTCTGCCGTTGTCACAACATCACGGTAGCAGTATCTGAAAACCATAAATAGATGAAGGTTTTTGGAGAACAGGTCTCCTGAAAAATGTTGAGAGAATCTCCCACTACCAAAAAAAAATTATTCGACTCCAAGAAATTTTCTTGTGAACGGAAGCATCACCGTGTACCGAGATAAAAATTCGTCATTATCCAGCGAAAAGCAGAGATGCGCCTTCTTAAGCACCGCCAGATCCGTACTTCTTCCCGAAGACGATCAGCTGGAGCTTGTCGTAGCCGGCAAGCACACCAGCACCTGCTACTGCACGCAGAATGTTTGCGCCAGCACCCTTGAACAGCGACCTGGCCCCCTCGTTCTTCAGGATTTGGGAGAAGGCATCGAATGAGCTCTTGTACTTCACCGCCTCTCCGGAGGTCATCATCATTCTTCTTCTTACGGTGTCAATGGGGTAAGATGCAAGGCCAGCACCGTTGGTGATCAACCAACCCAGGGCAAAACTTGCAAAGAAGCTATCCTGTCATCACCAGTTCAAGAATAGCAGAAGTTCAGACGAAGCAATTACCACTTAGCAGCATCGTCAACCACAAAATCTGAAAGCAATAATTGTGGTAGGACAAAGTTTAAAGCCAAGAGTTACCTGCAGACTTCCAGTGAGGAGCACTGGTTTCAACGAATCGTACATCCCGAAGTACAGACCACGGTAGACAATAATCCCAACACATGAAATGTTAAATCCTCTGTAGAGCCCAGCAATGCCATCCGACTGCAAGGTCTTTCTATAAACATCAACAAGACCATTGAATTGCCTTTCCCCTCCTTTCTTTGCGGCCTTGGAGTCATTTGCCAAACGTGTCCGAGCATAGTCAAGAGAGTACACGAATAACAAGGAACAAGCACCAGCAGCACCACCTGAAGCAAGATTGCCAGCAAACCATTTCCAGTATCCATCCTTGTCCTTCTTAAAGTTAAACATCCTCTTGAAGTAATCCTTAAAGGCAAAGTTGAGGGCCTACAAATCAAAATATCTTTGGTAAGTAGATAATTTTAAGAAAATCTACAGTTTATTTCCACATAACATGTATCACGATAGATACTTTAGGGGAATTTTAGCAAATAGGTATGTCAGTGGTTCGACAATCAAATATTAAATTCTCTTTATAATTTTTCATGGAAATAGTTGAAGCTTGATGAGTGTGGAAATGAGATTGATGATGGTTTAACTACCTCCATGCATTGACAAACTAAAAAATAATTGAGTGATATTTGGGGTATCAGATGGAAAAATCCCTCGACATGGCGTCATGTCATAACCTTGTCATCATTAAGCCACAAAGAAAAAAATGAACTTGAACTAATGGAGAGATATCCGAGTGGAAAAAATTCAAGCAGAAGTTAATTTGTAACAAACAAAAAATAAGTTACCTGAGTAGGAAAGTAACGAATGACATTAGCTGTATTTCCTCTCCAAAGAGCCAAAGCGCCTTCATCTTTTATTGTACGAGAAAAGCAGTCAGTAATTCCCTTGTAAGGTTCAGAAAGACGACCACTCTTGATCATCTCATCCTGATTCTGTATCAGCAGCTTCACACGTTCAATAGGAGCAGCTGCAGTCTTAGACACAGCAGCCGAAACTCCTCCCATGAGGAAATCAATGGCAAAGCTTGCAAAGCCTTTCTCTTGAGGGGCATGGGCAAAAACAGGTGACACGGAACTTATGGCTTGAAACTCATAGTTACCACCACAGGCTTGTATCGATGATTTCTGAAACCCACCATTTATGTAGTTTACTGTTGAAAACCGTCTCTCGTACAAAGCAGGGGTATACAAACTGCTCCGAGCTTGCGTATCACGGGACAAGTTGGACCTCAGGTGGAGTTGACCAGCAACTTTCTGTATAACTGTAGGGTGGCTAACTTGATCCGCCATGGTTAGCCGACAAGCCTGTGAAGTTGTTGCAAACCTGAAAAATCATATGACAGGGATGATCAGAGCAACAAAAGAATTACATTAGAAGAAAGCAAGGCTCAAGATTATCTTATATCTGAGTATTGGAAGGGAGAAGCAAAATGGACAAAATTACATATCATAGAGTACAAAACCACTAGAGTGAGCTCATGGGACAGAAAAGTAGATTAATGATCTACGTAACTATTACTGAAGGCTGCTCTTTAAGCGTGTATCCTATATTTTAGAATGAAGGGAAAGGATTAACTCTTTCGTTGAGATCCATATGGCATTACCACATATTTATCTCTACTGCAATATAGAAATCATATCATAGCATAGTAATGCATTCATCAAAGGTTGTGACACCATCACGTGAATGCCTGGCAATGTGTGGATGTCTGTAAAACAGGCATGCTAACTATGAGTCCTGATCTAAATCAATCATCGATCTGACATCTCAGCAACTGCAACTTCAAAAACAATCATGAAACGTTGAAAAATAAATGGAATTAGAACAAGAGCATTCAACGTCCGCAATAAAAAAACGACTGGCACTTAGGAGTAAAAAAACACAATAAGTTATCCTTCCCGTGCTGCCACTGATGGTGCTGGATAAGGAAAGAAACAGCAAGCCATATTAAGTAAATATAAAATAGTAGAAAAAAGATCGTCAAACAACAAAAGTAAACGTTCTATTTTTCCAAAATATTCCACCGTCCGCTACAAGAGCGTTTTAATATATGAATTTTTCAAGGCCATTAATTGGTTGTCGCAAAGAATGGCAGAACAACAGAGCTTACTAAAAAAAAGCAAACAAATATGAGTTCTAATTTACGACTGGGGAGCACCAGCCATTTTACGCTGAATCTATTGACTGCGACTTAAACTGAAGTAACACAGGAAGTTCTAAAAGCAAATCCACATTAGCAAAAAGACAAAAGTAGATTCGAGCTACATTCATCAAGATCTACAATCCTCAGGCAGATCTGAATAAATAACCCTCTATCTCTGAACGAGATTCGCAAAATAAGAGATCAGAAGCGACGAGCATGCTAAATCAGACGCATCGAATAGGACGGCGTCACAGATATCGTAGATCTACTAAATCGAACAGTTTCCCCAACGGATGGAGTGGACTTGTACCGAACACTAAAATTTCCCACTGCAGCAGGAATCTATCGAAGCGAGAACTTCAGAAGAGGATTTACCCCGATCTGAAAAGAAACTAGTTACCGATCTCAGGCTATTACTTGGGGGAATGATATCCCTAAGGCACCAATTTAGAAGAAAACAGCATGCAGAAGAAAGAAAAAAACATCAAAGACCACAGATTCGATCGATCCGCTCCAGATCTCCGATCTGACGCCAACACCAACGAAAAAATTCAAAAAACAAACGAAGTCCATTGTGATCAACGACGACAAAGAAGGAAAAGGAGCGTCAACAAAGGGGATTAAGGCTTTACCCTTGCAGCCGAAGCGCCTCCTTTTTCTCCCCCTCTTTTCCCGGAGAGAGAAGAGGCGATGCAAACGCAAGAGCGACCGAAATGGAGGCGAAGTGGCGATTCCTCTTCTTCCGTATTTATTGGCCCTCGTTCGAACTTTCTTGCAATATCTTCGTACGTGCATCCTCCGACAAAACTGTATGCGGCAAACGATCTCGCCGTCCGATTGAGCCAGAGTTCGCAACGAGCGTTGGATATTGAGTCCTTCGAACTCGTTCATGCGGATCGACGTCGGCGGGTGAAAAATGTACGAGTACTAATTAGCTCCACCCGCTACCTACCAGCGATTTTACCTGCCAATTGATTGGAGAAAAAGGTAGGGCCTACACGTGAACGAATTAGGCAAGTGAAGGCGTGGAGAAAGTTAGAATGACCCGATTAAATGTACCCATTGCTGCCGCCTGCCGCGTTTTAAACCGGGACCCTGCCTTTTTGGACTCCTTACTTGAGTTGGTAATAAAATGGGTTGACTAGAAAACAGGCATGAAGATTAGGGGACGACCGCGTGGGAAGGACGCATCGGGAGTTGATGTCCATACACGTCACGTTACACGCCCCGAATGAACGGTTGAGATGGATTTATCCTTTATGCGAATCGGCCAGGAGACGAACGCTTAAAACTTTCTCGTGATATTTATTTGAACATCCAACGTGGAGATGACCGCCGAGCCGCCTCGCAGTCGCAGCCTCTCGTTTGGACGGCCCGTGATCAGAGTTGAAAGGTAGCGGACGGTGGAGATTATTATATTGTTCTGCTCTTTTTGTATGTGTCGAAAAAAAGAGAGTAAATGGTGCTTAATTTTTTTAATCCATGGATAAGTTGGCTAAATTATTAGGTCCAATGAAGCACGCGGTGGGAGGAGGAGAATAAAAGCACATGCCATATGGTGGGTTTAGGTGTGGATGATTGATTCAAAGGTCTGCGTCCCAACATTGCTGCACTGGAAGAGGATGGGCTGACTGAGTTTGAATTAAATGAAGGCAGACATGACATGAATGTGAATATTATATGTATATATAACATAATTTCCTCGTCTGACTATTCACAATGGTGGATCTGACTATTCGCAATGGTGGAAGCCTGAAATGCTGGACCCGGAATCGGCTTGAACAAAATGAATCAAAAACTTGGTTTGGGATTTGGTCCTGATTCTCTAGAAAGGTGGAACCTTCCTCCAACTTGGTGCATTGTGTAGGAATTCCAGCCACAAACCTGAAGAAAAGAGGTGCAAACTGCAATCAATTTGAAAGTAGTTGGCCGACAAGCCAAACCCCCATCTCTATGGTTCATGGAGCAAGCTCTCAAGTGGATAAAATATCCTTTGCACAGACACAAAAAAAGTGCATTGGACATGAAGATTTGACAAGAACAATAGTGCAGCACTGAACTCCACAAACATATCTCCATGATAATTGATAAAAGGTGAGGTTTGTGGGCTGCTGCTTTGGTGTTGACCTTACGAAGGGTTCTAATGCAAGCAGTAATGCCCTTGTTAGTGGTAATATCATTGTAGTTCTTGGAGAATAAACAATTACAGAGCAAAGAGCAAAAGGAAAAAACAGCATGTCTATCATTAACCATCTCTACATTTTATGACCACACGACTTTGCTAAAAATGGGTGAATCTCAGAGAAACCAGTGCGTATTGAAAACTAGTTCCCTCAAAAGGGTAAACCACATAGAAACAACATGAAATCATCTTCCTGTTAAAAGGAGAATTTCAAAGATAGTGTGAAGCCCATATTCAAAGGTCTAAACTATTCATAAAATATGACAAGTTAGCATTTCCCACGAATCGATTTTGAGCAAACTGAATCTAGTATACCTTTGACATTCAGAATTGCTTAAGCATATTGCACAAGCCTGCAATAAGCCTGACTTCAAGATATAAAGTCACCCTTCCTTGTGGAGGGAACAAGTCAGCATGAACTTTTAGAGAGACGCAAATAACACCTCCCCGGAAGCTGCTTCTTTGACTTTGTAAAAGATGCTGACAGGTCACAGCCATGGGGCAAGCGAACTATATGAAAACCAACGCTGATCGCCGCAGATAGCCCAAGACCAGAGATTGTGAATATCCAGGCTCAAATAGCCGGAATATTCTTTATCTCTATTTACATGGACTTGAAACTGGGACCCATCAAACCAACAAACTCCGCCTGCTTTTCTATGGTTCTTAAGCACCAAATTTAAGATAAATAACTTCTAAATAATGATCCATTAGACAATACAACTGGACACACAATCTGGTGGCTGGACATCAACCTCAATATAGTTAGATCACTACCATCTATCTTCATCAAACATGTGATGTGTTCCTTTTAGTGCAGGGGTCAACCATGACAGTGAGGTTCTTGTCTGCTAACCTTAATCTGTCTCAAAAGTGATAATGGATTAATGTGAAAAGATAGAAATGAAGAAGAGCCCATTAGATGAGAGAGAAAGGAGAACACAAACTTTAAGAAGTAGGATCCAGAGTTCCTCTTTATAAAATAAAAGCAAAAACAACCCATTTGTTGAGTTCTTCACTGATCATTAACACCTTACCATCAGCTTGTCAGGAAAGGTGAACGTGAAGATATTATGTCTATAATCTAATCCAAGCTAAAAACTTAGTATATCATACTAAGCATTTAACTAATAAGCATAGTTGCATATTTTTCTCAATGTTCTATCGTGGTGTGGTGTTACTGCAAATAAATAGAGCAACCACAAATATGCATTTCGACTTGGCTGCTACAGGTCAGTAGTTAGATGTTTCATGGCAAACAGACTTATCACAAGAAACTCCTGATTAAGTAGTTAGATGTTCCATGAAAGATAGTTATTTTCTTTGTCTGATGTGCGAACATATTCTCCTAAATGTCAAAACTTCATCGGTGGCACTTCTCCAAGCCCTGCTTTGCTTTGAGCGCCATGCATAAGGACCGCCCCCTTCTCTTCGCCCTAAACGTGCACTTCCAGTAAACTTAATTTAACAACCCCCCATTCTTGAATCTTCCATGTTGTAGTTAACACAAATTCTTATGAACCAAAAGAGACTAATCTTACATTTCTGTGCATCTGGTCACCAGAACGTCCTATGTTTGGGAAAAAATACACGAAGACAGTCACATTCATGCAAACAAAAAAAGACTATTTTCTGTTGTAGTTAACACAAATTCTTATAAACAAAAAAGGACTAATCTTACATTTCTGTGCATCTAGTCACCGGAATTTCCTATGTTTGGGAAAAAATACATGAAGACAGTCAAATTCATGCAAAATAAAGGGCCAATGGAACCAATTAGTGTTGCAATGATGGCAAACTTATATACTCAAATATTCAACAAGAGCATGCGTACTTGTAAGTTTCAACAATAGCATGTTTATGGGTAAGAGGACAGTGAAACTTGTGCTGTAACAAACCCAACATTTTGCCAATTCTAAATCAAAGTTTCAGCTTAACTTAATTATTTCTTTCACGTAATTTTTCGTATACAAACAAGGTGGAACCAGTAATCCTTTCCACACTGTCGATATCATAGTAACAGCAAGCCACATCAATCATGTGGAAAGATAGCATCGTTAAATAAAGCATACCGGCGTCAAACTAGGTATTTGGACGACGCCAGAACGGGTCCCAGAGGAGAAGCGAGAGCAGCGCAAGGTTAGGAACCGTGAACGCCAAGATCTCCGGAACCCTAACACCGATCCGCCCCCGCCTGAGGCGTTTCCGGAAGCGCTCACGGCGCTCCTCCGGCCCCCAGCGCGGCGGCGGCGGGTCGACAGCGGACGAAAGGACGAGCGGCTGGGGCTGCTGGAAGGGGCACTTGGAGCGCCAGGAGGAGGCGGGGAGGCAGAAGCGGGAGGCGCGGCGGAGGAAGAGGGAGACGGACCAGCGGAGGAGCAGTGGGGAGGAGGAGGCAGCGCCGAGCGGGCGGCAGAGAAAGGGAGGGTAGTCCCAGGCGAGGAAGCAGGGGACTTGGGAGGCCACGAAGAGCTGGGAGTGGAGGGAGGGGGCAGCAGTGGGGTGCGTTAGGATGTGGGTGAGCGCGTGCAGCCTTTGTTGCGCGGTAGGTGCTTGTGGTTTTGCTTCTTCCATGGACGAAGGAATCGGATAAGAGGATGGAACAAAGACTTCATTTAAATCATGGCTATTCTTTTTATAAAGAAGACCGAACCAGCGCGAGCCCTTCTGGCCCCACACCGCTCCAGCGGTAGAAGCTCCAGCATGGCGACGGCGGGTGCATCCGACGCCGCCATCAGTAGAGCGTGAATCCGTCGTCATAGCAGACGTGCCACCCCCGCCGGCACGGCGGTGCGGCCTCGTCGTACTCGGCGCAGCAGCTCCATCGCCTCTTCCAGTTCGCCCTCCCCGTGTTCGGCCTATTCCCCTTCTCGTTCCACCGGTAGACGATCACCCCGCTGCGGTCGCTCCACTCGCCATCCACGCCCTGGTGCGGCGGCGCCAGCGAGAACAGCCCCCGCTCCCCATTAGCGTGGCCGTGGAAGCAGCAGGCCGTAGGGCAGTTGTCCTCGTCGCGGTAGAGGTCGCCGCAGCGGAGGCATCTCTTCGCCTTCACTAGCTGCGCCGAGAGGGAGATGCGAGGACTGGTGGCGCTTGTGGAGGATTTGGTGGGGAAGTGAAGGCGAGGGAAGAAGACGCAGCGCGGCAGAGCTGCCATGGCAGGGAAGTGTGTGTGTGGGAAAAGGAGGAAATGTAGCTGATTAGACCCGGAGAGGAGCAGCGATACGCTTATTTGGTCCGGTCGATCCTAATTGGATGTCAACTTGAACCCCCAACCGGCCCGGTCCGGTTCATCTTGGTTGGCCCAAATTTAAAATGAAATTCACTGATAATCTAATTATTTTGTTAAAATTAAAAATAAAAAAAAACAACCGCCAAATAAAAAATTATAAATATAATATAAATTATTAAAAATATTTAAAATTTATTTTATTTTTTGTTTATTTGATTTTGGGAATATATTTTTAAAAAATTTAAAATTAATTCCTCACTAAGTATATGTAAAGAGATCACTCAGTATTAATTAAAATAAACAAAAGCCTCCTAAAATACATAAAAGAAATTTGTTTATGAATTTTTTTATACAAATTTTTGGGTAATGTTTAAAAAATTAAAATTATCGATAATCTTTTGCTATGTATACAAATATAAAATAATATAATTCATATTTAACTTCTAAGCATTATTATTATTATGAATATATTTTTTCCTAAGGTGATATATTTTTTATATTATTATTATGTTTGCTATGTTTTTTTCATAATGTGTTTATTTTCTCTATAATACAATACAATGCTACCGATACTATTTCTAGAAGGCATCTTAGTACTATTAAATAAGTTAGTACAGTTTAAACTGAAATATTATATTATTAAATAAAAAAATCTATTTCATTTATAATAAAAAATAGTAAACCAGTCCTGAAAAATAATTTTTTATAATTCTAAAAAATAAAGCTAAAATTTTAAAAAGAAAAGTTTATAGCTTGAGAAGTTGTCACCGAAATACTTTGTTCTTGCTTTAATTCATGCTATTTTAAAAGAAAATGGTCTAAACTTAATATAAATATAAAGGAGATATATATATTAAGTAAATGTCATAAGAAAACAAGGGAGAAATAGTTGCATCCAGACTTGCAAATTCGTTGGCCGGGCACATCAATGGAGAACATGCGTTGATCTCCACCACCATGATTGAGAAAGATGCTTCTTTCAACATGGTGGCCGCATTCTACGACGACAGAAGAGAGAACTCACGCCGCTCGCAGTTTATAATTGTCGCCATCCTCTCGTGCTAGTTTATTAATCGGCGCAATGATCAGATCAAAATGTAGCAAGGCATGGAACGTGGGAACGGCGATCGGTAGCTGCTCCCATCTTCAACTTTCATTAGTCCAGATGAACAAAGGATGATGATGACGATGACGGGGTATTATCTTTATTGCCGGTGCAGCAAGCCAAGTTAGACTGGCGTAGGGCCCCCTCCCCTCCCTTGCCAACCTAATCTGGGGCTCTTCCCACCAGGGGAAGGGATTATGTTATTAATCCATTCACCCACCTCAATAAGTCCTCTCGACAGCTCACTCAACCAAAACTTTTTCTCGATGAATTTGATTAAAAATTGATAAATATTAAAATTAAAAGCTTCTAATTTATATAATATACGGATAAGTAATTTGGGTGCAAATAATCATAAAAAAAGCACGTCCTAAGCAGCGGCTTGGATTTTTTGACCGATTCACACCATTAATAGGTGAAACGATATTAACCACTAATTATGATTAGGTCAAGTTTAAAGGCCCCCGGCCGCAGACTATAAAAGCCCTCCCACCCCCTCCCATTTTCCTCAAGCTTTGCACACGGCTCATCCTCTCCCTTTCCCATTCCCTTCCCCCCCAAACCCCAAGGCGGTTTAATCCCGGCCGGCCCACCGATCTTTTATACTTATCGAGATGGAGATGAAGAAGATCGCCTGCGCCGTCCTCGTCGCCGCCGCCTCGGCCAGCGGCGCCCTCGCCGCCGAGGCCCCCGCCCCCGGCCCCGCCAGCGGATCCTTCGCGGCCGCACCAGCAGTCGGAGCCGCCGTCGGCGCCGCCGTCTTCTCCTTCTTCGCCTTCTACCTGCAGTAGAGGCGCATCACACCGGTCCGTGCGAGCTGGAGGAGGAAACGCTGGATGGTGTCGCTGATTTATTACTTCTCTGTTAATAGTGCATGGCTGTTTTAATATTGCATTTAACTTCCTTATTTGTTGCCTCCTCTTCATATCTCTCCATATCTGCATCGAAAGAAGAGGTGAATTCATGTTATTTGGATTATGATTGAAATGCAATATTAAATTCGTTATTCGGTTAAACTATTTCTCAATTTAACTCTGATGATTAAATTTTTAATGCGTGCGAATTCATTAATAAATTTAGGCCCATTTATAATTTTGGGCTTTATATTGGGCTCACTAAAATAAGCGTATTACGTCGTATTTAAGCGACCATTATTGCAGTGGCCGAAGGAAAAAAAATGGCTTCTTCCTTCTCCTTCCTCTCCCGAGCAAGCAGATCGAGCCCTAAACTGCTACACCTACTGCGCCAAAATCCCCTCAAGAACCCTAATCCTACTTCCCCCTTCTCGATCCTTCTCCGTTCGCACCACCTCCCCAGCCCCCAATCGCGGAATCCCTTGCCCCTCCTCCGATCTCGATTTCTCTCCACCGGATCCTCCGCGCCCCCCGACCCGAACCCTAACCCTAACCCTTCCGTCCCCCAAACCCCGCCCGACCCCGCTGGACCGTCGGAGATCCCGGAGTTCCGGCACCAGGAGATCGTCGGCCCGACGGTGGAGCGCGATGAGTCGGCCCTGGCCAACGAGACCCGGCAGACGCTCGACGGCCTCGCCCGCAGCATCTACCGCCTCAGCTCGGCCGCGGCGCTCCTGGGCATCGCCCACCTCGGGCTCGGCGTGTGGGTCGTGTACGCGGTGCGGCCGCCCGATGAGGTCTTGGTCCAGGGGATCGCTGCCTTCGGGTTCCCCTTTTCGCTGGCGTTCCTCATGCGCCAGGCTGTGAAGCCGATCCTCTTCTTCAGGAAGATGGAGGAGCAGGGGCGGCTGCAGATTCTGACGTCGGCTCTCCAGGTCGCGAAGAACGTGAACCTCTTGCTGCTGAGAGCTCGAGTGGTGTCGTTCTGCTGCATTATTGGAATCTCCGCTGGGTCTTTGGTTGTCATTCTTGGGAGGTGACATCCTCAATAAGGTATCTGTTTCCATTGATATCGTTGTTTCAGAACCTGTGCATTCCGTTGGGTCCTTTACATGTAGAAATTAGCCCTCGTCTTTCGAGGATAATAATCTTGGTGATCAAACTTCTATATCTTCAAATTTTGCTTCTGGGAACCATCAGGCTGTTCAAGAACCAAAACTGATGGTCATTTATACAGTCCAAAATGTCCTTTTTTTTTCAGCATTTACGGTTTTTAAACCACGGATTGCATGCCGTATTCAGATTCTGAGATTTCCTTTCTCAGCATCTGCAAAACCACGTTTTGTAGGTACATGTCCTGTTCAAGTTCATGGATTTCCTTTCCAAGCATCTGCTTGTTTAGTTTTTGATACTTCAAAAGAGCTTGCCAATGTTATCTTCTGATGATTCCAAAGTAAGTTATTTTTCTTGCCAAGCAACTGATAAAGTGAGCTTCAATCAAACTTCCTTTGTTATACTTTGATCCACCAAAACTCACCTGTCAATGCGCCAGCCAATGTTTAAGGTCACCAACTCAGCATGTTAGTTGTGTCTAAGTTGGAGGAATATTGATGATTAAGAGATCTTTTAGTTATGTATATTATATTGATGGTCATCAATTACAGGACTTAATATTCACCTAGCCATTGATAGATGACACGTTAATGGTGATAGTTTCATATTCCGTCAAAAGTCGTTTACAGAAATGAAATTGTTCAATAACATGCTCTGGTAAGGTTCAATATAATCTAAAAACAAACCATACAGCTTTAGGTCAGAACTAAGGAAACAGATCATCCTACTGCACTAGAATGATTATTTACATATTTATATTTCTCGCTTTCAATTCTTCAGTGAGGTTGGATTGAATTTTGATAAAATTTCAACCTACCTGAATGGTTCGTCCTCTTGATCAAGAGAAAGTAGAACTAGGTTTGAACCAGAGAATCCAATCGTGAAAGTGCAAGTAACGAAGCTACTGAGGAGCACGTAAACATAGCCTTTTAAAAAAATATTTATTAATAGGGGCAGAGTCATGTTACATTAATATCATTAGGATCCTACTACACTAACATCAAAATACATCGACGTACTTTGGAACAAAAGCCAAATTATATCAACAATATTCTCAAAGCTAGATACAATTGTCTGTGAAATAAAGCCGGTAAAAGTCGAGAGATTTAGGTTGACAATAACGAACAATCTTTCAACGCTGGAAGTGATCACATCCTCAAAGAATGTAGCAAGAAAGAATTAATCACTGTGCATCTCTGCAGGCAAATACAGCTGATTGCCGCCTTCTTCAATGAACAATACAGAAGCGGTTCCAATAAGCCTGCAAGAAGATTTCAACTTGGTTAATTTCAAATACACTATAAAAAAAGGAATAACTACTCGAGAAAGTTAAAACAATAAACCAACAAAAGAAATCAACTTGGCACATCTATTACAACGGAGGAAACAAAATGTTATTATCCAACTGCTTTAGCCATGTTTAAGTAGGCAAGGAAAAGTAGAAGCAAACCTGTAGATGACTATAAAAAAGACGCTGCAATAAAAGGCAAGCTTCACCAGTCTGTATTTCTTCTCTTTATTCAACAGTCTGAAAACCTCAGTAACATCTATGAGATGCTTCCCTTCCTTGTACCTGATAGAAGTATGTGGTATAGATTTAGATAAACAGTAAGCACCCATGGGTTTCAGTTGATGAAAATTTCAAATAGCCAGCAAATTAAGGTATTATGAACAGCTCAAATGAACGTGGTCAATCACAATCAGATGGTTAGTAAGGGTTATTTACCTGAATGTCTCATAAACTATTCATCGTAGTCCCTAAATCTTAAATTCTATATTTTATCCTTTGCCAAATGGTATATAATGTTTATAATAAATTACCTGAGTATAATAGATGGTAAAAACGCAATTTAGCCACAACCTATTCATGATAGCAAACAACATTGTACTAATCCCTATCAGGTAACAAGAGAGTATATGGTCCGGTCCTTGGCAAGGCTTTATTCCTCTTGAATGGAAATACCTCTCTGAAAAAACAATTAAAAGATATTTTCTTTTGGGGCACGGATCGAGAGTAATATATGTATTCTAAATTGCACTAGGCTGACTACAGAAAATACAAAGAGAGATCGTTCCTCTACTAACCAACATACTCTACACCAACTGCAATACGTAGGCATGTAAATGCAACTCAGTATTACAAACTTCACCAGTTTGATAATGCGACGTAGTAGATTAGAACTACAAGTAAACCTCCAGTTATTTCACAATCATCAGGCATCCAGTAGATTATAACTACAAATGAACTCTCAGCTATTTCACAACTATCAGGGAAATTAATCAGGCATTATGAGATATCATAGAGAACATAGACAGAGAAAATACTAGATCGTATATCATACGACATCAGTATCTAGCAAGCGGATCCATAATGTAACTTGCAGCAAGATATAGTATATGAACATTGGTGCAGTTTCCAACGAATAATAATGAGAACATCACAGAAACAAAAGCAGGTCCTCTATGGGAGACAAGAGTTGATAAATACAGTTTTACATGGTAACAGGTGAAGAGAGCCATTATTAAAAATGGAAACCAATGCCAAGTCAGGAGGAACAGAAGAGATAAGGAGGTCAAGAGTTTTGATACATACAATTTTATATGGTAACAGGTGATGGGAGCCATTATTAAAAATGGAAACCAATGCCAATTCAGGAGGAATAAAACAGATAAGGTTCCCTGCACCATTAACTCTGGAACCACAACAGCATTTATATGCGATGATGATTCAAATGGGTTTACATAGTCGAACTCCGAACCAGTTAAGTTAATAAGCTGCTTCAAAAGAAAAACCACAAAGAAAGGAACAAGGTCAGATTGGGGGAAAAAAGGTGTAGAAAGCTCAAAACATGTAATTCCTATAACATTAACCCCTGGCCTAGAACCTGCAGAAAGCACAAAAATGGAAAAGAAAGAAACACTGAGATGTTCATATATCAAGACTTAAAAGCATTATCCTCAAAGTTATAACAAGGTTCGTAGCACCATTATCTCTGTAAAAGAACTGAAGGATGCATTGTTTTGTAGGGTGAGCTTTGGCATCACAACCTGGGGGATACCACATTAGGGTTCGGTCATGCTACATTACAGCCCATGAGTAGCCTCGTGCTAATTCTCAACTAGGAGTCAAAACCCAACTAAGAATCATCTAAATCCACCAAAAAAAAGGGCAGCCAAAGACCCACATTCCAAGCACCAAGCAATGCAACGACCAATAAACAATTGAACAACTTAAGGTCGAAGAGATCAGCAGCATTCCTGAAACTACAATCTAAACAAATAAAACGGCGAACAAGAGATCAGCAGTACACCTCTATCTCGGTCTCAACACTTAAAAAGCAGAAGCAACAGCTACGGAATGCGCCTCGGAACGAAACCGAAACCTTTCCCTAATTTTTTTTAGGGAAGCATTTTAAGTTTTCGTCACCTGGAAAGTGGTCCGGGCGAAGAGCACGATCGCTGCGGCGAAAGCGAGAAACCAGAGAAGAAGCTCCCTAGCCATGGAGGAACGAAGAGGACGAGGCGGCGAAGCCTCACTTGGGGAGGAAGAAGGGAGGGAGGGAGGAAAAAGAAGGGATCGATCGCGTCGAGCCGCATCGGGTTGGTCGATCGGCGAAGCAAAGAAGCATCGAGAGCGCCACATGGAGACTTCTGTTCGAAAAATAAATGACTTAATTGTACTGCCATCACCTCCGTTTTATACTACGAGTATTAACGTAGCTATAATTAAATAAGTTATATTTTGTTTATAATTTTAAAAAAAAAAGTAAAATAAAATCCAGTAACTAAATGCAGATAATAATAATAAATGTTTAAAGGAAGAAAATGAGATGATAATTAAGAACATTTTATAGAGAGAGCATATGCAAATATTCCATGTAGAAAATAATTCTTATTCTGGTGTATATGGAAGAAAAGGATATGAGAGGACAAAGGCATATGTGCCAAATATTTTCCTTATATGAAGAGGAAGAATCCTTGCTAGATTTCAATCAATTCAAGCCCAATCCAACCATCAAAAAATCCCATCCCTTTTCTAATTGAGATATATATATGTTGGATCATTTAGATCATCCAAGTCAAAGACTGCTACCATTATGATTAAATAATAAACCTAACTGGATTAATCAATCTCAGTAGAACTTCAAACTAAATGAAATGATTTTTTTTTAGTTTGACCTAAACAAAAAGAGAGAGAGAGAGAGAGAAAGAAGCACCTCGCCAGAGCATCAGAAGTTATTCCACAGTAATATTCCCATTCTGATATAATTATATATAGGTGGAAGAAAAATAGAGGAGAAATGAACCCAAAGAAAAGCAAGGAATAACTTTTATTTTTCCAAAAAATATGAGGAAGCAAATTCTTGTGCTCACAGCAACCTCACAATGTGGGAATGTAGGAGACATGGACTTTCAAGTACTTTCCACACTTCAACTCAATTATTGCACCCAATTAACGAGGCATATTTTTCAGAATGAGATTTATCATAACCATGCTAAGAATAACTAAGATTCTCTATTAGGATATATCATATTCAAAGGTCCTCTATATTATAAGAGATTATAATATATATACTATAATAACTTTACTAAAAATTAGGTCATAATGAAATACTCATTAAATATCAACCTTAAATATGTATCAAATATAGATTAATTACTCGTTGATTTAAAAAGATACCGATTCTTGACCATCTCCTTATTGAGCGCTTAATAGTCTACACATATTTACCATCTCTATTTTTATCCATCACTTTATTGAGCACCTAATATAGTCCAATATCTACCTACTATCTTCATTCTTATTTTGGAATAGAACTAAGACAGTAAGTGTGCTCTACAAGAACAAATGAGATTAGAGTGCCTTAAAAGGTCGAATGAGACCATCCTTCAAAAGTTCATTTATTTCTTTATGGTATAGTAAAATGTTTAAGCACAGATCTTATCTTAATCCTGACCTTAACTCACCTCAACTATCAGTATAAGATCTTATCATTTTAATTATACAGGTGGGTGCTTTATGATTAATTAAGTTATATATATTAATATTGAGGCTCCATTGGCATTATTTAAATATTCTAAGAGAGAAGGAAAAAGTAACAAATACCTTACTGATGAGGGGGCCCTCATGTAATTAATCATATATCATAATTCAATATAGAAAACAAAAGTTTTACGTGCATCACTTCAACGAGATAGGGCACATATTCTAAAAGAACAAAACTAGCATTATATCACCAGAGAATGTGATGCCCTTTGCTGCACCTTCAATGCACACAACTTTAGCTAATCCCTCCCCTTGTCTTCTAATTCAGATGTCAGCATTTTGATCACGACCTTTTGGGAACCTTAATATATATATTTGGGTTATAAACCATATCATTTTCATAAAATGCACGTTACTATATATATAAAAATGTGAGGATAAATTTGCTATGCTTTCATGTTGTCGGGATAGAAAATACAATATAAAATCTAAATTTTCCCATATTTAAAATAAAAGTACCTTAAATTTCAATATAGTATCAATTAATTTTTATAAATATCTCGACGACTCCTTTTCTAGATTAATTCCGTCAGTGGCATATTCGGAGATTAGCAGGCATCCGAGGGTATATACGGTAACTTATCTAACGGCGTCCAGAAACGTAGGGGCGGGCGTCGGGAGTTCCAACGGCGGGCGGCGACGTAAACCGAGGACTCCGTCGGCGGGCCGTCAAAATTGAACCCAGCAAAAAGCGGGGTTTCACGGTGCATGCGTCAACCCTGCGTCAGCAAATCTTGACGCCGTTGACGGAATCAGTCACGCCGTCGTCCTCCACGAGCTTCTCGAAGACGCTGTGGGCAAGCGCGCGTGCTCGTCACGTGCGGAAGAGCTGTTCCTGCGAAATTACCTTATCGCCCACGTAATAAAAAATAAAAATTAAATATGTGAAAAGAAAATTGATATATATATATATATACAATAATTGAATTAAACATCTTCTGGATTAGTAAAATTAATTCATAAGATTAAAAAAAATAAATAAGGCTTATACTTATCTGGTAAAAAAAAAAGATAGAGTTTTTAAATATTTAAAAGATCAAATTAAAATAAATTAATACATTACAAAAAATGTGGATCCCACTCGCTGACGGATATATTAAATGTAATTTAGCTTCAATGTACTTGTGGGAGTACAATGTAGATGACCTTGATTCTTGCCTTGATTGAATACTGATTGCATTTTTTAAATCTTAAATCAGTAATGATGGTAGCTTTCAGAGAAAGAGATGTTGATGCAACGCTTCTTATTACGAAGCATTAAGTCACTAACTTTGTATTATTTGGTGTTTTTATAAACGACAGAGTCAAATTTAATTATGAGCTGCGCGTTCGAGTTATAAAGTCTTTTATTTTATTTTATCATAATAAACAATCTCTTATTAAAAAAATCTAATTCTCACATCGGTGCATTTAGTTACACAGATATTAAAGTCCACGACGTACCATTTTAGGTTTTATCTTACTAATCAAGATAAAGTGAAATTTTTATTTTAAAAAGGTAAAATAAATTTTAATGTATTTAAATGAGATATCTGATTGGCTTCCATAATTATTCTAAATTTTGATTAAATATAAAATTATTAGGTTCAGTCGGGCTAATGAGATGCAAGGATATAAAAAAAGAGCTCGAATTAAGATAGATGGGTTCGGATCCGAATCGCAAGCGGACCCGGTTCGGTCCACCCTGCAATTTAGTGCGATGCCAAAAGTGGCAAGGAAACGTGCCGGGGGCCAAATCCAGATATAGCAAGGGACAAAAGAAGACAAGAAGACAACACCAAATTTAGAAAGCAAAAATCTAGCAGTCGGCGTTAATAAGGTTTTCGCAGTCTAACGAAGATTTATTAATTAATATAAGGAGGATAATGTCCTACGAAGGGCATTCTGGTCATTCACTCGAGAGCCCACTAAATTGAAGAGCGTTTTAGTCGGGAAAAAAAATTATAAATAGCGGCGATTGCGGTGGCCAAGCAGCGTTTGCTCGCGTCGCTGCTAGCCTGCTTCCTTCCCTTCCCTTCCTCTCTCCTTTGGCCTCACTGGGGGAGGACGATCGATCGATCGAAGCTGGTTTATCATGGCGCAGGAGGAGTAGTTTATGGCGTCGAGGAGGGAGGCGAGCCGTGAAAGGAACGATTTTTTTCTCTCCTTTCTGTCTTCTTCCCGGAGATTTCTGACCGTAAATTGTTTATTTATGCTCTTCGCTGTGTGCTCACTGAGCTCGAGCTGCTGATTCCGTTTGGTGGGCGGAGATTTGCTCGATTTCTCTTCGAAATTTGGTGGTTTCGTGCGAAAGATTAGTTCTTGGAGCTTCCCGCATGGCGAAGAGGCGGAAGCGCGAGGTCTCGGCCGCTCCGGTGTTCCTGCTCTCCTGCTGATGTCATTTCGCCGGAGTTGGAGAACGGAGAAGGAGGAGGAGGACAGAATTTGGTGCGAGGAGGGGAAGGAGGAAGGGAGTAGGGAAGTGATGTACGGATCGCCTCCGTCGAAGGATCTGAACCTTCCTCACCCAGCCGCTGACCCTTTCGGCGGCCGGCGCGCGGAGGACCCGGAGCCCGTTCTACGCCGCCGCCAGCAGCAGGAGCAGCAGATGAACTCTAGCCTCCTCCGCTACCGGTCGGCCCCGAGCTCCCTGCTCGGGGAGGTCTGCGCGGGCGAGGACTTCGACCCCGACCGAGGCAGCAGCCCCGAGACCGAGACCATGTTCGCCCGGTTCCTCGTCCCGGATCTCCGCGACGAGGACCGGGACAAGGCTTCCGGCGGCTCTGCCGCCCCCGCCCACGGTGGACCCCATTTCCCTCCTCCGCCTTCGGAGGTTAGCGGGCAGCAGGGCGGAGGGTTCCCCTCTGCCCCGCAGATGATGTTCCACCCTCATCCGCAGCAGCAGATGCCAAGCCGTAGCTCGGTGGAGACCTCGTTTCCGGCAGCAGTGGTGTCTCTTGCCATGGAGACGGATCAATTCAAGAACACCTCGGCTGCCTCCAATCTCATCAGGCAGAGCAGCTCCCCCGCCGGTCTCTTCCCTCACTTGACCGTGGATAATGGTACTTTTCTTAGTACTATTCTCATAAAAAATCTATTTTTAGAACGAACGAAGAAGGAATTATCTCGGTAAAACTCATGTTCTTCGAGCAGATTCTTAGGTTTTTCAAATTAGGGCACAACTTCTTTCCCCCTTTGTCTTGAAGGTTACGGAATGATGAGAGGTTTCATGGTGGACGGAGCACGCAGGCTAAGAGGTGAACTGAGCTTCTCGTCGAGGCAAAGCTCGGTCATGTCGCAGATCTCCGAGATGGAGAATGAGGAGATGGAAGGGAGCAGCCCCAAGGAGGAGGACGGCACCACTGGCAGCCGCCGCGGCGGCCGAGCTTACATTTCGGGGCTCCCCGTCAGCTCTTGGGACGACTCCTCACTGTTCAGCAACAGCTTCTTGGGCCTGAAGGCCGGCAGAGATGGTCTCAATTCACTGGAACCTCCTCAGGTAAATCCTTAATTCCTCCATTGTTGTCATTGAAGCTGTTAGTTATAAAGACTCGATTGATTTCAACCTTCTTGTTCCACAGGATGGGGAAGTGAGGAATCATGCTCTGGGCCTGCCGCATCATCTCAGCTTGCCGACGAAGAACTCATCCCCACCGGTGATGACTTCCATCGAGAAATTCCTGCAGTTTCATGACGCAGTCCCCTGCAAGATCAGGGCCAAACGGGGCTGCGCCACCCATCCGCGGAGCATCGCCGAGAGGGTAACTAGCAGATCTCATTTCTTGTTCTTCATTACTTCACAACAGACTGTTGATCAACCTAATTCATCAGGTGAGGAGGACCCGAATCAGTGAGAGGATGAAGAAGCTCCAAGACCTGGTTCCCAACATGGACAAGGTAGCCTGTAAAACCTAGCTATCTACTACCTCTCCAATAAAACAGTAACATAACGCAAGCTCTTTAGTCCCACTTACTAACTTGTGCAGCAACATCAACAGCAAACCAACACAGCTGACATGCTGGATCTGGCTGTAGATTACATCAAGGACCTCCAGAAGCAAGTGAAGGTAAAGGTCTTCAAATTTGTGTTTCTGAAAGCAAAAAACAAATATAGAGAAGAGGCTTGATTGTTATGAACATTCTCATCAAACAAGTCAGTGTCTTTTTTATCCTCCATTGTGCAGTCATTGTCAGAGAGCCGAGCCAGCTGCAGCTGTTCAGCTACCAGGCAGAAGCCATACTGATCTAAGTAAAGCAAAGGAGGAGGAGAAGGTAGAGAGAGGAGAGTGGGAGGGTTTAATAATTGTATAGCTTTGTACTGGTGAAAGAAGAAAGGAATAATAAGCTGTATACAGTATTGCTGCTCTAAGTGTTTATGTTTAATTTGTTCTGATCTAATAGGCAGTTATCTGGAACATTTTGCCAACACATACATAAGTTTGATTCCTTTTTCTTTCTATTTTCTTTTTTTCTTTGGCTGGGGAGATGACCAGATGAGAAAAAAGCTATTGTGATGAATGGCATTGAGGAATGCATGTCTCTCAGTAGGTAAACTTGGATGATGTACTTGCTTGCTGCCTTTTGCTTTGCCTAATTTAATGCATCCAAGTGAAGAATCTGACTTGAAAAGGAGTGGCTGTTTGTTCTTCCTTTTTCGTTCCTGAGATTGGGTGGTAAAATAGCGGTGGCTGCATGGCATGATTTCCTAAATTGAAAGATCAATTTAAAGGCCTTTGTGGCAAATTTCCCCTTCTTTTTCATTCCTATTTTACTGGTTCTCCCAGTTTATCCTTTTTATCCCCTAAAAAATTCACAACGTACATGACCTATTTAATTCAGTTGACTCAACATAATCCATTAACATGATACTAATTTTTTTTTCAGATGTTGATATATATTATTAATAAAATTAGAAATAATAAGGGTGACTTAACTGATAATAAAAGTGAAGAGAAGATATAGTTTAACCCCTCTGAGGTGAAAAAATAATAAATAATTTTATAATTTTAAAAATAAGAATAAGAAGAATATTAGGAGGATTATATATCGATATATACATAACGTCGGATCTTATTACACTGTAAGAGTAGAGAGTTGATTGGATAAAATTGTTCAATGCCTATGATGGTCCAAATTATTGATCCTGAACTCATTCACCTGCAACTGGAAGTTACTTGGGAAATTATTGGACAGAGGTTAAAAGGGAAAAGAAGTGCCTTTTACTGTGGCCATGTGAGTTAATAATGGAGGAATGAGGAAATGATGTCACATGGCTTGTGGATGATAGGAAGGGAAGGGAAGGGAAGGGAAGGCTCCAATAACATGTACGTTCTTGGATTATTCTATTTGGCAGCTACAGCTGATGGCTTCCATGTCCCACAAGATAAGGTGACGTTGAAGGAGGGCTTGGGGTGGTCCATCCCTTCAAAATCAAGAATTTGCAGGAAAAATGTTGGAGAAGGAAGAGGAGGAGGAGGGTGGATTGGGTGATTCATGATTGTGTGCACGAAGAAGACAAAAGGAATGAGATTTTTGTGTGTGCGAGAGAGAGAGAGAGAGTTGACTTGTGATGATGCTTGTGTTGTTGTTTTTGGAGAAGAAGTTTGATATCATCAGTATCTCCATTGCTTTCACCCTCTTTCCTCTCTTTTTTTTCGTTTACAGCTTAAGGCCTTATTATGTGCAAACTCTGTAGCTTCCACATTTCCCTTTAAATAACTCATATAAAACTAGTATAATATACACATCAGGAGTAAGTATTTTTTGCTAAAATTAAGTAGATACAGAGATGATAATTCATATTATAATATTATTAAACTTGACACATTTAAATTTTAATTTTAAAAAATAAATTAAAATGTAACAAAATTAACATACGGTTAAAAAATACGGGCATAATTTTAAATACCAAGAACCGATTATATAACATCGACATCAATGATTGAGTGGAGATAGTATTACTCGTATGCATGTCTAAATATATCATATTCAAGTGTAGGAATTTATCAAAATAAATATGATAATAGTATCTAATATGAATTCTCAAATTTCAACCAATTTAAATTTTTTAGCTTAAAGAAATTAAATACAAATGCAACACAATCAACCATATAAATTTGATTAATTGCGAATTTGATGAGTTAACTTGAGCTCAATTTGAATAATATGGAAGTAGAGGGGAGGGAGAAGTGATGTTGCCACAACAGTGTTGGTGTTTGACAATATATTTGGATCCACATAGACGTAGAGGAGGAGGAGGAGGATTTGAGGGTTGTCTCTGTGGTCCTTTCATGGACAGAAGATAATTGGGGCATATGGGAGGCCAATGCACTCCATCATCATCATCATGTGTCCTTTAAGTTTGACACTGTTGGAAGTTATTTATGAGGTCAATAAGATATGCACCCCCTCACATCTAAATAATAAATTTATTTTTTTTAGAATTTCCAATTAAATTATTCTCTTCTTTTGTTAGTTTCAATATATATATATATATATTTACTTTATAATAAATGAATGCACATTATAGCTATTATTGCACTATTTATTTATGAGATAATTTATGAAAAATCAGAAAAGAAAAATAATTTATGGTGTCATGGTGGTGTCATGATCGATTCATTAATTCTTTTTTTATTTAAAAAAGATTAATCCAATGAAAAAAAAATATTTATTCACTTTTTAAAGTCAAGGGTAAATGGGGGGTTTCATGATTGCTTGGTTCAATGAATTAAGTTTTTTTTTTTGTTTCCAATAAAAGAATCAAACATTGGGAACAAAGTAGAAAAAAAAATAATGAAATTATTTCAGTATATATAGTATTATTATACGAGCAACATTAAGATAGTGACTCAACACTTCTTCATAGAAATTTAACTACATCAAGCCTCATTAATAACCTCATAGCTTTATCTTCTGGGGGTTCAAGATTGCCTTTTTATTGGACTCTGAGCTTGCAAGCAGAAGCAAGAGGTGTGGTGGTGGTGGTGGCGGTGGTGGTACTCATGGCCTTGGGACCAAACTCACCGAAGAATGCCCAACAATGGATTGGTGCAGAAACCTTAACCCGATAAAACTTCACGGGAAAGGAAATGCACAAATAAACAAACAGTTCTACATATGTGAAGAGAAAAAAGGAAAAGTTGCAGGATTCACAGCTTCAGTTTCTGACATGAACTGAAGAAAGAATTTGAACAAGTGCTGAAGGCCAACCCTACTACTAACTACTACTACTATTGACTGATGGTGGAGTCCATTGAAGCATCAACTATTTCAGGTGCTGAGTACTGACTCAACACTCTGGTTGGCAGCAGCTAAAATATATTATAAAAAGGATTCACTGATAAATGATACTGGTATTATTAAGAGTTAGGGCCACTATCTAAATAGTACATCCAACCCCTTATCAAACATGATATGTTTAGATAGATCATACCATCATGCCACCAACCTACCTACAGCCAGTTACTAGATAAAGCGTAGCCCACATAACTGAGGAGCAACAATCCATAGGTCAAGCTAATACTCATGCCAGTACCTTATTATTTATTATTTTATTAGTAGAGTATACTTTAATTGACAGGGTTTATTGATTTTTTTTTAAAATATAAAGATTAAGTGTTAGTTTGAAGACTCTACCCAGTAATTCTTATAATTATACGAGTCATAACAGTAAGCTGACATATCAGTCCCATATTATACTAGATCATATTATTACAATCTGACGGCATAATACTATATGATATACTATCATACCTAACATGGGACATGTAAAGGAAGATGAAAATTATGAATCCAAACATTTAATTTTTTTATAAAATAAAAAATAATTCATCAATAAATCATATTACTTTATCTTATGATATAAAATTTTAAAAATGAGCGTGCACCCCGTCGATTAACAGGGCGCATCACATCCTACCTGCCCAGTTCGACACGAGACTAGTCGTATCTTACGTGCTTGCACTGTGTATACTAGTATATAATTAAATGCATAGAAATGATATATATTTTAAGAGTTATTATTATTATATTTGCTTTTCCTCTGTTTATCATTAATTATAAAATACATCCCTCTAAATTTTAATATTACACAAATATTTTCTTCCCCTCGTATTCATAATCATCATCCAACAGCACAGGAGAGAGAGATTTGCTGTAATTAAAGATAATAGAGAGGAGGTGAATATAAATTATCTCTAGATTTTATAAAAAAAATAAAAATAAGTTTGCAAGGTTGGGCCACTTGCAGCGCTCAACTCTTCATCACAAGCCCATCCACAATCCAAGCCCATCACTGAAGGTTCACCTGGTCGAGCCAAACCCGCTCGTCCTCCCCGATTCATCAGAGCGGTTCGTTCACCGGTCCATCTTTCACACTAATCTCCCGGAGGAGCTTCCTTCCTGCGACACTGTGGGGCCAGGCCAACCTAGCGAATAGTGCCACTGGTAAGCGAAGCGGGTAGAATGCCGCCCAATTGGAGAAACCTTGCTCAAATTAAAAGGAAACACTTACCAAGCACTCGAAAATTGAGACTCGTGTTCGTACCTGTCACGTGATTGGTGGCTCCCGATACAGAGTCCAATTATACGAGGGCTACGAAAGGTGCGTGAAAATGTTTGGAAAGGAGAGGTGCGGTTAGGAGAGTCGATCCGTTTCAATTCGGTTCGTCCTTTCCTTTTCTCGGCGGTGTTAATTGCTTCCACGCTTGGACTCCACATGGCTCCCCATATCTTATTCTCGCGCCTGCTCCGCGATCCGCCACCGCGATCCCGGCGTCGGCGATGGACCTTCCGGTCATCGATCTCGGACGCTACCTCGAGATCTCCCCGGGGCAAGGTAGCGGCGCCCCTGCAGCTGCGGCGGGGGAGTCGGCTGAGGATGCTGAGCTGAGGGTGCTCTGCTCCGCGGTGAGCGCGAGCCTAAGGAACACCGGAGCTCTCCTCGTGAAGGACCCCCGCTGCTCCGCTGAGGACAACGACCGATTCCTCGACATGATGGAACGGTACTTTGGGCGATCGGAGGAATTCAAGCGCCTCCATGCACGCCCCCATCTGCATTATCAGGTGCGTCTTTTTTTCCCATCGTCTAGGGCACTGGAGTGCCTGCTTGTTTTTGTGTTCTTGTACTGCTTGTTATTGTTTTTTTGGGCGGATCACGCAGTTGGATGTCCTTGTTTGTGATCACGAAAACAGAATTGATTCCCGCGATTGTTTGTGTTTTTCATTATTTTTTTAGAACTTAGCAAGTATTTTGATTATTAGAACTCAATTGCTCACCATAGGGAAGTACCCTTTGTACGAGAGTTTTCATTATTAGCTCTAGCCATTGGTGATTTTTGCATTAGTAAAACAGGTAACAAACTTATCCACTTCAATTAGCACCTGTGAACATATCCATCGACTGATGATGACGTGACTTGGTTTAGGACATGCACCTGAAAGTGACACCGTAGGAATTAAATATGTTAACCAAAAAATATAAATAAATTCCCTGAAAAAAAAACAAAAGGGAAAGTTTGCTAACGGAGTGGAAGGAGCACAATAACTTAATCAAATGATTAATGCAATGGGATTCAGGTAAATGTGGCTGTTTATCATCTACTTTTGTGTATGGAGATATTTGGGCATAAGTAGATATCAATCTATATACTGTTGTAAGGTTGTAACCAGCAAAAGCATACATGATCAATTTATGCAGAAATAATGATACGCTGCCTGTATACATTTAGTGTTACAGTAGACTATACATGTACCATATTCAACTCGTAATTCTGGTTAGTTTATCTCTTGCTATGTCAGATAGTAGTCTGTAATAATGGCAAGTTCCTCCTGCTTAAGCCTTCAAAAGTTTAATTACTTGGCATCATTTGGATACCAGGGTGATGAATTTTACCATGATTTGATTTCTCAGGTGAAAGGATTTTTCATTCCACTTTTACCTTGTAAACTACTGATGTCAAGCCTGCACTCGTTTAGTCCTCTCCATATACTATCGGCATATACCACCTAATTCTGGTCTCAATCCTTCTATCTCAAGTAGCATACTTTCATCATTGCAGGCTCCTCCTGCCCAAACTTTCGAAAAGCATAATTACTTGTTACCATCTTCTGTAAGAGAGTGATGGATTTATCATGTTTAGATTCCTCACATGAAAGGTTACTTTAATGAATCCTTTGACTCTATCTATATATGAAATCGCTTGTTGTAAAAACATCACCTTGCCGATTAGATTCATGGTTTTCCTTTTGCACAAAAAAATATAGAATCTTCAAGAATTGTGTTTCATTTCTGTAACTGTCTTGGTTTTGCTGTAAATTCTTTTACAGTCGATTCCTTGTCTGGGGTAGTTTTTTTCTTAATCCAGTTTTTAGAAAGTCGCGCTGCAAATTTGCCTGATTTATCTAAACCCAGTACATGCTACGTACTTGAGGCTTATGATCTGCGCTAGGAGAAAGGTGCCACGTGAAAATTAATTTGTTGATTATGGTTTGCATGGCATGAATCTAACACCTTATGCGATGTTATACAAAATCTTCTTCAAAGATCTCACCTCCGGAAGCATGTTATGAATTAACCTACCACGATGAATTGCATAATAATGAAATTTAGTAGGCTCCGACGGTCCTTTTCTGCTAAAAAAGGACAAATTGTTGGATATAAGCAAATTAAATGAGAATTAGAAAAAACATCATTACATTCATGACTAATGCTGCCCTGATATTTATTTCTACACATTTCTCTTTTTAACATGAAAAGAGCAAACTACACAGAGTATGGTCATTATCCTTCACTGTATTCGTACTTCCACGTGTTTTGACATGGAAAATGAATCAACTAGGTTGGTGTAACACCTGAGGGTGTGGAGGTACCACGGAGTCTGGTTGATGAGGATATGAAAGCAAGAGTTAGATTGATGCCAAAAGACGAGCAGCCTGCTATTCCTTCAGGACCAGATCCTAAATGGAGATACATGTGGAGAGTAGGTCCTCGACCAGCAAAAACTCGTTTTCAGGTCTCAATATTGAACCTTATATTGTCATTCTTCTATTGAGAAAAAAGAATCTTCTTTATGTAAACCGATAATTGAAATATAAAGCCATCTTTTGATGCAGGAACTGAACGCAGAACCTGTTATACCTGAAGGATTTCCTGAATGGAAAGAAACAATGGATTTATGGGGTTCAAAAATGATAGCTGCGATTGAGGTGCATTCTTTGAGTTATTTGTTCCAACTAGTTTGCTTTCATTCTTTACATGCAACTCCTTATCTGAGTTTTACATAAGATTTTGCTTTTGCTAGGTTGTTGCTGAGATGGCTGCAATTGGATTTGGCTTGAACAGGGATGCATTCACTTCATTAATGAAACAGGTACTTTAACTTGTTCATGAAATGGAAATATAGGGTTCTCCTGCAACCAAATTTAACACAGTCGTTGATATTTTCATTTATTAGACTTGCACTTCTGTTGACAACCTTGGTGGACATAGCTATGCTAGTCAGCACTTAATGTGTTTCCAATAATAAGAGGTGCCTGTGATAAAATTTTCTGTTACTGATCACAGTTTTTCCACGAAATGGTTTTATATTTTATCAACATATTCCTCGTCCCTTAGCACCTTACGAAACTTTCTAGACACCTTTGGTCATGATGGTTGCTGCCCTGTAGGTTTTAAAAATTTATGTTCACTGTTTTTCTATTGCCATTAACTTGGTTTTGGCATTCCTGGTCTGAACTTTCATTTCGTTTAGATTTAATTGAAAGTTGTCTTTTTACCCATTAGGCAATTTTCCTGCAGTAACTGTCTCTTCTAGAAATATGGCTAAAACTTGATAATGGTTGATCAAATCCTGGTAGCCTGTTGTAAATTATAGAAGTTGTCCAATTATGTCAAATCTGCACTGCAAACTTCTCAAGTTTAGTATTGAACATTGCTTATTCAGTTCGACTTTGAATAAAAGATAACTTGTAATCTCGAACTGTGACCTTGATGGTTGGTTAGGTTTCTCACGTGTTTCTCACGTGGAACGTTCTAAAATAGGCACGGATCGATTACATCTATGTCATGCACAGATGTTAGCAGTTTCAATATAGATTGAGCTTTTCTCTGCTTTAGGAAAGTTGAACCTTTTATCTAAGCGGTTTTCCTCAATTATATGATTTTCTTGTTCTTATGGTTTTGTCTTTCCTCTGGAAATCTATATAGGGACCTCACCTCCTTGCTCCAACAGGAAGTGATCTCGAACGACATGGCAGTCTGGGCACCGTCTTTGCAGGATATCACTATGATCTGAATTTTCTAACAATCCATGGCAGAAGCAGATTCCCAGGCCTAAACATCTGGTTAAAAAATGGACACAAAGTGGAGGTCAAGGTTCCTATTGGCTGTCTTCTTATCCAATCGGGAAAACAGGTATTTATGCTTGTGCTTCCAGCCAAATAGTCTATGCCATGTTAAAGTAAATTCTAATTTGGTAGTTAAAAATTCTACTCATGTCAAGGGACAGAAATCTGAAAAAGAAAATGTCACGAAGCACAAGTCAATCTGTGTTCTGAGTCTTTCATTTTGTCACAATACCTTAAGGTGGATTTGATAAATAGTTTTCTTACTCGTAACCAGGTGCTTTCCCCATAGCGGTAGTAATTTCTGTACAGTTTTCACAAATTTGTACGAGCAGACTGACATTGTGAACAAGCTGACGTGCATCTGATGCTCATAATAAATGCAGCTCGAGTGGTTAACTGGGGGCGAGTGTTTGGCGGGAATGCATGAAGTTATCGTAACTAATAGGACACTTGAAGCTATTGAATCGGCTCGTCAGCAAAATCGCAGCCTTTGGAGGGTTTCATCTACTGTAAGTGATACAAATCTCTGCTGATGATTGTCCTGCATTATTTCCACCAATCACTAATCTTTTCTTTCATCCATCTTTTCCTTGCTTCAACCAGCTCTTTGCGCATATGGCTTCTGATGCAACCTTGAAACCACTGGGGCACTTCGCCGAGGCGTCCCTTGCGGACAGATATCCTTCTACCTTCGCTGGAGATTTCGTTGAACAAGAACTTGGTGTGATCAATCTCAAAGGATAAGAATAGCTTCTCCCGGCCAATTCATCACCTGACCAATTCCATCCGCAAAAAGACAAATCTTAAAAATTTCCCCCGTAAGCATTTGCTGCCCTGGAATTTCATCAGGAATTTGTTTCAACGACATGCCGAGATTCATTCAATGCTCTTTTATCTATCCCGAACTAACAGTAGAATTCATTGTTTAGCAATCTCAAACTTGCTGCATAAATTGATTACAGCATTGAAATATATAGATACCTTCAGAATTATAAGCTTCGTAGTTTCATGCCCTAATCAATCTTTGTTATTATAATAATATTATTGATCATAATGGTGCATAAAGATATGATGGACCACGTCGATTTCCAATCCACCCGGGAATGTATGCTCGTAGTATGCCGGTAGTACACATGCATATATCTACAAAATTTGGATTATATTCGTGTCTAATCTGGAATCCAATTCTATTCATGCCTTAATTTTCTTCACCATCCCAGCCGACGGATTCCGGATTCCCCTACCACCAACAGTTCGACAAGGCTGGAGACGCTTCAATTCTCTTCACTCGTTAACTAATCCTGTCTCCTTAATTCACAGATATGCCCTTCCCTTTTATGGACGCGCGTCTACATAAACTCCGCTCACAGCGTCCGACACACCGCACGTCAAATTAATTCTTCGATCGCCGTCCTTCCGGAGGAGCTCCTGCTGATGGTCGCCATCGTCTCCCACTTCAGCACCTTCAAGCATGCCCTGGCCTCGCCCCTCTACCGCTTCCTGCTCTTCCAGGCGAATCCCTTCTGCGTCCAGCTCGGCTACTTCGCCTCTTGGTCCGTCGCCGGATTCTTGCTCCTCAAGCTCCTGCCCATGAGAGACCACGCCACCGCCAGGCCCCCTGACGTCGACCTGCTCTTCATGTCGGTGTCAGCGAACACCGTGTCGAGCCTGGACACGGTGGAGATGGAGGACTTCTCCGACCTCCAGCTCGCCTCGCTCACCCTCCTCATGGCGGCCGGTGCCGAGATCTTCGTCTCCCTCCTCGGCCTTTACTTCGCGAAGGCCAGGTCGTCGCAGATGAAGAAGGGTAGCAGTAGCGACCGTCTCGGAAATGGCGGCCGGGCTTTTCTGTCGTCGGCGGAACAGGAGGACGATTTGGCTCTCCGATCCGTGAAACGCCTCTTCTTTGTGGTGCTGGGTTATCTCCTCGTGTCTCACGTCGCCGGCTTCCTGCTCGTTCTCTTGTACCTGTCCGCCGCGCGGGGTGCCGCCGGCGTGCTGGCGAGCAAAGGCCTGAGCGCGACCGTGTTCTCCGTCTTCACGACGGTATCCTCCTTGGCGAACTGCGGCTTCCTGCCAACGAACGAGAATATGGTGGCCTTCCGGACGTCCCCCGGGCTGCTGCTCATCGTCGCCGCGCAGGTGCTCGCCGGGAGCACGATGTACGCCTCCAGCCTGCGGGCGGTCGTCTGGGCGCTGAGGAAAGCCACCGGGCGGCCTGAGTACGAGTACCTCCTGAACAAGAGCGGCGAGGTCGGCGGCTTCGAGCACCTCGTGCCGGGGCGGGAGGCGGTCTCGCTGGCCCTCACCGTGGCGGCGCTGGTGGCGGTGCAGTTCCTCCTCTTCTGCGGCATGGAGTGGTCCTCCGGAGTCTTGAGCGGGCTGAGCCCGTACCAGAAGATCGTCAGCGCCGCGTTCATGTCCGTGAATTCGCGCTACGGCGGAGAGAACACGGTGGACCTCTCGGCCGTCGCTCCGGCCATCTTGGTGTTGTTTATCGTGATGATGTGAGTACTTAAATCGAATAGTGGGATTTCCTCCTCCATTCAAAGGATAAGCCTCACCTGACATATATAGTATAACTTTTGTTCATCCACTTATGCAGGTACCTTCCACCTTATACATGTCTTATTCTTGGAGAGAAAAACAGTAACAAGACGGAAGAGGACAAGAAGGAAGGAAAGAGCCGCCTGGGCTTTATTTTTTCACCGCTGGGTTACATCGCCATCTTCACCATCATCGCCTGCATCACGGAGAGACGGCAGATCTCGGAAGACCCCTTAAACTTCAGCATCCTCAACATCGTCTTCGAGATCGTAAGGTGTGTATATGTATTAAATCACTTCATCTCTATACAATTAGGCATTATGAATATATATGGCATGTGTGATTGGGCGCAGTGCGTATAGAACAGTGGGGTACTCGACGGGGTACAGCTGCAAGCGGCGGCTGAAGGCGGAGCTGGAGGAGCCGTGCAGGGAGGTGTCGGCGGGCTTCGCAGCGAGGTGGAGCAACGCAGGGAAGCTGCTGCTCATCGGCGTCATGCTCCTCGGCAGGCTGAAGAAGTTCGAGAAGTGGCAAATCCTGCTTCTTCCTCCCGGGAGTTTGCTTGCGAGGTCGCACTCTTCCAGGTAATCACACTCCCTCGAATGTGATTCTTCGGTGATGTAATTCCAGAATCACGTTCCAAATGTTTAGAATACCTTATTTTAATCTTTTTCTAGCAGCCCTTTTCAGTTGCTAAATTTTAGAAAAATATATAACTATAACGCGATATGATACTGTGACAACACATTATCACTGGAATATTTATACCATTGCATGTGATATTATATAAAATATTCGGTTAAATTTTAATAGTTTTAACATTTCATACTTCTAGCTTAATAATTTATTTTGCTGTGAAAATCTATATTATGGGTAAAAGTAGAAAAAATAAAAAGTTTGAAAAAATATTAATGCTATAAAGTTTGTACCTAGTAATATTATAAGTTACTTATATCCATATAATTCTTGAAACAGATATATTTGTATAAAAAAAAGTTTGAAAAAAATAGTTAACCTATGAGGATAAAAATAAAAAAATCAGGAGGCAAATGATGACAGTAAAATTTATTGATTTAATTCTCTCATTTTGATTACATAGAATTATTCTTCTATACAAAAGTTGTATCGATAATTTATTCTCTCAAATTGTGATAGTGGACCTCATGATTTAAGTTATTGGATGGAATAAGAGGTTTAGATGATCAACCAAGCAGAGAATATATGCTTATCAGCTTAATTATTAGTGTCATGGTCTGATCAAAATCCTTTTTTTCTAAAGAAATATTCTCTCAACTATATAATATCATCTACCAAGAAAAGCTATATTTTTTAAAAACTAGAAAAGTTCTATAACTTCATCTTATTAGCTGCTCGATGTGACCCAAGTTAATATGGAGGATTCTCTAGTTATCCCATACCAAATAATACGACAAAACATGTGATCTCCACACTCACATCTTGCTGGCATGTAACTTATAAATTACAACTACAGACGTTAAAATGTATCACATGATTCACAGATAAACTATGTTTCTAACAATCACATGGAGATATGATTACTGAAACAAACATAAGTAACCTTGCGATATTAGATGCTCACTGAATTATTTGAGCCCTGATTGCACTACAAAGTACGTTGAGGAGTTCGCATATTCTCTGCAAATAATGCTAGAGAATAAAGCTTATTTATGTATTTAATTTAGCATAGAAATATGATTAAAGATTCTCGGTAGATGCAAATATAGAGGGAATCTAATCAGGTCGTGAGAAACTTCTGAAACCAAAAGGAAGAACTCTTGCGGTATCTTTTCAAGTTATCCTTGTAGTCGACATAGTTGATACCGAATCGGAGTGTGAATCCATCAGACCATTCAAAGTTATCAAGCAATGACCATGCAAAGTATCCTCTCAAATCAACTCCTTCCCTGAAATATATTTGAACATTGTAAGTACACATGATTTCCCAAAGTAAATATTCAAGTACACATTAGAAAAACTTTTAATAGAAATAACATGATTACCAATAGTTTCAGACCTGGATCTTGTTGGTCGGACCATCTACTTTTGACTATGATTTCATCAAGCCAATTTTCTTATTTACAACGAATGTTGAAGTAATGAAAATGGGTTAAGTGTAAGAATATTTACCGAGCTTAACCAATTAGATTAAGTTTGACGGATTTCATGAGGTTTTAATTCAATCAATAATTTTGCAAACCTGTCAATTCGGTTAGGAACTAAGTGAAGGGGTGATGAATGGATGACTCAAAATACTTTTATGTTCCATATTTTCTGAGACCAGTTGAGATGTCTGATCAAAACCCAAGAACTAGTGACTCAACTAACAGAAAGCCCAAATAAGATTTAGAAATTGGATTGAACTTAGTTTGTGATACTGTACTAAGTGCATCTGGCCTGCATGATCAAATTTCTAGAATACTGCGGCTATTAGTGATGAACTAGTGATCCGCAAGTAGAAAAATAAGTATGAGTACCTGATAGCTTCCTTAATGAAGGATAGATGTTGCTGGTAGAAATCGATTCTCATCTTGTCCTGTAGGGCTTCTTCAAGTGACAATGTAGCATTGTCCTTTTCACTGACACCTGATTAATTTTGATTAATCCATATATATTTGAAGCACATACACATTCAATTAATTCAAAAGAAATTCAGTAGTGATTAACTCATCTCACCATTTTCAGTAATATATATTACAGGGTTGTTGTATTTAGTCTTTGTGTAGAGCAAGAGATCCTTTATGCCTCTTGGGTAAACGTAAAGCCAAGGTGAACCTGCCTGTCATTTTCCACAACAACAATCAATTAAACTATTTCACAAGGTCTAAACAATGACGGCAAAAATTATTCCTAAAGTTACTGACAGAATTTTACAAATTTGTCCCAGCCGAAATGTGAACAAGTCAAATCCTAGTCTATCACTCTGTCCCCTAAGTTAGTGCATTATCAGCACAGGTGTCACTTTGCTCGCTTGTGGTTAATACTGTTATAGATTTTCTTCACTATTCGATCTGCTATGTTAAATCTTGTTCCTTAAAACACTATTATAGAATGACAAAGACAACATTTTAACTTCGTTAAAGAACAAGCAGAAAAATTGATATAAGGTAAAATTCGAATATCCATGATGAGTAAACTGTAATCTACAAAATTATTGAACAACTGAAAAACATTACAATGATTTGTAGGTGGATGGTTAATGGCTCAAGATGCACTACATATATGCTAAGATTTCAAGGACTTATCACTCAGCTAAAATAGTTTATTTCTCCTTAGGGGGACCAAAGCCCCACGTCAACCAGATAAGGAGCCACATGATCTCAATCCAACATTAACTAGAGATGAGGAGCCAGAAGCCTCTAAAAAGCTCCTGAAGAGACATTTCACAAGGAAAGCCATCCTCGAGTTCTTTTGTAATTCAAAATAGACACTGAACAGGTCGAGTTTCTGGGTCAGGATAGCAAACTATTTTGTCTTCGTATAACAGATGCAAACTCGAAACTCGAATTCGAACAATGTTAAAACGGAATAAAAGATAAGAGGACACTAAGCACATACCCTTGGTCCAATTAATTTCCCGTTTCTGATCACTGTTCCATTATAAAACTTCAGTAAGCAGAACCTTAACACATCAGACACAAGATGGAAATCAGTTGACATAGATATATCCAATTTACCTGTTGAGTTGATCGATGGATCATTATTGTAGCTTTTGAGGCCTCCGTTTGACTTTGGAATACCATAAACATATCTTGCCGTGTAGTAGTTCACTCCAATGAAGTCAAAAGATCCATTCACCATTTCTGATTGCTTCTTGGTAAATTTAGGCAAGCGATTACCGACGTGTGTTCTCATGCTCAATGGGTATTCACCTTTGGTCAACGGGTCCATAAACCTTTTAGGGATGAAGAAAATATTCAAGCATATATCAGAAATAATCCAGTTCGTCATGATGACAAATATGTGGTCTGCACTCTGCAGGTTGGTATTGAGTACCTCTCCCAAATCTGATGCTTCTAAAGCGTAAATTCAGGTATATAGCAGAAAAAAATCCGGTCAGTCATCATGAAAAACAGGTGGCGATCAACTCAGCAGTCAGTAGTTTCAGAAGTTTACAAAGTGTAAAGTTCTAGTACAAACACACACATATCGATCCTGTCGGGCATTATGGCACACAGATGGTTTGCAGCATAGTAGTAAGTACTGCTCTAAAGTCTGAGGCTTCTAAAGATTAAGCTCATGCATATATCAGAAAGAATTCAGTGCGGGTTGCAACTTAGCAGTCAGTAGTTTTCAAAACTATACAAAGAGTAAAATTCTAGTATATATAGGAACGATCCTGTCAGGCATTATGGCACACAGATGGTTTGCAGCATAGTAGTAAGTACCGCTCTAGAGTCTGAGGGATATAGAGAGTAAAGTCCAGAACGAATCCAGTGGGTCGTGCAACTTAGCAGTCGGTATTTTTCACAAAGAGCAAATTCTAGTATATATCGAGAACAATCCTGTCAGACATTATGACAAACAGATGGTTTGCAGCTTAGTAGTAAGTACTGCTCTAAAGTCTGAAGCTTCTAAAGAGTAGATTCACGTATATATCAGAAAGAATCCAGTCGGGAATTATGCCAAACAGTTGGTGTGCATCTTAGTAGTTAGTGACGTTCTGCATCTCCTAAAGAGAAAATTCAAATATATATCAGAAATAACCCGGTCAGGCAGTGTGACAAACAGGTGGACAGAAACCTTGCAGTAAGCGCTGTTATAAAGCTCAAATAGAGTGAACTCACCATCCAAACATGAAATCAATGGCTCTTTGAGCTGCATCATCGTTGGACCTCGAACTCGAATATGGTATCATCCAATGGGAGACCAATGTTATGCCTATTTTTCCCTTCTGAATTGACTGCAAACCAGATGATCAAACACCCTCTAAGCCTCTCCAACTCAGATGACTACTCATCCAAGAAAAAAAATAATAGGGCAACATCCTACTTCAAATACCACATCAATTCAGTCAACTCAAAGCCGAGGGTCCAGTCCTGACCTGGAACTTGCTCCTGTAGACCGAGACAGCCGCGGCGTGAGCCAAGATCTGGTGGTGCGCGACAGTGTAGGGCTCCCTGCCGGAGTCGCCGGCGGCGACGCATCCGAGCTGCTCCCAGCGGGAGCACCTCCCGGGGGCCAAATTCCCCATCGCGTATCCGCCGGCGCTGAAGCTCCATGGCTCGTTGAGCGTGATCCAGTGCTTCACCCGGTCGCCGAACTCCCTGAAGCACACTTCCGCGTAGTCCCGGAAGTCATCCCTGCAAGACGAACAGAGGAAACCATGAATCAAATCTTCATAATCGATCGCTAGATGCCTAGATCTACTCCCTACCTCCGATTTCTCAGCCAAATCGTCGATTCGAAACAAAAAAAAAAAAAAAACTAGAAACAACGAGGGATTAGGAAATGGGGAAGGGGAGAGGGAGAGACTGACACGATGCGAGGGCTTCGGAAACCTCCATATTTATCCTCCAAGGCCTGAGGCGAGTCCCAGTGGAACAAGGTCACGAATGGCTTCAACCCTGTTCATGTTGCAATGTGATCTTATAATTAGAAATAGAATGCCTCGTTGATCTGAATTAATTAAGAAAAAGGGAGTTATGATTAATTAAATGATGCCTTTGCCGATGAGCTCGTCGATGAGACCGTTGTAATACTTGACGCCCTCCCGGTTTACTCCTCCGCTCAGGCTTCCGTCTGCATGCCATTAAAAATCATTATAATTATACTTAAATTTTTATCTAATTATGTTTATAATTTTTAAACAATTAAAAAAAATATTTTTTTAGAGTTTTAGAACTTTAATTTATATTCATATTTTGAATACGTCTGCGTGTGCTTAAAATTAAAATTGATGTACTCGTATAAATATCATTATTTTAATATTATATTAAATATTAGGTGGAAATTGTAATTTTATAAAAAAAGAGGTATCTCAGTTGGTGGTTGAAGCCCGATAGAACTGATTAAATAAAGGATAAGTAAGCTATTAAAAGCAACACTTTAATAAAAAATGCCTTCTAGAAACAGACTGCTCCTCCAAAAGATGAGATGCATAACATTAATATATATATATCATATTCATGATCATGATCATGGGTAGCCCCACTTATAAATATTTTATAACTCTATGAATATTAAATTCAGGATCTCAATTTAATTATTTTAACCAGATAATATAAACTTTAAGTATAATATTTCCAGTTTAAAAAATGTTCATATCCAATAGAATAAAAAATTCTAATTTGAAAAAAAAAAAAGATTGATTGATTTGATTTTTTTTTAAAGTTTCTTACTCTAAACTGGGGGGCAAAAAGAATACTCACTTGGCAAAATTCTTGTCCATGAAATGGAGAATCTATAAGCATCCAATCCCATCTCCTTCATGATGCCCACATCTTCCTATAAATTAATTATTTAATCATATATGATTAGATATATACTCCAATTATTTATTTATTTATTCACTTACTTATTTCAAAATATAATTATATATATATATATATACTTACCTTATATCGATGATATGCGTCGATGGCGACATCTCCGTTGCTCCTGTCTGCTATTTTTTCTGTTAGATAAAAAAAAAGATTATGATTAATTTTAAAATAGCGTATTTAAGGAAGCAATTAATCAAATTCAAGCGTGTTCAACTTGATATCTTTTAAATAAGTTTAAGGAAAAAATTAATCAAAAGTCAAAAGTATTAGCTTGAGATTGAAAAGTAGTCAAGGCAGGTCTTAATCAGTTTGAATGGTCTTTTTTTAAATATATATATTCATGTGTATTTAATTTGTTCTCATTCACTTCAAGTCTTCAATTCATCCACACTTAAATCAACCAAACTTATCTTGATTTTTTAAAAAAAAATGATGAATATTCTTAAATTGAAAATAGGATATATCTCTTTGAAAGCTCAGCATAACAATTATTTCTAGAAGGAGTTAATAAAATATTTGAAGACCCATTTAAATTTTTATACATCTCATTAAAAAATTAAAAAAGGAAATAAAGCCATTTTTAAAACATATTAAAAGCTTGCTGTGTAATGGTCGTATTTACTTTTTATTCTAATAAAAACAACAAACTCGCCAAAAACATCTTTTTTTAAAAAAGAACTGAAATTATTTAATCATAATACAATCAAAAGTAAAGATTTTTTTTTGTTTTCATGTTAAGAACAGATCAAACTTAAATCGTATTAATCTTAAAAAATAGAGAACTAAACAGGAGAGGTAGAAGGGGGACCTGGGTGTTTATGAGTGTAAGTGTCCCAAATGCTGAGCCCTCTGCCACCTTCTTTGTACCCACCTTCATACTGCCACCATTTAATATCACTTCATGCTCTTACCTCTCGAGATCTACGACGGACGCTAAAAGAGCAAAACAAGGAGAACCTGATAGGAGGAGGACGCGGTCCCAAAGATGAACTCCGGTGGAAAACCGCTCCGCTTGATCTCCTCGCCGGGAGCTGCAGTTGCAGCGGGAGGAGAGAGGAAGAGGAGGAGGAGGAGGAGGAGGAAGAAGAGGCGAAGATACTGATCGTCTCCAGTTTTCTGCATCTTGATGTGAGCTCTGAGGTTTCTTCTCCTGACCGGCGATACAGCAGTGGTGGCTAAATAATAGCAAGGAAGGGCGGAGGGGAGGAGGACCGTGGGCTTATTCCACTGCTGGAGAAGAAGACAAACCAACAACTGACTTATTTTTTTACCACTTTTGAAATGTCTCATTATTTTTTCTATTATATATATTCTATTTAATTGGATTTACGGTGATCTACTTTAAATCATTTTAATCCGATAAAAAGACATATCAACTTATTCTAAATAGTAATTATTGGACTGGGAGAAGTCAACTGCGCATATGGCTGGGAATTGGAATACATGGAGGAGATGCGTGCTGTGGATCCGCACTGCCGGTTCGATGCTTCGCGTGGTTTATTACGATATTATTGGCCTATTGATTGGGCATCCATCCATGCGCTTCGCGTGCGCCCTCCTCGATGATGGCCCGGCCGGGCGGCCAAAATTTTGGACTTCTCTCCCCGTCGCTGGGTCGGCGTGCGGTGGCATTGGCGATGTCAGGCGCGCTGGTAATTTGGTCGAGCATCTCGTAGGTTAAGGTCAGGTAAAGCTATTTACCACTACATTTAGACGGATGCAGTCTTTTCCTTTCTTTTTCTTTTTCTTTTCTCTCCCACCCTTTTTTTATTTCACCTCAGTAGGTTGATTCTTGTTCCTCTTTTTAATTTATGCTGTGATGGATGAATGATGATGATTTCAAATATTCCTCTATTCTAGCTGAGCAGCTAAAATATATGTTTTAAGCTATCTTACTCTATTTGTATCGTTATAGTAAGTAGAATTTTACTTATATCTAAAAAAATTATTTATCATAATCAAAATTATCTATTTTGATTGATATTTTTTAGATAAATAAAAAATAACTTTCATTCGATTTAAAATGATAAGATATTTTTTATATAATTATTTCATTGTACTTTAAGTTTTAACTTAATACAATTTATTTGATAGCATAAGACAAGTTATAAATGAAACAAACATGGTGAGAAGTAATATATCACTATACAGTACAACATACAATAGCAGTCTAAGCTAAATATAACATAGTAAATTTTCTTATTTTATCTATGTCTAATATTATAAAAATTATTATCTTAATATGATAAAAAGGACTACTTTATCCTTATTTTATTATTAAAACTATTAGACCATAAATTATAACTTCAATACTTCCTTTATTTTTATTTTTTATACAGAGTGGTATAAACTCATTCGATTAAAATAATTAAGCTTTATATAGGAGATCCTGGGCATCGTACTATAAGCAAATTTAGTTTAGTTAGAATAATTAGATTTATTTTTAAAAAAAATAAAAATAGGATATATAAAATCTAAAATATTTTTTTATAATTAAGATTGTCTATTTGTTGGGTTATGATACGATGAATATGTTTGTATAAATAAAATAAGTAGGATATATAACCTAAATAAAAGCTCCGCACAGAGGAATAGTTTTAAAGCCCGTATAATTTGGGCCAAATGGCCAATTGGAGCCTAATAATTGAAAGCCTAGTAAGATCGTAACGACGTGCGCTCGCTTGCAACAGCGTCGATGGCCGGGCGCGACGGAGACGACGACGGCGACGACGACTACATGGGCGACCTCTCCCTCTTCCTCCCTCCCGATCACGATGCAGATCGGAAGAAGGTGAAAACCCTAATCATTCTCCTTCCATATTATCGATCTCATGTGCGGAAAAATATCACGTCCTTAACCCTAATCGGCGCAGAAAGCGAGAGCGAAGGCGAACCCGCCGGAGCCGAGCGAGAAGAAGCCCAAGTGGCCGAAGGGCCTCAATTGGCAGGAGCAGCGGCGGATCGAGCGGATCCGGAAGCAGCGGGAGGAGGACGAACGCACGAGGGCCAGCCTCGAGGCGGCGATACCGGACTCCAACGTCGGGTTCAGGATGCTGAAGCTGATGGGGTACAAGCCCGGGTCGGCACTTGGGAGCGGCGGGGGCGGGATGGTCGAGCCGGTGGGACTCCAGATACGGCGGTCCAGGGCCGGGATTGGGGTCGAGGAGGACGCGGCGAGGAAGGAGCAGGAGGTGGTCGAGAGGAAGCGCATGAGGGAGGAGGAAATGGTGGCGGAGTTTGGGTCGCGCCAGAAAACGCAGTGGAGGAGCCGGAGGATCGTCGGCGATTATCGGAAGGCGGAGGCTGCTTTGGCGCAGCTGGAGAAGAGGGAGGTGGTTGAACCCCCAAAGGATGACGCTGACGAAGAGAAGCCAGAGGAGGAGGAAGAGGAAGAAGTGATCACCGAAGAGGTAATCATTCTCATACTGAAATATGCATCAATTCAGGACATGCCATATCCTTGTAGCCTCAGCATTTAGAACTTAAGACTGGAGAAGAGAATAGGAAATTGCAAAGAGAAGGAATCAATGTACTGGAATAGGTAGTTTCCGTTAATTTTATGATCGGAGTAGGAAGTTAATTGCTGCTTTTAGCTTTGTTGGTACAATCCAGTCCACAAGAGAAGGGATCAATTTAAGAAAAGTTGGGTATTATCATCTTAAGGTGGCAAATGATGCCCGTGATATGTGACAAACTCTAAACAACCGTTATCTTAAAACAATTAGCTAAGAAAAATACATCTCATATGAACCATCATCCCATCTAACACTATCCTCGTGTCATGGAGGGATGGATGTCGTCGAAGTCTCTTTGTAGATTTCTGATTGATGTGGTAACATTGTTTGGATGTCAAAGTTGGATATGTCAACCTGATTGAGATTACACGGTAAAAGCACTTTGTCTTCAACAAAATTGCAGAAATGGAGAGGGAGGCTGCAGGAGACAGAACTTGCTTTAGAAACACTTTCATCATTTCTGATTTTTCAAAGCCGTGATTCCTCCTTTTATCATTGCATCAATGATGAGCTCCTTATGTCTTGGTCCCTTGTTCAAACTGAGATAGAAACGCTTACTAAAGCTATTTCCAAAAGAAATAACCTGCTAAAAGTACAAAAAAAAGTTCCAATATCGAATAATAGGAGTACTTTTATTAAAATATGATTCAAATCTTTGGATTTGCACCTAGGATTGATAAGCTTTACTTTGATGAGGTTACTTTCTCTGTTTTATTTAATGTGTTTAAAGAACAAGTTTTTTTCTTAATGTAAGGGGACTCAGTGCAATAAATTGCTCTGAGATCTCCATATATCGCTCAAAGTTTATTGGTGCATAATTCTGTGCTTATTGGATGCTTAGTAACCAAATTCATCTTAAAGCTAGCATTTCAACTTGTTCTATATTGCCATCAATTACGTATGCTATGAGCTTTGGTATGACAATGAGCATATCTATTACTACTCAGTCTTTGGATTCTTAACTTTCGCAGGTTTACAGGCTTGGAATTAGCAAGAAATAGCTTTGCATAAGTAAGCACAGACACACACACACACACACAAAGGCACAGTCAAAAATAAATTATAAATGTATACATAACTAGTAGTCAATTTAAGAAAAAATGATATATGCTAAAAGCTGAAAAGATTCTCTTACTTACCATCATTTTTCAAAAGCAACCACAGATAGGAAAGAGTGGTTGTTGTCAGAGGAACCAGAATATATATATGATTTATGAATATTTTGTATGATTCATACCAAAAGACCCAATACGTTCACATGGCTTGTACTGAAATATATTAATTGCTTTTCATGTGATCCCAGTACCTCCTTGTTTCTAGTCCATCTAAACCAATTGCTAGAAGGAACACTAGGCTTTTTCTTTAACTTGAAAAGAAAGCTGTAGAATCTGTTTCTAGTCCATCTAAACAAAATGTAATGTCATTTTGTTCTTTGTAGCTTCTCCTGATTTTTTTTTCCTGTTTCTCCATGCTAAGCTGACTAACTGTTTTCTTTTATGCCTTTGCAGAATTTGCATGATATACTGATAAAGCTAAGAGACGAACACCATTACTGCTTATACTGTGGATTTCAGGTGATTGAAAGTCTGAAATGTCATTTCCAGTCAGCACTTGCGTGCTATTTTTTTACTTAAATAGTTGTAGTTCACTGTTGAAAATATGAGACGCCAAGAGCACTGCAATTATACATACGTGGATAAAATTATCAAGTTTCGAGATAATTACTAGAATCTTATATGGTAGCATGTTTCAGTGAGATCTGGCCTTTTATTATTAAAATCTTAGAAACTTTCTAATCAACTCTGCCTAAATTTTATCATGATATTTTCAGTACGAATCGGCTGTGGCATTGGCAAACAATTGTCCCGGACCAAGCGAAGAAGACCACTGAACATGATCTTACTCCTCGGAGGAGTTGTTTGCCTGATGAGAGGTCTTGCAGTATCCTTAAAGTTCATCCAATGACAGCCTAGATTGAACAAGCGACAAGAAATTTGTTCCTTCAGCAAAAGATCATTCTGTCATGAATCTGATCAAGGGTCGTGGCACTTTTTGACGATCAAGCTACTCTTCAAAGATTGGCATCGACTGTTTTTATTCGAGCAACTGAAGATATGCTCTATCTACATATACAGTTGTCAAACTGAGGAATTGAGCTCTTGGAGCAGCTTGGGTGCATGCTGGGAGCACCATTAAACCAATGGAGCTTTATCATCTGATCTATTCAATAGTTGATGCTCCAGAGGCAAGCAAGGGCATCTTCCCCCGCAGAGGATTTTTGTGATTTTGCCGGACATTGGTTCTAAAACATCATCATGTCCAAGATGCCCTCAGCGAGCACTTATATTCTTCTTCAATAGTAAATTTGTACGAAAAGAGGTGGGTATGCCTGTAACACTCCTATTTTTTTTCCTCCTTTTCCCATCTCTTTCTTTATCTTAGTTCAAATCTCCGTCCGTGGGAGGTGTCATCCCGCATGCATTTTGGGCTTATATATTGTTGTCTGAAGCAATGTTAGAGAACAACAGTTTTCAGTGATATATATATATATATGTAAAGTTAGGTGCTATACAATTTATATGAGAGGTTAATACAATTATTCCTAAATATATACTTTAGATTTGGCAATCCCCAATCAAACATCGAGTGGCACCTGGAGCGATGCTGCTGCTGAGTTGATCTTGTTTCCTGTCAGCAAGAATCTTGGACTTGAGGGTTCTAAACAAATGCTCCCCGCCAGGCTTTTGCAGATGCCTTGATGGCAGAAACAGACTCACAGTTGATAAAAGTAGTTCATCAACCCCTCCCCCCCCCCCTCCAGACTTGCAATTCAATGCCCCCTACCCCCTGCCCTGATACATCACATTTTGCAAGTGGAAGTGGGAAGTGGAACATCAACTTCACACATCATTTTTCTTTCCTTTTTCCTTTTTTAAAAATAATAATAATTATTAATGATATGATCATCATTCTCTTAGTAAAATAAAATAAATCAAGTAATCGAATGAATAATTGCAGTTTAACTACTGTAGGTTTGACCTCAGTTTTATTTCATCTTTTTTTAACCCCCTATAGTATGCAGAACTCTTGGAATCCTAAGGGAATTTTTCTGAATTGGTTATATTATATTTTTAATTGAAATATATACTTGTACTATTAAAATTAATAATTAGAACATAAATGATCTTTTTCTTCCCTCAATAGCTTCCATCAATTTTTTCATGAAGAAAATTAGATATCCACCAGATTGATTTGATCAATTACAGTAAACTTTAAGGGCCAAATGAATTCATAGCCAAAACTGTAAGGACCAAACTGAAACTAACACTTAATTTTGAATCGATATCATCAGATGGGAAAAATGACAACCTCCCACCACATGGAGGGAGAGATGAATCCAAGCTGTGGCCTAGCAAAAAAGCATTTGGAGACTGAGCTTGATTCTGACAATTTTTTTATTTTTAAAAAAAGGGTAATGTGTCCTTGCACTAGAACCCTAACCCTAATTAGACTCCAAAGGGGCAATTTTTAGACCTAGATTTTTCTTGAGCAGCTATGAAGAGGGGGAAATGGGTGAAAGATTTATGCTTTTTTGTTTGTTGGTGTGATTTAAAGCTCCAAACCTAGACTTGGGAGTGAACAGCTGTGGACTGTAAAAGTTAGTAAATGGATGCTTCCTTTGTTATTTCCTCGTTGAGTCATGGGAAGATTTGGAGTTGCCCAGAATTGGAAGCAAAATATAAAATACTGCGTTGGTGCATGGATTTTTAAAGGGAATGATGAGTGCAAGATGGATGATGTTTATTAAGATGAGCCAAGCACTTGGACTTCTGAGCATGGAGAAGAATTAGTCTTTCTTATTCTTGATATTAGAAGAAAGAAATTAAGCTATCCCAATCGGAATAAACAGGTCCAAATTATCCTCCCTAGTTGATAGATAGCTGAAACACACATTGAACTGTAGAAAAAAAAGGAAATGGATAAAGAGTCAACTGACGCATCAAGATAACATATTTGATACTGATGGTAATTCATGGATAAGACTTTTCCTAGCCGAACAAAAGGAAAAACAAAATGATTCAATCAAAACATTAATCATCTTCAAATGAAAAAGGACCAAAGGAGGATAGCTGACATCCCTACTTATGGGTGCCCCATACAAATGACTCAGACTGGGATCACCATCTTCAAAGACTGAAATTGCCATGAAGAAAAATATTACACACCACAATCCAAGTCACAACATGCAAAATTCTTGGAGGGAAGAAAAAAAGGATCACAGATCTTAAACCTAGAGAGACCAGTGGATCATATGACCCGAGTGATGGTGGTCATATTCCCTGCCCAAGCCATTCTCCAGGCATTGCCCACCATTTCCCTGCAGGGCTAACTCGAGCTCGCTGGAAAAGTGCACCCCCCGGGCTTCGTCGGCCCTCGACGTGCCTATCTCAGCCCGGGTCTGGTGCGGGATGCTCCGGCCCCAGGCGTCGGCCATGTAGTTGTTGGAGATGAACGGCTGAGCCATTGGGGTGGTAGTGCTGAAGCTGCCACTTGCAGGGATTGATGGAACTTGGCTTCTGGTGGTGGTGTTGGCCCATGGCTGAGTTGACAGAAGAGAGAGAGCACAGCTGGCGTCTGAGGCTCCTGCAACACAATCGCCCGGTGGAAGCTCAGGCGAAGGGTAGAGAATCCGGCCGGGAGTGCTTTGCAAGTAGGGATGGGCTGCTCCATGCATACTGGATGGAGCATCGGCGGTGACACCGTGCCACTGGTTGCCGGCGACCTGATCCGCTGGCCTCACGGCAGGCCAAATATCTCTTGTGGTGGTGGAGAGTTTGGGATAACCGAAGTCCATGAGAAAGCTTCTGAATCTGCTGGGTTCTGCTGTTCATGTAGGAAGGCAGGCAGGATTCAGAGGACTAAAAAAAATCTGTACATATACGGCAAGAATGCAATGCGGAAGATGGAAGAGATGCTTCTGACCATGGAAAGCCGGAGCAAACTGGCTGTAGCGCGAGGTGAAGGGCCCTGGCGGCGGCTTCCTCCGGCGCTCATTGTGCCCTGCCAGGCGTCTGCGGCAACTGCGCTTCCCTTGATCAAATTCAGTCAACTGGTGAAACCTACGATGATGTAGGTGTAACCATTAGAGTCATCAACACCGATCATTAAGTCCACAAAGAGGAAGGCCAAAACATGGCTTTAAAGGTGCAGTATACACTGTGCTATTGTTTTTAATATGCATTGCAGCTTGGTTAATTGCTCATTATCAACAGGTTTCTAATGGATCTCCCTCAAGTAGTAATCTCTTCTTCACCAGTACAAGAATTTGTGAGAAGGAAGTTTATACAAAGGGAGGAACACAATTCCCCTGCCTGAACATTCTCTTCGAATTTGAAGGATTTCAAAGAGAAGGGAAACTAGTAGATGAAGACTATGAAGTTACAAAAACATTTTTTCTAAGAAATATTAAGAAAAGCCTCTCCTTTTATCTTTTTATCAACTCTGTCTGCTATCCGAATAAGGGTCCCATCCCCTTTCTCTTCCTCCCTTCTCCTTTAAAAAAAAATCTACAAGAAATCCCTATGGGATATATAATCGGTAGAAGGAGAATCTGAAAGACCTTGTTATTATTAGTCAGACTGGATAGACCACACTCTTCAATCAAAAACATGTGACACTCTTGGCCAGAATAGGCAGATTTTTTTATGAGGAAAACTAGAAGGACTCAGCATTAAGTAGTGACCAGTGAAACTAACAAGCTTATTAATGCAATCTTTCTGTCTCAGAAACAATACACTACCCTAAAAGCTAACTAGAATCTAGAGGTAAGTGAAGGGGGAACTTGTTGTCAAAAGCACAAAGGCAGTGATTAAAGTCATAACATCTGTACAGCCTCGTGCAGTGTTAATTTCAATCAAAACAGAAATAGATAAAAAAAAACCTAATTAAGTGCTATAACTTCCTAAAAATATGCCAAACTAAATGTCAAAAGCATCATTTCTCCAGAATTAGACAGCATGTTCTGAATAATAAAATGATACACACATATAGAAACAAATATCTCACCAAGGAAACCCTTTGCATCAAAATTGAGCTCCTAAGAAATGATTAGAAATCAAAGAACGCTCGGTAATTCCAACAAATCAAATAGACGACAATGACAGCACAAAACCCAATCTCAAAATTGCAAGATCCAAGAAAATACAATAAAAGTTCGGGGCTTGTTGCCTGCTTCTGAGAACAGAACCAAAGAAGTTGCAGAAGAAACGCAAGAAGAAGAAGTCGGAGGAAGCTACAAGATCAAATCAACTAACCTGCTACATTGCTGACAGAACCTCTGCTCCATGCCCCCAACTACGACCTTGGGCGCCTTCGAGTGCATCCCGCATACCTTATGCCTACAGTAGTAGGCCTTGACCCCGCTCAGATCCGCCTCGCATCCCTCGACCTGGCACCTGGGTGGTTGCTGCTGCCCGTTCTGGACCACCGCGCGCCCTTTCCTCTGCGGCGCCGCAGGCGCCGCCTCCACCGCCGCCACCACTGCGGGCGGAGGTGCCTTGGAGGCGTTCGACGAATTGCTGCTGAGACCGCCGCCGCCGCCGCCCACCCCGTCCTCAAAGTAGATCTTTTTCCCAAACATGAGCCCGTGGAGGGAGTCTTCGCCCGCGGCGGCCCCGAGAGAGCTTGAACTCATCTCCATTGAGCTGCTCGCTTGCTTGCTTCCAAGCTCACAGCACAACCATGAACACCGAGACTGCTCACGGAGAGAGAGAGAGGGAGAGAGAGAGAGAGGGATTCTTAAAGGAGGGGATGGAATTGATGGGGAGTTGGTGTTGTGGGCTGCAATGCTGCCATTGGCGATGGACTCATGAAGGGAGGGTGTTTGGGTCTTTATGCAGCGCCATAAAGCTGCCACCTGCCATTTAGGCCACTGTGCGAGCTGAGACACTGCTCGAAGAAATATTTCAGTGATAGATTTTGATGGTACCTTTTGCTTGCTTAATTTAGTGCGGAATGAAGAATTTATTGACCTCAGAATTTTACTAAATAAGTTCCTTTTTTTTCCGCTTCTGATCTCTCTGTTTACTGCAACTCTGTGAGTTTCTTTTGGTGATCAGACTGGTAAACAAAAAAGAGAGGAAAAAAATTCAACCCAGTTGCGAAGAAAATATAAACATGCACTTCTGTTTCTCCAGTTTCAAACCTTTTTGTGCGAAAAACAATTCAAACCCAATCTAATCATCTTACCTGTGTCTTCATATTATTTATGTTCTTCCAGGGTAATTACACAGTTTGGAAGAGTGGACTTTGGGTTGACACTGAATGATGGGATCCATCATCATCAATCACTGTGAAAAAGTAAAGGCCAGAACAGGAGATTGATAAGTGTGGACTCCACCTTGCAACAGAAATTAGGTTTCCACAATCAATTCTAGGAGAGGAGAAGTGAAGATGTGAGCTACCACCCCCTCATCCAAATGAAGATAAAAGATGCATCTTCTTTCTTAGAGGCTCTAAATCCATGCTTCTCTTTTGTGTTTTTCTAGGTTTTCAGCTTGGCCTTTAGCATTAAATATAGCATTTGGTTTGCAAGTTTTAGCTCTATCTTGTATATATCTAAAATTATCTCTAAAAGAAATTATTTTTAGTATAGCTAAAGAAGATTAATGTGCTATCAAAGTTTGATTTTTTCCCCCCTTTTCAAATCAAAGCTAATTTTCCATTCTCAAACAAGCCACTGACAGAGTTCTGCAGGGAAGAAATCTTGTGAACCAATCAACAGATTCGGGGCAACTGGAAATGCCAGAGCTGCCCCTATGCCTCATTGAAGTTGCTGAAAAATGTTATAATTAAGTAGGCTTCTTTTTCTCTCAACTTGTTTGGGAAGTGTGTAACTCAGGATTGCAATGACTACTTTATTTGCCTTTATAGTGAGGAAAAAAAAGGAAAACATCCACTGCTTGCAGCAAAACTTTATAATCTTTTCCGCATTACATTTTTGCTAGATTTGGTTAGGAATGAGAAGACAATTAGACATGTGTTTCCCCTAAAGTCAACTAGAACTACAAGTACTAATTAAAGTCTACTTGTTTTCAGAGAAAGACCGTGTGGGGATCATAAAGCTCATAAAAATGGCAAAAATTTGCAAATCCACAGGGCAGTACAAAGTCTCACTCTGTAACTTATTTTAGCTGCAAAATAGTATCTAATCATTGAGAAATCAAAACTAGAGCACACTCCTTGCGTTTAATTTATTGCATTAATTTTGCGGTGGGCCTCTGCTTTAATTTTAAGATAATTATCATAAAAAAATAAATCATTATCATATGTTTTTTTACTAATGGAAATAATTATGAACCAGGTGTTTGATAAAATGGCTGTGTGAGGAATGATGAATTGATGGGGAGAAACAGACTCACAGAGCATGTCTCATTGCAGGGAAGGAGGTTTCCATGGCCGAGCAACAAGGAAGGAGTAGCAGCACGGCCATGGCTTGCAGTACTCCGCGCTTTTGGAACGGGGGAAAGTGGCACACTGGCACTTGATCGAGCTCGAGCAGGAGCACTGCAGCAGTCCAATGGAGGACACGGCGGGTACTGCAGGGCTCCCTGGGGTCCATCCGTCAGCAGGGATCTAGAGAGGGGGAGGGGGAGGGGGGGACGCCATTAATGGACGGAGGAGAGGAGCGAGCGAAAGGACAGCAGAGCGCATTAATGCTGGGAGGGGGAGGGGGGGAAGCCATTAAAGGCCTCTCAGAGGCGACCACTGCGATGCTGCAGTGCCTGCTGCCGCTGCTGCTGATGGTGGTGCTGCTGGTGGTGGTGGTGACAGCAGGCTTCGGTCCTCCTCGATCTCCTCTCTGATCCATGCTGTGGCCCTGCGTCATCGGTCGATGATGGTGGCCTTCTTTAAAGTGAAAGGGAGATTTGATGCCACCCGCGCCCCCCACCGTGCGCATCTCCCACCCCCCCCATTGGTGGACGTCGACGCCGGTGTTCGTGATAACGATGTTGATGACGATCGAGCTCGGACCGGTCGACCACCCCGGCCATTTCGTATGTGCGCGTAAGATGTTTGGTTATGTGCCCGAGAGAGAGATCGACCGAAGAAGGACATCCAAATGTCCGAGGCGCGCCTCGCACGGCGGGCGGATGAGTCGACCGGCTCGAGGAGGGCCAATTCGACGAAAATAACGTTGCTATCTGAGGGCACATGGTGTCGTGGTGCAAATGGAGGTCGAAAGCCACATCGCACCCAACTGCTGCTGCTACTGTTGGGATTCGATGGATCGACCATGCAAATTGGCATGCGATTAAATTTGGAGTTGGTCGACTCGGTCCCCTCCTTATTATTGGACTATGTCGTTGAAGGCTATCGGTTATCATCTTCCATCATGTGCATACTTTTTTTTTCATAGTTTATTATTTTTTAAAAATTGTTTATAATTTATTATTTTTTAAATTTTAATAAATATTAATCTCACAACTTATAATATATTATATCATATAATGTTATCGTTCTAGATGAGCATATACTTTACATATATTCTAATCGGATGAGCATATAATTTTAGATATTTTAATTAGATGAGCATACATACTTTGATGAGCATGTACCTATTCAATTTCATCAGCTAGCTCTCTCTCATCGTAGAAAATAAAATTAAGAAAGTTAAATAAATATTATTATGTTTTTATTTAAATTATAAAATAAAATTATAAGATTTTTATTAAAATAATTTAAGATTGAATTGTAGAACACCCGCTAGCTAAATTGATTTGGTAAGATTTTTTCTTAAGATATTTTAAATTTTAAGTATAATATGGTATGATTTTTCACTTCATTTTATTTTCATTTACGAGTAATAAATAAAATAAAAAAATGATTTATTTTTTAAATAGACCTATTTGGCAATTCAATTTTTGAGTTTTTTTATTCTAATTATATATCAGTAATTATTCTAAAAAATTATTATACCATAAGTTATTATATTATATTATATTGTCAATGCAGTGGATTGATCTGACTCCAAAAACTTATTTCTGATTGATTAAAATAATAATTGATAAAACTTGATATTTAAGTTTATGAGGAGTTTGTTTATAACATATGGCTCCTTGAAAATTTTCTTTAATATTTTATTTTAATAAGCTTAATGGGGGAGACGCACTTTAATTTACGATAATTAGATATAACCCGAATTAAATTCTAATATGCAAGCAATCAAATCATAATAATAAATCTTTTACACTTTTGAATGCTATTTATAACTAATTCTCTGTGCTACTAAAGCAACTTTACTAAAGAAATTAATCATTCATATTCTTGATTAAAATTTCTTAACGAATACATGCAAAGGAGGCTGGTTGACTGATCTAATCCTGAATTATTCCTTTCTTTTATTTAAAAGTCAATTCCAGAGGGGTAATAACTCTCAACTGAAACAATTTCAGTTCTTGCTTTCTTGGCTCCTCAGTTGCCTAAAAAAAAAATTCTGAAGGAAAAAAAAAATCTACTGCTTGATACCCAACTCTAGACAATTTCTCTCTCCACATGACTTGTATATTTTGTAGTCGACATAAAATCCACAGCATGGTGACTTGTAGTGAAAGCTGTTGTTGCCTCACAAAGCTGGTACTAGAACAATTATGCAATCCTGGTGGTCCTTTCCCCTTTTTTTCCCCCCCCCCTCATCAATCTTTGTAGTGTGTTCCATTCTCTATCCAGGATTCCTATTCTTTTGGCTCAATTTACAGCTCTCATACTAATTAATAGTAGCAGTAGCTTTCACAGGATGGTATCACATGAGTTGTTCAGGAATACAAATAATAAACCAGCTATATGACCTGTTCATCCAATTTGAATGCAGCTCTTAAATCCCCATACCTTTTTGGACTACAGTTCTCCATCTCCAGTGCGAAGCTCTAGGTTTACATGCAGTCCTTTTTCCTAAATATGTCTTGGAACTGATAACCATTCTTCGACCGATGTGTTGATTCCTGAACATTCTAGCTCCTGAGCTGCACAAGCAAAGATCTCAATCTGTTTACAATCTGATGCTTATTTTCCTTAAACACGCATGCTTGCATCACACAAGAATACAGGAAACAAGAGATAATGACGGTCCAGATCGTGATCACTGTTCTAATCAGATTCATTCAACTGATCAACAAGGACCACTTACAAATTGAAGAATGAAATGATAACTAGTTCCCTAATGTTTTTTCCATGGCAGCTTTGAGTCGGGGAAATCTGGGGTTCACGTGCAAGGATTTGAGCTTTATAGAAAAATTTTCATATGTCATCCACATTGAGTCCTTGCAAACTTACTCCGACCTAATGGCCTCTCTTGCCTTCAATTCGTATAAGTTGCAGATCCGATACAGAACAAGAAATAGACTGCATAATGTCTAAGCACCAGCTAAAGCTATTGACTGGGCGATGCTCCCATTTAGGGAAACTTTCTTAGTACTAATTACATGATCATCGATTGAAACAAACACGCTGCTATAACAACACACAATTCTTGCACGCAAAGAAAGGATATCTTGATAATAAACTCATTTATCCATGTAGGAAATGACAACTATTACTTGCTGAAGATAACTATTGCCGGATGTAAGAAAATGTGCAACAAAAAAAGGACATCAAGATATTATCACAGATGGACAATTGTTCCAAAAGGAGACCCTCGGATAATAGCTGGGTCATTAATTCAATGTAATAAAAAAACTCACTAGAAGCTTTTTCTTTCTTATTGTTCAGTAGGATCACAGTTGGGTCCTCAAGGTGTTCTTGCCTACGCCAGCGTTCTTCATAAGGAAAAAAAGGCAATAGCGTTCCTCAATAGAAGCAGGCAAGAACTCAACATTGACTTTTTTCTGTAAGATTCAATTTTTACAATATAGTCAATAGCACTTTATCCTTTATTATTAGCATTTCTTCTTATCGAAGCATCTCAACTCCTTTGAAATGTATTTTAGAGATTATCATCCCTTTTTCATGTATACAACTACTGAGATAGAACTGACCTGGTAACTTGGAGACGCTAGAGCATGATGTTTTGATGATGAAACAAACTTAACTAAATTTTCACCATCCAAGTATCAAGTAACATAAAATGACAAGAGAAATTAAGAAGACAAAGGCCTCGATACAAATATCCAATGTAAAGAACAAATACTTTTAGGAAAAGACGTTCAAGAAAAGAAAGTTTAGCGAACTAATCTAGCACGATAATTCTGCAAAGAATCATGACATGTAAACAACTGGAAAAGATCCTGTGACAAGAAATTTTGTATATTCAGGAATCGAACTGTCATTAGTAACACTTCAAATTAACAATCTGTCGCAAGTATATAAATAACAAGAATCAAGAGAAGACTTAGCAATCCATTTGTCATCTCTTCTTAAACAAGGAAAGACTTCCAATTTCTCTTTTGTTCTGTTTGGAAATATCTCAGAATTTCAAACCCAGGCTCGGATAAATCAAATATAATGTTGCATAACGGACATTCTGCAAGCTTGAATAAATGTGATCACAAGTCCATCTTAGCTGAGGAGCTGAAGGCACAATTTCCAATAACAACACAAACGGTAATGCTGACATAACATGTACTAACAGGCATGAGTTATGGATCTACAATGCATATCATTGTGGCTGATGAAAGAACAATTCAGATTATATAGCTAAAGTCAATTGGAACAAACATGCTTGGGCAAGTACATACATAGAGGAAGTGAATTCGATCCAAAGCAAATAAATATAATGATCAATGTGAGAAAGTTACTGTCAAATCTTAAAAAGTTAAAAGGGGCTTTATCCATTCGAGAAGCTGAATTCCAACAAAAGGCCACAGAACTATGATTCATTTCCATGATCATCTGTGAAACATATTTATTTCCATGTTGTATGTATCAACTTTTGTCTCATATTAACTATAGCAAAATCCATAGAGATACAAATTGAACCAGTCCATAGAGTATAGACTATTGAAAATCCAAACTTGAATCACAACGACTGTCCAAAAGAATACAAGTATTAACCAAAGTCCTTTGACTCAAACTACAAAATTGCCTAGAATTTTCCTCTCACATCACCTTCCACAAATAAGAATCATGTGAGTTGCAATGCAAAAACATATAAAACGAAATAAATGACTAGGCTTGTGAGTGTTTAATTTTGGGATACGAATGTTGCATGAAGGATCACAGAAGAACAGGACAACAAATGAGAAAACATGATTGGAACAGCTCCTCAACAGGAAGAAAATATAAGTAGATTGAAGACGAAATTTTTACAGCTTTTGAACATCAACAAAGATCAGGAAGCAAGTATATCTCGTCCCTAGCTTCCTATTTAGTTCATTTGTAAAAAAAACATAGGACTTGAAACAAAAACAAAGGAGAAGGACTAACAATGCAACTAGGACCGAACAAGAGAATTGCAAGAACTTGAGGTGTTCACCATGTTTAGCTTTGTGATGGTAAACAAAGTCATTGCAATTGCAAACTGATATAGCATGTCTTTATATGGCTTGATTGTTTTTGTTGTTGGTGGTAATTTAGGATATGTAGGCTAGCACATGAATCATGCCTCTGCAGCACGACGAGGCTTGCTTTTGCGCCGGCTTCCATTATGACGAAAACCATTGTGCCTAGTTGCCTCTTCAACTTTTGATTTCAGATCGTCCCCATTTGCCTCTGAAATTGAATCAGGATTTTCTTTTACTTGTGAGTACCTCTTCCTTTTCTTCCCCTTCTTCATCATGGAATCTTTCAGCTCTTTGCTTGGCACAGAATCCTTCAAATCTTCTGTCAGTTCGTCATCTTGTGCATTATCATCTTTCTCATTATCCTCCTTCAGGGAATTTTGCAACCTTCCCCTCCTAGATGCAGGAAGGGGTTCTTCACTCACATTCTCCAGATCCTCATGGCTTGTCACTGCCGTTGATTTCTTCCCCTTCCCTCTCCCTCTTCCCATTAGCTTACAAACTAATAATCGAAAAACTTGGAACAGTCACATGCACTGGCAAAGATAGCAATGAGGGGTAACAATTAGTTCCACAAACTGAAAATTATAAAGATTGGCTGCATATCTACGAAGAAGATGCAAAAAAAATCTTTATACAACGACTAGATCTGAACAGTCTTCATTATGAAACATAGCCAAAAGAACTGCAATACAATCAAATGAAAGATTCAAGAAAAAAAAAGTCGATGAAAAAATGGATCCACCGCTAGTTGGCACAGTAATTAGAACTTAGTATTCTGATAAAAATTGCAGCAAAAGAAACAAAAACTGAAGAAGTGAACTGATACAACCATCTTACCAATATGGCATCAGAAATAGCTAACATTCAACATGTGAATTTTTCTTTACGCATAGTGATTGAACACTGCACAATAGAAAAGAAATGATCCTCCAAAGCTTACGCGAATATTGAACCCCCAACACCAACTCACCAAGGGGAAAAAAGAGAGAGAAAAAGCTAAGAATGAGATTTAGATGTCGCAAGCAGCACAGCCTGACAGGTTAAAAATCAAAACGAAATGCCATTAGGTATCGCCGAAAAGAGATCAACATTAACAGAGAATAATGGAATTATTGTTTCCTTGATTTACGTAAAGATACAACAGAACATTACTTGCAAAATCTTCATTTTCAAGAGCACTCAATCTTCAAGGAACGAAATCACCAGCAAGAGCAATAAACAGGCATCAGTTCTTCGAGATTGGGAGAAAAAAAAACCGAAGCCTAACTCCGGCCGAATCGAAATCTCAACATATACAATGAAGAAACCCCAGACAGAATCTACAAACAGAAAGCAGAAAGAAACAAGGCTGCAATATTTATCCCATGAAACCCCTCGATGGAGGCAGGTGAAGATTTTTCCGGACGAGAAGATTAGCCGCAAGTGCAGATTTCGCAACTGACCTCAACCGAGCAGAGCGGCGCCGGCGTCGCCCACCGAAATCCCAACTGCTCCAATCCGGCAAACGATTGTCAAAGCACGGGAGGGAGGTGCCATCAAAGATTGGATTTTTAGCGCAGAAGGAGAAGGAGAAGGAGAAACATCACCAAAAAAAAGAGAGAGTCAATGATTCAGATACCGACCAGTGCATGAATGAATCGAGGGCCGCTTCAGGAAAAGGAAGGAACAGGATGAGGCTTGAGGGTGAAGAAAAGATTCAACAGAGAGAAAGATAAACCTCTGCAGAAGCATATGAGCAGGGGATGCTGCAGAGAGCACCATAGAAGGAATAGAAGAGAAGAGAGAAGACAGTGTGTGCATTGCCTTTCTTTGTTGGCCCAAAACTGTATATATTTGCATTATTCTACCTATTAAAAAAAATACAATGATTTATCAGTCTCAGTATATTTTTTATTTTAAATAGTAAATAAATAAATATTATATATTTAATATAGGGGGATATAAAAAAATAATTGAATAATAATATTAAAATAAAGTTCCTTATTGAATGTTGAAATTAAAAAATATAAAAATTACTTTCTTAATATTTTAGTAGTTATAGGTTAAAAACATTACAAAGTGTATTTAAAGATAATTAAAGGCATTTATTTGAACTTTGACTAAAGCGATGTTAAAATATTTATAGTGGCATTGCAGTGAAATAAAATATGTAGATCAAGGATATAAATGCTTACCCTTTTTTTTTAATGGATATATGAAGGTACATAGTTTCACACTATTTTCAAGCATGGATGCATGGCAATAAATCCAAATAACTCTCTAATTACCATTTGTTTTATTTGGATCTAAATAGTTATTCTTACGCGATTATATATTATACTCTCTAGTTTTATTATAATAATTATTTATGTATATTATGCTCTCTAGTAGCTTATGGGTTCCACTTATATTATAAAATATTTAATATATATTTTAGTATTTACTTTTGCTATGGAGGTATTACATTAGTAAAATATTTATTTTGTAATAAAAATGGAAATGGACATGCTTTTTTATTTGTAAAATAGAGAGGAAATGTATGATCTAAGAAACCATTACTATTAGTCAATGGTACAATAAAACAGAGGGAAGTGATCTGTGAGGCAGAAGAGAAGACTGTCCTCCTCCTCCCCCTAATTGTACCAAGTTGGGTGGACCAACTCAAGTGGATTCTGCTCACCAAATCAGCAACTTTTTGAGTTTTTATAGCCTGCTTGCTTCCTGATAAGTGTAAAAAATAAATTAGTTCATTCTAAAAGAAGTAATAGGGATAATTATATATACATTCAGAAGTATTTTAATATGAAAGAAAGTTAACATAGTTAAAAATATAATTATAACCAGATGATGTTTAGGTTACTATTCATATTTTTTTTCCCAGCGCTCAATCAAGATTGATAGCATTAATAACATCAATTATATTACACCGCACATCCCTTTAAGGATGCCCTTTTTAAGGATGCAACTCCTTTTATGTAAATTTAATATTTATTAATTTAAAAATGAAAATTATAATTATCTATTTTAAAAAGTTGCATGTATGATAAATTATTTTAATTACAGTAAATTAAATCATTAAATAAAAATAAAAAGATGATATTGGAGTAAAGTTTTTTCTAAAAGGAAAGATATAATTATCTTTAAAAAATTAAGAGGAATAGTATTGTAAGTGATTATTATTTTAAAAGTTAAAAAATAAAATATAAGTTATACCTTTTATAAAATACCTAAATAATATATTTTATATTTATGTATTCCAACTTAATTAATAAATTTAATCGTACCACCGATAATATATTATTTTTATTAATTGGATAAACAGATTATTAAAAAAATATGTCTATAATAATTGAGAAATATAATTTATCCCGTCAACGACGTGCATGTACAGTGCAAAAGCTCCCTCATAAAAGTTTCTCTGCGGTCGCCGTCACATCGCTCCTATCTGGCTCTTTTTGACCGTTGACTGCCCCCATCGATGGGAGCATGCGGACGGTCCACCTTATTACCAACGTTTGCGTTCAAAATTAAGTCGACACGCGATCGGTCACGTCACCCATCAATCGCTCCAAAATGTTCTTGACCTAAATTTATTCAGCACCATTTAATTATCACGTTTAGGTTCGCTTCCCCATTGATTATTATTATTATTATCATTATTATTCTAACGCAGGCGTCTTCACCGACTTCGCAGTCCACTCCACTCCACTGGGGTGCACTACTTATTTTATCTTATCTCATACGTTGGGCGTCCAACAATGGCGGACTCAGAGGATGCCGCCCTCCTCCGTCTCCATCAATGGCGGCACGGCGGCAGCGGCGTCCCGCAGAGGCACTTGTTATGGCCGTAGCTCTCGGCGCCGAAGCGAGACATGGCGCGCCCGGTGGGGATCTCGCCGCACAGCCGGTTGTAGCTCAGATCGAGCGTCCGCAGTCTGCTCAAGTCCTTGAGCGCCTTTGGCACGCCGCCCCGGATCCGGTTGTGGCTCAGGTCGAGGTACTCCAGCCGCCACGGCAGCTCCGCCCTGGTGATGTCGAACTCCAGCTCGTTTCCCGACAGGTCTAGCCGCACCGTCGGCCGCGTCCTGTTGAACAGGAACGCCGGGTATCCGGAGAGTCGGTTCCGCCCCAAGTCGATCGTGTTCACGTCCCCCTCGCCGTAGCTCGCCGGGATCTCCCCCGTCAGCCGATTGCTCCCCAGGACCAGGAACTGGTACTCCCCGTGGAGCAGCCCCGGTGGGATCTCGCCGGAGAGCATGTTGTTGCTGAGGTCGACGTAGCGGAGGTTCGGGAGGCGGCTCAGCGCCGCCGGGATCGGGCCGGAGAGCTTGTTGTCGGGGAGCACGAGAGCGCTGAGGTTGGTGCCCGTGAGGAAGCCCGGGAGGCCGCCGGAGAGGGAGGTGTTGGAGATCGAGAGGAGGTAGAGGTGCGAGAGCCTCGAGAAGGACGGCGGGATGGGGCCGACGAGGCCGGGCATGTCCTGCAGCGAGAGGCTCTCGAGGGCGGAGAGGTCGCCGAAGGCGGCCGGAAGGGGGGTGCCGGCGGGTACGGAGGCGGAGTAGACGTACACGTTGTAGACCCTGCCGGTGTTTCCGTCGCAGTAGAGGTTGTCCCAGGCGCAGCAGTTGGCGGCGGCGAGGGACCAGGAGGAGAGCTGAGGAGGGCTGCCGAGGGTAGACTTGATCTTGAGGAGGGCTTCGCGGTCGCCGCTGTTGCAGTCGATGGAGGCGGCCGGAAGAGTGGCGGAGGAGAGGAGGAGGAATGGGAGAAAGACGAAGAGGAGGAACGCGGTGGAGTGAATCGGAGAAGATGACGACGTCATGTTGAAGGGGCGGGCGATGCGGTGGAGGAATTGAAGACTTCAAAAAACTTTATATAGAGAAGGAAATGAATTAATTAAGTATATTTAAAATCTGCTTGAAGAAACAGCGAGCCGATCACATGGCACAAATTTAAAAGATAATTTGTCGGATTCCAACCCGACTCTCAAAAACTCGATCCGATCGAGTAAACAGCAAAAGTTCTTTCAATGGACGAGAGAGTCCAAATTGACGGCATCCTGAACCCTAGGATTCCGCTGCGCCCGACCTAGGGTTTATAATCCGCCCCCTTCTCCGTCAACTATTCGCCTTCCCAGTTCCCACAAAAATGGATGCTCGCAAGAGGGCGAGAACGGATGGGCCCCTAACGGGGGTGGCGACGCGGCATCGGAAGCGATGGAGAGGTATGCCGTATTTTCAGGTTTTCTTTTTTTCTTTTGTTTGATTTGTCGGAGTGCATGCAGCTGGTGTGTTTTTCTTGGTGGATCAAGCGGCTTCCGATCTGCTTATTTTAGCTTTTCAGTGTCAGTTTTGTTTCTGGGAGATGGAATTTATGTTAAATGTTATATTTGGTCGTATTATTGGTCTACCTGGGTAATGTATATGAGCTGTTTTCATTAAAAAAAAGAAGAAGCATATGAGCTGAAATCTCCAATCATGATTAACTTCTATTTGTTCCTGACATGTGATCCAAGAAATCTTAGACTTTTTCCTCTTTTTTTCATATAAAAGATAGACTTTATTGTCGGGGGACTTCATGTTAGTTGGCCTTTTTATTTTTTTGTTCTCATTATAATCGGGTTGCAATACAGCTGCTGAAGTATACAATATTTGTGTTTCTTATATCATCTGCTACCTTTTTGCATTATTGTTTACATTTGTGCACAGTAACTTGTTACTTTGAAATCAGAAAGATGATAATTTTGAAAGATATATATTGTTGTATATGGGCTAATCTTACCACCCTTCGACAAGCCACATTCTCAGTTATATACACATTTTCCCATTACTGAGCTTTGGATGTAAGGCATGTGTATTACCACCCTTGTGATACTATCCTTTACTGCAAACCTACCTATATACACCATGTAATGATATCGACATTTGCCTACAATGTATATTGTTGGCAAGCTGCTACCATGTACATACAATGCCTATGGTTTATCAAATGTATAATATCTGCAGCAGATACTTTACCGGGATTCTTTACTGTTCACATTTATATTGTGCTTTCTGGCCTCGAACTGTTCAAGATGATTTTTCACTGATGAAAAATTGAGAATATTCAGAAGCATGATGCATTTGAGTTATCCTTTGTTTGGCCTTGTTAATATAATGTCAGCTGTGCTAGTTGTTCTTTTACTTGAAATGGCATATCTTATTTGCTTGTCCAAACAGGATTATATTGTAATCTAATTTGTCTATTTGATGTAGCACTGCTGGGCGTCCATTTGGTGAATGCTGTCATTTTCTGCACGGTGTTCCTGGAGGCATTTCTGCTATCTCATAGATGACCAATTTGGATCACCTAAGGGCTCCTCCTGCAAGATATCGAACGCCCCCCTCCAACAACTCCCAGTGGACTCTTATCCTGCTCACTAGACGCGTATGTGCAGCAAGAATAACACTCCCGAGGGCTGCAAATTTGGTGAGAAGTATCAGTTTGCACATGGGGAATGCGAGCTTCAAACCTCTTGTTCGAGCTAACTAGGAATCCCTTCAACCTACTGAACTTGCTGCTTGCAGCTGTTTTCGGTGCCTCAGCCACTGCAAAAATCAGTATTGCTGTTTCTCTTGCAGGTGCCATTATCTGCAAGGGCGGGGATGAACACAAAGCAGATTTGCCGCATCGCATCCCTTAAGCTCTAGCAATAAGGGAGCATGAATCAGACCCCGAGCTGAGGAACATTGAGCTGGTCGGAGCATTCCTTGGAGGTAATTTTAAGATAAAGATCTGTGATAATTTCAAAAGGGGTTCCAGCTTGCTCACGGCACAAGTGAGAGTTGCCCAAGGCTGCCGCATGGAGTATGTAGCTTTCTAATGGATGTTTTCTTCCCCTCCTTATCCCGTGGAGAAGCCTTTCTAATTGTCGTTGTGGACTGCTTTTTTTTCCCTTGATTTCTACTGGAAGAGGTCTGACTCCTACTAGGCTACTACGCCTTGTATTATTCACATCATGTATCTGCTCCAATTTTGCATCATAGGATGGCTTATAGAACTCAGGTAGAGAAGTACAAGTAGGTACGAACAGTGTTTTTGTTTCTCATTAAGCTGTCTCATTAAGGTGATGTCACACCATTTTATAAAGCTACTTGACTTTGTTTAAAGATTTACTTTTGCTGCATTGTCATGAACAAATGCCAGCAAACCATGCTTTGGAAATCATCACAAGCTCGGCAGGTTCTCTCTTTTCACTTTAAAATTCTAATGGAATGGATAATATAAAGCACACATTAATATTAGTTCCTCCAAGTAAAAAGGCACACATTAGCGGAAATATTAAAAAAGATGCAACTAATATACATCGCCTGACTAATACATCTACTAATCCCTCAACACGCATCCTAATCAATCAACTAGTTGAATTAATCAGGAAGTGGGAGATCACTCAGCTCTTGCAGAAACCCATCAATCTCCCCAAACCCACGGCACAGGTAATTACTGCCCCCTGAACTCCTCTCCATCTCCATCTCCATCTCCATCTCCATCCATGACTCTCTCTCCTCTCCCTCCTCTCCCTCCTCCTCCTTCTCCTTCTTTACTCCTTCCTCACGCTCATACTCGCCGCCCACCTCCTCCTCCTCCTTCCCCGCTTCTCCATCACCAGGCTCGTCGGCCACCGCATGATCTCCAGCCATATTAGCAGTCGTGCAAGATGATCTCCTGCTCCTTCTCCTCCTCCTCTTCCTCTTCTTTTTCATCACCGTCGTCACGCCTTTCCCCGCGGGCTTCCCCGTGAGTCTCTGCACCACCTCCCGGAAGTTGGCGGCGTCCGTCTCGACGACCTCCGGCGCAAACACGTGAACCACTCTTATCTTGGGCTTCGACGAAGACGACGGCGACTGCCGCCGGCTCATCGTCGGCCTCAGGCGCTCCTTCGGATCCATGATATGATCAGCCCCAAGGTAAGCAGTTTGAAGTTGCAGTACTGGAATTAAGGAACCAGGGAGATCGGGATGTGTTGCTGTTCCGAAGGCATGCAGTCGGAGGGTTTATGTAGACTGGGGAGAGAATTGATGATATCATCGTATGTATACGTCCGCAGTTTTAAAGTGCAACATGTTTTTGTTTTTAAAGCTGAAAAAATGGAGATTAGAAATACATGCATTGCAGGGTCGAGTACGTATACAGCTCCTGCAGGGTGATGCATGCCTCCCACGCGGCCGGGAGACGCGCCATGCACGCACGCACTCACGTTAAGACTCCGACGTCGGCGACGGGGCGAGTCGCGGCACGCATGGCCGGGGGAGATCAGCGCACGAGAGTGGCGCCGGCCGCGGCAGCTGACGGTGCGCCGTGCAGAGGGCTGGGCAGCACAGCAAGATACGGCGTATCCCTCGGCCATGTGCCGCAGGAGGAAGAAGCCCTCGACCTGCTCGAGATCTCAACTGCTCGTGATCTGCTGCGCCCATGCCGTGCCGGGCAAAGTACTGCAAACGCCTTACTCGTTTCTTCTTCTCTGTGGGTTGCGTTGGTAGTCCTGTAGAATGCCTCCAGTGAAGTGATATTTATGGGGGTCGACCGGAGTCCGGGCCGCACCGGATCGGCGTGTCTGTCGGACCGGCCCAAACCAAAAGATCTGCGACGGACTCCGCCGCAGAGGACGACGCTTCGCTGTCTTGGTCGCTCTCACAAAACCGTGGACGGAGAACGAGAGAGGGGAAGACGACGACGATGCATCTGAGCGAGAACGAGGGCATCGAGGGGAGAACCTTCGTGGTCACAGGAGGGCTGGGCTTCGTAGGATCCGCCCTCTGCCGCGAGCTCGTCCGCCGCGGCGCCGCCGAGGTCCGATCCCTCGACCCCCGCCCCTCCTCCCCTTGGTCCGTCGATCTCGACAAGGCCCGCGTCCGCTCTCTCCGAGGTATTGCTTTTATTGCTGTTCCAGTGGTGAAGAGTAATTTGGCCTTTGCGATTTGAGTGGAAGCCCTAAAACTATGATTTATCAAAAAAAAACCGAATGTAGGAGAAATCGCGCAGTTGATCATTTGATTTTCCACTTGTGCCAATCATTTGCTAGCCTTTTATTTAGTTAAGCTTAACATTCTAAAGAAAGTTTCCAGAAATGATCCATTTAGGTTTTGATCCTTTTTTAAGTATGATTTTGTTGCTGAATTGGATTTCACTTAGAATCCACTCGTGTAAAACTTATGTGCTTCAACCACTTCAAAACAAAGGACACGGTTTTGTTTCGTCTCCTTCCATCTCTCTCATTCTCTCTCCCTCTACCGAGAAAATCCTGGGTTCGACAGGAGTGATTTGAGATGGTCGAACAAAGGACTTGGTGGAATGTGTTTCAGATGTGGCAAATCATGGAGACTGTGTAAATTATACAGGATTCCAAGGAATAACCGATCCTGAATATGCATAGGTGTGCAAAAAAGGTTCGATCGAGGAAACCATGTAAGATTCAGAACCAAAACATGAAGATCCCAAAGTTCTTTAGTAGGTGTTCCTTTTGGGTTTGGGCATGAAATGGCAGCAGTTAGAGGGGCAAAGATAGCCCCGGAATAGATGTTCCAATGTCAGAATTGATGTCAGGGTTGAGGAATACAGTCTTGACCAATGATTCTATGATTTCAGTAGTTAAGAGACACTAATGGAGACATGCAAGATGTTATTTCTCTTGAAAATAAACATAGATGAGTTCAGTAACATGGATTTCAACTAACCTAATATTTTATGCAGAGTTATTTTATCCTTGGATTGTTGTATGGTGTTGTGATAATGTAGTGGTGACTGGTGTCCCACAGATCAGCAACATGAATGCATCCATTGTATGAGCAACCAACTTCTAAAATTTTGCAGGAGATGTGGCTAAGAGAAAAGATGTTGAAAAAGCTTTACATGGTGCAGATTGTGTTTTCCACCTTGCTTCTTTTGGAATGTCAGGGAAGGAAATGCTCCAGGCTGGACGTACTGATGAAGTTAATATAAATGGAACCTGCAACATCTTGGATGTCTGCCATGAGTTTGGTATTAAAAGACTAGTTTACGTGAGTACATATAACGTCATTTTTGGAGGAAAGGAGATTGTGAATGGGAATGAATCATTGCCATATTTTCCTGTTGACAAACACGTTGATTCATATGGTCGAAGTAAATCTATGGCAGAACAGTTGGTTCTTAAAAGTAATGGACGTCCATCCAAGTAAGCTTTTGCAGCTGTGGAATATCGATCTTTATTTTGCATATAGACGTGGAAAGCCTTATTGTTCCTTTATGATTATATAAAGATGACGATGCATTTCAGGTCAAAAAACTATTATTTTCTTATGTCGGCAAACAACTACATCTAGGTTGATCCAATTAACTTGATATTTTGAAGTTTGATTCAACTGTTATGATCGGTTATAGCAGTCACAGCTAGTCAAGTTTGCTGCTTTTCTGTTTTAGGCAATTAGATGATATTAGCTCTTCATCGTTCTTATTGTTGGTTCTGGAAACATTCAATAGGAACTTTGGGCAAGTGGCACATGTGACTCATGCAGCTGGTGTGTTTCAATAAGACGACTCCTTTGGGTTTAGGATTAGACTTAATTTACTTCACCATTTCTATCCGTTTGTGAGATAAGATATAATTAGAGAACAATTAGATATGTAATTAGATAAGATGGAGGAATGGATAAGGTTGAAGATAAAGAACTCCCTGGTCTTTGGGTTTAGAAGATGTTTGGCGTAGTTTAGATATGATCTAAAAATTTTAGACGAAAAAGCTTGTGTATGAATTGTGTCATGCCCCCTCTCTTCCTCAGCTCCTTTCTGCTTAGGCCAGGCCTCCTGTTTGCCCTGATCTCTTCTCTCTCTCCTTGACTAAGAAGAAGGCTCGATTGCGCAAACAGCTGCCAATATGTTATTCCAGACCTTGTGGCCCCTCCTTGCTTTATTTTCCCAGATTTACCTGTTGTACAATTTGGTTCTGTCATTATTGGAACTTATCAGAGACCTTAGAGCAACATATGTTTGAATGTATGTTCTTTAATCCAGTTATATGTTGCTGGAGATGTATGTGCATGCATTATAGCAATTAAATTCATCCTTACCATCTTGCGGAGGCCCTGTTTAATAATGTCTTATTGTTCTATAGGTCAAAAAATACTGCTCGTCTTTATACTTGTGCAATCCGTCCTGCTGCTATTTATGGACCTGGTGAGGAGAGACACTTCCCAAGGATGGTTTCACTTGCAAAATTGGGGTTGGCAACATTCAGAGTTGGCAGTCCAGGTGTAAAAACAGATTGGGTTTATGTGGACAATCTTGTCCTTGCTCTGATATTGGCAAGCATGGGACTCTTAGATGACATCCCTGGGAGAGAAGGAAGTCCTGTGGCTGCTGGGCAACCATATTTCATATCCGATGGTAACTACTAGATTTGTATACCTAATATATTAAATGATTAGATACTGTTGCTGTTATTTTTGTATAACATATTACTTGAAAATCTATTTGTTTTCAGGCTCACCTGTCAACACGTTTGAATTTATCGTCACCCCTTTATTTCGGAGTTTAGATTATTGGGTACCAAAATGGACAATAGATGTTCAAGTTGCACTCTTTATGGCACATATTTTCCAGGTCCTATTTATACTCTTCTACCCATTGCTCAAGCATAAATGGCTTCCTGCACCTCTGCTTCTCCCCGCTGAAGTCTATAAGGTGAGTAAATCTTAACCACGAAATACTTAAACTTGTACCACATGTTTGTGTGATCTTTCTTTAAACTCTTCCCTCCATACCATCCAAACCAATCAGTTTCCCACCTACTTCCAGCTATAGGCCCCTAAATTATGTGATCTTAGCAGTGTGTGTGTGTGCAATTTGAATTTTCCATGTTATCATTTCAACCCGATAAGGTGGAGGATATGATTGTATGATCATTCTTTTAGACTCTTCCCTCCGTACCATCATAACCTTACCTAAATTATGTCTTCTTAGCAATACGTATGCAATTTGAATTTTTCAATGTTATCATCTCAACCTCAGAAGGTGCATAAGGTTGGATTCTCTGTATTACCTTCCATGTCTATGCTATGTCTTGAGATCTATCTGTTGAAATGTGTGATGTTCCATGCTGTATCATCGTATTTGGAGTTCATCTTTTATGCCCTGTAATACAAAAACAACAATCAAATCAGAAAGACTTCATCTTAGCTGTAGCAGTCAATGATAACAACGACATTTTTTAATGTGTGCGCTTCTCCGTTAGATGTCTAACTCCTCCGGTTAATTTATTGGAAGCAGATTGGTGTGACCCATTACTTCTCCATATTGAAGGCCAGGCAAGAGCTGGGTTATGTGCCAATGGTGACTCCTGAGGAGGGTCGGAAGGCAACCATCGCGTACTGGCAGGAGAGGAAGCGAAGGGAAATAGACGGGCCGACCATATTTACGTGGCTCTTTGCTCTTGTGGGGATGACCATAATGATGGCTGCCGCCTACCTACCTCCGGTCGGGCCGTTCGGCTGGGCGAGAGCCCTTACCGTCTTCTTCTTCCGCAGGTTGTGGCTCGTTCGACTCGTCTGCACCGCCGCAGTGGGTCTTCATGTTGGCGAGGGATTTTATGCGCTCTACCTGGCCAGAAGGGTTGACCCTGCAAATGCTGCAGGGTGGTTTTGGCAGACGGTCGCTCTTGGCATCTTTTCATTAAGATATCTGCTGAAGAGGAGCCAAGAACTGAGATAGGAATGCCAGAAAGTTGCTGATGTTTCCTGCTGATGTCCATCTCTGTTTCCATTCAAATCATCCACCTGAATGTTAAAAAAGATGCTTGTATTGGATGAACTATTCTCATTCGATTCCAACTGAAAATGGACATTTCCAATTCCAGATTTAGTCTCCAAGCCAATATGAGGTATACACAAATTTTTTTGAAGTATGATTATTTCTAAATTATTAGGATGGAAATTTATTTTTATTCCTAGTAAACTCGTACTAAAAATAAACACCGGTAATACGCTGAAAGCATATTAGGTGACTCAGTGGAAGTAATAGGAAACGGCAGAGAATAATAAATCCAATAAAATAGCAATCGATCCAATCAGCATGAAACAATCCAAAATGGCAAACAGGTGAATACCACCACGCAGATATGGTTGATTCTCTCTGATTCAATCAATTCTCAGCATCATAGTTTTGGGTACACGCTAGGTCAAAAGGATCGTTCATTTATTCCGCTCCCAAACAGAGAATTATGGGCTCATGTTGTGACACAGCAGCATATGGTCAAAAATTGGCCGATTAAGGAAATGAAGGGGAGGGGAAAAGAAGGACACAGCACCAATAGAAGGAAAGCTGAGCACTCCCAGTTTTTTTTTCTAGCAAATATTACCAGTTTGGAATCCTGGTTAGTGGGAGCGTAAAGCAACGGAGCTCCTCAATAAGATGGTCCGGTGAAAGGGGCCGGTCAGAGTGGCGTCTGGCCATTCACCGAGGAGGAAGACATTACAGCCAGAATGTCGGTGACGGAGGCCATAGCGCTCAAGGCTGCTTTCAGAACCTCTTGTGAACACCCAGGCTTCACAATGCTTCTTACCTGTGTGAAACTAGAAAATGTCAGCACGGAATACGACAGAAAAATGATCGGAGTTATAATGTGTTCACCCAATCAAAATAGAGATTACAGCTTTGGGATGAGTAGATGAAAAGCGAACAGAAAAATAATGACCTTATTTAGATACTCCTGAAGCAATTTGATCCGGCCCATGTAATCTTGATCTTCAACGCACAGTGTTATAGCCTTGGAATCTGCACCTGGTCCCTCAAATTGGAGAGGTCCTGGGTTTCTGTATATATCATCCATCAAGAACCTCGACGCACTTTGCCTCAATAACCTGAGATATGAATAAGTTCGAAATGTGAACAAGCTTCCAGCGAACAACTTTTAATTCTAGTGTACAGATTAAGTATAACATACTCGTATGCTTTTCCTTTCAAATCAACTGTTGCAGGATGGATGGCAGGTTTACCAATCTGCGAAGCCCCAGGACCGTGTGACCAACGCTTCACGGTCATCATTGCCTACCAGTAAATATGTTTCTAGTCAAGCAGAATATATTGGTTAACAAAAATAAGCATATCCAGTTTCAGTCAGGAGAGGACAAATCTTACAGTGATTGGAGCAGCACCACACCGCCACTTGTTCACAGGATTTTTCAGATTTGTGATGGTTGCCATGTAACCATTTAGGCCTGCTGCTAATATGTGATAGCACACATGCCCAAGAACCTAAAAGAAGGAAAGTAAATCAATATATGTTCATAACTTGGATGAGGAATTTAATATGACTCTAGGAATTAGCTATTTCCAGGACTTACAAAAGCATAGTCACAATCAAATTTTGATGGCAAGGATCCTCGAGCTTGATAACCAAAAAAGTGGCATATTGCGTTGAACTTCTTTCCCTTGTAGGTTCCTTCCTTCTGTTGAGGAAAGTCAGTTTAATGTCAACCTTTTGCAGGAATGATGAAAACGAAGGAAAGAAATTTGACCAAGATTGTCATCATTCTGGTATCAAGAAAGTTGTCTAGAACATAAGCTGAACTTACAAGGCGCTTGTTCATTTCTGTCTCAACCAACTGGGCTAGAAGCTTCTCTGTCTCAATCTAAAGCAAAGCAAAGGAATACTTATAAGCAGAACAAAATGGCGATTTTATTATTTCCAAAGCCTGTTAAAATGTAAGCTGTTACCTGAGAAAGCTGTGCAGAGTCATCAGATTCTGGACGCAGAAGAAGCTGCAGTATACAAAATTCAAAGTTTATAAGATTTCAAAAATCTTTTAGAATCACCAAAGAAAATAAAATCTAAACTATGCAGTCTTTTTACAAGGGGAAGTGTTTGAAAGATAACCTGTTTCCTGATAAACACTGGCAAAAATTCAAACAATGCAGATGCCCATGGGGAAAGCTGAGAAGAAATGTGCTCAATAGACACTCCTCGGCGATGAAGACTATGAATTTCCTAAATCATTTATAAAAAAACAAAAATTAAAATGAAGTTTGATCAGCTGTTATCAAAGTAGCAAGAAGCTTAATGAAACTGCCTTTATAATGGAAACCATCAACTACCTGAAGCAAGGCATACAATTCTGGTATGCTCTCTACAAGTCCCTCGGGAATAAGAACAACACCATGGTACTTGTCTGCATCGAAAGCAAAATGGTTTTAGATTACAAAATAATCAGTAACCAGATAAAATTCTCGTGTTTACCCTTTTCTGCCCTGGCTTGCACTGCATCACAGATCTGTTTCGTGATGTCAAAAATTGTAAGTTTCGATGCTGCAACCTCCTCGCCTAGGATAACCTGAAATCAGTAGAAGTAATTATGTGGTAATTTTGAATAGTATTCTGTATTATCTATAAACAAAGAGGAAGGCTAACCATATTTGGATGTGATTGAAGAGTGCACTCCAAGGCTACGTGAGAGGCTTTGCGGCCCATCAGGCGAATAAAATAGTAATACTGCAGGTCAAGTCCTAAGTGGGTTAGGTGAACAAAAATAAAAATGCAGCAAGTATGCAGTCACTAACAAAAAGCCAATCATTTGGTGAAAATAATCTAAAGCTACACGGACTATGAAGCAAGCAATACTGCACAGGGAAATGAATAAACCAAATGGAATAATATGTCGCATATTCTATTTCTCAGTGAACTTTCCAAGTTTCTGCATAAGCATTTATTCATAGAAATATGCAAAGCTTTAAATTTCAACTACACGAGCAATTCATTACCTTTTCTGCAGAGAGAGCATCAGTGCATACATTACTGATGAGCTGTGAGTTGACCTGTAAAAAGGATCACAACCGTAGTCTTTAATTAGGAAATTATACAGCAATATCAGTCAAAACCAAGAGAAATGGAGAGGGGGAATTCTGAATATTGATTATATAATGTACATTTAAAACACATTAAAATGGATGAGGTAGAAATGAAACTTTTCAATTTTGGAGAAGAGAATGAATTGTAGTTCATATTAGAATGCACTGTAGACGACGGAAATTGCATTTAGAATCAGAAAGAAAGATTTTAGTTAACAATTATTTTCATGTTTGAGAAAATATTCCATAACGAATTGATACAATTATGATGAAGATAGGAAACGAAAAAGATTGTACCTTGCATATGGTATCAAATCCTACATTTGCCTCAACAAATTGATTTTTTAGATCCCCGTTCAACGTAACAGGAACTCCAACCACCTATCCACAAAATATTTTCCATTTAGCTAATCAACCTAAAACCTTGTTTACCAAAGCAACAATTCATCAGAAATATTTTACCTGATTCACAAAATTATACGGTGCCAAAAAGCCCTCAAATTAAAGCTCTTCATAAACCAAGTAAATGCTAAACGTAATAAGTTCTGCTGAACCAAACAGCATACCTTCGTTTGACATTTTAGATCAGCAAATGTCTCTGCAAGCTGAGCAGCATCCGTATTGGATGTAACTCCTTAAGAAGGACAAAGAAAAAGGTTAAGCACCATGCTTTATCCTGAAAACCTCAATAAACATAAGTTTATGAACAACATGGCAGGTACCTCCAATGATTACAAGATCATCCAGCTTCAAATCTTGGCAAGCCGAAACTGCAGCATTGACTTGCTCAGTTGTTCTTATTTGATCTTGTGTCCGCCCTAGTAAATCATAGCCACCTAACAAAGCCAAAGTGACATCATGCATATAAGAACTGCATGAATAGAGTATGCAAAACTGAAGTTGTAAATATATTTACAAAACCTTGGTTTTTATATGTTAACAGGACATCATCAGTAATTTCCAAAGTTTTCTTGGCAAATAACCCTTCAGTACCACCTGCAACATTATAGAGGATGATGAGATTAACAGGCATCTAGACCAAAATGTTGAGGTATATTATGAGATGTAACTGTCACTGATAAAAGAAAATGGCTGAATTGTAACCCCGATATGACATTGTGAAAAGATAGACTGTGTTGCAAACACTCACCGATAAATCCAAGCAATGTGCTTTTAGGGTTGTGAGATTTAAGGGCATTATGGAGACCCCATATAACATTGTGACCTCCCGGGGATTGTCTCCCACAAAATACTATACCAACCCTGCAACATTAAATTTTCATGGATGGAACAACCTTTAAGCTGTAGAAAATCGCCAATATGAAAAAGTGCAGACTACGCATTAAAGGAATACGATTTTTTATTATATTTACAAAAAATTAGCAAAACCTAAGCGAATTGATCAAATGGTGACGGTGGTAATTGAATTGCAGAATTTTCCCTAAGGCTGAAAGACACTTATAGAAAGAAATAGCTGTTTCAAGTACGAAAGTTATAGTGACTATTGCAAAGTTCCTAGTCCGAACAGACTGATGAAAATCCTACAGGAGCATTGAAAACTTCAGTCATAAGGTTCCTGTGCAAAACAAAATGTAGTTGAGCCAAGTGACTAAATTGCCTAACTCAAAAAGCAAGTACGCTAGAATAGCTACAAGAAGTATCCAACATCCAATCCACATGTGAGAATAACTTTAAATGGCTTACATTATTTTGAGAAGTCAACCTTCCTGATGAACTTTGAATTTGGGTGAAAATTGATGTTTATAGTTTGTAATGGTTGTCAGAAGTTCCTTGAGCAAGCATGGGGGACGGCTTTTTTAATATGTAATGTAAGAGGGCAAGGATGGCATATACTTGGAAATGGAATATTGCAATAATGATCTCTATATACTTCCATTTGTAAATACGAATGTAGGAAGACCTGGACATTTATATTCCGAATTACCTGATTAAGTGGATTCCTTCTTATATCCATCTCTTTTATTCTATTTGAGGAAATTACTTATCATTTTCCCCGTATGTTAACCTCCTCTGCATATCTTTCTAGTGATCAAAGCTTAATTCTCAAGAAATGTTCTGTTTATACTTGTACTACATTGGAAAGTCATGAAAAAAAACTCGAGCAATAAAGATCACAAATTCATGTGATGCAAATTATTTAATTCCATATTGATGTGATGAAAGGTGCAAATCACGTGTTTACAGAAAATGTCGCTAAAAAACCTAGAAAGTGGAACAATTTTGAAAGATGAATATACACCTGAGGGTTGGTTGCTCTTCTATGATCTGTGCATCAGGAACTTTAGCAGTTGGTCTTAAAAAATGCGCCAAAGGCTGCCCATATGTGTGTGGGAATGCTTGGCTTATGACATGTGCTCCAGCTGGATCAGCAGCAGTTGTTGCATCACCAAATTCAACTCTAACAGTAGTTCCCTGATTAGGAACAAAATGGAATAATCTCTCAGAAAGATTACACGGTGAAGAATTGTGCAGACGTTAGAAGAAAGGTCTCATCAGCAAATAAATATCGTTTTGTTCGAGTAAATGGGCCTACCATGATTATCATAATGATTCACAAAGATTAATTTATGTTGCCCGGCACCGAACATCAAATATAATAAAATAGTCTCTATTTGGTTTTATAACTCTCGATCATCTTCTATATAATCATTTGAAAATAATATTAAAAGAAATAATCTTTTTACCCTCGGTAGGTTAGTATACGGGTTGTTAAACTGTTATATCTTTCCATTATATCAAACTACAGTATAAACTATAAACAGATAATAGAACTTCGTCACATGTAACAATACAAATTTCTCGTCATCATAAATCTCCACAATATCAAATTTAAACGCGCCTAGAACATATCCATGTTCACAAAAGTATCTAAACACGAACACAAGAATTGTAGGATTTGAATATGCTCAATATTTGGTCAAATCTGATTGCATAGATCCTTAAAAGTCAAAGATTGTCCACGTTATGGCACTAATACCAAAGGACATAGACGAGCGCGTGCTATATATCAACGCCAATATGAGGGTAGGTCAACAAGTCAAAATATCCACTTCCAGCCCGGGGACAAACCCCAAATACAGGCCAAACTCTTGTTGATGAGGCACTCGCAGGGGCAGCGACTTCAAAGTTCGCTCCTTTTACCAGATCGAGAATCGAACAGGCCAAAACTCGCATGAGACGCGATCAAACGTCGGATACGACGAAAAATCACCCAGATCCAACACGTAGTCATTCGATCTAACACTTCCCCGATAAACCCTCGGAACATTAGACACCAGGCATTGACTTCCGCCCGATCAAAACCTCCAGGCAGGCATCGGACAGAAAAAAACGAAAAGGACGACAATGGAGACCACGAAAATGCAAACCACAGGCGTAGATGGAGGGAGGGGAGACCTGGAGGCACGGTGGAAGCCCCGGCTGGTAGAGCGCCCGCTGTTTCTGGAGATCCGAGAGTTCTCTTGGCACGCCGTAGTCGGAATCCATTCGCCGTCCTCCGCTTCGCTCTCTATCTGCCTCTGCGACCGCGCCTCGTGCTCGCCGTCTCTTCCGCTCTTATATGGAAGCAGTGAAGCGGATTGAGGGTTGCAATTGAAGTAGGCGGTACAGTCACCGCTGCACGAACCTAACCCTTCGTGTCTACTCCAAAACATCAACCACGTATAAATTCAACCCTATTGGAGGAAATAACGGAGCCCACAAACTTCCACCAATGAGAGAGTGGAACCTTCGCTGTTTCCACAGGGGATCTCGAAATCTTATCTGGGAGAGGTCGCCACCGAACCCCCCGCATCCCAACGTTCTGGAAAGGCCCTGAACCGTTGGCGTTATTCACAGGATGGCCATCGAAAGGGACGAGGAATTTTATCCGAAGGCCATCGAGAGAAGGTCTTGGTGTAATAACATTTGAGCCATACACGTGCCCCCCATTTGGAATATGCCGCACGATTTAGGCGCATATGTGTCATTTTGCCTGCAGTTGGGACCCCCCCATCGATTCATGATATAAAGTGGATTCGGTTTGATGTCAATTTTATCATCATCCGAATTTGAGATCCGAATCCGAAATCATTTTAATTATCAGAAAGTTATTCGACGGAGAAATAAATTCTACTTGAGGAAATTTGACGTGGACAACATTAAATTTATTTCTAAATATAGCGTTGTAAATTATAAAAACTAATAATTAAACATCTACCTCCATTTAAATAATAAAATATAAGAGAAAACAGAAACTTTAGATCAAATTAAAATAAAGTTATATTTAAAGGAGTATATTATATGTATATTTAAAGAGAATTAGTGATGAATTAGACTCAATCTTGTACATAAAATTTTCTATGTATATTCTATCTTTTAATTGTATAATATATATTATATCTTGATAAATCATTAATAATCTTGGAAATTTTATTTATCACGTTGATATTTTAAACAATATGTATTGAGTGGGAATAAAATTTTATTTGCATAGGCTTAATTAAAATATTAAAGCGATAACAAAATTTTATAAACCTAATTAAGTCAAGTGGATTATAATTAACAAAAAAATATGTTACGATAAATAAATAATTTTTTAAAAAATTAAGTGAATATTTAGTCAACTATTTATGATTAGAGGTGCAAATGGGTGGTGTCTGTGCTGATCCGAGCATAACCTAATAAGATATACGTCGAGCAAGTCTAACATGTCACTATATTTATAAAATAATCAATTATATTTATAAAATAAATACATAAATCATACTACGGCCCATGCAATACCGGGCCGGACGCGTATCACGCATAGGCCGTAGTGTCACTCTACATACCTATCTCTAATTGTTATAATTAATATATAATTTGACTTTAATATATATACGTATCAATGTGTGTTTATATATTTAAATTAAGCGTTGCTGAAATGCGATTAAAACTCCTCACGAAGCAAAATAGCAAAAGCTTACAGTGAAATAAAAGAAGAGCATGTGGTTGCGCAATCGCTCGCGCCACCTAACAAAAAGGGTGACGGCATGGAAAAATGTCACTTTTTGGTTGGGAAGAGGGGAGGGCATGGAGATGCCCAAGGCCTGATCTGCTGAAAGAGCGTGGAGGATGCCTCCTTATCTACCAGTGCAGAGTCGGACACAAATCTACCATTCACCGGTGCATCAGTACGACAGAGTTCACATGCAAGGATCTGCGCCTAAAAATCTCGGGGCAGTAGCGAATGGATGATCGCAATGTGCACCTAATGGCCCTCTTTGTGTGCGTGACAGAGAGAGTCGAGGAAGTCACAGAAATGGACAGCGAGATCAGACAAAGCCGGGTGGTACGAGGAGTTATTACCGAGAACAAACGAGGGCATACTCAGACGATTTTGTGAGTTAAATTTTCTTCTCTCGGGCAAATCATTGCGAGAAGGAAAGCAATTTTTGATCTACTTTACTGAAAAGTGAGGGGAAAATACCGAGAAGATGGGCGGAGAGTGTTTGGGAGAAACAGTAGGATTTGATGTCCTCTTTTTGTTCCGTTTGTAGGAGGGCACGGAGGTTTCCCGAGCGCTCCAGCCGAGGGGTCAGGATTTTTCCCCTTTTTTTTTCTTGCTATTGTTTTTTCTTGCCAAAGTTGATACTTTTTCTTTTTCGGTTTCTTCGGATTTCTTTTTTTTTCTCATTTTTCTCCGAAATTATTGGCGATTATTCTTAATGCTTCTCCGAATTCAGCGAAAAGGGTGGTATTTTTATAAACGAGAATCTGGCTACGAGGTTGTGAAAATTTTCTGGTTTATTTGATGGATCTGCACTGTCCTTATTAGGGTTTTTGTTTTACTGTTGTGGCTTCTTTTTTTTAATTTTTATCCAGTTAACTCACTCTCTGCTGCCTATTTCCTTCTGCTCCTTGTTTTCTATTGTTAATTTTAATTCGTTTCTGTTGCTCCCTTTTTTGTCGTAGGAAAAAAAGGATCGGGATTCGAGCTAGGATTTTTGGGTTTGCTGAGTAAGCGTTCACCATCAATGTTTTTGAGCTTATCACAGTAAATTTTTGGGGTAAAGATATCTTCAAGCTGTTCACTTTCTTGATCTTTTCAAGACCCGGTCGAAAACAGTGAAATTTCGAATCTTTGATCGAAACAAGAGAACACTGGAAACTGTTTTCTCCTATCACGCTTCGGAAATCATTGCAGAGCGTGATCTATCTCAAAGTAACACGGTATCGTGAAATAGAGCTAGAATTCTAACGGTGTGTGATGTTTGGTTTCATGGAAGCAACGTCAGAGCTCGGAATGATGGCCAGTAGAGAACCCTTCGGCCTCAGCATGCAAAATAGTCCGGTAAGATCGCAGCCAACGATGCAGAGCATGCGACTTGCCTATGCACCAGATGGCACTGCGATCTACAAGCCCATAACCAGCAACTCTTCTCCTCCTCCTCCTCCAGGCTACCAGGGAGGAGGAGGAGGAGGAGGAGGAGGAGGAGGAGGAAGGGGAGTAGGCACAGGAACAACCGATGGGGCCCCCTCGCCGGTGTCAGCTCATGTTGTGAACATTAATACCGGAGAACCAGTGAAGAGAAAGCGAGGTCGACCGAGGAAGTATGGCCCTGATGGCACCATGGCCCTTACTCTGGCCCCCGTATCTTCTGCTGCTCCGGGTGGCTTATCGCCCCCCTCGGGGGCTCCCAACGCTGTATCGTCGGCCTCTGCAAATAGCACAAAGAAACCGAGGGGCCGGCCGCCGGGTTCCAGTTCCAGGAAGAAGCTTCAGATGGCTGCTCTTGGTAACCTCAGTTGATCCTTTTATAATCATTAGATTGTTAAGTACGGCCCCACATTTATGTGTTCCTGATGAATTTTTTTGATGAAGTTCAGATTCTCATTACTGCAGCACGCACATGCGCATCCCATTTATACTTTTTTTTACTAGCTAGGTAAATGATGTATTGAGTGCTGAGTTGTGAAAACTCTCCAAAGCTGTCGAGGAAATTTTCAATACTTCGACTCTGCTGGGACTTGAGCTTCTGATAGATCCGACAAATAAAGAATTGAGTGCATCCTGCTAAAATTGCATTTATGTCTTCTTGTTATGCACACTGAAGTACAAATATAGAAATATTTTTTTAATTCTTATTGTCCCAGCCTTCTGTATGGAAAATGCAGTGATCATAAGCTAAGCAGAATTGCATATATGCTACACATTTAGATAGCCCTGTGTTCCATCATAAACTTACTGAATTTATTCATAAGCATAAACAAATCATTCTGATATCGCAATGCATGAAATAATCATAGGGTCTATTTCTTGTATAACCCTCATTGGTTTATTGCTATATTCTTAGTTAGATGAAAAAAATAATAATTATAATTTACTCGGTGTGATTATTATTAATTTTTCAACAAAATATCACTTGCAGGATCAGCTGGGATTGGATTTACTCCTCATATAATTACAGTGAAGACAGGAGAGGTCTCTATTTGTTTATTTTCTTTCACAATAAGTTGGTTGTGCTTAGGAAACTAGAGAACAATCTTTAGGACATGTTTGGTATAAGGTAATATTGGTTGGAATCACATTTAAATCAAATTGTAGTTATAATTATAATTAAAATTGGAAACACATTCTAACCAATATTATCCTATACTAAACATGCTCTAATCATCTTTTGGGCTTGATCTATAATTCTATTTCATTTTTCCTTATTATTCTGCCTAAAAGTTACATTATTATTTTGATGTGATAGCATTCTTTATTAGGTTTGAGGTTGTTATCCTCCTGCTCTCTTCCTCTCTCTTGGTCATCTTTAATCCAATCCAGGTGCTGGTGACCATTTGAACTGGTATAAGCTAGTTTTTAGCTCGGTTTCCTTCTCCTCTCGGTCTTGGATTTGGAAGTCTCATCGAGTAGTACCATTATTGTGCAGTATGATTTGCATTCACGCCCATCACTATTCATTATACAAACAGAGATTGTTCAAACACCATTCAGAATTTGGGACTGCATATAATCAAGTTTTTTATTGAATGTTGTGACCTGTTGAGGTTTCCAATGCTCCGATCCAACGCTTTTGACTGACATATATAGATATATGCAATTTGAGTTGATCTGTTATGTTTATCTCCTTCAGGTATCTATCTGTACCTGATGGAATTAATTTGCCATAAAAAGAAAAGTTGTGATTTCAAATATCCAAACTTGGAAAAGTGATATCCAGGCCAGCCTTATACGCTCGTCAAGTTAGTTTGAGCTATCAAGTTTCAATAAGATCTTCCTGTTTTTCATTTTGTCTGCAGTGGTAATTGCACTAATTGTTCTAGATACTCTTTATCTATTTCTGCTGTCTGATTAAGCTTGAGCTTAAAAGTGTTGAAACATTCTATCTGAATGATACGACACATCTCTATTTCCCCATAGGATGTTTTTTCCGTATAAAGTTCTTGGATTGGAAGTCCATTTCCATGCAATTTTGTTTGACAAAACCATATACTTGCTATGTTTCTTCAGGATGTGTCATCGAAAATCATGTCTTTTTCTCAAAATGGACAACGTGCCATATGCATTCTTTCAACAAATGGTTCTATATCAAAAGTTACTCTTCGCCAGGCTGCAAGTTTCGGTGGATGCGTAACTTATGAGGTTTGTACTTCTGGTAGATGCCAGAATGCGGCCGAGATTAAATTAGAACTGCTCTTGCTAATTCTCTCGGCGGTAGGATGTTTTGTTCTTGAATCCTAGCATATTCCTGTTTGCAGGGAAGATTTGAAATCCTATCATTATCTGGTTCATTTCTGCTCACTGAAAATGGTGGTCAGCATACTCAAACAGGTGGCTTGAGCGTTTCATTGGCGGATCCGAATGGGCGTGTTTTAGGTGGTGGAGTTGCAGGACTCTTGACGGCTGCATCCCCGGTCCAGGTGAGACTCTTATTCAGCATTACATGCTTACTAAGATAAGCTATCTTTTGTTTTCCTGAAGTACCTACTTCTCCTCCTCTTATTTCTTTCCATCGGCATCTTAAGTCTGGAATTGGAATCATGGCGATGATAACATAACCACTATGTATTTCTTATTTGTTATCTCCCCATGTTGCTTCCCCAAAAGTTCCATCTGAAACTTGTATCTTAGTAGAATCAGGTCAAGCTAATTAGTCCCAATTACGATGCGCCTGGTTTGAGTCATAAGTCCGAAAAACCAATCGCTATCCTTCGCAGGTGGTCATTGGCAGTTTCATCCCCAGTGGCAAAAAAAAGCTGAAGCAGAATAGCAACAATCTAGATTCCAGTAAGCTTCCTCCGGGTGGGACGACGGAGGGCGGCAGTCCGACCTCCCGGGGCACGGTGAGCGAGTCCTCCGGCGGTGGACCCGGGAGCCCGCTCAACCATAGCAGTGGCGCATTCAAGAACAGCAGTCAGCAGGGATTCTCCAGCATTCTATGGAAGTAACTGAATGCAGATACTGACCAGCAAATGTGATCTCAGTTGTGCTCGTAGTAATAAGCTCTTTAGGTGTTCTCAGCAGAAGATCGTGATAAGAATTCCTCCTGGTGATTCCTTTCTCCCACTAGATTGCACCTTTTTTTTCCCTCTTTCCTTTAGTTTAGGGCATAAACTTACCAGGTTTCTAGCTTTTGTGCAGCTGTTCCTTGTGCTCTTGCACTTGTGTTTTTATTAATATCTGAGGGTGCTTTCTGGACTATGATGAAACTTCCTCTCTCTTTATTAATCGTTTAATACTTGTTAGATTTAATAACAATAATAATAATAATATGATAAGCTTAAAACTCACTGATGTTTATTTTTTTAATATAAATTAATATTATAGGACTTTGGTTAATTAATAATTTTTAGGGAAGTATTTCAATTTGGTCAATAATATTTATTTCACTTTCAACTCCTGGGATCTCAAAATTTAACCATGATAAACATTTTACCCATCGTATATCTTGAACAACTTATATTACTTGGTCAAAGCTTAATCATAACAAGAATTTTACCTATCTATTACCTTGAACAACTTTTAATCTTTTATTACTGAGTCAAAGCTTAACCATAATAAAAAATTTACTTATCTATATCTTGAAAACTTTTATTACTTAGTCAAGATTTAATCATAATAAAGTTTTTTAATTATATACTGTGATATAAAAAATTATCTTTACTAGCTTTCAAAATTAGAAAAAGATCTGATTTTTATGATTTCAACGTGATGATTTGATGATTCGTATACAAAGTATACGCGTTCTTATGATTAAATTAATTGATTCTAATTAGGCTCCAGCTAGAAAAAAACTCTAATATACTTTCAGAATAATTATATGTTAAAATTCATAGTTCCAGGGATCAAATAGTTCTTAGAAAAACATCATGCCCTTCAATTAATACATGCAATTGAAATCCCTTTATTTATTATATAATTTTGATTCTCCAATTTCATGAGCCAGAGGAGATCGTTTTAGAGAATGAGTAGGAATTAAATTTATAACCGTACAAGGTGGAATACAGCAAACGTTTCAAAACACAAAAAGGTGGAATCCAGCGGTGACCGTTCCCTATTCTGTGAATAAAATTTTGAAAAGGGGGTGCGTAGCAAAGAGCCCAAGTATACGCGAAGGCGTACCGTGTAATTTACGCGAAGCGCAGGGGCTCATGTGTTATGTTATTTGTGTTATGTAAGCGAGACGAGCCAAAAAGGGGGGGCGAGAGCGGCTGGGAAAAGTGTGGAGGGATTGCGCACAACATGGCGATTGTTGTGAAGGACGCGGGCATTTCCTCCCCCGTCGATCGTCTGCTAGAAATTAATGGTTTCCTCCTGGGCGATCTCGACAGATTGCGTTCTTCCCCCCATAATATCACCTTGATCTGTGGCGTCGGGAACCCCTGCGGGAGCAAGGGAAGACGGCCTCTCCTCCTCACAGGGTTCTGTTCTTCTCCTCGCTGCCGCGGCGGCCCCCCATCCGGGCTCGAGAGTGAGTCCTCGTCTTAGGTGGATTTCTAGGTCAAAATTTTTAAAAAAGCGGGATCTAGGAATCGCAGGAGACGGGAGGGGACAGCTCCTGATTTAGCCTTCTTCCTTGGGTTTAATCTCGATCATTGTTAGGTATTCCTTCGTTGTCAACTTGAATTGTGTTGGAATTCTGTTTCCCTGATGCTTCGGGTTTATTTCTTCGTTCGATGATTTTCTTTAGGGCGACAATAGATGAGAAAATGTCGATAAATTGTCTGTGAGCAATCGATTATTCTATGGTTCTACGTCAGAATGTGAATTTAGACAGAGTTTGCGGCATTATTTTGACTTAGCTTCCTATCGTATTCAAAATGTTACTCATGTACGTTCAAAATGAATGATGTATTGACGTAAAATGATCACTAGCGTCATCTTATAAATTCAGTCTCCAGTCCCGTTGGTTTTCATTGCTTTCTTTTCTATTTTTAAGGAAGATATCTGTACATATATTTTCTTTAAAATTCCAGGCACTATATATTTGGAACTTTACCTATGGACGGTTCCCCAATTCAGTTTCAGCACCTCACACGCAGCATGGAGATCTCTGATATAGATAAGGCTGAGGCCATTAGACCAATTGGAACTGATTATCCTCCTCCCCAGCTGGAAGAGTGGACCAGAAACAATGGTTATTCACCAATCAGTGCACGCCTGACAGGAGAGACATTGACGGCGAACCATGGATGGCCAAGGAAATATGGTCCTGATGGCAGGGTATCCACTACCCAGAACCATTTTCTGAATTCTTCCATACATCCATTGGGCAATACAGGGCTCTTTACTCCTCTTGCCAAGTCAACAGAAACTCTAGACCTCATAGCAGAAGAAGGAGATTCCAACAAGAAACCACGGAATGAAACTTTTGGTAGTCATGTTTGCTTCTGCTAGTATTGCAGTATTAGAGTCATCCTATGGCATTTTAAACATCAAAATTAATTATGTGTAGGTTCCTTGGAATTCCCGCCTTGGCTTCTCCTTCCAACAACTGGTAAGCTTGTAATGTATTTATTTAATTTGGCTTTGTTTTCTTTTGATTTCGACTCTAAGATTATGATGGTCAGGCATAGGAAGAATTCCTTTTTATTTTGAGACTTTGGATTTTGGATTGGATATTCCTTGAAGGGAATCCTTTTTATTTTGCTTTTATGTCCTTGATATTGATGGCCTCTTTTCTATACACATGCTACTAGAGAACTCCACTATTAATGCCAAAATTGTTGCTTACCTGTGTCCATGTAAAAAGTGAATTACTTGCATGCATTTCTAACTGGGTAGGATGCACGCAACACAGTCGGTCATATTTGTTTTCACCTGTCTAGTTCATTGTATTGTTCAATTATATTTGTTTCTTTCACTTATGGGACATACAATCTTGCCTACTGAATTCTTAAATATGCAACACAACTGCTTATTTGCAGGATCAAGCCATCTTGGATATGGTCCAGATGATACTTCATTGGTGCATGGAGATGTATGTTTTTATTTTCCTACAGAATGCAGCTTAAAAATATTTTTTCATGGGAAAGATTTCTACTATTTTTTGAATAGTCCTTTATGTAAAAATCTAATATGCCTAGCTCATCCTTGTAGGTTAGCACAAGATCTTTCTCCTTAGTTCTCTTAGCAGTGAGAATGGTAGCATTTATTTTGATCTTTAACACAGTATTCCTATCACCCTACAAAGCCAAAGTAAAATGATATTCATGCTTTATTTTATGACCATTATGTCAAAATAAAATTTATGAATATTGGTTCGTATACTATGCTTCTGTTGTGATAAGATACCTGAAAGGCTGAATTGTCAACTAATATACCCTTTTTTTTTGCAGCTACTGATTTTAGAAACGATGTTCCAGAATCAATATTGACTAAATTATACTTCCTGAAGCTTAACTCTAATTATCCTTCACTTTTGTAAACCCTAGATTCCTATTTTCCTCTTTGGTAAATTCCATATCCCATTTCTAGGTGATGATGGCCTATTTCTATAATGAAAAATGAAAACAGTAAAGATTCATGTTCACAAAAAGTAGCCTAATGCCACCTTTCACTTCATTGTCCCCGATTTGGTACTACTTATTGACATATCATGGAAATTTAGATTGTTTATTTGTTCTTTCCTTTGGAAATTGCCATATTTATATAGTTGTATTGGTACAACTTCATTTTTTTCCAATATTTGTTTTCCGTAGTATGCCACTGTTATCTCTTTTGTTTCTCTATTTTTTTCTATGATGAATTGTGAGAGGTTCTTCGATTTCAGCCATCTGGGCATAACCTGGAGCTAGTATCTGACCTATGCGGACCTAAGTTGTTTGCATCAAAAGGTAATGACAATGCTTCTAACTTTGGAGCAAAGGAAGGCGGAACCAATGGTCCATCAACTGTTAGCACATCATACATTGAACAACCAAATAATGGACATGGTCTATACGACATGATGGCTCCTGCAATGGTTACTGTTTCCATGACTACAAAAGGTAAAGCACTAGCAACTAAGGTCAAAAGAGAATCTGTAACAGGTACATGATTCTGATTTGAAGCAGAATCCTGAAATTCAGGGTATAATCTCAGAAATCGAAGCCTATGAATTTTCCTATGTTTCCTTATTTGCACTAAATACTTTATGTTATTGTTTTCCAAATGCTTACATATCAAGAGAGTAGAAGATTTAACGCCAGTTATGCTAATATTACTATATATAACCTGCGTAATGATGGTACTCTTTTATATCTATGCTTGACATATATCCAAACATCTATACATCTATGGGTGATCTCATTGTGGATAAGCTTGATTTTTATATCATTCTTTGACATTGTTTGGATGTGTTTCTTAAGGAAATAAATAATAAATTATACTCCGCTAATGGATGTGTAGACCTACACTTACGGCATATATCTTTCGATTAACATGCCTACAACGAACTTAATGCTAGTTTAAAATACCATTATGTTAACAGCCCTTCCAGCTGTAGTTATGACTCTTTTGGTAAGTTTTTTACCTTTTTTTTTCTAGATTTAAGACTTTAATTGCTTGATGTATTGCCCTTGCCCTTTTAGTTCGGTTATATATGTCTTGTCATCTTTTGTTCTGAAGGGTAAACTTTAAGAGGCCATTTTGATGCATTTCCCCTTCATTTGAATTTCATATTTCAAATTTTCAGAAATTAATTCTGTTAAAGCAAACCAATTTGCAGGTTCTGCTGGAACTGATTATACTTCACACCTAATTACAGTCAATGCTGGCGAGGTATCTTTTTTTTTTCTTTTTTTTGTGACGTAAATAAATGCTCATGCCTTATGATAGATATCTTTTGGGCTTCATTTTGGATAATTCCAGTTAAAATGTGTTGTGGACTTGCATTACCAATATGTAAAACAAAATGAATGAATGGTGCTTACGAATAAAAGCATGAGCCCTTGAATTTGTCTCTCTTCATGAATTTGAGAATGACAAAAAAATGTTACGGAAAACATTACACCTTTCACACAAAAAGTGATTCTTAGTGAAGGAAGAAAGCAATATATTAAACATCGTAATTTAAGTAAATTCTAATTACTGCTACTTAGTAATATAATATTTCTAAGTCGTTCAATCATCCATCCCACGTCTTCAGTTTTGATTGTAAAAAAGGCCCGTGTGGGGTTCTCAATTCAACAGTGCAGCACAATAGAAAATGCTCACTATCATAATAATACCACTTGGAGTTCTCAATTCAACAGTGTCGCTAATAGAAAATCGGCGTCCTCATCATAGTTATTAAAATTTAAAATCTCCTTGGATTGTCTACAATGTGAATTTTAATTTCGGGAATTGTTTTAATTTAAAATTGTCAAATTCTTCTCGTTAGTTGAGAGGCTTCGGTGTTTGGTTTGCAAAAACTGAAATTTTGTTTCTTTAAAGGGCTAAGAAAGAATAGTTATTTCTTAAACTTGTGTCTTAGTATTCTGTTTGCATCAGAAATAAACACAAAAAAAAAAAATCACGCAGGGGATTTATATGATGAATTTGTAAGCTTTGAACTATAAAGTTTACTTGTTAATAGCATCATAATCTCTGGCATGGTCAGGCTTATTTAGTACAAATCTTGCAACCATTGGATGCTTAGTCACGTTTGCAGTATTGCTTGATATGATTTGGACGAAGTAATCAATTCTATTTCATCATTTAAAATTATGTCCTGTATCAAATGTTGAAGAAGAAAACAACCCTTTCTGTTGCTTCTAAAGTATATGTCCTTGCATTTTTTAAAATTGGTTAGAGACAATAATACATATTAATTCATATTGTGAAACCAACAGCCACTTCTTATTTTCAGCATCTTTTCACTTCTAAATTCGAAATTCATGATGATTTATTAAAGTATTCTTTGGAATTATATGTTTAGGCCATAGTATATCATTTCCCTTATGGACCGAATATATATCATTTCTTTGTATATGAGGGGTTTGCTTATTGCAACTGATGCATATAAAACCTTCTAGTAGAAATGGGTATTTGAATTTATTGATATCAGAAATCTTCATTTGCTGATCTTTTTTGCAGAACATATCAGATAAGATCATGACACTTTCTTGGTCTGGAACACGTGCACTTTGTGTTCTATCTGCAACTGGCTCTGTCTCCTGTGTCACCCTCAGCCGAGGAGAAAGTTCAATAACTTATGAGGTTTGTCCTTGCAACTTCCATTGTTTGGTCTTTTCATTTGTAAAATATCATATTTTTGTATCAGATGTCTTCATGCACATTTATATTTGCAAGAAGAACAAGAGATATCTTGATTACAAAATCAAATTTCTGATAATTTGAATATCTTTCTTGCTTTAACAAAATCAAGTTTGTTTACCATTGCAGGGACAATTTGAGATCATAACATTATCTGGTTCACTTGTGCCATCAGAGAATGGAGGTCGATGTACTCGAACAGGAGGGTTGAGCGTTTTGCTAGTTAGTTCAGATGGAAATCCATTAGGTGGTGCAGTATCTGGACAACTAATTGCAGCATCCACAGTCCAGGTCTGTTTCTCTTCAACCTGAACCGGAACTTTACTAGTATGGTTTATCACGTTAAAGCATATTAATATATGACCACTAAATCCTGTGCGTTGTCAATCATCAGGTTTTATCGAGTTCATCCTTCGAACTTCTTTTAGGTTGTTTTTATCTTGTACCTAAGTCATCCAATGCTTTAGGTACTACGACTAGGTGGTGGAATTTGTTTACCATGCTTTACATAAAAAAGATTGAACTATAAGCGCTGGTATACCCAGATTCTAGGAGAGTATCACTCTTTTGGAATAGGATTAATTGCAGTTTACTCAGCTGTGGATATGTTGACTTCAAACTTCCGAGATATCCATGTTGCAGGTTACTCATGCCAATGCTCATGTGGATTTTTTGTTATCTTACATGTCACCATGTAACTAACAACATAAGTGATCTAATATTTTCTTTATAACATGATATCATGTGGTTGTCCTTCTTTTTCCTTAAATATAATATTTATAGAGGTTGTATTAGGTGTGTTGAGAGTAATAGGTCGATCAAATACTAGAGAAGAATAAATATATATAGGCCTTTATAAATTGGTTTATGAATTTTTATAAGGCTTCTGTTGTTCAACTGAATCTTTCCTTCAAAAGCCAGTTTTGTTTCAATATGTGAACAACTAGAGTACTGGGTTTTCTTTGCAGATGCATGTAGGAAGCTTTTTATTGGCAAATGAAGAACAATCAAAGGTGGCTGATCCTTGCAGTCAAGCTTCTTAAAGGTCACTTTTTCTGGCCAAAATATCACAGGGCCCCTGGGTTTAATTAATCGTCTGCTGTCTTGGAAGCTTTTTACTTTTGATATAACTGCAACAGGGATTGCTGGTCGAATAGAGATGAAGACAAGGTAGTCGTCCTTAACATGTCTGGCTGTGATTTATTTTTCCCTCCTGATAGATATTTTTTGTTCTCTTGCTTCCTTTAAATAATACAATCAATTGTCTGGGAAATTTTTCTGCTTCAGATTGAAAAGACTTCAATGGGATTTAAATTTATAAACCATGTCATATGGATCTTTTACCTTGATGTTACTTACTATTAGGGAGAATTAGGATAAGATGCCTTTAGGGAAGTGTTTGCACTTGTCCGGTACATGTTCGTAACGAGTTTCATCCATTTTCCACTTTCAATTACCATGCCGTCTCAGTCGCAATGTTGTTTTGTCTATTGAAATTGTGGAGACTTTTTCTCGTTGCTTTGTTTCTTGAGCAAGGACTGACTAAGTTTGGACAGGACAGCTTTGATTTGAAGGCCACTAAGTGAGTTGGATTATACTATTACTTCTTTTAATTATGTTGTCTTTCTCAGTGATATAGATCTTGCACCATGCATGCGTGCGTTGGATTGTAAAACCTCTGATTCGGGTTTTTTTCCCAAAAAATTCTTATGATCCATCTTTGACTCCTGAAATTGCATGCTATCTTTATACACACAAATGCAAGTAGTATGGACTTTTGATTTTTTTTTTTTTCCTTTGGAAGGAGATAAATTTTAGTTAATTACGTGACGTGACATGCTGATTGGTATTTGCATCACACAATAAGTTATTTAAAAATTATCTTCTCTTCGACTTTTCATGATCTTGTCGTTTTGTATGTTTTTTATTCCTAGTTTTTCTTCTTTCTTATCCTTAAGTTGACTTGGGAGTCCTAAGGTAATCCAGGATAACTTTGCTCTTCTACTTAATATGAACAGGCTTATTTGATCACTCGATTTAGCTTTGAGTTTAACATGTATTGTTGTTGTCCTACTTGATATAAATCTAATGGATATTTATTCTTACAATTTAAAGTCGAGAATAAGAGCTAGATTGTATATATTGAGTTCGCGCTCGATTGCAATTTTTTTTTTAAAAGCACGTGTGGTCAAGCAAATACTGCTCAACATCGACAAGCACACTCATTGAACAATATATGCCTTGGAGAATAAGGTGTCCAAAGTGAGACAATATATGCGTGTGCGAATAAAATGTCCAAAGTGACTTGTAAGCTATTAGTACATTTTTTTCAATTACAGACCCTATTCATTGAATAATATGACCATAACTATTCACTTGTAAAAAGAAAACGAATCAATTAGTTATCATGACTAAACAATAAAAATTATTATCATTATTTATCAATCCTATTATGAAGGTAAAAGAAAAGTAACGCCTTTTGAGGGAATCAAATATTATTGATTTTTCAAAAATGTTGACAAAAATATTTTTTTTACGAAAATAATTTTTTCAAAATCCAATTGTATTGAAGAACTGAAAAAAGGAATCAATGAAGAAAGTATCTGCTTATATATATTCAGCAAGTTTCAGTTAATAACTGCAATAGCTTAATTGATTTACTTTCATCATAATTAATAAATAAATTTTAAAATAATTTATTATAGAAAATATCTTAAAATAACCTTTTTGTTAAAAAGTAATATATCAGATACTTATTGTCTTTCTTAGAATTAAAGCTCCCAGGATAATATAAAGCATATTTCAGGAAATTCTATTTATTAAAAGAAAAAAATACTAATAATTTATAAATAAAAGCAAAAAAACAAATATTTTAGCCTTATCATTCATATTTGTTAAAAAAAAATATTCTCCATACAGTTACCATACTAACAAAGAAATAAGTAAAATGTATGAATTTAAAAAAAATCCCATATATATACATATATTATACTGTATGTATCCTATTTATTATTAAAAAATTTACTCATCAAGATCCTCTCCACTTACCATAACTTCTATCAGTCAGCAATCTAGTTTAGTATTAAGTTACGTGAGAAAATATTTCAGTGGTGCATATGTTGTTATTTATATAATGAATTATAGTTGTTTCTTATGCAAGGAATAGTAAGTTTAAATTAATATGGAGGGTAAGTAGTGTTTATTTTTTGTTAATTAGGGATAAATATAAAGCAAGCATTAAATAATGTATTCGAACTATTTACTTTCTTCTAAATAAAGTGCCCCATGGGCAATAAGATAAATAGGGACGTATTTTATATTTATGGGGTATAAAAAATATAAAATTATTACTTTTTGGAAAGCAATTTCCACTTTTCTTTGCTGCCTTTTTGAAAGAAAACATAAATATAAGTATTTTTTCTAATCCGAGAAAAAGGATTTATGTGAGAAAAATTATTGGGGGGAATTTGGGAATCCGCCTCCTCCCCCCATCAAAATCCTGCTCCGGAGCTGGGGATTTTTTTATAAAGGGTTTCTAGGGTTCTCCCCGAGCCAGGTTCTTCTTCGCCATCCCTACTCGTCCCCATTTTTTTGACGAATTTTGTAGTGGATTTCTTGATTTTTCTTGGGACAATTTGGGCGAGAGGAGTAATTTTATTGAATTCTGCTACCAGATCTCGTATTTTTTTCGTTTTTTCTTTTGTTTTTCGGTCGAATTTGATTATTTTTTAAGTTTAATTCAATTTTTTTGTTAATTATCTGATATTAGGGTTTTGATATTTATTTAATTCTCTGGCTTTTAAAAAAAATACCTTTTTCCTTTTTCCTAATACGCTGTCGTGTCCTGGACTTGTAGTGATCTGGAGACCTCAGAGGAAGTTTGAGCTTCCTCTTCCTTGATTAGTGAATCTTAGAGTTCGAACTTGATCGCCGAAGAAGAAGAAAAAGTGATATTGTTGCTGAATTTTCCATTTCTAGATGTATATTGGTCACAGAGTGGTACTTTACAGAAAATAATTGATCGATCCTACACGAAAACATTGAATTCTTCGTATTTACTTGGAGTTCTTACCGTGCTTGAAAAATTGAAGTATTTGTGAAGAAATTCATCTTAAAAATCTGATTCTTTTTGACCTTTTCTTTCTGATGACAGTGTGTGTCATTCCTCGGGTTCTTGTTTACTATTGGGTTGTTGCTGTTGGGATTGTAACAGTGGCAAATTATCGAGTTGCGAATCCATGGAAGCAAGACCTCAACCTCCTCTGTTCAATGTGAAGGTTGTTGATGGCTCAAACGGGGTTTCAGTTTTTGACCCGCTGAGCGGTAGCTCTCCTTCACCTTACCAAGGATTGGCAGGCGGCAGCAATGGCCCTTCTGGTCCTGGTAGTAGCACTGGGGAACCGTTGAAGAGGAAGCGTGGCCGCCCCAGGAAGTACGGTCCTGATGGTAAAGTGATCCTTGCGGTGGCCCCAGTATCCTCAAGTCCTGCTACACCTCTGAGCTCCGGAGGATTCTCTGTTGCTGCTAATGTGTCAGCAACAACCTCGGGGGAGGCCGTGAAGAAACCTAGAGGTCGGCCACCAGGTTCGACCAAGAAACGGCAGATAGAAGCTCTAGGTAGGTCTAAATTCACTATGAATTTTCATTAAATCTTTTGGGCGTGTGTTTGATCTATTCCACTATGTGCTTTGAGTCTTAACTGAGCTCTTATTCTACCAGCAAAATTTTAAAAATTCTCATGCTTTTGTATAGTTTATGGTTTTTGATAGCTTGTGGGAAAGAAGACCATCTAGTTCCTCCTTAACGGGATATTATTCTTACAGTTAAAACGGTAGTTTCTGATCTCTGAGTCACGGGCTTGCTCTCTTTGGGATATGTCACCTCATTCCTTTACGTGATACTAGTTATGTTGTAGTTCTTTAGTTATAGGTCGGTTTACCATCTGGTATAGATTATGGGACTTACATCTAAGCTTCATTTGATTCTCCTTGTGTTACTTGAGTGAAGGATTTTGCTTTGATACCAATTTCGTACTTTAAATAATTTATGTTGTTTTATATTCTTCAGCTTGGTTAGTGCTGTTGCTGTTTAGTTATATTACTTTTGCCTCAGAAACTGTCTTAATCATTTTCTTGTAATTTAGTTGGTGCTCTACTGGTCTCTGGGCAAATTTTATACTAGCATCTATTTATAAGTTTATCTTACATGGCAAACGACTTACAGGTTCAGCAGGGGCTGGATTTATTCCACATGTGATTACAGTTAAAACTGGAGAGGTAACGATTCTCTTATTTTGTCAAGGGGACTCACTTTTAGTGTCAATGCTTATTCTACCATACAAATTGTTTCATTTGTTTTAAAAGCCTCCAAAAGGAAGACAAGCCTTGTTACAGTGGATAGATGGAGATCATTTCTTTTTGGATTCTTCTGTAAATTATATTTTGTTATTATTTACCACTCTTCTTACTTATGTTATTCTGTATGATTATCATTGGTAAAATTTCTTTTAATTTATACTCATATAGTTTAAATGCCGTTAATCTATTTTCTTTTCCAATGACTAGCTTGAGCTAATTCAGTCGACTTATCTAGGCAATTAAGCTTTTCCTCATCTTCAAGCTATTGTGTTCTTATATGATATTTCACAAGGATTTAAATGCATCAAACAACAGAAACGGTGGGTAGAAAAGATAATTGAATGTCGGGGTGAAGGCAAAAGAAGGATAGTCCATTTTTATGACTCATACATTCCTACTATTACATATCAAGATGTTACAGCTTAGTTTCCTAATCTAATCTTGTTGGTGAAACTCCATCTCGTGTTTTCGTAGATAATTGATCAGGTGAGCGTCCATAAATTATTTCATGGACAACTTTTCAACTCATTACTGCTGGACTTCATGCAGCAGTTAGGTTTTGGTTCGTTACAGTACTGTATGCATGACGTAATTGGCAGATATCAATTTAACAGCAGTCACATTTTAAACTCTGACCGAGGTGTATACATGGGTAGATCTTATCAAAATCAAAATGCACCTTCAGATGTATAATACAGAAATATTAGCAGGATCTGTCTTAGAAAAGTTTGAAACGAAGAGTGGTGGTTCCTTTTGTCCTCATAGTTGCTTTGTGAAAATGTGCTAGGGTAAGTATTATACTGATCAGTCTGGATTCTTTAATATGAGGAATATCAAAGTGTGTACTGCTAAATGATTGCATGTCGATTAGGAGATTAATTTACTAGAGTAAGGAGAATAGCGAGCACACAACTTTATAGTCAATGATTTATAAATTAATAATTGCTTTAGTTATATGTCCAAAATACCAGTTTTGTACAATCATATTTGAACACTTGCTAATAATTATGTTCAAGTCACTACATGGTAAACCTCTTTCAAATAGTTGCTCAATATGTTCTTGTTTCATGATATTATATATAGATATCCAACTCTTGATGGCTGCATCTACGTAGATGCTTTTCCTTCGGTGAATATTATGTACTAACCACACCACAGATGAGATTTCACTCTTCACAATATAACCATGGAAGAAGAAGGCTGATGGCTTGGTATAACACCTTTTAGCCACCATAGAACTTGATTCCAATTTCTTCCGTCCTTTGCCTTTAGTTCAAGTTCTGGATAAACCAACTTCACTCAGTCACCCCGTTCCTGGCTTCTTTCTGGAGACAAATTTCTGCGATTGAAATTTTTTTATTGTTTGTTTTGTTTTTCGTTTTAAATCAATCACAAGTTTATTATCCTTTCTATAGAGGAGTGAAGACATAGGTATATCTATTAAGACTTGGAGGTCCAATATCATACAGTCTTAAATTTATGTTTAACTTGGTGGACATTAAATTGTGACTTTGCTTGTTTCATTTCAGGATGTATCAGCAAAAATCATGGCATTCTCACAGCAAAGCACACGTGCAATTTGTGTTCTATGTGCAAATGGAGCAATTTCAAATGTCACTCTCCGTCAAGCTGCAACATCTGGTGGTACTGTAACGTACGAGGTCTGATTTGGGGATTCACTCGATTTATATTGCCATTATTTTTGCAATTCTAAATATCCTTAAGATATGTATAATTGCATCGCTTTTGGTACCACTGAACTACAAAACAATCTTTATAGCTACATTATTTGTCCATGAGAAAGGATTACTGGTCCTCCATGTCTCACGCATCTATCCAACATCATTATCTGCTTCCTCATACTTAATCAGAGCCATAAGTAATTACTAGCATTAGTGCTTTTACCTCTTCAGCACTACTTTTTTTGCCCTTCTTTTCATAACTTAAACAAAGCTTCTGCATTCAAAAAACAGGGTCGCTTTGAGATATTGTCACTCTCTGGATCCTTCCTGCTGTCTGAGAGTGGAGGGCAGCGCAGCCGAACAGGTGGTCTTAGTGTTTCATTGGCTGGTCCAGATGGTCATGTTTTAGGTGGTGGCGTGGCAGGGCTTTTGACGGCTGCTTCTCCTGTTCAGGTGGTTCTTACTTATAATATGAATTTCTTATATATTATTCGTGAAATGGCATGCTATTTATGCAAATTATCTCCTGTTTATCCTTATAAGGTAGTACTGGAATGGTGCACATACGAGATTGCCATATAATTATGATTCTCACATTATTCATTATGATGAAACACAGCCTTTGCAGACCTCATGAACATTCTTCTTTCCAACATTTAGGCCTTTTATTGATAGAAATTGTTGAAGGGAAGAGAAAAAATAGGACAAGGGAGAGAATAAGAGATTCTCTTCCCTTGTTTGGATACAAGAGAAAGGTAAGAAACGTTAAAAGGAAGAAAAACGCATATTTAGTTTCCCTTCTCTTCATTTCTTCTCACTTTTCGGAAGGAAGATTTGCTGGCACAGGGGTGAATGAGTTCTCTTCTTCTCTCTTCCAATTTCTCCATATTCCTACTTGAACAAGTAAGCTCTTAATTCACTTTTCCTTGATTCTTAGCGAAAAAAGCAAAACAATAAACATCCTTCTTTACCAAAACGAACTCAATGTTAATTGTTAATATTCTTTTGTAGAAATTTGTCTGTGGATCTTTCTTTTTTTTTCCATCTTCCTTTTGCAGGCATAATGCCCCCTCTTCATCTGATATCAGGAAGAATTGGTTACTCCATTTGCAGGTCATCGTGGGCAGCTTCAGTGCCGATGGGAGGAAGGACTCCGATCAGTTCAGTCCTCCAGGGCCCGTCTCCGGTCCGGGGAAGCAAGCTATGCCTGGAGAATTCATGGCAACCAGCAATCCATTGGCAGGAAGCTACTCAGCTTGAGCTTCGCTATAGATCTGGTGGCGTCCATCGGCGCAGAGATTGTTGAGTAAGTCGATGAAGAAACAAATGTTAGCCCTCTGTAAACTCTTATCAGTCAGTAGTAATTCATAAATCTGGAAGAGCCCTCCCCCCACTTCCCTTCTCATCTGTATATTTTATGTGTACCCATTACATGCCCACCGAAGATAAGCAATGCATCCCACCCCGACCCTCGGACCACTCGCCCTTCGGCCCCAGCTTCAGCTCCTCCTCCTCCTTCGCCGGAGAAGAGCTTGTGCTCGGCGGTGTTAGTTGGCCATCAGCACATCTGTGGCTATCACAGTAATAGTCAGTTGAGGATGTTGTAAACAGATGCTTTGCTTTGTGTAAATATTATACATAGTAGCAGCGCTTTGCTTTAGCTCTTCATGTTGCGGCTCATGCTTAACGTGATGCAATGCAATCGGAGCAGATGGCTCATTTCAAAGAGTTGCACTTTTGTGCTGCTCATGATCATGAAAGCCTCAGCAGGGCTTTTATTGGTGCTTCAGCTTTAATTTTGCACGGAAACTAAAGTTGAGAACGCAAGCTACATTTACTTCCGGCGTTTGGTTTGGGTGTCAGTGGAGTTAGAGTTGACTCCATCGTTGGAAACGATACATCCTGTGTATTGCTCAGGTGGCAGAGATTAGGAAGATGAAGCTAAAGCTTATGTCACACCCCCAAAATGAATCACCATGTGAAAGTTGTAAGGGCAAAGATTTTAAGATTGAACCATATTAAGTATTCTTCGTGGTCATCAATATTTTAAGATTGACATATATTCTAAACTAAACTGTGTTTATCTCAATCATAATTTTAATACATTTTATGTAAAACGGGAGGATGTATATATTCGTACATCATTCTCCAATGATGTGATTTTTCCTAATTACTCTACGGGAGAACACACTTTATATACAGTAATATTTTATAGTTAAATTCAAAGTTTTAAACTTAAAACTATATTTATATTTAAAAATTATGCTCTTATGATTATCTTAAACTATAACTCCTATGTATAATTTAATTTAATTAATTCATATTGCAAAGTAATTTGGTAGAATTATATTTTAACCAATATTAACCTATATTAAATATATTATTTTATTAAAAAGTCCAATCTGTCGATCGCGGTTCGGACTCATCAATTTCCAAACCCAAACGGCGCCCAACGAGTCCCGGAACGCGAACGACGGGTCGGACTCGTCCATTTCCAAAGCCCAAACGGGCGGCTAACGGGTCCAATCCGCCGATCTCATGGTCGGACTCGGGCTCAATTACGTGCCGGGTCAAGAATTGACCGAGCCACATCGAACTCGGAGGTTTCCTGATGGGATACGGTGGATCTGCGACTGAGCGAGTCTTTATATTTCCATTCTCCAGTCGCCGTCCGTCTCTTCCTTCGCTTCAAAGTCTCACGCAGCCGTCGCAACGACCGCAGTCGCCGGCCGACGGGGTGGAGGCGCCGCTGGGATTCGCCGGGGTCCCGACTTGGAGTTTCGGCGAGATCTGGACTGGGAGGGAGGGGCCTGCGTCTTTGGGCGGAGATCTGACGGCGAGTTCCGTGTTCTGAAGGCGGATTGCTGAGAGCCTTTTGGTCCCAGAGTGAGCCCTCATTTACCTACCGTCTCTTTGTTTGTGCTTTGGTTTTATGGGAAGAGAGAACAAAGGAAGTAAGTGGAGGCGAGATCTCCTTTTTTTTTTGTTTCTCTTCGTTGAGAAACGATCTTGCCTGTGACCTTCGATCCTGATCCGATCAGAGGATGATGTCTCGTATGTGATATAAGATCTGTCTTGCGTTGGAACTAGATGCTACTGGAAAAGGAACATAGAAACATTTTCTTGCATCTAATGAAGGAAACTTTAGCATCGGTTTTAACTAGTGATTGAAGATCTCATAGTAATGATTTATAAAATAAAATAGGCTGCAGCCTGGAATGGAGAAGAATCAAATCCCCAGGATTTCTTTATCAAAGGTCTTATCCGCGGTGATATTTGTAGTATGACACTAAGCATGTTATTTACCTGGTCTAATTTTTTTCCTTTTTGCACTTTCTTAATACTTATTTTTCAGAAGCATAGAACTCTTTTTTTCTGTGTCTGAATATTTTTGGTTGCATACTCGACCAAGAATTCTTTAGAAGCTATTGTTGATAGTAGGTTCCAGGTAGAATTTTTTGGATTTTAGGTTCTAAGTAGAATTAAACCTTTATTGCCTGGCTATATTGATAATTAGATGTCTCAATGCATTGTGCCTGGGTTGACGAATCATGACCAAATGCGGACACGGTTAAGTTCTAATTGTGTTAGCCACGTTTTGATCTAACCTTTACATGCATAGCATGACACGTATATTTTATACCCTATACTTAGCACGGCCCTTGTTGCAATGCTGACCGTTTAATTTTTTAAAATTAAAATCCAAACATTCAAAAAAATATGAAAGCAATCAATTTTACTATAGCTATAAATATAAAAAGTATAAGTATATAAGTATATCAATCAATAGTTTGTATTAAAGAAGCATATCATATTTGAAAGTGTTAAAAAAACATAGATTGGATTTGGTAAAGGTGCCGTGCTTGGCCTAGCTCAACAAGGGTAATGGTATATCATGCCTCTGATTTAGGAAACCCCATCTTTGCCCAACATGCTATAAAAGCTCCAGATTGTGCTTGGCCAGCCGTCGAGCTGAATTGAAGCAGGGTCATGTCACCCACAGGCAACACGAGCTTTTTTATACTTCCATTTACAATTATTGTATAATGTTAATAGAACGAAAAATATATAATAGAACTTCTTAGTTTTGTGAAAACTTCTCCAGTAGAACAATATGTTTATTGTGAGATAAGTTTGGCACGGCACCTACGATACACAACATGTACGTAGCACCTATACATTGTAGAGGAGAATTATAAAAGCTCGAGACACATTGAAGCACCAACGTCTGGAGCCTTGATAGCATTCGATAATGGAAAAAATAATGTAATGAGTAAACTCAAGTAAGCATTGATATACTTTCTATAATGGATAAAGAAATACCTCAAGAATTTCTACATAGATAAAATAGGAAAAAGTGTACAATAAGGTTATCTACAATTATCAACTAGCCGCAACAGAAACACATTGTTTTCATTACGCACCTAGATCCTTGACTTGAACCTATCTAAATTCATGTTTGTTGATGCTTTCCAGAGAGAATATTAGGTTGATGTATAATTAAGTTTCTATTGACCTGATTCTGTTGATTTTTTGTACAGGGGTCATTACTGGTATCCAGATAGTTGATCATGGATAATGGTGAGATTGAGAGTGCAGATGAGGAAATGCCTTCACATGGTGGTCGATGGTACTGGCCAGTGGTTTCCCATGAAGGATCTGTTCAAATGACTTCTCTAGAACCTAGACCTCCACCAGATATACAACTAAAGTGAGCTCCTTATTTGAAAATTCTATTTTATCCTGGAATTTCTTGGTTCAATTGACCATTTTGATACGTGGACATCCATTGGTAATTGTTGGTGAGTTCACGGTCACATTGAGCTGCTGTTTCATTCTGAAATTTGTAAGACCTGTCTCAATTATGGTGTTGCATATCCTAGATCTAGCTGTGACACTGTGATCAAACATTGTCATTTTCTCAAGAGTTTTAGTTGATTTAATTTGGTTTTGGAATATCGTATCATTTTAGTCACCTTTCAAGCAATGGTAAGGTTGCTTTATCGTAACTGGAGCGACTAGGGTTTGAGTTGCAGGAACCGGCTTTTTACTATGAGAGGGTAAGGATTTTACATTGTCCCTCCCTAAACCTTAGGTTGTCGGTAGCCTCATGCACTAGGATTATTTTTTTAATTTATTTTAAGAAAGTAGCTTTCTGAATTATATTTATCTGCTACCATCAATTTTATTGTACACTTGATGGTAAGATGTTGATGAATAAAATATATATTATATCTAGGGATATTAGGATGTCATCAGAATCAGAGAATGATGAAAACACAATGGAGGGACCTTCCAATGATCATGATGGATCTAACTTTCAAAGAGAATCAAAGTTGGAGCTCTTTGGTTTTGATTCTCTTGTCAATATATTGGGCCTGAAAAGGTATGTTTTATTATTAACTTTTTATTGTTATTTGCATTTTAGTCACTGTGCATCTGCATCTCAAGTCAAACAAAAGGAAGTATCCAATTAATGCTTTCACAAAATTCGTGTTGAGATGCTTAACTTTTGTATTTTGGTTGAACCAAGGATTATACTTCAAATTTCTGATCTGATTTTTTATTTCAGAATCCGTTCGACCATAAGTATGGTTAGCATGATAGTAATGTGCACCAAAATTGATAAAAACATTACACTCGAATGCATGGGTCACATATTGTGCTACCAATGGAACTATATATATAATGTATTTTCACACCTTGGGTCAACTATCAAGTAGCTGGAGATTTATTTTCTTAAATTGATTAAATTATTACAGTATGACAGGGGAACAAATTGCCACGCCTTCAAGTCCAAGAGAGGGGGAGGACATATCCATTACTCTTGGGAGCCCAAAGGTACATTTGCAAACTCTTGTATTTCAACGACCATATTTGCTTTTGTTTTTACATCTATTTTTTGCATATCTTAATTGTTATGACTTTTTTAGTTTCAGTGTTTGCCAGTAAATGGAATGTCCTATCATCCCATAGCAATTTGTGTATTTGCATGAAATCTTGTAGAAGAGTAATATGTCAGTTAGTCCTTTATTATTGCCTTTTTTATGCTCCTGCTTTGCTGTTATCTACTACTCTCAAATGTGAATGTAACTGTTATAATTACATATAAAATTTTGAGATATACTTCTAGTTAATTTAAGAGTTAAACTTGATTTCTTCTGCAGGTTGCAATCCCTAAGTCAGGGACTCTGATGGGTGTCTTTGTACCTTGTTTGCAGAACATATTGGGAATAATATACTATATCCGGTTTTCATGGTAGAGTACATCATACTTTTGACTCATGTATAGAAATGTTTTCTGGTTTTCTTGGTGAAATCATCTAAATCAATCCAAATGTTTCTCCAGTGTCAGTCCAAATTCTGCATTAGTCAAATTCAATTAACTATGAACAAATCCCACCTAAAGTACAATCTGTCTGTAATCGAATCAATTGGAGTCTCCTGGTTAGATCATATGGATAATTGCCACGTGTAATGGAGTGGAAACAAAGGCACAATCACATTTAGAATAGCTTGGATCTGTGGGGTTCTTATTCTTAATATTTGATATCTCACTAGTGCATTATATTCACAAACAGTTACAACAGCCAACGACAATGTTTGCAGGATGAAACTCAAATTAGTCCTATTGTGTTATACTAACACATTATATCTTTCAAAAAAAAAAAACACACATTATGAAAGTGTTGATTATTGGCATATTCCAGCTTTTAGTCATCATTTCTGTTAAAACCTGGATGATAATATGTGGTTATACTTTTCTTTAGGATTGTAGGTATGGCTGGCATCGGTGAGTCACTTTTATTAGTTGCATTCTGCGGGTCTTGTACCTTTTTAACGGGAATATCACTGAGTGCAATTGCAACAAATGGTGCTATGAAGGTAAATTCTTTCTTTCTTTTGCATGGATTTTCTTGGTGATAAAAGTTTTATTGGTAGAACTATTTCAAGGATCTCAGGTTTAGGTGGTAACTGTATGCGTTTGTGGATTTCACCCGCCGGTGGTCGTACTCTAAGATGCATGTAGCTACCAGTTGAGCTTAACAATTAATAAACATTGAATCACTTTAGTGGAAGATTTCACTTTCTAGCTATTAATTGGAAGACCAACTACCAACTTAAACAATGCTTTGCAAATTCTTTACAGCCTTCATATTGAAGAAGGCATGAAACTCTGACCTTTGTTCAATTTATCATAACCAAGTTAATTGTTTTGCAGTTGCAGTCAAAGAACCTGTTGAAGCACATGCTCGATTATATATCTATTATTTTCTCATGTTCTTTGACTTTGAACATTTAGGGTGGTGGACCATATTATCTCATTGGTCGGGCTTTGGGTCCAGAAGTTGGCGTTAGCATTGGATTATGCTTCTTTCTTGGTAATGCAGTTGCTGGTGCTATGTAAGTCTGCCTTGTGTATCATATTATACTTTGATATTCTTCATCGGTGAAACTTTTAAATTTCTTCGCAAACAAAGGAAATGAGAACACTATGTCGGAAAGCCTTTACATAAAAATTAACACTTGATTCTTTGGTCTAGGTTATTGGAGGTTTTCTTGGAAATTCATGTGCTTTTTTTAATTCAGGTATGTTTTGGGAGCAGTTGAAACCTTCCTGGATGCTGTGCCTGGTGCTGGGTTTTTTAGAGGTGAACTTTGACGATAATTGTGGCAATTGTATTCTTTTCATTAGGACAAGAAAATCTAATACTTGGAAACCATTTTAACATTCCATTGTTTGGAAGAGCTTGTCATTTGAGACCTACTAGGTGTTCAAGCCACTAGATTGGTAGAGGTGATCGGTAAAGTAATAATCTTTTATACTTACATTTGTATAACTGAACAAAAAACATTTTGAATTTGGATCAGCAAAACAAATTGCTCTGTGATTCATCTAATTTAAAAAATTCCAGTAGTTGAATTGCACCGGTCTTAGAATCAATTTTTTAAGTATTCCGTTGTGTGTGGATGGCATTTCTTTAGAGCACTTTATAGATTTGGATTGTCGATTGTCTAGGTGCATGAGGTACGTGTTGTTCCATTGTCATGCTAATTGTTTCTGTTGCTAATTATGATAACTTCTCCAGAAAATATAGTTTAATTGTTTTTTACATAAAGGAAAATCATTGTTCACTTCACTTTCTGCAATGTAGGTGCCATGATGTGTCAGGATTCATTTTCTTCTTATTGCAATTTATAACAACATTATGTGCATGCTTTTTTTATATCTTGCCTATCTGCATATCCCTGTTAAATTTACGGTGATGTGCTTTTTTCAGAGTCGGTCAATCTCGTCAGCAATAGCACCTCTACTAATGGTACAACATCTGAAATAGTAACAACTGTATCAACTCCAAGTTTGCATGATCTGCAAGTATATGGAGTTATCGTGACTATCCTTCTCTGCTTCATTGTTTTTGGTGGTGTCAAGATTATAAACAGGGTAGCTCCGGCTTTCTTAATTCCTGTCCTTTTTTCACTTTTCTGCATATTCATTGGAACTTTTGCAGCTCCAAGGAGTAATGCTTCAAGTAAGACCCTGCTATTAGTTTCTTCTTTTTCTGCATATGATATTTAATTTATACTAAATTCACCATGTCTTCTCACTTGCTTGAAGTGATGTTATTGAGAAGTACCATTCTTTTGTGGCTTCTCATGCACGTGTTGCTTTCTTGTTGGAGTCTGGTACAGGTAGCATAACAGGGTTGAGGTTAGGGACATTTAGAGATAATTGGAGTCCTGACTACCAACGTACAACAAATGCTGGAATACCTAATGCAAAAGGATCTATATATTGGAATTTTAAGTAAGCCTTACTGCTTAAAACACTATCTCTTCTGGTGTGTGTTCATCGAGGCAATTATAAGTAAATCATTTAAAGACCCAAGACTTGTTACTTTATATGCATCTCAGTTTTTATTTTTGCTCAGTGGATTTATTGTTTTCGTGAATTAAATATTAACTGAGAGGCCTTGCCCAAGAGCTGGCTAATAAATTTATGGTGGTGTTGATGCTTGACCATGCCTGACAATGAATGAAATGTCGATGAGAAGAAGTTGAATACAATAACTTACAAGGATGCCGATCTTGGTGTGTGTGTGTGTGTGTGTGTGTGTAATGTATTTCCAATCTTGGATAGAAAAGAGTATGCGTCTTATCCTTTTAACTAGGTATTGGAACTTGCTCCCTGAGAATGGCGCTCCTAATTTTCCACTTATCACAGCTGCAGGCCAAGTCCACTAGACAGTTGAATATATTCACTTATGATGATTTTGTTTAAACGACGTTGGACATATAAATTGAGAAAATATGTGAGCTCTAAGATTCAACTTAACATCGCCTGAAACATTTATATATAGATTTATTGCTTGTTGGTTGTATTTGTTTCCGGAAATATTCTTCTGACAAGAGCAGAGAATGTATTTCTCATTAGTTAGGACAACAACCAGTGAATAGGCATATATATGTATTACAGTTTAGTTTCGTGCCTATATTGTTCTAAAATTTTCTATATCTTGCAGTGCGTTGGTGGGACTGTTCTTTCCTGCTGTAACTGGAATTATGGCTGGTTCAAATCGATCTGCATCATTGAAGGATACACAACGTTCTATACCAATTGGAACACTAGCGGCAACACTTACCACCACCTTTTTATATTTTGTATCGGTATTACTATTCGGAGCTTTGGCAACCAGAGAAGAGTTACTAACAAATCGGTACCATATTTTTCCTCCATGACTTGTAAATTCTGAATTAATATAATCAATTAACGACTATAATTGGGTACACAAAGTATGTAAATTCTGAAGAATACACAAAGTGTGCGCTCATTGGGTTAGAACAATTGGGTTTTGGGTTCTATACAGGAGATTATGGGTTCAATATTCATTAAGTTCAAAAAAAATTAACAACTATAATTTCATGACTTTAGTCGCCATCCATTTTATGTTTTATCAGGAATTTGTGCGTCTTCATATGAGAATTATCACCTATTTTGCAGGCTTTTAACTGCTGAAGTTGCTTGGCCTCTTCCAGCAATCGTGTATGTGGGAATTGTTCTCTCCACTTTAGGTGCAGCGCTTCAGTGTTTGACAGGTGCACCACGGTTGCTCGCGGCCATAGCAAACGATGACATTCTTCCTGTTCTCAAGTATTTCAAGGTTGCAGAAGCTGGAGAACCATATTTGGCAACCCTCTTTACTGCATTTATTTGTATTTCCTGTGTCATAATTGGGAACCTGGACCTTATCACACCCACTATAACTATGTTCTTCCTTCTATGTTACGCGGGAGTAAATTTATCTTGTTTCCTTCTTGACCTACTTGATGCACCAAGCTGGCGCCCTAGATGGAAGTTTCACCATTGGAGCCTCTCACTTCTTGGAGCAGTGATCTGCATTGGTAAGCTACCCTTGTTCTTGTTCAAAGTAACTTATTTCTATTCTGTCTGCATTGGAGCAGTGATCTTCATATTGTATGTCTGGCAATATGATGAAACATCTCAAACAAGGTATATGATCTTGATTCAGTGCAAAATGTGAAGTCAGGTCGATACCAACAACGTCATTTTGTTTATTTAAAATAATATTGATAATTGCTACTCTTCGATGCTTTCTTCGATTGTTTATTTTTGTTTTGATGAATCTTCTCAAAGGTATTTGTTCATCTATGCAGTGATCATGTTTCTCATCTCTTGGTCATTCACTGTGGTGTCTCTGGCCCTCGCTAGCCTCATATACTATTATGTGAGCATAAAAGGGAAGGCTGGAGATTGGGGAGACGGGTTCAAAAGTGCCTATTTCCAACTCGCCCTGCGAAGTCTTCGATCTTTGGGAGGTATGTCGTATCTGCAAGATTTCATCACTGATTTGCCACTCATAAAAATCTGGTTGTCTGAATAGCTCGACCTTTATCTCACCATGGAGTTTCTACGGCACATCTTTCTCGCAGCAAACCAGGTACACCCCAAGAACTGGTACCCTATCCCCCTTATCTTCTGCCGACCATGGGGAAAGCTACCGGAAAACGTTCCTTGTCACCCAAAGCTTGCAGATTTCGCCAACTGCATGAAGAAGAAAGGCCGTGGGATGTCTATCTTCGTCTCGATCATTGATGGAGACTATCACGAACTTGCCGAGGACGCCAAAACAGCCTGCCGTCAGCTGAGCACTTACATCGACTACAAACGCTGTGAGGGAGTAGCTGAGATCGTAGTTGCCCCCACAATGTCCGATGGCTTCCGGGGCATCGTCCAGACCATGGGACTCGGCAACCTTAAGCCCAATATCATCGTCATGCGGTACCCTGAGATCTGGCGCCGCGAGAATCTGACCCAGATTCCATCAACATTTGTCAGCATCATCAACGACTGCATCATTGCAAACAAGGCAGTAGTAATCGTCAAGGGCCTCGACGAGTGGCCCGGTGAGTACCAGAGACAGTTTGGGACGATCGACCTCTACTGGATTGTGAGAGATGGAGGGCTTATGCTTCTCTTATCCCAGCTCCTCCTGACAAAGGAGAGCTTCGAAGGCTGCAAGATTCAGGTCTTCTGCATCGCAGAGGAGGACACCGAGGCCGAAGAGCTGAAGGCCGATGTGAAGAAGTTCCTCTACGACCTCCGGATGCAGGCTGAGGTGATCGTCATAACTATGAAGTCATGGGGGTCCCAAGTTGACACCGGCGGTGTCCAGCAGGATGATTCAGTTTCCTCCGAGGCTTTCACCGCCGCGCAACGCCGGATTGCTGCCTACCTTGCTGATATGAAGGACACCGCCAGGAAGGAAGGCAAACCCCTGATGGCCGACGGGAAGCCGGTGGTGGTAAACGAGCAGCAGGTCGACAAGTTCCTTTACACAACCCTGAAGCTGAATTCGACCATACTCCGATACTCACGGATGGCGGCGGTCGTGTTTGTCAGCCTACCGCCGCCACCTCTGAACCACCCGGGGTACTTCTACATGGAGTACATGGATCTCTTGGTCGAGAACGTGCCAAGGATGTTGATAGTTAGGGGATACAGGAGAGATGTTGTTACCTTGTTCACGTAACTGTCACATGATTATCTTATCTTGTTTGTAATCTGACCCCCCTCCCCCTTCTTTTCTTTTTATTCTTGTGCATCCCTTGGTTGTTCTTTGTCTACTTTTTCTGGAACTCACAGTTCATTCAGTTTACATCGATTATTCTTTTTACCTGATCGAGGTTCCTAGTGATGATTCCGCAGATGATGGATTATATCGGCATTGCATTGTGCTCGACGATCTCTCTCTCTTTGATTCAATGTCGTCTTTTTTAAAAAAAAATATCAAAATTCAAATTTAACATGCATTTGAATAAATGTTACAAATTCAAAAGTTTTTTTTTTTAAAAAAAAGAAAGTTGAACTCCCTATGAGCTGAAACGATGACCTTAAAGTCATTTCGAACAAATTTGCCCAACGAAGAGAACAGACCAGAAAGGGTTACATGATAAGTACATACCCAAACACGTATGGCCGGAGGACACCAAGCCAGCCGCCAAGGCGTAGCTGCTGCCTCCACAACGACCACCCGACTAGGAAACAAAGAACGGAGAAACGAATGATGTATATGAATGCATGACCTGACCCTGCTATCACGATTAAACTCCATGACACACAGCAACCAAAGCTGGTCTCTACTACACCCCTGGAGACCAGTTATTTCATGATGACGGCTATTCCCCACTTACGGCATTCATTCATACTAAGTAAACATTATGAATCTCTACATGACCTCTAAAGCGTACACTGAAGACCAACTTTTCCAACTAGGAGATTTGCTTCCATCCGCCTAGATTCGTGTTGGTAGCAGCAGCAGCAGCAGCAGTAGAATCATTTAGATTCGTTGGAAGTACCAGCTTCCTTTGTTGGGTTTGTCAGACTCCAACTCTTGACACCCAACGACCCTGATATGTGTACTGGATATAGATCGGATGCAGGTTCCGCATCTCCAGCCTGCACCTTGCTCCACCAGCCATCCACAAGTTCCCGGCAGGGCAAGATAATTTACAGAAAACAGCGCAACAAAGAGCACTCTGCTGCTCTCGTGCTTTCCAGCTCCCTCCATCGGAGCAACTCGATCAACTTCTTGCTGACTGACTGACTGTGACAAGACCGTGACAAGGACAACCTGCAAAGTAAAGTCCCTGCGTTATTCAAGATTCCTAACACTGAAAAAGGCACACCAAACGAAAAGCATGCGATAGGAATCTGGCAGAATTAGGTCTATCAAATATTTTAACCTTCTCGATTCCCTTTTTTTCCTTATTCTTTCCTGAAATCTATTCGCAGGCTGTTACATGGCTGTCTCATTTGACGGCTTTTGCTTTCAGACAATGTGATGTACCTCTGATAAACCTACCTTAATCATAGTTGTCCTCATCCTCAGAGGAGAGATGAGTGCACAGCCCAGTCAAAGGCATGCTTAGATGAAACTATTGACCTAAGCATGGCTACCACTTTGTCTGGATGCGTTTTCTATGGACTTTCATTGAGGATGAGACAACAAAAATTGTCCCTCACATACTAACATTTAACACAGACCTGGGTGCTATAATAATGAAGGTGCACCACTTGCAACCTGCATGTCAATGAAACGAATGAGTTTGGAGCCACAGAAGCAGTAATATTTCATGCTCCTTTTGGCTTTTGCTATCTAATATAAAACCAAAGAGTTCGACAATGGTGCCAAATTCTCCTTTAAATATTTGGTCTATTCTATAGGACCACAGTTCAGCTCTTCATTTACTATGGCATCTTCATCAAACAGTTCCACTTCATTATGTCATCTCAAATCTAAACATATCTTGGATTAGCTCTACTGTCTTGACTAATCGATGATGGAAAATCTGCAAGGTATTTAAGATTTTTTTAAAAAACAATTAAAATATATCATGCACTAAAATATGTGTTATATATAGTCATATCACAGTTATCAATTAGTTTACATTTGTTTATGTTGATGGGCCCTAACAATTCTCTCGTATGTCTCTCCCCCATTTTGTTCCCAAGAAACAACAAATATATATAGGTCTATTACTTAATGGTGGCCGCTCAGAATTGAGAAGCTTCCCTTTCTTTTAGGATTTGTATGTTTTGATCAAGGCATCAGCGACAGTGATGATTGCTACAGTGATGGCCCATCAATGCTGCCGAGAGGAGGAGAAGCCTTATATTTCCTTATTCTTCTAACTGGGGCATAAGCGTGATCTAGGTTGTAGAATTGAATGATCCTAAGATCTAGAATTGCGATTTTGACAACCATGCTTTCAGCATTGTTGGACCGATAATTTAATATTACTAATAGCTAAACATTTGAGTTACATGCATGAAGAATCAAAAGCGAAACTACTCAGTTGATATAAGGTTGAGTTACATGCATGAAGAATCAAAAGTGAAACTACTCAGTTGATATAAGGTTGAGTTACATGCATGAAGAATCAAAAGCGAAACTACCCAGTTGATATAAGGTACACCGTACGGTATATACCCTTACCACTAAAACAGGAACCACCAAAATAAGACATTTATCAAATCAGTTACATTAAGTGGAAATTAGATCTAACCTCTAGAATGCAAAGATGATAACTTGCAAGGCAAGAATGCGTGCCACTAATGTAGCAGTACTGCTGTTCTTAGTCCTGCTGCAAACTAAGGGTACCTGTTAAAAAATGAAATTATCCATCACAGTTATTAAAAAAAATCAAGAAATATGTGACTTGTAGTGTACCTCAAGATGTTGCCGTGATGCTCGCTTCAAACTGTTGTTTGATCAGAGCCACTTCCCTGCACAAACTGAGGTGAATGAGCAGGAACCATAAAGTGCGGGGGTGTTGGTACAGTGGCTGCTAATCCTGTAAAATTCGGGGTGGTTTCTATCATTTTGTTCAAAACAATAAGATCTAGCAGCAAAACCCAAAGACAAAAAGAAAACATCATTAATCATCTAAATTGATCACCAACCTAGATGAAACAATAGTCAGCTTTTTATGAAGCTTAGTAACAAGTAATGGTAGGTACTGCCTGGTAAGTTCTATCAAGAATCAGAAAGATGTGCACCATTGTCTGAGGTGATCTATCTTACAGGACTAATGTATCTTATACAAGGGCAACTTATAATCTATCTTATAGAATCAATGCTGCATTGCTAGGTAACATTCGATTTTTTCTTTTTTTCTGGTGCGCTTCATCAGCAATCTCCCCTAGTTGGTCAATTCAAAAATCATGATAACAATGTGATGTTCTTCTAAGTTAAAGAAACTAGAAAAAACCAACACCTTATTGTTATGCAATTCAAACACTACATGGGTAATGCCTTTGTTGAAGATACCTAGCATATAACTTGAAAACTAAGTTTGCACACACAAAAAGTTAAAAAATACAGAAGCTTCTATGGTGAAAAAAATACCCGCTGGATAGGGTGCCTGAATCACAGGACGAGTTGCACCCGTCATTCCATTCACATTTGGTCCACTCAATTGCACAATTTGATGAGGTGGCATTGTGTAGCCCTGCAGTGCCATATAACCAGGCCCACCAGACATAGGCTGACCAAATTGACCAACTGGGTAAACAGCTGTGTTTACGGCTCCAGGAAAACCATAAATTGGAAAATAATGATTTCCCGGATATGGATTGTATACATTCTACAAAAGAAAAAAGAATAGTTATAGCACGCAGAGTTGGCTGCAGAATTTTCAAAATAAAAATTCTAATATAAAAAGATGGGATTGAAATAATTTTGGGTCCTGACCTGTGGATAGACAAAGTCGGTTCCATATGGATTGTAACTGCAAAATGAGGAAAAAAAACAAATACTTTGAATGTTTACAAGGATCTTGATCAAATATCCATAAATGTATTATCATCACCAAAAATCACAACGATAGTAAGCATTGACACAACAAATATTTATTGAAGTCGACCTCACAAAAAGCAAATAGTAAAAGCAGCTTAATTATTTGAACTAATCAGTTTATTTTTAGGGCAAACAACATCATTCTGGCTGCCTCAAGTTAAATATTGTTTTAGGACATGTAATAATGATCTCGAATAGTCCTAGCCTCCCTGCAGGTTAAAATTTGATTTGTATTCAGTATTCTTTGGACAAACATGATTGTATAAAACCATAATACAAATAATTCAATGGAATAATACCCACTGATGGACTATCCATTTATTGGTCTATCCAAGTCATAGTGCTGGAATTTATGGGTCAAACCTGCTCCATATATATTTGTAATTTTATTTTAGTTTTGATTCAATAGAACTGGCTGGTACATTTTGATTTTCAACTGATATATCATCCTGTTCGATTCAGTTACCCACACCAGCATCAGACCGATGTTTAAAAACAATGGAAATCTTGATTGCCTATGACGGTCCATTATCTCATATTTTATCAAGGATGACATTCCAAGAAAGGTTCCACTTTTATCTTGTTCTGTTAAATTGCTAAGATCATATTGCATGTTGATAGGGGAACATATTCTAACACAATGCAAGAAACTAGTTATTTATGTATTCATCTTGTACAAGCAATGTTAAAATACATGTACTATATTTATATAGGATTATACATTTTTGACATATTATTTCATCCTCTACATTCAAAGTTTAAAAAACGTGTATCCTTTCATGCCCATAAAGAGGAAACGAATCATTTGTTCTAGGATTATTAGGCTACACAATCACATAATTATTTGAAATATGCAATGCTGAATTCAATTAACCTGTATGGTGGGTATGGAAACCCTTGTTGGTAGCTGAAGGGAAGTGATTGTTGATGAGTGGGACTTCCAACGTATGGTACTCTCGGAACTGATACACCTCCAATGTAGGGAACCACTGGCCTCGAGCGTGCTTAAAAAGAAATTGAACGAACAAACCAGCATTTCATATTACAAAGGACACATCTCATGCATCTGATAATTACAACTAGATCAAAAAAAGGAAGGGCAGGTGCATTTGATTACTTAAACGCGTAACATAAATACAACAAATTAGGTGTTCATGAGAAACGATGAACTAGATTGATTAGCCAAAAAAGTTAATTCCCACAATTTTGCCACGAGACTTTTTTTTTTCTATTTCACATAAAGATTGAGATGCAGCAGTGCTATCATAAGCAAAAATTATAGGGCATACCACCGAACGGTAGAGCAGATTGTGGGCGTCCAAGTGAAGCCAAGTTACAGTTTGCTCGCCGGCCATCAATAACAGGGCTCGGGTCTGCACATGCCTTTCTTGCAGATTCAGGATCGCGAAAAGTGACCTAATCCGACAGTAAAGACGAACAACATAACGAACAATTCAGAAGCCATCCCAATATACAAGAACCAGCAAAAAGATCATTATCTGTGAGAATCTCGAATCAAGAATAAATCTTTGTTTCCACTAAAAAAGGAAAAGGACAAGCACGGAGCAAAGACAGGCAATACTCACAAAGCCATATCCCTTCGAGCGCCCAGTGTTCTTGTCCGTGATCACAACAGCCTCGAGGATCTCACCGAACTGCTCGAAGTGGCGGCGCAGCGTCTCGCTCTTGGTCTCCCACGCGAGGCCCCCGACGAAGACCTTCGTGTACGTCGTGTCTCCGAAGGGCGAGCTGAGGAAGTGGAACCCAGAGCTGGAGCTCGACGCCGATCCGGAGGCCGAGCCGGGCCCCGGGTGTTGGAAGGCCATCGAGTGATCCCCCAGAGGCACCGGAATTGAAGCCAAAAACAGGTGAATTTGGACGAGGAAGCGATCGGTCGCCGGAACCCTAGCTAGGGCTACCAAAAAAGCCCGCCTTTAGGGGTTCCAACCGGCGACCGGGTTGAAGGGACGACCAAAAAGGAGACCTTTTTCGAATGATTTCGAAGAAACCTCGTAGCGAGAGCGAAGAAACGGGATCAAGCTCGGAAAACGGAAGCAATTGATCTCCTTCGAGAAAGAACGCACATACACCACCACAAACAACAACAACAACAACAATAATTATGTGAACAAAATTGAAAAGAAGAGAGGTGGGGCAGGCTATTGGAAATCAATTCATACAAGGAGGGGGAGAGGGAGGGGAAGGAGGACGACGAGGGCCCTCTCGACACTGTTCGTACGTAGTATGTGTGAGTGAATCCTTAAAAATAAAAACCCTAGCTTTTTCTGACCCTTTTCTGCGGGGAGTTCGATTTGAAGGACTCGCTCATCGCGCTTGGAAGTATTCCAACTTGGGGATTTGTTTAATCGCCATCCGAGGAGATCGATTTGGCACTTTGTATGCTTTTAGCACCCAAACTCTTAACTCGCAAACCCTAATTAGCTTTCTTGGTGTCGAAGCATCATGCACTCCCACCGAATCGCTTTGCTCCGGCCATTATCGACCATTCCCTGAGCAGTAATTAATGCGCCAGCGCTCGAAACCAAACCCTGCGGTACCGATTTGGGATCGAAACGACGAGGCATTGCTGGAAAAAAAATACCTTCTTTCTATTGGATGAATTATTGGAAATGCATGCCCCAGAACGAATCAAATCAATGCAACAACAACTCATCAAAGGGCTGCGCATCCAATCTGGCCATCTGCCTCGACATTCGATGAATCCAACCGAAGTAGATCACTTTTCAAATCAAGTAGAGAAACATCTTCTGCTACATCAAAACTAGTCATGAGATGAAGATATCTTTTCGCATCATCCGCTGAATTTATAGCTTGTTCATCAGCGTAATTGGCATGCAAAATGTTGAACATCATTAAACATAATTTATTTATTTTTTTGGAGGGAAATATAATTTATTAAATCTCATAATTTTAAAGTTAAACAATAAAAGGTGGTGCTGAAGATGGTTATGAAAAAAATATATAAAAATGTTGAACAGGTTAATATTTATAGATAGCATTAAAAAAATAAACCCACTGATAAATTGGACAATTTTTTAAAATAAAAAATCCCACAATTTAGCTTAAAAAAATAGTTTCTTCCACATCTGGATAAGTGTTAATTAAATATATGGTTTTTCTGTTTAAGATAAATGGGCAATTACAAAAAATGGAAACAATAGATAAATAAACAAAGCTCCTCCTCGGGTCACCTAATAATAATATTCACCTGCGGTGACCGCACCACAGAAAAAGAAGAAGAATATGCCTGAAAAAGAAAAATAGAAGGGAAGGGTAAAAAATTTAGTAAATGAAACTTTAACCGTCGGTGGACTCACCGCAGCCTCCAGCTGTTTCCCTTCCCATTTTTTGCTGTCGCCCCTCCTTATAATTTACCTTCCTCCCCCTTGATCGAGGGAACGAGCGCGGTCCAGGGTCTCCGCTTCCTCCTCCTCCGCCTCCAAATTGCAGCCGCCGAGAATGGACGTCCGCCGGAGGCCTCTACCGGTTCCCAAGTCCCCCTCGGCGGATCCCTCTACCAAGCGCACCAAAAGAGGAGGAGGAGGAGGAGGAGTACGACGCCGCTCCGCGTCCCCTGCCGCACGGGTCCAAGCTTCCGACGCCCTCCCGCTCCCGATCCGGCAGACTAACCTCCTCTTCTCCGCCCTATTCGTCGCCTCCCTCGTCTTTCTCATGCGTCGGTGGCGGGAGAAGGTCCGATCGTCCACCCCGCTCCACCTCCTCGGCCTGTCTGAGATCTTGGCCGTTATAGGTCTCATCGCCTCCCTGATCTACCTCATCAGCTTCTTCGGCATCGCCTTCGTCCAGTCCATCGTCTCCTCCCACGACGAGGAGGAAGACTTCCTCCTGTCGGGCGGCGCCACCGCGCCTGCACCCGCCGCTTCCGTTGGCCCCCCTCCCGCCGCCCCCATTTGCCCCCTCCTGTGCGCTGATGCGGTTCCATGCCAGAAGATGCCGGAGGTTTCCGCCGACGACGAGGAGATTGTCTCCTCCGTTGTCGCTGGAAAGATCCCTTCTTATATTTTGGAATCCAAGCTTGGCGACTGCAGGAGAGCAGCTGGGATCCGCCGTGAGGCCCTGAGGAGGATTACTGGACGGAACTTGGATGGATTGCCGCTCGATGGTTTCAACTACGAGTCGATATTGGGACAGTGCTGCGAGCTTCCGGTGGGGTACGTTCAGTTGCCAGTAGGCATCGCAGGGCCGCTGGTGATGGACGGAACAAAATTCTATGTGCCCATGGCCACCACTGAAGGATGCCTGGTGGCCAGCACTAACAGAGGCTGCAAGGCTATTGCAGAATGTGGAGGTGCCACGAGCGTGGTGCTGAGGGACGGCATGACAAGGGCGCCGGCAGTGAGGCTGCCCACTGCAAAGAGAGCTGCGGAGCTCAAGGCCTTTCTGGAAGAACCTGACAATTTCGAGACAATTTCGATGGTTTTCAACAGGTATTTGAGGAGTTGTTGCAATAAGATCCAGTTAAATTAATTTCTTTAGTCTCCATTTTCTAAAAGTCAATTCTTTGCTTATGTGTTAATTATTCATTCCTTTGATGAGAAGAAGATCACTGGCATTGGAAGTGTGATTTTGCTTATCTTTTGGCTTGTTTTATGTCAATGGGCGATCCAGATGAGTTTTTTAATTAATACCATTTTCCAAAAGAATGCTGGAGCTAATCATTTTACAAATTAGCTATTTGTTTGTTAAAACCTTGTACTATGATTTTGATCGTTTGTGTCTCATTTTATTTAGGCGTTATTTACTTGTAATAGTTGCATTTCTAGGTTTCTTTTCCGGTGAAAGTATGAATGCACAACGGCTTTGCATTTTGTGGCAGTTATCCATTAATTCCGCTGTCGTGTTGGACTCCTGTTTCCTTGTCTTTTTGTACTCTATGGACATTACGCCTAATTTTAAGTTGAAAATTTTCCAAAGGTCTAGCAGATTTGCTAGATTACAGAGCATCCAATGCGCTCTAGCTGGGAGGAACCTCTACATAAGATTCAGATGCAGCACTGGAGATGCGATGGGGATGAACATGGTCTCCAAAGGTGTGCAAAATGTCCTCGACTTCCTGCAGAATGACTTCGAGGATATGGAAGTAATCAGTATCTCAGGTTATTCTTCGGCCTATGATTCCTAAGCTTGCCATTTTTAATTATGTTGTTCTACAAGTTTGACCCTTAGAAAGTTGATTCAAAGTCTGCTTTTCCTTTTTCTATGTGTGGTTAATCCCAGCATGTTATTTTATTTCTGGCAATTCCTAATGGTAGACTTTTGCTGAGCTCATAGGGGGGGAAGGGGTGGTGACCAACCCTTAGAGATGGGAAATTGGCCATTATGCTGCCATTCTCTGTTTATTTACATTTTGTTTTGGGTTCACATTTTGCAACTGTTGTTGACTCAAAGCTAGTAACTCGAAAAATTAATTCTTACATGATATTTCCATGGTTGGATACCTCTGGCAAATCAATCTTTCCATGGTAAAATATTTATGATACGCTGATCTTCTCAAGTATGATCTTTGGCAAGTTAGATGATAATTGCCAACAACTAATGGCTACCAGCTTTTTATCAAAATTAGCTACAGCCTGTTATGGTTTGATGAAAAATTCGAATATATGTCCAACTTAACTCCGTCTGTTAGGTGGGAAAAGCCATCAAGGCACCAAACCTCTTATTGAACTTCTCATCTGCGTATATAACTAAAACACTTCCTCTTGTCGTTGTTCCAGGTAATTTCTGCTCTGACAAGAAACCAGCTGCAGTGAATTGGATCGAAGGACGAGGCAAATCAGTGGTTTGTGAGGCAATCATCAGGGAGGAGGTTGTAAGGAAGGTGCTGAAGACCAATGTTGCTGCACTTGTAGAACTCAACATGATTAAGAACCTTGCGGGCTCGGCAATTGCTGGAGCTCTTGGAGGGTTCAATGCTCATGCCAGCAACATTGTATCTGCCATCTATATTGCCACTGGCCAAGATCCAGCTCAGAATATCGAGAGTTCTCATTGCATCACCATGATGGAAGCTGTGAATGATGGGCAGGATCTTCACATCTCTGTAACCATGCCATCCATTGAGGTAATACTAGCATATCAATCTCATCGACATTAATAAGTAGATCTGTCCTCACTATTTACTCTGCTTCTGTTTCATATTCCGAGCTTCACTTAAGTTTGCGGGTGGGTAAGACTTCTTTTTTATTCTTCTATTATTATAGTATTAGCTTCACAGTGGACATAGAATACATACCTGTTTTCATCCATCTTTCCGCTCTTTGCATGTTGACTTTAGTAGGTTAATTGGTTTGTGGGGGCATCACTATCGCTATATTTTAATCACCATCGCTTTGCCTTTTGGATCGGATTAGACTTTATCCCTTACACAATAAATAGAGAGAGTTAAATGCATCATATTACTAATAGCATCAAGAACATCATTAGTACATTCATGCAGGAACCTTTTTCTAACAGCCACTTGCATGTCTACAATTCGAATCTTTCCTTCTTTGTACTTGATGCATTATTGCGACAAAGAAGCACATGCATCGAATTTGCAAAATGAGCTGTTGCCCAGTCCTTGTCTTCTTCCTTAACCTGCCACTCTTATCTTCATCCCGCACATGTCTTGTCGACTCAAACTTACGTTTCAGGATATGTATTTTTTCGTCCAGCCCCAGCAGCAGCTGGACCCTGTGCAAAAGAAGCTCATATTCCTTTCTTTTCTTTACTCATCACCCACAGGTTGGCACAGTTGGGGGTGGGACTCAGCTGGCCTCCCAGTCTGCCTGCTTGGACCTACTCGGCGTGAAGGGTGCGAGCTTGGAGGAACCAGGAGATAACGCCAGGCGCCTCGCCACCGTGGTCGCCGGAGCAGTTCTCGCCGGGGAGCTCTCCCTCATGTCTGCTCAGGCAGCAGGTCAGCTCGTCAACAGCCATATGAAGTACAACAGATCGAACAAGAACTTAACCAAGACTTCACCCTGAAGAAGAAGAAGAAAAAAACCAGCTCCTCGCCCCCCTCTCCTCCTCCCAATGTATCATAAAAGATGGGCCTCCTCATGATGGAGATGGATGGCTGGACAGAGGCCTGCATCCTGACTGGGTTATTTTGTTCTATGAATACCTTGGCTGTCTGTTCGTATCTTGTCCTGACATTTGTGTTGGCTGCTGTTGAGCTCGGTAGGAACGAATTCTTCCAGTTTTCCTATTCATGATTCTATCAGTCCTCTTTTTTTTTAGCAAAAAAAATATTTCTTTGTTGGTTATTGAATAATTCAATTATATGAGTTGGATGGACGTTGAACTATTTAGCATAACCTTTCCAGAGGAGGGATTAAACTATTTCTATCAGGTTCTATGTACTGTTTTAAGAGTCAAATGAAAAGAAAAAAAATTCAGCTACTAAATTTGTCTACTCCTTCACAGTAATAACTTGCCATAAGAGTTTAGTTATCGTCGCTTTGAAGTTAAATTTAACTAAAAATGACAAATAAGACGGATGTAATAGCTTTTAAAAGTATAAGATGTTTGTGAGGAAAAAAAAATGTAGACAGATATCTATAAAAAATCAGGATTTTTTTTAGTTGTTATTTTTTTTTTTTAATGATATGATGAATGATGATGTAGTAATGAGACAACTGGAAAGTCACTATAAGTTTATTTAGACGGTAATTTTTGTTAAATATTTTCAACGCAAACAGGTAACATTTTTTCTCTCGACGCTTGCAGGTTTTGCTTACCCCGTCATAAGAAGTGCATGCGCATCAGGTGATATTATTCTAAGGGTGACGTGGCCCCGCATGGACCTCCAGTTGGCATGATATCCCCGACCCTCGAAGGTGATTCATCATGCCGATGAACCGGGAAAAGAAAAGAAAAAAAAACCACGCCCCCCTTTGGGATCCCTAGATCGGGTGGTTTCCGTGGAGGAGGAGATGGCGAACTGGAGAAGAGCCATAGGGAGCGTCAGGTCCTTCGTGGGCAACGCCACCGGGGGCCTCCGCGGGGGAGCCAACGTCGCCTCGTGGCTGGTGGCCGGAACCCTGGCGTACTTCCTCTGGGTCAAGCCCGCCCAGGACCTCAGGAAGCAGCAGGAGGTTAGTGGTGGTTGCCGCCTTGCTTCTCTGCGCTCCGCTAATCTCCATGTTTCGCTTTGCTGTTAGGGATTTTGCCTTTATTTTCCTCGTTTCTAGATTTTGATGCGGAAAAGTTGAAAAATTAGTTCGATGGCATCGATCCGTGTCCTTGTTGTCTTACTTCTTGGAGTTGCAGCACTCGCATTTCCGCCTCTTTAGAAAAGGAGCTATGAAGAACGTCAGTTCGATAGCGGAAAGAGTATTGTTGTTACTCATAGCTTTCTCATGGCCTCTTTGACTAGGTTCCTGAGAATTTTGCACTCTAGTGATTGCTAATTCTTATGACCGGTTGACCGGAAACCTAAAAGGTACTACCAAAGACTGAACAAGGAATAGCTGCCGCCAATCAGTTTTATCACAACTCGGTTGGTGAATTTAATAGGGCATCTTTAATGATCTGTCCTTAATTGTTCTTGGTCTTAGAACTTCATTTCTTCTTCTATCACTTAGCCGTTGACACTCACAAAATTACAACGCATAATGTAATATAGACAAGTTAAAGCATGGCATTAGGCCCTTCCAGCCATATGTATAGGAGTTGTGGGATTAAATTATCTACACCCGTGTAAACTAAAAAGTCTCAGATGCACCTAAAACCAGCTTAAAAATCAAAGAACACTAGATACTCCTAACATATTGATATTATAACAAAAAAAACACAGTTTAGAGCTCATCTATAATTAGCACATTTCTATCCTTTCTCATACTAAAGACGAGAGAAATTTGGATCATCCTCCCACTTGGATTCTGTGTGCAGTGGTTTATTAGGTTATGATTTGTTCATAAATTTTTTGAACAAGTAATTTAGTAAATATTATTGTATATTTTTAGTAGATTAAATTTAATAATTGGGTAGGTTTAAGTTCTTGAACACTTGGTGGGTATAAAATAGTTAATCTGTAGTAGTTGTGCACACAGGCAATTAAGCCACTGCAGGACTGGTTTAGACTATAGACAATTCCATGATATCAAGATACCTTTTAATGTACAGCTTCGTGAGCAAAGGATTCTTGTTAAGGTTCTACTTGTAAAGGACACTGCCGACAATTCCATGATATCAAAATAACTTGTGATGTTACAGCTTTATGAGCAAAGGATTCTTGTTAAGGTTTTGCTTATAAAAGACAGAGGTGTTGATCTAAATTGGATATTTTTAGTTGAATTTTTGTCCAAACCATTTACCTCAGTATCATTTTTTATTGAACTCCAGCTTTATGATTGCAGTGAGAGTAATATTAATTTTAAAAGGTGCAGTCCATGAGGATGAATCTTTTTTATGTGGACCAAAATTTCATCACATGCACAATATGCACTGAGAATATAGTACTTGGTCCAGGCACAATTTGAAGATGCAACGACATAATCGATCTAGACCAACTATTTGTATGCTTCAAACCTATAGCTTAAATGCGCTGATCAGTTTGGACATGCTCACTACTCAAATTCTATTTATCTACAAATTTCTACCCTGTTTATTTATATGATAATTTGTTGGTTAAATTGCGTTGATCAAGTCTCCTCACAATATTCTACATTATATATTTTAGGAATATATAAGCACGTAATTATTTTTAAATGGATACTGCCTATATATATTCATGTGCACCTATATGGCATATGGATGCCTAAAGTAAAGATGAGAATGAAAAAAATCCAAAAATGTTACAGGATATTGATGTATCTTCATTGAAGGAAATTGTCCTTTTTCCCCCATCTATTGGAGGTTTTATAATCCATATAAAGAGGGTCATGGTTTTATTCGGAGATCATATAAACTTGGAATTTTGGATTATGTACAATATATGTGAGCGATTTGAGGTCAAGTTTCCAGATAATTAGATGCCATTGTCTGTGCAAAATGTACCTAGTAGGTCAGCTAGCCTAAGGTGAAAAATGAGGAGGAGCCAAAGAAAATGGTACATTTTTCTTTCCTCGTCTCTACTACTAGAAGTATGTGTCAATTTTTATAATCCATATAAAGAGGGTCATGGTTTTATTCGGAGATCATATAAACTTGGAATTTTGGATTATGTACAATATATGTGAGCGATTTGAGGTCAAGTTTCCAGATAATTAGATGCCATTGTCTGTGCAAAATGTACCTAGTAGGTCAGCTAGCCTAAGGTGAAAAATGAGGAGGAGCCAAAGAAAATGGTACATTTTTCTTTCCTCGTCTCTACTACTAGAAGTATGTGTCAATTTTTCCTGCATTACCTTGAGAATTTCTTGTGTGCATTTTTGGATTGGACTATCACTTCGGTAAAGTCGCCAGATATTGCCTTACTTTGGTTATGACATAAATGCTCATATATTCTACCTCATTAGTGTGTTTTCCTGTTTCTGAGAGAAACTATTTCATACTGCAAGCTCGTATACATTGAATAGGCTAGTTTTACATAATAAAAACCAGAGTAATCTCAATTCATATTCAGTTTTCAGAACAGGCAAAGTTTTATCTATGATTTAAAGTTGGGTGATGCTCGGTACTGTAATTCTTATGTAGCTGATACTGATAGTCTTCCAATACAATAGCAGAATAGGACTAGTTGCTGAGGGACATGGCCGAGGAGGCAAGGATCTCCGCTAAGGACAAGTTTATATTCTCATTTCTTATCAAAAATAACAGGGAAGATAAACTACCTATATCATGATATATTTTTATTTAAGGTTAAAATGTGATTCCACTGGGCCTGCTAATTTCCTGTGCCTTAAAATTTGGAAGAATGAATTGGAATGCATATTTATGCGAGTGGATCCTGGTTCATGGTTCCCTTGCAAGAATAATAGTTTATCTTTTAATGTCCTGGTTCTTTTAATTCATCAAACCATCAATTGATATTTTTTGTCCATTTCTGATCATAGGTGACATGTAAACGTCACATAGTTGCCTTGCAGGAATAATAGTAATCTTATAATGTCCAGTTTCCACTAAACCATGTATATCGCCTTATCCACATTTAGTTATGGCATCTTTTCAAAGCAATAATGTTGCGTTTGTCCTCTAATTCTGACCCCTATGACAACAATATATGGTTTTACATGAATGTGTCACCTTGTGCTTCAGGAGAAAGCTGCTTTAGCTGCAGCCTCGGATCAGTACCGCTATGTTGAGAAAAGAAAACCCATTCCAGACCCTCAGGTAAAAGATCTCTTTTGTCCATCAAAACCACAATGTAGTATGCCCAGAAAGGGATTTTCTTCTGTATATATCAACCGTGAGAAGAGTAGTTTGATTTGTGAATAACCGTCTTCCTTGTTTAATTTCAGGTGACTGGTTTGATATATGGGAAGAGGAAGGAAACTACAAAATCCGACAATTGATGCATCAAAAACACAGATACCCAGTCAGACCTTGCTGCTCTTTGACTAGAATCGAATCTGATTTTGGTTTCCAACGTTTGCAATATTTTACAATTTTTTTGGTTGCTAGTGGCATAACGTGCTGCATAGATCTCTCCATGTACTTTCAGAACAGGTGACATTGTACAAAAAAATAGATAAAATAAAAAAGGGAAAGAAACCTATTGATAGTTTTGGGCAATTTTAGAGTTTTTCCTGCTTGTGTTTGTGAAGTTCCCAATTTCAGTCCAGACACTTTCAACTGCTGTTCTGAATTTCCTGCTTGGTCAACTGATGCATCTTGGTTGGTGGTTGGTGTTTCCATTGATCAAGCTTTGATCATTTATCTCCATAAATTCAGAACCTATTTCGAACCCCCCGCCCCCCCTTTTTTTTCCTTTTTCTATACATCTCAAGTCAGAATTTTTTGTTTTAGCATTTAAACTGAAAGACCCCATCCATGCTTCAACTTCTGACGTTACATGCCCAGATTCTCTTCACCTGCACTCTCTTCCAAACTCCCGGGTTGTCCCCATGAAGCAGTCTCTTCAATCTCATCAAAGGCAATTGGCCACCTTGTCACCAGTTAGCTTCTCTGCTCTTGTTCTCTGTGCACCTCCACGTGGTGTTCCTTCTGAGCTCCAGTCGCACACTTCTCCTCAAGCTTTAATCAGCATGAGGTGCATTTACCTTATAATATAAAGATAACTGCAGGGACCTTTTTTTTTAACTTAACCCTAATTGTAGATGATCTTACTGCTTTTAAAATTACACTAACTTTTTTTTAATAAGTAACATCTAGATATCTATAGTAAAATTTTAAAAATTGTATATAATATATTAAATCAACTCATGATCCTATCATGTCACTCTCTTCAACCATTATTCTCTTTAAACTAGTGATATAGTATATTTATATTATATGAATGAATTTGTTTGATACTAGGTTAGAACTAAATTATTGATTTAAAATATAGAAGAGATTAATATATATTTTTAAGTATGGATGTATCCACATGCAATTAGGTATAAACATAAGAAAGAAAGCCCCTTTGAAGTAATATCATATCTATTTTTTAAATAATTAATAATAAAGTATGTAGTTAAAAATCTTATAGTATTAATAGTATGAAGTCTTTATAAATATTATATCTAATTAAATATATTATTTAACAAAAATTAATGTGTAGATACAACACATTAAGATATAAGATAGGAATAATAAAATAGTAGAATTTATAATCTTGTATTTAATGTAGAATACTACTATTGTGATATACTAGTTTTTATAGTAATATATTATTTATTAACATGTTTACTCTCTTTATATTACTTGTAGCACTTAATATAATAGTATTTACTCTCTCTATAACTCGTAGTAAGTGCAGTGAAGCTCAAATATTTTTTCTAAAAAGTAAGTTTGAGATTACTCTCGATACTTTTGAATAAATAATATTATGCTAAAGTTTTATGGTCTCATACTTAAAATAGTATATCATACTTACTATCTAGAAAAGATATTATAAGAAAAAGCAATTAGGCTTAAGTACACATAAGAAAAAGGTTAATACAATCATGTCTATTATACAATCCGAAAAATTTAAAAAAAAATCCCCTTTGGACGGCTTCATCATCTCCCACGGCCCCCCTCGCAGCTCCATTAATTATATTACAGGACCGACCTAATTAAACTATTCCAAACACGAACCTTTACGTGCCCTACAACACATACGCCATCGAAAGCAAGCACTCGGGGACAAAAGGCTCCACGGTGTTAGCTCATGGGATTGTGACCCAGCAATTGAAGGTCATGTGAACCCTCAAAATATTAAACAAAGAAGTAAGCAGACAAAGCACCGATGGATCTCATTTGTTTTATCAACTCGTTAATCGCAAAGCTGAGAGAGCATTGGGTTTCAAGTTTCCTTTCTTTTTTATAAAAAAAAAGGGGTTATAAAGCTGAGATGTGGAGCTCAATTAAGTTAAACTAAACTTTGCCTTGGTGGTGGGTGCCATGGATTTTGATCTAACACCATCGATTGATTGAGAGAGAGAGAAGAAGCACATGGCCCTCCTTCCGAGAAGACAAAGCGCCGCATGGAGTATTATAATAAGCTTCTTCGTTTGATCCGTTCTTATTATTCCTCTGGCTTGGGTTCTGGTTTTGTGCTTTGAGTCCTTCTTAACTGAACAGTGTTATTAGTTTATGCGTGTTTGCGTGGGGAAATGAGTTGGTTGCCCCCCGTCATAATTAACTATACGTATCCTTTCGCCTTAATTATTTCTTTTTTTTTTGTTTAATGTTGACTAATCCCCCATCATTTCATTAAGTTTAGTCATATGCCTCTGAAAAGCCACTTTCTTCCATGCTATATTATTTGTAAAATTTTGTAATTTTTTTTAAGCGTTTGTTATGCCTGAGGTGGTGCTGGAAGAATAATTATATTTAGTTGTACTGATTTTAAGGTCGATACTTTTTTTTCCTTACATCGATTAGATTCCCCCAGATAGATTGCGGATGCACTTTTTTTTCTCCAAAGAAAAATATTGAGCCTAGGAATCCCATCGTATTAATTATATTTGATATTTTAAATTAGTTAATTCACATCAGAAGTGGTTTTTTTAAAAGTAATTATTTCATTTTAAATTTTGATCCAGATTTCTGCAGTGCAGGATGTTTTAAATATAAATATTTATTTAAAAAATTATGTTAGTTTCAAAAATAAGTAAAGACGAGATAAATTAGTAATTCTTCAATGCATCAATATAGTACTAATATATGTATGAATAAAATAAAATAAATTAGTGCTACTACTATATTAGTTAGTATGGTGATAATATATCTCAAATATCTTTTTTAGAATATGATACTATTATGTAATCATGCTAAAATAATATATTATTATGAGATGATCTATTTTATTATAATTATACTTAGTTTATTGCCTATAAAAAATTATAATACATATATAATTATATACTATAAGTTATCCAGTTTAAAGTCACGTCATTTTTAAAACCAAGAACAACCATTTATCTTATTATTCGTATTTATGCTCTGTCGCTATTTGCATCGGCCTTTAAGAAGAATTAAAGTCCCGCTAACAGTCGGACGTCCTTATCAGCTGAACCAACTCAAGTCCACAAGAGAAGAGGAGGAAGAAGAATGAATTGGATACACAATCAATCATACAGGCTGGAGACGGGGGAAAGAGGGGAGCAGCAGGTGGCCCTCCTCCTCTATTAATTTGTTTAGGGGGGGGGGCAATCAATGGCCTCTTGCTTGCAGCTGCAGACCGGGGAGCCACACCACCACTGAGTGAGAGTGAGAGTGAGAGTGAGAGTGAGAGCGAGAGCGAAGAAGGGAAGGAGGGGAGAGAGAGAGAGAGAGAGTGCAGATTGGGTTGACCAAGTTCCCATGCCACCCCCCCCTCCCCCGACCTCACTCCACGTGTCTGACAGCTGTACGGCCCAGGCTCCCCATCCCTTTGACCCGTTGACTGCACGTGCTCCGATCTCCTCCCCCCTCCCCTCCTCTCCTCTTCATCCGTCAGCGTGCCTACGAAGATGGAACAAGAACGGCCTCCGCACGAATCTTCAAGCCCCCCGCCCCCCTTCTTCTCTTCTCCAGGGTCGAATTTTAAGGGTTAATCGTCATATCCCTGGTCTTTACCTCCGCACGAATATTAAAGCGCCACTCTAGCTACTGCCGACTTCATTGCTGTTATTATCTATTATTATTATCAGCAGTGTTACGTTACATCAGGTTAATTAATTTTCAGCCATGCAAAAAAGAAGAAGAGAAAAGCCGCATAAGTATAGATAGATAGATAGATAGATAGATATAAATATACGCACGGAGATAGATAGGTGAAGGATCTCGATCGCTTTCAAAAGTGCCACTCTGGGAGGGCTTGTTAACTAGTTGTTCTCCACATGATGGGCCTAATCAAAGGCATCGTTATTATAATTTTTTAACCACTGCATGCATTCTCTGAACCCGACCTCCTCCCAACTCCATGACTCCCAGAAGTCTTCTTCTATCGGGAAAAGAAGGAAGGAAGGTGAAGTTGGAATAACCCCAATTGTCTCTCGACTTTTTTATGTATATTAAATTATAATTTTTCAATCAATAATGCGTTCATGGAACTGGTGATGGGTTACTTTACTAGCTGCCACAGTGACAATGTACCCAACACAACAACACTGGTCAAAAGTGAAGAAAAATAAATATATGTGTGTGCAAAGACATACATGTTATATATATATATATATATGGAAACCCAGTAGCAGTGGTGGTAGTAGTAGTGCCAGAGAAATAAGAGGAGAGAAGAGCCCAAAGCAGCAGCAGCAGAATCTAGCTAGCTAATTAAGAGGACTTAGACTTTGTTGCACCCTCCCTCTCTTCCTCTTCCTCTCTCATCAATATAGAGATATATGATGATGATGATAACAAAGTTAAATGAGTATTTAATTATTTATTATTGTTGTTGCTGCCTGCTGCTGCATGCTTTCCAAGCCCAGCAGAATATAATAATAATATTAAAAGACTGTGGGTGTTAATTTTCTTGCTGCTGCTGCTGCTTCCTCCTCCTCTCCATCTCTTCTCTTGCTTCAGCGGTTCCTCAATTAATTGGCTTTTGAAGACAAGTCGAGGTTTTGATCTTTCAGCTGAAAAGTTGGGCCTGCGGAGGGGGGGAAAAAAAGATCGTATCTTTTGCAGCTTTTGCTGGGCGCAGTTAAGAGATAAGGCTCCTCCTCCTGCTGCTCCTGCTGCTGCTGATGGTACCGCAGACAAAGAGATAGAAGAAAGAGAGAGAGAGAGAGAGAGATGATAATGAGGGGAAGGTCGTAGCAGACGTAGGGATCCTTGATCGGCTCGGTTTCTTCTCTTATTTTGCTTCTTGGAGATCGAATCCATGGCGAAGAATCGATATTTAAAGGAGGAGCTTTGAGAAGAAAGAAGAAAGAAAGAAGAAAGAGAGAAGGCTCGCGCGGGTTCGGCTTCGGGAGGAGGAGGAGGAGGAGGGGAATCTTGCAGAGAAGAGGAAAGCTGGCAAACAAGTGGTGGGAGCGGGTCGATGTGTCGGCGATGGCCGGCGGCATGGAGGCGGGAGGTCCCAGCGGAGGAGGCGGAAGCGCGGGCAGCGACTCCTCCCGCTACCTCCATCACCTCCTCCGCCCGCCGCAGCCGCCCCCGCCGTCGACCCATGTCCCCCCGCAAGATTCCAACCCCTCCCCCGAGAAAAGCCCCGACCGCCCCGGAGAACAGCCCTCCGAGTCCTCCCCCGCTGCTGCCGCGGGGGCCGCTGCCTCCGGCGGCAGCGGCAGCGGCCGGCGGCCTCGCGGTCGGCCTCCCGGGTCCAAGAACAGGCCCAAGCCGCCGATCGTCGTCACACGGGACAGCCCCAACGCGCTCCGGTCGCACGTGATCGAGGTCGCCGCCGGGGCCGACGTCTTCGAGTGCGTGTCCGAGTACGCCCGGCGGCGCGGCCGGGGGATCTCCGTCCTCTGCGGCAGCGGCGCGGTCACTAACGTGGCGCTCCGCCAGCCGGGTGCCTCCCCGCCGGGAAGGGCGCAGGTGGCGACGCTGCGGGGCCGGTTCGAGATCCTCTCCCTCACTGGCACCGTGCTCCCGCCGCCGGCGCCCCCGGGCGCTAGCGGCCTCTCCGTGTTCCTCTCCGGAGGCCAGGGCCAGGTGGTCGGCGGCTCCGTCGCTGGCCCACTGGTGGCGACCGGGCCGGTGGTGCTGATGGTCGCCTCCTTCGCCAATGCTGTATACGAGCGGCTCCCGCTCGAGGGGGAAGAGGAGGAGGAGCCGGAAGCAGCCGCGGCCGCTGCAGCCGCCGCCGCCGCACCGGCGCAGGGCCAGCAGCCAGCCGTCTCGCAGACCTCAAGCGGAGCCAGCGCCGGCGGTAGCAGCGGCGTGCCTTTCTATAACTTGAGCGGGAACATTGGCGGTGGTTATCACTTCGCAGGTGATGCATTTGGATTCAGGCCGCCATTTTAATGCTTCTTCTTCTTCTTCTTTTCCTCACTCTTCTGCTACTTTGAGAATTAATTAAAAGAAGAAGACATGGATGAGCATTGTACACATAAACCAGCGATCACTTAATTGCTCTCTTCTTGTGTATCTGTGTGTGAGAATTCAACACAATTTTAACCTTCTCCTGGAGTTCTTGGCGCTGGGAATTAAACACCAAACACAGCTTTAATTAATTCCCCAAAGCAGGAGACGAGGAAGGCATGCATCCCTCCATCATATATATCTCGATCCACCTGCATTAATTCTTAATCCTTCTTGAGATCTTTTGCTAAACCAATCAACCTCGCAGTATCTTTAAAATAAACAAGAAGTACTACGGCGGCAGCAGAAGCGGCAGCATGCAGGATTTATAATTAGGTCTCGGTGGTACTTGCTGGATGTGACCCAAGCGATTCATGTACATTGAACTCAGGAAAAGAGGTTGATCTTCCAAGAATTAGTCTGTACCAAGCAGCATGTGTGTTTGAATTTTTCTGTGCGCGACCTTTTTTTGTCTTGATTCGATTTGGCAGGGTGACCATGGCCGGGGCATACCCCCATAAATGGTATGACGACTGGGTTTGAGCATCGGACCTCCTACAGCTCAAAGCTTCTGATAGATTATAATTTTTATGCAATCGACACTGCTCATCGACTGCGTTAAACGCAGGTGGGGAGCATGGAAAGATTGTATTGTGATTTGTACCCAACACCACCTGCATCTTTTTAACTTGCATGTATGTATGTGTATGCGATCTCATCCTGCAAAAAACCCTAATTCTGTAGCTGTATTTGAAACACTATTTTTATGTAATATGCTGCTGGTGCTACTAAGTTTCATACATAATTAGCAATTAGGTTAACATTATCTTCTATATGTACTGTAAAAATATTTAATTATCAAACTATTCTTCATTTCTTTTGGGTCGGATTAGGTCGACCGGTCCAATTGAACCGGCCCATTCACTCTCGGTGAATTAGAATACAACCCTCCATCCATTAGTAAAAAAAGAAAGAAGAAAGGGATGAGAAAAAAGAGACCAATTAATCCCCATCAATGGCGGACAAATTGTTTCAACGCTAGCAATCAAGACGCGACTCCTCACAATTGGAGTCCAACCTTCACCAGATTGCCATGCTCGTGGTAATTAATGTCCATATCAAGCTCAACTTTATTAATTAATAATGGGGGGAGAAGAAATATAATAAAAATAAAAAAGATCCTATTTAGAATGGGGCCCCTAATTTCAATCAACATATGGAAATAAGAAGGAAAAAAGGTGCAGCTTAACTAAATTGCAAGATACTTTTAAAGCTACCTCATTTGGCAAACAAAAAAAAAGAAAAAAGAGAGGGGAGATGGCCAAAAGATATCATAATGGGATCCCAACACTGAAGGTGATCGATCGTGAGGAAAGTGCAAGTCCTTGAGATGTGACTCCTTCCAATTGCCCTTGATTTAAGACCCCCCCCCCTCTTCTCTCTCCCATGTCCGCATCAAACCCTTGATTCGTGCCATGAGAAATTGATCAGGTTACTTGGAATTCATCTAATTGTCAATGAAATATTTAAGGATGTGTCGCGCTAATTACGTGATTTATGCGATATTAAAAGTCCAATTTGAAACTAACCAAACCTAAATTATATATAAAATATTTTTTATAATATATATATAATTTAATTAAAGTGATATTTATTTTCTTTAATAATTTTATATTTAGACGAGCTTATAACGTGTAATCTATTTATGATGTGTATTTATATAATTAATTGATAAAAATATTAAAATAGATACTGTGCAAAATTCATAAGGTGAGGGATAAAAATATTAAAATATAAACTCTTTCTTATAAAATCCTATCTATTTTAGCGTTCAATATAAGAAGAGTTAGAGTGTTAAAAGCAGGACATGTCCTAATAAAATCAGGTACTCAATTAAATTGTGATGCTTTATGGGAATCATACTATTTAATTTAAGTTATTTAAAGTAACATCGCTAATTCTATCAATTTTCATGAGTATAGTAAATAGAAAATTATTACTGTCCAATAGAGAGATCAATCGCTCAACTATGTAATAAATTATCTGTTCCATTTTGATAGGTTTTTATAGGAGAGGATTTACCTTACTTTAGTCATATATTATCTATCTTAGATCGGGCGATCACGGTAAGCCCTATGACATGATAATTTATAATTAAATTTGATGGTACACGGGTAGCTTTAACAGAATAGCATAAATCAATTATAAATCATTTCAAGAATTATAAGTATATATATCGAGAATTAAATTCGACGGTAGACCGGTAGCTCAATAGAATAGTTTAAATTAAATATGAAACAGTTATAGATGAAGATTTATATGTATATATCTATATATAGTTGTGAAATGTGAATGCAAATTAAAAATAGTGTTTTGATTGACCCACAGGGACACGCAAATTGGGCCGCAGTTCTTGACTCTTTCCGTTTCCGACGCACACGTCACCACCAACGAAACCCTCCCTCCCCCTCTTCTTCTATCCGTTCATCCACCCCGTTCCGTTTCGATCCAGACTTATCCCACCGCCACTTTAATTATACTGCCCACTGCTACCAAACAAAGACGTCCCTCGCCGTGCCGTGGACCAACCACGCCAACGCCATGCGTGCCGGCCCCCGATATCACGCCACAAAAGCAGCCGCCCACATATCGCCCGCTTTTAACCCCCTCCCCCTCCCCTCCGTAGCGCCTTCCCCTTCATTATTTCACCGCTACGCTACCTTTTCCCACACCGTATCTCCCCGATACATCACGGCACCCTGTTTTATATCGGCCCGATGGCCGTTACATTGCAGGATATTTAATATCGTTTGAACGTTCCATTGGTTTTAGTTTTAAAGGAAAAAAAAGAGAGGAAGTCGAAGCCGGAACGCGATGGGGACGGATAACAACTTTAAGTCGCGAAAATAGACACGACTCAACGACGGACGACGTCATGAGCGCACGCCACGTCGGCGTCGGTGACGAGAGTCGCGGTCGGGGTCGCGGACGATCGGATGACGGTGGACCGGATCGGCCGGCTCGAGTTTCCGCTTTAGCGAATCGGATCCGAACCGAAACGGCAGGATATATTTTTTTTTCCGCGGATTAGCAGCGATCTGTCGATTATTCAAAAGCGGTATTTTCCTTCGCCGGACTTCGTGGTCGTACGTGTTCCTTGCACCGGTTTGGGTACGCTGAGAGAAGGGAAGTGGGGCCCGATTCATTTATGAGGAAGGTAGAGAAAAAAGGGTGGGAGGGACGAGTGGGAATAGCTTTGCCTGTGATAAAAGAACGCCATTTTTAATGAAAGCACGTTAAAAACTGTGATAAAAGATAACTCGAAATATCCCATGAATCGGAAATAGCAGTGTTTTATTCGTTGCAGATCTCTTCCTTCCGTGTCCCCGTTTTAAATTCTTCCCCTCTTCCAATCTTTCTCTCTCGATCTCCATCGTCTTCCTCCTCTTCGATTGCCGACATTGGCAGAGTGAGAGCGAGTGAGCGAGGGGAGTGGCGAGGGGGATCGGATCGCGGGATATCCCGATCTGGCGGCGTGGAGGCGGAGATCCGGCTGAGGTGACCGGAATTTTGGATCTCCGGGTTGGGTTTTTCTAGCTGAGCTGCAGCGATTGGAGGCGCCGCCGCCGAAAACGGTCTGGATCCTGTGCGTTCTCCCCCGATCTCGACAGGTATGCTCGCTTGTTTTGTGCTTCTCGGTATGCTGTTTTTTTGAATTGCATGAGCTATGGATGGTCCGCGATTTTGAATCTTGGTTTTTGATGGGTGGTTTTGTTCTTTGTCGTCCTGGTTGTTGTTAGCCTGAGCAATGACGGCGGATGCGAGCGAGTTTAATGTTGGATCTGGGGTCAAGATCGAGGGGGAGGTGGGGTTGGGTTTAAGGTCGGAGGCCGATGGAAAGGCGACGGGGGACCCTGATGGCATTGCGTGCGTGGTTGGTGAGGAGAAGGCCGGTGGCCGGAGTGGGATGTCGATCACGCTGGAGAATGGCAATTTGGAGGATTCACGGGGTGGGGATGTTGATCTGGAAGGCGACGTGAATCCGGAATCCATTGAAGTGAAGGAAGAAAACGGGCAATTGATTGTGGAGAATGGGGTTGATCATGATGATCGTGCTGATCCTGTTATAGAAGCAGCATCTACTATTGCCGAGAATTGTAACGGAACCACTGTCCCTGCTGATGTGGAAGAGGAAACAGTTGTATCAGATTCAAGCGCAATGGTGGCTGAGGAAGGAAATGGGGAAGTAGAAGAGCAGAAAGAAGTAAATGAGAGTACAATTGAAAGAGATATACATGGTGTAATGGGTGAGGAGAAAACGGGGGCATGCACGGAGGAGGCAAATGCCGAGCTGGGCTTTGATAATGGTCATAATCATGGGGAGGATGACAGTAACCAAGAAGCCTCCATGTTGAAAAACATGGATGAACTAAAGTCAGATGTTGAGTTAGCAGGAAAAGAAAATGGTGAAACCCTAGTCAAGGATGTGAAATCCGAAAATGACTTGGAATCAACTGTTGATGTTGTGAAGAATTCAGATGCTCTAGTTGCGGAACCTGAACGTGATGAAGAGGCAAAGGTTGAATGCCCTGTTTATGATGACGAAAACCAAGAACCAAAGAGCAAAGACATTGAGACAGATCATGAAGAAGCATCCAAACCATTTGTTGCAGAAGATAGTGAAGAAGAAACTATGCTGAATGGCCCCCAACATCAAGTGGAAGCGAAACCAGTTATCAAAGCAGATGAAAATCAAGATATTGTTTCTGCTGCTGAAGATGCTGAGTGCCAAATTGATGCAGATGCAGCTGTTGTTGTGGAGACTGAGGAGGTTCCGTCTACAATTTTTGCACAAAATGAAAGTGACCAAGTAGAGTTGGTTCTTGAAACTCAAGTTACAGAGAGAAAAGATCAGCAAGAATTAAAGTTAGCTACTGCAGTGGAACCAGTGGAGGAGACTCAGGCTGCACTGAGAAGTTGTGTGGACCAAGATGAAGAAATATCAACCATAGAAGCTGAAAAGGAACAGCAGCCTGAGAGATTGGTTACAGAGATCCTACCATCTGAATCTTCTGCTGAACAGCAGGATATGAGGTTTTCAAATGGATATAGTCAATCTACAGATGAATGCTCAGATAAAAAAGGCACAGTTCTAGTTACCGGCACTAGGGCAACTCTAGAAACTGCAGATGATAGTGAGACTTCTGAAAGTCACATGGGTGTGATTACATCTGATATTTCTTCTGCGGTGAATAATGCTGAAGAAAGCAGTACTTCCTTGGAGGTTGGTGATGCTGTTCTCCTTGAAAATTCTGATGTTGTGCCTATTAAAGAAGTTTCCAGCAGCACAGATATGCTTCAAGTTGAGAAGGAAGTGTTAGCAGACACTCCTCTTTCTAGTCAACTACTGACAGATTCCAATACTCAACCAGTGGTTGGTGAGAAAGTAAGTCCCACACAACTTGATGGTGGTAATTCAAGAGCGATAGATGTATCCAACCCAGTAGACACCGCCAATGGTATGTATCTAGAGCTACAAGCTAATCCAATTGAAAATGTGATGTTTGATTTTGCTGATACTTGTACTTTTGCAGCAGACATACCGGAGAAGGCATTCAACGATGTAGCTGAAACTAGAGCAGATGCAACTGCCGATGATGCTGATGCCCAAAAAGCTGAATTCAAGGTTGTAAAGAAATATATAGAATCAAATTCTATAGTCAGTTTGGCTGATGATCAACAATCCTTGGCCGTTGGTGAGAACAAAGCTGCGGATAGGGTATCTACAGGCACAGAAGAAACTCAGTTCCCAGTGAAAGAGCCTAGTGCCTCAACTTTGGACGGTGAAATAGTGGACACCCCTTCAGGGAAACCACAAGCATGTTACATCATCAGAATTCCAAGATATGTCGATGATAAACTTTCAACAGACATACAAATTGCTCAGTCAGAAGTGAATGAGAAGACGCAAATTAGGGATTCTATCAAAGTTGCTATTGAGAAGCAGAAGGTACTATTTCGTATGGTTTCATGCTTATGAATTTGTGGGTATAAATCCTCATAGTATACGACAGTTTTTATTTCATATGAATATAATACCGGTCTTATATCATTAGGGGATATGTAATGAATTCTGGAAGAAGTTTGAGGCTGCAAAATCAGAAGAGAGGGCTGCAAGAGCTGCAGTTGCTGCTAAACGCCAAGAGATGGATTCTCTCCAGTTAATGATAAACAAGTTGAAAAATGTGCATTCGATTGAGGAACTTGATGACAAGGTGAGACTTTTTTGTAATCTTGTAGAATGTGATTGATTGCTGTGTTTACCTCTTGGACCAGCTCCATATTCATGTATACAAATTTCAGATACGATCTATGGAATTTGAGCTTCAGCATATAACCATGCCTCTGAAAGAAGAAAAGAAATACATACATGAGCTTAAACAGTTGAGGCATCAGCGAGATGAACTCACTTCAAGCATGGATTCGAAGGCAGAAATTGATGAAACATTTGACCAAAAAGGACAGATTGATGAGAGATTCAAGGTATATTTGCATTGATCATAATTGTCTCAAGATTTTCTTTTCCACCTCAACCAACAGGTATAGTACTTTGCCTGCAGATTTTGAAGAAGGAAATGGATTCTCTTAGAAATGAAGTATCGCAAGCTGAGTCAGTTTCAAATGCTGCTAGGAAGAAGTATGATGATGAACAACAGGCCTTGAGAAGTCTTCAACAACAATTTCGAGATGCTGATGCTCTTCGTCAAAAAGCATATGGGCATTGGCGAGAACTCAGAAGCAGGTTAATTGAAAAGGTATGCTGTCTGTGGTTTGAAGTTATTCCATCAATCTTTTTTTCTGGAACCATTAGTTAATGAACAAAAAAGAGAGATACAAAGCACAGTGCTTCTGATGGTTTTGATGACCTTGGAATTAATCTGGATATTATTGGTGGAAAGTAGTAATTAAGGTAGAAAGTGTTGAAGTTGGGAGCTCCTTCACGTACCAAAATTTTCTGAAGATATAATTCAGGAAAAAAAAGAAGATATATTGTTAACCATACATTGTGATACAAACATACTAGAAAACTCAAATTTTAAGCTTAACTTGCGAGAGAATTTTAATTGAACTTTACTGATTCTATGCTTCTGTTACTTTTTATCCTGGGGAAGGAGTTGTATTAGATTATCACCTACGCAATCATATATCCTTCTGGATATATTCTTTTGTGAGATGATCATGTTTCAGATTTTTACTATGTTAAAATGTCATTCATGATTGTCATGCTTATTGCTAACTAAAATTATTCTGTAATTCTTACATATATTTGTTAATGTTTGCCTAAACTAATTGATGAAATATGATCTAATTCCAAGCATCATGGTTTTATTGCAGAAAGTATGTTCACGTAGGATAGATGGAAGCATTTCATGCAATTATGTCTATCTATCGTTGCTCAAATTTCCTTACTGATGATTATGATGCTGATAAATACTGTATCTTCTCATTCTATTTCTCCCCTGTTGGTGCATTGCTAAACCCAAAGCATTAGTCATTTGCAGCAACCTCTACTGTTCTGCAATCCGTTTGGGTATATCCTGTTGGTCCACTAAAATCCTGTTTGGTATGGGGTAATATAGGATTCCCAATTTAAAGTCTTAGTTATAGAACTAGATTTCCATATTACGCCACACCAAACAAGACTTAAAGTGTACCAAACATCATTTTTCGTGCCTTTATTTCTTTTAAAGGGTGTATTAGTTTGTGTTTCTTTATTTGGGCCCTTTCCATTTTGGCACATAACTCCATGCAAAACGTGTGCTTCTACCTTGGCGATCAAGTTAAAATACAGTTCAGTCTTTTAATACTACAAATCTTTCTTTCGTCTGCAGCGTGTGAAATTTATCTTAATTAAGGATTATCTTGATTAATGTTTCCATCATATTGAATATGACAATATAAGTTTACAATTTCTGCAGAACAAACATTTTGGAATGTACAAGAGTGACCAGAAATCTGCAGAAAATTATTTATCTTCAAGAGATCTCGAGGGTCTCCGGTCACACTGTAGCAATCAGGTATGTAGAACAACGATGCCTTTTTATCATACTGCAAAGCCGATATATCGTTTGTTTCTAATGCTTTCTCATCTGCAATTAGGTGGAAAAAGTAATGTCTATGTGGAACAACGATGAGGAGTTCCGCAAGCAATATGTGAAATCCAACATGAACAGCACATTGAGGAGACTAAGGACAGCTGATGGTAGATCCCTTGGCCCGGATGAGGAGCCCCCCGTTCTGCAAACTAACCAATACAAGGTTTCAAGCAGTCCTTCGCAGCAGGCTAAAATCGTAGAGCCTGTTCCGCCTGTGGTTTTGGAAGCAAAAGTTGAAACACACAAAGAAGTCGACTCGTTTCCGGCACTCCCAGCAGCAACAAGAAAACAATCCGACAAACCAAAAAAATCCACAAAGCCGGTTTCAGTCGAGAATAAAGAAGCCATTGCCACTCCAGTTGAGAATAAAGAATTTGAAATTGACGAGAAGACAAGCATTCTAACGAAGGAGGAAGAGGAGCAAAAAAAGAAAGCAGAAGAATTGGCTAGGAAGGAAGAGGAATTAAGAAAAAAGAAGGCTGAAACCGAGTTAAAAGAACAACTTCGGCTAGAGCAAAGAGCTAAAGCCAAGGAGGCAGAGGAACGGAAGAAGAAACAAGCTGAGAAGGCACTGGCCAGAGCTGAATTCCGAGCACAAAGGGAAGCTGAAGAAAAAGAGAAGGTATTTGATAACCTACATGTTCAAATCTCCTTGGTACTAAGCATGCAAAACATATTCTTCTGATCTACATCTCATATAATCCCACTGCCTTTGTACAGAAAAAAGCAAAGAAGCAGAAGAAGAAAGGCGTTGTTGGTGAAGACACTACAGTGAGCAGTGTCCAGGAAGACGTTGCTCCTACTGAGAGCCCTCAACCCGAAAATGCTCGGGAACTTGATGCCCCAGCAAAGTCATCAGCAGCGAAGAGATCTTCAAGGCAGGTAGTCGCACCAAAGCAGTTCAACAAGGTACAACCTGTTCCCTTGCCACTTCGTAAGAAGGGTAAGAGAAAGATAGCTACATGGATGTGGGTCCTTTTAACAGTCGCAGTAGTGCTATTACTATTTCTAGCAGGCAACTACATCTCCTATTCCGGTTTTGGCTTTCAACAATCCAGCCTTTGAGCGTACCCTAATCACGCATACATACACAAATATATCTATAGTTTATGATCAAATAGAGTGTAGGAATGGGTGTTGATTAGTCCCGAGTGACAACCATTCTTTTTTGTGCACCTAGAACATCTCCAGTTTTTCCTTATTTAGATTGCTCCCACACTACTATAGTATGCTATTTTTGGCTTGCACCGGTTATGAACGATAGCTTTACATTTATTGATTCAATGCAGATGATGATAAACCTATATATGCATATATGTTTGGTTACATTTGAAATAATAGGAATTATGTGCTTATCTACTTTCTATCTCCCTTGCTATCTTTTTTTTTAGAGATTAATGTTCCCAATTATTGAGTCGTCTGATGTTTCCAACACTGAGGCAAAAATTATATGGAGAAAATAGATTCTTGAGTTTGAGCCATTAATGGATCTGAAGTTTGAACCATCTAAATCCCCAAACTATTACTAGGAGGTACGAAGTATTAGTTTCACGTGCGCTGGCAGATACTGCTTTTTAACCTGCGATGAAAATTCATTGCTGTTGCCATGGATTATTCCTTACGGATAAGATTGTAAGGAATTGAGAATTGTAAGGAAGTTTCCTAACAATTGAACGACGGAGTCAAGGAGAAAAAATAACACTAATACGTCTCCTTCGTGGAATTTAGAATTGTAAACTATTTGTAGGCTAATTCGGGATAAAGCTTCTCTAATTCACTGTTTAAATTTGTTACGTTGTCCGATTAAATTTCCAATAGATGTGATCCGCAGAGCATTTTATTACATCATTTATTTGTTGACAGAATAAGCGTCACGTTACGTTGAAATGAAGCACTACAAAAAAAAAAAAAAAACTTGCTTGGAATCGCTTATAATTACATATTGGGAAATAGAGTGAGTTTGAATTTAATGTAATTGGTTAATATCTTAAAGTAATTTGCGACATATATTTATCTGAAATTATAATCAACGAGATTTTGATGAATCAACCATCAAACTGATGATGATCGTTATCTCCTGTCCATTTTCATAATAAATTTAAAAAAACATGATATCATCGTTATCGTCATGTGGAGATGCATTAAAGGCTTTTGTCATCATCAAATATGGCAGTTTAACAATTAAAGCCAATATCGGTGTGGCAATTGGTTCCGGATGCCTTGGTTGACTTTATAAAAAAAGGAGAAAGAAAAAGGTTGCTTCGTTGACTGATCCTTTTCCAATTGCATCGACGTCGGTCTTCTAATTGAACGTCCCCTTTCTAGAAAATAAATTCGCTTTTATGGTCATTCTTTAAATATACCTCATATTAGGGTTTTTTTGTCATCAAGTAGAAATCTTACAATATATTTAAAAAGTTAATATCAATTATATCATATAAAAACAATTAGATAAGAAATCTAACAACTTTTAACTGAATAATATTGACCGTATAAAGATACTTTCTCTACTACTTAAATAATAAACAAACAACCAATTGGATGTCTCATTTAAAGTATCATAGGGAATCATATTTGGAAGAAGTTTACATCAGATTTAAATTAAAATGAAGAGTTCGATCAATTATAATAGCTCTGTATTGGTAGAGCTACTGCATCTATATTTTGGATATGGATTTTTTTTTAAAAAATAATGATACCTAACTCTTCTAAATATGCTATCAATTTCTTTACTTGTACGTTATTGAGTTACCAGTTAAAATAGTACAGTATTGTACTGTCTTTAATGCTAAATAAAAAGAGTTAGCAGTTAAAATATGCCACTCCATCCTTTCGTATAGATATAATTCCTAGGTCTTATTCAGCTACAGTTTGATGAATGCCTGAAGTCAGAGAACGTGAGCCGATCAAATTAGCATACAAGGCAAACAGCTTGAATTAATTTAAGAGAAAAAAAACTATGAGGAATCGAGGAAACTTCGCTTGAAAACACATAAAATAACAAGTGTTTTACTGTTTCCAGTTTGAAAATAAAGTGATCGGGGGGAGTCCCGATCACTTCACACAGCACAGATCACTTTCTCCAGATTTTTCTTAATTTTTTTAATCAACAATCATTATATATATATATATATACATCTAATGAAAATATTAGCCCATAGGAACATAAAACTTTGGAGAAGTCGAATAAACCGATTCAATACAATTAGTTATTATTATTATTCTAAAGCAAACTCAAATTAAAATCACTTTATACTTTTCCTTATTTTTTTATCGTAGATTTTTCCTACCCCAAAATAATAAACAGTATCGATTATTTTGAGCTTTTGTCGCTCTAACTAATCGTATAATATAAAGTTATTTTAGCCGATATGTACTACTGCCTAGGTGAAAGATAATAAGTTTTGAAATTTATATTATCTAATCTAGTTAGATGTTATAGCTAGCTAAAACCCTGAAGTCAAAATAGAATTGGCATTGCTTTTGTGAAAAGCTTGGGTCAGATTCAAATCAAAACATAATAAAGTCAAAAATAATGAACGCTTATTCTCTACGCACCTATTGATCTGACCAAGGAATCTTCCCGGGAATATTGAACTCGTAGATTATAATAAAATCTAATCGGTAATGTTCGTTGTAATGAAAACTTCCTAATTTTTAATTTTTAATTTCTTTTTTTATACCATTTTAATAAAATAATTAAGAGGTGATTAACTCGTGGGACCAACTAAATGCTCTGATTCCTTCTGCACAGTGCTGCCGAAGACTAAAAGACAGTAAAATTAAATAAAAAATCGGAATTAAATATTCTTAAAAATCCATTAAAGGACAAGTTTTGGTGGAGAATTGTGAGTGTATGATAATAAATATATTAAGATGGCACCTAAAATTAACTAAATTTATCTTTCTGGTAATTGCAGATAAATCTCAGATTAGATATATCTGGTTTAAACAATTATGTTTTACAAAGGAGACAGTAGATTTAATAGTCATAAAAATTCATCTACTCTTAAAATTGAAGAAGTAATAAATCCTATTTATTTAGAATAATTAAGTTTTGTAGATGAGATAGTAAATTTAATATTCAAGTATTTAAAAATAAATAAATCTTAATAAATTAAATTTAAACTCAAGGAGATCATCCGTCCTAAACACAGCTCGAGAGTTAAACTTGATCATTTAAGTTTGGCCTACAGCGCTGTCCTTGACCCAAATATTCCCGTTGACTTCCTCACCTCATCGCATAAGTCCACATCATCTCTATCAACCCCCTCCATCTCGATCCAACATCCTCTTATCATAAAAAAAACTCGATGACTCGGTCGATTTCCCCGCAATAAAAACGGAAAGTTTTTTTCTTTTACCCCCCTCCATCATTCATAATTAGTCGCGCGCACAGAGTAAGTGAATAATACTTTATCATCCGAACATCGTCTTATGCTAATTTTTATAAATCCTAAGGATTGAAATGTCATTCTATTCAATCACTATGATTTGGTCTTAAATTAAGTTTACTAAACGTTAAGGACTTCCATTTTATTAATACCAGCTCGGCGACTCTGCTGCGTCTCTGCGTCTCTTCATTCGAACAACTTCCCCTCTTCTTCTCCTCCTCCTCCTCCTCCTCCGCTTCCTCCTCCTCATCTCATGGAAGGCGGCACAGCCTGTCGTCTCCTCTTCTCCCTTCTGTTCTTCCTCCTCCTCCTCCCTCACCTCCCCGCCGCGCTCTCCCAATCCTTGGCCACCGGCTCCCCCGTCGCCACGGTCCAGATCGGGTACTCCTCCTTCCCCATCGTCAACAACAACACGGATCTCATCCTCTTCCAGGGCGCCGGATACAGCCAGGAAGCTCTCCAGATCACCCCCGACACCAGCAACAACGTCAACAGCTTCCTCGCCAACAAGACCGGCCGCGTCTTCCTCACCCGCCGATTCAAGGTCTGGGAAGACCTCCCCGCCCCCGCCAACAGCAGCGGGAACGCCAGCGCCACCGCCACCAGGCATGTCGCCTCCTTCAACACCACCATCAGGGTCAACATCTACCGCCCCAGCGGCGACACTCCCGGCGAGGGATTGGCCTTTCTCATAGCCCCGGCCCTCGAGCCCCCGCCGCCCGGCAGCTACGGGGGCTACCTCGGTCTGACGAATTCCACCACCGACGGCGACCCCGGGAACCACTTCGTCGCCGTGGAGCTCGACACGGTGAAGGAGGACTTCGATCCGAACAGCAACCACGTCGGCATCGACGTCAACAGCGTCAATTCCACCGCCACCGCCAACCTTACGGACATCGGGATCGAGATCGCCCCTGTCAACGGCACGAACCACACGATGTGGGTCGACTACGACGGCGCCGCCCGCAGGATATGGATCTACGTGGCCCTTGACGGCGATCCGAAGCCTTCGACGCCGGCGCTGAGCGCCCCCCTCGACCTCGGTGAGGTCCTGCTCCAGTACTCCTACTTCGGCTTCGCCGCCTCGACCGGAGACCACTACGAGCTCAACTGCGTGCTCTCGTGGAACCTGACGGTGGAGAAGCTGGATGACGGGGAGGGCGGCAGAAAGTTCCCGGCATGGAAGCTGGGCGTCATCGTAGGGGTAGCGGCTGCGGCGACGGCGGCGATTCTGCTGGTGGTGGTGCTGGGGCTTCACATAAGGAGGAAGAAGGTGGGAGACGGCCCCAGCCTGCTGATGGCGGGGACGCTGAAGAGCCTCCCGGGGATGCCGAGAGAGTTCGAGTTCAGGGAGCTGCGGAAGGCAACGAACAACTTCGACGGCAAGATGCGGCTCGGACAGGGCGGCTTCGGGGTGGTGTACCGCGGGGTGCTGGTGGGCGAGAACAGGGTGGTGGCGGTGAAGCAGTTCTCGAGGGGTAATCACGGCCAGGACGACTTCCTCAAGGAGCTCACCATCATCAACCGCCTCCGCCACAAGCATCTCGTCCCCCTCGTCGGTGAGCGCCTCTTCCGCCTTCCTCCTCCCTTCCCTTCCCTGCTCCTTCGCTGCTTCCTCCTCCCACCATTTTTGATTTCTTCGCTTTCCCCGATCGCTCGAAGACGGCCGCATAGAAAGTCTTTGTGGGGGCAGAATCGGAGCTGTTCAATTGAATCATCTTTATGGTTTGAACGGTTCGTGATGTGATCTCACGAGTGCTCCTCTATGCGATTCCCTCATTAATATCTTCCTTCTTTGTCGGGTAGCGTTGTTTGGTAATTTATTCCTTTTCATCACATGGGATATTATTATGTGAAGAAAGCATTTTTATTTCTTCCTCTGAAGCAGGAGCAGGTTGCTTGCCATTACTAAATCACATATAAAGAGTAAAAGCTAGCTGGATTAATAGTGTTTTTAAAAGTGTTTTCCTTCCATCACTGCACGTAGCATCGATTAAATGAACTGGAAATTTGCATTGTTAACGAAGACGACGGAGAACTCATGGCTGCAAGAATGCAGGGTGGTGCCACAACAAAGGGATGCTGCTGCTGGTGTACGAGTACATGCCCAACGGCAGCCTGGACCAGCACCTCTACAGCAGCGGCGGCGAAGGCGGCGGGAGTCCGCTGCTGGGGTGGGAGCGGCGGTACAACATCGTCGCCGGCGTCGCCTCCGCCCTGCACTACCTCCACGACGAGTACGACCAGCGCGTGGTGCACCGGGACCTCAAGGCGAGCAACGTGATGCTCGACGCGGCCTTCAACGCCCGGCTCGGCGACTTCGGGCTCGCCCGGGCGCTCGACACGGATAAGACCTCCTACGCGGAGATCGAGCTCGGAGGCGTCCCCGGGACGCTCGGCTACATCGCGCCGGAGTGCTTCCACACCGGGAAGGCCACCCGCCAGTCCGACGTCTTCGGCTTCGGCGCCGTCGTCCTCGAGGTCGTCTCCGGCCGCCGCCCCCGAAGCGACGTCCCCGGCGCGCAGTTCCTCGCCGACTGGGTCTGGAAGCTGCACGGGGAGGGCCGGATCCTCGACGCCGTCGACCCGCGGCTCGCCGGCGAGTTCGACAAGGACGACGCGAGCCGGCTGCTGCTGCTCGGGCTGGCCTGCAGCCACCCGATCCCCGGGGAGCGCCCGCGGGCGGAGGCGGTGGTTCAGATCCTCTCGCGCTCGGTGCCCACTCCGGAGGTGCCCCTGCAGAAGCCGGCGTTCATGTGGCCGGCGGGGCCGGTGGACGACGATGACGACGACGCCAGCGGCCGCGGGCTGAGCAGGAGCACCGTCAGCATGAGCTGCATGACGTCGTTCAACTACGCGTCATCGTCCGGGTACAACTCGCAGCTCCACATCAGGGAGGGCCCCAGGGCGGCGCAGCCAGCGCCGGACTTGTGAGCGGTCAAAAAGCCAACCAATCTGCGACACGCGGTATTCAAAGACTTCGACCGTACGATTGAGTATGAAGGCAGGAAGCATTAAAGAAAAAAAGAAAGAAGGGGAAGATAGTGATGGGTGGAGGAGGGGGAGGAAGAAGATGGAGGAGTAGAAGAAGCTTCCAAATATTGATGCTTCTTGCTCCTCAATTTATTATTTACTAAACAATACAGAAAGAGAGAGACTGGGGGGATGAGGAGATGTGACGTGGGAGCGGTGGAAATTGCGCTCTTGTTCTTGTTCTTGTTGTGGTCTTTCATGCTTGTTATTTAATTAATTTGTGTGTTTCCATTGCATTTCTTGTTCCGCAAGAGATATGTACATAGACTTTGAATAAATCAAATTGTTGCCATTATAAAATATTAATTTGATGGGTTTGATGAGCTTAGCGAGACTTTTGATTCATTTTTTTATTTTTATGCGATGTATAATAACCATCAAGTTACATTAATCTGACCACTTTTTATAAAACAACGTTTTCTTGTATTTATAGCATTAGAAAATTAGAATTGAATTCCAATGGAGGAGGAGCTAAGAAGTTCTAAAATTATTTTCTCCAATATCTCAGTATATTAAAGTAACTTAAAAAATATAAGATTCATAATAATAAATAAAGAATAACCTATATAATCTTTAAATTTAAGATTTTATTATAAGAAATAATTGTTTGAATTTTAAAATTGAAAGGAAATGATCTCTTATGCAGTTATACTTAAAATTAATAATAATATATTTATTGTTATTTTAACTCTAGTTGCATCCATTTGAGCATTTATAGGTTAACCATACTCACTATTTCAAGTGACCAATTAATTTTCTCTTTTTGCAATATTTTGCAAATATAATATTTATGGGCCGGCCAAACTGAGCACAAGGCCGAGCCAATTCATTCAGGGACCGGATTTGGCTCATAATTAATTAATTGATCGGCTAATTTTCGAATAAAAAATTATTTTTTTGAAAACTTAAATCTTACATTAATACCTCGTCAAAATTTCAGTTAGTTTTTTAAAAAAAGATAATGAATTTTTCTGCCGGGAAAATAATATGAAATAGTGATAATTAATTGATTCTTTACGTGGGTTGAATTCAAATCAACTCATCATTTTGGTCGATGTTATATTTTACTATATAAAACCAATTTTATTAAATTTAGAAATGGTAAGAAATAAATCCATGTGTAGTGCGAACTCATATGACAAAAATGGCATGTTTACTTATCTTTTTCCTGTTAATAATATATAGAAGCAGCTTTAATTTATTGAAGATTAGTGTATTTTTTATATAAAAAAATCATGCACATAAATGAATCTTTTTAAAAAAAAAAAATATTATTAGATTCTATTTTCTCTGTCATATTCTTCTCCTTTTCAGGACAATGCCTTAACACCAAAATCATGAGCCATGCCAACATCCCCCAATGGAACACCCATTTATTTATACATACTTTTCAAAATGTCACTTCTTCAAACATTATTACATGTAAGCATAAATTTCATACTGTTTGACTTTTGCATTCTTTAATAGCACAATATTTTTTTTTTACTATTATTTTTCTTAAATAAAAAATAATTCCTTAAGATAATAGAACCACAATCATAGATTCTTTTTAAACTTAGTAGGTATCAAATTTATAATCTTCAGTATACACAATTTTTTATATATCTGATGAATAATTTATGATATAAAATCTAATTACTCTAACTATATACTGTAAACCTATAGTTGTTTATAAAAAAATCAATTGTGCTTTCATAGTTTATTTATTGTTATTATGCACAGATAGTTTGACTTAATATTATTTTTTAGCTCCTTGAACTTTGAAATAAAAAAGAAGTTAGAAAAAAAATAAAATATGTGCGCCTGTCAGACCGCTGGGGCACAAAGATGAGGCTGCAGTCCATGTCATGTTTTAGAGCTTGTTAAAAAAAGAAAGGAACATGATTTTGATTTCCACCACCCAACTCCCAAATCAAGCACACTAATAATTGAGGTGGCAGTCTATTTACACACATAATATACAGTTATACCAATATACAAACATACAATTGATAATGATGCTGATAACTACTCATTTTAAAAAAATTTGTAACCTAATCAGAATGATTCCTAACTCTCTTTTTTCTCTCGGAGTATAACCCAATTACTTAACTAGTATTATTCATATTATCTTACTACTTTAAAAATCAATTAAAAGTGTATTTATTTAGTGCAAAACAATATTAACTTGAAAATGAAATATCTGAAGAAAAAAACTATTTTTAATCCAAGGCAAACAGTTTGACTTTTCATGCAAGAAGATGGTGGTGGGATTTATTGATTTTTAACATTCTTTTTTCTAAAATTCTCCAAATTAATTATACTCATATTAATAATATTTTTTTCAGAAACAAAAGAGTTCAAAACAAAAGGCCAACATATATGATATTATGAAAAAATGCATTTAATGTACAAAAAAAAAAGGGGGCTTGAAGAGGATAAGTCTCGACGCTGTGTGTTAAGTAAAGGTGAGCAACATATTAAAATTCTCCAGGTGTCAATTTTCCATGTCCCAATTGATGGCTACCTCTCGAGGACATGAAGCAAGCAACCAACCAAATGACTCGTCTCATGCTTAAGTCTCTCAAATTTGTGGGCTTGGCGCTTCACAACAAATCAGCACCAATGAATTGTTCACATTTGAAGTTTTCTTGGTCCATCCCATGCCCCATCTGTCCTACTTCGATGCTTGATAGGATGACTCATCCTTTTTCTTGTGTGTTCAAAAGTCCAGAGTATGATGAATTATAATAACAGTTGGATCATATCTTCTTTTATCTAGAAGGATGCAGTTCATAAATAATTAATGTACATAAAATTTGGTGAATGCATAATGTTATATACAAGCTTGTTGATTGATTAATATATTTTTTAAAAAAAATTGTTAATTAGAAATAGTGATGGCAATGAATTAACTATTTAGTTTTAGCAGATCTAATCATCCCCATTTTTAACAGTAACCTCGAAGAAAAATTCTTGTGAAAATTATCTATTTTTAAATTAAGCGAGCACTTAACCTCTCCCGATGTAAAACTTTATTATTCTAACTAAAGAAGCCTGCGCTATATAATACATCAAGTCATTCCATTCTCTTCTCTCCATGTACCTCATCTTTAATTTAAATTATAGTATTAGACATGTACAGTAAGATAAACTAATATAATATACTTTGATAAATAAAAATTTTATACTCGGAGACCTCAAAAAATAAATTAAACCCCTTGTAAAAAGTATGTAGATTCAATAATTATTAAACTTTGAAAAAAAATTGTAAAATTAATCATCCTTCGTCCAAACTTAAAAGATATCGGTGGTGTGTAATTAATTAATAGGTTTAGTTGCACTTATCTATCATCTTTTATCTCCAAGCATTGAATCCTAGCTAAAAGATCAGATGAGAGGGGGCAGTGAATCATCCATGTCTCTTTCATTGCATGCGGAAGTATTTACTAATTATCCAATTTCCTTTTTCTTTTTTTTTTTCCACTGAGAGGAAGAACTCCTTCTATTTGCCCCTTTCCAACTCATGTAGAAGAGATGGAGACTTGAGGAATAATCAATATTGGTTTTTATTTATTTATTTATTAGTGGGTGCCAATCCAAAAGTAATTACTTTCCCAATCTTTGTATATAATTAAAACTTGGGTGGTAAAAATGCATGATGTCATGTTTCCACCTTGCACTGCTTCGTGCTGATCCAAATCATACGTGAAAAGTTAAATTTGAACAATTAAATCTTACATGGAGCTCTTCCTTCTTCTCTGTGCGTGTGTGTGTGTGGATGTGGACCATTGCTTTCTGTGATGTATTCTTCCATTAACTTTGTTTGTTTGTGAAATTATTAGCTAATGTAGATTTAATTAAGGTGGTGGTATTCACTGATCTTTATCCTAAATTAATTTGTTAAAAGTGAAAAAGATGTTCACCGCATCAAGTATAAATTATGACTTTAAACTCAATATATGTCGCTTGCATTATGTAATTACCTCCATTAATCCATTAAAAAGTTGAAACTATAATAAAATATTTGAAATTTGAGGATGCATGTTTTTTATCATTTATTAGGACATATGACAACTAGGAAGTCAAACTTCTCATTACAATTTGGAAAGTGTTGGGATGGATCCATTAATTAATTGATATCTCTAGAATTTTAAGTTTGAGGGTGTAAATAATTAATTTATTATCTTAATGATGATGAAAATTAAGGTTATATATTGATTATTTTTTATTTAACTAATAGACAGTACATAAAGTATTGCTTGAGTTTTTTTTAAAATAAGTTTAAGTTTACAATCAAAATAAATAGAAAATTAATTTTTTTTAAAAACAAAATCTATATATGGTTAGGGAGATGCATTAATGTTTCAATATTTATGGGTGATTAATTTATTAAAGATACACAAAATGAAAGGAAAAAAAGTAATGCCTCTACGTATTAATATATAACATACTGAGTTTTTATATTATTAAAATGTTAATTTATTCGATATATATTTTTTAAAAAATTTAGAATTCCCTCTCTCTACGTTTATATCTTCATCCATATTATTTTTAAATTTCAATAATTATATAAAAATAATATAAACAGTCATCATACTCAAAATATGCACTCCTCTAACTCAGGCATATGTAAAAATTAGGTTATATGTAAAAAATTGTAACTTCGAAAAAAAAATGGATATTCATTTTCTTAAAAAAAAGAGAGACAAAACTATTACTTAATTATAAAAATAAATGTATAATTAAAAAGGAAAAAATATAGATTTACAGCAAAGCTTAATAGTTAAAATCCTTAAAATATTGATACTTTTAGTATTTGAGCGACATAGAATTACAATTTGAACATGAAAAACGCACAGAGAAATATCTTGATATGTTTTTTAAAATAAAAAATCAATTGATAAAATAGAAAATTAAAAAAAAGTCCTCATGACCAACCGCCATATATAAATAACTCCCCCCCTGCAATCTAGAATTCCCCACTCTTCTCCTCCTCCTCTCTCTCTTTCCAATTCCAACTCCAACTCCTCTTCCTCCTCCCTTCTTCGGCGGCGGCGGCGGCTTGCCCTAGGAATCGATCCAAAAAAGGTATCCTGCATCTATTTGGAAGCCTCATTCTCTGCTTTCTCAGTTCGGCCTTTTGGTTTGCGATTAAAGGAAGGTGCCAATTCGCAGACTCCCCTGTTTCGTTTCCGCAGGACGCCGGCTTTCTGCTCCTTGCGACGCGCTGGCTATCGAGGATTGCAGGAGGGTTGGGGTTTTGAGGGGAAACCACAAGAAAGTGATGGTAAAAGCCGTACCCTTTTTCGAGCTTTTTTTTTCAATGCGTTTTTCGAGTTCCTGGTTTGATTAGCTTTTAGGGGTTTGTGTTTGGGACTGAGGGAATCTGGTCGCTGGATGCTGATTTGGGGGTTTTGATGTGTAGGTGAGCCCGATGTTTCGCCTTGGAAACGAAGACTTGGGGCCGCCATGGTTGAGGCCTCTCCTCAAGACGAGCTTCTTCACCCCCTGCGACGTCCATGGCGACTCCAACAAGAGCGAATGCAACTTGTACTGCTTGGATTGCGTCGGCAGCGCGCTCTGCTCGTATTGCCTCCCCGACCACAAGGATCACCATGTCGTCCAGGTTCATCATCTACTATTTTTTGTTCTTCCTTCTTTTTATGTTTAGGTTGATTTCATCCCCCCCCCCCCCCCCCCCCCCCCGCGCGAAAGGATGAGGCTTTCGATTTTGATCCGTGTTCTCGAACAGATACGGAGGTCGTCGTACCACAATGTGATAAGGGTCTCCGAGGTGTCGAAATTTATCGACATTTCCTGCATCCAAACCTACATCATCAACAGCGCCAAGATCGTCTTCCTCAACGAGAGGCCGCAGCCGAGACCCGGCAAGGGCGTCACCAACACCTGCGAAATCTGCGGCCGCAGTCTCTTGGACTCCTTCAGGTTTTGCTCCATTGGCTGCAAGGTGTTTGCTTTTATTCCTTTTCCAAAACATTCCCACTACTTCTTTTCAATCTCTCACCAGAATTCTCTCTGCTCTCGCGGAAGCTTCAACCATTGTGTTGGAGCATCTCGTCGATTCCTGTAAAAGGAAGGAATCTTTCCGGAGCATTTATGCAATGTCTAATTGTGTCCCTTTGCCAGGGAGCAAAAAAGCATGCAATCAATACAATTTTTTTTTTTCAGTTCATGATCGCCCAACAAATAATTCCGTCTTCCTTCCTCGTTCTTTTCAGCTCGGAGGCATGCGGACGGACCCGGACCTCACCTTCGCCCTCCGTCCGAAGCCCGGCCGGGATTGGACGCCGATGCACGGCTCGGAGTCCGACGAGTCCTCGACCCCAAGGAAGGCCCGGAAGACGTCGGCCTTCGCCCGGCCGTACATCGAAGTCCCCGGCAACGAAGTCAGAACAGGTAGCATTTCTCCGGGCACACCTCCCATCATCAGCTACCGGACCTCCCGGCGGAAGGGTATACCTCATCGAGCTCCATTCTAAGAAAAATCCTCAGAAAAAAAAAGATGATTTATAGAAATTTTATGGCTGCAGTTTGAAAACAAAAGTTAAAGAAGGAAAAAAAAGTGTAGATAATGTGAGTAAATTATGTGGAATGATGCTCACCGCATGAGCTCCAATGCATAAAGAATCATTAGATAAAGCAGAAAACAAATTACATCCTTGAATACAATTAAGGAAGAAAGAAAAAGGTACGAGGGTTGAATGATAATATTGTTTAGTGCTAACTCTTCTGTGCGGTTAGCTACCTAGGGTTTTGATCTTTATTTCATATACAATGTACATACATAATGAATAGAATTGTGTTAGTAGTGGATTTGTGGTAATTGCAGAATTAGGGCAAGTAGAGGAACCCTTAAATATGATGTTCTCGGTGGTGCTTGTTATGATCATATGATGATGAGAGTTGCCATTATGCACACATTATTTTGGTTCTCATGGCATCTGTGCCATTTATATTTTTGTGGCCATGACATGATGGGTGTTTCCAGTTGCCTATTTTTATTCTCCTTTTTGATGGCAAGATTCCTAGTGGCTTGAATTTTGTGCAACCGAGTATTATATTGTCATCATATCTCTTCCTTGATCCCTTTTTATCTATCTGCATCTTTAATTCATACATGCATGCGAAACCCTAAGACAATAATATATGCATATATATCGTTTCTGCATGGGAATTAGGTGCCATATTGCCCATCTATCGCTTCATCAGGAGTTCAATATTTTGCTGATATAAAGCAGTCACAATAAGACTCTGCAGTCTTATTTTACTGCTAATTAGAAATATTTGTCAGGGTCAACGGAAGCAATAATTATAATTTTTAGAAGTAGTCTGTATAATTTTAAATGTTTAGAGGAATAATTTATATTTTTTAATCATGAGAGATATTTTTAATTATTTCAAAGTAGAAATATGGGTGTTATTATAATTATATATATATATATAATAAGAAATATATTATGCGCACGTAAACTGGGGCGGCCAACGGAAATTTAACCTACGCATGTCATACGTGACGGCATCATCGCCAGCCAGCGGTCAATCTCCGGGGCGTCGCCATCCCCTCGTTGGCTTGGTGGACACGCAGAAGCCACAAGGCCCGGCCTCGGACGATGGAGACGCCGCCCTCTCTCCGCCTCTCTCTCTCTCTCTCGTCAACTGTGCAGCTAAGGCCCGGTGCCGTAAGGAATCCCGAGAGCTTAGCTTTTTAATTAATCCCACCACCACCACCACGCCCTTTAGCTTTCTTCTCCGTCGCTTTCTCCTCCTCCTCCCCCTCTCTAATTGCGTTTTTCTTTTAATCCCATTCATCAAACACTACCTCCCCTGCTCTGCTCCCAATCTTTCTTCTCTTCATTTGGCGCGGTCGCGATCCGTGAACCGCCTCCCAGTTGCAGGCCGAGCCCATCGAGGCCCATCTTAATGTATCAGCCTCTTCCCCACTCACCCACCCCCGCACCGCTGGTTCGTTCCGCTTCCTCGACGAGGAGGATGGCGTCGAAGACGAACTTGCACCAGCGGACGACGCCAAAGAGAAGGGAAAAAAGTTACAGCGCGGCCTCGGAGAGAGAGGGGACGAAGCCTGTCGGCCATTGACGCCACCCTTCGTCCCCATTCCGCCACCAAAATGCTCGGCAAAGAAGACCGACAGCGGGCGATATGCTTCTCGCCCGCAATCATTTCGTACGCCGACGAAGGAAAGGAAACGCACCTACATGCGCGGCACGGTGACCACGGCCGCGGCCGACGTCTCCGCCCGCAGCCAGCTGCGCGCCTGACGTGCCCAGGTCCCGGGATGTTCCGCATTGATACGGCACGGCGGGCAAAGTAGAGTTTAAAAATAAAAAAAAAGGAAAGAGGGCTCAGGAGCGCAGGAAGATGTACCCTCTCGTCGTCGTCTTCGTCGTCGTGGCTGCCTTTCCGGACCGCGCCCTTGTCCGCACGCGCCGACGGTACAATGCGTCGAACGGGTGAAGGGCGTGGGCGGCGCGGCCTCTGTGGCTGCGGGGGCACCGCACCACCCCCTGATCGCGCTCGAGGACAAGGAGAGGAAAACAAGTGGGGGAGGAGGAGGAGATGGCTGGCGCACGTGCACACGGAGGAGTCCCGGCAGGGGTTGAATCGCTGACGCTTCTCCTTCGTCTTCGTCTTCGTCTTCCCAATTTGACTGCCATCTCCCCCGGCCCATCCATCGTTCCTTGAGTCTCCTGTAAAAACTTTTTGAAGTAAATTAATGATGCGTGATGAGTTTGCTGCTGCTTTCTTTTTCGTCAGCGTGGTGACAAAAGTGACAAGATCATGCTCAATTCATTTTGCTCGAGTCCCATCGTTTTCAATCCGCCCATGATATCTTTGTGCGTGGGGCATCAACCCACATGCTCGATCGCTCCTCCTTTGTCCCGGCATTCTCCTCCTCCAGGGCTTTCGAGCTTTCGATCGGTTAGGTCATCAATTCTTAACCTTAATAATTTTTCCATCGGACCGTCATCATAATTCCGATATCTGATGAAATCGGTTCAAATTTGGATTTTGAGGACACTGACGTCCCTGTACAGTGTGGAAATCATTGCAGTTTGTTTGCTTGTGGATTAATCAGTGGGAGGGGGAGATCGACTCTAGTGAGAGAGGGATTAGGGATAAGTTTTGGGGATTTTTTTTTTATTAGCTGGGAAGGAGCGAAAATTTTTGTGATCTTTGATGAGTATCATTTCAAAATCAATCCGAATTAGAGGTACACAGAATTGAAACATGACTTGTATAATTGATAATTGATAGCTCAATCATGAACTTTATGTGATTCATGCATCAAAACAACCTTAATTAATTAATCATTTAGGGTAACAGTCTTTATGATCAGATTCATCGATGGACGATGCATTCAACTTTCCCTTAATTAAACATTAATTTTCTGACACGGGCATATCTTCAAACAGCTCCTCCACATTCATTTATTTTAAATTATACTGTTTTTTTTACTCAAGAGTATCAAACTCATAATCTCTCTTGTAAAATCTTACTACTTTGTAGATAAAATATAAGTTAGATTTAATGCTAAAGTTGATAGATTTAGGGTATCAATTAGGGCTGACGTCCAACATCAATAAGCTATTTTTATCAGATTTATTCCTCACTATCCATAAGACTAAAGAGATCGAGACACATGAGTCATAATTTTATCCCCAATCTTAAAGCCGGCAATCGAGGGACCACGGTTTTGTAAAGTTATGGAAGCGGAAGAAGAACCGCAAAGCGATCGATCGGATTCATCAAAAGGGATCGAACGCAATTGACCGCAAAAGGTGTTTTTGCTTCCTCATCTTCGCCCATCGATCGGCCGATAGAGCTCAAAACTAAAATTTGATGTTTATAGACGATGGCGGCGATCGATGGTTGCATGCATTGAAAGGCTGGCGGTGGAATTCGATCGGCGGTGGCGGCACCGGCAGCGGCGATTCCTTCGGCTGGGGAAGAGTCCAACAGTAAGCTTGCGGTCCGTCCATGGCCCCCCCTCCATATTCCTGGAGAGCGAGAGGACCAGGTGACCTAATTTTGCTCGGCTCCTCCAATGAGGAAAGGCTGCGAAAAGGGGGGAGGCCGGCCGAGCTTTGACCCTTGCCTTGTCGCTGCACTCCTCTCCGTCGGCTCGAGTCCCCTCTCGTCGTCATCGTCAACAATGGCCTCTGAAGGCCCTCGTGGTTGCTGTAAAGCTGTCGATGTAGGAGATAATTTTGTGTGCGGAATTGGTCGTCCCCAGGGGAAAAGGTTTGTGACTGCTGCACACCGAGTGTTTGATGGTTTGTCTGAGTGAGAAATGGATAAAAAAATGGCGGACGAAGACATGGAATGTAGTAGTAAAGGGCGAAAAGGAACATTAGAAATCGCTCATGGGCCTCATGATCCCCCTTTCATCCCATCTCCATGTGCTCTTCTTGTCGACGCTGCTGCTAAAGAAGCCTACACGACACTGTTCGCGTCCACCTTTTACTTTTCATCATCCCTTTCGTCTCTTCCCCATTAATAACTCGACAGAGATACCCTCGTTTGTGGAGAGAATTATTTCTGCCTTTAACCACTCCCTTTCCCCTGCCCCTATTTAAGCCTCCCACCCCCTTCTCTCTTTCCTCCTCTCCCTGCCAGTATAAGCCACACTCCCGCTGAGCTTTGTTCTTGCTTTGGTCTGTGAGCGCAACCTGTTCGACCTTTTGCCTCGACGAATAGTTGGGCACGGAAGATGAGGACCATGATCGACCTGGGCAGCCAGAGAGGGTCGCTGTACATCATCGACACGGCCACCGACGTCGACTGCACCAAGGACGTCCGCTTCCGGCGCTCCTTCCGGAGCCTCATCGAGTGCATGGTCCCCTGCTGCGGCTTCCAGCTCTCGTCCAACGGCTCCGACGACGGCAGCGCCGACTCCGACTACTTCTACTACTCTTCCACCCACCGCAGCTCCTCCCCGACCTCCGCCGCGCCCCCCGCCGCCACGACCACCACCGTCACCGGCACCTTCTTCGGGTACCGCCGCGGCCGCGTTCGCTTCTGCCTGCACGACGCCTCCTCCTCCCGCCCCACCGCGCCGCTGCTTCTGCTGGAGTTCACCGTGCCGACGGCCTACCTCGCCCGGGAGATGCAGCACGGGCTGCTGCGCATCGCGCTGGAGTGCGGCGGCACGCGGGGCCAGCGGGCGCCGCTGTTCGGGGTGCCGGTCTGGTCGATGTACTGCAACGGGCGGAAGGTGGGGTTCGCGATCCGGCGGAAGATGACCGAGGGCGACGCCGCCGTGTTCAAGCTGACGCAGTCGGTGTCGGCCGGCACCGGGGTCCTTCCCGGCGAATCGAAGACCGGCGAGGGGGATCTGCTGTACATGAGGGCGACCTTCGAGAGGGTGATTGGCTCGACGGATTCGGAGTCCTTCCACATGATCGATCCGGTGGCGAGCACCGGCGCCGGCGGGCAGCAATTGAGCATCTTCCTTCTCAGAACTTGAATTGTTAAAAAAAGAAAGAGAAAAAGGAGCAAGCTTTGCATGCTTCGCGACTGCACGTAGTACGCGCATGCATTGATGGAAGAGTAGAAGACAAGTAGTCGTAGTAGCAGTACGTAGTAGAAGACAAGTGTAGTATATATATATATATATATCTTGCAGTCCAAAAGCTTCCTTCAAGTTGTATTCATTTGAAGATTAATCGAGTCATTTTCTCTCTAATCCAATTAAATATTTTTAAAAAGCATTTATTATTCTGTATATACATACACTTTATTTTTTTAAAAATAATTAAGACCAATCATGTATAAAATCGACTCCCCAACCGGTGCGTCATCGTTTCCTAATTTTTATAAATAGATTACTCAAATCTAACAATTATAAATATATATTTTTTATATTTAAATTGGTTTCACTCATCAATCAATCAGTCAGTCAAATATATGAATAAAAATATCCACCGTACATAATTCCAACCCACCCCGAGTAACACGTGGATGCAACTCCTCCGTCGCTCGCTCTGATACGACCACATGACGTGTCACGGTTGAGATAATAATAATAATAACAACAACAGTACATAACGCAGCATTATTTAATGAGTAGACAGAGTAATATTATTAACACCATCTTTACAAATGAAAAAATAAAATATATTGATTTTAAGATTATTAAATTTATTTAATAGAATATTCTTATTATTTTTAGTATTATTGAACTTCTAATAAGCTATACATAATTGTTCTATTACTCTTTTAATCAATTTTTCTGAATATGAATAATGATGAGCCCTTCTTCTCCGAGCATTAGCATTAGATCTACATTCCCTTCTTCTCCGAGCATTAGATCTACTGAATACTAGTCTTATATTCTTATGGTCTCCGCCTACGTACATCTCTCACTTTCTTTTGTTTGAACGAGCTTCTCTTTGTCAGTGTTTCTACGGTGAATGGTTGGATTTTTTACTCCCCCATCCCTTTAATCCGATTGGAAAAAAGGGATGAATATATCACCGCAAGTTTTTTTTTATAAATTGATCTAATACATCTTAGGCTAACATCGATACGTTTGCAGTTCTAGATATAAGTGTTGTGCTCTTCACTTATTTAAGGTCAGATAATATAATCTAGATATATCACTGACTTTTTAGGGCACAGAGCATGATATCAGTAAAGTTGTTTTAAGAAGTGCACACATTTTACAGCACTCAATAAACTTCAATGAAAAATAAAAAACATATTCCACGTATTAATATTATTAAAGAGTTTCCACTGCGATATAAATGCAACGTAAGAGGTAGGTTTGTTGACCAGGGTCAAAGTAAGCCCCGGCCCCCTCGGGGGCCGGCCGTGCGTGCCATCAGACGCACCGCACGTACCGCGATGATGGATGGCTCTCCAGCTGAGCCCGACGGATCGATTGAATCCGTCTCCCCTTCTCATAATTAGAGGGGACGGAGAAGAAGAAGAAGAAGAAGAAGACACGCGCACGGTCGACCGGGGGCGCATGAAATAATTAATAATAAGATTATAAAGAGGGATGAGAATTAAATGGATGACGACGACGACGATGGGATGGACTGGAGGGCCACGCACGGCATCCTTTCTCGTTTATTTCCTTTCCTTTTCCTGGTTCTTGTTCTTGTTCTGGTTGACGCCTAATCCGTCGTCTCCCTCCTCCATCCCCCTCACTTGGGCTGCGACCTCCATCGCTCTCTCCAGCTGCAGCTGCAGGAATTTAATCAATAATGACCGGCCGGTGGCAACCGCCATGGCTGGCCCCATCCACGAAAGGCTTTCGCCACCCGACCACCCCTTCATCATTATGCATTAAAAATATATAACCAAGTAGATCGTAGATTTAAACGCATACCTTATACTCAATGTTTGGTCGTTCAGATCCTAATTATTTGCCCTGCAGCAGAGCAGCAACGCATTGACATATGAAGATTAATGTATCTGAATAAGAAAGGTAGGAAGAAAAAAAAAGAGAAATGGTGGAGACATGAAGGTCAGCAAATCCAGCGGAGCCTGAGCGCGAGATCACGATGTTTGGTCGATGTTGGCGCAGGTGAAGTGAGGGGATGGACATGAGCAGACTAAAAGGGGGAGGAGTCTCCGTCAGGTTTAATTTGGGGCACGAGCCACGAGGTGATTAAAAAAAAACATGGTCGACGACAAAGTAATTTGGTGAAAGATTTGGAGGGACGGGTCGCGTCCATCAAATCCTGTTTGGAGGGATGCCCTGGGAACCACCAGCACGGCATGGTTGGACGATATTAAAGTAGCTCCGCCAGCTGGAGATCCATCGAGTCAAGAGGACATGTTTTCAAACTCGACCCACAGCAAGATGATCGTCCCGAAAGGCTCTTAAACTTGCATGAATGGATGCTACTCGTAAGGTGTCGAGCCTGCAGCCTTGTCAGTTGTAAAGTTGTGATTGCATCGCAGGAGTATTCATATTGCTCATGTAAAGCATTTGCACAAGTTTAGCTAAGAATCTGAAACAATTAGAACTTGACTTGAATACCTGTCAATGTACCTTTTGCTGTGGCTGACCAATGAGTGCGCAGAAATCATCAGCTCTTTATGTAGCCAGCAATCGCCGGTATCAGAAATCAGAAAGTGTTTGCAAGAAGATCATCCTATAAGTTAGTAGTAGTCATCAGCAGTTCAATGTAAAGTTCCATTAAAAAAAATGAAGATAATGGAATTATATATGGACTAAAGTTCAGAATGTTTATCTACTGTGACGGTTTTCAACATTTGCTACTGCACTTACTGTAATGTTTATGAGCAAGAAGTGAAGGTTATGGTCACCTGCCTTGCTGATTCCTTTCAGAAAGTGGGAAACTGATTGATTTTTTAGCCCCTCGTATGCTTTACTATGTAAATAATCAGTAATAACTGGTGCCTATATTGTTAACTGATCGAAGCAACAGTAATTTAGTGAAGGGGAACAGCAAAAATCCACATGCAATTGGAAAGCCTGAGAACACTAGAAGATTTTGATCTTTGTAAGTGGCGTTCTTTGATCCTGCTCTAAGAAGTCAATTTTGTACCGTTCTACCGGTTCCCTGTAAATATTTGTTGTTCTTGATTTGGACAGCAAAATAGTTTCTTTGCTACGCGAAGTATCAGGCTTGGTAGAATGATCCTCTCAACAACTTACATTATGGCTTGATATCCTTATTACTGTATTTTCTACTTTATACACCCTTAAGAATATCTCAGATCATATTCTGGAAAAGGCTAGTTGAACATCTGATGCGTCAATCTTAGCAGAGAAAAGATTGTCATGACAAAGACTATTATGTACAATATGTCTTCCTAGTTCAGTCTCATATTTCAGCAATATCTCTGACTACATGCCAGATGTAGATTTAGCCAAACGAAAAAGAGATCTCTTCCCTTCCAGGGATGTCACAAGCAGAAGGTTATGGATATCAAGAGATGATTTCATTATTACGACTATAATAAATCTGTCAATATAGATCAAGGAAAGGAATTAGACACTACAGCTGAAGTCCGTGCAATTGCAGCATTGCATGACCTTTATTTTATTCTAGAAATGTAATACTTGACTTAACTTTCTCAATTCTAAATGTCGAACAAGATATCTGAAATAGCAACCCAAAAATGAGCAACAAAGTAGGCTTTCAGGTGCTACAAAAGGTTCTCTATATGGAAAACAAATAACTAGTGAAGGAAATACATCAGTAAATAATTAAATAAGATAACAGACTCCAATGGTTCAAGACTTGATAAGAAGGATTAGGTGGATCTCTTAAATAGAATTGGAAAAGACTACTGATTGTGCATTTCATTCATCGGTGCTTAGATGGCTCAGAACTGGTAATTGAAAATCCAGTTGCAAAATAGCAAAAATAGTTGTGATAGATATGATCAGAAGAAGATTTGGCATAGTAATAAACTTATAGCTAATAAGACCAACTACAAAACAACAGATTTAAATAGTGCAATATTTAAATGATTTGGCATTTCAGTTGAATAAGAGTCATGTTAACACATAAACAATCAGGCATCAAATTATCGACTCAAATATACAGATTTAAACATTGTGAATAAAATCTTGCACCTGGATTGTTTGGAGGTAGATAACCACTTGCTACAGCACTATTTGATGCAGGTGCATCAACTACACCTTTCAGCATTGTTGGAGAACTTGAAGAAACTATTGTGGACGCGGTTGTAGCTAAAAATGGAGAACTCTGAGGAGGTACACCTGCTGGACTACTGATTGGAAATAGTGGTTGGGATGCCACAGGGGGTGCAGATAAAGGTAGGCCAGCTCGAACAGGTGCCTGGAGTATAGGGGCAGAGGTGGTTGTTGGAGTCCTCACATTCTGAATAGGAAATAATGGCTGCTGTGGCGCTGCAACAGGTACAGAAGGAAGTGGAACAGCCACTTGTGGTGGATACCAAGGTTGTGGAGCAGATGGAATAGGCCACGCTGGAGGAGGTACTGGAAGTGCAGGATTATACCTGGTCAAAATATATAAATTACATAAGAACACACAGTAGATAAATGAAAATTGAGATACAAAAACCTTATATGAGAAAATCTGGAAATTCAAGCTCCGGCTATAGAACTTCCAAATGACCAATAAGACATCCACATACACTGGTCGAATGCCATATGGCGGTGGGGGTGAAAATCTAATGCCCAATGAACCAGGTACCACTCCACCAACCATTCCAGTGGTTGGAACTTCCAATTTTGCCATCTTTGCCGGTGACTCCTCATCTGCACCCAAATTTTCTAACATTAATCTTGAATGCATTTTAAAAAAATACATACATGTATTCCCTAAAGCACAGCACATAAGCTACCAGTACATAGAAAATTTTAGTTCGGCAAAATTGTATCATTTGGTTTTCCCTTTCAGTGCAATAACATCTGAGAAACTTCAATAAAAGCAGATTTGCATAAGAGAGCACAGCCTCCACATTATCATGAAATGAAATATTACATTACAAGGGCTTACATGCTTTTATCACATCATATACTCTTAGCACATGCCCAAAATCATGACAAGTTATGAAAAACCTATGAGACAATGAAATCTCATCTTTAGCTAGCTAATCATCTCAAAAACACCAAGAAAGAAGAGCCAGCATTTTCATCCAGAAGATATGTACATCAGAGTGGGTTGCCCACTCTGTTCTAGTTAGAGAAGATTGAGACACATGGACAGAGGCAGTACAGCTGTAGTATGAACAAGAAGTGAGGAACAAAACATACCCACAAGTTAAAACAGTGTGTTACTTTTGTTGATCGATATAAACGATTTTAACGCATAAACAGTTTACCCATATCAGGCACCTTGAAACATGTCATGAAATGGTCTTTTCAAGATTTTTTATTCATATAGCATTCTTTGCCATAAGTGCATCTTGCAAGTCAAACTTCTAACAAACTATATCCTTGAAACTAAGAACGGAATTACACTTGAATTAAAATAAAATGTCAACCTGGAGAAGAAATTCACATCCTATAATCAGATTGCTGACTGTAAAATATGAGTAGTCCAATCACTAGCTCGTTGAAGCTGAAGATAAAGAATAGTGCCCAAGTAGAAAATTTAGACCACTAATGTAACTCTATAACTATCATATATAGTCTCATGTGTGTCCAAGACAGGAGGAATAGTGTTCAAAATCCTCAACTAGAAAATAATTGAAAACCATAAGAAATCAAGAAAGCATTCAAAAACAAGCTGCTACGAAAGCTCGTTGGTCGAACTGAAAATAATATAAGTGTTATAGGGGAAAATATCAAATTTTGAGCCCAGACTACAAGCAAAATGCATTCAGAAACATCACCAAATAATGGGAAAAAAGTAACTTTGATGATCTCACAAGTTTATCAGAGAAAAAAAAAAACTCGACAAACATTTTACCTTCCCCATAATGAGCTGCTAAGACATCAGGAGGTATTCCTTGCATTCCATAAATCTCAATCTCTGTTGAATCTCTATCAGGCTTGGCATTGGGTACCATAGGTAAGAGGAAATGATATTCATCAAAACATAACACACATGATAGATTCATATGACGCAATGAAATTGATGACAAATAGCAATAAAACACTTGCTCCAGTTATGAAAAACCAAGAGATACATCTTGTGATCACAGTATATATATTGCATCATACTAGATACATAACTAGTACATTCTTTCAAATGCAAAATATCCATATTCATATAAATATCTCTCTGTACAAAATGAAAAGTTACTGCAGCTTTCAAATGCAAGTCCTTTTCCTCTTTCTTTGCCGGCAAACTTTCCTCTTGTTCTCTTTGCAACTTCCGAGCTTCTTCAATGCATCTTCTTTTCTTTTGTTTTTCCTTCCTTTCTTCTTCTTCTTCTCTCTGCCTTTTCCTAGCAGCGATGTCTGCTTCCTTCCTTCTTTTTTCCTCCAATTGCTTTTGCGTGGCTTGTTTCTCCTGTTCTAACCTTTCACGCTCAAGCTTTGCAGTTGTTGCAGCTTCCTTTTCCTTCTTTTCTTCTTCCTCTCTCTGCCTCTTCCTAGCAGCAATCCCTGCTACCTTTCTTCGTTTTTCCTCCTCCAGCTGTTTTTGTTTGACTTGCTTCTCCTGCTCCAATCTTTCACGCTCAAGCTTTGCTGCTGCCTTCCGCATTTCCCGCTCATTTTGTTTTTTCTCTTCAAGACGTTTCGCTGCCTCTGCTGCCTCCAGTGCTTTTACTTTAATGTCTTTCTTTCCTGCAGGGCAATAACACGATCATAAAGTATTATTACGAAATGTGGACCATGCTGCTGTCCTAACAACACTAATTCAGTAGATATCATATACAGATGGAGAAAATTTACAGCATATTAGTATAACTCTGATCTTCCCATGCCCATCTATGAATATAGAAGTACAATTTCTTACTAGCCAGCAAAACAGTACAGCATCAGCTAACAAGAAGAAAATGCATGCCAGCAGCCTTTACATACTTCATTGACAAACTCACCAAGAAGCTCTAGCAGGAATTTCAGGCGAAAGTAGATATGATTCTAAGTAAACTATTCCGGAGATTATTTACTTAGCAAGCATGAAAAGCTATCTTCATGATTTCTTATTCCTCCAAAAACTATCTTCATGCCAACAAATGCATGTTTGCCTCCTATTCCTCCAAAAATACACCATAGTCGGTAGTCCACACATGCCAACACATGGTGTACGCATAGCCATTAACATGACTATCTGACTAATTCATTGGTAACACTAGCCCTAATGGGATGAAGACCATATCAACAGGTGCCCCCCAATATCCATCTCACAACAATAATGTGGCAATCCTTCCCCTATAAGTAGTTTCCAAGATCCATCTCACAACAATAATGTGGCAATCCTTCCCCTACAAGTAGTTCTAGCGTTTTTTTTCCAGTTGAAAATTGAATTCCAAGTATGACTCATAATAGTTTAAGCTTGGAGCATAATAACTCACTTATCGTCTGAGGCATTAAATTTGCCTACTAAAATATCACATGTTTTTACCCAAGATCCCAGCGTCATGCTCCATTACCGTTGTATATTGCAGACAAAGACGATAGTATATAAATACAGGTAGTTAGGTATACTACAAACTTAATTTGCCTAAATTTGATACAATTTCTAGACGAACTTTAGTAAATCATACCAACATTAATAGTTTCAGATTTTTTAAATGTACATAATTAAGGTCTGCAAAGAACTAGAGCTAGTCAAAATTTCAAGAGATCATTGTTTTGAGGATGTTCTTTCTTGGCATCCTTCTCAGCAAATTTAAGTTTTTTTCTCTTAATAAAAAATTTGATAAGGATACCTAGATTACTTTCTACGGTTAAATATCTAGCAGACCGCTATAATCATTCAAGAAGACAACAGGAGGTACAGAAAGCTTCAAATCGTAACATAATAACAACCACATGTGCAAATAGAAGTTGTAGCAATCACAATCGCTTAAAGTTCTAGCAAGCAAAATAAAGGAGAGAAGAAAAGATCACCTTTTGTGGTTGTTGCTTGCTGTTTTTTCTGAACCATTGGAATGAAAGAGGACACATTTGATACAATATTGCTTGGCTTACAACTTTTCTGAATGCTTGCTTGACTTCTGCTTCTCATGGCTGCCTGAACATTTATCTCTGACTCACTAGACCTGTTATGCAAGGATCTAACGAATTTTCTTTCTTTGTTCGCATTAACCGAAAGATATTGATTCTCCTTACATTCGATGTGGTCCATATTGCTAAAATAAGGGCTTCCCGATGATGAAATGTCATTAGATTCAATTCCATATGAGGATTCTAGTCCATCTCTTTCAAGAATTGTCTTGGTAATAGGAGCCACAGTTGGTAAATTTTTGTAAATTGAGGAGACATCTTGAAGTGGTTCCCTAGCTTTGATCCGTCTTGCAACAATTCCCTCGTCAGAGGTTTCTAATTTATCTGAGTTCTCATTGTTTTCCACAGTGCTGGAATTTTCATCGATCTGAAAGCACACAAGTTCTGGATTTGAACTCAATGTTTGTGAATGAGAACCACTTTTTCCAGAAACCTTTCTCGAACTAGACTTCTCAATTGGAGGAGTTAAAGGAGGTTTACAACCTATCCACCGGAATCTAGCACCTGAAGATGGTGTATTGTGATTGTAAGTCCTCTCAGCAAAATCACAGTGAAAAGCTGAGTCTGATCCTAGGCTGCTGTAAAGACCAACCATTTTTTCATGTTCACTCGTCCAAAATTCGCTTATATTATCACTATCAAAATTGAGGGAATCATTTTTCATATGCTCCAAGAGACCAGCAGGTAGTGACTGATAGGCATCAGAAAGTTTGTTTATTTTATACTTTCCCGAAGGATGAACCTTGGGCGTAACTGAATCTACGGAGATGCCTTCCTTGACATCCAGACAAATCTGTTCTTCCCTAAAAGGTGGGCAATTAGTATCAGAAGAAATATCATTTTCCCCATTAGGAGACATCCCATCACTGAAACCTTCAAACTCTGGCATGAACTCATCACTACCCATCATGACATTCCTAAGGTTTGACACTACGGGTGCATCATATGTAGTCAAACCTTCATCTGAATCACAGACTTCTGGTTTATCTATAGATTGTAAAGGATGGCAATAACCTTTAGCTTCCATACAAGCCAATCTATCATTAGTATCATCCCCAGAAGTGTCAGATTCTTCTAAATAAAAAGCTGCACATTGACTACTGTACGTTGCATTCATCAGAGAGGTCCTCGACTTTCCATTGGCCAAATTAGGAGAAGGCAAAGCATTTGTTGATCGTATTGGCCAGGAAACATCCATAATTTGGCCTTTAGTTTTCAGGCAGGAGGCATCCTGAGAATACTAAACATGAGACACGATAACTCAAATAGAAAGAACAAAGCAAAAGGAAGCACATACAAATCCGTAAAGCTTGTATCAACCAAAAATAATTATAAATGATTCAAATCTTATTCTCAGTTGCTCCGAAGGACGGAATACTATAAAAACTACCTGACAAATGATTTTTAAAGGAAGAAATTAGAGAGATAGAGAAAGTATTAGGCGATAAAATATATTGCAGGAATGTGAAGAAATTTTAAAGGAATTGAATCGAAGGATGGAATAATGTCCTGAGTAAACCTGAATCTCACTGGTAACTTTAAGTTGAAGAACTTTATTTTCTATTTGACTTATACATGCACAAAAATACAAGATTAAATGCACATTTATGCTACAAGATTAGAATATTAGTCCTAACTAACTGAGCATTTCTAGTATGAGCATGATAAAATGACCTTTCAATACCTTTCTCTCACATTTCTTTTGGTTTTGATGATGATCTTCTGAATTGCTACCCAAGTCTACCTCGTCTGCATTGCTGGTAAACATTAAGTCAGGAGATGATATGGTTTGCATTTCCTCTAACGGAACACTTTTTGAACTTCTCTTGCTGGTGCCTAAGATGCCTTCCTGATGAAGCCTTGTTCTTGGACTAGTAGTAAGGATACCATCTGTGCAGCAATTCAACTTCCTCCTTTTCGGCCATGAACATGTTCCGGTTGTTCTCTTTCTTGATCTTTTTGAACCAGTTGGATTGATGGTCCCACTAAGTTCTGACTACGTATGCATCATGTCAATGTCATTCATATTCAAGATTCTCAAGGAGTACCTAGCTTCTGATGAACACTTCTGGGTGCCAAAAGATGGACGTTGAACTATACTATTTTCAAAAGTATCCACTATTTTCTCAAAATTCTCTTCCTTTGTTGTTTTACTATTTTCCTTACAAGGTCCAAAATCCTCTGGAGTTCCAGTGGAGCTCCTTATAAGGGAGCTGAGATTATCCTTAATTTTAGAAGCATTCATTAATTTCTCGATCAAGATCTTCTCAGGAACATCTCTAATTGGGGAATCAATCAAACTTTCTTTTTCTAAGAAAAACAACTGGTGGTCATTTGAACAATGAGAAGCAGAACCATCAATACTTGCAGGGAAATTTTCATCATTACTTATGACTAAGGTGGGTTTGAAAAGTGTCATTCTTCCACTTTCCTCTGTTACACAATCGGTGCATTCAGTTGCTAAGAAAACCTCTTCTTCTAATGGCACCAACTTATCTCTCTGAGCATATTTTAGTTGATCTAGGCTGCCGATTGACTTTTTTACAAGCTTTCCTGTACAGCTATCTTTCACCAAGTCCTTCATGGTTCTATCAGACTTTTTTCTCACAAGAATGAAAAATGTCGCATTCCTCCTCCAGTGATCCCACTGCAGGCAAGACGTCCTCCTGATGAAGCTGGTTTTGCCTTGCTGAACAAAGTGTGGTCATAGTATTCATGTGGAGCTCTCCATCTCTAATCATTTGAAAAGAACTGCCCATATTTTCTTCAGAAGCAGTAGCACATGACTCATTTAATTCACAACATGTAATATTGTCAGACAAACGCATTGGCTCAACATCAGAACTTGTGTGAGGTTGCATGGTGACAACAACATCTGGTTGTGTGCTTGTGGTAGGCTCACATTGCTGTTCCTTTAACTGTTCAATAAGTCTCCCTGATGGGCTTCCTGGACAGACACTCGAATGCAAACTTTTATTGCCTGGAGGAATAAACCTAGAACTTGACATTATAGGAGGGGATGAATGACTGATGACATTGCCTAAGCTCAACTTTTTTGCTTCCTTAGACAACAATGTGAACTTTTCATAGAGTTTACATTGAGATTCTATTCTCTCCTTTTCCATTGAACTACTGACAGCTATTTCAGCACTTTGATCAACTTCAGCATGAACAAACTTCTCGACATGAATAGCTCCAGGACCATGCACAGAATCTTTCAAATTGGGACACTCCTTTAAGGATTGTACAGAGTTCAACTTTTCATGACAACCTTCTGCAGGAAAGCAAAAAATTTCTTTTGGGGGAAATGAACCGATAGTGTTTTCATCTATAGTGCAAACATCAATACCATCAAAACTGAGTTTCTTCGTAACAACCAAAGACTGGTTTTGAGAAAACATTGAAGCTGATGGTGTTGTTCTGTATCCAGGATCAACAACCTCGGAGCCATTTGAGGCAGACTCCTTGCGGACAGCACCACCACTGCAACATTCGCTGATCAAACCAACATGATTGCGGTTTATATCATCGGGCTTTAGCAGTATGCTTGGCATATAATTTCTTTGGCCTGAAGTTTGTTTATTACTGATGAATCCAGAACGAACGTCTGGCTTTAATATACTGTCAAAATGATCGAGTGGTCCAGATGGAGCAGCTGCATCGTCATCTTTGCTATAAAGATCAATTGACTTCTTACTGACTGACATTTCTTTAACAGGATCAGACACAAAAGATGAAGCCATGGACCTAGTTATTCTACGAGCATGCTGATCTCCTATCCTCATATCTCCAATTTTTGAATAATTGTCAGGGATCCTTTGCCTTGATCCGCAGCACTGAGTATTATCACGGGAGGGAAACACTGATGAATCTTCACCAACTTCAGAGCATACCGTGTCAGGATCTACTTGATCATCTTAGTGGCGACCAACAGTTCCTGCTACATCTATGTTCTGTGGATAAATAGGATTATTAGGAATGCAAATTTCACTCACAAGGCTACTGCGCTGGTTTACATGGGTGCTACTGAAAGGAGGCACGAAATAGATAGTGCTGTTGTTTGTCGAAGGAGTGATGGCCCTTGGTAGAGGTAATAGCATCCCTTGAATGAACTCCTCCCTGCTCAAAGCTGCATATAAACATCCATTATGAGACAAAACTACGAACTTGAGAACTAAATTAATGTTGCTAATCAAAGTGAGGGGCTGAATCGATCCTTCACACTCTCTGAAACTATCTTCCTCCGTCCATTTTGCATGAAAATACCCAGCAGATTAATTTACCCTCAATTCTTCATGATTTTTGGGAGCATTTTCCATCTCTTCCAATTGTTGTTCTCACCGTGTGACTTCAATAAGTGAATGAGATTTATTTTTTTAATAACTTCACAGGTACATCTCATTATCTCCCAATTAATTAATTAACGTACACTCAACCCAATTAATTAAGGGTAGCTATTTGCTTTCCGCTGCATCAAGACCCACAAAAAAATTCATTCATATCCCAAGGGGCTACTTCAGAAGTGCAGATGCAATGAAGTTGGACCAGCCAGAGTAGAGGAAAGGAAGGAGATCAGAGAAGATGAAGTTGGAGTACAGCATACCTGTGAATCAAGAGTTCTTTTTTTTGTTATTGAGCATTTGCACTGTGATTAGTAACCTGAGTGGCTATTTTCCAAGCTGTGGATGCGCAGGAGGTTTTACTTTACCCTTCACCTGTGTCTTGCTATTCTTGCTCGTTTTGTTCTGAGACATGAGAAAACTGATCGAGGTGTGTCACCTCACCAGAACAATCGTCACCTTGCAGAGATCAATAACTAAGATAGACTTATGAAAATTAGAAAAGAAGATATCAGCAACTATGAGATCAAGATGGCATTGTTATTAAGGACAATATTTTGCATATCTTTTCTGTTTAAAATCAACTTGAGAAGAAGATGCTGATGAGGGGGAGACTTCATCATTAATCAACTTATGGCATCTTTATTTATACAAAAAATTGATCAATAATTTATACTTGCTGCTATAATAATCTCGAACCTACAATCATCTGCTATACTAGGATGAGATATCTGAAGGTGCTTAAGAACCGTTGTTATTAACTTTGTTTGCTTAGAAAATGAATGAGCTCAATCTATTACTCACAGCATATCACATGTTGATGCTACTACTAAGCCAGATGGAGCCACTGTCTTATTTTGATTTAGACTGTGTACATTTTTTTTTATTGCTCGACGGCTCACACCTTCAGCAGTAAAATATGTAAGCTATTGCCAGTTCAAACATATTGTAACATGCTTTCTTGAATAATTAATCAGGTTACAATATGCTAATTAATGTGGTATACTTAATTGTAAGAATACCTTGCGCACATTAAAAAAAATGATGACCAGGGCCGAAGCCAAAAATTATAATAAAAATAAGAACTACCTTACTCCAGTGGCAAAAGCTGTGGCAGAATTTAGGAAAGGCGATGAACAGATTTTATTTCTTTCCTGAGGACACAAACCTTCAAAATCTAACCATGTCATTAGCATAACATATATGGAGAGAGAACAAGGTCTCTCCACTAGAAAATGCTGACCACACAACTCAATTTTCATTAGCATAGCAGCGTATGTAATTGGCTTATTCAGGCAAAGAAGTAAAAAAAAAAAAAGAAGGAAAAATTTTGTTCGTAATTTCACAGACAAAAAAGACAATCGTAGCTTCAGTGCTCTGCTCAATTCCCTTGCATTTAAAAAAAACAATGGCTTCAGTATCTACTTGGACAATGAATCAAAACTGCATACAGCCATCTCCTTGGCCCAACTACTACATGCTAATAGAAACAAAATAGGAGGATAATAATTCCTCAAGAAAGGGTTCCGGCGATCGATCAAAATAATAATTCCTCAAGAAAGGGTTCCGGCGATCGATCAAAATCCTGGTGAAAAGCTCCGGCGTTAGATCCAATCGAAATCCAAAAGCTCCGGCCGCCTAGAAATCCAAAAGCTCCGGCCGCCCTACAAAAGAGGACGGGTAGAATCAAAATCCCAGCGAAAATTACGGAATAAAAAGATCATACCTCGCCTAATGGCCGCCTTCTTCTCCGTCGACATAGTTTTCTTCTTCTGCTCGGTCGCCATCGTCACGATACTCATTCGTCTTGGTCTCCTTGACCACAGGCGTCAAGGGTTTGCGGCCGTCGAGAAGAAGTCGAGGGAATCGTTCCTTGGGCGGCATTTGAACGCTCACGGGCTTCTTGGACTCCTCCTTCTCCTTCTTAAGAGAAGGAGGAGGGGGACCAAGAATGAGAGGTGGCAACGGGGTGTTGGGTTGGCCGGGGGTGGCGTCGACATCTTGAAGTGGAAGTGGGTTGGTAGTCTGCTACAGGGTGGTGCTATTTATAGTGGTGGGGGAGATTGAACACGCTAACGATCCACAGGTATAATTTTGATTTTAATAAATCTTAAACACGATCACTATAATTAAATAGTATTATTCTGCATATAATATAATTCTTTTTAATTAAGCATGTCTAATATTATAATATTACAGTAGCATCTATAAAAGATGATTAATTTTAAAATTCTAAAAATTAAGATTTTTTGTATTATTTTTAATATTTTAGAAAATTAATTTTATTCTTAAATAATTCTTAACGTTTTATCACACTATAATAAAATTGTAATAAAAATTCCTTAAATTGTAGGATGTCATTTCTTTTGTAGAAACAGTGTCTAGATTGCCCAGCATTTGAACTTCTGAGCATTTTGTGAAGATTCCAGCCCTGCAATTTTTTTATGAAATAAGAAACAGTTTCATTACAGTTTTTAATGATTTTTATTAATAAAAAAATTCACTAGTCGTTCGCTCGATGTCACCGCTCGCAGTTTCGGCCGGTCACCCGGCCCGCTCCACCGATGGCTCGTCCCCTCCATCTTCTCCGACTGCGACGACGTCGAAAGAAGATGCTGTGAGCGGCTTCGGCCACATCGAGCACGTACGAGAGAAGCAGGAAGGTATTTGGTCCGTAGGAACAGCCGAGGTCGACGAAGATGAACTTCTTAGGGAGTAACATCCTGCACATCTCTCCTACTGCCTTGTTCAATACGTGCTTTGTTAATCTCCTGGTGAAGAATACCTTAAATTTCTCTCCATCCCCTCCAGCCATGCGGAGTACTTCCTCTTAATTCCGTCGCCATCCCTCTCTTTGTTCTTCTTTTTCAAAACTCCAGTGCTGCATTCCCTTTGTATGTTTGTGCTACAAAGCATGGTGGGGAACGGAGATGGATATTTAAAGGCAGAGGCCCAGAGAAGAGCGCGTGGAGGAGAACAAATAAAGTTTTATATTTTATATATATATACAAAAATCTTAATTCTTATAATTCATTTATTTTCTAACTGTGACAATTAAATATAAATATAGGTTATACAAATACAAGTGTTATTTTTTGAATTCAAAAATTACACTGTGCCATATTAATTTATATTAATTTTTAAGTTAGTTATCTAAGAATGAGATACCTATTAAAAATTTTCAGCAACTTATTGTAATTTCATTTATTTAGTAATTAAATTAGAAATTTAGTTTGATCATGACTAAAAAACTTATTTTCGGAAAACATATCTTCTTCTGTCATGGTATTAAAGTCTTTATATATATAATTTAATTACTTTCTTATAATAATAAAAAGTTAAAATAGAAATAATATTTAATCTGCTGCAGTAAAACTCAACTCGTGTTTCCTGATGAATACAATAATCGTCAAAATTTGATATATTACATCAAGATGGGTACGAATCAGGCCAATTCTTAATGAGTACTATTAACTTACATCAAATTCTAACAATATCATTATCTATACATATCGTCTGTATTTGTTTTCCAATGAATAATTTAGCTTCATTTTGGCCACTTAGATTTATATAAATATATATAATAAAATGAAAAATCAAGCGGCGTCTAAGAACGATACACATGAGAAAAAATAATCATCATAGATTATTAGTACTTTTAACAAGAGTACCAAACTAATATTTCACAATATTAGCACTTTTAATATATGGAAGAAGGAACACTGTTGCTTAAATAATCTTAAATTATTTAAGTTATCATTGCTTAAATAATTCTAAATTTCTCTTATTTTAAATATAATACATAAACTGTATAATCATTATAAGTTATCATTTCTCTATCATTCATTTAGTTATTCTATTAACCGTATTAATTATAATTTTTTGTAGACTTGTTATAACTACATTCATTCAATAAATAATCTAATGTTTCTACTACAACTAAACACACTTGATATCATTAGTAGCTTTGTGTAAATATTATCAACCGTGTTCTTTCTTATTAGTACCTTATTGATTAAAGATAGTGTTATAATATCTTTCCACTCATCATCACTTTCTACTACAATAAATGATGCAAGCTGAGCCGCATATCGATCTTGCAATTCCATACAACAAGCAGACAACATCTTTCGATTGAGCTACAAAGTAAACAATGAGGTATTTTTAACATTTGAAGTCAATCACAGCATCCCATCAGATGGATAGAAAACCAAGAAAACAACTTGTGGTTTGGCAGAGAATGGTTTGAATCTTCTAGCATCGATCCTCCCATCATTGATTGGCAGAATGGTTTGAATCTTCCAGCATCGATCCTCCCATCATTGATTGGCAGAATGGTTTGAATCTTCCAGCATCGATCCTCCCATCATTAATTGGCAGAATGGTTTGAATCTTCCAGCATCGATCCTCCCATCATTACTTGGCAGAGAATAAGGTTTAGTCGATCCACGAGAGCCCCAACACCTTGGCCATGAAGCTGTAGCTATCAGCTGCTTCATCAATCTAACACAGGAAGATTCCAAGCACAGGCGTTAGGACATGAAAATGTTGGAAGAAGCAAAAGAATAGTTCAAAGTAGAGTACAGCAAACACACCATTTTTTTAGTAGGCCGGCCACCTCCATGTCCTGCCTTACGATCAATGCGGGCAATTATCGGGTTTGTTTGCGGACTATTCTGGACGCTTGTGCACAGGACATGCTGAAGAGTCTGTAAGCAATGAGTAATGATGCTCAGTTACTGGACGCTTGTGCACAGGACATGCTGAAGAGTCTGTAAGCAATGAGTAATGATGCTCAGTTACTGGACGCTTGTGCACAGGACATGCTGAAGAGTCTGTAAGCAATGAGTAATGATGCTCAGTTACTGGACGCTTGTGCACAGGACATGCTGAAGAGTCTGTAAGCAATGAGTAATGATGCTCAGTTACTGGACGCTTGTGCACAGGACATGCTGAAGAGTCTGTAAGCAATGAGTAATGATGCTCAGTTACTGGACGCTTGTGCACAGGACATGCTGAAGAGTCTGTAAGCAATGAGTAATGATGCTCAGTTACTGGACGCTTGTGCACAGGACATGCTGAAGAGTCTGTAAGCAATGAGTAATGATGCTCAGTTATACCACACTCGTACTTTGGTCCATTAATGCATGTGCACTTAGTTCAATGTATTTCACAGGAAAAAGACAAACGTTGATATAATGATGACAAAATAATTTTTTAAGAAATATTCAAGTCATGAGGAGCTTCCATTTCTAATATCCCATGTAACAAACAACAAGGCTTTAAAAAAGTTCAAGACTCTTGGTGTTGGATGATCAGGACTTACCGCTAGTAATTTCAAAGTGTGTAAAGGCACGACACGATCATCGTGATCAGCTGTCAAAAGCATCGTTGATGGGTACTGACAAGATCTATCAGAACTTTCTTCCCAGGGTCTTTTTACACTGTGAAGTGGTGAGTGCCTGAGAACGAGCATGTACATATTTTGAAATATAGTAAAAGCAGAAATATGGGACTCCTGTAGAAGTTAGATATATCTATGTTCATACACGATGCACTCACTTCCATACAAAATCCAAAAAGGAAAAAAATTACGAATCTTCCTGTTTCAGCCACTTCCATTAAAAGCAGAATTTAAACACAAAGATAAAGATATGGATAGCTAACATAACGAGATATGGAACATGATGTGTGAGTTGTTGATCCTTATTCTTCTAACTTCACAAAAAAAAGGAACACAGATAACAGCAACTGAAGAAAAGATGACAAGTGCAGTTGGTTCTTAATCCTGTAACAGGATAGGAAAAAAGAACCCTCAAACCCTCGAGAAGGCATTTAACCTATAAATTATAAAATATATAATATATAAATATACAAATAATATATATTATAATATATAATAATATAATAAATAATAACCTTTTTTTTCCTAATTTAATAATAATTTTTTAGTTAAGGTAACTTCATAAGGGTTCACATAAATTTAGAAAAGATAAATTAAATAGTAGAACTCCACAGTCCAAGATTTAAGCTTCAAGAAAAAAAAAGCATGCAAGCATATTAAGTAACAACAATAACATGAAAGCAACAAAAATATGTAGTTCTCTGAATCCAATCAGATTTGGATTGAACCGGCGATTGCTCCACGTATTTACGACGCTTCCTAATTTTTTCTGAATAATAAGAAGACGCTTCCTAATTTTTTCTGAATAATAAGAAGACACGCTAGTGATTTATATATTTTATTCCACAGTATAATTTTTATTTTAATAAATCTTAAACACGATCACTATAATTAAATTCTTTTTAATTAAGCATATTTTAATATTATAATATTCTTAAATAATTCTTAACGTTTTATTACACTATAATTACTAATTTATCGTTTACTATCAAAATATATATTATATATTTGAAATATTATGAATCCTTTTTACACACAAAGTTATTAAACATTTAAAATAAAAAATACGAGTTTGTTAAATTTATTTAAAATCGAACCGATTGTATATAATGATATCTATCTGCACTTGATGATGATAAGTATTATCATTAAAAATTTAAATTATTTAATTTTGTTTGAAAAATAAAAAAAAGCTCCAAATCACATGATTTTTAATATTGTATTAATAAAATACCCTATACTTTTTGAGAGAATAATTTTTTTATTATTCTAAAACTTTTTACTTATTTTCTTTTAATTATCAGAGAATAATTTTTTATTATTCTAAAACTTTTTACTTATTTTCTTTTAATTATCATAAATGGGTGCAATTAAACATCTCCTTAATTTTTTTAATCTCATTAATATTTATCCTTATACTTCATTGAATTTGATTTTTTTTTTAAGATTAGAGGTAGATATTGATTGCAATTGAAGGAAAAAAAATTTTTAGAATATTATTTCGATTACTTTCTTATCACAAAGATCAGACATCTCAACTCTAATAGGACGATCCGAGGAGAACACCTCCTCAATTTGAAAGTTAATACAAGGCATTTGCAGGTATAGTTTCATCCTTTTCAAGCTCTTCGCTTTGGCCATGAAGAACCTGACAAGTTGCATCTCATGCTGTACTCTCAAAAGCAGATGCATTTGCACTTCCTTTAGGTGGTGAGACAAGCAATCCAACTTCTTCAATCTATCCAGCATGTGCTTCGGAAAAGCCTCAATGTCACTTTCATCTTGGGCTTGAATAACCTATAGAAACCAAAGTAAAAAAACATGAATAAGATATCCTCCTTTGTGTAACCGAAATCTACTTCGCAACAAGAGGAATTAATGTAAAATAAAAGAGAATGTGCAAGGTTAGATTAATCACCTGCAACTTAAGCACTGATAGAGAAGGACAAGCTTCTAGTAGCTTAACTAAGAAATTAATTTGCGATCCTTGTACAATATCCAAGTGAATGATCATTGACGTTAGCTTCTTAAATGAGAATCTAACTTTTCCTCCCAGCAATCCGCTGCTAAAATCTATGCTCATGTACAATCAAAATTAATACTAATACAAGGAATCTGGGACGATAAAGTTATTGAATATTATATATATATATATATATATATACACACACACACCTGAAGGGCAACACCGATAAGCTCCATAGCCCTTAAGTCATGGGCCTTAAGTAGAAATCCTTTCACCCCCGGTGGCGATAGCGGAGGAGATGGCTTGCCTACGTAGAAGTAAAACTCCTGGGGGTTTTGGGCGCCAGGATGCTCAATTCAAGCCATTCATGTACCTTATCCCATTTCTGAAACTCGAGGATCTCAAGCTTAGGGGCGTCCACGTAGACGCAGTAGATGCTCCCCTGAAGGATCAGCCGCAGTTCCTTGAGGCTCCTGGAGCAGATCCTCAGATGCCTGATATACCAGATACACCGGAGGAACAGCGTCTCGAGGACGATGCAATGGGCGAGAATGAGTTCGAGGGTGAACCTCGTGACGACGGAATGCTCGATGCGGAGAACCTTGAGATACTTGCAGCCGATAGCTATGTTACGGTACAGCATACGTGCGCCGAGGCCGACACCGACGTCTAGGCCGAGGCCGATGTCGGCTTGGAGGCTGAGGCCGAGGCCGAGGCTGACGTCGAAGTAGAGACCGGAAACGCAATTTAACCAGCAACCGATCAGCTGGAGGTGAGTCAGGGACTTGATGGAAAGGACGAATTCAGGGACCACGACCTCGAAGTCACAGCCAGGCCTCTCGAGGATGAGCTCCCGTACGCAGACGCCCCCGGCATCCTGGAGGAGCTTGATCTGGGTCTCCAAGCTGACGCTGGACCTGTAGACGATGTGGCAACGTTGGAGGAGAGCGCGGGGGAACGCCCCCAGCTGAAGGGGCGGATCCGTGTGGGGTAACTGCAAGTCGAGGAGACTACGGCGGGGAAGGAGGGAATAGAGGTGGCGCCAGTAGCGGGACACGGCAGAGACGGAGGCCCACTGCACGACGGTGAGGTGGGAGATGATGGAGAGGAGGACGTCGTCAGGTAAACCGCTGATTCGGTCGACCTCGAGCGGCCTCTCGAGGTGGTGGGAGCGAGAGACGGCGAAGGGGGAGGCCCGGCGAAGGGGGAGGCCCGCTGCAGGACAGGGAATCGGGAGGTGATGAAAAGGAGGAGGTCGTCGGGTAAAGCGCTGGTTCGGTCGACTTGGAGCGGCCGCTCAACGTCGTGCCACGACGGCCACCACCATGGCCGAGACTCAAAGTTCATCCTTAGCTTTAATTTAGGTTGCTGAAGGAAGGCGATGTATAGGTATATATATTTATATATGTACATATATATAATAACATTTATAGAAAAAGAAAGAGTACGATAATAAATATAAAACTAACTTGATTAAGATAAAGTGTGTATGTAATCAGCATTCGGCAAGCAAAAGCTGATATATATATATATATAATTTAAATTATTCGGGAAAAATTCATGCTTGTTGATAATTATATTCATGACATTATCAGAAAATATTAGTGATATTGTTATCATTTTTATATTAGTATTAGTAATATTTGAATGTCCTCCTCTCCTAAATCAACTCTTATGATATCAATAGCTAATCAATAGAATAATGTTGCAATCCGAATCAATATAAAAAAAAAAGTAGTGAGGTTTGGGGAGATTTTGACTTGGTTGATAATGTTAAACAGCTAAATGTAAAAAATATAAAAAATTATTTTCTGCTAATTTAAAATTAGTCAAGACATCTAAAAGTCATGATAATAAAATTTTATCTGCTCAATAAATTTTAAATATAAATTTGGCTAATTTAACCGCATTTAGATATAACTGCTTTTCGAAATGAATTAATAAAATTTATAATTAAAAATAAATTACCTTAAGTTCTAATTTTATTAGTTTAATTCAATTTGCATTTTCTCATTGTTATAAATATATTAGTAGGCGTACGGTTGGAACTAATATAATAAAATTATTTTACTGAGTATAAAAGTAATATTCTAATGAATTTAAAAATAATATTTTAAATTATTCATTAACTTAAAATATTTGAATTAATCAACAGTACATGTGCATTAGTGATTATTGGATAGATAATAAATTTTATTTACCCAAGAGAATTACATGTGCATTAGTGATTATTGGATAGATAATAAATTTTATTTACCCAAGAGAATTACACGTGCATTATTGGATAGATAATAAATTTTATTTACTCAAGAGAATTATTAGTTTTAAAGTATTTGAGCATCCACATAGTTTACATGCTATTTATAAAATTATTAATGGATGTGTTGATGAATATAATATAGAAAATAAAAAATTTTCTATTAGTTTTAATAATGCTAGTAATAATGATGCTAAAGTTAATTTATTAGCTCAATCTTTATCTCATATTTCTAATAGATTATTTTTTCATATTAGATATGAATGTTATATTCTTAATTTATGTGTTAAAATATTTGATAATCACATAAGTAAAATTAGAAATATTATTAAATATATCAAAAAGTTCTAGTCCTAGATTATTATCGTAAACTATTTAAAAAATTAAAATTAGATGTTACTATTGGATGAAATTTGACTTATGATATGTTGCAATGTGGTCTGCCTTACAAGGATATTTTTTCTATCTATTATAATGAAAAAATATCAGAAAATATTATTAATGATGGAGATTAGAATTTTATTTTGTTTATATATCAAATTTTAAAATTATTTAGAGATACTTCGAATTGTTTCTCGGGTATTTATTATCCAACTATTAATCAATTTCTTATACAAATAGTTAATATTAGTTCCTTTTTTTATAGTTGTAGAAATAATTAATTGAATGTATTTGGATTTAATATTATTAATTTTAAAAAATATTAAGGTACTATTGCTCCTATTTATTATTTTAGTGTAATTTTAGATCATCTGAATAGATGTAACAAAATCATGAAAGCACGGGCTTCTCCTTGCTAAAACCTTCCTTCGCTTTCTTCTCCAAAGAAGTAGAAGGACGAAGAACAATAGGAGATGATGTGGTGGGAGAGGGGAATCGAATCTAAAACAAGACGAGGAATAGCTTGCTTCTCCTCGCTAGAACCTTCCTTCACTTTTTTCTCTAAAGAAGTAGAATGAGGAAGAATAATAGGAGATGAATAGCTTTCTTGGGCGAAGGCATGTGGACTGCGTCGTGCTTCACCTCACTGGAAACCCTTACTTCGCTTTCTTCTCCAAAGAATTAGAAGGACGAAGAACAATAGGAGATGATGTGGTCGGAGGGGGGATCTAATCCAGAACAAAACACGAAAAAGCTTTCTTTCTTAGTTGAAGGTATGTGGACTCCGTCGGGCCTCACCCGAACCTTCATTCTCAAAAAAAATAAGGGGTTGTTGGTGGGCGAGGTGGTGTCTCCATTTTGAAGTGGAGTAACTATTTATCGTAGGGAAAGGTTGGGCGAGCCAACTTTTCTTTATCATTTTTTTATCCCAAATATAATTTCTAACATTTACCTTCTACGTTAACAATAGTACAGCTTTTAGTTGATTTTTTGTTTGGCTTCATATTTTATATCTCTCTTCTATAATAAATTATAAATACTTGAGACTTTCTAAAAAAATGCACACAATCACTAGAGCCAAAATACTGTACACCTTGAACTCGAATTCAATGTCCTAGATTCATTTTTATTATGATTTTAATTTTTTGCTTCAGCACTCATCAATTAGTAAGACAATGTTCGTTCAAGCTTTAGGCATGTCAGGAATGGAGGACCTTAAACTAGTTTGAAATGAAGAATTTAAATTATAAATCAATCAGTCTCTTCATACAAAATATGACCTACGGATCAAGGAGATATTCTCCTAGAGATAAAAAATCGTGACACATATTTCACTCTTATGAAATGCAATACGTCATGATCTTGACTTCCTTGTAACACTTCATATTAGCCTACCAAAGTTCAGTTTGATTGACAAGCACATTAGGATTCCTATCAGTAGAGATTGCATATAGAAATGAGTCACAAAGTAGAAATAATGGCTACTTTAAAGAGCATTCACTATCGGGAAATAGCCTAACCTTCACTATAAAGTTAAAACAACAAACCGGTCTAAATCTGCATCTGCAATCCCCTAAAATACTGGGACAAACTCAACCAGCCTCTAAAGAATCGAACCAATGCAATTGCCACTCCTAATATTCGACAAAGGGTCCTTGCTGCTCGACGATCAAGGTCTCCCATGACGGCCAAATATACTCTTCAACAATTTCCACGATCAGAGCGAGGACTAAAATGTCATGCGGCCAGCAAGCCGACTTTCAGATATCCTTCTGTCGATGGCTGCGTCGATGGAGTTCATCTGCTTTAACATGTAAAAGAAGAGGATTAATCAGACAGGATACCGATAGTAGCAGTTTTCCAGAATATCATCATCATTCCTCATGTTTAATCTAACTACACTGGAGGTAGCAAACTTGCTTCTGAATAAAAGCTGACCTGTACCGACTCGGGTCGCACACTGGTCAAAAACAGATAACAAGAAATGCTACAAATTGAGAAAAACCTGCCGGCATATGTTCTTGTTCCACCCACGCCCCCATGCTCAGTGAGAAGCAATCGGGATAATGAATACATCATAAAGTAAATTAAAATCTAAATCAGAACACAGTACATACACATTTTTCGCATGGGCGTGGTGCTAGGTTGAGAACCCTCGAGTCATTTGCAGCACAAGCTTGTCAGATATGTAAAACTAACTAGCATCAAGAATCATGTAAATACGTACTAGAAAACTTTGGACGCCCAAAAGAATGGGCAGGATAGAGAGAAAGTTGAAGATGGGAATGACGAGATGGCTGAGGTACCATTCCTCCCCATCAACAAGAACATTGAAGGAGAGATTAAATAAGAAGGCCTAGTTGAACACCAAGGACGTAGAAAGCTTTCTTGATAGATAGAAGATGAATAAATCAGATAATCGGTATATTAAGATATGGCACAAAGAATCTCTTTAAAAAGGTTTGTAATACCTACCTTCTGTGTCCGCAACCAAATTGCAAATCCATTTTACATTCATTAGAATGAATAAGAAAAGGCAGGAGCAACTTACCTGGCTAGTTTCATCATGCACCTGATACTTTGTTAGAGACATTCTTCTTTCTTCCTGCACAACAATTCCATATCAAGTTACCACAAAAAAGGACAAAATTATGAGGAGTTTTAATTTCAAATTAAAAGTTCAACAATAAATTACAAGTGCTGGAGCTAGAAACTTACCATTGACATTGCTTCATCATCCCAGACCAAATAGACCTCATTTACAGTAGGATGGGAAGGAGGAGGTTTGTTGGCTATTGCAGGTGGAGGCCCAATTGAGGGGTTCTCGGTGTTTGGCCCAGAAGCATACACGTGAGTTTGTGTATGCAGAACCACCTAAAAAATAAGAGACGGTGTTACTAAGTTGAAGATGCACTTTAACTTGTTATACTTGTAAAGAATGTTTTGGAGCATATAGCCCGCCACATGCTGGAATATGCCTATATCTACTGGCATGGAACAAAATATAAAGGAGATATGATACGAGGAGATGGTGTTTCAACCACTATATGTTTCAATTCATACGAAATGAAATATGAAATAAATGCGACAACCACAAAATGGATTACAAATTTGCAGCAATATATTGTCGAAAAAGAAAGAACCAACCATAACAATCAAAAAGATACTGCTACAAATTTGATCATGATTTGATACCAAATCATAACAAATTTATAGCAACATACAAAGTTTACACATTAGAGTAATTAGGTTTTAGGAGGTTGGGGGTTCAATCTCACCAAGTTCCAAAAACTATAACAACCAAAAACCAGTATCAGAATTGGCGGCTAACTTTGTGCAGTAAGGAGTTGACAATAAGAATTGGTTAACTCGAGGACTAGTTCTATTAAACAATGATAAGCAAAAGATAACAATAGCTGAAGCAAACAACAACATGAGTCTAAATCCTCACTCCTGACGATCAATCACTCTACAGTTTAGCTAGAGACCGAACAAAGGTCGAAAAAGCATGAAGGAAAAGCATCAGCAGAAGCCTGCAACTGTGCCATATTTAGCAATGAACTTCTTCTGATTGCAATTGAGCATTTCATTCAAACTACAATGTATATCATTTTGTTTCAAAAGCTTTTGTCGGTACTCCAGGCTCTTTTTCATCCCGTGCCGAAAAAACTCTGGATAATCAACTATCTCACTGATTCCCCTCTCCATTACTTCAACCAGGAATCTGATTTTTGGTTCAAGGGACTTGCTCACACTCTTGATCAGAACAGGGGGATATCCAGCAACCAAAGATGAAATTTGTTTATTGTTGAATCCACATATCCTCAAGTATGCTAAATTGGGTTTAAGGGCCCTATCAACATCCCTACAAAAAACCTCAGGGAAATTGATAACCACCCTTTGCAAATCCAATTCAACCAAGCCGATTGACTTTAGGAATTCTGTGGTTGGTCGAAGCCGTTTATCAACACTGTAGCCCACTAAGAATGGATTTTTCACCAGAGTTTTGCCAATCAACCCGTCCTTATTGAGGCCAATACTTGCAAGAAAATCAATAATTTGAGTCAATTTTGTTTCAATGCTGTAGCTTATGAGCCTTGGATTCAACAAGATCATCTTCCCCAGCTGTCTCTCCGATACTCCTAATGCTTCGAAGAAAGCCAGCAATGGGCAGAGCTTTTCCTCGACGCTGTGAGAGAGAATGTGCGGAAATTTGGTGATGGCGGAGGCTACTTCACCAGGCTTTGATCCCAAAGTCGCAAGGCATTGGACAGTAGGAACAAGCTTCTGATTCAAGCCCAAAGCGAGGATCTTGGGGCACTTGGCAACAACATAAGGAAGCTTCCTCTTCTGAATACCAATGCTTTCCAGGTAATCCCAGCTCTCACTGACTCTCTCCCTTTCTATGCTCTCCAGCCGATTGCATCTCCTCAACATTCTGTTTACCGTCTCATCATCAAACCCTTTCTCCTTGAAGAACTCAACTATCTTCAGCTTCCCCTCTGAGCTCCTATCCATCTTTTCCACAGACTGGAAAAATGATACAAAACTCAGTGCTAGAAATGCAGTAACAAGCAATCAGAAAGAAATCAACAAAACAAGCCGCCAAAGTTTCATCCTCTCTTCTGTCTTAATTAGCACAGAATGGGGCAAGACATAATATGGATCTCAGTTGCGATGAAGAAAAAACCTTTCCCCAAAAAAAAAAAAAAATTCTAGAGGACAACAAATTGCTGACCTTGTTCCTCCAGTGCAATCGAAGCCTTTGCAAGAACGAAGCTTTCGCAGATTCAGGAGGACGGGGAACTCCTATCTTATCCCTAACAGACCTTATCACCAAAAAAATGGCGACTGGAGACGACGACGAAGAAGCCTTATAAAACACAACCCCTCGCGGCACAAAGCGCATCCCCCTCTCCTCTCACCAACCGTTTCCACCCTCTGTTTAATTTTCCCCTTCAGAGCAAGTGGGCCCCACTTTAACCTCCATTCTTCTTGCAGGTAAGAAGTCGGGTAACGAGAGCGTGTGTATGCAAGAGGAGGCGTTTCTCTTGTTTCCTTCGACCCAAAGCCCTAAATCCATCCTCTTCATAAACCCTCACGAGTCCGCGGCCTTCTCTTTTCGTTTCTTCTTCCTCTTCGGTTTCCTGATCGCAAGCAGCCATGCAAGCTACGCTATCCAAGCTTTTGCTTTCCAAACTCTCGAAGCAGCTGCGCCATCCACCTCAACCTTCGATCTTGGGCCGATGCGTGCAGGTGGCCGACTTAAGTACGAGCAGCAACCCTGGCGGACCGATGAGGGGCGGGAGCAGCAGGGACGACGGCTCCGAGGAACCCTTCCTAGGAAGCCTCAACTTCGGGGACGACGGCCGCGAAGAGAAGCGGAGGGCGCGCCAGGAAGCCCCTTCGGATCGATTCTACGCTAGGCCGACGTTGCTCTGTAGACAGCAAAGTCGAAAGGATCCGCCTTTGCGAGGGGAGGAAGGCGTCGATGGCGGTTCAGGTGATCTTTTCCCGGACTTTGGCACGAGGGATAACGAGCTGGATGGGAGTTCCCGTGGCAGACCTACGAATCGAGGCCCTCGAATGGAGGATTTTGGTCGGTCTCGGCAATCGTCGTTCAAGGATTCTGACCGAGACTATCTGCATAGCTTTGGGACTTCACAACACGGATCACCGTCACGGTCCACCGGTGGAGGCAGGGGAAAGGAACATGAAAATGGATCGCCTGATAGAGATAAAGGTTCGGAGAATGTAGGTGATGGACCGAGAGAAAGTGGTAGAATTGGGGACTCTCTGGCACAGAAGTTTAATTTTGGAGAAGTTGGGGTAGAGGAAAGAAATAGAAAACCTCTAACTCCAGCAGAATCTGGTGTGGAGGAGGGACCGCCAGAAAATGCTGATTTAATTTTCAGGAAGATGAAGGAGACTGGGCTGATACCGAATGCTGTTTCCATGCTTGACGGACTCTGCAAAGATGGGCTGGTTCAAGAAGCCATGAAGCTGTTTGGGTTAATGCGTGAGAAGGGAACAATACCCGAGGTTGTAATTTACACCGCTGTTGTGGAAGGTTTCTGCAAGGCAGCAAAATTTGATGATGCAAAGAGGATCTTCAGGAAAATGCAAAAAAATGGAATAACACCCAATGCATATAGCTACAAGGTTCTCATTGAGGGCCTATGCAGAGGGAAGAAACTAGATGATTCAGTTGATTTCTGCAAGGAGATGTTGGATGCTGGGCATTCACCAACTGCAGCTACTTTCATCGGTTTGGTTGATGAGATCATTAAAGAGAAGGGACCCGAGGAAGCTGATAGTGTTGTGAGAACCTTGCTTGATAGAGGTTTTCTTCTTGATGAGAAAGCCGTTAGGGAGCATTTAAACAAGAAAGGACCATTCAAACCAGTGGTTTGGGATGTGATCTTGGGAAAGAAGGACTCACGAGGACCTTTTTAATCTCTTTCTCGGGTTATTGGTACTCAACAGACTTCTTACGTGGTTGCTGTTGATTTGAGCATCTCCAATTGTTCCCTAGTACTGGTAAAGTAGTACCTTTCCCTAATTATTATTTTTGGTTACATGAGAGTTGTCACTGAATATTGGTAAACCGATCCATCCATTTCATAATTCTTAATATTTTGGGTACTAGTAAACTGATGCATCTTTTATTAGCTCTTTGCTAAAAGGAGGTACTTATATTTTTCCTGGAATTATTAAATAATTCGGCAATTATAGGCATCATGGTGGCAATAAAGGAAACTTTTGGTTATTGTATCTGATAATTTCTTTTCCTCAGTGATGCGATGTGACCATCAAACATCGCTTAAATGCAACCCAAATCACATTGTCCTGGTGCGTTGAGTTTGCAATGGGGCATCTCACCGTCATAATTGTAGAACCTGAACCTCCCAAATGAACTACCTCTAAGTTGTGATTATCAAGGATATATATGTGCGTGTGTGTGTGTTTGAGGGTATAGTATACTCTCTTTTTTTCTTACACATCTCTGATTTACATTTTAGATATTGTTTTGTGACTTTTAACTGATTCTTAATCACTTCATCTCTTCTTTCCTCTTTTTATGTATAACCATAAAAGAAATACATGCCGTCAGCACACGTTTCAAATTTTACAGTGTCTCAGTTCGACCACAAACTATGCTGCCTTCTCTGCTAGACTTTTGATAGGGCATACCATATCTTTGATGACGAGGTGAAGAAACCATGAACGTTCTTCAGAATTAAGCATATGTAATAGAGATTTTTATATTGTGACAGAGTATGTTGCAAAATAATTCATATAACCATTATATTTTTACATGTGGTCGATCCAATCAAAGTAATTAGGTAAGCGGTTTGTTCTGGTGATCTATGTGGAACATTTCACAAGGTTCCTCAAAACTCTATAATGTCTTATCCAACAGTCAGCTGCTTATAGTAACCCTTGGCACTCTTACTTCAGATGTAGATGTTAAAATGGCTCCTTTCACTGTTGAATTATTCCTGATGATCATAACACTTTGGGTGCCACTGACAGTAGGATCCAGGATTTCATCCTGCAAAACTGCACACCTGGAAATATTCGCAATATTGTAAATTTGACTCAAAAACTGCAAAACCAGCTAAATAATTCATCTTCCTGATATCTTTCATTTCATCTTTTTGATGAACTACTAGGCTTTGCTAAATCTATTAATGTGAATGAGAAATGACTTCTTTGTGATTTCTTATGAGTTGGTATGTTCTCAGATCTCTTCGAATGGACTTTACAGGACGAGAGGAGTAAAATGCCTTGGGAAATATGTACCCATGCCCAAAGAAGACATCCTCACATGCCACTACAGCCCTTATCAAACCTTGCCCTCTCCCATGAGATCAGCCAGCACAAGCTGGAGCCTCTCCTTTGCACCTTCCAATTTCCATTGATGGGCCAGTATCTTTTGGTCCCATGCAAGTCTGCTTCCTGTAAGTTCCTTCTTGTCCACTTCGGTTTTAATTTCAGTGCAGCATGTTGAGTAAAAGCCATTAGTTTCAATCTCTTGTTGGGGATTACTGGAGATTGGTGGAAAATATTTATTGTTCCTCAGTGGTGCTGAATCTTGAGTTTATCTTTGCGATGTGTGCATTTCATCTGACAATACTGTGATTTAGTGCATAATTATCTTTTCCATTCAATTGAGTGCTGAATGTAAATGAGTCATAATTTGCTTTTGGTTAGTTGTTTTCCCTTCTGTTCATAAATAATCTTTGTCTGGATATGAGAAATGGGTATGGTGAGCCATGTTGAGCACAGCATGGTTGAATGGAAAGATCCATTCCACATAGGCCAAGCTCATATCTCAGATGAGCCCACTTTTATACTTTTATTAATATCATTAAAAATGCTTTAAATAAAAACTGGAAAAAGTTGCACTTTTAGAGAAGTGATGTTTTAATATGATGGATCTCTATGAAGATTTTATAATAATTACATTACATATCGATCATACAATAAAAAAGATGTGTCGGCCAAGACTTTAAGTTGCATCGTTATTTTATAGTGGCTAAGTTGTCTAACTACATTTTTGATTCTTAAAAAAATTCTTTAGATATATTTTCTTATACACTTGTTGTATTGATTGAAAGAACAAAGTAAAGCATGATCTTTTAATATCTCATAGAATAAAAGAGACACAGATTTGGTACCTCTTTAAAAAAAGGAGAAAAGTGTCATCAGATAATTTTAAAAAATCCTAAAGTAAAGATTTTTTTTTAAAAGGGCAAAACGCTCACTCAATTAGATATTATAATAATGTAACGTGGAAATCTGAATGGAAAAGAGAAATGGGTGAAGGCAAAGTTTTCCTTCATCCTTTTTCAATTATTATTTTTCCAAACATGAAATTGGGGGATCCTCTTTCTCCCTTTATTCTCTCCGGATCATCTTCCATCAGGAATGCTTAATGCAACTCAGCATGCAAAAGAGGGAGCTGTCTCTCTACTATTAGCCCTGGGTAGTTTTTTTTTCTCCTCCAAGGAAGTGAAGGTTGTGATGGGTAAACCAATACCACACTTCATTGTATTAAAATATATAGGTACTGATCTTATATATAATAATAAAAAGTTATGTGTACATCGATCTATATACAATAATAAATAATAAGAAAAAGTGATGAGGAATGTGGCTAACTCTCTCCTCCCATATCTTGATGGGCTCATCCCAAGCATAGAGAAAATAAAATACTCTCTTTCACATGCGATACATGGATAAAATGATACAAATCAATACTAATAATTATAACAAATTAGTCATATAGAATCAAAGTGGACTGGACACACAATTTTAAAATTTTTCATTGAGGATCCATGTAATTGACCTCAAAAGTAATAAATACAAAGCAGCCGCTGATGCACACAAAGAGCAACAACAAAGAAGCAAAGCCATTCATCAGCTTCTGAGCCCTTGCCGTCTTCAGTTTTCTTCCGGCCAAACATGGAGGATGGACTGGAGAAGGCAAGAGGCTTCAGAGATGAGGACTACATCAACAAGAGGGTGGTGTTCCTGAGGAGCTACCCACTTCAGTGGGGAAAGGAGGAGGAGGAAGCGGAAGAAAGGGAGGATAACTACAGCAAGAAAGAGGCAGTTCTGCTGTGTCTCAAGAGCAGGCTCACTGCTGTCTTCCATTGGAGTGGGGAGCAGGTGATGGCCCTGAAGACGTTGAAGAACAAGGTTGGGTTCTACACTGCGGCTTGCTACCATTTTGGGTTTAGGTCTTCCACTAAGTTGCTTGCAGTTTAATTAGCGTTTAGTGTTGCATCAAGTACCATCCTCTCTTTGTAGCTTCCTTATGATCATGGATCTGATTTAAAGGTTGGGTGAGTTCAGACTTGCTTCTGCTACTTTGACATCGAAGACGAGCCGAGTAGTTCTCTCCAGGATTTTGTTTCTTGCTTGATATATAAATATATTGTAGGTTTTAGTTAGATGTTTTTGTTGGTTCTTCCCGCGTTGGCATACTAGTTAATCTGCAGGTTTATTTATCTGTTCTTGTGCTGAGCTATTGATTCAGAAAAAAGAAGACTAAGATTAACTGACAGAACAGTCCGGGATCAAAACACTGCTGTTAATAGCAACACTAATGGTTTTGTTATTTATCAAAAAGAAAAAAAAACTAATACACCCACAGGTTCACTTTATTCGATGCTACAGAATTAAGTATTTAATCCAATCCCAGGAGGTTGGAGAAAAATTAGCATCAAGATGGACAGTTTTGTAGTAAATGTGAGAACAAGTGACGTTAGGATATCTAACTCCCCTCGTGCTGTAAAAGCAAGATAAGAATTAATAGTGCCTCAAGATGCTCAGGTGTTGATGGTGGCAAAAGTAGGGTTTTTCCTCTTTGCTCTCTGCCGCCTGCATCATCAATCTCTCTTGTACTTCACCAATCTCTTGCTAACAGATATAATGGTATATACAAATAGACAAAAAGCAGCAACCATAACTGTGACGAAATTAAAAAAAAATTGTTGAGGAGGCAGGAAAAAGAAAAAAATGAAAGAGTATTGCTTCCCAGATAATAACAGTAAAGAGAGAGTGTACCAGCAAAACATGCAGAAATAATGAAGGCAAAGGTATATCTCCGGAACCATGGAAGGTCTAGCTCAAGGGTACAGTAATGTCCATATTGCCGTGCTCCTTCATAAGCCTTCTGTGTGTTCATGGGTTGCAGATCAGGAAGCAAGAAATCAAGTGCCATAGCAGGATCTCCATCTATACCCCTCACTTCAACTTTGATTCTTTGAGGTACCGTGTCCCAGTATATTTGAATTGCACCGAAATTTGGCTGAGCTGTTTAAGATTCACCAAAAGACATTAGTTCTTAACCATTAGTTAATGTAAAAGTTGATTGTATAAAGGAAGAGAGAAGAGAAAAACAAACCAGAAAGTAGCATAGGCCAAAACTTAGCTTTCTATGATTTTTTTTTCTTTTGCAAATTAACTTACTGAGATTCATCAAACACAATTTCCATTTAAATTTGTAAATACTCTCCAATCTCAACTCTGATCCCTTTGTATCATTCTAGTTTGTAAGGAAAAGGTTGTTTAGCTGTTGCAAAAACAAAGCTTATGCAGCACTCTGTGCAACTAGAAAATATTTAGGCTTCTTTCAGTATATTTAATAAAAATATTTCGAAGATGATGGAGTTACACGACAAATCAAACATTTTCATTCCACCCTATGGGCCATGGAAGGGCAAATTGCTGACAAATATGGCATGAAGTAGAATCGAATCAAGTAATTAATATGAAAAATGATGCTTTGAATATTATCACTGGGACTGCCATACCATATATGCATGATCTGTGGCGGCATTTGTCAGAAAACACTCTCATGGTAGTAGGCGTCATCCAAGCTATCCCTCTCATAACAAAAGCAAACAGTGGAGGCACAAATATTTCAATAGCCTGAGTAATTCCACTTGAGGTTATATCATACAGTGGATATTGCCCTCCACAGTCGTACCGGTTAATCTCTCCAAAATGAACATCACCACTTAGGAAGAATATTCCACTTCTCTGCACGATTTAAAATATGTCCAATTATTATAATTTAGCTCTAACTTTTGCAAGAAATAAAGAGCTACGTAAATGCTGTCAACTAGCAAATTTAACAAATTTCTCTCGAACTTCTTCCGATCCAAATCATGTTTTGACTCTTGTCACTAGCAATCATGAAGAAACCTAGAGTACAAAGAAAAAGGAAGAGAAAAAATTTCTTAGGTCTTAAATGATTTGTTTTAATCTGGATTGAGAAATGTTATAGCAATTCTACATGCACCGGCTATGTTTTGCTATTATTTTATTTCTCAATGATCTTCCAAGTAGTTGGGCATGCGAAAAAAAGGATATCTTCAAAAGCTGAAGGCGACATACCTTGCTATCTTTTATCAATCTATACAACCGCTCTCTTTCCTTTGGAAACCGTCCCCAGGACTCTGTATAAAACAATGGGCCAGTAGTTGCAGAAAGATTAGATATCACCTGAACAAGGAAGGAAATAAGGGATTCGTAAACAAAATACAAACATAAAAAAGAAGTTTCTAAGACAATAACTTAATATCATATTAGAACAACCTCATAGACATATACCAAAAGTTGTAAATTTGTTAAACTTGTTTATAGATTCCTTTTTCTTTGTCAATCTTGTTATTAATCTTCTATAAGTGTATGATCAATTATTAGGATATGAAGAGAAGTTCTACGAAATGATTAATATAGTTAACCGTGACAAAAGTGTCATGATTTTCAGCAATATAAACAAAGATATTGCAGCAAGATCAACATCAAAGTTAAGAAATGAAAGCAATATGTTTGATGGATGATGAAAGTGAAACACAACACCCAGGACAATTAATTGATGGGAGAACGAACAAATCAGCAGCACCAAAGCATACAGTTATCATCAGTTTGTGGGTGTGTAGCCATCCTAATCTAGGCTTTTCAGTCATTGAAGCATATTTCTTCTTCAAAATAAAGAAGCTCCATTAAGTCTTATTTGTTCTAAAATTGATACAGGACTAGTACATGCTTGCATTTGAAAAACAAGTTTCTGTTTATGTAGCAGTTGATGACACAGTTTAGGTCTTTAAATAAATTTGCAGAAACACATGAAATTCCAGATTCATTTCTATGAATATGTATCCATGCTAAGATTTGTAGGTACTTGTGCAACCAAAGGTCACATTTATTCAAAAATGATGGAAACAGGATGTAGCTGTTGATGGCACAACGTTAGGCATAAATAGATATGCAGAAACACATAAAATTCCAGAATCCTTTATATGAACATTTATCCACGCTACAATTTGTAGGTGCTTGCGCAACCAAAGGTCACATTTATTCGGAAATGATAGAAACAGGATGGGGGTAAATATTGTATATCTATGCCTTTTAAGACATTCCTCTATTTGATATAATATGACGTTCTAGAGCATGGATATTTCTCACAAATTAATGCAGAGATTAGAACTGCAAAAGCTGGAATAAAATGGATATATTACTATGCGCCTAGTCTTATTTACTAACAATAATATATATATATACTGCTCTACATCTGGCCAGAAATTAATAGATTTTGCCAGCTCTCTATAAAATATATTCAATAAAATACTCATAATTGGGTTAAACTACAAGCACACGCAGTATATGGCACTGTGCTAACTATCAGCCAAGGTCAACATTCAAAATACTATTCTGTGGCTCGCTCAAATGTATTTCCTTAAATAAAATAAGTAAGCTCCACACGCAGCAACAATGAACAACCAAGGTTGATAAATTTTATAAAATAATTTAAAAATTCAAAAATCTACTGCCAACCTGAATCGAAGATGCAATGATTGTAATTTCTGTTCCAGGACCATTCAACTCTTTCTCTAGCCATTGCCACTGGGAATCCCCCAATATAGTTCCATCACTGAAAAGAGGGTCCCTGTGATATCTTGTATCCAAAAGAATGATCTGCAGAAAGGCAAATCTATGTGTAAATTTCACAATTTCTGTATTTTCATCTTTGCATCTTGTATCTGGCATGACAAGAAGATAAACCTAAACATGGATGCATGTATATGGAATTTCAAGGTGCAAGAATTCACAGATTACTAGTCAAAGAAAGGGAAAGGATAACAAGTTCCAGTCTGATTAAATCATCAGATAACTGTTGGCAAAAAGCCTGGAAGGACAACAACCTTTTGGCAAACCGGAAATAGTAACTAACATGCCTTTGCTAAGTTACCTCAAAAAAGGAAAACATACCTTTATCTGTTTCCCCTCTGGACCAAATAAATAGGATGTATAAACCCCAGCTTGCTGTCTCCTGCAAGAAGCTCAGCTATAAGTGCTGTCATATGAAGCGCTCTCGATAGAACCACCTAGAGTCATAAACTTACTGCAAGACATTATAAAGATTTGTGTTTATTTCTAACAGAAACTAATGGAATCAATCGTAAGCTTATTTTTCTATGGTAATTTAGACTCCTATACACAAGAGAACTTATGATTTCGACTATTAACATATACCACTATAGGGCATAAATATGTTTCATCTTGTAGTTTGTATGAAGCAACACGGTGAGAGTATATGACATACAACCACTTCATGATCTAACTTCTTAATGACCAAGCAACATTTGTGAGAATGAAAAAGTATATCAGCTTTGTGAGCTCTTACCGGGGACTATCTTCAGCTTCATCTAGAAAATCTAAGAGAAGCTTCTGGTTTATATTCTTCTCACTGAATTCTTTTCCTGCATCATTCAACCCATAATCATGGTCGTCCCATGTGCCAATAATCTGCAATAGTCATGGTTCTGATGATATAAACGCCACATGATTTACAAGTTACGTATGATGTGTCAGTGGAGAATATTATCACACAATTTCCTGTCATGACTAGAATTAACAATTTAGAAGATCAACGGTGACAATATAGAAAATCAGAATCAAACAAGAGTAAATCTGGCTTCCTAGGTAACGGTGCCAAAGAAAAGGTAAACCTTTTATTTTTGAACCGAGAAATGTAATCTCAAAGTCGATTCTATTCAGTGGCAGATGCTCAAATGTAATAGACAAGACACGGAAGGCTATCAGCACTGGAAGAATCTTAGCTCGAGGAATCCACCTGCGCCTTCTGTCTCAGCTTAGCGTAACCCGGATTGCTCTTGGCCAACCGGTACCTTCTCCGCATCTCCTCCTCCGTCGACGGATAGAACCTGGGTACGTTCTTCCACGGACCGATCGTCCGCTTCTTCCCCAACACCCTAAAGGGGTGCTTTTCGTCGCCGTAGATGTTGTCGCCCAGCCAAACGAAGACCTGCGGGTCGAAATCCATGACGGCATCCCAAATCGGCTGCATTGAAACCAGCAATTCCACCATCAGCAATTTCTCACATCCACCCAAGTTAAAAAACCTAAAATTCAGAACACAATAAATCATTCATCATTCATAGCAGGAATTGGGAGGGTTGGGCACCTGAGGCGCGCTCTGGTTAGAGCATGAGCCGAAGGCTATGCGGGAGATGACGGCCCGGGGAGACGAGTCGCCGCCATGCGAAGCCGAAGAAGGGGAAACCGCGCGTACGACGAGGAAGAGGAGGAGGAAGCTCCCGAGGACTGCGCGTGCCGCCATCAATCGGAGGAGGAAGAGCTGGTGAGCTCTGCGTCTTCCTGCTTTCCGCAGCGGTCTCGATTTTGTTTCTGGAGAGGAAGAGATGCTTCGTTTTCTTATTTGGATAAATTACACGTGCATTCTCCTGCTTATAGATAATTACAAAGAGACCTTCCAATGAAGTTTTTAAACATAAATGTCCACATCCAGGTTTTGATTAAATGTCTATTATACCCTTACTATCATAATTGGTGTCCTCAAAATAGCAGGGGCATATTTGTACACTGAGACAGTCCGGCTCAAGCAACCCGGTCTGGTTCTTCCGTGACCCAGTCTAAGGACAATGACTTTTTTACCCTTATCTTGCAGGGTGTTATCAGGGGTGATTTCGTACATTTATCACTTAGGGTACTCTCACCTATAAATTTCCGGTCCATCGCTAACCCTACTCCTCTCGTGTTCATCCGCCGCCGCCGCTGCCGATAGCCGCCAGACGAAACCCTAAGCGGAAACGAGGAGTACCCAGCAGCCATGGTTGGTTTGAATTCTTTTTTTTCTTCTCCTCCAGTTTTGGGTTAAACTTGCGGATCGTTAGGCTGCTGCGATCTTTTGCCGTTCGGAGATGATGTCTTGGTTTCCTTCAATCGCAGGCGGATGCTTCGGATGCGGTCGATGTCGCGCAGCCAAAGAAGAGGACGTTTAGGAAGTTCTCCTACCGCGGGGTTGACCTCGATCAGCTCCTCGATATGGGCCTTGACGAGCTTGTGAAGCTCTTCGATGCCCGTGCTCGGAGAAGGTGAAATCTCGCATCTCCATTTTCTTGGCGTTTCTTTTGGAGCTCGTTGGTACGCTCTCGTGTTTGGTTGCTTTTATCTTTAGTCCGTCTTACGATGGTTCTTGAACGCGAATGCCTCCAGGTTCCAGAGAGGGCTGAAGAGAAAACCCATGGCTTTGATAAAGAAACTTCGTAAGGCGGTACGATGCATCCCTTCTATCTTGTATATATCGTTTTCTGAAATGTCGATGTATCGTGTCCTTTCCTCATTGCATGTTTTTGTTCATAGGTCATAATAGGAACATTGCATTGAGATTAAGGTTTTCTCAGGGAAGCTTCATGGAATAGGCTTTTCCTTTGTAAGGACATGCAATAATTGGTCAGTAAATTTACTTTAATTTTTTATAAATGGATATCCATGATTATAGATCCAAGTTGATGACAGTATGACATTCGTTATAAAAACCTCTCTACAAAGTTAGGTTCGCCTTGGCAAAAATTTTCACTTGGTTAAGGTAACGCATGTGGATGAAGATGAGTGCCCACCTTCAATTCTCTCTCTTAACATTTGTCAATAATAAAAAGGATACTGACAGACTACGTGTTTAGATTTTTTGCAATCATAGATCTTTTATAATTCCGGGGAGTTCTATTTTTCTTGATCAGTATTTAGATTGTTTCATGAGAGGAACCCCAAAATTTAAAATAGGTAAATAAAAAAACAAATATTGCAAAAATGACTTCATTTTGTTTAATCGGTTCATTATTTAAGAAGAATCTTTGGTAGTGGTTTCTCAGATATTGCTTCTTTCAGTTAAGCTTACGGCCCGTTTTTCTAATACAATTGGACTAATATTTATGATTAGTGTGGGACTTTCCTCTGATATTAATATAGAACTTCTTTTCCAGATATCTTAATTTTCCCGATTCGTATCTATACATAGAAATTGCCGGGTTCTAATACAGTTGTTATTGTTGTTTACAACTCTGCAGAAGCGTGATGCACCTCCCGGCGAAAAGCCCGAGCCTGTGAGGACTCACCTGAGGAACATGATAATAGTCCCGGAAATGATTGGGAGCATTATTGGTGTCTACAATGGAAAAACTTTCAACCAAGTCGAGATAAAGGTAATCCCTGATCCATATCGATTATTGCTCCATCGGTGTCGGATCATTTTCTTTACATTTTTTCTTAATTAATTTTCCTGTTTCAGCCGGAGATGATTGGCCATTATTTGGCGGAGTTTTCTATCTCATACAAACCTGTTAAGCACGGAAGGCCCGGTATTGGTGCAACACACTCTTCCAGGTTCATCCCACTGAAGTAAAAAATAAAAATTGGAAACGGCGAGAGGAGGACTATTGTCAGATCTAATGTTGTCACCAGGGATTTACTTGTTCGTGTTGGTCCGGTTCAGTATATTTTACAATGTTTTGTCAGGTTTTAATTGTTTTTCAAGAATAGGACTTGATATCGTGTTTTTCTTAGATCCCTGAAGTTAAATTTCAATTTTGTGCTGGTTTTTCTCTAAATTTTGCATTATAGACTAGTTCGATAGCTCTTTCTGTGAGACCAGTGCGTTATTGGATGGTTGGTAATGAATTATTTAACTAGAATGAGTCATAATTCGTTATTAAGTCAGGCGTTGTGGTGTACAACTCGATGCTCGAAAGCAAAAGCCGCAGAATGAAGATGCTGTCGACGTCAAATTTAAAACATCCTTAAAAAATGCACCTCTGCAAGATCGCATGCGAAAATCCAGTAGGCTGAATAAATGGTGAGTATCTTTGAGTAAATGATTTGAATGGGTTATCTTTGCCATGAGAGGTTGAGACCTCAATTAAGAGGGCAAGCAATTCGACTATCGAAATGATGAGCTGCAGCAGCAGTGCTCACATGAAAAAAGGACCGGTTGCATCTTCTTTATAATAGCACAGCCTACCAGAAGCCTACTGGATGGGTTCTATACAACATTAATCAGCAGGACCAGTGTGTTCAATCATAAGAAACGTCTAGGCTACAGGAAGGGAGAAATCATTGCCCAATGGGTAGAAACTCACCAAATCACAGGTAGCCTTTGCCCTGCTCTCCCCTACCTGCGCTGCCAGGAACTACTGCTCATCAACAGAATCACCAGAAAAGAACATCCCTCTCTCCATGCCAGCCCCAAACGGTCCATAACAAAGAAATTTGATCGTCCTTCTAACTAGTACAGAAGCATAGTCAGTTAATTCATCGAGTTCCGCCAGGCCAGTACGCCATTGGCTTCTCTCAAACTTCTTGCTCGTCGGTAATCAATCTCCGCATCTGAGAATGACTGCCCTTGTGCTCGCTTGCCGACCTGGTAGCCCAATGCCCTCGAGTCACTTTGCTGAAGGACGTTTGCTTCGCAGTTGCTATTAGCTAAGGGAGAAGCACCTTCAGACTGGCAGTTTGGTTTTGGATCTACAAGATCAAAAAGGCAATGACTAGGGAATGTTACAACAGAAAATTGAATGAGAAAATCTCATTAATGAAAGCAAGCATGGCAATTTCTTGGTAAAAATGTCAACCAGCATCCACATCAAGACCACCTGCATGTATGTTGTTCTGGTTTGGTCGGCAGTCGAATCCAGCTGCTGGCTGAGATGTCACTTGCTTTGGGCTTACAGGATCCTGTGAATTGGATGCCTTTTTAACTTTGTCACCATGCTCAGTCATGGAACACTGCTCCATTCCAGTTTTACTACTTGCAAACGGAGACATGGTGAAGGACTCATCAGGTGTATCGGATATCTCCACATAGTGCTGTGTTGTTATGATTTCATCTGCACTGAAACCAAATGATGCTCTGTAGGCTTCAATCTCTTCGACATCTTGTTTGCAAGTTTTATTATGTCTGTTTCCCCCATTGGAGTAAACATCTGCTTCCCTTGAAATACTAAGCCTCCCTCCAGAATGAGGAAATTGCTGTGCCTGATCCAAATGAAACTGTGCAGATGTTGCACTATAGAAGAAGCTGGAATCAGGACACAGAATGAAATTTCGGGTGGTAGATGAACTAATCCCAAACAGCGAGGATGCTCCATTTCTGGAACATGGAGAGTCTTGTGCAGATGCAGAAGCGTCCCACTGTGTGGGAGTATCTCTCTCTGGAAAGGGCGAAGACAACCCAGTCCTGGGAGTTCCAGAAGCAGGTGATATAAGGCTGCTAGAAGGACTTCCTGGATAAAGTGGATATGTTGCTTGGAGGTCACTTCCAACACCGTAAGTTGATGACAAATAAGGCACTCCGTTCTCTTTTGCAGCACTTTTAATATCCAGAGCTGATGACAGAAACCGTGCAAAAGGCACATCTGGAGATGGAGGAGTTGTAAGGTGAGCAAGCTCAGGTGGAGGGGTTAGTGGAGCAGTTGATGGCTCTGTTGTAAATGTAGAGAACACAGGAGGCGAAACCAATTGAGTTTCATGAGCATACGGCCCAGTTGCAAACATGGTTGATGATGGTCCTCCAGGAGAGTTAGCCGATATCGACAAGAAACAATTGGGTGATTGGGCAGTTGAAGGGAGTGCCGAGTTTGTGAAAGATGCTGGAGATGAAGGTGGGGCAAGAATTGATAAGTTGAGAGTCGTAGTTTCATTTGATATTCCAGCAGATTGAGGCAAATTTGCACGACTAGATGATGCATTCCCATCTGGAATACGTGATGCTGGAACTATTCGTTTTCCTCTTTTTTGTGATCCAAAACACGACAGTCCACCAAAGCAGCCTCCCCATCTGCTCCGCTGGTGCAAAATAAGAAACATGAATAAGTAAGTAAAATATGCATATATACATCTGAGACCCGACTATCCAACAAACAACAGGAAAAAGCAGAGCATCCATTTGCCTCTGGCTCTACGTACCATAAATGTTGCATAAGGGTAAAAATATTAGAAGTAAGCAAGCAATATCAGAACATACTAAAAATCAGCCTTGATATGCAGATAATGAAGGTGCCAGAATGGACAAGTTATATAATAACCTCCTTTCCGTAATACATCATATAAATAGACAGATAGGAATAAAGAAATACATCGAGTACCAATAATGAGATGCCTAAATATACTACTACCACCAAAATTACTTAGGTACACATTGAGGAAAGCTGTATAATGGATAAGTTATAAGGAAGGGGTAAAGATATTGTCATGGGTCATGTCTGTAGCATTTAATAGACAAGATAGATGGTCTGAATCACAAACAATAACCAAGTGTAGCTACACAGTGGTCCTGATTTCACATGTCTTAAAACAGCATACTAATGCCCTATGAGTTTTATTCCTGCTTTCATGCAACCACATTTTTATATTAGACAATTGAAATATACTTTATATTATGAGACTACGAGCCATCATCACGTCATCTTTATTCCATGCACAATGGTCAGTCTCTCATAATGAATCTATTAGAATGTTTTCAATGACACCAAATTAATCTAGGCCAAACAGTTACAATAGCAAGACTCAGTTATTGACACATAATTACCCAACCTCTAATGAGGTCAAAACTATCAACTCCTGGTTCTAGATATGGGTACAATCATATGAGCACAATCACTACATTACAAAAGTTTTAACAAGGTCCAAGCATCAAACAATAATGAACAAGAACAGGAGATCAGGAACTATATAGAATGGGAGTGAAAAAGATATTATATGATAGAACTTGTCACATGAAGAAAATAATTTCATGTAACAAGGATTCAAGTCCTAACACGGACAACTTCAGTACATAACCAGGTTATTGAAAGGTTTCATTTTTTTTAACAAACACTCTTCCCATTGATCGCAAAAGTAGGATTCTCCTAATTCTCTTAATTTTCCACCTTAATTACGGACCAGACTGCTATATAACAAATTGCAAAATGAACAGACCAATATGCAACCAAATACATGATAGTAATTTTCTTTAGGCTTGAAGCGCATTTAGGAACTCTAAACAGACAAATTTTACCCCACTTTGCTGTTAGCTTGTGCATCATGTGGTGTTAAAAGGATAAGGAAGTTACTATGTAATATATTTGAACATATTAGTTCAGAAGGCTATGATTAAATTTATTAAGACAGCAAGACTTTCTTAAGGAAAACATCATTTTCAATCTTTGTTCCAAAAAAGCATTAAAGAGTGAAACCATTAAGATACCATTTTTTTGAGTAAAAGCTATCATAAGTATTTGCTTTTTTGCACAGTAAAGATCTGAAGGTTGTTAGGGAAGCATAGAAGAAAAATATATCAAAGAAACAAATTAAGAAGGAGAAAGAAACAAGGAAAAAAGTAAAAAAATTATCTAACTTTGTTAAACTACCGAAAGTCCTGTATTTCTACATTTGTTACTATCGTACAAGGAAAAAAATTTCTACATTTGAATCTACAACCTTTTGATGCTGAGCTTTAAGCAACCAAGAAGCACTTGCTGCAGGGTTAAAACTATCCAACATTGTTCAATCTTTTCTTCAATTTTTGATATGCGTTTTCTCTAGACTGACTCTTATGAATATTTTATAAGCTGTAGAATTAGTGTTCATGCTACTGTAAGATACTGCTTGGTAAACAGAATTGAAGCATATAACATGCGACATGACAATGAACCACACAGAGACTTAATTTCAACCAAAAATAGAACAAAAACAAATCAACAAACATAGACTATTTAGACTGTAGCTAACATAAAAGCAGGCATTGTTAGATCAAAGTAACAAAACCAACTTAGAGAGCTTCTTTTACTTTTACTTTTACAAGCACTGATTTTAGTAACTTATGAAAATGCTGGTGACATTTCATGAGCTAACCAAGTTTTCTTCCTTCTTTAAAAGTTGTATTATTTTGAGCCATCTGGAATCAGAATAAATGATCAATGACTCGAGAATACATAGGTAAAACAGTTAAGACAAACCCACAGTGATTGAAAAGACTGCAGCTTCCATCTTTAGATTTTTAATTAAGAAAAATATAAAATAGGAAATCAGCTTCTAATGTGTATAATGTTCTTCTATCAACCAAAATCTTATATAAGCATAACTTCCATCACTCAAGAATTCATCATTCGCTTGTCACTTCAAGGACAAAGTAATATCTCTCCCTTGAATAAATTAACTCGCATGCATAAAATTGGACAACCATTTTTGTTCGACCTAGTCTCCATAGTGAAGACTTTTACTACACTGGATCCTGGTTCAAACATCCCTCATTAAGCATCAAATTCTAACTATTCAGATATTCTCATGATTATCTGAAAACTATTACATCAGGGTTCACTTGTGACAAAATTACAGGAGGCTGTACCTGGAACAAGGGTAGTGGAAGAAGGGTTAAAGCATTAGCATTTCTCCCTAGCAAGAGAATTTCGAAATATTAAGCTTAAACACTAGAAGGCAAACATCAACTTGATTCACGATTAAATAAGATACACTAGATTTCGTTTAAATGGTGTTGCACGATAGATCAGAAGAAAGCAAATGATATGTAGTACGAAAACAGAGAAGATGGAGGGTGGCTTCCAAACCAAAGTAAAACTTATGACTGTGTTCTTATATTAATGAAGAAAGTTAAACCGGTAATGTTCTGATAAAAATCAACGAGAATTGTGATATTGTATACCAAATTGCTATAGTGTACCAAAATAACTCTTTCTAAAAAGCTGCAAATCTGGGCATTGGCTCGGTTGAAAAGTCTTAGATGATAAAAGCAAAAGTACACAGTTCTTTTCACTTTTGCAACAAAATGGGTAAATACCTATGTTGCTTAGGAAGGAATGCGAGGGTGGACCGTCTCAGCCAGTTCATACGTGAAAAGTTGTGCATCATGCCATCATTATGGTTTGCGTCACAAACAAAAAAGGGATCGTAACGAAAAAGAAACAAGGATAAGGAAAAAGAAACTAAACTAGGGTGAGATAATTTACAAACAAAAAGGGCAGTATTTTCTATGAAAAGAGCATCATTATAAGTCAAAAATTAGGGGGAATTTTTTTCAACTAGCAGATTACCAAATGAGTCTAAAAAACTAACATTTCTTCTTGCCTCAGACCAACAACAACAAGATCTACCGAAGCGCATCCACTAGTGGCTACTCAAGAAATCCAAAGTCAGCTCCCCTCATTTCAGCAGCAAAACCCCACTTAGAATTCTTCCTTTTTCCTCAAAGAAACTTCAATCAACAAAACGTTTCGATCCGGAGCAGAATGAGCAGCATTCACTTCGAGAAAAAAAAGAACCAACCACTTTCCAGCTGGGAGCCCTAGATCTGACTCCTCAGCCACGCATTAGGTAATGGAGGTGCCAAATGATCACAGATTTTTCCCCTTCAGCAGCAACCACCACACATCTAAAACCAGAAACGCGCGAACAGGCCAAACAACAACAACAGCAACAGCAAAAAAGGCAAGCCACAGGCAAGATCGCGAGAGATCGAGAGCGAGAAAACAGTAGGGGGAAAAAAACAAAAGAGCCGTCCGTTCGTACCCTCTCCTGAGGCCGGAGCCTAGGCTCGACCGACTCAATGGCAGTGGCCGCCGCCGCGCTAATCGATGCTGCCGGCCCTCCCCCGCCTCCACCGGGTCTGCTGCTACCTCCTCCGACCGCACCGCTTCCCCCGTTCCCCGCCATAACCCCTCGCCGCCACCGCCGCCGCAGCAGCCCCTCTTCACATTCTCCGCGCAGATCTGCGCTGCGCCGCCGCAGATCTCGAGAAGCGAGACGCTGATAGAACCGATAAGGGCAAGGAAACAGGGAGAGAGAGAGAGAGAGAGAGAGAGAGCGAGTGTGTGTGTGTGTGTGAGAGAGAGAGAGAGAGAGGAGGAAGAGAGGCCCGCTCTCCCTGCTCTGCTCTGCTTTGCTTTGCACTGCGGGGTGTGTGTGCGTGCTTGGGGTTTTGTTCTGAGGGCGGAGAGTAGCGATGGGAGATTGAGAGAGAGAGGGAGAGAGGAAGGGGGGGCAAATGTGGGTCCGGTCACCGCCTCCGAACGGCCGCTGTTGCCGCTGCAACGCGTCTCAGTTCTGGGTCGGGGCACCGTCCTCCGTCCCGTTATATATATATATATATCGGAACGAGATGAGGGCGAGAGGAGGAGACCATGTACGCCCATGACAAAAAGGAAACGTCTTTTAAAAGTCGCCCCATTTCTCTTCTCTTTCTCCGGGGGCCGTGTGACGAGGCTTTTCCGGCACATGACACCGTCACGTACTCCCCTCCTCCGAGTTACGTAACGATCATCACGGCCGCGATCGCGTTACGTAACGATTGTGACGGACCCGTGACGTGGATATTCGTCGGGTTATTCTTCCTACAGAACCGTTATTAATCCCGATATCAAAAGTTCGTAACGGGTAACTCTTGCCGTTCACTTCCAAAAAAAAAGAACGCGCCGTTATGTACGACCCAGCATAACGGGAGGCCGGTACGAGTCGGGCGGGTCCCGTCGCTGCGGCGCTACGAACAAAAGCTCGAGGATCCCCAAGATGCCTTCCCTCCTTTTTTTTCATCTACCTTTATATATATATATATAAATGCGAGTTCTCAGTTCACTTGACTCACTGTGACTCGTGCGCCTTCGTCGTCGTCTTCTTCTTCCTCTCTCCCTCGATATGGAGGCAGCCTCCAATCCCACCTCGTTATCCGCTACCATTTACAACGCTGCCCCCCTCCCTCTTTTTACGACTCGAAAGAATTGGAGATCATGCGATCCAAATTAATTAAAGTTTGAGGGGAGTCCCACGTTTACACCAATTGACCGGGGATGCGCACTCGAGTGCCCGTCATTATTGGCTTACGCTCACATGTGCAGAATGGAAAAAGACAACATGAGTTGTACAAATCAATCACAATGATGCACAGTAGGAGATATATTTTCCATTTTGACCCTAATGCTTTTTATATATTTTTTAAAATTTTAAGGGAATAAATTAAGAAATATATCGAGCGGAACGGAGAAGAAGTAGAGAGGGAATGGAGAAGGATTGACCTGGTCTTCGGGTCTCTCCGCATCGCCGGATATGGAAATTGGAGTCAACGGGGCGTCGCAGAGATTTGAGGTCGTCGTCGTCGAGCGTATTAATGGAGAGGCCGCAATTTTTTCGCTCTCTATTTATTGGCATCGTTCGCACGGCGAGCATTTCCTCTTCCTTTCCGGCTCCGAAAGGTTCCGGGAGAGGACGACCATCACCCCCCCGACGAATCCTCCGCCGGCGGCCATGACCGAGCTGACAACAAAATTGAGGAGCTCAATCATGGCCGCCATTTCGATTCGTCGGTTATTCTCTTCCTTCCTCCTCGTCGCGGCGTTCGGGATTCCGGCGGCGGCCGCGCAGCAGGCGACGGACTCCGCCGGTACGTTCATCCCCCCCGATAACTTCTTGATCGACTGCGGCGCCACGAACGCCACGACCATGGCCGGCGGGCGGGCTTTCAAGACGGACAAGGAGTCCGCCTCCTTCCTCTCCGCCAACGACCAGGTCCTCGTGTCGGTCCCGGCGGCGGCCGGAGTTCCGTCGTCGATCTACCTCTCGGCTCGAGTCTTCGACGAGGACGCCACGTATAGCTTCACGCTCACCCGGCCCGGGTGGCACTGGATCCGCCTCTATTTCTTCCCCCTCGAGAACCCCAGCTTCGACCTCACCGACGCCGTCTTCTCCGTCACCACCGACGACATCGTCCTCCTCCACACCTACAGCATCGGTGACCCCGCTAAGTGGGAGCTCAAGGAGTACCTCATCAACGCCACCTCGCCGCGCCTCTCGCTCCACTTCGAGCCCCAGCGCAAGTCCGTCGCCTTCATCAACGGCATCGAGGTGGTCTCCGCGCCGGACGTGCTCATCCCCGACAGGGCCGCCACGATCTCCCCCGTAGGCGAGGCCGACGGTCTCGGGCAGACCGCGTACCAGGTGGTTTACCGGATCAACGTCGGCGGGCCGACCATTACCTCCGCCAACGACACGCTGGGACGGATGTGGGCGGAGGACGAGAAATTCCGGCTGCCGAACGCCACCGCCAAGGACGTGGCCGTCGACCCCAGCATCATCTCGTACCCGGATGGGACGTCGCCGCTGATCGCGCCCAAGGCCGTGTACGCCACCGCCGTGGAGATGGCGAACGCGGGCGTCGGGCGGCCCAACTTCAACGTGTCGTGGGTCTTCGACGTCGATCCCTCATTCGGCTACTTGGTGCGGCTCCACTTCTGCGACATCATCAGCAAGTCGCTCAATGATCTCTACTTCAACGTGTACGTCAATGGATTGATGGCCATCTCCGGGCTTGATCTCTCCTCCGTCACCTCCGGGCTGGCGATGCCGTACTACAAGGACGTCGTCCTCAACGCCTCGGTGGCGACCGGGCGGATCAGCATCCAGATCGGGCCGATCAAGGATAACGAGGGCAGGATCAACGCGTTGCTCAACGGGGTGGAGATCTTGAAGATGAACAACTCAATGTGGAGCTTGGACGGCGAGTTCGGCGTCGACGGTTCCAGGATCGGAGACGAGAGCGGCAAGACCCGACGCGCGGTGGTCGCCGTCGGGTTCACCATGATGTTCGGCGCCTTCATCGGGCTCGGGGCGATGGTGGTGAAGTGGCAGAAGCGGCCGAAGGACTGGCAGAGGAGGAACAGCTTCTCGTCGTGGCTGCTGCCGGTGCATGGAGGGAACTCGACCTTCATGTCGAGCAAGGCTTCGAACAACGGTTCGCACAGGAGCGGCCACAACTATTCGACGACGATGGGGATCGGAGAGTACATGTCGCTGGCGGAGCTGCAGGCGGCGACGAAGAACTGGGACCAGAACGCCGTCGTCGGCGTGGGCGGCTTCGGGAACGTGTACCTCGGCGAGCTGGAGGACGGCACGAAGCTGGCGGTGAAGCGGGGGAACCCACACTCGGAGCAGGGGATCAACGAGTTCCGAACCGAGATCCAGATGCTGTCGAAGCTCCGGCATCGCCACCTGGTGTCGCTCATCGGGCACTGCGACGAGAACTCGGAGATGATATTGGTGTACGAGTACATGGCGAACGGGCCTTTCCGAGACCACATCTACGGGACGGACCTGCCGCCCCTGTCGTGGAGGCAGAGGCTGGAGATCTGCATCGGGGCGGCGCGCGGCCTGCACTACCTCCACACCGGCACGGCGAAGGGGATCATCCACCGCGACGTGAAGACGACCAACATCCTCCTCGACGAGAACTTCATCGCCAAGGTATCGGACTTCGGGCTTTCCAAGGACGCGCCGGGGATGGACCAGACGCACGTCAGCACCGCCGTGAAGGGCAGCTTCGGCTACCTCGACCCAGAGTACTTCCGGTGCCAGCAGCTGACGGAGAAATCGGACGTGTACTCGTTCGGGGTGGTGCTGCTCGAGGCGCTCTGCGGGCGGCCGGCGCTCGACCCGGCGCTGCCGCGGGAGCAGGTGAACCTGGCGGAGTGGGCGATGCGGTGGAAGCGGAAGGGACTCATCGAGAATATCATCGACCCGGAGATCGCCGGCGGCATCAACAAGGACTGCCTCAACAAGTTCGTGGAGTCTGCCGAGAAGTGCCTGGCGGAGTACGGCGTCGACCGCCCTTCCATGGGTGACGTGCTGTGGAATCTCGAGTTCGCCCTGCAGCTGCAGGACGCGAACCCGCCGGATCCACTGCCTGTGTCGTCATCGCCGCCAGCGGGAAAGGTGGCCGAGCCGAAGGAGGAGGAGGTGGTGGAGGAGGAAAAGGAGGAGGAAGAGAAGATAGGCGCGGTAACCGACGAGGACGAGTCTCCGCATTCGACGGCTTCGCCTACTCAGCAAGCAGCGGAGGCGGCACCCGACAGTCCGGCGACTACACGATCGGTGGAGAATTCGAGCACGTCGATGGAAAACGAGATGTTCGTGCAGCTCGGAGGGATTGATGGAAGGTGATGCAAAGGCGCCGAGTTTGGCCATGGACGCCACACCAGATGAATTCGTGCTCTCTGCAACACCTGGATTGTATACGTGCTTGGGGCTCTTGTATTAAATTGACGTGATATTTAATACAATATATTACCGCTGAAATAAAATGTATGCAAATAATTTGTCGAGAGGATGAAATCGACTTGGAGTATTCTAATAATTAGACTAATATTAGCATCATTACGCAAAAGCCGCCTCCTTTGTGTCGACAGACGGCTCTCTCTTTCCGGTCCACAAGCCAAACATTTCCATGGAGGACGAGGATGCCCATTTCTCGATCGAGGGAGCGTCCTCCGGCGCGTCTGCAGCCTTTCGAGGATGTGGGTGGAGAGGACGTGTCGATCCTGGAATTCCCCGTTCTTCCACGCTAACCCTATATCGGTCGCACGGGGTTCCGAAGAGCGTCTTCCACCTCTCGGATTCACGCAATTCCCAATTGCTTCGCTTTCGTAGGCATCCTCACGGCTGCTTTCTGCTTCTTCTTCCCGGAGGGTCACTGCGTCGCCATGGAGCGGAGAAGTGCCAGGATATGACGGCGTGTACTTTGTGGCGCACGCAAGGTGTTCGACGCTTTGCTTCATAGAAATTTGGAGTATCCTGATACACCATAAACTGCAGACCTTTGGGCTTGACGAACTGATGCGGGAGGACAATGAGAGAGCGATGCTTTCCTGATACGGAGGGCAGATGCAGAATGGAAGCGTTCATCTTGTTTCACGGTTGCCATACTTGCATCAACGGGAGCCAGGAATATAATCTCAGGCTGGGAAGTGTAGCAGTTGATAGCACCTTCAAATACAAGCGAATTCTACAATGCCAGATGACAGCAACTGAGCAGGTAATGTTTGTTAATGTCTCCTAAACCTTTTGCTTTTGCAACCATTCTATTTATAGAACTTTTGGATTTGCTACTGCAGAAGATTAGAACAGCTACAATGAGCATGCATTGGATTGTATATCACGATGATGTATGTGGGTTGGCATGTTTGATATTTTGCAAATTTTTTAGAGGAAATCATATTTTGCTAATTTGCAGATTCAATTTTAGTTTTCTTCCATTGGATCTTATTATAAGCAGAAATCCTATATCTTTTGGTCTATTTTTGATACTGAAGTACCATGATTATGTACTTTATATTGACAAATTGTTAGTCAGCCTGCATTTGAGGAACTTATTATGTCATCTTTATCTTCTGCTCGACTTGTGGTTTAACTGTGTTTGGCACTGATAAAGTTGTGTACTAATCATCATTTTCTCATTTTCAGGTCTAAAATCCACAATTTACTTTCAAGGAGTACGATCATAAAACACACAAGTCTTCTGAAGGTGGTCCGAATAACTCTCACTGACATCTTACAGCCTATTTTATCTGGCAGTATATTTCTGCTTTGGTACTTGGCCATTCTTCGCTATTTTTAATATGTTTGCTAGACAAAAATGCATTAATTTTTCATCTTATAGCAGATAAAGTGAGGGAGAATTATAATCTTCAATGCAAAATCTTATTTCATAATCAAGAAAGAATTCTGGAATAAGAAATGTGGCAAAGTTCCGGAGAAAGGACAAAGAAGAAAGGTCCTACACTTGCCATATCATTAAAGGAAGGACTTCCTACTTTTAGCAGTCACAACACGCAACCAGTATCGAATAATGTATTTACTGGTGTATTCTGTTGGAACCGAGTGACAAAGCTCGTACTAAATTTTTTATCAATGAACATAAAAAATGCCCTAACTATAGCACAAGGGGCATGCAGTTAGTAATGTGCTAGGGCAACTGCTTTGGTTGTATCCTTGTCCAAGAGATAGTTACAAGGCTACCTGTCACTCTTTAAGTTAAGTTGTCACAGGCATTTTTCACTACGTAGTTGAGGTGCACCCTACACAAATCCCTCTGAGGGAGGGCCTTCCTGCTGGTGTTATACCCGGGCGTAACAAGCTGCACCTGCAACAAGCTGATCACAACCTCTGTACGACACAATAGGCCAACTGATTTCTTCCAAGTCTCTCTGGAATCTGGATATTGAATGCTGAGCTACCATCAATGCTTATCAAGTTTGAAAAACTAGAACTTCTGCTCCTGCTTGCTTCTCATGACTAATGGAAGTGTGCATTTGTCAGTATTGGCGGATTTGTTTCTCTTTGGCATAACATGCAGGACCAGCCATGACTAGAAAAGCAGAGGCCACAGAGAGTAGAGAGTCTTCTTTTAGGGAGACCAGACTCTTTCATCATAAATGAGAGACTGCAGAACCTTGGCGCAAGAGGAACCACCATTGTGAAAAAGAAATGGTTAGAATTGCCGGAAATGTTATAATCACAACAAGCTCACGCGCTATTCACTTGTAAACATCATGGTAAGCTGTGAAATATTATTACTTATGGAACGTAGAGATGCCAGCATTCACTTTAGCTGCAGTCACAATCATTCATGTTGCAACTTTCCAACCATATATAAACACAAAGGGTAATGGATAAAGAGTGATGTTTATTTTTTTTATGTCGTGCCAGTTTTTGTCTAATCCTTTTCAAGTTTCTACTTGTAATAAAATTAATTTGACAGAAAACGATATGAAAAACTTGTCCTCTAAACTAGGCTTTATTTTTTTTAAAAAAGAAAATGTTGTTATTGTCTTGATTGCACCTTATTTTCAGTTATTAATTACTTAACTTGGCTGCTCGCTCCCATTGCTGGCTCATGGGAGCAGTGAATTGCAAAAGTGCCACCAAGTATAATTTTTTTAAACAAACAGGAGGGTCACTTGATTTGAGAGTAGGTTTTGGCATATGGAGAAATGACAAATCATTCTAAATAGTTTGAATTATTCATTTCAACCAGCCACGTCCGCTCGAACACAACAAATTTAACAAGGATATAATATTATGGCAGGTTAAGTCCGTAACAAAAATATACAATTTGAACAATATTTGTCAAAAATAGTGATTCAAACAGCATAAAGCATATACAAGTCAGGATTCAAGAGGATAAGCCTGATTTTTCATAAGATAATTAGAGGAACTCCATTCTTATACAAGTATATAGATGGATAAATTATATTATACTTGAGGATAGATTAAGAGTCCACTCTCCTAAGGGTCTATTTGGAAGCTATCATTTAATTGCCTTATTCCAAACCATATCTCAACAGACTCACCAAATAAGTCATGTACATTATCCAATGAGCCATTTGGGCCACGGCATATATAAAGTATTGCCACAAACCACCGACCTGCCGGATTCGAACCGGCCTCCCAGGATTAGCCATCAGGTGATCATCATCACCGTTCCAGCTCTCCTACACTCTCCCAACTGAGCTAAGGTCGGTTGATAACACATAATTTTGCAAGGTTGTCAAGAAAATGGACTATCGATATTTTTTTTTAACTTGATCCGGAACATGCTTGTTTTGGCGTAATCCACTTAGCTTAATCAAAGGAAGCGTGACAATGATGAGAACTCCGTTAAAAGAATATGATCACTGGCGTCATGACGAGTAAGAATAGTTGTGAAATTTTGATAAGACCAACGTCAGGTGGCATTTTTAGTGAGCGCTGCAGTGTTAACTATAAACAATTGAAAGCAAGCTTAGCATTCAGGAAGTAAAAGGCAGTAACAAATATCATATGGCAAGTTGAACGCGTAAACTAACCACGGTAAGCATGCATCATCAGTACGACGATATCACAGAAGGGAAGGACTAAAACTAGTCTCATCAGATTTCCTTACCATAACATCCGGGCGGGGCAAGTATATGATGGCATTTGTCACAATCTCACTGCCAATTTTACTTTTCATACCCGCGGCAACCTGAACCTACTCAGATTGCATTTGGCAGGAAAAAATGAGGTTTTTTCCCCCTCAACTTCTTGGATTATCATTAGCTAATTGTGCTAAAAAGAACTCTTGTCAAAAATAATAATGGAAGAGCGGAAACAGTTTATGGTAAGAATAATTAAACGACACATTTAACGTTCATCATCTCAAAATACATATTATGTTACATCACAGATCAAAGGGATGCAAGATAGATATGTCATAAACAGCACTTACCTTCAATTCGAGTTCAAATTCTATAGATATAAACTAGAGGACCAGCCTAATTACACAAAGGGGTTGAGTTACGGCATTTTTCACTTTTATTTAATATTTAAGTGTTGTGTTTGTAACTATTTATGTTCCGTTCGATTAACATACAATGATTAAGAATATGAGTTAAAAGCAGCACACTATGCACTAAGGCCCTGTTTTTTCAAGGATAGATTGAATGTTGATTTCCCAGCCCAACTTCATTTTTAATTATAATTTATACTTATTTCATACTAAACAAGGCTGCCTAATTTATTCTTTTAAACGATTACGCCATTTTCAATCATTAAGGGTTCCACCACATTATTCTACTGACTTTAGCACTTCAGCTAACAAAAAGACTACCGTAGTTTCACCAAAGGCGTTACCACTTTTCCCACTGTAGCTCTTTAGGGGAGATTGTTTTTATATAAATGTATTAGATTATTATTTCTTTAAAAAAAATTTTGGGCAGCCGCAAAGCTATATCAAACCTTAAGGTAGTAAACGGCATCCTGATGGAAGGAATAATTTCCCCATCCAGATGGAATGAATAGTTTTCCTGTTTAAATCTGGCTGTGAAATGGGGGCAAATTTGAGATGAAAAAAACATACCACACCCTCTCGTAGTTTCCTCAGGTTAAAATATGCCCATGTTTAGAACCTGTAACAAAAGAAATAACCGTGAATACAAGTACAGCACGAGTTGCAGAGAGAAGGTAATAAGTAAGCAATCTAATTCAAATGCTTTCAGCAAACGCTCGTAAGAGTTATTCCATAAAAGGAAGGATGATGCCTACAGATAGATGACAGTCAAAGAAATGACTGAAATATTTTGGCAAGTGGCAGGCACATGGACCATTATTAGCGGCTCATACAACTCCAAGATACTGGCCAAACATGAAATCATCAGTTTCGTAAATAACTAGACGTTCATCCATTAGGATATGCCTCCATTATCTGACCTCCCATAAGATGGGTGGTTGATTCCGATAAATGATCCAAAAGTCAGCTCAAGCATGTAGGTGGAGGTTTATATACATTGGGAAGCATAGTAAACAACCAGAGGAAGCATTATAAGTTTCTCGTAAAGCAAGGCATTCATTGTTCTGCATCCGCGTGGAACTAGGTTTAACTTAAAAGCTATATTAATTGCTATCTGACACTACATACTAGTTGCATCAGAAGAAAAAATTAAGAGAGTTCATTGCAGCAACTGAAGATAAAAATTATGGTGGGAACATTAAAACTCTTTGGTGATTGCTATTTATTATTGAATTAATGAATTGATCCAGCATACGCCAATACAAAAATTTACAGATTTCAATGACCTCACGCTGAAGGGACAACAATTATTAACCTTGACTGCGGAGGAACTTGTCTGCAAAGAGATAAAATCCAGCATTGTTGAATAGACCTCGGCCAGTTGGACATGCAATTTATTAAAACCTGAAACAGCAGAAACTCCACAATCAGGTCGTTTTGAAAACATACCCATAAAAATAAACTTCCAACTCTTGTGCAGATTGGTCCAAACTTTGACCAAAAGAGTAAATGTCAGCTTATCAGATTAATTCTATAAAATCTTTGGAAAAACATTTGTCTTTTGTTAGACACCTAATGTATGGACCAAAACAATACCTGATGACTCTTACAACGGGTCCAAACAGCAGTTCAACTCACAGACTAGACAGCAATTTAAATGATCTAACCAACAGCTGGAATGGGCTTAGATCAGGGGTCCAGCAGCTCGGCAAAATGTGCCAGACCAGTGGTCATGGTTTTTAATAATCTTTAGTCACACGATTTAACGTTATTTCTTGATTACATAAAATGCTCCATCAGAACAAATCAAATAATATGTCACAAATAGCACAAATGCACAACGTAGATGTGTGACTATAGTAGTAAAACTATCCGGCTAATACAAAAAGATGATGATATGATATGAATCAGTCACAATCTATCATCTTTATACATGAAAGTGACATCATGGAGCTTCATGGAAAATACTTTATTTGTCGAAATCCAGAATCTATGGATAACCAACTCCAGCGTGGCCAGAATTCAATCTCAACAGATGAACTTATTATAACCCATAGGGCCATTAAAGTAGCATATCCTCAATTATAATACTAGAAAATAGGGAAGATGATACCATGAAGGAAATATTTTGCTCTTCTATATGAAAGTACAGTTTTATATGAATTATAGCACACGACATCTTTCTACATCTGAACAGAAAGGTAAGTAAACCTGGAGAGTTTGTAAATCTTGTGGGATTATAAAAGTTAAGATTCAGACTGCACAACCAATGTCAATGCTTCAGTAAATGATAAACAGAACATCCCCCATTTGACATTCCAATCCAAGTAAATGATAAACGGAACAATAAGCATAGCAGCACAACCATTGTTGGAGGATGTACTTTGCAAAAAGTGAACCATTGTTAAGAGAAGTGATACATTTTTTGTTTAGGAAGCAAACGGTATTTACCCAAGATGAACTTTGACTTGCTTACACTTGGCTCACTTATTTTTGATTGAGTTCAACTTGGCTCGTTCAAGTTCTTTTGAGCTTCATCTTGATTTGAGTTTGGTTAATCCCTTAATGCGTCAGGTGTAGGCAAATTGCAATATTAATACTACTTGAATGATAGCTTAGGCTCTAGTTTCACCTTGAGACCTAAACACATTATTACCTGATGTGGTGTAAGCAACTTCGTAGATGGTGCACAAAAAACAAGATGGCAACAAATAGTAAACAAAAGTAATTTGTACTTTAAATGTGTTGCATGCTGAGATGCATATACCGAAGATTCTTAAAATGTCACTTGACACCTTCAACAAAGAGGCTGATTTCCAGCAGCAACGACCACAACCCCTATAAAGACAAACAAATTAAATATTAGACATTGATAACCTCAAAAATTCTAATTCCACAAAACAAAATTCAGAAACACATGCGCACCCTGAATGGACACATTTTTAGTTCATGGATCCCCGGCACCTAGGCAACAGAAGAACGCAAGATTAATGGCATTGCAACTATTAAAAGCTGTAATCCAACTGAGAATGTTAGATAACCAGTAACAAGGAATACCAAAGAGGAAAAGATCATTTGGACATAAACAATGAATTAATTCATGGCAGAAAAGTATATGCAACAGATAACAACACATTGTAAATTTTCTTCAGATTTATGCAATCCTATATCTTAATGCGGTGAGATAACACTTATTAGGCAACACTTTGCAACATGAAATATGAGATACAAATACTAAGTTAACATCAGAGAACAACTAATAGATGCTAAATGAACCTAACCATAATATGCTAAACATAGATAGGACAGACCAAAAGAGTTTCCAATAAACAAATGAGAGAATACCCAAAATTATGAAAAATGCTCATCGAGCTCACCTTTTAGAACCACAATTACATGGGATCTTTTGCTCTTCAAGAGGAAATTTGTAATTGTATGTGATTTCCTCACCAGCAGATATATGCCGCTTTGCATAGATGAAAATCTTCTTCTGACCCTCAACAGTAATCACCTTTGTATAACAGTTGGGCTGTAAAAAGGGGTTAACTTTATGACAGCCCAATGTACAAGCATACACACTAAGGATCAATTTTTTAAAGAATTACCTCACAAGAATGATTTATAAACCTTGCTAATCCACCACGTTTTGTAGCATCAACCTGCAAGCAAGAAGACTGTTCTGTTGACTAGGCATATAAAATATCATCAATTAGGCACAAATAGAATTTTGGTAGCCTATTCCCGCAGACAAGATTCCAAAAGCGTTTCATGTGACCACATATGTACCTGGACCTGGATTGTTGTGTTGCATATGGTAGAACAATCGGTTATGCAGCCTATTGGCTAATTACGTTGGGTAAAATACATCAGCCATTAAGTTGGCTCAGCACTAACCCATCCCTTAACCTCACTTGAGCCATCTAAGCCAGCTCACAATATGTAGTGTCCATAGCTTCCAACACCCAAATCAGAGAGATTTATCAGTTAAATAATAGGACTTAGACATTGTCTCCATCTTGTTATTCTTCAAATGATCAGTGCAATTTATTTCAAGCATTGGCTTCTTTATATATTGTGCTACTACAGCACTAAATACATTTTGATAATGGACCATTTAACCATCCGATAGCTTTGTCCACTGATGCTATTGCTTAAGTTGTTAACAACTGTTTATATCCTTTTCCTAATAAAATTATTTTTGACCAAGGACTGAATATCAGCATGTGTACATTCTCTAGTTAAAGCATTAGCCAATTCATTAAGCATGAGCAGTACAAGATTAGCAGCTAAAATGCATTACTTAAATGTACAAAAGTCATCTGATAAAAATACAATACAATCCTACATCCATATGGGCTGATTAGAATAGTAAGACTCGATACTAAAAGGTTGTGAGTTCAACCCCTACAAAAGTAATAAACTACTATTTTCTGTTTTTCTGTGGAATTGTTAAAATGACAGAAGATTATGCAAAAACAAGCAGAACGCATTTTCTGTTCTACAGCAGACAATTTGAACACAACATGCCTTCAGAAGTTTTAACATCGCAGAATAGAGAAACCATGCAAAATAATGACAAATATTTATATTTTTTAAAGAAATCTCACCACAAATTCATCATCTAATCTAAAAAGATAGCTGCTGCCAATTCCCATCTTTTCGTACTGGTGTTCACGGATGTCAGATATCTGTATGAATAGTGCTGTTGAAAACATATTCCAAATATTAATAAAAAATGCTCCATAGCAAAATTAATTTTACCCGACGACGTATCAGTTCCCCCACATATTCAATCACAAAATCTTCTGCATCAATAGGCTCAAGTGCAATAAGACCCCAATCATGTATCTTACTCCTCTGGAAACGTAATCGTTTTTTCCTTGCCTGCAAAAAGAACAAATAGAAGATGCAATATACAGTTCATGACAAATTTGAAGAACACGTCTACCTAAGTAAAGATTTCTGCAAAGTACCTTCAACTGTGTGACTTTCATTATTTCTACACCCTCTGAAGCAGCAAGAAGGTTCCGTAGTTTTACCCGATTTGTTCTTGCAGAAGGACCCTTGATAGTTGTATTGAGAGAAGCATTGGCCTGAGAGCCTAATGAATAGTGCTGACCAAGCTTTCCTCTGACACGAGCCCTCTCAGATGGAAGTGCAGTCTTTGACCATTTATACCATTCCCATCCGTTGATGGAAGACCGAGCACAGCCATCTGATATCGGGCATGGAAATGTAGGTTTAACCTTCTTCCTTGAAGAGTTCTTATGCTTTTTCTTCTTCTCAGAACTTGCAGAAGACAATTTTGAAACTTTAGGAGTTGGAAGTTGATTCGATTCAGCCTTCCTCTTAGGATGACATATTTTCCTTGCTACCATATAAGATGAAGCAAGAGTGAGATGAATAGCAATTTACTTAGTAAGTGCTAAAAACATTCGGAAAAGATAACAAATTGAAACTCTATCCTTACATTTTGCAGTGTCGTTCAACCTGAAAGATTTTTTGAACCCTTCTTGATCACTTAGACCACAAGCATTATTGTCATCATCATCATCATGGATCACAGTGGAATCCTTTTGTAAGACTGAAACTTCCTCCAAATTAGTTTTATCCACTGTAGAAACTGCTTCAATGGTATCACATGAATCATCAAGAATATAATCAATACTGTTTGTTAGCAAATCTGCATTGCATGAGAGTGTGGATGCTTCATTATGACTCTCATAAGCTTTTTTCAACCTATGCCTTTTTTGTGTGAAGCTACAAGGATCAGGTAATTGTTCTTGCTTACCATCATCGTTGTCGACACAAAGAGATGAACTCATTCTAGTCACATCAAGTGAATTCTTAACAGTAGAATCCATACAATTTGTCAACAAGTCAGCATTGCACGAGCTTGTGGATGCCTCTTTGTGACTCTCGAAAGCCTTTCTCAATCTACGCCTTTTTAAGGATAAACAGGAAGGGTCAGGAGATTTTCTTTGATTACTAACCTCAGGCTCAACACCAGGAGTAGCATCTTTAACTAGGTCACATGAATCTTGAGAAACAGAATCTCTATCAATCGGAAAAGTTAATTCTGCATGGTGTTGAAGTTTACATGCTTCTTTATGATTCTCATACGCTTTTCTCAACCTTCGTCTTTTTCTTGGTAAACTACAATGGCCAGGTGATTCTTTCTCATTCCTAGGCATTACAGGTGACGTATTATGCACAAGCTCAGCCTTGGAGCCCTTAAATTTTTGAGAATTCAGATTAACTGCAATCTTATTTGCAATAGTATCAGGAATCAACTCTGGTTTCTTGTGCAGTAGCAGAGCATCCAAAGATTTCTTGGTAAATCCAGAAGCCTCTGAAACACTTGAGGGCTCTGATACTTTCTTGTCAAACTTTCTCTTCCGAAAATATGTATACTTTCCTGTTCTCAAAGATTCATCAATTAGAATTGTGCCTTTGAGTTTCTCCAAGGCATCAGATAAATTGGTGGTAATATCTTGTGCCCCGCCCTAGAAAGTTTAGTGTTCTGTAAGTAAAAGATGCAGAGAATGATGAAAGCCAAAAACTGGACATAGAAAATCTAAAGAATTTACGCTTACCGCCAAGTCATTGTGGCTCCGCCTCTCATGCTCGATATATGTGGTATCCAATGGAATTTTTCTTGAAACACCATACAAAAGAAAAATACTACGAAGATAATCATTAAAATAAGAGGACTTCCACTCAGCAAGAACTTGATCGTGCAACTTTTGTCGGAAAACTGACAAAGTGACATACTTGTCAATAAGAGGAATATGCTCAATCATCTTTGAAGGTTGGAATTTAGATTTTTGAAGAAGAATCATAGATGAACAGTCATCCAGACCAGGAGGTGGTGGTTCATCAACAGAGGGATCAAAATTATCTTCATTAAGAGCACAGAAGGTATTTTGCAAGTCCAACAATTCAAAAACATTTACATGGCATGGAGAGGGGATTGCTGCTTCTGTTCAAGAAGGCATTAGCTTGGTAATCACAACTCTAATTATCAAATTGCATAAAAAGGATAGACACAAGCAAATACCTGACGGCTTTAGCACCACATCAGCAGTTAGATCATGTGAGCTTGGAACAGGAAGATCAGAACGTTCAGTTGAATTAATCATCTCCTGCACCAACAATTTATTAGAATATTTGGAGAAATGATGTCCAAGATAATACAGCCACCAGAAACAAACATAAACATTCAAGAGTATGATATAATATAAAAAAGCATAATACATGTGGATACTTTGCACCACTTACATCCTTCAAATTATCCTCTGATTCTTTGCAAAACAAATTTGTCAATTCCTCCCTAATTACATTCTCAAAAAACTGAAACAGAGATGTCTTTGCTGACACATACAAGTCATTCTCTACGCTTTCTTGGATAGTTAACTGAGTATCAGGTAGCAAAATGGCATCTTTTGTTGTGTCCAACTCCAAATAACTAGCTTCAGAAGTCAAAGGTGACTGAGCACATGCATCTACAGCGTCATTGTTAGTTTCAAATCCAGGTGGAAAATCTATGTCATCCGTTACTGCCTGGGATTCCAAGACTTCCTAGAAAATTATATATTGAAACATAAATAACATGAAGAGAAAATACTAATGAAAAATAGATAATTTGAGTAAGAATTTCCATAGGATTCAGAAATGTTACTTTACTGAGAGTTTTCTGCATTGTGTCCTTCCTAGGGAAATCCTGCCTCTCAAAATCAACAACAGAAGAACTTGGTGAATCAGACCAGCGTCTTCTTTTAAGCCATGCACCACAGTATTCCATTATAGGATCATCAAAGGCAGCATCCCACAAAGCTCTCATGCAATCATAGTAACAAAATTTTTGAACTGCTAATAGTAATTCTGGGAAATTTTCATTACTGACAGAATGTTTTGAACATGTTGCCTCAGATGAATCAACCTCATGTCTCATGCAAAGTGCAACAGCATCCTTCTACAAATGAGTGAACTAATTGTCGGCCACAATAGACAAAATAGAAGAAAAGGCTAAAGAGAAAAAAAAATTTCAGTGAAAGGATAAGAATAGTAAAAAGCTGCACTGATTACCTTCTCTATAGATGAATCATGAGTGGACCTGGGATGTTTCTGAGCTCTAGTTGATGAAATAAATTCAGGTAAGATACTGCTAAATATTTCATCCAATAGAACCCGACGAGCTGCTTTCATTATGACAGAATGGAGCTGGATAGAAACCTCTGATGATATTCTAAGCAAAAGGCCCGAAGAGGAATTATTTAAATTTTTATCAGAAACCTCATACATAGTGCCAGTTTCAGAAATATTTTGGCCTGTAATTCTGCTCCATTCTTCAACTAAATATGCAAGGGTAAATGGTCCCAACATATTATCCACATGGTATATCTACCAAAAGAAGAAATTGAAGTGTTAAGAAACAAAAGAGCAAGCTCAACCAAATTAGCAAGTACAAATAAGAAGTATCAAGGTTTTTAGACTCCAGTATAGAATCCCAAAAATGGTTTACTGTAGGAACAATATCAGCTATCATATCTAAAGCAGAAAAAAATGACACAGCTAATATTGACCAGTTAGAAATTGGAGAAACTAGATAGTACCATTGTAAGGATGGGTTTCACATGAATATGAACATGTAGACTTGTCTGCTCTTGAGTAAACAAGAAAGATTTGTGAGCATTCTTAACAAGTCAAGAATGTCCTTGATATTACATGCTTATGCAGCAAAAATGAGAATTTTAATTGATCTGAACTACCAAGACAAATATCTACCATTAACTCATTCCCATGAAGATAAGGCAGCTCTAATTGGAATAGGACCAATTTGAGTAGCAAAGTTGACTACAGACATACACAAACAATACAGATGTCTCAGAATAGTTGCACTCTTCAATCACTTAACCAACTGCTGCAATTATCCAGATCACTATTTTAAAAGGAAAGTACTTAACCTAATTGTTATTAGATAAGAATAACGGAATTAAAGAAATTTTAGAATATATCTATATTGAAGCCATGGCTTTATCACCAATTAACTGAATAGTATATTCATATCAATCACCTTTTTGTGGACAAAATGATGCACATAAATGTTATATCGCTGCCAAAAGTTGTGGAAATGCAAGTTGTCCTATGCAACCAGTGAGTCAATTTTCAATATGGTAACAATTGGTTCTGGCCCATAAAAACAATGGTGCACCATATGATATGAAGTTCATATGAAAATCGCAGTCTTGGTAGGTTTGTAGGGAATGTAAAATGAGTGTAAATAAAGAGAAATGGTAGGACAATGCAGAATCTTCCCGTATAGCAGTAACATTAATATACCAAGACAATAATTAAGGATTGACATGGCAATACTTTGTTTATAAGCATACTAATGATTTATAATAATAAATGCCAGTATCTGTAAATCTACCTTCAGTGCAAACTAATCTGTACTGCCATTAAGACATGCACATTTCTTTATGGTATTGAAAGAAACCACAGCCAAATAGAAAACATTCATTTAAAAGGAACAACTTTCTCATAACAAGATTATTCGCCATGCTTCATATGCAATCTTTGTGCATTGTGTAAAGCATATTTTACAAACTATGCATGCCAACTTTCTTCAGAAAATAAAGTCATGATTAAGTACCAACTTTTCAACCTAATTGTTTGTTTCCAAATACCATACAGAAGAAAGAAAAAAAAAAGCAAATTCAAATTTTTTTTTTACATTGGCACTGAAATAATACAAATTCTGGGCATGTCCATGTCAACTGCAATAAGTGCTACCATAACTTCTCACCATTTGTTCTTAAAGAAAAAACATCTTCATACCATTAATGAATCATCAAGGTAACTGTTATTATGCCAATAAAACAATTCTGCAAGTGAATGTGCTCCATGTCTTCTACCTTCCTGATCCTCAAACATCCAACAGCTTTCTTCGCCTGAGAGTGACTGGCTCAGCAGAACCCAACCGAATTAGTGCATAAATTGGGAAACTAAAGCAAATTATTGGTTTTGCCTGAGGTTACCTGTAGAAGCAAGGATGAAGGCCAGTTGGTCATTGCAGTGTTAGCACTTTGGGAAGCAGCTAACTGCAGATTTGATTGCGAATTTGAATATAATAAAGAATTGCTCTCAGAATTGTGGTCTGCCACTTCAAGGGTCTGACTTGGTGCTGAGGCAGAGACATTTGATGTGCTATATGTAGAGCCCTGAGGCTGATTTAGATATTTCAGGGGTAGTGGATCACCGACACCTCTATTTACAACAGGATAAACAGGAAGCCCTTCCGGCAAGAATCCTGCAGATAAGCCCTCAACTAGCTGTCCTTGACTGTATGGTCCACACATATGTCCATTCTCATTAACATACATCCATCCACTGGCTGAATACTGTCCATGCCCAGAGCACGCATTGTTCTGGGGAAACATCAGACCAGTGCCATGAGGAAGAGAAATCTCACTGCTGTTAGCTAAAGACTGAGGGCGTCCTTCCATTGCAGCAAATGGGCCTACTTCATCTGGATCATGATGACAGGAGGAACAATTATCTTCACCTAAATACCTAAATATTTTATGCAAAGACAAACTTTAATACAAGAGATCATAAGCAACAAAGTGAAAAAGAAAAGGCAGGGAGGTTGCAGTGCTACCAAGATGATGAGCATCCTTTAGCATGGCCATGATCATTATCACTTATGTGACCAATGCAAACTTGGTCTTCCCCTTGAGATGATTGTAATTCATTCCTATAGGAAATATCATGAATGCAACTGTGGGATTCTTTGAAGCAAGACCTGGAGCAATCCGAGCAGAATCCCATAGGTAAAGGTTGCTCACATGTCTCCTGCAAAACAGAACAAAAAGTTAAGATATCAGATAAATTTGTAACAATTGGAGTAAGATAAATACAATTTTTTGTAGGAAAATTATCCATGTATATTTATTCTTTAGAAATTTGGGAAAAGAAAAGGCACACATCTAAAGAAATTTACCTTGCTTAGATGTAAAGTGAATCAGGAAAGAACAAGACAGCATAAAGTAGAACACGTTACACAACATCGCATTGTAGGTAGCCTTCTTGTAGTGCTAAGAGGATAAGTAGTTCATACCTAACAATACACAAACCTCAAATGCTATTGGCTCTATCCTGGTCTTTTGAAATTGAAGTACAATGATTAGATGCGTGATAAAATCAATAACCATCATATCTGATTATCTTAGCATGGAAAGTCAATCATCATTCCTCACAGCGGTAAATTAATCATATGCCTACTTTCTGCTAGGACCAAAAAAATTGTTCAAACATCCATCTAATTTGGTACCATATATTCATATACATGGTCTTATATCTTAAACGAAAGACACTAATTTGCTTTAAAGCATGGGATATGATGGATTTCAGAGCGAAATAATCCAAGTCTTCAATGAGAAATCCAAAGGTGAGACCCACCAAATTATTCTCGAATTAAAACAATACAACAATTAATAATTGAAAACAAAAGAGAACATGTATATTACCATATATGAGGTATACAAAAATGGAATGTTATTGCACGAAAATGATATGCGCAACCGGCATAAATATCATACTAATCGATGCCCATTTAGTTAGGCAGATAATGATGCCAAACCAGATTTGGAAAGTTGTTCGTTTTCCTAAGTGCCAAGGGGGGAAGGTATGAAGGAAAACATTGGAAATCAAGATTCCCATGTAGTGCATTCAATGTTAGCATCAAAGAAGATTGATTCCTGACTTTATCCCTTGCATGCATAATCAAACATATTGAGAAGGGTCAACTTTACGTTCATCAGTATGTAAGGTTAAAACGTGAGCAGTAATTTCTTAGGAATACGCGTGAAATCTTGACAAAATAGGACATGCAATGTTTGCATGGAACATATGAGAAGAATTAAGCATTCGTACGGATTCCAACTGGAGTAAAAATTAACTAAATGAACCCACTCAACCAACAAACCCATTCAACCAAGTCATCAGTAGTGTTGCTACTTACATTAGTAAACCAATACGACAATAAATTAATGAATGTCATGCAAGAACCAACAGCTCACTAGATGAGCTGTATTTGTAGCTTCATTCAGATTACCTTACAAACACATTATAAGTTGCAAATATTATGTTATAACAACCTGTTAGACCAGCTCTCCTCGGTTATCACAAAGCTCCATGTATTTGAAACCTTTCCTTAATTTTTCCAACAAACTCATAACAAGTTAAAAATAATTCCAAAGTCCTTGTTAGAACAACCTCTTAGACCGATGGTCATCAACAAATACAAGTTACTGTGCACGGCATAAGATATGATATCGCCACAACAAGTGGCAGATACTTTGTGTCCATTTGGACTGTCCTAAGAATTAAATGAAGTCTCTGAAAAAAAAAAGATTGCAATATGCAAATAAATGGCATTAGAATCAACATTTCAGAACCTTGCCTGTCCATTGAATCACAAAAAGGTAAACCATCAAGAAAGGCCCTTCTGTCCGACCACAAACTTACCAATTATAGAATGTTACTGCCGTCATTAAGAATATAGTTAAACTTACAGAAAAGTTCATATTCTTAAAATTTTAAAGATATAGTTACCCATTTAACACAATTAATAGATAATATTCACTGTATGAGTTAGAAAAAATTTGCAACAATAGAATATCCATTGTCAATACAACTTAATACTAATAAATGATGTTCACTATACAAGGTTAATTTTAATCTTTTTTTAAAATGACTTTAAAATAACCTTTTAGAATATTATGCGCGCAATTTTCAGTCATATCAGTTTCAGTAAGGTTAGTTCATTCTTTTTTTCTCTTGTTATGGAATACAAAACAAATTCTAGAACTATTAGCATAGTACCAATATCCCCAAAGGATCATATATTTATCCTATTAAAAAAGAACATAAGATATCATGAATAAGAATAAATAAGATCGAAGATGAATAAATTCATGCATGACAATTCTTAACAAAAAATCTGCTCCACCCACTAACAAATCGACCAGCTCAGCAGGTACTAACTTTTGATCCTCAGATGATTTACACTCTAATCAGACCAAACACTGGACCAGTTCCAAGTATTTATGGCCATCAGAGGGGCCACTCCATGCTGACTAAAATCAACAAAGCATGATGAATGCATAAAGTACCTACATCCCTCTTGGTCATAGAGATGATTTATGGAAGTAATATAAAAAACCAATCTTTCCAGTTGCGCATTATTGTGTAATTTTAAATTTGAAATATGGCTTCAAAGGATTAGCCATGAGGATCTCAAGTTTCCTACTTAAAGGCCTAAGCATGTTGACATCTCACCACACCATTGGAAAGACCAAAGTATGTTATCATGCTTCTTCAGCGTAGGATACATTTTGTTAACTGAATTGAGTGGACGTCTAATATGCAGCGTTCACAAGCAAGTAGAGAAGATTTTAGACTGATCCTAGTAGGCAGTGTTGAAGAATGAGCAGTGTGAACTTATTTGCTTAGCTAGGTAACGTGCACCATGGACTCATCAAGACTAAGGATCCAAGTGGAGATGAGTATAGCCACTAAAATGACATCACTGCAACAACGTGATAACAAAAGCATCCTCGGCAGGTGTAGTATAACTAAACAAGATGTTTTTGCAAGATATTCCACGACGATATGGTGAATGCAGCACCGTGCAACATTAAGTACAGTATAGATGATAGAACACCTGACACAAACGCAATCCATCCCCAATTTCCATGTCACAGAAGTTTCCCAGTTCCGAGGAGAAACGGTTTTCTGTGCGCGTGATTCATCCAATAACATAACGAACGGCCGTTACTAAGAAATTAGTACAACGAATAAAATAATCACGATAGAACATGAAAAGGCAGATCGTGAGATCCTAATCCGAATTAGTAAAAGATCAAACAGGGAATCCACAGGGGTGATGCGGGTAACGGGCCACAGCGCGTCGAATCATTCGCAAAGACGATCGAGGAAGCAGGAGAGAATCTTCACCGGATCGGTAGGCGAGAGGCGACGCCGAGAGACCCCTCGGGCCGATGGGAGGCAGGCGTGCGGCATCACCTCCGGATAACGAGATCAACAACAGGATCAAACCCTCCTTCGATCCCCAAAACACCACGACGGCAAATTGGAGGAAGATATTGCTGCGGATCCTGAAGCAGACATCGCCTTGGGGCGAAAGGTGGCGAGAACGGCGATAAATACGGATAAAATAAAAAACAAGGGGAAACAGAGAGTAGGGTTCCCGACAAAATCTCATACGGTGAACAAAAATTTATCGACATCAGAAGAAGCGAACGAAACGGATCGGATCGGATCGGATCGGGTCGAGCGTGAGGCTCGATTGATCCGAACAGCTGCCTGAGGATATACGGGTTCCGAAACCCGAACCCGTAAAGTAGCTGGATCTGGGTGATCTCGTGCTCTCGTACTATTTTTGCAGTACGTACTATTTTAATTCTTAAATAAAATGGTTCAGATTATTGTGCTCTTTATTTTAAATTATAATATTTTAAAATTAAAATTAAAAAAATTAGAAATTATATATTATTATCATTTATTGTTTTAAAGTATTTTCAACCTAATCTAGTGAAGTACCCTGTAATAACAAATTATTATAATCATACGGGTTAAAAAGAAACAATTAATAGTTATTAGAAACTCAACCTCTCGGAGATGCATTGACGATGCATCTACCGACCTTAAATAATTTTTTTATACGTAACGGCTCTTCTCCGGCCCATCGTAAAACAATGCTCGAACAAACCGGGCCGGTTTTTTTTTTTATTACCGACCACGGTCCACGGCCGAGGCAGCTGCCACGAAGCTTCTTCCATTTCCCGGCCTTTTAACATCGCGAGGGGTTATTTTTGATCGGACGCCGGAGGGAGGGTGGAATTTGTCGCCGGACGCACACACCTTCCCAGCAGCTTCCTCGTCTGCCCGGTCAAACCGCGAGGCCAAGCAGACGCACCCCCGGAGTGACGCCCGATGTCCACCCACCGGATTGGGGGCACCCACCTGGCCGGATTGGCGTTTGACCGACCCCTAAATTTTGACCCCCGCGGCCCCGACGTCCGCGAAGAAATTTCTTTTGCATTCCCCTCGTTGACTGCTCGGGCATCTTTCGAGGTTTCCTTTCACACCTGCCGAACGAACCAGAACCGGGGAGGATCCGCCGTTCGAATAATTGGGCGACGTTCCTTCATTTTTAATCGTATAATTGGAGAGGATAATTTTTCTTCCTTTACACCCCAATCGATCACGTGCTAGAAACGGAAATTAGAAATTCCAGTGGGCGGAGAAAATAAATCAACTCCTCATTGGATGGATGACATGATATATATATTATCCAGGTAGCAGGAATATATTTCATATAATTAAATAAATATCAAATAATATTGTTTTTTAAACATAACAGGACTGTCTGCGAGATATGTCTTTTTTAAATGTGATTTAAATATTATTACTTAGTAGTAAAGATATGTCTGCAAGAACTCCTATTCGTCAGCAGAATTGGTAGCTTAGACTTTTATTTGTATTGGTTTTTTTGTTTCTTATCAAGGTTGGATTGATGGTTTATATTCATTATTTCGGAGTCCGAATAGATGTACCAAAATCTATACAACTAGCGTGTCGACGGAGAGGGCTCTCCACGTGGGATGGAAATAGAGTGGTTAAAAGTTTTCGGAGACGCGAAACTTTATTCATTTTTGATCAAATTATTATTTAAAATCACCGTAGACCGAGAAATACAAACTCGAGAGCGAGAGAGAGAGAGAGAGCGGATTACATAACTTCGATCGGACGAGCGCACGCGGAGGAGCGCGACTGCGCTTCCTCTTCTTCCTCTGCTTTCTCTCCCCGGCTGCGGCCACCGCTCGCTTTCCGCCTCCCTTCGCACTCTCCTTCCTCGTCCTTTCCGTCTACAGCGGAGGAGGAGGAGGAGGAGGAGCTCGGCCAAGGGGTGACCTGCTGAGGAATCGGGCTGCAGAGGGTATGGGGGCGGCGAGGGACGTGGCTGGGCCAGGCGAGGAGCGCGGATCGCTGGTGGGGGCGGCGGATATGCTGGCGGAGCCGAAGTGGTGGCCGCCGGGGTTCCGGTTCCATCCCACCGACGAGGAGCTCGTCCTCTACTATCTCAAGCGCAAGGTCTGCGGCCGCCGCTTCAAGCCCTCCATGATTGCCGACGTCGACGTCTACAAGTGGGAGCCCTGGGAACTTCCTGGTACGATTATGCTTTTGCTTTGAGTTGAAACTGTGGATTTTTTTTTTCTTCTCCCCCGGTGGTTTTTTGTAGCCTTGGTCGAGTGGTGAATCACCGGATGCCGATTCGCTTTTACCCATTCTGCTAAGGTTGTTGCTTTACCCTTTCTTGCAACTTCAATTGATCCACCCGGATTCTGGTATTCATCGCTGGAATCGAAAATGTTGTTGTGATTGCTCCATACTTGTGCAGTTACCCTTAATGCGATTCTTCCCCTTTATTCCTCGAACGTCTACTTGTTGCTGGTTGACTTCTAAGCATCTGGATTTGAATCCGTATGACTTGTTTTTCACCTTCCGATTGAATTGGATACGAACTGCAATGCGAGATTTGTCTGAAGTCGTCGCCTTTTTGGTTTCCCCTTTTCGCTGTCTAAGTTCGGCCTCTTGGTCTGTGTTTGCAGATAAATCGGTGTTGCAAACAGGCGATAAGCAGTGGTACTTCTTCAGCCCGAGGGACAAGAAGTATCCAAAAGGATCAAGATCCAATCGGGCTACAAGGAACGGTTACTGGAAAGCCACCGGAAAGGATCGGACCATCTCTCAGAACTCTAAAGCCACGGGCAACAAGAAAACACTTGTCTACTACCATGGACGGGCGCCCAAGGGAGGACGCACTGATTGGGTGATGCACGAGTATACCTTGGAGGAGCAGGTGCTCTTGAGTTGCAACAAAGTTCAGGCAAGTTCTGGATTGACAAAACAAGAAAATGAGTATGACATACGGCATTTCTGCATACATTTTACATAATTTGTTGCATAAGCATAATCTGAATCATCATTTTTTTTTCCAGGATTATTATGCTCTCTATAAGGTCTTTAGGAAGAGTGGACCCGGTCCGAAGAACGGCGAGCAGTATGGAGCTCCCTTCAGAGAAGAGGAGTGGGATGATGACGAAATGGACGAGAGCTTTAGGAGCCAGGATAACATGGAGTTGCCACCGACTGAGCGAAACACTGAAGCACGAGTGGCCGATCCTCTTCGTGAACTTATCTCTACTGACACAATGTATGATGCTGGGAACTCTCTTCAAACGGATGAGCTGGAGGATCTTTTGCTAAAATTGTCTGATGAGCAAGACATTGTTGGCCAGTGTCCTGAAACTTCTGCATATATTTCTGAGGTATTATTTAGCTCACCTTTTGGCTTTGCTTTGATAACATATTTGGTTTACAATAACAATTTAGATTATTTATGTCCAATCATAGCAAGAATTTGGCATCATCGACATTTACACGAACCATACACATAAACCATGCACAAAAAGACATTATTCATGCATACATTTTTTTTTTTAAAGATAACATTATATTCATTTCAGCAATCTGAAACGATACAATATATCATCCAAAAGGATGTAAAAATACACAAAATAAAATAAAACATAAGAAAACTAAAAAGAACATGAGTTGGAGTAATACAACCATCAAAAGTACTTCACCGAGTCAGCTCAAAATGAAATACTAGCTGACTTTGACATTTCATGGTGGCTTGTGAGTATTGAAAAATGTAAGAGTTGCAGCTGCTTGTATGGCTAATGTCCTTGTTGAATTGTTGAATTTGAGTTACCTAAGAAGCATCGCCTACCCCATACACTCCAATGTCATACAGCTAAGCTAATTATTTCATCTTTAACAAATTCATCATCGCATCTCCCTTCGCAGCCCATGGAATATATGTGATAGCATATGACTGCATTTGCAATAGTTGCGAATATATATACCATCCATTCTTTGTATAAGAATATTTTTTTAGAACTTAATTAGTCTTGAACCCAAGACCTCATGATCCTCCCATATAGAGTTCAATTACTCCAACCAAAGTGGTGTACATTGAAAGAACAAATGATCTCTAGCCTCAACTTCATCTTTGCATAAGCTACAAACTTCATCCACCATGATTATTCATGCATACATGAAGTCATACAACATATGCACACAAGCAAGCAGAGGTGGCAAAAGGCCAACTTTTGGGTGAGAGATTCAAATGCAGGTGAAGTACACCAACAAGATTCCTTCTAGTGCCCTTCGCTAACAAGATCAAAGACTAAGAGGGAGTTAAGAGGGGGATGGTAACAATATAGAGAGAGGAGAGAATGATGAAAAGTGGAGGTAAACTTTGAAGGGCCACTTTGTTTTAAATCTTGAAGCGGTCTTCACAGTCCAAAATGATTAATTAACGTGTCACTGAAAAACATTTCTAGGTTTAGCTTCCAGCAAAATAAATTTGGACTCGACTGTAGAAAGTTGTCGGCAATTTATGTTATAAGGTTTTAACTTACTGCTTTTCTGGTGGAAACTTATAACTTTCAATCTATCATTGAAGAATCCCGAGTTAAAACTGTACAATAATAATGTGAAAATTAATGCCAGATGAGCATTCCGAGGGTGATCCATGACACCTGAAAATTGGTTTGGCATGATTTTGGTAGAGAACCGGCCCACCCACTAAACTTATTTTGACCAACGTGGCTCAAATGTGGGAACTGAATCGGGTGGTTCTGCACAACATATTGGATTTCGATTGAGATCTTACTCAACCTAACCTAAACTGACATGAGTATACTCCTAGTGGTAATGGTAGTGCAGCAGGAAATGTGTGTATCCCTGATGGCTCTGCTGAACTACCATTGCCCCTAGGGGTATAATCAAGTCAGCTTATGTCCTCATAATACCTTGAGTAACATACATTTACAATGGATTCCAGTAAAGTTGGCTTCTTCTCATTATTTTGTCACTTTGGTGCAGGTTGATATTGAACCGCAAGTTGGAGGTTGCAATTTCAGTCCATCCTTAATCGAATCCACTTCCTTTGAGAACAATAACATTTGGAGTGAACTGAACAACATGGAGGACAACATTCAAGTAGCAAGAAATGATTTTTCTGACATGCAGCCTGTTGAAAGTCCTGAGCTAACGTCATTAACATGTAATCCGCCACTGCTTCTTCAGGAGACCGATGAAGAATTTTTGGAAATCAAAGATTTCAATGATCCAGAATCCATTCTATGCAGCGAAAATGACACAAGTAACAGGGATCAGATTAATGCCCTTGTTGGCTTTTATGATTCTTATGATTATTTTGACGCACCTTTGGCTTTCTCTAGTGATTTTGGGCCTCTAGGACTAACAGCAGAAAGCTCAAATTTTGACGGTTACGGGGATGAGGGAATGATGCTGAATCAGTCGTATAATATCTCTACTGATCTTTGGAACCATGATCAGGGATTCAGTGTCCCAAACGCCAATCAAAATCAGGTGTTAGCGGCAACAACCACATCAGGTGCTTATCCGTTTTGCAATTGCATCATCTAGAACGCACACCTTATCATACAGTAGACCGTGTATCTTGTACTTGTGTTCTATTTCTCATTTGTTCCCACTACTTAATACGTAGGTGCTGTATATGCTTCTACATCGTCCAAAACTGAGCAGATTCAAGGGCAAAGCACTGGTGTTGAGGGCACCTCAGGATCATGGATCACCTCTTCACTCTTAAAGCTGTTAGATTCTGTACCCAGCAGTCCTGCACTCGCATCAGAGAACGCCTTCATTAGCAGGGCACTTGAACGTGTTTCAAGTTTTAGAGGACAAACTGGAGTCTGTGTTCAGAACACCGTAACAGGTCCACAATCTGCAAGAAGAGGAGGCCGAAATGGTGGTGTCCTTTTCATTTCATTCCTGGTCGGCCTCAGTGCTGTCTTCTGGGTTTTAACTGTTGGAGCAACTATAAAAGTCTTCAAGGGTTTTTGGTCGAGGTTCGGCTCCTCTTAAGCGTGAGAATAGAAACGAACAAATTTGTTGTGCTATGCTTCCTTGTTCTGCTTGATTTCAGTTCCTAAAGTAGTGTACATGTTCATGTATTATATCAGTAAGGAAGGCTAAATGCTGTTGCCACATTTTAGTGGCCTACTTGTTTAGAAAAAAAAGCTTGCGTCTTTAATTTTGACGTTGTGATTACAACTGCCACTGCCAAAATTTGTCACGACCCGTTTACCCAACCATATGAGCCGACGTGGAGTAAAGTGGATTCGGGTTTTGTGCGGACGTGTTTCATGCCATATGAATCGACGTGTTTGCATGTTTTTATCTGCCTGTTGAGTTGCGTTGCGTATTTCATTGATGTGGGGTGTTTATTATTATATGCATGTATGGGCTTAAAATAGTCTCTGTAATTTAATTTAAAAATCTTTAAATGAATTTTTTTAATTATTTTAAAGAGCAAACGGAGCAAAGTAATCTCCAGAATTATCTTAAATTAAATAAGTTATTACTATAATTAATCAAAAAGTTAATTATTTAAGAGAAATCTAATCATCTATTATTAAATTCTAAAAAAATCTAATCATCTATTATCGGATTAAAGTATTCAGAGAATAGATTTTGGGTTCAACACTCATTAAATTCTAAAAAAAACTATTATCCGATTAAAATATAAAGTAGAATATATAACGAAGCCAACCATCAATTTAAACACGAAATATATATTATATGTCGCAGTTTCCAGTTTCATAACAAAGAATAGGTGATCTTTACAAATTACAAGTTCATTGACCAAAGGGTTTTAACCCATGATAGCATGCGTAACACCACTCAGCACAATGAAGTACAACGAGTTGGACAAAAGAAAACTGGGTTCAGGTATGCTCGCTCTTTAGCAACACATCTTCCATCAAACAAGCCTTTAAGATACATACATTGGCACAACTGATTTATTTGTGGAGAATTCTCACCGGGACTTAGGACGATGCTTCGGCTTTGTAAGAAGGATTGAAAGCCTCTTGTTCAGCACAATCCAGATTGTCTCCAGAAAGTTCGCGCCCCATTCCCATCAAGTCCAGGTAATATTGGTAGTGCGATATGATGTTGTTCATGGAATCAATGTAACCCTGTCCGCAGATGATATCCCCGTACAAGATGTTCATAGTAAGCCCAAAGCCAGGTAACCTTTTTGACATGGTGTCATTCTTTGATGGCTTCCAGTTTCCGACTAGGACATCGTGGGCTGAAGGCTGCTTCTTCTTCATCGGTGTCATCCACCTCCAGATGGCAGCTTGGAAGGCCAAGGTAGCATTCTGCTCGAGGTACTCTGGGTGGTTCAAGAGATCTACCTTTAGCGCATCGCCGATAAGTCCATAGTTGTAGTTCCTGAAAGCAGCCATTGGGTAAGCTCATAGCTAGCTAGTCAATTTACTTGGATGCAAAGCATAAACTTACTGATCTAGCTCCACCCTAACACCTAAGACAAACGACAAACAAATGATACAACAAGCTCCAATGTCGTACCAGTACACAGGCAGAGCACCACGTCCATAGTATTGAACTCCTTCCGTGCATTTATAAAGGTAGTTGTCAGCACAGTAGTCCTGACTTGGGCTCATTTCATGGTTGTAACATAATCCCCATGCAAGTGGGCCACCAGTGGCAACACCATATCCACCTGCAGTCAAGATTATTAGAAAAATATGGATGCTATTTATTTATTATATAATGTTAATTTAGATCAAGAAGCATAATAGAATAAACTAGGCAGCCATCACATACAGTTCCTAGAGATTATTTGATGTATCTTTAGCATAATAAACGTAGGGTTCATTCAACAACTCTTGTATAAGGTCTTCCAACACTTGGGCATGAAACTGATTGACACCTTTCAACATGTTTTTGTGCACAAGGCAAGACTTTCGCTCCTACAAAACATTTTTTTTATTTTAGTGAGTCATGAACCCCCAACATCTAGTGTCAAACCTTACTGCTTTAACCAGGTGACTCCTAGAAAGCATATTACAAGGCAACTTTTATATCTAATCTTAATATATCATAGAATATACATGCACTGGACATGCATATTTAGGGGAACTCTTAGGCATTCCCTTTGTTGGAATTGTCAAAACCTATCTTTTCATGGATGCTTCCTCAACCACGAATGCAAGAAGACGTCCTTATCAGTAATCCTGCAATAATTGACCATCTTCAATATCTGATTGTGTAAAAAAGAAGGTCCATAGAGTTAGCATTCTTTTACGGTTGTATTTTGCTACATTTTCAATTAGTTAGTTACAATGAGCAAAATTGAACTCAAGTCAGTAGTTTCTTAAATAGCGCAGAATCTTCAATTATGCCTTATCTATAATTTTTTTACTGCTGCATAAATTGTCCTCTTGTATGAGACGACCCAGAGGAATCCAGTAAGACAAACTAAAATGATCCAAAAATGATTTTCTTTATTCTCTTATTGTCATTGCAAACATCTTAATTTGACTAGGAGTTCACTTAAGCTATCTTACAGCACCTTGAGTGGGAGAAATATCATTCTCGTGCGTCACTACAATCCTTGGTATCTTCTTGCATCCGATATAGACTATTAACTCAGATACTTTCAGTGCATAAATACCAACTGCTGCAGAAAATCTGGTCAATTCACCTTTGTTTATATGTATGTTCCTACATAGACTTACATTTGCTCTAATTCCAACTATAATAGAAACTAGAGCACCCTATCTCTTAAGAAAACCAAGATATTTGGCTACCTAGTTCCTTGAATCCATCTTATACTACCATTCCCTGGATTGTATTTGAATAAGCAATGGATGGATCTACCCAAATTCTGAAGAGAGAAGCTTCCTAGCCAAATGGAAAGGTAATAGAATCATGCTGATTTACGTATAAAAAGGATGTCAAGATTTTTTTATTTTTCAACATCAAATGCAACTACTATCTACCCTTTTCTTAATTTTCTTATGATTCTGGAACCGAGATGTTGTTCAGATTATGCAAACCTACCGGCATTAAGATCATTTCCATATCAAGTAGCATCTGATAGATGCAAAAAAAGGAATAGATCTCAGAGAAGCGTACGCCCAAATGTCGGACATACATTTAGGCACAAGACCCAACCAAGACGAACAAAAATTAGTCAAAGAAGAAAGGATGTTTTATTTCCTTACAGGAGGTCTTGCTGCCGACGTGGCCGAGGAAGGCGGCGATCTCCCTCATCTTTGTCTGCTTGTCGCCAGTGGTGCCGAATCCGAGCGGCTCGAACACGGCGGCGGCGGTGATGAAGGACTGGTAGTCCCAGAAGCCGACCGCGTGCGCCACGGGGGAGTTGCGCTTGCTGAAGAGGTCCTCGAACTGGTACACCTGGAAGTAGTCGGTGATGGTCTCGTTGCAGCAGTAGATGCTCCCGCTGCACTCCCAGCCCTTATTGCACACCTTGAGCTTCGACTTGGCGGCCGCCGCGCCCGCGACGGCCACCGCGAGCAGGAGCAGGAGGGCCGAGAGCGGCCTAATCTTCATCTTCCCCATGACCTGGAAGAAGGGGAGGGAAAGAATCGCAAAAACTGAGATCGGAAGAGAGAGGGGAGGAGGAATGTGAATGATGGGGGCGGCTCCGATTTGGGTTCGTCGTTCGTCGTCGTCGGAGGGGAAAGAAATAAATAAACCGGGAGGAGTTTGGAAGGTGAATTGGGGATGAAGAGTGTTTGTCGGTGAGAGTAGCTTTTCGCTGAACAGAAGGGTGACGTGGCCCACTGCCAGCTCAGAAACGTTGCTTCTAGGCCTTTCCTTTGTTAATTCCGTGGGGTCCACGTCGGATATTGAGGGCTCGAGGAGGTGTCATTTGTTTTATTTATTTTTGTTAGGTTAGATTTTTTAAAAGATATTAATTGTATACACCTACCTAGCATCTTACTAAACCTCAAAATCTTTTTTTATAACTTTTTTATTATTTTTTAAAATTTTACATATAGATAAGAAACTAGTTAGAATAGTAAAATGTAAATTTAAGATTTATTAAATTAAAAAAAAAAATCAGTTTAAGACTGAAACTTTTAGTTATTTTGGATTAGATCTATTTTTTTAAACTATAATATAACCAGTATTTTTTATAACTAAAGTCCTAAAGTCAATTGGGTGTAGATATATTGGAGATAGGGCAAAATTTGAAAATATAAATTATGGTTTTGTTCCTAGGTTGGATCCTAACTAGATTCTTAATCTTTTAAAAACCACTGAATCCTTAAAATTTTTAAGGTGAGGAATTTTCTGGATGTGTTATCAATTCACATCATCTTACATTCTCAACACAAGCGATTGAGGAGACAAATAGCATCGAAATTTTAACACCTGGTATCTGCAAGATCTCGTGACTTCTTAGATAGAGATTTAACTACATTTAGTACAAAGTGTAAAACACGGCTCTACTCAACAAGTAATTGTAAAAAATAGCTAATTGTCTTTCAGAAAAAGAAGTTTTGGGGAGAGATAAGTCGCAGAGTTTGGTTTGGTGGCATCTCACTCTTTCAAATTGATGAGGACGTTCCAACTCCGACGCCGGTGGCAAGTCATCGATGCCCTGCCACCCAACTCGCAAAAAAAACATTAGATTACACATTAACAACAACAGATTAATCTTCTTCAATCATCTGCCTCTACTTTTCTTTCACTTTAATCATCAAGACACATGGAAATGAAGTGCTGCAACATTTGAAGCCCCCCTCGGTTGCTTGCTATCTCGCTTTCTAGATGTCTCTGGTGGCCAGTAGCAGTTATCTGTCACAGAAGCTTCAACAAATTTGCATTTTATTCACAGTTGAAATGCTGGTATCCAATGTTTCAAGCATCCATTTTAATGGTACTGTTGTCCGTGATCGACAATTCCACAATCTAAATGCTAAACAATCTAAATTATCTAATGATGCTTCGGCAAAATAGACCAGAATTTGTAAACCGAGTGAAAAGCATATAGGAAAGAGGGGAAAGGATAATTGTTGGTTTGATTCATATTCACCTATTTCAGTGCCAAGGGCTCGTACCACTCGGGCCCAAAACCTGCAGCTTTCCTTGCTTGTGCATTGAAAGGGGGCTTAAGTGGACCCCTGAAGTGTTCTCGAACGGTAGCATGGAAACGCTCAATCACCATCACCTGTTCGTCATTGCTCGGTGTTGTCAAGCTTGAGAAATTTTGCTCCAGATTTTTCATCTGCTCGTCCTTCTCACAATCAACCTCTTGCTGCTTTGGAATGCTTTCTCCAACAAAAGGTTGCTCTGGTTCGGCACAGCCTTGAGTTGCCACTGTACTGCTAAGCAGATTTGCTTTCCGGAGGCACAAATATCTAAACCATCTAACACCAGCAGCACAGTGTGTAATTTCTTCAGGGTACACAACAGTTTCCAACAAATTTGCGGTCTGTTCATCCCCACCACTCCGGAATCGGGAGATGGTGGTGGGGAGGACGTCAAGTCCGCGAGCCTTCATTCAAATAAATTTATGAAATGACAGGAAATGATATATATCAGTATTCAATTCAATGGTTTTGAACTATGACCTCATGTGCAAATATAAGTATAGTAAAATGTCCAGATTAAAAGATTCAAATAAATTTATTGATTGAAGGAGCAATTCAAACTCCTGCTGGCTTTAGAAGTAAATAAAATTGCATTTTCTGTAGGTTGAGGCATTTCCACTTACTTTTCCAAGCCAGACTTGCAAGAAACACAAAAAAAAACTTGAAATGCATCCATTTTTGCATCAACAAAACAGAGAAGGGATGTACATAGATTCCTATTTAGATGAACTTGATCCTTGTAATGGTAAATTTTCAAAAACGGCTGGAACAGTATATTAAAAGTTTAAAACCAAGAAGCCTTTTAGTAAGTATCCAAGTCTCACCAATTCAAGCCACTCCAACCGATACCTAACACCCATATTATAAATTTGATAGTTAAATTTATATGTATCCCATTACACTGTCCTTTTGGTAATGTTTCTACATCGTCCCCCACACCACTATTAAAATAATTTTTTGGACCAGCATGCTGTCATAAAAAATGAGCAACAATACTAGATTATCAACTACCATATCATGAACACCTTTTTCTGCGAGGATGTATACCAGACATTTTGAGACTGGAAGACTGTTCCTATCTCATCTATGTTACGTTCTCAATATATATCTAATCTGGACAATCTCAGTAATGTGAAAGGTCCCAGATATCACTGATATCTCTTTATACCATTTTTTCCTTTCTACATGAAAATAAATCAAATATGTTTATGGATTTTGCCAGTAGAAAAACACCAGCATTACCGCTTCATGCAGACGGTTCATATTTAATAGCTCCTGGTATACCTAGTAGTGTCTTGAGCATGCAGTAGATCAAGTTTAACTTCGGACAATACAATATTAACTTGAAGGTCCCAACAAAAAATAGCAATGATGTCTAATATGCAAAGTTCATTTCCTTCAAAAAATATATTATGCCTATAAATTTCACTCAAACTTGAAATCTAGAATGATGGCAAATTATAATGTGCGAAAGAATAACCATCAACCTATATATAATGTCTCTATTTAGAAAGAACTGAAGAAAAGGGAAACACAAACAAGAGGAAATAAGAAACGTGCATCCACTTAGGACAGAAGAGGAGCGAGTGCAAGTAATTCAAAAGGGTTGATCAGTGGCATCATCAGCCAAGCAGAGAACTAAAAGAAAGAAATCAATGTAAACCACTAACTCTTTAGGAAAATGGAAAAAAAAACTGAGAAAAAGAAATCAGAGAGGACCGTAGACCCAACTAAAAAGAGTCCTACACGACTAATAACCAGTGAATGACACAAGATGAATTCCCCTAGAGTCATTATAGAACTTTGAAGAACTTTTTTGTTTGTCATTGATAATCTAGGTTATTACAGATGAATAAACCAAGTAACTTTGTTCTCACAGATGGGCTAGCCCAGCACCATCCTCTAGCTTTATAGTCACTTGTTCCCCTGCTGTTACATAGTACAGTTTTCTAAGACATGGTAAGTTGTTGCATAGCCCTCAGGTGATGCTTATGCAGCTACCTGGAAAAAACACTTATCCGCTCCATTGCCTACTGGAGCACTGTACAGTGACTTGTATGCATATGAGTAGATTTCGTTCATGACGACAATTTGTGTCACTCGTTAAATCTCCCTCCATCAAAAAACATTTGCTATTCCTCTTCACCTGTTAGATTTAACGTAATTAAATGTTCCAACATGAGGCATTACTTAGGTTGTGTCATTTTGTACCTTCCTCCTTTGTGCTACAAATTCTAAAAATACTTGTGAGCGATTAAGACTCTTCCTACAAGTTTTGGCGATTGCTAGTTAGTCTAGCCTTGAATACGGCATCATTCAACTAAATTAATTAAGAATTTCCAATGATTCAAACAGTTTGCGCTGGATGCTGGTTGGGTATAGGACCAGATAAGCTTGAACTTCATATATCTATACGGTGTTATTATTAGCATTTGTCTTTGTTGTATTATTTTCTTCACAAATGTTTGATGATTTACTTTTTTTGCATTCCATAATTCTGCCAGAAAACCAACTAGCTAATCCAGATGATGCGTGATAATTATTTTTTTAACCTATCCAGGCAAAATCAAAGGTCACAAACCTCATGAACGCAGTGCTCCACAGCCAGACGTGCCAATAGGCATTTGGACGTCTGCAATGCAGAGTCCCAGAGGCCATCATGTGCGGGGAGAACTCCATAATATGACCCCAGCTCCACCAGCCTCGCAGCAAGCAATGTGAAGTGCCGGCCTTCATCCTGGGCCACCCGCACAAAGTCCGTGAAAAAATCCCTCGGCATGGCCTCCTGCCTGCCAAAACGAGCAATAATGTCCTGCGATCACAGAGGTTAGAGTACGGGCAAAAGGGGTAGTAAGAAATAATGACAAACAGGTCGCGGGCAGCAGCAAATAAATCAATACCCACCCAGGAGAGGTCAATGGCCCAGCTCTCAGTGTGGGCGAGACTGTGGACGATGGCCTGCCGGCTCTGCAGGCTCCCAGCTTTGCCCAACTTCGGCATCATGCTCGGCGGCACGAGCTTCACCTGCAAAAGCGTTCACAACCCGGTCAATTTTCCCCTCTTTTCAGCCTTCGCGCACCCAAAAAACAGGTTCAGTTAGGCAAAGAACAAGTTACGCTCGAAAGCCGGGCGGGCCGATCGGGGACGGCGAGGGGAGGGCCATCGTTGTGGTAGGGGACGGAGATGGCGCCCTGCAGCCATCGGGAGGCGGCTGTTTCGCCGAGGCGGGCCTTCTCGAAGGGATCAGCAGCGTTCAAGACCTCCAGCGCAGCCTCCACCAGGGTCCTCGTCTCCACCTCGGCATGGACGCCGCCGCCCATTTCTCTCGTTCGCACTTCCGGGTCGCGACTGTGTAGTCTAAAATTTACAAGCCGGGACGCGAAGTGGTCATATGAGGGTTTGGATTAATTGTTCTCTGAGCTGATTCAAGGTACCAAATAATATATAGATAATAAAAATGAACCGCCTGTGTGTATAAAATATTAGAGAAACATTAATCTGAGATACTTATTAAGATTACTCCTTACAAAAAAAAATTTAAAAAGAAAAATATACATTTATAAAATAATATAAATCTCTAATTTTATATTTTAAAATTAATGATATGTTTATAATAAAAATGATCTCTATAATTTTAAAATATAATGTATTATTATTTTTAAATTATAAAAATATTTTATATTATTGTAAAATTTTAAAAATTATTTATTACAATGAATGATAAATTTTATAACATTTTGCTTTTTTATTACCTTATTTATGGTATTTATAATCATATTTTATTTTAAACTATTTTTTATGGATTTCAATAATCATTAATATATAGCATCATGGTCAAAAGTAGAGGAATCCATCATGCCAAAAGACAGCAATGTCTTTTCCTTGTTTAGAGAAGCATCATTGCGTTTCAAAAGCTGCATCACTTCGATTCAAAATCACATGGACATCTACAGGGCCATAGAACAATCAAAGCTCAAAGATTTGAAAGAACACAGATTTGATTTAGCACTTGTACACAGCATAAAGAGGCATTCAACATCTACAAGACTAGGACATTCTAGGGGCTCAGTCTATTCCTCATATAACCTGATTCTAATTCGCATCCATAGTTCAGCTTAACAGATACTAACTAATAGTACATGAGCAATGAACTACTAAACAATTTAAGGAATATCTAAGGGTTGACAGTACCTAAAGTCACAGAATTAAGAGATCCCATGAACAAGTCCTACGAAAGGGAGGCTGAATCACTATCATTGTCCTCACTGCCAGCAGCCTCCTTCACTTCCTGTATAAGCTTCAGCACCTGCCATGTTGTTGGTCTGCTATCCGGAGAAGCCTGAACACAGGCTGCTGCAATGTCGATGATCATCAGCAACCGTTCATCGTCCGCTCCATCTTCCCTCATCGATCTCACCCAATCACGCATATCAGTTGAGGTTAGTACCGGTTGCTGCAATGGCGGTCTCCCTGTGAGAAGCTCCAGCAGCAATACCCCAAATGCATAGATGTCTGATCTAGGTGTTAGCTGAGTATTAGCTCTTCGGCATTCAGGAGCTCGATACCCCGAGTCATCTATCTCCGGCGGATCTATGATTATAGAGAGACAGTTATCGGTCAGGCAAGCTTCGAAGTCGGCGCCCAGGAGGACATTGGAAGACTTGATGTTGCCATGGACCAAGTGAGAGGCTTGGTGGATGTACGCGAGGCCCTGCGCAATGTCTTCTGCTATCTTTAGGCATGAGGTCCAGTGAAGGTGCTTCGGCCTCGTGGACCTTGAACCTACAGCAAAAGTAGAACATATCAAGGCAAATTACAGTTTACCTATTCGTAGCTTAGGTCATTCTTCAACTTATATTGATGCTATGAACAATATGATCTGCTACCGTAAACTATAACTCTTATGGGAGATATGGTATTAGTTTATTGGTAAGAGTCTCTATTATTACTATAAAGATCTTTCACGCTTCCCTTGTAAAAGAAAAGAGTTATAACTATTATAACAGACCCGAACGAATAAATTACTGAGTGTCCTAACCAGACTGCATAATTAGCCTAGCAGAGAAAAATAATTCAACTTAACTTATCTAGACCAGGTAGAGAAACATTAAAGGGCAGAACTTATTTGTTTCAATGAAGTACACTTGTCTCAGTAAAGGATAATATATTATTGGCCTCCAAAAACACATAATCATCCAACTGAGCCTCACGTTTTATGGACTTCTAGACTTGTAGCGGCAAGAAACAAGGTAGACTACAAGACAAAATAACGATAGAACCGCATAAGTTCCTATAGTTATGTGAAACATTTTAAAGAAAAAGTATTTTAAAGGAGATCTAATTTTAGGAGCCCAATTGCTTTAACCAGAATAGTGGTATACACTTTGTGTACTTAAAGGAGATCTAAATAAAAGCAACAAAATAAAGCAAACTAGCGAGTAATTGTTAGACTGTGGATTAGATCGGATCTTGTCCTAACAGACTAAGCTTTCAAGCATGCCCCTATTTGTTCTTATTTCACCACTTAATCTGTGTTGTTTTATTAGCTCGTTGCTTGCATTTCTCTTACTGCTTTGTACTCGATGAGGTGTGAGATGAATCTAGTGTGTAAGCTCAACTTTACGCTAATGGAGAAAGAGAAGAATGAGAAGACAAAACAAGCCTAGTTTAGACCTCAGTCAAGGACTTCATATGGCTCAGTGTTCTAACTGGATTTTGAGCTCAGCCTGCGTCTCAAGGAATGTACGCAAGCCAAGCTTCACCTTTGCAGTTAATCAAGGTCGAGCTAAACTAGAAATACGAGCAGCTCAACCAAAAATTTCGTGAGCATGAGCCAAAGGGTAGCTCGGCTTGCTCATTTGCAGCCTTTTGCTATGGTTTTTAGGCATACGAGAGTAAAGAAAGTCCATACCATGAACAAGCGAGTGTAAGCTGCCATTGGGCTGGTAGTCATACACCAGGAGCCTCTCTTCTCTGCCTTGGAAGTACGCCCGCAATGGCACCAAGTTTGAGTGCCGGAGCCTTCCCACCATGTCCATGTGCCGATCGAATGCCTCCTTTGGCGTCGTCGCCAGCTTCGCCGCATCCAATCTCTTCACCGTCACGATGAGCTTCTCGTCGAGCATTGCCTTGTACGTTGTCCCCATGTTCCCCTTCCCCAGCATCTCGGCTGAGGCTTTCATCAGTTGCTCCAGCGAGTAGACCTGTGCCTCCCCGGCGCAGAACACCAGGCACCCACTCTTGGCCAGCTTCTTCACCTTCTCCTCTGACATCGCCATTGCTGCAGCCGCTACAAGCTCGTTGTTGCCGCTCTCGATCTCAACAGTGTAGTTCCCGAGGTTCAACTGTGAAGCATCTGCGCAGCCCTTGTTGTTCTGCTTCACTGGGCTTAGGATCTCCCTCTGCTGCAAAACCCCCTGCTTCTGCTTTTGCTTCTTTTTCTTCATCACCAAAGAAAAGACCAAGACTCCAATTACTAAAAACAAGCCGACCAGGAGCCCGGCCGCGAGAATGGCTCTCCTGTGCATTATTTGCGCAGGCGAGGCTCCACCCGGGAGGAGTAGCTCATCGCGCTGCCCTGTTGGTGCCTTCGGCGGGGCAGGCGCCGTGCGTGAGCCATTGCGGCCGGGAAAGAGCAAGAAGTGAGAGCCGCACCGCTTTCCGATGAGCCCGCCGCAGAGACCCGTGTTCGCGGAGAAAGCTGAGGGGCCGAAGGAGGACAACGCAGTGGTCGCCGGAATCTCACCGGAGAAGTTGTTGTGGGAAACGTTGAAGCTCCTAAGGGATGACTGATTCAAGGGTGGGATGGAGCCGATGAAGCGGTTCGACTCGAGGCGGAGAGCGAATAGCCGGTCGAGCTGGGCGAGCGCCGGCGGAACCGGACCGGAGAGATGGTTGTAGGACAGGTCGAGGGTGCGGAGGCGGTGGAGGGAGACGACGGAAGCGGGGAAGACACCGCCGAAGCGGTTGCGTCCGAGGAAGAGGGCCTTGAGGTTGACCAGCCGCGAGAGATCCGGGATGGGACCGGCGAGGGAGTTCGCCTTAAGGCTAAGCACCCGGAGCTGCTCAAGCCGATCGAGGGTGCCGGCGGCGAAGGCGCCGTTGAGGCCGGCTGCCTCCAGGACAAGCCGGACGACCCTGCCCTCGGCGGAGCACGTGACACCCGGCCAGCGGCAGTGGTGATCGGAGCCGTTGGCGGCGAGGAAAAGCGGCAGGCTGTTCCCAGGGTCAGCCTTGGCGACGAAGACCGCGATAGCCGCGGCGTCGGAGGCCGCCCCGGCGGCCGAAGCAGGAGCAAAGCGAAAGCAGAAGAGGATCAACAACGAAGGCAGCGATGGCTGCCAGGGCAGAGACGTTTTGGGATTCGAAGCCTGTTTCCGCATTGTGTTCGACGACATGCTTCCTGCGTCCCCCCGCTTCCTTTCTTCCTCGCTCGCTAGCTGTCTCTCCTTGTACTGCCGCTGCAGTGCGCAATGAAGAACGACGAGTTAATTATCACGGATGCTAAGATCGTCTGTTCACGTCAATACAGGCTTCCCCAACTTTCAAGAAAAGGAACCCGCGATGCGGCCGGAATCATCCGATCGGAAGGTGAGAAATGATGGATCGTGTGCGAACAGATACAGGCTACAGGGAGAGCGCATAAAGAGGGACCCCAGGAGAGCGTTGAGGTCGATGACGGGACGCAGGGCGCAGAGAGGCGGGGGGCTCCACGTCACGTGAAGGTTTGAATTAAAAATGCATTTTAATTTCTATTAAGCCCCTGGAATTTTTTTGGTTCCTACCAAATCGTGCATCGAATTAATACAAACCCAAAAGTGCAGGGGCTGAACTGAAATTAAATTCGAGAAAAGATGAAGAGGAAGAAGAGGAATGGAGAACTGCAGAGCAGCGAGCAGGGAGGGATGGAATGGAAGAAATTTGAATGGTCTCCGTTGTTGGCGCACAACGGCCGGTCAAAAAGAATTCCTTCCGACAGTGGAACTGTCGCTGGTGCTGCGTAATATTATAGCCTGGTGGATGGGTGCTTATCGTTGTTTTTTCGACGGTGGCGCTGCGTCGGACGGCGGCAGTCGGCCACCCGATCGGGTCATCGGTGGTGGAGTCAGGAGGAGGGGGGGGGGGGGCGTTGCTGTTGCCGCCGACGGTGCATCGCCCCCAACGGACGAGTGGTGGCCGTCAGGTTCTAATTGTATATTTTTAAAATAATATGAGTGTGATTATTGCCATGATATTTAAAGTGAAAAATGATTTATTTTTTATCTTGTGACCTAATTTTTAATTATAATTTAATTTAAATTGCATGTCGAGTAATGTTATATTTTACTAACGTAATTCCTTGAGGTAATAAAAAATTAATAGTTGGATGCGGTGAAATGATTGGACGTAGGAGGAGGTCCCACCTGCTCAAGAGCAACCAACGTATATTGATAGAAAGCCACATGGTATGTAGGATGATGCTCTCAGTGAGCTATTCATTGGGGGTGGGGGCGGTTAAATTCGAATTGGAATCAACGAGCGACATTATGACATATATATATATTTTTTAAAATGACTGTATGCCGTACTAATTACAACTTATCCGCATCTAAAAGCGCTAATGATTAAATTTGGTATCATTTAAAAAAAATGGAATGATCGCTCAGTAGTCAAAACAAATTTTTATGTTTACAACATAGATGACGCCCACCACTCGTTAAGACTTTTTTCCAAGGGGAGACTAGCACGGTAACGGACTCTGTTAGGACTGGTGGTCTTTTATTAATGCCCTACTGTCATGCCCTCCCCAAACGGGAGAAACCATTTATTGTGTTTGTTTCTTTTTTCAAAACTATGAATTTATTCGAATTAAACCGATCCAAGCAATCGAATAGATTTAACGTTAATTAATTTAGAATAATAATAAGAGAATTGGAGTCGTTATAATTTTAAAATAGAAAAAGAAGATTTTTGATAAGCGCAAATTTCCAACGTCCACGTGACTTGCGCCACGTCAGCTGCCCCATTTTATGCGGTGGCGGTTACGATTTCCAACGCGGCCGTGCGAAACGAACTACTCGGCTGCGCCGCACGCAGATCCGACGGCCGCACCGATGCAACAGCCACGATCTGACGGCTGTTTGCGTCGGGGCCTTAACGAAGCCGATCTCTCGCTGTCGGCTGATCGAACGGCGGACGAGCTCCCCGACATCCGCGATCTGACGGCAGAGGTCGTAGGAGGCGGTCGCGGGACCCGGAATAGGTCGTCCGCGATTCCACGCGCTATAAGAATCGGGAACCGGGCGGCGACGACGAGCGCGGTGCAGTCGGGCTGCCCCTCCCAAGCCCTCCTCTTTATGTTTCTTCTCTAAGTCCATTTACCCCTTCTCCCTTTTCTCTGTATCCCTTCTTGTACTTCGTCCCTTTTTCATCTCCGATCAAAAAAAAATCCACAAAAAAATCTGAAAAATCCTCTTAGAAAAAGCAGAGATCCTTGCCAATCTACCGATTGCTGCCCCAAATTATCCTAGGAAAAATCATCCAGAAAAGAGGAAGGTTTGCTGTGTTCGTCACTGTATCCGTAGTCGCTAGGGTTTGAGGAAAGGGAGAAAAAAAAGCCAAAAAAAGAGGTAAAATATCTACATATCTGAGAGAGATGGCGCAGGCTCCGGTCGAGCAGCAGCAGGCGCCGAACGGGACGGCGGTCAATAATGGTGCGGGCGCCGCCGGCGGAGCGAACCAGGCGTTGACGTCGCTCTACGTGGGGGACCTGCATCCCAGCGTGACGGAGCCGCAGATATTTGAGTTGTTCAGCCAGATCAGGCCGGTGGTCTCCGTCCGTCTGTGCCACGACGTTGATACGCACCGATCGCTCGGCTATGCTTACGTCAACTATAACAATCCCGCGGATGGTGAGTCTGTTCTATCCTATGTCGAATCTCCTAAGGGTTTTTAGCGATTAGTTTGAGGAATTGGGTCTTTTGTATGTCGCCTTGAACTGGATTATGTCTCATCTATGTTGAGTTTATACTAGATTGTGTTTCTGACTCATCCAATTGACAGCTGCAATGGCGTTGGAAGTGCTGAACTTTACCCCTATTAACAATAAACCTATTCGCATTATGTATTCAAACCGTGACCCCAGTATTCGCAGGAGCGGTGCTGCAAATATATTTATCAAGGTATTCTATCAGGTGTTTTCCTTGTCGATGATGTCGGGATAACTTACTCCTACTCGACTGATTTTTTTTGAGATGTTTACTCCCGTTTGCATATATGTAATTTGTTTTATTGATTCTCTCTTCAGAATCTAGATAAAACAATTGGAAACAAGGCACTACATGAGATTTTTTCATCTTTCGGCAACATCCTTTCCTGCAAAGTTGCAACAGATGCGTCTGGTCAATCAAAAGGCTATGGTTTTGTTCAGTTCCATCAAGAAGAAGCTGCACAAAATGCAATCAATCAGCTAAATGGCATGCTTATCAATGACAAACCTGTTTACGTTGGACCTTTTGTCCGGAAGCAGGAGAGGGAAAATTCCATTGATAAGTCCAAATTTTGCAATGTTTTTGTCAAAAATCTTTCAGAGTCAACTACAAAGGAAGATCTAGAAAAAATCTTTAGCAAATATGGGAACATTACCAGTTCTGTTGTTATGATGGAGGAGGATGGAAAATCAAAGTGCTTTGGGTTTGTTAATTTTGAAAATTCAGATGATGCTGCTCTAGCAGTTCAAGAACTCAATGGGTATAAGTTTGATGACAAGGAGTGGTATGTTGGAAAGGCTCTGAAAAAATCTGAAAGGGAACTTGAACTTAAGGAAAAGTTTGAACAAACTGCAAAGGATCTAGTAGATAAGTTCCAAGGACTAAATTTATATTTGAAGAATTTAGATGATAGTATTGGAGATGACAAACTAAGTGAACTATTTTCTGGTTTTGGTACAATAACGTCATGCAAGGTATCTGTGTTTATGTCTTCTTATGCTATTCTAATTTGTTTGTCCAGTCAGTGTGGCCTTCCTGTAAATGCTGATATTCAACCAAATCACAGGTTATGCGGGAACCTAATGGTATGAGTAAAGGTTCTGGATTTGTTGCTTTTTCAGCCCCTGAAGAAGCAGCACGAGCTGTAAGTTCTCCCATTCTTATGTGCTCTAGAAAATTGGTAAACCATTCTGCTTTTCCGTCACCTTTTAATATTTTTCCTGTTCTTTTTTAGCTTCAAGACATGAATGGAAAAATGGTATGTGGGAAGCCACTTTATGTTGCTGTGGCACAACGCAAGGAAGACAGAAGAGCGAGATTACAGGTGTTGTAGTATAATCTAAAACATTTTTTAGTCAATATTCAATCTATTGAAGTTTTTTCATGAATCATCGTACTGTTAGCTACCCAACTATGTTACAAGAGGTTTTGCACCTTCGGTAAATGTCCTATTTGCAATTTATATGGTGGTCAATGTATGCTAAATCAATAGGAGAGGTCTTCACATTATGGAGAACTGAGACAATCTTGGCAGCAGCTATAGCACTTAAAACTTTGAACACTACATATTCTAAAATGGCATTGTGGTAAAGCTACGCTGTGATTGTTGGAATTTATCCTTTTCTTCACAAAAAATAGTTATAAACAGTTTCTTATTTATTTTAATGCTGCAAGGCACTGAGAATGCTATGTACTTTCCCTCTGTTTGTTTCCATTTTATCTTCTATAAATTTAGGCATCTCCATTTCCTTTGGTAAATTAATTCTACTTGGTTGTTAACTTTGTAATAATTGTCGTCAAATGATTGTATTTAGGCACTGCTCTGTAATCAGTTTTGTTTTTTTTTCATTATCTAGGGATGATCGTTATACAGTGTTTTGTGTACTGGCAACTTTTTTTCTTCCTTCAATATTATTCTACTTTTCATGTTTTGCTTACTGCATATATGTTCTCGTTGTTATTGCTATTTATGTTTTTTCAATTATTTTACTTATTTTGCAGGCACAGTTTTCACAAATACGGCCTGTAGGTATGATGCCTAATGTTGGTCCTCGTGTTCCCATGTACCCCCCTGGTGCTCCTGGCATGGGTCAACAGATATTTTATGGTCAACCTCCTGCCCTTATGCCTCCCCAGGTAGCTGTTTTTTGTTGTTATAATATAAATGATTTGCTTTGTTTTTCTATTAATGTATTTGCATCAGTTATAAATACTTCTCCCGACATGCAACATGCAACTGTAATTGTCTAAATGTATGTAATGCAAATCATTCAATGGCATGGCATGCAACCGCATAACATACCTCTTGCCAGGACAGCCGCAAGTTCGTGGCACTTGAAGCTTTGAGTTTCTTGGTGTGCATGCTGTTTAGAATACTTAAAGGAACTTCTCAATGACAGAAAGTTGTCGTTTAATAATTTCTGTATTTCATTTTTTTGAACAATGCTTACTCAGTTTTTTTTACCCAAAATATGTGTTTTTTCCTTGTATATAATGAACAGACTTTACATCACATTTCTGCTATTCCTACAGTTCTAGGATGTTATTGTAGATCTAATATTTTCCATGGCAGCTTATGCACACAATAGCCAAAATTGATAGTATTTATCGTGCTCCGTGTTTAAGACTGTTAAACTACTGAATACAGCTTTTTGTTGGTCATAAAATTACTGCCATGGTTTACCAGACTTGTAACCGCACTAGTTCCTTTGCTAAGTTTGACCATTTTGTCCACAGCCTGGATTTGGCTTTCAGCAGCAGCTTATACCGGGAATGCGGCCTGCTGGTGCACCTATGCCCAATTTCTTTGTTCCCATGGTCCAGCAAGGTCAGCAAGCACATCGCCAAGGTGGTAGACGGTCTGGTGCTGGAGCTGTGCAACAAATGCAGCAGCCAATGCCTTTAATTCAGCAACAGGTCTGTCGCAATTCATCTAGAGATCGATTTTGTTAGACCGGTATTCCAAGGAGCGTGGAATATGAAAGTAATTAAATGCTTATTTTTGGAAAATGCAACTTAGACAATCATGATGCTAGTTGGGCGTTATCGGAGACAGTGTTTATTGCATCATAATGCTTCTATTAATTGCGTGCAACTGTGATGGTTTGTGATATCTGTTCTATAAAATATTAGGCAAGGCAAGCACGTCTTCTCATAGCTTGACCATACTCCGGATTAGAATCCTATTTATTCCGCTCTAAACTTAGAAGCACGCACGTGTTAGTGTAAAGTATCTTCTCATGATTTGACCAGTGTACCACTGCATTACTTTTTCCTAATGCTCCATTCTTTGACCTGTGAGGACCGTATTCTTTGAAAGTGCATTCTGTTCTCTATTGATGTAGCATATTATCCCTCGTCTGTTTCATGTAACGCAAGATATGGACTGATATTGGCTGAAAATGGATAGCAGATGGTTCCAAGAGGTCGCATGCCACGTTACCCGCCTGGCCGCACCATGCCTGATGTTCCAATGCCTGGTGTTGTTGGAGGAATGCTATCTCCATACGACATGGGAGGTTTGCCTATGCGAGATGTTCCCCTGTCACAGCCGGTTCCAATTGGGGCACTGGCCTCAGCCCTTGCAAACTCTAATCCGGATCAGCAAAGAATGGTACGATTTCTTTGGATACTTGCACATACTATGTAGTACACTACTGCTTGCTTGTTCTGCACATATTTTTTACCTTTTATTCTTGCATTAGTATATACTATCCAACTGCACCCACGTATGTGATTAGAGATGCCACGTATTTTTCTCGTGGATCATCGCATTTTCTTTTCCAATTAAAATGCTTGCCAAACTACGGACAAAAAGTAGGGACCTTCACAAAATACCAGATACACATGACCCTTGTCATGTGCTTGAACGGAAGTCCGGATCATTAGACAGTATCTTGACAAATCTCGAACGCCTTTTATACTATGTGTATATCCGTGTCAACATATCTTAGTAAAACTATCTAAAATAACAGATCGAACTAGCTCGGTTTTTTTATTGGATTCGACCAGTTCACACAAGGCCAGGTTGGATTGGGTTTGGAGGGTTTGTATCAAGATGGTAACGAACTAGTTCCTCTTAGAACTGGGCATTGTTCAGGTCCTACAATCGAAACGTTGGTGAAAGTATTTTGAATGTTTCCAAGTATACATTTCACATGGAAAACATTTTCTTTTTTTTGCTTATATACTGATTTGGACCTTGGTCACTGATGCTCTTAGGAGTCTGGAGCGTGTCTCCCCGAGATCATTGGTCCATGAGTATATCTACTGATATATGTTTTAAATTTTCTGCTCGTCTAGATGCTTGGCGAGAGTCTCTACCCCTTGGTGGAGCAACTCGAACGCGATCATGCTGCCAAAGTTACCGGAATGCTCCTGGAGATGGACCAGACTGAAGTCCTTCATTTGCTGGAATCTCCGGATGCTCTGAAATCCAAAGTCGCTGAGGCGATGGAGGTCTTGAGAAATGTCGCGCAGCAGCAGGCAAATGCTCCAGCCGATCAGTTGGCAGCTCTGTCGCTAACTGACGGCATAATCTCTTGAGTTTCACTAATCTCAAACTCGCTATGAACAACTCTCGCCATTTGGGTTTGGTTTCGATTGGGACATTGTTTATGTGATTTATTTCTCGAGCGGGACAAACTATGATGAACTGTTGTGTTGGCAGAACCCCGGATTGATGTTTGAAAGATGTTTTATTCTGGACCTTCTACAGATGCTTGCAATTTGTTAGACCTGTCTTCCTTTTATGTGCTACTCTCCATCCATGGCAGGTGCTCATTCGCTGAAGCTACTGTCGGTGGAGACATGATACTATCAATATCGACGATAACTCGAATCAGAGTTGTTGAACAACTTTTAGAGGGAGTGAGGGACGCAGCCTGTGACTCGTGGGCAGTGAGTAAATGCCGCACGCCTCGTAGTTTTCTAGTATGGTTTACTCTAATAATCAAATATTTGATGTGGTCATGGAACCAAACTCAAGCCCATGAAAGAATTCTTAATTTGTCACCTAATAAGAGACTCAATGGTGGGGGACAACATTAGCCAGCGAGCTGCCTCTTCATCGTCCCTTAGTTGACCCAATGATACGAGCCAGCAGCATTAACTCCGAACCTACCTCATACTTGCCGAAATAAGGTATCCAAATCGAAAAGGAGGAACAAAATGACCAGGCAACGAGATAAAAATAAATCAATGTGAAGTTGCACCGCACATGGAGGAGATGCTAATTAATTGCATGTGTGTGTGTAAATTAAATGGGGACAGTTGTTCGCGACTACTGCTGCTACTACTAATACCACTGCAAATGCAAAATGCTTTTTTACTTTTTGGCTCCCTCCCTCCTTTTCCTGAAACACATCAGGCAGTGTGCTGGCACGTAAAAAGATGCACAATAAAAGAATCGAGGGTTGGGAATTAGGATTTGAAAATGAAGAATATGGAGCCCATCGAGGGCTGAGGAGGATGAACATGAGCAGGAAGAGGAAGAGGAAGAGGACCACCGTCGACTCCTATGAATTTGATATTTGTATGTATCACGAGGTTAATTATTCCTCCGGCATTATTCTACCATCAATTCTCCTGACAAAGACTTCATAGTGCTGCTGCTGCCACCACCATTACTTTTTCTTATCATATTTTTTTTCATTTTTTCTTCACTTTATTTTCTCTCCCTGTATATATACCCGCATATATTTATGCAAGTGCCCCACCGACCACTCGTGATATGTGTTTATATCTCTTTCTAGGTTTTTATGGACGACCGAGTTGTTGATCGTCGAAGGGTAAAATTATTGCCAACTAATATAGTCTGAACCGACTTAATTAATTAGGTCGACTCGATTCGGAGATTGATGATCCAGCTGAGTTAACTCTACGCATGGCCCACCAAAATATATATATACACATGAAGAGTGAGAAAGAGAGCACCACCGACCACTCGTGAGCACTGCAGAAGCAGCGTCCCCCGTCCTCCTCGCAAAATGAAATGGAAAAGCCAGCTCTCCACGCATTCAATTCCTCCTCCATTCCCCTCAACTCCGGCGGCCTTCTGCTCATTTTAAATTTGATTAAAAAAATAATCAAGTACAAAAAAAATGCAATTATCTCAGTTAAATTAAATTCCATATTCCTCAATCACGTATTTTATAGACACAAAGTAAAATTGATTCGGTGCCGTTCCTGCTAATAATGCAACGTCGCTTGAGACGGAAGAAAACTGGAGATGACGGCGGCGTAGCCGGCAGCGGAGCCGAAGCAGCAGCCACCAACAAATCTCCATCCCCACACCACATCGCTTTCTTCCTCCCTTCCACTCTGCCATTATTATTATCTTTAATGGCCCCTACCCGCCTTCCTCGTCACCCGCACACGCACTCGATTACTTCCTCCGTTTAGGGCTTCTCCTTCCTTCCTCTCCCTAAACCCTAATTAATCATCCCCTTCCCAAGCCTCCCTCCACCGCGCATGATCGCCTGCTCCGCCCACCGACCTACCCACCCCTCTCCCCCCGCATCATCCCGGCCCTCCGCCGCCGGTCCCTCTCCCCATCTCCGCCGTCGATTTCTCCCGGATAAATTAACCACGGAAAACGTCTACCTTCCGCCATTTTTTTTTCCCTTCCAAGTATTAAATTCTCATGCGATGCGGGTCGAGCCGCGAGGTGGAGAGGTGGTGGCGGGTGATTCCGTGGGAGAGGCGGAAACGTCGACGTCGCCGGCCGCGTCACGTGTCGCCGAGCGCTGCGTTGCGTATGTCGGTGACCATTTAATTAAATTTTTATTAAAAATTCCATGCGAAGGATCAGATTAATTACCGTACGCGTGTGGACTGCGGTGCGTCTCTCCGGCTCGATCCCGGTTCATACGAGCCGGCCGGTCGAGCCGGATGGTGCGGGTCCCACAAAATTGACTTGGCCTAATCTGTTGGGCTGATTAATTATAAACTAATCGTGAACTCGTTGTCCGTCGCGTACAGGTTGGCTCAGCATGTTTCATCATCATTGTTAATGAGTGCTCGTTGGGGTCAACTTAACTCGGATTAGATTAAGCCCGTTTTGGCTCTGAGTAATTAAAAGCTTTAATTTAAAGTGCCGACTACGCGTCCGATGAGGGAGGAGGGCGGATCGGACGGTGGAGCGGGGCGTGGGTCGCACCTCGGCCGTCCATTTTGGTCCCCGAGGTGCCGCACCGTTGGTTTCGCGCTGTGTTTTTATACTTCATTTTTATTTCTTCTTCTTCTTCCGCTTGTTGTTGTTGTGGTAGCAGAGGGAGGGACCGGGAGAAGGGGAAGAGCAGGCAGGCATGGAGGGGCACTGCTGCGCCGCCTCGGCCGGCGAGGAGAGGAGCAAGCCTCCGGCGCCAGCGACCGGGCGTAGGACGGCTGGCGGCAGCGCGGGGGGCGGCGGCGGAAGGGAGAGACCCTTCCGAGGGGTGAGGATGAGGAAGTGGGGGAAGTGGGTGGCGGAGATACGGGAGCCGAACAAGCGGTCGCGGATTTGGCTTGGGTCCTACTCCACCGCGGTGGCCGCCGCCCGAGCCTACGACACCGCCGTCTTCTACCTCCGCGGACGCTCCGCGCGGCTCAACTTCCCGGACGAGATCCTCGCGGAGGACCTCGACGTCGAGGGCGGCTTCGCCGGTGCCGCCCTCTCCGCCGCCTCGATCCGGAAGAAGGCCACCGAGGTCGGCGCCCGGGTGGACGCTCTCCAAACCGGGCTCATCCCGCCGCCGCAGCAGCAAGGGGGAGAACGCCATCGCCGCCGCCAGCTCCAGCCCCAGCCACAACCGGCGGCGCGGCCGGCCAAGAACCCCGATCTCAACCAGGAGCCTAGCCCGGAGAGCTCCGACGTGGATTAAATTGCTACTTTTTACCCATAAATCTTCATGGTTCACCTCTGCTGCCGGCTTTTGGCCGGCGATCAAGGATAGAACAGGAAAAAGGATCGTCTTTTAGCTTGTTTTTTTTAGTGTCTTCCTCCCTCTCTCCTTTCCACTGTATCAATAATTCTCTCTCCTCTCTCGAATCTCCTCCTTCCCCTATTCCATTTGTTTGTTTCCTTTGTTGGTTTGCTTGTGGTGAAGAAGTGAAGATTAAGGAAGAACAGCAAGGTAAAGTTGGTTGGCCAAATCCCAACTTGTCAAAAAGAGCAGACAAGAGAGCGCACAGTGAGCCCCTTATAGATAAGACGTCGCTGTTCGTGACGTGGGCGCCGCAGGGTAGCAAACCGAGAGGATGAAGAAGATGAAGAACAGAGCGCGGAGGCGGAATCTTCGGCCGAGATCAAACGCCGAGTAGGAGAATTGACAGGCGGGCGTCGAGATGAGCTGCTGCGGACGCCCGGAGTGGCGGGGCCCGGCGGCGAACACCCTGTGGGCATCCCGGTAGTCGGAACTCCACCTGCTCTGCTGTCAGGGGGGAGCGAATTGACGTGAGCGGGGGCTGCGTCCGTGGCGTGGGGGATGAACCGCACCCGGTCATCCCCGCCCGCCCCGCCCCGCCCCCGACGCAGCCTCGGTCGAGCGATCCATCGACATCATGCGACGGACGCCCCCAAGTGGCGGGGCCCGGCTCGAACACCTTGCGGGCATCCCAAGGATGAGGCCCTTTTCCAGCGACTCTCTGCAAAATGCTGCATTAATTCCTGTTTGCCCTCCAGCTTTTACTGTTTGTATTAAAACTAATTAGTTCTACAATTATTCCAATGAAATCATCTGAATACGGCTTTTGACTTTTCATTTTAATCTCACCTTTTTTTTGTTTATTTCAAATCAAACAAGCGAACCTAAAAGTCAAAACTAGATGGCCAAACTCCCTCCGTTAAGCGACATGATGGAAGGGTTCTGCCAAATATTATTAATTACTCGAAAGCATTTGCAAGGGCGGTGTAACATGAAACAAAGCGAATGATTAATAAAAACGAAAGGGAAGTCAGCAGCAGCAGCAGCAAAGCAAATGGAATGGGTGGGGAGAGCGCTGTCACCCACCACCAGGTTTTCCTCGGCTCCACTACATATTTATCTCTCCATCTCTCTCTCCTCAAAATTAAAATAATGATAATACAACAACAGCAGGCAATAAACTAAAAAATTAACTGTTTTATGTCTTTTTTAGGGACCATTCCCCCTCCCCCTCGAATCGCTCTGGACCACGAGGAGGGCATAAATTTTCACAGCACATCCGGTTCCATTAAATTTAATAAACAGTCAAACACGTGACACCACGGTCCTCCCTCTATCGGATGCGGGTCCGGAGGAGAGAAAACCTGATCCGCCAGCCCACGGACGACAACTTTCTCCTCCTCATTCGTTTCCCCTCCGTCGGGTCCGGACGAGCGCAGCAAGCGGACACGTCCGAATTAATTGGGCGACTGTTCTCCGACCCGACTCCTCGTGTCTTCGGCGCTGACCGTCGGCGTCAACGCACGCTCGTGCGCCCGCCCGACCGACGTGCAAAAAATTATAATAATAATTATTATTATGTCGTGCGTGTCGCTCGTTCTGTCAGTCGATCACCGGAGCGCAAGATGGGCGGAGCGTGCGCTCAAAACACGTGCGGAAGGGAAGAAAGCGACTCGAAAAGAGAGGAAGTGAGTTTGCTTGCGTTGGAGAAAGGAATGCAATTAAGCGCATCATTTCGTTTTCTCTCGAGTTAGTTAGGGGTTGACTTCTCTTTTATGATGCGTCTTATCGATCTAATATTTTAAAGCCGATTGATGTGCGGGTTCAAGCTCGACGACTCACCTCGCTGGATCAACACCGTTTCCCTTCGTTTGGATCAGATTGGGTTGGGCCGGATCGACGATCCTCCGGACATTTTCGTAAATATGCTCAACGTTAAGATTTCGTTATATTTGTCCAACTCCCCTTGTTTCTTTTCTTTTTTTCCTTCGTCGACTGACCTAATCTTCACCTCGCAGTCGAATGGATGCAGCGCGGGCCCCGCCCAACCTTTTAACTGGTAATCCAGCAGGTATTTACTCACTCTTTCACCCGGACGCTTACTCGACGTACGTCGATGGCTCCGCCATACGCTCCAATATAAAAGCGGGTAACGGATCCCAGTCTGCATCGAAGTCGAAAAAACAGTTTTTTCTTCTTTTTTTTGGTCGTGAATAAGCAAAAAATGAGCCGGGCAAATTCGTCCCCTCGATCAGTTTCACCCACCATCGCCTGCCCTCTCACTGGGCTATAGGTGCGGGCCCCACACCAGTGGACCAATCGGAAACCAGATGGGTATGCGAGATAAGTAAGCGTTAATCGAGCAGGTATATTATCGCAAAATAATATGACCGTTCCGGACAAATGAGTCCGTGCGCGAAATACGACCGATCTCCTTCTCTACCCCCTCACCGGATCGACGGGCCCCGCAGCGCAATATCCATTAGGGAAGGTGGTAGCAGGTGGGGTGGGCCGGATGCAGGTCGATGAAGCGCTTTCGTCTTCCTTGCGCCGGAGCCCATTCGCTGGGCTTTCTCTCGGTCGGTTTCCCCCCTTCAAAATCCAATCCCTCCCCCAACTCGCTCGCCCGCCGCGTGCGAGGGCGTTTCAAACTCCTCTCCCTCGCCCTCCCCCACCTTCCTCCCCTCCCCTCCCCTCCCCTCCCCTTTCTCTCTCCTTCTTTTAATTTCCCGGCTCTTCTCGCGCCCCGAGGCGTCGCGTTAGGGTTTTCCTCCGCCCCCCCTTCCGTGCCATCCTCCTCCTCCCGCTCCCGGATCCCCTGGCCGCGCGCCTCCGCTGCTCGCCTCCGCCTCGCGATCCATGATCGCTCGTCGTTTCGCCGGCTGCTGACATCGCGGGCTCTCGCCTCCGGCCTGACATGGCCTCCAAGGTCTCGTCGGCGGCTTCCGATTGCAAATCGGAGCCCTCCCCAGCTCAGCAGGTTCCTATTCTCCCTCCTCTTGTCGGTATCTGTTCCGTGGTTTCACTTTTACTGCAATGTGGGATGAGATCTCGGGTGAGATTTCCGGCTGCATTTGCTTTGGGAATTGAGGGAGAGGGGTTGGCGTGTTCGGTACTGTTGCTTTCGAGGGGATGTCAATGGTGCCCAAGTGGTCGTATTACAGTTGCAGCGAGGCTAGGTTGTGGACTTTCTTACGCATTTTAGGTAATACGTCACGTCGTTCGAGGCTAGCGTGCGATAGAGCTTGTAATTTAAGACTGCGGTCGTGAGAGCAGACCATAGAAAATGTATGATGGCAAGCATAAGGGGACGGTCGGTACTGCTGGAACGTACCGGTAAAGAAGTGTTTCCCGAAACGGAACTTGGAAATTCACCATCACTTCCTCTTGATCTGCATAGTTTGAAACTATTAGCTTTATAGAGATTCACATATCTGCAGATTTTCTAATTGAACAATTAAAAAACCTTTTCATAGAATTGCTTTTGAAAGTAATCCTGACGTTCGCTATATTATAGTTCATGTGCAATGTTTTCCTGTAATGCCAAAATTTACCTAAGCTAGTGTAATATTATGAAACCCTGGTCATATGACTGTTTCTTGAAATAAATGGCATATCCGATTTGAAGACAATTTCCTGAGGTCTGTACGAGTAAACGCAGATTCTATGTCTTAGCAGCTGAGTACAAAGTCCTTCCGAGTTTGTTGCATTAGAACGCAAGAAACTGCTAAAGTGCAATCTGATGCTGATTTGTTGAGTGAGATTGTTCACATTGTTACTTGAAATTGCAGATTAATGAGCATGCATTGATAAAGAAACATTGGTCAACATTGGATCAATTTTTTACTGAAGTAAAAAATTTATTGCTTATGCCTATATACTTCTTTTACTATGTTTGCAAAAGTCGTTGTTTTATCTAGTGATATTCTAATGGTCTCACATTGCATTTGATGCTTTTTATATTTTTTGGGTTTTATGCTGGTAGCAATAATGAATGGAAAGCTGATGAGCAGTTTTTAATTTAGATGGGTAGGTCTAACAGTTATCCCTTGTCATGTTAATTCCTCAGCCCATGTCTTGAATATCCATCTACTGCATATATAAGAATTTGTGGTAATATAAGTGTTATGAGAGGACTTTTGTGGCTATCCTTTTCTCTACGTATATGCAAATGTTACTTGTATCCTCTAAACTGGATGTGCATGGACAACTGCCATGTTCATTGTAATTATTTTTCAGTAATTTTTTGTTTTTTCGTTCTTGCAGATTGCTGGACTTGAGGAAGGAAACTGCACACCATCTGATGTTATGACAATTATAGATTCCTTGAAGAAACATGTATTTTCTGATCGATGTACTTATATCCAGGTTCTGATTTAAAGATTCTGTTGCTTAAAAATCAATGCATGGTATTTTATTTGACTTCTTTAACTCTCATCGGACTATAGCTGATGTTTCTTTCTTTGGCAGAAAAGAATAGAAGAAAACAGGCAGAAGCTCAGTAGCATGACACAATTGGTTTATAATTTGTCAAAGGTCAGAAGAAATAGTTCAGACCACAACAATGATTTAGATACAAATTTATTGACAAGGAGACAAGATGATGCCCTTTGTACAGTAAATAGTCTTGAACAATCAGGTGGCGAAAAAGATAGTGGTAGTTGCCAAGAAGAAAGTTCATATGCATCCTCAACAGTTCTTATAGGGAACAATGTTGGTGGAAAGAATGGAGTTCGATTGATCAAACTATCTGAAGTGCCAAAACTACCTCCATATACTACATGGATATTTTTAGACAGGTATATCTGCCTAGCTGTTCCCAATTAACTTATGCTAGGCAGATATACTACAATATCTGGAGAAAAGATTTTTATGACCTGGTAGATAAACCTGTATATGTCCTTGTTTCCCCATGAAGAATTTGCTGTTTGCATAATCTTATAAGAAATATGCACGTGGTGAAATACTCTTGGATTGTTTGTGATTAAGTTTCAGTAAATAAATTATAGTGTTGTATGCTGGAAACATTGCCATTTTAATTTATTTATACTCAAGGGCCATATCTTGGAATTTTTATTTTATCTGGATAATGTAATTTGATACTTCAAGAAATGAACTTCTGTGGCATTACCTGTTTGTCATGTATTATGTGTTCTCCTCTATTAACGGAAAACAAGTTTATGCTGTGTCTAGTATTCTATTGCGATTTTTCTTCCATGATTTCTGCAAATGTTTCCAAATGTCTTTTTGTTGCACAATGCCAGTCTTATTTGTTTCTGAATTCCTTGTACAGGAACCAGATAATGACAGAGGATCAATCAGTTGTTGGTCGCCGACGGATTTATTATGATCAGAATGGTGGCGAAGCTTTAATTTGCAGTGATAGTGAGGATGATATTGTTGATGATGAAGAAGAGAAAAAAGAGTTTGGAACAAATGAAGATTTTATTATACGGTTGGTTTAACCTTCCAAACCATTACCTTTCTGTTTTCCATTACTCTTCTCTTGATTATGCTTCCTTTACTTTTCTCAGTATTATTTGCACTCGTAGAATTTTTATGCAGTTTGTTATTTCCCCACCTCAGTGTGTTGATTGTTATGTATCACTTATTTTTTATTTGTTTTGAACTCATGAGTCTTGGCTCTAACCAGCCGAGAAGCACTTGCTACTCTTGTTATGTATTACTTAAGTTGCCATAATAACAGACAATCAACTTCACATGGTCAATTCAATAATTGGCTTAAGATTAACTGTCGTAAGAAGAATTCAAAATGCTTCTTTCTATACATGTTTGATTTCTTTTTCAATATGAGTTCTTCTAACAGGTTGATTTTTTATAAAAAAATATAGGGATTCATAACAAAACTGGATGTTGTGGTTGAGATCCAGAGTTGTACATAGAGCATAGGTCCAATTTTTCTTGTGAGAAGGCCTTTGATTCATTTCGATCTTTTGCACCCCTTCCCCTCTTCCTTGCTACTAAAACATGTCTCTTGATGTTTCAGTTAAGCTTGTTCACAAGTAACTAACATTTTTTTGTCTCCATATAAGAGATTCCCATGATAGTTTCTAATCCATCCATGCTGTTTCCTTATTATTGTTGTTTTTAACTATCCTTTGGTCGTACTCTCCTTATTCTTTGGTTGTGAGACGGCACAAATATTATCAGTCATTTTTTGCTGAATTTATCAATTGTGTTCTGGGGATCTCATTTTGCTTATTGCTGTTATGGAGTGACACTTCTACTCCCTTCTTGGGTTGACTTTCTAACGTATTTGACACTATGATATAATTCTATTTCTGGCCTATAAGAAAAGGTTGAATTATTTCCATTTTTCGAATTGTGTTTTCTCACAGCAACTGCGGACGTTGAGAATTGCTTCTATCTAAATATCATCTATTTTTCATTTGTATGCATATGGTTTGTCTATTTGAATTGAGAAGATAAACTTTAGTATTAACTGCTCCATTCTAGAATGACCATTGAACAAGTTGGCCAGTCTGATGTGGTTCTAGATACATTGGCTCAAAGCCTTGAGAAGAATTCAGTTGAAATCAAGGTATGATTCTTCTTTCTTCCTGATTGGTTCCTATGTTCCTGATATATCTTGGTCATTAGCTTAATTTCCAATATTTGCGAATAGTTAATGAAGTGTTAACCTAGGTCTAGCTGTTTCCGATTCATTTTTTGCTGGCATTTACAGAGGTGTGAAACCACACCAAACATCTTATACAGGCGAGATATGAAAACCATTTGAAGATAGTAAATAGCGAAGAGTGTGATAAGAATGGGGAAGGTGAAGCTGATGTGAGAGTTGAAGAGGCATTCATTGAAAAAGATTTGGAGGCAGCTTTAGATTCTTTTGACAATCTATTTTGCCGCCGCTGTCTGGTGAGTTCTAGTATGACCTGTTATAGAAGTTCTTTATTTGTTTGTTTTCTCACTTATCATTTATGGTTTTTGATGTTCCTTTTCTCACTTGTTTATGGTGGCAGGTATTTGATTGTAGATTGCATGGGTGTTCTCAAGATCTAGTATTTCCTGTGAGTGATCATCTGACATATCTTTTTCTCTCGTTCAATTGGTTGTTCATTAATTAGATTCTGTATCAGGCAGAAAAACAACATCCCTGGATCAACTCAGATGATGGTAGTCCTTGTGGGATTCACTGCTACAGATTGGTAATCTTTTGTTGTATATCCTTGACATTTTTGAAGCTGCCAAGCTGGCTGAAGGAACCTTTATCTGCTACAAGTTTATGTTTTTTTGTCCTGTTAATCAGGCTTCAAAATCAGATAGTACAGCAACAACAAATTCTCTTACACAGCATGAGCTTGAAGAGCCAGTTCACTCAGCTGGAAGTGCTGGGGTACAACCATCTCCAAGACGTAAAAATAAAGGTTCTGTAGGAAGGAGAGCAAAGTCTCATCAAAGTGAAAGTGCTTCTTCAAATGCAAAGGTTGTTTCTGAGAGCAGTGAGTCTGACATACGTAATAATCAGGATAGTTTATCTGCTCAGCTCTCCTCATCTCCTTCTAAAGGTAAACTGCGTGGGAAATGTGGAGTCAGGAAGAAAACCAATAAAAGGGTTGCCGAACGTGTTCTTATTTGCATAAGAAAGAAACAGAAAAAGATGATGCAGTCTGATGCAGATTCAATTGTTAGTGGAAGCCTTGTTGCACGAGACATGAAGCTCAGATCAGATACACGAAATGACTATAAAACTTCTAGTTTATCGATGCCAAGTAAAGTAATAAAGTCTCCCATGATTAGAAACAACAGGAAAAAATCAGTGCAACAACAGGACGTGATGAACCCAAAAATTGAAGAAGCAGAAAATAATGATATTTGCCAGACATCAAAGGAGCCTTCAGCAACTGATGGTGAAGAAAGTGAAAGAAAGGAAGAGTTTGTTGACGAAAACATCTGCAAATTCGACAAGGCTGATAGTAAACAGTGGAAGGTCATTGAGCAGGGCCTTTTCCTTAAAGGTGTAGAGATTTTTGGGCGGAATAGGTAAGTGAAAGAGGACTGTTTAGAATGTGCATCACTTCTTCTGTTCTGAATATGCTTTCAGTCTCAGTAGAAATTTTCTGAAAACAACTGAGAAATTTTCTGAAAACTGCATCGTAACATTTTAAAATAATATGGTCCAAGGTAGCACACTAAAAAAATTCATGTAATTAGTTACGAAAATTATTGTTGACTGAGCACAAGAACTACATTATTTGCAAACTACATTTTTTTGCAGTTTACTTAATATACTGGATAAATATTTTTTTTTGCTTCATTTGTTTATGCATTATGTCCTGAAGTTGTATGCTTTTCTTTAACAGCTGTTTGATTGCTAGAAATCTTTTGTGTGGAATGAAGACTTGTATTGAAGTTTTTCAGTACATGAACAATATTCAGGATAATGCAGCTTATAGGGCAACTGATGGTACAATTTCTCTAGCTGAAGGCCATGGAAAGGTTCAGTTCATCATGCTTATGGTAGTTTTTGGTTATTTTGTTCATTCAAATCATGCTGATTTTGGTGTTAATATTAGGTCTCTGAGTTGCGAACAAGATCAAGGTTCCTACGAAGGCGAGGTAGAGTTCGTCGCTTGAAGTACACCTGGAAATCAGCTGGTTACCATTCAATAAGGAAAAGAATAACTGAGAGGAAGGATCAGCCATGCCGCCAGTACAACCCTTGTGGCTGCCAATCTGCTTGCGGAAAGCAATGTCGTTGCCTTCTTAATGGAACTTGCTGTGAAAAGTACTGTGGGTGGGTCCTTTTTCCTTGCATTATTAAGCGTTTTGGCTCAATCTCCCAGTTTCTTTCGATAAATACTATTAACTACATGTCTGAAGTTCCAAAAACAAAGAAAACGAACATGGCTGAAGGTGATTATTGATGATCTGATCTCATATTGATGACTGAAGTACTTATGGTTCCATTTCATAAATTGAGTGTAGCAAATTGAGTTTCTTAAAGGATCCCTGGGTAGCTCAATTTTGTTTGGTACGCTTGCATCCACAATATTACTTTTACATAAGTTATTCTGTACAATGGACCTTAATAACCTAGCAAGTGAGTATCTTTAACTTTTGGAAAATACAATGGGGAATAAAGTTGTCTAGATCGTTGGATCAATTTACCCTTTTTTTTTAAAACCCGATTGCTCTAACCAGAGAGGTATATGGTTTGTGCACCAATTTGATCAATTTTCCCTTTTTTATTGTGATATTTGTTTCCTGGTTCAGAGTCAGAGATAAGTTAATAGATATGCAATGTATTCTGCTCTCAATTTCTTTTCCTATATGGTCTAGTCTGTTTGACTGTGTTAGCATATTTTATGCAGTCAAAGGATCTTTTATTTCTTGTTCATATAGCTTTAGTCCTTCCTTTTGCTGCTTAACCTCATGGATGCCAATGCTCTTTTTCTTTTGCCAGCATATTGTTTATGTTCACACTGCATATCATCTTGTATTTTTCTGTCTAGTTTATGCTTCAAAAGATGTAGCTATATCATGTTTTCTGTTCAGTCAGAATGCAATTACTAACTCTGTTGTTTTTAGATGTCCTAAAATTTGCAAGAACCGATTCCGAGGTTGTCATTGTGCTAAAAGCCAGTGCCGAAGTCGTCAATGTCCATGTTTTGCTGCAGATAGAGAATGCGACCCTGATGTTTGTAGAAATTGTTGGGTGGGGTAAGTTGTTAAACCTTATACTCTTTTTTCCTTCTGATATTGTCAAACAATGTTTGATTTTTTGGCTTCTTTATAATTTACAATGATTATGCCATCTTCTGTGTAGCTGTGGGGATGGTACACTAGGAGGACCGAATCAGAGAGGAGATAACTATGAATGCCGCAATATGAAACTTCTACTAAAGCAACGGCAGAGGGTAGAATTCATGTGTCATGTGATATTGAGCCCCATTTGATGATTGCAGTTGAACCTTTTCCTTTCTATAGTTTTCCATTAACATATTCTGGCTGTTGTTTCACCTGAATATTTATGTTGTAGGTCTTACTCGGAAGATCTGATGTTTCTGGCTGGGGGGCATTCCTCAAGGTAGGCCTCCACATACATTATAACTCTTACCTTTCATTACCTTAAGAATTAATATACTTCTTTGGTTCACAGAATAGTGTTGGTAAACATGAGTATCTTGGAGAATACACTGGAGAACTGATTTCTCACAGAGAAGCTGATAAGCGCGGAAAGATATATGACCGTGAAAATTCATCCTTTCTTTTCAACCTCAATGACCAGGCATGTAACTGTAGCACAGCGTCTAGGCTATTTTGCCTAATCTCCTGACAGATTTTTCTGCTTCGGTGCAGTTTGTTCTTGATGCGTACAGGAAGGGTGACAAGCTTAAGTTCGCCAACCATTCCCCGGATCCGAATTGCTACGCAAAGGTTATCATGGTGGCCGGTGATCACAGGGTAGGCATATTTGCCAAGGAGCGGATAAGTTCAGGGGAAGAACTATTCTACGATTACCGTTACGAACCTGACCGTGCTCCCGCTTGGGCCAGAAAACCCGAATCGGCAGTCTCAAAAAAAGATGAGTCGCAACCATCCAGTGGTCGAGCCAAAAAACTTGCTTAGTTCCATAAACAAGTTGGTATTATTTTGTTAGGTCTGTTAACATCCATTTTTTTGCCAATTATTTGGAACCAAATCCTTGATTTGAAGGTTCAAAAAGAGAAGACGTCATTCCTTTTTCGGGATATATGGAGTTCCCGGTATTCTGTATTCATTTTGATTACCATCTAATTGGCATTCTTCTGGATTAGCTAACCTCTTGTATCATGTACAATATTCTCTTGATCAATCGTTACATCATGTAAGGCATCGATTTAATTCTTCAGTGTATCTTATTTCACTTACACATTTTTGATACTTTCTTCCCTGGATGGTTGATTTGTTTCCGAATCCTGTTTCACTTACACATGTAAGAGTTTTGCATTAAATAACATCTTCAAAGTTTTGCAAACTCACTATATATCTCGTATGCAGTTCTATGGCTTTGCAGAGCTGGCATACTCATCAAGTAATTTTGATGGATTCTTCAAATTCGTCCAGCTGCTCCGGTAAGTTCTAAACCTCGCCTCTTCTGCTGTTTCAACCATCAAGTCGTATAATATTCGTTGAATTTAGTACTAAAATGTTTTCCCTTGAGCATGGAACATTGTTTTCCCAATAATATCATGTGAATAATCATTGACCTAAAGTTTAATTTTTGCCAAATCACAAGTATCCGTCATGGCCCGCATGATGTTTAGCTGAATTTAGTACTAAAATGTTGAAAAGACTGTGGAATCCCCACATGTTTGATATCAATTCAACCTCCAAATCTAGTATCTTATTCACGAGTTGAATGAAAATCTGCAGACACAGATAGATCCCCTGTATTGCTAAACATTACCTGTTATCAGTTGATTAATTACGGTGTGTTTGGATGAAAACGTTTAAATGAAAATAAAAAGTGAAAGGAGGAAAATAAGCATACTCTTTAGTTCAGAGGTAATGTGCTAGAAATTAGCTAAAAATTTAAAAATGGATGCAATTATCCTCTACGTCTTATTATTATTTGATATTATACAAATATAACCCTTTTTTTATAATGTAATGCTTAATTAATAGTCTACATAACATAACATGAACATTAAAATATTTAATATTGATATCCGAAAATATATAAAAATAATTATTTCTTAACGCAGATAAAAAAAAACAAAACGTACAGATGAATTTGAATATTGATAAATTAATACAACTAAGGTGAGATGTCCTTTTTCTAATGCATGGATTTGTAATGAAAGAAATGCCATTACCAGGTTTGGTAAACCTCCTCAGCCAGAGGGCAAAAGAGCCCACGCGATTGCAGCAGCCGAACTGCCCCCAAATTCCAAACCCTACTTTTACCGATTCAACCCTACCACTACGTACCATTTTTTTAAAATATCTATCTTGATTAAACTCATGGGAATATTGTTATATTTTTATTCTCTAATTAGCTTAATCTCCATTCCATAAGACATCTTTTTTTTTTCCATATATCTGCGGTTTAATATTTACATATGACGTACGTTAAAAACGAATGCGTTCAAAACTTTTCCAAACTACAAATATTATCTCAGCTCATCCTTAAATGCAACGCAATCATTCGCATCGTCATTAAATCGCCGCTGCTTCTCTGTCTTCTACCTCCGTCGTTGTCCTGAAATAAATTGCGGCTCTGTGATATTACTAAAAGGTGAAGTGGGTCTTAAAACTATTCGGTACTTGTAATTAAATTCACCCTCATGAATGCAGCTGCTACTTTTTAAAGTGGACGACCATCTCTTTTCATCGTTAGAGCTTCTTTTTAACCTCCTGCATTCTCCCACATATATATATCCATTTCTACTCCCACCAACCCCATTCCACTCCACATGCTCGAACCCTCACTGACAATTAATAATAAACAGTAAGAGACAACTAATCGCTAGCACACCAGCAATTAATTTATATATATAACATATAACACATACAGCATGGATCTCAGATCTCCCCATTCCTGACATTTTCCATTTCCCATTTGTTAAAAAGTCTATCTTGATGGTAAAAACTGGGACTTTGGTCACATCTTGTTGATAAAAACTTCAAGGGGAACAAATTGACAAAAGCCAAAAATATATAGGGGCAATTGAAATTAACCCTTCAATTTAATACAAATAGGACCACTCAGAAGAATGGAAGGAGCAAGTAAGAAAAGAGAAAAAAGATAGAGGAATAGAGAGCGAGAGTAATGTGTTCTTTTGAAGCAATACATGAAGGGGGTTGAAGGCCCACACACGAACAATAATTATATAATAAAGAAGTAAAATTTATGGCGTAAAAAGATCGATTGATACAGTTGGAGGACGCGGACCGTCTCTGAGCCGTCGCCGTCGCCGTCGCAGTCCCCCGCCCGCCTGCCAGCCAGCCGCCTCATTTGACCCGGCGGCAGAGGGTGACGCCGTCGCCGACGGGGAGCTGGCAGATCTCGATGCGGTCGTCGGCGGCGAGCGCCTTGTTGAGCTCGATCACAAAGTCGCGGTAGTAGCGGATGTACTTGCGCATGGGCGCGTCCGGCGGCAGCACCACAGACCCGTTCCACAGCGTGTTGTCGTAGGCGATCACGCCGCCCACCTTCACCAGCTCCAGCAGCCGCTTGTGGTAATTTATGTAGTTGTCCTTGTCCGCGTCCACGAACGCGAAGTCGAACGATCCGTGGTTCTTCTCCTGCTCGACGATGCAACAATTTTAGATTTTTGAAACCGAAGGAGCTCGATTAAAATCGTGTCTATGATTTTTTAATTTACTCTTGGGAGAAAGATTCGAACTTTAAGCATGAACACCTAGCAGTGGAGTAATTAAATTGGGAAAGTTGACCAATTTACATGTTTGGGATTCAAAGAACTAAAATGGATGGATCATAAATGGGATCTTACGTCTTCGATCAATTGGTCGAGCACCGGGAGGGCAGGCCCTTCGCGGAAGTCGATCTTGTGGGCAACGCCGGCCTTCTGAATCGATGGTAGGCCGAGCTCGTAGTTCTCCCGGTTGATGTCCATCGCCAAGATCTGAGCCAAAATGGGGCAAATCACATTTAGCAAGAACGAAATCATCCGACCTCAAACTCGAACCTTCGGGATCTCCGACGCACCTTGCCGTCGTCGGGAATGGCGAGCGCAGTGGCGAGGAGCGAGTAGCCGGTGTAGACCCCGATCTCGATTGTGTTCTTCGCGTTGATGAGCTTGAGAAGCATCCCCAAGAACTGCCCCTCGTCCGCCGAGGTCGTCATCAAGTTCCTGCAGGTTCAGCACCAGTTCCCGATTCATCAATCCATTCACCCTTCCATCCACCCGCCGGCACAAATTTGAACCTATGAAGAAAACCTACCACGGGTGTTTCGCGGTGACCTCTCGGAGCTCCTTCATCGCCTCCGGCTCTCGTGGGTAAACGCTCGTATCCAGTATGTACTGAGAAAAACACACAACAAGATTAAAAAAACGAACATTTTTAGATCTGCATCTAAGAACAGCCGCAACAACGACACAAAAAAAAAAGGATCAGAGAGGGGGATTACCTGATAGAGGGCGTCGCTCTGGAGGAGGCTCTTGTGGCCAACTTCCTGGTGCCTCTTTTCGCCATTCTGTGACGACTCTGACGCCATGGGAGGAGCTCGATCGAGGGTTTTGCTTCTCCGGATTGGTCGCGGTTCTCGTTCGCTTGTGGAGTCTCCTGGATTCCGGTGGGGGGATTATAAATAAAAGCCGACAAGGAAGACGATGAGTGAGAGGGGTATAGAAAGTGGGTGGGCGGAAAATGACACATGGGAGTAGGTGAAGGGGAGACGTTTTTAATTACCCCCCTTACACTTTTTCTTTTTCTCAATTTGACTCTTGATTCTTCCATTTTTAGATTTCATTTACATTTTGATAATTTGTCATTATTTTTATTTTTTTATACATTCAATAAAACTTTAATTGGGAAATTACAAAAAGGGCTTATTTGAAATAAAATAAAATAAGGCTACCTTTTCTTTTTTAGAAAAAATGGCGCTTACCCTCACTAAAATTATTTTGAAATTTAAGACATTCAATAAAATTTTCATTAGCCAATAAAAGGGGCGATGTTAAAATAAACTAAAAATAAGGGACCATATTTGGGGAAAAAATGGTGCTTACTGCTTAACCACCCCCACATCTCTCTTTCTCCACACCAACCTTCCACCGACTTTTTTTTTTTGTTTAATTATTTTAGGTTGTGGTTGTTGACTCAAAGAGTTTGTGATCGGAAGCTTCATGTTGATTAAGTAGGTAGGTGCGGTCGGCTTGGAATTGGCCAGCTCTTCATCAAGTTTGATTAATAAAACTTCAAATCGTTCCTCTTCTTTTTTGTGCTGTTGACTTAGTTTGTGTAGGGCGAAGAGTTCATGTAAAATAAAATCTTATATGATTTTTATAATTAGTAAATAGTAAGTATATTATAGATAAATTATCTAATTACAGTGCATAATCTTACAGAATAATGATACCAATTGTTTAGATGAAACGAATAAATTACATATATAATTAATGTAATGGTTAGAAAAGTTAAAAGTATTGGAAAAGACTGTTGATAGATTAATGTATATCACAGAGAAACTAAAAAATATTTAAGTAATAAATTATAAATAAAATAATTATTCTTCGACACATTAAGTCAGTAATCTTTATTATGTTAGATGATGATGAAATAAAAAAGTTTATTGTATTATATTTAGCTTAGAGTACTATGTTGTCCTATACTAATTAGTGTGGTGATATGTTATTTTTTATTGTATTTATTTCTTTTATAATTTGTAGGTACGACTGTGTAATCATATTGAAATAATATGATTTTATGTATCACTTATATTAATTTGATATAGGTGTTCTAGTTATATTGAGCTATAAATTATTTTTGATATAATCAAATTGTGTAATCATTTTAAAAGAAAAAAAATGTGTCATTTTAATATGAATACAACTTATATTTTATTTATCAATAACATAAAATAATGTTGAAGGTGTGGATATAAGTTTAACTAAAATTTTAAAAATATATGTTATATAATATTAAATTATTTTCATATCAGTTTTATTTTTTAAAAGGTATTTATTAATTATTATGTAGAAAAATTATTAGAGCTGTGAAGCAAAATTTATAATATTAAGAACGAGCTTACACTCATAAAAAAGTATTTTTTTTCTTTTTTTAAAACAATTTAGGTGAAACGAATCTTCTTTTCCGGTTCTTTCGCCTTGGAAGATGCGATGAATTGATTCAAGGCTGGGAATGGCGTGTGATATGTCTGCCTAAAATCTATCGACTGCCCAATGAATCGGAAGCTACAAATATCAGGAGATGCTGTCGAAGTGATGACACAAGCAAGCAGAAGCAGAAGAGGAACAAAAAGGAAAAAGGGACACACACAGAGACGAATGGAAGGCAGGCGTGAATGCACTCTTTCGGATGAGATATCCATTTATTCTTCTTTTTTGGATTCAAGTGAGGAGGATGGCTTTATAAGTGCTGCAATAAATTCTACTCTGTCATGATGGATAAATACAAACAGGTGTTTGCTGCATTTATGTGATGAGTTACTGCAAACCTTTGCAGTTCTGGAGTTTGGATCTAAATCTACTCCCCACCATACCCATTTTGAAGAAGCTTCAGCTACAGATCTTTGAAAGAGAGAATATTTTTACTTTTCTGTTTCTTTTTTACTATTGCTTGATCAATTTTAAAAATAGGTCACACAATAATCATGTGTGTAAGATCCATTTGTTTTTAATAATTTAATATGAAACACCTTTTTATATTATTAGTAGTATAGATCAAATAATATTAAGTATATTCTTTTGATGTTCTTGGAGTTTAAATCCATAACTTCAAATATTATCATTCTAAATCAACTAAAGAAGATACCTTCTCAATAGCATCACAACTGACAGTAGCATGAAGACTAAATCCTCCAACAGAACCCTCAAACCCAGCCTGAATCTCAATGATAGCTCAATCTACTACCTTCTCAATCTAACCAACCAAACTTCACCTACCATGATATCATCATCACCTCAGCTTGAGCTCGAATCACCAACTACAGTTTATGAGCAGTGGATGATAGAAGCCCAAATTTTTCTCAAGTTCAAAATTTATTGTACTGTCAAGTGATTCACAGCACAGACTATATGCACAGCTATTTCCATCAAACATAAACTACTGTCTGCAAGTGTTTGGTTGAGGCAAACATCATCTTTTTTTACATCTTTTAACTACAAATGAGTGAGAGTGAGAGAGAAAGAGAGCAAAACATTCTACAGCTGAATCTGTGTGCTTCATAATCTTAATATTTCTCAGTGAAACTTGTTCACCTTTGGCTTCTGATTGAGAGTATAGACGAAGAGATTGTGACAATAAATTTCTGCCAGGCCAGTTAACAGGAAGAATATTAAGTTCTCTCCGATAGTTACTGCTGTAAATGCTGGACAAAGGTTTCTTTTTCTTCCTCCTCAGGGAGCACTTCTTGCGATCGGACTTGACCTAACATGGATTCCTCTGCGCGGCCTGCACTGACCAACGATGATAATTTCCCTCTTGAATGTTGAGAAGCAGCGGCCGCAGCTATGGAATTTACCTCGTTTTCTTTTACAAAAAGAAAAGAAAATAAGCTCATGTGGAGAGAGATTGCAGCTGACAATGAGAGACACTATAGTGGGATTATTTGCTGACTCACCAGTTCGGTTTTTTGGTGAATGCCCGACATCAGGCTGCTGATGTGGCATCACTTCCCTTGTCAAGATCTCCTTGAATGATTGAAGCAAACATTGTAACGTCAAAAGTCCACATCAATGTCAATTATAGTTCATGAAACTGGCATACTATACTGCTATAAAAAGACTCTGTATCTAGGTTTCACTTCTTCTGAACAAGTTGATTACCTAGACAAAGGGAAAACATAGTTTTATTGATTGTAGAATAGTAGGTATCAAAAGGTTAACCTCAATTGAAGCAGGCAATAGAAAAGATCCATGGTGGGACTGCGACGACTGCACTGCAAAAGGAGTATCGGGAGGTCTAACGATGCTGATAACACCAGGAACCGATGGAGATTGATGATTAAATGAGTTTGGAACGGGTGAATCTTGGTTCAGTGGCAGCATGCCTACTCCAGTGTTCATTGCACTTTCAGCACTAATGCCAAAATCAATGCCCATTTGCAAGGATGGCAGAGGTTGCAAAGCTCCAGATAAGTACATTGGGTGCTGACTAAGACTATTCCTCATGGAAAGCATCTGCAAGTATGAGGATAAACCAAGGAACAATATTAGCTGGCATATGCAGATTATGGATATGTTATTACAATGGCTAGACTAGTTAAGTGCAATTAGCAGCAAAAAATGAACACTGATTGTGTTTAGTCGACACAAAAGAAACTGCACATTTCTGAAGAGATTCTACTAACAAGTCTCCTAATATGATTCTATCAGCTTTATTAGTGTCTAAATAGAACTTAGACCCACTCAGTATATGCACTCCTAATGCTTATTAGAGTCTAAGTCAACTTGGAGGGACATAACCTTCATATCAGTTGACCTAACTCTCTCTTTCTTAGGAGGTATCAGTTAATTGTAGAGCCTTAAATGAATGTATTTTGCTACTCGCCAGAAGAATTCTTTCATGTTCACTTCCTCATTCTCTTCATGTCTGTTCTTAAAAATGTCTCAGCTAATGTGGATCATCATTGACTCACCATCTCCTACCTTTTTTATGGATATTCACGAACGATACCTCTTACCTGTGATAATTGTATATATATTAGGGAAAATTCACATGAAAATACCTCCTGTCCTTTTGCGTCTTTCTTTAAATATGCTTCAGAACAACCGAGCATCTATATCACTAGCGCTACATATAAAAATGCCTGTCCTGTACTCCAATATTAGACATGTTCGTCACCTCTCTCATTCTTAAGATGATGAGGATTGGACAGATAATTCTTTGACTTATCGTGTATGCAATCCTTCCGAATCAGAGACCACTGGCACATACGATTCTTCCTCCTGATGAATGCTTCGGTGAGAATACTTGTCAACCCTCACGGCTACCATTTATATAAAAAACTATTTAATTTTGAACTCAACATTATAAATTTTGCAGCCTGGCAACTAGTTCCCCTTGTGCACTAGGCGCGTCGATGTTTACACTTACCAGCTGATGACTGATCCACTAGTGGTCTCAAGTCAATGGTAGCAGATGGAGACATTTGAATGAAGAAATTCCATTTAATAAATAGGATCTCCTCACTGTTGCTGATTTGATAAGACAAATAAAAGATAATTGACTATTGGCCTATCTTGCCAAAAAAGCTTTAGAGAAGTGTTGCCATCCCAAGAAATAGATTGAACAGGAATGTGTATATTATTAGTGAGTTCCAGTTATCAATATGCTCAACCTAGCATGGCCACCGCGGAACCTATGCAGGTCATGATCAAACTATTGCACGACACGATGACTCTCTAGCTCTCGTACTAAAGTTAAAATCTGAACTATAGACCAAACAGCGAAACGTTTATGATGCATTATCATATTTAGACGGAAAACTGGGGAGATTTTAGCATACAGTAGAAGATTCATCACCAGACGCACCTGAACTTGGAGCTGCAATTGCTTGAGGTACTCGATAGCCTCATCAAGCATCGATGCCTTATCGGTCTGTTTAGAACACACAATTTCCACAACAAATAAATTTCCCTACTTCCAGTCCGAAAGACATATATCTACACAGCAAGAATACATGATTTACCACCTTGCTGGAATTGGGAATCAGACTCTGCAAAGCCTTCATCTTCTCGTTGATTCTACTTCTCCTCCTCTGGTTCAAACAATTAGTCCATCATAACAATCAATTATAGAAACTTCCGGGGGAAAAAAAATCCTCAATCTAGAACAAGAACAGCAGGAGCTCAAATCACCTTTTCCGACAGGTTGTGTACTTCTGCGGCCCTGTTCCTTTTAGAGCTGGAAGTCCTCACCGGCGCCAGCCTCGCAGCCTCCTCCGGCACCTCCACTACATCCTACAAACAATCAACAGCAGGATCATACACGGAGCCAACCAAAAGGAGAGCCAGCTCAACGCTATGCTAAAACGACAAACACCTCGTAGTCACAATCAAGTGAGTCCAAATCCTGATCCGGAGACCTCCTCCTACCACGATGCATCAAGGAGAAACGATCAGCCCCGGAAGACCCTGCACCTCCTAACTCATCTCCGGCTGCGGCGGCGGCGGCCTCCTCGGCGGTGGAGGAAGGGTAGCAAGAGGCGAGAGATCCAACAGCGGAGTGGGGAGCAGCGGCGGCCGGGAAGTGACCCAGAAGGAAGGAGATCTGGTCCTGGTTCTCCTGGTAGTAGCAGTGGGCGCTGCTGCAGAGGCTCCTGCTGTGGCCATCCATCACTCGATCAAGTGCAACCTCTCCAGCCTCCAGCTCCTCCCAATCCCAAACACACTTGAAAGCAAACTAAAAAAGCGATCTTTGATGGCTGGAGAGGTAGGGATTGAGGAGGAGACAAGAAAACTGAGCCTGCCACAAGGATTTAAGCTCGCATTCCAAGCGCAATAATTTGGAGGGCATTTATAGGGGGGTGTGAGGGTGGGGAAGTGGGTCAGCTGGCGGTTCTCTTTCTTTAATGTTTTGATACTGCAAAAGGCGCAAAGTACTGAACAAAATCATGTCGCTTATCTCTCGGTTGCCTCATTTCCCTGCTTCCATTTTTCTTCAGTGTCGGATGGTGGATGGATGGGGGAAGTAAATGCGATCAATAAATGCCGGTTCTTCAACACTCGATCACGGAACTGCCACTGGAGTCGTCATCATCATCATTATCGCCATCATCATTCATCGATCCGTCGTCTTCATCATGATCCGAGGACGACGGGCTGCGCCCCCCCCCCCCCCCCTTCCCTTCTCTTCTCTTGCCGCCCTAATACTAACAGTTGCGATCGATGAAGAGCGCAAGAGGAGGAGGCGGCAGCGTCCGCGTCCGACTTCTCCTTCCCCTTCCGTCTTGTGAGCGCAAGCGAAGGCGTGGTTTTTGGCCGCTTGCGTTCTCTCGGGTTGGGATTTGGGACGCCATTGCTTTTGATCTTTACCTCGATATGGAATTCCTTGCGGCGGACGCTTCCGTGCGTCGCAGTCTTTCGATGCTGCATACTTTTATTAGTTCATCATTATCATCGTCGTCGTAACGAGTCGTTGCCGTGGAAAATTTTTTGTTGTCGATCGAAAGCATTCTTTCTATCTTCAAACAACGACAATTACAATTATCCCTTATTCTGCATGGATTTGAGATTTAATCCATAAAAATAGCAAAACAAAACAGCAGCTAAATTTTATTTGATGCTACTGCGGCAGCCATCATGAGCTGCGCTGAGCTCGGGATGGCGACGGAGCAGATGAACTGATGAGGTGGGACCGACAGGATATAAAGATATATTTATTTCTATCTCACGTCAGGATCGGGTTGCTTTAAGTCAAGATAAAATATTAATTGTTCTTCTCGTTATGTTTTAAAATTGATTAAAGAATTATGTCTGTATTAAAAATATGACATAGAATAATAATATTATTAATGATTTAAAAAGATCACCGGGCAGGTGCCGAGAGTGTGAAGTGATATTTTTTTCTTCTGCTGATGCATGATTTATAAGGTGGTCGGCATACGTTAGTGCATTAATTGATCGAATAGAAAAATAGTTGGTTGCTACGTGATATAATGACGTAAATTGTGTACGGAGAAAATAAATATTGAAAAATTAAAATGGTTGCATACGATGTTATAGTTGGAACATGAAATAAATTAATTAAATTAGAAAATATATTTGAAAATTCTAAAGCAAGCTCACAAATCGACAAATAGACGTCACCGTCGTCGGCAAATCTTATGATGTAATTGAAGAAGATAATAAGATATATAGATAAACCTGACTATAATTATTATTATCTTCTGGAGTTCCGGATGAGACTCGATCGTTTGATTACTTTAAAAAGACAGACTTCAAATGCAAACAAAGTGGTTTAATTAGACAATTAACTTTCTGAAAAGATCTCAAAGTAAAAACACACAATATAATAGGCGTCGATATGAAACCTTCTGCGAAATTTATTGGATGGTTTGGTAACATAATCTGCTGCGCAAGACACAGAAGAGAATCATTTTCAGAACACAACCAAGAACAGACACTTTGTGGCAACACATGTTCACAGAATCGAGTCCAACAAAGTTTTCAACAACGCGATTGAGCAAACAAAGCACATCGAGAAAATATTTGCTAAAATGTTACAGTGCATGAACTTGGTGCGGATGTGATAGGTTTTTAGAATACGCAATTAGTAGGATGCAAACATGGATGTCACTTCTTCCCACTCTTCTTCAGACCAGCACCTCCGAATGAACCCTTCTGGGATGCCTTGGCCCTCAGTTCCTTGAGTGCCTGTCCAGAACAAACCAGCTGTCAGCAAATAGATAGAGCAATTCATCAGACTTCTCATGGATTACAATTAAGAAATACCTTCTCCTCATCTTTCTTCTTCTGAATATTTGCCATATCCGTCTATAAACAGCAAAAAGGAACATTCAGTCTTGAAACATGAAAGAAGCAAAATCAAAAAGTCTAAAATGATTTAAATGCACCATTTACTAGAAATATGCAGGTTTTATTGCCAGAAAACATGTTGAAAGTTGGCAATAACCATTAAGAATGACTCCTTCTATGATAAAAGAGATGGGATCAAGGAGGCAACTACTAAAGGAGATAGCCTGAGAAAGTATTCTTTACGATCATAAAAGATAGGCATGCAGATTTTGATTGGCCAAGTTTAACGAATGGCAGCTCATTTATATACAAGAAAAATCGAAGATAAATAGTACTGGATTCACTAAAATGCCATCTTATTTGAAACCTTCTATTCGAATTAAAAGCTAGTATCTACAACCAGACTGTGATGATTTCTATGTGACCATAAACAAATGCAGATTTTGGTTAGCCAAGTTTAATGAATTGGAGTCGTTTATATAAAAGAACAGTCCAAGACTACTGGTGAGGAGGTACTAAAATGTCATTGTAGTTGAAATCTTCAACCAGACTGATGACTTTAAAGAGAAAGCTACTATATGCGACAGACAAGACTTCAGGAGACAAAAGTTACAAATTTATCTATATTAGACTAACATCAAACACTGGTAACACTGTTAAACAGAGTTGCAAAAGTATCATAACAAGATAGCATCGCCTGAGCGAACAATGTTTAAATGACCAATAACGGAAGAGGAATGGCTAAAAATAAATTTAATCATCGTAATTAGGTTATAGATGTATTAATGTTCACCTTCTAATAACAAACTTTTTTAAAAAACTACTAAAACCATGATACAAAATAGCAAACAACTATTATTAAAAGAACAGCATACAAATAATTTCCTCGTGAATAAGTTAATATTAGATTCAAAGCTCAATCCTCACTGCTTTTTGATGCATTTATTAAGCATAAAGCCGGTATTTATCTCTTGGCCAAAACTACAGGTCAGAGAATCTTATCTAGCAAATATCTCAACTTCTTCAAAACGGGAATCAGAATGACGAGGATAATTATTTGCTATAACCTCAAAACATGAACAAAAAAAATACAAATAAGATCAGCTCAATCTAGAATCAACACAATAAAATAGGAAAAAAAGGGAGGTCGTCAACGAACAGGTCAAACACGAATAAATATGAGAGCTAAAGCAAATAAAGACGACTTTTGATAAATCAATCATGAATTAAACAATCAACTGACACGATCCAAAATTTCAAAGCACCGATCGAACAGGGAAATCGCATATACCTCGTCGTAATCCTTCTTATCGGCCTTAGGCTGCTTGAGGGGCTTCAACTTCCCACCTGAAAACCACAATCCCAATGAATACAAATCCAACTACGCAGATAAAACAGATAAAGGAAAAAAAAAAAAAAAGGAGAGAGAGGAGAAATCGAAAGAAGGAGGAGATGAAGATCGACCTTGCTTGGACGACATGATGGCGGCCTCGCTCGATCGGTGGGAAGAGAAGGAGATCGGAAAAGAAGAGGAGAAGGTAAAGTTTTCTAGGTTTGCGAACAAATTCCGTGCGCCTGCGTCTCGAATTATAAAAAGGCTTATGCCACGTGCCGTGCACGTGATATTCCCTAATCTCACGGGCCCAAAATGTAAAAACGGCCTGTCAATCGCCTTATTTTGGGTTTATTTTTTTCCCTTTTTTAAAAAAAAATAGACCAAAAAATAATATTAATTTGGACGGTAAATTTTTTTTATATATATAGCGTTAAATTTTTAGTATAAATAACATATATTCATAAAAATTGTATAAATTTTAGTTTTAAGAGTTTTTATTTTTTTTTTAATTTGATGAGCACATAAATACACGTCATCTAATATTAAAATGATTAAACTCTATATATTCAATACTTTGTCTAAAAAACACCTTCTTTTGCATATTAAAATTATTTATTTTAAATATTTTTTAAAAATTCTAAAGTTTATCTCATATAATTTAAAATATTTTTAATATATTAAAAATATAATTATTATATTTATAGTAACGATAAATAATCTCTATGCTTAACTTAAATTAAAGAGGTGTTACCGTAATTAATCCTATATTTTATTTAATTTTCTTAAGTTTTGAACATTCTTCTCTCCCGTGCGGTATATTTGAGAATATACGAGGAATTAAATAATGTGTTCAATCAGTGCGTGGAATAAAAATCCATACCAACAAAAAAAAAATACCAATCGAAATTTATTTTTGTGGGCATCGGAGTACAAAGCATATTCATCAAGTCTTCTTTGCTGATGAAGTCTTCGCTGGTATTCTGATAACTTGCGATCACCATTTATTTCTTTCTTCTGCTTGGAATTATTCCCCATGCTACTGTGTATCACCCTCACACCCATCTCATCTTCGTCCACAAGCTTTATTAGCAATTTGTCAATAAATGCAGGGAAGGAGATCTGATCAGGGTTTAGGGTGATGAGGAGATTGGATTCTTCCTCGTTCACATATATATATATACATATACCTTTTTCTTTTTAACTGGAATCTTCAATTAAATATCCTTCACAAGGATACGTGTGTTCACCATTAATTCCGAGAAAGAAACTTAACTTGTATTATGTTACATATATATCTGTATAAATAGCGGAGGACGTTCTAATTTTTTTTACAAGTTAGAAAAAAAGGGAGACCGAGAATGGCTTCCTCCATGGGGAGGCCGTCGAGCCTGAAGAGCACAGAAGAGGATAAGAAGAAGGAGAAGGGCAGCGCCGGCGGCGGCGGCGGCGGTGGCGGTGGGGGGCGGTGCCTTTGCTCGCCGACGACGCACCAGGGCTCCTTCCGCTGCCGGTTTCATCGGTCTCAGTCGACGGCGTGGATGCGGCGGTCCAACTCTCTGCCGCCGTCTTCTTCTTCCTCCTCCTCCTCCGACGAGTCTTCCTACCCATCTTAATTAAATTCCCTTCTTATATGTAGATGTATTATTTTAGCATTTTTATTAGCGAAAATTATGGTTATAGCTAAATCTCCTCCTCTGGAGACATCGTAAAAATGAATAAATGAAGCACGTTTCTTATATATATTAAAATGTTTATAGACCTCCATGACTCCCACTCTCGCCTTATGAAATCTATAAATAGTGCATACATGGTGAAGAAATGAACCAAAAAAATGATTAAATATTTTTTTGTTCATTTTTTTAAATATATTACTCTTGAGAGTAATAATAATAATAATAAACAAGAAGATATTTTATTTAATTTTAATTAAAAAAATTAAGGGATGCGCCAATTTAAGACTCATATTTGAAGGCCGCTAAATAAAAGGCGAATAAAAATGTTAAACGTATTTAATAAGGGAGACACGCATACGGTCTGCAAAAGTCATCCACATTGCATCGAGCGCAAATCCAGTGGGGGGGCAGAAGAGAGAGGGAGGAGATCGAGCGAGTTGGGGAATCTCCAGTGAGATGGCGGAGCTCCGCCACTCGGCCTCGACGGGTAGCAGGACGGGCGTCCCCTCCCCCGCCAAGCGCGACGATCCCTCCGCCCCATTCGTCTTTCCCGGCGGTGCCGACGGTGGCAGCGGCGGAGGCGGCCGAGATTGGGATCGGGATCGCGACAAGGACCCGCACCGCGCCTCCTCACTGTTCCATCCACATGTGCCTGCCGCCGTCCGATGGCTCTTCGGGGTCGAGGACCCGAGGTTCTCCCCCTCGTCTTCCTCCTATCGGATCATCATCGCGTTCCTCGCATTTCTTCTGGTGGTCTGCGTCCTCTTGCTTCCTTCGCTCTGGAGTCGCCTGGTGAGCCCCCGCATCCTTCGGCCTTTGTTTCCCGTGCTTGATTTGTTCAGGATCTCTGGACTCGTGAGCTGCTCCTGCTCTGCCTTTTACTTTATTGTGCTTGATTTGTTCTGGTTTAAGATGCTCTAAGGAAATAAGCTTGGTCTGGAATCCCCGTTTTGATCAATACGGTCAAAGAGTCATTTCTTCCTTGGTGTTCAATTGATGTAACTGCGCATATTTGCCATTTAGCTTTGGATTCTGCTTACGCTCGAATCGTAATTTGGTTGCTTGAGCTGTGAAAAATTTATGATCGCTGAAATGACTATATGACAGTTCAAACGATCATATTCTCTTTTTTGTAGAATGCACCTTATTTGTGCCTCAAAGAAGGGATCACGCTTCGTTGCCCACACGTAAGCTTTCAGTTTCATCAGCTGTACTTATTTAATTTTGTAACCACGAGTTACCCGATGATATATCTATAGATTCGCCCGTTTCATAATTACTGTAGTAGAATTGTTTTTTGTCTTCCATTCTACAGGTGAAGGAACGCACATCACTTTGGGAGAATCCCTATTCTGCTACTACCTCATGGAAACCATGTGCTGAGCGCCGGAGGAATGGTATCTCAGGCACGTCTTACTTGTTTTTTCTCCCTCATCTTTTTATTTTCCATGAGGAATCGACTGTTTCTATTTTGAAATTCATTAGGTGCATAAACATGTGATGTTGATATCCTGAAGGACCATTAAAAAGACATAATTTTCACAATACTGTGATTCAGTTTTGGAGGCTACGAGTGTCAAAAGAGCATTCAAATGGAAAATTGTATTTCCTCTGTGGTATTACTGTTCCGTTTAGGCTACTCTCTCATTCCAGCATCTTTTCGACAATCTTTGTGCTGCTCGCTAACTCTCATTCACTTAACTAACATAGATAATTGGAGTGGGATGTCATTCAAATTTAGCTAGCACTGGCTTTTTAGAAGTTGAAAGTAATTTACCAAACCACTTCTTTGATTCTGCAACAATGTTTGTCGTAATTTTGCTCGGTGTACCACATAATTTTTTTTATGGTTTATGGAACTTTGTTGCCTTATTAATGTCTTCCTAACATTGTGCATAGTTTATTGCCTGCCACTTACTACTATGCTATCTTGGCATATTAATGATGCGTTTGGTTCATTTGCAGATGTTCCTTCCGAGAATGAAACCAATGGATACATATTTATTCATGCTGAGGGTGGTCTTAACCAACAACGTATAGCTGTATGTGCTATTTTTCGTCATGTTTATGCTATTATCTGTTTAGAGTTGTTGTCTTATTTTTACTTGTGATAGGCTTTAAATGTCCGGCCTGATGTGTTTTTGTTATACTTCCATCATGATATTGTTGATTGGATCCACTTTCAACAGCTAGGATCATTAACACAGATGAAGCAAATCACACTCTCATATATACTTACATAAAGATTCATAGAATATTTTCTTTCCCCAGGTAACGTTTCACATGTTAACATTCTCATGTTTGAGATAATATTTTATTACAATAGTGACCTCCATAACGGAGGAAAACATATTCCATTGCTGTTACACATTGGGATTGCCATGTTTAAGATTCTTATGTTTGAGATGGTCACTTCCTTTAACTGCACATACACATTATATTCCATTGCACTGCATATTCATATTTCTTATAGTGATAATGGTTCATAATTTTCAAATGTTGCAAGCTGATGAGAACATATACGATGGCTCTTAATTTTGTTGCAGATATGCAATGCTGTTGCTGTGGCTAAAATTATGGGCGCAACTCTTATTTTGCCAGTGCTAAAGCAAGATCAGATCTGGAAAGACCAAACGTGAGGTTTTATGAATTGTCTAACTAATGCAAATGCATCCCCACGGTCTTGTACACATAAAGAACACCACTAACTATACACACTATTATAATTAGGATATAATTTTAGGCTATAGTATTGCGACATCATTAGTGCTTGTAATTGTTTTACTTAGAAGACTTTACTTGATAAAATAAAGAAAAGATTTGGTTATCCTCAATTTGACTAGGGGCATTGCCATACAGACTCAGGTTGTACTAAAATGATACAACAAAAGAAATACCACAGTGGTACTTATGGACCTATGAGATTTTAGATTTCAATTTTAAGTGAGAAAGGAGATAATTTTCTGTTGGGTTTATTCATTAAACATAAATAACCATATGAAACAGATAATGAGGGTTGTAATATAATAATTAGTTTCCTATGTTATTTTCCAGGTTCCTTCCTCGGTTAGCCCATACTAAGTCCTCTATTGTACTGTGTTATAACGGAACATTGGTGTGTAGTTGAGCCTGCTTGGCCAGCGAGTGATTAAAATATGAATTAGGCTGTTTCTTGATAACTTCAGTTTTTGAAAAAAGCGGCCACTCAATCAAATTAACCATTAACCATGTATTATACTTTATTTATTTATTGAAAAATCTGCATGGTCCCACTCATCACTTGATTGTATTTTGAAAATGCTATAGAAATTGATCATCTTGGATTAATTCAAAGTTAACTTTTCTTACATTATAATTTTGGTTCACATACAGGAAGTTTGAAGACATATTTGACGTAGATCATTTTATTGAATATTTGAAGGATGATGTACGAATTGTACGAGATATTCCTGAGTGGTTTACAGACAAAGCAGAGCTCTTCACCAGTATAAAGTTTCGTGCCTTGTTTTACTGTTGAATTTCTTTATTGTTTTTTAAGCTTGATGGTTATCCCATTCATTTCTTTGAATATCTTAACATGAAACAATGTGGATATCATTGAATTTGTTCACCCCATTTTTGCTCGAGTATTTACATTGTTATGCAGTATCTTTTACTTATTTCTTTCTCGACTGTCTGAAGCCATTATTTTCTCATCTTTTTTCGATACTTCTGAGATTTTGCAATGTCAGAAGAATTGTGCCTTTTTTTTCCTGCTTATCTCATCCTTTATAGTAATCTCAGAGTTTTGAGTTTATTGTTGTAATTTTAAAATGTTAGAATTGATCATTGTGATCTTCGTGATAGGCGAACAGTGAAGAACATCCCAAAATATGCCTCGGCAGACTTCTATATTGACAATGTGCTTCCAAGGATCAAAGAGAAGAAGATAATGGCTCTGAAACCTTTTGTTGATAGGTTGGGGTAAGTCATGTATGCTCGAATACATTTCATCTTCACTTGAAGTTCTCTCTTTAACACACTGCATCACATCTTTTTATTAGAATATGTTGTTTATCATATTAGCACTAACTCATAAAATTGTCATCGATGTGGTTGTTATTGTTACAATTCTACTTAATTACTTGACATTAGTCTGTCTACCTACCCTTTTCAGGTATGATAATGTTCCACAAGAAATAAACAGGCTTAGGTGTAGAGTTAATTATCATGCCCTAAAATTTTTACCTGAGATTGAGGAAATGGCTGATAAATTGGCAGCAAAAATGAGGAACCGCACTGGCAATCTGAACCCATACATGTAAAAACCTGTCCCTCTTCCTTGATATGGGTTGTTGAACTCTAATGTAAACATCTAGCTCTTTTCTGACAGGGCACTTCATCTGAGATTTGAAAAAGGAATGGTGGGCCTATCCTTCTGTGATTTTGTTGGAACTAGAGAAGAGAAAACAATGATGGCTGCTTATAGACAGAAAGAATGGCCCAGACGGTATAAGGTCTGAAAACTTTAACCTGCTTGAAAGGCATGATTGTGTCGGTGTTTACATTAGAACAAGCTAGTCTAGTAATATCTTTTGCTGAAGGGTTTTGGGTTGTCCTTGACTTACGCTGGTACAATCTTTGCAGAATGGATCTCATCTTTGGCAGCTAGCACTTCAGAAAAGAAAGGAAGGTCGTTGCCCTCTCGAGCCAGGGGAGGTTGCTGTTATATTAAGAGCAATGGGATATCCAAAGGAAACACAGATATATGTTGCTTCAGGACAAGTGTACGGTGGAAAGAACAGGATGGCACCCCTTAGAAATATGTTCCCCAATCTGGTAAAACTTTAGCTTGTGAAAAATGCAATTTTCTTATTTGATAAACTAACTTAGATAAAACAAGGTTTAAAAACTTGGTACGGTGACCCATCTCACCACAAATGATAATATTATTTGAGAAATGACAAGGTGGAGTTATGACACCTGTTACATCAGCTGGAATTGGTACTACTTCTACAGCTTGTCCAAGTTGTTATTACAACATTACAGAATATTTACAGTGTCTAGCGTCTGCACAAGCTTTTATAGCAATTTACTATCACTATGCAGCAGCTTAAAGGTATATTTCTCAAAATGCAAGGGGTAAAAGCCGGTGGAACAATGTGATCCACATGCTGGCACATTACATAATTTTGGGTTTCTTAAACCTTGGGATAAAATATTAGTGAACGAGAGACCCCCTTATTCTTGCTTGTAGAAAACATATATTTCTCACAGCCACTTAATATTTTCTATTCTATCTTTTATATAGCAACCAGTGCGTTGAGGCCAGGAAGCAAAGATAAGGGGGGTTTTGATATTGGCCAATTAGCGACTTAAGATACTTAGGCAGTCTGCCTTAGCCAATTAGCGACTTTGTTGGCCAGGTTACCTATGGCCTCAAAGTCGAAGACCAACAAATAACTTGACAGCACACCCGAATGAGGCCTGGAAAGCTAATTAGAGCCCTGAGGTCTCTTTACTTTTCAAGGGGCTGCTTGTTGCCAATAAGTGTTAGTGAAGTGTACCAGGAGAAAAGATAAACAAATGAGAATGCTTATGTTTATTAATGAAATTAGTGAAATCCATGTTGCTTGCATGAAATGCTTTCATATTTTCAGAGTATTTTCAGTGTGCTACTACCGTCTATTATTTTTTGGAAAAAATAAAAACTCATCTTTCTGAAAAGCCAGAGTAGCTTCTACTATGTTGATTATTGTTCTGTTCTAGATTTTCATGTTCTTCCTTCAACTACACACCGATCCCTATTTTGTCATGCAGGTTACAAAGGAGGAACTAGCAAGCAAAGAAGAAATGGACCATTTCAGGAAGCATGTGACAAGCTTGGCCGCCCTGGATTTCCTGGTATGCTTGAAGTCCGACGTGTTTGTCATGACACACGGCGGCAACTTCGCCAAGCTGATAATAGGGGCTCGCCGCTATATGGGGCACAGGCTCAAGTCAATAAAACCAGACAAGGGGCTCATGTCCAAATCCTTTGGGGACCCCTACATGGGTTGGGCATCCTTCGTTGAAGACGTCGTCATAACCCACCACACCCGGACTGGCCTTCCTGAAGCAACCTTCCCTAACTACGACATTTGGGAGAATCCCCTAACTCCATGCATGTGTAGAGCTTGAGCTGGGTATCTTCTCCTGTTTTCTCTCACTCCGTTTTTTTTTTTTTCTTTTTTCCTTTTTGGCAACCATTTCTGTAATCGATGAATCGTTAGGCCTTAGAACTTTGTCGCTTAGGAACAGTATATTGATGATAGTGGTAAAAATGACTTTTACGAGAAATAAGAACTCTGTTCAAAGTTGGGTGCAGGTCTTTTGCTGATCGAAATTATTCATCCTGCATTCTTTTTTTTTCTTTGTTCTGAAAAGAATGGAACATACGGTGTAATACTGATATATAGATTATTTTCGGGCGATGACTTCGCATGTTATGCTTCTTGGCATTTATTAAGTGAATCATCAAGGTACTTAATTTATTTTTTACCTGCAATGCTACAGTGCACTTATTGACCTCCAATTAATTCATGTTCTCCTAACTCCCACTAATACCAAATGATTTTTTATGTGAGCAAATTAACTAAATAAAAATTGTATTCAAATATATTGCTTGAAATTAAAGCTGCACCCACCACTCCAATTCAATTATTTGTAAGAATAAGAAAAGAAAACACTGCATCTTTATCTTCATCCGTCCTAATTTTCTTCCAAGTCTTATTCATCGCAGAGATGATGTTGGATGAGGCCAGACCACCTACGAAAGCATCACCACACCTCTTGGTGTTGCAGATAAAATATGGTAACTGAACCTCTATTCAGAATTGGACTTTACATGAACTTGTTTTACATTTGCTCGACTCATCTGACCTTGAAAATGCACGACAACCTCCTATACATTTTTAGCATTTCACCATTAAAAGGTTGAGGCTTGCGGTAGAAAGGAAGAGGATCACATTTCCACTTTGTCACTTCTTCCTCTTCCCAAAAATGAAATCAAGAGCCAGAAAACATTAAAGAAAAACATCATCAATTTCCTTTCTTTAGGACATCTCCGGACTTCCCCACAGCTTCTTCTTTGCTATTAGGACCCTTTCTTCACCCGAGGAAAGAGCATCAACCCTTGGTTTGACTTCAGATACCCAGTGATCCCATCTCAACACCCTCAGCAACTTCCTGATGTAGCTGACCATCGGAACTTTGTCCTGGATGATCACGAACCCAAGCGGTCGAAGCATTCTGTCCATCTCAATGAGCAGATCCTCCACGCTGCATCCCTGCTTCTCTGTTTCGGAGAACAAGCGCCAAGCATGAAGGAGATCGTAGGTGCGCGGATATGTAGAGAATGATTCACACCTGCAATGCATGAAAAAGCTCAGCTGTCAACATTTATCTCAGCTTGATTCATGTCCATGATTAGGAAACTCACAGAAGGAACAAACATTCAAGAGGGGTGATGCAGAGAATAGCAGCAGAACAAGATTTGGATACCAACCAGTCATGGAGAGTTCCTATTAGACCTCGATCATAGATGATCTTCAACTTGCTTGATTCGTTAACTGGAACAACATTCATCACCCACACAGGTTTATTCACCAGGGATGCTGCAAATCCACCCAAGTTTGCATTCATATCCATGACATTTCTGAAAGAGTCATTTTGTATCTCAGGTTCCATCTCCTTCCAGTACTCCATCACTCTCCAGCCCCACAGCTCCTGCATCGTATGAGATCAAAGGTAAGCATCATAATCAATCAGAAATATGCCCGCACACCATAAAACTGAAACAGAATCAATATTTAGAATGCCACTTGACAACGGTGAAACCTACATTGTCTTCCAAGTATTTCTCAGAACTGATGCCAATTTCCTCCAGGTCAGGGGATGGTGTTATAAGCCTTTGTGGCCAAGGAACTGGTTTGACACCATTTGCCCAGCTCAATCCTACTTCTATAATATGAAAAGCTATGAATTACTGAATCAATAACCAGAAACAGATACTGGAGCAAGATAATGGAGAAACAACCACACACATTGTATAATGGATTGATTGTATACATAATAGGTTGACAATGAAGCAATTGAAATCTTGTACCTTCTACTAAATGTTGGACAGATGCAACTTGATAAAAGTGGCCTACAATTGTAATTGTATCCATCGCAGGGTATGACTTTAACTGTGTAAGGTATTTACTTACTCTTTGAGTAGGGGGTAATGCATGCCTTCAAGGGCACATTCCAAGCCGTATCAGGGTCATCCTCGGTTCTGCACAACGGTGGAAGAGTACCAGGTTTTCTTCTCATGTAACACCCATTAGTCAAAGGTTTAACCCAAATCACTGTTTGATTTCTCTTTGAAGCAATCCTCCAGCACATCCTCTGAACGAGCTCACTCATTGCACTCCGTATCCTCCTATTCTTCTCATCAGTAGCATAAGCCTCAGGAGAAGAGTAAACAAAGTACCCTCCAGGCCTCAGCACTCTATCCAGTTCGAGCAACAAAATCCCATCCCTTTGAAGCCAATCGATCCTACATCGCGAGCAGTGTGCCATCTCAAACGATCGGCTAGGGTAATGCAGTCTTTTGGTCCCGAGCACGCCAAGAGTGGATGGAATCCCCCTCTCAAGAGCAAACTGTATCTGGTTCTCGTGGACATCATTGGGGGCGAGAGACATGGTAATTATGTTATGACTCAAAAGGTATGCCCCAAAGCTAGCGACTCCACATCCCACATCCAAGACAGTCCGAATGTTTCCACCATCACTGAGGTTGCTATTCATTTTGAGCATCTAGCAGCAAACAAAAGATCGAGAAAATTTATTAGTATATTGAGTGAAAACAACCAAAGGAAAAGAAGCGATCCTTGGAATTTAAGGAGGAAAGCATTGCACCGTTTAAAACCTGTGCAATGCGGACGATGTACTTATCAGCTCCTGCATGGAAGTGTGTTCCACCACCTGGGAAATTGATCTTCTCACCATTCACCACCATCCACCTCTGGTCGGACTTCTCCACTGCAAGATGCGTGTGGGGAATGTTGGCCTTCCACACCTCATCCCGGCTTGCAGGCCATCTTATTGGAACCTGTAAAAAAGAAGTAAACCTTGGCAAAACGATAGCTGTCGGGAATTGTTCTTAGTAATTCTTAGCTAAGAAGGGTAGAGACCTTGTAACCAAAGGGAGGAGGAATGAGGCAATTGTATCGGCGGCTCGGCGGCGGGCAATGGCGCTCGTAGTGCTCCATCAGGGTCAAATTAAGCTTCAGCTTGCGCTGGTAGATGAGACTTCGATCCAAGCAAGGAATCAGCTCGGATAACCTCATGTCGCAGACCTGAGATGTTTTGCTCAGAATTACAAGGAGAACCAACCGCCGAAAATGCCTACTGAGGAGAAAAAACCATCAAAAACGCCGACTTTATCGAGGAGAAAACATCGAAAAACAAACATAAAAAGAATCCAGCAATCAGAACACCAACTTTAACGAGGGAAAGCATCAAGAGTTCAAAACGCAAACATCTGCAGCAAGAATCCAACAGCCAAAATGACAACTTTATTGAGGAAAACGCATAAAAACACAAACTTTAACGAGAATCCGGCAATCAAGAGAACTCACGGGAATCGACTTGACGACGGGACCGGCGGGGCCTCCGGGGAGGGGCGAAGGCGGAGTGATCCAGAGCCGCTCCACGTCGCCGAAGACGGGGTCGGCGCCACGGCGGGGGAGGCCGGGGGCGAAGAAGGTGCCATAGTAGAGGCAGAGGAGGCTGAGCGCCACGATGAAGGCCATGAGGAGAGAAGAGAAGCGCTTCCTACTGAGAAGAACCTCCATCTTCCCTCCCTCGGCGAAAAGCTAAAATGTTAGGCAACTGGGCAGTGCGCAAGTGGAAAAAAAAGGCCTGCGAGAGGAGAAATAAATCGGAATGGGCGGCAGAGGAAATGGTGGGTGGTGGTGGAAACGCGGAAAGAGAAGAGGAGACGAGGAGGAGATCTGCCGCTCCATGTGTATTTATGTGCGCGTGAGGATTGGGAAGGAAACGTTGGATCTACGAAGACAAAAAGAACAGGAAAAGGAAAAGGAAGGCGAGCAGGTCACTGTTTGCGACTAAATTTTGCTCATATTACATTAAGGCATATCACTTCACTGCATCACCAATGTCAGCGTCACCACCTCAAGTGAGCATTGGCGTGTTTTTAGCTAAAACATGCAACCCCTTTACAAATGAACTTTTGTAAAATTTATAAAATATTATTACAGTAAAACTATGATTCTATGAGTTTAATATAACAAGATAATATTACAGATTTTTTAAATAACTGAATATTAAACTGACTCATAACTTGATACCTAATTACTTTAAGACGTATATTTTAGTGTACATGTACAAATAAACTCATGTTTAAAGAAAATAATAATAATACAATATTTTTTCCTTAATATAATATTATAAAATGAATTAACTCATAAAATATTTAGTTCAGTAAAATAAAATAAAATATATTGATCTTCTATTTAATTAATAGGAACAGCTATACTTATAATTTTTCTATTATTCTTCAATTACACTTGCACTCTCCTTAAGTTATGTCATTTTTTACATTTTAAAACCTATACTTAGATTCCATGCTATTTTTAAAAAATATTTTTATTACATTATCATGACAAAAAAGTAATAATATAATATATTATATAGGAATCATGTAATCACATTATGATTAAAAAATATTAATAATTTAGCGACCATAAGTATAATTTTAAAAAAAGGAATTTTAGTATTTAAAAATTTTGAGGGAACACGATGCAATGCAATCAAGTAATAATAAAAAAGAGGCTAATAAATTATCCCTAATAAATGTGCACACTTCCACACATGCCGACTTCATACCCTATAATATAATCTCATATGTGGGTGTTACTTACTGGGTAAGTAAAAAGATGATGAGTTCATGCAATTTTATATTAAACTTATTTACATATCTCACTATATTAATAGATCTAAAATATATTATTCGTATAAATTATTCTGCACTTTCCTTTTTTTGAATTTGCAAATGTGACTCCCTTGCAGCAATTATTACCCTGAAAATTTAATGCACCAATTACTCAAACAGAATGTAGATAAGAAAACATTACGGTATAAATCCTAACAATTATGCCACTGCAGTTATTTGATAGATATGCATAGTGCTTAACCTCCAACAGGATGAGACGTATAACAGGCCATACACTGATACACACAGGTGTTTATGCTCTGAATTTGGGTTAACGCACTTAAGTGCATCAATCCTAGAAAATAGAAAGCTGACAAAACTTTGTAACAACGGAACCAAGTTATTGATGAAGAATACAAGAATAAATCATATTTGGGAAGCCATAGAACAATGTACAACGTCTTCCCAGCTAAACATCTTTTTAATAGTTCTTTTGTATGCTTATTTTGCTCGTGCTGCCTCAATAATGATGGTGCATCATCCTATTAATACTCTACTCTTCAAAATTTTCTCTGCCTCCGTAACAGTTAGATGTTTTATGCCCTTCTCCCTCAGCCATCTCTCGTTTCCACGGAAACTGCCGTCTTTGAGATGCTTCTCCTCCATCATTAACAGCTTCAAACCCTCCGATAGTCTTGGGAAAAAGCCTTGAGGCCTCAAACACCATGCTGAAAACAACCCGATCAAGACCTCCAGATCGCCACCAAATCGCTCAATACCGCTGTAGCTGAACTTTGTACCACTCATAAAGACACCGCTGAAAATTAACTGGTCCACACCACTAGCCACGGTTCTCCACACTGGTACAAAGTCCATCCCGTTCAGAGCCCCTTCCAAATTAGAGATCTTCCTTTGGATATAATCTAAGGCGCTGACAAACTTTGTGGAAAGAGACACTCCTTCGGTCTTCTCTTGCCATTGCCTCTTGTTTTTCAGGTAGTCACGGGAAAGCAAATCAAATCCCCGCAGTATGACGGTTGCGATTTTCTCACTCCACTCAGTCCTGAACTCTTTGAACATAGTAATCTCTTTTCCAAAAATGCAGCTCCCCTCGGTATCCTCAGATATACTTTCCATCTCAAGGAAGAAGACATTCTCACACCATTCAGTCAAGGCAGATTCAAAATATCGAGCTGCATTTATGCAATGGCAGACTTTTAATTTGGCATCATCATCTGCCAAAGCAGTCAAACCTTCAGCTTCTTGGCACCTCCGAAGCAAACAATCAAGAAACTCCCTCACAATTGGAGCTGCAGCCAGTCTGATGAACCTTGCTCTAAGCACAGTACTCGGCAAAGGTCGAGCTCTGTCAATCAGCAAAGTTAGAGCCTGCAAAACAGCACCAGAAATAACAGGAGACTTGTAATCATCTAAACCAGACATAAGTAAAGTCACTTGAATCCTTGTTGTCCAGTTCTTTTCATCTTGCATAGCCACCCTCAATTTTTGTACTATATCTCCGAGCTCAACCTCAGCCCACACCTCAAGCCAGTCTGGTCGATCACAGAAGACAGACATGATTGAGACACGTTGCAAATTCACATCCTCAGCCAATGACAGTGACAGACCAGAGTTTGAAATGAGGGTCTGGATCCTCTTGTCGAAAGATATCATCAAGTCAACAAGTTGAAGCCAGGAAAACTTAGCCAGAGATGAATCACCAGACTCCCCTCTTAAATGGCTGTTCTCTAGAAAATTGACACAGTTTGGAAACATCTCCTTTGACAAATAAGTTGAGAATGAGATCACCATTGATGAAATCCACTCCTCTCTACAACTACACCCCAAAAGCATGGCCTTGTCCACCAGAGGTTGCAGTGTATCCTCCATGGCATCCAAAAGATCCCTTGTAATCTTGTAAACCAGAGCAAAAATGAACTCTGGCTTATCTTCCCACTTTAAGAAATGGCGCTGTGCCGCAACCATTATTGGGTTCACTAATTCCTCTATAGCCCAAAGTGGTTCGCGAAGTGCAACCTCCAAATTATTTCCCGAAAGTTGCCGGGATTTTCTCCTTCTCTGCAATTCCTGAAAATGGCATAAGGAAAGGAAGCTCTCACTGTACTTATTCTTGACCTTCTCGGTCATCAAGAGAAGTGGATTGGAAAGTTCAGCTAATAGCCCTATATTTGGATGCGTGACATTTGTGCCAGAAAGTGGAGGAGGCCAGCCAATGGAGACTAGAAGATGTCTATGCTCAGCAATTGCCTGGGGTCGTAAGACAGCTAAAGCTCGGTCAACTCTGTGATCTACAGCTGAGAGAAGACAAGACCACTGAGGTCTTGATTTTGTAACAGTAGCTAAGATACCCTCTATTTGTTTGAAAGAATCAATTGTCATCTTGCAAACATCCTGCAAAGGAAAGAGGGAGGATACATGCCCAAAGTTAAGTAATCCATTAATCATTTCCTATGAACTCAAGCAAATCTTACCGCTGAGTTAATTGCACTGGGGGTTCTAAGTTTTCCAGCGACAGATGAAGAAACAGCATCTTCAACATCACCAATCAGTCTGTCAAGCTTCAGTGTTGTTTCTGTAAAAACATAGAATCAAAGCTGTCCAATCAAAATGGGGTGAATGAAACTACGGTCAAGTATCATCCAAAGGAATTAAATATTAACTTTCAAAAGATAATACGTAATCATCGAGAAATAACAACCTAAATGTCTCATTACATTAATGTGACTGTTGAAATCTCACATTATGAACTATCCGCAAATCTACACCGGATATGTTGTTTGGAAATTGTAGCACGTTTTACATGAAAAATCATATAATCAACTTCAAAGAGGTTTTCGTGAAGGATAAAAAGTTTCGAGTTTTATCATAAATTATGATGTAACCCATTGAATGCAATAGTATCATCATTAAATATTTTCAACGGAGTGCAAAGTTTATTGAATCACAGAATTTGAGAAATAATACGACATAAATTGACAACTAACCTGCATAAGCCCGAACAGTCTCCACTCTCGCTACTTCCTTCGCCAGTGCCGGCAGTTCATCCGCCAGTATCTGTTCTCTTTTCTCCATTCCATCTTGTAGGTTATCATTATCTGAAAACGCATCAAATTCGCGTCGTATCGAAGACAACAAGCAGGCAGTACAACAAAGATAATCCAATCTCAGAAAAACCTTTGCCGAGGGATGATCGGAGATCGACGAGCCCCGCACGGACGCCACCCAGGAGCGCGCCGGCCTCCTCCGACCGCACGGCGTACGCTGAGACGCTCTGCGCCAGGCGGCCGTTCAGATCGGCGAGAGAGTCCTCGAGATCCGTGCACCGTGTCGTGAGCTCCGTCTCGAGGTCGGGGGAACGGGAGAGGTCCGCCTCGACCTGGAAATTCTCGGCCAGGAAGCGGAGGGTCGTGGGCGAGAGGTCCGACGGCGGGGACAGCGGCGGTACGGCCACTTCCATGGCTTCGCTCTCACCGCATCGATCGAATTAGGGATTTGGATGCGGAGACGACGACGACGACGACGACGGTGAAGAAACAGACCCAAGGGGGGAATTATAACTGTGGTGACTGGAAAGTGAAGGGATAATATCTCAGCCGTACGTTCTCTGGGATGATTCGATCTCGACCGTCTATAAAAATCTTCAGATCGAATTAATATCTATAATTTTATAACTCAAATTTTTATTTTAAATAATATGAGACCTAATTACAAATTTAAAAAAATATCAATAATCGATTTTTAACATCTGCAGATTGGGTTGGTTTATATGATTTGAGTTATTAATCAAAATATTTTCTTCCAAATAAAAAGCGGGATAGTGTTTTCTCCAATAAGAAAAAGCCACCTGGATGCTTATCCCATGCGGGCCCCAAAATAAACAACCAATCATGGGAAACCACGTGGCTCAAAGTCAGCAAATGCGGTCGAAAGTTTGATATCGGTCTTGCTGCATCGGACAAAACACCACACACTATTTTCACAAGTAATAGTGTGACACGTGTGCCATCGCAAGCCGTTGACGTCCTCCCGCCAGTCTGCGCCGCGTTCTGCCGGCCTCACGGTTTTCGCCCAAAACTGCTCTATGTACTAAACACAAAACACCAACTTGTACACCCAGTTATCATTTGCTGAGACTTGGTCGGTCCCACCGGGACCCAACGGGATCTCCAATCACGATGTCAGGTTAAGTCAAGGGGTCGGGACGGTAGCGCGGTCTGGCTCCGGTCGTCCCGTTTCGCCCAAACGGTCAAATGCCCCCTTCCCCGAAACCAGACCGCCGCCATAAAACACCGCGAACGGAGTCTGAAGTCTTCGAAGAAGCTTCCCTTTCTCTTCCTCCGCACCAACCAACCGCGTTCCGGCTGCCCCCTTCCCCCCAATCCCATCCGATTCCGCCGCAGGACTTCCCCGGAGGCGTCGATCAGCTGCCAGTCTTCTTCGATTGTTTGGTTTTGTCTATGGATTCGGCGATTGATCCTAGGATGAGGTGCTCTTCGAAGACGTGGGTGATGCTGTCCCTCTGATTGTCCCTGTTGCTGCTTGGTCTGTCGGTCTCTTGGCGGCGGTTGCTCCTCGGTTTGGTCACGGTGAAGGCGTCGGGCGTTGGCGAGTGTGCAGATCTGGTGAACTTGGGACTTTGGTGGTAGCCGGATAGATTCAATAAGGTGGATGTGATTCTGTTTCTTTGTTCCGAGAGCTGGAATCGTGCTACCCTCTGTGAGGGCTTGGTTTCTGAGAGTAAGGAGTACTACGGCCTGGAGTTGCCCGTCTTCGCCCGTGAGGATTGACGCGTGTACCTCAGGTAATTCACTCCTTTCTCTTTTTCTTGTGAATAGGACTGTGTAGAAAAAAAATTATGGATTTGGTTGTAAAATCTATCTTTGGTCAGAGAATAGGCAGAATAGGTCGTCTGGGTTTAAATTTTATTATCAACACCTAGAACATCTTCCAACTTAGGCCACTTTCTTAATATACGATATACGAATCTATCCAAGATAATTCAAATGCTTATGTTTTGTTTCCTGTGCTACGTTATGTTTTTAATGTCTGGGAGACAAATTTTTGGCACTGATTGTTGTTACTGGAGCAAAATTTCATCTTATACTATATACTTTGAAAAAGCAGTTGGAAGTAGACTATAATTGAATATTATTTGGTGATATATGTGGATTGCCATTAGAAACAGAAAGAATAAGCCAGTTTCCTGGCTTAATATCCAATGGGTCTAGTGATGCCAAGTTAGTAAAAGTGGGCAGGAGAAAAGAAAGATAGAATCTACTTTGATTGGTTGAAGATTGTTATTATTTTGATCATCACATTTTAATTTGTTTTATTCAATCTATATCGTAGGGTGAATCTAGAACTTCTTTTCTTATACCAGGATCACTATCTTTTTCATCCTTCGAATCATAGTTCAAGTAATTATTTTTCTCCTATTAACAGTGGAGAAGAGCTTGATAATGAAATATTCTATTCTGGTTAATACTAAATTTAGCAAAATTATTTTGATTATCTTTGTTAGCTTTATCAATTTGCATTTGTAGTCACCCTATTTCTGTTTTTTTCAGCCAGACGCTATTTCTGAAAGTGACTGTTTGATGCCGGTTTTGTAGTGGAGCGGCTAACATTGGGATCTTCGATCATCATCAGATGCTCTCATCACTAAAGCAAAAGGAGGAGCAAAAGTATTTAAGTGCAACACCAGACTTTGTTATGTTCTCCATTTCAGGTTCTTTCTGGCTGTGCTGGAGCTTAGTTTGTCCTTGCTGTCGCTCAAAGCGTGGAGACACTAGTGAGGATCCTGTTCTGGGTGGAGATACAAGTTCATGTAAGAAACATGTTTCTCGTTAATTTAGTTAATATGTTCCAAGTTTTACTGTAAGTCTTTCCGTAACATCGGTTTGTAGTATGATACTTTTGCTTATGATTCTTCATGAAGCTTTTTCCTTTTCCAACAAATTGGTAATGTTCTTCTGTCTGTTGCATTCAAGGACACATTTACTTGTCTACTACTTCAGTTGTATCTTAGATCTATTTAATTTAGAAATAATGGCTTGTGTATATTATACAAAGCTATGTCAAGAACAAAATTCTCATAGGAGACCTAGGGAAAGGCATAGAATAAGGAATTAGTTTATGATGGTTGAGAATGGCAAAAGTCGGTGTCGCAGATTGGAACTGCATCATTTCAGACTAGACCAAGACAATTGCAAAGTCTAAAGATTGAGGAATGAGTGCCATTTATGAGTTCACTAGACATATTCTCCTTTATCAATTATAGTCAACAGAAAATGGTGCAAACTCTAACCAAGTACTATCTTTTGAATGATTAGAGTAGGGAAAATATCTATTAATTATGGTCTTTCCAACTGATTCTAATAGGCACCAAGTACTACATCCAACAAAAAAACTTCAATTGATTATTGCTTAGAATGTCATTTTCATGATATGTTGTCAATGTTTTTTGGTTTTACACATTAACCATTCAACTTTTAATATTATTGCTTGTCGGTCATCTTCGACCCTGTAATAGGTTGTTTTTTCCATTGATTGTTAGGCTTTTCACAAGTGTTTTATCCTATTCTTGTATCAGAAATCGTCCATCACATTTTTTTGTGGATTGTTTTCTTAATAATAGTGAGCAAGTTAATCCTCATTACGAGAACTTTCATTTACAAGTATCATTTGCTGTTGCAGTGGATTCTTTTGACATGAGATCAAATTCTGAAAGGGTACCAGGAACTCCACTTAGAGTACCTCCTAGTCCTTCTAGATTTTCATTATCGCCAATGCCAAGTAAACTTGAGCCATTAAATCTCAACCTAAATGATGTCATCAAACTCACGCACAATTTCTCTTCTGCGCACGTCGTTGGTGAAGGTGGTTTTTCAACAGTCTATAAGGCCGTGCTGCCTGATGGGCAGATTGTTGCTATAAAGCGAGCAAAGAAGGTAACCATAAATTGATTGCATGAGTAAAGAACTACTTTTTGATGATATGACTATAGAACTTTAGATGCTCATACATGTATGGATGTTATGCAACGTTGACGTAACAGTATGTATTATCCAATAATGTGGTAATTATGCATATAGAAATTTTGTTAATCTTCACCGGTGATGGTGTTACGTTGATCTTCTCTCGTGTATTTACTTCTGACTAATTCTATACATTAAGATTTTCGTTTCCAAAAAATAATGTGTGGGTACACTTAAGCGCAGTTCACTACCTGGCCTTACCAGTTCTCAGCGCATCAACATTGCAGCATAATGTATAAACTTTCACTTATAATGTTATTTTTTCCATAATCTTGTTCGAAGCATGCACTTATATGTTATTTTGAGATAGAACATGTTGGCAATCCCTTACCAAAATGCTCTGTGTCGTGTCTTTAGCAAGTGGTAAGAAAGCCTTGAATAGTTGTTCAACTTATATTTTCTCAGTTGTGTTTGTTTTTAGAATGACCAGTCCACCTTCATGACCTCGTGTGCGTCCAACAATTCTTTGATAGAAACTTTACAAGTAGACGCCTCGTCCGTATTGTTACGTGGGGGCACTGTATGGGATTTACTTAATCTGAAATTATGCTCTTACAGTTGGTATTTTTGACAGGAATACGTTGCTGTTTTACAAGCAGAATTTAGAAATGAGGTTGAACTCCTGACTAAAATCGAGCACAGAAATTTGGTCAGATTACTTGGTTACGCTGATAATGAAAACGAGCGAATTATTATTACCGAGTATGTTCCAAATGGTACTTTGAGGGAACACTTGGATGGTAAGATAAAAGAAGAAATGCATATTCATAGCTGAGAAACAATACATAGATTAGCCTATCGTCGCCTCATATTATCTACTTTACTTGGCAGGTAAATATAACCGAATTTTGAATTTCGGTCAACGGCTAGAAATAGCCATTGGTGTTGCGCATGGATTGACTTATCTGCATCTATACGCAGGTAAACTATCTGCCGAAATGATGCTTAGTTTTATATGTTCACTGATAGGCTAATTGTCCGAACATGCTTCAGTACCTCTTGGTTACTTCTCATCATTAAAATTCTTATAATCTTCTTCTCACCTGTTTGCTTCGCCGAAAAGAGTGTGATCCATCCTGCTGCGGACTCGAATATATTTCTCCGTGGTTGATAATAGTTCTACTTGTTTTGAGCAAATTTCAGTAGCTCTCGGTTGCTTTTCAGCATTAGATTCTTACAAACTGCCTCTTGATGCATATGCTCTGCCAGAGAAGAGTATTATCCATCGTGATGTAAAGTCATCAAACATTCTGCTGACCGAGGGGTTCCGAGCAAAGGTAGCTGACTTCGGCTTCGCAAGAACAGGACCCCTGGAAGAATCAGACCAAACTCACATTGAGACCAAGGTGAAAGGAACGGCTGGATATGTTGATCCAGAATACCTGAAGACGTATCGTCTCACACCAAAAAGCGACGTGTACTCCTTCGGTATACTGCTCTTAGAAATCCTTTCTGCGCGTCGCCCGGTGGAACTAAAGAAACATCCGGATGAGAGGATCACTGTAAGATGGGTAAGATCATTCACCGAATAACCCTCACAGCATCAATGTGATCGACGCCCTTTCTTCTGCGAGTTCTAAGTGCAAAACTTGGATGATGCATTCAGGCCTTTGCCAGATACAACGAGGGCAACGAGAGGCAGATTCTGGATCCCTGGATGCGCGATGCCGTGGAAGACGAGTTGGTAAAGAAGATATTTGCTCTGGCTTTCCAGTGCGCTGCTCCGACCCGGAGAGATCGACCTTCCATGAGAGAGGTCGTGAAACGGCTTTGGGAGCTAAGGACGGACTACGACAGGAGCAGGAGGAGATCATGAAGAAGCTACAAATCATGTATAAAAAAAGTAATTGATCATGACAAATTTTTAGTGCGTCTGCCTTATCAGTATCCTGCTCCCTTTCCTTTTATCTTTTTTTTTTTTCTTTTCTTAACCTTATCGTAGATGCTTTAAGAATACGAGCAGTTTTAGTCTTCCATGAGCAGCATTTCCTTTCGAACCATTCATGGAGTCCAGTTAAGGAAAATAAAAAAACCCATATGAAATGTACAGTGTCATGAACAGTTTGCTTTTTTGTTCTAATACTAATGCTTGCAAGTGTTCATGTTTTTGTTCAACTTTTTTTTCTTTGTTTGCTTAATCCGGTTAGTTTCTCATCATCCTATACTGATGGGTTATGCTTTATGCTCTATACTTTACCATAAGACTTGATCAGGAATAAATCTCAAGCAGGTCGAACTTATCAGAACCGAATAAAATGAATCAAATCGCAACCAGTTGAGGGTTGGCTTCTGACACAACGTGTCGAATGAGCAGTCTGCGAATGAAAAAAAGTTAAAAAGGCAGCACATCAATGAATCCGTCCCCTTTTTTATATCATTAGAGTTTGTGCTAGTCATCAAGCAAGACAAATTAATACAGGTGTTGCCTAAACTAAAGATTCCAAATCTAACAAAGAGAGATATGTTTTAGTTCCTAACTCTTTTAACTCACAGACTATGTGATCTATCAAATACTATTAGATCTATAACACTTGGAAGTGCTCTGTTCGTAGATACACAAAAGAGCATCTGAAAGCTAAATTGAGGGAGACAAGTACCGAACAGGAGGGGGAGAGATTTGATGGAGATGGGCAACTTGGTGCTCCAATTCAAAGTTGAAACGACGACGCACCGTTGCTGCTGCTGCTGCCATCCACATCCAAGCCAAGGCCAACTCGTTCGTTTCCTACTTAAACTAAAAGAGCCGAACAATTCATGTTGTCAGTATTAATTGCACATGCATCCCTTCTTACCTATACACACACACACACACACTTAGGGATTAGAGATAGAGACGTGGCTTTTCTTATGAGCCGTAGCTTTAATTTTTAATTCTCTATTTATACCATCTACTTAAATCTCTTCTAAAATTTAAAATGATTTGATATTAAATATTATACCTGAGTCTTGAACACTTAGTAATAGGAGGGTGTAAACTTAATGCTCTTGCTTAACTAGGTGTGTCATATTTTATCTTTACTGATCATTATTGTTGAGTTGTATACGCCAATAATGCTAAAAGAATGATGGATGCATTTTCGGACGATGAATTTAAATAATATATAAATAAAAAAATGTTGCGTGGATAATTAATTAGTAATAGGAGGGTGTAATTAAGTGTATCATGTTTTATCTTTTCATCATTGTTGGGATGTATGCCCCAATAATGCTAAAAAGAATGATGGATGCATTTCCGACGATGATATATAATTGCAAGGTTTTTTTTTTCCAAAGAGCATCAATTAACTCTTAGCACTTTTTTTGTTTGTTCGGTTGAAGTTATTCCTCTAAGATGTTGATTAATATAACACCAGGGGAAAAAAAGATGGAAGAGACAAATTGACCTACCACTCCACGTAGTGTAGAGATGATGAAAAGTGATTTATGATAAAACCTTTTTGATATCTGAGACGAATAAAATCCACGTTAAATTTAATTCGTTATAATAAACCATTAGAATTAAAGCTTGTATTGATGCTCAAACATGAAAGACTATTTTCTCGGTAAATAAAATAGAATTTTCTCTAACTTTTTTATTTTATCCTTACGCAGGAAGTAAGGATTATCGTTTTGACATGCATAAGAATATATATATATATAATTTAAATCATAATAATAATATATTTATTATTATTCACATGAAGATACCATTTCTATTAGTTTTATCGAAGAAGCGGAGGTTAAAACCTGTGACACAACTCGACACATTTAATCTCGATGTGTGTGGTATTATCGTGCGGTCGATCAGGAGTGAGGTTGTGGGGGAGGCCACACTCTCTCAATCATTAATCAATTAATTGTTCTCCATCACGGGTGAAAATTCAGTGAATCAGAATAAAAACTTGGGATGAGGATTCAGGCAAAGAAAGAAAAGTGGGGAGAATAAATGCAGTAAACCCCCAAACTATCATTTTTGGAAGCATCCCCCACCCCTCCATATCTCACATGCAGTGCCAACTTAAAAAGATTCTTATTTTTTTTATCTTAAAACTTTAAAACTGTTATTTGAAATTCCTTGTCAAAAATTGTGTATTTAGTATTTTTTTTAAGAAACACCTCAAAGTCAGTGCGAGGAATTAATTTATTTTTAAAAATATATCCCACCAGAGATATTTGACACCGACGGAAGCCAAGTGTTACACCCAAAAGAATTAGATACATTTTACTAAACGTAGCTTAATATATAAAATTATTCATCAGTCTCTTTATCTGACTTGTTTTTGGTCATTCTAAAACATTATTAACGTGCACGTAAGATTAATCCATCTCGAGTTGCTCGAACGACCTTGACTTTTTTTACGCACCCAACAAATTATATTAAATTATATTTCTCCCACTCTACTGTCCCTCAACTATATCTACATAAATTTTCTATTTTATAATAATATATCTGGGTCACCTGATCATTAAATAATTAAACGGAGGGCGCGCATTTGGTTCGATCCGATAACGTGTCGCCCGCGAGTTAATTGCTCCAATCGGTGGACTCTGCGAGCCGAGCCGAGCCGAGCCGAGCGAAAGCGATGGAATCCCCCCAAATCCTCAAACCCTAACCATTTTAATTTTACTTCGACCCGCCCCGACGAAATCTTCAATCGCTCAAAAAATTAATGCCAATCTGATGGAATGAATGAATTCTAAATTGGGAACCGATTGAAGCACGAACCCTAGTTTTTGCGCCTCCTGGTTTCTCTCTCTCTCTTTCCGATGCCTGCAATTACTCATCGATCTTATCCCCAATTCAATTCCATCCGCCATCGGATCAAACCGTGACTCATTTCCAGCTCACTTCAATCCCATGAAATTTCCATCGTTAATTATAAAGCAACGATTAAAAAAATTGGGTAAAATATCTTGCATTCTTACCTACCTTTTCTACCCCCTTCTTGGCCTCTCAGGCTCTCACGCGCTCCCCCTGCCTCGTGAGCGGTCCAGGATGCGGGTAGCGGAACCAGGGCGTGCGCGAACCGGATTTAAAGGCACGCACCGCGTCCCTCCCTCCATCGACACGCGCGCGCGACGGCCGCCCAGCAAAAAAGCGTAATCCGCCCCGAAAGAAGACACGAAGCAGGACGGACGGCGATTCATTGCCGTCCGTTCTATTAACCTTGCCCGTTCGGGGATCCGACGGCCTTCCCCCACCTTACCCGGCGGTAAATGGATCCTCGCCGTCCGAGATGGCCACGACGCACCAGGAAAAAAAAAAGTTACCGCGGGCATCGCGTGGCGCCAGCGCGGGGACGAAACGTCTCCGGCACGAAAGCAGTGACGAATCGGACGGTGGAGGAATAACTTTGTCCGTTTTGCATAAACAGCCTTGTGGAAGTTGATATTTCGTTATGTGGGACCTTTTTGGACTTGAACATCGACTTTGCTTTCCAAAAATTTTGAAAAAAAATCTAGGCATTAATTGAATGCTACTGAAGAAGAGCACATGGATGTCATTTTCATAAATTGTTATTTTTAAAATTTATATAAATAGGGGGGGAATTTGGATTATAACGGTTTAATCTCATGTCACGGTTATGGGATTTATGGGATTAGGATGCAATTTATAATATGATCGTGGATCGAAGTGAAAAAAGTATCGATGAATTTTATTCTCACCAACCCCTCGTATTTGTTTATATTATTGGAGATATTTGATGTCGTCGTCTTCCTCTATATAAAGCGTGGGGAGAAGCCGTAGCCGGGCATCGAAGAGGCTCGCCGTTCCGGCCTCGAAACCTTCGCCTGCGTCGCGTTCCTCTCTATCCGCCACCGCCGCCATCGCCTCCGCCGCCGCCGCCTCGTCTGTTTCCGTGATAGGTGACCGCCACGAATGGGGGCGGCGCTGCTGTCAGACGTGCTCACCGAGGTCCTGATCCCGCTCGCGGCCGTCGTCGGGATAGCCTTCGCGCTCGTCCAGTGGCTGCTGGTGTCGGCCGTGAAGCTCTCGGCCGAGCGGCAGCCCGCGGCGGGGAGCAGCAGCAAGAAGAATGGTTACGCCGACTACCTCATCGAGGAGGAGGAGGGGCTCAATGATCACAACGTGGTGATTAAGTGCGCTGAGATCCAGAGCGCCATCTCCGAAGGTCCGTGTTCGTTCTGCATACCTCTAAGCTGCTAAACTGCTCTTTCCAGATCTGACGTATTTTACCGTGATTAGTTGGGGCTATTAACGAAAAAAACGATTTCTGTGAGCAAAATCAGATTTTTTTTTCTTGGTGAGATCGAAATAGAGTTTTAATTTTCCTCGTCTTCTTATCTCTATCTCGAATTGGTGCAACTCTTTTTTCTTTTGTATTTTATGACGAGCTTAAGAAGTCTGCACTGGTTGGATTATTTATTTGACTAGGTATCCTTTTCTTTATTTCCTCTGCTTCCTGGGAACTTTACGATTTGTTTAGCCAACTTGTGACTTCGTGGATGTAAAAAAGCGGGAGCTTTTCTTTCTTTCTAGGCTTTGGAATTGGTTTTTGGTTCTCTGTCATTCTTTAGTCCGTGCGCTCCTCCTCCTGCGAGGTTAAATTTCTTACCTCCCAGTGCCAGTACGATGAATAAAGTAGTGATGCACTGACTTCATGACTTCCTTGTTGCCCCCTTTTCCTTTAATAATTACAATGACGATGTCGTCATGGATAACTGTTTTTAGGTGCTGTTCACGCCCTCGACGTCATTTCTTGTATCTAGTATTTAAGGCAATCTTCTTTCCTTTTCTTTTTTACTGCGGTTACCCTCTCCTTCTCTTCGAGTAATTATTTGAACAGAAAGTTTGGCTTATTGCTGAACAAAAGTTGTGAATGGACGCGGTAGGCTTTTTCAGCACTTTTGCAGTGGCTGCTTATTCGGATTAACTCTGGTTAACTAGGTCCTCGATGACTAATAGTCAGAGTACTAGTTCGGGCAATCCAACATCTGAATTATGCCACACTACAGATGTAATTTGGGACAAAATATCTCCATATGACATTATTAGACTTTTTATTTGACGTACTATTTTCAGTCAGTCATTAATAATGGACTGTGGATTACCCAATTTCTGTCCTGACCTGTTCAGCATGGTATCTGAAACAGAAAAATGATGCATTTTCTTGAATGAAAGGTAGATCTATCTTTAAGCTGCTGCCTAGAGCTGGTTTCTCTGTTTGCAAGCAGGATGGTATCATCCAGTTCAACTTCATCTCATTTCTGAATTATGTTCTGGAAAGATGTAACCACGGATCTCTATATCCAGCTCAAGCGACTGGTTTCTCTTTTTGTTCCCTGTCGATGACAGAATTTATAAGTCGTTAAACTTTCAATTTTCTGACCCATAAATTACTTAATCTTGATGTGTCGTTTTCATGAAAATATAATCAGACATTTTCACGTCATTGCTGACCTTTTTCTCTGCCTTGTAGTTTTTTTTCCATTATTTATTTACATGATGATAAATTTAAGGTGAGTGGTTGCCTATAAAATAACCTTTCTCATCAACTTGGGCCTTTCTTGTTCACCTACCTTCCTCATTTAACAACTAGGAGTGGGCGGATATGTTTGCCTATTTTGCAGTAATCACATAGATATCTGACTTGTTCTTCTTCCACTTGCGATCAGGAGCAACTTCCTTCCTCTTCACCGAATACCAATATGTGGGAATCTTCATGATAGTTTTTGCAGTCCTGATCTTTCTCTTTCTTGGTTCCGTGGAAGGCTTTAGCACTAAGAGCCAGCCATGCACCTATAGCAAAGATAAATACTGCAAGCCAGCACTTGCCAATGCTGTCTTCAGCACTGTATCTTTCTTGCTTGGTGCTGTCACCTCCGTGCTGTCTGGTTTTCTTGGGATGAAAATTGCAACATATGCCAATGCTAGGACAACTTTAGAAGCAAGGAAGGGTGTTGGAAAAGCGTTTATTACTGCATTCAGGTCGGGTGCAGTTATGGGCTTTTTGCTGGCTGCAAATGGCCTCTTGGTACTTTATATTGCGATTAACCTATTCAAATTGTACTACGGTGACGACTGGGAAGGCCTTTTTGAAGCCATTACTGGTTACGGTCTGGGTGGTTCCTCCATGGCTCTCTTCGGAAGAGTAGGTGGAGGCATCTACACAAAAGCAGCTGATGTTGGTGCCGATCTGGTTGGTAAAGTTGAAAGGAACATCCCTGAAGATGACCCTCGAAATCCTGCTGTAAGTTCTTCTGTTAATAAGAAGCATTTGTCAGTAACTTTCTGTTCTTGTTATGCAATTGCTAATCAGTCGATGGTCAATGCATGCATACTGTGATGTGTTCATACAGTGCAAGTGTGTATTCAGACATCTATATAACCATAGTTCATTTTGTCCTATACAAAATTTTCCAAGCTGTGGACCTTTGCTCTGTCCTAATTAATCATCTATATATACACTTCAGGTGATAGCAGACAATGTTGGAGATAATGTCGGAGATATTGCCGGAATGGGATCTGACCTTTTTGGCTCATATGCAGAGTCTTCATGTGCTGCTCTCGTTGTTGCCTCTATTTCTTCTTTTGGAATTAACCATGAGTTCACCGCAATGTGCTATCCTCTGCTCGTTAGTTCTATGGGCATCATCGTTTGTTTGTTAACTACACTTTTTGCCACTGACTTCTTCGAGATAAAGGAAGTGAAAGAGATCGAGCCTGCACTTAAAAGGCAGCTCATAGTCTCCACTGCTCTTATGACCGTCGGAATTGCAATCGTCAGCTGGGTTGCTCTCCCGTCTTCCTTCACAATCTTCAACTTTGGTGAGCAGAAGCTAGTCAAAAACTGGTATGCCAAATAATACTCAATTTTTTCCATTGTTTGTTGAGTTTGCAACATCATCTAATCTACTGCGATCTGAATTCTAGGGAGCTGTTCTTCTGTGTTGCAATTGGACTGTGGGCCGGTCTGGTTATTGGTTTTGTTACTGAATATTACACGAGCAATGCGTACAGGTTAGGAAAATTATCATCTTCCACAGCGCTTCTTCGAACATCATGTCTAACTGTGACCAGGTTATTAACACCGCATGTTTTGCAGCCCCGTGCAAGATGTAGCTGACTCATGCCGAACTGGTGCTGCCACTAACGTCATCTTTGGGCTTGCTTTGGGATACAAATCTGTCATCATCCCAATTTTTGCTATTGCTCTGAGCATTTTCGTCAGTTTCAGCATTGCTGCCATGTACGGCATTGCTGTTGCTGCCCTTGGCATGCTGAGCACGATTGCTACTGGGCTAGCAATTGACGCCTACGGTCCCATCAGTGACAATGCTGGTGGCATAGCTGAGATGGCTGGTATGAGCCACAGGATTCGGGAAAGAACTGATGCGTTGGATGCGGCAGGCAATACTACCGCAGCCATCGGAAAGGTTTCTACTATTTGGCTCTGCAATTTTATTTGTTCTTCGCTTTTACCACGATTAATCTGTCCGAACTTAGCTCAAATTTATCTTCTTTTTTTTCCCCCATTTTTCCTTTAGGGATTTGCCATCGGATCAGCTGCCCTGGTGTCCCTCGCGCTCTTCGGCGCCTTCGTGAGCAGAGCAGCAATCTCCACTGTGGATGTTCTCACCCCGAAGGTCTTCATCGGATTGATCGTCGGTGCAATGCTGCCTTACTGGTTCTCGGCCATGACCATGAAGAGCGTCGGTAGAGCAGCTCTGGAGATGGTCGAGGAAGTCCGTCGGCAGTTCAACACCATTCCTGGGCTCATGGAGGGCAACGCCAAGCCCGACTACGCAACATGCGTTAAGATCTCCACGGACGCTTCACTCAAGGAGATGATTCCTCCCGGTGCTCTGGTCATGCTCACGCCTCTAATCGTCGGAACCCTCTTCGGCGTGGAAACTCTAGCTGGTGTTCTCGCCGGTGCTCTTGTTTCAGGAGTTCAGGTAAATGTGGAAACACTGCCAGCTTAAACTCACGGGAGAACCTTTTTTTTTTAATCTCCAGCCAAATATTGACGTATGGTTCTTCGCTCTTGCAACAAAAAAAAAAACAGATCGCCATCTCTGCATCAAACACTGGCGGCGCGTGGGATAACGCTAAGAAGTACATCGAGGTAAGAAGACTTGAAAGCGTGTTTACCTTCATGAACGTTTGAGCTTTTTGCTGCCTGCAATCGCTGATCTCACGTTGCGGGATCTGTTCAGGCTGGTGCCTCGGAGCACGCGAGGACGCTCGGCCCGAAAGGGTCGGACCCGCACAAGGCTGCCGTGATCGGGGACACCATCGGGGACCCCCTGAAGGACACGTCGGGGCCGTCGCTCAACATCCTCATCAAGCTGATGGCCGTCGAGTCCCTCGTCTTCGCGCCGTTCTTTGCTGCGCACGGCGGGTTGCTCTTCAAGTTGCTGTAAAGATGAGCAGCAGAATAAGTGTGGAGAGCTCGATCTGAGACGAACTCTGTACTTGCCCTTTTGCTGTGATGATGTTGTTGTTGTTGTTAGTTCAAGCTGTCTGTAGGATTACGAGCAGATCAGCATCTGCGGTTGCATGCACCACCCTGGACGCCCCCATTGAGGACCAGGATTTCTGCAAAGTTTTGTAATGGATGACGATGTAACGTTAGTGATAAGGGTGGCGACAGTGTCGCAGCAATTACTCATGATGGGTGATTGAAACGCCGTTTTTTTTAAATCCAATATATTTTTGAGTTTTTGTGCAATGTTTGTTTGAGGACAAGTTTGTTTAATTGAGTGGCTAAGCCAAAGCAAAGGTAGTAAACAACGCTATATCAAAGTTGAAATAGTAAAGGACACAAGCACTCTCCACCATGTCAACAGCGGTTGAGGAAAAGATGAACGTGTTTCTTAGTTTTAGGTGTCGTTCACCAGCATCATACAAATGGCATGGAACATTCTCTCAAGGAATGATCAAGGAGGCAAAAAATGAAAGGCTTGTCACTCCAGTACTAACTCCGCTTTATAGCTAATGGTGGCAAAAAAACACCCGAGGTCATATTGAAGAATAATGTGTTACTTCAACAACTTGTGGAGCTTCAGATGGGGAAATCATCATCGCAGCAAACACCCTTTGAAGCCCTTTTCCAGCTCCTGAGCATCTAAATTCTTCCCAATGAAGACAATCTTGTTGATCCTAGGCTCGTCCGGGCCCCATAATCTGTCGGGGGAACCCTGGAAGATGTCATGAACGCCCTGTTGAAAGGAAATAGAGAAGAATAAGAGGCGTACAATTCTAAAACCTTCTACGTAGAAATAACATCATGCAGACAAAAATGCAACACATGTAGCGGCTAGTTATCATTAGGCAACACAGAAATGCCACTTTAATCAAGTAATGCTAACAGAAACACAGTGCAATGGCAACTAAAAGCTACTTCGAGAAATTTGTGCAAAGCAAGAATGAGTTTTTTTAGGTCCTTGTGCTAGCATTTCGTACTATTCGAGGAAAAAAAAGAATCGACGCAAATAGACCTACGTACCTGGAAAACAAATCTCTCAGGCATGCCATCAACAGATAGAAGACCTTTCATTCGATAGATGTCGTCACTGCGTTCCATCAACAATGTTCCTAACCACATGTTAGCCTGCAAAACATGTGGTAAGAGTGCTACAACTTTCAGATAACCAACAAAAAAATCCAAGCTGATTAAATAAGGTTATATCTTTGAATCTCTACAATGAGGATTTTGTAAGGCATCGAAGAGAAATGCCAAACCGAAGCAGACCTTTTCAAGATCTAGGTTGCCTTCACAAACAATGCTCACAGAGGAAACACCGGGATCATGGGTGTGATCATGAGAATGAGAATGGTGGCCTGCAATCAATGGAAGATAAAAAGTTTCAGATAATTGCATAGTGATACTTCACAAATATTGATCACTTAGAAAATAGGTTCCAATTTTGCAGTAGCGCAAATATTGAATCAAAATCTGAAAAATGAACAGCCAGCTTGCCGAATGATTAATATAGAAATCAGGCAGACCACATGATAGATCATTTTTTTACCATAGCTTGTTGACACCGGCCGTGGGGAGATGAAAATATATGAAGACAATCACAAGTGAACTAGTACTAAATTGATTCTGGAAGATCAAAGAAAAGTAGGAAGGCTGAATTGGTTATTAGGATAGGTAGCTAGGATACCATGCTACAGACATTAGGAGATAAGACTGGCAATGAAAGACGGCTGAGATATTACTAGGTTAATAAATTGTTTAGCACAAGTTAAAGTATCAAAAAACCAGCATTCCATGTAAAATAAGAGGTACCACATACCATGCTCATGGTCATGTTCGTCATGATGATGATGGTCGTGATGGTGATCATGACTGTGATTGTGGTCGTGGTGATGATCATGGTGGTCTTTATTTGAATCTTCAGCATTCACAACACTCTCAATCCTTTGAAGATGCAATTGACAAAATTTTGAGTTATTTCACAAGCAAATATCAAAGAATCATATCACAGTAAACCAGATCAAATGTCATCTAATCAACAAAGAGAAAAAAAAATGATATATGTTACTGACAAGGAAGATACAGATGCAAACACATACAAACAGGCAGATGCATGTATATACACGACATATATTCATAAAAGTAAATTTCATGGTACGATCACAAGAAGTAAATTTTAAAAGTGCATCAACTAAATATTTCTGCTCGCAGGAAGAAATTCGGCCATATATTTAGAGCATAGCTTAAACAAGAACAACAACACCAACCGAATGGAACTTAAGATCCAACTGGCAGTGATTGATAAAATAGGTTATTATATTAAGGAGGCAATTACAAGCTTTGTCAACACCAATGTCCTCTTGCACACGTAAAGATGACACTCAAGACAGGATTTATGATAAAAAATTTATCATGTCATTCAAATTGGAATCTATCCTGCGCTATAGGAAGTGCAATACTTGTATAAATAGGATTTATGATAACATAACTACTACGGCTAAATAAATAAATAGATAAATTAGAAAGATGTAGCACACATCATGGTCCAATCAAGTCGTATTTTTCTCTCTATTGTACTCATTCCCAAACTAAATCAACTAGGAAGGTAAAGAAAAGATAAAAACCTCTCAAGATCGAAACCACCAACTCCCAGAACATAATCCAAATCAACTCTTCCATACTCTGCTCGCTTTAGATAAGCCATGCCGTTGATATTCTGTATTAAAGAATATAATTATCATGAACATATGCAATATTAATGGGAGAATATATCAGAACTAATACAATGTACAAAGTTGTAGACTCTAACCTTTATCCGTTTGACCAATGAAGATACATCAGACTCCCCAACAAGATCGATCTATAAGCAAATAGGGATTCTCAATCTCATAATTTGTAAAGTTTGTTCAGATCATTAATTGGAAAAAGAAAAAAAAAGGATCCTGAATGCATATCAGAGTGACAAAAATTTTACATAAAATCAACTCAGACATAAGACAGATAACATGCTTGCACCGATATATTGACTTAAAGTTTAGCAATGAGTAGAACTTAGAACGAGCAGGTGATAAATTTTGCAAATTATTCCCTGCTCCTCTGCCCAATAATTGGATGACTGTCAAGACGTAATCTAGCTTGACCTATGAAATGAATTTGGCATCTAAAGCCAGGTCAAAATTCAAACTTCAAGAATTGAAATGATCAGCACTGTAATGGTTGGTGCTAGTCAAACTCATACAACCAAAGTTTAGAGTTAATATCTTACCTTGTTCACTATTATTCTATCAGCATAAGCAATCTGTTCAACAGCCTCATTGACTACACCCTTGGGCTTCTTTTCATCCAAGTGAAAACCTGCATGTTTAGCATCTACCAATGTAACAACACCATCCAATTTGACGTCATTGAAAATCAGCTCTTCTGCATAAAATGTCTGAATTATAGGAGCCGGATTGGCCAACCCTGTAAAGCAAAAAAACTTCAATATCAAATTGAGACAACACACTTGGACTTTTTGGTAGTAAGTATCAAGGTAAAATCATTTACCATTTTTTAATGGATTAAACGATGAAACTTGATATGCCCACCACACGTGGATCAAATATAATAAACCCATAGAAAAACTACAAATGTATGACACTAAATGATAACAATCGCTATTCAGTTACTCTTGCCTATATACACACAACAAGAAAAATTATAGCTAGATACTTACAGTACAAGCAAGATGTACAAGGAGATCAACTATGAAACTGTTCTACACAGAAAAATTTAAGAAGAAGAAATCATAAATATATAATTGGTGCATACCTGTAGTTTCTATGACAATATGATCAAATTTCCCCTTTTTCCTTTCAATCAATTCACCAATCATGCGAACTAGATCACCTCTAACAGTACAACAAAGGCAACCATTATTAAGCATAACAATATCTTCAACACCAGCAGCTTTCGCAGCAACCAATGACCCATCAATATCAATCTCTCCATACTGTAAAAAGCAACAAAATGCTCAGCACCAATGATGAGTTATGACCCGCTAAAAGAAGGTCACACTATTTGCTAGTTAATTAGGTTCAATTTACTGAATAAGATGATACGATGATGAGGATCTTGGTCTAACATTGATAAAAAGTCTACTGATCTGTAATTTGTATCCGCAAATTATACATGAAGAGACAGTGCATGGTGCATCTAATAATATTATTGCAATCTTCCAGGAGGCAGGAACTATAATCAATATTCCAGTCTCCGACTTATTATGATTATTCAATTAGGTCAAATATAAGATTAAAAAAGGCGTACTGGCATAAGCAGAGCTTATGTATCATTCAGGATTCGAAGGATGGATCCTACATTTCTACAATATGGAAGAGGAATATCTCCTTTTCATCATCAACATGTTTCCTCTTTTTTTGAAATAATAATACATTTTTGGGCTTTCAAAAGAAGTAAATATATGCATGCATTATTTTATCACTGCACAGTTAAGCACCCTTCGCTATCTCAAGAAAATACTGCATTTAAAGCAAAACTTGGCAAAGGCAAGCAAAAAGAACTTTTCCTACTGCATTAGATAGCAGAAATCAACACCATGCAGTCAGTATGGAGAAACTGCAAATTAAAGATCAAATTGCAAATAAATTTTCGGTTCACCAAGTTCCAAAGGTTGGGTTGCTTCAAAATCATCTGACGTACCTCATTCTCAATAACAGCAATTCGCTTTCCATGATCAGCAGTCAAAATATGGTTTAGCAGTGTTGTCTGTCAGTAGAAGAAAAGGTTTTATAAAGTTACAACAAAAATTCATAGTGAAATAAATTTACCTGTATAGCAGTTGAATAACAGAACATAACAATAACATATTACAAACTTTGAGGTGGTACAAAATAACTTGGTTGCTTTTTAAGACCTGGTATTATTATTAATCACTTAAAAACTAAAAAGGTCGTCACCTGCTTCCATGATCTATTCAACCAATTTTCTCTGCCACTGTAATACTAGACAAATGTAATAGGTGCAGGCGCAGCTTCTTTAAATATGGAAAGGGTAAGTTGAAATTGGTCCAGAGGTCATCTAACACATATGCAGATTAGTACATAACATTCCAGGGACTAATGTTAAGCTGCAAGAGTATCAGCTAGAGTTTCCATAAAAACGAGGAGAATTGTAAGGGGACAAGCACCCTAGATTGGTGCAGCCAGATTCTACAATTTCTTCTATAGAGACAGAAGTTTGAAGTTATATTTGGCAAATAAATTAAAAGGAAATGTAAAACAAAACGAGTCAATCGAGGTTTTCTTGTCACTTTTTATAACCGCAAGGAAAAGAGCAGAAACATAGTCCGACACGCAGAAACCATTACCTTCCCCGAGCCTAGGAACCCAGTTATGATGGTGGCGGGGATGCGGTTGTCCGGCGGAATCTGTGTCAAGAGGTCGGATCCCTCGTCAGTTGCCGTGGCGGAGGCGGAGAAGCGACGGGAAGGGGGCCGCCGCAGTCTCGTCGCGGCTGTGGGCCGTCTCGGACCGGCCTCGACTGCCCGCTTCGCTCCAACAGCGTAGGCCCGAACGACGACAGACTCGGGCGTCCGCCGACGAGGGAGCGGCAGGAAAGCTGCTCGGAGGGGGTAGCCGAAGGCAACATGCCGCCTGGCGAGGCCGAAGAGGGCCGTAGCCAGGTCCGATGACACCGCCGCCATCGAGAGGGGAACCGGAGAAGGAGACTCTTATCCGACCTCGTCAGTCTGAGTTTAATAGCGAGACGAGTATTTTTATGGTCGTCACGAAGTCCGCCCCGATTCGTAGATCTTTTTCTCTCTTTTTTCTCCTAAACTTCATCTAACCATACACGATAACGAAGTCACCGGATCCGCGAACTCTGATTAACCCGACTAACCCTAATCCGTTTGCATTGGACTTTGACGTAAGTTTCACTATTTCTATCTTCTCCTCTTTTCTCTTCTTATTCTTCAAGAGAGTTTTATTTCTTTTATTTTATTCTAATTCAATCCTAACCAGGTGTGAGTTGTAACTGCCTCGGCGATTAGTTAAATACAATACAAAAAAAGAAAAAAAAAATCCGCGAAAAATGCCATTCATGAAACTTAATTTCCTCGTGCTCTTGATTCTTAAGAATACAACTTCAATAGGAAAAATAAATTCATGATATGATCAAATTGTACAACTCCTCACTACATACAAATCACACACTTAAAATGTATGATATGTTCAAAGTAGGGATACAAAATCTGTTAACCCCTATTCATCAAAAAAAAAAAAAGAGAAAAAAGTGTTATCCCCTATGTATGTGCTGCAATCTACAGCTGAAAAGAGAAGGAAAACAAGTGATGTGTGCACCAGGTACAAAAATTCCGCACAGCAAAAATGTGGCAACTTCGAGGAAGAACTAGAGCCGTAAGTGTGTCAGTAGTTCAAACCGATTTTAAGCAGAGAACAGCGGAGGGGAGCTCTTGGTGCAATTTAAGCAGCATGTTAAGAACCCCATGACGCCTCCTGAGCTGGGAAACCGGACGCCGGTTTCCTGCCGCGGCAAGGCTGCCAAGAACTCCTCCGAACTCAAGTTCCCGTCAGAATTTGCGTCGAAGACATGGAAGATTACGTCGACCACATTTTCAGTCAGAGAAACCCCGCAAACCTGTCACCATGCAAACATGCAGCTATTTAAACGATCAAGTCACTATGATGAGCTCTTGTTCAGAAAGTAAATGTGTTATGCTGTTGAACCGATGGATAAATTTGTAAGAGAGCAAAATAACGAGAAAGCATGTCAAACATCTATACATAGGCTCATGCATTATATTAAGCCCACACATAGTTTAATTGGGTGAACACTTGTTAATTTGAAAGGAAACTCCAAAGGGTTCAATTCGCTCAAGTAAAACTGGTTTGTCAAAACTGCAGTCTTGTAAAATAATTTTCAAAGAAGGGGTTTTGGACGACCCGGGGCACAAAATACAAATTAACGAAGAATGCACTGAGGGTTATATTTTGTGTTCATATCGCAAGTCCTCTTTATCATTCTTATCTTGTTCGTCAACCATACATAGAAGTAATAAACTATAGAGATAACGATAAGCAGGGAAAACAAATTAGCGGCCGCAAAATATTCTGGAAGCTATCAGCTTAGTCACTTATCTGAGTTAAAACATTAGTTAGATGATCATAATGTTAAACAATTAGAAGACCATAAAGAAGACAGTTCGTCTTACGTGGGATGATGCTCGAATGAAGTCTTGCTTTGTTAACAAGCCATTTACTTTCCCAAAACCAAAGATAGCCAAAGCTAAAGGTGTCAATCTTTTACGCAATTGATCAAAAGTCTTGAATTCCTGAAAGTTAAAGATTTCCCAGTTAAAGAAGTCGATCAAAACGTGGTTACCTGAAGGATCAAAGAAACGAAGTTTCACCTCAAAAGTGATGCGCATATCTCTAAGATGAGGGCTATTATCCATTTCATTCACTCTGTCTAGTAACCTGTTTATATGATTCATATCTGCTGATGCAACCATCGATAACGCAAAATCCATGGCAGAAATAGTTCCCCTCGACTTGAAGTCATAATGGGCAAACTCCAATTGCAAGATCTGAACAGCTCAAACTTGTAAGAAGCAAAAGGGAGATATTGATGATTGGAGTTAAATAGTACGGAAGTATATTGACAAAGTATTTCCAAGTTATGTTCACAGCTAGCCTTTTACATTCATATACAGAATCACAGAAAAGAAATGCACAAAACCAAGGCAAACATCACACAAAAGATGCTCCACAGATTAAAAATTTCCAGATATCTCATGCAGATGGTTCAATTACCCAGCTTCTTTTCCTCTAAAAAAGTTCCAGATCTCAATGTATAAAAATATACAGGTGACAGAAAAACTAATGTTTGCCAACAAAACCTTCTGATTCAAAAAGAGATAGAACTACCTCATCATGCAAGTCCCTAAGAAATTGAACAAACTTATCATGGTGGAGACGTTGATTCCCATCCTTCCCAAAAAAATGCTCAAGCAGACCCCCATTCTCAGAGCTGCTAACTTTTAGACCACTTCGTAGTCCATTTTTATGAGAAGCCCCTTGTCTGTAATAAGAGCGCATCAATGCCATCACTTTCTTGAATTCCCCTCTGTCAATCTCTCTGAAAAATTAATGCAGTTAGTATATAAGTAATTGTACCACCAAAGTTGATCAAAACTTTTACTTAACCTTCCCGTCACATCAACTAATGTTAATAAGGATTTTTAAAGTGAAAACTAGTGAAAATTGTATCGTAGAAAAGGCTCTATATGGAAGTATACGTGAAGTACTACTCTCCAAGTTACCCAAATTGAAATGCAATAGGATTTGGGAACGACCTGAATATTTAAACAGATGGTTTCAAAGGATTATATAACAGAATCGGAATAGCCACCATTCCTTCTACCAAGAAATAACAACAGTGCCCGTTTTGTAATAAAGCTTTAAAGAACTTGATGTTCATTAGAGTCACACGGCAGTGCTTAGTTTCACGTAGTAATAATACAAGCACAGGAAAAACTTGCTGCTGATGTTTTCTGAAAGTTAACTTTCTTAACTTAAAGAAGTATCCATAACATGGATTGTTCTAGAACAACCCAACGAACTGCTTGTCATAACAGAATGTAGGCTTGCTTCAGTGACCTCTTTCAGCACCAACACCCCAGTGAGGAACATGGTCAGTATCATATGACATGCTACTATCCAAGAACATGCATCTGGGCAGTTGTTGTCATATTGGCTGACTGTTCAGATACTAGTACTTTGAGATGTAAAATTTGTCGTGCAATGAATAGGTTTTCTGTTGGTCCCCATGTAATAATGACAGTCAAATCTTTTGATGTCTTTCCTTAGGGATCATTTGAAACTGCTCAAGTGAAAATAAAATAAAAACAAGGAATGCACGATACCCATTGTTGTCGACATCAAACATTTTGAATGCCACGCTGAAACTTGATTCAGGGACGCTAAGTAAGGTCAGGAAGAATATATACCTGGTAAGGATGCAAAATAAAGGCTTAGCAAAAACGGTTATATTGTGCTAAAAACAGGTGGAAATTGTATACATAGATTGATTAGATATTGATGGCCTAGACACCTTTACTTACTCCGGAAAGGATATAAGTCCATCATTGTTAGTATCAAAAAGCATGAAGAACTTCGACGGAGAACAATGCAATTCCCCAGGATCAGGCTCTCCATTCAGGAAACCTTCTCTCACGATATCGGATTCAGATGGAGGAAAAACATGAACAACTGCTCTCATCAAATCAGTAGGCGTCATACATATTTCTCCTTCCGCGTTCTGAGATGAGGCAAAATACTGAAAACTCTATAACAAAAAGCAAGGAAACAACTAAGAGTTAATAAATAATTGTGTTACATTTACATTACGATATATAAATAAAAAGCGATTAATTAACACCAAGAACGCCCAAAAAAACCAACTGATAATAAAAGAGAGAGAAAAACAGTGAAAGAATATATTTATAGATCTCGTCATCCACATTTTGAATAACATGCAAGAATTGCTTGCGCATAACCACATTAAAAAAATAGTAACTGTATTTGGTGATCCATATGAAGATTAGAAATCACATGAAATTAGGTAAGGATATCGTTTCAGATATGTCAGGCAGATTGAGCTCCGATGAAGCAGCAAATTTCTCAGACCACATAATACATTGCGTAAAGTACTTGAGCAATGAGGTAATTGTTCCGAGGGCACCTAGCCTGCTAGCGAGGCACCAATCAGCTGTGCTGCATCTCGGCCGCCGTCCGCGTGGGCGGTACAATGTTGCAGTAGGCACTGCACCGACGCGCGATAGAGCATTCGTCATCCACCGGGATGCCGCTCTTGCCCTTCATCTCCCGAGCCGCTGCCTCTGTGGCTCGGGTGAGCTGGGCCCGCTTCTGCCATCACTCACTTTTGCCACTGCCACCGGAGCCCCCCTCCACTTCTATAGTTGTCGCTGTTGCACCGTCTTCACTTCCACTTCTGTCACCGTTGTCACTACTGCCTCCTCTTTTATGCCTTCTCGCCTATCCTTAATCATCCATATACGTCACATCTCCCACTCCACTGATCCAAGCTGCAGTACAGTATTACTCGGGCCGTATGTACTGCATGCTCAGGTGAGGCATAGGCAGTGACAAGAATACTAACAGAGGGGATATTTCTACTACTTTTCAAACTTCTTTTTTTTATAATTTTCAATAACTTCATATGTCAAACACATTTTAACCTTTTTTTTTTGTCTGAATGTAAAATTCAAATATAATAAAAACTTCAACTGTATAAAATCTCAAGAAGTTATCGCCAAACAAGCACGAATTTATCATTTTATATGTAAGCAACTGACACGTTCCTGGTTCAAATAAATAATTTTAATCTAGGGTTTTGTTCTAACTTGGATATACCAGCTAAGATAGCTGGTTTTTAGGCCGTAACGGAAGGTTACCATGTTCTGAAAGTAATGAAATGGAATACAGATACTCGAATTATTTTAGGAATACATGGAGATACAAAAGATACCTTTTCAGGAGAGCTTTGTGTTCTTATCCGTTTCTCATAGTTGAAAAACACCCTTTTACGATATGAATCTGCACAAATATACTGAAAAGTGTCACGCACAAATTCTTCACTACATCATTGGTTGTTGGGTATAGAAGCAACCTCAGGTTACGTGAATTGAAGCTGATACATATATTAGATTCCATCAATACAGCATCATATCTATCGATCAGGGCAGCACTTAATAAGTAAACAAATATTCAACGGCTTGTGTGCCACATCTTTACATCAAAAACTTGTATACTACATCGTTAAAAAAAATTGTAAGCTACATCTGCTAACTAAATGCAACTAAGAAGTCACATTATCATAGGTCATTCGTAGCAGAGCCAGTGTACATGAAAAAGTTGGCTTTATTTTGCAAATCAAAACCATCCTCTTTTCGTTATTAAGTACTAAACTCGAGGTATTCAGAACAGTAGGATAAGAATTTAAGTACACTACTGGTTTTATAAATGTATCGAGGTTAATGCATTTATTTTGGTATAATATGATTTTCGCCAACTATGACGAACATATAGCCTCCTGCGAACCCACCGTATTAGACTAATCTGTATAGTCAAATATGATTTTACAAAAGTTGCATTCATTTCTACCATATGCTAGTATCTAACAATTCTCAGCATCAAGAGAAATAAAATGGCTATGTTTTAACCACTGAAATGGATTTCAAATGGCATAAAAATTCCAACCTTTCCCTTATAGAATTAGAGTCTAGCTATTGCTTTATTTCTCTTCCCTTCCTTTCCCTTTACTTTAAAGATCATCGTGTCCGATCGATTTCCAGAATAACTTAAACGTAATATAAGTATCACTCAACTAAAAGAAAAGCATCCAATGCAGTAAAGTACTAGAAATCAATAAATTAAATGAGTATTCCTACATCCACAAACTCAAACTCAATTAAGTCTTGATGCCAATCAGAAAATTTCCATGTTTTCTTCAACATCAATAATCAATCACTTACGATAAGGAAAAGTATGCAAGGTATTAGAAAATTTAAAACTATCCAACAAGGAAAGAGAAATGCGAACCTTTTAACAAATAAATCCTGCCCTTTTTCCTCATCTTCGGATCACCCGGAGAAACCACAGTGCCGAGATCGCCCTGCTCCATGCCGGAGTCGGCAAAGGAAACGAACGAATCGGGGAACGAGGAGGCCGAAGGGGTCAGCCAGAGGGCAAGGCCGGACCCGCCGACGACCAAGGCGCCCACGACGGTTCTTCGGAGAGCCCGAAGTTTACGATCCGACGACGGCGCCGCCCCGCGGTCCTTATCGGCCGCCGCGAAGGCGCCTAGGAAGCTCCGGCTTCGGAACGCCGAAGACCGGCGTAGGGCCGACCCGAGGAAGGGCAGCATTGCGAAGGGACGAGGTGGAGACCGGAGAGATCGAGAGGGTAGGGAGGGAAGGGAACGGAGAGACAGAGAGAAGAGGCGAAGGCGCGGTCGCGTGCGGCGATGCCGGTTTCTTGGAGACAGAGACGCGCTCGCGTACGACGATGGCGGTTTCTTGAAGACGATGGAGAGGTCATTACTTTAGTATTTATATCCACCGTCCTTCCTTCCAGGATCGAACGAAGCCTTTATATTCAATCACGATTTTTCATTTAGTTACGAATGATAATGACCCACGCGTTGCTTTTTCTGGTTTGGCAGTGCTTCGGTGGTGAGACATGGTGTTTGGTGTATCGCCGATAAAATTATATCAAAAAGGAGGTCCTGACCGGTAGTTGATAACGAGACAAAACACGACTTCTGTGGCCAATTGATCTTTTTCCCCGGAGTGATTTTAATTTTACTTTATAATTCTCTTTTATAAAAGTTAAAACTATTTTTATTAAATTATAAAATATTCTTCTTCTCAATGTGATGACTGCAACCAAAACTATCATCAATCCTAATTAATTAATAAGTGTTTATTACTTCAACTATGGACTTGAGGTCCTCTGGTTGCAGGGGAGTTATCCATTTCTACCACTGCAAATATGTCAGGGTAACATCTGCCCTTGCCTTGCCTGGGTTGGGTGCCTCATCTGCCGTCTGTTCCTGCTCATGGCTACTGCTTTCTCCTCCATTACCGCCTCGTTGCTGCTTCTCTCTGCATCTGCCTCTCAAGGTGATGGCGGATGTGTGTACTCCTCGACTCAGACGTCAGAACCCTAGGTCATAATATAGCACCTCACAAGCACATACATTCCAGTTTCACAGCGTGAGAAACGTTTTGAAGTAGAAATTTTGAGTACAAATTCCATATTCGCAATCCTCCTCTGGACAGCGAAGCAAGGGATCGAATTGTAGCAGAGAGCACAAATTCCACGTCAACAGATTAACAGATGGAATTTTATAAAGAGCCATCGGAGTTCCAGTTCTTGGTTGAACCACGATCATGGCTTCTGTGGAATCTCCGGCTTCTTTTTCTGCTGCAGCTCCTGCTTATGCTAGGAGTCACTTCGACCATGTCCGGTGGGTGATTCAGGCGAAGGCCGGGCTCGAGACGATGAACGAGGAGGTATACCGGCGAGGCACCGTTTCCGTCTTCAGCGTGCCCAGGAGCTCGCTCTCCGCCAGGCCGGAAGCCTACACGCCGCAGGTCATCGCCGTCGGCCCCTACCACCACTGGGATCCTCAGCTCTTCCAGATGGAGCACTACAAGTTCGCCACCGCCAAGAGGACGCAGAACCACCTACTCCGCCACGGCCGTTCCTTCAACGAATTCGTCGACTACTGCGCCAAGAAAGAGCACGCCATCAGATCCTTCTACCACAGGTCGACCCATCGCGACCTCGATCTCCATGACCCGTCGTACGCGCGCCGGCCGGCGGCCGTTTGATGTATTGAATCACTTGGTTTCAGGCACATTGATCTTGACTCGGAGGCGTTGTCGTGGATGATGGCGATCGACGCGTCCTTCCTCCGTCGGCGTCGCACGTGGTCATCAGGCTGGCTTACAACTCGATCTTGAGGGATATTGCGATGCTCGAGAACCAGATTCCCCTGTTCCTGGTTCGCAAGCTGCTGCTGTTCCAGCGCCCGTCCAAGCAAGCGGCTGACGAGGAGCTCTCCGAAATGTTGGTCGGCTTCCTCAAGGCGATCTCGCCCTTCAAGGCCACGCAGAGCCTCGCCAGCATCGGGCAACCCAAGCAGTACGTGCACCTGCTCCAGCTGCTCTACTGCGTCATCGTCGACAAGTTCATCGACAACACGACCGCTGAGGCCACCTCCAGGAACGAGACCGAAATCAACGAGATTGATGTCACAGAATCGAACAATAATCTAGATAAACCGGCCGACTCCGAGCAGTCGACGAAGCTGCTCGACTCGATTTGGAGATTCGCGACCGAATTGCACGTCATGAACCTGCTCGTAGTGAAACCCATCGAGGTCCTGCTCAAAGTTCCGTGGCCGATTCTGACGTATGTGTGCAGAGGAGTGAGGAGGTCCTACGATCCCCTTCCGAACGAGGAAGCCTTGGCCGACGAGATCGAGATCCCGTCCGTGGCCGAGCTCGTTAGGGCCGGCGTCAAGTTCTCGGCCGCCGAGGGATACCTGCAGGCAGTCGAGTTCGACGCGCGGACCGCCACGCTCCACCTGCCGGTGATCGGCATGGACGGCAAAACGGAGACGGTGGTGCGGAACCTGGTGGCGTACGAGACGGCGGCGGAGGCGGGACCGCTGGTGTTCACGCGGTACACGGAGCTGATGAACGGGATCATCGACAGGAGGGAGGACGTGCAGCTGCTGCGGAAGGCGGGGGTGGTGGCGCACCACCGGTTGAAGAGCGACGAGGCGCTGGTGAAGATGTGGAACGGTATGGGGAGGCTGGCGAGGACGGCGAAGGTGGAGTTCCTGGACAAGGCGATCGCGGAGGTGAACGGATACTACGACAGCAGGTGGAGGGTGAAGGTTAGGAGGTTCGTGAGGAGCTACGTGACGGGGTCATGGCAGATATTGACATTTATGGTGGCGGCCTTGCTGCTGCTGATGTCCAGCGTCGACGCCGTCTGCTCCGTCTTCCCCTGCAGCTCGCGGTGGTGGAATGCTCTGTGAAGACAAATAAACGAGAGCGATGAAAAAAATAATAACTATGTGAAACAAAAGGTTTATTTTGCCAGATGCATCTCTGTTTTGTATTTAATATACCAAAATATTTCAAAAATAATAATATTAAATATCAATATTATAATTTATATGTATATATTAATTTTGATCAGAAAAATAGAATTTACTAAATCTATCATTTAGTATAAGTTTAAATTATGAACATTATAGCATTTGTGTTATTTTATTATCAAAATTATAGTTATATTAAGCTTAATGGTTAATATTACTGTGGCTAACGAGTGGGCTGCATCATTTATTATTTCTACGACGCATTTTTTTCCTACCTTCTAATTGTTTAAAACAAAATTTTAACAAATTTTTATATAGATATTCTCTCTTTTTTTTAATACCATTAAAACTACGCATCGATGAAGGGATGATCACCACAGCACGGAACTCAAAGCGTAGTGGACGCAGATGATGATGATCTTGAACCCAGACGTTTTTTTTTATCACCCTGCAGTCTATTATATAAGCGTTAGGGTTTGCTGACACCGCCGCCGAAGCCGAACCTACTACCGCCGCCGAACGCAGAAGTCTCTCCTTGCTCGAGCGCATTTTGCTCCTCCATCATGGCGGAGCAGGTTGGTGTTTCTATTGATTTCTGTTCTTCAAGCTTTATTTGTAATTGCAAACATGCCTTGTCGTATGAGAGGGAGGCTAAATGAATCAAAAATACTGCTTTGGCATTCGGGAAGCTTGACATGCCGGAACGACTGCAGTTTTGCACTTGCTTTGTGTGAATCGACTTGTCTATGACGTGTACCATGTGCAAACTTGTGTTATCTTCGTGGATCTTGGAGTTTCGACATGCTCCATTTCCACTTGACCCCTGAGATCTTCGTCATTGACAATGGTTTAATTACAGTGCTTGCAAGTGCCAAAATGAAATATTGTTTTTGTACCTTGCGGATTATAGATTAAGTTTAAATGGTGCATCTCGTGGAATTACACCTTCTGACTTGCTGCTTCTTTTTTCTATAAACTTTGTGCAGACGGAGAAAGCGTTTCTAAAGCAGCCAAAGGTATTTCTTTGGTAAGGATCCTAGCTCTTGATTCAATACCATTTTATTTTGTAGTGTTCTGATTTTCTGATTTGGTGTTCAATGCAGCTCGAAGAAATCTGGTAAGGGAAAGAGACCTGGTAAGGGTGGCAACAGATTTTTTAAAAGTATTGGGCTTGGATTCAAGACCCCGAGAGAGGCTATTGAAGGTGGGCTGATTTCTCTTCATTATATCCACAAGACTAGTCTTGGGTTCCTTTTGGATTGTTATTAGTCTTCTGAATTATGTCTTGAACTATAAGCTGATCTCGGTCTATTAAATGACTGTCTTAGAATCTAAGTAATCTGCAAGAATGGCTAACGGTGTTTTAGATAAGCATGTTATATATTATACGCATGATATAGTTGGTTTGGTTGGTACCATGTGAATGTCTTTTCACTCATTTCTAGTTGTATATCTATATCTATATCTACCTCTGATGCTTTTTCTCTATGTCATTTGTGAGCTAGCCTGTTTGATATGGCACCTTGAGGATTTAAAATTCTCAACCGGTTTTCGTACATGGATTTTGTTTTGAATGGTTCTTCAATACTCATGGTTTAAACCGATGAGGAAAATGTTTTTTCAGTGGCACATATGCCAAAGGTTCTTGCATTTTGTACCCTACTTTAGTGAAGTGAATATGTTGTTCTGGAATTTGTGTTGCATTGGAATACTGCATGGAGGTGCAGTACTAGCTGTTTAAAGCAACAGCAAGATAGAGGTTCACTTATTCGCTTTCTTCACTTGTTTTAGTTTTACAAGCTAAAATTTGATACTCTTTTTCTATAAATTCCATTAGAGAGTGTTCGATTGTTTTCATAATTACACGCTTTCAAATTTCCTCAATTACTTAACTTTTTGCTTCAAAGTAGTTGAATGTAATAAATGCATTATTTCCAATATGAAACAGTTTTTGTTTCTATTGCAGGGACTTATATCGACAAGAAATGCCCATTTACTGGAAATGTGTCAATCAGGGGTCGCATTTTAGCTGGTACATGCCACAGCGCCAAAATGAACAGGACCATTATTGTCCGCCGAAACTACCTTCACTATGTGAAGAAATATCAAAGGTATGCAGTACTTGTTTGAGCCATTATACTTAATTGGGATTCTTATTCGTAAAAGTACTTGAGTTCCGTTTCTCCTGTTAGGTATGAGAAGCGTCATTCAAACATTCCTGCACATATTTCTCCCTGCTTCCGTGTGAAGGAAGGTGATCATGTCATCATCGGTCAGTGCAGGTGAGCTTCTTTATAAACTGACTTTTCATCATCAGTAGATGGTATTTTGTTAAATGCACACTATAACTGTGTTCTCTTTTTGCACTTCGTAATTGACCTCAGACGAACTAAGCCTTTACAAAGTTGTTTATGACTCTCAGTCACGTATAATGCTGGGACTTCATCATTGTTGCGATAAATTGTCGAGTGCTTTTACTATCCATTCTTCAGTTTTTTTCTTTTTTGAAGAGAATAGATAATAGGTGTTTAATAAGTCATCTAGATGGGAATTGGCAGCTCAATGGATCGAACATCAATCCATGGAAGTCATGGTAAATTTTAATAAAAAACCATGATTTTGGTGATCTTCATGAACCAAGAGAAAAAAAGAATACAGAGTTCAGATGATGAAAAGGATGGAGATACCATTCAAGTAATACCTTAAGGTAGAAAGAGGACTTAATTGGATAGGCTTTCTATGACAGTAGAAAGAGTGAATTGTTTGATTGGCCTACCACGCTACCAATCTAAAAATAGGCCGTTAGGTAACATCATTGATTTGATTCCTCCGAAATATCTTAATTTAATTAGAAGTTGGTTGCTCACGATGATCTCTGTCGAGCATCCATGGCTCATAATGAGTGAATTCTTATGTTCAATTCATGCTGGATGCACGCCAAAGGAACTATTATTTTTTGATTATTTCCTAATTAATTTTGAACGGATCAATTACTTAACCTCTTCAAAGGTGAGCCTTAAACCAAAATGTTGACAATTTCGTCCTCTCTGCAGGCCGTTGTCTAAGACTGTGAGGTTCAATGTATTAAAAGTAATTCCAGCTGGATCAACAAGCGGTGGGAAGAAAGCTTTTGCAGCAGCCTGAAGCGGCCTCATTATATAACATGACTTATGAAGGCCGGAACTAAAGAGATCTCTACGTTGAAATGTTAAAAAACACAATTAGCTTCATTTAGTTCAATCTTGGAACTATTTTCTTTGAAGGTTTTCGTGAGAACTGTGGCTGCTTGATGACTCCAGAAATTTTCTTTCAACTATTTAGATTCATACATTTGAAGAGGTTAAAAGTTTTATTAAATGGATTGCATTGATCACACTTGAGTACCTCGTGAAGCAATTGGCAACTCCTTTTGATGGTGATGGTGATGGTGAATGCTTCAAGGTGTCTAATTGATTTGTATAATATAACCCATAATACATCTACATTTCAGGCCCCTCAGAAAAAGTAGGGAAAAAGGTTTACTGTGTCCCTTATTAAATTACCTTGGCTGTTTTTTTCTTACAGTTGACAGTCCATCAGAAAGAAAAGAAAACATTACAGTTGACAGTGGTAGCCAAACTGTTGCATTATTGTAATTTTGCATCGGAATGCCTCATCCAATGTAAAGGATGCTAACTTAAACCATCCCTTATTATTCCGCTATCATTAGTTTCAGCTATATACAACATGACCAGCGTATGAACAGTCTTGATGAGACCCTGTCAATGCGAAGGCTAATAATGACCTTCAATCCATCAACCCTCCAAAAAGCTTCTGAGACAGAGAAGCCCCTCCGCCGAAATGCTCCTCTGCACCCTCGTCCTCGGCGGCTTCGTCTTCGCCGGGGGCTCCGAGTGGAAGCACACCATCACGGCCGTCAGGTTGTCCGACGCCCCTCGCTTCAGCGCCTCCTGGACCAGCTCCTTGCAGCACAGCTTCGCGTCGTTGTGCTCCTGGAGCCGCCGGCGGGCGAAGTCGACGGCGTTCTGGCTCGTGAAGACGTCCCACATCCCGTCGCTGCCTATTATGAGGAACTCGTCCTCCTTGGTCAGCGTCACCATTTTGAGCTCCGGTTCCGCGCTCAACGGCCCGCCGGACTCCTTCATACCTTCGAGGTGCCAGTCGCCCAGAGCTCGGGTGAGGGCGAGCTGGCCGTTCAGGTAGCCATCGTCGATGTAGCCGCCCAGGGACTCCACGCGCTGCCTTTCCCTGGCGCAGCAGGGCCGGTGATCCCTGGACATCTCTAAGGCGGCCCCCAGTCGCGAGAGCACCGCCCGGCAATCCCCGGCGTTCGCAACCAGCAGGGTCCTGCAATCGGCAAGTTTTGCAAAACCAGTTATTATTATTACTTACAAGGTCACAAAAGGCCGTAGAATTGATCATCTTAATGGAACGGGAAACTGACCTCCCAAATATCATCGCAGCGAGTGCAGTTGTGCCGGAAGCCAGCGAGGATTTAAGGGCGCATTTGCTCGCAAACTGGCTATCGGTTTGCTTGAATGACCTTGCCACTACCTTCTCGAGCTCAACAGGGAAATCTGCGTCTTCAATGATCACCCTCGGTAAAGTGTCACGGACGAAGTGGGCAGCGGCTTGTCCTCCGTGTCCATCGAACACCTGATGCGCATTCAAGAAGTTTGCAACAGAAGATAACAATATTGCTTTCTTCTTCTCAATTGAATGAGGAAAAAAAAAAAGAGAATCATAGAAAATATTTGAAGCATCTCGTGCTGGTTTATCATCTCCTATCAGGAACAGAAAACATACGCATGGAAGCTTTGATCAAATCACGCCAAAAGCAAAACTTAGGATACGCGATACCAAAAAATTGAAGTGCAGTGAGCAAGAACTTACTCCGTAGAAAGAAACGACGTTGCCATCCGTATTATGTCCAAATTTCTCAGCTAAGTCAGTGATGCACACATGGGTATCCTCCATATGCTGGCGACCTCCGATATCTGACCAATCTCCCGATCGGATGCTGGGGATAAAAGACGCAGACTGCCGGCTGCTCACGGCCGTCGAGTTCTCGCATATTCGCTCCATCTGCCAAAGTTTTAGCATGCAGAAAAGGCAATCATCAAAGCAGAAATCCATTCAATTTATGACACATTTGTATGTCACTTGAAGCGATCTCTAGACAAGCATATTTACAGCACAAATACTTAAACTTGTTCAGAGAACAAATCAAACACTTTGCTGATTTGTGTATCCGGAATAACCAACCATCTTTGCCTATAGCAGGGTTCACATTCCATTCCTATACCGAAACGGGGGCTTTTCTGAGGAGTCCTTGATTGCATGGAAATAAGCTAGAACGAGAGGTACACCTTCCACCTTCCATTTATAATTTTAGGTCATAAGCAAATACCTCTGAAGCTTCATTGCAACTATACCACATGACCAAAGCAAGCTGGGTGATAACTGTAAATTCAACTTTCAAGAACATAACTCCGGAAATAATTCCATCACACGAACTAACCAGTATATGTACATTCCAAACCTTGCTATACTGTTCACTTGGCACCTTAAATTCTTCTGGTTGCAGAAAGAAGAAACAGCTTATATTAGGTATAATCCAAGAAAGTCTACCAGGTAGATGGTACACAATCAAGCGATGAGGAACATGCTTATTTCTTTTTTATCTTCTTAGGAAGGGTAGATGCAAATACAACCATTGTTTCCTAACTCCTTTCTTCTCAGTTTTCAATTACATTAATTCCACTTCAGCTTTTCAAATAAATTATCGTTGGGTGACTCCAGCTTTCCTACAACTAAGAAGATGGAAAAAAGACAAAAATTTTGTGAAACAATGATCTAGGACTCTCCGAAGATCAAATACTACAGCTAATACATATATGGCTAGCAAACACTATTATACCAAAGAGCGAAAGAGAAGAAAAAAAAAAGATTGAAAAGAAAAGAAGGTTTGAGACACGCATCCATTTACAACATTCATCTGCCCATGCCACAAAGACTTGGAGGTAACAAGAAACCCACTCTCGAGGAGAACCCAAATTTGCTGATAAAACAAGAGACAAACAAGTGTTCATTGATAAGCTACTTATTTCAGATTTTTGTATCTCACACAATCAAAACGGACGTGAGTCGTTATAAAACCGAATCCAACGACATCAATCAAAGAAACAAAACCACCCAAGCTTAAAAATTAGGGTTACCCAAGGAGACGTGAGTTCCAGAGAAACAAAATCAAAACATCCATAAAAAGAACAAAGCCTGCATACCAAATCTCTCACCTTCATAAGCAAAAGAACGAGATTGCCCACAAAAGCCCCAAAACCAAGCAGATGCGCAAATCCAACACCCAGCCAATAAATTTTCAGATGGAACAGGAAAACACAGAGAAAGGGGCATGGACCCTGAAATTTCACTACTCACATCAGCATCAGGGGTCTTCGCAGCCTGCTTTTTCCCGAACCCTAAGCCTCGAAAGCTCTCGCCGCTGCCTTCGGCCAAGTTCTTATCCACACACATGCTCCGGGAGGAGAAAAGGATAAAAATCCTGGGGAGTCCGGATTAATTCTCCGACAGCTTAAGCCAGAGAAGAATCGAAGAGGATGGCTGGAAGGGAAAAGGCAAAAGGTTGGAGAAAGAGGAAGGGAAGGCGGAGGAAGTAGCAGACTCTTGGAATATCCAAGGAGGAGAGATTGATTGATTTCAGAGGAGAAGGAAGCGTGTGGCTTCTGTGAGGAAGGAGTCTTCTTCTTCCGGTTCTCCTTTGCCTGCCCGTGCCTGGCTTCCTTTCCTGGTGATTGATTTAAATTTACTGATGGATGTCGTTTATATGTTTCCTTAGAGAGCGAGGGGGATTAGAGAGTAGATTTGACGGCTCAAGGTGGTGGTCGCTGGCATCGCCACGTGTCGACAAAGATCTACGAGGATTCTCCTCCCTCGCTGCTGGTGCGCGTTGGATTTTTTTTTCATTTCTTTTGGACGAAACGGATTAAGATCAAATAAACGGAGAAGAAAAAATTGTTGGATGGAAATGTAGCCTTAAGAAACATTCAAATGGGGAGGCGGAAGATTCAAGCTAGCAAAAGGGTCAAACGCAACCTTCCGACCAACTTAATTTATTGTTGGGCTGGAAACAGCATCTCCTCCACCTGCCCATTATTTTATTTTTTAAAGACTGTTATTCCATTCCTTGGCAAAAAAAAAAAAACGTTTCAAAAAAACATTTTTTTTTCTTCTTTTTTGCGTTGGACAAGTCAACAGACGTCCGAAACTGAATCGATTAATTTAATCCGCTTAATTAAAGACTAGGAATCGAACAAACCTCTCCCCGAATCTTGATGTGACCCCCTTGAGCTTTAGTTTCAACCGACGGTGGCTGCTGCACCTCCCATTCTAATTCCAATTATTTGGTTAAAAGAACGAGAACGAAAGGAGGTCTTAATCTTAGTTCAATAAATCATTAGTTGCACTTAGCTTTTACCGTACTCCCTCCGCTTCCTTTTTTTTCTCTCTCTTTTTGTAATCTCGCACGTTAATCCATCGCCCAAGTCAGCTAAATATTCTAACTTTATTTTTTTCTCCCCTCCGAACATTATTCTTTTAAACAAAATTAGAAATACACCGACACTTATCTAGTTATCAATTTTTTTAAATAGTTCGTACCTCTCGTGTTAGAAACACAGTTGGACCATCCAAGGAACTAATGATTGATAGTTAAAATAGAGTACACCATTTGGATCTAGATCCACGATAATATAATATAATTCTTTACTCCAAGATAGATTATATCAGTAATAGAAAATTCTAAAATAGATAGAATCCTATTATACAAAAGCCCATAAATTTAATATTCAAATAGACTAGTTTTTACTATAAAATAAACTAATCTTAAAATAGGATGAGATGCTTAATAAGACATAAATACTGCGTCCCTCGCTCGAGAATTTTGATCAATTACTGTGAAAAGTTTATTATTTTACCGAATTTTTTTATCATGAGGTTATTTTATCTCTCACCAGATAATTGGTACAAGAGAAAAGAGAATTATCAAGTGTTAGTCCTCCATTATCTAACTTATTTATAGGCAGTGTTTAATAAAATAATATTTTCTTTCTAATTATTACTTTTTTTTATAAGTTGCATCACTCTATTATCATGTTTTTTACTTTAAAAATATAAATATGTTATTACGGAAATTGGAATAATAAAGTAAAATCTTATCAGATTAAATTTTTTTATTTAAATATAGTTTTTAAAAAGGTATAAAGTAAGTTAGATGAATTGAAACTCAAAAAAATATGATTTAAGCTTAAAAAATAAATAAATGCGTACAATACTATTAATTATTTAATAAATAGCATGCTTAAATACTATACTGTTAGATATAGACTGAATACTCGATAAAAATTGATTAAATTAACACGTAAAAGTAAAATTAATTTTATCAAGAAATTATCACTAAAAAAATGTACTACTTTAACCGACACTCAAAGAAAATAAAGTAAAAAAAAGATGAATAGCCTTCTTTAATGTCGGTGGATTGTTGAAATGTTTTTAATATTATTTTTATATTTTACTTAGAAAAATAAATTATATATATTTAAAGATTTATTTTGCTTGAAGTCAATTCATTTAATAAAGTTGCATGTTACCTCCAATCTAAAATTCAAAAGGATAGACCTAATGAATTGGGAAAAAAGAAAATGTTTACGAAGAATATAAAGAAAAGATCATTTAATTTGTTTTTTTCGAGAATACAAAGATTTTTAGATATACAGGTAAAGCATGTCTTTAAAGTGTATGATCTAAAAAGTCAAATTTGGCCGATCTAGAAAGTGAACAGATGATTGCAACTTTTCCAAAAGAGCTCCAGTTTCATGCAAAAATTATTTATTTTAATTTAACGTTCAATAGAGATGCCTCAATTATTTAACCAGACAAAAGTAAAATCTAGCTAGGGCAAAAATAAAATTAATTACTCCCACAATTATATATCAAATGCGACGTACTTCGAATTAATTAATAAAAATGAAACATACAAAGATACACAAAATTAAACTCCCCGAGTTAATTAAACATCGCACACGCAGCAGTAAAAAAAAGAGAGAGACAAAATAAGATATATCGGAAGACTTCTTTACGGCCACTGACGCTGAAAACAAAAAGGTGTAGAACGAGTAGGACGATGGATGGATCGATCGGACGCCCTTCAAATAATTAACTTCGTGTAATTTATGACCGAGCTAATTGGTCTGACCTCCGCGCCCTTCCCCCGGGGTCGGAGCTCTCGGCCGCCGCCTGCTCGCCTTACTCCGCCCGATTCCCGACTCATCGTCCTGCGCGCGTTCATTCCCAGATCATCAGCACAAAGTAAACGCTAAGAATTAGAGAGAGCGCGAGCGAGAGAGTGAGTGAGTGAGAGGGAGAGAGAGAAACACGTCGGGAGGATCGGTGCCGGGGGCGGTGGCGCCGCCGCCATTGTCGTCGTCTCCGTCGCCGGTACTGGAAGCCGGAGGAGAAGGTTCGCAGCCGAGGCACTTAGCGCAGGCTCGGTAGACGTAGAGTAGGAAGGAGCAGGGACTGGAGAGGTCGAAGGCCGGCGTTGGCGTCGCTGCACCGGAAGAGGCTTCTCCTTCTTTCTCCATTTCTGTGAATAGAAGTGCAATACTGAAACCCTAACCTGTGACCTCTCTCTTCTCCTTCTTCTTCTTCTTCTTCCTCCTCTTCGCTGCTCTGCTTCGCCGCCGAGTTATTATTAATCGTGGCAGCTAGGTATTACATCTCTGCAATGACCACTTTGCCCTTGCCTTCGAGTTAAATTTCCTCCGAGCGACCCAGCAGTCTGCGGAGGAGAGAAAAGGAATGCAAGCTTAACTTTACCTGTGACACCTAATCCGATCGAAATATACACGTCTGAAGAGGAAGAACAAAGCATGTGGTCAATGGAGACAAACGCAAGACAACAGCGAGTCACAAAACCCACCTAACACATTAATTGAAGAACACATCGAAGAACACCTCAACCTCTCTTCTCCCAAGGAGGGCAGTCTAGGCTCGTCATAAATGCCTGATTCAATGGCCATTTATTTTTACTGTATATATATAAATAAATATTGCCAGTTTATTCGGCTGAGGGCGGCATGAATGCTGTGCATTAATTCATGTGCTGCTCAATCAGGACAAGAATTCCTCGTTGTGCTTGCCTGCTTGGGAAGAGATGGAGATTAAAACATCTGTTTAAATGGGGGAAAATGATTGATTCTTCGGCAGCTGGTGAAGCGTCTTTTCTCCTTAAGAAGATATATATTCCTTTGGCTCATAATTATCAAACATAGACAAATAGATCATCCAAAGCTGCTCTTGTTAAGCTGCACTCTCACTCTGGTATGTAGCTGGTTTTACTGCTCTTTTTTCTTATGCTTATAAGGAGTACAGATATGTTTAAATTAGATGAAGCCAAAAGCCGGCATAATAATTCTCTTGTTACAGCTATTTTTGTGTATTTATGACAAAAGATTGAGCGAGTAGGTCCGCCGGCGGCCCCCTATCAGATTAATTGCATTGCCTTCGTCATCATGTTCAGTGAAGAAACTTAATTTATACCTGAACAGTCAACATGCCTATTCAATCTTTTATTGTTAAATATAAAGAAATAATATATTATCCACATGTAATGAACGTTAACGGGTGTTGTGTGTTTAAGATTTGTTGTGGGTTTAAGATTCACTGAAAAAATATCTCAGTGAAGGTGTGGAGGAGGGCAAACTCTTATCATTCCAATCAATCTCTTATCACTCTCATCCTGAGTATAAAACCTTTTAATCAACCTCTGTCTTGTCACTCTCAACATCTAGTTTAGAGCTACTCTAACAAAAATTTATAATTATTTCATACCTAATTAGATTATTTAAACACTAGAAAATAGTTTAGAAAAAACAAAACAAAATAAATAATTTAAAAATGAAAATGAGTTAATATTTTTTCTAAAAAACTTTAATCCAATTATTTTTAGCTAAAAATTTCATCTGCCGGCCACACATTTCAAGCTCCAATTGAAGAGAAACGGATTGCAAATGAGCGGTGCAGATTAAGCATGGAATTCTCCACACAAATGGAGTACGTGGATGATGAAGTAACAGTGAGATTATTTAATTTTATTTGCCCTGCCCCCCTTGTAATTTTACTTTTTAATCAAATTTGTCCTCCATGCTTATTTTCCTGTTAGTATTATTTTTTAATTTTTTAATTTATTCCAATGTTTGACTGACGTCTTCTAATTTTTCTTCATCGATTTATCGTTCCTAATTTACATTACAAAATTATCAATTTACCAAGTAACTTGACCCCAAAGTTAATAGTACTATTGATTTTTTAAAAAGGATCATTGTTCAATAAAGTTAAAGTAGGAGGGTGGACATATTAAAGAAAATAATAACAATAATGTTACTTTTTTTATAAAAAAAACAGAGCAGGGTTTATCCCGTACATTTCAAATTGCGCTTAATCTTTTTCGTCGTCTCCGGATTGGCTCGCGATGCCCCTTGCTCTTCTTCTACCTCCTCCTCCTCCCCCCTCCCTCCTCTCCGCCGGCTTCAAGCATCCCGGCTTCTTCCATAATCCCCACATCCACCTCCGGCGGCCGCTCAACCGCACCCTCGTACGGCCGCGGGCGCCGGCGTCGGTCGCCGTCGCTGACGACGTCGACGCCTTCACCAAATACTCTGGGTATCTCTTCGAGGGCGGCGTTTCCTCCGAAGCTGAGTTCCTGGCCGCCTACGACCTTCCCTCGATCGCATCTATCTACCGGCGGAAACCCTTATTGGTCCTCCGGCGGTTTCTGCAGATCAGTGCCGCCTTCGGCAGGTGGTTCGCGGTGCGGTATCTCGATACCGCCAATGAGCGCTCCGATGAGATGTTCAAAGTGAAGTCCCTTTCCTTCCCTGTGAATTTTTTTCTCCATTTAGAGTCTTTTAATTGTTTGGATAACGTCGACGATGGGTTTTTAACTTTTGGTGTCGCAGACTAGAGCGGCGGAGCTGCGTGCAATATTGCTAGAGCTTGGTCCGGTACGATTCTTTCTCTATTTCTTTTGCTGTCGCACTAGATGTTCCTCGACTGTGGAATGTCAGACGCCAATGAAGTTTATTCTTGGAATGACATTGGGTTAACTATCTGCCTGTTTTAAACCCCAATCTGAAGGTGGCTTCCTTTGATATTTCTGCTACTTGATCCGAATGATATACCCAAACTCCTAAGTATAGTATCTCTATAAATGTTATATTTAAGGCATCGGATACATGCTAATTAGTTTAACGAACCTCAATGTGACGGTCCCACGTAAACTTGACTATTAACAATATAAACCTAGCTTAAACGAATTGCATAATCTGCTCCTTACTGTCACTGCGTGGAATCTGTTTGGAATGAGAGTATATGGAAATTCACCGTCATTTTGTCAATTACGGCACGAGTATTGGGCTCTATTTGAACTCATTTGAGCTGTAGTATCTGCTTCATGCAAACTTTTCTATTGTGAAATTTGATTTATAGCTGAATGGATATCTGGGCTACATAATCATCACGTTTTAAACTTCTTTGCTGCAGGCATTTGTCAAAATTGCTCAGGCAGTGTCATCGCGACCAGTGAGACTGTGTTTCTTCCTCTTTTCATTTGGCCACCATTTAATTTTCGCAAAAGTGTTTGCATTCTATTTAGAAAGTAATTTATCTCTTACCAACTGCTAATACATACCAGAAAAATGTTCAGTTATATAAAAGTGCAAATGTTTCTGATCATATGTATATGATAATTGAAAAGGTTTGATATCCACTTTGTTGCTTGGTTATTGAAAACTCCACTTCAATTGCATAAGGAAAAAGCTTTCTTCCTTGTCATGTTTCAAGTAGTATATCTCACATGTTTACTAAGATGCCATTTGATTCATCTTGTTAGCTCTTGGAAAGATGACTTCTTGGTTCTCGTACTAGACATATATCCTCCTATCAACTGTTGGTTCTCATCATATGTCCTCCGTAAACACATTTTCTTGGATGATCTGCAAACTCCTTCGTACTTGAAAATCCTTCAACAACTCATCTTCGTTTAGTAAAAAAAATCCAAATGTCCATTTCGCATGCCCTTAAGAATTAATAGATTGAACATATTGAAAGTTCTCTTAACTAAGCTAGGAATTTTTTTATTATCTTGTTTGAATCCTGTTTGTTAAACTCTAATTCTGAATTTATGATATTTGCCCTAGAAACCTTTCACAACTTAAGAACGCTCTGAAACTTTGTTGTCTTGCATCAGTCTAGAATAAGTGATCAATACCTTCTTTTGGCTTCATTTTTCATTAGCTGTTCAGCTAGCATTTCATTCCTGACTCGTAGTTTCTTTATTTATCACTACATTGATTTTTTCATGACTGCAACGAAGAAATCACGTATAGGTTACTGACTACAGTATTATACATTTCTTCCTGCAAAATATCAAAATTAACATTATACATTTCCTCCTGCAAAATGTCAAAACTAATATTCATATTCAAAGTCATAAAATCATAATAAGAACTCTGAAGCTTCTAATTGAATATAATAATCTTGACCTGTCACGCGCGCATCATGGGAACAGTATAATGTGTATATTATATTTTAGATGGATTAGTTTGCCCTGTGACATCGCCGATTAAGTTCAAATATCAAAGCAATATCTGCATATTTAACCGGAATATGGTTCCTAGGATGTGATTCCACCTGCATACTTAGAGGAGCTTTCGCTGCTGCAAGATCGCATCGCTCCCTTTTCAACTGACATTGCCTTCAATATAATTGAGGAAGAGCTTGGGCAGCCCATAGATATGCTTTTCTCTGAAATCTCACCGGAGCCCGTTGCTGCAGCATCTCTCGGGCAGGTTTTGACTGTCTAAATCACTTTCATTCATATTTCATAAGATAGGTAAGGCCATAAACAACTTCATCTTGTCTGCAATAATTGACAGGTTTATCAGGCCAGGCTTCGTTCTTCTGGGAAAGTCGTTGCTGTGAAAGTGCAAAGACCTGGAGTTCAAGCTGCGATTTCCTTGGATATTTTTATCCTGCGTTTTATTGCAGGGATAGCACGGAAAGCTGGCAAGCTTAACACTGATCTTCAGGTAGTGCAACAAATGTTTATATTTTAAGAATTCCATTTACTTGATGAACCCATTTTATTTGTTAAGGATTTCTTCTCAAGTAAATCTGAGGCCGCTTTTATTACGATCTAAAAATAAATACTCGAGCAACTTACTTGCAGGCTGTCCTTGATGAATGGGCTTCGAGCTTATTTCGGGTCCGTAAGCTCTCTCTTTTTTAACTTTACGCTTCAAGGATGAATAATATTTGGAAGATGACTACTTTTAGCAATATAATATTGTTATAGGCAACTTAAACACATTTAGTTCGATGGTTTCAACTTCAGATTTTCTGTTTAATCTTAGTTATTTCTCATAAATCAAATTGATCAGAACCATGGTTTTTCTACATTCTGGCAGTATTATTATTATTATTATATTCAGATTTGAATATATATGTACGGATCCACCCGTGAGCACACCTGGCACTTATTTAATACAGAAGAGGGCATCATTTAGCTTTTCAAAGGCTAATTTTCATCCATAATAGCTTTTCTTGACCTTCCCTTACATCTGTTTGTAGTTCATGGCTCCATGTCATTCCCTACTATAGAAGACATAGGATGATACCATCTCTGTTTTGCACATTTTCACAGCAGTAGATTCTGCAATTAGGCTGCATGCTTGTAAAGTGCAAGCTGGATTTTACACTTCTGTAATGTTCAGGATACTGCACAATGCAGTGTTCCTGCACAAATTTGATACATGTTCAGCTTTATTTATCAATAAAAGCAGGAAGTGGTAGCAAAGCTCCTGCACAATGCAGTTTTTTTCCCTCAATGCTGGACCTTTTGCTAACTTTTATGATATATAACAGTGTAGTCACATCTCTTTTCCTAAAATCAAACTGTGATATGTGTATATACATGCTTAGAGCTTCGCATTGAATACAGGTAAATCACTTTAATGCAGGAGATGGATTACTGTGCTGAAGCAATGAATGGACTCAAGTTCAGGTAAATCCTGATACTGATGTTACCTTTTATCTCCTTTTGTTTTTTGGTCTATTTATGTCAACACATGCACTCTTTGATGTCGTTCTTTTAAAAAATTATGTTTTCAACAAATATTTGAGATTACGTGCATCAGCATGAAGTATATAGTTTGAAATGGAGATGCTTGTTTCATTAGAATCAACAATTTACTGCATAAGCATCGGTATTTGGTTGATACAAAATATCAACATTGTGCAGCCAGCACATAGAGAATGTCTTTATCAGCAAAATATAAGTCTATATTATAGTTCAAGTATATTTAAGTTTTCACAATTTTCTATAATGCTGGACTAGGAAGCTTTATGGAGGGCTCCAGGATGTCTTTGTACCAGAAATGTATTTAGAAAATACTAGTCGCAGAGTCCTTGTCATGGAATGGGTGGAGGTTCACTCTCTAATTCTTAATTATTTGTACTCAAGTGATTCATTTTAAGAAGCCATGCTCATTCTTCTGGCTGTTGCTTTCACAGGGAAGCAAATTATCTGAGGTGAAAGATCTTTATCTTGTTGAGGTAGAAATCTGTAATGAAATTATATTATTTTTCTTCCTGTTGATTCCTTAGCTAATAATGCTATTTACTAACTAATGCACTACTACCTCTTGTGGGACACCCAACATCTTTTCTAAATTACAGGTGGGAGTATACTGCTCACTTTCTCAGCTTTTAGATTATGGATTTTATCACGCAGATCCTCATCCCGGAAATCTTCTGCGAACAGCTGATGGGAAGCTGGCCTATTTAGGTACGCTTCTCAATACCTTTAGGGATGTAAGAGATGTAACCATGAAACTTGTAGTGATATGATAAATTACTTAGATTTTAATCCTAAGTCCTGCATATTGTTTCATTTTCTAGATTTCGGAATGATGGGTGATTTCAAGCAAGAACTTCGAGATGGATTTATTCAAGCTTGTCTTCACCTGGTCAATCGTGATTTTGATTCTCTATCAAATGATTTTGTTACTCTTGGGTAAGGCAATGCTTTTTCTGGATTTATGTTATATATAAGTAGTTGAGCGATCTTGATGCTCTATCAACTGTTTTTGTTACTCTTGGTAAGCCAATGCTCTTTCTAGATTTATGTTATGTGAAAGTGGTTGCGTGATTTTAAGGGAATGCTTTTTTCTAGATTTATGTTATATGAAAGTAGTTGAGGTTGTAAAGATGGAAATGTAGGTCGAAGCAATCATATTAGAATGCATTTACCTTCTTGGAACTGATATTGCCATGTGTTCCCAAATATGAAAATGCCATGAGTAAGGCAACATAGAGTTTAATAGCAGCGGTTTTGGCCTTTTATTTTGTTTAAGTTTGATTAACTATTTAACATAAAATCTTAAGTTACAAAATAGTCCGAGCCTACGCATTTATCAGCGTGGGTGGCCGGGCTGGGCCAAGCTACATATGTGAATTAAGCTAATTATTAACACTAGTAGGATCCATACATAGAAACTCCTAGACTAATACCATATTATATTTAGTTTATGACTACTTTTCCTAAAAGGATATGCTTGGTACAGGTTAATATTTGGTTAGAATGTAAATTCAACTATATTTTAGGTATAACTATAACTATGATTTAGTTGGAATAATATTTTAACTAAATGTTACTGTATACCAAACATGTCTAAAGTTTAATCTATTAGGAAAGGGCCAATGCAGTTGTGTTCTTAACCTTTTTTTTTTGAATTATGCATTTTGTACTCCATCGAAGATGGCCTATCTTCTTCCTTCACCCGTGGTTTTTCCCCTATTCTAGAGTTTTTTCACATAAATGCTATTCGCTGTGCGATTTGGTATTTTCTCTGCCAAATTGCATGTACTCCTATCTAAATATGAAGAGAAAAAATACCTTAACTAAATTTTCAGGCATATTTTCCCAATAACATGATATTTCAGATGCATCTATATGTAAAGTTTAGTTAGCTAAATACTTCAAAGAGATGGCAGAAAAAAAATCTAAAGTGCAGTAACTTTATAAGATTCATTTAAAACATGCTACTCCAAGCAATCTGCACTAGCAAAATACAGTTGTAAAATTTATCTTTGCACAACTTGTTGAGAGTCTTCGTGATGCTACATTTATTTTTGCGGATCTAACATGGGTCTACATCTGTTACAGTCTTCTTCCTCCAACAGCACAGAAGGATGAAGTTTCCAAGGCATTGACAGGTTCTTCCTGTTCCGTTCTTTAACCTCAGTTCTTGAACGAATTGGATGTTAATCTGAACGACTGAATTTATTTTTGCAGGTGTTTTCCAAAACGCTGTGAACCGAGGAGTTCGAAATATAAGTTTTGGAGATTTGTCTGGAAATCTTGGACGAACTATGTACGTTGTTGTCTTACAGTTATTACTGTATCTGCAGATTCCACTGTTCAATCTAGTGTCTTTATTTTTTCTTTTCTGTTGCTTTTGGAGGTTAGTGCTACTTTTTCTTTGTACTTGCTTTAATAACAAAATATGTAATGTACCATAGGCTAACATGGAATATAATCACTATAGATCATAAAGAAACGTTGCTCTTGACTTCTTTGTTTTAGTACCCTGAATGAAGATGAGCTGATTCTTTTTTTGTTGTTGTTCAGGTACAAATTTAAGTTTCAAGTACCATCTTATTTTTCGCTTGTCATTCGAAGGTAAATACAAGAAGCCTAAATTCCAGGTCCAGGATTATGCAAGACTGTCTATTTTCCTTGTCAGGAGAGCGATAAAGTACCAAACAGGGCTGTGCTAATATTTTTTTCCCTTTTGGTTTTCTCAGTCTCGCTGTACTGGAGGGGATTGCAATCAGTTTTGATCCAAATTACAAAGTTTTGGGTAGTTCATATCCCTGGATTGCTAGAAAAGTTCTGACTGATAGCTCACCTCAGCTTCAATCTACTTTGCAGACTCTCCTTTACAAGGTTTAATATATCAACCCCTTTTTTGACAGGCATCTAAGTGGATTTTACATTGTGCTGAACTTGCATGTATAATGGAGACTGTAACATCGCTTGGATTCTGCCTAAAATCTTTGTCTAGAAAGCTGTTTTCCTGGTATTAGTAATGATCTTCATTTCCGTTTTCAGGAAGGTGTCTTCAGGATCGATCGACTAGAATCCCTGTTAACTGAGGTTGGTTTTTCAACTTAATTCATATGGACTTCATTATTTGCTCTGATATATATATCAAACTTCTTAATTATTGACAAAAGTCCACCTTATCACCACTCTACATGTCAAAAATGACTATTTTTAGATGTGTATGGTTCATGTTGATATGCTTGCTGAATGCATGGTCAGAGCATGTCCATTTCGATACCTATACTTTTCCCATTCGTCACAAGAAGAAAGCAATTACAGAACAAATAGCAGATTCCCGCCTTCTATCATCACCTTCTTTTTCAGGAAAGATAATACCTTCATGAGTTCCATGAGGGGGAGTAAAGGAAACAGGAGAGGAGAGAAAATGAGAAGAAATAATAAAAGAGGAGTCCATAAAAGAATATTTTTGCTAATAGTTTATCTGCCGTTTGAGAAGTTTATATATGGAGTTCATTTCTAATGCTAGCAATATTACATTATAGTTTTCAAAATTTCATTTCCATTAGACGGTTAAGTTGATTAAACCTACATATGGAGGTAATTTCTTTCTTGACGTCTTTACTATATGTCCATTAACTAATTCTTGGATAGATTTGGCATTTGCAACTGTATGATACATTGTTTAGGTAATCATTTTAGACCAAGATCAGTATTCTAATGTTAGTACATTCTCTATGGGACTTATGTTTCTGTAAAAAACTTTCAACAGTCACTTCGCGCCAGGACTGGGCAATCTCAGCTTAAGAAAGAAGCAGGGGAGACCGATTCAAACAAAGCAATAAAGCAAGTACTGTCATTCACGTTGACTGAAAAGGTTATAGAATGTTGTATCCACGTGTAATCTTATTGAACTGCATTGACCTTTTCAACAGAGCAATAATGGTGATGAGCATCTTATTCGTTCTGCAGGGTGCATTTGTCAGGGAAATACTACTGCAAGAATTTGCTAAGGTGCACATTTTATAATTATTCTTTATAAAGGTAACTTACAGTTGATTATGTCAATATGCCCTCCCAAGTCCAATTTATGGTTCTTCCTAACCGTGGACCGTTATCAGTAATGAAACCCAGAAGGTTTATGCGACAAATTAATTCTAAACATTTTGCATAAAAGTTGGCGCAAAGCAGAACACCTGCAAAGGTGTAATAACTTTTCCAGCTGATACTTCTGGAGGATTTGTCAGCATTATCACTAGGAGCTAAAAGAATAGTCTGCAGTTACTCAAAATAGGAGTTACAAAAAAATTATCTAATCATAGCAGGGTTTTTGTGTAGGGACTAGATGCACTCGGCGTAGCAACGCTGGACTCCATGGCGTCTTCTTCTGCTGCTAGTTTGCCGTTTCCGATTTCGTATTCGTCATCCTTAGTGGCTGATGAAGATATTGTCAACTTGAGAAATCTAAATCGCCTTCTCCTGCTTCTATCCAGGCTCCAGAAGATGGAAAGTCCAAATTCAGTAAGACTAAAATATTATTATAGCATCACTCTCTTAATCTCTTTTCTAAAACTCATGTAGGTGACTGGTTACCGGGCATTACTGATCTGCAAGTTTCCTTTACAATTATGATCAAGTCAGCAAATAGTAATGCATGTTTAGTTGGAAATAATTGGTTAGTTAAGAGTATTCCAACTTGCTGGAGATTTTTATTTTCGTTCTTTTCGATCACCAAGAATCTACAAAAAGGTTTTTAAACATCTACAAAATGCTAGCCTCCTGCATTCAACTTAAAGGCTAGCTAATAACAAACGGTATATCGCATAGTTCTAAGCCTAAGATGAAAAGGGGTTTCTTTATAAAGAGTCAGCCATCCAGTCATAAGCCTGCCCTAGTGGATGCTTCATGTTGACATCAAATTCTTTGTACAGGAAATAGAAGATTCAAATCATGAAGGGAACAAAGATATTGCCGTGGAGGAGGTATCTCTTATTCTATACCAAATGGCATCTGTGCAGGATATATTACCAGTTCTTTCTGTCATTCCTGAGGTAAGAAGGGGCAAACTTTATTTGGTCCGCAAAACCATGCTATCGCATGTTTTCATGGGCAAGCGTTACAAGCGCCTCGACTGTACATGACATGAGATCTTTACTTATCCTCCTCTCAATTCTGTCATTGTAGCTTCCACCGGAGTCCCAGCAACAACTGATTCGGCTACCAGCAGATTTAGCTGGGCGGCTGCTGTCTCGCGTGGTTGCAAGATCCATCAGGCGGATTTTTGTGTGAGGATTAAACACTTCAATGCAGACATTCCTTTTCTTCCTGAGGTCTTCATATGCCTGCAAATGGAAATGCCCTCAGAGTAAAAAGATCATCGGATAGTGGGGACTCTCCGTATCTCCAAGAGCAAGTATCAACGTATCAATGTATTCTTTTCTTTGGGGATCCTGGCAACTGCAGATTGGAGGTCTTAATTTGCTGTCCTTAAAGAAAATGCTAGTTAATAGATGATTAGTTCACAATTTTATGTAATCCCGAGCAAACTAAAACCTACATGTACATAAATCCAGTGAGCCAAGTGGCATACCATCTTCTAATACAAATAAAACGTATATAGAGATGAATAAATCTTGCAGTGAGCTTGAACTATTATTCTATTTTTGTCAATATTTATGTTATCAGTGTAAAATTTATCAAAATTAGATGAAACACGTAAGAAACATACTATAAGCATTCTCTTGGGATTGTTCTTGAGATCTTTAAATCCCGTAAGCATTCGCAGGTATTCCTTATTCACTTGAAGAAGGAAAAAAGTCCTAAAATTGGCAGGGGTCTATGTGTGATTTGTAGGTTAAATATTCTGAGTCGGTGATCGTCAAGTTAATTTTAAAGAGCAGAGGGGTGTATGTGTATATGTATAAATATATATAACACCAATCGTGGAGGAAGTGCCGCCGCTGTCCTAAAACCCTTCTCCCTTCCCTTTCGAGCGTCTTCGGCGATCCCGGTCTCCGTTGCGCTCTCTTGGTTCCTTCTCGCCGTTTCTTATTTGTCTCTTTGGAAAAAAAAAATTTACCGTAAAGGTTTCTGGAGCAGAAGAAGATGGGAGAAGTCCTGCTCGGCTTGCCGGGACCGTGGGCGGAGGATTACCGCGAGAAGGCCGATCATTACACCACGAAAATTGGAGGATTGCCTGTGCGTAAGCTCCCGAATTTGATTAAATTTAGAGTTTTTCCGCGAAAATATTCATGTTCGATCTTTTGTTAGCTTTTTTTTTTCATTTATCCTTTTAATTTGGTTATTGGTTTTTTTCTCTCTTTTGTTTAAATTTTTTTATGGTTATATAGCGGAAAATTGGTTGTTTGCTTATGCAGGATTGGCCAATTTCGGAAGTGGATGTTGGCTCTGAGCTTCTTCATTGTCGTGTATGTGGAGGGAGGCTTTGTCTCGTCTCGCAGGTAGTAATTCTTTGTTCTTAGGATTCTTATATTATGAAAGGCTTTTTTTGGTTTGTCAAAATCAATAGAATTTTGCTTTTTGATTATTTTTGATAAATCTTTTGCCTTTTGACTATTAATATCAGGTTTATGCTCCAGTTGAGACGCCAAAACTAAACTTAGAAGAGCGTGTAATATATGTTCTTGGTTGTCCAACCCCAGCTTGTGGTGTTAACCCTCAAAGGTCTGTTTAACGTGGTTAATCCTCTATTGGTTTTTGTTGATTATTAGTTGTCTCTGCTAACTTAATCTAATTTTCTTATGATTTTACAGTTGGCGAGCTCTTCGAATTCAGAAATTCAGTGAGGAAGCAAAAATGGACATTACTTCCATGAATTCTGTGCCTTCTGGAGAAGAATCTGTTCCTGTTCCAAAACTTGGAAACTGGCTAGAGAATGCCTTGTTGGTGGATGAGACTGGAAAATTCAATGATGGGAGTGATAGTGACTCAGACATGGAGGATTTAGCTCAAGCTCTTTCAGAAGCTTTTGCTTTAGCTTCCAGTTCAAAGACACAGAATGGTTCCAAGAAAAAGGATCCTTCTGCTAGAGGTGCAGCAGTAAACACAAGAGTGGCAGACACCGATGTGCCAGGTACCTCTTCCTTGCTTCACATTTGATCGGAATTAGCTGAATAAAAGATAACGTTAATGCTCTATTCATCACATGCCCACAAAGTGAACTCACGGAACTAGTTAGCATTTTGAAGCTATACGCATTTGGAGTGATGAACATAGTGATACTTGGTGGTTTCGTTGATTTGTATTTTTCTTCTTCTTTGTAGTTCTGCCGTGTTTTTATATTTATTCCCAGAAGGTCCAACCTTCCCGTGATCTGGATACTGTCTGTTCTGGTTACTCGTCACTTTCTCTCAAAGAAATCAATTCTACTGCTTCTGATGCTGAAGAGGAAGAAAAATGGGAAGGAGAAACCTATGAGTATGACAGAGCCTTGGGCGCTGACAGAACTTATTTGAAGTTCAAGAAACAAATGGATGCATATCCAGAGCAATGCATTAGGTACCTAAATTCATCCTTTGTGTTTTCGCTGAACCTTTGACTTAAACTGTTAAACTCAATCTTGAAACAAAATAATTATCGGTTAAATTTGATAAATGTGATTTTTAGGAGGACATTGTATTCAATGTGCTGAAATTTGTGTAGTTTGTCTTGCTGCTGCATTAAAAGGGTTGTGACAGTATATGTAGAATGAGTTTTATAAGGTTTTACATGGTTGTTAGCGACTTTCGCCAGATTTGTGTAGTTTGTCGCTTGTTTGGGGAAGGATGGGGAAGGGAGGAAAAAGTAAAATTTCCAATTTAGGGAACTAGAAAACAAACATATTTATTTGTGTATAACATAAGCACATCTTAATAGTTATACAGGAATTTCATCATAAATTTGTTGTCTGGTGTTTTTGCATGTCGTATAATTCTATTAGATTTTCTGGACAGTTGCTTACAGTGATTTTACCATACGTTTGTGGCCTTTTTCTAGGTACTCTTATGGAGGCAACCCTCTTTTAGCAACAACTAGATCGTCAAAACCTGACAGCTGCAAGAATTGCGGTTCATCACGCACATATGAGATGCAGTTGATGTCTCCCTTACTTTATTTTCTTTATCAAGCTGCTGATGGTTCATCAGCCTGTTCAGCAGATGCATGGAATTGGGCAACTCTAATCGTATATACTTGTTCCGAGGTAACCACTTCAAACGTTTTCTTGAAAATATTAGACAGCAAAAAATTCAGATATTTACTTCTTGTGATGTTATGAGGTTCACCTCTTATATGCTGATATATCTTGGATCACCCATGTTCATTTAGATCACCTTGTTGGGCCATCTAGGCCCATCAGATGATCACTAAACTTCAAGGATTCATGCTTGTTATAAATTGTCAGATCTATTGTTTTCTGCGGACGGTCATTCTAAATTATAGTGTAGTACTCTGCCAAGAGATGTCACGACCCACGACTAATGTACTGCTCCATCATTTTTCAACTTGTCACAGAGCTGTTGTCTATCAAAAAGGAAACTCGGCAGCTGCGGCTGGGAAGTTGCTGAAGAGGCCATCATCATCCAGGATGATTGAATCATGTAAGCAAGTTTACTTCTTTTTCAAACTCCAGCAGGTAGTTTATGCAGGATTCCCAAAAATTCTAGCAATCTAGGTTTTTTTTTTTTTACTTAAATGCTTCATTCGGGAGCTTGTATATTTGTATTAGGACAACCATAATGAAGCAAGACAGTGAAGTTATTGTTTGAGGTTGATGTGCCTCCATGCTTTCATCTTTCTTCTTCTTCTTCTTCGTGATTTAACCACCATATTCTGTGGGAATAATATCAGATAACAACTATCATCCAGTCTTTTTCTCGATTTATGACCCATATCACTTTGATGTAAAAGATCACTTGGAGATGCTTACATATCGTCTGGGATGCAAGTTGATGATATCTTTCCTTCCATTTCCTGGAATCATTGGGCACATGTAATTAGCATTGACAGCCAAGAACAGCAATCCAAAAAGGAGCCGCTACAACTTCCAGTTGAGTTAGACCCAGTCACTATCAGTCCCACTGCTGTAAGAGTTCTTGAAAACATGCCAAAATCATTGACAAAGCCTATGCCCATGCATTTCTGGAAAACATCTAGAATATTGGATGCTGTAATGCTTAAGTTACAACTTCTGAGAAAAATACAGATATCCTTGTACCGGCCGCAGCTGGCTTGCTCATAAACATACATCAAAAATGTCTAATTTTAGGCTATTATTGTCCTTGCTGCTGCTTTTGAGCAGCCACTGTTCTCCAAGTGGAAGACAAAGTGCATTGAAGAATCTGATTCTTTAAAATTCCATCCAAATGTCCAAATGTCCATATGCCGATAGGAATCTATTCATATGAACTCAAGAGATTTTGGCTTCTAAGCTCCTTCCTCCTCTTGTCCGTAGAGCTGATGATCTTTTCCTTTTTTCCTTTTTCAGGAACACCACAAATACGGTGAGTTGCCATGTCATTATGTAGCATGACTTGTCTTACATAGTTATCACAGATGTGCATACTAATTGATATTTATATTATGGTGACAGGTCACATCTGCCTGTTTAATGTGATTTGTTATCCCTCTAGAGCATCTAGAAGCAGCACTCATCATCATCAGAGTAATGCTCTCTCTCTCTCCTCTCTTTCTATGGCTCAACAGCGAACACCAAACATGATGACCAATTAAGCATCAGTCTCCTGCTCAAATTAATCATCTCTCTCTTTCTCCCTTGCAGATTAAGCAATCAGGGATGCTGGGAATCTTGGAAGTCTGCAGCACACACCGTGAGTGCCCAATTAATTTTTTATTTCATCAAAGAGACCACGAGCAATTAATAACAATGCGCGCATTCCAATAGAGTTCTCTCTCTTTTCACTTCAACTTGCAGAAGAATCCCATTAGTTTAAATATCAAGAGTTTCGAAGCAGCCAGCACTTAATTAAAAGTTTTTGCTCAAATAATGCAGGAAACGGAGCAGCTTCTGCAGCCCTACCTGGTTCGAGTGGAAGACCCCTTTCACCACCATATCATCACGGTCGGCTTCCAACTCAGACGGTAAATGTTAAAAAAAAAAACACTCGGTGAACTGCTCGTCATTACCTCCCACGTTGAAGGAAAACCTCCCTCAACTATAACCGTAGTGGTGCATCCAATCACCGTATCAGGAGGGTATCAGATGGCCGAGCGGGTAAGATTTGGAGTGGGCGGGTGGGGGGGGGGGGGAGGGGGACAAAAATAACGTCCGAGCTGGCTCGAGCCGAGCCGAGCCGCGCCGCGCCGCGAGCAGAGCCGGGAGAAGGATATTTATTTTATTAAGGGTCGTGATCGCTCTAAAGCCGCAAAATTGACACACCTGTCCTTTTTGATGCGCAACATCCCGACCTTGATTAAAAAAAAACAATATGGTGCCGTATTCATTCGTTTCACTCGACGCACGGCAGGTGTGGGGTGATCCTTCAAACTCCCCTCCCAATAAAAACCTTATCTTTTTTTTGGTCATGCCTCCCTCCTTACTATTATTATCATTATCATTGCATGCGTTTGGGAGAGTCCAAACTTTAGGCATTGGACGGTGGGAGATATTTCACTGCTCACACTCACAAAAAAGGCTTGCTAAGTTGTGGTGTTGGATGGAGGAGTCTTCCATCGTTAAATTGATCCAGAAGGCGACGAAGACAGCAACAACTCCGCATCATAAAACAAGCAGGGGCATGCGTGTAAATTCCAATGCACCCTGCCTGTTACACAAATCATACGCGGACCAAGTCATTGTCGCACAAAAGTTTTAAGTTTTTCCTAAATTTGGACGTTTCGTTCCACCCTACAATTATTGCCATCCACAGGTGGGGATGGAGTAACTTGTACAATCCCAACACAATGACCTACTCACAGAGTATCGAGCCACAGTAGATGTGCTTGCTACTTGATGTATGTTATATTATTTTAGATTAATTCATATATAGAGTCATAAAAAAAAATCATTTATTAAGATAATTTAAAATTGATAGAGCAGTGAGATAAATATTTATTTTATATTAAAATGTTAAATAAATTAAGATGTGGTGGTGGTGGATGAAGGGATGCGACGAAAAACCAAAGCAAAATTTTCAGTAGAGGAAAGGAAAAATAAATAAATAAAGAAAATTGAAAATAAGGCGACGAAACGTCGACGTCGAGCTCTTTTTTTTTTTTTTTTTGGCGGCCCCCACCGCGCCCGAGCCGCCGCTCCCGGCTAACGGCGCGTCGCATCTCGCCCACCACACGAAGCTGACGCCGTCTCCCTGCCCGCCCCGCCGCCGTCAGCTCGAACCCTAAATATTAACCACACCCTCTTCGCCTCGCGCATCGCCAAAATTCCCCCCCTCTTCTTCCTCCTCTCGTCCCCAAGCTCCCTGCTTTCCGCTCTCGCTCGATCCCCGCTCCTTTGCCCCTCTCTCAGCGCCCCGCTGAGGGCTTCCCTGGCTTCGTCTTCCGCCTCGACACCTAACCGACCGCGTAGGTAATCACCTCACTTTGCACTTTTTCCACCCCTCTACTTCTGATGAGTATTGGACTTTCGGCTCTTCTCAGTTTTTTATTTTTATTTTTTTACTCTTTGGTTGATTGATGGGGGTACGAAGCTGGTCGCTCTGCGGTCGGTCTGTGCTCTAGGTGGTGTTTTCAAGGCGTATTTTTTTCTTTTTCCATGGTCATGAAGTTGAACCCGGATCTGCTTTTGGTTGTTCGTAGATCTCGTTTTCTGTGCTCTGGGATACTGAGCTGAGGATTTTACTTTTTTCATTTGTAAGATTAGATGGTTCCATCATCAATTTCCTCATTTTTACTAGTGTATTTTTGGTTGGAACCGGCTCCTAGTCTGCTCGCAGTTTCTCGGGTTCAAGCAAGTCCAAGCTTCTCAGTTCGAACCAATCGAGAGGTGGGTTTGAGAATGAGTAGATCTTGAGTGACATGCTCTGTAGTCTTATCGTTTTGTGGCTCTGCGAACGTTTCCCGATTCTATTTATCGAATATGTTTTCTGTAATTCGAAATTCACGTTCTTGAGCTTTTTGAGTCGGTGGTGTTTATCTGGTCTCGTGACGTGAATTGTATTGGAGAACTTTTGATGTATATGTAGAAAAAATAAAATTGAGATTTTGGCTATATTTTACTTGTGAGTCCGACGTCTACTGTTTGTTTGGTCATATATTTTGGAAATTATCAAGGTAAATTCTTGTCTGTTACCTCTTGTCTTGGTTGCTATACTTTTTTGGTAATCTGCTCCTGCTATTACTAGCTTCTGATCAAATAGAATCTCGACTTTGAAATATGATCTTTAGATGTAGCATTTGTGCTCCTTGTGGATACTACATGTCTCATGGTGCAATTTTCACTAAAATTTATACGTTTATGTAGTTTTGCTCCAGTGTCTTTACCACGCGACTTGTTTACTTGTTCTTATGGAACGATAGTGATCTTTTTGTTCATTTTCGACTACGATTTGGTTCAATTTTGATGTACAGCTCATAAAGCTTACGTTGTGAGATACATCGGGCTCTTTATTAGCTATTACTGAAAAAGGATTAGCAACCTTTATTTCATGAGAATTATCTCCTTTTGATATAAACGATATAAACATTCTTTTCCTTTTTGTTCCATCATATGTAAAATGAATCTTTTGTTGGGTAGCCCAGTTTATTTATGGCATAAGGAATTGGCTTTTGGAGTTTTTGTGAAGTTGTCTTCTTTCTGTTTTCTGCTGCAATTAGTAATATTCTTGTAATAAATGATGTGTAATTGGTGCTGCCTGAAATTTTGAAAGTCTTGGTGTGTGAATGAATTTGGAAGTCCAGAAGCAGAAATTACCCTGTTCTTTTCTACTGATCACTAGGCGTTCTATTTGGTTTTTCTTCCGTCAGCTGAAACTGTTTATGTCGTTACGTTTAGATATTTAACACTGGTTCTGTATCCTTATTCTTGACTTATTTTGTCCTTTGAAAAGAGAAAAAATATTTTGTCCTTTAACAATATAAGGAATGGGTCTTTTTTTTTCCTGTTTGCTAACTTATTTTTGGCATTACTGAAATTTTCACGAGCAGAAAAACAATTTAATTTAAGTAACATTACACTTGTTATTTTATTTTATTTTATCGGGTGCTTGTTCTAATTATTGCATTACACTGTGAAAATGTGCAAGTTATTGTACATGTGCTTTTTTACATATTAATCTATAATAAAAGATCAAAAGTATTAGTGAAGCAGCTGCTCTTTTTTTTGGGTTCAGTTGACCTTGCATGCCTCATTTAATTCTTCAGTTAGTTCTAATTGCTCAATTTCCTTTGTTTCAAGGTAAATAAAGTTCAACGGCATCAAGATCTATGGTGGACAGGTTGTTGGAGTTCCTTTTTCCTCAGTTTCATTGGTGCTCCACCTAGGATTCTATTGAAAGATTGTCGTCAGGTCCGCAACTTCAGTGGCTATAGATTCCACAATTAGCTCATGGATCGGGCTGATACTTCTGGCTTCGTGAGCGGTGGATGCCAGGAATTAAGATTTCATGCTTATTTCCATTTCAACTACATAGAATCTTATTCAATATGAAAATTTTAAGGCTGCTTAAATAAGAGTGGACTGATATTCTCTGCCAGCAAGCTCATTCCATTTGTTGTAAATCATCAAAGTTGGATAGAATGGATCAAGACATAGTTGGTACTTCAGCTACACATACTGGTCAGGTGACTAAGATCTCAGGCAAGGCCAACAATGTGAGTGACACAGCATTGCGCCTTGACTGCCTGGGTTATGAATTGAGTGGATCTGGGAGGTCATTGAATTTGCAGAACACGTGTGAGCTCCCTACCCATGATGACGGTTGCAGGCTGGTTCTTGGACTTGGTCCAACTCCAAATTTTTATTCTACTGGTCATAATACAAGCAGGTTCACCAAAGCTAAAGAAACTGCCACTTCATCTAGTCAGAGATTTTCGGGAAGTGATTTTGGGATGTTAGAACTTGGACTTTCAAGGGGCAATTCAGATGCAATTTGTTCTGTAAACATACAAAATAATAATCCGACTGGCTCACCACCAACTGGGAAAACTTTGCCTGTTCCCCTTGTGGATGAAGGTTCCACTTCAGCCAAGAGGAAATCAGGAGGTTATATGCCAACTCTTCTTTTTGCTCCAAGATTAGGGAGTGCAGCCCCAACTGAAATCCAGGGTCTGGTAGAAATTGCAGGTGATACAAGTAATCAGCATCATCAAGATGTTCTAAATCAACAGCTACAATTCAGTTCGGACACCTCTGCTGCAACAGATGATTCAATGGATGATAAAGGTGATCCATCCATGGTTGATGGTCAATCTGAACAGAGGACTCATCACCACCACCCGAAGAAATGCAGATTTAACGGTTGTTCAAAAGGTGCAAGGGGGGCATCCGGGCTCTGCATTGCTCATGGAGGCGGGCAGAGGTGCCAGAAGCCTGGGTGCAACAAAGGTGCTGAGAGCCGAACAGCATACTGCAAGGCCCATGGAGGGGGGAGACGCTGTCAGCAGCTCGGCTGCACCAAGAGCGCAGAGGGAAAGACAGATTTCTGCATTGCTCACGGTGGAGGCCGTCGGTGTGGTCAATTTGGGTGCACCAAAGCAGCACGTGGCAAATCAGGGCTGTGTATCAAGCATGGTGGTGGGAAAAGGTGCGCAGTGGAAGGTTGCACAAGAAGTGCCGAGGGACAGGCAGGGCGCTGCATCTCTCACGGTGGGGGCAGACGGTGCCAATTCAATGGATGCAACAAGGGTGCACAGGGGAGCACCATGTACTGTAAGGCCCATGGCGGGGGCAAACGCTGCATTTTTGAAGGATGCACTAAAGGGGCCGAAGGAAGTACTCCATTGTGTAAAGGACATGGCGGAGGCAAGCGGTGCCTGTTTGAAGGAGGTGGGGTTTGTCCGAAGAGTGTTCATGGCGGCACTAATTTTTGTGTAGCTCATGGAGGAGGGAAGCGTTGTTCTGTGCCAGGATGTACAAAAAGTGCTCGCGGTCGAACTGATTGCTGCGTGAAGCATGGTGGTGGCAAACGGTGCAAGTTTGAGGGGTGTGGAAAGAGTGCTCAGGGAAGCACAGACTTCTGCAAGGCTCATGGTGGAGGGAAGCGCTGTTCATGGGTGATGGGTTGTGAGAAGTTTGCAAGAGGGAAGAGCGGCCTCTGTGCAGCCCATGGGAGCTTGGTTGTTTCCCGTAAGCAGGAGTCTAAGCTGGATGGGAGCATGATAGGTCCAGATCTTTTCCGAGGGATTGTCTCAACATCTTCAACACTGGGCGGCAGCAAGGATAATGAGATTTCTTCATCAGGAGTGAGCTCCTTATCCGACTGCACCGAGTCTTTGGATAGCATGGGAACAAAGCAGCATCTCATCCCTCCTCAGGTGCTGGTTCCCCAATCTATGAAGTCTTCTTCTTCTACAATCGGTTTCACTGGTGAATGCCAAGAGGGAGATGAGAGCAACATTAACAACTTTGGGTACGTGATACCTGAGGGCAGAGTGCACGGTGGTGGCTTGATGTCGTTGCTTGGTGGGAGCCTGAAGAGTGGTGCCAATGCTGGAAAGGTTTGAGCTCTGTTATGATCGGTGCGTCGTCTAAAACTCAGTTGCCTTAATGGGAGCAAGGATGTTGATTGGAACAAGTTGTCTATATTGTTTAGTAGTTACATAAATCTGTCCCCAGACTCTAGTATCTTTGTCCAGTCTGGCTGTACTTGTTCCACAGTGTTAAAAAAATCTAGTGGAACAACTGAGGTCCGGGTCTAGCTGTAGAGAGAACCATTGAAAGATTCAATTCCTCTGAACTTTCAGGCACCAGTTCTCTTCAATAATTGTTGTGCAAGTGGTTTTAATAAGTCTAGTGCATTGTATATGGGTTCTCAATTAAGTGTCAGTAGAAAACTTTATGATTAGTTGTTAAGCGAGAAAAGGGCATTCACCTTAGCAATTTGTTCATCTGATGATGCCTTTTGGAGATTGCTTCAGTCATGTTATCCCTGCATTGCAGCAAAACTAGCAGCACGGCGTACCACGTCATGTACTTATAAGTACGGGAGAAAGAAATAATGGCTTAAAAATATTTTTGTAGGATGGATTTTGGGTGCGTTTCTGGTCAGGTCGTCTCTGAGGTGGTTCTTCCTCCCTTCTCAATAGAAGGGGCGGCGAACCCGAGGAGAAAAGTCTCTGCCTTTCCCTTCCCCAGCAAGCCTGGTGGAAGGTTGACTCACCAAGTTTTGATTTTTTTTTTTTGTTGCCTCTCCGCGGTTTTGCCTCCATCAAGCCATGGCGATTGATGCATCCGGAGCGGGTGGTGCCCTAAAGGTTCCATCTTTTTCGCCTTCCGGTTGTCGCCAAACGAGTGTGCCCAACTGAGACTGCGTTGGTTGAGTGAAACACCTAGTTTGTTCTCTGATTTGGCCGATATTTGTAAACAGAGTGGTGGATGAATCCCCTACGATATTGTGAGTTGATTGATTCAGGTATTGAAGCGACAGGCATCTCGAGTTCCTCCGGAGAGGGGTCTTTCTGCTCTGGGTTTCTCCTTCCTGTTAAAGATGGTCGTTTGGAAAGGCACCGTCTGCCCCATTGCCCCCATCGTAGTCTATTGTCTTTACGCAGGAATGTGCCAGCTGTTTCCGCCCCTGGAGCAGTAACGGATGCACACGAGGAAAGAGGAGGAGCAAAGGAACTTGCCTTTGCTCCCTGTGATTAAGGGTGTTTTGCTGCAAAAGCTGGTTCAGGCCACTGTTGCAGGGTTGATGTTCTTGGTGAGTTGGTGAGTGGTTCACTTTCTTCGACTAACGATGACTGCCATTAACTATTAATGGAGGACACTCTCTATTAGCACTAAGAAATATAACTGGCATTTTGTTTAGGTGAATTGATGGCATTAAAAGTATGTTAAAACTTGCATTTATTAATAGAGGCATTTAATTAGGTGAAACTGTCCTGTGTCGACTTTGAGCCTTTTGTGTTTGCAGCTATTTATTAGTAGTGGCATTTAATTAGATGAAACTGTCCTGTGTTGACTTTGAGCCTTTTGTGTTTGCAGCTATTTATTAATAGAGGCATTTAATGGAGGACTTCTTGATTCACCATGCTACTATTACTTTAGGTTTGCATACACAACTAGATTGATTTCAGTAAAAGGTGCTTTAGATGCACACTTCCAGGTTGATGCCTGGTATAAGGGGTTTCCCATGTACTAGGACAAATAACAGAAGCATCAAACTTTTGTAGTTTTGTATGTATGCTCGTATTGCAGGTTACTGCCAAGCCAAGTTCAGTAGGGAGCTTAACTCAACTCCCCATACTTGTCCAGCTGATCCAAATCTTGGTGGCAATGTTCATAATGGATACATGGCAGTACTTCATTCACCGACACATGCATCAGAACAAGTTCCTCTACCTCCCTGTCCATTCGCAGCATCACAGGCTGGTCGTTCCCTACGCGATAGGCGCCCTTTACAACCACCCTTTGGAGGGCCTTCTCCTTGATACCTGCGGTGGGGTTATCTCATTCCTAGTATCGGGGATGACGGCAAGAGCATCCATCTTCTTCTTTTGCTTTGCGGTCATCAAAACCGTCGATGATCACTGTGATCTTTGGCTGCCGGGGAACATCTTCCACATTGTCTTCCAGAGCAACACTGCCTACCACGACATCCACCATCAGCTCCAGGGCACCAAGTGCAATTACTGGCAGCCGTTCTTCTCAATATGGGATAGGTTGATGGGCACCTACATGCCGTTCAGCCTGGTGGAGCGACGAAAAGGTGGGTTTGAGGCAAGGATTTTGAAACATTAGATGACATGCCCAGAAGGTAGAGCATGCTCGAGGCAGGTATGTGTCTGCATAACAACAATAGTAAACATAGCAACAACGATGCTCTTGAATTCGCTGGGAAAACTAGATGATGCTTGGCATTTTCTACCTGCTTGCTGTTTGTTTCTCATTGTTTTGGCTTGTTTCTTGGTGATGCTCATTTTGCCAAGTTACAATCTCAGTGACGGGAGATATGACCCTCGCACTCGAGTCCATAAGAGCAAAAAGTAAAGATGAAAAAGACAGGAACTGCAAATCCTTCGGAGGAAGTGTTGCTTTATCCCCCAACCACTTTGCTCACTGTATGTATGCTGTGCAAGAATATGATGGGAGATGGATTGATGAAGAGACATGGTAGATCAGTGCAGTTTTAAGGTGTGAAGGTGGGATTAATTGATCTCCTATCAATCTCTTGCTATCATATATCTGTCTCTACTAAATTCTCTTGTTACTGCATATTAAGTACTCTCACATCATATATCTTGAACAAGGACCACAAGGTTGTACTGAAAACCTAATTTTCTTGGTCTGAGGATCAACTAGGGTTCTACTTCAGAAGCTGAAAGACTTGTGAGCATGTGTTGCGGAACATCAGACAAATGTGGAAGGAGTGAGTGGACATGATCAAAAATCTGGATGTTCAGCTGGCAATAGACATGAACGTATATGCAAAGTGCTGGGAGATTGATGGATTACGGAGTGTCAAGCGTACTGTGAGTCATACAACAACCTTCATTCCAGTGCTTCAGTTATCTCAAATCATTGAGGTGACTGCTAGGTTTGACTTTTTTTTTTCCTTTGCCGATTCCACGCAACCATGTTTTTGTGGTATTGATCCACAAAATAAACAAAGACATACAAATCAGCATAAATAACACATGGCCCTTTTGTAGCTTACGTAGAACGAAAAATTAAACTAGTGATGAAAACTATGTTGCTCTTGCCATGGCCAGAAGGCTGATTGATCATCTGTGCTGGAGAACATGTTATTGCAGAAGCACTTCCCTTCCTGGTTGCTGCTCTCAACCTTGCCGGGAGTTGCTGTTCCACCCGGCCTGGAGGAGCTCATGCGAACTTGAGGAACACCTCGGGGCAGTAAGATGGGAAGAAGATGATGCCCTGGTGGCGGGGGTTTGGTGGTGGTGCTCTTGGTACGCCCAAATTGGCGTCAGAACATCTGCCGTCACTCCTAATGCTGCATGAGCCCTCGGTCTCCTTGTTGAGGTTGACGGGCTCGGATGCCTCTTTGCCCTGAAGAGCCAAAACCTGCAAACGTCGAAGGTTTTAACCGACGGATTATTATCCCGTCGATCGAATCGAAAGGTGAATTAATTAACTGACCTCACAAAAGAGCTTCTTGTTCTGCGCGTGCAGGGCCTCGTTCTCGGCTCTCATGGCGTGGAGCGTGCTCCTGAGCTCCTCGTAGTCCTTCTCCAGGCGCTTGGTCTTCCACCTCGCCCGGCGGTTCTGGAACCAGACGGCGACCTGCCGCGGCGGCAGGCCGAGCGCCCGAGCCAGCTCGGTCTTCCGCTCCGGCTCCAGCTTGCTCCCGGTCGTCTCGAAGCTCCGCTCCAGCGCCCTCGCCTGCTCGGAGCTCAGCATTCTCTTCTTATTCCTCCTCTTCCCTGCCACGGCCGCCACCTCCGCCGCCGCGTCCTCGTCGGAGAGGCCGTCCTCCTCCGCGTTGAACTCCAACGTCAACTCCCAGGGGTCGAAGGGCGGCAGCCGCAGCGCGCTCATCGGATCGATTCCGAAGCGAAAGGTGAAGGAGGAGCAGGAAGAAGAGATCGGAGCGCTTGAAGGTAAAAAAAAAAATGAAGAAGAAGAAGAAGAAACGAGAATGGCGTGAAGCGCCGACGACGGGCAAATCAATCATGCACGGAAATTGGAAGGACACTCGTTCAATCATTCATTCACGATATCGATGGATCGATGGATTGCAACACAACACAACACAACCACCGCCCGTCGTGCATGTGATGTGAATTATCCGTAGATTTCGATCTTAATTATTCATGTACGAGAAAAGAAAAAGAAAGAGCACTTCTGCTTTAATTCCCAGTCCGAGAATAAAACAATTAAAACCAAATCAGGCGGCGGCAGTGCGATGGAGGAATCAAAAGGAGATCGCCTTCTTATACTTCAAAAAATTAAAACATGCACGCATCCCCCTTCAATCATCAACATTCTTTTCCCATCACGTGCTCATCGTCCTTTTTCTTTAATATATATATATATATATATACGTAGATGGACATTGCGTGTTGGATGTCGTCCTAAATCACATCTCGGATCGACGCGTGATTGAGCTCAGAAAAGTCTCCCCTTCTTTTCCCCTCTTTTTAACTAAAAGAAGAAGAAGAAGAAGAAGAAGTCGTCTTCATGGAAGGTGGTCTTTTTAGGAATGAGCTGAGAAGGTCCCCTTTTTCTAATTTATAAATATCAAAAATATATTATTTTATATTTTAAAATTATTAAGACTACATTTTATTATCTAATTAAATTTCAATATCTCTCCAATATTAAAATATGAGGAAAAATATTTTTTTTCTAATTTTAAAATTATATATATGTATATGATCTCAACTATGAAAAAGATAATGTCAACCAAGCATGTTTGATTTATTTCCAGTTCAAGGCTGCATTCGATCAGCATCAAAAATTAGTTGTGAAGGTTGTTAGATAAAAAAACAAAGAGTAATCAAAGCTGAGTCCGTGACAAAAGTTGATATATGGTTAATTATCCGTCATATTTAATGAGACAAAAAGCATGAAAAATAATACACCTCTACTAACGTAGTCCGATCTTGTAATTTAGATGGCGGATCACATCAACTAATTCGGAAACAGGTAAACGTGCAGGGAATGAACGGATGTGATGACAACTAGACGAGGGACCCTCCCCCCCCTCTTTTGGACCACCCCTTAACTTGCCTATCTATTTATTATCTTTAGTTATTTTACTGCCTATTAAATTAGTTACGAGCAGCATAAGCTCTTTAATGCGACCGTATAATTATCCATAAAATTCTAAAATTTTCTTTATAAATATTTTTATTGTTTTTTTTTTCAAAAAAAATAATAATATCAAATTTTAGGAAATATATTTTTATTTTTCTATACAGAGGCTGAAACAATTATATTAACTTGGTATTTAATTACATATGCTCTGTAGTTTTTTTTTTAAAGTTTGTCTCATCTGTGTGTCAGTTCTTCAATTTGAGTGGGGATGATAATTATAAGATCAGAGATAGAAATAAATGATGAGTTAGTTTTTAAAAAAAAAGAAGCATTGATTAATATATTAGCTAACCTACGACGCGACCGGTTTTTTATTTTTCTTGCTTAATTAATTAATCCAGTATTAACGCCCAAAACATAAATTATTGAGAGGTTTATTAGTCTCGCGCAGCAGTGGTTGAGCACTCTCATTCCTTAATTGCTTCTATTAATTTTGTCCCCCCATCGCCGGTCTGTTTAATTAAAATGTATCCGTTCCTTACGCAGAATTATAAAATAAATTCCAAACCTAAAAAAATATTTCACAAGGAAAAAAAGAAGAAGGGGATAAGTTAAAATATAAAGGAGACATACAGCTTGTGCTCTAATTAATTAATTATTTTAAAAATTCCAAATAAATATATTTTGAGTATTTATTTAATCCCAGAATTATTAAAATGGATTTTGTCCTCACCGCCCCTTCGTCGACTCCACATCGCGTACCCCCCCATCTCACCATCGCTCGTACGCGTACGCGTGCGCGTTGGACGACAGAGATAATTAAAAATACAATAACTTCGGAGACATCCCCCAACGCCCGCCCGTCATCCGATCACCAAACAGCGCTGGCGATCCTGTCGATTCCTGCCACGTCGAGTGAATCCGCTGGGTCCCGCCGGCATAACAGCGTCCAGCCAAACTGATCTGGCGTTCTTCGCCTTGAACCATCGGTTTACCGCCACGTTTAGCCGTACGTCGAGCCGGTCGGTGCCTTCGTCTTCGACGATGCTTCAAAGATCCCTCTTTTCCAGTTCCTAACTCCTCTTCCGCTGCTGCTGCTGCTCCTCCTCGAGGTGGCGTTACCGATTGAGAGCTTGGGGGGTTGCAGAGGAGAGATAGAGAGAGGGAGGAAGATTGGTGTGCGTTGGCGGGTGGTTTTTCCTTACCCGGAGATCTCGGCGAGACTGCTTCCTTGGAGATTGGTGTATAAAATACAGACGAAGGGGGAGGGAGGAACGGCGGTGGGTGGGTGGGTTGGTGGGAGAGAAAAGGTCAAATGAACAGGTTGATTTACCGGATGAAGGTCGATGGTGCTTAATTTCTTGTATTTGACTCCTCCGTGCGTTTGATTTCTTCGTCGTAATGGGCGGCACCTCCTTCCTCTTCTTCTGCTGCCACTCTCTCTGGTGAGCGACCCTTTCCTCCTCTTCTTCCTTCTATTATTATTAACGAGATTGCTGATTTTTAATTTTTCCTTTCTTAATTTTTGTCTTCGAATCCATGGCGTTGAAATCTCTGTAGTCCGCTGACTTGGTCTGTCGGTAATCTTTCTTTGTTTTATACCTCCTTTGTCGCATGTCTTTCTCTCTCTAATGATCCATTGAGCTGTTTGCAACTTGGTTTCTTCTGAATCTGGCTTCTTTCCACCCTGATCTTTCTGTCTCTGGATTTCCTCTTCCGTTGTCCGAGTTGCTTCCCTCCCTCCGTCTCCTCGATCAAAATCGAAATTTGTCTGGTCTTCGGACACCGTCGACTCCATTGATTTGTTTGGTTTTCTTATAATTCCTTCCGATCATTCCTTCTTTCCTTGATTGTCCAGTCTGTGATAGAACTGTTGGATTTTTTTTTGGAGGGGGGGAGGGAATTTTGTTTTGTTTGCTTTGATCGAGGGGAGTTATTGTAAGTTTGGGTTTCCTCGTCATCGAGAGGTGGGAAAGAAGGCTCTTTCTGGGGAATGTTCCTAAAGATGACATTTTTTGGATCTCGGAACGGGCATTGAGACCGGCGGAATCCCAATTTCCTCCTGAGGCGCTGCTGAATCTTGTCGTCGTCTCTCTTTGGATCGCTCGACATTTGCGCAGCCTGTTCTCCTTCGCCATGGGTTGCACTGGCTCGAAGCAGCTTCGACGCAGGCATGGGGAGCGTTCTGGTCCGTACGCCCGCACTCAGTCCCTTCCCATTCACCACGCCTCGGCCGCAGCTGGCCATTGCCGGAGCAGGGACGAGTACCACTCCGTCGCCCTCACTTCTTCCACTCTTGGCTCTCTGGTGCTCGATCGCGACGACAACAGCTCCGATTATGAGTCCATGAGGAAGAGCACCGGAGACCTCCCAGCAGCGGCGGAGGCTCAGGCCGACATCGCCAAGGAGGGAGACTGCGAAACTACCTGGTCTGAGATGATCGACCGCCGGATACCGAGGACACCGACGGTCACTCCGCCCAACGAGCCCGAGGTCATCAACGCCTGGGAGCTCATGGCCGGCCTCGAGGACACCAGCCCCCTCTTCCTCCAGCTCGCCACCGCCGTCAAACGCTCCTTCTCGTTCCACACCTCGCGGGACGCCCACCAATCACCGCCGGATTCCGACATTTCAAGCACTTCCTCCTCGCCAAAGCCACAGTGGATGCAGCTCAGCCCGGGGGATTCTGTTTTCACCGATTTCGACCCGGAGATCCTGTCCTCCTTCCGTAAAGCCCTCAGCGAGCTGTCGCCGCAGCGCGGATCCCTTTCCAGCCATCAGCCGACGGAGCCGGATACGGAGGAGGAGGAGGACGACGATGCCGACGACGACGACGAGGACAAGAGGAAGCCATCTCCTGTAGGAACACGAACAGTAGAGCCAGCAAATTGCCGTGAAATTGCCAAATCCATCAGCATCGTTCGAGCGAGGATCAACGAGTTCCAGCAAAAGATCGACGCCAGGAAGGCCAGCGGCAACGCCAATTCCGCAAAGGTGGCGCCGTCCTACAAATGCCCGCCCGGCGGCGAGGGGAAGGTGGTCTTCTACTTCACCAGCCTCCGCGGCATTCGCAAGACCTACGAGGACTGCTGGACCGTCAGCATGATCCTGAAAGGCTACGGCGTCCGCGTCGACGAGCGAGACGTATCGATGCACGCCGGATTCAAGGCGGAGCTCGTCGACATCCTCGGCCCAGGCTACGGCGGGAACCGCCTGCCCCGGGTCTTCGCCGACGGCAACTACCTGGGAGGGGCTGAGGAGGTGCGGCAGCTGCACGAAGTGGGGAGACTGGGCAAGTTCTTGGACTGCTGCGAGACGACGACGCCGCGAAAGGGGTCCACCGCCGCTGCCGCCGGTGGCGCCCACGATGCGTGCGAGGGGTGCGGCGACGTGCGGTTCGTGCCCTGCGAGACCTGCTCCGGAAGCTGCAAGGTGTACGTGGAGGAGGAAGACGACGAGTTCGGAGGCTTCCGCAGGTGCCCGGAATGCAACGAGAACGGCCTCATCCGGTGCCCCCTCTGCTGCTGACGAAGTGTTCGATCGAAATCCCCCTACGGCATGTACAGTAAGCTGAACAAACACATCTGCAGGAAAAAAAAAATGAAGGTGAGATTTTTGAAAACCTGACGATAACGACAACAAAAAAAAAAAAAAAAGAGTTTCGTGTATGCTTCTCTTTTTTTTTTCCTTCTTTTCGGAGGTTCGATTGCAAATTTCCTTATGGTGATGAGCTTATGATTTCTTTTCTTCTCCTTCTTTTGGTATATTTTGAGTGAGAGGAAGACAGAGGAGAGAGATCAATTACAGTGTAATAAATTTTAAAAACAAGCTGGATGTCATGTCAGAAGAAACCATATCAATTCTCTAACTTTCTTTTTTTCCTTCCCCTCTCTGTTAACACGTCTTGCTGATTCAAGCTGCTTCTCATTCTTAGTTGTTGCCTCGTGGTAGGCCATCATTTTCCCACTAGATTCCAAAATCTGACACTGAATCCCCTCCACTCCATGGTGCTGCACTCTGCAGTTAGAAGTAAATCTCAAGTAATAAATCTTCATATCGAGAGCCCATCAAAATGTGTATGTGCTTGCGCTTTTCTTAGGCCCTCCCTCAAGGCCCATGCTGGATTTATTTCAACAGGGACTTCAATAAACTAGGACGCTTTATCTTATCTTACCTCTAAGATTAAGCTAAGATACATCTAAAATACAGTATGAAAGGCTAAAGTAGGACACAACGTTAAGGGAAGGTGATACTCACCTTAAGTTCGGTAATAAAAAGATGTAGATGTATTTTTTTTAAGCCTTACAACTCTACACTTTACATCTTTCTTTTAATATTAAAATTTATTTTAAACTATTTTTTAGTGTATATATATATATCTTTATTTATACATAATATTTATATACAAGAAAATTAGGTGGAATGGATCGTATATAGATATAATAAATAGGTGATGTTTATGTACGAAGGATAATAATAAGGAAAGGATGGTCCATTAGATTTGGCTCATCCAGACCCAACTCAGACTCGACCGCTGTGGCCGGGTTGGCAATGGTTGGTGTGAGGTGGAGGACCACCCTGATTCATAAATCATAGCTGGCACTGGACCCCTCCATCCATCATCATTCCATTGGCTTGGGACACCTGCATCCATCAATTAATACTATCTATCACACACCCAATATATTTTTCCTATTTTTTAAAAAATAATAATAATCTAGTACTACTCATATAATAAATACATATATCGTTTAAAAAATTATTAAAAATGATAATTGAAAAACAAAAAAAAATTCTTCAGTGTGAGTAATTAAGAAATAAAATGATTATTGGAAAAAATGGAAAATGGAAGTACCTAGAAAAGTGGGGGAGGAGAATATAAAGAAGGAAAAAAGAAAAGAAGGAAAAGAGAAAAAGGAAAAAGGATTAGGGGGAGAGAGAGAGAGAGAGAGGGGATGGTGGGAGAATAAGAGGAAGGGAGGGCGGGAGGCGGCCAAAAAGAGAAAGGAATAAGCTGCTCCCGAACCCCGAAATGGATGAAGCGGCTGTGAAATTGAGCACCCGATCGCAAGGACGAATCAAATCCAACCAGAAGTAGAAGCAGAGGAACCCTCGGCCGCAGCGGGTGGAGGAAGTTCCAATGCGAGCTGTAAGCTCCACGGGGAGAGAGAGAGAGAGAGAGAGGGGGGGGGGGGGGACGGGATCATCGTTGCAAGTGAAGTGAACCCGCAAAGGCACAAAATTAGTGCGTCCTGATTCTTTTTTGAGCTACGCCTCTTCGCCCGCTCGCTTTTAATCAATCAATCCACTTGTGTAAGTTCAGTTTTATTTTTCCCTTTTGCTTTCTCTCTTTCTTTCTTTCTTTATTTTGTTCTTCTTATCCGCTTTCTTTCCGTGTTTTCTTCCCGTGTCCGCGGCCGTGCTTTGACGATGAATGGGCTAAAAACGGAAACTTTTTAGCGGGTGCTGTGATTGATCTGTACGAGTTTTTTTTTTGCGTGTCGTTGGTATGCGATTTCGTGCTGAATGGCTGGTCCGCTGGCTTTAGATTGAAGAGGAGCGGAAAAGATGGGAGCTTGGTGCTTTTGTGTTGCAATTGGGAGATCTGCTCTTCGAGATCGTTCCTGCTAGGGTTTTACCTCTTCAAGATCTTTTCTTCCTTTTTCGTCGTGAGTTTTCTTTCTCCGCCCGTTTACACCTTTGTTGATTTTTCTTGGTATTAAAAGGGTCTCAATTTTCTTGTTTAACGAGATGGTGATTCTCGTGTTTGTTTCCCGGCGTTCCCTGGTAACGCGGAAAGGTTGCAACTTTTTTTTTTTGGATGGAGTTTCTTGCTTTGATTTGTTTTTCCTACTTCTGCCAGACTGCTTTCTTGTTTTCGATTGGTGAATTGGTCCCCGAATTAGTTTTCGTAGTTTGTTCTCGTTGTCAATATTTGTCCCGTAGATGTATCGAGTTCGTTCGGTGGACAAAGGATTTATCCAAGTGTGGTTTATATGTTTGTTGTCTTGATACCAGTTTGTGGATTCACAGCATTGAGAGGGACAGAAAAAGTCGTTCCCACCGAGGGACTGGATTTCCCAAGACATGTTAGAGAGCGAATCCTGTTTGATCTCGAGAGCATTGCCGAGCTCCTGCGAGGAAGAATCCAAGTGGGCTTACATGACCTATCATCTCCTTCAGATTACGGCCAACAAACGCCCTCCACTGGTGGAGTCATTGGAACTAAGTGATGCTTCTACGGTAAAGAAGCTTAAATCCGAAGATAAACCAGCGCATTCCTCGCAGGAAGAGACAAATTCTCCTCCTGATAAATCTGATTGCCCAAGTGATGATGATGGCCAATACTCTGATACAAACTCTCTTATAGGTCAAATTGGCCGTGACATGTCTATAAAGTGTCTCCTTCACTGCTCTAGGTCAGAATATGGTGCCCTTGCATCCCTGAACCGAGCTTTTAATTCTCTGATCAGGACCGGCGAGCTATACAAGCTGCGGAGATTGCTGGGGATTATCGAGCATTGGGTATATTTTTCCTGCAACATACTCGAGTGGGAAGCATATGATCCCTATTGTGGGCGCTGGATTACCCTTCCAAAAATGCCCCAGATCGATTTCTTCATGCGCTCGGATAAGGAGTCATTGGCTGTAGGCACTGAGCTTCTTGTTTTTGGAAGGGACTACACGTCTCGTATATCTCATATAGTACTGAGGTATAGCATTCTGACAAATTCTTGGTCCCAAGGTATCGAAATGAATTGTCCCAGGTGCTTGTTTGGATCAGCCAGCTTTGGCGAGAAAGCTATTGTAGCTGGTGGAACGGATGCTCAAGGTTCGATACTGAGTTCTGCAGAGCTTTACAATTCTGTGATGCAAACTTGGGAAACCCTTCCTAGCATGAACAAGCCAAGGAAGATGTGTTCAGGTGTCTTCATGGACAACAAGTTTTATGTGATAGGTGGAATGTCTAGCCCGACGGAATTTCTAACATGCGGCGAAGAATATGATCTGGAAAAACGGACATGGAGGGTCATTCCAAATATGTCTGTAGGACTCAATGGTCTAAGTGGCGCACCACCACTTGTTGCAGTAGTTAATAATGAGCTATATGCAGCTGATTATGCAGAAAAGGAGGTTAGGAAATATGACAAGGAGAATAACTCATGGGTTACCTTGGGGAGATTGCCCGAGAGGCCAGATTCAGTAAATGGTTGGGGCCTAGCATTTCGTGCTTGTGGTGAACGACTCATAGTGATCGGTGGACCAAGAGTTCTTGGGGGAGGGATGATCGAACTTAATTCATGGACGCCCAAAGATGGCCCTCCAGAGTGGAACATGATTGCCACCAAGCACTGCGGAAGTTTTGTGTACAACTGTGCTGTGATGGGCTGCTGAAAATTGTCTAAAGATTGTTGTATGTCTTCTCGCAGTAGGAGAATGCAAAAGATTGGTTGGTCAAATTGGCATAAAATTCTGATTCTGCTAAGGGTAATCTTTGCTTTTCTGAAACCAAAATTTACTCACTCAGGATTTGATAGAACACTCTTCTTTGTAGCTCTCAAAATTTCCTTCATTTCTAGCTTTCCTTCATCTAGTTTAAGATCAATCCTTTAACATTTTTCCAAATTACCTTTTAGCATGAGAATGTTCATGTGGATAATGCAGTACAATCACACTGTAACTTGATATAGCTGCATGTCCCTAGGTTTCTTAAGACTCTTCAACCTCATTAGTTTTACAGTGTATCATTCTGCAATTTCATTGTTGTTGGTTTTATCTTGGGGAAATAAAATTGGTAATCCTATTCTTTTGCCATGACAAGTGTTTCTCGTTTGTAACTTCTACTGTTGCCCTTCAATTGATTGATATATATAACTATAGATCCATAGTTCATTTGCCACTGAAATTTGTGTATTGTTCAGTTATTCCTCTGTACCAGTCCGTTGGTGGATTAAGGTAGAATCTGAAACACCAAGTACTATACTGGCTTCCTCCACCCGATACCATTGGGTAAAAAAAATGCATAAAAATAAATGTTGAACAAATGGCAGGAAGCTTTATGTTCCAATACAGTGTTTGGTTGGCACAAACAAGAAACCAATCTGATTAGCATTGTAAGTGCAGTATGATTATCTTTTTTTTATCAGTTATTGTTCATTGTTCAAAAAGGGTTTTGGTATTTCAGGATACAAGTGTTGTCACTTTTGCACCTTTTATATACTCTTAGGCATGATTCATGTCTAAGACTTATATGGTAGGTAATGTTCCAGCACATGATTCACGTCTACCTGCTATTGCTTTTTATCTTCAAATTGATAGATTGTTTAGTGCTTGAAACCTATTAAAATGCCAACTGAACATGGTTTTGTATTTGTTGCTATCTCTAGTTTTGAGATGATGTGTAATAGAAGATGGCTTACAAGGAGGGATGATTAATTTGTGTTATTTTTTGCGGTAAATTGAAGTTGTAAGTGTTTGGCTTTGCTTCTGATCAAAAGCATTCCTATAGTTTCATTACGGGTGCTGTTTTCTTATTCTTTACATGGTCTAAGATTGTGTTTTTACGGGGGTAAAGCTAGGCCTTTGGAGACAAACCTCCAGTAATCCTATACCAAACAAGAACTTAAGAAACTACTATTCCTGATTCAATTGTGCTTGTGAGCAAATTGTGATATCTTCAATTCCGAGTCTGGTAAAACACAACACGTTTAAATGGGAGCTGCCGAAAAATTATGCCAAATGAATAAGCCTTGAACACACCCAAGAAGCTGAAGCAATCAATCACTCTATTCCATGTTTCTGTAATATCGTATTATGTTTCTGTAATATTTTTAGCATTGACGGGCCCTCGCAATAAACAACCTGATCCCTAGGGTTTTATCTTAGCATTTTTCGTTCTTCTTCTTACAAACATTGTGAAGACAACAGTAAGCATAATCAATGGAATAGCAAGGAAGAGCTTCAATAGCCAGCATCCATAAACACTGTTGCCACATTCTGCGCCTTCCTGCACCCCCTGCAGTAAAGGATTCATGGTGAGCCGGATTATAAAAAATCCATGTTAACCTCCAGGAGCAAAGTTAATATAAGCTGTATTTGGTCTTTGGATTAGTCTCCTGAGCATGTGTGTTCATGAAATCAAAGCTGACACAAAAGAACGAGAACAATTCTATATACATATGATGAGGGTCCAATGCTAAAACATGAGGACTAACAAGCACTCAAAATCCACATCTTTTATATTCTTAAAAGGTGCTCGTCGGTTAGACCAACATCTTGTTCCTTGTGAATGATCTTCTGTTATAGACAGAGCAATATATTGTCGCAGTTTTCAAAAGCAAAAAAGGGCCGTTTTTATGAAGCATTGTGTCATAAAATGAATGAAAGATAAAGGTAGCATCCAAAATTCCCATGATATAACCATATTCCAATTCTAGCGGTATACCTGAAACGTTGCTCCATTGTGAATGATCTCATGAGCTATAGGATCGTTGATGTACTTTTGCAAAGGAATGGCCATCCCTTCCATGTCATATGGATTCCTCATTTCCTCAGACTTTTGCGGTCTCCCATGGTTTCTAGCATCCCTCTGTGCAGTATTGTTGACAAAAATGGCAAGAGCAAAGTTATCCGGTAAGCATAAGGAGAATGGAAAACGAAACCTAGAGATCCAACAAGCTTATCAAAAACATGATCTGCTAGATCCAAGATATGTTGGAGAAGTAATTTTTCCAAGGTCATCCTCGTTAAAACATGATCTGATAGATCCAAGAAACTAGCATGAGGCATTTGCAACAAACGCAGTTCAGTGATTGCGGAAAAAAAAGGAGTAACTCTTAAGAACTGCTCAAACAATGATGACTTAATTGATCAAACAAAAGCATACTGCGCAGCTTACTCCAAAAGGTTCACATCTTCAGACAAGTTGCAAGCTATACCGACTGTCTTTCATCCTTCTCTACTCTGAACATTCTATTCTACCATAAAACTGTGATCCTAAGAAGTTCAACCGCGTTTAAAATATATCTCATCACTAAAGAGGATCGCTGGATTATGAGGATTAAGTACGACGAACCAGATTAAGTAATCGAACATGACTAACCATTTCAGTCATCCGATCTCCCACATGCTGGAGGGGAACATCTTCAGCGTTTTGCGAAAGATGCTTCTCCTGTTGCTTGAATATGCTCTGAGCATGTCTATAGAGTTCCACATCAAGATTGTTCAGATTTCTTATTTGCTGCAGAATTGATTTCGGAACCGAAAGGCGTGCCTGGAGATGAATTTTTCCACGTCAATTAGAAGATAGATACTTAGAATCTTTGTCAAGGAAACAAGAAGTAATCGCAACTGCAAAAACAACATCAAGATATGAATGCAAGATTTGCTCATCATAAGATGACATCTAGAAAGAGATTGATGGACTATCACGGCAAAAGAATGAAATATGGAAGGCCTCCTCAAGCCATTGATAAGGTAGTCAGTTCCTTGAAATCCTCACTGCACTAAAACCCTCATCAAAATATTCATTCAGGTAGAAGAGAACCAAAAACAAAGGAAGATGAGCGGAAAACTTGTCAGGTTCTCAGGCACATGCATTTGAATATACACATAGGAAGTGGAGGAAGAATCATAAGGCCAATGGCATCTGTGCTCAGGCTCCATGTTACTTCTATGGTTCTTGGATCCCTAGAAACATAATTTCTGGCAAACCATAACTGAAACTAGCCGGTTAAGATCAAAGAAGGGAGGTAGGAAGAAAGTTTCTGACAAGTAGCCTTCATCCTCATGCATTTCATGGGAGCTTTCACCAATATGCACAAGTCAGTGGATACGATTAACCAAAACAGTGCAGAAAGTAAGTAATCATGACTATTTTTTTCGACTTACATGCTTTGAGAAGTTCACTGGAGCAATATTTTTCAGAGAGAGTGTGCGGCGAGATGCCTGGGATTTTCGTAATCTGGAACTGCATCTTTCATATGTCTCCATCAACTTTCCAACTGTCAACTGATATTTTAGTAAATATTTTAGTTGAGGTCGAAGAATAATGAACAAGTTCCAACAGAGATCTATAAATACTGATCCAATGGAAAAATGAAGAAACAGATACTAAATCATATAGCGCAAAGGTATTACATTTGCGCTTGCTGGTGAAGGACCCTCACCATCTTTTGCATGGTTGGTGCCATCCTATCACAAAAGGAGGGCGATGAATGCTGATCATGCGTGAGAGAAAATGGGTATATGATAGCTAGAATTACCTCAAAATGGTTAGCTTCAGGATTTGGAAATGAGTAACTTGGTTCTGCAAAGAAAGATAATAATGCACATGAACTTCCAATAGTCTTTGTCCTTCTAGATTTATACATGAAACACAGGTTACAATACTTCATCGACGCAAGAATTAAGGCTTCAACATACTAGTTTTCTTCGATGTTGGCTGCTGAGCATCAGAGTTGAATGCTTCTGACTGAGAAAGCACTTGTGCCCCAACCAGTTTAACGAACATTGCAGCAGACATCTTGTGCTCATCGGTAAGACCAACATAAAGCATATGATTTAGCCTATGCTGTAACATTTACAAACTAAAATAAATATCGATATGCATCACGATATCATAAAATTATATATGCTTCAACTCAGACGAACCTTTGCAACCTCAAGCACAAAGCGGCCAAGTTCAGGGTGCCTCCTTACACAAGCACGCACTCCATGCGCTTCTGATGTGTATGAGTTGTTCGTCAGCCCTGCAACCTATCGTATCAAACCGCAGTATTAAAACATTTTAGAAGGATGACTATTTCATTGCCTCATCCATTTACTTCTCGGAACAATACCAACTCAAAATTGATGTCTATATAAGAGAGAAGAAGTAATTGTTGTTCTTTATCAATCCCTCAAAAAATTGTTCCTTGTAAATGATCTTCTGTTGTAGACAGAGCAATATATTGTCACAGTTTTCAAAAGCAAAAAAAAAGGTGTTTTTATGAAGCATTTTGTAACAAAATGAATGAAAGATAAAGGCAGCATCCAAAATTCCCATGATATAACCATATTCCAATTCTAGCGGTATACCTGAAACGTTGCTCCATTGTGAATGATCTCATGAACTATAGGATCGTTGATGTACTTATGCAAAGGCATGGCCATCCCTTCCATGTCATATGGATTACTCATTTCCTCAGCCTTTTGTGGTCTCCGATGGTTTCTAGCATCCCTCTGTGCAGTATTGTTGACAAAAATGGCAAGAGCAAAGTTATCCGGTAAGCATATGGAGAATGGAAAATGGAACCTAGATATCCACCAAGCCTATCAAAAACATGATCTGATAAATCCAAGATATGTTGGATAAGTAATTTTGCCAAGGTCATTAAAAGTTTCTGCTTTCAGTTACTGTATTAACTTTTCAATATTCCACTGTAGTTTCTATTTATTCACTTAACAAGACCAAATAGATTACTAAGATATCCAAAATTAATAATTCACCTATTGAGACATGAAATAAAATCTAGATAAAACAAAGAGAAACACTTTCTACCAATTTAAGGTTTTCTTTCTACGTGTAGGTTAGCATACAGACCAATAGTGAAATTGCATAATTATAAGTTTTTGTTACATAGAACTCGAAATAATATAAATAATATATACTTTTTTTCCCTCTTCACAGGAATAATGACTCCTACTTGGTTAGTCCAAGCATATGCAAAATTTAAACAACAGATGTCTAAAGCCCTAATAACCTATCTTGATGTTGGAATTTTATTTGCAGTTCTTGGTACTGCATGAAACAGATAATCTAGGACTTGAGAAAACTCTATACTTGACAGCTCGATCTTGACATGACGACCTATACGACAGCCTAATATGGCTATTACTGATGGCATCAATTGCAAGAAATTGAGCAACTGATCAAAGTCAGATGTCCCCTAGGAGTGACAGCAGAAACTTGCACAGAAAAACATGATGAATAGCAAAGAAAAATAATGGGACAATAGGAAGAAAAAGATAATTGAGAAAAAAAAGGATGTTAAAAGGAGTTGAGATAGAATGTAGTAAAATGGAAAAAAGAAATTGTTCAAGGACCAAACATGATGCAATATAGACCTAATTTACATAAAACAACACTGAGTCGAACCACCAAGTTGAATTACAAACCTACAAAGCAGTTGATTCTCAGCTTAATAACATCAGACTGAACAAAAATACTTGTGAAAACAAGATAATACCCCACTCATAACTCTACAACATTTACTTGTCATGCAGCCTATTTTGGCACTTCAATAATAAAAAGAAGCTCAATGAAAAGTGATATCGTCAGAAACATATATATAAGATGCCAATGGAGTTAAAAGTACATACCCGAATAAATAGGTCTTGTCTCATCCAAGGAACTAAATATTTCCAGGGCCATATATCTAATGTACTGACACCATCAGTTTTCTGGCGTAGCTTTCCAGACATTCGGACTGCTGAAGTTAGATTTGGATGCACAAGAAATCTAGCTGCAACTTCAATAGAAAATTCATATATGCTGAACACACGTTCAACTGGATCTCTCAAAATTGTTACAACTGAGGTCCTATCCTTGGGTAGTTTGGACATCAAACTATAATCATCATGAGTGACCACCAATCTGCAATTTGGTTTGCTAGACCACATAACTGGATATGTCAGTGTTAAGCTCCAGAAGAAAAATAAAAATATAAATAAGTTGGTTTGTGGTTATGTCCTATTAGATATTGTTTTTGCTAATTGAAGATTATGCTTACTACATAAATGATCAAGGAAACATCTTGTATTACCAAGGATTAGGGGGAATTACCTTGGATCAAATCGTAGTTTGTCATAGGAACGAGGGCATTCCTGATCACTAGTATAAAGCTTTCCCAAGAAGCTACGATTAATTGAAAACATCCGAACAAAGTTGGTTTAATGAAGTTAAAATATAATCTCAATCAGGACAAAGAAAAATGAATCGCTCACCAGTAGAAGTATGTTCGTCCCCCTGTTCTTGGAACATGCAGAAAAAACAGTAAGTCCTTTAGTGTTAAGTCATCTTTTTTTGTTCCACTTTCCTTCGAATAATCTGCCCAGTTTCTCACAACACTTTTGCAGTGGAAGTAATCATCGTCCTTCGAAGAAGCAAGAAATGATAATGACCCTGGCAACAATAAGTATATTCAGTATCCGTTGATCTCCATTACGTGCCACCATGAATTACGCATTCAATACAAAAATACAAAACTTGATACAGTAGGGTTTTGGTCTTTTCAAAGAGTTGTCATTTACCCTGCATTATTCAGTAAATCTGTGAAAAATTCAGAAGACCTTTAGAAAAACTAAAAGGAGTCTATTCCAATACTGACAGTCCATATATTGCCTGAACTTAAAGAGTGAAAAGAGTTTACTGGAATTATTGTATAATGAGACACTATGAAGGTAAGAGCGTTCCTCAGATGAATATTGTGTAATGAGACTGGCAATTCAGAAAGATAACGATTATGAATTGACAGAATGCTAGGAAATGATAATACATCACAAATAACAGCTAGAAGAGTGGTTCAACAGCCATTAAAGACAAACACTAGTTGACGAGCAGAATAATCACATGCAGATTACTGCAAAAGACTATAAATGTTTAGAACTTCTAAGGTCATCCTTAAAAAGACAATACGACGACATACCTATGAAAAGACACATCACCAAGATGCCACATCTATAATTGCAAGCCATCCTTCGTTTCCTGATACTACACTAGCTTCAAAATTATAAAAAAAAAACAATGTCAAAGTAGGTATATGTAGAAGAAGGAGAATTCTCCTGACTCCAAATTCTAGTAAAAATTAAGGGTGTATATGGTGCGGGACGGTATGATTTTTGGCCTAAAAATGTAACCACAGTATAATTACAGTTTTTATGCAATTTACAAACCCCACCGCAACATGGTTTTACAGATTTGATGTAGTGTGGGTTGATAATCCGTATCTTCAACAAGTATAAAAAAAATATATTATAAATTTAATAATAATTTTTAAAAAATATTCTAAATTTATTTAGAGTGAAACAAAATAAAATAAATTTGATTTTTTGATTCTCTTTCTGATCATATGAAACATAATTTGCTAAAAAAAATAAATTTGATGGAAAAATATAGATACAAAATTTTTTATCCAAAGGGTAATGATGTTTTTCTTATTCATCCTGCACTTGCTACTTATCAACACAAATGGGACGTCCTTTTTATATCTCAAATATTGACTTTCCTTTTACAAGTTCATGCGGCATCGACTTCATTTGTGTTATGAAAACACCAAAAATTAGAAAAGAATTGTATTTTCTTTTTTACAAAAGTGTGACTTCACTTGTATTGTGTTAAAACAACCCAAACTATCATCAAGCTTAAGAATTTAATATCATGCAAAGAGTATATAAAAATTAAAAAAATATAAAGAGTAAGTATATAACATTAATTTTTATTTGGTATCAGTATATAGAGTTAAATTCATTATTTAAAAAATAGAAATATTAGATATAATAATATAATAAATTTATATGGTGTGATTTTGAATGGAAAAAACTGCAACAGAATGGTAAAGTGTAACTTTTTTATGAACTAGAAATCGCAACCCTAAGGTGATCACGGTTTTATGGATTTACGTTGAGATTTTTGTGATTGCGGTAAAACATAATGAGTCCATCCACAGGAGGACTGTCATACCAAACTCTAGAAACAGAAAAAAAAAAATACCAAGTAGAGGTATTGATGCAATCGCGAAGGAAGACATCTGTCTGGATGACCAACATTTAGATGGATTGATCGGTAGGTTATCGGTTAATTCAATAGCAACGTGTTCTTACTTGATTAGATAAAATGATGACTAAGTCGTGCTCGAAAAACCTGGGCAACAGAGCGGTCGGAGAAAAGAAAACTGGAACTGATGAGTCGAAGATTAAACAAACGAACAAAAAACATCCTTTTAGGGTAAAATAAGAACTTCATGCGGGCTAAGAAACCTTGTGACTCAACAAAAATAAATTTTGACCTTTTAACACACACACATCCCGGGAGCAAAACTGGGGAAACGCGAAAGGAAATAAAACAAAAACATCAGTTCGTAGTCAAAAGGCTTGGCTTTTCTGCTCTATTTCGCAGCGGCCAACCAGGGTTTGAGATCCAGGCTGCCGTCCGAGACCGTCGAAGCCATCGGTGATGTTCCCCGCTCTCAAAGATCATCTTAGATCGGTAGAAAACTTCCCATGGGAAAAAAAAAAACAACGCCGAGAGAGAACGACGGAAAGAGGAGGGGGTGAGATACGTACGGTGACACGGCGCCGCAGCGGCGACGCCAAGGGGAGGAGGAGGAGACGACGACTGGCGACTGCCCACTGCTCGAAGGACTCCAAGATTGAGGTCGGGCACTCGGGCATTAACTGGACAGTTGTACACTTTACTCTAACCGCCTCCTGATAGGGGAAGTTCCAGGGCCCCACTAGAGCTGCTCTCAGAGTCCTTGGTGGTTAAAGTATTGAGCTGATTGATATGTTTTATAAATAACGTTAAAATGTTTTTGGAATGTCAGAGAAATTTACGGAAAGGGATTTCTCACTTCTTCTTCTTCTTCTTCTTCTCCTGACGAGCAGATAGAAGATGTCTCGCGTCATGGTCCGGAAGGTGTACGCCCACAATCTACTGCCGGAGTTCGCCTTAATCCGCTGGGCCGTCAAGCGACACCCCTTCGTCGCGATGGACATCGAGTTCCCTGGCGTTGTCTTTAACCGCTCAAAGAACTGGAGCGCCCTCTCCCCGGCCGAAAGCTACTGCGCCCTCAAGGCCGACGTGCGACGGCTTGCATCTCATACAGGTCGGCCCTCACCCTCACTGACCCCGCCGGCAACCTCCCCAGCTCTGCCGACGGAGCCGTCCGCTACGTTTGGGAGTTCAACTTCAGGGAGTTCGATCCCCGCGCGCGACGTCTACTCGCCGGAGTCGATCGAGTCGCCGGTATCCTTAGAAGGATGCCATCAGGCGGGGTGCGACAGTTTGCTGACCGGCCAAGTGTTTTGGAGAACGAAGGAGCTCCGTTTTGTGAAGGAGGAAGCTACGCTGAAATAAATTTACAAAGTTACATAGGGGGGCGTAAATCAAAACAAAATAAACTATCAGGGCCAAATGGAAGAAGGTCAAAAGCGTTGGAGTCAAACTGAAAACATACATAATGTCAACCACACGCTTATAACTCCAAAAAATGGCATGCTTACTGCTAGAAAATAGAAGCATGTTTCCATCTTTCCTATAACTTTACTTTTTCCTACAGTTTTAAGGTCCAGTCTCATGCAGATGGAAAACAATGATCATGAGCACCACGGGACTTGCGAGAATTGGCTACATTCTATGTTTTGGGAGATAATCCAGGTACAACAAAAAGGATGAAACCTCAAAAAAAATGATGTGGATCATCAGTGAAAAAAAATAGGTGCGTGTCGGGATGGATACATTACATGGCAAAGGGAGCAAAGTTAGCCTGTTATTTTGTTGTGTCAATGGGGGGAGGGGAGGTTACAGACAAAAAGGAAGGGGAAAAAACTGCACAAAGCATCCTTCCGAGGCAGCAGAAGAGACCATTCTTGTTTATTGGCTTGCTGATACTTCCGTTGTTTTACCCTCTCGAGACTACCGTAGTCCGATGTGACGATCAATCAGGTATGTGCATCACCCGCCGGTTGGTCGGAGTATTTACATTTACCGGGGAATGGATGAGGGAGGGTGTGGGTCCGTGGCATCACTGCTTAGTCGAATCTTGCTCTCCTTTTTCCTTAAGACGCTGAGGCAGTGGCAGAGCCCGACCCAGAATTTTCACCACTGAGAATAACATACTTTTCCTGGAGCCGCGATCGGTTCTCTGCCCACCATTTCTCTGCTTGGTGCTCGCTGAATCTTTTTCGGCTGCAAAGGAACAGGATATGCATTAGTAAAGTTCATGGAGATGGAAAAAATTGCTTATAATAATACTTGTGCGGTTATATTCACTTGAATCGCTAAATTCTATCTTTTTTCCTCTGTCCAGTAGAATCGAATAGACAAGAAAATTAGTTAAAGTGGATATCACTCAACTAAACGGTCAGACCATCTAATGAATTCAAATAAGAGAATATGATTGTTATCCTAATTCTCCAACGTAAAATCACATAATTATTATCCTGAATTGGACCTCGAGAACTAGTCATGAATGTAGAAAATATAAAAGTTCAACTGTACAAGGCAGTATGCATCATCAACCTCTGACATCTTCTTCAAGACCACAAAGAAGTTGCGGTATTCAACGTCTACAACCAATGGGACTAAAAAGATAGTGAACCATGACTCAAAAAGGAGGAACAGAACATTTTTTTATACCTTCCAAAAAATATAAACTATAACTCCCCAATTTTAGGTACCAAGAACATAATACTTAGGGCAGCACTTCATTCACATCAATCCCCGTTGTGGCAGGAAATATTTGGTGTGTTTCTAATCCTACGGCGTCACAAGAAGGCTTCCAAAATTTACCGGCAGAATATATCAGATAATGTGTGAAATAAAGTCCAAAGAAGAAATACCAACTACTACTGTATTTTGACCAAGGAACAGTGCTAGCTATATTTTGAATGTAGTATTTGAAAGAGCTAGAAGATAGGCAGTAAATGAAATATATGCACTTCATGATATTAGCTATTTAAATAGCTAGAATTAAGTCGAGCACATTTTCCCTTAAAATCATTCATGTGAAATATGATAGATGGAGAGGAGGATGCTGCCCTTACCTAAAGCGCACTCGTTTTAGACATTTATCACCTCGAGGCAAAGAAGATATAGTAAAGTAAACACCTGGTTCAGCTTGTTCAACCCATTCTGCTTCCTCTGACAATCTGTCGTTCCCATTGCTGACCATTTGAGAAGTTGGGCTACCATTTGCCTCAGGTACATGGGACGGTGGCAAATTGCCTGGAGCACCATCACTGTAAGGAGGTTTTGATAAATCAGATGCATACCCTGATCCATCACCATGGGATACCAAATTTCCCTCTGGTACTCTTTCAGCAATAATCTTAAGCTGTCAAACATTAGAAACAAAAATTAGAACCCCAAAAGCAATCCTTCAAATAACATGGCAGCATATAAGTATGAAATGGAATTAGAACATAACTCATAACTATCACTGCATCTCGTCATCCCAGCATATGAGCCTAAGCAAAGCTGTTAGCAACCACTGACCATAAGATCTCAAAGGGGAATGGTGTCAAACATGCATGTAACTATGGTATAGATTAATTAAACAAACTAAACCAAGAATCTATAGAAGTGTGTTATATAGAACTCCTAATCTGCAATTTTAGAGGACAGTCACCATGTTCATCAGAAATAAGGGCTGGTTAATCAGCACTGAGAACTACAAGTACATTAGGCATAATGCATTAAGAAAAATCTATACCTGTGAGGTAAGAGACTTGATTACTTCCTTCGCAGCCTTGCACTTAGCACTTTCTTCACTTGCTATTGCTTTTGCATCTGCCAACTGTTGTGTTGCTTTCTGCAATTCCACCTCTAGATGTTGCGATTTACAGGATAGCTCATTTACCTACAGAAGGAAATGATCCCAGTCATGGTATATTAACTGATTAACAATGACAAGATTTTTGTTCTCTAAAAAAATGGAAAAAAATCATAATGTGCCAGTTTCAGTAAGAATCAAGAACAATATGATTTTGGAAGGTGTCCGTCACCATTGAGAAGTTATCCTGATTTTCACATCAAAGCTCAAAGTACTAGACATGCAACCTAATTTGGTAATATTGACCAAGTCTGCTGCATGCAAAATTTGTCTAAAAAAACATATATACCTGTGCCTGTAACTTAATAACTTCTTGCTTTAGACCCTCATCTGCCATCTTTGAGTCATTAGACAATATTTCAATCCCTGAAAGATCAGTTGCAGTCATCATGGATGTTAGATGAGGTGGGCTTGGTTTACATGACGTAGGAGACGATGAACGAGAAGCTACTCTTGAACCAGGAACAGAAGCAGAGAATATTTTCTTTGAAGATACTTGAATAAACTTGGAAGGGTTTGATGGGTACAGGTTTCCTAGCTGATTCAACAATGGATTAAATCGACAAGTACTTGACTCTTTTGCATCTTTGTTTTCAGTTTTGAAAGATTCAACTGAAGAAAGCCTAGAAAATTGTCCTTGAACTCTAGCACCAAGTGGATCTTTGTCAGCCAGTTCACCAGGCACCAGGCATCCATTTTGATTCTTTGGACCACGAGGGATTGAACAGTCAGTTGTCACCTTCTTTAGCTTTGTGTAGCATTCCTCACATACACGATATGGTTTGTTGGTATGTGGTGCCAAAGAAGCCCCAGTAGATTTCTTGCTGCTGCATGCTTTGCAAAACACTAAACCACAATTATAACAATTGTGACGCTTTCTTCTGAAACCAAAAGGGAGATGGCAGCCGGCACATATAGACTGATCAGCACTGGATGCCCACTTATGAAGACAAATGGCTGCTGTAAAACTTGCACCACATACAACACTCTTCACTTGTTTGTCCTTCAAAGCTTCAACAAGTGACGGAGTATTTCGGTCATCACTGTCACCATGGCCTAAACGGCCATTTGCTCCTTTGCCCCAAGTATACACTTCAGTTCTTGAGGTCAATACAGCAACATGATAAGCACCACATGATATTTCTTCAACGAAACTCTGAGAAATTTTTCCTTGAATGCGACTGGGAAATTTTCCATCTGCTTTAGGATCACCAAGTTGCCCATAGACACTACTTCCCATTGCATAAACATGTCCAGATGTTGTTAATGCAATGGTTATGTCATGCCCACAAGCTACCTTGCAGAGGTTATCTGAAAGAGATGCTACACACGCTGGAAGTAATTTGGGTTCCTTATCACCATGCCCAAGTCTATATTTATCACCATCCCCCCACGTGAATAGTTTACCTGTTGAACAGCATCCAGAATCAGTGGATGGATCATCTACAACTTCCACAATTGCAGCTGTGTGCCAGACACCACAAGCTGCACGTATAGTGCGCATTCCTCTCAGAGCTTCAACTTCTCTTGGAATGTTTGTGCTTCCACGGTCTCCATGACCCAGAGCACCAAAAATTCCATCACCAAATGTAAATAGCTGGCCAGCAGATGTCACGACAGCTGTATGCCATGGTCCACAAGATACTGATGACACATGCAGACCTTCCATTGGACCACACGCTTTTTTTGGAATCCAGTGGCTTGCAACACTCCCATGCCCTAGGAGGCCTGAACAGTGAGTACCATCACCCCATGTATATAAATCCCCAGACAAAGTTACACAGCATGTATGATATTCTCCACATGCCACTAGCTCGACATTCATTCCGCTTAAAGCATCAATAAGCTTCGGATGTGAAACATCAGCATCATTTCCATGACCAAGCCTGCCTCCAGACTCCTCTCCCCAACTAAATACTTCTCCCTGTTTGGTGACTACAACTGCATGGTCCCTACCACAAGCTATATTGTGGACATCAAGCACTACAGCTGATACCAGTGCTTTAGGCGATGATGCATCAACTTTAGCAGTAGATGAACGCAGAGCACCACCAAGCAGCCCATCGCCTATACCTTCACCCCAGATGAAAACATCGCCTAATGCATCAAAATCCTCATGACCTGAACCATGACTTGATGAGCTAACAGCACTGGATAAACTTACTCTGACGGTATCAACTGCAGAGCACTGGCCATTTGTACTATCTGCAGCTCCGGATGAGTATGAACAGATAGATTTACTTAGAGAATCAGACGGAAGCAAACTTCTGGATGGTGCAGTATACAATATCACATCAGAGAACACCTTTCCCAAACTATTAATTGGATGGCTCTCGTATGGTATATTGACCTGTTGGTCATCACTGGAATCCTTTGAAGATGAGAAGAAATAGGGTCATTAGTAACCAGTACTATGTGCTTCAATAGTTATAGGAACAACAAAGTTGACTAACCTTTTGGAATGTATCACTGAGACTAACAGGTGATGCAAATGGGGAAATTTTCTGAAGAGCATGTGGACTATCAGAGGAACTCCTGTCACCTTTTGATTCTGATCTTAACTTCCGGTAATTTCCATGTGAAATCAATGCCTTCAATCCAACAAACCAGGCTTCTGCTTCATCCTTGTCCTTGCAGATCTGTTAAGCATGTAACAATCGAGAGCATCGTATCATGAACATGTGCTACTTGGGAAGAATAATTCTACAAGTTGCGTGGTATATTATAACCATAAACTCATGTATGTTTAACATATGCATTTTCAGATATTCTTCGTCTGATGTAGGTCAGTGTCAAAGAGAAATCACAGCAGGCAAAAAAGGAATTACATGTCCTAGGTAAAAAATAAAAAACAAGGATGAGTACCTACCAGATCTAGAGATCTGTCACTGTATATGAGAGAAAATGACTGGTATTCTTTATCAGGTCGTGGATACCGCTGAAATATTGCCTGAGAGAAGCAAGGAAGTCTCAATCTTATAAAGTTGAAAGACAAATCTCCTAAAAAGTGTAATATGGAGGAAATAAGAAACGATCACAAAAATTTCATGAGTAATTATTTCATGCCTTCATTTACATGAAAATAATAAAATGAAAGGAAAAAAAGCAAACTGAAGCAAAAAAGTATGTTTCATGGCAAAAATTGCTACAAAAAGATGCATAGTAAATAAGTCCTTGAAGGAGGTCTTAACATGAAGATATGAACTTACAGTACGTTGCCCAGGTATAATCTTTGAAACCTGACTAAGCTTTAGTGTCTTCTCATCCCTTCCAGAATACCAAATCAATGAAGATTCATCCTGGAGAGTATTAAAAGTAAAATAATAAGATATATTTATAATAAACCATCCTTCTACAGATTTATCATATATAACCAAGAAACAAACTTTGCATGCAAAAACATAACACCCCTCATAGGTCATGGAACTTACATTAGAAAGCCTAAATGGACAAAATTTTGGCTTCCCTCTTCGACCATACTTCAGTAGATATGCCCCTTTCTTCAAGGCTGTGATTGCCTGGCCATTTCCATGTGATTAGCATCAAGAATAGTAAGCAGTACTCAGCAAGTTTTGTAAGATAACTAACACTGGAACAAAAACAATAAAAGAAAATAAAGGAGCTCAAATAGAGAAAACATGAGTAAAAAGAGATGTCAAGATCAATGTTCAGTCTCAAGAAAGCTACCCAGAATTTATACTGTCAAATCTCAAGACATACCTAAGTTGAAGTTTTTGGAACTCTTAAAATTTAATAAGAAATGTTCTGGAATTACTTTGGTTAGATTAGACAAAGACAACTGATTAGTTATGACGTGTAACATAGGTGTGCTTTGAATTAAGTCAACTTGTACTATTTTCGTTAAACATCATGTTTCTTCCTAATTTAAATAAAGGCTTTGATATTATTGTTTGGGCTGATGGATCTAATCTAATTAAAATTCAAATGGAGGAAAGCTAGCAGAAAAAAGGAAATTTGGGAGAAAATACACAAAACACTTGCAAACATCATCAAATGAATATCATCAGAAAGCACCATAAGACAAACATATGTACTATGAGAGTATCTCCCTTGGGAATATAAATTTCCTTTCAAACTGATGATCTATTTCTCTTTAATCACCTTTGATAGTATTCTCCTCTAATTTACCCTTCCCTGCTAAACGTACAACACACGTTGCCTGTTGCTAGTAGGATCAATACCCCTTATTGTATCAGATTTCTTGGACAGAAAGTAATAGACCTATAAGGCTGAGAAATAGATTTGCAGGAATTTGTTTTCTTGTTTAGGAGCAAGTTCATTCCACATAACTCTAATAGGAAAGCTTGTGATTGACTTTCTTGGAATGTATATGGAGAATATCCAGTTGGTTTTTGACTTGACGTATATGGTATGTGGCAATTTGACATTATATGCCTATTCAGCGTATAACCCTAAAATATTTGTCATATGGATTCCAATAGCAACATAGCTCCTGATTCGTACTTAAACTATGTTGGTTTCGAAAGAAAATTAAACTAAAGTGACCAACACAAGTACTGAACTGCAAAGATATATCCAAGGATGACTAAAGAAAATCCTAAGCTACTATATTCGAACTAGGAAATCATTTTGTAAGCCCAAAATCAAAAGTATCGCATTGATTTGAAATAGCTAGATGGGAATCTCTTAAGCAACCAATTTGGACCATATCATAGTTGGGCAAGATGGGGATCTCGCAGGGGTATTTTTGAGTCCATCCACTCCATGGCACTTGGCACACTTTATTAGTTTCTTACTTGGTATACAAATAGGACGCCATGATAGTCGACATAGGTGTTGGGTATGAGAGATCTAAGTTTTGACCGAACAATCGACTAGAACTGTATAGAATGCATCTTTAACATTCATGACAGCTTAAATTCCATACAGGCTAAATTGGTTAAAGAAGATACTTTGCGATAGAAAAATCAGAAAATACACAAGGACGAATTTTTTACTGTTGCTCGGTAAAAATAAAAAAGTGTTCTTCCCATTGATCTGCAGGATTGGGAAAACAAATAATAATCATTGTCTGCTGGAGCAAATAAGTTTGAGAAAAATATGGCTGCTGCAAGAATCAAACTATTAATTGCTAAGTATGATTAAGACAGCCATGACGAGGAAACTAAACCTTTTTCTTTTTTTTCTTTTTGAAGTACAAAGGAGTGTATCTTTAGTGAAGACAGTCCAAGGAAGCTTTGGGCGTAGGAAAAGTCAAAAAAAGAAACTCGTATGAAAGGGTAACATTACACAAGATATCAAGACTCCAAGAATACGATACATCTTCCTCTCTATTGTTGATACTCAGCTCTTACTTCATAAAAGACTGAACAACTCGGTTTTCTAACAAATGTAAAATGATCACAGTTCATAGCAGAAATAGATTTGCAAAAATTGAAAACTTTGCAGTTATCAGAACCTTCTAAAGCTACCTGCTCTACATCCCTTTCAACGGGACAACTTCTCAGAAGATCTGCCATCCACCTGAGAGAGTCAAACAACTCTTCCACAAGCAAGAAGCCCGGTCTGCATAACGAAGGAAAGATGGAACACTGGAATAGATTGTCTGCTGCTGCCCCATAAACAGACTGAAGAGTATCTTTCGCTTACGGCGAAGAACTCCACATCATAATTTGCTATGCTACTCCAGTACGGAATGTGCAAAATCCAAAAAAGACTGACACCGCGCTGGCAATCAGAGAATCCACTCCACTACGACCAGATCAATAGGAACACAAAATGCCTGTGTTCGGCCCAATCTAAGGTCTCCCACAACCGAAGAACCATAATGTCGGTCATTTCCTTTCGGAAAGCACATGGAGAAGCAAGATGCGGGGGAAAAGGAAATCAGAGCTTCATCAACTGAGACAATCTTGAGCTCCGAAACAGCTCAAACACCGCGACCGTAGCCCTAGAACGCAGCGATTCCCCGGAGGAACTCTCTCGAATGCCCCAAGCCACCACGAAAAAGGGAAAAAAAAAAGGGGGGGGCCAGGCCTCCGACTTCGAGACGAAGCGGAGCCTCCGGAGCGGAGAAGGGGCACCGGGGAGGGAGCGGCGGCGGAATGCGGTGGCCTACGACGGAGGAGGCTCGAATCTGGGCTCGCCCGGTTCGGAGGGAGGACCAATCGGCCGGCCCGGCTTGGAAGGGCATCCGCGGGGGAGGATCGCGAGGTGTTCGGGATCTCCGCCGCGCGCGCGGGGGGCTGGGAGAGGTGGTGCTCGGATGGAGAGCTTCGCCGCCCGAGGAAGGGGAGAAGGAAGGAAGGAAGGAAGGAAAGGAGAAAAAAAAAATGTGAGAGAGAAAGAGAAAGAGGCGACGAATTCAAATGCCGGGGTACCCTGAGATTTGCTAACGTGCGCCACTGCAATCGCCTCCCCCCCTCTCTTTTTCCGGGTAAAAATTATTTAACACGTCGGCAGCTTAAAACCCCCCCTCTTCTTTTTTTTTTTAAAGCCCGAGGTCGACGTAGCGCTCCATCTAAATTAGGAAAAATGCAGGTCCCGTCCCTCTAAAATCTTAATATATTTCAGTCCGTCCCCCCTTGTTGCTCCGCACGACGACCATACGGGCCCCCTGCTTAATTTCTTAAAACTTCAAGGATGAAACTGAAATTTTACCACCGGGCTCCACGGCTGGGCCCCCTGACGCGTACGATTAGGTATCGCAAACGGGTGGGGGGGAGCACTGTGCCGCTACTGAGACACATGACCTGCCATTTTGGAATTTGATAATAATAATACGAAATTAGAGGGGAAAATGCCGTTCTCATCTTCGATCTTGTTTTTATTTACACGTTCATTCTTAATGATTAAATTCCCCGATCATTATTAATCTTGTTTTATTTAGGCGGTTTCAATATTTCATATTCCCACGTAATCATTTCGACCGCGACCTCTCTTTCTTTTTCTCTTTCTTTAAATAAAAATAAGCAGCATTGCAGCGGTCATCGTATTCCGTCACGGACGGGTAATTTTTTTCACCTCAGTCGGCGTTGGTGGTGGAAACGGACGACCCCACGGAAAGGGAAAGAGCAGGGCGAGGGGCCGACGTATTAATTAGTAACACGTACTTGGGCTTCCATATGGAACCAGCAATGTGCAGGCTCACACACACACACACACACACAAATAAATTTGGGCTTCCGTGTGCCGCTTATTTATGGATCAAACATTAATATAAAACACACAACCTTTTCCTCATGCTGCGGAGCACTTGCCCTGTCCAGCATTGCCAATACCCGGATCGGGCATGACCCGCTAGGTCGAGGGTTCGGGTCGGATCGCCTATTCAGTAGTCGACCCGATCCATCCATTTCTGAATTCATAAACAATATTATCCATCCAGTGTGCGTATGAAAAGAGTATGCTTGTCTTTACCCTCTTATTTAATTACTGATACCGCATGGTTAAACCTCATGCCAGCTTAATTAAACCCACACTTTACGCTGTCATCATCATCGTCGTCCTCTCGTGTCTTCTTTTATCTCCATCGCTGTTAGCAGTAGCAGTTGTGGTACTGGTACTGTATTTTGAGCACAGTAGAGGTGCTGTGTACCGTGTCTTTTCTTTCATCAGGATGCCATCGAAAGAAAATAATACGATGCAAAACCCCCCGGGGCATGATAGGAGAACATAAAGCGTCGGATGATGAAAGCCTGGAAGGGGGAACTTTTCCCAATAAAAGAGAGGAAGAGAGAGGGAGGGAGTAAATAAAAGAGAGATGAGAGAGGAAGAGGAGGGGAATATAATTTTTCAAGCATGCGGTAGAAAGGACATCAGGTTCATCCTAAAGTGACTACAAGTGTGTCAGATATCATTTGCATAAAGATATCATAAAAAGGAAAGGACCTCCAAATGTACACCGGCGTATTTACTTAATACATTTATTATACGTTTCCATTAATTCTCCTCATTGATTACCTCGGTCTAATTGAATTGCTGGCCATCAATCATCTATCAACATCATGTTCATCCTCGGTGCTCTAGGGTTAGGGTTTGGGGAACCTGTTGATGGGAGGGAGGGAGAGGGAGAGGCGTTAATAATGGGCAGCAGCAGAACAACCGACAACCCTAGCATGGAATTATAACTCTCGTTTGGCCTTTTGCCGTGCTCCTCCTTCCCATCCTCCTGTAACACTCCATCTGCAAGCACTGAGCCCACTCTGATGAACTTGAGAACTGCTGTCTCTCCGGTTCTTTTTTAATTTGCTTTGGAAAAAAAAAAAAAGGCAATCATTGTTGGTATCAAACTCTGAGTTGGATTTCAAAGTTGACATGCTGTATGAACTCGATGTACTCTTTCCGATGTGTGATTCTTTTAGTCCGCTGTTGAACTGGAGCTTCATTTTAAAAAAAGAAATTTTAATTCTCTCTGCACAGTTAATGAATAGCAGGAGATGTTATGTATAAACCAAGAACAATAAGAACCCTAATTAACTAGATGGAACCGGAAACATTGATCGTCACCAAAACCCAGTTTGTTTAAAAAAATTTACACACTGCAAAGAAATGGCTTGCGTTCATTTGTATTGCGATCGATCGATAGGTTTTGTTAAGTAGCCGCCGAAATGAAACAAATATGAGAAGGGAGGAACCGAAGAAGAAGAAGAAGACAATCATCCAAAAATCAACCGAAGGGAGGGAATTGAAAGCGATGAAGGGGTGTGCAGCACTCTATCAGAAGGACCGAATGGGCCGTCGATCTATGAATCGCTCGTGCTCATCGTGTCGTGGCGATCGGGCTCGCGGGAGGGCGGCATGGCGGCGTCGGATGCCGCCGTGGACCGGTACATGTTGAGGGCGGAGGGGATGGCGCTGCCCATGTGGCCCTCGCCGGCGGCTGAGCCGAGGCCGAGCTGCTGGCTCGGGAGGAGCGCCATTGGAGCGGGGAAGTTCATGAAGTGGAGGCCGCTCGACATGGCGGATCCGCGGAACATGGTGCTGCCGCCGGACGCCTGCGGGAAGGCCCAGATGGAGGACTGGTTGTTGCCACCAACACCGATGTCTTGTGAGTTAGGGTTTGTCACCATCCACACTGTGCCTGGCATTTGCCCGTGGGATGATCCCTGGCTGTAGCCTGCCATTTGATGCTGCACCTGCTGCTGGCCGTGCTGGTGGATCTCCGCCTCCCACCGGCGTTTCCTCATGTTGCTGATATCGGACTCCGGGGACGCGTCCAGGCCGATGCTGCATGAATTGAAGTTGAGGAGCACGGAGGAGGAGGACGAGGAGGAGGGGCCCTCGGAGGGGAAGGCCGCACCGCCGCCGCCGCCGCGCTCCCACTCGTTGTGGATGCGGAGAGACGGGCCGGGGAGGGCGGCGGCGGCGGCGGCCGCCATGGAGTTGAAGTAATTGGCCGCGCGGAGGTGGGAGGGGGCGGAGAGGCTGGAGCCGGAGCTGCGGAGCGAGATGTTGAGCGACGTGAAGTTGGCGGGTATGGTGCCGGTCCCGGTGGCGGCGATGACGGCGGGCTCGGCCTGCTGGAGGAGCCACTCGATGGTCTCGCCGTCGGTCTTGTGGCCGAGCTCGCGGGTGAGCTGGAAGACGCGGGCCGCGCAGAGGGCGGGCATGCGGATCCGGCGCCCGCGGCCCTCCACCTTGGTGTGGCGGTCCTTGTTGGAGCTGCGCTTCGGCGGGGGCTTGCGGAGGCGATCGAGCGCGAGCTGCTCGGCGGTGCCGGGCCCGGAGGTGGTGGAGGAGATGGCCAGGGAAGGGTAGGCGGAGCTGGAGCAGGAGTCCTCTTCCTTCTTCTCGAGCAGCTGGAGGGGGAAGTTGGGCCGTCGGGAGCCGCCGGCATCGCCGTCCATGTCCGCCGGAGATCAGTGGATCATACGTATGCGCACGCAGGCTATATTTGATGCCGGCGAGGTGCAGGGAAACGTTTGCCGAGTTAAATTCCTAATTAAAAATAGTAGAAGATCTGCGATCGTAAGAAATTAATTAGTATGAGAAAGAAAGGGTAGGGATATTGAGGTGATATGTTGATTCTCCTCCCACATCGCCGGGGGAAGAAGAAGAAGAAGAAGGGAAGGGAAGTGAGAGAGGAGGTGAGGTGGTATTTTATGAGGTTTGGTAGGACATGGCCAGCTGAAGGGCTGAAGCAGAATATGGGGGTGAGAGATTTAAGGGGGAGAAATTGAGAGAGAGCTGCATCTGTTCTAATTTATGGATCTTGTAGGGCACACAGGGGCTCGAAGAGGGGAGAGAAAAGAGAGAGAGAGATCAAGACCACTTCAAGTATATAGTCTGTAGGTCATTCAACTTGAAGATTCTGATGCCGAAGAGACGGAGAGAGAGAGAGAGAGAGAGGATAAGGGTGAAGAAGAACTGGCAAGTAGCTAGGAAAAATTATTAATAGAAATACGTGTTCACAATTTTTTCCACTCAAAATAAAAAAAAAAATCACATGCTAAATAATAAGAAAATGATATATAATAAAACATATACTTTAATAAAATACTTTAGATTTTTTTTATAAGGTAAGTAGAATATATGCCCATAGCTTAATTTATCTACATTTTTCAAATATTTATATAGTAAAAACTATTTTTTTAAAACTACTAAGACATCACATGATGAAAAAAATAAACATCCATTGCTTGCTACTCGTATTCTGATGGCAAATAACAAGGCAAAGAGCCTAATAATGCAATATGAGCCCCTATAATTAATGATAATAGCAAATATTAAACATGCATCCAATATAAGTCTGACTACTTTCTTTGCACTCTCAGTAACTTTTATTTAAAAAAATTATTTTACATATTCTAGTATCTACATGCATGTCGTGTGCAATTGATAGTATCAGAATCACAAGCGATCGTAAGCATGAAAATAATATATATATAACATGCACATATATTTCTATCATGTGCTCGTCTGACCAAGTGGCATGCCACGGTTGGCAGTTCAAAGAGATCCCACTTGTTCCCTTCAAAATATCCTACAATATATTTACTAAAGGTGTAATTAATTTTTTTTCCCAGATTCTAGCAAGATGCAGTGCAAACCTCTATGCTAATATTTTGAAGCAGTCAGTTGAATTAGAAAATGGAAAAACACAAATTAATTAATCAAAGTAATATATACAGCGGGACGTCATCTCTATTTATTTTGTCCCCTTAATTTCTATCATGTCCTCCTGCACCCCCCCCCCCCCCCCCAATCCCTCCGATCCATTTTAGTGCTCCCTTTCTTTGTTTTTTTCTCTCTATATATATAATTTAGAACGTATGATAAATTAGATGTTGAATAAATAAATAAAAAGAAGGAGAAGGTAAGTATGACTGTGGTTGGGCAGTGACTTGGCTCAGACTCCACGTGCGGTGCTCTTTTTATCATTCAATCCTTAAAAAGACAGCGGAGACCGGGGGGAGGAGCAGTGTGGGCCCTCCTCCCCAAGTCAAAAAAAGAGAGAAGAAAATAAAAGAGGCGGTGGTATGGATGTGGGTCCCGCTCACTCCAGTGCCCTTTCCTCTTTCTTTTTTTCCCACCCCTCGCCTTTCATTTAATTAATACGTCGATCAGACTGGAGTTTTTTTTTTTTTTTTTTACCGTTCCGTATGATTTTGATCGTCAACCGACTCGCTGGTGTTAAACAAACAGAAAAAAAAATCTGATAGCTTGAGATTAATTATTATTATTATTATTGAAGTGAGTGGTCAACGAGGAGACAAAATGTATACGAACGGTGGTCCACCCACCACGGCGGAGACTTTATTTTTGAAAACAAATTTGTGTACATCCGAACTCAGTCCCCTCTCTCCTGATTAATAATTTTTATCCGAATAAAAAATTATTTAAAAAATCTTAAAATTAAAATGAAACGGTTGATCGTACGGTGATCGAAATAATTTTACTTTTTTTTTCTCATATCTATTTTGCTGCTCTTGCATTGTTCCTTATTTATGATAAAAAAATTAGATGCTTTAGATGAGTATAAACTTATTAATTATTATATACATGCAGTGGCATTATAGTACAAATGTGGATTATTAACACATGCAGCAGCAGCGCACATTAATTCAATTAATTCATATATATATATAATAATGCTCTTGCATAATATAATACTCATGATATTTTCCAAGTAATATATATATATATATATATATATATATATATATAGTGTTGCATGCACTTGCAAAAATGGAGGGAGACAAGCGCATGTTACAGCGACATAATTGCCGCCCACTCATCATACACACACACTACTACTGCTACCAATACTACTCTTACACGTATACATATCTAAAGAATTAAAAATAAATATTATATATGTATAGAGCTGCATGCTGCTAAATTGCTTGCTCCATCTTCCTTCTCCATGCACATATATATATACATAGATGGGGCATGCATTCATGCATGCATGAGGAGGATAAGGCAAAATAATATTGAGGAGGAGGCAGAAGCATATGAAGCATTGCATGGCTACCTGGCAGCCATCCAAAGTTGGTGCATGCTGTTGCTGATGTTTATATATATATATAAATAAATATAATGCTGTTGATGCATGATGTGATCAGTGATCATCCTGATCTCAATTAATTAAAGGGGTTTTTTTCTTGTCAGACGCACACCCCCGTCTTTTGGCTGTAAAGTCATTTATGGCTTCACTACCTCCCCCTCCCTCCCCCACATTATTTCATTTCTTCCTTCCTTCCTTCCTTATATGAATAATTTTCCACTGAATCTAAATGGATGGATATGCAAGTAGGAAGACATGCTGCAGGGCATTGTTCCTGAGCACGAGCATGCATGCATGCTGCGGGGGCTCCACTGCTCCTCCTACCTACTATGTATACTGCTACTGCTACTGCTGCTGCTACCACACCTGCATTACTGCTCGTATTACCGCTGCTGACTGCTCTCCCTTGGATCCAACCAAGAAGAAGAACAAGGTCGGCACTTCAGTCTCCCTAACTGATTAATTAATGAAAGTGCCAGGGGATTAACACATGTGAGCGAAGGTGGGTTATTATAAGTGGAGTGGGGAAAGAGGAGGAAGGGAAGGGCATCTTCACCTCAATCCCAATAAAGCAGATCATAGCAGGAGGAGGAGAAGGCGGCAGCAGCAGCAGCAGCAATTGATGAGAATTGATGAGAATGTTTGCAGTCCCCAGCTTTACAGATACTAATTGGCAACCACCACTACTACTACTACCTCCTACTCTTTCTTCCTTTCTTTCTTTTTTATTCAGTTCGGTGCATCATCATCATCATCATCATCATGCTCTTGTCCAACCTCAACCTCTCCGGTTCTTGCCCAATTCATGAAAGAAAGGAACAAAAAAAATTTTAAAAAAAATATTCATCGCTTAACCACGCACTTAATCTTGCAATTACTTAAGCACTGGCCGTGTAAGTGTATTTATACATACATACAAGGAAAGGATTTGACTTGTAAATAGTGGAAGTCAGTATAAGGGACATGCATGCATTACTGACCTACCTTTCTCTTCTTCATTCAGCATGATGATTAGATATATATACTTAAATAATTTGGATGAAACATTTCCATTGCGTGGGCAACAAATTATGATGTTTCTCACTTCTAGTGCATCACTGACATTTCATTTCCTAATTAAAATTGTTTTTTTTCTTAATCAAGCCTTCCATTAAGCTCAAATAATTAAAATTTTACAGGACTACCACGCTGACTGGCTCTGAATTAATCAGAAAGTATCATGACTAGTGATCCCTTAAATTGTATATATATATATGTGAAGAAGGCAGAGAGGAAGAGGAAGGCAGGAAGGGAAGCAAGGGGAAGAAATTATCAGAGGAGGAGGAATATTAATTATTATGTCCTTTTCCATCACACCCATATGGACGCTGCTTCCATTTTTTTCTTCTTCTTCTTCCCCCTAATTTATATTTCTGCTAAAATCCTCTTCCCTTCACCTCCTCCGTCCGTGTGTGTGTGTGGGTTGTGTGCGCACAAGATTACAAATGGGAGATCCATTCATTAAGTGTCTCATCCACGAAGAGTAAGAGGAGGTGCAAATGTCTTGTTTTCAAAAGCAGCGAGACCAGATCGGATCGAGAGTTTGTCCCCCCTCTCCGATTTCTCCTCCCTCAATATCGGGTTTGAATTTGAATGGGGCAGATGAGATTTATGGCCTTGAGTGATTGAATTGAGTCTTCTTCTTTACTTGGCCTCTGATGTTTTTAATTTGGTTAATGAAGGAAGGAGGAGGAGTGAGTGATGTTATGCATGGGGAGCGCAGAGAGAGGTGGGCGCTGCAGGGCTGCTGCATCCACCAACAGTGAGCACAGCGGGACTTCACATGTTTTGCTGATTGATTCCACTGTTCATGTTTTGTACAGGCCATCTCTCACTGCACTGCGCTGCGCTGCACTGCACTGCGCCAACGTTGATGATTGCAAAGACGGACGTTTATTCGTTCAGAGCAAGCTGCTCACCTACACCATCATCTATCATCCCCTTCAGCAAACCCTAGTTATGTATGTGTATATTTATATATCTTATCTAGGATCGATTGTGCTACCAACCTGCATTTGTTCTTTAATTAGTTTGAGCTAATGATTAATAATGCTCATGATTCGGCGGCATCGCGACAGCCCCTCGACAGATGGTGCAGAGGATGCAAATGGCCTGATTTAGATTCCTGACAAAGAAGGTGACAACTGCAAGGAATTCTCCTGTTCACTTGTGAAAAAAAATAATTTATATACGCTTGCTGCTATCAAGCAAAATGTTCTCTTTCCGGTCTGAAATGAAGCTAAACAGATGAAAATTTGATAAGTCGAGAACATAATTCATAAGAAAGGATGTTTTTGATGGTTAACATATCATATATATTTTTTTGATGGCATGGTCCTCTAAGGAAAGGACTACCAAGTTTTTGTTCGTCAACATATCATGTATTTTTTTTTGATGGCATGGCCCTCTGCAGAGAGGACTACAAGTTTGAGGTTTAACGTATCAGATCAAAGATGGCATGGGCCAACATTTAAGCCCAATTAATTCATCAGCTCAGCTGATCAGGTCATCACTTTTTGAAATAATTATACAAAGTTTCTCTCTTGAGAAAAAGTAATGGACGAAGCCCAGCTGACTGAGAACAGTTCAACTTAGACAACCTAGAAATGAAGTGACTGAAACCGAGATGACAACAATGTTCGGATTAAAACAAATCACAGCATGGGCAAGCAAAAGGGGTCCAATCGGTGATGTCAGTATATATTTTAAGGGACTTGGAAAACAAAATGTGAAGTTTCTATAAGTTATGGGTTCCCAAAGTGTTAGATAAACACAGCTATATCAGTCGACAAATGTAGATTTCATACTCAATTTGTGGGATAAATTTTGGAAATGAAGCCTTCCTTCGTCTAAAGACACAAGTGATGGAAGTTGAGAAGCATCCCAGGCATTCATCTCCTTCCTCTCGGTTCTGCTACTGCTACATGCGGAGTGACGATCGTTTTCAGGCTCATTCGTCGTCGAACTCCTCATCATCATCCTGCTCACCATCCTCATCATCGGTTTCCTTTTAACAACAAAAAGGAATAATTAGGCACACAGGCATTTCTTTTTCTTAGAATATGAACATTGGACGGAACAAGAACATAAATGATATCATACGACCAGCAATGTTTAACCTCGGTCATTTGCTACAATTGAAGAGTAACGCGATATCCTTACTTCGGTCCAATGTCATACCATATCTAAAACCTACCACTAACGTCACAACATATCCATATATTGCAAAGAAAAAATCATGAGAAGTGCTCTGTAATGCAAGGTGGGAAAAGTCATTCATGGCATAGTAAGTTAGCTTAAGCTGGAATCACCATTTTTGTCCTACGTTTCATATGGCTTTGTATCACAGAATAATGCTAAAAGATCAATACATCCAAGTAAATTTTTAAAAATTGTCTCTATATTCTGATGATTGCAAGTACGGCAAAACTACTGACAGTTGATAAGATGGAAAAAGGAGCAAGACGGCAGGACTTACCTCTTCATCATCATCATCCCCATCAAAGTCCACCTCATCGGCTTCCTGTGGCATAGAGTAAAAAAGAGCTTGAAAAAAATGCACATGCAAATGGACGAAAGGCAGAGACAAGGAAAAGGAGGAGATAAAATGGATGCCGAGTAAAAACAGTAAAAACTTACATTGTTGAAATATTTCAGTGGATTGGGCCACAAGTCTTCCTTAATTATCTCAGCCACCTGCAATTACCATCACCAGAATATACATTGTAAAAAGAAGATATGATACCCTGCAAGCAGCTTCAAAGCTGTTAAAATAGCTAGTTGACTGATATCCAGATAAGAGGCTTATTGTATTTCAGAATAGGGTGAAGAAAGGTCAAGGATTAGTAACATGAACCACATATTGTTCGATTCATATTCCAAGTGCAGATTCAAATAGCTATTAGTTTTGGGGAAGTTCAAGAAACAATACCTCATCCATAATCCCCTCCGCGAGGTTCTTTTGTTGATTTTCACTGAACCAACTAAAGAAACTGTTCACAAAAAGGAGGAACAGGATTGATTAGGATATAGAAAGAGAAAACTATAACTTCAAATGTTAAAAGATCAAGCTAATGAATGATGCCAATTCGTTGATGCAACCTAATTCCATGTTGATGTACCATAAAAAGGATGTATCTTGTCCAAACTGAAGGTGAAAAAAAAAAGACAGACATACAGATAAACTTAGTTGAACTCCCTTCCTATCTATGAATAAAATAAAAATACTCATCTTGATGTCAAGAGCATATTCGCCAAAGATTCATAACCAAAATCATGAATTTCACCTTGAATTTTGAAGAGTTGACTATGTACAAAAATGGCAGATTCTCAGACGAATGATTATTTAGTTGCATATATTGACAATTTGTGTCTACGATGATAAGAATTTTACAATATTTTCGAAATATCAAAACCTGTCCATGACACATAAGTAGATCAAATGTCAAATTGACTTTCTATTTAATTATGTTTTTTAAGAGGAACTATATTAACTGTCATACAACTTTGTATCTTTGCGATTTATTATTTGCCCCTTCAGTAAGAATTCCTAGCTGTATCAAGCACATAACAAAATTGCAATCGAGAAGCCACCTGTTACATTTTTAACCAAGAGATTAGAAAATAATTATAATTTTCAGTCGTTTACTTTCCTTATTTCTTATTGTAACATAGAGCCACATGCTATTTTAGCAGGAGCGTGCTTTGTAGTTACTTTAAAGGATCATTGATAAATTTCGAAGACCTCCAAGTTTACAGTCAGAAACCAGTTATGCTATGATACAACATGCTCAAAGCCCTCTGCTAGGTTAAGATACTTAGGCAAATTGTGCCTCAAGATGCAAAGAAACCGATAGAATGGATCTTCAATGCATGAGACAAACACAAAGGCCATCTCTAAGAGCTAAGAAACATTAGTATTCAACATGCAAAAAGATGGATTCTTTACAGTTGTATCTGCCAGCAATTAGATAAAAAACTACTCATAACATTCTCAAAACCATCAACAACAGTAAAAGTATGCACTAGTAGCCAGCAGATCAAAAAAGTCATAATTTACTAAATGATGCCAAATATGCTACAACAGTAGCAAAAAAAACACTAACCTTTCCTCAGCAAAGGGACGCTTGTTGCCCTTCTTCTCATTTCCATTACCATTAGCGACAATTTCCTAAAATATTACAAGAAAAAATCACACCTGCAACCTGGCTGAAGGATTAGAAAAGAACAAAAGTGAAAGCAAAAAGATGTGCCCTTACCATACCCTCCTTCCACTTAATTGATGTACCAGATACATTGGTTGTTCCTTCCTCAGTAAATGCATATGCCTTTCTCAGTTTTCTGTCCTCAAAGTATGGGTTCTCAGAGAAATTCTGAAGTTGCATAAACAAAATGAAACAATGATGAGTACAAACTGAATGTGCAAAAGAAATTTTTGCAAACAAAGATTGGGCAAACGATGCACACAATAACTTACAAACACAATCGAATAGCCTGTCTTGACATCCTTACAATCCTCGACATCAATTGAGTGCAGGAACTTGAAAATCTACAGTAGTCAAAAACAGCACGTGTTTGCTTCAAATTAGTAAATAAATGAATAGGGAAAAGTTATTATGAAAGTACTATCCATTTTTTTCCTTGTTAGTGTTATCCAAAACTAAAAGCTTATACCTCTTGATCTTTCTCAGTTAGAAGATCACCAAGGGCAGGATGACTCAAGAACTGCAAGACAAGGAGTGACAGGTGACAAACTAGTAGAGTTTCCATAAGAAGACATTATGACATAAAGATTAAAATACCGCAGTTAACCAAAAATCAGGGATGTCTTTAATAATGTCAGCTCGCTTGCCGTAGACAGGTCTGCGAATCTCATTGTACTTTTGTTCCACCTCGAAAACTTTCTCACTTGCTTCCTCATTGATCTAATTAATAAAAACATATGATCAGCATATGGTGGTTACGGAAATAAATTAATCTTGGAAAGAACACTTCAATAACTAAACTAGTATATAAAAATTCAAAGGATATTGCCTTCAAAAGTGGAACTACAGCAGACATGACATTACACACTATACTTATCTCAGAGGCATATTTCAGGTACAATTTATACTGTCAATTTTCCACATTGCAGTTAAACATCCACATATAGAATTCTAGTGAGTATGTCAACCGGTGAATACATGGATGGAAAAATATCATACGGTTTCCTAGCAAAAAGTAGGTACTTTTCTGCTTCATAGCTACATCTAGTATCATTACAACGACGACGAGCATCAACTGAATCAGTGGGATACAGATTCGAAATGCATTTTTTTTCTGCAAGATTTCAACTAGAAGCTGGAATCTCTCTCTCAATATCAAACAGCAAAGCTTTTCTTTTTGTATACTTCTACATCAAATTGGAGAAATTGAAAAAAACACAGCCCATGTACGAAATTTCCTAATGCGCAATATGACGGCAATATCAGATATCCAACTCGCTCCATACAAAAGCATTAACCCACACCTTGCAGAGGAGCCAAACAAAAGAGATAAAAAGGCACCCAGAAAGAACAGTGCGTATAATCACCAGTTTCAAGGTCGAAAAGGGGGCATTCACCAGGCACAGAATTCAAGTTCGTCGCGATCCCTCGGTCGACCTATTACACTATCTAAAAGTCCTAACTCTCTCACAGTAGCGAGTACAACCAGCAAAGGAGATCACGAAGACTTATGATGATAAGAAAGATGGAGAATGGACAGAATTAAGAAGGTGAGTGTTTCTTCCTCAAATAATATCAAAAAACTCACCTTCTCGAGCTCGTCTTGAACCTCCTGGAGCTTCTCGATGGAGAGGACGAGCTCCCCGTCGATGTGCTCGGTCTCTTCGCTCTGGGCCGCCGGCTCCGCGACCTTCGACTTCTTCCCCCTGTCGGCCCCCATCTCCTCCTGACCGCAGAGCCCCTAACCCTAATTCCTCGATTCCCCCCTTCGCTTCTTCCCCGCAGCTCGGGAGAGCGATCCCTCCGCAATGGCCACCGGACGCGAGAGCGACCTCCCTCCCTCCTACCCCCAACTCCGTCGCTTAGCTTTTATACGCCCCGAGGTCGCGGCCTGCTGGGGTTTACCGTCACCACTTCGGGTGACGATTACCTGGTCGGGGCGGACGATCTCAGCCCTCGATGGCTGGGTCTGGGAGAAGTTTGACGGCAGAGATCGCGGAGGGGATAGCGGGTGGGTCCCGCGGGTGTGGGGGACGCAGCGGGAGATATTTAAAACCCTAACCCTAGGAAGGAGCGAGCGGGGAGCGCGCCTCCTGACCGTCCGATGGAGCCGGATGATGATGATTAGGTTATTATTCGACCATCAGCCTTTGCCGGTTAATTATCATCGACGCAACCAAAATAAATTTTTTTTTTTCCAAACAATAACTCAATGTATGCAATGAATATATTTTTTTATTTAACGTGGATACTTCATAATGAATCGAATAAATAAAATAGTTGAGTCGGACTCAGCATTTTTTTAAATTAAGTAAAGAAAACCTCAACCAGACATTTCACTTTTCAGACCGCTTCGGCCCAAATTGAACAGGATTAAATTTTAATATATGTATTAATTGCTATATTGGGCCGTGTCAGAGAGATTTAAGAAGGCATTAAGAGGCCATCATTTATCTGCCCAATCCGTTATATGTTTTTTTTAAAAAATAATCTTAAGCCCACGATCGATTTTAATTACTCTAAGAAAATAATATATTTTATATTATATATATAAGCCTCTTAATTATTACTTGAGATGATTATTTTTAGAATTCAATAATTTAAAACTCATGTCTTCTAATATCATTGAATGACACCGGGTATAAATCTTATTAGATATCTAAAAGCTAAATGTCTGTAAAATTTGATGATATCCTTTGATATTTTAAAAGTAATAATGATAATAATAATTTCATTTCCAATTCATACTAACGCGAATGAGAGTGAATGGTGCCTGAGTTTAACCTTATTGGCCTGATACTTAGGCCAATAAGGACTAAGACGAAGAACTCGCACTACGCGAGTGTATGGACTCTCGAGAGTAATTAATATGAGAGTTCTTCTCGAGTCATGAGGTATGCATCCGTCGTTGAGTTGGTATAAGATTAGAATCAGAATTATGCTCTACAAAAGGAGGATAATATAAGAATCAATACTCTTTCCTCCGTCCAAGCTCAGACGTCTAGGAGATTAGATCGTTATCATTTTTTTCGTCCTAGATTTTTTCATGTAATAGTTGGGCACCTTTAGATTATCAATACTAGCGATCCCAACCATAGAAGCTCAGACAAGTAGGATATCAGGCTTTTATCCTTTCCTTATCCTAGATTTTCTCATGTAATAGTAATAGATGGGTGAGATAATTAGTACAGCTAGCCCTCTGAGCAGGAGATTAAGACATCTCATCCCTCACCGAGTTTAAGTTATCCTCTGATGATAGCATGATATAAGCTAAGGTCACAGCATCATTAGAGGACTGTCGGCTCGTAAGTGTGTGCCGAGAGCTTTTAAGGTTGAAAAAAATCATCCTTTCTCACGAGATCAGTCCCTCCAGGGTGGGTGTGCATTTTTTTCTCCGAGGAAGATGTTAAGTTTACGGTGGTATGGAACCACGTCAGCCAGTCCAGCTTTAGGATGCGACACCGCGTGTTTTCTTTTGAGTAAAATCGATGAGAAGAATAAATATAGACGGACCGACTCCACGGAGGCATTCATTAGGGAGTTGACGAGACGTGAGAGAGGAAGGGCCACAAATTAAGAGTAAATAATTATGGTTACCCACATCGACTGAGTATAATGAGCATTAAATTAAGAGCAAACGACGTCTTTGTGTGTGCATTCGGCCTTTTGGGGGGTGGACAAAAATGTGCAAATATTTATGTGCAGTTGGACCTCTATCCACAAACAAATTGAATTGGCATTTAACGGCCTTAATCCTTTTAAATTAGCGGATGGATAGTTAGTTAATCATCGCCGGTTTTTAAAGTGGGGCATGATAGCAAACCGTTTTTAATTACCGAATTTAATATGATTCCTTTTACGACTCTTTTATACGCTAAGAGTACGTTTTATTAATACAAGACGTGGTAAAATAAGGTGCACTCAAATCAACAATTGAGCATGGAATAAGGTATTTAAAAGAAAACTCAGATATATCTTCTAAAATATTATTTATTAGTTAAATCTATCTTATTTATTTAATTGAAAATTAATATTTCGTCTGTATATTAGTTATGCTTTACAAATCTTTAGACTGTCAGAATAACTAAACGGAATATTTAGAAAATATAGTAAGAAGGTGGTGATAATAGAGTTCGCGTATCACATTTGGGAGGAGATAAATCTAAGGTTGTTTGAGTAACAAGTGACTGACGAATCAATCATTATTCGACGTATTTATTGATATAGAGTTTGATATTTTTATATTTAGTTTAGAGTGCTAATATGTGTAGTGATATAGTCATACTCCATTATTATTTCTTAATGTGTAGTAGTAATATTATAGTAATGCATGATGTATATAATCATACTCCAACAATTAAAAAATATAATAGATAATCATACACAGGTTATTTAAATAAAACTTTGATTTTTTTTTTAAGATTAAAGAACATAGATATCTTTTATTAACCGTTCGTAAGTTAATTCCCGTAGATTTTTGAATTAGCTATATGATTAAAGGGGTTTGTCCTAGCGGTATTTTTTAAAAACCAGTTGTTAGTTAAATGTATCTTATTTGTTTAATTGGATTGCGGATTCGGGTCTCAGTCGATGTTATTAGCAAATATAGGGGGGTCAACTTCGTACCTGCAACTTGCAAATTCAGGTAGTTAATTATTTATTGGCACGATGAAGATTTAAAAGATATATACTAACTAAATGTAGTTCTGTTTGATGAAGGTTGTTTTTATGAATTATATATTTCAGCCTCACTCCTCTAACAATTATATAATGTAGGATAGATATATATATATATAATTATAATGTTCGAGAATTTAAAAATGTAAGCATGAAGCTAAATATTAATATAATTGAGTTTCTAGGTGGCCTTTAGGGAATTATGAAATTAAGGACCAGTTAATTAATTTAGGGTGCCCCTTGATAAAAAATTCCAACTAAAACTCCATCATATTAAATTGCTTTTATATTTTTGTATTTTTATATCATACGTTTTAAATAAATCAAAATTAATGCAGGGTACCTGCCATATTTTGAACCACGTGGAGGACTTTGAAAAAATATGCTTAAAACGTTTTATTATTTATTTACTTTTTGACTGCTTAAACTAAACAATGCTGACCGAATTTAATGAGGGACAACGAGGTGATACCCATTTGCTCGTATGGAATTAAATACGGCATGCACAAGTGGACGAGGGGCGGAGCTCGATGCCCTATGCAATAGCTAGGTGACGTATACCGAATACGATCATATGTTAACAACACATGCAACGACGTATACCTACCTTCTTACATTTCCCCTCTATCTATTAATTGTTTCACTTCATTTAGGTATTCGGTGAAGGATTCCAAGGTGCAGTGACTATTAAGTTTTAACTATTGCGTGTGAATTTAATGCTCGACTAATCTCACTCTCACGCTAGCTCCATTTATCTTATGTTTGATTAATAACTCTATCTCATGCCTGTTCTAATCTTAGAAATTATTATCTACGGATTTTACCGATGAATTATTAGAATCAATAGGATTGGTTTTAGCGTTTTTACTATTATGAATACAACTATTAAGTCGCATTGCGTATAGTTCGAATATGTATAGTTCGAATATGTTCGAATATCGTGATGCACCTTGAATCCAATGCGTATAGTTCGAATATGTATCCAACCTCAGTCATTGTAATTAGGATCGAAGAACAGAGAGTCTATGAAAATGTATAATTTACTGAAACGAGTGTCTGATTGTAAAACTAATTTAATAATAAATGCAATAATATTAATAAAATTTTAATTTATAATCATTTTGTTGTTGTAAAATGAGAATACATAATAAAAAAATTCAAAAAAGTCTCGCATGTGCTGCATTTAATACAATTCAGTATTATATTTATACTTTTTATTAATTACCATCTCAAAGGACTACTCGCATCGTCAGCACTCAATTCCATCAAACAAAATGCACTCCTCTTTAAAAATCGCATGCATCTCATCTCATAAATAAATTATTTTTCAAAAAAAAAACATCATAAATAAATTGCATATCATAAATGTATGCCGTCCTTACGAACAAGATAATATATATCATCTATACATATATCCACACGTTTTTATATTTTTCAAAAAAATAAAATAAAACTCCGCTGCACTGTAACATTGGACTAAATTGAGCTGTATCCCGATTAATGTTACGATATATGCGCAGCAGTGCTGCCAATTAATACGCACAAACAAACAAAGAGAATTTTAGTTTGTCTTCCTTCGCTACGTACAAGGAATTAATTCAACTCCTCCTCCTCCTCCGGCGGTCATACTGCATGCTCTCATTCCTTGCAGGAAACGGATAGACTCTGCTAGTTTTTTAATCACTCGTGCTTCCAAAAAAAACTCTACTGCAAAGACCTTTACATACGCATCGTCAGCGATGGACTATTAAATTAAACTTGCAATCCTTTTAGTTATTTAATAAACACATTAAAAAAATTAAAGTCACCAGGAATTCCCAGCATAATTGTGTTATTTAATTGATAATTTTATTTATACGTATGCTAAAAATAATTAATTCTGAGTACATGCATGCAAATATTTATCCAGGAGAAGAAATTGTCAACACCTGCAGATATATATTTATATGTTTATTCGGGTATATAGTGTGGATAGATAAATTAGATTAGAGGAGGTGGTGGTAGTAGTAGTTCTTTATAATTTACACCTCAGAGTTGTCTTGGAACTTTAGTCGAACACCCAAAGGACGATCTTTATAGCAATTCAACAGCATCATTTAATGTCATGTCGTCGTCGATGGATCTTTCATCGAACAGCCAAGTTTCCAGCAAGGAGATGGGGATCGGCGTCTCCTCCTCCCCCGCCTCCTCTTCCTCCGGCGGCGTCGTCGTCGTCGTCGTCGATGCCTCCATCTTGAACGAGTACCCTTCAAGGCGATCCTTCCCCACGTTCTTGCTCGCCGCCGTCGCCGAGCTCCCGGTGGAGCCCGAGTCCGAGATCGTGGGGCCCCCGGCGGACCGGAGCTTGGGCGAAGGGTGGCTCTTCATCCATCCCTGGAGCAGCCGGGAGATGTTCTCGGTGCTGGAGGCGTAGGTGGCGGCGGAAGCCGGCAGCCCCATGGGCGAGGAGATGAAGTCGCCGTCGTTGTTGAGGGGCTTCTGCAGGGAGGACAAGGCCTCGGTGAGGGCCTGCTTGGCCATGTGGATGTCGGCCTGGACTCGCCTCTCCCACATGCCCTTGGAGACGCCCGGGTGGTGGGGGTAGTGATGGTGCAGGCTCGAAGACGTCATCAGCGGCCCGCCGCCGCCGCCTCCCAGCGTCCCGCCGCCGAGGTCTTCCTTGCCGCCGCCGCCGCCGCCGCCTTGGATCTTCCTCAGCTTCTTCTTCAGGTGAGTGTTCCAGTAGTTCTTGATGTCGTTGTCCGTTCTCTCCGGCAGATACGAAGCTATCGCCGCCCATCTACATATATATATATATATATATATATATCACCCCCATGAGAACACACAGATTTCAAAACCTAGGAGTTATCCTCCGATCAGACCCTAATTTGGGAACCAACAATTAATAGATTCTCCACGGTCGATTAATTGATCCCCCCCTTTTTTCGAAAGAGAGAAAAAAAAGAGAGGCAAACTTTGAACAGGTATAATTAATTAATCAGTCCACCTGTTGCCAAGAAGGGCTTGGAGGTGGACGATGAGCTTCTCCTCTTGATCGGTGAAGTTGCCCCGCTTGATGCCCGGCCGGAGGTAATTAGTCCACCGGAGCCGGCAACTCTTGCTGCATCTCATCAGCCCTAAGATTAAGGGGGAAAAGGTTTAACCTTCGAGCTCACCACCAGTAATAATCCCAGAAACCCTAATTTAGATCCAAGATCTCCAGAGGGCATGCAGGATCCAAAAATTTAAAAACAAAACAAATACTTTGGAAATTTAATGGGTCGGTCGATCTCACCGGTGTTGGTCGGGACGGACCTCCAGTTGCCGGGGCCGTGTTCCTGGATGTAGGAGACGAGGACGAGGTCCTCCTCCGGCGTCCATGGCCCCTTCTTCACTCCGACTTTATCACAGCACGGTGGTCTTCCCATGTTGGAAGGAGAATATTAAAGAGGAAGTGTGTGCGCGTGAGAGAGAGGGAGAGAGCTGCTGCAAGTCCAAGGCTTGCAGTGCAATAACTTGGACTCCCTCCCTTTCTCTCTCTCGCTATATCGCCTTATAAATACGCTGCAGAAAGGAGAGACACCTGATGGCAAGATAATTAGGTCACTCTTTTGACCCTAAAAGAAGGCAACTCCGAGAGAGAGAGAGAGGGAGAGAGAGAGGAAGGGAAGGTAATGCAGTGGAGAGTCAAAAAAAAAAAAAAAGGTCTCTGCTCTTCCCAGCTGTATTAAATTATTTGCGTTAATCCAGTCTGCAAAATCTAAAATTATCAGTCAAATGTGCAGTGTTCCAGCAGATTATTAAAGCCTAACCCTCAATGATTCTATCATCGTCAGAGTTTAACCTCACTGTTTAAAATAGTTACGTACTTCAGCTCTAGTTTCTTAAACTTCTTTATTCTATTAGTAAAAAAAGGGAGGAGGGGAGGGAGGGGGAAGGAGCATTTACTCCTGAAGCTCCTGTGAAGTAGTCAAGTCAGCAAGTTTGCTAGGTGCAGTGATGAATGAGGAATCCTCTCTCATCTCTCTAGAAATCAAAATGTGTGTGTGGGGGGGGGCATGGCATTGAATGAGGGGTTGCGCTGGGAGGGATCCCTTCCCATGAGGCTGCTGCTTTGGGCATTAACTAATTTGGAGCAAGTAAACTTAACCATTAATTCAAAAGGAGCTGAGAAATTAATCATATAAGTGGATGGATGTCGTATATATATCTACCCTACATATATATCATATTCTTTGACTGGTTATACTGTGTACACATGCAGCTTTATTGGTAGCTGCTCGGTGTATGTGAATTAGAGAGTTAAAAGATGATGTGTTGGAAATTTCTTGCCATGAAGAAACCCCTAGAGACCTATGCCTCATTTACTCCCCTCCATAATTGCATGATTAGGATGTGTGGGATATTGTTGCACCGATTGATTAATCCTGATGTAAACTCATCATAATAATTTTTTATTTATTTTTTTAATTGAATACGATTATGAGTTATGCATGTGTTACTAATACCTTATGGTATGTAATCAATTGGGGGTGGAATAAATTTCCAAAAAAATTGGCATCATATGCACTGCTGGTATGTGAATACGCATACTTCTTGGAGCTGCAATTAAATTAAAATATGAGAGGTAGAGAGGTAGAGCAACATTGCTTTCGGATGTTGATCTTATTTTATTTTATTGTATAATTTTCAAAGGATTAATGCTCTCTTTATAGGTTTACATATGTTTCAGCAATTAAATAACAACTCCATCCGTTTTCTTTTATTAATATATATTTAGTTAGAACGTGTTTGGTCGATTCATTTGCAGCAAAAAAATATGCGAATAATTAATTCGATTATTATTTTAATATTAATATATGTGAGTTGGTTTATTTATCTATTTAAATAAAGAATTCAGTCTTGCAATAAATGAGCTTAAGGTTACTCGCAGCATTAGCTAAGCTAGCTTGGACCAAACAAAAACCATAACCTTTTTCTTGTACAATTTGGCAATACATATTTTTATTTATTTATGGGCACTGTTTAATTAGGGTAAGCTAGATAAGTTCAATTCACTTCAATTTTATTTATTTTATTTGAATAAATATAATTTCTTTACTCTTTTTGAGCGAGACATGCAAAATAAATCTCATATGAATTTGCAACTTTTTAAAAAAAAGTTTAGATAGATTCACATTAAATACGAGTTTAATTATATACGCATGTATGAATGTTTTCATTTTTTTAGAAAAAAAGAGAAAAAAGCACACACACAAATGATATTGGGGAAGGATATCTTAGTCGCATAATCAACATTATCACATGATAATAGTTTATTTATTTTAATGAATACATTATTTTGAAAAAGAGTTATTATAAGTAATTCGTAAATAATCTTCCAATGTTTTACTAAATTATTCATCATTTAATATAAATATTAGAGCATCAAACTTTTGTATATATAACTTGGGGGCCTGCACCTGTGCGCGTCTTCAACCCAACCCAATTCCATGATTTATGTCTCAAAACTATCACGATAATTAACCAAGAAAAATAGATTTTTTTTAATAATTATAATTAGAATAGTTTGTTTAAAAAATATATTTAATGAGCTATTTACCAAGTAAAAAAAACATAATTAATTAATTAATTATAAATATAATAAGTTACAAACATGAGCCTACTAATAATAAATTATTTATCTTTTAAAGCTGTCTTGCACATTTATTTGTTTTCAAAATGAATGCTAATAATAATTAGGTCCCCCGAGAAGGGATTTAGCAGATCAAATATGGGCCAGGGAATAAAGAATAAATAAATTTGATGAAATATCTCATGTATAGAAGCTGGTGTGGAATTTAATGCAGATATAAGTAATTGGGCCTGGTATTCTATTTTTCTCAATTAACAAGCCATAGCTTATTATTATTCGTATTTTTAAAACAAAAAAAAACACACTTAAATTCGTCGTTTAATTGGTTAAGATAGAAAGGATCAGAGCTGAGTGTTGGTTAAACTTTCCATTAAATTCGAACCAGATTTAGAAAAAAGAAAAAGTCCGAATGAAGCTACGCGTTGGATTAATTATGAAGAAGGGTCACAATCACCCGCCTCGGTTCAATTTTCGGATGGCCGGTAAAACATCAAGCGTGGTTAGAATTAGGTGCATCTGAATGAATGAATGAATGAAGTGTGAAGCAAGTATTATATCTAAAGTAATTTGAAAGTGTAACATATGTTTTCAATTGCATGTAAATATAATTAATATATTCTGTAAGGTTAAAGATGCATCCATGCTTTATTTACCTGACTATCTGATGAAAAATACATAGTAAATAATTAAAGTGGGATATATTACTTGGGCTCAGATTCAAAATGATGAGTGATGATTCTTCACTATAAACTGGATAATACAAAAAATAAATAGAACTCTATTCTATAAATGTTTAAGGATGATAGTTAGTATTTGAGGAAAACAGAGCTTCTGAGCATGATCGTAATAAGAGAATTGATTCTGTACAATCCATTAAACATACGATCTCCTTATTTAATTAAGGGGTGAGTAGAAAATTCTAGTGTGAATTTTTGAATGATTTTATTTATTTATCGGCCTATTATGTTTATTATTTAAGTTAGAAAAATAGAATATTTAAATAATTATCCTAGTTGGATGGATTGAGGATGCACGAACGGAGTAGGTGAAGCCAATTTAAGTGGTTTCAATGATTCATGTGGCCCTCGTTGAGCTCAGCATGCAGCCATGCACATCAAATAACAAGCGCAGCACACCCAAATTAATAGCCAAATGGAAAGAGGAAGAACACAATAAGCAAAAAAATGCACGAACAGATTAATTTGCCACAACTGATATAAAGTATTCTAAAATTAGAATAAGATCGAGGGTAAAATATAAAGAGCGAGGAAGGGGTTGAGAATTTTTGGTCAGTCAACCTTCCACCTCCTTGCTCACTCGGCAGACAAAGAAGCACCACCGAATCCCCTGTGGATTTTTATCAAGCAACTCCTGCTCACCACCATCACCATCATCATCATCTGTTTGCTTAATTCTCTTTGTTTTCCTTCATGGAGAGCTCTGCTCTGTTCCTCTTCCTCCTCCTCCCACAAGTACCGCATCCATTAGGTAGCACTTCAATCTCTAGTTCTCATTTCCTTGACGTTTTCTGCTGCTGATCTTGCTTGGCTTCTTCATTAATCTGCTTGTGGTTCTACTTTTAGTTGTAGGTAGAAGGTCTATTGTTTGTGAAGCTTGGAGGAGTATTTGCTTGAGGTTGCATTAATGGTGGGTGGATTTTATTGACGATTTGGATACCGGCGGGGAGCAACTCCTCTCGGTATCGCCTTCTTCGTCGGAGAGATGAATACGTTTTTGTTCTTTGCTGTGGCCAATTCAGTAATCTTTTTCGTCGGTTTCGTCGTGAGGCATGCTTTCAGGTGAGGAATCAGGGTTCTGACGCTGCGTTATTTGTTCTGTTGTTGCTGCTTTTTTCCCTAAATCTGAGAGCTTCCTCTTGGCGTTCCTTGCAGAAATAGGGCTAAAGGCGCTTCCGGTGTGAAAGAATCGAGCGTCGCCAGGAATCACCATTCTTTGGAGGAGCAGGGGGAATCGGGCTTCACTTTTAGGTTCCAGTATCAGATTACCAGTCACCATGAGGGAAGCATCGAACGGGAAGAAGAAGTGAAAGAAGAAACCAAGTCCTCGAGCATCCAAAAGTGCAGCTTCTCGCCGGAGAAAGGTTTGAGCGGCTTCGTCGAACAGCCCGAGGTCCGAATTCTTCGTGTCGAGGAGCCAAAAGTAAGCATGATTACCGAATTCGATTCGAGTTCATCGTCGGATAACGATTGGGAGCAGCCGGCTGAAGAAATCTGCAGTTTGGTGGAGATTGACGACAAGCAATTGCCAAATGATGAGGGTTTGGAGAAGGGGATGCATGCCGAGGCTCACGTTATTTCAGAGGAGTTCTCAGGGTTCGATTCAGAGGCTGATTCCATTAGTTTGAGCGATGGGTATTCGGTGCACGACCTCCTCGTCGAGTCTGATGGCTTCCTATCCGAGAAGGATTCTGACGAACATGAAAAAGAAGGAACCACAAAGAATTCGCCCGCTGAATCTGCTTGCTCGAGTCCTAAAGACTTGTTCTTGGGCGAAAAGGCTGCAGAACCGGAACAGATTAACTTGCACCAAGAAGAAGTAGATTCAAGTCCAGTTCATAAATCGCAAGAAACGGATGTAGAATTCACTGATTCCAGCGACGATGACGATGATGCCTATTTGGACGAACTCCGCAACGCAGACCAATCGGATGCTAAAACGCCGAATAGAGACCTACACGAGCAGCTCCACACCGCAGAAGCTCCAAAGAGATATCCAGATTGCGGCATTCTGAAGCCTGAGAAGACAAATCCAAATAACTCCGGCGAGGAGGATTACGACGGGTTGGAGTCGCTCTGGGAGCACCAGGACCTCATAGAGCAGCTCAGGACGGAGCTGAGGAAGATGAGGGACATCGGCCTCCCTACGATCCTCGAAGAGTCTGAGAGCCCTCGAACCGCGGACGACTTGAAGCCACCGAAGCTGGACGAGAGCTTATTCCATGAGGACCACATGGATGAGCTGCAAAGGTCATACAGGAACTACAGGGAAGGGATGAGGAACTTTGACATGCTCAATTACCAAAAGATGTATGCGATCGGGTTCCTCCAACTCGACGATCCTCTTCGATCGAAAAAAGCATACAACCAGCTCATCTCTCTGGGTTTCCGATCGATTCGACGCAGGACGATCGGTGATCCATTGGAGAAGCTCATGAAGGAGCTCCAAAGTGATCTGGAGATGGTGTATGTGGGACAGACATGCCTGTCTTGGGAGTTCTTGAGATGGCAGTATGAGAAAGCCAGGGAAATGCCTGCAACGGATCCATTCAGAAGCCACCACTACAGCCAGGTGGCTGGAGAATTCCAACAGTTTCAGGTGCTCGTCCAGAGGTTCATCGAGAACGAGTCATTTCAAGGGCCAAGGTTACCAAACTACATCCGAAATCGATGCGTCCTCCGCAGCCTCCTCCAGGTTCCTCTGATTCGAGGTAATCAGTAAAGTACTCTCAGTCCTATTTCAGCTAAGCTGGAGCCCTGTTATCATTTTTATTCTCACTGTGAATTCAAATGTGCCTGCAGAGGACTGCTTCAAGGACAAGATGGAGGATGAGCAGAGAGGGATAACAAGTGAAGTGTTGGAGGATATCATGGAGGAGGCAATCAGAGTGTTCTGGGAGTTTGTCAAGGCAGACAAGGATGAAACTCCGGTGATTCTCAAGGGGTTCATGGGCACTCATGTTGAGCTGCAAGATCCTGAAGATGCAGACCTCGTGGAAGATATCCAATCTGATCTGTACAAGGTAAAATTTTCTTTTATAAAAAGAAGTTTTGATGAACCTTTTCATGTCTGCATTTCTGATTTCTCCAATCAGTCAGTCGACTACAGTAAAAGATTTATCTTACAGTCTTGCTTATTTTATTATAGACTTCTAGTCAATGCTGCAATATAAGGTTAATCTCAACATGTAAGTTAATCAACCTTATTATCCTTGAAAGCTTATTGTTCAAGCAAAGAACAAACACCTTTCTTTCTTTGGCTCCAACTACAATTACCATCCTGAGGACGGTATGCCACCCTTGTAAAACTTTTCTATTCCATTCACTGATTCATTATGCTGTCCTTTAATGTTTGCAGAAAGAGAAGAGGCTGAAGGACATGCAAAGGAGTGGCAACTGCCTGGTGAAGAAGTTGAAAAGGCCCAAAGAAGACAGATCAAACCAAGACCTTTTCTTCTCTCAAGTGGACTTGAAGCTGGTGGCCAGAGTGCTGAGGATGCCTAGGATCACAACTGAGCAGCTGCTCTGGTGTCACAAGAAATTGTCCAATATCAAACTTGTAGAAAGAAAAATCTTCAGGGAACCAGCTTTCCTGCTATTTCCATGTTGATGATGCTGATTGCTCATGTATCTCATTCTTTTTCTTCCTTGTGTATAATTCACACAAAAAAGGTTCTGAGAGGAATTCATTTTGTACTTTTAAGCTGTGAAGGTGCAAATGCATTTTTATGAATTGTCATATCTGTCTAAAGTACAAGTATGAAATCTGAAATTAGAGAACTTTGACTCTCTGGTGAATTCTTGGGGGCTGACAGTGAGAAAGACGCCATCATATTCAAGTAATGTGAATCCTAGAAGGAGTTAGGACACCAAACTTGACTTTATGGACACCCTCGTCATATATAATGATACTTCCTTTTCCTGGCAAAACAAAAGATAGATGGATCTTTCCTCAGCTTTAACATATACCAAACTTCTTGTCAGTATATAAAATATGACTTGAAATCCAAAAGCTTGACTAATGCCACAAAAACAGTAAACCAAATTATGCTGAAATTTGTCTCATGCATAATTTTATAAAAAAATGACGAAGACCATACATTACATGTCAAGATCATGATTGGAAATAACTGGACAAGGTAATGGTAATGAACCAGAAAGAGGTACTAATAATTGAGGATGAAATGACATCATCTGTAACACTGAAATAGTGAGAGGCAGAGAGGAGAGAGTTTGCCCAATGATGCCCACAACTGTTTATATCGGCAAATGGGGCCTTCATCTTCATCACTTCCCCCCTCACATGGTAGATGAGAAAAATAGCTCTTTTTTTGGACACCCCAAAGCTCACATGCCTTTGGTTTTGCTTTGGTTGTCACCATTAATGCTCGTTTTGGATCTTATCCGATCTCATGTTCTCAGCTTGAACGTGAACCCATTTTGGATTCTAGCAGCAAAAAAATGAAAACAGCCAAGTCTTAGAGGTCGAACCTCTAAAGTTCATTCAATAAATATATTTAGTAGGTACTTTGTAAAACAAATGCTATTTGAATTGTCAAGAATGGGATTCGAACCCCCATGTCCTTTCACCTGAAACTAACGCCTTAGATCAACTCGGCTATCTTGACAACAGTGTTTAGATATTTATAGGAAATATAATGATATTATCTATTCATCCACCATCACAATTTCGCTAGATTTGGCTTCTTAGCAGCCCAAAAGATGAGCCCAATGGAAAGACTTGGTCCGACGGACTCGACCCAAATGTGTCAGAATCCTTCCTATTTGGCCCACAAGGTTCGGCCCAACCCAATCCATTTATGGGTTTAACCTCAAACTCCAAACCCCTCTCACTCCCTCTCCACGCTCGAGTTCCTCCACCAACATGCCACTCTTGCTCGCTCCTCACCTGGCCCGCCGCCTCTCCTCCGCCGCCTCCCGCTACTTCTTGCCGCGCGCCACCGCGGCCCTCGCCGTCTCCCGCCAACGTTCGTCCCTCTTCGCTCCTTGCTCTCCTCGAGGTTTGTCTTGCCTATCCTCTTCCCCCCCGCTGATCGCGAGCATCGCGTCATTTGCTATGGAGAATTGTCCGGTCGACGTGTCCGCTGTCTTTTGAGTTGAAGGATTCCGTCTCTTTCTTCGCTGATCGAATTAGAATTTAGCTGAAGTTTGGATTTTGGAGGACTAAGTTTGAGGTTTCACTTGGTGCAGTGCGGGCCGTAGCTACTGCTGCAGAAAATGTGGCGGGGTTTGACGAGATGGCTGCTGGGAGTAATAGGAAATACTACATGCTTGGAGGTAAAGGCGGCGTTGGGAAGACGAGCTGTGCAGCCTCCCTGGCTGTTAAGTTTGCAAATCACGGACATCCAACTATTGTTGTCTCAACCGATCCTGCTCACTCCTTGAGTGATTCTTTTGCGCAGGTATGCAAATGCCATTGCATTCTTGTTAGTATAATGCTGTGGTCTTGGCCATCCTTATTAAATTTAACCTTCTGGAACACATGTTTTTAAGATACCAGTTTTTTCCCCCCATATTTACATAGGCAACGTCTGATTGTTATTTTATATTGTAACCTCTAGGATTTGAGTGGAGGAACATTAGTATCTGTTGATGGGTTGAATGCACCACTTTTTGCCCTTGAAGTAAGTCCAATACTCTCAGACTTGCTTTTTCTGTTTGGTATTGATATTCTCGAGACATTTCCTTGATTCCCAGGTTTCTTTCTTAATTCCAATTTTTTGTTACTTGTCATGCAGACTTACAGATTAGTATTTTCTTTACAGATAAATCCTGAGAAGTCAAGGGAAGAAATTCGCACTGCAAGTCAAAAGAGTGGAGGGGCAGAGTTCAAAGATTTCATGGGTAGTATGGGTCTTGGAATGCTTGCTGATCAGGTACTATGCTATGTGACCGCTCTTTTAACTGCGTTGTAGTTTCATCAACTTGTATCTGTATGTTTTATATTTGTATACTTTTATATGTCAATTTATGCATCTATAGTAATATGGTTTCATGAATATGTTTGCAGTCTGCACCAGTAACTGGGAATGCTCTGGCATGTTCAGTTATCTTTTTTTTTCTCTGAAAAATCCATGTCCAGTTATCTTAGGTCATCTGTACTTGGTTGCACATCATGTTAAACAAAAAATATAAATACTTATGTTATGGTAAATTGCTATGATTAAGCTATCCCTGTGAGTAAGCGTAGCAGTCATCAAAATGTTGAATATGTCTCTTTTCAGAAACTAAACAGTTTAAATAAAGTGGGATTTGTACAAATGCCTAGATGGAACTTTTGTTGTTGTCTGAATTGAACATAAACCAGACATAAATTGGTACAGAGGACATGATAAATTTTGTCATTTAAGAGCTTGTGAGAATAAGGTGTTCCCCTAAAGAAAAATAAAAAAGAAAAGAAAAACTATCTCATTGAGCAAGGCCGAAGGCTCCCAGGGGCATATGAATTCACTGCCTTATCTTGCATGACAAGTAGATTATTTTTTGTAACTCAATCCCTGGCTGAATGGAGATTGACTATTCAATCTTGTTACTTATAAAGAAGGCTTGAGGAAGTTAGACACTGAATTAAATGACATTCCATGCATTTATGCCAGTAATGAACGAAACCAAATTACATTTAGACACTCACTTCACTTACTTTCTGGACACTTCATATACTTGGGCTTTGAGTGTGATCATCAACATTGAAATGAAGCAAGTGGTCCATGCAATTTGTGTGGGTGAAGACAGTATGACTTTGTTCCTGGTAACCCATGGGCCCCAAGTAAAAGTTCCCATGTTGAACTATTTACTCCTTTTTCAAATTGGTAACTTTTATTTTTTGCTTAACATTTTCCCTGTTATAATGAAGTTAGGAGATTTAAAACTGGGAGAACTGCTGGACACACCTCCTCCCGGACTAGATGAAGCTATTGCAATTTCAAAGGTACCCAATGAATTGTGCTGAACTGTATGCATGTGTAAAAGCCTGGAACTATTTGCTCATCAATTTTGGAACTCCTATAGGCTACTAATGTTGCATTCTTTCTAAGGTCATGCAATTTGTTGAAGCACAAGAGTACAGTATGTTTAGCCGTATTGTTTTTGATACTGCTCCAACAGTAAGTGATCTTAGTTGAGACAGTTATTTTGCAGATTCTTATGTATCTACACATTTCAACCTTGATTTTTATTATAGGGCCATACCCTCCGCTTATTGTCATTGCCAGACTTCATGGATGCCTCACTTGGCAAGATCATGAAGGTGATTATGATGCTTTCTTTACTTTCTGTGTTTATGTTCTTCTCTGTTATATCATTGAATTATTGCTTGCAATCATTCAAATAACTTAACACAAAAAATGCATTTGCAGTTAATTGTTCTAGTTTTTTCAGACTTACCAGTTCAACTGGCAAGAAACTTCTTCCACACCATCTAATATGCTATGTGCTTATCGTGTTTTCTGGATTTTTTATTTTTCCAGATGAGAAAGAAGTTGGCTTCAGCAGCATCTGCCATTAAATCTGTTTTTGGAAAAGAACTACCAAAGGAGGACGCTGTACGTTTGGATTCCCAATAAGTTCCGTATATGGGCGAAATGCCTCTTGTAAGCCACTTAATCCTGTTGCTTTTACCCGTGCAGTCTGATAAACTAGAGCAACTAAGGGAGAAGATGGTCAAAGTGCGGGACCTTTTTCATGACACAGAATCAACTGAATTCGTTATCGTTACAATTCCAACTGTAAGATGTGTTTACCTTTTTTCTATTTGTTTGCCTGATCCAGTTTGCATCATGTGCTTTTGCCACTTTTGCTTGTTATAAATGCACTTTCGGGACACATATATGCATTATATTTTGGCTACATATGGTATTTGTTCTGTGGAATTTTGAGAAAGTTGCATATGGTTAATAATTTGAAATTTGTGTTATTGGAAGGTCATGGCTGTCAGTGAGTCATCAAGATTGCGTGCCTCCTTGAAGAAAGAAAATGTGCCTGTGAAGAGGCTTATTGTTAACCAACTCCTACCACCATCTGCAACCGACTGCAAATTTTGTGCAGTAAAAAGGAAGGTAAAGCCACAGTTCAGGAGACATTAGGTTTTCAAAATTTTCAGTCTATGTTTATCCCTCCGGCCTTTTCTTATGCTATGACATAATAATAAATAAAGCTCCATCCACAATTTAGTGAAAACAATGTGAAGATATGTGCTATTTGGCTGCTTGTGTAGGATCAAATGCGTGCCGTAGAAATGATACAGAATGATCCAGAGCTGATGGGCTTGAAGCTAATTCAATCGCCACTGTCTGATGTTGAAATCAGAGGGGTTCCTGCTCTAAGATTTATGGGAGATATGATTTGGAAGTGAACAAGTTTTCTTTTGGCCACCCTGTACCGCAACAAGATCTCAACATCATGAAAGAGGCATATGATGGACAAATGCCATGCATCAAAAGGAAGCAGCAAAGTTCACATGCCACCAGAGATTTGAGTAAGTTATGCTCGGAGCAGTTGACATGAAAAAATTGAATGCTGGTGATTTCCCCCATTATTCTTTTTTCCTTCAGATTGAACGTTTTTTTTAAGAAACTGTGGTATAAAACTGCATTCCAATTGCACCTACAACTTTTAAAGTTAGTGTGATTATATTTTTATACAAGATCAAGAGGGAAATGGAGATGATTTAGCATGAGGGCAGTAAGATATTCATATAACAAACCTTTTCGCGTAGCTGTAATTCTCTTTGGAGATGTATGGAGTTGACCATTTTATACATTATCTGTCATTTCTTTCCCCTGTCATGTAGCATGTTCTCTATCAGTATGTTTTTATTTTCTCCACCGAACTAATGCTTTAATTAAAGCTTTGAATTGATCAGGTAATTAATTTTCATGTATAATAGTCCAATGAAAGCCTTGAATAAGCAATCATCCTCCAACAGGAAGATAAATCCACCCCCAGATATGAAAAGTCAACCTTCCCAGACCAACACTTGAATTTAACTATAACAGTGCTTCTCCAACATAACATTACACCTCAAAGCTGATTCACCTTCACCTTATTGAATTTGTTACTTATATGTTAGTATAACTCATTAGCTTACTATCTGCTAGCCCATAAAAGGAAAAAAAGAAGTAAGAGAACTGAACATGCATTAGCAGGAGAGGGACACTGGTTGCTGCATCAGAGCTGAGCTCACTTTAAGCAAGGTTTCAGCCTTCTTTGCACCTACCTTTCCATGGCATAAGGGTTTTTGATGAATATCGTACAGCTTCACAAGGGACCTTCTCTCTGCCTTTCGTCAGCCTTCCTCAGCGACTTTTTGCTGAAGTGATTCTTCCCACGGAATTCCTTTCTCCCCCTTCTCTGGCTTCAGCAAATGTCATTATATGCAATTTTCATGAGTTTCCTTTCCATTGATTTGGAGCTGCATCTTCCTTCCAATATTTCCAGCAGGTAGATTAACGAGCTCTGCGATCTATTACTAAGTCATTAGTTTTTCATTTCTGCAGATGAACTTGACTGTTGGTTCTTATGTCGTTCCTCCTTTTTCCCCTGATCATGTATAGTGGTACCATTGTTTTCTTCCAATTGATGTCCTTTCTCAGTCCCTCTTCTTGCATTACACCTGGCTTTAAACTTATTTACACAGTCATCATTTCCATTCTACCTTTCCTTAATTTACTGTTGCTTTCCGATCAACATGAGACTCTACCCTTTCTCCTGTTATTTTGCTCGACTCCGCTTTAATTTCATCGTCATCTTTTTTGTTCTCTTCGTGAAATCTTCCCTCTCAACCAGAAACATTTTCAATCATTTACGATCACATGATGTTTTTCTAATTGTTTCTCGTTTCCAACAGTTATCTGCGTAGCGCAGATGATTCTACGTCTTTGCCATGACTTTTCATGCCCTCTTTATTTCGTACAACATCCTCCTCTTTCTCTTAATAAAGTTTGGCAGGACTTGTGACCTCTCTTCTTTTCTCTGAAGCAACCAACAATTCACCAAATCATTCTTGTTCTGGGGAAGTTTGACTCACCTTCCCTTCCTTTTCTTTTATTCCGTTTTGGTAGGCCAGCTTTTTGCATTTCAGAAGATTACCGTGCTTTTTCTCCAACTCTTTGGCAATTTTTAGCTTAGCTTGAGCGAATTGCATAGCTTCTTCGACAGCAGCAACAGATGCTGCAGCAGCAGAACTAAAATCAACCTGCACGTCAAAGAAAATAGGAGGGTTATCCTTCACAAACTCCTGATCCCCCACATGGGAAGATATTTTTTAATCTGCAACATTTTGAATAAACTTACATCCTCTGGATTTGCACTCGAGGATATCCTTGGTTTGGGATGTACTTGGTTATCTGATGATAACCTGGGAGGTGGCCTCACTGGTGGTGGCACTGTCACAGGTTGTGTATGAAGACTAATATTGGCAGCCATATGGTTAATATCAGATGATGATACATCCACACTGAACATGGAACCGCTAGAAGAGCGTGAATTATGACTTGAATATACATTATGCTTTCTTGAAGGATACGTGGTAATGTGATCTGGATATGCTCTCTGATACTTTTCTGAACTCCTTGAAGAACTAGAAGAGCTGGCTTGAGACTTATTTTCATGTCTCCCATTACCTGTTCCATCACTCAACATGCTACTAGGATCATCACTTTCAGTGGTCTGCAAGGGGGTGTCTGTGACAGCAACAAAGCTAGGTGCTGGAACAGCATGAAGTTGGGGGATGTGTGTTTCAGCAGGACTGATCCCAACCTCTTTAAATGCCTGTCTTGCCTTGCTATGTGAGACACTGAACTGCGTAAAGACATTATCTGAAGAGTTGGAGTTCAATGATAACCTATCACCCTCTTCTTCACTTCCTATATGACTCCCACGAGAGTACGCTGGAGAGAGTTTAAGTTCTTCCACTGTCCGGTGGCCGCAGTTTGCTGCATCTGTTTTCCTTTTTTTTGAATGAAAAGAAGAAGTAAGTGAATCCATGTCAGCAAATGATTGAGTTATATACCACTACTTCCTGTATAGTTTTACAATGGTCAAATTCCTGATCGTGATCAAGTAACAAAAAATCAGAACAATTTTGAGACTGCTAAATCATTGCAAGAATACACTAAAACAGCTTAGGTTGCCAAAATAGAAGATGTTTAATTGGTCTCCATCTTATGGAGTGATAGAAATTTGTAACCACTCAACCAATCTCTTTAATGATAAAGCACTCTTTCATGGGAGGTACAACGATGTGGGGCAATCTACCACTAAAGCTGAACAGGGTACAACGATGTGGGGCAATCTACCACTGAGCTGAACAGGGAATCATTCTTGTAGTGTATGAGATAAATACATGCACTTCGATTTGATCATATACTATGGTTATGATTCTATCATATGTATTTTTTCATAAAATCAAAATAGCAGAATTTTTCATTAACTATTTAAATAAATTCCCTTCAACAATGCAATGAGAGATGGGAGTTCTTCAATCAAAGGGCCTCGTACCAGAAAGTTGAATGATTTCAATGGGAATGTTCCTTCTGTCCTAAATATTCCAGGAGCAAACCTGAGGAGGGTATGGAATTTTTTTTCTTCTTTCGAGCTCATTAGAAGTTAACCTCAAATAAAAAAGAATACATAAATCCTCGAAAATAGCAATTATAATTGTACGATTAATCTGTAAGCTCAATTTGGTTAGCAGCAAAAAGAGTCCTAAATTTGTAAGATGCGTCCAAAACTTCACCTTGGATTCCAAGAACAAATCTCCTTTCTCATCGGCGCCGCAAAGAGTTCCTCATACGAAGAGGCGGCGGATTCATCGGCGCCGCCGCCGAAAACCTCGGAGTAGTCGAGGCCGGAGCCGGCGGCACCGAAGCCATCGAGGGCCGGGGGGAGATCGAAGTACGGAATGTCGGACGAGCCGGGGAGGTCGCCGAAGATCTCGGCGTAATCGTCGAGGCCAGCCGCAATTCTCGGCGGGTCGGAGGAGGACGCGCCGGCGACCGCCTCCGCGGCGGCGGGGGAGGGGCGGCTCGGGGAGTGCTCCGTGGCGGCGGCGAAGACGAGGGTGGGGATGATGAAGGCGCTTCGTGGCGGTCCTCTCTGGCGCTTCTCGAACTCGACTCCGTCGTCTCCTCGTCCGTGAATTCTAACGAGGGAAGAGGAAGAGTAGAAAGGAAGGATATATTAGAAAGATACTTAAATTATATAGGAAATTAAGACTTTGTTTTCCTCAGGATATATATTTTCTGTCGGTGACTATTCTTAGAAAAAAAAATCTAAATAACGGCCAAGGAATAAAATTATAAATCCTCCAGGTTTTATTTTATTTAAATAATAATAATAATAATAATAATAATTCAACTCTACACAGTTTAATTTTCTTTTGAAAAAACAGAAAAAAAAATAGAAGCTCAAAATTAAGAATCAATGACACCGAATATTGACAAGAAAAAAGCTGATTTGACCTGATCCAATCTGATGGTTTCCTCGTTTCCTCCATGTGGGGTTGTGTAGAAATAAAGGAAGAACTATAAAGAGAAAAGATGCCTATTGGAGTTATTTATTGCAGCACCGGTTATGAGAGTGAAAAAGGATATGATCAGATGAATAATAAAACAGTTTATTCGGCTGTGATTGAATAGGATTTTATTCTCTATTTAAAAAAAAGTCAAGGTCGATCACAATCGCATCATCCCCTCGAGTTGACTCTGATTTTTTTTTTATAAAAAAAAAAATTTTCTGGTTCAAGGTTCGATGGAGTTGAAGTTGTTCACATGCCTTGGAGCAATAGAAGGTTCGCTGCCACGGCATGACAAAAATGGGATATTTTTACCTCCCAAGTACGACTACCGACGACTGAAGACGTTAATTTAATCATGAGGAAGACATGGAGGGAGAGCACTCAGAGCAGTTTGGTCGCCGGTCACCGTCCCGTTCGTCCTGCTCGCTTGCTACCCAAGCCAAGTGTCCGCCCCACTGTAACCAAAAAATGCCTCCAACACGGCCCATACTTTAATTTAAAGAACACCACCAAAGAGAATTCAGAGAAAGAGAAACCCACATGAAACACTTTATTTGAGCAAAGAATCGAAGACATGAGAACCAAACCCAGATGCAAATGGAATAGCGAATGCTTTCACAACGTAGCCAGTAACATGTTTACTGAACGACTATCGAGGAAATCAATTACTTCCTCCTATTTTCACAGAGACTCTCTGCTCATCAATTAGACGAGAGGCAACATGTTGAATTATTCAAAACCAACCATCATCATCCAGCAAGAAAAAACAAAATAAGAAAAAGCAGAGCTGGTAGACAAAAGAAAATATGAGCCATCACTCAAGCAGCTTACGCTTAATATGACAAGATGAGTTAATTACAACCGCTAGGAAAGATGACAAAGATCTGCAGAGCAACCACATATTCAGCATTTACCCACATGCTTTGAGCCTAATGTCTAGACATTCAGCACGGAAAGAAAACATTTCATAGAATGAAAGTCTGTGACTTTATAGTTCACTCTCCCTATGAACTACACGAGCATACTGATTTCTCCTCAGATCACAGGTGAAAAAAGGTCTCCTCTTTGACAAATAATAAAACCACTTAGGGAAGTAATCCGAAACTACTAGAATATCTTTATAAAACTAGTTTTCAGTAAGGGTTTATGCAGAATGAACAAATAATTGAAGTCTTGAATGGGCATAAATTCCATTGATGTGAACAGTGCTGCACAAATTACCATTACTAATGTAATGTCCTAGCCTACTGAAATTATTAACTCGATACTACAATCATAGAAACCACACAAATAATTAAGAGGATTATGAAATACAGACATTGTACTCAGATGTAAAACAAACTATGTCAAGAGAAATCCCTAGCAATAAAAGAAACATTAATAGATAGTGCAGTCACCATTGTTGATAATAGTGTAATACCATGATTACGCAAACAATTTCTCCTGTGAGAACAACCAACACTGTAGATAAAAAATATACAAATTAAATGTCTCAAAAGGCCACCGAGATAACATAATTATTTCAATGCCGTTGCCACCATGAGAGATTAAGGAGTTCAAATCTAACTCACTTTCCAAAATGCTAACCAAGAAATAGAATCTTAGACAACTTTTTCTTTATAGAACTTAGCGAGTCTTGAACCCGAGGGAGGGATAACTCAGACAACTTATTTGGAAACAGTTCTCTTAAGAAAATAATTTGAAATATTAAGAATTCGAGTCCTAATTCTTGTATTCAGGGAAATGGAGGGTGAGTTCCACTGCTTTTGTTGTTTGAAGAAAATACCCTTGGGCTTTCACGGCAATTTTGGGAATTCACGGCAATCTACCTATAAGTGAATGGGTGATCGATTTCAAAATCTCTCTCTTTTTTTTTAGAGGGATTGAAATTATCAGTCCCAATTACCTGAATTGTAAACGAAGATAAAAGTTTAATTCCATTTTTTTTTTGATACCAAACAAGCTGAAAGAGCACAACTTTTGACGTGATCATTAGTTCACAAATAAAGAGTACAATAACACCTGATCACCCTGCTCATCTAAACAAAATTTAGACAGACAAGAAGGGAAAAGAGCACAAATTTTGCAAACCTAGCCATCGAACCAAAGCTCAAACAATGCTGACTTTTGCCCCAACTTCCTCGAGCTGCTTCTTGGCCTCCTCGGCCTCCTCCTTCGTCGCGCCCTCCTTGAACTTCTTCGGCAGGCCCTCGATCAAATCCTTGGCCTCCTTGAGCGCCAGGCTCGTCAGCGCCCGGACCACCTTGATGGTGGCGATCCTGGCGTTGCTGGGTACTTCCTCGATGACCACGTCGAACTCGGTCTTCTCCTCGACCGCGGGGGCCGCGCCTTCCGCGGCCGCGCCAGGGGCGACGGCGACAGCGGCAGGGGCGAAGGCGGTGGCCGAGACGCCGAGGCGGTCCTGGAGGTGGTCGACTAGGGAGCGGGCCTCCTCGAGGGTGAGATTGGAGATGGCGGAGCCGAGCTCCTCGATCTTTGGGGAGACGGCGGCGGGGGGGCGGAGGGAGGCGGCGCGGCGTAAGGAGCGGAGGTGGAAAGGCTGGGTGGCGAGCTTTAGGGTAGGGGAGGAGGGGTTGGGGGCAGATGAGGAAGAGGAGGAGGAGGAAGGAAGGAGGAAGAGCGCGGAGGTGAGAGTAGCCGCCATCTTCTCGGTGGGTCGCTCGCTCGCTCTTCCCGGAGATGGAGAGTCGAAGAGAAGTGAGGAGGGAAGAAGAGAAGAAATAGGGATAAGGCGCAAATGGTCGCTTCCTTGAGAGGATAAGGGAAGGGGCGAAGGGCGATCTCGAGTGGACCAGCTCATTAACTTAGGTCGGATTTGAGTTCGACCACTTTAAATTGTGATTTGGGCTTCCTTTGATTTGAGGTCCAATTATTTTCGATCGCTTTGAGATTTGACTTGAGGTCCAATTATTTTCCTTTGATTTTTTTTTCTATTTCCTCTGTTTATTACTTTGTTTCTTCTCAACTTTTCTTTATTTCATCCGATTTTAATTTATAAAAGTTCCCATATATAAGTCCACTTTTAAATCTATTCTATTTTTTAAAAGAAAATTGATTAGTATTGAAACTTAATTACCGTGTTGGACTAGACTGCAAGGTCGAGGCTTGTGAGTCGGTATGTTACAAATAGTATATTATATATATATATTAGTAATGTTTAATGGTAGAATGATTAATAAATTTTACTTTTTTAGCAACTATGCTCAAGTATTTTTTTAATTTAACAACTATTGAATATTTATGTATAGAATTTAATTACTTAAACTCATTGTAAATGCCAAGCTAGATTATAAGCTCAAAAAACTGTAACATGGAAACATCAAGAACATGTAGAAGAACAGCACCTTGGATAATGAAATCAGAGTGTCTCGATCCGAAACACTTGCGCAATGCGTTGGTGCACATAAATCCGAGGCTAATTGGCTGGAGAAGTGGAAGGATCATAATATGATGTTATCTTCCACGAGGTATGTTCAAACCAGTGTGGCACCAAAAATGCACCTCAAGTGCCCAATTCCGGCTACCGACACCCCAAATTTATTTCATAAATATAGGCGTGTATCAGTCGCTCTACCAATCCAAGAAGAAATAAATCCATCCGGAGAAGCGCCATAAACTACGACAAGCAATTGCAGTCATCATCTTCTTCACTTCATACCGTATATAGAGAGCAAAAATGGTCGGCCATACATCGAACACATGCACGCACGCAATCTTTGTCTCGCTTCTGCTCTCGCTCTCTTTCTCTCACTGTTTAATCTGCAGCTCCTCACCATAAATGAAAGGAGATGGGAACACGTCCGGCCTCCTCATCGATCCATCTTAATCGAGCAACTAATTTTGCGTGTTTAATTTGCCCTTTTTAATCCATCCTCCCTTATAAATATGCCCACAAATTGGCCGCTCTTCCAAGGCTCATCATCGATCTCCGTGGAACCGATTAAACATGAAGGCGATGAAGCAGATCAGTACAGTTAGCAGCAGCAGCAGCAGCAGCTTCCTCCTCCTCTTCTTCTTTCTTCTTCCCTTCCTGGCCGCTGCCCAAGATTTCGACTTCTTCTACTTTGTTCAGCAGGTATGCATATTTTACTTGTTCGTTCGTCTGTCATAAGAATTCGGGGTAATTAGTTAGTTGATATGTTTAATGCTGAACTTGCAGTGGCCGGGATCGTACTGTGATACGAAGCAGAGCTGCTGCTATCCGACCACCGGGAAGCCGGCGGCGGACTTCGGCATCCACGGGTTGTGGCCCAACTACAACGACGGCTCTTACCCTTCCAACTGCGACTCGTCTTCCCCTTACGACTCCTCCGAGGTCGGTCTGTTGATACGATCAATCATGTGCTGGAGAGCTCCGACTCACTCTTCCTCTTCTCCTAACACATCATTTATGCAGGTGGGCGATCTGATAGGGAGCATGAGGATGAACTGGCCGACGCTGGCTTGCCCCAGCGGCGACGGATCACTCTTCTGGAGCCACGAGTGGGAGAAGCACGGCTCCTGCTCGCAGTCTGTCCTCGACCAGCACTCATACTTCCAGGTCGCGCTCGCCCTCAAGAACAGATTCAACCTCCTCGCAATCCTGAAAAATGCAGGTCGCTCTTTATATATTTCACGAGTGTTTTGCATTTGTTGTTTGTTAGCAGCAGAATCTTATACATGGGTGTTTTGCAGGAATTAGGCCGGATGGTGGATTTTACAGTCTGCAAGCGATAACGAGTGCCATCAGGAACGCCACCGGTTTCACTCCGGGGATAGAGTGCAATGTGGATGCCTCCAGGAACAGCCAACTCTATCAGATCTACCTCTGCGTGGACACTTCCGGGAAGCAGCTCATCGAATGCCCGGTCTTCCCGGCCAGCAAGTGCTCCTCCAGGATTGAGTTCCCTAGATTTTAGTCGATTAATTAATCGTCCGCCTGGCTAATAAATTCCAGCATCTTCTCTGAATCCATCTCCGACAACAATTCCTGTTGTAATACTTGATACTAATTGAAACTGTTTGCTGGGAACCTATGAAATCTTCTACCCTACTCATCGAGTTATATCATCTGTTCATATGATCACAGACAAAATAATTATTATTAACAGGTCCTCTGCGGTACTACTCCCAAGTTTTTCTTTAAAAAATGCAGAAGATTTATTGTTGCAGCTGCTGGCCTGCTGCCCATGTCGCTGCTATTGTTGTTGGAGCGGGCGGTACGGGGTCGTTGTCGGCGAAGCCTTCAGTGGCCTTCTTTGTTCCCCATGTCCCGATGTAATGTTTTGTAGATGGTAGAAGTAGTATTCTAATGGAAGGATTAGATTTATTAGACGGCCGCCTGCTGGTGATGGCAGATCCGAAGGTTCCAACATGGAATCCAAGCCAAGTATGCGAAAGAAGCCTCTTTTATGCTCTTCTGCCCTGGTTGAGATCGTCACACCTTCGCTACCCTCTTCCTTATTCCTGCCTCGAATCCTTCGCCATGGGTGCTGACCTAGAGAAATAAAGGCTTGAACCCTTCTTTTGCCCTCTTTCCGTGTTATCTATCTCTTTCCTTGCTGCAGTCTCCAAGCCCTTGCAACTTGTACTTCAGATCTGCAATGCGGTAACTTCTTCTTCTTCTTCTTCTTCTTACTCTGATGGTTGATTTCGTTTCTTTCCGCTTTTACTTGTTACCTGCTGAATGATTGACAAAGGGGGGATTTTGATCGAGATTGCAAACCATAGAAGTGTTTCAGCTAATTTTTCCCCCTTTTGGTGGTAGCGCCCCTTGCTAATATGCTCATTTTAGTTGATTGTTTTTCTCCAGATTCTTGCCTGACTCATGCACGGTAACATATTTCGATCGTCCCCGGATTTGCCTACTATTTGATATTTGTCATGTTTCATTGGCTCGAAAGAGGTCAGAAATGTTTGTCTTCGTCTATCTGATCGAGAGAGGTGACTTGCCTTAATGCTTGTGATGCATTGTTTTCCCCTTTTTGTTTGGTTTCCCACTGTTTAAGCTCTAAAACTAACTCGATCCAAATATCACTACATTTCTAGAATTTGTTGACAACACATTGTTAGGATTGGGAATTTAGCTCTTGGTATTCGATTAAGTAATTTGGAAAATAAGCTGATTAATGTTCTATGATTCAGCACATCATTCAGCGGGGTAATTCCAGGTTAAGGAAAAGAGATAAAGTAGACTGAAATCAATCTATCTGTTGAAGTGTTGAGCTATCCTTCTTTTGAACCTCACCTTTGCTTTCTTCTGTTCTTTTACCGGTAGAAAAATGGCAGTAGGTTTGACGGAATGACTGTATCTACTAAAGAAGCAATTTAGATGCTGGATCTTCTTCGATCAACAAGCTCAGTTCTGCATTTTTATGCTGTATTTGTAAGCTCTGAAAGTACATACTGCCGGCGGATCTTCCCTGAAGAAAGATGAAAAAATGGTCTGGAGGTGTAGTATTACTGTTTTTGTTCAGTTTGCTGCTGCTGAGATTTGGGTTACTGGAGAATCCCTTGGCTGAAAGGTCTCTCCAAAGTCCTTCCGTTGAAGCGTCAATCGAAAGTCCTTTGATTGAAAGAGCCATCCAAAGTCCGTCGCTTGAAAGGTCAATCCAAAGTCCTTTGGTCGAAAGGACCGTCTCCCTTAATTCATCCGACCATCTTTTCTGGTTGAATCCCCGGGATCCTCCAGCAGTCCATAATCCGGAAAACGACTCCCAAGTCATATCCACAGGCACATTGGCCTCCAACCTTTTCTCCCCAAGAAATCTCTCCGAATCAGAGTTACAGTCTCTGCAAACTTGGAACCATTTGGAGCACTTGGTGAACTATTCTCAGGCCTTGCCTAATGCTGTGGCAGCGATCCGGGAAGCTGGATTTGCATGGGAAAGCCTTATCTCCTCAGTGGAAGAGGAGAAGTTGATTCGTTCTAAGAATGCAACAGCAGAACCTAAAGCCAAAGAGAAACTATGTCCATACTCCATTAGAAGAATGAATGCCTCAGAATTTGATCATGATGTTTTCAAGCTATCGATTCCTTGTGGACTTGTTCAGGGTTCCTCTATCACTGTCATCGGCACTCCAGATGGCCTGATGGGTGATTTCCGGATTGATCTACGAGGAGCAGAACTCGGGGAGGAGCCAGGCAGCCCTGATCCTCCCATCATCATGCATTGCAATGTTCGTCTCAATGGAGATCAAGTGACTGAGGATCCCGTGATAGTCCAAAACATATGGACTCCAGTTAATGATTGGGGTGAGGAGCAGCGCTGCCCAGTTCCTGATACAGAGGATAACGGCAAAGGTATTTTGCTTGCGGCCATGTCTAATCTTCTCCCCACTGTCCGCTTCCTGTGTTTTAAATCATAATTTAATATCTCTGCAGTGGATGATTTAGAGCAATGCAGTTCCATAGTGGGTAAGGAGACAGACATCAATATTACCGTCGATGGCTCTTTGATCCCCAGGGCGGTTGCAAAACCCAGAAGATACTTCCCCTTTAGGCAGGGATATCTTGCCATTACTAGCATCAGGATGGGGTTGGAAGGAATCCAGATGAGTGTAGACGGGAAGCACATCACTTCATTTGCTTACCGAGAAGTTGTACTCTCTTCCTAGTTCCTACTGTCATCATCATCTTGTGATCTGATTCCCACTTTAACTCCGACCTCTTTTATCATCAATGCTTCGATCAGGGCTTGGAGCCATGGCTTGTGAGCGAAGTAAGAATAACCGGAGACATAAAGCTGATATCGGTGCTCGCCAGTGGTTTACCCACTCTGGAGGATTCAGACCAAGTTATGGATTTGGAGGTCCTCAGGTCTGCTCCCATCCCCATTCACAAAGCTGTGGATCTCTTCATTGGGGTCTTTTCAACAGCAAACAACTTCAAGCAGAGAATGGCGGTCCGAAGAACATGGAAGCAGTACGACGATGTGCGTGCTGGATCGGTTGCCGTGCGGTTCTTCGTCGGCCTGGTAACTAATAACGAAGAATCCATCTCCAGATTCATCATGTTGAAGGAGTAATCCTCTTAATACAAGTCTTCTTTTTTTTTTGTTCTTTTCATAACAGCACAAGAACCAAATGGTGAACGAGGAGCTCTGGAAGGAGGCACGCACATACGGAGATATCCAGTTGATGCCATTTGTGGACTACTACGCTCTCATCACATGGAAGACCCTTGCCATCTGCATTTATGGAGTAATGTGGACTCTACATTAACAAACTCCTTACCAAATCCCAGATCATGGTGATTGATATCTATCTAACTCCTCCATTGCTCGAGCAGACAAAACTACTCTCTGCAAAGTACATAATGAAAACGGACGATGACGCCTTCGTTCGCGTCGACGAGTTGCTCGCCTCGCTGAGAAGAGAGAACGTCACGCGTGGGTTGCTGTTTGGGCTGATCGAATTCCAGTCCCAGCCGCATCGAGATCCCGACAGCAAGTGGTTTACGACCCCTGAGGTAAGTGGTTAGCTCTTCCTTTCCATATGATAACTTTTGGTCTCACCCGTTCATGGCCGTCGTCTGCTGCTTCGATCTCGTGGAGGAATGGCCGGAGGAGAGGTATCCGCCGTGGGCTCACGGTCCGGGATACGTGGTGTCGCGTGACATCGCCATGGCCGTTTACAGGAAGTACAGAAAGGGCCGCTTAAAGGTAAGCGTGCATGCAGCTCTCGGTGAAGAAGAAGAAGATGTTCAAGCTCAGAAAGTAACCGATGAACTTGCTGGCGAACAATGCATGCAGATGTTCAAGCTGGAGGACGTCGCGATGGGCATATGGATAGAGGAGATGAAGAAGAAGAAGAGGTTGCAGGTCAATTACGTGAACGAGGCGAGGATCAACACCGACGGCTGCGAAGCCGGGTATATGGTGGCTCATTACCAGGAACCGAGGGAAATGCTATGTCTGTGGCAGGAACTCCATCAGAAACACCTTCCGATCTGCTGCCTCCAGTGATATCCAAAGCTCACCGGTAAATGCCTCTGCCTCTGTTGAGATGTTGAATCTAAAGCTCACCTTCTGAGAGATTGATTGATTGATTTTTTTTTTGATCTAAAGAAAGATTTATATAGTGTATTATTACTTCATATCATACCATATAGGAAGAAGAGTTTTTTTTTGTTTTGGAAAAGGCACATAAAAAGATTTTATTAATTGAAGTTATATTTTAAATTAATATTAGCTTAAACCAAGTAGTTAAATGAATCCGCCGACATACCAAATAAACATTCCAATTCTTTTTTTAACTGCATTAATTTTCCATTTCAATCGATGCTGATTGCATAATTTCTACCACCCGGTACAGCGGCTTCTGTTTGCATTAAATAATAATGATAGTGATGACTGCAGGTGCTATTAATTCGACACCCTTTTTTTTTCCCAAACAAATCGTAAAACAAATGAAACAAAACTCGTACGATCTACGACCATTTCACAAATGTTTTAATTGCCAGGTCTTTTCCAAATGAAATAACGAGTGGGTGATATTTTATTTTTTCAACAGAGTAAAAAATAATTTATCAAATAATTTTATAAATATTATATCGGTTATCACTTTTATAAAAAAAGAAAAAAAAGTTAAACTCACGAGATCAATACTTCTAAAGAATACGCGATTTCTCACCTCGGTCGTAATAATTTTTATAATTATTTTGTTAATATATAAGTTATTAATTATATTAAATATGATTTATTTGATAATACGAAGTATCTTATGGTATTCGTGTGTTTTGTAAATTATAAATGGAATAAATATATTAAAATATTAACATATAATTTTATGAACCAGTACATCAAGCTAAACATAATTATTTTAATACTTGAAAAAACTTTATTATTCATATCTAGCCTAGTAATTATTATTAACTTGACCTGCTAAAGAAAGAATATTGAGTCTTAGTTTATTACCTAGTGCTTAGTTTTTCGTCTTATACACGCAAATTCTACTGCTAACATCTACTTAGCCTTTTTCTCCATCAGCTATATTTACTCTTTATAAGATGTACTGCCTATTGTTACGTGTGTATTTATTTATCGAGCACATGCTTTAATTAAATGTTTCACGTAGAACAATAATAAATAAGCAGCTCAGATAATTAAATTAGCAAACTTCTCTGCGTGGGGATTTGCGCGTCTATTTAAATTATTGACCTGGAATCTTTTACGATATTAAATTGATGACCTATTTGAGTACGCAGGGGCTTTTACCTGCCCATTATTATTATATATCTCTATGTAAAATAATTTTTTTAAAATAAGGAGAAAAAATTGAGTCAAGTACGAACGAACATATAATTAGTAACCCATCCTCGCTGATTTAATTGCACCAGAAACCACTCCACATGAAAGGCGTGGGTTTGTTTTAATGAAACATATTTTGTATATAATGGAGATGTGAAATTTATTATATCACATACATATGAAGCTAAATATAGTAAATATAAATAAGTGTAGTGTGAACTATCTCTTTCCTTCTCACTCCCAACTCCCACCTAAGAGGTGAGTTGACCGTTGACATCCCATGTACACATTGTCCTCTTTTTCCCACTTCACACTCCATTAACTTCCTAGATCTGGATCCCATCAATTCATTCATTCATTTTTTTAATAAAAAAACACCTTTATTTACGTGTGCAAGATGGTACTATTTAATTAGATTTGTAAAATATAATAATAAACAATATTTTTTACAACAATAAATGATAAATAAGCATGAGCTCTAGAAACATTACTAACGAGGAGGAGATAGAAATATATATACGCATACAACGTAAGATTAAATTACTTCATAATTTAATCGCTAAATCTGGTGGATCTAAAAACGTGCTAAGTAGACGTCCTCCTCCTCCTCCTCTCCTCAGTATATAAAACCAACTCGGCCGCACTCTCAACTCTTCATCCCCTTCATCGCCCCCGCCGGCCAATGGGAGGGGGCAGGTACACCGCTCCGGTTCGGGTCTTCGAGCTCGCCGCCTCCTCGCTGGAGGCGGCGGCGCTGCCGCAGGTGGAGGTATGGTGGGGGCTGGCGCGGGCGTGGGCAGTGGTGCCGCTGCTGCGTGCGGCGGTGTCGCTGTGCCTGGCGATGTCGCTGATGGTGCTGGCGGAGAAGGTGGGTATGGCGCTGGTGAGCCTCTACGCCAAGGTGTTCCGCCGCCGCCCCGCCAGGCTCTACAAGTGCGACCCCCTGGGCGGCGCGGAGGGCGACGTGGAGATGGGCGGCTCCGCCGGCTCCGCGGCCTTCCCCATTGTCCTCGTCCAGATCCCGATGTACAACGAGAGGGAGGTAAATTTTCCATTTCCATTTCCATCTCCATCTCCAGTCCATCCACGGCGAGAGTTAAAAAAGAAGACGATGTTTTTTAGTAGTAATTAATGAGGTGGTTATATATTGTACACGTGGTAGGTGTATCGATTGTCGATTGGTGCAGCGTGCAATCTGATCTGGCCGGCTGATCGAATCATAATCCAAGTGCTTGATGACTCCACCGACCCCGATGTCAAGGTAAGTTGGAATTTAAGGGCAACGCCTCACTTTATTTATTTATTTTATTTATTCCAATGTATTTTTAAAATTTATTAATATTTCTAAAAATGGAGAAGGAATCACGTGTTGCGCGGTGTCCACTCTGTGAGTCTCTCACGTGCCTGACTCACAGCCAATTGGAATTTTTTTATTAAAAAAAAACAAGATCTTTTACTAATCTTAAAAAGCGGGATCACGTGACGGATCTTGGCGCATATTTTGACAGCCAGGCGTGCTTCTAAAAAAATTACTCAACTAATTGACTGTGAATTGGGGGGGAATGGGGGCAGGGAATGGTGAAGGCGGAGTGCGAGATGTGGCGGGGGAGGGGGAAGAGCATCCGGTACGAGACGAGAGCAAACAGGAAGGGTTACAAGGCCGGCGCCCTCAAGGTCGGGATGACCTACGACTACGTCTCCTCCTGCGAGTTCATCGCCATGTTCGACGCCGACTTCCAGCCCCCTCCCGACTTCCTCACCCGAACTCTCCCCTTCCTCGTCCACAACCCCGACGTCGCCCTCGTCCAAGCCCGCTGGAAGTTCGGTGCGTACCTCCCTCCTCCACCTCCTCCACCACCTCCTCCTACTCCTCTTACTAATGAACAATGTGTGTGTGTATATATATATATATATGCACAGTGAATGCGTCGGAGTGCCTGATGACGCGGACGCAGGAGATGTCCATGGATTTCCACTTCAAGGTGGAGCAGGAATCCGGTTCCACTTCCTGTGCCTTCTTCGGCTATAACGGTATATATATTTGGTTTCTGAAACTAAAAGGAAAAAAGGAGAAAATGTATATAACGCGAACGTATGTGTGCAGGAACCGCGGGGGTGTGGAGGATTAAGGCGATAAGCGATGCCGGAGGTTGGCAGGACCGGACCACGGTGGAGGACATGGACCTGGCGGTGAGGGCGGGGCTTGCCGGGTGGAAATTTATTTATCTGGGGGACGTGAAGGTGCTGAGCGAGCTGCCGAGCACCTTCAAGGCGTACAGATATCAGCAGCACAGGTGGTCTTGCGGACCTGCAAACCTCTTCAGAAAAATGTTCTGGAACCTCCTCTTCGCCAAGGTAAACATTTATGCATACTTCTTCTCAGTTTCCACTCTCTTTTTTTTGTTCACAGAGATTGATTGTTAAGATGAATGCAGCATGTGTCGATATGGATGAAATTTTACGTGGTGTACGACTTCTTCGTGGCGAGGAGGATAATATCGCACTTCGTGACGTTCCTCTTCTACTGCGTTGTGATTCCAGCCTCCGTCTTCTTCCCGGAGGTCGACATCCCCTCCTGGGGAGTCATCTACGTCCCCACCGCCATCACCCTCCTCAACGCCGTCGGAACGCCCACGTATACTTATTCCTTCTACTACCTCATCATCCATTCGCATCCCACTGCTGATGACTGATCTCTGTTGGATGCATCTGCAGCTCCTTCCACCTCGTCATCTTCTGGGTGCTGTTCGAGAACGTCATGTCCCTCCACCGCTGCCGTGCCGTCCTGGTGGGACTGTTCGAGACCGGACGAGTCAACGAATGGGTCGTCACCGAGAAGCTGGGGGACATGCTGTCCTCCTCCAAGACCAAATCACTGAATCCTCCTTCTCCTCTTCCTCTTCCTCCTCCTCCTCCTCCCGCCGCCTCTGGCAAGGCATTTGCTTTCAGGTTCAAGTTCCTCGACAGATTGAACACGTTGGAGGTCATGGTGGGGATATACCTGTTCGTATGTGGCCTCTACGACTACAGATATGCGAACGACGATTACTTCGTCTACATCTTCCCGCAGTCGGCTGCGTTCATCATCATGGGATTTGGTTACGTCGGGACGATAATTTCTGCCGCTAAATAGCATTTGGTTGCTGATGAGGAGCAAGATTTTGCAGAGGGAGGCCACCGTGTTCTGATGAATATTCTTAACATGTCTTGCTTGCTTTGTAAGCAAGCAAATTTAGAAAAATAATAGCATCCTAATTTTTTTTTGGTTAACTGATTCTTTTCACCCTGTAATCTTCTGTCTTTCTTTAGGCAGTATGTGTCAGAATAAATGCTTCATTTTAAATCGGATGCAAGATTTTTCCTCCTTTTTTTTCCCAATCAACAGCCGCAATCAACTTTTACATGAACAATAGATGTAAAACTTTGAAAATTAAGTCGTTGAATCTGAACGCTGTTGGCTACGTTTGAATTGGTTTTGAACAGGTTCAACCTCAAAACAGAGTTAAAAAAAGGGATCTGTTTTAAAAATCCAGTCAAAGCTGAGAAGTTTAGACTTAAATTTTTTCATAAGCAGTCCAAGTCTTATTTCTGAATTTTCTAATCTTGTTTTTTCACATGTTTGCCAAATGACGTTGATGTTTTTTTTAAAATTTTTAAAAAGAAATTGATCAAAATATAAAATAATTTTGTGAAATACCACGTCAATGTAATTAAATAAAAGGATGATTAATATTTATCTATTTATTTATTTTTAAACTGAGTCCTATGTTTTTATAATAAAATAATCCTAAAGTATATAGGATGCCTGCATCAATAATTCCGCTAGAACACCTTATAATAAGAGATGATGGAAAATAATTTTATTTAACATTAGTAGAACTCATCATCCACATTCAACTAGGGGATAACATAAGGTGCCCATTTACAATTTTATTACTTTTATTATAATATATATATATATTAAAAACAGAGCCGGTTTATGTCAAACCGGTTCGACCGCGAACCGGACGGTTCGTCGGCTCTCCCATTTATGCGGGATTCGGCTGCTTCCTCGAAGCCTCCTCCATTCGACGTCTCGCTTTCTCCGGTTGATTCGTCTCCACCTTCTCCCTTTGACTCATCCGCTACTCGCGCCTGCCTGCCTTCCTCCCTCCTTCCTCCTTCCTCCTTTTCCATGGCCGCCGATCCCTTTCCATATTTGCATATATATACTCCACCGCACCCCCCTTCCCAACTTGGACCGGAGCACATCTTCTTCCTCGCAGCTACAGCAACTTCTTTAGCTCCCTCCCCCCTTCGCACGCAATCCATGGAGAAGCTGGCGGAGCCCTTCTTGCTCCTCTTCTACAAGTCCCTCTCCATCTGGCTCATCCTCCTCCAGAAGCTCTCCTTCCGCCTCCTCTCCCTCCGCAGCTCCCACGATGATTTCCGGTGCACCGCCGCCCCCAAGCTCAGCTCCTCCCCCGCCGCCGCCGCCGCCGCCGACAAGGCCGACGACGCTAGAGAAGGGGGCCTCGCCCTCACAGGCGAGGAGGTGGAGGCGGTGATGGACGCCATGGGCATCGGCGGCGGCGCAGAGGGCGTGACCGCGTCGGAGGTCGCCCACCTGTTCGACGAGAGCGAGCCGAGCCTGGAGGAGCTGGAGGCCGCCTTCCGGGTGTTCGACGAGGGGCGCGACGGGTTCATCGACGCCGCGGAGCTGCAGAGCGCGCTGACGAGGCTGGGGTTCCGGGAGGAGGCGGCGGCGGAGGACGCCTGCCGCGAGATGATCGCGGCGTACGACGTGAACGGCGACGGGAGGATCGACTTGGATGAGTTCGTCAAGTTCATCGAGAGAAGCTTCCACTGATCGAAACCGCCAATTCTTTGTGTAGTTCTTTTATTTTTTTTTTCCTTCATGTTGATCAAAGAAGGATCTAAAAAATATACATACATCTTAGTAAAGCAAAAAAACATCTATTTTAGAAAATATAGATTATTCACAAAGACCTTAATCCGCGTATTCCCAACGGAGCGGATCGTCCGAATGCAAAGTCTGATTTGGCCGGCCCGGCCCAGGCTGATGATGACCGATTAGAACTTAGACTGGTCGACGCATGCTTAATTGACCAAGTCTTTATTCTAAATTAGGTTTACAACACATACGCCGGTTGAAAAAAAGAGAGGAAAAGACACAAAAGAAGGTTGAACATTTCATTGACGACAAAACTATGGCATCCAAAAGTCCATCGCATGTCACTGTACAAAATAAGAAGAAAAAAACTGTGACGTTCAACACAAATAACATACATAATATATTCATATCAAAAAATTGTACAGATTTTTAAACAGGAATTTTAGAAACTAGGCAAAGTGCATGGAGGATGAGAATAAATTTGGTCAAAAAATTCCCAAAAACATACCAGCTCAAAGAGATTGATAAGCAATATATGTAATGATCATTGACGTACCAGTAATCTTATTGAGTTGGTAAGTAAATTACGATCATTACAACAAAAAGTATTGCTTCAAGGGAACGAGTTCATTGGGAATGGAAAAAATCCTCAATGACCAGATAGTGAAGCACACGGTTGGAACGAAGGATAGGAATTATGCACATATGACTCACTATACCAGTAGATGCCCCATTTTATCAAGACATTGATAATTAATGTATGTAATGATCATTGACGTACCAATAATCTTATTGAGTTGGTAAGTAAATTATGATCATTACAACAAAAAACTATTGCTTCAAGGGAACGAGTTCATTGGGAATGGAAAAAATCCTCAATGACCAGATAGTGAAGCACACGGTTGGAATGAAGGAAAGGAATTATGCACATATGACTCACTATGCCAGTAGATGCCCCATTTTCTCAAAGACATTGATAATTAATATATGTAATGATCATTGACGTACCAATGTTTTTATTGAGCTGGTAAGTAAATTATGATCATTACAACACAAACTATTGCTTCAAGGGAACGAGTTCATTGGGAATGGAAAAAATCCTCAATGACTAGATAGTGAAGCACACGGTTGGAACGAAGGAAAGGAATTATGCACATATGACTCACTATGCCAGTAGATGCCCCATTTTCTCAAAGACATTGATAATTAATATATGTAATGATCATTGACGTACCAATGATCTTATTGAGCTGGTAAGTAAATTACGATCATTACAGCAAGCACACGGTTGGAACGAAAGAAAAAAAAAAGCGCATATGACCACTAAGCCAGTAGATTCCAACTTTTTTCCTTCCCCTTACCGAGAAAATTCTCTCGAGGAATCAGAAATCACTGAATTGCCAAGAAAAACCTGATCAATACAACACACAAAATGGAACGAACAGAACAGGAACATAAATAAAACCCCTGATGACCAGACGATTTGATAAAAGCAAACACAGCATATCGTTATCATATCGTTGGATTCAACAGTGATAATGTATGTAGTGATCATTGACGTGACAACCTTTAAGTCGACAAGTAAATCAATGCCACTACAACACATAATATTGCTTCAAGGGAACGAGTACATTGGGAACTGAAATAATCCTCAATGACCAGATAATGAAGCAAAAGAAAAAATCAAGACAAAATGCTTAATGCATCTCGTCTTTAGTTGCTACAATTTGAGTTTGAAACCTTGAACAGGCTACTCTTTGCCTAGGCGACGGACATGCTGCAATGGTGATGTATGTGATGATCATTGACGTGCCGACCATCTCAGGAAGTTGACAAGTAAATCAGGGTCAATACAACACATAATATTGCTTCAAGGGAACGAGTATATTGGGAACTGAAATAATCCTCAATAACCAAATGATGAAGCAAGTTTTGAAAACACCTCGTGTTTGGTTGCTACCCGTTTGTCTAGGCGACACACATGCTACAAAAATACTGATCATTGACGTGTCAACCAAGTTGACAAGTAAATCAATGTCACTACAACACATCATATTGCTTCAAGGGAACGAGCACATTGGGAACCCAATGACCAGATAATGAAGCAAATAAAAAAAATCAAGAAAAAATGCTCTAACGCACTCATTTTGTCAAAAAAATAGTTTCACAGAAATAAATTCAATAATTATCCAGAGATTGAAAGGAAAAACATTTCAATCAGGACTGAATTAAAGACCTTTCAACAAAAAATCAATCAAAACCAGGACAGCCACAGCAAGCAAAAAGTTTGATGCATGTAAAGGAGAATATAACAAAGGAGAAAATTTGAGGTTTCGATCTACCTTGTGGAGCTTGAAGAAATTTGTTCACAGTGGCTGACCAATCTTTTCCAATAAAAGTCATCAACCTGTAAAAAAATCCCACAGATAGGCCTGGACAGTGAAAAAAAAGAAACAGAAAATCGTAAAAGGAAAAAAAAAGACGCCAGTGAAAACAACATTGCTATACCAACCACGAAAAAATATAAAATGAATGTTTGTCCTAACATATTTGCTATATAATGAATTCACATTTGTTGCCAATTCCAAGTCATACCAGTAAAAATGAACTTATGTACAAAACTTGGATTTCAGCATCAGCAAGACCGCATCTGTCCAAACACTATGAATCAAAAATGATTAATGGAGGTTCCATTCACATATAACAGGCTTGACGCCATAGGTTTTATAATGCTCCTATCCAACATCATCTCCCGGAACAATTGACTATTTCCCCATTTCGCAGCAGCAGCATATAAGTTAGACACAGAGACAAAATGGCCAGATACCTTTTCTGGTTCTAGTTCCATAACTTTGTTTATTACTAGACTTGCAAGTTTCTCATCCTTGTGCATAAAGCAGCCACCCAACAAAGCACCCCAGATTGCATAATTAGGCTTCATTGGCATCTTTCTGATCATCTCTTGTGCTTGACTCAGCTGGCCAGCCCGGCAAAGCATGTCTACCATACATCCGTAATGTTCTATCCTAGGTTGAATTCCATATGCTGAAATCATTTGCTCAAAGTAGCAAAGCCCCTCATTAATCCTACCCACGTAACTGCATGCACAAAAAACTGCAATAAAGGTCAACCAATCCGGTTTCTCATTTTCTGCTCCCTGCAGCAGTCGTTGGAAAAGATCTAGTGCCCCGTCACAATAGCCATGGGTTGCAAGACCTGCAATCATGATTGTCCATGAGGCAGTGCTTTTAAAATGAATCTCTGTGAAGACCTGAAATGCATCATCAATAGCACCGCATTTAACATACATGTGGACAAGAGAGTTACTAGTATTGACCATACAGTCCGTTAGTTGCAAGATACGATAACAAAGTCCATGAATGCAACGACCTAGTTCCAAGTCTCCAAGATCTGCACATGCCGACAGGACACCAGTTATCGTAACATGATCAAGTTTTACGCAAGCTTTTCTCATTTGTTTAAATAGATCAAGTGATTCACTAATCCTACCAGCCTGTGCACAGCCTGTAATCATAATGGTCCACGACACCTTGTCTTTGGCAGGCATATCATTGAAAAACCTAAATGCTGATAGCATATCCGTACACCGAAGGAATCCAGACAACATTGAGTTCCATGATACAATGCTCCTCTGGGGCATCTCTTCAAAGATCCTATAAGCCTTAGCAATACAGTCAATTGACGTGGCAGAGGCAGCATACATGTTTATCAAATTCGTCAGGACATACATACTCGAACAAAATCCATCCAAAACAACCCTACAGTGCAGTTGTTTACCTTGTGATAAGAAGTTCGGCCCTCCCTTTGCACATGCAGCAAGCAGGAAAGCATAGGTGTAACTATTGGGCTGTGGCAAATCCACCCTCGCTCCCCTTCTCATTCTATTATAAATGCCAAGAGAGCTCCCTGGCATATTTCCACGATACATTGCTCTGATAATTTGATTGCAGAGGGTTGTATTGGGTTTTTCAACCTGATTAAAAACTAGAGATGCGTAGGTGACATTTCCTGATGCAATGCAGAAAGAGATAATCTTGGTGGCAAGGACATTCTTGCCAACGAAACCATTGACCACCAAATTTGCATGTAACTGAGATAGTTGTGCCATGCTCTTGCAATTCTGAAACATCAAGAATAAATGCTTTTGTAGATCCCTTGAGTAAGGTTTCCAACATGGCAAGGAAGGCAGGTAGAGCATCCCCCTGGCAGAATACTCTGCAGAAATCTAAGGCACCCAATGTCAGCTGAGACAGTATGTCAAGCATTGAAGATTTTGAGGACTATTTGACACGACCTCTCCGATAACAATGCATTACTTGTAAAAAGATTAGTCCCTGTATGTTATAATAATGCATTGTTTCCACAATCTGGCATGGTACCCACCACATTAAGGAAAAGTTGAACCCATACAAATACAGCAAGCGACTTTAATAAACTGTGGAACATTGAAAAAAAGGCACTTTAACATATTATTGTAATACAAGATTTCAGACAGAAGTAGCCAGTTTATGATCCCAATATGACATTAAGATCATAGGGAAAGCACTATTTTATGCGCTATCATTAATTAGTAAAATAAGTAAGTTATGCAATTTTGAGTAAAACATCATTTGAAGGAGAAACGAGAAATATCTGAACCAGATTCAATGATTTAACTTCAGGCGACAAGGACAACTCAGTCCCTTAGATGTTCTTTGATAATGCGATCATGCCCGCAATAATCATTACAGGTCTGTAGGCTCATCACTGTTGTCCACATAGAAACCACCAAACTTAAGAAACCGTGACATTTCTTAAACAAATATACCACCAAAATTAGAAAGACCTCACAGATACCATAAAGGGAAACAACAATGGTTCTAGATCAAGCTCAAACACAAACAGAAAGCTCAATCAAAATGAGCACATACTGTTTAAAAAGAACCGGAAAAGAGTGGTTTTTAACAGCTTCTAAAAAGGTAACTCAGTCCCTTAGATGTTCTTTGATTATGCGATCATGCCCGCAATAATCATTACAGGTCTGTAGGCTCATCATTGTTGAACAGATAAAATGCACCGGAAAAGATAAAAAAAGAAGATGACAAATATAATTATCAAATAGCCCGCTAAAATTATATGGAGCTATGACAAAGAAAAATCAGAATATACATAGAACAAAGGAAAGGCAACAGTTGAAATAAAACGGCATGGGTTACCTGAAATGCTCCAAGTGAAAAACAAAATACTTAATTTTAGCAGCTTGCCAAGAAGACAACTCAGTCCCTTAGATGTTCTTTGATTATGCGATCATGTCCGCAATAATCATTACAGGTCTGTAGGATCATCATCGTTGTCCAAACAAGGGCTCTCACAACAAGTAGCAGCCAGAAAGACTGCATCTTTCAACAAGAACAGAACATATCAAACCAGTGACTGGCATATAGTCAAAAGGCGAACTTACTTGGGATAATGCATAGGTTGGGAGATTACCTGCTGGCAATGTCTTGAACGACGTTGAAGACAACTTCAGATGACAAGCACTCATGCTTGAGAGAGAAGAGGTTCTCTCCGGCCATTATATGCAACCAGATCAAAAATCCAAGGAAATAGCAGGAGAAGAGGACAGAGATGGAGGACTCCGCACTACGCAACCGATGCAACAGCAGGGGGGACAACGTCTCCTATTTATAGAAGTACTGGCCAGCCCAGCATAGATGGACGGGTGAGATTTCATCCAAACCCTAATTCATGGGTTCGGCGCCGCCTTGAAACCCTAATTTTGAAACCTTCCTTGGTGCCTATTCAACAGCTAGGGCCTCCTAATAAACCTGGTAATCGAATTGTTTTTTGTTTTTAAATAATTCAGGTTCAATTTTTAAAAGAAAAACATAAAAAAATTCGTTTTATTTTGGATAAATTCTTAAAATTTTTAAATTATGTATATGAGATCCGAGTTTAAACCTACTGTTTTTTTAGAACCTCATGATCCTTCCGTATAGAACCCAATTACTCTAACTAAAGGATGTACACTTTGTGTACAATTTAAACCTACTATTAAAAGTGAATTCAAATCAACCAACCTACAACTCCAATCCTAGGTCATGTGAGGTTCACAGCCTTCAGATTCGAGTTTGGATTTTGTTCCAAATCCAAAAATTTTGAATTAGTAGAAACCCCAATCCAATTATTGTATACATTTAATTACAACCAGAAGAGATTAGTTGGGATACACCAATTACACAGCTTCTAGCAAATGATGCTTCTTACTTTACAGGGTAATAGATTTATGGAACCTAATATCAACTCATGTTCATCTTAGTTTCTCGATAAATAATCTTCAGCTTTCTAAAACACAGTCCTCCAAAAGCTGGATGAGAAGATTGCATTCGAAGTCCTACTTGGTTTCCCAAAAGATGATATCGCCTTGTTCCCCAACTAGTCCCAGATCCTTGAGCCTCCTCTCCTGGTAATACTCCAACAGATCCAATTCAGACTCTCTGTCCCGGAAAGCATCATATATTTGCTGGAGAACCTTCTTCTCACCTAATCTTACACGAACGGCAACACGAAGTCTTTCATCTAGGTACTCCCCATCCAAGAGTTTCTTATCCTGCGAATTTGATGAGCATTCTTAATGATGCATGCAAAGATGTTTAATCAAATAAGTCGAGTAGCAGTAATTGGAAAGAGAGAAGATGGATACAGCAATGATTGAACCTACTTCTGCAATTTGTTCTTAGCAGATAAGTCGGCCAGTTTTAGAGTGAGCTTAATGTATACCTCTTCTACGGTGGTGTGGTAAGCAGAGAGGGCAGATTGGCAGGCGCCTTTGACAACACGGCATATCGTTTCCTCATTGGATCGACTGATTGGTAATTCAAGATGACCCCAAATTGAATTTCTGAAGATTGATTCCAAGAGAAAAGCATCTGTTCCTCCGAGAGCTACCAACCTCAAATATGGAAGCATCAATGGAGGAAGAGGGCAACCTTGAGCAATGTCAAAGTATGCAGTGTCGCCTAAACCATTAGATTCTGCAATATCGAGTTTATCCCCATAAAATGGATCAGATTCGCTTATCTCTAGTGTTAGAGTATATGCATCACGATCAGGCCTCTGATCAACAAAGCCATAATCAAGGACCAGATCAGCATTGCTCTTGGCCATGTCGTACTGAATATATACCTGAGTTCATATAATATGACAAGCCTGAGTTAGAACGAAGGATACTCATATTAATGCTATCTGCCAAATATTCTTATCCGGGGCATAATCTTATATAGCATCAATAGTAAATTGAATAAGGGAGCAACAGTAAAATCGCACCTGCTCACCAGATTTGACATGGACTGGTGTTCTCAATGAGAATATCAGTTCTCTAGAAAAGAGGCCTTTTCCTTTAATCTCCCAAGAAGGTTCCTCCTCAGTAATACTGGAATTATGGTTGACCTGAATGGAATGAGCAACAATCAAGAAACTATAACTTAAAATGTTAAGATGGTGGGACAATGGAAAAACCTAGTGGTAATCGTAAAAACTTGATCAGCGTTTGTAAAACAAAAGTTGGGCCAAGTTATACCTAAACAAATTCAGAGTACACAAAATATAGCTATAACTTCATTTGGTGAATAATTGTGTGTAGTTTTAAGATGGCGTGGGCATTATAAGAAGACCAACAGTTTCACTGATTAAACAATGAGTCAAGAAGTTCCAGTCGACCAATAGTAGGTTATTCATTGAATGTCTCAAGTAAATGGAATCATAAAAAGTTAATCCAACAAAAGATCATTTATCCTATCAAACCTCTCCTCAGCCAAGTCTTTTTGTGGTTGATGAGAGATACAAGCAACACTTGCAGCGTAAGCGTTTTTCTTCCACTTACAGCACCCTAAAACTTAAGATATTGAAATCCACACCAGCACTGACTTTAGTATTCTTTGGTAAAAAACCAGTCACTCAGAAAGATTTATCAACTTAAAACATTGGAAGGAAATAGTTGCTAGTTTTGATAGTTCCAATGTGGTTGATCTCAATATAGCTTATTTTTTTTAGAATTTAATGAGTCTTGAACCCAAGACCTCATGATCCTCTCATATAGCACCTAATTACTCTAACCAGATGGATGTATACTTTGTATACCTCAATATAGCTGATTGTATGGAAATCTAAAAATTTTCAAAATTTTAAATCCAATCATAGATGATTTGTTCTAATGCTTGAGGTAGAAACAAAAATATCAATCTCCTCTCCACTGTTGGAGATAAATTATATAGTAGAGTTATCTTCAGGCATAAAAAAAACAAATCTTCTGATATTATCGACCAACTTTAGTTTTCATCAAGATGTAAGGTAAATAATGTAAATCTTACAAGATCAGCTAGTGGAACTAGAGCAAGATTTTCACCACGAAGACGTGAAAAAGCCCTTGATCTGAGAATTCCAAAAGCCCACAGAAAATCAGGCAAGGTTATAGCTGAAGGGAAGAGGTGCTTATTTGGAAGTATCACTTCTTCTTCTACTCTGGTAAATTCACTTTCTACATATTCTTTGGCACCACTTGTAGTGCTCAATAGTTGAGTCCCTGCACTAAAAAATCATGCAGTCACCATCTGAATTTAAATATCATTAAAATATGGCCTTTAAGTACTAAAAATCTGTTGGTGGAAAAGATGGATTTTCTTTACAGTAGTTTTGTTTGCCGGCGATGATTACTTATTAACAAATTAAATGTTAATGCATCACATCCTTGAGGAACTAATATCTCGCATCACATCCTTTTTCCCTTGAGGAACATCACATCCTAGTGTACGTGCTTTCCAATTACTAACAAATTGATGGTGCCCCTACCAAAGTAAAACGATCTAACTAACCAAATAGTGGTTCTAAATAACACAAAAAACATTACCAGGATAAATCATGAGAAGATGCACATTTGCTTAGGATCTTGTTTCAGAAACTCTCTGCCAATCTGAAGTGCGGAACCTTCGATGTAAAAACTGTATGAAAATAGCCAGCTTCTCTACAACGAACTCTACAATCTAAAACAATATACTCAACTGTATCTTTGTCTTGGCTCTTCCACCTTCCTTTATATGGTAACCACGTAATGCATATATCCTTGATATTCTAAGATTAGGATTCAAGTTATTCGACCTACATTCCAAAAACCTCGGTTGAAATTTAGTGTAACCCAGAACTATAGAACCTACAAGCCAAAATCTCATTATTAATGCACACAGACACATTATACAGCCTAAATTATTGTTATTTTTCGTCCGTGTATAAAATTATGATTTACTTCTACTGACTTTCAACACGATAAGCAATTTTGTCGGCAAAAGATATTAGTACATGGATTTGGGAGATGAAGGTAAAACAATGATACTTAAAGAGGACAAGTTATCTCACCTTGTATCTCAGAAAGCTCCTCTTCTGACCTGCACTGGAGACATCAAATATTGCTCAATAATCAGATTACAGAATAAAAAGGTGCCACTGCTAGTGCAATCCAAAAGGCTGAAGGAGCAAGCTCTCACTCTCACCAGAAGATGGTAGAATTGGTAGCCGACGGAAGAATGTCGAGATAAGGTTGCCAGTGGGAAGCCGGGCCCAGCGCCTTCTCCCGCAGGAGGAAGAGGGCAATTCCGACCCAGGGCTTGAGGCCCGCGCACAGCCTCCCAATCTCGGAGCCGGCGACCATGTCCTGATCAATCCAGAGGCTCTTGGGGACCTCCACTACCGCCTCGTTCCGGGAGATGTCCCTCCGGGCCACAAGTCCCAGGCCCTCCGGCACGGGGGCCGGCTTCACGGCGGCGACGGATACAGAGCCCTTCTCGCCTAGCCACCGCCAGAAGTCACCGACCGCAGGATCCCCGAGGTGGGCGCGAGCGGCGGTGACGGCGATCCTTCGGGCGCGGCCGGGGTTGAGGAGGGAGAGGATGGATGGGCTGGGGATGGAGGGGAGGGTTAAGGAAGGAGGGACGATGCGAGGCAGAAGACGGGGCGACGCCATCGGCCACTCTTGCGGTGGCGAGCTGGGCGCGCAGAGGAGGCTTGTGAGTGGTTCTTTTTGGATAATCCAGTTATATATTTTTTAGAATTAATATCTTCTTCTTCTTTTTTGAAGTTAACATCTCTTTTTTTATGTCTGTTTTTTAAAGGCTGTTAATATCCTAAAATCTTTTATTATGATGACGATGATAAAAAATTCAAATCATTATTTTATCTTTTTCATTTGAGTTTTTTAAAAAACATCTCAAATCTTTATTTTGATTTTGAGTCTTCAATCTTGCTAGCTTTAGAAAAAAAAGAGAAGAAACATAGAACAAGCAGCAACAATTTTTTCTCTCCCTCAACGCAGTTTCACAATAACACACAACTTGAGGCAACACAGAGAACATCAAGCATCGTTTACATATATCTTCCAAGTTTACGCAGTCTTTAGCTTCATCCTGTCGAGTTGATTAACAAGTTTTGCAAAATAACTACTCCATGGAGATACGGCTTATCCAAAAACGACTTAAAGATGGACAGCATTTCGAATTCTCAGTGCTCAGTTTTTCCTTCCTTCACAGAGAATGATGTGATACCCGTGCCTGCATAATCTCCAACATGTAAGTACGAGCCCAAGCAAGTATACATACTGGACAACAAAATCTGACTAGCTATGGACATACGTTGATTTAAATGGTGCACTGGTTGCTCCAATAGGTGTACTGAATGCAACATCCTGGAAAGGACCAGCCATTTTTCCCCTAGGAAACCATCCGAGGTCACCACCTTTCTTCCCTGATGGACACTCAGAGTACTCTGCTGCCACCTAAAACAGCAAGGAAAAAAATTAGTGTTCAACAAAATCAACAAGAATGTATCAAAAGATCTATAACAGTGGATCAAAGAGAAAGAGGACACAGATAACCTTAACAGAGGTAATTGTTTGGACTATTATAATCGTGCGCATGCAAAATTGCACATTAATTCATAGGTCAAGCAAAGTCCAATAAATCCGTGTTTCAAGACAATACGTTGAAGTAGAATTTTTCCATCAGTAAAACTAAAACTGACTTCCCATCTTAATAAAAATACTATTGTTGACATAAAAAGGTCCAATGAGGTTACTTTTACTTTTTGCCCTCCAATCATATCCTAGGGTGTCCCTTAGCATGCGCTTGGGGTTTGGAATCTAATTCTTGAAGTACGGAGAATGAAGCATTAGGATAATGCACCGACCCATAAATGACACAACAGGGAATACATCTGAAAAGGATATCTATCTAGCTCAAAAATGACTAGCAAAAAGTAAAACAGGAAAACTGAAATGAGAAAGCGCATTGTCTAGAGAATCGCAAAAATAAAGGAAGTAGCAAAATTAAATTCGCATGGTTCGATCAATCATATTGACTAGAACTGAAGCCTCACAAGACTTTTGAAGCAACCTAAGTGGAGAAAACCGAGAGCTTACCTTTGCAAATTCTGCTGGGGGCACCTTGTCCCCATTGTCTAGCCAACCCTCTTGGAGCTTCTTGTATGCTTCATTTATCTTGCCTTGTTTTTCACATAAGACGTGCCTAGCTGCAACAAAATCAATGGCTTAGTTTAGCATCTGGGCGTTTCTGTGAAGTGAATGCTTGTAGAATAAAACAGAATGAAGCAATTAAATTTGTTAGCATGTCCAATCTATTGTGGCAAGCAATTATAATTAACAAAAGATACATGTGGTTCGAACTGGTTGAGTTCTCATTACTAGCCTGATACAAGATATCAACTAGGAATTAGTAAAAACCAATTCAGGATGGGAATATCCTGATTGGTTTGGTGAATGGTTAGGTGAGCTATTAAGGATTTATAAATTCCTCGTCAGCTAGAATTGATTAATCATGTGATCTTCAAATGGAAGAAAAGCATTTGGAAGAAGAAGCTAAAACCCGGAGCCACTAGATCAGGCAGTAAATCTTGCTCCCTCATTTGATCAAATGGGTAGTGACCCAAATCACACAGTTAAATTTTGAACCACTCGAGCATGGGGTTCCCAAAGTTCTATCTATTCCAGGAAAAGAAATGCCCCAGCTAATGATGTGGTTTGATAAGCATAATTTTGGCGACAGACAAAGTTCACAACTTGCTCAAGGGAGCTTGATGATTCGTATATTATACAAGTTTACATAAATCGAATAAGAGGAAGTCCCCACTGATGAGATCATCAATCCGCTCCTCTTACAGCCACAACTATCAAGGGGGCAGTTTGCCAACCCTCAAGTGTAAACCCTATAGCCGAAATTTTAACAGTGAAGGATGCCAATACCTTGGCAATGGAGCTGCTATAAGTTTTGATACGACATACATGCGCAGAGAGTAGAAACTAGTAAATTGTCTCGTTATCTATGTGAAATGAAATTTATGAATAGAAGAGCTCATCTATCATAAAAAAGTACTATGGTTGAATGAATTGTCTTCGTCGTGATGACCCCAAAAAAAAAAACTACCTTTCACATACGTGCAGGTACCAAGCCCATCGCTCGACTTTCCACCCTTTCCTTTACCCTTAGCAGCATTCTCATCGTTTGAGGCAGCAGCTTGCTTCCCCTTCCCCTTTGATTCTTTGGCCTTCGAGTCCTTACCCATCACCTGCTGTAGCCGAACTGCTAGCTGAGAAGTAATCGATCAAGCGGAAACACAAATCACCATCATAAGCGACGAAAAAGAAGAGGGAAAACGGAACAAGCATCATGGCGAACTCAAATCTCCCCAAAAACGACAATAATCCCGTAAGAATCAAAGGCAAGGACTGAACATCCACAACAAAATTCGCAGAAATAATCAAGCGGAGCACGAAAGGGCAAAATCCAGAAAGATCACTAAGGAATTGTACAATAGATTGAAGCCTTCGCCTCGGTGGCGACCGAAGAAGGGAAAAATCCAGCGGCGAGGTTGCGGCTGCGAAGGGAACTTTTGGAATAAATCTCGTCTATAAGCTACCGATGTCGCCCTCGTGATTGGGCTTGAGAATTGAGTTCCAAAAATATCCTCCGAGACCTCCGTGACTGGAAACCGGTCATATCTAAAAATAAAATGAAATCTTATTTCACTTTAACCATAAATTACTATTTTAAATTATTAAAAATTAAGGTATAAACAAATATATTCATTTAAACCTATTAGAAAATAAAAATGTTGGAAGATTTTTTAATATATATTTTTCCTAAAATAAATAAATTAATTTGATATCATAAATTTTTAAAATAATTTTATTCCTAAAAAATAAAAAAATAATTTCAATAAATAAGGATTGATTCGGTATGATTAATTATCGTACATCCCTCTAATTAATTAGACCCCTCTAATTAATTAGACTCTATATAAGAGAATTAAAAGGTCTTAAAAAAATAAATAAGTTTAGGGTGATTTTATTTAAAAAAATAAATAAGGTGTCTAAGATTTATTAAGTTTTTTTTATAAAAAAGGTCATTTTTATTTTAAAAAATACTTTAAGGTCATTTTTTAATTATAAATTTTATAAATGCACAATCGTGCAGTAGATTATGGTTTTGAAACTTTGTAAATTTAGTTTTATTAATTTTCATAAATTTTAAAAGGAATTATCGAGCTGTTAATATTATATTTTTTATAGGCAATGACACGTACGTGCCACCAATTTCTTTTCAAATTTAATTTTCTTCGGCTCCCTCTTCCTCCCTCCATTTCTTGCTTCTCTGGCAGAGCGATGGGGGCGAAGGCGAGCGACCACAGCGGAGCGGCGAGCAAAGCGATGGAGGCGAAGGCGAGCGACCACGACGGAGCTGCGAGGGAAGATGGAAAGCTAAAATCCCGTCTGTTGATCGCCGCCCAAATCTTGGCCGGCACATCTGAGTCCACAGAGCAGTTTCTCTTTCTGCCAAGACGCCAGCCGCAAAAGGTCGGATGAATGTTTTTGTTTACGGTACCAGGATCGGAGCAATACTGACAAAGTGGTCGGAAATGTCATCCGAATGAATAAAGGTGATCCTCGCATTAGGTTTTGAATTATTCTTGTTCTTGTCTTCTCTCCTTTAGAGTTAGGGCTCTTATTTACCTTTTTGAGTTTTGGATATACGGTAAAAATCTATGCCCACTTCTTCCAAATATTTTGCCAGATGCTTGATTTTTTTTTCTTCTCATTACTTGGTTTAAAAATTAAATCATGCAAGGCTTACTTACTCTTACAATTATGCTAGAAGATATTTAACATGCACAGAATACATAAAACGGATATGAGTTGTATTCAGATCAAGAAATCTTGTTTCCTATTTGGCGATTTATTAGAAACTCTGCTCTTTTTAATGCAATCGTCAAAGACAGAGACAGATTCCCATAAAACATTACGGATAAGTTTGCTCTTTACACTTGCTCCTTTTCTTTTCCTTTGATTAAGGAATTATCCTCTATCCGTTGGTCCTGCATTTCTACAATGAGTTGATGTTGATGAAGAGAATGGAATCCATATAATAAATGAGAATATTTATGTTCTTGAGTTTGGTGCTTGTATGCATAAGCCAACGCACTCCTTTTTTCAGTGAGTGGTAGGTAGAGATAGCTAAGTTTTTTATTTGCCTTTTAAAGTGGCTGAAAGCTGAAATAAGGAGAATCAATGATAAGCTGACAAAAAAAAAGGTGAGAGTTTTTATCATTGTGTTTATATATTTACTCTCGTCCGTGCAGTACGTTCATGAAACTAAGATGGTTTTCCTTGACCTGAAGAAGCCTCAAGACCGAGCCGATCTCATTGCTCATTGAGTCACGAGACATTCTTTATGGTTCTTGAACTTTTCCTGTTTAGTTTTATGCATACGAAGAAGCTGATACACGCAAGTACTCTTGATTTAGCACTAACTACATTGTGCCAATCATCTGTCTTCCTATCTTCCGATTCTAATAGGAAACGCAGTGCGAGCTAATATTAAATTTAATTTTATTCATATTACGTTTCAACCCACTGATTATTATAATTTTTTCAAAAAGTTCAAATGAAAAACTAAAAAAAAAAATCATTTCAGCATGAAGGTCCAAGGGGGTGCATATGAAATTATAAAAGTACAAATAGAGATCCGTGTAAAATTTTGCACGGAGAGAAAACTAAAACTAAAAGAGCCGGTTGTCCTTCGATGGATATTTCCATATATAAACGAATCACCCGCTGCCGGATGTCTAAATTTGACGACTCTTGACTTCATTTCCTTTCACCCCAAGTCTTCTCCCCCTCTTTCCTCGGGCGGCTGCTCTCGATCGGACGCTCGCGCTCCTCTCGACTTGAGTTAGAGATCTCTGCGTCACCCCCCTCCCTCGCAGACGAGCCCGTCGTCTTTCTCGGATCTTTTCCTTCACCGTTTCAACGAAGAATTTTTCCTCCAATCTGTTGATCGATCGATCGATTCAGTCCGACTCGTTTGTGTTCATTATGAAGTCCGTGCTCCGTGCTCTGCTGGAGCTCTTCCCACAGGTATAATGTCCTGATCCTGCAAAAGGTAGAATTCAATACTGCTTTTTTGCTGTCATTGTGTTGGAAACCGATGGTGCTCGTGAACAATGGTGTCGAGGGGGCACTTGTGTTCAATTAGGGTTCATTGATCTTTTTTTTTCCCAGCCATGCGGTTATTTAGGTCATACCAGTTGCTGAAATCAGTTTAAATTGGTTGCTTTATGTTCCGAAAAGAGCTAAGATACTGATGATATACATCTCCCGGTAAGAAATAATCACTGATCTTGCTTGCAAGTTTCGCTCTCAGCAAGATGTATCACTCCTAATCTAGTGTATTTTTGGCTCATGCTTTTTAGCACTTCACCCGTAATCTTAAACAGTTCATCATCATGTTATCAAAATCTGATCTTTTCACTATAAAATTTCATAAAACTACTAGAATTTGGAAGGATCCAAGTACATTAATTACTAATATTGCTAAACTTGCTTGCTTCATCATCCAGAATTTAGATTACAGTTTTGCATTTGCTAAACTTTGAGGTCCATGTTATTCTTATATGAAGATTGGCCTTGTTCGCTGACTCATGTTAGGATCTTGACATTGCAAATTGACATATTCACATTTCACTTGACTGCAGATTGATCTTCGAATCCTCAGGTGCGTTGCAGTTGAGTACCCCATAGATCTTGATGCTGCAGTGGAGTTCATCCTATCTGATGTTCTACCCATCATTAATAAGCAAGTTGAAACGTCTTCTACTAAGATTGTTCTTGATGAAGAACATGCGCCTGATGGTAAGTGTCTATCATTCTCAAACAGCTTAATCTACTGGGATACTGGAATTTATCACAAGTCCTTTCTCTTATGGAATTGAATGGAGCGGCAGGTCCATCTTCACCGGTTAAAGACACACCTGAGTTGAAACTATCACCATCTCATGATGGATTTTTTCAAGGAAAAGAAGACGAAGCAAGTTTACCTTCTGAACCAAAGAATGAAGAAACAGAGACAAGTCATGTAGCTGATGAGCCACACAACGAAGTTAACTAGATTCTCCAGCCGTCTCCCGTCTTTAAATATTTTTCTTGTTTCAGTTTTGCTTAAAATGATTAATCAACTTCAGTGTTTTATACACAAAGAAGAGTGCTCAAGCTTCTCTGGTTAGAGCAATAAAATAATCAAGTTCTATACTAAATTTGTGTACACTTGATGTAGTTGGAGCAATAAAGCACTTTGGTTCTTTAAGAAGAATCAATATATTGGTGTTGTAATTAAGTTGAGGTACTTTTTAAAGTGCAATCGATACAATCTCTTTAAAATAAAAATAATAAAGGACTTAACATATACGTCTATTATAATAAAAAATATTCTTATCAGCCAAACTAATTAACACCTTCATTCTCCTTAACAAAAATAAATAGAATCACTTAGTTCATTGCTTAGGCAAAATAAATAGAATTAATTGTTCATCATTTTTTTCTTTTGACAAAATAGATTTTTTTTCCGGAAAATGTAATTATTAAGCAGTATTTGTTCATATCGTAATGCTACACGTGCCACGACTACAAGCATTTAACAGAGACTGAGCGCCTGTTGCTCGTCATCCGCCAATCCTGGCGATTCCATCTGGTCATCACCTGCCGACACGAGTCCGATGATCCAATCAATCGCATGCCTTGACCTATTCCAATCTTATTCTCCTGACATCGTTGGATTCTGGATTCGCGAAGCCAAGGAGGAGGATAAGTAGTAGAAGGAGAGGAATTCCCTCAATTTTCTTTATCCCCGAATCATCACAGAGCAGCTCAACTCCGCCGCTGCCGCCGCTCCTCGATCGGTCTCGACCTTTTCCTTATCCCCTTCTCTCCATTTTTTAAATTTTTATTTCATAGTTTCCATCATAAATTTCTGTGTCTCCGCTTGTTGATGATTGTATTAGGCTTTTTTTGGATTTCTTCACCTCAATTTTGAGTCAATAATTTAGCTTTTTATTTGCTGCTGCTGCAGATCATGACTCTGAAGTCGGTGCTTCGTAACCTGCAGGAGATCTTCCCCGAGGCAAGTGACCATCGTAATGAACGAATGCTAAAGACACAAACTTTGTCGCCACTAATGGTGCTCATGAACAGCAGCATCGATGAACAGTGTTTCTAGAGATCTATGACATGCTACTGCGTTTCTTGGCAATTAGGGCTGACAAAATTGTGTTCGCGTCATAAACAGGATAACCTTTAATACATTAATCTGTTCATCATACATAATATTTTGTTAAAAATTTATGCTATATGAGTTAATTATGTTATGTCGTATCAACTGGCTTAAATGTTTTGTGTCAAGCATGGGGTGTTTTTCTTCAGTAGATGACAAAATATAACTATAAACTTTGAACCCTTTTTAGCTATACCCATAATGTTGTTAGTGTTGGGTATAAACCCTAACCGTAAATAATGTATCTGTAGTTCGTACAATTGATGTCTGTGTAAACATATGAACCTGGGATTGTTTGCTTACTTAGGATCTTTTTGGTAAATCAAGCAAACGTGGTAGTTGAATTTTGCAATTGTATTTTTTCTTCTCTTTCAATGGAACCATAACTGATTCTTCTTTTACTGTACTGCAGATTGATCCTCGCATACTCAGGGCTGTTGCAATTGAATTTTCCAATGATGCTGATGCTGCTGTGGAATTTGTTCTATCTGATGTTTTACCAGTCATAAGTGAACCAGAAGAAACATCATATCCTCGTGTTGCTACTAATGCTGGGAACCGGCCTAGTGGTAGGTATCATTTTTATGTCAGGTCAATTACATTAGAGCAATCTTGCCTTTTTGATATTCTCTTTCTGTTATATTATTAGCCTATCAATATGTTTTCAGTTATATCATTCTTTTCATCACACATCAATAAGAGGAAACTGCAACCAAGCATGCAAATTATGTCGTAAGGGCCTTTTCTTTTCTTTTCTCTTTTGTATTCTTCTTATTGCTTCTAAAACTACTGTTTTGCAGATAATCCAGTAAGTGAATACCCACCTGACCAAGGGGCAAATGAGGGATCATCACATCACAACGAAATAGCTGGACCAAAGGAAAGCATTGACCAAGGCGCAGATGAGATAACTCGACTATCATATCATGACAAGGGACAAATAGAAAGTCTACTAACTTCTGATCCAAATCCGAGAAATGTAGAATCAGAAATGACTTGTGTTGCTGAGCATGCCATACTTTCTGGAAATCGTTCTAATGTCCTCTCCAACAAATTGCCTGAGTTGTCTCAAATCTCTGGAGCTAAGTGCGATGTTCTGGATGCTAATGCCCGAGAATTGTGCAGGATAAATGTTGACAACACTGTCGGAGTTTCTTTGGACTCGGATCCTACATTTTCATCTAAACCTTTTAAAATACACGGAGATCCGATGAAATGTGAAGCAGGGATAACAGAGAATTTGAGCAGCAGCAAAGAATTGCATGAAGCACAGTCATTGGATAATGTTGCAAAACATAATATCATGTTTCCTGCTTCTACCAATGCTCAGGGAACTCCATCTGCCTACGCAGTCTCCCAAGTTGAATGTTCTGAAAAAACGAGAGAACATGAAAAAAGATCATTAGTATCATTCGAGGATGATGCAAAATATAATAACACGTTGGCTGATTTTACCAATGATGAGGGAGCTCCATCTGCCTATACAGTCTCCCAAGTTCCACATGCAGAAAAATCAGGAGAATATGTAGATGGCGCGTGTTTCCAAAGTGGTACCGAAGTACAAGGCCCTGGGCACCAGACTGAAATGGTTGTTGAGCAGTTACCTCCTGAAAATGAGAGTTTGTCTGCTAATAATGGTCTTCAAAGTGGAATTGCAGCTCCTCAAGAAGATATCACTAAGGTGGACTTCCTCGATGGCGTTATTCTTGATGTCCAGAATCGAAAGGTATCATGCATGCTAGTAGTCTTATTATATTGCTTCTTATACTTTCATTCTGTAAATTGTTTTCATTCTTAATTTTACTAGTGATGCAATGCAAAGTGGAAAACATTGTGCAGCGTTTGATGGTACGGATATCTGCAAGAAATAGTGACATTAAATAAGCAGGATTGAGACATTTAAAATCTTGAGGGAAGTTACTTGAATTTTTTGTTAGTTAAGGATATTGTCCTTATTAAGCAGTTAAAAATTAACATCATACACTAGTGGAATTTTTTAGTGCATCTTGATTGTTAAATCCTCGAAGGAGAGATGAAGTTCTTTTCTTCTGATCTTTCCCGATCAGTTTTTTTTGGCCATTCTCCTCCAATACCTGTGTGACCCCCCTTCATCCACGTGGATTTTTATTATTGCCTTTTAACTTTAAATAATAGATGCATCTTGATTGTTAAATCCTCGAAGGAGAGATGAAGTTCTTTTCTTCTGTTCTTTCCCGATCAGTTTTTTTTGGCCATTCTCCTCCAATACCTGTGTGACCCCCCTTCATCCACGTGGATTTTTATTATTGCCTTTTAACTTTAAATAATAGATGAAGCATGAAGCTTGCAGCCATGAACTACTATGATAAGTCTGTTACATCCTTTATCAAATAAAAAAGAATCTGTAAAATTAGGTACTTGTGGACCAGAACTTTCTGCTGCTTGGCCAAAATCATATACTTCATAAATGCCTTGAATAATTGTTTATTTGTTAATCAACCATCATTCAGAGAACACTGGAATCTTTGCTGGAATCAACAATTAACATGCTGAAAGAGGTAAAGCTTCAGGAGGAGTTAGCTGAACAAGCAAAACAGGAAGCCTCCTTGACCGGACAAGATGCTAAAAAAGCAACGGATGACATTGAGCAGATGATGTGGCAATATCAAAAGGCATGTTTCACATTTACTCAGCCATTTTCATTTTTATTTAAAAGGATGTACGTTTTGGTTTACATGGTTACTCATCCAATTTCTGATGTTGGGTCTTGGCAGACTACTAGAGAACTTTTTGCTGCAAAATATAAACTATACTCTGAAACCCAAGAGCTTGGATCTCAGCTCAGGATGCTCTCACATGAAACAGAAAATTCTCTTTCTGTCATAGAGAAGGTTGGAAAAAAGTTACTATTCTATTATCTACATTCTTTTGATGTTACAACCTGTTCAGCAAGTAAAAATCTCATCTGTACTGGTGATAGACTCTTATCTGTTACCCACTTATAGAACCTTTTGCATAACTGACAATCAAGGTTTTTTGTGATTTTTTGGAAAATAAAAGCAAAATCAAAGAAGGAAGTAAAATCGATACCAATTTATGGTAGAACATTGATGTTAATTCCTCTTATGCGAGTACGAAGTCTTCTAATTTGGTGTCCTTTCCTTTGACTTCTAAACAATTTTCATATTGAGGTAGATCAAACAAGTCCATGAACCGAGCTAGTTAGCATCATGTTAGTTTACAAATAATCATTCAAAGGAGGCTTTTGTAGCTCAGACCTAGTGCATCTTAAAAAACTACTGAAACAGATTGATGTAGGCAATAGTGGCGAGGAAGTACTGAAAAAATGATTTGCATGTTTTCTAATATGAATTTGCATGTCTTCTTTCTAAATTTGGCTTTAAAATGATAACAGGTTCATGAAACTCTAGTTGCACGATTAGCCGCTGCAAAGGAAAAACAAGCATCAGCTGAGAAGGTGAAACCTGAAAAGGAACATATGGCATACGAGTTTCTTACTGACCAGGAGATTGTCATGAATTTTTTCGAACGAGAAGCAAGTCGTCTCCATAAGGAAGCAGAAGAGACCGTCAAGGTATATGAATACTATGGATAACGGGTGAATTTTAAACTTAGATATAGCACAAGTTTTATATCCTTTCGTATAAGCATTTGTCGACTGAAGGAAAATGCCTTTGGATACATCAAAACATCAGACAACATAAGTCTTATAAATCCCTGGGTAAAACCATTTGTTGACCTAAGGAAAATGTCTTTGGATACATCAAAACATCAAACTACAGTCGGTAGATTCCGTATGTTTGTAGTTTACAGAAGATCACACTGTAAAAGATCTGTAATATTTATTTATGACTTTGCTCATCCAAAAGTACTTAAACCTTTTTTTATCACTGTTCTACAGTTACGGGAATGCTTGATGGACCATCGTCAAACTCTTAATATGTTACGGTAAGTCTTGTCTCTGAACGATACTTTAATAGTTGCAGCAGTTCTATTTTTTCCCCTGCTATGATTGATCTGCGCCTTTAATCATATGAACCTGCCTATAGTTAAGTCCATGTAATGCATCTAAGAATACAAGTATAGATCGAACCATTTTATTTCCTAAAACCTGTTTCAAATGTGTATTCATGCGATCAAGTCAAGATGGTTTTAAACCAAAACAACATGCATTGACCGTGTCAAAATCACGGTCGCCTCACACATTAAGAGAAATGTCAAGATCACAAAAGTTTGATTGAGATAAACTTTTGCGATGATTAGTCATCCATTCAGAATCACTAATGATATTGATTGTTCTCTCTTGCTATCCTCATACAATTTATTACAAACGGATCTAATAGTAAAACCTGAATAAATTTGAATTTTCACATAGAGCTAGCCTGTTTGATTAGATATACCGTGCCTCCTTTTTGATGTATAAGCTATGAATCTTCACTTAGTGTTCTGTATCGGATGTGCACAAACTAATTAAAGAAATTTTCTTATCACAGAGGACCTGTAGCTTCTTTGCGTGAAGCTGTTGATTTGCTGAATAATAGAGTTAAAGGCGGCTCTCTTCATGCTCCGGTGAATGAGAGTGAGAGTTCAAGCATGACTGACAAAGAGGCTAAGGATCCTCCCTCGGACTGCCACCATCATCATAATCATCATGCTAATGAGGAGCAGTCAGATGATGATTGGGAGGTATTGGAAGCTGAAAATTAGATTGAATAGTTTGGTATATTGTACAGTGCTTGGCGCATTCTCTCAAGGAGTTTGGGCAAACTTTATAGATAACTATTTATATTTTCCATTTAGGTTTTAATAAACTAGACCTTGAAATGCACACTATAATTTCAGTTTGCTGTTTTATATGGAAATTGACCAAGATTCATGATGTTTCTACTTAGTTTGTTGGGCATATTTGATGTATAGGTAACGTTAATTTTTAATTATAGTTATAATTAAATTTTAATCAAATATTATCTTATATCAAACTTGCAAACAATGACATTGAATTCAAACCGATCGACTATTCGGGATGATTAGAGAGATACAGAGTTTTTATACTTGATCATCTTTTCAAAGAATACATTCTTGGCTTCCCATTCTCACCTTGCAATTAAACAGAACGCCGACGATCTCCAGAAGTTTTAATTGAGGTATGTAAATACTATTCACAATTTTTTAGCAAAATGCGAGAGCATAAAATGAACACTTAAAGCACTGTGATGAGAGAAAAACCCCCATCCTACACAGTGACTGCTACTTTCAGAGACTCCAATATCTTATCATCAAGTTCAAACTTCATCTCCTTCTTGTCCCTCCCGATCTTGACATACTCATCAAATCGCTCCTTCAAATCCTCAGGAAGGTTAGTAGTGCTAGTCCATCCTAAAACCTCCTTAGCAGCTCTTGGCTCTGCATAGAAATGCTGTTCCATGTGGAAACATGAAGTCAATTACTTTTGTTGCTGTCAAAATTTGATGGCTTGGGAGAATGGTCGAAGGTGTTTACCATGTTCCGAAAAGGAAATGCCTTCTTAGCATCAACGCCAACAGCCTTTGGATCGTAGTGAACGATTTTGAGTTCGCGACCGGTTGCTTGAGCACAAAGCTTGGCCAGTCCATCGAAAGTTACAGCGCGATCACTTACACAGTTGAATATTTTGCCATTCGCAGCATCGCTGTTCTCAACAGCAAGAGTCAGCATGCTGGAGAGGTCCCTCACATGGGAAATATTGGTCAGTTGCATCCCTGATCCAGGGAGCGGAACTGGTCGATCACGAACGATTCCTGTGTATAAAACACAGCATAGATTAAAATTAGAAGTTTGAAAATTTAACAATCGAATGAAAACTATGATCTTGAATGGATTCCTTGTGCAGATATGCATACGAGTGAGACTGAAAGCAAGGCAACGAAAAAGTGAGGTATTTCTTACGATCGAAAAACCACTCCTCACAGTCTTTGTTGTTTCCAGAACCGATCATGTATTGAGGTCGAAATATTGCCCAGCTACTGAAAACTCCTGCTATATACTTCTCCACTCCCACATGGCCGGCATCATCTTTGACAGGATCCTGCATTTGTCAGTAGCGACTTCTCTAAGATCGTACTATAAGCTATTCATAGGCAAAAGCCAGAGTGGACCTCCGTTGTTGAAGTAGACAAAAGTAATTCAAACGATTCTAGATTCAACTGCTGAATTAGAAATAGGATTCTTTCATTGATATAAGAATGAATAGCATGCATGCAGAACCTATATATTTTTGCCTTTGAGCATTGAATGTAGCAATATAAACGATTAAGGAAGCCAGATGTTTAACCTCCACAGCAAACAAATTAATATAGAAAATTTATCATAGGTAAGTTGATACTGCATACCCCTTCAACATGAGGGACCTCCTCACTTGTTTTGTAAATCCCAGCGCTACTAATGAACAGGAATTGTTCCACTCCAGCAGATTTAGCCCAGTCCGCAACAGGCCTGTATTTGATAATTAGCATCAAGAGAGATGAAACCATCCATCAAACAGCTACTGCTGAAGAGTAAAAATTTTCAGCTACATGATCTAGAAAACAATCAATTGTCGGAATACAAAAGATGGCTTTGTTTCATAAAAGCAACTCTTTAGCTTTTAATCCTCTTCCTATTTCCATTTCCTTAGCATACAAGAGAAGAGCATCTCAAGGGTACTCACTTCACTGTGTCCAAATCCTTTCCATTATTGTCCAAAACAACATCAAAGTTGGCTGCGCCAACGATCTCGCCCACCTTCGCAGGGTCTCCCCAGACCGTCTTCGCCCCAGCGCTCACCAGCTCCTACACCATCGCAAGGGCAATTAGTAAAATCGAGCAGAAGATACAGCGGCACCAAGCCGACATCGAACAATTAGGGCAAAGGAAGGAACCATACGGAGAATCTGGTGAAGGGGGGCTTCTTCATCTTATCGGAACCCGCATCTCCGACGGTGAGGACGGTGACCTGGTGGCCGGAGGCGAGGAGTTCCTGGGCGAAGTAGAAGCCGATGACGGCATGGCCGCCGCTGTTGGTGTTGACGATGAGGACGCTCTTCTTGTCGGCGGGGGAGGCGGCGGCTTTCACCGAGAAGGCGGAGGGAGACGAAGAGGGAAGTTTGGGGAGGCGGCGGGAGGAGAGCCGGGTGGTGCTGGTGGAAGGGGAGGCGAAGGCGGTGGAGGGGACGGGGCGGAGAATGAGATGGGGGATCAGAGACCGAGACGGTGGGTGGAGGGGGAGGAGTGCCGCGGTGGCAGTGGCGGAGGCGGCGGCCATGGTTGGAGGAGGCGGAGAGAAGGGGAAAGGAGGTGTATATAAAGGAGGAGGAGGAGGCGGCGGGGAGTTGGAAGCGCGAGCGCCATTGAAGGGAGGATAACGTCTTCCCGCCTCCACTTCCCGTTTCCCTCATCCGTTTCGAGACGGAATTGTAACGACCAAATGAAACGATATCTCACGGAATCGTTTTATTCAACCTTGTTGACACAGCACGAATTGTAAAGCTTATTTTTTTAAAAAAAAATACATTGGCTTTAGGAGAATCTATTTCTTTCAAATAATTGTTTGTCAATTTTTATTTTAAAATAATATATTCATCATATAATTCAATTTTTATAGTTAAAACAAAGGTAATATACGTTTTAAAAAATTATTCATTATAATAGTAGAACTCTGCATGGATAAATAAAGAGGTTCCAAACTAATTCAAGACGACCTTCATTTTTTTTAAAAAAAAACTAAGTCAGATGGTTGCACTAAAAGGCTGGAAAGAACATGAATAGGACAAGCTTTTAAGTGTCAGAATTTTAAAAAGGATAATTAATAAATCCCACAATTATTTTCATAAAAAAATAATACTTAAGCTGAGAATAAGGGGTTGAGAATTAATTAATATTCAAGTTATTATAATTATATCTTAAAATTAGATCAACTGGTAGCTCTTCCATCAATGAAGTTTAAGATATGATGTATGATTCTTGCACACTACAATACCCGCTAAAATATTAATTATGCATGATGACTCCATCTCTCCCTCTTTCCCTATATATATATAAATATTCGAACTACAGCTGCAATTAAGCTTGCCTTCATATATATCTATATGTATGTATAAATCTTGTAGAGCAGAGATATGTGTTGGACTTGCTCAGTATGCGATGGCGATTTCCTCGCAGAAACTGCGCTGCACTTCAAACGCCAATTCTTCCACGCTCAGTTGGCATTGAAGCCCAATCTACAGATACACACGGATGAGTAAATGATGGCGAGAAGATTAATGGAATCGAAGAAGTTTATGTAGTTGCAGGTGAATAGATAGATTACTTTGATGACGAAGGAGTAGAGGACGGTGTCCTCCATGCTGCTGATGTTGAGGTGGAGGATCTCGAAGGCCAGGCTCTCGAGCACGCTAATTATCTTCACCACCTGCCCCGGGATGCGCTTGGAGAGCGTCCGAAGGAGGACGTTGGAGCCGGAGAGCTTCGCCTCCACGTCGGCCACGGGGGAGTTGCAGCATGCGCCCAGCTCCCTGACGCCGCCGTCGGAGCTGCAGCTCGACGTCGTCGCGGTCGTCGGCGGCGACGGGGTCAGCTGCAGCAGCGGCCTCGGGCTGGGCGTCGGGCTCGGGCTCAGGCTCTTCCGCTTCTTCTTCGCCTCCAGCGACTGCAGCACCTGCTGCAGCTCCTTGATGAACTCGATCGCCCCCCCAATTATGGAAGCTTGATCTCCCTACAGATTCACACATATGTATATAATTAATCGGTTGATTCCAACATGGAATTCGATTCAGATATAGATAATACGAGGTCGTACCCTTTTGATGTAGAAGGATGGGGTGAGCGAGCGGAGGACCTTGAGGTGCTCGTTCATCTGCCGTCGACGGTTCCGCTCCACGGCGATGTGCGACATGGCCGGCTGCAGAAAGAGAGAGATATCTCGTCTGGAGAATCCTGAGGTTTGCAGAGGAGGAGGAACACCTTGGAAGTCTGCAGAGAATGCTGAACGAGTGACTGCTGCGCGTACGTATTAATACAAGTGCTTCTGCGTACGGATGGAAAAGTGATTAAATTGGGAAACCGGACTCTTTTGGTCTGTTTCTGATAAGCCTTTAAATCAAATTAGGCTCTAACATATAAATATAAGTATGTGTAGGGAGTGCATTAAATGGTGTGGCTGTGGCCTCGTGAGCATGCATGAAGAGGGGGAGGATGGCAGTGGGGAGTTTTGGGTTTGGCCACGAACAGGAGGCGGTCACAGAACTCGGAGTGGTAGCAATTTATTGTACTGGTGAGGAGGAGGAGGAGTGAAGCATTGTTCATTAATACGTACGTAATATTAATTTTTATACTTTAATTGGACCCTGTACATGGAATGATAGATATATATACCTACGTGGTGAGTGTTGTGTGGGCATTCACTCCTCATTTCATGCTCTCACGGGTCCCTGCCGTGTGCATATATGCCAACCTCGTCCGAGTGCATGGGAAGGAGGAATAGCACGCGCGCGCTCTGCTTCTGCCTCGTGCATATATGCTACCTTCTCATGATCTCATTTGTTCAACCAGTTTAATTCCTGCCAAAGAGTTGGATAAAACATAAGCTGAGAAGACGCAGTTATATAGATTATGGTTACATATTCACTTGTTCCATCAGCCACAGAGAAATATCCTACTGCTTTGAATCAAAACCATGGTGATAAGCCCACATACAAATCCACTTTGCATAACCTCATCATTTAGAAACTGATGCACTACAGAAATCTCATACAAAAATCATAGCCATATTTCTCTGCCAATTCATGCGTTGTTTTTGCTGCTGATCTCGCAAAAGAATTGAATCCCGACGACTCTGTTCTGGTCCAAGCAGAACTGGCAGCATCACAGGCTTTTCTTCTACACCCCAACACCCAGAGACCCACCTGTTCATGTTTTTACAGTTCAAATTAAGCACATAACTGTGCAAAGCTCCACAAGGTAGATTTGGCAAATGAGCTTGTGTTACAAATATGTCTATGATATGTAAAACTATCTATGCGTACATCAGCCGGATGCGACTAACAATGTGACACCTAGCGTAGGAAGTAATTTACAGTGTTTAAAAGTAGAAATCATCTTATGACGAAATAACCGCTGCGACTAAACCAGCAAGTGGATGGCTCGGTCAGACTGAACATTGGTAGGTGTTGTACGCCATAACGTGTTGGGCTCAGTTGAACTTGTAACTCAATTCTCGACTGCTGCTTGATCCAAGAAAAAAAAAATCCCATCAGCCCAACAACTGGATGAGGTTATGTTAAAACTTAACAGAAGAGGATGCAAGATTAGTTGCACATGATTAAGCACACTAAGTATAATGGACTTTTGTGGGCATACAAATATACAGTAGAATTTTTCTTGTTTATAGTGATTGTGAAATGGAAAATATAACAACAATTAGTAAAACTTTCTGAGAGCAAAATAAAATATGGTCATTCAGGGAGTCATTCACATAGAATAGAACTTTGGCAACTCATTATAAAAAAAGGATAAAATATTCTTTCACTGCGATCCTTTTCTCCCACAGATTTCTTGGAAGCAAACTTTTTTTGTGATGCCATCATTTTTTAAACAACATAAACCCAGATAGTTGATGAAACAGAAAACAGGAAACAAATCAACATGACAACATGTATGTTTTATAAAACACTGGTCCTTGTCTTTGCTGCCAAAATAATTAAGATAATAAAACTGAAAACAATAGATTCATCTGCACATCACCTTTAAGAGATTTCTCAAAGTTCTCCAGTTGCATCAGAAAACCATGATTAGGAGATACTTGTGGCCGTTTGCTCTTTACGAGTGACAATGTGTCTGAAAGACTCATCCCGTGCTTCTTCATCAAATAACCAACCACAATGGTGACACTGTAGAATTACAAAAGCTTAATAGCAGCTAGTTGATTGCACCAAGAATGTTAATCATCAATGTTATTAGTAAGCCAAAGCAAGCCCTTTATGTATACCCATAATTACAAGAAAATTAATACAAATTAAGTCTTAATACTAGCAAAATTCAATATTACATATCTCTGGATTTTTCATAACCCCCACGACATTTATTATCTAAAAATACTATTATAAGATTTATTTTTTCAATGAAACAAAGCTATGATATTAGAGAGCTCATTTACCTTGGAAAAACTATGAACAAACACTACTCTCTCTTAGCATTAAGATGTTTCTTATTTTCCCTCTCGTCATTTTCATTCGTTATTCATTTTAATAAATGGAGAGCTTTATGTGATATTTCATCTGGAGGCTACAGCATATTGATGTCCTAAGAAACTTGTCTTATATTTCTATATAGTTTAACTAAATTGGTAGTGTCCTCACCAACGATCTTGGGAGCATTATGTTCAAAAATTGTGTAAGATGCTCCAAGAAATATCTATAGTTCACAATGAGGGAAATTTTCAGTTGGTGTAACTTCATAAATCTTCTTATAGGATCATAAATATGGTTCATAGTGAAGGAAATTTTTGGTTGGTGTAACTTTATAAATCTTTTTATAGGGGCATACTTATGATTAAAACACGTATCATTAGGACCATAGTGACAATTTATAATTTACAACGAGAAACATTATAAAAACTCTTATTCTAAGTCATTTATCATTTATTGAAAATAAGAAAGAATACCAAGAGAGTAGGGAAACTAGATCAGTATAGTTATTTCTATAGAAGAAAATTAAGAAAGAAAAATTTCACCTTCTTGACATTCCTGCAAAACAATGAACCAGAACATTACCACCCGAACTTCTAGCTTCATCAATGAAACAAAAGCATTCGTCAAAATACTGATTCAACTGTGTGGTTGGTGCGTCAAACACTGGACACAATCAAAAGATACAGATTATTAGTCTAAGACTTCCGTGCATACTAAAATGTGACTTGCTCAGCAGACCGACACAGTTTTATCATACCATCAATTTTTTTATAGATAAACTCGTTAGGAAATGCGGGATCCAGTGATCTGGCCACAGTTAATATGTGAGTGATGTTCAGGTCCTTCAGTGCTGGCTTGTTAAGTGCTGCACCCACAGAACCTAAAAACAGACCCTAAGGCATTTGCAACAAGCAAGTAGTATGAGAATCAAGTACCAACACGACTTCTAAAGTTTAAATTCCTATAACAGCTTATCAACAAAAGGCACTACATGTTGTCTGTAACCTCAAGTTACCTGCTCGATCTCGCAAGGGACATTATCCTCCCTCGCATACCTTGCCGCGCAGAGTGCCTGTACGCAGGCAATGATCCTGCTCCTTTGAAACTCTTCTACCCGAGACATGTTCACTCAGATGTCCTGATCACGAATTAGGCAACAGACGATCGCGATTCCCCCAGCATAGAGTCTTCCTAATATCTGCAGCGAGCGAAGGAATTGGTAATGCATTCAGATTGGGGTAAAATATACATTTTCGATGGAAATGATTGGTATGATTGAATATGAAAATCCCGGAGCAAATCAACCAAAAGTATATCCTCAACTGAACCAATTCGACATCACATCAATAAATTCCATGATGAATCACACATCGATGAACCGAACGCTGAAGAAAAAAAAAATCACTCCGAAGAGCGTATTCCCAGTAACGTTAGGTCGAACAAAGTGGAAGCGAAAAAACAACATGCCAAGAAAACAAAGAACCGACCACGTACCTTCGGTTGCACTGCTTCTGCTTCCGCCGAACGCGATCGTTCCAGGAAAGGAATCGGAGAGACAGGTATAGGAGAAGGCAAGCGAGCGAGAGAGAGAGAGAGGAGATCGGAGAGTGAGGGAGGAGGAGGTCAAACGTTGCCTGGTGGGATCGCGAGGCGAGAGGGAGAAGGAACGATCGAGAAGCAGAGAGAAGAGAAGCCTGCGGTAGATGTACCTAAATGAACACGCTGTAGAGCCTCGCACCGTTCGATCCACAGCAATGCTTACCGCGAACCGTAGGATCACAGGTTAAATGGTAGGGTTCAGAGCCGGTCTGTGACTCTGTATGGAATATTAAATTAATATTGAGAGGGTAATTAATCCACCTGTGTTATTGCATGTTTTTTTAGATAATAATTTTGTTTATCTCTTTCATTATTATTATTATTTTCTGAGGACATTAGTTAAAAAAATAAAATTAATTTGCTAAATAATTGTATAATCCGAAGTAATTATTTTGGGGAAAAAAAGGAGGGTCGTATTCCATTTATTCGAAAATTAATTTCCTTTTTGGAATTTCAAAAATAAATTTGTTTTATGAAAGCTTTTTAAATAATAGAATATTTGACGGTGCAAGTACCCAATGTTTTCGCAGCAATTTAATTATTTCACCGGTTGCTTTGTCGAGCCGCTATGCAGCTTCTTCTTTTTCTCTCTGTTTTATGAACACCGGCGCAACTTTATCGAAAGAAGTCGACGCGTCGCGTGGAGGAGTCAAATCAAATGCCATCTCGATCTCCGCTGCGGTCCACCGCGGCGTTGTTTTCCTTTTCCCCGTCGGTATGATTCAAAAGAAGACAAAAAAAATAGCTAATCGCGACGGAGCATTGTAATAAATTATAATTATTAGCACAACTGGAGCGCCTGCTCCTCTGGAGTCTCATTCACTCGCCATGGATGATGCTCCGGCTCTGCTGTCCTCCGCTTTCCCTTCGCAACGCCACCAACCAAACTCAAGTCCCTCCGTCCCATCCGATTCCGTTGATTTCTCCACCTAATTTTTCAACGCATTTTAGGCTCGGAAAGGAGAAAGCTTTCCTTGTCGATCGGGGGACGGTGCGGCGATGGAGGTCTCGGGTCCTGTGTCGTCCGCCAGGAGCTTATCGCCGCTGCTCCCGAGGCCGCCGGCCAGGAGGAGCGGCGACGACGGCGGGGGGGCGGAGGAGGGAGAGGGAATGGAGAAGCTGCGGCGGCTCGTTAGGCGAGTGAAGCCCTTTGAGCACGCTGGTCTTCTGGGGTTCTTTATCTTCACCGCTGCTTTTTTCGTTCTGCTGCTCTGCTTCGTCCACTTGGACCGTGGGTGGGTGTGGGGTGGCCGGGGAGCGGGTGGATCGTGGGGATTATGGGGAACCGGGACGGAGCTTCGCCGCGGCGGCGATGGTACGGAATGCGATTGGTTCGAGGGAGGATGGGTGTGGGATGAGAAATATCCGTTGTACGAGTCCACAGAGTGTGGATTCATGGACCTGGGTTTCCGCTGCTCGGAGAACGGGAGGCCCGATCGGTTCTACACCAAGTGGCGGTGGCAGCCGGCCGGCTGCGACCTTCCCAGGTTTCAATCTCGTCATCTTTCCCAATTCTAAGTGTGTCTTTGATCAGTGAATGCTTTTTTAAAAAAATTTTTGGCTAAAAGAGCTTATTTTCCTTCATGATCAAATCTTCAGCCTCACTGTGACACTCCCGCTGATGAGGCCTAAAATTGCTTATTTATTCCTCTCTCGAAATCTAATTCTCACGTCTTTTTTTTCTTCTTCTTATTATCCGTACACGCTGCAGTTTTTGCTTTCTCATCAAGTTCTTGAACTATTTTGATATGCGTTTGAGAATAACGGACTCGACGCCCTAGACTGCTGCTCTTCTTTCCCACTGCCCTCTTCGGTGGGTGCATTTATAATTGTTAATTGTGAGCCCGACGTAGGTGATATTAAGAAACGAATCATTCGTGCTTTCTTGTTGACATGGTATCTAGACTGCAGTCTTATACCATTCAGATTAATGATCAAAAAAATACTTTGACCAGTGATTTTCGTGCTTGCAAACTTCAATTCTTTATTGTCATTCTTCATCACTCTTATCCTGCAATCTTAGTCGTCAATTACTATTAACTGACTCGTGGTGATCATTAGGACTATGATGCTGAATCGGAGGAGAAGGGTGGAGAGAAGAATTAGATTGGAGAGACTGGAGACTTCCAAACTCTCTAAATGATAGCTTTAAAAATAGAGATTAAAAGTGCCACGATACTTTTGTTGTGTTTTTTATGTAGTTTCCGTCCAACAGGAAAGTCGAGCTAGTTTGGACCTTAGCTGTGAATCACGTGCATGAAAGTGAACCCATCAAAACGTGGCTCCCTGCAAACATAGGTTAATTAGACACCAGATTTTTCTCCGATGAGATCTCCTTAGATGCTCAAGTTATGGGGCACGAGTAGAACGAAAAGAATTCTGATAGATAGAGTAAATACTTGATGAGCTTCTGCTAAATGATTAGGGCTCTTCTTTGGAGGACTCTCTACTCAAGTTTTTTAGAAATATCAAATTTCCTTAAGAATCTAAGAGACCTTTAGATATGCGCTGTAAGGAGTGGCTGGTGAAGATATTAGACATATCTTTGCAACCCAACTAACCTTGCACATGGGGTTGGTGTTTGTTCAATTCAAAGAGTGGGAGCCATTAACACCTACGTGATTCTTTTTGGCTATTTGGTAAGGTTCAGGATATTAGTTCGCAACACCCAACTTAACAGAAACCCAAATTTGTTGATCAGGACCCTACCATTAGGCCAATGAGTTAAGATTTGTGTTGAAATGATTTAGCAGTGTGAGGAGCCTCAAGGGTATCATATAAAGTTGCAAATATTTTACTCATATGAAATAGACAACTCATAGTTTACCAACTGTATGCTGGTAAAAACTGAACACTTTGTCTGCAATTGAAGTGTACTTGACATTATAATTTTAAGCCTTTGACTATAACATTAATTGATGTGTTTACAGTGTTGATTATTGTTCTAAGCTCATAGAGAAACTTCTGTGGAAATTTAACTTCCAAGAATCAAGTTTACTCGTTGCTAAATCTAGGTGTTATTGTAATTTAGATAGTAAGTTGATATTCCTTTCTTGTTATTAATGAGATAGCAATGCGTGCTGACTACCTTTGAAGTGAAAAGGCAGTTAGTTTTCATGAGCCATTCAATTGGCAATACTACTGATATAGTTTTTAGTTCTGTTGATTCTTCTTTGATCTTTTGATTAAATAACAATAGGTAAGTTTACATATTTGTTAAAAAGATATGTCTAGAGTTATCTAATAATCTAAATTTACTTATTATTTCTAAATCATTTTCTTCCTCTTTGTTGCTAGGTTTAATGCCAAGAAAATGCTAGAGAAGATAAGGAATGGAAGATTGGTGTTTGTTGGTGATTCCATTGGGAGGAACCAATGGGAGTCCCTTCTCTGCATGCTTTCCATGGCAGTTTCCAACAAGAGCTCAATTTATGAAGTTAATGGTAGCCCGATAACAAAACATATGGGCTTCTTAGTGTTTAAATTTGAAGAATACAATTGCACTGTGGAGTATTATAGGGCACCATTTCTGGTTCCACAGAGCCGCGCACCACCAGGTTTACCAGATCAAATCAAGACTACGCTTAGACTGGATGTCATGGATTGGACATCTTCTAGGTGGAAAGATGCCAATGTGATTATCTTTAACACTGGGCATTGGTGGAACCACGAGAAGACCATTAGGAGGTAAATATATCATTACAAATGCATACTATCGTTGCCTGATTAATTCCTAGCTATAGTGAACTCAGATTAAAAACTCTCCCACATCACTGAAATGTGTGGTCCGTGGAAAATGCTTACATTTTATTTATGTTGTTTCTTACAAGAATGAACCTCGAAATATATAATATATAGGCATGTTTAAATAATTGTTCACATGATATAGGAACTGTTTCTGATTGTCTGCATGTTAGAACTGTGACTATCTTTAGAATTGCATCTGTATAGCTAACATTTCTTTTTGAGTCCATAATTTAGTTTGAACAAGATTATAATAGCATTTAGATACTTCTATTCGAGAATTTTAAGCACAGGCACTGACTTGTCTGTTGTATTTTCTGTTTAGTGGTTGCTACTTTCAGGAAGGGAGCGAGGTGAAGCTGAAGATGAGTGTTAGTGATGCTTATCAGAGATCAGTCCAGACACTGTTTGAATGGATTCATAAAGAAGTTGATAGGAGCAAGACTCATGTTGTCTTCCGCTCCTATGCTCCAGTTCATTTCAGGTTCGTGTGGATCAGCATTTTTTATTGAAGGTCTTTTTAGTTTTTATCCTAGTACTGAGACTGGGATTTGTTTAGCATGTTTCCTCTATATGTACCAACCTAATATTGAATTGTCTACCGTATACAGTGCTTCTAGATTGAGATTCACAGCACTATTCTTGAATATGAAACCCATCTCGAGTGTTTCATGCTCCTCTTTTTACCAATCTTGGTGATTGAGTTGAAGGCTCAAAAAACTATCAGACTCTCCTATCCTTGGAGTGAAGAGTCCATTTATGATTCTCAGCCCAGAACAACTATGGATGAAATAGGTTTTTCCTGCAGTCAGTATAGTCATCTTTCCCCTACTTTCTTATTAGCCTTAAAGAGTCTGATTATGGCCTTTAGATCATCTTTCCGGATGCATATTGAAAGCATATTGCTCTTGTAGTCACTAATTTACTTAGGAATTTCTTGTAGTCGCTAATCTCTTTTCCATAAAGGGTAAATGACACAGGAGGATTTTGAAACTAAGACCTTTGCTATGTGAACGCATTTATGTCTTCACGCATTTTCACATCTTTAATATATTAGTTTTAATCTCTATATCTTAGTATGTCAAACAAGTATCAAGCATAAAAGTGTCAATGACGCTTGCTTTGTGAAAGTAATGGACGTTAAGGCTTGAAACCCTGACCTTGAGTCTTGCAGTACAAACATATTTTCCTTTGGATTTCATCTATCTACCATGGCTAATCCGGGGGCAATTTTGTTGTCGCATAGCTGCTATTGCGACTGTATCAAGAAATTAAGGGAACCACCAAATTATTAAATTCTAAATGATATAGGGCAGCATGCTTTCGGTTGAAAACTGAAGCTGCTAATTGATTTCGTCATTATGAATTGTGAATTCCTGGAAGAAGCATATCCTGTTTCTAAATTCATTGGATGGGCCTGAAATACCAAACTTGAATTCTCAAAAATAGAATTTTTACCAATATTGTAGTAACAAGGAAACTTTGAGGGTCTCTTGTATCATAATTTTACTAAACTTGCATATTGATTTACCAAAAAAGTTACATAGTGATGTTACATCGCAGGGACGGTGACTGGAGAACTGGTGGGAGTTGCCACTTGGAAACACTTCCTGATTTAAGTTCACCTATGATACCAGAAAGAGCATGGGCACACTTGTTGGAACCATTTAGAAATATCACTCCGATGAATAAGGCACCAGAGTTCGATTTCCTGAACGTGACCCAGATGACGGCTCGTAGGAAAGACGGTCACTTGTCTGTGTTTTACCTTGGTACAGGTCGCGCTCCCCGCTACAAGCAAGACTGCAGCCACTGGTGCTTACCTGGGGTTCCAGATACCTGGAATGAGATACTCTACGCTCTCATTCTTAAACGGGATGCTATGCATCAAAATGCGACCATCTTTTGACTTGACAAGAGCAAAGCTCGGCCAGTAAAGTTGCTGCACTCGCATTTGCTAACATGCACAGAGTTTCTTCACTAAAAGATTGCCATTTGCTCGGTATAATAGGCAAACAACAGTGGCGCTCGAGGGGCTTGTTGATAGAACATTTAGGAAGCAATACACACACACAAAGAGCATATAGTAGAAAAAAAAAGGGTTAGTAAGCTTTTACTTCACAAACTTTGCCTTGAAAAAGGAATTGTTCTGATTGTAAGGTGAACAGCAATTTCATTCTACAGATGACACATAATAGAAATGAATTATTTTGTTGAAAAGACTGCTCGTCTCTCTTGTTTCTGGTTCTTAAAATTATCGCAGAGAATCCTTCTTTTTTTTACATACAAATACCACAAGTTTTTTTATTAGAATCATGTTTGGATTTGTAGAGGTTTTGTTTTGCTCGCAGTAATCATCTCAATATTCTTTGAAGTTGTTGACATCTTGATGTGCGTGTGTTTTTTATGTTTTTTTATGTTTTGGATGAAGATACTTGTCTTGTATTTTCACTAGGAGCAGTGTCTCCATAGATCTGCCACACTGTGCATTGATCTGTGTAGCCTCTCTTTGTTCTAAGCAATACTGTAGTCATTAGCATATATAAATTATCACTAAAATTATTTTATTTAAAATAATTAACCATATAAGAAACATAATTTTTTCCCTTTAATTAAGCAGCAGAAATATTATTTAGTGGGAGTCCATGTGCAATTAATCCACATTACAACTCTACGTTCAATTTATATATTATTTAGTTCTACTTAATATTTAATATTTTTGTTTATTTCGGAGCGGATTCTACCCATTCGGGTATAAATCCGAGACCCGAATTGTGAAGGGCTATAAAAGCATTCCTCTGCCATAAACCCCATCGGGCATCGAGCGACCTGCCTTCCGCCTCTTTCTCCGTCGGCGACGGCGACCGTCCGAGCGATCAGCGAAAACCTTAATCCATGTCCTCTACCTCCATGGAAACCCTCGTCAAGCTCGCCGAGCTCCCCAGCCGTGGACGCGCCCTCGTCACCACCCGCCCCATAAAGCCCGGTGAGGTCCTCCTCTCCGACTCCCCCCTTCTCCTATACCCTGCGGCCGCAGCCTCTGCATCCAATTCCTGCTCCCGCTGCTTCCGCTCCCTCCCCGCCTCCTCCTCTTCCTCCGCTGTCTGCTGTACCTCTCATTGCTCCATCTCGCCCGCCGCCGCCTCTTTCTGCTCCCCTCGCTGCCTCGCTTCCCACACGCCGAGTCTCTGTCTGGCCCTCTCCCGCCTCCCTGCCTCCCTCCCCCCCGATCTCGTCTCCCCAGCTTTCTTCCTCCTCACCGCCTACGACCTTGCTGTTAGTTCCCCATCCGACTTCCTCCGCCTCCTCTCCCTCCATGGCGCCACTGCCGCCGATGTCGACGCCCCTGCTCTCCATACCCTTCTATCCTCCGTTCTCCCTTCACCCCCTTCGGGATTCTCTCTCGAACTCACCGCCACGCTCCTCGCCAAGGATAAAGCGAATGCCTTTGGGCTGATGGAGCCGTTCGACGGCGGGGATAGGCGGGTGAGGGCGTATGGGATCTACCCAAACGCTTCTTTTTTCAACCATGACTGTCTACCGAATGCGTGCCGGTTCGATTACGTCGACAAGGGTGGAGAGAGAAACACTGACGTCGTCGTGAGGGCGATCCACGAGATTCCCGAGGGAAGGGAAGTGTGCTTGAGCTATTTCCCGGTGACTTGGCGTTTTGCTGAGAGGCAAAGAAGGCTGCTGGAGGATTATGGGTTCCGATGCGAGTGTGATAGGTGCATGGTGGAGAAGGATTGGTCGGATGATGACGAGGATGATGCAAAAGATGAGGATGATGAAAGCATGCAAGAAGATGAAGGAGGTGAAGCAATGGAGAACACGGAGGAAGCGAATGAGTTAGATGGGGATGATGATGGTAAATTCCCTCATGCTTATTTCTTTGTGAGGTATGTTTGTGAGAGGGACAACTGCGGGGGAACAATGTCTCCTTTGCCGCCATCAGCTGAGGGTACCCCAAGTAAAGTAATGGAGTGCAATGTCTGTGGTTCATTAAAGACCGACGACGTTACTGATCAAGATGGATGCGAGACCAGTAATGGCTTAATGCAAGATTAAGGAAATTCAGGTGCTATTTGTTTGTTTACACTGCATTTTTCGCTACTGTACTCGTGAAAGTTTTATGATCTTTTAAAATATTTGTGATGCCTCGTGGAACTATTCCATGATGATTTTCATGTACGTCCAGCTTCCTAATTATGAACTTGAGAATGATCAAAGGACTCGGACTGATTCTCAGCTTCATGATAGAACTGAAATATGCTGCGTGGAAATATGCATAGAATATATTCTATGAAATGAAAAGTTGTTATAAATTGGATTTTGTAATATTATTGACTGTTACGATAATGCATGAGGATATTTAGATGGTGCAATTGAGTAAATTGATCCAAAAGCTTGCTAGAGAACTTTACTTATCATTCTTTCATGTGCTTTTTTTGACTTAGATAATGTAGGAAGAAACAAGAGGAATTTAGTACTCGTGCACATGAAAAGAATGTTTTTTATTAAATTATTATGATTATGGGAAGGGGAACGTGGGAGAGTATGTTTAAGATAATTCATAAAATCCTTACAATTTTCTTCATATATTTGTCTCTAATTAGTTAAAAAAAAGTAACTGGCAATTGTTTTTATAGTTTCAGAGAACTAAAAGTGGAAGCAAGAAAAGAACTAGAAACTGACCAGATGTGTTGCAACATTATCCAAATTTTCCAATACAATTCTCAGTCGAAGTCCTTGAGCATGATCTCATGCATTTCCATGCTTATGATCATCTAGTCAAAAGCCTTTTATTCCACCACTGGCATCACTGATATGTATCCTTCTCTTGAAGATCACCACTTTATTGGACACATTGTGGTGCATACTAGATACATTTCCTCGAGCTTTGAAAACTAACAAAAATTACCTACCTTCAGGTTCATCATTCTTCTTGAAACTTATTTAGTGCATCCACTTAGTCTTAGGTTTAACTTATTTCTAATGTAGGGAGTAACTTATTCTAACAGTAGCTTTACTGAAAGTTTTTTTTACTTTCCTCATTTACTTATGTTTATCGTAGGTGATGGAAACATTAATGATTGAACTATTATTGCAGCATAACTGGAATGCAGTAAATCACTTAAACCTTTTTATGTGGCAACGCTTTTAACGATCACTTTATTGAATGTAAGCTATTAACATGAAATTAGCTTTTGTTCCTTTCAGTGGACTATGAATCCTACTCTGGAGCTGACATTCAATTGAAAACGTCGTTTCTTTCAGCTTATGCCTCACAAGACAGAGTGTACCTTATATATCCAAACTCTATGCAAGATGCATTGGAGGGATGGTAAGGACACTGAAGAAAAAATCTCCTAGGTTCCACAAGGGGTTACGGAGCTATGGTGTATTGTTTTGTGCTACTTCTTTTGTTATTGAATGCCTCCGGATAATTTTAGTGATTAGTTGAGTCTTCTTTCGCTTGAATCTTTTTTTGCTTGGAGCTCGCTTGATTTATTCCAGAAGAACGTTGGTGTAGTGAAATAGAAGCGATGCTATTTCGTTTTAATGAGTTAAAAAGTAATGGCTATTCTTTCTTGCTGATCATTGTTTTGGTCCTCTTCTGGCAAGCCTGGTTTACAATCGGTCTCTCATTAGTTGCAAAATGCAGAAAAGGTAATCAAAGATATTGTTTTAATAATTTGTGCATTTAGAAATACCTGTAATATATTGCATCGCTTTTGTAGCTTATTATCTTTCTAACAGGCTCTCATCAAGCCTCTAGATGTATTTGTGGAAATTTGGTAAATAGTTGTTAATTATTTTGCTGGGGACAATTCTTTATTACTCTTCGATAAATGTCCACTTTATCTTCATTCAAAAATTATATATGTTGCCTATAAAACATTTGTTATTTTATTCTCATGTGCTTGTTTTATTCATCATCCACAATCGGTGAAGCAAGCAGATCAAAATCTACTTGTGTTCCCATTTTAAGCGTCCTCATGCAGCTGGGTTGCCGGAGAAGCAGGCATCGCCGGCGCCGGCGGCCGACGAGATAAGGAGATGTGCGGCGATGCTGCGGAGGCGGAGCGGCCGTGCGAGTTCACTCTGTGGAGCCGGCACTTGAACGAACCGGCGTGCGTCGCCGGCGCGCACACGCACTTGGGTGCGTCCGCTTTGCCGCCGTCAGCGGACGAATTGGCCGACCTGCTCCTCCCCAGCAGCAGATGATGGTGCTGGCGGACGTGGTGGTGGTGGTGGTGGTTCTGCTGCTGCTCTTCCTTGCCGACTTCGCCGGAGGCCTCAACGAAGGTAGACTCCATGCTTTAAAATTCTCTACCTAATCGAGTTCGTTCTTCTCTCTTCAGTGTACTAAAAACCGATCCATAAATCAGTAAAAGTGATGCATTAGTTTTACCTCAGATGGAACAGGAGGCAGATCCTTCTCTTAAAAAGATATAGAAATCAAAGATGGTGGCAGGTCACGGCTGGCCGGAGAAGCCAAGGCCGCAAAGTATGCCTCACTTGGAGGAATTCTGGTTTTATAGGCATCGACAAGCTCTAACTCGGGAGCAGATGTGGCACGTGAACCCCACGAGGGGCAGTCCGGGTGCATTGCATCTTAATTGAGTTTGAACCCTATAAAAATTTTAAAGTAATTACGTAATAATTATTTATTAGGATATGATTTAAATTAAAAAAATTTAAGTTTTAATTAATATTATTTTATTTAATATCAAATATGTTTTACTTAAAAGTTTTGATAATTCAAATAATTAATCCTCCTTAACTTTTAAGGATGATTGATAGGGGGGTGGAATGAATTAAGCGTGAAAGGATAAGATTTTACTTTGATATCAAACACCCTAAATGTAGCAAGATGCACATTAACCATCCAGGCGGGGTGGATTCATCCTGACGGTGGATATCGGATTTGACTCGAGGAAGTCATCATTAGATATCAATAATGATCGAATGAGAAGGTTTCATACACATCCAAGTATGTATATATATATATATATCTACGAAATAGTTTGGCTTTCAAGATAAGAGAGAAAGAGAGAGAGGATGAACAGAAGGATGCGGAGTGGGTGTTGCTGAGTTGGTCATGGTCGGTTTGTCGCCATCCACTCTGTCTCCCTCATCATCGTCATCATCACGTGGAGGTTTGGGTGAAATTATCCCAATTAGTTTAACTTTTTCTTTATTTCAAAATTAATACGGTGGAGTGGTAAAGTTATCGATAAAATTAACGGGCCGGATCCGAACAACTTCCAAACCGGCCTACTCGACTCGGTCTATCCTAATCGGCCAGCCCGGTTTTATTTAGGGGACGAACCGGACCTGAAGGAGAGCGACGGGTCCTCCTCCCGCTTCAAAACCACCCACGCCCTGGCGCCAGCGGGGCCCTAAAAAACGCGACGACTCCCCAGAGGAGGAAGGCATGAAGAGGGCGGAGGCCGCTGGGAACGACGACGGTCGTCTCCCGGACGGGAGCGGCGGCGATAAGAAGCGGAGGAGGAAGGAGGGGAAGGTGAAGAAGAGGAAGTCGAAGCCCACTGTTAGCATCGCCGTCGCCGGCTCCATCATCGACAACGCCCAGTCCCTCGAACTTGCCACACTCGTATGCTGTGCTCTTTCTTCTTCATGGAATCTTTGGAGAAAGTAGGGAATCCCTTTGATTATAGCTGAGCGTTTCTTCCCTTTCTTTTTTTTGTTGCAGCTGGCTGGTCAGGTTGCTCGTGCCGCGACCATTTTCCGAATCGATGAGGTGAAGTTTTCTCTCAGTTTACGACTTAATTGAAGTTCGCATTTGTGTTTAATAATATTAATCACGGTCGCCCTTCCTTCGCAAGGAAGCTGTGTATTATGCCCATGTTTTGCACTCTTATTTGTTGACCAATGCAATTTGAGGTTTTGTGGGTTTGTTTTCATATGCTTTCTTCCGTTTAAGCAGGTGGTGGTGTTCGACAATAAAACATCATCAGATGAGAATTCTGTAACTGGAACAGCAGAAAATGGGGACGAGAGCGAAACAGGTGCACGGTTTCTTTTGAGGATACTGCAGTACTTGGAAACACCACAGTACTTGCGACGTCGTCTCTTCCCAATGCATAAGAGCTTCAAATTTGTGGTGAGAAATAATTGTTATTGACAAACTGGTTCCCGAATAACATTTTCACATTTTAAATTTCTTAAGCACAATACTTTAATTCAGGGCTTGCTTCCTCCCCTGGATGCTCCTCATCACCTGCGTAAACATGAATGGTGTCATTTCCGAGAAGGTGGCTTCTTCCTTTTTCATGTTTCATCTCACTCGGATGTGCAAGTATACAGAGACCTTAAGTGAGACTACTTGAATGTGTGCCAAAATTGCGCAAGCAAACTTAGGTGGTCCATCATAAGTTTGCATGAACCTTAGAGCCTCCAATTTGGATGTATTGACGGTGGTTTCTTCTTTAAGTTTTGGTTGAGTTACCAATGTGTGCCTGTTCATTTCTATTTCTGGGATCATTGATCCAGCTGGACTCTTCACTCTAGGTAGCCTTGTCTTAATTGGATATAATATCTTCTCTCTTTTTTTTCTAGAGGTTCATGTTTCTTCTAAAATGTGAATACTGATTACTGAGTGCCATTGTTGATTGTAGATCATGCTCATATTGCTCTGTACGTTGGCGGATCTTTATTCTAAAATAATATGTACAGTGAAAAAAATGTTCTAATGAATGAGGTAACTGTCAATGTAGGGTTTGGTAGAGTTGATATAGGTTTCCTTGTGCCCTTACCCCTTGAAGCCAATAGATTCTTTTTGTGATTCAAAATTTGGTTGCTTTAGTCGCAAAGGAGCAGCCTTAGCATGAATGCTCCCATCAATTAGTCATCTGTGTTCTATTAGTATTCAATGAAACTTATATGGTAATGGCTTGCTGACTACACATGAGCTATTCATGTAATGCAGGTGTCACCTTAGATGTCAATCCCTCAAATTCAGATGGCACACTGGTAGATGTAGGGTTAACTAAGGTTTGTTCTACTTAAAGCTTATAGATGCTTTACATTCAGTAGCTTCTATATAATGATTACTTAAAGCTTGTTATGACCTTGAATTCTTCTTGATTTGTGCACTCTGACATTCTACTTTAGTTAAAAAAGATATTCACCTTGAGCTTGAACTGGTTGTTGCCAACATTATGAGGTTTCTTTAACATGCAATTTCAAGATAGATGATTAATTGTTAAAGTGCTTTTTGGTACAAAAATATTCAAGTCAGATTGATCAATTTAAACTGAACTGAAACATAGTTGCCCTCTTGAGCTTGTATGGTCATTCATTAATGAGATAGAAAATTCTGAAGCGAATTTCAGATAATATGTCATTGTTCAAAATTGCATAAAGTTTTTTGTTGGTTTTGCATACTCGGTTAGATCAATCTTTATCATTGTATTGCATTACTACAGGAGGATACTGGTGTGCAATGTTACAGATTGCCAGGTTTGGTAATAGTCAAGGGTCCTTTTACATGCTGATGGCCTTGATTTCTTCTAAGTCATAATCTATTCATTTATGCTCTTTAAGATTCGGTAGGTAGACTGGAACACAAGTGCACTTGACAATTGTGGATTTATATTTTCTTTTGAAGAAGGATGCACCCGACAGGATTTGAGCACAATTAACTTTTCGATCATAGTAATTTCATCTAAAAGAAAAGGCCACTTTTCCTAATGTTTGCAGAATACAGAATAGGATTCATTTTATTATATATTATTTAATTCTTTTGTCTTATTTGTGAAGTTCTTTTTGCTGTGTGAATCCTATAATTAACACTGACTTGGGGAGTACCTTCACAGAATGTGTTGGTTGGGGAAGTTTTGGAGCCTGGAATACGTGTAACCGTAGCAATGGGAGACAATCGTAATGATGAACTAGGTACTTGAATTGTTTATTTGTCTGTCTGATTTTATATTCTTCAAATTGGTTATGTAACAACACCTCCTTTACAAGAAGATTCCTATTTTAGTAGTTGCTAAGCTGCAATCGAGATGCTTTCCGAGGAAAATTGTGATGAATATTTTTTTTTCATAGTCATCCTTGCTGACAAGTACTAGTATGGACTGATCACTGATACGCTTACAGGATTTAACAGTTGGACTCGTCATGACCTTTATTTTCTTTTCTTTATTCTCTCTCTACATTAATCACAATTTTATTGTTCTTGGAGTATTTGCTAAAGTTTTTACTTGAATCCTGGGATGACTAGCACCTACACTGACTTCATTAATGATCCTGGTATGGTTATCTACAGTATTTGGCATCTGGTCATGCAGCGATCAGTGAGGAACTATTTGGTGACCATCATCTTATCTGATTGTTTCTTTAATTTTATTTATCCAGATGGTTTTAAAAAAGTTGTTGCCTCCTCCAGTCCAAGAGAACAAATGGGTTTGTATTGGGGTTACAAAGTTCGATATGCTTCAAATCTTAGTAATGTATTCAGAAATTGCTTGTATAAGGTAAACTAAGAGGAGATTTCCTTATCGTTGATATTTTAAGACATAGTAGGAACTATGTTTTACTCCAGGTTTTTATTTTTTATTTTTCTAATTTGTAGAGTGGGTACGATCATGTTATTGGAACTTCAGAGCATGGCCGTGTGATTAGTTCATCAGAGCTTGAAATTCCTTCATTTAGGTACATTCTTCAAGTAGTGACTGACGTTTATACTGTTTGGCATAAGTTGTTAAATTCCACTTTTTACGATGAACTAAATACCATCTTGGTTTTGCATACAAATTAAAGCTGGTTAGTTCGTTGTATTACCCTACTTTATCGAGTTTTATTGTTCTTCAATCTTTTTATCCATCAGTTATTTGACTATAACCCTATTAGTGACAAGTTGCTGTATCTTTATGATTTGAAGCACATATCTTTTGATTTTCTGAAACGTTGTATGGTTTTACTTCTCAAAGGCTAAGGATTCACTCATAATCTTTGTCATGTCATCAATTTCTCTTTGCTAATTAACTAACGACTTCTTTCAGGCACCTTCTAATTGTGTTTGGAGGACTTGCAGGTTTGGAAGAGAGCATAGAAGAAGATAGTAACTTGAAGGTACAATTTAAGAAAAAAATTTGAGCAGTTCGTATAAGTTTTTGTATTAGATTGCTTCGCTGGTATATTAGAATCTATTACTATGTGAAACCACTGTAGGTGAAACCTACGTACAATATACTCACTGTATAAATTGATTTGAATGACTCATTGCTTAATGCATGAACTTTATTTTACGATAATTATTAACACAGTTAATGAGTTAAGTAATTGCATTCCTGTTCATTTTGATTTTCTAGGGAAAAGACGTCCATGGTGTATTTAATGCTTACCTGAATACATGCCCACTTCAAGGAAGCAGAACTATAAGGACTGAGGTAACTCCCAATTGCACTAACATTTTGAATACTTCTAACATCTCGTTTATTAATATCTTTCCTTTCTTACCATTCCTTTTTCAGGAAGCCATCTTTATATCCCTACAATATTTCCAAGAACCAATAAAGCGGGTGGTGCAGCAACACGATGGAAAATAGTTTGCCCCTGGAATCCTCTTGAACTTATCAACAGTACGCATCATTCAGCAAAGGAAATTGTTTAGGGAGATGGGTTTTCAAGTATCCAGATTCTCGAGCAAGGCTTGCAGACAGATATTGAATCACGGACAATCTCGGTATGGATGGTTTTGTTGTTGCCATGCGGTGAAGGCCTTGCAGGGTTGACATCTTCACAAATGTGATATGATTCAATTTTATTGAAGGTTTGCAGGGTGACATACCGAGGTGAACATATGCAAATCCAAATCAGCAATATTGTGCGAAAGCAAACTCATTTATTATGAAGATAATTCAAATTTTCCTTGCTTAAACTGCAGTGATTGCTGAAATTTGTTACCTTGCGGTAGTGGGTAGAGATCCCCACTAAGAAAAATACACTTTGTAACAATTGACATGGCCTTTTTTAGCTACAAATGCATGAATGAAAAATATTGTCATGTAGAACTTTCAAAGTAGCAGCTGATGAATCCTACGTGAAGTTTTACGTTGTTCTCGTTATTTTAAATGATTTTTTTTCTCAATTATGATGAATATTCATGTGCAATGCTGAAAGTAACATGCAGACGTTCGTTGATGAAAACAACTAAAATTCACTTGAAGTGGTATCGCTATAGACAGATAATCCTGATAATAAAGTTGACAATTAAGTTTATTTGTTCAACTAAAATTTGCTTTTTTCCATTAACAAATAAACTCCAGTCTGGTGTGCTTACATTTGAATGCTTGATCTACATGATCATAGAAGAATTCTAAGACAACCAAGAAAATTAAACCAGTAATAATAAGACTCAGACTTGTATTCTTATCACAAATAATCCTCCTCATGCTCATCCTGTAATTATTTAAATATTTGACATTTTTTGCTGTTTTCACGGAAGTGGAGAGCTGAGCCCCTCCTGCGAAGCCAATGCATGCTGCGGTAGGTTTCTCCTCGAGAAGGAGAGCGTTCTCCCCTTCAGTTCGTCCTTCTTCACAGTCGCCCTCGCGTAGATCATTCGGAAAACCGGGGAAGCCTTCTCCCTCAACTTGATAACGAGGAAGAAGATGATCCTGTACGAGATGAGCAAGACGAAGATGGCCATCAAGTCCACCCACTTTGATCTGTCCAAGCTGATTCCGTACATCTTCTCAATCACGTACTCCCCTTTCAACTTCGGATCCCCCGGCACCAATGGATCGAACTCCAGCCCGATCAAATCGTTCTTGTAGTTCCCCTGAGAAAGGCGAACAAACGATGAACACGGCTGCAGCAGGTTTTGAGCTGAGAATTGCATGCAGCTGCTATATGTACCTGCAACGCCCATGATCCGTAGCTGATAAAGGAAATGGGGTACCGCCACACAGGCTTGGGAAGGTCCGGCAGCAGGCGGAAGAAACCGGCGGTCATCATCATAATTCCCTGCAATGGAGAAGAAGCTTAGCAACGCTGCACCACTCCCAATTTAGTTTCCTGCAAAAATGTTCAAGAGATGTCCTTACGATGACGCCGGCTCCGGCAATGACGCCCATCAAAAAGTTGGGGACGAGCGAGGCGACGACCATCATGAGGCTCTCTATCACCGCGATGCTGGCGTAGAGGCTGACGGCGAAGTAGGAGAAGTGGGCGAAGGCGAAGCCCTTCCGGAACTTGACCATGTAGTAGGTGATCGAGCCGCTGACGAGCGCGATGGCGGCGAGGAAGGGCGTGGAGGAGAGGAAGTTGGAGAGGATGAAGACGGCCACGCCGTAGTGGCCGTTCTGCCGCTCCCGCACGAAGACCTTCATCTCCTCGATGAAGCTCGGGAAGCCGCCGATGGACATGAAGGTCAGGAAGCCCGACACGAAGGCCCCGCAGGAGGCGCGCCCCAGGATGGCCGTGTAGCTCGTCCCGACGTCGTGGTAGATGCTCCCCACGCACGTCGAGACGATCACGTAGATGATCAACCTCACCCAGTAGTACCCGATGTCCCTCGACATGTTCGCGAAGGACCTCCTCGTCAGCGTCCTCAATTGCTTCCACCACGCCGCCTGGCTCCCCTTCTCCTCCTCAATCTTCAGCCCTTCCTAGAAACAGTAGAACAGTTTACAGCTTGTGTTTGCTGAATGGAACAGAGAAGAAAGAACCGAGTTGATGCTTGTTTTCTTACTATCTTGGAGATCTCCTGAATCTGTTTCCGGGTCCTGATGGCGTACTCCGAGTTCCTGTATCCCTCGATGAGGATTGCTTTGATCTCCGCGGTGCCGTATTTTGACAGGGGGTCTGCAGGCGACTCTGTTTCCTTCATGACATCAAGCGATTGTGTCAGGCCTTCCTCTGGGAAAAAGGAAAAAGGAAGATATAATATGCAATACCTCGTGTAGCTTCATCGAGCCTCTCATTGTGGCGTTTACGTGGTCGAAATCGGAGTTTATGCATCGGAGGAAGTGATCGGAAGGGTTTCGTCTGCTGGGGCAGGGGAATCCAACTTGCGCGAAGAACTGCAGCACCCGATGGATGGAGGTGTTCAGAAACAGAATCATGAAGAGCGGATCAGTTTTGAGGTTATGATGTTTTTTTTTTTTTTTGAATCACCTGGGTCGCCGACTTTGCGCTCCCGAAGTATACGGCTTCTCCGGCGGAGAGCAAGCAGAGATCGTCGAGGAGGGCGAAGACTTCGCTGCTGGGCTGGTGGATGGAGGAGATGATGGTCTTGTTGCCGTCCCTGGCGATCTGCTTCAGCGCCTGGATCACGAAGAAGGCGGCGGCGCTGTCGAGGCCGCTCGTGGGCTCGTCGAGGAAGAGGAGGCGCGGCCGGGTGAGGATCTCGAGCGCGATGCTCAGCCGCTTCTTCTCGCCGCCGCTTATCCCTCTCAGGTGCCAATTCCCGATGGTGCGGTCGGCGCAGTCTTGCAGTCCCATCTCCTCCAGCGTCGCCTCCACCATTTCCGCCACCGCCTTCCTGCTCATGGTGGCCGGAAGCCGCAGGTTAGCTGAGTAGGTGATGGTTTCCCGGACGGTGAGGGTTCCAAGGAACACATTTTCTTGCGTCACGTACGCCTGCAGTGTCCCACAGCCGAAGAAAATAATGAATCTACGACTCAACAGTATCAGGAACAGAACCTAAAACTTCTTCAATCTTCTTCCTGGAACAAGAAGGCAGCAGAATCATACCACAACCCCATAATCCAACCTCCTCCTCTTTCCATTTAGTACAACATTTCCCGTCAAAACAACGTTCCTTCCGAGCCTCCCTGTTTTTGTTTAGATGAATCAAGATACGTAATCAAGCAACAAAATTTTGATTCAAATCACAAGCCAAACGAGAGGTCCGGCGTCATCTCCCACCTGATAAAGAATCGAGGAGGGTCGACTTGCCGGAGCCGGAGGGCCCGAGGACGGCCAGGATCCGGCCGGGCACCGCGTACCCGCTCAGCCCGTGCAGCAGCTTCCTCGGCGGCCGGGCGCTGCCGTAGTTGGGCAGCACCGCCGTGAGGTCCTCCCACACCAAGTACGCGGCGGCGGCGGAGGCCGCCGCCGGCAGCTCCAGCGAGTGCGCCCGCGCTTCTATCTCCATTGCGACTTCACGGCGGCTCTTGCGGCGGCGGGGTATAAATGGCGAGGGGGACGAGGAAGTCGCCGGTATTAATGGCGGTGATGAAGTTTCTTCTCCTCTCGAGGGGGAGAACAGGGGATGGCGACGTCCGAGGGTGGCGGTCACGGCGTGGCCATGTGTTGATCGAGCGGAGCAGCAGCTTTGAATGTTGGGCAGTAATGGGTACGGTTGGAGGTTGGAGTTCTTATTCCGCTGCGAAGCGGCGAGATCGCGATGGAGAACAACCAGGGCGTCAACCTTCAGCTACTTGGCGTCATCGATCGCCGTGGTCAAAGCTCGGCCGCCATGAAGTCTACAAATGGAACGATGCCGACTCCGCAGGTGGATCCTCGAGATCTTTGCCCGCTCTGCTGCTTCACAGAATGCACCCAAAAATGATCCCACTCGTTACTTGTTTAAGTAGCAGCAGCAGCTGCTTCTGAACAAAATTCCAAGTCCTTGTTCTGAAAGAAACAAAGAAAGAAAGAATTATTCTTGCTGTTGTTGTTGTGGTCAAGATTCAAGAGTGAGATCGAGGATTTTTTTTTTTTACAATGGAGCAGAAAATTTACAAGAAATGGTACCCACGGGGAAACAATTATTCGCCAATAAATTTAGGAAGGACTGCGATGGGACATCACCACGTGGTGGCCTTAATGAAGGACGACCTTCCACAATCTGGATTTTTCAGTACTGACCTATTAAAAATATTAATTCAACAAAATAACCGTATTAAAATATTTTTAATCAAAATAACCGGTCAACCTGCCACATCAACCGTTGACCATCTTTTTTAATCAAAAAAATTTGGTGCCCCCGTCCGGCGCTCGACCGGACTCGTCCGCCCATGCCCGACTGCACCACCGTCTTCTTTCCCGTACCATCATCTTCCTCTCCCCTCCGTCGTCCACGTCGGCTGCACCACCATTATCTTCTTTCCCATCATCCTTCTCATGTTGATCCTGATCCTTCCTTCGCCGACTCGTCGTCGCCTCCCCTCCTCTCCGAGAGCGGTGTAGGAGGGGGGAGAGGAGATATAGTGGAAAGCATACGAGGGGAAGAAGAAGCAGCGGAAGGGGAGGGGAGATAAGAGATCGAGTGGGGTGAGATAAGAGATCGAGTGGGGTGGGGGGAGAGCGGCAAAGGAGGGGGGAGAGGAGATGGAGTAGGGGAAACAGATGTTCCTCCCCCCCACCGCACGGCGACGACAACAAAGATGAACTCACGAATCTAACTTCATCAGCTGTGGATTTTTGAGCTCGAGTGCTAGGAGATCGAGTGGGGTGGGGGAAGAGCGGCAGGAGATGGGGTGGGGGAAAACAGAGGAGGACGGCCCTATTAGAAATTAGAAATTAAACTTGAATTTTATATTTTTAGTTTTTATATTTATCATTTTAGTTTAGTTCATGTTTATCTTTTTGATTTAGTCTTTTGTTATATTTTAATATGTGATTAAGATTATTTCTTAGATATTAAGTTAGGTTTTTGTTTAGAGTTTATTTTCTTATAAAAGGGTTTTAATATGTGATTAAGATTATTTCTTAGATATTAAGTTAGGTTTTTGTTTAGAGTTTATTTTCTTATAAAAGGGTCATGTAATCATCATGTTAATTTAAGAGCAATTGTATTAAAGAGCAATTGAATATATCTCCTTTTATTTTGTAGAAAGTGTCTCCTCCTCTTGTTCCTCCTTATTCTCCTAATTCTAGATTGTGAGAAAGAGCTTCTATTTCTAACAAAGTGGTATCAGAGCGAGGTTCTAAGGAAGCTGTTTGAAGATGTCATCATCTTTCTTTTCTTATCCATATCCGATGCTCACTTATCTCAATTATGAGATTTGGGCAATTTAGATGAAGGCAGTTCTTGGCGCCAAGGTGTATGAGATTTTGTAGAAAAAGACTACAATGGGCTAAGAGATAAAGAAACTCTTTCTGAAGGAGAAAGAGAAGTTTTGGAGAGAGAAAAGATGAAGGATCAGCAAGCTCTCGCCATCATCTATCGAGGCTTAAATGATAATATGCTTCAGAAGATTGCAAAGGAGACTACATCGAAAGGAGCTTGGGAGGCTCTTCGAAACTCCATCCTAGGAGTTGAGAAGGTGAAGAAATTACAACTTCAAACTCTAAGGACTGAGTTTGAATCTTTCTTCATGACAGAAGGTGAGTCTATTCAAGACTACTTTACCAGAGTTTCGGTAATTATAAATAAGATGAAGAGTATGGGAGAGTCAATAACGGAGGCTCAAGTGGTGGAGAAAATTTTATGCTCTCTTGATGAGAGGTTTGATCACATCGTAGTCGCGATCAAAGAATCGAAGGACACTGAAGTTATGACCATTGATGAATTAAATGAGTCTTTGAGAGCTCATGAAAAAATGATGAATCGAGGCAAGCATCAACAAATTGAACAAGTCTTGCAAACAAAAGATGAGCAACCATCATATTTCAAAAAAAGAAATCAATTTTCTATGACAATATATTCAAGAGGACGAGGAAGAGATGAAGAAGCAAAGCTTGTTGAGTACAAAGAGAAAGATGCAGAATGCTCTCTACTTCTTGCATTAAAAGAGGATCACGTAGATAAGTCAAGTATATGATATCTTGACAATGGACCAACATCATCATTTGAAGCATCATCTTCTGAAAGACCAATCAAAATAAAATCTCTTGAAGATATTTATAATGAAACTCAAAGGTTAGAGGATGACATAAATTTATTTTGTTTATTTACTGATCATGAATATTTGAGTTTTGAAGAGGCTTTAAAGGAAGATAATTAGAGTCAAACTATAAATGAAGAAATCTAAGGGATAGAAAGGAATGGTACATGGGAGTTAGAAAGTCTTCCAAGTGGTCATCAATCAATTGGAGTTAAATGAGTATACAAGGTCAAGAGAGATCTTAATGAAGATGTGAAGAGATACAATTCAAAGTTTATAACAAAAGTCAATGAGCAAAAACAAAAGGTTGACTATGAAGAAAATATTTTCAAAGAACCTCTCAAGTTTGATAGCTTTGAAAAGCTAAGACTGAAGCTCGGAGCTTGAAGTAATTCAAGTTTAAGAGGGAGTGTTAGAAATTAGAAATTAAACTTGAATTTTATATTTCTAATTTTTATATTTATCATTTTAGTTTAATTCATGTTTATCTTTTTATTTAGTCTTTTATTATATTTTAATATGTGGTTAAGATTATTTCTTAGATATTAAGTTAGATTTTTGTTTAGGAATTATTTTGGATCATGTAATCATCATGTTAATCTAAGAGTAATTGTATTAAAGAGCAATTGAATATATATCCTTTTATTTTGAAGAAAGTGTCCCTGCATCGTCTCCCGGCTTTGATGTCTCCTCCATCCTTCCTCCCCTTGCGGCAATGTCGGAACAGAGAGGACGGCGCGCCGGAATTGCAGAACCTCTATTCCTCCCCTCTGCGCGGCGACAACAACGAACTCACGAATCTTTGAGCTCGAGTACCGTACACTTCGACCTCTCTCCCACTACCTTCGCAAAACCAGCGAGGGAGGGTGGGGGAAGCGCATTGTCATCGCTGAGCTTTTTCCCCTCATCTGCAATGCCAGCTTGAGGTGGTAGGGGATGGGTGAGTGAGGGGTGTGGGGAAGAAGCATCACCTCTTCTGCAACACTAGCTTGGGGTAGTGCGGGATGGGGGGTGAACACCAACATGGGGTGGTGGGATGATGGCGGGCGTGGGGAAGACAATGGTGGTGTAGGTGGGCAACAGAGGGAAGAGGGCAGTGCAGCCGCCGTGGGCGAGCAAGTCCGGTCGAGCGCCGGGTTGAGGTTGGGTACCCGAATTTTTTGATTAAAAAAATAGTCAACGGTCCGATGTGGCACGTTGACCGGTCATTTTGGTTAAAATTATTTCAACGCTGTTGTTTTGTTGAATTAATATTTTAAATACGTCTGCACTCGCATATGTAATGTGAAGCAATCTCCTCCGTAGTGGCAGCATGAACAGTTGGGAAATCTCGTTTCTGCTGCCTTTCTAATTTATAGTATGAGTTAATACTTTTTTACTCAAACCTTCTTCAAGCGCCATCATTTTAACTGAGCTGTTTACTGTTTTTTTTTTATTTATCGTTTGACTAATATTTTATGTGTAAGGATACATTAAATATATTTCCTTGGAAAAAGGTAGTAGAAGTGTGCACAGTATCATTGCAGTTATTTCCACAGTAGCCCTTTACAGTTTACATTCCTCCTCCTCCATTCTCCAGGCAGGCGTACAAATTCCAACTCATGGATCGATGGCATGTGGGGAACAGAAAAAATAACAAGAGCATTCTGCTCATCTACTTTTCCAGGGGAGAAAAGATCAGATTACATATTAAAAGGACTTTTATTTTTATTTTTAAAAAAAAACAATTAGCTAGATAGATTATTCTCCTGAATTCGTTTAGGGTCGTTTCCTGAATTAATTGCAGGGATGATTAAATAATGCAGGTAAGGGAGATTTAATTAGAAACTCCTAAATCTCAGCAACTTATCTGTAGGTAGTACAATTAAATCAAGTCGCCTTCCAAACTAACTAAACGTGTTGAGGAGGAGGAAGGACATGAAGCATCCTGCTTGCCTTCTAAGTTCTAACTCCTCCACCTAATTACCCAAAACAGTAGATGGAGATGGAGATGACGTTAAAATAGCAACAAACAAATGCTATCATATACAACTTATGAGTTCGTCATTAATTAATTAGGCAATGAAGGGATATAATAAAGGTCACCTCCCAACTAATTAAGAGCCCACATCTAACTAAAAACTACATTACTGTGTTTTTTCTCCTTGACAGTGATGGCTGGATTTTGTTCGGTGGCATTATTTCTTTTGATGCTGTACATCACTAAAATTTAAGTTGCAAAGGAAAAAAAAAATGACTTTACCCAGTTTTGAATATTCAAAGAAGTGAGAATGGCTCTTAAACTATATCATTATAAATTTTTATTTTTATTTTTAAATATAAATTCTTAATTAATATTATACAATCCTTTTCATGGCATGATTAATAAATATTTTTTTAAAAAAGATCTACTATTATTTTTATTATAATCTTAGAAAGTTTTTCATAAAAAAAAATCGTGTCCTCAGCAGTAAAAAAGAAAATTATTTCCACTCTACGTCTATCTACTTATTAAACCAGATATATAGGAGAACAGGAAGCAGTAAAATGGATCGGCATTGCATGCGCTGTCATAATTAATTCATCTGGGAATAAATAGCCACGACTTTATAAGGGGAGGGGAGACAGTTGTGCATTCATTAATTATATAACCTATCAAAACGTATGATGGATGACATATCATCATCATCACCGTATTCATATACCATGTATCATTTAATTTCCATGCTTCTCTCTTCTTTGTCTATTTTTATCTTCACATCAATGTTAAAAACAATAGATAAAATATAAAACCACATACTCATTAAATACTCGCAACCCTCCTCCCTGTTGCGCAGGCAAACTTAATTAATGCCGCATAGGATCCCCGGCATGCTCTTCCTCTTCTCCGTCGTCCTCCGGCGGAGAGGCCCGACGACGGCGCCCAGGCCCACTGCACCGCCGCCTCGCCTTGGGCGTGCCGTGGTCCTCCGGCAATTAAACGATCCAAAGCCTTCCGACAAATCTTCTAAAAACGGTGGTGGTCTTCTCGGATGCAGAGTCGATTGCCCACACCGCCCCAAGCAAAAATAACCCTGCATATATCATCGACGTATAATGAGATACGTGTACGATCGGGAACAAAAAAGTCCCTGCTAGGAATTGTATTTAAGGAGTCGGTGAAGGAAGCCTCCTACAATGAGTTTGAGCTGGAGGGGGACTACCATCATTTTTTTCATGAACTGATGAACTGGAATGACTGACTGGGCTCCAACCTTGCTCTGCTCACCCTTTATTTATGAACGATATCTACCAGGACCTGGCCCTTCAATTCAATCTCAGCAACTAACAGCAGTAGGTCGCCCTTCAATTCAATCTCTGTGGTCGATCAATGGCCGCTTTGCTGGAAAAAGAAGAATACTGAGGCTTCGACCGTGCGCTTGTTTAACCTGCCAAGTCTTTGAAAAATTAATTGGGCCATCAGGTCGAGCCCGGCCCATGTGACTGCCTTACGATGTGAAGCACGAGCCATACTTGCGTCGGCATCAATAATTGTGCGATCGATGATGGATGGAGAAGGATGGGCGAGACTCACCGGCGTCGATGTCGACGATGATGCTGGCGGCGCCGAGGAGGCGGAGGAAGGGAGGCGGGAGATGTGTTGGGTCGGGTGCGGCCGACCGGTGAGCGTGTGTGTCTGCGCCCATCTCCCTCCTCAGCCGCTTCCCACCTCGACAACCGTCGTCGTCCTCCACCACCCGCATGCCATCCGCCGCAATCCCCTTGCCACCCTCCCCCTCCTCGCTCGGTCCCTCCTCCATTGCCACCCCATCTCCGGCCGCCGCCTCTGCCTCGGTTCCCACCCTGTGCTCGACTCCCTCTACCGCCGGGAAAGGGAAAGGGAAAGGGAATGCGAAGGCCGCCGCCCCACGGATCGGCCGTCCGCCGTGTTCCTCTTCCCTGGCGGAAGAGACCTCTCCCTCCTCGCCGCCGGCCCTCCGCCCGTCCTCGTCGTGTTCGACGGCACCTGGAGGCAGGCCAAGGAGATGGTGACGGCGAGCTTGCCTTTCCTGGAGCAGTTCGCCGTGAGGGTGTCGCTGGGCGGCTGCAACCCGGGGGTGGAGGGGCCGAGCACGTTCGAGTCCGAGTTGGTGCTGCGGAAGGAGCCGTTCCAAGGGTGCGTGAGCACGATGGAGGCGGTGGCGAGGGCGCTGAGGATGATGGAACCGGACGGCAAAGGTGCGGAGGTCGAGGCCGTGCTGCTCTCGCTGCTGAGGGCCATGGTGGGCTTCCAGGCGCAGCACCTGAAGCCGATGAAGCCCCGGCCGAAGCTGAGGAAGAAGGAAAGGATGACGGCTGCCGGGACGGCTCATCGGACGCCGGAGAGCGACAAAATTAGTTCTGATCATGGGACGACGACTCGCCATTGTCCGGGGAGCAACCAACCCCTCTAACATGTTTGCCGAAATGCCTCTTAGAAGAAAATATGGTTATTATCACAACAAACCGTTGCGTTATTTCAGTAAATTGTAGCATCTTTTGATTGAGACAGACATCCCATTTGCTAGTTTTAATGAGGTAAGACCAGAAAAAAATAACTTAAATTTCTAATAGGATGTTACAAAGTGTTGGTTTACAATTATACCGACCATCGTAAAAAAAAGAAGTCATATCTCCTTGGACATATTCCTGCGTTCTCAAATGATCTAGACATAAAAGCATACATAGCATACCAGTAGACATTAATCAAAGAAACAGCAGTGGTGATGAAGCTGGAATGAACATGATTTAGTATCAACTTTGATCAATTTGGTATGCATGTGAAGAACAACACTTTGCTCGACATAGGAAAACGATGTCCCATCCCCGAGAGTAATCCCCTGTTGCATGAGAAAAAATTTAAAAAAGTTTAAATGCAGAATTAGAATAATGTATGCAGCATAAGAATGGTACTGAACACAAGCATACATTTCAATCTGTCATTTCTTTGGAAAAAAAGAGATCCTGTAGAAGTATGGATGCTTATAATCCCAAAAGCTCTATACACGAGTATATATCGAAATTATGTCGTATCTACACAAGAAGGGTGATGAACTATATTACTTTGGTCGAAAAGATTGTGACCTCAATTCATCATATCAAATGGAAACGCCAATTCCATAGTCAACTTGGTTAAACATTTAAAAGTTTATGCATCAACACTTTTTGTATCATTCATCTTGCACATGTGGATTTCAGTTTCTGAATACAGTAACTTGTGACTTCACTGCCTTTTTGAATTAGATATCTGACATGCAATCCAATATGTTAACATTATAACAGAACAAAAAATGTAGTAGAGAAGGAACGAATGCATGTGGATCAGCAGAGAGGGAAGGAATGATGAGGAACCCCTACCGATTACGATCTTCTTTGGACCAAAGATGGAAGAAGAATCTTTTCTTCTTATTTTTGCTTCTTCCTTTTCCATGCCTAACTCTATGAAGGAGAATGGTTAAAAGCCGGAAAAAGAAGAGCACGCCTCACTGTAAATAAAACTTCAAAGCAACTGACCTGAGTATCACTGAGAATCCAAATAATGACATCGGGGGGCTGTTTGGTAGAGGGTAATACGGGATTCCCACCTCAAACAGCACCTGGACGTCATTGCTTACACATCTCGAGCATACTCTTTCATTGATCACACTGCCGGTTTTGATAGCTTTGCTCTCTCTTTGTTGATCTTGTCACTTAAGTTACCTGCCAATTGGTTGAAACATATTTTATTTCTTGAAATAATTACCGAGAAGCACTTTGCCAAGGCATCCATCCAAGATGTCATGAATAAAACTACAAAAAGTGTCATATCTATTTAGTAAATCTAGCATTAAGATTTCATCCGTTCAAACATGATAAACTAGGCTAGATACTTGCCAGTAAAGGTTTCAAAAGATAACTTCTGCATTCTACAAGTCGTTAACAGAAGTGTTATATTCTGCTTGTTATCATTTGTGATCTTTAGTATATAGTTCAGTTAAGAATATTTAATTAAAAGATGTGGAAATTTCATGAAGGATTGACAATAAAATTCAACCTCAGCACAGATCTGGCGAATTGGCAGGGTACACACTGAATGCATACTAATTATGTTGAGGGAACAAGTTATTTACTCATTTTTTCATGGATGAGATTAACATATTCCATGCTGTTCTCCCTCCGAGCATATGAAAGCACAGTGCGATACATGTGAAGTGTTGGCTGAATTCCTGCATCCTCCATCCACTGCAAAATCTGCGCAGGAAAGACTTAAATCAGCGTACATTGATATATCCACATCTATCATAGAAATACAACATAAGGATTCAGACCACCAATTGATTAGAAAATATACACAAACACAATCATAAAGATTCAAGGTAACCCATATAGTATCTCCTTTACTTAATTGCGAGATCCAAAATACCAATTTCAGGAATTGTTCAAGAAGCAACGATTGTTAATTTCTTACATATATGCTCATGATAGGTTTATTTAATGATCATGACTGTATCTTTTGGCTGTATGCAGATTTTCGAAGGTATCGAAGACAGGACATATTGCCGACCAAATCCTTGACTGTCAGGAAAAGTAATCATCTAAGTTATCAGGAAAAGTTTTTTTTTTAAAAAAAGAAGGTATCATGTATACTTTCAAATTTTGGGCATCTGTCATACTAATTATCTCGATCAATATTAAATGTGCAAGTAAAACTCGTTGGAGGTTTGTAAATGCCTAAAAATTATGACTAATGAAACAACAGAGAATAATAAAACAGAAACTACTGAATGGAACATGATTACTGGTAAGATCCTCATTTCTCTGCTCATTGAGTTTGTTAGCAATTTCACCTACAACGCTGACACCTCAGTAATTTACCTGTTAAAATATCCAATCATTGACAAGTATCCAATATGACCTTATTTGAGAATTTTTAAGTGAAATATGGACAAACAATTACGGAGTTCACGCAGGTTATAGTATCCATGATTTCTTACTATCAATTTTTACAACATATATAGAGAGACAGATGATATCTTAACAGAAAAAGGAACAAAGACATCACAACAACAAATATTGTGAATATAAATACATACCTCAATGCACATCTTCCACTTTCCAGCTGTCAGTAGATTTTTCAACAAAATTGTGTGTGTTACCAAGCTAACATTTGAATGTGAGGATAACATATTGTAATAAACCTGTACATGGATGGAAGAAAGACGATTATCATGGATAGATTCTACAAGAGAAGTACAGGTCTACTAAAGGACAAACATTTCCATGTACAAGATTACTGATGGCCTCTATGATATAAATAATATTTTCTAAATAAAATATAAAATATAAATGACATTTTCTGGCTAAAAATGCCAGAGTAAGAACCACCATGTACGGAGGACAATCCTAGATACATTTCAACTGCCAATACAGGTCACCCACACATCTTGATCATTGGCAGGGTGACATTGGGAATTGTCTAAAGCCTACAAAAGAGATGATAAGCATTCCTTTTTTCTTTTGCACATCCTAAATTATAAGGTAAAATGCTGAGTTTGGTGTTGGATGAATATATGCAGAGGATTTTCATGCCATCCGGAATCTCATTGATCAAACATGGTTAACAATCGACCTTTCAGTGGCACAACTCCTACTGGACAGCTACCTTTAACTACAAACTAGCAGTTAAATGTCATCAAGAAAGTGTATTAAATTTGTCCTACTCATGACCAGGTAAGAATGCATAGATTACCTTCATCATGGTCTCTATCTTCCCAATCTTTCCAAGAAAAAGCAGAAGTTGATTTAAAAGGCCAACTGAGATTGATGAGAATGATATCTCCATGTGTTCAATTATAGTGCTTGCTGCTCTCCAGTCTCTTAACCTTGAAGGGAAGAACAAATTTGGCTAAGTTTATTAGTTAACTAGAGTTAATTTTAAAAAAAATCCATGAAGCTATTAATTTCTATATCTTAATTCTAGCAAAACTCTGCTAGTTTCCTCAGCGCCATATTAACGCATGATCATCTCCAGAAAGAAAACAGGTACAAAAAAACAAATTACGACCACTTAGAAGGTTAGAGACTACTTCGTGCATAACTTTTCATTAATAACCAGCCATGGGTTTACATAAATTGGCTTTTAAGATTAGTTTTCCAGGCTGTCCTTTTTTCTCAAAGTAGTCAAAATGACAACCAGACCTATACACTCAACTATTTTCAATTTTTTTTTTAGAACTTGGTGAGTCTTGAACCCAAGACCTCGCAGACCTCCCGTATAGAGCCCAATTACTCTAATCAGAGGGATGTACACTTTGTGTACCACTCAACTATTTTTAATTGATTGTCATGCAAACTAATAAAAGATTGTCAGCAGCTAGGCATGCCGGATAGTTTGGAGACACATGCCAAGTGGACTGTGAACACAGACAGAAATAGGAGGGAGAATGAGATACATTCATTAATATCTTTTATAGTTGTAACAGAAAGCTCACATGCTGCAAGCATATATAACACCGAAGGAGGCACTTGAATTAAGTGGGATGCACTTCTCTCTCATCAACTCTGCCAACTGAAGAACCATTTCAGGTTTATGTCCCTTGTTCAGGGCTTCTATCAGTGACGAATATAGAATATGATCTGGTTGGATGCCATTTCCTTCCATGTTATTAAATAGGTCCCAGGCTTTCTGCCATTGCCCTAAAATGACACAAGGTCGCATTTTGTCAGTACTAATTTTCTTCATAAACTTAATTTCTTATCTCCATTTTAGCCAATAAAATACCTGCTGCAGAATATGCATGAATCATGGATGTGTAAGTTACAACATCAGGAGAGCAATTAGTTGTCTTCATCATATTGAAAATAGATTCAGCCTTTGTCAGCTGGCCCTAGTAAGAAATAATTCACGGCATATCATATTATGTGAGCAAATAATAAACAAAGCAATAATCTGCATGTCAAAATGACTTACCTGTTTGCCGTATGCATGAATCAAAGATGAGTAAACCTCCTTGGAAAATGGAACATTTAGGTCCCTCATCTCATCCACAAACATCAAGGACTCTGCATATTTTCCCAGCTTGCAGGAACCATTAATTAGTATGTTGAAAGTAATGGAATCCTGTTTTACATTATTTTCTCTCATTGACTTGTACAAAGATAGAGCTTTATCATATTCCCCAACATTCATATAACTACCAATTGCTGAGTTGTATGCAACTGTGTTTAACTTAATGCCTCTTGACCTAGCTGCTGAGAGTACAGAATCCACGCTTACAATCTGTCTGCATCTGCCACAAGCAGCCAAAAGTGTGCTTATCGACACAATGTCTGCTTCAAGACCATCTTTTTCCATCACATGTAACACTTCTATAGCTTGCGACAGCAAACCTGAAGATCCATATGCGTCAATTAATGCATTATAGCTAATAATATTTGGCTTCAATGAGTTTTTCTTCATCATTTCAAAGATGTCTTTTGCTTTTTCTGGCTGTCCTGATCTTCCATATGCATTGAGTAAGGAAGTGTACGATACAACATCAGGTTTTAATCCTGCTTGCTTCAGTAAATGAAAAATGGTCAATGCCTCCTCATGCATTCCGCTAGTAGCATAAGCACCAAGAAGTGCATTATAAGCAATGATATTAGGCTTTAGTCCTTCAGCAAGTATCATATCGAATACCACTTTGCAATTATCAATTTGTCCACATAATGAATATGCATGAATGATGCAGGTATAAGTCACTACATCAGGCTGACACTTTGCATCTTTTTGGAGCATTGAGTTAAAAATATCCACAGCTTTTCCAAATTGTCCAAGTTTTACAAGGCAATGTATGACTATGTTAAGAGTAATGGTGTCAGGGGAAATATTTGTTTCTTTCATCAGATCAAAGTAAGCCAGAGCTTTTGAAAATCGAGCCCCTTTTTTAAAAGCTGATAAGACAATGTTGTGAGTTACTAAATCGGGCCCAACACCATTTTCCGTCATTTTCTTGCAAATTTCAAGAGCCTCCTTCCACTGACCACCAGATCCACAAGCACTAATCAAATTGTTGTATGTAGCTCGGCTAGGAGGTATCTACATGAACAGTGTGCAAAAACAGAGCATATAGAAACACAATTAAATAGTTGTCAAACTAAACAACAGAAACCATCTAGAAAGTGAAACTTTGAGAAAAATGAAAAACAACCATAGTACATAATCTAAAATTAGAATCAAAATGTTTTCAAGTAAAAATCAAAGCAGTCAATGCAATAAAGAGATGGAGCTGAGTGTACATATCTGATAAAATCTAGTGGCGCACGAATGTTACATTAATATCTGATAAAACGTACAGGACCTGAGACTTTATTGTCAACTCAAATGTTTTTATGGTGCAGTAACATTGAATACAAGCTAAGATCCCTCATCTCATAAGAAAATCTGATAGAAGTTAAACTTGTACTACTAGTGGTGATTCATCTAGTTGCAAGTTACAACAACAATCAGGTGCTCCCCTTCTGCCATCACTCAAAACACCCAACTAATTATGCTACATAAAATTGAATAATTAACCAGAGAAAGAGCATTTAAAATCAGCTTACAACAGTATGAACATGGATTTGTGACAAAGTACATACACCAGCTCGAAGCATATCTTCCATTATGTTCAAAGCCCAACGCCATTGACCAGCTCGACCATGTGCATTGATAAGAGCATTATAAGTTTCAATATCAGGTTTGCACCTAAAATAAAATAAGACAAAAAACTGCAAAAATGATTACCATTGTAAATAATATTCAACATGGTGTAGTTTTTTTCATCCTAGCATGGTAACAAATAAATTAGTCAGATGAATTCTATTAAGTATAAGTTTACCTCCCGGAAAAGTTGCCTATGTGCATCCCTGAGTAATACTATATGTTTAAAAACAATGCTAGCCCCCTCTAAGCAAAATTGTAACTATATGTCTATTTCACCACTATATTACCTCCATTCTTGCATCTCAAAAAATAAACCGCGTGCCTCATCTGTTCGATTGTGTTTGGCATGCAAACTTATGAGCATATTGTAAATGTCACTCCGAGGACAGTAATTCTTTTGATTTTTCATCCAATGAAACACGTGCACAGCATGACGAAGGGAACCACTATTAGTTATTTCCTGTGACAGAAAAGTACTCAGACAGTAGAAAAATTCCTCAAGAATGTACACATTACTTCTGCGTCTAAAAAACTAAATAAGTGTCCAAGTAGCAGAAGCAACTAGGCACTTAATATACTAAAAACAGATCAACATGCCACCGCATAAGTGTTGTTCTATGGTGGCCTAGATGGTATGTTGAGTCGTAGATATAACCTCTTCTCATGTAGGGGTTTCGAGTTACAGCAGGGCAGCTCAGTATAGGAAAAATTTGCAGTAATGGAATATCATATATATATAACAACAAATGAAAGTCTTGCTTTGATAAATCGTATCATGCATTACACTAATCCTGTTTGTTTAATTTATTGACATCTGCCAGAGTTCCTCCCTTTTAAACATTATGTCCATTATTTATCCACTAATCAAATAAAGAGAGCGCATATTATACCCAGATGTTTACAAAACAGTTCTGCATTGGAAAATTTTACTAAGGTAAGGTTTCATATACATCTAAAGAATCCTGCAAAACTTGTCACGAAGATATTAAGCACGCGAACAACTAAAGTTACACCAGCAGCAGAAGAAAAGAAGATAAATCGTCAAAACAAACGAAATCTGGAGTACCCGAATCAGGAGAGGGAAGTTTTTCCTGGCGAAGCGGCCAGCCCAGCGGTTGAGGAGGCCGTCGATGTCCTCCCAGTGGTTAAGCCTCATCACCTGGTCGACAACCTCAGAGAGCTTCCAGTCCCTCTGCCAGCGGCTGCCCTCGACGCGGAGGCGGTGCCGCGCGGGGATCTCGTCCTTGCGGGCACCGGATATCTCGACGGAGACCCGGCGCTCGCCTTCGTCGTAGTCGATGAAGCCCACCAGCTTCCTCTCCGCCAAGCCGGACCCATTCTTGCCCTGCCTCCGCTTCTTCGTCGCGGGAGGCTTTATCCATATCGTGCGCCGCGGAGTCGGTGATTCGGGGAGGTTTGAGGAGGAGGAGGGGACGGGCGGAGTGGAAGGGAAGGGTTGAGAGGGGGCGTTGCAGCTCGTCGGGGTTATGCCGGCCATTGGAGTGAGACTGAGAGAGACGATGATGGCCAGGATTTTAGCCGCAGGAGATGATGCCGGGAATTCATTCTTATTATTTCTTAAATATGAGATATTTTTTTCATTCGTCCGGTTTGGGTTTTGGGCCGGCTCGTTCACAAAAGAGAAAGAGAGACTTCTTGCCTTATCGAATGCCGTAGTTTTGGGTTGGCTTCTGAATTCGCGCCTCTTTTTCTTCGCTCTTCCTCTTCCCCGGTTCTTCTTCCATCCGTTTATGCTTCACAAGTCATACACAACCTAGGGGGGTTCGTACACCGCTGGAGCATGGTCTCCTTCTCGGCCGCTCCGCTCGCAACCTAGGAGGGGAGAGGGAGGGGGCTCCCTCTCTTCTTCCTATTTGCTCAAAACCCTAGCATTGTCCGTCCGCCGTGGAGCATCGTCTTCCGCCCTCGCTCGCCTTACCGGTGGGGGAGCGACCAGGTTGCTGTCCGCTCTGTTTCTGATGGCGCGTCGTGCTTCCAGACGCCCGAAGTTGTGCCAAAGGTACTCCCTTTCTTCCTATCTTTTCTCTAGGAAATGACCACTACGAGAGGACAGTTGTGTTGTGTTCTTGCAGAGGCGAGGATGATTACTTGCCCGGGAATATCGTGGAGATCGAGATTCACAATTTTATGACGTATGATCACCTCAAGTGCCAGCCGGGCTCCCGCCTTAACTTGGTCATTGGCCCCAATGGCTCCGGCAAGAGCTCTCTTGTATGTGCAATCGCTCTAGGACTCGCTGGAGAGCCCCAGGTCAATGTCTGACCTTGCTCCTCTATTTCTGCCTCAAACATGAACTGGGTAAGAGGATACTTTTTTTCTGCAGCTACTTGGAAGAGCTTCAAGTGTTGGAGCATTCGTGAAGCGGGGCGAGGAATCTGGTTACATAAAAATATCTTTGAGAGGAGAGTCCGAACGGGAGAAGATTATCATCACCAGGAAAATTGACACATCAAACAAGTCTGTGTGGGAGCTCAATGGTACCGTCACTTGATTCTATTGTTGAAGATGGTGTTTATGTGTCATATCATTTGATTATTTCCCATTGAGTGCATCCGAGATTTTTTTCTTTGTTTTTGCCACATTTCTCCACAGTGCCACCAAAAGGAGCATGATACACTGCATAATTATAGAACCTGTCCCTCAGAACTATAATTTTTTTTTTCTTTCTACACAGATTTATATCTTCAAACCGCTTTGTCACAAATTGGTTAACAGCTCTTTATGGCGCATTGTCTAAACTGAAGTTAACTAGGACTTTGGTTTTAGTGATCATACGACTACCTTGTAGGCATATAGTTTTTCAGCAATGAACCCGTTCTCTCTCCTCTTATTTGTCATTAAGCAAATGATCTCCAAATAAATGTTCCTCTATTTTGATGACAAACTTGACTGACACTGCAAGTTGATCCCCGGTTGTCAAGAATGCATTATGCAACAATCTAATGTTTTGTTTAGAGTGGGGAGTGGTTTCACCTTTTAAGTACTAGTTGTGCTCAGTTCTTTGCATCATTTGACTGATTATTATAATGTTTTGATGACACGTTTTTGTCAAATTTTGGTGTACCCGTATTTTATATTGTTGACTATGTACATAAAAATGGTTTAGGCTTTGTGGTGTATACTTAAATCATCAACAATACTAGTTTTTCTTGCAGGTGAAGCAGTACCAAAAAGGGATGTTATTGCAGTCATTCAGAGGTTTAATATACAAGTTAGCAATTTGACTCAAGTAAGATTTTAGACTTCCTTTAGAAATTTGTACATCACAATGTTAGTCACTTTTGTTGTAAAATGAGATCATATTACCACAGGATTTTAATCTTGGTATCTCATGACTTCAAACTCAATGCTTTAAGTCCTTTATATTCCTAGGCACTTATCTTTCAGTTTAGGACTATAAGGGAAGTTGTACTTTGATAGGTGCCATCATCTTTGATTGTCTACCACCATTTTGACAGAAGAAAATTTTCGACGTAGTTTTAGAATTGCTATCAAACGTAGTAAAAAGTTGTATGCTTTCCTTCAATTTTTTTATTGTACTGTGGTTGTGCCACATCATGATGTGAACCAAGTGACCTTGAAATTCTTAACCTTAGTTATTTTTGTTATTTGTTCTCTTTCGAGGTTTCCCTTCAAATATTCCAAAGTGTGAACCAATCTGGATTCGATGTGCATTATCCATGGTCGCAGTTTGTATATATGTCTTCTTTTAACATTTAGAGAAAGAGTGCAACTGTTACTTTGCTTCACTGGTCTAATCTTGTTCCTTTTCTTGTTTTTCTGTCTAATGAGTCGATTTGCACATTCCTAAAATAATGTTATTCTTTTTGATGGAGTATACCTTGGGGGTATTATAAAGGTTATCAGATCCTCAAGCAAGTAGATATTTGTCCTGGTGTCCATAGGCGGCTCTGCTAGCTAGACCTGATAGGTTGGGACTAGGAGAAAGCAATTTAGGATGCAGGCAGGCATCATGAAGGCAATCATTCTTGGACTTGGCATGAGTTAGATTCTTTATTTTTTTGTTGGTGCGAGACTTGTGTCTCCTGGACTTTATTAGAAAACTATGCATTAGTGTAGGCTAGGTTCTTCCAGGATAAGTTTGAATGCCTTTAGCTGCTCAAAAGGCTTATGTTAAGCTTAGCTGTATTCCTGTTCAGTTTCATTTTGGTTTCAGATGGTGCAAATAATCAAAAGGTTTGAAGTTCCAATACATATTTTTAGAGGTAGGGATGAAGCCAAGAGACTCATTCATTGAGATAAGCTAAGAATGCAGTATTTTTTTTAAAAAAATTCCAATAATTAGTAAGGAAAAAACAATCGAGATACAGAGAATCATCTTATCTTCCACCTGTAACAATCTATTAGCTCATAAACAAAAAAGATTAAAAAAAAAATTCAACCTCGATGTAGGTGCAGCACTGCATATACATTTTTCTATTTTATATGGCTTAATTTTTAGTTGTTTATTTATTTTCAGGTTGATTTTGTTTTCCACTAAATGGTCCATGTGTTTTTTGCCTTCGCATCCTGTCATAAGTTAACTTGTTGTCATTTGTTGGATAGCTGATTTTTATTTTTTTTGTACTCATATTCTTTAGTTCTTGCCACAAGATCGAGTCTGTGAGTTTGCTAAGCTGACACCAATACAATTGTTGGAAGAAACAGAAAAGGCTGTTGGTAATCCTGACTTACCAGTCCAGCATCAGGAACTTATTGAGAAAAGTGGACAAATGAAGAGACTTGAACTGGTATCTCTTTCAACAATGTTTCTTTCTGATTTATTTGAAAAATCAAATTTATGTTCCTTTTAACCAATAAAAATATTGGCAATTATGTGGAATCTCCTTTCTTTTTTGCTAGTTAGTAATCAAGGCCTTCTAAAAATATATCAATTTACTTTTCCTTGGTTGAAACTTTTAGAAAACATGGAATAACTGCAACTTGTGCTTTTGATGAACTCTTTAATTTTTCATCCTTGTAGAGTGTCAGGCAGAACAGAGATACACTGAATCAGCTTAAAGCTCTTAATGCTGAGCAAGAAAAAGATGTAGAACGTGTGCGCCAAAGGAAAACACTTTTGGAGCTTGTGAGCATGTTGTTTTTCTGTGAACAACTATTTGTTTCTTATGGTCATTGCAGTACCTGTAATACCGTACTTTTTCATCAATAGGTCGAATTGATGAAAAAGAAACTGCCATGGCTTAGATATGATGTGAAGAAAATGGAATATATGGAAGCAAAGAAGAAACAGGCTAAAGCTAAGAAAAAGATGGATGAAGCTGCTAAAATCTTGGATGATTTTAGAAGACCCACAGAGTTTGTACTCTTAGAAACCTTAGCTGTTTTATCATTTGTTTTGGAGTACACATCTCTTTATTTTCTCATGCTAACACTATTTGCATTTTAAAAACCAGGTTGACTTCAAAATTTGACCACATTATTTAGTTGCAAATTAACTGTATGTACCAGGCTTGTGTATAAAATTTGGAGATTGGAGAAGCTTATTGTTCTATGAACTGTATTTGCATTTTTAAAACTAGTTTGACTGGTTTACTTTAAACTTTGGTCAGGTTATTTAGTTGCAAAATTAACTGTATGTACCATGCTTAAAATTTGGAGATTGAGGAAGCTTATTGATAGGTTGCTTTCATTAATCAGTAAATGTTGCAATTTTAGGGAATGGAAGAAAGAAAAATCAAAGCATGAATCAATTAGCAAGAAAATATCCCACCAAATAGATGAAAATGCAAAGAAACGGATGGAAGCTTTTGAGAAGGAAAGTGGAATCGTAAGCACATGTCTTTTATCTGGAGCTTTGTCTATGATTTTACTATTATTTGAATGGAAAATAGTTGGATAAATAATATTTCCAACTACTAGGGAGTGCAATTGCAAGGAAAATATACTGAAATGGAGGAACTAAGAAGGCAAGAAGAATCTCGTCAACAAAGGATCGTAAAAGCAAAGGAACAACTTCTTGCTGCTGAGAAGGAGCTTGCAGATTGTCCATCTTATTCACCTCCAACAGAGGAAATTGTATGTTGGTTTTCTATATTTCAGAAATAATGTTTGCCCTCTTTTCCAAGATGTTTGCCATCTAACAACATTTCAATTGTCAAGTTTCCTTGAGGTATTGGTATTGCCACATTCCATACACATAATACTAGCTCTAGTCCTTAGTTTGAGAATTATGTGTGGCTTACTCTTAGATCAATGCTTCTTTGTGGTCCTTTGGGTTGAGGGTTTACTTGCTTTTCCTTTTTGTTAAGAAAATGAAAGTGTACATGGAGCCATATTCTCTGTAGCTCGTCTTATTGATTTTTTAATTATTTTTGAATTTTCACTCTATATTCAGTTCACTGATATTGCTACGTCCATGTATATCCAGAGATACTGCAGTACATTGTCATGGTATTCATTTCACATGGATACTTAGATCAGTTTTTGTTATCTTGGAAATAGATAGGTTATGGTTGTAAGCTTTTGACTTGCATACATCTTACTTCTAGTCACCACCCGCGTGTGCTTGAGAAACATAATTCAAAATGGGCAGGAAAAAATAGGTCGTCAAATTGTGGAGCTCCATATTAATGCTAATGAAGTGCGATCTCAAAGAAAAGAAAGAGAAAATACCTTATATCAGAAGGAATTGACCCTGAATCAGTACCTTGACAGGTAAATTTTCTTTTACTGATTAGTTGTTGGATGTATGCGTTTCTTGTCACATATATCATGCTTGGCTGCTATGATTTTAGGCTGAAGGAAATGGAAAATAAAAACAACAAAATTCTTCAAGCTTTACGAAATTCTGGAGCAGATAGAATATTTGAGGCGTACAAGTGGGTTCAAGAGCATAGGGGGGAGTTTAGGAAAGAAGTATATGGACCTGTTCTCCTTGAGGTATTTCAATCTAAATTGTAGGTTGCTTTCTTAGTATTTGCAGCCTTTCTTTTTCAACTGTTGCAAGTTTGGATTTCATGGTTTATTCCCAGGTTAATGTTCCAGAACCACTTCATGCAACCTACTTGGAAAATCAGATCCCCTATTACATATGGAAGGTACTGTGTCTCTATCATTGTATGCAAGATTATTCTATTCTTTCTAATTTATAATGCTTCTGAAAGCAAATGTGATCTTTGCTGACAAGATGCCTATTAAGTTGCTAAAATATCATGTATGCTAATATACAATGACTTAATGTCCCAGTTATTCGGGAAATGCATCTCTTCCTGCAATTTGTATATGCTAGTATTAAAAAAGGGTAATTTTCATGGAAATTAAGGCTGTTTGTCAAAATTCTCATCAAGCTCAGGTTCTTACTAAGGTCACCTTAAACATGACAATTGCATTCAAGGGGCATGAGCTCGTGATCTGGAGAACAAGGGGCTTATTTTAATTAGAGATTTTGAAGATTAGATAACTTTTATATACCTGTAAAAGGCAAATGCATGTGAAAATTTTCTTATAGACAGATTTCTTTGGCAGGAACAATTATCATAGGAAATATAGCTTTAAAAGGAAGGCCTTTTTGCTTCTGTACGCCCTAGATATATATTTTCTACTTTAATACCTGGTCCTACAAACAATTGTTGGATAATATTGTTGTTTACATATTGCAGGCCTTCATTACTCAGGATTCTGCTGATAGAGATCTCCTGGTTAGGAATCTAAAATCCTATGATGTCCCAATTCTAAATTATATGGGAAGCATTGATAGAGTGCCATTTGAAGTTTCACGTGAGGTAACTCATAACAGCTAGGATATTTTCTTCTCAGCTTTTATAGTATCACTCTTCTTGGTGCTAATTGTTTTATTTGTTCTCAGATGCATCAGCTTGGTATCTGCAATAGGCTTGATCAAGTTTTTGATGCTCCTAAAGCTGTTAAGGATGTTTTGATTAGTCAAGCTGGCTTAGATCGCTCGGTATACATGCTTTGCTTATCCATCTTTTTATTTTTGGTAATGTAGCCTATGATTGATTCTCAAGTAAAGCAGGATATAGTTTATATTTCATTTGACTGACATTTGTGTATACAACTCTTTCTAGTACATTGGTTCCCATGACACTGACCAAAGGGCAGATGAGGTGTCACGTCTTGGGATATTGAATTTTTGGACTCCAGAAAGTCACTATGTGTGGAACAAATCAAGATATGGTGGCCACATTTCGGCATCCGTCAACCAAGTAAACCGATCCCGTCTTTTCTCATGCAGTATGTTTCCAATTTTTAGTGTGTTTGGTTATAATATAATTTTGTGAGCAAGTAATGCATTGCATGATTTGTTTAATTGCTGCTTCTGCTCTAGGTGTGGATGTTGGTGATGTAGAAAAACTCAAATCTTCAAAGGTTGAACTAGAACATGCTATTGGAGAACTTGAAGGTAGCTTGAAAGTGCTTCAGGCACAACAGAGGCAACTTGAAGATGAAGAAGCTAAATTGCACAAACAACGGGTCTGTTATACAGACATACATACAGGCTTAAATGCACAGCTGATTTAGATTTGATTTTCCTTATATGATTTTTCCACAGGATCAAATGATTCAAACTTATAAACTTGAGAAGAAGCAACGCACTGATCTGGAACGTCTTGTTGGTGTGTGCTGCATTATTTATACACGTATACATGTGATTGTTTGATCTTGATCTAACTTTTCTTCCTAGATCAAAGGAGATGCAAACTTGATTCCATCAACAAAGAGGATGATCTGGAGTTGGGCACTAGAAAGCTGCATGATCAAGCTGTTGAGTTGAATGAGAATCGCTTTCAAATGGCAATTAAAACTAAGGTCAGGCTACATCCAGATGCATACTAAGATCAACTTGCAAGTAGTTTTTATCTGCTATTTTGGTTCATCACTAAAAATCTAAATATTCATTTGGTTTATCCTCAGACATTTCTCATTGAGGCAGTTACTCTGAAATGGAGTGCTGCTGAGAAGAATATGGTGTCAATAGAGCTCGATGGAAAAGTAAGCATAGCTGAAAAGATGTGAAGATGCTGACTGTTGATTATGTCTTTTTTAAACAATTTTATTGATTGTGTTTGGCACATCTAACATTTAAGTCACTGCAAAATTTTATGACAATTATATACATTCCTCAAATTACTCACCTAAGCTCTTCTGTTAACAATGTTGTTTATTTACTTGTCGCTCCATGAATACCTTCCTCAAAATAATTTTTTCTGCTAATTAAGGATTGTTGATGAGCAGGTGAGCTGTGTGTTCTAGGATAATTCATCATGTTAGGGTTTTGGACTGCATAAAGGGTGGGACTGAGGACTGGGTTTACTGAGCTAATGAAATTTCAGTTGTCATAACATAGGTTGGAGCCTTCACAACTCATGTACAATAGCACACAAGAATATGAAAGTTGTCAAGCCTTGAAAAAGAGGAGTGAACCAGTTATGTACCATGTGTAAGAAAGTTCATTGATCAACTATCCGATATTCTGTACACTAAGTATATGCTCCTTTGGTTAGAGCAATTGGATTCTATACGTGAAATGGGGGTGGAATCTTATTATGTTGCCCATATTACACCCGTACCAGACAGGGCCAGAACCCAAAAGAAGAAAACACTTTCCTTTGAAGCCAGAGGTCAAATTAATCAGGAGCCCATAGGCATTCTTCATTTTAGAATGAGACAATCTTTCTGTTTCCCTTTTGCTTGATTAAATGCTTGTGCTTTTCCTGATTTCTTAATATTTCTTCAGTTATGAGTTTTTGTTCCTAGTCACTTACAGTAACCACTCTTTAACATTGTTATTATATGAACATCTTTTAGATTAGAAAAATGGAGGCTGATATCAAGCAACATGAAAACTCTGCTATCTCAGCAGCTACACACTTTGGCAATTGTGAGTTAATTTTGTACTCCATATAACCTTTTCCAATTTCCATTTACTGTCTTGAGTATAATCTATTTCATATATTTTGATAATTAAGCAAATATGTAATTTAAGAAAAGTTCTCATTCCATGTTTGATTAGTACCAGGCAACAAAATCAGAGTAAAAAATCCATCAATTTTCAGCTGTTGCTGCTCTTGATGCATTGAAGTTCTTATATGCTGGTGTCTATGCACTAGAGTCAATCTTTTGTTTTTTCCATGGACCCCCAAAATGTCAATCAGTAGCCTTAATCTGTTTCTTGTGCATCTTGTTTAACTGGAACAATTTGTCTTCTAAATGGTAAGTTGGCTGTTGATAAAACAACTGGAGCACTTGAAAGCTAGCAGAAATTCATCTAGACTGATGTAATAAAATTTAAAACTTCAGTGGTAAGCAGTAATGAAGAGTTATGCTACTGAAAAATTATAGATTGACATAAAAGCCTTCATTATCTTTAAGATAACCTGTTAAAGTCTATTTCTAACCATCTGGAATACCAGCCTCATAGTTCTAATTATAGTCAGAGCAACTTGATGGGTTTGCTGTTCTGGTTCTATCTAACCACAAGCTTGTCATAAATCTCTGGTTCAATCTGTGAAGTACAACAGGCAAAACTTCTGTCTCTTAAATAGCAACTGCCTTACACAAAAAGGAGCTTTAGATGCTTTAGATTTTAATTATTTTATAGATAAGTCCAAATTCCTTTTTCTGTCACCAGAGATATTGGACTATTTATGTAACCATGACCTCCGCTTTTAGATTTCGTGTTGTTGTGCTTATGGGTGTTCCTACACTTAAGTTCAATTTTTTTGAAATGAAACATTGCATTCATTTCACCAATCTAAATAAATCATCCAAAATTGATGAGGGAGCAGCTGCAGAAAATTAAACAAATAAAGAGGAAAAATAAAGCAGAAAACAAGAAAACATATAGAGAACAAAGAGCAATTTAAAGAGAACATCCTCTGCTGCCCGGATCAGGGTGTTACGGCACTTTTTTGATTTGGAGTTGCTTAACTTCCTTTTAATATGAAAAATTATAATTCTTAGGAATAGAATTGCTACTTTCTTTCATAACTCCTGATTTGGCATCTCCACGACTGGATGTGAGCCCAATAAAGGTCTTACTGATTGTAACATTTGTTAACTTAGTAGCTGCTTCTCTTGATTATTTGAGATGTTATTTGCACTGATTGGTGCTGATGTAAAGTGAATATATTTTATGAAGTGGTGGAACTAATGCAATATAGAACATTTTCTCAATACTGATTATGACAGGCGAGAAAGAAACTGAGCAGTGCAGACAACAACTCCATGATGCCAAGTGTCATGCAGAATCTATTGCAATTATTACTGATGATCTTGCTCGAGAATTCTTGAAGGTTGTATATTTTGATCTCTATAGACATACTTTGGTTTATGGATCTTAGATTTCTTTATGTTCAGGCAATTTATTATCATTTTCTTTCGCGCTCTCTACTTATCCACATTCAGTTTTTCTAATTATTGCTTCATAACTAGCCCCACATACTTTTTCTTAGTTTGCTTTTATTTTATTCCTTAGATTGGCTATATGCATTGAACAGGCAGCTATTCTACTGTCTGTTTAATCAATCTGTTATTCTTTCAAAAATGTAAGAATGCTGCATGTTAATCCAGGTGGATAAGATTTATAAATATGAATTCATGTCAGTTTCATTTTTCTCCCTATCAGGGTGCTACAGAGGTACAATTTTGTTCTACCTTTAAAACTATGCATTTATGTTCCTTGTTGTTGGGTAAAAATATCTAGGTAACGGTAACAATGTAAACAAAATTTCTTTACATATTAAAGATTTTGGATCCCTCCATTGTTCTTAGTTGTATTACCATTTTAAGCTGCTATGTACAGTGGTGCAAATCCGACCCCATATGATGGCTTCTTTTGTTGAAGTTTCATTCTCATTTTGTTTGATAAATACCTAACGGCTGGTTGGAGCAGGACAGAGACTTCTTAAAACATGAAAGATGAATATATCAACTTGTTTTTTTTCAAATTTTCTTCCCATTATTTATTTTTTACATCGATGGTATCAAATTCTCATGGGAATGTTAAGAAAGGATTGCTGCTCAAATTAAGTTTAAGGGAGAATATTAGCAACTAGGAAGATTGTCTTTATTTTTGCTTCTAATACATGAATCTCAGCTTGTGTTTGCCCGCCAATTGTGCTTCAGAGATTTAGTACATAATGCAGCACCCTGATACTTATTAAACTTATGTTTCACTGCTTGCGCTTTGGTGCGAGGATGAACCTTTCTTTGTACTTTGAGATTTTCTATTTAGGTAATTGAGAATCAGAGTCATTCTGTCCAGGTTCTCAGCTATTTGTGTGGTGGGTCACACGTACATTCATTCCTTTGTTATTTGAGTGCTGCTTTGTTTATGCTTGCAGATGCCTGGCACAATAGAGGAATTGGAAGCCACAATTCAAGATAATATAGCTGAAGCAAACTCTATTCTGTTTCTTAATCAGAATATTCTTGAAGAATATGAAGTTCGTCAAAAAAAGGTAATTCAATTTGTACGATCTACTGAACATTTTGCAAATGTTATTTCACCTTTTCCTATATCGGACAGGTAGATGCCATAGCAGCTAAACTTCAGGTGGATGAGCAAGTACTAACTAGATGCTTGCATGAGATAAACACTTTAAAGGTTGTGGACACCCTCAATTAATCATTTCAATCAGTCTCTTTATACTGGATTCTTCTGAAGAGCTTACATCATGCAGGAAAGTTGGCTTCTCATGTTGCGGAATCTTGTTTCCAAGATAAATGACACCTTTAGTCGGAATTTTCAAGAAATGGCTGTTGCTGGCGAGGTTTCACTTGGTACCAGATTTGTGTTTTTTAATCAAACTGTTGGATTTATGGGACATGTATTTTGTTCTGTTAATTTTTATCATCTTACAGATGAGCAAGATATGGACTTTGACAAGTACGGAATCCTTATCAAAGTCAAGTTCAGGTTAGCTACTTAGTCAAAGAAACCTACAAGTATTCCTAGTCAAAGCATACAAGTTTGTCTCATCCATGGAAGTGTGTTATTAAATCTATCTTGTATATTTCTCTCGATATGATTGACTGTGCATCAGCACTCCTCTCATGCTGCTTCGGAGTGCTACTATCACAGTTTTTTAAGTCCCATACTACATCGCCTGGAAATGGTACTATGCATTTGTGGAGTGCCACCAAATCAAAAGCAAATAGTCCATCAATTTTTAATCCTTGCAAAATTGCTGCTTATCTGTTCATCCAAAATCAAAAACAATTCTTGTATCGGTCCCCCGATCTCTTAACAAAAGAAGGTTATTAATGTCATTCTTGACTTCAGATTTGGCTTTTCTCAGTCGCAGGACTTTCATCATCACCAACATTGACAATTTTGAAATGTATTGACAACTGAGTTTTTTTTTGCTTGCTATCAATTTTCGCCAACCACCTGCTTTCTTTTGCTTCATTATGCTGTCATTGTGTTTCTCATTAATCATCGAGTGCCTTTTTTAACAGGCAATCTGGACAACTTCAAGTGCTGAGTGCTCATCACCAATCGGGAGGGGTATTGAGAACGCTATTTAAGAACTCTCGCTCTCTCACCTTTGTATAAAATGTACTTCGTTAATTAGCTAAATTTTCCTATTGTCTTTACCTCTTAGGAGCGCTCAGTTTCAACAATTCTTTATCTCGTCTCTCTTCAAGATCTCACAAACTGCCCTTTCCGTGTGGTTGATGAGATAAACCAAGGTATTATGCTGCCGCCGGCACCCTGGTCAATATCCTTTATCTTTACGTGTATGTGCTCCTCCTTGATCTCACTCTTGATTGCACAGGAATGGACCCTATAAACGAAAGGAAAATGTTTCAGCAGCTTGTCAGAGCAGCAAGTCAACCGAATACACCTCAGTAAGAGAAGACCTTTTGACAGTTAGTATTTATCGGTAAGGAATTCATCAATCAATGTGTTGATAGCTCTGTACTTCTGTAGGTGTTTTCTGCTCACACCAAAGCTGCTTCCTGACCTGGAATACAGCGATGCTTGTAGCATTTTGAACATCATGAATGGCCCCTGGATTGAGAAATCCTCCAAAGGTATTTATTCTTCGATTCAGATCAACTTCTCCACTGCACTGCAAGTTTGCCACTGAATCCCCCTCCTCCTTTTCTAACCATGATGTTCCCTCAAAACCGCTGCAGCGTGGAGCAACGGCGAGAGTTGGAGAACAGTGATGGGCTTGGCAGGAGGTGTTGGCTGATCCCTGCACAGATTTTTGCTATTGTTTCTTGATCCATGAATTTTGCCTTCTCAATCACATGAAATGGTTGTTTTGTGCAGTGTATTATTATTATTGTGTGTTTTCTCGAACAAAAAAATAAACCAAGCGTTGACCAAATGTGGTAGCAATTCCATCATCCTCTCATCACTGGCGATGTTGCAGGCCATATACACCAACGCCGGGCATGACAACCGACCCAATCCACAAGCTTCCATTCCCCTCCCCCACCTCACTAATAAACCTCACACCCTGCCTCCTCCCGAACCCCTCCGCCACCTCCAAAACCTCCCCTTCCCCGCTCACCCTCACCGCGAACGCCGCCCCTCGCCACCGCCCCATCACCGCCGACACCTGCTCCAGGTCGACCCAGCCAGCGAGCGCCAGCAGCAACCGCCGCAGCCACCGACGCGAGAGCGCTCCCTCCACCACCCGCCCTCTCTTTGAGTGCAGCGCCACCCAGAACCCGCCCCTAGGGCTCCGCCGGATGTTGTCCGGAAAACCCGGGAGCTCCGCCACCACCTCCGGCGATGGCGGCGCTTCGTGGATCCCGTACTTGAGGAGTCTGCAGGTGGTGGTCTCGGCGAGGAGGAGGAAGGAGCCGTCGGCGCTGAGGGCGACGCCGTTGGGGAAGGCCAGGCCGTCGAGGAGGACGCGCACCTCGTCGGTAGCGGGGTCGAAGCTGAGGAGGCGGCCGGTCCTGTCGCCCGATATGACCGCCGACATGAAATCCCTGCTCCAAAAAACCGATCTGGTTGTTGGTGGTAGAACTCGCATCGATCGTTTCGATCGAGAAAAATCCATTTGCGGTTGCTAGAATCTTTTTCACTTACCTCCTCTGGAATCTCCTGCTGCTGTCGGTGAAATAAACGACACCATCTCTCCCATCGATGTCGATTCCATTGGCGAAGCGAAATGGAACCCCCTGCGTCCCCGCGACGACCACCGTCGCGGCGCTGTCGCCGGCGGCGACCTTCATGAGGCCGAAGTAGGCATCGGCGACGAAGAGCTCTCCTTTGCCGTTGAACTGCAACCCCAGGGGCCTCCCGCACACGTGCTCCCTCTTTGGGTCCCTCGATCCCTTGCAACTGCTCGCCCTGTTCATCCATTTTTTATCTTTTTTTTATTTATCCATTTCCACACGCAAATATGATATAATATATATATATATATATATCAATAATATCAACGAGACTCTTATCATATCAATTTATAGTTAATAGTAAGTGAAGATCGATTGATGATTGATATTTTCCTTCCTTATAATGATAATTTTTAATTCAAAGAAGAATTAATTAATTTTTTATTTCTTAAGAATTAAAAGGTGAAAGTATATATATATATTATATAAGAACTTACACGTCCGGCGAAGGAGAAACCGTGGCGTACTCAATCCACCCCTCCGCCGCCCCTTCCCACTTCAATATCCGCCCGTCCGACGCGCCGGTGTACGGCCCCCCTCCGTCGGCGTCGAAGGCGAGGCTCTCCGGCCCAACCGCTCCGCCGTCGAGTGGGATCAGCTCGGCGTCCCCATCCCGCAGCACGCCTCCGCCGGCAGCCGGAGGCCTCCGAGAGTCCAGGCCAGGAGAGAAGAAGCCAACCGAGAGCAGAGCGGCGGCGAGGACGACGGCGGCGGCGGCGGCGGCGGCGCGGCAGAACTGGGCGAGCTTAACCTTGCCGGCTGCGCTCGTCGAGGACTTGGTCGTCTTCATCTTCGTTTTTCCTCCCTCGCCGTCGTGCGCCGGCCCCGAGCGGCTTGGCCCGAGCTTTAAGAGCTGGAACTGATGGCGGAAAATAATCCCCGATTCAACGTCGAGAGGTTTCGTCACCGGGCGTGGCGTGGAGCGCTGCAGTTTGCACACTCCTGCGCCGTGGCCATTTGTTCTCCTCGTAGATTTTGACGTCCTCAGACGAGGAAAATTTTAACTGATAAATAGGAAGGACATTATTAGTTAATGTTCTTTTCTCCGTCCCAATCCAAAATAATTAAGGCCTTCTTTCTCAAAAAAAATTGCAAAAAAAGATAACCATTATTGCTTCTCTTTTTTACTACTTGGAAGACATCAAAACCTATTGTTATTACAAATCATGCAGAAATATACTACTTTGACTCACAGCAGCCTCCTAATAATCCTTTGCACCACCAGAACAGGAAACGTATGCAAAGAAATATATGTGAACTGTGCAAAATGGATTTAAGTAATCAAGCATTATTGATGTCACATCTGCTCCAATCAGCTTGCATACACTATTCGATTCAAGACCTTCCTTAGGAGGCACTGCATCGTATTTAGCTGCAACAGCTTGAGCTGCAATTGAGTTGTATAAACCACGGATGAAACTTACAGTTTACTTATCATGTAGTGCATCACATCCAATTATTATTGAAAAAGCTCCTATATTATCATAATAGATTAAAGTTTTAAGAATGAAACCAAACAGCAGAGATATTGATTTTTTTTTTTCCTAATGCATGTGCCATAAGACATAGAGGCTTTGTTATTATTTTAGGATGGTGGGAGGTCTTCTCATATTCCTACTGTTTATGATCAGTCTCATCCTTGTCCAATGTATACATTATTAGTCTTGTGCTTGCCTGTTCCTACTATTTATCATTAGTCTCATCCTTATCCGACCTTTACTATTCATCATTAGTCTTATACTTGTCCGATATATTCATTCAGCACAACGGGTGGGATTTCATTTTCATTTCCATGCTTCAATTCAGGTAAGTTTTGATTCTTATTTTTAAGATAAAGAAAAGATTGATCAAGTGAGTTTGGTTTAGGATTAAATGAATATAAAGGTAGGTATACATGTGGACCAATTAAGGTGCCAAATCTTATAATTTTCTTCTTCAAGAAGGAAAAAAATGAATGTATTATAGTGATAGGTGATGACGAAGCAGTTGATGGATTGGATGCCATGTCTCCTACAGTCGATTTCGTTGGAAGTAAATTCCAAGACAATAAATTTGCTGTCACTATTACTTTGACAAATGAGCTTCCTTTTCTTCTGTTTTTTTTGCTTCAAACTTCAAAGTTAATATATCTCCCATCACTTGACGTTATGATTAATTCCTCACCTATATATGCTACTCTAAAGAACACCTCTCGATCAGGCTCCTCGAGCTAAGAAAAGTGCTACACTTTGCACACATCCAAACCACAAGATGATGATGCTGACTTAAGCTGGTGATATGTAGGAGACAAGGTGCTACTTTTATTAGGTAGAAAACACAAAGCCAAGCCAAGCTCACACGGAGATGGAGGAAAGTTTGCCGCCCTACTAGGGGAAGGACAAGCTTACAGTCTCACAAACAAAAGTGCAGCACACAACCATGCACAAGCAAAGCGAAAGAGCAAGCAGATCAGGCTCTCAGTTGCCCAGCAAAGCAAGGAGGAAGTGTTTGTAGTCCCCTGAAGTCTTCCTGCTCACTGCTTCCTCAAGGGGGACGTTCTTCCTCTTATGAAACTTCTCCTTGATCACCGCCAAGTCCTTCTCCGCATGCATCACGATCACCCGAGTGAGGGTGTCTTCGTCGGCGCTTGATTTGCTCAGGGCCTTATCGAGAAGCTGCAACCCCGAAAAGTAAACAGATTAGAGCACAGGAAGAGATGTCAGTTTAATCTGCACGTGCAGTTCAAGCTCAGATGGTTTTAATTGTTCACCTCCACAAAGTACAGATGGGGATCGACGATGCATTCGATCGCCATGCGCAATGCTGATGCAAATTCATTCTCAGTATCACCGGCCAAGGACTAGAAAAATTTAACTCTCATCAGCTACAAGTAGAACTTATATAGTGTTTGCAGGAAAAAAAAAATGCGGGTTTGAAACACAAAAAACCCTCTAACCTCCTCAATGGGAGTGCCGAATTCATCTCTGTAGGAATTGAAGGTGGCATTGAGCTGCGTCTTGCTTCTGGTACCCAGGATTCTGATGATCTCTTCATGGTTGAGCTCATTCTGCTTTATAAGTTCTTGAAGAAGTTTTGCCTCTGAGTTAGCCAACTTCACATCGATATCCTCTCCATCGTAGCGGTATGTGCTCGACAGTGCAACCAAAAGCTGAAAGAAGAAAAGGTAAAATGTAAAAGCCTGGCACTACATTTCAGAGATTAATTAAATTATCTTTCCGGATTTGGTTAGCTTGCCTTGCGAAGATCTCCACTGGTATGTGCAGCAACATCTTCCTCCAATGAGTGACGGTACTTAGCATGGTAAGCCCGCTTCACAACCAGAAGCTCGCTTGGAGAATTCACACAAGCAATTTCTATGATCACCTGGTAGTTGAAGCTCTTCGTGAGAGCCAAGTAAGCCATCGTTGCCTCTCGTGCGATCGGTTCAAAAATCCACCGGTAGACGGCTCTCTGACAAAGCAAACATATCAAGAAAATCGAGGGTGAGCCAAGTTTTCAGAACGTATCTAAGTAAATAGGGACACAAGAAACAAGGAGATCGACAAGTATGTATACATGCCTCAAAGTGCCCAGTAAGTTCAGATTCAAGTCTTTTGATGAGATTCTCGTTGTACTTTTCTTCGTAAGCCAACTGAATTTGCTCCCTTTGAGCAGCATCTCTATGAGCCAAGATCGAAATCAGTTCCTTCTCATTGGTTCCCCATCCTAACACACACACATGCTGCAGTTAATGTTCTGAGATCACAAACATCTTAACTTCTACTTGCTAGCAAAACATTGAAACGAAAACAAGATGATAAGACACTGATAGAACATAATTAACAGTAATCAACACCAGGTGAGGATTAGAGAGAAAAGGATTAAGTGTGCAAGGTAAGTTTGCTTATTGTCAAGATCTGATGCTACGGCGCCGATCCACCATGGAGTTGACTGAACTATTTCTCATGTTTTAGTGATCTCCACTACCTGCCTCTAAGCCTCCACAAATCCGACTACAATATGTTAGTAGTCCCTCCCAACTCTTAATCACTTCCAGTAAGGTGCATTCATAAGACGGGGACTCGGAATCTGGCTCTGACTTGGGGACTTGCAAGACTGTGCTCGGCCCCAAACAGACCCCATTGTGATCCGCACCGCCCCCAAGACTTGCAACTATGAATCGAAATGGGGAATCCAAAAGATCTCAAAAGGCAGGGATCTCCCGAGAACAACAATATTTATTTCAATAGCAAATGCTCCGGTTGTAGTTTTATGTCAAACGATAGACAGCAACAGCAGATCTAAAACCCCACAAGAAGATCAAAAGTCAAATCTTTCCTATCACAGTGAGAACGATCAAAAAAGAGTTTTGTCCTCTTTCGATTGATCCCGGTAACTGAACAAACATCAACTAAAACTGAAAACACACACCAAAAAAAAAAAAAAAAAAAAAAAAAAACAGGATCGATTCATCGAGAGAAATCACAAAATACCCTGAACGGCCTTGTGGATTTGCTCAGCGTCTTCCGCCGGAGAAGGAGCTGGTTGCGGGACGGTGATCGTCGCCATGATCGACCTCTCTCTATCTCTCTCTCTCTCTCTCTCTCTCTCCCTCTCGTCTCTTCCGATCTTAGACTGCCGCTGATGATTTGGTTTGGGGAAAACGGGGAGCGATCATTATATCCTGCTTTTGCTGACATTACACCACGCGATGTTGGACTTTACTCTGGGAAGGTGTCAGATTTTGGACGACGAATGGGGCGCCATCTGGCGTCCTTTCCGATTATTTTTTTTCCTTGCTCTATCTGCTCGGGAGATGATGACGAGAACAGCACGGAAGGGCGGCTCCAATCTCGGGAATGCGTGGAAAATGAGGGGAGTTCTCGTTCCTCGATCGGTGTGTAGAACTGCAGAGGGAGGGAGGGAGCCACGCATTGGGATTTGGCAATCGCGTTCGTCATTTTAGGATATCAATTCAAACACTAAATCCAATCTAATCTGCTTTAAATTAAAGCGGGCCGGCCCGTCTCAAATTTTGCTGGGGTTATCAAGTTTGATCATAGATAGAAAATTAACGCATCAGTTAATCACATAAATATTTTTTCATATAGATGTGATGATAAAAACAATTTTAATCATGATAAAAAAAATTTATGGAGTTAATAAAATTAACAGTAAAACTGTTACATTGATCTGGGGAAAGAAAAAATAAATAAATGTGCCGAGGATAAATAAAATATGGGTTAATTTTTATACGTCCACATCCGCGGAAGTAATTGATTTGAAACACAAGCGCCGAGTTGTCGACTTGTTGATGTGGACGCGAGCGATTTGATGGATCTTGTCTTTAGGTTAATTTCCTCAAGATGGACTAATTCTGGTAGATATCTACAATGTTGTTATTGCACAAGATAGATGTCGAACGAGCACGGATAACTTGAATTTATTAAAACATTGTATCGGCTCATCCGTAAGATTGAGAGAGATTCTGAGTTCTGAACTGTTTTTTCTCTCAAATTTGTATCCGCAGACATGGTAAAGCATTGAGGAAGAGTTCGAGTTTGTAAAGATTGATAAAGAAACAAGAAATGTCATGCTTATAGTTTCAGAACACAATCTGAAACTGAGATGCTTCAGATTGCAGCCAACTCTCAAACTGAAAACACATGAAAACTTTAGCTTCAGCAACCAAGAGCTCGTACATATTTCTCAGAATATTTTGGAATCATTGTTTTATTGAAGAAACCCAGGAAAAAAATATGATTGAGATTACAAAAAAAAGGAAAAAAAATGGAACAAATAAATGGAAGATTACCACAAAAAGGATGGGGACTGGAAAGGGAATCATCAAGCAAGCAAGTGCCTGATATCCCCCATCCTGATGGCGAACGCAATCTCGTCGGCCAACGCCAAACACCAGGACGACCATTCTCCGAGGGCAGTGCAGACTGTGCACACTATGAACACCGCCACTTCCAATTTCATCACCATGGCCGATCGAAGTCTGCTGAAATGAAACCTCTCCTTTGTCAGTGAACCGGTCTTCTTCAAGACCACCCAGATCCTTCTCAGCACGGCAGCAACAGAGATGACAAGGTTGAGATGCCACAGAGAAGGAAGCATGCGTTCGTCCTTATCTTCTCTCTTCTTTGATCTCAATTGATGGAGAAGCAGCAACTTGATGATTTCATGATCACTGCAGAACACCAGAAACTTAAGTCCCGCGAATAGTGACAAGCCAACCCACTAGCGTGTATTGTGAAGAAAAGGTTAGTTACGTATATAGATTAAAAAAATCATTTCCTGTCATCTAAGTTATGTCCAAATGAGAGTAGCCATCAAACCAATCATATGTAAAAAAAGAAGTCGATAGATTGAGAGACATTCACCTAACTTTAAGTTATAATATAGAATGGGAGAGCAGTGCGTTACTCTTTCCTCAAAGGAACAAAAGACATCCCCCCTGCTCACTCCTCAATTCTATGGAGCTAATTTTACCGAATAAAACATTTTTAATACACATTGGCTAATAAAAAAAGTTCGCACAGTTGACCACGAAATCACTCATTATAATTGGAAGAAATATCTATGCGATGAAGGTTTATGTTCAATCTAACCAAGGTAACATGGTGTTTGTCCAGATCGAATGAATAATTAGGTTTGCCGGTGGGTAGGGAATGCAAAAACAGGTGATGTTACTATCAACATATGAAAGAAAAAGAATTAATTTCTAACTATAGACAAGTTGATTGAGCTTATACTCATATGCATTATTAGGGCATAATAATAATCATTTAATTAGCCAATGATTACTTTCGTATTCATCGCATTCAAGGGGTGGAGTAGGGAAATCCTACTGTAATTAAAGAAGGGAAGTATTTAGTGTTTTGCACTGTAACATCAAAAGAACCGAACATCCATTCCTCTGTTGAATATTCATTCCTACAGTTAGCTGTGTGTTTGTGGTGAATGAGTAGAACTTCGTGTCATAATTGCTTCCTCTTGTGTTATTGGGGGAATGGCCTACCAACATGTCAGAAGTATTCCATAAGAGTGGCTACAATCCAAGAGTCGCTGGGTACCACATGCCTAAAAACAGGTTAGTGCGACATTAACATAGATAATTTGGCAATTGGACACTGATTGACATAACGTTTCGTGATTAAGACACAGAGGAATCTCCATGTCTTTAGAAATAAGTACTACTATAAGGCCTGCCGTCAATGAACAGCAATGCTCTCGTAGAAAACACTTTTGGGCACGCAATGATGAGGCTTGATATACCATGTCCTCAACCAACACCAAGAATGAAAATTACTCGTATGCATTGTTCAGTCATGATTTAATGTTTAATCCAAAAAAGACCAACGGCGTCATCAAGAACTGGTTAGCAGAAATATCAGCTGAGGAAAAAGAACCACCATTTCCAACCAAAAGAGAGAAGTGAATGTTAAAGAATTAAGCAATTATGTTGCAGATCTAAACAATTATCAAAATAAATACCTGCAGCCCCGAGTCAAAGGTTACTTGAGCATAGTGCACGTAGAAGTGGTGTGTCTTTATCTTGGATGGTAAATGCGTTTGGAATATCTTGAGTGTGAAGCTCCTGCCCATACTACAAGAAGTTCAGCTTCAGATAACATGATCTAGGGCGATAATAGGAAACGAGCAATGAGCTGTGCCCAATCTTTCACATAAACTCACGAAACAAGATCTAGGAAGGCAAGAAGTTTTTTTATTACAAGAAATGGACCGGAAGTTCATATTTATCTCCAGGCAAATACGTAGAGACACCAGCCATTTGATTATAAAAAAAGACTTCCCAAGTTGGGACACCATTTCGTAGTACAACATGTCGTTTCTGTTTTGAATATTAATATGTGGGCCATGATGATGGCACTACCGCATGCAAAAGACAAATAAAATTAATCATAAACGTTGGCAAGAAAATGTTAGTGTTTGAAAAGTCTGGCAATCACGTGTAAAAAAATGCATGCGAGCATTGTAAACTGCAATAAAAGCAACGTAATACTAGTAACAGACATTACTATGAACATTTTGTTAATGAATTTCACTAAAATATTGATATCCTCAGCTGAGTTATGCAGATAAGGAGCTACAAACCTTTATAAAATAATGTGGATGATAACACCTTCACCATCTATCAAATTAAATTGGGCACAAAAACCAGTAGGATGCAAAAACAAAGAATTACAGTGTTCCTACTTTAGGCTTTTTATTTCTGAGCATCAAAAGTAAAGAAACATCATTGAAAATGGCAGAGAGAATATTTCAAATCTCAGAAGCAAAATAATCTCTATTCTCAAGGATATATCTTAAAGGCAAATCCAACTTCAAAAACTCAGAAGCCAAATAAACCATATTTAGACAGCACTCCGAGAACTGAACGAGGCCACTGTTCATTGTGACAATTGATAAACTACAAGAATATAATATTTGTTATCTTAAACTTCAGAACCTAGGGACCGTAGGTAAAACAATGTAGACGAGAATTAGAAAATGAATGCTTTAAAAAACAACCCGGCTGTTTGATTCGCCTAAACTACACCAAGAGATTCATCATCGAAATAGTTCACAAGTATAAAGTTGTTTATGATACTTCAACAATAAAAGACGCCAATCCTTGATATACTAAGAAGAAGGAAAAAAACAATGCTGAAGCGAGTCCATGATAGATCAAAACCAAGTCATATATAAGAGATCTCAAAATGCTGAGAGCCTCAAAGCAATAGTTATTTATTTTCTTCTATTCTTCTCTTCAGCTGTCTAAGAATCTTCATGATGGATTTAACTGTCAAATCAAAAATGGAGTACAACAAATAAACAGAAGCCTTCAACTACCATCCGTCATATAGCACCCACCTACTAAGTGTCCGCTATCTACCCACTGTTTTTACTTGCACGGTCTCTAGACGGTCATTTGGTCTATGTAAAATCCATATGGAAACTGTAGCTCGCTGTGTCTCCCTCTCTGAAACTATTACATCCAAACATGTTTCTAGGTCACTATGGTAGTCGTCAGTGCTTCATCCGCCAATATGTTTTCATGTCGATTCAGCTTTCATAATGGTCCATCTCTTGCTGAACAAGCAAGCACAGAAATCTGATTCACCAAGCGAAATCATATTTATATTGGCAATACAACTGAATAAACACAGCAGCAGGCGACTGGTGTCCTTTTGTTCTACAGCTCCCAAACCATCTACAACTGTGCTTTCTTTATGTTCTGAGGATGAAGACATCCTACAGCAGACCAAGTCATGAACATCACAAACAGAGATATTACTATAGCAATGAACATAAACAAAAAGATTAAACCGAAAATAACAGCATACAGAGATCATCTTGCTTCAGGAGAGTAAGATCTCTAGTTAGATTTCATTAATATCGTTGACTTCTAAAATTTCTGCCTTAATGACATAAAAGGTCTCCCATCCCTCAGACCCGTGTATTCAAGATTTCTGCGCAATAGTATGTGCAGTACACCTGATCAGTCTGAAACTTATCTGCTTTGATGATCTATTGAAGTAAATATTAGAGCAAAGGGAAAAAAGAGAATACCCTTGTAGAACACCCATAATCCACTCAATGGTAATTAAGTCACTCTGTCACCAGCCAACATTGTCAGCCACAAACTCTGCAATGCTGAAGAGATCAGCTCCAGTTCCTCAGTATGTGCATCACCAGATGTAAAATAATGAACAAGTCCTTTTACTTCAATCCAACTACTTCCCACGATTTTCTGAATCCCAGTTGTGGATATTTTATCCCTAACCTCAAATGCAGCATTCCACTCTTTCTTTGAAGCATGTAAGTTGGCAAGAAGCACATAGTTGGATGAGTTCATGGGTTCAGACACATAAAGATTTTTTGCAATGCGCTTTGCGAGGGTTAAGTTCCCCAACCTTCTGCATGCTCCAAGCAATGAACCCCAGAGGACAACGTCAGGCTCAGTAGGCAATGCTAGAATAAAAGCCTCCGCTTCTTCAAGAAATCCTGAACGAGCAAATAGATCAACCATACACGCATAATGTTCAGGTTGGGGTTCACATGAGTATACATTAATCATGTCATTGAATATGCTGCAACCCCTGTGAACAAGCCCAGCGTGGGAGCATGCAGTCAACACACCAACAAAAGAAACATGATTTGGCATTACTGGTTTTTCATGTAATTGAACCATCTCATCAAAAAGTTGTATGGATGTGATTGCTCCTCCATTCTGAGCAAATCCGCATATCACCCCGTTCCAGGAAACAATGTCCCTCTCAGGCAAGTTTTCAAAGAGTCTTAGTGCTTCAGTTACCTCGCCACATTTGGAATACATATTCACAATTGAGCTCCCGACGACAACATCAACTTCCAATCCTTTCTTAAAAGCCAGAGCATGATATTGCTTTCCATTATCACATGCACAAACATCCGCACAGCAACCAAACAAACTGCCAAAAGTAAAAGAATTTGGCTCCACTTCTTCCATCCGCATCAAATTGAAAGCTCGAAAAGCATTGTCAATCTGGCCATTCATCGCGAGACCAGAAATCATGATGGTCCAAGAAACTGCATCCCGATCTTTCATTTCTTCAAACAATTTAACTGAAGAGTCCAGATGACATTTTGAGTACAAATTCAATAAAGCATTGCAACAGAAGTGATCGGCAGTAAAACCACCTTTCACGATCAATGAATGCACCTGCATGCCTTTGAAAATCCACAGGCAACTAGCCAGTTCGTTCAGAACAGTTGCTAACGTGAACTCATCAACTCGAATCCCGTCCCTCACCATCTCCACGAATATCTTGAGACATAACTCGTCCATCCCAAATCTATAGCAGCAATCTATGAGCACATTCCACGACGCCAAATCCCGCTCACCCATTGCATCAAACACCTTTCTCGCGGGGCATATCTCACCCGAATCAGCGTACATCTTAATCAGATTGGTGCCAAGAAAAGGGTCCGTGGCCAACGAGGAGGACTTTTCCATCAGCGCATGGAGCTGCCGACCCGTGGGCAAATCGCAGCAAGCGAGGATCGTCGAGTAGGTGAAATCGTCAGGCCGGACAGGACTGCGGGTCATGTCAACGAAACGCGCTACGGCTTCACGGGAGCGGTGATCCCGGACGAGGCCACAAATGACGACGTTCCAGGAGTGGGCGTCGGGGCTCGGCATTGCGTCGAACAGCTCGAGGGCATCGTCGATGCGGTGGGAGCGGACGTAGCCGGAGAGGAGGGTGTTGAAGGAGACGACATTAGGAAGGGGGAGCTGGAGGAGCAGGGAGCGGGCGTCGGGCAGGGCGCCGCTTCGGACGTAGGCGCGGAGGAGGAGGTTGCAGCGGTAGACATGGGCTTGCAGGCCTGATTTGAGGACGGCGGCATGGAGCTTTTGAGCTTCCTTTAGCACCGTCTTGTACATAAAACGAAACGAGTAGGAGAAAAAAAAACTCAGGTCTACACACGCACAACCTATAAAACGTGGCTTTATTATATCAAGCTGAATCCAAAATGGAACAAGCAAAAAGGTACGAAATAACTTGAGACTACCTCGGCCCAATTCCACCAGGCAACAGCCGATGCGCCTTGTGCTGGTGCCGCTTGTTTGCTCGTCACAACCTGAGCTTGAGTTTGGGCTGTGCTCGGCTCAAGCAGGCCATCATCAACAAACGCAGTTTCACAAACTACAGAGACCATGAGGCTTACTCTACCCCTCATTTGCACACAACATTCATCAGTCTTGACAGAAAACAATCTACCACTCTCGTCTGCATCCTTATTGATAGTTTTTGAATGATATTGAGATGCATGCAAATTGCAAGGCAAGCATTGAATGTGTACGCACACGCTTCACAGTTGTCATATTACCGTCCATAGATATATATACAGTGTTTTGTCCTCCCCTCAGTCCTCGAATGGTTTCAGTGAATTGATAGCAGAAGTGAACCCTCCATCCACGACCAGGTTGAGCCCGCTGACATATCTCGCCTCGTCGCTGGCGAGGTAGAGCACGGCCTCCGCCACGTCGTTCGGCATAAGGTCGACCCCTTTCAAGTTGGCGTTGCTGCTGACGAAGGTCAGGAACGCCTGCAACGCATCCTCCTCCTTCTCGGACTCCGGCAAATGGGGCATCGAGAGCCTCGTCGGGGTTGCATACGGAGACACGCAGTTCACTCGTATCCCGTGCCTTCCCAACTCCAAAGCCACGCTCTTGGTGAGTCCTACCACTGCGTGTTTGCTTCCTGTGTACCCATGAGGACCGAGTCCTCCGACCACCGAGGCCACGCTGGCCAGCGAGACGATGGAGCCCCTCCGGTTCGGGATCATGACTCTGGCCGCGTGCTTCATGCCGAGGAAGACGCCGACCACGTTGACGTCGAACACCTTCTTGAACTCGTCGAGATCGACGTCTCGGATGTCGAGCACCTTCTCGCCCGTCATTCCTGCGTTGTTGACCATGATGTCGATTGTCCCGAACTCCTCGGCGGCGAAGTCAACCGCTCGGCGTACGTCGTCTTCTTTGGTGACGTCGCAGTGGAAGAAGGAGGCGTGTGGATTGCCGCCGAGGGATTGGCTTAGCTGCTGGCCGAGGTCATCCTGCACGTCGACTATGCAGACCTTCGCGCCGTGCTTTCTAAAGAGCCTGACGATGCTTTCGCCTATCCCGGATGCTCCGCCAGTCACCAGAGCTACCTTTCCCTTCAACCTTTAATTTGGAAAAGATCAAGAATAATTGGATGCTGTTTGATAAGCATGATAAGAGATGCAAAGAAGTTTAATAAGTAGCGAGCTCAATCAAAAGCTACAAGTAATCTATTTTACTCTATGAATTTGCACGTCATAGACGATGCATGCAACTGCATTTCATGATGATCACATATCAATCACAGGAATGAAGTGAAAATTAAGTGAGCGATCAGCAATTTCACCTGACGGAATAATCTATTTTACTCCTATTGTTTAGTGGAGCTTTCAGACATCATAGTTGGTCAATCATGTATGATTGACAAACGATCACATGAATGAGATGAAGATCGTCAGGTCATATAACGGAATAATATACTTTGCTCTCAAAGGTAAATTAAAAGTTTTCAGACTACATAGATGATGCTATTCACAAAACAATCACAGAAATGAAGTGAAATCATATGCTTAGAAGCTCACCAGCATTCCTGAATGCAATAAATGCATTAAAACTTATTTTGTTTTGGAAATTAACAATAACTGAGAAAAGGACGACAGAAGTTCCTGATCTATTTTTTATCTGGATTTCGTTGGTTCTTAATGTTGGGATCATTACAAGAAAGGAACCAGTACATAGGTTTCGAGTAGATTTATCTGTAAAGGTAAATTAGTGGAATCAGGAAGTGAACGAAATTACGGAGAACAGACTCCTGCGACTACACAAATACTACACTGCTTAAAACTACCAGCAATAGCGCATGATGATGGAAGTTATAGGAGGGATTAACTTAGTTTAACCTTTACAGTCATGTTCGGTAGAATGACACAATACAAGTGATACAGTCATGTTACCACTACCGGCAATATTTGGCCTGTTGGTGCAGTTATAAAATCCTTAAAACAAAACTCATTATCTAAACCATGATATGCCTTCAAAAAGTCAATATCCAGAAATGGGAACAATACAAATGGTAGTGCCAAGGTTCCAATTTGAAACAACCAGCCATTCTTTAAAGGCATGGACCGGAAGCAAGAAACGCGAAAACCTGATGAACATTCACTACTTCCTGACCTCTCGTACTATGCCTTCAAACCTATGTGCGTGTATATGCAATTGGGGTAAACTATGCCTTCAGACCTCTCGTACTTGTGATTTCAACTTATAGTACTTCATTTCTATTTTAGATTTTTCGGAACATAAGTAAAAAAAATAACACTAAATGAAACATTGAAAGTAGACGAGACATTTGGAAGAGAAATGGGAGAGAAGAGAGGTAAATGAAGAAAAGTAAGTTCCTCCCCTTTGGGGAAAATATCTAGTTGGAAAATCTTCTCATAGTTAAGCCCCGTTTGCTCTTCCAGAGATAAGTAAGTTGCCACTTCGTCGGTTAATTCTCATTTCTACATTGTTCTTGTGTAGCAAATTAAAAGATCCTATCAGATATAACATAATATGCCGGGTCAAGATTGTTTCCTAACTTGAATAAAAAACTTGTCGAGATTGCGGAAGAACATAGTAAATCTTCTTTCATGAGAAAAAAAAAACATAGTGAATCTTCTTCATCATTGTCTGAACTAAGTCAAAGGAGTCAAAAATGACTGCTACATCTCTATTTGATTACCTTATTTCTAGCCCTCTTGCCCTCTCTCCATTGAATCATTATCAAAACAAATAAGAGAGACTAGGAGGCGCATCAGACTACGAACAGATGTAAGATCCAAATCTACCCTTCTTTTTAGGCTTAAGTTTCGAGAGGAACAACAAAGCCTCGACACAGAGAAATCGACGCCTCCAGATCCCCGAGCTCAGATCAGATGACGCGAAAGGGGAAGGAAATCAGTAAACAAAAGGTTCATTTTGGAGAGGATCGGTGACCAAAAAAAAAAACAAAGAGCAGCATACCTCTGGACGGCGTCGGCGCCAGAGGCATCGAAGGAGGAGGAGGAGGAGGAGCAAGTGGAGTTGGCCGCCATGGACGGATTCTACAGCGCGCTCCACAGAGCAGATCCGAGAGAAGCAGAGGAACGCAGTAGAAGGTGGCGACAGGCCGAGGACTGACGGTGCGTCTTTTTCTGCTTTATCGTTTTCTATTTCATGGACGGAATCTGCTGCTTTTAGTTTACAGACAACTGGAGATTAGTTTAAAATTTCAGTCTTAAATATAATCTTAAGATTATAATTTGTGCATTAAATATAAGCTCGTCTATTTAGAAAATTTAAAATTTTATACAATAGTTTATAAATTTAAAAATATTTATTACTTATAATTTATTTTATATATTAAAATGTGATATCTAATTTAATATTTTTGTGTACGTTAGCTCACGCTTACTTAATATTGTATTTTTTTAAAATGTTGAATTATATATTTAGTTTTTACTATTTAAATATATGCGTCAAAAATATATAATAATTCATGTAAAAGTTTTTTTAAAAAAATGATATATAGTATATATCATTAAATATAATATATAATATAGTGTTATATTAAACATGGTAGATTATTTATAAGTAAAGTCACAGAGCAGGCGAAAATTAAGAAAAGGTAGTTTAATTATATATATTAAGAATTCAGAGATGAGTTGACAGCGTTGAGTTCTTATTTAGTTCCTCCGCCGCAGCAGCATCAGGTGCCTTCTCTTCCTCACGCCCACGGAAGCGAACCTGCAACCACGCTCGCGGAGATTTAAATCTCATTCATCGTCGCATAGCGCGAGCTTTTAAGTTTGCCTCCTTGCCTCGACTCACTTACCTCCGCACTTGATTCCACGAGGGACGCTCTTCCCGCAGCACTTGGCGACGTAGAGCGCCTTCTCCATGCTGATCCCCTTCAGCAACTCCGGCGGGACGCTCCGGCAGAGGCAGACGACGTCGGCGTCCTTCAGCGCGTCGCAGCAGCTCCTCGAGGGCTCCCTCTTCGGCCCCGCGATCGCGGTGTATTCGCGGCACTGCACCACCAGGTTCACCACGTCCGCGCCGCAGATCGACGACGCTGAGTCAGCCGGCGCGGGGCGGGGAACGCCGCCGGCGAGCACGGTCGCCGCCGCGGTCAGGGCCACGAGGAAGACGGCGAAGGGAAGCGGCCTGCTGAACTCTGACGCCATCCCACTCGCTGTATCTCCTACCTATCTGGAAATGGGAAGAGGACGGGGGTACTGCCTGTATTTATAGCGCTGGAATTGTTCTAGGGTTCTCATCGGTAACGTAAGAGGAAGAAGAAGATGATGAAGAAGTTTACAGTCTTTTCGCATGATAAGCACGGCAAGGAGTTGGTGAAATGATTTGTTAACGGAAGAGCACTTTAAACAGTAACGTCTTGTTTTTATCAGGATGTACCCAGGAGAATTTATGTATATTAATCATCGATACATGTCTTGCATCTTATTTGTTCAGAAAAAATAAAACAACCAACCTTTTTTGAATGAAAGGGAAATTAAACAACTAGTTACATAAACGACGACATACGCCATCGATGCATTCAGGGCCGCATGCAAAATCTTATTACACTCCAAGTCAGTGCTGCAGCTGACTGCTTCGATTACATCGGCTGCCATCGCCGTAAGATTAACGATAACGATGACGATGAAGATTAGTAATCAGCTAAGAGATCAATATTTTATATCTGAATGGAGTCTGATGTATTTTATATGTATACGCATCCGACCAAGTGGCTGATGAGGCCATGACGAGGAGAGTCAGCAGAAAACAAGCTACGAAAATGGTTTTGCCGATCGACATAGTTTAAACTTTCTTATAGAACCTAACCACTCAAACAGATAGACGTACACTTTACCATGGAGCTAAAAGAAAATAACAAATAGGAGACATTTCATTAAGAATCTTTCACAGGCACGATGTTTATTAAAATCTCAGCAATACAGTTGGAAGTCGAAGAGGATAGCATAACGGTCAACGGTTTTGAGGCATCAACAGCTGCATCGACAGTTTCCGTGGAAACATTCAACACCACACACCCCATTGACACACCTACGGCATACGGGCGAACCATCGCAGGAGAAGTTATTCTTGAAGCAATCGACGGCGTCACCGCATCCGACGCCTTCCACTCTACCAAATGCCGCCATCGCTGCGTCGCGTAGACATTCCAAGTACAAATAAGACGATATTAACTCAAACAATGATTAAGCTACGTGCCATATATATATATACACATATACCTGCGAGGAGAGCCAACAAGAAGCACGCTACCAAGGCACTCTTGCTGATCGCCATCGCGAGAGATCACTTCAACTTGGAGATTTATTCTCTCTCGACGATGAAGGGGATGAAGGTGATATATATAGATACAGGCGGAGGAATGTATTAATGATTTACCTATAAGAATTAGTCGAGCGTGTTTGGCATATGAATCATATGTTTATATATACGGGGAGGTTTCCTATAAAAAGTAATATTTGAGAATGAGTACGTTTGGCACGTACATCGTACATTTATACATACGGCGAGGTTTCATTGGATTGACGTGTCGAGATTAATAAATCTATCGCCGGTACAAGATCAGCAGTCGCATGCACAGATCCGGTTCCTGCACGAAACAGCGCACGGCCCATCGACACATCTAAGACAAGCGTCGCACGGAGGAGTACTGAGGCAGTCCTCGATGTCACCGCAATCGATCGCTTCCGCTTTATAATAATCATCTTCTATATGCACTAAAAATATCCAGATACAGATAAATAACAGCAGCAATAGCAGTCAGTATTCAAGTAATCAGAGATTTAAGAATATGTATATATATTTTTTATAAACACCTGCGAGGAGAGGCAGCAATAAACACGCTACGAAGGCGGTTTTGTCGATCGCCATGGCAGGAGATTAACTTTAAACTCGAAGATGATTTTTAGCTCTTCACGATGGAGATGAGGCAGAGAGAGGAATTTATGAATTCATTTGCTGTATATATATATATATAATGGATTTGAAATTTCATCAATTAATTCTAATCGATTATGAGCATGCTCGGCACCTGCATGCAGCAGATTTGTTATGTACGTAAAATGAATTAAAGAGCAGTTTTAATTATTTAATTAAGGCCAACATATTTGGTATGTATATAATATCGAAATATACCTTGAATGATATTTTACAGAGGAAGGAATTGCGCAGCTCATCTTCCTATTTATAGATGATTCTAATTAATTGTGTCTAAATTTTAAATTTTTATCTTTTTGAGTTTAAGGTTTTTCTTTAAAAAGCAAATAATGAGCAGATGTTACCACTAAATACATCCCTTAATGATTATTTGGTGCTGCCATCTATATATAGAAATAACTCTCCCTTTTTAAATTTATTAATCGCCTTTTAAAAAAATTTACTGCTCACATTTTTAAAACCTAGATATTTTCTATTAGTGGATATTTTGTTAACCTTTGAAAAAAAGGAAAAGAAATATTAATGCCATCAGTATTCATTCATGCGTATATATGCTTTTAATACTAACATGCTTATCTTCTTTGATTGTCCTTAGTACATTTAATCATGAGTTTTTATGCTCTCTTTTTTTGTTGGAAATTGTATTTACAATTTAATGGAAACAGAATATTTTCTTGGTAAAATATCTGGGAAACAATCATATCGGTAACATCTAGTCACAAATAACACCACCACAAACATAATCGAACAAGTTGGTGTTGTTACCTGCAAATGCGCACAGATCGAAGTACGGAAACAAGTTACAATGGCACTCCACTCTCTTCTTCCTTCTTTTTTTCCTTTACAGCAAGGTGTTATTTTCGTTTGAACATCAAACGACGTTGATCATCCTTCGACCAGTTATCACTACTATTTCCTACCGATCATCCTTCGATTAGCTGTCGCTGCTATTTTCCAATCGATCAGTTCGGTTCCCTCCAACCGAGGCCTGGCCTCTGTATCTCTCCCTGTGGTTCTTCGAAATCACGAGCATTGCGGAGAGAAGCCTCAAAATCGGTGGAATCAATCGCAACTGGCAGAAAGCTGCTTATATCGTCCCGAGCTCCAAGGCCTCCTGCTCGTATAACATCATCCGCTGAGATAGCTACATCTGTATACGCCACACCTGTATCACCCTTGTCTCTTGTTCCAACATTTGGCTGCATCACCCCAGTGCTGTTCTTCGTGTTAGGAGCATGAGTCTCCTTCGATGTTTCTTGCTGGTCCTTTGGAGCTTTAGTCTCCACTTCATGTCTGTTCTTGTTGTTCGTGCTACCATCTGAGGTAAACAATATCCAAGTTAAAGCTCATCACAGTGGCTTCAATGGCCAAAGCTAGTCAGCACAACCATTTATGTATAATAGAAATCATGAAAGAGATACTTTGCAAATAATATGTCCAATTCCTGAATGTATCAATACCAAACACAAACCATCTCGATATTAATTAGCCTAAATTTTGATTGTCGTGACAATGGATCAGCTATAGCTTGTTGGTAGGCATTGCACCTTTTGCACGCAGTGCTCCTTTTGAGTCAGTCCTCGAGCATCTCAAGAGTCATGATACAAACTGGCATCTAGTAGTTCGAGTGATCTGACTAACAGATTTTTCGATACCAGTTACGGTCAATTCATTGGCACTCACAGCTAAGATTACAAAATATTACTTTTTTACTTGTGTGTTGTGCAAGAAGAAATTTTTTATTTGTACAGGTGGCCGTATATCTCTCAAACATGCTGAAATTGTGCCATTTTTCTCCTACCCTTCACTGGTTAGGTCGTACATTAATTGTTCTACTTCGTCTCAGTACCTGCCGATCATGAATGTCCATCAAACCTAACACCTGAGAACTATACTCCAGTCCTGTTCATAATGAGATCTACGGTTGTCTTTATACACGCACCATATTTAGATCTATATACTTAAAAATCCTTACAAAGCACGAAGATCACCATATTTGACAGTCATAGAAATATAATTAATTAAACCGGTTATAGGTTTCCACAATGGCATGGAGGGAGAGCATAAATTTATAAACAAAGTAGCCATGTAATATCAAGATAATCAAGCAGAAGGGCCTGGATGAGACAGACATCACAAAAGTTAGCGGCAACTGTGAATGATGAAGTACCTCCAGAGCTTTTTGAAGTACAATGGTCCATGAATCAATCAGCTATAGCTTTGCTGAAGTTTCTTACAAGATCGTCTCAATTTTGACCTCCTGATAAGATAAGCAAAGAAAAAAAATATGAACTCCTATGTAGAGTAAACAATCATCATTCCAAAGCAAGCTAAGAAAAAAAAGTCTAATTCCATGTTCCAACACATGCATGTGAATTTATTCACCTAAAAATCGGGAATAAAACATGACTAGGAAGAGTTTCTGGACAACTAGTGGTTTGATTCCAATAGAACAACATCCCGGCACAATCAGACCACTGTGTTCCCAACTCAAAACTTTGGAAACCAAAATTGCCCATCATCCATGACAAGATCACAACCTTTTACACAACTAAAAAAAATAGGCGACAGCTACGATGATCAATCTGCTCCAGAAGATTTAGAGAAAAGAGCAGCACTTGAAATCACACACAAAATCACCTTAGATGCCCGTCGAGCAAATTAAAAGTCCATTATTGCCGTCAATATAAATGGGGAAAACAAGCAAGGACGAAGTAAGAACTGCTCTCACCCACCCTCAGTCGTCTCCGCTGCCGCTGCGGTGGGCGCTCGCGCCGATAGGACTCGGAGAATGCCGATCGCCGTGCCTCGCGTCTCTCCGAAGCAAACCCTTCGAGTTTGGGGATTTGATCGTACTCCTACGCGTGTGCGGACACGTGTGGGGAAGGAACCTCCGAGCAGAGTAAATAACGGGTGTTATAAAAAGGCATATCGGCCATTCGCAATAATTTATATTTTGCTACGTGGTTGCCGTTGCGCCAGCATTTAAGCTTATTTCGGTTTGACCCCTGTTGTTTTAAGTTTTAATTAATTTAACTTCTTTAACTTAATTTGGCTCTATTTACTTTTTTTAATACAATTTTTTAAGGGGCACATAGTATATTTCTATGTGAATATTATCACTATTAATTTTTTTTTTATTATTTATTAATTCTTATTGAATATGTATGTATACGAAAAATGATAAATGTTGATTATGTTAAAGTAAATTGGACTTGATATTGTAGAAATTTTAGAAAATAAATTGGGATATTATAAGAGCCTAATGGATAAAAACACACAAAAAGATAGGGGGTAAACGAAAATTAACCCATAACGGTGAAAAAACCGTTATAATCTTTTCTTTGGTTATACCAGTGGCGTTGCGGACGGCTTCAGACGGAGATATTTTCCCCAAACATTCCTTTGCCTCCGGCGAGGCGGCGATTTCTTCTGTTGAAGTCTCCGGCCTTTCTTCCTCGATCGTGCGACGAGTACAGCAGGAATCTCGATGGCTTTCACAATGAGCTGCTGCCGCCTCCCGGCTCCGACCAAAACCACATCCTTGGACAAGAATCCTGGCGTTCCTGGCAAGCTTCTCTCTGTGCGTGCGTGCGTGTTTTTGTGCGTGCCCGCGGCTGACTGATCCGATTTCGACTTTTTACCAGGAAAAAGGGCGCAGGAATTGTGCGTTAAGTTGCCGAAGTTGTCTCATTCGATTTGGGCGGCAGCTGTAGCTGGTAATTGGTTCCTCTTTTGCTTTATAGCTTTAGTTGAAGAGGTGGAGTTTAGTGCTGTTTGATGAAAGGTCGTTATGGATGCAGTGGGAAGTTTGGTCGCTGTGGATGCAGCTGGTGCTATTCCTTTGGAAAATGCCTTGGTAAAAGAACTTGGTACTCTTTTTTTTCTGTCATTTGTGATATAGATAATTTTTTATTTCTCATATGCGTCGGATGACTCCATTTTTCTTTCATTGTTATCTAACTTAGTTTAGCTTTATTCAATTGTTGAATTGCAATCGTGATGCCTGAAGGGACAATCTTGGCCCTCGTAGCTAAAGACGACCTCGCTGTGACAGCAATCTGAGATCCTTAAGGATCGTTGCCTGCTTACGGTTAAATGGGTTATCAGTGCTTTCTCAATTAGTTTTCAGATGTTAGTCGATTGTCATGCAGGATTCTATAGTTCCTCTTAGCATCATGCTTCACCTTTAATGTGCTAATATTACTGCCAATCACTAAACTTATTCTTGACATACTACTTTTGCATCGTTTGAATCTTTAGACGAGAGCTCCTGACACTTTTTTTTGGTCACGGAACTGATGAGTAGGACATCCATTTCTTTAGGCTCAGCTGAACTTTTGCTATGTCACATCCAGAGCACCCAACTTCCAAACACATCAGCCTCACTTTGGACTATGGGTTTTTCTTTTCCTGTATCAGGACATGGCATTTCCCACATTTCTGGCTGACGCAAATCTTGAGGATTGGTTTGGTGGCCTGTTGTATTCAGCTGGTCAACAGGCTAATGAGGCTGTTCAGAATCAGTTGACTTCCCTCAGTTTTACAAGGTTGTTATTTAAATGAATGACAATTTTTGTATAATTCTTATGATATACATTATTTTATCTCTTTGTCTGCAGTGTTGCAGTCATTTTTGGTGCAGGTCTTGTGACCAGTCTGTCGCCTTGTACACTCAGTGTTCTGCCATTGACTCTAGGATACATTGGTAAGCCCTTCGACATTATGAACGTCAGCACTGTGTGAATAATGTAGGCAATAGTTTTATTCCCACTGCATAGCCTCGTGGTGAGGGAGAGAGTCATTTATTTCTTGTATTTTTTCACATTTATCCCACTAGAGGGCTTGGGAAGAGAGGTTTTGTCAGGTCACATTGTTGCAAATGCATGCAGATCTGGCTGGGTCAGGTTTTGATGTGCAGATGGTAGCCGGTTATCCCTGCCTTTTCTTTTATCATTTTCTTCAGTTTTCCATTGACTGCTTCCTCCAGCTAATAGCCGAGCATATATTCTTTGCAGACTGTAAGCCTGTTTGATTCACTGATTCACTTCTCATCCAGAAATCTTCCTTTCAGAAGAGCTTTTCATCTCAATTATCACATGCTTTCTTCCTCTTCATTTTTTCACCATGTGCGATGAAGTGCAGTTGCTTCTTGATGCTTGTGGTCAGAGGTAAAATGATAACTAAACATGTCCTTAGGTATAGATCCCTGCAACCTATGGATGTTGAATTGTGCCTCCTGGTTCCATTAGCAACCTTCTCTTTCTTTGTTATTTTTTATTTACTTCATGATGCTTCTTCCAATCATTCATTCCAACAACAAATCATGAATGTTTTATTGGTTATGCATCTCTGCTTTTGCTAACTTTCAGGTGCTTTTGGCTCTGGAAAAAGTCGAGCTGAGGTGAGAATCGAGAATTATTTAATGCTATTTCACCAATGTCATTTAAATATTTGAGTTTCTTTCTTCATTCAGAAGGATGAAAAAGACAGACTTACAGTATGGAAAAGGACCAAGATTTGTTAATATCCTGGTTAAATCAGGATGTATTGCAGAATCAATATGGCTCATATGTTTTCATAGGTTGACTGTTTTTAGTAAATTACAAATGAAACCCAAAATTGCGTTAATTTTCATTTTGAATTCTTGCAATTGAATTCAGTAGTCCAGGTCCAATTTCTTAGGAATTCTTGGTATAAGTATTATCTGCATCTTACCAAGAATGCCAATATCCATCCTGTATAGGAAATTGAAAAGTAACTCGTATTTTCCCATCCAATCATAAAGGTTGTGCATATTCTGCTCCATTAGGTGCATTTCTTCCTTCTCTTCTTAGGTTAGCTGGAATTTGGTTTATTGCTGGGTACTGCCTGACTTTCCTTTTCTTTTTCTTAGGTTATTTGGAATTCAGTTTCTTTTTCATTGGGATTGGCTACAACATTAGCTATCCTAGGCATTGGTGCTTCTTTTGCTGGAAAAGCATATGGGCAGATTGGTCAGGGCCTTCCACTGGCTGCTTCAGGCTTGGGAATTCTGATGGGTTTAAATCTTCTGGAGGTAATTCTGCTTCTTCGTGTTTTCTGCAATGGAAGTTGGTTTTGCCTATGTTTATACTTGAGAAGAATGAAGGTAAGAGTAGTAACATTTGTAAATAAAAAGTAATGGTCCAGATGATATTAAATATGTTGCTTAATCTTTTAACCAAGAGGACATCTTGTTGTTTCCATTTCTTCACTAAACTATTCTTTTCTTGCAGGTGATCGAGTTACAACTCCCCTCATTCTTTAGTGATTTTGACCCTCGTTCTGCTGCAGCTAACTTCCCATCAGGTAACAGATATATATTGCTAGATTTCTATCGTTTTAACTATAATTTGTTTTTAAGTATTTGAAATTTAAGTTTGAATCTCAGGTGTGCAAGCATATCTTGCTGGTCTTACATTTGCCCTAGCCGCATCACCTTGCAGTACTCCTGTTCTTGCAACCCTTCTGGCTTACGTGGCAACATCCAGGGTATCAAATTTTTAGTAGAAATAAATTATTGGGTCATTCATACCTGCAAAACGTTACTTGAATCCTCTTTATGAGACTAACCAAGTTAATGTGACAAATGATGCTGGATGGTTTTCTCCCTTAGTTGTTCTCTCACCCTGTGAACTTTTAAATATGGATAAATAGCTTCACATGAAGCTTGGCAAAATGACTAATTTTAGAGCTTATTGTAAATATATATTTTATGCCAACCACATCTAGAAATATATGAACAGAGAAAATGCACAATGCTAGTTTTTGTAGGTATTTTTTTTCCTTAACAATGCCTTTTCTAAATAATAACGAAATTAGAAAGGCCTTGTATATCCTTTTTAAACTAAATCAAATATAAAGACTTCGCTGATAAAAGTCAATTATCTAAGATAAAAAATAAAAAAAACATTGAACCAACCTATTAGTCTATTTTACGTAGTTAGTGCAAAATTTGGGCTTCCATTTTTTGTTTTCGTAGAGTTTGTGATGAGTTTTCTGTGTTCGTTCGCTCTTTTGCACTTCTTTTATTGCCAACGAGTGTGTACTCTACGGAAAGTCTACGATGTTCTCCTATTCTTTGTTATGTGTGTTCTACCAGGATCCAATAATTGGTGGGAGCTTACTGTTAACATACACAACGGGCTATGTTGCTCCTCTTCTTGTTGCAGCATCTTTTGCCGGTGCATTACAGGTTCATGACTACTTTAAAATTAAAGCCACATCTTTCTTCCAGATACTGTTGCTTATGACAGTTTGATCAGTTTACTTGTCCAATTAACATGTTTGGCATAAGATTGAATTAGCATGATGTTGCAACATGGATCCATCAATCCTCCTGATGAAAATGAGTGTTTACATTGTTATTTAAATGACCTGAAAATTCAGGCCAACCCTCTGATCTAAGATCAATCTCATCATGGATAGGAATCCAGGTTAGAGATCAGATTGGATCATCATACATGATAGTCCCTGATAGGACTTGAGAATGATCTACCATGTTTAACCATGCATGCACTTCTAGTATAGTGATTCACGAATGGGCTGACTATTTAGGTCAGTTATTGCCGGGACAATAAGTAACCAATAACAAACATTTGAGAAGCTTACTGTTTAGCTATTCACACTTGCAAAATTTAAAGTATTGAACAAATCTTTTTAAAAGAGGTTATCTAAACTGTTAGGCATAAAAACCACCATTTTGTTATCCATATCAACATCAATAGATCATGGTAATTGTTCAAGCTGTTAAACTTGCATCAGAAATTTTACGAAAGCTATTGCTTAAACAAGGGTTTCACAGTTCTGTTGCTGCCTGGTAATTCTAACTTTTACAGCTAACATCACTGACATGAAAGATGACAGTAGTTAAGTTTTTTTTTTCAAGTAGTTAAGTTATTGTTATGCCCGTCATTAGTGATGAATATTGCTTTCTTGCAGAGCTTGCTTTCTTTGCGGAAGTTTTCATCTTGGATAAACCCAATGAGGTATGAATCTTTTCCGAACATAATTGAAGAGACTCAGATGTGTCTCTTAGGTCTCACTGCAAATGAAGGATATAGTAGAAAAATTGCAGTGTGTTTCTTTTTAATGATATCTGAGTCTTGCTTAAAGAAAAAAACAATGGATTAGCGAGGATGCACAATCGTGCTTTAATGAAACACAACCATAGTGGATTAACCTATCTCAATTTGTTCCTCATCTTCTTTGAATAAGCTACATGAAAAACCGAAAACAAAGTTGCTTTGTGTATGCAAATTTCGTCTCAAAGGGCTCATGCAGAGTATCAATAGTAAGTCAAACAGGTACACAAAGTGTACATTCCTCTGATTCTCTGATTCTGGTTAGAGTAATTGGGCTCTGTACTGGAGGATTATGAGGTCTTAGATTCAAGACTCATTGAGTTCTAAAAAAAATAGTAAGCCAAACAGCTATCAGGTGGACAAGAGTGCATCTCCTTCTTGATTACATACAGTGAATTTGACTTCCATAAGAATATATTTCTTTGCAAGCATTTAGTTATTAAGTGATCCACATTGAGCCATAATCCCTAATTATGAAAAAGCAAGTACTAAATATTGAACTTGATTTTTGTAATCGGGTCCAACTTCTGTTATTTCGTGAATCATGTTGGTGGTTCTTGTTGGTGGTTCTTGATTCCTTTGTTACGGTTCTTGCAGCGGGGCGCTTTTACTTGGTGGGGGTGTTTACACCTTACTTGATAGAGTGTTTCCCCCTACGTCAATGGTAATGTGAGACGTTGAGATGGAAACAAAAGCTGTAGGTGTAAGATAGTGATCCCACAGTTATTATTACTGTTGTACATTCTTCAGGAACAGTTCTAAAGCCATGCGTTTTAATTACAGAAATGAATTTTCGAACCTGCATCTTCTTTCTCAAGTTGATGGAGTCAAAATATTATGCTTGAAAGTTCATTATAAATATATACTTTGCATTTTCTTCTGATTGCAATTGTCTTATTACTTTTAGAATTTGAGCGTATTGCTACATTTTAGAATTATTATAAAAACTTTTGAAAATGCTAGAATAACAACAAAATTTCTGGTTGAGAAGTTGGTGTTTAGATTAGAACTGTTAAATTTATTGCTATAAAGATTATTAAAGCGTATAAGTTTAACCTTCGTAAAAAATTTTAAAAATCTGGTTGAATTTGATTGTGAGACCCAATCTTTTGATTTATTTATTAAGAATGGAAAATCAATGAGGATTTATTAATATTTATTTATTAAGAATGTAAAATAGTAGAGAAATAGTAAGATTTAAGAAAGACATGATTTTTTTATAGAAAATGTAAACTAATTAATAATTTAGTGGATAGAATTATGTATTTATTAAGAATGCGACATCAATGAGGAATATGACCCCCAAAAAATGGGGACAACGTGTTATTGCTTTCTTTTTCAATAGTGTAAATTTTCAAGCTTCTGCACAGAATAAGAATTAGAAAAAAAGAAGAAGGTGCACAATAATAACATATGATATGAACCTTGTCAGCTCACAAGGCCTTCGCGTCACACCGAGCCCAATCTTGGACCCGATTTGACCCAATCGATCTAATCTTAAGTGGCTGAGCCACCTTTCTGAACCGATTTAACCAATCCAACTCAATGTGGCCGAGTCGGGTTCGAACCGGCAGGTCGGCTTAGGGTATGCAGGCTCGGCGTTATAAATACCAAACGCCGCCGCGGGGCGCTGCAGTTTTCTCGTCGGTGGGCGCCCGAACCGAAACCCTAGCGGAGATCACCATGGCCGACTACGACCTCACCTCCCGGGTCGCCCCCCACCTCGACAGGCACCTCGTCTTCCCACTCCTCGAGTTCCTGCAGGAGCGGGAGCTCTACGCCGATGACGAGATCCTCAAGGCTAAGATCCAGCTCCTCTCCCACACCAACATGGTCGACTACGCCATGGACATCCACAAGGCCCTGTACCAAACCGAAGATGTTCCCCAAGGTCCTCCTCGCTTCCCTTTATTCGCTTCTTGTTTCGTTTTGTGTAATTTTGTCGACTCATTTAATGTTCGATTTTGGGGATTCTTTTAGAGATGGTGGATAGGAGGGTCGAGGTCGTAGCGAGGCTGAAGTCTCTTGAGGAGTCGGCGGCTCCACTCATCTCGTTTCTTCAAAATGCTACCTTGGTCCAGGAATTGAGGCCTGACAAACAGTACAACATCCAGATGCTCCACGACCGCTTTCAGGTGCTTCTATGAATCCACTAGCATGTAGATTGATGACTTATACATGCTAACTTGCAGTCTTTTGCGCTCTTTATTTTCGCATTTGGGTCCGAGATGCTTCAATGCCAATTTATTCAGGGTTACAGTTGAGAAAGTTTTGATTGAGGAGGGAGGGGTATGGGTTTTTAACGAATGTCTCCTGTTGTCTATTGAGTAGATTGGGGCAGATCAGATAGAGGCTCTCTATCAGTATGCGAAGTTCCAGTTTGAGTGTGGTAACTACTCGGGTGCTGCAGATTACTTGTACCAGTACCGTGCTCTATGCACTAACAGTGAGAGAAGCTTGAGTGCCCTGTGGGGTAAGCTTGCAGCAGAGATTTTAATGCAGAACTGGGATACTGCACTCGAGGAGCTCAACCGTCTGAAGGAGATTATTGATTCAAAGGTTATTAATGTTACTTGTGTATATATTTTTGATTGACGTAAGTGTTCAATATTTACTAAATTGTATTTCTCATTTTCAATTTTGGTTTTCCTGTGAGCAGAGTTTTGCTTCTCCTTTAAATCAGCTTCAGAATAGAATATGGTTAATGCATTGGAGTCTCTTCATATTTTTTAATCATGAGAACGGGAGGAATGGGATTATCGATCTCTTTTTCCAGGACAGGTTTGTCATCTGATTAATTTGCCAGCTTATATTGTCTGAAACTTCTGTCCAAGCTTTTGTTTATTTTGATGTAGCAATACATGGTATGCTTGATATTGAGATTTATGCTATGGGTAGCAATCTGGAAAAATATTAGTGTTTTCTCTGTGGGATTTCGTCTGGTAGCTAACAACTGTTTTTTAATAAGTACAAAGACATTTTTTTGTGTGCAGGTATCTATATGTATTAATCTGTATAATAAAAAAAATGCAAATAATAATTTTTATCACTCACTTGCAAACTTCTCCTCTTTGCACCACAATTTCGGTTGTAATCAGCTTGCAACTCCTTACTAATAGTCGGTGGTGCCTGTGCTTATTTAGTTGTTGGCCATGGATCCTATTTGCAAAGAAGTACCATAACAACTTCAAAGTGACTTGTAGAATTTTAATGATGAATGGAGAGGTAGCTCGATTGGCTTGTTAAGCACTTTGAACCTAATAATTGACTGATGGAAAATAGGATATTGTATGAAGTCCATTAGTTCTGTGATAGACTAATTGATGAGCTGTTACAACTAGTAGCTTTGTGTGACAGCAGAAAATATGCACATTAGTATCATTTGTCTAGACCTTGTCTTCGGACACCAAAATTTGATGGACATGTTGGTTTATGAAGAATTTTAATGATAATTTGTGATGGATAATCTTCATGACTGAGCCATCAGATTATCTCAATATTTTCTGGTTATTTTGTCAGGTACTTGAATGCTATTCAAACAAATGCAAATCACCTTCTTCGTTATGTTGCGACTGCTGTCATTGTTAACAAAAGAAGAAGAAACATGCTTAAGGAGTTGGTCAAAGTTATCCAACAGGAGCAACACTGCTATAAGGACCCCATAACAGAATTTCTAGAATGCTTATATGTAAATTATGATTTTGATGGTGCACAAAAGAAATTGCTGGAGTGTGAACAGGTAAGCTTTCTAAAGTATGTTGTAATTGCTTTTAAGCTTGAACTTTCAGCAAGTATTAATGTCAATTCTCTGAATCAAGAAATAATGACTAATCTTGCAGCAAGCTTATTAATAGCCATTTATAGCTGTATTGGTATTTTAGTTCCAATACTAACAAATTTGCCCACATGTTTCCTAGGTAATATTGAATGACCCATTCCTTGGTAAACGGGCTGAGGATGCCAACTTTACCACTGTTCCGCTTAGGGATGAATTCCTGGAAAATGCTCGTCTGTTCATTTTTGAGACTTACTGCCGTATCCATCGGTGTATTGATATCAGGTTTGTGACGTGACCTTTGCTTGGGTATTTTATTGTCATTTATAGTAGCTGCGTACAACATTTTGTATTTTGCGCTTTCTTCTGAAACACAATGAGAACCTGTAATTCCACAATATGCCCAACGATTCTTTATAATATTTTAAGTGCAGAATATCTTCAGTTAGAGTGACGTTTTAACAGTTTGAATAGAAAACGTGGCACCACACATGGAGGGAGAGAGCAATTGTGGGGCTCAGGTTCTGAAAAAAAAATTGAACTGCAGAGATTCAACAAAATTCAACCTGAGTTATTTTAGTTGTCTTTAGTTTTAGATGAATACCGATCTAGAAAATCTCTAATCATCCAGTAACGAAATAGGATCAACTATTTTTCAAGTGTAACATATTTTCAACCTTGTTTTCTCCTACCAGTGTTTATTTAAGGGAACAATTGTTGCATGGTTTCCCTTTTTTATAACAGCAATGGATTTCCTGTTCCAGATATCTGATAGTAAATTTTTTCTGCTGATATTGATCTGATCTATGGTTGCAGTGTGCTCGCTGAGAAGTTGAACTTGAACATGACCTATGATGAAGCACTGGTTTGGATAACTAATCTTATCCGGAACTCGAAACTTGAAGCTAAAATAGATGCTGTTTTGGGGACTGTTACCATGCCAACCACACATCAGAATGTGTAAGCATAGCTTCCGACTTGAAAATTTCACTGGTTTTTCTTCTATGCAAGTGTTTGTCTTTGTACTCATGGCCCATGTTGTCAACTCTATTTTGATTTTTTTCCGCTTTTGCTCACAACAATTAACTGATGCAAAAGCAATTAGCTTATTCGGATAATTAATTTTTCATTGAATTTTCCCACATTTAGTGTGATCTCCTTGCTTGATTCGAACTGACATTGGCTGCGCATATAAATAATATTACTTCAGGCACGAGCAAATTATAGAAGCCATGAAGAATCTGAACATGCGGACATATCTGTTGGCGAAGAACATTGTGGAGCCTGCGCAGGCTGCGCAAGCTTCTCGGTAGAATTGGAACAAAATGGAGGTATGGTTGATGCGAGGGGTTTTTGCTAGTATAGAGGGGTTCCTCTTTGTAATTTGTACTTTTATGGAAGATTCTTTAGAATCTTTTTTGCCTAAGCAGGAAGATTTTGTATCTTGAATTCAATGTATTTAGTAAATCCCTTACATATTTGCTTAATTGGTGGAATACATGATAAAGTTGGGCGCTCTTGTTGTGCTTGTTCTTCCCATGCCCATTGTGGACGCCCATCATCTTCTCTTGAGAATTTTACAGTTCTGCTTATTGTATCATTGCATTTCTTTTGAAGGTTCATATTTTCAGATGAACGATGAGCTTTTATTTAACAATATTATTTTAAATAGTGAATTAATAATGACTTTATTTTATAAATGACATGATGACCTCAGACTATAGATATAAAATGAATAATGTTACTTTTGTTAGTCCCCAATGTAAATTTCACTCTCCATTTTGTCTGTTTCCTCACTATTGTGGCTTACTAAATATACCCTTTTTAACTTTTTTCCATCTGGTTCATGCATTCGGTGCATGCAAACAATAGCAAGGTTAAATTTTTTTAAGAAACAACCCATAACTTGTTCATTCCCAAAAAGTCAAAGGAGGTGCAGTAGATCCATGCTAGATTCCATGCAATTTTAAATAGATATTGGCGATCTAGGGAAGCCACCGTTCATGTTTTAAATATTATTAATTTTTACTAAGAAAATTAAATCACTTGAACCATATTTTCTTACAACGCAATGGAAAAAAAGAATTTATGATGCTAGATTGCATCAGTACAACATTTGATTAAAACTAACAATAAAAGAGTAGAAGTTTGCTCCGGAAAGGCAAATTTTGAAAATTAATGAACACAAAGCTCCTTGTGCTTGAATTTTTTATTTTTACCATTAAAAATGATGATATTAAAAAAGTTTATGAATGCTACTGCTCTAATAATCGTCGCTAATTTTAAATATATTTCTCCGGTCAACTACCCTAAAATAAATTAAAAAAAATATCCCAACACATATTTAATAATATTTTAATTCTATGCCGTCGGCAGGCTTTTATGCCATTGCAAGAATCAAGGAAGGACATGGACCACCATAATTTATTTGGGTCATTTTTGCTGAAAGGAAAATTATTTGTAAAGAATACATGAATAATTTTTGGTAGAACAATGAACTCTTAAGATCGATTTACTTAAATAAAAAAAAGGCTCACTTTGTCGTATAAATTGATCGGGAAAGGAAGGCAAAAAAGAAAAAAATAGATGAGGGGGGAGGGAGCAAAAGAAACAGTGCAAGGGAATCAATCTCGAGCGATCGCTTTTCGTTTTCTACTCCCATCGAAATAGAAACCTCAAACCACTTTGCCTCTCGCCCTCTCTTTTTCCCAGATTCTGCGTCCTAAAGGAGCCGAGAAGATAAGAGCGGAAAGCTCCTTTTGTTCCCGAGTCTCCTCCCTCGATATTGCTCTCCACTTTTCGGGTTTCGATGCCCCTCGCGACCCCGTGCGCCAAGGTCCAATCTTGACGCTCTTTTTCGGCTCCCCGGATCGGTTTTGCTCCAATTGAGAGTCAAAAGCTCCGACCTTGAATTCCTGGCCTCTGGAATTGGGAGTCGCGCGCAGAGATTAGGGTTCTCGGCGATGTAAGCGCTCTCCGTTGCTTGTTTGAATCGGTATTGTTTTCTCAGAGGAAAGCGAATTCGGGTGTTGTGTCTTGAATTTTATACAAAAAAGGGCATCTTTTTTATCTGTGGAGAAGGGGTTGGTGTTCTCTGCATTGGATTTCTATCTGAAGGAGTTCTACTTCCTTTGGCACGCTTAGTTATTACGTTACGTTCCACACCGAGTGTTTGATTAATTGACTGAAAGAGGATTGAGAACTTGTTCATGATCGACCCCGAGTGAGCGATTGGCTTCCTCCCATAAGCATGGATGATGGAGAAGTAGATCTTTCGAGCCAATACCTTTTACCGAACCCGGAGTTGGCCCAGAGCTTCGATGAGTTCTTCAAGGGCACCAGAACATGCACGCACACCCACACCTGCAACCCACCGGGACCGGCGGCCGCAACGCACACTCACACATGCTACCACACCCACACTCAACTGCTTGCCACCGGCGAGGAGGAGAGGATTGGCGAAGAGGAACCGAAGAAGTCCCGGAAACCGCTGGGCAACAGGGAAGCCGTGCGGAAGTATCGAGAAAAGAAGAAGGCCCATGCGGCCTTCCTGGAGGAGGAGGTCAAGAAGCTGCGCCTTGCGAATCAGCAGCTTATGAGAAGGTTGCAGGGGCAAGCTGCACTTGAGGCTGAGGTGGTAAGACTGAGAAGCCTTTTGGTGGACCTCAGAGGCAAGATCGATATGGAATTGGGCGGTTTCCTCCTCCAGAAGCAGTGCAGCCCTCCTGGTTTGCATTGTGACGGCAACGGCCAGTGCATCGTTGGTAACCCGGAGGTGATTGATTGGGAAAGGAGTTGTGTACCTGCCATTATTGATTGCCAAATAAATCCTAGTGGGGATATTACCAGGCACAGTCTGGAGACTGTAGAAACTATGAACACAATGGATATAGTTGGAAGTTTGGTCTCGTCTGCTTCCCAAACAGGGTGAATCACTGATGTGAATCAAAAAGGTTTGAGCTCTGGTTCCCGTCTTTGGTTCCTGTTCTAGACTTGCTATATCTGGAGATAGGACAAACCAGCAATGTATAACAACACTAGGTAAGCAGTACGGGCAAGCATAATATATTGTAGGAATGATGCTCTATTTATGACAAAGCAGCTATGAGAGAACTCCATCAAAATTCGAGTATGTAAATAATAAGGGATCTTCTTTTGTGGAAGATATACAAAGTAGACTACTACCTTTTTGCTTTGGGTATTTTTCAATCCTGTATTTAATAAAGTTAATGTTATTTTGTTCTCTGCTTTCGTATGTATTTTGTTTGTTCCTTCAAACTTGTGATATATAGATAAGAATTGTAATGAACTACTGCTGAACCTCTATAGTAATATACCAAACTGTTCGACTTTATATTTTCTGCTTGAACTTTGATGGTTTATCAATCAAAGTATGATGAGCAAGAAAGAATTCTTGATTTATGTATCTAGTTGACATATTGAGAAATATGTAATCCGTATGTTAGGTGTTATGGCTACTAGTTTTTTCACAGCTAGTGAAATGGTTTTGAGCCATGAAAACAAAGTTTAGTATCACCTTTGAAGGAAGATGAGTTGTTTGAGGACAACGATTGTCAGGTAAAAACCAATACTAATTATGACAATCTTTTTCTTAAATTCTGAATACCTCTTGCATGATTTTTTTTTTCCGTTTTGAAGAGCTTGTTATCTTGAGATTGACCAAAATAAGGATAGTGTCTGAGTAAGATATGGTGGTCATGGATGTGGTTTCTCTCCAGTGGCTTCCACTTTGCACTAAACTTTTCACTATGCATAGTTTTGCCTCCTACTTTGCACTGATGAACGTGTGAAATTAATATAATGAGACTGGTAGTTTCTCCTGAAAATAAAGTGGTCTTCATTCTATCAGAAATGTAATTCTAAACAGGTAAAAGAACTGCATTATATTTTCATTTAACCAATCCAATACTTTTTAATCACTTGGAGGAAGAATATCAATGCTTAGGTAAGGAACATCTATTGAGATGATTGCAGTTTTTGTCCTACTTTTAAATTTTAAGTAGGAAGGTGCAATGAAGGGTGCCAATCTCAATGCCTTCACATGCTCCCTGCTAGGTAGGAATAAATTTATCAGGTGGCCACTATTTCTGCATCAAATGCCATGAAATGTAAGCAGGTATTTCTGTTCTCAAGGAAGAAATGGGTTAAAGTGCTTAGGGAATCTGATGTCTGATTTGTCATCTTTCAAATATTCTTATGGGGAAGCCACTTAGATCGAAAGTCCTTGGAATTAAAAAAATAAATAAATGGTACTTGGATTGTTGGAAGATGATCAGAAATTGATTCATTATTGAAACCAACTGGGATTAAGTTCAAGTTTTTTAATACATCTGCAAGTCATAATATATTTCAGTCAATGTCTAGATGATGTCAGCAAATTTTTATTTTTAGGTATATGAAATTTTTTTAGGATTCCCTTTGCGTAGTTGTTCAGTTAAAAAATGGAAAAAAAATAAAAACAAATTAATAAGCCAAATATGATGGCCTAATTGATCCTCTTCTTTAGATGTCATAGTGACAGTTCTACGAGTTGCCGCCCTTGTTTAATTTATATTTGCACAAAGTTTAAATTGGGAAGTCAAACTCTAGAATTTGTCCTATTATCAATTTGGGCAGTCTAATTTATTTCATGTAAATTGGGATTTGTAAAATATAGTTCTCTAGTGTTCACCAGTTAATCAATCCTATATAAATTATTCATATAGTATTTTAGCAATAAGTATTGTGTAACATGTGATTAATTATACTTTTAATTGGTTTTAACAATTAATTATCCCTCAAAAACTTGCATCAGATGCTCACATCATCAGTGAATTGCACGCCAAAGGCAACATAGAAATAATTTTATAAAATATTGGAGTTGAATTGAGAAGCATACCTTTTGAAAGCCAAAGTGAATGAAATAAACCCATCCATTAAAAATTATTCGGATATGTCTCTGTTTTCTTTTAAAAAATATAATGTGATGCACGTCATTCAAGAGTACTAAATGCTACTAAAAACAAGTTAAATTTTGTGTATACTATTTTTTTTATATAAAAAGTCTGAATTAGAACTTGATGTATGAGATTGTGACACCAGAAAAATAATTCAAAATAAAACACTTGTACCTAGATCGGTTCATGACACCAAAGAGGAATTATTATATATAGGATTGATTTCTACATGTCTCGCCGTATATAGTTTTATTGTTTTCAAATTGGTTTTAGCATGCCCATTTTTTTCCCTCTTGAAACAGTGAAATTTTTTACTAAATTCATCACATGAACATTATTTTTATTTATTTTCCTCAAATTGTTTATGTTTTTCCCCCAGCAAATGATGAAATAAAAGGGTCAACTGAAATTTAATCCGATATATATTCTATGCACATATATACAAAAGTTATAATTTGTAAGAAATGATTTAAAATACAAGAAGCAAGCGGATGGAAAAATCTTTATTATGATTGATTGGTTTCTTATGCATAATTTAAACGTTATCATCAACAGTAGTTTATATAAAAAAATTCCATTTGCTTGTGTGAAGGGAATAAAGATTTGTTTAAAACAGTGTTGATATATTTTATCTTATCTTGCACCTCAATTAGCTGTACTTGCAATTAGATTATTTTAAATACATCGTGACAATTCCACAGTAACATAATGGCGATATTTATTAACAGTTGTGCATAGGGCTGGCTAATCACTCTGACTTTGTAACATTTTATCTTTTATGAAGTTTTGATAAGGTGCAAATATATCCTCAAGACAAATCACATCTATCTTTTCTCTCAAGTCACAAGAAAAATTTGTCAAGCGATACAAGTCCTGTAAAAAGATTTAACTACAGAGACTGTTAAGTTGCATGCAAGATGATGACTTGGGTTTATATATATGATAAAAGTTTACAAATGCTGCGCCCTCCAATCGACTGCAAAATTGTCACCGTCAGCGTCCTCGTCATCGTCATCGCCATCATCACTCGATGACTCGTCATCACTTGACTCTTTTGCCACGAATGCTGGGCGTTGTTGTGCTCTTGCGATCCGTTCGGCCTTCACCTCCATGAGCTTCTTCTTTATCTCGTCCACTTTTTCTTTGTATGCCCTGAAATCATCCGTAAACAGGGGGGCAAAAGGCAACATATAAGAGGGAAATCAGATTGTCAATGTATTATCAAACATTAAATGCAGAACAGAACTCACTTGTGCTCCAAAGATCGATATCCCTCCATTTCTTCTGCAGCATCGATCTGCATATGGTAGATGCCATTATTTTTTCAAAAAAAAGAAACTGAAACGTTTAGTAAAACTTTGAAGTGGAATAGAATCTATCATGCGCCAAGCAAGAGAGCAAACCTCCTCTTCTTCTAGGCGATCGTCAACTTCCTGCAAATTCCCTTGGATTTCTTTCTCAAACACTTTATAGGCATCACTGCATTAATGTTGACCATTTTAGTGGCAAGTCCACATATTTCTTTACTATGGATGTGATGCACACGAAGTAAGACCGCAAAAAGAGAGGTCTAAGAATAGAGTACTTGTTGTAAGTAAAGCATCTATGCATCCTGCAAATATGCTTATCAACTACATCTGTGAAACCCGAAAACAGAAAATTGCAATGTTAAAAATTCCTTTTCCTTTTGGCTTTTTTCTCTTTTGCTTTTTTATCAATATGCCATATTTCCGGTGTTACAGTACCACAACTACGCAAGTCAGGAGATGGGCATTAATAAGTAGCAAGTAGGATTTCTACCCTTATCGTGTACCAGTAAAAGATAATTCAATTTAACAATAGTTCCTAAGGGCTTTAATGCCAAGCGTAAACGGAATTTTGACAGTATATAGAAAATAATCCAATATTTCAAATTTACTGAAATGCACAAACTTAATAATGTCGGACCAGAGTGAACTAAACAATGGAATATTTAATGAGCTAAATCATAGCAGAACTGAGTAAAAGAAGGCTTACTTTACATCAACTTTTACAGGTTCTATCCCACGTGCACGAAGATCTGCATCCTTATTGTCAAAAAATCCTTCTGGTAAAGCTCCCTTAACTTGTTTGGCTTCAGGTTGATCCAAATTTTTTGGTGCTTGAGTAGTCTGATCGGAGCTATCTAAATTTCTATTTGCCTGCTCAAGTAAGGAACCTTTTTTGTCTTTAGACTCTTCGCCCAGCTGCTCAAAAGTCTGATCTTCAGTTTTTTCTCCATTATCAAAAAAGTTTTTGGGAAGAACCCCCACAGCATGCTGTGCATCCATGCCATCCACAAATTTTGATGACTGGCCATGTTTATTGAACAATTGACTCCCACTACTTTCCTCAGATTTCGTAACCGTCTCACTTCTAATGTTCGAAGATCCTATAGAATCTAAAGGCTGAGACATATCTTTGTTCCCCTGTGAGTTATAAGACAAATCAGAACTAGATGGCACACCGAGCGTCTGGGTCTTCCCTCCAACAGCGCTGTCTACACATCAGATATTCAATGAATTCAGTATTGGACAGGAGAACCATAAATCACTGTTAATTTGCTAGAAACAGCCACAAAGTCGCAATCATTTTGTCAGTATCAGTTGTGCGGATTTGAAAACATCGGTATGAAGTTTTAGTTTTCCAATTCATCAATCTAAAAGTTAAGAAATTTTACATATTATAGAAACAACAAAAGTAATATGCATTAACCACGTGGAGTCATTAACTATTTTGGCCCGTCGAAGATATATATTCAGAACTACCAATCATTCATATAGAAACCCAATTAAAATGACTATCCTGGTTTGATGCATCAGACAATTTCATTCCTCGGTCATCTAAATTATTAATAAATGCCAAGGACCATTCCACATGAGCAAAATCAATCAGTAGCTTGTGTGAATGGGTAGTTCAACAATTAACGGTAAAGTTTGTCATAAGATACCAGCATAAAAAGGTCTATCTTACCAATCTTATGCCTCTTTGCATTTTGATTATCAAAAAAATCAGCAGGCATTGTTGAAGATAATCTAGACTTTTGTGGATCTTTTGGTTGTTCGGTGCCCAGATTCTTTTCACGAGTCAATCCACCAGCGGAAGCTTTTAGATTATTAATAGCCTGTTCATGAGTAATAAAAAGGCGCTCATCAGGAAACATTCCAAGTTAACTCCCTATAGTCAAATAGTCATCAAAGTGGACCGGAACTAATGAAAAATGGTTAATGGGTCCAAGTATATCAAAGTTATGCTACACCTTACCTCATGATGCTTCTTAGAAACTTGGTGCGCAGGCCAATGTGATTCTGACTTTAGAACCACATTGCAAATTTTGCAAACCGGCTGATCACTCTCATTATACCTATTGGGAAAAAAAATTCAATTAGAAAGCTTAAAATCAATTCAGCAAATGAAATAAATGCAATTAAAACTCCAGAAAGAATCAACTCAATTCAAGAAATAGATTGAAGTATTTGTGTCTTTAGTCAGTGGCGTTAGAGCAAGGGAGTTCAAAATATTATTTTGTACAGAAAAATAATAACACTTTTACTAGCATGACAAGGGATTGATATGTATCTTAGGAGAAAAGCTCACGGGAGCTTCGATAGGGATCGACTAGGAACCTCTTATCTACTTTCTTGTTTTTTTTTCTTTTTTCAATTTCTAGCCATCTAACGCATCCAACACTAAATTCCTAGCTTCTTGAAAACAAACAGTATGTTTCTTCATGCTAGTTTATGCAGAGGCAACCATGCGGGGATGTTCGAGCACGAGTATAACAAATTAAGGAACGTCCAGAAACAAACTAGTCAGTCATCCAACTGGAAAATGTAGCTTTGACATCGACAAGGTGTTTTGCCATTAAATTCAAGGACGTTCAGTAAGTATATAAAGCAAGGAAACTTAGGATAAGATGAAACAAAAGATCTCCAAAGCATATTTCACCATTATTGCTGAGAGAAACAACTCTACATTCTTGGGAAAACGTGAGGCCAAGCACTCGCAATAGGAAACGACATGAGCATTTCCAGCACAATATTAAAGCAAAAAAAAAAATCCAAAGGAAAACCAATATGCAGCAGGTAGAAAATACGAGCCACAGCAAGTCCATCAATGAAATCCTACAGAACATGACTAATAGCCACATACCTGACGAGGGGCGAATCGATGCGCTTCTCCCGCTTCTGCGCCTCCCTCAGCTTCGATCGGAACAGCGCCTTCCGCTGATCCATCCTCCAAGCCTCAAAACTCCCTTCTTCTCCGGACCAGATTACCGGATCGCCTCAGCCGAGCATGGAATTCCACGCCTCCAAAATCGATCGAGCGGGGGCTTCTCGCAGCCCTAATCCGCAGAAGGACGCGAAGCACTTCAATCCTGCGCTCGGCTCGACCTCCGCGACGACGACGAACGACGAATCGACCGCGTAGGGCTCATTTCATTTCTGGGTCGTCGAACCGAACCGATTTATGACCCGATCCAGTTAGAGGCTCAATTCATCCCAACCCGATTCGTCATTTTGTCTTAATCCGACAGGTACTTAACGGGTCTCCAAACCCCCGATTTCTGGATTCGGTGTACACCCGAATCCGATCCAATTATCGAAGAGGAAGTTTATTTACAGGGAAATCTTAATTATTATTTATCGTCCTCGTCGTACGCATTAAAAAATCAATTACGAACCGCACACGTTTGCGGTTAAAAATAAAAATATTTAGCCATGGAAGTCTGAATAATATTAATTTTCTACGGATGCGATCGCTTCTTCTTTTCTTTTTTTTCAATTCCACCGCAATGAAGCGATGGATTCGTTACATGGCTTTTTGCTTGCCAGCTAAAAAAAGGAAAAAATAAAACAAAATCCTCTGCGTATAACTGGAAGTCCAAGTCTTGAATTATTAGTCCATCTATTTCTCACGTTCTAATTATTCCTGCGAGAAAATATATAGAGAGGGATCAGAGAAATACGGTGAATAAAAGAAATATAAAAATAATAATAAATAATAAGTTACCTTCCGTCTATTTTACTAGCCTAGTAAAATGTAGTAGATGATCGTGATGGGGAACGATGCAAAAGTCCCAACAATTACCCTGCAATTTTTATACACATCGTTAATTAATTATGTAAAGGGAATGACGTATCATTAAAAAAAAAGAAGGGAGGGAGGTTAAATGTACAAACCCCGTGCTCATTATGTCCGCATGCACGTCGTACTCCTTCGCATATACGAATGAAATGACCGCAAGAGGGAGAGCAGCCTGCATTTTCCACGTCCCCACATAAATAATTAATCAGAAGGAGGATTTATTTTATTTTTAAAAATTAAAATGATCGTCCGCGCCCACCCACCTGGACGATGCCGACGTGGAGGAGGTTGCCGCGTAATCCGACGGCAAATGAGGCGACGGCCATAACAGCTGGGCCCACCAGAAACTTCATCACCATCGCCAGCGTGGCGACGCCGTACCCGCACGTTATAAATCTTTTCTGCTGAGCCATGAAGGTCCCTGGTCAACGCACCACCACACCGTTAATTATTTCCCCCTAACTCAACTAATATCTGCTGAGGGAATTTAATCGTGTTTATATATCTATTCGATGCTCGCTCACCGACGCTGAAGGTGGCCAACCCGGTCGCCGTCACAGAAATTATGCTCAGGGAATCGTCGATTATTTTTGGTAATTTAATGCCTTCCCTGGAATATATATAAAAGCTGAGCAAAATCTATAAACAATATGGGTTTAAGAAAACAGATCGAAGAAATATAATATTAAAAAAAATACCTGAACGCGATAAAAGACCAGGCGAGGCCGAGCAGGCTCGCGTGAACGCTCGGGATCGTCATCACCTTCTTCGCTGCCATCGGAAGAATCTGCCACACCGACGGAGCGGCAGCCGCCGGCGGAGGAGGAAGTGGGGTCGCTTCGCCGTTGGCCTCGCCCATCTCGATCCCCTCGGGGACCGGCACGACGACGGCCGCCGCCGCATTCCGGCTGCCGTCGTCGTCCGAACCGTCGTCCACGACGACGACGACGGCGGAGGCGGCGGCCTGCTGCTTGGCGAGGATCTTGCGGGAGGCGGCCATGTACTCGAAGAGGAACACGACGAGGACGAACCAGAGGGCGAACTGGAAGACGACGACCTGGACCATGAGGCTGCTGGAGGTGTCGCCGTACATGCCTTTGAGGATGGGGACGCCCATGATGATGGTGTTGGGGAGGGTGGCGAGGGAGAAGAGCGTGACGACCCAGGAGAGGGAGGAGGAGGAGGAGGAGTCGGCGGCGGCTCTGAAGCGGGCCCAGGCGGCGAGCGCGGCGAGGACGGCGACCTTCTGGATGGCGTCGGCGGCGATGAAGCGGAGGTTCATCGCGTAGGGGTCGTTGCCGGCGATCATCCGGAAGATGAGCAGCGGCATGGCGAAGAGCGCCACGAAGTGGTTGATTCCGACGCATTGCTCCGCCGTGAAGGAGCGGGAGCGGACGGCGCCGTACCCGAGGCACATCGCTGCGTACAGCGGCGCCATGGCTTCCACCACATGGTACAGGCTCGACTTCGATATCATCTTCTTCTTCCTCTTCTTATTCTGCAATATTACTGCCGCTGCTGCTATTACTGGCGGTAGTAGTATGCTTGCTGTTGCTGGCTGCAGAATGCATGCATGGTTCGACCGGGATGAATGCGTGTAGGTATATATAGAGGGAGGTAAAATTAAAGCGTGCTCAGGTCGGAAGGGTTGACGACGGAATCCGGGGTTTCGTCACCCCCAGAATTGGATACCGCCTTAAAAACCTGAGAAACCAAGTCGAAGGAAGGAAGGAAGGAAGGTGGTAAATTTAGGTGGTGGCGGCACAGTGGCGATCTCTTCTTCCGAGTGCGGAATATCTCTTTATATATTAAAAGTAGTCCGAGTAATTAGTGAACTTTGAATCGAATGGAGAGCAACTTGTAGTTTTTAATGCATTTTAGTTTTAGTAATGACGCCTTTTTTCGTTTCATAAAAAAAATAAAACAAAGGTTAAATAAACATCGTGGCGCACTTACTTTTTTGTTCGTTTGTTTTTTATTTTAACTAACTAGACTTTGGTTAGCGCTCAACAGATTAAAATCACCGTATTATATAATAAAAACCATAAAAACTGCATCAATCCACAGGTAAAACCACAATTACATTTTCTAATTTATATAACTTTAAAAAAAATTTATATAACTTCTTTAATGAATTATACGCATACATATAGTTGTGAATAACTAGTTTAGATTTATGTAATACTATTAAATAAATTTTAATCTGGTTTGTCGCAAGTAACATAATTAGAGTCGCAACAAATATCTAGTGGAAATTTGAAAGACTTTACAAATTTATATATAAAAAGGTGAAAAAGTTTTTCATTAGAGCAAATTCTATATAAAAAATATTATTACCCTCGGACTAAGAAATTTATTATTATTATTTTTACTTTATTGTGTTGTTCTAGATAGAGCAATGCTATTTAAATTATTTGTTCTATTATTAAGCTCAAAATAAAATTGTGTTCTTCTTATTTAAAATATGGCCTGACTTAGAATTCGATCGAGCGGTGACTGTGAATTTTATAAACACGGCATTCACATGCCTGCAGTATTATTATACATTTTTTATCAGCAAAAAAAAAATCCATAAGTATCACTATCTATGATATAATCATAAGTACTAAATTGTGGTAACCATATAACAATTAAACCTAAAACAATAAAGATGTGTAAAACTAGTCCAAAATATATTGCAAAATAGAAAGCCTAATAAGGTTTAGAAGGATTTATAGGAGATAATAATAGTGCTCATATTTTAAGGCCAGCAGTAATATTTTTAGCTTCCACATAAAAATTAGGAGCGAATCATACTGTGTTGACGGCGTATTATTAACTTTCATGCAAGGAAGGTGGTATAATTTTAAAAACTAACTGGGGCAACTACTTTTTTTGAAATATACGTACGTAAACGTGTAGGTGCTAATTGATCAGGTTAACGTGATGCATGTGAGTGCTACGCCAAGTTCAGCGATTAGGGCGCTCATATCACGTCATACGATGATGACGGGGATTAGTCAGGGAGGGGCACAAAGGTCAGGAGTGCTCACGGGAAGCCTCCTGTTTTTGTCATTTGTTTTCTCCGTGTACATCGTACCGTCTCCACCGGTGGTGGTGGGTGTGGAAGGTTTGAAAGGGTAATAAATTGCATGCCATCCCATGCATCACGTGGAATTCCTACGCGCGACGTGGTTGGGTCGAGTCCCCATATTTTGACTCCCTCACCTCCTTCTTTCATTCTCCCTGCACGCGCCACACCGCACCGGTCCGGATGCTTCATGCCTGCTTCCCCCACCACGTCCACACCGTTCTTGCTTCTCCATCCCTCTCTCTGTATAATTCATCACTGACGGGAGTTTTTTTTCTTTATTCACGTTTTTTTCAAAAAAAAGAATTGGAGGATGAAAATTTCATTTTAAAGGAAGAAAGAAAAAAAAACTCGAGAGAAGACTTTAGATTTGTCGAGTTTACACCGTTAAAATGGGACCGTCCGTCGGTTAGTTTTTCCTCTTCCAGAAGTAGAGCAGGACAAAACCAGCCTAATTAAACGAGACCAAAAAAAAAAACCCTACTCCTCTCTCGTCAAAACAAGGACGGGCACAACCTGTTCCTCGCTTCCCACGCGAAGAGGGTCTCTCGTTCGTAAACTGCTTACTTGGGGAGTCGTACTTTTTGTTCTTTGATTCGGCTGCGAAAACAATTTCGGCTGCTCTACTTATTTGGTCCCTCTCCGTATATATAATTAATGAATGCACTTCGACGCATACACTTGGCGCGCACCATGGACGGCTGGCGCGCGAGCGGGAGAGCGGAAGATACACACGGCGCGCACAAACGGAGGAAAGAATTTTAAGTGCATGCAGCAGTACAAGGTTTTCCGAGCAGTACGACCTGCAGCGATGAGATTTTGTGAGATGATATGATAGGGATGCATTAATTGACGTGCGTAATGTACAGAAAGCAGAATACGTACGTAGGAGTGTTAGAATAATTAAATTTCAGAATAATGACAATTAATTAAAAGAACGAGAGATAATAATAAAAAAAAAACTTATCACAACACGGAGGAGAAGAAATTCGAGAGCCGTAGGAGAGCGAAGACAATATGAGAATAAAAGTAAGTTTTCAATTGTATTTCAACAAAGGTAATATACAAGTATATATAGTAACCTATAGTAACGTTAAACAAATTTAAACCACGTAATCTAACACTACGTGTCATATGAATAAGAAAAATAGAAAATAACCGTTTAAGATAAAATAAATATAAAATAAATAATATATTAGGATATTATTAGCCGAATTCTAACAATCTCCACCTCGGCTGAGAATATCTTGTTTTGATCGTTTGCGATTCATCCAGGATTTGGTTGAAGTCCAACTGAGTTTACGCAGTACTGAAATTTGTGTGTTGGCAGTGGCTTCGTTAGCATATCTGCGAAGTTATCTTTCGTATCGACTTTGTTGAGAATTACTTCTTTTCGGTTGATAACATCTCGTATGAAGTGATAGCGAACGTCAATATGCTTCGTTCGTTCATGGAACATCTGGTCTTTGGCTAAGTGTATTGCACTTTGATTATCGCAATACACAACAACTTCATGCTCTCCAAGCTTGAGTTCAGCAATGATATTCTTTAGCCAGATTGCTTCTTTGATTGAGTCGGCAACCGCCATGTACTCCGCTTCAGTTGTGGATAATGCCACTGTAGCTTGAAGAGAGGCTCTCCAGCTTATGGCCGTTCCACCAAGGCAAAAAATGTGACCGGTGAGTGACCTTCGTTTGTCCAGATCACCTGCAAAATCCGAATCTGAAAAACCTACAAGAGTTATGTTAGATCCAGAAAAACATAAACATACATCAGAGGTTCCATTAAGATATTTGAAAATCCATTTAACTGCCTCCCAATGTGTTTTGCCTGGATTTGATAGAAATCTGCTTACTACACTAACGGCATAAGCTATATCGGGTCTGGTGCACACCATAGCATACATCAGACTGCCTACCGCAGATGCATATGGAATTCTATTCATATAAGATTCTTCTTCTTTTGTTTCAGGGATTAAAGCTTTTGATAACTTAAAATGTGCAGCAAGTGGGGTTTTAACTGGTTTTAAATAATTCATGCCAAACCTTTCTAAAGTTCTTTTAATGTATGATGATTGAGATAAATACAGTTTTCTTGCTTTTCTATCTCTGCTAATCTCCATGCCAAGGATTTTCTTGGCGGGACCTAAGTCCTTCATCTCAAATTCGGTTTTGAGCTGATGCTTTAACCTGTCAACTTCAGAAATTTCTTTTGAAATAATTAGCATATCATCAACATAAATTAATAAATATATAATTGAATTTTTAAATGACTTAAAGTAAATACAACTATCAAATTTTGATCTACAAAAGTTTATGCTAAGCATGAATTTATCAAACCTTTTGTACCATTGGCGAGGGGATTGTTTTAGACCATAAAGCGATTTCTTTAAAATGCAAACGAGGTTTTCCTTACCCTTTAACTCAAAACCTTTTGGTTGTTGCATGTAGATCTCCTCGTCCAAATCACCATTAAGAAACGCCGTTTTGACGTCTAGCTGCTCCAGTTCTAAGTCTTCCGCTGCTACTAAGGCTAAGAAGATACGAATAGAAGTATGTTTAACAACAGGAGAGTAGATTTCACCATAATCAATACCTTCAACTTGGCTAAAACCTTTAGCCACTAGGCGAGCTTTATATCTTGCATTTTCGACACCTTGAATGCCTTCTTTCTTTCTGAAAACCCATTTGCACCCTATGACCTTCTTTTGTTTAGGTGGCTCCACCAAATTCCATGTTTCATTTTTGAGAAGTGACTGAAACTCCTCGTGCATTGCTTCTTGCCACTTGCTGGAGTCTGCTCTGGACATGGCATCTTCATAATCTGTAGGATCAGTACTACCTTCTGTTTCTTCAGCAGCTGCAAGTGCATAAGCAGTTATATTCACGTATTTTGGGTTTGGTTTTGGGTCTCTTCGAGGTCTGTCTCTTGCTATGGAATGTGGAATGAGATTATCTTCAGTGTCAGATGGAGCATGTTCATCTTCTCCTTCAGGATATTGGACAGCCATTTGTTGTGGATTTGAAGGAGAATGTTGCACCGCTATTTGTTGTGAAGTTGTTGAAGTCTCCTGATCAACTACCATTTTGGTTGAGCGAGGCTCTGCTTGATCATTTTCTTCATTAGCCGAGGGTTGTTGATGTGCGTCCCGCTTCTTCAAGAATACCTGTTCATCAAATATAACATCTCTATGGATTTCTACTTTACATGTTTTGGGACACCACAATTTATATCCCTTAACTCCTTTAGGATAACCTAGGAAGATACAACATTTTGATCTAGGCTCAAGTTTTCCATCATTTACATGTGCATAAGCTTTACAACCAAAGATTTTTAGCACAGAGTAATTTGTTGGTTGATCTGACCATAATTCTTCAGGAGTTTTTAATTTTATAGCTATGGAAGGTGATCGATTTATTAAGTAACAAGCTGTTGATGCAGCTTCTGCCCAAAAAGACTTTGAAAGTCCTGAGTTGGACAGCATACTTCTTACTTTCTCTATTATGGTCCTGTTCATCCTCTCGGCAACACCATTTTGTTGAGGTGTATAAGGAACAGTTCGATGGCGTTGAATGCCTTCTTCAATGCAAAATCTGTTAAACTCACCACTGCAAAACTCAAGACCATTATCAGTTCGTAAAATTTTAATTTTTCTTCCAGTTTGATTTTCAACGAGGATTTTCCATTCTTTAAATTTATCAAAAACTTCATTTTTATGTTTAATTATGTAAATCCATACCTTTCTTGTGTAATCATCTATAAAAGTAATCATGTACCGTCCGCCACCAAGAGAAGGTTGAGGAGCAGGACCCCAGAGGTCAGAGTGAATGTAGTCCAGAATTCCTTTGGTTCGTTGTACACTCATTTTGAAGGCAACTTTCCTGTGTTTACCATACAAACAATGCTCACAAAAATTAATTTTTGAAAATTTTTGCTTACCAAAATATCCTTTATCATTGAGGATGTTCATGCCTTGTTCTCCCATATGGCCTAGTCTCATATGCCATAAACGAGAGTTGTCCTCATCGCTTAAGGTTGAAGGAGAGGAAGAGATTTCTGCTGATCCTGTAACTGTTGTTCCCAATAGAACATACAATTTATTTTGCATTGTAGCCTTCATGACTACTAAATTTCCTTTAGTGACTTTTAAAATTCCATTACATCCAGAAAAATTATATCCAAGATCATCAAGCGAAGATAAAGAAATTAAATTTCTTTTTAAATCCGGTACATGCCAAACATTTGTTAATATTTTAATGGAATTATCATGCAATTTTAATTTTATTGTACCAATACCAATTGCCTTGCATGCATTATTATTACCCATTAAAACATCTCCACCTAAAATAGATTTATAAGAAGAAAACCAGTTTCTATTAGGTGTCATATGAAAAGAACATCCAGAGTCTAGGATCCATTCTTCCTTAGACTTGGATTGTTCTAAACTTACCATAAGAACTTCTCCATCGCTCTCCTGTTCTGCAAAAGAAGCTTCAGATGACATAAAATAATTGTGTTCTTTCCTTTCAAAATTTTGCTTATTTTTGAGCTTGTAACAATCAGATAAGACATGACCCTTTTTCTTACAATAATTACAAAAGAGAACCTTAGATTTAGATTTTGATCTAGATCTAAAATTGTTTGTTCTGTTACTTGGTCTGCCTCTCAATGTTAATGCTTCAAATCTGTTATCTTTTGAATTATTTATAAGTTGTCGATCAAAAAGTTGTCGAGAAGTTAAAGCAGAGACAACTTCATCAAAAGATATAGAGTCTTTACCATATAAAATGGTTTCTTGAAAATTCCTGTATGAAGGTGGAAGAGAACACAATAAATGGACCGCCTTGTCTTCTTCATCGATTTTCACATCCATGTTCTCCAAATCCAAGAGAATAGATTGGAAAGCATCAATGTGTTCTTCAATAGGGGTACCTTCAGTCAATCTCATTAGAAATAATTTTTGTTTTAACGCAATCTTACCAATCAGTGTCTTCGGCTTGTATAATTGCTCTAATCGTTTCCAGAGCTTTGCTGCCGTCTCTATATGAAGTACTTCACGTAACACTTCATTTGAAAGAGAAAGTTGTATGGCGGAGATCGCGCTATCATCTGCTTCTGCATCGAATGGATGACCTTCTATGAGGGTTTTATGCAGCTTCTCTCGTTTTAGAATGGCTTTCATCTTCGCCTGCCAAAGTGTAAAACTTACACTTCTATCTAGTTTTTCGATCTCGAATCTTGTACTTGCCATTGGTAAAAATTCTGAAAAAATCAACTAACAAAAACTTGAACGTGGCTCTGATACCACTTGTTAGAATAATTAAATTTCAGAATAATGACAATTAATTAAAAGAACGAGAGATAATAATAAAAAAAAAAACTTATCACAACACGGAGGAGAAGAAATTCGAGAGCCGTAGGAGAGCGAAGACAATATGAGAATAAAAGTAAGTTTTCAATTGTATTTCAACAAAGGTAATATACAAGTATATATAGTAACCTATAGTAACGTTAAACAAATTTAAACCACGTAATCTAACACTACGTGTCATATGAATAAGAAAAATAGAAAATAACCGTTTAAGATAAAATAAATATAAAATAAATAATATATTAGGATATTATTAGCCGAATTCTAACAAGGAGAATCATCGATGACGACGACGTGGATAATAATCTCCAGCGGTGGATGCAGTAGTAATATTTGCTGAAAGAAGAAAAAAAAAGAAAAAAAAGAGAGGGGGAGGTTATAAATGCGTCGATTGCGACCAGCATGATTCTCTTTTCGGGATTAAACAATGATGATGGAGATGATCTCACTGGATTCTCGTGGGACGCAGCTTTCTGCGGCTCTGAAGACTTCCTTTTGTTTTCAACTTTCTATGTTTTTAAATTTTATTCTGTGTGGCAACTGACTTGGACGCCACCCAACTCGGACAAATTGCGCACCTTCTTCCTTCTTTATGCTTCCTTTTGATTTCGCCTGCAAAATGTCCGAAATAAAATTAATATATTATAAGTTCGAGGCATTTTGGAAACCATTTATTGGGATTGATAAAAATCTTAACACACAACTCCATTATGGGCTAATGAGACCTTTTCAACTGCAATGGATGATTCAGTTTTGTGCTGCTCGTACAGTAAAGCTTCATTGATCTTGCATCCAACTTTAAACTAATCTGTGCGATTGGGCAAATATCCTTCGCTGTAGTTTCACATCCATATCCTGCTGCTCTTTGTTGCATCTCCCTCCTTTTGTGTATCACCGAAACTGAACACTATACGATTTCAGCTCTGGTCTGAACCTGAACAATGTTCAGTTCAGCAGCCTACATTGCTGGTAGTGGTAGTGCTTCTGTATATATATTGCACACGCTTGTATGTGGACAATTATAGTCGATAAAAGAAGGGCAGTGGTCTCATTGACCACTTCCTCTTTCATCAATTCAGGTACTGAAGTTGAATAGTTAAGGTAAGAGCCATGGCAGGCATTTTGATCAGCAATCTGTAAATTTACCATACAATCGACTTCTTCTTCTTCACAATCCTGTCATCTAGAGCAATAGAGGTGTTATGTTGATAGATAGATAGATAGATTGAATTGCTATTCTGATACCATGGGGGGCAGATATAGCAACCTACCCGAAACTAAGAGATCAAAGGACAGTTTATTTACCCAGAAATCAGGTCGTGTTACTCCAATGTTGAGTGCGGGGAAGATCCAGGGTGAGGTAAAACACGGCACATAATATACAAGAGGCAGAATCATTGTACTTTTCTTTTCTTTTTCTCTGATTGGTGTGGCTATGAAGGCACGCCTTTTTGATACTTTATAGCCTGATGAACCTGGAGAGTTGCCAGATGAGCAAGAGTTTGTATTTTGTTGAAGTCCCTTTTTCTCATGGCTTCTTTCTCAAATATAGCATCTGAAAGTACCACAGCAGAAGCTCCACCTCTGATGTATCTCCCAATTGAATCTGCATATAGTCAATTTCAGTGTAGATAATTATCATCATCTGTGTCAAAATAATTTGTCACCTTACATTAGGCATAAGGAAAAGAAAAAAGAGAGTTTAAATGAAACTCTCTAACAAGGTCGCACGCTTCTTAAGCAAAATATCAACTTTAACACCAAAAACAGAGTATTTTGGGATAACCAACCTGTTGTGATGCCTTGTGAAGCAACCATTGGAATATGGGGAAATGGTTTCTTTAACGCTGATATATATCTGTCTCCACCTAGGATAGAGGTTGGATAGATCTGGATGAAAAAAGGGAAGATAAAGGTCATTTTTGGAGAACTATATGATACGTTATCCTTGAAAATTAGCATGAACAATCAAATAGCATACATATTTACCAACGCTTGTGCCACATAAATAATAGTAATACGAACGAACATAGATCTAAAATGATACCACAAGTTATTCGTTGGTGATTCAAGTTGTCTGACAAGTTATTCATACCAAGTGTCACTGGCCTGTACTATTATAGGGAATCTGTGAGCCGGTACTCTTTCAAAAAAAATAATAATCTGTAAGCTGATGATACATCATTTGTGGGACTGTCATTTCGTTGAAGAGAATATAACTTCCACGACGAAAGACCAGTCCGTAACAGCCAATATCAAGGATAAATTAAACAGATCAGTTCCCAAAAGTTGTTGCTGATATAAACTCATTTAACAAGAAAAGCAACAGCATGATTTGTCCCATGAGCTGCACGGTACAACTACAGAAGTCCAGGAGATGGAAACACCATTGGGTATATAGTATGCTAGCAAAGGAGATGGTGGGAAAAATAGTATACCATCACAAATATCTGCTCTTATATGGTAAAACAAGTATATAAAAGTATAGTTCAAAAGCTAAGACTTACGATTGAAGTGTCAGACAATGTAGCTCTATCAGGCTTCCAATTTGCTATAAACACTATAAATGCCTATTTTTATTTTAACGTTGTTGTAGTAGTATTTTAGATATATTTGAATTGTAAAGCTCACCTTGACAATTCTCGCACCAGTGTTGTATGCAAACAGTAACTGCACATCATAACAAATGGGTTGCAATTGGAATGAGAAGTGAACTAAATAAGCAATGCTAGTCAAACGTAGGATATACGCAAAAAAGAGCTTTAAAAAGAAAATAAATTTTAAAATATGTATTTTAACTTAAAATATTTGGACAATAAAAGTATACGTACTTCAGTTGGTGTCATTGCGCCTGGAATATATAGGACACCGCTGTTGTGAAGATCAAGTAATATTTCCTAAAAGAAAAAGACAACAGTCATGAAGAAGGAATAATATATGTACTTGAATGATTGATTGCCACTTAAAAAATCCCTCGAAACATGGAAACCTGGACATATTTAGTGATGATCTGTCAACAATAACTATTCCAGACTTATACACAATTTGAAGCACTTAACAGGCATGAAAGAGAGTACATGATTAGGTTAATTTTAGTCCAACATTCTAGATCATTGAAGTAAAATCTTTCATCTGAAATATAACACTCGCCTCTCGGTCTCTCTTTTATCACCAAGATTAATGGCATCAGTTCAGTTCGTCTGGGATTACAGTTAACAGAGGTAGAGAGAGAATCTTACGAGGTTGTGACCATACAAATGCCATACGTTTCACCTTTTTAAAGCGTGTATACATATAACAATGAAGAGGATCACAAGTAAGAAACTAAACTAAATCTATTCATACCACGACAGTACCAGGACTCATAAGAAACTGTGCTCCAGCTTCAACAGCTTTTCTTGCATCCTCTGCATTTAAGACCGTCCCTACCTGCACAAATAAGATGTAGGAATGCGACGATTTAAGAGGCAGCCATGCCGTTCACTTGAAACAACCAATCAAATAGAGCAACTTTGTCAAATCTAGGTGATAATGAATAGCATCTAAAGGTTCGTACGTTGTTCCAACTTCCAATTATTGCTAAGTGAAATTTTGCATGTTACTGTTATCCATGAAATAGAGCAGTACAGGTCAATGCATTTATATATTTGCAATTGCACATATAAACACATGCATCTAAGTTGCAGTGCACAGATTTAATCATACACCATTAATGTACTATGTTGCAAATTTGTTGAGTATATATATTGCAATTTCTAATGACTAACCCCAATAATTGACGAAGGATAGAACTTCAGAAGCCCTTTGATCACCTGAAAGAAAAGAGTCATGAGTGTTTTACATATGCTCAGTCAGAAGAAACAACAAAAAAAAATTTACTAGTAAGAAACAAAAGAACAACCTCCAAAACACCTGGAGTGGACATCACAATCTCTAGCTACAAATTTTAAGAGAAAATCTGTTAGGAGATGCTGACAAATAACTTAAAGTTTGTTTGAACGGCTAACAACTCTGAACAACACTTACGACAGAGATGCCACCACTAAGAGCAGCACAAGCAGCTTCCATTGCCGTATTTTCACTACAAATATATTGCCAGATACCAAGATCATAAGCCTTCTACTTAATCAGAATAAACCTAAGATGTAAAAGAGAGTCTAGCAAAATCCAAAATGAGCATAGTGTCGCCAAAATGTGATGAGACGGAAGTATCGCAGTCAAATTTCTGAAAAAAATGAATATATGGGAAAAATCTATGAACAACATCAGGAAAACAACAGCAGAGATTATGCTTATAAGACTTCATAAAATTGGCCACCCTTCGGAGCCTATTTACATATCACTCGACAGTTCTTTCATTTAGAACTCATCATTTACAAATGAGCAAGAGCTGCAGCAAATTGCAAGCACAACCGACACAAACTAAAGACATTACATTTAAACAACTATGCTAACTTCGGATACACTCTCAGGCAGTTTCACAAACCCTTCCAAAGTAACATTCGATTCACCAAGTACTGGTGACCAGATTGTGTCATTCAATTTCACAGAATGAATACAATTTCACACATTCAAAAAAGAGAGTACAGGTGACTGAGAAGTTGGGATTATAATAGAGGCGTCTTCTCCACATTTTGGCCGTTAAAATATGAACTAACGCACCCAAGATCAAAACTAAATAGGGAAGGACTTTGAGTACAGCTCTCATGCCTCAGACCAAAATTACAAACTTCTCAAATTGGCAACTATGCTGCCAAAACTAAGATGATAAAAACTAAAAAAATTAAAGCTAAAAATGGAGAAACAAATAGGAGAATTAGGTAATGGAGAAAAAAGGAGGTGTGTCAATAGAGATACTCTTGGGCTCGGAGGCAAGCGATGAGCCTGGAATCAAGAATTGAGCTTAGGGCTTTAGGATAGGGAGGAGGCGCGGCGGCGGCGGCGGCGGCGGCATGTGCGCGAGCGCAGCCAACGGCTGAAGGCGAACAGCGAGCGGATGAGAGAAGAAGCGAGGGAGGAGAAGGGGCGAAGGAGTTCACAAGAGCCATTTTGTTATCCCAATTCGCAAAAATGCAAGCGTGGAGCTCGGAAGATATTTCCATAGGTGGAGCGGTGAAGGTCACCGGACGCCGCTGCTCTGTACGAGGGTAAGCTGTGTCGATTCCAATCGAGTAAAAAATCCGATCCCATTCGGGTCGGGTCGGATCGGGTCAGAAACTTTTCTCAACTTAATAAACGGGTAAACCGGAAACTGTTGGTCTTCCCTTGAAATTTTATCTCTTCTTTGCGTTAAACAAATTTCTCATGCCAAGGTATTTTTGCAAACCGAAACTTAAAAATTCGCATCGACTTTTCCTTTTATGTCGAGATCTTATAGTCTATTTATTTATTCACTGTCTATAGGTTGGTTTCATTTAATACGTAAACCAAACAACGAGACCAGAATCAACTGAACACATTTTTTTATTTTATAAAACAAATTCAATTGATGAATGATGATGATCCGAGGCTCAAGCAGCGACCAAAGATGGGTCAACACAAAAGAAGAATCCAACAACCAGTAGATCACAGCATCATTGTTTTTTCTTTCCAAGACATAAATGCCAAGAAAACTCAGACCAAGTTAACGAGACATAAATGCATGATCCAGGTCACCGAAATAGAATAGCAAGAAATAATGACGGAAGAAATCTTGGATCAGCAGTTTTCACCAAATACGACCACCTGCCATTGATTCAAGCAAAACTTGGAACTACTACAGTTTGTCCATCATTCCTTACATGAAACTAACAATTAATCTCATTGATCAACGATTGTTTTCCCCTGCTGAATCAGTATTTCAATTATTTTCAGTATTCAGTGAAAACAAATCATTCATACCAACAAATATACTAAACATCATCTAAGATTCTAAATGGAAGCACAAATGATTATTCCCCCACCAGCAGAGTCGACCAAAGCAAGATCTTTTAAATACCATAAATGATTCCAGAAATGTAGTCTACATACCCTGCTTATAAATATGGTCTAAATTAAATGCTTCTTTAAGTCCATCGATTCAATACAAACTATTAAATCACACATAAGTAGAAATGACATATGGCATACAATTGGTTCAGTAAAGATCACTTTTCAGAGCAAATATACTAAAGAGGCATGATGCATACTAAAAGCAATATACGAATGCCAACATCATTGAAAAAATTTCTCTCTCTGTGGTCTGCCCATCAAATTCCTTATATCACGGGATCCTTTAAAATTCAAATCAAATACCATTGATAGTTGACTAACTTTCCTCAACCCCCCCTTTTATGGTAATCGTTCATGGAAGAAATCAAAACAAGGTTGTTGAATGTTAACATGCACAAGTGCAACGTGTGCTTTGTTAACCTGGCAACAGGGTGCAAGAAGTGGCTTCTTAATTACAACAATGCAATGTGGGTAAATTCATAAATAATGCAAGAACTCTAAGATAATATGGATTAAACAAATAGAAGATTCCAAATGCAATATGCAACGTCGTAAACAACGGACATTGTTCCACAAGATTCTAGACAGAAAGAATCAGGGTAAAAGACATACAGACAACTAGGAGAAATTTATCTCAACCGTAATATAAATTCTATAATTTGAGATAGCCAAACTGTAGCATTGCTGAATGATCCGTAGTGAATGATGAAATGTATCAAAAAAAATATGTAGCGTACATGTTTAAGATATATGGTAAATTAAATAGGACTTCGATTATAATTCAGGAGGAGGCAGGAAAGGTCCTACACAGTCGAACGAACAAACAAGTAAAAAAGGCATAATGTGAAAACAACATATAATAGCGGGCATTCCCCCTACTCAAACGAGCATCGATCTACAAAGCATACAAGCCAACCTAGTGTTTCTCATGCAAAGGCCACCATGAGCGACAAGAGCTGCATCTAAAAATCTTAGTTTTCTTTCTCAGATCTGATCCACATAGTCTATCATTGGAGGTTCCAGTTCTGTACCATGTGATCTATACGGAGAAATTCCAGATCTGTTCCAAGTCAAAAACGAGAGCCAAATCCGCACAACAACAAGAAAAATATGATTTTAACAATGTAAGAAGGCAGTAGAAGTTCATTTTTAACTCATGATTTGTTTTACTCTTTGTTACCTCCTCCCATATAGTAGAAATGTACGACTAAGTAAATTAAGCTAACGAATAAAGAGATCCATCGGAATACTGAAGACGAACCGATCTACTTGGGGTACAAAGCAGAGAGGGGTGGACGAACAGATCAAGCCTGGGAGTCACCCTTCCGATTTTCGCCCGAACCATCGACTTGCTCGAGGAGCTTTCCGGCCTCCTCGTCGTCCTGAATGGTCTTCTTCTGCGCCTCCTTGGCCTTGAGCGCTTGCAGCTTGACATGGTTGTAGTAGGCGACCCCCAGGAAGGCAATGCCATATCCGAAGAGGTTAATGGTGGTGACAGTGTCGCGGATCACGGACCAGGAGAAGGCGATAAGAAGCCAATCCTTAACGACGCCAGCGACGTTCATGGTGAGGGCAGATGTCTTCCCGACAAGGAGGAACACCGCGAGGTTGAGGGCGAAGGCGCATAATGAGTTGGTGCCAAAAATGAGGAGGTCCGGGCGGAGGGAGGTGGCCGAGGCGCGGAGGACAGGGAGCTCAACAACGCACCAAGGAACGAGGAGGAAGACAAAGCAGCAGGGGGCGACGTAGTACAAGGAGGTAATGGGATTGAGGGAGATACCCTTGGAGCTGAGCAAGATCTGGATGAGCACGAGCCGGGTTGCCTCGAACGCGACGGCCCCGAGCTGGAGCCCGACGCCGGTGCCGTTGAAGCGGGCCTCACCGTAGGCCGCAATAGCAACGCCGAAGGAGATGGAGAGCATGTTGAGCATGGAGGAGCTCTTAAAGTTCTCCTTCTTGAAGAGGATGCCGATGGAGTAGACGGCGACGGGCATGAGGGCCTTGAGCATTTGTATGAAGGAGACGGACAGGTAGATGTAGGCGGAGTTGGAGAACCAAAGGGACATCGAGTAGAGCGCGCCGATGGGGACGACGGAGGAGAGGTAAAGCTCCCTGGACATGGGCGGCGACGACGGCAGCTCGACGAAGCGGAACACGCGGACGAGGAGGATGGCGAGGGTGGAGCAGAAGGCCATGTGGATCATGGTGAGGGAGATCGGGAAGGGCCACCCATACATCTTGGGATCCAGGATGTACTTGTTGTAGACGATGACGGTGAAGCTGAGGAAGATCCAGATCGCCACATACGCGTACGAGAGGAGCACCTTCTTCAGCACGCCCTCCGCCATGGCTCCTCCGGCGCCGCCGCCGCCGCTACCTTCCCGACCCATGCCGATGACGATAGGCGACGACGCTGTCCTCCTCCTCCGCCTCCTCCTTCCTCGATCGAGTGGACTCCGAGCGGCAGATCTGGAAGTAGAGCGGAGGGGAGAGACGAGCGAAGGGGATCGAATCGAAAGGGGGGGTTGGATTTGGAGGAGGCGAGAGATGCGGAGGAAGAACGAGGGCTTAATAATGAGATGGGACGATATTACGTTTTAGCTCTTGAAACTTTTGTTAATGCCACTTCACTCCTTTCGTTAATCTCTATTTTCCATTTTTTTCAAAAAAATAGTTCGTAATATTACCTACTACTTAATTTTAAAAATTATAATTTATTTTCAACTTTATATTTTAGATCGATCTAAGATAATTAAGTAGATTTAAAAAGGTTTAAATAAAGGGGCGAAACTGAAATATTCCTAATAATTGAAGAGGAAGGAAATAAATGAATTGCTCGGGGGCAAATTAGTGATGACATTTTTCTCCGAAGACGTGCAGGAAGGGATATGACTTGTCACCGTCTCACCGACACGCGGTTACGTTAACCGGGCATCCATTTTCCATTTCTCTCCTTTTACTTTTTACTTATAGCTTATTTGAGAAAATATTAATTGAATTACAGTAACGCTTCAACTAATATCATCCTAATGAGGCAGTTTCATTGGATTAAAATTTCAATTAAATAGCTCCATTATGTTAATTTTCACATCTGCCCCTAGAGATACGGAATATTATGTTAATTTTCCATCAATGTTCTGCCAGATTGTTGACTTGAGATACTTTTGGGTCAATTTAGCTCTCTATTATTAATCAGTGCATTTACTGTCTAAATCTGGGTCAATACTTCAGTTTATTTAGTCTTAGTTTTTTTTTCAACGTTCATTTTTCTCCTTCCAATTATATGAAAATTTAAATTTTTAAAATTTTTCTCATTTGAAAATGATTCAAAATATTACCAAAAAAAATGAAGGGAAACATCAAATGGTAAAAAGTGAAGGGCCCATCTACAATTATTAATGCACGCTTTAGCTGGTGAATAAATGTCACTACGAAACATGCAAATGGTTCGGCAGGGTTGACCAGGATCAAGTCCAACCCGCAGTTTGTTCAAAACGCCCCCACTTTGAAATTTTCCTCGTTGAAAAATCATGCAAGGATGAATACTTGTCACTAAGTTTTAGGTGCACGTCCCACTCTCTAATTATTCTAAATCCACTGTATGTTAAATTTTTTTTTGAAAATTAGTTTAATTGACCATTTATAAAAAATAATATTCTACGCAGATAATGATAATAAAATATTTATATATTATATTTGGAAGGAGGAGGAGATAAATTTAAGTAATAAATTAAAAATGAAAGATTATCTTATGTAATGTACTTTTACATGGGAAAAAAACCTTCACTTATTTACAGTGGTGTTAGTGATAAAAAATAAGTTGGAGTCATGTTGGCATCAAATGTCGATGCTACGATGATTCTGTATTGAATAATAACGCTGATTTGAGGGTTATGATAACGAGTTGATTTATTTAAGAGAAGTCGTCGCGTCTAGAATTTGTTGAGGTTCCGAACCTTTATGTTTTATTTATTTATTTATGTTTGCTTTTAGTGGCTCCTGACATGCAAATAAATAGGACATGATTATAAATATAAGCCCATTATTGTTTTATAATGCTTGAGCTCGTGACGTGACATTTGCGTAAATAGTGATAACTGCAAAATGCAAATGCAAATGCAAGTGCAGGAATGGGAGAAGTGGATTCGTGCGATAATTCCAAAGGAGATCGACTTAATTCTCCTCCTCATCTACAGCTAATGCGTCGTGTCGTGCAATAATTGCCACGGTGGAGGGGAGTCACGTCTGGGGGAGCTCCAATGTCACATCTAATATGGAGGACACCACTGGAAGGCAATATTCTATCTTATTTTTAAAACTCATTATTTATAGCATTAACTTATGTGAACACTCCTCTCACATCATCAAGTGTTTTATGTTTGACTGATACATATTAGACCGATCTTATTAAGATCCAGCCTCTTCTTATATCTTCGTAGTTCTAACATTTTACTTTGGTTATTTGTCATATTTTACCATATTCGATAGAGCAAGTGTATTCTCAACTTTAGAGGTGTGATACAATTGGTCTCAAATATATATAAAGAGTGATTTTATAAATAAAAAAATTAAAATTGAAATTAGTATAATAAATTTATATATTTAATAATTAAAAAAAATAAAGAAGTTAAATATAAGATGCACCTTAATTGTGTTGAGGCTAATAATTCGGTGTATCCTCGATTAATATATGGTAAGTAGTTTTTTTCCCCAGCTTATCTTTATCTAACTCATTGTTTTAATTTATTATTAAGTTAGATATTACTATATACATTTTATTTTATTATCGTTAAATTATAAACACAGTAAAAAAAATGGTGGTAAACTGGATATTTCGGATCGATCTCGGTCAGGTGGATTTGCTTAACCAAACCGTGTCAAGTTGAATCATCATCTGCACTGAACCGGTCGAAGGAATCTGCCGACGGGTCAACGTAGATAAATGAAGAAGAGTGGTTGTGGTCACCGGCGGTGGCTGCTCGTGATGTGTGCGCATCTCTTTTACATTTAGTCTCGAATCAACGTGCCACCGAACATTTTGTATTTATTTCCGTTCTCGATCTACCAACTCTTCCTTTCTTTTATTTATAAAAAATTAATTCCCCTTATTTTACCACTTTTTTTATGGGTCTCCGAAGACGAAAGCGACGTCGACATCGTGAACTAAGTCCACCTTTTGACCGTAGTCGATTTAAATATCCTTAAAGGTTCAATTCAATTAATTATTTAAGAAACTTTTTTTTAGGAGGGTGTGATGTAATATGTAGGCATAACTACTGGGCTGGTTTTTTATTTTTTTTAAAAGAAACTAAAAATTTTCATGTAGATGGGTCGGTCGGATTTCATTCTTATCGGGTCGGGTTTATTGGGCCGAATGGTCTCTCGGGGACTTGACGCTGATACCATTTATACGACACAGTAAAGCTCAAAACACCATCTACTCTCCTTATTCTCGACGTTGCGACATTGCATCGGACACCTTGCGCGGCCTCGGCGAAAGCTTAATTCAAGGAGTGCGAGATCTTCTTCATCACTTTCGCGTCCTCCTCAAGCAGGGAGACCACCGCGTCCACGCCGCCGGCCTCGCCGAGCGCCGGCAGAAAGATCACCAGCCCCTCCAACGGCACCCACGTCGGCAGGAACGCACACAGCTTCCCTCCACCACCGAAGTCCATCTCCTCAAACCTGAACCTTAACCAGCTCTCGGCGTCCACAATCGGCGACAGCACGTTCCCCTCCGTCGAATAAACCGGCAGGAGCTCCTCATCCTCGTGCATCGCCCCGAAATCCACCATGGACTGCACGTAGTCTCCGTCGATCGTTTTAATGGCGTCGTGCACGATCGCGGCGGCAGCTTCGAGCCCGCCTGCTCTCGTCAGCTGCTTCGCCGTCGTCCGGGGGTACGCGTTCAGCACCAGGTTGCCGAAGAATCGGTCTGAAACTGGCGGGCGCAGCCTCGGCCGGCCGTTCACGGTGATGCGGATCATCGTCTCCTCGCTGCCGCCGAGGCCGCGGGCTATCGTCATCTTCCGCCATAGGTGGGCGAGCAAGGTCTCGAAGGTGGTGTACTTGGCTTTCATGGTGGATTTGAGCTTTGACGAGATGAACTCCGAGGAGTAGTGGAGGAGTATGTTGGTGATTCCGCTTGGATCGACGGAGTTCTTGTTGTTTGCGTTGGGATTCTGCTCAGGGCTACCGGGAGCTGCGAAATCGAGGCCCCAGTGTTGGAACTCGCACCGCGGTGGCGCTCGAGGCCGCAGCCATGAATGATCGTAGAGCGGAAGCGGGTCGACGGCGATGCCGCGCACGGCCTGCGTCCACGCCGTCAGGAAGGCGCTCATTGACTGGGCGTCCGCCGCCTTATGGTGGGACGAGAGGCCGATGGCGAGCCCGCCGCAGCGGAAGCGGTTGAGCTGTACTTGGAGCAGGTGGGCAGGGCCGTCGCCGGGGCTGCATGGCGGGTGGAGCCGCCACAGCTCTGGCGAGGGCTCGAGCGGCAGGTGCTCGGCCAAGCTTGACGCCACAGTGGCTTCGACCACAAGTGCTCCGCTGCCGGCGCCCCCCAACAGGAGACTCGGACGACCGCGGAGGTCGTGGCCGAGCTGGCCGGTGAGGTTGGGGAAGTACGCCAGGGCCGTGGACAGCCCGGCTATCAGGGCCTCGTTGGAGGGGGCAGGAGGGGTGAAGAAGTAGACGACGGCGATGTGGATGTCGCAGGCGAAGCGGTCGAAGATGGTGAGAGGAATGATTTTGCACGGTTCGTCGTCGCCATGATCACAGATGGTGAAGCTTCTCTGCACTTGGACCTCCATTTCCTATTCCAAGAAGTATTGAAAGAGAAGTCTAATTCTTGTCATCGATTGATCAGGATATATGTGGTATTTATATACGACGGAAATGGGATTCATTTGTAGCAATGCATTGGGAATTGGATCGGTGGGTGAACCTTTCAAATCACAAAAATCCAAGGATTCGTCAAGCTTTTGATCTGATTCACGTTTTCTAGTTCATCATTGCAGTTATGGACAACATGCTTGAGCGGAACCCGGCCTTCGTCAACATATTTTGACAAAAGAAGAGCCAAATACATCGGATAAGATCACGAAGGAAACAATTAATATATAGGGCCTTCTGTTTGGTGAAACCTGAAACCAACTAATATGCATACCGGCAAATGGATTTGGAGTGCTTCCAAACGCGATGCACCCACTCTTATTCATTATCATGTGGCAAAGTCAAACACATCAATGTCACTTTGCCTAAAATTTAGATCCCTCACCTACTCCAGTACTGACTTGTTAGTTTCAAGAGTGCAGAACTGGATAAATAAGCTCTTGCTTACTCGTTGCTGAGGCTAAATTCAAAGTTAAGGAAGTTTATGATTTTTTTTCCCAATATGATTAGGTTTTTGGTCACCATCCATGGATACAGCAGCGACCTCCACCGGGAAGAACAACATGATTAGGTTTTTGGTCTCCATCCATTGACACAGCAGCATATCTAAGTAGAATATTTCATAAATAATTGTTGTTTATTTAGTAGTTCGAGTCTCCAAAAATTAAGCGAAAAGAAGTCCAAATGTCACACCATCAACCAACTACCCAACTGAAATAAAATATCAAAATCTGGAAAAGTATTAAAAGAAAAAAATATTTAGACAAGTTTGAGCAGATTCAGGCAATTGCTAAGTTGTTAATTACAGTAAAGCACTAACTACATGACGTTAGATGTGTTCTGTCATCGGTCGCACTACACTAAGTATCATCCTTCTTCATTGTCATAATCCTCTTCGTCTTCCTCTAAGCTTTTGAGCGACAACGCGAACTGAAGAGGATCAACCGTGATATTATACATGCTGGGCATCGAGTGTTCAAGATAGTCATTTTTCATATCATGGTTGGCCTCGGAAATCGCCGGTGTGACCGTGGTCGGCGATGTGTCTCCGGCGGCATCGTCGAAACTCAAGTTCAAGTCGAAGTTCCGGACGTGGTTGCAGGTGCTGCTGCTACTGGAAAAAATGGTTTCTTCGTGTAATCTTGTGGCAATGCCCTCAGCTGTGGTGGGAGGTGGTGCAGGTTCATCGACCTGCTGAGGGGTACCGGGATCATCCTCGTATTTGTCGGTGATGATGGCATTGTTGATCTCGGAGCCGTGGAGGACGCCGCGGGAGCCACGCCTTCTCCCTCGACCCCGCCCTTGTCCTCTGCTGCTGCTCTCACCTGCTCTCTGCTACAATGTTAAACAAATTAGATATCCATCTGTATGCAATAAAAAATTGATGAGGCAAACAGATGTCACTGCAATTAGAAGACAAGGATGCTCGTGCTCACATTTCTATTTCCTCTTATCTCCTCTTCTTTGCTGTCCTCTTCACCGACAGTTCTGATATAATTGCCAGTGTATTATTCGGAAATCTTTAAGGAAAAAAACAACTACAGTTCACTGAAGAATTTTTACGGGTAAAACAAATAGAACCTTCTCTTTGCAGATCTGCCACCAGGACCTGCATCAGAAACACCAACATCTGGAACTTTCCTCACTACATCCTTCAGGAAATCGAACATGTTGAAGCTGTAAACACACTGCTTCCTGGATAGAGAGACGACAGCGTAGATGGAACTTTATTGTTACAATATCCAGATGGATGTTATCATTTGTTTAACATCCACTATCAAATTTTTTTATAGAAAACATTTAAGAACCTTTTTAAGCAGATTTTTTTTGAACTCAGTGAGTCTTAACCAAGACCTCATCCCTCTGATTATAGTAATTGTAATTGGGATTCTATATGGGAAAATCATAAGGTTTTGGGTTCAAGACTCATTAAGTTTTAAAATTCCATTGTTGTCTAGTCCGGTTAGGATATCTTTTTAAGCAGATTGATAGTCACAATTAGGACAAAAAGTGAACCCAGCCTCATTCAACAAACATTACGGCATGTTTCTGTTCGTATTTAATACGGTTGAACCAGTGTTCCATGCTTGGCAAGAACTTGAACACGAACACCAGGTACGAAGGTCAATAAAGCAAGTGGTCGGTACGGAAAATGAGTGTGGAATCCAGCTAGTAGGTCTGAAGGCAAAAGGTAGTAATGCAGCTGTTGCTCACCCAAGATCAGCAAGGCAATGTTGTAACAAGGTGTCAAACTCTCACTGGGAAGTCCATGAATCATAGTAAAGAGGATAGTAACAAACAAGGGATTGGGGAATTTGGAAAATAAAAGAGGAGAGTGATCATCGATCAGTCTCACTTGGAAGGATCACTTTGCTTATAGGGGAAGGAAGGGGAACCTTCAGCGAGGAGCTACACATTACATTTTCAAAATCATTCGGTTCTAAGCTCTAACAAACTACTCTCGGTCATGGTTAAAGATAAATCCATAATAGTATAACCAAATAATCAGGTATATTTTTACGAATTCAGTAGGCCTGTTGGAAATGCCATGCAATAGACACAATTCATTATGCAAGATAAAAGAACAAAAGAGTAGTGCTTTAAAGGTGAAACAAGCTTCAAGTCTACTTTAGAAGATAGCTAGGATGAAAGAGCACAAACAGCCATCAAGTGAATAAGTTACTTACAGATGAAAAGAACTCATTGTCTTAACTCCTCTCTGCAGGGTAATGCTATATGTCCTATCACATAGATCTTTCAGAAATAATTCCAATGCTTTAGCTGGAAAAATAGAATAGATAAATTAAACTCAAGTGTACAAAAAAAAAGCTGCGTGAATATAATGGAAGGATGGGACCGGAAGATATCTAAATAATCATGCATATAAAAATGAGTGCTGAAGAGTAGTGTATAAAAGATGGACATTTTTGCTCAATTCTGAGTAGAGTAGTCCGTGTCTGTTCCTGTAACATAAATGATGTTTATGCAGAACAGATTTCAAAACAGCGTGATCTCGAATGAGCATTTGGCCATACTGACTCCAGAAGATGTGCATAAGAGATATCGTCTGACTTGGACGACGTACTCGTGACTACAATTTTCAACGGAAATCACTTATTCAATCCAAACAAACAGATAATAGTCGACAAGCAAAAGTTTTCAACAAAAATCCGAACTGGAAGAACTAGTCTTAAACATACAAAATAACGACTCACATACTAAAACTGGTACAGGAAGTGCAATCTTGCCAACATCTTCATCTGTTTGCATAATTTTCTTTATTCGGCACTGCCAATAGAAATAAGATAAACCAAATTAGTTATTTAACTAATCGCTGCAAAAAAATCAAAAACGCCATCGGTTTAGGAAACATAAATTCATCAAAATAACAAAAACACTCAGACTCGTTAAGGCGAAGTGTACAAGTGGCAAAACACTTGGAAGTCACAATAGACATAATGTACGAAACGATGTTCCCATTCTGTAATTCTTGTAGTGGTCAGGCGTTTACTCCATAAATTAAAGATAAACGAGCTGTTGCAATTTTCTGTTCAAGACTATATCAACTATGCTAGTAGCCTAATGTTCCTCAGATTCCAACCTTGGATATACTCTTAGGTTATCAAAAGTTAGATGTAAATTTGGATATCAATAGCATGGTTCTTTCACATTCAGCACATACCATTATGGACAGAAAGAAAACATGTTTCATACGATGTTCCTTATTTTGCATTCTGCGAAATTCCAAGACTGTATATCTTACGACAGTTCTGGTAGCAATTTGACTCAAATTGAACTGGAAATTAGAAATTACTAAATTGGAACACAAACATAATTTTGGAAACGAGATAATCTAAAAACAATCAGGAGGATTTAATTGGAAGAAATTAATTCATTTTGTATCATTTGATATTAGACTCAATTAATGAATTATCTGCATGGAAACTCAATGCCATTAAATTGGAAACCATGTAATAACTTTGGCTTGATTAGGAATTACAAAAAGGCAACAAGGAGAGCATCATGCATTGGTTAATCGGAAGCTCCATAAAATTAATTGATTTGATTTCTACGAGCAATTGTACTCATTAAAGTAGATTGACTATGAGCAAATGAGAACCTTGCAATCCCTTATGATTCCTCCTCCTACATTGCCTGTCTGTTTTCACTCAGTTACAACCACGTACGAAACAAATTAACACGACAGACCTACTACGTTCGTCTGAGGTTCTTTCTACAGATTCAATCAGACCAATAGGCCAGGAGAGGAAGAAAAAAAAGAAGGTTCCCTCTACTACCTGATGGCCTAATCAATCCCGTCAAACAGCTCACATGAAGTTAAACGAGGCAAGCAAAAGGAAAAAAAAACCCTAAATTTCTTAAACACAAAAAGGATATCACAAGGGATAGAGGAAGCAAGCACGAACCAAAACAAACAGCGAGCTACATAATCTGTTCCTGCATGCAAAAAAGATAAAAGAAGGCACGAAGAGGATGAAATTTACAGCGGGAAAGCGGGTATCCAGCTTCCTCTTCATGGCTTCACTCCAGTCAAGTCCTTGTAACGCCTCGGAACACCAAGTCCGAGGGCAAAAGGTCGGAGCAGACGACAGGAAAGGAAACGTAAAAGGCGCGGCGCGCCTTCGAGACAGCAGAAAAAGAAGGGCGAGAAGGAGGCGGAGGTGGTGAAAGAAAAAGGAAGGGGGGAGTTTAATTCGGTATTTTTATTTTTATTTTCTTTTCAGCATTGTTTTTTTTTATTTTGACCCGTCAACCCAGGTCCAAATCACTATTAAATTTTAAAAACTTACCAATTCTCCCTTTATTATTTAATTTATCTATATATATTTTTAATAATATTTAATATCATAAGATGTATTACGATAATATCTATATCTAAAGGGATAATAATTTAATATTAAATAGCAGTTAAAGGATATTTTATCATTTTAAGATTTAAAAAAAATACTAAATGTAATTGAACTAATAGTACAGGGGTATAAATGGAAATAATCATATTGGCCTCCAGGAGTTTCTAATCCACGCAGCCCACCTTGGATCGAATTTTAGATCCGAATCCGACCCGACCTAACTCTAAATCCAAATCCGCTTTTTTTTTCACTCAAAAGCTGATGTGCCCTTCTAAAGAAGAAAAATTTGAAAGGAGTTTCTAAAAGTTACAGCATCGAGTTCCTGGAATCGGGCGCAGTATCCTTTCTCAATCGTTTCGCCACATCCACCGCAAAATGGAAGTAATGGATGCGGAGTGTGCGCCCACTAAACCCATTAAAACATTCCCCCCGGGTATGCATGCTCACATCACACCGGAGTCAATTATCCCTTTCGTAAGAGAAAAAGGTTGAAATTATTGCAACGTTTCGTCGTCGTCGACTCCACTGAGTTGGTCGCATCTCATGCTGACCGCAGCGATCAACAAGTAGTGCATATATATATATATATTGCTAATCCTACGTACTTGGCAACAATATGATACGTCGTTATTTTAATGCCTCGGCAACTTGTGACTGATGCCGGTGGAGGATGCATGAACGATGTCTTACTCACCACCAAGTGCTCCTCCTTTTATATTATTATAATTATTCACTATATATATATATACACGAAGCCTCTTCATTTAAATCAAAATAACAACGACGTGGGGCCGGAGAATGTGGGTGGCCGTCAAATGAATGAAGAAAAAAGCGCGCGCGTGTTTTATTTTGTTCTCCACTGTTTGAACACGATGTTTAAGTTGTTATTTTGGTTTCCAGAAGAGTGAGATATCCTCGTCGATCCCGGTTGATTGCTTAGTTTAATCTCGTCGGATTTGATCGGGGCTTTGGCTGTTTCCCACCAACCCTTTCTTTTAATTAGTTGGGTGCGTGCGGGTATTAATTACGTCCCACTTGGGGGAATATTATTCCAGATTTTATTAAAATGACCTTCACTTAACCGACGAATCGACCCGGATCAAAAAAAGGGGAACCAAACGGAACGAATGCATTCCGCTTTATTCGCAGCTGCGGGTGACTTTAAAACTCGGATCTGCTTCGGGTAAAATGATTCGAATCGATCCAACAGTCCAGAATCGATTAGGCCATCCATTTTTATCTACCGACTCGAGTTTACAAGTCTTTCCGCACAGCGGAGTTTACGTGTTCGGTTCGGATTAGATTTCGCACGTCAAAACTTTTTTTTACCGAAATAATCGTGCTTCGATTTAAGCGTTTCCGGCCGCTTATTATTTATTTTGAAAAGTTATGAATACATTTAATAAAATGAAGTACTTTTACATATTTTTTTATTATAATAAATATATATCTATGGAAACTAAAATGCCGTGAAAATAACCGTAGGAAATAATTTTAAGAACATCATCATAAGTTGCTCTTAATGATCGTACTTCACCAAGAAATTAAAAGAGGAGAAGTTCCCGGACCAAGAGAGCTGGAAAACTCTCTCATATATATCTCAAGCAGTATTAATTGCTTACGTCAATCCCATTCATCGCAACCCAAGAAGAAAAAAAGATAAGTGGAGATGATGGCAAAATTTTTTATTTTTACCACTCTATTTTCTCGATCGATTCTCCAATCCTCGCTCTCGATTATTCTCTCATTCGATTCATTGTTCGCGATCGCTCTCAGGGTTCCAGCGTTCCCTCTGTCTTCACCGATGCTTCACCCGCACCTGCAGAGGTAACAGCAGCAGCCACAGCCACAGGCAAAGCCATTCCCTTGTTCTCCTGCCTCTCCTTGTTCTCCCTGTACTTCCCCCACAGCACTGCGTACAGCCCTATCACGATCAGGACTCCCCCGAGAATCCTGCATCCATCGAAGGTTTCGCTCATTCGATCAAATCAAAGCCCGAGTGTTTGATTTCTAAGATTGGGACTTACCCTCCCAGGTAGATCTTCTCGCTGAGGACGAAGGAGCCCATGATGGCCACTATGATCATCATCAGAGGGCTGAAGGCCGACGCGAACACCGGTCCTCTCTTCTCGATCACCAGTCCTTGAACGTAGTAGGCGACGCTGGAGGTCACGATCCCCTGCATTTTGAGATCAGATTCAGTTGCCCGCTGATCATGAATTAAACCCGGAGGAACTGATCTTGTTTCTTACAGCGTAGGCAGCAGCGAGAAGGTTCATGTCGAAGCCGATGGCCCAAACCGAGGGCCTGTGCTCCATGACGAGAGTGACGGCGATCGCCTGCAGAGTCCCCACGAAGCAAATCCACGTCGTGAGAGAGAGCTGCGCGGAGTACTGCTTCAGCGTCACCGCCTGCAGGAGTCACGCAGATTTTGAGAACCGGATCGAGTACCCAGACGGAGAAGCTCGCGGAGCATGTCGGCGAATACCTGGAGGACGAAGAGCGAGGCCCAGGCCAGGGTGGCGAGGATGAGGAAGATGGAGCCGAGGAGCCAGTCGTGGCTGCTGGGATCAGCGACGGCGCCGCCGGACGAGGAGTTGGGGCCGTGTCTGGTCCATAACATCTCCACTATGGGACCTTTGTAGAGGGTCATCAGCATGGCCCCTGCCACCGTCACCAGAGTCCCGACCACCTTCGCTTGGTAGATCACCTTCTTCAGGTCCACCTTCTCCATCCTGATTTGGAAACCATGTTCAGATCGATCGAGCTAACGCCGCCGTGAAGCATAAAGCTGATGTTTTTTGGTCACGTCATGCGTGCTGCTTACCTGCAAAGCACCGCAATGACGAAGGTCATGGCCGGCAAGATGTTGCTCATGGCGCAGGAGAAGGTGGGAGAGGTGAGCTTGAGGCCGAGGTAGTAGAAGTTTTGGTCTATCACAGGCCTGCAATAATAACACGCGTTCAGGATCAGTTAGCCTTCGGCTACTCGCTCGAACACTCGCCGGGAAACGAGGACTCACCCGAGAAGCGCCAGCACGAAGATCTGCAGGAACACCCACTTCGTCATCTTCGGCCGCACCTTCCTGCAAAAAACACACGTACATGTTACTAAAACACGAACAGCGAAGGAGGAGGCGACGGAGGATTAAGTTTGGTCGTACCGCTCGAGAACGAGGGCGAAGGGGGCGATGGAGAGGGTGGCGAAGGCGTGGCGGTAGACGACGAGGACGTAGTGGCTCATGCCCTTGCTGAGGGACACCTTGGTGATAACGTTCATCCCGGCGTAGCCGAACTGGAGGGAGACCATGGCGAGGTAGGGCTTCGCCCTCCGCAGGAGCTCGCCGCATCCGTCCGCCATTGCCGAGAGCTCGATCGAGAGAAGAAGCGAGATAGAGACGTTGCGGTCGCTTCTCCTCTCTCTCTCTCTCGTTCGCCGGATGACGAGGAACGAAGCCGGCGCAGGCCCCCTATTTATACCCGCGTCGCCAAAAATCTAGAAGCAATAATAATACGTGGGACCCAGACGGATGCGGGACCAGCATAACGGAGGGTTTAATCCGGAAGATAATTTTCTCTGTGCATTTTTTTTTCTACTCTTATTTTTCTCAGTTGAGGTAGTTAGATTTAATACGTGATACTAAGGTCCCCATTAATATAATACGTTAAAACTACAAGGGCCAAACTGAAAAAGGTAAATAAGGATATTAATATGAGTAATTGTGGAAGGAGGATATGTGGCGCACCGAGACCGCTCGGTGCGCGCTGATGCGGGTGACGATTCACAGTGGCCGCGCACGGAGCGATCGTCGGGCTCGGAACGTCGGCAGCCGCTCGATCCGGGCTCGGTCTGATCGCAGCCGTCGCAGGGCGCGGGTCGGTGACGTCAATTATCCCGCAGCCGCAGTCGGCTCCGGCACGTGCGGTGCAGATGAATGCACGCGCCGTGGCTCTTCGAAGTAATAATAATGCATCGTGCCAAAATTACAAATTGTTAAAAAAGAGTCACGAAATAATGCAACGAGGTCGTCACGATGATCCGATCGATTATGACCAAGTTGAGGAGGGCGGTACGCAAGAAAAGCTTGTCAATAATTAGGTATTCTGCGTACGTAGTGGACTACACATTGGTTTTTCCTCCTCCTTTCCTTTCCTGCTCTCCGTCTCACGCCATTCGGGGTGTGCATAAAAAGGCAAATAGTGCCGCAGCAGTATTTATATGCAGAGTTGGAGTTCCGAGTTGTCCCACACTTCACCTTCCCCCACGATTAATTTAATCAGCTGATGGTGCATCGTGCATGTGGGATGTGGTTGATTTCTTATGCGGAGCGGCAAATAAGTTGTTTTCCTTTGGAAGATAAGTATGGTTGATTATTTTTTGTGTTTAGGGTTCGAGAGGAGTCTTCTTTTGCGAGCAAAGGGTTCGAGGTGAAGCTTGTGGTTCCGTATCGCAGCCTTGGCGGGAGATTTTAATTAAAATAATAAGATTCTCTTTTTTTTTAAAGAAAAAAAAACAAAAGAAATAAATAAAAAGATCAATTGTGGGCGGTAGGCGGAATCTTCTGGGTTTTTTTAAATTAAAATAAGAGATGGATTCAAAAGGCTATTTGGGTTTGAACTAAACTATGCACTTAATTATTATTAGAGGATGATTCTTAATAATAAATATATATATATTAAATTCAATAAACTTCCTATTATAATTAGAAATTCTTAGAGGTGCACAGGTGGTACGATTCTATAGAACAATATGGCATGACATACGACATGATTAATATGTTTATTATATAAAATTTTTATCCTAATAAGTATACACATAATAGTTAGAATAATTGAATCCTATTAAGTTAAATACATAAAATATATTCTTTTTAGTTAGAATAATTATATTTTATCTGATAGGTTACTAAGTTTAGATAAAATACTAATATGTTAAAAAATATGGTTAGAATCTGGATTTAAAAAATTTTCAGAATATTTTTTCAATTTAATGAAACATAATAAAATATAGATATAAATTTATTTTGAAATACCTTAAAAGAATAAAAAAATAAAAAGGGAGCAAGGCCTGAAATAGCCCACGGCCCACAAACATAAATACAAAGTCACCGTCGTCTCCGAAGCGGCCAGCCTCGTTTTTTTTTCTCCTCTCTTTTTGGCCTTCTTGCCGAGAAAGCCGCCTTCGAGTAAGGAACAAATTTCCAATGGCGTCCTCGCCGGACGAGACCCCTTCCGCCATCGCCGCCGCTCCCCGTGCGGACAGCTCGAATTCCAGCTCCGTCGTCCCCCGCTGCTTGGAGGGCTTCTGGAGGACCTTGCTCGATCGCCTTCGCATTCCCTTTCTCGATACCAGCCTCCTGGCCAACATCGCCTGGCCCTCGCCTGCCTACCGCCACCGCAAGCGGAAGCCCTCTCTTCCTCTTCCTCTACCTTGGAGCGCCTCCCAAACGTCCCTGTGAGTCCACTGGTCTTCTCTCTCGAGTTCCTTTTGTAGTTTTCGTTTGCGTAGAATTTTTTTAGGGATTCCAATGTCGCTGCTTGGATATAAAACCATGAAGTTCAGTTTCTGTGAAAATGAAGCGGAAAGGTTGAACCCATCGAGGACCCGAAAATTGTTCACAATTTGCACATTGCTCAGCTTTGAATAAGGAAGATAAATCCGGTGGGTCCTAATGGTTGAACGAGTAGTGTTCTTCTCTGCGCGCTTGCATGACCGCTTATTTGACTATTTGGGAGTTTAGAAGATTACCGCTCGCCGCCTATCATTCTCCTACGTTTGTTTTTTTTACTACATTCTCTCACCTGCTCGTTCTATATACCTGTGTAGATTTGGTGCCAGAACGGAACAGTTTGGGATTGTCCCTCTATCTGACCTATCAATTTTCTTGAATCACTTGAGTCTGAAATTATCCAATATTTCTTAAATATATAGAAACCGACATTCCAATAATGGAACACATTAATTTCCTAAACAAATAAAATTTACATTAAAGTTAACCCTTTTGGCTACTTTACCTTCTAAGTTGCTTACATTCTTGATGCGTTCCATTCAAATTACTAAATCATCTCGACAAACTGGACAACTGCATTTAGCTTCTTCACCAACCTGAATCTCCATAATGCAGAGCCACAGGATCGAGAACTTCTGTTGTGCTACAAGACATCATGGAATGTGTATTACGTAATTTGCATACTATTCAGAAAAGTTTACGATTTTGGCAGTCCCGGGCTGAGGTGATTTTTTTCTTTATCTATTTGTTCTATTTAATGAACTTCTGTTTGTGAGAAAACAAATTTTTTAACACTTCTTTTTGTTTGATTATTTTCTCATGTTTCCAGGGAACAAGTGGTCAGAAAATTTTCTTCATGATCTTCGAAAGAGGACCCTGCGCATTCTTTGGTTGTACTTATGAACTTTTAAGCAGACTTGGGACAAATGGATCTCCATTCCAGCATATTTTTCATGGTGCTTCTAATACAATATCTCTCAAGATAGCTATTCTGATGAGTCTAAGGCACAGCTTAGCCAGTTTTCTCACTCAGGTTTTTTATTTTTTAAAAAATATTGTATTGCTTATGTGCACTTTTTAGAGTTGTCCTCCTTTACTTTATCGTGGTCCCCTTTGTAGTGGCAGTAAAATATCAGCAAAATTGGAGCTTTTTTTGGTATCAATTGCATATAATATTATTTATTAATGTACAATTTTCTTAACTTTTAAAAGAAATATTAAGTAAGTAACGAGATCTTGTAATGGTACATTGTCACACTTTGCTACTTTAGATGTTCTCAGCTGATATTTGTTTTCTGCTGTTGCAGATTTACATGGAAGTCAACAACTATGGGAAGTTGCCGATTGAAGATGCTGACAACTCATTGCCATTGTTATTGCTATCCGTTAATAACCTCTTCTCAAAATTAGAGGTTTCAATTGGCCATTCACATGAAATAGCAAAGGTAAGCTATTTAAGCTGCTTGTAGTTCCAAAGTTATGACATTTCCATTTATCTTGTTATTTGAAGTACAATAATTTATATATAGATAACTAATATCATTTACTTTGTGCTGCTAGATATATGTATATTTTTTCTCACACTTGTGTTTGTGGATAGGATAAAGATTTGCACCTTCTGGACAATAGCAGCTCTTTTGAACTTCACTTTGAGAACATACCACATTTGGACCTTGAAAAGTCTCAATGGACAGATGCTGAGATAAGAGATGCTGTAGATGTGATTTATCAAAATCTCAGGAGACTTGAATCACATTTAGCTCTCATGGTAAGTGGATCCATTATAAGGGATCTACTATATCTAATATCAGAAAATGTCATTATTATCTTCTTTTTCCTATGGTCTTCCTGCATTTATGCATAGGTGGATAATGTATTTTCCATTTTCTTGATGATGTATGAGGACACTAGAGTTTAAGAAATATCATAAGCTCAAGTGGTCACCATTTGCTAGAAAATAGAAGACTGTATCAAATGATCTTTAAGATGTTTTTCTGACTGAAAATGGACAATCTGGTTATGTACTGGGGGTTGCCCAGACATTTCATCCAAAACCATGGAAAAGTCACTTGTGCTATAAGTTCCTACAGAATTTGAATATAGATTTATCAAATTCTCTTGGATAAGGAGAAGAGATATTATTCCAGTGGAAAATTAAACCATAGCTAATAGACATCTGACTATGTTCAGTCGCTAGAATGGTTGGTCATGGTTACAGATTTAGTGATACTCAAAAGTCAGAATGCAGTTTTTGAAGTCATAACTATATATCAGTGAAACCTCTAAATGCAGCTAACAATAGTACTGCAGAAATTGGTAATTTGGAAACAATGATAGTATATGAAAGTAGTTTATTTTTGGAAGTACCATTTTCTAATTGAAATGTTTATGTTGTCATTCTCAATGTTTTTCGAAATGCATTTTCTATGCCAGTAACAGAGATGATTGTTTCCAAATATGGTTGTCAGCTTTCCACCTGTCAAAAACCTAAGAGATTGACAATATACTGGTTGCACTACACATGTGGTGCAGTTGGTCTCTCATTGTGCTCATTATGGCTCTTGCGACATAGTAGTTTGATGGGGAGTTCTGACATAGACAATTGGATCCATGAAGCAAAGGAATCTGCTGCTGGATTTTTGAAGGATCATGTCGAGCAACCAGTAAGCTTGCATATTATTTGATAGTATTTTTATTTCCTATTGGAAACCTGTGGTGGTAAAATTGGATTTGATATTTACCTGGTTGATTGTCAACAACCTGACCTAATATTTCTTTATGATGTCTTTATCAATTCCTTTTGTGGTTTTTTAGGAAACATATACTTGTGCTTCTTTTTTCTCGTTATAATAGATACGTCTTTTTGTTAGACTCAGACATGTGGAACTAAAGATCATTTTGGTAAACTAAGGTTTGCACACTTGGTTCGATTGAAATATCCATACGGAAATGTGTCCTATAAGAACCTTTGTTTTCATTGTTCAGAAACCTATGTCTTGCATATGCTATGGTAGAACAAATATAATTTTTTGGCCTCATGGTATGGTTTGATGTGGTGAAACTTTTCAAATGTTGGTCAGAAAGTTCTTGTTGAACACACCGAGCATAGTGAAGTGTTGGGTCCATGGTGATTTACTCTCTTCTCTCTCCCTCTCTCGGTAGTTGTACCTCCAGTACATCAATCAGACCATTCATATTGTTCCCCTATGTTTATTGTGGTCACCAAAGATTTTACAGATTGAATGCAAATTGATCCTGTTAATCTGATTGATCTTGATTCTTGTTTATTTCACTTTCAGCTTATTTCGATCAGAGACGACCTTTTTGAAACATTTAGGAGGAGAGATAAAGGAGTGATGGAAACAGAAGAAGTGGCACTGACTGCTGAATCTTTACATAGGTACTGCTTGCTTTGTCAAATTCGATGCCTGCTTTATTGGCATCATGACATTCAGCACAAACTTATGGCCTCTATGACAATCTTTTTTAGTAAGGATTGTGTAAGGCATTATTAACATTGTTTTTTCCTGGCATGTACCATCAATGTCCTCAAAATCAGTTGTTTGTAGGATTTGATTTGGTTGGTTCATAAAGGGATCCAATTTTGTGATTGTTTATTGATGTTTGATTGCTGGTTTCTCAGCAACTTATACTGCTAAATTTTCAGGATGTTGTTAGCTTTCTGTGAGCAAACTAAAGGCCAGAAGCTGCCAGAGAATATTCCTGATCAGGAAATGCTAGAAATAGTGATGGCCAGGTAAAAGTTCCTACACTTGAACTTCATTAAGTTTCTTGATGTAGTGTAGATCCACAACCATGGTTCTTATGGCACTGCAAATCATTCTAAAATGACATCTCATGCCTTCATGAACATGGTTGCTTGAAGGTCTAATATTTTGTCAGTCCTTACTTTCCTGGTGTATCATTTAGCACATGATAGAGTATGTGAGATCGGTTTCTTTGCTTTTGTCATTTTTTCCCTTTATTGTGTCTATATGATTTTTGTGAGTATGACATGACATGACTAGAACTTCAACCACTATCTTCTTGTGGCTTGTGAGCATGACATGACATGGCTAGAACTTCAACCATTATCTTCTTGTGACAATTTTTTTCCTTCTTGTCAAGTTGTTTTACTTCTGTTAAGGTTACTCTTTTATCTTTTAAAAAGGCAGCATTCTGAATAGAAAACCAGATTAACTAGTAAAAGCTTCACTGCAGATACGAAAAAGAGGTGCTGCATCCTCTTCAAAATCTTTTGAGTGGAGAGCTTGCTCGAGCAATGCTTATTCAGGTTTACTTCTATCATATAGGAAAAGTGCATTTTTTAGTTTATTATATACCTGTGCTTATGAACTCTGTGGTTTCCAGATTCAAAAGCTGAAGCTAGATCTTGAGACGTAAGTTGTTAAGTTTTCATCTTGAATAAATATAGAAATCTCATCTGATGTTGTGACCATGCTAAAGGAATTTTTTTTTAAACAGGGCAATGCTGGAGCTAGATCAGATTCTGAAGGCAAACGAAATTAATTTTGCTATTCTTGCTGCTCTGCCAGCCTTTTTTATCTCGCTGTTTCTACTTATGTTGGTCCGAGCATGGCTTACCCAGGTAGGTGTATACTGTTCAATGATGTGTTTTTGAAGTTCTTGCATCTGTTCTAAATTCTGCTGAAAGAATTTTCATGAGTTCTGGAATATTGCAGTCTTTGAGTTCTGTTTTGTTGTGTTTTTCTTAATTCCCATTTCATTTTGCTTTTTCGTTCTGTTTGAAGTAAACAGTGATTGACTTGAGACATCTTGTGTGAATATGCAATAATTTAGCCACCTAGCCTAAAGTTCAACCTCCTTGAGAATATTCTGCGATAATTTCAGAATCTATTTTAAATTAAACATTGTCATGTATGCTTGATGTAAAGTGAAGGATTTTGTAAAGATGGCAACACATTTCTGCTCTCTCACTTAACAATCACCAGATAAGGAATTTACAATGTCAGATACGGATGAGCAATCTTGTTTTATTTACTGTTTGTGCACATTATCAGGATAAAAGTGCAGAAGGCAGAGGTCGAGTTGCTCGCAGGCAAAGGAGGCTTCTTGTTGTTGAGGCAGAGAAAAGACTAGTTGAGTTTCAAACTTTCATGGATCAAGGAAAGGTAAAGTTGTAATTATGCTTCAGACTATCTAGATCAGTCAAATACTTAGTTTTACTTTCTTTTAGATGTGTGAAATTTGTGTTGAGTGATTTCTGTAAATCAGCCTCTTTCATTTGTAAACATTCTCAAGAAAGTGTCCCATAGGTTTAACCTATTTTGGTGGTTAGCAGTTGGTTTATTATTAAGAAATATAGGCCTGCCAGTACTGTTCAGTGTTTACTATTGGTTTTGATTCTAGATTTCTCCTATTGGCTAAAACCCCGTCTTCACTTATGTTGCCCTGAGTTAGGGGCCTGGATTTGTCACAGGTAAAAGTTCCCACAATCATTTATCCGATGTCATGTTAGTAGCAGTTCATTTTTTGATGATCGTATATCTAATAAAAATATGCTTTTATACTATTGGACTGCAAATGCAATTCAATGAACAGATCAAAATTACTCTCGTAGCAATGCTGTTTTCCAGTTTCTTTTGGCCAAACTTGCCTGAAACATCTTTTTTTGCTTGAAATTTCATTAGTCCTCTTGTTTTGCCAGAACATGGTTGTTAGGGGATCTTTTTCTCTGTTCTGAAAACACCTGCTTTTCCCTGAAAGATCAATAGTCGACATGAATCATGATTACTAGAACATAATGCAAGTAACCCACGAGTCATTGATGACTATCAGCTAAATAATAAAATTGTCCCTGAAGCACAGCGCATCTTCCTATACGACTCTAGTCAGTGACCTTGTATCTACAAACGAAATATGCATGTTTGCAATCTTATGGTCTGATCTATAATTAATAGGTGGATGACGCTAAATGCATGTATGGATTGATGTTGTATACCCTTGATCGTCTATACAAGGCAGTGGAAAGACATGCCAAGGAAACAGGCGAGTGGACAAGGTTAGTGTTTCAAATTCTTATCACAGCTCGTAACAGTTAATATTGGAGGTCTAAATGATCATTTTTCCTGACAGCTTGCGTCAAGACATCGTGGACCTGGCTAAGCCAGATCTGAGAACTGATTACAAGCTTGTCATAACATCAAGAATGGGGGTGATGTATGATTGCTTGCTACCTTCTTCGAGACGGCTGTGAGCAATACTTTTGTTGCCCACCATTTTGAATCAGCAAAATTTTTTTGGCGATGCACATTACGACTTACATGTGCTAATGAATTGGGGGTTGCTGCTGCCTCTTCCTCGAAGCAGCAGTTATTTGTGTTGCCCTTTCGCATATCATTCAGATGACAGATTTTGGATACAGTTTTTCTTTAAATCTTTCGCTCATCGAGGAAGATGTACATTTTTTGGATACAGTCTTTGCATCATTCGTCGTCGGAGTTCAGGTACTTTTTTATTCAGCTAAATTTCTGTATTCAGAATTTGGATTAGCATGAAAGAGTTTTACTCCTCTAATCTATTATTTATCTGTTCTCAAGGTTTTCGTTAACCAAATATTTGCTTTCGTTTATTGTGACCGATGAATTGTTTATCCTACTATGAATTCTTCTGAAACTTTCACTGGAAAAGGTGTTTTTGAGTTGTGGTATAGTGCAGATGGTCATGATTTAGGTTTTAAATTTGTAGATTTGGGTGCACATTTTAGTTAGGGTTCTATGAAGTGGGACTTTACGTTGTGTGCATTATTTTTTTTTCTTTCGAATTTGGTAAGTATTGCACAACCTTCCCCAAGGAACCTAATCACCTTAACTATGGCAGGATACACTTGTTTATCACCATGAGTGCTTGATTACCTGCATTCTTTAGAATATATATTGTTAGAGTTAATTGTACATCATTCACAAGGGATTATTTTGCTCTTAATACTTAAGTCAATTATTATTATTATTTATATACTCTGGGATGGGATCTATGGAAGGCTAGAACAGTGACAGTGCCAATATTGATGACATTAGATTTGGTTGTCCTACGTGGGTAGTACTTAGAGCCAACCTATCATTTTTGCCCCAAACTGGAAGGTACTCTCTCTCTAGGTTGATCGATAGTTACCTGACGCAAACAAGCACTCAACCAAAAGATGCTTCTAGTGGATCAAATAGATCTCCTAATCGAGTAAAAAGGGTCCAATTCTTTTTTCCTTGATTGCCAAAGCCGAAAGAGGAGGTCTACTCAAACCGATGGTTGTATCGTAGTTGATCCAACTTTAACACGTAACCTGATCATAGCCGATCGTCCATGGACCGGTTAGGTCATATTGATGACTTGTGTGCAATGTGGTTGTGAAATATAACCAAGTGGATCGAGGTGGATCTTGATTTCTTCGGTATAAATTATTCTTACTATCATCACACATCCAAAGAATGAATCTACCTGATATATATAGCAAGCAATGAGCAATCTTGGCCTACCTAAACTTCATTCGTATACACTTTGTTATCATTATTTTTTTTAAAAACTATTTTTACGTCCCCTAAATTTAAGGGAAAAGGAGAAAAAATCTCATTTTTTTTAGTACCGCTTGATTTTTAAAAAAAACGTAAATTTTTTTTGGTGAGATTTGACCACACTAATTAAATATTGTAACAGGATTGAATTTACAATAATATTTATAGTAATTAACAGTCATAACTTTTTTTAATAAATTTTGTCCTCGCACTACCTGCAGTGCGATGTGGATTATTATAGCGATTTATCTGCTTCGGCCCTAATTTGTACATCTATTTTCCAATTGTAGGTGCAGTTTTAAAATTTGACGCAAGTCGAAGGTTTACAGAGACCAGAGGTAATTTTAAGTAATTTAGAATTCGAACTAATAATGAACCCATTAAAAACTCTTGTTTTTTTTCATTTTAACGTCGTTATTTTATACTTCTCGCCTTTCTGAAGTATAAATAAATAAATCGATTAGATCTCCTTGCTTCATTTTCCCATGTATCACGTATTATGTTTCCAGCAATATCCTAAGATTCTCAACGATGTATTTATATTTGAAAAAAAGAGAGGGTAAAAGTGAAGACAAAGGGACCAAAAAAAATTTAAAAGAAAATAAAACAAGGAACGAAAAAAAAAGGGGGTCAAAAGCAATAAATGATGCTCAACAACTCTCACCGCCATCTTCTCCTCCGTCTCCCCATCTCCGTCCATCAGCGGGCGTGCGACGCCAGCGGAATCAGCTCCGACAGCGGCGTGGCCACCGGCGTCACTGCCGCCGACGGAACCGGCGAGCTGCGGCAGAGCGGGCAGGTGGCGCTCACCCTGAGCCACTCGTCCACGCACGCCGCGTGGAAGCAATGCCCGCACTCCGGCGCCCTCCGGAGCACCTCCTCGGGATCGTACTCCGCGAGGCATATCGGGCACGGCCCAGCCGGCGCCCCCGCTCCCTCCCCACAGACGAACTTGGGGTAGAAGGCCTCGATGGCGGGGCCTTCGAGGCCAACCGCCGTCACCAGCACCACGGCGCTGCCGCTGCCTCCTCCGGCCTCCGACCCCGCGCCGGAGGCCGTGCGGGACGAGGGGGCAGGGAGACGGCGGCGGCGGCGGGGGCCGCCTTTGACTCGGACGCAGACGTAGGAGGCGAGCATGATGGTGGACACGAGGACGAGGATGCCGACGGCGATGGCGATTCCGTAACCGAGGCCGACGCCGGAGGTAGGGGGAGGGGCAGCGGCGAGGGGGGCTGAGATGGAATCGTGTGAGGAGGACATGGAAGCATGTGGGAAGAGGAAGAGGAAGAGGAAGAGGAGGAAGAAGGGCTGCAGTGTTGGAAGCGAGGAATTAAATGAGAAGCGGGTGCGTGGTGCAATAAATTTTAGCTGCATGGGACTTAGTAAAATATATTATGTATTTATTATATAGGTCAAAAATTCGTGGGTCCTCGCCATTAGATTTAGGATGCAAATTTAAACTTGAACCGGACCGACTCCATCGAACCCGGTCCGATCGACGAACTGGATGGCTAACCATCGTATTAATGAGGCCGACGTGGAAGAATGGAGTTATGATCTGGCTTTTATGTCCCGGTGTATGCTTTAATTAATTAAGGACGAGTTTTTCTGCACACCCTCTGTACTGGGAATTAATTACACAATTAATCTATCGATTCCGGTTAGAAGAAAACATTGTGGCAAAAAAAAAAAAGGTTCCAAGGGAATTCATGTTGGATGCAATGCCACTAGAATAAATAAGCTATTTAATTTATTAGATTCTAGTTTAGCTGCTGCTTCTTCCGATCTTTTCAGGTGTTGTCTTAGTTTACTTAGCTTGCTGCGGAAACAAAGATGAAACTTTTCCTATTATATATACTGAGACCTTAAAATTTAGATTACCAGCACAAACATCAAGGTGCTCATTACATATATTTATATACATACGCACAAGAGAAGAGAGATGGAAAGGGAACACGTCTCCCTTTTCCTGCGCTCAAAACGTTCTCGGAATCCAAATCCGGCATTGACCGTGTTTATTTTAATTTAATAACCGCTCTAATTAATTCCAAATCATCGGGCTTTCAATTCTCAGCAATTTAAAATAAAAAAATAAAACAGGCTAAAAAGCCGAATGAGCCCATCAAGAAGAAGCCCACAAGAGATTGAGCCTCTCTTTCGAATTCATAGAAAACTCAGGGGGTGATCATGAAACAATCCCCCCGGACCCGAATGCGATCCTGGTTCGACCGCACCTCTTAAATATATATATATAAAGGGACGGTTTCTCTCCCTCTCCGATCCCAATTTGGATTTGTTCCAATTACTTTCGTTGCTGCAGCCATTTCTTTCTTGCAGCCGAAGCAGCAGAGGAGGAGAGCGGCGGCAGTCGCTGATGGCGGACTCCTCCGCACCCGCCGCGACAGCAGCGCCCTCCGATGCGGAGAGGGAGGATATGCTCGATCGCATGCTCACCCGCCTCGCCCTCGCGGACGACGATAAGCTCGAGGCCTTGCTCACTAAGATCCTCCCATACTCCATCTCTTCCCTCGCCTCCCCCTCCCCTTCCATCCGTAAAGCGGTAACTTCCTCTCTCGTGCATATTCCGTGTTTCTGTATTTTTGTAATGCGTAGTTTTTGATCGACTCGAGCTTCGGCTGAAGCATTTGGGTTTCAGCGCTCATATTGGAGCTAAGAAGGTATTCGGGGTTGCTCAATATATATATACATTTTTAGTCTGTAGAATTCGAATTGGTAGCGTTGTTGAAAATTTTCATGACGGCAAGGTATCTTCTGCAGTCAGTAGTTTCCTTATCTTCTTCAGTTAGTAGTTTCGTTACTACGAGGGGATGGAATTTTGGTTTTAAGTCATACAATAGTTGAGAGTTGTCGAATATTCTACTAAAGATGTTGAATGCTCATTATTATTTTTTAACAGTTCATCATTTTTTTCCTCGGAGTAATTGTCCTACTTTAGCTTATTATTTTCCCAATTGCTGTTTTTATTTTTTATTATCCGTTGGGTGGTGGAAATAGGTTTTGGAGATTTTAAGCCACGTGAACAAGCGGGTGAAGAACCACCAAGAGATTTCCCTTCCCTTCTTGGAACTGTGGAGGATCTACAGCGACACTAGCGCATCTCCTATGGTCAGAAATTTCTGCATTGTGTATATTGAGATGTCATTCGAACGGTTGCGTGGAGAGGTATCTTTCTCTTTTAATATTGCAGATATCGAAATTCTGTATTATACTTGACTTATTGTCTTTGCTTTTACTATAGGAAACAGCATCTCTGGCACCTGGTCTTTTAGTTAATATTGCAAAATCTCCAGTTCAACATCAAGAAGTTATACTGGGTATTGTTGCAAAGGTACAATGAAATATACTTCATCCTAATTGCTGTGTTCTATATGCTTAAGCAATATATTGGCTTCATAATATAAGGGGGGACCTATCCAGATGATTGATCAGTTTAAACTACTATTTTTTTGATATGGATGTAGTGACTTAAATGACAAATGGGTTTGCTGGAAGCCTAATGTTTGATATAGTGCATTTGCCACATACAATATGACATTAAATTGGAGGGGAAAATGCAGTAGATCTTCATTGCAAAAGAAATTTGAGGAGAGCATAATGTTGAATGACTGTGGCTGAAGTTATCTGTCCCATTGCCCAACTTATGGATGAGCTCTTCTACTCTTTTCAACTTCTGATCATTTTTAGATTCATGCTAATAATTCAACAGAATTTGTTGTTTGGGATAGCACAATAATCAATCATGATCTTAATGTGCAATAGAAATTCTTATAAGGCTAATTTTGTTTTATTCATCTTGAACAAGAAGCCTAAATGACATATGAATACATCACCGTTTTGAATTTTTATCAATCTTAATTGTCTCAGGTGATTGGTGACCAATATTCTAGTCAAGTTAATGAAAAAATTGGTGCTATGTACAGAGCAATTGGTGGTTCTGATGATGGTCAGGTGTTCATGGAGTTCTGTTTTCATACGCTCTTATATCAGCCACCATCCGCCAAGTACATCATTGTCAAAGAGTATTTTGTGTATCTTATAATATTACGAAAACCAATAATTTTGTATGATTTGTAGTAGTGGATGTCCTGCTGGCCTGTCAGTTTCTCAATCAAGCCGTGTTACTAGAAAACTTCCATTGAAAGGTGAAACATTAAAGCTTAGAAAGGTATGCCATTGACTTGTTGCTTCTGTTACCTTCATCTTGAGGCATTACCTTTTCATACAGCTATTATATTCTCTTGCACAGCTTGGTATGTTGAATGTTATAGATGCTATGGAATTAGCACCTGAGCTTGTGTATCCTCTTTATTTGGTTGCCGCGTCAGATAGGTACTCATATGATTGTATAATAATAACACATATCAGTATAACATCATATTTTCTTTGTGCTTTACATTCTGTTACTTTTGTTATTCTAGCCAAGAACCTGTAGCTAAGAGAGCAGATGAACTGTTGAAGCGCAAGGTTGCTACCGTCAATTTGGATGACACATCTTTGATAAAGAGACTATTTATGCTTTTTAATGGTAGGATGTTTATTTAGTATATTGCAAGAGTTCTACAGAGATTTGGCTTTTTCCAGAACTGATATAGAACCTTTGAGTATTTTGGTTAATTGGATGGATAAAAATGTATCATTATTTATATATCCTTAATGATCTTTAGCTTTTTCCCTGCGTAGGTGTGACTATATTTCATGACTTCTTCAATTTTCATATTGCTAGTGCTATCCTTTTTGTAGAAACAATTACTTTCAAATTTAATCATGTTATGCCTGCATACGTGCTTTTGCATTGCATATCTGCAATTGTATGTTCTGTTTACCTAATTTTACATTGATGTTATTTGTGTTATTTTCCACATTCTTGTACTGTCATATCTCTCTCACAATTGAATCTGGTACATTTCACCAATCAGGTAATATTGGGGTTGAAAGCATAGCTGCAGAATCCAGGGTTTCTCCAGTAAATGTGACAATGCGAGTACGACTAATGTCTATTTTTTGCCGGTCAATCACTGCAGCAAATGCTTTTCCATCAACTCTGCAGTGTATCTTTGGGTGCATTTATGGTTTGTTGCCTGCCCTTTCTTTATCTTATGCTATTGGTTTATCAATTGAGCAGCACAACACATTTTTGCCTTTTATTTCTTGATTGTAGCCCATTAAGACCACAAGTCTCCATTTTATATTAATCCTCTTTGAGCATATATGTGCTTTTTATCCCCTTTTTCTGTGGATTTTTACACAAATTACTTTTCTTCTCATCCTTGAGTATGTTTTTTTGTGTTCTTTTGGAAAATGCAAACAGGTATGGGAAATGGGTATATAATTCATGCAATGAGATGTTTGAGGAAAAAGAGTCTATGCAGGCTGCAATATTGTCAAATGATTAATAAGGAGGTATTGGTAGAACTTGAAGAAGTAATAGAATGATACAGAGAACATAGTGTGTATAGACTATTAGTATAACTTTAGGATATGACTATGCTGGCACCAATGAGATCTGTGTCACTGATTTACTCCATTCAAAACTGTAATTAGAGTTCTGGGTCCTCTTCTTTTAGTAGTATGACAATTTAGATTTTTTTTTCTTTTTGAAGTGAGTTTTTGCAGTTCTGCGCTGAATCTTGAATTGAGCTCTGACAATGTGTTTTATACTTCCACTATGTTTCCTGCTCTACAGCACTGCTTGGATATTCCAAGCCACCATCTTGTTAAATAAAATCTGTTGTCATATTTGGTTCAGTAGTCAGATCACATTACTTAAAAATGGAAGGTCAATATCCTGCAATTTCTTTTCCATTATATTCTGATTTTTTAGCACGCTTGTTTGTATTTTTTGGCCTCAATCTTTTTTGTTTATTTTGCTCTCAAATCTGTAATTTCTTTTATTATTACTATATTTATTTCAATTGAGTTATTTTTGTCCTCTTGAATGTAAAAGGAAGTGGAACCACTTCAAGGCTGAAGCAGCTGGGAATGGAATTTACTGTATGGGTATTTAAACATGTACGAGTTTGGATTTTTCATCTGCATTCTTCTCTGTTCTTAACTTTCTGAAATTCCTTTTGTCAATTCATTTTTAAGTGGTTTATCTTGATTTTTGTGTGGAAAGAAATGGAAATAAACATTATGCCAAAACTCCCCAAAGTCTGAACCTTTGCCTTCCAACATTTTGTAAGCATGCAGTGGTGCTTGTCTCATTTAGTTAAATGTGATTAGCTTTTTTTTAGAAGATAACATTGCATCCATTTCACTAATCTGAAACAATACAATATATCACCCACAGGGATGTAAAAATAAAATATAAATCTTAGAAAAAAATAAAGTGATTAGAAAAAAACATAAACTAGGACAATACCTCCCTTAAATCATACTGCACCGAGCAGCTCACAACCAGTTAAATGTGATTAGCTGATTGCTGTATCCACTGCTTTTGGGGATGCTTGGAGCAAGATGTAAACCACTGGCTGTTGGACCATCTATATATGAAAAATACAATTTTCATTCAGAAGTGTGTAGTAACCATATTCACATGCAAAGACAGGCCTCCATTGTATTGACACATACTGGATGCATGCTAACATGACTTGTAGGAAAGTTCTTGAGACTTCTACAAATAGAAAACAATAGGTTCATTCTGGTTTCCCGGTTAAAATTTTACATCAATAATTTTATATAAAATTATCTAATAGTTATGTTTATTTTCGAATTATATTATATTTTAAAAAAATGCTTAATAATATTTTTTAAGTGAAATATTCTTCCAAGTATCACTTTTTGCTTATCTAGATTTGAATTAATTAATTATAGGAAATTTTGATTACTTCTGTTTTTGTAGGCTGCAATGGATCAGTTGAAGCTCATGGGTCCTGTTATTTTAAGTGGAATTTTACGGTCTCTAGATGCTCCTAACACAGAAACTGGTGAATGAAGCAATTATTTATTATATTCATTTCATTTCTCCTGCAATGTCCTTTAGGAGTACCATCTAGCTTATTTATATATTTTCCAGAGGTGGCTACCAAAGATGTAAAAATATTCGCTTATCAAGCTATTGGTTTGCTTGCATCTCGTATGCCCCATCTTTTCAGGCAAGTTTTAGTTTTGTCGGTAGTGATGGCTTACTGGAATTTCATTGTGAACACAATATTTATTTATTTAGTCCATTCCTTTCTGATAGTGAAAAACTTGATATGGCTCTTCGTCTATTTACTGCATTAAAAATGGAAGATCAGTCACTGCGTCTTACTATTCAAGATTCAGTTACTTCACTTGCAATAGCTTATAAGGTCAGTATGTTACCATCATGATATGCCTTTCCATTTTTTGCCTTTCCATATTTTCCATTTTTTTGATATGCCTTGCCTTCACTTGCACTTTAGTGAATATGCAGCACTAGCAGTCTGAACATTTAAGTTTCTTTTGCATTATGCCATGACCATGATTGTGAGGTTTACCATATCCTTCATCCTTCCAACCCCAATATAGATATCTCATCAAAGATGGCCTTTTTGACCTTCATTGCAAGCTTGACTACTTTGCTTCATCTTTGCTTCACTTTGATGTGCAATTTTGCACCATATTAGATTGTTGTAGCACATTGATCTTATTTTGATTTGTGGCTTGGATGATACTTGTCATGACTGATCCTTGTTGATTGCATAAATAGTGCTTAAGTTTTGTTTGTAGTTGTCTAGCTGATCTCGATTGTACATGTTTATTTCAAAATGGAACTGTCAGGCATGGCACTTTGTATGTGGCTAGCAGTTTTATGTTATTATTGTCAATTGAAACAAATATATTTTTTGTCAAGGTTTTATGGAGACATTACAAGTTTAGTGGAATCCTCATCTTGTTCCTTTTAGTGCCTTGGATTTTTTAAACTTGCAAGCTCAGATAGGTATGTGGTTGAAAAATGAACGAAAGAGAAAAAGAAAACCCAAAGAGGGGAGGAGGCAATAGTTTGATTTGCAAATAAAATTAGGATTGTGAAAAAATAGAGATGGAGTGACAAATCTCTTTGACAGATTAATTTTCTATCTTGATGAGAAAAACTGGGATAGTGGCATGATTTTCATGGTCTTGTAGAGGAGGTTGGAAAAGTGGAGGGGAATAATTAAAGGTTTCCTTAGTTTCATTTTCTCTACCCTAGAGAAGTAATAATGGCAAAATAAAATAAATTTTTTGCTTCCTAGCATCTTATTGCTAGGCAACTGTGGTCAGTCCAACTTGAACACAAGTTTGTTACTGATCAAAAGTGATATTGGTTGGATGATCTCTTTCTATGCTTTATGTAGACATGTAAGTGATCTTGATTCCGATCATTTATTCTTGTCATAATTGATCCTTGCCTTAATTCTTGAAAGAATGCATTCTCTTTGTAATTCTATTCCTTATGTAGACATGTAATTGGTCTTGATTCCCATCATTTATCTTTCCATAATTGATCCTTGGCTTAATTCATTCTCTTTGTAATTCTTTTAAATGTTTAATTCAGGATGCTCCAGCATCTGTCTTGAAAGGTATCGAAGAAGTGTTGCTTGAAAACTCACAAGTGGTAATGACAATTTGTATTTTAATAATGTTTTGCTTGGATTATCATCCTACATTTTAATTTTAAATTCTTAATTTTTAATTCACAAGTGGGGCATCTTATGGTATCATTTATCCGTTTTGAGCTATTAATTATAGATTCAACTCGAGTACCAAAACTTTCTTATTGATCACCTTCTGTAGCAGTGTAGACTTATTATTTGTTGTGCCTTGGTACACAGGATTAGCAGGCACATCTGTCCTAGAAATCATGTTGGACCAAAAGAGCGACTTTCCAAAGCATACTAGATTACTGGAAAGAAACTTTTGTACTACAATACAACAATTGATCTCTGTGAAGAGCATAAGTAGCTTAGTAGAATGCAAACAAGAAATAATTTTTTCATCCATAATGGATGTTGATTATACTTCACTTCTACTTGATTCGTATAATATCTTGTTGATGACAAGTCATCTTATTATGGTACAACTGCAACATTAAATGTATCAATTGACATTGATTCTTAGATTGTCTTTCTGGATCTTTAACATTCTTTTTCCTAATTTTTGAAGGAGCAAGGTGAAGTGAGATTTTGTGCAATTAGGTGGGCTACATCTTTATTTGATTTGAGTCATTGTCCTAGCCGATATATTTGTATTCTTGGAGCCGCAGATTCAAAGATGGACATAAGGTTCTTTTTCTCTCCATCTCCCTTCATTTTATTCAGTTCATATTGCATGTTGGTTGAATTTGATCATCCCCTTCTTCTGCTTGCTGTGCACTAAGGCCAACCAGCTACTTTTACGGTTTGTAAAGAAAGTACATAGCAACATCTACCAACATTTCCATTTTTTTTATAAAAAAATTATCATATACATTTATGTGCTAGGTGCTTGCATAAGGGCAAGAGCATATTGTTAATAGAAAGCAGTTTAGTTGATGGAAGGTCTCTGTCTCATAAGATAATTTGTTCAAATTTAGGGTACATTTTTCATCATTTACTATTTAGGCTGAAGATTGATCCTTGTCATCAGTTTTGCTGTATTTGAATTCTAAAAAAATTGTGTTCAAATGTTTCTATGGTACATAGAAATTCTGACTCTGACAAAGAGACTCAACACAAAATGTTTTTAGAGTTTGAATGATGCAGTCATCATTATAATGTTCATTTCAATTGTAGGATGATTTTCAAATTTCTTCCTTCAGTTTTCTGTGCTAATTTTTCCTTCCATTAGGGAAATGGCACTTGGAGGACTCCATCTTATGAAAGATCAAGGACAAACATCTCTAGTTAATGCTGATCTGAAGTATCCTGATCTGACATTGATGCTGGACTATATATGCAACCAGCAACCCAAGTTATTAGATCCTGTTGAACTAAGAGAAGGAATGCTTCCGTTTCCATCTGAAGCATATGTTGTGATGATTAAGTTTTTGATGAAGTGTTTTCTGGCAGATTTTAATTTGTCCAAGTTCAGTGGTCCCAGAGATAGCTCTTGTGCTCCAGTGGTTAAACTCTGTTCAGTTTTGGAGCATGCTATGGCATTAGAAGGTTCTGTTGAACTTCATGCTACTGCCACTAAGGCATTAGTTGAAATCGGTTCACATCTACCTGAGGTTAAGATTCTTTGCCTAAGTGTTTAAGTCTTGCGCTTTCAGGTTGCTTTGTGCCCTATAAATTACAATTTTTACCTTTTACAGTTGGTAGCAACACGTTATGCAGAGCGCCTGTCTTGGTTGAAGCTTTTCCTAGGTCACATTGATACTGATACTCGGGAGTCCACTTCAAGGTTGCTTGGAATTGCTTGTTCTGCAGTTCCTACTTCATTGGTCTCTACTCTTTTATTCGAGGTTTTATCCTCTACTGGTGGTACTCAGAAGTTGAGGTTGTTACTACAATCCCTTTTTTTCCATCTTTGATCTTCATCTGGTTGAATAAATTTGGTTGTATTTGAATTTTGGCTTGCATTTACTACTTTCAGTTATGAGAGTCATCACGGGGCATTATGTGCTATTGGATATATGACAGCAGAGTGCATGAAAGAACCACATAAGGTAAGAACTTATCCAGCTATATTCAATTGTCTTGGAGTATTAAAACCTTAGCACCAGATTTTGTATCATTTTTTAGCACAATATCAGAAAAAAATTTAAATTTGTAAAATAGAGATATATTTTGTTTTGTTGGAATTGTATGTTTTTGTAGTTGTGTATAAATTATTTATATGTTTTTTCAAAGAATAAGATAATATTTTTCACCACATAGGTTGGTAGGTAGTCCACAGATTGGTGCCATCTTGGACCAAGTATATAATGGTTGTAGTAGATTGGTATTTAAATCCTTGGTATCTCCCTTGTTCGACAAGTTCTTTTCATCACTTTTTTGGATGAAAGTAAATTTTTTTTTGAAAGATAATATTGCATTCATTTCACCATTCTGAAATGATACAATCTATCATCCAAAAGGATGTAGTATGTAAAGAAAACAACTAAAACCAAACATAAGGGAATAAGAACATATAATACAAAATAGGAGAGGCAAAAAATATCTCCTATACTTCCCTGCAAATCAAAAAACCCAAGGATTGAAATATTGCTAGCTCATGGTGGCTTGTGAGTATTGAAGAAACTCAGGGACGCAGCCGCTTGCATGGCCAGGGCCTTTGTTGATTTGGATTCACCCATAAAACATCTTCTATTTCTTTCCCCCCATACACTCCAATGCCATATGACTAGTTGCTCAATCTTTTGCAACTTTTCTTTCACCTCTCCTTTCCCCTCCCAAGGAACTAGGGAGATGTCAAATGGTTCTAGTTGCAACTGTTGTAGGTATATAACCCACCCATTTAGCACATATGGACATTTAAAGAAGAGATGGTCTCTTGTTTCAAGATCATCCTTACATAGAATGCATGTCTCCTCAACCATAATCCCTTTGCATACTAAGCGCACTTTAGTATGTAACTTATTTTTCCTCATCAGCCAATTAAATAGATTTATTTTAAGGGGCAGCCTTGGTTTCCAAATGATAGATCCTTCAACCTCCTTGATGCCCGATTCTTTCATAAGGTTGTATAGGGAGTGCACTGAAAAATCCTTGCTTCCTGTCCATCTCCACCCGATTCTTTTGCTTCCAACCCCAAGTTGTATCTTTCTTATATCAGCAAGAAGTCGATCCGCCATTGAGCTTGACCTGGACACCATAGTTCCCCCCCCTATGGATTGTCCATCTGCCCACCTAGCCATTTGCGCTAAGGTGGCACTTTGGTTTTCGATAGCAAGGAATGCTTCCTTGTGCAAGTCTGCCATTCTCCTGCACATGTGCCAAGGCTCAAACCAGAAATTTATATCTGCCCCATTGCCAATTTCGTACTCAAGGCTGCACAAAAATGCCCCTTTCAAGTTTGCTATCGCTTTCCATGTGCTTGACCATCCTGTTTTGTTTTTCTCCATGTACCATTCTTTTCTACGGAAATAATTCCATTTTACAACCCTTGCCCAAGTTGAGCAATTTCCTGTTATCAATTTCCATAGCCAAGATCCTAATCTAGCATCATTATGCACATTGATGTCAAGAACTCCTAAACCACCATTCTCCCTTTTCATTGTTACGACTTTCCAATTTACTGGATTAAGTGTGCCCTTTTGATCCTCTTTCTTGCCCCATAGAAAATCCCTTCTTCGCTTATCCATCTCTTTTACCACCCATTTCAGAATTTTGAATACCGCTGAGAAATATGAAGGGATGGATGAAAGTACAGAGTTTATCAAGATAAGTCTACCTCCCTTAGATAATAATCTGCCCTTCCATCCCATGAGATGATTGTCCATTTTTGAAATAATGGTCCTCCAATCATCTTTCTTCAACTTACTATCTCTCAAAGGCAAGCCTAAATACTTTATTGGGAACTTTCCCGCTTTGCATCCCAAAATTTCAGCAGCTCTCTTTGCAAATTCTGTTCTGCCCTTTAGATCAATTACTGTGGATTTCTCCAAATTAATTTTAAGTCCGGATGCTGCATAAAAACAATCAATAAGCAGCTTTAAGTTGTTAATGTAATGCTCCTTTCCTTTCACAAAGAGGACTATATCATCTGCAAATCCCACATATGTCACGCGTTGGCCATGAATTCGGTTGAGGACTCCCCTTATTAGTCCCATTTGATCAGCCTGATCAATCATTCTTGAGAAACATTCCATGACTAAGACAAATAGATATGGCGATAATGGATTTCCTTGCCTTAGCCCACGGCGATGTATGAATGGTTTGCTTGCACAACCATTTATGATGACTGCCGAATCCGCCTTTGAAATCACCTCCATTATCCAGCTGATCCAAGCTTCTGGAAAACAGTTAGCCTTCAGCATGCTCTCGATGAACTCCCAAGATATAGTATCAAACGCCTTCTCAATATCTAATTTAATGAATAAGCTGTTTTCTTTAGCTCTCTTGTAGGCATGTATAGTTTCTTTTACAGCCATGAATGCATCTGCTGCCGATCTACCCTGGATGAATGCGCTTTGTGATTCTGAAATGAGCTTCGGCATTAATCCTTTGAGTCGATCTGCTAATACTTTAGAGATAATTTTCCTCATGCTGTGCTCAAGACTTATAGGCCTGTAATCTCCCATAGAATTTGCTCCTTGCTTCTTTGGAAGGAGAATAATGTGACTCAAAGAGATTCTTTTCATATCAACCTTCCCTTCCTTGAAACGTTTGAATATATTCATGACTTCATCCTTTATTTCATTCCAAACTGCATTATAGAATTCAGGTATAAAGCCATCTGGCCCTGGAGCCTTCATTTTCCCCATGCTGTTGATTGCATCTTTTACTTCCTTTTCAGCAAAATCAGCCTTCAAGCTGTTGAAATCTATGCCCTGCGGGTGATAGAAATCATCCCATCTGACCAGGAGTTTAGGGTAATGCCGAACCCCCAATAACTGCTTGTAGTAGTTGTAGAAAGCTTGGATAATTTCTGTTTGGTCATAAGTTTCAGTCCCATTCAAATTGAGCATGCTTATATAGTTTCTTCTATGTTTGATACTAGCACAAGCATGAAAAAACTTCGTATTTCTGTCACCATCCTTGCACCACCGAATTTTTGATCTTTGCTTCCAGAATTTTTCTTCAGCATCATAGCATTCATCCAGTTGTTGTCTTAGGAATTTAATCTCATCAAGCTCTTGCTGCTGCATAGGTTCCTTCTCTGCTTTGTTGGATAGATAGTTTAGTCTTGCCTGCAAATCAGTTCTGAACTTTCGCTTCATCACCTTTAGGCCAGCGCTCCAAATCTTGAGGGTCTTTCGCAATTTCCTAGACTTGGCGACCCAATTTCTCAAAGGGTCCTCAGTTTGAGAGCCACTTTCATTTCCTGTCCAGCATTTTTGAAATGTATTCTGAAAAGATTGCTGCCTCAACCAGTAGCACTCAAATCTGAACTTGAATGGCCTTTTTTTGTGTGGATTGGAGCTGAAAATTAAAGGAGAATGGTCAGACAACCGCATGTTACCTGCTGAGCATGTAGTAAGCTGTAGATGAGATTGTGCTGCTGCATTTAATAGCACTCTATCCAACTTTGCAAATGCGGGAGGTTGTTGATGGTTGGTCCAAGTAAAAGACCTTCCTATGCTTTGTATCTCCATCAGATCTGAGTCTGCAATAATTCTGGAAAATTTGGAGGAGTCTCTTGGGTTTCCTGCACAATTTAATCTTTCCTCTGAATTCTTTGTCAAGTTAAAGTCACCACCCATGATCGTGATCTTATTTTGACCTGCTAATTCCATCATCTCCTGCCACAAAAAGTTTCTTCCTTCATGACGTGGAGGGCCATAGAAATTTGCTACTACAATACATATCTGGCTTTGTCTGCACTTCAATTCCACTGAAAGGTGAGTTTCCCCACTGTGAGAGTTTAGTAAATCCCAGTAATCATTGTGCCATCCCAATATTAGGCCTCCACTCATACCGATGGAGTCCTTGGTCATAAAAGAGAAACCACTTGAACCAGTTATATTCTTGACCATTGAATCTGTACATATTTCCAGCTTAGTCTCTTGTAAAGCAAATATTTGAATCCTTTCCTCATTCAAGACATTTTGTACCATTCTTCGCTTTCCTGATCTGTTAAGCCCCCGAACATTCCAAAATAGTATCTTGAAGCTTACTTTATCCATTTAAAATTATAGAGTATTGCCACAACCTTCCGGCCCCTCCACCGGCTGAAAGCCCAACATTCTGATCTTGGCCTCTAATTCTGCATTTGACTCTAGCTCTTTCAGCTTCAATCCTCCCCTTTTCCTTGCATGTATTTGTGGTTCTGTTTGGACAGCTATTTGATCAACACTTGTGAGCCCTTCATTTATTTGTCTTTGATACCTCTTGTGGGCAAGCCTTTCACTTCTTCTCACCCCTTTGTTGTTTATGATCGGTGTCTGCTGGGTACTATCTAGTATCCTTTGAAGTTGCCCCTTCCATCGCACCTTCCTCTTGTATTTGTACCCTTTCCACCTGTTCACATTGTTGTCCATCCTATTCTGGATCTTTCTTATAGATACTTGAGCTTCAGCTTGCTCTGAGACCTTAGTGTGGTGCATATTTAGACTCGCAATGAGAGTACAAACATTGAAGATTGCTTTTTGCACCATATAAGACTCGGTTTGGCATTTAATATACCACTGAAATGGCGAATGAACTATACTGATCTCTTTTAAACAGACCCCTTCATGCTGCAAGAATACAATGTTACCATATCTGTCCAGCTGGATGCTAATCCTTTTGTCAGCTAACTGATGATTCTGAATAAAAACATTTTGCTTGAGTTGCTTCCCCATTTGAGCACCCTTTGTGACTTGCTCGCTATATTTTGAGAGATCTTGTTTTATTCTTTTGAACACTGTTGATACAAGGATGTTGTCTGATCGGATCGTGCCCTGGTGAAGACCTCCTTCATCAGCATGAATTGCCTTTCCCTTCCTCCCGAGGACCGAGAGGCAGAGGCCCGATGGGCGTGCACTCCCTGCGCGGGGGTTAAGGAAAGCAACCATTGCATCCTTTGAAGTATAGGCCTAATGGGTTGAGTGTAGCATACCCATTTGAGGTTTTGGGCAGACATCCTCAGATTTCTGTCTTATTTCAGTGTACATTATTCCTTGTTCTTTCTCCTTAGGTGTGCTATCACTGTCTTGTTGTAAACCTGATTTCAGTGTTTTGTACACTGCTTCCTCCTCTTTTTCTTGCTCATCTCCCCTCATTTTGTCATCTGGTCTGTTTTCCTTGTTTATCCATCCATTCTTAATTTCTATGAAGTACTCCTTTCCTTGCAAGTGCGAAATGATGTGCGAAGGAAGGATTAATTCTGCTGGCTTACGAATTACTATTTGGCACTCTTCTACATTTCTCCATGACACACAATCCCTGCTAATTTCCTCCAAATCTCCGAAGGGGGAGATAATCTCTGAAATTGTTTTTTTGTGCCACATGACTATTGGCAAACCCTGCAAAGTGATCTTCATTTGTGTTTTGGTGCTGACACTATTTTCTCCATGTTCAGCTGACCAATCCTCTACTACTAGCAGAGTTTGGTTGTAGTGGATTAATTTCTTCCGTAGTAACCACTTTTTGTAATAACCATGACCAAATGTTGGAGTTGTAATCAAATACTTATCTTTTGCTAGCCTGGCTTCCTTCCACAGATGCTTATGACTCTTGTTATCTGCAAATATTCCAGCCAACACACCTGAGATATCCCCGGACTCCCCCATGGAACCCTCGACTGTAACCACTACACAATGTTCCTTGAGGAATCTGAGTCTTTTTTGTGTACCCATCCCATCTCTTGCAGATAGATTGTCCCTTTCAGTCCAATTTTGATTGCAGAAATAACACATCATAGTGGCTCTACCCTGTGCTGTGTTCTGCTTTCTGAAGTCTGCAATGAGATTGCCTGTTTGTGTTTGGTTGTCCATTGGAAGTTGTTTTGCAGAATGCTTCTTTTGAAGCACTTCTGCATAGGTAGGTCTGGACATATTTTCCTACGCTTGCCCAGATTCATTCCTTGTTTTCTGCTGCAGCATTGACTCATTTCTGAATTTCCATATCATTTTTGACCTTGACGCATCATATCGTTTCGGCCACCTATTTTGATGTGCCCTTGGATCAAAGCTGTTTTGCTTTTTGAACATGCAATGCGTGCGCTGCAGTTGTTCTTTTTTGTGCCTTCTACTAACAACCCTTTGCCACCCTTGCTCATTAGGATTTGAGCTAAAGTATGACGTTGCCTTTGCATTTTTCTTTCTCCAGACTAGAGGTGACCAGGTTCCCCTTTTGCTAAACAAATTTAAATGTAGAGCTTGAATGCGATGAATTAATGTGTACCTGGAATATTTGCATAGCAGCTTCTCCTTGATATCTTGGTTAGCCGCCAACCAATCTATTGTTGCTTTTCTACTGACCAGAGCGTTTTTGCCTAAAGATTGCAACCATTTCTGAACTGGACTTCATAGCTTGAGGTCGCAGAAATTATGTGAAGTTCTATCCGCCTTCATTGGGCAGAGCGAGAGAGCTTTGGCCATCGGTTTCAGTTGGGGCTTCAACTTCCAGCAGGCTGAGTTAATGCTTCAACTGTTGTTAGCAGGTAGGATCAGCAAAGGCAGCGTAGCTGGGGGTTGAGGGCTAGGTGGAGAAGCTGAGTGAAGGGCTAAGTGGAGGAGTGGTAAAGGCAGCACAGTTGGGAGGATTTGTCGAGGCTAGATGAGCAAGAGAAACATGCACATGAGCACAGGGAGAGGTGAGCAGAAGAGACAGGGGCCGATCACAGGAGTAAGCTCCAGGAGTTTTAGGGGGGTTATGCCAGGAATTTTGTTTGGGAGCCGGAGTCCTAGCCGGACGAACAGCTCGAGGAGTGCAAGGAGTTTCGAGGGAGAAAAACAATGGAAAAGAAAAGAACCTTCCCGGAGCCGTCTGTGGCGAAGGACTGGAGGGGGGAAACTAAACAGCTCGAGGAGTGCAGGGAGTTTTGAGGGAGAAGCAACGGAAAAGAAAAGAACCTTCCCGGAGCCGTCTGTAGCGTAGTTCTGGAGGGGGGGGGTCATTGGAGAACAAGGTTTTGTGCGGGAGCCGAAACCCTAGCCGAACCAAGAGCTCGAGGAGTGCAAGGGATCAAGGGGAAAAGCAGACCGAAAAACCTTGCCGGAACCCTAGGAGGGGTGGGCGGAGGCGGTCGATGGCCGCCCTCTCGCCCCCATCGCCCGATCTCATTGATGACTTGATATCGATGTTGTTTGCATTTTGATACCTTGGATGAAAGTAAATTGAAGTAGATGATATTGTTTATTTTCCTTGTATATTACATTTTATAATAACTATTTATTTTTTCCCAATTTCTGTTGAACTCTTAAGTTATTATGTGTTTGTGTTTTCCAGATGCTCAAATTTTTGTTTTAGTAAATTTAATTTTCACTGCTATCTTGTTCATTTGAAATGTATAGCTGTTCCAGCCAATACAAATTCATGACTGATTTACATTAATTCAGATACCAGAGGCACAAGTTAAAGGTGTTATTGATACACTTGTACATGTCGTTGAGTCTGAGAACTCCGAATTGGCTGCTGTTGCCATGGAAGCACTTGGCCATATTGGTGTTCGTTGTTCATTGCCTTCTTATCAGCAAGGTGGTCCCTTATGCATTGCTCTGGAATTTTATGGAATGAAAATTTGATAAATGGACATTTACGTTTGCAATACTTTATGTGAAATTTGTGCAGTTGGAATTCTAACTTATTTGCAAGGAAGGCTGAAGAAGCTGCTTTCTGGAGAAGATACCAAATCTATTCGAAAGATTTTGATTTCATTGGGTCATATTTCAGTGAAGGAAACATCATTTGAGCACCTAAACTCTGCTCTTGATCTGATTTTCAGCTGTTGCCGATCAAAGGTGTGCCTAGTGTCTACTACTATTTCCCTAACTATTTGGGTCATGCACGGTGTAAACTTCTTTATTCCCTGACTCCAAATCATATTTTGACAAATTAAGGTGGAGGATATACTTTTTGCTTCGGGGGAGGCTTTATCTTTTATATGGGGAGGTGTTCCTATAACTGCGGACATGATACTTAAGTCTAACTATAGTTCCCTTTCCAAAGTCTCTAGTTATCTTACTGGTGAAATATCATCATCCATAACTTCAAGCCAATCTCATGAGGATGCCATTGAGGGAGACTCACGTACCATGGCACAGGAAGCCATAACCAAAAAACTTTTTGATGTTCTCCTATACAGTAGCAGAAAAGAGGAGCGATGCTCTGGAACTGTTTGGTTGGTGTCTCTCTTAATGTATTGCGGGCATCACCCAAAAATTCAGCAACTGCTTCCTGACATTCAGGTTTGCTACTTTACTTTCTTTTTCAGATATCCTTGTATGAACCTTCAGTGTTTCCCCTTGTCTTTCATCTTGATTGATTTGATCCTTCATTTTTTCCTAATACTTGGTACTTCTAAATGAGGATCTAAATTTATTGTGTGGTATCTCATTAACAAAATCATCTCACCTAATTAATTGAAATAATCAAATTCAGTCTTTTTTGGTTTGTTGGAATCAATCATCTGGCTGTAAAAAACATCTAAAATCACAAACCTTAGTCTTATTGGTAATGCTTGCCTTTTTGTGCTGCAACTTCAGTTACTTTGAAGCTCATTGAACTTAATTTCTTGAGCTGCTACTTTTATGTCTTGGGCTGAATTTGTTTGCATGGTATGATCACATTAGAAAATACATATTGCTGCTTTTCTTACTTGTTTGTGAAGTTGATGATGCACAGGATATGGACACTTACATGAGTTTCATCCCACATTTCCAAGATAAGGACCTGTGCTAGAAGAATTCCAACAGATTATATGTTTGTTATCTTTATTGATTGGACTTTCTTGTATGATGAATGCCTTTATGGTCAGAGCAATGCTGAAAATAAAATCCACAACTTTGATCTTGCTGTTTGAATTTAATGAAATGCCCTGAGCCCTGATCATGAAATGGTTATGAATGATGGAAATAAAGGCTTTCCAAATTCATTTAATGTTTGCAATATTTGTGAAATTGATAGTGCTATATAAAGCTACTTCTGTGTTGAATACTTGGATGCACTTTGCTACTATAAGCACCAACTACTTTTTGCTTAAGATATCTGTATTAATGGAAATGTTTCTTTAAATGTCTTTGTCTAGAGGCTTCTAAATACCCTACCATTCCAAATCCATATGTATTACAGTTGTATGTTCTTTCCTTCTTGCTCTATACCATGTCTTTAAGCATGTTCACACTTTCAACATTATATACTTCTGTCTTGAAAATAGGTTGTGCTTGTTGTGAAATACTTACCTCACACCTTCTAGTTGATAAAATGATTTATTGAACCCTTAACAAAACCTTTTATTTGGGTGAATTACCTTTACATCGCCAATGAATTATAGCTAAAACAGCATGCAACATCATTATCTATTTTTTCTACATTTGCTGGTTTAAGGTTTTTAACTAAGTTTTGATACAGTATCCTGGGAAATTAGTCCCAGTATAAGTTGTAAAGAAGATCATCTTGGAAGCTTTTCTTCCAATGTCTTAGTTTTGTTCTTTCAAATTTTCAGGAAGCATTTTCACACCTTATCGGTGAGCAGAATGATCTCACTCAGGATCTGGCTTCTCAAGGTATGAGTATTGTATACGAACTTGGTGATCCATCTATGAAAGAGAACCTTGTAAATGCTCTTGTAAGCTCATTGACTGGTACAGGGAAGAGGAAAAGAGCTATCAAGGTAGAAATAGTTGTGCAATCTTCTTCTCGTCTAACATTTTCCCTTCAATATAGCATGCTTGAAAATGAATTTCTAGTTTATTTTCTCTTGTAGCTCATGGGTGATTCTGAAGTTTTTCAAGAAGGCACTATTGGTGAAACTCTTAGTGGGGGAAAATTGAGCACTTACAAGGAACTTTGCAGTCTTGCTAATGAGATGGGCCAACCTGACTTAATATATAAGTTCATGGATCTGGCTAACTATCAGGCCTCTCTAAATTCCAAGAGAGGTGCTGCATTTGGATTTTCAAAAATAGCAAAGCAGGCTGGGGATGCACTTCAACCATATCTGCGTTCTTTGATCCCTAGGCTTGTAAGATACCAGTATGACCCAGATAAGAATGTCCAGGTACTAAACTTAAATGTCTTTTCAAACTATTTGCAGTACACTATACTGTTATACTCATTGATATATGTTTGAATTGCTAGAAAGAGTTAAATAGTGGCATGCTGGGGCTTGCTAATATTAACTGTGTTTTATGGAACTGTCTAGATGCTGGATTCATATATCTCATTTATGTTGTATGTTTCAAATTATGATTTTTTAGTAGAATTTTGAGAGGACGAAGACAACATATATGAAAGTAAGAGAACCATTGATTTCATCTCCATGTTATTGCCTATATCGATCACATCAGATAGCATGCGTGATTTATATGTCTATCTTAGCTATCATTAAGAGTTCTAAATTCATTTTGAACAGTTTCACAGCCATAGGCATGTAAGATGGTTTACCTAATTGCATATTGGATGTCAAATCTTATATGCTGTTTACAATTTAGAAAGGGTGTTATTTGCATGCTTAATTATGAGCTTGTGTTTTAGAAATTGCCACATAGGAGGCACTTAAAACATTCAGTATTTGGGCTTAAAAAATGAACTTTCATCAATTTTGTGTAGTATGCACAGGTGGTTGTCAGGTATTATGTAATCCATAGCAAGTGTTGATGCAGCAAAATTATCAGAATGCATTTGAAATCAGTCATTTATTTGGGTAAGTGAGATCAGAAAGAGATGTAGAGCTGTTTATAATGTTTTTCCTGACCTTTTGAAAGATAACATTGCATTCATTTTACCAATCTGAAATGATACAATATATCATCCAAAGGGATGTAGAAAAAAAAGTATAATAAATATATATATTAAGTATAAACAGCATCACCAAATGCCCAAAAACACAAAAGACTGAAGGACCAAAACACCCAAAGACCAAAAGACCCGATTATAAGCCTGACAACTTAATCTGCATTTTTTGTTAGTGTACTGCAAGGTAAATTTGTCTGCCTGGCAACTGGATCTGTTCTTAACTCTGCTGTTTTGTAAGTGCTGTCTGTGTATGGCTAGGCATGCTGACTGGTGGGGACAGTTGGAGTGGGTACCATTGCCACATACCCTACTTGGGTAGCTTTTATGTGGGACATAAAGTTTCAGTATGTCCCTTGGATCAAGTCTTGTTAGTTTCATTATGTAACTTATAATGAGACATTTCTCCTCATTAGTTGATTTCTTATCGGAAATTTACATTTCCATTTTGGAGAATCTCTCATTATAAGGTTGTGCATACATGGAAAATACCTTTGTATATTTGGTTGCCATGGTAACTGTTATTTTGGTGTGTGTGTGTGTATATATACTAATGATGCTTTCTTAACCATGAAATTACATGGATAGGATGCTATGGGGCACATTTGGAAATCAATTGTTGCAGACTCAAAGAAAACTATTGATGAACATTTTGATTCAATTGTGGATGATTTGTTACTACAATTTGGATCAAGACTTTGGCGCTCACGTGAAGCATCTTGTCTTGCACTTGCTGACATTATCCAAGGCCGTAAATTTAGTGAGGTAGTGCTTATAATAAATTCACGGGTCCATTCCTTCAAATATAAAATCAATATGGAAATGCAGCATATGCATAGCCATGTAGCAACATTTTTAAATATTATTCATTCCTGCAGCAGCCCAAGAACTTTGTATTTCCGTACACTCCTGATCTCCATATTTCCGTGGTCTTTTCCAGATGAAATCTATAATATTTATCCTTTTTTTTGTTGTTGTCTTCTCTATTTTGCCACAGGTGTCTAAATACTTAAAAAGTATATGGAATGCAGCATTCCGTGCAATGGATGACATAAAGGAAACTGTAAGGAATGCTGGTGATAGCTTGTGCCGTGCTGTGAGCTCATTAACAACAAGGCTAGGTGACGTTACCCTTAGTTCAGCCTCAGATGCAAGTGAAACAATGAATATTGTTTTGCCATTCTTGCTTGCTGAGGGTATTGTAAGTAAAGTTTCCAGTATACAGAAGGCATCCATAGCAATGGTCATGAAACTTGCTAAGGTAAGAATTAGTGACCATGTTTTGGTATTTACAAAGTTTACAAGAGGTGATCATCAAGTTTCAGTAGTTTCTGAGTGCCTCTGTATCACTAAGCAATTGGAAATAATTGATTTAATCATCATGAATACAAGTAATAGAGTACACAAGGAGTACACAAGGATCCAAATTATTCTGTGTAATAAAGTAGAAACCCTAAAGCTGAATGAATTCATCATCTCCTTCATGCACTTTTCATCTAATTTTAAGCTGACTTTTATACTGCTTTGCTTGATGTTTAAATCGTGTAAATTGTCAATGCAGAATGCTGGAATTGCAATACGTCCTCATATTGCAGATCTGGTCTCTTGCATGCTGGAATCTTTGTCAAGCTTAGAAGACCAGAGGCTTAACTATGTTGAGGTATTACCCTGTTAAAACTGTTACTTTCTTTTGTCAGCTGAAATCTATTTTTTTAGAGGAAAAGGGAGTTGTCAGTGTGTCAACTGCCTGCTTTGATTTGTTTATTATATTGTATATATTACGTCAACATGTAAACATTACACACTTTCTACATGACGTATGTAACCTAGTATATTGTTAGCAAAAATATTCCCCTACTGTGCTACAACTGCCAGAGCAGCATACAGTTCTGACAGTGAATCTGGTTTGACTCGCCACTTCCATTGTCCCATCATGCAATTGCAATTCGTTCTTACTCTGCTTTCACCATTTCTGAACACTCCAATTCTGTCTTGTCAACTGAAATCTATGTATTCTGGAATATGTTATTTATCCAAGGTTTAAAGCTTCTGTACCAAACCCCATGATGTTCAAATTGGGACTGGGTACAATGTTGTCCCATTGACATCACTGGAAAAAAGGATAAAAAAGCAAAAATTATATTCAAGTTGTTAGGTGAAAAAATGTTAGTGTGGTAGGTGCTGTCACAATGTGGATAAAACATATGAAACAAGACTTAAGGTAGTACAAGGGTTAAAATTGTTGGTGTATTTTTTCGTTTAGCTTCGAATTATATGTTTTGTTCTTTTATAGTTGGAATGCTGCATTCTTTATCTGCAAAAGTTATAAGTTTTTTGATGTTTTTGCTGTGTTTATCAGTAGGAGATGGTTTGTGTACGGGCACCATCTTGTCATTGTAGGTGTACCACCCATTATGGAATAGTATTTTCAACCTTCATTCTAACATTTATAAAACTGCTATTGTTTCTTGTCCATCTTGCAAATAACTTGTTTGTTCTATTCACTACTAGTTGCATGCAGCAAATGTTGGAATTCAAGCTGAAAAACTTGAGAACTTGAGAATTGCTGTTGCTAAAGATTCTCCTATGTGGGAAACTCTTGACCTATGTTTGAAAGTTGTTGATAGAAAATCATTAGATTCATTGGTTCCTCGCTTAGCCCAGATGATCAGGTCAGGAGTAGGACTTAATACCAGGTATGTGCTTTTACTCTAATAACATGTGAACTTTCTAATTTGTTAATGTTTACTTATAAACATATTTCTAACTTATAAAACATTTGAATACAACCATATTATATCTTCTATAAATTTGATCAAAATAATCTGTTTTTTTTTTAAGAAAAAACATGCCACTTATTAGGGGCATTCCATGAATGAATTTCTGAATCTGGTATCCATTTGATTAAGCAGTTAGTTGGTCACTGTCTTTTTATTGAGGTAATAGATAGAGACTGTCTTAATTGACTTCCAATTGTTTATTTTTTTCAGCCTCGTCCATCTGACTGATAATGCTTGTGCAACTGACTAATGAACATAATGAATGCAATGTTATTATTCAGAAAAAACTGACGTATAGAATGGTAGATCTATGGTAGCTGCCATTCAATGACAAATTACTGCATATCTCTGATGTACCTATTGTTTTGCAGAGTGGGCGTTGCAAGTTTCATCACATTGTTGGTTGAAAAAGTAGCTTCCGATATTAAAACTTTTACTGGAACTTTGTTAAAGCTTGTTTATCATGCTGTTCTTGAAGAGAAAAGTGGTTCTGCAAAACGAGCTTTTGCAGCTGCTTGTGCTGTCGTTCTAAAGCATGCAAACCCTTCTCAAGCTCAAAAAGTTATTGAAGACACTGCTGCTTTACATTTGGGGGAAAGGAATGCTCAACTTTCCTGTGCTATGCTTCTCAAAGCCTATTCAAGTCTGGCAGCCGATGTCCTTGGTGGATATCATGCTGTAGTTATTCCTATAATATTTGTTTCCAGGTTTGTCATTTTAAAATAAGTTAAGGCTGTATTTGAATGCAACCTATCTAGTTTTGTTTGTATATCTGAGATGTTTGGCATCACAACAATTTTTGATGATGTTACTATTTTGAATTTGCTTATCAATTAGTTTCAAACGTTTTTAAAAGCAGTTCCACAGCAGGCAAAATAGAATAGTACTATAGGTCTGTTATATCAATCAGTGATTCAACTAGTAGAATGTGCTGACTGGTATCTGGTAGACTGGTGCCAGTACCCTAGTTTACTGCACCATACATTGCTTTTTTATGACTGCACTCATCACTACCAACTGGAGTGAGATGAGTAGAAAAACTGGGAAAACGAAGAGGGAGGTGGTGGAAGTGGTGCCTTGTGAATTAGAAATTTTGGTGAACTTGTTTTGTTTTTCAAAATCATGGGATATGATTCCTTAATTAGGTATTTTCTTATTTAGTTTTTTTTAGTTTGTGTTTCTTGTCAGTAAGCCAAGTCAAATCTATCAGTATTATATTGCTAAAAAAAGAAGTCTATCAGTATTATAACATTGTGTTACACTGAAAAATATGGTCTACTAACTAAAATGTCCTTATTGAGTTTGTACAATGCTATCCTTGTTCTTAAGTAATTATAAGGTTGTATTTCTGTGAAAAGTGAGTCCACTAGCCTTTATGTCTATATTGATTTCTTTCATGTATCCAATTGTATTTATCATACAGCAAGGTCATTTAATTGTGAAGATATAGCAAAATGTTCCTCTATAGTATATACACAACAAGTGGTATAGTTTTGACCATTTGTGGTGAGCTAATCCATAATATACACGACGAAGGCCCAACACTTTCTTTTTATTTAGACAAAAAGTTTACTAAGCTTGTATTGTCAAAAAGCATGCTCTGACTTCAGGTGAATTGACAGCTAATTTTTTATAGTCTGAATTATTTTTGTAGGTTTGATGATGATAAAGATATTAGTACTCTATTTGATGAGCTCTGGGAAGAGAGCTCTAGTAGTGAAAGAATGACACTCCAATTGTACTTGGCAGAAATTGTGGTCCTTCTCTGTGATTGCCTTGCGTCATCATCTTGGGCAAGTAAAAGAAAGGTAATAGATTATGTAGGAGCGAAGGATGTACATTTATGAAAATCTTTTATCGGTTCTGATTATTTCCACTAACTCTTATTCAAAATGACAGGCTGCGAAAGCTGTAAGGAAACTTAGTGAAACCATTGGTGAATCTCTTTCCTCTTGTCATCACAATCTTCTTCAATGCCTTCTGAAGGAGTTACCTGGTCGTTTTTGGGAGGTATTTCTGCTAGTAGCATCACAACAGTGATTGTTTTGATCATTCTTGCATCAACTAATTTCCTGCTAACCATATGGTATGTTTGTTTATAACTACTTGTGTTACACGGATCAGCAATGAGTTTCATTTGTCCAACCTAAAAAATGTGCATGAATGTTGAAGTATTCTTTAACAAATGCATGAATATAACATAGAGATTTCATTTATAGACATTGTTATTTTTTAAAAAATAAAAACAGTCTGAAAAATAATGGGATTTTCTAATAAAAGATGCATTGCTATGATGGGAGTTCTGATTGATATTGTTGGATTTGCATGCAACAGATTCAGAAATAATTACAATCGTGATCATTTTTGTTTGTTTTTTTTTTGTTTAACTGGGTATATGATTAGACATCAGTATGGAAATAGTCATATCCATATGTTTTCTTCGTGGTCATAATTTCTGTTGTTTCTTTTCCCTTTGTAACAATCTTTCAGGGAAAGGATGCAATTCTATATGGCATAACTGCACTATGTTCATCTTGTCATGAATCAATATCTACCGAAGACTCCACTATGCCTCCTCTAATTCTAGATGCTATAATATCTGCGTGCTCTAAAAAAATCAAGCCTTACCGTGATGCAGCTTTCTCTTGCCTTGAACAGGTAATAAAACTGGGTCTTGAGCAACTTTTAGTAATTTCTCCCGTGGCTATCTAACTCCCCCTCTTTTTTTTGAACTTTAACTCTCCTATTGAAAGTGATGCTTATTTTTTTTTTAGAACTTAATGAGTCTTGAACCTAAAACCTCATGATACTCCCGTATAGAGCCCAATTATTCTAACCAGAGGGATGTACACTTTGTGTACGAAAGTGATGCTTATTATTCTTGTTAATTTCCGTATGTTCTTATTTGTTCAATGTCTGACCATAAAATTAAAAGCATTTACTATCCTACTCCATCTTGGAAATTGATACATTTTGTCAGATTAGTCATATCTTGACTTGGAGACTACTAGATATGGCAAAAAGAATGCTGTGGATGCATCATAACCAAGTTTGTGTATTTATGGTACATTGATATATGTATCGGATGTGGAACTACTTCAGTGACGTTTTTTTTAGAATGCATTTATAGTGAACTATTTTAGTGAAATGGTGTTGACATGTTCAGAGGAGACACATATCTTGTGGTTTGATCTAACTTTTTGAATTTGTTGTGGTTTGATCTATTGATCCAAAAGTCCTAAAATACTTGACACAGTAAAAATTTTGTTTCAATGCCTTTAGTAGACCTAGCATAGATCCATGTAGCTGGCTTCAAATGATTGGAAACTTGGTTGACCAATCTTTTTTTTTTGTTGCAAATCTGTGTTTCTCGTGTAACTTGTTTGGTCCAAGAGCTGAAAGTGCCTGCACTTTTCAAATATATCGTCTGAATATAGAAATTATTCCAGTTTGTGCAATCTGTCTTGTACCAATGTGGAGCTTTGTGCTATGCTTGGTTGTGTGGGTACACATCCTAGGCAATGTTATTGACTTGTACTATGAACCTAGAGCTTGTAGTGGTATGCTAATATATCCTTCAATAGTAGTGGTTTGTTGCACTAGTTTTTTTTTTTGAAATAACCTTGCATTCATTTCACTAATTTGAAATGATACAAAATATCATCCAAAGGGATGTACAAAAAGTATAGAAACAAAAGTATAGTATATAGTAATTATAAACAGTTTGACTAGTGGTTTGTTGCACTAGTAGTGGTAAACTTTAATTATTTCAGTAATTTTTGGAATTTTGAAGATGTGATCAGCAGCTGTATTCATGAACTCCGGTATTCTGCAATTATTCAGATATCCTGTGCATTTTTTGTCACGTTCTTTGTATCAGAGTAGTTAATGTAGACATCCTATGGACCAATAGAAAGTTATACTTATTTGTTTTCATATACAATCACAGTTTCTTTCAATTTCCAGGTTATAAGAGCATTCAACAATCCATATTTTTTCAATAAAGTTTTCCCTATGCTCCATGATGTTTGCATTCAATCTTCTTCAACCAAGACCAAGAATACTAATTCCAGTAGCTCAGTTATTGAGACAGGTAATCTTATTTTGATATATCTATGCTTAGTTTGTCATAATCGTCTGTTGGGCAGTGGTCCTTAATAAGTTAACATGTAATCAATAATCAAGTTGGTAAGTTATCATAAGCTGATTTTGTTCATTGTCATGTTAATTTGAAAGAATTAATTTTTTTTGAATTGAGGTCATATTACTCATTCAATGTAATTATTCAGAATGTCAAGTAAATGCATGATTTTGTTGATTTAATTTCCTGTAAATAGATACTGAAAAAATCAGTCTAACAGTGTAGATGGCCAATTAAGTTCTAGATCAAACTGAGAGATTGCTGAAAATGATGTAATAAAGATAACTTCCATGTTACCTGACCGAACTAAGCAACGAATGTTTACTTTACAAAATTTCATAAAAAATGAGTTCCATTCTGATCAGGCTGCATTTGATTTTATTAAGTACACTGGCCGTCCTGAACTCCTGATTATGGAATTGCCAACTGGATCATATTAGAAGAATGTGGCGGAATCAGGATACCTGCTGCCCCGTTTATTTCTTCTATGCTAACATAGTTTAGCTTTCTAATATTACGACCATAAAGCTCTGACTTCTAGACACTTGAAACTTTGGAGCTGAAGATGTTCTGAGATTTCCTTTTCTGCCACAGGAGATGATAATATGGAGGATGCATCTCTACCTCTCAACAAGGTTTTAGATTGTGTTACATCATGCATCTGCATAGCCCCTTTGCAGGATATCCTGAAGAGTAGTGGAAGCTTTATTGAAGTGTTTTCAGTTTCTCTATCACCTGGATTGAATTGGCCAGGTATCACCATATTCTTTACCATCAACATCAATTCAAAGACATCTGTTAATATCATATCTTTTGGTGTATGCTTTTCCAGTTAAAACGTCTGCTTTCTCATCAATCAACGAATTGTGTTTGAAGTTTCATCATGTTTCCGAAGGCACCCCTACTTATTCTAGCGATTCAGCTCAGTTAATCTTGGAGGTACCACTTAGCAATTGAGATTACTTTATTATTTCCTTTGAATTCATGGTTTTTCTTCTACATTTCAGTTATTTCTTTCCGTGGCACCAAAAGTAGTGGAATGCATCCGTGTAGTGAAGATTTCTCAGGTAATTATTCCCCCTGATTTTGGGACTGCCCAACGTTCATTCTATCAGATTTACAATATGCTGGTTATGCTTTGTCAAAATTGACCAGCGATAGCCTTGATAACAAACTAGCAAGGTATCTTTCTTTTAGACAGATTAGAATACTGGTTCAAGATTTTTTTTTTTTGGAACAAACACTGATTCCAGTATTGCCATGTTATATCTTATATTTAAACCTCGTGCGTGTTGTTGTCTGATTTAAATTTGCAATTGGAGTCAGTAACATTAATAGGTAGTCAAAAAACTCACTACTAGTAGCTTTAGCGGAAACCACTAAGTCCTTATTAACGAAGTAAAAAAATTTGTATATTGATTGAAAGGTGACAAGATGGTCAAGAAAGATGTTAGGGGTTTCCTGTGCATTGAGTGCACGATTTGCTTAGGTCTGTAAGCAGCCTGCCGAGCACCTAGTTGGTATATAGCAGTGTATATTGGCCGAAGTCGTGCTCACTATACTGTATCCAGACAGCGTAGGAACAGTGAGAAACATGTTTCAAGAGGTTTTATGGTCGAGTATTAGTTAGGAGTTCAGACAATTATCGCACAAGTGTTTTGATATTAAACTATTTAGCCCAATATTTCTGGAGAGAATGTGCAAATTTGTAATTCGAAGCCAATTTCTGTTAACAAGCCGATGATTCCTTTTCTCCTTTCTATTAGCACAATTGCTAGGCAATTTTCAGTCACATAGTGTTCTTTCCTTCATCAGGTACATGTTGCTGCTTCCGAGTGTCTGCTGGCAATGAGCAAACTCTACAGAGATACACCCGGACATAAAGAAGATACTGCGTTCAAAGACGAGCTTGTTGATTTGTGTCAGGTAGAGAAAAGTGAGCAAGCAAAGACCTTGCTTAGGCAATGCATCACCATTCTGGAAGCTCTCAGGCACAAAGATCCACCGACAAGTGGAAGTGGAGCAGCTTGAATACTCCCATTTGCGTATTTTTCACCTCCAGGAGTAAGAGTAGCTGTTACCATCAGGCATCAGCGACTTATCACCTGCCTCCAACGGACGTCCTGATTTATATCAAAGAGAACTAACAATCTGGAGGCCCAATATCTTTGCTCCGTCCTCTGCAGTGCAGTTACCCCCCTCCCAGGCCAAATCACATGCTTTGCGGCCTCTTACTGGAGTTAACATTTCAACCACCAGCTTCTCCCGGTGCATTTTCTTTTGGAAGAGCCTAGTCGAAGATTCGAAGGTTATAGTAAAACCGGTTCTAGTACACCATAGCTTTTTACGGATATATGTTTATGATATTTATTTCACCGTCGAGCATGTTGAAGGATTAAAGTACATATAGCAGGGTCTCGGTTGCTGCATTTAAATCTTTCCGGTTCGACTTCCCGGTACACATTTCCCCTGCCATAGAGGGAAATCTGGAGGATGCATTAACCCTATTTATATTTGATTTTGAATTCAAAAGAAAAGTATAAGTGTGTCGCCAGACTATCTCTATCGCTTATGCCTCTTTTCTCAGTGTCTGGTATTTTTGACTTCCACGGTATGGACAATTAAAAATCTCAACTTATCTGCTGAGTAAATTGAAAATTCCATCACGCAAGCGTTGACCGACAAAATGCTCTATCTATAACCAACTCTATTATTCATCCCTTGGCCCTTGAAGATCCAAGTCAACCAAAGCAGCAAGGAAGAATAAGAGAAGAAAGGTCAGAGGACAGCAAAACGAGAGACGTACCTTTCAAAAGATGCAGAGAGAGCGACAAAAAGAGCTCCCATCTTCCACTCTCTCCGGCCCAGGCCGCAGCCGACAAACCCGCTCTTGCTGCCTCGCCCTCATCATGTTTTCTTTTTTCACTCGCCTTCTCTCGCCCTTCCGCTTCCTCCTCTTTTCACCCCCCGCGTAACAATTCTCTCGGGCAAAAGCACAAACACAAGGCGGGCAAGCGACCGCGGTTAATGATTGCTCTCGAGCGCGCGTGCGTGCCAAAAGCCTCCCCATCCTCCCCCCGACCAACACATCTCATCTGCCGAAACCCACGCTTTTGAGATCGCAGCGCAGCAGGGACGTAAAAGAAAGAGATAAAGAGAGGGAGGAGGAGGAGGAGAGGCGAAAGGGCATTGCCTTCTTGTTGGGGGACGATCACCAGAGGATTAATGGCGTCAGCCTTGGCGCGCGGCCACCGGGTCCCCCCACCCCACCACCACCGGCGCTCTCTCTCGGCGCTGGCGAATGATTGCGGGCGTCTGACAGCGGAGCGGCACGCGCGCGCAGAGCCGCTGCAAGTGGCGTATATTGAGCGCCAGCGTGGTCCCTCCTCGACGGCGTCCTCGCCCGAGCTCGAGGGGACGTAGCCTTACCAGCTACCTCCATGCCCGTGCTATTTGCTACGGCGCATGGACATGGGACAATCCCTTTGCTCCCCCACCAAACTTCGAGGCGCTTGTTGGCCTCACTGCACTGCATGCTTCCTTCCTGCTCTCTCTCATTTTACGTTTCTTGCATCCATGTTCTTTATTTTGGGCTTAAAACTTCCTTTTGAGTTTTAGGTCACTGCATGTTTAGATTTCTTGCTGCTCTTCATTCTCCATCCATCCAAATATTATTGCACACGGTGCATGGTACACCCGAATTAATTCAAATGTTGCAGGTTAAAATGCGAGCCGTGTTCCGTCCCTTGCTGCCGCTGCTGCTTGTGCTTTTGTATCGGGGAGACGACTAACTAAAGCTGCAGTGCTTTTTCACTTTGCCTTGTTTCATACAAAAAGCTGCAACTTTTCTTTACCTGTCATCGTGATGGATCGACAAACACCTCCCCAACGTTGCGTTTTGCTTAAAGTGATTCATGAGAAAGACGGTAAAAATTCTCTTCCTCTGCCTTCACTGCAGCCGCAGGATCATCATTCCTCCATACTTGTTCCATTATATTATTATTACTGCCTACCAATTTGTGTGTCAGACCAGACACTTATCTCTTTTTTTATACCATGTACTTTTCCATGCAGTAGATGATGACGCACAATTTGCAGCCCCCTTTTTTCTTACAAACATAAATCAATTTCTTTTGACGCATGAAAATTTGACTTTTGACTCTCCAGATTGATAGATTATGTTGCAGTCAATGCGGAGATCTGTCTGTTTTAGTTAAAAACACGTGCACGGCCTACCGGTACAGAATTTTTCTACTGTGTTCATCTATCATGCTATATATATAACATTTGTAAGGATTATTAATTAACGTTTGAGAGGTGAAAGTGCTTTAAATCTCCACTGTTACATATTCCAATATTGTATCTTTATCTCTTAATTAATTTCCATCAATGCTGCTTCTACTAATACTACAACAACAACTGCAGGCTTTTCTTTTAGTTCCAAGAAAGAACACTTAATTTCCATCACAAAACTCATGCCTCCGGTGCACGCTTCAACCCCAAATTGTTATTTGTAATATTAATTAAGCAGAGCTAGCAGTAGTACTACTCCTTCACCTTCCCTTCCCTTCTTACAAACATCTTCTTGCAAACAAACCCTAATCACATCCACACCAAGCCCTAATCATCAACTCGCCACAAGGAAACCATGCAATATATACCGATTAAAAACCTCCAAATCCACATCACCTCTGTTAATGAATCCACGTATACCAACAGACCCTTACGATGAGCTCCGGTCGACGACGAGCCGCCGCCGCTTGCAGCGATCGCCGGAAAGCGGCCGGTCCACCAGCGCCTTGAGCGCGTCCCTCAGGAAGGCGCCACCGCCGCAGCCGTCGTCGTCTCCTCCTCCTTCTTCTTCATCATCGTCGTCGTCGTTCTCCTTGGCGAGGATGAGGACGCTGCGGAGTCGCCCGCCGAGGGTCGCGATCTCGGCGCGCAGGGTCTTCAAGCGGAGAGAGCGGAGGGTGTCGATGAGCTCCGGGAGGAGGTCGGAGCGGTCGTCGCAGCAGACGGAGGCCTGGAACGCCGGCGCGCGGCCGCCCCCGCGTGCCGCGTCGGCGGAGGGGAGGACGACGATCTCGTCGGTCTCGGTGGGGAAGAAGCGCGCCTCGGCGGCGAGGTCGTCGGCGCGCTGCTTGAGGTCTCGCATGCGCTCGACGACCTTGGCGAGCAGCGAAGCCTTGTCCGTCTGCAGTGTGTGATCTCAGTATTATTGTTGAAGCCAAAAAAGGAGGGGAAACAGAAAGCTAATTGATGATCCAGCAATCGAATATTATTGCAGGTGTGAAACATATCCAGTTTCATAGAAACCCTAACGATTTATCAAACAACTTTCCCATCACAATATACATGTAAAATTTAATGTTTTCGAATTCTAAAACCCTAGATATGTATAGCAGATTATATTATATGCTTAATGAAGTGACAGATTAACTTGAAGAACTTGGAAAGGAAGAAGGAGGAGGAGGGACCTTTGGGTCGCAGCCGAGGATGGAGCGCAGGCGATCAAGGTGGGACTTGATCCGCTCCCTCCGCCGCCGCTCCGCTTCCCGGTGGTTTCTGGAGGCGACGAGAGCTCGATCCATCGGGCCTGTGGCGCCGGCGCCGGCGGCGTCCCCGCCGCTGGTCTCCATCTCGAGGTGAGGGTAAAACGAGGCCATGAAGTACGCGGGCAGGCCGCCCAAGATCGCTCCCCCCTGGTCGTCCCCCCTCTCAGGCGCCGGTGCGGCCGCCAACGACAGCGGTGGGTACATGTCGTCGGAGTCAAGGGGCGGACGATCGTCGTCGTCTCAGGGATCGATGTCTCCTCCTCGGCCGCGCTGGTTGATCGATAAAATGAGGGTTTTAGTGTGTGTGTATGTGTGTATATATAGGGAAATATATGGAGATAGATAAGTGCTGGATCCGAGAGTGCGCACGGTGGTCGCTGGGAGAGAAGCGAAGAAGAAGAAGAAAAAGATCTGAGTTAATTAAGCTGCTGTGTATTTTATGTCGATTGCATCAGAGAAGAAGAAGAAGAAGAAGAGGATGATTGCACTTCAAAGAAGAGAGAGAGAGAGAGAGAGAGAGAGAGAGAAAGATCGGAGAAATTTAAGATTGGGAGATTCCTAAACATTCTTAGGCGAAATGTGGTCCACCGACCTGCTTCGAGCCTGCGCTCATAATATATACAGGAGAAGAAATTGAGAAGAAAAAAATGGGAAAACTGGATCAACTAGAAATTGTGATTTTTTTCATTCTCGCTAAAGCCTGATCCGACTTTAATGCATAAATAAATTAACTCTGATCCCACATGGGCTTTCGGGTCAAATTAGATTGGCCCATTTGTTTTGTTTAGTCGGTGGCCTTTCAAGTGTTAGTATATATATCTTTTTCCTTGGAAGAGTTAAAAGAGTGCAAAAAGTAAATAAAAAAAAAACTTTTAGGTGAATGGTAGATCTTTCACTGTTTGTCAATTTATTAGTAGTACTAAAGAACAAAGTGTCACGAGCAGTAAACCTGACCCGGATACAACAGTTATTTCTGGGGATGAAAATAAATGTAGCTGCATAGGAATAATGTGAACGATGTTTTTCTCAATAAAAGAAGAGCTTTTTCTTTAATACAACAACGAACTCATTGTTGATGTGTTCGCGAGTCCCAAAAGTTATGCAGCAAAGCATTACAAAACAGCTTCTACCCGTATTCCATCCAAGCCACTAGAACTATACTCCTGAGTCAAGAGCAAAGTAACATGTCCCTCCTCCTGGCTCCAACCACAAACAACATCTTGCTTGGTGTGGTAGCTAGCCTACTTTCTTCCTTCAAACAAAAAGATATATAAAAACCAGCATCAACCTTACTTCCTTGAAGCTTTCAGCTCCTCCAACAATGTTGTTGCTGGTGGATGCAATGACACGCCTGCATATTCCTCCGTAGAATACTTTCTATAGACAACCTTCAGCCTGCTCTCAAATGCCCCTTTGTGAGCATTCACCAAAATGTCTGTGCAATCCCTGCAATATCAAATTCATGGGTCCATTAAGCGTGTGACTACCGTCATTACTACTAGGTATTAAAACAGGTGCTATTAGATCACGTACAATAATTGTGGCTCCGTGAACCCTGTGTGGAACTCGAGTTTTTCAGTCCAAAGAGGAGATTTCTTCAGAGTGCAACGAGCAGAATATACAGCAGCAGCAGCCACCTTTGAAGGGCAGTACTGGATCATGGAGTACTGCATCAGAGCTAACTCAGCAAAGAAGTACACCATGTGTTCTTCCTTAGTATCGCATACGGCCGCTTTGACAAACCTAACAAGGAACACATAAGGTGTTGGCACAGTCAATTTCCATTCCAGCTTGTTCAGGATGGATTTCTCCATTCCAAGAACCTGCTCTCGATTGAAGGTCCTGTCTGCTATGTGAATGAAGTCATTAACCTGCAAACCAAGAATTCAATCTAGTTTAGAAAGCCTCAATGACAATGCAAACAACTTCTGTGAGTGTATGCAACCTCTGGTGCCCAAATCTCCTCGTACTTGCTCGCAATGAGCATGGCGGCCACCCCCACAAGCTGGAATTCTTTCCTTAAAACAGCCTCCATCGAAAGGTATCGATCAACTATGTAGAATGTCAAGTAGAGAGCCTCCGGCGTCAGCTCAAACTTATGGTGCACTTCTATTAACCAGTCAGCAAGAATGGCTCTCATCTTGGCATTGATCTCCACCTGGGAGTCCATGTAGTCTTGAATCGTACTGTCATTTTCAGCAGATTTGTAGAACTTGTAGATGTCCTCAACATAATCAACAACGGCCAATTGATTCTCCTTGTCAGCTGCATCGATGTCATGAGGCAGCTCTCTCGGCTTTTCAGCGAGTCCACAAGCAACCTTACATCAAGAAAACCCCATTGACATAATTAATAAAACATGCGCCGGACATGCATTTGCATGCAGTGCAAATGCTGAATTGCTCATGTGTACATACCTTGCTTCGAGCTGTCAATACAGATGTTAGTGTTGGAATTTTCTTCCTGGTATACTTGCGGCAGGAACCGCCACACTCTACAGCTGCTTGCTTTGGTTTCTCATTCTCATCAGGGCTTATCACAATTACTTCTTTCTCAATTTTTTCCTCCTTAATCTTGTTTGTGACCTTCTTGGCTGGTTTTGTGCCAACTCTGCCGGCTGCGGCGTCGGGCTTAGTTGCTACAGGTTTCTGCATGTTCATTGGTTGATCTATTTAAATAAGTCTCTTCCTTGAAGAAGGTAGGTGAAATCTTAGGCGAAAGAACGGGAAAGACTTCATTACCTTGTTGTCTTTGGCAACAGCAGCTGCTTGTGCATTTGCAAGGAGTTGAGCACCAAAACTTCTGGAAGAGGATTAAAAATATAAGACATTCTTGCAGCAAAGGGTGAAAAATAGTATAAAGAGAGATCTTTGGATGAAATATGAAAGTACCTAGTAATGGGACGATTGATTTGAGCTTCTGGCTTCCTGATTTGGGAAAACATCATACAAGCATGACATCAAAAGAATGAACCCCATGATTATAATGGAAGAAAAAGAAAAAAAAGGGTGTTTTTTACCCTTCATTAACTCGGGCATTCACAAAATTTCCAATGTCACCCAGAGCTCGGCGGTTCTTCCCATCTACCACTGCCACATTTTTCGCTTTGCCCACTGGCGCAATCCCACCTTGAATCATAGATTAAACAAGAAGAGTGTGAACCGAGCATAGACACAGAAATACCCCCATAAAAAATGGATAATTTCCAACCAAGAAAACAAGTTGAAATAACTATCTGATGTCAATTTGAAACCAAAGAACAGACCTCTGTCAACCGTGGTCAAATCCTAATTACGACTACCATCAACGCCAAAAATCACACTTCAAAAAATCGCAAAAGAACCAAATGGAAATCGACGACGATCAAACACCGAATAATAAAGCCACAGATCAGCTCATCAACCTATCAAGATCGGTATTTCTAGAAACGGGAAAGAAGGAAGGAAGGCGCAATCTTTAGTACTCGATTACCTCTCTGCTGCTGAGGGACGACCGCACCCTGACGCCTGGTGGCCATGCGTTCCCCCCCTTACCCTTCTCTCGCTCCTCGTCACTTCCGCTCTCACCCAAGAGGGTCGAGAACACGCACGGGACGACGAGAAAGAAACGACTGTGAACGGAGCCGCCCCTCTGATCCGCCGCCGCAAGGATCCGGACCTGGACGAAGCAGAAGAAACACCCCCGACGGCCCTCGCCTTCCTCGCTCCTCTTCCGGTAGCTTCTTCTCGTCGTCCTGCTCGAAGGTGTGTGTTTAAAACGGGAGAATAAGGTGGTAAAAAAAAAAAAGAAGGGGAGCGAAAGAGGGGCGCTCCAACGGTCGACTCTTTTCAAACGGCAACGGACGGATCGTGAGACCCGAGTCATCCGACGACCGAGACGGATCGCTGAACGAAATGTATCCGTTGGCTGACCTGCCCTAAAAATAAAAGGGTGCGTGGAAATTAGGAAGGTCGCAAGTTGTTTAATCTGCGTATGAAAGTACAGGACTGCCCCTGCACCGACAGTTCCACTCCTCAGCAAAATGCTGTCTATTTCGGTCAATTCATAATATGTGTGCATGCATTAAAAATAATAATAGCATCGGATAAATTAGTCAGCCACCCATCCACTGCAAATTAAATTAATTATATCATACAAAATTATTTTTTGTATAGTTAATTTCACAAAGTATATATAGGATTAAAGGGTATATAAACACTGACTCTTACTTACTGCTAATTTTGCTAAATATATTAGTCTACTCTCTCAGTCTAAGCAATACAAGATGGAAGGATATCATCCAATTAGTATCCCTCATACTTTGAATTAAAAAAAATAGAAGTACTACTTATAAAACTAGTACTAAAATTAGCAGCAAGTAGTGAGTGTTTTATTTTATTTTTTACAGTAAGGTGGTAAATATATTTATTTCTTATACTACGTATCTATTTATTTATGCTTAAAAATTAAGGTGGGAATCTATTCCTAATTTTATACTCCTACCAAAATACATTCATAATTAGTTAATTGATTTTTTAAAATATCTTTGAATAATGAGTGAACCCTATTTACCTGTCTAAATATCATATTAAATCAGATTTTTTTTTAACTTATGATAAAGAAGGAAAAAAAAGGATGAAATCTAAATATCAAATTGTTACTTAAAAGTGTAATTTATTTTATTTAGAGGGGATACATTATATATTGGATATTATAAATTTAAAATTTATTAAATTAATAAAATAATAGAAGAACTAAAATACGACACAATGCTCGAGTAAATGTATTGAATAGACATGCAAACGAGCCCGGGCAGCCCGAGCTCGACTCGATCCGGGCCGTACTATTATATATATTTGAAATGTTGAATAGCAGAATGGTTAATATATTTTACTTCTACGGTAGTTTTGAATTTCGCTGGCAGCGAATTTTCAGCAGCAGGCACAGTGAATTTTTAGAATTTTGAGCGGGCTGGCCGAACCGTGTTGGGTCCGGCCTGACAAACCTTCTTCACGGGCTCCGAATCATGTCGGGCAGGATAATGAGTGAATCGTACCGTACCAAGCACGATATGATACTGTAGCACATCGAGTTAGACCCGTGTAGTGTGCTCAATAAGTCAAGCAGATAGAGAGTTAATTTAGCATGCAAGTAGTTTAGGTTTCTTTAGTATTTTTTAATTTTTATATTTATTTACAGTGCCGATGATATGTACACTTATTATTAAATAAAATGATGATTTTCTAAAATGAGGGGGTGAGGTTGTGATCACCGTCTAGTCAAATTGGTTATCCAATTAATTAACTTTCACTTTTCAAAAGTGACGTAAACTTCTATATTTATTTTTTTAAAAAAAGAGTCGTATAATAATATTGCATGGACTTCCTTTGAATCCACGGCAGTAGGTTAGTGGAAAAGATGGACAGTGACTGCAAAGTTAAATTAGAAAGGGAAGTAATTAAAATAAAAAAGAAGAAGCATGGAGATCTTTTATTTGGTAATTAATAATGGACAGCAGAGATGGGGAGGTCACTCTCAGGTTGGCCAATGGAGAAGGACTTCGCTTGGTCAGTGTCAAAGATATGACCTCAAAGTAAGGATACACATCAACGGAATATCCCTCCAAATGTCCTAAATTTAATGGCACTGTGGTTTAAATAATGATTTTTCTTTTCAAGTTTTTGACCCTAATTAAATTTATCAATTTTTTTTTAATTACAAAATTTATAAAAACATAAAAGATCATCCTAATTTATATTAAATATATTCTTATATGATATTTCTAATATTATGAGTCATATATTTTTCCTTAGCGTACGTAAATAAATAATTTTAAATTCGACCGGATGCTGCGAATTTTTAATTTATTAAATAAATTCAACCGATAATTTTGTAAAAGGTATTGTTATATATCTATATATATAAACTAATCATTTATATTAAAGGCATGCATTTTTGTTGGAGTCTACTCGGTTACAAACAAATTCTTGAGGGGCGAGCGCGTCATCCTCCCGATCGAAAGGCGAGGGTTTCTAGTTTGGACTTGGAGCAGAGAGCGCAGGAAATCGATCGAACCACAACCCCGAAATCCGCTGCTGCGATCGGTCGAGCAAGAGTCGCCTTTGCTAGGGTTTTTTTTTTTTGCACGGTCGCCGGCGATGCCTTATCTCGTCCGGGAGCGCCTCCTCTTCGGCGACATCAAGGCCGCCGCCGCCGTGCTCACAAACGGTAGCGGGGAGATCACCCACGTCCTCTCCCTCCTCAGCTCCGCCTCCATCTCCTTCTTCTCCGGCTGGCGCCCCGAGCTCTCCATCGCTACCCAGGAGATTAAGAAGGTGTACGCCGGCGCCGATGGCTCGCCTCCGAGGAAGTCGCTCGCGCCGGGGAAGCTCCTGTACTCGCTCGAGCGTGCCGGGCCGGAGTTGAAGGTGACGAGGATGGCGGTGCCGTTGAGGGATACGGAGGACGAGGACTTGTTGGACTACCTCGATGTGTGCTTGGATTTCATCGATCAGGCCAGGAAGGAGGGGTCCGTATTGGTGCATTGTTTCGCTGGTGTGTCCAGAAGGTAACCCAACTTTTTGGTTTGCGTTTCTGCCTATCCTTGACGGACCCCTGTTAGCGTTCCTCTGGGTCGTTCTTTGCTTTCACTTTGGTTTTCTATTTGCCATATGCTTAGATCTGCTTCTATTTCCTTCGAGTTTTGTTGTTAGTTTGGTTTATTGATGGAATGAATGCTGACGAAGTTTCTATCCGTTAGATGGGTTGTTTTGGGGAGACAAAGGAAGTTTGAAAGAAGCAAAGCATGAATTTATTTATTTATCTCTCTCTCGTGGCAAATATCATTCTATGGACAAAATAAATCATGAATTTTATTCAGAGGTGTCTGAATTACGATCCATATAAGTGGTGCTGATGGAGGATAATTGTTCTTCGCGTCAGCTGGGAGCAAAATGATAGAGTGGATAACAATATCCAAAAAGGTGTTGCAAATACAGGCAGGTTGACAAAATCCAATGACATTGTAACTTATTACAGCTTAGGTCCTTAGGCAGCACTTGAAGCATAAATAGTGGTACGAAGAAAGACAATCTAATATTGACTTGTTGCCCAGTACCTCGAATACTTGTGTTGTTCAAATTTTCCTCGGTCATTCTAATATCCTTGCATAAGACAGCTGTAAGCCATGGTGTGACATCTTCCATTTTCTTGTCTTGCATGACTTATAAATTCTTTTTAAAATTTCAATATAAAATGCCTGCTGCAATAGAGAATTTTTGAATATCTTATTTCTCATGCTAAATTTGTCATTATAAATGTTGATTGGTAAAACATGCTTGATCAAAGACCTTTTTTTCATAAGGCTACTTATTTGATGGCATACAGGATTCTGTATCCTTTTCCTTCCTAAATATATTCCTTTTTCTTTATTTCTTAATGTCTTCATGCCAATATCTAACTCTGGGTGTTTTTCTTTTGCAGTGCTGCAGTAATAATTGCATACTTAATGAGAACGGAACAGAAATCTATGGAAGGTTTGGATGAGAAATATGCATCTTTTTTTATCGTGCTTACATGTAGAATTTTTCGGTGTTGTGCCACATATACCGTGCTCATATGTGTTAATAGAAGTAACTGTCTTACAACTTCAATAACACTCTTCTCCTTACTAATGTGGTATATGTTGTTCCAGATGCACTTGAATCCTTGCGTGAAATTTGCGAGTCTGTCTGCCCAAATGATGGTTTTCTGGATCAGGTTACATTAACTTTAGACGGTGCTATGGTTATGCTAAATTAGTGTTACAAAAACCTTAGACTAAATCATATCTAATTCTTGCAGTTAAGTTTGTTTGAAGAAATGGGATTTAAAGTAGATACAGAAAGTCCCATATACAAGCGCTTCCGCTTAAAAGTACTAGGTGAGTTTTTTAATCTCTTTGTGCATCCTTGTATAAAGGGACGACTGACAGTAAATTCTATGAAATGTTTTTGTCCCTCAAGTACCTGCAGCATTTTGACTATACTAGAATAACAGTTTGCTTTTACTTTTGCACCTCAATTTTATCCATTTTGGTAAGAACAGGTATATGATTTGTGCTATTTTCAATTTTTGTCGTTTCTACTAAATAATCTGATTTCTGAGCTGATGGAGTGTCTTCTTTGTTTGATGAACACACTGATAAGATGAATTTGTTTTTCAATACATAGAAGTTATGTTTCCCAGAAGTCAGATAATTCAACTGCTATATAACAATATTGATTGCTTCTATTGTACTATCAAAATGTATAGTTGGATATCATAGTGGATATGTGGGTTCAAGTAGCAAAAGATGTGTATATTGTAAACATAAAATTGGCATCAAATGATAGTTATTAGAGAAATTAAGAATCTTAGTGCAGGGCTGAATGAAATATCTATGTAATGATTAGATTACGTTTCCATCAATGAGAACCTATTCTGGTATAAGTGATGTGAAATACTCGATTCTCACATAGTAATTAATGACAAAGAATACGCCAGGAAATGTGTTTTCTGGCAATAGGTGAGTGCATATGCATGCATATTAAGCTGCAAAGAAACACCAGATGCAGTTTCACATCTTGATGGATGATTTTCAGGTCATTCCTACAAGCAGGGGGAGAAAATAGACAGTTCCATATTTGGTGCTGATCCTGGTTTGCCAGCAGATTCGAACACGTCTGAAGAAGTCCTCAAGGGAAATCAACGTGGTACCACTTACCGCTGCAAGAAATGCCGAAGAATTGTTGCATTGCAAGAGAATGTTGTTAGCCATGTGCCGGGTGAGGGTGAGACATGCTTTGATTGGCAAAAGCGAAAAAGTGGTAATCGGATGAATAGATATCAAGAGCAAGAGTGTTCTTCTCTGTTTGTCGAGCCCCTTAAATGGATGACTTCAGGTGAGTCATTTCCTTCTTTGGAATTGAATCTCAGAGACATGTGTACTTGATCATTTTAAATTTTATGAATTTGCTATTTAACATTGCGCTGATATCTTGCATCTAAACAAGTGTGTTTTTTTTTCATTCTGTTGCAGTTGAAGAAGGAGCTTTGGAAGGGAAACTAACATGCATCCATTGTGATGCACGCCTCGGGTACTTCAACTGGTCTGGTATCCAGTGCAGCTGCGGCAGCTGGATTACCCCGGCCTTCCAGATTCACAAGAGCAAAGTTGATATTAGCACAGTTTAGTGCCTGCGGAGCACATCGGAGCAAATCCAAGGCCAGGACTCTGGAAATCCTTGTCGAATAACTCCAAAGTTGTGAATGTGAGGAGGATATCAATCATTCTGGCTCACTGCCCCTGCTGAGCTCTGGCTTGAAGGAACAGTGTCCCCTAGTTTGCTCTTGCAGCGACTGAACTGCATTTCTTTTTATGCTTGCAGTTGGTTATTTCATTGGAGCTCCTGTCTGTTGATAATGTATAAAGAGATATAACTTTATAGAACACATCTATGTATGTATGACAAACTTCATTTGTCTTACTATGGTGTCTCCCTCTCGTCCCTGTTTCTTAACGATCATGCTTGCCCTATTGATTCTAGCTGCACTTTGTTCAGGGTACTTTGAAAGCACGCATATTATATTCTGGTCTCTTTCTTTCGTTCAGAAATCATGATCCGTGTATTTGTATACAGATCATCTCCATCTCATAATAAATCTGCATTATGGCATTTCTGTATGATAGCCAGGGTTCTTAATTGATCTAGCCTTTTCCGACAACACATAAAGTTAGTGGCTGCCCTTAATTAATTTGCAGCGTATTTGTCATGTTATATTAAACATCGAATTTTTACAGGCATTGGCTTCACTAAGATATCATATCTTTTTACAAAGTAACAGAACCTATATGGGCAGCCAAAACGCAAATTGAATAATGTTTGGGGAGAAAAATGTTCCAACAACTTCTGAGCTTGTCAAAGCTTTTAGTTGGAAACATCCTCGACGGTGTATATGTCGTAGGAGGCAGGTTTTTATCTCAATTGCGACTCCAGAAGGATATTTGTGGCGGCGTTGATGTCGTTTCTGGCATGTATAAGCGCTTGCCTTGCAGAATCTCTATCAAATCCCATGGACACCAATGTAGAAACTGAAGTCTCAGGCGGCTCTGCAGTGAGATTGCGCGCTACAGAAGAATAACCACCACCCTGCACCGGTCTAAAGAGTGAGACTGGAAGATATAAGATGCGAACAGAGTAGGATAAGAACAATCACATCAGGAAACAGACAAGAAGAACGAACAGAAGAATAACAGTTGGCCTGAATCATCTAATAACAATGCAGCAACTCCCACATGATTGATATCGGTATTGGTCCACTTTTGCAGATAGCTTGCATGAGGCCTTTTAATGAGAGTCATACTGTATACCTCATACTAATTAATTAGTGGCAGCAAAACAAACAATTTCATCTAATTAAAGTAATATAGGCATCTTAGACTATTCTTAATGAAAATACTATTAGGCCTTCAAGCTCCAGACTTGAATGGCATTGGCATGTAATCACTGAACTTGGGGCTACGACGATGATGGACAGATTAACGGTATCGATATAAGAAAAGATACATCCATGACAAACCTACAAGCATACTGACCTCTACTTGATGGCCAGGATATGCACGTACATGTCCTGGAACATTCCCATTTGACGATGTTGGTGATCGCCTGGATAACCGAGAGAATACAGAGAGAACTGCTTCTGGAAACTGAACAGATTCAAAATATCAGCAATCACAAATTAGAATACAACCATCATGCTCGACGTTGATTAAACTTTCTTCTTATGTAGGATTGTTTCACTGACAAAGGTACCAGGTTACCAACATGAATAAGGAAATATTTGTCCTATAATAAAGTTTAAAAATCTTGTTTAATTCAAAGCACAGGTGAGTTAAGATGACAAGGGGTTACTCGAATAAAACAAGTCCTAGTATTTTCCCCCGTCTTTTTTTGTCTGGTACAATGACTCAGATGGCTGAAGCACAGCATACACTTCTTAGGAGCATCTGTCTCTAACGGCACATATGTGTTAATGAATATATTTTAATGTGATCGTATCTTCTATTACCATTTTTTATTTTCTTCCAAATTTTAGAGCTGGGCATTGCCAATATACTTATATTCTTACCCTGTCTAAGTCAGTTCACGCATCTGTGTCACCACAGTCAAGGCAAATTGTTAGATGTTTAAAAATCTATTCATCGGTCAGCTTAACAAGTCTAGCCAACTCCATTAAAGAGGCTGGCATTACCTACGTCTACCCTAAAATTCTCCAATTTCAACTAATTTTCAAAACAGACTCAAAAAGTGTAATATACAAGAGACTGTTGTATACAGGATGCCTCCCTCTGAACTCTCAAGTCGAACAAACATTCTGCTAATGATATGTTTAGGATGCTCCTTGGAGTATAAAGAATTAAGAAACCATTACAAAATTTGTAGTAAGACGAACCAAAAAGTTGGAAGAAAGCAAAGAGGAACCCATTGACCAGGAAATTCCATGAATTTGCTATATAGCTATAGTCTCATATAAAGTTGTGTCTTCATTAACCGCAAGGTTATGCTCATGCAGAATAATCTAGAGAGAACTGAAATTTTTGCACGGAATACCTTAATTTTGCGGACGCCAAGTATGTTGAGGCGATATAGGGTTCCAGCAAGCATACCACATAAACCAGGTATTACACAGTGCTTCCAGGGTGGGACCAGAAGCTGAAGGTAAATATTACGAACCAATTAAGTTCATTCAAAACCCTATGCAAATTTGAATATTTTACAATATATGTAAGAAGAAAATTTCGGTATGAAGTTTCACCTGAAGACCCGCTAAATATATAAATGACTTGTCAGTGAAGTTTACTCCAAATATACGAAACCGAGATGACACTGGGATATCAAAGTAGAAGGGCACAAAAGCAGCAAATATAAGACCATATGGTCCAGAAGCAAGTTTGCTCCTCGGATCTGCAACGTAAAATCTGGGATCAAGATAAAATACCAGAAATAACAGATAAGCTTCATGAACCTATAAAGTATAGTTTACTCCTCCTAGAGTGGAGGTTCCAGTGTCCAAAGAAGCAGTCAATTCAAGTATAGTTTTAAAAAAACCATCACTTGTAAATGATAGCTGACCAAAAAAGGAAGTTTTTCCTAGTCTGGGTAAAGGAAAAGATATCTATGCCATAAGAAGTTCCCAAACAAATGATGATCTGCTAATTGATGAGATTTGCTGGAATACCTTTGAGGTACGCCAAAGCAAGAACTTCCAGCAACAAAGACAAAATAAGAGAGAATAATATGAAGATCTGCATGCAAAAGCATCAGTAGTAGAGGAACATGGAATGCAATACACACTAAACGTACATTTAGTAAAGTAAATTAATGAACTTAAGCTGACACCAAAAAACATAAATTATGAAATAATAAGTTCATATGGAAGCACTTACAGTATGCTTGTTGGAGCCTATCTGCCTCTCAAAGACCCTAAAGTAATAGAGTAGATATAGACCAAAGATCATCTCAGGTGTTGATGAGAAAGCAATGACAGAGGCAGCAGAGTTCCATAGTCGGAAATTTTCAAATATATCCTGCCATAACATGTAAAGGAACTATATCAACTTCAAGAAGATAGTCACTAAAAAAGAGTCACCTAAATTCTATTACTAGCAAATATTTCCATTTGCCATTAAGAAGAAGACATGTAAAGCATACATACGATATAATACTATATTGGATAAACTGAAATAAAAATTTGATCCCACTGAACCCGAGTGAATGACCAAGACATACCAAACAAATACTAGAAAGTTAAAAAAAAGCGAGGGCAGAAGTCAGAAGATCAAATGAACCCTTCCTTTCAGAACCTCACAAGGACAATTTATGCACCCTTATCCTCAAGGTAATCACTGTAGTACATGAAAGTCCACATGGTCACTGGGAGTAACAAAAATGAGAACAAAATGAACAACCTGAACTGAACCTCCCTTTACAAGGTACTACAAAACTCGCATAGAGACCCACATCAACAGATATAGTGCACTGATCTGTTTAGAGAAACAAAAAGGCCATACGCTGGAAGTAGGCAATAAAACATACGAAGAAAGAATGAGCACAAGCACAGTACGAATTCTTGCAATCAATTTATTCCAAACTGATATTAGGACAAACCTTACTGAAAACCTCACTATCCAGGTGAGGAAACAAGGTTGAACGGATACGTATTAACAAGATCAAAAATTTGGTTTTCCCAATTCGCAAAATAGAAACACAGTAATGCCAAAGAGCGATCGTTACTTAGTGACAGAAGAAAACACCGTCACTGAGAAGCGCCAACGGAAAAAAAATAGGCAAGGGAAAGGGAACATATGGAGCAAAGGAGATACAGTGAGATCTATAGAAAAAGGCAGAACCTGATACGATAATCCGAGCTTTACAGAACGACCTTGAAGCCCAATCAGTACCGTGAGGAGAGCGCTAGCGATAACGAAGGTTTTCGTCACCGGTGCATTATCTGCGAGGGACGGGAGCAGAGGACCAGGAAAAGAGGGGATCAGGAGTGAACGAGCACGAAACCGAATCATAAACACGCACAAAGATCCCAAAGGAAGGTAGCAGTAGATCGCTCACGGAATCCAGATGGCCCTCCGTTCATCTTCGCTCGGAAGAGAATAATCCCTACGGCGGCGACGACGACGGCGACGACGACGGAATGAAGAACGAGGGCTTCTCGTTCGTTTCCTGTTTCTTCACCGGGAAAACGTTATAATGTATCAGCACGCAATATAACGGGCGGTCCCTTTATGAAATCATTATATCTGCCGTTATTTTTATTCTAAAAGGTGATATATTCTCTTCTTTACCTCCTTTATTTTTTTTATTTGATGAATATACCTCCTTAAAATTTCATTTAAACATATTCTTTTACAAATTTTAAAAATACTTAAATTAATAATATAATGTAAAAATTACATATAATTTTTGATTTTTTTAGAATTATAATATTTATGATTCGATCATTTACTTATATTGATATTTAATGGGCTAAATTTTGATCCAATATTAATTATTTAACTACCATCTTTTAGTTTCTATTAAATTGAGCTCAAATCTCCATTTTTAGCTGCGCACTTATTTTGAAATCCTAAACCCGGTTCAATCGAACCGGGGCACTTGATGACAACGCTGGGGATTTATGAGGGAAACATCGAGAACTCCCCCCCTTTCGTGTCCGCTCGCCGTCTCTCGTCGCCGCCCTCTCTCGCCATCGCTCTCTCGCACTCCTCGTTCTTGGATCATTGCCTTCGTTGTTGCTACGATCAATCGGTGACTTGATCTCCAAAAGGGGGGGGGGGATGGGGAATATGCCTCATCATACACGGCCGATGACATCGGTTCTGGTGTTCGTGGGGCTCAACCTTGTCCTCGTGAGCACTCTGTCGCCTGTGTACGATTTCGTCTGCTTTCTCCCCTATTGGGAACGCCGGGTGAGCTATTCTCTTTCTTTTGGATCATGATTTTGGCTGTGAGATTTTGTTTCGTAACTTGTGCTTCGCAAAAACTCGTACGAGTGGGTTCCTGGGGCAAGAGGCATTTTATTGGTAAAGCAATTTTTTTCTTAAGCATTTCGGCATAGTGAAGGAATTTAGACACACTAGAACTGGTTATAGATCTTCGTTTGGTGACCTAAAAATAAGGAGTTCATCTTGTGGCAGAACTGATGATTCTTCAATTTATTTTCTCTCTCTTAGTAACTGAATTTTCCAATACGATTGAAGTATCGCATCCTGAAACAGGAATGACTTCTGAAATGAGGAATTTTTGTGCACTGAATCATTTGTTATCGACGTTTGCTTGCTGACTGAATTCTCTACAATATTGGTGAACTTTGCCAGATCAGTGAAATACTGAACTCATAATTTAATGAGGAGTTCCTGTGTAGAATTTTTGTTGAGTCTGTAGACCGCCAAGGCTGAATGATTAAAAATTCCCCTTCTGTGATATCTTAAGCTCATCTCCTGACTAGAAATTTTTACTGAAGCTTTACATCATCAGAGTGGAGTTCAAAGTGATAACGGTCAGTTCTTGGTTTTCTCATTACTGTGAGCCCTAGGTTTACATCATGGACCTTTTGATAATATGTGGCATACTCTATATTAAACGAAAAGTTTAGCAAATGACAGCTTTTTAATGCACCAATAAAGACGTTATCTTCTCTGAATCAATGAAGACACTTGCGTTTATCTATTTCTGTGCATGGAAAACTCATTACCAATAGGAGTCACTTTGGACTGCCTTCTTGGAAAAAGCAAAAACTATGGTTAATCCTCCACTTTTGTTGTTGTATGAGCTTTAACTATGGTGCACATCATCTTAATCTTATGAATGACAGGAAGCCTGCATCCAAGTGAGGACTACATTCCCTATACGACAAATCACTTGTTTGTTCGTAATTTCTTATCATCTTGCTGCTGTTGCAGAGGGAGCGCCGCCGACTAGAGCGTGAGGCTGCTATGGAAAAAGCTTCTCAAACGACCTAATGCTCTTAACAAGTCCTCTGCATGTCGTTCTAAACTATTGAATCCTTTCTGCACTTTGGCGTGGAGACGGATTGATCGTATGAGAGCTTCAAAGCATAAGGTCTTTTGTAAATGGTGATTCTCTTAACAGCTTGGCATCTTTATTTCATGGAATAACTATTGTGGCATTACTAAGTTCATCTCATGATGACTTTTGTTTGGAGAAACACTCAAAAGACTTGGTACGTCAAGTTAAATATAACATCCTGTATTTTTTAGAATTTGTCACTACTACTTCACTGTGCTTTTTTTTTACTCCAAAACTCCTCCCTGGATACTGAGCCTATTCATTCCTATATTAAGTCCATTGCAATTACATTTCTATCTCGTGACGTTGGCCAAGTCAACCCATTGTTTTGTCTGATTTCGAGTTTCTACATAATAGGAAGGCTTGAGAAACAAGCTGCTAATGTGTGTGAACTCTTGCTCACAAAACCTGCTAGTTTCCTTAGTGACACCTTGGCTGTGGAAAATTCTTGTTAGATAATAATTTCTAGATCTTGATAACGATTGAATTTAATAACTCTCCATTTTGCGTGTGTTAATTTGCTTTTCCCAGGATTCATGAACTATGTTCTTAACTCCTCAGTCACGGTTAAGACTCTGTGGTCTTAATGACAGGTGGTGATGAAAGAAATGAAGATAAAAATAAAAAATTCCTATTCACATTTGGAGTTGGCACCGTCATCGTTAGTCAATTCAGATATATAAATATTTCTAACAACATAAACACTTGATTGGAGTTTGATCGATGTTGATCTACTTAATTGATACAAATTTATTTTTATTTTATGAGTTTTGATCTTCAAATCTTCATTAAATTTAATTGATCACAATTTTATTTTTTAGTTCTGATCTTTAAATCCTCGTTATATTTAATCCATCACAAATTTATTTTTATTTTCATGAGTTTTGATCCTCAAATCTTCATTAAATTTTTTCAATCAATCCTGAAATTGCACTAGTCTATCGTGAGAAGTATTTATTTATAAGAAAAGAGTTTTGAATTCATCACTTCTATTTTTTAAAGCTTGAATTTTATGACCTTTTGTACCACATACGCGGAATCAATATCTAATACACGGAATCTAGTAATATGTTATTTTTGCCGTAAATGATTGTAATATTTAAGCAGCAAAGTTCACATCCCATCACTTACCTTAGGCGTAAAGAAAAGAGTTCCAATGAACAAAGAATTCCATACTCCATTTGTAGATTGAACTTGGAGCATGCCATTCAAACTTTCAATTATATCTTTCTTTAAGTCAACAACTTAAATATGTCATACACAAGTTTTTTTAAGTACAAAAATAAACTTCTAGTCTCGCTAACAGTTTTTAATAAATAATTGACTCCTCTAGATAACCAGTTTTTAAGTAAAAAATAGTCCTCTAGCCTGGCCAACAGTTTTTAATATATAGCTGACCCTCTAGATAATGAGTACAAATATAGAGACCTCTTCCATGCTCTTCGAACCCTGCAACTTAATGGGTGGGTTGATACGTCATCATCCTCTATGGCTACCAAAGTCGAACAAACTTCCCTACATAACACCTTCATTGTTCACATTTGTCCATCTCCCTTGTGGCTCTTCTCCTGGGCTTTCTTCCACAGTAACAGGAGACTTAGCACCATGGCAGGACAATCTGTTCTCTCAGCCTTCATGCAGGCACTCTTTGAGAAGCTGATCGCTGCTGCTCTGGACGAGTTCAGATTGCTGCGAGGTGTTCGCGGTCAGCTGCAAAACCTGACCTTCAAGCTGTCATCGATCCAGGCCTTGCTTGAAGATGCAGATGAGAAGCAGTTGAAGGACAAGTCAGTGAGGCACTGGCTGGCGCAGCTCAAGGATCTGGCTTATGAGGTGGATGACTTGCTGGATAACTGTGCAGCCACGAAGCTGAGGTGGGAGATCGAGCGCAAAAATACGAGATGCAGCTGGAAGATGCAGGTGAACAGTTGCTTCTCGAGCTCTTGTTTGTACCGCTACAATTTAGCACACAGAATTCAATCAATACAAAAGAGGTTGGACAATATTGCAAGGGAACGAGACAACCTGGGGCTTCAAGTATTAGCCGGGGCAAGCCGGCCTCAGTTTGCTGAACAAGGGCAGACTAGTTCACTGGTGGATGATCTGAAGGTGCTCGGGAGGGAGAAAGATAGAGAAGCAATTGTAAAGATGTTGCTCTCTACCGATAATTCTAGTCATAATATCACTATTCTCCCCATAGTTGGAATGGGGGGGCTTGGAAAGACTACCCTGGCCAAATCTGTTTATAATGATCACAGGGTCAAGGATCACTTCGAATTAAGAATATGGGTTTGTGTTTCCAAGTATTTTGATGAAACCAGGCTGACAAGAGATACACTAGAATCTGCAAGTAAAGAATACTATGCCACCACCTTAAACATGAACTTACTTCAAGAAGATCTCTCTGAACTTTTGCAAGGGAAACGTTTCTTGCTTGTTCTAGATGATGTATGGAACGAAGACCCTATCAAGTGGTACCGATATCGAAATGCAATAATTGTTGGAGAACGAGGAAGCAAAGTCATAGTCACAACGAGAAATGAAAATGTTGGGCGGATTATGGGTGGCTGCTCTTCGTACCAGTTAAAACAACTATCGGATGATGACTGCTGGGATTTGTTCAGAAATTATGCATTTCTTGATGGAAACTCTAGCATACACCCACATCTTGAGAGGATAGGTAAGATGATAGTCAAGAAGTTGAAGGGATTACCTCTAGCAGCAAAGGCAATTGGGAGCTTGTTGTACTCAAAATTTGATGAAGAAGATTGGAAGAATATCTTGCGAAGTGAGATATGGGAGTTTCCACCTGAAAAGAATAACATCCTACCAGCTCTACGGTTGAGCTATGAGCACTTACCCCCACATTTGAAGCAGTGTTTCGCTTTCTGTTCTGTGTTTCACAAAGACTATGTCTTTAAAAAGGATAGATTGATCAAAATTTGGATGGCACTGGGTCTCGTTCGGCCACAAGGAGGCAAACGAATGGAGGACATAGGCAGCAGTTACTTTGATGAGCTAGTAAGTAGATCTTTCTTCCAAGCACACAAAGGTAATTATGTGATGCATGATGCCATCCATGACTTAGCACAGTCTCTGTCAATGGAAGAATGTCATCAACTGGAGCGTGGCTTAGGATGTATCTGTCTGAAAAAGATACGCCATTTATCATTTTCATGTAGCAATTCAATGGAAACTACATTTGAGAAATTCTTTAAGTTTCAGAATTTACGTACTCTTCTATTATTGGAGGGATACAAATCCATGACCAGTCACATACCAGATGACCTCTTTCTGAGACTGAGATGCTTACGTGTATTGGACCTGCATCGTAGAGACATTGCAGAGGTGCCAGATTCTATTGGTAATCTTATTCAGCTTAGGTATCTAGACCTCCGAGAGACAGACATCAAAAACCTGCCCGAATCAATCAGTAAGTTATATAATCTACAAACACTGGCTCTAAGTAACTGCAATTCCCTATCTAAGATACCTGATGGTATCACCAATCTGACCAACCTCCGACATCTTGAAGCAACGACCATGTTGATCTCTCAAATAGCTGGGATTGGAGGCTTAAAGTGCCTCCAAGAATTAGAACGATTCATTGTTCGCAAGGATATAGGATACAAGATAACAGAGCTGAAAGACATGAAGGAGCTCAGGGGACATCTGAGTATCCATAATCTGGAGAACGTGATCAACAGAAAAGAAGCAAGTGAGGCTAAATTATATGCCAATCAGTACCTTAACATTCTGAGTCTAGAGTGGACAGGAGATAGAGACTACATTTCTGAGGATGAACTTCTCCGTGAGGAGGAGGTACTGGATTCCCTCCAACCACATCTTGAACTAAAAGAGCTGACAATCATGGGATATGCAGGTGCCATGTTTCCAAGTTGGTTAGGCAACTCAAAATTCTTCTACTTAGAGACCATTCATCTGTCCGACATCAGAAGATGCAAATTTCTTCCACCTCTTGGACAGTTGCCTTTCTTAAGATATCTTGATATAGGAGGACTTCCAGGACTGGTAAGGATTGGTAAAGAGTTTGTTGGCAAAAGTGACATTAAGGGATTCCCTTCATTAATTGAACTAGTACTAGAAGACATGCCAGACCTTGAAGAATGGATTTGTTCTGATGAGCAGGAGTTGTTCCCCTGCCTTAGTGAACTTGGAATTGTAGACTGTCCAAAGCTGAGAGAGTTGCCTTCCCTTCCTTCAACAGTAAAAAGGTTCAGATTATCGGCAGTAGGACTTATCACACTTCCAGAACTGCATGGTTCAAACTTCCTTCGGTCATCATCACTCACAGCCTTGAATATATATGAGTGCATAAACCTTGTTTCCTTGCAGCAAGGACTGTTCAGGCAGCAACTAAGAGCCCTCATGCAGTTAACAATCATTGATTGTGAAGAGCTTAGCTTGCTTCCTCCAGAAGGCTTCCATGACCTTGTTTCACTCAAGAGCATCAGCATTTATAACTGCCCCAATCTTGAGCCTCTAGAAGATGATAAAAAAATGCTTCCTTACTCACTCACGGATTTGCAAATCAGATCATGCCCCAAATTGGTCAACAGGCTGCTTGCAGAATGCAGGGGTCTGACTGCTCTTGAACATATGCAGATTGCTGATTGCCCTGACCTCCACTATTTTCCAGAGGAAGGACTTCCCATTTCAGTTGAGACTTTTGGGATTGTTGGCTGTAACAAACTCCAGTCTTTGCCTTCTAATCTTAAGGATCTCAGCTCCCTAAAATCCATGGTAATTAGCAACTGCCATGAAGTTCAGCACTTGCCACAGGAAGGATTACCAATGAATCTGCAAGAACTGTGTATTTACAGATGCCCATTCTTGAAAGAGCATTGTCTAGAGGATAGTGCTGCAGATTGGCATAAGTTAATGCACATACCGAGGGTACAAATTGATGATGTTTCTCTCAATAAAGGAGAACGTAGATGGTGATCCTGCGACCTACTGATCACAAGATAAGCAACCTAGCTATTACTGCTTCTTTTTCTTAATCTTTTTGAAGTTATTTTGGACCTTGTTGTATTCATCCTGTATGGTATCTGCACTCATAAATTTATAATAAATTCATCAATAAATTAGTGTCTAATTTTACTTGTCGCTAATGCCTTATTTTCTTGTGGTAATAGCTGAAAGCATATTATGCACCAACTAGATTGTGTTCTGTCCACTTTCTATGCCTTCTTTTTTCTTCATAATTTGATTCCTAAAATCCTATTCTACAACATACCCAGAGGCAAAGCTGGTCCACAATTATGTAGAGTCGCAAGTAAGAAAACGTGGGCAGGCTGAAGGTTCCACAATATAGAGGTCATTCATTAATACAGAAATATTTCAAACTGAGCACATCTTCCTAGTGATGTATCCTCATATGTAGAAATATCTGTAAGAAAGATTTAACTTGAGCACAACATGCATTTTCATACTCCAGTTTATTTTATACTTTGTTAAATTATCTTGTCATCAAATTCATGATGTGTAGAAAATTGATCGCATATATTCCATTGCTCCTCAAAATTAGTGATGGTCACCTAGAACCCGACCTTGCTGCCAGCATGCCTTGCTCAGTTTCAGTCATACTCAACAACTGCCCTTTTCAGAACTTTGGTTGTTCGAGATGGACTTTAATTAACCATAGTGACATCTAATATTATTTAAGGATTCACTTTCAGACATTTGTTGAATGCAAGGATATGCTGGGAACAATTAGTATATCCATTTCCATGCCGGAACCTAGAACAGCTAAGTAGGAAAGAAAAGGGAGAACGAAAATTTTGAATCATAAAGAGTGACTACCTGGATCATAAGGTTTTCTTATTGATTAAACCTAAGTATGTTTAGCTCCACAAAATGAAATATGAAACCATTTCCAGGGCATTTGCTCCTGAAAAAAACTAGGCTAGACAATTTTAGATAGAACATACCATTAACAAAAAAATAATAGACAATCAACAGTACATTGCATGTAAAGCTCTTACAATTGTGTCCTAAAAAAGAAAGAAGATACCAATGTTTCCACATCAAATGAGACACATTTTCCACAGATAAACCAGAACTAGTCGCAATAGAATCATTGAAGGATGGAGGTAAGAACTCAAGAAAAATAAACGAAACGCTTAATTTCAAGCAAGGATCGTCGTTCCCGTTATTCTAACCTTAGGACCGCAGCCGCTCCTCCCGCTTGGATGCGCGGCAGCCGATGCCATTACGTCCTTGGTGGCGGATTCCCAACACATATTTATCGGCTGGAGCCTCGACGGCCGATCCATGCACTCGGCCCCGCCGCTCCTCTCGTGCGCCTCCGCGTCGCCCGCCGCCCCCACCGGCGGTGCTTCACAATAGCCGCTGTTTTGGGCTCAATGGGCCGGCATTCCGGCATGCTCTTAAGCAGTCCCAACGATTCAGGTAAAAGACTCATTTAGCCCCATTGTAATTCTAAATTACTTCTCTATCTGCGTGGTGCGTTCGTAATAATTACCAAATGTGGTGCCTATTTTTTCAATGACTAATATATACATGAAGTCAGTTGCCTCTGCTGCCGAAATTACAACATCCGATGGCGGCGATGGTCGTCTCCTCCGCGAGCCGGCGGTCCTTCCTCTCCGATGCCTTCCTCGTGCTTGTTCTCGCCCTCCTATCCTTCACCGGAGGTCACTCGATGGAAGGGGTGGGAGTTTCCGCAAGTTTTTGGGTTCCGTTCTTTTGTTTCCTCTCTTTCTCCGGTTGTTGGAATGAATTCTGATCGATGATTTGATTAAAATTGTCAGTTTTGTGCCGTTGGTAGCGATTCGGGTTGTGTTTTGTCTACGGGGAAGATCTTGATCACGGGAGGGACCGTGGTGAACGCTCATCACAAGGAGGTTGCGGACGTGTACATTGAGGGCGGTGTCATTGTCTCAGTGAGGCCCAACATCCGGGTGAGTGGTTTCGTATTGGTATTGTTCTTCAACCTTAGTGGTAACCGGTGAAAATTTTGACAGAGTCATTTGAGGCCTTAGTTAACTTATTCTTCCTTGCCAAAAAAAAGTCAAATTATCCTCCACAAAAGTGTTTGTAAGTGATTGAATCACTGCTTGTTTTCAATTAACAAAAAGAGGTCTCTGACAATTCAACTAAAAGTCTAGGTGTTTGCAGCTAAATACTTTGTTTCTTGTGTGCAAGGGAGCTTTGCTTCCAGTCTGGGTTCTTTAGGCCGGTCAAAGGGTCCGACCAACTGACTAGTCAAGCTTAAATATTAGTATAAATTAATAACACATTAAAATTGAAATATCATATTATACAATTAAACTTTTTATCATAAAAGATTGTTTTGACCTGACTTTATTATCCCTTCACCTCTATCATCACTATTTGGTCATGACCAAGCCTTCTACCTGCTAACTGGCCAGTCCAGTTTGGATATAAAAACACTCAGCTCTAACTTGGGTTTTATATTTTTCATATTGGTAGTTCAGCAGTACAGTAAACCAGCTTCTCTTTAGTGAACCGAACTGAGGCATGAACTGGTAGAACTTGATCCAAAAGGTTGATGTGAAAGTATGTCATGCCAATTGCAGGTTGGTGATGATGTGAAAGTAATTGATGCAACTGGAAAGTACGTCATGCCAGGTAATAGATCATTTTGTTGAAGCCAATGCATTGTAGAAGCTTTCCATATTTTAACTTGTGAATCAATCATACCTTGTAACATTTTAGAAGATCTTAATGAATGTTAGGGGAAAACTACAGGTGGAATTGATCCTCACACTCACCTTGAGATGGAGTTTATGGGAACCGTGACCATAGATGACTTTTTCACTGGTCAAGCTGCTGCTTTGGCAGGAGGAACCACAATGCACATCGACTTTGTTATACCAGTTAATGGGAACCTGTCTGCAGGTTTTGAGTCATATATGAACAAAGCCAAAAAGTCAGCAATGGACTATGGCTTTCATATGGCCATTACAAAATGGGACGAAGGAGTTTCAAAGGAAATGGAGGAGATGGTTAATGAAAATGGTTAGTGGATGGCATGATGTTGCTGGTGTTACTCTCAAATTTTCTCATTTCTTATTCACTAGTAGTATGAAACTAGTTTAACCTGTATATGGAGGACTTGCCTAAGTTGTTATTGCATGAACATCAGGGATCAACTCTTTCAAGTTCTTTATGGCTTACAAAGGATCATTGATGATTAGTGATGAACTTTTACTACAAGGCCTGGAAAAGTGCAAATCCCTTGGTGCAATAGCTATGGTTCACGCAGAGAATGGAGATGCTGTTGCTGAAGGACAAAAAAAAATGATAGAACTTGGTATAACAGGCCCAGAGGGACATGCTCTTTCAAGGCCACCAGTGGTAATTCTAATACTATATATCTATAAAATATCAATTATCAATTTTTTCCCTTCTTTTCATTTTAATCTCTGGCTTATATGGTTTACAGTTCTTTCACTAGATTTCTTTCTAAGTTCTGTTTGAGTGCATATTGAGTATCAAATTGGCAAGCGGAAAAACTGTATATGCACGCCTCTGCTGTATGGATCTTAATAATTTTCTACAATCAATATCAGTGTTTTTAATTGCACGGCCCATTTAGGTAAATGGTAACATGTTACCGACTTCGCGACAGTCATCATGAACAGAAATAAATACTAGAATGCCACTATGAGCTCTTGTGGCAGTTCATTGGTGCATTGCCCAACATGGATAACTTCATGCCATACCAAGCTGGACCACAGCAGTGATGACAAATAATGTCAATGAGCTTACCTCATTTGTCCTATGGGGCTGAATTTATCCTTTTCCTAGTTGTTGCTTGGATTACTGAATTCTCTTTGTACATCCTTAACAGTTAGAGGGAGAAGCAACTGCAAGAGCTATCCGCTTGGCCAATTTTGTTAATACCCCATTGTATGTGGTTCATGTAATGAGTATTGATGCCATGGAAGAGATTGCCAAGGCCAGAAAAGCAGGTTACTGTTACTGATTTTATCATTCCCTACAGATTTAATAATTTATCTGCATCAGTGTATGATATTTAGTCTGCAGATTCTTTGTATGATACTGCAAGCATGATTCAGAATTTTAAAAATGTTTTAGGATCTCAAAAATCACAATGTTTTCAAAGCCCATGTGGATTGGCATATGTGCGCAACATTGTCTAGGAGCAGGCATGTAAAAAACTGAGCTTTGACAAAATTTATTTGCTAATCTATGATGTGACTGAAGCTAATTATCGCTACTTCCAATTGCATATAAAATGATAACTACAAGCAACAAATGGTCATAATGTATCCTTCTACAGATTCTTAGCCATAACATTATTGGCTTTAGGACTTCAATTTCATCATTTCATGAAGATGGTTCCTTATCTCTAAACCATAGATATTTTCTTCTATAAAAGATCATTTAGTCATCATGAAACACTGTATGCTTCTCAGCTGAACAACCAAAAACACCTATTACTATTTAGCATAGCTCTAGCAAGCAAGGGTATCTGCCATTCATAAGTTGAACTTTAGAACTTAATCCAACACTTCTTTGGGTGCATGTAGGGCAAAGAGTCATTGGTGAACCAGTAGCTTCTGGGTTGATTCTCGATGATTCTTGGCTTTGGCACCCTGACTTCACTACTGCTGCAAAGTAAGACACGTTTTTCCATTCTGTTTATTTTCTTCGAGAAAATTTCATGTTTGCTATCCGTAAATATTAGTTTTATTTTCTTCCAGATATGTAATGAGTCCACCGATAAGGAGATCAGGACATGATAAGGCCCTTCAAGATGCCCTTTCAACTGGTGTCTTGCAGGTAACGCATCTTCTACGGTTGTAATGGCGATGATGACCCATCCAAGTAGGCCGCGTTAAGCCATATATGAGAAAGTAAAAAGGTCATGAGGCATGGGATCAAAATAGTAGGATGACTGAAAATACTAAATAATACTTTTGCCTCTGCGTTGCCAAATATTCAATTAAATGCACAATAGTTTACTTGTACCCTGCTTCATAACATGAAAAACAGTAGCTCAGAACTTACAGCATTTATCGAACAAAAAAATAGATTGTTGAAAGGTTCTTTTAGGAGCCCATTCTGCATTTTCTTTGACGTTGTAGAAAGAAGAGCATGATTTCTTCCTAAGTTTACAAGTTTAGAAAATCATCTACCGGAACTTGTAAGGTATAGGACGGTGGTTTCATTATTTGAAAATATAAATTAATTTTCTTTCAAATTTAATATAGAATTTCCTACTTTACATATAGATATAGATATTGGAAGTGCGTTGCTCAGCTGGTTAGAGCGAAAATCTCTTAACTTGATGGTCATGGGTTCTAAACCTATAGTGCATATCAATATATATATATATATAGATATTGGAAGTAAGTATGTTTTCTCGTTCAGCTGCCCTTGCAACTTGCTGCTCCTGCCACCATAATTATCGTCATGAACTATCTTGCCATCATCACCTTCAGTATCACTGTTACGACAGCAGCACTCGCTATCCATCACCACCTTCATCCGCCAACAGTTTTACTATCTTCTTCACCATCTCTCCATATTGTCACACACCATCACTGTTGCATGTAGTTCTAGAAAATATGCTAGTTATCTTTTTTCGAAGGACTTGTTTTCATCAGGTAATGAAGTCAGTATAGATGTAAGCCACAAGTTAAGGATTTTTCTTTTTCACTGTCGTGCAGCTTGTCGGAACTGATCATTGCACATTTAACTCTACTCAAAAAGCTTTTGGTTCTGAGGATTTCAGAAAAATCCCCAATGGTGTCAATGGTACGACCTAGTGTAAGCAATTTCTAGTTCTTACAAAGTTAAACCGTTTGTCATTAGATAGAGGTTCTTACAAATTTATGATGTTGCTAAAAATTCCAGGCATAGAGGAAAGAATGCACCTAGTTTGGAATAAAATGGTGGTAAGCTGCAAAATTCAGATCCTTGTTATCCGTATTACCATGAATTTTTTTCCAAAGATTTATATCATCTCCTCAAAAAAAAATTTTAACACTGTATCAGGAATCTGGAAAAATGTCCGTCACCGATTTTGTGCGAGTAACAAGCACCGAATGGTATGAAGTCCACAGGCTATTATTTCAACTTCTGCCGTATCTAGATTCACTTGCAAGAAGCTTCATTATCTAAATAAGTCGATCGTATGGTTGTATGCAAATAGATCATCATTTTAAAAGTCATCTATGTGCAGTGCAAAAATATTCAACGTTTATCCGCGAAAAGGAGCAATACTGGAAGGATCCGATGCTGACATAATTATACTAAACCCTAATGCTACCTTTAAGGTAGCTGCTGCCTCTCACCATTCAAGAAGTGATACGAATGTCTACGAAGGGATGACCGGGAAGGTATGTTCAAACCTTGAGCATGGCATAAGTGTGCTATCCGTTATGAACTTTGTCTTACAAGGTGGGATCCCAATGCTTCAGGGAAAAGTGGAAACCACCATTTCACAGGGGAGGGTGGTCTGGGAAGATGGTAAGCTTCAGGTCTCACCTGGCTCCGGCAGGTACATAAGAATGCCACCTTTTGGTTATCTTTTCGACGGCATAGAGAAGGCCGATGCTGCGTATCTCACTTCGCTCAACGCTCCCGTTCGGCGCACCAAAGCTGCAGCATGAGCTTTCGGCAGTGGCACACGCTTCAGTATTTTATTTGTAGGCACATATATTTTACTTGTATTCCACGGACAAGCACAGGAGGCCTTCTAGTTTGTGTTTGCGTTTGTGTTTATGTTTGTCTTTGTATGTAGTGATAGCTGAAAAATCATACCAAGGCCAAACATGTAATGATAGTTGCAAAAAAAAGAAATAGAAACTGGTGATTCATTAATCAGATATTAATAATTCCAAGACTCCAAGGAAGAATTGACGTCCGTGGCTTCTTTTCCAGTGCACACAACCGACGTCTTAATGGCCACTCAACTTGAACATCTAATTTACTTCACGCAGATGATGATTTTGGTCGATGAACTGCGTGAATGTAAAACTCGGCTGAGTGCAGTTCTCTTATCAGGCCAAAGCAGACAGCAGATGCACAGAATTGGCACAGCTAGTGTGCTCTAAATCAAGTCGATGAAAAGATACAAAATTCAAAATTTCAACTCCTCTAACTCAGTCGATATAAATAAACGAATTCAAAATCTCAACTCAGATAATTGCTACTTGTATATTTTTTTTCCAAAAGAACCCGCTTAAATATTGTTCAGCTGGGTTAAGTTTGAACGTATGGCTGTTAAACCAGATTGCTTGTGTCAGCATTTCATTGATTTCTTAAAGATGGTACAACTTGATGAGTCGATCTTGACCAGTGCTGGCTTCCATATACAATCGCAAAGAAATCCTTTGTTAGATCTGAGCTATCATGGCATAAGCATACTACTTGCAAGCGAATGGAAGAAATGTTGCCTCCGGTGAGCTAAAAAATTAGCACCAAAGAACAAGTATTATGAAAGGCATACACGGATTTTCAGGGGAAAAAACTGGATGTTAAAACAACCAGTTTAGTCAAAAAGCAGGACTTTTGGATATGTCAACAAGAAACAGTGAAACAAATGCATCAAAGGCTATTGTCCCAAAAGAACTGGTATACGTCTCATGTTTTTACATCAGCCAAGGTGGAGAAAAAGAAAAAAGCCACACCATTTGGCTCTATGAGCTCAGGACCATATTTCAGAAGAAAACCTCTTTATAGATTCACCGTGTTCACAGATATTTTCTTGCGAGACCTCGAACCTTGGTATCAAAATGTGATGATGAAATGCGTGAGCCAGGCAAATAAAGGGGATTCAGTAGCACCTGTTACACATGAATTTGTAAGAAAAAACTTGAATAGCGACCCCAAGGTCAACTAGTCATCAGTCATAATTTCATGAGATGAACTCCGCAGTGACTGCTTAAATTTCTAACCATAAACTGAAAGCTGAAGAAACTAATAGAACGGTAGCATGTCATAAAACCAACATATGTATCCACCTGGTTTCTCACTAATGGTTAAATTTCTCTCTATAAAAAAAAACCATGTTTTGTATGGGGAATTGGAGGTTGGTTTTCGAATCAAAACTCTTTTTTAGTATAATAAGTGACTGATGCTAAACGTCTCTATTGGCATTATACGACGTTTACATCTTCATAACATGCAGTATGTGCATTGCAACTTTATGAAATTAGAAAAAAATATTTTCACCAGCATAAATTCATTTCTGAAGATGGTAAGTAGGTATAAGTTTGGGATTTGCAAATATGTGACACATCACCCTCACAGAGTTAACAATGTCAAGCACTTTTGCAGATTATGCAGTAATAGATTATTCAGAAAGTATTGGCAAAGTATCACCTTTATGTATAGCTCCTGAACCTCTTGGAAGAAGCTTTTTATCCCATCCTCGTTACGCGAATCATGTAACAGCATAAATCTAGTGTGTATGAAGGTAGGTAAAGGAACCCAAGAGAGTACTAAACTGCAACAGTGATGATAATTAAATTAATAGAACTTGCATTCAGTATGACAAATTCTTGCCATGAATCATTGAAAACGTACTAGCATTAAGTCTGCGAATTCGACAATAAAGTGTTCCGGGCTCTTCCATGAAATGGGGACAGATAAAATTATAAAACTACATAGTGACAAGATATCCAATTCTCTATAAATTTTGATCAAATTAACTAGAAAGAATACTTCAATAAATAATTACGATTAGGATATGACCAGCAGTAACGTATACAGAAACAACAAGGTCATTGAACTTGTCCACTGACTTCAAGAACCTGCAAGAGTATGAAGCAAGTACTGAGTACATGTCTGCTTGGAAAATGATCGTGAAAAGATTAATATATTGCACAAATAGCCAGAAACAAAAGTATCCTGTCAAAGTCTCACATAGCACTAGTGGTCCAAGCAAGGTCTTCAACGATATCCAAGGCTGCATGCAAAATGAATTGATGCTGCTGAGCAGCTTCTTCTTTCTGCAGAATAAAGACAACAGAATTTAGACTACGTACAGATTCACTTTGACAAAAAGATTGCTACTGCTATTATTGTATCTTACATTAGTTTTACAATCATACATTTGCAAGAGTTAAAAGCTTACCATATGAAAAACAAATCTTATAATATATAACATGAAGGCTTTGAAAATAAGAAAGGTACAGACCCCTATCCAAGAACAGGTGACACAAAAGATAATGCACTGTAAATGTCAAATACAAATATTTCAGGGAAATACAAAATAAAAACAAAAGGTTGGATCTGCTAAAGTCATCATCGTCAATCAACTTTTTCCAACAAAAATGGAGTTGGACATAAAGCATGAGTTGCAATCTACACTATAATGATCATAAAGAACCGTTAGCCCTCAGTTAGCTTTTGCCAAAAGTAATGAGGTTGGAAATATGAACTAAATGAAAGAAATTTTGGACATCTCCAAAGATTTATAGTTGTAGTGGACAGCAGAAATTACTCATGGACAAATGTAACAAATAGAGCAAGATACTTGGAATTATTTTGCACAATGTTTGTATTAGATTAAAGAAGTAGCCTAAAAAGTTATACAGGAAGCTAATCTGCAAGGTCCCAATCCAGTTCATCTCAAGATGAAACCAGAATGCCCTCCCAGGTTCATGTGTACTGAAGTTCTGAGAAAAGTGAAGGCATTTATTAGGAAAATACCTTTCTTCAACTTCATTTATACAAATATCAAATAAACATAAATGAAGCAAAGGTATGATCGGAAAAGTAGCACATAGTTTGCATTTATAAAAAAACCCACATATGATGGTTGTTCAAAAAACATTTAACAGACTTCGAGTAGTTAATTTCTATAGATTTATTTTGCAGGAATGCTATACAACATTCGTAAAGCCACTCTTGGCAACAAATAATACTAGATTATTGTACTGTGCAATTGTCAAATTCACCACAAGGAAAAGGATAGAGTACATTTTGACATATTGCTTTCTTAGTGTAGCTTAGACATATGTCAGCCTTCAACACGTTGACTGAAAAGCAATGGTGGAATGGGCAACATTCGTTACAAAATAGCAAGCAGAATGAAAGAAATGAAGAAATAATTAACTGACAACCCAAGCACACAGATAGCACCTTCACTGCTGAACCAACTTCGGCTTCATAAATTGGAATGTCATTTTTGCTGACAATAATAAAGCAAGCTGTACCAGTAGCCATAGCTAGAAACAGTAATCCAAAACCTGAAAAACAAACAAATTTCACTGTTTCAGTACAAACAGTGCACTGATAAAGGTTTGAACAACAATATCTCTTCAAGTTTTCACAAGTTTGAAGATTCATCAGAGAAATTAAGCAATCAGGCTAGGGTAAAAATATGAAAAGCAATCACATTTCATTATAAGCAGTGTACTGATGAAGATTTAATCCATTATTCATCAGAAAGATTGAGTAATCACTCGTAACAAAACTGTTTGAAACTAACTATAAAAGAAACCAATCAAGATTAGATATATTTTTGGTCAATGTCAATCAAGTGGATCATGATCCACTTGTCACGGGAATCCCTAATCTCTGTGAATTAGAGATAAACTGCAGGCTAGGGGGATTATTTCCAGATTGTAGTAAAAAGGAGACAGAACCTCCCGGATCATCTCTCTGCAAGACTCTTCACAGATAATGGATCGCTGGACAAGTGGTTCTTCAGTCAACCAAGATATGAAGCATCTAGTGAGTGTTCAAACAGATCGAGTTTCCCGAGTAATATTCAAGAAGAATCTTCCCAAGATATTTCTTGGTTTGTTTTCCCCCATTGACTCATAATTTCCGTTGCGACCTCCGCATCGCTCACTCCGAGGCGAGCGTCGAAGAGGATGCGGATGCTGCCGGATCCAGATGTCTGGATCGTCGGCGCTTCCCCGGAGTGGCTGCCTGCGGATCCAATCGGCCGTCTACTGGCATCCCGGTTCCGTGCGGGCACGCTGACATTTGCGAAAAAAATAAACGGGAGGAGGTTTACCTTCCGAGTTCCTTCCTCCTCAATCACCAGCGATTTGCAATCATTCACGTCGTCTTCACCGATCGCCAAAAAACCTGCAGTCCACGGAGATCAGCTCCAAATTCGATCCAAAAATCAATTCATCTCGATAAAAACCTAATTAAACCCACAGAATCTCTCCTTCCTCCTCAATCACCGTCGATGTGCGGCAGGGACGCCGGAACCCAACCCTGCAGCAGATCTGCTGAGAAGCTCCAATTCAAACAAAAATTCGCTACAAAAAAAAAACAAGGACATCCAAATCGAACTTACCGGATGCTCCTACGGCCAACTCACCCGTCAACTTGGCCTTCGATCGCCGGAAAACTCCACCCAGATTTCACTGCCGTCGTCGTCGGATCCGTCGGGGGTCCGCCCGCGTGGAGCTGGTCACGTGCGTGTGGAATTAGCGAGGGCCGGCCTCCGAATCCATTTAAGGGTGGCAAGTGACATGGGCCGGGTCTAGATCGATCTCGGGCCGGCTCGGTCAGCTAGACCGGTTCATTTCCTGAATAGTAGGTGAACAATATCTTGAACCGGGTCCAGTTTGGCCTGGCCCAAATCAAATACCTGACTTTTTTGAAAAATAATAATAATAAATATTAAACCTACTGTATACCTTATATTTATTCAATGAAAAATAATAATATAATAATAACATAGGACTCAGCACATATTTTATTTTATTAAAAATACTTATTTTTCAACTCAATATTTATTTATTAAGAAAATATTATTATCTGATGACGGTATTAAGATAAAATATTTGCAAAAAAAATATTGAACAAATTCATTTCTTATCAAGCAGGAAGCCAATCAAATTTCACAAATATGTATCATTTTCCTAATATAATATAAATACGAATACATATATATATATATCGACTAGGAAGGCAATTATTTGCTCCTTTTAGTTATTCTTTTCCATGTGGGCAGAAATCTTTAGAGCCTTTATTCCTCTCCTTTTTTTCTATAAATGGAATTGGATGCTCATAACATGCCGTTAAAAACGTATATATAATATATTTTTAACACTATGAATGAAATATTAATTTGTAGCCCGAGTAGCATTTGGTCTCGGCAGGACAATTAACCTACGAGAACGTGGGGCCACTGCAACTCGTCGTCTTCTCCTTGGAGGGATCATTGAAAACTACCGGGCTATAAATTATATAACTAATGATATATAATTATCATTGAGAATCCAAGTTCCACTTGATCACGGCAACCCATTTGCCCTAAAACTAGAGGGCGACCCCGGTAGTTTTCCGTGGAATAAACCAAATCAATCACGTGTTCCGTGGCTGCCTTGACATCTCCGACTCGGAAACAATTTGTGCTCGGCTCATCATTTTTATTTATTTCTGACGAGGCTCTCTACCCCGATGAAGATTCCAACTTTTATCAAATCCCACGTGATCATAAAGAAGGGCCCAACTGACTCCACCTTTTTTTAACCGCTCCCGAAGAACTCGATGCCTCGATGAACAAACTGTTACGACGTTTCCTGGTGGCAGGTGGCAGCAGCAAACAATTGCTCACTAAGCGACGATTCTGTTTAATGACGCACACCGTTCCAATAACTCAATCTAATCTGAGTCAGAAAGAAATCCCAGTGAGAAGGCAGACATTATTGCCCTGCTACGTCCAAAATAGTCGTCAATTAAACCTCAATGGCCACCGCCACCTGTTTGACCTGCAGAAACTAAATAAATAATATTTTTTATACGTAGACGTATCTGTTTTTTTTAAATTGTTGTCAGATGACCGTAATGTCACGTGGAGGTGTTTTTTTTTTCCTGTCCCTTATTTTTGCCGTCAGTGTTATTAGTATATATTTACCGTTACGATCCCTGCCCGCACGATATTATTAGCGTAACGGGGAATTGGGAAGCCGTATCGGGATCGCCTCGTTATACGTATATATCGGGCGGTTCCGTCGACGGGAACAGGTCTTGACGAGAGTCAGGGCGATTCCATTTCCGCCCGCCGCCACAGGCACGCACACGTCGGTACGAGCTGCGTCGATTCCACCGACCTTTTCACCGCGCGGGCTCGGGAATGAATCCCTCGATGTCGGCCTCCGCGGTCCTGCGACCGAGACCGAGAGCGAGACGACGAGAGGTCGCGTCTCGCTGTTGGCCGATCTCGTTTGGCGGTGACGCACGCAGTGAGGTAAGGGCTTGCGCCAGTGAATTTGCCATACAGCATCATGTACGCACGGGGGTGATGCTGAGCTCGAAAAGGGAGGAGGAATACGCCGCTTGCTCCTTGCCCCCCCTTTCGCACATTTTTCATCCGCTCGATCTTGCGCCGTCGAGCGGGAGGAAGGTAAAGGTTCGGGGCGACGGACGGACCGCCCCGCTGCTGCCGTGTGATCGGAGGCACCATGGCGCCGGACGCTGCGCCCTTGTTGGAGAAGGTGTACTTCGAGAAGTGTCCCGGTTGCCAGAATGATAGGAGGAAGGAGGCCAACACTGGCATCCCCTACAAAGAGTTTTTTTATGTGTGGATCATCACCCTTTGCACAGGTAACCGCTGTTAGTTGATTTTTTTTTCCCCAGCGGCGTGGTTTCCAGATCAAGATGCCTCGAGTGCTGAGAGGAAAGATTGTTTTTTTTTTAAATCTTTTCTTAGGGTGAGCGTTTTTTCTCAGTTGTTTTGTAGTGGTATAGTGATGATTACCGTGTCAAGAAGCATTTGAAAATTTATTTTGATGAATCGTAGACTTTTGAAGACTGAAACAGAGCACTCAGAAACGGAAAAATATAAATTAACGTCTATTATTTAAAAACAAAAACTGTAGATCTCATTCGAATAAAGTAAAGAACAAAAGAAAAATAAATGGACACATGTAAGAGAAGAATTGCTGCCTGTTCTACGTTGAGAAGTTCATTACATCATTTATGATGGTTCCTTTTAACCTATCTCGGTCAGCCATGATCTTGTGATGGATGATCAGTGTTGGTGATGCACACTAAGCATTGCTGTCATCAAAAATTGTTTTAAACTGTCGTTAGCTTTTAAGTCTACTTTTTAAGGTAACTTTTAAGTTGCAGGTCAACTGTTACTTTTAGGTTGCTTTCTCTTTGTATTTTCTAGCATGTTTTAATGATTAATACCCCTTTATTTTGGTCTTCCTTTTCAGCTTTGCCGATATCATCATTGTTTCCATACGTATATTTCCTGGTATGTGCTCAATTGTCGGTATATCTAAATCCTTTCTCATTTAATCATTTATTCATGAGTGATGATTGAATAGTTTTTTATAAGTCAAACAATTTTAATTCCTTATGCTTCAAAAAAAATTTCCCTGCTTTTAATAACCCATCAACGAAATGAAATACAAAACAGCCAAGCAACTACTGCTTTCGCTGTACAGCCTGTCTTTAATGCTGCTGCTTTACAATTTTGCTTTAGGATCATCACTTTTTTTTTTTAACTCGCCACATTTTGCTACAACCTAAAACATGTGCTACAACAAAATAGTTCTCCAGCTAATGCTTGCATGGATAGTAGTAGCATAATCAACACAGAACAGCTATTTGAAATCTCTCCTCAGTAAACATTGATTAAAAAGGATGAATTGATAATGACACATCTGTTTGTTTTTCTGTCTGATCTTTGGTTTATTATCTACACAATATGAACGCTCGAGGTGCTAGCTATATCAATTTGATAATCAAGAGGGAATGAAACATATGAGGGACAGTTGAATAAAATAGGCTATGGATGAATTTGTTTTCTGAAATTATAAATTCCAGACATTCTATTTGACTATAGTTTAACTTCTTTAATATTTCTTTTGTTTCTCTTAGATACGTGACTTACATGTTGCAAAAAGAGAGGAAGATATTGGGTTTTATGCAGGTTTTGTTGGTGAGTATGTCACAATTATCCAAAAAAAGTATAATGCCTCAAAATTAACCTTTAATGTCTCTAGCATGCATCTGATTTGGACCTCACTAGATCTAGATGTTGTTAACATTTGATCCTGTGGCTTGAAGGGGCTTCGTTTATGTTTGGAAGAGCCTTGACCTCCTTATTCTGGGGAATAGTTGCTGATCGTCATGGAAGGAAACCTGTTATAGTCGTTAGCATAGCCGCAGTGTCAGTACTCCTTGTTTCTGTTGCTAATCATTGTTATCAAACTCTTTTTAAATGAATATTTTCTTATTCTTTTACCAGAACTTCTCATTACTGTTTAATTGTCGTGCTACAGTATAATATTCAACACTCTGTTTGGTCTGAGTACAACTTATTGGATGGCAATTACAACGAGATTTCTCCTTGGATCTCTAAATGGGCTACTCGGCCCAATAAAGGCATGTACTAGGAGATGTGTCATTAATTAGCATCATACATTTGCAACAATAAATAATATGGAGTTTTGAAAATTACATACAATTATATCCAACTTTTCCTGCAGGCTTATTCTATGGAAGTCAGTAGCAAAGAGTATCAAGCTCTTGGATTATCACTGGTATTTTCTTCATCTATTTCTCGCCTCAAAAAGGTAATTTTCTCATGCATGGTTTAGAAAGTCGTGAGAATGTTTATTTCAGGTGACCACCGCATGGGGCATAGGTTTGATTATTGGTCCTGCGATGGGAGGCTACCTTGCTCAGGTGCTACTTCAATAGAGTCTTTTGTACTTGTCAGCTTCAACAAGGCATACCTTTTCAAATCCTTGTATTTACGAAATGAATATGTTATCACGAATGCAATTTTCTGGCATGTTTCATGTTTATATTTTGTTAGCATAGTATGTCACACCACAGGTTACATTCCAATCAAGATGTGCTATAGTAATATACGTATACCTTTCAGCATACTATTGGCATGGCTGGTGATCTTTTTCACTCAATAGATCTATGGTGATTTACAGAAGAACGTTGAAGCTTGAATATTAGAGAACCACATCTCTGATCTCTAAGAACTAACAGTTGGCATGAAGATTTACCCAATTACTGCATGGTGTAAATCTGTGTTATTATTACATTATCTACTTCACAGTCCACACAATACTTACTTTCGTGTTGTTTCTTAGTTGATACTTCTGTTGTTATGTTTCAGCCTGCAGAAAAGTATCCGGAGATATTTTCCCAAGATTCCTTCTTTGGAAGGTACAAGTTTTAGTCTATTCTAAGTTAAATATGCTCATCTTTATGATTACATTTAATTTCTTACATTTGGTTTATGATTACATTTGTAGGTTTCCATACTTCTTGCCTTGCCTTTGTATATCAGTCTTTGCAGTTGGTGTTTTTATAGCCTCTTTATGGCTTCCTGTAAGTCACCTAACCATATTCACGGTCCTGTCTTACTTAATTCAGAGGCACACACACACACACACACACGCACACGCACATATATATTATCACAATTACAGCAAATACGTGTTTCTGCAGTCATGCCTTATCCATCATAATCTGTCGAGTGTAGTTTATTATATGTTTTTGTCTCATACACTGATAACCAAAATTAACCAAGGTCAGAGTTCTTTTATTTCCTTTCTTTCACTACAATTGTTCAACTATCTTTTGACGGCAAGATTAACTTGCCTTTGCCAGTAATTAATCCTATAATAATAGGTTGTTAAGATCTCCAAGGGCTGTACTTAACCCATTTTACCAAACTGCCCGTATATTTTTTTCTGTCGAAAATCATGCTGTTCTAGCTGCAATTAAAATCCTTCTTATTTTTCGGTGCAGAATTACCATGAAATATTAATTAATAATTTCTTTTCCTGAACTGGTATATATATCTTTGAAAAATATGTAGGAGACATTGCATAAGCATGATCCAGAACAAATAGGGGACGCAACATTTAAAGATGTGGAGACTCCTCCGAACATCTCCGGAACAAAAAGATATATTGAGGAAAATGTAGAAAGAGAGTCACCTCCGAAGGAGAATCTATTTAAAAATTGGCCACTGATGTCTTCCGTCATTGTTTATTGTATTGCCTCTCTTCATGATATGGCTTACACTGAGGTGATGCATCTTTTCAACATTTTTTTTCCTGCATGATTTGAAAATTTTATTATTTAATTTCATGACGATGTGCATGGATTTTTCTTAAATGCAAATTTGAGTACTGTAGAATAGGATGCATGGTCAATTGCCCGTGTTTACAAATGCCAGTTCCTCACAAATTATTTGTTTTAAGCCTATTTCCTTTTTTCATTGTCAGATATTCTCTTTATGGGCTGTTAGTGATAAAAGCTATGGAGGATTGAGTTTTTCAACTCAAGAAGTTGGACAGGTTCTTGCTATCTCAGGTAAATTTTATTTTGCTGCCTTTCTTTTTACTATAAGCAACCATCATTTTTATTTGTTTGATTCTTTCTATGATAAAGAGGTCACCTGAAATATGCTACAGTGTTACAAATGTTTCTTTTCGATGAAACTCAATGCTGCAAATGGTGCAAATGAGGTTGTGTTCCTTTACTTGTTAGGACTCAGATGGACCTCTCCTATTTTGAAATGGCATAGAATCTCACGTAGGACATTTTCATGAATGATATGTAGGTCTTTATATTCTTATGCTTAAATGTCATGTCGTTACAACATCTATCTATTTACACAAAGTCGATGTTAGACCTGAAAACGATCTTACGAAATTTCAACCAAAACTTGAAACTTCTTTAGCATATCCGACATTACTCCAATTGTCTGTTAATATCTGAGAACTCTTTTGACTGACCTATGCGGTCTAAACTCCCACGCACTGCTTCCAGTGGTCTTGAGTGGAACCCCTATAGTATTAAACATTCAAATTAAGATGGACTTATTACCAGCGCCTGTCATTTTCTGGTCAATATGCTGATGAGAACATGCGAAGATTTTATTCTGGTCTAGTTCCCAGCATGAACTTATGATTACAATTTCTTTTGCTGCTCACATTTTTCAATGCCAATTAATTTTCCTTTACCAAGAAGTTTTCCATTTGATAATATTTAACCTGGTGTCTGAAATGTACTCTTTTTTAGGGGTGGGTCTTCTTCTATACCAAATTCTTTTTTATCCCAAAATCGAGAGAGTTATGGGTCCCGTCAGCTTACTACAAGTTTCTACAGTAAACACTGATCTTTTTTTTCCTTTTGATTACTGGTAAAATTGTTGATTCTGTTATTTTTTCATCTGCTTTATTTTTCATTATGCAGGCTTTGTCTATACCCTTGCTTGTGGCATATCCTTATATGACAAACCTATCGGGACTTGGACTCACAGTGGCAGTGAATTGTGCATCCCTCCTGAAGAATGTTCTTTCCGTGAGTATAATAAATATAAGCTGAGGAATACAATTCTTTCATAGTTATCTACAATAGTAGGAAGAAAAAAGCAAAATTATACTCCACATGTTTTCATGTTCATCCTAAAAGATTGCAAAAAATTGTGTTATTTTTTTATAGAGAATTTTATGTTATTAATTTTTAGAAAGGAATGTCTAATGGATGTTGCTAGTCCCTTGATTCTTATTTCCCTACCAGAATGGATCCTTTATGATGTTTTATTTCAAAGAAGCATCTACTGTAACTTATGGTGTCAACACCAATTTTATTTACAGTATGTACGTGTGAGTTTGAGCACATATATACTCTTCAGCAGTAACTTGCTCATGTCAACCGAAACTTGATAGTCCAAGTATCTAAAACCTTGACATGAATTATTATTTATGATAGTCCAAGTTCAGGTTTATATAGTGAAATATACTTCATCTCAACACCCATGTTGTTAGGTCAGTCACCTTCATATCTAATGCTTTCAAGTGTTTCCTTGTCTGATCAGGTGTCTATCGTAATTGGATGTTTCATCTTGCAAAACAATGCTGTGGTAATATTTTAGACTTCTAGCTGAGTTGCCTTTTAGTTCTTTTAGTCATGGTTTCTAGATTTCAAGTTTTTCTACTCTTTCAAGCTAACCCAGCACAACATTAATTAAATGGTAATCTCACATCAGTGCAAAAAATTGCAGCCTCAAGAACAAAGAGGAGCTGCAAACGGCATATCAATGACTGCAATGTCCTTTTTCAAGTCAGTTGCTCCAGCTGCTGCTGGCGTTATGTAAGTATTATGATCTCAGCAGAAGCTACTTGATGATCTGTGATCTAGAATGCTGCTGAAACTTAACGTTTTGTATGCATGTTTCATGAATTTCAACCTAACAGTTTAATAGAACTGTTCGAGTTACAGGCATATATCTAATTTCTATGCTTACCAACTGTTTTCTGATTGCAGATTTTCCTGGGCTCAAAAGCGGCAACATGCTTCCTTCCTTCCAGGTAAGAATAAGATACTGGCAACTCCTGAGCCACCATTGTAGTAGACTGCTACAGTACCCTTCTTTTCTATTTTTTGGTTACTGAGCTGACGTCCCATTCCCAATTTTACTTTAAGTAGTGCTGACCATATTGAGGTTTTTTTTTCTCGAGTTGGACCGTAGATTTTCCTTCAGGAGCTTCAATTAGTTCTTAAGATTGTATCAAGTCCACTATATTCGTGACATTTGATTCATTGACCTTTTATAATATTCTGCAATCAATGAATTCAGCATGCTATAATCTAAACTTTTTGTAATATCGTAAAATCTACACTACTACCTTGATCACTGAACAAAACGGGGTACTTGACGAGCCTTAACATGCACTTACTGGTCACACTCAGCTTTTCCTTTTTTTAGAGAGATATTTTATTTCTTTTTCCTTTTGCTTCTGTTGCTTATGATCAATCTGCAGGTGATCTGATGATCTTCTTCACCTTGAACGTCGTTCTGTTGGCCGTACTCCTCCTCTCCTTCAAGCCTTTTCTAGTACAAGCCAAAACTGGTTGAGGCGTTTAACGAGATGCAATACCTGCCACCATTGATCAATGAATTCATGTAGTCACACTAAAGAATGAATTCATGTGGTAAAATGTGGGAGCGATCAATATCTCGGAGAAGTCACCACCTACAAGAGGATGAGGCTAATTGATATAATATGTTTATTTTCCACTCAGTGGGTTAATTGTTTTCTTCTTTCATTCTCTTCAGTTCCATTCCCCTATTTGATGAATTCAGGGAATGCAACCACACTGAGAACAATGCTCCCCTATCTATTGGGTTATTGCAAAGAACTTCCATTAATGATATGGTTAATGATGTGGAATGTAAAGGGTTTATTCTCCATAGACTGTAAATAAATAAATCTTGCATCTCCTACAAAGTTAATTATACATGATTAATGTCAGATGCAAAAGTTTACCATTTTTCAAATTAATATATTGCAAACAAAGCCAATGTAAAATCATGTTAATGTATAAATGCAAGCCAATAAGATTTGCTAAGTTTAACAATATATGTATATATTGATCAATTTATCAATCATATAAAATTATTATTATTTAAAATATTATTAAATTATTTATTTATTTAATGATTATATCAATTTTTTGAATAAAAAAATGCCCCTCGTATGTGGGCAGCTGCAGCAACCAGGAAATAATTTGCCTCTTCTTATGGTTTCTTCTATTTGAACCCAAACATGGCAAACCCTCGACGGAACGCACTCGGACCCCAAACCCCTCAATTCATCGACGCCCCATCTCCTCCTCCTCCTCCGCCGCTCTCCTCCTCCTCTTCCTCCTCCTCCACATTCGCCGTCCTTTCCTCCATCCTCATCTTCTTGAAGCGCCCCACCGCCTTCCCCCTGCTGTTCGCCCTCTTCGTCCTCCTCACCTGGGTCTTCCTCCGCCTCCAGCACCCGGTCTCCCCAGGCTTCCGCTCCCGCGTCGGCTCTGCTGCTTCCTCTCTTTCTCAATCTGGTGCTCAGCCTCTCAATGCGGCTGATTCGGCGGCCAACCTTGTCAGATTCAGCGCCATGGAGTTCCCTTCGCAGATAGCGAGGGACTGGCGGGGGTGGTTGATGGACCCAGTTAAGGCTGCTCGAGAGGCTGGACTTACTGGTTAGTGCTTTGAAACGTGACGTTGTCTTTTAAATTTGTGCTTATTCTATAGAATTTGCTGTCGTCTGATTTCGTTCTGGTCATTTATTCTCCATGCTTAGTATTCAGTAAGACTGTTATTCTTTCTTTGGATGAATCCTAAGATTTCATAGTTCAAGTTGGATCTACGTTTTGGAGCGCATCCTGTCCAATGCGTTGTAGGATGTAAAATAACATGGTCGAACATCAGTTTGTTAACGTGATGATGAAAGATCTTCAAGCCCGCATCATCATAATTCTTCGTATAAAAACCTCTTTAATTAAGTTATCATTATTTTTAGTTCTTAGTGTGCGGAGAATAATGCAGAGCTGAATCTCATTGAAGAACTTTATCCATTTGGAGCTCCCCTGGATGCTTCTTCAAATCAACTTCTATTTATTCAATTGTCTCTCTCATATGAGTTGACAAAGAAAGTTTATAATTTGATGATTTGGGAATTTATTTTGAGCACATTGTGTGTGAGATATCTTTGGATCTCATTTTCTGTTCTTTACTCTTAGCTAAGTTGCTAGCTCCGCCCTTATCCATTTTTCAATAAAAAAATTTCATAGTCTGTCTCCTTATTGATGTTCGCCATGGCCCTTGAACCGAGGACCTTGAGGTTACAAGCAATCCACACTAACCAACTAAGTTGTTAGAGCTGCTCTAACCCATGGAATTTCTGAACAACCATATTTGAAGATTGGTCCTACTGATTGAAAAATGTTTTTTTACTTGTTTTGCCATTCCACACCCATCAAACTGGTCATGTGCCCTGGGTTTCTAACAACTTCATTACTCGATACATAGAAGCATTACTACTGAAATCCTTATGGCAATGATAATTACTATAATTTTACTGATGAATGTATTCCTTATTTACATATGAAGCATCACTTCTCAGGAACTTTGCTGCTCTGCTAGTGCAGCAATCATGATTTTCTTCAATGGTTATTGGAATAATTATCTCTGCAATCTGTACAGATCCTTTTATTTAGACTATCCTTTCTTTGATTTTTGTTAAATGTTTGATTGCTTAGATGCGGAAGAACAAGTTAATAGGATATTATATCAATCTAATTGGAGTACCAAATTACAGGAAGGGCACTAAAGTGTGCTTCAGTCCATGTGGGTGAGATCCAACCAGGTGGTGTAAGAGGAAATCATCGCCATCACTCCTGCAATGAGACATTTATCCTTTGGGGCGCCAATACAAAATTTAGGGTAACCTTTATTCTGCTACATATTCAATACTCCATGCTGTATTTGGATGAATGGAATTGGACTTAGCATACACTGACTTGAAATTCTACTCTTTCCAATCAACCTATCTTACTCTAATCTATTGGCCAGCTGGAAAATGCTAATGTAAAAGGCAAGGGCTACGCAGAAGTGACTTTCCGAGATGATGAGGTTGTGTTAGCTGCAAGTCCAAGTGGAACCGCACATGCTATAATTAACATTGATCGTGTGCGGCCCACTTTTATCCTGGGCTGTCAAGACAGTTTAATGGTAAATGGCTCGGATTCGGACTACAACGTGTGGAAAGACCTTTGACATGGATTCATCTTCTCAGGACTTTGTCTATTGTTCTCACTATCCTTCGCCGTACTCCTCCGCCCCACTACAAATATTTATGTTTGAGGGATTTTATCGTGTACAGAAGGAATACTGTAAGGGTTACATTTTTTTGTTCCTTTAAGAGCCCTCTTTGTTTGATGAAAGCTCCCTTTACCTTTTATCAATTGCTATGACCTGTGAGTTTATTCACATAATATAATGTTAATATGTTCCTAGCTAGTAGAAACCAAAACATGACTACGGTTTATTCTTTCCTTTTGCTAAATTCAATGTTGATCTCAAAAGTGAGTTGTGTTTTGATTGACTCGTGCTTTGTAGTATTTGGCATAATGAATCCTCGCTGCATTTTGTCGATTGTTTTCCCTCATTAATAGTTGTTTCGACCAAAATCAAGATTTACAGTTTATCGACTCATGGACAGCTTTACATTTATGGTTTAAATCTAAATGGCTAGCTTTTTTTTCTTCTTTTTTCTTGCATGTCATATGGCAAATTTTATGCATTGATAGAAATTGGAGAAGATTCATATTTGTCCATTGCATCATACTGAATATTGTTTATTTAAGATGCTATTTTCTTCTGTATTGATGCTGTAATTTGTATGACTTGTATGCCATCTTCAACAATAAATCCTTCTTGCAATGAGTCATGCCCTTACATTTTCCTCATATGACCATGTACTCACTAGAAATAGTTTCACTATTTATGTTCATTTCCTCAACTAGAATTCTATTCAGACTGCAAATCATCCTAAATGGAATCATTTCCAAAATCCTTCATTAGTTCAGCATAACGAATGACCTTGAGCCTAATAATAAGAATCTTCTGACTTGTAATGTCAACAAAAACAGCCTTCATGGTCTACTTTCCACTATGTATATAAATCTAAAATATATATGATTTGGTTTCTATAGTTCTCCACATTGCATGTGCTATTAGTTAACTTGTTCTTAAACAATCAATTAGGGGTGGCAGCCACATGTGGTAGCAATTATTCTTGCAATAATGTTTGATTATATATTTTTCCTACTTTATCTCAAAGTTGATTTTTAAAAAAAATGAAACAAGCACTTTGAGATCTGTGTAAAAGTGAAGGCATCTAGATCTTATAATTTGTTATCTGATGGTGCAACCCTTGATTAAGCAAAAAAGAAAGTGTGATATAGAACGTTATCAAAGCCATTATCATTTTCTTCCTCGCTATTTGCATTGGTGTGATGACTTTAGAATTTAACAAAGACAAAAAAAAATGCAGCATTAGTGACTCCAAAGAAAGCCAACTGACAACTTTGATTAAGATTCCGGACAAGTGATGGTTCTAATTTTTTTTTTGAACAAAAAAAATGGCATCAGCCATATAATATGTAGAAAAAGGCTAATTGTCTTGGTTGTCAAACTGTAAGGTCATCGCCATCATGATTCATGACAAGTTTCTTTTATTTAATTTTGGCAGTTTAGTGATTAAATAGAGGGTAGAAATATTAACTTTTTTTTTTAAATGACAGTTGCTATTTTTTTTTCCTCCATTTGATTACTAAAATGCCGAAAAGTTATTTAAAAAAAGGCTACTAGTTTCCCCTGATCATGCCCTCCAATAAGTCATGATTTCCTAGATAATTTATTAAAATAGGTTAAAAGAGAGTTAGAGCAATTTTTAAATTTCTAAGAGCTCCTACATTTTTAAACTTAAAAATAAATTTTTCTCAAAAAAAAATTAAAGAACTACGTTTTACATGTAATAGAAATATTTTACTAAATTTATCACTAAAAAAGTTCAAATTTAATTATTAAAAAAATAAAAATCCAATTATATAGCAAGTCCGTAACCAGAACGACCCCGGTTCAAATCAAACCGACTCGATCTCGGCGGTCAAGAGGCATTCTCGTAAATAAAAATAAATTTATTTTTCTTGAAAAAAATAAAGACAGCGAATCACGCTGTTCGTGCACATCCTGCTTTCATATAAAATATTATTTGTCAAGACGAAGTAGCCGCCTTGACTCTTTTTTTTTTCTTTCCTTTTGCTCTCTCTTATAAAAATTCTCCATCTCCTTCTCCCTTCCATCTACAGCCAAACAAATCTCCTTCTCTTCTCCTGCTGCTGCTTCTGCTGCTGCTGCTCAAATCGAAGGATCAGAAGATGGCGGATCAGTTGACGGACGACCAGATCGCGGAGTTCAAGGAGGCCTTCAGCCTCTTCGACAAGGATGGAGACGGTCAGATCCTCCCACCTTTCTTTCTTCACCATCTCATCTTTGGATCTTGTTCCCCCTTTTTTTTTTCCTTTTTGCTTCGATCCATCCACGTGGTAGATAGCTTCTGTAGCCGGCCTCGAGAGATTAGGGTTTTCGTTTTGCTGATCGATTGACCTGTGACGGTGGTACTGCGTGTGGCGGCTTTAACTAGGTCTCTTTAGTTTAGGGTTTTCGTTGAGGTCTTTTTCTCTCTCAATCTGGGAGATTTATCCTTTTTTGCTGTGATCTGTCGCGGGAGATCATGGTTTTTGCTGGACTCTTCGATCGATCGGCGGTGGGCAGTCGCAAGCCATGACTTTTTTTCATTCATCGTGAGGCTGTTCTGAGCATTGTTTGGTGTTGCCAGCGGTTTTTCTATGCTGTTTGATGATGAAAATGATCATTTTGACACCAGTTGCAGCTAAACAAGCTCTCTAACTGGAATGATGAAGATAAGATCATATATGTATGAGTTCCGCTGAAGATCTTGTTCTCTTGGAAGTACAAGATCTTGCTGTAGTATGAGTATTTTTGGGTATAGGAAGACTGTTGGGTGGCCTTAAATTGTTTGTGGTCCATTTTCCTCTCACCATTTGTGATGTGCTATTGTCCATCAGAGCATGCTAGATCAATCGCATGGCCTCAGCTTTTGTCGTCATTCCATCTTCCGTCATTAATTACCTGTAGGTTTTGAGTTTATCTTGCGATTGCATTAAATGCGAAAGGATACATCATCATCTTCGTTAAGCAAAAAGGTGCATCATCATCATCACCACCACCACACAGCTCTTATCATCTTTCCCGACTACTTTTCTACTGTACTTTAGAAAAATTATGTCACAGTAGGACTTGGGACCTGCACATGCACATGATGCTCTTTCCATAATCCTGCTGCTCACGCCTGATATAATGCTAGATAAAGATGTAAATGGGCCATGCGCAACCAACGCCTGTTATGGCGCACCCCATGTGGAAATTGACGGTGCCAGAACAGGCTCTATATTTTTTCTGGGCCATGTTGGGCCAGAAGGGTGGAGCCCGAGAGCACAAACCTGTCCAAGTATAGTGTAAGCTTGGGCATAGTCTGACCGGGGTTTCATAAGGGTGCAGTGGGTCTCTTGGCTCCCGCACCACAGGTGGTAGCAGCCTGCTTGTGATGTGGGAGTTGAGGCTCTCTCTCGCCTACAGGCGGGTGCTTGAGGTAGTTGCGGCATTGAACACCCCGAGATAGCTGCCGCCTTAAATATTCATCTACATACGGGTATGGTGCACTCGCTCACCTCAGCAACCAATGTCGAGGTGGTTTACCTGCATAACATGACACGTGCATGGCATGGCGTGTAGTTCTAAGCATAATTTGATCCTCTGTTATGTTGGGCAAAGCTGTACTTTCTATGAGTCATGTTAGAGCCAATCCAAAGATTCTCCTATTTACATGCCTAATGCTTTATTTGTGCATCGCTACATAAATCCAAATGTTAGTTATCTCTGTTGCCTAGCACACAAGAATATTAATACCAATGCTTGATTCAGCCCATGTGCCTCAGCATTTAGTCCCAGCTTGGCCCATGGCTGGGAATAGGTCGAGATTTACTTGGTTCCTTAGTTGACGTAAATCTAACTCAAGCAACATTTTGATGCTCATTCTCAGATTTGCACTTTCTATTTCTTTAATTCCTTCTATAGATGTGTTATTTCAAAAAGTAGATTTAGATATTAAATCTATCATTTGATTCTAAAGAAAATTCTCTGATTGATGCTGATTGGATGTCCATGTGAAACTTATACAGGTTGTATTACGACCAAGGAGCTGGGGACTGTGATGCGATCATTGGGGCAGAATCCTACGGAAGCAGAGCTGCAGGACATGATCAATGAGGTCGATGCAGATGGCAATGGGACTATTGATTTCCCGGAGTTCCTTAATTTGATGGCACGCAAGATGAAGGACACTGACTCGGAGGAGGAGCTCAGGGAGGCTTTTAGGGTTTTTGACAAGGACCAGAATGGATTCATTTCTGCCGCTGAGCTTCGCCATGTCATGACCAATCTGGGGGAGAAGCTGACTGATGAGGAGGTCGATGAGATGATACGTGAAGCAGATGTGGATGGTGATGGCCAGATCAACTATGATGAGTTTGTCAAAGTCATGATGGCCAAGTGAGAAACTCCCACATGACTTTCTTGTCAAAATCCAAGACTTTTATGGCTGATATGTAATGCCATTTGCTTCATTCCTCTCCTCGTAGATGCTAGTTCTTCGGTTATTAGTAGGGGTTTGGACTGCTTATTTTCCTCTCTTGCTTTTATGACTGTTCTATCAGCTATCACATAACTTTACTACTGTGAATTTGTGCTTTTGGTTCTTTGTCTGTGCTTGAATTATTGTAAAATAGACCGCTTTCTCTTTGAAAAATCTCTGCTGCAAGACCTACATTTCAATATTTGATCTGGCGTTGCCCGTTTGCATCTGGATGTCTCTTTTCTGTCGGTCATTGCATTTGATGGAACTGATAATATAATCTTATGCCTCGGATTTCTGGTTCTGTTTATAGGGAGTTCATCGTGGGCTGCATGAGCCATATCTATCTGTTCATGTCTGTGATGAGGCCCTCAATGCCCATCCTAAGTGGATTTGCTTGCCGGTTTTGAGAAAGGCTAGTGAACTATTGTTTGTATGCTGGTGAGTCAAGCATAAACTGATAGAGAGTGATTTAATTGACTTTGTTCATGCTTTAGGTCTCTTTTATGCACAGCTTGGATCAAAGTCATCTGCAGTGTTTGACTTTTTCCAAGTTTGAAGAAGGGTCGGAATTCAACTCCTCCGGCAACGAGGATTATTCACGGGGACCCTCAAACCCTGTTGGATTGGATTTCTATATGTTATTCTTCTCAACTTTAGCCAAATGATATTAATCCTGTCCCCCACTATAATTTTTGCTAAATGGTAATTGAATGCGAGGCAGCCAGGAGGTGATGTCGGTGAGCAGTCAACGTCAGGGCAACGGTGGATCTGGTCACCTACCCCGTCAGCGCCCTCGTCGGATTCGCCGACTTCCAGGTAGATTTCGTGTTGGATATGGCTGACTTTTTCTCCTTGATTGGACCCTCAACCCCCCACCATCCCCACTGATTCCATCTTCATCCATCATCGTCGTGAGATAATAATAATGATGGCTTCAATTATGATTTGTCTGATTAAATCGAAAAAAATAAGTTATTAGTTGTTAATTAAGAGTTTGACGTCAACGAGTTGTTATTTCACTTGGAGCATTCCACACGCTTGGTAAACTTAACCAGTGATGGTCTCCTCTTCTCCCTTGGTGGGTGATTTGATGTTGTTTGTTGTCCCTTTCTCGTGGTGATCTTTTTACCTCAGCATTACCATTTCATAATCCACTGATGCTGCAACGCATGAGGGCAACTCAAATATCAGCTCATTCGATGTCTGGATCATGCAAAATGGAAGCATAAAGGATTTCCCTTTTTTTTCAAGATAAAATTATTTATGAGATCCAAGAACACGACTCGGTTTCACTGCCTTCCTCGAACAACAAGAGAGAAGACACCGTTTTAGGGGGAAAAAAAGGGGCCATTTCTTTATCAGTACCGACAATCTTAATGGACTAAATACAATAAAAGAATCACGAAGAAGAACATCGATAGCACTCGGGACTAGTTTATAAAAATCTACTCCAACTTGGGAACAGAAAGAGGAAAAGAAAATTTATGGTGAGATCACATTGTATGCTTAATGCAGAATAGATTCCTGGGGAAGTTCCTGTCTTAGTCAGTTTGCTCTTCTTGCTCATTCTCTTCAGAGATCCAAACAACATCCTTAAGGCTGCTAGAGAGATTTTTGTAGAACTGCAGGTGGAGCAAATGGTAGAACAGTTATCTATCTGATGGAAGAAGCAGAAAAAAAAAGCGATCTTGCAATCGATGAATGCTGGCAAAAGTTGCTTAAAGTCTGAGGTAGGACCAGCTAGATGAATCTTTTCCCTGGCATGGAGCAAAGATATGCAATCTTGCAATTGATGAATGCTAATCAATTTTTTTAGGTCTTTCGCTACCCTTCTTCCACCATGAATGCTAATCAGTTCACCTTGTCTAATTACGGCATTTACTTGTCTACTCTGGATGTATCATACCCCCTCTCGATCTATTTTCTCTCATTTTTATCCGAAATTGGAGCTTCATTTGGTTGTTGACAAATAATTGAACTTCTTATCCTGTCCAAACTGGCTTTTTGCCAATACTCGAACTAGGACGAGAATTAACATTCAGGCAGATAAAAGTTTCATGGTGCTTATGCATCAATGTACAGGCTTAGCGGCATTGCCTAGAAACCCATGCTTTCTAAGCTTTAAGCACAGAACTGGTTTTGCTCCCCATGATGCTACAAAATGTTAAAGAATAGAGATGCTAAGCTTTCATGAACCTTGGACTAGGCTTGTTATTGTGGAACAAATTTTTTTTGGTCCATAGGTCACAAATGCGAGTTTTCATGACTTTGGTGGTCATCCCTAGGTTTTGCACTTTGTCGAGGTCTAGATTTAATTTCATTCCCGTGAAGTTTTTTTTTTGCATCTATTTGCTACGTAGAGTTACCACTATCTTTCTTCAGGTATGCACAGATGCTAAAAATTGTCACTGAAGGTTTGTCTTAGTACCTTATGGAACTCCAAAGTGTCTCCTTTGGCTTTTCGCACTTCAACCATATGAAGAGCTGGAGCCACTTGAAAAATCTGTGAAAATTAATGGATCGAGTATTAGAAAAATGGAAGATGCTAATCCCTCAGGTTTTGTGTTTTAGAATTTGTAATACCTCAGTAGCGACTTTGAGATTTCCCTTCCTACCAGCTGTGGTGTTTTCCAGCCTCATCTGAAATAACCATGGAATAGATCATGAGAATTTGTGAAAATATTTTCCAGCTCATCTGAATATTAACTATAGATACGTGGATTTTGAAGTACTTCATCTTACTGCCATTATATGATATGAAGTTTTATCCAAGGGATGATAATTCATAATTTGAAAATTCAGATTACAACACACCTTGTAGTTCTTTTTCTGAACATCAAAACCAAGTGGTTTTGCAGCTTCCTCAATCTTAGTAATAATATCTTTGGCTGGAGATGTTGATGTGAATCGAGTTTCCCTTTTAAATTCCTGTGACAAAGAAGCACTGCAACTGAAGCCACAAAGTCTACCACAAACATTGAGTTACACCACATTGAAAATAAAACTAAGAACAAAGATCTCGAAATATGGATGTATTTCTTGTTTTTTTTGCTTTAATGCAGCTTAGGCAACATAAATTCTAATATCTTAACCTGCTCTGCATCAAACAAATTGCCAAGATCGAGCCCTTTTGACATCGAGATCAGTTCGAAGGCATTCATGGCAGTTGGTTGCTCTTCCTTCTTTTCTTCTTTCTTCTCCGCCACATGATGTTCCTGTATACAAAGTGCACATGTGCTTTATATGATGCAAGATTATAAAAAAAGAAAAAAACATTTTACTAGAAGTTTAGGTGAAACTTGTCTTGGACGTACTTCTGAGTCCCTGAAAACTGCATCTATATCATCTAAATTTGCATCATATTTCGCCTCAAACACTGGAGGTTTGTAGCCTTTCTTGAACCATTCATCCTCCAATATCTCTGGTATAGTTATGCGCTGCCATTATTTTGAAGAAGCCCGGTTAACTGTAAGGCTACAAATAATTTTAATTGCAAGTATTGCCCATTTTAGAAAGGCAAAGCATCTTTGCTGTTAAACACATGCTTCGATCGAAAATGAAACACATTCCTCCAAAAAGAGAACAAAATCCGGTCTACGCGGGACTTGAGTGACAAACCATCTAATCAAAAGTTTGTCATGGCGAGGAATTTTTTATTTCTTTTGTGAGACTTACAGTCATTGGGTTTGGGTCCAGAAACTTTGCCAATAATCTCATGGCACCAAAAGAAAGCCAAGATGGGCATGTAAAATCAGCAGCTGAAATCTGCATGTAGAATGATAATTGATGTTCTTTTAGAAACAAGATAAACAATGCAATGTGATGCAGAGATCCTGTGACAGCATAAAAGCTCACTTTCTTGTACAAGTTCATGAGATTAGCATCCTCAAAAGGCAAGTAACCTGCTAGCAGTACAAAGAGGATTACTCCACATGACCATAAATCTGCGGTTGCTCCATCATAACCTCTATCATTGAGAACCTAATAAGAAGAGCAAAGCCATTCTAATTAAATGTTTTTTTATACTTTGTATTAGTGTAAAATATTTATTATGACATCTATCACTACCTCTGGAGCTACATAATTTGGAGTGCCGCAAGTAGTATGCAGCAAGCCATCATCCTGGGAACCATTTGATTTGAAGCTCGCATATCAGTCTTCGGAAGTAGCAATTAGTTATAAAACAAGAGAATCTACCGAAGACTAATAAAAGAGACCACACAGGCCATATGAAAGACTAATAGAGCAATTTTACTTTCTACCGGTGATGCATGTTTTATTTTCATGCTCTACACCTAAATGATGCAGATCTAGAGACAATAGTTCAGTCAATGAGCATAGAGAGAATTGCTGTGCTTGCGTAATGTACCAATACCTCTTCACTTTTACTGGGTTGTAACCTATCATCAGTATTTCACAGATAATTACTAGATTTCATCAGTATTTTAAACATTTTAACCACTCTATCCCAAACTACAATTATTAACAAATATATTCTCTACTTTATGATTTTCTCATGGAGATATAAAACATCGAGAAGGATGAACAATCCGCATTAGCACTCATTTTTTCATAATAAATTTTTACATCTTTATAGCTTCTACCTACGACAATTCTAGCTTCTAGCATAATAAGAGGATCTAATTATAAGAATGTAAAAAAAAATTTATGGTGGAGGAATGATGCTGACATGGATTTTGGAGTCATTATTTTAGATGTTTCAAGATATCCTCGCCCCTCATCCATGTTAGCGAGATAGATAATTACTTGGAATAAGTCTGACGAGATGTTAAATCCAACACGAAGTTGTAGTACAATTTGGGCTAGATTGATCAAAGACATGTGATTGTGAAGTGTTAATTAACTTAGCAATGAATACTGTAAAATATTGCTTAATCTAGATGTACTTGAATTTACAAGATAGATGTGGATGAGGATAAGAAATATGTCAAAATCTGTTGATATCATTTCAATAATTACAAAGAAGAATAACATCTAGAAATTGTGAACTGATGACAAGGTGGTTACCCTGACTTGCTGAGACAGTGCACTTAATCCAAAGTCTGAAACTTTCAAGCTACCATAGGCATCGAGTAGTAAGTTTTCTGGCTGCACGAATGTATTTAACAAAGTTAATATTGTTCACGGCCTTGAATAGTTCCCAAAAGATCATCATCATCAGAGTATCTATGTTGAAGTAATTTACTTTCAGATCTCGATGATAAACTCCCCTACTATGACAATAATCAACAGCATTGATTAGTTGTTGGAAATATCTTCGTGCTTCATCTTCTCTCATCCGACCATGGTTTGCCTTGATTACAGTGTTTTAAGCAACATTAGAGGAGAAGAAACATGATGGAAAATATAACAGGATAGAAAGGAATACATAATGAATGTGTACTACACAATATAGTTATACAAATGAACATGAAGCAGGAACACATGCAAATGCCATGGGATCTAAATAAGAAAAATGTTATCCCATAAAATTTTCAACCTTCGAAGAAAGACTTGCATCAAAATTTCAATCTTTACTTTGAAGAAAGACTTGCATCGAAATTCCATCTTACTATTTTGTCAAAGAGCTCTCCCCCTGTAACAAATTCAAGTACAATGAAAATCTTTGATTTGCTCCCCATCACCTGAAAATAGAAAGTAGTCATTAGCTAAACGTGAATACTAACATTACTTTGGAGAGAGATATTGATAGAAGTTCTAATTTCGTGTATTTTGAGGTTAGGCATTAGTTGTCTCAGCAATAACATCTAAAGGGAGGTCACAATACTATAGAAAACACACATGAATGGTGTACCACAATAGTGGAAGCACCAGTTGGAGGAATGGAAGCAACCAAAAACCTGGATTGAAAAAGAAAACAAATTGAGCACAACAACGAGGCCAAAAATACCCTCATGGATAGGTCACAACTGTTTCATGGAACAAATTGCCCCATTGGCTATCATATCGAAAAAAGTAAATTACTAATTTTGGGTATAAAATATGACTCTGGACATGATAGAATGAGACAGAGACATGAATGCAAAATTTGAATGTAGAAGACAGCATGAAGTAACCTGAGTAGAAAAAGAAAGAAAGCTAAAAACAACATGAAACTGGGCATCATGTTATCTCCAGCAGTGCCGCATTCTTACCATAATGAAAAAAAAAGTTTAGTTAGACAAGCAATATGTTTTTTTAAACATCACATATGGCAACACCACAAAATGGATGGCACCAAAGGAAATTTAGATGTTACGTTAAAGGGCTTCAAGGACAACCTCATAGATGCGAACAACATTAGGATGCTTTATTAACTTCATAGTGGAAATTTCCCTTTTGATCTGCAAAAGAACTTAGTATTAGTAAAAAGTAATTTATGAGGTACAAGAACAATTTGTCCGCAAGATTGGATGATAACTTCCTTTTCCCTTTGTGAGGACAAAAGATCAGAGAAAACATGAATATAGTTCAATAATGACAACAAACATATATATCCATCGGAAATAAGGATAAAACATAATGTCAATTTCATTTACATGGATTTAGTAGACTCGTTGGTGTCTTAACTTAGCACAATAACCTACCACCTTGACTAAGGATATCATGATCCTTGGAGTTTCTTGTTCTGAACGAGCTAAGAAATTATTGGAACCAGGTTAGATACATCAAATGCGCCTATAGACCTTTTACCACTTAACATAAACACAAAATTTGACCCTTATTTATTTCTTTGCATTTAACATAAGCAAAGCAAACTTCTTCATATTTGCTTTAGGGTACTAGAAAAAGAAAGATGCATCTAAAAAATAAATTAAGCACCAAGGAAAATTATCAGATAAAAGAAGCTGCCTTTATTTGTAAAATTTACATACCTGTTCAACTAGCTTGTGTTTGAGAACTTTCTCCTTGTCAAGAATCTTGATAGCAACGGGTTCCCCAGTCTCGGTGTTTTTTGCAAATTTAACTTTTGCAAATGTTCCTTCGCCGATTGTGCGTCCCAGTTCATATCTACCCACTCGCCGCTTAACCCTACTTGTACTCATTCCTTAGCACTTGTTGGATTTTCTCAAGGTGACCAAGGTGCTCAGACGATATATTTTCTACCGTCTATGTCAGTACCTGATCTGAATGGAAATCAAAGGCAATGCAGGATATGTTTGAACAATAGAGGGAAGCAAATCCAGATGATTCTACTATTTCATAAACTAATATCTTGGAAATGGTAGCTGCATCAAGTTTACACCGATGGTTATAGAAGTAATAGGGTCTCGTAGTAGAAAGTTTATAACTGAATAGGGAACCCATATAAACAAAGAAAGGCTCTGATATGCATGAAATTTCTCCAAAGTAACACATAACAAAGAAAACATCTGCAATTAGCAGAACAAGAAGAATATATTGCAGAAGTGAGTAAAGCAACAAGAAAGTAGCAAAAACAACACAGATTAGTAGAGTAGATGGGTTCCAGTCGATCATTGAAAAATAGATAGCTAGAATAAAAAGTAAAACACAAAAATGTAACAGACCTCGAGACGAGCTAATTAGCCACATCAGAGGAGAAGTTGGAGACAAACACTCAAAACCAGGAAGATCTTGTCGACGAGGCTTAATAAATACCAAACCTCCCATGATCAATACTTTCCGGAAACAGAAAAATCAAGACACGAGAAACTTTTTATATGCATTATCGATTAAAGGAACAACGTCAGGAGCATCTTCTTGACACGAAAACCCATAAGACAAAATATATGTGATCACAAGACATGTAAATTGATCTTCGCATCTAATGACATGAAAAATTCGACGACAGAGACAAATCTACATCACCAAACTTTTAAAAAAGGAAGATTTTTTTTTTCACTTGGGCATTGATTCAAATAGGATAAAGGCGGACACAAAAGAGGGGCGTTAACTTGCCTTATTATTAATCCACAAAGGAAGAGCAAACAAAGAATCCTAAAACACCTAAATAAAGCGTCTGGCAGGATCCTCAGAACCCACAGCACCCCGCCTCTCCTTCGATCAAATTAAAACGGCCTTTGGGAACTCCATGGAACAAAACACTGTGGCCTCGTCGCAGCGGGCAGTGAAAAATGGGAAGCAAACCGATGACAGGCGTATCAAGGGTAAAAAAACTGCAGCGATGGCTACAAACAGCAGCAGCAGGGAGAGCAGCAGGGGCCAAAAGAGGATTTTGAAGCATCCGGCGTTGATCCAAACATGCCCAGTAGAAGAGTCCGTCTCTCTCACTGCCGCGTGGGCGTCGTGGAGCCCGAACCTTATCCGCCAATGGCCATTGGGCTCCAGAAAGCGACAGAGACAGCTCTCTTCCTCCGTCATTCCACGGTTGCTTCATTTTCATTCACGCTTCCCATCTCCTCCTCCTCATCATCATTCTTTAACTGCGTGACGCCAAGCTCCCGTTCTTCTGGTAGCATTCCCAGAACGGTGCCATAATCCACATGGGCGTCGCCCACCACCTTTTGCCACTCTCGTGAATCCCCCCCTCGTCACCATTACCAAGCCATGGAGTTTTGGGTAAATGCTGGCTAGCAAAAACTTCATCTTTTTCTTTTTCCTTTTTACAACAATCATTGAGCAAAACAACAACTTTTTTAGCGCTGCTTTGAGTACCTATTGACCCCAATTAGCCAATTAGAACCCTAATCTGGGACGGCCGGTCACCCGGCTGATGCACGCAGTGACGACTGACGATATCCCACACTCGGCAGAGTGACGTGGACGAGCTCCCCTTTCCCGATGTCGTGATGTCCCTTCGATTCAATTTAATCGTTTCGGATTTGCTGAGCCGCTTGCGATCCGATTGAGATCCGTCACGGATGAGCCAAGGGATGCCTACTCTTTGTTTTGCTTTGACGGATCGCTGGCTTCTTAAGAGATGCAAATTATTATAAGATCCGATCCGTTATCATGAGACATGCAGATAAATAGTGCGTTTAGATACCAATTATATTATTTTTTATTCTAAAAAAAATATTTTTTTTAAAAAGCAAATTTTCTGGGTTTATTGCAATTAAGATTTTACAATTAGAATCACTTCTAGAATATATTTGATAAATTATATTTACTGTTATTACTTTGACCGTGATTGACTTGACTTATCAATGAGAAGAGTTTGACTTTTTAGAACCCAACCCGTTCCAATTTTCTAAGATGGCAGATGAGGGACAGATAATTAAAAGTAGTAGTAGTAAATTAATGAGGGGCATATTTAGGGGGTGCCCCACATTAGTTTGATATAATTTTCTTTTGTTCTTTGTAAAACTAAATATTAGCATTAGATTGAGCATAAAATATATAAAATATCATATTGGGTGTGAAACCATGCATCTTTTAATTAATCAAATGAAGGTGAGGTCAAGCAAATGATCAATTGGTTCGTCCAAGAGAATGGTGCAATTCATTTGGTCTACAATGAAGAACAGGTCAAAGCTTGCTGCCTTTTCCTCAACTGCTGCTGACAAGTAGTAATATTTTTCCTAGGTTTACAGTTCTTCAATCTGAATCCCGGGGCCCTCGACACGGACTTAGTTTAATGCTCAGGAAGCAGGAGATGAACTGGAATGTTGTCATACTTGTTCTACTTATTCTACACTACCATGTGCAGCACGCACGAGTTTTTAATTGTGTCAGAGATATCGACAATGGTCAGAAATTGTTTGCTGATTGCATGGATTAGGTAGATTAGTAGGACATGCTTGGGCATCATTGCAAGATAGGAAGATTTATAGTTTCAGTGAGAACTCCAGTTCCTGCTGTATTTGAAAATTTAGAAGCTTTACTGGGCTCGGGCCGCCCATGGGCTGCAATGCACCACCGCCTATTCCAAGCTTTGCCCCATCGGAAACGGTTCCCACTTCAGCGCGAGAAGCAAAGCCGATGGGCCGTGTCCTCCAGTGAGAGCTTTTCCTTGGGAGTTTTGATTTCCTCCCATCTGGGAAAAGAAGGTACTTCGTGAGCTAATCTACTTCTGTTCGTTGGCGATCCTAATATTCTACTGCAAGAAAGAAGGTTCCTTGTTTATTTGTTTGGCTCTGCAGATGATGCTTTTGTTTGAGCTAGATAAGGTAACAGGGTAGAAGGTTGAATTCTAAATGTGTAGATGCTTATTTTCTTCGCTCCTGTTGCGCTGCTGGGACTTGAGGCACGCCACCCGTTTGATACAATGCTCATGCGGCGACTCATTATGACTGTCTTGAGTCTTTGAGCGCAAACTGTAGGGTATGACACTTCCTCTGTTGTCAAATGGAAGTGGCATCGTGTTGTGCGCTCCTAATTTTTTGACTCTGTCGAGAACTTGAAATATCCTCAAGTTTTGTGCCAACTTAGAATATGGCTCTATGATCTTCTGATATTTGCTGCTTGCGTGTGTAGAAAGAACTTGAGTTATTCATATGCTTCTCCTTTGATTTTACTACTGGTAAGGTTGAGTTGCTCAGTTTGTGATGTTTATTCATAGATTTGACCGGGTTATATATCCTGCCTTGTCAGGAGGTCAAGAAATATGCAAAATGATAGAAAAGCACGTGTTATCTTTGTTTAGAGAACAACAGATATATTGAAACCCTTTTGTATTGGCTTAAGTTTCACAGGTTAGTGATCACCTAAGATTGGCAGAGTTTCGAGGGTTAGTAAATACCTAATCAAAGAGGTCAGGTTTGAATTACCGTAGAACTTCATGGATAGAGTTCTCAATAGCTCTCTCCCTCTCTCTCATTTAGGCGTTTATACATTTACTCCAAAATTCTGGTTCCAGGATACCTAAAGTAGATGCAAAGAGCAACAAAGAAATTGCTGTTATCATCACACCTTGCAGGTTGTACGAAGAAGGGATTGGTTGAAGGCTCTCTCTCAGGTGAAACTAGGTTGTGTTTGGTAGATTTTAGTTTGCCCAAAGAAGGGATTTGCTATACAAACTTGAAGGACAAATGAATTAATGCACAGGGCAACACTGCTTGATAATGTCCATTGTTCATCTAACTAGGCTTGTGCTTTCTGATAGTGCTGGTATATGAGAATGCATGACAGTAAGACACTGGTTCATTTGCATGGACCCAAAAAAGGGTATTGCAAATCAGCAAGGAAATGAATGCATGACAAGAAGCCATCGAAATGCAAAGAATACGTGGAGATGTCTACAGTTCTTGGCTATCAGTTAATGTCCAGATTAAAGCTGCAGCAAAGTGTTGATGTTTGCTGCATGCCTGCTGCAATGTAGAGGTACACTCATTAGCATTCTTGGCACTTGATACCAGCAAATAGCATGAGCAACCTCTCATACGTTTCAGTGGATTCCACTTTTTACAATACATTACAGAAACGAATCAACTCTTCTTCTTTTTTAAAATCCTTCTCTTTTCGGGTGGAGGAGGGGGAAGAAACAACACCATTTGAAAAAAATGCTCGAGGGTTTTGCAGTTCATCAACACCCCTTCTGACATCGCTGCATCTTGGTCTCTGATGCTTTCTGTGTGTTGCTGGTACAGGTTTAGAGAACTTGATGCTCTCGGGAGGAGTCTTCTCCAGGCAACTCTCACTTACTTCTCATCCACAAGTAAGAAGATTAAGTACATTATTATCCAAGCAGTTCCTTTTGCTGTATTTTTATGAAACATCATGCTCTCTCTCACTGTTTCTTTCCAAGATGGATCCATCATTAGATCCAAAATAAACACCAGCGAGTATCATATCAACTGTGAGACCTTCACCACCGACCTCAAGAGCTAATTAGCCATCATGCAATCCATGCCTCCTCGCATGATCTCTCCATATGGCCACAACTATTTATCTAGTTAAGTTATGTTCACCTTTTACCTTTAATAAGTACCATGCTTGAGATGCTTTATTTGATGACTTCTCCTCAACCGCTGTCTTTTTTTCTTCTTCTTCCTCTTCTTCCTGGGCCACTTTGCTTGATGTTTAAGGCGCTCAATCGGTCAGACGAACAGCATCCACCAATACTTTGGTCTCTGTCCATAAATGCTTCCCATAAAATCTTTTTCTTCCTTCATTGAATTCAGCGGCACCTGCCTTGTCCTCTTAATTCTTCCCAATTAGATCGATCGCCTGCATGCATTCATTAAACTCAGCCAAGAACATTAACTCTTCCTCACCTCCTCCTTTCCTTTCCTTTTCTGTCATGGATTAATTAATCAGCTAATTAATACCCGCACCCTGTTGTAGAAATCAAGATGTTTACATGTGCAATAATGCCTTGAATAATTGAACTCCGCCCTTCCCTTTGTTTGTTTATTTATATCTACATAGGGAAGAGGGGGGCAAAAGGGAGACCTGGAAATGATGATGGAGTCAAACTGCAGCTGGAACGTTCCTTTTACGTGTAATTTTGACCATTCTTTTGTCGGCTCGGCGCGTGTCCGGGAGAGGAGCTCGTCGTCGACTTCCTTCTTCTTCTTTTTTTTTAACCACCCCCGCATCCCTTAGCCGCTCGTGAAGGGCCGCCCGCCGCCGGGGCCCGCGGCGGCGGACGTCGGCAATAGGTGGGTCTCCTTCGGGTTTGTCTCTCGTCGCGTCCGCGGTGGATTTCGTGCGTCCGGCACGCCTACCCGTCTCAACTACCCGTCCCTCCTATTGGCCGACGAGTGGGGCCCACAAGATTAGAAGGTAATTTCTGATTGGGCCCTGAATTTTTTACTTTATGTAAAATTTAGCCCTTTCTGTTCTGCCTTGTGAAATCATGATAAAAATCAATACCTCAGGGGCCGATTCTAAAGTATTCCAGAAAAAGTAAGTTTTACCCAGCCGTGGAGTCCAGCGGTGGTGGTGAGCGGCGGCCAATGAGGAGAGTGGTAGGAGATTGGGTTTTGGGAATGGTCGTGGGGACAGAAAAGGCAATAGTTTTCGCGTATAAATTCCAAGCACGGGGAACAAAGCGAGAGCATGTAGAGAGGAGGTTAATTAAACTTTTTAAAGTATATATATATATATATTAAAGTAAACAAGTATACAACCGAACAGTAGATGACGGACGACGACGGGAGGAGGAGAGCGGCTCTTGGAGGAAGGGCGAGCAGAGGGACGTCACCGCCGCCGGCTGCTGCTTCCACTGCTTGAGCGGCGACGTGGTGGGAGCGGCGGCGGCGAGGAATGCTCTCCTTTTCCCCCTCCTTCCTGCCGCCACAGAAGCCCTAATCGCGCATCTTCGCTTACTCGGCTCGTCTTAAATGGAAGGTCAGAGCTCGAGCTCATTCTCTTCAATTGCGTCGCTTTTCCGAGGGGAAGTGATGTGTTCTTGCTAGATCCACTGGCTTTTTTTGGTCCCTCGATGGTCCATTGTGTGTTCAGCGACGGGAATTTATCGATTCCGTCTGGGAATTGGGGTTTGAATTGAGTGTGGTCGCTACTGGTTGCTGGATTCAGAAGCTAGGGTTTTTTTTTTCGTGCATTAACTTTACCTTTTTTTGGGTTCAGTTCTACTGATAATTACCGCAAAATCTGGTAGTTTTGTGGCTTCCTTCCTGTTTTTGTGCCATTATTGTGGAATCTGAACTTGAGCTGTCCCCAGGTCTACCAAGCATCCTCACCTCGAGTGTGTACGAAGTATTGCAAACCTAACAAGAACCCTTGTGTCAAAAAATTGAGAGATAGTCCCGCTTAGCAAACAAGATCCAAGGTCTGCCCCCACAAACATCGAGAAGAAAACATGGCCTTTCTGGAAAATAATCAAAATCTACCACAGAGACTGAGGAAAAATTAGCTGCAGAAGACACTTAATGTATCTCATCTGTCAGAATATTATCTTTAAGTAATACTTGAACCTGATCCAAAATCTCGAGACTTGATTATCACTACAGCAGAGATAAATATAAAGAGGTGGCAGTGGACTGGGAAATGTACAATCGAGTAGATGAATTTTGTTTTTCGTGTTGGATAACAACTAGGAGAATGGGAGAAGCTATTAAATGAATGGATGTGGCATGTAGGCGGACCTGGCAACATGTGATGATCTTCTAGGGTTTTTGGCAAATATAATGGGCTTTTGTTATGCCAACAGTAAATCTTACGTTAGAATTTTCAATTGTTATTTGACATAATTTTAGTTTTTGACCTTTTACTTTCAAATTTTGGGACTTAGAAATACGTTACATAAACTTGTTTGAGAAACAACATTTTGTTTGCTGTTTTAAAAGAAAACTTAGATCTCCAAAATTTTGGTATGCTTCTAAGATTCTTAAGAAATGATTTGCTCTAATCTAACTGTAAAAAAGGAAATTAGGAAACTGAGCAACATCTCATGGAGGGACGTCTTATTTACTTCAAAAGTGAGTATATAACTTGTTTGATTACTAGGATGGGTGATTCTCCTACCAGTTGTTTAGAATGCTTACTAGTTTGAGGATAATGTTAACAAAGAACAATTTCCATGAACTTCATGAAACCTCAAAGAATAATAGTGTATAAATATGTTTGATAGTGTTTTATTGAATATTACAATTAAGCATTCAGTGCATAAATATTTTGTTCTTCTGGAACATGTATTTATAGTCGATGGGCTGGATATCCTGTCCTTCTCTCCTATGGATCTGAGCAAACATCTGGCTGTTTATCCTTTGGTTGTCATGGAATTGAAGTGTCATTTATCTTGGTTAGTTGGTTATATCTTGGAGTGGCTATCCTGCTATTTTGCAGAGAGTGTGATAATGAGGTGTATTGGGTTTACTACTTGTCCAACGCCCTAATGTTGATGTCCTGCTATATGCATATTTCATTCTCAAAGTTATTTCTAGATTGTGAATGGTATTTGATTGGATCCTTATACTGCAGTGTGAATAGTGAGTTGGTACCTAGATGGCATGGCCGTTATACTAGTAGATTGTATGATTTTGACATAGAATCTGAGAATCAGTTAAGAAATGAAGAATGAGAATATCACCAGAAGTATTTGGGTGCATATGAAGTGTATCATGGAACATTCTGCTGGCTAGGTGTAAAATAGATCATATTTTATTTGTGCACTCTAATATTTGAGTTCTTTTTTGATATGAAACTTTCATAGTGCTACTGATTGGTTTTAGTCTCTTTAAGTAGAATTATTGTACATGAGGTGGGTTTCTACTAATTCTTTAGATATATAGTTATTTTACTGGCTGCATCTCTTATATTATATTTATCGATAGCAATAGAGATGTAATCAATTCTATGTTTGTGAATTGGACTGTTGGAGGCCAAGTGCTTACTCAATCTACTTCTTTCCACTTCACGGGTACTATGATAAGAATTGAGTATAGAACCAAGTGTGATAGCTAAAATAATTCTATAAACAAGAACTTTAGATATATTGAATATTTTTATTTTGTAGCAAGAAAAATATTCAATTATAAGGAGTTCCAAGCATCAGCCCCTTAAACAAGTGTTGCTGGGATGAGCACATTAAGCAGGATCTATGATCTCGAGGGGATTGATATCCATATAAATTTCAAATTGCTCTTCCTTTTATTTTCTCATACTATTTCGAAAATCAGATATGTTGCATGCTAATAGCTCTGGTTGTGGTCATCAGGAAACTGTTGTACTATTTCTAGAATCATAATCCTTTTTTTTTGTATTCCCTGCAATATTCTCCTTGTTAGAGTGGTTATCAGCATAGTGGATCTTTCAAATTTTAGAGGTTTTTGTCATAAATAATGTAATTCTTGGATCTTTATAACCCTGCTGAGTGAGAGTAATACACAGGATGTTTGTACGATATCAGCAGATAGAGAGAGTTGAATTCTCCATTCATCTTTCAGTAGGCTTTTCTCTCTTTGATTTCTCAAGTATTCTTTGTGTAATATTGCTTATACTTTACTGTTCTTATTCTAGAATTTGTTTCTATGTACTATTAGGAGTATCAAAATTTCTTTTTTATTTTAAATACTATCCATTTTCTGACAGTTTATAGTTACCAGGTTGGTCCCCTGACCCAGACCGAAATTCAGTTGGGTCTGGTCCAAAAAGATCCAGTGTGTCGTCAAGAGTTCGTACACGAGGATCATCATCTTCCAGTTATAAAGATTTTCTTCGGAAGTTTGTGGATAGTGAAATTTTTACAACAAACCTTGAAGATTGGCTTTCAGGAATATCTGAGGAAGCAGAATTCAAGAAGCCTACTTTTCATGTTCCTTTTGAACTTACGGAACTCCAGAATTTTGATTATGCACTCGAAGGTGTTTCTTTTCAACAGCTAATACGGATGCCCAGTGCTCTCTATGCATCAACATCTGATGCTGTCGAAGCCACTGCCCATCTTGCCATTGAAGATTTTCTACATGCCAGTGTGAAGGGATTATGGGAAACATTTTGGGGTCATGATGAGCCTGTCCCTTTTTCAGTTGCCTGTATACATAGCACAAGTTCAAAATTTTATCCTGCTGAAAAAGCTATTGCTAGAGGAAAGCTTGAGGGTATTTGTGCAACTGCTATATTGCTTAAAAGCAGTAAGGACTTCCGTGGAAAATGGGATCAAATTATTGAATTAGCTTTGTTGAGGCCTGATGTTGGAACATCAATGCAGAATGATCAGCGGCCTTCAACATCTGTGCTTGGAGAAGCACTTTTCTTTGCTCTCCGTGTGTTGTTAGCCAGAAGCCTTAGCAAATCATCAACTGTGTTCCATAATTCAAACTGTGTATATGTGCTTCTTGTTGATTCACAATACGGTGGAGTTGTAAAAGTTGAGGGTGATGCTAGTAACTTAGATTTTGATGGTAATGATGTCTATGAATGCGCTGCAAAATGGATTCAGAAGCATGCCAAAGTCTCAGTTTCTACCATTGATCGGATCTGGAACAAACTTGGGAATGCCAACTGGGGGGATGTTGGAACACTGCAAGTTCTTCTTGCAACCTTCCATTGTATGGTTCAGTTTTGTGGTATGCCCAAATATCTACTTGAGGATTTGGCAACTGGACATAGTTCCCGTCTTCTGAATCGGAGAACTGAAAGGCATTTGGTAGATACTTCTGTAAATGGTACTGGTGTGTTCCGTTTTCAGCAACAAAGTCGTTCTCCTGAAATTGTGGAAGTCCAGGAGGAATCCATAAAGCTTAATTCTGGAGAAGCACTGAAACTAGAGAAAGGATCAGTTTTCTGGATGGAAGACTCGAACTCTCAGAAGGGTTTTGAAATCCTTGAAATAATAAGTGACAGTGACGTGCAAATATATATTGTCACTTCTTTAGATGAACCAGGAAAAAAACTTATGCTCTATGTTGGATCCATGCCTTCTCATTTGGAATCTGCTTGGGAGGATATGGATCTGTGGTACCAAGTACAAAGGCAAACTAAGGTATTGACTCTAATGAAACAGAAGGGCTTAGTAAGCCAGTATCTTCCTCAAATAGTTGCATCTGGACGAATGATTCACCCTGGTCAATGTAATAAAGCAGCTCCTGGTGGAACTTGTGGTCATCCTTGGTGTGGTACCCCAATTCTAGTAGCGTCTCCTGTAGGCGAGACTGTTACTAATTTGATAAGAAATGGTTTGTTTGGTCCTGAAGAAGCTCTCAGATGTTGTCATGACTGCCTGTCTGCACTTTCAATTGCATCCTCTGCCGGAATAAGGCATGGTGACATTCGTCCTGAGAATGTGATCCTTGTAAGCAATGATGGGAAACATCCAACTTTTGTCTTGATTGGATGGGGTCATGCTGTTCTTGAAGATAGGGATCGTCCATCAATGAATCTTTTCTTTTCTTCAACATATGCTCTTCAGGAAGGAAAACTTTGTGCTGCATCTGATGCAGAGAGTCTCATTTACTTGCTATACTACTCCTGCGGTGGAGAATTCCCAGGGCTGGATTCAGTTGAAGCGGCACTTCATTGGCGAGAAATGTCTTTATCAAAAAGGGTCATACAGCAGAAGCTTGGGGATATCTCAGCTGTTTTGAAAGCCTTTGCGGATTATGTTGATACATTATGTAGAACTCCGTATCCTATAGATTATGACATATGGTTGAGGAGGTTGCGAAGAAGCATCAATGAAGATCATGGAAAGCAAATAGATGCATCCAGCTAAATTCTTGTGACGAGCAATTGGATAGAGTACCTTCATCCTGCACAGTAGTGTCATTCCCCATGTACCTGGATTAGGAATTCTCATCAACCACTAGCCACTCTGGCCAGATGTCTGAGCTTCAATCTTCAATGTAAAACTGGTGCAGGAGTCAGAGAGGAGCAATTTGAAACCTGCTGTTAGCGCATCTTCTTCGGTGTTATTTATTACGACGTGTTCTTGATGAAATTCATAGGGTGCGATGTAGGACAAGCAGTATTTGGTGAAAGAAGGCTACATTATTCTTGTTTTGTGGTGGCAGACGTTCCATCCTTGAAATGCTCTGTTGTTTCAATCAGCAGCAGTTTAAGGTCCAAGTTATCAGGTCGTTCTGCTATGTGGTCGTTGGGAGTTTCTCAAGCTGTTCTTTTGTTTTCCCTCTTTTTCTTCCCTACTGCTGTTTACATTGGTTTTTTTCAGCTTCATTTGTTTTCATGATATCATCATATCTCATTGTGCTTGAGAAAAATGTACGGCTGTACTGATTTGTGGTTAGCCTCGGTTAATTCTTTGGAAGTTTCGTCATTTGGGCATCTCCAGTTTCAAGAACATCTTCATGTAAATGTTTGTCCAGTTTAATTTTAACCAGTAGCGGCAACACTTCCATTATTCATTTCCCGATGTGCTTGTTCCTGAAGCAAAAAAAAATATTCCCGTTAATAATTTGCTCATCTGATCCTTCAGGAAGACAAAGTTAGTAGTTCACCTTCTTGTTGACATGTATCATTTTTTTAATGGGTATTGTTGACATTATTATCTCGTTGTGTAGATAAATTTTCAACAAGTGCTACTGTGCAGCGTGTTATCTGTATAACTTGATGCACTTGACGTGTAAATTTTTCATCATGTAATTATATTATTTTTTTCCTAATGTAATTATACTAATTACTGTATTTCAATTTAAAAAATGTGATTGAATATCCATTAAATTTATAATTTTACCCTTGAAGATATCCCAATCTGGGTTGACGTGGATATTGTTAAAACCCCCTTTGAATTTTGACTTTAAAAAATTAATCAACCCCTTTGAATTTTAACTATATAATGAGATTCTATACGGAAGGATACCAACTTTTTTTATAAAAAAACTTTAGAATTGAAATATATAATAATAATAAAAATAAATTTTTTATTCATTAAAAAAATTGGAAAAATTATTTTTAAGTTGCTGTAAATATTGCAGAAGCAGTGTCAATATTGTAATTAACTTTCGTTTCTCGCTCTTCGATCGCATCGTAACCCCCGCACGCGCAGAAGCAAAACCCTTGACCTCCTCCTACCAAAAGGGGGGCGAAGCGCGGCCGCTTCTGCGCCTCGGTGGGTGAAGGGCGATCGGCCGGCGCGTCGGCAGGTGGTGCTTTCTCTCCCATCTCTCCTTCCTCGATCGGATGTTGATCTTTCCTGAAAAAATTGTCGCATGACTGGTGGTTGGGGGTGGGGGCGAGCCTCCATTGCGGAGGACGGGCGCAAGTACCTCAGTCGCGCCTTCCTTAAGGAGCTTGGAGTAGTGCGTCGACCTCGACCATGGCAAGTACCTCAGTCGGGCGCTCTGCCGGGCGCTGCTCCTCGCACGACAGCCGGCGGAGCCTAGTTATGCCGCCTCTGCCCAGTTCATCCATTACCACTTCACACTCTTCTCTCTCTCCTCTTTCTCCATTATTCTTGGGCCTCACCTACATAATAACAGGATGCTTCCTTCCTGGCTCTCTTACGTTTTACAGTGTCTCATTATAAGCAAGAGATTTGTGAAGTTGGGTGCTTCGGGACAAGTAATGGGATCTTTATCAAAACGCTATTTTTGGCTACCTGTAATTTTGTTCTTCTATCTTCTTCCACCCCTCTTGGCTAACTGGATCGAGTATAACTCTGGCATTATCAGTATGTGATTTTTGTCCTTATTGCTGCCGATAATACATATTCCGCTAACAATGAATTGAAAGTTATGTTCAGTTTTTATTTTTTTACAAGCTACCATAATGAGCTATTCTAGATTATCAGTATGTGTTTTGTTGCGCACCTACTCCTAATTGTTGTTGATAATGCATTCATCTAACAATGAATTTGAGCTTATGTTTAGTCATTTATGTTATATCACGGTGTTATGCAATAAGGCTATCTGTAAAGTGTGTGTGTAATTTTAATCAGGTAGTAGCATACTATTTGAGTGTACTGAACTCTACCAATCCTAGGTAGGGTAATCTGATGACCTCTTCCTTTGATGTTCACTAACTTAAAAATCTCTCGTGCATGATAGCTTGGATACAAGGCCTGAGACAATGCAACCTGCAAAGGTGTACCGTGTTCTTCTCAAAGCTGTTAAGAAGCATATTGGTGATGATGGAAGCAAAAGGCATTTCAGAGATTTCATTACTAAGGAGTTCCGGAAAAATGTTTCAAATTCTGATCAAGCTGATGTCCGGAAGAAAATCAAGATAGCTCAAGATTACACTTTCCTGTTAAACAGTGTCCATCATCATAAGGTCAGTTATTTGTTTTTTCCAATAATTCTTCTGTATGCCTAATCTCCTAGATGCATATGTTGTATTATTTTTTGAATTCCATATTGTAGACTTTGGGAAGGTAGATATCAGGTAATGCCAGCATGTAAATGTTTCTTGCTTATCAGCTTTTAGTTGTTTTCTATTCCCCATTCATGTTGCATCTTCTTTCTTCTAGTTCTGTAGTTTGTGTTCCACATTTTTTTCAGAACCTAAATCTGTTTTGCTGATGAATGGTGGTTGTTCAGGAGTTGCTCTTTTCATACAACATAGCTGTTGATCGATCAGATGAAATGAAGAAGGTGTTGAATAAATCTGCTGCCAGCGTGGGCCTCCGGTTACCTGATGTATATCAGCCTTGAGTGTTTGTCAGATGTAAGCTTGCTAATTTAAGATAATATTTTCTGTCTTTGTTAGTTTGTCAGTCTCAGGTTTTATTTTATTTCCAAGTCATTGAAGCAATTTAGATGAGCATTAATAGTTTCTTGCACATTTTTCTTTTCTATGTGCACATTTTTGTACCCAAATTGTAGCATCAGGCTCTGCATCCAAATAAAATTTGTTGAGGATAAACCTCTAAATGGTGCGAGCCCTTTCCAAACTATCACTTATATTTGAATTGACAACCTTGGTATGATTTTGCCCATATGTGGTGTCTGGGGATTTGTATTTTTATTGGACCAAGTCTTCTCTTTTGCTGTTATTGCGCTGACATAAACTTAAACTGACGAAAATTTAATGTGAAAAACTGTCTTACAGTGTTGGCACCAATCACGTCTTTGAAGCCAATATTTTCCAAATGTGCAAATATACGTGTTGAAATCTGTCTGGTTTTCTTAGACTGTTTGTTCACACATTACATGCCCCTATTTCCCCTCCTTTTTTTTGAAAAAAATTGCATTTCCCTGTTTTGCTGTTGGAAGTGCTGCATAAATGCATATCACTTGATGGCACTCTACGGTACTTACAATTCAAAGGAAGAATGCCTTAATGATTGGTGAAGTAAAACTCAAGATGAATACGATTGAATGCCCCTTTCTTGAAGTAAATGCACATCGCACACACAGCCTTCTGCATAGTTGATACAGTATATTCTGATACATTACTATTTGATCGTATGTGATGAGGCATGTGCATACGTCTGTTGTATAATTATAGCTGTAGATATTAGCTCTGATCCAGTGTATCACCAATTATCATACATGTAAATCAATACTAGATACAGAGCAAAGGTAGTAAGACTAGAAGAGAAAAAAAAACCTCCAACTGTAATGTATAAAAAAAACTGCACAAATGCACCTTGTCCTTGCAGTGACACACAATACATTATCAGCGAACAAGAATATAATGAGACGATTACGAAAAGATTCCAATTTGCATTACAATCACCTCAACATTCACAACGCGATAACCTTCCTGTTAACGTGACCCGCTTCAAAATGTTTCTCGCCATCATGGTCATGGAAAAGTAGCGTGAGTATTCCAACCAAGGCGAGCACTGAGCCAACGAGAAGCTTGTCGTATCGTTCAACCCAGTGGAACTTGAGCTGGCTCGCACCATAAAATGAGAGTGCGACTAGAGATGTCATCACAGTGATAGTACTGCAAGTCCATAAGAAAGAAGGAAAATTGTATTAGAACAAGAAAAACAATGAGTGAAACATAATGTGCACAATTTATATAACAACTACAACTCTGAAACTAGACGAGCATTCTTTTATACCCCTCGCCACACCTTGTGACCCCCCCCCCCCCCCCCCCCAAATTTGGGCGTGACACCTTTCCTTGCAAGCCATTGGAAATGTTACTGTTGTTAAGTTTTTGCAAGTACTTTCTTCAAAGTTCCTTTTAAGGTTATACGACACAAGTCAGGGTAAGGATACTGACTCTTCCATAAGTGTGTTTTGGTGGAACAAGGATAAAAGACATGCTATTATCCTTGTTATGTTAATGAAGCTGCTGAACGTGACCATAAAGTATTGTTCTTCCATGGATCTGGAAGTATTATATCTGAATTTGAACTCAGATGGAATGTGGTCAAACTTCATGCCAAGCAGTATAGTAATTCATTAGATTCGGAACAGTGCAAACTTTACTAGGATGAAAGCCATCATATAAACGTGATATGCTTCATTAATACTTGGCAAAAAAAAAAGTATTGCATCCTGGTCTTAAACATAGATTTTTTAACGTGATTGAAAATGATTTAGATTTCTAGACAGTTACAAGTTGAATTGTAAAAGGATAAAGTACAATGGCTTACCTAAAGAGAAGCACAATGATAGCTAGAACCATCATAGATGATGAGTTGCCAACAGCAAGGAAAACGGGAAGAGTTGTTGCACAAGGAGACAATGCAGGTACTAGAATAAGCCCAGCCACAGCCATCTTCTCCATTGAATGGTTGTGAGAGTGACTGTGGCTTCCTTTACCATACAAATACATGAGAATATAACATCCTCCAAGAACTATGAGCAGCAATGAAGCGAGCTTGTGCACGGTTTCTTCACCAGCAATTGTGTTGGCCATTGTGATGGCAGCAATCCCAAGCAGGGAAGTAGAAATCACATGCAGTATGGCTCCAAATACAGCTGATCAGAAAAGAAATGGCAGAATAATTCTCCTTTTACGCAAAAAAAGGCATTTACTTAAGAAAATGTTTGGCACCCAAAAATAAAACAAAGAGCAATCACCAGAATTGCTAGCAGTCCACAGAATACTGTTATATTTACACACATAAAATATCGTCCAATTGTAATTACTCTAGAATGCAAAAAATCATTGCCCCAGGACATCCAAAAATTAAAATGCCCATTTCCCTTAGCTGAAAATTATTCCCAAATGTTAGCAAATGAAACGTTGACAAATAACTAGGTCATCTTACAAGTGGAATATTATATCATTGGCTCTTAGACTTAAACATCATAGAAAGTTCATTGATAGGAAAAGATCTATGTGACAATCCGAATAATTGCTGATAGATTTGAATTTTCTAGTTCGCATCAATTGATTCTTGGTGTTCATCAATTATCTTCTATTTATATAAACATCAAGGATGGCTAGAAAAAAAAATGTAGCTTTAGTGGGGAAAAACTTCCAAACACTGATTCTCATTTTATTTTTATTTTACGTTCTTCACTTCTTCTATCAGATGCGACTATAACATTATATTTTAGTAAACTTATATTTCTTCTTATAGAGTCTACTAGCATTAAATAGCGACTCCTTACCAAATAAGTAAAGTTTATGCACGTTCTACACATAAGCTCTAAAGTGCCAAGTGAAACTATGATAGAAAACCACCTACATAAACCTCAACCTCGTTCATTTTAATATATAAAATCCTCAAAATGCACCGGATACAAAAATCTACAACTTGACTCTGGGCGCGAGCCATAAATCTCAAATTTTCAACCATTCCTACTATCTCAAGTTGAGGTTGAGGATAACTCGAAATTATATCATAAGCTGAGGAATCATTGACTCGTGGTCATAATGTTACCACTTCTTCAACAGGAAAAATTACCCATTGCATTAAACCACCATAATATGACCAGTTTACTGCGAGATCTACGGCATTTTCCACATACCAAATTCAACCAAGATGAGCTAACGAAATCTAACAAAATCTAGAAGAAAAAAAAAAAGAACTCGTAGGACTAAGGAAAGTGAACTAGAATAAAGAATATAGAAGACATCTTTTCAGCGTCCACTGCGACTTACTGACGAGGAGAGTGCGGGCGAGCGTCCACTTCTGGACGCGGCCGACGACGGAGAAGGGGAGCCAGTGGGTGGGGATGAAGGAATGAAGCAGCGACACGGTGGCGATCCCTCCGATAGTGGAGAGATCCTGCGCGCTGAAGTCGTCCATTTCCAACCCTAAACCTCTCATAATCTTACAGATCCCCCGGAGGGAGCTCCACCATTTCACGGCACCCACCCAAAGATCTCTTCTTCGGGTTTCTCCTCGCCTCGATCTGAGCCCAGCGATCGCAGATTTGAAAGGGGATCGCCGGGGGATCAGGAAGCAGCGGATGCGACGAGCGAGAGCGACTCTGAATCCTCTTCAACTCATCGAGAGTATAAATTAAAAAGCAGGCAAAATCGTGTATATATATAAATATATATACTCCAAAAATGTTAATTTTTTATATATTCATTCCCTATATGCGTATCCGGTATCCCCCCTTTAAATTTTAATTATATATGCAGTATATGTATATGAATCTTTAAAATTGCTTATGTTATTAGGCTGTAATTTTGGATTACATTTTAATTAGTTTATCCAAGAGGAGGATTTATTTGATTTTATTTTATTTATTATATATATATAGCTGTACTTTAATTTTTTAAGAGATATTTAATTAATTTGTCATTTTCTCGAAATTTTATTAGCAAAATGAAAACATGAAGGTAGAAACGAAGAATTGGGAACCCTGATCAAGCCGCCACGTGCCCTCATATCACATCACAACCGTTTATTTCGTAACGGTTCCGCCCCCGATATATACTTGCTCCGTTACATTCAATGAAAACTTATAACAAAAGCGGTCGCTCCCGCGTCCTCTCCTCTGCTTCCCGCCGCTAGGAAGGGGGCAAAAAAATATGCTTCCTTTTGCTAAATTAGGGTTCCTGACGAGCTGATGAGATCTCTTCTCCGTCATCCTTTCACGAGATTCCTCGAGTGTCGTTTGCCCTCCATCCTTCGTTTCAGTTTTTTTCTGCGGCGCCTTAGGGTTGCTTTAAACCTCTGTGGACGCCATCCGACTTGGGTGGAGTTTCTCCGTGCGACCTCGGCAGAATGGCGCTTGTCTGGATGCACCACGCCCTTATACAAGCCTTGCTCTCCCGTGGTCCCATGACGGAAGAGGACTTCTATGCAGTCTTCCAGGGCGTCTGTGGGAAAGATCCAGGTCTTTTTCTTACTGAAAATTAAGTTTTTCTCTTTTAATTCAGTATACATATCCAGGTCCGAACCTAATTTCGACTCTTGCTACTTTTGTACATACATATAGACTTTTTATTATTCAATGAAGGTGCTATGGATTTTTTTTCTGAAAATTCTCCATGGCATTAGCAACGGTTGATTCACTACTTTGTGTTGATTGCTTGGCTATATATGAATTGATTTTTTGCCTATGCAGTAGTGATTTATTAGTTGTGGAATGATATTCAGCTAGACATCGTCAAGTATTCAATGATGCTCTTTTTGAGATCAATAAGGCGCTCGCCTATGTGAAATTTGAGCTGCGAGCATGTCAAAATCAATATGATGGCAAGGTATATTATGGTGTGGTTAACAATGTTGTGGATGAACAGTCAAAGCTTGGAACCAAGTATTCTGTTCCGCAGATTGCATTCTACAGGGGAGTGGTATGTCTTGTTTCAGCTCATTCACTTTGGAGTTATCTGATATTTTTTGCTAGGTATTTTTTTCATCTCCACTAGTTTTCTGATGAAGCTTTTATGCTAGAATCAGATTGTCCACACCAGAGCGTTTTCGTATCGAAAACATTTACCTCAGTTCACTTCTGAACCTTTGTAAGCAGACCTTTTCTAGTGAAATTAGCAGTTTGCTTCCTCTAAAACTTGATCTATATGGATGATCTAGGTATCTCTGTGATTCCCAAGATATAGCTTAGTTATTCAGTGGTTTTCTTCTTGTAATGCTGAATATACATTCAGAATTCATTTGTAGAAAATAATTTACTCTTCTCTTGAAGCATCTGGAGTCATTTACCTCAATTTGTAGGCAGCTAAAGTTCCTACGATTTTATTTTATGTCCTTCTAAAGTATGATCTGATGAGTTTCTGGAAATAGTATATCACTGTATCTTTTCTCTCAGACGTTGTGCAAATCTTTGAGAGTTCATATCTTTGTTAAACATATATTGAATATTGAAGTATGAAGCACTACAATATTAGAAATCCTTATCGTTGCAGATAGAAGCAATTGTTCAAGATCCAGCAACAGAAGGTTGGATAAACAGCATCACTGCTCTTCATGTTAATCTGGAAAGTCAGGTTTGGCTCATCTTTAATTCTATACAGCTAAAGTAAAAGAGCTTGCTTCTTCCTAATTCTCTTTTGTTGTGTATTGACTATTTAAGTTAACGTGTCTTGTTATTTCTTCACTGATTATGTTTTAAGTGGGATAAAAGTGTTTGTGATTGCCTCAGCTACTTAAATGAAGTTTAAATTAATTTGTAGTACATATGCTGCAAAGACTAATACATCATATGAGATTGTGGAAGTACATGACATTAGGCATGAGAAATTGATGTGGATGCATATCCAACTGAACAATCAGGCAAAAGGACAAAACAGAGAAAGAAAAATGATTTAATAAACAACAATAGGACACTGGAGGATCACTGAATCATCATGGTTTACGTTTATTTACTACAACATGCTTCATTGAATAGTGTAATTGAAGAGTCTTATAAGAGGGACATGGGTTGCAGATAAAAGTTACTCAAATGGTTGTAAAACAATTAATTAGTGCGCTGATCCCAAGTATTATTTTTGCTTGATTGAATAATTTAATGTACCTGCTTTCTTACCACCTATAAGTATGAAGTCCAATGGTGTAGCCAAGTTTAGGTTTATTTCTTATCCAATCCAAACATATTTTACTTCTCTTGTCTGCCTTACATGAATCATTAGTTCCACTCATTTCAAGAAAAATGACCATTTGCAATTTCATTATAAGCGTTTAAGTTGGCCAAGTTAAGGGTTTGAGTTGCTGGAGCTGTATGAAAGCCCTTAAATTGCTGTGCATTTTGCATAAGGGTCATTAAAAGTTGTTCTTGAAGGTGAAAATTTGAATTTACTATCGGAACCATGTCTTATTTTGCCAGAATTTCAGAGCTCTACCTCCTCTGGTTGTGTTATGGTGCTTGTTTATATCTCCTTTTTAAAAAAAACTATGATGCTTTTCTATATAACTACCTCTTCTTACTCTATATGATTATACGAACTTTGCAAGGATACAACACTTGTACGGTTAGTTAGGTGAATAACCACCTGTTTAAACCAACATAATATTTTTGTTTCAGCTGAGTACACAGGATAGTCAAACTAGAGTTCCAGCTGCATTCAAGAGTTTTACAATGTCTCAGAAGCAGAAAACTCTTAGTGATCTGATAAAGGACCGGTGGTTGTGCTATGCTTCCGATGGCAAAATAGGTCTTGGTATACGATCATTCTTTGATCTTCGGAGTTGGTTTCGCAGTAATGATATCCCAGCATGTGAAGTCTGCAATGAAGCTGGTGTGAAGGCATGTTTCTACTTAATACTTGTTAGTATGTGCCAAGTACTCTTGGATATAGTGGTCTTTTAATTTTTATTATTTTGCTTTACAATTTGTTGGATTCACTATCTACATATACAAGTACAGTGTGCATGATGAGATCCTAAGAGTACTATACCCTTTTAGCACATTATGAATTGGCTGATAGTTTGTACCCAACATAAAGTGAAATAGAATTCTTTTGACATGGAGCAATGGGAGAGAAATGGAACATGGATAGAAGAACTCAAGTACCAAAAGGCTAGGATTTCATATTCCTGGATTCAAATATGCTTGCAATGACCAAGTAGGCCAACTTAGGATCAGTTTATGATAGAGTTTCCTTGTTACATACTTTTTTATTATTTCATTCACTGACTACTTAGTTTTTCTCTTCAGGCCTCTCTCTGTTCCAGCGAGGGATGCAATGTTCGAATTCATTATTACTGTTTGAAGAAGAAATTTCCCCAGCGGAAGGTTTGAACTTCTCCCACCCAATGTCAACAAGAGATTTTACCTTGCTTAAATCATCCCCCTTTTATGTTCATCTCTTTTTCCTACCTGTTCACATAAATCATCAGGGCTCAAGAGCTTGTCCCGGTTGTAATAATCCATGGCCCCAATCGGAGTTTGAGGAGGTAGATGATGCAGATGTCCCTGAGCAGACCCAGGAGCCTTCAGCTGGCCCCGCCCTAAGAAAGAGGCACAGAAACATCAAAGCTGAAGCAGTTGAACCAATTAAATCCGAGGATGACACACAACACGAAGCACCTCGAGGTCCCGCAACCAGGAAGAGGCTTAGGAGCTGCGAAATTGGGTTGTCGGGAACCCGAGGCGAAACCTCTCAGTCTGCCGAACCCTCTCAAGTTAGAACACGCAGATCCAACCGTGCCTGACATACTCGTGGTTCACATTAGCAATCACGGCAGCAATGCTCTCCCCACCAGCTTGTATTTATGTATCGCCTTCTGTTGCAATTTTGGCTACTCCAAGTTGAAGGAAGCTGGCACAACTGTATTTAATCATCTCAATCTTTATACAGCATCTTAAGCTGGTACCCTTGTGGACAGATTTTGACATTCTACTCAACCCAAGGCTTATGAGGATCTTCAGTAGGTGCCCAATCTTAAATGATCAGTAATTGTTCTTTGTGATATTAGTTGTGTTTCTGGTAGAGCTGTGGAAGATTTTATCTACAGCTTGAGAGGCTTCAGACGCATGCACCGAACCAACTTGGACCATTTGTCATTTAATTGAAGTAAAGCCAATTTAACATGCAATTTAATGCTTTTGGCATCCTAGGCATTGAATCTCCTATGACCTAATCCTGATGAGAATCTGTGGATGTACACCTTTTGTTTCTCGTTTTTATTTATTTTGATTCTCTCTGCCGCTGATTATTTTTTTGTTGGTGAGCTTGATTCAAATAGTATGTCAATTGAGACGTTAAGAGATTGCCATTTGAAATATAAACAGCTAGGTAGGCCCTTTTGTTGAACGGGTCTGGTTAGCGTTATTAAAATACAACAACATCTACAGTTTCTTCTTGGGCCTTGAAAAAAAAAAGTTTCCCATGCTTGTAGAACTTTAATAAATGCACATGATGCGCTGGACATGATTTGAGCCGTTCCCTGCGGACTCCTTGATTCATTATTTTAAGGATGTATAAAATATGTACAAACAACTATGTAGGGACAGCCAGCAAGAGCTAGCCATGCAAGGAGGATTTCTTATCTCAATCAAGTCAAATGGAATGATCTGATTCATGTTTTGATTTGGTAAAATGAATTTTGCAAATCACAAAAAATCAAATGAAGACAGCAGAAAAGGAATAAAAAATAAAAAATACAGCGGTCAAACTTTGGCAAACTACAATCAATCCGGATAAAATGGCATAAAAAGAGAGAACAAAGGAATATGTTCTAAATACCTAAACATGAATAATAAGGCTGAATGAACAAACATTCTAACTTCTTCTGAATTGACAAAGGAAAAAGAGGAACACCAAATTTATTTGAAATTAAGTTGAAAAGATTCTTCCATAAAATATTTGCCATAACAGGCTATTTTTTGGCCAAAAAGTTGACATGAATAGCGGTGACCTAAGCGCTTTCATCAATAACACATAAAAATAAATCAATAAAGCTCTGCTTCACCGCATGGTCATTTTTCCAAAGCATAACCAATCAATGCTGTGCCTTCAGTGGATATTGGACAACTACTTGCTTGACCACAAACAATAAATGTTACACCTAACATTTCCCCCACCACAACCCAAAAGCATACGGAAGTTGATGGATAAAGCTAGAGCTAAACACATAACTAGTGTCACCATAGCAGATTCGCATTAGAATAGTGAACTAAACAAAAAGATATTTCTCTCATGTGACTTCTACATGGATAGCTGTTATTGCTTTACAGATAGCAAGCAACAGAGCACAACGCCATTGCACGCTTGAACCATGGCGAGATCACAATGTGCACCCTCCGGGAGAAAGTGCAAGAGGTTTCATCTACCTCATCAGTGTAAAAGCCAAGCAAGGTCAGTCGTCTAGAAACCATTCATTTCCAAAAGGTACGTTCTTCGCTTCAGCAGTGTCTTCACCGCAGTCTTGAATGGGCCGTCAAATGCTCCAGAAATGAAGGCGTCGGTCTCGTTCCTAGTAGTACTGCTAGCACTGCTTCCATCAGAAGATGGCTTAATGGTGACCAAAGTGGCTCCTTGCAATGCCATTCCACCAGGGAGTTCCAAATAGGGGGCATATTTCAACTTCATGTTTGAAGCTGGAACTTGTGTCCGGTTTGAAGATGCTGAGGGTGCCAATGGCTTCTCTCTGAACTCCTTCAGCTGTTCTTCACCCATGCTTAGGGTTCCCTGCCCATCGGCATCAGTTAAGACCAAGCTCTTCAAAGTTGGATGGTCCTTGATGATAGGGCGGAGAAGAAAATGCCTTGTGGAAGCGGCAATCAGGGAGCTGATTGTCCAGACAACCCGAAGCTTCAGGCCACCATTTGTGTAGAAAGATTCAGGAATGCTTCCACTGTCTTCAACGGACGACTCAAGCTCAGCAGAGACTGGCTTTCGGTCCACCCTCGTACCTCCCAATATAACACATTTCTGGAGAGTACTACCAAACTCAGCTCTCCACTTCAAAAGAACCCCTTCTTCAGTTCCAACATCTCCAGCAGGGAGTTCAATTCTGAGGTTGCGGACATGCGTGAAGTCCTTGAGAACTTGTGCAGGGGAGTGATGGGAGAGCTGCGGGAAGACAGGTTTGTTACCACCAGAGGTGCTGCGGAGGTTGTGGAAGGGCTTAAGGAGATTGAAGAGCATAAGCTTCAGGAAGTTGGAGAGAAGGTGCCGATGCCTGGGAGAGGATGGGCATAAGGGATCATCAGAATCACCATCCACAGTGACAACACGGTCGATCTTGATATAGACATCATGGACCAAGAAAACAAGGGAATTGAACCGCTTCGAAACAGCTGAGCAGCGACCAAGCGATCGAACATCTGCAAGCTTATTGAAGATGATGAGGACAATTGAATCAGGCAGGAGGTCAAAATGATCAAGGTCCGAGAATGGGTCCGCATAGACTCTTGCTTTTGGTTGCATTTTGGATTTTTTTTTTTTCTTCTCAATGGAAATATCCTTCACTGAGACTGGCTTGATACAAGCATATATGTCAGTTTCGGCCAAATCCTCTCTCAAATATGGATGAGATGTTTGAAGCAAAAATTACTTGAAATTTCCAGTTGCCAATGATATAGTCTCCATTATTGTAAACTAGACCAGAAGATCCAACAAAATTTTCCGTGACAGTGACTAGGAACTCCCCAAATCTTTTTTTTAACTACCGCTGAGGGTGAGAAAGAGTACGCTCAGGTAAAGCAATGGTCTGAAGGACATGAGAAAGAACAAAACACTAATTAGGACAATTATTCCACAAGTCAAGCTCTATCTAAAGAAAAAAAAAAAGGTGCTTGATCAGAAGCTTCAAACCGAAAAGAAAAAAAAAAGGGTACAACTCAAAACGTTAGTTGGAACGGTGAATCGAGCGGAACCCATATTTAGGAGAAAACTGAAGCACAACCCCAACGAAACATCGAAAAGAATACCACAAGTCATCAGGTTCGGCAAAACCACCAAAATCCGTGAAAGAAATAAAAAAACGCATTTTTTTAGCCTGATCTGCAAGCGGATCACAAATAAAAGAAAATTTCCCAAGCAGATATAGAGCAGTACCTACAGATCCACCACCAGCTGCAACGCGCGCAACCGCAAATCCCTTGCCGGAAGCATCGTTCCAGCAGAACGACAAGCCCATCTTCGGCGAGAAACCCCACCAACGCCTCCAAAGCTGGAGCTTTCCCCGCGCTCCCGGCAGAACCAGGAACCTCCACGCCTCAAATCCAGAAGAAGCACCGCATCCGACTCCGCAAAGGCCCCAAAGGGGGAGGTCGATCCAGAGCGCGGGCCGATCGGGCTTCGCACGGAAGGGGATTCCTCTAGGGAAATCGCGGAGTCCGAGTCGAAGGCACGGGATTCCGCGGAGGAATTAGGGTTCTCGGAAGTGCTTGCGCTTGCGCTGGGGGGAGGGGGGGGGAGCAGCTTCTTCTCCTCCTTCCACTCGCTCCTTTTGTTTTGACATTACTCTCTCGCCTACCCGAGCAGAGAAAAAGGCGGATTTAACGGCGCCGTCGGGGCACGTGACCGGAGTGCTTCGTTGTCGGAAAAGTTTGCGACGGATGACGAACTTAACGCCGTCAGAAACCTACGCTTTTGCCGCTATTTTAGAGCCACCATCCTTTCTTCCAAACCGCACCCTCAATTTTAATTTATTTTCAAAAAAATACACCCACACTTAACGATGCTTTAAATATAGATAATTGCAAAAGCCCCCCTAATAGATTTAGTAATTAAATTAACCTTCCCTCATAATTATCCTTTTTAACTAATTTTAAGACTAAAATCAATTTTTTTATTTTTTTTTTAAAAAAAACTTTTTATAATAAAAATATAAAGATATCATTTTTTTAATCTAATGAGTCAGTATGAATTTTTTTACATGTAATTATAAAGATAAGTATTTTTTAAGATATTAAGATAACTTTTATAACATCAGCTCAGTGAAATTAATTATGCCACGTCATGCTGACGTGGACGTGAGTGGAGTCCGGGTCTAGGTAATCACACGTATACAGGGCAGTGGATTTCTGTCCCTACAATTTTTTTAATCCAAAAAAAGCAATAAAATAGGTGCACCAACCGGCCTTAGTAGGGATCTTAATGTGCCAAAAATCTATTTTTTATTGTTATTATTGTCCAAAAAGTGACAATTAAATCGGTAGTTAGAATTAAGTCAAACATTTAACAAAAATTTGTCTAAAAATAGTCTTAAAAAATAATTACTGTCTAAATGTGAATAATAAAAAAAATGGATTGATACGTAGGGAGGGGGAGGAATCCTAAGTGAGTTTTTATCGTATCATAAAATTTGGATTGATATTTAGATGGAACTTGGTCCGTTCTTATCCCTACAAGCCTTATCTCTCTGTGTATAGATATCAGCCATCCCTGGGGGATAAGAGCCTTGGAATATGAGCTTTGTCAACTTCAAGATGTGTTGGTTCACCAACTGCATTCTTATTCACTAAATCACCAGTAAAGTCATCCACATTCTGATGATTCTCTCGAGTCTGAGCAGGCTTCCTTTTTTTTTCATAAGAAGAAGCAGAAGAAAGCAAGGTGCAAAATTGAATATGTTTACTCAATTTTCAACTCTTGGAGACACCAGAATATAATATTTATAATTTCTTCTCCACACTGCAGAAAGAGGAAGCTGATTGCACATTTAACTCCTGCCTTCCATCCGTTTGAGAACTATCAGCTTTTCCAGCCAGACTTCAAGATGTCAGCAGAATGTAATAAAGGATGGGGTACATAATAAACAGCAGTCTCATCAATCCATTCACCCGATTAAGACAATTAATGCTCCCTTTTTATTTATGCAGCATAATAAATAAACTGAATGAGTGAACTTGCAAAAGGTTATGAATACGACTGGTTTTGTAGAATCCATCAGCAGACACCAGACAGCAGGCTGGAAATAGATTTAAAAATATAAAAAATAAACATTAAAACAAGCACATCCATGAACAGCCTGTTGCAGATATTTGCACTTGTCAAACTCATTTACAAAAAAAATACAGCCACACGATAATCTCATGATCCACTGATTTAGAAAATTACATGACAAGACTCACTTTGAAATTCATCAGCAAAATCACAAGAACTGCTATTCTGACAACAAACTACAAAGGAAACTGAAAAAAGGAAATATACAAGGACCTCACGAACTCAATCCGTAAATAAATCAATTGCTTTGAAGAAAATCTCAAAGGTGAAGAAGACCTCCAAAAAAACATTCATCACCATGTCTGAGTTTCTACCTGAAAATTTCAAACAGCCACCTTGATTAAATAGGAACCTTAAATCTTATTGTTTGCTTTTGGAGATATTATAATCATATGAGTTTGAGGTGGAGTTCAAATTCGTGGATCTATGGCTCTCTGTTTCAGCCCCTGATTTTACACCAAATGCGTCTTCTACGCTTGAGTTAGTTTCGATTGCAGAAGGTTCTTCCAGTGACGAACTTATCTTGCTGTGAGTTCGCACTTCGAGAAACTCGGTTTCCATCATTTCTGGGACTTTCTTGCCGGTGATATCTGAGAACTGGCTAAAAGCCTTGTCTATATCTTCGATAGATTTTGCTTCAACAACATGCAGATCAGATTGTATCTGCTCTGCATCCAGATGGACACAGGCAGGTGAGTTTTGAGATCCAACTTCATCTTGCAAAGGCTTGTCAAAACTTGTTTGACTAATCTGTTCAAAAGCTGAGCTGATATCTTCAACAGATCTTGCTTCAATAACTAAAATATCTGAATCTGCTGTGGTCTGATTCTTATTTATTCGAGCAATATCTAATTCACTGGACTCGAGCATAAGCTCTGCTGTTTCTGAGTTTTGAGATCCAACTTCATCATACAGAGGATTGTCAAGACTTGTTTCACTAAATTGTTTAAGGGCTGCGTGGATATCTTCAACAGACCTTGCTTCGACAACTAAAAGATCTGACTCTGCTGTAAACTGATTCTCATTTGTTCTAGCAATATCTATTTCGCTGCTCGCAAGCACAAGCTCTCCTGATGTTGATTTTTGAGATCCAACATCATAATGCAGAGGTTTGTCAAGACTTGTTTGGAAGGCTGCATGGATATCTTCAACAGATCTTGCTTCAACAACTAAAAGCTCTGAATCTGAAATAGTTTGATTCACATTTTCTTGAGTGGTATCTATTTCACTAGACTCAAGAACAATCTCTGCTGTTGTTGATTTCTGAGATTCAACTTCATCATACAAAGGCTTGTCAAGATTTGTTTGACTGATTTGTTTTAAGACTGAGTGGATATCTTCCAAAGATCTTGCTTCAACAACTAGAAGCTCTGAATCTGCCATGGTCTGGCTCGTATTTACTTGAGCAGAATTTATTGCACTTGACTCGAGAACAAGCTCTGTTGCTGTTGAGTCCTGACATCCGTCTCCATCATACAAAGGCTGGTCATAACTTCCCCGACTAATTTGTCTAAAAGCTGAGTCGATATCTTCGATAGATTTTGCTTCAACAACTAGAAGCTGTGAATCCACCATAGCCTGATTCATCTTTACTTTAGCAGGATCTACTTTGCTGGACTCAAGAACAAGTTCTGCTGTTGTTGGACCGTTAAAGTCTGACTCCGACACAGTAGATGCTATAGTCTCTTCAAGGAGCTGATTAGATCCTGAACCAACTTCTTGAACCATGTTTGCCTCAAGAACATGAATTTTTGGATTGTAAACAGTCTGCTCAAAGTTACCCACAGAATCAAACGAGGACCAAATTTCTGATTCTAGAACTCCAGGTTGGCTGAGTTCTGAACGTGCTTCCAGAGACTCACTAAAACTGCCTCCGGAGTGTTGGTTGACCAACATATCAGCATTCAGAGTGGATCTGTCTTCAGAATATTTGTAGTCATGGTCAAAAGAACTTCTGGAACTTGACGCAATATTTTCAGATTGGCCACGCGTCAAGTTCAACTCTTGATGATTAGACGATAGTTCTTCCATGTGAAAATCCATATCAACATCCATCTCGGCTGGAGAACTCTCATCAATGAAATCGGTTTCTAAGATCAAAGGGTGGATCTCCTCAGATTCCTCATCGGAGCTATCAACCATCTTCAGAGAACCAACTTCACACTTGGCCATAAAAGAATTATTGACTGAATCTCCTGATTTCAATAGATCATCCATGGAAGGTACCTGGGGGTCCATGCTTTGTGTCAGTTCAATCAACTGTTGACCAGTCAAACTACAATCTTGAATAGGAACTGCAGGAAAGATCTCTGAGGTGCTTACATTTGGCTTGTGAATAAGTTCAGCGTCACCATCCACGTGTACAATTTGCTTTTCAGGATTCTGAAACAAAGTAGGCTCTTCTTGTTCAAAATCAGAGCCAAGAACCTTGAGATCTTCATTTATCTGCAAACCAGAAAATTGAGCATGATTTGCGCAGCTTTTCTTCGCTTCATTTTGCCTAAAATGTCCATGATTCTCTTCAGCAATTGAAAGGCAAGTCCAAAGTGCTCACCTGAGATTCTTCAATGCCAATATCTTCCGAAGGAAACCTATACACCATGGATGTTGATGCTTTCTGAAATTCCGATAAATTTTGGCTGGACTCCTGTCGAGCATCTGACGTTCCAAGCTCAGCATCAACTGTGCTAATGCCATTGATCTCCCTCGAGGTTGATTTTTCTCCATTGATATAAACTGGAGTCTGTAAAGATGTGAGAGGCCCGTTGTTGGCAGATGCTAATTCTTCCATTATTGCATTAACTGATACCCAGTCTTCAGTTCCTAAGGCAGCTGCGTCATCCAATGTCCTTAGCGAAGAATCTACATTTGGAAGTTCCTGACCTGCATCTCCCAAAAAAAAATCATTAAAGGAAACAACCAAAATGGATATGCCTGTGTTATACTGCCACTGGATCAAAGAAGAGTGTGCATACCTGCATCAGGCAAAGAGGGCTGTTTAAAGAGAGATTTTCCAGCTGCTGGTTGACTACGATCAGAGAAAGACTCTGCGAACACTTGGTCAACTCTTGTCCAATCATCCGATCCTATGAGATTTATAGTTTGATCCACATTAGATGATTCTAGAATAAAGGTCTTCAAACCCTCATGATCTCCGTTTGACGAAGCTGAGTTTGGCTCATCATGCTTCCGTTCAATCACCTCTAATTTTTCAGGATGCGAAATGGAAAAGCTTAGGTGCATTTCTTCTCTAGTAACTTCTCTTTCTCCACTATCGTCAACAACTTGATCATTTTCTTGAATAATGAGGTTATCGTCTGCATGTATACCAAGATCATTGTTTAGTTGCTCGGTCTTCACTCCGTCAACCTCTGCTGATTCTAATTCTTCAGAAGGCTGACCATCCGAGTCCACAGACTCAGCATCATTTTTAACTAGAGATGCTGGTTTAACTTCCCAATGGGCATCATGTAGTTCTAGCTCTCTCCTAAATTCCAGATCTGTAGGTGAAGAAATTGTATCGGAGTCTGGTAGAGAACTCACTTTCGACACACTCCTGTCACTGAATTGTCTGTGGAAAGTGGAACTTCCCTCTTCTGAATCCCTCCTCCCTGCAACAGAATAAGGTTTCAACCTCGAATGACGTCTCTCTTGCAGGAGTTCCCTTCTTTCTAAGCCGAAGCTCTCATTTCTTCTAAATAACATCTCACGATGTGGAGCTGAGACAAAATCTTGCTGGCCCCAACTCTCACCTGTAAGGCTGCTGTCTTGTTCTTGCTCGTCATAGAAAAGATCAAAAGGATTTCTTCTGGGTAGCAGGGAAGAGGGAGCAGAGCCTGGAATTGGTGGTAAATCCGATGTTTCCTCAGAATCATAGGAAATATCGAATGGATTCCTTCTTGCTGGAACATGGACACGGAAGCGGGAGAGTTCGCCCATGCCAAGGAAAGAGTCATCAGCATCCAAGTCGATAAGATTTCTCTCCATCCGAAAAGTCAGATTCTTTCTTGCTCTTCTCTTTGCAATTAAGCTTTCCAATCTACGGTTCCTCTCCAATTCAGATGATCCGAGATCCATCACATTCTTATGATCATCTTCTGTCCACTTGACTGCCGCTTCAATGTCATCATCTTTCTCCTCCTGTGCCTCTCCAACTTTTTGCTCCTCATCTTTTTCATCATCACTGTTATCATCCATTTCCTGGTCCAGCGACGACACTTCAGAGTCTGCATCTGACTTGGAACTAGAAACATGCTGAGGATGTACAGGATTCAGAAGAGTTTCAAGTTCATCAAGCATTGGAATGATGTCAGCCATAGAAGCATCAGGAGAGGAGCTCTCAGCCCTATCTGATTCACTATCTGAAGAATCATGATGATCGGCACATTGCTGTGGCAAACCTAGAGAAGATTCAAAATGGTGGTCCAATGCAGGTACAGCCATTGCCAGCGGATCCATGGTTTCTTCTTTGCCCGCGGTAGTACAAGAAATGAAATTTTCACCCACTTCTGTGGCACCACCTAGATCTTCAAGACAAATATCCCTGTCCTCAGAAATCACCGGAGCTTGGCATGCTTCATGTTGAATCAGTTCATCCTCACAATAACCCTCTTTCTTCACTTCCTCAATTGATGAAATTGATTGCAAAATGCCATCGAACTTCTTCTTTCCTTCATACCGCTCGATTGCCTGATATATGCCCACGTCTGCAATGGCCTTTGCTTCCGTTTCCTCATTATATTTTTCCTTTTCTATATGATTCTCAACTGAAAAGTTCTCATCCTTCTGAATGTAAAGTTGATCGGCAGGCCTCCAAATTTCAGTAGATGAAACTTCCCAAATACTCTTCCTATTCTCTTCCTCAAATTCAATAATATTCGGTTCTCCATAGCTGAGCAGGAGTCCAAGAAGAAGAGTTGTGCAGAGGATGACAGGAGAAGAAGAAACCAAAAATGCAAAAAGACAAGGAAAGCATCTATATAATACAAGCAAGAGCAACACCAGACTAGAAACAAAAGGATGATAACGAGCAGCCCTGTAAACAGTTCGGATGCAAAATATCGTTGCTTTCTCAAAATGAACTTTAATCTCATTTCTCCTGATTGCCATGGTTTTCTCTCTTTTTTTTCCCTAACAATCTGGTAGCATGTAAAAAAAATGATCAACATAATTATTCAAGTGAAAGTCATGAAATTTAAATCATTTGAGAATGATATACAAATTTCTGGTTTTGCCTATCAGTGGCTTTATAGATCTGCCAACGAGATTTATAGATCTATTGCGGACATATCACTAAATGCCCGCGACAGTAATTGATGATTAGATAGGAAGTATGGTCCAGAAGATTAAAATTGAAGCCTCATCCCATTACCGATTTGATGTAAACCAGAAGTACAAGTTTTATTCAAAAACATGATCACAAGAATGCTCTGAAATAAGTCTCTAAAAAGCTTCAATTAATGCGACCAGATTTCTTCACAAAAACTAGAAAAGCCAACTTAGAATTCAACTCAGAAAGGTGCACATTAATTGTTAGCTGAGAAAATTAATTTTCCTCCTCCTACAGTTTGACTCGAATGAAAATAAAATAAAAATTGAGCTCCAGAAGCCCTAGAAGGAAGAAACAAGGATTAATTCTAACAAAACCCCTCCAAACCCCATCAGTATCGAGCAAAATTAGATCTTAAGTCAGCGGACTTTTTTTTTCCTGCAAATCGAACTAATAGAACTCCAAAAAACCAAGCAAAAGCCCAACCTTCTGCCTTCCGGCACCAGAATTATTAGAAACGCAAAAAAAAAAAAAATCAAACAAGTTCGAGGAAGAGCAAGCAAACTGACCTTGAAGGAGCGATCAAGGAGAGTTTTTTTTTTTGTTTTCCGCTCCTCGACTTTCCAATTACATCAAAAGGATCGCGGTCGGATCGACGGCGGCTGGGGGGGACGAGATCGCGGACGGATCGGAGGCGAGGAAAGAGGGGTTATCTGGCTTCCGACAGGGTGTAAAAGGAGCCAAAACATATGTTTTCATCCAATTTATTCGTGCGTTGGTCGGCTGGAGACGAGTGGAAAAGCTCAAAAGCGAGAAGCTTTCAACAGGACTTTATTTTAACTATATTGAATAAATATTTCCGCAAAAGCAGAAAAAAAAAATAAAAAGCATAAGGTTGTGGGTGGGCGAGGAGTAATGGATGGGCCGGCCATCTGTCGACCACCGCCCTCGCCGCCATGGCCTCCTTCGGCGGGGGCGGTGGACAGCGACGCCGGTGAGAAGCACGTCGTAGGTCTCCGCCGCCCTTTTCCTTTTAACCGCCTTGACCAATAGCGGGACGGCCTTATACTTTCTTTTTTCTTCGTATTTTTTCCGTATTTATTATTAAATTTGGAAAAGCTTCGGATCGAACATTATTCTATTTTTTAAGATTGTTTTAACCAATTTTACCCCCAAATTAAATCATTTTTAATTAATTTATAAAAATATAATAATCCTAAAACATAAAAATAAATTTTTAACAATATAAAATATTAAAAATATACATTATTTTAATATAATTATATCATATTATATAAAGAATCTAACTCAATATTTATTTTACAGTAACAAATATAATTTCTAATTCATATACTATATACTATGAGTCAAACAGAGAACTATCTTCTAAAAACTTTACGACTATATCATAGTGATGCAAAACGGGCCGGGCCGCCCACTAGCGACCGACTGCCGGCTCCCAGCGCGAACCGGGCCGTGCCAGGCACGGCCCGCCTCCTGCGCGTACCCGTGCTAGGCTGCGCTTCCGTAGCCCATGGCACGGCACAGCACCGGCACGAGCCCGTGTCGTGCTTAGCCCGGGCCCGAGTCGTGCCTAGCCCGGCACGATCAGCCCGGATGGCACGACTCGTGTCGTCTTCACCAGCCCCGCCGCTGCTGCCGCCCCTTGCCGCTGGTGTCGTCCCCCACCGCTGCCCTCCGTCGCTGGTGCCACCCTCCCGCTGCCATCCCCTGCTACTGCCGCTCCCCGCTGCCGTGCTCTGTCGCTGCCCCCTCGCCCGCTGGTGCCGCCCCCCTCCGCTGCCCCCTCTCCCGTCGCTGTTGCCGTTCCCCGCTCGCGATGGGCTGCGATGGGCGTGTTCGCTGCCGCGGAGAGGAGAACACATCGCGGAGAGGAGTTGCTCGCTGCTCGCGATGGGCTGCAATGGGCGTGCTCGCTGCCGCGGAGAGGAGTTCACAGGTTGGTTTTTCTTCGATTTTACAGAATTATTCTCGTCTTCGTGCTCACCCATCGGTCGCGTCGTTCTCTGCGGAGTCTTCTTCATCGCTCATCGGCATCACCCACCGACTTCGTCGCTCATCAGCCATCACCCACTGGCACGCTAGCCCAGCCGGCACGATGGCGTCGTGCCGAACTAGGCCCGGCACGGCAATCTGTCGTGTCACGTGCCGTGCTGGGCACGACACACACTTTGAGCGTGCCGGATCTAGCCCGGCACGTTGGTATATCGTGCTGCAGTGGGCCGTGTCCGGAACGTGCTAAGTATCATACAAGAAGCAAACATATTAAGAAAAAATATATAACTACATGAATTAGCACATCACACTAATAGCACTTTAAACTAAATGTAAAATAATAAAGATATAGTCTAGTAAATTTTGTGTACAAAAGTAACTATTATTTAAGTAATTTTTATTTTTTTATTTTAAATAAGATACACTCACTAAATGTAAGTTATATTTTATATATTTTTCTTTTAGTTATTATAATCACTGGATTTACTGTTTCATTCTCCATCCAAACTATTTTCATTTTTTCTATTATTATTATACATATTTATAATTTAATTTTATTATTCTACTATTATTTCAGGGGTTTATTTCTAAAAAAAATTCTTTGATTTGTTATTCTACTTTAGTTTGTATTTTATTTTTGTTATTATTATACTCTTTTACTGAATTTTTTTAATATAAATAATACGGTGGAGAAAAAAAATAAAATTTAGAATTTAAGCATAATAAAAGTGTAGGTTGTTTGACTAAACTCCTAAAAAAAAGTTTAATATCGAAAACCAACATTATCTCAATATATTTAAAGTTCACACCGTGCATTGAACTGGTCGAGCTCAACATCTACAATAAGTGGGGGCCATTTTCCATGCATGATTGTGGAAAAGTTTTTTTTAAAATTTAAATCCTCAGATTAAACTACGCACCAATTGGAAGCCAAGTCATACATAAATACAAAATAGAATCCCATACACCTCCAACTAAGAATATATTTCGTTGCAGATTTAATTTATGAATTCAGCAAGTAGGGATATTTAAAAATAGAGCATGAGACTCTCCAGATCATGGCACAAATATTTGTTTGTTCTATAATTTACACGATTTGTCTTGTATGACAAAAATGCCACAGTAGATGTAATTAATATAAAGCTGAACAACACAATCTACCCTTTTGAAACAATCCTACGTTAGATTCAGCTACCTTCTCCTGGTTTAGCATCCAATGAAGACACATTTGATTCAACTACCATCGGCACAGCTTCTGCTTCTGGCGTAAAATCTTCGTGACCTTTGGACACTTCATCTCCAATCACATCAAGTTCGTTGATGACTGATACCTCCTCTGTTACTGATTCATTCTTCTCCACAGATGCCATGCTTGGCGGCGCGACCCAGGCTGTGCTGTCGGCAGATGTCATGCTTTGTCGTATTCTTGGATCACCGGATGAGGCATTTTTCTCGGTCAGTGCTGGTGGTGGTGAATCTCCCTCCCTATCTGCATAAGATTAGGGATTCAATGAGGTAGTGAAGGAGGATAAGATTAGGATTTTGATGAGTTAAGAACATAAGGAGGAACTCCATTACCAGATGTGTGGAAAGCTTCATCCTGTGCTGCATTGGGATTTGATCTTTCGCTTGCTGTTGGACTAGAATCATACACAGGTTCCACAGAATGACTTCCATGAGAATGGTCTTCTTCTTCCACAGTATCAGATCCTGCAGCAGAGCTTTTTGAGAGACCGCCGTGTCTTTGTTCTCCTGGTAGAGCATGTTCTTCTTCCACATGCTCAGGATTTGAGCCTTTCGAAGAGCCACCATATTTTTGTTTTGCCAGCATAGATTGCTCTTGTTTGGCATGCTTAGCAACAGATCCTTCAGCCAAGCCTTTTGAAGAGCCACCATGCGTTTGTTGTCCCAGCTTAGGCGTTGCTTCAGATGTCGTAATTTTGTCCCTGTTGTTTTCTTCATCATGGTCAGCATCAGATACTACAGTTGAGCCTTCTGAGTAGCCACCATATGTTTCATCAAGCTCTTTAGCTCTCTCACCGTCAGAAATGGATGTGTTTAGCACCGACTCTTGGCTAGCGTCATCTGTTTCATCATCATGATGAGTTTCATGACCATATAGGTTTTCCTGACTCCAAAATCTTTTGATATCCACATGCTTGAAATCCATGGTCTGGCTTTCTTTTCCGATAGGTTCTGCATCTTCTTTCGGAGAAGAATCACTGTCTTGATGCAAGTCATTCTCATGCTCTCGGTAGGTAGACGAAGAACCAGTATCAGAATCTGAGGTAGAACTCATCTTTGAATCACTAACTTCACTTGACTCTCTGAGCAGAGCAGGAAAAGCCATCTCCTCCAATGCGTCCTTTTCTGGAATAAAGTAAGGCTTGAACCTTGAAGCACGCTTCTCTTGCCTTAACTCTAGAACTGAACCAAAGCTGAAGCTCTCATGCCTTCTAGTATATGCATCACGTTGTGAAACTGCAGCAACCTCTTGAGGTGTTGAATCATGTATAAAATTATCAACATGCTCAAAAGGAAGATCGAATGGGTTTCGTCTTGATAGTACTAGTACAGAAGGAGCTGAACCAGGAACTGATTCATCTGAATCATCAGGGAAATCAAATGGATTCCTTCTTGGCACATTGACATATGCAAGTTGACTATGAGATTGTAGTAGCTGCACGTCGTTATCATCATCCAAATCTATTAGATCCTTCTCCATTATCTTCTTTGCTTTTCGTGTAGCGATTACATTCTCCAAACAGCGATTTCTTTCAATCTCGGAATTGCCTAGTTCTACTACATTCCTTTGATCGTCTGCAGTCCATGTTATAGGCAATTTGTTTTCATCTTTATCCTCTTGTTCCTCTTCATCATCTTCATCGTCTAATTGGTTTTCTATTTCCTCCTCGTCCGCACTACTACCATCTGATGCATTGCTCTCCACGGATGCAGCCCAACCATCATCAATACTGTCTCTGGAGACAAGCGGATCGAGCTCATCAATCACTGGCACAAGATTTGCTGCTGCAAGATTGAAAACATCGGAACCAGAATCTGAAGAAGCATCCTTGTGATCCATGTGATACGATGGAGAACTCAAACAAGAATCGTCAGTGTGGTCCAACAGAAAGTTAACTTTTTCAATAATCGTAGCATAATTTTCACCACTATCATCATCTTTGCATACTTTAAACAAAGCTTCAGCTGACTTTTCTGTAAACTCTCCTCCATCTTTGATTGTTTTTTTTCCACTACTTTCTCCATTGACTGAAGAACTTGAAGAAACAAAAGTAGCATCTACCTGATTGACCTTAAATTCTTCTACTTTAACAGCTGCATTGTGGATGCTGTCACCTAAAGCAATCGATCTAACTTCCAAGCTCTTTGTTGCACTTCCGTTGGACCTTTCATCATTCCTGGCACTCAGATCATATGCAACTGAAGAAATATTCAGGGATGAATTTGTATCAGCTAAGTCATCTGATACATTCTGTCTCCGAGGAACTCTTCGTCGAACCAATCTCAAAAGGACTCCAAGAAAAAGAGTTGTGCAGATAGCCAGTGGCGAGTATTCTAGGAGTACAGAAAATAGAGGAGGAAAGAACTGGTAGAGAATAAACAAGCAGCAAGCGACACCGACACAAGAAGCACATATCCACCTTGTCCTTTTGGAGAACATTAGCGCTGATTCTTTCTTTGCAACTTTCTCAGTCTGTCACCCACTCCTCCTTTCTCTTTCCCTTATCCTTTCGAGAATCTGTAGGTAAGAAAAGGAAGAAGAATGAACATCACAGCAAAGTTAAAACATTCAAGAATTGACATGGATGCAGTTATAGCAATGCATTGATTGATATGATGACTAAATTGTTTCACAATTCACAGAAGATGGCCTAAAGTAGCAAAGAAGTAAAAGCAATTCCTAGTAAAGGAAGGCATTCGGTCAAACAATTGCACAGCAATATCTTTTTCCTTCCTAACACTTCTCATGAGCACATAGGCAAATACATACACCAATGGGGAAAAACGTGAAGGCCGAGCAGTGTATCTACGTCTGTTCCATTCAAATTAAACTTGAACAAGTTGCACAGAAAAAATGTCGTAGCAGATTCAGTTTCAAACCATCGAACTTGCACGACCACCAATTCAATATGAAGAATGCGCAAGAAAAGAAATGTCATAAATAATTCTAGGAGACCGACACTCTCATATGTAAACAAGAGAAAGAACAGATCAGAAAGAGCCCTTTAGAGAAATCATGTTTTCGATAAAATATTTCCTTGCATGAAACAGAGGACAAAGATCTGTAAAAGAGAATTCCTTATGAAATCAGAAAATTCTCCTGTGCTGGTAGTGCTTTCCTATCACAATCTGATCCATTAATACATTAATTACTTCCCGCACAAACCAAAGGAAGAAATCTTTTTCTTCCTATCACAACCCTAAACCAGACATCAAAGAACACTATTTTTTTTTAAACAAGAGCAATGAAAAAATAATAATATCGTGCAACAACCGAACATGAATTAGGGGGGGAAGGAGTGTGTACATTTTGGCATCCAATTCCGCGCGTCTCCCTCCGTCATCAATTAAGAAATTTCTTCTCACCAAAACAACGGAAACCAAATTGAAAGAGGAAAGGGGAGGGAGAGAAGAACGGGAGCGCCTCAAATCTCTGCGATAAATGGTGGCTGAGAGAAGGGGGGGGAGCTGCTGCTTCAATCCACCGACCATGTGTACGCTCTCAATTCTCCGAGGCTGTCTGGAAAAAGATTACATGTTTTTATTTGGAAAGTAAAAAAATCGAGGGGAGATGGAGGCAGATCGAAACGAAGAAGAAGAAGAAGAAGAAGAATGGAAATGGAAATCAAATCCTCTTATCATTTTCAAAAAATTTCCTTCCTAATAATTATATAATAACAATGAAGGAGATTTTGTTTAAAAATACAAAATAAGTTTGATATGTCCTAATCGGTGCGGTTAAGCACTCGAGCTTGACTCGAGTTCGTCCCTTCGAAGGAGGCCGCAGAAAGCCCATCAAACCTTGAGCTCACGAACCAACGGTGTTGATGCGGCTCCGGGTGATTCGTGTCTCCTTCCTTCACTGTGTATATATATTTTTTTTGCGTCTTCTCATCTTGAGAAAAACCCTAGGGTTTTCCGTCGCGGCCACCGGACCGGCTCCCTCCGTCTTCATCGCGCGTCCTTCTTCTCCTCTTCCATGGCGCCCACCAAGAAGGCGGTAGTTTTCTGCGCGATTGTGTTTCATTTTTTGGTTTTTTTTCCCTTTCTGGCTTTAGTTCTGATGTTTGCGTTGATCTCGTAATGTAGAAGAAGAGCACCGAAAGCATCAATAACAGGCTTGCTCTCGTGATGAAGAGCGGCAAGTATACTCTCGGGTACAAGACGGTGCTCAGGTCCCTCCGCAGCTCCAAAGGTATGATTTATCGTTGCTGCTTCGATTTGACACCTTTTTGTTATAGATTACAGCAGCAAAAAAAAATCTACTTGGTTGGTTTCATTGTGTAAAAGTTGCGACTTTACAGCCATTTTAAGTTTTACGGCTTGTGATATGGGACGGAAATTTGGCTCACTGGCTATTTACTGTGCCTCGGAGATGAATGCGGTTCCCGATATCAAGTTGGCTTTCTTCCCTTTTTGGTTCGTGTAGATTGTTCTCCGATCCAGGGGAATCTGCTGAAGGCGAGACATTTTTGGAGTTTTACCTTGTCTTAAAAAAAATGCAATGGTACAAATCTAAAAATCATTCGGGTAATTACATTGTGTATCTTGTTAAACCAAGCGCAATGAGACATAGAGAAATAGTCTGTCTGTCTTGATGTCATCTACCTTTTTGTTTAAAAAATTTGGCTGATTTTTCCTATTGACTTCCTACGCTAAGCATTCTACTTGTAGTTTGTAGTTGCAGCATAATTTGGTGCATCATCTATTGAACTCGATAAACAGTTATCATGATGAAAAAGAAACTTTTGCTTCACTTAAATTATGTTGACGAACCGTACAGATATAGCACATTTTTTTGTTCTACAATGAGTTAATCGATAAAGATCTAGATGGTTGTGTCTCAATCTTTGGGACGCAAGAATATTCTTCAATCATGCTTGTAACTTGATATTGTCTGCCACTTCGTATAGGTCATATTTGGATCTTCAATATGTTTGAAATCACATATTCTTGTTGTCTGTGCTAACATTAGTGATCAAAGGATTTTTTCTTGTAATTTTTTTGGTTAATAAACATTGCTGTTATCATGGTTTTATCAGTGAAAAGCATACCCTTCTTATCCTTTTGAATTATTTTTGGAACATTTGGGGGTATTGTCTTTGTGTTGTGATGTTTCCTTACAGTGCCCAAGTGTTATCTATATCTGAAATTTCTGAAATATTACTGTTTTATTGTAAACAGGGAAGTTGATCATAATTGCTAATAACTGCCCTCCACTTCGCAAGTCTGAAATCGAGTATTATGCTATGCTGGCAAAAGTTGGAGTGCATCATTTCAATGGCAGTAAGTTTTTTTTTATATATCTTGCTCTCTTACATCCCTTTCATTATCTTTATATTGGTGGACTTAAAGAAACAGGAACTTTCACAGTTGTCATTCTGGTCTAATCATTTAGTTTATGAGATCATGAAAGCTGATGTTGGCATATAATAAGAAAAACGAATCCAAGCTTATGCTATAATCTGTGTGACAGTTGCACCTGAAAAGCACTAGTCTAGCCTATTTAGAGTGGATCTCGCTATAATCATCAGAACAGATGAAGATTCCAGTAATGGTTTGATGATATCAATATAATCGACTTTCTATCAGTCCTAGTGGTATAAGATTATCCTGGTATGGACCTCTAGCTGCAGGTCCATGTGATAACCATTGTAGGTCTGATCTGAAAGTTTCATCACTTTATGCACAGTTGTACTTTTAACCTGTATAATTTTTTATCTTAAAATTCTGGCGGATGGATTGCCAAAAACACTTTTAAAAGCGCCTTTTGAAATATAATGCTAGATTGTTTTACACTTTGGCTCGAATAATCTGGTTCTATCGGTTAATTATTTTCTCCTTCACGTACTCCACAGATAATGTTGATCTTGGAACAGCCTGCGGCAAGTATTTCCGTGTATGCTGCCTTAGCATTGTTGATCCTGGTATTCTCTTTATCCAAACAAGCCAAACCTCTTTTACTTATCCTGCAAATTTTAGTTATATATTTATTTGCTTTCCCCTTTCTCAGGTGACTCCGATATCATCAAGAGCATTCCGGGCGATCAATAAGAGCCGGGAAACAAACAAAAAAAAGAAAAATGGCATTTCATTTTTCCTACCTTCATGTATGATCTCCATATTAGCTATTTCTTGTTAATGTCCTATTTTTGACTCAAACATGGCAAGATAGTGTAGCTATTTCTATCCTATAACGTGGGTTTGAATCTTGTTCTTCAGTTTGCCCTTCTTAAGCATTGGTTTCTACTTTTCAGGATTTACATGCCAATGAATTGAAAAGAATACGCTTCTAGTAATGCATAAGTTTGAACATAAAATGTAGTGTGGATTTCAACTGTTTGTTGTGTCTTTAATCTGCCGCTGCTTTTTTGCTTACTTTAAAGCTGCAACTAAAGATTTAAGGACCACAAGGCACAAATAATGGATTTCGAACACTATCATATCAGGTTGGTTTTGCTTACTTCAAAGTTGCAACAAGACGTGTGATATTTGATGTTAAAACTTTTAAGGGTATCTGCTTCTCATAGATGAGTGGCCATCATAAAAGAAATTCAAATTCCACATTGATAGGGTGGGCATGAAGAAGTGGAATATGAATTAATGCCGTTGATAGTCCACCTTACTAATCAGTATTAATGCTGGATTTGATTCAAACTGAACCTGAACTGCAACGTAAAATTTTTTCTTACTGATGTTAATTAGGCCTCTGAATCGAACCCGACCGGGTCACTGCAACATTAAAAATTGGATCTGAATCTGCACGCATCAACAATTCTAAAAAGCTAATAATTAATACCATGTTGGCAACACCATAAAATGACCGAAGCAAAACACAAGTGGGGGCATGTGAGATGGCACATGTTAGGAAATGATGCCCCCCTCCCCCAACTGGGAGATCTATTCTTCTTCCTCTTAATGTCATTATTAATTATGAACCAGTTAGTAGCATTCTTTACCTGCCTGTAAAGTAAAGCCCGCCTATTATTATATCTTCTCCGGCGCTTGTACTGCACCCCGTGCATCCTCATCATGGACTTTGGGTGAACAATGTGAAGCCCCTATTTAGAGGAGCAGTGTCTATCACGGTAAAAATGGAACTTAAAAGTCTGTTCGAGTAGATTCAGTATTTTTAAATGGGTACGGAGACTTGAAGAAAAATCTTGCATAATTTTAGGAAAAATATTGAGTTTGCTAGATTTCAATCGATTGACGTTTATTTTTCAGTGGTTTAAATTCAGGATGATTTGCTCTGATCAAGATGCTGTCGTACAACTAATGCTTGAAAGAAAAATATTCCATAACATGTTTTTATACATGATGGTGGTTCCCGTTCTTGTATGCTACAGTTGAAACTCTAAAAACTTTAAAATCTACCTATTTTGGGTTACATAATCCATCAGAGCAACAGGAGAGCTGCGGCTAAAAACCAAGTGGCTTACTATCCGTAATTAGCTTAAAGAATCAAAACGAAGAAAAAAGAAAAATTGTTTCACTGCAAAATTATGGGAAGAGAAAAAAGATGAGATTCTTTTTCTTCCTTCTTATTCCCATCTTAATTCTTCTCCTTGTTCTGGCTTGGATTTGATCTACTCGGTGGCAACCTCCTTTTGCTTGCATTGACTTCTACCACTGGCTGCCTGCTGAGCTCTCCATGATGCCTTCTCAAATCGAGAGTGGCTGCTGCTTCCAGAGACCGGAGAACCTTCCTGGGTTGGGACCCTTCGCTTACCATCTCTCTTCTCCCGGTGCCTGGAGCTGCTGCTGGGAAACTGAGAAACAGATGGAGGAGAAGTAAAGCACAGAGGATGTGGACAGCTCTGTAGATGGCTCTCATGGTTGGTAATTTGGAACTTATGCAGCAGATGATATGAGATGATTAGGAGGAGGAAGGTGGTCTTCCTTTATATAAGATTTCCATAACCCTCTTTTTCTGCAGCTTCCTTGTAAGGAGCTTTGCAACAAGGTGGGGTACCTTTTGTGCAGAATCACACTTCCTGGGGTCCTGGGTAATGATAAGAAGAGATATTTAAAAAAAGGGATGGCAAAACGTAACATGTGAAAGGAGACAGTTGAATTCATCAAATATCAATCTTACATGCATTGATCTTGTAACAAGGACAAGCACCCTGGTTAGCTCCACATGGATCAGCAGTAACAATGCAGAGGGTTAGTCCTTTAGAAAGCCTGCTTCCTAGTGCTGCACTATTTCATAATATATACTGCTTTGTCACCCAGCACGAGTAGCTGCACATGGGAGGATAGTGCATAGATGCAAAGGATAAAGGAAGGTATATGCAAAATAGTTTCACATACACTTTGCATTAATTCTATAAATATCGTACATCCATTTGGTAATTGTATTCTAACAAAGATCAAATAGTTGATGTTGAATGATATATAGGGATTATCTTTCAGGTTTAATGTGAAAGAATACCATGGAGAACCAGAGCTCCCACTCCATGACCATATTCTACTTGAGATTAAATGAACAAGTAATCATAGCATAACCCCAATTTAAACATGTAAGACACTTTTTTGAGCAATGTTCAAGAGTCATTAATGTTTAAGACATTCTCTAAAGTATAGCAAGATTCAAGAAAACTGCATTCAATTTTTGACCTCATAACTTGGTCCAGTAAACCTGGACAACTATAAGTTTCACTTGAAAGGAATAATCTCTTTTCAAATTATAATGGAAGTTCGGCACAAGGCCCTGGCTAGTCATGTGATGTTCATTTGACTATTCCTATCATCAGAACCCCTCACACTACTTGTGAGGTTTATCAGAGTAAGTCATGTGACTCAGCCACTGGTTTCAAGCAGTACACATGACTAATAATTAGCCACCCATATTAAAAATAAACAAGAGGATTCAGATCTAGGTGAGAGGTTGGTGGCTCAGCCTAGGCTTAGATAACTAGGCGAGCCACTTTCCAGAGCAGAAGGTAAGAACACAACCCAGGAAGCTAATTGTGGATTCTTTTTTGCTGAAAGATTCCAAACAAAACATGATAAGATCTGGTAGTAGGAATGCATGAATCAACAGGTTTCTACATGTGGAGAGGAGAAGCAAAGGGGCATGTCTTGGACTGCTATTCCACCATTATACTCCCACTTGCTTTTGACTGGATGTGCTACTACCAGTGTTATTATTAAACCCGAACCACCATGCCTTTAATTGATTAGGCCAAACCAGTCAAGATAAGATAAACATACAGAAACTAAAATATTTGATCAGTCTGGGTTTTACGACATTTGACAGATTCTTGATAGTTTATTGGCCAAACAAGTTTTTGTCCTTAATTGAGATAGGATCTGGTACCGGTTGACAGTCAAACCAAACTGGTTTCGATCCAGATTTCAAATCATTGGCTACTATATATTGCATTGAAAATATTATAGATCTTAAGATTGACTTCTATTGGATATTTGGATAGAGTAAAATGGCTTGCTGAAGATTTCAGAAGTGGAGAGAACATGCAGATTATGTAGTGGAAAGGTTTTTAGTATAATTTACTTGAATGAAACAAGGATCATATCTTGGAACGGACGTGTCTTATTTCCTTTGAAATAGTGGCTTATAACCATTCATCGTCAATGGTAATCTCTTTCTATTTGATTTCACACTGATATATATTAATGCTGGAGGCAAAGCTTTGAAGTGGACTTGTGTTTGGAAGTAGAATATTTTATATCTTTTCCTAAGATGCACTATAAATTTATGGTCAAAGGGGATTGGCTAACCAACTTTACTAAGGAAGAGGAAATAGGAAATCCAGAAGCTGAATTTTTTACTCATCCAAATAATAGTAATCAATGTGTTAATGACAGTATATCAGTGATACATGGGATAAAACATAACTATTTTGGATGTATATACTAACAAAAACATTGATGTCGATTACTTCCTCCCTAGCAATCAGGTAGCAAGAGGCTGTTATTTGTAGAAGAATATAAAATTGCACCAAATCATGAAGTTAACAACTCACTAAAACAAGGTTTTCCCACCTGGTGTGTATTTAGCACACTTGTCAAAATCTTTCCTTGTCCTCTTGATATCATTGGTCAACAAATTTATCAGATGAAGGCTTGCGGTGGGTTATAAAAAAAACAAAAACATCTTGATTTCTATCTAATTCAAGACTCATAGATGCTAGCTGACTGGATGGTTAATACATGACCCTTATAGAGTTGAAACACTACAAAGTTTAATCAGGCTGATTGACTTTGTTTATGCAGAAGCTCAACAAATGTTTTGATAAACTTACACCGAATTTCCGTCAGTTGTTACATATGAAACTTACCTTCTTTGGTTGATAGACTGATTGTGTTCTCCTTCTAATCATTGAGAAAATTTCTTCTTAAATTTCTTCTTATAAAGAGCTTCTCCATTATTTCTAGATTGCTGTGTGTTAAGAATATATATTAAAAGATCACGTTTCGTCTAAAGGATTAGATTTTGATAAAAAAAACCTAAGATGGTGCGGTATCCGAGATATTTGCATTTTCTGCAAGGGTTGATGCAGAACCTTAATGATGGAAGAAGAGACGCATATTGATCACTAGTATATTAAACTTTGTAAAGGTTTAACCTGCATGTTAACGAATGTTTTCTTTTTCATTGTTAATAAATGTAAAGTATATGAAAGTTTGGGTCTCGTTGCAAATGTTTTCTTTTTCATTGTTAACAATGTGTCAACTGCCTACTTTAATTTTCATAATCCTGCATTGTGTACAGAGCTTCAAGGTATACAGTGATGTACTGTATAGGCAAAAGTTAGTGTTCTACTGTAAGAAACAAAATTAATAAAATATGTATTAGTTATGTACTGAATTATTTCTCTTTTTTATCTAGGCAAATACATTCAAATCATCCATTCAGTTGGCTTCATTCTCCATTTCCACTGTCGCAGCAGAGATTCCCAGTTCTTAATCTAGGCAAAATAATCATGCTGGTAAATATACTATGTATCCACTGATCATGGTTTCGCAGCCATTGCCCCAAATTTAACTTGGTTGACTGCTCCCCTAAAAAAATTTTAAAAATAAACTTGGTTGAACATCCATTGATGGTATCATAACAATATTCATTGAAGTCTCAGTTATAGTAATCGGGATGGGCTTTGTGGGAATTCCTATGAATTTCCAAACTCTTGTATTATAATGAGGAAAGTTGGTACATAATGAATCATCTTTTTATATCAAAAATACCTGTACTTAAGAGGAACTAGAATTTTCATCCAAAAAATCAAACATACAGAAAAAGACTGTAAAAGATAAATACAAATGAAATCAGAACTCAACGGGAGAGAAGACTTACTCCCAACAGCAACGGGCGTCATCTCTATTCATTCAAGTGAAAATTCTTTCACTGATCTGGGACTGAAAATAAGGTCAAATGGCTTCTCGAGACTATCTCTCAGGATAGAGATCTGTCCTTCTTTGGTAAGAATGTCTTCGTCGAGTTCTTCAATCTTCTTTTTAAGGCAAAGAACTTCACGATCAAGAAGCATATTTTTCTCCCTTGAGTTCTTCACCTCTTCCCACATATGATTTCTCTCCTCAGTTGTCTTCAGAAGGATATTTCGGGTTGCTGTGAGTTCCTTTGTACACTCTTGGCAGTTGTTATCAAGCTGTCTGATGCTTTCATCTTTCTGCAGCATCTGTTTACAATTATAATATTCAGAAAAATCAGTAGCTCAATGGTAAATTCAAATAAAATCCATAACCATACAAGTTTCATGGAAGAAAATTAATGTTTCACCATGTCAGTAGATCTAATGTCTAAGTCAGTGCTTGTGTGTATAGATTTGTTAACATCAAATAGAGGAAGAATATGGAAGTGTGATGACACCTAAAATGAGTTTTCTTTTCTACAAGAAAATCGGATAAAGATTTTAGCTAGAGTTATAAATGTCCATTAACGCGTCAAATTATGCAGAGGAGGAAAATTGAGACATATCTTTGTATAAAGAAGATCAGAACATACAGAAAGATAGAATTGAACTCAAACGTAGCCTGCTTTCAGATAAATTATAATAATTAATGGAGAACACTGCATCCCACTAGCCTTGCTTCTTATGTTCTTTCAACCCTTATGGTGTTAAAAAATGTTTACGAAGACTAGATAATAAAATGTTTAGAATTATATGGAATCTGATATATAGAAGAGATAAAGCTGGGAAAGAAGCATGCATAATTGATGATGATTTTAGACTCGGGAGGGCCAGCATTGTTTCTCTAGAATTTACTGCACCAATATACATTAAGATATAAAATCTAGAATAATAGAATCTATACCTGAAGCTCCATGTCAGTTGTCTTGTGTGTAAGGTAGGATACTTCATCCCGCATCCTCTGAATCTCAGTCTGCAGGACATCATGAACCCTTATGGAAGAAGCTAAGTCTGCTTGTAGATGCTCAAGTTCAAGTTCATTCGAGTACAGCTTCTCTCTTAGTAATCTAGTCAAGATAATCTCGGCCTTCAATTGGAATTCTAACTCGTCCTGCAAAGGAAAAGAATAGCTGTGAAAAGATTATCAAAACAGGATCATCTTAACAAGAACATGGATATAGTGGAACATGTAGCTACTGTTTCTGCACCAATAACATGCTATGTTCAATATATATTACAGAACAGTGCAGTAAACAAATGTTAAAAACTTAACAGAGTTCAATAATTAACGTAGGACTGATACATAGCCAATGGAATTTTATTCAGAACTAGAAATTATAGATATACCTAAAAAAGCAAAACGAGGATGTTACCTCTGATTGCTTCAACATGCTACCTTCCACAAGCGATGACGGGCAACCAACAGGTCGTAAATGTGATTTATCATCCAGAATTTTTGCTATAGTTTGTAAGCTTCTCCTGAAGTTTTCAGATCGTCTACTCAAACTTTGGCTTTTGATAGTATAATCAACAAGCGGATATTTATTGGTCTCTTTTTCAGCCTCTTGTCCATTTTCAAATTGTTTGTGCTCCAGCCAACCTAATAGGCTCCCACTAAAGTGTTGTATGTCATCAAGCAAGGTCAAGCCTTGACTCTGCAAGCAATCTACTCGAGCATGAAGCTCCTGGTCTAGCTTGATTGATGAGATTCCGTGACTATTTCCAGTAGCTTGTAAACGGTTCAATAGGCCAACATTTTCATGCCTGAGTATCTGCAGTTCATGCTTGCAAGTCTCTAACTCCTTCCTTAGATTATGTTCAATACCTGTCAGCCTTAGTTGTTCCATCTGCAACCTACTAAACTGATCATTTCTGTCAGTTGATTTGTTTTCAACTTCTTCATTATAGCCTTGTCTCAAACCATTAATAGTCATTTCTTGTTCACTGGATACTCTCTGCAAATGTACAACCAACTTCTGCAACTCCTTGTTCTCCTTTTCTTGCTCACCGAAGCATGTCCTGATGCAGTCCAGATCTTTTTCAGCCGTATTGAAGTGCTTCTGCGCCTCTGACAAGTCTTTCTGAAGCTTGCAGTTATCGGCTCTCGTTTGTTCCAGAGTAGCTGTCAGATTAGCTAATTCCATTTCTGAATTCACAATCTTTTCCTGACTATCCCCTTCAGTGCATTTGAGCGAAAAATTTTCCCGCTGAAGAGATATGTTTTGTTCTGCCAATTCCCTAACCCGAACCCGAAGCCTTTCTTCTTCGACTTGAATCTTTTCAATCTTAACAGACCAGTTGTTTGACAGCTTATCCAGTTCTTTCTCTAAACTATATTGAAGTTCATTCTTCTCGGTTTCAAGCCTCCTGGTTCGAATCTTCATCTCTCTCCTGGCTCGTCTTATATCCCTTTTTGCAGCATATCTATCTGCAAGTCTGCCCTTAAGTTGTGATGAAAGCCCTGACAGCAAGTACTTTTTGTCTTCCTTGATATTTCTGATTGTCGGAATCAATGTTGAAATATCTAAATTTCTGGTCTGACGTATTGTGATATCAAGATCCTCGTTTGGTAGGAGATCAATCATATTTTCTACCTCATTCAGTTTTTGTAGTATCTCTTCATCTGTATCTTGTGGATCATAGCTTGTTATTTTACCATTTCTGTTTAACAATGATCTATTTTCTGGGGAGTACACATTTTTTTCAAGCCCCACAATGTCTGGGTTGAAATAATCGGTTGAATGATGTCCTGTAAAATCGCCTGAATGCAAGGAAGGCTGTGATTCAAATGAATCCATGTAGATATCCTCAAAGGTGGTACTACGTTCAGAATCACAATCTTGAAAATTCTTGGTTAATTTCCCAAGGAACGCATGAGGCGGCTCCTTAATCGTCTCTCTTTTGTAGTTCAATGAAGATACTGTCCCACAATCATATCTTGTCCAATCTTTCTCATAAATTTGTTGAGGAGTGCCTTCATTTTCCCTCGATGAGCATATGCTAACATTCTCTTTTGTGTGAGTCGGCATTGGAACTTGTAGTTGTCCTACACTAGGATGGATTCTCTTCTCCTGGGAGGAACATTCCGTTCCAGGCTCAGACAAACACATGCCAGAATGAGTTTTAGTTTTCGGGTTAACTTCCTGATCTCCATCGATGTACCGGTCAAGAAGTTCATTACTTTTTCGACGACAAGATACATGAGAAGCAGTACGCCCCTGTAGAACCGGAGAATTGCAAGGTGAATTCCCTGAGATAGTTTCAGGATCTCTGAGTGAATTAGGGGAACCATACTTCTCAACAGCATAAAGATGTGATGGAAACAGGTTATCGCCGCTTTTACTTCTTCTACGTCTCTCTGGTAACCGTGCATGACAGCTAAATCACAAAAAAATAAAGAATTAGAGCAAGAAAAGTAAAAAAAATCAAACATACAAAATTAATAATATTTTGGGAGGAGTTAATGCAGATCTGGTTTTCAGTATTTCACATCCCGATGTGATGAAAGCAAGCCCAGAAACAGCCACAGGCTAGGGCAACTTTTTCTCGCATGATAGCATGTGGGTGACGCGCAGATACAGTAATCCACTGATAAATGTAATTAACACTCTCAACAGATGTAGAATCAGATGGTAAAAGAGTATAAGCTACTGCAAAACAACAATGTAAAACCATGAATAATTGCTCTTCAAGATCCATCTGATTGAACTAACATTTCATTGAAAATTATAAGCCAAATGACAATAAGTCTATTCAACTAGAAGCATATCACGAGCATATGATATATCGTTAAGAAGTAACATACCTGGATTCCATCTTCTCAAGTAAACATATTCCATGCTTATTAAATATATAAAAGTTCATTGGAAAATCTAAAAAAAAAAACATAAAAGCTCATTGGCAGAACATCTAGGGCACAACTAGAAGTTTAACAAGGCACATAAAGTGCTTGCTCGCATTGCAGATAACATACTAAGCTATGACTTGGAAATTCAAACAGACATGGTATACAGTGCTTAAAATCAGTATGTATTATCTGCACGATCAGATGAACGATAAAATCCTCTTTTTTGCCATCTCATCACGAGTTAAGAAAAATATATCCATGAAATCAACTCATTGAATCGGTACAGTATATCGAACTTCAAAACACACACAAACAGTCATAAATTGATTATCCTCGAGAACCAATGTATGGATATGGAAAAGAAGCATATTACTTACTCTCTTTGGCAATTAGAAGCATGATTTGTTAAATTTCCGTAGCTCGATGCTGCTCTACTCGCATCACCAAAAGGAATAGCATTCCCCTCATCAGAACCACTGTTGATCGCAAAGGATGATAATGAACGGCTCCTTTTGTGAAGCAAATGGGATGAAGCCTCACTTTCTCGACATTGATTTTGAGGTCCGATGCTAGTGTGTTTCAGTGTTTGAGCAAGATCCTGGACCTTCTCGGACATAGAAAATTTTGAACTATCATCCTTTAATTTCTTCCGATAGGCCATGTCATCCGAAGATGGGGGGGCTGGAGGCAAAGAATTATCATGACAATTTGTACTGGTCGATCCCGATGACTCAAATGAAAAGAACCTCCGCATCTGTTCAAGCAAAGCACAGTATGACTACTATAAGAGAAAAAATAATTAATTTGAAAGCTCGCCTCACTCTTAGATCTCAAACATCAGTTTTTTTCAAAGAACCCAATCTAATAAGCGAAAAAAAGTAAAAAAGGAAATGTTATGCGATCGATGAATACTGATACTGAGAAAAGGATTTTACCCCGATGATCTCCTACTACTTCCCCTCGGAAAAAGGAAATGTTATGCGAGATTGATGAAGCTTGTATGCCCTGTAATGCGCATAAGGTGGTCATGTATAACACCAATGAAGTATAAAGTATAAACTCGGAACTCTCGGGAGCATACAAAAAACAATAGGAAGATAAATGTAAACGAATATATGATATAACGTGTGTGGAGTATAATGAATTATGAACTTCAATAACTCCAACAAACGTAAACGCCAAGGAGAGATAAGATTATATGAAGAACACCATATATCGGCTCTCATAACAGCTTATGCCTGCTAAAGAGATTGAGCATTTCATCAAAAGAGAGAGTGAGCGAGCATGCTTATTGTTCATCAAAGAAATGGGGTAAAAAAATATAGCATCAGGTCGCTCCAAAGACCAACGATAGCACTGCTAAATTAGTCCCCCGGTCCAATAACAAATCTTCATTCCCATTCATGGATTCTGCAGCTTAAATTTAATATCTCCACTGGATTCCACCAAAGGAATAGAAAAAAAACACTCGAACCACATAAACAAACCTTTTGAAAAAACACTCTTTGAGGCTATAACTGTTGAAGGATTGGATAAATACCGATTTAAGATCTTAGGAACTATCTGTTCTCACTTCGCGAGAACAAACACGGAAAAAAAAAGGAAGTCGGGAAGGAATCAAGGACCCGATGAGAACACCACCTGAGCAATAGAAACGAAGACATTCTGAAGTTGGAACGAAAACGTGCAAACTTTCGTCGCGGATTGGCGGAGACAGAGAGAAAGCCAGTGATTCATTCCATGCTCGCTCAAAAATTTCATGGCAGCGTCAACAGATCTTACGGAGGTGATTTGAGTTACCTTTTTGGATTGAGCCTCTCTGATTCCTTCGGCTGCTGTTCTTGAATTCCCGAAAAGTAATCGAAGCGATGGAAGGAGGAGGAGGAACTCCGACGGCGGCGTAAAAGGATTCCATTCCAATGTTTTGTTTCCAAGTATACCCCTACTTTTTGAACGCAAACGGGTCGAATACTCCTAGAAAAATTATCAGAATCCGATCCGAAATTTATGAACCCAATTTTTATTCGATTTTTCTACAGTTTACTCCGTACGATCTTTTACATTAATCTATTTAATAATTCTTGTATTTTGTGCGGAACCAAATCGGATCGGGTTCATTATGGATCCGGATCCAGGAAAAGAATCAGTTTGGCTCTAGGGTAGGTAAAATTAATTGATAGGGCTGAACAAATTAAAACTATATTTATAAAAAAACCATAAAAACAACACCAATCGGTAAACTGCGGTTGTATTTTTTCTAATTTGTAATCTAAATCTTGTAGTATTTTTAGAGATTTAGTTTTCTTAAGAAAAAACTGTGTCTCTTAAATTTATAGAAATAAGATAAATAGCCAAGGTATTGACTGTCATCAATATATGTATATAAAAAAATATCACTTTTTTTTCACTAGCAAACTGTATATTATATATATATATATATATATGAGCATATTTTTTATATTTATTTTTTTTTAACTCGATGGATATTAAACTTATGTTTCAGTATGAAACTTTAGGGTGTATATGCTCACCTTGATTAATAATTAAAAATGTTTAATTATAAATTTTTTTCACATTAGTTTTTTAATAAATTAACATTATAATTATATACAATCAAAGGGCATTTTTGACCATTGAAAATATTTTCTTTTAAAGAAAACGCTGTGGGGTTAAAAGTTTGCTAAATAAAGGCAAGGACAGGTCTCACTTGAATAGATAAATTGGTCTTGAATTAAAGTTCGAAAAGTGAAGGGTTGAATATGAATGTGAATGACAACTTAAAAGCATACATTTGGGACAAATTAAATGGCAAAGTTGAGCATGAAACCATCATTCAAGCTGGCAGGTGTTTAGATGTAAAAATAATGTTCGTTTTCCATCAGTAATGATGTAACATTTCATAAAGTCGTGGGTTCTTTTTGTAAAATAAATAAATCTTGGCCCTCTCAAATGAGTTTTTTTTTTAAAAAAATGAATTATAAATATATACGCAGTTCACTTTTCTAGGTAAAAGAAAAAAAACGTATGCTGACTCATCAGTGCCTTAAACAGTAATAAATCAACCGTCAGATTAGATTGAATAAAGTGAATCAAATCAACGGTCGGTAATAAATGCGGTAATATTTCAGAGAAGTTGCAGGTCGGTCGATTAAATTGAAATTTAATATCCACGTGAAGGGGAAAAAAAAAAGTTGCGGTCAAAATCGAAGTCCGTCGCTTTTGCGACGTACAGATTAATTGAGACATCAACTTTATACCTACCCGCGCACACATCCCATTAAGTTAAAATAATCCCTGAACAGAGTCATCCCATCTCAAGCTCGTTTAGATGATGCGTCTTCATATATGGCCATGATTTGATTCGTTAAAACCAACGCACGACTCGACTCGACTCGACTCGTCTATCGGAATCGGCCGATTTAGTCCAACACGCTCGACTCGACTTGTTTGTGGTTTCGATTATTTCCCGTTTTACCCTCCTCCGGCTTGGCTCTCGTGCGAGTGGTAGGTAGCGGGAGGGGTAAAAGAGTCATTTTTGACACCGCTGCAGCTTTAAATACGATGACCGCTGCGGCAATATTATTGGAGGGAGAAGGCGGAGATGGCCGGGGGCGGGGAGAATGAGATCAAGGAGGCGCTGCTGGCGGAGGGGGAGAAAGAGGAGGAAGGGGGTCTGCGGCGGCGGCTGTCGTCGGAGAACAGGAAGCTGTGGGTGGTGGCGGGGCCGTCCATCCTCACTCGCTTCTCCAGCTTCGGCGTCTCCGTCATCAGCCAGGCCTTCATCGGGCACATCGGCTCCACCGAGCTCGCCGCCTACTCCATCGTCGCCACCGTCCTGCTCCGCTTCGCCAACGGCGTCCTCGTAAGTGCCCCCCCCCCCCTCCTCTCGTCTCTGCATCCACGTCGTTCGTTGATTAAATCATGCATATGAATCGACGGTGATCGAGATCCTACTGCACCTTCTTCAAAGCAATCGGGACGAATTTTTGTCGTCCACTGCTTCAGTCCGACCGGGTCAAATTATTTCACTGCAACCGTAACCGTAATTGGCTGATCTGCACCTTATCAATTGACTGCACGTGGATACATTTAAAGCACACGTATATATTTTAAAATTTAAAAATTATTTTTGACGGTTATCGACTATGAATTCGTATCCGCTGAGTTCACCGCAGGTATTTTTTTCTGTAGAATAATTAATATACGTGGTGTCAGAATAATAAACGACGGCAGCGTTATATTATATGAATCCTTCATGAGTAAAAATACTAAAATTATAAATATAGCAACGTGTTTTGCGTTGGATTACATTAAGACTAAATTTGGAAACCGTTCAGCTGCGAACTTCTCGAGTTAATACGAAACGTGTGGAAGATAAATTATAAATCAATCATCAATAATTGGGCTCACGTGATAATGTCGCGTACGAATTCCACTCACCGGAGGGCCACAGAGAAGAAACTTAATCTGGGCCCACGGCCACCTACGCTGACAGGCAAGGTGGATGATTGGGTAGCCTTTAACACGGGCCCCTAATATCGGCCTCCTGGGATATAGGGTGACTGGGCGAGGAAGGCGGAGCGAGCGAGAGCCTCCTCGCAAAGGACGACTGGAGGGCGGCGTCGACGACGAGAGCAAGCGGCTATTGATGGTGGCCAGGCCATCATCGGCGGCACCGAGCTGGCCGCTTGCTCCGTCGTCTCCTCCGCCGTCCTCTTGCGCTTCGCCCACGATCCCCTCCCCCTCCTGAGAAACCCGCACGATGATAAATTGCAGAACCTCCTTTTTTTTGTTTGGATCGCTTCATGAGCGCTGGATGTTCGTCGAAATGCGCAGCTGGGGATGGCGAGCGCGCTGGAGACGCTCTGCGGGCAGTCCTACGGCGCGAAGCAGTATCACATGCTGGGAGTCTACCTCCAGAGATCTTGGATCATCCTGACGGCGTGCGGCGTCTTGATATCCCCTATCTTCGTCTTCACCACGCCGCTGCTGAAGCTCATCGGGCAGGAGGAGTCCATCGCCGAGGTGGCGGGCGCGGTCTCGCTCTGGTTCATGCCGGTCATGTTCTCGTTCGTGTGGTCTTTCACACTGCAGATGTATCTCCAGGCGCAGAGTAAGAACATGATCATCACGTACCTGGCCCTCCTCACCCTCTTGCTCCACCTCTTCCTCTCCTGGTTACTGGTGATAAAGCTCCACATGGGGCTCACCGGCGTGATGGTGGCGATCATCTGTTCGATGTGGGTTCCCGTGCTGGGTCAGCTTGGCTTCGTCTTCTTCGGCGGATGCCCGGAGACATGGACTGGCTTCTCCTCCGGGGCGTTCAGAGATCTTTGGCCAATCATTAAGCTCTCCGTGTCTTCCGGTGTTATGCTCTGGTATAATTCCCTGCCGTTCTCAATAATTTTATGGTCAAATCGATCGAAGCTGGAAAATAATGACTGTTTTCTTAAAATGGCTGCAGTTTGGAACTCTGGTACAACACAATTTTGGTCCTTCTGACAGGATACATGAAGAACGCTGAAGTTGCAATCGATGCTCTTTCCATCTGGTCTGCTCACACTCTCGTGCTCTGTTCTTTTTCTATCCTTGATCATCAAGAATTCTTGCTTCTGAAAAAGTCATCCATCACCCTGCGATATTTGATGATAAGCCTTCTTCTTGCAGCCTCAACATTAATGGATGGGAGATGATGATATCCATTGGTTTCTTGGCTGCAGCAGGGTAATGTTTCAATTTATTGTTTCATAGTGATTCGTGGTTTTTTCAAACAAAAGCAAAGCATTCTTTCTTAGGTTAGAAAAATTAAGGATAATTTTTCTTCATACTTTTAAGTTCATACTAATCGTTCCTTTATTGTTTTATAACTATGTTGATGTTTCCTATTAGAGTCAGCCGCTAACATTGACTTCAGTAATACTATTTTTTATAAATTTTGTAAAGCATATCAAGCTACCTACTTTCTGTCCCAAATATTTCGAGCAGCTCTTTATGTCGATGATTGAACCTGTTGCGACAGAGTACGCGTGGCGAATGAACTGGGAGCTGGAAGTGCAGAGCGGGCAAAGTTCTCCATTATCAATGTGATCGTCCAATCTTTTATCATAGGACTTTTATTCTTTTTTGTCTTCCTCTTCCTCCGGGGAAGGCTTGCTTACATATTCACCGACGACGCCGAGGTCGCCAGAGCTGTTGATGACCTGACTCCGCTGCTGGCCATCTCCATATTACTCAACAGCATTCAACCAGTAATTTCAGGTCAGATTTCTCGAGAGAAGAACCTGCTTTAACTTGAGTTGTCAGTTTGATTTCTACTGGAGCATGGCTGTGAATATACGTTCATCACTCCATGTCTTCGCACACGGACATAAAGTTATACATTAAAGTTAGATTTAGAAAACATCGTAAGACGATAAGTCCGTGAGTCACGGACGGAACAGGAAAAGATCATCATGGCGGAGTCCAGATAAGATGCAAAAATAAAAATTCCACCTGGGAATTAACGAAGTCAGATAACAAATACAACTATATTGATATTTCAGTCATTTGCTTATACAGGTCTAATTTAAATAGAAGAGTTAAATTTTAGGTTTATAATTTATCAATAACTAAGTTTTTCTTTAACTGATACTTCCCCTTTGCTGTGTCTTAACTTAAAATTTAATCCTTCCAATCCATGTGTGGGTCTATTAATTGCAGGCGTTGCTGTTGGTGCTGGATGGCAAGCTACAGTAGCTATTGTGAATATAACATGCTACTATGTTCTCGGCATTCCTTTAGGTCTGGTGCTCGGTTATCCTCTCGGCTTACATGTCAAGGTAAGCAGTCCTACTTTGTGTCCTGTAGTAATGTTTGCATTTTGATTTCCATCATGCAGCTAACGTAGAATGTAAACAAATACGTAGCCAGCTTTACATTATTTTAGTTAGTGTATTGTTGCTAACAAATACGGTACTGTTATCTATTACCTAAAGTGATTTACTAGCCATCGGTGCGTTCATTTATAATCTAATTTTTGAAGTTGTATATATTCATGATGACTAAACACAAGTTCGTAGACGATAGCATCCATTCTTGATTTTTTAGAAGCAAAGGAACGAAAGACTTGATATGTGTTCAATAACTGTCTACTATATACGCAGGGGATTTGGATTGGGATGTTGATCGGAACATGCGTTCAAACGCTGGTACTCATCTACATAACCTGGAAAACAGACTGGGAAGAACAGGTAATGCTTTGGCCATTGGCACATTTTTTTTACATGTCTCTCATGAATTTTTGGTGTCAATCTCGTGTTTTTAATGGCAGGTTTTCTTGGCTAAAGTTCGCATAAACAAGTGGTACACAGAAGAATCGAAGAGGATGAACAGATCGAACGCTTAGTGACTCCAGCATAGTTTGGTTGCACCGACGAGGAGGAAAAAAACGGTGTTAAAGATGGGGAATTTTTCATCGTTTGTTCGACCTGTTCGATCTGCTTTGAGTAGATGGTGCTTTTCGATTTTGAGCCGTGTAGATTGCAGGATCTCGTTTCCACCGTGCTAAATGCTTTGGAATAAATGCTGTTCTTGAATTCATTGGCATCATTGTGAATAAGCCCAATTTAATATTTATTGTAGATGCAGCAAAAATAAATAATATATCGAATGATTTTTTTTTCTTCTAACAAAATCAAACTAATTTTTCTTAATTAATTATCAGATAAATTCTAAGTATATTTTGGTAAAGGTTAAAAAATATTTTTTTATCTTAATTAAAAATTAAAGTGCCTCGACCAAAAATAAAAAAAGAGCAGTGCATTTTACACCTTCCAAAATTTGCACTAAGTTTGACGCACCCGTCCTATCACACGCGTGCGTTAATTAGACGCGCGGAGGCATCCAATTCCGCCATTTCGTCTTTTCCAGGTATAAAAAGGGGGCCGGGTGCAGCCGGAGGAGGGGGCGTCGTCGGGCGATTTCTTTCTTCGCTCGGACGTCCTTCACCGATCCCACCCTTCCTCGAGCGCACGCATCGACATCCTTCGGGAAGAAATATCTTGGTAATCCTTCTTCTTTTTTCTTTTTTTGTTTGATCGATGTCGCGGTCCTATTCGAAAAGATTGCATTTTTTTTTTCTATCGGATTGGATTTCTTAAGAATGTTTGGGTGTGCAGCGGTGAAAGAGGATGGGGCTCTCGTTTACGAAGCTCTTCTCCCGACTCTTCGCCAAGAAGGAGATGAGGATCCTTATGGTTGGGCTTGACGCGGCAGGTAAAACTACGATTCTGTACAAGCTCAAGCTCGGAGAGATCGTCACCACCATCCCCACTATCGGTCAGCATCTATTTCTTCTCACCATTTTTTTGTTCTTTATGAATAGCGTCTCTCACGTTTTCTTTTTGGTATTTACTTTTTGTTTGAAACCTCTTGATTCATATATTTATTTGTCTGATGGTGCTGAGTCTATCGAGAAAAATGTATTGTGTCCTTGATCTATCTTGCTTCCCTTTATATAATTGTTGTTGTTGTGCTGGTACCTTTATGTGGCCTCAAGCTTTTTGGTCTCTGTTTGGACGGAGCAAACTACTTTAGTTTGTCGGATGCACGAGAACTCCGATCAGTCTGAAGGTCATAGCTGAATAATGAATGCCATACTGCTAAATCGTGAATTTTGTACAAATTGACGGTAATGTTTAATTGGATAACGTTTAGGTTGAAAAACTTGCCAAGCAGAACACGAGTATCAGATAAAATTTATACAGATGATTTTATTTGAGCAAGGGGCTATTACTTATATTCATCTGACGGGACTCATCGGCAATATCTGATAAAGATTGTTTAGGTTGCTTATGGTATGTCTCTGTCGTGTGTGCTTCGTCTTAGGATTTTAGTTATTTGTTTCCAGAAGTTGGCAACAACCGTTGAACCATTCAAATGGGAGAAACAATTGCTTGGTAGAACCATATAATCTTTTTGATAAAAGCTATATTACTTTTGCTTAGGAATTGTGCCTACATTCAGCTACAAAATCTGTTTCTTTATTCAGGATTCAATGTGGAGACTGTGGAGTACAAGAACATTAGTTTCACTGTTTGGGATGTTGGTGGCCAAGATAAGGTAAGTTGTGTCCATGCTTGACATTCTGCTTTTATTTCGTGAAGCTTGGAATTTAGTTTAGATATAAGCACATCCATGAGTTTGTGGATCTCCCATAATTTTGATATCATAAATGCTGTAGTTTAAGTTGAAAATAAAAAAAGGTTACTGGTAGAAACTTGGTCTTCCCTTTTCAATGGTATGCATGGTGTTATTTTCTCATTGAGCATTCATAAAAGAAGTTTAGGTAATTTCATGCTATCTTATTGTTGTTATAATTGTTGGGTGTTTCAACGAAACAGATCAGACCATTGTGGAGGCACTACTTCCAGAATACTCAGGGCCTTATTTTTGTAGTTGACAGCAATGATAGAGACCGTGTTCTTGAGGCAAGGGATGAACTTCATAGGATGCTTAATGAAGTGAGTAGATCTGCTCTATTTATGGCCATAATGAATGCTCCATTCTGGCATAGCTCTGCTGTATGATAATCCTTGATGATTGGATGTGATTTCGGTTTCCATTTAGTTAACTATAGAAGGGTATGTTTAAGCCTTTATTTGCAAACTTCTAACATCAAATTTCTGATGGCTTGTATTCAATTGCTTCCTTTATACGTCTGGTTCGTCTGCAGGACGAGTTACGTGATGCTGTGTTACTCGTATTTGCAAATAAGCAAGATCTTCCCAATGCAATGAATGCAGCTGAAATTACAGATAAGCTTGGACTGCATTCTCTGCGGCAGCGACACTGGTATGACTAATCTTCCTATTTGGTTGTACGCTGCAATGCTGCTTTTCACAAGTATAGAATAGTACATATGGTCTTCTAAATGTGCGGAATGCATGTTCCACCGTTAACGCACGTGAAATTTCTGAAGCATCTCGAGTGATTCAGTTCTTTTAAATAATGAATTTTTGGTGAATCCTTTTCTGACCTGATATTTCGTGATCTCAAGACGAATTAAGATGATACAAGGATACTAGAAGTCATTTTCTAGTGTAACAAACTTTAGAAAATGATACTAGAAGTCATTTTCTAAAGTTTGTCACACATATGGTTATCTAACATGCGGACACCTATGTAGTTTCTTTTTAAAGCAGAAAAGGAGAAAACTTGTATGCTTCCAATATGAAATAATACAAGGATAGTCGACTTTAAGTTGAAGCCATGAATGAGAAGTAGAACAAAAAAAATTGTTAGAAAACAGTAGCAGGAACCTTCAATCCCTCACCTGTACCTGCATCCTCAATCAGAAGAATCAAAAGAAAAACTTACGGACCTTAACCTATAAGAAAAGACAGCAAAGTAAATAAAGACTCCTCTGTAGACGTCCTGTTTTATTATTTCAAGAAAACTCAACTATTTTCTCTGGCTTCCTCTCCAACTTCGGCAGTATTACTATTTTATCTAGGATGCAGAAATCTTCGATACAGTATCTCAGCCTCTACAGTTAATGCATCCACTCTTCTTCTTCTTTGATGCTGAAAGCACTTGTCATTCCTTTCTCCCCATATTTCTTCGCCTCCATAACATGCTTTCATCCATCTTCATTTTGATCCTCTTGCTCTCCTTACTACTTTTATCCATACCTGATACTGATGTGAAATGAGGCAGCATTTATTCTCTCCAAGAATTTCCTCCAGCCCCCTTCTATAACCGGGCAACGACCAAAAGGATGCTACAACATCTTCCAGCTCGCATTCACAGAATATGCGCTCCTCCTAAACCTGAATTCCATGGGCACTTATCTCATTTTAGTTTGCAGGGGCTGCCTTATCAATAGCCATTCGATAAAAGGAAAACTATGTTTGGTGGCAAGGAGCTGTTCCATATCCACTCGTGTTCCTCCCTTTGATTCGATAGTTTCCCCTAGTTTGTAAGCAAGAGATTGATTATATCATCAGCAGTTGCTAAAACAATACCTTTAATCGCTCCCTGCTTCTCTTTTTTTGATGTAATCTCATTCCCTTATATTGGGATGTCTTTCGTATTCTTTTTCTTTTCAGTATCTTGTGCTTATTATACTGTTTCTGGTAAACTAATGCGGCCATTGCCTCTCTTTAAATATGTTAGCCCATTTTTCTGTGTAGACGCCTAATTATCAAGAAAATGTAATAGGTATATACAGAGTACATGTGCTACATCTGGCGAAGGGTTGTACGAGGGGCTGGATTGGCTCTCCAGCAATATCGTCAGCAAGGTATATATGCACAAATCTCTTTTTGTAAAAGATGATGCTCTTCTATCTTTCGTACCAGTTGCCAAACACTGCAGGTTGGCTTTAGAGAAAACATTTGAAGGTCGGTTAGGTGACGTCGACTTAATTATTCACCAGTACAACATCCTTTTGTCGCCATCATATATCACTTCTCTCTTACTAGGCACAGGTTTTTTTTTCCTGTGAGGTAGGGGGAGCTATGCACCTGCTGCACTGAGGGACTGGTTAAAATTACTTATTAATTGGGGGCATAATCTGCTGTTAAAATGGAATGTTCTTCTTATATATGCAATAGTACTCACTCCTGAAGAGGTCAAGCTTAATTAATCAGCCTTCGCTAGAAATGCCAACTAACTTTAGAATCGGTAAAGAAGTCCAATGACTGAGAGTTAGAATCGGTAAAGCAAATTACTTGTTGTGGCTTGGCATCTTTTGAACAAACTTGTGCTTTACAATTTTGTTAGCTGATTTCTTCTGCTACGGCAGGCCTGAAAAAATCGTAGCATGGTGGAATGATGTTGCCCTGTTAACCATAAACCTTCCGCTTAGACAGAGGATGCATGCAACCTGACAAGCTATCTCGACACCTGTTTATCTTTTCTCCTCCTATTCTAATTTTTTTTTTACTCTTTAAATCTGAATGGCCATTCTGACCAAGGGGATTCCACACACACACATATATATATATATCCATGTGTGTGTGTGTTCTTTTTCAGTGAAATTGTAACATGATGGCAATTGGTTCAAAATGATGATTCTGATATTAATTAATTCACCACCTTCTCTTGTCGGTGGATATGGTGGACATTGTAGCATAATCTTCCACTTAAGTTACAACGGTGTTATATGCCTGTGCTGAATAGAGGTGGGAAATGTGTACAAATACGTTGCTTCGTACTAGTGAATGCATGTGTGTGCTATCTGTTTTGTTTGTTCCTGAAAGAAATATTCATTAACTGCTTGACTTATGCCTTGTGTTGTCTATTTTTCCCCAAGTTTTTTTTGATCGCTTTGATGAGTTTTTGTATAGCCGAAGGATGCTGCCATCATTGTCCAGCTTTAATTTCCAAAAGTATCCCATTCCTTGGACACAGACAGGGGGGAGACCATACCCGCACCTGTTGCTTTCTAAACTTTTTCAAATTTTATTTTTTCTAGAAAAGATGATGATGCCTGCTTTATCATATGCCCAAGTAATAAACACAGTTAAATTAGAATAACCTATCCAAGAAGTAAAATTTGGCTTTTGGATTTTTCATCCTTGGATTATTCTGGATGAATCTAAATATATGTAGCCTGGATAGATCATGTCACATTTTGCCCCCATATGAATTATTCTTTCATCGATCGATTGATTGAATGTTCTTTAATTTTATGGTTGATTGATGTATTGCATGAAGATATGCTGCTTCATATGAGATTTTTCTTCCTTTTTTTTTTCCACCTTCACTTCACCACCAAACTTAAATATCAGAAGAAGAGAAGACGGGGTAGGAAGATATAATCTTCATTGCATCGCCCGTAGCATCAGCCATGATTTGATTCCTCTGTCAAGATTGAATGATCGGCATATGCACTGCATTCATGGGGGGTGGAATTGAACAGAAGAAGAAGAAGAAAAGGAGATGGGAATTATGTGGAGCCAATGTCATATATAATTAAATGGTGAGTGAGTCCGTCCTTATTAATTCCATCGACCCCAAGTTGGGTAGCACGTCAAATTTTTAATACTGTTTTGTTTATTAGTCCATTTTTAATTAATTAAAGTCTATGTAAAATAAGACCTTTATTTATTTATTCTTTCTTTCTATATATCCTTCATATTGTAAAGTGTGCGTTATGTTGATCTACTTACAGTGACAATAGAATTAAGTAATTTATATATTTAAAAAAGCATAATTTTATTTTCTAATTAATTATGTTGCTTTAGCTCGGCTTTTTTTTTTTTTTGGGGGGGGGGGGGGTTAATTAATGCACCTAATCATTCCTATTTTTAAACTCGGTTAAGAAAAAAAAAGAAGTCAAATCAAATAAAAATCAATCACACTTCATAAACACTATTTTATTTTCCATTTTACTCTTGGCTTTGAATTCACATTAGTTTTGATTTGATTGATATATGTATATATATATCCACAAATTGGATGCGGAAGCAGTGAAGTTAGTAGTAAATGGCGGAAGCATCCGGTCCTTCAAAGCCTGCAAAGTTAGCAAGAACCAAAAGCAAAACCGATGTCAAACTCTCCTCCATTAACAGTAACGCCAAACCTCCTCCTCCTCCTCCTCCTCCTCCTTCTGCTGCTGCTTCTTCTTCCTTGAATGATACGACGCCGTCTACAAGAAAGAACAAGAGATCATCTCGCAGAGAAGAAGAATTAAGGGGGACGTCTTCTTCTTCTTCTTCTTCTTCTTCAAGCAGCAGTCTTCGGTTCATGAACGCTTGTGGAGTTTGCAGGCGTCCACTGGGATCAGGCCATGACATTTATATTTACAGGTACACCTACAAGCAAATTCAAATACCCTTTTTTCCAAGCAAAATTACCTTCAAATTATGTAGATAGATGATCTTCTTCCCTGGCTATTTTTTTTTTCCCATCAAGAATTTTCCCGAGTTATTTCTACACTCGATCATAGCCCTTATAAAATACACATATATATAAGAAGATGGTTTTTGCAGATTTAGTAATTTTTTTTTACTTAATAATGATTGCTTCTCCGATAAAAATAGATTTAATTCAAGGCCTATTGCATAGTTTTTATACGTAAATTTAAATTTAATTTTCAGGGGGGAGAGTGCATTTTGCAGCAACGAATGCCGGGAGAAACACATAAAATATTTTGATCATGTTAGTTAATTAATTATTTGTGTCCGTAATAACTACATCTGTGTGTTTAATTGTATACATTCATTATATATACTACTATTTCTTTTTTGTACATTAACTTTTATTGTTATAAAAAATCCCTATATATATATATATTTATGTGTATTTATATATATATATATAGAGAGAGAGAGAGAGGGACGTCTTGAGGGTTATATAAAATGTAGAGTTGAAATGTATGATTATATTGAATATCCAAATAAATAAATAAATATTCAAATAATATATTTTCTTTACTTTTGTTTTCTGATCAACGTGAAACATACTGTGGCTCAATCTATATCAACAAATTGCAAAAAAAAATAATCAAAGATTTGATGAAGTCACGTCAAATCCACCTATTTCTCCATCTCTTCTTCTTCTTTTTTTATTCGATTCGATTGGATTCTGGGTCACATCAAACGATAGTAACAAAAATAATTCACCAGATGAAGTGTAAGAAAAATAAATGGAGATGATTACAATAGAAGGAGAGGGGGGAAAAAATGCTTCCTTTATATTATTTAACTTATATATATATATATTATGTACCTCAAGATTAAAAAAGGAAGGAAAATTATGTTTTTATTTGTTTGAATAGAAAGTAAAATAAAAAAATTAAAGCATACCCTCTCAAGGAAGGAAGGAAAATGAATAATAGAAAAAAACAAATTCCTTCTTTAAAAAAAAAACATTTCCCCTTTCTCCTAAAACAATAGAAAGTAGAAAAAAAAGAAGAGGGACGTCTCCTTCCACATCAACTTATACACTTCTTATAAAAAATATTTACAACCTTAGCTCACCCAAGCAAATAAAAAATAAATAATAGAATGCATTTAGATCATCTGAGGTTGGAATTTGTGAATATGATGTATCTGAGATATAATTTTAAATTCGGATTGTCAACTAATATTTACCTAAATTTGAAAAATAAAAATAAATAAAATAGTACTCAATATTTACCTTCTTAAAAATAAAATATTAAGTAAAATAGGATCATAACTCAATCTAATACCATATCATATTGTTTTTTTAAAAAGTGAATATTTAAATATCTACGTCAGCTAATTATTTTCTAACATAAATTTAATAAAAAAATTTATAATTCAAATTATGACAGTGACCCTTAATTATACAAATAATATACTATTCTAAAAATTTATTTTATCATCAAATTTTTTATATATCATCTCTATCTATTTTTTTAAAAATAAGTATTAGATATATTTGATACAGTACGATTAAATTATTTAAAAACCAAATATAAAAAATGGCTCTAAATCAAAACCTTAAATCATATATACACAAGCACGTTTTCCATTTCCAAAAATTACAGCAATAGCAATTACTTATTATAAAAAGTATATATGGAAAATAGTTCGGGAATAAAAAATGATTTACACGTGTAAAAAAAATTAGGGGGGAGGTTAATAATCAGTATATATTTTGGGGGATTTTTGAGTCCCCCGGCCTTTAATTATTTCATTGTAAGGAACTAAGAAGCCGCCACCTGTCCACATTCCATTCACCCTCATCGTTTCTATATATACATAAATCATAATATTAACAAGCAGACATGGAACAACTCTTCTTCGATTTCGCCCCTCCCTGCGCGCCCGCCCCCTTCATCGCCACGCTCGAGCAGCCCATCGACGACGACGAGGAGGAGGACGGCGACGACGAAATCGAAGAGATCGAAGCCCAGATATGGACCCTCAAACAACGCCTGAAGCGGCTCAGAGACGCCGACACCAGGCGGAAAGCAAAGGCGGCGGCCGGGTCGGAGGAGCAGTCGAGGAAGAAGAAGATGGCCCGCGCCCAGGACGGCATCCTCCGCTACATGGTGAAGCTCACCGAGGTCTGCAACGCCCAGGGCTTCGTCTACGGAATCATCTCTGACAAGGGCAAGCCGGTCAGCGGCGCCTCCGACGGCCTCCGAGCCTGGTGGAAGGAGAAGGTCCGCTTCGACCGCAACGGCCCCGCCGCGCTCCGCCAGCACCTCCTCGACCACTCCCCCGCGGCCGCGGGGGCGGTGCTCCGTTCCGCCGCGGCCGTCCCCGAGGCGCTCATGGAGCTGCAGGACACCACGCTGGGCTCCCTGCTCTCCGCGCTGATCCAGCACTGCGTCCCGGCGCAGCGGCGGTTCCCGCTGGAGAAGGGCGTCGCGCCGCCGTGGTGGCCGACGGGGGAGGAGGCGTGGTGGTCGGAGCACCCGTTCCTCGTCGAGCACGGGCCGCCGCCCTACCGGAAGCCGCACGACCTGAAGAAGGCGTGGAAGGTCGCGGTGGTCATGGCGGTCGTCACGCACATGGCCCCCGAGTTTGAGAAGGTGCGGCGGCTCGTCCTCCACTCCAAGTGCCTGCAGGAGAAGATGAGCGCCAGGGAGAGCTTGCTCTGGAGCTCGGTGCTCGACCAGGAAAGCCTCCTCCACCGCGGCGAAGTCCTCTCCGCCTCCTCCTACGTCGCCACCACCCACGAGTACGACGTCACGCCGGACGTTAAGCCGCGTCCCAATAACCACCATCCCGCCCTCCTCAAGAGAGCCGACCCGAGGACGACGAACGATGAACCGCCCCAAGCGTTCACCTGCGACCATCCGCTCTGCTCGCACCACGACCGCCGCAATGGCTTCTTCGACCGGGCATCGAGGGCTTTCCACCAGGCCGCGTGCGCGCACCGCAAGGAGGTCGAGAGTCCGCCTCCTCATCTGCTGCCGAGCGGAGTCGATTTCTGCTACCTGAATCATCAGCCGGCGCCGGTGCAGGCTCAGATGAACCCTGATCACCTCCAGCGAGATCTTGCCGATTACTTTCTGCAGAGAGTTAGCAGTTGGCTTGAAGATGACGACGACTGCAATAGGAATAGCAACTTTAGCATGCTGCTGCATCAGAATACTAATCATCAGCATCATCAGGGGAGGATAATGATGCAGCAGAGACAGGAGAGCAGCTTTTCAGCTGAGCAAGCTGCGGAGAGTGACAGTAGCAGCAGGTTGACCTTTTCTTCCCTCTTAAGCGGTGGGGATCTGAGTGATGTGCTGATTGACTATATATGAAGTCAACAGCCTCGTTGGGCCCCTCTCAATCTTTTTGTCTTCAGGTTGGGGGCCATTAGGGTTTCACTTTTCTTCTAAAGATTTAATTTTTAAAAAGAAAATAGTGATATAAGCGTGGAGTTTATTTATGGATTTTGTTAATTTTTAAAAAATAAAATAAAATTAGAAACCAAAAGTAATACAAAATGAGATAGAAGCATTTTTTTAGTCAACATAATTGTTTTTTGAAAAATAATTAATTGTATCGAACCAGAAGACCGGACCGGGCCGAATTAATAAATACATGTACATATATGGTCAGATGGAGACGTGCCGGTTCGAGGCCCATTGAAGTAGCTCTTCTCGCTCGCCGGGCTGCTCCTCTGCTCTTCTTTCGTGTTCACCACGATCCTGGTCGCCCTGATCTCGAGAACAAATTGCAGTGCGCCGACGGATCTGGACTACGCAGCGCCCCCACGGTCGGATCGATCCAAATCCCTTGTTTCATCTATCGAATTCTCAGTCGAGCGTTCGCCCTAGATCTGCTCACGGACCGCGCGTCGCCAACGGAGTTCTTCCCTCGGCTGGGGCACCGACAGCCCGAGGTCAGGTCACACGATTTCTTAATGCAGCTTTAGTCGCATTCGATATCGACTTGGAGGTTACTGTTAGATTATGTCGAGAGAGAGAGAGAGGGGGGGGGGGGGAAGAGATTCGATTTCTAATAGTATCGTTGCATAATTTGTGGAGAGTAGAAAATGAGACAGTTTTGCTAGGGATTGAATGGCTAATGTTTGCGTAATTTGTTATGAAGATTTTAAACTGGTGAATGTTGCTTGTCGCTCTGTGTTGCTTAATATCGTGGTCCATCTATGCTTCTGGTTATCTCTCCAGATAATTTAATTTCTTTACGTAGTATGAAGATTGTTTTTAATATTCGTCCACCGGCTTATCTTTCTTACGTATATATAATTACATTGCAGATACGCAGCATGTAATTTGGTGTCATCAATATTGACGACATTTTCTCTTTATCTGGAGTCTCTTTAGAACAGTATGGACTCCAAACAACCGTCTTCACCGCCTTTAACATCGCCTACCAATCAAACTTCTACTTCTCCTAGACAAGATCCTTCTTCCCAGGAGACACAATCAATATTTTCTGCTTCTGGTATATCTTCGTGGGCCAAAAATCTAAAATTTCCACAGGCAACAGGCCAAGAAGAGTTGCAATCTGAAAATGCAGGAAAATCCACCTTTTCACGTTTTACTAGCAGCCTTGGGCTGCGCATGCCCCTCAAATCTTCTGAATCTGAAGAGCCTGCTGCTGAGGTTAACTCCATGAATGTGCAATCTGGCGTTTTTGAATCTCTGACAAAAGGTTTAGTTGATTCATCTAGAAATGCTGTAAAAGCTGTCCAAGTGAAGGCTCGACATATGGTTTCTCAAAACAAAAGAAGATATCAGGTAGTGCTGTAGCTACAGTGGTACCACTTACATCTCTAACAACTGATTATTTTGTCTGTGAATCAATTTTCCGTTCTTAATATTTTTTAAAGTTTTTTATATGTGTTTTGACATTTGTATAAGCGGTAACAGATAACCTTGGTGGACAAAACCCTCGTGATCCCACACCTAGATTCAAGAGACAGAGAGCTTCTAGTTAGCCCTCTATGTAGAAAACAAAAATTCAATCAAAATAGAAATACTGTTAAAGTTTACGATCCTCACCGATCTCAAGAAGCTGGTGGTGGGACATCATAACACATACATTTGTATGATTTAGTGATAGGACTGACTTAACATTGATTCTTCTGTATTTTTAAAATGTTGGCGAATTCCCCCATTACCTTTGCTCAGGTTTAATCGCAAAGACAAATGGAATGGTATTTTGATGGTCCATTTTACTGGAGACATGGTAGAAGGGAAACAAATTAAGTGTCATGAAACTGGGACATGACTAATTGAGAGACACATGGATATTATTGGAGAAATTTTTTAACCAAGGTAGACATATTCTTACTTCTGTAGAATATACAGTGTGGTATTTGCATTATAAAGCAATTTGTCTACTAACAACAAGATATAATATTTATCTATTAACAATATCAAATGACAATTCATGTTCTATGTGTTAAGGATGCACATCATATTTTTCTTAATTAAATTGTCCTACCAGCTTATTCTTAATCTCATTACATTTTTCCTTCTTGGGTTTCTTGAGCATTGAAGAAATTGATCAATTTACTAATTGCGAAAATTAATGGAAAAAATTTTCTCATAAAATTGCAGGGCTGAATGAAGCATAGTTTGCACCTCATATTTTAGCACATATGTTCTTAACTATTTATTTCTCAGTGACACTCTAAATATCTTGTTGATCCTACGAGTAATTTGGCCAACATGCATTCTGTTGTCATATTTTGTGTCCATGTTATGAGAAAAATGGGTGATTCTAATTAGGCATAAATGGTAAGTATGCACTTATTTGAAATTCATCCTTGTTGTGCAAGTGTTCAGTTTTATATGTATATTTGTATTGCCATGTCTCCGGCCAACCATAATTCATCTTTGTTTTTGTATTCTGTTACCGGTATGTTCCCGTTCTAGGTTTCCAGTTCGAAGATTTGCTCTTTTGCCTTTCAGTATTTTCGTTTCTGTTGAGGCCTTGAGACTATCAAGTCTTTTACTCTTTTTTTTTCTTTCTTGTTTGTCCTGTGTAAATGCTCATGTGATATAGATGTCAAGTCAGTTGCCAAGTTTAGATGTTGTTTCTTTTATCTGCTCAGTTACATTCTGCTTTTTCTTTGCTTGTAATTTTATATGGTATTACTGAACCTATGAGGTTGGATATGTGTAGTGATTTTCAAAATTGCTTATGTTTGTAAATGACTTTTGATGAAACTCGAACTTTAACTTCTGATTGCATTGTAAATTTGTAAGCCTGTTTTCTCATTGTTATCCAGGAAGGTGGATTTGATTTGGATATGACATACATCACCGAGAATATAATTGCCATGGGTTTCCCGGCAGGTGATATGAGCTCTGGATTCTTTGGATATGTTGAGGTACTTTGAAATTTGACTTATTACTGGTATTTGTCCAATTAATCCCTTTTATATAATCAATACCATGCCATCTAAAAGATTAAACTGTGAAATTTAACATACTCTATTCATTTATATTCTTAACATTCCCCCTCACATGTGAGTGAGCGAGCTGATAACTAAGTTTTTTGATCAGTCATTCATCTAAAACCTTTAGCCATCTTGTAAGACTATTTATATTCTTAACAATAATACACATTGCTTTTGCAGGGATTTTATCGCAATCATATGGAAGAAGTCATCAGATTCTTTGAGACTCATCATAAGGTATGATGATAACTATTTACCATGTTATTATTTTCTCCCAAAGGTAACAGATGATTACTGTTCAGCATATCATGATGGCGATCCTAGAGAATGTTTTGTTCATCATGTTGAGCTACAAATCTGAATTTTACATTTCTAAATGAAATGAATAATTAAGTTGCCTAGACTTGGGTAGGAAATAAAAGTTTGAATACCTGCCCATGTCAAACACATGTGCCTCCAAGCATCCGCTGCTGTCTCTATAGAGAAATATGCATAAGCTTCTAGAATTTTGTCCATTCTACATCCCCTTGAATGAAATTTTCTAGCATTTGATTTTGATTAATAACCTGTGATATTTTCTTCATATGTATCTAATTAGCATTATTTTTTATAGGGGAAGTACAAAGTTTATAATCTATGTTCAGAGAGGCTTTATGATGCATCTTTATTCGAAGGAAAGGTATGCTGCATAGATCAATGAATTTTGCTCTTTTCACTCCTTTCCTTGTCATAATTATCCTGTGTGAAATTTTCTGATTCTTGCACATATTGATGCTCGCTTTCAAAACCAATAAGTTTCTGAACTTTTGTTTCTATTTGAGAGCTTCTAGCCATATACTGGTAAAATATTTTCTACAGTGTTTTTCTTTTTCTTCCATGTTCTCTCAATCCAAGCCAATTCAAAAATATTGTGCCACTTCAAAATGCAATCTTTATTGCGTTATTTGAATTGTAAGGTTGCCTTAGACCACTTGCCAGTTGGAGTTGTTTAGTTCGTTGGCAGAGGTTGCTGACTAGTTATGGGACGTTTGCAGATGGAAAAAGGCCAAACCACACCTTTAGTAGTGGAAAAATTAGATAAATATCTGCTGATAACATGAAAGCACATATTCTGTTTTTGTCATCCTACTATTCCCACTCCTAGATTATTCATCTCCCTTGTCCCAACTTGGCTTCTCGTGCTTCTTTCCGGTCAATGCTTCCTTGGGGAAGGTAGAAGAGTAGAGGATTGTGCAAAGAAGTCACGAGCTTGTAGAGATTGTGATGAGTAACCCTAATCAATTTGATTTTTTAGGTTTAGATTAGATCTGCTGGCTTTCAGTGAAAGTGATCTTATTTGAGGGAAAGTCATTAGGATTGGTCAGCACTGGCTGGTTAATGCTACAGAAGGACTACCATGACAGTAATTTTGTTCCAGATTATAATACATGATATATTTGTGTCTTTTTCAGGTTGCTTGCTTCCCTTTTGATGATCATAACTGCCCTTCGATTCAACTTATTATTTCCTTCTGTCAAAGTGCCTACTCATGGTTGAAGGAGGACATTGAAAATGTTGTTGTTGTTCATTGTAAAGCTGGTATGGCAAGGACAGGGTTAATGATTTCTAGCCTTCTTCTGTTTCTGAAGGTAAGAGCAGATCTCAAAAGTACAATACACAATGCATATTACTTCTTTTACCTAGTGCTTGCTCTCTTTACTCGATACAAATTAATACTATTTTATTCAGTTTTTTCCTACAGCTGAAGAGTCCATGCAATATTACAACCAGAAAAGATGTATAGACGGGAAGGGGCTTGTTCTTCCAAGTCAGATTGTTAGTCTATTCCCTGCTATAGAAATATTTATAAGATATGAAGACAACCTATCTTTGGCATGCTGATATTTTTTTTCAATTTTGATGCATTCAGAGGTATGTCAGATATTTTGAACGAGTTTTAACATATTTCAATGGTGAAGATCAGCCAGGCCGCAGGTAATTCATATTGTGTGCTTTCTTATCATTAACTTGTTAAACTTTGTGGAAGTTTCCATAACATTAGAGTTTCACTTCTTACAGGTGCATGCTTAGAGGTTTTCGTCTTCATAGATGCCCTTATTGGATCCGGCCTTCAATTACTATTTCCAATCACAATGGTAGTGGCTAGTTTGGCAGCTCCTGTAGCTGCATTCTTTTTCAGCATTTAAGAGTGTCTTATAATACCAGACTATCTGAACTCAAATATCATCATTTTTTTTCCACCTATTTTCTATCAAGCACAATATCTGAACAAGGACTTCTAGCATATGTATTGCATAGCATTAGAGTGTTGTTATCCAGCATATTATATGCTAAAATGTATCACATAGTAAAAGATTCTCTTTTGCCATTTCATTTGTTTTAAATCTCAGGACAATCAGCTTTCTCTTGTAACTTGAGCTTTTGAGTGTATCTTTAATTATCCTCACACCTAAAAAGTTTCTGTCTGAATTTGGTACTGACTGCAACACTCATGCAAAACAGGAGTCATATTTTCAACAAAGAAGCATCCTAGGACCAAAGATCTAATGGTATGTTTTCATTGACTTTAAAGCATCTTCAATGCGATCGATTCTGATTGAAATTATAAATATATATGGTTTGGAGCCTCAATTACTTGAGAGTTTAGGAAATTCTTAATATGGTTCTGATTGATCTTGATTCAACAGCAATAAAAAATATGGCTTTTTGCGCCCCTGTTTGTTGATGTTTTCTTACCTCTAAAAAATTCGAGGATCATTTCTGTGCATTATTTCCAAAACTTTTCTAATAATTGTAAAAGGCATAGGCAAGAGACAGCAAATGGATGGCCCAAAAATAACATTTCAGGAGAGAAGAAATCTTATGTAGATTTGAGAGATTCTATAAGAGGGACATAAGTTACATAAAAGTTGGAATTTGACAGAGTAGTTTTGGGTTTAGTTCGATTTTTAAGCAATCTAGAGATATGTTTAAAAATTCTATCCAACTCTTGTTTCTGCTGGCAGCAGTACTTGGTCAGCAGTTTGCACTATCATTTCTTGTGAAGTTTTATTATTCCTATTTCTGCATATAATATTCAACGTATGCTCTGTACCTGTACACCATTTATGTGTACTTTGTTACAAAGAATCAGATAGCAGTCCTGACATCCAAAATTTGGTGGTTATTGACAATATTTAAGATCAAACAAAAAAAATTGAGATCCCTTAATTGAAGGTTCGCTTTGTCTGTTGGTGTATATAAAACATAGATGTCTGTGAAATATCAACAAATTTTCAACATATATATGATACCGTATCTTGTATGTTTTGGTTTACCAAGTCCCATGTATAGCTTGTTCAGCCTCGACTTGCAGTTTTTTTCTTTGTCGTGTTTGTTCCTTACTGATTTTTATGTATTTTAGCCTGAAGATTTCTGGTTTAGTGCACCAAAGAGGGGGATTATGGTCTTTGCTTTGCCAGGGGAGCCTGGTCTGACAGAGGTGGCTGGTGATTTCAAAATTCACTTCCATGATCGACAAGGAGATTTTTACTGGTGAGTTGTTCGTTTCCCATGTTCTAGGTTCTCGTCCTCTATTACCTTTAATGATTTCAAAATTGACTTCCTCTTGATTTGACCTTTTCCTGTGGTATCCCAGTCGTGACCATTCAATTGTGGGACTAATGGTGGCTTGTATTAGGTGTAGGAATGAGTAAGTCGTTACGTGGTGAAAATTTATCCGGTATTCCATTTAATTGTTGACCCCCCTTCAGATGATCAACAAGAAAGAGAAGTAAAAGTGGCTCAATATATGAAGCTTCTTCGATGCAAGTGCTAGTGTCAAAATATAGAAATTTACCCCTAGTTCTTGAGAGACCTCTCAACTTTAACCTGCCATGGTGATCACTGAGATGATGAACATTCATGTACGAAACACCAGGCAATACATCTTGTTGAATTCAAATTGTGATGTTCTAAAGATAAACTTCTTAGTGGACTTTTCGGGAAAAAAATAACTTAGTGGACTGCTAAGTGTTCATATCAGTGGTGGGAACATATGATATCTCATCCCATAAGCTCTACCCCTTTCTCAGGCGATTACCGATTCCTTTGACATTTCTGTCAAAGGAATATGGATTTGGCTTTCTTGTCAATGTCTATTGGTTGTCTCATCTGCTTTTGTTTAACCCTTGACATGACAGTGACTTTTTCTTTAATCATTTCTCAAACTTTCTTTTCTTATTGTATAGCTGGTTAAATACAACATTCACGGAGAACAGAAAGATCTTGAGTACTTCTGACCTTGATGGCTTTGACAAGGTAAGATAGTGCTGTTAGAAATTTAAAATGAAAACTAAATTGTTGATTCATAAACCTCAAGAAAATGTTCCCAGCTGCCTCTGGAACTTCACTAAATTAAATACTAGCACCTATCTTATTTCACCTCCAGCTCCCTTGTGGCTCATCCTTCAAATGTTCTATCGTGCAGAGAAAGCTACCATCTCCAGGATTCCAGGTTGAAATTGTGCTTGTGGATTGTGATGGGTCAAATTCTCCTCGCCAAACTGGTACGAGCGCCGACGCCTCTACCAACGCAACAAAAGAAAGTTACAGCTCTCCCTCAAATGTCGAAAGTAACGTCAGGAACCCAGATAAAGACGATGTCTTCTCCGATAGCGAATCAGAAGAACCTGGGTCATCCAGGGCCAGGCGTAATATGGCAACTGGTGAAACTAATGGCGCTGGAGCTGCAGCTAAAGGAACTGAAGCAAAGGCATCGAGAGAGGAAACCACATCTGTAGCACAAGGCATTGGACAAATTTCATTGAAAAACGACTCAGAGGCTAACAAGGCATCTGATTCTGCCGATGTGAAAACTGATGGGAGCACTAAAACCTCACCAGCCGGTAGATCAGAACTCAACTCTACTACTGCGAGCGAATTCAAGGCAATTGCTGCAGATGCTTCAGTCTTTTCTTTCGGTGACGACGACGAAGATTACGAGAGTGAGTGACCTAGTCATTTCATCAGGCTGTTTGAGAATACTGAAGAACCGGTGTCCCACCCAAAATGGTGTCTCCAAATGCATCCGGAATTCCTGATCACTTCGAAATGGGAGAAGATTAATTTTTTCTGGAATTTCACGGTTATTACCGCTGTAGTCATATTATATCGTATTCTTAAAGTTGTTACTTGTAGACCAAAAGACTGGAACCTTGCCGCTCTCTTCAATCACAACTCCCTCTTGCCTACTCATCAAATTCATCTGATTACTTCAAATAACTTGATGTACTACATTGATGCCTTCAACGGCTGTTAGAATCAAATTCTCACAAAATAACAATTCCAGTTTAGATTCTATTGTGTGTTTGCTCTGGTTTAAGTTTGGTTTTCCTTCTTAACAACAACAACATGAGACATTGGCTGTGTGCAACTTCGTAACAGATCATAGTACTAAAAACTTCATGAAAAAAACAGTCGTTGTTGTGCCAAAGGAATCGGCGTCTTTAATCTTTAATTCCTTATTAAATCCCTATTCAAAGATTGAATGAAGTGCGGTATTGACTCAGGATCAATTACAGAGATTTGAATTTAAAGTCCCATTTTTATTATTTGCCTTTTGGAAAAGAAAAAAAAGCACTTCCAAATTCCAATCAGATTCAAGCGCAGCTTCCGTCCCTCTCGAGTCATCATGTCCAATTAAATAAATAAGTAAAAAATAAAAGAAATTAGCAGCACTTCTCGTCTCCTCGTGGTCTTCTCCTTCCATCGGGTCTCGAAGGAGACCACGGCGAGGACGACGAGGAGGAGGAGGACAGCTTGGAAGCCCTAGGAATCGGATCCCGGCACGATCCCCATCCTCCCCCCTCCATGGATTTCTCCTCCCTCCAATCTCGCGCTTCCTCCTCCGCCTCCGTGCCCGCTTTCCTGCCGCACCGGACCCAGCTCCACCCCCGCTTGTACTACACGCCCGCACCCGCGGCCCCCCGCGCATCATCCCTCTGCGGCGGGGGCGGCCGCCGCTGGATTCTGGCGGCCGGCCTGCTCATCGTCCCTTTCCTCTTCTACCTCTTCGCCGCCGCCGGGCGCGCCCACGTCTCCTCCAACTTCGACGTCCCCCGACCCAGGGGCTACGGTCTCGTCATTGACGCTGGCCCCGCCGCCTCCCGGATCCACGTGTTCCAGTTCCTCAACGAGGGGCGGATCCCCTTCATTGGCTTCGACGGGAAGGGGTCGGTGTCGATGCAGGTGCGGCCCGGGCTGGGCGGGTTCTCGGCGGCTCCGGAGGAAGCGGGAAGGTCGATCGTCAAGTTGCTGGACTTTGCCAAGGGGAGAGTGCCTAGGGCGGAGTGGAAGACGACCAAGGTGCGGCTGATTGAGAATGGAGGACTGGGGAGATTTCCTCTGCGGGTGAGGATGGCAATCTTGCAGTCTTGCAGACAAGCACTGAGGTCGTCTGGATTCATGTTTAGAAATGAATGGGCTTCCTCCGTTGCCGGTACGCCTTCATGGTTTTACCTTTCTCCATTCCGTTAAATTGATTCGACTCTTTTATGTTCTCGTTTATCTCATATTACAGTTGTGAAGTGAATTTAACAAAACGAGACTTTCTTGCACCTAGGTTATTTTGTCCAATGCATTAAATTGTTTGGCTATTTTGCTATTGGCTCTGTTATTATAGCGGTGAAGAGAAATGACGAAATAAGACTCGTTCCGGTTAAACAGTTACAAGATACCTTATTCACAGTTGAAATTATCAAATTTGCTTCGTCCCTTATTCATTACAGACAAACTACACAGTCATTTATTGTGTATAGACAAGAACCTTGTACAGCAGAAAGCATGATTTACCACATGATATGTTGCATGACTTCTAAAGTTTTGATTTATCTTGAAGTATATTCTACACGACGTTGGTGACCTGGTACTATGTATCCCTGGTTTCAGTAATATGTTCCGATGAAGTGCTGATAAATCTGCCATGCAGGTCAAGATAAAGGTATCTATGCTTGGATAGCTGCCAACTATGTCCTCGGGACATTAGGAAGTGATCCTAAGGAAACTCAGGGGATAATTGAACTTGGTTCAGCTTCTACTCAGGTTAGCATGTCTAGTTTTCATTCTATTTATTTTTTCTCAAGGTACAACTTAGAGCAGTTTATGGTTCAAGACTGTAAAAGTGAAAACAAATTAGATTTAGTTTATATTTTGACCCTTCGGGGCCTTCACAAGTGAATTGCCAACATATCATGGCTTAATTAAGTTGCGCAATTTTAGGATTCAAGAAATATAGCAGCACGAACATTGAACGGGGTCTTTCTATCTTAGAGGCGTTAATTGGGCCAGTTACCCGTTTCACGACACAAAGCTACCGCTCGAGTTCGTGGCTATTTTTACTTGACTAAGGTTGTACTAGAATTGCCTCACTTTTGGAGCAAGATTGTATTGACATAGTACAAGTTCTTATGGCACCTCGACCTCGCACGGCATGATAAACTATGGACTGGGTGAGTGAGAGATCAAGGGGTGAAAGCACAAGCACACATACATGTTTGCTGTGTCTTGAAATTTTTGTGAATTAAAATATTTTACGATATTCTTAAATACACTCAAGGTAATTTTTAGGGTTTTGTATTTTTATTAATTTTTTATTTAATTTAAAATAAAATTTCCAGATATAAAACATAATGATTATTTAAACAAATCTTTCATAATTTTCAATTATTTACGGTTTTTCTTATTGAAGAATAACACTAGTTGCGCTTTCCGGTCACGCGTCATGTTACCTAGTGGTATTAGGTAATATTAACATGTGGCAACTTAGCATGACCTGTTCATACCTCTATTTCATTCTATTTAATTCGGATATTCTTATATTAGCTAAGAATATGTATGTCTCCCTTCCCCTAGAGACAAATAAAGCTATCAATTTCAGTTGTTGTCATTGCATATGCAATATCACCGGGCTAAAAATTTTGCTAGTAATTGATCTAATTGTATCACTGTAACTCTTCACTTGTAGTTATTTGAAATCACATTCTGACAAACATGGTTCCAGATATTAAAGCCCAAGAATTATTTTCTTTCGAGTATATTTGACATGCTAGTTTTCTAAGTGTGTTTCTTTTGTTATTTTTAGATGGCCTTTGTATCAATTTGACAGCACCTTCATGTTTCTTTTAATATATGTACAATAAGGTGCCCTCTAGAAGCTTATTTATTCAGTGCCATACTTGAAAAGCAAAGCATCTTTCTTGTGCTTGCATATTTTCCTTCCTAAGTCATCCTCACATGCAGATCACATTTGTTCCAGAGGAGCCACCTCCCATGGAATTCTCAAGGATGATTAACGTTCTTGGTGTTACTTATAACCTTTATAGCAAAAGCATTCACCACCACAGTCAGGTAACACACAGTTGCGTAGTTCCTGTCTTTGCTCTCATGGTCAATTAGTTCTTTTATGGATCCTTTATTCATAACTGATAAGCCAAATGAGACTAAGAAGTTATAAAATTCTTCCGTTGAATTTTTGGCTAAATTCATGGAACTCTTTTTTTTTCAGAGGTGCCCACAGCTTGCCTCCTATATTTTTTGAAATAAATCTGATGACTATGATGTGTCACTGAGTGCTACTAGTCATTTCCAGTTTATATACCAGATTTCCTCCCTATACCAGATTACTAATATTTGTTAGCATGACGGATAGTTTAACTTATTTTATTCTATAGTGAATCTTTTTTGTTGTCTTTTTTATTTATGTAGGAGGTTGCCAACCTTAATTTTTTGGACTCAGGCATTTTATCGTTATATGCATCATGCAGGATGTTGCTTGGGAATCAGCAGACTTACATAACTCTAGCACTGTGGCAGCAGGTGTGAGCTCTTTAAGTTAATGTATCCTCAACCTAGCCTTAGCTGTAAAATACTGCATGCTTGAAGTGAGAAGAATACCTGCTATTGACTGAGAATATTTCCTAAAAAAGTTCTCCATGCCACAATTTTATAAAGCTAAGACATATTAACTTGATATGTTTTAGCTTTATCTTTTCTGTGCAGACTCTCTGGAAAACCATAGGCTTTAGTATGATTTTCTATATGTTGTAAATTGCAAGAAGTTAAGGATGTGTTTTTAACAGAGGTAATAAAGAAATTTGCATGCTTCATTCATAAGGTCTTTTGTTTGACAGCAGAAACATTAAAATAATGTTATGTAGTGAAACATTAGTAAGTCCATGTATGTTTTCCAGTTGAAGTGCTATGACATTTTAGTTCATCGTAAAGGATTTGGTTGAACTGCAACTGATGCATGTGCTGGCTAAATATGTAGTCAGGTATAGCTTGTTTTTCAAGAATTATCTAATTCATGGTATAAGATTTTGGTTCCCTCATATATTACTTACTTATTTTCTTCGGTGAATATATAATGTGATGTTACTCATAGTTCAATTCAGCTGAAGTTTTTCAATAACTCAATTCAAATCTTGCGCTTTCTTAGATAGTCTGTTAGTTGATTTTGAAAATTTATTCACGCGTCAATCTTTTTTCTTGGAATAGGGCTCATCGTTCTACGTATTTATCTCCAGGTTATATTGCAGAACCATGGTATTCATGCATCCCAAAAGGGTACAACCAAAGCTTCATTGAGATGAAATCATTAGATGCAATGGAGAAGAACATTTCAGTTCAAGCAGAGAACAATTTTGCTACCTGTAGATCAAAGGCCAGTTTGTTGTTACAACAGCAAGGTAGATTAATTTTGATGCTATCTTCCAAGATTGTGTGTCATGATGGTCATACACATTGAAATGCAGTAATCTTGATCCAAAATCTTTGTGTTTCTTTGTTATCCTTCTTGTACGAAGAAATAGTTTGTAAAAATGCTGGATAGGGAGGTCAAACCTAGGTGTCTAACAAGCTACCTCTGAACTACCAACATCCTTTTCTGGTGTTTGGTTCATGTGCAAGCATTAGCAGATGCAGCAAGTTCACATTTGGTTGACCTCTAAAGCTCCACTAGTCTCATTTGGTTGAAAAACCTTTGCACAACCTTGTAGAATAGCGGATGCCAATGCAAAGCCTTGAATGGCTACAAGTAAAGCAAGAGCCCCAGATATATAACTGTACAATTCTCTTGACAATACAGAGAAGTTGTGTTTTTGCATGTTCACTAGAGAAAATCTGCATTTCGATGCTTTAATCCTTATGCTGCTTTCACTATGGACTGTCATCAGCTTTTGGACCTTATGTGATATATGCTTTCCTTGTAGGTGGCTGTTCACATTCTCAGTGCGGGATTTTACAAAATATTAAGAAAGAGTTACAGGAAAGTAGACTTGCCCATGAGAAATTTTTCTACATTTCGGAGGTTTGTAGATGATGATATCACTGTACACAATGTTTTCATTTTTAGCAGTTAGGCAAACTAAATTTTTTGGTACTTTTCTTGTATAATGTAAGCATACGACTTATTAGTTTGCACCGTTTTCCTAATTATTCATTTTTTTTTGATCTTTTAGTTTTTTGGGATGTCACGAAAGGCTTCTTTATCAGATGTTGAAGCTTCTGGACGGCAACATTGTCAGGATCATTGGGATATTCTGAAGGAAGAGCATTCTGGGATCGATGAGTTGGACTTGTTGAAATATTGTTTTTCATCTGCTTTTTTGGTAGCACTATTGCATGACGGTCTTGGAATTCCTATGGAAGAAAAGAGGTAAGCTTTTTCTTTCTTGGCTTTAGTGATGTAGCTATCTACCGGTTAACGCAGGTCACTAGGAAACTGAAAATTAATTTTTTTTAGCACTTGCACGTTTGATTCTGGAATCTGGAAACCCAAGTGAATGGCAACTTTCTTAGAACAAAAAAAAGCATGTTGTAAAGTCTGTCGGCTATATCCTAAACCAAATTACCTTTTACAGGGTAGGTTTTGCAGATCCCACTAAAAGTGGTCCTCTTGACTGGACACTGGGTGCATTCATCCATCAAGCTTTGGTTGAATCCGAGTTGGATCCAGAGGGCATTCCTAACGTTGCTGGGAACGATATGCTTGCATTCATTTCATTGTTTGCAATCTTTGTGCTAGTAATACTTTGTGTACTCTATGTATCGAACTGGCGAAAACCAAGATGCAAGACTGTTTATGATCTAGAAAAAGGGCAGTACATCGTTACACGTATGCCCATATGATTTTTCATCGTCCAATTCTTTGAATATTTGTTGTAAAAAAAGGAAAAAAGTTGGTTCAAATATATAGCCATAATTTTGAGCCACATAGGAGGGTTATATCATCATTTCCTTGGATATAATCAACAGGAGGGTGGATTAGATGAAATTTGAAACTTCTTTCTGATGGTCTTAAAGCTAAGCTATAGGCATTAGATTCGTTTGTAGATATTGATAGGTTGGTTTGCTGAGAGGTATAATGTCTCTGACAGAATTTGAGCAAGAGTTATCATCTTATCTGAACAATATTTATTGTCTTCATGGCCTTCAGCATTGATCCAGAACCTACCTGCTCGTGATGATGGTATTTTGTATTGTTTGTTAGTATACAGTTTTCACATTCTCTATTCCAGAACAGAGAGCATCAGATTTATTTCCTTGAAGCTGACTGCAATTTAATTTGCGCAGATGCTGAGATGGACATGGCTACCAAATCCACTAGCAAACACCAGGTCAATTCTTCTCAAGGTCCTTTTTAATTATGGCTTTAGTTTCGCATGCCGCATGTCTGGTTATAAAGAAATACTAGCAGTATCTGCTCTTAATTTTTGTCGATCCAACTTTGGTTTAAATTTACAGTAAAGCTTATTTATTTATTGTTTTCCCCTTGAAGGAAATGTGAGGCAGTGGTGGCATCCGGCAAACTAGGAAAACATGAGACGTGTTGGCCGACCGACATGCGACGGCAATTGAGGTGCACACATTTGATATTTCAGTGCTGGTGATGATCCGTAGCTTTCCACATTAATTGGTTGGATGGTCTCTTCACCTTATTACGTTCATTGTGTATTAATCATCATGACCTATTCTGATTGAATTATAAATATGCCCACAAATTAACCCATCCATCAACTCCTACATCAAATACTATAGTGATTTTTAAAATAAAATGTAAACTGTTTTTTTATAGAAAGAAAATTAACTATAGAGGACGTTGATGGCTGACGACGAAAGCTGTGAGAGGATGTTGATGGCTTGATGATGAAAGAAGAAGTCAAGAGGAAGAGGAAGAAGAGTTGCATTTTTATTTATGAGGCCTCGCCATATTGATCATGTGTTACTCGAGCAGTTCATGGCTCTCAATACTCCACGTACGCTTCCAACAGGCCCATTGACAGCAGCAGCAGCAGCAGCATCAGCTATTTATGCTACTCTCTTCAATTTGTATCTTTGTACTCATTATATCCAATGCTTTCTTTTATTTTTTAGAAGAGAGAGAGAGAAAGAAACAAAGATATTTCTCCAACTCGTGGATGTCATGTTGGATTCATTATGCATTCTGCTTCCACCACCATAAATGTGAGAAAGATCGCAGCCCAGTCATGCATGAAAATTACACTGAAACCCCCACCATATTTGAATAAGCTTTTCTGTATTTATTGCAACTGAATGATATTGATGTTATAAATCCTGTTTTTATAAAGAAAAGATATGTCTTACTTGTATCCTATTGATGGATTGATAATTTATTAAGTAAAAATAACTTATCTAATTAGAATATTTTTTATTTTGATAATGCAGTTCCTTAGCTTAGTTGTATCCTCCAGTAGAGTTGATAAATAGATTGACTATACTGGAAAAAAAAAGAGTGCAGTAATTATTTAATAGGTCCACCAGGATTGACTTCTCCATGTGAATGAATGCGTGGCCTCTTCATCAATTAAATTTGGTTACAGGATCAAATTAATTGCTCCTGGGCCTCTTTTTTTCTATTCACTATCAGTACTTCCAGAGTTTTAAATATTCAATCAATCAACTTGAGTATGGGCAAAGAGTTGTTTTTGGTTTTGTCGTCTTCTTCTTCCTTTTGTTTATTTTGTACTTGGGGATATATATATATATATATATTAATTAGGATTTTAGGACCCCTCTCTAATTACAATTGATTTATATATAATCAAGTTGGATTTATAAGAAGATATATCTATACACCTTGCCATTATAGAAAACATTATATATATATATATCAAAAAAGGAAGGCCCACTAAGCTAATAACTAGCTAGCAACATGCATTACCAACAATTGAAATCTATAATTATTTTATCTATAAATTAAAGTTCTTAATCTTTGTCTTTTCTAATTTAACACATCATCTTTTTAGTTTATCCCTTATATATAGGCACGTAGAATTAATTACAATGGATGGCATCATCAACCTTCTAAAAGTAAGTAACTTTGACATTACTTAATAAATGGCCTTCCTTCCTCAATATAATGCAATATTAATCTTCTTGAGCTGCTACTTCCACACAAGAAAGAAAGAGGCAATTTAGACTTCATACTCCTCCCTCCGCAAGCTCAAGGAATTAAATCTCATAACACAATGGGAGGGCCCCATCTCTTCAAAAAAATTTCCCTTGCATCTATCTATATATTTAATATGTTAATATTTAATCCATGCGATAGGGAGTAAGGGAGAGAGAGAGATCATAAAATGGTGGTGTGAAGAGAAGAGTGTGGCCCATGCAGCAACCTAAACCTAAACCTAAACCGGCTTAGGCCTAATTAATACACCACATTTCATTACTAGTATTAAATATTCCATTCTTCTGCCCACTTACTCATCCTTTATATTCCCACATATATATATATATAAATTGATTCACATACTCTACTCTCCATGTATCTATATGTCAGTTAAGTAAATAGGATTTATTATATTTTTTGATAATATTATAGTTACATTATACGTATATGAACTGTAGATATTAAAATATTTTAAATTTTTTGAATAAATGAGGTCAATTAATGGCCTATCAGTTCAAGTCAATTCATGTTTAACAATGTTATCTGTGAAACAAGTTAATTTTCAAATAAATAAATAACTTTGAACTCAGAATAGTTCAAGTTTAGACTTTCTTATCTGTGCAGATACATTTAATCAATTATAGGTTTGTAATTCTTATTATTATAACAGATATATTAAGAAAAAAAAAACCCAAGTTTTGAACACCCCTATGATCTCAATGGTTAAAAACAAATGCTGATCAAATGCTGGGAGGGAGGGCTTCAGGTAGATGATCAGCATCATGGAAAGTGGAGCTCATAAATTTGCTGCATTAATTGGGAGGCTCTATCTGTACCCACATTGGAAGATCAAGAAAAAGATTAATGGCCCTCTCTTTTATGGTAGCAGCACTTGCTGAATCATGTGACACTCCAAGCAAGTTCATTACTGTAAGGGAGAAGGAGAAAAAAAAATAAAAAACCCTAGCAGACTTCAGAATTTGATCGAGTAAAAAATAGCAGCAGCAGGAGTACTAAATGAGTCAGAGAGGTAGATGAATAGGTAAATTAATGAAAGCAAGCTCATCTCTTTCTCTATCTATCTATCTATATATATATAAATGTAAACTGATCTCCCTCTGATCACTCGTTCTTGAAAGCCAAGCAAACTGAAGAAGAAGGAGAAGGAGAAGAAGAAGAGGAAGAAAAAACAATTAGTCCCTCTCCATGGGCAGATCCTTGTGCTGTGACAAGGTTGGCATCAAGAAAGGCCCTTGGACTCCGGAGGAGGACATCATCTTGGTGTCCTACGTCCAGAAAAATGGCCCTGGGAATTGGAGATCCGTTCCAGCCAATACCGGTGAATGAAATCTTTCTTGTTCCATTCATTAATTCGATCATGATGAGCCCCCGGCCCTCTTTCTTGTTTGTTTGCTCTCTTCCTTTGTCCTCAGTCCTTTAATTTGCTTCTGCGCTCTCCTTGAACCCCTCTGCAGGGCTGAGGAGATGCAGCAAGAGCTGCAGATTGAGGTGGACTAATTACCTCCGCCCGGGGATCAAGCGCGGAAACTTCACCCAGGAGGAAGAAGGCTTGATCATCCACCTTCAGTCCATGCTCGGCAACAAGTATGCTTTCAGCTTCTTAATCGTCGATGCAAGCTCCAAGCTTGACGATAGAATTCGCCCCTTGCAGGTGGGCGGCGATCGCCTCGTACCTCCCTCAAAGGACGGACAACGACATCAAGAACTACTGGAACACCCACCTCAAGAAGAAGCTCGGCAAGTACCAGCTGGCGGCGATCAGCGGCGGCTGCGCTGCCTCGCCGGAGCCGATCATCAACGCCGACGCGTGCCCGGACGATCCCACGCCGGGAACCTACAAGACGCCTCCTCCTCTCCCCAGCATGATGAGCTCCTCGACGTACGCCTCCAGCACGGAGAACATCTCGAGGCTCCTCCAAGGGTGGACGGCAAGCAGGCCGCCTTCTCGGAACGTCGTCACCCCCTCCGATTCCCCGACCGGCGACCATGAGGTCAGGTCGCTGCCACCGTTCGAGGACATCCATGTTGCGAACTGGGAGGAGCTCAAGTCGGAAGCCACCGCGTTCTTTGAGACGAAGCATCAGCAGCAGCTGCAGCAACAGCAGCAGCAGAGAATGGAGATCGCTCAGCATCATCCCCTTCCTCCTCCTCATTTGGCAATGCTGGAGAATTGGCTTCTGGACGAGAGTGTTGGTCAGGTTGATCTCGGGTCGACTGACTTCACTGATGATTGATTAACTGCTGATGAATTGATTTTTTCAGCTGTCAATTGATTATAGAACTGAAGTGCTAGTTAGGTACAGAGATGAAGAGATCCAAAGGCTTGATTGATTGATGATTTCTCTTCTTGTGCGCAAAGTGTAACATAGTTTGTTAATCCCCCCCTTTTGTTTGTTTCTGATCAGTTATGAAACAAGGAGAGAACTTCACTTGACTGTTTTGATGTTAATTAGAATCTGTCTTCACTTGGTTCTTTTGCTGATTTGATATCAAGGATTTCATTTGTGCTACAATTGCACAGCAAAAGTCCACATTGAATGAACAAACTCATCATGCTTGAGACAAAAAAGAGAAAAATAAAGAAAGATGTCAAGGGGGGAGGGGAGAAATTTAAGATGAGAGCTTTTGGTCATACAAAGACAGCTCCGCATGTGAGAAGCTTGATTTCCTTTCTAAACTCCGTAAAGGGGGAGGCCATGTTTCATGTCATGACATGCATGTGAGAAGAAAAAAAGAAAAGCACAGCTAATTAGAGTCACAGCATCTAGTAAATTCATCATTTCCTTGTAAATTAATTAACCAGTGGACTACTGAAAAGAGTAAATTCCTTGTTCACAAGGTTTTCCCTTAAAACATATTGGAAGCAAAAACCAATTTTTTTTAAAAAGAAGGAAAAATGTAGTCATCAAAACTTCTGATCAGGTGCAGGCAAATCAGCAAACTGTTTAAATTGACATCAACCAATCCGAATGATCACCCTTTATTATCAGAATACTGTTCAAAACAAAAAAAATACATTTTATATTTTCACGAGTTATCTCAAATTTTTATTCATTATTCAAATGAAAATATTCGACAAATTATCTCTAATCCTTCTAGTGATTTTCAAATCTATGTTCTGCATAAGCTTCGGCAATTTAAAACTCAAGATGAAGGCAGTTTAACAAAATAGATAACATTATATTAATTCAGTTCTATCAGAAGTCAGCAGCAAAACATGACCGCCGCAAACACACACAAAACCCAGCAGCTTCACCATAACCTGTGTCACACTAAAATCACCAACACAGCCAGAGAAAGCATCTCACTAGATGGAGTTACTACGTTTAGGCCGAGAAAACCCCCCAAAAAGAACACACACCCAGAGCCCGGCCCCAAAAGCCCTTAACATGGTCTGCGTAGGGACCTTAAGGGCACTTTGGCCCTCCTCTCTTGGTCTTCCAGTTGTTGTAGCAGGAGCAGACCTGCTTATTCCCGTAGAAACCCGGAGGGACGCAGAGGCACTTCCTGCAGCACTTCTGGCAGAAGAACATGCACGGCTTGTGATACTGCGTCCTCGAGCACCTTCTCGTGCACTCGCTCGGGCACTCTGCATGCCACAAAGAAGCTTAGGGATCCCCTAGTTTGAAAAGATAAGCAGCTCACTCGTAGATCATCACATACCGTAGTTTTTTAAGCTTCCCGGCCCGTATCTTCTCTGCAAAATACATAGAGAGACACGAAGCGTTAGAGGTCAGATACAAGGTGGAGGGATCGGCACTTTGACAAATACGCTGCGAGTACGAGGAGACAAAAGAGTTCCCTAACCTTTAGGTTGCTCTGGGACATCTCATCTCGCATCTCCTCCGCTTCAAGAGCCTGTAAAATACGACATTACAAAAGCGAAGACTGGTTCAGGCATTCTCACAAACACACTGTGCCCAGATGCCTGATAGCACTCTAATGCCTAAGAACACAGATCAGATAGATTACAAAGACCTCACTGACCTTTTGGTTCCTCCGCAACAACTCCTGCGCCTCCTCCTCGTGGGCGACCTGTAAAATGTAGCATCATACAATGAAGAAATAATAGTTCGTTCGACCATTTCCACAAAGACAACAGCGAGCGCTTTTACCTCGCAGGACACCAGGGAAGCGAAGAGAAGGAGCAGAAGGCACAATGCAAGAGGCTTTCCCATGGCAGAGGAGCGAGACAGGAGAGGGAAGGAGAAGAGGAAGAGGAAAGGACCCATCCTGGGTGTATATATAGAAGAAGAAGCAGAGGAAGCAGAAGCAGCAGCAGCAGAAGAGGTAAAGGCGGTTCATTTTTTAGGGTTAGGGTTAAAAGGTGGTCAAATTGGCGAGGGAAAAGAGGGGAGGAGGAGGAGGAGGAGGTCAGGGAAGGCATGTGCGGCGTTCTGAGCGGCCGCACTCTGCACGAGACGGAGGGGGAATTGATGTGCGTTTTGGCGCGCCGGGCGCGCGTGGCGATCCAAGCGGGCCGACGTCGATCTCGGGAGGAATTTTTGTGCTGGGCCGAAGGAGTTGACCAAGATTTGACTCGAAATCTAATGGCAAGACGGTGAATCCAGTGGCGAATCGGGGTGAAAAGATCCACCGGATATCTAGATAGAGATCGAATATATTGAGATTCTGCACTATATATAAAGTATTTTATACCCCAAAAAAGTCGGATTAAAATTACTTTTTTACTTGCATAATTTTTATTCTTATATTCCATTTATTTTCTATATATATATATGTATTTATTTCTGATGCATGTAGGTAAAATAAAATTGTATGAATACAAATAATCTAAAGATTTTTAGATGGAAAACCTAAAACGACCTGCTTTTTTTTAGGGTTAATGGAGATTAATCTGCCTATTTTTATATCTCGGTATTTAACGTGACCTACCAAACCGAGAAGGGCTATATATATATATATTTCTAATCCCACCTTCCTCTATTGCAAGTAACCTCTAAATGGCCGTCTGAGGAAAGCCGAAGACTCCGCCTCCACCCACCGAGAGCACTCCGAATCCCCCGTGAAGCGAGCGAGGTCGAATGATCCGACCTCCTCATCCTTCGAAGAAAAGCTTCAGGTTCTTTCTTACTTTCTCCCCCTGTCCTCCTCCTATTTCTCGCTTCTGAAAAGCTAAAATTTCCAGCTCTCCTTGCCCTTGGTTCTTGCCCCGTTCCAGCCGTCACCGTCGTTTGAACCAAATTTCCACCTTCTCTGTTGATTTTTTTGTTCTAGGCCTCTTTTGTTTTACTTGGATCTTCAAAATGGCGCCCTGAAGCTCGCCGCTGATTGAGAGGTGGTGGGGCGAGGGTTTCCTTGCTGCCTGCCTTTGGGTCTCGGATTGAGGGTGGATGCTTGATGTGATTTTGCTTTTGATGCTGTTTAGCCAGCGAAAATGTCCTCGTTGGAATTCTTCCGGAGATCGCCCTTCTCCTTGCTGCGTATGGAGCAGGCGTGCCAGCGTTGGCCCTCGATCTAACCAGCATATTCTTGATTTCAAGCTACTGTTTTGTCTGGGGCATTTCAGAAATCCAATTCCTTTGATTTGTTTAGGCCCTTCACACGATCCTTTAGGTCGGACGGGTGGATGCTCGATGCTGAATTAGGTATTTTACTTCTGAGTTCAATTAGTTCGGATGGCCAACAAAAACGGGCATCCATATTGGCCTGCAAGCCGGAAGCTCTTGTTGTTCTTTAGTGCGTTTGCTATAGTCCTGCTTCTGCCCTATCTTTTCTTCTGGGATTTTGCCGGCAAGCCAGTCTTTTCCACGTTAGTGAACCGGAAGGCCGCTTTAAGGAACCGTGATGGTTTGTCGACGGGGTCGTCGTTCTTGCACCAAGATGGACCAGCAGGTGAAGATCTTGACCGATGTCATCCGAGCAAAGCAATTTTGAAAGTTTTCATGTATGATTTGCCTCCTGAATTTCACTTTGGTCTTATGGGATGGAAAAGTGATGGGAAGAGTGTGTGGCCGGACATCCGAAGCAAAGTTCCAGAGTATCCTGGTGGCTTGAATCTTCAGCACAGCATCGAGTACTGGTTGACCTTGGATCTTCTATCTTCCAGATTTCCTGATAGGAGACGCCCATGCACTGCTATAAGAGTTGAGGATTCCCGGGAAGCTGATATTATCTTTGTGCCTTTCTTTTCTTCTCTGAGCTACAACCGCCATTCCAAGATCAAGCCACCTGAGACAGTTAGCAGAAACAAATTATTGCAAAAGCAGTTGGTTGAATATTTAACTGCTCAAGAAGAGTGGAAAAGGTCAGGTGGGAGAGACCATATTATATTGGCTCACCACCCAAACAGCATGATAGATTCTCGGACAAAGTTGTGGCCTTGTATGTTCGTTCTTGCAGATTTTGGACGGTACTTCCCCAATGTAGCTAATGTGGAGAAAGATGTAATTGCTCCCTACAAGCATATGATCAAGACATATTTCAACGACTCATCTACCTATGATGATCGCCGTACATTATTGTACTTTCAAGGATCCATCTACAGGAAGGATGTAAGGTCTTTGCTATTGATGCTACTTGAATTTCTTCTCTAGCATACCTTTACTTTGAAAATTTCAAATTAATTGATTTGACAAGTAGCTTCTTCTTACTTATTAAGTTGTATGGTTTAACTGTTGTCCCATGTAGCACATCCAAATCAACTTCGTTTTCCTAAGTCACAGAGAATTTACTTTCCCTATTTCAGGTAGATTGGATAGAGGACAGGAGAAACCACTGAGTTGTAGTTAGAGGAGAATGGAAGGGGATAAAGTAGTGTCTTTAATTTGTTATGCTTTGTATACTTAAAAGGTCCAAGTGAGATGTGTCTTCTAACTATAGAAGAAATGATAAAGAAATAAAATACTGAACGTACCTAAGAAGCAAACCATGTCACCTTGATGAACAAATAGGCTGTTCTATAACATTCTTTCATTTGCAACACAAGGTTTGCAGATTGGGAACAGGACAAAAAGATCCTCATGTAGGTTTTTTCATATCAAGTACCTTCAACTTCTTTACTAATATAGAATTTGTCACCAGTGCAGGTCTGACTGCTTAGCTCATTTTAAGAATTATAATGAATCTGCTGGTTTTCAGCTTTTTGGAACGTAGTTTTTCCTTGATTAATTTTTCTGACTTGCTAAGTCATTATGGTATGAATAAATAGTAATTGATTCTTTTTACTAGCACCTAAGATTTCTTTGTAGATGCATGCGTTAATCAATATATAACTGTGCATGTTAGACTCTGTTTATTGAATGTTGACCTAATGACTATACTTCAAGTTGCCATAATATTTCATCATGGCATTCCATGATACTTTATGCATCTATTCATAAGTCATATCCCATATCTGTACCTGGTCTTGACAATCTGTTGGACTATGTCCGTAGATGTTAAATGAGCAATGTTCTGAGGGAGGGCACTTCTTTTAGTGAGTCCTCTGTGCTGAACTATTAGACACTTAAATATAGAAAGGTGTGATAGGTGCAAAAATATGGTAAATCTAGCATTCATTTATTGAGAAGTCTTGGCCTACTCAAGTTACCTATGAAGTACTTATCCATTCCTACTGCAGGTTCTTCATTCTACCTTTTCTCAAAATCAATCCAGACTGGATTTAGTTTTTTATATGTTTGGGGACAAAAATGCTGGAAAAGCTGACTGCATACTCCATAGATGTATTTGATTCACCACAAATTAGGACATCAAAAGGAATAACCATCTTGATGAATGTCTGTCACCATTTGAGAACTGTCTTCATGGTTTTTTGTAGCATAGTCTGATAATCCCGAATAATCATGAGGGTTGCTGATCTTAACGATAGTAATTTGCAATTTGGACATTTAAATAATTCCACAAGTTCTAATTTTTCCAACACAACAGACTTTTGGGGTTAGAATGGAAGATGTGTTAGTGAGAAAAGTTCTACAGAGAACAAGAGGCAAGAGTTGAACATGCAAAGCAAATGAAGAGTATATCCTGGTTGAGCATTGTTTATATCGTGATGACAACTTGAGCTGATGTGTTTGATGACTACTTTAGATGATGGGCATACTTATGTATTTCAAATATACAAAGTTGTTTGTGAGAGATTGGAGGTTTGTAGATACTTAGATACGCTTCCAGATCCAGATAATTAAAAATGAATTTGATTCTATGTTACTCCCAAGACAGCTTGAAGGCTGAGTGATAGTTGTATTTTGTTTATTTCAGGACTTTGTAGAATTTCTTTGTAGGGTTCAGGTTTGTGAACGGACTCAGGCCTCTGTTAAGCTTGTATGGTACTGGCACTGGTTTTATTGGTAAAGATTATCGTGTTCTAATACAATTACAGTATAGCTAGGTGGAGACCTAAAGTATGACCTTATTATTTATCCATCTCCTTGACTTATGGATCCAGTTTCTTGAACTTAGGTTATCTCTGAATTAATAGGTTTTGCATCATCTAAATTGCACCAGTGTTCAATTAGTGAATGCTAACTTCATAGAGCATCTGATTGGGTGATTTGTTTAACGTTGGTGATATCAATTCAAGGATATATTTCTCATTACTGAACTCTGGTTTCTAATGTCATTACCTCGTCTATTTTGAACAAATGTTACAAAATTTAGATGTCCTTGAGATTGAAAGTAGTACCTTCTGTATTCAATCTAATTCTGTTTCCAAGTAAGCTGATTATTTCCTTTTGTCTTGGTGTCAGGGTGGTTCGATTCGGCAAGAGCTATTTTATCTTCTAAGAGATGAAAAAGATGTCCATTTTGCATTTGGAAGCATCAGTAAGAACGGGGTCAGTGAAGCCAGTCGAGGAATGCATGCCTCAAAGTTCTGTCTAAATATAGCTGGGGACACTCCATCTTCCAATCGACTTTTTGATGCCATTGCCAGCCACTGTGTTCCAGTCATCATCAGTGACGAAATCGAGCTCCCTTTCGAAGATGTCCTAGACTATTCCCAATTCTGCATCTTTGTTCGGACTGCAGATGCTATCAAGAAAGGATATCTGATCAAACTGATTAGAGGTATAAGCCGAGAGGACTGGACCAAGATGTGGCAAAAGTTGAAGGAGGTCGAAGGATTCTTCGAGTACCATTACCCATCCAAGAAGGATGATGCAGTTCAGATGATCTGGCAGGCAGTGGCCAGGAAGGTGCCGGCAATTCGGCTCAAGATACACAGATCAACCCGATTCAATCGGTTTGACACAGAATATAGAACAACACCTGTGCCATATGAGGCTCATTCACGCCACAGAGGGTTATAGGACTGGCGATTTTACCATCTGCATGCCGGAATGCAGTTTGCAACAATTTGTTTGTTCGACTTGAACTTTGTAAAATAGCTGGCAGTGAGGAGATGTATTAAATTCTAGACACAAATTTCCATAAATAAGTCTTCGTTTTAGTCCTGTAGAACTAAAGAACAGTAGGGGTTCTTCTTCTTTCTTAGGGTCTATTCGATCTCCACCCCCAACATATAAATCCACTGGGAGGAGATCAGTGATATTGTTGTAACACATTGATGAGAAATCCAAACCAAAATGTAGATTGCCGTGCCCTTTGTTTCTTGAATAATGATGGTATGTCTATTACGTTCAAAATAAATGTTTTTGTGTTTGCTTTTTCTAAATATTGTTCAAGTAAATTGAATGGCTAATATCAATGCTATTGAAATTTCCACCCTGCTGCAAAAGCTAATTAAACCTTTTGGATAATTAGGTATAGACTCTGCAGTCTGTCAACGAAGGATGTGGATTAGTTTGATGTGTGGAATTTTGCCTGGAGATGTATATCGTCATCTTCGTTTCCTTTTATGACATCATATAAACCTATATCTCCACTTTTTTTCCTTACCAAGACAGTGAATTAGTCAGTTCTTCAAACCAAACAAAAGAGTTGTGCTTATACATAGTCTGGTCAATGCAAGTCAACGATCCGGTCGTAAACTAAGTAAACTCAGCCCACATGTTGTTAACTGTTTAGATATTTTAAGCAGTCGTCTTCTGCATGTTATATATATATATATATATATTATATTCTCCAAGTCTTCGCAGCGAAGTTTCAAGGCAAATTATTCTTACTTCCTAGCTTGGAAGGCGAGCAACTCTTGAAGTTTCCATGCACTTGAAGAACCTTATCCCGAACTAAAGTTGTAGTTCGATCCCTGACGCATATAAATATGCTTTAAGATCCCCATTTTAATCGAAATGAAACTTTAAGATCTTTGACAGGCGAAATGCAAATGGTTAATATTGCGAACCACGTCACTTCCTGCGCAAACCTACTTGGAGATTTTGCCCAACACCTCTTCCTCCAGATAAAGCACTACTTCCTCAGGCAAAATAAAGAAGAAGAAGAAGACGACGACGACGACGATGAAGTAAGTATCAGGTAGAATTTACTCTGAATTCATTAGTTCTTACTGTCAGAACAGTCACGAAGCTTAATGCTCACTCTTTAGCAGCTTGGGGAGCTTTCGATGATGACGGACCAATCAGGACATCATCAAGCAGTTTTGGGTGACGACGTCATCGGGGTCGTCATAACGAGGCTCGGCATGTCGGCGACGATAGGAGGAGGAGGAAGAGAGGTCATCATCGATGAGCTGCTGGAGGAGAAGACGGCGAGCGTGGAGGAGCTGAGGAGTGCGTTCGGGGTGTTCGACAAAAACGAGGACGGGTTCATCAGCGCCGGCGAGCTGTGGTGCGTGATGGGGCGGCTAGGGTTTCAGGAAGGGCTCAGGTTGGAGGACTGCGACCGCATGATCCGTGCCTTCGACGACGACGGCGACGGAAGAGTTAACTTCGACGAGTTCACTCGTTTGATGGAAAACTCCCTGTAGATCCATCGCCATTGCCGTCCTCCTTTCTACTTTAATTTTAAACTCTGTTTAAAAAATATTCAGTGTTCAAATATTATCATTCTAATTAGTTTAAAAAATATTAAGTTTTTCATATGCAATTTTTTTTAATATTTATCCACTGTTGGGCCGGATTCAGCCGAATCGGGTCGGATTGGGTTCGACAGGCATGGGCCGAGTCGGAGCGGACGGTAGTGCGGAACGGGTCGGGTGTGAGAATCCGATAAGACTCATCCATTTAAACTAATAAACCCCACGCTTCTCACTCCTCTCTTTCTCGTGCTATAGGGTTTCTTTGCTCCGCCGGAAGTCCTCTGCCATGGGCGGTGCCTCCAGGCTCCTCCTGCTCGCGGCGGCCGCGCCTTTCCCACGATCCTCCGCCCTGCGCCTTGCTCGCCGCGCGGCCGAGCCTTTGTTATCCCTATCTTCTGCTTCTCCCTGTAGCTGGAGCGGCCACTTCCTCCCCTTTCTCCCCCCCGGCCTGCAGCCGAGGTTTCTCCTCGGAGCACCGAAGCCGGTCCACAGCCAGGCAGACTTCGCTTCCGATAGTTTTGGAGCTGAGTTTGGCTCGACGCCGACGTCCCCCGTGGGCGTCGCCCGGGCGTGGCCGGAATGGTCCAAGCTTGTGGATCATCTCGTTCTTGGAGGATACTTTGATAGAAGTAGCCCTGTGGTTTTCGAAGAGGAGGATGACGATTCGTTCTTGACCGGACAGGATCTGGGGGAGGAATTTTTGAAGTCGGCCAGAGCCTGCCTTTCTTTTGCTAGAGATAAACCCCATTTATTGAGGTTTTTCTTGTTTCTCATCGTTAAAATTTATGTTCTTTAGTTAATATTATGCACCGAGCTTAATGAGGAGTTCTCTTCTTTTGTATTTTTTGTTCCTGATGTTGCTATTTGTGTTACTATCATGGTCAAAATTTACTGCTGAGTACTCTAACCTTTTTCCATGTTTATGAACGTCTTAGGATGCTGGAGAAGAGAGATGTTCAGATTATTGTGGAGAATTGTTCACCGTTCCTGTTTAAGAATGGTGCAAATTCAGTAAGGCGGCTGCAGTCATTCTTATATTCTGACAGAACTCATGTAAGTTTTTCTTCAAAAGGTAAACATAACGTTTGAAAAGAATTTTTTTTTCAATTTCATTTTCTTGCTGTTGTTGGGATGATTTCAGGTACTGGAAAGTGTGGATGCGCAAACTGTTGATCTTATGAGATATTTGTTGAGCAATGTTCACATGTCTAGTGCGACCCATGATAAGAGCTCCTTTACAACAAGTAACATCGTTGAAAAATCTATCCGGAATCTCTTGGCTGAATTAGTTAATTTAAAAGTTAATGAGCCCAAGTCAGCTGAGCTGCCTTCTGGAGTAACTGTCAGAAAACATGGACAATTCTCGAGGCCTACAATGCAAAATATTGAAATGAAAAAAGGTGACTGGATTTGTCCAAAGTAAGTTGCATATTTGATCTTTTGAATAACTTGCTTGTTTGCTTATGGATATTTTTCTCTCCATATGTAAATATTATATTAAGTCCCTAAAGTATTAATTCTTTCATTCCTAGTGAAAGATAATATTGAGTTCAAACAAACAATTTATGTAGGAGTTTTCAGCTATAATATCTTCTTATATTTCAATTATTATCTGAGAGAATTTGAAACTGTGTTTATGCAAGTGGCATAGAGGAGTTTCCTATAGATTTATCAATTTCACCTTGATTCAATAGAGCATTATACTGTTTATGCGATCGTTGGAGATCCTCTGCATGATGTTTAATTTGGATATTTTGACATATAATCGACCTTAACTTATAATGGTAGAACCAAGGTTGAAAGTTGAAAGACTGCATGTTTCATAATTTAATTGAAAGGAATGACTGCCTATAACTTTAGGAAACACCATATGTAGAGAATATATATTTTCTTCAGGTAATTAATAACATCTGAACAATCTAGAGATTGCAACCCTATACTGTATTGTGAAAGTGGCATCTAGGAGTGGCTATATTGGTAACGGTCAATTTTTAGCCAGATTTTCAACTGAAATGATTAACTGGAAAAATGCTCTGAATGCATTGTGCACTTCCGATATTTGTTGTGTATAACATTATCCATGTGACAATGTGCTCTTCGCTTCTTCACTTGTGAAGTTCTCTGATTTTGACAAATTCACCAGTCATAATACATCATCAGGTGTCAACATATACCACCCTACCCCTGTCCAAAGCCAGGTCAACATGTATTATACGTGTCATATGCCACATCATGGTTGTGGACAAGGCATCTCCTTCATACAAACTACTATGCTAGTTGAGCTCGGTGTCTTGGATGTGCCGAAAATAATCATACTTGATACTATTTTTATTGTTGTATATTGCATGATTTGTTCGTGGAGCTCTTCTCGAGATGCATGAAGAATGACCTTCTGTGGTATAGGCTTTCTTGAATTTTGATTACTAAACTTTGTTTCCTCTGTCATGCAGATGCAGTTTCATGAATTTTGCAAGAAATACAAAATGTCTTGAATGCAATGAAGCACGGCCAAAAACAGCCATAACAGGTGGAGATTGGGAGTGTCCTCAGTAAGACTGGCTTTATTAATCTTTCTATGTTTGACCTGCGTTGTTTTCCTTCTACATCTCTTGACTCTTTTCACTTACTGTGTCCTAGATGTGATTTTTTCAATTATTCGAGGAACATGTCATGCATGAGGTGTGACTGCAAACGTCCCGGAGAAAACATGATTAGAACAGATGCTCAATTGGGTAATGGTGGTAGTTCAAACATTGGGCAGCTTTCTAACGGAAGAGAACTTGATAATTCTGAAATTGAACGAAAGTTGGCCACCAATGATGAGAAGGCTGCAAGATGGTTCAATAAAATTTCCCAGCTGGAGAATTCTGCAGATTTGAGCAGTGCAATGGACGATGAGGATTTCCCTGAGATCATGCCCTTGCGGAAAGGGGTGAACAGGTTTGTTGTTAGCACGCGCAAAACTCCGCTGGAAAGGAGGTTGGCTAGTGCTCAGATCAAAAGTAACACAATTGGTTCTGGTTCGTCGAGTGGGTCAAATGAAGTGGGTTCTCAGAAGAATTCTGAGATCAGTCAGATGTTGGACAGGATACTTGGGCGCTCATCAAGTTCTTCAGGGACAAACCCTTCGGTGGCTGAGAGCTCGTCAAGTTCATCAGGAACAAAGCCTCCTGTTGCTGAGGGAGCAACTAATTATGGATCTGGAAACCAAATTAGTGCTTTAGGTTACAACCAAAAAGTAGCTAATGGAAGGACAGACTCGGACTATGTACCTTTTGTGCCTTTACCTCCAGATATGTTCAGTAAACATTCTAACGCAAACAACGAGCAATCTCCGTATGGTGAAAACTTGGCTTCCAGAAATGCTGGCCAGCTGAATGATTCTGCACTGAAGCACTTTGAGGGTCCAACTGAGAGCAAGAACACCGAGAGCTTGCCTAAAAAGGTAACAGAGCTTGATAATGACTTTCCAGAAATCATGCCCATGCGTAGAGGTGAGAACAGATTCATAGTCAGCAACAAAAAGGAGCGCACTTTTACGTCGCCACAGTACAAGAGACGGATAGCCATGGAGCAAGCTGATGGTTCCAATTTTGTCCCCTTTGTCCCTTTTCCTCCTGATTACTTTGCTAAGAAAGATAAGCAGCCTGAGACTTCTCCAACAGGAGGTCCTGTGTCTGAAGCCTCGGCACTGCCTGAGACGGCTCAAAATCCTTCAAAGAGTTACGAAGATTCAAGAACCGGCACTTCCTACTCCAGATCAAATTGGTCAGCCAATCAGGTTAATCATAATGCATCTGACACGTACTCTTATGGAACAGACGTGGATAAACCTAGAACGGATGCTTTCAACTATGGAGCCTCTGCAAATTCATCCCAGTTGCCTGGTAACTCTTCAAGTAATTGCAACGAGACTTGGAACACTAGTGCAAGCCCTCATCAAACTGACACTCGTCAGAGTTCCAGAGAAAGCTGGAAACCGACATTTGGTGGGAAGAGCTTGGAAGGATCGGCTGTCACCGAGCCCGATCCCCTGGACATGTCGGAGGAAGCCAAGGCACTCAGATGGTTCCGCAGGGCTGCCCAGATAAAGGACATCTCCGAACTCAGCAACATCCCCGACGAGGATTTCCCGGAGATAATGCCGATGCGGAAGGGGGTGAACAGATTTGTTGTGAGCAAGCGGAAGACACCACTGGAGAGGCGGTTGACATCCTCTCAGTACAGAAGAAACCTGCCTATTGTTACCACGGAGCCAGAGAATGATTCCAACTGAGAGTTCTTAAAACTGTATTATTATTATGATTATCCTATTTTTTTTCCCAGAATAATTAAGTATAATATTCATGTTTTTCATCATCCAATTTCCTCCTCGACGTAGAAGAGCATCGCAAATGTTATCAGCTTAATTTGGATTTTGATTCTATATATTTGTCATTGTAACCGGTGCTGCAAAGGCCACACAAATGAAATGGTTTTTGACTATTTGTTTCCCTTTACATTTACTGCGCAAATATATATATTTTTAATATTTATAGAAGAGAAGAGAGTGATTTAATATTTTTAACAGTTCTAGATTACATATAGAAGAGAAGTGATTTATAAAATATTTGGTGACTCCTACAAAACACTGGGACGGGGGCAAGATCAGCCCACTCGCACGACTATTAAAGCATCTCTGCCGGGTTGTGGGCCGTCCGATCTGGGCACTACAGATCTAATACGCGGCGAATCAATGGTTGCGATCCACTCTCCAGTGTTCGCCTAAATTGCTGCCTCTCGTTTTTAGATCGTACTCGTCTTAACGGAGTCTTCACGTCGTTGCTGCTCCCGTTGGAATTGGAGTCCGGTCCTTCGACGGGCGATCTCGATCGACACTTCTTCTTCTTCCTCTTCTTTTTTTCTTCAGGTACGATTACGATCTCGACCGAAGCATCTCTCTCTCGCCTCCGATTTAGTCGCCCATCGATCCACGGATCGCTCCTCTGCTGATCTCCGAACCCTAATCTGTCGATTTTTGTCTTCCTTTTGTACTTCGGGGATCTGTGTACGGTTACGGTTGACAATTCTTACGGTTTTTCTTCGGGTGATGTCTCATAGCTCTGTCGGGGTCGATGCTGGATGGGTTGGCTTCTGATCTAAATACGTGTTTGATATTGTGTTCCAGGGTTTTCATTTCTGGATTATCATCACTTGATTCCTGACGAATCTAATTTATAGGGAGATGGGAACAGTGAAGGCACTACTCCTGTTGGCAATCGTTTTTGTAGTGGCAGAGATGCCACAGGCGCTGGGCGTCCCTGCTACAGCGCCTGCTTTTCTGTGGTCGCCGCATCATTACGGGTATGATTAAGATAGAAAAGTTAAGTAGGTTTAGAAGATTCCCTGTCATTTTATTTTGCTTGGCTTGCTTAATAAATTGAGAAAATGCGGTTGTGATATTGAATAGCATGATTGACATGGTCTCCATTGTAGTTATACCTTTTTTATAGTGCAGTATGATGTGTTGATCTGGAATGATATGGCAATTATGATTCTGCTACCGTTGATCATTCAGTGTTAATAATATCATATCTTAGTGAATATCCTACAGAGTGAGGTGAAAAAATAAGTATTCTATCTGGAAATTTTCAACAACTGCAAAGTATTATATATCTTACTCTCTCATCCTCTAGAAGTTCTATTCTTATAACTCTACGGAGTATAGGAAAAATGTAAAAACAAATCTTTGCAAGTTTTGAACTGAATAAAGAAATTTATTTATTTCAATTCATTGGAAGTCTAGGTTACCAGCATTTCAGTCAGTAAAATAATATTTTGATCGCAAAGACAAGTTCTACACATTGACCTCCTCACTCTCTAACCACCATAAAGCAATACTAGAATCAACAAGGTTTGCCTCTCATATTTTTGTGAATGTTATTAATGATGGATGACCATTTACGAGGCTGTTGGCAGGATCAAAATTTAGATATAACTTTATTCTTTCTGTTAAATGAAATTACCAAATAGAATAGACAGCATGAACAAAAAGTTTATCTATATTTAAGTGACTCTAAATTAACTGGTCAATTTGAGCATTCACGTCTGCAACTTTGTTACCCAAGCTGTTTCTGCTTCATGTTTAATTCAATTTTTTTTATTTAAGACATGGCCTACGTATTGCAGATTATCAGATTGTGCCACCAAAGAATTTGTTGACTACCGAACAATCTTCCCAAAAGATTTGGCTAGATTAGTTTTGTCTGAAGGAGGTTGGTCAAATGTTGTGGTAAGTAATCCACTTTCTGATTAACTACTATGTTTTGGTACTTTCATAACATATAAGATAGTTTTGATTTATCGTTTATATGTATGACTTGGATATTTCTTTTTGCAGTGCTCTCAGAAAAACCTTGATGAGAACATAGATGTGGCTGTTGTGTTCATTGGAAGAAAGGTATTGTGATTAAATGCTTAATCACTCATTACTTAAGTCCATGGTCTCATTGACAAGACACTTCTGTGGATATATGGACTACGAGTTTATCTGGGAAAAGTTTATTTTCATGATCAAAAGTTCAAAATGAAGGATCCATATCCTTTATCTTGAGACAAAAGACTTATTATTTTAAACTGGAAAGTGCTACAATGGAACTTTTGTGGCTGCATTAAATATTAATTGACAGACTTAGCAACCTTGGTTTTTTGTTTCCATATGATGATTACAGTAGCAATTTTTGCTTGTCCTTGTGATGACTGACGAATCTACTAATAAAATTTGTAAACTTCACTATCTCAATTATGTTTCCCAAGTTCAGCTGCTGACTATGTTCTGTCTTGTATTATAGTTGCAATCATCGGATGTCTCTAGTTCTAAACAACAGGACCCTTCTCTGATTGATCTTCTAAAGGTAGGCATATTAGCTTTATTTTCTTCTATCTGCCATGATCAAATTTTTAGTTCATCATGATATTTAGTTTTGACTTTTTCTCTGTTACCCAGTTCTCGTTCACAACATCAAACATCTCTATGGCATTCCCATATGTTGCCGTACATGAACAGGAGATACTGGAAAATTCTTTGATAAAATGTTTTGCTGAGAATTGTGCCCAAGGATTAGGAGTGAATCGTATTTCTTACTTGGGCTCTTGTTCTGTTAGTGGAGGAAACCTTGAGAAACTTCAAGACCTGCAATCGGTTCAAGTAAACTATTTGTATTTACCTTATTTATTATACCTTTATAGTTTCATGTAACTACCTATAATCTAATTTTAACTTTTTTGATGTTCTAGGGCCTCTTGGATTCAAGAGTGAGCGGGAAGACAGATTTGATCGTTTTGTGCAGTGGAAATTCTGAAGATTCAGACAACACTCAATCAGAAGGTTGGTTGCTTATTTCTGAAAGCTGGATTTTTTTTTCATTTTATCTCATAGAAAAAAAAAGCATAATAACTTGCTGTAATCAATTTGTTGATTTCTGCAGGGGAGGTTTTGTCTCATGTAATCAATTTACTACTGCAGTCTGGTGCCAAGTATACGGTTCTCTATGCTTCCAAGCCGAACAGGGTAATCCAGTATCCTGTTCATTTGGCAGCAAGGTTTCTTGAGGAAAGCAGCAATGCTTCTACCAACTCAACTTGCGATGGAGTTTGCCAAATAAAGTCATCACTCCTTGAAGGGTTCTTCGTTGTAAGTTCTTCATTTTTGTATTTTATGTTGCTAAAATTTTGACTAGCTCCTCTTCCGCGAGTACCTTTTCCACTGCATACTGCTGATGCTTCTTCATTTTCAGGCCCTTGTGCTGCTCATAATTTTGATATCAGGTCTGTGTTGTATGGCTGGAATCGACACGCCTACAAGATTTGAAGCTCCGCAGGAATCTTGAGACGATTTTTTAGGGCCGCGGCAGTGCTGGACTATGTTTAGACCTTAAGGCACAGATTTGTCTGCTTTTACATGATAGTAGCCCAGCCATCTTATGGGCAAGGTCGTTTTGGTTTTCTAATCAATAATAATACACTGCTCATGGCCTGTGTATATGAGTAAGAAATTTGTTCTCCTTCAAGAGTTGTATTCTGTCGTGGAGCAAAAGCCAATTACCAAGCAGTGATGTTATATCAGGAATTTGCCTTGTTCTCATGGTATTATTGTTCTTATTAGCCCACTTTGGACTTGAGGGTTCCATAAACTTTGTTCTTTCTTTTATTATTGAAATATCTAAATTTCCTGTTTACCACTAGAAAACATGGTGTTCCATTGGAACTGCTTTTGCTATTTTAGTATGAAAACACTGCAGTGCCGTGGAGCTGCCTGCTTTTGCCTCTTTTGATGATTGGCCTTGCTGTATGCCCTGCACTTTTCATATAAAATTTGTCAAATGAACATGCAAATTAACCCTAATTAATGTATATTAGCCAGTTTACTTTGATTCACATATTCTGCAAAATTGTTCTTAGTGTCTCAAGTATAAAAGTATAAATAATTCACTGCCAGATACTAAACTACAAGGATAAATTGCCTAATGGTGGGCCGAAGCCCAGGGTTGGGTATTTAATCTTCCCCTAGTGATGAGCCGAAGCCCAGGGTTGGGTATTTAATCTGCCCTGAATCCAGAAAGCCTCCAAAACCCTAATTATTTCTCCGCCATGGCAGACAACTCGAAGCCGTTCTTCCCGGTGGAGTCCGCCCACCACGTCGCGCCCCCGCCCGCGCGCCGATCTCAGTCGGCCACCCCGGAGTCCCGCTTCTGGCGCTCCTTCCGCCACTCCGAGCTCGCCTCCGGCCGTATCCTCCCCGTCACCGCACTTGAGTTCTCGCCTGTCGCTCCCTTCCACCTCGCCGCCGCCTGCTCCGCCGCCGTTCACCTCTTCCGCGGCGACTCCCTCGAACCCTTCTCCTTTTCCCCCATCTCCGCGTTCTCCGACGTCGCCTACTCCCCCTCCTTCCGCTGCGATGGCACCCTTCTCGCGGCTGGCGGCGAGTCCGGCATCGTCCAGGTCTTCCGCCTCGACAAGGCTGGCCCGCCCCTTCGCCGCCTCAGTGCCCACGCCCGCCCCGTACGCCTCGTCCGCTATCCTCGCATCGCTGACAAGCTCCACCTCTTCTCCGGCGGTGATGACGCTCTCCTTTCCTACTGGGATGTGCCCTCCGAGTCCCAGGTCGTGAGGTTCCCCGGCGCTCACCGTGACTACATCCGTGCTGGTTCTACGTCGCCCACCAGCCCCGAGGTCATCGCCACGGGCTCTTACGACCACTCGGTGAAGCTCTGGGACGTCCGTGTTCCGGCCAGCTCAAACACCGTACTGGGGTTGAGCCACGGTGATCCGGTGGAGAGCGTGCTCTTCTTGCCTTCTGGTGGACTTCTTGCCACCGCCGGCGGTAACGTGGTCAAGATCTGGGATGTCATCGGTGGAGGAAAGCTGATTCACACGGTGGAGAGCCACAACAAGACGGTCACCGCATTGTGCCTCGGAAGGATTGTAAACGATAGCGCTGGCCTTGGCGGTGAACCGAGGCTTCTTAGTGTATCAATTGATGGTTACATGAAGAGCTTCGATTTCGGGGCCTTTAAGATCACGCACACAATGAGGTACCCTGCTCAACTCTTATCGGTGGGGTTCTCGCCATCTGGTACTTCCAGGGTTGTTGGGACATCAAATGGTGTCATTTACTTGGGGAAGAAGAAGAAGAGGAAAGAGGAGGGTGGGAGTAGAGCTGCTGGTGAGCTTGATGGATACCTTCCAGAACCTAGGAAGAAAGTTCTAAGGCCGACAAATTACCGATACTTCCACAGAGGCCAGAGCGAGAAACCGCGGGATACAGATTATATCATTGAGAAAGCACCAAATACGAAGCTTTCGAAGCACAATAAACTTTTGAGGAAGTTTAGGCACAAGGATGCACTTGTTCTGGTACTGAGTAAAAGGAACCCAAGTAATATAATCGCTGTGATGGAGGAACTGGTGACGAGAAAGAAGCTGCTCAAGTGTGTGGAAAATTTGGATGTTGATGAGCTTGAGTTGCTCCTTCGTTTTCTGAGCAAGCATGTTACGAAGCCACTTTATGCGAGGTTTCTGATGGGCCTGACTAAGAAAGTCGTTGAGATGCGAGTAGAGGATATCCAGACAAACAGCAATTTGGGAATTCATGTTAGGAATCTTAAGCGCATGATTGTGGAAGAAATCCGGATACAGCATTCTTTGCAAGAGATACAAGGAATGATCTCACCTTTACTTTTAGTAGCTGGACGATAAGCTTTTCGGTGCAGCTTGCTTCCTGGTGTGGGTAAGTGTTTTACGAATAGATGAGAGGAATCCAACCACTATGCATGGGCCATCTTTGTTGCAGGCTACCTACCTTGCACTGGCTTTTTTTATCAATCTGCAAAACGAGCCAATGGTTGTACTTCTGATGACTCACTTAGATATGCCTCCTGCCTATTCTTGAGCTGGCCACGCTCATTTGTATAAGAAGGAATTTTCTTCTATGAGGGATTTATGTGGAGGATTTTCTGATGCCTAGTTCAATGTTTCATGACCTTTTACTTAAACCTATCGATCGAATTCAAATTTATTTTGGAGGATTACTTTTGATGAAAGAACTTTCTGTGTCTTGTGTGTTTCATCATCTTTTAGGTGAACATATTGAAGAATTTAGTTCCTACATTGAAATGGGTTTTTGTTCTTCATCAGAAGGAAGCGAAAGGCAAAAGTGAAGTATAAGCATGGTTGTAATAATAGTTTCTGGTCTTCTCATTTTATCCGAAAGTTCACACTATGAATCTCTTGATATTCCTATCCTATGTTTCATTTGTCTCCTGCAAGTTTGATGAAAATTTTCAGATTATGTACACTGTAGTCAGTTTTCATCATTTTTTATGCTTCAGTTGCTGGATAAATGGCTGTGGTTTGCTGAAGGCAGGAGTTTTTTCTCATTCTGGGACCGTTTCTTTGCTATGCACCCAATTACCTAATCTTATTTTTTTTCATGTTTGTCCAGAAGAAATTTCCAATCATGTGATGCAATTCTGTAGTTTGCAACTCAATTGGAGAAAATTTCACATTACAACTCAAAGGCCAATCATGTGGTTGTGAAATCAAGAAATTATTGTTTTCATCTTATGCTAAGGGACTTGTTCCTGGAGCCTGCAATTGATGTGTTGCAGAGTATGTTCTTAGGGCTACTATTGAAGTTGCATACTGCATGTTCCTACGGCTAATTGATGTTCTCTTCAGGATTTATTTATACCCGTTGATATTTTATGATTCAATCTCATTGACTGTACATTGTTTATATATGCATAATACATTTTGCTCTTCCTTTGTTATTAATTCTCTGTATGTATCCTCTGCACATAAAATGTATAAAAAGTGGAGTGGGAGGTCAGATCGGTGGACGACGGCCGCCGTCGCTGTCCTTTTGTTGGTATCTTTCGACTTGTTTGATCCTTCATCAATAACCCCAGATTTCGCACCAAATCTTTTAATCTTATCAATATTCTCCCATCTTCCAGCAGGAGGCACAATGCTTCTCCGCCGCCACCCGCCCACCGCTGCCCTCCTCCAACCGAAACCCCTTCTCCCATCCCCATTTCCCCGCCGATCCATCCTCCGATTCCCAACCCCTCTCGTATCTCACCCCCGTCTGTCCGTTTGCAGATCCCGAGCCGGCAGCGAAGACGCTGCCGCCGCCGCCGTCTCCCTTCCCTTCACCTCGATTTCCTCCGCCAATGGCGCGCGCAAGGCGGAGGAATTCCCCAATAGCAGCTTCTGGGCCGCCGTCACCTTGATCGTCGGCACCGCCGTCGGCCCCGGTATGCTCGGCCTTCCTTCCGCCACCATCCGATCTGGCCCCATCCCCTCCACCGTCGCCATCGTCCTCTCCTGGGTCTACGTCGTCTCTTCCATCATCCTCGTCGCCGAGCTCAGCTCCGCCGCCATGCGGGAGGACGGCGTCGACGAGGTCAGCTTCACCGCCCTCGCCACCGACGCTCTTGGCCCTCTCTTTGGTGCCCTCGTCGCCGTCGTCTACGCCAGCCTCAGCTTCTCCCTCCTCGTCGCCTGCGTCTCCGGCATCGGCTCCATGGCGACGCAGCTGTTCCCGCAGGCGAATCGGGTTGCAGCCCACGCAGCATTCCCGTGCTTGGTCGGGGCCGTGATCGGACTCTTCCCCTTCAGGGCCATTGATTTCACCAACCGCCTGCTCTGTGCACTAATGCTGTGCTCCATCTCCACGCTCGTCGCGATTGGGATGTTCATCAGCCGGAGCAATCTGCTGCGGTCTTTCGCCCATGCTTCGTGGAGGCCGGAGGTGATCCTTCCTGCGATTCCGATCACCGTGCTCACTCTCGGCTTCCATGTCATAACCCCCTTCGTGTGCAAGCTTGTTGGGGGCTCAAAACGCGAAGCTCGAAAGGCGATTCTTCTGGGGGGCATTATTCCATTGCTGATGGTGCTTTCCTGGAATGCAGTTGTTCTGGGGCTGTCGGTGCCCGGGGATGCCACATATGGGGATCCAATCAAGCTCTTGCTGTCGGTGAACTCCTTTGCTTTGCCTGCTGTTCAAGGGTTCGCGTTCGCGGCACTGGCTACGAGTTTGATCGGTTATGCCGTGAGCTTCCCTAAGCAGTTAGCTGATACTGTGGATTTGATTGCACAACAATTGGGCAAGGAACAGATCAAAGCAGGTTATTCCACGGAAGAGAAGGGTTCGGGATCATCAACTCTGGCGAGTGAATCATCCTCTGAGGGAATGCTTGGTGAAGGGGCGAGTGAGTCGGTGGGGTCGGATTCTACTTCGAGCAGCCCACCTCTTCTGACATGGCTGGTGCTAATTGTTCCGATCATCATCTCGTCCTTCTTCCCTGCAGTTTTTGCTAAAGCTCTAGACTTCGCTGGAGTTTATGCAAACTGCTTCTTATTTGGAGTTCTGCCACCGGCAATGGCTTGGATTCATCGGTCGAGAAAGAAAAAAAGGTACGAGTTTTTGTTGGGATCGATAAAAAGTTAGGTTATATGATATTTGACAACAACCATGTTCATGCTACTTCATATTTAAGTGTCGATGAGCTAAACAAACAAACAGATGAGAAGGTGAATATGGAAAGATGGATTAGGAAAACTGCTAAAATCTTCTGTTCGTCTTTGGTTGCCAAATTAAACTTTGAGATGATACGTGAGCATTTGTTTTCACATGTTTGATAGCCCTTCATATATGATGCATAGCGCTTCCATCTTTGGCTTACTAGTTCTTGGGTTCTGGATGTTAAGCCAAATTATAATTGGACTTGCTCGTTAACGGCTTAAATCATCACCTAATCAAATCTTTTAAGACCTATCAATCCTAGTAGATTGTTCCAAATCTTTTAACACCTTTGTAACCGTAGACTATAAGGGACATACAGTTTCAAGGACTGATAATTTCTTGTATTCAAGGTCTTCAACATGTAGCCTTCTTCAGAGAGAGGAGATATTCCAACAAATTGAAGTGTCTGCCTCTGCGTTTTGAGAAGCAGACAAAAAGAAAAGAAATCTTATTTATGTTTCTGTTTAAAAATTGAAACCTTGTGATGTGCAAGGCATTTATTCCAAAAGTTTCATCAATTTCCAGGTTTAGCAAAAGAACAAACGAGCAACAATGGAAGCAATCTTTCATCTGTATTCTTCAAAAGAGCAAATTAAAGTTGCATCTTGAACTTACAAATGACCTACTTTTTGCTTGTACAGGTCGAAGTCGACATCAGAAGATCTACTCCCTGGCGGAAACTTTGCTCTGCTGATACTATTTTCGATCGCCGTTGTTCTTGGATTCTGGCATTAGATTCTAAGCGAAAACTTCAACTAAGAAGGTTAGATTATCTAACTTCTTCTTTGAATACTTTAGGAGATTAACTGAATCCTCTTTGAGCAAGTTCTTTTTGGTTTTTGTGTCAGCTATAACTATTTGATTCTTATTTTTCCTTATCATGTTTTCATGAATTGAAAGATTCTTGCTGAATTTGAAATTACAATAAGGTAAATGTCTAGAGATACACAACCCAAACTATTAGAAAGTATAATGGAAATTTTATGTTTCTATTTCAATATAATACTTGATCCTTTTCAATTTTTTATGCCATAATCATCAATGCCTTACAGGAAGCAAAAAATATTTTAGTGAGGAGTGCATTTGAACTGGATATTGTTTTTAACCCAACTGATCCAAAGTCTTAAAAGAAAAAAAAACTATAATATTCTTACTAAAACTAGGTATTTAACCTATAATATTAGTTTTATTTAACTGATGATATGCTAATATTCTTTGGAAATTCCATCGTGATAATATGCAATTTTTTTAGGGATGACAATGAAGTCTGATGTTTCATTTGTTTACTTGAGGTGAAAAGCTAGCCATATGGCCCTAATCTCTTCATCCCCAATAATTCCCTCTCCCGAAGAACATTTTTTTAGAACTATTTGCAAACACTTGTCGACCAGTTCAAGTGACAGCATTGCCACAAGCAGGCAAACGGCATCATTTTTCTGGTAACGCATTCATTTGCCCCACAAGAATCCATCCATTTCACCAGATAAGAAGAGCATTATTATCTTTATTTTTTTCTTTTTGAATCACGTAGCACTGGCACATCATACGATTAAATTATTTATTAGGTTTGATAGATATCCTCCCTCCAGTTTCATCATCGTGACGTATGTATTCTTTTTTTTCCCCCCTCTCTTTTGCTTTTTTCTGTTGACATATGTGTTAGTTTAACAATCCCCACGTTATCTGAGAGTTGATTAAGATGATGAGTTTTGCCCTAATTTTAGTCAAAACCCTAATGGTGCTGGAATCAACTTGTCGTTGTTGGGATGAAAAGTCTTCATTACGCGAAGTGTGTTTATTTTTTAAAGTACTTTGTTCTACTAATAGCAAGTAGATAGCTTCAACCACTTTGAATCTGTAGCTTTTGTCTCCACAGGAGGAAACTGTTCTCGTTGCCATTTAAGGACTAAACTTAATTAATTTAAAGGTTATCTTGTAATGAAGAAATCCAAGCTCATCCATAGAAGAGTAAAACTAGGTGCGCCGCCTCTTTGTTTCACTGTCTTCTTACTCAAGCACCATTAGCAGATATTGTAACTTGGGATTTGGGAAGGGGCTGAATCTAAGTATATGCTTTCAAAGCTGGAACCTCACCAGTCAAACTATTACTCAATACTTTCAATCATGTTTAACTAGTATATGTACTTTCAGCTGCCTGTATAAATATAATATTATGGCTTGACTTGAAAACTAATTTTAATTGACTCAAGACCCCCTAATCCTAATTACTTGTTTATTTCTCTGTTAGAAAATTTGAACTGTTTGCAGAACATCCCTCTCCTTTTTCTCATCTACCTGGGGACGTGAACCAATTCATGTGGATAAAAGCATCATGATTGGATAAGCATCTTCTCGTATGGTATTGTATTGCAAACAAGGATGTCAAAAATTTATTAGTAATCAAATTTTGACTCAAATCCATCATACTCTGTTCCTAGACAACATTTTAATGTACAAGTTTGGCTCTTCACCCAATTCATCCAGTGAAGTCTCTTCAAGAACTCATCACTGAGACAATAATTAATTTTCTTGAAGAATTTTAATCCCTATTCTTTCTTTCTTTCTATCTTCCTGCCTTCTTTCTCCCCTTCTTCCCTTCAAACCCAAGTGTCTTGCTCCCACTCTGTTATCATTTAAAATTCACAAGCTTCAATTCTACAGAGTTAATAATTAATAACACAATCCATTGATTAGTCTACTTCTTGAGTCCTTCCCCCCATATTGCCTGCGTTCTTCTTCCTTCTTCACGTTGGATACTGGAAGGTCAGTTGTTGATTGAAGAATGGTTGTTGCTGGCTCATGTAATAGGGCCTGTTTGCTGGATTGCTTCCTCTCTTCGCAGGCGGAGAGGCTTCGTCGCCGCCGCCGCCGCCGCCGCCGCCGAGTTCGAAGCAGCCATTTGCGGTCCATTGGCGCTTCAGGTTCCTGGGCTCTTCCTGCGGGAGATGGGGAACCAGGTAGTTGCTTCCGTCGTTGGCGGTGGCCGCCGGGAAGCCGATGGAGTTGCTATCGAAACCGAGCGCCTCCGGCGGGTGCTCCAGCAGACGAGCGAAGGCGGAGAAGTCGGCGGCGTCGAGGAGCTCCGACAGGGAGTAGGATTTGGGGAGCTTGGCGGTGGTGTCCTCGTGGTGGGTGATGCTGCTCGATGGAGTCGATATGAAGGCGTCCTCGACGGCCGAGTCCTCCTTTTCGGCGTCCATGGCGGATTGGTGGTTCCCTTTCTTGTAGATTCGGCAGAGCACCCAATCGTCGAGCTGCGGATCGAGCGAGACGCCGAAGAAGGGGGGTTAGGGATTGAAGAGGGGAACGATCTCAGAAGGGATCAATTGATTCGATGGTTACCCTCATGGAGGAGTCTCTCAGCTTTTTGGGCTTGTAGTTGTTCTTGTTCTCAGCTTCGGCGAGGCGGTACTCGTGCATGATCCACTCCGTCTTGACGCCGCGCGGTGGCTTCCCCTGGTAAAACACGAGCGCCTTCTTCACGCCTATGCTTTCGCCGCCGCTACGCTTGCCGCCGGCGAGGATGGGCTTATCGGTCCCGGTGGCCTTCCAGTAGCCGGACCCCGCCGCGCGGTTGGGGCGGTACCCGTTTGGGTACTTCCGATCCCGGGGGCTGAAGTAGTACCACTCCCGATCACCGAACATGGCTTTGGCTGCGCGAAGAAGAAGAAGACGACGACGACGACGACGACGGGGTTAGATGTCAGCTTGGAAGAAGAAGATGCGGCGGGGGTGAGGAGAACGAACCAGGGAGGTCCCAAGGGTCGAACTTGTAGATGTCGACCTCGGCGATGATGGCGACGGGGCACGGGAGGGAGGCGGCTCGGTTGCGGAGGTAGTGGAGGATGAGCTCCTCATCGGTGGGATGGAAGCGGAACCCAGGCGGAAGCAGCATTGCTGGATTCGCCATGGACGAGCTTCAGCGAGACTGCAAGCAAAGCTCTCGACCTGGAGCTCCCTCTGCAACTCGAACTCGGAGGAGGAGGAGGAGAGGAGAAGAGTTGAAATTTTTGGGAATGGCGGACGAGGGCGTCGTTTTATCACGGCGGGGTTTTTGTCGCGTAGTGCAGTTTTAAGCAAGGCGGGCGGGGACAAGGGCGGCATTTCGCCGTTTCACCAGGGACAGTTTAGGAATCCACAAAAATCCCCCCGAGCGATGGCGCCATCACCCACGGTCTCCGACCGACACGTGTCGACCACGGGGGACTTCCGCATCGACCCCGCGCCGACGAGCCGACCGCCGCCGTCTGATCCCGCGGCGTTCTCGCGCAGCAGCCGTCGGATGGGTGACGAGCCGGATGACGTCATCTCGTCGGAGGGGGCCCGTCGCCCTCCGCGTAAAGTTTTTGCCGCCGCGGGATTCCGAAGATACCCTCGACCTCGTCGGAAGAAGTCGGACGCGTGGCGGGGCGGATGGAGCGGAGCGGCGGAGACAGGGAACAGGGTGGGGGACGAATGGGCGGACAATACATGGCCTCGGCTTGGGAAGGGAGTGGTAGTTTTCGTGCGTGGAGCGATGAAGGATTACGTGTGATGGATTGAGGAGGAGGTGACGGAGGGGATGATGACATGAAGGAGACGGGGATGGGATGAGATGAGATGCGGATGAGCACCATTAAATTAATGTTTATGTTGAGCGTGAGAGGGAGAGGGAGAGCAAGTGGACAACATCCGAGCAAAAGAGGATGACGAGGCCAACATTATTATTATATTTATTATAATATTATTATTTATGTTACTGTTCATTTGTGAATTTTATTATCATGCTGTTTTTTTTAAAGTGTTTTTTTTTGTTGAGTATAAATAGCAACGTAGTATTTTTAATCTTATGGTATGCTATAATTATTTAAATCATTGAGAGCGTGTGGTTGTTAAATTTTTTATTAGTTTTATTTGATTCGCTTAATTTTTTTACGTAAGTTTATAATTGTATCGTAGGGAAGTGATTCAGAAAAAAAAAACTTTAAGCTATTCTGTTAAACAAATTTAAAATAAATAAGATTTTAGAAAAAAAAATTTATTCTTTCGGCAATCATGTGCTCAGATATCTCTTTGGAGATAATAACTTCATTATACTCAAATCACTAAGATGAGATAACGACTTAATTATTTTTGGTGCTGAAAAAAAGAGGAAGGGGGGGGGGGGATGATGTGGACTTTATCCTAAGAAATGACTTTGATGAAAAATATTTTCTAAAAATTTTGAAAAAAGAATTTTATCCTTTTCAGAAAAAGGACGATGGGCATATTTTAGCCCTTTTAGAAGAGGTGGAACCATCAAATTTTTGTTGTCAGTTCCACTTTCTTTAAAATTTTATTAAGCTATTTTTAAAAAAAAATTTAATTTTTAGAAGATTCGGTTATTTTTTATAAAATAAAGTATAATAGTTTTTCATGAGAGATTGGGATTGGGAGTAGTAAGTTTAATGTTTATCGAATTTAAAATAAAAAAAAATTTATATGTATATATAAGACCACAGATTATGTTGGGTGTGAACAAGTAAATGAAGTCGCTGCAGAAGAATAAGGATTGGGGGAAGGAAAGAAAAAAAGAATCACGTGACTAAATAGTAGCAGGTGTTTGGATGGAGCACATGAGAAAATTGCCAAATACGAAGCAGTTCGAGTTGGGGAAGTAATTGGGGAGGTCGCATGTGAGGAGAACATAGAAAAGGAGGTTGGGAGAAGAGAAGTCGGACAAGTCAACAATTGAGCTCTCCTTAACTCACGGAATTAACAGGTCAATGTAAAGCAAAATAATAAATCAACTTATTATTAGACTAAAAGGTACTTAATCCTGTTATCTTGGATTTAAACTTTATCATCATACAGCTTTTGGGTGATCATCATTCTTAATCATGAGTTTATATATCAACGTAACAATATTGAATCTTCATTAATTAGTTAGTAGTTCTTCCCAGAGGAAACCCATATTTTGTGTGTTGAAATCAGAGTATCTATTCATAATGGCATATAAAAATAATAATTCGTTGTAGATACAGAGCGTGTATTATTGTATTATTTATTGTGGAATTTACATGGAACTAAATTTGGGTGTTGAAAAAAATTAAAAGTTGGGAGGTGTACGTGAAGTTTATCCAAAACATGGCTGCCAGTTGCAACGAATGAATACTATTACTTAATGTCTTCTTCTTCTTCTTCCTCTTCCCCCCTTCCCCCTCCCTTATCCGTTTATTTCATGATCAAATCAAAAGTTGGAGGGGTTGCTTTCATGCTTTTTAGAAGAGGGGAGAGAGAGAGAGAGTGGGGGAGTTCATAAATTGAGACCGAGGTTGTCGTTGAGCTAAAAGAAAGCCTTCCTCTCTTTTTTTTTATGACAATTCATGATCAATAGTAATTTTCTCATGCATGAACCAAAAGTCCACCTCATTTCCTCGGATTATTTTCCTCATATATATATATATATATATAAGAGTAGAAGCAGGAAGTATATCCAAAACAAACACAGCAATAAGATTAAGAACTCTAGTCAAACATGGATGGAGATAAGTAGATTTACAAGTAACCATCTGTTTGAAGTCTGAACTAATTGTGATGAATTAGTAACAAAGATTATACTGGTAGAAGGGACGAGACAAGTGCGTAGGATGTGAAGTGAGCCTTACAATTGTCATGCTCGACAAAAGAAAAGTTGACATGAACAAAAAGGAACAAATACCTAATCAGGCAAGCACAGCAAGTAATTAGCATCCACATCCAAACAAAGTCCAAGTCATGGTTCAAGGGGAGATGAACAAACTTTTGTGACTTCAAAGGCACCACTTGGAATAATTCGTCCAAAGCCTAACTTATTCTTGAAGAAAGTCCAACAACTCCTTGATTTCAAAAGCTTGAACAGTGAGCAGCACACCGCCACACCATGTACACCACGTAGAATTTATCTATCATCCACAAATAAAGCCCAAAAGAAAGAAGAAGAAAGAAAGAAAGAAAGAAAAAAAGAAGTCATATATCCTTTTTGCACACGCTGAAGAAGCATTAATCGATGGAGTAAAGTGAATGATATGTGCATGTGTTTTTTTTTCACCTTTTGTCAAAGGAGTAGCTTTCCTCGTGTGGCTTCTTGACGGGATCCGGCGGCTTGTGGCGACCATCACTGAAGAACTTGAAAGGGAAGATTGGAATGGTTAGGTGTAAGCAAAGTAAGAGAAAGAATAAAATAAAATAAATGCATGACAAAAATAACTACAGCTTTGTTAGATATATGTATATTTGTTTGCAGAAAGTCAACTGCTGCTGCAGAAGTAACTCGGAAATTAGCGTTAGTATTTTTTTAAAAATTTAGATCAAATCAACTAGTAATGCCAATCGATTCAAGATTCAACCCAGAACTGGTCAGTCAAACCCTAGATGGAATTTAGACAAAATAAAAATAAAAAAATCCCAAACTAGATGAGGTCATCAATGGAGCCAAAGAACCTGCAAGGTGAATCATCCTTAATTGTTGGGCATGCTTCTATATTGGAGGTTCAGGATTATTGCATAACATGCTTAATTGTCGGGCATGCTTCTAATAGTTGCATGAGGTAGCATTGTTTTCTTCATACCTGCAGGCATCATTTTGCTGAGAAATGCATTGTAAAGTAGGAGAATTAGTCAGAAACAACAGAACAAGATATATGCAGGGAAAAGAAGAAATTTTTGCTCTTAGTCATATCATGCTAGAGATGGAATAATAGATTATTCAATACTAGAGTTATATTTTATATTAAAAACAGCTATTACAATAGTTTGACACAGCTCAAGTAAAATGCAGTTATTATCATAGTTTGTTTGATGCAACACGTGCAAAATTAGAACCCACAGTTTTGTTTAGTTCACTTGAGCTACACAATACAACTTTATTCTATTCTTTTATTCTGTTTTGTGTAGAAAAATAAACTTTAGGTCAAATGCAATGAACATACCTATAATGATGAGGCATGATTAAAATTCAGTTAAATATCACACCAATGATTAAATAGCACGGCAATATAATGTGCATAAATCCACTCGCTAAATCTCATCCCTTGTATGTGTCTTGGTTATGTATTTTGCCTCTCTTTTGTCGTTTTTTTTTCCTCCTAAGGATCTTAGAAGATGAAAACAAAATCCTCAGGAAACCAAATCATATTTGAGATTTTCTGATATTTTTGAAATTAAAAAGAGACGAAAAGGGGATTTCTGGATCAGATTGACATGGGGAATAGCACTATCTCCAACTCTTTCATTCAGCAAAAATGCCTGCTCTATTTTGGTTGGAAAATGCCCTAACCCCATCAGAAACAAAAAAAAAAGATGGTAAAATAGCCAAGCATATTGCTCACACTTTCTTGACCGCTTAGCTGTTTACAACTTTGTCATAAATGCAGCCAATTTTGAGAAACCCTAGCAATATACCATGTGACTAGGCCAGAAAAGAGTGCACTCCATGATCAACTCCACCATCTCCATGAGTACAAGGACAAGATGCGTTTAATGCCACGACAGATGTCAAGATTAATTAGAGCAGGGTTTGGATTTTGAGCTCTGCAAATCTATCAACCAAATCTACGAAGAGTTTGACAGCAACCCCCTGGGAGTTATGTCAAGTTTGCGGTTTGTACTACTTTTCCAGCTTTAAAGAAATAGATTTAAAACAGCCAGACTACTGGAGTACTACTAGGATATATACACATATGTATATATTAGAAACTAAAGTAGTGGCCTAGGGAATAACATATCTTGTTGAACTGGTCACTGGGTGGCCCAACATTAGTAGACCTAACCCTATCATAAGTATATTACACCTTCCAAAACTTTGATTAACGTCTTCCAGTCCCTTTTTTAATGATTTTTCTTTCAAACATAGTAATAATACCACTGGAATTTCAATTATAATAAATCATGAATATTCATTCTAGACTTCAATGTTATGACTGGCGCAACTATTGCCACGCCAATCTGATGTTCTTCCTAGATATTAGTCCATTTTATCACCACACAAGAAAACTCTTGCACATGCATGAAAGCAAAAGGATTAGCTCTGAGAGCACCATTTATTGGAGATGGGGTGGCGAGACACTTGTGACCCAAACTGCGTCACATGTCCCAAACAGTGTGCTTCGTTATTTATATCTCTCTAATCATTTTGTATAGCTTTCTAGATCTATTGGAAGCTTTGTCAATTCCTTTCAGGTCTATCTAAATCTCTAGAATGTAATATCTTAGTTATATCCCCTATCAGCTTCAATGATGCATGCATCATTCGAAACCATAATTATATGTGCATTAAAAAGGCACATGTGATTGAAAGCATTGCATGTGTAGAAGATATTGAGCATTCATTGCATCATCAAGTTATAAAGGATCGAAACCAATCCTAAATATTCGGATAGATATAAAAAAAAGAGTCAAACATGTTGAATAAGATTAGACATTAACTTATTTTATAAATTTTTTTTATAAGATGAGTACAAGACCTCCTTCTGTCAACAAAAATGCATTGCTGTTTGTATCACTGCAGGCCATAAAAGTAGGCCCCAAGCAAAGGAATCAGGATCATTTGATCCTATTTAATAACATTTCGCGCATGCCGTGAAAGTTTTAGTTAGTCAGGCCTAAGGATTTAAATGTGCCGTATTTAAAAGAATGAAGACAAAGTTACATGGACAGGTGTCATCCATAATATCGTGTTCCACGATATCAAAAAGTCAAAGCCTGGTCATTCGAACATATCAAATCGCCGAACAAGACATTCAATATGTCATGAATGATTGATTTATAGTGACCTGGCCTTGAGGAGGTTGTCTGTGCCTGTGATAAATATGTAAAATTCAAAACTTGATTTTTTTTGTGGAGATCCTTCAATCGTTTTAAACATCACTAATATATCTATCAAACAATTGTCTTTGAAAACTTAGAAAAGTCTTCACCTCACTTTTATCGACTCATGAAAGAAAGTGAAGAGGAAAGATAAAAGGGTTCATATAAGACTGGGAAACATCAGTGATCTTTGCCTTTCGAGAAATAGATACTGATGAATCCAGCAGCTTTATGGGTAAACAGAGCATTTAAACCTAAAGACTAAAATGGTAGAGATATTCCACCGCGTGATGAGGATGCCCCTTAATTTTTCATTTAACACTCTTGACTCTAGATTCAAAAAAACTTCTATTTATTACACTGATGAACTAGCTAACTGGGATCTGAGGTGAGGGTGATATTCCAATGAATCCATGCATTTAGTTAAGAGATTGATTGGAAGATCGGCCTCTAATTCTCATACCAAATAGAATCTTAGAAATTTAATGACTACAAATTATAGGTAACAACATGGTAGACCTTAGGAGTATATTATCTTCTCTCCTGAGTAAAACGAAGCTGGAACAAGGTAATCTTATAAAATTGATAGATATCTGACTCATTAATGGGACAAACTTTTGCTGCAACATGTCCCCACTGCTTCTTACCTAGTCCATTAATCAAAGTTCAAAACCCACAATCTAAGGAAACAGGGATCACAGAAAGCAACATCAACAAGTGAGATCAGAAGCTCAATAACACGGAGCACTACGGGCATGACATGCTCTAATACGTGGACTGCGCACTGTGCTCAACGTTTTTTTCTCCCTTGAAGCCTACAGTGGTGTTGAATTTATCCGCAACGACCAAAAGTGTCGCTCAAAAGAAAAGGACTTGGGACTTATCTCACTTCTTTTATAATCAAACTAAAATATATCAAACCCAACCAACTTAAAATCAATTCATTAGTTCCATTTGAATTTAACCAATCAGGAATATAGTTGTTCTAGCCAAGGGCCTGTGTCCGCACCTACCGGTGGTCCAACACACCTGGTCCAGACCCCTAATCGCTTCTGGTAAATAATTGCTTCCAGTAGTACAATTTTTTTATAAAAAATAATTTATTCAGCAGTGACAAGTTGAATCTAACCTAGGAAACCTAATGAGAATATTTTATTTTACCATCCGAACTCAGTAAAATTAAAAAACAATTGCCCTGGATAAATACGGACCCTAGAAGATAAGGCTTATCCTATGGTGAGTCGGTGACAATGTGAAAAGTGCTTTTAATTATAAAGAAAACGGCAAGGCGACGGAAGGGAAACGAACGGAGAAGAGCAGTGTGGTCAAGGAAAAGAACTTACATGAATTAGGTGTGGGTGACGGTCGTGCCCTTTTACTGGAGGCGGAGGCTTGTGCTCATTCGCAATATTGCAGGTGGCGCCGACGTCGGCTGAGATTTTTCTACGGAAGCCGCAGCCGCCACCGCACCCAGACACGGCATATGGCTCCCCTCCGTCCTTTTTACACTGTTTGTCTGCAGTGCTTGATGCCATCCTACCATTTGGGCGTTTTGACTCGAACAGCTCCGGCGAGTTCTCTCGGCTCGACCCACCTCTTTGGGTTCATCATTCATCGCTTTGTCTGCATGAGAGATGGGAATAAATTCAGTAACAGTGCCAGAATAATAAACCAAGAAACTTAAACGGGGATTTTGTGGAAGGTAACGTGTAATACATGATGTGAAGTGTTGCCAGCACTTCGAGTATCACGTTTTATTTAATCCTCATGGGCACATCTGGAGGAATCCTGAGATTTAAAATAACAGCCTATTCTCTTCTTACATCTCTGCATGCGATCACAATGTTGTCATGGTGATAAAACACGCAGCAGGAATAAAAAAAAGTAAGCTCTAGAAAGATCATGTTAAAAGCTTAAGCTTTAAGAGAGTACTTGATTCATGTACATTAAATCAACAGAAACTACCCAGCAAAGGGAGGACCGAGTCGACTCGGTGACCAAGTAGTGAGCCTGGGAAGAAAGATTCATGGTGGTTTTAAATGGAAAGGAATAATAAATGAAAACGTGGGATGTAAAATGAGAAAAATGAAAGGATGATGGGGAAAGGCCAGGTGCATTGCATTCGCTCCCCGAATCAAAATCACTGCTAACATTTTACCTAGGCAGGGTTCACCAATTATTAATTATTACGAGGGGGTGGTGGCCATGAGCCGTGTCCCTCATTTACCACAAAGAAATATCCAGGTTCAGTGCACCAGCATCTGTCATCCCATGTTGGGATGTTCTCCAAACACATCCGAGTCCCTAGCAGGGGAGATGCACCCCTTCTTTTGCAACCCTATTTATTCTTCTTCCTCATAATTATCCATTCTCACCATGGTGTCCACATACCTATTCTCTCCTTTCCTTTTCCCAATAATTCTTGCACCGCGCTTTTCTATGCAAATAAAAAGACAAAACTGGAACCAGAAAAAAGAAAAAAAACACACACAGGAATTTGCTTGGTGAAGAACGCACCAAATCGTTGAAAAAAGAAAAGGCCGGAGCAATGTCAATGTATATGGTAGAAATTTAAAGAGCGAGAAGGCATTAAATAAAGAATCAACTGTTGTAGTCAGATTTCTCGAATGAGGAAGTTATGCCCAACCGATAAGGGGGTTTTAATTTTCCTAAATACGAACTTAATCTAAAATTGAATCATGTTGAAATAATGATACCAAATCATATGATCAATATAAATTAGCTAAAGGCACCCATATACTTTCGATCAGTTATAGATAGCTTTGGAAAAATAAATAAACACTCCTATCCCTGTTCATAATGAGCAGCACGTGTCGTTACATGCTAATGAATGTACATTAAAAAAACGGTGTTTAATAAAATTAATTATATAAAATCAGCAAGTGAGTGCAGAATAGAAAGGTGGATCAACCTGCACTACCTAGATAAATGTTAGAAAGGATTTATGTAAAAATGAACCTGAACGTCTTGTGGTTCCAATTTGGGGAGGAATTTGATTCGATGTAATTAGCCAACAAAAAAAAATCCAAAAGGGGGTTGGATTCAATTAATCTGCTTAAAGGCGTGGCTCGAAATTAATTATATGCGTTAATATGGAAAACTTTTACCTGCCAGCAAAAAAAAAAAACAGGAGGGCGCCAGCGCAGTCCACATCGCCTTTGACCGTCGACAGACGTCGGCCGCCTCCGACTTCAAAAGCGGCCGGGAGGAAGCTTCGCGGATCCCACGTGCGTCGGCCCCTTCTCTATAAATACGACTCCCTCCCGCGACCAAGAGATCCCGTCGACGGCCAGAAATCGCATCTCTGCAAACAACGAAGCGCAAACCGGGGAGAGAAATTAGAGTCCACCTTCGAGGATGCCGAGGAGAGACGCGGAGGCCGAGCTCAACCTGCCGCCGGGATTCCGGTTTCACCCCACCGACGAGGAGCTCGTCATGCACTACCTCTGCCCCAAGGTGGCGTGCCACCGCCAACCGGTGCCCATCATCGCCGAGCTCGATCTTTACAAGTTCGATCCCTGGGAATTGCCAGGTACTGCACGCACAAATCGATGAGCTCTGGTTATATTTATGAAAGTTTCAGACCACATGTATGAAGCGTTTTCAAACTGACGCGATGCAGATAAGGCGCTGTTCGGGCAGAGGGAGTGGTACTTCTTCACGCCGAGAGACCGGAAGTACCCCAACGGCTCGCGGCCCAACCGGGCGGCCGGAAAAGGATACTGGAAGGCGACCGGCGCCGACAAGCCGATTGCGCCGAGGGGGAGCGGCAAGACTGTCGGGATCAAGAAAGCTTTGGTCTTTTACTCCGGGAAGGCGCCTAGAGGAGTGAAGACCGATTGGATCATGCATGAGTACAGAATGGCTGATACAAATCGGAGTGCCAATAAGGGAAGCTTAAGGGTATGGACTGAACAAAAATAAAAGAAAAATACCTTTTTTTTCTTGTTTGATGTGTATAGAAGATGAAGAAGGATTTTATTGGATTAATGCAGTTGGATGAGTGGGTTCTTTGCCGTCTATACAACAAGAAGAATACCTGGGAGAACAAGCAGCATCGGGTGAAGGAGGAGTCATCCATGGTGGATTCAGTGGAGGACACCGGATCCGACAGCTTCAGGACGCCAGAATCTGAGGTGGATAATGATGTCCTCTTGCCAGATTTCGACGATCTAATGTATTCATCTCAAGCTTCGTTGAGCAGTAGCATAAAACCAGTTATGGCAGACATGGCGGTCAAAGAAGATAATGAATGGTTCATGGACTTGAAGCTTGAAGACTTGCAGAGTACCTTCATGGGTTTTGGATCAACACCTGTGGCAGACGAAGCAAACCAGGATTATTACTTTCAAAACTTTTCTAACTTTGAGGCAGAGATCAAGCCATTCAAGCATGCATCCGTTCTAAATTAAATTGGATGCGAAACATGTAAATAATTAGGCTTATAGGGTAGCATAGGAAGGGAGGCAGATCAAAGAGATGGAGAATACCGTAGAGCATTCTTTACTTGTTTCAAGCATTGTATACAAACACCTGTTCATCAGCCTCGGATGCACATGTGATATGAAACTGGGCATTCAATCTAGATCTGGCAGTTTTCGCAGGCTAATCTGCTTTTGATTCTGCAATATCTTATGGCATTAAGGTTCCCTGATATAAAAACGAGCAATATTTTATGATGCTACAACCTTTTGATTCAGCAAACAGATTTTGAGCAACCAAGAACATCAAATACTAGAGGGGAATATAGTTGCTAGAACAGATCTACACGGGAATGAATTTAGGCAAACAAAATCATGTATCTTGCAGTGTCTTGTTTAACGTGGTTCAAGGTACGTACCACGCATTAAACATAGAAAAGGTGCTAAACATGGTGTAACTGTGTTAAACATGCCCAAGAATCCCTGGTTTGCTTTAAAACCAGAACAGTCTGCAGGAATACCTGGGGCAGACCTGTAGGAGGATCTTGTTCCTTACGTGAGACCTGCACTATGATAATAAATTCTACTACACACGAAAGTTGCATGTAAATAGTTGACAATTATAAATATTGATTAGTCAGGGCATCAGACCTGGTAATATATATTGACTAGCCAGGACAACAGACCTGGTAATATCTGGAAGGAATGAAAACTACAAGTATGGTGAAAGCAATTTGTCAGTGTTCTTCTAGGAAAACTAGGTCACGTAGTCTAATGACATTAAACAAATCAAACAAACCTAAAAGCTACATGATGCTGTGATAGTAATCTCCAACACTCAACAACATCCAAATGCCTTCTGAGGTAGAACATTCGATTTTTATGAAGCAATCATGAGCCTCAATTTATCATGCAGCCTCCAAGTTAATAATCTTGTGCTTCCTCTTTGTTCACCTTCATCACCTACCATGCTGAGCTCCAACAAACTATATGCCGCAAACACATGAACATCACTAAAACTGTAAATTGACAAGATCATATTTGACCATTTTCTTAGAAGAATTTACCATCTTGTTTCCGATCCGACAGATAGTAGGAGAGTTACACATTTCAAAGGCTAATTCTCAACTCTGAGGAAAATAACATTTATTCATAACATTATCATATTAGACAATGTGAAAATACCCTTGCATCTCTGACTGGAAAATTATTTATGAGAGCCGTCACTTTTGGAAGGACCCAATAAAAATTCCTCCAAAAGGGATTGTCTTATAAAAGCATTTAATCTATCATTCTCCCTGATTTTTTTATGAGCTCGTCCGAGTTTATAATCCATCGGATAACCTACCCCAAGAAACAGAGCCTAGACAGAGTATCTTTAACAAACATATTGCGAATTTGCTTCACATGCACGCTAGACACATTGGAAGAATCACTGAAAAATTGTTTCAAATAAAATGTTTGGACGGATAAAACAGTTAGAGAAACTCTAAACAGGAATTGATGATCATTAGATGACGGCAAATTGTAAGTTCACCTGCAAACGTAGCAAGGATGGTGAATCAAAGAGGTTGATAAGAGAATAAGCAATATTTCGCTAGTGTTCCTGTTCATGCAGCCAACAGTAAGCATGCACTGAATAAGAAAGCCACCTTCACCTTCACCAACACAAAATTTTAACTTAATTAGATAATCTTCCAACTTCACTCTCTGATGGTTGGAGTTTCTTGGTATAAACTATACGTACGTAGTAGCGCAGGACAGGCGGATGATAAAACACTTTCTAGTTTTTGGCAGGTCAGTCAATAATTCAATGTTCTGTAGTCAAGCTCCATATATGTGTTAATAACCTCTAATGCACCATATATTCAGCATAGCGAACCAAGTTCAAGGAAGGAAAAGGAAAAAACACTTGATTAGGCAATTTTATAGCTAAATCAAACAAAAGGTATCATTTATGCATACTAACGACTAGTAGAAGACTACACCCCTGATTCTGATCAAAAGTTTTGACAAACAAAATTGCAGGGAATTTTTCATGGATGAAATGCATGTGTAGAAAGAATGAAACGCACCAATATAGAGGTGGATGGTCGTAACATAACCTCAGAGGTAGTTGGAGAACTTTAACAGATTCATGGGGACCATGACAAAGAAAGATCAGTAATTTCTTCACTAAAAACGAGAATTATGTTTCCTATGCAACAATGAGAAAATTAAGTCCGCAAAGCAACATATCATCGAACAGTTCATCTGCAGGGACGAGCAATCCAACGTCAACAAAACGGCATACAGAGCGTCTAGGGATCACCGACAACGCAGACACCGGCGATCCTTCTCCAAATCTTCTTGCCAAGAAATTAAAGGTCAAAAGGAGACAGTACCTGCAAGCGAGCGCACATCACCACCATGATCCAGCTCCGATCATCCTCCCAGTTGCGTCAAGGAGAGTGAAGTATAACGTTCTTTGAACGGGAAGAAAAAGACCTAGAAGAGAAGAAGGATTTTGATAAAGAAAAAAAATCTAGCGCCGGTTTGAATTGCCATGGGAATCGGGATGAGACGTGAAGAGGACGAGAGAGGAGCGGGCTCAAGGAGGGCCGATGGCCGATGGGCGGGCGACGGTGTATCCCCCCAATTCCTAATCATCATCTACTTGGGTTATGAAGCGAATAATTCAATTGGGTTATGAAGCGAAAATTGCAAACAGCAGCGAAGCTGTTTGAATGCGAACCATCCACTTTACATCTACATGTTTACTCTTTTATTTTATACTTAAATGATTTTATATTATGTATTTTAACAGTATAAAATGGTTTATTTCTTCAAATGATTTTGTATTATTTATATTTACAGTAACAGATTGGTTATTGCAAGTGAATCTACAATTGTAAATAAATTATGCAACATATTTTACTGTCTAATGTTATAGCAAAATTGTTGGATTAAAAAATTAGTTACAAATTCGAGCTACAAAATAAAAAATAGATTGGCCAATTTAGTTTATATATAACCACTTATAAATTAAAGGAAGGGAGCTTACCTTTACTGATTCCTAAATTAGGATAGTGCTAAAGTAAACATTCTTAATTCAAACAACAATAGAAGGCAGTCTAAGATATCTGATCAAAACATAATGTACCTCCTCATCTACAGAAAACAGTAACTCATTGATGATTCAATAGGAACAGTATTTTTTCCCCTCAGAAATTAACGCATAATCTATCTGGTGTAGCAAGGTCAGAAATATTGAATGAGACTGACGATCCTCCATTTCTTGACATGAGCCTACACCAACCATATACTCAGTAGCGCCTTCCTTTTGATTCACTCTTTGAAAACATCACTCCTGAAATTTTGTTAACCTCGTACAGAAGACCAGCCGAAAATAAGAAGCTGTAAAAAACACAAGGAATTGCATCAAGCTCTTGCAAACCAGGACTAGTAGATATGAAAAGTGAAGAAAAATGCATCCTATATTTAGGTACAGGGTATCCCTACTCCAGAAAGAGAGAGTAAATTTGTATAAATTCACTCTAATTACAGATCATTTGTAAAATAAACCCATAACAGAATAAGAAGTTTAAAAATTTCTAACCGACAAGCTTGGATTAACCATGAACTATTTTTTCCATCCTTTTGACGGAAAATTTGTATCTTCATAAGATTTCCGCAACTTATGCCAGCTCTAGCAGACATCATTTCATGAGCCAAACTTATGCCATGGTTGCTCCATCGTCACCAAGATTGGAGTGTTAAAGTGTGTTGTCAAAATAGACTCTCCCAATGTAGTGTAAAGGATTCAAACCATAAATTTGAACCACCTAAACCCCCATGGTTAGGAAGGCTGTGGACTTGAAGGTATGACAAAACTGGAACAGCTAATGTATAAACCTAAGAATGGCATAAAAAATTAAAAAGGACCTACATAGACCTTTTTTCTAAAAAAATGATCTTTAATATTTTTTTCATTTTATAGCAATACTACGATTATGAGCAAGAAAGCAGAAAGGATAAGAGCAACATGTGAAATACATTCGACATTCCAAAAATCAATTATGACAACCTCCTACAATCACACAACTAAGTAATATCAAAATAATAACAGCTAGGCCCTAAGAGCTTAGCAAATCTAACAGAATTTATAATCCACTCATTTTATTTTGTCAAAAATAGTTTGGTTAAAGGTGGTCAAAGTAGATAGAAACAGTGGACGGAAATCACACATGGATAAGCAAGAACGCAGGCCAACACATCTGCAATGTCTTAGTATTTAACTGCATAAATCTGAAATTGGTGTATCCTCAATAATCAAGGCGATATCTCATGATTCTAGAAAGAAATGATAGAAGATACAGGCAATAAGATAGCAATATATAACATTATCAGCATTTATACTATTTCAGTAGAAAATTCACAATCCATCAAATCAGGTAGGGAAAAGAGTTGCTTGTTCGTCCAAATTTCTTTCAACACTATAAATTGTGACCTTTCGTATGTGACAGCATGTCGAGCAACATTTCTAGGGAAAAATATAAATTTAATATCAGTTATGTATAGAACAATGAAACCCATTCAACATATCATGGCAATTACCACATATTCAGAAAATCATATTGGAATTAAGATTTTCCTAAAGCTATAGAAGGCTTTGATATGTATAATTAATTACCATGTTGTGATGCAAACACGATGAACCGTAGCAGCAACTACAAGAGCAATAATTTCTGCTATTACAACTGCAAGAAAGGGGGAAGAAAAGACCATCAACATGACTGAAGGATCCATATCAAGTCAATAAATATCAGTTAAACAGTCTCCAACTCACCAGCACCCCATCCTGTCCTTGTGCCATTTGATTCTTGATAGTTACCGATGAACTGCAGAAGCACATTCAAGCTAACACGACTAAGATTTTTGCAAAAAAATCTTTATTAATGCTTTGTGCGATTCATCCCAAGCATGACGACATGTAATTGATAAAGTTTTTAAAAAGAAAATGGAAAGTCAGTGTTATTATCAGTAACCAAATATTATAATCCAATAAAGTGACTAATCTTGTGGAAGTTTCACAAGAAAGAAGTATAGGTGGGAGTGTGCACGAAATAATAATGACTTATCAGTTAACCTGACAATAAAATAGGCAAATATTGCCATGGAAATATACTTGATTCCAATAATACTAAGATAATATGAAATGGAACATACACAGGAAGTCTTATCTAACCTTGCATGAAACTATGAGCATATGTTTCCTTTCTCTTAAAAAAAAGAAACTATGGGTCTAACATAAAGACTGCAGCTTCAAAATGCTAAACAAGGAAATGAACTTTTAGTGCAGTTGTTGCAGTGGCAAAAAATGAGCAATAAAAAATTGGATAGAACTCACCGTCAACAACAAAAGGAACAAAAGAGAACTAATGAAACCACCAACAATTGTCAACAGTTCCGAAGATGCAAATTTCCCTCTGTACATCTCAAGAAGTGAGAGAATGATTGCAAATAAAAGTAAGGAGTAGAGCATGGATCTCCCAGGACCAGCAGCCATAGTGAGAATCCTGCACAAAACGATTTGAATCAGAAAAAAAAGAGAACGTTCTAAGCAAGCAAATGCATGGCAAATAACTGGTACCAGCTAAGAATAAAACATAGGTTACACGTATCCAAAAACTATGGTCATTCAGGTCTAATTTAAAAGGCACAGCTACAAAACCTGAAGTCTTTGTTAATAAAGCTCGGTGCTTAAACCCCAATCTCAAGTTGGTCTACAACTGAGATCGGGAAACAATGGTCGAGGACGCTAATCTAGCATCAAGTTAGAAGCCGACCGATCAGTTGATTCAATATAAGACCTACCTCAGTCCTTCGAACAAATTATCGTCCAGCATCAAATGCAGCAAGTGAATGGAAATTTAAAAAAAAAAAATCAATCTTAGAAAAACTAAACAGAACATTTCCAACGAAAATTCTAGTCCGGGATCGGAAGTTAGGTTAGCAAAGGATCCAGATCGAATCCGGGATGCACGAAAGAGCAAAAGGAAATAAGAGATCGACAAGGAAATGGAGGAGGACCCTTGGATCGCAGCTGCTCCCGCGGTCGTGATGGTCGCCGGAGGAAACCGAGAAGCGGAGACAACGGGGGTGGGGTTAGGGCTTTTGACGGGAAACCAAATGGATCGGAGATCAGTTCATAGGAGCCGTGTTTCTCATCACGACTCAAATCACGACACATGTTACGACAAGATGTGAGCCGGGCCAGCCGGCCCAGAAATGACAGCTTAAGCCGATCTGTTCATGGTTATTACCGTTCAGATCCGATTAAGCCGGGTTTGCTGCCGCGGTTCGATTTGGATCCGTAAACAAAAACCAGGATTGGTGGTAATTTTTCTTTTTATTATTAGGATTAGTGGTGCATTTGATTTCGAATTGGAGAATGTTTGCGATTGGATTTGTAACTAAATTGAGATTCGGGTAATTTTTTGTACAGATTTAACTTCATATGTCATCGTCGCAGCCAATACTGACCAACTGTCAAGTTCGTAATAAGAAGTTATCTTGGTCGTTCGTAGCATAAATTTCAGGTTTTAAAATTACCCGACATGTGACTGATTAAATATAAAGAAACCATAAAAGCACCATAAAATTTGACATTTTACAACAAAATACCAAGCACTTGATAACGATGCGAAGCACCCTCGCCTTTATTTGTGAATAAAATGACAGTCTTGACTCTTGAGACATTAATTGGAAATTTTTCATCAATTATACATATCCACTGGAAGGTGCAGGTTCACCGTTCACGGGAACGCTGGATTACTGCCTGTCAATTGTACTACAATGAGGTGACGCTCATGAAGTGGAGAGTAGAAAGGGACTTAGAAGTCCAAGAATCGAATCGACTTCCTTCATATGCCCTTGAAAACAGCAAAAATGTCACCATTAACGTAGTCATTGTCGACAAGGCTAACCAAGTAGTAACTACCTTCCACCTGTAAATACACGATAAAAAGCTCAAGATTGTTAAGACTGAAGAACAAATTTACTGCACACAAATACAAGTCGTAATAAACATCAGAGAAAGACTTGGAACAGGAAGCAGTTTCAGATATTTCACAAGTGTATGAAACAGCAATGGAGGATGACTAGGATTACCGATTCTAGTAGCTTCCTTGATGGATCGCCCTCGGGGAACAAGGAAGCCCATCCCTTTGACCAGATGGCAAAAGCTTCATCCTTCCAAACCATGAAGCTTGCCGGGTCAACAACAGTTGGTTGGATGATTTCCTTGGCAGGGAAAACACCCCATGTTACTGCGTTGACTGCATTTGGACCTACATTCGAGATGCTTTCACCGTCTTTGTTCACCGCAATGTATGTTAGAGATGGCAAGGCCTTGCACCGCTCGATGATTGCACTGAGTTTGTCTTTTGAACAAAAGAATTCCAGATAGGCCTTTTGATACACATATCCACCTGGTCCACCCCATCCTGCAAAATAGAGTTGTGCCATTTGAATATATCAATTGATCCAACTAACCATGGCATCCATGCTACGTAACATAGCTGGTGCAGAGTTATCACTCAACGAAAGGGATATGGTGTATCTTGATCCTAGTTATTGTAACAATACCATATTTTTACTAGAATTAACCACAATAAGATCAGTCGTAGTAGTAATGTATCATCCAATTACTACTGAAGGGGAAAGAATCACATCCGTAACATGAATTTTTAGAAAGCACATTTTGCCTGTGAGAAAACGCATCGAACATGTACCACCAACTCAAATAGTAACAACTACAACTGAAGTTTCTATTACCCTAAACAGCACGTTTAGCTTACCGACAGCAGGAGAATCAGATTTCACTCCATTAACTGCAGGTTGACTGTTGATGGTAAGGAAACCCTTCAAGTTAACCTGATACAGCTGTTCATTGATTATCTTTGTCTCTGGTTGGAGCCCATCCAATTCAGACCATGGGCTACTTCGAAAATTCCCAAGGCACGATTTCATGAATTGCTGGTGTATGCATATCAGGAAATTAATACAGGTTGGATAGCCAGTAAATAACTATTTTCAACACCCATTGATAGTTGATAGCAATTTACATGTGATTAGCAGCATACTAAACAAGTATATAGAACTGAAGAAGGTACCTCATGGACGTCATTCACAGATTTCAATGGGGTCCCCCATTCTTCTTGAAGTTTCTTGTCCCTTGATCGTGGTCGCATGAACTGTCAAGTGAGTTCGTCAGCAAAATTTTCTTTGCAAGTAAAAATATAGAAACGTCAACTTCTCACTTGAGGATAAAAGGGTATTTACTGTCTTAGTTCGGTTATTGATATCAAACTAAGTGGAGCTTGATTGTGAAAAACACCCATAATCAAACACCAAATAGTGTGGAACGAGGGCAAACCATAGGTTGCTTTGTTCTACTTGTGAATGCTAATTCAAGGTTGATACCCCTTCAGTGGAGTGCAATACTAGCACTTCAATGCAGACAACAAGTATTTAACATTTTAATTATGAACAGCAGCTATCGCAGCAGAAAGAAATATCAGAAGAATGAGGTAGAAGGAAAAGGAAACCAATGAATTAACTGTCAGGAACAGGTTGTCAACATGAACAAGAGATCTGCACAAGAAATGCTTGGCAAAGATAAAATGGCTGCAGATGGACTTGGTCCCCAAAGACTTTTTTTCTAAAGGACATTTGATGTTGTAGAGTCAGTCGAGGAGTTGTTTAAACCTGTAACACCAGACTGACATGGAGAAGAGGTTAAAGTCAACCAAATGCAAGAGACACTTGCTTATCGGTTACAGATTTCAGCCCATTTTCCAGAAGGAAAAGTAAATGAAAATGGATGTAATTCATGTCATTAAATAGGAACAGTTATATTACTTAAAACCCGAGGACGATAACGAAAGGAAAGTCAGATTAGAAGTCATTAACTGTTTGCTTATTTTCATTTTCAACAAAATGAAAACAAGATCTTGGAAACATTCTTCATTGATCGGTTTCTAAAACATTTTTTTTGGAAACTACGGCTAATTGGGCCCAAAATTTTGAGAATGTGAATATGCTATTCTCAAAAATCCACACATCTAAACTAGAATCAACCTAATTCTTATAAATCCTAAAACATTAAAATCTCAAGACAAAAAAAAAATCATTCTCCAGTACTAATGTGATCTTTTCACAAATCAGATAAGGCACATGCATAGGCAATTCACAATTTTAAGATGCTGTAGGCAATTTCATCAACCTAGGACGCTGTGCTAGGAAAGAGCAGGCTAAACATTTAAACCCACATTTCCAAACTGCGAGACTATGAAGTTGCATATCCAAGAAAGAAAATTTATAAGTCCAGCAATTACCCAGTAAAGACCATGTTAGTAAATGAACCTAGCCCACTGCCTCAGTAAAGAGTATGAGAAATATTAACCTATATTAAAGTGCATACTCAAGATAGAAAAGTTTGAAGTTTATCAATTACCTGGTGATCACTTAAGCCTCCATATGATGGGTTATTAGAATCACCCCACCTTCCACGTGGATATTGATCCCAACCAACAGTCCTTGAAATATAACTTTTTGGACGGTTTGCCCTAGTTAGTTTAAATAAACAAAAATTGGTCAGGAGATCAAGGATCAACTATCTTTTACAACAGTACTAGTAACCATGAGAGTAGTGAATTTCATGAAATGCAAAGGCAAATATATACCAAAAAATAGGTCGAACATCTTCCTTGGCACGAAAAACATTTGCTGCAGGTCTCCAAGGCAAGGGCCTTGCAACTTTAGACTCTTCTATCAATCCAAGATTCTGAAAGTATCAAGTAGTCTTAATCAAATAGGAAGTATAACAGCATGAAACCATGATATTTGGAAAAGGTAACAACCATTAATATGGCCAATGCAGACTTCTCCATGTTCAGTGTGTAAAGATGCAATGTCTTGATTCCATGAGCTAAAATCCTCTTGCACATTTCAGTTCCTAGGTGAACTCCATATGACCGTACTGCCTCTTCATTATCCTTGATAGGCTCCAACGCAGATGTGATATCAGATGGTATCTGCAGAACACATGTTAGATTCTTATATATCATAATCTAAAAAATGTGGGTAGACATTTGAATGGAGTAAGGAGATCAAAACTCATGGCAAAGCTATTATCTCAGTCAGTCCTTTAGGGGTGGCAAAGGGAAAGTCAAGTTGGAAGGTTCATTGGATAACATGGGAGTTTCTCTGAAGAGTGTAGAATAAGAGAAGGAAAGCTGGTCCAATCAGTGAGCCTTTTTTTCTTTTTAATGTTAGAGCTGGAGCATGTGAGCATTAATTTTGTTTCAAAAGGAAGAACCACAAAGAAAAGAACTTCTGTGGCAATAAACCGAGTAAAAAACCATGGGGCATCAACCCACACTATGCCCAAAGTTTCAAGAAATATGAATATCAGCATCAACCATTTGGTGCCATTCTATCTAAGCTTTGAACCTTAATTGGAGTATAAAACATTAGGTAATATGATAACTTACTTTAGTTTTGCAAAATCCTGTCATTCTCAGGAAGCCTTTATAATTGTTGATAGGCATGATACCAGGTACAATAGGGCAAGTTATCCCAATTTGACGGCAATCATTCACAAACTTGAGAAATATATCAATGTCATAAAACAGTTGAGTAATAATAACATCAGCACCAGCATCCACCTGATCAAGGGAGAGAGACAGAAGAGAACAATAGTCAATTGAAAGAATGAAAAGATAGCAGAACAGCAATGACAGCTCAAAATAATGAAGTAGTATCTTAAACTTGGGATATATACCATGAATACCTAGGAGCTCATATTACTTCACACAATTTATCCTCGTACGTGGACCACAACCCAACAGCAGTCACATATGGTTTGACAACATAACTTACATGAACACTAATTTCAAGCAAACTACAGCGAGCCAAAGACATTCAGAACATAAAATTATACTGCATAAGAGAAAATAAATACATATAAGCAGTGAAAGTCATAACCATGAGCTATTTCCCAAAATTCCAACATTTCCTGGGATATCTACTGATATAACACTTTAGAAATGACTTAGTAAGGCATATGCGCAACATAATTGTTGTCTTTAGGCTTCCAAATTTAACTATCTCCATAGCTAGAGTGTTCCTACAGTTACAATTAATGTCTGTAAGCACCAAAATATCTGTGAAAGCTTGCTTATCAATTTAATATTTGAGACAATGAGAAAATAACCATAATCTGCGTCAAGTATTTTCATTACCACCTTCAGCACTAAAAGGTCTAAGACAAAATTCAAAAGGAATCAACAACTACAACTTAAAACAACCAATCAGACAGGCATAAATCCTGCACCATTGTGAATTATTATGCATAAACTACAAGATAAATTAGAAATGAAGAAACCTTTCTCTTCAAATAAGCCAGATCATTGCTATAATATTCTTCTGTAGCACGTCCATTTGCTTGTATCATATCAGGATGTGCCTCTAAAATGTAGATGTTTTAGAAACAAAAGATGTACTTCATGTGAAATCAAGAACCAAAATGACAAAATGTTGTGACTGTACTAACCAGGATAGCCAGCCACAGTGATACCAAAGTAGTCCCCATACTTAGCTCGAATGTGCTTTACCTGCAAGTTGAATGTGGCAATTAACGTCCAAAAGTAATTGCCAAAAATATGTCAAATTACTATGCAAATGACACAACTTTCCATAAAAGAATTTAGGAGTAGCGCATAAAAGCAAATCCATAACTATTAAACCCATGAAGTGCAGCACAACGTGAGAATGTGCACTTTTTCTTAGCATAGCAAAATGTGATTAAAAAGGCAAGGTATTTATATGGGGTCAATCTCCTCATCACTGAACTCTCAATATCTGGAACGGATGAGCAATGGGAAACAAAGATTAAGTATGAACTATACCAGATCAAGGCCGCATGCAAATCCACCATCCACTTGCACAAACTTATCCTGACCATGTGGAGGATCACCCCTGAGTGCTAGAACATTTTGGATCCCATTAGCCTTGATGGTATCCAGAGCATGGTCAATCTTCTCCACTGGCATATTGGTACAAGTCAAGTGCATCATAGTTTCTACGCAGATCTGCATAAAAGAATCAATGAACCTAAGAATAGTGCATTTAATGAGCAAAAGCTTACTTATTTGAATGAAAAAAAACTATTTACTAACCTCGCCTACTTAACAATAAAATTATGTGCAGATTTTAGAAAAAAATTTCCAGAATATAATATTCTATAATATTCAAATATAAATAGAAGAGGCCACCAGCAAAATGTAACAGCTGATGGAAGAAAATGTGCAAAGGAACAACTGAAATGATATATTGATCACCTCATTCACGCTCAGATCTAAAGTTCAAAGGCTGTATAGAACTAAAAGAAAGACTTCAGTCTAGCTGCTAAGAAAAGGCAGATTTAACTAAAAGGTAGTAATATAATTCACTCGTCAAAGAATGCAGATTCAAGTCCAATGGAAGATTACTTAACAGAGATCTACACAACTCACCTACATTATTTCAGAACAAAAAAAAGCACACAGATCCGCTCGTAACCCCACGACCGACACGTGCGGCAAAAGAAAATCCCGAGCGAGCGAGCGAGCGAAAGCTAAAACGAGGAAAGCTGCCTGCATTCTATTCGGAGCGAAGGAGTTACCATGTTCTGCATCCGGTTAGCGATGTCGAGGGTGAGGTCGGCGGTGGATCCGCCGGCGCCCCAGGTGATGTCGCAGAAGCTGGGGTTGTGCGCGACCATGCGTTCCATCCGCTCGAAGAGATTCTCCAAGCCCTCATCCGTCCTGGGCGGGAAGAACTCGAAGGAGAACACCGTCCCCCCATCGGCACCGGCACCGCCGCGGATCTTGTCGATCACCTTCATCGCTGCTCTGCCCTCGCGCTCACTTCTCCTCGATCCGGCTCGATGGGAGGGGAGAAGAGCGCCCTTTTATATAAATCGAAGAAAGCAATGGGCTCCCTGTGTCTACCGACCTTCCTTGATCGCACTCCCAATTATTTTTATATTTTTCCCCATTTTTGAAAAAAGATTCTTGTGGGGTCTTAATCGCACACCAACCCACACACCACCCCTCTTTCTTTTTTTCTGGTTGTGTGTGCGCGTCAAGATTGAGGCGGGATTAGGTTCGGACTTGAGCTCGAATTAGACCTAACATTCTTGCTGTCTCATTAACACGTATTTTTACAAACCTTAATAAGTAAATTGGCTGCACGTGGTAATAATGAAAGCTGACCACATGATGTCATCAAGATTTCTAAATTTGCATTTGGCCAAATTAATAGTTTTGGAAACGTGCTAATTACACAATATATATACATATATACACACACATACTTTTCACGAGTATTTCTCAGTACTAACCCTTTTAAAATATTAATTTCCAAAAATAACATAGCTAAAAGAATTTTCTGAAACTGACCGCCATATCAACACGTGATCAATTTTTTAATCCAAAAAATCAAATGCTGCTCGAGCGCCCGGCCCACCCTCCTCCCCGGCTCGCTCGCCCGGTCCTCTTCCTCTTTCTCTCGTTGGTCGTCCTCGTCAACCTCTTCCTCCGCCTCCGCTGGTCCCTCGTCAACCTCTTCATTCCCTGTTTCCTCTCATTTCTCCCCTTCCGGCAATGAACGGAGCAGGCGAATAGAGCGACTCCGTTCGCCGGCTTCGCTCCTCTGCGCAATTTAAGATCCACGCCGGTGCTGCTCCGGCCGGCAACCCTTACACGACCCCCACCTCCACCAGCAGCTATGCCCAGGGCCGCGTGACCAGCAGGAGAGACGGGCCGAAGGTCACGGTTGTCCTATTGAGATCGAAGGATCGAGTCCGACTACGCCCACCGCCACTCCATTCGTTCAAAGTCGTCTCCTTTTTCCATGAGCCGGAGGCCAACGTTCGTGACTGCATCGTCAGCGATCCTCATCCGCGACCTTCTGTTCCCAATCCTCGGTCCTGTTCGCAAGCCACTCATCGTCGGCTCGTCCGTGGAGTTCAACCTCGACGACGAAACCTCAGGCGCCGCGAGCATCGCCGTAGCCGGAGCCGGGGCCTCCGGTTAATCGCTGAGCCAGAGAGGAGATGAGATGCAGAGGATCGAAGCCGAAGCCGGAGAGGAGATGCTCGCGAACAGAGTTGCTCTGTTCGCCTTCATCCGTAGAGGTCGACGAGGGACGGAGGTGTCGGCATTGCGACCTGCTGAGGTCAGCATGGCGGGAAGAGCAGCCAGCCACGATCTCCCAACAGCAACCCGGAGAGGCCCAAAACAGCCGATGAGAGCGGCGACAACGAAACCACGATCGAAGTGCGTCGCCCCCCAACAACAAAACGGCCCACGTGAATCCGATCCAAACTGCCGTAAAAGCCAACTAAAAATTCATTAAATAAAATCAACAGAATCGGTCAAACCTAACTGACCTCGTCATTCTTGATTTTTTATAATAAAACGATGGACCGACAAGTGAATCAGATGCATGGGAAAAGTTTTTAATAAATTATTCATTAATCTGACGGTAACGTCCAACGGCGGGTTGCTCAACCAAGTACGTAAAATTAAAGCGTCCGTTGCCGATTGCCATGTGCTGCACAAACGGCTGCCCCCGCTCACGGTCACCCATATAACGACGACACCTGCACGTATGAGAAAACAAAACCGACTTCATTTTTCCCACCATATTCGTATATTTCGTGCTCCACGTCAATTCCCCCCTAATTAAATTATCGCACATCATGTGGTGGTGGAGTGGGTGAGAATTAAACGACCGACCTAATTAATGAATAATTCGATTTTGAAAAAAATACGGTGTGGAATAATACTTATTTTTCAGTTATATGCACGCTTTGTGGAAAGAGGCTTTGCAGAAACGCGGCATGATGTGGATTCGGTCCTCACCGGAGAAAAAAAGTTCCCAACTTCTTCCACCCCATTTGGAATTGATTCCTTAAAAGATGGGAATATCCACCCGGCGTCGTTAAAAAATATGCTCCATAAAAAGACGTCGAAAATACTAGTTATGTTAAAAGATTATTAAACCGCTTCTTATATGAAAAAATGCTCCAATTTTTTAAGTATTGTGGGATATGTTTTGATCCCGCTCGCCGAATGGAGAAGCTTCCCGTTGCCGGTCGCCACCCGACTCTTTTTCTCTCTCAATAAATAACCGCCTCACGCTTCGAACGGTGGTTATTAGTCCCTTCCTTCATCCGACGGAATATATTAAATCCATCACGATCATCCCGAATCTTGACGTCGCTCTTCCGTCTCCCCACCCATTCTCTACTTAGTTTCTTCCTCCCTCCCTCCCTCCCTCCCTCTCCGCCTTTCCGCTGCCGCTCACTCGCTCGACGAAAAAGAGGCCGACCCATCGCCGTGCCTATAAATAGCGCTGCCTCCCTCTCCCCCGGTCTCCGACCCAGACGCCTCCGTCGCCGGAGGAGCTGCTCCTAGGAAGAACCGTTGAAACCGGAAACCCTAGATCCCTGCTCAGATCCGTCTCTTCCTCTTCTTCCTCCTCGCGAGGATCGATGGGATCCGGAGGCTGCGGCGTGGAGGTCCTCGGGAGCCCTAGATTCGCGACGGCGTGCTTCCTCGGGGGGCTCCTCCTCGCGCTCTCCCTCGTCTCGCTCCGCTTGGGCCGCATCCCGCGGTCGCTCTCCGTGGTGCGGCGCAGGCGGCGGCGGCCTGTTCGGGTTTACATGGACGGGTGCTTCGACATGATGCACTACGGCCACTGCAATGCCCTGCGACAGGCCCGCGCGCTTGGGGATCAGCTTGTTGTTGGCGTGGTGAGCGACGACGAGATTACGGTGAACAAGGGCCCCCCCGTTACTCCTCTCCGTGAAAGGTTTGAGATCTTTTTTGTGGTGCTCTTTTTAATTTCCCAGCGACCTGTTTCCAATTTTTTTTCATAATTCTGAGCAGTTGCTTGTTTTCGTTACATGTATTGATTTGATCGCTCTTCAACTTTTAGGACGTGACAGGCTGTAATCCATGATTTTTTTTTACTTTATTCCTCGTCTCTGTGGACTGTAGCTGTACATTTATGTGATCGACTACCATCGTCATTATTTTGTTCTTTGCCCACTGGTTTTCTCAGGTTCAGAATTAATATGGCATCTGATTTTTCAAAAAGAAGACGCTAGCAATCCTCCAATCTCAAGCACATCCTGTGATAACTTTCATTATCTAACGGCTGTAAATGTAATATTTTTTAGAGACTTCGAGTAATTTGATAAGTTATATTTTGTTGAATCCACGGTTATTTTTTTGCCTTAATCATTGATGATATGATGAACTCCTAGTTGTTTAGCAATATTTTAGTTTGATGGCATTGATTTTCCTCGTACACCTAAAACTTCTTGTTATTAATGATCTGAATGCTTCTTGTTCAAAAACTAATTCCTTCATGTCTTCTCCTTTTGGTAGGATGATAATGGTTGGTGGAGTGAAGTGGGTCGATGAGGTCATCCCAGATGCTCCCTATGCCATCACCGAAGAATTCATGAATAAGTTGTTCACCGAGTACAACATAGATTATATTATCCATGGGGATGATCCTTGTCTACTGCCAGATGGTACTGATGCATATGCGCTGGCCAAAAAGGCTGGACGATATAAGCAAATCAAACGAACTGAAGGAGTGTCAAGCACTGACATCGTTGGTACTCATCCTACTCTTGCTGTTTCTTCGGTCTCTATTTTCAACTGTCTTCTCTGTAATCATGCACACCAACGTCTAGAATGCAACTTACATGGAGCTTCAATGCTGTTTTGGTATGATGAAAATCAAATCAAGCATTTCTGACAGTTTCACTCTAGTGACTACTGTTGATAGGGATCCTTGTGTCTGAATCTCTGCCGGTGATGAAATGGACTAGATTTAGGTTTTCGCAAAATGTCTCATGCATTATAATACGCAGTACATTAATTCTTGCACTACCTACAGTGATCGCATATGCTTGGTCTTGTCCTGCTTGTATTATTTGTTGCAAGAATGCAAGCCCTTAACTTTCTTAGTTTGTCACTAATCATACAGTTCTAGCATAATACTTGTGTGGTAATAGCATCCATTTGAAATACCTCTCCCTTGAGGTAAGTGCAGTTATGAGTTATATAGAAATCAGTCTTCATCTTCTCTACTGCAAGTGAACTGGAAATATGTATTGGGGCATATTGCAATTGCACTATCACTACCTTTTCTTTTCTTGATTTAGAAATTGAGGTATAGTTGGGATATGAATGTCTGATTATTTTTTTGAGTATCTTTTAATATCTTGATTTTAAAATTTTGCTAGGCACTAACTCTTGTGATTGACACATACAGGTCGGATGCTTCTTTGTGTAAGGGAGAGATCACTTGGTGGCAGCAATAATCCTTCTTCCCTGCAGAGGCAGTTCAGCCATGGTCACAATCAGAAAGTTGATGATGTGGGATCTAATGCTGGAACACGGATATCCCAATTCTTGCCGACATCTCGGCGAATAGTGCAGTTTTCAAATGGCAAGGTAAACACATTGAAACCTTATTGAAGTTATATTTGCTCCTATTATTTGCCTGAGTTTATCAGAAAGTTTATCTTGACTTTCCTTTTTCTTGGTGACAATGGACCTGAATTATTTCATGTTTGGACATTGATAGGCTGCACCTATGCTATGCTAATAATTTCAAGTCAAGGTGGTGGCAACATGATATCTGTCATGTATAAGATTGCATGGTAGAACATATAATCTAGGATTTCTTCTAAAAGTTCAGTGGATTGTATTGTTTTTCCAGTAGGATCATTCCAGAAATCTGAAAATTATAACTATTTTATTTGATCCAATTGAGTTCCATTCCAATGGTATCAGGAACATACATAATAATTTGTGAGTTCTCACTGGATTTTTGGTTTAACTATTTTGTTCAACTTTACTTAATGTTTGCCTTTTCTCATACAGGGTCCTGGTCAAGATGCCCGTATAGTTTACATAGATGGTGCATTTGATTTATTCCATGCAGGACATGTGGAGGTGTGTAAGCTTTTCCTCCCTGGTCTTACATGGATGGTCCATCTTTATGCATTCTATGCAGGATAGGAAAGCATTATTAAACCTTCCGCACCTATTTTCTCAGTGACAGCCCCAGTCAATTCGGAAGTCAGTTTAAACTAATATGCATGTTGGTTCCCTTAAAAACCAATGCTCATTATGTTACCAACCGCTCTGATAGAGCCCTGTTCTCCTTTGCACAATTGTGTATATGTCAAGTTCTTTTATGATCTGGCCTCTTTGTAAACGGTGACTTGCAGCCTTAGAGTCTTAAGAGAATTGATCTTCATGAGTTTGGATACAGATTTTGGGTCTTTGCTACTTGTAGTTACAAATATATAGATTTAGCTCAAACATAGTGCTACCATCTTAGGTGCTTCGGGTCAAACAAAATGAATCTTCAAATTAAAATTAAAGAGAAATGACCATGTGGAAATTGTAATGCAGGAGTAGACCCAAATAAGAAACAAAACTGATTACAATAAACAATCTGTATGGAGGGAGCTTTGTGAAGCATTTTTAGATTTCCAATTTCTTAGCAAGTTAAACTTTTGATTCTGTTAATAAGTGCGTAATCAGCATAACTGTTAAACAAATAATTTGATTAGTAACAACTGTGTTATTATAGAAAAGGTATGTTGCAAGTATGCCCTGTTGGTGCTGGCCTTTCAGAAAAAGAAAAAAAAACCTTTGAGGGGTAACTGGTGTATCTTTGCATGGATTATACACCTCAACAAAGCCAAGCATATAGGTTTAGGGAGGTCTCACTTCTAGGTAGTACAGTATGGCATGCTTCATGCTGCCACATTTTTTTTGAAAGATAGCATTGCATTCATTTCACCAATCTGAAATGGTACAATATATCATCCAAAGGGATGTAACAAGAAAAAAGTATAAAAGTATATGTATATAGTATATGGTATATAGTATATAGTTACTATAAACAGTGTCATCAAAATGTTCCAAAAAAACTAAAGTCCCTCAAAAGCCAAAAAACTCCTCAAAAACCATTATAAGCCTCTTCAAGGTGGCTTATGGTTAGTGAAGAAAGTGAGAGCTGCAGCTGCTTGGGTAGCCAAAACCCTTGTTGGTATTGCACTATCGATAAAACATCTTTTGTTTCGCTCTCTCCAAACACTCCAATGCCATATGACTAATTGTTTGATTTGGAGCAAGGTTAGTGCCCTATCACCCTTTGCCTCCCATGGTGTGTGAGTGATGGCATATGGTTTCATTTGCAATAGATCCAAATAAGTAGACCAACCATTTAATGTATAAGGACACTGATAAAAAAGATGGTCCCTTGTCTCAATCTCTCCTTTGCATAGGCTACAAGATTCATCAACCATAATGCCCTTACATATCAATCGCATTTTTGTATGCAATTTGTCTTTCCTCATTAACCAGTTGAAGAAATTTATTTTCAATGGAAGTCTCGGCTTCCATAAGATGCAGGCTTTAACATCTTTAATTCCAGAGTCCTTCATAATGTTATACATTGAATGCACAGTAAATATCTTAGACTTTGTCCACCGCCACCAAATATGCTTATTACCTTCACCAATTTGTATGTCTTTCATATCCTCAAGAAAACTTTCGACGGCTGTTTGGGACACATTAGCATTTACAACAACTGCCCAACCATTAAATGAACCATCCTCCCATCTAGCAAGTTGGGATAATAAGGCATTTGAATGTTGCACATTGCTGAAAATTTCTTTATGCCTATTTGCCATTGTCATATAGTTGTGACATGGCTCCAGTCAAAATTTTATGTCAGCCCCATCTCCAACTTCATAGTCTAGGCTACACATAAAGAACCCTTTTAGCTTTGCTATAGCGCGCCATGTATTAGACCATCCTGCGGTGCCCTTGTCCATATATCAGTCCTTCCTTTTGAAGTACTTCCAACGCACAACTCTGGCCCATGTTGAAGAGCTTCCTATGATTAGCTTCCATAACCAAGAGCCCAATCTAGCATCGTTATGAACACGAATGTCTAGAACACCTAGGCCTCCATTTTCACGTTTCATTGTGGCCACTTTCCAGTTCACGGGGTTTAGAGTGCCTTTCTGCTCCTCCTTTCCAGTTCACGTTTCTGCTGCTCCTTTCATGCTGCCACATTGACAATCGTAGTTATTGTTTTCTTTTCATAATCCTGCCACAAGTTGAAATTTCCATGAAACTTTTCATTTGTGATCAAACCACATGGCATCTTGTTTAGTGGGTAACCAGGTAGTTAAACTGTGAACCATCATTGCCCGGATGTATACCTAGGATGTCATGCTACAATTTGCATTGCAGTTTCTGTGTAGCATTTATTTTTTCTTTTCTGGATTGGTTCTCCGCTGACATCCTTGTGTGGTGGAGGGTGGCTACAGTACCGAACCAAGGCAAGTTATAGCTTTCATGTAAAAACTAACTAATGGATAGTCTTGGTGCTCCACAGGTTTTTGGTAGACAAGTGAATATTTCTTGGAGCAGCCAAAGTTATCTATGCTTTGAGCATAGTGCGACAGTTTTTTTGCCTGGGACCCTGAATTAGCTTTTAATATTTCTGTCTCCTATGCTTATTTTCTAACTATGCTTCTCGTTGTCCTTGCTACTGATGGTTAATTCCATATTTTTGCACACTGTACAGATACTACGACTTGCTAGGGAACTTGGAGATTTTCTACTAGTAGGGATCCATACAGATCAAACAATCAGGTTTTTTTTGTCACAATTTGGACACCGTTATCTTTATCAATTAAATTTCCTGTTCTTTTTTTGTATTGTAAATTTTAAAACATTTATGAGGACTATATTTTATTTGGTAGCAGTGCTACACGAGGAGTCCATCGTCCAATAATGAATCTCCATGAGAGAAGCTTGAGTGTCTTGGCCTGCCGTTATGTAGATGAAGTGATAATTGGTGCCCCTTGGGATGTTTCAAAAGATATGGTTAGTAGTATTCATGTGTTCTTTGTATAATCTGCAGTCCAGAATAGGGAGGCAGTGCTCCTGCAAGCTCACTGAAATATAGAAATTTGTCAAAATCTAAATATCATGCAAATCCTTTGGTTAGCAATGTGAAGAGGCTGATTAAATTCTTTTAGTCCATTGGGACCACCATCCTTTCGTCTTCCAATTTTTTAGGATACAATTTTAGATCTAAAGATGACCTGTATTATGGTGACTACATGTTCAAGAATTACGATCATGATTCATGCAAGAGCATTTTCTTTGACTTTCAAGGTTTATTAACTTGTCTTGTTTTGCTTTAATGTGTCTACAGATTACCACTTTTAATATATCCTTGGTTGTTCATGGAACAATAGCCGAGAATATGGATTTCCTACAGGTACCTCGATTTTGGATGTTATAATACTATAAGATTGTGGATAGCAATACTCATAACTTATGTGTCTAACTGTATAGGAGGATTCGAATCCTTATGCTGTTCCCATGGCTATGGGAATCTATAAACAGTTACAAAGTCCTTTAGACATCACTACTAGTACAATGATCAAGAGGATAGTTGCAAACCACGAAGCATATCAGGTACGTTCAAATTGGTTGTCATTATTAATTATTCTGATGGAAATGTTTGTTTTCTTTTCATTTTCCGGTAACAACGATACTTTCTATAAGGGACCCACCCATCTAATGTAAATGTTATTGTTTAGTGGAAGAAATGCGATTCTCTCTTGAACATCATTCATTTCTGAAGGTTTTAAATTATCAGGCGACATCGTACTGGCATCACTTGATAGGGTGAAAAGCCTCTTTTACTTGGATAAAAAGAAAAAAAGTATTGACTTTTACTGTTTTACACACAAAGATTATAGTAATTAAGATGTAAATCATTAAAAAAGTATCATTCTGAAGTACCATATGTTTTAGCCCTCTAAATTAGCTGTTAAAACTGTTTTAAAAAACTGTAACTCTGAAATGTCATTTAGCAGCTTTTTTTTTTACTGGCGGTGGAATACCCATTGATCTGTCTGATATTCATTATTAATATTTCAAAATTTATTATTGCCTATCCATTTAGGGAAATCTGTCATGAGTCACAACTCTAGGTAATTTATCCCACAAGTTCACCTGCTGCAGATGGTTAACAAGTGATATATAATTAAGATTTGAACTAGTTGTTAGAGTTCATCCTCCTTTGGCATCTCAGTATATAAGAATAGTTGGACTATATTCTCCTTGCATCGTTGAAGACATCTGTAGCTCCACTAAGATTAATTTAAAATTAGTAAAGCATAACTTTTCTATCTCTTCTCTATCTCTCTCCCTATATATATATATCTAATAATGTTTTAATTCATACTAACGACGCTATTCTTTCGTTATGCAGAAACGTAATGAGAAGAAGGAAGCTAGTGAAAGGAGGTACTACGAGAACAAAAGTTACGTCGCTGGAGATTGACTCATGCGAAGTTGACGAGAGATACATTATTTATAAGATCCACACGTTTCTAACTTCCGCATAGGCAATGATTAATATATTTGAAGCCCGTTCGTCAGCTCACCAGCTTGAGTTTTTATAGCATTCGGAAGGTTAATTAATATGCGGTTAGATACAGCTCAGATAAGACCCTGGAAGGTTTCCGGTTATTATAACATCAGGCAATTGTCTACAAAGTCAATTTTGTTTTATCTCGCCCCTACTATTAATATTATCAACCGTGGTCTGTACCCTGCTATCCTAGCTCATAATTGCTCTGTAACCAAAATCATTTAGGTTATACATATTTTTGGTTAATCGGTTTTGATTTTTTTTTTTTTTTTGTATCCTAGTACTTTATGTCAAATTGGGTTTAGCAGCGATATTGACCCCACCATTTGGTCGAGGCAGTTTGCCATCTATTTCGTTTTGACCTGTCTTTGTTGATCTCGATGGAGCTGAATGGGTTACTCGTATACTTAATATACTGAATTGATGGATGAATTTGAAGGTGGACGTGACCTCCAAATCTTTTGCACTTCCAACATCCGATTGTAGGTAAACTTATTCTGCTCTTCCTGCCTGTTTTTACTGTTTCTGTTTTAAGTCTTAATGCTCACCTGAAGCCCATTCCCACGTGTTGAGTTTTATTTAACTTGCATGATTACCTTTTGATCTACTATGATGGGTTTAGCCAGTCTTATGTATTTGTTGGATTCAGTAAAACCATCACGAATACTGGACTTTGATTTGTTGATATGTTATAGCATATGTGTGCAGCATTTTAGTGATTTCAGTAATTGGATCATATTTGAATAAAGCCGAGGAATGATAAATATTCAATTGGTGGATGTTGTTCCTTGTAACCACCCACCAGAAGATGAGAGGAGGAAGGAGGGGGTTCCATTCTACTAGCTGTAAGTAAGGTAGGATAAATTTTTTACTCGTACAGAAACATTGTCTCTTTTATAGAGTTGTCCAGGTCCAGGTACTGGTGCTCATAACTCGTGTTTAATGCCACAGAACTCACAGACTAAACATGTCGAACATTTTCGTTTCATTGCCCCCTCCCTACACATTCTGATAAAAGAACATGCACGATAGCTGAGGGAGGAGGCAGAGGGGTACATCATCTGCCAGCACAGTGACAAAAAATGCTAATTGTTTCTTCACAAATCTCGTGCTGATTTATTTATTTATTTATTGCTGGAGTGAATAGTCAGCTGTCTGAAATGATGTTGGGAAATGGGAGAAGGATTAATCACCTAAAAAGATTCCTCAATTTATGCTCAAGCCACAAATATAATATATACATATCTTTTTTTGTGGCGCCATCAGCCATCTTTATGAAACAGTTACTTAATTTGACCTCACCATATTCGATGGACTGGCTTACCTACTTATAACCACGTTCTTCTTCAATCACTTTCTGGAACTATTTGAACAAAGATCTTAGAATTTACACACAAGATCCGTGCATAAACATATTTATTTAATAAACATAGGTATATTTATATACCATAGATAAGCTTTTTGAAGCATGGTTGGCAATATTTATGGTGAAAAGATCAGGATGCCAACTAAAAGGGAGAGTTGAGCTTGATAGAGAGAGACCGTGCGGTGGATGAAATGTAAAGATCACAAATCTCAAACCTCACCCCCCTCCAGCATGATGATGTAGGTATAATTCGTCCAATGCATTTAGAAAGCAACGCATCACCAGCAAAACAAAATACATCTCATCAGTCGACGGTGCATGGCCGGTCCGGTCATCAACATATGAAAATAAATAAAACTACAGCAGCTTGCTGTCACAGTATGAGAGGTGCAGAGAATGAACGAATACACGCAGCAGCTGCAGTTGTAGTAGTAGTACTACTAATACTACTACTAATACAACAGTGCTGCCGCTGCCACTGTACCAACAGGTGTGTGTGTTGGGGGCACAGTGTTATTGCCACAGTTATCATAATACTGTTGTTCTGATGCAGCTACCTAGCTGGATCACCCAACCTCCATTCTCTCTTCTCTATATATATATATAAAATCATGTAGTCGTTACACTTGCACATGAATATTTTACTCATAAATGATTGATTAACGGCCTAGCTATCTATATATATTAATCATATGCAGCTTTCCTTGAAACTTTAAATGGATCAATATTTATTTGCTATTAAATTCAAACCCTCATTTAAGTACATTTATTTTCTGTTAAATTTTTCATTTTTTTGGGTGGTTGTCCTTCGTATTACACCTCCAATGAGATTAACTATATTTTTATTTTTATTTTTAAATATAATGTTAGCCTACTGAGTTAAAAGGAAACCCTTTATATATATATATATATTAATCATCATGAAATGATTAATTAGGGCTTCACCCTCACGTTCTCTCCAACTGTCTTTGCATCGAACTCCATTTCTTTAATCAAAACTTGACTTGTTTTTTAATTGAATTAAAAGATGGCAGCAGGTTATATATATATATATTAATCAATCTCAATCCACATGCATGCATCTTTTTTTTATTCAGCAATGGCACTTTATAATTTCTCATTACACGACAAACAATTAACAACTAATTAAGCGTATCAAATTAATGAGTCAACCCATAGGATGATCATATTTAATTAATTAATTACTTAATCAAAACAACTTGCCTCCCTTCTCGAAAAGATTCTCCGTGTATTTTTCTCCTGCCAATCCCGATTAATTAACCGATTGATATATATATATTCAGATAGCTGCAGGTTAATTTAGAACGCATATATCATGATAGAGAAAGAAAGAAAGAAAGGTAAAATAGTAATAGTAAATATATATGTATACTTGGAATAGAATGAGATAACAATTATACATATATAAAGTTTGTGCATTGTCATTTCTATTAAAACTTTTGGGCGTTAATTGAGACAAGTCGATATTAATTCCAGATGTAGACATCTAAAGGGAGGAAGAAAAAAAAAATTTATCATGAGCTATTTGTGAGAGCTTTCTTAACCCTCAAGGCTAAATGGAAGAGGAACACACACCCTAACCCTAAAAAGGAGGAGGAGGAGAAGAAGAAGAAAGAGACCCTTCCCTCTTCCTCTTCCTCTTCCTTAATAAGGTGGAAAATATGCAGTGGGTAGATTGGGGCTCTCCTCTTCCCTCTTTTTTTTTTCTTTCCCTGGTAGTACATATCATTAAATGAAGGTTATAATAGCGCATTAAAAGCCAAACAATAGTTGTAAATTCTAAATTAATAATAATTATAGTGGTTAATGAACGCATTGGAATTTGATTAAATTTTTTGCTAAAAAAAGGTCCCTTGGAGAAATTAGAAATGATTAATTTTAGTTGATTCTCTCTATCCCTTTACCTACCTACTCTATTTAATAAATGTGCTGATTAAAATTGACCCATCAACCAATGCATGCCAAGAGGATGATGATTGATTTTGAAAAAGAAAATTAGTTGCTTAATATTTAAAAAGTAAATAAAAAATATCTTAATATTATGGTAATAAATATTTTTTAAAAATAAAGTATTATAATAAATATTTCTATAGTATAACCTTGTTTAAATAAATAAATATATGTATGTACACACCAAGAAAACCAAACATTTTTTTCTTAATAAATACATAGAAATGAGAAAATAATTTAAATATATTATTAGCCCATTCTCATAAGTGGGACATGATTAATTTTATATTTTGGTTGCTGTTAATTAATGATGGGAGGGGAGGTGCCCTGGAATGGAAGAGAAGAGGGACCCCCCTTGTTGATGATTCATGTGTTCCATTAATTGAGCTGTGTCATCCTTTTGGACTCCCAACAAAATAATAATAATTATAATTATAATGGAGGAGAAGAAGAAGAAGAAAAGAAGTGTTTGAGTGCATGATGAGGTGAATGCGCTTGAGAACAGGCCCATGCAAACAGAAAGAATTTAACACCCACCTCCCTCCCTCCTTCAAATTATTTATTTCATTCATTTGTTTGTTTGTTTTTTTCTTTTTTTCATGTACCACCACTGTTTTTATTATTCATTTTGTCAGTTAATTTGTTACTCAAGAAAAGAACCATTTTTTTATTATAAAAAAAGATTTACTGATAGTGCTGGTAATTCTCTTATTTTTTGTGAGGTTGTGTTAAAAAAGAAGGGAAAAAAATTGAAGTCTTTGTAACTTTTTGAAGAAGTATAAAGAGAAGGCTAATTTGGCAAAATGAAAAAAAATAATAATAAAAACACAAAAAAATGAAGCCAAGGACAGTTTGGTAAATAGGACCAGGAGCACATGCTCCCTCCATGGCCATGGCCATGGACTCTTCTCTCTCTCTCTCACTCTCACAGCACTCCCACCACCTCACTCCCTCACAAGTCACAAGGGAAAGGGAATTCCAATTCTTGCCAACTTTAATTAAAAGCCCCCCCCACACCCCCCTGATGGGGAATCTTTGGGAGCTGCTGGTGGTGTTGCTGCTGCTGGTGGTGGTGGTGGAGTTGGTGGTCTCATCCTCCTCGTAAGAGGACTTCCCCAGTCAAGAAGTGAAAGTGGGCAGAAACAATTGAAAAAAATCTCATCTTTCCCCCAAATTCTCCTCCTCCTCCTCCCATCATCCCACATATAAATATACCGCTCTATCTTTTTCTGCTTCCTGTTTCCTGCCTTGCTCTGGGGTTTCAGGAGCCGCATGAGGCAGCTCGGCACCGCCTGGGAGACGAGGGGCTCCAGCTCTGCCGGAGAATGAGAGAAGGCTGCAAAGATGGGAAATTGCGGAACCAGGGAGGAGAATGCCGTCGTCACCGCCCACGCACAAGGTGACGCCTTTCGCTTTCCCCTTCTTTTCGCCCACCCCCCCAGACTCCCTCCTTTTTGGTGCTTTCGTGTTATTTCTTGCAGATTGGGGTTGTGTCGTGTATTGGGTATTGTTCGGAAGTGGCATTGCGTGCGTTTTTCTGGTTCGGGATTTGGTTTCTGTGAACGGGTTTTTTTTTTTTGCCGATTTCATGAAGGTTTCGAATGCGTTCTTGCTTGCATTGTGGTTTGGATCTGGATGCTGGAACGGTTTGATCTGGGGCTTTTGGAAAAGGTTGGATCTTGTTGGTTGAATCGGCCCCTTGAGCTGATTTGCTGGAGATTTGGATTTTTCTTCTTCATATACAGTTTATCGGGTTCAATTTTTCTTCTTTTCCCATGTTAGCTAGAATCTTTTTTGAAAGCAAACCTTCCCGTTTGTTCTGTCTTTAACTTCTTGCTCTCTGAATGCAGATAATCACTCTATTTGTCGCTCAAGCTTATGTTTTATACAGAAAATAAAAAAAAAGGAGCTTTATTTTACAAATTGCTGCATTCCATGGGCTACATTTAAAGATCTTTCTTGTTAGCTTTTCATTTTAATACTTAGGGTGTGATAGAAGCCAGCTTGTCTACTCCTGGTTGTCTGATAAGCTGAAGTATTATTTGTTTAGCCGATGACAAATAAGTGGAAGTAAGCATGATGCTTAAAGATTGTTTTTTTCCTTCTTTGTTTAAGAGTGTGATATTATAAAGTTTGTTGCCACTATTTTCCAATTTCTTAGATTATTTATTCTAAAACATCGGCTTTGTTCTAATTTCTTGTTGAATGGTTCTGCAACTATGCGGAAGCAGTGCAGTTTACCATTTTGGAAGTTGACTTTACCATTTTGGAATCTTCTTCGTGCAGTTCAGCAGCTCCAAATGTTCCAAATGCCTGTTAAGAATGCTCTTCCGGAGAAAAAGCACACTCGCACCTTTTCTGATGCGAGTGACCCCGCAACTCCTAGACACTTTGAGGATTCGAGAAACATTGCAATATACACCGATGTGATCGCGTTCACGTTGTTTGAGCTGGAGACAATCACAAAGAGCTTCCGTCCAGATTATGTCCTTGGAGAAGGAGGGTTTGGCACTGTGTACAAGGGTTATATAGATGAAAATGTGAGGGTTGGTCTAAAATCACTTCCAGTTGCTGTTAAAGTCCTGAACAAAGATGGTCATCAGGGTCACAGAGAATGGCTTGTAAGCTGCTTTCCCTTTGCCTATCTACTTATATAATAAGATCTCTTTTTTATTTTCGAAAAAAAGGGAGATCTGTATAAACTATATAGCTCATGTGCATTTGACTTGCTTCTTCCCAGCATCAAACCTAGTTAAAAAGAATGCTAGTCTGAAGTCGTGGAACAAAGTCAGTGCATATGCTCCTTAGCCACTGTTTATTCTAATATTGATACAAAACGGTTCTATTTTGTCTATGTGCATCCCCATTAGCTCGGTTATAGTCCAGACTTCTTATACTTACCTCAGAGTTTTCCATGTTGAAGTCTATAAATTTCAAAGATTTAAACTACAATGATATAGATAATAGTGTCTAGCAAAAAAATTTCTTGGTTTTTTTCCAACAACAACGTGAAATTTCTCACGATAACTGAAGCAGATCTCTTAATCTTGTAATATGTATGCATGTGCTGTACTTAGATTAATTATGCCTTATATGCTAGCATTTGACACGAAAATGTTTATTTGGTTATGATAATTTGCTTTCCTACCCTTTTTTTTAAAGTTTGACTTATGCCCTTTTGTTTTCAGACAGAGGTTAACTTTCTAGGGCAACTGAGGCATCCTAATCTAGTGAAGTTGATTGGATACTGCTGTGAAGATGATCATAGGCTACTTGTCTATGAGTTCATGTTTCGTGGAAGTCTTGAGAACCACCTGTTTCGAAGTATTAATCTGCCACCATCTTCTTTAGATTTGAGCGTAACTTTGTTGCCAAACATGGTCTTCTACACATATTCTAACCCTTATTTGAGTTTACCCATCTTTGGATTTGCATAGATAGTTGTCATGTTTGTCATTATTTTTAAATTTAACTATATGATGATACTTCTTAGTTCTTATTAAATGATAAAAAATGTCTCTAGAAATCACTGGTCAAACATAGTAGAAGTTTGATATTGCAATAAGTTTCAGCCTATTGCCAGTCAACTGGCCTTGTCTATATGATTCACGCTCCTACTTGAAATTCCATATAAGAACTAATCTTGTGGGCACACTTAATTCTTTCCCTTGCAAGTTGTCTGGTAATACTTGGTCCACTGCCATTAAGCATATGCGCTGAATGCAAACTTCTTACTGATAGCCCTCCATTCACCATTGCAACCCTGAGTCTGGTTTCTTCTGTTAGTGGTTACATATTCTTTTTCCTCTTATGGTCCTTTTGGTTTTTCTTTCATTCTAAAACAACAGAGCCTTTTCTACTCAATGCTAATTGTGTGTTGAACATTGTAAAAAAAGTCTTGTATTTGCCTGTTATATGTTGTTAAACTTCTATCTGAACTTGGGTCATCTTCCTTGAGGCTTTCAGAGACAGCTGCTCCACTATCTTGGGCAACACGAATGTCGATCGCACTTGGTGCCGCCAAAGGGCTAGCTTTTCTTCACAATGCCGAAAGACCTGTTATCTATCGAGATTTCAAGACCTCGAATATCTTATTGGATTCTGTAAGAACCATTCTTCCTGTAGTCGTATGGCCTCCCAAGCAAAGTCTTTCAAAATGCCAAATGTAGCTTTTGGCATATGAACTTCAATTCTTCTGTCTCTCCTCCACAGGATTACACGGCCAAGCTCTCTGACTTCGGCCTTGCGAAAGCTGGACCTGAGGGTGATGAGACCCATGTTTCGACTAGGGTGATGGGAACCTACGGCTATGCTGCTCCTGAATATGTAATGACAGGTCCTGCATCTGGATATCCTTGAATCATCTCCATCTCCATAACAGTTCAAAGATAGATAGTGTATACTTTCACTACTGTTGATGCTCATAATTGGTATCTCCATTGCCGTCACCAGGTCACTTAACAGCCCGGAGTGACGTTTACAGCTTCGGAGTTGTCCTCCTCGAGCTCCTAACGGGACGACGATCCGTGGACAAGACGCGCCCAAGCAAGGAGCAGAGCCTGGTCGACTGGGCTCGTCCCAAGCTCAATGACAAGAGAAAGCTGCTCCAGATCATCGATCCATGGCTGGAGGGTCAGTACTCAGGGAGAGCCGCCCAGAAGGCCTGCAGCCTGGCTTACTACTGCCTGAGCCACAACCCGAAAGCAAGGCCTCTCATGAGCGACGTCGTCGAGACGCTGGAACCTCTGCAGGTGAGCAGCGGGAGCGAGGGTTCGTTTCAGACGCTACGCGGCTCGGAGAACAGGACGCACCGGAGGCTCCCCGGAGGTGGTGGTGGTGGTGGTGGTGGTGTCAGCTGTAGGCCAACTCCAAACACGAAGTCTTCAAAGAGCGCTCTTCCAGCCTGCAGGGTCAAGTGAGGGCTATTAATCCTGCAACTCTGCGGTTGAAGAATGGGGAGCCTGCCTCAGCCTCACTCATTGTACATTTGACTGTCTTGTGCTTGCATGCGTGGGTTTTGCTTCTTCCACTCCCACTCTGTTATGATGTAAATTTTTTTTTTCTTTTTAATCTCATCGCTGTCGTTTGCAATATCGATATTTCTCATCGTCGGGTGTTTTGTGCATTTTAATTAACCGAGGCAAAACCTCGCCGAACGGGCAGGGTTTTTGTTCTAGAAATGGAAGCTAGTTGGAACAAGAGACCTGAATTGTTTATGATTCCCAAGGCAAGCATCTCCTGTAGAAATATGACTACTTCCTCTTGGTTTGTCCGCTGATTTGTCTTCATCAATCTTTGATTATTTTTTTTGAATGATGAACTGATGCAGATGCTGATTACCTTTTATTCCTTTCAACTCTTTTTACCTCATTTGTATGTGAATAGTTGGTCTCCCTGTTTAGCTAATTTTTTTTCTCTCTTTTCTCTGACATAAATTGTTTGTTGGCCAATTTGTATGTTACAATAATTGCCTTCTGTAATCTTCTTTTTTTATGGATTGGTTGTTTCACATCATGCTCAGCTTGAATGTGTTCATCATGGTCCCAATTCTCAACTCCAAGGTCTTCCCCTTTTGTCCTCTCTGTTGCTCATTTTTCCAGCCCACTTAAATGCTTGCATCTTCCTGAGTTGAGGTCCCCTTACTCCTTGCAGCTTACAAGACCAGAAATTAGTAGTTTCTACTTCACATAATTTATAGCATATTTATACCTCCTTCTTTTCAATGTTTTCTGTTCTTAAAGTGTTCTCGGACATCTCATATGTCCTTTTGATGATTGCCATCATCGCTGTGTCTGCAGCTTCAGACTTGAAGAGGTGATGTAAACAATGTAAAAAAAAAGAAAAAGGACTTCCCTTGTAGAAAGGATGATCTTTTTTTTCTTTACAGGGGGCAATCAGTTCCTGCGAACTCTCCTAATAAACACTTTGATATTTAGATTTGAACACCCAAAAGCATTCCAGTATCAGTCTCACTCGTGAACAATTAAAGCAGCCTTCATGGCACACTGCAAAGAGAAGAAGGCATTGAAAGGAACGCAATTATTTGGCCTACTTCACCTCCAAGCTCTCCATCTATTTTTTGCCAAAGATGGAGCCAGCCACATGGATGGCATAACATAAAAAGCATCAGTGACTTGGCTTCATCTCCCACCCCACCAGCTGAGTTCAGCAGCAATGCAGCTCTTATTACATGGGAGTACAAGACACAGAGTGTGGGAAGCTGCAGTCATACGGCATCTCCCTTTCTCCCATTCCCTCCTTGCTCAGTAATGGTAGGTAGCAGGGAATCTTATATGTCTACATACCAAGTACATTTTAAGTAATTATCTCACTATATTATATGCCCTCTTTCTCAACACTATTTAATTATTACATTCCTCACTGCACCATATATATTAAAATCACACACAAGCATATCTCTCCGCCATGGGGATTCTTCAACTTCTGATGACCACCGAGCTCATGCTTGCTTCCATGATTCTGCTCACCAAAGGCATGCGCAGTACACTGCAGCTCCACTTAGCTAGTTAACAAAAGCTTCATGTATGTAGGTGATGCATAATAGCCAATCTTAGTTTGCTCCTGAGCTTTCTATCAACACATGCAGGAGGCTTCACTGCTACTGCAGTCGAGCTGCACCGATTCGTCCATTACATACCAGCGGCGGCAGCGGCGGAAGCCCATGTCGCTGTGGCGATGGATGAGCAACGGCGCGTGCTGGAGCCGTTCCAGCTCTGCCTGGACTGCCGGTGCTGCGCGGTGGGCGCCCCGAGCAACTGCTCGACGATGCCGTGCTGCTTCGGCATCGCCTGCGATCTCCCTGACAAGCCCTTCGGCGTCTGCGCCTTCGTCCCCAAGACCTGCAACTGCACCTCCTGCGGCGGCAGCGGTGGCGGCGGCCGGTGAACCGTTCCTTGCTGGATCATGTGCCTGCGTGGATGTGGTGTTGATTTTGATCATATATATATCAAATAAAGAAGATTAAGACTAATTTGGTTGCGTTAATTAGTTCATTGGTATTAGTTTCTTCTTTGGATTGGTTCAATTCTAACTGCCTATCAATAATCAATTAACTAGGGAATTAGAAGATAAAGGGGGCAAGTTTGAAGATATACAAAATTCACCACCAATGAAACAATTCTATTTAAAATTCATACAATGAACGAAGATCGAAAAATTAGTACTTTAATGACAGGGGATGAATGTAACTTGTTACAGAGGTCATAAAAGCATAATATAATGGATATATGCTGTTCCAAGGAGAGGCTTGAAGAACACAAAGCACTTGCACCTACGTAGAAAGACCCTCTTAAAAGGCTGCTGCTTTGGTTCACTAGAAGATGGTTTTGGGCATTCTAGACATACAAATTTAATATTCCCACCATTAGAAAAACTTACTATAAGAGCCAAAGTTAGAGGCTGTGGAAGAACATATTCTTATATATAATCCATTCCATGTGTTGGAAAATGAGTGAGGCCACCACGTATGATCAATGTTATTTTTACCAATCATATATCACATCACCATCTAATTAATTCATATATATGCTTATGTGCTAGCAGAGGCTTCCTGGTTCCTTTCAATTAAAACACTCAATCTCTTAGCTAAACTAAATTAATTCATATTTACGCTTACTTGCTAACTAAAAGATTATTCCCCCGCAGACGTACGACAGACAGAAATTTCCCAAAGAGATGCTTCCAAGTAATCTATATGTGAAAAACCTGAGACTTTTCTAGGGAATTAATCTTATCAGGGCGAGGAATCCCCAGGAAGACATGCTTGTTTCATGTATCTGAACTTACTCGGTTCTCTGACAAGGGTTCTCCCAAAGTGAGTTACCGTGGCATCTCGCCACTGTGTTGCCCGATATGATTGATCGGACTTGCAAAAAAAATTCCCATCCGCACGCATCTCACAGGACAAAGACATGCGTGTACGAGAGAAGACTTACTTGTGGTGGTGATCTGAGGGAATCTTTGCCCCACCTGCTGCAGCTGCACTTGCAATGGTGGCGCTGCGGCCTCTATCTCTCCCTTCCCGAACCCTGGATGAAGAGGCCCACAGGCCATCAACGAGTATGCAATGAGAAAACAATGCGCACACAATTAAAAAATTGAGAAAAAAGTGCGGAGAATATTAAAAAGTAGGACAGGATAATGACAAAACCCTCTTTCATACGCATTCCCCAATTGACGTCAATTTTAATCCACTTAAAATAAAACTCTAACAAAGTCAGATCCAAAGCAACACTTTTACGGCGTGCAAATTTACTACAAAATGTCAAGTTCATTGGTGTGAATTGTACACAGGTTCTTACCTTTGGAGATTCCTTCTCGGTGAATTGATGAAGGCAGGATTCAGTTCTGGATTCCTGGTCCAGTGTGAAGTACTGAGAGCAACTGAAATCTCTTACCTCAGAAATGAGTGGCTTACCTAGCAGACCAACAAACAGGTGACATGGCAACAAGCTCGACCCGTCAATGAGTGCGCCTCGATTTATCAGTTGACCTGATGGTAGCAGCAACGGAGTACCTCCAGGACAGCACTCAGATCACCTGGCCTTGGGTCAATGCAGCTCAACCGGGCTTTAACCCAGGCTGTGGGTCTTGTTTATTTGCTGGTCGATGTCAGCTGATGACTCGGATGAGGTCGGATGTGTGTCCTCCTAGTTGTTTGGTACATCGAAATAAACAACAGTAAGGTGACAATGAATGTAACTGCTAATGATAAAAGAGATGCCATCTTTAACTTGTTCCGGTATCAAAGAATTGGTGTGCACCGTTCAATTCCTCTATAGCTGCATTAGAGGTCGGCAAAAAAGCCACCATTTTGTGCTAGGTAACTCTACCAACAGCCACCTTTCATTTCTTCACAGCTCCAGAGAACGCAGCTGAATCATATCAAGAAATAAGTAAACAAAAGTCAACTATGAGCAAAAAGAAAGAGAACTCTCAGTTCTCAACTGGCAACTAAATTAAGTAGGAATCGTTGACAATGCAAGAACTACTTTTGAAAAGGGAGCATTAGCATAAAACTCTTATTAAATTCAAATAGTAATATTTACTAAATCATCAGATATGATATCAGTTATTGGTTAATCAGTGAAGTTAGCTATTCAAGTAAATTTTTATATCTGCATGACACGCACTGAGAGAATAATGGAATACTTGCTTTGTTTTAGTTCTGTGAACACAGCCTCCACGATTAAAACCATGAACCAACAGGAAGGCTGGATTCAAAGTGTCAAGCTCCTTTTTCTTTCGGCAGATTAGAATACTACTAGCGCGGAATCTCATTCCCAATTGCATTATCTTATGCTACAGCGCAATGCCAAGTTAGTCATGTCATCAAACTCCTCAAGAATTCAAATACTACGTATCCTCCGCCGATATGTTCATATTAATCCTGGAAAAAAGTTTACGTGGTGCTTATAAATACACGACCCTACCATAGACACAGACAAATTACCTTAAGAAGTGTTCGTGAGCACCATTTCCTTACGTCCAAAATACCACACAGAAAATGTCTAGGGTTCATCCAGCACTGAGCAAGAATAATGGCGAGGAGCTTTCAACAACAGCAAACCATCCGTCGGTGTGGACGGTGTGGAACAAGTCGAGCATGGGTTTTCATGGATCAGATGGGTTCTCAATTTATGATAGCAAGGGAAGGTTAGCTTTTCGGGTCGACAATTACTCAAGGAAGCACAAGTGCTTTGCAGGAGAACTGGTGCTCATGGATGGAGCTGGGAAGTCAATCATGGTGCTGAGGCCTCAGGTAGGAACATCAGAGGGTTTAGTTCATTCTACCTTCTTTTTTGCATTTATCAGGTTATCGAAAACTTATAACCATGCAACAGAGAGATTAAATTCTACGGTTAATAAGAAGTAGATAGAAAAAGAAACTAATTCCTAATGGGTTTGGGTTCCAGCATGCAGATTTTGAACCATGTACTCAAATTACATCGTCTAGCAAATTCATCATTCAAGAACAATAGGAAGATTTGTAAAGGGAAAAGAAAATTAAATAGGCATAGAGTTATACCTTGCAGCAGCAGGAGGGTTTGATGTGGAGAAAACAATCAGTAGAAGTCTAATGCCCAAAGCCACAACCCTTAAGGGAATGCTCTAGCTCTCTGCAACATATTGGACAGAGTAGCATATCAGTGTTTCTAATTAAGCCTATTGTGTGTCAACAGCTATTGAGCATGCACGACAGATGGAGAGGGTTCAAGAATGAAGATGGTTTGAAGGAAAGGTGCAGAGCCCATTCATTCTCCATGAAAAGACGATCGATCCTCCAGAGCCATGCCAGGACAGAGGTGTTCATGGACGGTCCGAACATTCATTCATCATCAGTTCCCAACTTCACAACTAAAGGCTGCTTTAAATCAAGAAATTGCAAGATCCTGGACAGCAAAGGCGATGAGGTGGCTCAAATAAGTCACAAGAAGGTAAACCAGTCGATCACACTGAGTGACGAAGTGTTCAGCCTGGTTATTCAGCCATACACGGATACTGAGCTCATAATGGCTTTTCTGGTCATCATGGACCGCATATGCTAGAAGTTTTTCGCTCCTTTGACATGCTTCAGTGACTAACCGAGTGATACTTTTGGTAGATAGCAGTTTGAGTTCCCATTAGAGATTGTATACCATATAAAAATATAGTCACAGAATACAATTGCTCTCAGGTGCCTTTTTTATTTTTCTTTTTTTTTGTGAGGAAAAGTGGGCATGCCGACATCACTAGAAGAATATGGGCGTTCTCTCAAAGGTCATTTGATGTTCGATATCACTAAAAGAGAATGACTACCGGAAAGTTAGATATGTATAATCTCTTTATGTTTAAGTCCAAGTTCCATTTTCTACTTCCCCTTTTGAAAAGAGAACCTGTAAATCACAATAGAGAAGACAATCAGAGCAGCAATTTGAACAAGCCCGACATATCAGAAAAGTATTTTATTAAGATGAGAACTGAAAGATAAATTGTAAACGCGATGTGTAAACAAAATCTATGTAGCTGACAAGAAGATGGAAAAGCAGTTTACAAAACAGTTCTTAAATAGGACCTTGCTAGACTGTTCAATATGTTGCAGAAAGCACACTCTCAGACTAAAACGAAAGAAAGAAAAGAACAGTTTTTAAAAGACCGGCATCGCATCATATCTGAATCAATAATTGACCCAAATACATTCATTACATCTGGATAAAACTCCAATGTTGTTCATTACATCTTCTGAATGCACCGAATATTTGCATTCTTCATGTTAAACTTCTTATCGCGTAGCCTAAAATACCTTTATAATAAGCGTCTCATTCAAGCATCTGAAAGGCAAAACTTCTGAAGATATTAATGCCAGTAGAACAATAATGTCATCTACCTCCAGTTTGTAGCATCTTATGGTTTTACACAATTCTAGTTGAATAATTACATATGCGTTGCATTCACCTCAAGCATCCTAAGGCAACATCTGAAGAGAGCCTTTTAAATCTGGACTAATTATCATCCAAATAATGATGAGAAATGAGAAAATTTTAGGTATCACAAGCATTGCAGCAATACCAGAATCCACATGGTTGGGAGCTGATACCAAATATTGGTGGAATGTATTGTGCACGCGCGAAAAAAAAGTAGTATTTTTTTAGGTCGTCCAATCAATGCAAGATGAGAAGCTGGAACTTCCAATGCACAAATTGCGGAAAAGGGAAACGAAGGTTTCAAGTTAACGGAGAGCAACGACGCATCGCTACTACCTTGTGCAGAAAGGAATGAGAAGAGAGAGGTCCAGAATTCACCATGGCGTTGGATTGCGGGAGAGCCGCGGCGGAGACGACGCCGCGAGCCGTGATCAATCTCCTTTGCGCTCCCGAGCAAAATGGGAGCGAACGGGGAGGAGAAGCGTGCAGGGAGATTTTGATCGCGTCGACTCAATTCGCACGAATCTTGAAGTGTGGAGCCAGTGAGAGGCTGAAATAAAAGGGCCGCCTTTTTATCTTATTCTGCTCTGCTCGCGCTCCAGGCTTATCGCTTTCTCTCGTCGCCGCTGCTTCTCCCCGCTAATGGCGATGGCTTCCTCTTCCCTCTCGCCGTGGAGCATGGCCACTCTCAGCGCCGCTCTTCCTCCGGTCCCCTCTTCCCGGCTCCCTGCGGTTAGCTTCCCGACCCCTTCGCCCTTCCCTTCGTCGGCCCGGTTGAGTGTTGGTCGCGGGAGGACGCTGCCGTCGCGGTCCTTCTCCGGCCTCGCTCCCATGACTCCTCTTCTCTCTGTTGGCACTGGTAAATAATGTTTTTTTCTCGTTTGATTCATCTTGAACTGAACATAGTCACTGTTGAAGCCCTAGTTAGACTTTCATTTCGTCTGGTGACTCATCATCACTTATTAGAATTTTGGGACAATTTTTGCTAAGAAGTTGCCCTCTTAGATTATGGGAGAATGCTCAATACCATTTATCCACTGTGATCTGTGGAACTTGAACTTAGAGCCTTCTGCTTTATTGTTAAATCCAAATTTTATTGGCTCAAAAATCGATATGGCAAGAAGAATGTTTTTTTCTGTGAATCTTACTGAATAGTCCAGTTTTGGTCGACACCATTCACACCGTGAATGCTGCTATCCTACTGCCCAATTCTTGTAATTAGGAATCTGATGATTAACTTTTGAACTTTGTGAACTTAAAAGGAGTTATGCCCGTATAATATTTACTACTAACCGTGCTGATTGCTCATGAGAAATGGAATTGTAGTTGTTCTTGCCTGGATGGATGGGAGAATTTTCTTACAGTGGGTTACCTAGACTGAGCAGTCCGGTCAGATTGTACGTAACCTCCACATTTGGATTTTACATTTGCAATTGGAGTATGTTGTCAAATTTTAATGAGTCAAAAAACCAATAGCCTATTTTCCTCAAAGTCATATGTGCTTATGTTGTGAATTAGGATTTCGACCATTATGATGTGTTCTCCAGTGGCAAAATGTTCAACTCATTTTTGTAAATAAGTTGTTAAGAAACCAATTGCACTTCATTTTTCGAACTTCCAATCTTAGAATCATTTCACAGCTGTCATTTGCTACAAGAGTAAGGATTGTCTTTTTTGAGTAACTGGAGCCGCCCATTTAGTGAATTTGCTACGTGTTGTCTTTTGTTTGAAAAAACAAAAGATCTTTGGATAAGAACAGGGCTGTAAGTTATATAAGCTTTGAATTCAATAAGTGGTACCTTTGTTCCGAGAGGAAGCACAAAATATTATGGACATTTTCATATTGCGAATCCCAGATGTACTAGCCACAGGCCCACCGTGAGTAATACTCATAAATGGGACGTACTTTATTGCCACAGGTTTTCAGATGATTACATATTAAATTCTACATCCTGCAAGTCATTGAACTTTTTTGGTGGTTTCCAAGGATGCAATAAACTTTCGTCAAGTGACATAACAACTGCTCCATTTTAGCTTTGTGCAGGGATAAATTATCAGAAAGGCTTGTTTATCTACTAAAGAGTGGAGAAAAAATCACATTAGTTTTTGCTGTTGGTAAAATCTAGATGTTAAAATTGAGCCCCGTATCTAGGTTCAACTGATCCGAGCAATTACTGTAGCATATATGTCAGCATTCTTTTCTTGAAATAAGGATTTCAGTGTAAGATGAGGGTACCTTTTTTTCAGGATCGAAGATGAAGGTATATTCAGTCGAGTGGTTTATGGTTTGATAGTTTGATGACCATCGATATTATTGATATTTCTGTGATTCTTTTGGTTTTCATTTTCCATCTTGTATAATCGTTGCTCCTGGGTATAATTCCTCTGCTGTTTAATCACAATTCTTTGGATGTCAAATAGTGCAGTATTCACCCTTCTCATCATTGTGCAGGGGAGGCCAACTTTGAGCACCTTTTCAGCGGCATTGACAATGGTAGCAAATTCTATGCTATGAGACATGGAAGACGGGTTCCAAAACTCAATAGGCCCCCAGATCAGCGTCGAGCTCTCCTACGTGGTCTTACAACACAGCTGCTGAAGCATGGTAGAATTAAAACTACTAGAGCAAGGGCAAGTGCAATGAGGAAGTATGTAGATAAGATGATAACACTGGCCAAGGATGGTTCTCTCCATAAGAGGAGGCAGGCATTGGGCTTTATATATGAGAAGCAAATCGTCCATGCATTGTTCGCAGAGGTCCAAGATAGATATGGAGAGAGGAATGGAGGTTATACAAGAATCATCAGAACTCTACCAAGGCGAGGAGACAATGCACCAATGGCTTACATTGAGCTTGTCTAGGTTAGTTGACATGTAAATTGATTGGACATTTTAATATTATCCTTATGGCCATCCTTTTTCTTTTCTTTTTTTCCGTCCATTGCAAGTGCAATCACTATTTGGATATCCTTGTAGAGTCTAATTAACTTAATGCTGCATTGACGGTAATAAAAAGGATTTTTTGGAGCAGTAGAAATACTCATGTGACTTCATAACATTTAACTCCAAAGGAGCAGGAAAAGTCTTGCAATGTCATAACATTTAGTTCAAATTTTTGTAACAAGTGATTGAAGAATATGTTCTCTTTCATTGTGAAAGTTTTAATTGTTTTGGAGAAAGAGTTGTTAATATGAGTTCTAAACAAATGTACTCAATATGTAGATAGTATAGGAGATTCTCCTAAACTAAACTTAGACAGCAACCATCCATATGAAAACTAGCCACTGTGGCCATGCTAGCAGTTGTGCGTTTATGGGAGTTCGCTTTGCCTAGAATTTGTGGTGGTTCATGTTAACACTCTTCTGCAGCCTTTCAACTTTGCCTTTTTTTTTCAATATTTTTACTTATGGCTTGCAAACCAAGTATGGTCAATAATTGCAAATGTAAAGGGGGTTTGCTTATTCACTGAAGTGTGAAGTGCAAACTATTGAACTGTTCTTCCACAGAGAGGAGCAAACGTTGGTTCATTCAACCAGCACACAGTTAACTTTTGTTCTTCTGTCGATATTCCCCACATTCCCCGGTTTGTTTATTCCTCTAGCATCTTGCACATGTAATTACCTGGTGGAATGGATTTATCAACGCCTTTTGTTAATGATTCACCAAAAACGAAGCCAATTACAAGTAAGGATGATCAACTGAATCAACTAAGTTGGAGAAGGATGCATAACTTAGCATAATATGCACTACCAATCAAATTCTGAACAAATCAACACTCTCCCATTGCCTAGCTCATATTCCTGCAATTTATATGTGATATTCACATACATTAATTATGTTAAATGCTTCGTTTTGGTTTAGTTATGTTGAATTTTCCGTCTCTCTGCTCCAAACATCTTCATCTTCGCCTGAGTAGTTACTGCATGATTGTATACTCACTGACTATGGAACCTTTTTTTTTCACAGAACTGTCTCGTGCACATACTCTGCTGAAGATCATTGGAGGGAAGTCTCAAACTTCAATTGTATGATGGAAGGCGTTTTTGCACATCACTCCGTTCCACTCTTGTCGTACATTTTCCATGTGCTACTCAAAACTGCAAAACTGCATGTGATCATAAGTTTTTGTTTTCAAACCTAAGTTCTTGAAACATCTTGTTGCTGCATATGTGCATATCCTTATTATAAAAGATGTTGCATTGTGGTCACTACTGCATGTGTGCAACTTGCAAGCCCTATTCATCCACTAGTTGGTAGCTTGCAGGGAATTACTAGTTGTACAAGCAAGTACACAATTTCATTAGTGGGCAACTGAGAACTTGAGATGTTGGGTAGCATTTGACATATCAACTTTATGCTGGTGGGCATTGACCTTTCATGACGGTAATATGACTCAGCTCTCACTCTGCGTCTGCCTGCAAGTAGTAGTGGAGTCTGTAGGTTGTTAGTCGAGGAAACTCTTTGGAAGAAGCATTTCCTTTCTCGTGGAAGGATTCTCATCCTTAAGCAATCTCTTCAGATTTAGTACACCAGACATAGTACAGTGGGTATGGTCCTTGTATCCAATTCTCTAATGGAGGTTGCATATCGAGATTGGATTCATGCATGCTTGAAATGTAGGTAGTGCAATCATAATTCTATGAGAACAATTCTTTATTCAGCCAACTTGGATTTTGTCACTTTGCATGCTGCTTTATCGTATGTTAGTGTTTTCTTATGAAGATCGTTATGCTCTGGGCCGTCTTGATTGGTGATTTGGTGCTGATTTAATCAGTGGCCACAACAATGTCCTTGTCATATGAAATCAGAAGTCAAGGATAGCAGAAAGCAAGCTGCCATCAGGAGTCGTTATTCTGAATGTTTTTGGCTTTGTTAATAATCCCTTCCTTATGACATGAGCAAATTGACAAACTAAATTGACTCATCCGGAGCAAAAAGATTCTTGAGGTAAATATTCAACTCATCTGCAGATTTGTTCCTTTTTGACTGGAGCCAGCAGACTTGTGAGTATACTTGACCTCAATTTTGTCCATTGAAATGCCACTTGTAGGACTCCCAATTTGAACATATTCTCATGTATCATGTGAATGCTTGATCCGCATTTGCACCCAAACTCCATGGTTTTAAAAAAACATAAACAGGAGGAGGACAGAAAACAAGGCACCCCACAACCTTTTGGTTCTTCAATGGTTTCTCCCATCAATCCAAGTTCACTTATTTTCAGTAAAAGGTGTATCTGAAGCAAGTCTCAGTGGGAGCACCATCCATCAGTCATGCTGCTTAATTTTGACATGTAACCTAACAAAAGTTCAAAGTGATAAATGTAGAGATTTATCAAAATTAGATTATATATCTATATATATAATCAATTCAATTTCAACAATAGCAGATCAAACCCAAAAAAGAATCAATCAAAATAGAACCAAGTTCAGTCCATTTATCTCAATTCCTTTTTCTCTTATCTTATTAGTTTTTCTATTCTAACCAATTTAGAATTACTTGCTTCTTCTTACATCCTACTGATTGAACCTAATAAACATAAAAATGAATAATCTCATCAACTTGGAAATCTCTCCAATATAAAAATCATGACATTGCAGGATGCAGGAGGGTGGCATGGACCTGAAGAAATTGACACCTCCTGGAATCTTCTTATCACAACTATGTGGAGTTCACTCACTTAAAAGGAAATTTCCATGAAAGGTACTACACAATCTTGTTCCCCTTGACAATTTCATTCTCTCAACTTGTATTTTAGCAAATGTGGCCCCTCTCATGCTTAAGATTTGAATGAAGGTCTCCATCCATTTAGATTCCAGAGGAGTGTAATTATCCCATTTTCTGGAGGAAAGTAACAGTACAAGCAATTGGATATTTCTACATGCATGAATCTGAGTTAATAATTACAAGCTGTGATGATAATGATGATTAGTGAAGACATACGTATGTATCGTAATAGCCCTACATTAGGAATTCCTAACTCTGGCCAAGACAGCTCAAGGAACAAAACAAATGGTAGAAGAAGAAGTTGCAAAATAAGAGAAAATTCTTGTTGTCCTCGATGTAAATGATCAAGTTGAATATATATGGACACACCAGTCTATTTCTATATCATGCTTTCGTAACACCACTTGATCATAATTATAAAAAATAATAAAAATCTTACTTAGAAGGTTTCAAACTGGCAATCTTTCTATGCATTATTCACCTCCTCCATTCTAATCTTAAGCATGAAAGGGGCAGCTGTGTTTTGAAACGAAGACAAAAAAACATTTTTTTGTCTTTGTTTCTCTCTCTCAAAAAAAAGGAAAAATATAATCATCCCTAAAATGGACAAATTTTTCCTGGAAAGTGGCACATCAAACCTGGCTGGAAACCCTAGCTCTATCAAGTGAAGCAAACAAGAGCACATTTGCTCTTCTTCAAGGGTACTCATCATCTCCAGGGGCACACATGGGCTTGTCCTACGTTAATCCTCCATGTCTCATTTCTGCAAACTGGAGCTTTAGACTTAGCTGGGGCGAATGGACATTGGTTCACCTCAATGGCTACAGCGATAGAAAAGAGACGGCCCCCCTTTAATTGTAGGGCTCACACCTTATCTTCTCCATGCATGCTTATGCTTCCTTTCATTAGCCAACGCACATGAGCAAGCCCCTCCTTTTTTGCTTGCACCTGAAGACATGGACTCAACTGGTTTGCCATGTGAGTGTTCCCTCACAACTCACAAGGTGGGTGTGTGCTCATCTGATGAAGGGCCACCCTTGTGGGCTGTTCCTGCTAACTCATCACTAATGCTTCTTTAGCAAATTGCCTTACAATATCAATTAATCATATTCAAGATCGTAGATGAACTCTATATCAGCATACAACTAGCTTAATGCTTCCTTTGACACTACTGGATACTTGATGCAAATAGAATAATCATGCGTCTATCTGCGGTCTCATAGCAAGTTAATTATGTTAGCACTCATTGCCCTTAATCTTATAGGTAATCTACAAGGGAACAAGATAAGGTTTACATGTCCCAACATGTTTCCTAATTTTAGGGATTTGGAATGCTCATGTGCCAGCAGTTAAACTTAAGTGCTTAACCATAATGAATGATAGTTGAACTTTTTTTTTTATTTCATCATTTAAAGAACAGGAAACATTGATGCTTTCTTAATCTGAGTTGATTAGAAGTCTGATTCTGATTATTTAATCATCTTTGGTTAGCTTTTTGTGTGCAGAGTAGGAGGGTTATCAGTTATCACAAGTGTTGGGGTAATAATTTTGTCAAGAAAAGGAGAAGTGATCACACTCTTATCTTTTTGTTCATCATGTCACCTTTTTGTTAATGCTCAGTGCTAGTAATGATTTTGTCAAGAGGAAAAGGAATTGTTTTTATAATAAAAAAAAGTGTGCATTCAATGATGCATTGCATTGCATGCCCTAACAATCAACGCTTCTCTTTGAAAAAAATAATTAATTCATTGCCACCAACCAACTAACTCCTGTGTAAAAATAATTTTTTTCTAAAAAAAAAAAAAAAAAACTACACTCATCTCAGCAAAAGGGGAGAGAAATGAGAGTTGGAAAAAATATATATATCTTTGCATCTTTTATCAGTCAAAGAGTTCTTAAAAATTATAACTTAATCTAGTAATAATAACATTGATGCTGTTGATCTTTCTAGAAAGCTCGAGAAACATGCAGTGCAGGCTTCTTTTTTTTAACCTCGATTGATTAATTTACTAGACGTGAAATAAATAAACATTTCCAAAGCCTTAATTACAAATCTAATTCCTGAGGCGGAGATCGATCCACCCGTGCAGCACAAAACGTGTTGAAAATATATATATATATATAAATATCAATTCGACTCCAACTCATCCCCGTTGATTAATATAACCAACCCAGTTCACTCACGATTTCCTCCAAACACGTAAGCGCTTCTCTCGATCCTACGGTCACGATCGCACCAGGCAACCATTGATTTGGCCTTGCGGTCGAAATCGAGTCAAGTCAAGACTTATTCCTCCCCCACGCGCATCGCCTTCACACGCAACCGGATCGATCACGTGCCCCCGTAATTAGCAAGCCACGGTTTCTTTTTCTGAAAAAAAAAAAAATCTAAGTTGGCTCGATCCGACGCGCCCATCATTCGATCGCTGCAATTTGTCCCGATCTAATTGCCGTATACGAAATGGACCCAAGTCGGCTCCGAGCCGGACCAAACCGCCCAAAGACCGGTCATTTATTAATCCCTTTGGGACTCATCAATTCGGTCCCTTTCAAGCCGCCCATTTCCATTTGTGTCTCTTCCTTCCTTCCTTCCGCTGTGTTTATTAGGTTACTGTGTGCTTAGCCAGTTAATTAATTAGGCGGATGCGACGAAGGACTAATTAGGTTTGATTGCTAATTCATAAGAGAGCGTTGCGTGACGTCAATGTTTATTAATTAATGGGAGATTATTTTTTAAAAACTTAAATATTAGTGCTAAACTGCTTAGTTAGTCAATTTAATTAAATACCCATCCACGTAGTCTTCCAACTGAAGCACGTGGCCGTAAATAGTCCTTCTCCGTAGGGACATTTATGTCTATGTATTGTTTATATATATCGGCCCTTCTTCTCTCTTTTTTCATTCCACTCTCTTCTTCCTCCTCCTCCTCCTCCTTCCACTGACGCCGCCGCCGCCAGAGATGGCGAAGGTCCATCCGAACTCCGCCGAGACGCTTGCGGCCTGCCATTGCGGCGGCGAAGACGCTGGGGGTAGAGCGAGCGCTGCGGTTCTGACCGTGTGGAGGAAGTCGCTGCTGTTCGGCTGCAGCGGGTTCACCGTCTTCGACGCGAAGGGGAGCCTGGTGTTCCGCGTCGACGTCTACGGAGGATCCGGCACCTCCGGGACGCTCGTCCTCATGGACGCCGCTGGGAAACCCCTCCTCACCGCCCGGCGAAAGGTAGAGTTGGATGCGCGCTGAGTTTTTTTTTTTTTTTTTTTTTTGGGCTTCGATTTCGAGCAATGTGGATCGATGAATCGTCGTTTTGGCTTGATCGCAGAAGCTGAGTCTGGGGGAGAACTGGGCGGTTCACGGCGGGGAGGACGCCGACGATCCTCTCTTCTCCGTCAAGAGGCACGTGAACCTCCTCCTCTCCAACTCCAAGGCGCTCGCTCTGGTCGTCCCGTGCCGCCGCCGCCGCAGCGGCCACCGCTGCGGCGGCACCGGCGGGGTTGGCGATGAGGCATACGAGGTGGAGGGGTCGTACTCGAGAAGGAGATGCGCCGTCTACGACGGGCGGAGGCGAGTGGTGGCGGAGATCCGGCCGAAGGAGGCCGTCGGGGGGGTGGCCTTCGGGGGGGACGTCTTCCGCCTCGTCGTGCAGCCGGATTTCGACACGTGTATGGCGATGGCCATCGTCATAGTACTCGACCAGATATTTCGGTGATGGACGGGTGAGATTTTAAGCTGGGGGAGGCGGTGGACGGTGGGGGAGCGGCCGTTTTGAGGCTTCTTTCCTTTATTTCTTCTTGGGCTTTCTTCGCCCCCTTCGTGCCAATTTTTATGTTTCCCATGTGCTGCCCTTTTTTAAGCCATGGTTTTCTTTTTCATTAAATCATGGAGTAAAATTAAGGTGAGCAAGATGTGAGTGTATATAATTCCATTTGCAATAAAAGCTATCATTTGGATTATATGTCTATAATCTCAATTAATAAGTAAATAGGTCGATTTAAATTTCTCTACCTAAATTCTTAACTAATAAAAATTAAGAATTATGATCATGGAACCGATTTAGAGATTATTTTTTCATCTACATGATTCAGAACACCACTTCCCTTTTATGCACTACATAAATCATAAATAATGATGTCCGTCTATTATGATACCTTCTACGACACGAATGTATCTTTGATAAATACATATCTCACGTATCGCTTTCATATTAGGTTCGTATTATACTCAAATATTATATCTAACTTAAAACTTGCTGAGGAAGATAGGATGAAACAGGAAGGTGATGGTTTCTTATAAACTACAACTTTTTATCTATATTGGATTCTATATCTTTCGGTAGAAAGATACGGTCACTGGAGCTATATGTTTTATTGAACAATGACAGATTTAAAACGTATATCTTATTACTGTAGGTTTTGAGTTTGTACATGATGATTGATAAAATATCATAAATAGCTGCCTTTTAAATGAGTGTGTAGCATTTACTTAATTAGTTATTTATTATTATATATATATGTGTGTGTGTGATTCATTTAATTATTCTTTTTTTTCAATTTGTCACTGTAACATCCTTCCAATTACTCCTCCACATGCATGTATATGGATTTTGGGCTTATTTCTAGTCTATAGTGGATCTGATTCCCACTAGGCCTAATGCTTTATTAATTATGTCTTCTCGAGTGCCTTTGGGCTTTTGCTTTACATATATTATTACTTACTTAGCTTTCTTTTTCCTTTTTTTAAATTTTTTTTCATACAGTACTAATATTGTTAAAATAAATTAAAATCACACTTCCTGCTTCCATAAAATTATTTCGATCCAACATTAAAATTATCCTAATGGTGAAACGTCCCAATACGTTTGCCTCGTGATTCGTGACATCAATGACGATGGACCACTCTATTTTAATTTAAAGGAGTTTAGCTTTAAATTTGCCTCATGATAATGTATATAATCCATCATTTAAAAGGGAAAAAAAAAGAGGACTCACCATTTGTAAGTAGAAGAATATTCCAAATGGATTCCAATCTCAGTACCTAAAAAAAATGCAACACGGTTACCGAGATGATACCCTGGATTTCAAAGGACCTAACAAATGGGTCCCGCAAGCGATTCCTATCAGAAGGAGGGTATAACGCTAGGTAGCCGAAGTGATCGGGTGGCAGCAACGATGCTGGCCTCGGCGCCCTCCCTCATACCGTATACAATTTTCCTGCGGGCGCATCAGGTATCGTCCGCCCACCGTTGGGGTCGAGCCTGGGTCGTCAATTTCGACGGCCACGACCGCCGCCGATCGAGAAATCAACGGTTCCTGATCGATGGATTAACTTAATCTCGAGTGGCCCGCGAGAGCACCACAACGTGAGGTTAGATGGATGGCCGTCGGATGGCGATGTTGACGATCTACCTATTACCACGCCCTTCTTTCTTCCCTGCACGCCCAATCCGGTCGCTCCTCCCAAAAACCCGCGTGTCGTCGACGGGGATACCGCCAGCGCGACGCTGCAAATCCGGGGGGTGTGAATAGGGGGAGCGTTGGGAGATTGGCCTCCTCGGCTATAAAATGGGGAAGGTAAAGTCTGGAGTATTCATCTGCCGCAAGACGCCCGCCCCTCCACGAAGAGATCCGTTCCCTGGTTCGTCTTCTTCGTCTTTTCTCCCGTGTTTCCGATCGATTTCCTCCCGCTAGTTCTCGAAAAGTCTCTTTGCTCTGCAGCGATGCTCTTGAGATGAATCTGGTCCTCCTGTTCTCTTTGTTTTTTTTTGTCTAGATCTGGTTTGATTCCTTATCTTCTGATCGATTTTTGTCACATCGATCCACTTTTGTTCTGTTATGATTTAATTTTACTGACGATATTAGCAATTAAAGGTGGTTCAATTTATAGTGTTTTTTTTTTGTGGGTTTAATTTGTTGGGGAATCTGATGCGAGACAGTTGTTCTTGTGTCTTCTGTAGATTTGCAAATTAGAAAAGCTTTATAACATGGGCAGCTCGGGATTCTCATGGACATTGCCGGATCATCCTAAGCTTCCCAAGGGGAAGACCATTGCCGTTGTGGTTTTGGATGGATGGGGCGAAGCAAATGCTGACAACTATAACTGCATTCATGTTGCCCAGACTCCGACCATGGATTCGCTTAAGCAGGTATATCTTTTACTAGGATCACATTTCATTAATTACGGGCATTCGATCTCACTTCCTAGCATGAACATTGTTATAGTTCATCATCTAGATAGATGTTTGGAAATCTAGGTTATTCCGTCATTTTTTTACCCCGTAAAATACTAGAGTGGTTAGTGGGTGTGTTAGTATACATCCAATTGTTTATTTATTTTTATTATTTGATATTGGAGCTTAGATGTCATTGAGGTCTGCAAACAAGATTTCTAACAGTATATTGTCTTATAAAGGGTGCCCCAGACAAGTGGAGACTGATCAGGGCTCATGGAACAGCCGTCGGCCTTCCTACCGAGGATGACATGGGCAACAGTGAAGTAGGTCACAACGCACTTGGAGCGGGAAGAATTTATGCTCAAGGGTAATATATTTCTAATATGCTGATACCATTATCATGTGTGGCACTCCATCAACCTTCAAGTGGATAATGTTGATCTATTGTGATTGCAGTGCCAAGCTTGTGGATCAAGCCCTTGCCTCTGGAAAAATATTTGACGATGAAGGCTTTAAATATATCAAAGAGTCATTTGATAACGGAACCTTGCATTTGATTGGACTATTGAGCGATGGAGGTGTACATTCTCGGATGGACCAGCTGCAGGTACGAAGAACCACTACATTTTCTATTCAGTTTCTTCTTTATCTGGTCAAACTGACCTAGCAACGTCGTGTCCTTGCAGCTGCTTCTCAAAGGGGCTGGCGAGCGTGGTGCCAAAAAAATACGTGTTCATTTCCTCACTGATGGTCGTGATGTTCTGGATGGCTCAAGTGTCGGATTTGTGGAAACATTGGAGAATGATCTTGCTCAGCTGCGAGCTAAGGGTGTTGATGCACAAATTGCATCTGGTGGTGGTCGGATGTACGTTACCATGGACCGGTATGAGGTATGTAATCTTTTTATCTTTGTTTTCTCATCCTTAGGTTCTCTGATGATATCTTTGGCTTAACTATTACGATTGGTTTGCACATTTTACAGAATGACTGGAGCGTTGTTAAACGCGGGTGGGATGCTCAGGTTCTTGGTGAAGCACCGCACAAATTTAAAAGTGCTGTCGAGGCTGTGAAAAAGCTGAGGGAGGAACACAAAGTCAATGATCAGTATTTGCCACCATTTGTTATAGTTGATGACAATGGCAAGGCAGTTGGTCCAATAGTGGATGGTGATGCTGTTGTAACTTTTAACTTCCGGGCAGATCGCATGGTCATGATTGCTAAATCACTAGAATATGAAAACTTCGACAAGTTTGATCGTGTTCGTGTCCCAAAGATTCGATATGCAGGAATGCTCCAGTATGATGGTGAGCTAAAACTTCCAAGCCACTACCTTGTTTCCCCTCCAGAGATTGAGAGGACGTCAGGCGAATATTTGGCGAAGAATGGCATCCGTACTTTTGCTTGCAGGTATTTTGCTATAGTACGTCATATTTTTTATTTTGGTTAGAAAAAATATATGTCCTTTCATTCATCCCTCGCTGTAACCACAACTGATAAACCCGAGTATATAAACTTGATAGGCATATGACGGAAACATAAAACCCGTAATGTATGATAGGTTTGTGCACTTGATTAGTATATATGGATGCATGCTTACCTGATTGTTGATGTTATTTATTTGGAAGCTGTTACTTACAAAACATGTTTGTATTTTGTCCAACAGTGAGACTGTCAAATTTGGTCACGTCACTTTCTTCTGGAATGGAAACCGATCAGGATACTTCGACCAGTCCTTGGAAGAGTATGTTGAAATTCCTAGTGACTCTGGAATCACATTCAATGTGAAGCCCAAGATGAAGGCACTGGAAATTGCTGAGAAAGCTAGGGATGCTATCCTCAGTCGAAAATTTGACCAGGTAAATAATCGACTCCAGCAGAAAGCACTTCACTTTTCTGTCTCACTCTTCTTCTCTTGCTTACTGCATATGTTTCTCACAGGTCCGTGTGAACCTTCCCAATGGAGACATGGTAGGACATACCGGTGACATTGAGGCCACCGTCGTTGCTTGCAAAGCTGCTGATGAAGCCGTGAAGGTAATGATATTTGATAGTTTCAGTGACCTCTGTTTTCTCCATCCACTTCTTTACAACTTTTGAACTAATTCATTTCTAAATTCAATTGACCTGGTGCCTCTCTTTCCAGATCATCTTAGACGCCATTGAGCAAGTCGGTGGCATTTACGTTGTCACAGCAGATCACGGCAATGCTGAAGACATGGTGAAGAGGAACAAATCAGGAGAGCCACAATTGGACAAAGAAGGGAAGATTCAGATTCTCACCTCCCACACTCTGCAGCCTGTACGTATCCTTGATTTCACTTTTTTTTTATTTCCTCTTCATTCTCTTCACTTCATACGAGCTTTTCTGACAGTCCATTTCGGATATTAATGGATACAAAATGGTTTAAAACTTTCGCAGGTTCCGGTCGCTATCGGCGGTCCTGGCCTCGCCCCCGGCGTCAGATTCAGGAAGGATGTGCCCAGTGGTGGCCTCGCCAATGTAGCTGCCACTGTCATCAATCTGCATGGTTTTGAGGCACCAAGCGACTACGAGACGACCCTCATCGAAGCAGTTGACAACTGAGCAAGCTTATCGCTTTGCTCTAGGGGAATGAAGTCGATCGCATCGAGACCTCTGCAGCCGGTGCAAGAGATAGATTGCTTAAATAATTTTGTTTTCGGATGTTAAAGTTGCTCGACATCATGAGCCACATGACAAATTTTGTTTCTCCAATTGCTACCATTATAAACTCCAGATTTGCTAATTATATCTTGTCGCGTTTGATCGAACAATTTACATGAAATCCATTTCTACCCACAGCATCATCTTTTGAAGCACTCTATTTGGTTATCAGTATACGTCAAAAGCTATTCAACATATTGATGGCAACCATTTATAAGTTCAGAATATAATTTTTTATTTATTCTACCCTACCATCATAATACATCATGGCTCTTCACCCAAATTAATAGGAGGGTATAAAAAACTTTGGAAACCTATTTTTAATAATGTCTTATTTTAAAGCTTTATATTCAAGCGTATATTTCAACAACTATTCTTCCTGTCTGGTAAATCCGTGATAGATAAAAAAAGAAGAAAGGCCTATATAAAAAAAACCTAGTATTAGATGTTTTATTGTAACTACATATATATATTTATATATAGCCTTTTAAAAAAAATAATTACTAGGTGTCATGTTTTAACTAAATATAATAAAAATATTGTGCTGTGCTTATTTTTTATTAGTAGTCGTTCTAAAAATTAAATCATTTCACATCTGACGTGATTTGTGCTATAAAAAAAAAATTCAACCCAGAGCAAGTCAAATTATTAATAAAATTACAATAAACCATTTCTATGATGAACGTGGAAGGCGGAAATTTTTCAAATTCACAAAAATAACGGGCGATCGTCTCAAGCCAATCGCAACGTAACGTTCGCGTAATGGTTCATTACTTTTCTCTTCACGTTGCCGTCGACCAGTTCGACTCCAATCCCTGGTCGATACCGTGGATTCGATGGCCTCCCTCACCCCCGGCGTTCTCCTCAAGCTTCTCCAGTCCATGAACACCGACGCCCGCGTCACCCGCGAGCACCGCTCCGCCGTCCTCCAGATCGTCAGCATCCTGCCCGCCCACTCCGCCTCCACCGACGACGACCTCTGGCCCTCCCGCGGATTCTACCTCCAGCTCTCCGACTCCGCCAACTCCACCTACGTCACCCTCTCCGACGCCGACGCCGACACCGTCCTCTCCAGCCGGCCCCAGGTCGGTCAGCTTGTCCATGTCGACCGCCTCCAGTTTGCACATCCCGTCCCCCGCGCCGTCGGCGTGCGCCCTGTGCCTGGCGCCCGTACGCACCCCCTCATCGGCTCCCCCGATCCTCTCGTCGCCCGCTCCTTCCCTGATCACTGTGGCTTCGTGATCCAGCCGGCTTCACCCGCCGATTCCGACCCGCCCCTCCTCCCCTCATCCTCTTCCCTCAGATCCAATCTCCTGCGACGGGAGGAAGAAAAAAGAGTCGTCTTTGCTGCCAAGGAGAACGTAGTCGACTCTGCCAGGAAGAAGGGCGACGCTGCTGCCAGGTCCCGGCGGTTCTCCTCGCCTGTTTTGATGAAACTGAGTGCCAGGAAGAACGGCCTCGGCGGCGGTAATGGTACGGCAGAGCAGCCGCGTGACCCGTCTCCGGTCGTGAGGACGGCCTCCCGTGCGCCGTCACCCGCACCGACCAGGACGAGGACATCCTCCCCCATCCCCTCCAAATGCGAGGTGCCGAGCCTGGTGGCGGCGAAGGAGGAGAACCGGAGGGTGGCGAGGGAACCCGCGATAATAGTGCCGTCAAGATACCGGCAGCCTTCACCTGTAGGGCGGAAGGCAGCAGTATCCCCGATGGGGAGGAAGGCCTCCGTCTCCCCTTTACGACGACTACCGCTTGGAGGTTTCAAGACGGTCGCTTCACCAGGTGCTAGGGATGGTGGGAGTAAGAAGAAGGTAGGGCTTGTTGTTGCAGGGATTGCCCGAGTGCCTGATCCACTACCTGGCTCTGGGAAGTCCACCAGGGAGTTCTGGGACGAGAATTCACCAGAATTTGTGTTCACAGCTTCTGAGCCTAATGAGAAGGGAGGATTCTCCAAGAGAAAGGTGGATAAAGAATCCATTTTGAGGACACCGGTATTGAATCCTATCCTTATTTAGAAAGTTTTTAGTTCTGCAGTGTTAGTCTTGTGTACCTCAGATGTTGTTGAAATAAGTGAATGTGTCAGTCTTCTTAGCCTAAAACTATGATGGTAAGAACCTGTGTTACTAGAGCACAAAGCTTAGGTTGAAATGAGCTGAGAATTTCCTGTAGGGATTCATGGCAGGTGGCACATTAATGATTGCTTTAGCAAACTCATTGTATCTGCATATGATGTAGAAAGACTTTCAATTTCTTCCTCTGGAAAATATCCAATCACCTAACTTCTATCTTGTTGTGTAGAAGTTGCCACAATATATTTTTTATTATATTTAGCCGCATAAATTCTTGAAAGATGGTTGTAGTATGCAGAACATCCTACCCAGGCATGCCATTTCTTCAGAATTGAGGTAAATATTAGATTGTAGCTGTACATATATGTATGTTAAGCTACTTTGATCCTTGATTTGAATACTTGCAGTACAACTTTAATTCTTTTGAAGGTGCAAAGTTTGTGTCACTTTAAATTCTATCGTATATTCCTTGATCAAATTTCTAAACCGGTGGTACTGTAATATAAACCTGAGAAATTGACAGCCTTCTTTCTGGGGTTGTTTTCCAGAGTAGTATGTCATTTTTAATGATAGTATCTTCATCATTTAACTCTGACAATGGGTTGTTTTATCTTTACTGATGAGATGCATATCTTCTCATTCACAAATAATCCAAGGTGTCCATTTCACGGAGATTGAGTGATTTTGGAGTTCTACGAACAAATATTGAAGATGCATCTTTTTGTGTGAAACCAAGAACCAGCAGCAAAACTGAAACTTTCCGAGAGTCTGAGAAATCAAACGACCTGGCACCAAGAGTTGTTGTTCATGACAAGAGGTGGACTGATGGAAGTATCCCATTTGATTCACTCTCTGATAACCTGGCAAGGCTGGGAAAGGTACATTGAAGATATGCAAAGTAAAAAATGATTATTTCCTTTATGCTATGTCTTATACAACATTCTCATGCATCCATTCTTCCCCGGAGCATATCCGCTAACAATAATCTGATGGTCCATTTGAATGTGCAGGATGCGATTCGAAGAAGAAACATTGCCTCAGTGGCTGCAGCTGAAGCTCTGGAAGAGGCCTTGGTTACTGAATCTGTCGTCAGGAGACTAAGGTAACCTTATTTTCTTTACAATTACTGGATACTGAAAAGTCTAATAGTCCTTTGAATTAGTTAACCTCATTCCCTAATCTATGTGCAGCATGTTTTCTGATCTCTGCTCATCATCAGACCCTATCAACCCTGTGCCAGCGATCGACCGATTTCTACCAATCTATGATGATGTTTTAAGGTGGACTATCGTTGCTGATTCTGTATCTGCTAGCCGCCGTACTGATGGACCTAGTGATGATACATACTTAACCGAGCATAGCAAAATGGCCTCTCACTGGGTGGAGGCAGCATTAGCCACAGACCTTCAAGTTTTTCATTTAGTAAACAGCAATGGTGAATGCCAAGCAAATTGGAAGGCCTTCCTCCAACTCGATCCTTCAGAGGTAATCCTACCAAAGAAACAATCTCCAGCCTGCAGCAATGGCTCAAAAGTTTTGCCCAGCCCCACAGCAAACACATGGACCAGAGGCTGCGGCATGAGTGAAACAGTTGACCTCGTGAATTCTCTCAGAAGCGAAATGCAGCTTTGGTTTCTGAAGTTTGTGGAAGAAGCAATAGATGCCGGCTTTTGCCTCCTCTTTGATAATTCAGACAACGGCGGGGAGATGAACCGCAAGGACAAAGAGGCAGCAGTTCTTTCACAGCTGAAGCGGATCAATGACTGGTTGGATGGGGTTGGGAAGATGCCGACCGAGGCCGAGGTTTTGAAGGAGAAGATTTGCGGGCTGAAGCGCAAGATATATGGATTTATAGTCAGTCATGTGGGTTCTTCATATGATACCTCCTCCTCTTCCATTTCACTTTCGAGAGCTTGATTCATCATCATCTCCGGCCTCATTTTTTTCTTAAGGTTTGGATGTCTCATCCTCCTCCCTCATTCAGTTGTTGAACTTTGGAAGCAAAATTTTCGAGAACGCTGAAGCTTCGTATCATTGATATGGTGGGTTTAGTGTTCATTCATTCAGTACTTTCTGGAATAAAAAACAGTGTACTTATCTGATGGCTTCTGTTCATCTCATCAGTGCTTTTTCTGAGAAGATGTTCATCTCTCACTGCTGTCGGCATATCTTTCACATGTGAGATTGAGTAGGTCTCACAGAGATTTTTGAAATTGACACAAAGTTTAGTTTTCTTCTTTTTGGGTGTGTCAACTTTTAAAAGGAAAGAGCATCATGATCATGATAGAAGAGAGACCAACCGATGAGATTAAACTAATGTTTGTGAACACTTTGATTGGATTCATCCAGTTATTGGAATTAATAAGCAACCATTTGAATAAGAGTAAATTAATGCTTTTTTTTAAAAAAAGGAAAGAATAATAGTAGTATTCTTATTCATCTCTTTGCTCACCCCAGTTGGTAGATGATTTAATGGATACTAATTCCATGTATGCTGTCATTTGATCCTCTTCATGTGCTGCCTCATCCCCTTTCTCCTTTTTAGGGTTCTTCCAATTTTTTTCCCTTTACTAGTGAAGTCTTTTAATTATCTGAAAGAATGGAATTGAACCCAAAAAAAAAGAGCTAAATCAGAAACATATTATAAGAAGATATGTGCAGAATTCAATTTTGTTAGAATTTTTTAAAAAGAAACAGTCATTTTATTTAAAAAAATAAGATTTTTTTAAAGATAATATATGAGTAAAGTTGAACTAAGTTTTTGTCTAATAATACTAAATTTTTATTCTAATTGCAAGTATTATTAGGTCTTCGATGTGTCATTAATCAATAAATAATTTTTAATTTTAGGTTGGTGGTCGTTCGTGTCATTAATGCAAACAATTCATTAATCACATCGTCTTCCCATCACCTCCACTTCTTTTTTTTAACTCCCATCCGCCACTCCCTCTCCCTCTCCCTCTACCAGCGTGCATGCCATGAAGGAATCCGGCGAGCACAACGGCGTCCTCTCCGACGCCCACCGCAAGAAGCAGCGCCGGCGGAGGTGGCGTCTCTGCGGAATCCTCTGCCTCCTCATCCTCGCCCTCCTCATCGCCACCGCCGTCGTCCTCGCCCTCACCGTCTTCAGGGTCCGCGAGCCCAAGGTCAAACTCGTTTCCACCACCGTGACCGGCGTCTCCCCGCGCGTCTCCTTCCCCACCTTCCGCCTCCAGCTCAACCTCACCCTCGACCTGACGGTCCGCGTCCAGAACCCCAACTACGCCTCCTTCTCCCACGCCGCCGGCGGCCTCACCCACCTCCTCTACCGCGGCTCCCAGGTCGGCGAGGCCACGGTGGAGCCGGGGCGGATCCCGGCGCGGGGGTCGGCGCTGCTGCGGCTCGCGCTGGCGGTGGAGGTCGATCGGATAGCGTCGGAGCTCGGAAGCCTGGCGGCGGACGTGGCCGCCGGGGAGGTGGCGCTGGACGCCAACACGCGGCTGCCCGGCCGCGTCACCCTGTTCGGGTTCGTGAAGCGGCACGCTGTGGCGACCTCCGCCTGCCATGTGGTGATCGGCGTCTTCGATCTCAAGGTGCGCAGCGAGGAGTGCAAGGACCGCACCGAGCTCTTCTAGGGGTACGCTCGCCGGGCGGTGAGCGGACGCGGAGAGTTCACGTGGCTCGAATCCATTCGCAGTTTTTTTATACACACACGTTGTACGTTGACCGTCGGTAGATTGGTAGATTTCGGTCCCCTTTGCCGTTGACTCACCTCTAGATCCGCTGCTTGTAATATTTAGATCTTTTTTTTATGTCAGTCGCTACATCTTAAAATTTTGGATGATTTTTCTTTTTGTTGAGTCAATTATAAATAAAATAGGTCTAATAATTATTATTTTAATAACACGTATTTAATTAAGCATATTGTAAATTAAAACCTATATATATATATATTTAAAATTCCAACATATATATTTATTGAATCTATAATATGACACCAGTATTTAATTTTCAAAGCAAAAGTCATCATTATTAACAGCTTAAATTTATTATAATATTAATTAAATAATTTTTTTAAAAAATGTGGTCCTTTAGAAATTCTTATTATATTAACAGCTAAAAATTATTATAATTCTGTTTAAAATAAAATTACATAATTATCCTTTGTGGTCCTTTAAGAAGAAAAAATGTGGGATGTATTTTATTTGGATCGACAGACATTTATTATTGGCATAGTTTATGGAATTTAATGTTTTCAAATTGCCAGCGACCTCCGTGTCATATTAGTCAGCATGGAATTGTTTCTTCGCCGGTGAAATTAATTAGATTTTGTTGTATTTTATTCGGGGCATTAATTTGGGTCGGCAATCGACGTGTTAGTTGGGGGGGGGGGGCGTGATGGTTTGTTGACTCATAGAAATCGGTATAAATTGACATTTAATTAATTGATTGATAAGAGGGAGAAGAATAAGTTTGCACTTCAAAAATAAATTTTATTTTTTATTAAAAATTAAATGTAATAGTACTGTAAAATTATTTATCGGCGTCAAAAAAATAATATGAAGAAAAATAAATGGCAAAAGTGAATTGGGCCATGAAGGCAAATAAAATGGGCTCTAAACCACAGAATGAATTGAGCTTAAAAAAAAGAATGGAAAAAAAAATTGTGTCAGAAGTGGGATTTGAACCCACGCCCTCTCTCGAGGACCAGAACTTGAGTCTGGCGCCTTAGACCACTCGGCCATCCTGACCTCGTTGGATTCGTTGAAAGTTAGAAACATTTATCCACCAAAGTTCAATACGCAAACCACTAGACCAAAATACAATAGAATTACTTGCCTCATCATAGCCTGGAGCAATTACTTCTAGTTATTGTACGTTGAACTTAAATTGAGCTTGAGATTATTAATTTATAAGCTTGCCGTCGAGGAGAAAAGAGTCAAAAGACCAGCTCAACTCATAGCCGCTTCACGATGAGCGGCACTCCGAACTCCGGCGCAATCGTCAGCCTGAAGGCCGGGGAGTGCCGATAGCCCGGCGAGAGAGAGAAGGCGAACTTGGAAAGCAGCATCGAGAGGAGGGCTTTGAGTTCCACCATGGCGAAGTTTTGGCCCGTGCAGGTCCGCATTCCTGCTCCGAACGGCACGTAGTTGCTGGGGAACCTGCAAGCACCGGCGATGCCGCGGGAAAACCTCTCGGGGTTGAACTCGTCGGCGTCGGATCCCCAGTTGTCCGGATCGTGGTGCAGCAGCGATATCGGGATTGAGATGTTGACGCCCTTCGGCAGGTGGATGTCTCCAAGCTTCATCTCCTGAAGTGTTTCCCGCACCATGAACGCAGATGGAGGGTACAGACGCAGTGTTTCTTGGATAACCATCGTTAGCTGCAAGAAGATTCGTTACTTGTATCTTTACATGTTTCGAGCAGGTGCTAAAGACTGCAAATTTGGAACATGCCGGCAAAAAGGAAGGCTGAAACTTTCGACATGGAATGAATTTTCAGGTCCATGGACAAGAAAAGATCAGCTACACTTTTGACGTACCACTTTTAACTTGCGAAGAATGTCGAAGGTTGGAGGTTTTCCTTGACAGAGCTCCAGGATCTCATCTCGTGTGCGGTCTTGCCACTCGGGATAGGTTGCGAGCAGCATCAGACACCATGAAGCAGTCACTGCAGTGGTCTCATGCCCAGCAAAGTAGATGTTCTTGCAATTGTCAATGATGAGGCTTTCAGTTGTGCCAATATCAAAATTCATGCTGAAACCCTCAACAATTGCTTGCAATAGATCTACTTCTGATGGTTTAGAAGAGTTATCTTTGCGCTGGTTTACCATGTTTAAGATCTGTGCCTTTATCTCTCGATTCAGCCTCCATATTTCTCGATTCCTTTTGAATGGCAAATATCTGGAAGGCAGAAGTCCAGTAAATATTGCATGATAATTTGAGAATTAATCCATCTATAAGACAGGAAGCACAATATTTTCTGAACCACATCTACCATCAATAAATAAATACAAGAAAAGAGAACATCTAATCTTCTGAAAGGCCTCCTTTCTCTTTATTTGGAGTGCCATCCTTTTCCGGTTCTCTTTACTGTATGACCCTAAACAATGTAGCTTTTATCTGTCTAAACTACAACTTTGAAACTACTATCCATTTTATCGCAGGAAAAGGTACAAGTGGTGTACTATCAGTCTTCAATTTATTTACAATGTTGACAAAATTGAAGCATCTTGTCATACGGTACTTTATATGCTATTTTTGAGAAACTATCAACACTTCCGTGTGGTAAAAGTCAGATGTTTGTGCCACTAGTGGTGTCTTTCTCTTGTCTGTTTTATTATTATGAGAGTCCAAACTAGTCAACATGGAAGACGAATATACAAGCGCTAGCTCACGACAGCTAAATGCCAAAAGATGTGTCCTACGAAAACATCAAGCAAAGATTGGAATACAAATCAATACAGCAGAGGTTCATCAGATGCATGATGTACCTTATTCCAGGAATCCCAATCAATATGTTTGACTTCGACATGAGCATCTGAACTCGCCAAAGTCGAGAAAATATTTCCTTGCCTTTGGAAAAGCTACTCCCAAAACAAGTTCTCGAGATCACATCTGCTGAAAATTTCTTCAAATCCTCATCGACTACTATTTCACTACTTCCCCCTGCATCGTCAACTATAATCTGCCATGACATCAATAACTCAGTAGCGGATTCCATCATCAAGTCAAGCATGCCCTGCGAGAATGTCAATATACACGATAAACACATAGCACAAATATAAGATCAACAAAAGCAGGTTAGGTCATCCATTTTTTTTCAATATATGGTCTATGCATACATGAATGTCATTGTTGCAGAATGGTCTTTGATATAATGAAAACATAAATAATGCAAAAGACATGACAAACAGGAAAAAAGAGTTGTTTTCTTCCTTTTGCTACTTAGCCAAGAACACACCTTGGGACCAGGAGAGGAAAAAGCATGTAAACAGAAGGTCCTAAAATAACACAAATAAGGCTACCGAGTGTTTCCAGATCTTGATATACGATACCTGGCACCATAATCAAGCAAATATTTAAACAGGAAATTACTGTTTAAGACAATTTGATCGATACTGGCGAAGATGAGAGCCTGAAACAATAAAAGTGAAAACAATTTACCTTGACCTTGTCCATGAACAACTCCGCTGCTATAACCTTCCTCTGTTGAGACCAAAGCGGCCCATTTGATGTCAGAATGCCTTTACCTAGAAGAGCTCCACGGTCCTTCTGCAAGTAGGAAGGCTTCCCCAAATCTAGAGACTTGCAAAGGCCTATCTCCTTCACAATATCAGGATGGCTCACATGCAGCATCTGTATGCTCCCTGTTGAGTACATAAACACAGGACCTGCGTGCGTTCCAAAAAAAAGACTAATCATCGACAGCCTCAGTAACCAATAAAACCAAACAATCTATAAAATCCACAAGAACAAAGCCCTAAAATGAGCCGACCAAATCCAGCATACCATATTTATTCCGCCAATGAGTCAGGTAAGGAAAGAGAGACAAGACATAGCTCGAAGTGATGCTCCGGTGGTCCCCCTCTTGGGATTTCTTCGCCGCCTGAAGAATCCGCCGCATCTCCGAGATGTTGCCGTGGATCATGGAAGGAGGCGGCCCCTGGATTCCTTGTCTCCTCAGCTTGTCTCTGATCCTTTCCGGCCGAACCCAGAGGACGAAGTAGAGGTAGAACAAGGCCGAGCATGCTATTCCTACAGCGAGGAGGGCGAGCAGCGTCGCCATGGCTTCTCTGCGTCGTCTCTTCGACTTCTCTGTTTCCCACGGCGGTGGCGCTCTGTAATTATCTGCGTTCGTGGAGCTGTGGCGCTGGGGCGCGGGGTTGATCCGATGTTGGGATGCCAAGACGGTGAGAGTTATGGACTAACTATAAGCTGACACGTATGGATTTTAAGGCTCGCGGATCTTAAAATTTATGGATAACACTGCACTAAATCACAAGGTTCAAATTATCTGCATAAAAGTGCAGGTAGCGAGTTGTAGTCAGCGCAGATGGTGATATAAAAGGAAGGGTTTTAATTAATTGCCATATCTTCAAACTCGTTTGAATTAGTTGACCAACGATTGACTCCATCCATGTAAAAAAAAAAAATCCATCTGTAATTGGAGCGGGGAAAAAGTAAAATTAGGGTTCATAAGAAAACGGAGAGAATGAAGCTTGCCTTTTCTTCTCGCGATCACTTTGCATCTCCTCTTTTAGTCTTTAATCTCCAGAACACGATTCCTATTTCCATCCCTTTTTTGTTACGTATCGAATTCGATTCCCATTTAGTTTGCCGTCGACCGAGATCAAAAACCCCGCGCGCATCCTTCTGCAACGCTCCCGGAGCACGACACCGATCATGGCGGCGGCGGCGGCGGCGGCGACGGCGACGGCCAGACTCCGCGTCGAGGTCTGCCTCATCTCCGCCCGCGGCCTCCCCCGGGGGCCGGCGTTCCTCAAGCCGCAGTGGTTCGCCGTCGGCTGGGTCGACCCGGACAACAAGTACTGCACCAAGATCGACGCCTCCGGGAGCGCGAACCCGACCTGGAGGACCAAGTTCTCCGTCGCCGTCGACGCCGACGCCGCCGAGCTGACGGTGGAGGTGTACAAGAGGGAGCCCATCTTCTTGAGGGAGAAGCTGCAGGGGACGGTGGTGATTCCGCTGAAGGAGTTCCTGGTGCGGTTCCTCGGCGGCGCGGCGGAGGCGGCGGGAGGCGGGTTGACGGAGAGCGGGAGCTTCCAGCTGCGGAAGAGGAACTCCGGGAAGCCGCAAGGATTCGTTGACGTCTCCATTGCCGTCTCCAAGATAGCTGCTGGAGTTTCTTCTGCTCCTGGTCAAGGTAATTAACTCGCAGTTCGAGAGCGTTCGAGTCGAATCTTAATTTTGCTTCAATCATTCATTCGCAGGCATGGATGAAGGATTTGGAAGCACAAACAAGGAAGAGGAAGGAATCAGATTAGCCGTAGAAGACGATCAAGTGCTGGCCTTTCGACCACCTCGTTCGCTCTCTCCTTCTTCCATTGCCGGCCACCAGCTCTACAGCAAGAGCAGTAGTAATTCTCCACCGGCATCTCATCTCAGGCCTCCGACAACTCCGCCGCCTCCGCCGCCGCCACCCCCTTCCAACGTGGGCTTCCTGCCAGCGTTATTCCCAAGCGCAGCAGCGCCGATGCCGGAGACCTACGTGAACCTCCGGCCATCCACGGGGGCGGCGACGAGGCCAGGTAGCGGTGCAGGATTCGGGGTGGGGCTCGGCGCGGGAGCTCTGGCCGCAGGAGCGGCGATCTTCGGCGACGACTTCATGTCGAGTTCCGACTTTCCTGCCGGCCTCGACGGCGGCCGCCTGACTTTGTCAGCCGAAGATGGCCTATTCTGACGCCTGAATTCAACGTCGATAAGGTTCAGCCTCAAGATGAACAAGTTGGCAATGAGAATCCACTGCATAGGTTGGCCATGATCGATCTGGTGCATATTTATATGTGTTTGTGATCCCATAATGATGTTATTACATGCAAATAAGCTGCTGCTTTTAGCTGAACAAGAACAAGGAGACCACTATTTCTGTGATTGCAAAACCCTAATTCAAGAACAAGAGCCGGGAAAGAAGCATGCACAGTGTCACACTGCAGTATGAAGCTGTAAATTAATAGATCTAAAAGGTTTCTATGTAAATAAAAAACCTCCATAATTTTTAATCCCATTATCATAACAATTATAGCTAAGATCTTATAATAAAAATGAAAACTGCAGTAGAACCCTTTCTTATAATAATCTAGACAAAAGAATTAAGAAACTATTATGTTAGATATGACAAGCCTCACCAGGATGGTCTGGGTTAGATGGAAACTGATGAAGCTCCAGAGAAAATGAAGAAGAGGTGTCCCGGTAAAGTGATAGAGCAGGTGGCATGGCATTATATATATATATATATATATATGAATTAAATTATTCAATTCGAAAGACCCGAAAATATTGCAGATCTGAAATAACTGTACTTTCACTGTTGATGCACGAGGAGGGATTCTGAAGCTTTTCAGATCTACAAATGGAATAAAGATTTAGCCCTAATCAATGCAATTATTGGCATTTAAAATTCATCTCTAAGTACAGTTTTTATTGGTTATGTAATGCATAACCCTCATTAGTTAGGGCTCCAGAGTGAGGAGTAAATGCCTAGTTTATCTCCCCTCAGCTGCTGGGCACTTGTTCCCAGGTACCTTTAAGGGTCAAAAAATATGCAAATGTTGCTCATTAATTAATCAATATATGAGTTCAAGTTCCAAGTTAATTAGGGCAGCTATCATTACCACTAAAACATATAATAAAATTCACATTAACTACAAGATCAATGCCTCTTTCAGTGGAAAAAGGAGGATGGGGGAAGAAAAGTTTCAAAAGATCAGTAATAAACAGCACAACTTGTTCAGCTTTAAAATGATTTTAAGGAAAGATGGGAAAGAGGGAGCTCCCTTCAGTCCAAGTATGGCATGGAAGAGAGAGAATAATCTCCCGCATCATTCACTCATTCACACAGCAGCAGCAGCAGCTACAGCTAAGTTCAGTCGGCATACACTTCCTTTTTTTCTACTGGGTGTTCGAGTGAATGAGTCGGCAGCTGATTCAAACCCTGGACCATCCGTGAGTGGACTGAAGAAAGCTCTCTCAAACACATTTGTCTTTGGGAAAAAAAGCACGCATCATTTAGAATCATACAGTGGGTCGGTATATTGTTTGATACTTTTGATTTTGTTGCATATTTCTTTAAGGATACATATACGCACAAGGAGAGGTTGAGCATATATGGCTGGTGTGTGTATACAGCTGAAAAAACTTTTAAAGCAAACAAAGCAGGTGCTCAATACATACATATATAAAGGCTTCAACCGACAAAAGAAAAAAAAAACTAGACTATGTGCAACTTATGGGAAATAATAGTTATTACCAGGCACAAAACAAGGTGAAACATTTCTATCAAAAATAGTTTCCATATATAAAATCATTGAATGCAAGATATATATAGCAGAGAATTCCCTAATAAGATAGCGCAGATGGCAAGAATGCATACATTTCTATTTTAATTTTTATGTATAAATGAGGATTTAATACATTGCTATTATCTTTGTTTTCAAAACTAGTATATATAAATACTAATTTTCTGAGTAAATAGCTCAACAAGTGCAGTAAATAGCTGAACGTGTGCAATTACTGAAATAGGAAAAGCCTAATTTGTTCAGTAATTGATTAGTTTTTATAGGTGGCTGGAAGAAAAGAGGACATATGACTTGAAATCTGTTCCCTGAGATGGAGTCATCTGGGAAACCTAATATTATATTTCTAATTGAAGAAAAGAAGTGTATATATCCTGCAGTAGTAATCGGAGATTAAGAGGAAACTAGCATCATCCCCTAATTAGTGAAATATATCAAAGTACTATTTATTCTCAGAAGATTTATAAAGATTGTTTATATATATGTATATCAGGTTATCTAAAGATAACTACAATAATCTCTTAAGTAGTGATCCAATCCATTCACAAAAATAGAAGAGGATAGAAAGAGAGAGAGAGAGAGAGGTAGAAACAAGAGAAATAACTCACGCACCTTCTAATTAACAGATAGCTTGTTAATCCGATCCCCAGCGATGAATGAAATTGACGGTTCTTCCGTCCCGGAAACCCTAATTCAAGTATTCCACCGGAGAGGAAAGGAAGCAAGCCAGCAGACAGTGAAAAAAGAGATGCTTTATTTCTCCGGATCATGCCATATATGATAAATCCATTGACCTAAACTACCAGCATCATAAATCAGTGAAGAAATAAAAGAAAACTGAAGAAGAAGAAGCAAGGGCGAGGGCAGTGGAGGAGAGGAGGATATATAGCGGGCGGTGGCGTGTTCCAGGCCACAGCCAGAGAAAGCCTCGGGGAAACAAACTTAAAGAGAGAGAGAGAGAGAAAAAAAAGGAAGAAGAGAGAAGGGTATATTGATTGATGGGGGACAACAGCTGCTTCGTTTGTTCTTGTTCATCGATCGATCATGGGAGTCAGTTCAGACTTCAGAGAGAGGAAAAAGGAAAGAAACGACGGAAAGCGACACAAAAGGCGAAAGCAAATAATAAGAGGAGGAGGAGGAGAGGAGATGATGATGGCGTGGGGGTGGGGGGTGGAAGCTTGAAAGGAGGAGATCAGACCAAGCTAGCCGTCTTCGAGTTGTCCCGAACTCCGGTGCAGAGACGGAAGCGAGGGCTGATCGATCGAGGACGAGGAGAGGCGCACGCTTCAATTACTCCTGTAAAGTGCTAAAGCTAGCAGCGCTGCTGCAGGCTTAAAGCTCGCTCTCCACATACACACTGTTCCTCTACTCCCCCTCTTTTGACCGCCTCCCTCCGCCCTTTCTGCTCCTCCTCCTCCTCCTCCTCCTTTCTCCTTCTCCTTCTCCTTCTAGCTAAGTCTTCCAGCTCTCCATATGACACGATGGTTAAAGTCTACAGACAGTGAGATAGAGAGAGGAGGAGTGGGTAGCAGCAGTAAGCGAGGAACATATATTGGCCATGGAGCGGCGGCCTTCCCAAGGGATGATGGGGCCGGCACTGTCCCTGCAGCACCAGGTAGATCACTGTAGCAGCATGGAAGAGGGAGATCCAGCTATTTTTAGCCAACCCCTTTCCCCCCCTCCCCCTTTAATTTCCCTTTTGGAGGAGGAAGGATAATGTATTCCTCTGAGTTGCTCAATCTCACCCTTCATCCTACGCATCTAGTTGAGCTGTTCATCATTCATCAACCCCAGCAGCTGAGAGATGAACCTCCTTAACCTAACGATGGCTGTTCATGGATCAGCAATTAATCCACACCGCTGCAGATGCTTATCATCCATCGATGGCAGCAGCATCGTTGTACTTGTGAAGAGGGGAACAAAAGATATGGCGTCAGAGTTTTAGATATAATTTGGCAGATGGTGATCATTTTTCCACCGTCTTCTCTCGCCGCTTCTCCTCCCTCTTCCCTTCCTCCTCCTCCTACCTCATTATACACACATACATATTATTGATGCGAAAACATTTGTAAAAAAAAAAACATGGGTAAAAATATGTGAGGAGGTCCGGGCTGATCTCAGCAGCCGGATCGGTGACATCAGCATAGGACGTGGGCTGATGGGACAACCCTGTTTCCTGTCCCGATGAAGACAACGGGATCCGTACCCAGCCCAGCTGGGCGATCGTCCCCCTGCTCGTCCACCGCATCCGCCCCTCGCTGCGCTGGCGGTGACGCGACACGCCGCATCGGATCCAATCGGTTCGACTCGAGTCGAACTCGAGCCGGTCGGATCGAAATCGCACGCTCCATTTCGTATTTGCAGTGCAAGGCAAGCATTTAATCCGCCGTGATGGGGGGCCGGAGCGAACGCCACGTGGGTCGAATGATCGGGCGGATTTAATCGACGGCTGGGCTGGAAAGTTAAAGAAAGCCGGCGGCCCAAAAAAATATGATAAATATTTATCGCCCTCTGCGTATGGATGGAAGATGAAGAAAATAATAAGTAATAAATAAATAAATAAATCAGCAGCCAGCTGGGCAGGGAAGGGCGTCGTTTTTAAGTTTTAACGGAATCCTCACCCGGGAAGACGCACCCGGAGACGAACCCCCTATCGCTGCGCGACGCGTAGAGCACGCGGCGTGCGAAAGAGGCGTCCCGGCTTTGGAGGACGCGCTGACATGGTCTGCGCGTTAAATGCACCCACCCGAGGTGAGGACCCTCCGCCGGGGGACGGAGATCTGCGCCGTCCGATCTCGATCGTGGGGCGAGGAATTGTTCTCGGGAAGTAAATGCCGTCTTGACTTCGCGGCTGAGGGGGACTATTCACGAAAAGACCCTACGTAGTTGTGATATTTATGAATGGGGGCAAGTTTATGGGAACGTTGGGAAAAGGGAAGCGGGTTCCAAAAAAAATGCCGAGGTGGGGGGGGGGAAAAAGGAAAGCGACAGACGCCGTTAAAGTAAAAGACGAAGGAGGGGCACAGTGGGAATAAAAAAAGAGTATGCCAGTGAGGTTTTAATTGTGGGGTTTTTTAATTTATTTTTTTCTTCTTCTATTCGTCTTCTTCTTCTCTCCTTCCATTCGCGTTCTTACACTGCTGCCAAAGGAACGATTTTTTTTTTCTTCTCTCTTTTCCGTGCTTTGCCTTGGTCGGTTGTTTCGGTGGATTTTATTTTAAGGTTCCTCGGAGCCCTCGTCCTCCCCTTCCGTCGCAAGCTCCGGAGCCTCTCTCGCCCGCGGATGGTGGGCGATTCGGCTCGGAGGCGATCGGAGTAGGTGGGAGCTGTTTATTTTGCTGCCGAGGGGAGAGATCTGTGTTGCCTTTCTTTGTGGAGTTTCCTTTCGAGCTAGCGTGATTTGGGGGGCCGTGATTTGGGTGTGTTTCTCTTTGGAGCATTGCTGCTGGAATTGGGTTTTGAGAAGGCTTGGTTGTTTTTTGTAGTGCCAGCCCTGGCATTTGGAAGGTCAGAATTCCCTTTTTTTCCCCATCTTTTGGTAGGTATCAGTGGTCGAGGGCGAAGGCTGAGTTTTGAGGGATTTTTTGGAGCTTCGAAGTGTTTGTTAAAGCTCCTTTTTGGTGCTTAAGTTGAGCGGGCTGAGAAAACGGAGGCGGCATTGTGGAAGTTTGAGGCAATCTTCCGCTCCGGCATGCTTCAGGTACATTGGGCAGTTTTTAGGTTTTGATCTTCGATTCTTCTATTTTCCTTATGCGCTCATATGAATGTAGCAAAGATTGAAGCTTTTTCCTTTTTTCTACTTCTGAAAGGTGGTAGACTTATCGATGGGAAGTCACATCATTCCGAGAGATCTCTGAAACTTTTTCTTACTTGGTCCTCTGCGTGGCCTCGAGATAGCCCTAGATAAGTGGAGAAATAAATATGACATTGTAGTCGATCGGAGTTATTGTTTTATCCGGATTCAAGGAATCTGGATGTTATTGCTGAATATATATTGGTGGTTATCCTTGAAAGATGCTTTCTGAAAAGCTCTCAAGTTCCACGCAGTTCATCAGCCGTTTTGTGATTCTCTCTGCACTCCTTGGGATGTTATTCGCATGTCAGTATAAGGCTCAATCACCAAATGCATCACCAGGCTCTGCAGAATCGTTAGATGCTCTCCTTCAAGATTATGCTTACCGTTCTCTTGTTCGACCTCGCACAGGACTTCCCTATGATGGTAGTGTCCCTTCCAATCTCACTGGCATCACTATTTCTGCATTAAGGCTCAGAAGTGGTAGCCTGAAAAAGAGAGGAGTTGAGAGCTACAAGGAATTTGGGATCCCAGCTGGAATGGTTGTGCAGCCTTATGTAGAAAGGCTGGTGCTGGTTTATCAGAATCTTGGCAACTGGTCTTCCTACTACTACCCTCTTCCTGGTTATACCCACCTGACTCCTGTGCTTGGTCTCCTTGCTTATGATGCAGCAGATCTGTCGGCTGTGAACTTGAGTGAATTGGATCTTGTGGCTACAGAATTGCCCATATCTATCAGTTTCAGGGACGTAGCTCCTGTGCCAACTGGTACAATCACCAAGTGTGTGAGGTTTGGTTTGGATGGCTCACCAGATATCAGAGTCATGGAGTCTAACAATAATTGTTCCACATTTCGGCAAGGTCATTTCTCCATTGTGGTCAACTCCAGTGAGATTCCTCCTCCACCACCAAATGAGTCTCCGCTGCTGCCTCCAATTCCTGGTGGTCCTAAGAGCAACAAATCTGAGGTGTGGAAGATAGTTGTTGGCGTGGCTGGTGGAGTTGTTGCTTTAGTTCTCTTGGCCCTACTTGTCTATTGGATGCAGAAGCAAAAACAGAAGAAGAAGTTTACCCAGATGGAGCATTATGCAGATGCAGGAGTATCCTTGGATAAAACAAGGGTTGGAAATGCACAGGTTCCTGTGGCTTCGGGGACAAGGACGCAGCCAGTCCTTGAGAACGATCTTGTTGCTTAACTGCTGATGTCACACCATTAAAGGAGCACCTTTTGGAGAAGGGAGCGAATGTGATGAGGACTGCCATTCAAGTGGTTTCATCATATATAATAGAACCAGAATACAACCATTGCCATCTTCCTTCCTTGCTCCTTGATCGAAATGAACTTTCCTTGATACGGCTTAGAATTTGCAACCGGCACCTATAAGATTAGACATTCTTTTGGAAGTTTTTTTTTTCCTTTTTTCTTTTTTGTGTTCAAATTGTTCTCATATTCTTCTTTTAGTTGAAATGCCTACCTTCTGCAAAAGCATTGTGATTTGGTTTGGCATTTCTTGGTACCTGCAACTGTTTCAATTGTTTATTTGTTGGTTTCTGTGATTATAAAGATCTTGCTAATAAAAGGAGATATATCATTCACGACGCATTGCATTTAAGACCAAGTAGAATCATATATTGTCTATCCTTCTGCTTCTCGTTACTTTAAATATCTATACTTTACAGCTTTTGGATGGTTCATCTTCTCTCATGAGCATTTCTGGCTGTGAACCAATGTTTTACTTTGGCAACCTTGTGCTTTCAATCAGAATTACGATTGTTCAGGTGATGCTCGGAAGTGCTGTTACAATTTGATTTTTCGAAAAGCTTGTCTGAAAATTATAATCCTTGCACACTTCAGTTGTAGTTTCCCCAACACGTACAAGGAGTTAAACTTGACTTATCCGACCCTGAACATTGCAAATCTTAGGCTTGTCAAGATGAATGGAAGATCAGCAAGTATCTGCAAATCCTTAACTTGTCTGGAAGACTTGTCCTTTTACATTCTGAAGCCTAAACTTGCAGAATTGCTGGAGAATCCAAGGACATGCACCTGAGCTGTTCACAATGAGACAGACTGAGTGAGAATATAAACGTTGCAAAAGAGATGACAAAGTGTGATAGAACAAATAAGGGTAACCCTTGTCCTTTATGTAACAAAGTGCCCAAGGATTAATGAACAAAGAATGTGACAAAACACAATCCTGGTTCAATTCTCTAGGCATCCTGTCCTTTTGTGCTTTGTGAGACCCAGTTGAGGCTCGGAGAATTCTATGTTGCAGCTGTAGCAATGATGATTAAGAATATTTTTGCATCATTAGTGCTCGGTTAATCTTTGCTAAAGATTTGAGACCCAGATAAAGTAGGAAACTAATATACTTTTTTAAAAAATCATTTAAGAATAACGTTTTAACCATTAGCAGCAGTCAATTAATAATGCTTTATTAAAGAGCCAAGGTCCCACTTAAATAACTACTCCAGAATACCTTCCTTGCTCACTCAAGTTTATGGTATGTGTTAATCATAGTCATATCATTTTTTTTTTAAATAAAAGAATATTTTCTTACTGGTATACCGAGTCATACACTAAAACCGAAGTAAATAATCTATACAGAGTATGATTTCTTTATAAGAAGTCTTCAACAATAGAAGATCTCTTGCATTTTCCACCATACTTGTGAGTATATAATTGTCTGTTTAATGTGGTTATGGATCATAATCTCATAATGTGCATACCAGTATATATTTAATTCCTCCTCTCTTTTTTTCTAAATGCTTATAGTTGCACACAAAAATTGTTTCCTTAAAGTTGAAGGAAAGTGTGCACTAGGATTATTTTATTTGTTTTTCGCACAGCAGGTAGGACAGTGCTTACAGGTGGACTTCCAAGTAAATGCTTCACTCGCACGCTTGCTTAGATCTTGTTGTAGCCTTTAGGTTGAGCAGCTTTGTGCACTAAAATCTAGCTGTTTTTTTGACTTCCATCTCTGGGATTCTTGGATTGAGTGATAGATTGCATCTGTGTCACCTTCTTGAGAGCAGGGGGACATGTCCAATCCATTACTTCACCTTTTACTTGCTTGGCTTTTACTCTCGCAGACAATAGAAATGTAATCAATCATCTTACCTCAAAAAAGTGTGATAGTTGCAGAAACATGCATTCATGCAATTCTTTTAAGCTTGTTATATTTCTCAAACACCTCCTTGCACATGGTTCTTCCAGTTGCAATACCTTGGACCAGTTTTGCCACATGCAAACAGATCGTTAGATCATCCAAAGTCCACAATAAACAATTCACTGTTGGAGAAGAGGTCAGACGAGTGTGAAAAAAAACCACCTAAGAAGCACATGAGACACACGGTATATTATATATGAGATTACGATCAATTCATGAGATAGTGACAAAAATCCATTACAGAGCTATTTGAAACTTGCAGAATACAGAGTGGACATCAAAAAGAAACTTGCAAAATATAGTCAGTTAAAATAAATATCCGCAAAATGATATAAACAGATGATTAGTGATTTAAAGAAAACTGTGCAATAGAATGCACAGACGGCGTTCATGATTCATTTCAATGGTACGTTTTAAGGGGGAAAAAACATCACACTAATTGAAAGTGAGTGAAAATAGTTATTTTCAGAACAAGATGCTCCCTGGAAATACCTATTTTTTTCTCGGAAGCTAATGTGTTTCACTGGATCAGAAGATTTAGACTTTCAAGAGTTGCAAAGCAAGAGAGGGTTCTGGAATTGTTAAAGCAAATAACAAAAGTATGAAGGTCCAAAAGTACAAAGCTCTTTATTCTCAACTGTAGATTTGTTTCTGTGCCCACCAATCTATGTTTGATCCCTACCTGCAATGAAGAGAACACACGAGAAGATTTGCAAAATTTATCTTTTCTACATTGAGACATTGTCATAATGATGCAATATTAGCTCACTGAAATGAAGACAGACTAACCACTTGCAGTGGCCAATGACTGCCAATATAGAGAGTCAAAAATAAACCACACAAATCAAACTCCAGAATTACGATATTTTTATAACAATAGTTCTCGAGAAACAAAAGTGAGAAAAAAATGAGATTGTTTTTTATTGCAACTACAGTTCACTTACATTGAAGTTACTTCATCACAATAAGTTAAAATCGATATTTCAACCTTCGTCAATATACCATTAGAGAAAGGCATTTGCTCTCTAAAATTGATTTCAACGCTGCTACTCTCAAGTCTCAATCTTCTACTACTATATCAACAAGGAGCAGAAAGTTCCAGCTACTGTGGATAGCATGTAGACCCAACTTCTTTCAGCTAAACAACAAAATTCGTTGGTTGCATAGGTAGGACCAAGTTAGTTAACTTTACCGTCCCAGCTGAATAAGCAGCACGCCGACTCTTCTAAATGAATGAGAATTAGCACAGATTGATAAACCACAGTGCTCCAATATTAGAACTCATTTGAACATCCAATATTTAAGCGCGTGGTGATCATACTTTGGAAAGTCAGATGGAACAGCATGACGGAGTAGAAATAGAAAATCATGTTTTAGCATGTAAAGGATATCGACCACCTCACAAGAAATTTCTTTTGACAACTAGCAGCCCACATACCCTATATCCATCACATGAAATAAATCAAGAAACACCATGAAACAAAGCGAATAATTAAGAGTAACAAACCTAATTGGCCGCACCAGATTGCTGCACCATCGGCTTCTTATCCTTCTCCTCCATCACCGAACCCAGGAATCAGAAAAGAAAGAATGTAGAATCTAAACGGGCCGTGCTCGGCACAGCCCACAAACAGTATCGTGTTGGGCTGCAAAGTTGAGGCTTACGAGCCGACGTAATACAATACAAACAGTATATATATATAAATTTTCCTAGCGGCTCATTTTAACTGAGGTCATCCCATAACCCGTTATTTAACCACCATTTTTGAGCTGAGGTCATTCCATGGCCCGTTATTTAACCACCATTTTTGAGCTGTCACTAAGGTCATCCCATGGCCCGTTATTTAATCATCAGTTTTGAGCTGACGAGTGCAGTTGTTGAAATTGCTGCAAAATTGAGAGCAAAATTGAAAGACGAATCATCGTCACCTTGAACGCATTGATTGTTTTTTCCTTCATGGTACTCTTTATTTCATCATAGTACATTTAACACCTTATTCAGAATGAAGAATAATGTAATACACCATATCTTCGACAAGTTGCTCCACCATATTTACAGCAATGCATACCTTTGTATGTGTATATGTATATAGATAGAGAGATTTGTTAACAGGACTATAGAAAATTAGTCGTGTGATCCTTCTTGTCATGAGCTCGTGTGCCTAAGTTTGATGATGTGATGGTTCTTGTTGTTGAACCCCCAGAGAAGTAGAACCACAAGAAGTGGTAACTCAAGATTAAGATTCCTACCCCTACTCCAGACCGTCTTCTATTATTCTACCTCGTTCTGTGGTTTGAAGAAAGTTGAAAGGCTTGAGAAAGAGGAAGATGAGTGGTTGTCATCATCGGGCGATCACAGAATGGATTCCGCTCTCGACAATGTGATGATCCACGCTTGAATTTTCTGATGACACATATGAGCTTGAGACGATCTTGCCGGAATCTGATACAAGAGACTCTGATGTGCCATGCTCTCCCAACATCTGTGATATGCTCTCCAGCTCTTTAACGACCTCTGCCATTGATGGTCTTTCATCGGTCTGGTCGTTGCAGCATCTGATTGCCAACGAGACGAACTTTTCCATGCATTCTGAAGGGTACTCGCCCATGTTACTGTCGATGATGGAGAACATCAAACCAGATTGCAACGCAGTTTTTACCTGTAAGAGGACAATAAATATGAAAAATTAAAGTTCCATTGGGACAAAAAATTTCCTGAATATAAGAAAGTCTTTCTTGTGTCAATGAAAAAGTCACATTGTATACCTCTCTTACTATGTTTTTGCCATGTGAGATTGGCCGCATGCCGGTCAGTAGTTCTAGAAATACAACACCAAGGCTATACACATCACTTTTATCTGTCAACTGATGAGTCAAAATATACTCTGGATCAAGGTAACCCTGAAAAGTAAAGGAGGCTGAATAAGCTGGGCCAAAAACAATGGGTTTATTAGATGAAGAGAGAGAGGAAAAAAAACAGAAAAAGATATTCCACAGATCATATGGTATAAGCCTAACAAATACATGAACTCTTTTTTGCACGTGTCTCTTCCCTGTTTCTCAATAATGGCAATCCTAATTGCAAATTCTATGCACAGAGTCATAATTTTTTAAAGTGCAGATGCATCATAGTCCTAGAAAGGCAAGGTGAACACCACATGCAAGTCTCTATGTCAACTGATCTCCTAGAAGAAGAATCTCGAAATTTATAGCGTTTTATTCCTCCAAGAAACTTTTTCTATTAGAAGAATACTAAATCCTAGAAGAAATGCACAACTAATATCCATCGTTAATGATTCTGAGCTATGGTTCTGAAATAGGACATAAGAGATCAAACTGCAATACTTACAGGGGTGCCCTTTACCACGGTCGAGATATGACCAGGTATAAAGCCTTCAGTGTCAGGTACAGGCGCTAGTCTTGAGAGACCAAAATCAGCTACTTTAGCAAGAAATTTAAAATCTAACAATATATTGCTTGCTTTGATATCACGGTGAAAGATTGGAGGATCTGCCTCAGTATGTAGATATAAGATGCCCCTAGCAGAACCCACTGCAATATGCAACCTCTTAGAGAAACTCAAGGGTTCCTTACGTTTAGCTGTATAACAGAAAATAACCACAGTTAATACAAGTTATCGTCACTGCAATGTTACTATCAAGAATAACATGTTATCTGACAAAACGGCAACCTTAATAGAGAAGTTAAAATGACATTCAAAAAGGAAAACTAACAGTGTATGTCCAAGAATATTAGGTTAAAGCCATACAAGATAATATGCCTTATCGTTTAACTGATCTACATTGTAGAATATGCTGGTACATGCTAAGTCTGATGTGTGTTTTGATTTTGTTTTATGTTAGATAGGATTTGAGTATCTGTCAATAAATTCTCTCCAAGATCTTTTATATTGCCAGTTATGAAACCGATGACTATTGCAACACTGAAAAAACTACAACGAAAATTCATACCAGCAATATGATCTCGCAGAGTACCATTAGGCATAAACTCGTATACCAGCATCTGCAGGATGAATAGAAATGCAACAGTGAGAAAGTTAATAGCGTAGATAGAAAACATCAGAGATTTGACCGATTACAAATAAACTGCTAGAAATCCAGTGGATGAGTAGAAGCATGACGTCCACACTTGATAAACAGGGACACACAATCAGACTTATCTTATATCAGTGAGGTTACTCAAACCAGAATTTCATTGCACAATTTGTAATTCCCTTTAAACCTCACGTTTAAGTTCAATATAGCATGCATTCATGCCTGAAACCTTGACTCAGGATGCAAAATTATCCATTTTGGCTATATTCTCTTAATAGATAAGCCCAAGTCCAATACAATAATGACTTGACTTGACCTTGTGCTCAAATACCGATGTTGAATTTGATCAGGTGGCACCCGTTCAAACAACTTAAGCTGGCAGGAAAGTCCCAATCCACCCATTAATATAACAATATTCGTAGGTAGAAACTTTGCTGCACCAGTGAATTCATACCTATATACCCAACTCAAGATACATTGTGGATACAAATTGCAAAGCAAAGTTCAAAAAACTGGTACCAAGCCCTGTACCAGAACGCATACTGGCAACATACTGGTCTGATTACCAGCCCGTGCCCACCTGTGCTTGTATTCAGCCTATACTGTGTAAACCACCCGAAATCAAGAAGTCCAGTAACAGTCAACCAATGAACTAGTACAATAGGTAGTTAAAACCCTACGACAAAGAACCGCCACTAACTAGAAGACTCAGAAATCAAAAGAATGCTCACTCGTGTGAAAATAAATTTCAGGTTGATCTAATACAATAAAAGGTTCTACTTAAATCATGGCACTTGAGGTTATCCCATCTTCATTCAGCAAAATAAATCCTTGGTATTAAATGCAAACTAGAAGGGTGTTCATTGTTTAGTACCTAATTAGAAATTTTCAAGTGAGGAGATACGGTATTAGTGTAAACATGCCAGGACCCAGAAATTCCCGGGGATGGCCTTAAAAAAATAGGTCAATTTGTCAATGAAATTTATGGAAAGCATCACAAAAGTGTATTTTCAACTACGACAAGATACCATGAGCATGTAAATGTAACAAAAATATATTTCATGCATAAGCATGATTAAATAAATATTGAAATATAAATAATAAATTTATAATACGATAAAGGTAAAAGCATAATAACAAATGTTCGACGTCAGTATCAGATATATATTTATCTATTGCATTCGAATGTGAATGCCAAAGGTAAGTCCAGCAAGCAAAAACTACAGTTACAAAATAAGATGATGTCAATCTTTTCCAAATGGTACAATAAGAAATTTGCAAAAAACTGCTATCTCTCTAGGATGAAAATTTATCATAGGAAGCTTCTTCATACAAAGATATTCAGACAATTAGGCAAACAGCAAGCAGGAAATTTAATCAAGCAAATTGCACATTTCGTATAATCTGTGAGAAAACATGGATGTACTAAAGGACCAAATTAATCATCTGGAGAGCTTAAAGAGCTGGATAGAGAAGAAACCTGTTCATCTTGTTCATCACAATAACCTACTAGAGAAACCAAGTTACGATGATGCAACCGTGACAAAAATTCTATCTCTGTTGAGAACTCCTTTGAACCTTGTAAGGATCCTTCTTGTGCTCTTTTTATGGCGACAACCATTCCATTATCTAGAGTTCCTTTATAAACCTTTCCATACCCTCCTCGGCCTATTTGAGTGGAGTTGCTGAAATTTCCTGTGGCTAGAACCATCTCTTTAAATGTGAAGTATTTTACACCACTGATTTTAATTGAATTTCTCATAGCTGCAAAGCAAATTGAAAGGACGATAAACACATGAAAGACTTGAAAGATATTCCCAAGAGAATGTAGAAATGAATTATAATGTTTAACTCTAGGACTATAAAATAATAAAAAAATATACAATCTGTAGGATCCTAAGTTGACTTGGGAATGATCATCGGATGAATCGATGCAACTTGAATCATCTTAGCAAAAGAATTGCCAAACTTAGATAATTGTCTCTTCTGTTCAGTAATAATATTGATTTCCCTTTCTGTGATGTCAAGCACAACACATATAGACACCCAAAAAAAGGTACAGATACATAACTGCGCTCTTGAAAGGAGCATAAATGTAAAGAAGATATTTAGAGAAAGAAATGCAAAAGTGTAGCCAAAAAGTATGCAGAATAATTTACTTACAAGACCGTTTTCTTGAAATGGATTGATACCCATAATGCTTTCTCATGATAAGAATTGTTACGGTTACGGATAGAGCAGCAGCACCAGCAATAACCCCCAATAAAGTGCCCGCCAAAGCACCTTTGCTTAATCCAGATTTTGAATCTGGAGCCGATCCATTGGCATTAAATAACATCATCAGTGATTAAAACTTGTGGAAGTTTAGATTAATAGGATTTAAGGTAGTTGAAGCCAAAAATGTAAAAATATCTCGATTGCTAGAAACGATTACTCAAAAGTACCAAACCATAAGTTTGTCAAGTGTTAATATAATACTTAAAATTTAATTATTGTGGAAGACACATCTAAAATATTACATATAAATCATAACATCTTGAAGCCAGAATGAGATGGTAAGGTACTTAGGTGGGAGAATTCAGTCCTGAGTAGATTTTATCAAGTTCTGAAACAGATCTAGCATGCTGAATAGCAGATATAACAAAGTGTTAGGCAATCAATATATATTTGAAGGTAGGTGGTTGATATAAATTTAAATAGATAAACCTTCAAAAAGCCAAGAAAAAAAAAATCCAAAGCTTGTACTTGCAACTTGCAAATAGCATGGTTCAATTATTGGTAGATGCATTAGGCAGTAAACACAGAAGGCACACTCAAAAAGAACTTTTCATTTACTCTCAGCTTCTCAACAGCATTAGCTAACTTCAGTTTTCATAGCAATGTAACAATTTCAGAGTGAAATTAAATTAATCCTCTATCAACATGACACCCCTTAGATTAACCAAACATTTTACACCAGATGTATATTCACAAGAAACTCTGTTTAACGTTTATTTTGAAGGTGCAAGTTGGCTAAGAGAGAAGCTTTTATGTTGTTAATATTAAAACTTCAATATCTTAAAATGGTTGAGGGCTCACCATTTTCACGGGGTTCTGAGAAGTCGAGGAGCTCATATGGTCCATAAACATCTTGAAGTGTAATCTCCCACGAAGACAGGGTTCCTCCAAGACGGAAAATTTCACTTTTGTTAAAAAAATTGGAATTGCTCGGAAATAACTTCAATTGCATTCTCAGCCTTGGCCCACTCTCCCATTTATAGGAGTCGATGTGTAACTGGTAAGGAAACAGGTGGAGAAGTGAGGTCAGATGGATCTCAAAATACTCAATATATGGACGAAAATCTGATATCCCTGGGCTTTTCAACCGAAATCCGACTTCAATTGGTGCAGCACATTGACATGGCATGGGAGACAATGGGTTTCGCTCAAAGTCCATCGGGCATGGGGGACAAATGTTTTCAGATATTGTTGAATTTCCAGATACTTGACCTGTAAACTTTGACTGGCAAAAGCGTGTCGTATTGATCTGGGTTGCCTTGTCACACACAAGATTTCCATATAGTCTGGACATGATTGTAAAATAAATTAAAATATTACTTCCAAAAAAATAAAGGGAGTCGTTTTTTTTAATTATTAAAAAAAACTAAGATGGTCAAAAAGAGAGAAGTATGATATTAAAGATTTATATTTTGATCATAAGAAAAAGCTTACTTTATGCATCAAAGCTTATAAATGAATGAATTTGAAATAGTCTATTAGGCTCTATTCTCCATCTGCAAGTTCATCAAAATATATCTTGCTGATGTTTACGTTGTTATTTCATATTTCTCATCTTTAATTTTATTTTTCTCCGGCAATCTAGAACCTAGATATATGACCCAACAATTCCCTTGATATCAAAATATATCTTGCTGATGTTTACGTTGTTATTTCATATTTCTCATCTTTAATTTTATTTTTCTCCGGCAATCTAGAACCTAGATATATGACCCAACAATTCCCTTGATAGTACTACCAATTTAGTGAACTTTCGTCGACACTATATGGATGGCGCATAACTATGTGATACAAAAATTTATTTCCTTCGTATTGCTAACATCTGAAAGTTTAGACTGGGATAGAACGAAAACAGTGAAAGCCTAGTAAGACAGAGGACAACAAAGGCTAGAACGAAGATAAATTGATACTAAGTAAATGATGCCCGAGATGCAAATTAAGGATTGAACAAAACCTGAACCAGAAGGCACGAGATAATGAACAGTTTTTCTACATTCCAAAAAATAACAACATGGACGAGGATAGGAGAAGACGGGAGAGAAAAAGAGGCAAACACAAAGACCAAGGAAATAAATGACACAGTGGAAGAAAAATAAGGAAAACGACTAAAAAGAACATGCATCTAATCATTGAATTGAATCCGACATGCATCTAATCATTGAATCGAATCTGAGGATCTGAATTGTTAAGCCAATGGTTAAAAGATAACATACAAGACTGTGACATTTGCAGGAGGATTGTAAGCATCTGGTACATCAGTTAGATTATTATTCTGGAAATCCCTACACACGGCATACAGAAATTGTCAGATAGTAGCTTCAAATAAGTAAGAAAAACTATGGTAAATACTCATAAGGTCATACAAGATAAGAGTGTCATTTGCATTGGTAGTGATATTCTGCCAAATAGAGGATGGAACAGAACCAATGAGATGATTATTCTGAAGGAACCTGAAAATTGAAAGATACACATGCAGCATGTTACTTTCCAGTAAGAGAATAGATACACACAGAAGTTATCTCAGTTATTTCATGTCCCAATTTATGTCACCATGTTACGGTTTTCTTTCAAAAGAAGAGAAGTAATGCAATATTTCATCAATAAAAAGATTTTTCATGATATGGTTGACTTACATCATTTGGAGCTTAGAAAACCCAGAGTAGGAAGGGATTGTTCCATTAAGTTGGTTGTGTGATAGATCACTGCCAAAATTTCAGAACATAAGAGACCCACCAAAAAGAAAAAGAAATCATTTCACCAAAATAATTGAACTGGAATTGACATTGGTACACTTAAGCCTGAAAAACTAAAAATCAGGAAAACACATAAAAGGCAGAAGAAATTAGTTCATTGCAGTGATAGCTCACATACATGGTTGTTATCTCCGTTGCAAGATTGGATGGTATAGGCCCAGTCAAATGGTTCAAACTAAGATCTCTGAAATATGAATACCATGAAAAACTTGTTAAATAAAAGGTAAAAACAAAGAAAAGTAAAATGATTAATATTATGAGTAAAATAGATAAATTATATATTCTATAGTAGACAATAGAAATGTGCATGTGCTTACAGAATAGGCAAGAATGTGGCTTGATGAAAAAATTTAAAGCTTAGGTTTTCTATTAGCTAGGGTATAGTTAAGGATGCGCATGTCAACTTTGAAGATCAATTTTGTGAAGGAATTTAAAATGGGCATAAAGGTGATAAACTATGAAATGAAAAACAGCATTTAACAATAGACACTCGAAACTGATGGACATGATTTAATGCCAAGGTATTATCAAGTTGATAGATTGTGTCAAAAATTTTAAATAGTTTTCAAACTGCAAAAGTCAGAAGGTATGTGTTTTGCAGACTTACAAATAGTCAAGATGAGGTAGCCCACTCAAATCAGGAATAGTTCCTTGCAAGCTGCAGTTTCTAAGACTCCTGTGAGACAAAATAAGAAGAAATCGATCTCTTGTAATCAATGTATTCAGAACTAGAAGCAATAAACTGCTGGAGGTAAATGGTAATGGTCATGCTGCATTCAGAACTATAAGCAATAAATTGTTGAAGGTAAATGGCAATGGTTATGCTGCAGCTTGTTAAATAATAAATGTGATTATTTTGTGGACATTCTGGATAAAGAAGACCAAGAGCTTATGGCAATAGAAAAATAGCCAATTTGCTTCAGTAGCTCCAAGCACAATCCAAACATATAAAACAATGACAATCACCAACTGCTAAGATGATTGTTCTGCAAACAAAAAGTGGTAGCATTTTGAAGTTATGATTAATTCTTTCCCTGCATGAATTTCTTTTTTTTTTTGAAAAAAGGAAATATTGAATTCATTTCAAAAGTTTTGAAATGGTACAAATTTCCACACATGATTGTATTGGATAGAAATATCAGCAAAGTTATTGTGATTATTAATCAACAAATCTTGCTTAAAAAGTACTGGCAATGAAATCATGTGTATTGATTATCCTCTTCGTTTCATTCAGCTGGATACATATGCTGCTACTCTCTTCAAAAACACAACTATTCCATATGGGGAATAAGGTAGACTTATTTAGTTGTGTTTTCCTTAAAAAGGTAGTTCTCAACTTATCATACATTGGTTCCTCACCACCTCCTAAGGAAAATCCAGTGTGCCAGCTCAAAATCAGTTCTAGTTGGATATTTTCTAATGCTGGTAGGTTCAACGTAGGCCACTTGTAGACTAGAGAAACATGCTACTTTGTCTGAAGATTAAAAGTTCACCAATCTAAGTGCACCGCACCTTAAACTCAACAATAACTTACTGAATACTCACAAATTTTACTCAAGAGACTTCATATGACAGTTGTATATTTCATGCATAATTTACAGGAGTAAGTTCAATGGAAAAATATGGGACTGCACAAAGCCTTACAATTTTACAAGTGTACGAATACTGCCATAAGAGGTTGGAATTGAACTTCCACTGAAATTATTATTGTCAAGTTGACTGCACAAATAAAGAAAATATGGAGTCAGATGAAACTAAACATCATTTCATAGAATAATTACATTCAATGAAGACACTAAGAACTATTTTATTTTCAAGTTAGATGCAGTACACTGTCAGGTATAAGCAAACATGTTGTCATTATTTGCAAATTTGTGGCAGCAATTGTTCCTTTCATTAGCTTTGCAACAATGACATTAATCAACACTTGCTATAGAAAAATGCTAAAATAATAAGACAGCTTTCTTTCTAAAACTAATATTCCTAGGAGTAGGCCTTCTGTCTGACTTTGCTTCCACTTCCCCTCTTCATGACACGTTCAGTTTCTCTTTCCAATCATTTTTAACAATTGATAGACCTTGGTTTCACCCTAAAAAAGAAAAAAGAAGTTTTTGTTGGTTGGTCCAACATTTTATTTGAGAAGGTTAAACGGCAAAGCACATAAATGAGTACATTTTTTCAACAGCTTAAGTAGTTAGATAGAATGTTATTTACTAAAAACCAGGAAAACTTTGGCGAAGTTGCAAAATTTACAATAGGCAGCAGTCATACAAAGGTCCTAACTCCTAGACAATTCCTTCTTTGCTCAGGGTCACTGTGGTTTACTCATTCAGAATAAGTGAACAAGGGATGCTACTACCTCAAAGCCAGAGTCTAGAAAGATAACCTAAATAGATATTATTAAATTATTCAATGATCATTGCTGGAGCGACACTCCAGAAAAATGGACATGAAGTACATAAGTTCAACTTTGAAAAAACCTGAGGTTGAGGTTTCTTACCAGGTAACAAAACAAATTTTAGTGTAAAATTTATGTTTAAAGGTCCAAATATATAAAAGAACATATAATCCCTGGTCAATTCAAAGTTCAAACCAGAAGATACAGTTTCAACTTCCTATATCCTGCATTTGGGAGTCTTGAGCACTAAGCTTGTGCTCCTGTAAGTTAGCTTTATAGATGTTGGTCTTTTATGGAAAAATCATTTAATATTTAATTTCAGTCAAATTAAATTTCCAAATTGAGAACCAAAGCACATGGTAGTGCAAAGATCAATCAGTTAAGCTTTCATAAGAGACAAATGCTTATAGAGAGAGATCTGAGCAAGTAGAGTACACACAGGATTTTCAGGTTTCGCATTGACCCAAGTTCAAGGGGAAGATATCCAGATAAATTATTGTTGTCCACTAGCCTGCAGTATTCACACAACAAAATCAGATCTAGTGAGTACTGGCACAAAAACAACAAAGTAAGGTATCGAAGACAGGAGTAGAAGCTGCAGATACCCACAGATGAAATAAAACTGGCAATCTAGACAACTCAGGCGGAATTTGTCCACTTAATGAGTTATTGTTCATGTGTCTGGAAAAAAAAAAGCAAATAAGAAGATGACGAAACACTGCAACTATAAGCAACAAAGTAGTAGCCTACTCACAGATGCCTTATATTTCTCAAATTAGAAAAAGATTTTGGTATTGCTCCAGAAATTTGATTCTGGTCTATTTGCAATCTATTTAACTTAGGAAGATTGCCAATCTCTTCAGGTAAAGAGCCAGATAAACAATTGCCATTTAGAAGTCTGCAAGTAGAAAATAAAATGCCATATGTAAGTGCATAGTATACATTAATGATTTAAAAAAAAATGCAATCATGTGATAAGTACAGAGAATCTGAAATGTTAGGTGCTATCAGTGAAAGGAAATAAAAGCAAAAATGAAGGATAAACAAGATTTTTTATATGAAAAGAAAAACAAGATAGTTGTACTAAAACTCAAGTCCACATTGCACAAGTCAATGCCACTCCATCTTGCATATCTGGGCATATCTTGTACATTTAATATTTGCTTAAACTGAACATGCATAAGACAGTCTCGTATATTGTCAATAAAAGTAATATAAACAGAAAACAATAAAAGGTATAAAATCTCCAGCTTAGGTAAAAAGGAACTACCGAGAGGTTATAGAACACTGCATAATAAACTTAATATATATATGATTAGTTATAAGTTTTGGATACAAGCTTACAGAAGCCTCAGGTCTGTGAGGTTGCCTAGCTCCTTTGGAATAGTTCCATTTATCTTGTTCCACATAAAATCCCTTCAAAAGAGGAAGTAAATTAACTTAGCCAAAGTGCTGACTCAATAATAGGAGTGATAAAAAAGGGTGTCTTGCCACTCCTATTGCATATGACATTCAGATTAGCTCTGTCTATATAAAACAGCCTGTTCAACGATTTTCTTCTTTCAAAACATAAACAATGTTCAATGTGATGACTCACAATATTTCCACACGTGATAGAAGGCCAAGTTCAGGTGCTAGAATTCCAGATAGATTCAAATTTAGCAAGTGCCTGAAGGAAAAGAAGTGTTACACACGTATCACATCTTGAAACTCAAACAAAACATAAGCAACTCCAGTTTTATAGTGTACATTCCTCTGGTTAGAGCAATTGGGCTCTATACGGGAGGATCATGAGGTCTTGAGTTCAAGACTCATTAAGTTCTATAAAAAAACTCCAGTTTTAAAGTAAAAGGATGCTGCGATATCTGGATCGTAGGCCTTTTTTTCCCATTCAAAGTTTTGTTAGCATCTAGAGAATGGTTTCAATGAAATAAGTTGTATTAACTAGGATATTAACTTGCCACATTATGAATTATGAAGAAATTGCATAAAATGAATTGTAAAGCTCTTATCATACAGTGCTTTTATATGGAGATACTCATCATCTGATGTGTTACAAAAGACACCTTGCCAGTGTGATGTGCAAGGGTCTCCTTTGTTCCAAGATCTGAGGTGATCCATCGGATCAATCAAACTGCTCCTAATTTTCTTTAATACAGTTACTGAATACAAAAGCAATAATCAGTTTTGTTATAATAACGTTAGAAAGTAAATATGAAAAAACATATATGTACTTTTAGCAAGATATTACTAATATTAGAAAGTTACCAGTTAGAAGCTTACCTTCTGATGGATCAGTACTTTTTGCCTGGGCAACATGCAAAGTGCATGTAGATGATAAGGGCAAAATAATCCCGTACAAGATAAGGAAACTTCCAATCATTTTGAGCAATACCAAGTTATCAATGATACCCAAGACAGAAGCTGCAAATGAATATGAAATTCAGCTTTCTTGCTAACAAAAAGATGAGAGCTGAAAGATTACATTGTCTAGAACAGACTGCACTAACAATTAAATTCAGAGATCAACACCTTAACTTAATCACAGAGATTGTTGAAAGAATACAAAGAGCAAATTGGAAAAACAAGATCCACAATGTTTGAAAGCTACTCTGGCAAGGTCCACCAATTTGGTCAGAACTAGGTATCAGAAATACTAGCATTCACCGAGCATAGGCTATCTGTATGGACTTGGACCAAATGATCTCCAAAATAACAGACCTTATACAATTTTATATTTGAACTATGGGAGACTAAAAGCCTTCTTTCTTGTCTCCAATAACCGTAGGTTGATTAACCACTAATTGTATTAGACGGAATGCTAACAAAAATGGGACATCTAAATATTCGAATATATGCAAAATATGCTTTCGGACACTACCATCAACGAAATACTAAAGGATTTTTTTTTAAAAAAAAATTCAAGCAAGTTTTTCGGTAAATAAGCCACTTTGTAAAAAATTTAGATACGATTCAATAAACAGTATTTACCATCATTTGATAATTTATACGGGTAACTGGAGGACACCATCCCATGTCAACGGTAACCAATTGGATCACGGACCAGATCATCAACCACTCATATGCAAGGTAAACGCAAACCAAAGTGAAGTTACACTTCTAAACTATTCAGCAACGGAGGAGAAAAAGAACTAGAAAAAAAAGGCCTGGTATTGGTTCTCGCAAACTCTATTTACAGGATCAAACCATTTCTGCCTCAGTCCAGGACAGATGGAATCTAAGAGAGTAAAACAGTACATAACAAAAAAGCAAATACAAGGACCATTATCACGGTTACCTCGAGAAGGAAAACCTCAACGATACTAATCTTCGAAGATGTGATTCTAAATCAAACCGATTACGGCAAACATCAAACTGAATCGACAAAGTGATTCTAGTATAATTCCTACCAAATACTACAGATTCCAAGAGAACCAAACAGTATGCCGAAATAAGTTTAGCAGGACCTCCCAAGCATACTGATCACCCTACATAAGCCTAGGCTGTATGCTACTTCGTCAATAAAATAAAAAAAGGGGGTCAAGTTCCGAATCTGGGAATCACCGACCCAAAAAAAAAAGCAATCGGAACTCCGGGAGTCCAAGCACGGACTTACCGCGAGAAGGCAATGCTCAAACCCGGACGACGCGCGCGCGGCGACCGATCTGCGGGTGCGCGGAGCGGTTCGGGATGGAGGGAGCCCCGATCGAGGCGGCGGAGAGGGCCGAGGGGGTGGGGATCGATCGGCAGAGCATGAGATGGGGTGGTGGATGAGGAGCAGCTGTCGGCGGGTGGTGCAGGAACGCGGAGGAGGCGCCTCGCGGCGAAAACAGCCGCAGCAGCGTTAGGTGACCTAGCAGGGCGACTATTTGCCCTCTGCATTGATATTTATCAGAGAGGGAAGAAAGCTACGGCGAAGCAAGCAGTCACCGAACGGCTAAAGCAGCCGAAGTCTGGCGAAGTAGCTGCTTCTTCTTTTATGCCTCAATTGCAGTTTGCCCCAGTCTTTTAAGTTTAATCTGAGTTCATCAACAAAACAAAGGCTCATTGGATTATGGTGAAGAAGAAACTGGGACTGAATGTGTTATTTTATAAATATAATAGGGTCTGCAATGAAAACAACGCTTCAAATGTGAAACCAATGACAAAACGTTTTATTCTGCTACCCAAAAGGAGGATGGGCCAACGAGGGGTGGGTCCCGCATCTGGAAGGGCCGCGTGGGATGGGGAAGTCTTGGGTCGGTGATCAAAAGTACGTCTTGTACTTACTCGCAGGCAGGCAGGCAGGTATTTAGATTTTTTTTTAAAAAAAGTAAAAAAATATTGAGCTGCTAACTCCCACCAAAACAAAATTAATGATTGAATAAAAGTGGGAGGGGAATTTTATTTCACATTTTTTTTTATTTTTTCTTCCATGAATCCTAACCACTTCCCCTTCTTTCCCACCGAGTATATACTCTGATAAATTAATCCGTCCATACCTACTGAGTTTATATAAATATCCGAAGATAATACATTAGAAAAAACAGGATTCACGAGTTGAGAACCCAATCGATGAAGCGATGTCGATCGGGTAGGGCTGATGTCATTCAAGAGGGGGACAGTCTTTATTTTGTTTACTATGTAAATGACAAGAAAGCCAACCTTCCGCTTTGGTTCCTTCCATCCACACAGGTCAACCGATGCGTGCTCCCTTATTTTTTTCATCAATACAATGAATCAAAACGTTACGTTAATCAACCTTAATTTTGGAATAAATATGAGATTTCTAAAATCTGTGGAGCTTAATCATTCGGGTTGGTTAGTCCGGTCTGAATGCGTAAATAAAGTAAACTGTAGGGGTCAAACTGAATTATCCTAAAATAAATATAATTTCTTCAACTCCCCACAGCTACTTATTTCCTCCTGACGTGGACGCGAGAATAATTACGTGACGTGGACATGCACCCTCCCCCCCCCCCCCCGCTTTTCAAATTATACGATGACGTCATCCTGCACGTCGGCATTGCCTCATCTTCCTACGTGCAAATGTAATAAAGATCAGCGTACGGTGGGGGATTAAATTCACGACTTGCTGTGATAATAAGACACAAAGCGCCAAAATTTAAGTGGATATCATGGGAGGGAGAAACGAACGGTTTGAATTATCCCACTGCCCTGTTTTCAAATTTACCTAAAAAAATGAAAGGTGGTGCAGAGTGCGACGAGGACCTGAGTTTGTCGCATTAATTAGGGTTATCGGGTGCGCAAAAACCCACGCACCGTATTTGACCCGTTTCATATCGAAGGATAAAAAGCGTGGTCCAGCTTTGACCCGTTCTTCCATTCGGTTGATTTCGTCAATCCGATTGACTTCCTACCCGCCCCACGTAGTTTGACAGAATCGGGAGGATTCGATCCGAGAGCGTCGACTTGGGCTAGGAAGCGTAGTTCGGCCCGACCCGGCCAGTTCGGGCCGCTGCCCCGATCCGACTCGAAGGATCCGGCCCGCTGCACGGGTCGCCGGTCAAATCGGAGCCGACCAAGCCTGAGCCGCCGCGGCAGCCTTCCGCAAAAGGCGTTCCCCCCTCCTCTTCCCGGCCGTCCGTTTTTTTAAAATCTTTATTCGTCTGCACGAATCGTGAGGGGGGATTGGACTCGGTCGGTGAGTCTGACTCCGGCTCTGACTCGTGCCGGGAAGGCAGCGAGTTACGTAAAAAAAAATTAAGAAAGGGAAGAAAAAGAAGAAGAGGGACAGAGAACTGAGAAAAGAAGGCTCACTGCATGATTGCCCGGCTTCGCGTTCCGTGCCAACGGATGCCGACCCCATCATTTCCCTCCCTCTTTATTCCCTTCTCTTTCCAACTTTCACTAGGGGGCCTCCCTTATCGGGTTCCGGATCTTTATTTTTTATTTCTCCGATCCAATTTGCTTTAGCTTTCTTTTTGTACTTCCCACGCGCAGCAAATTAGGATGGGTGGGTCGGGTCGAACTCGAGTTGGGTCCAAAGCGTCTCGTGCAGTCGCCGAGCCGCGCGTTGCCTCCCTTTCCGATCTCTTCTTTTCTTTTTTATGTTTTGCTTGGCTTTGCTTTGCTTTCCGAACCAACGCTCATCCCTATGCGTTGCGCGCGTTCCTCTCTCTCGAAAAGATACCCCACCTTCGCGATCGACACAAAGACACACCTCCTTCTCACCGCCATCCATGTCGACTCATGTGCCCGTCTCACGGACCCCACCCCTTTCGTGTGAAACTTGCGGGTTCTTCCCAGCTCGGTCCCCGTGCCTTCTCTAGTTTTAATACGTAGAAATTTTAAGACTGCTGTGCGAGCGCCAAATAGTAAAATCTTGAAACCGCAGGGGTCAAAATGGAAAAGAAATATGATATCGAGACGGTTCACCCGCCACGCGCCAACGCAGCGCCCGATGGCAGGGGCGTAAATAAGTTCAACGTCGAGGCGGTATTTAAACACGGAGCCATTGCAGGTTACAGCTCTTCGCGTTCGCTTTTCTTTTTTACATTTTGGTGTATAGTTATAGTTTTTCCATCGTAGAGAGAGAGAGGGAGAGAGGGGAGGGGAGGGGAGGTGGGGGGAGGTGGTAGTGATGTCGGAGGGCGCTTTCCCTTTCTCATCGGCGAAGCTGGCGACCTCACCGCGATTCTGTGCCCCGATCACCGCGAGAAGGTGATCGATTTATTGCGCTACCCTCATTTGGTTTCCGGAGTTGGGGAGTGTTCATTAGGAGTTCGAACATCGAATGATTTAATTGCTGCTCTGGTTGAACTCGTCTTCTTGGTTTTTTTCTGGGTTTGCGGAGGATTCCCTCTTCCAATGTCTCGCCACCACTCGGTTTCTTTAGGAGTTGGAATTACTTGCTCCAATTGCACTGCTCCTGAACTTCATCCTTTTGGCTTTCCGTGCTTGCAGCCGGTTCTCTCACTAAATGTCTCGGTTTTTTTTTGGGGGTGCTGTTCCTTAGTGATTCTGCAAAGAGGAAAAAGGAAGTAGAGATTTTTAGCGCATTTCGCTGCTCTATTTATGGTTGTAACGTATGAGGAAATTAAACGAAAGGAGCCAACTTTGGTTTGGTGTGCGCATTAAATGCTTTCTCCTTACGACCTTTCCTTATAAGAGTATACGATCGTTGATTCCTCTCTTGAATACTAGTTTCTCAAAAAAAGCAACTTATTTTACATATTTGTCTGAACCGAGGCATTGCTCCACCTGTTAAGTGAAAGAAAATAATTCTTATCTGCGGATTTGAAGCCTTAATTGCTTATGAAATAATATAGCGAGAATGTTAGTTTGTAACTGTTTTTTTACTTCACGATCTGTATTTTTCGTCCTGCTGCTATCGTAAATTAAATTGCAGCACCCTTTCCCTGTCTCATTGAAGAAATATATGGGATCATAAGCATACTGATTCGTGAACATTAAAATATCGTGTTTTAAATTGTATGTTACATGTTGCAGGATATTTTCAGACGTAGCAGGTGATATAACAATCTATGTTGATGGCCAATCGTTCTTATTGCATAAGGTATAAACCTTAACAACATATTTATCTTTGAATGAGAGTTTGGAGCCGTGTAGCTTTCATTTTAGAATTAAATGCTGTGGCATTCGTTTCCTGTCAATGGCTGTCTCTCATATTATACGCCAAGCTTTCATTTGGATACCTATACTTCTTCTGATCCCGCGTATCCCCATCAATCGAAGATTTTGTCAAATATGTTCTTGGAGTTCTTTCTATTGCAAGAACCATTCAATATTAATGGTTCGTTGAATAATAGATAAATAATAAATAAATATTTTTTTCTTCCTGAGAGAGCCTTCTATGAATTTGTCTCTCTGTTAAACTGGAATGTTTCGTCCTGAAACATGGGGAAAGTAATACTCCAAACAGTGTAAAAAAAGAAGAGAAAAAAGGTGTTATTCTAGAGCTTCTGATGTAAGTCATATAATCATACATCATAATGCCAAATTGTAGATTACTCAAGCTACAAAAAGTTTGGTCGTGGAAATCGTCCACATGGGAGCAAAATTTGGCTAGACGTTTGCAAATTATAATGTCAACAGGACATGGAATGTTGCTAGTCTACACTCAAAAGTTCAATTAATATTCAAATGCTTTTGCATTTACGATAGTGCATCTTAGTAGTGCGTTTTTTTTCTGGAGATAAGCCAAGGTAATGAGTATACGACTGAAATTGAATTCTTAGGCAACCACCACCGTCTAAGATTTTAATCTGCCACATGAGACTGAAACTTTGACGTATAATCTGGAACAAGTAGAAGATAGATGAATATATAACTTGCCCCATGAGCTTGAGTGAAAGATAAACTTCTCGTGCATGCAAGGTTAATTTGCCTTGCACACAGGTTCATATATATGAGAGATTGTGTGCTCGTATGTGCTCAATGTGACAGACATGATATTATCTTGGTTTCCTATGCAGGAGAACGCTGCCTCCTTCTTTTTCCCCGTTGGTTCATGTAAACATGCTTTGGTGGCTATGATTAGCAGTTGCACCAGTTAATGTTGTTACTAATGTTATTCTGATTTTTTTTGGTAGTTTCCTTTGGTTTCACGGAGTGGAAAGATTCGGAAAATGGTAGTGGATTCTAGAGATCCAGATCTCTCCTTGCTGGAGCTTCATGGTGTGCCTGGTGGAGCGGAAGCTTTTGAACTTGCTGCAAAATTCTGCTACGGGACCAACTTTGAAGTAACTACATCTAATGTCGCCCATCTCCGTTGTGTTGCCGAGTATCTGGAGATGACAGAAGACTACCAGGATGAAAATTTAATTGCCCGAACAGAGCAATATCTGAATGAGATAGTTGTACAAAGTCTTGAGAAATCGCTGGAAGTTTTATGTGCATGTGGCAGTTTACATCCCATGTCAGAGGAGGTAGGTATCCTTGATAGATGTGTAGATGCAGTTGCAATCAATGCAAGCAAAGAGCAGCTGGTTTCTGGTTTAGCCCGCTTAGAATGTGATAACGAATCTGGAAAGCTGAAGATGCATTGCCAGGACTGGTGGGTGGAAGATCTTTCATTCCTCAAGATCGATCTTTATCAGCGAGTAATTGCTGCCATGAGGAGAACAGGGGTCCGATCAGATAGCATTACCCAATCACTGATGCACTATGCTCAAACTTCTTTGAAGGGTATCGAAAGACAGCAGGACTGGGAGCCTGGCATCATTGTCGGAGACAAGCAGAGAGTGATAATAGAAGCTCTAGTCGATCTTTTGTCAACAGAGAACATAACATCAGTCCCTCTCTCCTTCCTCTTTGGGATGCTAAGGATGGCGATAGATGTGAATGCGGGCATTGGTTGTAGGCTGGAGCTAGAGAGGAGAATTGGATTCCAGTTGGAATTAGCTTCACTTGATGACCTGCTTATTCCTTCGCTTCAACCAAGTGATTCGGTTTTCGATGTTGCCACGGTCCACAGAATACTTGTGAATTTCGTAAGGAGGGTTGAGGAGGAGGACTCTGATGAATCATCGCATTGTGGATATGAATCTTTGAGTGTAAAATCACCGAGTCACAGCTCAGTTTTAAAAGTAGGCAGGCTAATGGATGGGTACCTTGCAGAAATTGCACCGGATCCACACCTGAATCTGTCAAAATTCATGGCAATGATCGAGCTCTTGCCAGATTTTGCTCGCGTGATCGATGATGGTCTCTATAGAGCTATTGATATCTACTTGAAGGTAAGCTATACAACTCCTACATGTCACACACAATGAGGTGCACATTGTGTGGGAATTTGTTTCGTCTTTTTGCATGCCACCTTGAAGAACACACGACTACTCTAGCTGAACCAATATTTCTTTCATGTGAGGTACATGCCATATAATGACTTCAAAAAAAATCAACAAATGCCATTTGCTTTTTTCCGGTGGTTTCTTCATTAGTGATAAACATAGCATGCTCTGAATATTAGTATTAGAAGTTTCCTTGGTTTGGTCCTATAATTGGTATGCTGTGGAACTGTGAAGATTGATACAATTTCTTCATATTATACTCATGTAGAATGGCACGCGCATACATACGGGATACAAGATGTTGCTTTCTGTAAATATAGAGCATTGTTTCAGTAGCTAGAGTCTGAACCTTTCTTCAATATTGCATACATGTGATTGATTTATCAGAATCCAATCCTTTTTCCCAGGCCCATCCATCATTGACAGAATCGGAATGCAAGAAGGTGTGCAAGCTCATAGACTGCCAGAAGCTCTCGCAAGAAGCTGCCAACCATGCTGCTCAGAACGATCGGCTGCCAGTCCAAATGGTCGTCAGTGTCCTCTACTTCGAGCAGCTACGTCTCAAGTCCGCCCTCTCAGGAAACTCCGGCGACGGCTGCTTCTCCCAGAGGATCATCAGCAGCAGCGGTGTGCCAAGCGCCGCCGTCTCCCCCAGAGACAACTACGCGTCCCTCAGGAGGGAGAACCGAGAGCTAAAACTGGAAATCTCCAGGATGCGAGTGAGGCTCAGCGAGCTGGAGAAGGAACAAGCATTCATGAAGCATGGAATGAGAGACAGCAGATCGCAGGAACACGGTAGAGCATTCCTCACGTCCCTCTCCAGAGGGATTGGCAGGATCGCCATGTTCAGCCCGTCGCAGAGGAAGCAGCAGAAGAGTAATAAGAAGTCGCAGGTGACGGACGCAAAGACTCGAAGACGACAAAGGCAATCCATCTCATGAGAAGTCCTGCACGATCTATCAGGATATTGCAGAGTGGGGAAAACAAAGTCACGTAGGTTAGCATAATGCGAGGGGAGGGGAGGGTTGGATGAAACAAGCAAAAAGTGATAGCCCAGAAGATGTGAAGGATTGGAGGAGGGCACATCTTCCATACTCAAAAAACACGCCCGAGGACAAGGAAATTATGTAATTATTTGCTTTCATAATCATATGCCATTCGTTTCTCATGCTTTCCTGCGATTTTGCTTCAGGGGAAAAGCTTATGCTTTACAGTAATTAGCATGGTTAATCCTAAAAATAGCATGCCTCAGAAAATTTCTCAATAATTATATATATACATAACAACTACAAACTCTAGATCAACTGTGCATAGGTATATATATATATATATATATATATATCAACTAGTAACTCGAGATCAATTGTTCAGAGGTATGTTAACAAGTCAGATTACTTAGATACGATATATGCTAAGTTATTTTTCAAGTCATACCATGCTGTATCAAACCATCGTATGACATTATGGTTGACTCATATAGCATGACCTAAGGCATGTCATGTCGGGTGGTACGATCCTATCGAATGATATGGTCCGTTAAGTATGCTTAACTGTGCATATTAAGCACAACCTAAGGCATGCCATATTAGATAGTATGGTCCATTAAGCTTGCATAGGAATTCAAGTCAAGGTCTTGGCTTCAGATTGTGAGATGATGGCAAGATATGGTTCGATCTCCGGATCAAACCGGGTTCAAATTGGGTCCGGTTTAAATCAATGCAACCTCCACATTGAGTCCGGCGATTAATTAATACGTCGCTCTCCTTGTTGCCCAAGGCACCGTTTGCTATCTCGTGCCTCTCACGTGACCGGTTTCACTAAAAAGCCCACCTCTTCCGTCTCCTCCGACGCCGACGGCATCTTTTTCTCTGCGCGGAAGCAAACCCACCTCCCCACTCCATCGCCCTCCCCCATGGCGGCGTCCGCCGTCGTCCTCGACCCGATCAAGCCCTCCGTCTCCGAGGCTCCGCTGAGCATGCCGGCCACGCTCCCCGACGGGCTCCTCTTCCCTGCCTCCGCCGACGAAGAAGACGACCTCTACGGCCGCCTCAAGTCCTACCAGCGCCAGCTCGAGTTCATCGACATCCAGGAGGAGTACGTGAAGGACGAGCTCAAGAACCTCAAGCGCGAGCTCCTCCGAGCTCAGGAGGAGGTCAAGCGGATCCAGTCCGTCCCCCTTGTCATCGGCCAGTTCATGGAGATGGTCGATCAGAACAACGGCATCGTCGGATCCACCACCGGGTCGAATTACTATGTTCGGATCTTGAGCACCATCAATAGGGAGCTTCTCAAGCCTTCGGCCTCCGTCGCTCTCCACCGTCATTCCAATGCCCTCGTCGATGTGCTGCCCCCTGAGGCAGATTCGAGCATCTCCCTCCTTAGCCAGTCGGAGAAGCCCGATGTAACCTACAACGTGAGTTTTCAAACTCTAGGGTTTCTCGTTTTCCTTAAAAAAGTCTGAATTTTTGAATTTTCTGCCTTTGTTCGTCTATCCCCAAACTAGTCTTCCTAATTGTGCCAGTGAAGAAAATGGCTGCCCTCCTCTTCCATTAGTTTGTTTGAAGCTTTATGATGACACTATTATTATATTATCTTCTCTTCTTCTTCTAAGAGTTGGTAGACTCGATACACATTTTACATTTATTTATTTCGGTTTTTATTTTCGAGATCTCATCCTCGACTACCATCCTATTTGCTTAATTGTCTGTCATATTGTTCTTTTGTGTCATCAGGATATTGGGGGTTGTGACATTCAAAAGCAGGAGATACGTGAAGCTGTTGAGTTACCTTTGACGCAGCATGAACTGTACAAACAAATTGGTATAGACCCACCAAGAGGTGTGCTTCTCTATGGTCCACCTGGTACTGGTAAAACGATGCTTGCCAAGGCTGTAGCGCACCATACAACTGCAGCTTTCATAAGAGTTGTTGGATCTGAATTTGTTCAGAAGTATTTGGGCGAGGTACTCTTATAGAAGTATCTAAGATATTCTAGCATGCATTTCATAGTGTGCCCCTTTTCCGTGTTCAAATAATCATACTTGTGAAGATATCCATGTAAAAACACTCATCTGATCATAGGATATAATATGTTAGAAATCCATTTTTATCGTATCATGTGTTTCTTGAATGGTTCACGAAATGCATTCATTTACTCCTCTTCTTCATTTTAAGGTGAAATTGTCTAAGATTTAACTTATGATGAAAGCTTTCTGTAGAAGTTTTTTTTTCTTCACTTGGGATGTCTATTTGTTCGAAAAATATTTGTAAAACCTATTTGACATGGTGATGATCATGCTGTTGTTTTATAAAAATTTCTGTATATATGGAGTCAAGGCTTACGTTATTCCATGATTCAGGGTCCAAGAATGGTGCGGGATGTGTTTAGACTTGCAAAAGAAAATGCGCCAGCAATTATATTTATTGATGAGGTTGATGCTATTGCTACTGCACGGTTTGATGCACAAACTGGAGCTGATAGGGAAGTTCAACGCATTCTCATGGAGCTACTGAATCAGGTAAAACAAAAATGAAATTATGAGTGTTTGATATAACAAAAGTCCTTTCTATGCCTTATATATCTTTTGAATATCCAGTTATTGCACAAAGATAATCCAACACTCAATAATATTAAGGAAATGCCAATGAGTACATCTTCCGAGTTTTAGAACATTATTTTTAAGCTGAATAGTTGTGATAAGGGCAATAAATTGCAGATAATGTGAGGCCGCTATGGTGTGCGTGTAGTGTACTCCTTGATGTGTCAATATTCCTTGATGAAATCCTCTGGCCAACAATATCTGAGGCATAGTATTTTCTTCAAAAAAAAATTTAAAAGAAAATCCTGGACTAGCACAATATGATTAATTTGTTCAAGTCTATTCTGAATGCTGAAACCATTAAGTGCATCTTGTGAATATTTGAATTTCTTCTTGTGGGAACCAAGTTTGTCTTTGAACAAGTCTTGTGGCTTTTAGAAAGCAAAGGAACTCAATCATAGAATTACATTCCTTTTGCAAGGTTTCACATGATTCCTGTAATACCTTCTATTTGCTTTATTTTTCCTTTACAAGAGCATCACACTAGGGCGTCTAGCAATTGAATAAAATTGATAAATTTTATTGACATCAATCTTGTGAAGTAAGAATGTGGCAACTCTGCCTTCAGCCTGCCGCTACATGTTATCATGTACCTTTCAATATCAAAGATCAACCTAGTGCGTCTAGGGTCACTGGGATTTTTGATTGATTAAGGAGCCTGAACTTGCTACCCGTCACCTGTCTATCTTGAATGTATACTAGTGCTCTCATTTAGGCCTAAAATTCAGAGGAAAAAGAACAAGTCCAGCAATAGTGTTCTGTTACTTGAAAACGTTTCAGACAGCATGTTTTTGCTCCAAATGTTCATCCTTATATTTAATTATACGTGTCTGTGGTCTAATGTAGTGATTGTTACCTTTTGCCTTTGCAGATGGATGGGTTTGATCAAACGGTGAATGTAAAGGTTATAATGGCAACCAACCGAGCTGACACTTTAGACCCTGCTCTTCTGCGTCCGGGTAGACTGGATCGGAAGATTGAATTTCCTTTGCCTGACAGACGACAAAAGAGGCTTGTATTCCAAGTAAGATATCCTGACAATCGCTTTCAATTTCAATTGTTTTATGGCTGCTGGATGGTGAATACCATTTTCTGCTTCTCATGTGAATGCTTTCTACATCAAGAAACTAATTGGGAAGATGGTTCACTGATGAGGATATATGCAGTAACATGATCGTGGGTTGAGTCAGCATGCTGAATGACTGCCTAATCGTCTTATTGCTTATCTCTTTAGACCGTGTGTACTTAATTGTAATTGGAAAACCACCCTCTAAATTTCCCCCTACAAAAATAGGGTCTTATATCTGTTCAATTTCACGAGACAGTGCGATTCATCTCTCTTTCATTGATGTTCTCCAAACTAAATAATTTTCATATGTTTTCTCCCTTTTGCCTTCTCAGGTCTGCACTGCAAAAATGAATCTCGGCGACGAAGTTGACTTGGAAGATTATGTTTCCCGGCCAGACAAAATCAGCGCAGCTGAGGTCAATAAATTTTGTTTTGCATTTCACAATACATACACGTTGTCAATTGGTTGTATGCCATCCAATAGGGCAGCTACTAATAAGCAGTAGTCTTATTTTGGCCGCAGATTGCTGCCATTTGCCAGGAAGCAGGAATGCACGCCGTCAGAAAGAATCGATACGTCATCCTTCCCAAGGACTTCGAGAAAGGCTACCGGGCCAACGTAAAGAAGCCAGACACAGACTTTGACTTCTACAAATGAGGGACATAGCAGGGTGGCTGTCTCTCTGATGTCTGAATTATAGATTAGGTGGTGAAGTTATTGATTGTGTCATGGGTTCAAAAGTTACCGTTCTTGGACCTTAAGATCGCTTGTACCCTTGCTGTAACTTTATATGAACTTTGTCGGCATGCGTTCCTCAGAAAACAAGAACTATACATTTTGCAGCTCTGTTACAAAATCTTATAAATTTTTTTATCGTTCGTCCAATCGTTCATTTTGGTTTCTATAGGACGTTGGCCCACCGCATGCCAAACAAAAGCTGGCTAAAGGACGAAGTATTCAGGTCAAGTATCTGCACTGAATCAAAATAAGCAAGACAAAGTTTAGGGTTCTCTTGATAAGTTCAATGACTGTTCGGAATTTAGTAAGAGAAAGTTCTAACATGACAATTTTTTTCTCAAGGAAACGGTAGGTTGGTGCTTAAGGCACCTCGACGAAGTTGCTGCAATGGCGGCGTGGGGATGCCTGACATTTGATCTAAGCAAAATTGCATGTTCTTATTCGACAGAGGCCCCTCTCCCTCTCTCTGCACTGTCTTCCTCCGGGCAGCTTCCACTTCCGCGGAGGCGGACCTCCAAAGATTCGGATCACAAGTCACCAGAGTCTTTCTTTCACCTCCGTGAGTCCCGGCGCCCTTCTCGCCAGGTCTCGTCCGCTGCAATCCGCCTCGTTACATGCTATGTGAGAAGCTCGACGGCTGGGTCCAAGCATGTTCAAAATCTCCCCTCTCCTTTTTGCTCATCAATCCGCCTTTCGGTGCTGCGAATTCCTCAGGATGCTGCAGATGTTAGGAGCAATCTAAACTCTCGAAAGCATCACTATGTCCTTCCTTTTCTTAAATGTTCTACCTTCTTGTTCCTTGTGCTGGTGAATCCTTAGGTAATGCCGACGTCAACGAGACAAGGCTCCCCACTCTGTGTAAGGTAAGACTTGCAAACGAGAACTACGGTGTTGTTTTTTTAATACGGATCAGTGTTCTAAATTGGGGGTGTACTTCTGCCCATGTCTGTCATTCTGGAATACTTTATGTTAGTCGTGTCCTTTAGTGGGTGGGTGGCCAATGTTATTCCCGGCCATTGTCTTTCTCAGCTACTTCCCCAAAGCTGCAGTCTCCTGCCTTGGTTGGCATTTGTCTTAAGGGGTGAACAAAGAGAAAAGGTCAAGATGAACCTACTCCCATATCCTTTATTCTTTCTCCCATCTCATGATGACCTTAACAGTTAAGAGTGCAGAGATGTTTCTTTTGGCAGACAATTCCTGTTATGGTGCCTCCCCACTTCAACTGTACAACAGAATTGAATGTGTTGCTTGCAAAGTAGAGTCGGTTGGCTTCTTCTGAGAGCTTTTGCTTCCTTTCCTTTCCTTTAAGCCACTCTCTTCAGCACTCCCCACCGTTGGGACAATGATTGGCGTGGTTCACTTTCGTCCTCTTCAGGAGTAATGCTGCTGATGCTTTGCATGTGTAAGCCCCATGTCATTAATGCTTTGAAGTATTAGCACCCTTTGGAAATTTATGCAAGCTGCACTTTGCATGAATGGGAAAATGGGAGAAAGAGGTGAACTACTTGAAGTGGTGGTCCCTTCCTTTTCATTATACTAAGAAAAAGTGGTCGATGCCATCGATGAAAACATTGAATGCGTTTCAGAATGTTGAACTTTTATCCATTGAACTCTGAGGTTTCCGGTTTGAATCTCAGCATAAATTTTCTCCCTTCGTGTCCTTTGACTTGTTATCATGCTAATCTTCTCTACACCATTTAATGGAGGGCCTGCTGCTGTTCCTCACTTGTGTTGATTTTCTACCACCCGTTTCAACCGAATTTTTCACATAATTAGTGAATGAAGAATGCATTTCTGAGTACCTTCTTTCGCTTGTATGTTATTAAACAGTCACTTTGCTGTTTCTTCTTTCTCTTGTGCCTCAGGAGAGTAGAGGTGCTTGAAGTAGGCTCCTGATAGTTGGTCATGTTGCTTTACTAATGTGCCTGAATGTGCCAATGGATCAAGCCGTGTGTTTCATATCATTTCCCTTGATTCTGCTCGTGCTGTTCATTCCACCATCTGCAACTGCTGGTTTGGGAGCTGATGAAGAAGCACTCCTGGCCTTTGCTGCTGAAGTCCCTCATGGCCGGAAACTTAATTGGAGTCGTCCGACTCCAATATGCTCATCCTGGTTTGGAGTCACATGCACGCCTAATAAAACCCGTGTGCGAAATCTCCGGCTGCCAGGGATCGGGCTTTTCGGTACAATTCCTGCTGATACACTTGGGAAGCTTGATGCTCTTGAGGTTTTAAGTCTCCGTTTCAACGGCCTAACTTCGAGTCTTCCTCCTGATATACTATCCATTCCTTCCTTGCATTCTTTGCACCTTCAGTTTAATAATTTGTCTGGAAGCATACCATATTCACTTTCTTCCAACCTGGCCTTTCTTGACCTTTCTTACAATTCAATCAAAGGAGAAATTCCACTGACAATCCAAAATCTTACTCATCTGACCTCATTGTTTCTCCAGAATAACTCCCTTTCTGGACCCATACCTGACCTTCAGCTTCCAAAGCTTACACATCTGAATCTGAGTTATAACAACCTTAGTGGTGCCATTCCCCTATCACTTCAGAAGTTTCCAATTGATTCATTCTTGGGTAATCCTCTCCTCTGTGGGACTCCTTTAAACCAGTGCAGTGGGATTCCTCCCCCTTCAAGATCCAAAGACAAGCATTTGGAGAGTTTAAGCACTGTGGCTATTATTATAATTGCAGCCGGCGGATCAGCACTTCTTATTCTCATTGTCCTAATCTTGGTATGCCTTCTCAAGAGGAAACGCAGCGGAGGTAACAGAGAATCTAAAGGAAATGGCTCTCCCAGCGGAAGAAGCGAAAAACACGATGAGTATAGCAGTGGTGTTCAAGTGGCAGAGAAGAACAAGTTGGTTTTCTTCGAGGGATGTTCATATAGTTTCGATCTTGAGGATCTTTTAAGAGCTTCTGCCGAAGTTCTTGGGAAGGGCAGTCATGGCACTACATACAAAGCTGTGCTGGAGGATGGTATAACTGTTACAGTGAAGAGGCTGAAGGAAGTTACCATAGGAAAGCGAGAGTTTGAAGAACGCATGGAAATGATAGGCAGGTTCTCACCTCATCCAAATGTAGTACCGCTTCGAGCTTATTACTACTCCAAAGATGAGAAGCTTCTCATATATGATTATATTCCTTTTGGCAATTTGTCTTCCCTTTTGCATGGTAAGTGCTTCAAGCTCCATCTGGAAATCCCTGCTGGTATGGATTATTTTAGCAAAGGCATTGCTTTCATGAGTAAGTATAATGTTACTATAGGGTTAGTACTAAAGTTTAGCGGACAATTACATTGGAAAAAATAAATCATTCGTTTTAACTAGTTAACGAGAGTTAATGATGCGGACAATTAATTGGACTAACTATTTAGTGCAGTAAGCCAATTGCAGATCCAACTAAGATTCAAATCCTCAAGTAAAAAAGCAGATGAAAGTGCTAGAGCTTCGATTGATATTTTCATATGGCCGCAATTTTTAATGCCTCCAATGTACACTCATTCTCTTTCACCTCAAAGACTTTTAGTAGTGCCTTTTTTCATGCATGATATACATGAGCAAAGCATATTTTTCAGAAGAAACATTCTTAGTGCATGTGAAGTTTGTTCAGGCAGGATCTCTATAAGTTGTTTTTTGTATATTACCTTTATCTTTCTTGGGATGCTAGGTGGTAGGAGTGATGACAACCCTCCATTAGACTGGGAGTCCAGGGTAAAGATTTCTCTCAGTGCAGCCTGCGGCATCGCTCATGTTCACACAGAAGGTGGTGGAAGGTTCATCCATGGAAACATCAAATCCTCCAACATACTCCTGACTCAAGAACTCGATGCTCGTGTCTCTGACTACGGCCTTGCACCACTCTTAAACTCCACGGCAACCCCTTCGAGGATTGCGATCGGCTACCGTTCACCAGAACTCATTGAGACCAAAAAGCACACCCACATGTCTGATGTATACAGCTTCGGCGTTTTACTCCTTGAGCTGCTCACCGGAAAAGCTCCTCTTCAGTCTCTGGGGTGGGATGATTCTGTGGATCTCCCTAGATGGGTGCAGTCCGTGGTTCGCGAGGAGTGGACCGCCGAAGTTTTTGATGAACACCTGAGGAGACATCAGAACATCGAGAAAGACATGGTTCAGCTGCTTCAGATTGCAATGGCATGTGTTGCAAAAGAACCCGACCAACGGCCAAAGATGGAGGAGGTGATTGGAATGATTCAGGACATTCAAAACAGACACAGGGAAGAGACCATCCAAAGAGAAATCTGACAATGAGACTGGATACTATCATTGACTTCATTCTTGGACTCACTCAGTCGTGCCAAAACTAGTTGCTTTTTCTGCATGGTGAAGTTTGGCTCCGAACGAGCAGCTGAACATCACCATGTTTGTCTAGTCTAGATAATGACTGACTTCAGTTGTTACATTCATTCTTGTGGGATATGCTTGCGTTTCAGCAATCCATTCATTCATTAATATTCATAATGACATTGCAATGGAAGTTTTGTACCACTTTGCTGCTCATAGAAAGAGGTTGCCGAGCCGCAGCCTCTCATCTCAGATAATTTGGTCAAGAATAACTTTCAGATCCTGTAAAATTCAGGCCTGCTGTCCTAAGGCCGAAGCCCGGGCAAGTTTTAAGGCATATCATTTCAGGCAGAAACTGCTGCTTTGGATTCATGGAAACTTGCATATGAAAAATCTAATTGTTGGGACGAACAGTTCATGTCTGGTTGCAGGAAGAGGTACCTCTTTTCTTAAAAGGTGTGTTGCGATGCATCCAGAAGAAACCTGCTACTTCCTGTGTGGTTTTCAGTCACGAGGGACCAGAATCTGCTTTCTGTTTCAGGAAGGCCACTTGGGCTGTCGAGCTACTGTTGCTATAACCAAAAAGAATGGGAAGCATGTGAGATTAACCTCTTGAAGCACATGTAAAAGGGGAAAAGAAGCATTGATGCTCTAGCATTCCCTGAACTTTACAGTCATTTAATCCAAGCAAAAAAGAAAAAAATCATGAATTCTGTATATGAATGGCATTGGAATTAGCTGATCAAAATTAAGTCACAACGGTATGTAGCGATTCAAAACCATCATCACCATTCATATAGATAATCTTTTCTTCTTAAAATACAGAGGCAGTAGGGCAATCATATCATATGCACACATATATCCTAGGCTAAAAGAATAATGAAGAACGAGTACAGGTAAGTATAATTCCAATATTCGAACAAGATAAGATTATACTCCTCGACTCCAAGAGCTGACACACTTCGCCACGTACCAACTGAGTTGTACAGATTTTTCAACCCAACATGGGCAAAAAAAATCTTCGAGCAGATCCACCGGACCAAGTTGCGTGAGAAAAAGGCAGATCAAATCAAAAGGGAAAGAAAAAGTTAAGGACCAACACTTGCAATTTTAGTCAGCACTACAGAAACAAATGTCCATAGCACCTCCCTCCCTTCCCTCCCCCCTCCCTCATCGGCTCATCATTCATTGTCATCAGCATCCTCAACTTGTCATCTCTCGTTTGGCGCACGCCTCATCTCATATCAATCATTAGAATTCTCATCCAGATTCTTCATTATTTGCGAGCTTTTCTCGAGCGAGAAAAATAAAAAAATTGCTCCCCATACCCCCCCCCCCCCCTCTCAATTTTACCTCAACTAAAAGTTATGTGAGCTAAAAATATCTCGGGATCGGATTCCCGTTTCCTCCAACGTTGGAGCAACCGGTGTCCATGTCTTTCTCTAAGGATGATATCAGCTTCCACCGAGCTCGAAACCGATGACAAATACATGCATCAAAAGCTTAAATTTGTCGGATAAATCGAGCACCCAATTCAAACATTCGTCCAAGGATATTGTAGAAAGATAATGCGGCACAAGAATGCACCTGAACCCGTATTCATACGAGAAGAGGAGAAGTAATCGGCGCTGAAGGGAAGGAGGTCAGGCGCCAATCTCGTACCGTCGCACCGAGTGCCTCTCACCTGCCTTTCCAAGTCAAAATCGAATCTTTAGAACGGTAGGTCTTCCGCCGTGGATGACGGGATTCGCGTTCGCCCCCCATTCCGATGTCTCCACAAGAGCGAAATAACCCACGTGCTACAATTTTTTTTTCCTTCCGTCTTCCTTCATATTCCTCATCGATCTCTCTTCCGCCGCCGTCCGATGCCCATCGGACGGCCAAAACCAAAAATGTGAGTCCCACCGTCCGTCCCGCCCCCGTGGGAGGGCGGTGGGTTATTGTGGTGAGGCCACGTGGAGCGTGGAGGGGCGGCGAGGTGAGTTGGAAATGGCAATTTGGGAAAAGCAGAAGAGGAGGGCAGCCGGGCGAGGGGTGAAATGGTAAAATGGAAGCGAGGAGGAGGATGGAGGCGGAGGGCGACAGCGGTGGGTAAAAAGCTTAAAATGATTCGTCTTCTTCGCCACCCCCCTTCTCCCTTCTCTCTTCGCCATTTTCCCGCTCCAAAACCCTCGCTAAAACCCCTGCCTACCTCTTTTGGCTTTTGATCCCAAATTTCCACCTCCTCCACCAGCTTACTTCCGTGTGCTTTCTCTGTGCGTGTGGGAGTGTGTGCTGGAGAAGACGGAGCAGGGAAGGCGCAAAGAGGAGGAGTACCTTTCTGGCAGAATCCCCGATCTCGGGAGGCGAGGCATGATTCGCTGCGGCCGCCGCCGGTAGGGAGAGGAGGAGGGGGCGCGCCATGGATCCGGAGGTGAAGTTTTCCGAGCACGTCGTGGGCGCGACGAAGAAGGCGGTACCGGGGAAGAGGGCCACCGTCGGGGTTGCGGAATTCCGGAAGAAGGTCGTCCGGATCTTCTTCGATGACGTCGACGCTACCGATTCGTCGTCCGGCGACGACGAGTGCGGCGCCCGGCGGCGGGTGAGGCGGCACGTATGCGAGATCGGGATCGAGGCTGGCGCCGCTCTGCCGGCGCGGCGGAGGGCGGAGCCGAAGAGGGCGGCGCCGGCGAAGGTGGATGAGGGAGGTGCGAGCGAGAGGAGGAGGTTCCGCGGGGTGCGGCGGCGGCCGTGGGGCCGGTGGGCGGCGGAGATCCGCGACCCGCATCAGCGCAGGAGGGTGTGGCTCGGGACATTCGACACGGCCGAGGAGGCGGCGACGGTCTACGACATGGCCGCCCTGCGGCTGAAAGGCTCGAAGGCGGTGACCAACTTCCCGGCCGACAGATCAGCAGTGGCCTCGGCCGAAGAGATCAAGGACGGCGGCGGCGGCGGAGGCGCAGGTGGCGGGTCGCAGTTGTCCCCGACGTCGGTTCTCGCGTACGGCGAGGAGGAGGCGCCGTTCGAGGCGATCATCCAAGAGGGAGGAGGAGGAGGAAGCTGCGACGACGCCTTCGGGTTCCTCGACGACTCGTCGCCGCTGCTCCTCACGGAGTTCTACTGGCCGAGGCCGAGGCCGCAGCCTTGGGGGGTGGAAGAAGAGTTCGGCGACTTCGACGCCGAGGATTTCTACTAGCAGCCGGGGGAGAAGGGGGGCACTGTTACCGGTGCCCGGTGCCCGATATTTATTTCTGAAATGGCGATAATAACCCTGGGAGAGGGGGCAACAGTGTCTTTTTTGCAGTAGTAAATTAATGGCGATAGTTTTGTCATGGGAGGAGGAGCAGTTAGTTAGAGTTGTAATGTTGTTGGCGAGGCGGCAGAGGAACTTTCCTTGGAACCTAAGCTTTGACGTGCCAGGAAAGAAAAGCTTGTGAGGTTTTTGTTTTCCGAACTAGTTTTTTTTTTCTTCTCTTCCCTTTAATGAAAATTTTGAGTCGAGCATGCCATGTAAGACAATAATGGATTCTGCTGGATTGAAATAATAGGAAAAAAAAAGAAGAGAATCGGCGTTTGAATAGATACGTGTGGAATTTTTTTTTCTTTTGTTGGTTTGTGTTTATAGTGAGGCGAGTGAGTGGGGACGGGAAGTTGAGGAAGGCAGAGGGGGGATGAGGGAGGTGACGAGCGGAGAGAGAGAGAGAGGAGGAGGGACCCGGCTATGGATTCTACTCCTACTACTTGGTTTATTTGGAGGGTTGCTGCTGCTGCTGCTGCTGCCGCCGCTCGCATGAAGAAAAATGCGTTGCACACCGGGCGCGCTGCTTGCTGACATGCGCCTGCGCCGTGGACCCGGGCGGGCTTAAGGCACCGCGTGGATCCCCCATTCCCCTCCCGCCAGCTCGATGGTGTCAGGATGTGGTTTATTTTGGATTTGGGGAGTGAAAAAAAAAGCAACCTACTTTTATCAGCAATAACTCGTAAATATTTACATAACCGCTACTGTGATGATAGATTGATAACTCTTCCAAGAATGCTAAGCCCCTATGACATGCATGCGGAAGGTGTTTTTTTTCTTTCTCTTTCTCTTTTCATCTGTGCTCCTACTGTCAAAATCTATTCGTGACAATAGAACAGTAAAAAATGATTCTTGTCCCCGTCCCCCTGTCCCCATCTGATCGTTATCGGTCGGTAAAAAGTAAATTTTTACAGTTACAAACAACCGGACGGCATATGGATAGATAGATAGATTTTAAGGTAGAAAGACGCACCGGTTGATGGGTTGACTTTGCCCATGCCGAGAGCTGCACATATGGACTGGGTGGACAGTCTGGTTCACACGATTTCCTGCTCCCCCAAGAACGCTTCCAATTGCAGCAAAGTCTGCGGACCTACACACGCAGATAAAGAATAATAGTAATTATTATTTCTCAGAAGAACCATTTCAATTGTTCACACTATTCTTTTTCTATATTTATCTACTGCAACTCATCAGACACCACCTTTACCCATACGGCGCAGCGGATGCAGCTTGGTCTGCAGTTTGATACGGAGCACACATCGCAACCACACAGATTAAATGGTCAGCGCGAGCATCCAAGCAAAACACTGAATTGAATTCAGGAAGTAAGCAGATGTGGATTCTTCTGTAACAGCGACTCCATGACGGGGTTGCTGATGCTTGTGCGGTGACTGCCGGCAGAGGAACGCAGGTCAGCTACGCCTCTTTTACCAAAAAACCGCTGAATGCTGTGGTCATAAATCGATCTTCCAAGTACACCTGTCGGCGACCGGATCGATGTCGGGGGGATGCCCACTTCTAATCTTTCAAATCAATGCCATCAAGGCCTGCCCTCCGGATGCTCAAATGCGATGGTTAGCAGCGGGCATCCGCGTCCGTCATATTAAATAACACCAACAAGAAAGAGTTAGTGGTCTGTAACCTGGAGGCATCACTGCGAGGCAGGAGCAGCAAGATCTTTGCAATGAATGCGATCAAGTGGAAATGGAGGTAGAAAGTAAATTGCAGATGCTACATGTGAGCGAATTGAAACGGGAGGAACCCGAGTGCACAGCGCACGCTTTGTTGGGGCAAAGCCACACTGTCCTCGAGCAAGTCATGTGGGTAGGTCCAAACACATGGACATGGTGTGGAACTTTTGCCCTTGGTGAGAGAACTTTGGAGACCTTTGTGCAGAACATTCATGGGCCTTGGAACTTTGCCAGAGGAAATGATCAACCGGCAGCAGCAGCACCCACTGCACGAAAAAAGTTTCAATGAGTAACAAAAGTTATGAGAATCTCATGTAACATCGAAGATTTATGTGCATGTTTTGAATGAATTTTCAAATTAGGACCACTAATTAGGTGCATGAATCTTGCTTATAGGTTTCCCATCAAATAGAACCTCCATGACTTTTCTCTGTTCCACCACTGCTTACTTTTCCAGAGCTATGTGTTCAAAATAACATAGCTTCGACCAATGCAAGGCTCATGTTCAAGACATGCAGTTAGGAAAAGTTTATGACGTTTCCTCAATGATGTGAAAGTTACGAAGAAGTTTTGAGCACAATGGATGATGTGGATCAGTCTATCACTAAACTGATTAATCTCAGTTCCGTAGAAGCTTAAAAGTTCAGGAAGCACATGAATTGTCTAAATCCAGGGATCAGAATGCCCAAAGCTGATAGAGCTGTCCCTCTAAAGCCTTGAAGATCATGATACTCACTAATTATCTTTTCTGATGGAATGCTTTTTAGTTATTTGCCCCTAGTAGAGATAATTATCGAACTATGCATATAAGACACATAACAGATGAAATTTGATTACAGAAAAAAAAAGGAATACGAAGCTTGAATAAGTTGCAGGAATAAAGTTTGACATTTGAAATTAGACTGTGATTATTTATAAAGCTAAGTTCGATGCACAAGAATACAGAGTATCAGGTTAACCTGAAGCAATCTTAGCCCCCAGAACTCTTGTGGTATCAAGAAAGATGTCAGAAGAGGCAAGGGCCATCCTTTTCTATCAGCCCACGGCTTCGGCTCTTTGTTTGTTAGTGTATCAATTATCTCAAATGAAAGTTTTCCACACTCAGAAACAATTCAGCAAATTACGATGAACACTATTACAGTAGAGGTGTGACTATCAGCAGAAGATTCTAGTCCTCAGAGGGCAATGATGAACTGAGAAAAGGGCAATCTTTGTGTGATAGATTCCTGTTGATGCTGGGTCCAGGATGGTAAATATCTGCAGTCTTATCCGTGCATAGAGATTAGGTAGTTTCAACTTTCAACAACTCAAACCTTGGTCTCAGTTTCCTGGTGGAGCTGCAAAATGTGATGAAAAAAGGCACAGTCAACATAAGGTTAAAAATACAAAAGAAAGAGAGAAGCATCTTAGATAAAAAAAAAAGAGTTTACCAAGAGCTACAATATGTAAGGATACGAAGAAATGGTTTAACTAACTTTTAATATTGCAAAAGTATGAGTTCAGCAAAGATGCTTCATCCAAAGACAGAGATCATGAATTCCAATTCCCTCTTGGTCTAATGCAACAGAAAAAACTCCTCTTCTAACATGATTTGTTGAAAATCAGCAAGTTAAAAGCTATTTTTAATATGAGCCCATGAGCAAGGAGACTCTTCTTCTTGCCTCTTCAACAACAGCTCTAGCAACAATACTCATAGAATATGCAAGACCAAACCTTCAAGATTAATGCAGTTATCCAAAGAAAGCTAAAATGCCCAACTTAAGTAGAAGGAAATGCCCGTACTCAATATTTTCTGGTTCCAAATAGATCATTTGCTATTTCATAAAGGTGGAATCCATTTTTATATAAATTGTTCCTCCTTGAAATATAGGATGCACGATGATAGCAACAGAACAGGCAAGGGATGAGTCCGAGAGGAAGGATGTAGAGTAAAGAAAGAAAACAAGAAATGTTTAATTCTAGCACAAGCATATAAAGATATTGCTTCACTAATTAACCTACAAGATCAGAAGCAACAAATACCTAGTCACAACTGCTTTTTCTATGGACCAATAAGATAAGTCACTTTCACCAAAATAATTTTCAATGAACATCCAGAAAAGATACAAGCTCAAAAGTTTCACCTGCCACAGCATAATCCTGCAGTTCAGATAAGCTTCCTTTGACTAATGTTATGAGAGTGTTGAAAAATGTGATTATTAAAGTACAACATATCGCATCAATATTAGATCCTTCATATTGCACGATCTAAATTTTCAAAGGTACTCTTAATTGGCATCATTAGCATTCTAAGTATCCACAGTCAATCACGGTTAACCACGTTTCAACAGGGAACTAAAATATCTCCAGAAGTGCATACGCCAATCCTTTTTATAGTGAACCTACATGTCTTTTCTTCAAATCTGTCCAAGCTTGCACTATTTTTGCCATCCAAGAAATAAATATTTGGTGATTACGTTTCCACCAGTTTCCTTATGCTGAATTTGGTGATCTTTTTCCCGCATTGACAATCTTCTACAACACAGTAGGAATACTATTTTTAAAAAATCCATAAATGAATGAATATTGCGAAATATGTGAGATTATTTTGAGAAATTGTTCATTAATAACTCAATATTGTGAAATAAGTGAATAAATCAGAAATGTGTGCAAATACAAATGACTCTCTCTTATAGTATGCAGTGTATCATCGTGATATTGCGGAAAAAGTAGTTATATCCTCGTCTTCATATTCATACTGAGTGGCCTAAGCTACCACATACCAGTGAAGCAGGAGCTCATACATCTCAATGGAACAGTAAAATAATTTGCAAGATACATAAAGCCTAAACCTGAAAAGGATGACGATACCTTGAGCCCCAAGAACCGCACGAAGCTCATGCTAAAATTAACCAAATCTAAAACCCTAGATCAGCACAAAAATACAAAAAGGATAATTGGGATCAAACCACAAGCAACCTCCATTATTGGACGTCCTGGGAAAAATGACGGTGGCGGCAACCGCAGAAGAAGATCTGCTAATCTCCGAAACCGGATTCCGGAGAGAAGTCGGCGAGGGGTTGAGACTGAGGGAGGGGCGAAGACGGGGAAAAGAGGGAAGGGAAAGAAATCGATCACCATTTCGCGGCAGCATCGCGCCCTTATCATCCCTATTTATATTATATGGGGTCATAAAACGTAGGTGTGGTGGACTGATGCGGATCCCGGAGTGGGCATTATAAAACCAAAGAAGTTATAAAGAGAAAGCCCATGTTGATATTGGATCCTGAATCCGGATGTTTGTTTAGAAAAAGAGAGAACCCGATCCATGGACTGCAGAAACGGAAAAGCCATCATACATAAGCCATGAATCATCGGGTCGGATCCACTTATGATCCGAGAACTGCTACGTTCTTCACACCGTACACGGATAAACTTATAATTCTACGTGGCGGGAGCCCAGCCTTGTGAAATCCTTATACAACCGCAAACCTCCTCCCTCTCTTCTCCCCGCCAGTCCGCCATGGCGTCTCTGCTCCCGCCCTCCGCACACGCCCTGCGGAAGAAGCCCCCACCTCCATGTCCATGGCCTCCCTCCTCCTCCTCCAAGCTTCCCTCCCTCCCTATACACAGCCTCCGCCCTCCTCGACCTCTCTCCGTCCGGTGCAATGCCCTGACCCAGGATCTTCTCCCGGAGGACTTCGTCGTCAACAGCCTCCACTTGGACGTCTCCAGCCCGATCTTCCCCTTCCTGCAGTACGGCTTCTCCCAGATCCGGGGAGTGGCTGCGGGATTGCCGGAGATCGAGCGGTGGGAGGTCCTAGTCCTGCTGGCGCTCGTCTGGGCCTACCTGACCGCGCGGCCCGGGGTCCTCATCGGCGCGGTCGATGCGTATGTCCTCGCCCCGCTGCAGCTGGGCGTCGACAGCTTGCTGGGGAGGAGGAACCTCAAGATGCAGGATTTCGTGGTGGGGGACAAGTTGGGGGAAGGGTCATTCGGGGTTGTGTATTTTGGGGCCATTGTGCCCAAGAATGGCGGGGCGGACGATGGGTTGGAGCAAAGGGGACGCCGAGCAAAGATGGATCGACAGTATAAGGAGAGGGTCATTCTGAAGAAGGCAAGTCCCTCAAAAACCAACTTTTTAGACAATTTAGATGTTCGATTAGGGCTTGATCAAATTATTCCTCCATTGTGATCCGGAGACTGTTTCAGTTGGTGAGGCAATAAGCATGAGAGTTCTATTCATTCCCTGTAATTTTGCAGCCCCTTGTGCATAGTGTTTGGTGTGATTGGCTCTTCTAATTCTGGGTTTTGCCATTAGGTTAAGGTCGGGATTAAAGGAGCTGAAGAATGTGGCGATTTCGAGGAGTGGTTCAACTATCGAGTAGCACGAGCTGCACCGGAGTCGTGTGCTGAGTTCCTGGGGAGCTTCATTGCTGATAAAACATCTTCACAGTTCACCAAAGGGGGCAAATGGCTTGTGTGGAAATTTGAGGTATGTTCTTAAAACTTGCACCGGCAATGCTAGAGTTTCTGCTGAGACGAGTGGTTTTGTTCATTCAAATGCAAGAGAAACTTAGAACTGTGATCTTTCAGCATAGACTTAGTTGCAAGAATGGGTATAATAAATTCTCCAATATATGCTACATAAATGCTTGTATTAGTAAATTTATCATCAATTTCTCGCAGCACAATGCCATTCAATTAATCATCATTGAGTAGCCATGCTTTAATCAACTCAAACTCCGAAAGGTAATTCAAATCTACTTTATGATTTTATATAAAAGCTGGCCAATTATTATCCACCATCTTGGTTGCAATTTGCCTCAAGATATTAGAAGGGACTAGCTTTGAACTGCTTTAAGTTGGATTTATGTGAAATATGGGAAGAAAAGATTGGCAACTGCATATCCACCTGAACCTGCTTAGAAAAATAAGCAAACATATATTTTGGGTTATACTTAGACTAAAGATGCCAAAAGGTAATCTTCTTTACAGTTATTAGCAATGGTAGACACCAATAATTTACTTTCACTTTGACGTTTGAATTATAACCAGCACTCTTCCTCTTCAAATCATTTTTTTCCTTGGTACCTAGCACTTCAAGATTCGTTAGGAGAAAAATTTCATCTTTATACTAAATTTTTCTTGTGATTTTATGCTTAATCATCTTAACTATTATACACTATTCATTTCAAGGAGCGTGTCCTACATATTTTAACCAAGCTTTCTAAATCCCCAAAAGAAAATTTAAGCTTTAGTATGATACTGTCTTCCTAGTTCCTGCTGAAGGATCCTCACTTACCATTTTACTAACTGCAGCTAACACCTTGTATCAGGGAGATCGGAACTTGGCTGAGTACATAAAGGCGAAAAGTTTTCCCTTCAATCTAGAGTCCATCATGTTCGGCCGTGTACTTCAAGGAGTGGAATCAGTCAAAAGAAGTGCACTCATTATTAAACAAATTATGAGGCAGATTATAACTTCTCTGAAGAGGATTCATAATACAGGAATTGTTCATCGAGACATAAAACCATCTAACTTGGTGGTCACCAAGAAAGGACAGATAAAGCTCATAGACTTCGGAGCAGCCACAGACCTTCGCATTGGCAAGAACTATGTACCCGACCGTGCATTGCTGGATCCCAATTATTGTCCTCCGGAGTTGTATGTTCTTCCAGAAGAGACACCTGAGCCACCAGCTGAGCCCATTGCAGCTATTCTCTCTCCAATCCTGTGGCAGGTCCGTTCTCCATTCTCTTCAAGTTTGCACTAATATATTCTTCTGTTTCATAGAATTCGAAGGAAAATGTATCCAACTTGTTCTTGATTGATGACTCATCAACGGTTGCTTAATACTACTCAACTGACATCTTTTTTCTTGTTGTTTGTAGCTTAATAATCCCGATCTATTCGACATGTACTCAGCTGGAGTAACACTGATGCAAATGGCGGTTCCGAGCTTGAGGACTTCTGCAGGCTTGAAGAACTTCAACTCTGAGCTGAAATCAGCAGGTTACGATCTGAACAGATGGAGGGAAACCACTCGTTCGAGACCGGACTTGCAGTTACTAGATCTTGATGCTGGCAGAGGCTGGGATTTAGCAACAAAGTTGATATCAGAAAGGCGAAGAGCAAGGTTATCTGCAGCCGCTGCTCTCAGGCACCCGTATTTCTTATTAGGTGGCGATCAAGCAGCAGCTGTTATTTCAAAATTAAGCTTATCAAAATAGGTGGTAATTACTCATCACACAGGATTTGTATAGATGAAATCCCCTTTTCCCCTCAATAGTTTGTATGATCGAACTCTCAGCTGAAGCTGCACTGCCAACCTTCACTAACATCCGATATTGAGTTTGTCACTTCCTGTTAAATTCCACTGTCAGTGATGGACAAAATAATGACAGCTGAGAAGTAAAGAAAAATTGTGCCTTTTAATTTCTAAGATCATGAAAATGAGGAGGCAAAAAATAGATTCCTGATCTAGTTTGCTTCTGTTGTCCTCATTTGCTGTTGATCTAAACCATGCATAATAGAGGCTCGGCATACAAAAATAAGAACTTTTATTCATTAACATTCAGTTAAATTCACTGCTACGTTATTGATCATTGCAGCTGAATGCATCCCATACAGAGGAAGAAGAAGTAGATACATTTTGAAAGCAAAAGGACTGAATGATTCAACTGCAGACTTGCAAAATCCAACTAAAGACCTGACAGATGGATGGCTTCTTCTCAAAAGTGGGTGCTTCAATCTTTGAACAAGCTTCATAGTCTTGGGAATCAGAAATCGGTGTTCTCAGTCTGACGGAGTGATTCACCAGCATCTGCGCTGTGGAAGGAGACCTGCCGAGGACGAGGGCATATCCATCATCCATGTGGTCGGTGCCCTCCGGGAACAGCTGCCAAACAACGCAACCTCCCCCAACATCCCTCCCCTGGCCGGAGCTCATCAGGGTGCCGTAGACCGTCTCCATGAAGGTTTCCCTGAACCTCGAGTTGAACCTCTTATCCTTCACCGACACCCCGAACTCGCCGAACACGACCGGCATCCCCAGCAGCTTCCCGGCATCGTCTATGTGCTGCTGCATCCAGGAGCTCACGAAGTGCAGGTGCCTGTTGGATTCTGTATCTCGTAACCTTCAGGAGCAGCGCAAGATTTCAGAAAAAGATCGACGGTGTTTTGCCAAAATTTCGAAGCAAATACAAAGCATTTTGAATCAAGATTCCTTTTTGACTTGATTTTGCTGGCTCACCAAGTGTCGGAGTAAATATGAACAGAGGCCATGTCAACGCCCGGAATCTGGTGGTTCCTGATGAAGTCCGTTCCGGACTTCCCTGCAAAGCTACCGGGATTCATCTTCATCCTATCCGGCGTCGACCGGCCGTAGAAACCCTCGACGCCTATCTCCAGCAAATGCATCGGATCAATGGACTTCACATGCTGCACCATTTCCTCAAACCATGCCTGGATTCACCAGCATCATAAACACGCGCTGATTAAAACCAGCGCACCCGTAAACTCGTGAAAACGCCGAAGACATCAATCACCTGCAAGGTATCGCCGGACGGATCGGAGCAGCATCGCGGCTCGTTCATCAACTCCCAGGCGAGGATCGTCTGGTCGTCCTTGTACGCCACGTTCGTGAACGAGTTGACCCTGGTGAGCACGGCCTAACGAAGCAGAGCACAAGATGATGAGAGCTGGAAAGCACTTCAACCAAGCTCCAGCGGCGGAAGCGCAGTCACAGCGGTTTACCTTGACGAAGGCCTTGTAGTAGCTCTTGAGCGTTGGGTTGGAGAAGAAGTCGTCCTCCGATGACAATTTCAAGCCCTTCTCCTTCCCCCACCGGACGTACTGCGCCTTCCCCCCGTAATCCTTCCAGTTGTTGCACAGCGATAGAATCAGCCGCAGCCCGTGCCTTCCCGCCTCGCTGACGACGAAGTCCAACCCCTGCGCGGCACGTCCATTTTGGCTGAGGCCTTGCGTCGAACACCTGGCGGGCGGGCGTGGAGAGGGGACGTACCTTGAAGACCTCCTCGTCGTAGACGAAGGGGGCGAGCTGGAGGGCGCGCCAGCCGCCGTCGTTGAAGGCCCAGGTGCGGCAGACGTTGAGCCCGGCGGCGGCGGCCTCGCGGAAGACGTCGGTGACCTTGGGGCGCGTGGCCGGGTCGGTGGCGAAGACCATCAGCCAGTAGGTGTTGAAGCCGTGGACGGAGAAGGGGCGGTCGCCGTCAGCGAAGAGCTGGGTGCCGCGACGCACCACGTAGCTCCGTTGCTGCTCCGCCATGGCGAGCTCGGTGGAGGCATTGTCGGCGGCCCTGTGAGAACTCATCAGGAGATTTAAGGAGGGTTAGATCAAATGATGTCGAACTGTACCCGATCCGTGCGATCGAAGAAGGGTGATTGGATTTGGAGCGGACGAGGAGGAGGATGAAGATTGTCGAGAGGAAGAATGGATTCATCTGCTCGACATTGCGCTGGAGATTCCCAGATGAATCGATCGCGCCGCCTTCGAAAGCCGCAGATTGGGGGATTAAGATTTTGATGATGATTATTTTGTTCGATAAAAAAAAAAATAATAAATAGCGCATGATATGTTATTATAAAAATAAAAATGGTGGATATAATTTTTAAATACCTTCGTGATCGGAAGTGATAAGTTAAATAACTTTTGATTTGGATCGGGTTTTAAGTTATCCATAGAAATATTCCACGTTCTGCACACTACGGCCATTAATTATATATATATATAGGGTAAAATGGCATGAGCCCAAATTGAACCGAGAGAGCCCATGTCCTGTGACCCAAACCAACTTTGATTTTTATTTCCAAGGGACTTGGGAAATAATAATGGGCTGCACAAGTATAAAATCATAATTATTTTTTTTATAAATAAAATAAATATTTCATTGCATACATTATTACTATTATTATTATTATATAAATATCTGAACATCTATGTAATATAATATAAAGAGTATATCGAACTATTACATCATAGCAGTGCCACTATTTGAACTATTACATCACAGCAGTGGCACGGTTAGTTAATTATAAGATAATAAATTTTTTTATTTTATTTATGTCTAATATGGTAAATATTACTAACTTAATGCGTTGAAGAATGATTGTTTCATCCATATTGCTTGAATAGTCTTCAATTTATCTCTTCTTAAGTGTTATTCATATTTCATATAAGCTCTACTTATCCTTTTCATGTTATCTTTTAGTTATTTTAATAGTTGTATCTCTACCTATACTTATTTCAATAACTCACACTATATAATTTTACTATGTATTCTTTTAATAAATATTCAAAGGCTTCTATTATAGTCAAACACAGACGATATTTCTCTTCAATCTGAATGTTCCGCTTTAGTAGTTACTTTTTATCATCAATTTCTAACATAAAAAGTCATAGATTAAAATTTTCAAGTTGTTGTAAATAATAATATTTTATGATTATTATTAGACGTCTTTCATTCATAACAAAAATAATTAGATTTTCTTTTGTTAGATTTAGGACATTTGACGGTTGATATTATATGTGGAGTCTCTTTCTAAGTTAATTAAAAAAGGATAAAATTATAGATTTTAGGGTGCAAGTTTTTCTCACAATTTTTTTTAAAAAATTGTTGAATATTTTAATACATCCTGTCATTTTCCATGACTCGGTAAATTCTAAGGTAAGGTATGAACTCAATCTTTAGGAAACACGTAATATACTAATAATATCCATAGGATGCATTAGGAATGTATATAAATAAAAAAGGCGTTTGAAACAAAAAAACAATTTAGTGGTTGATGATGCATAAAGAGGTTGGTAGAACTTAATCTATCGCTAAAAAATAAAAATATCCCAAAACAAATAAAAAATCTCAATTATTAATTTGGTCGATGACATGGTAATTCATACGGCTGTGACGTCATTATGGACGTCATATGAGAGGGTGGGTGGTGTCATTAAAATTCTCGTGACCTCCATTGATTTCTTCTTCTTCTTCTTCTTCTTCTTCTTCTTCTTCTTCTTCTTCTTCTTTACTCTATAAGATTAGGTTTCTTTTTCTTCTTGTGGGTGTTGTTGTTTATTCACGTCAAAGCAAATAAGTGTGTCCAACAAGGAACTAATTAATTTACTCAAACATGAATGTGAACAAGCAGAGAGCAGGTAAATTTCTATCTGACTCAACCAATCTTAAAACTTCTTATGGCTGATCAAACTCATATCAAATATTTTAGGCGAGCTCTCAGTCAACGGTCAGAGAAAGAGTTGAAGGTGTGTTTTGAAAGGAAAAAAAAGGAGGGGGGGTTTACTTTGTTCACAGAAGGTAAACATTTTAACTTTTTCCTTGATGGATGTCTCTCCCAACTACTTCCAGCTATATGTATTAATGGTGAGACCAGATCTGACATGAGGGAGGAAAAGTTAGATGGTGAAGAAGAGTGAAAACATGTGAAGGCCACTTGAGTCCAAGCAATTTAACTCAAGGAGCAAAACAAAATTGCTTGGCGTTCACTGCTTTGAATTAACTGCAATGAGTTCTCTGACAGCTAAAATGACTTGGCTGTAACCAGAAAAAGTGTGCCAATTAATTAAAGGATACCTCGCAAAGTACATGGCCGAGGTACATTACATGGTTTGGATTTAAGCACGGTGTTTGACTCCTTGAATCTGTTATCAATGCTGAGTTATTAATTCTTGAGCTCAGATTCCAATGCTATGTTTGGAGTACATGCAGAGAAAGAGAGATATATATTGCTTTCAAGATCATGTCAACCCATATTAGCTGTACCTGGTTGTATCAGCAGACTTTTCAATGGAACCTGCTGTTTCCGTATCAGCATCCTTTTCACTGGTCTTTGTGGCCTCGTCTGCTGCCTGCATGCCATAAAACAAAAATTAACTCATCATGGATGAAACAAGGAAGATAAACTTCGGTTTAGTTGTCAACGCTTGTTGGAGGGGGTAGTAATGACCACAGCGGCGAGGACTTGAAGGGAAGCGACTTCAAAACTTTAAAAGCACACCCTACCCACCCTTGCAAGTCTTCCTTCTCTTCTTCTTCTTCTTCTTCCTTCTTCTTCCTTCTTCTTCTCCTTCGTTTTCTCTCTGCAGAAAGTCAAATCCCACCGTTGGCCAGCGTTCATCACACGACCTTAATATTATAGAGCTGGTGAAATCTTATTGTCCTCTTGGAGATTGTAAGAGCAAAGCATTTGTTTGTGTTGTCCTGCACAGACTAAGAAGGAGGGTGGAAAAGAAGAGGAAGAAGCTCCATCCTACAGAGGTTTTTTTCTTAATGTTCTGGTTTTCTTCTGATACTTTTGCCTAAAATTCTTCATGCTCTTTTGTGGTAGTTAGCAGTTCTACGATTTGTCTTCTTTTTCTCTGAATTGCCCTAAGAAATTAAGACTCTCTTCATCTTTTGGATATCCCATCTAGTTTGAACGAGAAGGAAGATGAACTGGAGATCATTCCCTACCTTTTGATGCATATATCGATAGCCCAACAAAGGAATAGCACAATATTAAACATGTTAATTTTCTTGATAACCTAAGATTCTAGATGATGAGTTAGTCTATTGTAATTTTCTTTTCTTTCAATGAAACACCATCAGCTTTACAAGTATATCTATGTCCGATTGATTTCAAAGAAAAATACATGTTTTTTCTTTCTTTCTATATTTTGATAGTGATCATTCAGACAACAAACCTTTTTCTTCTTTCTACATCTAAGTTTTCATAGAAGATATGTGGAGTTCCATTTTTTATTAAAGTCATTCATCATAGACGTTTGCCATGCAGATCAATCGAGAGAGGACAAGTTGTGGAACCTGTTCATCTTGAAGAATTCACCATCTTCGTCATAAAGTTGTTTATGTCAAGTTCTTGGAATTATCAGACGGTGAGGTGTTGCTGAACAGCCATGGCCAGGCTTGTCAGGTGCCCAAAGTGCCATAAGCTTCTCGTGGAGTATCCTAATGTTCCCGTGTACCAGTGCGGTGGATGCGGGATCGCCCTGCGCGGTATGCTTGCCTTCCTTGTTGAGCTCAAGCCTTCTTCTTCCTAATCGATGGATCTCTGTAAATTCTCGACATGCTTGCGGCGCTGAAGAGAATTTTTGCTTTGCAGCAAAGAATCAGGTTGCCGCAGCTGAAGAAAACGTATCCGAAGAACCACCACCCCAAACCAATCATCCTGAGAGCCAATCTGACCACTGCTTCTCTGATTCTGGATCGATGTCCTCAGCCAGGGAGTCGACACCAAAAGTGGAGAACGAGGGGGAGGAAAACGCACTCCCCAGCCACATCGTTTCACCAAGCTTGAACACTGGAGATGATCACCCGACGCCCAGCAAGAAAGACGGGCACGCTGCTCCGGCCACTGACATGAATTCAGAAACGGACTACCGGCAAGTCGAGGATGATGTCTTTGGTTCCAATGAGCAGGTTGAGCACCCTGTGAATCCCAATCCCGGCCACAGCATTGCCTCAGAGGAAGACATGGCCGATAGAACCCAGTACGAAGGACTTCATGATGCGCTCAAATCTCCAGCTACCATCATAAGCTCCCATGCTTATGATGGCAGCATCTCTTCTTCAGATGAAGCACGAAGTGTGCGTGCTCCTGGTCGAAAGATCGCCAGCTCTCGAAGAACTTTTCGGGGCTCCAGGTCTGTGGCATCCAGTTCATCGAATGAGAGGAGCGGAGAACGGATGATGACAAGATTCAGTGATGAACTAGGAAGAGGGACGTCTTTTGATTCTGAAGAATTCCAATCTGCAGAGAACTGGGTGGGGCTGCAGAAGCAAGCAGAAGCTGGTGATCTGCATGATAAGGTGGAGCTCCTGAGGAAGATTGACGAGGTAAGAGACCACCTTGCCAAGATTTATGTTGCAAGAGAAGAGATGGAGGTTCGTACCTCGAGAGGCATCCATGACTTGCAGCAACTCGATCGGAGGTCTCGCGGAAGCTCGTATGATCATCCGGCACAAGAATCATACATGCGGGCAAAGAATGCTTCCCAGCACAAGTATCAGCATCTTCCGGAGCACGGGCAGTGCGCTTGCTTGAACTGCGCGGAAGAACGGCAACCGCGCATGGCACCCAATCTCCATGGCCATGGATCGTACAGGACTCAGGGCGCACCCGACTTGAGCTCCCTTTCTTCGAGCTCGGGGAGTTCGCGCAGGTCGCAGCTCAAGGACAAGCCGAAGCGTCATTGCCGGCCCATCTCCGGAGCTGCTCCATTCGTCATCTGCCACAACTGCAGCAAGCTGCTACAATTGCCGGCAGATTTCCTCGTGACGAGGAGGAAGATCTACAGGCTACAGTGCGGCGGCTGCAGCGAAGTCCTCAGTTTGCCAGTTCCTGCAAAAGGTCGAAATCTTTCGGATTTGGGATCTCCACGGCAGGATCATCAACAAGGCATCCGTCCCGATGAGGAAGAGCTGGCACGAAATCTAGCAAGCAGCTCATTCGAAGGGAGGGATGTGAAGGCCCTGCGGCTTCATTGGCTCATGGGCTACGATTCTGCCAGCGATCTGCTCTACGAACAAAACGGAAACGGCGAGACCAGCAATGGAACCGAGAGATTGGAATCGACTGCCAGGCAATCCTACGGTGCCAGCGCCAGCGAGGTCAGGTCTCGACCCAGAATTCCTCGTCCAGGAATGATGAATTAGAAGAATTCATGGGGATCAAAGGATCAAATTTGGAGAGCACGAGGAGGCAAGTTTTTTGGAATCTGAGTGCAATTTGGAATAAGCAGCTGCTTGTGCTTTGTACAGAGTTGTGAAATCGTGTTTCTGATTTCTTGATAAGAGTTAATTATCGTCGTCTACTTTCTTGCTTTAATTTCTTTTGGGGTTGAAGTTGATCATGAACGATGTAATTATTTTATTTTTGGAATTCATCATTGGAACATTTGAAGATTGTTTCAACTGTTTTCACATCCAAGACCTAAATTATATCAAATAGATCAGGAAATCATTGAGCGTAGAAGATCCCTTTCATGTTATATATGATCACCAAGCACAATTGTGGAGATAAAAAATAATACAGAGTGGAACTCATTGTTTGGTTCATAACTGTCGGAGTAAAAGATATTTGAAGCATCTGCGTTACAAATTGCTTCTGGGAAACATCCATTCCACATATGTTGTTGTAACATGACATCCTGTTTAATATGTGTTATCTGAAGGCAATTGATGCTTTTTATTTACAAGGATGGGATACCCAGTGAATTTTTCAGGGGAGGCTTCTCAAAATCTTGATACACTTTTTTAGAACCCAGAGGATGAGTACTCTCGCATGCTTCTCATCCTCCTGTTTGAGACAATGGTGATCCTCTGATCTTGGAGCATGTTCATGTTGGGTGCAAGCAGTCGAGTGTATCGGTCAAAATACAGGAGTTGCTTCATCAGAAGAGCGAACTCACGAGGAAATCGCAGCCCGTAAGATTCGCTTACCCTCACCTGCAAGCAATAACAACAGTGCATACAGTACCAATAAATAATTCAAGGCAAGGAGGTGGTGCGTTGCAAAGATCTACTTAATCCAAGGAATTAGGTTGTTCTTTTGCGATGCGTTGCAAATGGCGGCTCTTGGAACCAAGAACAGACTTACCACGTCAAGGAACAGAGCGTTCATCTGCCGATCGTCGACGACCACGTTGGCAGAGACCGCAGTAGCATTCGGCCCTCTTGCTGTTGCAACAACAATTTCAGTATCCAGGTCCTGAAGGAAATCAAGTATAACCACATTAAGAACTCAGGGGGGATATCAATGGAAAGATATATGCAACTTCTTAATTTATGCACTGTGTATATTCATAAAAGGAATCAAAAAGTTTTTGCATCAGATTGTTTGACAAATGAGCAGACGGGCTATATTAATATGCTCGTTGTTTCTTTCTATTTATGAGCAGTTGCTGATTCCCATGCTTTAGGCATTTCATTCATCAAGAACTTTAAACAATGATGATGAAGATAACCTACTATTAAGTGAAGGGCGAAAAGAATCAAAAGAACTTTACTCAAAGAATCAAAAGGACGTAACGAAAAAGAAATTTAGAGGAAAAAGCTTCATGATCTAACATGGAAGAGTAATACCTGAATTGACGCAAAAATCTTCTCCAAGTCTCTCGCAAAGGCTTTAACATCCACATCTTTCCCAGTGGCACCCATTTCAATTAATGAAGAAGCCATAGACTCATAATCTTCATTGGCGAATGATGCCAAAAAGACCTCCATGGCTGCCCATGTCTTTGGAGATATTCGTCCAACAATTCCTGAATAACGGTACCATAAGATCTATAATCCTACTCAAATATACTTATTAATACCAAAACCACAGACCTTAATTAGAAGGAATCAGCATGAATGATTTGACATTGATGAAAATTCAACAACTAAGCAAAGAATTGGATTCCATAAACCAATATGCACTTAGGATACTGATACCACAATGCACTTAGTTGATTTAATAATTAAAAGATAATACATGAAGAAAAAGCATACCAAAATCAAGAAAACCAATACGGCCATCACGAAGCAACCACAAGTTTCCGGCATGAACGTCAGCATGGAAGCTGTCACATGCAATCAAGCTTCCAAACCTGCATGGGAATCATCAAAAAATAAGGTAACAAAATAATGCCTTTCTCAATTCCAAGCAAAAAAGCTACAGATATGGATAGAAGTTATTATATTGTTACCAGACATTCAGTGCAGTTACTATGGTCATCTCAGGATCTGGAACCAGAGATCTTATGGTATCAAGGTCAGTAAGAGGAACTCCATTGAGTCTCTCCATTGTCAATATACGGCGTGTGCTACAATGATGATAAACCATGGGAGCCTTGGCCTGTCTCTCAAGTCCCATGTTTTCTAAATATTTCCTGAAAGACTCAATATTTGCAGCTTCTTTCCGGAAGTCAACTTCTTCAAGCATTGATTCTCTTATATCTTTCACAACACCTACCTAGCATAAAGGTGCATTACATTAATGCAGAAAGATGTCCTACAACCTTGCTAAAAGAAAGAAAAACAAGGCTCAACTTGAATACAGGATTCTTTAAACTTAGGGAGAATATAACAATCTAAATTTCTCAATCCTTCGGCTGAAACCAAAGTCAGATGATTTATCATGGAGTACAAATTATGATGTATTAACAAGAAATGTTTTCAAGTATGAATCAGTTATATTACCCTTATGCCAAAGTTGCAACCTGCAGAAATTTACTTAAGCTGCATGAGTTATATGCACGTATGTCATTGAAAAAACAAAAATTAGTTACAAACCAGTGATGTCCGGCGGAGTTCAGGATTCAAGAACTCCAAAACACGAGCAACAACATAAACGAAATTTAGATCTGCAACTAGTACATCTTCAATCCCAGGCTTTAAGACCTTTATCACAACTTCCTGCTGTGAATTTCTAAGTCGGGCACTATGTACCTAACAAATAATAATAAGAGTTAGGTAATCCTACCTTGTGCATAACATACATCCATACTAAAAATTTCACAAACCTGAGCTATAGAGGCTGAAGCAATTGGAACTGGGTTGATATACTCATAGACACTATCTAGTGGCCTCTGCAGTTCCTCACGTAATGTAGCTTCAATTTCACTGAAAGGCACTGCTGGAGCCCGGTCAAAGCAGTTCTGAAATTCCTCAACATATTCTGCAGGAAACAGTGTTGGTGCAGATGCAATTAACTGCACCAATAAATAATCAAATTGCGATCCAAGAATTGAAATCTCAAGAAATATTATGGCAAAAATTTTGAGCATTTAGACCTCACTGAACTGAGCACAAGAGATGTACAAGGTCATTAGAAATTACAGTTCAGTTCTGGGCGAGCCAGGCTTACAGAATACCAACATGCACACTTCCTAGACCATTTAGATCTATAATGTTTTTTATAAGATGATCGTGAACCTATTTGCCATCACTAAAAAGTAACAGCTGAAATATATGATGGTTCCAGCCATATCTACCAGGAAAAAGAATAATAATTTTGAAACTCAAAGAAGTTAGGGTTACGAATAGACCAGATTTTGCCCCTATATACCTGTCCCAACTTGATATATGTTGCTCCCATTCGTTCAAATAGCTTCCGCAGGTAAAGAGGTGAAAGTAATCCAAGCTGCATTTCACGTGGCATGCCTGAAGATGTATTTGCTACCTGCCAAAATTTCCGAAGTGTTTTAGTTCCAAGTACGTACACACTCTGAATCTTTCAAAGCCATTGGATGCAATTACTTGTGTCAAATCACAAACAAGTAATCCCTCGATGCAATATAATATCCAATCACCAAAGACAACCCTAGAAAGTTACTCGGCTTTATGAGCATAAAACCAGCTCACTTCTGTTTATCAGATCTTAACATTTAAGAAAATCCCACAAAGTACTAGGTCATAGTGTATAGATTTCTATACATAATACATACAAGTAATATAGACATATATTCACACAAACCCCTTCTTTCTTCACATTATATACAAATTGGGGAGCCAACTACCGTTAAAGATCATTGGATAGTAACCATGCTAAGCCTAACTAGTATAGATCTTGTCCACGCCTATATCATTAAGAGGACATTTCAGATTCCAAGTTTTAAAAAATATATCCTTAAAGATGAAACTCACAATTTATTCGAACAAGCACAGTAACAGTAGTACCTTGGACACCTCAGTAAGCCACTCCCCTCCCACCCCAATAACAGCCTGAATGCCTTGAGCTAGCCTCAGTGCACCTCTCGGCCCTGTATTAATTGATGTTTGAATGATGTCTTCAACCAGCTTGGGCAAGTTCTCCACACCATCTGGAGAAAAACAAGAATATCTTCTAAAAGAAAGCCAAATTACAAAGAAAACAGCATGAGTTTATTCTGCTATTGTCAGTTGATGATTTGTGGAAAAATTTAGCTCTTAGTGTAGCAGCATGGACAGGAAGAAAAATAAAAGAATTGAGTATCTGCATATGGCGCTACATAGTCCTATCCGGCTGTCAGAAGCATAGAGTAGCTTAAAATTTTGTATTTTCTTCCGTTTATTAGTAGCTTTCAGTTGAATAGAGACTGATTGAGCTAGGATGTGAAGGATTGAGGGCAAGTGGCCGCCCTACAGAATTTTACTGACTATATCATTTTCTGACAAGAAAAACCTTCAAGATACAGTGAGAACCGAAAAACGAACTGGCTAATGTCGAAAACAGTGATGTAATCTCACTCGTGCCTCAAAATGTCTTCCAGCAGAAATGGCCACACAGTTCACCTCAATTGCTACAGGACTAAACCTCACAGTGGCCATTGAAAGACGTAGCAGTGAGTGACGTCAACATACATAAAAAATGAGATTTTGAAGAAACGAAGTCAGACACCTTGCAACCGGGTGGAGAAATCCCTAGTCTGCGCATACCGAGCAAACACCAATCTTCTGCCCGAACGTCCATCAGGCTTCCTCAACCGCAACGAGCAAGCCGCCACAGGTCGCTGCAGGTCAAGATTATTTCAGAAACACCCATAAATTCAACAAAATTTCCGATCACTACAGGGATCGCAGAAGAAAACCAAGTAAAACCGAGCAGGAGACCACGAAACAAACCCGCAGTGGGCAAGAAATTGGGCGAAGAAGAAAGGAAGAAAAAAAGAAAGAAGAGAAAACACAAACGGAGAAGAAATGAAGAACACAGGAGGGAGACCTGAGACTGGTTGAGGAGGAGCAGAGGAAAACGGGCGTTGCTCGCGCTTCTGAGAGACGGAATCGCCATTGCAGCAGCCCGGGCGAAGCTCCTCTTCTTCTGCGGCTCAGCTGTTACCGGAGGTTGATTTTTTTCCTTCTTATTTTGTTTTAACTCCGCGGACCGGGGGGCAGATTTTGCCAAGTGTCGGTCTGCCAGCCTTTCACTTAATTTACTCTTTTGGTTTTTGTTCCTTTTATTTTACCACTTTATAAAAAAAGTTTACACATCATATACAAACGCAAAAAAAAAAAAAAAAATCAATAGGGCACACATAGACATAGAAAGCCTATCTTTTATTTTTTTTTCAATAATGATAATAAATTTATAAAGAACTTTAAAAAAAAAAGCTTGATTATAAGCTCACTTTTTAAATACCCTAAACTATTGATTAAAATGAATAATACATCATGGTAGAAAAGTGATAATGAGTTTAACTGATTGTCCTTATAATCCTTGAAGGGTTTATCTGAATTTATCATAATAGATAACACATACTTTTTATAAATAAAAAAAATGAATTCTAATTACAAAGACTATAAAAAGTATTATAAACTCTCTTAACTTTGTTATGCGGATGTCTTGAAGTTACATTCGTAGATAGAGAGGGAAAGAAACTTCGATGCAAATAACTGGGAAGAGCAGTAATACACTACGGACCATATGGCCCAATCCAGTGCACTCTCCATATTTCTAAACCCTAATTCAACTGGTAGTAAATTACTATAACCTTGAGAGTTCGCTGAAGGAAATTGTAAAGAAAGTGATAACGCTATTTTTTTTATAGAGAGATTGAAAGTGACGAGACTTGTTGTTGAGCAAAGGAAGGAAGGAAGCTTCTCATGGGGATTCCAAAATCACATCAGATGGACTGTCGTTCCTCAGCCTAAACCACCATTTCTAGCAGTAGTTTTAAAAGGGCTGCACAACAAGAACATTAATATATACATCAAGATGGGTATTTAAGCTTTAAAATAACTGGATAGAATCTTAACTAATTCATTCCTGTAGCCATCATTCAACATGAAATTAATTTTCAGTGTGAATTAAGATTGCATGCGAGGGGAACCACAAGTCAAGAAAGCTATCTCCGAAGTGGAAATGGTTTCATCATTAGATTATTAATTCCTTGGGAACAAAGTAAGGGAGGGCACTGACATTAGCAAAATGGTAAACCTTCCATTATTCCTGAACACCGAGATAGGAAGAGTTAGATGGTGGTCTCAGTCCGGAACAAACCAAAACTTTTCTTCCCTTTCCAAATCAAGTTGGGTTCCACTTGGACTACAATTCCAAGTACGTGTCAGGAAAGACAGATCTCATTCACACTTGAAAGCTAAAAGCTGGAAGATTTTTTCTCTGCACCACAGGAACGTTAGTTTGCCCAATTCCTGCTCACAAGATAAAGGCTACTAGAAGCTGATACGCTTCTAGGAATGCCTTGTTCAATTATTCTACATCATGAAAAGTAAATTTTGATGATTTTGATAGGGAAATCCCAAGATAAAGCTCCACGGTTGATTCTTATGCAATCGATGCTGTAGAAGGTTCCAATAAAGTTGTGTGGATCATGTGGTTACAGCTATACACCATAAGCATAATTAAGGAAACATTTTTTAATTATCACACAGATAAATACCCATTCGTTGATCTGGAAACTACAAGTTTTTTTTCTAATTATCACACAGGCAAATACAACCCCAATATGTGATCCATATCTTACTTTACTGCTAATTAACGTGAGATGAAGGGATAAGCACTTTCAGACAGGTATAGCTGTCCATACTCTTTCTCACATGTATTGCTTTGCCCTTGGTCACGAATGAAGCCTTTATGTGGACGAGGACTCTTAGAAAACTTCCATTCTTCTAGAAAAGCAAGGCTACATGTGTGCTGAGGCGCCTAAATCTTAGTTTTTCCTGTATAGGGAACAGAGCCTGACATTATTTTATCGTAAAGAAAATGATGCATAACATCTCAGGGAATCACTCAGTTCACATCTTGCAGAGGTGAAAGAAACATGCATAGATTGGTGTGCTCCAATGATAATTGAATCACAGTCAAAAGATGTTATTTATTTTTAAAACTTAGTAACTGTCTCACAGCTTATAAAATTCTATTACCCTGACTAGGAAGAGATACACTCTGTGCACATCAAATATATTATTTGTGAAATGAAACATTTGTTATTCTAGATAATTAAAGTTTATTAGACTTTTAATCCTCCGTAACCATACATGAAATAACTAAACTCTGGCTGCTAATCCTTATCTGTCAATTGTTAAAGATATTTCTGAACGAGGTACTTTTGGAATTGATAGCACACCATTTGAGCAACTTAGTTCAGTAGTCTTTGAGCTAAGAAACATGTGTATGTATGCACGGTGGCAGCTACAAGTTTAGCACTGACATCTCGGTGCTTTGATAACGAGTGCTTCCGACACTTCTTTTGCCTTATTCTATGTTGTTTGCTTCTTATTCAGAGAAGGCAAGCACACGGAGAATAGATTTTTAAAAACCCAAAATAAGTTTCAATCTACTCAGCAAGGGTATGATATATTTTTTTTCAACGATAAAAGTGGCTGGAGAAAAGATGACTTGGAAACGCGTGAGACCGGATGCTTAAATCCATCTACAAAAGGAGCCTTTGAGGTGGATCGTAAATTTTCCCTTTTGATATTTAAACTAGTAGTAAATAAGGAGTGCAGAAGGCAAAAGTATTTTGATGTGAGGTTGGTGTGGAGAGTGAGGTGATGCTGAGCAATGCTAGGAACTACTATTTATTCACGGGTGTCATAAGTATAATTTCTGAATCTAGAAAAACAGGTCAGCTCAACGAGACCATCAACTAGATTTGAAGAAATTTAATTGATTTTTAATGCATAGTGTTTATACAGAATTAGAAATCGATTTAGAGTCTCATTTAGAGTCAGTACATGCGAGGAGTAAACATGGGTTGTCAGATTGGCTTTTGATCCAGATGATATGACGTCAACAACGCTATGTCATCGGGTGACATCCCCCACCCTTTCGTCCCATCGCATGGTTCTATTTCCACGTTCCTTCCTTCCTTGCCTTATCCCAACCTCATCTTTCCTACCACTTTCTCACTAGTGTTAAAAAAGACCTCCTCCCTTCTATTTATCCACCTCCTCTACCAACCAACGCAACGTCGATTGAATCGATCACAAAAGGAAGGAGAAAAAAAGAACAGATGGGCTCCCTCGAGCAAGGAAGCTTTCAAGTGAAGCTGATGACTGCAGTAGAAGAGTTGATTAAAGGACAGAAGTCGGTGAATCGCCTACGAGAGCTAGTGAAGGAGGTGGTCTTGCCGGAGAATTATGTCGAAGTACGCTCTCTCCTGGACCGTGAGATCATGGGGTCCTTCTCTAGGGTGCTCTCTCTTCTGGACCGGTTGAAGGTAGCTGAAGCACCACCTGGTGCAAATTCTCTCTGCTCCGATGAACAGAGAAGTGAGATTTCCAGCTTGAAGAGGAAGATCCAACCTCCTCGAAGATCTGGCTACAGAAGACGGTAATCATACTCTCCCTCCCTCCCTATCTCTCTCGGTATGGGTTCTTTTGATCATTACGCGAAGGGAAAGATTCGGCATGGCTGCTATTGGATTCAAGAGAATCTTATGACGCAGATCAAGTTTGGCTTTTCCTTGCGACGGTAATGACGGATACCTAACGCACAGTTGTAGAGCTGTCACCAGGAAGAAAAAAAAGCTCATGTTTTTTTTTTCCCTGAGACCTTTAGGGCTTTATCATTCATCTAACGCTTTCATGCTTGATTGATCTGCAGAGCACACCCGTATACATGCAGGACAGTCGTGAAGAAGGAAATAGAGGATGGTTATACATGGAGAAAGTATGGGCAGAAGATCATTTACGGTTCTACAAATCAAAGGTTCTAAATCTTCTCTCTTTTTTTCCCTTGTTCATATCATTTGATGTCTTGGAGGTATGAGTTAACTGGTTGAGACTATGTTGTGGCATAGTCAAATCACTGTGGAAATTTCTAAAAATTATGCCAATCACACACCTGTTACCCACCTTTTCTTATCCTTAGAAAGCTAGAAGTTTTGTTGACCTCTTGGTGACAAATCTTAGGCTTCTCCTAGTGCATCTTCTGTGTTTGTGAAAGGTCAAGGGGAAGTTTAATTTCCAGGTGATACGCAAACGAGAGGACAACTTGGGTTTGATTAGAATGTATTGCTCCATAAAAAAGTACCAATAGCATTAAAAAGAAAGTGTAGTTGAAGACATTATGAAATAGCAGCATACATGCATCTCATAGATTTCTCCAAAATGCTCTGATCTTGCAGAAGCTACTACAGATGCACGCACAAGAATGAACGAGGTTGCCAAGCCACTAGACAAGTCCAGAAGACAGAAGACAACAACATGTTCGCCATCACCTACATGGGAGAGCACACGTGCAGTGCGAAGTTACCAAATCAAAAACCTTGTATCATCAGTTTCGACTCGAACATCAATGGAAATGTTATTCAACAAGTTCCTGTTCCATCAACCCTTGCTCCCTCGATAAAGCACGAATGTGATGAGGAAGTGCTAAGCAATCACTCACCTCGAAGTGCTTCCTCAGAGTTTCCAGTATTTGGGGACTTATCAGACATGGAAGGTTCTGCTCCAGTGGCACATTTAATGGAGATTGCTTCTGACCCATACGATGTTACTTCGGGCTTCCGCTCTTCTTCCACCAGTGGCTTGCACATTGAATTTGATCCTGAAGCATTCAAATTAGACGACATGTTTAGTTTCTACCCTGATGACTACCTCAATTAGAATGCTGTTGCTTGCGCCAAGTGTAGTGTGTATATAATATGAGTTCTCTAGCTGTCTACTGTAGACAAATAAGAAAAGCTTTTAAGGCTTTAGCATTTACAGTTTTCAGTTTCACTATTTCTATTTATAATGGTGGTGATCCCTGAGAAGCAACCTATCAACAGCTGAAAAAAAGCACCTGGTCGACTTAGATCACCAAGTACACATTCGTACCTTGATAGAGTTGGAAGATTATCTTGCGTTAAGAAAGATGAAAGGAAAATATCAAAAAATATTGCAGACGAAAACATAATGAGAAGTGGCAAGTTTTTCAGTTTCTTGAGCATCATTAAGTGCATCTTCTATGTGCAATATATATCTTATACCATTGGACTGAAATTTCCAGATTAGCAAGACCAGCCACAATGTCACTAGTACGAAATGCAACTCAATCAGCATTCTTTTTTTCATCGAAAAGGAACTCAATCAATCAGCATATCTATGCTGATGTCAAGCTAACCTAATTCATAATGTCATTCGTTCAAATTGACGCACGGGATTGCAACGAAAATGCACCGATAGCATGCAACAAAATCTGGAGAGTGACTCCGACATGAGACCTTTTTTTGCACCAGATTTGATCCACTTGTAAAAAATTATAGATAAAACAGATAAGGGAACGCGTACGATGAAGCTCTAAGGATAGGGGTGGCCAGACAATTATATTGTCGCCCATTTTTCTTCATCATCATGTCAGCTAAATGAAACATTTTCCACGAGGGGCCTCAAAGTCTCCAATTGCTTGAGAATATGGGTGTCAGAAACTTCCTGCCTATCCGGTTGTGCCCATCAATTAATTTTGCACGAATAAAAATGCATTGCCCGTACGAGAAGGTAGGTTCTGGACATAAATGCCTTGATCCAGCAGTGACTTGGTGGGACCAACTACGATATACACTGCTTCAAGAAATAATATGCAAAGAATGTGGAACATGTTAAATTTCCACTTGCTGACAAAGTTGCTATCCTGGAGAGTATGTACTTCGCCATCCGTGTTGAGGAGATCGTTTCCACAAATAATTCACTGGAGAAGAGAACTTGACAAGGCTAAAGGCAGGATGATTTTAGGGATGTACTATTGGCCATCCATACGTACTATTGGCCATTAAAAACTTGACTAGGCTAAATTTGGAGACAAAATAAGGACGATTTTTTTATGAGACAAAGGCAGGATAATTTTATTGATCGGACTTGGAGAACTTGACTAGGCTAAAAGAAAACAAGTTAAGATCTCAAAAATACTTGTAAAATGATTGGAAAAGAGAAAGGGATATAATTGTGCATCAAAACTGATAAGCTAGTATACAAACGTACGCTCCTCTATTTTAAAGTTATTGAACTCTATATGAGAAGTGGGTTCAATACTTACCAAATTTAAAAAACTGATATTGGCCAAAGTCAGTGGCTTGGTCTTTGCAAAGAAACAGCACCCATGTGATGGTTCAGGATACCCACTGAGCCAACGTGTATCTCGGGTTAGCCTAGAGGATATAATATAGATGAATAATTAAATTGGACTGCTTACCTGGAGACGTGGCCAAACTGGCTTCACTAAATCCGTCATACTTTGCAAAGAAACAGCACCCGTGTGATGGTTCAGGATATCCATTGAACCATCGTGTATCTCAGGTTAACCTGGATATAAATAGAAGAATAATTAAAATGGACTGCTTACCTGGAAACGTGCCAAACTGGCTTCAATAAATCCGTCAGAAAGCAATGGCATGGATCCTCTAATTGGAGTAAGTGCTGCTAACAAACAAAAAAAACAGTTAATCCAAGCTTTAAGCATTAAAAGTAATTTGTAGCAACATATCTTACAAAGGGAAATCAATAAATGAAGTCAGCGACATCTCAGATTCAATCAGTCATGAAAAGGGCCTTCCACTTTAAACAGGAAGGAATAGTACTTTATGCTAATTATTGATCCACCTAATTCCCATACATGTCATCTTCTGATGCTTGCAGATTTTTGGCACATCATTGCACCTGCCATTGCTTTTCCTGTGTAACAGAGATTAGAAAGAGCAATCAGTAGCAACTGTTTGCTGATCTGTCATAGTCTTGCTTGGATGGACATGTCCATTATAATGCAGAAAATAAATATGCATTCTTCTACTACAATTAAAGAGGTATTTCTGGTAGTTAGGTCAGCATTGCATACAAAATCTGCATTTTCATATAAAGATATAAGATGAAGGCAACATGTTACCTTTTTGCATTAGTCGAACGTTTATATCTCTTATGGAACTTCCTGAACAATCTATAATTTCAATCAATCATGATAGGTATATAGAAATTTGGAATCAAGATACGTTGTTAGATTATATCTGAGATCAAACACAATAAATATATGAGCTATATATCTTTCCAGATTTCAAATCTCCATCATATTGTCATTGCAGTCAATTCACGTATATCGAGGTATAGAAATTTAAAATGATGTCTCTAATAGAAAAAAATTTCAGGGCCTTATGATATTTTGTATACTGTGATCCTCCTGAAACATAACATGTGCATAGAAAAGGCTCAAGAGGACAAAGGTGCAGTTTGGAATCTATCCCCAGAGATGAGTTGCAAGCGTCCAATTCTACCATCAAAAAATCATCCACCTACTAAGCTCTCTCAGCCTTGATGTTCACAACCTCCTCAAACTTCTTCAACCTACGATCAAAATATCCACATAAGCCACCAATAAGTTCAAAATAATAATTTGAATGTTATTAGTTAACTATGAGAGAACTAGATATAAGAAGCCACAGACATTGGATTTCCACAATTTTACATGGAATTTGGAAAAATGGAGGATTATGGTTTTACAGGAATACCAGAGGATATTGCATTTTCTTGCATTCTCTCAAGATACCTTCCGCAAGTTTATCATGGTTTAGAGTGAGACATTGGATCATATTGAGTTCTTGAGACGAAAGCCTATTATATACATCTGAGCCCTCACTTGGCAACAGATTCGGATGTGGTTTTTCCCATTTATATGCTATGTTCTATACAAAAAAGGTTTTTATTTCTCCTGTTTTTGTAAGGATTATTTGATTTTCTGCAGCTATATTGTGGAAAAGAAAGAAAACTAGCTTTTGTTCAAATTTGTTTACGCCAAGGTGTGAATATATAATCATTTTTCAGGTCAGTATGGTACTCCCACCCAGGCCGACATCAATAACGACCAACAAAGCATCATGTATCAGTACTAACCTGTGGTAAGCTCATCAATTCAAGAACAGCTTTCTTGGGGGTCAACTCATTGTCAATGATGCGAGCAACTGCAGTTAGGACAGGCATTTTCACATGGTACTTCTGAGCTAAAGCAATAACAGCCCCAGCTGTGGATACACCTTCAGCAACCTAAGAAGGAAAATGTTAATACAAGTTTAAAAAAGACCTGAACTTAGCTTCAAAACAACTCTAAAATACAGAATGACTAATTGGAAACCTGATTCATTGAACCCAATATATCATCAAGTTTCTCTCCTGATCCAAGACGTAACCCAACTGTTCTGTTTCTTGAAAGATTAACAAAACACGTGAGCATAATGTCACCAGATCCTGAGAGTCCAGTAAGAGTTGTTGGCTTTGCTCCCATCTTCAAGAAAGCATAGATGATTGTCACTTCTCAAATACAAAATTCTAGCAGTATTAGAGGTGCAAAACACAAACAAGGAAGACGTATATCTACTTCAAATATCCAATACAAAATAAACAAATAACGTAATGGAAAAGTTGTTGTACTGCAAACGTAAACGCCACTCCTGGGTGAGAAACCTCGTTCCATTAGAAATGCTCATGCATAAACAATTGATAAGAAGAAATTATTACAGATTTGGTATCATGCGTATGGTTTTGTCTCATGTAAGCAGAAAAGGAGAAGAGGTGACAAGGCCGATTTTAGGATGTAATAATTGAAGGTTGGAATATAATTTGAACTTTCCAAGGTCACTACAGATACGTGCCTTTGTTGCCAACCACCGTATCTCAGAACATCCCTGTGCTACAAGAGCTGCCATACTATTATTTCCGAGATTCATTCCCTCGACAATGCCTGCCGCTATGGCAAGTACATTTTTCAGTGCACCTGCAATTTCGACTCCTGTAACATCGCTGAAGTATCACAGGTCACAAATTAAATATTACCAAAACGAACTTAAATGAATATATATTGAGGAACTGAAGTTAAAGTGGCATTTATTTTTCCGTATACACCAACCAAATGAATATATATTGAGGAACTAATAATTAAAACGGGATTTATTTTTCCATATACTCCACAAATGTAGCACAAATGAACAAAGAAAGAACAAGCTGGACATAGAACATCACTCCAAAAAATAATTTATATTGGTTTTAAAAAATACTACAGTATAAGATCACCATAATCCAACTGTAAGCTATTGTATAATTTAAATGCATAAGATTTACAAAGCACATAAAGTAAAAACCTAGAGTCTGGTAGTGATTTTCTTCTTGTTTCAAGCGGCATGGATACAAAGAATTAGTTCATGCCTTCACTGGTCATTATAATATTAGGATAATAGGTGCAAATTCTCAAGGAAGAAGATAGAGTTTTCTATACACCGAATGGCAGGAAGCTCGGTGATGGAAAAAGTACAGCTTGTTCAAAGCCCATTTCTAATGTTGCTTACCATGACACCATCAACCTTGTATGCAGAAAACATCATGTTCATTGAATATTATGTAAGTATAAAGTATAAGTTTCCAAAAAGATCAAACCAAATAACTGCCATGAGTATTCAAATTCTCTAATGGTATCAATGCAGAAAAACATTTGAGTAGCCAAAATTCATTATAAACTGAAAATGCTTAATTACCTTGAGGAACTTATCCTCAGATTCGGGGAAGCTAGTAACTGCTGAGCTGCGCTTGCCAACTTCTTGTCTTTTGACGCAACCACCATTGCTGCAACCCAGACAAGGATATCATAATACTCTAAGCTTCTGGAAAGAAAAGGAACGACTCAAGCTTACTGACAGAAAATAGATTACGCGAGCAGCGCAGTGCTCCATGATACCTGTTGGCATTTTCCGCATCAGCTCTACTGCAAAGGAAGGCCCTGATAACACAGTAAAAGGCTGACGAGGGTTACTCAGCGCACGTGGAATAATTTGAGACATTGTCCTCAGAGTATTTAGTTCCAACCCTTTACTGAGAGATATGAAAGGTAAGTTTGGGTCAACATGTTGTGAAATGCCTTGAAGAAAGGATGAACTGAACTGCAAAAGGTGAACCAAGTTATAAAAAAACAGGGTTAATTAAGACATTTAATGTCAACTCTGTCAGGAACGAAGAAAGATAAAATTTACATGACGCTTAGAAATAACCGAAACGTACAGGAGGAATTTTTTAGATACCTGAACAGGAACAGCATGTAAGCAGAAGTCTGCTCCTAATAAAGCATCCTTCGTACTAGTTGTCGCAACAACATTTTCTGGCAATTTATGTTCTGGAAAATATTTGCTGGAGCAAAATAGATAAGGATAAATTTCTTACATAATAAGAATTTTATGTTTCCTTATGGTACTAAATTTATTTTTAAAAAATATTAAATAATAATAATATGTAGAAGAAGGCTTTCCAGTACCATATCAATTTGATTCGACAGAACAAAGTTTATCTAATAGCTCCTTGAAGTCCTCTGTAGTTTTACTTCCTTTCAAAATCAAAATATTACTTGTTTGAGGCAACATTTTAAAAGTTTGTTTGGTTAGTTAGTATGCAAAATGCTAGATGTCCATATTGAAACTATATGGGCATAGGAAAATGATGATTAAGCATCCTACTGCACTCAGATGCTATAAAGTGCAAACATACTACATGATATATCCTTTGGGAAGAAAAAGAGAAAAATGTATATACATTTATGCATCATACTTCATTTTATCCTTGAATATGAAGAGCACAAACTAGACCAAACTGATTGGAAGGGTTCTTTTCTGCACAGGAATGTTTACTGGAACCATACTTCCAGGTTGATTTGAGAAACCCCCACTTATAATTGTAGTTTAGTCAAAAGGTGCATTTGGTCTCGTTGATACATGAGCAACACCCAACTCAGAGCAAATCATCAAATAAGATAGACGCTATCCAACTCAGAGCAAATCACTGCTCAACGAAAAACGAGAATTTATTGTGCAATAGTTTATCACGAAAAGGCACCCCATACCAATTAAAATGCGTCTCGTTAATAGATCGGCAAACGTCACTGTCCCTAACGAGCACAGAGACTTCCATCTCAGCCTTCCTGCTCGCTACATGTGCGGCCATTGCAGTTCCGAAAGATCCCCCGCCGAGAACAACCACCTAATGTCATGAAGTCATCACCCAGATGCAAAAATCAGAATGTGCAAATCACAACTCGCCTCTAAATTCTTTAATCAAGCAGATCGGTCGAACACCCGCATACCTTCTTGGTCCGCTCCAGCACGTCGCTCTTGGCCTTCGACCGCCACGACCGGGACCACCGGACCAGCTTCTCCCACGCGACTCTGACCGCCCTCCGTCTGTCCTTTCCGGCCTCCGACCTGGTGCTCAAGTTAGGGGTAGGGTTCTCGTCCGCAGGCTCGGGGTCCAAGGTTCCGCCGGCGCAGGAGGAGGCAACGGGGAGGAGAGGAGGCGGCTTGTGATGGAGCCGCAGCTTCACCTCCGGAGGGGAGAGGAGGTACCGGCGAGCACCGGGAGGGAGGATGGCGGGGGAAAGGAGCGAGGGATCGGGAAAGAGGGCAGCGGCCATTGATGGGCGGCTATCGAGATGCTCTGCTGCGGCGGCCGCGAGCGACCACGACCAGCGACGCGCGCTTTTTATCCGTTCCCGCCTTGAGTTCCTTTTTTTTTTTTCTTTTCTTTTTTGTAGTGTTCACGTCACGTGTTAGAATACCCATTCCTTTACCCCCATTCTAATTGGATGAGAAAAATTACCTGTGGGCTCCCCCACCTGGATCAAAGGCTTCAAAGCTTCCCAAATACGGATCAGCCGATCTCCCGGGCGCTCCGCCGGATTCGAATCCCCCTCCCTCTTTTCCAAGAAGCCGCCCGGTGGATCTCGCCGGCGTCCGCCAGATTCCGACCCCCCGCTCAGCAGCGAGAGACAGAGGAGCGGCGGGAGGAGGAGGCCTCGACGGTCCCACGATAGAGGCATAAGATGCTGAGCTCATCGTCCCGTTCACCGACGATCCGAGTCTTCCCACTCCCACCCTCCGGATGTTGGATCGTGGGCCTCCTCTCGTGTTCGATCTTTGCCATTGTGAGTCAATCATTTGCGTACTGAACGCAGGGAATCATCCTGACGCAGTTAAGCACTCACATGGTCTCATTACTACTGGGAAAGTTGCTGGGGTTACATCCTACCTTCGCGCCGGTGCCCGATCTGGCAACAGGTCTACTGTTAGTATCGTAAACGCATCAGCTTCGTACTAAAATATTCATGATAGTCTCCGGCTCAGTTTTCATTAAGAAACTTGTTTGTCATGTTTTCCTTTTTAAGTTTCACCTTTTTCAGCTGCTGCTTGTTTTTCCTTTGCAGCGGGTAATCGTGCTACTGGAGTTTCATGAACCTGTTATGATTTTGAAGGCGAAGTTAGAAAGGGAACATGCAAATCATCGTATCCTGTTAGATTGCTTGGTTTACATGGTTAAATAGACAAAAGAAGAATTTACTTGATGTCAGAACATATCCATACTGGCAAAGCAAAAAAGATTGGAACTTAGGACAAAATGAAATGAACTGATCATGTAGGGAAATAATGCAAAGAGCATTCCTTGTTTTTTAAGGTGTTCCTGTCCGTTACTTGCCTTTATCAATCTGTTTCAGTAATACTTCAAGATGCAATAGGTCTGAGCTATGTAAGCCTCTTTTGAATGATTATTTGCGGTCTAACTTACGCTGACTATTTCGGTTCATGATCTACCTCACTATGAAAATTGTTTAGAAGTCAAAGAAAAGGACACCAAAAGATACAAAATTCAACAATTAGTTGGAATCAATTTTTCTATCTTTTATTTTGCCTCATGTCACAAAAAAGCACAACAACATTCGATTTGTCAGTCTGTAGAAAGTTCCTTAACCGGGTAACAGATAGAGTCTATCACCAGTGCAAATGAGAACTGCATTGATGATTCCAGTATTCTCTGAAATGATGGTTGATTAACAATCACTACTAACTCGAGGCATTTATGAAGTATATGATCTTGGGCAAGCAGCAGAAAGTTCTGATCAACATGTACCTCATTCTACAGCTTCTTCTTTTTGAGTAATTCATTCTGCAGCTTCTTGGTTATTTGATAAAGGATGTAACGACTTTTCATAGTAGTTCATGGCTGCATGCTTCATGCTTCATCTATTACTTAGAAGTTAAAAGGCAATAATAAAAATTCACGTGTAGATTAACAGACACATAGGCATTAGAAGAGAATAAGAACTTCATCCCTCCTTTAAGGATTTAACTATCGAGATGCAATAAAAAATTTCACTGGGGTATAATGTTATTTGTAAATGATTTATAAGGACAATATCCTAACTAACAAAAAATTCAAGTAAATTCCCTCAGGTTTTTAAATGTCTCAATCCTGCTTATTTAATGTCACTGTCTCATGCAGATATTCGCAGCATAAAATGCTGCACAATGTTCATAAAAAATGTCAGTGCTGCACAACAGTTGCTTGTTCTATGCCTTGGCTTCCATTAGCCTCCCCATGTCCGTATCCTACAAGATTGCATGGATTTGAATACGAGTACTGTACAATATACTAGGTGTACCCTAGATGTCTATAAATGTGAACTCTGCCATGGTCTCAATATGGAATTTGATGTTTCCTTTTGTTTATTATAGGCTTAAACGCTGTATATTTTACACAAAAATGCTAAAAAAGCCAGAGAGACCTGCTCCCTCTTTTATTTCAATCGTAGTCATCAACGGTAGTCCATTATAAGTTATGATATTTCCTTGATTCAACCAGTGTAGAACAAGAAGGTAAAAGGTCTTCTGTGAGAGTGTTTGGATGAAATGATTCAGTTGGTGTTGTGAAGCATTTCTGTAGGTACTATAGGAAGTATGGAATTTGATGTTTCACTTGTTTTTCCAATAAAATATTTCCATCCTTTTTTCTGTGGTGACTGACAGTGGAAGGAAATTGCTGACTGACATATCTGTTCCAATGAATGTCTATTCTCAGCTTCATCAGACAAAAAAGTCCATTTTCTCCACTTGTTGGTAATCAGTTGTATGCTACCATACGAAGAGAAGTACAATTTTTTGCAGATGTTTTTCTCAGAACAAACTGTTTATATCTATATCATCCTTCTAGCTTGCTAATTCCGCACTTTACTTTGCAAGAAACTCGTGGAACCACCGGGGCAACATCTGTTTCAGGAAAGAGGATAAAAACCTCGAATTCAGAGGCTATTATTTCAGGTATCCTGCTCTCCATTTTCTCGTCCCTGAGAGAATCTTGTTCTTGAGCTTTTTCAAGTGATTCAACTTTTTCTTTCCTTTCTTGGTTTCTCAATTTTCTCATGTATAGTATACATGATGTGCTGAAGTACTACTTGTCATGATATATATATATATACAACGTTGCTGGTCATAACCTTTGCCCAACTTAACTTTGATTGAAGCTGCTGACAGAAAACACCACGAAGAAAAAGAGTCATCCTTTGCTAATATCTTGGTGGTGAACTCATGAGGGAAGAGCCAATTGATGGACGCCAATTCATCAAACTGGACACTTGCCTTCACATCACTCATCCTCTGGATGTGTCGAGATGCTTGCCTTGGACCATTTTTATGATTGAAGTTGTGGCCCCAAGCAATTACACAGAAGGATCTTTATATGAATAAATATTCCCAGGCAAGTAAATGATACAGAGTGGATGTGATTATATTTAACAGTTCTTTCTTTTGTAGTATTTACAGTTTAAGATTTAATATATTTTTTACTGAAAAAAATGATAGTAGGATTATAATTGCATAACCAGTAATTAGAGTTATCTGAATAGGGATTAAGTTCAGTTTGAAGCCACAAAAATAATTAATCAACGGCCGGTGTAAAATGTAATGAGACAGAAGATGATTGATTATGACCAGCAACGTTGTATCACGTGATCCACGCAGCCATAAATTAAATCATCTGTCAGTAGATCTTGGACAAATCTACTAAAAAATTTATCTCCATCCATCAACCTGTTTGTCCCCACTTGCATAATTTATATTATCTTCTCGTCATCGAGCTCCACGTTTCATTCATCAGATTACAACAAATATTATATTAAATTTTAAAAATGATGATACTATTTTTATGCACGAATATTTACTAATCAATTTCTTTACCGTATAATATGATAATAAAGAAAATCTTATAATCTTTATCTTAGATTATTATATTATTAATAAAGTGTAAGCCGTGAGTTTATTATTTATTAAGTTATAAAAAAATATAAGATCATTTTTTCTATGATTTTTTAAAAAAATAAAAGTTTTTTCTTAGATTTAATTAATGCATTTATCTTAATAAATAATAATGGGTCTAGAATTGAGAAGGATTTATTAAGTTGACTTGATGGCCCCACCATCCATCATCTCCATGCTTCTACTTCTTCTTTTTTTATTTAGATATTTGAACTTAATAAAAATAATCTTTTTTATTTTTATAAACGGACTGTAGCTTATATTATTTATTTTAATACGATTTTTATGTAATTTGGCAATTAACTAAAAAGATGAAGAGATGGGAAGTAATATTTACTAAATTCGGCATCGAATATAATAATTGTAATAATAAACGGAGGAGAACTCGGTTTGGTTGCCTAATAAAAGAAGCAAAGAACGCACCCACGTTGCTTCTCCTCCGCTCTCTCTCGCGCAGTGGCCTCCCCGGGTTCCCCTCGACCAGCAGGCGACGTCGCTCCCTAACCCTACCATCCCCTTCCCCGCAAGCACTCGCATCTGCTGTCCGCCTCGCTCATCTGCCGCTCTTGCGTGCGGGGAGTCTCAAATCCATCAGTCCTCGCCTCCTTTGGACCGCCGCATCGAGAAGGAGCTTTCTTTTCGTCCCGGATCACTTTGCTGATCCGCTTCCGCAGCTAAATTCGGCATCTTTGTGGTTTCTTAATCGTTAAGCTTTTGTTTTTTTTTTTCCTTCGACCTGCTGGAGGGTGGGAAGTACTGGATTTTTGCTAGCGAGATAGGTCTAGGGTTTTCCTAGATTCGCGAAGGATGGGAGTGAAGCGGCTGTTGTTTCGGCTGGGGGTTCTGTTTCTCCTTTGGGGGGTCTGCTGGGGACGGTTCGTGGTGGAGAAGAACAGCTTGAAGGTGACCTCGCCCGAATCGATGAAGGGTATCTACGAGTGTGCGATCGGGAACTTCGGCGTTCCTCAGTACGGCGGGACGATGGTGGGGATCGTCGCGTACCCGAAGGCCAACCGCAAGGGTTGCCAGAGTTTTGAGCAATTCGATATCTCGTACAAAGCCAAGCCGGGAGGGTTCCCCACCTTTCTTCTCGTCGATAGAGGAGGTGAGGTTTTAGTTTGATCTAGTTTCTCCTTCGTGTTAATGCCTGTTTTCCTGTACGCAGAACATTGTTACAGAGAATTCTCAGCTGCATATCTTAACGTTTCCTTGCCCTTTTGTTTTACTCCATCGCAGCTGCAAAGGATGGGGTTAAAAATCTTTAATTATTCATTAAAAAAATTGGGCATTGTTTATCTAAACATCTAGCATATGGACGAAAGTTTAACAAGTCGTTTGATTGTTTGAATAAATAAAATTTTCTACTCCATGCACCGTTTTGGAATTTTGCAGTTAACGATCATTAATTAAACATGGCCATGAGCTAACTGTAATGTTACTGAATTATGTTGTTGTGGTGAGCAGATTGTTACTTCACGGCAAAAGCATGGCATGCACAGAATGCAGGAGCTGCTGCTGTCCTTGTTGCTGATAACAAGGTGGAGCCTTTAATAACTATGGACACACCTGAGGAAGATGACAGCAAGGCAGACTATCTACAGAATATAACAATTCCTTCAGCACTGATCAGTAAAAGCTTTGGAGACAGCTTAAAGAAGGCAATTGAGAATGGTGACATGGTCAGTGTCAATTTAGATTGGAGAGAATCTTTACCTCATCCAGATGATCGAGTGGAATATGAATTTTGGACAAACAGCAATGATGAATGTGGTGCTAAATGTGAGAGTCAAATACAGTTCGTAAAGAACTTCAAAGGTGCAGCGCAGATACTAGAGAAGAAAGGTTACACCCAGTTCACCCCACATTACATTACATGGTACTGTCCTGAAGCATTTCTTCTGAGCAAGCAGTGCAAATCTCAGTGTATCAACCATGGGCGATACTGTGCACCTGATCCTGAACAGGACTTCAGCAAAGGGTATGATGGGAAAGATGTGGTGCTCCAAAATCTGCGTCAAGTCTGCTTGTTTAAAGTTGCAAATGAAAGCGGAAAGCCTTGGTTGTGGTGGGATTATGTAACTGACTTTCCAATTCGATGTCCTATGAAGGAAAAGAAGTACACAAAAGAATGTGCTGAAAGTGTAATCAAATCACTTGGTGAGCTTCCTATATTTATTTATTGTACATTTTATTTTTCTACCATGATTGTGTGAGAATTAAAAAATTGTGGTTTATTACTTTTTTTCCCATGATATTTGTCATAGAACCATAAAGTGGTATTCTTTTAACAGGTATCGACCTGAAGGAAATAAACAAGTGCATGGGAGATCCTGATGCTGATGAAGAGAACCCAGTGCTTAAGGCTGAACAAGATGCTCAGGTTAATCCAGTATTTTGTTGTTTTGTTTTCTTATTTTCTGCATTTTCTCCCTCAATTTATTTTCATTTGCCTGATGTTATTGTTTTGTACTTGATGCCTATGCTTAGATTGGCAAGAATGCTCGTGGGGATGTTACTATTTTACCAACTCTAGTTATTAATAATAGGCAGTATAGAGGTAAGCCTCTGCAATCATCTAGTTCATCGTGCCATTACTTTTTACCTCCTTTAACGTGATATCCTTTATTTTGTCAGGTAAGCTGGACAAGGCTGCAGTGCTCAAAGCAATCTGTGCTGGTTTCCAGGAGTCAACTGAGCCAGCTGTTTGTTTGAGTGAAGGTACTGAAATCACTTCTTAATAGTTTATTGTGCTAATTGACACAAGTTGCTGATCTTGCATTCTCCAGATGAATAATAGATTTCTAATTCTTGTATTGTTCTTGTTTGTTTGACTATATAGATATAGAAACAAATGAATGTCTGGAGAACAATGGTGGATGTTGGCGGGATAAGACCTCTAATATCACTGCATGCAAGGTACTCATTTTGAAGCCATTAATCAATAACTAAAGCAAAGATGCAGTTCATATTTTCAGTTACATGTATATGATTCCTGTAGGATACATTCCGCGGAAGAATTTGTGAGTGTCCTGTTGTAAAAGGTGTGAAGTTTGTTGGAGATGGTTACACCCACTGTGAAGGTATCGTACTAATATCATTTTATCTGAGAACTATATGGCTCTGAAAGAACTTTTATTATTTGGAAAAGGTTGGCACAAATTACTGGCATCGGCTGCAGAGATTCAGATCATTTCTTTTTGTGCTGTTATTCAATTGAAATTGGGACCATTATACCATCTTGAGAATTGCAACACGTCATCCTCCAAAGTACTCACTACTAAAAGGGCCCATCTGGTGCTCGAGGATGCACCAATTGGGTCTTGAAAATCATGATTTGCAATCAACACATTTGATGCCTTCATTCCCTGAATAACATTTTAAGTAGCTACTAATTTTTATTATTGATCGTCATGGGTGCCTGTTGATATTTTAAATTATTTGATGGCTGAGAGGATGCTTTACCATGTTTGATGTATATTCTGCAGCACATCTAATGAACATCTTATGTGTCTGTTAATTGTAAACTGTGATTTTCATAGTTGCCTATTTTTATAGCTACCAGATCTTGTTGAGGAAGGTACTTCTTAACGGTGGTGTTGAACCCTTATTTCTAGCTTCTTTTTTCTTCTTGGTGATATGATCAAACATAAGTTAATTGGATTGTATTGAAGAGTCTAATAAGATACCAAATCTTTAGAAGCATGATGTTGAATTATTAGTTGAAATATGTGAACTCCTATTTCAGCTTCAGGATCAGGACGATGTGAAATCAACAATGGAGGATGTTGGATGGAAACTCGAGATGGAAAAAGCTACTCGGCTTGTATGGTAAGTATATTATATCAAGCCATGTATTTCTATGATCTTGCCAGAATCCTGAACACCAAAACAAAACTATGTGCAGAATGATGGATGCAAATGTCCACCAGGCTTTAAGGGTGATGGAATTAAATGCGAAGGTATTGTATACTTAAAAATCTAATAAATTTTGAAACATCTTTAGAGCACTGTTGGTTTTTAATGCCTTTTGGTCTTTATATATTAACTCAGTTACATTGTGTCTTAGAATATATATTTATGGATCTTAGAAGCAGCAAAAAAAAGTATAACTCTTCGATTTTATATGCATTTCTAACGACGTTCTGTTCCAGATGTTGATGAATGCAAGGAAAAAACAGCATGCCAGTGTTCTGGTTGTAAATGCAAGAACACTTGGGGTAGCTATGACTGCAGCTGTGGGGATGATTTACTGTACATAAGGGAACATGATACATGCATAAGTACGTTCATCTAATTCCTAACATTAGTAATTTTTCTGATGTAAACTTAGTAGGCTCGGAAAACTTGCTCGAAAATTCCCAGTTTGCTACTAACATGTACGAGGTTGTCTTATTTCATGGCATTTTTGCCTTTGCAATTCCCTTAACATGTCCAGGTAAAAAGCCGTCTTCAGAGGTTGGCTGGAGCTTTCTGTGGGTTATCTTCATTGGCCTTGCCATAGCTGGAGTCGGAGCCTATGCTATATATAAGTACAGAATCCGGGTAAAATTCAGATCTCTTCCTAGTTTTCTCATTCAGATGCCAATATTGTTTTTGACACTCGTGTTCTGACAGACATAGTGAATCTTGCAACTGTGCAAGTGTCCGTCCGTACCAGTTAACCATGATAGCGTCTATTGTAGGTTTTAGAAAGTTTTTATGCTTCACAAATATGCTCTTACATGGTCTCTAGATTTTGCGTTTAGCTGTTGGCATCAGTAACATCTTCCCATATATCATCCTGATATTACCACATTACTTCCCGTGGTTTGGGAAAGAGCTGCAGGAAAAGTAGAATCCTGTGATTTTTGTTGAGTCTTGATTCCGGATCCTTTTTCAAGATTAGTATGTTGCAAGTTAAAAAGTGTTGAATCACAGCACAATTTCTTTCACCTGAGGTTTGTTACTCGCAGGACAGCAGTTGATTAACCCTTTTTTTAATTTCTTTTCCTTTGACAGAGTTACATGGATTCCGAGATCCGAGCCATCATGGCTCAGTACATGCCGCTTGACAATCAAGACGCGCACAGCCATGTCCAGCATGCTGAAATCTGAACTGGTCCTGCCGAAGTCATCTGACTATTACACATGTCGACGTTCGGCTACCCGTTGGATCCAAGTAAAAGATTGGGCTGATGATGATCCTTCCGGAAGGGGCTACTAGTGAAAATTTTCTTGTAAATCTGAAGGCTCCCAAATGCACCATTGTGTTCGTAAACTTTTTCATATATAATAACTGCAGTACTCGGGCTACAGGTTTTAATGATGAATAATGTTGGGTCCTTAGTTTAGATTTATAATCCAACTGAAATATTCTATTGGGGAAGCGTACGAGTAAAGTGTCGCTTGGATTTCTTACAGTTATTGCTCCAAAGCATTTTTTAGTTTTTTTTTTTTGGCCTCGTTCTTATATACCTGAGCCTATTTACGAGCTCCTCTCTCTTTAAAAGCTCTTTAGCTTTTATTGTTTGTGGCGGCCGCAGGCTTGGATCATGAAGTGAAGTGATTTCATGTCATGTTATGCCGTAATGATTCCTGAACGTGAGAGAGAATTTGAGATAGATAACATTGACATCGAATCTATTATCGGTCGATTAATTAATTGAATTAAGTTCACGAGATTAAACACAAGCTGGGATTTCAGTTGTATTTGCTCTTAACTAAAATGCTTACTCTTAATTGTTTACTCTAACAACACCTGAAAGGTATATCGTTCATCCGAGACATGCAATTTATTGCCATCTTTCATTTAGGGATACTGTGTACCTTTAAGAAACATTGTAGTATAAATAGGCCTAGGCCCACTCCCTACAGACTCCCACTGCAAAGCCTTTTTACATCACATCTAAAGAGGAGAAAACTTCTTCACACCAATGAATCTCAAAACACAACCCTCCCAGCCCAGCTAGATGCCGATAGAAGAAATCTGGTGAGGGATTAATTGGCATGTAATGAAGGCAATGGAATGTCGAGGAGATGGCCTGGAAAATGCAGTCACTTCTTTAGAAGGTCACCTTCACTCACCCATTCAAATGTGTCCTGCATTCAATAATACATTTGAGTTAAAAGTATCAGGTAATTTTGTATTAACAAACATAATATTTTGTAAAAATCCAGCTGACCTCCATCACAGCCACTTAACTCTCTGAGCTACGTTCCACGTTTGGAGCCTTGTTGCGCATTTCAACTATAATTCTATAGATGTAGAAACCAAGCATCGCACCACTAACCACCAAAAACAAGAAATTATTGCCTCATGATAAACTTGAGCTTTTTTTCCTTCTTTTTGAAGTAACTAAAGCATTTTGTAGGAGTTGATCTTAACATAGAGTCAAAAGCCAATCCATTTGACACCCCTTTCAGACATTCATCTTAACAGGTATAGTATTGCAGAAGGGTCATATTGTGTGGAATACAAGATTGTTCTTGCCTTTTCAGGTAATACTTGAGCAGCAAGCAAAAGTTGCACACTGCTGTTTTGCTAGCAAAAATACTGTTTTATTTAAGATTTTACGCTGAAATTTCTTTTAAGTACTTATGCCTTTTCAACGTTATGATTTAAAAATTTGAGGTTACAAGAGCTGTCATCCATCACTAAATCAGATATTCATTAAAATGCACACACAAGCCCTACCACACAAGGAGTAACACAAGTTGGAATGGAGTATTGGGCACTAACTCATATGCCATCCCAACCCTTGGTCAAATTTCCAAAGGACTGGTTGGAATATTAACTGTTAATCCTAGACATACTCCAAGAGAGACATTGGTTTGTTTCAGAGAATGTTGTTCAGTAACGAGTATACATCCATAAGATTTCCCAATCAAGATGCATCTCCATTAGTAGCCATGCTCTATAAGTGCATATGGTCGTTATGAATGACATCTAAACCAGAAATGTTGCTATCTTTACTGGTGCAATCAATTATTGTGCTTTGGTGACAATAAACACTCAGGATGTGCAATGCAATAATAACCAAATCGTTAACCCAATCCAAAGTGTAACCACAACGGACCATATGCAACTATTAATCTGGTTATGATAGCCTTTGCAGTGTTAATGTTCTGCCTATTTTTCATGTGGAGGACTTTCCTAATACTGCGAAAATACAAATGGAAGAAAATATATAAAGCTCAGAGATACTAACCTGATAAGGAACATAAAAATATTTGGAAATAATCCATTCTGCAAGATTAAGAGCAAATCATCAAAAACATGGATTCAACTCAAACAAATCAAAAAATTCTGAGATGACATTATTAAGCAAACTGTTCAATTCCACATGATTAAACAAACTTGTACCTGGCAACACAACGAGAACTGCTTGGTGAATATAATAGCAGAAATTGCTGCATTCAGAAGAAGTGTTATGAGGATAAACACTAAATAAACTTTCAATAATGATGTGAAAGAACATAGTAATCAGCCTCTGATTGTTTGATTAATGCAAATTTCTAGTCGAAAACCAATACGTTAACGGATGTAGCAGAGAGCTTTTATTTGGCTCCAATTTTCCAGTCTTCCTATGACACTTCAAGACTATGGCTTAACAATTAATAATTTCTCCATTGTAACCATTTCGATCACTCATCACAAAAAGAAAGAGATATTCAGGTAAATTCTGAAGATGGTACCCTTGGCATTGCGCTGAAACAATACAAATGTTGTTCCATGGACCATGGACCAGGACCAACTTACTCTATAACAAATCAAAAGTCTTAGTAAGCAATAACATGTTTATGGAAAAGAGGTTGTTGTACTATCTAGGACTCATAATTATTCACTCAGCACTGGTCATTAAACATTGATTCAAATTCTTCGTATGAAAATGGGAATGTCCTTATTTTGATGAACTGGAAGGTGCAGAATATTGAGAGCTCTGCACAACTTCAGTTACAATTCTTCAGAAGAACTTCAAGCACCAGATTATGGGACACTTCAAATCCAGAATGACAAGAAAATTAATTAGGAGTTAATACTTATCAGATACATAAGTGAGAAGTACATAAATTCGATTATTTAAGCAGCCCTCATAGCTAAGACATAAAAAGAGTGCAGAAAAAAGTATATATTCATGAACCTCTGCCACTAGAAATACTGCAGGAAAAATTCATTCATATTCACAGGTCACTCCCAAATAGAAAGAAACATGGAAGATGATACTCAGGATGAAATATACTAACCAGACTGCCCAGTCAAAAAAAGTAAGGATGTTTTTCCCTTCTTCCATGACCTCAAGCTTGCTATACTTAGAGTCAAAATTGTAGCACCAAGAATAACACCAAAACGGATGGCAGGAATACTTCCCGTCAGCATGAAATATAGGAAACCTCCAAGGGAAAGAAAGCAACCTATACATTTTTTTGATAAAAAAACTTATAGTAAAAATGGCCATCAAAGAAGGCAAAACTAGATGAAAACACAACCAAATACGAAATTAGAACACATGATGAAGACCCACAAGAGAACAGGTTGCAAATTCAATGTGTAATACATAATACATACCATATGGAATTCCAAAATAAAAATCCTTGACAGAGGATAAGTCCTTCAAATCATCTGATGAAGCATAAATTTCCAAAACTTCCCTAACTGAGTCAGGAGAGCTCTTTGCTGCGACATGAAGGTACTCCTTTCCCTCTGCTGAGATTTCTTTTGCTATAATATCCAAATCAGCCTGGGCTTTATCCGCTTGAATCTTGAGCTTCTCAGATGTCTCTATCAGCTTCTCCTTTGCTTTCTTCGAGCAAACCTCGTATGCTTCTTCGGTTGCAGCTTTGGTTTTCAAGGCCCTTGTCTTTAAGTCTTCAAATGCATCCTTCAATGCCTCCTGCGATGCCTCAGCGTTTGTTTTGCCTTCACCTTTCTCCACTTCAATATCCGAATTCTTGCAAGTTCGAAAGCATTAATTAAAATTACGAATGACGATTAACATTCATTTGTGCACGGCAAAACAAATATAGAAACAAACTAAACTAGCATGTTCAAATAAGAAGTGACACATGAAATTATTTTTAGTTACAAGTGCAACAATGCCAAAAATTAGACATTGCAAACTAGCTTTTGGATTAGGCTTGTCACGTCTGCATCGCAAGCTAATGTCGTAATGAAGTAACAACAACATTTTATAAATGTAGTCAAGGCCGAGATCCATCTGAATCTAGCCGAAGGCAGGCACCCCCAACCCCAAAATGAAAACGAATGAACAGCCCACTAACCCGAGGGTAGCAAATTTTAATGTCGCAGCGATGCTAGAAGCCTAGAGTAAATGGCAACCGAGTGCCAAAACATACGGCCGAACAGCGGAGCCGAAAACAGCAGCGATGGCGTATCACGGCTCTCACCTGCTCCTCACGGGAAGCCGCGAGAGGGATGACCTTCGTCAGCCGGCGTTCCGCCGGCACGAGGCGAGCTCCGGCGCACCTCCTGTAGAGCAAGGAATGGGCCGGGCCCAGGCCGCGAGGGGCGGCGGAGCCCAGGGGGAAGGAGGAGGCTCGTACGCCATGGAGACTAGGGTTAGGGTTTCGGAGGAGGAGGGAGCCGTGGAGAGAAGCCGCCATTGGCCGCCGCCCGATGGGGGATGGAGAAGAAGGGGTTTCGATGATCCGAGGCGCAAAAAATGGAAGCCAACGGCGGAGACCGGGAGACGCCCAAGAGGAAATATAGAGGAACTCAACTGCTGAAGAGGACAAAAAAAAAACAAAGTATTAAATTGGGGCTTCCTTCTTTTTCTTTTTTCTCTCGCTTTCCTTGCCGAGGGTTTAGAGGGAGCGGCCCTTTTATACAGGTGGCCTAAACAAACGGGATTCCTCTCCTTCCACCTTCTCACCCACCTCGCCATTGGAGTGAACAAGGGTCCGCCGGTGGGGTCCACCCTCTTGCGTGAGTAGGTAAGCTTCCGTTAGCCGCCCCCCGTCCTCCTCCAAGACATACACGTTGGCGGAGAAATGTGAGGCCACGTAATACGGGGTCCACGGGCGTCTGATTAAATGATTTTTTTTAAAAAAAAGTATTTACTTCCTCCTTTTCACTAATCAAACTACCAAATAATGGGATCAGAAGGGAGCAAAAATAATTTAAGAAAACTTGTAGGTGTATATGAACAACGCCATGAGGAGCAAGAAAAGAACTGATCCCCTCCCTAAAGCTTAATTCCTCAAATTAAGACGATGAAGCAAAGCATTTATACCCCCTGTTTTACCAGGCAAGCCGAGCACAAGTAAGGAACAATGATGTCTGCAACTAAAAGAGAATTTGAGCAACACTGAACTATGGAGCATTACGGTACAATTACTGACTGAAGTGATGGGATAAAAAATTTTACATCTTCCGCACGGAATACCTCATGAAGCATCAGCAACGACTACATTTTGAAATGAATGTAGTAGAACAGTTATTTGGATTGCAGATGATGGATTGTCTCTTATTTGACGTTTGCGTTGGAGACGGAAGAGGTGCATGGGCCAGCAGATGTCATGAACGGTACTCCTTTGAATGTGGCCACACCCTTATCGTCCGTGTAAAGATGCTAGATCGGAGGCAAACGTTTAAAGAATTAGTTGATAGAGATAACCAAGATCATTCGGTATATATTACAGGAAATATCTTTTTAATCAGAACTAAGAAGAACATTACAAAAAGAAAGTTAAACCGAGATTCCAGGAAGATAAATCAGTTAATAAGAAAGGAAAGAGGGATGATAAGTATTATTTTGAGGTAACAACTGAATGTGAAAAGTGGGTAAGCAAGTATGGAAGAATTAAACGATGGAACTTGGTAAACATATCTATCCGACAGTTTAACCAATCAAATCATCATCCTATTCTGAAACTGAATAACTGATTAAAAGCTAACCAAGTAAAACTACTCCAATTATAGGAACTACTGCCCGAAGGAATGCAAAAAGGTTGCAAGAATAGAAGTTAGCTTACCAGAATGCAAAAAGGTTGCAAGAATAGAAGTTAGCTTACCAGCTGATCTTTTATTGCCTTTTCAGAATCCCAAACAATTTTCCCTATTCGGGACAAATGTTTTGTGTCGGTGAATATTTATCAGCTTTTAGGAAAATTATATGTTTGGAACCTTCCGTTTTTTATGCTATGAACACTTTGTCATGATGTCTTTTTTTCTACTTTCGTGATAATTATCAACATTTGGCTTGTATCTATGATCGATATCTTAACTTACTATTCATAAATATCTAAGAAGAGTACTCAACATTTTATTCTTCGTAAGTTTTTCATAGCCTCAAAATTTAAATGTCTCGAATCCATGTGCCAAATCCTTAGATGATAAAAAAAAAGGTCCGATACTTCTGTAGATCATAGAAATCAAACAACAGCAATCCGTAGAATCAAATGTCAATAAATCAACTATGAAGATTAGGGAATAAGGAAGTGCAAGCAGAGAGGAACATACAGGTGTGATCTTATCCAACTGCTTTTTCTTTGGATTTAGCACATCTTCTGGCTTTCCATCATACCTAAGATGACAATAAAGCAGCGATGAGTTCACAGAAGAAAAAAAGAATCGGCTAGACAATCAGGTACGGAGGGCAAAAAAAATATTAATCAAGTCATTTGGCATCATATTGATGCAAGAATTTCTTCCCAAAATATGCAAAAAAACAAACTAAAGTAGAACCTTCAAGCAATAACAATATTTATTGATTCTGCTTCACCAGAAAAGGATAAGGAGAAAATGAATCGTAATTGTTGCAGCAATAAAAATGTCTCAGAAAAGAACAAAGGCTAATCCACCAGCTATTTACTGCAATTCATTGTGTTGATAAAGCAATCATCAGATATCAAAGAAAACTTATGCTAACAACTGTCCTAAAAGACATGCCAATAACAAACATGCCAAGAAAGAAAGATAATACAGTAAATTTTCTTGCGAGTAAATTTGTATTTATTAGCAGGTCAGAAGGAAAAAAAAAAGGAAAATCGAGGAGTACCCTGTGAATGAAACCCGCTCTCCAAGTAAAGCTCCTTCTGGGGGAATTAAAGGCTCCACAACTGTGCTATCTTGATTAGAAGCACACAAGACCTGAAAGATGAGAAAGAGAAACTGAGACTTGCAAGAAAACACATTAAGTGAACATAGCAAATCATATAGAACAAATGTAAGCTCATGTCACTTGGATTGAAAGCTGGAAATGCTCAAACTAGCACATGTGAGCAAAATCTGTGTCAGCATATTAAACCTAGAGCTGCAGGGTGGCCTGGGTTACTCACAAAAACCAACACTTGGAAGAGTTTAAAGGGCCATTACAGAAGGAGTGATCACAAGATAGTCCCATCATAGTCCAAGAGTTTTTGCACATGACTAAATCAAGACACTTTAGTCATAAAAAACAAATCAGAATCAAGGCCGACAACAAGATGAGTGTGTTGGCTGCATTGGTAGCCTGAATCAATCTTTAAACATCCAAACAAACAAGAATCACATGCCTGTTTGGTGGTATAATCATATCTAGGAGAGTTAAGGTTCCCATGAAGTCCAGGATAAAGAAAAATGAGAATAGCAACTACCTGGCACTTTGTATCAAATGAATAATCCAAAACACATCACAGATTAGAAAGTTTTATATAGGAATAGTTTTGAAATATTGATGATTGAAAACTACCACATGAGAATGTAAAACTGCAAATAAGCTGTAGCAAAGAATAAGAGAAACCAGAGCACAGTATGATGATAACAGTAAAGGGTAGGGAACGAGAATATGAATTCTGACATGATTATGAATATTGAGACGAAATAGTCATGATCAAACTTTGAAAGTGAAAAACTCAAGTTACCATAATCACCAAAATTGAGAAAGCATCAAACATACCAATCCAGAAGACATAATATCGCGCAACTTTCCAGGCTTCACATTCGTTATCAGCACTACTCGTCGATTCTGGATTGAGAGTTCAAGATACATGTGCAACCTTAGGTCAAATAAGTTGAGACAACCAGGATGCTTGCAGGATATTCAATTTAAGTAGAAAAAAGGATCATACTGAATGCTTCTTTTTTCTGCGAGATTCACTTACTAGTAGATCTTCTGGGCTGTAGAACTTTGCAAGACCACTGACTACCTGGCGCAAGTTACCATCCCCCAGATCTATCTCCTCCACCAACAAACTGTGAAAGGGTCAACGTGTCATCAAGTAATCACTGGTAGTAATCCCCAAAAGAGCAAAATTACCTGTCAGCTGATGGGTGTTTTGATGCCTTTCGAATAATACCAACTTGAATGTTAAGGATGCTTATGCTGCATTCTGCATCCTTCCCAGCAGTCTCCTTCTCTACTTTCTTTCTCTTCTCAATTCCCACATTATCTTTTCCAGAAAGCTCAGTAGCTTTATTATCACTAGGAGCCTTCTTCTTTGAAATTGCCTTTGGGTGCAGCAAACAGGTAAGCAATGTCCATGTTCAAATTTAGAACAAATATGGGCATTGTGAACAGAAGCAGTGAAGTAAAAGATAATAATAAAACTCAGGATTTTTGGTATGATCTTTGGCTCTTCCACAGATCAATGGTACACTTGGAAGTTGAAAAAGTATGAAAAGTAATCAACGGTTGAGGAAATATAGAGGTTGCAGACTAGGAACTGTAATGCGAGGATGAATTAGGATAATGTACATCAAACTTTAGTGGGTTAATTACTATGAAGAAAAACTTTAGTATAACTTAGCTACCAACAAATATCCAAAACTGATGTAACAATCTTATTGATGATGGTTATGCAGGGAAAAAATGCAAGAAGATAAGGACAGCGTACTTACAAGAGGTTCAAATTCAGGCTTGTTGACCATTATTTTATTAAATACGCCACCAAAATCTACCTTGTTCTGCAACCAACAATAAGAGGTATGATGTTTATATTAATGCCCCAAAGCACTACAGCAGTATATAAATTGGTAAAACAGAAAACAATCGTAGAGCCAAGAGAATCATGTTTGTTCTAATAGACAAAATGACCAAGGGAAACAATTCTCCTATCATCACTATAAGTATATGTGATAGTGGATCTGAGGTGAATAAGGGAAGTTCAACCTTGAAGCAATGGTTGTGATTTCCAGTTTTTATCATTTGTGTCTTTCACATTCCAAAAAGCTCAGAGCAACCAGTTCTTACATATCCAGTACAGTTACCATATTTGTGGTTCAGCATGACAGCAAGTAATACTCATTTCAGTCATTACACCTTTTTTTTACGAAGATAACAGCAGAAGTGACATAAGAAACAGTACAACGGGAGGGAAAGTATGTGAAGCACCAAATATACTATTCTTCTCCTCATTCTTCCTCTTGTTAACGGGACAGGGCGGACAGCTCCTAATGATGCTACAATTTTTTTTCTTTACTTCTTCCACATGGAACGCCCTTTCAGTGAACCAAGTTGTGCACGATCAAAATCAAGGATAAAACATTCATGAAGAACTAGAGAAATCCTGATCTACTTTTTAAGGGAGAATATGTAACAGATGTGATGGCCATGTTGCAAAGTGGATGATGAAAATGATGTGAAACATCTGCAGAAATTTTGATGTCTCATACACATTGCACAGTATTCACAGATTGTCACCTAAAGACCTAAGCCTACAGGAACCATGCGTCTCACTCTTCACATTAAGCACATAGAACAATTTTCAAAAACTTTATCTATTTTATTATTGAAAAGTTAGATGTCAGTTCAAGAAACAAGAGATATAGAAATAATCATCATGATCACCTTCAGCATTAATAGTGCATACTACGTCTGAATCAATTAAAATAAAGAAAAGTTTTCTATTCTTAGTTTTCATCAGAATGTGCATGGTACTTATCAAGGAATCCATGTTATAATATAAATACCTGAATATAGTCCATCCATCTAATCACGTTAGGAAACTTTTGCTCTGCTATATCAGAGAGATGATTCTGGCAACAACAAAAAAACTCAAAATCAATATGAATTAAAAAAGAAGAAACTTTTAGCATAGGTCAAGACATTTTTTATACAACACAGAATTCTTTGTTTAAAACTATCTAGAAAGCAGAAACCATTTTTATGCTGCCCAATCCTCCATCTAGTTTTTCTCTGTGCATACATCCATCATTCTCCCCACCCTTTCTACTCTCTTTTTTCTTTTCTCCTTCTCTCTCCTCCTTAAACAATATGTAATTACTTTTTTTTAAATCCTCCTTTCATCATTTATCCAGCACACTAAATCATAAACTTTTCAGCAACAATTTCCTCCTTTGGTACCACACTGCTATAAGATAGCAAGATTTCAATCTGATTATCACAAAGACTAATGTTTTTGTCCTGTTGTCAAAGAAACAATAGAATGTAAAGTACAGAGGTATTTAACATAAGTTCGATCTAAGAATTTCATCGATTCATTGTCTCTTTTTTTTTGTATCTAATTGTATTATGTCTTGGTATGAAACATTTTTTCCCAATAAATACACACTTATAATAACTTGCCAATCCTGACTTCTGCAAGCACATGAACCTCATATACATGAGGAAACGATAAAAGAGAAGCAAATTGACATGTAATAAGGTTATCAAGGGCGCACTGCACAAAATATCAAACCAGTTTATCTACCTAAGCTTAGTTCTCCTATTAGAAAAGTTACAAGGTTTCATCTTGTCAAAGCGCATTTACATGTAAATGATTTCTATCTTTTATACCATACATACCACACAGGGTTGAACTGCTGCAAACACAACTATATCAGCCTCTGAGGGTTCGAGCCCATTATCCAATAAGAGAGCCTTCTGCTTTAAATCCTCATTCAGGTGATCAAGTGCTGAAAGGCATGCATCAGCTTCACAGGGAAAGCTATTTGCAAAAGCTACCCATTTCTTTATCTAAAACCAAATTGCGATATGCAATCATGAGAACCATACAGATGAAAAGGTGATACAATTATAACCAAAAAAAAAAGCAACTCAGTCAATACCTCATCCTCATTTGATAGAGGGATCTTATTCTCTGACAAATGCAATATGTTCGAGAACAGGCTTGCAACATCAGAGCTTCCAGTGCATCCCGCAGAGTGTCTGTTCTGTAAATAAAAAAAAGGGCGAAAACAAATTCATCCTACTGAGTCATTTCGCCATGGTATGCGGTAAGTTTCGAATTAAGACAATAATCATCCTTCCGAAGAGGCATGAGAAGAGCAAGGACAAAAACCCTAAGGATAACACATTGGGAGATGCAAACAGCAGGGACCTACTGGATCGAGAGAGAGACGCTTGAAGAGAGCGTAGGTGATTGCTTTGTTGCGATCGGCGGGGCACCCTCCGCAGTTCGATCCGCTTAACGCCGCCATGGCTCGCTCGCTCTGTCCGCCGCTGTGGCCTGCGTGGGAGTATTGTGGTCGTTCGTTCGCAGCAGGCCCCTTCCCTTCGCGTGCGTCATAGTTTTTAGGGATACAACTTCCGGAAACGAAAACGTCGCACGTGTACTGAACCGGAGGCCGAACCCGCTGGACCGGCCCGGTTCATTCAGATCCTTTTCAATATAAATCACATCACCATCATTATATATTATTAATATTTTCTACTCTAAATTTTAGATAAATAACTCAATCTGCTCATTCCTTTTTACACCTTTTTTTAAAGAAAAACTCCTAAAACAATAATAAAAATAATCATAAAAAGTGCAAGTAGAAAATGTTAATTTGCTGTACTTTTGAGGAGCTAATCCATCATGCATTCTGGTGATAATCTAGCATGAAGAAACAATTAGTTCAAACACCAAAAGGCGTATAAAGCATCAAGAACCATGTTCAAGATGAAACAAGAACAAATAGCAAAAGGGCAGCAGAAGATAACACTGCTCGCTCCAATATTTGGGAATATAATGATTCATAAATGACCCACAAGCATTGAGCATCTGCTAAAAGTTGTTATCACAAAATTAGCAAAAGAGAAGAAGACTGCATTTATTTACAGAGGCTGAACAAAGTCTAACTCTCTGCACTTTGCCTAATAGAGAATCGATTTTTTCATTCTTAACGCAAAGGCTAGCACTCATCATCTATCTACAAATTTCAATCCTCTCCCATTCTCAACTCGTCAGTGGCAAACAAACACATGTATACCCTGTATTTTATATAGCACATCGAAATCACGAAGAAAGGCCCAAAAATAAATAATAAAAGAAAAAAAATATGAACAGTCAAAACCCCTCCACTCTAGGCCTTGGTAACGTAGGCGAGGGTGGTTTTCTGATGCTGTTCGTCCTGCTGTCTTCCAGTGAAACCGTGGTAGAGCAGGTTCGAGGAGGAAGCGGCATGGAGAATGACACCCTTGGTGATGAGACTGGTTGAGACCTTGATGGAGGGGAAGGTGAGAAATTTGTTGCAGAGGGTGGTGTAGGGATGATGATACCATTGATGCTTTGTGACTTCAGCATTTGTTTCCCCGAAACGGCCGACGGCTCTTGAAGAGGGTAACGACTTGGACATTTCACGTCTCGGAGGTTCGCGAGTGACTCTACGATGGTCCTCATGGTGGGTCTTTCCGAAGGATCCTTCTGAAGGCATTTTAGTGCGATATCTGCAACAGTTCGGGCTGCCTTCGGAGGGAACCGTCCTTTGATGCGAGGATCCATGATGAGTGATAGGCGGCAGTCGTCGGCGAGAAATGGTCTTGTCCATTTTACAATGTTCCTCTCTTCTTTAGGATATCGGGGATCGAGATTCTTCCGGCCGGTCAGCAGTTCAAGAAGGACAATTCCAAAACTCCAGACGTTGCTCTTTGGAGTCAGCACTCCTTTCTCCACGGTCTCCAATGATAGGTTTGCAGAGGGCTGAATGATAACAAGAAAAGAAGCTTCACTAATTGTTATAATATTGCAGATATCTTCTCTCATATTGTTTATGTCAGCTCATGGTATTACGTTACATGATGCAGTTGCATGATCTTACAAGTTAAGAGATCTATAAGATTATTAGAAGATGCTGAAAAATCTCAGCTGAAGTTAAAATACTTCAATTCACTAATTGAAGTAAACTAGAGGATAGGTTTTGGCATGAATCTCGTTAGGTAGCAGCGGATAACATGGTAAGATGGAAAAGTTAATGTTTTCTAAAAGTAATTAACCAAGAGAATGATGCATTAAGGTTTCAAATGGACAACTTTTTGTTGTGCTGACAGACAATGGGGCCTACTGCCTAGGCAAAGTAAACACAGGACGCCTAGGATTCAAGCAGTATATTGAACAGCTGCTATATACTACCAATTGTGCATATAAACAAATAACTTACCATAGAGGAATTTGAAATGTTTGTGTCTGGATTGTAAGCCACACATCCATATCCAGATAGCTTAGCAGTAAAATCCTTGTCCACTTGTATATTTGACGTAGAAAATTCATGATACATGGCCTGATAAAATTGAACAAACACATCAGTGTAAGGTATCAGTTAAAGCATATAATTTAGGTGATGCAGGATATTCTTCAGAAGAGAAGAGAGGATATCAAATTTGTATAATTCGGTAGACCCACTCCAATTAAGCCAAATCAAAGCAGGTTATCCATTTCTGACGACTCAGTATTCACAACAAATTTAATCTGATACATATTTCCACCATAAATTTCCGGAGAATGCCATAAAAAAAAATCTAAATCCCCTGATTCGAATTTCCCTTATTTGTAGTGCATTTGCAAGGTACAATATTAATTCAGTTGAATGAGATGGCTAAGCAAGAAATTTTTTAAATATTAATTATCTTCATGTTGATAACGAAGGTCATTGGTTCAACTCCTATAAATCAAAAAGAAAAGAAAAAAACAACTTTATGAATGAACAGAAAGCACGCACACATCAACGGTAACATTATCTGGAAGAAAGAGAGTTTAAATATTGGAATTCAAAAGGAAATCCTTAACTTAGTTGAGTTTAAAAATCTAAAACCAGAAAGAGAGCAGAGCCTGTCAATGAGAAAGTTCATTCACCTGAAAAGGCCCTTCTTCATGTAGAAATGCAAGACCTCTTGCAGCACACAGGGCCACCTTTATCCTTGTACACCAATCAATAGATGGACCATCTGATCTTCCATGAAGAAGCCGATCCAAACTTCCATGGTACAGCTTCTCATAGATCAACATCCGCTCATCAGAGCCCTCTTGAGCATGATAACCGAGCAATTTACAAAGATTAGGATGCAGCAGTTGTGCAAGTACATTCACCTCATTCACAAATTCCTTCAAACCCTGAAAGAGCCAAAACATCATCTACATTAAGATAAATTTCTAAGAAAATTAACTAAGAATATTATGCTAGTATTGCAAGCAAGGCTAACATCAATCATCTACTAAGTTAGGTTCATTGGTCCAATGAAATCAGCAAGTATATATGCATGCCAATAGATAGAATACCACATTACTCATAAAAGGAACTAGCAAACTACGCACTTCAATATAGGATCTCCTCGTTCTACTTATCAAGATAATATGTTTAATGAACTAGAAAATCAGATATGTGACTCATTTATGCGCAAAGAAATTCAGCAACAATATATGTAGGAACAGACGCATGAATTTAACATATTTTGCTCTTAAATTTTTATAACAAGAAAGGTAGATCAGAGATGAAGATGCAGAACAGAGATAAAACAAAGATTACCAATTGTTAGAATTTCCATAAAATTTACCTGCAGAGAATGCTGCAAATGATTAACAGTGGCTTCAAGCTTCTTTGACGCAAGTATTTCATCAGCAAAGGTTGCTTTGTAAATTGTAGAGGAGGTACTTTCTGAAATGCAGTTGTCCAGAGAAAAATTCATACAAGCGGCTGAAAGTTCATCATATGAGAAATTCCGAAGCCCTCCTTTCGATCGAGGTAATGGGAGTGGACCAGAAGGGTTAATAGGGCCGCTAGCATTGACAGATTTGAAACTTGAAAATTTCTTCAAAATTGGGTTGGTCTGTGGTGCAGGAAGGGGAAGTGGTAGAGGATTCGAAAAGTGCTGGTCCTTCACCAGTCGACCTCTGCCCCGAGACTCTTCTTGGTCATCAAATTCAAGAGTATCCCGATCGGCCACAACAAGGCTAGAAGGAGCAGATAATGCTCTGGTTCTGATATTTGGCATTTGAGAGACAGATTGGGCAGATTTTGTTCTATTTCTGAAGCTCGGTGGGGCTGACTGGAGAGATGGCCCATGCAGGTCTGGTTCAGGAAGTGTAGAAGCCGTATACTCTTTGATGTTTGGTGATTTCATGCTAGTAAAACTCATACATTTCTTCTTCTTGTGCTTCAAGATGGGGAAGCAACCCATGTTGCAAGCACCAATCAGCTAACTATTTCCTGAAAGTGAAACATAAGCAACCATGTCATTCCACGAAGCTACCTCAAAACTGAAAGTATAGGCATGCACAGATTATCACAAAAATACTTGGGAATAACTAATTGCAGCATCACAAGAGAAAATTCTGCTCGATTTGAAATAACTAATTCGAATCATGTTAAGTAGCACACTCCCGCCGCGTGCAGGATCAATCATCTTATAGAAGGAGGAAGAGACATATTAAAACTGCTATCTCCAGTAAAGTTCTCTTCAACGGATACGATATCCCCAAAAGCTAACAACGCATCCACCCGTACGCGCTAATTCTCAAGTCTAAGCACGAGCATACGCACAACGCGGACAGAGGCATTTCCCTCGGCAACTTCCAATTAGTTAAACAGCCAGATCGAATCGGAATTGTACTGCTAGCCGATAGAATCTCGAGCAAAATGAATTCCCCAAATTCTTCACTTCAAAGTGAGGAAACCACAGTGAATTGGACATACCTCGCGTAACCTAACACCCAGAAAATTTTCCATCTTTTACGAATTCGATCATCTGAAGTTTTTTTTTTGACATTTCCAGGAAATTACCACCCAAAAACAAAGTTCAAAGAGCCGTCAATTATTACCCGGAACTGAGCTGAAAAAAAAACGCACAAATCCCCAGGAGAGGGAAGGCAGTCCCCCAACCCCACCCAAAAGAGGCCTTTTCAGAACCCTCAAGCCAATCAACTGCATCACAAAGCAAAAAATTCCCGCAAAGGAAGAAGGGAGAGGCCACGAGTTCCAACCTCGGATTGCAGAAACCGCCGGTCGGCTTCACCGCCCCGTCGCCGATCCAGCAGCAAGAAACGCGTGCGACGACCGTGCGGCCACCTCGAGCAGCAGGAGCCAGGAGAGAGCAGAGAGACAGGGAAGAGGGAGAGGGGAGAGAAGGGGGAATGTGGGAATATAGAATGGGAAGGAGAAGGGGGAGATGGTGGCGACAGCATGAGCACCGGTCAAAGGGAGTAAGGGAAAGATGATGCGACAGCTACAAGCAAAGACCTACCCTCTCCTCACAAACGCCACTACCTCCGCTAATTATTCTCAGAACTGCCACTCTGCCACCCACGTAACGATGAGCCCCAGGACGAGGGCATTCAGGTAAATTAAGGAAACTCGAGGGGCAGGAGGTTGCAGGGAGGGCCGGGTGATGTGACAGTCAAGTCAAAGACGAAAAAAATAATAAAACATTTTTTTCTCTCTTTCCAATCTTTTTTAGGTGCAGTCAAAGGAAGGAAAAAGGAACGATGGAACCTTTGACCGCTCCTCCGCCGTCGGATCCACCGGGGGTCGACAGATCGACGGTCCCGATCTCTCCCCCGGGGGGAAAGGTGTGACTCACGCCACCAGCACGCTAATTCGATTGAATTCCCTCCCCCATCATTTTAATTATTTTCCATAATTGCTGCGGGCCAATCGATGAGGTTGCCTTCTCGTGTTTCTACTAATTTTTTTTTTTTTGATATCGGATCCAATTATTTCCGTATCAGATCGGAGTGATAAGTTGGACTTCCCTCCTTCGAACGGGTCGAAGCTGATTCCGGTCTTAATTGAAGCGGTGGATCGGAGGAGGAAGGGATGACTTTGAAGGGATTGCTGCCTGCACGGGAAGGGTCAGATCATGGCCGACATCTTCAAGTCAACCACCGCCGATGAGATGTGAAGTTGACCGACAAAAAAAGCTGGCGGAGTCTTCTCCTGTGCAATTGACTTCCATTTACCATTTACTTTAACTTATTGGACCGGGTCGAATCCCAAACCCAATAGATTCGACCCAAACCCGTTTAAGCCAGAACCCATTTACTGCCGAAGAATTATAAGAATGGATAGCCGGAGTGGAAACATCATGAAATCAAATCAAAAATATATGGATGTGCAAACACGGCATATTCTCCGAGCAATAATAAGAATGGCCTCACCGAGAACATTCCTCGGTGGGCTTGGCAAACATTATAATTTTTATAGATTCTAATTCCACGTCCCAAAACTATTCATTGGATTCTTAGTGCACCATGACCTCATGCCTCTCATCATCTCTCTCTATTTTTTTATTTAATTTAACTACGCTTAATCGTCGAATTGTATTGAAATAAGAATAAAAAATTGTCATCTTTAGATAAATAATTTGTTGACTAAAAATAGAGTAAGTAGAAGGATATTTACCTGGAGGCCCTCTTCACCTTTAAATAAAACAATATATCGTGTCTACAGCGGGCACGAATCAATTAGATTTGCAACCCAAAATCCGACAACCCAACAAAATATTTATGTAAAAGTCGTTCCTATTTAAGTATTTTGGAAAAATGGTAATTTTTTTTGGAGCAAAATAAAATATGCAGCGCATTGTTTTTAGCATCAAGGAATTGTTTTTATTACGATTTGTTTTTTAAAACAGTCAGACAAGCGGGGGGGCAGGAAATTAATTAACTCGTTTTTTTATCACAAAATGAAAGAAGAAGAATCGACTCTTTTTCTTTTTTCTTTTTTGCTCGTCTTCTTCCTCTTCTTTTAATCCTACAAATTTACACGCGATTTTAACACGATAAAATTCTACGATCTGCAGAAGCGAATCCGATCGAGAGATCCACGGAGGTGAGAGCAGCTAGCCGGAGAACCCTCCACCGCTAGGCCAGCGCTAGCTCGCCGAACTCGCCGCTCCGCCGCTCGTGCCCCCGGGTCATCCCCTCCCCTGCGCCGTCGCCGCCGGCGTCGAGCAGCGAGTTCCGGCACGTCGGGCACGACGAGTGAGACGCCAACCACCTGTCGATGCAACGGATGTGGAACCCGTGGTGGCACTTGGGCAGCACCCGCACCTTCTCGCCGTCCGCGAACTCCCCCAGGCATATCGGGCAGTCGGTGGCCGGGATGTCTGCCCCCGCGCCGTAGACGGCCACCGGGATGCGGCGGAGCGCCCGCTTCTTCAGCCCCGTCGCCGCCAGCCGCGTGGCCGCCTCCTCGGGGGTCTCGAAGGCCATCCGCCGCCCGCACCGCAGCGCGCAACGAACGATGGAGTTCAGCCCCAACGCGAATATCAGCGCGCACAGCAGCGCCGCGAGGATGATGACCATGTTGGTGTCGAAGTTGGCGTTGCCCCCTCCCCCCCCGCCGCCGCTGCCGTGCTGCTCCCTGTTCGTCCGGTTCGCCGCCGCGGCGGGCGGCGTCTCGGAGAACGCCCCCACGAGCGTGCGTATGGACCCCGTCATCCGATCGCACGCAGCGAGTGTTCGACGGGTGGCCGGAAAGAGTAAATGGACGACAAATTATGCTATTGCGAGAGGCCTCTTTCGTTGGGTGCTTACTGATCTATCCAGGAATAGTCCTTTTCGGGCTGCGATGTTGCAAGGAATCTGAGGAAGATGAAGACATTGCAAAAAAAGGCACTTGTTCATCAGCAACAAGGAATAATTGGAGATTTTTGCAGAGGTCGAGCCACTCCACGCAGGAAGGTGTTATTTATCTTTCCCCGGTTCGAAGAAAAATTAGATGTGGATATATCCTCAATAACCTAAGACGTGATGATGCAGGCGAGCTCTCTGATGGATGGTTATAGTGACATGAGGAAGGGCAGGCGAATCTGCACAGCAAGGAAAGAAAAAAGATAAGACATGAAAGGATACGCGCAGTGGAGCTCAGAGAAAACACGTTAAAGAGGAGGTAAGCAGCGGAAAATCTTGATTTGATGTGTGAATTCTTAGTCATAGATATTCCACCCAATCATGATTTGGTTTAAAGCACCAAAACCCACTTGAGCACTAGGCTCTCATTTTACATAATGATTAATGAGTGCATCCATAAGTTGGACGCGGAATTTATTCTGAATCTACTCTGATTAACTTTCTCCTATTTATGTCTTTAAAATCAGATTAGTTGAACTAGTTCAGCACACTATTTCCGCACTGTAGATTTTTAGAAGCATTTCATCAATCATAAGCTTGAAAGCAATTAAGAAGACGAGAGACAGAAAGGGTGGTGTGAGGACAGGAATGGGGTCATTTTCAATGGCTGCATGATTGGGCCTGGTAGATGTTACTGCAGGAAGCAAGATATTTTGCTTTGTGTGTTGTTTGGACTTTGGCATGCCTATCCTGTTGATTCTCGAAGAGATTGAGATCTTTTTCAACTTGTGTCCACTATGCTTCTCTGTGTATGTCTTGTGTGTGAGGGGGTGAGTGAGAGAGAGAGAGAGTCACTGAGATCATGTGCATGCTTAGGACCATGTGGTCCCGATGTGTCTCTTTAAGATGCAAGGAGCATCTAACTTCACCATCTTCTGATCTTAATACCTGACTAGGATTAATTGAAGGTCATTTTAGGTTATCATCTGATTGACAAACTAATCATGTAGTCATGGTTCATTTTCAAACGTATTATCTATGTAAGATCAACTAGTTGAACCCATCTTGATTGATACTTGCGATGAGAAATCCAGTCTTCTTTATTCTGCAAAAAGGAGAAAAAAAGGTGTTGGTTGTTGAGACAGTAGCTAAAGGTGGATCCAACTAGTTATCTAACTTGAAGTGCCACTTTAACTAGATATGAGTTCAGATAGGCATTTAATTCACTCTGCTGAGCAGTGTAAAAGTTCTCCAAATTGTTTATTGCATTGGCATGCTTTCCATTTCTGCAATGCAGCTTAGAAGGTTTTAAAACAAGGGCATATGTCTTCCAAGTACAAAAAATCATTGCTTATAGGCTACAAAGATTTTATTTCAGTCAGCCGTTGATATGATCTTGTTCTCTGATTCAATTTCGATCCTCCTGCTGAAGTCTGCAAGATTCAGGTTGCTCTTCTGTCAGCTAATGGAATGAAGTCATCATGGTAGGGCCAAGGGCAATGTTTTCAAACTTTGAACAGACTTGTGAGTATGAGGATGCCTTGTTTTTATTTAAGATGTGAACTTTGGGGGGCCAAAATATAGTAATTTGATTTTTTATATCCTCAAAACAAACAAATTGTTGTGCAGGTGGATGACGATGGATATCAACTACAATAAGGCACGAGTGCAAGAATGCGGATGTTCCTGTTCAACTATGTTGCCTTGTGAAATGAGTTCATTGGTAAACCTTTTTCTTTTATCTTGTGGTGGATAGCAGATAATTGAGACTTTTTTATGGGACATAACTTGTCGTCTGTTTGTAGAAGGTTAATCAGTCAATGTATTTGGTATGCTGCAAAAAGGGGGGGGGGATTTAATTACCTTAAAAAGATGGACAAGGTCAGGAAAACGAAGTCCCAACAACTCTCCTGAGGCACAAAAGATGGATTACAAAGTTGGGATCAACAGGATTAAAGTGGGGAGACACAGGGAGAAGAAGAGAGTCCATGTTGTTACAATTTTATCCTTTTTAAGGGACTTCGCTTGATCATGCTGTGCCAGTTTGGAGATGAGGGAGATATTTGTGGCTTCTTTTTCCGATCTTCTTTATTAAATGAGTTTTTAGTCTTTTGGATGAGTAGAAATAGAAGAAAATAATACAATTATTGCATATTGTATTTTTCATGTTGCCATGCTTGCTTCTATGACAACTTTTATTTCGATATTATTGATATAGTTAATTTTCTATATATATTATAAAATAATATTTTTTAGAGTATAAAATACTTAACACGTATTATTATTATAAGACTTCCACCTTATTGTTATTTTATTTGTAAAATTAATTGATTCTATGCAGTAAATAATGCATTGTAATTTAAAAATAAACTTCATTGTAATCCTCACTGGTTAATTAAAAATAAAAAGGAATCCAGATCGTGTAGCCATTAAAAATAATGTCCTTAAATAAAAGAGAAAAGAGACCCAAATAGCGCTCATAACCGGGTTCGCGTTCCTAATCACCACCATGGACCGAGTGAGAACCGGCCTTTTAATGGCAAAGAAAAGCCCAATGAGAGCCGGCCCATCGTAATCTCTATATTTATTATCGTTATTACTCAATAATATAATATATTTAATTGGTTTGAGAGAATTTTTTTTAATAATATTATTATTACTATAAATGAAGTTTAAAAGGGCTAATTTTTTAATAAAGGTGGATGTAAAAAATAAACAAAGATGGGTAGAGATGGGTACGATGCTATCTAAAAGAGCGCATGACTATGAAGATCACTATTAATATAATTTATACAGTGTGTATGGGCATATTACCTAACAAGATTCAGAAGAGTATGGGTTGTGATTCGATTACTAGATCTACATCTATTTTTATTTTATGACTTAGTTTGTATTATAAGTCGATGATTACGGATAAATCATTCAAGTAAAATATACAGATAAAAATAAGATGTCAATTATATTTAGCTATAATAGAAAGCTTAAAGTATTCACTGAATAAATGCAACTATTATATGCAATAGTATCTTTAAAATAAAAAGAAGAGATGTTAATACATATGATATTGAAAGAGCAACACTTAGATCTAGGGGCTGCATTATTAAAATTTATGTATTATACTTAAGAGAAGAAAAATCAGATATTATTTAAGTAATAAATAAGGATAAAATAATAATATCAAATATTTAATTTAAAATGCTAATATTTAACGTATCAGTTCTTTGATGTTTTTTTAATGTATTTATTCATGATACGTATATAATTAACAGTGATACTATTACTTTTAATAGTATAAAATAAGTTATGTTGGGAAGTGCAACGGTGTAATTACACTAATGTATTTTTTTTAAGTAAGCGAAAGATTTATTTAAAGAAAATAAATAACGAATCAAATGTGTCTAAATTTTAGGAATTTTTTTTTAAAAAAAATAAATAACGTTTCCGTGTGAGCGTGCACATAGATTTCCAAAATGCTGCCGCGGTATGAGCGCATATAAAACAAAAATTAACTTGCTCATTTTTATCCATGCCGTGCATTACATTTCAATTAAAGCCAAGGAAAATAAAAAAATTATTTCCGTCGCTTTCTGAATCATCCGTGAAAATGATGTATATATATAAAATAAATAAATTTGATTTTATATATCTACCACTTTAACCGCTGGTAGTTTCATTTCATGGGATAAAAACTGACTTAAAAACTAACCATAATATTAACCTGTTCACAGTTGAAAGAAGGATAGTTTGGAATTTGTTTACAATTTAACCCGCGACCGAATTCACGCGGATGAAGTCATAGAATAGAAATTTTCATCGATCGATCAAACAAAAAGAAAAAAAACAAAGTAGGAAGAAGAAGAAGAGTCAATTTTACTAAAACCCCTAAAAAAACAAATTAGGCACACAATTAGGTTTTTATTTAATTCTTAACTGCCTTTTTTTTCCCGGAGGTCTCAAATTAGGACGAATGAAGTAAAAGAAAATTCTAAAAGGGAGACTTTTTTGGAGGCCTCTCTCTCTCTCTCTTTTCTTTTTTCCTTTCTTTCTCGATCGTTATTATTATTATTATTATTATTATTATTTTCTTCCTCTTCCTCCCCCCTCCTTTCTCGCAGCAGAAAAGGGTTTTCGCCGACGCATCGAAGGCCGATCCCCCTCCGCCACAATAAGAAACCTCGAATCGCCTCCCCCGATCCCTAAACCCGCCCTAAATCCGCTCCTCCGGCCGATCCTCCCTCCATTCCCCCCTCTCCCGCCCCCTTTTTTCTCGCGCCCCTCCGCCGCCCCGATCGCACCCCGATCGGCCGGGCGGCCTTCCGCCTTAAAGTCGATTTATTGGTCGGTCGGGGGCGTTTTTGCTTTTTTTAATTTTTTATTTTTTGGTTCTTCTTCTTCCTCTTCCTCCTCCTCCTCCTCCTCCGTTTCGGCTCGCCGTCGGGTGGAAAGGTCGCCGATTTTGGGGTTTTTCCCGGATCGAATTCCTCCCGGGATGGGCGACCTGCAGTCGTGGCCGCCTCTGGCTGACGGGGACGCCTCGGGAGGTCACGATTCGCCTCGGTCGCAATCGCATCCGAATCCGCATCCCTCGACGATCAAGGCCGAGAATTGGCGGCGGGCCGAGGAGGCCACACGGGAGGTCTTGCGGTGCATTAGGCCGACGGTGGTCTCCGAAGAGAGGCGGAAGGCTGTCGTCGATTACGTGCAGCATCTGCTCAAGACGCGCATCCACAGCGAGGTAGTTTTCTAGTCCTCGTTCGAATTTTTTTTTCCTCCTACTGGATGCCCCTTATAGTTTTCTAGACCTCGATCTGGAGAGTATTGATTTAATTTTTGATCTCGTCTTATTTCGATTTTGTTCAAGTTTTTTTTTTTTAAAAAAGATGTTTCCTTTCTACATATATGATTTCGCTACTAAAAAAAAGGTTGTGGTATGTGCACTTTTCTTTTCCCTACTTCTTAGGGGTGGGTAGGTAATGAGGATTTTCTCTGCAAAGCATAAACACATCATTTCTTGCTGTTCCCGTGGTAGAAACGAACCTGCTACGTACTCTTCAGAAGATTTAAGGGCCCTCATTTATGCATAATTATTTCTGTTAAATCTTTCATGTATAAATGACGTCATTTATTTGCTTATTTCACTATGATGTGGTGGATGGCCTTGACAAGATTTGCTAACCCTTGGGTTGCGATCTCATGCATTGTCACATCCTCACCTCGTGGTGGTTGCACAATTGTATGATTCCTTAATTTATTTGATTTGAGTGGGACAATCGATAATGCTGATGGCACCCAAGGTATCCATTGCCCTATTATTGGCTATGCAATCAGGATCACACGACAAGGTGAATTTGGTTGCACTGTTATGTCATTGGCAATGAGAGAGAGACCCACGTAAAGTCATTATTTTGACTAAAAATACCTCCTTTGTATTCTATTCACAGATTCACCTTAGATTTAGCTATGTAGTTGCTAATGAAACTAATTTTTGATTGCCATGAAAATTCATCAGGTGTTTCCATTTGGATCAGTTCCTCTGAAGACATATCTTCCTGATGGAGATATTGACCTTACTGCACTTGGTATGCCAAGCACCGAGGATGCTTTGGCAAATGAAGTTTGCTCTGTTCTTGGAGAAGAAGAACATAACAAAGATGCTGAATTTGAAGTGAAAGACGTACAACTTATTCGTGCTGAGGTTCCTATCTCACTGTATCTTTTGTACCTATAATGTGAAAATCTTAAATCTACTGCAAGCTTTCTTAGAGTAGTTCATGGAGTGTTCCTAGTGCTATATGACCATCTTTATTTTATTTTATTTTTATGAAGCTTGGCACAAAGAATTACACCTCAATTAAATAATTTATACCCTAGGTACTTGCATTGGTCTTCACCTGTTCTCAATACATGTCCTGGTACTAGGATTTAAAACCTTGCCCAATATTCTGAACAGTCAAACTCTTAAAATTTATGATTGCGTGCGTGGGTTATATGTTTGTCATACCTACTGACTGGACTAGGTAGTATGGTACAAGATACAGAAAAACATTGTACTGTTTTCCAAAGACAAAAGAGGTCCATCCATCACTTTCTGCTATAAGTGTTGCCTGAAGGTCAGGTGGTTATTTGACTTGCAGATGGTTATAGGAATGCCATGAATGTTCCTTATTGATTTGCTCATACTTCTTAATTTTTTGTAACCGTGACATGAATCATGTGGAAATGACCTACAGTGATATACACATTGTACCGTGCATCACATATTTTTATTTTTTACAGATTTTTCCCCCTTAAATTATGTCTTTCAATAATGGCATGTATAAAAGCTTGCTGCTATAAGTGATATGCATATTGTCTTTTTCTTAAAGCACAGTTTTAGTAGACCTCTATCTCAAAATTATAGTTTCAATATCATGAGCGGAAGCCTGTAAGAGAGAAACAAATGCCTACTGCTTTGTTAGTATTCCTGGCATGTCCTTGACTTTTGAGGTTTATGATGTGATTTTTGATGGGCAGGTTAAACTTGTCAAGTGCATTGTGCAGAACATTGTGGTCGATATCTCATTCAATCAGATTGGTGGACTTTGTACGCTTTGCTTTCTTGAGAAGGTATAAAAGTCCAAAGTTTACCAGTGCTGCATCAATTGGACATTGACCGTTATATTTTCACCCTTACAGAACATGAGCTCTTGTATATGTCATACAGACTGTTATATTTACTGCTAATATGATATTTCATCCTCATTACACAATATAAATCCATGGCTGTTTTGAAGGTTGACCAAACAATTGGAAAGGAGCATCTCTTCAAGCGCAGTATAATATTGATCAAAGCATGGTGCTATTATGAAAGTCGCATTCTTGGTGCCCATCATGGTTTGATTTCTACATATGCATTGGAGATCTTGGTGTTATATGTTTTCCATCTGTTCCATAATTATCTAGATGGCCCTCTGGCGGTGAGTGTTCCCAGAACAGAAAAATATTTTCAAAGTCTTCAGGTTTCATTCATTGTATTACTTACCGTGGGTTTCGGATTGAACATACTTTTAAGTTCTCATCATCTCACAGGTTCTCTATATGTTTCTGGACTACTACAGCAAATTTGATTGGGACAAATACTGCATCAGTTTACAAGGTCCTGTGCCTATTTCTTCACTACCAAATCTAGTTGGTAAGCTAACCTTGAATTTATCATTACCGGTCATTGTATGCAACAATTTAACTGTTTGATGACCATCTGTATTTTACTTGCACAGTCGAACCACCAGAAACCAATGGTAGCTGTTCACTTCTCACCGAGGAATTTATTACGGAATGTGTAAATATGTTTTCAGTTCCCTCTAGGTTGTACGGAAACAACTACCCGGTATTCACTCAGAAGAATCTGAACATAGTCGATCCCCTGAAACAAAACAATAATCTTGGACGTAGTGTCAGCAAAGGTCGCCTGTTCTTTCTTTTTCTTCTTAGCGCTAACTGGCTTATGGTCTTCTAAATGAACTGAAAGACTTTTGCTGACTATTTTTCTTGTGTTATTTCATGTGCAGGTAACTTTTACCGGATACGTAGTGCATTTACATATGGTGCTCGAAAACTTGGTCGGATACTTCTATTACCTCCAGAAAGTATTGCAGAGGAAGTTAATTTGTTCTTCAAAAGTACTTTGGATAGACATGGAAGTGGGGAAAGGCCCGATGTCCAAGATGCAGCTTCTAGCTGTCCTGACAGTGAAACTACTTATCATAATTGGGCTGAATCTACATCAACAAACATGAATGCTGAAGATGGTAACAGAGAGCCACATTTGCCAGGCTCACCAGCTGATGCATCTAATGGACTAATAAGTGATGAGTTAAATATGAAGATTTCGGACTTGTATCTTGAGCACACATCCAAAAAGCAACACAACAAACATTCCGCTGGCCAGAATCTTAATGCAAATTGGCCACATAACTGGTCCAATAATGGTTCCATCCTTCCTACGGAAGATGTTAACCCAGATAAACATTTGGTTGATGATGCTAGAGATATTTCTTCCAAGAGAGCATTTGATTCAAGATCATCCGATGAAAGTCTTAAGGCTTCAACATCTGGAAAAGCTTATCATGCCCCACACTTGTTCTTCAATGGAGAAAGTGTTGGTGAGGATGAGACAATTGATAATCTGAGTTTGGGGGAAAATGAAATATCAAGTGTTCCTTCAAGCAGATCGACAGCCCCTTGTGAGGAAATTAGTTATGAGACCAAGGCACCAAGTTGTAGGGCCGTGTCTTCAAGCAGGTCTATAGCTCCTTATGAGGACATGGGTAATGAGAACAAAGCACCAAGTAGTACATCATTGTTTAGAAAATCTACAATCACTGGTCCTGATGGTTCTGCTTATGAATCATCATCAAGTTGGAACTGCAATCCTTCAGAAGATTCAAGCCTTGGGGAGTCCTTGAATGAAGGAAACTTGAATAATTTAAGTCCCAGTTCTAGCAATTTATCAAATCTCAAGGGTGAATATGATTCGTATTTAAACAATCTTCGACATGCGCAAGGGTTCCAAGAATACACTCTGAACCCATATTTAGTCCAAGTTTATCAAACATCCTCCCAATTCCCAAACAAGCACTCTTGGAGCATGCGAAACATGTATTCACATGTAGGTCCAAATGGACTTGTTCACATGCCACCATTTTCTCCAAGTTATTATGTGATGCCACCTGTCATTTCTAATGGTTATGGCGCCAAAGATATCACCAAAAGGGGAACAGGCACATACCTCCCCAACACGGTAATATTTCACAAGTTTGTTACTCTGATACCCAACATGTCATTTTGATTCCTATTTTGTGCAAACACTAAAATCACATGATTCCAGTGTCTTCTCGTAAGATGCACTGATGCTTGTATCTTCACATGAAGCCTTCCTGTGCACTCATGTAACTCAATTCAGTTCCATCAACAAATACTTCTGAAAGTGAAGTTATAAGTTTCTTAGTTGTGATGCTTAAGAGCTCCTTTTTTTTTCTTCATTCATTGCTGTTGGAAGTTTTTTCAGAAGAAAATTCTGCACACTTAGAACTGGCACATCCTATACCTAGAGAGCATTCAGCTACTATCAAACTTAGGAATTTATTTCATTTTACAGAATTCTCGTTCATACAAAGAGAGACAATCAGCTGGAAGAGGCAAAAACCAAATGCCTACAAATCACCTTACAAGATACCGCAGAAATAGCCATGGGGAAGCACCACCACATTATGGGAGTTCATTTGAAGAAAGGCACCATGGGTCATCTCCACAGCCTCAAGCTCCTGCTTTTGTAGGAAATGGTCATGAGAAGCCACTTCCTTTGGATATCCCTCGGTCCCCAAGGCCTGTTTTAATGATGGCTTCCCCTGGCAATGGCTTTGCATATCCACCTGAGGGCAAACTCGAATTTGGATCTCTTGGTCCTGTTTCAGTGGGAGTTTCCTCTCCAGGACAAGGTGGCAGTGTTGAGTTTGACAGTGCTGTTAGTCAGGGCTCTGGATCAACAATCCCTCCATCAACTGTTGAAAGGTCCAATAGGAGTTTGAACAATGAAAGGTAATAAATACTTCTTGGAACTTCCATTAATTAAATCCTGCTGATATTGTTCTTAGACATTTATTTTAAAATTTACAATTGAAAATGACTGATTGAAAAGGGATACAAGTTCCTTGGTAATTTGTAGTCTGGCCGAACAATTGATTTATCACGATTTTTCCCTTTTTAAAATTGTTTTATGGCGTTTATTCTTCTTGAGGTCGTGAGAATTGTAGAAGGTTTTTATTACTTAGAGAGTCGGTTGATGGGAAGCCAATTGAATTGAGTTGACTTATCGACTGTATGCTTCTTTGATTGAATAAAGTTTACCAGTATAAAGTATTAAGACATGATGGTTAAGCATTAACGATATGTAAGAGGATCGAGAAAACTGCACTAACCTTCTATCTTGTAGTGATAAGGAGCTGTCTGGATTCACCTAGGTCTAGAAGAAAGAGGGAGGGAGAGAAAATACAGTTAAAAAAAACAAATAAGTGAAAATATTTCATCTTTACCCAACTTATTTTATTCTTTTTTTCCTTGTTTCATTGGTTGATCAATTGAGTGGTTCTCGCCGTGTTGGTTTGACAATTTTTTCAGGCACTTGATGATCATCTGAGTGTGTTTTCCTGAGCTTGCTGATTAATGAACTAAGTTTCTGTTTGTTATTTGTCTCTTCTATGTGAATAGTTGAAATTTCCTACCATGTGAGTTTCCTTGTCACAAAAATCTAGAACTTCCTCCTATAGCTTCTTCTCATGCAGATGAGCTACCGACCATAAATCAAAGGTTTTCAAAGAGACTTGACCGTGTTTTGGAAATTCCACCGAGGCATGATCATTTAAGTAAATATCCCATGGGTAAGATTTCAAGAGTTGACCTGGTCGAATAGTACATGAAAGGAAAACTTATAGAAGAGGCATGAAAAGCTTCAAAAAGAATCATGTACTGATGTAAAGAATGGGAGACATTATTAGGTTTCATCAGCTTCATCAAAGTGATAGTCCAGCATACTAGCTTCAAGGAGACTTATCCATTAACTAATCTTGTACGCACAAGTTAGTTGAGGAAAACAATCAGTAGAAGTCCCAACGTTTATGCTGCAAATGTATTAAATCTGATGGCAAGGGTAACGATAAATCTGGTGTTTTTGATCACATAGGATAGGACTAACTTCGTTGTTTAATAGATTGGGGATAAAAGGGTGTTCTGATGTCTTACATGAAAATTGGTGTCACAATGATTATAAAAGATTTCAAAATGTCTGAAATATGCAGGCTAAATCAACCATATCGGCTTAAAGATGATGGAGACTTCCCTCCACTAGCTGGCTGAACGCTCTGGACCTTATTTCCCTACATAAGGAGAAGAGAACAGACAAGGGAATGAAGACTGGAGCAACAAATGCTAACAATTTGGAGCAGTTGCTTGGGCAGAGTTTGCTTTAGGTGTATATAGTAATTTTCTTGTTAGGGTGGTGACTTAGTATGCTGTACATTCTAAATGTCTTTTTGAAACCCTTACACCCACCAGTTTATGGTGGATTTTAACCAGGTCAGATAGTTTCTGTTCCCCTTTTCGGCTAGTTTTGTTTCTTTTTTCTCTTTTTTTGCTTTCTGCAGGTTGTTAAAGCTATACAGTAATTAGTTTATTCCAAAGTGATGCAAAACTAGGGGAACTAATTGGATAAATTGTCAGTTTTTTTATAGCATTGAAAGTTTCATCATGTTCTTTTTATCCACTTCTGATATGCTCACACATTCAGCATCAAAATTTTCATGGTTTCTGAATTTTCTGAATTGCAGATGAGATCTGGCTCTCTGCAGTTGTCTCTAGAATCAACTTGAAAGACATGATCTGTTGATGAAATGCTAGAAGTTGTTCTCTCCTTTGTCTTTTTACTGTGGAGGTACATTGATTTCTTGATTCTGGCAGGCTTTATTCATTCTTTGAAGGATCTCTTGGGACACATTGGGATCTTATTTATAGTAAATTTTCAATTCATAATAATGAACATGTTCACTCACTTTGAAGATCAAAGCTTTCTATGCAAAACAAAGCAAGGTGAGATCTACGCTCTTCAAGTTCCACACAAGGAAGAATGCAGACTTTGGAGATCCTCTGTGGCTTCTAGCTGGATTTGGTAAAAAAGGAGGTGGGATTGCTTTTTAAGATGGTGAACTGCCCCATTGGAAACTTTCTTTTATTCCTGTACTAACAGCATTATTTTTCTCAATCCCTTGTAACTGGTCTTTTAGGGATAAATTGACTTTTCAGCCGGCATGTTAGCCCATCACATAGAAATTGACTTGTTAGTTCTTCCGTATGCATTCAGGAGATCTGCATGCATATACCCCTTGAAATCCTTCATACTTCTTTGGAGATCCCAAGTGGAGAGTTTAGCAATTTGAAGTCCTCTCTAAGGAGCAGATTCAATTTGTATAACCAGGTGCCCCACTTCAGTTTAATATTTAAAAAAGCATTTATTCAAAGCTCCCACAGGAAATTTGGATGAGCCCTCCAGCTAGGATAATATGTCAATGGCAGTTTTTTTTAATTATAAAAAAAATTCTTGTGTCTTGCATGGGCAGCAGATGAGTGCCCATAGAATTTGCACCTTCCTTGGCTGTGTCTGTACTGATCCCCTACCTAATCGTACTTTGGACCATGTTTTCAATGTCTCTCTCTGTATATATTGGTGTTTTGTCCTTATTAAATTGGCCCCTTTTGCATTAAAAAGAAAAGCTTGGTAAAATGTCTCTCTCTATCAGCTTCCCTCTCCGTGATTCCTTGAAAAAAAAATATTTCAAAAGGAAAAAAAAAAACTTCCCTCTCCAATAAAGAGAAAGGAAAAAAATTTCAAAAAAGAAGGGAGAACTTTATCCCTAACTCAATTATAATCGACGAAGTCGACGTTTGACTTCATCCCCTCCTCTCCTCCGTCATCTACCTTGATGCCGCTGCTGCACTTATACTACGACTCATGAGATGCCCTTTTTACTGGGTAATTAACAAAATGTATTCCTTGAATCGAGAATTTGGTCAATGATTTCATCTTATTTTCTTCACAATATTTAGTCTCTTTTGAAACAAAAAAGGGATGCTTTTTAAATGTAAATTATCTTTTAAAAATCAATACTTTCTTTAAACAAAGAATACATGAAAAAGGTGTTTTTTTAAAAAAAATAATTAAGAAGTTTGCTATGAAGAAGAAATTAGAGCTCACCGAGCTTGGTAGGTTCGACGCTCACACCCTTCTGCTTGTTCTTTTACTCTACTTCTTGTTGTTGCTGTTGATGATGATGATGCTGTTGTGGTGTTCCACTGTTGGAGCTGTCGTTTTTGGTTGCCTCAAACATCAGCCAATGGCCATGGATTCTGCAGCTCCACAGGCCCACACGACCACAACGCGATGCATCCTTCATTGCAAGTTAATCTGCAGCTGCGAGCTTTTTTGACTCTGACAAATCAAATTCCTCGCTAGAAATCTCTCGACTGATGCCTCTTTGTCCACTCATCGGGCAATTCCAAGCCTCCCTCCCGCGCACCTCCTCATTCTCGTATAGTTAACGTCAAGGAGTGCGCCGAAGTGGCCGTGGACGGTGGGCATGGCAGCGTCACCTTTGGATAATAATATCCTCCTCCTGCCGCCGCCGCCGCCGCTGCTGCTGAGGGCGGGCTACTATTTGTTCCCGTGCTGGGTTCCACGGCTCCTCGTCGGCGTCTTCTCCTCCGGCCACAACCGCAGAGGGAAGAAGATTCAGATGTTGTAGCAGCAGCAGCTCCGCCCTTCTTTGTTTGTAGTTCGACTCTTGCTTCCACCGGCGTTGTTCGACGAAATGTCTGAGAGACGGCATGGCTCGGGTCGCGGCGAGAGGACTCCCCGCGAGCCCAATGGATACGCCGAGATTGATCCTACAGGGCGATATGGGCGAGTAAGCTCTTCTCCATCTTTATTTAATCATACGCTGCACTATTTTTTTCACCCGGATTGGTGATGGGTTTCCTATTTGGTTCCGACACATAGGGCTGCTTTATGAACTTTATGGTCATGTGTTCATTGAGTTCTCTCTTCGTTCTTAGATAATGGTGCGATTAGGTTTCCTTGAAGTGGCTTTCTTGTTTGTCTTTCGTTTTGTTCTTGTTTATTTATTTTTTTCTTCTTTCTTTTATTGGAGAAGAGCTCGAGCAGAAGCATCTTTTCCTCTGGATTGTTAGGGTCATCACGTCTTCATATTTCTGGCACAATACATAGGATTTGATGGTAATGATATTGAAGTACTTTCTCAGAAGAAATTATTATAATTCTGGATGATAAATATTGAAAATTATAAAATGATTTAAGTTTCAGAAAGTAAGAAGATACTAGTCATCAAAATTCTTGAAGCTTCGAACCTTAGAAGCTCAGGAACAAGTGAGCAGAATTGTTGTATTTTAATCTTAAAGGATTTATAAACTTTCATCACTCCAATAATAGAGGCCACAATGTAGACAGCCTTGACAAAACACTGCAGCTGTTGTCATGTGTGGGGAAGGAATTCCTTGAGAAGATGAAAGATTACTTCCTTGTAATTTTCTAAGATGCCCTAGAAAGAGGAGAGAATATTTTGGCAAAATCAAGTACACCCATCAAGTTGGTCTGTGGAAAGGGATGTGCATTCCGCAGTGTGTGATTGAGCATCATTGAACTGGTGCCCTTAGTCTCACACTTTCTACCAGATCCACATGCACTCTGTGGGCACAAAGTCTATGATGTTGAAGAGAGTGGTGTGGACGTTGAACGTGATATAAGGTTCATTGATTGTTGTATCTCATATCAATCTGAAATATGCATCTATCATCTATAGGCTGAATAATTAATCATTATTAGTTGGACAATCTATAGGTTATGTCATATTTACAACCAGTCACTTCACAAGATTGATGTTTTTACCTAAACGTAAAGGCAGCTAATGTCCTCATTTGACCTCACATCACATTTGGAGGGCATTAGATTAGTATGCTTTGCATCAAGTGGCTTTTGACCCTTTTATATATATATAAAATATATCTTTACTATTTGTTCCATCATTTCTTGCAGGATACGAAAATTTAATTAGGATTAGAAAATTGGTAAGCATAATCCAGAAATTGTATTATGTCTTCCTCCATCTTCAGAACTAGATAAATACATAATTTTGAGAAAAGTTGGCCGTACAAAATCTCTAGAATAAACTTCTGATTTATTTTTGCGGTACAATCAGCTATTTCTACGACAACCTTTTTAGCAATCTTTTAATTCTAAGAGAGTGAGAGAGAATACAGATTGTCTATAAGTTTTTTGTTTCACTATACAATATCGAGGGAAACGCAATTCTCACGGTCTTCTTTTCACATGCAATGGCAGTTGGATGAGGTACTTGGCAAGGGAGCCGTGAAGACAGTGTATCCTTCAAAAGGAGTTCTTGAATAAGCCTTGAACATGAATTCCTGAGACGTGTCTGATCAAAAAATTCCTTAACAAAGGTCTTCAGATACAAGGCATTTGACTCGGTGAACGGCATAGAGGTAGCTTGGAACCAAGCTAGGTTATGCAGTGTGCTTCAATCACCTCAGGAACTCCAAAGACTCTACTCAGAGGTCCACCTCTTGAGCTCCCTCCACCATGAATCCATCATCAAGTACCATGCATCATGGATTGATGTGAACAAGAGGACATTCAACTTCATCACTGAGATGTTCACCTCTGGTACCCTCCGAGAGTAGGTTCTTTTAGTCTATCATCGTTCTAGAATCTAGGCCATGTAACAAGCCTGGCCGAGTTTAGCCGTCTAGTTCCAAGAACACACCTTTTTATCATATTCTTTGCAACTTGTTCAATTAGTACCTCAAAAGCATCATTTGTCATCAGTACTGTTGTTCATAGTTTCTGGTGTGCGGTTATCCTGTTGAGACCATAATTCTTAAAGCTTTATGCTATTGACATTAAGAGATTGGACTTCAGGTACAGGCAGAGGTATCCAAGAGTCGACATCAGGGCCATTAAAAACTGGGCTCGTAATATCCTGCATGGCCTTGTATACTTGCACGGTCATGATCCACCAGTGATACACAGAGACATCAAGGGTGACAATATCTTCATCAATGGCCATCTTGGGCAGGTCAAAATCGGTGATTTTGGTTTGGCTGCTGTTCTTCGAGGCTCAGAGTCTGCACATAGTGTCATTGGTAATTAGCTCATCCTTCCTCTTACCATCGACCAATAATACTATATAATCTTTGCTTGCTATCATAAAATGTTCTGCATCAATCATTCTACCTGACAATCTGTTCTAGGGACGCCAGAGTTCATGGCACCAGAACTGTATGAAGAAGAATACAACGAGCTTGTTGATATTTACTCATTCGGCCTGTGTGTCCTGGAGATGCTTACTTGTGAATACCCCTATAGCGAGTGCTTCAATCCAGCTCAAATCTATAGGAAAGTTACTTCAGTAAGATCTCTATAAGACTCTTGAATCCTCAGATTTGGTTCTTGGTTCACGGTTGATGCTGAAACCTTGACCATCTCTTTTAGGGAAAGCTGCCTGATGCATTCTATCGCATCCAAAATCCTGAGGCAAGGCAATTCATCGGTAGATGTCTCGGAAACATGTCAAACAGACTGTCAGCCAAGGAGCTCCTTCTTGATCCTTTCCTCACTTCAGATGATCATGATGTAAGATCTTCGCTGACAATGAAGATGGTTCCTGTTCATGATCCTAGTGGTAGAGGAAGAACGACTGACATGACTATCACTGGAAAGAGGAACATGGAGGATGATACTATCTTCCTTAAAGTTCAAATTTTTAACAAAGAAGGTATCAAATCTCCAGCAAGGCTGACAAAAATGATAGCAGCTCATTTTCTTAGGAAATGTAGCAGTTAACATTGATCTGTGGTATATTCTTCTGCAATGATGATTAGGGCATGCGAGGAACATTTACTTTCCCTTTGATATTGCGAGTGATACGCCAATTGATGTAGCAAATGAGATGGTGAAGGAGCTTGAGATAACTGTTAGAGAACCATCAGAAATAGCAGAGATGATAGCTCAGGAGGTCTCTCTTCTGGTACCAGATTGGAAGGCAAATGGGCGCGAAAATGATCTCCGACATGTCTACAGTTATAAAGATGACCCAGAGGATGGATGTAATCATCCATTTTACAATGATCTTTCTTCGCCTACTTCTTCCCAAGGTTCATTCTTTTGTCAGCATCACCATTATCATCACCAGAGAGAGCGGCTTCAAGGTGCACATCTTCTTATACGTGCAATTCTTGGAAGAGATCTTTAAATAACTAGCTTATTGCATTTCCTTACGCTGTGAAGTGTCCTACAATTTTGAGCAGATTAATCATAAAATGAAGAAGCTGAACTGTTAATGTCTAACCTATTCTGATGCTTATCACCTTTTCAAACCCATCCCATGAATCCACCTCATATTACCACCTATGATTATGCATTTGTTAAATGGAAATTATGGGGATTGATTAGATTTAGATATCAACTGCAGGTTTATCTAGCAAAAACAACATAAGCTTCTTTGGGTCCTCAAATCTATAGGCCAAGTTTATGTTTATTTGTTTGATGACTAAATTTTAACCCAAAAAAAAAAAGTTTATTTTGTTGTGATCACTTTTTTCCTCGAACTAACCTGAAGACGTAAATATCTGATGAAGATGAGTTGAGCTCCACCTACTCAGCCAAGTCTTGTCTTGCAAGCCACACATCAAATCAAGATAAAAAATGCAAAGTGAGCATCCACCACCCTGCAGAAGATGCTTCATTAGCCAATGAGTTGCACAAGCAGCGCGAGACATTCCCGGATCCTCCAAGCAGGACTTCCTGCGTCGAAGAAACATTGCCGGATCCCTCAAGCAGGACTTCCTGCGTCAAAGAGGGCAAGAAAACTGCAAACCTCCGGCGGTTGACGAGGAACTGGTCGCTGGTGGATGTTCGGAATCATCTTCATCGGAATCCGCTCGAGCAGCTGAAGAAGCGCCTGTTCAAGACGATCGAGGCAGTGGAGAATGCTGGGCTCAGAAAACTGTGGGGTGGATCTCATAAGCCGATGGTGCGAAGTATGTCGTCTTCCGGTCTAGATTGTAGGAAGCTGAAGCAAGATCATGAACAAGGACGAGAGGACTCGAACTTCAGGGAACATATTTGATGGACGGATGCTAAATGTCTTAATCATATTATTTTTGATGATTTTGCCTTGTGTTATACATGAGTTCATTACTCGAAACTCTCTGCTCGATGCAAATGCCTGTGATACTTGCAACCACGAACACCTTGTTGAGGTTTTTCAGTGTTTGCTCTACAAACCTAATGAAGTTTATGGAATTAAATAATAGATGTTGTTCGGTGTGTTATGCCTTCTATAGTTGGAGACACAAAGTTTATTTGGTTATTTTTCAAATGTCATATGTTAACTTATTACGCTGAGAATTTTACTAATCTGCACATCTTACGTAATCATATATTTGGTTGTAGCACCTTTTTACTGCTATACTAAGCAACTGAAACCCATTTCTTTATTTTATTTGGTTCTGAATAGGGTCTAGCTGGTGGACATTAGAGGAGGGTAAAAGATATATTACCTTCAATTTTGTTCAACAGCTTCCAGGTTCCAATCCCAAGTAGTGGATGCATTGCATGAATCCTTGTGAGTTCGAATGAGAGTCCACCACGACGGCTCGATCACTTTCTTGCCATCTTGGACTTTCTTCCACCAATCATTACGCACATCCTCTTCACAGTTCTGGTGATCTCTGTCTGGTAGCGGAAGTAGCTTTCAAGTTTGCTTCTACTTCTCCGCTGGATTGTGGAGGTTAAACGATCGTGGAGCTATCAAAGCATGGAAACACCACATTTTCTCATTCCCTCCAGGACCAGCCGCTCCATTTCCTACTTCCAGCTTGATTCCAATTTGGCCTTGTCAGGCGGCGACAAGGGGGGGTGGCACTGGAACATGATCGGTTGGGTTCTTTGTATGCTTCCCAGGCTTCTAGATTCGCCCAATCGCGCCTGCCCACATGGTCGGCCGTCCCACGTTCGCCCGGACGCCGTCCATCGCAAGTCCTCGTCAATGGACGTGGAGACAATTTGATGAAAGCAAAGCGCGGCTGCTGTTCCAAATCAACAAGCTCTAATCCTCATTAGCAGGGGCTCGGTCACGTGGCTGTCTGCTCTCGTTGATTGCATCGCGGGGCGACGCTCACAAGGCACTCCTTCCATCTTCCCCGTCCGGATTTGCTGCGGATTTGGCGACTGCCGATGTTCTTGAGCATGTGCGATTGCTGAGTGTAGCTTGGACCTCTGCTTTCTCCTAGGTATTACTGTGGATTTCTGACTTCATTCAGATGCAGTGTGTTTGAAGTAATTTAGGGTTCTTCGGGACTTTGAAGAGCTGGTGCGTTCATACTTGCTTGGCTTCTGCAAAACCAGGGCTTTTTTTTCCTCTTCCTTAACTCCAACCTTCTAATGTCACCTCTAGGTCATCAACTCCGAGATCCATGATGGACCCTGAGGTCGGAGAGATCCCCAAATCCTCAAAGGTCTGATCTTGCTCACTGCAAATTGAGGTTCCTTTCATTTTGTCTGCGTCCCTTGAACCCTACTTGCTTTAAGTAGACATTCTTATGGAAGTATGATTTCATCAACCAAAGAAAAAACAACCATTAGCAGAACAATCTGTGTAAATGCATTCTGCTGAAAGCTTGAGTGTTCGATCATCTGCAGAAGAATTCCTGGAGGACAACTCTGCTCTTAGCATATCAAAGTTTCGGCGTGGTGTACGGTGACCTGAGCATTTCGCCTTTGTACGTCTACAAGAGCACATTTGCAGAAGATATAACACATTCTGAGAGCAACGAGGAGATCTATGGCGTGCTGTCCTTTGTGTTCTGGACTCTTACACTCGTCCCCCTTGTGAAGTATGTCTTCATAGTCCTCAGAGCTGATGACAACGGGCAAGGTGAGTCTGCCGATCACGGAGATCAATCTTTTGAGGGTCTATCAAGTATTACGTCTTCAGATCATAATCCATCTTTCTTGTGAACATGTGCAGGTGGTACTTTTGCGCTCTACTCTCTGATATGTAGACATGTGAATGTGAGTCTCCTGCCCAACCAACAGGCGTCAGATGAAGAAGTCTCGACTTACAAATATGAATGCGCTGCCGAATGCAGCTACAAGCCAAGGATTAAAACCTGGATTGAGAAGCACAAGAATTTGCATGTTGCTCTCTTGATAGTGGTATTGCTTGGTACTTGTATGGTCATCGGAGATGGAGTGCTCACTCCAGCTATATCAGGTGGATGTACCTTCCTTCCTTCCGTGAAATGGAAACTTAACAGCATAAACTGATAACTTCCTGTCGATGCTCTGTATATGGAATCTTACTCGTTCATCATTGTTGTGTGCAGTCTTCTCAGCAGTTTCAGGGCTTGAGTTGTCTTTATCTAAGACTCATCATGAATGTAAGACCCCTATCTCATTATGAACCCACAGCTTTTTTTTGATCTCTCACCGACCAGAGTTCTGAAACCAGATGTAATTTGCTTATTTTCATGGAAAAAACTTCTGTCATCAGCTTACCAGTAGTCTTCTTTTGCAGATGCTGTGATTCCCATCACCTGCTTCTTGATCGTCTGCTTGTTTGCACTTCAACACTACGGAACTCATCGGGTCGGATTCTTATTTGCGCCCGTAATCGTGACTTGGCTGCTCTGCATCAGCACTCTTGGCATATACAACATCATCAAGTGGAATCCGCTCATTTATCAGAAACTGTCTCCATATTACATGTTCAAGTTCTTGAAGAAGACGAAGAAATCTGGTTGGATGTCCTTGGGAGGAGTCCTATTATGCATGACTGGTAACCGAGTGAAACGCAATGCCTGATACTTGGTCTCTTATGCTTATCCTCCTCGTCTGGTTTATATATCTATGTGCTATATCATTGCAGGGTCAGAGGCAATGTTTGCAGATTTAGGTCACTTCTCATATAGAGCCATTCAGGTCGGTGCATGCACAGAAAACTTTGTTGCTTGCCTGTCAAATTGTCAAAACATTCACCAAAATCTTTACTGTTTCATATGGATAATGCAGATTGCTTTCACTTCATGCGTTTATCCAGCATTAGTTCTGGCTTACATGGGACAAGCCGCGTACTTGTCCAAACATCATGTACTGAACAGCAGCTACCAGATTGGTTTCTATGTGTATGTTCCAGGTATATACATATATCTTGATCAGAAAAAAACTGTTCTAATTAACCTGCACATATTTCATCAGTAGAACCTTCTTTTGTTTCCAGAAAGTGTAAGATGGCCTGTTCTTGTGATCGCAATACTCGCTTCGATCGTGGGGAGCCAAGCGATCATCAGCGGGACATTCTCCATCATAAACCAAAGTCAATCTTTGGGTTGCTTCCCCAGGGTTAAGGTAGTTCATACTTCCAACAAGGTGCACGGTCAGATCTACATTCCTGACGTGAACTGGGTGCTCATGATCCTCTGTGTGGCTGTTGCCCTCGGCTTCAGGAGCACAAAGCATATGGGCAATGCCTCAGGTATATATGCAGTCCTCTGACAGACCTCTTCATCTTCTGCAAAACCTTTCTTTGTTCATGCTGCAAATGAATCGCTGCAGTCTTTATGAAAGCTGAGTAAGAACTTGCCTGATGATCTCGTGTTGTTTCTCGTCGAATGCAGGGTTGGCCGTCATTACAGTTATGCTGGTGACGACGTGCCTCACATCGTTGGTGATGATCTTGTGCTGGCAGAAGTCCCTGTTTCTGGCGCTTGCATTCTTCCTTTTCTTCGGATCGATGGAGGCCTTATTCTTCTCTTCCTCGCTGATGAAGTTCCTCGACGGAGCTTGGCTGCCCATCCTCCTCGCGCTGCTCCTGATGGCGGCCATGTTCGTGTGGCACTACGTCACGATCAAGAAGTACGAGTTCGATCTGCAGAACAAGCTGTCGCTGGATTGGCTTCTCGCCCTCGGCGACTCTCTCGGCATATCCCGCGTTCCAGGCGTCGGAGTCGTCTACACCGACCTCGTGTCCGGCGTGCCCGCAAACTTCTCCCACTTCGTGACCAACCTTCCGGCCTTCCACCAGGTCCTCGTCCTCGTCTGCGTCAAGTACGTGCCCGTCCCTTTCGTTCCTCCTTCGGAGCGGTACCTCGTCGGCCGCGTCGGGCCGCCGGAGTTCCGGTCATATCGGTGCATCGTGCGGTACGGCTACCGGGACGTGCACCAGGACGTCGATTCCTTTGAGTCGGAGCTCGTCGCCAGTCTTGCCGATTTCGTCCAGGCCGAAGCGTCGTGCCGCGGGGATCGATCTGCTGATCGTGAGGTCGAGAGCGGGCTCACCGTCGTCGGGATCTCATCGCGCAGGTGGTCGATCGAGGAGCGGTCGCCGGAAGCGGACGTGACGCGGCAGATCGCAGATGCGGGACCGCCCAGGAAGGAGACGAAGAGGGTGCGATTTCTGATCGAGGAGGACAGGAAAAATGCAGGGGATGACGACGTCGACGAACTCCGGGACCTGCTCGCTGCTCACGAGTCCGGCACCGCCTTCATCATCGGCCACTCGCACGTTCGAGCAAAGCCCGGATCCTCCTTGATGAAGAGGGTGGCGGTCGATCTCCTGTACAATTTTCTCCGGCGGAATTGCCGAGGGCCGGATGTGGCGCTCAAACTGCCTCCGGAGTCCCTGCTCGAAGTTGGCATGATTTATTTGCTATGAAGTGTACGATTAAATCTGGTTTAACCGAGAAAACGATGCAGATATCGTATTTTGTGGATGACCGAGCGAATGCATGGAGAACGAAGCAATGCAATTTTAAAGAAACGATGCGTACAAGCAAAAGGTTGGCCATTTGACTGGTGCTTCAAGATTCGGACTACAGATATTATATATATATATAAATATGTATGCAGATGTGAGCTGTCGAGAAATAAATAGTTTCCCTTCGTATTTAATTCTCTTTGCGTAAATGAAATCGACACCGTTCATCGTCAAAGCAAAAACTTCTGGGGAAAAAAAGAATCACTCAAGGATTATACACAGTTGACCAGAAAGAATCACGTCCGTCCAATCTTGAGAGACGACTAATCTAACCGCTGCTCGTGCCTGTACACAAACAATGTGTTGTGTTGATTTTTTTTTTCCTTTTTCTACGCGACGGTGGTGGGGGACGCGGTGACGCTCATCGCCGAGAATCTTGACGTCCGTTCTGCTTCCACCGCCGCCGCCCACCGCCGGCAGATCCGCCCCAGAGCCGCTGCCTTCCGCCTTGCCCGCTCGGTCCCTGCTCCCATCAGCTCCCAGATCACCCACTCGATGCCTGGCACCGCCGCCAGTTCCGCCACTACTCCAGCCCCTGACCGCCGGCACACGGCCACCAGCGCCGCTGCGGCGCTCTCTCTGGCGTAGTCCGATCCGCGCCGTAGCACGCCTACCAGCCGCGCCACAGAACCCTCCGCCGTGGCCACTGCGTCCGCCCCGCCCCTTCTCGCCACCGCCGCCAGCACGGCCGTCGCCTCCTCCGCGACCTCCGGCTCCGCCGCGACCTCCAAAGCTGCAGCGACCACCTCGCCATCCACTAGCCGGGCGGTGTTCTCCCGATCGCCGGCGAGGCTCAGGATTGCGGCCATGGCGTCCTTCTTGGCGCTGATTGGGCCGTCGCGTGCCATCTGCACCAGGACCTCTACCATGCGGCGTTGCCGAGCCAGTCGACGACGGTAGGAGTGGACGGAGGAGAGGCTGAGGACGGTGGCGGCGGCGTTTTCCTTCGCTCGCCACGAGCCGCCCTGCGCCAGGACGTGGACGATGGCGTCCACAGCGCCGTCCGCGTGCATGATCCGCCTCTTGTTGGCATCCAGGATCGAAAGGTTGAGCAGCGCGGTGACGGCGTTGACCTGGAGCCCGGCCTCAGCCGATCGGAGCAACGGGAGGATCAGGGGAATTGCGCCGGCCTCCGCCACGAAAGCGCGGTTGTCGGGCCCGTCCTTGGCCAGCAGCCGGATCTCATGGACGACTCGATGCGCGGCCTCCGTCGACGACGACGCTGCGAGCTCATCCACGAGGAAGGATGCCGTCATCCTCACCGCCTCGAGGGCTGCCTTATTTGTCTCGGCGGCCGCCGCGGCAGTGCTCTCGGCCTCAGCCTGCTTGTCGCTGGGGTTGCTGCCGGCGTCGCCTCCGTCGAAGGGGACATTGTTGTCGCGGCACCACCGGGCGATGAGGTTCTTGAGGGCGCGATTGGGAACGAGGTCCATATGGGAGAGCGCCTGACCGGATTTGGGGCAGGTCGCGTGGCCGGAGCCAATCCAGCGAACGATGGACTCCCGGTCGTACGTCTGCCCGGTGGCGACGACCACCGGGTCCCGCATCAGGTCCAGCGATACAGGGCACCGGAAGTCCGCCGGCACCGCAATGTCCTCCGCCGCAGAGAAGGGCGACTTGCTGCCGCCGTTGGAGTCCGATCTGGGAGTCAGGGCGCCGAAGATTACGCATCTGGCGTACCGGAGGATCGAGGCGAGCGCAACCATGGCGGGCGCCCACCTGTCGTCGGCGCCACCGTCGGCGATGTCTCGCTCGAGTTGCTCGATCTCACGGCAGCAGCTCCGGGCATCGTCGAGACCGAGCCGCCGGATGATCCCCTGCAGCGCGCCGCGATCGGGAACAGCCCCGCACTCGACGCCGACGATGAGCTCGAGGATTTCCCGCCGGAGCGCGAGGGTCGCAGAATCGACGGCAGGGGACGAGCGGCGCAGCTGCCGGCGCAGGAGGCGGACGAGGTCCTTGACGTCGTCGGCAATTCGAAGCTCCGCCAGCGGGAGGATATCAAGGAAGGTGGCCAGATCCACGGCCAGCTCGTGCACCTCCGCGGCGACGGCCTCCGCGCGGAACAGCAGGAAGGCGCGGCTGCGGGCGGAGCGGTCGTGGAAGACGCTCCGGAGGCGGTGGAGCACGAGGAGGATCTCGCGGCAGCAGAGGGAAGCAGAGCGGGGGAGCGCGTACCCGGCGTCGTCGTCGTCGTCCTGGAAGGCAAGGAGAAGCTCCTCGAAGAGGAGCGCGAGCTGCTTGACGTTCCGGGGTACGGACGAGAAGTTAGGATTGATGCGGAGGGAGGAGGCGGCGGAGGAGGAGGAAGACGAGGACGCGGCCTGCTGACGGCGCTGCTGCTGGGAGGAGGACACGTCGCCGGAGAGGAGGAGGAGGTGACGGAGGAGGTCGGCGTCGGAGGAGGGATCAGGCGGAGGAAGAGGGGAGGAGGAGGTAGGAGGAGGAGGGAGGAGGAACGGGGAGGTGGTCGCCATGGGAAGAAAGGAGAAGGCGAGAAGGCGAGGTGTTCGTGGAATTGCCAACGAGAGAGGGAAAGGAAAGGGAAGGGGGATGGCAATAAGCAGCGAGGGTTTTTATATGTGGATGGATTGCGCCGCTGCCTGTGGGCTGTGGATGAGCTGTGATGGTGGAATTGGGGAAGAAGCATAAAACATCGAAACGAGTGCGGTCGCCGCCTACTTTATCACGCCGGGTTTTGTTTTATAGCTGGAAGGAAGGAGAATAGAAGGTTGGGGAGGCGAGCCGAAACCATGTTTTTTTCCTTTGTTTTTTTTTTTACGCAATAAAACGGGGCGGGGCGGGTCGCGCTCTGGTTGAGTCCAAGTCCGACCAAACCAACCGCCCCCGATTGGCCTGGTCAGACCAAGTCAGCCATGCAGCGCAGAGGCGAGGAGGATAAGAACGCCCGCCGCTGCCGGCATCGTGTGGATGGCGATGGCGACGCCACGTCGACGGAAGCCTTCCACACGCATCTCCGTGACCTCTTCGAACCCACCTTTTCCTTGACCGCACGTGTCGAACGTGATCGCCCTGCATTCCGTGCATCTGCATGGCCGACGGCCGCCGCCGCCGCCTCCTCTCAAACTCGTCGTCGTCCGCGGCGCAGGAGGGAGGTGGATGAATAGGGACGGATCAAATGGGGTTAGTTGGATATTAGTTAGGGATCGGACGAACGAAGAGGTCAAAATAAGGAAACAGTTGATGTCGCAAGGGGTCGAACGGTAAATATATGTGTGGACAAAGCAAGTCAAAGGCACCGTCATTAATTAAATTGATCGACGCATATTTATTTTTATTTTTATTAATGCTATTATCTGAAAGTTGACTTTTTTTCATTTTATAATATCAGCCGGACTGTCATCCATCATCGTAATTTTTAATTTATTTCTAATGATATCCGTGAATTTGTTAAATTGCAAATTGATAAGAGTAGGTCTTGCCAAATGGCAAATTAGATTATATTCCATGTAATTGTTAAAAAATAAAAGATGTTTTTTTAGAGAATAATGATTTATTATCTGGTGATGGAATTCTCGTATATTTAAAGATTAATTATAGATACGGAAAGATCAACGGCGTATGCCTTTTTATAAATATATATTTAGTGGCCAGGTAGGATGTTTTGACTTTATCATCAAAATAAACCATTAATTAATCCACTCGTTGCTGATGAAAGCACCCCACGTTAAAGTAGAAAAATAAAGACACTTGGTAAAAAAAGTAAATATTTTTAGCGAATGAAGTTAAATATACAGTCAAAATAAGGAGGAATAGAAGGAAGCAAGCAGCATCCGTCCATCCATCCACTGCTAATGATGATGAAACTTTTTTCAAAAAGCAATGGAAATAATTTGTTTAAAAAGATGTATTCACGAAAGAACATTTCCCCCACCTGAACTGAAAGCCAATTGACGAAGCATCGTCGCTTAAATATTTTTGTTAGTCCCCCAACCATTATAAATAAACATATTCCAATACCACCATCTCCAAAGAACAAATACCAATCATTGCAGTGCCAAAAAGGAAAGAAAGAGTATGCAGTCCAAATTTTTATCTCGTCGCGTCCGCCCACCGGATCAATTTATTTATATTCCTCCTTCATTTCCTCCATCGATCCCACTACAACACCCACCCAAACATAAGACGAAGCGAGTATTAAGTTAATAGGGGAGGGAATAAAAGATAGAATATGGCGGATGAATAAGAATACAAAAGAGGAAGGTAGGAGACACAAATATACTCCCAACAATTAAGTGGGTTGTGAGGTCTATTTTAGCTGTTGGGGGTCTCTTACTCGGACGCAAACAGCTCATGGGGGAGGGGTTCAATTGGAGACCTAATTGGGGGTCCATCACAACTTGCAATCTATTTTACGTGCCACCTTGATCTGCATCCCCTAACTATCGGATCTCGTGATTTGATCAGCTTAACTCGAGCTCAAACGTGAGCCCGGGTGGAACCCGAGCCAGCAGAGGCGGCCGTGGCCCCGTGAATGAATGCCTGCTTCCCAAGCATTCATTCGTTGGTTGTGGGGGGGTGGTGGTCTGCAGCTGGATGGGGATGGAGGCGGCATGGAATTAATGGGGTTGGGAATGCCACTGCCTAACCCATGCAATCGCAACATTAATTCTCTTATCATTGTCGTTACTATTATTATTATTTTCTCCCACGGTCCCCCTATGTATATATATATATCCATTTTAATTAATAAAAAAGGAAAAATATTGTTTTGGGTGAAGAAGAAGAACAAAGAAAAAGGAAGGAAAAATAGAGAGTGCGTGTGTGTGGATATGGAGGGGGAGGGGGAGGGGGAGGGAGGAAGGAAGAATTGGAAGGCATGTGATCGAGTGGTTGAGATGTCCCCATCCCCCTTCCATCAAGGGCTGCTGGTGGGTGCAAATTAACTCATCACCAATTCAGCCATCTTTTTTTTTTCTTCAAACAAAAAAAAAATACTATTTGCTAATTCATATTTAAAAAATACATAAAATGTACTCAAATTAAAATAATTAAATTTTAGAAGCTTACACTTTACATATCCGAATAACTGAATCATGGTACAAGGTTTTTTAATAAAAAAAATTTCTTTATTATTGGAAAGAAAAAGAAGAATGGAAGATTTATGTACGCTTGACTTAACTCAAACGTGATATTAGTCTACCTACCTATGCGTATAGATTTATCTTTTCTTGTTTGTTTGTTTGTTGGCTTTCCGTTGATATCTAAAATTTGGCGTGGAATATTAGTTGAAGATTATTAATCTTCCCTCGACGCATATTGAATGAATTAAATTCAAATATGCTCAATTAATGATCACCGACGAATCGAATTCCCTGACGTGTATGCCAAATAACATCCGTTCATTCAACCACCAAATCGACTTCCACCCATCATCAAGTCATTTTTTGTTTTTGTTCTTAAAAACAAATTATGGAAACACATTGATCTTTATGTGGAGGTTTAGGACTGATGAATAGGCCCAACATAATGACCCTGCCGATCCAATTAGGATTTTTTTTATACTACTGAAGTATCAATGGATATCATGTAGTTTATTGCTTTAAAAAATATTATTATAATTTTTACTAAACACACACATATATATTCCAATCACATCAGAAACGGAAAATTATTTTTTTTAAAAAGGTGCCCTAACAATCACATTTTTTTTAAAAAAATGTTTAATTTTTCAGCGGTTGGCAAAAATTAGAAAGCGATTGCCACCGAATAGAGTTAATCATTATTTATTATCCGCAGAAGGGAAAAGAAAAAACAATGGATGAAGTTTATCCACGCTTACGTGTACCCGACAAAGCGCTCCCAGCTGGATTTTTTGCTCTCGATTGAGATATGGTCGAGGTGGACGTGGGAGGCCGAGCTGAGTCATCCGAGCCTCTTACGCCGTGCGTGTCTATTTCTCTTAAAAATGTAGACAAAGCCAAATTTATCCAAACCGACGTGTATTGTTCCAGGCCGTCTTCCTCGAACCTTCGCCTCGACGTTTTATTTATTAATTTGAATGCACGTGTTTTGAATGCGTTGTATTACTACTTTTACTCACTCAATTAGAGAAAACGTGCGTAGATATATATATTATTGCCTTTTTAATAAGTCATCGAAATTAATTAAAATGCTTGGCTTGAAGTGGCACAATTAAAATAAATAAATATGTTTAGTCTAAAATTTGTTTTTTTCCTCCAATTTATTAAAATGAATTAAAAAATTCCCAATAATATATCAGGAAATTAGGATGATTTAAAATTACCTTTTAGTACATATTTAATCCTTTCTAATTTTTTCGCCAATATCTTAAATGTAATTAATTGCTCGTGCAAGATGAGGAATTAATAAACAAATAACGATGACTTCATCTCCGGTGAATTCAAGATAAATGCGTCGTTTAAACTCGGTTTTTCGAATTAAAAAAAAAAACACCCGGCAAGATTAGGACGAAGTTAATCATCCATGTCAAGGAATAATAATTTTGATCGAAATCACAGCTTAATGTCCGTCGTTGAAATCCGAAAAAGATATAATAATAATAATCGGAGGGAGCCCTCCCTCCCCACCCGCCGCGTATGATCTAGATGGAGCATCCACCGTCCATTCTAGGACTCGAAGATATCCGGGCCGTTCGTGAGTACTCGACGGCATATCGAGGAGGGAAATAATTGGGGGGCATATTCGGCATTGCTGGGGGATAAATTGGCCGGGAGGCGTCGGAGGAATCCGCCAATGACGACCGAATAATCGAGAGGAAAACCTAATCTGGGATTCATGATCCCTCGCCTTCCTCTGTTCTTGATAGATGGATAGATCTCACAGTCGCTGACGGATTGGTGCTCGGCCGGCAGTTGTTTTTTTTTTTTTGGCTCCGGGCGGAAAGGTATCAGCTAATGCTCGATCCACATTTTTTATTTTTGTTTTCTTGGGGTGATGAGATGTTTACCTGTCGGTTTTTGCTCGAATCTGATGGTTTGGTGGAGAAAATCTTCTGTGTTCCTTTCTTTTTTTCTGGGTTTCGATCTTGTAGTTTGCCTCTCTGGAATTTTTGATATGTTAATGCTGCTTCTCTCGGGAACAGGATGATTCTATGTTTACTTTTTATTTATTTATTTGAATGTTTTCTGAGCTTATATTTGTCTCTGTCGGTCATATGATTCGAATTAAGTGAGTTTGTTTAGATTAGAGCTCGAATGAACATGAGAAGATTTCAATAACTCAAGATAGCGCGCTTTGATAACTAATCAAAGGAATGAAAACCGGACAACCAAAACATAATATAGGTGTGAGCTTATACCACCTAGTTATGTGATTTATATTTTTGACAAGAACTGCCAAAATGCTACCGGCAGACAGGTCCTAATTGTCTGCTACTTGTCCTCTATCTTTTAACATGAACCGATGATATGAGATTACATGATTATCCCTCTGCACTCCTGATGAATTAAAGAGAGAAATTTTGGGGCTTTTCTTTCTTCCGTATGCACCCACATAGGCCATCTGCTGAAGATCGCATGTACCTCTTTGTCTGGTTGTTTCCTTTTTTTTCTTGTCCCAAAGACGTCCGACAAATTCCCGCAAATTGTGCAATAAATTCTTTTACCTGCCTCTCCCTGCAATTAATCGAATGCTGAGTTCATTTTAGCAACCGCAGTTCGACTGACAAATTTAAACGTAAGAGAAAGGAGAAATATGATAGAGGCAGTGCATTTGCCCTCTGTGCGTTGCGGCTATTAAGTATGTTCATCTCCTAACTTTCTGTGTTAGAGCAATCATAACAGTTCTTGATTTTAGCTTCATGTTTGCAAAACTGAAACTTGTTTAATTTTTGGATGACAATTAAACAATGTGCTGGGAACAACTTTTTTTAAAATTTTTACAGTTGTTTGTTTATGCATTTGTTGCGCACTTTTACCTTGGTGGCCAAACAAAGTGCTTTCCGCTCTATATATCTGCATCTTTTCCTGTTACAATATTACTCAACTCTAATTTCCTTTGCAGTCAATCAAGGACATTATAGCTAGGAATGCTGAAAGATGTGCCTGTGCACTGAGGCCATATTGTTGGATTCAAATAGGCCTGTAGGTCCAGTTGAGACTACACAGCTTTTTGTTATCCAGTATGTGCTACGTCGGAAGCAACCTGAAAGATTGATCCAAGACAAGCAAAGAGGAAGAATCATAAGAGCAGTCGAGCTCATTGCAACGAATAGTGACGGTGGTGAAGACGGTTGAACTTCTTCTTTCTTTTGCAGTCTTGTTCTGTGAGTCCTGAGAAGCACAGCACCCAATTTGTTCCCCCATATATAAAAAATAATGGAGAGCAGAGGATCTGTTCTGATGCAAAAATATGAAATAGGGAGATTGTTGGGAAAAGGAACGTTTGCAAAGGTATACTATGCAAAGAATATCAGTAACGGTCAAAGTGTTGCAATAAAAATGATAGACAAAGATAAGGTAATGAAGGTTGATCTCATGGAGCGTGTGAAGCGGGAAATATCTGTCCTGAGTTTGGTCAGACATCCAAATGTGGTGCAACTCTTTGAGGTCATGGCAAATAAGTCCAAGATATATTTTGTGATGGAGTATGCCAAAGGAGGCGAGCTTTTCAGCAAGGTTGCAAAAGGCAAAGTATCCGAAGATGAGGCTCGAAAGTACTTCCAGCAGCTGATTGATGCTATCGACTACTGCCACAGCAGAGGTGTCTACCACCGTGATCTGAAGCCTGAAAACCTATTGTTGGATGAGAACGACAATTTAAAGGTATCAGATTTTGGTTTAAGTGCCCTCGTTGACTCCAAGATGCAAGACAACTTATTGCACACCACCTGTGGAACTCCAGCTTATGTTTCTCCTGAAGTGATCAGCCGAATGGGATATGATGGTGCTAAAGCTGATATTTGGTCATGTGGGGTGATACTTTTTGTGCTCATGGCTGGTTACTATCCTTTTCATGATTCAAATCTGATGGACATGTACAAGAAGATTGCAAAGGGTGAATTTAAATGTCCCAGTTGGTTCTCTTCTGGCGCCAGGAAGTTGACTAAAAAGATCCTAGACCCCGATCCAAGTACCAGGATTTCTATTGCACAAATCAGGGAAAACAAGTGGTTGAAGAAAGGGCTTGGCGACAGGAAATTGGATACCAAAGAACAAACAAACAATAGTTTCCCTTTGGCAGTTCCTGCAGTCTCCAACTCTTCAGAGAGCAAGACTGATGTGGAAGAGCAAGATTCAACAAAAATTGTGACCTTAAATGCTTTTGATATCATCTCTCTCTCGGTGGGATTTGATCTCTCAGGTCTATTCCCAGACAACCACCAGAGGAAAGAGTCTTGGTTCACTTGTAAAGAGCCTGCATCAGCCATTATCTCAAAGCTAGATAACATGGCCAAACTCTTGAAGTTAAAAATGACGAAGAAAGATGGTGGACTTCTAAAAATGGAGACCCAAAAAGGGGCGAGGTATGGCACTTTGGCCATCAGTTTTGAGATCTTCGAGGTCTCCCCGTCCCTTTATTTGGTAGAAATGAAAAGGTCAGCTGGTGATACATTGGAGTATCAGAACCTAGTGAAAGAAGACATTAGACCAGCTCTTGCTGACATTGTTTGGGCTTGGCAGTGCGATAGGCAGTAGTGTGCAACAACAGCAATCCCCAAAGCTATGTGCAGAATAGTTTTTTTTGTCTAATTCAGCTAGTTCTAGTTTTTTATAGTTTTTTTTGTATGTTCTAAGTTTTGTGGTAGCTTAAGATGATAATGTACCCCCAACGTACAGCTTTTTGGCTGATTGAGAGATAACTATCTACCTCTTCAAAGAAGATGCGTGATTATATCCATTCAGTTAAAGATTGCCTCGTAATTTTGTTCTTGTTCACTTCAATTGTGCATGCTCTTCGTATTTAGATAAAATAAAAACTTAAACTTTGAACTCGTTATTATCAAGTCGGAGTGCTGGACTCGGTTTGCAGCACCATCAATAATACTTTGGAGGAACAGTGGCGCCGGGAAAATTAAGGCGACGTGAGGTCGATGAGCACCGGCGGAGACGCCATCGGAGGCCGGACCGGCGGCAGGTCTCCGCCGCGAGCAGCTTCGATTCGGGAATTAAGAGCTCGTCGTCGCTGTTGATCCCGGCGAGAAGAAGAGGAGCGGAGCGAAGACTTTCCATACTTAGAAGGCGCCCCTTCAACGACAGGTCACCCCAACGGCTATTTTTCTGCCACCTGTTTGAAAAAATTTGACCGTTGAGAGACACGCCCCCTCTTTTTCACCTTATTACCCGATTTAAAAGACCCCAATCACCGAGGAATCAAAGACGAAGGGGGAAGGAAGACGAGCCTGCTCGAGGTGGGGTGCTGCATCTGCGTCTTCTCCTCGAACTGAATTCTTGCGGTGACGGCAGATCCGAGCGCGGAAGGGGAGTCGAGGGCAGCAGCTCGTCTCCTATCCTTCTTCGCGTCCGTGTTCTCGGGCCTGTTTCGCCAAAGCGAGGAGGAGGAGGAGGAGGAGGAAGGGAGCAAGGAAGAGGGAGAAATCATGGCTTCCAGGCGTCAGGCTGTAGTTATCCCACAGCAGCAGACAGGTAATCGAGTAAAAATACCGCCTTTTTTTTCGACTTTTCATCTTGATCGGTTCATGGTGTTTCTATCTTTTGATCTTCCTCTCATGTGTTTGTAAAATTTCCGTAGTCTTCATCTCTAACTTTTTTACTTCTAATTGGAATAATAGGTGAGGTTTTGCCAATTGGCAAGGGGAAAATTGTAGCAGCGGCCGACGGGAAGAGTCGTCGAGCCCTTGGAGACATCGGAAATGTGGTTAATGCCCGAGTTAAAGAGGGGTACAGCTTGTGTTTTCTCTTTTACTTTGGGTCATACAGTTAATTATGTTCTTGTGGTTTGATTATTTTGATGGTTTTCTGAAATCAGGAAGCCGGAAGCCCAAATCAACCGTCCCATTACTCGGTACTTCCAGTTTTCATCCAGTCGTTGCTCTTCTATCTTATGTGATTACAGGAATTTGATCATTGCACGAACCTCTTGTATTTATTATTTATGATCTCTTGCAGAAGTTTTGGTGCTAAACTCCTAATAAATGCACAAGCTGCAGCTCAAGGAGCTGCTGCCAAGGTAATGAACTTTTCCCCATTCTTTTGTCTAACTTTGTTCCCCCCTCAAAAAACCTAATTGAAGGCATCCACCGTTTGAATTGTAGAAACCTCCAGTAGCAGCTAAACCTGAAACAGCCATCGCAAGAGACGGCACAAAACCACAAAAGAAGGTTGCAGCCAAAAGAAAGGATGAGAAAATCGAGGAGAAAGTGATTACGAAAAGCTCTGATGAGAATGAGAAATTGAAGCAAGACTCTGCTGCCAAAAGTCACCGCCGCAAGAATTCTGGCAAAAAGGCTACCTCACTCACATCTGTGTTGACCGCTCGAAGCAAGGTATCAATCCAAACATCCTCACTGGAGTAAAAACTTTTCTGCACCGCATCTGTTTGATTAATTGTATCAACTGTTTCACCTTATGTAAGGCTGCCTGTGGACTCGCTAACAAGCCGAGAGAATTGGTAAATGACATCGATGCGGCGGATAAAGAGAATGAATTGGCTGCCGTTGATTATGTCGAGGACATCTACAAGTTCTACAAGTCTGCTGAGATATCCAGTACAATTCCCGACTACATGGATTCCCAGGTGGAGCTCAATGCCAACATGAGATCCATTCTTGTCGACTGGTTAATAGAGGTGCACCACAGGTTTGAGCTGACGCCGGAGACTCTCTACCTGACATTCTACATAATTGATCGATACCTTTCGATGGAGAAGGTTCCGAGGAGAGAATTGCAGCTTGTGGGGATATCCGCAATGATCATTGCGAGCAAGTATGAGGAGATTTGGGCACCAGAGGTTGTATAAACTTTCAGGCAGTTTTTGCTCCATCTTTCTTGATGAGAGGAGGCTTATAAAACTAAAACTGAGAGCTCTTGGTTGCAGGTCAATGACTTCATTTGCATATCAGACAGGGCTTACACGAGAGAGTGGATTCTCGTGATGGAGAAAGCAATCCTGAACAAGCTGGAGTGGAACTTGACTGTTCCAACACCTTACGTGTTCCTTGTCAGGTTTGTGAAGGCCGCCTCATGTAACGCCGTAGAAGAACACATGGTCTTCTTCTTTGCCGAGCTAGCGCTCATGCAGTACTCCATGCTCAAGTACTGCCCTTCGATGGTGGCTGCTGCTGCTGTGTACGCAGCCCGGTGCACTCTGAGGAAGAGTCCTCTTTGGACCGAGACACTAGAGTTCCACACAGGCTTCTCCGAGCAAGAACTGCTGTATGTTTTGTTCAGTTGGTAGTAGTAGTATTGTATTTATCAAATTGATACGTAAAATGACCATAAACTGGGTAATGTTTCAGGGATTGCAGAGATATCCTGGTGAACGCTCATGCAGCGGCTCCTGAGGGGAAGCTGAAGAGCATCTACATGAAGTATTCAGGTGAAGAATTTGCCGGTGTGGCGCTGCATTCACCAGCAACAACTGATCGCAAAGTGTAAAATTTGGTTCGGTTCACATCATACAAATTGATACAATGGGAATGTTTATTAATCAAAAATCTCTTTTGTGTGGGGGTGAATGTTTCTATAATATTATTTTGTTATCAATGAGATAAAGTAATTACATAAATACAATGGGAATGTTTATTAATCAAAAATCTCTTTTGTGTGGGGGTGAATGTTTCTATAATATTATTTTGTTATCAATGAGATAAAGTAATTACATAAATATTGTTCATAGTCAGCTTGTTTGTTATATATAATTGTGCAATATAAAATTAGAGACATGGGAAGATGATTAGATGAGGACGAAGTCGTCATCGATGTCACAAGGTAAATAATTTATTGGGGTCAGCAACAACTGATCGCAAAGTGTAAAATTTGGTTCGGTTCACATCATACAAATTGATACAATGGGAATGTTTATTAATCAAAAATCTCTTTTGTGTGGGGGTGAATGTTTCTATAATATTACTTTGTTATCAATGAGATAAAGTAATTACATAAATATTGTTCATAGTCAGCTTGTTTGTTATATATAATTGTGCAATATAAAATTAGAGACATGGGAAGACGATTAGATGAGGACGAAGTCGTCATCGATGTCACAAGGAAAATAATTTATTGGGGTCACATGGTGTCGGGTGTCCGAATCAAATCATTAAAAAAATCCAAAAATAATTGAGCGTTTCACTCGCACCATACGCCGCGTATGGTCGGCCTTAGATGAAATATCTACCGTTCGTTTAGGTAACGGAGATCCTGGCCGTTGATTTTAGAGTAGGGGCATCCACAAAGGAATGCACGGTTTTCGAAGCGGGAATTATTGGGGGGCGTAGTCGTTATAAAGTCAATTTTCGGGGGGGCAATTCGGGAGTGCGGAGGAGCGGCGTCTATAAATCGGTGCGGAGGCATCGTGGAAATCCGCCGGTGAGCGAAGGATCGAGAGAAACCTAATCCGGGTTTGTTCGCCCTTCTGTTGTTGATCGAGAGATCTGACTGGGGTCGGGGTTGGGGTTGATGCTGGCGTTGGAGTCGGATTGGCCGAGATCGTGGTCGGCCAGAAGTTGTATCTTTCTTTTGCTGCAGGCGGATCAGGTATCAGTGATCAACCATTGCTCGATCCATCTGCCATTTTTGTTTTCTTTAGATGATGAGATGTTTGGTTGTTGTTTTGGGTCGAATCCGATGGTTTTTCGGAGAGAGGTTTGGATTTATTTTTATTGTTTTGATGATACGTTTTTAATGTTTTTCGATGGTTTTTATAGTCTCTGATAATGGTGCTTTTGAATTTTGTTGATAGAATGATTAGTGTTATGTGAGTGTGTTTTGTAGATTAAAAGCTCGTAGAAGATTATAGAATACCCTTCGAGAACTAATCAAACAAACCAAAAAAGATTGAATTTTGTTGATAAGATTACAAGTATCTCTGTCTGTTTGTGTTCTTTTGTTTTTGGTCCAGCGAAATTTTCGAGAAACTCTATTTTCGGTGCATCCGTACAATAAGTCTTGTGCTGATCTCACGGATTTAGATGTAAGACAAGAGCATTCCATTCAGTAGGTGTACGCTGCACCTCTGTTACACACGCAGTTAATTTGATTGTCCAGTGTATTTTAACTTTGTTATCAAACAAAATTCTTTCTGTATCTATTCCTATTAGGATATTATTTGAGTTGAAATTCCTTTGCTGTGTCAGTCATTCAAGGAAGATATACCTGGGAATGCTGAAAAATGTGCCTGAGCATTGAGGTCATATTGTCGGAGACAAATAGGCCTGTAGGTCCAGATGAGACTGCACAGCATTTAGTTATTCTGTATGTGCTACATCAGAAGCAACTAGAAAGATTAATCCAAGGCAAGCAAAAAGGAATAAGAGCCGTTGAGCTCATTACACTAGATAGTGACTGCGTAGAAGACGGTTGAACTTCTGATTTCCTTTGAATAGTCTTGTTCTGTGAGTACTGAGAAGCATAACACGTCCAATTTGTTTCTCATTATAGAAAAAAGAATGGAGAGCAGAGGAACTGTTCTAATGCAAAAGTATGAAATAGGCAGATTATTGGGAAAAGGAACCTTTGCAAAGGTGTACTATGCAAAGAATATCAGTAACGGTCAAAGTGTTGCTATAAAAATGATCGACAAAGATAAGGTAATGAAGGTTGGTCTGATGGAGCATGTGAAGCGCGAAATTTCTGTCTTGAGTTTGGTCAGACATCCAAACGTGGTGCAACTCTTTGAGGTCATGGCAAATAAGTCGAAGATATACTTTGTGATGGAGTATGCCAAAGGTGGTGAACTTTTTGGCAAGGTTGCCAAAGGAAAAGTACCGGAAGATGACGCTCGAAAGCACTTCCAACAGCTGATTAATGCTATTGACTACTGCCACAGCAGAGGTGTCTACCACCGTGATCTGAAGCCTGAAAACTTATTGTTGGATGAGAATGACAATTTAAAGGTATCAGATTTTGGTTTAAGTGCCCTCGTTGACTCCAAGATGCAAGACAACTTATTGCACACTACTTGTGGCACTCCAGCTTATGTTTCTCCTGAAGTGATCAGCCGAATGGGATATGATGGTGCTAAAGCTGACATTTGGTCATGTGGGGTGATTCTTTTTGTGCTCATGGCTGGTTACTATCCTTTTCACGATTCAAATCTGATCGACATGTACAAGAAGATCGCATGGGGTGAATTTAAATGCCCCACTTGGTTCTCTTCTGGCGCCAGGAAGCTGATTAAAAAGATCCTAGATCCCGATCCAAGTACCAGGATTTCTATTGAAGAAATCAGGGAAAATAAGTGGTTTAAGAAAGGGTTTGGCGACAGGAAGGTCAAAGAACAAAAAAACAATAGTTTCCCTTTGGGAGTTCCTGCAGTTTCCAGCTCTTCAGATAGCAACACCGAGGAGGAAAAGCAAGATTCGACAAAAATTGTGAGCTTAAATGCTTTTCACATCATCTCTCTCTCAGTGGGAGTGGATCTCTCCGGTTTATTCCCAGACAACCACCAGAAGAAAGAATGCTGGTTCACTTGTAGAGACTCTGCATCAACCATTATTTCAAAACTCTATAATATGGCGAAACGCTTGAAGTTAAAAGTGACAAAAAAAGATGGTGGACTTCTAAAAATGGAGACCCAGAAAGAAGGCAGGTATGGTAATCTGGCCATCAACTTTGAGATCTTCGAGGTTTCCCCGTCACTTTATTTGGTAGAAATGAAAAGGTCAGCTGGTGATACTTTGGAATATCAGAAACTAGTGAAAGAAGGCATTAGGCCAGCTCTCGAGGACATTGTCTGGGCATGGCAGTGTGATTGGCAGTACTGTCCACACCAGCAATATTAGATACTCTGAGCAGAGTTCTCTGTGTGCTTCTGCAAGCTCATGCTTATGTTGTTGTTTGTATGTTTTAACTTCTGCGATAGTCTAAGATGATAATGTATCGGTTAACGGACAGCTTTTGGCTGATGAGTTTTGCGATCGAGGGATGCTGCTAGGCACCTGTTTAAAGCAGATGCGTTGCTCATGGTGACTTCCGGCTTTAGTGTTATCCATCCGATGAAATGGGCCTCTTCTTACATCTTGATATATGGATGTCTAACGGAGATGCGTGGTTCATGGTGACTTCCGGCTTTAGTGTTATTCATCCAATGAAATAGGCCACATCTTGATAGATTGATATATCTTGTTGATGTAGTTAGGGTGTTATGTTTTCTAATGTTATTAATTTAATTAGACTTTTACTTTAATGATGTTGATGTACCTTAATATTGATGTATTGTAATATGACATTTGTTCGGATGGTTTTAATGTAAGAGGAGGATCAATCCCCCGATTGATAAATTTTTTTAAACTAAAAAGATAGATACATGTGTTGCATCATCTCTTCCATCGAGAAGGATGACTGGCTCATGCTGACTTGAGGCTTTAGTGTTATGATCCATCCCATTTATTTGTGAGAATGATTTTTTTCGATGAGAACATTGTCGAGAAAAAATGTTAATTCAATTCAAAGCTGCAATCAAGTAATATAGCAATGAAAAAAATATTATTATCCATTAGGATAAAATTCCACTTGAACATCTTGGATCACATACATTACATTCTACAACGTAGATTGTAGTCACAGTTAGAGGCGGATGGGAGAGTCAGTGAGATCAATGACATCATTGTGGACTGGAATCATCTTATTCTTGTTATTCTTGCAGAAGCCAACAACGAAGCTGGGTGGTGATACGAGATTTATCACGTTATTCTTAGGGGAAAGGAGCAGGCTATCAGTTGAAGCCTTTTTACTTGAACTTCTTGGAGTCCACTGCCTGGAGCCGACTAGGAAACTGGGCGGTGATACGAGATCTATCACACTTTTTTCAGGGGAAAGAAGCAGGTTATCAGTTGAAGCCTTCTTACTAGAACTTCTTGGAGTCCACTGCCTGGACCTCTCCAAACCAACTTCTGCAACAAAATCAAATGCCTCATCACTGCTAGCAGTTGAAACCTTCTTATTATTACTTCTTGGAGTCCACTGCCTGGACCTCTCCAACCCAACTTCTGCAACAAAATCAAATGCCTCATCACTGCATGACACCTGAGTTGTGCCTGTGGAAGAAGCACTGCTGTCTTCTTGGCCTGGTTTAGGCAATTCAATTAGGCAGCAGGATTCAGTTGTCTCCATTGGCTTTCTAGTACCACCAATATCCTCCCAAATATTTAGGTCGTCAGGGAAGATCTTCCCTGCAGAATTAGTGACTCCCACTTCATGAAAAGCTGAATCCTTGGTGACATTTGATGATTCCATAAATCTAGGTGATGACTCTAACTCCGTCAGGAAATCACCATGTTTGCTCCATATATCAGGACTACCTCTGGCTGTCGTATGCACATGATTGGCCTCTTCCTCCACATGATCAGCAAGCACATCCAAACATGGGGAGTTTGAACCTTCCTTTTCATTGATGTCATCAACAACAATGTCTTCAGCCTCTTCTTCAGTATTATCATCACATATTGAACCTTTGACATAGCAGGGAAGTTCATCCATGATGCACAATATAGTTTTCATTTGCTTTGGCAGTTTTGGGCAACCAGCAGTATGCTTCATGTGCTTTGTTGAGAAGAAATTGACAGTGAGATTCAAGCTGTTTCCAGGATAAGAAAGTAGTATATTTTTATATGCTACAATGCACAAAAGATAAGAAAAGTTGAGCATGTAACATTTTGCAGACTTACCTCTCCCAAGGTGGAAGCAACAGCATGGTGTAAGCAAGCTTGATTTTATTGGCTATGCCTGATAGGGACTTAAAACTAGAAGCAGCTTTCCTAACTGCTAAAGATTCTCTTGGATGCTGCCAAGCCCATTCAAACTGTAAAAAAAAGATGAAGCAATTGCCAACTTCAGAACCATATACCTGGTGCTCAAGCTCAATACATAATTTGTTCCAGAAGATATCACAGAAATCAGCATTGAAGTTGAAAACTATCATCAAAAGTAGTGATGAAATATGGGCATTTTTTTGGACCAGAGCAATTACAGTTGTAAACATCTCTTCCAGTACGAACCTGGAGAGCACAAACATTTGAGGGGAAGCCGTAGATGCAGAGAACCATCTCCCACGGACGCCCATTCTTCGTCCTCCATGCTCCGCACCTTATCTCTCCATTGTGCTGCCTAATTCTCCTCCGAGGATTGACCGTAAACCTGAATTTTCAGGGACCCGAACTTCAAAACTTCAGCTCGATAATTATAAGCCAACCACATCAACGATATATACAGAAAGAACGTTTCTTTGAACTCAGTAGGAACAGCATAAAACGATCGGTCGATGCGAAAGAACTAAAAGATGAGTCAGGAAGCAGAGCCAGTGAGTACCCGATGTAGGTACGGCCCTTGTGGCGAGGACTCGAAGAAGCGAGCAAGTAGCATGCAAAGAATCCCGTTCCGCCATCCTCGACCGCCTCTGTCTCGCCAAAGTCGTTCTCCCCTTCCTCCGGCGGCCTCCTCCCGACGTCGGTCGCCTCAGCCGATCGCCCCTTTCGTGCCCTCATCTCTCTCTCTCTCTCTCTCGTTAGGGTGTCATAATTTGAAATTTGACCGTTGAGGAGGTCTTGAAATAATGCCGGGTAGTCGCATCGTGCTGGGATATGAACGATCGAGATCTTTGATAGTTTAACGGTGGAACGTTCTTGATTTAGTTTTAAGATGGCATCGGCTCATGTCATGCAGACTGGATCCTGGTCCCTTAATTTTATCAAAGAAGCCCCCCATCTCCATTTATTATAGTGAAGGACCCCGTAATAGTTTATTTACCCAGAGGCCCCTGTCTCTGTTTATTGCATACAATAAAGAAGCCCCCTATCTCAATTCTCAAGTATAATAATTAGGCATTAACTTTCTAACCAAAACACACTTCCTAAAAAATAAGAATTCAGATTGTAATGAAATATAAATTTTCCTTATATTACCTAGTACTAAATAAATATTAAGGATATGTTTAGTAAACTTTAAGTATGATATATGAATTTTTTTTAATATTATACCAAATAAATCATAAGAAAGTCTTAAAATAATAAAACTTTATACTGAATATATTTAGTAGGGATTAAAAAAAATTCCTACATTAATTCTTAATTGAAAATTATATTAAACTTTAGAGTTAAAAAGTAGATTTCACCCTATATAACTTGGTTAATTTATTAAAGAACTAAGAAAATATAGATATGAAGTCAGCAGGTGGATGATGATGGCATGGTAGCAGGTGAGATGATGCAGACAAGCATGTGAATCCTAGACCTCACAAATGGAACCAATGAGATCAAGATAAAGAACAGACATGTGCAAGGTAACTCAATTTCTACCTGTGCACAAAGTTGCAACCATGTGCAGCATGACCAACCCACTCTTTATTTTTAATGCATCAAATCCAATACTTTAAACTGCACATTCAGATTAGGTGGAGGTTGACGGCACCTTTCACTAAACCCCAGATGTCAAAATGTGTCCTTAATCACTAGATTTTTGTGATATACATCCAAGAATCTAAGAAATTGATTGTGGAATCATCATCCTCTACAAAGGCAATAATAAAGTCTTTCTAGTAGCTGACTCCATTTGCAAGATACCAATTCCTTTTTTTTTCATGGCAGACTGATTTTTCTAGGTCAGAGCACTAAATATCAATACGTAAACCAGCAAGTTGCAATCAATCAATGACTTTAGTTTTAGATCACAACAACAAGTTCAAACGACCAAATGATTTTAACTACAATTCCACATGTCTGTTCACGAAGTTGCAGTCTATCAAAGACTTTCAGTGACAACAACAAGTTGAAAGGAGCAAATAGCTATAACTACAATTCAAAATGTTTGATTGCCTGCAGTTTATGGATAGAATATACTTCAAATCCACAAGAGTGTGACTCAAATAATAATGCAGTAGCAGAACATATATAACCACATACAATCTTTGCCGCAAAGTTAGACAATGGCTTGTTCCACCCAGTGTAGTCTGTAGAAATCATTCTACGGAAAGACAAGGTCTATCGCACACAACTGAGGGCTACATAAGGAATTCAAAAATGTCTGCACAAAGGATCCGTTCTGTACAAGCAAGAACAAGCATATGGTTTTTTCACTTCATATATTTTCAATTTATAGAGAAATATAGAACCTCCATAGACAAATTAATTTGATCTAGTAGGAAAGAGTATCCACGAGCCATCACTATAACTCAAGGGGGATGGTTTCCCTTTCTCATGATTATTTTTTAGAATTCTGATTTTTCTGGGTACTATCATAAAACAAATTTGGGGGGTTTGTTTGGTTGGGAGTGGTATGGGACTCCAAACCAAAATCATAGTTATATTATAACTGAGATTTCTAGTGGGAATCCCATATTTACCTCCAACCAAACAGCCCCTTGGTTCATGCCTTGAATCTTCATCTTCCTGTTTGATAACAAATGAAAACATATAGCAGGTAAGTGTAAACAAAAAGCATACTGAGCAGTTTTCAGCGTCAGCATCACTGTCGGATATTAGGGTCTTCTACAACTTGCTTCCTGCGCATATCTTTTATGGCTATGACAACCTATATGCGGAAGTAGATTAAAGAATAGGGGAAACTTTCATGGAGAGACAAAGGAGACAAGTTTAACAGTCAAAGTTTATGAAACTTGCTAGTGATGATCGTCCAAAATTTGAACATCCATTTACAAATCTACTTTTCTAGGGTCAGAACCAAGGAAAATACTCAAAAACGATAAAGGATGCACATGAAACTATAATATTTGCAACCAATCCCACTAGTGTCAAGAACAGTCTCCCAAAGGATGATACATCAGTGTCATTTAAGTGATTTTCCTAATCAATGTACACGGAATGCGATTGGGGAAATTTTTTTGAAAAGACCATCAGATCATTCTGGGAATATTAACACATACTCAGGTGCCTATTATCAAATTGGTCAAACTTGTAATGAAATTGATGCAACAAAGAATTCCTTTTACCTTTTCCTCATTCAGATCACCAAATTAACCACAAAATTTTTTGGTATTAGCAGAGACAATTGGACACTTTCAGAAGAGGGGAAGGTTTAAACCTTCATTTATTTAATTTATAAAGATACAAACACCTTCGGTCCCAATTATTTTTGCATTCAGGATCTTCATGTATGTAAAACCAACAATCACCGATCTTCTATTTTTTCTGACATTGGGAGAGGAATAAAAAAGAGAAAAAGGGGGCAAATGAGAACCTCTCCCCGAGAGATCAGCAGGTCTTCTCCTCTTTGGCAGCAGAAGGGGCCACGAGAACCCTCCACAAGTACTTCCCAGTGGCCATATCGACGCAGGTCCAGAACCCCGAACCGATCGCCGAGCAAACCTATTTCAAAGCCCGCACAAAATCAGTATTTCAATCCCAACGCCAGGAAAACAAAGACCCCCCTTTTTAGGGTTAATGGATCTCGGAACGGAAAGATCTCATATTTTCGGAGGAAAGCTGCTACCCTGGTGGCAAGCGGGAGGTGCTCTTTGGCCTTGGGGGAGTCGTCTTCCTGGGGGTCTTCATTGAGCTCCGGCTGGGCCTTGATGTTTCTCAGCAGGAAGAAGCCGGCCAGGGTGGCCGACAGGAAGATCAACAGCACACGCAGGGGGCACATCTTCTTCCTTGGGATCTCTCCACCCAGGAACCGCTAATTGAATCCTTCAGACTGCGAGGGTGGAATCGGGAAGAAGAATAAGAAGGAGGAGGAGGAGGGCACAAAATGTTGTCTTTTTGCGAACGGCGACTTGGCCGCCACCACCACCACCACCTCCGAGAATGAGCTCGTGTTTGTTGACTTCAATGGAAAAGGAAGCGTAGAAGAAGATAAAATTGGGGGTTTTATAGGCTTCGACAACACGCGCTAATATTTTTTTTTATTCTTTTTTTTTTTTGCTTTATCCAATCGCGCCATTGGGAGTGGTTGGATTTGGTGGGAGTAGGATTGAGCTAGCAAGGAGCAAGCTTTTCATAACCCAACTCTGGAATCAATCAAGCCATCAATTTTTCCAAGGTGATACAATCTATTTTAGTTTTGTAAGAACAAATTTTAAGTACATTTTTTATATAAAAAATTCATGTCAATCTGTCTTGGTCAACTAAGTTTGACTTTTTTTTTCTCCTCTCTCTCATTGGTCCATCGGTTGTTGATCAAATATATGGAGGATAAAAAAAAGGGTAAGCTTTTTGAAGCTTCGTTCAAGTGCTTCTTCACTAGAAGCAGGACGTGTGATCACGACGGAATACAGTTGGGAGTACATGCAACTCAATAGTCAAGAATCAGATTCCAATAAATTGGTTGAACCAGCCTTGGTTTTTATAGATATGGAAATCAAGATCTGCATATAAATTTGATGAATCCAATATTTTCTTGCAAATTAAAAGGCCCAGTGAAGTTTGACATGGTACTGAGATTACCGTGCATGAAACATAGAGAGGAAAAATGATATGAATTCGTGCAGAAGAGGAAACAAATATCAAGTCCCCGGAGGAGGTATTGAACGGATAAACAACAATGACGATCGTGAACTCATGACGAATCAGATCAGCCGCCTGGAGACCCGCAAGGCGGAGATCAACCAGCGGCAATGGCATGGTTATGCGTCTCGAAGGAGAAGATTGAAATGTGACATTTGTTCAACATTCTCTTTGATACCACACGGATGACCCCTCTTGTTTATGGGAGATACTGATCTGGGTAATCTAATCTGCATGGCCTCGGCTGTGTGATCAGATGGCTCAGCAAGTAGATTGGAAAATGCAAAGGGACAATGGAGGATGAAGAATAAAAAGAATGAGATTGGCTCACCACCTACGGCTTCAAATCAATCGACCCAGCTTCGCGAGCATGGTCCTCAAGCATCGGATGCCAGCACCAGATTTAGAGCTCACCATCATCTGCATTCCTTCCCCCATCACTATTCAGCAAACTGTTTTTAACTTGTAAATGTAGTATATATATATATGTATATATATGTATGTATGTATATTTATATCCCAGGTAATTTGGCAGAATTGTGCATCTAGCGCATGTTTGAGAAATACTCTCATATTTGCAATTTGAGGAAAAAAAATTCAGTATGCACATGAAAACTCACCACAGGGTTCACGATGGACTTATTTGACTTGAGATCCTGCGACATAGAAGAGTATTGCATATTCTTAAGTCCACGTGAGAAATCTTCAGTAATTTAGGGTAAGACTTTACCTCTTGAATTTGCATAGCACGGCGAGCAACATCTATGGGAAAGACCACGTCTGTCTTTGTCAAAATTATTTGATACGGTGTTTGGGATCTGACAATGAAAACATTAAGCAATCACCCAGGTCACATTTTTGGCAATTCCAGGAACAGATGCATGAGCATGGTTGTGCCTATGCATAATAAAGTGCAGTACTAAGAGAGAACATATGAAAACATGAAAGAAACAGATACAGCTTCGATTGCAGACATTTCATGCTGTGTGAGTTAAAAATGACTGACAGAACATGAGATCAAGTTGATTTTAATCCATTCAACCTGCGATACTCAAAACAATTGCAAGCAGTGTCCATGGGTCATAATTACCAGTCCCTAGATGACGATTGATTGCAGCAAATTTTTCCTTGAGGTATACTTTGTTAAGCAGTGATTGATCCTAGCTAGGAATTTGTGTAAAAAGATGACCTAAATTGGTTTGTTGTTTTCTCAATAATCAAATCTGATGAACCAATACACAGCTCGATCCCTATTTCTGAATCTTATGGCTACCGATGAAAGAAAAGGAAAAACAATAGATTCTGCGATTTGTAACTTGACAATCAAGTGGTAAAGTTACTAGAAAGTTTTCCACCTTTCCATCAGATCAACGAGCTCATGATCCCTCGGTTTCATACCCCATTTGGTGTCAATAAGTACACAGACTTGTTTTAGACCAACTCTAGTTGAAACATACTCCTTCACCTGCAAAGTTAATATATTTTTCAGATCAATACCGCATGTAACTTATGTAATATCAACAATCGAATATAAAAGATTTTAAAAATAAAAAAGAAGCCCAACAATAGAATGCATTGTTTAACAGGAAGTGATTAGTCATGAATGTGAAAGCAATTCATGTACTATGTGTCTTGCCACACCAGCTCAAGAATAAGAATGCTAAAATTTGATAGGATATTAGATTATCATCAGAGAAAGAGGTTTAGAAAATACTAGCATGATGACAAAAGAAATTCTAGGTTTGGGGGAATTAATTAGTCTCAAGCCCCCCTTATATTCCAAAGGATTCCTGTAGTAGTAAAATATGGTTTTTCTGATAGAGTTTTTTTACATTTCTAATAGGAACAACTTGCAAGTGACTATTTCTCATATTCAACGAGTTAAAACTCTATACACATCGAAGGCTCTAAATATTATCTCTAGATGTGGTCATCTGCAGATAGCTATTATTTATCATGGCCCAATTTTATCAACTAAGAGACAGAATCTTCTTGATCATAGTCTTCCCTAAACAATCTGTTATGTGACAGAAAACAACTAAGGCGGGCAGATAGGTTAAGCTTATTAGACTACTGAATTAACAACTGGAGCTACAATACAACCTTCACAGAAACCTACAGTGAAGAATATCCTCTGGACGTGTGACTACCAGCATTTGACTGAACCATTTGAAAAAGCTATGCACATTTACAAAAAATGTAGAAGGTTTCTTGAAAACATATAATCAACGATCTGAAAATGGAGTCAGCATTGACAGAGACATCATACTAAAAGAAGAAACTTATTGAATATTTTTTTATTGGTAATTAGAGATAAGTACATATTCAAATGCTTACAAGTTCCTCCCATGCATCTTTCACTTCTTCTTTTGCATAAGCAAAACCGTATCCAGGCAGGTCAACTAAACAGAGATTTGAGGCGAGCTTGAAGAAGTTAATAGTCTGTTGATACAACGACAGAAAATTAGCACTGTTTGTTCTCTCACGATACCATGCATTTTGGCAATTGGGAAGAACAGTACCTGAGTAAGCCCAGGCTTATCAGATGTGCGTGCGACTCCCCATTGCCTAGTAAGAGCATTGAGCAATGAGGATTTCCCAACATTTGATCTGCCTAAATGACCAACATATCTTGTGTTAAGCAGTCAATTCCAAGTGTCACTTCCAAATGTGAAGGTAGTTCATTAAGATAAGTGATCAAACAAGCTTGAACTGGAAACATTTTTGAGATAACAACCAAATATAACATGTTCTAGTTACATAAACATACTATATCTGTAAATTTAAGGAAAATTTGAGAGGGCAGCCTGAGAAATCAACCTCCACATAAATAAGAATTTGTTTTTCGCAGAGATAAAATTATTTGAATAAACAAAAACAACCTCTGATAGTTAAAGGACTACAGTTAATTCCTTCTGTTACCTAAGTATTGTAATGGTCGAAAAACATATTTGAAACATTGAACATACCTTAGTGTCAATGGCACTCTAAAGATGTTTAAAATGAAAGGAAAAATGCAAGAAAAAAGTTTAACATGCCAAATAATGTAAAATTACAACATCCTTGGACACAATAACAAAGTAATATGGTCTCAAAGATGACTTTTTAGTGTACCTGCAAATGCTATCTCTGGGAGCAGGGGAGGTGGAAAAGAAGATGAAATTTTCGCTGCAGCAAAAAACTCCAACTTACTCCTAAATACCTGTTTAAGAACAAGAAGCACCAATACTAGGTGAAATTTCACTTAGAAACCACAGCATTGTTTTCATCAAACCTTCTAAAAGTAGTCAATGTAAAGAAATTCACAAAGAGAAATTGTAAATTACGATATACCAATATATGACTCTCATAATGCCATACAATTTGAAAAACATATTGTCCTTAAACAGCATCATTATTGTCATTTTTCTTGAACAAAATAATACTGATTAGACATAATTCTAAAAGTTCAAAAAATGTTATAATGAAGAAAATAATCAACTTGTTAATTGCATTGACTTAAGTAACCCATACATTTTCTTCAATTCTCTCTCTCTCTGTGCCTGTTGAGAAGGGAACATTATCCAAAGGAGCAGAGATTTTGATGTTATAGCCAGCATTCTTCAATTCAATCAATCGCCTGCGCCCCAGTAGCTGATGACAAGGCATTTAACCAGAGTACAAAAAAATAATGACAGATGGAATTGTATGGAAGGATATATTTCTTATCGATTACATTTTCATCAATGAATGTCATGATTGCGGGGCTTGGCCGTATTGCACGAAACTGAGCATTCTTTGAGATTTCATCCTTTTCCTCTTTATCCTTCTCTGGAAGTCGTGTGAAAAATATGGTAAGAAAAATAGTGATTAGCACTGAAATAGAATAATTGAATCTCAAAATCTGCCTAATTAAGATTCACTTTTTAGCCAGCTGTTCAAGAATCAAGTAAAATAATTGTAAGGCAAGAATACGATGCCAAAATCTTAATATGAGAAAAGGTAAGATGTAAGATCCTGGCAAAAAGAAACAATGATAGAGAAATTGAAAAACAAAGAGAGTAAAAAATGATATGCGGACCATTATCGGAAGCAGTATTATCCAATCGCTTGTTCGAAACATCATATGGATCAATCTTAATAACTCTTTTTTTATTTTTCAGTGGATGTCTTTTTTCTGCAGTGCCATCAGCCAAAGTCTTCCTGTTGACCCGTATCTTCTTTCCGGATGGAGTGAGCACTCTTGATTGAAATCTTGGACGTTTCTGTTGCACATCTTGACCTCCGTCCTTCCCGGTGAGTTTTTCTGACACTTCATCTCCAGAACCAACATCCTCTCTATCAGTAGACACAACTGTGCTGATTTTCTTCCGTTTCATTCCACATTTATCGGCAGATGTTTCAAGACTGCGAGCTTGTTTTGATCTAAACTTTCCAAGAGTATAACCAGCAGTGACTCCTCTACCTCCACTATCACCTATTCTACGGCGTCCGGTATCATTCTTCACACTCTGACGTTTGTTGATATAAGGTCGATCATCACTTCTGTCATCTACATTCGAATATTTTTTACTCATGGATTTTAGCTTGACGTTACTACCTCTCTTCCAAGATACTGTTGTTTCACTAAATTTCCCTTTCTCCATAGTAGCATTAGCATTCATCCTTCCCCTGACACGAGGTTCAGATTCAAAACTTCTCTTAACATCATTGAATTTCAAATTTTCTCCCCTAGTCAACTGCTTCCTTTTACCATCTGACACCGACCAAGATTTAACTTGCCTGGGCCTCATCCTTCTTCTTGGTTCACCAGCAGACTCAATATTATCATCTTCCACAGTATGTCTGATCTTTCGGTTCTTTCTTCCGTCGAACTTAGTAGCACCATTGTCCTTCTTTCGCTCAGTCAAAAATCTCGGTTTGCGCTTGATGCTTGTCTTCAGACGGATTCCGACCGGCATCGTCTAAAAATTGAAACCAACATGAATTAGTCTACTTCAACAGCAAGCAAAACATCACCTTTTGAAAATAACGACTGCAAGAGATTAACTTAAACAGCAAAGACGACATCTTTGCTTACAGGCATCATACTTAGATCACGTAAAAAGAATACCAATGGGAGTTTAGCAACAATTTAGAGGAAGTAACCAGGAAGCGCTACTAGGTTAAAGAATTACCACAATTTTCTGTGCGTCTCCTCTTCCTCTCGTTTCGCGAATAACTCTCCTGCTTGCGGTTTCTCGACGAAAATTTGGCGCTGCCTTTCTCTTTATTTCTCCTCCACCGTGGTATACGCTAGTAATACCGCCCCCTTCCTCAACCTTAGGCGGACGGGGAAATGACAAAGCGAACGTGTTATTTCATTTTGGAATGGGCAAGAAGAAAGGCGATTAGAGGGAAGAAGAACAAGAAGAAGCACGAGCAGAGATGAATACGAGGGGATAGAAAGGATGAACAGATGGATTACTTGCGTCCGCCGGCTGCCGCCGCCGCCTGATGGAGATCGGTTGCGGCAAAAACCCTCGACGTGGGGTTTTGCCCCCACCTTTTTTTTCCTTTTTGCTCCAAATTGAAGAAGTTTAGTCCAGTAATATATTTTTAAGAGAAACTCAAATTTATGAGATTATTTTACATAATACTTGCGAAGTAAACAAGTCAATTTATTTCCCTACTGCATTTTAATTATATTTAATAATTAAGATTTGTTTTTACAGTATTTAATAACAAAAAATCTAGTTAAAAAAATATAGTTTCATTAGTAAAATATTATGAAAATACTATAAATACAATTTTATATAGTATTTAAAAATATATTTAGTTAAAAAACCTCTAATTTCTAGAGATAATAATTTTTTATGGATTTTTAGCTCTTTGATTTGAAGCCTACTGGAATGAGTTTTTTTTAATATAAAGATAATTTATATAGTATTTAAAAATATTTTTATTTAGAAAAACTCTAATTTCTAAAATTTTATAATTTTGCACTCAATCGACATAAGAGATAAATCAAAATAGATAGATCATTTTCCTCAATATTTATAATGATGCAGATTGCTATAAATAAAGAGTCATATAAATAAATAAAACTCATAAAAATAAATCAAAGAAGATGGAAAGTTAAGTTTATAATATAAAATTTGAGAATTTTATAAATTAAAACTTCTTTAGAACACGTGGCAGACCCTGTAACGGTGAATAGACGTGATGTCGTAAGGCGTCCACGTGTCTCATCACAACCTGGAGGCTTCTGGGGAACGAAACCAACGGCTTAGCAGTGCGAGTTGCAGTGCAGGAGATCACGAGAAAGAGAGAGAGGAAGAGATGGGAACGATCGCCAATGGATGCCTCCATCGGATGCTTCCCCCTCGCCGGAGATCCCCCGAGGGGATTTGCTTTCTCGGCGGCGGTGGCGTCAGGAGTGCTCTTCGCAGCAGGTGGTCCAGGAAGAGTACCCCCATCTTCTGCGCCAATGTCTCGGAGAGCGGCACGGTGGAGGAGGATCGCCGGCGCCAGCTGCAGGTTGAGGATTACAACACCGTCATGAAGCGCATGATGAGGAACCCCTACGAGTACCATCACGACCTTGGTAATCTCTACGAGTTCGCTAACTTTGTCGTTCTAATTCCCCCGGGGACGCCCCTTTCTTTTTTATCACTTTGTTTCTGAATTCCTTGGGAATGTCTTAAGGATCGTAAAATATGGGGCTTATGGAGAAGATTACCTTGTTTCCCGTTTGGGGGAAGAAGTCGTCCATGTTTCTGCAATGCAACTACCTATCAGATCTATGGAATATTCGTACTTGCTTTAAAGTGAAAGGATTCCAAATTTCTTGGACGATGCCCTAACTGAATCATTAGATAAGTTGCACTTGTGTGCCATTATATAAAAGCAAGTTGCCTTTTCCTGGAAATGGTTGGACCCCTAATTGTGATCACACTCTGTTTTATTTTACACTTTTGCGAATTCTTCTCCTACTTTTTATGTATCATGATAGTATTTAACAGGGTTGAGTTTATTCCCGAAAAAAACTGTGATGGTGTTTTTTGGTGTTTAGGCATGAATTATACTATTATAACCGACAGGTTAATTGTGGGGTCTCAACCTCAGAAACCTGAGGATATTGATCACCTAAGAGAAGCAGAAAAAGTAGCATACATTTTGTGCTTGCAGCAAGACAAAGACATCGAATACTGGAAAATAAATTTTCAAGATATTATCAAAAGATGCAAAGAGGTTGGAATTCGTCATATGAGAAGGCCTGTAAGCTATCCTCCGTACTCTTCAGCATCTCATTTCATGTTCTGATAGAATAAGACGACTTAATTTGATATCACTAGCTCATATGAATTTATTTCTTATTATTACTCTATTGAGAAAGAATAATAGTTTTTTCACTCCTTGTACTGGTAATCCAGCTAGCTGAAGTATCACATTTATCTACCTTTTTTTAGGGAACACATTTATATTCATATCTGCTAGACTGTGATGAGCTTGAGATATAGTACAGGAGATATCGTTTCTCTTATACAAGTCAATCGCATCAATGATATCACTCCTTTATGACATCAAAAAAATATTTTCAATCCTTTATGAACCTTATGCTGAAACGACACAAGGGGAGATCTCCTCTTTCGGCATCCTCTTAACAATGCCATCTACTATAAGTTAGGTCGACAGACTTTTTGAGCTGATAAAATCAGGGAAAACTATTTATAGAAAAATATCGAGAAAATTTTGAGCAGCTAATCCTAGTGCAGTCTAATATAATAGAATATATGTACTCCTCTTCCTGAAAGCTGACTGCTTCTACCTCTTTTTCTGCTTAATTAACAAGTAAAAATCCTTTGTTATCTAGTTAAAGTGTTATATCAACTAAAATTAGCTATCTAACTCCATCTATGGTCTCGTGGAACACAATTTGAATTTCAGATGTAAGTCCTCTTGCAACACGTAAAAATTGTACACTGATATCCATCTCCAGGTCAGTAAAGTAGCTAGCTAACACAAAGCCCAAAGGCAAGACATATTAATTACATTATCTGTCATATTTTGTAAGAAAAATACAACTTCTTCTCATATATCACTTTCGTGGATTGAAAAAAAAAAAATCAGAAGTTCAATTAATTTTCATTGTCCATCTTTTCTACTGCAAATACAGGCGACAGACTTTGATCCAGAATCACTGAGGAATCAATTGCCAGTAGCAGTCTCTTCACTAGAGTGGGCCATATCTGAGGGCAAGGGAAGAGTTTATGTCCATTGTACTGCTGGACTGGGAAGAGCACCTGCAGTTGCAATTGCTTACTTGTTTTGGTTCTGTGATGTGGATGTAAGTCAATTTAGCGATCATCTCCCCTCCTCATTTCTAGTAGTTATTCTCCAGCTGAACGATCTTTAAAAAGTTTTCTTGAAATGTCTGTCTCATGAACTCTTATTTTGATTTTCTTTCTTGAACATGGCCGCTGGCTGCAAGCATTAGGCTGCATCCTCTAACTCCTTTAGACACACTTGGTCATTTGTTGCAATATTATGCCCCTTGGAGATGTAATTGGTGGAGCTCTGTGAATTTCATGATCTAATGTGTTTATGCGAGATGTTTTATTAACGGCTTTGTTGATAAAGGACTAGTAATTTATTTTGTCTTGTTTGCTGATACTACTTTCAATTCCTTATCTGAGCAGCTGAAGATGGCCTATAATACTGTTACTTCAAAGAGACCGTGTGGCCCTAACAAAAGAGCTATCAGAGGAGCTACTTACGATCTGGCAAAGAGTGACCCTTGGAAAGAACCTTTTGAGAGCTTACCTGAAAATGCTTTTGAGGGTATCGCTGATTGGGAAAGGAAGTTGATTCAAGAGAAAGTACGGGGTCTTCGTGGAACTTGAGACCCTGGTATTATCTTGATCCTTTGGAGTTCAGACAATATGTCTACTTTTCAGTTTACTTTTGCGGTTTACTGATTCTTTGCTATCTGAATAACTGTTTACCTCTTCTTTGAACAGGGAATAGTAGATCGAGGATCATATGATGAGAAATAAATTAAATAATTGGAAATTGGAAAAGCCTTCTGTTTCGTTACATCCATCGATTAGGGAACAGCAGCATTCCCTCTTTCCTCCAATTTGTCAGCCAAGATTTGGAGGCTACCATCTTTCTACTAGTCCCTTGCAATTTCCTTTATTACATTAGATTTGCTTAGTAATAAGTATCAACCATTAATTTTTTGCTCTTATGCATTTTTATTGAATGGTAAATGTACTTTTTGTTGGCTCCGTCATGTTAGCCTCAAAATACTAATTACTATAATATTTTTGACATTTTGATAGCTCATAAATGATCAAGACCTGAGCAGAAGAGTTCATGCTAATTCTTAAATAATGGGTCGATTTTAAAGAATCAGCAATCATGTTATCAACGTGTCAAAAAATAAATGTCATTCTTTTGTTAGATATAAATAAGAAGCCCAATTATTTATATGTTTTGCACACAATATTTTAATTTTTATACACAGAAGATGTGTCAGAGTGCAGAATTGCAGATTATGCATCTAGACAAATTTTAGCATCTTATGTTTGCGACTTTTGTGTTGCAGAAGCTCCAACGCCATCTTTGGATATTCCTACCCGTTTAAGGAAACTTGTAATGCTTTTGTAAATTGTTTTCCTAAAAATATCAACCAATTAATCTACAGACAAAAATCATATAAATAAATTTAATGTCTAAAGTTACAAAGGTAATTATCACCCCTCTCTTTTTTATCGATGATTAACTTATAAACTTTTTTACATAATCCAGCAAATATACGTATATAACGAATCATACATATATCATCAATCTACAGTAATATAATTTAAAAATCTACCCTTCAACTTCTATAATTATAGTAGCATTAATAAAAATACGGTTAACGGCAATTAAATTTATTATGATTTTTAATCTATTGTTTGATTATTAACTATAAGCAAAAACTAAATAGCAAAGCTAACAGATGTTAGAACAGTACTTCATTTATAGACATAAAAATAAATAAATACAACCTGAGGATAAAATTAAAAACTTCTAAAAATATAAAAAAAAATAATCAAAAAGGAAAATTATAAAAATAGCTGACCCAAAATCTTCAATTATATATATGTGGTTCTAAAAAATAAATTAATAATCAAACAAAAATCTCAACGAATCTAATCTGGTGGTATATCTGCACGGGTCAAGCTTAATCGGCACACATAAATTTCAATATATTATTGTTTTTTTTAAGAATAAAAGATTGGAAGAAAGATACGAGTGGGAGAGGAGAGGGAAAGAAAGAGAAAGGGGGGAAAGGAATTAATCCTTCCAAGCTAACCTTGTGTTCCAACATTATTTCATCAAGATGGATATGACAGTTTATATTCTATGAAAAAGATGGAAGAGACCTTTCAAAAATTAAACCCTCCAAAAGACCAACATTATTTCTTTTAATTTCTTACACAAGTCAACATCTCAAAGTTAAAAGACAGAAAGAAAGAAAGAGAGAGAGAGAGAGAGATCCACGTGAGAAAGCAATTCCATATTAATTCCCACAGTCCAAAGATGACTTAGATTAATTAACGCTATCAAACAACAAAAAAGAATAATTATAACTGAGCCAGCCACCAATTAACAATGAAGTATTAATGTAAGCTCTTCATCTTCCTCCTTCCTCTTCCTCTTCTCCTCTCCCTCAACATTTTTCTTCGTTTCCTTCCATTTGCTTGTGCAGGCTTCTCATCATCACTCCCCCCTTTCCATTTGCGCATCAGCAGAAGCATCAGCAGCCGCTGCAGCTTGCTCTCCCTCTCTCGTTCCTCCTCCCTTTTTCGTATCTTTCTATGATATGATCAGCTCATCAGGCCCACTTTCCATTTAATACCTTGCCTTTTAAGCACTCTTTCCCCCCTCTCTCTCTACCTTTCTCTTTCCATCTCCCTTCCGCCCCTCCCTCCCTCCTCTCTCAAGATCACACTCCATTGCCGGCCGGTGCAAAGGAGGAGCATGCCTCAATGTCCTCACCGAGGTAATTAATTAAACCTTATTCAAAATCTCCGCGTGTGCCTGCAGGATCAAGAACCCTAGTCAATTGATCAAACCTTGGAGGGGTCGCGTACGATCTCTTCGATCTTTTGTGGTGAGATCGATTTTTTTGCCGCTTTCGCAGGGAGAGGACTGAGGAGGTTGGCAAGAAGATCAAGAGAGAAGCTGATGCTACCGGCGGCGATCGAACTGGCGGGGTCAGGCGGCTAGGGGCGGTCGTTGCCGGAACCCTAAACACCATCACCCCTTGCGCGGCGTGCAAGCTCCTCCGCCGCCGGTGCGCCCAGGACTGCCCTTTCTCGCCCTACTTCTCCCCTCACGAGCCCCAAAAGTTCGCCTCCGTCCACAAGGTGTTCGGTGCAAGCAACGTCTCCAAGATGCTGATGGTAGGTTGGTCGATCGTTTACACCTCTCGTTCTTCGAAATTGCATACATACTTCTTTCACGAGCGCAGGCGCGGGATTAATCCTTCGCATGAAATCGATCATTCGATCTGCCGTCGAAATCGAACGCAGGAGGTCCCCGAGCCGCAGAGAGCCGACGCCGCGAACAGCCTCGTCTACGAGGCGAACCTGCGGCTGAGGGATCCGATCTACGGGTGCATGGGGGCGATCTCGGCGCTGCAGCAGCAGGTGCAGGCGCTGGAGGCGGAGCTCCACGCGGTGCGGGCCGAGATCTTGAAGCACAAGTACAGGCATCAGCAAGCGGCCGGCGCGGCCTTCATCGTCCCGGCGTCGGCGTCGTCCTCGTCCCACCACGCGGCCGCGGCCGCGGCCGCCGCCGCCCTTCTCGCCTCGGCCTCGCCCGACCAGGTCTCGGTGGCCGCCGCGGCGCCGATGCCGCCCCCGCCGCCGCTCCCTCCCTCGGTCCTCGACGCCTCCTCTTCCATCTTCACTTCCCTCAACCACTCCAGCTCGGCCTCCAGTTACAGCTCGATCTCGACCAACCACAACGTCAATTCTTCTTCATATTTTGGTTGACAGTTTTTAGGGGACGATGCAAGTGAAATAAGAAGGGAGGGGGTGGATCAGATTGATGAGTGTAAGAATTAATGATTCTAATTAGAGTGTTTTTTTTTTTCTTCTTTTGAGGTTGATCTTTTTTAGTTCTTGCTCAAATTTTTATATATCCCTAATTAAAGATCTTTCATTGAAAAGTTAAATCCTGACGACAAGTGTTTAAAACACTTGTTTCAACTTTGTTTATTGCATGATCTGTGGGGAGGTCTGCCTATTTAGCTACCTAGTTGGATCTCATTCACTTGTAGTTGTAGAGTTTAAATCTGTCGCAAACCCCAACAACTTTTTTTTTCTCCTAAGAAGGGAGAGTCTATTCATGATAAGTTAATGTATTGGAGCAAGATAGTAATGATTTTTTTTTTCCACTTAGAAGTGATTAAGATAGAATAGTGAAGATATTGAGAGAATTAGCTCAATTTTAGTCACCAAGATATTATCTAAAAAAATATTAAGTACATGTTTAATTTTATCTAATTCATTCCCCCCATGCAATGATAATTATTTAATGGGCTAGCTAGATCATGCAATATTTAGAACCAATTTAATTTTAACTCAAAGAGAATTTGCTCATGTGGGTATGCCTACTTATAATATATATATATATATATATTGGGAATCTTGCCTCAACCACCATGACTTCACAAGGTTTCTTTCTTGGTATGCAATGCATGTTCTTGTGTCAAACCATTGCACAGTAAGTTTATATATATATATATTGGTTTTAACTCACTTCTCTTCTTCTTTGTTACTGCACACATATGGCTAGCTAGCTAGCTAGCTAGGAATAATTCCATTGGGATGGTTAACTTATTATCTATAGAGGAAGGGTTTTCATTCATTTCATATCATGGACTTATTGCCTATTTTTGTGCCACACATATCATTCATCCATCAATCCCCAAATCAAATCATCAGTATTTTCAACTAACAGAATACAAATCAAACCAAAATCCAAACGAATTAACTCTATTTTAGAGTACTATTATCGATTTAGGTTGAGTTTAAGAACATAATCAAATGAATTAAGTTGAATTGACTGAGTTGAATACTGAACATTCTAAAGCAGATATTTATTTTTTGATCCACTACTTTAAGTTATACTATTTAATATGATACACGTAGAAGTCAAATTTGAATTGTATAACAGTGAGTCTTGAATCAGAAATCACAGGGTGAAGTTATGAGCCAGCTAATTGAATTGTTAAGAGCAGCAAGAGGGAGGGAGGGAGGGGGAGGTGTTTCCTTGGCGTGCAGAGTTTGACGAGTTAGAGAGAGTGGTGGTGGTGGTGGTGGTGGTGGTGGTGGAGGAGGAGGAGGAGGAGGAGAACTTGTATTGTTTCATTAATAAGAAACACCTCCCCCTCCCCCTCTTTTGAGCCACATTTGAAATACTTTGTAGTTGTGTTCTTGGGGAAATGTGTGACTTCACAATCTCCTAACTTTCCTACCCCTTCCCCCAAACTATATAAATATATATTTATTTTTTTTAAAGGCTCCTCCTCCTCCTCCTCCTCCTCCTACCCATCCATTGCATCCAGATGTATAAATAATATATATCATCAGTCTTTGAATCCTGATGTGATGTGGTGGGGATTTGGTCCACCGTCATGGTTGCTTCAACTTGTGGCATCAAAGCTTGTCTTCTTCACTATCAATTCTCAATAAACAAACCATTATTTAACTCCCTTCAAAACCCTAATTGAAGCCAAGCAAGCAGCAGCACCAGGTTTTGAAACTTGGACCGAAACATCAGAGATATTATGTGCTGAAGAAATCTCACTCTTCATTATATTTATATATATATATACGTACATATACATATATTAGATTGACATTTTACCAAAATAAACACAGGTGGTTGACATTTGGATACCCAAGTAAAATAAATGACAGCTTGAGACATCCTGTAAGCTTTGAAAATTAAGTGAACTCTCACATCTCCTTCTCCTTGGGAACTAATCACTGCCATGCAGCTTTAGCTGCCATTTGTGCTTCTCCATCTCCATGGAGATGGAATGTTGTCAAACAACACTTGAAGACTAAGAAAAAAAAGAAAAGAAAGAAAGAAAGAAAGAAAGAGATCTAGAGGTACCTACTGCCGGTTTGTGTGGTATTATTTTTGACGTGATGTGACCCAAACGATTGAACTTTCATGAGAAAAAATATATATTTTTTAGTTTTTTAAAAAAGAGTTAGATTTGAATTGAATCCAACCTAACTTTAAATCTACTGCATGATATTTCATCTAAAAAAATGAAGTGGAAAAGTTTCAAAGGTGTATTTGTATTGTGGAATAAGCATATAAAAAGGGCGTTAATTACGCAGCATTCTTGCTCGCTTGTTTAATTAAATAAAGCTAGTGCTTCAATTGTTAATGGATTTGGGGGAGGGGAATCACATGGATTCAAGATGCCTGGAGATTTTAAATCATGTTTCCACTGCAGAAGCATTTATGTATATAAAGATGGAGGAGGAAGGGGGGTTTGACCAGTTTTAATTAATTATGATGCCGACAGTTAAATCAATTAACTAATGGAATCAAATTAAACTGTGAAGCCCAAACATTAAAAGCAAAAGAGGTCTCTCTCACCGTCACCAGTTTTGTTTTATCATCACTGCACTGCCTCTGATGGAGGACTGGATTGGAGAGGTCGGTCAGAAATTACAAGTTTGTCTGACCATTCTTTTCTTAATCATCAGAGCCAATTAACTAATGGATTCCTGTAGGACCTTCCCGCTGACTTTGCAGCTGATGGGATTCCACTTTGATCTAGTTTTTTTTATCAAAAGGATGTAGTAGTTAATTAATCAAGCAGCAGTTGATCTAAATCTGCAGCCACTATGGACGAGCCTTCATTGAAGCCCTCTGCTCTGCTTTCTCGGCCCATCTCCTCAACCTTTTTATATGCATATATATCTTAAAAGTAGAATCACCACAATTTTTCAAACACTTACGAACATGTTTCAATCAAACAAACTGCAACATTATTCAGCATTCACCGCCTCCGTTTCAGTGATCGGAGAAGATACATCAATATATATATGTAGTGGGAAGGTCAACCCCACCTAGTTGACCATCCTGCAGTTCTTCCTGATCTCGCCGTTGGACCCGGTTAGCGGACTGATGTCGCCCATCTTGATCATGGCCGCCGCGAAGTCGGCGCTGAAGGTGCCGGCGCTTCCGCTGTAGGCCGTGACCTGGGAATCGGTCGACCCGCCATTGTAGAGCTCCTGGTCGGAGTGGAGGAGGCCCTTCTTGGCGACCAGGTTCTTGAAGTAGAGGTTGTCGAAGGCCGCCGGCGTTTGGAGGTCGAGAGGCGCCAGGTTGTTGTCGCCGGAGCCGGACGCGCTCGGGCAATTCGACCTCCTCATCAGCGCGAATCCGCCGTCGATGTTGCTGTCGTTGTATATTCGCTGCCTGAAGTTGACGCATCTCGCTTGCCCGATCGTGTGCGCACCTGATCAAAAAGGAGAAGAAGATGATGATGAAGGAGGAGGAGGTGGTTAAGGAGTACATTTCAGGAAAGATTGCTGAAAACGAAGTGGTTTGCAGCTTCCAAGCTTTTTCTTTAACAGCTGGTGGCCGGCAGGACTTTTTATGGTTCTTGACAAGGCAATGAGGGCGATGGGATTCTGACTCTTTCAAAGGTAGATAAAAGCAAAGGCCATGAAAGTTAAGTAGTCATTACCGGAGAGGGCGACCATGTCCTTGGTCGAGAGACCCTGGTTCGCGAACTTGGAGATGAGATTGCTGAGCGTGGAGTTCGGAGGGGGGATGTTGTTGTTTGCTCCGGACAAGCTCGCCGTCGTCGAGTCCCTCCGCCCCAGCTTCACGTCCCAGGTAGGCCCTCCGAGCTGCAAAAATTAACACCGAGTTCGATGAAGTCGAGTAATTAATCATCCCATCGATCGAATCAACTCACTGTGACGACGGAGTCTCTGGCAGTAATGGCGAGGATGTCCGCGCAGGAGACGACGCCGGGGCAAGCGCTCTCCACCGCGCTCTTTATGCTGTCGACCACGTCGAACCCCCTCACCGAATTGGCGTTCGGCTTCGCCGTCTTCTCTCCGGTGAAGCTGGATGTATCGTCCAACAAGATCGAGCCGTCGCACCCCTGCACACACACACACACACACACACATACGTATACGTCAAGCTGGCGGCCGGAGTTGGTGCCATTCGACGCGACGATGAGGTGCACGTACGTTGACGAAGCAGTCGTGGAAGAAGAGGCGGAGAAGCGAAGCGCCCATCCGCGCCTCCTTGTCGATCGCCGACTTGACGACGCCCTTCACCGTGCTGAGGAGGTTGGGGCACGTCGAGGCGTAGTAGCTCGTGGAGAGCTGCGCCGAGGCGGCTCCGAGGAGGCAGAGGGCGAGTGCGACAGCAGCGAAGACATTGGAGGAAGAAGCCATTGCTCTGTAGGTGCTCGATGAAACGACAGCAGAGAGAATGGGGGTGTATATATAGCGTAGAACGGTGATGATGGCAGCAGCAGCAGCTTCATCGCAGGAGCGGGGTTTACCTTTTTTTCTTCTTATTCTTCTTCTTCTTCCCTCTTACCGACTGCATTGGATTGATTGGACTTGTGTGCATCATGCATGGGCTGTTTGAAGGTTGACAGTTGATGGAGACTTTTTGAAAGAATACTTCGCATGCAAGGGAATGGATTAGAATAAGGGGGAAAGGCAATGAAAGTTCATCCGCTGTGGTGGGAGAGTGGATGATGTAATTTTCAAGATGTTGTTATCCTCAATTCAACTCAATTGGTCATTCAATATATTTATATATACATATTTATAAATTCTTAATATGATAATTGAGCTTTGTGGATTTTACTGCAGGCAAGCAGTACTTGATGGGGGTCACATCATAGTAGGAGACTCGACCTAATTAAAAGTATATGTATCTTCTACCTACTCCTTGACATTTCCTTCCCCCCATTACAATAATTTGGAAGACTTGATTGAGAGAAGGTTCAATCTGAGTTTTCCGTGTATGCCGCTTGATTTGCAATCGTTTCTTCTCTAATATATATATATATAGATATAAGGTGAAATTGTCAAGATATATTATTCTGCACTAACAAATAAATTACTTGAGATATTGTTTTTCTTTATTTTTTGCTGAACCATAACTTGGTCAAAAGATGAATCTAATGCTAGTGGTTATTAGATGCTCATTTGGCCTGAAAGAATAGACCTAAATTGATGGCATGCAAGAACAATGAATACAAGAGCAGCAGGAATCTCTGACTTAACACATTGTTCACACTGCAAAAAGTTAATATAAAAAAATAGTCAAGGTAGAGCTAATACTAATACTGCTACCACCCTACTCTTCTATACATTTGAATGTTAGGAGTTAGGCATATCACACATTAATGGCATGGATTTGACAAAGGGGGACTGGATCAACATCTAGTTAATAATTAATTAATGGCCAACTGAGAGCATTAATTGGGTAGTCAAGATTGTTCAAACGATTTTTATCTTATATTATAATATTAATCAACTACTCAAATCATCTTTCTTTCAAAAAAAAGTTGAAGCTTCTAGTGGACCTACCTTTCAATCTTGCTGTCCCTCATGTTTTTTAACTTGTTGCGATACAGCTGTGCATTGTTATTGCGTGAAGTGTTTTACCTTATGACAAAGTGCATCATCATCCTTTTATTATGCGTACTAGTTGTAGTACTGAAACAAGTGAGGGGAGATGGGAGTCTTCATCTGTGTTTGACAAAAAGCATCAACTTCTAGAGTAACTTTGCTCACTGATAATAATTGGCTTTCTTTGCTCTGAAGAAGAAACATGGTCTTCCATGTGCAGCAACCTTCTTGTTTATTTATGTCGTTGGATTAGAATACACTGATTGCATTTGATTTCATATGTATGTAAAATAATAACCAAATCAATGAGAACACAAGAAATGTTAAGAATAGTAATGCGGCTCATACTCATTAGGTAGTAGTCTTTTTCAAATAAAAAACTCAAGATTCTGGGTCAGATTTGTCATATTTGATTTGATGAACAATTTAAATACATGACCCAACCAAGAATTTCTTTCTGGGCTTGAGGTTATCTGTAGCCGATTAGTTCAATGGGCTTATTTGGCATAGTCCCTGTTGTATTACACAGGTAGGAGGACATTGGCACCAAATATATTCATGCATCAGTTTGGCCCAAGCATCTGGTCCACATTTTAAAGAAAATATCTTTGAATTAGAAGAAAGATCCTATTATATCATCGACAACATTAATCCGATTACATTAAAATCTAGAAGCCTAACTGAGATCCGACCATGTCAAGAATATAACAATAAACACCCAACTACATCAGACAGAAACCATATTAATCCACAATTAATAAATTAGCATTCATTTTCTAATCCGGGAGTTTTAACAATTCGACAGAACAGCAGCAACAGGTTACAAGTTGTTGTTGATATTATTTGTATGAATAAAATTTAATACAACCTAGATTGGTACCATAATATACAGTCTAGGATTAAATAAGAAAAGTAGTTCGGAATGAAGTATGCCTTTATGGCTGTTTAAGTGTGTCAGCTCAAACCTGATGGATATTTCGGATAGCCGCATTTATACTTTTACAATCAAAATCCATTACTTTCATCCAGTTCTCAAAATCACCAATCTCCTGCGGAAAAAATAAAAAATTGAGGTATATGTAATCATAGGCAGACTAAAATTAAAATTAATATATAACCAGGCATTTCCTTCTTTTCTATTCGAAGAAAAATATAACTGATCCTTTTACTAGTAAAGTGACACATTTGGACTTAAAAATGAGAGAAGGATGTTAGATTTCACGCGACCGTGCCAAATTTAATAACTGACTATATCAATATGCCAATTTAAGAGCATAAAATTTTGATGATTGATACTTCAACTTGAGGGAGAGGATGTTCTATGTTAATCAATTAACTATATTCATTTCTTCTCAAGTTGTAAAGATTGATATTCTATTCCACTACACTTAAACAGAGACAATGAAATAATCATAGTAGCATAATTCTTATCATATCGAAAGCGAACTAACTGAAGGTACAAGAAGGATACAAAGAAAGAAGATTTAGAAAATACAAGAGGGACTAGCCTAGATCTAACATCCATTCAACCATAAAAGCATGTTCCACAAAGAGGGAGTAGACGAAAACTGAGAAACCTTAAGGCATGTAATTTAAAAAATATATACATATAACAAACATCTGAAGGAAGTAAGCAATGTGAAAATAACCTAAAATTCATGGTCGTTTTTCTATCTTTTTTTAAGGTCATAAAGAGTTTTTTCGAATTACTGTAAGCAGAACTTAGTCAAGCATGTTCACCAATACACAGCATAAGGAAGATAGCAAATACAGGGCCTTTTATGATAGATAATCAAATATCTTTTTACAATGACTAAAAAAAGGTATAAGTATACTATAATAAAAGCACACAACATTATTGCCAATGTAAATTCATAAGATAAGATGGTCTATAAACAATGAGAATGGAGCAAACCTTTATAGCAGTGTTCAATGCATGGGAAGCAGCTAGCCACATGTCTGTTTGCTTCTTATAACGCATGATCGTACTCACTAAAGCACGGATTTCATTCTGAATCCGTGTCTCATTTATAAATGACTCTTCGACTCCTCCATTAACAGTGTCAACTAGAAGTTCAGAAACTCTTGTTGCAGTTCTCAAAGCATCCTTCTTTGCTTTGTCTGCAAGGAAGTACAGTACAAAATTAACCAGATGGAGAAATAACAGCCACAGGTTTTGATCAGTTACATATCAATGCATATTTATCTATGACATGTGGGGAGAGTGAGGTTATAAGTCATAACCAAGTTCCTCAACTCACAAAATTCTCATTACGTAAAAATGAAACAAACTAAAAGTTCCTGACCGTATCTGCAAATTTCTCATGTTTGAAATGATACAGAATGACGAACTTTTAGCCTGCTTTTCCACACATCGTGCCTCTAAAGTGTTGTATGTAGTCACTCAAAGACCGGTCCAAATCCTTTCTTATGCGTTACACTGACGATTCCAGAGATTTAACAAGCCATAAAATCCTTGGCCTTGTTATAAAGGGAAACAGTATCAAACAATGTAAGAACAAGCATAGCCATTCTAGACTACTATTAAATGGGCGTTTGCCCCTGGATTAGCAATAGAAAAGACGCATGGCTAACCGATTTTGTCGGTTCGTAATCTGGCATCCACACCACGGAACGCATATCAGGAAGAAATAAATGCAACCACTTAAGAGAGTACCAAGGAATCAGATGTACGAATTGTTCCACATCGATCAGCAAAATCATGGGATAAGGTCCTAGATATCCTCAGCTTCGGAAAGACGAGACAAAACCTGTTCGTTCTCTGATTGAAATCGTCCTCTTTTGATGTTCTTGGACTATTTGTAGAAGCGACGATTCCAAGCTCCCCATCTCCCCCTTTGCTCTTTCCATTCTTCCCCCCAAATCTTAGATGACGGAGAGGATGAAAGATCAGAAACATACGGCACATCAAACAAAACCCAAATATGGATTAAAAAGATCAGTACGAGAAAGACACCTGATCCACGCGCTATGCGAGAAGATACGACGAAGGCCTCAGTTCTCGAGATACAGAGACCCGCAGAGGGAAGGAAAAATAACGGAAGCAGCCAGCCGACGACGCTTAACCTCCGGCATCGACGTCCGGCGATCGGCGGATGAAAACTCAAGACGCGGAAGCCGGGCCGGGCCGCACCGCTACCTCCATCTCGATGTTAGGGATTTCGATGTTGTTTAACGGATCGGGTACGATGCGGGAAAAAGTGGGTTAGCGGGTTTCATTCAACGAGATCCACCCGATTTACTCGAATCGCCGCTTTAATTTTGTCCCGCTTTGGATTTTTGGTTGACCAAGTCAACGACGCGTCCTTCGCTGGCTGAACTCTTAAAATTAAATCGCGCGATAATTAAATCACAAAAAAATTACTCAAAAATACTCATCAAACACATCACGGTTTATTTATTCGAATACTGATGGGGGTACGCAGAATTATTAAACATGCGTGCATGAGAAAGAAGAGCTACACATAGTATGTGTGTGTGTATATAGAGATTTATATCAGTTGGTCTTCCTGCAGTTGAGGCGGATCTCGCCGGCGGTGCCGGTGAGGGGGTCGAGGTTGCCCATCTTGATCATGGCGGCGGCGAAGTCGGCGAAGAACTGGGACGTGCTGCTGACGTAGGAGTTGACCTGGGAGTCAGTGGATCCGCCGTTGAAGAGAACCTGGTCGGAGTGCAGCAGCCCCTTCTGGCTCACCAGGTTCTGGTAGTACAGGCCGTCGAAGGCCACCGGCGTCTGCACGTCGAGCGGAGAGAGGTTGTCGTCGCCTCCGGCGCTCGGGCAGTTGGCCTGTGTCGAGGCGGCGAACGAGGCGTCGATGTTGGTCTCGTTGTAGATCCTGCTCCTGAACGTCGTGCACCTCGCCTGCCCTATCGTGTGCCCCCCTGTACATATATATATACCCACTCTTGATGTAACGTGCGTGCACGCAGTACGTAGGTTGCGAGAGGATGAATTGGTACGTAGGGAGATAGAGAGAGACCTGAGAGAGCGACCATCTCGCTGGTGCTGAGATTTTTCTTAGCAAAGGAGGACGTGAGATTAGTGAGGTCGGAAGCCGGCGATGGAAGGTCGGTCAGAGCCGTGTTGAAGCTTGCTGTGGTTGCATCCCTTCTTCCTAATAAGACTGTCCACGTAGGGCCACCCAGCTGCATGCATGCAGTTACGTTAATATATATATATATTAAGAAAGAGAGAAGAGAGATCAGAGAAAATATATATATACGTACGGCGACGACGGAGTCGCGAGCAGCGACGGCGAGGATGTCGGCGCAGGAGACGACCTGGGAGCAGTTGGACTCGAGGGCGGACTTGATGCTGTCGACGACGTCGAAGCCTCTGATGGAGTTATTGTTGGGCGGCGCAGTCTTCTCGCCGGTGAAGGTAGCATTGTCGTCGAGCAGCACCGACGCGTCGCAGCCCTGCGCGAATCAGAGAGCGTGGTTAATTTTTTTTTCTTCTAGGGTTCGGCGTGGTGTGCGTTTTGCATTGCAGATGAAGGGAGGAGGAGGCGGGGCTTGCATTGACGAAGCAGTCGTGGAAGTGGAGGCGGAGGAGGGAGGCGGCCATGCGTTGCTCGCTGTTGACGGCGGCCTGCACGCCTGATTGGATTATGCTCAGGGCGTTGGGGCAGGAGGAGTCGTAGAATGTGGAGGACAACTGCGCGGAGGCAACGGAGAAGAAGAAGAAGATGAAGAGTGATGAGAAGCTGCAGCTTGAGGAAGCCATTTGAGATGGGAGTGTGGAGAGGTGGTGGACGACGAGCCTTTCTATTTATAGGGGGGAAACATAATAGTGGAAACTACATTACTGGATAAATGCATTGAGGAGATACATATGTACTGCGGGTCAAAACTGTAGAAAAATGAGACGTCAAAGTCGTCGCCTGTGCGATGCGATCAACTAACAGTCCATGGGAGGCGATGAGCACCATTTTTGCTCTCCCCCCTCCTTCCATGGAGGAATCGGAAGTAGAGGACAAAAGAGATGGCCGAAGGAATTGAAAAATGTGTCGATGGAGTTAGCATGGAAGGTCGTCGTTTTCCGGATATTGCTGTCCTCAAGGGAGGGAACGAGTGAAGAATATTAAATCGACCGTGCAACCGCAGGTCATATGATCCGCCCCATGCAGATATCTACCGGCATGCACATCCACGTACCTGGTAAATTTGCTGTCGGCAATTAAGTTCAACACTGATTTAAGAAGGATCTAATCTTATTACTCTAATAAAATAAATGCACATCTCCATTAATATTAAAATATTTATTTAATTTATGAAAATATGTATTATTAGAACTTGTATGATGTAAAATAAATTAATAAAAGTGTCATAGGGATTGGGATAGCTATATTTTTGATACTGTATTAAGTTAGTGACATAGATCAAATATCTCTTAAGATATAGTATTAGGTATAATAAAAATTTAATGGATATTATTAGAACACCTCGTGTACATTTAACAATTAAATTCTATAAGAAAACATTATGGACTCCGGTTAAAAAAGATATTATCTAAGTAAAATATCTTTGTTTTAAAAATAATATATCAGTCATCGTAATTTTTAAAAATATATATCTATAAAATATAATATTTAAAAATAAAAAGAATTTGATTTTATTTATTAATTAGAAATTTACATACCTATATTAAATACTTGCTGTATTTTTGTATATCATACTGTTATTTTACACTCTAATTTTTGGTATGGATAGATTTACACCTGGTCAAGAGATCAAGACAGATTAATTATCATCTTAATTTTGTCAAATGAAAATTTGACACCTTCACAGTATCCTTTTATCCGATGCATGATGGAAATATATCTTCTGGGAGTCCATCAAACAGTGATTTTTAATTAATTATCGGGAGCACGAACACGGATTTCAGATTAATTGCAACAAATTCAAGTACGATGCTTTAATTTACTAAGAATCAAACTTGTTTCTTCATATTAGTTAACCATGATCGATGTCAAGGTTAATTTATTCCACCGCTACAAGCAGAAAACATAACACAAATACTTTAGTTAGGAGGAGAAATCCCCCGTATAGTAATAGTAATAATATTGTGATTGCACTTATTGCAGCATTTATTGATTCTTGTCGACGGGGTATATCGATCCTGATCAGTTGATCTTCCTGCAGTCGAGACGGATCTCGCCGGCGCTGCCGGTGAGAGGGCTTATGCTCCCCATCCTCACCATGGCGGCGGCGAAGTCGGTGAAGAATCTGGCCGTGTTGTGGGAGTAGGTCCGCACCAGGGAGTCGCCGGGTCCCCCGTTGAAGAGCACCTGGTCGGAGTGCAGCAGCCCCTTCTTGCTCACCAGGTCCTTGTAGTAGAAGTTGTCCATGGTGGTCGGCGTAGCGACGTCGAGCGGCGAGAGGTTGTCGTCGCCGCCGACTCTGGGACAGTTGGCCTGCGTGGCGGCGGCGAACGAGGCGTCGATGTTGGTCTCGTTGTAGATCCTGTTCCGGAACACCACGCACCTCGCCTGCCCTATCGTGTGCCCCCCTGTTTAATTAATCAACCACGATCAGTAGTTCGCATTAAAGCTAGCTAGCTATCATCCTCTCATGTGATTTATTTAAGAACTATAAGCACCTGAGAGCGCAATCATGTCTGTGGTGCTGAGACCCTTCTTGGAGAAGGCCGAAGTGAGATTGCTGAAGTCCGACGCCGGCGACGGGAGGTCGGAGTTTGCTAGGCTGAAGTTTGCTGTCCTTGCGTCCCTTCTTCCTAATCCCACCGTCCATGAAGGGCCACCCAGCTGGGAATGCATGTGGCACGTAGGTTACACACAGCATCCAAATACGTGAATATTTCTTTATATGTACGTGTCTTACAGCAACGACGGAGTCCCGAGCTGCGACGGCGAGGATGTCGGCGCAGGAGACGACCTGCGGGCACGTCGACTCAAGCGAGGACTTGATGCTGTCGATGACGTCGAAGCCTCTGATGGAGTTGTTGTTGGGCGCCGCCGTCTTCTCGCCGGTCAACGTAGGCGTGTCGTCCAGCAGTACCGATGCGTCGCAGCCCTGCAATACGAGGAAGGCAGATCCTGATTAATTAATGCTATGCGTGCATGATGCAAGCAGATTAGTTTATGTGTGTAATGAAGGGCTTGCATTGACGAAGCAGTCGTGGAAGTGGAGGCGGAGCAACGAGGCGCCCATGCGTTTCTCGTTGCTCACAGCAGCCTGCACCATGGATTTGATTTTGGACAAAGCAGTAGGGCAAGAGGAATCGTAGAAAGTTGGTGACAATTGAGCAGAGCATATGGAGATCAGGAAGAAAAATGCAAGGATGCTGCATGCAGCAGCAGGTTTTTTTACTATTGAGGAAGCCATGGACGAACTGATTGGCGTATATATATTAATATATATGCTATTACTGATGGAGGCAGGAAGCTTAATCAGGAGTGTGGAGAGCAGAAGGACAGAGCCTATCTATTTATAGAGAAGAGTTGCATTAGAGATACCTGGGATTTCAGTGTTGTTGTACTTGGAGGATTAACTAGATTGTCAAAGTCGTCTCTCCCCACATCATCAACTAACAGTCCATGCATGCAAAATGTTAGGCATCTGATTAGTACAGACTGCAGAGGAAATAAATTTTAAATACCATTAAACCTCAAGATATATTTGCCCCGTGGAGGACATGCCTTGCACAAAATAAGGCTTCAATTTAGGAAATAAAATGTGGGTCAGATGATGTTCATGATATCAATAAGAAAAATATTAAAAAAAACAGTAATTTGATCAAACAATCTTAACCTAATATATTTATATGAGATTATATACATACATGCACGCAAAGTAACTGAAAGCTAGATAAATTACATGCAAATTGTCTCAGTATTTAATTTATCCGCATTATGAAAAGGCTTTCATAGAAGTTACTGTGGAGGCCAGGAGCAGAATTTTGATCTCACTTTATATTCTCACATATGGGTTGTGGTCTAAAAGTCCATAAATCAATACCCAGCAGATGGATGATATACATCCATGAATTCTTCACAAACTGCCAAAAAAGTATTTATCTTCTACGGAACTTGTATTTTTAAAAAAAAATAAAAACACTACTTCTCAACCCATGTTCAGTGTCGACATAAGATTCCAAACTAAGATTTTAACTTGAATCCTAAGTATGCAAGTAATAAATAAAGTTCAAGTTTTGTGTATTTAGACAGTACCCGGCGCATTGCCTCTCCTCTGCATTTGTTTTCCAGTTCGAGAACTGATGAAATTAGAAAGGTAGCCGACTTGTCTCTATGACGAGGGCAACCCAAAAAGTCTTAGATTTGCTACTAAAGTTCAAAGTCTTAGTAGCCAAATAGTCCAATCGCCGGGTATTTGGACGACAAAGTGAACAGCCAAAAGAATACTCAAAAACAGAACATTATGGCATGCACTATTTCATTTCTCCAGCGTTGACATGAAAACAAGAGGCCAAAAAACACATGAAGAATGGTAGGAAAAAAAAACAAGTCAATGCAGGTCATTATACTCGAGCGAAGAAATGTCAATGCAGGCAATTATATCAAGGATGTCTCTTATGTTTCCATCCTGAAAAGAGTGGATGCAATCATACGTATAAATTACTCACTTCAGCATCCAGAAGTAACCATACCTGAATACTTGAAATTGACGACTTCTTTACAGAGAATTGATTTCTACCACCGCGCTGTGTTCCGCTGTCAATGCCGACTTCACAGAAGTAATCCCACGCCCCTGCAACTGCAAGTCATTTAGCATTCATCTACCAGCACATAGGGAAGAAATAAACTAGCACACCATTTTGTGTACTCAAAATGTCAGTTCTATTTTGACTCTTCTACATTCAGATTGTGTCACCTTTGTCAAGGTTTCAGTTGATCCAGGTCATAATCGTCAAAATAAATGAAAAGAATGGCCTGTGCCCACCATTCTTTGTCTTCATGTACCTGCATATTCTTGTCGTGGTTTCAGCTCATGCAGATCATCGTCGACAAAATTATAAAGAGGAGGTGAAAGGTTTAGAGCTGCAAAGCAGCTAATACAGCAAACTAGCAATGCATAAAATGAAAAGGCTCCTCGCAATCAGATATAATCAAATATTGTTGTGGAAAGCAAGAGTTTCAAGCAATGAAACCAGGATTTTTACAGTTGGTGAAGTAGAGGTGTTTACAGCAATTGACCTATATGACTATGCGTATGTTCCCAAGAACATATTAACTGCAGGGCACATTTTTGCCATCATCGAGTCTCACAATACACTATTTGAAGATGGATACAATCCCATTGAAGTGAAAATATTATCAAAGATGTCCAAGACTGCTACGCAATTGGTAGTTTCACCGGAAGTGAACTTCTTGTTTCTTCACAAAGGTCACAACAACCTCGTTAATATTTTTACATTGACTAAAAAAACTGTGCATAAGCTGATGGATTGTACAACCAGCTATTTTCAAGTCGCAGGAATTTAATCAGCAACTGTTTTATCATCACAATCCCCGTTAGTCTGGCCAATCAGTGATGATACTGTACAGAAATCGATCCAAGAGTTAGCACCGGCCTTCATGTTTTATTACGGCTATTCTAGTTCACCCTCTGATACAACCTCTTCGGGGAGCTCAAAGGCATCAATCTCTGCAAAATAAGCCTTTTGTCTCTCTATAAATTCCTGAGGCATTATCTGGATAGCTTTAGATTTGCACCGCTGGGCATGTCCCAAGCACAGAGAAAAATAAATTATTGGATGTTGAATTCAATGGAAAGGAAATGTAGCCCGTAGATTACCAAAAAGATCACACGAGAAAAATAACAAATGTTGAACAGCGAAAAAGAAAACAAACTGCTGAATCGTAGCATGGCACCAAAATATGGAAAAGAAATTGTTGCACATGATAATGGGAAAGAAAAACATCTCCTGATTTAATATTAAAACTAATGGTTTTCAGTGTACATGGTCTTACTATTCTAGTTCCCGATCACTGAAGCACATGACATCATCTAGAATGAATGCAGAACCACTTTGTGCAAGGGTCATTTCTGATTAGATCTTATGAACCACTTCCAGTACTTTATTATATCAGTTGGTCTTCCTGCAGTTGAGGCGGACCTCGCCGGCGGTGCCGGTGAGGGGTCGAGGTTGCCCATCTTGACCATCGCGGCGGCGAAGTCGGCGAAGAACTGGGACGTGCTGCTGACGTAGGAGTTGACCTGGGAGTCGGTGGATCCGCCGTTGAAGAGCACCTGGTCGGAGTGCAGCAGCCCCTTCTGGCTCACCAGGTTCTGGTAGTACAGGTCGTCGAAGGCCGCCGGCGTCTGCACGTCGAGCGGCGAGAGGTTGTCGTCGCCGCCGGCGCTCGGGCAGTTGGCCTGCGTCGAGGCGGCGAACGAGGCGTCGATGTTGGTCTCGTTGTAGATCCTGCTCCTGAACGTCGTGCACCTCGCCTGCCCTATCGTGTGCCCCCCTGTACATATATATATACACACTCTTGATGTAACATGCACGACCGCAGTACGTAGGTTGCGAGCGGATGAATTGGTACGTAGGGAGATAGAGAGAGACCTGAGAGAGCGACCATCTCGCTGGTGCTGAGATTTTTCTTAGCAAAGGAGGACGTGAGATTAGTGAGGTCGGAAGCCGGCGATGGAAGGTCGGTCAGAGCCGTGTTGAAGCTTGCTGTGGTTGCATCCCTTCTTCCTAATAAGACTGTCCACGTAGGGCCACCCAGCTGCATGCATGCAGTTACGTTAATATATATATATATTAAGAAAGAGAGAAGAGAGATCAGAGAAAATATATATATATATACGTACGGCGACGACGGAGTCGCGAGCAGCGACGGCGAGGATGTCGGCGCAGGAGACGACCTGGGAGCAGTTGGACTCGAGGGCGGACTTGATGCTGTCGACGACGTCGAAGCCTCTGATGGAGTTATTGTTGGGCGGCGCAGTCTTCTCGCCGGTGAAGGTAGCATTGTCGTCGAGCAGCACCGACGCGTCGCAGCCCTGCGCGAATCAGAGAGCGTGGTTAATTTTTTTTTCTTCTAGGGTTCGGCGTGGTGTGCGTTTTGCATTGCAGATGAAGGGAGGAGGAGGCGGGGCTTGCATTGACGAAGCAGTCGTGGAAGTGGAGGCGGAGGAGGGAGGCGGCCATGCGTTGCTCGCTGTTGACGGCGGCCTGCACGCCTGATTGGATTATGCTCAGGGCGTTGGGGCAGGAGGAGTCGTAGAAGGTGGAGGACAACTGCGCGGAGGCAACGGAGAAGAAGAAGAAGAAGAAGAAGGAGAGTGATGAGAAGCTGCAGCTTGAGGAAGCCATTTGAGATGGGAGTGTGGAGAGGTGGTGGACGACGAGCCTTTCTATTTATAGGGGGGAAACATAATAGTGGACATTACATTACTGGATAAATGGATTAAGGAGATATATATATACTGTGGGTAAAAACTGTAGAAAAATGAGACGTCAAAGTCGTCGCCCGTGAGATGCGATCAACTAACAGTCCGTGGGAGGAGATGAGCACCATTTTTGCTGTCCCCCCTCCTACCAGTGGAGGAACTGGAAGTAGAGGACAAAAGAGATGGCCGAAGAAATGGAAAAATTATTCCCTGTGATTCATTATGGGGAAGAAAAATGTGCCGATGGAGTTAGCATGGAAGGTCGTCGTTTTCTGGACATTGCTGTCCTCAAGGGAGGGAACGAGCAAAGAATATTAAATCGGCTGTGCAACCGCAGGTCATATGATCCGCCCCATGCAGATATTTACCGGCATGCACGTCCACGTACCTGATAAATTTGCTGTCGGCAATTATGTTCAACACTGATTTAAGAAGGATCTAATCTTATTACTCTAATAAAATAAATGCACATTTCCATTAATCTTAAAATATATATTTAATTTATGAAGATAAATTAATAAAAATATCATAGGGATAGCTATATTTTTGATACTGTATTAAGTTAGTAACATATATCGAATATCTCCTAACAAATAGTATTAGGTTTAATGAAAATTTAATGAATATTATTATAATACCTTCTGCACATTTAATAATTATATTATATACAAAAAAGATTATAATATTCATCGGGTTAAAGGTTTAAAAGATAAGACATTCTCTCAGTAAATCATCTTTATTTAAAAAATGATATATTAGTTATCATATTTTTTAAAATATATATTTATATAATTTAATAATTAAAAATAAATTAATTATACTTGCTATATTTTTTGATATCATATTGTTATTTTACACTCTAATTTTTGTTATACATAGGTTTACACCTCGTTAAGAGATCAAGACAAATTAATTATCATCTTAATTCTGTTAAATCAAGTTTTGACACCTTCGCAGTATCCTTTTATCCGATACATGCATGATGAAAATATATCTTCTGAAAGTCCATAAAAAAGTGATTTTTAATTGATTATCGGGAGCATGAACACGGATTCAGATTAATTGTAACACATTCAAGTAGGATGCTTTAATTTATTAAGAATAAAACTTGTTTCTTCATATTGGTTAACCATGATCGAGATCAAGGTTAATTTATTCCACCGCTACAAAGCAGAAAACATAACACAAATACTTTTAGCTAGGAGGGGAAAAAAATCCCTCGTTACGTTCATGCATAGTAATAGTAATAATATTGTGATTGCACTTATTGCAGCATTTATTGATTCTTGTCGACGGGGTATATCGATCCTGATCAGTTGATCTTCCTGCAGTCGAGACGGATCTCGCCGGCGCTGCCGGTGAGAGGGCTTATGCTCCCCATCCTCACCATGGCGGCGGCGAAGTCGGTGAAGAATCTGGCCGTGTTGTGGGAGTAGGTCCGCACCAGGGAGTCCCCGGGTCCCCCGTTGAAGAGCACCTGGTCGGAGTGCAGCAGCCCCTTCTTGCTCACCAGGTCCTTGTAGTAGAAGTTGTCCATGGTGGTCGGCGTAGCGACGTCGAGCGGCGAGAGGTTGTCGTCGCCGCCGACTCTGGGACAGTTGGCCTGCGTGGCGGCGGCGAACGAGGCGTCGATGTTGGTCTCGTTGTAGATCCTGTTCCGGAACACCACGCACCTCGCCTGCCCTATCGTGTGCCCCCCTGTTTAATTAATCAACCACGATCAGTAGTTCGCATTAAAGCTAGCTAGCTATCATCCTCTCATGTGATTTATTTAAGAACTATAAGCACCTGAGAGCGCAATCATGTCTGTGGTGCTGAGACCCTTCTTGGAGAAGGCCGAAGTGAGATTGCTGAAGTCCGACGCCGGCGACGGGAGGTCGGAGTTTGCTAGGCTGAAGTTTGCTGTCCTTGCGTCCCTTCTTCCTAATCCCACCGTCCATGAAGGGCCACCCAGCTGGGAATGCATGTGGCACGCAGGTTACACACAGCATCCAAATACGTGAATATTTCTTTATATGTACGTGTCTTACAGCAACGACGGAGTCCCGAGCTGCGACGGCGAGGATGTCGGCGCAGGAGACGACCTGCGGGCACGTCGACTCAAGCGAGGACTTGATGCTGTCGATGACGTCGAAGCCTCTGATGGAGTTGTTGTTGGGCGCCGCCGTCTTCTCGCCGGTCAACGTAGGCGTGTCGTCCAGCAGCACCGATGCGTCGCAGCCCTGCAATACGAGGAAGGCAGATCCTGATTAATTAATGCTATGCGTGCATGATGCAAGCAGATTAGTTTATGTGTGTAATGAAGGGCTTGCATTGACGAAGCAGTCGTGGAAGTGGAGGCGGAGCAACGAGGCGCCCATGCGTTTCTCGTTGCTCACAGCAGCCTGCACCATGGATTTGATTTTGGACAGAGCGGTAGGGCAAGAGGAATCGTAGAAAGTTGGTGACAATTGAGCAGAGCATATGGAGATCAGGAAGAAAAATGCAAGGATGCTGCATGCAGCAGCAGGTTTTTTAACTATTGAGGAAGCCATGGACGAACTGATTAGCGTATATATATTAATATATATGCTATTACTGATGGAAGCAGGAAGCTTAATCAGGAGTGTGGAGAGCAGAAGGACAGAGCCTATCTATTTATAGAGAAAAGTTGCATTAGAGATACCTGGGAGTTCACTGCTGCACTCGGAGAATTTAACTAAATTGTCAAAGTCGTCTCTCCCCACACATCAACTAACAGTCCATGCATGCAAAATGTTAGGCATCTAATTAGAACAGACTGCACAGAAAATAAATTTAAATACCATTAAACCTCAAGATATACTCGCCCCGTGGAGGACATGCCTTGCACAAAATAAGGCTTCAATTTAGGAAATAAAATGTGGGACAGATGATGTTCATGATATCAATAAGAAAAATATATAAAAAAACAGTAATTTGATTAAATAATCTTAACCTAATATCAAGTGGCCTTATATAATATTTTTTTTTATATAAAGCACCACTTCATAGTTCATATTAGATATTTCAATTTTTAATATGAGATAATAGAGAGATTATTAGATATTGTTTATATTTAATTATGAAGGTCAAAAACAACTCCAGCAAAGTAATTAAAAGCTAGATAAATGCATGCAAATTGTCTCACTATTTAATTTATCCGCATTATGAAAAAGACTTTCATAGAAGTCACTGTGGAGGCCAGGGGCAGGATGGATCTCACTTTTCATTCTCACATATGGGTTGTGGTCTAAAGGTCCAAAAATCAATACCCAATAGATGGATGAGATCCATCAACGAATTTTTCACAAACTGCCAAAACAGTATTTATCTCTGCTTCTACAGAACTTGTATTTTTTTAAAAAAAATAAAAACACTACTTCTCAACCCATGTTCAGTGTCGACGTAAGATTCCAAACTAAGATTTTAACTTGAATCCTAAGTATGCAAGTAATAAATAAAGTTCAAGTTTAGTGTATTTAGACAGTACCCGGCTCATTGCCTCTCCTCTGCATTTGTTTTCCAGTTCGAGAACTGATGAAATTAGAAAGGTAGCCGACTTGGCTCTAAAACGAGGGATCTCTTGGCCAATCCAAAAAGTCTCAGATTTGCTACTAAAATTCAAAGTCTTAGTAGTGCCGAATAGTCCAATCGCCGGGCATTTGGACGTCAAAGTGAACAGCCAAAAGAATACTCTAAAAGAGAACATTATTGCATGCACTATTTAATTTCTCCAGCGTTGACATGAAAACAAGAGGCCAAAAAACACATGAAGAAAGGTAGAAAAAAAAAACCAAGTCAATGCACACTATACTCGAGCGAAGAAATGTCAATGCAGGCAATTATATCAAGGATGTCTCTTATGTTTTCATCCTGAAAAGAGTGGATGCAATGCAATCATATGACTAAATTACTCACTTCAGCATCCAGAAGTAATCATACCTAAATACATGAAATTGACGACTTCACTCACAGAGAATTGATTTCCATCACCTCGCTGTGTTCCGCTGTCAATGCCGACTTCACAGAAGCAATCCCACGCCCCCTGCAACTGCAAGTCATTTAGCATTCATCTACCAGCACATAGGGGAAGAAATAAACTAGCATGCCATTTTGTGTACTCAAAATGTCAGTTCTATTTTGACTCTTCTACCTTCAGATTCTGTCACCTTTGTCAAGGTTTCAGTTGATACAGATCATAATCGACAAAGTACATGAAAAGAATGGCCTATGCCTACCATTCTTTGACTTCATGTACCTGCATATTCTTGTCGTGGTTTCAGCTCATGCAGATCATCATCGACAAAATTAAAAAGAGGAGGTGAAAGGTTTAGAGCTGCAAAGCAGCTAATACAGCAAACTAGTATTGCATAAAATGAAAAGCCTCCTTGCAATCAGATATAATCAAATATTGCTGTGAAAAGCAAGAGTTCCAAACAATGAAACCAGGAATTTTACAGTCGGGGAAGTAGAGCGTGTCTACAGAAATTGACCTATATGACCATGCATATGTTCACAGGAACATATTATGTACGAGTAGTGGGACTATGGTAACATTATCTATATGGAATTAACTGCAGGGCACATTTTTGCCATCATCGAGTCTCACGATACACTATTTGAAGATGTATACAATCCCATCGAAGTGAAAGTATTATCAAAGATGTACAAGACTGCTACGCAGTTGGTAGTTTCACCGGAAGTGAACTTCTTGTCTCTTCACAAAGGTCACAACAACCTCGTTAATATTTTTACATTGACTAAAAAAACTGTGCATAAGCTGATGGATTGTACAACCAGCTATTTTCAAGTCGCAGGAATTTAATCAGCAACTGTTTTATCATCACAATCCCCGTTAGTCTGGCCAATCAGTGATGATACTGTACAGAAATCGATCCAAGAGTTAGCACCGGCCTTCATGTTTTGTTACGGCTATTCTAGTTCACTCTCTGATACAACCTCTTCAGGGAGCTCAAAGGCATCAATCTCTGCAAAATAAGCCTTTTGTCTCTCTATAAATTCCTGAGGCAATATCTTGATAGCTTTAGATTTGCACCGCTGGGCATGTCCCAAGCACAGAGAAAAAGAAATTATTAGATGTTCAATTAAATGGAATGGAAATGTAGCCCGTAAATTACCAAAAAGATCACACTGAGAAAAATATCAAATGCTGAACAGCAAAAAAGAAAACAAACTGCTGAATTGTAGCATGGCAACCAAAATATGGAAAAGAAATTGTTGCACATGATAATAGGAAACAAAAACATCTCCTGATTTAATATAAAAAGTAATGGTTTTCCTTAAAAGGTAGACAGTCTACATGGTCTTCATATTTTAGTACCCGATCACTGAGGCACATGACATCATCTAGAATGAATGCAGAACCACTTCGTGCGAGGGTCATTTCTGATTAAATCTTATGAACCACTGCCAGTACTTTATTTATACAACATTGGTTGCATTTCCCTTGCAGAAAATATAGTAGCCGATTATGAAGACTGAATATCCTGTGGTATGAACTGCACTTAATGATTTGAATGTCATCAAGATTCCGGAACAGGTATAAAGGTATCAAACGTTAGAACAATGCAAGATTTCTCAGAAGCTGATGCTTAGAAAGATTTATCATGGAAGAACATATACAAGGATAATGCTTCGGTAGAAGAAAAAAAAAGAAAATATTGGAGAAGGCTGTGTTTCATTTTGCATGTAATGGAATCCGGTAAGTTCCATATTCATAATGTTTTTTCTATATATGCAAATGCACTCACCACTGCCATTCATGATCTGATTCTCACTTCCAAAAGTCACAATTCAGACACTACCAAAGATGCCTATGAAGCAGTAAGCTAAAGAAGTTACAAAGTAACCAGACAAGCATGCCTAATCTATAAAAGAATATAGTTACAGCAAAAACCCATTAAAGATGAGGAAAAAAGTTTGCTAGCCACAACTAACTAGCGATCACACATCAATGTTTTAATCAAACTTACCATTCCTCCGGTACTTAAGCTCTTGAAAGTTAATGCTAAGTATTACAGTTAGCTGATAATTGCAAGATAAACAATAATATGGATTTGTTAACCATGCAAAAAGTCTGGATAGTAACAACTACCATAAAGTATCTTAACTAATTGACTGGCATAAATTGTATGATACTTGTGTTTTGCATTTTTGGTCTTAATAAATTTCCTCATGCTAGAAAGTATGTTTTACGTATTAATTCTCTGTAAGCCCAATAAACTACAAATAAATCTAGCTTATCTCATAGTTGCTTCTTTTCTCTAAATGCCATTTGAAACAAAATATCTAATTTCTCACGTAGTCACGTGTTGCTTTCTATTCGCGAGTTGGAAAATAGAGAAGTATGCCACATGTCACCTTTCAACATTCGTACGGCAAAAAGAAATAAGAACATACCTTTCTGGGCTTCTGATATGGAACTGACAATGCCTTTCGTCTATCAGTCTCTTCATCATCAATGTGTTTTTCCCTTGTTAAAGAAATAGGTACAACATTAAAATATGGCCACTACATGATCTTAGTTTAATAAAGCATATACACTTTCATCGGAACATCTTGCCTTAGGACCTTTCATTTCAATTATATACTCTGGTCCAGACAAAATAACGGTTAGAAAAGTTAATTCGATTTTCATCTTCTATATATCAATGGTAAAATGTGTAAGAGAGTGAAGTTCTTAACAATATCAAAATGCCAATGGCTCGGAGAACTTGGAATGAACTGCAGTACTAGTATCAAATTCGTACTGCATATAGTATGGTAACATCACTATATTAACTTTGCAGGTTTCGGCTAGACTTTATTTCAATATTTTCTAAAAAATTTTGAGGGTGATACTAACTTGCAACTTCTGGATTTTTCCACTGGTGGGCAACTTGAAGCTAAGCAATGTTCTTTTCCCTTAGACTTTGTTCCCTTCAGTGTGCATACAAGAGCATTCTCTGTTTTCTGGTAATTAACACAATCTACACCTGCAAGATGCACATTAAAAATTTGAGACACTATTTAAAAAATTGAGCAGGGAAAATAATATGTTGGAGAATTCATTCTTTCTAACAAGGAAGATAATGATCTCATAGCACCATACCAAAATAGGGCATTCTTAATATCGTGGGGCATTCAATTAATCTTGTTTAGCGAGACACAACATTGGGGAAAAAGTAAAATCAAGGAAAATAAATAGTTGCGTCATACGGTTACGAGGTCAGACTGACTTCTAATTTTCAGAGAAGCGACAACTTTAGCAAAACGTGTTTATCGTGTGCCAACTCATTGGTTTTCCTCAATACAAGTTTCAAGCAATATTGGACCTAGACGTCTACGATCCTTGTGAAAACTTTGTCCAGCACTCTTTGTTGAGGCCCCCAAGACCAAGAAGTAAATTGCTCGTGAATGATCGTTTCTCTTACCTTCTACATAATTTTAATTTCCCATGAGTGATGTCTCTTCCAAGACGACTTCATTTTAGTTTCCAGAGCATCTAATTCATCGTTTAGCCACTAAAATGCACCTCCAATTTACTAGCCCTATTCTAGTTATAGGACGGCACTGAAATGAAGATAACTAAGCGATCAAAAGCGTAAAAATGCATTGCTAAGCATAGATCGAAATCAAATCAAACAGTTAACCTCGCGAACCCCAGACAGATCTAGAACCAAAATGCGCCCTAGACGGAGGCAGATCGAGCAAATCCAAGGCGAAGAAAGGCAGATAGAGCTCACCCGAGATTGACTCGTTCACTTTGGGAGGAGATGCGGGGGCATCAGGGGCGCCATCGACGCCCAGAGCAGAGCGCTCGCGAGGGACTTTGGCAGGCTTGGGATTAGGTCTTGGTTCTTTCCGCAGGATCAGAGGAACCGGACGCGGAAAGGAAGGAGAGGAAGAGGATGAGACGTTGGTGAGGTCGGCGAGCGGTTTCCTCTTCTTCGTATTCCTCTTCTCCTCCTGCGTCGTCGCCGTGGTTCTCCCGATCTCGTCATCTCTGCCTCTTCGCATTGGAATCGACGGCGAAAGCTTGATGTGTGTCGGCGTGCGATGGAGAGAGGGAGGGAGGGAAAACTAATTTCTAAAGGCTGAGCTTATTATAAAAATTAGGGGGCGGATATATCAAAACTCTCATCGACATTATTTTATTAATTCAATATTATTTAATATTTAATAATAATAATAATAATTAATATAATGATATGGCCACCAAAATATGGAATATATATATATAATGATGTGGCCACCAACTGAACTCAATATATATATATATCCATATTTAATTAACTGAGCTCAAAAAATGGCCACCGATAATTTTTGTAATAATTCATATAGAATTAGCTAAGCTCAGCCTATTTCTCATGTAATCCTAGAAATTTATATCCAATTCAACTCGTTGATAATTCATATATAATTAACTGAGCTCAACCTATTTCTCAGGTTAATTAAAAAAAATCAATTGATATATACAAAATATATACTGAGGTTATCCGTTTAATAATTACTAATTTTTTTAATTTTTTTTAATACGGTGTAATATCACCGAGGGGATGAAGATGTCCCTAAATTAATTTTCCAGCATAAATTATTATTAATCGAGCGACGACTAAACAAAGGTAAAATTTAATGCCCACACCTAAATCCTAAATATTTAGTTGGCGGTTCTCAATTATTTTCCATCGCCGTAATCCAATCAATTCAATTTAGCATCGATCTCAATTAGCTGTGTGTATATATATATATATATATATATATGTTATCTAGATGACTCTGCTTCTATTAAACTCTACACAGTTCTAGAGAGTGGAGTTTAATAACTCGATGCATCCGCGTACGAGCGCATGCACGTACGATGGATAACTACAAATTAATTGAGCTATTAAAGTAAAATAAATATTGCTATATGATTCGCATAACAAAAATAATTATACAACCTTTTTGCGAGTTCTTACATAAAGAACAACGCAGAGAAGGCACCCTGTGGAGCAGACGACTCCCGACGCGAGGAAGGTCTTCTCGTAGCAGACGAACCCGACGCATGAACGGGGGCGGCCGCGGCCGCCGCCGGTGCTGCCTCCTCCTCCCTGCAGCTGGTAGAGAAGGGCCGCAAGGTAGCCGAACACGAGGGAGCCTATCGGGATGTTCGTGATGACGATGTTGTGGTTGACGCTGAACCGCTTCGTCCCGAAGAGCTCGGTGGTCGCCGAGACGGCGATGGACGTGATCGCCCCCGTGAAGGCCCCGATGGCGGCGGTGCTCGCGTACAGGCTCCGCCTGCTCCGCTCGAGGAGGAGAAAGAAGGCTCCGGCCATCGGCGCCATCAGCGTCGCCATCGCCGCCGCCCTCGACACCATGCAATTTTTCCTGCAATAGTTTTGGTGACATACTGCTGATGCTACGGTGAAAGATACTGATAGTTAATGGGGGGAGAATGACCGTACCTCGAGGAATAGTAGTCGAGCAGAAATGGCAGGAGACGTCCGAAGAAGCCGAAGGAAGAAGAGATGGAGACGAGAGACGAAGTCTCGTTCGGTCGAAGTCCTCGCGATTCGGCGATCTGTCCGAGGTTGTTCAGGAAGACCATCCCCAGCGTCGCGCTGAACATGTAGCTGAAAAAATACAGCCAGAAGTCACCCTTCCTCAGCATCTGCAGACCTCCGACGTCTTTTGACTCCTCTGTCTCTGCTTCCTCCTTTTCCTCGACGCGGTCTTCGGCTTCTTCCTCTCCAGCTTCGACGTCGTCCTCAGCTACGACATCACGCACCCTGTTCTCCTCCAGGGCTGCTCCAAACTTCACCGCCACAGGAATCGCCACCGGCGACGCCAGTAGCAGCCCGAGTATCGTAACCAGAAGCACTTTCGAACCTGATACGAAGCTGCCGGCCACGGCGGCGACCCCCGTCGCCGCCGTGATCACGAACATGGAGATGAATCCTCGCCGGCTCGGCCGGGGCTTTTTATGTCCTGGAATCGAGCGGAGAAACGGCGAGACGGCGGCCGCGGCGAGGACGGGCACGACGGCGTTGAGGAGGAGGTACTCCTTGTCCATGCGCTCGTGGTGGTCGCCGCCAAAGACTGCTCCGGCCACCGCCGTGTAGACCTTGGCGCTCAGGCCGATGTAGCTCGTCGAGAGGCCGATGGCGATGCGGGTATCGGCGGCCGCGAAGTTCTCGACGCATACGAGGTAGCAGGCGGTGTTGATCCAGCAGATGCCGTTCCCGGCTAGGGCTGTGAGGAGGAAAATGTGCCGGTAGGCGAAGCTGGGCTGGCCGAGGAGGAGGAACTGCAGTCCGTAACCGACGAGCCCGAAGACAGCGCCGATTGCGGCGACGAGCCAGAGGGGGAGGTAGAGGGCGGCGACGCCGGAGACCCAGCCGAAGATCTTCCCTGCGTCGGAGGCGAAGGCGAGGAGGTTGATCCCCACTTGGGAGATTCCTTTGAGCTCCTTGAGCGCCGACGAGTACACCGGGAAGTCGGTATTTGCTCCGTTGATGGTCTGAAGCCAGATGGCTCCGATCAAACTCATCCATTGCACCGAGGAAGAAGAAGACATCGTTACTGCTTGCTGGTGTAATTATGATAGAAGTGGCCCTTCTTTATGGGACATTAAGATGCTCCGAGGTTAATATAAACTGGGAATTAACTTTACCGTGCTGCATGCTGTAAACTGAACACCAAGCCTCGTTGGAATCAGATAACACCGCATATAAATATTGGAATTAACGATATGATTAAAGCATTTGAGATTGAAGTGCGGTTGCCGTGAGCAAGTTTTATTTGCACACTGCAGCAATCAAACAAGAAAGACTATATGCGATGGTGAATCCATCTTTATAGATATATGTCAGTTTTAACTCGGGCCCCTGTTTGAGAGGGATGAGTAATAAATAGGTCTTCTGTGACAGGCTGATGGAGATTGATCTCTCTAGTTTCTAAATGCCCAGGGACCGAGCAACGTCAGCATGACCAGAGCGCTACGTAAGCTACAATAAGTTAACACTGCAATGAGAACATCGCATGATTTTTCGGATTCGGGTGTAACGGATCCGGGTATGATACAGTTTCCAGATCCTATTCGGATACGACTTCACAGTATCGTCGCCCTTTACTTTTATTAATCCTCGTAAACCCTCGCGCTCGTCCGCCTGTGCAAACCCCGCCCTTTCTCTTCTCTCCCCGCTCGAAATCTTCGTGGGCTCAATCCCTTATCCTACGCTCTCCGTCGCCGGTGATCTCCGATGGCTGCGATTCTGGCGCAGATCGGAGAGGCCTCGACCTCGAGTTCGACGGCTCCTCCTCCATCCGATCCTGCCGACGGGAAACCGGTGATCGTTACGGTTAAGCGGAAGGCCTCCCAGGGGCGACTGGATGCCCTATGTGAGTAATTACTTTTTGTTTCTGTGTTTTAATCTCACTGGACTTTAGGTATTACGGTCTATTCGAGTAAAGGGGCAATGCGTTAGAGAGGAAGGAAGGACAGAGGAGGAGAAAGGAAACTTTGCACTCCCTCGTCCGGAAGAAGATTCACATAATAATTGTTCGGATGAATACCTCTGATTTATGAAAAAAAGGGAGAAGATTCATATCTTGCGACTAACATACTGTTATACTCCTTCCGTATGATATTAGTAATTTGAATTTATTTTGCTGTATTGTGCCTTTTAGGGCTGGAGATTAGCGAAAGGCCACCTAAAAAACCAGCTTTGGATCTTGCAAACCTCTCTATCTCTGATTCTGACACTGGCGCAGTGAAAGGTATGGCATGGACTTTCTTGTTTAAGTTTTGCTAAATTTTTTCTTTTCAGTGGGGTGGGATTCTTTCCTTAGTTTGGCAGGACTACATTCTCATATGAGTTAGGCACTACATAATATGCTTTATCTGCGTGGGCATTTAGTAAAATGAGAATCTCAGATTGGGTATTGATTATTCTTTAGCTTGCTACTAGGTAGGGAAACATTTTTAAGAAAGTAAGTAGGAGTGTGCCTTCATCATGAAATAGAATCTTTATTTTCTCATTATGGAATATGTATATATATGATCTTCAGAACAGATCTCTAGTCAACATGTCTTTTACAGATCTTACTTAGTTAGATAATAACTAAGACCAATTTGTTGGTTGGTTCAAGTGAATTTTTTAATCAAAGTTTAAATCTCTGCTCAATCCTCAATAGTATTCCATATTTGTGTTATTCATTTGCATTGTCATCCAAACTGTTTAGTACTAATTTTTTGTAGTCTTCTGATTCCTTCTAGTCTAGCGCAATGATGATATGTTCTTCTTCATTACCAAAACAATGATATGTGTTGTTGGATGAGAATTATGGCACATGACTTAGCTAGAGGCATGTTATTATTTCGGTGCTTTTCACCATGTAATCATTAGACAATATGGGGTGAGTTGTCTTTTTGACAAGAAGTAGTATAATCTATGGATTCATCAGTTAGCTTGTGAAACGATGGATTAACATGGTTGTCAAAAGTGAAAGAACTTTTGTCTTTTCAAATGGTCATTATGCTTGTTCTAGATAACTAACTTTTCTCCACAGTTTTTGCACATGATTGCTGATGCTTTATACGTGCAATTCAGAAGTGCTCGGGACCAAGAAGCTATTGATGCATCGTGTCGAGACTGTTAGAGACTCTGATGCTATTTCAGATGTGCTGCATTCTCTTTTGGTTGTCACCTGATCTTCGTTGCTCCATTCAATCTTTGGTTTGTCATTTGATGAAAGACATGGAATAATTTGTCATGCTTTTATTCTTGAAATTTGTTCAAATAATGGACATTGCTCGTTTTTGTATCTAAGGTAGTTTGGATTTATTGATATGGCATCATATATCTTTTTTAATCATATATATAGTTTGTCATGCTTTTATTCTTGAAATTTGTTCAAATAAGGCTTTGAAAGCTTCCTTTCCCACTTCACATTTTTGAGTAAATGTAATGTGTTATATTGTATCGGTCAGTATATTGGTACAAAGACCACAAGCTTAGGAGTCCCTATAATTTATAAACTGTGACCTTGCTGCCTTGTTCCTACTAATTCCCTCTTGGATGTTTTATTGCTGTCACTTTTTAGCTACACACTACTCTTGGATCAAGTGATGGCATAGATAAGTTTTTCTGCTTATGCAGTTGTCTGTCGTTACTTTTCTTTAATAAATTATTTCTATTTGTCATTTTGATTCTTAATTTGGAGTACCTCTTTTAAGTGAATATCTTTCTGTGCTAGAGTGCAAATGTAGTTTGATGATTGATTGCTGTTGGGAATCAATAGTTTATTTGACAATGTATCACTGCAACTTGCATTTACTACGAGATTTTTTTTTTCTGGAAGTTAGATATAGGAAAAGGTGATTGTCCTTTGTTAAAAAGATTATATTGTTACAAAGTAATTGCGCTACTGGCATTAACTTTGTTAGAAAATTTGTGTTGATGGTGAGATTTGGAGTTTCATCATGTAGCCAATATGAAGAAGAAATTACATGCCATTTTATTCCTAATTTTTATTGGTTAATTTGCTTATGTGCAAAAGTTTATCTGCACAATGGAAGTTAAGATACGAGTTTTTTTGGTTTTTAAAAATTATTTAATGATAGCAATTTATATCTGGTCGTAAATTAGATTTTAAATATTGCGATGATGAAGTGTATCTTTAAAATCTAGTTACTTCACTATTGCAACATTAGTTTTTGAAATGCTTTAAATAATTGCTTGTGGTCATAAATTGGCGCTTTATTATTTTTTACTCACTCTTATTCTATCCTCTTTTCCCTCAGCAAGATCCCAATAACCAGGAGTGTAAGCGGAGGTCTGAAGGGCATAAACGTATATTTAAACCTATTAAAGTAAGGATTCTGTCTACTTCGACAACTAAATCACGATTGCACTTTTTAATTTCTCTTACATTTTAAGTAAGGACTCGTATATTTAGGTGCACCTTCGATTTGGCGTAGCTGTTGGACCATTTTATGTTGTTTACTTTTTTTTATAAAAAAAATCTATAATATTGGAACCATTAATTAAACGTTATAAAATATGTAAATCTAGATTATAATCGTTCCATTGTAACTGCAGTTCACGGCAGTAATTTTTTTCAAAAAACCATCAAAACAATTCAGGCTTCAATTTGTAGTGCACGAAAAAGGTTGATGGTCAAAGTTCTCAATGTTCTTCAATTTTAACTTCTTGATTTATTTCCCAATGACTGAAGAAGAGACTTGCAAAAATAAATTTAACTTTTTATTTACTCATTCCCATTCGTTGAAGATTTGGTGGAAATTTCATGTTTTTTATTTTCTTAGTATATTGCTATTTTAGTTTTTTGATAAATATCTTCATTTGCCCTAGAGCCATTCAACAAAGCAAGATCAACTCCGATCAGTGGCTAGAGAGGAGCACAAGGTACACTATTTACTTTTAATAAGCATACTTCCTTGTATTGCTTTCATTTTGAATAATGAGATTTATACTCAATGCTGTGTTTGATTTACAACATTAAACATTTGCTGAATCTACAATTTGGTTTTAGCATGCATTTGTATGCATAAGGAGCTATTCACAATACACATAGGATGGTAGCACACATGTATTGATGCATGTCTTTCATGCATTTGGAGTGAATTAAATGAACCAAAGTGGTTTTAGGGTATAAGATCCTGTTGCTTCAACAAATGCGCTAAAGTATCCAATCATTGTCCTTTCAAGTGAGCTTTTGTTATGCTTCTACCTTAGATGAAGTTTCACCTACGCTTGTTGATGGTTGGAGTAACTTGAGTATACTTCTTATCAGAATTCCATGTATATGTAAACATTTCTCAAGTCTTCAACAGAGAAGTTTATACATGATAAAAAGCATGCTCATCAATAATAAGGATAGGCCAATATGTTATTTGCAAGTAATTTAGTCCTTGGTGGATGTAGGTGACTTATCCATGGTCGTATTCCAATCTTGGGTTGTACAAAGGTTTTGTATATATGGTGCCATATCGAAGTTTTCTTTTTAACTCTTGTAGGATCTTGGTAGAAATGCTCGATTCCAACAGATTTGGAAGAGCAGAAGAGGAAGCATAAATGCAGAAGAAAACTCTTTGCATGAAATATGTCATCTTTATGATGTCATTCGAGTTGATGTTGAGGTTGAAAGACAGGGAAGGGTACAGAAACACGAGTATGCAACAAAGCTCAATATTTGTTACTTTTAACATTTTTGTCCTCCAATTGCTGATTGCTAGATGTATTCGGTTGCAGAACTGTTGATGATAGTTACAGCGAGCACAGTACTATCTTGTCCAACTATCTCCCACTAATGAGAGAATTCCTCCCACAAGCAGCTGCAGAGATTGAATCTGATATGGAGTCCGTTGAAGGTTTCATCTGCTTAACCCCTCTAATGCTTTGTTCCAGTGGGAGAGAAGTAGGAAGGAGAGAAAAGAGAGTGGGGTTTTACCTTTTTTTGGTCAGGAATGGAATTAAAGGAATTAAGTGTGCGAGATAAGTGGGGACAAGGAATTAATGTCTCTTCGAATCCACAATCTTTTCTCCCATATTCAAAAGGAGAAAGGAAACTTAACCTCCTTTTCTCTATTCCAACCAAACAAGGAAAGAGTGCCTATCACCACCTTTGTCCTCTTCTACTATCTCTCCCTCTTATTTTCCTATTTATTAACTTCAATTACAGCCTTTTTCTTTCAGTGTAATTATATGTTTATTTTTCTGAGCTCATGTTACTCAACTAAATCTTACACTGTTTATTAGGAAACATTTTTTCTTGGAAGTCCAAGTACAGCCTCTCAGGGATGTTTCTTTAACATCTTTCGGAGGGCTCTTTTATGCTCTTCTGAACATTACTTAAAGACTCCATAATGATACTGTCCTGATGAATAGGTAACTATGTCTACGACTTGTACACTGTTGGTGATGGTTTGGATGTTACCATGGAAGATCCAATGGAGTATCCACTGTAATAACTTTTGCCACTTGATCGATCTTATAATAGATGATTTTTTTTTAAAATGATGAATGTTGAATTTTAATTGTTGCTATTGAAATATGTATGGTATGCGACAGGGTGCAGGTTAATGGTGATAACGACGAGTGTAATGATTGTCCATCGAATTCCGATTATGAAACTGATGATTCGAATGGTCCGTATATATTTTCTTGTCTCTTTAAGCATTCTTGCATCGTCTATGAAAATGCATTACTTGTTCTTTGCTTTGGCTGCAGCTGAAGACAACCCACGGAATGATTACCCTGATGAAGAGTCATCAGGGGATGAAGATGAGTGTGACGACCCATTTGGTGAGTTTGAAGGTTCAGATTCTGGGTACGAGCGTGAAGAAGTTGATGCTGATGATGATGGAAATTGGAAATGGGAATACCGTTGAAGCAATGCAACCTGCCCGCCCTGACCTTTACACGGCTGATTCAAAACGAAGGGTAGGTGAGAAGTTTTTATTTTCTAAAGGTAAAGAAGGCATTGGATCAATGAATCGTCGCCTCGCTCTTCAAGTCAACAAAATTCTCATCATCAAGCCTTTCGTTGTTCATTTTGGCGATGCAAGTTTTGGTTGTAACAATTGAAGCCCTCGTCTGCTTTCAAAAATGTCGATTATGATCCTTCTTTTCATTAAATCTTTAACATGGACATAAACTCTCATTCCTGCCTCGTGCTGCGTTGTTCTTAAAGCTGGCTTATTTAGAGGAATTGATCCAACAGGGAATAGTGATGGGATCTCATTCCAATGTATTTATTACTCGACGTGGGCAGTCTGGCAGATGAATAGAATCATATACTTTCAGGATATCAAGGGCGTGTCGGTACAGAGTAATTTTTATCTTTTTCAACTAAAATTTAATAGTTGAAAGATAGTTTTAATCAAATACTATAACGTACTAAACATGTGCCCTATGAGAATATAATAAAACCTGCTTTCCATTCCACATCACAGCCGGGCCTTCATTCCGAACCCCTCCTTTTCTTTTGGGTTCCATCTCGCCGTATGACAATGCCATTTTTTTCCCTCGTTACAGAATCCCACTTCTAATTAATTTATGTTCCTCGAGTAGCTAACAACGTTGGAGGTAATGGCTATAGAGCTCGTAACCACCGCCGCTGCTATCATCACCGACGCTAATGCCTTATCTTTTCTCTTCGATATCCCTTCCACATCCCTGACAAATAAAACAGCCAAAGCAAATCAATCACAAGCACGTAAAACTTCAAAATTAACTCGGTTTGCAGCAGCAGTAATAATAATACCTCAGAACAATGGCGGCCGGGAAAACTAGGGAGATGCAGACCGCCGTCGTCGACCCAAAGAACTGAAACTGCGCCCATATGCTCGGGAAGAGGATCGACGTGAGGTAGATGAACGCCAGCAGGGTCGCCGTCAGAAGCACGAAGCGGCAGGTGTCCGTCGCGAGCTGCTTCGACTTGGGGAATAAGAGCCCGTCGACGTTGACCCGCAGCGAGAAGAAGAGGAGGGGGAACACCAGCACCAGGTGCAGGACGTAGCTGAGGCGCACCACGTCGTTGAGGACGCGCCCGATCGAGGAACCCGAGTCTTGGTCGAAGTTGGAGAGGATGTCCGCCATGGTCGATTCACCGAAGAGGAGGTAGCCGAAGAATCCGATGGCCACGTAGATGGCGGAGCAGAGCAGCACCGACATCCGCACCGCCGCCATCATGTCCGACGTGTTGCTCAGCTCTGCGCCGATCGGATGAACTGCAATGAGAAGATGAAATCAAGGATGAGAGGACTTATGGCGCTTCACATATTAAGGTAGGAGATCGGATCATCACCGTTGAAGTGGAAGGTGAAGGCGACGACGATGACCGGAACGGCGGTGAAGAGGTCGATGAAGGAGGAATGGTCGAAATCGGGGACCAGCCTCGGGGTCTCGGTTTTGCCCTGGAAGAGGGCGAACAGAGCCATGGTGGAGCTTATGAGCATGAAGACGACGGCGAGGAGGACCGATATCGCCGACGTGAATCTGAGAGAGTCTGCATTTTTGACTGCAGTGAGATCTCTGGAAGATGATGATTATGATTCGAGGGAATCATTATTTGGTTTGCTCACCGAGACGGCGGAGGAAGACGAGGGGGAGGATAACGAGGATAACGGTGATGAGAAGCGCCACCGCCCGGGCTGTCCACCAGTGCTCGCCGAACCACTCCTGCAGCACGCCTCGATGCACCTCGCCGGCCGATTGGCTTCCCGACAGCACGTCACCTGCAATTAATGGGGAACCATTACTTCTCCGCTACTTGCCTTGTCGATGGATGCTCCAAATCTGGAACAAAATGAGGATGCGGGCAAGGAAGCGTTAATTACCTATGATGACCAAGTAGACCGTGAGCGTCCCGGTGGTGGTGAGGGCGATGCAGACTTGGAGCACCACGGAGCCGGCACGGCCGAAGGCCGCGCCCATGGTCGCCGCATAGGAGAAAGGACCACCGCCGTTGCCGCAGCCCGACTCGGCGTAGCGCAGCAAGAACTCGGCGGAGGCGTCCGCGAGGTATGCAGCGGTGACAACGAGGGCGAACGCCGGCACGACGCCCAGGATTTTCACCGCCGCCGGCAGCGACATGATCCCCGCCCCGATGATGCTGGTCGAGAGGTTGAACACCGCGCTGGGGACCGACGCCGATTTCCGCTCGGCCCCTCCATCCTGCGTCGACCTCTTCGCCAGAGGCCCGAGCTTCGGGAGAAGCGGGACGGCCGCGTCGCCGGCCATCGTCATCCTGGGCGGCGATCCGGAGGCGACGAGGAAAGGGGCGGAGAGGTGAAGCTGCTGCGTCCCACACTTCCAAAAAGAAGGGCATAAATATATGATAAATGGCAAGTTTACCCTCAAAGACAAATTTTAGCAATTAAGCAGCAATGACGTCCGCTTCCGAACCCTCGCACCTGATAAAAACGGGGATATTTTAGCAATTCTCTTGAACTTTAGTGCTAATTACAACACACTAACTGCTTCCCTCACTTTAAAAAAAGGGTTAAATTGGGCGAAACGGCGAGATTAGCCTCGACGAAGAGTAATATTAATTAAGCCGCATTGATGTCCACGTTCATGCCCTCGCAACTAATGACAATTCCAATAAAAATGCACCACGAGACCAACGTGAAGCCCAGCGATCGGTTGCTGCTCCGCTGCGCGTGTTATGGACGGCACAGCAAACAAGCAGCGAATCATGCAGGGGGCGGATTAAGCAGATGTACGTGGACGTGTTATCGGGTTAGATGGGCCTTCTCCACGCCGACAGGGTGTCGCGTCGGCGACGCGATTAAAAATTGTGGACCCCGGAACAGCACATGTTCGCCGTGCCTATTAAAAATAAAAGGAGGGTGAGCTGGGAGGGTCACGTTATTTGGCACCTCCATTTAGGGTGTTCTTTTCTTAAAACTATCTAAATCTGGAAAAAATGATACGCCTTCGGAATCCATTGATCGGCCCAGTCCATTAAAATCCATCTACGGTTACAAATAACATCCATTAAACTTACGCTTTGGCCCATCGGTTGCTGCCGGACCAACGCTGACTCGGTCAACAGTCTCCCCGATAAGGCCGTTCTTGCCGGGTCAACGTTGACATTTAGGTCGCCTTGGCGTATGAAGCGGGGTCTTCGGAATCCCAAGTTCTTAATTGTTAAATGACAGTCAAGACGTAGGGGAAAAAAACATTAACAGGTCATAAATGGCATACCAACTTCCTCTGCTGTGCTTGCCGTCTCATTAACGAGATACTTGACTTGGTGTTTGAGGATGAGTAAATTACGTTTAGACCCCTCGCGGGTGGGAAATTATCTACAGAGCCAAAAGTTTAGGCTTGAAATCGGTAAAAGTAGTGGTATTGTATAATTACCGATAAGTACAGGGTTTGGGATGCAATTTAATTCGGCATTTATTAATCCTTGTGGGTTGAACGTCCGGTGGCCGACGGCGCGAACTACCCGCCTTTTTTACACACTTAGTTCTTGCCGTCCACTCATTGACTTCCTGTGTTGCTTTCTCTTTCTGATCTCGCCTTCCCTTCTTCTCCATTAATTGCTTCTACTTGCTTGCTCGCTGCTGTCGAGAGCAGCATCAAGGACGAGACCCGTTCTCGAAGCAGTCGCTCAAGGAGAATGGTCTCCTGTGAAGAACAAGATGATGTTCCCGAGCTGAGGGAGTACCGGATCGAAGTCCCTTCGCTGCAGGAAAAATTACTCGATTTCGATCGAGAGAACGCCACCAGAACGAGAAGGATTTTGGATTTTCTCAGAGCGGAGCCGGCGGTGGAGTGGTTCAAGAGTTTCCAGCTCGCCTCGCCGGTGAATCTCTTCCGGCGAACCCTCCACCGACGGGAGGAGATCTCCACCTCCGTCCCGTCTCCGGTCGGCGTCGGGCGCCTCCGCCGCCGACGCCGATTAGTGCTATTCTTCCGGAAGGTCGGCTGGGTCTCCATCTTCCGCATGTGCGTCGAATGGCTCAAGAACCCGATGAACGCCGCCCTACTCCTCTGGCTCGCCTGCGTCGCCGCCTCCGGCACCATGCTCGGCCTCCTCCTCCTCGGCCTCCTCGACGGCGCCTACCCCACCAAGGCCGCGCGCAACTACTGGATCGAGGTCAACAACCAGGTCCTCAACGCTCTCTTCACCCTCATGAGCCTCTACCAGCACCCCAACCTCTGCTACCACCTCGTAATGCTCTGCCGCTGGAACTCCGACGACGTCCTCGTGCTCCGCAAGGTCTACTGCAAGAGCACCGGCTACCGGCCTCACGAATGGGCGCACATGGCGCTCGTCCTCGTCCTCCTCCACATCACCTGCTTCGCCCAGTACGCGCTCTGCAGCCTCTACTGGGGTTTCTCCATCAACGACCGGCCCGATCTCCTAGAGAACCTCTTCTTCGCCGTGGGGGTCGCTGCGCCGGTGTTCGCCGCTCTGTACGCTGTCTACAGCCCTCTCGGCCGGGAATACGACTCCGGCTCCGGCGAAGATTCGCGCGGGGAGAACCCCAAGACGACGCCGGCGAAGAACATGCCGGCAAGGAGAGCGCTGGTGAGCGAGCCGGAGTGGGCCGGCGGACTGCTCGATTTCCGGGACGACCCTGCCGTCTGCTGCCTCTCGTTCTTCTGCACTTGCTGCGTGTTCGGGTGGAACATGGAGCGGCTCGGGTTCGGGAACATGTACGTGCACGTCGTCACCTTCCTCCTGCTCTGCTTCGCCCCGTTCTGGATCTTCAACATCGCGGCGCTCAACATACACAACTACGTCATCGGCGACGCCATCGGGGTCGCCGGCGTAATGCTCTGCGCTTGTGGTTTAATGTACGGCGGGTTCTGGAGGATTCAGATGAGGAGGAGGTTCGGCCTCCCCAGGGACGGTGTCTGCTGCGGGTCGGCGTCCATGGCGGACTACGCCAAGTGGATGTTCTGCTGGCCGTGCGCGCTGGCGCAGGAGGTGCGCACCGGGAACTTCTACGACGTGGATGACGACAGCCTCTTCAGAAAGACGACGCAAACCGAACGAGATGATGATGATGATGGAGGGAGTCGGAAGAATTCGAATTCGAGTTTGAGGGACGCCTTGAGCGTCCTACCGATTCAGCTTCCGCCTGCCTTGGTGGTGATTCAGCAGGAAGATTATGCACCGTCTTCTACTTCGAGCCGTGAACTTTAACTTGTTCATGGCAGAAAGATGTACATCTTTCTTCTTTTAATTTGATAAGATTTGCATACAAAGTTCCTTGTTATCCCCTTTCAGTTACACTTGCAGATTGACTCCAATCAATGCACAATTTCTATCAACATACTTCAACTGGAACTCTGCTCCTTTCTCTCCAACCTGGATTGCGCTTCCTCCAGTTCCATGGTCTCTCAGGGTTTGGCGAACTCCACACGCCTCGACGGGCCGCGCACGCTTCCTTCTCCCACTGGATCGATCAGGCAAAAGCTTTGCATCAACACAAAATCGCGAAAAAGATCTCATCAGATCACTGCTACTAACTTACCCTTGCGAACTCAGCTCTTTTGTCAAAACTTGCATAATGGAACACAGCGCCCCTCTTCAGCAAATGCTCCTGCAAAAATCGAAACATGGATGGAGTAGTGACACCATCTTGGGTGAGCTCTGTTCTTGTCATTGTCTTACCTGCACAAAAATTCCATTGCAGTAAACATCTCCCACACTTCGACCAAACTTATCGTGGTAATACACTTTGACTTCCAGACGTTTCCCCTTAACCAGCTTAGTCAGTTCATCTTTGGCTTCCTCCCCATAAAGCATTTCACTCTCGGGCGCATCAACTCCCCTGAAAACATACTACGTCATGATCGAACAAAATGCAAGCTTCATTTTTTATTTGAGAAAGTTCAAGCTTTGTTATATACTTCAGTCTGATACGGTATCTCTTTGCCAGGATCTCCTTGCCATTTGCATCCTTCCAGAATCTAGAAGAAAAACACGAAGATTTTAATTAGAGTTTCTAGATAAGTACTTTTTAGTAGATAGACTTAGTGATCTCGCACCCATATCCCTTTTTACTTATCAACTTCTTGAGTTTATCTGCCTTTCGAAAATTCTTTGCTGCTCGAGCTTGGTTCCTTACAATGGCGGCTTGCTGCACCTGTGCCGGGATGTCAGCAGTGTCCGCATACACCGTCATGCCGTCCCCATCGCCGACGTCCTTTGCATCAACCTGAAAACCAGAGCACAAACCATTTTAAGTTTCCACTCGAAAGCTAATAAGTTTAAGCTAAAACTGGTTCACACCGGAAGCGTGCGCAGGACGAACTCTACTTCCTCATCCAAGGTCGCCGGCGGCGATGATAAAGGGATCTCGTGTGTTACAGGAAGGCCATAGTAAGACAGCAGGCCCTGAAGAAGTAGAAACTCAGTGTTCAACGACCATCTGGCTCTGGTGAAACCGACAACAGAAGTCTCACCTCAACATCCTCCTGCTGGTTTCTTCTCAGCGTTGTGATCACCAGAGCTGATGCTGCTTGCGGCGTCTTCGGCGTTGGGTCGACCGACTTCCATGCCTCTAATAGTTTCCGGTACCTTTCAAAAGCAAGAGAAGGCATAAAGTTGCTGCAGAGCCATTCTGCCTAAAACCCTAATGGGGAGAAGAAGATGTACCAAATTGCTTGCTCCTTCTTTGAGGAAATCACATGGCGGCTGAGTCCCTGCGGAACCTGAAACAGCAAGAACGGTTCCCATGCGCGCACCAGCCATGTTCAGATTTCACAAGCAAGGGCATGTAAGGAAAAATGAAGGTCTAAAGAAGAAGAAGAAGAAATCAACCTGAGATGATATCTCAAAGTTCAACAGATCATTGCCCAGAGCTGCGACTCCCTGAGCTCCGTTGTTGCCCTGGACTACCACAAGCTGAACAGGTTGGTCTTCGAAGCAGCGCCCTCCGAGAAGCTTAAGCAGGCTGTTCCCCATTTCTTCTTCTTCTTCTTCTTCTTTCGGTGGGGAAAGGGAAAGGGAAATGGGTAAAGGCAGGTGGGTGTTGAGGAGGGGGAGAGGTAAAGGGAGAGGGACGAAACAGGAAGAATCTTGACGAGACTTTGAGTCAACGTGGATGATGTAAGAAATCGGGTGGGAGGAGGACTAAACATGAAAGCGAAGGACGAGAGGAGCAGAGGCCGCCAATGGCGTGGAGGCAGGCGATGACGGCGAGCGCTGAGGGTGCATTTTGCCGAGCAATTTGGTGGGCTTGTCGACGATGGCCCATGTTGGCGACCTCTGACCCCTCTCATCGTCCTCCTCCTGTCATCCTGTGGACGATAACTTCGCAAGCGAGAGAGGTATCGCCGGAGTCGGAGGTCACGAGCGCAGAGGTGATCTTTCTTTTTTTTTCCTTCGAATCCTAGTGAGGTAAATGCACATGAAAATTTTCTTTTTTTTTCAAAATTTTCAAACACAAGCCATCACTCTCCAAGGGAAAATTCTTTTCATTTTTGTCCCTCTTCAGCTACCTTGGCGGATGATGTCCTTGCTAAGTAATCCAAGGATGTGCTCATCTTTGTGGAACAATGCTTATCTTCGTCTGCCTATTGACGTTGAAGGTCTCCTAAACACCACGTATTTATATTTATTTCTAACCCGCTTAAAGCAGACGATTCATGTAGCTGCTCCAACTCATCTTCTAGATGCTCTTGGTCAACCCAGAGTCAAATAATTCAACACCGTACAAATTAATTTTTTTATTTCTATTTATTTCCTATCCTCAAACTAAAAGAGATCAACTTGCAATTACTTTATATAAATGAAGAAGGAACAAGAAGTAAATAAAAACCAAAGGAAGGTCTAAGCATGGATTAAATATTTCACATGTACTATACATGTACTGCACTGACGACTGAGGAAGAAAGAAATTTTTTTAAATGTGATTAAAAAATTTACAAGAAGATGATATTTTTTTAAAAAAATTTAAAGGTTTGATTTATATTAAAATTAGTCGGTCCCACTCCGTGGTCAAAGAAGGGAAAACGATTCCGCACCACCGGATGTTTGCGTCGCCAGTCTCCGCTCCTCTCAGCTGCCGCCTCCCCCCCGGTAGACCCCTCCCCAAGAGAAATCTCACGCCCGCACCCGGCGCTGCCACGGGCGGCGCGCCGGCCCCACCGCCCCGCGAGGTGGGGGTGGAGGCGGCGGGTTGCCCGGGGGGGAGTGGCGGAGCGAAGCAAAAAAAAAAAAAAGGGTGCGGTGGATCCGGGTAGCGCCTCCCCTGGATGTCGCCTGGCCGGGTGGCCGTGGCCGGTGGTGGCGGTGGCGGTGGCGGGTGAGGTGGGTACTCCGGAAGAGGTCCTTTGGAGTACGGCAAAAGACTCCCTCCCTCAATTATTATACTCCGTCTCGCTCCGGCTTGTCGCTTTCTCGCCCCAACTCCACTTGCGCCACTTCCGCTCACCGCCCCCCCCTCGCCCCGCATCTCGGGCTGCGATTACGAAGGGAGAGCACCGAAGTAGCGGGGGAGGTAAGCGGACTGGGCGGTGACCGCAGCGCAGATTCGTTCGGGGCTGCGAACGGACCGTCCCCAAATTTGTTCTTTTGTTTTTCCGCTTTATTTTTTTATTATTCCCCACCGCGTAGTCCTCGCGTTCGTACTCGTCCGCACTGTCCTTCCCCACATCCCCCCTCTCCCACATACCGTGCGTTTCAAGCGCCCCACCTCCCTCTCTCCCCGTTCTGCCCCTCTCCACCTTCGTCCTTACCGTACGGATTGACGCGGTGCTATTCCCCTTATGCCCTCGACTGTTCGATGATCTATCGATGAGGTGAGGGTATTTTGGTCATTAAATGTGCTGATAAGCCTTTTCCATCATGCCTGGAGTCCAGCCTTCAAAGGGTATTTCGGTCATTTTACTGGGCTTCCATCGCTTCCACTCCTTAAACGCCCACCGTTTTCTGTTAGCAGTTGCGCCTCCCTCATCTCCCTCTCTCTCTCGCCGGAGCTCTGTCGTCCATTGACCGCCTTGGAGGTCGAACCCATCGACCTAGCGGAGGCGACGACGATCGCCTGTCTTACCTCCATGGCAGGCACCGGTGGCGACCTCTGCCGGATGATTCCGGGCCGCGAAGGTTTCGCGGCGCTCGCCCTCGATCTATTCTCCGCCGGCCGCCGACCCTCCCCTTGCTCCTTCTCCCGCTCCAAGAAGCGTCCGCGAGGCGATGACGCGGCCCTCGCTATGGTGGGGGCAGCAGCAGCGGCGGCCGATCCGTCGCGGCAGGACGTGTTCCATTCCCTCTCCGAGGAGATCCTCTTCCTGATCTTGGACCGCTTGGACGCCGACCCGCTCGCCAAGAAGTCGTTCTCGCTCGTCTGCAGAGCGTTCTACGCCGCCGAGTCACGCCACCGGCGGGCGCTGACGCCGCTCCGGTCCGATCTCCTTCCGGCGGCACTAGCGCGGTACCCCTCCGTCTCGCGGCTGGACCTCTCCCTCTGCCCTAGGGTACCCGACGCGAACCTCGCTTCCGTCGGCGGGATCCTTCGGGCTTCGCTGCGCGCTATCGATCTCTCCCGGTCAAGGGGGTTTTCCCATGTCGGGATCGAGAGCATGGTGGTGAACTGCGTTAATCTGGTGGAGATCAACCTGTCTAACGCCACGGATCTGAGCGATGCTGCCGCTGCCGCGATCGGGAGGGCGAGGAATCTCGAGAGGCTTTGGCTGGCAAGGTGTAAGATGGTGACCGACATGGGGATCGGGTGCATCGCAGTCGGGTGCCAGAAGCTAAGATTGCTCTGCTTGAAATGGTGCTTGGGGATTTCAGATTTAGGAGTTGGGTTGGTGGCTGTAAAGTGTAAGCAGCTACGAACTTTGGATCTCTCATTCATGCCGGTATTCTTCCATCCCTTCTTATAATTTTCTCCGATTTCATACGGTTTTTGGGAAATAAATTGCAAAAGATTAGCAAATTCGATTTCCCTTTTTTTCCATTTATGTTGAAAAAGGGGGTCACTGATGTTAGGGGTGAAGAACTGCTTTATTTTCAAAATTTCAACTATGGCATTCATGTTCTTGATTTCTTTTTCTAGATTTATTGCGGTATACGATTGCCCCCCTTTAACGCAAAAGATTATCCTTTCTTCTTATTTGGCTTTCTTCCTTTCTCCTGTGCCTGAGCTACCTCTCCAATGTTCATAATCACTAGAAATGAAATTTAGTTCTGACAATCATTTTCCACTTGTGTAGCAGATAACAAAGAAATGCCTACCAGCTGTCCTACAATTACCACATCTCCAAGACTTAGCTTTAGTGGGATGCGTTAGCATAGATGATGAGGACCTCATATCCGTGAAGCAAGAGTGCAAGTCACTACAGGTTAGTTTACTCTCTTTTGTTGTTTCTGAATGCAAAATTTGATACCGAGATATTTCTTCAAGACAATAAAGTTATCTTCATGAACCTGTCAAAAGTTCTATTGATAAACAGTAATTAGTTCATTAACGATGTTTGGTATACAAGATATCTATCTGATATATATATCATCTTCAAATAATTAAAGCGTTTTGCATAGACTGCAAAGTGATTGTTTGCCTCTCAAATATTCGGGAAGAAAATCTAGTGATATCTATGCTTTTTTAGTGAACTTTTAGATATGTACATCAATTTCTCCTGGTGATTATTTATTGATTCACTTTTGGTTGAATATAGGTGCTTGATTTGTCCAACTGCCAGTATGTTAATAATGCCGGATTGTCTTCGTTGTTGAATAAAACCCCAGGTTTACGCCAAATAAGTATAGCGTACTACTGCACGGTAAGACAGTCGTTCATGTGCTGATATTTCCATGATGTATTCAGGATCTGACTAAATCTCCAATTTTTGGTTGGTGCAGGTCACCCATTCACTTGCTAGAAGCTTACAGAAACTGCCCAAGTTGCAGTCTGTCAAATTAGATGGTTGTGAGGTCACAACTGCTGGATTGAAAACCATTGGTAACTTTTGCATATCACTGAGAGAACTTAGCCTAAGCAAGTGCTCAGGAGTGACAGATGAAGGTCTTTCTTCCATCGTGGTAAAGCATAAGGGTCTGGTCAAGTTGGATGTCACATGCTGTCGCAATATAACCGCCCTCTCACTGGCCAACATCACTACTTCATGCACCTCCCTCACGACGCTTAGGATGGAATCTTGCAGTCAGGTCTCCAAGGATGGTTTCCGGCTAATTGGTCAACGTTGTCCACTCCTGGAGGAATTGGACCTCACCGATAATGACTTAGACGATCAAGGTTCAAAAATGCCTCAACTATATTTACTCGTTAGCTTATTCTATACCAGTTGGTTCATTGTGCTGTTACATGCAGGACTTCAAGCCATCTCAGAATGTCATAATCTTTCAATCTTGAAAATTGGCATTTGCCTGAAGATCAGTGATGATGGCCTTATTAACATTGCTAAGGGTTGTCCAAAGCTTCAGGAGCTTGATTTGTACAGGTTAGTTAAATCTGGATATCTTGCTTTCTAGTTAACTTTAAGAGAAAATCATCTTTGTCTTTGGGTAAATAATGTTATTGAATTGTCGGCAAGATAAATTGCTATGTTGAGAAAACTCAAATATAATATTTCAAAGAATATAAACTTATATAGGATTTTTTTAACGATTTATATCTCGCTTGAATAGATTGGACTGATTTGAATTACTGTTCCAGATCTGTAGGAATAACAGACGTCGGTGTCACAGCAATAGCTCATGGTTGCCCTCAGTTGCAGATGATCAATCTATCATACTGTACTGGAATTACTGATGAATCGCTAAGATCATTGTCAAAATGCTCAAACCTGAACACACTGGAAATCCGAAGCTGTCCTCAAGTCTCATCTGCAGGTCTTGCAGCCATTACTGTGGGATGCCGAAAACTAACAAAGCTGGACATCAAGAAATGCTATTATGTGAATGATGCTGCGATGCTTCTTCTTGCTCGCTTCTCACAGAACCTGCATCAGGTTTGTAATTTGTGCACTTCCTAACCCTTGGGTACTCATATCAAGTTTTGGACCTGACATTGTCGTCTTATGCTATTTCTCAGATAAACTTGTCATATTGTTCGATAACGGATGTGGGACTTCTGGCACTTGCTAGTGTTAGCTGTCTACAGAGCATGACAATTTTGCATTTAGGAGGACTTACACCTAATGGCTTGGCAGCTGCTCTGTTGTCATGTGGAGGTTTAACAAAAGTGAAACTCCATAAATCATTTAAACCATTGATTCCGAAGCTTCTTCTTGAACACATAGAAGACCGAGGGTGTGCTTTTCAATGGAGGGATAAACCTTATCAGGTATTCTTTCTTATATTATCTCAATATCTAGTCGGTCGACAATTGGTCCCTCATCTGCTTTGCGTCATCGTATCTAGTTCATTTATTTTAGTCACTTACATGTAAATATATGCCTTGTTTAATCTAGATACCTTTCTTTCCAGGTTGAACATGAATCAAGTGAAGTTTGGAAACAGCAATCAGAAGAAATGCATGTGTAGAAGGACTATGCCGCTCTTCGTTGATCCATGCTGCCTGCCTTAACAACAAGCAAACAGTGCATCCGTGGGAGGGGGTTTTGAAGCTGTGGCCCTTGCTACTGAATGCAAATGAGCTCCATAGAACTTGTAATCGCACACCTTACATTGACAATATGGCTGGGCACAAGATTTTGTCATCGATGGTTTTGTGCTCTTCTGAAGTTTTCTAGCATCTATAATCATGAATGTGATTGCAGTGCAATAAGCATCTAGGCAAGAGAATGATTCTTTCCATTTCCTGGCATTCGGAATAGGGAAGAAGACTCGTCGTCACTGGAGGAATCAGTAGTTGGAATGCCTCAGTTGTTTTGAGATAATTGCGTCGACTGTCTACATGGCATGTTTTGTTACACTGCCATTTACAGCTAGTGCACAGAATCACAAGAGATTTTGTGATCTCTCTAACTTGTACTGGAAACTTTTTCCCGGATTGCTTTCGGGTACCATGATATTTTTTTGTAGCGGTATGATTCTGTTTCCAGTTGAATTGAATGACTTTATCTACCAGTACCACCAACGAGCTGGCAAGCACAGCTCTGCAGTCGGCCTCTCCACGCCGCCGCCGCAGCCTCCTCGGTAACAGAAGCTCCGCCATGGCGGACGACGATGGGCCCATCAAGCCACCCAAATGCCGGCAGCATACTCCAATTTTTAATGACGGATCCTTCGATCTGGAGTTGCAAGTATGTGACTAACAATTTCTTATACGATCATCTGATCACTCTTCTGTTTAGAGTTATTCCTTCCCTCTCTTTATTCCTTTGCCCTTGTTTTCTCGAAGTGCACATAAGGCAGACAGAGTACATGCACATCAGGGAACCAGCTCCAAACAGGCAAAATGCTAGTCAAATAGTTACGAGATTATTTGAGTCTATCCCCAAGGACGACGACTACTACCTACCACTTTTCAACTTTAAATTCTCCGTAATAATTCATCAGATTTTGATCGTAAAGCACGTGTGGAAATAATGCTCATGGTGGAGGAAACGCCATATCCATAATCCCGGGGCCACTAATCTTCCATTAAATACCTCTTCAATGGCCGATGGCTACGTACACGTCAATGCTATCCGTCAACTATTTCTCTGTTTCCAAATTTACATGGAAATTTACTTCTAAATACATTAAATACGCATCAACAGGAAGGCGGACCTGCCTTCAAGCGACGTCCATCCGCCTCCTGTGTCAGTGGCTGCATCTGCTCTTCTTTTTTTTCTATTTAGGTTAGATTAATATGGTTTAAGAAAATACTTTTTTAAACTTAATAAGTATTAAAGCTATGAACTTTCATATAAAACTTTATATATTATTTAACCATGTGATTACTACCTATTAATTATTAATATTATATATATAAGTTATTATGCAGTTAATTACATAATTATATATATATATATATAATTATTATCCTTGAAGTCAGTTATAAAAATGGCAGCCCCAAATCCCGAATCATCTGCGATAATAAAAGATCCAAAAAGTTATATTTAGTCACGACTGTTCCTTGAAAACAACGTCGACAGAGAGATGGAGCTCCACGGCCATGGGGATTGGGGAGCCGAGCAAGACCTGCAACGCCGTATCCATTTATTATTAATGTGCCTCTCCCCATTGGAGCTCCCCATATTTAAGGAACCCCGACCTACTCCATCCCCTCCCCATTTACTATTCCCCTTCCTCCTCCTATCCTTCCCCTTCCGCTTCGGTTGGCTCTCCGTCCCCATCGTCGACGGGCCGGTATTCGATCTCCGCCTCCGTCAATCCACTGCATAAATTAAACGACGAGGAGAGCGAGGACGATCGAGAGAGAGCGGGAATGGGGGCGTGCTGCAGCTGCGAGTTCGACCCCATCGTCGGGTCGTTGGCCCCCGGCGACATGGAGGAGGAGCGAGAGGGGTCAGCGTCGTCCAAGGACGGAGGCTCCCACTCGGAGGCGAAGGGGGCGCCCCCGACCGCCTCCGTGTACTCGCAGCAGGGCTGGAAGGGCATCAACCAGGACTCCATGTTCGTCTGGGAGGTGAGAGGGTTGACGCAGCATCATCTTCTTCGTCTTCCTGCATGCCCACCATGTGTTCGACGGAATGTCCCTCTCTCCGTTATTGGTCTTGTTCCTGTTCCACTTGCTGCCAAAGAAGAGGAAATGATTGAGGCGCTCGAGAAGAAGGAAATATTTCTGAGAGATTATTAGATACTGAAATTAATGCGACTTTTCCTTCAAAAACTATAATTTTGCGTGATTAAGGATATAAAAGGCGGACATTATTCTTCGTTCTCTCTATTTATTCACCACCTTGTAGCTTTGAACTCCGTAGGATTTCGCCGGCGATGAAGACTCCTCCTTCTGCGGCGTCTTCGACGGCCACGGTCCCCTCGGCCACAAGGTATCCTGGCTCGTCCGCGACTCCCTGCCGCCGAAGCTGCAGCCCCAATGGAAACCATTGGAGTCGCCATCTCCTTCCCCAACCAAAGCTGATGTCGATTCCTCCGTTGCCGACAAGTCGAAGGGGAGCAGCACTGCTGATGGCGTCACTGGCGACCATCAAGCTAAAGAATGGTTTCGCTCATGGCACACGTCCCTGGAGAACGCCTTTGAAGAAATGGATAACGAGCTCGGTGCTCATCCCACCATTGACTGCATTTGCAGTGGAGCCACGGCCGTAACAGTTCTCAAACAGGTTAGCAGAATTCCATCAGATTAATCCAATATTTTGAGACTACAATAGATTGCTTTAACCTCAAAATATAAATTATGTCAAAGATCAATCTCTGAAACTGCTGCCCTCTTTTTTCCCCCCCAAAAAAAAAATAACAGAAGGAACACCTGATAATTGCTAATTTAGGAGACTCCAGAGCAGTGCTTTGCACCAGAGACATGAAGAACCATCTCGTTCCTGTCCAACTCACAGTTGATCAAAAACCAAATGTTCCAGGTGAGAGAGCTCATCTCTCTCTCTCTCTCTCTCTGTTTCTATATATCATGAATTGATGATTAATGAGGGTCTCAATGATTCCTCGTTCAGGTGAAGCAGAAAGGATCAGTAGCCGGAAAGGGAGGGTGTTCTCTCTAGAGGAAGAACCAGACGTGCACAGGGTATGGCTGCCCGACGAGGACTGCCCTGGCCTTGCCATGGCAAGAGCTTTCGGTGACTTCTGTCTCAAGGACTTCGGCCTCATCTCCACCCCTCAAATCTCCTACAGGAAGATCTCCGACAAGGATGAGTTCGTCGTCCTCGCCACCGATGGTGTAAGCCCCTTCTTTAACGCAGGTAATTTGTTTAATGTTAAAGGTAATCGGCAGGCGTAAATCGGCAGGTTTGGGATGTGCTGTCGAACAAGGAGGTCATCAAGATCGTGTCGTCGGCGATCAAGAAGTCCGACGCCGCCAAGCTCCTCGTCAAGCGAGCGGTGCGAGCGTGGAGGTCCAAGTGCCCGACCTCCAAGGTCGACGACTGCACCGCGGTGTGCCTCTTCCTCAAGCCGCCGCCTCCTGCGTCGGCCGGCACCCCGAGGAACCGGAACCAGAGCCGGGGCGCCGACCCGGCCTTGTCGTCGGGCGCGGAGAGCTTCGGGGCCGGGCAGAACGAGGTGCCCTCGGAATCGGACCAGGCGTCGCAGCAGCAGCAGCAGGCGGAATGGACGGCTCTCAATGGCATGGCCCGGTGGAACACGATGACGAAGAAGACTACCTCCCGGCTCCTGCTCGCGAGAGGGCTGAGCCGGCGCAAGTCATCTCGCAAGGCGGAGAGGTAGATTGTTCGTAGGATATCTTGTTTCAAAGATGAGATCCTTCAAATGTTAGCAGCCATTTATGTGCTCCGTCTACCTGCTCTGATCCTGATGTGTGTAAATTTTCAAGTGTTCATAATCTTTGGAAGTTTTAAAGCACAAATCTTCGAGTTTTTTCTTCTTCTTAAATTCCAATCTATAAAATTGGGATTTCCTGAGTAAATTGAAAAGGAAGCTGAATATGGTTGCAATTAATGATTATATTATTTACGAGCATTCAAATCCAATCAAAAAATTACAGTGTAATAATGCGACGAATCAAAACGCTGATACAAATGGGAGGAAGAAGACTCGAAAGCCATCACACACGAGCGGCGACCGGAGCGGAGCCGGGTTTCAATGATGATGCTGCGCCGCCTCCGAGGAAGGAGAAGAGCCCCGACTCGGCGATCGGTTCCTGCTCGTCGAGGAAGGTATCCTCCGGGACGCGGAAGGCTCCGTGGACAGCGACGGCGGCAGCGCTCGCCACGAGGGCGGAGGTGATGATGGATCCGACGGAGGTGAGGAAGATCGCGAGGACGGAGATGATGGCAAGTCCGCCGAGGGTCTCCCGGTCGGAGAGGGTGCGGCCGAAGAGGATGAGGGGCGCGTCGGCTGGGCGAAAGAGGTAGAGGAGGCACCAGGCGGCGAGGAGGGCGGCGACGAGGAGGAGGGAGAAGGGGTTGGTGACGAGGGAGACGGCGAGGAAGGCTACGGCGACGGCGGCGTAGTTGATACGGAAGTAGGCCAGGTTCTTGCGGAGGCGGGAGGCGGAGTCGGAGAGGGAGTCCGGACGGGAGAAGGCGGAGCGGTCGGCGAGCTCCGACCAGGGGCGGAGATCGGCGAGGGAGCGACGGGCGGAATCGGAGAGGTGGGAGATGTAGAGGCGGAAGGAGTCGGGGGAGGGGGCGGAGGCGGCGGAGAAAGGGGGATTGGAGACGGGGAGGAGAGGCGGGGAGGCAGCGGAGGGCATCATCGGAGGGATGAGGAAGAAGGATGGGAATTTAAATTGAAGCGTTCGATCGTTGCTGTGGGAGTTGGGGAGGGATTTATTTCACCGTGCTCTATTTATATTTGATGCGTTTTGGATTTCTTCGGCACAAAGCAAAACGGAAGGCAGAGAGAAAGAGGCAGGATTTGCCACGCACATACCGAGCACGCGTAGTTTCTTCTGTGAAAGCTTCAAAGTTAGCCTTCGTTTCAATTTGACTTTTATAGGATTAATGGAAGTCTGTCAAATCAATTGTCAAACTTCAAAAAAAATAAAAATCCCTGAATATATCTGTTTCTTCTGCTCCTCCGGTTGTGTTGTGAAAAATTTTATCCTAAACTATAAGATCTAGAAAACCCTCTGCAGGGCTCCTTTGGAATCAGTCCAAATTTTGCCCATGCAATAGATGGTTACAAGTCTTTGCTCATAAGAGCAATAAATAAAAGTGATCAGATTAAGACACGTTGCAAAGTCAATGGGCAAAAACGGGATTTACTTACTACCATAAATTTTTCAATATCAGGAATTTGAAATCAAGGGGCCACAGATGTTATGGACATTTTAGCAAGTAAAACAGAGAATGGACATAATGAAGGAGTAGCTCATGTTCTGCCAAGGGGAAATTACACAGTAGCGTTGAAAGTTCAACAGTAACATTAAGTTTCATTTCCGTAATTGATTATATTTTCAGGCCCGACAAATGATCTATCAATTTGTTCATACATCAACCAACGAACTCCACACAGTTATTCAGATGGATTGTTAACTTCTTCAGCACTAGAAAGTAGAACCATTCCACCCAAAATCTGAGCCCTGCATATGTGAAGAAACTAACAGTCAGCGCATCAGACCGAATGAGCACAACTTCAGCGCGGTCGTAAATGATAGATAAGGCTGTGCATACAAAATCACAGTAAGGATTTTGAAAACTACGAAGACACCAAGATTTGGACTACAGAACAATAAATAGTTATTTACATGTCTATTGCTGATGCAAAGCATGCAAACACTGAGCATGTTCTTGTGCTTGGTTGGCCTAACAAACAGGAAAATTGCAATGAGAAGAAAACAAAGACTGATGACCCATATAACGCACTAAAGAAGCAACAGAGGCTTGCCTTTGAGTCATAAAACTTCAGAAAGAAGCGTGACTTTGGAATGGATAACTTGTTCTCTAAAATAGTAGCAATTCCAGCACTTAATTTCTTGTTCACATCAGAGTTCAGTCCTCCAACGGAAACTAATTCACCATAAGCGGCAGGCTGCTCGGTCCCACCAAACGAAATAGGTATCGATCCCTTGAGAACGACCATCACATACTGTAAACAAAATAAAGCGAATGATAAAGCATATGGTAAATTAGTACACACGGGATGGATAGCCAAACATAACAATGGGATACAGATCATGCAAGAAAACAAACATAAAAGCTAATAAAAGAAGGCATGTTCTGAATGAACTAAAAGTGTGATGATGAAAGGAAGCCATGTCAGATCATACATTTCTTTTTCATTTATTGGTCATTTCCAATAAAATGATACAAGCGAATGATGAACGTCAGGATGATTTAATATCTATTTTTATAATAAAAGACCATCAATCCAGTGGAAGTACCAAAACCACTGGAATTGCTAGATTATGCTAATTGCCACACAACTTAATGACATTATAAGTACCAAAACGACATAAGTGTTCAAACACTTACGGGAAATAACATTAGATCGCCAGCATAATATGGAAATTGGTTCACACGGACACCCATGGTCAAACACCCTCTCTTTCTAACCAGATCTATCAAAAAGTACCTACATTTCTTATCTAAGACTCTAAACTTAAGGGCAATCAATGTGGACTAAAGAAATTACTTATTATGTAATATAGTTTTCATATGATTTAGCAGTTCTGTCAACTAACAAGGTTCCCATGCTTCTGTTCTTAAAAATAGACCTTATGCTACTATTTCTTCCATAAGTACTCGTCACTAAAATATGAATACACTGATTTTATCTTCACAAAATGCACAGTTGCTGAGTCATGAAGATTAATCATAAAAATAACAGTTAAATATACAAGTACCTTAGGCCAAGAATTAAGTTCCTAACTAAACTTCTGAAGCTAAGCAAAATAAAGGAGAAGAAATGATATGTCGTAGAAGAGATCCAATCAAAGGAGTTGGGAACTCGGACAAAAATTCCACCAACTTAAAAAACAGTGAAATGTGCAAGATGTCACGTAAACAAATGAAAAAGGGCTTTCACTGATGTAGGAATCTTGCCATATTTGGATTCGAATCAAGTAAATAGTGATGTAGGGGATGAGGTGGTTCTATTATCTGTCATTCGGCTTGCTTCACTGTAACTATACTCCCAACAGTCGTTCAAATTCTTATTTATACATGAATCTTAACCCTCCAATAAATGCTGGAGATTTTTTAGTACTGTATTTTCTTGAAATAACAATAGGTTAGGAAGGGCAGGGAAAAGACAATAGAGTATACTACGAGTATGACCAAAAATAAGGTTCCTAGCAAAAAACATCCTTATAATCCCCGGCCAAATCAAAATATTGCTATTGGTAGTGAAATGAGCCAAACAATATTTGCATGATCGCGGAAACATAGGAAAAGAATAAAAAAATCACTGACACTCGATCTAATAAAAAACAGGAAAAGGGTCTTCTTTTTTCCTGATAAAGACCATTTCATTAGAACAGTATAAAATACTAGAAACAGATAGTTCATGATTGGAAAGCGAAAACAGAACAATACGAGGCAATCTAAAGAAATCGAGGGAAGCAAACAATAATCGAAACACAGAGAAGGGGAGGCGATAACGAACGGCTTCGGGCTTGCCAATGATGCTAGCGACGGTCTTGGTGGCCTCGGAGAGGACGGCGGAGGTGTCGATACTCTCCAGACTCACATTCGCAGAGATGTTGAGGCACGGCATCTTTTTCCGCTTCTCTTCTCGCCCCACGGAGACGACCTCCTCCTCCGCCCCTTCACTTCCAAAAACCCTCGCGAGATTTTGGATTAGGCCGGCGTCAAGGTCAAGCCGAATGCTGGGTAATAAAGAGACGGATAATTGCTTCGAGATTTGTGCAAATCGATCAATTTGTCCCCTTTTTTTTAATAAGCATTTTTTTTGTTATGAATCCAATTGTCACTATTTATTTTTATTCCCTTCCACATTAATTTATAGAATTTTTTCATTTCTAACCTTTTAAAGTAATTATTTACTTTCTATTCAAATATATGGATATATTATTCAAAACAGATGTCCTTTTTTAATATTAAAAAATGAAACAAAGTTAAAAAAATTCTATGTAAAACAAAACTAAAATTAAACTATCCATCAAAATAAAAAATATTATGCATCAAAATAGAATAATTTTACTTGTTTGCTATGTATGCTTTAAAAAATCATACATAAGACATATATACTCAGTTGATTAGAATTATTAAATTTGAAAGAAGATTTATTTTAACAAACACTCTAAATCTTTTTTTTTTAAATTTGCGTCCTTATAATTGGTGCTATTAAAGTCAAACTTTATATATCTATTTAAAAATATTTTTATATATTTTTAAAACTTAATTTTTTAAATAAAGTTATATAGTGGTAAAATAATATAAATTGAAATTGTCATCAAATTAAAATTCTTACTTAGATGTAATTGGACTAAAATATATTTTAATATTATCAAATTAAAAATTATAAAAATATTACTAATAGTGAGAGATTAATGCAGTTTTATTATGATAGAAAATTATGCTACTGAGTCAACCGTAACTCATGGATTAAATTATACTAAACTTATAATTTTAAAAAGAACAAAAATTCAATTACTGTGGAAGAATAAAAAGAACAAATAGAAAAATAAAAATAAAACAAATCAGGATGGAGTTCTTTTAAACTCCCCGTAATATTCCTGCGTACGTTATGTCCCAAGCCCCGTACCCGGCTGAACAATCCCCACTCACTTTCTTTACTCGGCAAAGAAAGCCTCCTCGTGATTCGCAAAGATCGTCGATTCCCCATGGGACCAGCGTTACATTCTCCAATCACGAGGGCAGTATATTTTAAAGGAGTCGCGTCCCGTTTCCATTTGTCTGCTTCTTTTTTTTTTGCCTTTAGAATTCTCCACATGACTGTTTCTACTCTGGACCCCCATATCCTAATTAATATCTGTTTAGCCCTCTGCTAATGTGGCATATTAATTATTGAAAGATATCTAAATACGGTGCCATCCTCAACTATTAACTAATTATATTCACAATCTTCCTAAAATTTATCATAATAGAATTCTCTCTCTTAATTTTTATCTTACACTTGTACTCTTATACTATTCATCTACTAAGTTTTTACTACTTTAATAAAATATTATTATTATATACGATGCTTATCATTACTAAAAAATACAACTTTTACTATTTGTCTTAATTTTAAAATTTATATATTTATTATAATAATATGAAATTAATGTGGTCTACATACTAAATCTTAATATATTCCTTATTTTTTGTGACTTATAATATATAATACCGTAGTAATTTTAAATACTCTTTTAGTTTAGGATTATTTTTTATTAAGAAATTTAAATTATTAAAATTAAATATAATTTTCTAAAAAAGTTAATTTTAGATAATTTTATAATAAGTTAAACATATTTTTAAAAAAACTTATACGGGTAATTTGTATAAAATGTAATTACTGTTCAAATAAATTAGAGGAAACAAAATTATATGGCGGGCGAAATCAGAGAGTTTAATAGTTTTTATTTTTGAACGAAAAATTGGTGGTTGTACGTGCGTGCTTTAATCGACCGATCGCGCGAAGCAGCGGCCCGCTTTCCCATCTCCCGAGCACGTCACCTCATCAAGTTTTCACAGAAATGCCATCCCCTCCCTCCCCCCCCCCCCCCTATTTCTCTCTCCCTCTTTCCGCGTTATTTTTTTCCCTTCCTCTCCGTTCCCCCCCTTTCCCTTCAACCACGCCGCTCTCCTTCTTTCTGAATCCGCGTTGAATTAAAAATCTGTTCCTCGCCTGCTTCCTTCCACCAAACCCTAATCCCCTTCTCGTCTCCTCCCCCTTCCACTTGGACTCGGTCTCCCCCTGCACAAATCCCATGTCCTTCTCTCATCACTACTGAGAAGGAGAAGTAGTAGTAGAAGAAGAAGAGATGGAGGAGAATGGCGAGGAGAAGCTGATCGCCGCCGTCCGACACATCGCCAAGACGCTGGGCCGGACCGAGACCATGGCCGACGACATCCTTCAGGTCTTCTCAGCCTTCGACGGCCGCTTCTCCCTCGACAAGCTCTCCTCCGACCAGCCCCTCCCCCGCCCACGCCGCCCTCTCGCGTCCGACTCCCCTCCTGCTCCTGCCGCGGCTCCTCCTCCTCCTCCTGCCGCGGCCCCTGCAGGCCGTGATGCCGACGACCCCCGACCTCCCCTCGAGCGGACCATCCGCACCCTCGACCGCCAGATCTCCCGCTTCGTCGCCTCCGACCGCCTCATTTGGTCCGACGCGGCGGACGCTGCTGCGTTCCTCGAGGCTGTAGATGACCTCCTCGCCACCATCCATGACCTCGATTCCCCCGCCGCGCCCTCCGACAAGCCCCTCCTTGATCGCGCCGATGATCTGCTCCAGCGGTGCATGCTCCGTCTCGAGGAGGAGTTCCGCGCTATCCTTGACCGCCCTGATGGCGCCGCGGCTCCTCCTGCTGCTGCTGGCATCTCCACACCGCCGTCTGAAGACTCTGACTCCGACGGCGGCGATGAGGACGACGACCGCATCCCGGTCGCTGCCCCTGTTGATGACTACAATCTCGTCATCGACGCCCTGCCCCCGGGATCTGTTGCCGACCTTCACGCCATCTCCCGCCGCATGGTCGCCGCCGGTTTCGGCCGTGAGTGCGCCGAAGCGTACGGCGTCTCTCGCCGTGGGTTCGTCGATGAGTCCGTCGCCCGGCTGGGTCTCCGCCCCCGATCCGTCGACGAGGTCCAGGCTACCATTTGGGCCGACCTCGATGACGAGATCGCTCGCTGGGTCAAGGCTGCTAAGATGACCTTCCTCATCCTCGTTCCCAGCGAGCGCCGCCTCTGCGATCGCGTCTTCGCCTCCCTTCCTCCTTTCGCAGATCTCGCATTCGCCGCCGCCTGCCGCCCCGCTGCAGCCAACCTCCTCTCCTTCGCTGACGCCATCGCAGCTGGCCCACGGGAGCCCGAGCGCATCTTCCGCCTCGTCGACATGTACGAGGCCCTCCGCGATCTCCTCCCCGAGCTCGACCATCTCCTCTCTGAGCAGTACTCTGCCGCCCTCCGCGCCGAAGTCGCCGCCGCGCACAGGGCCCTGGGAGCTGCGATCCGAGGAATATTCGTAGAGCTCGAGAACTTGATCCGTCGTGATCCAGCCAAGGCTGCGGTTCCCGGCGGCGGCCTCCACCCAATTACCCGCTACGTGATGAACTATCTTCGAGCGGTGTGCACCTCCCGGCGGACCCTGGAAGAAGTCATGGACGAGGACGCCGCCGGTGCCGCCATTCCGCCGGACCCCCACCACCCGCCGTCGTCATCTTCCTTGTCGCTCCAAGTAGCGTGGATCATGGACGTGCTCCACTCCAATCTCGAGGCCAAATCGAAGATCTACCAGGAGACGCCGCTAAGCTTCATCTTCCTGATGAACAACGGACGGTACATGACACAGAAAGCCAAGGACAGTGAACTGGGGGCGCTGCTGGGTGAGGACTGGATCAGGCGGCAGATAACGATGGTGCGGCGGTGGGGCAACGACTACCAGCGGGCATCCTGGACCAAGGTGGTGGCGGTGCTGCGAATGGACGGCATCGGCGGGGCAGCTGCGTCGTCCTCGGTCGCCGCCGGGAAGGCGATGCGGGAGCGCCTCCGAATGTTCAACACCTACGTGGATGACATATGGAGGGTGCAGGCCGGATGGGTGGTGGCGGACGACCAGCTGCGGTCGGAGCTACGGCATGCGGTGGCATCGCTGGTGCTACCGGCCTACCGCAACTTCGTTGGGCGTCTGCGCGTTACTGGGGAGGCCGGAAAGCAAGCGGAACGCTACTTGAAGTACAGTGTTGAGGACGTCGAGGCCAGAATCAATGAGCTGTTCGATGGGGGGCGCAGGAGGTGTTAGCAGCAGCTGCTGGCTCAAACTTGCTCTTTTGTGATGGAAACTACATTATTACTTGGTGTTTGCTTGTACGGTGGAATTTGTAATCACTTGGGAGTTAGTTCATCGATCGAGGCTTCTTAGCCCTTGTATGTATGTAGAGGGTTTGATTCCTCAAAAGAATACAATGAGTTCATCTCTTACAAAAATGATTTGGTTGTTTGTCTGAAATTGTTGCTCATGGAGTTCTGCAGCCAGCCATTCCTGAAGCTTGAAAGGTGATGCTGTTCTCCCTTTTTCTGTTTCCTTCCCCTCTTCTGTTAAATGAATTTGTTGCAGATCCTTTTAAAACAATCTTGCAGCGGTATGTGCATTCTTGTGATTCTTTATATTAAGCTCATCTTCCAGCTCTGAAATTTACAGAGATGTCTTTAGAACTCACAGTGGCTTTAGTCAGGTAAATCTCAAAGTTTTGAGCTGCTGCAATGAAGCTACACAACCACATGGTAAGTAGCTCTCAGTTCCACAGTAGTCTGATAGAGCATTGAGGAATACTGACAGTCCGATCTGATCGTATAATTTTATTACTGTAGTCGACAAAAGTGCTTCCATTGCCAGTCCAGATTGTCTGGCTCAGTTGGTTAATTCAATTTCGAATTCAATCTGAACATTGCAGCAGGTTAAGGTTTTGTCTGGTATTCTCTCTTTTCATAATGCTCAGATCGGTTGAGTTGATAGAACTATATGGATTGGTCCCATTAATTTAGATCAAAGATATTGGACCAAGTAGATTAGGCTATTGGGATTAAGTTGCTGGATACTTCTACCGATTTCACAATGGTGAAACGATGCAGTTGTGTTTGGACGAACAATAAAAAGTCAATGAAGACCAGCAAAGACATGGTGATAAAATAATTAAACTTGGCGTATGACTGACAAAATAAAGCCAAAATGGAAGTCAACTCTCATGACTTTTCCTTTCTGTTTAGCGACTGAATGCTTCAGTAATCAATTCTGCTACTGTCAGAAATTTTATCAAGTTTATTTTTCAGGTTGGGAGCAGACTGCAGCAGATATCTGCTGCCAACATCAGCTACCGGTCGGGTCCCTAAACAATGAAAAAGACTATGGGCTGAATGACTGGTCCATTACCTTTGAGCCCATCTTTGAAAATACTAAGCTGTTCGTAGCCCCCCATGCATAATATATTATGAAAGGAAACTAACTGGTATATAAATACAATTAAAATGGCTACAAATCTATTTATAATAAATAGATACCTGCCAATATTTGACTATCCGTAAATAATTGTAGTGCTATGTCCAGTTTTTACATTTATACGCAAATCATATTCCTGAGACAGCTCCTAAGTAAATAAGTAATCTTCTTTTGTGTGAATGCTCTCGTGTGCGTTTAAAACCATAGCTCGGTTTATATTCAATTACTGCACGGAATGCTTTTCTCATGTTTGTCTGAAGCCAACCTACTTATAGTATAGGAAGTACAATGTAAAGAGCCAGTGTCTTTCTGGAATTGTATGCATTGTACTTACCTCATGGGCGTCAGCCAATAAATATCATTCGTTGTGTTTCTAGATATATCATTTTTCTCTACTAGATGCCAAATTTAGTGTTTAATTTGTTTGCGACTTCTTAGCAGGGAATCAAACCATATGCATCTCCTGCACGGAGCTTGTCAGCGTTGGGATCACTCATGTTCTGGTAATGAATTAATTAAAGCTGTTTCTTAGTATGAATAGTTAAATTCCTGGAATATAATTTCACTTTGTTCCTACGGTTTCTAAGTTCATCAATTTAGTCTTCTATTTTTTTCAAATTCATGCCGTCGTATTACTATTTTAAGTGACGAGCAATTATCTATTTACTTATCTTCTTGTTTATTTTGAAATGAACCGAATATTTATTTTAATGTAGAGTCCTTTTTTTTCCTCTTTTGGGAAATAGTCCAGATTTTTAAGTTAGATTAAATTATTAATTTAGGACCTCATTAATTAGTGTGGAAGGATAAATTTTTACTAATTTATGCCAGATGTCAGAGTATTCACAATTGCTATACAAACAACACAAATTAGCCTAGTTCCTTCTATATTATAAATTGTTGCTAATTAATTAGTGATAAACCAGAGGTCAAACGAGAACTGTCACAAGAGGATCTCATGTGTGTTGATGAGTTAATTAAGTACAGAATATATAATCGCTAGGAGACTGAAACAATTATAGATAGGATCATATTGATAGTTATTCTAATTATATATAGAATGCTTGGTATGAATTAATTTTAAAAATTTTAACATAATAAATTTTAGTTAGGACCATATTTCAACTAAATATTATTATCTGGTACGTGCATTAAAAAAAACAATAGCCTCAGATGGACATGGTTTCTTGTCAATATGGACGTATTTAGATCGAGAGAAACATAAAGGGAGCAACTGAAAAAAAAAAGGGAAAAAAATTTAAAAGTATTGTTTAAGAGAACAGCACATTATGACATTAAAATGGAAACTAATTAATAGTAAAAAAGGAGTTAGCAGATTAAGAGTAGATAGAGAGAGCATGGCAAGAGTATACGGTAATAGTAGGGAGGAGCCATGAAGCTCAGGATGGATAGCGCCTTGAGTAATTAGATGAGAACTCAAACAAGTTCGACTAATATATGGCACTATCCCTCCTGAGCTTCACAGATCCTTCATACTTTCTTTTCTTCATCTTATGCAGATCTCTCTCTATCCCTCTCACTACCAAGTGTTAAAGAGAGGCAGAAGAATTTAGTAGAATGAGGGGGTTGGCTTGTTGATCTAAGATTGTGAGCAGATGGGTGTATTTATAGTCGAATTCCAACAAAAGTAGATAGACCTCCTGATGACCTGGTACATTATCTATACAATTAATTATACGCATATTTCCACATACAGAAATAGGTGCTGCCTACATACATAGGAGGATTACAGGCAGTCCTTCAATTGTCTCCTCCTTCCTTTTTCAACCTGGAGAAACCTATACTTCACTCTCACACAGGACAACTACCTACGTACATACACTTTAGCAGTAGGAATTGGAAAGATGTTCAGCTTTTTTCTACTATGCAAGGATGACCTGCTGGTGCCTCTCATGGATCCTTTTGCTTTTCTGATAGAATATTTACAGATAGGTGCAAGGCAAATAATCGAAAATTCTGTGTTCCCTGGAGGGACTGCAGAGGCTTCAATTCCCCCAATTCCAATCTGATACTTGGAACTTGAGCTGAGTACCCTTTCTCCTCCGTCTTGTGGCTCCTCCTTATCCCCTTCCTTTATTCGTACCTTATAATTAATTTAAAAACCTCACATCACATAAAAATTAAAAATCCATCAGCAATAGCTTCACAGGCCACCATCAAGTACCGAGGGCCGTCTCAGCCTCACTGCAATGCAGGTGCCCCTCTAACCCTCTCATCTACTTTTGTAAGTTTTTCTTTATAGCTTAGTCCAATTCATGAAAAGTTCGACCTATCAGATATTAAAATATCGAGGACACCCACATGCAGAGCTAAAATTAGTGTGTGTTTTTATATATCCATTGTTCCCATCCTGATAAGCGAGCAGTAAAATTATTGAAGAGTTCCGATGCTTCTGCTTGCTTTTGGTTTCTGCAAGCGGTCGTCTTATTGCTCCGTCAAATGCATATCAACTATCAACACATTATATTATATCATGTCCATTCAGTTCAAGAGTTCCAATGCACATCATATTACCACCTACCTACCTGCCTCATTCCAATTTATTCCTAATATTTCAACTCTTTAATTTCCACTGAAGCTTGACATCAATATCGCACAGTAAGTTCTACGTAAATGCATGGAATGATGCATGTATGTTTGTAGATTATCCATTTTTGTTGATCTATGTTTCCCTATTTCTACTGAAGTTGGATACATCATTGTCTTCTTTAATATGTTTCTGTTTACTACAATATTTAACTGTAATTTAAATGTCGTATAGTTATTTTCTTGGGGAGCATATTATTGCATATGTAAAATTAGATTATTAAGAAACAGACGAACTTTAGCGAGCGAATCTAATTGCCATCAAGTTGCTTTAAGATTCGCTCACTATCATGCTTTGGCTAGAGGCACCGGAGGCACCCGCTCCGGCCGGAAAACGGACCGTCGGAGGAGAAGCGACGGAATGTTGAGGATCTCAGCTTGCAGTCAAACGGTGAGTAAATTTTTTTCCTTATTTTTTCCAATCTGGTTCTTACTTTGTCGGGTAGCTCAAGCAAAGCCACCGCTTTTGTCGTCTGCATGATACTTTGTTGTGATGCTGGACGCTCGATGATTAATCCGAGCAATTTGGGATATTTCTTCATTCCGATGGTTACCTCTATTGGTACATCCAATTTGCCCAGCGACGGACAGGGCTTGCTCTGCCGCTCCGGTTCAAGTGGATTTTTGGCTCGAGGAAGTCTCGTCTAGGTTTAGTAGTCAAAAGGCCTTGGTGGTAAGCATACGGTTCGGTGATGGGACCTCGACTCATCTCTAACTCTTGGTCGAAATCTCTTCTCCGTATCCTTCTGCACTGTGTCCGTGCAAAATCCAACGGACGCTAGATTTATATGCTCGAACTGAACCAGAGTGCCGGACTGGAGAAAAAGGAAGAAAATGGCAGCTTTTTATCTGAGTTCCTCCTTATCTCTTCTACCTCTCAAGTGCAGGAAGTATGCAGTGTGTTGTTCCTACGTTAATGGCAACCGCGGGCCAATCACCGTGAGAGGAAATCCTCCGACGTTCGTCTCTGCTTCGGGTCGCCGGATTGTTGCTGGTAATTCTCCAGAGTTCACTTGTTCTTTTTGCAGCTTGCGTCACTCTTGTTGGTCATCTAGGACCTCATTTCTAGCTCAACTGCTGAAATTGAGGATACAGTTCCTGTGCTGATAAAGTAGTAGTTCGTTTCCAAATACTTATATATCGTTATACTTCTTCGTTTCCTTTTCTAGTCGCACTTTCTGCCTCATTCAAACTTCATATTAGGTTTAGGCTCATTTGGAGGGTTTTCTTTCTTAAACTTACATTTTACATTTTTTACCTTAACTGTATCCTCTTGATCATGTGCTGGGCATGATTTATATTTGGATAGTGTTAAGTTCTTGGAATGAGTTATTTTAGGTATTTCTGGTTACCTCAATTGCTGTTATATGCGTTCCAGTTGGTGATTTGCATGGGGATATTTCAAAAACAAGGCATGCTCTAGAAATAGCTGGAGTTTTGAGCTTAGACAGCCAAGATTTGTGGATAGGAGGAGACACGGTATGCCACCTATCTTCTCATGCAGCAGAGTTTGCAAATTAAGCAGGTGCTCATGGGTTCAAGACGATGGTCAATCTCCAAAAGAAAAAAAGAAAGTTGAATGCCAAACTTGTCTTTTTAATTTTAATAAAGTCTCAAGATAGGATAAATTGATTTTTAAAAATAATTGATATGATGGATTAATTTATTTCCGGTATGTACCAAATATACTACAAATCGAGGATTTACTTCTCTGCCCCTATTCCTACTTATTTTGCTGATCCTCAGTAACTTCATGCCCTGAATTTTTTCCCATTCAGATCAACTTCCGGCACTCTGCACACTGATACCTACAAACATCATAATACACTGCTAGCAAAATTTCCTCTTAAGACTTTATTCTTTATACTAAAGTTTGAAATGTAAACCACGTCTGATATACGTAGTTCATGATAAGTTATTGAAGTCACCTGATTGTCAAGACGAGATTGCTATATGCAGGTACTAGTTCAACTTGGAGACGTCCTTGACCGAGGTGAAGACGAGATTGCTATCTTGTCATTATTGAAGTCACTTGATAATCAAGCAAGGTCAAATGGCGGTGCTGTATTTCAGGTCTTGACAATCATGTCCTATAAGCATATTCATTTTATCTTACTGTTTAGACCTGTAAGCTTGGAGCAACAAAAAGTTCCACATCTTTCTCATATGATATCCTCTTCCTATTTAAACCTTCTCTCATCTACTTTAAGAATGTCCATTAGCCAGGCTTCTTAAATATGTATTTTCTAGTCTGACAGGCCAAAGGATTTGACTTAGAAATTCTTTTTCAAGCTACTCATGTAATACAACCCCAAATTGACATTCCGACCGATTCGTGATAAATGAGATAGCATATGGTCTGTGTGGTCCTATGGCAGCCGCATATGCATATGAAATCATATAACTTTCTCTAAAAAGGCTCTACAGCCTTGAGATACAAAATTGTGTTCTCACATGTGTTTTTATTTCCCATGATTGGGTTTGAATTTTTACTCGTATCCAGTGGTTTTATAACGGCTGGTCTATGAAAATGTGTACTATTTAGGTATTTTTAACCTTTTCTTGATTAAGTATATTCATAAATGATGAGCACCATCCCAGGAAATTTTTATGACCTTATCATCTGTTTACACAGTAATAATGTAGACTTGATTGTATATTTTTTTATTATAACTGGAGTGCATATGCATCACAATTGCAATATTCAATTATTTGAAATTTGATATACTGGGCCTGCATTTCCTGAAATTTGCCGTGGGTATCTCATTGCTTCGGTTCAGAACACAGTATAATGTTTAACGTCTTCTATTCATCCATTTTCTTTTCTGCAACTAAATTGTATTAATCTGATGCTCCAAGTGCTCGGGAAAATTACAGATTCTTTTTCAAGATAATATCTAGCGGTTTTTGAGATGTATAAGTTTGTTTGCAAACTAGGTAAACGGAAATCACGAAACCATGAATGTAGAAGGTGATTTCAGATATGTTGATCCAGGAGGATTTGACGAGAGCATAGACTTTGTGGAGTACTTGGATGAATATGTAGGTGACTGGGAGGATGCTATTATTGGCTGGAATACAGCTACTAAATTATGGAAAGAAAAAAGGAAGACACCTGATAGTCTTTGGACGCCTTGGAATTTTCTAAAGGTTTATGCACTGCACTCCTGCAGATAATTCTTTTTTTGGGAAAAATTTGCACTGATGTTTTACTTTATTGTGGTGTAAATAGTTCGCCTGGATTGACATTGTTAGTTGAATACAGATTTTCTTGATGTGCTAAACATTTTAACCAACTTTCATCAAAAAAGAAACATATTAACCAGCTTCTTTGGTATTTATATTGTTATCTAAAGAATATGTAGATTATGTATTCAAGTATAATGAGCATGCACACGCATGTGTATACATATGATTAACGCTTTTCATGCATATGTTTCATCAGGTAACATTTGTACCTCCGTTGCAAAGATGAAGTTGTATTAACATTACCGGGATTCTGTCAAGAAGTTTATTTAACTTGTATAATTGCACTAGATCTAATTTTTGGTCCTGTATGTCTTGATAGTGAGACCTTCCTCAAATGATAGCACCTAAATCTTTGTGATAATAGATTAGACGTGCAGCATATTCAGGTAGTTAAGTATTCCGCACGTAGATTGTCTCTGCCTCAGTAAATATTTCAGCGCACACTGAAACCTTTTTTTTTTTGTATCTAAATTTTCTTCATTATGCTGACAGATTTCTAAAAATATTAGGACAGAGACAGCAGGGCGTTATTGCTAGATCTTCACTTTTTAGGCCAGGTGGCCCATTGGCTTGCGAACTGGCACGCCATGCCGTGGTTCTTAAGGTTGATGATTGGATCTTCTGTCATGGCGGCCTTCTTCCTCATCATGGTAGGTCTAAATTCTACTAGTGACTCTAAAATCATGGTCATTTGTAGGGTAAGCATTTTCAGCACTCACCGGTTCACTTGTTGACTATTTATTCCATATGCATGCATGTTCCCGTCATGAGATAGTGTGTATGTTTTGTTTACTCGACTAACTTGTGGGTGAAACTGTCTTTTGTGAATCGATCAAAGGGATGGAAAGGAACCATTCAACTGGTTTTCTTGGCATCTGTTTTCAGGGGTAGTTTGGAGGCTGCAGATGACTTTGATCCTGAACTTTCTAATCGTGTTCTTAGTTTACTTAAAACTGACTCAGTTTAATATTGCTCGATATGGTTACTTCTCATGCATTATTGGTGGTGCAACATTTAATTGCATGCATTTCTAAAAATCTACAAGAATGTTATGGTCCTGACCATCATTCTCATCCCCTGTGGCAACGTGCTGATGTTTCTGCAGTTTCATATGGTATTGAGAAAATGAATGAAGAAGTGTCATTTTGGATGAGAGACTTCAGTGAAAGTGGCGATGATCCTGCGGTTCCTTTCGTAGCAACCAGAGGTTACGATAGTGTTGTTTGGAGTCGCCTATATTCGAGAGATTCAGCTGATGCAAAGTACCACAGTTTGCAGGTAAGCAGAATCTCATAACAAACAATAACACTGTTATGAAATTTGTACATTCTTTAACATGTTGATGCCCTCATACGCTCTTCTGTCTTCTTAGATATCTTCTATACTGGAAGACACGCTGCAAGCTTTAGGAGCAAAGGGAATGGTGGTTGGGCATACTCCACAGTTTGATGGTGTAAATAGGTATCTTTTAAGGAGCTCTTTTATATATCGAGTCTATTAATGTACGGTGAAAGTGAATCCACGTTCTTTTCTTTATTTCCAGCAAATATAATGAAAGAATATGGTGCATCGATGTGGGCATGTCAAGTGGAGTCCTTGATTCGAGACCAGAGGTAATTATGATTGGAGACCATCTGATGTTCTTCCATGCCTTGTCATGTCCATCATAATTAATAAGCACTATCCAAATTTCACATTCTTGAGCGAACAAGGGGCCCTTGGGCCTTTAATGTCTCCGTGCACTTTTTTTTTTTTGGATATGAAATGCAAACCATTTGTCTTTTGTTTTGACCATTTTATCCTTGTAGTTGTAGAAAACTAGTGGGATTCTGTCCCAAATTGTTGATGGGCATCACAGGACTTTTGTTTCCTGCTCAAAAGCTTCAATTTTCCAAATTCTTAGCATAATGAATTAGCACGGACTTTTGACCCTCCTATATTTGTCAATGTCAAGCAGGTTCTAGAAATAGTGGACAACAAAGCAAGGGTCATTAGGAAGCAGAGGGACTTGTTTGATGAACTCAGAGTGATGAACTATCTTTGAGACAATTCTTGCTTTTTTCTACCCTCCAAAGGTCTGATTCTTGACTCACTTTCTGCTTGCTCGATCATTTCCGTGCTTTGGTATAAGAATATATTTGGGATAAGGTAATCTTGTATTTTGAAATATAATTTTAACTAAAATTGAATCATAATTACGACTTCATAGAAACTTATGTAGCATGCATGCTCTGAGTGCACACTCCGTTCTAATTTTCCCCTCTTCGCTTTAAAACTTAAACTGATCTGAAAGCTGAAAACGATCAAGCTCAAGACTTTATTACCGTGCGGTATGTACTTGCGCTTGTCACCGTGCCTCCTGGTTCAAGAGCTCAAATAGCATAACGTTGCTGTCGACGATAGGATCCGTGCTGAGTACCTTAATTCATATGATTCTATTGGACCTGCCACTGCTGTATCACGAAGAGTTGCTGTCGGAAACAGGACATGCTGGATACCCTAAAAATTTGTCTGGGCATATCTGAGCTTTTAATACTTGCATGTTTGTTGACAGGGGCATCCAAAACGCAGGATCAAACAGTACGATGGCCCTGATAAATACATACGTCCTGAGCAGAAGCAGACACTTCAAATTCAAATCTCCAGTACTGTTGGAAGTGGTTCGGGCAGACCTTAGTGTATTGTTGTAAAAATATGCGATACCACTGCAGGAGCTCGCTGTATACGGACACAGTTACACGAATATTTCATACTCCTCACTCAAAAAGTCTACAAAACTGCTGCTGCTGCTTCTTTTTTGCTATCAATTGCATGATCCATCCGCTGTTTATCTGTGAATTAATCTTAGGTGGAAGTTTTTTTTTTTTGTTTTTTTGGGGGGGTTTACTAATAAGAAGACGACATCAATTTTGCGGATGTAGATTTAGCAGACGGAGGAGAGTGATGGGAGGATACGGTAGATTTGAGTGTCGGTGGCGGAGCGGACACGGAGTCAAAGGAGGAGGGTGATGGGGGCCCAGCAGCGTGTGGCCTCTTCCCCCCCCCCCCCCCCCCTTCCCCGGAGTTCCCGCCCCGCCTTTCGTCCGCCGCTGGCCCCTCCTCCCATCCCCATCTCCGCCTCTGCCCTCCTCCTGCTCCGCTGCCGCCTGCCGCCGGTACCGACCCCCCACCTGTACCCTCTCTCTCTCTCTCTCTCTCGTTATATTAATGCAGTACGCCATCATCTTAAACCCCTAACCCTAACTAAATTATACACATCATTCCTGCCAGAACAAGAGGAGGAGGAGGTCGAATGAGAGACTCCTTCCTCCCCCTCTCCCCCTCACACACAAACAACACGCGCGCGCACGCACTCTTCTTTTTTTTCCCCCTCGCCCTTCCCCTTCAATCATATGCAATTAAGCTGCGACACCCCATGTTATTATGCATCGGCATACAGCCCTCCCTCCATTAGACTCGTGGCTCCGGGAGGCATCGCTGAGTCGAGTGAGCCGAAGGATTTGAATCAAATCTTTCACCAGCATATCGTCCGAAAAAACTGAACCTTGAGGATGAGCATGCACTTCTAGCTGCTTTTTTTCTTTTCCTGCTGCTTCTTTTCAACTAACTTTTAAATAATTAGATATATATATAGAGATCGATAATTAAATACAAATCGTAGAGTCCACCCTGTGTGTACGTTGAATATATATCAAATCGATCGGTGGATTTGACATGATTCCATCAACACCACGATCCAAGCAATCGGAAGCTGTAGGGAAAAAAATAAAGTTGCCTCCTGATGACGACCGATGATGATTGAAATAATTAAATTCCCTAACAGGACAAAACCTACTAATCACAGTTATTTATAGAGGAGGAATCAGAATGCTGCTGCTGCTGCACCTTGGATCATCTCCCTGCAACTAATTAATGCGTGCATCCATCACCATCTATCTATCACCAACACAATACATCCTCACATGCCTACTCAATGTATTAATTACGTTTTGCTAATATGATAAAATTAGGGTATAATTCGTCATCATTCCGATAACCTAATTTTTACGTGCATGATATAATATTTATTTAAACAGATCACGTGCATAGTAATTAATATATATATAATCTTCTCAGAAATGTCAAAGTGGGTGGGTAAATAAACAAATGAATTATTTGAGCTGAATGCTTAATGAATACATACAGCGCATGCCCCCACTCATATTAAATATGGTTGTAAAATATAAATATATACACCCTGACTGTCACCTCCATTACAGGAAAGCTGCGTTATCTTTACATTTATATATATATGTATATATATAGCAAGCTAGTGAACCCTAGAAGATTTGGAATGTTGATGTCTAAAACAACTTACAAATAAAAAAAGGGGAACAAATTAACGAAGCCAGTGACTAAAAAATAGATTAGTTTCTCTCTATGCATACGATGTACTCCAAGACTAGATTCTTCCTGATATTTTAACATGCATGCATACATATAGTATTTTTTATTGCATAGGAAGTGAACCCCATAAATTACTCTTCATAAAAGGGAATTCATCAGGAAGATTAACCTGTAATGAAAGCACAGCATGCAGGGAAAAAAGCCATTCTGCTTTCTTTTCCTTTACTGGAATAAAGAGGAAGCCGGTCAAACGCCTCCTCCTCCTGTATATTTTGGATTCTTGATTGGCTAATGGACTCTTCCTGATATATCAATTTGTATTATATACATGGAGTACGCAGACGCAGATGGGTCAGGAGCGCTACATATAATATATATATTCCTGTCGACTAAGTCTAAGCTTGGACAAGACTTGACGGGCATTGACGGATTGCTTCTCTCTGCACTCAAACATCATTCAAGAATAAGACCACAATATCTCTTCACGCTCCCCTCCCCACTCATGTCCCACATCCTCTCTCTCTCTCTCTCTTTCTCTGCATATATCATAATATATATAGCAGAGAGATAGAGGAGGAGGAGGAGAACAAAGTGAAAAAGACACAGCCGATCGATCTATCTTCCCGTTTAATCATTAATCACACTGTGTATATATAAGTACTGTTCTTAAAGCAGTTAGCTTTTACCACGGTCGATGTGTGGGTTGTGAGTGTATATATATCCAATGGAAAATAGAGGGCGAGAGAGAAGCAGCACACAGAATTCGTATATTATATATACAGGTATACTGCTGGTGATGGTTGCAGCAGCAGCAGTGGCAGGAGAACCGGGCACATTAAAACCAGCTCCGGAAAGCAAGTTTGCCAGGGTTGGGATTTGGACGATTCGAGGAAGAAGCATGCACGACCGAATGATCATTGATATTACCAAAAGAAGATATGTAGAGGGAGTTAACTTGCAGGCCTATCTTTCCCTCGAGAACTTTGCAAGTCCCATCTTACTGAAAACAGCACAGAAATTAAAAGACGCAGCAGCAGCTGCTGCAGCAGCACGGAAAGGAGAACCAGGAGGAGGAGGAGGAGGGGGAGGAGGAGAAGGAGGAGGGCTTCTTCTAAGGACTGCAGTGCAAGAGCTGCTGGGTTAAAGTAGATATCAGCGCTGCCAAAGACTGAGAGTGGGAAGAGAAAACTTGGGAGATAAGTGGGCGGGAGTCAGAATTGGAGGAGAACAAGGCGCGCGCACGTGTGGCGGGAGACCTGCGCTGCTGCCTTCAACCAGTAGGGGACCATCGATTTCTCTCGTGATCTATTTCCATTTCTATACACAACAACAAGATATATATATCATATAATATATGCATACAAATGTGCAGAACACAAGCAGCAGATCAGAAGAGGAAAGAAAGCACCAGCAGAATCAGTTAATTTTGATGCATCAAGAGCGAAGAAAACGAAGAAGATGATGAACAAATTAATCAATTAATTAATCATCACATTTGATTGAAAGAAGCTGGAGAAAGATCTCGATCTCTTAGCATCAGAGTTGAAAACGCTAGCTCTGTCATCATCTCATTAATTATCAAACACCAAGAAGAAGAAGAAGGAAGTGCGATCGATCAGGAGCCGCCGCCCCTCAGCTGAGCGCTACCGGCGGCACCGCTGGGGGCGGAGCCGGAGCTGCCGCCGCTGAGGGCGGCAGAAGAGGAAGACTGACCTCCCGAAGATGCGGCTGCGGCGGCGGCGGCGGAGGAGGAGGGGGGAACGCGCTTCCGCTTCTTCTTCTCGTAGGGGATGCCGCGGGCCTTGGCCTGGCTCTCGCGGACGTCGCGGAGGTAGATGCGGACGGCCCGGGCGGCGAAGGGGTTGGTCTCGGGGGTGCCGCCGGACTCCTCGTAGGCGGCACGGAGGCGGCCGATGAGGGCGTCGAGGGAGCCCCAGGCCTGGCGGAGCGGGCACGCGCAGGGCCCCGGCGGGCTCGGGTGGCCGTAGAAGGCGCACCCCGGGGCGTGCACCTTCGTCTTCCCGAACTGGTCGAGGTACCGCAGGAACTCGATCACGTGCGCTCCGCTGCACCGCGCCAGCGCCAGCGGCGGCTTGTGGTTCCGCAGGTACTGCAGGAACGTGTTCCAGTCCCGCCGCTTCTGCGACTCGTACCGGCTCGGCGCCGCAGCCGCCCCCCCAACGCGCCCTCCCCCTCCCACCCCCGCTGCCTCGCCGCCCCCCGTCGACGGCCCTTCCCCTGCGCCCACCGGGTCCATCCACCGCGTGACTTGCTCCGCCACTTCACTCTCTAGCTGAAACCCTAAAGAGAAGGTGTCAAAGAAGAAGAAGAAAGGGGTGGGTTGAAGAGGACATTAAACGGGGAGCGGATGAGTGAGAGAGATGGAGGATGGTGAGGAGGAATTCACATGGTGGCCCCGGGGATTGGAAGGTGACTTTTGGCAACAACGACTGCGCTTCTACTACTACTGCACGGGAATCGAATTGGAGGAGGAGGAGGAAGAAGGCAGGGATTGGAGTCAAGATCTTGACGGTTTGGTCAAAATAGGGTTAAAATAATTAAATTTTGCTGTGTCCAAATTATGGGTCAAAAATAAATAAATAAATTTATAATTATTATAAAAATAGACTTACTAAAAATAATAAATAATTTTATATGCACTCCCCTTATATAATTCTCTAATTAAACTTATAAATCTTTTTATATATTAAAATAATAGAAATTATTCTTTAAATTTTAAAATATATACTTACATCATTTATATTATATATATATATGTATATAATAATTATATAGTATCATGTGGTAGTGTTAAAAAATAATATTATACATTTTGATGGGAATCTAATTTCATTCCATCGCAGTGGATGTATTTTACAGTTTAGTTGAGCAGGAATATAATTATAATTATCATCTTAAAATTAAATAACATACGGTGGAATTCCATTGCAGACAAACGTGGGAATGTGCATAACATGCATTTGTTTCCCCCTTTTTTATAAAAAAAATCTTAAGGGGGTTTATCTTTTTTTTTTTCCCTAAGCGGCAAGCCTAAGAGTAGTAGTGTATTTATTTTCTAATACCAATTAATTAAGAACAATATATTCATGTTCAAAGTCAATCCAAAAGTTGAGCTAAACATGTTCTTTATTTATCATATCGGAAATTAGTCAACTACTTTAATTCACATACATTGTGCGCCTAAATAATAGATTTAAATGTGACTGTGAATCTAGACATAACTATTTTTAAAATAACAGGTAATTTTCACATCTCTATGCTGATTCCTTCCTCTCCCAATACTGATGCTGCTGGCAATTTTTGACGAATTGTTTGTTTATCTTCAAATGAATCTCCACCTGTAATTTTAAAGATTATGCTTCCTAAGATATCCAGTAATTGAATTTTTTTAATCCATCAGTACGAAGGGATTTATGTAGAACCTAATTCTTGTTGGTCGATAATGACATCCGGCATAATTAACAATCTAAAAATATTAATCATACAACAGCATGAATATTTTAGGGCATAGGATTTTAAAAAATTGAATGTTTGGAAATATCCTAGGTGGGTGCATAATTATTCACCCATAACTAGGCAATCAAATCAATCTATGCTGAACATGTTAAACCTACTATCTCATGACACTGATGGATTCGTTGAAACTTAGATGAACAATTGCTTGATTTGACAAGGTGATTACTTTTTAAAACTTAATAAGTTTTGAATTAAAAGACTATTTACACTTTGTATACAATTAGTCATCTCATACATATAGCTATAAATTAATTATTAAGACTCATCGATTATTTGGTATAAATACAAGCCAATAAAAATCTCTTCAACTCTTAGCCTAATAGATAAATTACATATGTTTCAAAAATAAATCGGGTAGAATGAATAAGATAATAACTAAACCAATATTACCAACATTCGTACTTATAAATAAAATAATTTATATTAGACTAGTTTTAATATCCTTACTTATAAAAAAGATAATTCATATTAAATAGGTACATAAAGTATACAATCATTTCATCTGATTGTACTCTGTAGGTGAAGGTGTTGGTTTAATACTCCCTGTTAGTTCATTCATTCTCCCTAAATTTCTTCCTCTTAAATCCTAGAGGGGAAAATACATCTTCCTACTTCTTCTTATCGATTTTATCTAAAATAAAAATAAAAACGTCACCTTCGAGATCACGTGATGTGGCCTCCCATCATTAAGGTTCTTTTCACCGAGGCATCCATCCGAAGAGACGTTCAACTTAAGCAGCATACAATAATAATATATCGTTCTATACATCTCAACTTGAGCAGCTTTTCGAGAGCATTTAAAACTTTTATATTCATAACAGTAATAATACTATTTAAAGGTATAAATATAAAATGTTGATATAGGAAATGGGATTAGTTTTGTCAAATTAATTATAAGGCAATCAGCACGACAGGACATCCGTTTGGCAAAATTAAATGAATCACCCTCGCGATCCAACATGCACGGATCGATGCTTTTTATGTGATAACGAAAGAGACCCACCAAATTAATACCTCACTGTTTATAGCATCCTCCTCCCCCCCCCGAGATTAAGCCTGCTAATTAGCAGCCTAATTACGATTAAAAGAAGGGAAACAGATGAGGGGTGGATAAGGACAGCACAAGATAATAACTAGTTAATAGTTCCCCAACTTGCGATTTAATTATATCCGTCAATTAATTGAATGCCCCCGCACTGATTGGAATTTGGAGTTAGCTTGCCCTTGTCCTCAAAAGAAGAAGTCTATTAATTAATTGCTTGATTCCCTTACGGATCATGATCCAAATTAAGGGTGGCCCCCTCGACTACGACCTCGCTTTAATTTGGATGGCTTGTCTTCGGCATCCCATGCCCTAATTTGCCTCCCCCGGTCCTCTAGGGTTTCATTTTGTTGTTGTTGTTGTTTTCCTTTGATTAATTTCTTCCCCAGTAAAGAAACGGAAGGAACGCCGTGTATGTTTGACGTAGATATCATTGGAATTTAATGATATACGTATATATAAGTCGGCCGAGAGAAATCTCTATGAGATGTGTATTATTAGCGTTACATCTCACCACAGCACTTCATATTGTTCAAGAGTCAGATACCGATCTCAAATCATGCCCCATTCACTGTTATTCAAAAGAGGGTGCTTTTGAATGTTGGATGTTACGTGTGTTTCACACTCATCTCAAAAGTAGAATAATGATGACGATTTAAACATAAATGTAGATTCACCGTCGAGGCTGTGATACGCCCATATGCCTTTAAATCAAGCGACGATGAAGAGGAGCTGAACACGGAGATCGCCGATGATGAATTAGAGCAACATAACAAATGTAAAATACCACTAAATGCATCTCGGGGCTCGAACACAAATCCCAGCTACGTAGCCTGACATAAGTCGGGTTAGAGGACGATAGATAGCGAGACCGAGACATCGAAGTATTTTCAACATCGAGACATTGAAGCATTTCAGAGAACTAACTACCCGAAAGAAGTAAATCATCATTCTCATAAGCAAATGGCTTACCCTATCGATTGAAAGCTCGATAATATCAAGCTTATAGAATGTAAAATAATAGCATATATTATAGGCACGGTGTGTGCTCCTCCGGTTGGAAAGATCAAAGTTTAAACGGGTGGTTGTGGGTTAAATTTTAGTCAAATCTTAAAAGAGTCTATTCAACCTGTTTGAGGCAGGTTTGAACGAAGGAACCCACAACGTGGTGATCCAAATCATCGTTCTGCAGTGCCCCCCACGCAGCATATGCCTTGGGCCTACTTCTCCTGGGTCTGCCCCCCTAATCAATATGCATATCAATCAATACACATAAATTTTTCTGAGAAAGTGATAGGTCGAATAAGATCTATTAGCTGCCATGAAATAAATTCTCGGCGAGGAGGAGGAGGAGGAGGAGGAGATAAAAGGAACAGTGAGGACGTACGAGGTGAACATGCTCCTCTTTGATGCCCTTTAGAAGACACACTTCGTACTTGGCCACTGCTCCCCTCTTTTGGAGGGTTCCTCCCCCAAAGGATTCGGTGGTTAGGGTTAGGGTTTCCCCGCGTCCTCCTCTCCCTCCATCTCCAAAACCCTAATTAACCTGCATTGTTCAGTTCACTACTAACCCACTCACTCACTCACAGCATGCAGTGATCGTGCATGCTGAGGTCGACCGCCATTACCTAAAGGTAGATAAGATGGTCACATGCAGTTCCTACTATTTTTGACCTCTGGCGGTGGCCGACTGATCCACATGACATCAGTCACTTTTTATGTTCCTGCATTCGTATGTGCAACATCGGTCACTTCCAAAAGATGCTCCAAGGTGGAATAAGTTTTGATCAAGATTTTCTTTTCTTTTTTCTTCGACTTGGAATCGATCGAAGTCAGTTTTGTGCTCTCGAATCCGATAAATCCCCGCCATTACTGCTGCTGAGCAAATGAAGAATCATCTGATAGGAAAAGGGGATCGAGCACGCACATGCACACCATTTCCTTGTTTTAACTTTTGTCAGATTGTTGTAGTGCAGAATTCTACAATCTTTCATTTCAGAGAGAGAGAGAGAGGGAAAGAAGAAAAAAGAAAAGGAAAAGGAAGCGTCCCATCTTTCCATATCATATCCCTCTCGCTGCCTTTGACCGTCTCCTGCTCCTTTGTGTAGGTATCCAATCAACAGGTGTATATTATGCTGCTTGATTCCTGCACAGTAATTCTGCTCTCCTACAGTCCTGATTCAGGAGGGGTGTCCCTTCCTTCTCTCTCTCTCTCTATTTAATCTGCTTCAACCCCTCGGAGTAATTGTAGGAGGAATTGGATTAGGTTGTTTGATAACGGCAATGAGGCCCAGAGACTTGAGAACAGATCAAGAAAGGAAAGAAAAGAAAAGGAGACCAGGAAAGGAAGGAAAACAGGCAGCAGCTCCTTCGTTTGTTCGGTCGATTCCATGCGCAGTTATTTCTGCATGCCATCTGCACTTGCTAGCTGCAGTCAGCTGCTGCAGCAGCTCCAGTTGCAGCTGCAGTCGCAGGCGGTCTCCTTCCTCGTGGCCGCCTGCACTTTTTGATTCAAAACTCTACTGAGATTGCTCACCAGTTTCTATTTTCTTCCTTTGGGATCCCTGAATCTGATGCTGAACTTAATGATATTTAAAGATATAATCGAGCAGCACCAGAAGCACTTGGAAAAAAAGAGAGGTCGTACTTATTCCTGTTAGGCGGACAATGTGGTGATCCACTCCCCCACCCCCCACCAACACACAAAAGCCCAACTTTTCAAGCCCAAGTCAAAATTCTTTAAATTCTGAGCCGATACTTAAAAGAAAGTGCATTTGTTTGGTATAAAATAATTAGATCAAAAGTAGGTATTCTGATTCCATATATTTGTTAAGATATAAAAATAAAATTCTTGATCTAATATGATGGCAAACTCAACCTCAAAAGCCTCATCTTTCAAGCCTAAATCAAAATTCTTTTATTTTTCGAGTTGTTAGCTGAATCTTCAAGGATATTTTTATTCGAGATAAAATGAGAATAAAAAATAAAATAAAATTTTAAAAAAGGATATCTAATTTTTTTAAATATTTAATAGTATATATAAATGAAAAAATGATTGAAAATAAAAAAATCATAAAAATGGTTGAAAAAATATATCCTTTAATAAATATTATTTCCACCGAACAAAAATGTGTGCATGGATTTTAAAATAATAAATCAATTATTTCGGGGAAAAACTTCAACTCCTACGGCCAACCCCACCTCATTCTCATTGGCTGGAAAAGGTTAGGAAAGCGTGGGACCCGCTACTTATCTCGGAAGGTAAACGAACGGGTTCGATGAGGAAAATATTAACCCATCGGGCATTGCGATAGCATGTGCTCGCGCGCCTCTTCCAGCGTCTCGACTATAAATGGCGGATCACGGCGGTCGAGTGTGATAGCGAGCAAATCGCAAAGGGGCCTCCACCCACGAAGAAGCCCAACCCTCTCTCTTTCTCTCAAAAACCCTAAAGAGGAAGGAATGCAGAGCGGATAAAGGACGAGCAGAGGAAGCGATCGATCCGAGGAAGAATCCATAGCAGCGAGCTCTGCCTCGATTCCTCCCTTCCCCCTCTCTGTCTCTCCTCGGTACGTTCCCTCCCTCTCCCTCTCTCTCTCTCTGTCTTGTCTCTTTTCCCCTCCGATTCTCTGCGGATCGGTCGATCCATGGCGATCGCGTTTCGGATTGGGTTGGGGTTTTCCGCTTCGCTTCTCGTCGGGATCCTTGCGGTGGTCCTTGCGGCAGGGGGCCGCGGCGTTGACGGCGGCGGCGAGCCTTTGTTGTTCCGTGGTTACTTCTTTTTTCTGATCCTTGGGGTGGGGGTTGTGAGCAGCGTGCTGCTCTATATGCTTCCGAGAAAACGAACTGGGGGAGCTGAGATCGAAGCCGACCAGGAGTCTTTGGCCAAGAGGACGAAGAGAGACTGCTCGATCTCGGCGGAGGGGCCCTCGGGGATGGAGGAGAACGGCCAGGCCAACGGGATCAAGGTCGAGACTGACGGGAGCATGCCAGCCGAGATCGACGAGGACTTGCACAGTCGGCAGCTGGCAGTCTATGGGCGGGAGACCATGCGCCGGGTCTTTGGTTCGAATGTCCTGGTCTCTGGCCTCCAGGGCCTGGGAGCTGAGATAGGTAACATTTCTGCTTCAACTGTTTCTAATTCACGTCCCATTTATTGGACTCCATCCTACGTCTATTTCTTTGACTATTGAATTGTTTCTTTATTATGGTTTTGAATTAATTAGCATTTGCACGGAGAGGTAACTGGCAACAACTCAAAAATCATTGTCAATTTTGTAATCTCGAATAGCTGTGTTGACTAATTAATCAATCTGGTATCCTAGTTATCTTCTCGTTTCGTACAATTTGCTACCGCATGTGCTCGATCATGACTGATGACTCTTGTGTCTTTGCAGCTAAGAATGTTGTTCTTGCTGGTGTCAAATCCATCACCTTGCATGATGAGGGGAATGTTGAGCTATGGGACTTATCCGGCAATTTCTTTTTTTCTGAGGAAGACGTTGGTAAGAACAGAGCCCTCGCTTGTGTTTTCAAGCTCCAAGAGCTTAACAATGCCGTTGTAGTTTCCACCATGACCGGATCTTTATCAAAGGAAGACCTCTCCAATTTTCAGGTCAGTTACCCAATAAACCATGCTTCGAAGGACTTCGCTGATCTTTCATTGATCTACATAAAAAAGCACATGTGATAATAGTTGTTATTGAGCTTACTTCACACTTTTTTAGCTTCATAAATTCTAGTACCAGGATAATTGACTGATAATGCAGAATTTGTCAAAGTGCGCATGGGTAAAAGCCGTCTTGTTATTTGGCTGTTCATAGTGAATTTACAAACTGCTAGATCCTAGTTGCCACCTTCATAGTTATCTAAAGAAAATTTCATTGTGATGTTGTAGTTGTAGTTATTAGGCAGCTCACTTGATGGCAAGAATGACAGAATTAGTTGGTCAGATCTTGATTTATGATATCGGAGTCCGTTATCACATCTACAGTTTTTAACAATTTAAATTGCAGAAGCTAGCTTCTGGTCTTATGTATGTGACTGCACAAATAAAAATCTTTTGGTGTTTATCCTATTCAATTGTGATTATAAAGATATTCTGTCCCTGATGTATCCGATTTTATATCTGTCACTCTTGAAAATTCTAACATATAATTCTGATGTGAGTGCTAGTGTTGTTGATTTAAACAAGGTCCCAACTTGCTTCTTTTCAACTGGTTACACCTTTGCTTTGTAGTTCTCTTGAGTGCGCCACCAAAGCTTTCAGCATCTTACTCTTTTGCCTAGAAATTAACTTTAATGATTTAGAAAGTTTGTGTTTTAGAAGAACATGCTTTTCTCAATCCATTAGGAACTTGTGATGGATGCAGCATTATATTAGAGCAAATGTCAAAATTGAAAAAGGACATCTGAGAATATTCACTTTGGTGTACAGGTTGTTAGATAGCTGTGAGTTTAATTTTTAAAGTAAATATGATGTATGACTACAGAGCATTGGAGCTCATTACATATTTACATTTTTAGTCAACCTTGAACATATCAACTCCCATATTCTGGCATAGCTTCAGTGGTGCATATTCTATTTTCTGGGACATTTCTAAGTTTTTATAAATTTATCTTTTTTAATTCTTTCCAGGCTGTTGTTTTCACTGATGTCTGCTTAGAGAAGGCAATTGAGTATGACGACTACTGTCACAATCACCAACCTCCAATTAGCTTCATTAGATCTGAAGTTCGAGGGCTTTTTGGCAATGTGTTCTGTGATTTTGGTCCAGAGTTCACAGTGTTTGATGTTGATGGTGAAGAGCCACATACTGGTATAATTGCATCCATTAGCAATGATAATCCGGCAATTGTATCCTGTGTAGATGATGAACGACTTGAGTTCCAGGATGGGGATTTGGTCATCTTCTCTGAGATAGAGGGGATGCCAGAATTAAATGATGGGAAGCCTAGGAGAATAAAGAATTCCAGGGCATATTCATTTTACCTTGAGGAAGACACCACTAATTTTGGTACCTACAAGAGAGGTGGAATTGTTACACAGATAAAGGAGCCTAAAGTTCTTAAATTCAAGCCTCTAAGAGATGCTCTTCGAGATCCTGGGGAATTCCTCATGAGTGATTTCTCCAAATTTGACCATCCATCTCTGCTGCACTTGGCTTTTCAAGCCCTGGACAAATTTAGGCATGATATGGGACGATTTCCAATGGCTGGGTCTGAGGATGATGCTCAGCGGCTTATTAATTTTGCCACCAACATTAATGAAAGCCTTGGTGATAGTAAGCTGGGAGAGATTAACAAGAAAATTCTGCTGCACTTCTCTAATGGTTCCCGAGCTATTTTGAATCCTATGGCTGCAATGTTTGGTGGTATTGTTGGACAAGAGGTTGTTAAGGCTTGTTCGGGGAAATTCCATCCACTTTTTCAGGTGAAATATTTGGTTTATTTCATACATTTAATGCTTTCTCTATCTATATATATATTACATCCTAGAAATAAAATGCGTGATATATCAATTGCAGTTTTTTTACTTTGATTCACTTGAATCTCTCCCCGTTGAGTCGTTGGAGCCTAGCGACATAAAGTCACTGAATAGTCGATATGATGCACAAATCTCAGTGTTTGGATCCAAGCTTCAAAAGAAACTGGAAGATGCCAAAGTATTTGTTGTGGGATCTGGTGCCCTGGGTTGTGAGTTCTTGAAGAATTTGGCACTAATGGGAGTATGCTGCAGTGAAAAAGGAAAGCTCACTATCACTGATGACGATGTAATTGAAAAAAGTAATCTGAGTCGCCAGTTTCTCTTCCGTGATTGGAATATTGGGCAAGCCAAATCCACTGTTGCTGCTGCTGCTGCAATGTCGATAAACCCTAGTCTCCAAATTGAGGCTCTTCAGAATCGAGCCAGCCCAGATACAGAAAATGTTTTCAATGATGCATTTTGGGAGAGCCTAGATGCAGTCATTAATGCATTGGACAACGTCAACGCTAGAATGTACATAGATGGGAGGTGCTTATATTTCCAGAAGCCCCTTCTAGAATCTGGAACTTTGGGTGCTAAATGTAACACACAGATGGTAATTCCCCACTTAACTGAGAATTATGGAGCTTCTAGGGACCCACCTGAGAAACAGGCACCTATGTGCACAGTCCACTCATTCCCTCACAACATTGATCATTGTCTGACCTGGGCCAGATCTGAGTTCGAGGGTTTGCTTGAGAAAACTCCCAGTGAAGTAAATTCCTTCCTATCTAATCCTGATGCATATGCTTCTTCTATGAGAAATGCAGGAGATGCTCAGGCTAGGTGTGCTCTTGAACGTGTTCTTGAGTGCCTTAATGATGAAAGATGTGAGACATTCCAAGACTGCATTAGATGGGCACGACTGAGGTAACTAACCTTCAATTTATCTTTTCTTTGTTAAAATGATGCACCCCTGGGTGATTCTGGAAAATTGAACTGGCATTCACTAACTTATGGTTGTAGTGAGCTTTTGTATTAGTTTTGCAATTCACATCGCTGTTGAAACATTGCATAATTCGAGCTGTTTGTGCTAGTCTGCTATCAGTTTTTTTTCCCCCTGTGCTTATGTTTTGATGCATGAGATAGCAAACGTTTACTGAAGCATAGGTAGATCTCTGATACCTTCTTGCATGAATATTCTTCCTGTTCTTTTTTATGTATGCAGCTGAATCACGGCTTTCATGCTTCAGGTTTGAAAGTTATTTTTCTAGTCGTGTGAAGCAGTTAACATTTACTTTCCCCGAGGATTCAACCACTAGCACAGGAGTATCTTTCTGGTCCGCACCTAAACGTTTCCCACGCCCTTTACAATTTTCATCCGCTGATCCCAGCCACCTTCAATATATCATGGCCGCTGCTATTCTTAGAGCTGAGACATTTGGAATTTCCATTCCTGAGTGGGCCAAAAACCCAAAGAAATTAGCTGAAGCTGTTGATAAGGTAGTAGTCCCTGATTTTCAGCCCAGGACGGATGTTAAAATTGTGACAGATGAAAAAGCGACCAGCTTGTCTACTGCTTCCGTTGATGATGCTGCCATTATCAACGACCTTATCGCAAGGCTTGAAGAGTGTGCCAAGAAGCTACCCCCAGGATTTCGTTTGAACCCAATTCATTTTGAGAAGGTTGGCACCCTCAATCTCTTGCTGTCATTTCCTAGCATTTACTATATTCTAATTAAAAATTATTTTATTGCCGAGATTTTCTCTATATGTTTATTCTTTAATTCCCGTTGCAGTCCAAAATTTTGAAGACGTGTGCTAGGCATTCTGTTTCGCTCCTATGCTTTTATACTATTTCTTTTGAAAAGTAGCCTCAATTTTTTTAATAATTGCTTCTTTTGGTGAAATTTGATTTCTTTTTAGCTATACATGTTGCTGTGGATTTCATTGTTTCCTTTGTTGTATGAACTATTTACCAGTGTTGCCTTATCTTATACTTGGACTAGTAGCAATATTATCTGAATAATCTATTATTGAATTTGCTCTTGCGCCGTTCGTTGATCCATTTGGATACTGGATTTCAATGTTACTCCTCATAACCTTACGCTCTGTATTTACCAAATGCTCAGGACGATGATACAAACCACCATATGGAGTTGATAGCCGGTCTAGCTAACATGCGTGCGAGAAACTACAGCATTCCAGAAGTTGATAAGCTGAAGGCTAAATTTATCGCGGGGAGGATCATACCAGCAATAGCCACATCAACAGCTATGGCGACCGGTCTCGTGTGTCTGGAGCTTTACAAGGTGCTCGCTGGTGGACACAAGCTGGAAGACTACCGGAACACATTCGCCAACCTCGCCCTCCCTCTATTCTCCATGGCCGAGCCGGTTCCTCCAAAGACGATGAAGCACCGAGACATGAGCTGGACGGTCTGGGATCGATGGATCGTCGAGGGTGATCTTACCCTCAGGGAGCTGCTGCAGTGGTTCAAGGAGAAGGGACTCGACGCCTACAGCATTTCTTGCGGTACTTCTCTTCTTTACAACAGCATGTTCCCTAAGCACAAGGATCGGATGGACCGGAAAGTGGTCGACCTAGTTAAGGAAGTTGCCAAGGTGGAAGTGCCCCCGTATAGGCGCCATGTGGACGTCGTGGTGGCCTGTGAGGATGAAGAGGACGGCAGCGACGTGGATATCCCACTGGTATCTATTTATTTCCGGTAGCTTACGGTAAAAAGAAAAAAAATAACATTCGAAAACCTCAAGTTGTTGGTTCTCTTGAATCCTAAAACATTTGGAAAAAAATGGATGTTCAGCGAAGCAAACGAGGCTGCTTCTCCTTGTATCCGCGTCTATTGTATGCTTTCTGCGCCCATAGCTATATTAAAAAAAGAAGTGAATTTCTTTGCATATTTGGGGTTTTCTTCATTAGCTTTTAGAAAGATGCTATTAACATCGCAACTTGCTTTTGCATTATCAGTACATTGTGAAGTCTTATGTCCTTAACTCATCGGGTTCAAATGATACATTGCCTTCCTGGAGAAGCACTGATAATTTACAGGAAAAAAATTAACTCACGGCAAGGTTTAGTTCATCCTTTGAAGCGGCAGGAGATGGCGCCGATGATGTACAAGAGAGGAAGTAACTCGCAACAGAGGCCTATTAAATTAAACTCGATTCATGAAGTGGAGGAGGAGGGGGAGGAGGCAACGCAGGTGGCGGCCGACACGGCTCCCCTGCTCGCCAGCAGCTGGGCGATGCCCTCGTACCCCATGGATCTCGCCATCACGAGAGGCGTCGCCCCGCGGTTCGTCTTGGCGTTGACGTCGGCCCCCATGTCGACGAGCGTCTCCACCGTCTCCAGGCACCCGCCCTCCACCGCCAGGTGCAGCGGCGTGTGCCCCTCCACGTCCTTCCCCTCCATGTCCATCCCGAACTCCACCAGCAGCGCCACCGCCTCCTGGTGCCCCTTGATCGCCGCCGTGTGCAGCGCCGTCAGCCCGTACTGGTCCCTCCCGTGCACCCCCACCCGCTTCCTCAGCAGCGCCTCCAGCCGTCGGATGTCCCCCTTCCTCGATGCCGTCAGCACCATCTCCCCCCGCTCCAGCAGCTCCACCACCTCTTGCTGCGTCCACCACCGCCACCACCGTTAAAAAAAACAACAAAATATAAAAAATATGGGACATGATGCGCTGGCTCATTCACGGGTTCAAACTCCGGATTCTTCTGCAATGATGCCGTCCTCTCTCGAGTTTGACGCATCGTAACAAATGTTGAATAATTCTCTATCCTTTTTAATAGGGAAAAAAAATGGTTTGATAAAAGCTTTAATTAATTCGACCTACATGTCCCTTGTCCCGAGCCACGTCGGTCGGCGTGCGGCCTCTGACTGTGGCGATGCCGGCATCGGCTCCCAACTCCAGCAGCGCCGCCACCGTATCGGCGTCGCCGTTCGACGCCGCGCGGTACATCGCCGTGCGCCCGTCGCGGCTCCTCGCGTCCTTGTCCGCCCCCCACCTCTCCACCAGCTCCCTCACGCACCTCGCCTGCCCCTTCCCCGCCGCCACCATCACCGGCGTCCGCCCCTCCGCGTCCCTCGCCTCCACCGCCCCTGCCCCGGCCTCCTCCTCCTCTTCCTCCAGCATCCGCCTCAGCTCCTCCAACTCCCCGGCCGCTGCCGCCGCGTGGATCCGCGTCCACCCCTTGGGAGCCGCTGCTGGCGCGGGAGTCGCGGGCGCCTCTGAGGGCAGGAGCGGGAGCAGGTGAGGTTGGCGGCGCAGCAGGTGGCGAACGGCGGTGGCATCGCCGACGGCGGCCGCGTGGCGGAGGAGGAAGGGACCGACGTAGGCGACCTTGAGCTTGACGTCCTGCGACTGTCCGTCACCGCGGTCCGAGGACACGGAGGCCTTGATGAGGAAGCGGTCGGAGGGGGAGCGGGGGAAGGAGGTCGGCGGGTGGGGCTGGGGACGGAGGATGACGTGCAGCGCAGCTGCGGCGAGAGGTGCGAGGACCCCGGCCGGAGGGTTGACGTGGAACTTGGCCGGGGAAGAGGTCTGCACCTTGAAGGCGACGGGAGATCCAGGATGAAGTGAGCGGAGATGGAGGGTGGAGCGGCACTTGGTGCCGGGCTTGAACTCGATGACCACCTCCGTCTCCGCCACCTCAAGCAGCTTCTCCACTGACGCCGTCGCCTCCATGCATCCAAACACAACGTAATTAAGTGAAATAAGAGGAAGAAGAAGAAGAAGAAGAGCTGGATAGAGAGAGGAGTGAGGGGAGATGATAAAGGGAAAAGAAGAGGCACTGTGGGAGAGCTGAAGAGCTCAAAACAAGTGTCAGAAACTAGCTTTTGTCAGGTAGAGGAGGCGGAGGAAGAAGACAGGATTAGAGTTGTACCATTCAAGAAGAAAAGATTAAGTAGATGAGAAAAAAGGGGATGAATGGTAACAAAAGAACTTGGACTGAAGTGAAGATTTAGAGAACAACTTGGGTAATGAATTGGTTCACAGAGCTACAGCATAAACAACAAAAAAATATATATGCTCGAATACTTTGGCATGGGTGTTCAGCAGCTCGAGCATCTTGATTCTGGAGATTTGAAGGCCTGAGTTGAGTAGATATGAGAGTCAAATTACCAGGCTGTACGAATACCATTCTTTAGCCTAACATGAACAAGCATGACATGAGAAGGAAGGAATCTGGATTGCTCTTTGTACGGCCTATCTACAGCTAAATTCTACACGCAAATAGCATCTCTTCATAGATCTTCTTGGATTTTCAATTACCCAACAATACCTTCCCATTGTGATGCATTTGCTCATAATGATGGCATTAGCAAGTTATATACTACCTCCTCAATTAGATGCATTGTTTCTTCTTCTTCTTGGCTATTCATCTTCTGCTTCTATTGCACCTTACTGACGCCTCCTTCAATTCCTTCTCGTACTTCCTCCTCTGTGCGAGGATAAGAAAGGCTTCCGATGAGGAGATGAGATGATGACAGCGTGCAAGGGAAAAAAAAAGAAGGAAGACAAGGCCATGATTGGAGAGAGGAGGAACAGGAGGGTGGCTGTTGCTGATGAATTAATAAGAGTTAAGAGGAGAAATAGGAAGAATTGAAGAAGTAAGAAGAACCAAGTTGATCACAGCAAAAATTAATGTGCAAAATTAAAGATCACATGTATTCTACTGTTCCCTCGTGAACCAATTTATGGACCTACTCCAATGTGGAACGCTATTAAAAATCATTAATCTTCAAAAGAATGCTTTGGTTGTTCTGCCATTGATCTATGTTTTGTTGTGATTATTAAAATTTCGATCAGCTCATACTCACTTGTTTATTATGGATGATTTGTTCCTAACTTGGTATGTATTTTTAATCAAGGGTTCGAGCTCAAATAATGGGCGTATAGTTTTAAATGGGCCGAAGTAGAACCCATTCGCCTCTGCTTGGGGGATCGCCGCCGCCGCCACCGACGCGGCGGAGAACGGTCCGCCTTCGCTTTGTACCTCTGCTTGGGGGATCCGCCGATTGCCCCAGGTTTGTAGCCCTTTGAGCCGTCAATTTCGACTTTTTTAGGGTTTTCCTTTCCTTTCTCCTAAATTAGGGCTGGATTTTGTTGTGCGTTTTGGCAAAAGCTCATGCCGTGCATTTTGTGGAAGGATCATGATTTTTTTTCTCTCTAGTGATATTTGTGGTGCCATTTGATGGAAATTACTCGATTAGAATCGCCTCTTTGCTGATACAGCAGAAAAATACATTTTCCAATCTCATTTTGATCTCTCGTTCTTCTTATTATCTTTCATGATCAATGATCAAGGCTACATGACATTTCCTATAAGATTACATCTTGGATTCGGCACTCCTGATGGAAACTTTGCCTGTTAACTAACCATTTGGCGATTCCTTATTTCCTCAGCAAACATTGAAGAAAGTGTGAATAAAGGTGATCCCTATTTTGTGTTTATGCCCTGCAATTTTTCCTTGGTAGTGACTAAATCACTGGAAGAGCCTCATGTGCGTAGTGCTTCCGAGGACTTGCACAGGTCTATGCATCACAAGATCAGGCCCCATCAGAGGATTGGGTATCTTTTACTAAACTTATTACATTTGACCAATTCAATCTTACAGCTTTGTTTCCTTTTAAGATCTGCAACAGCATCTGTCCTTGTCGGTGAAAGGCCAAGGCCAGAAAAATATTTATCAGGATCCGTGATCTCAATGCAAATGAATTCTCAGAATCCGTGGGTCTTTTTGAGCACATGAACTTCCCATAAGCAGGTTGTCATCTTTTGTTCACTGGAGTATGCATATAAGATCATCAGTAGCTTGCTCTGCTCTTAGATGCCAACAGCTTGCCAAAATAACATCTGGATTTGTAATTTTAAGTTCCTTCACTTGGCAAAAAAGTTTTTGTTATCAGTGTGTAGATATGTAGGAGAAATTCATAGCGCCACCCAGGATGATTTCAGTAACTTTTGGTCTACTGGAATGGACAAAAGTCTTAAGTGCAGTTTGCTGTCCTCATCCAATATAACTTGTACAGGGGTAACTTTTTTTGTTTTATTTAAATCAGTGCTCTCAGTTTTAGTTATATATGCTTGATGGTGCTCTGGTAGCTGGAAATTGATGAGCTCAAAATTACTAATTCAAATTGAGGGTCTATCAACATACAGGGGCCATTGCTGAATGACACAGGGATTGACAAGCCCAGGGAAGGGAGCATATCAAGGAAAACCTTTTCTCCCACACTGTATAGGGATGGGGGAACCACATGATTTTAAGGAACAAAATTAGATAACCAAGTAGTACACAAAGCAAAGTGTATAATGTGTGTGTGTTAGAGAGAGAGAGATCTACTTTGGTGCTTATAAACTTGCCTTAATATGTACTTTGAGTCTTATTTTACTTTCTTCAATGAGATGGCTTGGCAGGATTGTCCGTCAAGATTCTTTGTGCTAACATATCAATGTGGAAATTTTTACCAACCGTCTATTTTACTTTGTTTTAGACAGCATCTGCACGTACTAATGCTTTTACTGAACAGAAATATGGAAGCGAAGTACTCAAAACCACTCCCATCACATAACTGCTGAGCAAACATTTGAAAAAACAAACCCTTAATCAAGTTTTTCCATTTCTTGATAGTGTCATGGTTAAGATATTAATTACTCATCCAAAGTTGATAATCAGTTGCAGCCTTTTCTTCCACTTGCCTGCCTGTTTGAGTAACATGAATCAACAAGAAGATCCCAAAAAAGCACATGAGGGGATGAAGGAAGAAGGCCTCGTAATCTACAGCAGCTGAGTCAGGAGGAAATGGCAGGTTTAGTTAGAGAGATGCTGGTTGAAGTCAATGGGAATGTCAGGAACAAGACTGCTGACTGCCTAAATTTTGTGTTCTATATTTTAGGGTTTCAACATCAAAGGAGGATCTAAATTTTACTTTTGGTAATTAACTGGGGTTACCCAGTGGAAGACAAACAATAATAATGATTACAATTCAGCAGTCGATCCAGTGTATCTGATTGATTCCTTTTCATTCAATATCATCAATCAACTTGATGGAATCTGACTGAACTTTTCTCATTCAATCTATTCAGCCAGGTTTTAGTAGATCTCAGCCCAACAAAATCTGATCAATTTATTGTATCTAATTCCATCATGCTTAGCATGGTGACATCAAGGGTCATGCAGATGTGATGCGCAAATCATTTTTAATTATTAAATATCATACAAAATATCAGTACTTTCTTGTGGACATGATGCATAGAGACATTAAAGACTAATTAAACTCATCAGTCAGCGCACATCTGCGTCCGTCAGAAGTAATTAATCAGCATGACATGGAGATGTGCATCATCATGGATGGATGCATGCATTCATGCATGTGCATCACCTTAATATTTAATTTCCCATGCATGTTCACAGGGTTCTTGCATGCCCCTCCCCCATGTATATCTATGTATGTACCATCCACATCACACACTCATAAAGAAGGGGATCATTTCAAATTCACCCCTGTAGCTTTGAATTTTATAGGAATTTATTTTTAAATTTTTTTAAAAAGATTTTAATGTACACTTTATGTATAATAAATTACTTTAATTTATTGATGAGCTTAAATTTTATTATTTAATTTTTAGCAACTTCGTAATTCACGACAAATGTTTATACGTAAGAGGGAAAAAATAAGAGAAAAAATGGCAATTAGAGAATAAAATCGAAAAAGAAAAAAATTGATGGTTGACCTGCTTCAGGGGGTTTGTTCATCAAGTGAATCTTTTTATGCCACCAAATCGAGCATTTAAAATTCTCACATGCAGACACGTCACTCTCCCGGACCGCTTATTTAATTAAATAAAATTTGCTGCTGCGCGGTAGTTAATCCAATACGCTGCTTACTTGTCATTTTAACTTGAAAGAGAAGGGAAAGGAAGGCCACCGAGTCACATGTTTTATATGATTTCTAGTTCATGAATAATTATAATGATCGATTAATTATTTAACGTAGCCACGTAGGATCATGTCCGGAACAATCTGTTTCTTTTCTCTTTTTCTCACACGTCTTTTATTTCAAAGAAATTATTTCTCCATAAAAATGAATTGAATGTTATAATTTTTTTCTTCTAAAAGAGATATTGTTAGAGTGATAAGCTTTTAATTATACATAAATATAATGTAATATATATATATATATAAAGAGCTGGGGGTGTAAGAAATTTGTTAACCCAACATAACAAAAAAAATAAAAATAATGCCGATAGATTATTTATAGCATGAACAGATTAATGGACACCGACAAATTGATCTCATCCGTCCATCATTGCAGCATTTGGTGACGAAACGCACAGAGCAATCGCTTCAAGAAAATGTTGCTCTATGGATATATATAATCTCCTCCTCACACTTCAGAGTGAAGTCAGCCGCCACATTTGACGTGCTCTCCATCTTCTCATGTAAATATATATATATATCCGAGCGGCTTATTGATCGCATTATATATATATAAAGGGATGGTCCTATTAATTAGCCCTCCTTAGGGTTAGGTTTAAAGAGAACTACGTACCGCCAAAAAAGTCAAGCCTGTTGAATTAATTCAACAATTTAACTGGTCCACGACATGCAAATCTAATCCAATTCCACCTTCAATTCTTCAACTATACATATAATACAAGCTCATCAGGAGTTAGCCATCATTTTATTAATTCCATTATTTTTTGAGGAAATGCAGCAGCGAATTCGGATCGCAAGAAAGCAAGATTTGATAAGCTAGTATTTATTTATTTATTAAAAAATTAATATTTTCACCGTGTCGTTCGGTAGAAAATCTAATTATTCAATTCTTTTAACTTAAACTATCGTCTCGTAGTTAATAAAATTAATTCATAAGAAGAGGTGTGTGTATATATATATATAGAAACAAATAAATATGGGGGGAGAAGAGTAGTTGAATACGATTCCGTGATTCCCGATGGACGACCAGAGAAAGGAGTGACGAGTCGTCCTCCTGCAGCCACCTTGTCATTTATTTATTTATTTATTTTTGATTAATTATTGAGGAGGTCGGCGTCACCGACACGCTCGCACATCATAAAACCACTCGGTGTAATTAACGTGATCCTCCATCACTCTTCTTCTTCTTCTTCTTCTTCTTCTTCACCCACCGCTCTCTCCATGCGTGCATATACGCAGCATGCATACATACATACGCACACATGAATGCGTACGCATGCCCATGCATTCAACGATGAAGTTAATGGATGGAAATGGAGATGGAGATGGAGATGGAGATGGAGAGAAAGGGAAGGCCTTCGATTAATTGATTGATATTAATTAATTGCCTCATTGCGTTAGGGTTAGGTTTTGCGAATACCACCTGCCCTCACGGAGCATGGAGTCATAGCAGGTTGGTTGATTACCTCCCTCCATTCAATTCCCTGAGAATATTTCTGCCCCCCTTTTGTGTATGATCAAGCAGTCGATCGACATGGCAGGAAGAACAAGAAGAAGAAGCAGCAGCAGCAGGAAAGTTAGTCGTAGTAGCAGCAGCAGTGCTGCGTCTGAGAGTAGCAGCGATAATTCTATTCGGAGAAGTAGGGCTTCCGAGAGGGGCATGGTGGTGGTGGAGGAGGAACAGATCAAGGAGGAATTGGATCATCATCAGGACGATGGAGGAGGGGGGATCAGCAGCTCGAGCACGGCCAGCACGGTGGAGGAGAGCGACCGAGATCACCGGAGGGCCGCCGGCGTCCGCCCCTACGTCCGATCCAAGAACCCGAGGCTCCGGTGGACGCCCGATCTCCACCTTTGCTTCGTTCGCGCCGTCGACAGACTCGGCGGCAAAGACAGTAAGATATATATGTGTGTGTGCGACATATTAGAGCTCTGATTTATTTCTGATCTATCATCTATTTGCTCGTTTAACTTCAATTAATTGCTTCTTCTATATCTTTGATGTCCTAAATATTATTTTGAATTAATAAACGTGAAGGTGCAACACCGAAGCTTGTGCTCCAGCTGATGAATGTGAAGGGACTTAGCATAGCTCATGTTAAGAGTCATCTACAGGTACACACACACACACACACCTTATACTGAAACTGATTCACCTTTCCTTTCTTTCTAGTGATTAATCGATCAATCTTTAATTTGCTTAGATGTACAGAAGCAAGAAGATCGATGATTCATCTGCTCATGGTATGCATATATGTGCGTACTTTGAGTTATATTTACTTGTTTCCTATTCATAACATGATATTTAGCATTTAATCAACAAATTAATCACAGCTGTAGAGCAGCATCCAGGGAAAGTTGTGATGCAGCAAAAGCTCAGCCATTTGCCAGTGATGTTGCATGCCTTCCAACCAAGGCCTGTCAACAACTCGTCAAGGTAATCTGCACATCTCATTGATGGCATGCAAACTGAGAGTTCAGTCTAATCCTGATTCATTGAGAACTTTTGGATCTTCCAAACTGGGTGGCCGCATGCAGATCCTGGATGGAAAACCAACCCCTCGGTCGGGCGGATCAGATGATACTCCCCCCACAAGGTTGCAGGAAGAGGAGCAGTACTGCTCCAGCAGAAGACAACCGAGATGTCCAAGAACACAGCGCAGCAGTCCTCGCTCATTATCAAGTAGACTTACTCCGAGATCGCTGCAAGTTCCCAAACGCCACCGAGCTAATCAATGGATCAATCCATCTGCAGCAACATTCCGGTGCTGATGATGATGATGATGAGCCTGATCTCGCCCTTTCCCTCAACATAGGAGGGCTGAGAAAGGAGAAGAGGCCAAGAATATGGGAAGATGAGGAGGTAGGAAGCAGCCTTTCGCTCTCCTTGTTTACTAGCATTACTCCGTCGTCTTCACGGATTGAGATCGATGCACAGATGTCGGAGGAATCAAGATACGGAGGCCATGGAGGGAGACTCTCAAAGTTCAGCAGGTTAAGCAATTAGTTAATGAAGAAATCAGAGGTTAATTAGTATATGTACATGTGGAGTTGAAAAAGGAGTGTCGAGTACTCAACATCTCATTGCAGTAGATGATTAGTTACAATGCGGTGGTGAGATGTTGAGCATTTGAAACTAAGAAAGACAGAAAAAAAAAAGTATAATTTTTTTTGTCAAAAAAATAGTGTTTAATAACTTAATTATGAGAACCACTTACGTCCCATTCTGTTGAAATATTTAATCATTGGATGTATATATGCGTAATTAAATAGTTTGGTTTGTTCAAATATTTTTTTTCGTTGCCTGCATGAATGTTAATTGATTTTATGTATATAATTGAATGAGTTATTCTTTTTATTTTACTTGGGATTTAATTATTTTGCTGTGCCATGTCTTTGGCTTCTTTCTGGTTTTCAAATAAAGTGGCAGCTGGCTGCCAACCTTCATCAAACCACATATACAAAAACATCTCACGGCCATACACTGTTAATTGAGATAAAGTGTGGCTGCTGGGATTCGAGCCCAGGTCTCCACGGCCACAACGTGGAATTCTAACCACTAAACTACAGCCACTGGATGCCAGTGGGCGGGATTAAAATTATGTGTCATAATTTTGATAAATCACCCATAAATTTGTAGAGAGAGTTCTATGTACGTCTTAAATTCAATGATTTATCTTCCCTTGTAACATGACTCGATAATAAAATTACACGTCCTTACGAAGAAAATAACTGATCTTACAAAATTTACTACGTGCAATACATATTTATATTATTAATATATATTATTTGTTCACGGTTCAATTCTATTGATTAAAAACATTAGCTAAGAGTACCATTTGCAATGATAAATGACAGCCCACAAAATATCAGATTATAATGCATGATTTTGAGAATAAAATAACGAGGTTCAGGAGACATCGGAAACCACCTACCCACGCAATACACTTCCTTGACAAATCTCGAGTCTTTTGTTTTAAGGACAGACTTTGATTACTGCATAATTAATAAAGATTTTGAATCATCCATCTTCCAATAAAACAAACAACAAAAACACAAATAATCTTGAATAGACATGGCCAGAAACAAGCCATTATATAAAATTTGCTGGACCTACATGACCACCTGAGCTGCAATCACATTACTAACTTGCCATCACCATACCTGGTGGATAAGGCTATGTAGTTCATATCCACAGTGACCTCAAACAACAATTGACCTTGCACAACACAGGACAAAACAACGGGACAACACAAAGGACATGTCAATATCCATAAGATTGACACATTCCATCCGTCGAACAAAGGAACCAATCATGACCCCCAACACCAAAAGAAAAACCACCCAACATGACTCACTCCCTTGAAATATCACCATCACTCTTATGAGCAAATCTTGCTCTTTGTCCCTTAACTCTCTAAACAGAGCAAAATGCGTATCATACTCACTCCTTGGAAGTCTCCTCTGCTTTGGTTTCTGTTTCAGATTTTTCTTCTTCTACCTTAACAGCAGAAGCTGGAGCATCCGAAGCCTTCTCTGCTTTGCTTTCGTCTACACTTAATTTGCCCAAGAGACCAGCAGCATCGGTCGCGTCCTTGCTCTCTTTCTCTTCCTTCTTCTCCCAAGATTCAGCAATGCTTTCAATGGTCTCCATAAATTTCTTGCAATCTAGAATCAGTAAGAATGTCTCCAATCAGAACATGATTAAAAGAGAAAAGAGAGCACTAAAGAAGTAGCTTGTCTCGTACATTAATAGTGATAGATGAACTGCACTACAAAATATCTTTATGCCACTGTTTTTCGTGAAAAAAGACTAATTGAAGGGGAGGGTTTCTTCAAACAACGAGGAACTGAGGCAACTATTCGATCAAATGATACTGAACACACGGGTCCATATCTTGACGTTCTACATAACTAGACGTCACCCTAAATCTTGTACATAGCTGAAGGTAAAAAAGCAAAGCTTGCAATTCCACTAGATTACCAAGCAGCTACATTAAATATTAATGCAAAACAATAACAAAATGTCAAAGGACAAGCACATTTGGCAAAAACCTAAGGAATGATAGACAGAAAAAAAGATTTTCTGTAAGAGGTTGACACATGAACACACAAATGCAGGAAAGCAATACATAACTAGAAGGATAAAAATGTTCATCTGTGCTTGAAATCCTAGGCTGATCACAAAGAAATATTTGAGTTCTGACATCCAAAATTATCATAGCCTAAGGCAATAAGTCAATGTCAAATGTTCAAAAACATATGTTATTCACGAATACAAAAATTGTCCTCTCGTACTCATTCGGGCAGTATCCTGGTAAAGGTGTTGCCCTTACCACACTGCTACCAATGAAGACAAAATAAATCCAAAATAGTCAGTACAAACACATAATGGCATGAACTAAAGAAACAACATGGCATCATTTTAATAATTTAATTTCATTTTTTGTTTTAGTACCAGTACAGATTCTATATCATGGTTAAGGGAGGGAGGATCATAGTAACAAGAAATAGGGAAGAAATAGGCATCAGCAAAGTGAACAAACATTTCATAATGACTAGGTTATGGCCACCAATAACAATATTATATGATTTATCAATGATAGCAACTAGCTAAAGATAGGATGCATTTTGACTCAAAAGGCATAAACTTCATTAGGAATGACCAATTGTTCATACAAAATAGGACAATGAGCAATGTGTTCATTATGATATGGTAATCGGCAACTTGAAGCAGCCAAATCAAGCATATAGCTAGGCTACGCAAAGAATGGATATTTTAAGAAAGCTAGTGGACAACTGATCATATGCAGGACCAATTAAATCAAAACAAGTAGAAAAAAAAAATGCTCACTTTCTACAGAGCCGAACCGAATGCAGAACATCTCCTCTTTCAATTCCCCATCTGCAAAATCTGACGCATGCCACACGCACGACTTATCATTCCCCGCGTGCTCCTGGACCTTCATCGATGGACCAACTGAAACAACAAAACAAAAATATTTACTTTAGATGGGGAAAAAAATCCTATCCAACAATAAGAGCAGGTCGAGCGTTTCACCGAGATGGTTTGCACAGATCTTAAGGGTCTTGGCCTGGCGCATCACCAACCGCACCTTTCCAGTCTCCCGGTGCTTCAGAAGCTTCACGCTCCCGGTACCCCGCTCCTTCCACTGGTTCCCATCTTTATCAAACCGGTAAAGCTTCGACTTTCTGAAAGACAAATCAGATCGCGCAAATGAGGAGATAGAACTAGAAAATACACAACGACAAGCTTCCATGGGTCAAAACAAGAGCTTACAGATCGAGGAGGACATCCTCTTCCTCCTCGCCGGTGGTGACCGCGACCTCTGAGAGGGTGACGATGGGAGCGATCTGGGCACCGGTGTCCTCATCGTCGACGCCAGCCGCGACCTCCTCTTCGCGATCGGGCTCGTTGCTCGCCATGGAATTCCGATCGAGGGAGAGCAGAGGGAGGCGAAAATGAACGAGTAGATCGCAAAGAGAAAAAGGCAGTTAGGGTTTACATCTTTTACAGGAGAACGTGTCACTTTTTTGTGAGAGTGCATGCAGATTTCGTATGCGGGAAATTACTGTCCGTCAGATCATTAAAAAAAGGATCAGGTGGACTTGATGTACGCGGATCCGGAGAGCGCATAGAGTTCCAGGTACGGGCTAATACGAAGCCCACTAAGAAAGTCTTGTTTTTGTCACGTGCCATGCACGTGAGTCAATAATATGATGTATTGATCCATCAATATGATCAGAACCCGAATCCAGCATACTTCGCAAGCCCAATTTTTCTTTAAAAAAAAATAAATTAAATCTACTGTGCTCAAAACATTATTTATAAGTATGATATTTTTTAATCTTTCATACGTTATGTTTCTATTGAACTATAGTTTTGATATATTTTAATTTTTTTAAAAAAATACTTTCAATTCTACGAAGGTGAAAATTAACAGCCTTTTTCTAAGAGCAATATGGACATAAGAAGAAAACAATCATCATTTCACCTGAAGGTTTAGACCATCGTTTGGAAAGAAAAAAAAAACTAGCACTGCAATCTGTTCACCTAAACAACTAAAAGGAGAGATCTATTGGCGTTCGATTTGGATCGTTACATGGCTGATGTTAAACTCCCGCTTGATAAATCCGATCACCATGTCAAGAACAAGATCGGCGTTTGCCTCCGGGCCGATGGTCACATGGCAGGCCAGAAGAACTTTCCCTACGGTGATCGCCCAGATGTGCAGCTCGTGGATTGCGACGACGCCGTCCAATTCGCAGAGCCCCTTCTCAAGTTTGGTCGCGTCGATCTGCCGGGGCGTGCTCTCCATCAGGACCTCCAGTATGTCCCGGAGCATCTTGATGGTCGTCACGAGGACGATGATGGAGAAGACGAGCGTGCAAACCATGTCGATGACCTTCCATTCCGGCTTCCACCATATGATGGCACCTCCGATCATAACACCTACGCTTTGAATGGAGTCGCCGAGGACGTGAAGATAGGCACTGTGCACGTTGATGTTCCTTGCTCTGCTGTCCTTGACATGCTTCGCGTTGGCCGACGATTTCTCCGACTGGTGCAGCAGAGGTTCATGCTGATCCTTGTTTGTGGCATCCTCTGGGTGATGGTGGTGAGAGACGGCGCCAGCGCCATGGCAGTGACCGTTCTCAGCTTGATTGCTGTGGCTGTGCTCATCATGTCCATGACCGTGACCGTGATCGTGACCGTGATCGTGACCGTAACCGTGACCGTGACCGTGACCGTGACCATGATCGTGACCACCATGGCTGTGATCATGGCCGAGCAAGACGGCCATTACTATATTGACCACCAAACCGAAGGCCGAAACGATGAACATCAAAGCACCTTGCACTTCACCGTTGTCATGGACAAGTCTTGCAATCGCTTCATAAACTAGGATTCCTGTCAAAAGCCATATAAGCTGGATGGACACCAGAGCTCCCAGAATCTCTATTCTGAAGAAGCCGTAGGACTGCCGCGGTGTTGCTTCCCAGCCAGATGCCCAGATGGAGAACAAGGAGATGGCAAAAGCTGCAACATCTGAGAGGAGATGTGTAGCATCTGTCAAAATTGCAAGACTGTTTGCTTTGATTCCTCCAACCACTTCCACGGCCATGAAGATGATGCACAGGATAACAGCTACAAGTAGCTTCCTCATAGAAACAACTCTCTCTGTAGCATCTTTAGAGCATGAACCAGAGTCAGAAAAACCGCATGGAGCACCACCACATATCTTGCGGTTTGTGGATGGCTCATTCCCGTTATCTATGTTTATATCAATTATTTGTGAGGTATGAGAACTTTGTGCCTCCATCTGACAAACAGAAAGGTGAGCATCAGTAAAGTTATGGAAACATGAGCATCAGCAAAGAGGAGATGATCATAACTCCATCATCTACTATGATCCCAACGAAAAAAGTACAAACCAAGTGTCAAAGAGGTCAAAACTTAGAAGCTCTCGGAGAGCAAGCATAGACAGCTGTTACTGGTGAAAAAACAATATGACGGCATGAGAACTTACATTTGCAATCCTCTCGTGTCTGAAGGAACCGTGGAGAAAAATAGATCCTATCATCCCACCAAATACAGATTCTAGTATCTAAAACTCCTATGCATGGAAGTATGGAATATCTTGTTTAATCTATACTATGTTTAACCAAAAACTTTTTAGTACAGTTTTGCTCAAAAAACGTGAGTGACACAGGACGCATGTCATGTTAACAGTGTGCACTCCAAATCTCCAACCTAAGCTTCCACACAACTTGCGTTGTATCTTGCTTTTTGAAATTTTTACAAATCTAAATGTTCAGTTATGGACTCCTATAGTTTACTTAACTGGGATAATATGAGACACTGAACAACGAAACATACAATACAACAGAACTAAAAACAATATCACGGAAAATAACGAGGAGAGGCAAATAATCAATTCAGTGTTCTCATTTTCAGATGTGCATGTTGCAGAGAGCAACACCATCCGTAGATAGATAATAATACATTGGTACTGGTAGGTCAAAGAATTATCTAGCACAAAACTTCTTTTGGAATGTTAACTATTTTATGTTTTTATCTGATTCAGTTGTGCTCATTTGGTAGTGATGAAATCACAAATTCTTCAGTTGCTCTCCTCCTAAACTTCACTGTATGTTAGTTTCTCAAAAAAAAAACGATCTTCTAGTCCTAAGAAATCTATGAATACAGAAATTGCATGCACAAAGAAGGGAAACGACAGGAGCACCAGAGAACATTACTTCTATAAGCAAAAACATTATTTTAGGGCAGCAACAGTATACAGAAAAATGAAGGAGTCCTATCAAAAACAGTTTATGTACTGTGAGGCAGAGGTGAAGGAAAATAAGGAATTCATCCATGACTGCCAATATAAAAGTTAAATTTTAAACTCCAATTAAAGTTCATATAGTTGTCTTGAAATGGTGCATATTCTAGCATCGCATGCCTAAGAAAGTTGCATATGCACTCTAAAGTTAAAACCTACTACTACTAATATTTAAGTAGAATACGGAATTGCATGACTTTTTCACCAGATATGCTGGAGGTGAAGGTAATGAGAAATACATGCAGAGATGCCAAATGTAAAAGTTACCTTGTTCCTAGGGCCAAAAAACTAATTTGGTACAGCGTTGGGGAACTTCTTTTGCACTGAAAAGTTTAATTTTAAACAAGCAAAACATTTATAATTGAAGTTCATATGGTCGGCTTGAAAGTGGTGCATATTCTAATGACAACTATAAGAAAGTAAAGTATGCACTTCAAAAGTTAAAACATACAGCAAAAAGAAGAACACAGATTGCATAAGTTTTACAACTAAAAGTAGAATACCGATTGCATAACTTTCACTAAATATGCTAGAGAGAAACCAGCAGTGTTCAGGATCACAAAATTTAGGCCTTCAGCATATGCTAATCAAGCAAAGACAAAAAAAGCATATTAAAAGAAAGAAATAAACTTCTCCCCAGGAGCAGCATCAAAAGAAAAACAACACTCTTCACGAGAGATGCATTGATAAATTACCTTTTTTTTCTCTTTTCCTTCTCAAATCAAGCAGTTAACTCTCCGATCTGAAGAAAAAATAAAAAAATCACCGGGCGATCGGAACTCAGATATATCCCCCCAAAACAAAGAAGGATCAAAGAGTTACATCCATGGCCCTCGAGTTGAGACCTTTTTCGATGAAGGATCGAGATTCTACGATACCATCGAATGTGCGGAAAGAACGATCTCAAAGGTTTCGCCAAAGGGAAGCCGCAAAGCAAAATGACGAAGAGGCAGGAGAAAGCCCTTACCACGATTCCGGACGCAAACCGCAAAGCGACAACCAATTGTTCTAATCAACGCTGACTTCCGTGAGCGAGCGGCAATTAAATACGGCATTATATGGTTAATATTATAATAATAATATTTTTTATTTATTTATTTATTTATTTATTACTGCGTAAAAAAATCATCTAATAGACGTAGTTCGAAACGGATCCAGCTTGATGGCTCGCCGAGTTTATTTGTGCACATGGACCAATAGATAAAAAGCAGATCGCTGCTGCTTTGAGATTGAAGAACAAGTTGATCCATCACGAGTCGAACTCTGAATACTAATTTCAATTAAAATTAATTTAAATCAGATTATAAAATCAACAAGGATTATAAATATATTAATCTAAAATTTAATTATATTAAAATAACAATAAATATATTTTATTTTTAAAAATATAATTTATTTAAAAATAATATATATATATTGTTAAATTTTATAAATTATTATAATTGAAAAAAATAAAATTGTTTAAATAATATATTTTTAAAGTTGGTTGATCGAATTAATACTGATTCTTCAGTATTTAATATAATATAAGTATTATAAAAGATATAAAATATTAATATTAAGGGTAAAATCGTAAATTTAATAACTAACATTTACGACAGTATAATTATCTCAACAATATTAAATCAGATACGAGTTATATCACGACCGAACACGAGCGTAGTGAGCCAGTTGACTGCCACGTAGAATCTATTCCTCCAGCTTATAACCCGAGTCAGATACGCGGATCGCCACACGAAGAAACTGATGAAGCCCGTGAGGGAGACCCCTTTTGCCTCCTAATAGTATGAATAGTGATAGTAATCATACAGTAATCGTATGATATATGAAGAATAAAATGTTTCACCAACAGTCTAATAAATTTTTGCTGTTTACCTTGCTCTGCCGGAGATCAACGAGGGCTTTGTATCTTCCGACGGTGGCCATGCTCCCCAGATGCTTGTAGACGAAAGGATCTCCAAGTTCCAGGTTTGCCGCGGCCTTCGCATGGCCTCCTCCGGCTCTGCCGATTTGGTTCAGCAGCTCGCACAGGTACTTCCCCTGCCTCTCCGCAACCTGTTAATTTTGCTCTTGCAAAGATCAGTTGCAACCCAGCAGGATAAGATGAGATATGCTTCTTTAGCCTCCCATGCAGAACTTAGTTTGGCGAGCAGTGCATTCACAGGGACGAGAAAGAACGGAACGAGATGCAAACACCTGTGCCAGTGCCGGCAATGTCGACCTCCCCGTGCTTGCGAGGAACCCGCTGCAGTCCCCTATTGCGAACGCATCCTGCACCGAGGGAATCCGCAACCAGTCATCCACGCCAATCCTGCATACCAATTTTTTATACGGAGATGGTTTCTCTGTTCAAAACCCAAATAATTTCCTCTGGAACATAGATATGTACCTTCCGCAGGGTGACTTGGGAAACCCTAAAGATCGAACAAACGGCGAAGGTCCAACACCGGTAGACCACACGAGAAGCCCATAAGGAACCTCCGTTCCATCACTGAGAACCACTTTCTCGGGCTGGACGTCCTTCACAACTCCACGCACAAGCCGAACTCCTGACTGCAAGAGCATAAATGAAGAGCCAGAGGAGAGAGATGGCACGATGTAGCTTATTTTTGAGTCACCTTCGTTAATTGTTTTGTGGCGTATTGCCGGAGGCGAACATCAAACGACGACAGGATCTCATTTGCCTTTCCATAAAACAAGAAGAAGAGGAAGAAATGATTGTTAAGGATGTGCTCTTTGAATTTGAATTAAGACGAGAAAGATGTTGGAAACCTCAATTAAGGTGACGTGAATGTAATCTTTGACGTGCGAGTAGCGCTCGTGGACATCTTTCATGATGAAATCACTGAGTTCGCCGCTGAACTCTACGCCGGTTGGACCGCCGCCGATGACAACACAGTGCAGAAGTCTCTTCTTTTCGTCCTCTGATACGCCTGGTGTTCATGTGGGAGTGGAGAAGTGAATTCTACAGCTATTTTGCCTTTGCCTCGAGCAAGAAAGATAAGCCTGCACAATTACTGTACCGGGCACATCGGAGAGCATCAGGTTGAGAAGGAGCCTTCTTCGGATCTCCTGGGCATGGTGGACTTCCCGCAAGAAGATGGCGTGCTCTTCAACGCCGCGAATGCCGAACGTCGCGGCCTCTGCTCCCGCTGCGATGACCAATTTATCATACGACACCCTAAACTTCCATGGCTGATCAAGAGCATCACCGGTTACTCCTTGGCCGGCCGCAGTCTCGCAATGTACCTTGTGATGGGAGCAAGAACAAAAGTTCGTCTTTAGACGGCGCCGATGCAGCGCCATTAGCAAAATTGGGGGTTTCTACAGACCGTGTGCGCGTCGGGATCGATGGCCGTGCAGCGGGCGAGGAAGAAGTAGGAACCGGGGGCGGTGGAGATGGCCGGCTGTATCCGACCGATGGGCTCGGCGACGGAGCGGAACTCGAGGGTGCCGACGCAGGTGGAAGCGAGGAGCGGGGTGAAGACCATGTGGTTCCGCGGCGACACGCAGACGACGTCGTAGAGGCCGGCGTCGACGCCCTTCATCAGCCGGCATCCCGCCCACCCCGAACCGAGCACCACCAGCCGCGGCTTCTCCTGCCCCGGCTGCGTCGGCCCGAGTACGGCGCAGGCGTGGGCGTCGGCGGCGGCGGCGGAGCTGAGGCTAGCAAGGCCCTGGGCGGCGGAGAGTGGGGAGACGAAGCGACTCCTGCGTTTCGAGAAGGGGAAGCGAGCGAGGGGTCGAAGCCAAGACATCACCGTGAGGGGACGAGGGCGGCGATGGCGGGAAGAGTTCGCTGGCGGACGGCGGAAACGGCAAGATAACTGGATCAGTTTGAAGTTGAAGGCAACCGTTGGATGGTGGACGGACGGACAGAGATCGATTGCATGGGCCACAAATAGTGTAGGCCACAGAGAGGGAATGCGGGCGGATCGGGTTTGGATGGGGGCAGCTGCTTCTTTTATGTTTTAATAAGTAATTATATTTATATCCACTTTATTCTCCCATTTAATTTTAACTTTCAGCAAGTCTACATTATAATGTTTCTTCATTTAACTGGTCTTAAGTGCATATCTATCGTATTATAATATTAATTAAATTATAATCGTAATTATATTTTAAATTAAATCTTGATTGAAAATACATTTTATTATTATCTGAAATATATTTTTTCTATAAAGTACAGTAATACTAATTAACTATAAAATTTAAAATTACTAATCTTCATGTTATACTTAGAGTGGGCTTGCATTTAGATCTAACTTGGATAGCTCAAAATATACCTAATGGTAGCTGAGTGAGGCGCAACACAAGGCCACCCCAATGAGACTCAAGGTTCAATTCAATTAACTAAATGAGCAGTACAGTAGGTCTAATTGAGTTAAATCTATATTCAAACCAGATTGACAATGCGAGAAACTTCTAGGAGAAATCAGATTGACTGAGGTTTGCACGAGTAAAGATATCATTCGTCCCAAGACGTGCGAGGAGTTAACACAAGCATACATGAAACAATGACATGAGGTCTATCGCAAGGTAAGTGGGAAGAATTTCTCAAAGTCGTCAACCTATGAAGCTGTAAATAAGCCATCAGGGCAAGATATCTAGACATATCACTGTAGATCCAATCTAATCATCCCTCTCCCTTTGTACTAGTAGTAGCAATTGTATAAGTTAAGGCCATAGCTCGTAAGAGCTAGTACCTTGTCACTTGTATGGTGTGCGTTGGGAGTTTTTAAGGTTGAACGAGGCATTGGGAGTTTTCAAGGTTGAATGAGTTCATTTCCATCCTGCATATCTTCTCCAAACAGAAGAAAGCCTTTCTCATCAGAAACTAGAAAGGAAAGCTCAGCTGGGAAACTGCAACCTTCTTTTTTTTTGCTAAACTGCAAACTGATGCAATTTACAGATACAAGCTACCCCCATCATTAATCATCCCATCAAAGCAATAGGACTAATCACATTTATAGTTACTTTCACAAGAAAATACTAATTACTACTACATTATACAGGTAGTTTACATCAATCTATAAGTTTCTTTCCTCAATTTACGATAATTCTTGAAGGAAGCAGAACTCCAGGCGCATGCTTGTCACTGAACGTATCCTCACACGCCACAAGTCTAAGAACGCTGCGACTCAACGGGCTGCACCGGCGCCTCGCCTCGACGATGCTCCGGCCGAGGACCTGCTCGAACCAATCGCTCAACGCTCCTCTGTCTTCCAACGACCACGCCGCCGCAAGCATCTCCTCCATGGCCCTGGGGTCGATTTCCAGCGAGCAATCCGCGCCCGCTGCACCGCGGAAGATCTTGCTGACCTCTCGCAGCAGGACGTCGGCGAGGGCGTCGAAGTCGAAAGGCTTGAAGTCAACCGTCGCGTCGACCAGGTCGAACAAGTCCTCCATCCACGCCTCCGAGTTCCCCGACGTGGAGCAGTCTTCATGGCTGGTAGAGCTGTTGTCGGCCTCCTCCACCGGCAGATTCAGGTCTAAGAACGCCATTACCACGTTGTTCGCCCTTTTCGCGGACGTCAAGGGTTGTTCTACCTGCGTCCTGCAGTCACTTGAGAAAGCCAGCTGGCGCTTGCTTAGGAAAACCGAGTGCAGATATGCTTGATTGCCCCTGGAATTTGGACTTGAAGAAAAAGAGGTCTTATTAGCTTTCGGGCTGCAGATGACTTCGCGAAAGGGCTCCACAAGAATCTTCATCTGCCAGCAGCAAGCAGCAAGAACAGTCTCCTCCGAGAAACCAACATGATCCTTCCTCTCATTGATCGTCTGCCCTTGAGTTCTCACTGAAGTTAAGATGAACACGGAGTTGTTCGTGCTGAATTCCCTTCCATGGGAATCGGAAAACTTGCCGGTACTGATAGCCTGTGATAAGCTGTTCTGGACGAGCAAGTCAGCTTTGTCCACATTCTCGAGGAACAGGACCGACTGCGGTTTCCTGCTCAGCTCTTGAGCGATGCGGTCTACAGTCATTTTTCCTCGGCACTCTGCATTGCTTCCATTGGCCTGAAGCTGCGCACAGATGGTGCGTGAACCGGCAGAACTGTCAGGGTAGCTCATATCAATGCATATGAATTTCTCTCTGCTGCCACAGATCATTTCCGCAAGAGCCACAGCCATTTTCTTCTTCCCAATCTTGTCTGGACCATGAAAATTGAGCCAGATATCTCCTCTCAGGATTCCTCCGCGGCGCCTTTGGCCGGTCTTGCAGTGGAGTATAGCTTCGCTGAGGGTCCTAGCTGCTTCTTCCTGCCGGCCAACTTTGTTCACAAGACTATTACAAAATGACTTGTAATTGCTGAGTGTTGGGCAGGTAGCCGATGAGATGAGTGACGACTTGTCATATGTAGAGGCAGAATTGCTCGACACCTGCGAAAATGAGCGGGTCAGCGTGAGCGGGCGGATGATCTTTGCTTGAGAATCTTGATGCCTGGAGCCAGAAAAAGATTGAACAGGAACATCTGAGCCATTTCCTTTGACAATGTCAAGCTTGAGCTCCTGGAAGTGATCCTTCTGCATCTGCAATGCAGGATTTTCCTGATCATGACATGTAAGTTCATGGGGAGTCCCCAAAACCAAATCTGTCACAACAGATGTTACGGAGCAAGGTGAAGCATGATCATCAGCTTGGTGAAACTGGGTGCCTTCTCTTTGAAACTGCTCGCTTCTTGATAGCCTGACCTGTAGTTTTGATAACAAGTCGTTGTTTCCTAGCTCAGAAAGTGAAGGCAATGACACGCTTTTACTGCCCATAGTGAGTTTTTGGGTGCCTGCGGAAATAGGAAATGAAATTTCAAACCCTCCTTGATTCTGGACCTCCTCAGGGTTTTCTTTAGTCTGATTGCATGCCATATCCAAGTTAGAAATGCATGAGTCATTGGCAGAACAAGGCAAAGCAGGGTTATCACTGGCATTGGTTCTCTCACGATCATGATCATGATGTTGGCAGTTGTCATCCCAGTTCTTGTGTAAATCCACAGTTTTAGCATTCAAAAGAGTCTTATCATCTTTAGCCTGCACTAAACAAAAGCACATGAGTTTTCCTCCAAAATGAATCGTAAGCTGAATGCATCGGCAGTGTCATTTTACACACTAGCTGACACACACAAGAGAAAATTCATGGAATGATTCATGTGATGGCTCCAAAAAGAACATTATGAAAAGAGGTTCTTCACTGGATTCACCACTGGAATACATGAAAATAAATGAAACTATCAGAAATCACACCTTTGCTGCCTCATGTCCATCACTCAAGCTAACCATGTTGCCTTTGCGTAGCCAAAAAGGAAAGCTATCATTTTGCTGATCATCAACTGAAGCTGAATGGTCCTTAACAGTAACAGAAACTTCTTGGTCATACTTTTCATTGCAATGCTCATAGCGGAATACCGATGGGTACACAGTGCTAAATTGACTCTGTGATTCATATGCTGCAGGGAAAAACCCTCCAAATGGAACAAACGACTCCATCAAGCTGTAACATAATTAAGACATGAGATTCCAACTTGCAAACTTTTGCGGGTGAAAGTATACTTGTAGACAGAATGACCCTCACAAAATTGTCATCAGTTCACCAGTTTAAATCTTTAATAGCTACAACACATGACCTTTCTATCCTTAGTCTATGATATTGATGATATAAACAATAGGTGTTAGCGGAAAGCTATACACCTTAAAAAAACTCACTTAAGAATGATCAGCTAAACAGTACAGAAATGGTTGTCCACAAAAGACATGCTTTTTAGGGAGACAAAGAAGTTTGTCATCATAAAGCAACTGACGATAACATATAAAAAAACTGAAGGACACAAGGAGCACCGGTGAACGTTAAATAATAATTTCTTTAACTTCAACATTAGCATCAAGAATATAAAATAGGCTGGTTTGAAATAACCATACTATCCAATGATATGTTAAAAAAGATCTTCATTCATCTGGTTTCTTTCTGAAGATATAGTACAGGAATATCTAACAGGTGTAGAACATGTACCTAGTAAATAAGCCGAACAATAAAGGTAAGACGGTCAGAAATAGAGAAGAATCATGAGAAAGCTGAAAAAACTGAACACGAGCAGATAAGCATATGAAGTTGTGAACTATAGGAGTCACATGTTTGTGTAAACATTTGCAGTTCATCTTCTCTAAAAGCTAGAGGCAGGTTTTTCATATTAAAAGAAAAAATTACTTACTATTATATAACGCACATGTCTTTCAAGTACAAAGGTGCAAGACAAAGAATAATGAGGCTTACTACTTTTGGGTTCAGAATCACAATTTTCTTCTAAAAACAAACAAATATTCCTTTCTCGGACTAAGTTATTTATTGCTCACGAAATTGGGAATTGGCTGTGATTTATGTAAACCCAAATTTCTTCTAATCAAAACGTCATAGTCCAGCAAGAAAGTTCATGGCCACGATATGTATACACTTAATGTATATAGAACCACTAAGAATCCAGCTACCATGAACGCTAGGCTTTGAGTTCTTTTCCTCAACAATAATATATTTTTGTTTAGGACTGTCAAATACAAAACTATGAGGAAAAAGCTTCTATGGACTTATCAATAACTTATTTTCACTGATCTAACACACGAGAAGAGTTAGCCGTAAAAGAAACTGAATACGACAAAATCAATTTGATAGTAACTTCTTCTTGGATGAAAAAAAAAAAAAGCCATAAAAATGCCTCGAGCAATGACTTAGATTTAGAGTTGTGAGCTTTAATTGATTTACCCACCTGGGAGATCTGGGAACTGCTCCACCCATCGAAGTCCTGATCGAAGTAATCGGCAGCAACTGCAGATCCCAATCTTTATCGAGCATTGGATGCTTGGACAAGAACTTCATGTATGTTTCGTATGTGGCCGACCATCCCATCACCCACAACCTCCCGTGGCAGATCTCCAGCATTCTTGTGAGCTCCGAAACCAAGCAGGTTTCGTGCTCATCGCATTCAGCACTACCTTCCACCATCCCTTTCAAATCTCCAATGTTCAGTACCACCCCCGACGACTCTGCCTTCTTCCCCAGCTCCTCCAGTTGAGACCTGATCGCCAGCTGCCCACCGCCGCCACCTCCGAGCTCTGTCACCTCCTTTTCAATGCTTATAAATTGTATTTCACGGAGTTCCGGCGGCAAAACCGCCCAATTTTGCCGCTCGACGGCCCGGGCGAAGTCTCGAGTTGCCTCGCCGGCGCCTACCCCGACCAGCATCGGATTCCGTCCACTGTTCTTCCGGGCAAGGATCTCTCCTATCCTCCGGCAGTTCTCCTCGCTGCCGTCGGAGCAGAGCTGGCCGGCCGCGGCAGTGAAGGGGAACACGAGCCCTCGGGGGGTGAGCGCCGCCTCGAATCCGTCCCGGGCCGAGAAATTGCAGAGGAACAGCGGGGGGCATCTGGCAGCGCGGGGGAACCGGAGGATAGGCGGCGGGGGACGGAGGATGGCCAGCTTGATGTCCGTGCTGCGGAATCCGGCGTCTCCGAAAACCCGGCTGACTACGGGGTCATCCAGGATCGCAAGCACCAGCTGCTGGAGCTCCACCTTCACCCCGGAGAACGAGGTGGCGCCCCCTGCAACGGCGTTCTGCTGCTGCTGCTGATAGAGATGGAACGTGTCCGGGTTCCGCCGCTGGTTCGCCTGCGACCGTTTGATTGCCGCCATCAGCGAGTTCGACACGGGCGGGTCATCAGCAGCCCCGCCCCCCTCCGTCGCCTTCGCCGTCCCGGACGACGACGACGACGGAAGCCGGTCGAGCGCCACCCCGAAGCAAAGCTCGAGCGCCTTGAACTGCAGCCTGGGCGAGTACGCTGAGCTCCGGGCGCGCGAGAGCGCGTCCCGCAGAATCGAGCAAGAGGTCGAAGAGCCACCTCCACCTACCCTTCCGGCAGGGGCAGGGGAAGGGGAACCACCACCGGAGAGGAGCAGAGCGTAGACGACGTGGAGGGAGGTGGTCTGCGCGTGAGCGCGGCGGCGGGCGACGGCCACAGCATCGTCGAGCGCGGTGGCCGCCTCGGCCGCGAGGCATGCTCGTGCGTTGCTCACCGGAGTCGGCATCCCGGGGGCTACCAAGGACCATATACTAAAAGAAAACCCGATCCCCAAATATAAAATTTCCCCCCCTCCTCCCAATATAAAATTCTCCGCGGCCGAACCTTAAAATAATAAACACCGCCACCAACACCAACAGCAGCGGCGGCGGCGGCAACAAAGATTGCAACTTTTCAAGGATGGGAGAGGAAAGATCTAAACTTTGATCAAGATACAGGTTGGGGGGAGAGCGAGATTTAGCAATCGGGGAAAGGTAGGAGCTCCGAGGAGGAGGAGGAGGAGGAGGAGGAGGCCATTACATTTGGCAGTACTGGCGCTCCCAATTTACTTATCCCAGGAGCCGAAAGGGAGAGAAAAAGAAAGCTTTGGAAGGGGGCCGGCGGGCCCCCCGGCGCCCAACCGAGGGCGGAGCACAAATGCCGGGGACCCCACGCGGCCTTCCATCACTGCTGCTGTTGGTGTTGGCATCCATCGATCGCTGTTGCTCCCCTCTCCTCCTCCTCCTTCCCCTCCTCCTTCTCCTTTCTTTTTAGATTTCTTTTTGCGTAAATCTGCTGCTGGACAAGTTGCCGGGGCCGGATGCTGATGGCGGGCGGCTGGTGGCCACTTGTGGGTGGTGGTGGTGGTGCTGGTGGTGGGCCACCCTGCGGAGGATCGGAGGAGGTGTGGACGTACGGCCGAGCCGCCGGCTGAGCACGCCAGCTGGGTCGCCCTCGGCCGCGTACTTGGCCTCGAGCGACCGGCGTTCGGTCAGCGCGGCTCGCACACTGCGAGTGGATTCCATCAAAAGCGCAGGCTTTTCTTTTTTAATTTCACCTGTTCCAGAACAACACACCGCTCTGCCTCACCTCGAGATATTTATCAGCAGATATCACATCCTCGGAATGTTTATAAAAATCATCCTTCATACCTACGGGAATTATCCATCGTAATTTTTCACCTCGTATATTATATATTTTAAAACCTGCAATTTATAGTCTAATACATCAGTATTTATCTGTTCATTTCAAAAGCTACTAATTCCGACTTGCTTTAGAGCAAAAACATATTAAAGCGATAGAAAGAAACACCCGTAATGCTCGTTAGAGGTGGATCTAGCTATAAATATTTGCGAATCTAGCAAAGGCAGCACCGTCTCTGTTCCACCTCATCAAATCTGGCAAGCTTTGCAATTTTAAGCATTATTGAGCTCCAGCAACCTTTCCCTGCTCGTCACTGTGGAACTCTTTTTTTTCTTTCTTTCTTTCCTGGCCTGAACATGCACATCATTCGCCTTAATTATTGACGTATACAACACAAGTACATTATTAATGCTGCAGTTGCTATTCCCACTAAACTCTGCATGTGAACCTGCAAATGCGTGCGATACACACACACACACACACGCTCGCTCATACGCGCGTATAATTGTTTAACCTACCGGCATTGCTATTTTTTCGCTACCGAGCAGGTTCGCGGACAAGGTGTGCATTGCTCGGGCATCCCCATGCGCACATTGCACCCCTGAGATTGGTGTAAAATTCTCCTGAGTCCCACTTGAGTCTAATTATTGAGGCCACCTCGCTGCTGCACATATATTTGTCCAATTAAAGGCGAGACACAGCAGATGTTTGCTGCATACGTGTAATATATATATATATATATATACTGAGAATGGCTCGTCCCATTAATTATATAGACACTCTTAAAGTTAACTTTTTATTATTTAATACTACAACGTTTCGCTTGCTTAACGAGTTATACAATTATTGTACTGTACAGAGAGGGAGAGAAGAAAAATAACTAAAACATAAAGCTGGCAATAATTGCCGAAGCAGTGGTCCGGACTGTGCTTGCCATAAAGCAAAACAAAGCAATGCAATTATATTCAATGGTTTTATTTATTTTATCTATAATGTGACATTATAAAAGTTAGGCCGTTGTCATCTCTCACCCATATAAATATGCATACGCGTCAATTTTGTGACCATTTTGTAACAGTTTAAAAGATTCCCTTAGATTGCATTCGCACATAATGTTAGACCAAGTGCATGTACGCTCTTTAATGTTGTACGCCTTTTTAAAGGCCACATTGACTCCCAACTCCTAAGTTTTAAATCACTACACATCGCCACAGTGCGTACTGAATTTTATATACGTGCGTGAAAGGAACAGTGCGCCTAATTAATTCAATTCAATAGGATTAAGTTGTTTCCGCTCGTTCTCTTCTCCTCATACACGTGCTGTCAGCGCTCATGCACGAACCCACGGGAGTGATTTTTAAAGGGCCATCGACCGTTAATATCAAGGGTTTCTATAAATGCAGTAATCACTGAAATTGATTAAAAGATGTATGTTATGTATTATTTAAGCGTACACGTTACTTGGAAAAGGGTAACCGTGTCACTTCCCGTCCCACTTAATTTGTTTCGGAATCCTCGTTGACTCATTTATGAGCCCACAGGATGAGGGGCCAATTAGAGTCGTTCGGCCGTTGACCTACGCACCGAGCATCGACATTAAGTGTGCTTAATTTTACAGCGGCAAAGCCAAAAAACACGTCAATTAATGATCTGCACTCCCACCGTCTCCTACGATGACATCAGGAATGACTCGAAGGAGGCGATCGGCTGTCGCGAGCGAGACAGAGGCGCCTCGTTCCGCGTCGGAGAGAGCAAGTCACCGTCGCGCGATGACATCATATTCGACGTCATTTCGCTTTTATTTTTCTGCGAAACGCGCGCAGGGCGAGGCAGGTGATGGAGAGATGCCCCGCCTTCTCCTCCGCGCAGGCAGAGCTCAGAAAGCTGAGACGTGAAATATGAGGGCGGCGGCGGCGGCGGCGCAGGAGGGGGGCGGCGGCGGCGGCGTCGACGATGGATTGGTGGTGGCGGCGGCGGCGGCGACGATGACGGAAAGGTGGAATAGAAAGCTCGCCCCTCGTCGCTGGCCACCACACGCATCCCCTTCAGGATCTTTAGAATCCAAAAGCTCTTGAGGTGGACCGGAGGCCCCACCGGCAGCTCTCGCCCCTCTTTCTATTCCCGTGAAAATTAAACCACGGAAACGAAGCCATCAGATCAAGTAAAAACCATGCACCCCGCCGCCCCCACAGGTCGATCGGCCGACGTCGCCCTCAGGGCGGCCCTCCATTATTGGGGGAACACCCGCCTCTTTTGAGCGACGACGAAGTCTCCCTCCGCCTTCCTCTCAAGATAAAGCGGTGTGGCGCAGCGCAGCGCAGTGCGGTGCAGTGGTGGGCGTAAAAAGTTGGCTAAGACTCTGCAGTCTGCTGCCGCATGCTCTTCCCTTCGCCAGGAAGAAGAGAGCAGCTTAAAATAAAAATATCCCGAAAGAAGACAACTCGTCAACAATAATAACTGTCGCTTTATACACTATTCGAAAGATTTTTTTTTTCCTTCTTCTCTTCCTTTTATGATCACCTGGGAGAGGAGTCTGCGTACGTACTGCTCGCTAGAGGTAAAAATAAAAATAACGATCGAGATCCTCTGACCTGTCCGCACATGTCGAAATCTTATTTCGTGTGTGGATCAGATTCGGTCGATTAAATCGGTATGATGAGAACAAATGGGTCGGGTCGGACGGCAGAATCCGCAGATGGCGAAAATAATGAATCGGGCGGTCCCCGACGCGGTGATCTAATGATAATAATAATAATACTAATAATAGAAGGGAAGGGGAGGTGCTGGGAAGAGGTCACGGAGTCAGCAGGGCGGGCGAGGGGGGAGGGAAGGCCTTTTGGAGGGAGCACAAGCTTTCCGCGCCATTATTGTCGATGCCCTTTTTCTTTTATCACCCATCGCAATTCCTCCTCCGCCTTTTCCCAGCCGCGCCGGGCCACCACGCCGCCCGCCGCGCCCGTCTCCCCTTCCCCCGGCCAAAGGCCGCCTCCGCGGGGCGTCAGTCTGATGCCAGATATTTAAAAGTCATGGAATAATGAGGATTAGAGCGTTAAAATTTGACGGACGATATTTTTTTTGTATAAATGTAAAGTTAATGCACACCTATCGCTCTGACCGACGTCATAATAATAAAATATTTATGCTGAGAATATGGAAGAGAATATGCTTCGTTTCTATTTCTTCTTTTTTTTAAAAAAAGGAAAGAGGTGAATGATATATGTATAAAAAAATAGACTGGAATCTTGTGTCCCTCTCCGGGTTCGCTTTTTCCAGAGGGAGATGGGAGGGTTGGAATCTGATCCGACCCACGGCCGCTTTCTCCGACGTCACCCTTCCACCGGGCATCCCCATAATTCTATTTATCGTTACTGTTATTTATTCTCTTCTCACCGGCCCTTTTCGTTCCCGTCTCTGCGTCCCTGTTCTCGGACACGAAAGCCCTCCGAGAAACAGGAACCGACCCTTCGAGTTAAGGGCCACCCTGGAGGATAAGATAGATTTTTTTTTCCACCTCTCGTAGCACACGTGAATAAAATTTGTTCGACTATTAGGTCGTGGCATGGTAGATGTATTGACAAGTATAAATTCAACCCTAAATCATTTTATATTTGAAAAAAAAGGGGTTTTGGATCTAGGTGGAGCCCACGTGTTCCTTCTTATGGGGGCGAAGGAGGTGGTCCCCGCGCGACGACGATTAAAAAAAAATAATTGCGAGGGGTATCCGGCCACGTAGCGGTCGTCGGATTCTCCACAGTTTGGGAGGGGGGAGAGGGGGATGACGTGGACAATGGGCGCTCCGTAAACCAATTAATTAATTAATTAATCTTCCGTCCAAATCCAGCACTTTTTTGTCGTTCATATCTTCATCGAGAAGCCCTTTTTCTCACTCCCAGAGTCAATCGATATGATATATATTATATATATGTCCAAACCATGGCGGACAAATTTTGTATGCACACCCCCCCTACTCCTAGAATTATCACTCTCCTGCCACCTCCATTCCTATTCCCGGGCAAACATCCGGTCCCGAAATCTAAAGCGGACGCAGCCATCATTGCCCTAAAGTAGGAGGACGTAGGGGAGGGTGGTGTCTTACGTAGTTATTATTGTTATTTTTTTTATAAAAAAAGATGGTGTGATGAATCGATTAAGATAGAGAAAAAAAAGGGGGAACTTGCAGAGCAGGGAAGGGATCTCAGGGGTCCTCTCTTTCATGCGTGGATATTGGGGGCGTGCGAAAAGTGGGGGAGCACACGGAAAGGTGAGAGGGGGTTTTGTCCATATTCTCGGTAAGATGGACAGCATAATTAACACTGTGCATCGTCTTCGGTGGCCCTTTTTAGTTGCGGCAATGATATGTGCCCAAGACTCGCTCTTCTCCTCCCCCTCCCAGACTCTTCACCCACCAAATCTTTTTGATGACAGCATCATCACCTTCAGTTTCTTCTTCTTCTTCTTATTGTTTCTGCAGGGTGGTAATCCTGTTCCCACTCGCTCTCTCTGTCTCTCTGTAGCTGAGTTTGTTTGGGCGGCTTCATCCTTTAATAATGCGTTGTTTTAGTAATATCTCGGCTTGCTAGAAACAGTGGTCCAAAGCATTTGAAGATGAGAGATGCGGAGGTCCAAATGCACGTCGGAGACAAAAGGAGAAAGATGATGAGGTCTGGTTTCACCATATCCATCAAAGCAAGTGGGGCAGTGGCGAACGAAGGGAAGAGAAACAAACGAAGGATGTGATTCAACGGAGGAATGATTCACGGTGTGAGGAAGAAGGCCGAAGTCCAGCGTATTGTGATAGATGTGTAGATGATCGGATCGATTGAAGGAGGAAGAATATTTGATTGAGATGCTTTTTTTTTACTGCACGAGTATGATGCATTATTGTCGCCACTTCAATGCATCCATGATGACGGCCTGTCGGCCCTCCTTCCCTCCACCTTCTCCTCCTCCGTGTTTGAGGCAGTAAGGACTCCACAACGCTAGCATTTTCACCACATTTATCATGCAAGGGGAGAATTCAGCGAGCTTTCCTCCATGGCATGCACCAACTACCAAAAGCATATACCCCTAATCAAATCAAGCCACCACTTGGGGGGAGGAGGAGGAAGGAGGAAATGGAGATGCAATGAAGGATTATCAATTGGGGGGTTGTCCTTTTGTGGGAGCAATATGCTTCCCTAGTGAGAGGAATCATGAAGACCTTGGGAGTGAGTGTTGGTCTGTGCTTTGTATTTCGTAAGGGGGACCAACCCCACTCTCCAAAATACTCTTCAGACCTTTTCCACCCCCCTTTTCCTCTCTTTTTTTTAAAAAAAAAAACTTGATGGCACCACCACCAGAGTTAATTATTGTCGTACCTGTTTGCGTTTGAAAACATCTTAAATATTTATATAATTTTAAAACGTAATTTTTTTAAAAAGAGGGTTTAGGTTGTGGAAGGATCCTGTGGGGGCATGGAAATGGCTGCTGCAGCTGCTGCAGTGAAGCAGAAAGAAGCTTTTCCTTGTAAAGCCAGGAAGTCTCTTTCTTTTCTTTCCTTTTCCTTTTTCTTTTGTGCTTCCACCTCAAACTTACTTTCCACTCCCTCTCCATGGCTGCCATTGCCAACAGATTAAAGCATCGACCCCCCCCCCCCCCCCCCTCTCCTCAGTGGATGCCATGCCGTGAGCAAAACCCCCCATCTTTGGGCCACACACCTTTCCCTGCATGGAGGGGGGAGCAGGCACCATTCTCAGTCCCACTCTCCCCCTAATGAGAATGCAAGTAGGTTTGACCAAACCATAAGCTCTCCCGCAAAGACGAGGAAATTATTGCCAACTTGTGCATATTATATACAGATATATATATATCAACTTCACGAGAAAAGAGTTCACTGAGTGAATCTTGACCGAGTGTTCTACCTGGCCAGATGCAACCTGCTTTGTGGGAGTGGAGGGGGGATCACTGATCAATTCCCCCCACCTCTTCCATCCATGGCAGACAATGAGAGAGGGTCAGAGATACCATCAATGGCTGCCAAAGTTGAAAGCCCCCCAGGCAAAAGGCATGCCATGCACCCTTCTTCTTCTTCCATCTTCACATCCTTACTGTAGTGGTATCCAAAGATTTATCACCCCCATTTCAGCGTATATTTCTTCATGTCCGTTACATGTGCCTGGATAGTTTATTAGTACAACATGCATTCTCTCACGTTTTACCTTCCTATAAATTCTAATTGCACCGCTCAGGAGAATTAACAAAAAGCTTCAGCAGCATCAACTTTCCAGAGGTTTTAAAATAATTCATCAGGCTATTAATCAACAAAAAAGGCAAAAAGCTATTACCGTCTCAGCGCATCCAATACAGGTTTGATCAGCATTAAGGAATATGTACCTCCTTCGAAAAGAAAAATTAAAGAATAAAAGGGTGATTACAAGAACATCTTCCCCGCTGTACATGTATGTTTCTGTTTGGTTCAACTGATGTTTTAAATTTTTTTTTTTTAATGGAACCGGTGCATCCTTCTTTAGAGCCCAGATTGGAACCTCTCCTTTACATATATGCACTACTCCTCTCTTTATTCCCTCCTTTTTCTCCTCCCCTTTCCCATGCCTTTGGGCATCTTCTTTCTTTCGAATTCCACGTCCTCTGTGAATTATCGAGCCATGAGTTTTTTCTTCTTTCTCTCCTTTATATATTTTTAAAAAACAGTAGACTTTTTTTTGTTATTAAAGTAAATGTTCGAGTTTTTTTTATGAATACGATGCAGAAAAATCTAAGAATATATCGGCCAGCGAAGAATCATCAGACATTACTGCCACTTTATGAATCATAGCGGTAGTGATGCTGATGTCATGATGCCCTGTATATGTTAATATCCAGGATCACCTTTGTATAAAAGCTATGCTGCTGATTAAGAATACAGAAAAGTTTAAAGAAAAATAGAAAGTATTAGGTTTCGTATAATTTTAACATATATTAGAGAATTTTTTAAAGAAGTAGTTTCTATAATTTAGAGAGAAAATATTATAGTGGGGTAGTTTTTGAAATATTCTAGACTTCCAAATTTAAGTAATGAAAAATTAGACCCGCACGCTTAGCTCAGCACGCACACTTTACACTTTGATGTTGGATCTGACTCGAGCTGCCAAATTAGACCTGACCGAGTCTTAATTCGATCTGATTCAGCTTTTACCAATTTATTTGTGAAGTCCACGTCCGATGATGGAAGTGGAGGAGCCGAGTTGATGTGTTAATTCCATCGCTGCTTCTTAATAAGCTCTACTCGGGTGGTCCACGTCTTCCTGTCATTTCTTCTTCTTCTTCCTTTTTTCCCCGGTGGATCGATCACTTTGTACCTTATTTAATATAAAAGTAATATTAATTAAAATACGGTTTAAACCCTTTTTTTAATGTCTGGGACCGAATAGTTTCGGTTATGCTTTTATCAAGGCTCTTCTGCAAGATTGCAACTGCTTATTTGGGCCTTTGGCCCATATATTTGTGCCGTTCAAATTAATTAAAAGCACAGGATAAACGCTTCCTTTGTAATCACTCAGCCTAATAACCCCTTATAACTTTCTTAGTATTTTTTAATAAAAAAATAAAAAAAATTATATTAAGTCGAGTTTAACAGAAGAATCAGCTGATATAAAAAAATATGCTTATCTAGTTAGAATAAAAAGACTTTATATTTGTACACAAAGTATAGATTCCTGTAATTAAAAGAAAATAAAATATAATAGAGTTAATGGGAGAGCAGATAAGACTCTTCCTCCAATTAATTATTTTTTTTCTTCGTCACATTGTATTTTTCCATATCTATTTTATTCAAATAAAAACGAAACAGGAATTTGGAATATTTTTCATTTATAGGGGCAACAAGGTAAATATACGAAAAATATCGGACAAATAATATTTTTTAATATATCCAATACTGGAATATCGGAAGGAAAAATACAGATCATAAATGCTTTTTTTGAAAGCTAAAGACCAAATTATCGGATATAATTCAATACGTTTAATATGTTATAAACGGCTGCTAATGCGACGGTTTCATCCCATCCCCTTTTTAATTTATTATATTGCGTGTGTGTATATATGCATATATTCCACAGTATTCACTAATCAGCGCGGGTATTACTTTCTTTTATTTTTGCACAGCCAGAGGTTGGAGAGAAAATTAGAGGGAGGGAAGGAAGCGAAAACCCTAGAGCGAGAAGGAAGGAAGGAAGTGAAAGAGAGAAAGAGGAAGGTGATCGGTCGGAGTGCAGCGCTCTAGCAATCGCTCTGTGTCTTCTCTTTGCTGGATTGACTTGTCGCTGCGGCGGATCGAGCGAGGACGGCTGCGATGGGGGGTGTGGTGTATATCCCGGTCCAGAACTCGGAGGAGGAGGTGCGAGTGGCGCTCGACCAGCTTCCCCGCGACGCCACTGACATGATCGACATCCTGAAGGCCGAACAGGCCCCGCTTCATCTCTGGCTTATTATTGCGGTCGGTTGCTCCCTTCCCTTACGACGTTTTTTTATTACAGGGTTGGCCTCTTTTATTGCGTTTGATTATCGAAAAGCGATGCTGGATCCATATAGAGTTAGATGCTGAAAGTGCGGTAAGGGTTATCATGCTTTGGGGATAGAAAGAAATCTACGCTATCTTGCATTGCCATTTTCGTCTAGATTTCCATCAAGCATAACACAGATTCTTTAAAGAGCTCATGCAAGTCTAAACTTTTTTGATGGGATCTTAATATTTTTCATGTTTCGTCATGTCTATTAGATTCTCCTTTGGTCGAACGATTTACAGCCAAGAAAATGATGGCTATTAGTTTATTACTGCCTATAGCAGAACATTACAGGCTCACTATCTGTTTCGAGTAGAATGCAATTCTATCTTTGTTCATAAGCTTGACTGGAACATGTCACTGACTTTGTCGATATCAATTTAGTTGAGAATTTCATCACAGCAAAGCCTATGGAACATCAGAATCAAATTTTTTCAAGAGCGGGAAGACCTAAGCAACCCATGGGCAAGCACTAAATTCTAGAGCCTCTCTGGAATTTTTTTTCCTTCAAATTTTTTATAACGGAAAGAAAGTTTCCTTGCATTGTTCCTAATCAAACACGACAAAGTGCTCATGATTGGACCAATTTCAAAAGAGAGTGATGTATCGTATTTAAACCCTGCTGAAGGATAACAATTTGTTTTCTTATGATTATTAACTTGTCTTATTTTTCATACAGTTGAAACTATATAAGGGTCGAAGACCTATTTATAGTTTTTTAGCTAGCATCAAATAGCAAGTTTGATCCTGAGTAAATTAAAAAAAATAGACAGTCTCTCTTTTTGTGCTTCCTCAAAAGCAATATGTTCCATTAATTATAAGATCTCTTTGAATGAAATTATTACACTACCCAGAAATCTGAAAGTGAAGATCCTGTCTGATATTTTCATTTTTGTTGTGCAGAGAGAATATTTTAAGCAAGGCAAACTTGACCAATTTCGGCAGATTTTGGAAGAAGGATCAAGTCCTGGTATTGTGATATTGTAGCCTAATGGTGCACTTTTATTTAGATTTTTTTTCAACCATATGAATTTCTTTTTAACACGTCAAATCATATTTCTTGTCCTAGAAATCGACGAGTATTATGCTGATGTTAAATATGAGAGGATTGCTATCCTGAATGCGTTGGCTGCATACTATACTTATTTGGGAAAGATTGAGACAAAACAACGAGACAAGGAAGAACATTTTATTTCAGCAACTCAATATTACAACAGGGCATCAAGAATCGATCCCCATGAGCTGAGTACTTGGATTGGGAAAGGTTTGCTTCATTTGTCACACATCTTTGGTTTCACATGATAGAATCTGATATATGATTTATTCCTCATGTTTGCATGATGTAAACAATGTGGTTTTTCTTATTGATATTGTGTGCTATGTAAACAATGTGGCTTTTGTAATTAATATTGTGTGCTATGAAGTGGGTATGCACTGTCCTAGGTGGATGCACTTTATGTAGGTCAGCATTTTTTTTTGTTCTAGAAAATCATTTGAATTTGGTGAACATCTCTGATGTAAATTGATGTAAGGTTAGCTTTCATGTTAAAAGCTGTTACATAAAATATGATAAAGTATCCATACTTGTTGGCCATTATTCGATGTGCAACATAATATGTGATGTTGGACCAAACGATTCAAAATAATTATATACTGGTTTTAGATAGGAGAATATAAATGGTATATAGTAGCAAATCTAAGGTACCTTAACTCTAGCTGGAGAGTTTACTTGGAGCTTTGTCAGCACTAGGATCCGAAAACTGATTAAGCCTTATAAAAAAGATCTTGCTGATATGGAAACTGAATAAATGGGGACGTTCTTGTTGGTAGTGGTACTACTATATGAATTATTCAACACAGATATGCATCTGTATACTTTGGTTGCTTGTCATCTATAGCAAACATGCTTGTAGTTTTTAGTCAGCTTCTTGTCATAGTCAATTACTAACCTTCTGAGAGACAACTAAGGTTCTTTTTAAGAATGCATCTTTGCATCATTATCAGCACTTCAATCACCAATCTCTACATTAGTTTTTTTGGTCATGGAATTTGTTTTATGTTTCAAAGAATGGATCACAAGCAAAATGTTAGTATTTTTTTCATGGAACTTGTCCTATGTATTAAAGAGTGGAGCATAGGTAAAATGCCAGGAAATTCTTTGCATTGCGAAATATATTGAGTGAGTGGGCATCATGAAATATCTGATTTACAATGAGACTGTTGAACCATTTGTCCCTTGTTTGTTCCTTTGGTGATTTCTGAAAGATGACATGCTTTTTCGTTTTGCATGATTTTTGAGTGTAGGAACAACATGGAACATTACATACCGACCAATAACTGAACAAACCAGCTCACGACAAGTGCATGCAATGCTACATAATTTGTTCTAAAATTTAGGTAATCCAAAAATTCTGGTTTAGATGAGGATAATATGATTCATTTGTTAGGTGAGCATACATGATAGTTCCAACACTACAGAAAAGCCAGAATTTCATATGGTTTACAGCATATACTATGGATGCATCACATGTGTTTCTACTGTGGTTATATAAGATCGAGTTTAAATTTTTTTTGATAAAGTTAATGAACGTTACACATTCGATAAAGGAAGAATAATACCATATAGAGTATCTAACTTTTGTTTTGGAATAAAAGGCTTCACCATCCAACCTTTGTGCTTAGAGTTGACATTTTGACTGATGAGAATCGTGAGATAAACATGTAACATTTTTCCCAAAGTGTCCTTTTTGCTCCTTTTTGCAAGTAGGGAAAGTTTCTGTGTTTCTTTGCTTAATTAAACTAGTAATCTTTGCTAACTCAAATTTGACTTGATGTTATTGCTTGTCTCCTCCCCAGTTAAATAATTGGAATAACTTGGTCATGTATGTGTACCTGTATACGGACAAATGAAACTCAGATCTAGGAAATCATTACTATTTCTACTGGGATCCTCATGCAGGTCAGCTCTATGTGGCGAAAGGTGAACTGCAGACAGCATCTGAATCATTCAGAATTGCATTAGTAGAAGATCCTAACTGTGTTCCTGCTCTTCTTGGGCAGGTACTTGTGGCAACCTCAGCATAATTTCCATTTGTTGCAAAATGTTGTTTCCAATTTTCTTATTTAACATAATGAAATAAAAAGAAATAAAAAATGTAATTTCTGTTTTAAGGGCTTGGGGTGGGGGAATCCACACATACGCCTATCATACCCTAAACCAAAAATATCTGATGCATTGTCAGATTTATGCTCACTGTTAGCATGGGTTGGTATGGTATGACATCCCAATTAAACTGTTTGGTATATTTTTGTCTGCTTAAAAAGGGGGACATGTATATGTTCTCCTTCATCTAGTATTCATTAGTACCATATATGGTCAAGGAGAATATGGATAAAAGGCTCCAACTTGTATATGAAGCATATATCCAATCAAGACTTGAAGCATAAAAAAATGGGCTTATACAAGAATTAGAATGCAAGATTGATAGTTGATCTCGTGGTTCATGCAATGAATTTTGCATTTTAGAGATATTCGGAAGTATTTTATTTGTAAATTGCATTCATTCCATTATGTTCTTTCAGGCTCGTGTTTGAGGTTCTGAAGGCAATCTAATAGTTAAAGTATATTTTCTGTTCCTTCAGGCTTGTGTTGATTTCAACATTGCAGAGAGAGAAGAGCACTATAAGAAAGCAATGGATTCATATAAAAGCTCATTAGAGTATTATAAGGTTTGTTTGTCTAGTGGCTTAGATTTCATTTTGAAAAAAAAAACTTCTCCTTTATTTAAATTAGTTTCCAATCTGTCTTTGTTTTACCATTGATCAGAGAGCACTGCAAATTAATCCTAACTGTCCCGCTTCTGTGAGACTTGGTATTGGTTACTGCCGCTACAAACTTGGTCAATTTGAAAAAGCTCGGCAGGCTTTTCAGCGAGTCCTACAGGCATGCTGATAAATTCAAAATATGTAGCATGTTTCAATGTGATTCTATTTTGCCTCATTTTTTTAATTTGCCTGAAACATGCAGTTGGATCTGGAAAATGTTGAAGCTCTAATAGCTCTTGGAGTAATGGATTTGCAAACAAATGAAGGTCAATGATGTATTTTATTATTCATTTACATTCTAGTACTTAATGTTGTCTCTGAAACATGTCTTCTAAATATTCTTTTTTGTGTTTATTAACTGTAGCTGATGGCATTCGTAAAGGAATGGAGAACATGCAAAGGGCATTTGAGATTCATCCTTATTGTCCGATGGCCCTAAATTACTTAGCCAACCACTTCTTTTTCACTGGTCAACATTTTCTGGTTGAACAGTTAACTGAGACAGCTTTGGCTGTTGGGAGTCATGGGCTGATGAAAGCACATTCTTACTACAACCTGGCAAGATCATACCACAGCAAGGTGCATAGGCTTTGTGTTCTGTGTTCTGTTACAAGCTATTGAGCAATGTCATCTAATTGCCTATGGCTTATTAAAATTAATTGCATATCTTGATCTTCTACTGAAATTTTCCTTTTGTAAATTAATGGCTTTGGAAATTGTTATTGTAGGGGGATTTTGAAAAGGCATTGCGATACTACATGGCCTCTGTCAAAGAAACTAGTAAACCCCAAGAATTTGTTTTGCCATATTATGGTATGTAAGATGCTTTCAAGTCAGAGAAGCCTCCTCTTGTTAAGAAGAATCTGTCATACATTAATTATTCATGTTAACGAATATTATGCTGGCACAAATAGTTCTCCTCATGGTTGCTTGCATTATTCAAGTATTTTTTACGGCGTCTCTGATTCTCTCCCCTTTTGGAATGTACTGATATGCATAATATTCTCGTTTCAGGTCTGGGCCAAGTCCAGTTGAAGTTAGGAGATTTTAAAAGTTCTCTTTTAAGTTTTGAAAAAGTCCTGGAGGTTCATCCTGAAAACTGTGAGAGTCTTAAGGTCTGTGCACTGTGAACTCATTATAGCCTTTTTCTTTTGAACGAGTGCAATTTTCGCCATCACTTTTATGAATTGTTTTTACAACATTTTACAGGCTGTTGGACACATATACTCTCAGCTTGGTGAGATTGACAAAGCTGTGGAAACATTCCGTAAGGCTACAAGAATTGACCCAAAAGACTCCGGGGTAGTGTGCTTTTTTTCTTTTGGAGTTTCAAAATGCTCAAGAAAATAATTGATTGTTCATTGAATTCTCTTGTATCCTTTTTTTTGTTGCTTCATTAATTAATAGGCTTTTGCGGACCATCCATAAGGAGCTGCATTATAATCTGTGTTCAACTTCTGTGCATGCTTCTTTTTTCTCCAGCAGCTGTTCTTTATCTTACTTTTTTGATTTTTTTCTATTGACTGTAACCTGATGCAGGCATTCATGGAGCTTGGTGAGTTGTTAATATCATCTGATTCTGGGGCTGCATTGGATGCCCTCAAGACGGTATTTGCTTACTTTGAATTCTTTTGTTCTTCTGGCTTGATTAACTGCTACGTCAGTGACATTTGAAGATGCATTTGATTTGTTGTGTACTTGTTTGTAATTATATGCATGAGAGAATGTCATAATTGTTTGCATTGCACTTGACTCTAGTAGTGATACCTATGTGCCATCTGGCTGCATTTTGATTCTATGTTTATCTGTTTTCATGAGTTTTCTTATATTTATTTTGGCACTCGTTCTCCTTGTTCACGTGGATATGATAAATGTAACAACTAGCATATATAGTCAAAACCATCTTTACTGGCACTTTTTTAATGCTTGCTAAGACAGCTTTTCTGATCTCAACTGAATCGTGAGACAAAACGAGTGATTTGAACTTTTATTACAGGCTCGCAATCTTCTCAAAAAAGGAGGTCACGAGGTAGAAATAGAATTGTTGAACAATATTGGGGTCCTATACTTTGATAAGGGAGAATTTGAGGTCTGTACAAACAATTGCACCTTTCTCTTCTGGTAACCTATATATGCATAAATAATTTTTATTCAGTTACGAAACAGACTTTATTAATATTGTTTTGCCATGTTCTCTCAGTTGGCCGAACAAACTTTTAAGGAGGCATTGGGTGAAGGCACATGGCTTTCATTTTTGACTGGAAGTATAGATTCTGGTTCTCATTCCCTCCAGTACAGAGATTTTAGTCTGTTCCACCAGCTTGAAGAAAATGGTTCATGCATTGAATTACCTTGGGACAAAGTCACCACTCTCTTCAACTATGCGAGATTACTTGAACAAATAAATGACACTGGAAAAGCAAGTGTTTTGTACCGGCTAATTCTGTTCAAGGTCTGTATTCTATCATCCATTCCTCTTACGGTGTCTGTTTGTCTTTTGCTGTTCATGGACAACCAAAAATTCCATTCACTGTTTTTACCAACCTTGCTATGTTGTATCAAACATGCTCTTTTAGCAAGATTGCTGCTTTGCTTCAAGTAGAGGAATAACCTGCCTGATTTATTGGGTAAGGTATACTACCCTTTTTTTGGAGGTTTCATGACTTTCTTTGCTTCTCCTATTTACTAAATTTGCACCAAAATTTATCTATCTTGGAAGGTCAGACCGTGTCCTCCTCTTTTTTGGTTTTTTCCTAACGTAATAATGCATCATATGCATATGGAAACTTTTATGCTGATAATTCCTACTATTATCTTTGTAACACATTTACTAGTTATAGGAGAAACATTTGCAGTTACAAATGGAGTCATTTAATTTGCTAATTTGGTTCCATGGAACCAATCTTTACATTTGTTTGTACATCGTGTGAACTTACCCTATTTTTTCCTCCTCCAGTACCCAGATTATGTGGATGCTTATTTGAGGCTTGCTTCCATGGCAAAAGCACGAAACAATATTCTACTAAGTATTGAATTGGTACTGTATCAACTTAGATTCCCTTGGATATTTGCATAGTTAAACCACGTTGCTGATGCTTTGTTTGCACCAGATCAATGATGCCCTTAAAGTAGATGACAAATGCCATGATGCTCTATGTATGCTTGGTGAACTGGAACTTAAAATTGATGACTGGCTCAAAGCGAAAGATACATTTCGTGCTGCTAAAGATGCAACTGATGGAAAAGATTCTTATGCTACTCTTGCTTTGGTGTGTGCGTGTTCCTCCACTATGTCATTCAATTTTTATAGGGCTTAGTTTTTGGAATGCAATAATTTCTGTATCATTTGTTTGCATTATTTAGTCTTTTAGTGATTTTGATCTGATTGCATTTCTAGTTAAAACATCCTCGGGATTTTTTGATGTTTTTTGTTTTTATATTTTGTCAGGGAAACTGGAACTACTTTGCAGCTATACGTAATGAGAAAAGAGGCCCCAAGTTGGAAGCAACTCATATAGAAAAGGCAAAGGAACTTTTCACAAAAGTAAGATCACTTTTTTCGTTAGCTATGTTTTTACTTCATGTAAAGATAGTGAGATTTCACATATTTATAGTGTCTTCTTCGCAATCTGCTTGAACTGACTGCATCTTCCATTCTTCTTCTTTTGATAATTAATAAGGATGGAATATCCATTGAAATGGACTATTATTTATTAGAAATGTTCTCAATGGTAACCGTTTGAGGAGCCAGTGATGTTTTTTTTCTTGGATGCTGGGTTTGGCAAAACTTCTTATATAAACTTTAGATTCCCTTGAAGTGCAGAAATGCTGGCCCCTCAAGTTCCATGATGCCAGCAAAACACATTTATCCATATTCTCCAAAACTATTGTCAAGTTATATCACTACCTTAAAATGAATTCTTTTGATTACTCCTTTCTGTGGCTTGCTGCAAATTGTTTAGCCTTTTTGTGCATGTTCACTATGTATTGGTATACAGTACCATCTGGTCAATCTCCATAACCAATTTTCCATTTATTGGGTACCTGCAATAACTCTTCCTTGAACTTACTGACTTTTAAAAAGCGATGACATCATTGCAATTCTCAGATTGTACTCATGGTAGTCTCATTAAATTTTCATATAGTTTATATGTTTTTTTAGTTTCAACTTTTCAAAATATATCATTACAGGTTTTGACACAACACCCTAGCAATGTATATGCTGCCAATGGTTCTGCGATTGTATTGGCAGAGAAAGGTCATTTTGATGTTTCAAAGGATATATTCACCCAGGTTAGTTTTTGTATGGCTGTGAGTTTTTATGCTTAGCAATTCCTTTTCATGTAAACGGTTATTGTTGTGATATAGGTCCAAGAAGCAACATCTAGGAGCATCTTTGTTCAGATGCCAGATGTGTGGGTCAATTTGGCCCACGTCTACTTTGCTCAAGGTCATTTTGCATTGGCAGCAAAGATGGTATATCTCTTGGTGGTGTTCATCCTTTTTTCTTGGTTATTTTCATAAATATAAAATGTTATTCTTTTGCAGTATCAAAATTGCTTGCGAAAGTTCTATTACAACACAGACACCCAGGTCCTCTTGTACTTGGCTCGTACTCACTATGAGGCTGAACAGTGGCAAGACTGCAAGAAAACTCTGCTGAGGGCCATTCATTTAGCACCCTCAAACTATACACTCCGGTTTGATGCAGGAGTTGCAATGCAGAAGTTTTCAGCTTCAACACTCCAAAAGACAAAAAGAACTGCTGATGAGGTTTGTAAATATGGCTGTTTCTTTTACTGTTGTGTTAAATATTATGCATCCCTGTCAAATGTATCATCTCAAGGCTAATGCAGAAAAATAGAGGGTATTGAGCTATATAGTGGATTTATCATTTTTTACCCTAGAGTTGGTCCTACTGCCCATGCTAGCAGACATATGGTCGCCACTTTCTTTATATGTTGGGTTAATTAATTACTATATAGCTGATTTGAGTAGAGGTGACGTCAAATTTGCTCATTTTTTATTACTCTCCTTATTTGACCTAGCTTGTCTAAACATGAATGTAGTTTATAACTTTGCCTAATGGTGGAAGTTCTATTGTCATTTATTGTTAGGTGCGCTCAACTGTCACTGAATTGAAGAATGCTGTCCGTATATTCAGTTTGTTGTCTGCAGCATCTAGCTACCATGTTTATGGATTTGACGAGAAGAAACGTGAAACACATGTTGAATATTGTAAGCATTTACTAGAGGCTGCCAAGGTACATTGTGAGGCAGCTGAACGTGAAGAACAGCAGAATCGTCAAAGACTTGAAGTTGCTCGACAGGTTTCTTTAGCTGAGGAAGCTCGACGCAAGGCTGAAGAACATAGGAAATTTCAGGTAAGTTTACATTCTGGCATTTTTTAAAATACTGAATTTAATGCAAGTAACAACAGTTACTTTTGGTATCAGTCGCTGACACAATGTATTCAAACATGATGAAACAGATGGAAAAACGGAAACAAGAGGATGAGCTTAAGCAAGTGTTGCAACAGGAAGAACATTTTGAGCGCATTAAGGTGAGTAATTTCTCATGTTGAGTGTCACTATATCTCATATAGTTTATAACCATAGATTGTCTGTGGGCAAAAAAATTCTATTGCTGCTTTTGGTAATTTTAATTGATAATTGCTGCCAATCATTGTCTTTTCTGGATAGAAGAAAATTTTGTCTATGACCTCACTGAAATTTTACAACTTCATGCATGGTAACTATATCCTATACTGGAGGGGGATCCCTTATTGTTGTTCTACATGTTGATCAGGAGCAACTGAAGAATTCTAGCACTGCACCTGGCAAACGGAGAGAGAGATCCCAGGGTGAAGATGACGAAGGTGGGAAAAGGAGAAGAGGTGGTAAAAGGAGGAGAAAGGAGAAGAAGACGAAAACACGATTTGAAGAGGAGCATGAAATGGACGATGAACAGGAAGATCTGGATGAAGACACAAATGCTTTGAATGATTATGATGATGATGGAGCAGAAAAAGCACAAAACGATCTTGCTGCTGCTGGTCTTGAAGATTCTGATGCTGATGATGATTTGGTAAAATCGTTGTCACCTTCTGTCTTTTTGACTGTTACGAACAGTTCTGTTTAATAGTTTACTGTTACTTGTTAGCTCCACCTATTTGTTGATTCTTTACCTACTTCTCTAAAGATAGTCCAGCTAGGATTTTTCTCATTCTCACCAAATTGATTTTTCTCTTTCCCATAATTTGGGTGATTGTCATTATTAGGGTAGTGCAATAAACCGAAAGAGACGGGCCTGGTCAGAATCTGATGATGATGAACCATCAGATCGGTTACAGTCCAAGACTACTGGTGACAGAGATAACTTGGCTGAAACTGACGAAGAAGCAGATGGAATCAAGGCAAAAGGTGATCCTGGTGACAATGAAGAAGATGATGACTAAGTTTGACTATATACTTACTGACTAGGCCGGGACAAGGAGATTTGCTGCCACCGATCCGATCAGTTTCCGAACGTAAGTTATAAAATGCCCATGTACCAGTACAATTTTTCCTTAGGTGTTGAAAACTTATTTGAATGTTTATGTGGAAAACCTATCTTTGAATATGATTTCTGTGTTTTTTATTAAGAGGATTCTAGAAAGTGGGAGTCTAGAAAAATACAAAATCACGAGTCTTGCTTGTGAAGCAAACTTTCACACTAGGATGAATTTTCTGTCATATACAAGATGGAAATGAATCATCAGGTCGGCAGTCACCTTATATATATTCGCATTATTGTTCCTTTACTTTCCTATTTGTTGCTGACATGCATTGTGGTGATACATACATGCTCTTCAAGGATGACATGCGTCCAGTTGAAGATTTCTATTTATAACCATTGATACTCCTGTCCTTGCATTTATTTCATCTTTAAGATAATTCACCATCCTTGAATTGATACTTCCCAACTGATGTCTATGCCCTCTCACTTTTTTCAGATAACAGAGGATTACAGATTTGTCCAAGAACAATCTAGTGGAAAGTTGTGGACAGGTTGTGGTCGGGCATCCACGTGTTTCCCACATTTCTTTGTCAAGAAGATGATAGATTTACTTGGATCATCTTAACCATCGACAAGATGCTATGCTGGCAACATCTTTTTAAACATCATGCTTGGCATTTTCCAATTCTGCTGTTAATGCCATTAGATTCATTCCTCAAAAGGTTTAGAGTGGAAGAATGTGCATTCATTCTCCTTGTTTGTGTATAATTAAAGATGTCATTTGTACGAGTATGTGAGCTTAATCTATCTCCTCCGTGTTCTGTAAATATTTGTGTCACCTACACAAGAAAAGGTGTTTCAAATTTGTTGGTGAATGAATCATTAATGGGCTGTCCCCGGGCCAATTTGAGCATGCCTCATTTTGTCGATCAAGTTAATTAAAAAAAATTAATTTTTGTCTACATTTCTATTTAAAATCAATTCTCCATCAGTCCACTGTGCTCAGAAGGTCAGAAAAATGGAAAACTCATTCATCATTATGACCAATTAAAGAAGATTAATTCAACTTGAAAGTTAGTATCTGCAATTCAATCACCATAAACATATTAGATATTTAACATCTAACTCTCCCATCCCAATTCCCAACTCAATACTTTCGTACTATTAATTATTAGTTATATCTCTTCTTTCCCTGTGTTCTTAGCCTTATTAATTATATATATACGAATTAAAAAAAAATTCTTGAAGGGATATCATTTCCACAGTATATGCAATGGATGTTTCTACGACCGCCTCATTTTCTACCACCACAATTCGTAAAATAAATGCTCGCCCTGCGCCGCCCATCACTCCCTCCGGCCGCCCGCTTCTTCTTCGCTCCCTCGTTATCGCCTTCCAGCAGAGTCAAGGTCGGTCTCCTCTTCTTGACTTCATGCGCGAGATTTCATTTGATCGCTTCCCGTGGAACTGATTTGTTTTGGCACCTCGATTCCCAGATGTCTTTCTCCGCCGATGCCAGCGCCCTGAAGCCGATCTCGCCTAAGATCATCGCGCTTAAGCCCATCGAAGCGACTCCAGAGAGCTTCGCGCCCTTCGGCCAGGTTATCTCCGCGTCCGCTGACGGCGAGAAGTACGGCCCCGCCGATGCGCAGTTGGAGCTCCACCGTGGTGTTCCGAGGTCTGGTGATTTGTTATATGTTTCTAAGTGTTCGATTCTTGCCGCTCTCCCTTTCGATTTTTTCTCCTTTCTTTTTGGTGGTAAGTTGAGTTGATTTTGCTATATTACAATTTCCATGGAAGAATAATGAACAATTTCAATTATTGGGTTGAACAAGTTCACATTCTGAAAGTTAATCCACTGATTAAGATCTTCTTAGTCATAGACGAGGATAGCTTATATTCCCAACATAAACAATGGTGTTGTACTTTCACGTAGGCTTTGTCCTGTGTAGTCTGGTGGTTTTACAGGTATTTCTCGGTTACGTGGTAGATGTGATATTCTATATCCTTTGTGCTTTTCGGAACTAAAATTATAATGCTTGAATATCTTGGTTCAAAATAGGTCGATATCCTTACCTCTACTGCACGTGGGATTATTGAACTTTAAAAGGAAATTTTGTCGATATTTCACAACATAGGCTTAAAAATTCAATGGCGTGGATATTGAAAATCTCATGGGTAGTAGATTAGCAGGCAGCCATCCATCCAGTTTTTTGTGAAGAACCAGAGGATGTCTTTCATTTGTGAAATTTGATTGATTTGGTTGCCTTTGGAGATTCGATTCAATCAAATGTTTGAGAATAGATTTAGCAATGTTCCTTGTGTCTATCTGAGAGCAACTGTGATTAAGCATCCAGCAATTTGCAAGAAGTTTATGATAGCAATTCAGCTGAAGGATCTGTTAAATGGGTGCAAATATATTTGGTTTATAGTGTACCTAGGTGTCTTCATTTGTATTTTTTTTATGATGAGGCACTAAGATGTATCTATCAACAGGTTTTACATCATGGAGTTAGAAGACAGAAAACTTAAATTTTCTAGCATCACTCATCATGCAAGTGTAACTCAGTGTCTTGGATCAATTGGTGGTGAAGAATGGTATCTTGGTGTTGCTAAGGCTTCTATTATTTATGAAAGTGATACCAGCAATGAGGATGGAAGGAAACCCATTAAATCTCCCTCGGGCCACTATTACATGCCTCCTCGTCCTGATGATGTTTCTGTTTTCCGAATTTCTGGTGCTAAATTTCTGAAGCTTAATGTTGGGACATGGCATGCAGGCCCCTTGTTCAAGAAGGAGAAAATGAGCTTTTATAATCTTGAGCTAAGCAACACAAACGTGAGTATATATGTATCTATTGATCCTTAGTGCACATGAACTATGTCATTCTGAACAATCACACTTCACAGGGCGGGTTTTCTCTAATTCTTATGAAAATGCTGTTCAAACTTTTTGTTTCACTTTTTTTTATTGTGACAGATTTATCTTTTTATTTGATTTTCTAGCATTGCATGTTTCCCATTGTGTGTACATGATTAATTGGAGAAACAAGTACAATGCAGCTGTGCTGGACGACCAAAACACTTCTTTACAAATTTTTTGTTTCTGAGTATAATGTCTCAAAACACTTGAGAGACGAGCAATAAACTTTATTGACGTGATTCATATGGTGAATCAAAACATTCTGCATAGATTTGTTACGCCTGAGTAACAAAGTTCCATGTGATGGCTCAACTTCACTAACGTAGTATATTTTCTTTTTTTTTTTGTCAGATGCCTGATTGATTTTTGTCAGATTCATTAGCTGTTTAATGTTGCATTTCAAGAATTCCCTCTAGTTTTTTTTCAGAGTCATGTTGGTCTATGACATTACCTCTTGCATGCAAACTTTTTAGTTCCTTTTCTCTTTTCAGTTAAGCGAGTCCCATGTAACTGCAGACAATCCTTTGTTAGGGTTGATATGTAAATATTTTCTCCCTAAGGTTTCATGGTTGACTTGTGCTTGCAAATATTTGATTCATAAGCTTAGTACTTCTTAAACTGTTCATCTGGCAGTTTTGTCTCATTATAGAAGCAATATATGTATATATATATATATCCACTTAATGCAATTGTATGTTTCTTTTTTGCTCCTGAAGTATGCTTTTATGCAGGTTGTCGATCACACTACACATTATTTTAAGAAGATGGATAATGTGGTATTCGTCATTGAGGAGTAAACGCTCAACTTCAGGGTATCACTTTCCGGATTGAGTTTGTTCATGAGAATCTTTTAGCTGCATGTATAAAGATAATTTAACTTTGCTAAAATTTCTTGCAAGTTGACCATGTATCGCTGTCATGTTTCCGTTCAAATAAAATGCTCATAGCATGCTTTTAGATATTCATCGCTGATGTTGGTAACTGTATCCTTAATTCTGTTGCTATGCATTTACTCGCAGCCTTGCAATTGCAATGAAAAGTTGCTAAATCGTGATCCCCGATGTCTTGTTTGTAAAATTATAACATTTTCCATCTAGCAAAGTTCTGTAATCCATTCTTTTATTGGTAGTAACCTTGTAGTTTCCTTTGTTTTCCTCCATTTGTATGCATTTTAGATTCTTTGTGAAAACCTTGTGTAGCCCTCCGTTGTATATTTTTGTTCATGTCCAAACCAAGGGAGTTTCTTTCTTTCTCTTCGCCTCTGCTCCACTCCCTTTCCAAACTGTTACCTACATTTACGTTTTATGTGGTTCTTTTGTTTTCAAACTTTATATATGCTAGTTACTCTGGGGAAAAGTTCGTATTTGCTAGAATTCAGCGAGTAGTTCATCACAAACCCAGAGTGCTCTTTACTTCTATCTGTTGTTCTGTTCTCAACAAATGACATCATATATATATGTATATATCTACTAGTACTTTTACTGTTATATTATGCTGTTACTTTGCTTTTGCTGATACATCGCTTTTCCAGTTTTCCTGCAACAAAGTAGCTGTTTCATGCATCTTTGCCACCATTTTTCGGCTTCTTCAAGAGGAAGCCTGTTTTTGGAGCTTTATATCCAGCATAATCATTTCACCAAGCCAATAGCACCGAATTTTCGTCCATCCTTCTCTTCCAGTTCCAATGTCTGAAGACTGGTTTCCTAATTTATTTTGACCTGCAAATAATCATGCTATAGCTTTGTGTTTATTATTATTATTTTTAAGAATATGACTGATAAATATACTTCCAATGTCCTCAAAATTAATCTCCTCCCTCAGAGTTGCATTTGCAGAAGCATCATAAAGGCTTCCGTCCACGGCGAGTCTGGTAAGACGAAGAGGGTGATTTATTAACTTATGTACGCTACTTATCGCATACTCTTTGAATGAGCGTGTAAAATATTAATTTAAAAACAAAGGAGAAAACGTTTAATATTAATATGAGAAGGTTCGACGTGGCACACGGATTGGCCATTCGGGGGGAAGAACCGACTCAGACCGGAAATTAAAGTCGGCAGTAATGGCCGGTGGACTCGTGGGGTCCTTTTGGAGAACATCTGGGCCGTTGGACTAGAGGATGGACGGGTGAGATGATCCAGGAGAGGGTTCGTGCCCCGCTTCCAGTTCATTAAGTGACGGAAGGTGGACCGGTATCAAGGAGCGACCACATCACCACCCGGTGCCCGATGGTGAATGGACGACAACTAAACGACGCCGACGCCGACGCCGAGGACGACGAGAAGGGGCGAGGGGAGGAGCACCAGGAAAGAAAGGCTTCTCCTCCTATCTTCTCTGTCTCGCCCGCAGCACTCCGTCGATCTCCGCGGTCTCTTCCATGGTTCCGCACAACGGCGGCGACGCCCGCCTCGTCTCCTCCTCCTCCCGGCGAGACGTCTTTTACTGGTTCTCTCTCTCTCTCTCTCTCTCTCTTTCTCTGTCTCTCTCTTCTCTCTGGATGTCGAGATTTCTTCTTCAAGGATCGTTTCTGCGTTCGGTTCATGGCACTCTCGGTTACTCTCTCGATTTCTTAGATTTCTTCTTCAAGAACCGGCTGTGCGCGCGATCCACGGTTCTCTCGTCACTCGTTCATAGGATTCTTTTTTTTCTTATGATTCTTCTCCGATAATTTGGAATTTTCTTGTGTTTCTACCACTATCTTTTGTGATTCCTTCATCATTGATTCGGTCTTGGATCTTTCTTGGAAATTTTGGCTTCTCTGTCTGGAGATTTCGGGAGTTCTTCCCTGCCGTTGTGTTTTTCGCACTCAATGATTCGTCTCGAAGAATTTTCTTCTGTATGATATCGGCAGCTGCGGTCGCTGCGGCTACGCGCTGAACTTGAGCTCTTCGAATCGGAACACCGCCAACATCGGCACCGAGTACGGGAAGGCCATCAAGAAGGGCGTCGTTTCCTTTTTCGCCATCGATGAGAGCCGGTTCACGCAGGCCGACGAGCTCCGCTGCATCCACTACTTCTGCTCCCGCCGCTACTGGGGCCTCCTCCGCCGCCGTACCCGCCTTCTCTGCCGCAAATGCGGCTGTCTCATCGGCGTTGCCACCTATGGCGAGGGCTCATCCGCTTCTTCACCCTTCGAGGGCTCGTCAGGGAGCAACTACCCGGACACCTCGAACTTGCGGAAATACAAGATCAAGATCGGCGCATTACAGCCCTCCTCCGACGATTCAGGGACTCCTCTTTTCACGTGATAGATGAACCTGATTGATCTGATTTACTTCATCTATCAGGTGAGTTGGTTCTTGAATTTGCCACTACGACTCTTGCTTTGAAGATGATGATGGGAGAAAAAAGTAAGGGTGGCAATGAATTACGATGGGTAATATGAATATGTTGTGAGAGTATATTTATCCTCTCTCCAGAGAGTCCTGTAAAAGGAAAAAGGTCTCGCTATTCTTTTTTTCCTTTTGTTCCGACTCTTTGAAGGTATATAGTTAATGCGATGCTTGATGTTTGACTGGTTTTTATTATCTTGAATCGTGTTTATACTCTTTTTTTTTCCTTTTCAAGATAGAGAGAACCTCCAAATGGTGACAACTGCTTATCAAGAGATCTTCTAAATTGCGATAGTTCAGGTTAAAATGCTCGATCTTCCTGATATTGCCAAGAGGTCTATGTCTTCAATGTACCTCCTGCTGTTGCTTTTTCTTGTAACGCATATCGTAGTGGTTGATATTTATCCTCTTCAAGGTGACTTTGAGAAGATGATGTAGAATACTTTCCATCCTATCCCGATGGGCCGTGAATAGTAATATGTCTGGTGAAGCATGCTGGCCTTTTATTAATAGGCTTGGGCCGTGGATAGTAATACGTCTTCAGAAGCTTCCCATCCTAATGAGCTGCGCTCTTATTAATAGACTTGGGCCGTGAATAATAGCACGTCTGAAGAGGCTTCTGTGAAATGGGTCGGTCTCTTATTAGGGGCCCTGAGTCTTGAATAATAATACGTCTGATGAAGTGCCAATCAAAATGTATGAAAATGGCCCGGCCTATTATTAATAGGTTTGGGCCGATAATAACAATAATACGGATGATGAAGTTTCAATCAAAATGGGCGGCCTGTACTTAATGGGCCTGAGCCGTGATGATAGATAATGTCTCCTCCCATATGGGCCGATCTAATATTAATGGGCCTAGGTTCTGAATAATAAAACGCTAATTGAACCCTTTATCAAATTGGCCCGTCTAGTTAATGGGCCGTCAATAAAATATGACAGATAAAGCCTCTTATCAGAAATGAGCTATAAATAATAACACAAAGCATCGTTTAGAATGGGTCGGCCTAGGCCGTGAATAATAATACAATAAGTATCCTACCAAAATTTATCCTATCAAAATTGATCTGCCTATATAATAATATGATCGGACCATGATAATCATACATAAAGCATCATTTTAAAATGGGCCAGCTAATTTATTAACGGGCCTAAGTCATGCCTCTTACAAAATTGGCTGGCCTATTTATTAATAGGACTGGGCCATCAATAATAATACATGAAACCACATTCGCCCCTTATTTATTAATGAGACTAGGCCATGGATAATAATACACCAAACCTTCTATTAAAATTTGGTCGACCAATTTATTAATAGGATTGGCCATAAATTGAATAATAACACATGAATAATAATATGAGCCAGCCTATTTATCAATAGGACTAAGCCAATGAATAATAATACATTATGCTTCCTTCCTAGATGGGCTGACCATTTATTAATGAGATCAGATCATGCATAATAATACATGTTTCCTGCATATTCATTAATGAGCTTGGGCCGTAAATGATAATTCATTAGATGAAGCTTCCTATCAGAAATAAGCCAGCCTATTACATGCCCGTAAATAATAATACATGAAACCTCCTACGAAAATTGGTCAGCCTATTTATTAATGATACTGGGCCATTAATAATAACACATTCTCAGATGAGCTAATTGGAATGATAATACACAACTTTCTACCAAAATTGGTCAGCCAATTTATTAATAGGATTGGGCCAAAAATACATGAACCCTCGTTCCAAAATAGGCCGGCCAATTTATTAATAGAATTGGGCCATGAATAATAGTACATAAAACCACCTACCAAAATAGGCCAGCCTATTTATCAATGGGACTGGGGCCATGAATATTAATCCATGATGCTTCTTTCCCAAATAGACCGGCTTATTTATTAATGGGACGAATCACCATGAGTAATAATAATATATGATTCCTACTAAGATGAGTAGACCTATTCATTGATGGTTCTGGATAGTGAATAATAATACATCAGATAAAGCCTCTTATTGGGCCTGCGCCATAAATAATAATACGTGAAACTTTCTGCTAAAATTGGTAAGCATATTTATTAATAAGTCGTACGTGAGGAATAACAACAACGATTATCTAACGGAATTATAAAACGATGATGCGTAAAACGAAATTTATAAGCATAAACGATGAAACATAATTCCAACGATTACACGCTTAATTCCGAGCAGATCGATCCAATCAAAGCAAAGATCGGGAGGCAGAATTAAAGTGGAAGCAACATGGTGCGTTGCATCAAATATCCCCTCAAAAAACAGCACCATTTCTAAGCGATAAGAGCGGATCGTTGTGTTTTATCGCCTACCGTTGAGCATACGCAAAGTTACAAGCAGAACAACCGCAAACCCAAAAGAGGATGGAGATAGAAGAAGCAAGGCAAAGCACGATGGTGTGTTGAGTTAAATACCGCTTATAAAACATTCCAAGACGAAAAAGGATGGAGATAGAAGAAGCGAGGCAGAGCAAGATGGTGTTGAATCAAATACCTTCATAAAACAAGATGCGGCACTTTGGATCGTTCGTGAGGAGCAAAAACAAGAACAAGAAGCCAAGACAAAATTGAAATCTAACAAAATTACTCAAGGTTAAAAGATGAAGCACACCAACGGAGCCATCAGCTCCTTGTCAAGTTTGCGAGGAGACAACGACACGCAAATGTTCAAGCCGATCGAATCCTGAAATAAACTCAATAGAAGCAAGGGTGACAATATTCAACAAAGAAGCAAGCAAAGCAACCTCTCTGAATCGTCAGCTTGCATCGTTTGCGAGGAACAACAGCAAAAGTCTTCTTCCCCAACAGGAACAAGAAGTGAATACAGATAAAGAAAATCTTGAATTAAGACGAGAAGACAAAAATCGAATCCAATCACGCATCGGAGCAATCAAAACTACATCGAACGAAATGAAACACCACAGAACGGAGAGAGAGGCTGGGAGACAGAATTCTACGAAGAAAAGTAATGCAAAGCAACCGAGGGAAAGGGATAAGCAGATGGGCGAAGGCTCCATCTGCTTCGCGGAGGGCGATGCGTCGTCCACGCCATGGACGTCCATATCCGGCCCCTTCGGATCCTCCAACCTTACCATTCCCCCTTCCCGATCGAAGATAAGGCGATCGGAAGCGGGTAGGGCGAAGGCTCCATGCGGAGGGCGACGCGTCGTCCACGGGACACGGACGACCAGTCCGTGCGGCGTGGGCGAGGGAGTCGGTCTGCCCACCAGCCTTAGAGAGGAGAGCAGGGGAAGGAGAACAGAAGGCAGCAATGCTCTTGCTCTCATTAATTCAGGGTCGTCCTCTCCGGATCGATGTGGGGAAGGAATGAGACTGACTTATTGGGTAGGAGTGCAGAGTCTTTTATATTGCTAAGGGCTGAAGCGCTGTGGTGGCCTTCGCCTTTGGACTCGGTCTCTTGGGGTGTGGCCTTCGAATTCGAGGTGAGCTGCGTGGGCGTCCGTTTGGGCGTGTGACACCACGCCATTGACCTCCATATCCGGCCTCTTCCGATCCTCCAACCTTACCATTTCCCCTTCCTGATCGAAGATATGGCGATTGGAAGCAAGCAGATCCGGCGAAGGCCGCCGACATCGATTTCTTGAAATGGAGAGGGAGGGAGAGAGCGAGGAAAAATGGGGACGAAATGGTGGGGCCCGTTTACCATTTCTTTGGTTATAATCCCCCATCGACGCCGGGCTTTTAACCTAACTAAATTCTAAATTTTATTCTATTTTAATTTACTTTCCTCTAATTTTCGTATTATAAATAAAAAAGTTTATATTCAAGAGATATTGGCATATATTACACTGAGATCAATAAAATAAAGTAAAGACTTAATATTCAAGTTTATTTATGACCAAATGAGATTTCTTTTAATCTACTTAGTATGTTGTCTATTCTATCCATAAAATCATGAAACAATTGCATATATTTTTTGCTTCTTAAATATAAATCTAAAAAGATCATAATTTTTTCCTTTCAAGATTAAAATATGAAATCTGAACTAATTAATTGTTATATTAAAAAACCTTCAATTTTGGGGGAAATTTTTGATATTTTAGCCCCAAGTCAAATTAGTCTTCTTGGTGCCTTCACTAAATGAAGGGGAAAATACAGGGAGGGACGTGCGTAACATCCAACAACCTCCCATCACATCCAACGGCCCGCATCCTACCACGCGTTCGTGGTGTCCAAGATGAGTCATGATCCACTTCCAGCGTTTCTAATGAGCCCAGGCGGAAGCGTGAGCCGCAGCGGCCGCACGCAGGCCATCGCCGTCGTGTTCCTCCGAGGAACTCATTCCAGTGAAGGGATTGGAGCGAGGAGGACGAAGGTCGACAAGGTATGGCCTCGGACGACACCTCGAAGCCTAATTCTAAGTGTGACGTCGATCGAGACCCTGGTGTCGATCAAAGGGCGAAGAGAAAGAGGAATCTTCCGGGAACCCCAGGCAAAATTCTGGTATTTTCCTATTCATATTGTTTGATTCGACGATCGAAATCTTACCTTTTTTGGGGGCGTGCAGATCCGGAGGCGGAGGTGATCGCGCTGTCGCCGGAGACGCTGTTGGGGGCGAGCAGCTTCGTCTGCGAGGTCTGCGGCAAGGAGTTTCGGCGGGACCAGAATCTTCAGATCCACCGCCGAGGGCACAAGCTGCCGTGGACCTTCCCCGCGAAGAAGGCGCCGGCCGATGCGGCGGCAACGAGGCGGCGGGTGTACGTATGCCCGGAAGCGAGCTGCGTGCACCACGATCCATCGCGGGCGCTCGGGGACCTCACCGGGATCAAGAAGCACTACAGCAGGAAGCACGGCGAGAAGAAGTGGGAGTGCGAGTGGTGCTCCAAGAAGTACGCCGTCCGTACCGACTGGAAAGCTCACACCAAGATCTGCGGCACCCGCGAGTACGAGTGCCACTGCGGCACGCTCTTTTCCAGGTAAAGGCTGCGTTCCCTCAATCCGCTCCCTTCCCTGCTCTTGCGAACGATGATGCGATTCTGTGGGCGGTGGAAGCAGGAAAGACAGCTTCTTGGCGCACCGGCAGGCGTGCGAGGTGTTGGAGCCGGCGGAGGAGGGGGAGGCATCTCCGGCAGACGCGGCGGGGAGAGAGATTGATTCAGGACCAAAGGCGAGCGCCGTGAACAGGGAGCTCTTGTCGCCGAGCTTGTGGGGGAAAACGACGGAACAAAAGGGGAACGAAGGCAGCTTATGGAGTGAGGAGTTAAGACATTGATCGCCAATTTATGTTATGAAAAAAAAAATCTACTTTTAATCTCTCTGTAACCAGCCAAATAGCAGCAGAAATTGATATCAGCAGCAATTGAATGAATTGTGATAAAGTTGGATGAACTTAAAATATCTGCCTTTTTATAGAGATGGTGCTAGCAATTATGATGGACTTCTTAAGAAGGGGGTAATTCAGTTACTAGAAGCAATGCAGCACTTGCTTAGACCAAAGTAATAGTAGTCATAAGGTGAGCAAACCTGACTTAAAACTGGAGCTGACGTCAACCCCCAATTTGTTATATGACATGTATCATGCGCACTTATCCTTGCAGCAACTAGGGATGAAGATGATAGAACAGTAACTTAATCTTTTACTCATCAAAGCAGAAAACTACTGCTCATCCATGAACGAAGAAAAAGAAAATACTAAATCAAGCCATTCAACAAATCATTGGGGCTAGAAAAACATTACATCGATTTTGATCAATCATCTACAGACTACCAAAAATCCAACCAATAGATTACCTGATTAGCCACGAGATACTAGTGAAGAAAATTTAATGTTTTGTTGAACTTCCATCTAGTTGTATATGATTTAGAAATGAAACTGAATCATGTTTTTTAAGAAATCCTGGATACTTACATGGCATTCTTTTCCTGTTCTTGTGTGCTAAGCAAGCATTCATCCAAACCATATCATTACTAATAAAAAGTTCTCACAACCAAAACTTCCCTATCAAAAAGCTTCAGTAAGCTTAAAACTTTCTACAAAAGAAAAATCTTTCAAATCTAGATTAAGTTATTAGTTCTGGTATTTCTCACAACTAGCATGTTGTAGAAAAGATGACGCGATATATACAATTAGGTGCAAAGGGCATTATCACAATAGAAATACAAGTTCTCATAATTAAAGAATAAGATCCTTCAAAAAGCTTAATCAACCAGTCATATACAAACTCTACAAGGAAAGCCAAGGAGGTGGAAGGCATTGGCGATTGCAATCAAGGCAACAATTGGGTGCTAATAGTAGTATTGCATTGCCAAGGAATGTGAAACTCCTTATAGATTATATTAAAAGTATCTGATTTACTTGTGAAAAGATTAACCAGATGTATCAAAAGATTCAAAACATAGAGGAGAAAATGACAAGTTGAGGAAACGCCTTGTGCATATATTTCCATCTATTCACTCATTATGTTTTCCTTAGACATGCAGATACGCAACAGTGCACTCATTTCAAGAACAAGAAATAACAAAAAAGAATAAATCCTTAAGACTAATTACGTCAACCTACAACATATAGATCAAATTACTATCCAAAATGAAAACCATCACTGAAATATCTCTCAAGTAGTCCAAATTGTCCTAACTCCTAAATGGAAAGAAAAAAGATAGTAAGATCCTAGGTGAAAACAATTTCACGTTCCATTTATCAAAATCATGTATAGATATATTGTCTCTATTTATTGAAATTGAATTCTATGTCAGCATCTTCTAAATCTTGCCCCTTAATGCTACTTTTTCAACAGCCCTCTCCATTTGGAAAGCCTATGCTGGTTAGCTGAAGCTTCTCACTGTATAATATTTATCAGGATCACGGACATACAAAGAAAAAAATCATGATTTGGATGCATAAACTCTTCAAATATTGACATCATCCTACTAATTGTAAATTCAAGCTTCGTGCTGCAGTAAAAATAGCTTGGCCAACCAATTCGAAACCCAAGGTGTCTAAATATGGTTATAAGTTAAGGAATCATCTTACTATTCTCCTACTTTTGTAGGAGTGTCATGGAACTCATTTCTTCTAGTTACTACTAAAAGAAGTAGCAGGCGAAAGGAACAATATGGAAAGGCAGTGTCGTTACCAAATTCGATCGGAGCATTCTAACACTTTATAATAAATTACAAGTAAAAAAGACACTCCGTTCAAACCCTAATATCGAAACAACAGCAGATTAAATTACCCGAAGCGAGGAAAATGAACAACGACCCCAAAGGAGCAAAGGACCGTGGGACTTCTACACAGATTTATCCAGCGTACGCGCACGGATCGGACGGCGGAGTTGGATCAAGAGCCGCCGGCGGAGCGGTAGCGGTAGAGCTTGCCGAAGACGTGGAGGGCGGTCACGAAGCCGATGAAGCAGAGGCTCATCACCAGGACGACGGTGGGGGTCATCTTGAGCCCCGGGGCGTCGTCGGTGTAGAAGCGGAGCATGTTGCTGGCCCCACCGCCGCCGAAGCTACCGGCGGACCCGCTCCCGCTCCCGCCCCCGCCGAGCCGGCGCCTCCGCATCCCTGCAGCTGCGGCCGGGCTTCCGCGAGGCCCCACCATGGAAGGCCGCGCAGCACCCCCCGCCGACGACGTCGTCGTCTGCGATTGCGAGCTTCCCCTTGCCATCCTTCCTCCGCCGGATCGATGGATCGAACGAGAGCGAAAAGAGAGACCACTTTTTGTAAGGGATCGGGCCAAAAAGGTGGTTTTTATATGATTCTGTTCTCTTCCCCGAGCAAGAAACAAAAAATAACAGCACCCTACTCATACACATTTTACTACCTGGCATACTATTGAACTGTCAATGGTCCACAAAGCTACCATTGGACCAACCGCATGGGGTAATCGTCCGGGTAGAAATGTGACTTATCTTTCGCTAAGGCGACGGTCGGTCTAATCCGCCCACCGGGTTGTGGTGTTCCGGCGGTTTAAGATAAGCAAGAAAGAGCAAAAGACATAAAACTCGAGTATAACTTCAGTGTTTCATTACCGAGCATTACAATTCCATTGAGGTGAGGTACAAGATTTCTTCATAAAAATGAATGCAGGCGATCAATCAAATTCATCAATTGTTTTGCCAACCGCAGTTGGCGTCAACTAGCTGACGCTAATAAACATCATTTTGGTTAATCAAATGAGAAAAAAAAACTTGTAAACTGTAATCACAGATCCTTTTGATGTTGTAGTTGGTATTGCTGCTCATCATCTTCTATGATAATACATGCTGGAGTTTACCTTGGCATGGGCCGATTCTTCAGGAAATGCCTGAAGAGGATGAGGGCTTGCCGAGGCCGATGGAGTGGGACTTCGTGTCCTGCTCCCATAATTGTCACAAAAGTCAAACCTTGGTAAACTTGGCTCCATCCACCAACCTATTAAAATTATGGCCAATGATCAGAATAAGACATATATTGATTGTGTTAGAATTCTAGAGTTAAATCAGCAAATCTGATGTCTTTTGTTGAACTGGGATAAAAGAGTTGCAAGACTAGAACTGATTCTAATTCATTCACACAGGTGTTTTCATTTTCTCCACAACGGAGTTTTTGGATGAAACGGGGTTCTTTGAACTCACCTTTCCTTTGTCATACCAAGGGAACCAATCTATTAGGGTGGGAAGCTTGAGAGCATCAATGGAGTATCTGGTTGCAGTCAGTGGCACCACTGCATCTGTGTCTCCACTGCCAAAACAAGCACATGAAGAACAAGAAAGCCAAGAAATGGCATGCAATCTGCCATTATGAAGTTACTTTAATCCATTCTTTGCAGTTTTAGTTTCATTATGCCCATAGCAGGTGATACACTTCCATGCATAGCATTGATCAAGTTAGTTTTGGGCTTCTAGCACATTAATAAGTCAGATAAACAATCTGCCAAAAAAGGATATTGATGCATATGTACATATATCACGAGACAGATTAATCATCCTTGTTCTTTCACGATCTAAGCATTAATTTCTTTGCCATTTACTGAATTAATATCTTCAAGAAATAAGCATCAGAGAAGAAAAAGCGTATTAACATGTAAAATGACAAAAGGGAAACTTAGCCAGTTATTAAAAAGAGACATATGTGTATCTATCTAATATCCACGCCAGAAACTAAAATAACTTCCAAGTTTTATGCAATTCCTAGCCTTACATTTGATCCGAGAGAAATAAGCTTTGGTCTACATAGGATACATAAGATGGTAACCTTCCACCATTAATTGATGTACGCTAACTATAGACTTACATGAGATAATGTTGAAGTATGATCTTAAGATGTAAAGTGGCAGGAAATTATTTTTGTGCAATAATATGTACCTAAACATCCATATTCTTAGACCAGCTTCAATTAGCTCCTGGTAAATAGGAAGCATAGAACGAGGAGAATCCGCCCAATAGTCTCCTACTATATCACTGAACTCAAAGCACAAAGGGATATAGAAGTCATTTCTCCACTTTATCAATATGAGTAAGAAAAACACATGTAATTGTAGTATGCAGATACAAACCTGCATGTACTCCAGGGGTATTGAATCCCAGTAACATTTGCATGGAGCGCCCTCTGCACTTCTGGGCGATTGTAGTATATCTTAGCATACCTATCAGTGCAGGGATCATAAGCTCTTGACATCCAAGGCTGATATAAAGACATCAGGTAAAAGGAATGTAAGCTTCTGGAAACAGTTTTTTGTTCACTTTGATCAACTCTAGAAAGCTTTTTGAATGAGCAATGTAACTTCATGAGAAGTATTTGCAGGAGATAAAAATGAAACATTGTAGTTGCAAAAGTTACCAAACAAATCTTGGGTTCACAGGGATCTTACATAACGACCATTTAAGCTACTCTTAAGAACTCGAGTTGAATTGCAAGGTTGTGAGTAAATGCTGTAGGGATCGATATTGCCCTGTTCAGCAGTGGCTGCATTGAGGTTCTTCACACACTCAACCGAAGGGTGCTCTGATGATTCGAGACCGCATGTGGCATTCAGGTCATGGTAGGTGCCATCTGAGATCAGACCGTGTGTCCACCAGTACTCAAAGGTACCCAAATAATCATGGTAATCATCAGTGACAGCATTTCCTACCTGAAAATGAAAAGCACAGAGTCTATAGCAAGCAAACTTCATGGACAATAAACTGCATATCATAAAGAGCTTGAAAAGTACCATGAATCCTTTTAAATTGATGATAGGATTCTGAATGCCTTTGTTTCTCCTATAGATGAGCTGGGACAGCTGAGGAACATAATGCCCTAAAATGAAATGCGACCAGAATAGCTCGATTAAAAGCACATTGGCATGAAAATTTTTATTGAGAGGGTATTCAATTTCCTGTAATTGAAAATATATGCAATTTGTTCTTCAAATGCATTCCACAAGTAAGCTGATTGCTGCAAGAACAGTTGCAGCCACTCTAATTACAAGCAAACAAGGCCAACCAATGCAAAGCCATGAATCATATAGCACAAATTACCTGCATAACTCTCTCCCAAGATGTAGAAATCTCTATATTTATACTGAGGGAACCTCTCAAACCAGTTCACGAGGAAAGTGTATGCATCCATGGCTGCAATTTATATGAACAACCAAGTTAAAGCAATGATGCATTCGAAATCCATGACAACTGTGCATCGCCGACTTTGACCTGTTCTCATATCACCAGCAGTGTAGAGATCCATTGAGGTATTCGAATACGAGAAGCCGACGCCAGCCGGAGACTCCAAGAACAGCAAATTTGCCACTGCAAAAGAGAGCCCCAAATCTGAGAACAAATGAAGCCCTAACCGGCTCGTTCGATTAAATTTGGATCTTTTTTTTTTTTGCTCACCATTGTTCCAGGCGTAGGGATTGGCGTCGAGAGTCCACCCGTCGGCGCGGATGCGGAAGGGGCCGATCTCCTCGGAGGCGCCGTAGCCGATGGAGGAGCAGCCAGGTCCGCCGTTTAGCCAGAGGACGAGGGGGGCGGCGGCGGCGGCTCCGAGTGGCGCCTCCACGAGCCAGTAGAAGAGGGCCCGGCCGCGGCCGGCGTTGACGGTGACGTAGCCAGAGAACTGTGAGAAGGCGACGCCGCCGGGCTGGCCGGGGAGCTGCCCGATCCGGTCCCCCTCCTGATCCGCCGCCGACATTACCCATCCCATCTGAAGCAGCAGCGCTGAGGCCACGAACAGGGACGAGAGCGCCATCGGGGAGCTCCGGATCGCCATTGGCGTACGCCGAGACTGAAGAGGGAAACGGTGGGGGCAGCGAAGACAGTTGACATTCCCATCATGGAGTCAAAAGAAGACATGGGTTGCTCGCTCCGTTCTCGACAGTGAAGGTGGTGCTGGCATTGAGCAAGGAAAGGTGTCGAATATTAAAAATGAGAGATCTGTTCTTGCATGACAACTGCACATGGATTGGCAGAGAAGAGACAGATGAAGGTAAATTTCTTCGCTTCTCGTTCCATCTGCAGTGAAAAGTGCGAGAGAGTGAATGGATACAGCGCAGCAGCAGGAGAGCGAAGAGCAGGAGGAGATGGTGTGGGTGGTTGATCTGATCGAGTGTCCTTCCTCCAGGGGAACTGCTGCTTCATTTTATTATTAGATCGCGCCGACTTGTGCTGGATTCACGTCGAAGTTGACGTTGGATTTCTGTCGGCCCACAATTTGATGGGCTAATTACATCCTTCAATTCGTTAATCCAAATCTATCATGCGTATTCTCCTTCGTTTTAGATAAATCATCAATTGACCTCGCTCGTGGCCGGGGCTTGTTCCGCAACCTCCGGCTCGCTTGTTCGCTCACGACCGCCGGCTCCGGCAATACCTCATTCATGACCTCCGGCTCTGCCGACACCTCCCTCGCTGGTGACATCCAGCTCGCACTCATCACCGCGTCCCGCTGCAGTCTCTCTAGCAAGCCCTGCAGTCTCTCGAGCTCCTCCACGCCGGGTTCAGCAGTTTCGTAATGGCGCTCCGCTGCGCCAGCAGCCCCGCCTTCCTCCACCGCTCGCACTCGAGCCAGTCCGTGAGCTCTCTGTATTGCAGGTCGATATCGAGAACCACGGACGACGACGAGATGGCGGCGTTGGCGACGGTGGGGGGGGGGGGGGGGGGGGCGTGCGGGGATGATGCAGCGGTCTTCAAGGAGCGGACGCTGAAGAAGAGCCACCACCAGAGAGGAAGCGATCGATGATGGAGCCGACGGAGGGGTGGCTGAAAGAGAAGGGCTTGCCGGTGGGGGAGAAGCGAGGGATCGAGCCAGAGATCGCAAGCAAGGGAGGTATCGGCGGAGCGGAGATCGTGAGCAAGAACGGTGTCGAAGTCGAAGGTTGCGCGCAAGGCGAGCCGGCGGCAAGCGTCCTTTTTTCCACAAAAAAAAAAAGGATTCGTGCGTCTATTTTTTTTTCAAAATAATTGGTCAACATGCTATCGCGATATTAATCGGTCATTTTGGTAAAATTTGTTCGGAATAGGTACTTTGCCGAATGCTTCTAAATAAAGTTTGTCGTAGAAAAAAAAACTCTTAAATAATAAAAATTGAGAACAACATCGACAGTTGAATCGAAATGATTCGCCTGTGAATTGAAGGTCAGATGCATTGTCCTCCGAGTTCATCATGGTCCAAGGGGGCTTCACCTAGAAATTTGTGGGAGAAAGCACAGTCACAGTCACAGAGGAATACTGACAGCCTTCGTCCGATTAGGACAGGAAGGAATAGTTTGAGGAAGAATTGATCAAAGTCATTTTTTTATATATATTTAAAAGACATAAAGCACATGAGTCATTACAATATAAAATTCATTTGAATCAATCAGTCATCATTAGGTTATATTTCTGCCAATCGAATGATATTGAATTTTTTTAAGATGCAAGATAAGATTTTTATTTTTTTAAAAAATTATTTACCAAAGAGATAAAGAAAAACTATATAATATGATATTATAATATTGACAAGGTACAACGTTATAGATCGTGTGTTCATCGTAGAATTTTAAGCCATAGAAAGCAAAAAAGAAAAAAGGAGCAGACAGCAGACACTTTTTTAGGCCATATACGGCGCAAAATTAAAGATAAAATGAAGCAGACAGCTTTGTGATTGATCGCGCAAGCAGCCCGACGTCAGTAGATGTCATGCCGGCCTCCTATTAATCGGCCAGGAATTATACACGTATAAATACGACGCTCATCCCCTTCAATGAAAGTTTTTGAGGCTCCTGATAAGATCACAAACATACACACACGCACACAGTCTTTCCATCAAGGAAGGAGGTGAAAGCACACGCACGCTGCATCCAAATGCTTCCTTCGCAGGAGAGATGACGCCGCTGCCCGCAGGCCTCTTCCTGCCTTTTCGCCTCGGCGAGACAGCGGCGTCATCTGCTGCGCAGGTAGCATTCGCAGTTGCCTCGGCGGCGCTCGACTTAATTAGAAGCCGATCGGTGGGTAAATTTGTTTTGTAAGTGTGTCTTGTTGTTACATAGTTTCTTCTTCTTCTTCACCATTTTCCTGCGTTGGTTTGTGGTTTCATGCTGGTTGGCTCATTTGATGACTTCACTGATGCTGGGGTTGTCTTTGATTTTTACGGCCTGTTTCTGCTGAATTATTCTCGAGGAGAAGTAAGCAAAATCGTCAGTAGAAGCAGAGAGATCACGGTCCTGTGGCTGCTGATACTTTGATGCATGAAAGAAACCTTGGGATTTGATCTGTGTTGGGTTTGTTTTTTTTATTTTTACAGAATGTTTCTGCTGAATCATTCTCGAGGAGAAATAAGCAAAATCGTCAGCGGAAGCAGAGAGATCATGATCGTCAGCTGATACTTTGATGCAGGAAAGAAATCTTTGGATTTGGTGCTTTGGGTTGATGAATTTGATCGTTTGCAGACTCGGCCAGATAGCTAGCTGGGGTAAATGCATAGGTTGGGTTCTTGGATTTAATTGATTCGTGTTGAAATATATTTCAAAGCACGAGGTTCGGTTGATGTTCACGTATTTGAATGAACTTTTGGTTATGTTTGATAAAAGCTTGATCGATTCAGGTTTTTAAAAGTGGATCTGGAGCCGATCTAAAGCCAATGAATGATTGCTGAAGAAGAACCCTTTTAGGCAGCGCAAGTTTGATTAGAGATGAATATATATCCCGAAAGATGTATGCGTTTGAAAACCACCTACAGATTTCTTACTTTTAAATCATTCTATTGTAGATTGGAATACTTGTGAGCTAACTAAACTTTTAAAGCACATATCACTTCAGTGTCTCAAGAACAAAGTAGTCACAGTAAACTGCATATCCATTTTGGAACAGTGGTCATGCTTCACTCAAGGAAAACAAACCAAAACAAAAAGGCAAGGCAAAATAATCTTTTGTGGTTCCATGAGCAGCAAAAGCAGTCCCCATTTGATCTAATAAATATACAAGAAAACAGAGAAACATATGTTAAAGAACATCTCACCAAGACATCATTTTAATCAGATTCAAACGCAGAAGCAGATCTTACAAGAAAACCCAATTTCTTGTGCCTTACATGATTGTAACAGTTGCAATTTCATCAGTAACAAACATACAAGAAGGCCAATCAGACAAAGTCAGATAATAATCTTGAATACAAGACCTATATCAAACCACCAAAAACTTGCGCCTGTACAAAATCTAAAGCAGTTTCCATTTTCTGTCATAGCAGTAACAGCCACCTGGAGACGAGAAAACAAGAAGATAGAGAAGTACACATGCTACCGAGATGCAATTTCAAATCAAAGTCAGACAGTAAGCTCACATACGAAACCCGAGCCAAGCCACACCATACTTGTTTTGTTCCTTACATCAACAGCCAGAGCACTTTATTCACTAAAAATATACAAAAAAAGCGAAGAAAACCTGGTGTACAAACAAGTCACATCCACACACGAACTCCACCTCAAAGTGAGCTCTTACTAGGAAAAAATTCACACAGAATCCTACACTAACTAGCTAAGCTGTACTAGGACAAGCCATCAAGGCTTCTCCATCTGCTACTAGGTCAGGCAGGTCTACACATACCTTCCTCAATTATTTGATACTTTTTCCTCCTTGGTAAGGGGAGCTACATCCTTCACAGGGAAAATGCCAATCTTAGGAGGCCCTGAGTGGCGCCTGTTACTTGCAGGCGAGGGTATGCCAGTATTGTCAGCCAAAGGAAAAGAAAGACGCTTTTTTACTGAGCAAATAGATCCACTGTCAGGGGTTCCAATCCTATCACTTTGTGGACTATGGAACCGGGACCTTGCTCTAGCTGATTCTGTAGATGCCATGTAGCCAGGAATGGCAGGTGAGTTCACTAGGCTGTCATCATCTCGCACTGATGATCCTCCAAGGCTTCGCCTCCTTCGTCGCTCAGACTGCACACTGAATATGCTCCTGGAGTCGTCATCCCCAGAGCAATGACCACATCTTGGGCTCACTGATTTCTTCCTGCTTGCAATGGAAGGTGCCTTAGAGCGTGGTGTTGCAGGCGACTGGCGGCTTGAAGGTCGGCTTGATTTTCGTGCCGAGGGGGTGCGATCCAAGCCAGTGTCACGGTATTTTGATGTTTGCAAAGTAACACTGCAGCTAGCACTTGCTATGGAGGCATGATCGTTGATTTCCATCATGCTGTGATTCTCCCATGGCCTTGCTGCCATCCAGCGTTCCAACCAGCTCCAACCCCACTGCGGATTGCTTGGGTCCGTGAACGATGTAGTAGGGTTTCTGTATGAACTCCGCCACTGTGCCAGAGAAAAAGGAAAAGAATTATTTCTTAACTACAGAATAAAAATACATCTAATAGAATAACTCTCCTAAGCATCAGCTTCTCACGTTCAGTTAGAAGACCACTGTCCCATGTTAACATACATGATAGAAGAACAAGATACCAGCAGGAAAAGAAAAGAATTATAAATCAACAAGAATTGTCTACTTTTAGAACAATCAACAATGAGCGAGTAAATTTAAAAGAGCAATTGACGTACAAATTTAAGAATGTGTACCTGATGAGAGAATGCATAAGCTAGTGCTTTTTCTCTTCTTATAGCAGCCTCCTGTTTGCTTAGTGTATTTGCTTCAATTTTTTCTTTGGTTTGTAGGCTATCATCCCATTCTTCTTCGGTCTGAAAGCAAACATTCATTATTTAGTCCCAGGAAACAAATTCTGGTTTTGAGACAGAAATGACATAATGTCAGCAGATTTCGATGATTTACAAGACATGAATACGTAAAGATTACTGCTGCAAGGAATTACTAAGCCACTAGTTAGAGTACCTTGACATTGAAATTGCATAATCCATCATTAAAATAACTGCATATTTGATCAAAATAACATTCACCACTTTCTAGATGAAGATTTCATAAAGCATGCCGAGGCAATGAGAATGTCAGGTAAATTACACATGATCAAATTCAAAAGTGCATTCCATCATGTATTTTCATTAAGCTAGTTGTAAATTGAAACTCATCAATATTGCAACCATGACTACTATAGAGCGGGAACTGGAATGGAAATACTCAAATCTGATTAGCCCTAATGCTCTATTACAGGTAAGATGTTGTCACCATAAATACCATTTTAATATACCATCTAAGAGTTCTATTTAGGCATGCTTATCGGACGAGGCCGCCCGTAGGCCCGAGCCCGGCTCGATTCGGGCCATGCGGAGCACAGCCTGACCTGAAAGTGGGCCGTGCCCGGCACGGCCCGCACTCTGTGCCGTGCCGAGCCTCAAGGTTGAGACCCGCGGGCCGGCACGGCACAAATAATATATAAATTAAATATTTAATTTTTAAAAAAAATATTAAATAGTAGAATGGCACAGTGAAGACACGGCTTCGAATTTTGTGAAAGTAGCAACAGAAAATGGAAATTAGGATCTGTCAGAAATGATGTTATGGAAATGGCATAACTGCATACGTACCTTTACTTTTGGTTTCTCTTGTTCCATTTCCTGTTTCTGTAGCAGATGCCTCTGGAGAGCCTGGTTTTCCTCTGTCATTCTGATCCTCCTTGAGCGTATTTGTGTCTGAAGTCTTGCCATTGTTTGCATGCAGCGCAATGTGTTCGCGGTCTGTGTTCTAACAGAATTTCCATCTAGCACTTTCCTCAATCTAATTAGTCCTCTCAAAGTTCGCAGAGTTTTCCTTGCCTTCACAATTTCCAACAAAGATAATAGATTTTATAATCAGGAATCGAACACAAGCCCAAGAAAAGAAGCATTCAAGACATAGGTCAGCAACACAAACTTTATTCACTATGAAACACGGTCGTGATGTTAGAATGCACAAGTCTCAGAATAAAGTTTAATCTTAAAAGTTTGTCTAATTTTAAAGCTCCTTGCATATAAGACGTTCATCATTTAGGTGACACTTAGTAGTTTCCATAACGAAATCCTTTGAAAGAGGAGACATATTTTTGAAGTAAATTAGCTTCGTATGGTTGATAATATCTTCTAAGCGAAAAATAGAAAATAGAGCTTCTACAACAAAAGCAGTTGAATAAAAAATGCCTATTGTTTAGCAATCATTCACTAGGATCACGCCCCACCATTTAAGTAAATTAGGTTCATATGCTTGATGTATCCTCAAAATAGAAATTAAGAGGAAGGATTTGCTAATCTTCTATGGATTAAATACAGGTATAGTTAGTAGAAAGGCGGAAGTGGTTTATCAAAATTGTAGAACTAGTAAACAATATAGGTGAATAGATTATTGAACTTTTTACTAGGAGCTTAAACTTTTGGGAAAAGTGTCACCTAGTCAATCCTAACATATTCTCATCAAACCTCAGTGCTAAATGAGGAAACACTTGAAAAGTAATGCCCCACAAGTCAAAAGCAAAGAACAAACTTTAAAAATAAAAACTACAATAAGAAAAATACAAGACATCCTGCTTTCCAGTTTCTCTAATGAGAAATGGTTAACTAAAAAATTTCCCCTTTTCTTTTGTGCGTGCCACCATTTAGCAACACAAAACCTAATCGTTGCTTCGATGAAGGAGCAAGCACAAAACATAAAAGGAATTAAGGAAAATAAAAAAGTGAAGCTAGTAACTAACCAGGAACCCTCTGAAAGCAGTCTGAATCTTGATGGCTGCAATATCTTCTTTTGAGTCAGCTGTTTGTCTAGCTGTGGAAGTGGTGAGGCGGACAACCTCTGCGGCAGCTTGAGCAGCGACGGCTGCAGCCTCCGCGGCAACAGCACTGGCAAGCGCCACAGAATAAGCATGCTTGTTGTGTTCGTCTCCTTTCTCCGTCAGCTTAACCTCCTGAACGGGAGCAGGCGGCGGCGGTTGAGCGGCATCCCCAGTTTCACTTGCTAATTCTTTCGTTGGAAGTGGATCAGACTGCTTGGATTTACCAAGACCACGCTCCCCAGGATCTCCTTGACAGCAGCTGGGGATAAAGGCTCTCTTGATAGAATACCACTTCCCTTTTTTCCCCATCTCCACCTTCCTCCTCTTGGCCTTTTTTGCTCTTTGTTAAGTCACTCCTGTGCGCAAAACTTCATCGGTAAGCAGCAAAGAAACAAGCAGGCCACCGCTCGTTCCAACCCATGTCCGTCATAAACCACAGTTACCGAACCGGGAATATTTCTAAAGCAAACAACTTTGATTCAGAAACCAACAATGGCAGCAGATGGAAAAGGTACAGACTCTCCATCTACTTTCCTCGCAGAAAAAAGTTCAAAAGAGGCAACGGCTTTCGAGGAGAAAACAGAACTGTCGCAGAAACCTTCACATGGACAGGAACAAGAACAGCGACGAAAGTTCTCGCTTTTCAAGAAAAAAAATCTCCTTTTCGAAGGACTAGTATTCTCAACGATTTTGTCAAGCGGCAAGCAAAATAAGCTCAGGGAAAAAGACAATACGCATCCGAAGCAAATCACAGAGCTAAAAGGAACTGCAAATTTTCCTATACCGGAGGGGGAAAAACCGAGCAACAACCCAACGAAGGGCGAATCGGAAGCAGCAGCAGGAGGAAGCAATAGAGCGGGAGACAAAAGGAAAAGGCAATCTGAGCGGGAGCAGCGAAAGGGGAAGCTTTTTCAGAATCGGCATGCTTACCTGGTACCGCTGGGGAAACAGCTGAAGCGGCAAAGGTCCTCGCTTTCTTCCCAAACGATGACAGGAAGCACCGATCCAGTAAGAGAAAAAAAAAAAGGGGGGGGGGGGGGGGGGAAGAGGACCAAAGAGCGTAGAGGGCGGGGTTGGTGGCACGACCACGGCAAAGACCGATGACTACGCAGATCATAGATTACTTTTTTCCTCTTTACCGCCACCGCCGCCCACCCCCCCCCCCCAGAGCCTTTTTCCACCACCACCTCCTCTCCGGTCGAGATGCGCACGGAAGCAAACAAGGGAAAACAAAAGCCCGAAGACCGGATCTCGGAGACGAAACGAGACGAGGCCGCTCCGCTCGCGGCCACCACAGCCTGGCCACGCCCCCCTCCTCTGTCCGTCGGGGCCCACCTCGGCACAAGGGACCCGCCGCCTGCACCAGCTCGGAGAGCAAGGGCTTGGTGAACTCCTCTTCCTGCCTGCCTTCTTCTCTTCCCCTCTCTCTCTCTCTCTCGAAATCTCTTTCTCCATTTCCGTCCGCCATTTTTAAGGGTGGAACGCGATAGCTCGATAACGCATCCGATTCCCTTCTCTTTCCGTCGCTTTCTCCACCGCTTCAGTCTCTCATCTCACTGGATCGGGTAACCGCCCGTGCTTGGCATCGCAAGTAACGGTTAGGCCATGGTATGTGTGACTGCCGCAGTGGGGTGCGTTTCAGGTGAGAGTAATAACTCTCTCACCTTCTTCTTAGCATAAGTTCTTGGATAATTGTCTTAACACCCTTATATTTTTTACATTTTAAATTCAACTCATTCGGATATAATTAAGTAAATTAAAGCTTAGTTTTAGATGTACACTAGAATTTAAGTTTCACCGTATGAAATCATTCGAGTAATTTTTATTAAAATAATAAGTACTAGATAGTAATTAAGTTTCCATTACAATAAATGCAATTAAGTGTGCTCTGATGTTATCCGTGAAGTTAATTATTATTTGTAAGATGTTCATACAGATACGACGATGTTATAGATATTTTGCTTTAATTAAAAAATCTATAAAAAAAGTTCTAGTAATTTTTTTTGGTGTTAATAACTTTTATTAAGAGGGAAAGATAGTATAATAATTAAGAAATAAAGTCATGCTTATTTAATACGCATGCAACTTATTTTCCTAATTTTAATTAATGCTAATTCTAAGTTGTTAGTATACAAAATTTAAGTCAATCTAATTAGAGTAATTGAACTCAAAGAGTATTTAATATTTAAAGTTAAAAAAGTTGTTTAACTCCTACAAATTCCCTTTCACTGCAGCTGCAGACTACTTTAATGTATTTGATTGAGGAAATAAGCCATTGCCCCTTCGCCATGCTTATTTTGTAGCTACTAAAATTGGATTGTCTGTGTAATTAATTTATCGCAATTGCTTTCAGAAAAAAATAATGCGTTAGGCACACTTCACATTTTTTTTGTTAGTGCGACGTCCATACCTTTCCAAAGTATACAAAATTACTGATGGACGGCGTTTCTGGATTAATAACTCATTTGTTATATATTTATTAGGCTCCCTCCACGCGCGAGTCAACGTTGACTTTTCATATACGTCAGAACATTTAATTAATTATATAGCATTTTTAATGAGTCTCGATTATACTTTAATTAATGGGTTTAGTCATAGATCACGATTCAAATAAAAAAATAGATATCATGACGTCAAATCATGGAGTGAATAATTTAAACACAATAAAAATTAAAATCAATTAAAGCATATCCTTCGTGCCATCAATACAAATTAATGCAGCTCTGATGCTAAATCTGATATTAAAATTATTAGATCATCTTATTTTTTATAATTGAAAATAAAAAATTAACTCGGTTTTAAACGCACTCTGCCGTATATTATTAGATTTATATAAGGGAATATCAAATCTAGTTTTAGAATAATCATTTAGATTAGGATGAGCATCACACTGACCTCCAATCGGATATATAATTTCATGAATTATATAGTTTCACGTTAAACGATATTTTTTTAACTAATTTTATCAACCAGAATCTTATCTTATGTTATACTTTTTTGATTCTAGGTCTTAATATGACGCTTCATTTTAATCTTATGCTATATCTTAGATCGATAATACAATCTAGAATAATGTCGCACTTACATTAGTTATTTATTTATATGATAATACAGTCTTAATCAGAATATTATATCATTGATTTTTATGATAGGATGATATAACAGTGATATACTGAAAAAAAGTATAATATTAATAAATAAAATAGTAATTTAAAGAACGAAAAAGGGATGTCAGTCCAATTGTTAATAATTTAAATTTATATTTTACTAATTTTCATTTACTCCCACCACAAGGGATATGTTAATTTTTGCTTATGGCCTGTGGGCAAAACGGGTCATCGGGCAAGTACATTTAATCACGATCCGAACCCAAGAGATGAATACGATGAAATTGATTTGACTCAGGCTACCGGGTTCCCGGATCCTGACGACCTCGAAAATATGAATAGACCATAATACCCCTAATCGCCTACCCGTTATCTGCTCGGTTATCGGGACTAATTTGTTATTTTTCCCAGTGAGTGAGAGTATTTTGGGTATTTGGTCACTAACACACATTTTGTTCCTCCCACTTGGAACGACCTCTCCCTCCCTCTCCCTCTCACCGTTCCTCCCTCTTTCTCTCGTTAGCGCTCGCACGCGGTCGGAACCTTCCGCGACAAATGGCGGTTGCGAATCGCGCACGGCGAGAGCGCAAGCGAAACCTGTCGCCCCAGATCTGATCCCCTCCTCGCCCGATCTCACTTCCTCCTCTCGTGGTATTCGTCGTTGCGGCGCCCTCGCGATCGATTGAAGGAGCAGCAATGAGGTTCCTGGAGAGTTTGCCGCCGATGGATAACCTTCGATCCGAGGAAATGAGCTTCGTGCAGCTCATCATCCCCGTCGAGTCCGCGCACCGCGCCGTCTCCTACCTCGGCGACCTCGGTCTCCTCCAATTCAAAGATGTGAGGAACCCTAAGCCACGTAGATCTGATGCCATTTGTGTTGGTTGGATGCCTTTTGGTTTCACCTTGCTTGGATCTCGATTGGAACGTTCATGTTTGAATAGCTTGGCGCCGTTCGATCTTGTTCATTTATTATACTTGCTGTTGTTTTTCATCTAAATCGCAATGAATCACTGATCCTGTGATTGGGAGAGTGCAGAATTCCGATCCTATTCGTTACGATCAATTTGATTTGGTTGAGATCTTGGTTTTGTTTGGTGTAGTTGGAATGCCACTGTGCGGGGTGCCTGAAATTTCACGTGATTATAGCTGGAGTTTTATAGTTTATCGTTATCGATTAAATGGTGGAAGTACGAGTCGTGCCGTAGAGTTCTATTGTTGTAGATCTGCAGAGGAATCACGTACTGATACTTCTACCACCATCTGCCCATACTTTTATTGTAGATCCGAGCTAGTTAAGGAAGTAATTATGCTTTATTATGAAGGAATATGACAGGGACAATTTATTATGAAGGAATATGACAGACAATTATGTTTTAAATTCTGAAAAGTTATCTTCTTCATGTCAATTATATTATATTTCCCTGTGAAAATTAGTCGTGCATCCTGGTCTAGTTGCTCCAATGCATGATGTCATGGCTATAAATGTGCCCATCTGTAATGATTTCTATTTTGCTGAAGTACATTTGTGATTCTTCTTTGATGCTTTTCCATCGTGATAAATGCTGCACCACCTGGATTTCTTTGTGTAACTATGTGTCAGCCTGATGGATTATAATGTACAATATGCTTATGGTAGAAATCGTGTTGCAACTTTAGTATGTAACTGAATTACCCATATCTTCATTTCTGCAGTTAAATGAAGATAAGAGTCCATTTCAGCGAACATTTGTTAATCAGGTATATTCAAATAATTTCTCAATTTAAAGATGTAATTATTTAATTTTGCAACTTTTAATTTGCTAATAACCTTGATGTTATAGTTATGTTTTTGTGCACATTCTTCACATTTATCCAACCGCTAATTTGTTTTTCACTGTTCTTGGTAGGGTGGTTGTTTTTTCTGCTATTTTTCACAGTATCTTGTCCTTAATTTTAACCACTGTATAATCTTTCCCTTGTTAAAAACATGCATCAACAGTAACCATGTCCCTTCTACTAACATATATGGTTTTCTGGTGTACAAGGTGAAGCGATGTGGGGAAATGTCACGGAAATTGCGATTCTTTAGTGAGCAGATTAGTAAGGCTGGCATGCCAGCTCCTGCATGTTCTGCTTCACAACCAGGCATTGATTTGGAACATCTGGAGGCAAATTGCTTATCTCATTGAGCCTACTGTTTTGTTGCCTTTTCACAAGTACTAAACACCAGCATCACTGTTTTCTCAATTCAGGTACGATTGAGTGAACATGAGGCTGAACTTCTAGAAATGAACACAAATAGTGAGAAGTTGCGACAAACATATAACGAGCTCCTTGAATTTAAGTTGGTGCTCTTGAAGGTAATTTTGTAGTCACTTCATGTTTTGATGCAAAATTAACTTTTATGCTGGCCATACAAATATGTATAAATTTATTTTCCTACCGAAACTGCATGATTAATGGTCCTTCAGAACATAATTTTCAAAGCCGTAGTTCATTGTGCTGGAAAGTTCTAATATCTCTCTGTAGCATCTAGTTCTTATTTATAAAAACTCATCTAGTATTCATAAATTGCTCTGCCATAACCTAGTTAATTTAATGGTCTTATTTCTCTATTTAGTCTCTAGCTTGTTGAATGCTTTTTGACCAAGGTCTAGATTCAGTAACTGTAATTATATCTTCTGTGGATATTTGGGACAATGTCATAAGACACCTAGAATTTCACCACCATAAGGTTGCTATTTTCCAACCTAGGTTATTAGGATTTATGGTTTGGCATTTTCTGGTAAGCGACTTGATTTTCACTAGGTTCTGAGATAGGTCCCCCAAAATTATATTTAGCATTTGTGCACATGCACACACATACAAACTTCATGAGCCTACCAAAATTCTCATTCACTTGATTTCTGGTTTGTGAATTTTCAATAGAACTGTTGTGTTGGGAGGGTATGAAGGAAAATTGTCATTTCTTTCACAAATTGCTTCCTGCCCTCTGTTCTTCTTATCTCCCTTCTAACCCACTACCTTGTCTTAACTACTCTCTGTATCCTGTACCCTGTTTTGCTTGCTTCTCTTCCTTTTCTCTCATCTCTCCACCCTTTCCTTTCTTCTTCCTTGTGATAAGTATGCTGTTAATTATCACATAGTTAAAAAAATTTCATCAGAAAAAAACAACTACCACTACCAGTAGAAAAAAAAAACTGAGATCTTTCTTCTTTGCTATAATGAAAAAATTCTCATATGAACAACAATTTGAGCTACAGATTCACCACATGAGCCGAAAATAATCTTAATTAATAGGGAACTCTTTTTTGAAGTATTTTTAAGATGTGTTTTCCTAGTAAATAGCAGACATGATGTGCTAGATCAATCTAGACACATTTGAGTATACCTGCGCTTATTAGGTGTTATTCCAGGCAGGTGGGTTTCTTGTCTCAGCTCAAAGTCATGCAGTTACAGCTGAGACTGAGTTAGTTGAAAATATATACACCAAGAAAGACGTTGAGAGCCTATATCTGCTTGAACAGGTTTTCCTCATCTCATTAAATGTTATGGGCTATAAGTTTGTTTTCTCTGGCTTTTGATTATCTGAAATGAACATATTATTATAGCCTGTGCAGCCTGAACCTTCAAGTAAAGCTGGCTTGAGATTCATCAGTGGGATTATATGCAAGTCAAAAGAATTAACATTTGAAAGGATGCTCTTCCGAGCGACTAGGGGAAATATGTACTTTAATCAGGCACCTGCTGGGGAACAGGTCATGGATACAGTGACTGGTGAAATGGTAACAATACTCTTTGATTGGCCTCAATTTAATAAAACTGTATGTTTTTGAGCTGTTCTAGCTATTTAAAAACACATCCTACCATCAATGATTTTAACTCTCATAAGGCTTTGTCCTTGAGTTCATGCTTATTCTTAATGCTTAAGCACATATCTATCTTCTCTTATTGTGCAGGTAGACAAGACTGTCTTTGTAGTTTTCTTTTCTGGAGAGCAAGCTAAGAGCAAAATTTTGAAAATTTGTCATGCATTTGGAGCAAATTGCTATCCTGTGCCTGAAGAGAATAGCAAACAGAGTCAACTTACTCGTGAGGTAAACTAACATCTGCTTTACATATACTTTCATGTTGATCTATTGTGTCTTGGTCTGCAACTTAGACTTATGCATGGGCATAACTCTTGGCATGGGGTGCAAGTCAGAATAACTTGCACCTTTGATGTTAAGTTTGAATGATAAAGAAACTTTGTCCTTTTGTGCTATAGATGCTTTTCCAATTTTAAGTAAATGCGGATAGTGTTCAATCTCTCAGGTTAATGCCTGTTTTTTCTAGCTACATGTCTTTTGATTCTCTTGGACCAAAAGGTTAGTTTGATGTTTGAATATTTTGGAGTATAAAGTACCAGTTGCATTTTGAGTATTATCTTATATGTCGTGTTCATATGTAAGAAACAAACCATAATATAGTTCTGTTTGTCACATCTTTTAGATTGGGCACATATTGTTATATTGGTATTGTAATTTTGCTTGGTGAGATGCATATGGACCTTTTGATTTTATGTGCTTGTTTAAAAAGACTAGCTTTTTCCAGTTCCCTGGTGGTCTTCGAATGAGCCCCCAATGAACTTTGTGTGCACAAAAACCATTTTGCTTTATTTATGGAACATTTTGTATCAGCACGAAAACCATTATGGTGATGGTTTGATTTTCAGATATCTGTCCTTACCTGTGTTGGTGAAGCAAGGGAGACCATATCAAATGTTTTGATGCATATGAAATATGGAATGGCTGAACTCAATCCATTGTCTTCATCCAGGTTTCCATGCGTCTCTCTGAATTAGAAGCAACACTTGATGCTGGAATCCGTCATAGGAATAAGGCCTTAGCTTCAATTGGCTTGGAACTGTGGAACTGGACTACCTTGGTATTGCTAACATCTTCACAATTCCTGTTCTGTTAGTTGAAGTTGTGTGGTATATGTCTAGCAGTTGAAAATAGTTTTTATGATGCCTGCATAGAGGTGCTATTTTAACTTAGAACACGGGATGCACTAATGATTGTATTCTAACGTTTTAGGTCAAAAAAGAGAAAGCTGTTTATGATACTCTAAATATGCTCAACTTTGATGTCACAAAGAAATGCCTTGTTGGAGAAGGATGGTGTCCAACATTTGCTATAACTCAGGTAATATTTTTGGTTATATTATCACATTAGAGTAACTACTGAAGTTGCGTTAGATGGATTTTTATTAATTCAAGTAATCTTTTGGTGCCACAGATCAAGGATGCTTTGCAACATGCATCAATTCACAGCAATTCTCAAGTGGGGATAATATTTCATGACATGGATTCTATTGAATCTCCCCCCACATATTTCAGAACAAATCAGTTCACTCAGGCATTTCAGGAGATTGTTGATGCATATGGGTTTGTCCTTGAAACACCAGTAACCTTTCATTTTATCTTTTGGGTACTTGTAGTCATTTTCATCCAAATACCAATAAGAGATCACATATATTGACCGATTAATTCCAGGCAGCGACAATATGTCTGGCTTTCAGATGCCATACATTGCAAGTACTCGCTGCATTATAATTAATTCTTCTTTTCTCTCCCTGTGACCTGTTCTTCAATTCCTTCCGTATTTTCCTCTATAAGAAATCTTAACCAATATTCTTTATCTTTATTTATCCTTTTTGCTCATATCCAATTTCAACTTGCGTTATCTGAGGCAGATAGCCACGCGTCTATCACTGCAACAGTTATTTTGGAATCCGTTTAAGGGACTACAGTAAATTTTGATTCTAGCTTTTTTTGTTGAAAACCCTAAAGAGTTTGTTTAGGTGTTGACCTACTGCAATTAATAAAAAGTGTTGCCATCTAACACCGAACATGTTGAAGATCATCTTTAATAGTTTTTAATCACGTAAAGGTCAACCTTTTAACAAAATGGAAAAAAGGGAAAAATCTCGAACATGATCGACTACCTTGTCATGTGGGAAGAGCTTACAGGAATTTAGAAACTTTAATAACCTCAAATATATAAAATGAGTAATAGTTCTTCCACGACAATTTATTGAATTAATGGATCTTCTACTCATGCAGTGTTGCAAGATTTCAAGAAGCAAATCCTGCTGTCTACTCGGTCGTTACCTTCCCTTTTCTGTTTGCTGTGATGTTTGGTGACTGGGGCCATGGTATATGCTTGTTGTTAGGATCATTGGTTCTCATCCTTCGTGAGAAAAAGCTGGCATCTCAGGTAGCTATACCATATTTCCTTATTAAGGGATCTTCTTTGGATAACTTTTAAAGGATAAAGATTTCTGTTGTTTGGTCATCTCCATTGCGATGTAAGGTGCTCTGTCACACTTCTCATGGCTGTTATATGAATCATTTTCCAGAAACTTGGTAGCTTTATGGAGATGGCATTTGGAGGGCGCTACGTAATTCTTCTGATGGCATTGTTTTCAATATACTGTGGGCTGATATACAACGAGTTTTTCTCCGTCCCTTTTTACATCTTTGGTGAATCTGCTTACAAATGCCGTGATAGCAGTTGCAGGTGTTAACAATATATTTTTGTATGCTTTCGGCTAATTATTGATCAGACCATGTTATCGGATGAAATTATTCCACAACGATGTTCAAAATGGCCTCAAACATGTGTGGTATTTTCTATGAAAACATATAATGTTATATACCTTGAAATACCTAACTTTATCATCTCTTTGTCGCCTTGACAGTTCAACATAGAAAATGAGTCCTGGCCTAACAGCTTAGATGGTTAAAATATATAGGCATGTGGCCGTTGGTCTGGGGCTTCAGTCTTAATAGCATCTTGATTGAACTGTTATAATATGAATATTTTTTATTAGAAAAACAGAAAGAGAAGACTTGGATTGAACTTTAAAAAAGCTATACATGATGGAGGCATGGGAAAAACAAAAAAGCTATTGAGATTACTAATCAAAGTGATGATGCTACTTCCTTTAATATGCACTGCCAAACTCTTGATTCATGCTTTCTGCTTCAGTTCTGAAGGACCATGTTGTAGTTATTTTGTGTCACCAAAGGATCAGAAGGAGACAAGGATTTGGAAAACGAACCAGAAGGTTTTCAAGGAACTAGAAACAAAACCATAAGCTCTATCTTGTTAGAATTTTCTTTAGTTTTTGCTTTCTGTGTAGGGGATGATAAAAGTATTAGGATTTTTGTCCTCGTATTTTTCCTTTACGAACATTAGACTGTACCCCTTAAGAAATCATATCCTTTATGTGAACGGTACAAAACCATTTATTATTTATACTCACTGTACTGCCTGTTCATTTATTTATTTATTTTTTGCTTTACTGCTATAAATTAGTTCATTGTGAAAATTATTCTTTGTTAGTTAAAATTTCCTATAAAGTTTACAATGATTCCTGCCATTTACTTTCTACTCTCTAGGTATCCAATTCTAATTACTCATCCTTAACAATGTGCTTTAGTGATGCAAGTACGGCTGGTCTTATTAAATACCGTGATCCATATCCATTTGGTGTGGATCCGAGATGGCGTGGGAGTCGTTCTGAATTGCCCTTTTTGAACTCCCTAAAAATGAAGATGTCAATACTTTTAGGTGTGTCCCAGATGAACTTAGGCATCATATTGAGTTACTTTGATGCCAAATTTCATGGAAACTCCATTGATATACGGTGTGTATACCTATGCTTGAATACTTTTTATCTAATTCTCAACTGACTAATGTTTGGGAAAGCTGATTTCTTACTAATTTTCAGGTACCAGTTTATTCCACAGATGATATTTCTCAACAGTCTCTTTGGCTACCTGTCACTCCTTATTGTCGTTAAATGGTGTTCAGGATCTCAAGCTGACTTATATCATGTTATGATTTATATGTTCCTCGATCCTACCGGAGATCTTGGAGAAAATCAGTTGTTTTGGGGTCAGAAGACGTTGCAGGTTCTGATCCTTGTATCCATCTTCTTTATGCAGGCAGTCATTTCACTGTTCTTTATGATTGAAGTTCGCTTGATTCTTAATGCAGATATTGTTATTGCTTATGGCTGTTGTGGCAGTTCCCTGGATGCTGTTTCCGAAGCCATTCATCTTGAAGAGGCTTTACACAGAGGTATGCTTTTAGTTCACGGATTTTGGTTACCGTCTTAGCTTGTGTATTTATCCCCTAGCTGGAAAAGAGAAGTCATTAAGAAACCAACACCCACTACGGTAGCTGTTGGATTACTTTCTTACTAAAGGAGCCAACGACATTGTTCTTTAAATAAATCATACTTGTTAGTTTAATGAAAATAGAGTCATCGAGCCATTATATAATTCTTCGTACTAGTTTTGCTACTTTAATCACTGTGGAAATTATCCCATACTGAGCTTGAAGGCTGACTGTTATCCTTTTCTAGACTAATAAAATCTTGTTCAACTTATCTTTCTTAATTAGTTTGTTGCATGCGCTCTACTTTTTTCTAATTTTATTTCAAGCTGTGAGATTTACTGGCAGCAGAAGAAACATGACTATATACCTTAGCTAATTGTGGTGTTTCTGTTGTCTTGAATAGCGATTTCAAGGCCGCACTTATGGCATTCTTGATACAACGGAGTTGGATGTTGATAGTGAACCTGATTCTGCAAGACGGCAGCACCATGATGATTTCAATTTCAGTGAGGTATTTGTCCACCAGATGATTCATTCGATCGAGTTTGTTCTCGGCGCAGTCTCCAACACTGCATCTTACCTTCGTCTCTGGGCTTTGAGGTAATATTACGTTAGGCTTTTTTAAGTATATATCTCCTTGCGATCAACACTTTACACTGAGTTTGCTTGTTCTCTTTGGTATTCAGCTTGGCGCACTCAGAGTTATCAACTGTTTTCTACGAGAAATTACTTGTCCTTGCTTGGGGGTGAGTTTGGACTTTAGTGAATGTTTACTGTAATTTTTCGAGCTGGTATTGATCTTTTTCCTCTTTTTTTTGTGGGTCTGATCCATTCAAAACATCAATTGTTCAGGTACGACAACGTGATCATCCGGTTAGTAGGGTTTGTTGTCTTTGCTTTTGCAACAGCATTCATCCTACTTATGATGGAAAGCCTTAGCGCATTCCTTCACGCCCTGCGTCTTCACTGGGTTGAATTCATGAATAAGTTCTACCACGGCGATGGCTACAAATTCAAACCTTTCTCCTTCAAATTACTATCAGATGACGAAGATTAATATTGTGTGCTGTATTTTGCTCGGTTGGCTAAGTACAGGAAAGCTTGGCAGGCAAAATTAGATGAACATGGAAGATTGTTATCTGCAGTGGCATATGATCAGACAACAAATAGCTGCACAATGCGACACTCGACCTGAAGAACATCATTTGCACTTCCTTCTGACAATTTTAAACCCGTCCAAGTTTTTATCCCAGCGGTTGGTTTTCCCGAAAGCCGAGCAGCTGAGACATCATCCTCTGTGTTCTGAGAGCTCAAGCAGATCGATCTACCAAAAAAAAAAGAAGAAAAAAATAATGCTTCTGGATACAGATTAGATCCATAAGAGTCAATAGTCCTTACTCCTTTGAAGGAAGAATTTGTTCTAATTTTTTAGTCAAATACAGATGTAGATTATGTTGAGGTCAACCTTCTCCACTCATACTTTGTTTCAACTCACTGTTACATTTGACACCACCATCTAAAGGCAAAGAAATTTTACTTTTAATATATATATATTTCATTTCTGGACTTGGGGTACATTTTTGCTGTATTAGAATAACTATTTTTAGTCTCCAGTAACATGAATATTATTTGCAAGTCCTTGTTGAAGTAGTTGTGGTGTGAAACGGTAACCTAATCGCAGCTCACGTCACATTTATTGTCTTAAGGAAATTAAGATGGATTAGCAGAATTTTAATCTAAAAGCATATAATTATGCAGATGAAATTGTAGATTTAATTTTGACATGGTTGGGGCTCAAACGTCTTTTAACCTAATCGCAACACACATATCACATATCTTGTTTTAGAGAATAAGATGGATTTGTAGAATTTTAATCTAAAAGCATATAATTATGCAGATGAAATTGTAAATTTAATTTTGACTTGGTTGGGGCTGAAACGTCTTAGTAAAAGAAGAATCGAGTTTTAAAAAAAAGGAAAGGGTGGAGGAAAAATATTGGCTGCAAAAAGTGGTGCTCTTATGCTGGTTTAATTGTTATTTCTGGATTTAGACTATCGCGTTACCTGAAGCCATCCATGCGCGTTTGAAACCCTAATCTCTTCATTCCTCCGCCTCATGCCCCATTTTTCCTTGGCCGCATCCTTCCCCACGTCCGGCCTTTCCCCAGCCCCATCTCTTCCTTCGCGGCGGACGCCGGCCACCCCCCTTGCTTAGCGTGTGATCTAGAGAAATTCCGAGCCAGCGAGTGGCAAACTGCTGTTCGAGGGCGTCGTTTCTTCCGGTGATTCAAGGTACTTTCATCTCTCATCCTCTAATTCTGTCGTAATCGGGTTTACTTTTTTGAGTTTGAATTTTGTATATTCCTTCCAAGTATTTATGGAAATCAATAGATTTAAAGTGCATTTGTTGTTAGCATCGATTTACTACATTTATTTGTTTTCTTGTCTCAGAAATTGGGAAGAGGAAATTTTTGCTAGATGAAATCCATGACATCCCCATGAACGAGCATGTCGGGCTCGAGATGGCTATCATGATAACTTTTTTCTCAGAATTTTTCAACTAAAATTGTGATACTGGACATGAATGCCGTAAATTCTGGTTATTAATATTGATATAATTGAAGTTCGATTCAATCGCAGGGTTTGTGTTTGAAATGATCTTTAGGCTCCATAAGATTCTGAGCATGTAAAAGCTTGCATATAGATGCAAACCAACAAAGGAAAAGGCCAAAAATAAATGCTGATCTTTTCGTAGTTTTCCTAATTCTATCAAACGGAGTGTCATCTTATTAAAATTTTGATTCTCTTATTTGCAGCAGCTGATTTGGTGCTGTTCAAAGAAAAGTTTGCTACTCTCTGTGCCTCTTCTTTTCTTGTTTAAGCAGGGACACGTGAGTGGTGACAGTTAAACCATGGCATTGCGAAGGAGCATAATCAAACTAGCCAACAGTTTTATGTCTCCCCTTCCTCGTGGGGCTTCATTTCTTCATTCACATGCCACCAGCTTTGGTATCACCAATCGATTTCCACTCTCTTTAGTAGATATTTACTTTTTGTTTTGGCATTTCTTTTCCTACACGTTACTTTTTCTATGTATATTTCAGATCAGTTCAATTACTAGTCAAACTTTTATGTTCTATTTTTTACTTGTACCCTTTTGTTTCTTGCTTTTCTTCACAGATGTTGGTAGTAACATGCGAAATAAAAGCTCATTTCATATAATTTTGACGTGTACTCATAGTCGCTTTTTGAATTATCGATATATTAATAAGAACGTACATTTATTTTGATATCATTTGCCTCTTGTATGGTGGTGTAAGCTCTGAGATGTTTGGCATGTAGCAATGATCCATGTTAGCCTATGTAACAGGTTGTAACTTGTTTGATAATTAAAAGGAACACATATATTCTAATGGGCAATGCTTTAGACAATACAACGACAATTAAAATAATAAGGTAAAATCTGATAAATGGGTAGCCAAAATGATATAATCAGTGACTAGGCAATTTATATGATCAAGTGCAAACAAGCATTGCAAAATTGTAAATAAATTTATAATATCTCATGATCTGAAACTAATAGTCCATGAAGCACATGATAGGTAATTTACATGGTTTTGGAAAATGAGGCAAAAAACTCTAGGATGGGCATTTTAGCTTGGTGGTCTTGTCTAAATTTGGTTGGATGACTAGTTACTGAAATATAGTAAAAGTGATTATGATGTTGTTTCGTATTCGAGATCTTGCTCGTTTTCATTTTAAGATATGCAATGGATGTCCTTTTCAGCTGTCATGCTACTTTCACCAAATAGCTCTGCACTGTGAACTTAAATTGGTGGATTTTTCCATTTTGTTGAAATTGGTCATGAACTTCTGATCCAGGATTTAAAGAAGTCCGAGAAGAAGAAAAAAGCAAATTTGTCGGCAATGTCTTCACTAGTGTTGCTTCAAACTATGATCTGATGAATGATTTGATGAGTGTGGGATTGCACAGGTTGTGGAAGGACAGGTTGGGGTCACTTGAATTTTAATGGGTTATTTCAACAGTTAAATGTTTGCTAGTTGATCATTACTATATTTGGGAAAATTTCAGGCTGGTCAGGAAGTTGTCTCCCTTTCCTGGAATGAAGCATCTTGATGTGGCTGGTGGAACAGGTATGTAAATAAATCTATACCTTCAAACCGCAGCATTTAGAAGTTACTAGCACCTACGAGGGCCCAACCATTTGGGTCATTTCCTACCAAGACCAATATCATTATCAGTGTATTTATTTTGACGACCATTTTGGTCATTTCCTACCAAGGAACATGGAGACCTACCTTTTATCCGATTCTATATTTTCTACTTGGAAAAGTTACTATGAATATATTGAACATCAGTACATATGTTTTGCTAGGGATTCACTGACATATAACATAAAAGAATGAAGAATGGAAACAGTCAGAATTATGCTTTATCTGGGTCTCTATAACCTCTTGTCATGATATACAGTCAAAATGGTGGATATACCTGCATCTTTTTGGCAGAAACCAGAGAAATCAGGACAGGTGACTTTCATCTCTGTTAAGGGCTGCATGAACCATAGTAACTTAACCTTATCTTCATTCACAAATCACCAACCGATGTTTCAATCAGAAACATTGGCTGTCAGACAAGTATGGTTATATGGTGGAACAAAATCTTGACTGGAAAAGTAAAGACTGTGTAAGACTGTACAATGATCTTCCCGGATCCCCATGCTTCAAACTGGTGGGAGCCTTGTGTGAAGGAGGAACTTAGGACTATCCTTTCTTCATTGCTTTTATTAGTAGTATATTCTTAATATAGCTTAATGTAGGTGACATAGCTTTCCGTGTCCTTGAGAGTATAAGAAGTGTCAGCCGCAGAGCCATGCAGGATGGTCTAGCTGAAACTGAGGAACAAACTCAAATTTACGCATGTGACATTAATCCAAACATGCTGAACATTGGCAAGAAACGAGCTATTGAGAGAGGTACTTTGGGTGTGTGATATTTGAGCTTGCTTTGTGAGCCACATTTTACCACTTTAAGTAATGAGTTCAGTTTTGTTATCTAGGATTTGCAAATGACCGCTATCTTCACTGGGTAGTGGGAGATGCAGAAGCTTTGAGTTTTGAGGATAGTTCAATGGATGCTTACACCATTGGCTTTGGCATCAGAAATGTAACTCACATTGAGAAAGCACTTGCGGAAGCTCACAGGTGAGGTTCTTGAAGTCCTACCTGATATGATTAGCAATTTGATACCATAAATTAGGCATGGAAGTTTGATCAATAAGTTCTGGTCAGTACTCCCAGCTTCAATTACCAGGAAGCTCAGTGTGGAGCAGTACTTTGAGAACCTGGGACGACAAAGTGTTAACACATATCTAGTGTTTTTAATATGGTTTCTGTTATCATTTATATGTTCTCAGGGTACTGAAACGAGGAGGCAGGTTCTTATGCCTTGAGCTGAGCCATGTGGAGTTCCCTGTTTTCAAGGAGCTGTAAGTTTTACCTGACTTCGTTTCTCCATCCATTTTTCTCAACCCTCACGTACTTAGACGCATAAAATCAAGTCTCATTACTGCAATATAAGTTGAAACTGTTTTCTCAGCATAAGAGAATGAGTGTTTACCTGTTATTTGCAGTTACGATCAGTATTCCTTTTCGGTCATTCCATCTGTGGGAGAGCTTGTGGCTGGTGATAGAGAGTCCTATCAGTACTTGGTTGAGAGCATTAGACGATTTCCAAAACAGGTGATGTTTCCTTTTAAACATGAACATGAAGTTCGTCTTGTAGATTAGAGTTTAGACCCTACTTATCTTTGCATCAATTCAATCATCAATCTATTTGTATCGTTGCAGGATGCATTTGCTCACATGATTGTTGACGCTGGCTTTCAGAATGTGGAGTACGAGAATCTTGTTGGAGGTGTGGTTGCCATTCACTCTGGTTTGAAACTGTAGTGAATTTTTGTCTTTCGAGTCAAAGGCAGTGTGTCGGAGGATCCTGTCAACTTCTGAAGTAGCAGAATCTTGATTTTAATGTAAACATTTTTGTCGAGATATTTAAGCAGCAAATAATAATACCAGATTATTTCATGTCCTTCTGCAGCAGAACCTTGATTTTAATGTGAACGTTTTTGTCGAGATATGTAAGCAGCAAATAATAATACCAGATTATTTCATGTCCTTCTGGAGTAGCAGAACCTTGATTTTAATGTAAACATTTTTGTCGAGATATTTAAGCAGCAAGGAATAATACCAGATTATTTCATGTTCTTCTGCGCGTTTCTCTAAAATTACTCTTGTATTTCGTTGGAAAAAGTGATGAGTAAAACCAATTCTAGTACTTAAGTGATGTGAGTAAAACCCAACCAGAAGTACGGTTTCCTCCAACAGCAGCATTCATCTCCTTTAACAAAAAAATGTGCAGTTTTAACAACACTCCATATAGCAGTCAAAATGAAGGCAGGGGGAACTGAGATGAATTCAGTGTTTCCCCCTTTTCTTAAAAAAACATATCCATGACAGTGGAGGTATAAAGTTCCCAAATCAAATAGAAAAAATTTACATCAATGATTGATTCTATGATCTAGGTTTCTCTTTCTTCTCCTTGAATAGAGCCAGCAAGGATACACCAGATACTTTGACGACCTTAAATCTGACTCCAGGAATATCTCCCACCGCGTGCCCCTTCCGACCAAATCCGGCAATCAACACCTCATCCTGCGCACAAAAAAAGACAGTCCGTGATCAACGAAGAACATCAACAGCATCTTTCACAAGGAAAAAAACGGTGAAGAATTCAAGCAAGATTTACATTTTCTTCGATGTAATTCAGGCAACCATCATTTGGCACGAAGGCAGCGATCTTCTTGCCGTTCTTGATCAACTGAACCCGGGCGCACTTGCGGATGGCAGAATTTGGCTGCTTAGCCTCGATGCCTCTGCAGTTTCGGATCGATCAATCGATTAAGGATTAAAGAGGCTAATTGGAAAGGCATAAGAAACTACTGCAGGCTAATTTTGTTTGCTCACATTTTCTCCAAAACGATCCCTTTTGCGTGGGATGAACCAGCAAAAGGCTTCTTCCATTCATTGCCAAGGTGGCTTTTCTTGTATGATTTATCAGCCCACCTCTGAGCTATTCTGTGGGTCTTGAGCTTCCGCCCAGCTCCCATACCACGAGTTTTCCTGCCAATTTGTCAACACTTTAGCCATGTTTATCACATAATTGGACCACAAAATTACTTTGTTCTGTGGGGTTCATTAAGGTTACAATCTTTGAGAAGTCAGCATAATTATTATCTCCTACTAAACTTGCAGCTCGTTGCAGCAATTGCATCTTATATTAGTTTACAATGCTCCATTAAAGGTGAGAATAATACAAAAAAAAGGCTATTAGGAAGCCAGGGCACATTGTCAGCATTTTAAAAAAAGTAACCGATTCATAGCTCACAAGATCAAAAAACAACTATCAGATCTCTAAACGACACCCCAGATCACTTGTGCAGTGTTGATCACCAGTGAATCAACAAAAACAAAAACAAAATCATAAACCCAATCTGGATGTTAAAATATTTATGAACCAAGAGAGGCAATCAGAGAAAACAAATGAATGCCACCAAGTGTATTTTCCTAAAAAATGATTGCTTCTAGGAAGGATTGCAAGTGGCAACAAATTTCTTTAGCTTATGATTTTGTTATGAGCCGATGTGTGTATTTTGAATCAGCCCTGACCGTCCATAAGCACATTCTCTTGTGCAGATGATTAAAAGCAACGACATCCGAAATCACAACATCCTAGAGCTAGAAAAAAAACCCTAATATTCATTCTTGGTTGCATAAATCAAGATCTAAAAGCTCCAAAGAACAAGGTCAGCAGTTCATCTCCAGATTAACATCGTAACAACAGCGAGAGGAACCAACTACAGATCCTTAAAAAAACCAAAGCCGAGAAAGAGAATTACCCCATATTTGCTGGAGAAGACCGTCTCGGAGGACGGACGATAAAACTATCTCGAAAGCAAAAGCTTTGATCTCCCCGCACTCGCCGCAGACTGGGGTTTAGGAGGAAGAGAGTTCTGATCCTTATATAGGGGGAAGACGACGACGGGGAGGGAGGAGGGAGGCGGCGGCGGCTAATTAGGGCAAAACATGGCGGACGATGGTGGGACGACGGTGTGGATCAGCATCAGGTAGATCTAACGGCCAATATTTCTTAATTTTTAAACCCCCAACACGGCGGTCCGGTTCGGTCCGGTTCGGGTGGTTGCAGAGCCGGTTGGTTCAACTTTTTTGGGTTTGGGGAATACAATGTGTCGATTTAAAATTATATAAAACACCAGCTATTCTTTATATATATATATATATAATTTATCGGTTAAGTAAAAGTCTTCGTACGACATATCAACTACGCGATAGCAGTTAAAACTCAATTAACCCCAAGAGAGACAAAAAAATTGAACATTTGGGCCCTTCAGTATTGAATGGGTTAATGTGAAGGGGTGATGTGAGGAGAAAGAAATAAATGATTCAAAGTAAGGGGGTGAATCAGCAAATAAAGCACGGTTTATTTCTTCGGTCGATCACTTTAATTAATATATAAAGAATATACAGTCCCCATTTCGAGGGAGGAAGGAAGAGGAGAGAGCGAGAAAGCCTCGTCCCCCATTCGCCCCCTCCTCTTCACAAAGCTGTCGCCTTTCGAGCTTTCCCTCCTCCGCTAGCGCCGCATTCCCCCTCCGATCCGCCTCCGCCTTCCAAGCCCTACCCTTACCCCCCCGATCGACCCTCCGGTGGCGCCAATTGCTCGCAGCCCGGTAGCGTTCGATCGATCCGGCCAACTGGGCGGCGGCCGTCGACGAGGAGGAGGAGGAGGCGCAGATGAACACCAAGGGGAATAACTGGTCGCCGCCGTCGGTGACCGGGCGGCTGTTCACGTTCGGGCTCGTGGCGTCCTGGTACTTCTCCAACATTGGGGTGCTCCTGCTCAACAAGTACCTCCTCAGCAACTACGGCTTCAAGTACCCCATCTTCCTCACAATGTGCCACATGACCTCCTGCTCGCTGCTCAGCTACATCGCCATCGCCTGGATGCGGCTGGTGCCGATGCAGGCCGTGCGCTCGCGGCTGCAGTTCGTGAAGATCACCGCGCTCAGCCTCGTCTTCTGCGGCTCGGTGGTCAGCGGCAACGTCTCGCTCAAGTACCTGCCTGTGTCGTTCAACCAGGCGGTGGGCGCGACCACGCCGTTCTTCACCGCCGTGTTTGCCTACGTCATGACCGTGAAGCGGGAGGCCTGGATCACGTACCTTACCCTCATCCCGGTCGTTGCCGGCGTCGTCATCGCCAGCGGGGTGAGTTAGCTCCATTTTTTTCATTGAGTTCGTTCGTTTCGATTTTGTAGATCTAGTACCTATTGCAGATTGTGTGATGAATGCTATGTCTTTGATGTTTCTTGATTGTTTCAGATCTATCATTTTTCGCAGATGACTAACATGCGTTTGATGTTTGTATCTAGGTGTGTTTTTGGTTGTACAAATCAATTGGAAACAAGATTATCTTTAAACTAAGGCTTATGCTTAGTTTGTTTCCTGTAAAAATGGGAATTAGCTTTAAAAATTTAGCAGTTAGTTGATCATGTTGTGTATTCAGAGTCACGATACATTCCACCCAAAAGAGAAAAAAAAAAGAATCAAAAAAACACATGGCTGGTATGGCTAAACTGTAATGTTAGATATGCAGCAGTGTATCTTAAAGCTAGTTATGGACTCAATGCCACCCAAGTTTTCTAAGTTAAATTATAGTCTTAGGTATACAGGAGTGTATTTTTAGTTGATCTTTAGATTTCCTTCCTGGCTTAATCATTGATATTGAAGGGATTTACTTTAGAGGCTCACCCTGCATTTTTTACTAGCAAATTCTTTTGTCATTGGATGAAATGCTCAGACTGTCGGGAACAAATTATCATCTATCTTGTGTTGCTGTGGAATTTTTTTTTCTCATTCATAGTTTTCCTGACCATTCTTTGGCATTGTTTGGATCTGGTAATAAATTTTACTGTTTGAATGATTCATCGATATGATATGTTTAACAATGCAGGGGGAGCCAAGTTTCCATTTGTTTGGTTTTATCATGTGCATAGGTGCAACTGCTGCAAGGGCGCTTAAGTCAGTACTGCAAGGGATACTGTTGTCTTCTGAGGGGTAAGCAAAATACTTTACTTCCATATAATCAAACACATCTTCTATCATCCATAAGTCTGCTTCTCAGCGTGAACTATGTTTTTGGTTTCACTTGTTATAGAATAGACTTTTCATCTCATACTTTCCCTTTTTATGTAGGATTAATGACAAGTATCTTTGCTGCATTTTGTAACTTTTACCAGGGAAAAGCTTAATTCAATGAATCTTCTCCTGTACATGGCTCCAATAGCAGTTATTCTCCTGCTTCCTGCTACATTGATTATGGAGAAAAATGTGGTGGGCATCACATTAGCACTTGCTAGAGAAGATGTCAAAATCATATGGTACCTATTATTCAATTCTGCTCTTGCCTATTTCGTGAATTTGACCAACTTTCTGGTGACCAAGCATACAAGCGCGTTGACACTCCAGGTATTTTATGCAGATGCCATCTCATTCTGTCTCACCGAGATGTTATATAACATGTCCAAATACTAAGGAAACACCTTTGCACCTTCTTAATCTAGATTCATTTGTCTGGTTATTGATTGTGTCTTCTTAATTAAGATTTTAAGCTCGCACACACAAGGCAAATCCATGATATCCAGCTTAAAATTCACAATTAGGTCATATGCTTCATAAAGAAAATAGCCGTCGTTTGACAAATAGATGAAACAGTTGCATGCTTGAATTTTCTCAATTCGTACAAAGGCGTTCCCTAGACTCCCTACCTTTGTTAAACTTATGCTATTCCGTGGTGAATAAATCAAGTCATCATCATCAATTCTTGCTTTCCATATTATTCAGCCTTCCAATCATTTGATGTTGCACTCTTTTGTGATTTCAGGTCCTCGGAAATGCTAAGGGTGCTCTTGCTGTGGTCGTGTCCATCTTGATATTCAAGAATCCTGTGACAGTAACAGGGATGCTCGGCTACTCCGTTACAGTCATTGGAGTGATCCTTTACAGTGAAGCAAAGAAGCGTAACAAGTGAACGTCCTCCCCACCACCCCCCCCCCCCCCCCCACTTGAGGTGTGTGTGTGTGCAATGTTTCTCACACAACGGTGGCACTGGATTAACTGAAGGTGGAGGTTGGTTCGCACAATTTTGCAACTTCACCGGCACCTCATTCTTTTGCCTGAAACCTAAAAAAAAAGCATTCCCCGTCGACAGTGAAGAGCGATTAGGAATTAGGGCCAATAAGGTAGCTCGCCTTGTTCATTCCAGTAGCTTCATTTTCTTTTCTGAATCATCTGGTAGAGGTTTAGAGGAATGGAATACTGTACTCATCTTTGTTCTTTAATTCAATTCACGGATTATGTTCTTTTCGAAGTAGTTCCGATTTAAAACCAGTTGGGTTCCGAGAGGACAACTTATTTTGTGATTCGATATATCGTTTCATCCCTTTCTAAGCTCATCAGAACCCAAAAAAAGGATCATATGGCATGTTTATTAGCGAGTGCACTTTTATTTTGATTCATGATATCCATCCCTTTCTTTAATCTTTTTGACGAGTTTGTCACTCTGGTTTTTGTAACGACAAAAAAAATCAAGGAGATGCTGAATATAATTTATCCCTACTTCTCATTGGATTCATATAATTTTCCATTAAGTTGCAGAAGAGTTTAATACAATTTAGCAACCCATTTCAAATGTCTTAATACTATTAGCTTAAGAACAAGCTGGATCAACGATTTTAATAAGAAAAAAGAAATGACCAGATCCAATTACGAACGATCAATTTTAATTTTATACTAAACCGGCTCAAAATTTAGTCATAATTAAAAAACATTCACCTACGGTAAATGTCGGCTACTAGAAAATTTTCGATGAGTGATGTAACACGTAAAAAATAAAAAAAATTCACATGGGCGTTGCTCTGGAGAAACAAAGATTTAGACTTCCAAGTCAAAACAACGTAGTTTACAGTCTAACATTCTTTAAAAATTAATTAGATCTACCGATAAAACCTTGATATGAAGCATAATAATATTACATTCTTACAATGTCAAGAATTTAATTGTGACAATACACAAATGAATAATTGCCAAATGTAGGATGAACAAGTCGAAACCTGCCTGACATGGTGGGAGAAACTTTTACCAAAAAAGATATTAACCTAAACTGGGCTAACAATCTATGCACAGCAACTTCCACACAATAAAAGGGGGAAAAAAAGAGGGAAGCAAATGATTAATTTTGCAAAACTGAAAAAGCCCAGTCGGCAAGCTAGTAGGGGAGAAGAAATCTTCAAATCTGCTCCACAAAAGCACACTAGCTTCATCCAATCATCTGTTCAATCTGCCGCGTGATATAAAAGATTTCAAACAATGAATTGAAGATTTTTCCCCATTATTATAATTTTCTCTGAAAGACTCATCTTCACAAGTTACTTCTGATCGTGAAAGGGCAAATATTAAGCATTTGCACGGCTAATAACTCTCAGAATATTAACCTTAAATCATGCATGATCAAATGCACAAAATCTGCTAAAAGAATTTATCAATCCGCGGATGCAATGACACTGGAGGAGAGGTGAATGTTGGCAGCAGCATAACCAAATCAAATCTCAAATCTCCTGTCGTGCAGATCAATGTTTGAGTAGTAGCCATAGTTCTTCCCTCATTCCTAGAATATAACTTGGAAAGTCCAAGTCTTATCATTTTAGAGCTTTCCCATGTCATCTTCTCCTTCCATCCCACTGCTTATTCATGAGTGATGTATTGCTCAGTTGCTGAACTGACATTTGAGCAATAGGAGAAAAACTAGAATGGTTTTGTGGCGAACGAGATGGAATGTATGCATCACCTAATGGAAAGAATCTATCCCCCAAAGAACCTGGCAAGCCCAGGTTCTGATAAGAAAGAGACTGCCGCATCAATAGATGAAGCTTTGGGTCGATATGGGAAGGGCTAATCTGTGAAGGAAATGTATGTTTAAGGTCCAAGCCTGAATTAGTAAATCCAGGTGAAGTTCGCCCCTTGCCAACAGCCAAAATTGCTGGATCAATAAACTCTACATCATTAAGATTTTCAGCTGGATGCATTTGATAATGCTTTCCCCTTGGAAAACCAAGCAAACGGTTTTCTGCAAGAAAATTCAATTATTTTAGGAAACTGAAGGCCCTAGGGGAGAAGACTAGTCAGTGTTGCTACAAACCTAATAATGGTGCCTCATGTGCCTGGTTTAACCTATCTCGAGAACAAAATCCTGGAGGTGGTGCCCTGCTTGGAGCTGTAAATCCAGGGGGAGCTGGGATCTTAGCTCTTGAAGTACCATCTGTTCACGAGCAGATGCAAGTGCAAAAAACTGTTAGCATCAAACAGATACATGCAAGCCACAAGAGCACAACTACATGAAAAATGTAAAATTGTCCACCAAGATGATATTAGCACAATGACAATAGCAATTTTGTTATAGTAACTAACAGTTCTACATCTGAAGTAGGATATCCATGTAATGAATAAAGAGCTCGATCTTCAGGTTCAGTTGCCCGTTAGTTGTGACAGAAAAGCCTGTCAGAATAACAAAAGGAACTACCGTAGTAATTAAAAGGTGTCATTATGGCACGAGTTCAAATAATTTAAAGCAACACATGATGAGTTAGCAATAGGACTTGAATTACTGATTAAAAATTGAGATAATATAGACACTTTTTATAGTTAATACCAAGATAAAAACATGCATAAAGATGAGTAGAGAAAGAAAAGAAAATTTGATCTTAAAATTATGAATAAATCACAGCAGTCACCTTGTTGCTATTGATCACAGGTACTTAATTGCACGAGCATCCTTTAGGTGTCATAGTTAGATGACCCCTTAGATAAGATACTCTTAGTCTTTAGAATTGTCAACATAAACCGACTAGTTGTTCAGTAAACAGTTAGCTGTATAGTATTTTAGTCACCTAATACAGTACTAAAATACTTTATTGAGAAAAACTGATAGACACCATGGGGCGTCTACACAAATTCTGAAACTTAGGGCAATGGATGATGCTACACTTTCTACAAGGATGCTGCTACAGTTTACCCTAAAATGATTAGAAACAGAAAAAGTGCGACAACAGTATTGCAAAGTTGACAATATAAAGTTGTGCCGATACTGAAAATACATACCAGCAACTTTATCGGATGAGATGACAAGGTTGCCGTTGATAGCAGTGGTTGGAGTCTGAAAACTATTAAACATAATTCCATTTAGAAGCCCATTCTCATATGAACCTTGTGAAGATGAGCAAACTCTGTGTGTGTAGGTTTCATCTCTTAGAGGTTGTACAGTATTCGCATGGTTTTCTTCTCTGGCAAAAGAGAACCTTGATTGATTGGTGTTCTTGGAGTTCAACGAATTAAATAATTTAAATGACCTTTCTTGTCTTTCAGTTTCATCAAGGACTCTAGCAAAATCATTTACAGTATTCACATGGTTTTCTTCTCTGGCAAAAGAGAACCTTGATTGATTGGTGTTCTTGGACTTCAACGAATTAAATAATTCAAATGGCCTTTCTTGTCTTCCAGTTTCACCAAGGAGTCCAGCAAAATCATTTACAGTGGTCAACGAGTCATCCCATGGATCAACATCGAGAGACAGAATATCTGAAATAATGCTGCTCTCTCTCTTCATATCTACGGTAGCATGCTTGTCAGATATTTCTATGCCATTAACCGTTTCTAACTGTTTATCATTTTTCTCATTGCAGTTCATCTCAGGACACTCAAAAAACTGCCTGGATGAAGAGCTGCTTTGCTCATGTTCTTTATGACCATCAAAAAATGTACAATCTTTATCTCCTAAAACAAATGATTTAAAGTTAAGATTTCTATTGAAATTCCAGTCAATACTTGACAATTGCTTGCTACCTACTTCTGTGTTCCAAGAAATACATTTTGAGAAATTGCCAGCATTACATGAGTCATTTAAGTGATGAGAAAATGACCGATCAGAAGTTTCTGGAACCCTGTGCATCTTATTGTCACAAGGAAGTGGAGTTCCATTTTCACCATTTACTGCAGGGCTCAACTTATCCTTTAGCAAATCAGAATTCTGGTCCTTCAACTCATTTCGACCATGATTGTCAAAGAAAGTGAAGATTTTTCTTGAAGTGGAACCTGAGTCATGATTTGGAGGCACCTCAGCTGTAAACTCAATTGAATCCAAAACTTGAAGCTGGTCTACCTTCAATTCTTCAACTTTATCACGGTTGATAGAAGATTGGCCCAAATGCCTATCAAAATACTTATGATTGGTATTGTTCACAGTGTTATCGTCATCTACGCAAACAAATGTCCCCTTGTTTTCTGGTGTATTGACCGGAAGATTAACTAACGAATTTGAAGATAATTGGGGAATATAAGCTACAGCTGACACATTTAATGCAGATCTTTGGCTCTGTTTATTTACAGTTTCAGGTGAGTTTGGTTGCACAGACCCACCATCTAAACATGCTAGCTTGTTTTCTTCACCAAGTTTGGAAGTCACATCTTCGTCCCACGAGGAAAATTTGGAAGAATAATCACTCAATCTGGCGGTCTCTGAAAACAAACTAAAAGGTTCTACAGGCCTAGTTGTGCCATTGATTTGCATAGTTTCTGTGTCTTTAGGAACTTTTGGTGTCTCCACTATTTCTTCCCATGAAGAAGACTCATTTTTATCTTCTATTAACAAAGAAGGTGACTTACTAGTGGAAATATGGAGTTCAGACACCTCTGGTATTGTAATGACTTCATCATCCCAGGCAGAAAAATGTTTTGTATTTTCAGTCAATATTTGGGGCAAACAGGAATTAACAACCACCTCTACCTTTTGTTCTGCACAGGGAACTTGAGAGCATGCAGCATTAGCAGCAGTATGTTTGCCATTTGAATTTCGATTCCCCCTGAAAAATACTGAAATTTAGGCATCTTCAACAAATGGCCCAAAAAAAGAAAAAAAATCAAGTCTCATACCAGGAAGCAGAAACTGGGAGAACAGTGGGCTTCACTGGACTGCTACTGCTAGGAGAACCTTTGACCTGACTTACCGAACCCTGCATAATAATATTTTTTATTCAATAAAATGAATCATTATATTAAAGAATGCATAACCAGAAGCAATAGAAATAATGAAATAATTTATGTAGCAAGTTCACAAACTCAAGAGCCACATGAAACCTCATTGTACCATGATGCTATGGTTTGGACATGTATTTGAAACACTCCTGACATGATTTTTCACTGTAGTGGTTACATTGTCAGAAAAATCATCAGCTGGAGGGGGCAAAATATTTCCTGAACGCCACTGAGAACTAAAAGAAATCTGTGGAACCCTACTCCTAGAAATCACATGAAGAAAAAAAAAGGTTACGTTTTTGCATGTAGTAAAAGATTGCTCAAGCTTATCACGTCATAATAACAGCACATCAATTGCAATAAAATTATTCATAAATGCAACAAATAAACGTAAGACAATTGAATTCATATAAGCTTCCCTGAATTAATTTGAGTGCTTTCATGAGAACGTTCAGTCTATGTCTGCACTCCCTTTACAGTGAACTGGATTCACACTGCCTACAAGAAACTGATCCTAGGACTGAATATACCTTAGCATAATATTCTTTCCACATGCTTGAATATATCCCTTGAAAAAAGAGACAGGTGATATTAAAGAAGAAAATGTTGCGATACTGCACATATGCAGCAAAAACCATCTACAACAGGTCATATTTCAGAAAGGTTTTATATTTGTTAACCAGTAAAGCTTTAATAGCATGTGAACAAAACACTTGGGAGCATGCTAAACTATATTAATGCCTATAAAAAAACACATGTGAAAGAGCTAATGGCAGAAGAACGCAGAGTAGCAGCAGTAATCAATAGTCTTATGAGCCTTCTTACAGCATCTCAGCATTATTTCTTGGACGACCGAAGAAAATCAATTTTAAACGTAATACACATATATGATATCAGCATACAATGCCACATCAGGTCTCAAAAGTTTCCCAATGGAAATCCCCTAAGAGATGATGGAACTTCAGTAAGAATATAACAAGACTGCAATACGTCAAAAGACAATCACAATCTAGTTTCTCTGTTGATATTGTAGATTAATATAGCAAGAAAGTACGAACAAAGTACCATGTATAAGCTGAAATAATCTCATCCTTTGTGAAACTATCTTCCTGGCTACCTACATCATGTAAATACATACAATCTGGATTGCTGCAACTCTGGACAACCGAGACCACTACTCAATTAGAACAAAAGAAAGAAACAAATTACAGCCATAAATCCTTATGGTTAATAACAATCCAAGCAGTGTAGAAACAGGTTATTTTCATACCATATTTTTCAACCAAGCATGGCAATATTTTGTTGTACCAAAGCATGCCCTACAGAATTAAACAAGACCGTCAGTATATAATTGGATTTTAGAACATTAAGTCTGGGAAATAAGAATCCAAGTCACATGCATACCTCAATGTTTTACCCTCTATAGAAAAATTATGTACAGCTTGAATGCATCGAATAGCTTCTTCCTCTCTTGCATATGTAATATACCTGATCCAACAAGCTTTGTCACGCTATGCTAGAAACTCCATATTAGGAAGGAAGATATGAGCATTACTATTTAATGCTGATGAGCTAAAAGTAGTGGATTCGGGTACTTATTTTCTAGGAGCAAACTAAGTGAAGATGCTCAAACAACAGCATGAGTGGATCTAGACCGTATGATGATTTCAGAATCTCCATGTAGAGGTCATACAAACATATAAACAACAAGCATCCACAAAATACTATATCTCGATCAGAATATCACATTAACACATCCATATATTAGTAGTGACAAGAATAATTAACTTTTCTCCATACAAAGAGATCCATCCCATTAACAATTATTTCAGAGAAACTACCAAAAAGATGGCATACATAAGTAAAGTTAGACTTACACACTAACAGTGCAATTACTTGGTGTTTGCTGGGATGGCATGCTTGTAGTACGAGAAATTGACACCTTTAAAACTTTTCCATACTGACCAAAGTATTCCTTCCGTTGAAGAATCTACAAAACATAATCAATTCTCAAAAATGCTCTATATAGTAGAGAATATCTTTGACAGATGAAAGGACAAAGAACGCACGGTTTCATCACATAGATTAGCAGGTAGTCCAATTATATACACAAGGTTTCGTTGTACCACTCGGACAGTGCTTAGATGCTTCTTAGCTTCTACAGATGTTTTGGCCTTTGATTTTTGAGATTTTTGCTTTTTTTCAGCATTAATCTCAGCAACTACCCTACTCCAAAGAGGAAAAAAAAATACTCCCATCATTACAGCGAGAAAATATTCAAAAAGGACAAATTTCTTTTAGAAGGGAAAAGGAACTTTCAGATGACAACCTCTGGCAGTTGGCAGCCATTCCCACAATTCTTTCCTTGTCATACGGCGTGCGACATGCTGGACACCGCCCCTCTATCTCTTCTTTTTCAGCCATGTTATTGATTTGATGCCAACACCAAACGCAAATCTACAGGCATGGAAACGTGAAATAAGCACTTCAATCACATGGAATTCTGGATTACGAGATTCAGACTACTTCGTATGGCCCAATAGTATGTTTCAATGACATGAGTTCACAAAATGGAAAACGAGCACCGTGATTAAACAAAACCAAATCTGCAATCATTTATCATTCCGCACAGATACCTCATATCCACATCTGCAAGGCTTCAGTTGCTGGTCAGTCAGGTCCATCTCCTCAGCGCACAGAGGGCAGGTTCTTTCTCCATCATCACTCATGGTTGTCCTAAACATATAGCGCGCATAAGCACTATAAATCAACAAACATATAAAAAAAAAATTCTTTTTCATAATCACTCTTCATTTGCATTAGAATAAACAAATAGCGAACAAATTCATCCAGCAATCCAGCTAATCCGAGATCCAAACAAAATATTCATTTCTACGATTTCAAAAATCCCAAATCCGAATCAAGTAAAAGCAAGGAGGGAAATAAAATCCCCCATAGAAATGGTGAACTCAGGCGCATCCGAAATCTGCGACATCGTCTTCAGATCGACGAAAACGGATCGGCAAAGTAGCTAAAGATCAACCAAAGCGGAGCCCAGCGGGGGCGCCGAATGGATCGGAGAGGGCCGCTTACATTGGGACTGGGGGGGAAGCAGATAGAGAGCGAGGGAGGGAGGGAGGGAGAGAGTTGGATGGGGATTGAGGAGAGCGAGGGGAACCCTTTCGTTTCGCTTGTGGATTGATTGGTTGGCCACCCAGCAGCGGATGCTCTCTTGCTATCATCCTGTGATGAGTCGGCGTGGGTATTTAAACAAACGATGGCCACAATGCAGACCCAGAAATGTCCTCTCTTTTGACAGATATTTACAAAGCTATCCTCATTTTTTAATGCCCGTTTTGCCCCTCCTCCAATCGCCTAAACGGTCCTTTTTTCAAAATAAATAAATAAAATAAAATCTATATTATTACTTATCATTCTATTATTACGTCATAAAATAACATTAATGAGTTACGAGGACAATTTTAAAGAATAAATTTCTACCATTTAAAATTCAGAATGGGTTCAAATACAATTAAGAAATAAGCTATTATTCTCCTAATATTTAAAATTATATAATGTATCTTTCATATAAATATTAAAATTAAAAAAAGAAAAATAAATAGGCAAAAAGGAAAGAAAATGACAAAAAAATATTATAATGCCACCTTCCACTCAGATCTGCAGGGTATGTTATAATATAATATATGATCGTTATCTTAATTGAATTATTATAAAAGGGATTGGATTCACTGATTGAGCCATACATGCAATTTAAACTCTCTATATACTGTTGCTTTTTTTTTTATACAAATCCCAAGGGTGGAACAAATATTTTTCAATTTTAGAAGTGTTATTTTCGAAAATAGATGGAAGCTTAATTCCGTGACTTAATAAAAAAGGAGGTTTATTTCATGATTCAAAATTATTTTTTATTAAAAAATTAGGCAACTTTCCCACTTTTATCAAATGTTGCAACTAGTGAGATTAAACTGATTATCTATTTTAATTAAGTAAAATATATAAAATAACATACCACTTGAAAAAAAAATTTGTTTTTTTTTTTTGCTTTTTACTTGTCTAACACCATCTTGTCGCTGATGGCATTAACTATCACATGGCATAGTGAAAACGTAAGGGGGGTATCATTGATGACTTGTTTTCATCAACGTAGCATTGGATCTTATGGAACATGACAGGAGTTTGTGTATGGTACGCTTTCAGTGTTTTTTTTTTTTGCGCGTACGATTAAAGCGATGCATCCTCATGTCTGATCTATTTGTATCAGTAATAGTAGAAAGCATTCATTGCAAATAGGTGGATCTCTCTTGAAAAATAAAAGAGGGGTGTCTTTAGGAACACAGACGCAGATAAGAGTATGGTTATCATCAGCTTGTGTCAAAGTATTAGGTTAAGTCTTACAATAAGCATGTACTTAGTTGCTGACTTCAAGTCTAGAATCTTAAACGGACGATGATAATGTCATGCTCCTTATAACCCGAGCCACATAAGTACTACAATGGCCGAAATAAAGGATCAAGATACCATGAGCTAACCTCAAGAATTTAGTTCAGATTCCATACTGCAACTCACCTGCAATGTATATACACACACACACACACTCACCCATCGGAAAATTTTGGTGAGATCATCCAACTAGTAAGCTAGCAGCTGCAATCAAGTTTGCTTCCGTGGGTATAAACTATTGCATTATAATTTTGAGGCATGCAGCAGAACAAATTTTTGCACCGTAATGGATGGATTGACCCCCAGGTGAAACTTTGCATTCGGTGGAGAGGTGTAGCCATTCATTATTTGGGTAAGTGGAGATGCAATTCTGATCATGACCTGAGAAAGGGAAAGAAGAATAGAAATGTTCCTTTTATTGGGAGCTCCAATTCATGTGACCCTGTACAGTGATATAGTAATTGTTTGCACGCCATTTATTGATGGCAATTAATCAATGGGCGGGCTTAATATACACAGTTTCTTTGATAAATTACACGAAGGATTACGAGACCTAAAAGCCAACGGACGTGCAAAAGCCACTCACCCTCCTTCCTCTGGGTGGATTCATCAAAGTGTAGACAGTAAATTACACAAACAATAAAATGAACTTGTAATAAATTTTCTCTAAAAAAAATGAATCTAACATTGTTACTTTTCCGGTTCCTCTTGGTCATTCGTTTCTTCTCTGGGAGTGGGAGCTGGAGTAGGACAGAGAGTCGTTGATTGAGCATTCTGCTCCCCCTCATTGGTGAGCCTGGCATCACTGGATCCCCCAGAATCATGGTTTTGGGTCTGGAAACGGATAGATAATACGATGCAGATGCTTTTAGAAATCGATAATTACCTACCTCAAGAAAATGCATATCATGGAAACTAGATAAAATGCAGAATATTTTTTATCTGGCTTACAAAACGGATAAACAAAACTGTAGTGATTTCAATAATGCAGATTTAGTATGTAGTTTGAGGGTACGGAGCCTACCTTTTGCTTATCACGCCAATTAAGTGCAAACGGAGAAAGTAAATTTACTTTTCTAGCGGGGATTTCCACGGGTATCTCATGACCTGATTTAGGTGACAGATCTCCACTTGATGCACTAATAAAAAAAGGGAGATTAGCTATAAAACAAGGGGTTCCAACATCAATGAACCGAGTGGAGAGAGTTCATTGGGTTAAGTACCATATGGAGAGCACATTAGCATTAGATGAGCCTATGTGTATGAAGAATATATATAGATAGTTCAACGATAATGGTTTATAATACACAAATACCTCGGCGAGCTAATAGCTTTGTGCTGTCCGGACTGGTATTGCAGCGTAGCCTCCAACATCGTCTCCGCCATTACTGCCCTCTTCTCCATTTTTGCAAGTAATGACACGGCTTCTTCATACTTTTTCTGCATTCAAGTGGCAGGAGCGGGTAAAAAACTCCAAAATGTCAGATATAATAACAAAGTTAGACAGTACAGTTCACATCAAGAATACAGTATGTTCCATATTAACTATGTTAAGAAAACATAGAGAGGATCTACGTATCATTCTTAAAGAGTTTAATCTTTTGGAATAGATGGCCAACCAATCAAATTTAGCAAAATATAAAAAAGTAGGTCCTAAGTTCAAATCCTACTGACATTCTAAATTATACACCTAATTTAATGTCGGCCTGTTTTGATCTACTTAGGTAAGTCCATTCTAGTCTGCACGCCAAGATATGAGGAGTATTGAGGATATTAAAGTAGGTTGGATTCTTTTCTAATACCTTAGCTTTTGGGATAAGTGGCCATCCAATAATTGTTGCGAGTGAGAACTAATTTTACCAACGTAACATGTGAGTAATGAGTGTAAAGGTATACGATAAAGACAACAATTAAGAAAGGACTTCTCCATGACTAACATGTGAATAATTAGTAAAGGTATACGATGAATAAAAAAGGACGTCTCTATGCAAATTTTATCAGTTCACAAATTTTTTTCTTTTTTGAATACAAAATTAATAATAAAACTAATAAATCAATATTATAGATAGCCACATTACTATATTACTGATAAATCAAATAATTTATTGAACTACTAAATAATAGATTAGTACGGTGACAGAAAAGTCTAGTCTCTCGTGAGGAGAGGGTGAGAGGTAAATCAAGATATAAGAATTGAGAAAGGTGGGACGCCGTGATAGAGAACTAAGATTTGGAAACATAACTTAGAGTTTACTAAGTATCAGAATGGTTCGCCGACTAAATTCTGCATGAATCGAAAACTGAACCAAATAGGTTGGTTTTCAAAAATCCAAACCGAACCGGCTCTCAATTTAGTCCCTTTTTATTTGGTTCGATTTGATTCGGATCGGTTCAGAGGTTTGAATTGGTCCAGTTCGATTTCAGCACCCCCCCCCCCCCATGCAGTAGTAAGACTGAAATAAAAACTAAAATAATAAATTTTTAAAAATTAAAAAACCGTAGAATTAACTAGAGACAACAAACAGTTTTTTGGCTTTCTTAATAAAAAATAATTGTTGCAAAAGATAATTTTGCCCAAAAATATGGGGTGGTCCGCATGTTAGCAGATACCACACTATAAAGCTATATGGAACTAGATTAACGAACCTTAATATCATGTACGCTTTGATGACAAACTAAAAGGATGAAAGATGGACAGAACAAGGATTTAAATTTCAAATCAAACGAGTATTAACATCCATTTTATTGGCCCAACCTTGTATAACAAATATGCAGATCACTAACGTCCAGCGGTATTGATCCGAATGAAACTGTTTGGCGAGTTTATATAAGAAAAAGAAGGAAGAGTTGAAGAAATAGATCATTTTATCAAGATTGAAAGAGCAAGGGAGTGGTGAATGAAGAAAAAAACAGGAAAAATAAAATGGCGTGCATAGATAGAGAGGTGATCTTGTGCTCATGGTCCATTCACCAATGCCCCATCACTGCAATAGGCCACAGGTTCCTCTCCTATTCCTCCTATGATCACACGCTACATATCACTACCCTTTTAGTAACATAGTTTGGTCCAGCATCAGTATCTCAGAGTAAGACTAAATCAAAATTCTTACCACAGAGCGTTATGACAGATTTATTAACCACTTCCTCTTCCATCAAAGAAAAAGATACAGATTCATTAAAAGATAGCAAAGCAATTGAGATACCCGTTCACTCTGACATATTGATGCTGGACCAAACTAGGTTACTAAAAGGGTAGTGATATGTAGTGTGTAATCATAGGAGCAAGAGGAGAGGACTGTGGCCTATTGTAGTCATGGGGCATTGGTAAATGGACCATGAGCAGTGAACAAGAGCACCTCTCTATCTGTGCTCAGAGCGTTATGACAGATTTATTAACCACTTCCTCTTCCATCAAAGAAAAAGATACAGATCCATTAAAAGATAGCAAAGAAATTGAGATACCCATTAAACACATTAAGGGTATATCAGCAAGTAACATTCTCAATCTAGATTGTAATGTCCAATTCTCATGCATGCACACTCTGCCATACTCCCAGGGTTCACAACACCAATTTTCATTTTGAAGATGATATCAAAAGCAAGTCAAATTTATGAGTAAATTCAAATTTGAAACAGATAAAAAATGCACAAAATATGAACAAGAAAGAACCTGGAGAGCATGCATGGTATGCTGCTGTGAACTGGCCTCTTGTTCAGCAAAGTGACGAGCATCTTCTGTGGCCTTTTGTTCTTGCTCTACTCGCATCAACACCTTCACAGGTGCAAAACTCGTTCAGTTTTATAGAATAGCAACAAAATATAATAAACAGCTTGAAAAAGAAAAAGATACACACCCCAAGCATTGCTTGCTCTTGTTCCTGCTTCTCTGCTAAAGATTGCCGCAACTCTTCTACCTGACTCTCCAAATTCTCCACCTATAAAATGGTAGTAATAAGCTTGGGTTTTTGCTAAAAGTTTTTTTTTTTTATGATAAGGAAGTGAACATTGGAGTTCACTGCCATCTTTTATTTCAAGAGGCAAATGTACAACAGGAGAGCGTAGGTGGGCAGGCAAAAGGTCTAGTTTACTGTAAGTTCAAATAGATTATTCTGATACAAGGAGACCTTGCTTGGATGTGTGTTTTTTCTGTACAAAAGGAGTGCAGAACTTAATTGACATTTAGAAGTGAATTAAAGAAGGCTCTCTAGGCATAAATCACCTCATCATAGCGATTTATTACACTAGTACAAATTTTCTCTTCATACATGGATCAGAATCTTTGGGTTCAAGGGCCTAGATGCATATAGATATAGATATGTGTAGGCATCCATCCACTTCAAAGAGCAAGAAAATGACCGTAAAGATCAGATTGAAATATAGATAAATCTAGCACTAAGAAGAAGGAATCTAAAACCAACTAGGATTATCACTTTATGCGTGTGGATTACCTGGGAACTCAAAAGATGCCTATTATCCTGCTTAAGCATCTCCATCAGTGCTGTCTCCAATTCCTCAGCTCTAGAGAGGGACAAAAGAATAACAGAGATCTCATTCGTGTACCCAATGATTAATTTTCTAGGCTGCGTTATAAGAGTATACATCCATGGTGACATGATATGGACAGCACAGAGTCAAAATGAAATGTACCAGATATCAGAGACTTGCTGATTTCAGTAATATCAGTTCAATTTTCAAATAAATATCTAAATGCTTACTTCAGTAATCCAGATACTACATTTGAGACTACAAACCTTAGGGTAGCATTTCTTTTTTCCTCCAGCAATCTACATAGCTCACCCTTTAACCATGTGGCCTGCAAATAAAGGGATAGAGAAGGATATAAATAGTTTCAAGCGGCCATAAAACTTTTCTGCTGTGGGATAATGATGAAAGGTCTGCTTGCAGCCACACGATGACATTGTAAAAGCTTGTTAACTAATGCGCTGAGCTGATCTACTATTAAACTGTGCTCATTATGCAAACCATGTAATATCCCATTTCAGAAGAGAGAAGTTGTCTGTGAAGCAACCATCAAAGCTCAATGTACATTTTCAAATAATTTCAGGTACTCAACAACATGGAATAACAACCTCATACTATAAAAATAGTCAATGCATGTATTCTCGATCCTTGAGGCATTGGGGGATTTCAGGGCTGAAATCTAGGTAAATATATTATATAACTTATATTCTTGGTGTAATGCTCAGTTTGGTAGAGGTTGATGATGCTGAATGTAACACCATGATTGATCTATTCAGAAAACAAATAGCACAAGCATGAAATTTGGATACCTGAGGCTGTTCTGGCTGTCCACCGAACAATACCAGTTCATACTGGTACCAAGTCGAACATGCCGACAAAGAAGTTGAAGAAGAAGAAAATGTGGAGGTTTAGGGATCAGAGAATGTGGGAATAAGAAGGAGAGGCAGAAGAAAAAGATAGGTGGAGATCTTGAAGAAGTGGCAGGATCAGAATGTGGACCTTGACGTGCAGCTGATGATCCTTCCTAAGGTGTGAAGGCACCAGAAGAGAGGAGGAAAAGGAGATGTAGAGTGGTGATAGGTGAGAACTGAGCAAAGAAGAACGGGAAGAAAAAGAAGCAGGGCTGTTGTATTGGGTATATTGCCCGATCGAGTGGTCCATACCCTGGTTTCCCAATGCATCCGTGCATGCTACCTAGACTAGTTTTGTACAGCACACAACTACAAATCCATGTGGAACACAAACTGTATGCTCCTCTAAGTTAAAATAATTGGGTTCTATATGGGAGATTGTGGGTTCAATACTCACCCAGTTCAAAAAGAAAAAACTACAAATCCATGTGATAAACACAAAATTGATGTAAATCTTTTAATTAACTTGTTAAGGATCTTAATTGTTGACTTCATCCATCAAATGACTAACAAAAATATGAACTTTGAAGTCCCATCAATAGTCTTTTTTATCTGGTTGCTCGAATTAATTTAAGTTTTTCTTCTCCTAGACCAAGATAGTGCTTTTTCTTATACTTGTACATGTACAAAAAAAATGTCTGACTCAACATTGGTATACTTGTAGAAATTAGAATGATAAATTACCAAAGTGATACCAAATGTATAAACTACTTCTAGCTGCTCAAACACATATAAAGTTATTTAAAGTTAAAAGTACTTGCAAAAAATCCACGTAACAATACACCAATTGGTGCCACATAGATATTCTTTGAAAATATCTGATTAACACAAGTCTAATGTTTTCTATAATCATGTACAATTAAGTTGTGCACTAAAGTGAGCTTGACTAGAATCAAGAACCAGCCCTTAGAAGAAGTGATTGATTGTCATGACGTTTAATCGGACAATTCTCACTCAAAATAGTACCCATTTCATACTTGTGTATTTAATGTCCTGAAGAGGTCAACACAATCTTGATGTCAGCAGCATGACATCATAGTTGTAGGTTCAGTCTGGTGAAATTGCAATTGGCTATTTAAATATTAAGTGATACAAAAATAATGAAAAATAGATAACATAAGGAATACCTGTTCTTGAAGATCAGGTAGAGAATCCAACTCTTCATCAACTGCTAGGTTACTGAGAAGACCATTAAATTTTCCGGAATTTGACTCTGTGGAACATGCATCGTCATTGTCGTTCATGTCCTTTGCATTTGCATTTGATTTAGCTTCTGATACTAGTGGTGCAGTGTCACGTTTGAAACTATATAACTTGGTTGCAAGACCTTTTGAATCTTTCCAAACACGAACTCCTTTGGACCTAGCCTCCATGGTAGCAATGATTGTGGGTCGATGTTTGTTCCTCAAATCTCGTAGTCTTGCCTCATTTACAATTTGATGTCCCACACATGCTGTCAGAACAAGCTGACTACTGTCAAAGGTAGAACCAGCAAGTGATTGCAACAAGGTAACTGCATCTCCTGCATCCAGTGTTGTCGCTATGGCAGGTCCTAGAAACATATGTGAGAACAAGGATAGTTATAGTCCATGTGCAGTGGACTACAATGGCGTTCACTGGTATTCTAAATATGGAAGCTGTTATTACTATATTATTAACTAATACCATATAAATCCAACAAAGCAAATGCAGTTCGGAAAAGCATCTCCCTGCTCCCCTCAAACATCATCACGTCCCAGACACGGAGAACTGTAATTTTAAAATACAAATAATATTATCACCATCTTGAAAAAAGATATGAAGAACAAGAATTAGGGAAAATTATTTTATATTGGTAATTGTATAAATATAATTCAAAGTTGAAGATTTCTGCTAAACGTATGACAAATAATATGGAGTAAAACCTGACCACTTTCCCAGGGAAGCATATTCACAAAAATGGAAAGGAACCAGGGTCCCGTAACCCATGCCAATTGCACTCCAAGATAATCTAGATGATTCACTGCAATACTTAAAAAGGAATGGTCAGAGATATATCAAAATGAGCAAGTGGGGATCAATATTTATCCAATTCGAAGTTAGTATAGATACTAGTGGAAATACAAGAAACCAAGACCTAATTTTTGATATCTTTCACGGACTAAATCCTCCAAAACAAGTTGGTCCACCTGGAATTAAAAACAGAGTAATACATCAACCTTTTGAGGTAAGGCGAATTCTAACTAAGTGACAAACAGGAATTTGAAGCAGAAAATAAAAGGAAGAAAACATACAACACCATCACCTGAGATTCAGTCATCTCCTCAGTGTAGTAACCATCAAAATAGTCATCAATAATTCCCATTAAAGCCCTGAGACACCTCAAGAAACTGGGTTACTGGGTTATTGAATTTCCAAACTACATTTAACTATGGAAAATTATCATCAGTTTAACTGCAGAGTCATATGTTTTTTCTTCCTAAGATGCCTTTAAATAAGGATTAATATGTACAACAGGCCTACCAAAATGCATTTTCCTCAGGCATTAGCAAAAGAAGTAATCCCGCAAAGAAATTCATAGCCTGCAGAGCAACCCAATATAAAAGTGACTAAAGAATACTCTTAATTTTCTAAAATATCTGGTAATTTTCTGAAGGAACATAAAGAGCCAGCTAAGAGTCATCATCCCATATTGGCAGAATTGAAATGATTAATCAAACTAAGAAAGGGTGCTACAATGCAAGTCCGCATTCCAACTTTTCAGTCAGTCAGATGTAGTTCAGAGAGAAAAACTGTTCTCGGATATTAATGTCCCAGATATAAAAAAAAGAGTCTCGGAACAGAAAAGGAACAAACTCCAGAATACATAAAAAGCTCTTAAAATTGCTTTCAGATAATAATGACCCCAAACACGTAGTAAACAAGTACAAAAAGGCAAAAACACCTGACAATATCCAACTGAAGGATTATGGCGAGCATATGCAGTGAGCAACCGCCTCAAAGCATTTCTCCCCTGCTCATCTAGAGCAGGATGGCCAGGGAATGTTCTAGGTAGATCCTGCAAGAGGACCAAAGAAAGTCATATGTAAAGCACTTGAAATTTCAAGGAACTTGTGAGTAAACAAAAGCTGGACTCTTTAAATTATTTTTAAGAGAGTTAGATTCTTTGATCTTTATATTAAAAAAACACGTTAGTAGCAACCTTCTCAATCTGTATCTTCCATTTTTCAGTTCCCTGATGTAGTCCTGGCTTGCTCCCACTCTCATCAACAGCGCCAAAGTCTTTGTTATCTGTCTCAGAGTCTGGATCTAGCAAGCTCTTATAATATCCATCCACTCTGCGAACTCCAACACCAACAAAAGCTTGCCAAAGCTGTAGTCAATTGACAATGGAAGAAGTGGATTAGCAAAAAGTCAGGCAGCAACTAGTAACAGAGAGAAAAGCACCACTGATAATACCTCTCCTCTAAGGCCCATCGGGAGCCCCCCACGCACTAGGCATTCCAATTCTTCAATCGATGGGAAGGAGATGTCTCCCGGTACGCTTTTGCTAGCCGCATCGTCAGTGTCATCTACTTCCCCACTATCACCAGAGGGTGCCTCCAGAATTGGATCCGATTTCTCCACATCGTTACATTCATCATTGCACTGGTGTATAACGTCCGATTCATCAATAGAAGGAAGGTTTGTCGTCGTCTGCTTGGTGCCGTGTTCACGACTTTTCAAATTTTTATTCTTTATTCGGTGGCTCAACATCTGCTCAATAGCGATAAGAGAAGGCCTGATGCGGGACAAGTTTTTTACCGAATGAAATATTCTCTCCTTTTTCTTCGGCTCTTTCTCGGATCCAACTTCTGTGCCATCATCGGGCACGCTAATTTCATCAGGACCGGTGTCCTCTGTGACTCCGGAATCGACCTCGCTTTCCTCTGGAAGCATGTCATCGGTCTCTGGAGGTGTGTCCTCGGAGAGCTTGCCATTAGCTTCAGCTAGCTGCTCGAGGAAGTTTTTCCACCGCTCTGATCTCTCTTCTTCCTCTTCCTGGAATTTGGAGTACCCAAAATCAAAACCGGAAATACAACAAAATCCTCATGTGGTCTATGAACATCAAATGCTTCCTAATTCAACAATATAGCAGGCTAAATGGATTATGAAAGACTTGCCTTGTAAATAGTTGCATACTCTCGGTATCTCTGCAAGTTTTGAGGCCGCACTGCAAATCCATATGCATCCCTGCTCACATCTCCCGGCATAAAGAAACCATCATTACGATAAAACGAAAGAAAAACCAACAATAGAAACTTTTTTATCCCTCAAATCCAAGATATCTAAAATCATAGAAAAGAACAAGCCCAAACCTGAACTCAACTGCCATAGAAAAGCAAATACTAAAAGCAAGCAAACCACCGTAAGAAAGCCCAAACCAGGGCGTCCATGGATATATCTCCCGCTCGAACAAAAACCCTTCAGAAAGGGATTTACGAAAACGATCCGCGAAGAAACGGTCCGAATTGCGCTCGGATGATAAAAGATAAAAAAGTATTAAAAAAAATCCAGAATCCCCAATATCAATGTGTACAGATTGCAAACTCATCACGTTCAAATTTGGGATACTACATTGCCCTCAATTCTAATCCTAAGAACGAAAAAAAAGGAGAAACCAAACGAAAAAGGAGAAAAAATGGAGCAGCAAGAGCGATCATCGCGGAGATGGAGGCCCTCTCGACGTGATCAACACGTGGGTTGCGATCAAACACTCTGTGACAACAACATCAATGAGGACATCTATCACCTACCCTGCTCGAGGGTGATGATCCGGAGGCTCCTCGCCTTCATCGCCGATCGAGTCGCCCTCGTATTAGGGAAGGAGAGAGGACGGAAAAAATCTGGAAACTGAGCTCGCACTGCTGCTGGTTAGCTTTTCATTATTATTTATATACGGCAAGTATTACAAAGCGGCAACGAAAAGTTATTATCAAAATTTAATTTAAATTATATTTTATTTAATATTATCTCATAAAAAATAGATATATAAACTATTAGCGATAAAACACTTGGAGGTTACAACATTTTTCGTCAAATTAGTTTTAGCTTTTTTATAATATAAAAAATCCCTCTAAAATATAAAGTAATAGTATTTTATTACGTTTGATTAAAAATATATAATATATGGAAGTTCTCTCCATCCGATTGATAAATATATTGTCAGATTTGTTTCTCCCTTCATATTTATTTTATTCCGTCTCAATTCTTAACTTGAAATAAATTAATTTATAAGTACAAAATAAAATAAAATAAAAAGTAAAAGCATTTGCAATTTAATTTTAAAAAGAATTTTTTGTGCTTTTCCGTGTAGTGCCGTACCCATGGGCTGAACCCGTGCTACTCCGATTGAACCTCTAGAGAGAACATGATGATTTAAAAAAGGGTTAGAGGTTCAATCGGGCCTGGGACATCCATAGGCTCATGTTTCTGCCCAGCCAGCCTTATATCGTGCTGGGCTCACCGGTACAGTACGACACGAATGTCGTGCCGTGCTCTGCCAGAGAGACGTGGCTTGTATCACACGGGCACCTGTGAATGTAAGGTTACACACTAGTGGGAGCATGCCCACATCACGTGTCGTGGCGAGCTCGGCACCGTATGTGCGAGTTATAAGAATTCGGCCATACGACCATTAAAGAAAATACTAGTTGCAGAATCTTGAGAGGACTCTCCACCACGAGTAGGAGTAAGGTTGCTGTCTTGAGAGTACCATTTACTCCGACGGAGGAAGGATGACTCACAGCTGCGATTGGGACTGCAGAACCTAGATCGGAAGCATGTCCAAGCTAATATCCATCCGTAAGGTAGCCCGGGCGTGGGCTCTTCAGAAACAAGCCCATTCCAAAAACGACGAGAGAAAGATAAAAAACACCTGCTGTGGCCGCGGCATCTCCGGTGGTGGTGCTTTTTGACTACCTCCGTGCTGCTGAAGAACCCGAGGAGAATGGCGAGAGGCCTGCGACCGGCGAGGAGAATGCTAGGAGGAGGGAGAGAACAGGGCGGTTCAAGTGGGATAAAAAAAATGTACAGGGCTACAACCGTATATAAATTTTTATTATATCTATAGAGGTGACAAAATACCTTGTTCTGGTGGCAAGTGTGGCCGCCACCTGGTTGTTTGCCCGCGCGGTAATGCACTTTCTCTGACTTTTTAAGGAATACCCAGCTAGTTATTGGAAAACTCGTCGGGACCCACGGATGGGCCGGGTTTCTCCTGTGGCCGCTGGAGTAACTTGCTGTTTGAACCACTAGATTTTTGAAAATGACGACTGAGCCCCTCGGGTTCAATTTTTTTAGAAATTATAAAACCTAATTACTCTATCAAAGGAACGCACTCTTCAATTTATAATACCTAAACTTTGAATCATTGAGTTGCTTTGAACTTTTATAGTTTAGCTTAGTGTTTTGATAATTATTTATTTTTTTCTTAAAGTTTGACCGCAGGGAATCATCTTATATCATATCATTTTATTTTTTTAAACCTAATTTTTAGGTATATATCATTGCCACATGTGCATTCTGATTTTTTAATAATAAATTATATTATTAAAATGTATTCTGGAAACTTTTTTTATTATGTACCATTATTAGCGTTATATTATGCATTAATATAAAATAAAATAAAATAGTCATTATAATTTTTTTAATATCTTATTATAGAATGACTTCGAGTATAAGCATGAGCTATTTATATAAATTATATAATATCTAGATTTTATGATATCTTATCACTCAGTATTCTTTAAAATATGATGCCCATAGTGCAAATTATCTTATTAAAAGTTATTTATCTCAGGAATATTAAGTGGGTATTCTCACCGTCATATAATTTTTTATATATAAGTATTAATTATAGCGGATCTGAATGGATATAATACATACTCTGCTTTACGGGCTCACGGGCGTGACTGGGGAAAACCTCCCAATTGTAACCCATACCCGGCCTTCATATCGGATTCAGGTCCGCAGGCATCAATTTTTGCCAACCCAATCTGGTCCCTCGACAAAACCCTCGCACACGCCCCCGCACGTGCGCTCGCGATCCTTTCAGACGCCACGATCGCTGGCTCGCCACGATCGCTGGCTCGCCACGGCAAAAGGACGGGTTTCCGAAATAAATAGCGATCTCGCAGAAAGCAGGCGCAGGGGCCAGCGGCGCGGCACGATCCACGGGCGCGAGGCGAGGTGGCGCGGCGGTGGCTGCTGCGAATGGCTATCGGATCTGCGCGGGCGCCTCTCGCGGCCGCGGCCGCCACGTCGGCCGATGGCGCTTGGATCGCGAGAAAACGGGTGAACAGCGGGGGCCCGGCAGCCGGGGGAGGGACGTCGATCGCCAATGGTGACGCCGCGACTGCCGTGGACTCCCCTTGCGATTGCAGGAACGGGAAGCCGGAGGTCGGGATGAAGGAGGTTAACGGGAACCTTCAGCGGTCACCGTCGCTGCTGCAGCAGAGTGGGCCGCGGAGGATGCTCACTCTGCCGACGGTTCTCACCATCGGCCGGGTCGTGGCTATCCCGGTTCTCGTGAGCAGTAGGTGACTCTAAAGTTTCAATATCCCTCCTTTTTGTCAATTCTGTGAACATCTCGCTCCAAATGATGAAATGTTGTATACTTGTTTTCTTTTTATTAGATCTCCAGCGTTTGGGATAGAATATCGACTGTTTGGTTCAATTTTGAGATTTGATGATTGCTTTCAGAGAATCATAGTTAGCCCCCTTTCAGTAGCATTCTGATTTATTCAAGTTTCCGGAGATATTTGTTCGGGTTCCTCTTTTTTTACTAACTTTGTACATGAAGATTCTTTTCGTGGGGAGAAGGGAACAGAAAGTACCTTGTATCTGTAACAAAACATCGACATATCCCTCACGCAACGGGGATTTCCCTTCTTTTAACAGAAAAGAGGCGGAACATCAACTTCGAATAAAGCTAAGAAGCAAAATTAATTGAAAAAATATGTATCTATATTAGCCGACCTGCTACAGTTGGCTGAGACTATGATGTTTTCAAGTCTCATGAAGAAAGAATTGGATAACATGTTCTAAGTATTAGTTCTATTTTCCTTTTATAGTTATTTATTTTTTTGAGGAATTTTGTAGGTATCTATGTTAATTTAATCATCTGCAAATCCTATGGACACGCTATCTGAGAGGAATTTTTTTCAATATAGTGTTCAACACCAGTTGCCTGAAGGAAAATAGTTATTTTAAAAGTTGCAATTTGCAAATAGATAGAATCAACGGAAATTTGCAAGGTAAATATAAGATTGTATAAGAACAAGAAGGATGTTGATCAATATCCAAGCATTTCAAATTTTCTGACTGTTAAAATTTTGGCCTTTTCCTCTATTGGTTCTAGTATAGTTATTTACCTTTTATCTAAAAGCACCAATTTTGTACCTCCACCGTAGTGGATTTATGAGTTTTTTCTCCTGGAAAAGAATGCCAATTTTCTGTCTTTTATGATTCCATGGGGATTAGTAGATGGACAACTCGGTTCCTCTTGGCAATTGATGTATATTTATCTTATAGGTCACTACTACTACCACAACCTGAATGGAAAAACCTGTCTTTCTTCACCTCATTAGATCAATGGTGGGGTATCTTTTAGGCCTTTAGACCAACATCTGTCTTATTACTTAATCTTTGGCAACTTTGTATTACTTAATTTGGTATTGATATGCATAACAATTGGCAACAACTGCCTTTTCTACTTTGGTATTGATATTCATAACAATTGGCAACAACTGCCTTTTCTACTTTGCTGTCCGCCATTTATTTTCCCTTTAATAGAGAGATTGTCTTATGCTTCATTTTTTTTGGGAAGAATCATATGCTGAGTATCACTGGAGTATTATCAGATGTTTGATTCATTTTTTGATGTGGATTGTTTATCTAACTTCATGGCTAACATCTAATAATTCTAATCAGCTTTTTACATGGATAATTGGTGGTCAACAGCTGCTACAACATTCATCTTTCTTCTTGCAGCAATTACAGATTGGCTAGATGGCTATATTGCACGAAAGGTATGTGGTTCACATCTTCAGCTGCATGCATATATGGATAGTGCTATTATGATCAGAATTACATTGAGCCTTAGGTTGCTTGAAGTTATGCACTGGTCATATCTCTGCTGTTTATGAAAGCCTTGGTGCATCTGTAATGATGAAAACGATCGGGTTGGCTAATTGAAAATAATATTGGTGAAAAATAAGAAAGTGTCACGGTCAATTAGCATCAATTATGCTGTTAAAGAAAATTTATTCTTTGAGAATAACTTGTATGTTCTTCCAGCCCGCTTACATGAAACAATAATCAAAAATACTTTTACCAATTTTCATTTTGGGAGAGTTGATGAAGCGTATACTTTTTTTTCAAAGAATTTGATACTATTATCTAGCTTAAACAGACTATCATCATGGTAAATGGTGTTTAATTGTACAAGTGTTCGATCATCCTCGTTTAAGTGTTTGCCATAAGATTCTGAGTGGCGAATATGTACTTTTGCTGTTATTAGCGCAATAACTAGTTGTGTTTTCTAGATGAAACTTGGAACAGCTTTTGGTGCATTTTTGGATCCTGTAGCTGACAAGGTATTCCTCTTCTATTTAACATACTGGCTAACTGGGCTGTCTGATTCTTGATTTCTGTCTGTTCTGTTGACAAAAAACACATATTGTTATTTGTTTTCAGCTCATGGTTGCTACTACATTGGTTTTGTTGTGCACCAAACCCCTGGAATATGATGTATTTGATGATGTTCCATGGCTTCTGACGATACCTTCAATTGCTATTATTAGCAGAGAGGTAATTACTGATTTGTAACCGGAGTATATTTTTACCTGAGTGGGGGTGCACAAAAGACTCACTGTTCCTGCACATGCATATATATAATAATGTGTGTTAAGTATCTCCTGACCTGCTTAACCAAATTCTTTTTGTCTTTGTTAATTTCTGATTTCTATAATTTGAATTTCATGAGCCCTAGACCAAATCAATCTAATCCTGGAGCTGTAACTTTCTGTTGAAACACCACTAGTAATACCTGCCTTCTTTACCACCAGTTAACATCTGTTAAAACACCACCAGTAATACCTGCCTTCTTTACCACAAGTTAAGCCTTCAATCTCAATTGAAAATTGGCCTAAATATTAGGAATTTTTGGCATTCTTCTGCTTGTTACTTTCACATGGTTATGATTAAAAGAAATGCTTATGATAAATGCATATGAAAAAATGAGTTGATTATTTATTTCAATTGAAAATTGGTATAAATATTAGGAATTTTTGGCATTCTTCTGCTTATTACTTTCGCATGGTTATGATTAAAAGAAATGCTTATGATAAATGCATATGAAAAAATGAGTTGCTTATTTATTTCACATGGTCTAGAATTGTTATACAGTTGTATATCTATTTCGACAGATCACTATGTCAGCAGTGAGAGAGTGGGCTGCATCCCAGAGTAGTAGAGTTCTCGAGGTATCTCTTTTCTTTTCTTCCATCTGCTATGCTTCTCTTTTAGCAAATGATTTGCCAAGCCGTTCAGTATATCTGTGATGTTAATGAGTTAATTAAATGATACCTGTAAGCAGGCTGTAGCAGTAAATAAATTGGGAAAATGGAAAACAGCAACACAGATGACCTCACTGACTATTCTTCTTGCCGGCAGAGATCCCAGGTCATTATTATTCATGTAACCTTAATCTTCTCAAAATATGGTATATGCACCTTTTGATCGCATTCTCTTGTTTTCTGCAGCCTTGCAGGGCACGTTCTTCCAGTTGCCTTTGGTGTGATCTTGCTTTATGTTTCAGCTGGTCTTGCTCTGTGGTCGCTGTTTGTGTACATGAGAAATATATGGAGATTATTACTGAAATAGTTAAATACTTCCCAGTTAGTTTAGGGTCAACCATACAAAAGAATGTTTCAATCACAAAGACAAGAGGGTTTTACATGATGGCCCTGCATACTATTCCTCCAGTTTTATCCAGTTGAAGTCACAAGGTGCCCGCTGGCATTTTCCCTCTAAAAAGAGTCTTCTGGCATCTTCCACCATGCCTGATGTTTGAGATAAAAAGCTGTTCTGGTAATCAAATTGGTCATGAGATGTTGCAGTCTGCTAAAGATGCTGCTTTTCCATTCAGATGGACTAACTTTGGATGGAGATATGATCCGCCATATATTCATTGTATCAGGAATGATCATTCACATCAGCTGTGCTGCATCATTTGCATAAAGTAGCTCAAGTGGACAACCCTTACTCATGATAACTATTGATGGTAGTTTTGTAAGCTAAATTGTTGCGTGTATCTATGTATATGACTTGATATTTGGACTAAAACTTAGCTTCATGCTTCCCATCTCTCTTGATCAAAAGTTTTTTTCTGTTTATGAAGTTATGCCCTATTCCTATCTGATTGCGAGAGTCTAAAATTGGCTGTCTTGCGTGGCTGCTTTTCTATTCCATATGATTCCTTTAAATTTTTAATTATGAATCATTGAATTTTGTTAAAAAGTTACAAATTATATTATTTAGGCTGAGTTCTTTGACGTATCGTACGTAAGCTAGTTTTAATTCTCATATTTGGATAAACGGATCAATAAAATTTTATTTCTCATAAAATATTTATAAACAAATTCTATATCTAATTTGCTAAATTATCTTAGTATATTAATTAATTAATTACCTGAGCTGGATTATAATTGTATTATAATAATAAAATTTAATAATAATTGCAAAAATTACATTGTTGTGGATAAAATTTTGAAATCTTAACGAAATTGAACTTTAAAAAAAAAATCTATCTTCTCTACGGTGAGGAAGAACTTGAGGCAAAATTTTAATCACAAGGATTAAAGATCATAATATCATATGATCTTCAACTGGTTTTTTTTTTTCCCCAAAAGAGCGAGAATGGATAAATCTATCGATCCATGAACAATTCATGATCCAAACGCATCGCAGATCGCAATGGCTTCTTCCAAGAGAGACGGTGACGAGAAGATTCTGAGCCACAACGACGTGGTTCTCCGGCGATCCGACCTTGACATACTCCGGGGTCCCTTCTACCTCAACGACCGCCTCATCTTGTTCTACTTCACCCACCTCACTTCCACCGCCCCTTCCCCCGCCGCCCTCCTCGTCCCCCCCTCCATCTCCTTCTGGCTCGCCAACTGCTTCGACGTCCAATCCCTCCGCGAATCCGTCGAGCCCCTCCGCCTCCCCAGCCGCGGCCTCGTCCTCTTCACCGTCAACGACAACCCTGACGTCGACCTTGCCGAGGGCGGCTCCCACTGGAGCCTCCTCGTCTACTTCCGGGGGACTAACGAGTTCGTGCACCACGACAGCTGCAGCGGCCTGAACCGGAGACACGCCAAGCGGCTCTTCCACGCCGTCAGCGGTTTCGTCGACGACGCCGGCGGCGAGCCGCCTCGGTTCGTCGAGGGTTTCACGCCGCAGCAGACCAACGGGCACGACTGCGGGTTGTACGTGCTGGCCATCGCCAAGGTGATCCACGATTGGTACTTCGCCCGCGGCGGCGATGGGGAACACAGGTGGTACGCCGCCGTGGAGAAGGAAGTGGATGCCGCTGCGGTGGATAGGCTGAGAGGAGAAATTTTAAGGCTTATCTTCAGCTTGATGGAGAGCAAGTGACGGGTAAGAACTTAATTCTTTTGGCCTTCGTTAAGCTTGCTGCTTTCTAAAACTTGGTTTATATTGTTGAATACCGAATTCTGCTTGTGAAATGAGTTGCTGATGTTGTTTAACCAATGCATAATCTATTGGATCTAAATTGCTGAAAGAGCACTGAGTCATCAGTATAATAGAATGAAGTTTACTTTTGATTGCTTTAGTTGCTGAGCACTTATTGTTTTCAGTTTGTTGCTTAATTAGAGTATACGGGGTTATTTGGAGTTTGGATGAGCCAGCGCAGGATGATAGTAGCATTGTAGATTTGTAAAAGATGCACTCTGTTATCAAAGTTTGAAGTTTAGAGTAGCTATGATGTGGAGATGTTAGAAGTTGATTAGCACTACGTGTTTCACTTTACTGTGAGTGACTGTTGATTTGTTAAAACAGATTTTAAGACTCATAAACTTTGTTTCTCTTATCTTTTCTCACTTATGTGTACTATCCATTTTTAATGGTTCTGGTCTTTCAGATTTGTGGTTTGTTTTCTTGGAATTTTGAAGAAATAACAATTACTGAGGACGCTAAGATTTTGGAAATGGAAAAAATATATGATAAAGTTGCTAGTAGATAATTCAACTAGTGAGAATAGAAAAAGTGCAAGGCTTAAGATCATAAATCGATATATAAATGTGTTTATAATGTACATAGTGCTGCGGGAATGTATAGAGAAGAAAAAGGAACAATGAACGCATTATTTAGGAACTTGATTTTATCATTTGGAAATGTTTTCTCAATTAGTCCTGAACAATCTGGAACCATATGTACATGCTTCACAAAGTCTTTAACAGCTCAGCACTCTTTAAAGAATTTTTGAGTTAACATATGAACAGACTTTTGGAATTGTGGGAATCTTCTTCGAAATAAGTTGAACAGATTTGCTAGGAGCTCCATGCAAGTAATATAGGATGATCTTTATTATTATAATTATTATTTTAGTAAATCTTGAACCTCTGACCTTCGTTGTGCCTAGTTTTAAGTTTTACTATTCTTATAAGATGAATTATACACTGTGTAATCTTTATTAAAATATTTTTCGAAATGAGTCTTAATCCATACTCGGAGGATTTTGCATCACTTTTTTTTTCCTTCTGAATTGTTGCATTCCGAACAGTCTTGATTGAGCTGAAGAAATTCTGTCCACAATGCTCATGAACTGTGTTGAAGTGATCTCACATGAGTTCAGGAGGGGGGATGGATCTACTAATTAACTTTTAATCAGATGTGTTGATTTCTGTGATTCCTTTTTTATCTTTCAGCAAAATTTCTTATGAAATGCCTTCAATAAAGTTGGAACTTGTATTCTTTTCTTATTTGCTTCTTTCTACAGATGAAGCTACACCTACCGGTTTGTTGAGCAGTGTGCTTCTCCACTTTCTTCAGATCATTGCACGTAAAAGGCATCTCTACGATTGAAGAATGTTTCATCTCTTCATAACATCATCATAGAGGATCTCAAATAATCCCACCTATCTGGCATTCCGACTTGTTGTTGATATATTTACACATGTAGGAAAACTTGATGAAATGATTACAGCAAAATGCACTTGGTTTATAATCAAAGAGTGAGCATGAAGGTGTTGATTTGAGCACACAATTCAGTTAGTTCAATTACCTGTGTTTTTTTTTTGTTCTAAAAAACATGAATAGGTTATCCACATCTCATCAGGTTCAAACTACTCTGACCTGATCGATTACATGCTGCTCTGTTCTTCATTTGCTGTCTGAGTGCTGATACCTCCTCCCATCTTTCAGCCGAAGCATATATGTTGGACAATGCAATGTAATCCCCACAACTGTGGGCCTCCCCAATTGATTCCTCCTCCAACTCCAGCAGAATCTTCCCAATCTCCTTACCGAGCTTTTCGTGCTTGTGCATCCTGCAAGATCCCAGCAGAGCCCTCCACACGATGGCATCAGGTTCAGCAGGCATTCTCCTCACAAACTCATACGCTTCTTTCACCATCCCTGCTCGACCGAGGAGGTCGACCATGCAGCCGTAATGCTGCATCGATGGCTCAATGCCGAACCTGCTCCTCATGGCGTCAAACAGGCACAGGCCTTCTCCTACGAGCCCTCGGTGACAGCACGCGGAGAGCAAGGCAGTGAAGGTAACTGCATTCGGTGATGAGCCTGCCTTCTTCATCTCGTCGAGCTGCGCCAGAGCTGCCTTCCCTTCGCCGTGGACGGCAAGCCCCGTTATCATTGCGCTCCATGTCAATACGTTTCTGTCCGTCGTACCGTCGAACACCTTCAAGGCACTCGCAAGGCAGCCGCATTTGGCGTACATGTCTACCAATCCTGTTCCAATGAACACGCAGTCTTGGTGATGCACCGCAGCTTTGTGTACGTAGGCGTGCGCCGCGCAGCCTAAGACCAGGTCGCCAAGCTGCGAACAGGCAGAGAGCAAGGCAATCACCGTCCTCGCCGTGGGCTTTATGCCGTGCTGTAGCATCTCTTTGAACAAGACCAGTGCCTCCGCGGCGCAGTCATTGAGGCAGCAGCTGGTCATCATCGCGTTCCAAGTCACAACATTTCTCACAGTCATTTCGTCGAACAAGCGACGCGCCGACGCGATGTCTTTGCAGCTCGCGTAGAAGTGGACGGCCGTGGTTCCGACGACGACGTCCGACGTGAAGCCGGACTTCGTAATGCGACCATGGAGTTGCATCCCTTCCCGAAGAGCATTCAACTGAGCGCATGACCTTAGCACGTAGGTGTAGGCAAAGCAATCCGGCACCAGGAGGCCCCTTCTTACTTGCTCGGAAAAGAGAGGCAACGCCTCTTCAGGGCGGCCGTAACGGAGCATGGCGTTCGACACCACGCCGGAGCAACCCGCGTGCTGCTGGAAGATGAGACGGGCGTAGCTCTCGTCATTGCCCACGGCAAAGTAACGCTCGATCAGCTTCGCTACGGCGGGCGGCTGGCCGAGGAGAGCGTTTGTAATCAATTGGGCGTGGGCTTGCCTTACCTGCTCTGTGTTCGAGCAAAGTCCTAAGAGGAACAAGCATCGCGAACGGGGTAGCGGCGAAAGAAGAAGCATGCGGAGGTGCGGCGCGGCGGAAGCAGTTTGATCAACGAGCAGAGCATCGTCGGTCGGTCGAACTCTGTTTTTGTTTTTAACCCGCTTTATACCCCTTCTCTCTTGGGGAGTCGATATAGTGGGACCTTCTGGTTTGTGAGAGGTAAGGTAACCCTAATTCGGTCGGTTAAAAGAGGAGGGTCCTCTCTACCTTAAAACAGATTGAAGAGGGCAGTGCGCAGGCGAACTCATCAATCTCTCTTTTGATCGACCTGATTCGAAGGAGAATGATGCAGAAGCTTGAATTTGACAACCTAAACAAGGTAATCCTCCTATCTGTTCATTTCACGAGGTATTATGACGCCTCTGGTTCAATCTTCACCACCGTTCGAGGTTTATGTTGTTTTCCCTTTTTTTTTTCGTAACCCCTGATTTAATTCATCAGGTTTCTTTTCGATTCGGATGATTCTGTTAGTTCTATCTTGCTTTAGCAGTCTCTGTATCTGGTACTCACCAGCGTTCCGAGGTGGTTTGTAATGGTTGATATGCATTTAGTGAACATGAACTCCATGTCATGCAGAGGATTTTCTGACTTAGGCATTTATCAGAAAGGAATATGGTAACTGGGAGTAATCATATTGTTAGGAAAACAATGACAACATGAAGCATGTGGAGCTCAAATGAAGTTAATTTCTTATTTTGTTAGTGGTTCTTGTCTTTTCAGGATCATAATGGTCTCAAAATAGCTCCTGATGTCAAATATGCACTTTTAAGTGGAAACCCTGTGGTGGCGCTGGAATCAACTATTATTTCCCATGGTAAGGAGATACCGCCACATATAATGTTCCTTTGTTCAACTTAGAAGTTATTGTAATTATACTAGTTCTCTTTAGGCATGCCTTATCCACAGAATCTTCAGACAGCCAAGGAGGTTGAATCCATCGTGAAGGAGAGCGGTGGGGTACCAGCAACTATTGCCATTTTAGATGGAGTTCCATGCATAGGTATGCTTACACCACAAAATTTTTGATGTGTTTATGGAAACTCAAGTACTTCATGCATTTCTGCAGTGAACTAGATAAAGAGTTGAATTAAGATGATCACCTATATCATACCATTTGAGTTTTTATTCATTATAGTAAAGTTTGATGTTAGCAAAAGGTCTGATCCTCCTAAAGAGATTTGACCTTAGTCTGTGATGTTGCTTGTTTGAGAGAACTTTCACATGAGATATGCGCTAAATTAGCAAGGTGGGAATATTGATGATTCGACACCATCATGACAAAAACTTGCTGAGTTCTGGGTGTATTTGTATATCTTAATTTTTTCGATATGGATTATCTACTATCAGATATCCTGACAACGACAGTTGGGAATTTGGTGTGCTTAATGACATTGCTAGCTACTTAATAAGTTTTCAGACCAAGAGACTGATGGTTTAGGGCCTTTTAGTTTCTTAAAGCATCATTATTTTTGAGAATATGAAATTTAGACAAAATTTCTAGAACTCCTGTTTAAGTTTGTTAGAACATACTTGTTTGCTTAGGTCCGATAGTAACTGTTTTTCCTCAATCTAGTTTGTCATATTGGATCTACATTCACAAACACCATCTCAGTAGAGATTACTTGAACATGAAGTTAATTCTATCTTATCTATGACCATTTAGATTATTAGCATCTTGCAACATGGTTTGTTAGGTCTGAGTAATGAAGAACTAGAGAGGCTTGCAAAGCTTGGGAGCAAAGTTCAGAAGACTGCTCGCAGAGATATTCCACATGTCGTGAGTGTTCTTTGCCTTTTGTCATAGATAATAGTTTCTGGATCATTGTGACAAATCACTCTTTATTGAACAAAAAACTTGGCAAGATGAGGGTTCCCTGTGATACATGTTACTGTTGCTTGCGTAGAAGGGCCAAAATGATATTACATCAACTTATACCATTCATGCAGCTGCCTGTGCAAGGCATATGCCATGATGCATGATGGTTTTTGTGTCATTGAACACTACGTGTGTATACACCCCCTTCCATGTCCCTCTAAATTAGCATTCTTTCTAGTACACAGGACATAAAAATGATTCACCAAACCAAGGATTGTGATATCATGCATTTATATGAACTTGATGACTACTGATATGCCTAAATACAGTACCTCCTGAGAGGTCAAATTAATGCATATGGAAATTATTTCATGTTGGAAGGTTGCATTAATTTATGCTTGTTGGGGTTCCTTTGACGTACTAAGTCATAATCAACAGGTTGCTACTGGTGGTAACGGTGCAACAACGGTTTCTGCTACAATGTTTTTTGCTTCAAAGGTAGTAAATATAATGAATTATTGATTACTTCATCTGCAATGCTATTCAACAAATTCTCTGTTTGCAAGATGGTTCTTTTTCCTGCACTCATGGTGGAAGTGGAATGACAAAGGATTAGAATTATGATTTGCATAGGATGAAGAAAAAATTATAAAAACCTTCTGAAATGCTCTTGTTTTAAGAAGCTTCCAAGTTTATTCCTTCATTCTCATTGAAGGGTTGCTTTTGTGAGGATTTGCATTTGAATTTGAGTTATTAAATCAATATTATAAAGCATTCCTATCTCCTCTGACCCCTTCAAATACTATAGATAATTGCCCAATAAAATGCCAGCTTTTCATGTATGAAAATACAAGGTTACTTATACATCTTACTTCCCATCTTATATTTTAAAATAAAGTGCATACACATCTCACATGCAGTCTTTTTTTTTTCATACTTGGTTTTAGTTAACAGCTGACTGTTGAAAAATTGAAACTGTCTTTTGAGCAAATTGGCATGCCATATGTGCAGGTTGGCATACCAGTCTTTGTTACAGGAGGAATTGGAGGAGTACATAGACATGGGGAATTGAGTATGAAATTCCAGTCTTACTTCTTTGTGTACTTTAAGAACTGTGTTAATGGGCAGGGAAGTAAAATGGTTTTTCTAAGGATTATTATCTTATACCGGTTACTTGCATGCTGCTTTTTGTTAAAAAAACTGAATGTATAAATGTTTTTTTTATGTTGCTTGTTACTTAAAAGGAAGATTTTGTTGAGTCACATGTTCTGAAATTGAATCTCTTTGATATTTACTAGCTAACATATGTTGACCTGTCTTTATTCCTTCCTTTTTGATCTATTGATATGCAGCGATGGATGTATCATCCGATCTAACTGAACTTGGCAAAACTCCAGTGGCAGTTATCTCAGCTGGGGTGAAATCAATTTTGGATATTCCTAAAACCCTTGAATACCTGGTATATATGCTTTAACAGTCAGAAACAAAGAAGGTTTATCATACCATCTATGTTTATTTTGGTACTTGGATGCTTTCTCCTTTAGAAGTAAATATTAATTGAATGGTTTTTCTTCTACTGTTGATTTATTTAAAATATACATAAAAGCTAATCATCTTTCTACAATAACTTCACAATCAATGCCTACATCTATGCTATACACAGTAGCAAATGTTTATGCCAATCATTGCGCAAAAGATAGATGCATCTTAATTAAAAGATGTGCGAAATTGATATGATCAGACAAGGAAGATGTATTTAGGGCCATCTCTTCACGTGATTTCTTGCATTAGCCTTTTCCTTTTATCCTATATATTTTGGTGTTTCTTTGACCTTCAAAACATTTTTGAACTGTAGGAAACTCAAGGAGTGACAGTTGCTGCCTACCAGACCAATGAGTTTCCTGCATTTTTTAGTAGAACTAGTGGATGTAAGGTGCTACTTGCTTCCTTCAATTTCCTTCCTCTTTTCTCTTAACATTTTTTTCTCTCTTTCCGCTTTCCTGAAATCATCAACTAGGTTTCATACAAGAAGTCAGAAAGAACTAGTGCTTATCGGAATGAGGAATCCCCTTGTTGTTTCCCGCTTATTATATTATTTTAATAATATTGTGGTAACATTGGTACTCTGGATCAGGTGCCGTGTCGTTTGAATACTCCAGAGGACTGTGCTAGCCTCATAAGTGAGTGAAAAATAAATTTTAGCCTCATAGGTTGCTTAGTCCTCTGACATATAACTTAATTCTTTTCTTTTTTGTGGGACTCAGATGCAAACTTTAAGTTAGGACTTGGAAGCGGATTACTAATTGCAGTGCCTATCCCAGAAAAGCATGTCTCTGCAGGAAATATCATAGAATCTGCAATACAAAAGGCACTAGAAGAAGCAAAGTATACTATTTCATCATCCTGTAGTCAGTTTTCTCGCAGTTAGCATCTTGGATTTATTTTCATCTGCCATAGTTATGTTTGTGAACTTCAAGTATGTTTGAGTAGAAGCTACTTTGGCTTTCAGCACATCTACTTTGGCATCATTCTATTTGTTCCCCAGCACACCAAAGTTTCTTCTGTCAATGCTGTCATATAATCCAGCTCAGGAGACAACTCTCTTTCATCTTTTGCATAAAAACCTACTTTTTGTTCGACATAAAAAACAGAGAGAATGATGGGATCAATAAATTAATACATGGGTATTCATGTGATAGAACTGCAGGCAGCAATGTTTCCACTGATGAATAATTCATGAAAAAAGAATATTCATTCTACTAACCTTGTCCAATTCTTTTCAATTCCTTATCATTTTCTAGCATATTTCCAAAGCATATACCTGGAAAGTGAAGAGATGAAGATTTTCTCTAGCATATTGCCAAAAAATATACCTGGAAAATGAGAAGGCCAAGATTTGTTTATACTATGATATCATAGTAGACTCGAATATTTAGTTGGTAGTTTGATTAGTAACTGAGAATTGTATCTTTGTCAGTTTCGAACGTTGTATAAACCAGTGATTAGATTAGTTTACTTACAGAAGTTTTATTGTTGTTAATGAAGGCCCAGCATAATCTATAGAAAATCTTTTTTACTTGTCCTAGCGTTTGTCTTTTGTTATGTGGTGTCAGCATAATCTATATTCCTCAACAACTTGTTAATGTAATGTATTTCTTGATCTGTTACCTCAGGGTAAAAAATGTGACTGGAAATGCTGCAACACCTTTTCTGCTTTCAAGAGTCAATGAATTAACTGAGGGTGCATCCTTGGCAGCCAGTATCCTGTATTATATAAAGACTTTTTTTTTTCTTCTTTTCTTTCTGTACCAAAATCATATGCTAATGTGCAAAAATTGAATGACTGAATCCCATCAATCAGGGGGATAAGATGAGATGCACACACTTGTGTTGTTTCTCCCTAACCAGATTGCAGACATCGCACTTGTGAAGAATAATGCACTTATTGGTGCAAAAATTGCTGTTGCTCTGGCTAATCTTCGACGAAGTTGCGGCAGTGGTAAGTTTTTACACATAATATATGCTGCAATTATTATTCATGAACAAAAAGTTACCGTGTTCAAATGAACACTTCCTTTCCCCCTCTGCAGTTATAGTTGCAATTTTAGAAAGAACACCTGTGTGCCTGTGGTACTGGTCATATGCACAGGTGTGAAAGTTACTTGCAATTGTCAGCATATGTCTTTCTTGAATTCTTGTTCTACAATTTTAAAACACGTGATTTCAACAAATCGTGGTGGAATTAAGGCCGTCGGTCAATCTTTGATTTAGGATAGTTAGATCAGAGTTTGCATTAAACACAAGAGGGTAACATGAACTTAGATACACCCAAAACACTTAATTGTTGGTCCACTTGGGAAAAAAAATTTGTGCCAATGCCGACTGCAGTAACGCCACATGAATTACATACCAGTCCAATTTCCAGACGGGTTCTGGTATGAACTAGAATCCTTGTCATTAGAAAGAAAATGCAGGTTTTTTAAGCACTCTGCTAACTTGATCTTAAGAGTCTTATATATATATCTATATATAACCACAAGTACCTCACGTTATCCATAAATTCTACTCTGTTTAACAAAAATGATCAAGTGTGACAATTTGTAATGCAGGTCATTTGCGCTCAGCATTATAAGTTGAGCATAGGTAGGCAGATGGGAGCAAAGCAGCTATTTTCTGTTTACATTCTCAATTTCAGATGTGGATGACAATACAGCTAGATACGAAATGAAGCATCGATTTGAAGAATCATCTGTTTCATTTGGTCTCCCATGTGGTAAAATCAGATGTCTTTTTCTTTGTTTCCAATGCCTAAGCTTTAATAGATTCCCTTCTTCTGGTTGTTGTGCCATTGACAGCTCACTGGTTGAAAATGATATGCTGCATTTTTGGTAGAGTTGCTCTCACTCTGTACTCGTATGACATTTTCTTAAGAGGGAAGACTCGTATGACTTTTAAAATAAGAGAATTGTTCAAATTGTTGTCACTAAAAGTTGTTTATTCAACCCGCTCTCTGACTTATTATGTGCAATTTCCGCAAGATAGATCTTACCTCTAGTTTATGGATTATGTATTATAAACGCAATATATACTGACATAATGTCATTTTAGGATTGCAAAATAGAGAGACTCAAAAAGTAATAATTTTAGCAGATATAAGAGCACAATTCAACAGCTTTCAACCATTTAGCAAAAAGGCAACGCTACATATCTGACAATTTTTTATCCATACACTGAAACGTCCAGTGGCTTCTTTCATCATTTCCAGCCATCCATAATACTTGCTGTATTTACTTGTTGGATGCATAGAATTTCTACCTAATATACCTTCTACAGATCCTGAAAAAAAAAAAATAGCAATGCATGCATCAGGAAGTGGAACTTTTGCAGCACGCAAGTATTCTTTTCCTTATTTTTTCTTTTGGGTTACATCTCCTGCCCATATCTGATATTGAAATTTTGCAGTGAGTTACAAAGATAGAAATTACATCAGGTCAGGTAATCTCAAAATGTACTTGCTATAATACGCAATTGACCTAAGTTGCAATCATGTTTCATGAACTATAAATCTGTCATATTTAAGATAGTGGTGGTACACAAACCTTATATTTCAGCTGAAATTTTAATCGAACATTAGCCATTTTTATGGATTGCCGACACTCCAAGAAATTAAGGAACATAGGGTTGTTAACACATCGCTACAGCCGAGCCAACAAATACACATATAACTTGAAATTAGTTGATCTTTTGACCCAGTATAATTTCCGCATCCTCATAGCTTGTTGTCTTAGTTCACCATATTTTATCAAATACCAACCCAAAAATAATATTTTTTTTTGCATTTTCTTCTTTTAAAATTTATGTACATAGTAATTTTTTTTTACAATATTTACTACCTGAGATGTCATACTAATGTTGATTTTAAAATATATTAAATTAGTATTATTGTGGTATTTTATGTGATACATAGATAAATTTAAAAGAGAGGAGTTGCAAGTGTAGGTATCTAAACTTAATGGGAATGCAAACTTAAAAGGGGTTTTAAGTGCGATTAAATGATGTCCTGGTTACATCAGTTTTTAATACATGTAAAAGGCACACCATTTTGTTCTCTGAAGGGAGCAAAAACCAACCTAATCAACACTCCATCCGCAGAAGGAAAAGTAGTTCTTGGTGGGATGTAACACATGGAACAATTTGGCCGTCCACCTAAAGCGTTTACTTTGTTCATCGTCTGAGCCATTGACATGTCATATCAACCCTGATAAGAACCTTATCACAAACATTGTCTGTTCCTGCCTGCTCGCAATTGGAAATACCGACCAATGTTTACATTTTCTTTAAAATAAAATTTCTTGTTGCCGGCTAAGCATATTAAACAAACAATGATCCTTACGTACACATTCTTGATTTTTTTTTCCCAAGCATTGATGCGTCTTCCATATCTTATCGATTTTTAAACAGCAAAATCCAGTTGCCGGATATGTAAGCTACTATTTTTTTGACCAGAAAAACCTCAGCCGGGGTTCAGTCAACCCTTAAAAAATATTTCCAGTTCAAGGCGAAGTAATCCCACGGAAACATCCACATTTTTGAGTTATCATCATCATCCAGAGACATTTTTTCCACGAGGCCACGCCAATACAAATTGGAAGTCTTTTCTGCAGCTGTTGAAGGAGCCAAAAGATTACTTGCAGATTAGATAAAGAGGAAAAAAGTTGCAGTTGCTCGAGTCGGCAAGCAAAGGGCAGCGGGCATCAAACAAGAACAAGTCGTCAGTCAACTTCAAGTTGAGATGACATGCTCCAAAAGAACCCCTCCTGACTGAATTAATAAGATTACATAATTATACAATTATCAAAACAAAAAGGTTTTGAACTCTTTCTTCTTCTCGTTTTTTTTTAATCTGTCGAAGCTCTACTCTCTCTGTACATCATCAACTTTTAATAATAAGAGTGGGGGTGGGGGAAGGAAAACTCGTGTCGAATGCTAATTAAACAAATTAAATAATTTACACACAGCCGCTTCAGCGTCGGGATTGGGGAGGAAGGGGAGACGAGGCGGCGACGAATTAGGATCGGGCGGAGACGACGAGACCCGGACCCGGATTCGCACGGGTGATGATGAAGCCTTCGGTTCTCGGATCGGATCTCGCGTCGAACGATGAACTGCACGAACGGTGGCTTCTTTCTACCCTCGCTGCATTCGGAGGAGCTCCCGATGAGTTTTCTTCGGCGAACTGAGCGTCCCACACTACCGGATTGCTTGTTCGGGCGGGAGGCGAGCCGCAGAAGAAACCATTTTGGTTGCTGTTGATATCGAAATCGTCATCTGGTTCACCCTGCATGAGTTTGATTGGTTCCTTGGTGTGAGCAAATTCTACTCTTGGATCAGTAGACGAAGGCAAAAAAATTTACCTTGTCAAAGAACATGCCCAAGAAATCAATTTCCTTGTGTTCCTGACTGAGTGGAGAGAAGATACTGCAGAGTAGGGAAAAGAAGCTTGAATTAAAAGGGACTGATGCAAGACGAGCAAGCAAAGAGGGTGAATTATCTTTTTGTCTGGGAGAAAGGGGAACTCACCACTTCGCCATGGAGCCCAAACCACCGCAATCCAGCATCGAAGGAACCCTCACAGCGCGACGAGGCTGCGGGCAGATGAGTTCGACTCTGGGAACTCTTGCCTCGGGCAAGAACTCGGGGAACAATTGTCCGATGCCACCCAGTCTAAGAGGGCGAGTCTCCATCTTGAATCTTGTTCGCTGCAGAGGCATACATGTTCAGGTACGTAAGAACAACCAAGTGAGCATGATAAATATTACGAGCACAGATCAATCAGCAAGTGAAGCTTTGAGGACGAATAGGTTTTCATTCACCACTGGGGAAGCAATTGGATTAAGCAGATGTTCCAGCGACTTGAGCTCATAAAGAAGAAAGTTGTCCTATTTAACCGACGAGATCGATGATTCATACGACGAGCGCGACAAAAACGAACACAATAGTTTAATCGCCCCAATTGAGACGAACAAGAAGAAAAAAAGAGAGCTGTGATTCGTGAACAACAAAAGCGATGGAGATACCACAGGAGATCCCCAAAAAGCTCTTCCTTCGACCGGGAAGGTAGATGCAGACAAACTATTCTATTTCTTCGTAGAATCCGAAACGAAAACAAAAACAAAACGATGAAAAATGGGCGGCGACGGAGGGATGTGAGGAATGAACTCACCACGCGTCCTGGAGGCTGCCTCGTTTACGCTGCGAGAGAGGGAGGAGGAGGAGAGGGCGAAGAGAGAGAGAGAGGAAGAAGAGGCGGTGGCGCAGTCTGCTAAGCCACCGCTTTCCCTTTCTCTTCTCTTCTCTTCTCCTCACCGAAGGCGGCGCCTCTCGATCACCGCCTTCGATTTTTTTTTAAGTTATTTATGGACCGGCGTCGAGGAGGGGACGGACGAAATAAATGTTGACAGAGTTATCTGATTAATAGAACGCAAGAAAAGTCCGCCGCCGGTCAAGGAGTATTCCGTAATCTGACACGCAGAGAACGAGCTGGGAGTGGCTCTGCTTTAATTTGGGCTCACAACGAGCTACTTGGCCCACCTAACCACCACCACAAGTAAAATCCCATCGTTCCAACTTAGTCTAAAGTTTCGACTCGTGTTGGCTTCACGATGTAAAAAAGGATTTGAAGGATCGACTACGGGAAGATTATAAGAAATGTGGACTGCTAAACCCAATTGATAGGCAAAAGATCTGAAGAATTATAAGAAAGATTTGAAGAATTTAGCATCAACGAAGTTCAATCAAATTGCACCGCATAAAACCATAGGCCAGCAACGGAACAACATCTAGGAATGATGAATTCATCTCACAAGGAATGGTCGAAACGAAGCCATCATGTGGCATCACGTTTCAGAAAAAAAAATGATCACCCTTCCGCTTTACCTTTCAATCAAATCCAAACTGATAATTGCAGTGCTTTGTCGAAAGTATCGAGATTTAACCAAAACAAGCACAGTCCATAGTCACATCAACACATTGCATATTTAGAAGGATTGTACTCATAGAATCAAACTATAGCAACTCACGTTCAATCAACAATTACTCAACCATACACATTCAAAGATGACTGAAACATGATCAGCAGTCACCAGTGGACGGAAGTCAGCTCAAGTGTCTTTTGCAGAAACTAAGCACTCAATTGAAGAATCAGAAGGCATCAGTAAACGGTTCAATCAAGAACATTACTGGATCATAATCAACAGTGACCGGTAGAAAGGCAAGTTAAGCTCAAGTGCCTTGTGCAAACAACACATTCAATTGCGGAACCAGGGAATATCAGTCATACTATGGTTCGATCAATACAACTTTTACATATATTTTCTTTAAAAAAAACACACATGAAGGATTACCAAAACTTTGATGTGGTACATACTCATTTGTCAACGCCAACGGAGGTGCTAACAATAAACATGATTCAAGGCTTAAACTTAAATTTTCAACTTCGCAAGTAGAAGATTAAGACTTAGCAGAGAGACAATAATAAGATTATGAGAATTCAGTGCCAATCAAAAATACAGTTCCATTCAATAATCCACGTTCAAGCTAAATAGGACCAAGAAAAATACAATAGAAAAATAGTTCATTGAGGCCAAAATCCACGCACTAATAAGACATGATCCAAAACCTTGAGCTCAATCACATAAAGTTAAGTAGCAGCTAAAATATCAAGATTGAAACCTCCATTGCATCACCCAAAAGCATCGATCAATGGTAAGATTACGAGTCAGAACGATACTTAATCACCCTTGCGCCTGAAGGAGCATCCCTCGGTCAGCCGGGCGCGTCCTCCGGTCGGCTGACAGAGCACGGTCTGGCAGTTTCCGCACACCACCACAGTTTGCGAGTGGCTAAATACGGTAGTTCTGCATAATATTTCGTTAAGAAAATTATACGTACGATGATCACAGAAAAGGACAACAGAGGATTCGAAAAGGTTGAATAAACAAAAAAAACCTACATGTTGAAGCAGCCTTGGCACTTCACGTCCTGTAGTTTAAAAGAGAAATTAGACGCTTGCAGAGAAAAAAAGAGGGAAAAAAATAGCGGTGACGACGATGGGCGATACCATAAAGAAGGAATTGGGGGACTGCACGAGGCGCTTGAGCTTATGCCTCCTCTTCTCGAGTTCAGCGGGAGGGTTAAGCAAATCAATATCGTTGGGAAGAACCTAGCACAAACCCGAGACAACAAAATCATTAAGAAATCACAGAACCAACAACAAAATGCAAGAGAACATTCCGATCAAGGATGACAAATCTAAAGAATCAACATCTAAAATTCACGTCAAAAACCCTCACCATCTTGTTGGAAGCGCAAGGATCTCGTGGAAACCACAACAACGGCAGCCGCGTGCGCTCGAGATGGAGTCGTCAGCGGCAGCGAGAGGAAAAAACCCTAGAAAAAATGATGATTATTTATAGAATGCGGAGAAGGAATTCTAACCGATGGATGGTTGGGTTGTGATCTAGTCCGTCTGCCGTAGAAATCAAGTTAGTAAGTATTGGGCTACGGAATACAATCTGGACTCGGTCGAAGTCCGATCGAGTGAAAGAGGAAAAAAAAAATGTTGAGAGTGGGATTTGAACCCACGCCCTTTCGGACCAGAACCTTAATCTGGCGCCTTAGACCAACTCGGCCATCTCAACTTGATGTCAAAGTTGAGCTATTAATTATAACAACATAAACTAACGGAGCTATCTTTCACTTGACTTAATTTTTCTCAATTCATCACTAATGATATAAAAAAAAAATTTCTAAATGTTTAACAAGAGTACACTTTACGAATAATTAATAATTTTATCATTTTTTTATAAACATTTATTTATAATAAAATAAAAGGAGGATGATATGTAATTTTTTGTTTTTATATTTTTGGTTCCTGATAAGCCCAACTCAGGCCTAATCATGAAAACCCACCTTATCAGCTCAAATAAATTGCAATCTTACATACGGCGACCCTCCAATTAATCATTTCGCCTGATTAGATCCGATAAATTGACGGCCGAATGGGTTCAAAATTTGGATTTGAATTCAAAAGCTTCGACGGACATGACAATAAAATTCCTATACGAGTGGGATCCGCAACAAGGACACGGTGCAAACCGCCCACCCATCATTACGCGAGAGGCAATCCAAGGGATGTCTCTTTCGCACGTTGTTCCCTCGTCCTCTTCTACTGCTTCTGCTTCTCTTATTATTATTATTATTGCGTCCTAAGCCGGAGGCCGGTCCGCCGCTGCCCGGTTCAACTTTCGAAAAAAAAAAAAAAACCCCTCCTGCCCGCGCGTCTCTCGGATACCGTCCGCTGCGGGATCGCAACCGTACGTACGCACGGCCAGAGCAGGGCCCTGCTCTGCGTGCCAGTGGACGGCCGAGATCAGCCCGCGTCGCTCTCAATCATTGGGCGCGGCAGCGGCGTAGGCGTACGCAATTAAATCCACGGGGTACGCAGCGTAGCGTACCGCCTCTCGCACCCCGAATCCGGAAGGAGAAAAGAAGTGGGGACCGCCGGACCGGAGAGGTGGGGAGGGGGTAACGGAGAGAGGGAGTCGCGATTTTTATATATATATATTATTTATTCAAAGGAGTGTGAGTAAAAAAAGAAACTGTATTTTTTTTTTAAATTTAACCGCATGGATTGGGTTTTTTTGATTTGGGTTTGGGGGGGTGGTGGGAGGGTGATGGGAGCCACCGGGCACGAGAATGGCATCTCTCTTTTTTGAGCTGCTGCTGCAGGCAGCCGCTGCCGCCGTGTCCACCGGCCAAACTGTCAGCGTTCGGGGCCCGCTCGCTGTCGCTGCGGTGTGCCGACGGGCCCCTCTTCTTTTCCTCACCCCCACCCCCACCCCGCTTAATAAATTTATTTTTCCCCCGTTTTTATTTTATTTCGCGCTGCCTCCCTCCCTCCCTCCCTCCCTCCCTCCCTCTTTAGCTTTTAATTGATGATGGCAAGCGGCACTCCTGCCATCATTACGTTCGGGGTGCGCTCACCTCCGGTCACCGTTACCGTCAGGTGGGAAACTCTGTTTTTCTTTTTCTAAAAAATGCTCTGTATTTTTTTTCCTCACAGTAAATTAATTTTTATTTTTATTTTTAGTTATACTCACGCTGACAGATAATCATATTTGTTTATTATATCTATTATAATTTTTATATCATTTTTTATCAAGAGCTTTTTATTTATATATATATATTAAACAAATAAAAATTAACAAATCTTACTTGTATTTATCAAGTTATTTTATTCCAAACATATACAATTGATATAAAATCATCTTATAAGTAATTTATTACTTATTTGTTAGAACTCTTAAGTACTATACCTTTCATTTAATATAAAATATTTTTTATTTCGCATAATTTATCGATAAAATTTTAAAAAAATTTCCTAAGAATTTTTATATATAGAACATAATTATTCTACACTCTATATATTACTATAAAAAATTTTATTAGCATATCACCTCATCTAACCTAATAATAAGTTACCGTACATTTATATTTTATTTTAAGAACCATTAATTTTGGATTAGAGATTATATGTAATTTTGTATTAAAAAACAAAAAACAAAGAGAAAGTCTATATAATAAATTTTAATTTAAAAATACCTATTACTTCATGAAAACAAATTATTTTAAGGAAATTCTTGTCCAATGACTACATAGTACGCTTAGTCCCACCGGTAGGTGACCAAACCCACCCCAACGAATAATTAACTTTGTAAACCCTAAGCTCACCTTCAAAACCGCTCGCAAATGAAACCAATTAACTACGGAGAGCGCAAAAGATAAAAACCTCCTCCCTTTTCTTTTCTTTTTATTTTTATTCAAATTTCTCTCACCTTTTTCTTTCCTCCGCTCACCTTCCCGTCTCCCTTTTTCGCCTTTCCGTCGCCCTCCTCAAATCTCCTACTCGATCGAGTCCCCTTCCTCCCTTACCCGATCTCCCCTCCATTCTCCTGCAATCTACCGGGGTTTTGGAAGCTCGGAGCGCAGCAGCTCGTTCTGCAGCTGGGGGAAGATCTGGTGGTAGTGAGGTCTCTGCTGAAGGGTGCGTGGAAATGCTCCGAGATGCGGCTTGTGATTTGGTCTGGGGAAATCTTTCTGCTCTCAGGAGGGCTGATGCATGACGCGCGGGCTCGATCTCGGTCGGTGCTTCGTTCTCTGAAGGAGTCGTTGGGTGATTGGGGTCGGAGCACAGCGCGGATTTGGTTCTGCGAGGAAGGGAAGATCGCGACTGAACCATGTATTTCGCCAAGCTCGATGATTCTCCCATGTTCCGGAAGCAGGTGCGGACTCTTTAGCTGATTCCGCCTTCCTTTTTGTAGCGTTTAATGATCGAGAGGTTCTGTGCACTTGACACTTTTAAGGAAATGCGTCTACTTATTTCTGCACTATTGGAGGCATTATTGGCATCGCGAGCTTAGCTGATGCGCTTTCTTCAGCTGGCGCTATTGGTCGATCGTAAATGACTGGTTTCTAGTAATTTTTTGGTTTGATTTAGGCAACCTCGGTCATGTATTCTGGTGTTTGGAGTATACTGCTAGATCTTTTAGTCAACAAGTCAATCCTCAGTGAATGGAAGGGCATATTTGTTTATGCAATAGACAGACCAGGAGTTGAAGCTACTGAGGGTAACATGACACCCTTTCTGGAACACGTATTTTCATCATCAACTATGAAAAAAACACTCTTCGGTTTGTTCGCTACCAAGATGACCCAAATTTATCGGTGGGGTTTGACAGCAACTTTCGCGTTCGTCTTTGTTTTAGTAATTAAAAGACCTGCGAGTTGTAAATATATCCTATTGTCCCTCTCCGGACTCACATCAGCGCGATGTATATCATCTTACATATTGTTCGTCACGTTTTCTGTTTCTTTGATCCATATAGGTAACTCATACTAGAGGGAACCCTGAAGAAGTTCAGGAAAAAGGACAACAAATCTTGATTTCTACTTCTTTACTATGTCCTGATTACTCTGACTGCGGAGAACTTTTTTTTTATGTCATTGATTGTTGTTCCGAGTTGAATTAGAATAGTTTCAATAATCGTCGTTTATCATTACAGTAGTAGGCTTAGGTGAGATATCTGACACAATTCTGCAGCATTATATTTGGATACTAAACTTCGCAGCACAAATATATACGTGGTATTAAGAGAACGAAACTAATTCCTGTGGCAGCTATAGTTCAACCTCTTTCCTTGTTTTTCGGTTACCATGCTAGGTTATCATGTATGATTTGTTGCATGCAGTGTAGTTGTCAGGTTCCTTTGCTGAAATAATTTTTTATTGTTTCAAGTTGTATGCATTTACAAGAAGTATGATACTGATTTTCTCTGATTTATATTATATCTTTTAATACTTGTCTTTTCTCTCTTCAAAATAAACAGATTCAATCACTTGAAGAAAGTGCAGAGTCATTGAGGGAAAGGTGCCTGAAGTTTTATAAAGGCTGTCGCAAGTACACGTATGTCCAGAATTACATTGCTTCCAAACATCTACTATTTCTTATTTCTGTTTTTGCTACTAGTTTCCATGAGAAAGTAGCTCCACGCATCCATCATTTTTTATGTTGAACACATTTTAAGCCATTAAACTATGCAATAGATGTTGTGAAGTAATGCTCCTCAAATGCCACTGGTCCATCTTCATATGAATTTTTTGATCTATCATGTATGGCTAATGCAAATTGAAATTTCTTGCTTGTTCTCTACCTTCCCATTTATAAATGCAGTTGTACTTCTGATTTACAGGGAAGGACTTGGAGAAGGTTATGATGGAGATATCGCTTTTGCAAGTTCACTTGAAATGTTTGGAGGAGGGCATAATGACCCAATTAGTGTTGCTTTTGGAGGTTTGTCCTTGAAATTTCTGGATATATATTTGCGTCTGCGGTTTCCTATAGTGAAACAGTAAATGAAAATATTCTGCTACTTTGCACAGTCCAAATCTTTTCAGGAGTGAGCTTTGAGCAAATTTTCACCCCATCTCTTCTGGCTTGACTTGTACTTCTTTTGCTACTGCAATAACAGCAAGACTATTAAGTACAAAAATAATAATTTGATTTGTGTTGTTTTGATTTTTGTTATGTGAATGATTAAATGTACAACTTTCATTATTGGTGTCTTCTCGTTTATAATTTTCTAACACAGTGATGAGATCCACAGTATATTATTTTTTATGCAATTTCTGATAAGCTGTCTTTCACAGGGCCTGTTATGACCAAATTTACAATTGCTTTGAGAGAAATAGGAACCTATAAGGAGGTTTTACGGTCCCAGGTGGGATGCATAAATTTCTTTACATATACGTGAAGTTCAGAATTGATTATTTGATTGCTGGCGTTGCTATTTAAAGCAAAGATTTTCATTATATATGTACCAAAAGATACTGCACTGCCATGCTTAGTCTGATTCCCGTGTTTTTAACCTTAATAATTTGCATATCTACTGGACCTGCTCCAAACTAATGGGTATTGCAGTTAGAAATATGGTCATATATTATTTTTGTTGACTGTTATTTGCATAACATGATGACGTGCAAAATAAACCAACCATATATTGACATTCAGTACCATATAGAAATTTACTATGACATTGATTAGATGTTTGAGTAACCTAGATGGAAAGGAAGGCAGCTATTAAACTTTTCTCTGACTGGATCATATGTTTTTTTGTCACAAGGAGGGCAGCTATTAAACTTTTCTCTGACTGGATGATGTATTATTATGTCATGAGGTTATAGTTTTAATTTGTTTTGTCTCATTCTTTTATTTGTTAGAATAGCTACTAATTATCTTCAACTAATATGTCTGCGCAACTGGGATCAAGTAGTCAATAAGTTCAAAACACTTCTCAATATGCTTTTGCCAACAACCTATAAAGTATTATTTCATGATCACTATGGCTTATCTAAGCTGTTTCATACTTCATATTATATAATAATCAATTAATAAATGTTAATTCAACTCAGCACACCTTTTCTCTTAGTTGAACCAAGCCTGCTAGTTCTTACATATGATGTTGTTATTTGCTTTATTCTTTTGCTCCTGACTTTCTCCTGTCCTTTTGATCAGGTGGAGCACATGCTAAATGATAGATTGCTCCAATTTGTAGAAATGGATTTGCTTGACGTTAAGGTAGTCATTTCCTGGTACTTTTAAGCTGTCATAAGTTTTGTTGTAAGCATTTGAACCAAGGGAAAGGCACTGTTCTTGTTTTCTGGCACTTTTGCTGGACAATTGATCATGCCTTTTGGCATATAGAGAATCCCTAGTCATCTAACTTGTGGTAACTTACTGGTGCCACAGAAGTTGATGGATCCTATCACCTTTTTTTTTGTGGTAGCTATCTGGCTTCAGAAGTATATTATTTTGATATGTACTTATACTGAAATTTACTGGATATTACCTTTTTCAGGATGCCCGCAAGCGTTTCGATAAGGCCAGCCTGCTGTATGACCAGGTGTGTATCTATGATGATGTCATTTAGACAACATTCACCTTTCAACCTGGCATTATCTATATGTAGTTCCCTTGTTTCACAGAATTCACTCTTTGCACAAGAGGAATATCTTCTCTTGATTTAAATATTTAATCTTTGGGGTTTCGTTATACCTGATGTGACGTCTGAGCTTCTAAACAGTTTTTAGTAATAAAGCCTCTACATCCCAAATAAACTGAATTTTGTGATGGAGAAGTTCTTAGGTTATATATGTATGACAGAGAAACTTCATGGATTATGCATTTAGAAGCTAAAAAGTAGGTGCTGTGTCTTCTAAGTTAAAGTAATTTTTTATCTCAGTTGAGAGGTTTAATTATTTAAAACTAAAGTTGGCTTCATGCTGAGATTTTAATGCCAATGCCAGTCCCTGCACTTGAATTTTGTGGATAAGTTGCCCAGTACATAGTTGGTATTTGATGCATCTGTACATGAATAAGAATATATTAAGAGAAAAAAATATATTAAAAGAAGTTTTGATATGTTGTAGTCAGTAGTTGCAACTGACTACTTGTACCACAGGCCCGGGAAAAGTATCTAGCGCTGAAGAAAGGCACTCGAGCAGATGTAGCAACAGTTTTAGAGGATGTAAACTCTGACACCCTTTTTGATTGAAGTGGTTTCCTAGTTGAATATGGTCTATTCATATTGTTTAAAGTTTGCTTCCAAGTACTCAGAAGGTATTATGGTTAATTGTGGGTTGCAGGAGCTTCACAGTGCCAGATCTTCGTTTGAGCAAGCTCGATTTAATCTGGTATTTACTTCTATATACAGTCTTTTATTTTCATCCTCAAGTTTTTTACCATGAATTTAATGCTGCAAATGAATAGTGGTATCCTAACAAAAACCCTTAATAATGCTAGGTAACCTCCATTTCTAACATAGAGGCAAAAAAGCGATATGAATTTTTGGAGGCTGTTAGTGGAACTATGGATGCCCATCTTCGTTATTTCAAGCAAGTAATGCATCTGACAATTTTTGTTTGTTTTTTCATAAATTGCTATAAATGATTGGACTGTTGTAATCACTGTTATTTAGGGATATGAGCTACTGCATCAGATGGAGCCATATATCCACCAGGTATTGTATAGAAATTATGTTTCTCCTTTCTATTTGTTCCTCAATTTTAAAAGCCTGTTTGGAATAGTAGGCAAAGTGAAAAGGCAGCAAAGCCCTATGAAAGTGCATAGAATGAGTGAATTGCTCCATAGGGCTTTGCTGCCTTTTCACTTTGCCTACTATTCCAAACAGGCTTTTAAAATGCTACTTATCTAACTGTATACGGAACCAGTAGGGGATGATCGACAATACCATATGCCCAGTAATACAGGGAAAGGAGAGGTAGTAGACAAGCTAACCATGTAGGTATACCAACCATGGCAAAGAATTGAGTAAAAAATTAACTGGGTATAATTTTAAATTTGTAGGCCATATGAAATTCAAAGACAGGACCCCTGAATACCATCATAGTTTTTTTTTATTAATTTCATTCCATATTAAAGCTTAAGCCAGTAAATGAGACATGATCAATTCATTTATATTCTAAACAGTTACGTCTTTCCAAAAGAAATAGAAAAAGTCCAAGCAGAAAAAGATTGAATTCCATTTACAAGGTGTGTTTATTGAGGTGTAAGAAAGCTTGAACGTCACTAACCGTAGATGGGCTTAATTGTGGTAATAACCTCCTTTAAAAAATGGTTTTTCCTCTTTTTTTCCGTAACTATATGGAACATAGTGGTACTCCTACGACATACTTCCTGATAAAATTCATCGAGTGTATTAGATGAGGTTGAGTTGTATGTTTACGCTTGAGCAAGCTTCACCTAGCACATAAACGAGTTAAGAATTTAAATGAACAGATTGACAACAATATAATTGATTGGATTTTTTTCCAAATATTAGAAGGATATATAATTATTTTATTCAAGTTTCTGGCTTATGTATTTAGGTTCTGGCTTATGCACAACAATCAAGGGAAAGGTCTAACTATGAACAAGCAGCACTCATTGAGAGAATGCAAGAGTTTAAAAGACAGATTGACCGAGAAAGTAGGTGGTCTGCAAATGGGTCACATGATTCTCCTACTGGAGATGGCATACAAGCTATTGGGAGGAGTTCCCATAAAATGATAGAGGCAGTGATGCAGTCAGCTGCAAAAGGAAAGGTGACATTCTTGATTAAGTCAGCTTTGCTTAGGTTATTTGTTTTATCAGGACAAACTCTTCAGTTAGGTATCCTGGACCAGCTGCTGTATGTTAAGGGTTTTAAAAGTTCATGTTCCTTTCCTGTTCTCAGGTTCAAACAATTAGACAAGGTTATCTTTCAAAGCGATCATCAAACTTGAGAGGTGATTGGAAGAGACGGTTCTTTGTTCTTGATAGTCGAGGAATGTTGTACTATTATCGTAAGCAATGGAGCAGATCATCTGTAAGCCATTTTGTATACGGTTACTTAATACATTGGTTATACTAGCATGTCTGTCTGGCTTACTGTGTTATCATTTGATCTTTAACCTTTCGTATGTGTTTAATGTTTCAGGGAGGTCACCATTCCAATCAGAGAGGTCCTAATTCCTCTGAGCATGGCTCTGGACTACTGAGCCGTTGGTTTTCTTCTCACTATCATGGTGGTGTACATGATGAGAAATCTGTTGCACGACATACTGTGAACTTGCTAACATCAACAATAAAAGTTGATGCAGATCAATCAGATCTTCGTTTCTGCTTCAGAATTATTTCACCAACAAAGAATTACACCCTGCAGGTAATAATAATTGTTTGCAAAGCACAGTAATAATTGTTTCTAGTTGGCAAACTGTAATGCCTGTAAAAAGAAAAGCATTGTATGAATGCATAAGATTCCCACCAATGAGTCCGGGAAGTGTTATTTTTTTGCAGCCTATGTTGTGCATATCAAAAGGCTTTCTCCATGACTTAAACCCTAGTCCTCATAAGTTATAGTGAAGGAACCTTACTGTTATGCTAAGGCTCGGCCTCAAATGAAGGAAACTATAGTGTTTTTTCTTACTCGAGATGAGCCCATGTACTACTCTTGAACTCGAGTCTTATCATTGTGCACATCATGGATTGATTTTGTGCTTTTTGGTTGATGCAGGCAGAAAGTGCTATGGATCAAATGGATTGGATTGAGAAAATAACTGGCGTTATTGCATCTCTGCTTAGCTCTCAGTCTCCTGAGCAGGTTGGTGAGCATGTCTTAGCATGCCTTGATAGTTAATGGATAATTTAATGTAATATCATCTTTAATTAATTTCAGCGGCTCCTCACAAGCCCCTCAAGTGGTGGCCACCATAGAGCAGCCAGTGAAAGTAGCTCATTGGACAGCTCAACTGATCTTGATCAGTTAGGAAATGAAGAATCCTCTATGGAAAAGAGCAGTTTTGCCGGGCATTATGACCGTTCTATTAGAAGCTCACAGCAGTACAGATTCAACTCGAAGCATGAGAAACCAATCGATATACTACGGAAAGTATGTGGGAATGACATCTGTGCTGACTGTGGTTCTATGGAACCTGATTGGGCATCCCTGAATCTTGGAATTCTTCTTTGCATCGAGTGCTCTGGGGTTCATCGAAATCTTGGTGTGCATATATCAAAGGTATGAAAGCTTTGATGTTACTGCACTTGCATATGGGTAAATTGCATTTCTAATGTTTAATCTTCGTACGAAAAGTCCTGATTTAAAGTCGCCACAATTCTTGTCTACATGCTTCGGTTCTTGTAATAAAATTCAAATCAGTTGCTCTCAAAGGGAGGCTGAGGATAAACACCATAACGAATGAGAATAGATGACTTATTTTCAGTTCATGCATGGCTTTAATACATATAAAGCATTTTGTATTTTACAGGTAAGATCTCTAACACTTGATGTTAGAGTATGGGAGCCTTCTGTGATAAATCTGTTTCAATCATTGGGCAACTCATTTGCCAACTCCATTTGGGAGGAATCATTTCCGTCAAGTAATGAAAATTTGGAGGATGTTCCTAGGTAACAATAATTAACCTGGATTGAAGTTCTCTTGCACTTTGGTTGTTACTGACAATTTCTGTTAAACATGCTTGATATCCAGTTTCTGTATGCTTGACAAGAATCAAGACCATTCCTCTTTGCAAAAGCCTAGACATTCTGATCCAATTTCGGTGAAGGAGAAGTTCATTCAAGCAAAGGTATGATGATGCTGTTTACGTCCATCTCAATTCACTTGCTCAATATCCGTAGGTGTGATATTCACTGCTAATATTATCTTCTCTTGGTTGTTCAAACATATATGTTACTGTTGGTTCTATCTGTCTGCATCTGTTATTTGATTAAGAGATACTTGTCCTTTTCTCTTCTTTGTTAATTTTGTAATCAGGACTACGACAAGTTACATTACAGGACATAGTTCCGCATGCTCTTAGTAGCTACTCTTTTTTCATTTTAAACAAAATGTAAAACCAAGTGGCCAACTAAAGCCTCCCAGAGCACTGATATCTATTCCTTTTCCAGTATGCAGAGAAGCTATTTGTTCTCAAAACACCAGCAGATCATCTCTCAGTAGCTCAACAGATGTGGGACAGTGTTCGTAACAATGACAAGAAAGCAGTTTATCACCACATCGTGGTGTCAGATGCTGATGTAAATATAATTTATGGACAGGCCACCGTGAATTCTTGTTTAACTCTTGCAAAGGCAATGCTTCTGCAGGATCAGCCGACCGCAGTGCTCGAACATAGTTCTGGCTGCCTATTAGGCGATTCCTTGCAGAAGTCTTCCACGATGAGTTCCATTAGCTCAGCGGCCACGAGCGATGACAGAAATGAGGCGGATGAATGCCTTGAAGGCTTCACCCTACTTCACCTTGCCTGCCTTACTTCAGACATGGGCATGGTAGAACTCCTCCTCCAGTATGGCGCAAATGTGAATGCCACCGATTCGAGGGGAAGGACACCACTCCACCATTGCATTTTTAGAGGCAGGCATTGGTTCGCCAAACTACTGCTGTCAAGGTGAGTGAGTTACAATTAGCACGACTGAGACGTACAGAGTTCTCCTGCTTATGTTTACTCCCTACCGTGAAATCTTGAGTCTTAACCATTATATTCGAACAGGGGAGCGAATCCACGTGCTACTGATGAGGATGGTAAGACTGCCCTACAGTACGCACTTGAGGCTGGGAACGTTGACGATGATGAGATAGTTGTTCTCTTGGATGACCCTAATAGATAGTCTGCAGCTGGTGGGGGGGGAAGGGAAGTATACAAATCTTAGATCGGTCTCTCTAAATGTGTTTACGGGTAAAACCATACATAGTAAGATCAGATAGACTGCTGGTGAGTGAGTCACGGCTTCACGGGGTGAGGGAGGGGGGGACGGACTCTCGCTTATATTATTTCTCCAGTTTGGTGGTGCTCGCATTTGAATGAGTTGTCAGTTTTGTATATTTTCTTCGTTTTACCGATTAACTAATTTATTTCTCTCCATCTCCATTAGATAAAATATATCATTTCGACGGTGGAAGTTGTATATATATTTGCTCCATGCAAAATTTTAGCTTGAGTGGAAATGCAGTATTTTCTAAAAAGCTTCGCCCGTTATCTGGTGGTTTAGATTTTTGAAACATAGTTCAGTGTTGGCTTCATGGTAATTCTTTATACATTTACGGGAAAAAGGTATGCATTATGAGCCGTATATTTGTTAAGATCTGAAAAAGAAATAAAAGTTGGTGTGGAACAGTCCTACCATTATCCAATATTGATGAACCAGGGCTTACCTTTTAATTTTTTTAAAAAAATAATGACTCATAAGCCTATATCTTAACTTTAGCACGGCCCACCCTTTAACCTGACATGTTAAAATCTTGCACAAATGCTAAAGCGTTAGGGTAGTGGCTTCTTCTTTAGAAAAATGTAGGTTGTGCGTTCTTATTCTTACTCACGATGACCGGAACCTTATAAATAATCTTCTCATTAATTATTTGACGTGTCCTTCCGCACTTCTCAAAGCACCGGTTTAGTAGTTTTCACTTCAGCATAGTAGTCACCTGTTGGTGAGGTTACCATCGTCAAATTCCTAAAATTGTTTAAAAACATGAAGGTTATTCATTCTTATTCTTATTCGCAGTGCTCGGAACTCTTTAGTTGTCGGTGATGCATGTTTGACACGTGTCCTCTTAACCGCACAATCAAGCCTAAAATTATCCAAAAAAAAAAAGGGATCTTCGTTCTTATTTTTGTATCCTTTCGCACTAGAAGTACGGTGACTCCCCCGTGAGTTCTCTGTTTTATAATTTGACGAAAGGGGCCCAAAAAAATTTAGTTTCGACCAAAATGTTTTAAGGTATTCTTATTGTTATTCGCGGTGACCAGAACCAATGAGCGGATCCTCACGTCATAACCCGAATAACAATTGATGGCATTAAAATAATTCCCCAAATTCGTCCGGAAAAAGAAAAGAATATAATTCCTGAAACTGAAATGGGCAATTTGATCACCAAGGTCGTAAAAGCTAAGACTTTCAACAGTACAGAAATAATTAAAAAAATTTATACAAAAGACCGTAGAGGGAAAAGAATGCAGTGCATTCACCGCGTGAACTTGTACTACTACTAACATTACATTTTGCAAATCAAACACGAGAAGTCGTTGCTCCGGTCAAGGCTCTTGTTCTATGTCTCTTCGTGATGCTTCCCATAATTGCTGTTCGATTCCTAGCTTCTTGAGTTCGGTCAGACCTCTCTCCACTGCAAGAACCAAGCTTGATCAGTGCCATTAACAAATCTGAACGAGTAATCTTTCAATTTTGATGTTATTAGAGATTACTGATGTCCCACCAAATCTTAAGTGACGATCTTTCCCTCACTTATGAGTTTTGCCAGTAATAATCTCATCTGATAAAAGGAATTCCTGGGATTGATGTGGGGAAAAAGGAAAAAAAATTACCATCGATAGAATCATGAGAGGTCGGATGCTGTCCAATGCGACCAATCCAAAATTGTAGCCGATCATCAGCTAGATCTTCTTCCACTCCATGGGCTTTGGCTCTTCTCCAGAAATATATAAGCCATGCCTGCAAAACAAGAAGACCGCCGTGATCTGAAAGATGCCCAGCCCAACTTGTAAATACCCATTCTGGTCAAAATTTACTGAGGCAACAATATTATGAAATAGCCAGCACTTATTGTAATGAACTCAGAATTTAAGCAGACAAGGCATGCGTAACGCTCAGATGTCCAAAGACTGTAACTCATGGTTCACAAAAATATACAGTGATGCTGAGTTCTCAGTAAAATTGATCATAACGGAAAAAAAAATTCTGGATCAACTTTAAGAGTGATATTAAGCTTAGAACTCAACAACATTGAAAAACAAATGATGCATGGCTCGAAAATGGATCGGATGGGTCTGATCCACTTTGACCATCTAACTACGAACACAATGATTAAATAATCTATGACCATGGATGCGGTTGATCAATGTAAGTAACTTAATCCATCTAAAGGAAACGGACTGACCTGCTTGAAAGTAACATCTTCCATCTCCTCCTGGCTTAGTTCTGCAGAATCACCAACTTGAGTTATGAGCATAATTATGCAAAAAAGATACCATTTTCTTTAACATAAAAAGAAGGTTAAAGAAAATGAGGAAAGGAAAATAAAATTAGCAAGAAAGGATATAAGATAAGTAACATCTAAAAAATCGCCATTACCATATGACTCCATAAACTTTGGATCACCAGGAGCTTTAAAATCTGCCGAAACAAAAAGGCAAGGAAATTACTTTAGATTTTTCTTTATTGTATAGAATTAAAAGACTAGCAAATGCTGATCTTTTAACTTTTAGCATACAGAAGGTAAAATACTCGGACTATATGGAGACGAGCACAATTTGTATAATCATCAGATCGAAAAAGTCAAAAAGGAAGAGAAAATTTTACCATTGAATTATAAAATGCACAAACCTGAAGAAAATTGTCGAACAAAATTTGGTCGTCTCTGTTGAGCTAATGCAAAGACAACAGCATCTTCGACCTTTTAGTTAGTAAATCAATGAAGAATCAGTAGGTGCTTCACCATTAACAAGTATAAAAAAGAATGAAAGAAGAGAACCTTCAATGCTGTTAATTCCCGTAGGCCCTTCTCAACTGAAAGCATGCTCTCTATGTTGCCATCTCCTGTAATATCACTTAAACCACGTGCAAGTTTGTTTCTTTTCTCAGATTCATGATTTCCTATTTGATCCACAATTGAGATGCACCAAACAGCAAATAAAGATCACAGATAAAAAGGGCTATTTGGAGAAGTTTGTGATCAAATAGCAATTAACCCTTGCCTCGATTTTGTGACTCATCCTTAGCCTTTTGACCAGCAGAAATGACAACCTCAAGTGGAAGAGGAGCTAATGAAGACCAGTGCTCGTGTTTTGAAACAGCAATCTCAGGATAGATTCCTAGAAGTCCAAAACAGCATTAAGATCAAAGACATGAGCAAAGCAGTATGCTTCTCGTAGAACAGAAAGTGACATGAACATGCAAACTACATCAATCCAATTTAACGTCCTCTGAAGCAGGGAACCAATACAAAGAAACTTATCCAGAATCTGAAAGATTAAACTAGTTTTGACCTAGTCCTTCAGTCTAGGATTAATCTATAGACAGCAAGAGTCATAATAAACCAAACCAATATATTTATACTCACAAACTATAGAAACCACATTACCAAGCTGAACAGCTAAACCCCAGTAGCGAGCAAGCCAACACCTCTTTAAGACAACCTCTTCCTGGAAATATAGAGCATTAATATTAACATAAAGTTGTTATATAAGTAATCAAGGACATTCCCCACCACATGAATTTTTTAAGAAAAGAAGTAGTTTCCACTGTTTTTATTGGGTGCTAACCATCTCCTCCTCAGAAAGGATCATCCTTTGTGTCATTAGATGAAGAGATTTTGCTTCTGATTCAGTTTGCCTGAGCTGCTCTAGAGCTTCCGCAACCTCTTCCTTAGCAGACTATTCCAACAAGTAATACAAGAAAACATAAATTTTAAAAAAAATATTTATAGGGAGCTGTAGTGTTCTAAAAAATTCTTAAAAAACTAAATTAATGAATGGATTATCACACCTCTACTTCTTTCCGGAGTGCTGTTATTTCATCATCCTTCCCATCCTTACTTTGTCTGACAGCTTCAAGAGCAGCCTAATGAGAAAAATAGATTTTTTTTTTCTCAGCAGAATGTTAACCAGAACTATGGTGTGTGGCCCAATGAGCATGAAGATTAACCAAATTTAATTGTCACAATTCTCAAACTAAATTACAGGACAAGAGTCAAATTCGAGAAAGTATAGTAGACAAGATGCGTGAAATTTTGAAGAAACACTGGTTCACTATTTGTTTTTAACCCTAGGTAAAAAATAGATTTTTTTTCATCCAACAAAACTTTTGATGGGGTTGGATTGTCCCTAAATACATTCTGACCTTTGCAATTTATTCTTAAAGCCACATATTAGAAATAACAGAGTACATATGTTATCAGGTATGCCATTTTTTAGCAAATCAATGGCACAAAACACAGTACATATGTTCCACTGCTCTTTCTCCTTTCTGTAACCCACCTAGTAAAGGAGATAAAATCAGCTAAAATTCCAACATAAAACATGCCACCTAAAATGCACTTTGTAAATTAAGAATACATATCATGATAAGTTAGTCAGCCACTTGACCCGAAAAAAAAAGAGTTGTTGATCAATTGAATAAACAAGGTTTTCAACAGCTCAGCTGAAATCATAACTACACGGTATCTGAATAGTTTTCAACTAATAATTGCACAACAAAATATTGTGAGAGTGGATGTTTAAATCAAACAAAATTTTTATCAAATAGTGCGCTAAGATAGGACAGTTACCTCTCTTTGACGAAGTGCTGCCTCCTTCCTGAAAATGAATCACCGAAACAATCATAATTTAAACATAAATGTGATTATGAGGTTAAAAGTCTTGTGACTACCTGCTCAATAACCGGGCTTCCAAAGATACCCCTTCTCCAAGAGCTGCGACCTGCATAGACAAAATGCACAAAAATTAATTTCAGACTTCATAGCTCAAATACACATAAAAAAGATGTTAATTAACTGGATATTGATAAATAATCGAGAGATGGAAATAACGAAAATATTGAAACACTGAGTTTGAATAATGCATTAGCCATTAGGTATGTATTCACTGTTGGAAAAATATTCTACCTAACATCTTATTTCTTTACATATTACTACTTTTTAAACATTTGGAAGAGATAAAACTGCGTTGCAATTTATTACATGTCCAAGTGGCCATCTAAGAACAAATAACAATAAGGCGTCAATCCATACTAATCCAAATGGTATGAAAGAGAAAAAATAACTTTATATAGATAAGAAATAAAAATGTAGTTGAAGAATAATAAATAACCTGTTTCTCAAGCTCCTTTGCTCGGGCATCTGCTTCCTCAAGTCTCTCTTCGGCAAGTCGCAACTAAATTGCAGACTTAATAGTTTAGTGCCACAACCATTTAATTCTTAGGTTTATATTTTGAAGCATACCTTCTCGAGAATACTCTGATTTTCATCTTGTAGCATATCTAGCTGCAAAACGGGCAAAGTTAGCCTAAAAGAGTTTTCTGGAATACTTTGCCTTCCACTAGAAGGCTTTTCTATCTTGTTACTGAGTCATTTTTATTTAAAAAATTACAATTCATATTTATGTGTGATACCTCATCCTGAAGTGCAGAAGCTTGTCGTTGTATTCCTGTTTCTCCTGAACTAAGATGTTTGATATCTGATGAAAATCTGCAGGTAAACAGCTTGTACATGAAATTATACATACAACTTAAGAGCCTACGGATAATTGATCTCTATATGATTCAAGAAGTTTTTTGCACAGGAAAAAAGAAACCACCAGTCCACACCATAAATCAACACCAAGTGCTCAAGTACCAACAATCTGCATGGTAAATAAATATAGTGTGCAACCTCGAGAACTTCTAAGTGGTCATTCGAAATAGCTACTTTTTAGTTGTTTTACCAGTACACTTCATTCTGGTCTTTACTTATTCCTAGAAATTGCCAATTAGTCATCTGATCAAAATTGATGTGTTTATGTAACATGTAATCCTTAGTCATTAATCAAGCACATTCCTCAATTGAGAAAAGACAAACTATCCAACATGAGAAGTTGATTCGATGGTTTCATATTGCACCAGATAATTCAATGTATTTGCTTAGGGTGTGCAAATCTGATGCTTCAATATAGGCAGCTTTATGGAATAAACACAATCTACCTAAAATAATCTAAGATTATGCAATAGAGTGTCATTATATACAATAATCAAGAAAAATATGTAGTTCCATAGCAAAAAAGAAAGTGGTAATCATCAATACAACTACGCGGCTAACTTGTTGCAGAAGATTAATAAACCGAGTTTTAAGGGTTTCATCACCTTTTCTCTCTCTGCCTGCCAACAGGAGGTTCTATTGGTGGAATCGGAGACGGGGTCAACAGAGTAGTTGTTTTACTGCTAGGGGGCACCATGGGCACCGGACGAACAGAGATTGACGGTCTTCCAGCTGAAGAAGAACGAACAGATGGAGCATGTTCTACAAGATTCCGACCTAACTATACAAATAAAACAACACATTTAGTTTGGAATGAAAAGAAAAATCATCTGAAAACTTCAGTGTTTAACTGCCAAACGTAACTAAGAATTTGCAGAAGGGTTTTGGACAGTCAAGATTCCCAAGATCGAACAAGAAGTACCACAAGGAAAATAATGTCACATAAGTTATACGGTTTCCTAAAAGGGAAATGAAAGTTTTCCCAAACTACATTATCGATGGAGAAGAGATATTTGGATAATGATGCAAATGAAGATGTACAAGTACCAAGAAATGAAGGCATTGCCGAAGTTTCTTCAATTTCAGTCAATCTGACAGTTATCGACCTCATCCAAATTAGATTTCACTATCTTTCCACTAATATTGTACCAAAGATGCAAGATCAATTCAATCAAATTGTTCAAGAATCTGAAAGGACCCCAGAAAAGTTCCTTACTTATCGTCAAGAATTTGACTGTTTGCATTACTAGGAAATGAAAAAAATATCCTCCTACTAACAGCTCACTCGAGTCGCGCAATTACCGCAGGAGAAGGGGATCTATTCGCCCTCGCCAAGAGCGAAGCCCCGCCAGCGCTCCCATTGCTTCCGGCGGCCGGCCGTGGGGCGCCGTACCGGAACCCGAGCCCCCCGGCGGGGGGGATCTCGCCGTCGTCGCCGCCCTCGTCCTCGTCCTCCTCCTCCGCGGCGGCGCTCTGCGACGCCATGACCTGCGCGAGGCGCGCGGCGGCAGCCCGCGCTGCAACGTTCTGCGTCCGCCGGACGCCGGAGAGCCCCGACGCGGAGGGCGACCGTTGGTGGTGGTGCCCGGGCGAGGACACCCCGGGGGACGTCGACCCCCCGCTGCGCTGGCGACCGTACTGCGGACTCCCCGCCCGCCGCCGATCCATCGCCACCTCGCGGCTCATCAAGAATCCGATCGGGAAGAGAGGACGCGAAGCGGAGCGCTTCGAGTTCAAGATCTCAAGAACTCGAAGAAGAGTGAAAGAAAGAGAGAGGAGGAGGAGGAGGAGAAACTTGAAAGCGAGCGACGTCTGCGCTCATGGGGGGTGCGGCTACCGAAGGTGAGAATAAGAACGAGGTCGGGGGAGCGAAGTGCCGGCGATGTTCGCGAAGTGCGGGTGTGGGAACCGTAGGTGAGAGTAAGAGTAAGTCGACGGTGGTTACTTGTTAGATCTGAGGAGGTAAAAATTAGTAGTCGGTTTGTTGGACCCAAAATTTGAAGTTTTGATTCGAGTCATGATTTGGTCAGCGTGCAGCTGGCCATGATTGGCCAATAGATTAAGAGCAGCGGTTTATTATTCGAAGTTTAATTTTTATTTTATCTTGTCCCATATAAAATAATTACATAATAATAATATAAATTTATAAAAATCATTCTATTTTTAAATACACATAATGCACCTAAATTATATATAGGCATTTATCTTATACTCAAATGAAAACTAATTTATATTTTTTTTTTTAATCTTAAACTCAACTAAGCGTCACAGCATATACAGCTCAATTATGCTCCTCCGGGTAGAATAATATTAGGTCTATACAGGAGATGTAGAATTAATATTCATCAAGTTCTAATATATATATATAGCTCAATTAGAGTATAATTTTATCTTAGTGGATAAATTTACTTCATCAAATTAGAGGGGGTGGATATGTCAAAAATTAATTGAAAACATTGAAGCAAATAAGACCCATGTTTGGTGGTGGCAGGGTGCCATGTGCTGCCATGAGATTGAGAGGGTCAAGTGGAGGTCAAAAGTTGGTGCATTAGCTTTGTCTTATTGGTGGTCTCAACTCACTGATTGATTGCATAATTAATCAAATAATTAATGGTGCAGATGTACTCAAAGTAATTTCATCCTTTGGATTAAACTAATAGGGCACTGAAGAAATCAAAAGTGAGGGATCTGGCCTCCTGCACTGAACCCTACTGCCCACCTCCACCAGCACAAGTGGATTTTTAATTATGAGAGGCAATGAGTGTGTACATGTACTCTAAGACCAAGATTGAAAATAATGCAACAATTATGCTTGTAGTGCTTGTGAAGGATGCACCTAATGATGCCCTTTTCCTTGCACATCTATTGCTTCACTTGTAGGAACAGCATCTAAACCCCCATTGCCAATATGACTTGGCTTCCAATTGCTGTCTTCCTTCTTGGGCCACCATAATGATGCCTTGGTGTATGTGCTCCTTCACATGATCAAAAGAAAGCAATCTAATTAATTAATTAATTATCACACTTAGGCTAATTCACTGTATCACATGATCATTTCACTCAAAGAAGCCACCTGCTTGTTACTACTAGTTTCTAAATGACAATGGCATTACCTGATATAAATCAGGGGAACTGCTTTTATGGCAATCACTCACGTGAAGCCTTCAGGTGGTAAAACGAGTGAGACAAAATTAGGGTTCTTGCCCATCCAGGAAAGTCTAGTTTAAGAGAATAGCAAGTTCATATTTTTAATTAGCCGGCACAAGCCCGGAAAGGAAGGAACAAACAGTTTCTTGCCACCAAAATATTGTATCTGAACAAGATAAAGGAGATAGAGAAGTACTCTCCATTGGCCAGAATGACCCCACAAAAGAAAAAGAGTACAAAAGCAGATGCCTTTGACTATGGCAATGATTCCTCTAGAGCTGGATAATAGGTATCTTCTTTCAGAATGTGATAGGAGTCAATGTAGGTTATTAAATAGCTGAGCACTGCAAGATATATCTGGGAGTGTTAGTTGAGAGATCAAGAGTACAAGAATGGAGTTCTTCTTCCAAAGCCCATGCTGCTCATGCTTCTGCTTCATGAAGACCAGCAAGCGCAAGCCCAAGCAAAAAGAATCGAAGGGAGAATGAAGACCGCACACCGCTTTATAGTTTCATGCTCTTGTAAGAATCCAGTTACTAGCTGTTTCAAGTTCCCTCTGTAGAAGCATTTTATAAGTGGCACTAACAAATGTGGGTTTGAATAGCAGTACATCAGCCGTATTATGTGCTCTTGTCTTTCTCATCATGTTCCTTTTGTGAAATACCCATCTCTTGCATCTGCTGCTCGACAGATACCAGGCCAGTTTCTGCGAGAAATCTGCAAAAAATCCACAAGTTGATCAATTTCTTGAGAAGAAAATTGCCGACAAGATCCTCTTAGGTAAAAGAGAATCCCTAAAAGAACCACTGGAGAAAGAATGTTTTGATACCACAAAGCACTTTCAAGACAACAGATGATCAGAAATTTCATTATATATTTCTTTATATTTTCTCGTTAGGTCTACACTAAATCATGAACCAGGGATGTTAGATCAAATACAAGAAAAATATACAGATATTGCAGATTAAAGGATTAGGAGATATGAGCAGATGTTTCACCTGAGCTGCATGCTAGCAGGCGTGGTTTCTACAACAGCATTGTGTCAAAAAGAATGGTAACCAACTAGTTTTTTTCAACATTCTATAACTATGTTCAAACCATAACATTAGATATTGTGTCTATTGGAAGCCCAGTGAGAGACGTAACAGGATAAAGAGTGTATTTTGAAAAAGACTGAGATCTTAATATTAAACATATCATCTAAACCGTCTCCCCTCATCATCAGGAGCACAATATTTGCTTCAAGGAGCAGTAAACTCCCAATGCAAAATCATGGCCAAGAAGAAGGCTGACTGAAAGAAAAATGAGTGAGTACCAGCTTATCTTTATGCACAAGGATAGAACAAATTGTCGCAAAGTTGTGATATGTAAATTCAAGTGACGAAAGTCAACTTAAGAAAGTAGAGGAATTGATCGATAATATCACCATGTTAGACTTTTACAAGGCCTCATCACATTTTTTAAAGTTTGAAAACAAATCACATGGACAAAAGGCGCATGAGATCAAGGCTGTTCTATCATACAGCAAAGAACAATTTCAGTATTTGCGAAGTGTAGCATAGCCAATAGCTATTCAGAATTCAACAATGTAGAGGGATGAATCATAGAACCCAAAACAAAATAAAATCACAAGCAGAATTTAAAATTAGTTCAGATTAGCTACAATGAGAGAATAAAGACTACCTGCTAATGAGTATAAAAAGAACTGCCACAATGGTAACAAGCAAAAGAACATGGCCAACAATGATGAAGTCACTCGATGAGAATGCTAGAGAAAGCATAGCAGCAAGGCATAGTCCAAGAAGCACGAATGTAATCTTGAGCACAAACCAGGTTGGCTCCTGCATATAAAGCACGAATTTGAAATGGAATATCAGAGACTTGCAGAGTTATTGATATTTTCAAAAAAGTGAAGGATTAACGAAAACATATTAAACCTAATAGGGAAGTTCGTCATAAAAAGCTGATAAAGTATTAAATCATACATTGACGCCAGAAGCTAATGCACCCAGCAGGACAGCATTTGCAGAGGACACGCCAGAAGCAGACTTCTCCATTCTTAGCTCCTAGAATACTAAATGAAGGTAAAGTATGGAAGCATCAGAGAGACATCCGATTTTAATTTGTCTATCTGCTCAAACTTTACACTGATGCCAAACAAGCACATTGTGAAGAATATATCCAAAATAATGTAGATCACCGAAGGCAAGCATGATGAGATAAACAGCTATCATATGTACTTTATCTTCCACATAACTTGGTGCTCATTACGGGATATCAATCGTCGATACACCACCTCAAGAAAAGAAAACGAGATTGCTTTAGCTTCAATTACTTTTTACTTGTTTTGACATTAAGAAAGATTAACAGGAAAATAGTACGTTTCCCATTTCATGTCCATGTTTCTGCCCTCTGATTGTAAATGGTTGTATAAACTGTATGATTTTAAAATTGCACTTCCGTCATGTACACTTACTGAGACATCAATCTATATAGTAATCATCAGTTCATCGCTAAAGGTCAAAGATGCATAGAAAAAACTTTATGTGGACTCTGTCACTTGCTCTAGTTCTTTCTTTCCGATATGCATTGCTTTTATGCATAAGGTATCTCGTATTCTGCTCATTAATTCTGGGTTCTGAAAGATAGAGTTAATTAAGTAGAGAAGAGATGACTTCAGCGGTAACTATTTTGCTAGCTGATGAGAACCCAAAATAAGACTTTTTTCCAATAATAATATTTTTCCTTCCAGCTCCAAATGTTAGCTAATAGGACAAGTTCATTCCTAATCCTCCAACTCCTAGGGTTTTCTTTTACCGGACAAAGGAACTGCACCCAGAACAAAAACCCTCCTTTCCGTATCCCATCGTATTTCATCAGGATCTAAATCATCCAACTAGGGTTTCCTCCAATCTGCCCAAATAAATTACGGAAGGAACCAAAGGGATCCTTACAATGGATTTTATTCATGGCAGGAAGGAACACCGGAACAGCATGCTATTGGAGCCGAGAAACTGAAATCAAGCCACAGAGACGAGAGAGGACCTGAGGAAGAGCTCCGATGACGAACGAGGCTACACGAGGATCCTCCGCGGGCGCATTCAGATCGAAATCTTTGACTGCAGATGAGTCGACTTCTTATTATTACGAGGAGTTTTCACTTTTAAAAAGTTCCCCAATTTGACATTTTTGGCGTCCCGGTGTTTATTTTAATTTGGCCCCTAAATTTCATTAATTTTATTTTATAATATTTTTTCCTGTCTCAATTTAATATTCACATTATTGTTCTATTAAAATATCTTAATTTTATGTACTAAAAATAAAAATTAGAATACGTTAACTAAAATTATATTATTTTCTAATTAATTGCATGAATATTTACTCGGAATTTATATATTTAACCCTAAAATTAATTTTTAATTTTTTTGATCGACCCGTTTTACGGCTGCGGCTATAAAAATGGATTCCCATAAACCCTGCGAAAAGCTCGACGTTTCCTTTGTTTTCTTCCAGAATCTTCACGGTCTTCGTTTCAGTTTCTCTCATGGGCGACGGCGCGAGGGGAACGGTCACCGCTCTGGGCTCCCTCTTCCCCGCAGAGGAGTCGCAGAAGGCAGTGCAGCGGGTGGAGGACGCCATCGCCGAGCGCCGGGGCGAGCTTCGCCGCCTGCAGGGCTTCGTAGCCGACAACTCGGCCCTCATCAAACTCGTCCACTCCCTCCCCGACGAACTGTCCCACGATATCATGGCAAGAGCCGCCTATGATCGTCTCTCTCCATCCCGATTTTTGATCCCATCAAAGTTACCTCTTTTCAAGTCTTATTCTTTTAGCGGCTGCATCTATCCGCAGGTCCCTTTTGGCGGTGCGGCGTTCTTCCCTGGGCGACTGATACATACCAATGAGTTTCTGGTATAAAAATTGTTTTTCTTTTTTTTACCCTGAGGAAATCATCTTATACAGTTAGGGAGTCCATAGGGGGCTGATTTCGTAGTTTTAGGTATTACTAGGAGAAGGATATTATGCGGAGAGGTCGGCCAAGCAGACTGTGGATATTTTGCAAAGGAGGCAGAAGGTATTGGAATCGAAGGCGGAGTCTTTGAAAGCGACAATGGCAGATCTTGAGGCCCAGGCTAAGTTCTTCAGTAACACAGCTGCGGAGGCTGTTGTAAGTATTTTGTGATGTACTAGTTTCTACTAGTATCAGTCTTTTTTTTATATATTCACATGTAACAAGCTCACTGTTTATATGCATATAAACTAATTACAGAATGGCACTGACATTTAGACTAGAATGATAGCATGAGCTCTTAAATATTTTACCAGTCTAGTTAGTTTCTCAATAATATTGGGTTAGTTATCATTTGGTCCCAACTTTTATCCGTCTAATTAGACCTTTAAGAATTACAAATTATTTGTTTTTCTTCTAGTTGATTGCAGCTTTGGCCACATTTGGATAGTCCTCGTTCCTAGATAATGGTTTGTACAGAAGAAGAGGAAGTTATAATGTTCATCTCCCAGCCTTTGCAACACTTCTTCTTTCCCTCTTTCCCTACTCCATCACTATTACGCCACTGCATCATCCTTCTGCATCTTCTAATATCCACCTAACTTGATGAAAAGACTCTATAATTATAAATTAAAACAAATAATGGATATAGCTGGCTGAGGCCAAATGATTCTGAACTTTGCATCCCTAATAAAATTTGAGTTCAATGTCATATACATGAGTTCGTTTTGTTTGACCTTTTGCAGGAAGGGCTTGTGGAAATAAGAGAAGAATACATCGAAGAAGCTGAAAAAAGTACTTCCAGTTCAGCCAGTAAGCTACATTTGTAGCTTTTGAAGGGAAATTGTTGAGGATTTTAAATATTGTGTCCTGTAGAAAAAGTCGCATGATAAAATGATTCTCTCTACTATCTCAGGTCTAGCAGGCTCCAATTCATTAGATACCGCTAAGACAGATAATTTGCAAAAGCCTAGTGAAAATGAAGATGAAGAATTTGCTCGAATCATGGCAAGGATAGAGGAACTTGAGAAGGAAGAGGAGGAACTTGAAAACAGATCCACTTCAGTTAAGGGCAATGAGGACAGTGAGGATATAGTTTCTCCACATGAGGATGATCATGAAGGTGAGGATAGTGAAAGTGGAGATGAAGATGAGGATTCTGAGGCTGGCTATAATTTCTTGAAATCAGATAATAAGCATGATGTTTTAGAGGTGATGCTGAAACTTGAAAGAATCAAACACTTTTCTTTTATGATTTAATTTCAAGGTGATTAACTAGATTACACCACCTGGTCACAGATAAAGCATAAGTCAAATGACCCAGTGCAGAAATCTAGAGGCAGTGCAATGTTCAGTTCAATTGATTCCAAAGGGATTGGATGCATCTCTGAGCAACATTTGACAGATCAATCTTTTGTAAGCAAGCACTTTATGTGCATTTAGATATGTCTGTTTGCACAGGTCTTTTACATTCATAAATAATTTTGGTTCATCTCCGCAGACTGACTCGAAGATGAAGTTTCCAGATGAAGGTAACCTGTGACAGTATGCTTATGTCTCCAAAGCTATTAGTATACATTTGCACATGACTGTTTTGGTTAGAATATCTAACCTGCTGATACTGCTTTCTTTTTTTTTGCATAGTCCTGTTGAAAGTAGCTTGCACTTTTATTTTTCTTAGGTAGAAACAGTAGATGGAAAAAATGGGGATTGCATTCTTACAATTGACTATTATATTTTCATTCAGCTCCTTCTTTTAGTAACAACAACCAGTCAATCAGCAACAAGCAATCTGCTGCATCTCCATCTGATGCCGAGTTCTCTTTCTCAAATATTGAGGTACTTTCCTATACGACAACTCTTTTATATCTAGGATCTTATTGTTTAACAAATGCCAAAATCATATTTCTTGCCAAAATTTATTCATTTGCATGAAGTTCTGAATTTTAGATGAGGTTAGTTAGTATTGAATCGCTTAAGGTAAATGTTCTATCGCTTCCATGTTCTACTACATGATGCTCCCTGTAGCAATAGGAAATCCAATCTATCTTTTAACTCACATATGCTTTATTAGCTTATAGTTAAATGATGACTGATATAGAAGATTTCATGCAGGATTCTTCCAAGGATGCTGCAAGCCAAAGTTCCAATGCAGTTTCAAGTGGTCGTGAGGTATGTATCAATTCAAGCAGGTTTGAGTGTCTGAAGAGCATATCTGCCAGACCACAATAAGCTATGAAACCTCAACAGTTTGTTATTCCTATGATACATTTTCTTTATTGATGCTCTGATTTGAACGTGCAGGCTTTTACAGGCTCTATTGTTGAGCATGATGTTACTCTTCCACCCAGAAAGTCATCTAAAAGTACTAATATGTCCCAGGTATGAAAATGCAACCATTTCTTCCTTATTAAGTAGGGGATTTAGATATGTTACGCTGATCTGACATTATAGTTTCCGTGAAATCAAATCTTAAAAACAAAAAAAAATATGATCATTTAATATATGTATGACAGCAAAAGAAAATATATAATACAGTACTAATATTCATCCAGAACAAATGGCGTCAAGAAATGACAAATTCATTTGATCAATAATTATCAGAAAAACAAGATCTCGTTTAAGCATCTACAAATACACAACCTGGTTAATACAAGTTGAACCAAATAATCAAGTACCGACCACTGCTATCACCCTAACATGGATTAGGCTCAAGTAAGAGACAAGTCAAAAATGACACCTAGTAAAGGTCCATGGACGTTAAGTGCATGAATTCGCCCCTCCATGAGCAAACTTAGCACAGCATATGGTGTATTCCTTCCTCTTGTATCACATGCAAAGGATGCTTGTTTCCATCTCCGAATATATCTACGTGCTGGTCCTTAACATGCATGCATAGCCTATTTCCAAATCTAAAAAATATTCTGTTTTTAGTCCTCTGATTCAGGTTCCTCGAAGCCAGTTTCAAGATTTAAGATGCAGAGGGGCAATCGCTGATATTGTAGTATGTGAGATACCAGTAAGTTTTCCACTTGTAGAAATAACTTGGTTCACAGTTCTCTCTTTTCAAGCTGATTTGTTTCTGAATGTGTCTAAAATCTTACCTTGGTCCTCAGTGAGGTATTACGGTCTATGATGCTTTCTTCTCTCTTAACGTGCACGGTTATTCTGCTTCCTCTATTGCAGTGTATTTTGAGATCAAGCTCCAATACTATAGCACTGATGGTCACGGGTGCACATGGTTTGCTCAAATTGGAATACAGACCCATCATGGGGAAACAATCTTCCAAGGGCACTTCCTCTTACACCTCCTTGACTTCTGTATTTAGAGTGTTGCTGCAGATAGAGGCTTTTGTTGGTGGGATAAACGTGATTGCTGCACATAAACAAATCTGTGAGAGACCCCTATAATTTTTAAACTCTTTGAACCCGAAGTTCAAAATGTAAACTTTATATGCATTTGATTCTTGGTTCTATGGACTATGGTGACATTGTTTTGATAAGATGCATGGAGTTGATCCCGGAGCATCGAGACTCTACACCTCAAAGTAGAGGATCGAGAGTTAAAGATCACCTCCGTAGGATATGACGTATGATACTGAAATTTTGTAGCAAAAGAATTCATAATTCTGTGAATATACCCTGTCTGGTTTATTTGATCGTTACGTTATCGATGTTACAAGATATCAACAACTACCAATGGTTGGACCTTTTGACCAATGAATATCTTGATATATATTTTAGTTTATTATAGGGGTTTGAAGGACATCATATGATCAGTCCAAGAATGCCTTGTGAGTTAAAATGTGTTTCGATCTAACAAGGGGTTATCGTCTCATCAACTGTGATGTCCTGATTAAATTGAATGCCTCTTTTTTTTTTCTGCAGCAAAAATGTCGTGGTTAGTTGAATGCATCATTCCTCTTTGGACCATGAATGGAGTTGATGCGTTGTCAAGCTACATGGTAGGATAACCAATTATGAAGCTTGATGTGATCATATAACAAACTTCAATTCCTCAGTCTGCAAGTGGATGTAGAACATAACACGTGCAAGCAAGCAGGGGGGATTTGTGAAAGCACTGTGCACTTTGTGATCAAATGATATTTTTTTAATTTAGAAACCAATTTCAGTCGGTTCAATCAATTTTTGCTCGTGAATCCCTGATCTAACTATCGTTATCACCGAAGTATTCTTTCTTGCTTTTTTTTGCTTAAATCAATTTCAATCAGTTCCAAGTATTCTTGTTTTTCTAAAATGTAAATGTCAGCTAGTTAGGGAGGAGGGTAAGACTCAAACTCAACTTGTTTAGATCAATTCCAATAGTAGAATGCAAGTATGATAAGGTTGGATACCAAAAAGTCTCTAATGAAAGTCTTATTATGGCACATAATAATAACTTTTAATTAACCGTTACAACTTAAGACTAAAAGAAAAAAAATAAAACTTAAAAGAGTAGAAATTGACGCTTAATGAGATGCTTGGTACCATATATTTAATCACAACAGAGGTAATTTATTCTTATTTGATAAGAGGCAAAAAGTGTGTATGATTATGAACGATCATCTCTGAGTTTTTTAATTTTTGTTTGTTTGTTTTGAAAGATCATCTATCTCTATGTTGTCTTCGATCATCCCTATATAAAAATTTAATAGCATTCGTTTCGATCCACCTCTCTCTCTCTATATATCATCTCTCTTTGTATGTAAAAACCCTACTCCTCGTTCCTCGCTTCCATTTCCTGCACTTTCCCACCAACTCCTTGGATTTCTGCAGCAGCAGCAGCAGCAGCAGCTCCTCCTTCCCAATTAAACCCCAGCAGCAATTCCTCCTTCCCACGTTCATTTTATTCATGTGCTCTCCAATGCAGTATGTATGTACGCATCTGTCAGCCAAAAGAACACTGCTTTTTCATATAAGATTCAGAAACTAAATGAGCTGGGTTCATACTTTTTTTCTTTCGTTCCCTCGGCACAACCCGATCGTAAGTGAAGAGCATTAAACTCCAGGAAACAAGAAAGGAAAGGGAAAAAAATCCGCAGAGAACCGCTCGGTGGTTGATTGATAAATTAATTATAGCGATCTCCAGTGGGAGAAGAAGAACGAGGACTTTATATTTATATATATATATATCAGAATCAGTTCCTGCTTCTTCTGTAGAAGAGACTCATGACGTGCTTGGCGGAAGACGACGTCGATGAGTGCTCCGGCTGCGGCAACTCCGCCGCTGCTTCCGGGGAACACCAGATGTTGTCGCGAACGGACGTCAGCGTAAGGAAAGGAGGAAGCTGCTGCCCTCTGCAGGCGATCTCCACCTGCACAAGATTCATCATCATTTAGTGATAAAATTAAGGCACATTGAGTTCAGAAGCTTTCTTGCTTTCCGATGCTTGGAACGCGCCGCCGCGACCAAGTAGCCCAACCAGGTGTTCGACGAAATGCCCACCAGCTCAGTGGCTGAGCAAAATAAATTGCCCAAGTATGTGTTCAGTGCGGGCCTCGAATAACTCTTCCTTTTCTTTGCGGGGGGTCTAATAATTAAGCATGCAATAGACATTTGTTTTATTTCCTAATTCTCACATTAACTAATGCATTAGCTAAGTACTTCATCAGCATACTCATGTTAAAAAAAACAAATATGACTAGCATTAACTATAATATCTTCCTTTATTAAGAAACTATGATTAGCATACTTATTCAATACAGAGTTGTGGAGTGGTTATTAGGCATGACTAAAAATCTCTTACCGATCATGTTATAATTTTTATTTAATTTTATAAGGATTATATATACATTATGAAGCACACCTGTGATTCATCCAGTAATCCAAGTCTATTAGCCAAGTACTTCATCAGCAACCTTACAGTCATTCTTCCATCTCTACACACACACAAAAAAAATATACTATTAATGCTCTTTATGGCAAAAGTATTTTACTGATATATATCATATATGTATTCCCAAAAAAAATATTTTTCAATTTTTTTAAAAAATAAAATGTTAGGATAATTAAAGATGTAATATATATATATATATAATGATGAGTAAGTACTTAATCCTCAAGTAGCTCTTTGATATTTGAGGCAAAAACAGCTCCTTCACCCTACAATAACATCATATTGCACCATATCAATGGATTGATTAAATTACACTTGAAGAACATTAATTTTAGGGTAATTAATTGATAAACAAGCTCACTGTTGATCTTGTGCTGCCGCTTGAAGCACCAACCAAAGCCCGGTCTGCGGCCTTCGCGGCCGCCCGATCACTCTCACCTCCCCGTCGAGCCACCCCGCCGACGATGGGCCGCTCAGAATTGCCGGCGGGCGGCTGATGAACTGCCACATCCTGCTGACGCTCGACGGCATCACCGTCGGCACCGCGAACGCCGCCCTGGCCGCGGAGACCCCCGCGCGTGAGCTACGTGCAACGTCGTCCGCCGGCCCCCGGTGGCCGTAAACTCCCATGATCGCTGGAAACAGGCCCGGCGGCTCGATCGGCCTGCGGAAGAAACCGCGCGGATCCCTACCCCTACTGCTGGAGGGATCAGAGAAGGCGGCCGCGGCGGACGACGACCGGCATCCGCCGACGCCGAGTCCGAGCTGGAGCCAACCGGCGGGGTGCGGACCGCTGACCTCTTCGCGATCCTCATTGCCGCGATTTCGAGCGGGCTTGTGGCCGCGGTCATCGTCGTCGGCTGCGGCGGCGGCGGCGGTGGCGGGGCCGGGGGCGCCCATTAGACACTGGTGAGCAGTGCTGCTGCTGCTGTTGAAGATGAGGTAGCTGCCATGGCCGTCACCGTGCGTCGGAGGCCGGAGAAGGTCGTCGTTGGTCAACGCCGGGGTCATCATCTCACCTCATGTCGACGCAGAACGACTCTACCTGCTCGATCTTATACCCGGACAGCCAAATCGAAGAAGGAGAGGAGAGGAGGAGACCTTAATTTTTTCAAGGGCTAATTTAGAGCTCAGTAAAACACGGAGATGAACAAATATATACATACAAAATATATGAACGAAGCATGGACAAGACGAAGACGGGGGGGGGGGGGCATCTTTGTCTTCTCGAGGACCATCTGCACATATATAAATCGATCGAAGAGAGCGATCACATGCATGTGCACAAACTGAGAGAAGGGAATGAAATCTTTCTTGCAGTCAGAAGAGAACAGAAAGACAAGCTGCAGTGTTTGCATCTGTAATTCCAAATTAAGAGTCGTCTAAACTCTCTCTCTCTATATATATAGCTGAGAGCAGGTTATGTTACTGTTTCCTGCTGCTATATATATATATACACACACATGTACTGTTAGCTTCATTTCCTTTCACTGGTGATCGCTTAACGTCGTCGACTATATGCATGGCCGCATATATGTGTATATACAAACCGGGGCAGCTTTAATTAATTCTGCCACCTGGGAGCAGGAATCAGGCAGGGAATATTTATGATGAATGCATGCACGCATGTTGGATTATTATTTCCAAGTCATCTGCATCTGCATGTGATAAGCCGAGATATATAACATATGTTGGAGTTATTTATCATCAGTTTAAATCAAAGTAATTTGCTGAGACGACGTGCCTGCATGTTCTCTTTATATATTAATTTTGGTAGACTTAGCCAAGTTTTACATTTTATATAGTATATACTTAACCCTGTGAAGCCATTGACTATATATATATATAGCTTAATTAAGATAGGCCAATTAATTATACTCTGCAGCATCATTGACTTAAATATAATATATATTACTTTAAACTTTTTAATCAGACAGCAGTGTGGCAAAGCTGGCATGCTGCTTATGCTTAAAACTTGAAAAGTTTGGGAGATATATGTGTGTGTGTTTGTGCGCGCGCGCGCGCAGAAATGAGGAAGAAAGGAAGGGGAATTTGTTCGTGTGGGACGACGACGCTCAATACGGAAGCCGATGAGTGATGGGACTTGACATTACATCGTTCTTCCCACGACTTGTTCTCGGAGGTCATCTCAGGGGGGTTTTAGGAAGTAGTAGAAGAGATTTGATTTCATAATCTGGTAGCAAAAATAGAGGGATTTGTTTGGGTGCGTCGCCCGATACAATATCTCATTCCTTCGTTCTTTGCATTTGTCCTCTTTTGCTACATAGAGAGAGAGAGAGAGGTGTAGATCTGATGAAGAGCATGCAGCTCCTCTCTGAACTGTTTCTTGTTTTCTTCCCTTCCTTTTGCTCTCTCCCTCTCTCTCTCTCTCTCTCTCCATATATTCTCTGAATTGTTTCTTCTTGTTTTATTCCCCTCCTTTGCTTGATGTTGTTCAATATTCCTCACCCCTGCCATTCTGATGGCTTCTTGACAAAACTGAACATATACATACATATGCTAGTGGAGAGCATGGCAGCAGATTCCAAAACTAATTGAAGTGTACTTTGCAATCCAGTAGTAGTAAAGGATAAGTTGAAGTACACAGCGACAACAACAACAGCTCAAAAACCAAAAAGGCATGTACCTTATACTTTGCTTCAGATTAATTAAGAGGACTCATCAGGCCAGGGCTTCTTCTGAAGGGGGGAGGAAGATTGATTGGGTTTTGCATGAGGGAGAAGAGCTGCTCAGAGTAGCCAAGGAGACTGCCTGCAGCTTCCTCAATTCAATCAATCAATCAGCTAAAAAGTGCAGGCAAGTCATCCTTGGCTACCAAAGACAAGCTCTTCATCTCCGTGCAAACATACCTTATCAATTCCTTCTTACTGATATGTGTACATATATCCGGTTAAAATCTTTGCTGCATAACGCCCCTCTTCCTCCATATCTATTTATAGGGCATGGAAATAGCTTAGCTTTTGAGAAATGGAAGAAAAAAAAAGGTAATTAATTAAATTGCATCTCCAAGTGGCTCCGTGGAATATATTCCTAATTAGATCATATCTCTCTCTTCCTCTCTCTCAAAAAAAAGGAAATAGAAAATAGATGAGGGAGGGAGAGATGAGTAATCAAAATTTAAACCTAGCTGTATATAATTTTCTTATTATATATAGATAGATTGGAGCAGAAAATTTCTAATGGTGGAAGGGATGCAAAGTTTTTGATTCTCCCAAGTGGGTGTTTGACTTCTCCATATATTTCAGAGACGGAGATTAAAAAGCATTCCGATCTTGACACATATATATCGGATCAGGTTTATATGATTCGTATGCAAAAGGAGAACAAAACCTTTACCTAAAAGAAAAAGGGGGAGAAAAAGTCAATGTTTTCCGAGAAATATACATTAAAGAGAAAGATAGGAGTTTTATGTATGGGTAAAGAGGAAGAGGAAGAAGAAGAGCAGTATTAAGCAGTGCTGTTGCTTTTGTGATTTGAGCAGTCTATCTTCTTATCTCCACCAATCCCTTCTCCACCACAAAACCTTGGCTTTTTGGATATATATATTGATATGAGCAAAGACAATTGTGTCAATTTGGAGCGCTCCACATCGCTAAGATTTCATTTCAGCTCGGAATATATTCCACTAGCTGTAGAGAGCCGCCTATGGATGAGAGGAATTGGAATTCTCTTTGCATATATTTGTTCAAAAATTTATCTTTTCGGATCAGAATGTATACCATCTCAAGTATCGCCCCCCTCTCCGTGCTCTATAAATCAGGATGAGAATGCGTTCTGGCTAAATAAGAACTGAAGGAGGAGGAGGCCATCGATAAGGAAATGGCAGCTGCATGCAGGTAGGAAGTAGTAGGAAGCAGGAAGCAGGAGGCAAGAGCCTGATGAATTGATCAGGAGAGGGAGGTCTTACATGGAGATGAAGAGCTTGTCTTTGGTAGCCAAGGATGACTTGCCTGTGCCCTAAAAAAACCCCACGGTCGAGTTTGGATATATGGAGGAGCTCGATTAGGGTTTTTGCACGGGCAGTCACCTTGGCTAACCTGGGAGGCTCTTTTCCCTCATGCCAGACCAACATCCCTCTTCCATCCCCTCCCCTACGCCTTTCTACGTGTTAGAAGAAGAAGACGTATACTTTTTATATGCATTGCCGTCACTTCTTAGCAGGATCACTCCCAGTAAGTAAATGCATCGTAAATATTTTTAAAATGCATTGATTCATACTATTTATCATTTTTTACCACTTTATCATACTATTTATCATTTTTCATTTTGATATTTATTTTTATAATTTTATAAATATTGAACCCACCAACTTTAATATAAAATCTAATTATTTTAACTAAAACAACTTAGATTGAGCTGAAGAGTTGTTCTATTTTAAAGTTATTAATATTAAAATTTAAATAAAATATTTTTAAAATAAATTAAATTATCATTTATTAATATGATATTATATTATTTTAATATAGTTACGTCTCTTTATAATTTATTTGAGAGCATCAATAGTAATCTTAACTCAACTTCTAGGATATTTGAGCATCACTACTATCATGTGCTATAAGTCATAAAGAAGTAAATACATTAAAAATAAATATATCAAAAAATAGTATTATTATTCTAAGCTAATTATGAGACAGCAAACTCTCTTATTTTATTAGTATTTTAAATAAAATATTTCGTTAATATAGATAATCCATCTTAATTTAATTAAATAATTTAATTGTGTACTCTTGTTTTAGTTTTAAGCGGTTGAATCTGGATTTAAGGGTTGCAATGTAATAACACATTTCAATCAATACTAATCTACTTAAAATACATAAAATGTGCACCCCTTAATTAAATTAATTAGGTATTATTTAGGAGGAATTAAGTTCAGTACTTCACCCAATTCTATAAAAAAAATTAAACCGAGGCAAACACATCAACTATATATTTTAAGTTATTTGGTGGCAGTGTATAAATTTTAATTTATAATATTATTAATTATTGGTGTGATAATATCTGATTAATTAAGTCAATATTTATATAATTGCTCAAATATAAATTTATTTGTTTGTTTGATTACTTTGCATGATGTCTAGACTTATAATTAGCTCATTATCTTATGGTCTTGATTTTTTAAGAAAAATACCATGATTAGTATTTTTATAAAGGAATTTAATACATCAATTGATGGAAATATAAAAAAAAATCTGACTATAAAAAACTAATCAATCATAAAGTATTATCTTACTTTTTTTAATAATAAAACAAAGATGAGACGATAGAAATGAATTTTAAAAATAGCACCAATTTATGGACCACACCCACTATAGCTTGAATTTTCTTTCAATATTTTAAATTCTTAAATAACTATAAATAACATAATTATCTTTATTAATTATGAGTTACTAAAAATAAGTTGCATCTGTTTCCAACTTTGCAGTAAAACATAACAAGTTAAACTTGAAGAAAAAATATAAGTAAAAATTATATATTATATCTGGAGTTTGACTTTACCAACCTCCATTATCCTTAAAAAAATACAAAGAATCACTGTGTTTAATCAGCTGTATAATGTATAATTAATTTCCTTCCTAACGAGTTAAATAACCTAAATAAAATATATAAGTCATATTTATTATACTAGATAGAGATAAAATAAGAAAGATTATTATATTACATTTAACTTACTTCTTATGATGATATATTTTTTTAATGATATATAGCATTTGATATAAAGATCTATTGTATTAGTAAAAATATAATATTATGGTATGAAATTATAGCGTGGGGAGTCATGACCTATTTATTTTTATAAAAGAATAAATAAGGATGTCCATTTCACAGCGATCTTCTTGTTCTTGGGACCAAAATATACATATATCATGATAAGATCGTAGAAATATTCCTGACCTAATTCATCTCCTCATCACGTTCTTTTTCAAGACAAAGCCAATTGGATCTTCTCGTTCTTCTTTTTTTTTTCAAAAAAGTAATCTGTCTTGCCTTTTATGATGCCGAAGGGAGGAAGAACATTTGTTTAATATATATCCGTAGCGGTCGAGCCAACTTTGAAGGGAATCCAAGTGCGGCTGGCTGACTTTTTTGTCTGTTCGTCTTTTTAATCTTAAAAAAAAAACAGTAACTTTTTCCTTTTATTAAAAAAAAGATTAGGAAGGTAGGAGACGTTCGTTTCATTATATGCCGTGGGAAACAATTAAACACAAATATTCTCGGATTTTTCCTGATTTGGTATATGCCATGGTCAACACCACCCATCGTCAATTACTTTTTTACCTAAATGAATATATATTCTCTGTCTCTGACCTTTTTAGCTGCTACTCATCACTGGATGATGATAACTTTTAACCCCATCCCCATCAATTTTACCTTTTTAGCTACTCATTACTGAAAACAGACATACTTTAACCCGTGATTATTTATCAAGTGTATAAACCTGACTTCTCTATCTAATCGACTTCCACTTTGTAAATTTTATATCAGATTGATATTATAAATTTTCCTTTTAATTAAAACTTCTAATATTATCCGCTAATATCATAAGAATTTAACCTAGTAATTATACCTAATAGTTATAAAAAAAAATTGTATGACTTCTACCTAGCTGATGCTGTAAAATAATATTTAGATTTAAAAAAAATAACTGAGCCGGACCACGGATGAGCCACAACTGGGTCGAACTCGTGTTAGACCTTGGTCCGACCGGCCCATTTATTGGCCCAATTTAAGCCTTTGTTTTTTTCTTTTTTTAAAAAAAGAGAGGGAATTAATTAAACGGCGTAACTGACCAGATGACGTGTCGGATCTTGCTTTGGTGGAACCCAGCGCATTTTGAACTCGCCACGTGGTGCTTCGCTGTCGTTTAAGTTGTGCTCGAGGGATTTCAAAGGCGGTTATTAATTTGTTCTCATCACATTTCGCTGGAGGCGGCGGCGGCGGCGGCATCGGCTCTGCGTGGGAAGAGGGAGCTAACATCGTCCTAAAATCCAACATCAAACCAAGAATGAACGAATGAATGAACGCACCAAAACATATCAAAGAAGGTTTTAGGATGAAACCCCAAATAAAATTATATACAGATTGAAGGACATGAAAGAGAGGACAGAGGATGGTGTTTTTTTATGAAAGTACAACTTTTTATTCACCAGGAAGGAAGGAAGGAAGAAAGAAAAAAGAAAATTTATGTACAAGCAGGATGAGGAGGGGAGGACCATGAACTTGAGGTGGTCAGTGGTGGTGGTATATGTACAATTTTCCAGGTGAGAAGTCCCCCCCCCCCCTCTTTTCCTTTTTTTTTTCTTCCATTGAGAAGGCAAATGAACCTTGTCACAAGTCGAAGTACTTTGGATCTGCTGGAAAGTGGTGCTCTACACGAAGCTGCAACCAACACAACAACAATGAAAAAAAAAGTTTCAGCAACCAAAATGTAGAACTCATAAACAGATCTAAGGAAACAAACACAAAAGCACTCCATCATCGAATCAAGAACATGACTCAAAAGCAACCCAACTCATGTTCATCTGATCGTAGATTCATAACACCCATAAGTTATCCATGTTACGTCATCTGATCATATAGGTCTACCAAGGAGAGTGAAAGAACCCGACAGCATGTTGTGGCAAGATGAACAAAAAATGCTCAGGAGACATACCTCGCCTTCATCTTTGTCCGCGTGCCGCTGCGGAAACACAACCCTGAGATCATTGTACAAATAGAACCGACGTCCCTCCATAGCATCAGTCTTGGTTGTTGCTGGGACTGAATCAGGGACAGATTTGCACCTATTTAATGATTTTGATTGTTTCCTGGCAGAATGGCACATAAAACGCAGGTGAAGTGCGTAACGGAGAGCTCCAGCATTACTATCATTGATCTTGTTATCTACTTGGCATTTGTTGTCCCTCTCGGATGTTTTATGTTGGCTACTCTCCAGCTCATTGCTATCTCTAGAATCCATGAAATAGTTAAAACCATGGCAGTCTTCAGAAGAGAGAAGCTCTGTGCTTCTTACTCCTGTTGATTTTGTAGAAGCATCGTGCTTTTGAGTATCATCATCAGGCACATTCGACTTCAAAGTAGTTGAAGATGCTGCTTTCGTGTCCTGATGATTGGTTCGTTTTGCCGGAGATCTTGGGGATCCATATGACGCCAGAGTAGCCTTCTGACGCAAGAATGTCTGCTCCAATCCAACACAAACAGTATGTAAACACCACTTTTTGAGGCATTCAGGAATGAAGAAAATAATGAAACAGATCATGCTTGAGGCATGATCCTTAAGTTAGCTAGGAATGCACAAGTTTGACTCAAGTTCAATTTCATTTTTTTTTTAAAAGAAATAGCAGCATAAATGAGGATAGAAATCTCATCGTCTTCCAAAGAATAGCAATAAAGGAAAGAATTTTTTGCGGGGCCAATATCCTTAGGTTTAAGAGAGAAAAAATCCGGACATGGTACATCAAATGAAAATAAAGGAACAAGGGACAGATATATCGACATACAAAAGAACAAGAAAAATTGAATAAAACGCTTCAAATAATAATAAAAGGAACCTTGCCTTTTTGAATCACACAATTCAATGCACATCCGCATCAATCCTCATGATCATACTATTGCAAAATTAATGGCTATACCTTCAACACACAGCCACCAATCAAAGTAGACAAGGAAGAAGTTCTAGGTAGGGAACGGGTCTGACCTTTGTTCCTAGAGGCATGTCTGTGAGATCATAGTTGCAGAAAAACGTGTGGAGGGGGGTCAGCTCAGGATTGCTAAGAACCTATCAAAAACCAGCATTCAGCAATTCAATTTCGATTGAAGTAATATATTAAATTACTATTACACCCGCAAGACGATATATATGGATTCTGCATGGATAGTTGGAAAAGGATTACAGGAATGGTTAAAACAGAAGAAGAGGCAGGCTTATTACACATTCATGAAACATCAAAACACCTACAAGGAGTCAATGATCACAAATATTAATATGAAAAGAATAAAAAACTCAAGCACATAGGTCAGGATGCATATCCATGCTTTGTCAAAGCAGATGAAATTCCAGAAAATTTTTTGCTTTTGAAATTTCTTCAGTTACTGGATCTTGAGGTGGTTCAGCCACTTTGTTAATATAATGGTTCGGTCACTTTATTAAGGGATGAGTATCAAATTTGGCACAAGTATGCCTAGCCAAATTTGACTTCATTGGTAAGGACGTAAAGTAGTAACAACAAGCATATCAAGTTAACATCCCCAATTTACTTGAGCGCCAACAAAATTTTGAAAATTAGAAAACAATATACCAGTTGTAAGCGTCCTTTCATTGGAATGCGCAACCGACTTTTAGCTACTGCAGAATCATTGCTCAGGCTTCTAGTCAATCTTGGGCCTCGACACTTACCAGATGATAAGGCTCTAGCAACGTCTATCGATGCATAATACAACAATGAGCTATCACCATCAATGCTCATCACTGAGAAAGGAAGCTTCTGAGCCGGTGGTGAAAAGCTACCGCCAGTGATATTCAGTACAGCCAGAAAGCCGTCAAAGCTCTGAACATTTGTAAGCAGACAAAAAAAGATGGGAAATTGCAATAAGACTGTGTTCTATTAAATACTAGATACTGAACTCTAGTAAGACATTATACTAATGGAAGAGGTGTGGTACCTGACAGACTTTTCCAGACAAGAATCGACCAGACAGGAGAGACTCTTCGAAAGAACCAACTAAGGACCTCCTAATTGGCATCGTGCTTGGGCATCTTACATGAGTTGCAGGAATGGACTCAAGACCACCATTCCAGTTTTTATAACCTCTACTAACAGGAGAAAATGATTCCATTTCATCATGCAACATGCTAGATTCCTCAAATGCATTTGACATCCTCAAATCAAATTCTTCCGGCATAAATATCATTTCAGTTTTAGTTCTACCATTTGATCCTTCACTAGCCTTCAGATCCAAAAAGTCACTTTCAATATCCTTCATGATGTCCCTTTGAGCTCCTGGATATTTCATTCTTTCGCAACATCTAGGACCAAGAGGAGATAAGGAAATTGGTGTTGTGTGCACCTTCTCTGAGGTGATGGCTATTACTCCAGGGGGAGCCCTAAGGTTATTTCCCTCATTCTTACAATTAAGCTCCTTTGAAGGTAGATAACGAGAAGAAAAAGAATATTCCTTATCAATCACAGGCCCATCGGTGAAAACATCACAGGTCAATATGTCGGTAGTACCCGGAGACTTCTGAGAGCATCCTGATCGGGGCTGATCTGGAATTTTTTCAGTAACTCGAATATTGACTTCCTTAAGATCTTGTGATGACAAGAAACTGTATTTGCTACTCAAGCCACAAGTTTGAATATCAACGGAATCAATATCTAATAGATCACTATGCAACTCCTTCATAAGCTGACTATTCAAAGGAGACGACAAGCATCTCTGCGGTCGGATTTCATGGGAAACAAATGGAAACTTACATTTGTCAAGTCCTATGGAAGCATGATTTTGGTCTAGCGGCACAACCCCAATACCACTGATAGAGTTGCCCAACTGACCTGAGTCAAAACCGGTGACCCTAACTGCAGGCTTCTGAACACCTTGACAGAATTTAGATAATAACCTGTCACTTGCATCATGGGAGTTAATCTTCAGACCTTGAATGCCTCCAGCACCACCAATGGGATCTCTATATTCAAATAGCCTACCCATTTCATTTGAGTTTTCCAAGGTGGATTTCCTCTTAAACTCAATGGGAGCTGAACATGAAAATTCTCCTACACTGCTGCAATTTGTGCTTTCTGCATTTAGCTCATCCAAATTGCAGCTGCTAATTCTACCAAGTTGAATTGGGGTTGACACAAATGAACTAGAGGATCTTATCCCTTCTTCACCTTCTTCTGAATGTACTTGAGGCAAGCCCATTGTGGTGATATACAAACAGCTAAAGTAATACTTATTTCAGTTACCACCTGCCTTTGTATTGTTTTACTACAAATTGGTAATCTACTGCTATCTCCCTAATAGTCGCACGAATTATCCCCACCATACTATTTACACCGGAGCACATGGGAGGAATAAATTTCCTAATGCCTTTCTCGAACTAATCTAAATCCACACAGTCCAGAACTGTTAATCTGACCCAAGGATGAATAACAATCGATATTATTGCAGCTAGTCAGGTATAGGTAAATTATTACAAACATAATTCCTAAGCTGCAATAAGTTAGGACACTCCATCTCTGCAACCCGAGTTTTAGTGAAAAATGAGTCCATGCAGAATGAACAAAATGGGGGTCCAACTTCAAATGAACATCTGAAGAGGAAATCAATATCCTGGAACAGGAAACAAGAGATAATTAGAACTCGAACAGGAAAACAAATTTGAAATGGCAAATGTGTGAGGTTCCAACTGCAATACCCAAATACACATCTTAAGTAATCAAATTTAGAAATTTCAACGAAAATTAATTGGGGAAAAATAGAAGAAAAAAAATCCTTTTTGTCCACACAAGTAATCCGTAATCATAATTATTACCGATTCCAGAAACGAGTATCTCAGGAAAGGAAATTTTTACTTAAAAAATTGAAAAAATAACGAGAAACCGGCAAATTCGTCACCGAATGATCAGCAGCCACCACCATCGCACTAAATACGATAACTTCAGAAAAAAATAACACTTCTTTTTTACCAATTTCACTTCGTTGCGAGTGCGACAAATAAATATCGACCTAATAAAGAACCGTCCAGAGCAAACAAAAAACAGAAAATAAGATAATCCCAGCCTCACTGCAAGGCCTGAGAAGAAATCAACCAAAAAGCCACCTCGACGCCACTTAGAAGTTTCTCACACAAACAATCCAAAGCCCTCGAAAAAAAAAACGGAGAAAGACGAAGGCAACAGCAGTACGAGAGAAGAGAACACCACGAAGTAATCAAAGAGGTGACTTTCACGGCACACATTCCTTCCTCCATAATCCCAAACTTCGTCAACCCATTCAACCAGAAGCGAGAGCTCCACGGACGACAATCCGACCCCCAAAAGAAAATCGATGGAAGATTTCGCAGATCGAGTTAAATCCGCAAACCTTAACGATCGGCAGCGTACCGACTGCACCTCGCCCCACACCTAGCGATCAGACCATGATAGAATCAATCAACTGGAATTCCACACCCAGGAAGCCCCAACCCCATTCCCCCCTCTCCTCTCTCTCTCTCTCTCTCTCTCTCGTTCCCCTTTCCTTCTCCTATATATATTTTTATCTTAATTACATTTCTGTCCATGGTAAATATTTTATTTTAGTTTGTTTCCTCATGCATATCTAACTGAGCCAAAAAAACAAAAATCAAACAGCCGTTACTTCTTCCACTCGAGCAACCCCTACCCGTCCACCGTAATCGCGGTGTGATTGGTGATCTCGCGGAGATCCGATCCGCGGGCCACTTAACTCGTGTGGGGGCAACTCAAGAACGGGTGCGGAAACCATTTCGAGTGAACGGAATTCCGGTGCTCGATCGACCGGTCCGGTTCATTTGAACCGGATTCGATTGAACCGGAACGGTGCAGATTCTTGTCTTTTTCCATTAAATACATTTCAGGAATGCAGTTATTGTTGAATTGGATAATTTGGTCAAATACCATCGTTTAATATATAAATTGAGATTCAGCATTATAAATAGCTTGGTGAATTCAAACTCAATTTGTCTTGGTCATCAAAAAATTGGAGTCAGCAATTTGGCATCCTGCAATTTTTAATTTTTTTTAAATGACTCGTAAAATCAAATATCCTTTTAATCCATACATCCGATATTAATCTATATATAAATTTAATGTTTATTATAGATTTTGTAAAAATATCACTCTATCCTTTTTTTAAACAGGTAAATATTAATTTTTTATTTTTTATTATCAAATAATCTAATCAGATAAGCAGATATTTTAAGTAAAATAATATAAAATAACCTTGTAATCCCCAATCAATAATCCCTCCCACCAAATTTAAAGACATGGTCCACTCAACAAATGGCACCTCCAGCTCCTCATCATGACAACATCATGATTCAATTTATTTAATTTGCATGCTTGATTTTGATAGCTCATGACCTAATTCCAATGCATCATTAAAAAAAAAATCTTGCCCAGAGGTTACAAGTTTTCTTAAACCCCCAAATTTTAAATCATGTGTGTTTTAAAATAAGCGTGGAGTTATTTATTTATTTTAGTAAATTAATTTTTATCATTTTAATTATATAATCACGACATATGATTACTAGTAGATTTAGTTGAGCGATTTAATTCATACAGTAGTAATAATTATAAAAAAATGTATTTAAATTTATTTAAGTGACCATATGTCATGCTTATGGGATAACTATGAATTTTTATAATATATATATATATATTGATCATTTAATTAATCTGTCAGAATTAAAGAGCCCTTACTGAAATTACATCTTTATACCCACCCACCTCACTCACCGTTGGGCTTGTCAAGGTCAATGTCGTCATTTTAGTATTGTTGCGTTAGATTCGAGTCTTCAGAACGCGGTGTATGTATGTATATATAATTTTAAATACAGGGGTAATAAGGTCATTCCATTCTGAAGCGCTGGTGGTATCCGAGCCGTCCGATCCATATCTCAAACCGGATGAAACGAGGGACACAACGTCGACGTGTCGCCCTTTTAGAGGCCTTACGTGGCCACACGTGTCGTCTGGAAGGCCAAGGAGCGTCACGTGGTCGACACGCGTTCGTAACCCCTCTCCCCGCCTCTCATCAAAACCGACCGCAGCGACTTCCTCGACGTTCTCTTCCGTACCCCGTCCGCTACCCCGTCGGTCGATTGGGCGCCCGGAAGCGGTGCCCGGTGGGCTCCTCTTGATGGGGCGTGCGGGTTTCCGGTTCCGGAGTGAGAGGAAGAATGGAGGAGGAGGGGGTGGAAAAGTTTTACCTCACGCGCTTATGGCGTACGCGGCCCGTGCACCTGCCTCGTGATTGGATGGACCCCACCGAGGATTGGGATGAGGATGATGATTCCATGCGTGCAATGATTGAGTAGGGTTCGGGTGCGGCCCAATCAAGTGATCCTAGGCAGCTTCTGATGGTCCATTCAAATTGCCGTAAAAAATTATATCTCTCCAAGCGATGGAGAGAGTTAGAAGTATAAAATTACAACGTGCGTTTTATCCAATAATTATAAGATTATATTTCATAATTATTATTATTATATTAGCGTGTAGCAATTCCAAACTTTATTATTAAAAATATTTATAAAAAATTCAAACCTTCCATATTTTTATTATGACAATTTTTAATTTAGCAATAATTTTTTATCCATGCATTGAAAAAATATTTTTGATTTTTAAAATATATATACATAATATTACTAATTAGGGTAGGGTTTAAAATTATGGGGATGAAGAGGAGACAGGTGAATGTGGATAGAAGAAAGAAAGGGAGGGAGTGGCCATGGATGAATGAGGGACAGGAAATTGATAGAACATAATGCAGTGGTGGATGGCACAGGGAACCATGTCCATCAATTGTGGAAGAGGTCACAGAGGTCCATTTTTATTTGGACTTTGTGTTCCATCTCCATGGCTTCTTCCATGTGAAAGGAAGGTGAGAAAGGAAGACATGGATGTGCATCGATTAAAACCAAAACTGGTATATGACGGCCCAAATGAATGAAGTTTTTTCTTTTTTCCCTAAAAAAGACCATGTTAGATTATGATCAAAATATTTAATGAGATGCATTGCTCATTGTGCTAGTAAATTTAATCAGTGAGCAATTAATGAAGGCTTTTTTTTTTCACTGCATCCGTCAGCACAAACTGGCGTGCCCTCATCAAAAGTGACGAATCAGCAAGTAGTAGTAGGTGGAACTGCGGAAGTGTCACCATTTTATAATTTAATTGCGTGGGAGGCCCCTTTTTGTTTAGGATAATTCACCTTTATTTGACATCTAAACTACACCGAAAACTTGTAAGAAAAATAAAGTAATACTGCCATGGATTTTTATTCATCAACCTATTTTAAAAAACATTTTTTTATTATCTAGGATAAATATTTTATTATACTGACATGAATGCACATTAATTGGAGAAAATTGCTTATCGAATAATGAAACTAGTATATAATATATCAACATGGGTTGTCAAGGAATCCAAAGTTATTCAATCATTCTTTGCATCACCAAACAAGAAAAGAAAAGAAAGGAAGAAAAAAAAATTACTCTAAGGTGAGAACAGGAATGAAGCCGCAATGATTGAGATGGAGTCTGGACGTGCTTGTTCACAAGTTTTACTTGATGAAAGTGACGGAGGAATCATGGGAGGCCCGAGACCCATCTCAAATTTTACAAGTAAAAAACAGTGTTGACTGGCAGCATCAGGCTACAAGGCAGTGACCTAAGCAGGGGCATGCACTGTATCACCATTATTACAATGCTGTGGGACTTTTTTCTTGTTTTCTTGTTCTTGTTCTCCTCTTCAGAACGCACATCTTTCAATCCTTTCTGGTCACTTCTCCTGGAGGAGTTTTCAGATTTCCTGTCAATCTTAATTTCAAACGACAGTGTCATGCACAGACCAGCCAGTTCCAACTCAACCCTGTAATCAGACAGTCTGCATACGGATTCACCGTGCAAAACTTTCATCAAGAGACGCATAAAAAGCTGTGTCAAAAATTAAGTCCATCTCGATCACCGGGTAAAAAAAGCCCCTATTGGAATAGTTGGAAGAAGGAACTGGGACAGCTGGCCCCAATCCTCCATTGCTCATGCTAGCATCTAATGAGCTAATGGAATTCCATCAGTGATTGACAAAATAGAGTTCCTTGTTTTGGCACCAAACCAAGAATCTGCAATCATTAAAGAACGAGAGAGAGAGCGAGAGTCTGTGGATGAATCAAACTTTTGCCAAAATATTAATTATTTTCATTAGCACTCACAGCAGCAGCTACCGACATGGATCACATCTATTTGCCAAAAGTCTCGGCTTGATGTGCTCATCACCACCACTGCCAGTCAAAGCCCAAATCTTCTATAGATTTTGTTGTCTGATTAGAGTTCTTGTCAGGGGACCCATGAAGATGCCGCTTCTCTCAGCTTATCTTTACCGCAGTTCTTATTCTTCAGCTGGTCCCAATAAGGGCATCTCCCTCACAGGCCACATGAACACAGTGCCTTATCTCTTCTTCTCCCCCATAGGATCCTACGAGGCATTGAGGCTTAGGATCAAATCGCAGTAAGAGAATCAGCATTCGGTCGAATCTCGATGCGAGAAACAAGCAGACAGAAAACACCAGGAGAAAATAAAATAGACTTCTGTCCACAGGCAAAGATTATTGCAGGAGAACTGTTCATAAGAAAGAGATCTTTTTTTCTGGAACAAACTATTTTTTCTTCTTCCTCTAGAGCAATTACCTTTGGATCCATTCACTCTACCTCTCTCTGTCTATGTATTTTTTTTAAATCTCTTTGTGGTGTTAGGACCTGTAAAGATATACTTGGAAGAACATGAGGGAGAACACCGCACGGAAGTGGGCAGTGGACATGCATCTGCTGCGTCAATTTTTCTTCATTATTGAGAAGAGAGCAAGTACAAATGGCAAGAACAAGCTGCTGATCGTTCACAGCTGATTAAAAGTTGAAGCATTGATACACGACGATCGATGAGAGAAATAAAACAATTCTTAGGGCACTTTTACATGGGGATTAGTTGAAGCAATGCCATTGCTGCTGCTTCCCTCATCACCTTCCTCCTCAGAGAGACATGTGACACAGCTTGAAAAAGAAGAAGAAGAAGAAGAAGAAGAAGAGCTGCTCGATACCGGAGAACCGATGAATTCAGAGTGGTTGTTAAGTTGAGTGCTTCTGCTCCATTCTGTTGCTCTCTTCTTAAACATGCGGCAGACTACCCAGTCTTGGCGCTGCCACAACTGATAAAACAAATCAAAAAACTTGATATCGAATCTTAAATCAATGTGGTAATTTTGGTGTGCAAACTCTAACTTACATGCATCCAAGTCTTTCTGTGTGCAGCAGCAGATGCTGCCGCAAGGCCGTACTCATGCATGACCCAATCAGTTCTACGGCTGTGAGCGCCGGGCTTCCCTTGATGGAAAACGAGAACCTTCTTCATCCCCACCAGCTCATTGCTCGCCGCGGCAATAACCGGCTTAACCCTTCCGGCGGCCTTCCAGTAGCCGGACCGAGTTGCCCTTACGCTGCCGCGAATCGTCTCTCCACGACTGAAAAAAAACCTCTCTTCCTCGCTCTCACCTGCAAATTACCCAGGGAGCACACCATCAAGAGAAGGAACAAAACTCGTCCTTACATCTCGTCAGCTAGGCATCTCGACAAACACCACGTACCGGGCAAGTCCCAGGGGTCGTGCTTTGCGAGATTGATCTCAGGAATCACGGCGGCGGGCAATGGAGAGGCGAGGGCCTTTCGGCGGAGGTACTGCACGACGAGTTCCTCGTCGGTGGGGCGGAACCTGAATCCGGGAGGCAGCCTGACGACTCCATTCCGGACGAAGCTGGACCTCTCCATGTTGGTGTCGAGCTAAAACCCGCCGTAACCCCACCTCGAGCCGCCTTTGGGGGCGCTACCGGCGGAGGGCGAGCTGCTGCGCCATTTCCTCCACGGAAGGAAGGTATTAAAAAGGGGGAGGGAGGAAGAGAGAGAGCGTGCGCTAGCCGGAGAAAGCCGCAGTGTGTGGGTTGTGCATGCCGCCATGGGAGGGGGAGAAAGTAACAGTTCTTTATAGCTAAAGGCTTCGGGGAAGACGACAAAACACAAGTGGCGTGAGCCAGACTCAACTCGAACTCCTCCCTCTTAATTGATTATTTACGATAAATATATCATTTTAAATATTTTTAATTAGAAAATAAATTTATTTAGATGAAAATTTATTGAATCATATAAAGAATATATAAATAGGGGGTCCATTATTATTTATTAATTATGAGCTGAAAGATTCCAAATAAAGAAGAAGACTCTTCTTTAGGGCAACCTTTTATTTTGCTTTATGTGGTTCGCTTTATTTGTGCGATTAATTTCTTCGATCCTTCCTACCTCTTTTTCTTTCACCCTTTCCTTTTTGCCTTCTTTTGAGCATTTCCTAATCCTTTCTGTATTCATGTATAAAGAATCGTAGGTGGTTCGTGGTTCGGTTCGGGTCCGGGTTGGATTGGATCAACCCGGCCGTCCCGGTCGGCCGGCCGGCCGTCCCGGTCGGCCGGCCGGCCGGTCTTCCTCCTTCCGAAGCGGATAAATTTCCAATCGGGAAAAGGGAGGGAAATTGAGTGAGGGCAAAAGCGCGAGGACCCTCAAAAACCCTAACCCCCCTTTCGCTTCCTCGGGGCTTCGAGTCCACAGAGAATGCGGCAATTCCTGGCCCCGGATTCGTGCCTACGCCGGCAACGCTAGGCTTCCTAGAGCTTCGAGGTTCTTGTTCCTTGTTTTCTTTATTTCCCTTTTTTCTTTCTTGCGCTGACTCTGTCCTCGGATTGATGCTCGGAGTTACTCCGCTGGCCTCTTTTGGCAGTCTAATTTGTTTACGTAAGTCAAAAATAAAGTTTTTTCTTCTTTTATCTCTCTAGCAGTGTGCGCTTGCGAATTTTTGGAAATTGTTTTGTTTTGAAGAAATCGTACTGGTAGAAGACGGCGCGTAGCAAAGTGACTGAGTGTTACCGGTTACTGATCGGCCATACAATGGTCGAACCTGAAAGGTGCAAGCTTTTAGGTTTCTTGGTCTGAATAATGGTAGTTTATTTTTTTCGTTTGCATTGAGCGCACTGCTCGGTGGCTGCTGTTTTCTTGGTATTCATGGAAGTTTCTCTGAAGAGGGAGTGATTTCTAGATATGTGTCTCAGTTTTTTTGACATTGGAGAAGGATGCAAATAAGCTATCTTGGTGCAATTAAGATGAGTGCTGGAGGAACCAGGGCTAGTTAAGTGTTAGTTTGAGTCTGTAGGAGTCATCGATGAATTAATGTATGGAACCTTTCTACTAGCAGACTTAGGAATTAACCTACTCAATTATTCAATGTGTTTCATGTTTATTTTTGGTTTTCTGGTTTTTTGTTTGCAGCTAAGACCAATTATGTGTAGTGTTTTTGCATGTGATTACCAATGGTGAGAACTAGAATATTCCCCGTTTAGATGAAATTTGGTTATGGAAAATTTGAAATAAGTATCAATTTTCAGATTTTAGAACTTATCTGTTTCTTGTTTTCTACTTATTTACAACATCAGTTCACACCGAGACCTTATTCAAAACATTTTGCTGGTTTCTAGATAACTCGATCTCTGAAGCTCGGACTGGGGAAAATGAATGGGTTTTTTAATGGACAGATTTTGGTGGATAAGCTTGCCAAGCTCAATAATTCACAGCAAAGCATAGAGAGTATCCTCCATTGCATAAGAATAAATTATATCAAGAAAAAATAGTTTAGTTTTATATATCTTGCACTAGTGACTTGATTTCTTATTTGATTCAACTGCAATTAAATTATGTTTGTGTACAATGATAATGCCCTTGTATCTGCTGGTGTTTAACTGCTTGTCCTATTAAATATAGATACAGTTTTTTCTATTAGTCAAAAAGGTTTGTTTACTTTATTAATTAACAAAATAATGATTCTCTCACATTGTTGTACTAAGCATGAACCAAGAAGTAGCAGTGCACTATTGAACTTGCTGACATTACTGGTTAATTTGTTGAACTCTAGTTGTCTTGGATAAAGAATAGGTTGCAACTCTTGAATAGTTGCTTCCAAGAATGTTCTCAAATGGCTTAAGATTGGTCTACGAATAATTGATTATCTATTTTAGTGTTTTTATTGTTACCTTCTCTTCCTGATATGCTTTTTTGGTATTATGTTATTCACTCTTTATTTTTCTCTTGCTGATCACATGTGCTTACAATTATATGTTTACCTTTTTTCTACTATGAAGGTTGCTTTGTTTTTTGAAATCTTAGTGTTTCCTTGAGATCTGTTTCTTCTCACCAGATATTTATTCTCATGACTGAAGAGTTGACACTCTTATTTATAATGCCTTTCCATTAGAATTTGCAAGAAGGGATTCTAAAAATTCCTTTTGTTGTTTATGCTGTTGAAGTGATACACTTAACATGAAATCAGCTTTATCACATTGGTGCATATTCCATAGGAGCAAAGCCAAGCAAGTTGTGGAAATATGGGATAGACAATTTTATCGTTCTCCGAGAGAACAAAAAATTTCTTTTCTGTTTCTTGCTAATGATATTTTGCAAAACAGCCGGCGTAAGGGTTTGGAGTTCATCAATGAATTTTGGAAAGTTCTTCCTCATGCTTTATCTGATGTATTTGGTAGTGGAGAGGATTTTGAAAGGAGAACCGTATTAAGACTGGTAATTTGAAATGACTGTTTTTCTCTCTTTTTTATTATCTTTTATGATTATATTTTCTCCCAAAAACATGATGCCTACTTTCGGTGTTCCTTTTACTGTGCATATTCAAGTTAATGCTTCGAGTCTGTGATGGCTATGCTAAAAAGTGATATATCTACAAATTGACTTTCATATATGAGCTTCTATGATTTACTTATGTACTTGATAATTAATGAGGACTCGTGACTTATCCAGAGTTTGCATATCATCAGAACTTATTCTGGTTGTCAGAATAATAGATCTGGATATAATAGGTAAAATACATTCTGGTTGATGCCAGATGCCATTTTCATTCCTTGCTCATAAGGTGGATATATTTGATTGGACTAGAGAGGAAACAAACCTTGTTCAACTAGGAAAATCATAATTTCATGTTAACAAAGAGTTTTTAATGCTGAAGAGGGTTCACTTTTTCTGACCTAGATCGTCCAAATGTTACCTCTGAATTTCAATGGACCCTATGATGAATATTTCATCGTAACTGTCTACAGTGCAGTTAAATTTATAATACCAATAAGCAAGAGTTTCCTGTAGGACATGATGGATGGAGAAATTTCTCATGATTTACATCAAATTGAGCATTATTCATTACACTATGAAGCTGTAGATTCTCTAGGTGGTTTCTTCTTGATAATTTCTCTTGTGTAATGTCATTACTTTTAGCTCTCAAACAGTTCATGTATTTTGGTTGTGTAACTTAAGTTTTTTGCAGGTTGACATCTGGGAAGAACGAAAAGTTTTTGGTTCTCGGGGGCAAACCCTTAAAGAAGATATATTAGGAAGAAAATTTGAGAATGCGGACACAAATGGAAAGGCTAAGTTGGTCAGATGCTTTAATTTTATATTATAATCAATTAGCATACCTTGCTGATCTTAAATTGGCGTGAAAACATTTAAGATTTGGGCTCTCATGTTGTTTCTGATGTGCAGAAGCAAAGTGGAGAATTTCTTGAGAAAATTAGGTCAAGCTATGATCATGTTTACGATGAAGATGCTTTATTTGGAAAATGTCAAGCTGCCATCAGCGTTGTTGATAAAGTAAAATTGGAACTTGGCAGTGATATTAAATCGGGTATTTGCTACATGCTTACATCCTCCCTTATTTTCTTAGAATTTTATTTATGTTGATTCTGATGCTTGAATCAGCTGTAGACCAAAAAAGTTAAGCCATCCCATGCATACTGTATTGGCTTCGGTTACTGGTTTTTCTCATCAAATGTTGACCTGATTCATTATTGACAAAATATATGTAGTCAAATTTGCATCAAAGGTTCCAAGCAAAGTTTTGAAAGAGGATTCCCGTTTTTGCTTACAGACACATTTTACATCATTGAGTTTTCCCACATAGAAACATCCTCTATAAAACATTGGCATAAGATTCTGTTGCATGATTATCTGTTTGTATGAACACATACCACTTTTGTAATAATCTAAATAGTGCTATGCAAGTGCCTAAACCAGGGTATGGGTTCTACTTGCTACTGTAATTTTCTTTTGAAATTAATATATCTTATTTCCTGCATGGAATTTTGAAATGGCTCTGGTTGTTCATTAGGACAAGTAAATGGATCAGAAATTACAAGGGAGTTGCAGATGCAGCATGACATATTGGGAGAGTGCATAGAGAAATTAAAAGCAGCTGAATTGTCTAGAGCAACTTTGATATCTATTTTAAGAGAGGCACTGCATGAACAGGTGTTTCTATTATGCTGGTGATCTGTGTTAGCCTTTCAACTTACAAAATTTCCGTTTTGTTTAAATCCCTTTTTGTTTATTCTTTCAGGAGATAAAGATCGAGCAAGTTCATAGCCAACTTGAGGTATTCTTGTTGCAGTTTGCAGATTGTTTACATTAGTAGATGGCATATGCTGCTCTTTCTTTCCATGTCATGCTCGTCAAACTTCTCATCTTGGTTTCCGCCATTGTTTTCCAGGTGGCTGAATTGCGATACATGCAGGCTGGTAGCATCTCTTCAGCACACGGCGGTGAAGAATCCTTAACCGAGCAGAGGACCATGGAGTCATCCTCTGCATTCTCCGATCCTGCCCCAGGTTTTGAATCATCTGCAGCATTCTCTGATGCTGCTCCAGGTTTTGCGCCTCCAGCTGCATCAAGCTTTGATGATAAAGCGCAAGCAGCATTGTCCCGAATGGAGGAGGAAGAATCGACCACCGAGTCTAAATCTTTGCTTAAGGAAGGCGAGGATCGGAAAACTGCAGCTGCTATGGTGGCATCAAAACTCACTGCGTCGGCATCCTCTGCACAGATGCTGAGTTTTGTGCTCTCTTCTCTAGCTACAGATGGTGCCATTGAGCAGACAAAGAGAGAAGATTATTCTCCTGAAGGTAAGCGCCTGAAAACTCAGAACAATGTGCCTTCTCAGCTTGTGACACCGCCGCTGCCTCTTCAGCCGCCAATGCTACCATTTCCACACCCTGAATCACTGCATCAGCTGCCATCCTCGGTGACTCCTCCATGCTCCACCGTGGTGCCACCGCCGCCATTGCCACCTGGACAACCGGCGGCCATCCAATTCACTCCGACTGCTATGGGCATCCCTTACAGTTATGGGCTAACACCACCTCTCCTGAACTACCCGATGCTCCACCCGCATTCCAGCCTGAGTACTCAAAACCAGACGCTACCGAGCAATGCTTTTCGGGCATCGCCGGAGGGGGGCAACCTCTCAGTCCAGCCACCGCTGCCACCGACGCCTCCTCCATTGGCACGTCCATGACTGATTCCTCGCCAGAAATCCCAAGAGGTTTACCTTGAGAAATCCTTGTTGTGATCAAACTCAGGGATGCAATTTGTATATTGAACGACAACATCACACAACACAAAACAGTTGACCTTCAAGCTTTACACACTTGTTTGTGACCGAAGATAATTGTATTGTATCAATCCGCTGTAGTCAATTCTAGTGCTCATGCCCTCACGATCATCATGTGCTTTGCTGTCGGCCTTGCTGAGTTGCAGTGTCGTTGAATTGAAGTATCATCTCAGTTTTTGATTATAGAATGGATTGGTCAGCGCCTGGTTCATCTCCTCGGTTTTTGGCCACGCCATCAACTAGTTGGCTGCTGCACCGGGTCTACCTCAACCCCCTCAGCAAGGCACCTTATCTGCAGGCAAATGCCTCCCCCACCAAATCTTTGCTCTTCTTAATCGTTCTTAAAAGTGTCCCTTGGATATGGTGTCGGCCTCGGTCAACGACCCCCCTTCATTGCATCATTCCCCACGTAAGTAAAGCCAGCTGCACGAACTAATCCCCCAAGTTTAATTAAATCCTCCGGCACTACCAGATGCACCTAATCTTGTCATCATAATGTCTCTTTATCATTTGGCATCATGCTGTGTTTAAATTGGACGTAGCCCTAAATGTCAACGCCAGGTGGACCATAATGGATCCACTGGTTGACTTTGCTGCAAATTCTTGTAGATTTTAAAATATCCAATTCAAACAATGTGGTTTATTATCATAAACGCACAATTTTAAAGTAATTGTTTTTAATAAAAAAAAAAGGATAAACAAGTGGACGAAGGTTTTATCCGATTGCAGACGTCAGAATTTGAACTGTCTTGGCAATTCGGCGTTCATTTGTCCACGTGCGAGCTCACGGTTTCTCCAAATGGGAGCTGATGTGTTCGATTCTAATTTGATGGCTTTGTGACATGGTCAGGTAAAATTGCATCAGCCGTATGACTGACTGCTGACTACAAATAATGAGGACGGAATTAATCGGGGAAAACCACCGCTTGATGGTCGACGCTTCAATTCCATCGTTACTTTTCCATGTGCTGAGAAGATTTATCATTTATTCCTGGGAGTTGGTCTGCAAAAGATCCAACTTGCAGAAGTCACATTAAAGTTGACACATCCCTTCGGGGTGGAGCTTATCATGATGCAACCGGAACAGTGCTCAACTGGTAGGAGGTTCTACTGGTGAAAACTTTTTTTTTTCTTTCTTTAACCAGGAGTTGCTTTTGATTTGACTCGATGATGCATGCAGTAAAAAATCTTAGGATAAATTACACAGCTCAAGCTGTGGGCAGAGATCACATCCGGTTCAGTTTCCTTCTCCCGCTGTTTAAATAGACAAAGCCTGCTTCGCTTCCCTTTTGCTTTGCATGCCCCAAGCTCAATCCATCCTCAAAAACTCTACTTCTTCTTCCTCTTCCTCTTAATCTGCAACTGATGGGAAGAAGAGGGGCCGAGAACGGCAAAGAAGTCAAGTGCCGGGCATTAATGGCGACGATACTGCGAGCGCTGGAGCGCTGCCGGTCGCTGCGGATCCACCACCACCACGGGGCGGCGGAGGAGGGGAGGCTGCCGCCGGAGGGGTGCATCGCGGTGTGCGTGGGGGCGGCGAGGGAGCGGTTCGTCGTGCGGGCGGAGTGCGTGAACCATCCGCTGTTCCGGGCGCTGCTGGAGGAGGCGGAGGCGGAGTTTGGGCACGCCAACACCGGGGGCCCGCTCGAGCTCCCCTGCGGCGTCGAGCTCTTCCGCAGCGTCCTCTGGGAGATGGAGCAGGAGGAGGCCGACGTGCTGGCGACGGCCGCCCCGCCTCCCTCTCCGCTGCCGCACTGGTGCAGGATCGGCCGAGGAGGAAGCGGCGTTGGCGACGCCGGCGGGTACCACCGCCTGCTGAGCCCGGCGCGGCCCTTGGTGTTAGGCCGCGTTTAATTATAATAAATCGACACTTTTGTAAAATACTACGACTGATCTGTAGACTTGAAATTTTCTTCACTTAAATGTGTAAAAGTTGTAAATATTTTCTTCATATTATACCATCATATAAATTTTACGTTCGGCAGCGTCGCCGCCGGCCGTTACAGGCGGCGCTGGATCAGCTCCGCCCCCTCCGAGGTGGCGCAGCGTAGAGAATTATTATATTTAATATGATATTAAATATTATTATATGAATAAATTAATAATAAAGTATAATAATCCAGAAGGAAATTTAGGGCATCATCGAGGGCGACAAGGCAACTACTTGAAATAATTACCTCTGGATAGCAATTCAATGCACACCCGAATCCGAATCGAACTAATCGGAGGAGAGCCAAGTAAGATGTTGGATCGGTTCGATTCTACCAACCTTACCCGGCCCGATAAGGTGGTAGGTCCGGAATAATGAATACGTCCGCGTATCGACCATCTTCCTTCCTTCTTCTATGATTGATTAATTATATGATCGATTGATTAATTATGAAACCTCCAATTCCTCCGTCTGTTATTGTTTTTGGCTTCTTTTTTATTTTATTATTTTTGTTTTCTAAAAGGAGAAGTGAAAACTGGTCCCAAATAAAAGACATTATTGGCAGGAAAATTTGGTAGGGATAAAAAGAAGAAAATAAAGCGGGTATTCTTCATATCTACTCTCACATGATTCAACTCAACATGGAGCATCGCTTTTTTCTTTTACAGTAAAAGCTACATTTTTTTTAAAAAAAAACTTGGACATTATTAATATTATTTAACAAAATTCCTGGCACATGTTAATAAAATATATAAATGACAGCAAATTTTAGCTGGTTAGTCTTCTCAGCATGCAAAAATAAATTAAAAATATATTTTACTATTAAATAAATTTAAAAATTTATAAAGTTAGATTTCTAAAAAAAAAGGATTTTAAAGAGGAAACAAGAAATTTAAATTATTTTCTAGTTTCAAATTTGTCGTTTTTAGAAATTTTTCTGCGACGCTCGGCGGCCTCCCCCGAACTCCTCCCTCGTTCCCGTGCCTCCCACCGCCTACATTTACGAGTCACCCTCGACGCCACCCGCCTTTTTGATTGGCAGTAAAGTCAACCCTCGCGGGCCCCTCCCTTCGGACGGCCTTTTCTCCCGGCCCGAGGCGGCAGGTAGAAGTTCCGGGTCCCCGACGACGGGGTAAAAGTTCATTCATTGCTCTCCCCCCCGCAACCGCGCACCTACAATGCGACGCGTAACCCTCTCTCGACTCTCCGACTTCTGCTTTCCTACCCTGCCGGGCACCCGACCCGAAAGCGAAACACATGTCGCCCCTGAAGCGGGATCCAGATGTCCCAGCCAATGAACATGCGGTATTAAATGTTGGTTGGAAAGCATGGCTTGTTCCTCGATAAAAACGTCTCGTCTCCTTTTTGCAGGGTATTAAAAAAACAATTTCCATTTAATTCGTCGACAGCTCCTCCGATATGATACGGCCTCTGAGAAATTCTCCAGCAACTCATCTCCGAACACCTGTTTCCTACCCGTTCTTCCGTTGGCTGGAATGGCGGGGACCTTGCAGGACCCGGCACATGGCCGTCGCTGTCAAAGAGATGGTAGACGGTAGGGTTTGAGCGATGGGTGGACGAAGTGATTGTAATTTGATATTTGTTCTGGTCTCGCGAAGCATTAAATAGTACCCAAATGTAACTCCCGACATTTCCAGCCAATAGCGGCTTCTTTTCCCCTCCCCCTCCCTCGCTCTGCCGCTGCCGTCGCTCGTCGCCGGTTCTCCTCCTCCTGGTGATCTGCATCTCCCTCTCCCGCACTCGCTCCTGCAGGAGTCGTTCCTCCTGGAGTTTTCTGATTCGGAATCGGTCGAGAGGTATGGTTTCGTTCCAGATTTGTTCCCGTAAGATCTACTCGACATGGCTCCTGATCTCATTTTCTGGCTCCTAATTTGTCGATTCGCGTGTTTGTTCAGTGATCCGATCTTGTTGGAGTGTTTTTGTGCTGTTTTTTGCATTTAAAAAAAACAACTTGCTTGGATCTCTGTTTGTGAGATTGTCGCGAAACCTAGTGGAAGGACGGTGGTCGCTGTGGCTTCTTCTGTACTGACGGAATCTTTTTTTTGGTCGATGCTGCTGTTTGGTGGTGGTCCGCCGACTGAAACAGATTTGTAATCTCGATTGATGTGAGAGGTCTCATTGTCATTTGAGTAATTTGTGGTTGCTGATACGTAGTTTCCTCAGATCTTCTAACAATGACGAAACTTTTCTCCTCAAACATCGACGTTTTCTTTTGTTTTGGCATAACACCTTGTTGCCAATTTAGCAATGCAGTGGACGGAACTGCTATATTTCATCTTTCTGCATCTGATCCTGATCTGCATGATGTCTTTTTGTTGTTCTTGTGGTATTTCAGTAGCAAAATGTATCTCACAGTCTTATTTCCAAACGAATGTTTTTCTTGATTATATTGGACGTATAATAATTAGGGCTTTGATGAGAGCCAGACCTGGAAATGCCACTTTATATGGTTTACTCTCTTTCATGAAGGTTGGAGTATATTCTGAGGGCTACACAGGGACAACAACCACCATTTCTTCAGATCTTTCTAGAAAATGCTGAGAATTTTAAGCTCAACATTTCTAGGGTTTTACTAATTAATGATGAACGAGAAGCATGTCGCTAATGTTCCTACAATACCTCAGTGTTAACTGTAGAGAAGTTGGATATTCATGATTGGTTACAGAAAACTACTATTTCTAGTGGAAGCATCCATCAGTTCAGATGAGAGAAGTAGAATCAGCCACTATGTTCCTAGTGTTCATATTAGATTATGCATGCATGATATTCATATCTGCGCTTTCTAACCGTTTGATGATAGCTTTTTTGTCCGGAACATGTTTGTGTGTAGAACTTTTTCACTAGCAGTTAGGAAGTTGTCCAGGGAGCAATGTTAGTATTTCAACATGAAATTTTCTCAAATCTACAGGATGTCTTTGAAAACTACTCTCGTATCCGATAACATTTTTTCAGTTTTTCCCCCACTTTTTCTGAAGTGTCAAATTGTGAAGTCACATGTAAATTGTTTACTGCTTTGCATGCATTGCTTAAAAATCTGACGGTAGCCTTAAGAAGTGAGTAGCCAACATTTCTACAAGCAATTAATGGGTATTTTTTTAGTTGATGTAAATGGATTAGTTGCACAAACATTTCTGGAATTTTTGGCCTGCAGTTTGGTTTTGTACATCTTATTTTTTTATTACAATTACAGTATTAGCTATTGTTAATATAACAGAGGATTGGAGGTTTAGAAGCAGAATATGGGTCGGACATATTTTATTGTAAAAATCTGCCAGTTATTTACTTTTGCCCAGAATTTACCTTCTCTCAACATCTACTGTGAAATTGGTTCGATTTTAATAAGGTTTCATTTCTTTAAAATAATTTTTGTGGGCGTTGAACCTAAAATCTCTGCTATTAAGTCTTATCACGCTAACTAGTTAGTAAACACTTGATTCTCCAATACAATTCATGTTGAGCAGCTTGTATGGATGTTTTTAGCTCTTTTCTTTTATTTCGGCAAACACCTCATTTGCTTTGAATTAACTGTTTTCCTTTGTTCAGATTGGTAAGGTGAAAATGTCAGCCAAAGCCCTCAGAGATCTAAACGTAATTCCGGCATCTGGATTGGATAAGAATGGCGATGGAAAGGGAAGTTTGACAAAACCGTATAATGAAAATATCAACGATAAGGGGCCCGAGTTGCAGAAGAAAAATTCCTCCCTCTTCCCCGTTCCAGCAAGTAATGGTGATGTTTTGGCCACTAACGGATTAGAGGTAGGAAGTGCTGAGGTTGAGTACATAGAATCTGAAAATCTGGTAGATTTACCAGATGTGGATGCAAGTTTCAACGTAAGTTTTGATCTTCGTAGTGTCTTATTTCTTTATCTTTGTTTTTAGGTTTCCATGTCGTAGGTCTATCGTGATGCTATCAAGTAACCTTTCCGCTGTCTTTTTATTTGTGCAGACACTTTTAGCTAGGTTAGATTCAAAGGACTGGGTTTCTGTATGTGAAGCCCTTAATAATGTGCGGCAGTTATCAATATATCATCAGGAAAAGCTGCTTGAGATCTTGTAGGTCCTCTACTCCTATCCTGCATAGAGAGCACGACAGACTGCTATCTATTGCATTTATTACAAATAAAAGGCTAATTTATTTCTCTACTCACAACTTAGTTCTTTCCCTTGCTTTGTCCCAAACTTTTATCAGAGAGTCCGTGATTCCATTGATCGTGAAATCACTGAAAAGTCCAAGGAGTGCTGTCTGCAAAACTGCAATAATGGCGTCTGCTGATATATTCAAGGCCTACAATGATAAAGTTATTGACTCAGTAGATCCCCTGGTATTCTTCTATTTGTAGCTTTCATTATCTTATATGCTGTTAGTTTCCTGTACTAACGGTACAGAACTCCCTGGATATTTCTTCAGTTAGTCCAGCTGCTACTGAAATCCTCGCAAGATAAACGATTTGTATGTGAAGCTGCCGTGACAGCTCTTGTAGCGATGACTACATCAGTATCTCCTACGCTGTTGCTGCCAAAGTTGCTGCCTTATCTTACAAACAAAAACCCTAGAATACGAGCAAAAGCATCAATGTGTATCAGCAGGAGTGTACCTCGACTTGTGAGTTAATCGCATGACTATATTAGCATTTTGGTTGATGTATTCCAACACACAATCAAGGGTCGTGTTCATTTTGGCATATGACATTTCACTAACCTGTATAATTATGGCATTGATCTTGCAAATCAGTGATTCACAATCAGGGAAATTTACTACTTGCAGGGAACGGAAGGAATCAAAGCATACGGAATCGATAAGTTGATTCAAATTGCAGCATCCCAGCTCAGCGACCAGCTTCCTGAATCAAGAGAGGCAGCTCGGACACTTGCCATGGAACTGCAAACCAGTTATGTTAATTCTCATACATCCCCAAGTGAGGATTCTGTGGAGTTGGTAGATGTTGATTCCTGGGAGGCCTTCTGTCATGCAAAGTTGACCCCTTTGAGTGCCCAGGCAATTCTTCGTGTCACATCCACTACAAAAGAGGCTCTTGTATTGGGCTGCTAGCTAAGAGGGCTATTGCCAATGCATTCTACATGAATCTCGGTGATTCCACTGTTTGTTATGGATTCGATATTTTGTACATGCTATGACCATAGGAAATATATCGTTGAGGCATTTGTAAAAGCGATCTAATTGCTTACAATTTGAGCCACTTTCTTGTACAGATTCAGTAATTCTTTGTTTCATTTATGCGTGCTAATGCCTGTATTATGCCAATCTCAGTTCTAGGTCTACAGCTGCTCTACTTTCCATATTCTTCAAGAAATCTCCAAATTTTCTTTCAGTGAGCTTCCATATCAATGCAAATGCTTTCTCATGGTGTCGGAGAAATGGATGGATAAGTCTTTTATGCATTCATCAAAGGCTTTATATTGCCTCCTTTTCCACCAGCTTCTCACTTTTACTTGAACCGAAGATCTCTCCTTTCTGTTCAAAAGAAGCTTTTATGCTTTCAGATTATAATAGCAATATTTATTGTTGAATTTACTCCTTTTGGTTTCTCTTGAATCTGCAGTGATCAGTAACCAGTTCACTTGCTTTTCTCATTGTTATTTGGAAAATATATTTTCTTGCCGGATCAAATATGGTAAGACTGTTATACGAATCTTATACAGCAGCCAATATCAACATAGAAAGTTTAGAGATTGAGTTATATAGTTAACGAGAAATCAACAAACAAATCTTAGAAAGTTCAAGGAATACACCAAGGAACAAGTTCTGGGAAAGCATGCACATTTTTACATGAAAAGCTGATATTTATGTCAGAAATCAAATCAATTACAACTCCATCAACACCCAATAAATAAATAGTGATATATATATATTTACATATTGAATATGAACACCTGAATGCACAATTTAGAAAACTTCAAAACATTCACACACCTCAATCTACACATTAAAATTACACCATAAAAAGAATTATGTAATTTATTCATATTAGTAAAACCGAGGAGAGAAAAAAACACCAGAATGCTGTGGCTGCTGCTGTTGCCTGCAGAGGAGGAAGATGATGATATCGATGGCAGATTTCAATGGTCTGCTCTCTTCCTCCTCCTTTTTTGATTCTTTGGACTCCCAAAAAAAGAAGAAACCCAAGCAAAAAAAAAAAAAAAAAATTGAAATATTCTTCCGGTTAACTCTTTCTGCTTTCTATTGCTGTGATGATCCGTCTGAATCATCTGCTGACCGAGCTGGTTGCTGCTGATGGTGGTGGTGGTGGAGGAATTGGCTGCTTCCACGGTCCATCTGCAGAAAAAACTGGCTCATGGCCGCAATACGCCCCTCCGGCGAAAGGCCGAGCTCCAGCCCCGGCAGCTGCTGTAGGCCATGCCCCCCACCGATACTTCCGCCGCTCGGTTCAAGCCCGTGCCAGCCGACCCCCTGCATGAAGCCGTCCCCCGCCGCCCCGTCGCCGCCTCCGCCCGCGACATCGGAGCTCGACGGAACCACGCCGCCGGAGTGTAGGAACCCCGCGTTGAACCCACCCGCCGCCGGGTGAGGCCACCACTCGGGGTTGCCGCCGGTGGCAGCCCCCATCGCCGCCCAACTGCTCCGCGCCGCCATCTCGTCGAGCTTCTGGTGCAGCCCGGCTGGGAGGGTGGCGCCGGGGACCGATATGGCTTCCGCAGCGGCGGAGGCAGCGAAGGCGGACGCGGGGATGGTGCCCGTGCCGGTGGCAGCGACGATGGAGGGCTCCGCTTGCTGGAGGAGCCACTGGATGGTCTCCCCGTCGGACTTGTGGCCCAACTCCCGGGTGAGCTGGAAGATCCTGGCGGCGCAAAGCGCCGGCATTCTGATCCTTCTTCCCCGGCCGTCGACCTTGGTGTGCCGGTCCTTGTTCGAGCTCCGCTGCGGCGCAAGCTGCCGCCTTTCCTCGTCCTGCTTCGCCGTTACTGCTCGCGGCGCCTTCTTCTCTGCCATGGAAGGCAAAACATCTCCGCTTCCTTCTGCTGCCGCCGCCGACGGAGACATCGTAGTTTCTCTTGCATCCGACATGGAGGAACCGCCCTTGGCGTCCATAGAGAGCGGAAGCTGGAGAAGTACAAAAAGTTTGGACTGAGATGGAAGGAAGGAAGGAAGGAAGGAAGGAAGGAAGAAGAGGAGGAGGAGGATGAGGGTTAAGCTTCCATGGGAGCTCAGGAGAGCTCCTCTGCCATCAGCAGACCCTCACTGGAGTTTGAAACCCGAAACCTCAAAAGAACTAAATGCCGGAAAGCCAAGGAAACAAAAAGGTGAGCGGATCAAAAAAACCACGACACTATCTTTACATATATATATAATTCTCACATCGGATTTGTTTCAGTGTGTCTGAGATTCTTGTTATGGGAAATGGTTTTAAATTTCGCAAGATCTTAGTTGGATTCTTGCAGCTGAACTTGACTTCCAAAATGAATAAATAAACAAATAAAAATTGTTAGGGTGACTTTTGATCTAGAATCTTTTATATCTTTTAAACATTAATTACCTCATGGAAGTGTTAAAATTAATTTATTGAATGACTCGTTTATAATAAAGCATTGCATTACTTGAGAGAGACCCCCTCTTAATGATTTAAAATTAATATAAGTTTCACTTTTAAAAATACACAGAATATCTAAAAATATTCTAAAATTCTATTTAAAAAAAACTATGAAGATTAATCAGAGAAATAAAAATTAATCTCAAGAATTTTAAAATATATATTAAAAAATAATTCTACAATTTCTCTAATATAAAAGAATAATTTATTTACTAAATAGGAAAAATAAAAAAAAATATTATGTTAGGTTTAGCTTGGAGTGATACGGTTAAGTTAGAACTCATGTGATATTATACTAAGTTTAAAAAGAAATATAGAATTTAGAGAATAATATGGCATTCCCAAGTTTGCTGCCATCATCCTTGGTATTTGTGGGAGATGTCAAATCTTGCCTTTTGTTTATATAACGTGACTGTTGAGCAGACCGTCGACAAATCCCTTTCCCCAAGTTTTTAATTTGGGGATTTGGATTCCCATCACCATCCCAATTCCCAACCCACCTATCGGGTTATATCTATAATTTTGTGGGGGGTGCCATGATTGCTCGTTGCTTTCAGCATTCTGATCACCTGCATCACCTTGCAAGGTGCTCCATTTCATGGATTGCCATTGATTGAGCTCTCATACATACTTCATTGCACGGCACTACCGCACAAGTGGCCGCTGCATTGAATATTTTTGTGTCTCTATTCATTCGTTTATTTATGCCGTCAATGACAATATATACGTCCGTTGTGGGGGGTGAGGGAGTTGAAGACTTGCTGTGTATGAGAATTTTAGGGAACCAAATTATATTGCATGGCTTGGATTAATTTAGAATTTTGGGAGATTTTAATGCAGTATTAGTTTTTTTACATTTTATATGACATAAATCCGTCTCCCTCGTTGAATGTTGACTAGAAAATGACATAAAGCCATGGCTTTTTTTGTGCAATAGAATTCATACATGGACAGAGATAAAGGTTATCTATCCACATTTAATGATGTGGATTTTTGTTGGTGTCATAATCTCTGTGGACTTTTTTTTTAAAAGGATGTCCTAAGGCATGCGTTAAGGAATAAATCTAATCTTAAAATTCCAAAGGGAACGGACAAGTTTGCTGCTAAAAAAAATTCCAAGGAGTTCTTGCTAGACTTTATTTGGCTCATCTTGCAACGGCAGTAGCAATAACTAGTGACAGTGAACTTTTTCTGCTTCTTAATATCATCATTGAGAGCATTTAATTCGATAACACTAGATAATTATTTTTCAAAATTTCAGAACAGAAGTATTATTTAAATACAATAAAAATCCTAAAATCAAAAAAAATTTCTTGAGCTGCTTATTAAAATTGAAGAAAATAAAATTATGTTTTAATGAGGGTCTCTCATAATGCTTTTTTTAGATTATCATCAACTTGTGGTCTTGTGGGTGGAGCTTTGGTTTTAGATGGTGATAATGATTGTGAAGTGTGCTGGCTAATAAGATCGACGTTGGTGGTGTGCTTGGACTCTCTACCTACATTTGCTTCCCACAGTGGAGACAACATCTTCACTGGTATATCCTGCTAGTGGAGGTGTTGAACATTTTTACATTTCTCAACTCAAATCACATGAATCATGAAACCACATGGTATATCCTGCTACCTCTACCTCTTCAGCGCCACCACTCACGGGAGGAAATTTAATCCAATTTGATGAGTATTATCACCTCTGGAGATCAAGTTCCAAGTCAATCCAACTCCATGCCTTCATCAAGTTTTCCTTTGTTTGGTATACCGAAAGTGTGAAACAATTGCTTAAAACAAGCACAGAATGATGGAGAAGGGGGCAGGTGATCAGTTTCGCATCCAGCAGAGACAGTTTTCCCAACCTCCCCCTTCTCCAAATTTAAGGTCAATCCAACACTACAACACACCAAAATCTTGTAGGGATGCGTGTGATGATATCTCCAAATCCTTGTTCCTCTTCCTTTTTATCCGTCTATCAAAGTGGTTGAGCTGCATCCCTCTCCTTCCCACCTCACAAGCAACCCATTTCTTGTTATCTTCACTCACTCCCCCAATGCAACTATGTGAATTCCATCTTACAGAAGAATGATCCAAGCTAAGGCAATGGCAATGCCAACAGCGGCGGGGGTTTCAGTTTCCTCCAGCAGCAGCAGCTTGCACCTTCACAAGCGGTGGCCTGCAGGGAAGGATAAAGGAGATCAGGCTTTAGCTGCTACAGCTCTAGTTGGCCGGGGGAGGAAGGGGGAAGTGAGGGGGCTGTGCGCAAAGTTCAGAGGTGGTGGTGGTGGTAGCAGCGTGAGTGTGGATAGAGTGAACGGGAGGAAGGTGAATGGGGTGGTGCATGAGAGTGAGGCTCCTTTGTCTTTGGAGAAGGGATCTGCTGTGGCTGGACGGAACAGTGGAGGTGGTGGTGACGGAGGGGGAATGGTATCAGTAAATGCTTTTAAGCTGGGGAGCTTTGTGGATGGTAGATATGTTTACAGACAAACCTTCGTGATCAGGTCTTATGAGATTGGACCTGACAAAACCGCAACCATGGAAACTCTCATGAATCTTCTCCAGGTAATTTGCCTTCTACTTTTAACTGCTTCAGCTTCACTTCTTTTTATATTTGATAATTCAGAAAAACACAATGTAGGTAGCTGATCAATGTGGATTAATCCCAAATCTCATTCATATCCAATGGAGTATCTCTGGGTATATAAGAACTATATACAAGTGTGATAGAATACAAAAGAAATGGTTCACTCCTCTTAGTCCTCTTTTTCGATCCAGGAATTGCATGAACTGTGGGATCCTGTTGATGCTTATAGATCCTAATCCAAGTTTTGGTAAGTTATAGGTAGACACCATAAACTACTTCCTCTGTATACCTTGTCAGCAGCACAACTCCCCTAGCTTAGGTTCATACTTACTTGTAAATATACATTGTTAAATAAAAGCAGGCAGTGGAATCATATTCCACTTCCTTCTCATAATAAAAAAAAAGAATGTATGGAATAAACTGGACGCCAGTTTTTAGCTGCAAATATATTTGCCTTTCACTCGACCTATTACTTTCATATCCTAATACTGCTTAACAGTGATGAGGCATTGGTTTATGGAAGTCTCTCTGATGGCATCATGTTGTTTCAAAAATCTAATCCTTAACAAGCATATCAGCGTGGTTCATGCAATTGACCTTTCTCCTAACTTTGTGATATTTGTTTCTCCTATGATGATGATTAACATGAGCAGGAGACAGCTCTGAACCATGTCATGAGCTCCGGCCTTGCAAGTGATGGATTTGGTGCGACGCATCAGATGAACCTCAGGAAGCTTATATGGGTGGTCACTAGGATCAACATTCAAGTAGAAAAGTACAGCAGCTGGTACGTTCAAGATTTCATCATGTCTTTAGATCTCTTTGTGTGTAGACATACATGTAAAAACTGATGATGGCATTACTGTTTCAGGGGAGATGTGGTTGAGATTGATACCTGGGTTGCAGCATCTGGGAAGAACGGCATGCGCCGAGACTGGATCATCCGAGATTATGGCACCCAGCAGATAATAACGAGAGCTACAAGGTAGATGAATCTTTGCTCGTATCAGCACATTGTTCTTGCCCTCAACTTCTTTCTCGTCCACCTTTGCAGCAACTGGGTAATGATGAATAGAGAAACAAGAAGGTTGTCTAAGATACCTGAACCTGTGAGGGAAGAGGTAAAACCCTTCTACTCCGATAGAAGAGTGTTTCCTGATAGGGTCTGCGAAAGTGAAAAGATCGACAAGTTGACTGAAGAAACTGCACAGAACATCAGATCAGGATTAGCAGTAAGTGTAAACTTTTTTTGGGGGTCCTAACTAGAGGGAATCAATGAACTTGGTTTTTCAAACAAGTGATTCTGCCATGCTTAGTTGCAATCTTTATAAAATATCCAGAGTTAATCATCATTGTTAACACATTCTCTTTACTATTCAGCCAGGATGGAGTGACATGGATGTTAATCAGCATGTCAACAATGTGAAGTACATTGGATGGATTATAGAGGTAATTAAATTCTCAACTATGTAATAGATTTTGACAAATGTTTCCTCTGTTTTGTTTAAAATTTGAAAGTTCATTCCTCATAAACTCTATAACTACAACTTTGTTTTCAAGACTTCGTAACAGATTCAGCCTTTTAAAATACCAGGTAGTTAAGCTAATAAATCACAAACACTATAGCTACGACTTTTGTTTTTAGATTTTTACCTGTAGAACCGAAACTTTTGCTACCATGATACACAACACTGCTTCAGCTTTTCAAAATAATGGATCTATCCAGCAAAGAGACCTATAAATTTAAGAGAAGAACCAAATTTGGTGTCTCCATATTTATTGTTATGATGGGGAAAGTAAAGCAAAAAGGAAAAATTGCCTAATTGCCTCATGTTGTACTCCATACATAATGTTAGGTCTATTTTCTTCAGTCAGTCCTCCTGTTCAGGAAAGACACAAGTCAAGTAGCCTTTCTTCATGAACTAACCCACACCACACAAATAGAGTAGCAAGTTGAATGTACCTAATCGCCTACTACTTTCAGAGTGTTCCATTGAATGTATTGGAGTACTATCATCTCACCAGCATGACACTCGAGTACCGTCGGGAATGCCGACAGTCTAATTTGCTCGAGTCCCTCACAAGCATCACAAGTGAAGCCCAGGAAGACATAGTGAGTGCAGATTCCTGCAAAGCTGGATTGGGAAGCACACACCTGATTCGCCTGCAAGAGGATAAAGCAGAGATAGTGCGCGCCAGAGCCGAATGGCAACACAAAAAGTATATATAAATGCATCATTGAGGAAAAAATTGATACGTTTGCAGAGCAAAATTTTGCTCCCATTTCCCTTTTATTATTTCTGTTTGTTTTCTTGTAAACTTTTTTTTCTCCCTATTTTTTGGTCTGGTCAGCTCCAATGTGCACATTTTGGTAGTGCAAGGTGCATGTGCACATTGAAGCTGCAAATGCAACACGCAGAACTATGAAGTAGAACCAGTATTAAAACATTCAAGGATACGTACCAAAGTACTTGTATATACTATTAAAACTTCCAGAGATAACATCAGCCCTGAGAGTATTGAAGGGTGAATAAGTGCCCCACATCTCATTTTTCTCACACAAGCCCGTGCAGAAAGTATCCCAGATGTGTGAACAGGAAACCTTGCAAAACCTGAGAGAGTAAATGCTCTGGACACCCGACAGGCAAGGTGTTATAGCCAGTGTCAGAAAGAGTAAATGTAAGTCGGCACTTCACAAAATAAATGCGGAAACTGATGGTCTTATCATCATCTAGATATCATCCAATTTAAAGCAGAAGGCAAACAAGTACAGTGATTCATAGCTAATTTCTCTACATGAATCTCTGAACATGCATCTGTTATTGAACAAATATGAATATGGAATTTAGAACCATGTGAGCGATTCTTACTGATAGCTACAGATCAACTACTCCCATATTAACAAGCTTTACCATATCTCCATCTCCATTGCATGTGCCTGCAACAGATGAGAAAATGAGCTGAAGTTAAGAATCAACTTAAATGCTTGTGATGTACACGATGTACACTCCTCTAGGTAAAATAATTGGATTACTGGAGGTATTGGGTTCAATATTCACCAAATTCAAAGAAATACTTAAATGCTTATGATCATCTCTTGACTGATAACAAAAGATAAACAACTCAAAATAATGTCATGACCCATCTCCATTGCATGGGTCTGCATTTAGAAGTAGGTTAGTCATTTCCAATGCATGTTTCCTATAGAACCTGCCACCGCTACTCAACATTTAAAACACGCACAAGTTCATCTGAATTCTACATCTCCCAGCCCACCCTAGCATTCATTGCTCCAATTTAATGCTCAAACTTTACCTCACTGTTTCACCATAACTCTGTTCCACTATAAATAAATGAACAGCTTCCTTCATAAACATTGAGCTCACGCAGATCAAATATGGCCGGAACCACCATCTCTTTCTTCATGTCTTCCCTCCTACTTTGCTGTGTAGCAGTTTTAGTCACTTCTGAGGACTCCTTGGCGCAGAAGTGCTCGCAGGAGTTCACTAAGGTGACCTCATGCCTGGACTATGCCACTGCCAAGACCATTGCACCATCGATCTCATGTTGCTCTGCGGTAATGGAAATCCGAAAAACTGATGCTGCTTGCCTCTGCTACATCATACAGCAGACCCACACGGGATCGCCCAGCATCAAGAGCCTCGGCCTGCAGTTTAATAGACTCCTTCAGCTACCAGATGCCTGCAAAGTAGCCAATTCTAGTCTCAGCGACTGCCCAAGTAAGTGGCTACTTCTATTGAAGTGATTTGATCGATGATATCGGCATGCATGACTCCTGTAAGAGATTATAGTTAATAACTTTAAGCTAACAAAGACTGAGTGGACTAGAAAGTTCGGATGCGTTCAAATCAGAGACACCATCACAGCCTTCTTTTACAACTGTAGTTATTTTAGTCCTTTGCAACAGATGTGGTTTTTCACTTCATTGTCAACTTGGGGGGCTCGGTTTTGAAGAGCTACATTCAAGTGTAACCAAATGGAATAAAATCATGACTCCAGTAATTTCTTATTCATTAACAATGAAAGTTGAGATATAATAGAGGTCTTCTGTTAACAAATCTGCCTTCATCACTTGTTCCGGTAAAAGTGGAGGGTTAGGATCTTTCTGAACACCATAGAGAACATTTTTAGTTTCTTCATGAAACTCAACTCATTTAATTGCCAAGTACATACAGTTCTCCCTTAAATACGATGAAGTTTTATAATTATTTATACCTACTTGTGCAGAGCTTCTGAATCTAACTCCTACCTCACCTGACTATGCTATCTTCGCTAATGGTACAAAAGGTTTGTCCTCAAAGTATATAACCTATGCAGCTTCATAAACAAGGGTAAAAAGATTTAAGCAATTACACAAGTTGAGCTTTGGATCATTCATGTTTCATGCAGCTTCTTCCTCGTCCAGTGGAACACCTACATCCTCATCCGGTGGAACGCGAACTTCCTCATCGAATGGAACACCTGCTTCCAATGCAATCATGCGTGCCACTGCCCTGATCTCAGCTGTCTTCTTTTTCATTTCACTGTAGCAGATTGAAGACGCTCCAGCTAAATGTTCACTTGTCATTCTATGCAAAGAAGAAAAGGGAGAAAAAAGCTTGTAATTGCATAGAAGTAGAAACGTAAGACCTATTATCTATTTTCTATCTGAAACTACGTTCTTATTTGAATCACTTTATTAATCTGTGTAAAGCCATGTAGCCTCTATATGAGCTTAAATTCTCTGTTTCAATTTGAGCAAAAAAAGAGGGCACCTCGTGATGAAGATTCTCCTCGGATCCAAATTTTAAAAAGTGCAATCTTCTTGTACGAGTACGAGTAATACCGAAACCAAAAGGCGAAGCAAACTACGCGTCTAGGGTTCCAAGAAGGGAAATTACGCACCCGTCCCGCACCGCCGACCTATAAAAAGGCACGCAATCCTTCATTTCAGGCTTCATCTCCGATGGAGCCGCGGGCGCGTACGGTGCTCCCCGCCCCTTGGCAGCCGCCAGATCCACCATCGGCAGAGACCTCAAGCGGGAAGGCGCCCCTTGGCAGCCGCCGGATCTCGAAGAGAGGCCTCTGCAGTTTCGAATTGGAAGCACGACGGAATCCCTCGGTCGCAATTGATGGCAAAGCGGCTTTAAATACTAGGCGGGAAAATAAGCCTCGAGAGATCACGTGAACGCCGTATGGTGGTCAGATCAGAGCATTTTCTATTTCAAAAGAGGGTTATGAACTATTTAATAAATGTTGTTAACTGGCTTTCATATATTGAGAAATTTTTTTTAGCTTAAATTAGACGCGTGCAGCGTCATGCATAAGAATTTTATTTAAGAGAGAATTTTTTTTTCTCGGCTACCAATTTGAATGACAAAAATGAAGACAGAGAACTATAACAGTCATAACTTCAAAATTTTCTAAACTAGTTATTAAATTAATAGAACTTTCATTACCGTAAAAAATATTTTAATTACAACCAGTATCTTTAAAGAAAAATAAATAAGTAGGTCAGTGCAAAGAATATGTTGAACCTAAGTTTACTAAACTGGAAGGTGAGATTGAGACAGAATCAGTATAGCAACCGTATCGAAGAAAAAAAATCCTCTCTCGATCGATGTAGCAGCAGTATTTTGCTTCATCTGCCTTTTTACATTTATAAATGGTACACAAAAAGAGAGGAGGCAAAAGTTATAGCATAAATACTCCAAGACTTCGCCTGCCATCAGGAGAAATAAATTGGTCAGGCAAGATTTTATGGATACACACTGCCAAGCAATCACTCTTCCCGTTTCAAGATGGAAATTTCATTCTTCATTAAAAGAGAATGTTTCGTAATTGGATCCCCATCATTGGACTTATGAAGCCGACCTTTTCAAGTAAGCCATTACTCCAATCCCAGCGATCAGTGCTGCTCCTGCAGCAACGCTGCGGTACGCAGCGGCCCAAGCGTCGTTTTGAACGTAATCAAGATTGCCTGTTCCACGGCCCTTCTTCGAGCGACCTGCACCCGTGTAGTCTAAATGCAACCTCAAACTCTGCAAAATAGGAAAAAGTTAAAAGTAAAATAGAAGAAAAAAAATATTGGTTAAAGAATTATAATATTCGCAAGCATTTTCATAAATATTTAATAACAATATCCTGTTATTAAACTACTTTAGCTGATCTTTTTTTTTAAAAAAAATAACACATACTTTTTTAAATTTTTTCTTAATAAAAAAACAAACAAATAGGAAGCAGAGTCGTGGTGATGTCCTACCTTCCAACCAGCTTGCTTAGCGTGATCCACTGCTGCCACAAGATCACTATCTGATGCAAGGATAACTTTGTCATGGTCCTCATCATCATACTAGGCACAACATTGAGAAGAAATCGTGAGTAAGATGCCTCCTGAAGTAACTAGACAAGAGGAGTAGTATGTCTGAACCATGCTAGAAATGTATGTTCTAACCAGAATCTGAGGAAGATTATTTCTGTCAATATCATCACCAACCCTTTGCAGTATGCTTGTTACAAGATCTGTTAAACTCTGTGTTTCTGAAAAACCAAAGATACATTAGCAAAGGCAATTATCAGGAGGGAAATTGATTCCTAGATTTTTCTTATTTTTTAATAAGATGCATACCGCAGTTAAATCTATGCATTCTGCCCTTTTTATCCTGGAGCTTAAAGCCAAAACTATTAGATGATCCTGAAGGCGGATAAAAAGATCTTTCTGTGGCTTCCGACCCGATTTTCATGGATCCTTCACTGTAATTCTAGTATGGTCAATTATGAATTCTATTGGTAAGGAAAACTATGATTGACCAGATGCAGATGTATAGTGTGCAAACCTTCTAGAGTCATCGTCATCATCCAAAGGTCCTAGAGATAAAGCAGAATCCCAGAATTTCTGCATCATGGAACTAGTTGCCTCATTTCCTGCGCCAGTGGCGCTTCCAGCCTACAATTTATGATTTGGAATGGACAAGGAGAAGTAAATAACACAAACATATTCTGAGCAAACTGTAGTAGTCTATTTATAAAGGCAACAAGCTTAGACAAACTGTATAAGCAAAAAAGGTCCAGCACTACAGAGACATAAACTTTACAGAAAGAAGATATTGCCACACACATGAACGAGAAAAATTTCACCAATGAAATAAATGAAAACATAGGGCCATGAGATTTTTATCCAATTTTCAAAATTATTATATGCGGCAACATGAGACTGAGACATCAGACTGCAAAGTCCTAATGAAATCTCAATTTCCAGTTGTTCACTGAGCTCCGTAGATAAGTAGACTAAGTCAGAATGACACAGCAGCCTTACTAAATCATTAGGCAAGGAATGACATAAAGGCATAGAATCCATGAAAAGAATAATAATGACTTACAGTGGCTATTGCAGCATGAGCAATATGAATAACATCAATAACTGAGATGATGTTCCTATCTGTTTCAGGCAACAAAATATGTAAGTTGTGATGAAAGAGGAAAAAAGAAATCTCATTATCTCATGTGTGACCGTACCTTTATCAACAACAGGTAGATGCAAAAATCTCCCATCGTGCATGGTATGAAGAGCATCAAGAATTGGTGTCTCAACAGTTGCGCATTCAGGATTTGGAGTCATGACCTGAAGTACAAAATCAGAACTAAAGAATAGAAAAGCATCTTCGACAATTCAAGACATAAATGGCGTCGGAGAATCATCATGAGGAAAAGACGATGGCAGAAAAGTATGCATGAAATAGTTGTTGGCGCAAATCAAATTTACTCATTGCAAATAATGGAACCAAAATTGGGACAATTTGTGCTAACTCAAGTTTTTGTGCATAAGTAGGATGATGAAATCATTGACTTAAAATTTAGTCAGGGCCAACCAGTGTTCATTTTGTATACGGCTCGATCAGTCAGGATCAATCAGCTACAAGGTTAATTAGTTGATATGAGAAGGAACTGTTTGGATCAGTCCAAACTACGACTAGCTAGACTGATCAAGTTTTATCTAAGACTGATGTGGCGTGGCTGATACCATCTTTATGAATGATTTGTACAATTTAGAGTCTGTTTTGGTTCTGCTACAAGTAGTGTTTTTATACAAGAATATCTCTGATGAAAGAAGAGTGACAAACTATTTCCCTGCCTCCTACGAGAAGTTTTAAATATTCATCCTTCAGATCATAACCATCACTAAGAAAGAACTTCCACAACTTGTATCCTACAAACCAGACTTTTTTTTTACTTGAACTGTTCTCTTGAGTAGAAAGCCACACCTACATGCGTCCAAAGAAACCCATACAACATAATTTTACGAAGACCAAGAACCACGTTTAGTTGTGAACAGCGGCATACCTTTTCCACAGGAGTGGAGTCTGGTGAAAGATTCTGAGCAATTACACGCATTAAAATATCTTTTGAACTAGTACGAATATAACACAGAAGAAAAAAAAATCAGCAAAAAGAACAAAATAATATGATTTTTTTTTAAAAGAAAATTTGGTAACATCTTACGTGAGAATCCCCCGAGGTTTATTTTCAACTGTTACCATTGCTGAACTTGTTTTCAACTCAAGCATCTTCTTTGTTGCAATTGACACAGAATCAATTGGTGAGACCATAGCAACCCTGGAAAAATATTCCACCACCATCCAATCAACAAAGCTTTCTTACTTCAAATCAGAATGTGTGACTAGGGCTACTAGAATCCAAAAAACACAATTTCCGTGAGTCAGAATGTAAATTATAAAAGAGAATATTACCTACTTTGAATGCTCTTGAATGATGGTTGATATAGATGGTTTAAACATCCGCTCCCGAAGAGTTTCAATAAACGTATTAGGACCTAAATATAATAGAAATATACATTTTAGATAAATTAAATAAACAGTGGTGAGTCACTAACCATCAGACTTTTAAATATATATACTTTCTCGGAAATTAAATTATATAAGTAACAAAATAAAAATGTTTCAGACTATCTATCTAGAAAATGAAATCCGATTATAATGCGATATAGAATCCATCCATCACACACCGGAGACAGAGGTGCCCCATTGCTTTTCAACCCCTTCAACTGCAGCTGCAATGGCCTTTCCCTTTTCAGCTGCCCTTTCCATTCGAGCTATTGCGTCATATAGACATTTTGCAATGTCAAGTAAAGCAATGACTTCACCACTTTCTACAACAGGCAGATGTCTGAACTTTCCTGCAGGTCTCATGATTGAAGATTTAGCAAGAGTTTGACATAAAGCAGAGGAGGTCTACTTCAGGTATCAGTATCACAAACCTTGTACCATCTTCTGCAATGCTTCCACTGCAAGTGTATCTGCAAGAACAAATACAGGATTTCGAGACATCACTTTTGAAACTGGAGTTTCTTCAAGTTTTAGCTCTTGTGCAATGACTCTTATAGCTATATCCTTCAATCAAAGAAAAAAAAGATAAAAGTAAATATAGGAAACAATGTGTTCATATGATCTCTAAAGTATTAACTTTGCTGTCATACAAAACATAAAGGAACCTTGTCTGTTAGAATTCCGCATAGCAACGCATTTGAATCTGTCAACAATACAGCATCAACCTTTCGTGCAGCCATCCTACGACAAGCTTCAAGAACAGTCGTGCTTTCTGGTATTGTCAAGGCCTTAGACAATCGTAATCTCTTCACAGTTCTCTCTCCACTATTAGTTCTGTGATCGGAAATCACAAACAAAATACAGTACCGTAACTATAATATTTCAATTGCAAGTAGCAAGTAAAGAATATCCACCATCAGAAGTGAATCTGGAGCCCGACAATAAGTAGCCATGGATACTCATGCGACAATCTAGAGGAACATTCACACCATTCCAGCTATGTTTTACAACAATTCAATATCCTGCAAGCTGAAATATGAATTCTAACAAATAGCAAAAGGCTGACTTTGAGAAACTTGACTAGTACACTTTTCCAAAGATTGTATCAGGATGCAGACTTTTAAGTAGGTAAGAAAATATGGAGCTTCTCATAAATTATCAATGCTATCGTCCTGGATTCCTTTCTTTTTATGAAAACCTATGAACAAATTACCAATATCCATTCCATCAGAGCAATTTTAATGATGTTTGCGGCCACAAACTCTACAGTATAGGGGAAAATATTCAATAAACAACAATAAATAGATAAATATGTCTGAAGCAACCTAGCAGAAACAAACACACCTATTTCATTCATTATACATCACAGATCCACGAGATATAAATATCAACGAAGAAATAATAAAAGCAGAACTGCAGGAATCATATCAGAACATATCTTTGGACGATAGACAGGAAAAATCAAACATCCAACAAAAATAAGTTAACGCACAGGGAACGAGGTACGGAGTTCCGCCGGCCAACATCGGTGTTCCCGCTCTCCGGCGTCTTCCTCCTCCCAGAAACGCTGTTCCCAGTTATAATCCGCCGAGGCGCCCCACCGCCGGCGCCGCCCTGTCCCTCCATCTCCCGATCCACCGATAAACGGTGCCTCCCTCCCTCTACCACCTCCACCGCCGGCGATATGCCGGCCCAATCGTCCTTCGATTCGTCCCCGATGGCCTGCGGCGGGGATCGAATCGGACTCGTCCCCGGCGGCCTGCGGCGGGGATCGAATCGGGCTGCGGAGGCTCCGACGGAAGAGGGAAAAAGACTACGCGATGATTCAATATGCCTCGCCGGGCTGCCTCTCTCCGCCTCCCATTTTGACGGGATCGAACCTTCCTCTTATACCGCACGATTATTAAATAAAACTTTCACCCGAACAAATTCAAATTTACCCGCCTTGTCTACCCAGACCAAGAAACGTCTTCAGGGCTCGTGGGTCCACGTGCTCCCACGTGATTCATTGGGTACGTGTCCAGGGCATTTGCTCTAGTACGTAAGAGAAAAATGGGATCCTAAGAATTTTGTTAAACGGACTCAGAAATCTGTACCCCTACATTACTCAATCCTGAAATGTGGACACCTTTTCAGCATAAAGGAAGCAATGGATCGATCGTGTAGGTGACAATTATTGCCATTATTTTACTACTTTGGTTATTTGTACATCATAGCAGGCAGTGACCGGCGCCTTCCCCCGTGAGAAGCCCTTTACGCCCCTCCATGTTGGAAGTATTTATGCGAATGAATGTTACACCGTTCATTCTGTAAGTTTGGGAGATCGAACGGATGTGATTGATTGAGGGGGCCAAGTAACGTGGACCCTGATGAATGTTTTATACGGGTGTACTCATGGAGATTAATTTGCAGACTCTGCGATCCACGAGTGTAAAGGTCAGGTTTTGGGATCCTATGTCTCGGTTGTGACACCAACGTGGGTTAGCAGACCAATAGAGAGAGACGGTTTGCATGCCTTGGTATCCGACGAGCCTTGTTGGATAACACGTGGTTCGCACCGGATGTTACGAGTGGTAATTTATATTTTAGGATCATTATCTCGGGATCAGCCATAATATTTTTTCTGATTAATAATTTATTGACACGGACTTCGCTCATTTTAATTTTCTGATCATAATATGTTAATAGCAGCATGACCTACTCAACACGATATCTTAAACTCTGGTTTGGTTGACTTCAGTGCCCTAATATGATTTGATGTAGCTTATTTGTAACATTTTTTTTCACTGCACATTAATTCATTAATTTTGAATTATATGATTAGTTATTAAATTAATCACTTAGAAAGTATTATTATTCGCCAAAAGAAAAGTACTATTTATGAATCGCGATCTATATATTTTTTATTATATAAGTGATAAACAACGTTGTTAATTAATAATATAAAATGGTAAATTATTTATATATTCATAGAAATCTTATATATGATAATAAATATATTAGGCGCTCTAAGTTTGTAACAAATAACGGGAGATCCACGGAGTATATATCATTTTATTTATACTTACATGATTAAAATAATAATATTTTATAAGAAAAATTAGAAATATCATAAACTTATAATTTGTACACTTCATCAAACCTGAGTCGGCTCGCTGTTTGCTCTCTCTTCTCGTCCATCTCCGTTCGGCTCTTTGCTCCTCCTTCGATCTCCCTCTCTTCTCGTTCGGTTCTTTACTCCTCCTTCGACATGAAGTCCTCGTCCTGGTCCGAGAAGACAAAACTGACACTTGAGACTGCTGCAATATCCTTGCTTGTGTCAGGGGCGGGTTATTTCTTGAAGACCCCACGCGCCTTACAATCTGCCCGCCGATCGGGCACATCTTTGGCCTCAGAACCTCGGGACAAATCGAACGTCTCACGACAACCTCTCCGTCAGAGTGAAGAATCCGCTAGGACGGCCATCCAGGTTTTGTGAAATTCCCTAGTTCTTTGTCGCTTGTTTTTTTTGAATGAGCTATTTCCTGTGCTCATTATTCTGAGTTCTTTCTATTGTAATTTTGGGCAGTCCCTCCATCGGAGCATACCTGTTCTGTAGAATGCTGCGGGGAGGATGAGGTCATCCAAATTTTCTAATTTTTTGTGCAGATTATGCTTCTTTTTTTCTACTGAAGTTTGCAAGACTTAAATGAAGGAGCTATTTCATATGCTCCATATTTGTTTTCTATATATTGTCTGAGTTCTTTCTATTATAATTTTGGGCATTCCCTCCATCGGAGCGTACCTATTCTGTAGAATGTTGCGGGGAGGAGGAGGTCATCTAAATTTCCTAATTCTTTGTTGCTTTTTTTTCTGCTGAAGTTTGCAAGACTTAAATGAAGGAGCTATTTCCTATGCTCCTTATTTGTTTTCTAGATATTGTGAAAAAATTATGAGTTCTTAAATTGTTTTGTATTTCTCTAGCAATCCCTACTTGAAATTCTTGGGATTGCTTTGTAACCTTTTGCACATATGCGACTAATAGATGATGGTAACTTTGTAATCTTGAGCTAGCATTTGTATTCTTGCAATTTGTTCTACTATATTTTCCAATTTCAAGTGTTTTTGTTTTTGGTACCTTCGTGCCAATGATCTCGTACAATTCAAGGTGATATGCATCTGAGTTAACCTTACCTCCGCCTCATTTTTTTTAATAGTGTAGTAGCTAAGCTCATATGATATTTTCAATCAAACTTTGGTGGCTGTTTGTTCAAGTGATAGAACTCTTAGATGGTATATTAAAATGACATTTATGGTGACAACATCTTACCTGTAATAGAGCAATAGAGCTAATCAGATTTGAGTATTTCCATTCCAGTTCCTTCGATCTCCCTCTCTTCTCGTCCGGCTCTTTGCTCCTCCTTCGGCATGGAGTCCTCGTCCTGGTCCGAGAAGGCAAAGCTGACACTTTAGACTGCTGCAATATCCTTGCTGGTATAGGGGCGGGTTATTTCTTTAAGACCCCACGCGCCCGATGCCTCACAATCTGCCTGTCGATCGAGCACTTCTTTGGCCTGGGAACCTCGGCACAAATCGAACGTCTGACGGCAACCTCTCCGTCAGAGTGAACAATCCGCTAGGACGGCCATCCAGGTTTTGTAGAATTCCCTAGTTCTTTGTCGCTTGTTTTTTTTTGAAGGAGCTATTTCCTGTGCTCCTTATTTGTTTTCTAGATGTTGAGTCTCCGATCTTTCTAGCTGGAAAAATTCTGAGTTCTTTCTATTGTAATTTTGGATAGTCCCTCCATCGGAGCGTACATGTTCTGTAGAATGCTGCGGGGAGGAGGAGGCCATCCAAAATTCCTAATTCTTTGTCCAAATTATGCTTCTTCTTTTTTCTACTGAAGTTTGCAAGACTTAAATGAAGGAGCTATTTCATATGCTCCATATTTGTTTTCTATATATTGTCTGAGTTCTTTCTATTATAATTTTGGGCAATCCCTCCATCGAAGCGTACCTATTCTGTAGAATGCTGCGGGGAGGAGGAGGCCATCCAAATTTCCAAATTCTTTATCCAAATTATGCTTTTTTTTCTGCTAAAGTTTGCAAGACTTAAATGAAGGAGCTATTTCCTATACTCCTTATTTGTTTCTAGATATTGTGAAAAAATTATGAGTTCTTGAATTATTTTGTATTTCTCTAACAATCCCTACTTGGAATTCTTGGGATTGCTTTGTAATCTTTTGCACATATGCGACTAATAGATGATGGTACCTTTGTAATCTTGAGTGAGCATTTGTATTCTTCTAATTTGTTCTACTCTATTTTCTAATTTCAAGTGTTTTTATTTTTGGTACCTTCGTGCCAATGATCTCGTACAATTCAAGGTGATATGCATCTGAGTTAACCCTACCTCCGCCTCATTTTTTTTAACAGTGTAGTAGCTAAGCTCATATGATATTTTCAATCAAACTTTGGTGGCTGTTTGTTCAAGTGATAGAACTCTTAGATGGTATATTAAAATGACATTTATGGTGACAACATCTTACTTGTAATATAGCAACAGGGCTAATCAGATTTGAATATTTCCATTCCAGTTCCTTCGATCTCCCTCTCTTCTCGTTCGACTCTTTGCTCCTCCCTCGGCATGGAGTCCTCATCCCGGTCCGAGAAGGCAAAGCTGACACTTGAGACTGCTGCAAAATCCTTGATGGTGTCAGGAGCGGGTTCTTTCTTGAAGACCCCACGCGCCCGGTGCCTCACAATCTGTGTGAGACCCGTGATTTTTGAATAAGAGCAATAGAGTAATTTTAGTATTTGGAGGGTTTAATCGTAAAAGAAATTCTTTAAAAGGCTTATTTGTAAAATCATATGAATTTTTGAAGTATGAGATTTTGATGTGAAAATTATACCATCAGATAGTATTTTTAATAAGGAATCCAACGGCGCAGACGGATCATGATTTGGACGTCGTTTGATCGATCAATTAAATAATTAAGATTTAATTAGGATTTAAGATTTTAATTAACAAATAAATTTTTTTTTTTTCATTTTTCCCACCGAGCGCGCGCGACCTCCTCCCCCTCTCTCTTCTCTCTCCTCCTCCGCAGCGGCGATGGTGAAGGCGACCATTTTTCCCGTTGATGCTCCGGCGAAACCACATCGAATTAGGCTCTCAAATTTTAGCCACAAGTAGATCTCGACCTCCTCTTCATTTTGATACCAAGATGCCTAAATTTGGAGTAGAGATGAGGGAGAAATCGTGTGAGAGGCGTCGGCGGCGAGAGTTTCGTCGCCGGAGCTTGCTCCGGCGATTACCGGCCATTACGGTCGTGAAACTTTGCAAACTTGGTACCTATGGATTCTCCTTGACGAGAGCTATCCATTGGTACCGGAGTTGAGGGCTATTGGCCGCCGGTTGGCCGCCGGCGAGCTAAAAACCCTAACTTTAGGATTTCGCCCAAAATTTTAATCGGTGAAATTGATCGTGTATGAGCTATAAAAATTGGGGCAAATATGATTTTTGGAATCCTCATGAAGAGAGCTTTCGATTGGTACCAATATTGGTGCTGATCGAAGAACTTCGCCGGCGAGGGTTCCGGCGAACTTTCCGGTGAACTTTCCGGCGACCGCCGGAGAAATTTTCCGGCGAACTTGGGAAAAAAATTGGGGTGATTCTAGAGATCATTCTAAGAGTAATGGTGAAGAGAGAATTGAGAAATTATTTCTAGATTGAGAATTAAAATTCGTTGAATAATTGACAGGAAAATATAAAAATGCGTAAATGACGACACGTGGATCGAGGCAGACCTTAAGTTGGTTCCGAGGAGTAAACCGCCAAGTCAGGTGCGTTGGTTCTCCGATGGTAGGATTTATTCAAGCTAGGGAATTCCCGCTGGGGTTTTCTTAGGTACAATTCTTGGATGTCTTAAATATGATAACTCATAATGCTTGATAAGATTTGAATTGTATGCATGTTAGTGTAGTTTATTTTATCTAACATGTTCTACATTCATGTTCTACATTCATGTCCTGCATGTTGTATTGTTTTCTATGCTTGTGTTAAATAACTATCATGATGACATGTTAGAACCTTTGGCGATGTCACCGCCACTTAGACAGAAAAAGGGGCCTTTTTCCATATGCCCCGGTTGACCGTCGCGTACCGACGATGGTCAAACGGTGACGTCCCGTTAGGCGCCACTCCCGAGGTTGATGCATAGCGGAGCATTGGGAGCACCACTCCCGACGTTATGTATAGCTTATATACTGGGAGCTGGTAGGGTAAGAGACTGTACAAACTCCATGGTCGAGTTAGACTGGAAATATGGAGCAAGTCCTTACCCGAAATCTTCACCCGCACGAGTGTCGTTGTAGGCGGCCTCGTGATAGTCCTGAGATGGTTAGCTAGGATGAACCCTACCATGGACTTGGCACCGACGAAGTCGAGGGCCACAACCCATCGTGCGGATGTGCGCCAATCTCGATAGACGTTGACGGCTATTGGACTGGGAAGGTGATTCCACATGCGACACCTTGGACAGTGGATCCGTAGACCGCACGACTATCACCCTTGACGTCTGCAGACGATCGGATGAGTAGTCCGGATCCTAGAGTGGTTATTCCGGCTAGCCGTGGCCGATGATATTTAAGAGAGGTGACCCTGTCTACGGGCAGTGTGTAGTACTACATGGGTGTCGTGACCCCTACGGTATCCGGGGAGGATGTAAGGGCACGACGGTTTCGCTAGGGGAGGCATGGTTGGCGACTAGTGAAACAACAGGAGAGGGACTCTGGGTCATCCGTCCTCTCTGCCAACATCAGTGCAGCGGGCATAGGTAGAGACTGAGACAGAAAGGCACTGATGGGCTTATTGATACCCCCGGCCCGGGTAGTCATTAAGTGTAGGCTGGCAGCCCGAGTTTATGAAACCTAAAAGTCTCACCATGACGTAGGTGATAGACTACTGCTATGGACACTAGACATGACTTAGGTGACATCTAGTGGCATGTACACCTGCATTTAATTATTTATTTAATTATTTATGTATGCTGTCTATGTTATATAAATTGGTTACACAATGTGGCATGAAAAATGATGATTAATTACCAAAGACATCCTAGAATACTCCTCCTAGCCTTTGATTTCTTTATTCGGTAGAGCCGTAATTTCGCACTAGGCCGCAAGGCTGAGCACACTACTTTTCCCCGTGTGTGCAGGTGTGTTAGATGACTGCCTGAGTTATTTGATGAAGATGAGTCCGTCGACGAGTTTATATTTTTATTTATCGTTGCCTATTTCCTAGAATTGTAGTAGGTTTATCGGGACTGTGTTAAAAATTTTGAGTTAGATAATTTAATTGTATATTCCGCTGCATAAACGATGTATATGAATGATATGTATCACTTGATGCCTTGTATGGGTCTGTCGGGCTCATACGGCGGTTGCCACGTGGCCGACGGTTGGGTCGGGGCGTGACAATCTGCCTGCCGATCGAGCACATCTTTGGCCTGGGAACCTCGGCACAAATCGAACGTCTGACGGCAACCTCATCGTCTGAGTGAAGAATCCGCTAGGATAGCCATTTAGGTTTTGTGGAATTCCCTAGTTCTTTGTCGCTTGTTTTTTTTTTGAAGAAGTTATTTTCTGTGCTCCTTATTTGTTTTCTAGATGTTGAGTCTCCGATCTTTTTAGCTAGAAAAATTCTGAGTTCTATCTATTATAATTTTGGACAGTCCCTCCATCAGGGCGTACCTATTATGTAGAATGCTGCGGGGAGGAGGAGGCCATCCAAATTCTCTAATTCTTTATCCAAAATAAAAGTATTATTTATGAATCGCAATCTATATATTTTTTATTATATAAGTGATAAACAACGTTGTTAATTAATAATATAAAATGATAAATTATTTATATATTCATAGAAATCTTATATATGATAATAAATATATTAGGCGCTCTAAGTTTGTAACAAATAACAGGAGATCCACAGATTATATATCACTTTATTTATACTTATATGATTAAAATAATAATATTTTATAAGAAAAATTAGAAATATCATAAGCTTATAATTTTTACACTTCATCAAACTTGAGTCGGCTCGTCGTTTGCTCCCTCTTCTCGTCCGGCTCTTTGCTCCTCCTTCGATCTCCCTCTCTTCTCGTCCAGCTCTTTACTTCTCCTTCGACATGGAGTCCTTGTCCCGGTCCGAGAAGGCAAAACTGACACTTGAGACTGCTGCAATATTCTTGCTGGTGTCAGGGGCGGGTTATTTCTTGAAGACCCCACGCGCTCGGTGCCTCACAATCTGCCTACTGATCGTGCACATCTTTGGCCTCGGAACCTCGGGACAAATCGAACGTCTCACGACAATCTCTCCGTCAGAGTCAAGAACCTGCTAAGACGGCTATCAAGGTTTTGTGGAATTCCGTAGTTTTTTGTCGCTTGTTTTTTTTTTGAATAAGCTCTTTCCTGTGCTCCTTATTTGTTTTCTAGATGTTGAGTCTCCGATCTTTTTAGCTGAAAAAATTCTGTGTTGTTTCTATTGTAATTTTGGGCAGTCCCTCCATCGGAGCGTACCTGTTCTGTAGAATTTTGCGGGGAGGAGAAGACCATCCAAATTTCCTAATTCTTTGTCGAGATTATGCTTTTTTTTTTCTACTGAAGTTTGCAAGACTTAAATGAAGGAGCTATTTCCTATGCTCCATATTTGTTTTCTAGATATTTGAGTTCTTTCTATTGTAATTTTGGGCAGTCCCTCCATCGAAGCATACCTGTTCTATAGAATGTTGCGGGGAGGAGGAGACCATCCAAATTTCCTAATTCTTTGTCCATACTTAAATGAAGGAGTTATTTCCTATGCTCTTTATTTATTTTCTAGATATTGTGGAAAAATTCTGAGTTCTTGAATTCTTTTGTATTTCTCTGGCAATCCCTACTTGAAATTCTTGGGATTGCTTTGTAATCTTTCTCACATATGCGACTAATAGATGATGGTACCTTTGTAATCTTGAGCGAGCATTTGTATTCTTCTAATTTGTTCTATTCTATTTTCTAATTTCAAGTACTTTTATTGTTGGTACCTTCGTGCCAATGATCTCATACAATTCAAGGTGATATGCATCTCAGTTAACCCTACCTCCGCCTCATTTTTCTTAACAGTGTTGTAGCTAAGCTCATATGATATTTTCAATCAAACTTTGGTGGCTGTTTGTTCTAGTAATAGAACTCTTAGATGATATATTAAAATGACATTTATGGTGACAACATATTACCTGTAATAGAGCAACAGTGCTAATCAGATTTGAGTATTTCCATTCCAGTTCCTTCGATCTCCCTCTCTTCTCGTCTGGCTCTTTGCTCCTCCTTCGGTATGGAGTCCTCGTCTTGGTCCGAGAAAGCAAAGCTGACACTTGAGACTGCTGCAATATCCTTGCTGGTGTCAGTGGCGGGTTATTTCTTTAAGACCCCACGCGCCCGATGCCTCACAATCTGCCTGCCGATCGGGCACTTCTTTGGCCTGGGAACCACAGCACAAATCGAACGTCTGACGGCAACCTCTCCGTCAGAGTGAACAATCCGCTAGGACGGCCATCCAGTTTTGTAGAATTCCCTAGTTCTTTGTCGCTTGTTTTTTTTTTTGAAGGAGTTGTTTCATGTGCTCCTTATTTATTTTCTAGATGTTGAGTCTCCAATCTTTCCAGCTGGAAAAATTCTGAGTTCTTTCTATTTTAATTTTGAGCAGTCCCTCCATCGGAGCGTACATGTTCTGTAGAATGCTGTGGGGAGGAGCAGGCCATCCAACTTTCCTAATTCTTTGTCCAAATTATGCTTCTTCTTTTTCTACTGATGTTTGTAAGATTTAAATGGAGTTATTTCCTATGCTCCATATTTGTTTTCTATATATTTTGAAAAAATTCAGAGTTCTTTCTATTGTAATTTTGGGCAGTCCCTCCATCGGAGCGTACCTGTTTTGTAGAATGTTGCGGGGAGGAGGAGGCTATCCAAATTTCCTAATAGATGATGGTACCTTTGTAATCTTGAGCGAGCATTTGTATTCTTCTAATTTGTTCTATTCTATTTTCTAATTTCAAGTGCTTTTGTTTTTTATACCTTCGTGCTAATCTGGTACAATTCAAGGTGATATGCATCTGAGTTAACCCTACCTCCGCCTCATTTTTCTTAACAGTGTAGTAGGTAAGCTCATATGATATTTTCAATCAAACTTTGGTTGCTGTTTGTTCTAGTGATAGAACTCTTAGATGGTATATTAAAATGGCATTTATGGTGACAATATCTTACCGGTAATAGAGCAAGGGCTAATTAAATTTGAGTATTTCCATTCCAGTTCCAGCTTTATAATAGTCATGTTTGCAATATTGATTAGTTTCAATTTGCAACTAGCTTAATAAAATAACATGATGGAATGCACTTTTGAATTTGATCATTTGTAATTTACCTCACATTCTCATTGCCCCGACATGCTTTATGAAATATTCATCTAGAAAGTGGTGAATGTTATTTTGATCAAATATGCAGTTATTTTAACGATTGATTATGTAATTTCAATGTCAAGGTACTCTAACTAGTGGCTTAGTAATTCCTTGTAGCAGTAATCTTTACGTATTCGTGTCTTGTAAATCATCGAAATCTGCTGACATAATGTTATTTTTGTCTCAAAACCAGAATTTGTTTCCTGAGACTAAATAATGAATGTTTGCTTTCAGACCGGAGAGGAATGTGATGATAGCCAACAAACTAAAGAGAAAATTAAAGCAAATACACTAAGCAAACAGGAGGTTGCTATAAGAAGAGAAAGAGCACTAGTTTATGCATTCTCTCATCAGGTACACATTCGTAAATTTGTACGTCAATTGCTCTTTTAAATTTACTTGCTCATTATTGATTATTCTAAAAGTAGACAATTCTTGTTAATTTATAATTCTTTTCTTTTTCCTGCTGGTTTCTCGTTCTTCTATCATGTATGTTAACATGGCACAGTGGTCTTCTATCAAGGTGGATAGAAGGGTCACATCCGGCCCAACTGCCCACAGCGGACTCAGATGGGCGGATCTCAGCAGTCAGTCATTCATCCGGTATCCGCGGGTGATGGTCGGCCACCCGCACCGATCCCACTTGCTGCACCTGTGTCAGGATCGACTAGAGGACCTCCCACCAGATCTGGTCCGCACTCCCAGAGGCCGTCCCAGCACACCTAGACTCGCATCTTCGCGCTGTATAGCGTCGACGCACAAGCCAACCCGGATGTAGTCACCGGTAACACTTCGCATGCTGATGCCTCCCGAGTTATCTTATTTTAAATTCTGTTGTTGAACTTGAAGAGTTGAAGATGTGTTTGTTTTGAACTTAAACTTGTTGCTATGTAGTTGAACTACCTTTAACTTACCTTATATGTTTGTTTGTGTGACTGTGAATTAGGACATATGTGGTTATTCGATGCATGGGCTCGTGTTCTCATAGACACCGGGTAACATCGGTCTTTTATCAGCTCTGAGTACGCTGGACGAGTCAATATACCTCTAGCCCCGTTAGAGTCAGAGTTTATTATCTGCACTCCCTTGGGCGAAAATATTTTACGGGATCAGGTGTATCGGTCCTGTCCTATAATAATACAGGACGTCACTCTGGAGGCGGATCTGATTCCACTGGATATGACAGACTTTGATGTGATCCTTGGTATGGACTGTTTAACCACACATAGTGCCTTGGTGAGTTATTTCACAAAGTCAGTATCTTTTGTTAGATCAGGACCACCGGAGCTCGTATTCGTGGGAGATCGTCGGGTCCTGCCGACCGTCATTATATCTGCTCTCACGGTGCAGATGTACATTAAGAAAGGATATCAGTATTTTCTAGCGCACATCGTAGATAGCAACAAGTTGGATAGCCAGATGACGGATATTCCTGTAGTGCGAGAGTTCCCAGATGTGTTTCCTGAGGATCTGTCTGGCCTACCCCCTGATCGAAAATTAGAGTTTTGCATCGATCATGCGCCTCGGACGATGCCGATCTCTAAACCCCCATATCGTATGGCACCGACAGAGCTGAAGGAACTCAAGCTACATTTGCAGGACTTGGTGGACAATGGGTTCATAAGACCTAGTGTCTCCCCTTAGGGCGCACTTGTTTTATTTGTGAAGAAAAAGATGGGACCATGAGGATGTGCATTGATTACTATAAAGAACAGGTATCCGCTTCCTCACATTGATGATTTATTTGATCAGTTTCAGGGTGCTCGGGTTTTCTCTCGGATCGATTTGAGATCGGGATATCACCAGTTGAGGATCAGAGTGACGGGTAATCGCATATGTATCTCGACAGTTGAAAAATCATGAAGTGAATTATTCGACTCATGATCTGGAGCTGACTGCAATTGTCTTGGCACTTAAGATGTGACGACATTATTTATATGGGGAGAAATGTCATATTTTCATATATCATAAGAGTTTACAGTATTTACTGACTCAGCGGGAGTTAAATCTCAGGCAGCGCCGCTGGTTGGAGCTGATTAATGATTATGATCTGATTATTGACTATCACCCTGGGAAAGCCAATGTAATGGCGGATCCATTGAGCAGGAAGACCTTCGTTACACTAGCGTACATCCGCAGTGCCTATATGCCTTTGCTGCATGACTTGAGAGCTCTAGGCGTGGAGTTGTAGTGTAATTCACATAGTGGGTTATTAGCACAGTTTATCGTTCAATCTACATTGTCGATCATCTAACAAAGTTACAGAAGGTGGACCCGGAGTTGAGCAGAGTGATCCAGATGGTACAGAGTGGTTAGAGACAGGACTTTAGACTCAAGTTACGTGTTCGGAGCATTTGCTCAAGTATGAAAAAGAAAAATGGGATCCAATGATATTTTTTTTTAGATTGACTCATAAATCTGTACCCCCTATTACTCGATCCTGAAATGTGGACACATGTTTAGCATAAAGGAAGCAAGGGATCAATCGTGTTGGTGTCAATTATTGTCATTATTTTATTGGTTTGGTTATTTGTACGTCATATGTAGTGTCCGGCGTCGTAAGAAGCCCTTAACGCTCCTCCATGTTGGAAATATTGATGCGAATGAATATACACCGTTCATTCTTTGCAATTGGGAGATCGAATGTGTGTGATTGATTGAGCGGGGCTAAGCTACGTGGACCCTGAAGAATATTTTATACGAATATACACATGGAGATTAATGTGCGGACTCTGCGATCCATGAGTACAAAAGGGTAGGTTTTGGGATCCGATGTCCCGGTTGTGACACTAATGTCGTTGGCGGACCAATGGTGAGAGCCCTTTGCATGCTTAGTGTCTGACGAGGCTTGTTGGATAACACGTGGACAACACTCTGGATGTTACGAGTGGTAATTTGTATTTTAGGATCATTATCTTGGTATCAGCCCCAATATTTTTCTGAATAGTAATTCATAGACACAGACTTAGTCCATTTAATTTTCTGATCATAATATATTAGTACCGAGATGACCTACTCAGCACAATATCTTATACACTAGTTGGGTTGACTTCAATGCCCTAATATGATTTGATGAATAGCTTCATTGCGATAATTTTTATTTACGACTTATTAGTTCACTAATTTTTAATTATATCTACGTACGATCAGTATTTTATTATGATTTATATGGTCATTTTTTAAAATATTATCAAATTAACCAATTTAAAAGTATTATTTATTATCGTGATCTATGTTTCTTATGATATATGTGATACATTAGGCTGTTAATTTATTTTAGAATTTAATAAATATTGAACTAGTAGCCTTTCTTATAGAATCTAATTATTTTAATAAGATGAGTATATGTTTTACGGACAACTAGCTTGTTAATTAATAATATAAAATAATAAATTATTTATAAATTCAAAAAAAATCATATATACTTAAAAAAATATAAAAAATTTATTAGGTGTCCTAATTTTTTAACTTTTTAATACAGCTGAACTAATAAAAATACTTATAAAATATATGTTTCTTTAGTCAAAATAATTAGACATTTTACCGAACTCCTAAAATAACACGTTAGAATGATAATATTTTATACTAAAAATTATAAATTCTACACAAATTGAATGACTGAGTTTTATATTATCGTCTTAATTATTAATTAAAAAAATTTAATTTTATTATGGCAGCTTTGGCTTTAATTTGATTAAGAGAGTATTATTTTTATTATGACTTTTAGTTTTAGTTACATTATAATAGCTTGTTACGAGCACTATAACAGGATTCTGCTCATCAGCGACAGCGAACACGTGCTTAAAATATTTTTTCTGACTTGAATTTGGGAAAAAAAAGATAACGAATGGGAGTGATTTGGAAAGTTATATTTTTTTCAAAAGAATCGAAACAATCACGGACCCTTTATTTAACGTTAGGCCGCCGCACAAAGTGGTTGGGGGAGGAGTCAATTTCTTTGCTCCGGGTCCAATTGATCACGATATGCTTCGAAACCCACCGCCTCTCTTCGCGTCGTCTTCCTCGCCCCCACTCCCATCCATTTCATCCTCCTCACCGTCCGTCGTCACCCAACAACAAAAGGCGCGTCGGTGGTTGAGCTGGTGGTGGTGCTTCTCCGCCTCTCTTTTTTTCCCTCGTCGGTATCCTCCATTTTCTGGCTGCTCCTTCCATCCTCGCGATCCCAGCGGCGGCGGAGAAGGAGCGACGGGAGATATGGCGGACTGGGGGCCGGTTTTCGTGGCGGTGGTGCTCTTCGTCTTGCTGTCGCCGGGGCTGCTCTTCCAGATCCCCGGAAAGGGGCGGCTGGTGGAGTTCGGCACGCTGCAGACCAGCGGCATCGCCATCTTCGTCCACTCCATCATCTTCTTCGCGCTCACCGCCATCTTCATCCTCGCCGTCGGCGTCCACGTCTACGCGGGCTAGTCGAGTCCCACCCGTCCCTCGATAAGGCGAGCGGATCGTCGTTCTTTACTCGAATTGTATGCTCATATCCCGTTTGGTGAAATGCCGAACTCGTTTATTGTGCTGCTCCCAAATTATTGGCATGGACTTTCATGTGGAAATCAGTGTATGAATTCGCCCAAGTTGTTGCTGATTCGAACAGTAATTGAAGCAATTTACTTTCAGCCTGCCCCAATTCATTGATTGCTCCCACCTATCGCCTTGAAGAAAACATGAAATCTCACTTGCGCGGAAGTTGCAGAGTTGATTCTGCTTGGTGTTTCTGATGCCCCATTTTAGATAAATTCTATACTTTTTTTTTGAAAGTCCATGATTATTGTGTTTCCGATGCTCAAATCCTTCTACATGGAAAAAGGATACCCTGTTTGATTCGGAAATCAAATTGCGTTGCTCGAGATGCTCTCTCTTAGCTTAGATTTGTACTGTCAATAAATTGTGTCTCAGTAAACTAAGGATACTAATTATAATTTAGGCATTGTCTAATATTTTTATACATACTAAATAGCCCCTTAGTAATCATACACATAATGATAAAAAGGTTTGCTGGCTTGATATATAAAAATATTATACTTATATCTAAAATATTCTCATTGGGAATGATTAAATTTGTGACGATCACTACCTTCCATGTGTTTCTTAATGACCTACCTTTCAATTGAACCTAACCCACGTTGGGATGGTATTTGAAGGCTCTAGTTTAGTCCCATGCTTTTACAGTTTTTTGAGCTAAGTAGCAAGTATTGCACTCAATTTTGACCTTTTGACTATCCCTGAATTTAAGGGTACGGATACATGATTTTTTTAAGTTTTATTTTATGTTCAAGACCAACTTGTATTGCTTAGCTTAGTTTAATTTTTTTTAGAAAATTACAGATATACGAGGGACTATAAAAAATCGGTGATAATGATATGCAGAGTACTGTCACTTAAAATAACCCAAATTAAACTAAATCAAATCAAAATTAAATGATATGCAAAAAATTATCCTCTTAGAGAAAAATCCGTCTTTGTCTGCCATTTCGACCGCTGATCCATCTCCTCATCGTATCAGTGAGTGCGGTTCATGGACCGCAAAATCCGCAATAGCAGGCCATGTTTGCGAAACATGGACTCGCTCGAGAGTCTAATCCCGGTTCAGACGAACCAGCCGGGGTTCAACCGACATTTTTATAAACCCAGCGGCGCCCGGCGATTGAGGGGACTTCGCGTCTCTCTTCTTCTTCGCCCCAGTTTTCACTTGAAAAGCCCAGTAAGGCATGGACTCGGAGTCGGAGGGCTTCTCCGATGCCAAACCATGGCAGGCGAAGGGAGCCGCGACGTCGCCGCCACTGGAGGTCGACAACACCCCCTGCAAGTTCCTCTCCGGCCTCCCCTCCCGTGGCTACTTCTCCGCTCCCGTGCTCTCCTCCAACCTGGTGCTCTACCCTCTCGAAACCCTACCTCCGCCTCGTTTTTCTTTTCCTGAAAAATCATCGGTTTCTTTTTCACGGAGTAGTTTGATGTGATTTTTTTCTTCTGGTTGATGGCGATTGCAGGGTAGCATTCGGGTGTATGTGTGCGATCATGAGACGGCGCCACCAGGTTGGGTCACCCACAGTCTCTTTACCTCGCTGTATCATTTGATCTTCCCTCTTTTCAAGTTGGATAAGTAATCATAATTGGTTTGCGTTATTTATATTTATCATTTACCATGAAAGGTTTTGTTTCTCTGCTGGACTTAATTAGTAGCCTCGAATATAATTCTAAATATTTTTATTCATGCATAGAGCCTCGAATGGATGTCCTTTGTAGGAAAATAATAATCCTAATGATTTCATTGCGAGTAACCACAGATAGGTATCTGAACAAAACATATTTGGAATGATTTAATAAGCCTAATGATGTTCAATGCATTCTCATTGGTGGACTTTTCAAAGCTTTACTAATAAGAAATCCATGCAATGGGAAAGTTAGAAAGCCTATATCTATGATGAATTTGTAATAGAACCCATTTTTTGGGTATTGAAATATGATGAAATTTCTAAATGATTTATTTTTCCCTAAAACATTCCTTGCAATTTCCAAGTCAATCAAAAACCCGCATTCCTGACATTTCTATATTGACTTTTCATTTCCATGTTAAATCAATTAAGTTAAGAGGGCATCTTCTAGTTGCTGTTATTGTGCAATCAACATATAGTTGGGATGGATGGATGGTGCTTGTAAGTTAAAAATAGTTGCTCTGAAGTGGCTATGAACATGAAAAGTGTGGAAAATTTCTCCATATTCTTCTAAATTTTATTAGAAGATGAACTTTTTTTTTTTTGGTGGATGAACAACCTCATCTTCTATGTTTGCCTCAAAAACAACTCCATCTTCATGTTTGATTTGTATTATTTTGATAGAGTGAATTGTACTATTTATTATTTATATATGACGAAATTCTCATTGTTCTATTTTATTTATAGAGGATCAAGTAATCAAGACAAACACAACAAATATATTGATCAGAGCTCTTCAAAACAACAAACAAAAGGGTGATCTGAGCACAAAGTCTGGAACAGGCAAAAGGTGTTGTCTTAGCTTGTTTGGTTGTCTATTTTAAAGATTCTTTGGTAGCATGATGCGTTTGGTTTCAGTTTAACTTCCAACCAGTCAAGGTCTTCCATTACTGTTGCAACTTCTTCATGCAAGTACAATAGAGTGATCACTGTGCCGTAGAGTCCCTAAATTGGATGTTCACTGACATCAATATGATACCGATAATTTTCTTCTCATAGTGTACACGTCTTATTTTTTTAGAAGTAAAATGTTGCAGGAAGATAGGTGGTTATGATCATCAGAAAACTAACTTGTATATCTGGAAGCATTTTTACAATCTTCGAGAAAGTTAAATGACACCTAGCATATTATTTCTTTTCTAGTTCATTGATGGAACTGTCTTCACCCATTTGATGGCATATCTAATTGATTATTTCGTTTTCATCTGTTTTTGCTAGATCTGTGAGAACTTCAGAGGGCAGGTCTCCACCTAAAAAGATCAAAACCACTTCTGTGTCTACTAGTAGCCGTCCAGGTATTACTTATAATTTTGCTGTATTCCTTTTAACCTTGAATCAACTTTGGAGCGTGTAGTAAGTAGCATGATACATTTTTCTGAAGTTTGAACAAAACTATCTTATGAGGATATGACCATAAACGTGGGTGTTCTTTCATCGACTAATTGAACTTTCTTTATTTTTTTGAGGAAAGACCAACTTGGCTTTTGCTGAAAACCATCTCGTCATTGTTATGTGACCACCAATTCTTTATTTTATAGGGAGCTCCAGCAGTGGATTCTCCGAGAAGATGCTTCATTCAATGACTGTAGAGCGGTTGCGTGCACTTTTAAAGGACAGAGGACTCTCACCCAAAGGGAAAAAGGTAAGGATTGGTTGTTCTACATTATCACAGACGACCTAATTTGTTCCTTGCATTGCCCGTTGGGAATTTTTTAAGAAAACAAAGCAAGCAGATAAAACAAAACAAAACTGTGATTGATGTAGTAATCTGAATTCTGACACTAATCTCCTTCCGAGCTTTGCACAAGTTAATGATCATATAATACTCAATACTTTCTGAATTTGATCCTTTTTACAGGATGAATTGATCGCAAGATTGAAAGATGAAGCATAGTGGAAAGTTGTGGATAAGTCTCAGAATAGGTCTACAGGAACGAAACATTGTCACGGCAGATTCCAGCAAACTTGGAAGATGGTGCATTTTTGTTTTTGCCCCATTTCATGCAGAAGGGATGATACAGTAGGGTGTTTATACTACTGTTAATGGACTGCCAACTTTAAATTTTTTACTTCATACTTTTTCTGAAAACAACTTATTACCGTACACCGACGAAATAATTCTAGCGAGCGTATGCAAATGCCATTATGCGTTCACGTCTGACATACATTGAAAAGCTTCAAAGTGCGGGTTCATTTTTCATCTATCAATTAACTTCGTGAAACAGCAATTTGAGTTGAATTTTATAAGATAATTTCTCTTGCAATGTGCAGATGTATGGAACAATGTGTTCTGATTTGGTTGGTGATTATAGATGACATACTTTAGGTAATGAATTCCTTAAGAACTTTGTGGAATGGTGATCTCCTTAGGAGATGGGAAGCTTCGTCGATCTTCAAACTTACAAGGTGTGCGTCAGGTGTAAGTGGCGAAAGCCTGTCGGGACGGATGGTAAAATTTTAAATGGCGCGGCATTTTCTTCCCTTTTTTTATTTTTTTCCCGCCACGTGTCGGAAGCGAATACTGCAGCGAGATTTCAAAAGAGCAGCTCCTTCGGCGAAATGGCGAACGAACCCCTTCAAATTTCAAATTGCCCTCGCAAAAACCCAACTGCTCACGAGTCGCCGATTAATTCACGAAGTGAGGTCACGAGAGCTCGTCTTGCGCACGCTTCTCCGCCACGTCTTCCTGTCGTGTCCGATGTCGTAGCCAAAGACCCCTCTACCGACAGGGACAGACGATCCGCTCGAAGACGCCGTTCAAAAGTTTCAGATCGAAGTCCAACCAGCGCTTCGCACGTGGAATTTAACGTCCGTCACCCGACGAGATCCACGGTCGACTGCCCTTTCCACAAATCTTAAAGACCTCATTTCGTCCTGTTCGATTTTATTAAATCTCTTGCGCTTCCGAAAAAACCCTCGCGGCCCGCGATACGCAACTGGGGAGTCGAAAACCCTATCTGTCCTCCTCCCTGCGGAAGCATCAGGGCTTGGGTCGTCCGTCACGATTCCTTCTTCGGATCGGGGAAACTGGTAAGCTTCAGACTTCCAGTATCCTTTGGCGCTCAGCTCTTACTTTTTTGGGAATGGATTATCGTGCACGATTTCCTTTGCGTTTATCTTTTTGTTGGATTGCTATCGCTTCGTTTTTTGTTATCGGCTGATGGTGAGGTTTTTGTTCGTCGTATTTGCTTACTTCTTTTGACGGCTGTGATCTTTAATGCGCGATTTCAGCGCTTACTGAGCTAGATAAAATGCTCGTAGACTGGATTTATTAAGTGCCCACGGGCTGTTTCAAGTTTTTTCATGCGAGGCCAGCAGGTTCCTCCGTCGTATTTCAAGAAAATTATTTGATTTGCTCCATCGTGGGTGATGCAAACGTTCCATAGGACCTGCAATATGAAGAAAGAACTCGAAGGAGCAGGATTATTTATGACAACCTTCATAAAATGCTTTATTACCAAATTTGAGGAATAATAAACTAATTATAAAACTTCCGCCTGAAAGCTCTGGGAGAACAAGATGGGACTCGTGGGATTCTAAAGGAAGAATCAAATTCAGTTAAATGACAGATTACTACGTTTTTCAAGTCAAACCAAATTGCTTTCAAAGTAGATCTAGCGATTGGAGGGAAGAAGTGAAATGCCAAATTAGGTGTTTTTTGTTGGTTTTGTTAGACTTATAGTGGCTAACTAAAGTGATGCTTTGCAAGTGGCAATGGTTTGAGGATCTAATATGGGCTTGTTTCTTGAGTGTATTTGTAAAGGTAAGGACTTGAGATTATCCCTTTCATCATTGACATTTATAAATTTAGTGATGTGTATTCCCTGGAAAAGTATAGTAGACAACACATGGATTTGATGTGGTAAGATCTATTTTTAATATGATTTTGATGGAGTCTCATAGTCTAGTTGATCTTGTTGGGATTTGGTTCAAGTTCTTTCAAATCCATGTTTTTTAAGTGAACCATTTCAAATTCATGTTGAGTTTAGATTGACAGAAGTAAGAAATATAAGAATAGTCAAAACAGTTTGTACAAATAGGTAATTTTGTATTAGCAAGTGGAGCCTGTAAATACATTGAATATGAAGAAGAATGAACAAATGTGATTCTTTTGCTGCAGGTTATGCTAATCAGCCTGGATTCGAATATACTGTCTGCATTTGCCAAACTTGGCACATATCTCAATTTGTTCTGTCCACTAATCTATCAAGTTGTATTCTGACTTAGATTGATAGTCAACATTTTCTGTAGCTTGATCCACTGTTTTGATACGTGTGCAGTCTCATAATACACAATTACCTGTGAACCTTGTTGCGGCTTTAAAACTGAAGGCCACTGCAGGGCAATATGCCATTCTTTCAAATGCATGACCTCTGTTGCAATTGGATCTTGTTATACACCGAGGGTTGATTGTTTTACTTCGCTGCACAATGCAAACAAGGAAAAAAGCTCTCCTGCAAAATGCAAATCCTGGATCTTGCACAATGCAGAAGAAAGTGACTGCAATACCTGAAAAAAACGCAACTGGGCTCATCACTTCTGCAAAAAAGAAGAAATTTGGTAATCATTTAGTTCTTGTTCACTGAACATCTTTTGTGCTGCTCTAAATTAGTTTTTTTATTGGATATTGGAAGAAAATTGTTTCTGCAGGTTTTTTTAACTAGTCGAAATTTAAAAACATCCTGTAACAGATAATGTAATGTCTTATAAATGTGGATCAAAGTTAGATATTGTGCTATGTAAGTGCTCTATGCTGAAGGAAATGATCAGCTTAAAGTTATATTGGTATTGGCATCTTCCACTTTTTGTATCTTCTTTTATTTGCAGCTTTATGGTTAACATAGTCCATCTATTTTGCTATATTGTATTCCTTATCTGGTTGTGAGATGGTAAGTTTGCCAATATCATTTTACGTTTGCTCCTGTGCTCTACCTTCCTTTTCTCACCTCTCTTGGGTATTGTTTCAAGCAATGGTTATCTAAATTATTATGACGTACTGGATAACAATTTTGCTGTAGTGTCTATCTGAAATTTTTTATTTTCAGTAGGAATCCTACCTAAGGTGAATAGACATGCAGAACATGAGAGGAACTTGAATTTGGACTCTGTTGGTTGTCGAGATGAGAAACACGATTCTTGTTTCACATATGAGGCCTCTATATCTCATAAGGTAATTATTCTTCTTTTGTGTTGGAGTTTATATTGTTCACTTTCTGATACTTGCCTTGTCTTAAGATATGAAGTGAAAATATGAACTACGAACTCAGACACCTAGAATATATGCATGTGTCGACTCTCACTCAGAATATTAAGAGTTCATGCATGAGAGACTATTCTCATGATTTTCACTTGAATTTTCCAGCAAATACATAACTTTGAGCGAATACTATGGCTATAAATATGGAGCATCTGAATAACCAAAATAATCTATATTTACTATGACTATAGATTTTGAGCATTTAAATAACCAAAATAATCTAAATATAATAGGTTCATGTCAATGTTTCTGGCCAAGTGAAATATTCGGTCATGTGCAATTGTTTTCCTTCATTCATACATTTGATTTCATTTTCATTGGTTTATGATATATAGATGGCACTTATAATCTGCTTGTGTTTTGAACTCTACCTGATAGTTTAAAAATGATTACCACCTAGAATCTACTATTAGAGTTGGATATAATTGTGACTTGATTCTGGTTAGGAGCAAGAGGATATGGGCGCTGCAAACTGTATGGAAATGATCTTCTCCTCTCCCAACTTCCATCATACTAAGGACATTTGTGGTGGCATTCCTGATAAAGGTATTTTATCCATTTTCTTAAATGTTTTGTATTTTTATGAGCAAATTTCTAATATCTACAAGAGCTGGATAACTAAATTATTTTAAAATTCAGAAAATATGGCATTCATTTTAGATGAGGCAAGCTTTGGGAACTAATGATTATTTACTGGTTAGGATGCTTATGTAGGAGATGTTCATGTATAACTAAGTTTGGAATGTGCTTAAATGACATAGAGGCATCTCTTTTACTGTGTTAATTTACTGACGTGTCATTGATGGTACCACTTGACTGCCTTGGTTGAGCCATATAAAAGTAACGTCAGTTGACTGATTGGTGGATTTCATGCTGAATTACCTCAAAATAGACAGTACAGTTTTTATGACATTATTGGCTGCCTTCCTGCTTTGTTATTATTCTACAAATTCTCTGAAATGGATTTATTCTGCATCTATGGTCATTTGCATGGAAATTCTCTGCAGTAATTGGAATAGTTTAGGTTAGGAACTAATATTGCATTTAGAAATAGCTTTTGTTAATGTTTGCATTATTTGGATGAATTTTAGTTATGTACCGACAAGATCTTAACTGCTGTATTTGTTCTAAAGCAAAGCATATAACATGGTTGGTTCTGGAATCAGTTCCAGACAACTTGTTGGTTTTATCATTTTATGCCCAGGATCTTGTAAATGACCAAAATCAAGCATATGATCCAACTTGTTGGTCATTTGATCATGTGATCCTTTTAAATTCTCTGTATTTACCTTTGTGCAAGTTTATCTGGGTGATGCCATCTTACTCTTATGAGTTTTTTTTGAAGGATATCTTACTCTTATGAGTTGTACTGAACTTTTACATGGTATTATGTTTTGCAGTTGGCTTCACAGAATTATCCAAGATCAGAGAAATTGTAGATCCCCAGAATCCTGAGGTTCAAGAAGCAAAAGCTTGTTCTGTGAGTTGTTGTGGCACATTACAAATCAATGATGGATGCGCAAAGAACCAAAATACAGATACTTTGACTGTTGCAAGTGAAAAGAATGTTAGTTTGGCAACTATATCCTATGAATCCTCAGATACGCTTGGCGGTTGTCACCACAAACATGACACAGAAATAAATGATGCTAGCACATTAGTTGATGATGAATATAGTGATCTGGGAAGTTTCTCTTCTGAAGTTTCAGCAATATATTTTGCAGTTCAGAACTCAAAACTAGAATGCGTTGATGAACATAGTCAAGATACAATATCAACAGATGGTTGTGTTGAACCTGACGAGATGGATGAATATGATGACTTTGATCCATACTTCTTTATTAAGGATTTACCTGATTTATCAGCAGTGGTTCCAAGGTTTCGTCCCATGCTTCTTCCTAAGCAGACTCGGAGCTGCCCATCAACAACCCTTGTTTTGGATCTTGATGGTATTAGAAAATAGAAAAAGTGTCACAATCTTTTCCTTTTTCCTATCATGCTGCATAGTTATTTGATGCATGAACTTATATGCCTTTCTCATTCTGGCTCCTCTGATCCATGGCATGCTTACAACCAAATGATTACGGAGGGCCTATATAACCAATTCTGTCCTATCTAATATGGCTGCCACTTACTAGATTGAATTTCACTCGTGCTCACATTAGTGCAGATGTTTATATACCTTTTGGTTGGGAGGGGTTATAGATTTGAGGGGGATTTAGAGTGGGCTTGAGTGCATCTCATAAATATTGAGAAAATTGAGAGGGAGGTAAAATAAATTTGGTGAGAATATCAGGTCCAGTCATGAATCGGGTGTTTCGGGATATAAATATTGGTTAATGTTGGGCTTGGATTCAGTGGTTTTACTATGCCCAAGCTCAGGTTTATCTTACATTGGGTTATTAAATTGTTACCAGTCTCGACTTGGGTGAGATGACATTCCTTCTGAAATAGTCATCATGGTGAGGTTTTGCTTGGTTTGGAAGCTCAAGTTGATGCCCTTGTGTGATGAGAGAATTCGAGTCAACTATAATTTTTTATGCTGGTTGTTTTGATCATTGTTTTTGGTTAAAGTTATTGCATCTCATCTTAAATCTAAAAAGAAACTTAAGTTTGGAAGCATTGCACCTTTGTTGGAATGTGTCCCTTAAATGTCAGTATTTTCTTGCATCGTTATTTCTGCCTGGTTTTCTCCATAATGTCCTTGGTTAATTTATGATTCCAATTTGTTCATGACTTTTTTATTTTATCCTAATTTCCTTTCACCTGCCTGTTCACATTTTTATCATTCTAACTTGGCAGAGACGCTGGTGCATTCCACCCTTGAACCATGTGAAGATGCTGATTTTACATTTCCCGTTAATTTCAATTTTAAAGAGCACACAATTTATGTACGATGCCGGCCATATCTCAGGGATTTCTTGGAGAAGGTTGCTGGTCTCTTTGAGACCATTATATTTACTGCAAGCCAAAGTATATATGCTGAGCAGCTTCTTAATATACTGGATCCCAAAAGGAAATTATTACGCCATCGCGTGTACCGCGAGTCCTGTGTATTTGTAGATGGCAATTACTTGAAAGATCTTTCAATACTTGGTCGGGATTTAGCTCATGTGGCAATTGTTGACAATTCTCCTCAGGTAATTGTTTTCAGTGTCTTGGACTACTGAATTTGACAGGTGTCGTTTTTTTTTAAGAACTGCTTGAACAAATCCATATTTCCGTTTAATAAAGAAGGACTTCCATTCAGCTAGGTTTAATTGCAACGGAGAATTAGTTTACTATTTCTGTATAACCGTAAGGAACCTCAAACGCAAGTACACTTCATATCTGGGTATATTTCATAATTTGGCACGCCCTAGTGATTAAATGCACTGTGCATATAGGTCTTTGGTTGATTATTCTATGAAGTACCTTGCTCTTTCTAGATCGGAAGATTCACAAGACAATTTCAGTGAATTAACATTCTCTATCAGCAGGAGATTTATTCTGACGATCTTGTGTTTTTTCATCAGGCATTCGGATTTCAGTTGGACAATGGTATTCCAATCGAGAGCTGGTTTGACAACCCTGATGACAGAGAGCTACTCTCATTGCTCCCCTTCTTGGAGAGTTTGGTTGGTGTGGATGACGTTCGCCCACTAATATCCAAGAAGTTCAATCTCCGGGAGAAGGTAGCTGCTGCTGGTGCCACTTCCTGCTTCTCTCTCCACTGATTTTGTAAGGTGACCGTCCCGTAAAGTATATCATTGATTCCCATAGTGAAGCTACTTCTGTGATAATTGCTTGCTCCCCCCTCCCAGCTTATAGTTTTTCTTCTCTGTATACATGTACTATTCCTTGTATACCAGTGTAGAATGAAAAGGGGGACTGCGCTACCAACCGTTCTCTAAAATTATCCAATTCAAAAGATTCTTACAGCTAGAAGAATAAATTTTGGTTCTTTGAGCTCTCCTGCTTGTGTGCCTTCTTGGGTTCCATGCTGCTAGTCTTCGATCTTATTGTTTTCATCAATCATCAGTTTACTTGTCTGCTGCAGGTTCAAATTCTCCTAGAATTGACAGTGTACTGCATATTTCTACATTGCTACATAAACATATTCTAACGTGCTATAATAAGCCTAGTTATTAATATTATATCCTTTAATATTGTTTATCAGAAAATAATTTATCCTACAGTATTCTTTCCTCATCGATAGAATATTTTTTTTACCTTTGTATATAATAAAGTTCTGAAAATACAATGAAAAAAAGTGATGTTGGAGTAAATTACCAAAGAATAAAAAACGATTGTAACGTTACATTTGCGGTGTGTTTGGAGCAGCCGTCCTGGTATCCGAATAATATAAAAACGCGTTCCAAGAAAGATCAACCGCCCTCAATTCATCGTGTTCACAAAATTCAAATTTGAAACGTCGATAGCGTGGGCCTCAGCACGAATCCTAAAGCAAAGATATTTTTTTTAAGGTGCTGCTCCCATCGAGTGGTGCTCTATAAATAGCCCCCCGCTGATTCCCATCCCGCCAACCCTCGAAGTCTCTCGCTCTCTCGATCGTCTTACTTCGAAATGGTTTGCCTCCGATCGCTTATTCCTGGATCTACTCGATTTCTCTCCTTTCTCTGATGCCATGCTCTTCTCTGTTTCTACCTAGGTTGTCGCTCAGCGGACGAAGGAAGCGGAGATCACAGAGCAGGACTCGTTGCTCCTGGTAACCCGATCGATGAATTCCACGCATCTCGCTTGTTGTTTGTTGAAAACGAAACTTCATTTGCTTTTTGATCATCGTTGTTTGAGCTGGTTTGTTGTTTGATTATGGATTTCTGTATCGTTTGGAGAGCAATAGAACCAAACGATACAGAAATCGTTTGTTTTTGAGTCGCGCCGGATTATTTTTTCACTCATCTTACTTTTGAGCGGTTTCTTCAGTTATAGATCGTCAAATTGTTTTGTTTTTAAGATATTTTCATCAAATCGGTGATTCACGTTCCTTGGTCATGCTGGAGTAAGCTTATTTTCTTTAGATCCAGAATCGTCACTGTTTCATACAAAAGTGGCGTGGTTATCTTCGTTTTTATTAATTATTTTCTATTTCCTGGAAATCGAATACTAGTCGTAGTTCTGGTAGGCCGTGAAAAAGTGTTGTTTGTTGTAATAAATGCTTGGAGTGAACTCCTAATTCCTGTAGTTTCTGGGAATTATTGAATTTGGAATCTAATGTAATTAAGTTTGTTTGATCAAATGCTGGATGTATTCCTGACAATAGATCTTTGGTCATCGTGTTGAAGGGTTCGGCTGTTTGATCTAAAAGTATCTGTGTCTAGGTATTTGTTGCAAGTCACTAGGACTCCATGTTTGGAACTTTGGATTATTGAGGTTATCTTATCTTATATGTAAAGAGGACGTGTGATTTTGGCCGGTGATCCTTCATTTATACTCCTCTGTCCTGATGATCCTTTCATTTAAAAACAGACCAGAAATCTTCTTCGGATTGCCATATTTAACATCAGCTACATTAGAGGTCTATTTCCAGAGAAGTACTTTAATGACAAGTCGGTTCCTGCCCTAGGTACCTCTACTAAGCCCCTTCATCGGACCTGTAAAATATTTACTGAACAAAGGTTCTGAAATCTGTCGGCTACAATTTGTTTTTGACACAGAGATGAAGATTAAGAAGCTCATGCCCATAGATGCAGAGTCCCGGAGGCTGATTGACTGGATGGAGAAAGGTAAGTGATCTACATAGTGTTTGCCTTCATTTATTCTAGTATTTGCTCTTGTTTTGATGTTTTGGTTTAACTTTCAGGTGTCTATGATGCATTACAGAAGAAGTACCTGAAAACACTTCTGTTCTCTATCTGTGAGGAGGTAGAAGGTCCCACGATTGAAGAGTACGCTTGTAAGTATCTCTGACCAGGTTCACTGAATCCTTTTATTGACTGCCGTAGAAAGTTTCGAACAATGGGCCGGTGTTTGTTTTTCACTTGATGTAGTTTCAACCAACGGTGAAACCATTGTATTTGATTTTGTTAAAACTGCTTCTTTAAATACCAAATATCTCTGTCCATATGTCGATCTATGTGGTATTATGACCTGAAGCCTGCATAAACACAACATTGCAGTTTCCTTCAGCTATGCCAGTTCGGGTGGTGATGAGGTGTGCATGAAAGTTAGTCGTAATGGGAATAAAAAGAACGGTGCAACCTTCAAATCTAACACGGGTGATATTACCCCTGACCAAATGAGGTAAGCTGATAGCCTCCGTGTCAAGCTGAATACCAATGTTCCAATGTTCCTGCATCCTGCTGTTTCCCTTCAAGTAAAAGTGTTAAGCTAGTTCTCTTGTCGGATTACCTGTGTGGTTCCCCTTAAACAAGTAGTTAAGTGTTTCAGAAGCTCTGCTTGCAAGATGATTCGGACCCTTGCTTCGTTGATGAGGACCTTGGATCAAATGCCTGAGGAGGTAATCATGATGATGATTACTCATTTGTTTAACGTTTGAAAGTAAAAGACTAAAATGACCTTTTGTTTCAGCGCACCATTTTGATGAAGCTCCTCTATTATGATGATGTGACGGTAGTCTCTTACTCTGATCAGAATTTTTAATATGCTTTTGATATTTGTGGTGCTATACAGTTGTTAGAAATTTTTAAAAATGTTTGATCCAACAATTTTTTCAGCTGGTGTTGATGTTTGTATGTTTCAGCCGGAGGCTTATGAGCCTCCATTCTTCAGAAAATGTTCTGAAAATGAAGCCCCTAATTCCTGGACCAAGAACCCATTAAAAATGGAAGTAGGGAATGTGAACAGCAAGCACGTTTTTTTGTCCTTGAAGGTACAGTAAAGGCAAGCATTGTCTGTACAAGTGGTGTTCTCATTATAGGTATTGTGGCTCTTGATTTGGATCTTACTTCTTTAGGTTAAAAGTGTCCTTGATCCTTGTGAGGATGAAAATGGTCTCGCGGAAGATGAAGAGCTGAGCCTAGGAGATGACTCTCTGCAGGCAAATGACTCTTCTTCTGACAGTGAGGTACGTTTGAATCTCCATTGAGGCTAAATTCATATACGTTTTAGGAATATAAGTTGTTTGTTTAGCTCTGTGTAGGGACATTTGTGGGTAAGGATTTGGAATATTTGGAATGCTGTTGTACTTGTAGGATGTATGTTCATTAGTAGCTACGTATCTCAAATTAATGCGGGTGCCGTTATATCACTTTTTTTGAAAGGGCGTTATATCGCTTGTTAACCGAGTAAAAAGATAAATTAATCAACGTTAACATTTCCATATACTCAAGTGTCAGTTCAGTTATTATATCTAGGACATCGTCCAAGATATCATACAAGAGATACGAATTTGTTCTTATAGAAGAATAAGAAATATGAATTTGTGGTTCAATGGATCTCAGGTTCGCCCGTCATTTGCTGAGCAGTTTGTTGTAGCTCCAATTGGTAATCTTCCTCACATTTGATGTCATCCTTTCATCTTTGTCCTCTTGATGTCACATATCTTACAGCAGGTAAAAAGCATACCCGTGAAGATAACAGAACTGCTTCTGACGGTCAGTTCAACTTAACTAGCACACAGTCATTTTTTATCACTTCATTCTGATTCGGTCTTATATAGACTTACTCGAAGGGTACGAGCTCAGTTTGGTTTATTGTACTAAATACCAATAGATTTCACTACTCATGAGAGGTTTATGTACATTATTTCAACAGTTTTAATCAATATTCATTATTTGCACCGTTGCGTCTGCATTAGATGAAGGATGCAATAAAAATAGTTAAATTACCGATATTTTTTATAGATGAAACTCAAGATGCTTCCAATGAAGACGAACAGACAGCACAAGTCAGGGATTGGCTTAATTCTAGACACATTACCACAGTTGACCTGACTGACATTCTTGCAAATTTTCCGGATATCTCAGAAGTAACAGCTATCCTGCTTTGATTTTATTTTATTTTTCCAACTAACAGTGATTCATGTATTGCCACCGATGTACTAATGCAATATTGCTTCTCGTGTTATTGTCTGCTGATGGTTTACAGGCATTGACTGAAGGTATAATGGACCACAATCCTTTCTAACTACGCTAACTGTAAGCTGAACAAACATAATCTCTTCTTTCTTTCTATAAACGTCAGGCATTGTTCAGAGGCTGCTGAGGGAGGGACTTATTACCAGTGTGGGGAAGGACCGCTACACCATAAACAAGGTTATAATAATGAATAATTTTCATAACGTTTCCTCTTTTTCATACTTTGCATCGTTTCTTCCCCTGAAATTATTTATCTTCAGGAGATCAGCTCCAAAACATGTCCAGTGAAAGAAGAGGCTGAGATGCAAGATATCAAAAAAACTGTGAAGACTAGTGAAAACATAGAAGAGGACTATATGTACATGAAGGTAATCTGGACAGGTGCCAGTCAGTACATTGATCCCTTGTGTAAACACACTCTTCCTTCTGATTTTCTGAAAATTTCTTGGACAATATTCTTTCCAACGTGCTTGCAGGCATTGTACCATGCTCTTCCAATGGATTATGTCTCAATAGCTAAGCTTCAAAGCAAGCTTGAAGGTGAAGCCAACCAGAGCACAGTTAGGAAGCTGATTGACAAGATGGAACAGGACGGGTATATTAAAAATTCAGGCAACAGAAGGCTGGGTAAGTAGTTATATTTGCATACGCATGGCTTCAAAATTTTGTCCGACCAGCTTTGTACGTTATCGAGTTTTATGGACAGTCTACGGACAAACATGCAGGATAAGGAGAAAAGATTGAATTGAAGTGTCAAAATATGATGGCACTTAAGTTGACACTCGGCAGTATCTTCACTTTTGTACATTCTTCAATAGAATTTTTAGTTGCTGGAGACAAATGATTAGCTGATTGAACTTTGATTGTGAAATCTGCAGTAGTAACATCATAATAATAGTTTTAACCTTTTTGGCCATTGACGCCTAACCAAAATGTCAAATTTTCTGGAGCCTCCATCCACACAATATTCAGTAAAATCTTTTACTTTTAAGCATTACCTATATCCTGTCGGCACAATTGTTTGAAACTCTACTTTGGTTAACTACAGGTAAGCGGGTTATTCACTCTGAATCCAGCAACAGAAAACTCCTTGAGGTTAAAAAGTTTATGGAGCAGAAGATGGTACCAACTCGTTCCTGCATCTGAAAACATCTCTTTAGTCACTTGCTGTTCCCACCTTGTAATCATTGTGTTCGCTAATTCTATAATTGACTTGTATTCTTTTGAGCAGGATACTGATGCCAAATGCCAAGTTTTCGATTTCATCCGCCCAGGCCCCCCACACGGTAAACTCTATGCCTTCACTACTCAGTGAAGGCGTGAATTCTTTTAAATCCGAACTTTATGTTTTAAATCCGTGATTTTTGGATCGTTGATTTCCTGTCCGTTTAATCTGTTTCGCCTTTATAGAGCTTGAACCATTTTCACATCTGTTATTTGACTGAATTGTTTATTATGACAAGCATTGATCTGATCAAAAATACTGCTCGAATAGTCTTTTCTAGTGTCGTCATCTGGAAGCAACTTTGCTTGCCACTTTTCGCGAGTATAATTTAGTTAAGCGCAAGTTTAAGTTGCTGTCAGCAGAGAAAAACATGAACGATGCTTCCACGCTTGGTGGCCTCCACTCCATTGGATCTGATCTCACTCGCACCCAAGCCAGACCTAAGCCGCTTCTCAGCGGACCACTGCAGAGCGACCAGGCTGCTCATGCAAAGGATCAAGAACGTGGCAGCACTCCCGTCAGCAATCCTGTGGTTTGTCCCCTGAGCTCTTTTAAGACAATCTCTCCTCTCATTTACCATCCATCTTCCGTTGTCCCACAGCATGACTAAGATCAGACGCTTAACTAACGTGCAGCCAATAGCTTCTCTTGAGAGTGGAGTGGCTGGACAAAGGCTCGATGCAGCCATGGCCCCAGGTCCGGTCGACGACTCCCAGTCCACCCAAGAAAAGCGTCTGAGGAAAGCTAGCACTGTGAGCTTCTGCAAACCTCCAAATTCGTCTTCCATGACGCCTCATGCCATTGTTCATACTTTTTATTTTAAAGTTGTCTCATTGGCAGGTGGAAGACCCTATTCTCCAGTACGTCAAACGCCAGAAATCTCAACCTTAGGATTCAACCGAACCTTCTTTGAGTCCGTAGCTAATTCTTGGACTTCTTAATTTGTACTTAACTTCTAGTTTGTTGCCAGCTACAAGCACAGGAGTTCGCGGGAAATCGTCAGAAGAAACTGAGAAAAGCATCCATCCATTAGTCATCCATAATTGTCTTTTTTTGTGCAATTTTTCTTAATCTTTCACATTTTTTAATGCATCGTGTCCCTTCGAGTCCCAGTGATAGAACAGGGCAGAATATGCTTTACTTGTAGTGATTTGTTGTTTTATCAGCATGGTGCATGCAAAATTTCTAATTGGACATTTGAATCTTGGACGTGCAACAGATGAAATGTGGGCCACCTCCAGATCACAATTCACAAGGGACTTCTCCTATGCCCAATAAGGTAAAATGTTATTGTAGCTTTACCTTTTTCCCAAAGAAAATTCACACATAGGCGAGTTTGTTTCATTCTCTTTTTTATTTTGGAAATTTATAAATTGAAAAATGAAATCTAAACAAGTAGAAAACTAGAAAAATAAAATTCTGCCTAAGGTTTAGAAGTAGAACACTTTTGAAACCTAACTGAGTTCAAAAAAAAGAAGTTAATTAATGGGTTGTGTATTAGATAGTTAGATACTTAGATTATTAATAAAAAATCATGTTGAATGAATAAGATACACTGCTATATCATTATATCTCAACCATCCGTCCTTATTGAGAAGACTTCACGCTCCCCTCACACATACCATTCATTAATTAAATTTTCCATTCAACTTCGTTGGCATTAAAAAGACACATTCTTAAGCCCCAATTTTTCGTGTCTCTGAAATGTCCCATTAATTGAATGTACCAGAAATGGAGTATTGAATATTTAGCTTGTCTACATACCACACACTTGTCTCCAAATTCAATGTCTCTCATCTCCTTTTGCTAGTTGCACATCAAGATGTTTATCCTCCTTTCTTTTTCTGACTGAAGAATTATTTCAAAGTGGTGGTGATAGTGGGCTTGACCATATCACCGATGTCAGATCATCCTCATCCTCTATTTCAAAACAATACCTCACCAGCTTTGTCACATCACAGTAGGAACCCTCTTTTGCCACCTAACCTTTTAGGTAAATGGAGGCGACAGTTGGTTGAGTCTATGTTATAATTATTTGCATTTGAATTTAAAGCCGAATGCTGTCTACTTCCAGATATATTCTTCTATTTCCATGTCTGAAAGTTGAACTAGATTAAGTTGAGATTCTAGAGTATCACAGCTCAATTTTTTAGTACTTGATTTGAGTTCAAGAAAATGTAATCCATCCAAGTCGTGAAGCTCGTGTATAAATTATTTTCCAACCAAAATGCCTTACAACTTTATCATATGCATGTGAATTAAGGTATCCAAACTTTAGTTTAAATTCAAAAGTTCCAGTGTGATGGTTTCTCTGAAGCACCAATGTGTTTGAATTGAACCAGCACTTAGTAACCTAAATATCACTGGCCTAACTCTTTTTTTTTTCAAATGTGTTGACGTCGAACTCCTTGACCATTAGGAGTTCCAATTAGACAATTAAAAGCTACCGGTGGTTAGAAAGAGGAAAAAGAAAAAAGTCAATCGTAGGGAATTTTTGTTCTCACATTTCTGCATATACAGTGCCAGATATTTTTATATAATAATAATATATATATTGTGATGCATCATGCATGCATGACAATATTTTGCCTTAATTATCCATGCTACGATTTTTTGCATATATTAGACCTCCTGTTCTTTTATGAAACATTACATGTATCCCCACCACGTGAATGTTGGAAGATGACTAAGCGTCTACATATGTGTGATTGCGATGGATCTCCTTTTGACTTTTTTGTTTCTCGTAGTGATATAACATATTCTAATTTTTTTCTCCCATCTTTGATTGTTTACCACAAATAATATTTAAAAAAAAAAACTTAATCCTTCTCCCCTATAGCAAATCTCCATTTATTATATTATTGGATCATGATTGCAAACATGTCTGGCTAATTCTATCTATTTCCATAACTTTTCTTTTTCGACCAAAAATCATATTCTGTGAATATTCTACTAATTTTTTAAAGCCTTTTTTTTTTTGAGGAGGTGAACTATTGGTTGTGCCTTCTTAATTCAGCAAGTCATGGCCAGCTTTGGAAGTTCTTACAAGCAAAAAAAGGGAAATAAAAAATTCATTTGCTCAATTATTAACACAATGTCAACCTTTACAAGTGGGTGGTGAATCTCCATCACCGAGGTCACTCGACGAAAACACTTCGTTGAGGTGAAGCTCATGCAATCATATAGTAATGGAAAACAACATTTTGAAATTTCTAATCTGCAAGTGCAGAATTTTAATTTCCATGTGATTAGATTCTTAATCATTGAGGCCCGATTTAGAGAGCTTGATAGGAAGGAATCAAAGATTCTTAAATAATTCACGGTGTATGATTAATTTTAATCAATTTTTTTGTTTTTTTAAAAGATAAATCATTATAATAAGATGCAGGGCAAAATTTTAAGTAGAATTATTACAATATTTTAAAATTTAGGGTAAATTTTTAAAAATTGAATGTAGTAATTAGGATATGGATTCAATATTTAAGTTTTAAAAAAAATGAAATGTTTTGTTTGAAAGTGAAAAAAAAACTAGTAATAATTATAAATTCTGTGTGTGATTATAACCTTAAAACCCACATCATGGCACTGCAATAATTAACTACGACAAGGTCCACGACCATTCAATTATACGACCTGTGGCCCTCAATAATATTTAATAGTTGCACAATGGTGGGATAGAACTACAAGTCAGTCGTGAGGAAACAAATGCATTATTGAAATTGATGTGTCTTCTTTAGGACCACCTCCTTTAATTTTACTTCTTAAATAATCTGTTCTCTGTTATTTTTTCACTCCGGCACGGAGGAGGAGTTCCTGAAAAGGTACACGCATCTCCCCATTTGCCTCTATTAAAACCCCCCCCCCCCCCGTCCCTTAAGCTCAGACTAAGCTTCTGTTTATTTATTTTGGAGGAGCACAAGAGTTTTCATTAATTAATCATAGCCATCATTTTTAGTGCTTATTATGTCATGCACGGTGGACAGCTTAAGTACACGCTTCAACTCTGCCAAATGATCACTGTTTGTTCTCTCTTCTATTTGTTTATTGTTTGTTTTTTTGTAAAAAAAAAGGGCAATCCTCTCCGTCGGACGAAGTATTATTTAACAATATGTGTGCTCGATGAGGTACGAAGCTTTCAGTTGTTATTCTTATTCTTTTTTCCGTTTGGTGCTGCTAGCAAAATCTATGTAAACCTTATTCTCTGTCAGTATTTAATTTAATCAAACCCTTTAAATGAGCATGGTTTTTGATAATTATTAAACGAGCAGAAATGAATCTAATTGGCCTCCAGGATATATCTTATTTAGTATCTGCCTAATAGTAAAGCTTTATGATTTTTTTTAAAAAAATTATTTACTATGAAGGTCAAAGTGCAATGATTATGGTGCTTTTATATTTTTTTAAAAATTTTATAGCTTTTATATTTTTCATATAAAATAATAATAAGGTGACTTATTTATATATATAAATTGGGGATCAACAAGTAAAAAATTAGAAAGGACAAAAAAAAAACTCAAACTGACTAACTGATAAGGTAAATTTAGTTTAGTTTTAATTAATATATTTATGCAGTGATGCTTTTAGTATACGTATCTCCTAACATCAATTACGTCCGCTTCAAATAAAATAATTAAAATTGTTATTAAATAAGAAGGTTCGTCGGAGTCACCGCACGGATTAAATTTAAAGGTCCGGACTGCACTCTTTCAATTCTTTTACCGCAATCTAACCATCAACTAAAAAGCTAATAAGAGTCAGTCGGCGGTGCATCACATGCACTCGAGAGGCGCGTTGGACCACGACCTAATAAAAGACTCCCAATATATATATATATATAAACCCTACTTCACGATCGCTGTTAACGATCGATCAACCAAACCAAAACTAAAAATAATTAATATTAATCAGCTCAGCTTTTAAGATTAGGTCTAAATGTGGTCCAATTGGTCCACCTTATATTTTGCAAATGCTCACGTGAAGTGGTTCTCATTATGATGATGATGTGAAGAGTCTAATAATTATTTAATTAGTGTGGTAAAATCTAAAGACTCGCTGTTTTTTTTTTATTATAAAAAAAGTAATCTAACTTAATTTTATTAACATTAATTTACTGATTAATTAGCAAGTGGGGGGGGAAGGGTTTGAGGGACCGCCGGGACAATTAAAGGAGGAGGGCCAAATCAGCTCAGGGGGGGGGGGGGGGCGAATAAATGTTCCTCTCAATTTTATTTTGTGGAATATACTTCTTTTGGGGATGTGTATATATCTATTTATTTATTGCCGTCGGAGTTTTTTTTTTTTCGTGTCGATCCACATCCATTTATTGATGCATTTAATGTGGGAACATGCAGCCGATGCCGGGTGATGGATTTTGTAAAATTGAAGGGGAAACAAAAACAACAACTAAGGAGTTTTCGTTTGATTAATGAATAGATTAAAAATAAAAAATGATATATTTAGTTTGCGAGTCTTTAAAATTCACCAAATATTTATATGGATTAACTTTTATATGGTTGCAATACTTGAAGACTGTTTTGTCTTTAAAGAAAAAAAACCTTCAACCCTCTCTTTTCCCCAATCCACACCTCCATATTTTGCTTCTCATCAACTATTCTCCCTCCCTCTCTCTCTCTCTCTTTTTAAAAAATCAGTCAAATTTAATTAGAGCATATTTTTTATTAAAATATGATCCACCTAATTATTTTTTATATATATTTTTTAAAAAAAGTTGTCATCAACCCAATCCCATGGGATCATCACGGAAAGGTTCATCTGCCGGCTGTTGCCTCATCGCCTGTGAATGCCATCATCAAAATATTATAATTCCACACATACATGCACATATATATCACCACTTATTAAATAGTTTTGAAATCCAATCCAAGAGGAATGAAACAAGTTGCAGTAGATACTATAAATTATAATTTTAGCCAGGGCAGGTGGGTAGTTGGATACTCCCCTGTGCTTGCTAGGGCACAAACAGTTAGGTCCAAACCATTTAATGGAAGCTTTTATTATATTTGGACCATCTTCCTATATATATATATATAATATAAACTTTTGGTGAAAATGGAAAGAAAAATTACTTATATTTTTTAGCATAAACCAGCAGTAATTTTTTTTTAAAAAAGAGTATTAAAATTGGAAGACATATATTTTCTAAGTAGACAGCAACTGTCATTTTATTTATTAAATTTTACTGTTTTTTTATTGGATGTTAAAAAATATTATGGACTGTCAGTATTACATCTATTTATAGTTTATCTTAATTACCGCTGGTTTCTCATGATTACTCAAAGTATTTGATATGGCTGACCAAATCAAGCCAAGATGGAAAGAAAAAAAAGAGATAGAATGCATCAAAATTTCCCTCCTTCTGCAGCAAATTTTTTTCCTCCTTTATTTCTGTACTCATTGAAAAAAGTTGAAAGCAACCCTTCCATCAACCCCATCCCTCCTCAGTTTGCTCCTCCTGCTGTGTAATTTTGGTCCTAAATTTAAATAGTTCGTCCTGAGTTTTTTTTTTCAGATAACAAAAAAGTATTTTCTTGATTAATTTTATTGTGGTAATGATGGAGGGAAAAATGGAGGCAGACTTCCATTTTACGTCTTCCACAAAAGAAAAAATAATAAGGGGGACTCACAGTAAACCCTAAAAGGAAGAACAGAACAAGCGTTCATATGTCAGTCAAGGAGATTTGCTTCCTACTGCTCTCGGTCTCACCGCATCTCCCTCTCTATCTCTCTCCCTCTCCCTCTCCCCACCACACCGCACCACCTCCATTTTGCATTTAATACCTGCTCACCAGTTTGCAGCTTGACTGTTTCCTCCCTCGCTGCCAATAATTGCTGCAGCTCCCCCATGCCTGCCTGTGCCCCTGGTGCTCGGCCTCGTGGGTGGCTTGACACTGTGAGCCGCTGCAGAAGGAGGCAGCAGCAGCAGCAGCAAGGGCTGTTTGGCGCCTGAAGCCCCTGCACAATCCACCCCCTCCACCTCCTCTTCCTCCTTCATCCTCACATTCGCCGTCCTTGTTGAATATGGGGTGTTAGTGTCACAAGAGCTCGGAGCCAGATCACACTCCTCCTACTCCTCCTCTGCCTCCACCACCACCTCCTACTCCTGTTGGAGCTGCTGCAGTGGTCGCTGGGCCTGACCTGTCTCCATTTGCTCATCAGACCTTTGGCTTGTGCTTTTGTTTTGCCCCATTGCTCCAAAAATCCCTCCTTTTTGCCCTTGTTCTTGAGCCATTTGCTGGATTTCTTATTCTCTGAAAGAAGAATCCTGCCTTGTTGCCTTTTGCCTGCCCTTTGTTCTCGGTTTAGTTTCTTGATCTCTGTTGATGCAGCAACAGTTCATCTGGGTGTAAAAAAAAAAAGACCCTCCTTTTTCCCCCCACTGAGCTCTGCCCTGGCCTGCCATGTCTGTTTCTAGGGTCGTCCGGTGGCTTTGGTTCTCTCTCCCTCCCTCCCTCGGTAATGGTTTAATGGCCGTGCTGGGATCCGTGGAGGGGGAGGTCTCGTTGTGCCAGGACATGAATTTGGTGAACTGAGTGCGAGATTTGTCCCACCGACGCACTCGCACGCAAGGGGAGGAAGAGCAGGCGTGTGGCCGGGCTGCTTGTGAAAAGAGGAGAGGAAAAGGAAAGATAGGGATTGACAGCACAAAGGAAGGAGATCGAGATAGAGCTCACAGTGCGTATCACAGCAATCGAGCTCTTTGTGGGGGTTGCTTTCGATGGACTGGGACCTGAAGATGCCGCCTTGGGACTTGGCCGAATTGGACCGCGCCGCCGAGCAGAACATCGGCGCCATTGTGGCCGGGCCGAGTGGCGGCTCCGCTCTCCGGCGCCCCCCCATCGGCCTCGACTGCTCCGTCGACCTGAAGCTCGGCGGGGTGGCCGATTCCGGGTCGTCCTACGAGTGGAAAGACCAACCGCGCCTGTCGACGACGTCCCCGGCGACGGCGCCCTCGTCTGGTCCATCGAAGAGGCATCGAGGTCCCGGCAGTGTGGCCCAGAATGCTCCTTGCTTGGTCGATGGCTGCAAGGCAGATCTTAGCAAGTGCAGGGAGTACCACCGCCGCCACAAGGTCTGCGAGGTTCACTCCAAGACGCCGGTCGTCTCAGTCGGCGGGCAAGATCAGCGCTTCTGCCAGCAGTGTAGCAGGTAATGGAAATTGGAGCTTCCACATGTTTTGTACTTTGAACAAGATGCTCCTTTGTTCTATGCACAAACAGCTTATATGCCATCCATGCTTCTCAAAGCGATCTCGACTCTGGCTATTTTCCTGTTCTCATTTTTTCTGTGTGCATCCTCGCGAATTCCAAGATTTTTTGTCTGGGTAAAATTTAGGTTCCAACGTTACAGAGGAATTGCAACTGCTTAAACTCTGCAGTTTGTTAGTTCTTCATCTTTCCCTTTTTGTAGCAAGTATTCATTAGAACAGTTCGTAGTATAACATCCATCACTCGTTCTTACTCTGTTCCAGAACTATTTTAAAGACTCTAAAGCATTATCCTCTCATTCGCCTCATAATTGCAACTAAAAAAAAATACCTCTAGGCATTTTTCTTTGCTGTTTGAAGGTTATATTTAGATTGATAAGATATTTGAAGACCTTTTACCACCATTTCTAGCAACAGACAGTAACCTATCATTTTTATGTGAAATGTAAAATTAGTAAACAATCAATTGTTGATCTGATATCAGCTTGCACTTGAATAGCACTCACCAACATGATCATAAAGAACTGACAAACCATGCAATACTGACGAAGATATGGCTTATAGATTAATGTACATGTAATCTTTTTTCAGTCACTTATCAACCTTGTTGACTAGATATGTTAGACTTATATGATCACAAACAGTTGCCTAAAAATTCTGACATAATCATAAACAGAAGTTGACATATAAATGCTACTATGTGTGAAGTATTTTACTTTCCATTCAGAATAATTGCTTCCTTTAGATAGAGCCACCGTCAACTTGCTGTTATGTTCTCTTGTGTATCACCTTTTGTGGAGATTGTGAACTTTGAATCCTTTTCTGCACTTGTACTGTACAGAGATACTGCTTGAACTCTACGTCCACTTGCCCGCTATTACTATTCAGTGAGAATTTTTGCTGATATTATGTAGCAAATGAGGCTTCTACGTAGCAAATGAGGCTTCTTGTGCTGTTTCCTTGGACCCATTGTCTGCAAAATCCAGTTTTCTTTTTCCCCTCAAATTTGCTGCAATTGCTTTTTTGTATGAAGCATCAGGTTCTCAGCATTTTGTGAATCTATTAACTCTCTCCTACGCAACAATTTTATTTTTCTTTGTTGTCATTTTAGATTTGCTAGTACTTATCAGCATAGAGTTCTCTGCAATAAATGGTCGTTCTCTTATACTGCAATTCCCATCTCAATACGTTCTGTAATTGTAGATGTTATCATTCCATGAAAAATGCTGATGAGAATTACTTGAGAAAACTTTTCTCCATCTTCGTAGCCCTGCGTTTAGTTAATAGAGTTCAGTTATCTCTGTTTGGTCTTCATTCAAGATCTGCTGCTTCCACTTCATCTTCCTGACTAAATTGGTTCCTGTAGGTTTCATTTACTGGTAGAATTTGATGAGGTGAAGAGAAGCTGCCGAAAGCGCCTTGATGGGCACAACAGACGTCGAAGGAAGCCTCAGCCGAGCTCCATTAATTCAGCAGGTATATATATATATATATATATCGCTCAAGTCTCCGGTTCTTCGTCTGATGTTGCTTCTGATCCCGGAAACCGTGAGCAGGAACCAGATTCCTGGCGTACCCTCAAGTGTTTCCGGCCACCGCCATGGAGCCCAACTGGTCTCGGATCGTTAAGGCAGAGGAGGGCATCGGCTACGCCCCCTGCGGAGCTCCGGCGGACCTCCCCTTCTTCCCCCCCAACCCTTCGTCTCGCGGCTTCGGCAAAGAGCGGAAGAGGTTCCCCTTCGCGCAGGAGAGCGAGAGCGGCCACAGCAGCGTCACCACGCTCGGATCACTGGCGGCGGGCCGGTCGTCGCATCTTCTTTCGAGCACCGTGTCCGGCGTCGGCGGCGGCAAGATGCTCTCGGACGAACAGCTAAATTTCCACTCCGATTGTGCTCTCTCTCTTCTGTCATCGCCGACGACGCAGCATACACCGGACATCGCCCTGAGCAGCCACAGGATGGCGGCGGACCGGATCCCCATGGCCCAGCCTCTCGTTCCCAGCCTCCTGCAGTACGGCGACCTCGCGCACTACTCCCACCACCTGGCGGCGGCCGCCGCCGCCGCCAGGACCGTGTCGCCGACCGGGTACTCGTGTTCGGTCATCGGCGACGGCCACGCGAGTACCACCGCCGTCTTGCTCGCCGAACCCGCCGATGATGCAGGGATGTTTCACATCTCCGGCGGCGGCGGCGGCGAGGGATCCTCCGACGGGACATCTCAAGGACTTCCTTTCTCATGGCAGTAGTCTTCTTCTTCAGCCCAGCTGCTTTTGACTTCGAGATCGCCGATCGAGATAATAACCGAACAGTTCTGGAATCATTTGCTGGAGGTACGATGATTTCTTAGATTATATAATGTACAAAAATCGATCGATCGAGTTACAAACAGATTTGATGATGTTTCTTGATTCATGATCGAGAGTTTTTGACTTCTCATATCGGAGAGGAAGGGCCTAATCATTAAACGCAGCTCTCAAGCATCGTCGTCTGACGGAGACGCGGGTGGGAAATTTTCGGTGGACGCCAAAGTCAATCGAGTCACGACTTAAGACACGAACTCAAGTAAAAAGTGCAGCGGCGCACGGCTCGACTTTGGTCGCGACTTCTGAAGCGTCGACGTCGTTCGATCCTTATCCCTCCACGTGGCTTCACCTCGCTTTCCTCGCGGTTTCAATAAATATCTTTATTTTTTTAAGTTAAACTGCAAATGCTTTTAATTTTGAACTTATATATTAATTTATTGCAAGTTAAGAATTGAGATGGAATAAAATAAATATAAAGGAAGAAAACTAAAACAGAAATATAAATAGAAATCCGACAAGGTTAATAGACGTTCCATAAATCGCATAAAATAAAATAAAGAAACCCCCTTCCTTCCGCCTGTCAACTTTATACGCACAGAGAAAGCCTATCCATTCGCCTCCATCGCATTCGATCTCATCCATTTACAAGCCTTGCAATTCCACTCACCTCCTTCCACCTTTTACCTCTTCTCCTCTCTCTCTTTTCTTCTCCGTCTTCCTTCGTCGTCGTCTTCTTCTTCATCTGCCTCTTCGTCTTCGATCGCGCGATGTCGGGCGACGACCATCTGTCGCAGTTCGTCTGCGAGCTCTGCGACCTCCTCCTCGCGGTCTTCCGCTACCCCCACTCCAGCCTCCCGCCTGCCGGTCCTGCTCCTGCTCATGCTGCAGCGGCGGCGGCGGCGGCGGCCGGCACCACCCTCGTGGCGGTGAGACGGCGGGGGGCGCCGCCGGCTCAGATGTCCCCTTCGGGGTTCGCCTCACTCCTCCTCGGGGCGTCGCTGGCGCTTATGCTCTGCGGGTCCGTCACGTTCGTCATCGGGTTCATGCTGATGCCCTGGGTGATCGGACTCGTCATGCTGCTCTATTTCGTCGGGATGGTCTCCAATCTCTCCATGCTTGGGAGGGCGATCCTCTGCCCCGGTAGCGGCACCTCGAGCCCCAAGGAAATGTCAGGTTGACGTCTCAGGCAATCTTTAACCTAATTTTTTGTTACCCATTGATAGATTAGCCACCATCTAATTCTCTTTCAGAATTGTTCTTTCTCCACGCATAGTATAGGCTTCCCAATCTGCTGTCCTTGCTACAGAAAAAGGGATCCTTTTTGTTTGATCTTGTGCTATTGGTAAATCGAATTAGTCGTGCACATGATATCTTTTTTTCTATTTGAGCATACTTGTTAATCAGCCAGTCAACGGCAACTAGATGTATCATGAGTTCTTGACAGTTGACACCATTGATTTTATCTCCACATATATAAGAGTTCATGCACATGCATGATAATTTCGAGTTGTATTACCCCTTCCCCTTTTTATTTGCTAAAGCTAGCTGTAAACCTTTTTTTCTTGAACAACACAGATGACTTATTTGACTATGTATAATTGTAATGTTTTCTTTTGTATACTATTGATGCAAATATGAAGCACCAACTGAAAAATGTAGCCTGTGCCAAATTTTGAGTTGTTTAAGGATGCAGGCCCACTGTTTAAGCCTGTGCAAATATGAAACACTGAAGCTAGGTAGAAAACAGTTACATATACTTTTAGGTACTTCTTATATTATAATTTCCTTAATTTACAGGAGGAATAGTCATGAGAATTAGGGACAATCCGATATCTAATTTTGCTTCGCTGAGTGCTATGCATCAACCTGAATTGGAAAACTAAAAAATCAATTAAGTTAGTTGCATGTGACCCTCCCTGTATAAAAATGCTTCGTCGATTAATTCTTCTTATTGGTCCGTTAAGGTAAAATATTAAAGTGGCGTGCTATAGATTTATGTTTTTGCCTAAGCATATGCACGTGTTGTTGCATAAGGTCCAACACTCGTTGTTGCCTAGTCAATGGTTGGACATTTCTTTTTAGGCTACTGCTTGACATATAACTGCATCTAATAATGTAGTTGGGATAAAATATCAGTGAAGTTGGAAAGATTGTATGTGTAAAAAGAAAAGAGATTGCCTGTATGGTTGTACCTTACCATTAGCTCGCATTTGACTATCATTTGCATCGTTTAATTTAGCTTTTTAGATTTATCTGCCTTTCTTTTTGTTAAGAAGATTGCTGTTAACAAAAGCGTTGGTTTGTTCAATTTGTAGAATTTATTGATGTTGATTGTTGGGTTCGGGGGAAAAAGGCTTTTTGTGTGTGTGTTTTATTATTGATTGTTTCATATACCTTTTTGTGTGTGTGTTTTATGCAGGCCCACTGTTTACTAAGCTTCCATTAATTTAATCACAGAGCTGATGAACAGAATAGCTTGTCCTTATGGAAGAAGCAAATATCCACTCTCAGGACAATGATCTTGATTCTTCCCATTGATGCTCAGTTTGGCAGTTGCTTTTGTGCCTCTCTTTCTTCTAATACCATGTACCAGTTGTTGGTCCTCGACTGCTTCCGAGGACCTCCGTCTTATTGTACTGTAGAGATGCAATGTATTTAGTTGTTATTATCTTGACACCATGATGTTTAAATTCACTTGTCATTTCCCAGGCATCGTTCGTGGGAATGGCATGTCACATGCATGCAGGAGGCTGAAACGAGCAAATAGTTTTTGATATCGCTCTGTAAACAAGTAGCCTTGTTGTTTTGCACAGAGAATGGTCTGATAAGTAAAGTTTCCTACGTTCATTTGTGCCTGACTTGATGTATTCGTTGTACAGCTTTGATTATAATGGATGCAGTATTGATGTGGCTAATGCTCGGTGAGGTTTGCTCTTTGTGGGAAAACAATTACCGAGCCTAACAGTGAGTCATACCTTTTGGGTTAAAGCTTTTCACATCTCCTCTTTCCCCTTTTAAAAGGCACTTCTGCTTAAGTGCCGATCATTTGGTGCTTTTCTTGAGATATATGCAGTTGCTGCAGTACATAATGCATGATTGATTTGGATGAAAAGAGCAATGGTATATTTCTTTTCCTTAGCGTTCCTGTGAGCAGAAATTTTAAGAAATGGATGCAAAATATTATCCTGTAAAATAATTAATTGCTTATGTAACATCTTTTCATTATTTTATTTTTACCTTAAAATAAATATTGTTTTTACCTTAAGAAATAAGTTAGCGGACGATAACTTTATATTTTTAATAAAAATAGGTTAATATTCTGATGCGGTAGGTTGACTTGATTAGTTTAACTTAAAAAAGTTTTCTTACTTTGTCATCTTGGGTAATATTAAAATAAATTTAAGTCGCTGCTCACTGTTGGTGCATTGCGAGGGCTCAAAAAGCCGGGTCCTTCCCGTTTACCGCGACTTGCGGAGCAAGCAGCCGCACCGCGGGAGGCACTCGATATTTTTCTTCCTCGTTCTCCTCTCATTCTTTACGGCGGTTTCCTGTTCTTGATTCCACCTGTCCTTCGATTCGATTAGGGTTTCAGGAAAACCCTCGCCTCGATTAGGATCTCGGGAGGCACTCGATCCCCGCGACGAACAGTGACCCGATGGCGGCGGAGGACGGCGTCCTCGCCGGCGAGGCGGCACCGGCCCCGGAGGTTGGACCGATTGGGCACAACGTGATACCGATAGTGAACAAGCTGCAAGACATCTTCTCCCAGATGGGAGGCTCCTCCACTATCACCCTCCCCCAGGTGGCCGTCATCGGGAGCCAGAGCAGCGGCAAGTCCAGCGTCCTGGAGGCCCTCGTCGGCCGCGACTTCCTCCCACGCGGCGCCGACATCTGCACCCGGAGGCCGCTGGTGCTGCAGTTGGAAAACCTGCCTCTACGGGCGGAGTCGCCCGCGGGAGAGTGCGGGGGGGAGGAGTGGGGGGAATTCCTCCACCTACCGGGGAAGAGGTTCTACGACTTCTCGGCCATTCGCCGCGAAATCCAGGTGATTGGGCTTTCTGATGCATACTTCAGGATTCAGCGCACTTTGTTACTTTCTCTTATCCGATTGAATAACAGTCCGTCAGAAATCAGAACGTTGTGTAATTTTCTCCTTTTGGAGCACGACTGTAGTCGATCTAGTTGGTTCGTCAAAGCATGTTTGACTCAACATAATCATATGCTGAATTTAGGGTTTGATATGTGTCTTGAAGATCATTTTTATTATTTGTTTTCAATGTCGATTGTATATGTATTTTATGGTATTCTTTTTGCTCATTTGCGAATGTTGTGGACTCGGGGGCAAAATTTAGCCATCACTTGACAATGCTGTCATCACAAGTTCAAATGCCAATGGTTTCCACTGATGTCGTGGGTGTTTAATTTTGTCAAAACTGTCTCTAATTTTGGATAGGAAGTATGGAAATATTGATGTACTATTTAGTACGTTAGGTTTTTTCTTTTCAAAATCTGTTTAATTTCCAGTTTCTTATCCTCTCAAGAAGCAATGAAGAAAGAAAAATAAGAAATCAGTTTTCTTCACATTTAATCATCTATGCTATTAATAGAGTAGGTTTTAGTCTGTAATTGATCAAACTTCCACATGACATTTGAAGTATGAATGTTTCTAATAATAAGTGGGATCCGGGATTGCCTATAAGCCAGCCTAGATTGATTTGGTTTTTTTGCTTGGTTGTCAAATATCAATTGCAGGCAGAAACGGAGAGAGAAGCAGGAGTTAATAAGGGTGTTTCAGATAAACAGATTCGTTTGAAGATTTTTTCTCCCAATGTTCTTAATATCACCCTTGTTGACTTGCCTGGATTAACAAAAGTGCCAGTTGGTGACCAACCAAGTGACATCGAATCCAGAATTAGAACAATGATTATGTCATACATTAAGCATAAGACATGCATTATATTAGCAGTTTCACCAGCAAATGCAGATCTAGCAAATTCCGATGCACTCCAAATGGCAAGAACTGCTGATCCAGATGGTAAGGTCATGCATTGTATTTGCTTCTTAACTTTTTGATTTTTTTGACACGAGATGGGAGATTTTACTCCTCAATAGTAACTGAATTAGTTGATAAGGAAACTGTTTTTTGTTTGCAGGTTCTCGTACAATTGGTGTCATCACTAAGGTCCTTTTTTTTGGAATTTTCATATGTTATAGTGCATGGTTGTCAATTGATATTGGCTAAACACTAATTTTCTTCTGGTTACAGTTGGATATAATGGATAGAGGTACTGATGCACGCAACTTTTTGTTGGGGAATGTGGTCCCTCTACGACTTGGTTATGTAGGAGTTGTCAATCGTAGTCAGCAGGTGCTTGATTTATGGGAGCACCCATCTCCTTATAGTTTGGCCATAGGTTTTATTTATTTCTTTATCTCAAGTATCTAGTCTAAGCCAGAGCCTGATGCAGACTTTGGCCTAGTGCACAAAATATAACTAAGCTGAAACTACTTGCCTCAAGATGTGGTCGTTGTGTAGTGAAGAAGCAAACCTAATTGCATCTAAACAGTTGATTATCCAAATGCAGGACATTATCTACAACCGTAGTATCAAGGAGGCGTTGGCTTCTGAAGGAAGTTTCTTCCGCAAAAATCCTGTATGCTTTCTTAGAGAACTATGCTTATCTTTTCTTTCTATTTCTCTGTTTCATGATTCAGAAACTACTGTAATGTTCTTCTGCAGGCATATCATGGCCTGTCTCATTGTTGTGGGATTTCAGAGCTAGCAAAGAAATTGAATCAGGTAAGTTTTTGAATTTTAAATGTTATTGCCTCCCTCTTTTTTTTGGAAAAATTAGCACTTCCTTGGCTAATAAATTCTCTCACAATTTGCAACAAAAATCATGCTTTCAACGAGTACCTTGTCTTTCCACCCTGATCCCTAAGCTAATCATGGCTGTTATCTGAACCAAATTCTTCTGCAGATTTTAGTGCAGCATATAATGACTGTTCTTCCAGGATTAAAGTCTCGTATTAATACTCAATTAGTAGCTGTTGCCAAGGAACATGCTACCTACGGTGAGGTAGAGGAATCAAAGGTATGCATATTTCATGTTTGTTCCATGTTCTTCAATAGATCTAAATGGTGGAAAAAGATCCATTTGCAGATGATCCTAATACTTGGGTGATGGATTTTTGTTAGAAGGACAAATGTTATTACAATTTGCAAGTTCCCTGAGTCTAGGTAGTAATGTTATTACAATTTATAAGTTCTCGGAATCTAGGTAGCAAGGCACATGCATCCTATCGTTTTAGTTTCTTAGATACTATGACGTGACCCTTGAAATTTGTGATGCAAATGGTGGTTTGATAAAATCACTTTAAATGCAAAGTTTGAGAGGTATAGAGCCCATTGTTAAATGCAATTTTAGTTGATACTTATGCTACTCTACTGAACTATCTAAGTTTTGGTTAATCTCATCCCTTTGCACTTTCCAGCCTCTGACTTAGTGTTTTTTAGCTGAAACTTCACTTATTTGTTCAAGTGCAAAAATTGTTGCAATGGGGTTAGTAACCTAAATAACGTAAAAAATTATCTAAGTTTTCATGCTTCATGTTTTTGTGTTGTTATTACGAGTGAAGTTTCAATTAATTCTTACATCTTTGGTTCTATTGCTTTTTCATTATTCTTAAGAATTTTGTGCATGATTATTTAATTCAGGCTGGCCAAGGCATTAAACTTCTGAACATTCTTGCCAAATATTGTGAGGGTATGCACAGTTTCGCTTTCCTATTTTACTATTTCACACATGTTTGTTCCTGGATCATGCAGTCATTATTATTGAGTTCTGCAAATGTCTCTAACTGGCTACAGCTTCTTGCGTCAATAATCCATGACATAGTTTTATGTAATACTTTTTCTAACTTTCACAAAATTTAAGCAGTATGGGAATTCAGTTTGTTATGATGCATGGTTTTTATTTAGAGATGCAGAATGGAGAAAGAGATCACTAAGAGTGGTTGTGATCAACAAGTTGGTCCAACTGAGAAAAGAAATCAGAATGTAAACAACAATGAAAAATCACATATTGGCAAAAAGGTAGTCTTTAAAAATTAAATAAGGTCTTTTCTCATTCATCTCAATAAAATGCTAACTTCAATGAGTAAGGGGAAAGATTGGAAATTATAGAAAACATTCATATGAAACACAATGAAGAACAATTAAGACAATGGTTATGTTGTATACTTTCATAATCGGTACTTTCATAAAATTTGAGTACTTGATTTTGCTTGTCAGATGATGTGAACAATATCTTTTGCTAATTTATGCTATGAGAGGACAGTTGATATTTTGCAGCGTCATATTTGTGATGTTAGTGTTGCTGATGCAGTACCATTCCATTATTGTAGCCTTTTCTTCCATGGTTGAAGGGAAAAATGAACTCTCAACAGATGAGCTTTCTGGTGGAGCACGAATTCATTACATTTTCCAATCAATCTTTGTCAAGAGCTTGGAGGTTTATTTTGTTCCTCTTTTCAAATAATATACCTGGCTAGTTATTTGTCTATTGCTGTCCTGATTGGTTTTATTTTATGCTTTGATATCTCCTGGATTTGTATAGGAAGTTGATCCTTGTGAGGACATTACTGATGAGAACATTCGCTTGGCTATTCATAATGCTGCTGGTCCTAGAAGTCCTTTATTTGTACCAGAGGTAGTATTTGTTAACGGATGTCAAACACTTCTGGATTTCAAGAAAATTCAATCAAATTATAAGTTTTTGCTTGATGTGTTACTTTTCAATTTTAGGTTCCTTTCCAAGTTCTAGTACGGAGACAGATCAGTCGTTTGCTAGATCCAAGTCTGCAATGTGCAAAGTTTATCTATGATGAATTACTCAAGGCAGAAACTTTAACCCTGAATTCAGGAGCTTACTTATTCTTTTTTCTTTTTTTTTACTTTTGATGTGATGTTTGTTACCTTCTTAATATGTGTTTTTCTATCATAGATAAGTCATCGCTGCTTAACTAGTGAACTGCATCTTTATCCTGTCCTTCGGAAGTGCATGGATGATGTAATCTGTAATTTCTTGAGAGAAGGTCTTCAACCTGCGGAGACAATGATAACTCACATTATTGAAATGGAGGTACTTGTATGATCTTGAGATTCTTCCTTTTTGTTGTTTTCCTGCAAAATAACATCCAATTCCTGAAAAATAGTTTGTATAATCATCCAGTTCATGAAAAATAACATCCAGTCCATTTTCTGCAGATGGATTATATCAACACCTCTCATCCAAATTTTATTGGCGGAAGCAAGGCTATTGATCTGGCCCAGCAAGAAATAAAATCTTCCAAGCCGTCAGCAGCAGCTTTGTCCAAACTTAAGGTACATATGCCTCTCTCTTGAGCTTAAGAAAAAGGTTTTTGGGAAGTTATAACTTTGCTTAAACAATGTTCAGACTTCGAATACAGTGTTGATGCTTTTATTTGATTTAGTTTTCTGTTTTAGCTGATCCCAAGTGGTGTGACTTTTCAACGTGTCACTTTGCTTAAACAAGCTGTCTGCTAATAGGAAGGTGAAACTGCGTGGATGTTAAATCTGCCATCGAGATCCAGTTATAACCCTCAAGTAGATCTTAAGTGCATTTACCTTTACCGCTAAAAGTTTACATTTCTTTAAAACATTAAATAACTGATAAAAGTAGCTGATTAAGATTATAAATGATTTATCAACATTGGCGATCTGGTGGTAGAATATATATGCTGTCCTGATATCTTTTGTTCGCGGTTATTAAAATTTATTATTTTGATTTTTTTTTTTTAAAGGAAAAATTTGTTACTAGGTCTTTTTACTGAGTGTCAAGCATGCTGTGATTTTGGCACCATGTGAATGACTGACATTGTTGCCATCCATTCTGAAGTTAGTCAGTTTCTACACGTGCAGAGTTTGAACTGGTTTATATCATAAATGTTTCTCACTTTGCAATTAACCATGAGTCTGGCATTGGGAAGACTTGGATAACATGGGTCTACTGCTGTTGTATGTTAGGATGGGACTGATTCTGATAAGATACCAGCTCCTGAGAAGAGTCTAATATCACGAGGTATCTTTTCGAGATCTTCTTCAAATGGAGTTGTTTCTGATCACCTGCAGGTTATTTTCTCTTCTATCTTGTGTTATTGTCATCAATACAAGCTTTTGAGCAGAGATGTATGCCCATCCTTTCTCTCGTATTACTTCTGTTTCTTCATTAATCTTTTCACTCTCTTTTTTTTGTGAATAGGGTGGTCGGCAAGGGGACTCAGAGAAACCAGGTTCCTCTGGTGAGTAGAGATGCTGTTTCTATTATAATCAATAATGTTATTATCTCGTGCTGCATTTTACTTTTGAAAACCATCAGGAGCTGCGAGTGGATCAAGTTGGGGTATTTCATCTATTTTTGGTTCTAGTGAGGACCGTGGTCCTCCAAAAGAAAACACAACGAATAAGTCCTCATACTCTAATACACCTACTCAATCATTTGAAAATTCGTTCTCCACGATTCTTCTGAGAGAGGTAAATGACATGCAAATGATGTATGGTTTCTGCATTTGTCTTGCACAACTTTGGTTATCTGCAGGAGCTAAAAACTGATGTCTCATTATGCAGCCACCACTTGTTTTGAAACCCATGGAGGATCATACGGAACAAGAGGCTTTGGAGATAGCAATAACAAAGTTGTTACTGAAATCATATTATAATATTGTGAGAAAAAATGTCGAGGCTTCTGTGCCCAAAGCAATTATGCATTTCCTGGTAAGAGGCCTTACACTAGCTGGTCACCATGTCTACTTTTATATGGGACAGAACCTTGCTTTCTAGTACAGAACGACCTGCAGTTGGTTCATCGTAGCAGCTAAATGGAGAATTTAGCTGTAACAAGTATATATGCTTTATTATGCTCTAGAGACTTGTAACTTGCGCAACGTTTTGTCTTATGTTGAAGGTTTACCGCACGACACGGGAACTTCATAATGTGTTTATCAGGAAACTTTACAGGTATTAATTTAGTCACTCTATCTCTGAATTGGAGTTATTCCACGTTCTTAAAGGCATAGGATATGCGATGTATTTTTTAAGAAAACAAATGGGCGAAACCCATTATTAAGCCTGAGATATGTTGACTACTGTTTAAATAGGGAGAACCTGTTTGATGAAATGCTGAAGGAACCTGATGACATTGCTGTCAAAAGGAAACGACTCCGAGAACTGCTTAAGGTTTTGCAACAAGCTTACAGGGTCAGTCTACATCTCCCCCGGAGCTATTAATTACACTTGCCCTAATATTTTTGAAAAGGACTCCTGAGTCCTAATGTTACGTTAAACCTTAATTTCTTGTGATTAGACGTTGGACGAGATGCCACTTGAAGCTCAAACTGTGGAGAAGGGGTATAGTTTGGACACTGATGCCACCGGTCTTCCGAGGGTGCACGGGCTGGCTTCATAGTTATATTCCAGCAGCGAGTCAGGCTTCTTTCATGCAGCTTCTCCCATGAACCTTAGATTTTGGGAAATCACCTCATTCAGGTGAGCAAGTCTTCGTTAAACCACGAACCTAATGGTGTGAGATCAAATCCTTTGCTTGATGGTGATCCTTCAGAACTCAAATATCCGGTGCCAACTACATTTTTATGGCAGATTTTAAGTAAATGCCTACGGTTAGGTCCCCTATCAATGGGATTTTTTTTTTCTTTTCTTTTTACTGGCAGCTCGCAGTCGGAGCTTCGTGTATAGTGATTCATTTTCCTTAATAATTACCTTCTTTTCTGTAAAGAAAAAGTCATTACCGGCGACAGAATATTCTGCCAATAGTCGGTAAACATTGAGATTTCATCACGTTTTGCCTTTGTAAGCAGCATACAAAAAATAAGGCTTTCAGTATACAGCGCTTTAAAGCGAAGCAAAAATGATCAAAATCGTGCTTCTTATTATAGAGCAGAAGATGTATGACGTGTGCGATCCCCTTTTTTTAATCTAATGTTGCTTATTTTATTCCGTGGATTCCCGATGAGCATGGGAGACATGAATTTTGAATCAGCTTCCTCCCAAACTATGGGCCCTGAGGAATTGTAGCATGGTATCGTAGACGACAGTCTTCGCGTTGGAACCCATGATGAAGTCGACGTGAGCGTACTCCTCCACGTACTGCACGGCTAGCCGGTCCTGTTGATGGCCCTGGAGATCGCTCAGTAAGTGCTGCACATCCTTCACGTCGGCGAGGAAGTCTCGCCCTCCGTGGCTCAGAAACACTGGCAAGCCCTGCGGTACGTTGGACAGGTTGTACGTCGGGGGCTCGCTTCGTCCGTAGTGATACATGTTCATCACGCTCGAGTCGTAGTTGAATTTTCTCACCACTCCATCTCTGCTGGCTGTCGTTCGATTAATTATTTAAAATTTAGCAGACCTGCACATATGCATGTCACTTACTTTGTGCAAAATGGATCATCGTCTTCATCGACGTGGGCTGGGGCTCGTACTCCAAGAAGATATCCACGCTGGAGCGATTGAGGCAGCAGTTGTTTCCTAATTAACCATTTCAATTTTTATTACCAGCACACCCTCCGATTAAATTATATATATAGCTATCTAGAAATTGACCTGTGAAGGTTGCGAAAAAGTCATAGCAATTGACATCTGGCACGTGGCAGAGGCGCCGCAACCAATGCTCTACCACCTCCCTGTGTATTATTATTATTATTATTATTTACAATTGTAGAATGCAGCAGCTTCTATTGATAATAATAACAGCTACGTCACCCTTTGGGATTAAATTCTGCCACCCCAATCAGACTCAGCACCTGTAAAATCGTAAATAATCACCTAATTGTACATATTATTTTTCTTAAATTTAGAGTCTCTATCAAGCTTATATCATGTTTAAAAATTAATTATGGAAACAAGATAAAATATTTATCATTTAAGAAGAAGAAGAAAAAAACCTACCTCTCCTGCGAATAATCTGGCTGCAATGACTGCAAGTTGAGTTGTAATGTGATCCAAATAGGCCACCGGAGTTAAAAGGGCGATTGACCTCAGTTTGTCGACCAGCATCCCCTCAGATAATGCTGCCATCATTATTGTGGTACCCTGCATACACATACATATTTTTTAAAAGGAAAAAAAAAGATTCAACCATTTATATGATAATTAATCAATCACCATGGAATGAGCGACGAAGTGCAACTTCTGACCGGTTCGGTCGAACACGAAATCCACCGTGGCCGGCAAATCGAATTCTGCCAGATCATCCCAAGACCACTCCCAATAAGCCTGCCCACGCACCCTCCTCCCATTCCAATTAATTAACTCTTTCTTATTTATGTTAAAACTATTCAACTTTTTTTTTCTCCTTCTCGAAGATTCACAAACTTAACAATAATAATTAAAAGAGGGAGGTCGTAGGTGATAAATGATATACCCGAGAAGAAGGATCCAAGGACACGTGGCGACGGCTCCAGCGAGTTCCCCTGATGTTGGCAATCCAGACGTCGAATCCCTCGTCCGCTAAAATGAACGCCAGCGATTGCTCCGGCGGAAGCAGCACCCACTGCGTCCCATCCTTCATAATTCCTTTTTTAATCATTATAATATTACATCGTATTTAAAATTTATTAAGATTAAAAAATATTAAATACGAGCTCGTAGATTTTGGACTTATAATAATATTAATATACAAATTATACATTTATTATGAAATATATAGAGAGAGGCAAATGTGAGTGGGTACGTGCGTGCATGCATGCAACGTAAGGCGGGGTGTCGTTCATGCAACGGATGAGTTTAAAATGGGACGACTAACGTTTTCTTTAGGGTTTCTACGTTCTCCTGCCCCATTTAACTCAAACTTTGGAGGCTTCCCCTTCCCTCCCCAAACGTTTCATCGAGCTGTATGCCAATAATTAATTAATCACCTGCCATTTAATTATGTATGTAACGACAGTATTAATTAATTAATAATACCATGAGAACTCCATGTTGCAGCAACACAGGCTGCCTCTTCCCCTCATCATCATCATCTGCTCCTCCTCTTCCTCTTCCCTGTGGAATCCTCTGCACGGTGAGAAGATACCCATCCCTCGTCTTAACCTGCAATTTAGCACCTCATATACATACCAGAATGCACAGTTTATCATATGTATGGCGAGGGAGATGGAGACCTCGAACTGCTGGCATTCGTAACCCAGCGGGTTGACGAGCGAGGCGCAGAGGCCGGCGGCATCGACGAGGCTGCTGTCGGTGATCAGGGCAGGGCGGTCCAGCGGAGATCCGGCGGCGAGGGTAGCAGCGGCGAACGTCGCGGCGGCGAGGGCGAGGGTGAGGTCGAGCAGGAGGAGGAGAGGCGAGTTGGAGAGATGGAAGAAGAAGCGCCGGCTCTCCATGGGGAGGATGAGGCGTGCTTCGGCGGTGCGAATTCTTGTAGGGCAAGACGATGAGATATACTTGGAATCCTCTGCGTGTGAATACAAATTTATTAATTGCATTCCATTTTTTTATATATATGGAATGATGACCGATTGATGACGGAACGTGGTAACGATTGATTTATTGTTCAAAAAGTAAAATGATTAGTATATGCAAGTCAAAAGAAGGTTTTGCATTTTTTTTTCTTTATATTTATAACCTTTTTAAATAATTAATTTTTTTAAAACAATATTTTACTGTTCGTTTAATAATCTATAGTTAATTAAGAATATAATTTATATTTAAAAACTAGATTAAGAATGTATTTCTATCCCCATCAAATATACCGTAATAATTATATACTAATTGATCTCTAAAATAATTAAATTTATATTAAAGAACTGAGTTCTTATATCTATCCATGTATATTATTTTTTAATAATATTATCATCGCATGATGATAGAAGATAAGATAAAAAAATATATTATGATAAATCCATCAATCACATCCCTCTTCCTTTTTTTTCCACCCATATTTTTTCCTGCTCAAACATATATAAAAGTTTAATTTATCTTTTTATAAGGGTAACCGCCTTTTAGAATTGATGCAATTATGTCCATTAAATATTATTTATTCATCGAAAAGTTTTAATTGGAGGTGTCATTAAGAGAAGCCCAGTACTTAATTATTCATGGGAGGAAAAATAATAATGATACAGTAGAAAGTGGTATAAAGTTATCATTATTAGTATAAAAAATCTAATTATCAATTAATATTGTAAATTTTTTATTTTAGATGAGTTTAATAACTATTTTTAAAATAATATAAATATAGTTATTATAAAAATAGAAGACCTAATATTTGACTGATAACAAAATTTAAAATCTATAAATATTTCATCAGCTGGGTCCTAAGGAGTACTTTTGAGTATTTTAGAAAATATTTGACCCGTATATGTACTTTGCCCATTTGCATCCATGAGCACAGGTGACTGCTCTCTCTTTCTTTATGGCAAGAATGAGCATACTTATCCTGAGCTAATACCCCCGATTCCTTGCTATTAGCATTGGGCTTGGACATGCCTGGGGACAGGGCATTGCAGCCCTGATCGCATATCTGATAACTTCTCCGTTAGAAATTTTACTTCAAATTATGATCATTTTACTGTAAACAACAAATGAGCTTTGCTGCTTTTAATTTAACTTGTGGTATTGCTCATGTGATTATATAAACACCTCTCATCCAAATTTTGTTGGCGGAAGCAAGGCTATTGATCTGGCCCAGCAAGAAATAAAATCTCCCAAGCCGTCAGCAGCAGCTTTGTCCAAACTTAAGGTACATGCCTCTCTCTTGAGCTTAAGAAAAAGGTTGGGGGAATTTATAACTTTGCTTAAACAATGTTCAGACTTCAGAATACAGTGTTGATACTTTTATTTGATTTAGTTTTTCTGTTTCAGCTGATCCCAAATAGTATGACTTTTCAACGTATCACTTTGCTTAAACAAGCTGATCCCAAATACAATTTATATCTAAAAATTAGATCAAGCATACATTTCTGTCCCCATAAAATATACCATAATAATTATATACTAATTAATCTCTAAAATAATTAAATTTGTATAAAAAGATGAGTTCTCATATCCATCCATGTGATACTATTTTCTAATAATATTTTTTGTTATGCTATTATCATATAAGATGTCACCATTTGATGAAAGGAGATAAGATAAAAAAACATTTTGATAAAACTTAAATTTCTATAAATATTTATTATGATACTGAGTAAATATCTATTATTATGATAAGATTTGAGCAAAGCTCTGCAATATCAGTGCCAACGACAATAGAACAAAAGTTATTGCATGGATTAAAATAGAAGTTTGACAATGCTCTACAATATTCACAACAACAATAGAACAAAAGCCCTAGATACTCATTAAATACTCATGATTACTAAGTGATCTGATACTAGTTCAAGTTATACATCAACCATACAGTAGTAGTAGCTGAAGTATATATACATTATTAAGTGAGATCTGATACCAGTAAATGCTCTTATTTTTATAACCCAAGTATACATTTTTAGTATACAGCCTCAAATAGGATAAAAAGTTTTGGGTGTAGATGGCCTCTTTCTATTCCTATCACCTTTTTCTCAGCCTCATATTCTGCAACATGTACATGCTCAACTGCTCCACTCTTTACAGCTCCATTAAACCTCAACATGTACAATAATTATATAAGCATATCAGAGAACATGTATCATGCGGCGCAGGGCGGTGGGCTCATCTTGTGCCCCTCGGCCAACCCAAAATTCTGCAGCATCGGCAGGCAACAATGGGCGGTCATCTTCCATGCCTTATCCTTCCTGCTCGGCGTATTGATCTCTGAGCTTGCTTCAGAGAGGGACGAAGTCGGCGTCGCAGGGTGCAGCGACTTCGGTGGCTGCTCGGCGTTGCCTGCATTCTCTCCAGGCGCGGCAGCATCTGCGGGATCGGCCCTTTCGCTCTGCTGCGTCTCCCATAGGAGCTCGGCGAGCTTCTTCCGACCGGTGGGAGATGGCTCAGGGATGTACTGCGAGTCTGCAGATTTATGGAAGGAGAAATGCTTGTCCAATCTGGCGGTTGATGGTGAACTCAGATGATGAACCGGGGTGCTCCCTCGCGAAGGAGTGAAATCTGGATAACAATGTCAGTAATAAGTAAGACGGAAATCCTCTCATGGAGAAACAAAATTAATCAACTCAGTAATCTAAATCATATAAATATACCTCCCTTTACGCTGTAGAAATCATCTTCGCAGTCGGAGTCCATCCATGCTCGTGAATCGAAGAAGGTCTCCTCTTTGCTTCCTGCCAAGTCACAGAACAAGCATTCTCTGATCTGAGAAACAATGACGCATGGAGATGTAAAGATGAGGAAGGTGTGTTTCTCTTTGCAGAATGAATTCTCTGAAACTTTCTCGACCATTAATGTAAAGTTGAATCAAGAAAGATTCAAGTGGCCGTGTTCTCAACATTCATTTTAATTTTTGGTAATTAAGTCAGGTGTTTTTTTTTTTGGCCTAAATATGCAGATGCATAAAACCAGATGGGAGACAAGTAGGTGGTAGAAATGGACAAGCCCAGAGTTTCAAAAGAAACAAAAAAAGCAAGAAAAACGATTATATTAAACTCTGTAATGACATATACTTGTAATGAAAAATCTAAGCAATGCCAAATATGAGAATAGAAAACAGAGTTGAAAGGGACAGGCATTGACAAAGGACTAATTCTTGATATAACATATTGCACCGGGGAAAGGACCAGCGTAGATACCATTATAAAAGAACAAAAAGAAGAAGAAAAAATTAATCGTTGCTACATAGATCATCATCTTTGATTAGCTCCAAAATTGTATTATATAAATTAAAAATCTAGATTACATTTAGCTAAGGTTTTCTTTTTTTTCCAAAAACTTTTAACTACTATTGACCTGTGCAAAGGCTTGATATGTGAAAAGTAGAATATATATACCACCCAGTTCCTATCAGTCCATGCTGGAGATTGTAAAGATGTCATTGAATTTTAATTTATTTGATAAAAAATAGAACACTGCAAAAAAGACACTCATAACACTGCATAAAAAAAGTACCAATATGTTCAAATAAGCATGCGTGTTCATCTTGAATATAAAAAGAATTATCCGGGAGATAAGATTTCATTTCATGGCAATCAAAAGTTAAGCGGTAGCAGTTTTGAAGCAATCAGAGTCTGTAATTATGAACAAAAGAAAATTTTCATCAAAAACAAACTCTGAGTTTAATGTTGACTGGGTTTTCTTCAGTTCACAGAGAGGCATACTCAAATACCATATGCAACAAGGAGAAATCCATAAACCCTAAAAGTAAGCAGGCAATATCGAAACAAAACATCGATGGTAAAAATTCGAACCCCTAACGAAGATTTGTTATTTTTTTCACAGAGAGGGGGGGAGAGAGGTCGCTTGATAGGTTTAAGATATCATACCAAATCCTGGACTCCCGAAATCGAAGCCGGCGACCGCGTTCTCCGCAATGAAGGTCTTCTTCTCCTTGGAGGGCGATGGAACGAAGCGCCTCCGGGCCTTGGAGTCGGGGTCCTTGAAAACCGATGTGCAGATGCCCATCCTCTTCAAGATCGAATCTTTATCGCCAAAAGGGTCGTATTTTGCTGTCGATAAAAATGAATCAGAAAGGGCAAGTAGAAGTGCGAAGGAGGCAGGAAGGGGATGGAAAAGGCAGGCGATTTATTGCCTTCACATAGCGAGGAAAGAAACAAAAAAGATTGCACTTTTGAACAAACAAAGAATGAAATTAATAAAGGAAGGGAAAAAAAAACTCACGCAAGTCACAATTCCTTCTGCTCTCTGCTCCTCTGCTGAGATTTCCTGCAAAGAAGGGAAGAGGAAGAGGAAGAAGAAGAAGTGGAGGTTTCTCTGTGGCGCTTTAAAAGCTCATTCCTCATGGAGCAGGGGAATACTGGAAAAAAAAAATAAAGTAAGCCCCTTTGAAAAGACCACTACTACGAAAGCCTTGAAGGATGAAGGGGTGTATGCCTGTTAGTGATGATGATGCAGTTTTTTTCAGTCAAAAACTGTGCTTACACACTAAAAGTAGTTTCCATAACTAAAATCTAATAATATTTATTATCTTAAATATCAATAATATCTACTTGATAAGATTTTAGGTGAAAATAAATATATAATTTTTTATATTAACAGACTTTTTAGATTTAGAAAGTCCGGACTAACCCCTGATCAAATGAGTTTTGTATTTTATACTGTATATCTGTTCCATATAATCTTACGATCTTTCAAGAAAAAAAATATATTTTTTCATCCTTTTAAACCCAAGCATGCATTTAATAAATTCTAATCCTGAACCAGGAGAAGTAATTTGATATTAAAAAAAAAACTAGAGTTAAGCAGGATTAGGCAGCTCTTCTGGAATCAATGCTTGGCCCACCGTGAATGAATGGGAGAGGCAAATGCAATTAATGGCTCTCTCTCTCTCTCTCTCTCTCTCTCTCTGTCTGTCTTTTGAATCTTTTTGTGCCTGGTGGAGAAGAAGAATTTTGATGCTTGTGTATCTACAGTTCAATAATTGGATTCTCTTTGGTGGATCAAAAGCATGAAAGTTTTTATTTTTTTATACAAAAAAACACATAATTCTATTTTATTAAAAAAATAAATATCTAGGATTTTATAATATATTTTTTAATTAATTATTTTCTATTTTAACTATATATAAAAAAAATAATGTCCTTTTTCGACGTTTGAGGGAAAAAAAAAGAAGATCTTGTTGTCTTGTTATGAATCTCAAGATAAGGGGAATAAATTGAAATTTAAGAAGGAAAAAAGAATAAAAAACAAAAAGGAAAACTTGTCCTAATTGATTCATGTCTCTGGTGTGGAGGATGTGCACATCACTGTCTTCCAATTAATGGAAGAGTCTGACCATCCAATTTTTTCCCAACTAGAAAAATTATAAATACACAAATATATTACTTAAAATATTATATCCTTATTAAAAAAATCAATATTTATCCTTTTTTTTCTTACCCAAAGAACATAGAGAATAATTAAATTATAATTTTCAATTAACTAAATTTAAATAATTAGATATAATTATATGCATATATTTTATAGCTTAAATTTGTAGGAAAAAAACATACCTATTGTAGTAGAAGTTTTTACAATCTTATTAGTATGGTAATAATTTTATTTTAAAAAAGGGACAAAACATGTAATTAACCTAACTGTGTATCTTTCATTCTGAAGTGGACAATTAATTAATTTTTTGTTTGTTGGAAGAGAAGTATACACTATTCATTGATTAGGGAGGCCATTAGATATGTGTCCCTTTCACTCCCCACCATCCCATCCTCCATTTATGCCATCAATCGTCAAGCTTATTTTTTTATTTCTTTAATCATCATATATTTTGATATAAATATATGAGCTGAGTTTATACTACATTTTAATCTTTAATATATATATATACTTTATGAGAGAGGAAAGTTATTTTATAAGTAAAAAATTAAGCTCCTGATGTAACTTAGTATATTGTAAGTATTTACTATCTTTTTTACAAAAGATCCCTAAATATATATTTTAATTAAAAAATTATAAATTTCGTAAATTTAAGACTTATTAAATGTTGAAAAAAAAATCAAGAGAAATAAAACTTGTCCCAAATAAGTTTTGACTTTTGAGCCAAAAAAATTTAGTTAAAAAAACCCATATCTGGCCCAAAAACCCAAATGGTCCTGTTTTGGCTTCTTGCAGGAAGAATAGTTCGAGTGTTTGATGTTGGGGACTCATCAAGTGGCCCCAAATTAATGCTTTTGGATGACTGATTCATAATAATAATAATAATAATAATAAATAGTTATGTACTGACTAATTTAATTATTTATACAATTATTAAGACTCCAGCATCTTATCATACCATCAATAAAATAACTTTTATTATCTGGAAGTGTCAAAATAATGCAATTAATTAGTTCTGTATGCCACCTCACTTAAATAACCTATTTAAAAGCATGGCCATGCCCACCTCATTCTCTCTCTCTCTATATATTCTTCTTGCTGGGTAGATTTCATATTTATATATATATATACAACATGTTATTCATCAAATTTTAATATTAAAAATAAGATATATATATATACACCTTATTTTTGGTTCATTCAATCCTTTCCACTTTGTATATATATAAGCTGGAATGAGCTGTTTTTTAAAAGTGTAATTAGCCCTTCCATTTTCCAATTTGTCTTGCAATTATTATTTTCAATAAATAAATAAATTTCCAAGTGTTATTACTATTGCAATTTAATCCAGACATTTTAAAATTTTACGTTTTAGACCTTATAATCATAAAATCCATCAAGCACATCCCCCTTCCTTTTCTTTCCACCCATATTTTTTCCTGCTCAAAGATATATAAAAGTTTAATTTATTTGTTTATAAGGGTAGCCACACTTACTAATTGATGAAATTATGTCAATTAAAAAAAGCCCAATACTTAATTATTTATGGGAGGAAAAATATATAATAATATAGTAGAAAGGAGCATAAACTTATCATTATCAGTATAAAAAAATCTAATTATCACTTAATATCGTAATTTTTTATTCTAGATGAGCTTAATAACTATTTAAAAATATATATAAATATAATGATTATAAAAATAGAAGACCTAATATATCAATATTTTTAATCACATCGGATAGTTTATATTATAAAATAATAATAAAAATAAAATTATATTTTAACGGTATTAATATAAAAAATTATAATATATTTTTTAATAAAATATAAAAAAGGTCCTTAATTTTAATTTCTGAATTATATCTGGAACAAAAGATGCACACAATTCCACCATCTCCGGCGGTGTATATAAATACCCACATAAAAGAGGATGTCTCGCTCTTCTTCTTCTCCTTCTTCTCTTTGGCTCTTCTTCCGCCGAGAGGCTCTTTCTGTCTTCTTCACACCGCCTTCTTCTTCTTCTTAGATTATAACTATTACTGCTATTTCACACACACACATCTATAATTAATTGATGGGCTTTTCCTCCTTCCCATGGCCGGTTGCGTCACCCCCGCTTCGCCGGCCGGCGCCGTCCGGGGCCTCCCCCCGGAGCCCGTAGCCGCCCCCCTCCCCTCCACCCGCTCCAAGCCCATCGCCGGCTTCCTCCGCCTCCACCTCACCCTCCTGCACTCCCTCTCCTAGCCCCACGCCCCCCATGGCCCACGTCTTCCTCCACCACGTCGTCGGCGACCTCACCCTCGGCAAGCCCGAGCTCGTCGAGTTCTACGACGCCGAGCCCCTCGAGGCCGCCGTCCGCGCCATCGCCGAATCCGCCGAGGGCGCCATCACCGTCTGGCGCCGCAGCGCCCTACCCCCGCCCGACCGCGCGCGCCCCTCCGCCGACCGCTTCGTCGGGATGCTCAACTCCCTCGACGTCGTCGCCTTCCTCGCCCGCGCGGGCGCCGACGACCAGGACAGGGCCATGAGGACGCCGGTCGCCGAGCTGGTCGCGCCCAACCCCAATCTGCTGAAGGAGGTCGATCCGGGAACAAGGTGCGATCTTTTGCCGCTATTGATTTGTTGGATCTTGGATCCGGAATTTGGGCGAATCTTCATCTTTATGTTATCGTGCCGTCGACGTCGTCGGTGAGCTGTATCGATGTCTCAAGTTCCTTCTTTTTTTTAATCTGCTTTATGGATTGTAAGGGGGCCATCAAATTAGAGTCTGATAAAGTTAAGCTTTGGAATTCCCTAGAACCTTAGTTTACCCCATGCCGACTTTTACTCGTTTACTGGTGAAATTGATACAGCCAGAGCAATGATTGGGTGCGAAAACTACTTAAGTACGCCATCAGGTTATCGATATATTGTCAATATCTGTATTTTCAAGATCAAATTTCTAATAATACCGATCACTTCCTACAATTTAGGACACCAGAATCATATAGAAAATGATATTAAGTCACTTATCATACTGGACCGTAGCAATGATAAAGCCTTTATTTTTTTTATTTTTTTTGAGGAAAAGCAATTGTAGAGCCTTTGAATGCTTGTACTTCTAAGTAAGGCCTGGCGTTTCGTTTCCTCACTGCATAATAGTGCTGTTGCGTCATTGAACTAGGAGAGAAAAAGTGTAGAATAGGTAGGTGTGAACCACCCGATGGTTATCAGGATGACTAAGATAGTCGAGTGCATACAGTATGTTTTTTGTTTACTTCTGAAGGTAGTTTTGTCACCTTCGTTATAGAACACACTTGATTGATAGTCTAGAATACAGATATTACGACTGTCTAGTAGAAGTATTCTCCTATATTTTAACTGTGGAGAATCTTCAGATAAGTGTTGAGTCTTTTTTTGTTAAAGTGAGATAATGCTGAATTATTTGCGTTAAGAATATGATTATGTTGGACTGATCTGTTTTTGTGCATGCCATGCAAGTCTAACAAAGAGGCCACCATAAACTTGTGCTCTTCGATCATTATCAAAATTTATACCTCTCAGTTATTTACCTTGAGCAATCTAACATATATTTTTTAATAGTTAGTAACACCACTACTAAAAATTCAGGACAGGAACCAATCTCATTGTATTCATAAGGTGATGAAAACAAAATGATATGCAGCAAGCAAGACAATGATAAAACGATATCATGCAAATAATTAAGTATTACTTATGTAGTTTGAATCTGTTATCGTATGAACTCTACTAAAGGTCTTAAGAGGGATGGATCAAGGATCTCTTGAAATCTCATTATTAGCTTCGCTAATTGGATTCCAAATGCATCTTTCAGAATATTCTATAGCTGCCCTGGTGTTGAACACAACTGGAGCATGTTCTCTGTGATATGTTGAATCTAGATTGAATGACTACATTTCTCCATGTAACACCTGTGGATACGACAGAAGAAACTGACCAAAAGTCTTCTTGAACCTATTTTTCATTAAAACATCTCAATTAAAGTTGGGCATGGTACTTCATTTATAGGTAGGTGCACTGTAGGGTGGAGCAATCACTGGCAATTTGTCCCTGCCAAGATAAAGAACGTGCATCACTCAATCGCTAAATTTCATATCCTTAGTAGGTTTGGAAAGATCGGAAGTACTTATGCTCTTGGCCCTTTGGCGAAGATCAAAAGTGCATTCATAACTCTCGGTCGTGTGTTCTAAGTTAAAGGTTGACAAACTATTTAGTTATGAGCAAAAAAAGGTTCTTGTTTTCTTAAGTATACTGTATTGGGTTTCCAAGAATCTTTTTCACAGAACACTAGCTCATGCTTTTATTGTGCATCCACCTAATTCTTTGAATTCTAAGCTACTGATTATAGTCCTACTTCATTCACTCCAATCCCCAAATAATGTTGCCACTTCCAAGTCAATAGTGTACAGACTATTATGTCATGTTATCCTGGAAACCACAAAAATCACATCGGTTAAGTATTGCCTTCATTTTCCTTTGCGCTTCTGAGTTTTTTTTTTTCAAAGAATTATTCTTCTTGGTCATCTTTTATCCTTTCTCCATCATTTTAGGTTAATTGATGCATTGGAGATGATGAAGCAAGGTGTAAGGCGACTCCTCGTCCGCAAAAGCATCAGTTGGAAAGGCTTCAGCAAGCGCTTTTCCATTCTTTATAATGGAAAATGGCTCAAGAACATTCAGAGCACATCCTTAGGTGGAACAAGCAACGGTGATCGACCATCCTCTTCTGCTCTCCCCGACAATAAGTTTTGCTGCCTCTCCCGGGAAGATGTGGTCCGTTTCCTAATTGGCTGCCTTGGTGCTCTAGCTCCCCTTCCTCTCTCCCCCATCTCCTCTGTTGGAGCCATTGGCACAAACTACTCTTACATTGAAGCCTCCTCACCTGCCCTCGAAGCCATCCATAAGATTCATCATGATCCATGTGCAATTGCTGTTGTTGAGACAAACTCTGATGGCACTCGCAAGATAATTGGAGATATATCTTCATACAAGTTATGGAAATGCGACTATTGGGCTGCTGCATGGGCCATGGCAAATCTATCCGCCGGGCAATTCGTTATAGGAGCCGACGATTATGGCACTATGCCAGCTTCTGTGCCAGATTTTCCTATCAACTCACCAGCAGAGGATACTGGCCTTGGAGTCTCTCCAAGGCTTAAGAAGTTTAGCAGCAGGAGTATTGGGTTCCTCCACAGTCATGCAAACCAAATCGGGAGGTCGAGGAGCATGTTCCGGGGAAGGAGCGCACCGCTGACATGCAAGCACACAAGTTCACTGGCAGCCGTGATGGCCCAGATGCTCTCTCACAGGGCTACTCATATATGGGTGACGGATGCAGATATGGAGGATGATATCTTGGTAGGCGTTGTCTCGTATACAGACATTGTGAATGCAGTCACCAAGTACCCAGCAACTTGAATTCCTCTATGTTTGCTCTTTTAGTTTGTGTTTCGTCAATGGTTTGTCAGGAACTGGACTTAAAACACCGTTTCCTTTGCATTTGGAATCTTTCTGTTCCAGAGTTACTGAAGGCTCGTTGTGGTTTGTTGAAGCCTCATACGGTTTTGAAACTTGGAGAGTTTGTCGCAATTAATTGAATGGATTGCTTGTGTTTTATATATCCAATATTTGTTAGTCTTGAATGCATGGAACAACTTTACAGCAGAGTGGTTGCAATATTCAAGTAAGAAAAGTTCCTAACACGTGTGAGATGGAAAGAAAGTGACGAGAGAAATGTGCAGACTTATAGGTTGATCCTGTTTTTCTCACTTTTAAACTACATGGTAGATATATATATCTATATATTTATAAAACCTCTGTTCCTTTTTTCCCTTTGGCTCAACCCATTTATAGGGGGACGTCCAAAGCATGAAAAAGAAAAAGTTTTCTGAATCATAATTCTCCTGATGGGCCATCTTTACTCCTTTGCAAGGGAGCACTGCTCTCTCTGTGTGCAGCCGAAGGACAAGAGAGATCTGAAGGACGATGTCTTTCTACAATCTTTAATCATTAATTGTACTTTCTACTCTGTTTTGTGATCAAGGGGTTGCTTGTTTGTTTGCCGTAAGATTTGGATCTCTTTTGGATTGATACAAATTATTGAGGCTGGCATGAACAGTACAATTACCATGATAATCTAATTTATTTTAATCTGAGTGTTTTATTTTCTAAGGGGATTATATACATAGTGCTTGTCTAATATCCTCTTTTTTTCATCTATCCCTTGTGTGTATATGTATTTTTTTTAATCATCATCATACATTTAGGAGAGGAAATTAATCAAATAAAGGGGAGGTTGGACATATTTCACCAATAGCAAGTTACATAATTTATGTAGTAGCAGTGGAGCCTTTCAATATCGATCTACATGTCTCTCAATTAATTATGTGCGCGCGCGCGCAGTGCAGGTATTGTATTCAAGGCATCCCTAATTACTTCGTGTGATTTCTTTTTTAATATGTATGCAAAAAAAAATCCCTTTCACATGGACAGAAACCTTTAGCTAAGGGCTACCCTACACCAAGTGGGTCTCCAATTAGTGAAAACGGTGCTTGTTTCCTTTTAGCCAAATAAATGACTTTGCTCTGCAGGGATGGATTCATTTTTGCCTTTGCAAAAGTTAACCTTTGCCTGTTTTATTTTCGGCTCCTTCCCTTCAATCCCTCTCTCTCTGGGATGGATGGAACCTTGAATTGAACTTGCAATTAAGCTTCCTTCCTTCATGCCCAATAGAGGGAAAGGATTAGGTAACTTTCTTGATCACATGTATCTTTAGTATAGTAATTTTTATTAAGACCTAATCTGATCAGAATAAAGAGAAAACCTAATCATATTATTGCTTTAATGACAGTATTACAAAAGTTTTTTTTTTTTTGCTGTAGATATATAATATAGAACATCGATTTTGCTAGCAAATAATTGTCCATCATCACATAATTCAATAAGATCTATTAAATCTAAAGTACAGATACATCGCCCCCTATCTAAAGACCCAATCATGCCCTGGTATAGGAGTCCCTTAAAGGTAAAAAAAAAAAAGATGAAGAAGAAAAAAGTAAAACTTACATCGAAGCGCCTGCAGATTGGCGAAAACGTAGATGTGGCCGTCAGAGTTCATTAGATACCACCTCCCTTCTCCTCCGCCTCTCTCCAGTAACTCCAGTCCAGAACAAGCAACAGAGAGAGCGAGTTAGAGAGATCAACTGGGGATTCTGCAATGGCCTTCCGAGCTGCACAGTGCCCCCTGCCACTGACGCTCGCCTGCTACGCTCGGCCGGACGTCAAGAGGAACGCTTCGCCGACGACGCTGTCCACTGCCGCCTGGTGAGTGAGTCTTCGTCGGAGGTTTTCTCCCTTGGTACAACTCGCTCTGCGTTTGTCTCAAGTACCTTCTCTAATGACTTAACTGATACGCGAGCTTCTGGTTATTTTTCTGCAATTAATGTTGTCCGCCACCGTGAGTTGCACTTCGTTATCATCAGGCTTGCAAGTCCAAAACATCTTCCCTTGAAGCGGCAAATCACTCACTCGCTGCCGGGTTGGAAGGTGGAGATGTTCAGGTCATTGGAGGGCTGGGCGGCGGAGAATCTCCTGGTGCACCTGAAGCCCGTGGAGAAATGCTGGCAGCCGCAGGACTTCCTGCCCGACCCTTCGTCGGAGGGATTCTACGAGGAGGTCAAGGAGCTGCGAGAGCGCTCCAAGGACCTCCCCGACGACTACCTCGTCTGCCTCGTCGGCGACATGATCACCGAGGAAGCCCTCCCCACGTACCAGACCTTCCTCAACGTCCTCGACGGCGTCCGCGACGAGACCGGCGCGAGCGCAACCTCTTGGGCAGTTTGGACGAGGGCTTGGACTGCCGAGGAAAACCGGCACGGCGACCTTCTCCGCAACTACCTCTACCTCTCCGGCAGGGTCGACATGCGGCAGATCGAGAAGACGATTCAGTATCTGATCGGTTCCGGAATGGTATGGGAACAAACTTGATGCTATTTATTTACTTAGAGATCTGATCTCCTACAACCTTTCACCTCGCCGCCGCAGGATGTGCACACGGAGAACAACCCCTACCTCGGCTTCGTGTACACCTCGTTCCAAGAGCAGGCGACCTTCGTCTCCCACGGGAACGCCGGCAGGCTCGCGAAGCGGCACGGCGACCTGAAGCTCGCGCAGATATGCGGAACGATCGCCGCCGACGAGAAGCGGCACGAGGCGGCGTACGCGAAGATCGTGGAGAGGCTGTTCGAGATCGATCCGGACGGGGCGATGCTGGCGTTCGCCGACATGATGAGGAAGAAGATCACCATGCCCGCCCACTCCATGTACGACGGACGGGACGCGGACGTCTTCAGGCGCTTCTCGGCGCTCGCTCAGCGGCTGGGCGTCTACACCACCAAGGACTACGCCGACATCCTCGAGTTCTTCATCGGGCGGTGGAAGGTCGGCGCCCTGAGGGGTCTCTCCGGCGAAGGGAGGAAGGCCCAGGAGTTTGTCTGCACTTTGGCACCGAGGATAAGAAGGATGGAAGAGAGAGCGCGAGAGCAGGCAAAACAAGCTGCTACTGCTGCCGTTCCTTTCAGCTGGATCCATGACAGGAACGTGGAAATCTAACAGTATATATATACGTACGTACTAGATTCACGTAGTAAGATCAAATCTATCATCATGTATTATGTATTCCGAAAGAACACATCCCAATAAGTGGAAGTCTTTTAATCAAATCCATCGTTCACTATCAGAGTTAGCACGTGTCCAGTGTTCTGTTCTCCGTTCAAATGACTCTACTAGATAAATTAATCTATAGTTTATATAAAATTTCTTTTCTTTTTTTAAAAAAAGGTATATATTATAAAATTCAGATCCTTTATAACAGATATTTAATTAACAAGGTGAAAAAAAATATTTTTAAAAAATTGAAATATCCAAAATTTTATTTTTTGTGGAATGTTACAATTTTCTTTAAATATTTATTGAGCACATTTTGTACTAAATTATACTTAATATATATTTATATACTGAAAGAAATAAATGGTTAACATACTTTATTTTATTAAATTATTTTTTCTTTAAAATATTTTATTAATATATATATATATATTAATTATTAATGTCGTTATCCTACTATTTGTTATATATAAATATATATATATCCATCCGTTGCTTTGACTTGGAGGTTTAAGGGAATCGCTTGCGAATTGCGATTAGAGGAGCCGCGCGAAATGGAAGCGCTGAGGGCGACCTACGGCTCTGACTCCGACGAGGCCGATTCCGATGAGTCGGCTGCTGCTTCTCCTTCGATCAGCAGCAGAGGGGGCGGCGGTGGCGGTGGCAGCGGCAGCGGCGACGGCAATGGAGAGTCCACCCAAGATCTTTCAACCCGTAAACAGCTGGATCGCTTGCCGCCGCCGCCGCCGCTCGATCTCCTCCAACCCCCTAACTGTTTAGGTATGTTGGATTTCGTTTCTTCGGTCCCAGAAGACGTGTTGGTGGAATTTAGGGTTTCGTTTAGGTGAAGGTTGATGCTTGCTGTTGATAAAGTGTGACCTTTGTTTTGGCCCCCTGTCTATATTCGCATGATCTCCCCAATCTTATGAAAAAGAGGAGACCCTGTTTCTATCTGTATAATTTTTTTTTCGTAGAACTTTTAGTCAAATCACGCATTTCATCAGGCTCTCCTGCATATGTTCTTTTTCCTGAGTGGCTTAAATGATAATTTTACTAGTATTTAATTTTTTCTTATATTGATAGTCACTGCTAAAACTAGAGCTTTTTCCCTGCTTGTTAAAGAAATGTGGCACCTTATTCTTTGCAACAATGTGCTAAGCTGCTGGCGATTATTAAAAGCTTTATAGGTGCTGGTTGATTTTCTCATTTATAATTGCTCCATTTAGGTTATGCTGTTCCTGATATTGTTCTCGCATGTTTTCAGATGTGTTATCAAGTACTCAAGGTAACCGCATCAGAAGTTTCCCTCATGTTGAAGGAAATTATGCGCTTCATGTTTACATCCCAGGTTTGTTGGCTTTAAATGTTTAAAGGAGAATTGCAGTTTTGAAAATTTTTAGCCATTGCCCGAGTATGCTGACCTATAGTATAAAAAGATATGTAAGAATTCTCTTGTCCACATATCAAGGATATGATATCTTACCCTGCTTAAAAAAAGAGGTAATATTTCCTGCAAATAGTTCATAAGAATAAGAGAGAGAGGGAGGAATTTTTCCGAAACCAGTTGCACAATTATCATTTAGGTTCACTATGTTCTGTTGTGGTTGGCAAGAATGATTAAGGTTTTAGAGGAACAAGGATCAGGGTCAAATTTGAGTCTAGACAGGCAACCGTGATCTAGAAAGTCTGCATGTGAAATATTGGGATTGGAGTCTGAATGCTATGATACTGGTTCTGAAATTTGCAACTGCTTCATACCTCAGTTTATCTATGTTTTACTTCAGAACAATCTTGCATCGTGCTTTGCAGTACCTATACCAACTCCTGTAAGGGCGCAACTAGTGCATTTTGTAAAACAGATTTCATCTCTGGTGCCTGGACTTTATGCTGTGGATGTTGATTACCCTATTGCGGAATTATGTAACGATGATATGAAACTAGAACAGATGCTCCTAGGAAGGGAATTCCATATTAGCTTGGGAAGAACAGTTCCTATTCAAGTGCATCAAATAGATTCGATTGTCGCAATGCTTCGGCAAAAGCTCCTTTCTCAGAGAAGGTCAGTGTGTGTTCTCCATCTTAAAATTTTTAACTCAGCTTTGCTATTACACTCCCTGCATTGTCTAAATTTAACCAAATTCTCTCATTTTCTACTTCACCTGTTATTAACTCTGTTTTCTCCTGGGATGCAGGTACAAGGTAGATTTCAATAAGTGGGATGTTTTTGTCAATGATGAGCAAACACGCTCCTTTCTTGCACTTGAAGTTATTGGTGGTGGTTTGTCAGAGGTATCGAACTTATTGCCTTTCAGTTTCTATCTGTTGATGTTTGGCTCTTCAGTCTTCTCAATTGGTTCTTTTATTTAATATTTGCTAGAAGGGTTCCTATTTGTTGGAGTTGATGTTTACACCAATCACGGAACCTATTCCTGACATTGAAATGAAATTCTTGCTCATTTTTCCTTGTTCAAACAGTTTCAATGATTTTTGATAACGATCTTCATATTCATGGATCATAGAGAACAACTCTTGGCAGCACAATTTCTTTTATCTACTACACTTGGGTTTTCTAAAAATCGATAACCAAATTGCAGCATCTGCATTAAGACAGAAAAGCTCTTTCAAAGCACAAATTGTGTTGTTATTTCAGCCTTGTAGTTCCAAATATGCTATTTAATGGGTACTCACTAGTGTAAAGACATTCCAGGATGTTATTGTCGGGTCTGGTATTAAGAGGAGAGAGTTAATGGTTTTACTAGTATCTCTAGTGTTTGATACTCACTGTTCCGTTTTAAGTGCTGAGTTTTTTATTCCTGCTCTTTGCACTGTAAATAACCTGCAATCTCTGTCTGTGGTTGAATAAACTAATTTAGAAGGATCTTGCTTTAGCTAACGCTGATCTTTTTGTTCCACAGATAACTAAGCAGATTCGGATTGTGGATGTGATATATAGACTACATGGTCTTCCTGAGTTCTACAAGGTATTCCATTCCTGCTTGTAGTGTAGAAACAGCGCTGTTGCCTCTTTTGACCTGAGTATAAGCATGAAATCTTTTACTGTGGGAAAGGATTTTCCATAACATCCTGCACCAAATTCCTTTCTCTTTTCGGCGATTTCAGAAACTTCTTATCAACACCTTTGCTTGAAGATGGCAGCTTATTATGACGCCAGTCATTATTTTATTCTAACAAGTTCTGATTTAAGAATCATTGCCCACTTTATTTATCTGTTACCTCCTTTTTCTCTTAATCTATGCAGCGTATCCACAGTTACTTCATGACCACTTTATCAAATATAACTTAATGTTGCATGTTCCTGACGCAGAATCCACGGCCCCACATATCATTGCTATGGGGACTAGGAGATGCCAGCTACAGCCTGAAGCAAGCACTTGAAGAAGTCGACAGATCCTTCAAGAATGCAACCCCTTCAAGTGGGTATATCTTTACTACCAAGAACACTGGCATTGAATGTAAAATAGGCAAAAAGACATACAGCATTTGCAAATTTCCAGACTGAAAACAACATAATCGACTCATCTATAATTTTGAAATATACCTTTTACTTTCCTATGAACATGTCACAGTAAAAATATCAAGTTGCATTCTCTCTCAATCACTTTACATACACGAGGACTAATGAGTCACACCTATCAGTGATTTGATTATTATGTCAAAAAACACAAAATCTTACAGGGGATTCTCCTATGCATGTGTTATGTTTGTATTCTTCTTTGGTGACAGTAATTTTTCATGTGGTTAATGGACTAAAGTGAGCCATGATGTTTAGCTTCTACTATCTCTCTGGGTCTGGTTGGGGATTGTGGTACGGATCTCTCCAGCATTTATCTTGTTCCACAGCCATCTTCCACCGCCCTCTAAAGATCTTCGACTCAACGTAGGATCGTCGCCTCACCTGCATATATATTAACACACAATTTAGACCAAAGAACGATAATGATCTGCTTAAAAATTCTAATGATTGCTTACCGCGTATCGATCGACGGCGTGCGAATCCGAGGAAGATGCCTGCGGGTTAAAGTCAATTGAATTCATCTTAAGATTGTTCAGTAAAGCTTAATGAATTGTTCTTGAATTCATTGATGAAATGTACCGTTTTCTGATCGAACTGGCCGAGCGTTGTGAGTCCCAAATGAACGATGTACTCGCTATCGACCACTCCAACGCTTCTACTCCGGTCGCCCTACTCGACAGCGATAATAACATATAGAGCATACATATCGTCTATTTATTCACTAATCTGTAAGAAACGGATGGGATATTATTTTTTTTACCCGAGCGCAGTAACCAAGCTTCTTGTCAAGATCCCAAGCATGAATTAGGTCATTCTACCAAGGAAGAACCGCAACGTATGAGAATAACAACAATACCGCACAAACACAAGAAGATTTTTTTTCGCATACTTGAATGATATGCCATGAGCACCGCCAGGCGGATCCCGAGAAGACGGGGGCCATCATTTCCACCCACCTGATTGAGGAAAGGGAGAAGTTTCACCTTTTACGGGTCAAATTTACACTATCCAAAAACAAGAACAAGAAGCACTCACCCTGTGCATGGAGGATCAGTGCTGTTTGCATAACATCTTCCACTTCCGTTGAACTTGTACATCCTTCTGTTCATCTCACAGATTAATTTAACAGAGACACCCATCAAGGAAACATTGCAGATAATGATGTCAAAGAGAGAAGGCGAAGGTGAAGAAGGCAATGCGCACCTGTGGACGTCTCCTTTACTTGAACGGGCAGTGATCGGATGGTGGATCTGCGACCTTTTGGGGTCGAGTGCGGGTTGTGATATCTCCAGTCCTTCCCTCTCAACAATCTTTAAGTACCTGCAAGGGTTAAATGTTTCCATGTCATGCTCAGGTTACCCCTAAACAAACAAAACAGTAGAGAGAACATCTACCTCTTTGGATCAAAGTTATCCACTCCGATGTCCTCATCCCATAAAAAGATGTATTTGTATGGTGCCACAACGTCAGGATGCAAGAAGCGCTTGGCAAACCACCTGCAGAAACAAACCATAAGATGAGCTCTGAATGGTTGAAAGCTACTACTCCATCTATGAGTTGGGAAGAGAAGAGATGATATTACACCATTTTGTTTGATTAATTGCTGAAACATGTATGGCTTTGCCACTCCATTTCAAGTCTCTCCATTGATCGACGATGCCGTCGTAGTGAAAAAGCATCACGACAAAGTCATCTGAATCGAACTACATCACAGATAAAAGAGTTTATCTAAACTGGAAGCAATGCAAAGAGCTTTCACGGCATCCATCGATGGAGCAACATTGGCCTTACCTTCATCACAATTTGATTCACAATTTCCTTTTGGTTTATTCCGACCGGCATTGCCAATAAGCTCTTTCTAGAAATGGTATTTTCCTGTACTTTTAAATGTCAAATATACTAATCATAAATGTATAGTTCAATTTTGTTTTTTCACGAACAACTCATTAGCACACCTTTGATTCAGGAGGGCCCCGTAGGGGAACCATTTCCAAGTCAGATGTCCGGCAAATGATCCCTTTAGGCAGCATTTCACTTCCAGAAGGGATACATGAATCCTAAAAACTTACAAAGGTTAAACATTATAAAAAAAAATAGATCTTTAAACCAACTGTATGAAGACTAACCTTGCATGAGTTAGATTGAGGAGGCTCCACTTTGGACTCGCTTGGCGATGAGGGATGCGCCTTCCCCAAGTCACTGCTTGAAGTGCCTTGGGTGATCTCTGTTAACTGAGATAGTAATCCAGTTGACACTCTCTGCAAAATAGGAGAAGACTCTACTTCAGTGATAAGTACCCCTAGGTTTGTGGTTATAAATATAAAGGATTATTTGCAAATATATATCCCAAAAGATTGTATCTTTAACCTCCTTGTAATCTAATACAATTAAGAATGTCCCGAGGATGAACACCAAAAAGGAGAAAGCAGGTGCGTTTAAGCTGCTACAATAACATAATCTCCGACTTGAAGGATCCACCACAGCAGCACCCTACAAGAAATTATTGAAATAGGAGGGGGAAAAATTGATCATAGTACACTTGGCATTAAGAAGTGGACAATCTTTCATATGCACGAAGTAAGGCAAATTTTATGAGAATTCAAGTGAATTGGATGATTCTTTTATTCTAAATCTCATGAATTAAACAGTTTACAAGGTCTGAAACCTTTAGCTTCAATCCACTTTCTTTCGTTTAGAGTTGACTTTGGATATTTTACATATAGCGATGCCCTTAGCTTGGAGGAAAACATTTCCTTATAAACACAGGCGGGGAAGTGGCTTACCGGATTGTGTGACTTCATTTTCCAGAAAAATCCAATATAATTCTGCAAGACAAACGAAGAGTTAGAAGAAGAGCCACAACGCAACCAGAAAAAGGAAATGGAAAAAAATTCAAAGTTACAGAGAAACGAAAGGAAGAGCCTCTTCACCATGACAAAACCAACGGAACAGGCGAAGAACAGAGGATTCCAGCAAAAGAAGTTTCTCTTTTGTACGCCAAAGAAGGAAACTTGGCCGAAGTTGATGACCCAAAGGATTCTGCTTCACGAGCAGCGTCGAATCCGAAAACGCTCTTAAAAGCTCGCCTTTTTCGATCGATTCGGTTTCGCAAAATCGAGTCTATCTTTCCAAAGAACTTTCAAAAATCGGTAAAGGGTGACGCTCAAAAATCGATTCTTTAAGGATTCCACCACACGAACTCAATCGAAATAGCACGCTTCAAAATCGAGTCTTTCTAAAGGATCCTCTGCCACAAGCATGTGGGAAACTTAAAGCACGAACGCTCCAAGGTGCCGTCTTTTTTCTCAACGACTCCGCCTCGCAAAACCTAGCCGAAGTAACACGCTTCAAAATCGAGTCGATCTTCTGGGACATTTGGAGCTCAAAAGATCGAGTATTTCCAACGTCTCCTGTCTCACGAACCAGGAACCGAGATGGGGCGGGCGCGGCGCTCAAAAAATCCCACCTCTAACCAAACCTTTCACCTCCATCTTCCTTCCAAGTTCCGACCAAATGAGACACCGACGGAGAGCGAATGAGGAAGAACAGGACAGCGAGGGGGAGGGAATGCAATCGACTTCGAGAGCGCTTCCGTTTTGTTCCGCGAGGAGACAAAGCTCGGAGTCAAAAAACGAGGGCGTGGGAAGTGTGCGTGTGTGCGAGGGGGAGGGCAAGGCATAATACTTGGTGTATGCAGCGAGGTCAAGTTGTTCGAGAAAAAAAGCGGCCCGCCGAATGCGACGGATGAAGCAGACGACGATGCTTCCGCCCCTCCGCCTCACCCGACGTGCAACACCGCCTCAGCTTTCGAGGGACCGACGTGGAGCCCGGCGGGACGTCTCTCGGGGGTGCGGATGGCGGGTCGTTTCGGTCGGTCGTTGTTGAAATGTTGGAAGGCCAAAAATCCAACGGAAGATTTTGTTCCTGGCGCGGTTCGAACAGGAAACATCGTTCCCGTCTCCACTTCGCTTCGGATTCGGAGGGGATTAGAGGGGTAAAAGGGTGTCGCCTGTCCTTATCTATACAGCAAATCTTTGCCTCCTATCCCACGGCGGCCGACGTTAACGCGACACGTTCGTCGTAGTCCGCATGCAGTCCGTTCCCCAAATTTAAAGTAGCAGTTTTACTGTGAATTAGAAATTTTCATTCAAATTTCGAAGGTCCAACTCGCTCGCTCAACATTAATTTATAGAAGAAAAAAGTATAATTAATGTAGAGGCTAAATGTGAATTATAGTTGCAATGAAAAATACCTAATTAAATAATATCTAAGTAAGTAACTTGAGATTTGCGTTATGCGTTATAGGAGCTTCGATCCATTAAATGGGTTCATCACATCGCTATATTTTGAAGTCAACCCCGTAAGCATCAGGCTCACGATAAACTTGCATTGCACGGGGCCACAGCACTTAAAAAGTTAATGGTTATTAAATGGTCCTTTTTTCTTCTAAAGATAAATGGAGAATACCAAAAGGTTGTGCCTTGTGTGGAGTGGATTGTGGAGGTGGGTTCGACTAAGATGGCATCTTCCTGCGAGGATAAGAATAGGGAATTGGGGAAGCTTTGATGAGGACAGCCTCTTCCTCTATAACCTTTTCCGAGAACAAATTATTCACCTAAACAATCCCTGGATAGTGCTTCTGAATTCAGTGCCTGCCTAATTGATGGGTTTTATCACCAATCCACAAATGCAATGCTGTAACCAGGGATTTGTTCTTGGAGCTGAGCTATTAGATGGACTACTACATCTAGGGTGCTTGAAGGCACATAACATCCGCAAAGAGATGTTATGTAAGCAAAAAGAGAAGAAGAGGAAGAGTCAGGTCTTACCTCAAAGGCTGCAGGGAACACAACCCATTAGCCTTCTGAATAAGGTCAGCAGAATCTTGGACATTCTAGAAATCTAGGAAGCTTGAAACTGTGTGATCTGATATCCACACAACAATAAATATGAAAGAGCAACGGAGGGGTAGTCATATATTTACAAAGATCATCAGTTTCGCAATAATATTCAGTTACATTTTTGTATCGAATTCCGCTATTGATAAGAATGTTACACTGTGATTTGTTGCTTCAATGTCTCGGTAATGTAATGCCAAGAAGATAATTTAGTTGAAAATGATCCATAAAGAGCTGATAAAGATTATTCATAGATACAACGAGACCCCAAATCCAATTCCTACGTAACAGCATACATTTAGCCATGCTTCAGGCAGTACTTGGAAGATACACCCGGTGGAAATTGTTATTGTACAGCTTTTTCCGACAAGTCGGGCATCTCTTCTGTGCTTGAATGGAAGCACTTATGCAGTTCCAACAGAAAATATGGCCGCAAATGGTAGAAGATGGCTCGACCAACTCGCCCATGCAGACAGGGCATGTGAAAGTCGGCTCCTTGGGTTGCTCTGGACTAGATTCCATCACACTCTTACCCTGCATGTCAAATTGCAGCAAATCAAGCATGAGTTAGGTCCGGAATTTCCTAGCATGCACATGAACGAATAAGCTCTGTGATAAGCAATAGAGATTGTTTTATCAAAATTTAAATCCTAAAGTTTTATACATCTTATGTTTTGATTTTTAGGTAGTTTTCCTTGAATAGGCTAATGGGTTGATGCTTATTCTAGGGATTCAGTAAACAAATACTAGGTTCCTGCCTAGGATGGAAAAAAAAGAAGAAAAAAAAGGCATGTTCATTATATTTCCAGCAGGTGATTGCTCTACAAAAATTTAAATGAATTGTAGTCTACCAATATAATATGCAGCGACCGTTAACTAAGTGAAGAGCAATCAATATAATATAGAATGGCTCGAGAAGAATATCAATTTTCACCATTTTACCTTCATATTATATTCCTCTTCCACATCCGGATACAGCTCACAATTGACTACAGACATGTTTCCTGGAACTCTCGTCTGATTACTGTGCTCATTTGAAAATATGGTCAAAGATCCCACTGCAAGAATCCAAAATTGCATGAACTGGCAATAGAGTAGGAGAAGATATAAAGGAATTTAAATATAAAAATTATTGCATTATTGAAGAAGTGAATATTAAGAGGTATTTCATTGAACTGATCAATACTAAGGTGACGGAGGTTATCAGAGATGTTAGTTACTGAATGTAGCTCCTATTAGTAAATTTAGGTTAAACGACTATATCAGGTAGATTGGTAAAAACTAAGAAGCTAAATGATTCGCTTTCTCTTGCACTGTTTTAGGGGAGAAGAACTATCGTGTATAATTTATAAAATCAACCAAGAAAGAGAAGGTCTTTACAAGAATAATTGCGTTGAAAGAGAGGGGAAGGAAGACAATCAGCTATTCACCACCATCATAATCTGCTATTCACTTTCGATCTTATTTGTTATGTCTGAGAAAAAAACTGATGAGGTCTGCAGAGAAACTCTTGACGTACATTCTATTTGGGAGATCAGTTCCAATTCCACATTTTAAAGTGAAAGCAGTTAGTTTATCTTCAACAGTTAGATTGAAAGCAGCCAATTTATCTTCATCAATCACATTCTATGTGCACTTAGTATTAATAGCAGTTATATTGTTATTTAACTTACATGGAAAAAGAAGTCTCTTTTCAAGATTCAAAGCCTAGTCACCATGTTAGATCACAGATAAACAATGTTACCGTGCAACTTCCGTATCAACTAATGAACTTAAATTTTTGCTCTCTTTAAGGAAGACAAACGAGAAAGTTAGTTAAATAACATTTTAGAAAAATCAAGAAATAAACGAAGAGCTTCTTTTGGCATCTGAATAAGTTATTGCTAATTGTGAAAAAGAATATTGCTTGAGTTCAATACTCATGGAATCACAATTACTAGAGAGCAAAAACAGCTGAGAGTGTAGAAACACATGATAAATCAAACGGTGAAACAATGAACAAATTTGTACTTCTTAATCAGAATGCTTGGAGATCATACTTCCATTAAATGGCAGAATGAAAGAAAAAGAAAAACCTGAATTTATTGAGTTTGTGTCAAAATCTTCATCCAGGATTACTGTCACAGGCCAGTTTCTCCTAGAACGGTTCCTTGCCTAAGCCAACAAGAAAAAAATTCATGATTGGTCAAGTTGCGACGTGTAAAGAAAAAGGAGCAGTTGAAACCCTTGATAATGGGCAAATAACAAGAAAAAAAACTAAGATTCTTAAACTAGGACAATCAGGCTTGGATGAACAAAATATGAGAAATTAAAATTTTAATGGTAAAAAGACACATGAACTAATCTCCACTATCTGACTGATGCCAACAATCTAAAGAAAGATTTCCAATACCTGAGAGTGTCAAGAACTTTAGCAGGATGACCTGCCTACCATGAATAATGGACCAGAATGCAAAATCCTACACTATCCGCAATAACAACAAAATTGGAAAAACCTCAATCGGCATAGACAATGTAATTTAGACTTTACTAAGAAAGATTTGCCTCAACTAGTACGGACGGCTCCAAAGCTAAGCTCAGTTAAAGATTTTATCGCAAAATAACACAAGTTATTGTCCCATAGATAAAATGTAACAGAAGTTGAAAGATCGTGAATAACAAACCAACCTGAGGAAACCCTCTTGAGGATGAGAACACTTGTACCTCATCGTCACTCGCCTCCACGTCAATAACTGAACTATTTAAACCAGTATTGGCTGGTGGAGCAGAACCACGCTGAACTCTAGCAGGATGAGTTGGAGGATTTAGGAGATGAGAATCAATAGAAACATATGTTTGCTGTGATCCAATAGGGAGTATGGAACTAGACAAAACTTCCGTGTCGTTGTTCTCTGCAGGGGGATAATTCAGGTCTATATCTAGAACCATGGTAGCTCGGATATCGCCTGGGGTACGATTAATTGCAGCTCCCGAAGCTGGTTCAAGTGTGGTCATGCTATGAACAAGATCAGTCTCAGCTTCAATTCGTAAATGAACTTCACTATTAAAAAATGTGTAGCGAGGAAAAAAATAAAACATCTCTCCCTAGCCGATTGGCAGAGGACAATCAGATCATACCAAAATCAATGTATACTACTGGAGCGTGGCAAAATAAAGCACAAATCTTTTCAATCGAAAGTGCTAAAAGAACTATTTTTACACCAGCACTTGAATCAGAATTTTTCGGTAGAACAGCAGAACCCCATAGAAAGATATAAACGGACTGATTTTTGACACCTCTCAAGCTTCAAAAGCAGAGAAAAAGGCATCGAGCAATAACCTATCAGCGAGAAACAGAAGCCCATCGCAGCTTGTACATGAAAAAATTCGACTCAAAACATCATCCCTCCATGGAAGAATACGCATATCATCTTTAAAAAAAGAAAAGAAAGGAATGAGCATGCCACCGTACCAAAGTAAACAAGATTAGGGCTTACATCGGGGAGCGACTGCAGGCTCCTCCTCCCCCCCTCCCCTCCTCCCCCTTACAGATCGAAGAGAGCACCAGGGCGCGGTGGAGGAGAACAAGAGCGAGTAGGGGGGGAATTCGAAGGGGCAGAGTTAACGGAGGGGCATTTCTCGGTTCTCATCTCATCGTCGCCGTTTGAGAGCAAATATGTAAATGACCGTCGTACCGCCTGTTAACTTTCTCCGAAACCGTTACGACACGTTGAATAATGTAACGGGGATGGCTAATTGCCACGTTCAAACGCCATGCTCTACCCAAAACTCCACCCACCTCTCTTAATACGGGAAAAAAAAAATACTCGCCCCCCAAAAGAATGGCCAATTAAGAGGCGGGTAATTTGAAAAAGAGTGAAACTTCTCTACCCATGCCTTAATTTTCATAAACAGATATTGTATAACAATTTTATTTTTTAAAAGTTGTAATGAGTATAATTTATATGATTAAACACAATTCAAATCATCACTTGTCTTGATACTCTTTTCGAGAGAGTATCCACTTTTAGGCTAAATTTTAAATTAATCTAAATAAAGTTAATTAAAATTTCTTTACACTTCTCTAACTTTTAAAATAATAGACATAATCCTCTAAATTTTAAAACCTACATTTATACTTCTTATTATTATATGATACTATTCCTTTATTGATATTTTTAGCATAATGTTAGTGGCCATATCATCATAATGTAAAAGTAATGATGTGGTATCTCATGTGGCGATGACATGGTATTGATATTGTAAAAAAGATATTACCACATCAGTTTATGAAAAGTCAAGGGATGTAAATGCAAGTTTTAAAAGATGAAATATTTCTATTGTTTTAAAACTTAAAAGGGGTCTAAATATAATTAGAAAATAATAAAGAGGGTGTGAGTGCAGTTATGTGTGCATTAAGTGAAATAAAAAGTATGAATAATTATACAAATAATCGTTTCATGATCAAGGAGATTACTCGGCGACAATATGCAAGAGATAAACCACTGATACACCTGTGAAATTACCACACACATATATAATAGTGGAGACATGAGCAACATGAGCAACAAATGTGGGAGATAATGATGCACTGACAACATACGCAGGATATCAAACACACTAAAGAATTTGGAATATGTTGTGTCACAATGATGCAAACAAGATACCGAGATTACAAGAAATGAAAAAGAAAAAGATTGTTCTTAAATACATGGAAGGTACTCAATCTTGCACACTAAGCGCACAGGAGGACTATGCACTTCCCAATACACCTGAACAGTACAGCAGTCTACTTGAGGATACTTAACGTACCGAAACACTGAATTCTCTATTGAAAATAGTCACTTCTTGCACCAGCCAAAGCAACAACCCTGTCAAAGAAAGAGGGAAGAAACAATGAGGGTTAATTAGATTGGGATCGACAGATAGAGACACTCAGTTTTCTGATACTAGTTGAAACTTGAAAGAAATGGAATGCAAGAGCTGCCAATTGCACATCTCCAAAAGGCAACTTATCTCCAGCAAATATGATCATACGGAAACGATTGCTCATGTATGCCTTCTTCCATTAATGACATTTATGATTCCATGTCTACGAAAAAGTTCATAAGTGAAAGCAAATATTCCAACGGCAAAATAGATAATTAATATTTAGATGTTTCATTTAAAATAGTTATAGTGATTCATGAGGGAAAAACTAAGCATAATTTTTTCCTAAAAGTTAAAAGAGAGTCAAGAGCCATCTTCCTACCATGGAGGATCCAGTACTTCCACCACCATTGTCGGTATAGACTGTATCAGTGGATATCACAGGTGTTCCATGCTTCCTCTCCTTCCTCACTTTCTCAAATATCCCAGTGAAGCCATCAGCTGATGCAGGATTGTTCTCATCCCACTCACCAAACTTTGGTACAGATGACCCTTTATCTGGCTGTTAGAAACCAATTCAAGCCTCAGGTGATTGAAACTTGGTTTTTGCTATTATAAATGAGATCATGAGAGGGGAAACACTTACTGTTTCATCACCTCCTCCACCCTTCATTCTCGATCTACCTGGAAGTGAGTGACCACCTTCTGTTGTACCCCTAGCAGGAGAAGATACACCAGCCCTATTTGCAGCTTTCACTTGATAATGGGGATGGAGTGGAGAGCGCTCTACACTGCCATCCTCGGATCCAACTCCTGTTCTGCTAGCCTTCTTATGTTCGCCTGAATTCGGCTGATACCCATGTACGTGCAGAGGTGATCCTGTGGTGGGTTTGTGAGCAACAGCAGCGTGGTGGTGTAAAGGTGACTGTCTGAATTTGTGGAGATCATCTTCTCTGCTCGCATTCACCTCATGCTTGGGCTGTGGGACCTCCGAAAAGGCTTCGGGATTTTCTTGAGGATCATTGGGATTTATCATCTTCCCTCCACTTCTGCCCTTCCGAGCAACATCAAAGCGCTGTGTATAGGGAACATTGCCCTGATTATCCCATTCACCAAATTTAGGGACATGGACATTTTGCTGCGACAAAACAAGATTGGAGCTTGTAAGTATTTAGAGTAACAATCTCCTACAAGTTCTGGAATAATTAATTTCATTTCTTGCATCTGAACTACAACTGCATATTTGCATGTACTATGACATCGACAATAGAAGTCACAATCGCTACTCAGTTGGGTCGACTTAACAATTATAATACCGTCCACCTTTTGAGATAAATTTTACCTATGAGAGGAAAGCATAGAATTAAAACGTAATATATGTGATCCATCATAAATCAGGGTCAAAAAGATTAAAATAAGAGTGATCAAACTTAGTAGGAGCAACGGCAGCTTTAATACTTGGAGCAACGGCAGCTCTAAGAAAAATGGACAGAATATAAAATAAATCTCGAGTAATTCATGATTGGAGCAAGTTATAACTTGGAGACGCCTGCATATTACTGATTTGATACTGAACAAATAGAAGTTTGCAATTGAGTGCTCGATAATAATCCCTGATGTTAACAATTGACACTGCAGGAAGAATGCCAGTGATAAATAATGGTGGCGATGTAAAGTGGATGGATATCATCAACAACAATTGGCAGCATTTTAAGACTTGGTAAGGGAGAAGGCCAGACTCAAACCAGCATAAAAACAAGGTGAATGCAAATGTCATAGTTCGTTCCCTCAGCTGTTGGAAGGCTAAAGAGAGAGATCTCATTTGCATGCTCATATATTCGACGCCACCACCTCCAGCAACACCAAACTTAAATGCAGGTGTTAGGAGATTCTTTAAACAGTGTAATTCTAGATTGAAGGTAAAGGATTCGTGTTTAGGGTTAACTCTCCATATTGGAATCATTATGTTAGCTTCCAACTATACTTCACAGATATGCACAGAAACACTGCAATACTACATATGCATGCTTAGATAATCTTGGCTTAGACACTTGAGCATGCACCAGTTTATTCTTTCGGTATCCATCCAACACCAGTTTGAGATTATTTATATCATTACTAAAAACGGCATCTACTAACATCATGTAATGATTCAATTTGTTATCTTACATGTGGAGATATTGTAAGTAGTGATGCAAGATAGTTGAGTATAAAACCCATATCCATATCCGAATCGAAATGCATAAATTTTCATGACTTTTGACAAATTATATGCATATACTTGCAAACCACACAGCAAACTGTGCAAAAAAGTATCTACATATGAATCAAGTTTCTACCTATCTAAACTTCCTAACTGGTTGTGTATGGATAGATGGAAAAATTCTTAGGCTGACACGTCAATAGAGTATATCCAACAAAAAATGGGGGCACACCTCGTCTCCTCACCAATATTCAGAAAAACATAAGCAAAAGGAGAACCCTGCACTGGTTCTTATGCCAAACCCTGCATTATGAGTGCATGCGTATGATTGAATATTTAAGTAGAACTAAAAAAATAACTGTTTTGAAGCATTTCCAGCTCGTGTCAGCTAAAATTGAAATCATAAATAGGACATAAAATGTAGATTATGCTGGAAAGAAGAAACCAAGAAATATGAACGAATTTTCATGTTCTCGCAAGTTGAAACTACCAAGCTAAGAATAGTGCAATCAACTTCACAAGCAGAAGGACAATTAAAATTCCCAAAAATTACACTCGTCTCGAGTATGAGATACAGAAAACGACATACGTACACGCATACTATAAAAATACACTGCAAGTCAAAAAAGTGGCCAACAAATTGAATCTGACAATTCCAATCTACTTGGACCTTTTTTTGTCTGTCATTCTGGTTTCAGCATAGGTAGTAGATAAGAAGATTATTAAATATGGCGTATGATCAACTTCAGCTAGTGACATGCGCATAAGTAGTAACTTCTTAGGCAGCAATCTTCGATAACTCTCATCGACACCCTTAATTACTTGGCAACAAATATAGCGTAAAGGCTGCATCGTACATCACACTCCAATATAACTTTTCTAAAAATAGAAAAATCGGCGAAAACATGGAACGATCATCATTTATCAGAGCAAAAGGCACCAACTTTTTTCCATGTACAACAAAACTAAAGAGCAGCCGTGAGGTGGAACTGGCAAAGAAAAATCCGATATCACTTTTCTCAAAAAGAAACATCCATCAGAAGAGGAGAACCAAAAAATCCTCACCGCCATCTCCGCCTCTCGAGATCCCCAAAATGAAAAATCCAAATAACTTATTGCTCAAGGCGCCGCCTTCTCTGCGCACAGGGGAGGCTCCTCGCCTCCTCCGCCGCTCCTGGAGCGTAGGAGATGGATTGCTGCTGCCCTAAGAAATCGGCCGTCGTCGTCCCGGAGCGCAGCGTGGGGAGAGGGACCAGTGGAACGAATCAACGAACGGCAAACCCACGGAGGATCGGGGCGGCCGACGACGGATGGAGGAAGAATGGAAGGAGGAATCGCCACCACGGTAGGCAGCGGACTTGTTTGACCTTTATGCCGTCCGCTTCCTCGCTCGGGGCCTCATCCCGTAGAATGACCGCCATTTCTACTGCTTGCGTTTTTATTTACTACGCTCGCCGCTTCATGTACTTCAAATTTACGGCAAAAATAAATGTGGTTTATTTTTAAATATATTATGTTTATTATTATTTTTGGAGGTTTTTTTGACAGGTATAAGTTAAAATAATAAAATTTGAAAAATAATTATAATGTATTATTTTATAGGTATGAAATGGATTAAATTTGGGTCTTCAAAATATTGCATGAGTAAAAAATTTAAGATTGCACTGTGGAGCTTCTGCTTCTTGATAACTATTTATTTATTTATTTGGTTGTGCCGGAGCAAAAGTGTCATAATTGAATGCGGAAATAAAATAACCCAACCACTTTGGAATTTGGCGTTCACGTGTCGGCTAAACTTTGGGTATATTGACAGCTCACACTTCCGTCATTAATCCACGTTATTATGTTTGATTGATGTCGATATTACATGCACGTAATTAAATCACTACATGGTTAATTTTCCCTTTATTTATTCCTGATCTCTCCAATTTCCAATATTATAATATTTTTCTCTTTTAAAAAATTAATATTAGAAAAAACTTTTTTACTGTATAAATCTTCCTTATTTACTATTATTATCGAACGAGAGGAAAAATATATTATAATATCATAATTTAATTAAAAAATCACTTCAACCAATATTATTTTTTAGTATTATTTAAACTAAAATAAAATTAGATCTAGATAGATTTTTTTAACAAATAAAATAATTTTACATTTTAGAGTTATTTCAATATGGTAGCGAGTAATTCTTAACTTGAGTATCACGCAAGTAAGCATAATTTGTAGGTTAAAAATAAAATTTTAAATTTAACTTTTATTCATATTATCTAATTTCCAGGTTAAAAAACTGATAAAAATCAAATGGGCTTTCAAATTATACTTTGACCGAATTATTGCGATTGAACGCATGAATTTTGACAAAAGTTTGACTCAGGTATTCAATTAAATTTTGGTTTTTTTAAAATAAATAATTTATTATTTTAATTTAAAAAAAGTGGTCATCAGAATTACGGAGATGTAGTAGTCTTGTTAATTAGTGATGGTAGGCCAGTGTGTTTTTTTTTTAATTATAAAAAATTTGATTAATAAGTTGTATATTTTTTAAATCTACCCAATAAAATGTGCATAAATAATTATCTGACGTCCATTTAGTGTACTTAAATTATTCAAAAAGTCATCTTCCCACTCACAGCCTCAAATGCATTCCTGCTCAAATGGCCCCTAAACTTTTTATGCAGATTTCATAAACTTATCTACCATCAATAAACTAATTTATTGATTTAATTTTGACATACATTACATTATAAATAGAAAAATATGATAGAAATAAAAGGGCATAATTTATGCAGAAATATATTAATTAATATAATTATACAAAATATAAGTATTATAAATTTAAGCCCCCCAAAATGAGAAGAATATGAATCAGTTTAGGCCCAATAATTAATTACCTAGAAAATTTTTAAAAATTGCTTTCCCTAGCTATACTCAATTGCTTCCATACCTAGTGTTTAATTTATAATGTATATATATACAGTATAAAAAGTAAGGTACTTTTTGGTAAATTTTAAAAAATGAGGAGGCTTTTTCATAATTAAATGTTCGTATCTTAGCCGTCGGATAGGGGTTCGTATGAAATTATAAATTATCTAGAGGGGTGCATCGGCAATAAAGACGATGTTAATGGGAGGCGGTAGGAATACTTCCAAATTATTTACTCTTTTTCCGCTCCGTAGGACAACCCTAATAAAAAGCCAGTAGAAGGAGGGCAGAAACCTAATAGATCCTTGAGCTGAAGCCAGTTAAGTGGAGATTTCTTGCCAATTCCGACAGCAATCTGCGATCGGGAACGGGAATCGAAGTGGAGATTTTCATTGGAAGTCTGCCGACTTTGATCTCTGTTTCATGCATTCTCTGCTCGCATATCTTGGAAGACTTGCTCTTGGTACGCTCGCGGCAGCAGAGAAAGGTGCGTCTTTTCTTGAAATCATCGATTTAGCCTTCATTTTTTTTTATTTGTATAATTTTCGGAGAGAAGTGGTTGCTCAAATCCTCAGTTCAGTTCACCTTGGATCCTAAACAAAAGGTGCTCCTTTTTGGTAAAACGATTGAGGTTTGATCTGTAAGTGGAATGCTTTACTTTTGAAAAAGCTTCGCTAATGAAAAAAAAAGGGTTTTTTGAATGAAAATGGTGCCGCTTGCTGGAGGGCCCTTTCGTGGAATACTGTAATAGGGAAATGTTTCTATTTGATCTTTGTTTGCTGAGTTTTTTTTTCTTCATGTCAGTGCTGGAAGGATAGAGAAAAATGATTCAGCTGTTGTTTCTGGTCCTCTTCGCGGAGGGGGCGGTGGCACTCATCCTGATGTGGAAGATTGGGCCGCTGCGGGAGCTGGCGATGAAGGGATTGGACCAGCTGAAGACAGGAAAGGGCCCGGCGACGGTGAAAACTCTGGCGTGCACAATGTCGGTGATTTTGGCATCCAGTGTTGCCAGCATTCTCAAGATTCAGAATAGGGGTGCGAAGCTGGGAACGGTCACTCCGATGGATCAAGTGCTGTGGAGGACCCACCTCGTGGAAGCCTCCCTCATCGGTATGTATACTGTCCTGGCTTCATCAGTCAATCACTAAAGTTAGATTTGTCGTCGATCTCTGTATCTGTGTTCAGTATCTTACACACCTTTACGAGTTATCATGTACCCCCCATCTCTTATGATCAAACTGATAAAGCTGTTGGAAATTGAAAACATTTGTTAGCTCTGTTACCATCGCTTATGTTAGGAAATTTATAAATCTGATAGCTTACCAAACTTTATTGGGATTTGTATGGATTCCACTTGCATAGAATAATTAGGAGAAACCACCATATATGTATGATACTATTGGAGACACAGTATCAATGATGTGGACTATGTAACCAAGTACGAGTCATCAACCTTCCTAAATGTGAATATTTAACGTGCTGCATAGATGCAGGATTAAGTCAGCCACCTAATGACTGTTTGCTCTATTAACAGGTTCATTTTCTAAGAGGAACCCGCATGTATTATTCTTTTGTCCCTAGTCTGAACAACCATGAGGAGTCAACTTTAATAGTGGAATGAAGAATGCAGATATCGGATGAGATAGCAGATATTAGATTGTTTTTTGATGTGATTATCTCTCGATGATAACAGATATTGGATGAGATCATGAGATTAGAGAGAAAGTGGAACAAACTTGCTGAGATAGTATAAAAAATCATATATAGAGACTAGAAGGTGAATTCTGCTAGCAGAGATTTTAAGGTCTCATAACTCGCAAGGCTCAAGTACTTGGGACAAAGATCATTATACTGGACTGAATTGTAATTCCTCCTCATGTATTTCTGTTATACTCGATCTAAGTATTGTGATGGCAGACATCGCAACAAACAAGTTATCATCTAGTGTGAAAAGTTCCAACTAAGAGCATTTAAATAACCTGTTTTGCAATTTTATCACTTTGCCTTTTTTGTTTATTGCTTCATGACATCATGTAGATGTAAGATGCTGTTTAGTTCAGCCACAAGTTATCATCCTTTATGATGGTGAACATTTAAATCAACCTTGTGACTGCTATCTCCGCACTTGTCTGCTTGTTCATTCTTAATGTTTTACCAAGGATCTTGCCCAACAGGGAAATCCTCAGATATGTGTAACTATCTATCTAGCCTTTAAGGCATTGACATATGCTCTGAAGAAACTATCATAATTTCTCCGTAAGAAATATTTGCTTATAATCTAGTTATGATCAGATATAACAATGCTTTTCTTTCCTGATTCCTCAGATATTATTGGTCACTAATCATTCTTGAAGATGTTCCATGCTTGAATCTGATGGTATTGAAGTAGAATATTGTATTTCCCACAGAAGAAAAGAAAGTCCTATATTGTCATTACTTAAGTGGGTATCAGACAATCTGGCAGCTCTTTCACATTTTCAAAATCTAAGAAACTTGTGTGAATGGTTTGCTATCTTTTTCTCCGTCATCATCAATTCTTTGCTGCCAAATCTTGCCTGTTACATTTTTGTCCTTCTTGACTGTCAACGCATGATTTATCAATCTCTCAAGGCTTGACTGCCAATTCTTAACCATCCATCTTACATTTTATCATTGTCTAACATCTTATTTACTTGTTACTGGGTTCAGTCATTAGACAACTTTGTTTGATCTTGCAGGCTACACTCTTTTTCTTGCTCTAGTGATTGATCGTTTGCACCACTACCTTAGGAAGCTGGTCAATTTGAGAAAAGCAGTTAATACTTCTCGAGAAGAAGTTGAGAACATCAAGAAAGATTTCCAGAAGTTTAGAGATAAGGAGCAGGCAACAAAGAACGAGATTAAAAAGCTCGGTGAAGAAGTGGCAAACTTAAAAGAGAAGCTGCAGAAAGCAAAGTTTGACTTGGAGGAACACGATAAGAGGGCACAGACTGCCGAAGCTCATGTTGCTGCCCTCCAAAAGCAGTCCGAAGAACTGCTGCTCGAATATGACCGTCTGCTGGAGGACAATCAAATCCTTCAGACTCAGGCTCTTTCATTCAGAGGTTGAGCTGCATGTGTGACCTCATTTTGGAGCAACTTAAAATATGTTGAGTATACACATGGTGAGAAGCATCTTTCCCGGCAGATTGGTTGTGTTAACTCGAGCTTGTTGCTGATGATAATCAACTTGCATGCGCATGTGTTACTTGTAGAAAATTTTGATTGGTGCCGTCAAGAATGTGTAAGAGTTGAGCTCTCTGAACTACATTATGGAATCTGCATTTACTTGAATGGTTCTGGCACCAATCTCCTGGAAACAAGTTCTTGATGTACTAAATTTCATTAAATTCCAATGCGTATTACCTCAAACTCGGTACAAGTTTCTAGTCCCTGAAGGCCTACATTTGGACGATTCATATGATGTGTTAACCTGTTTCCTTTTATCAATCATTTGCATGGTGGCATCATTGAGATAAGATAGGCAAGTTTTTATCTGAATCTGCTTCCTCTTATTTTGTCCTTAACGATCTATAGATAATATTACTTGCTTACGGTTTGCACAATTAAATCTGTGTAAATGCTATAGTTTTCGATGTACTCAGCTGCGTTTCTCTACCTTGTTAAAGGCTGTGTGCTTGAGAGTAATCATGTGAAATGTTTGTTCATTGATGTGCTATATCTTTTGATAAATAAGTATAATCTTTAGCCTGTTTTCTTAGATGCTACAACTAGGAACGCAGAGAAGACTCGAATCTAAGTAATTCTAAAATAATAGTAGAGAGGTGTGAAATGTAATTATCTCATAAATATTAACTAATTAATTTTCATTCTAATTATTATAATTTTGGAATATTATCGGTCTGTTAAAATTAATATTTTAAAATTTGTGAAATTTAAAGCTATGATTTAATTGATGTAAAAAAAACAAAATGATTCAATTGAGTTAGTATTAAAAGTTTATTATATATATTACAAATTAGGTTTGATTTATTAGATTAAGTTATGCTTCGGTCCGATCGAAAGGTTTAACGGCTGAACACGTTTAAGTAAAAAAATTGGTCTTTTGATATATCGAGAGAGGCTTTCATCTCGAGCATCGTCGGGAAATAGACCTTCGTCCGATCGGGGAACGCGGGGAGGCGAGATCGGCCAGCGAGAGATGTCGGGGCAGGAGGAGGACAAGAAGCCGGTGGATCCGGCTGCACACATCAATCTCAAGGTCAAGGGACAGGTTCGATCTCTTCCTCTTTTCTCATCACATCACTCTTTTTGCTCGATCATTTTCGGTTGCTGAAGGCTTTTCTCTTTTCATGGGTGTGGATGGATTCGGATCGTTTTAATGGGTTTGTTTTGTCATTTTAAGAAACTCTTCCTTGAGCGATAGCCAGATAATTTAGGTCTGACTCTGTTGGTTTAATTTCTATTCTTGTTTTGCTGATTGTACGTTGAGTTCTAGGATTTCGGCTGTTCGTGATTGGATTGCACCATTATAGTTTCACGGGGATAAATCATGTTAGCATACTGTTGTGTTTGGATCGTTTGTTGGATTGAGATAGGGTGACAAATTACTTTGCTATTCTTCTTAATCTTATTTGATATGCAGATCTCTATTGCTGTTTTGCTAGATGATATAAAGTTTTAAATTTCAACTTTTTCTTGGCTGCTTCGCCATTCTAATAAAAATCTTCTAAAAAGAAGATGCCTGAAAAGAAAGTGATGAATCTTAGGATAGTGGGCAAGCAAAGCCTTGATTTGATGGCAATCAAATTACTAATAGAAGATTTCTGAGTGTTGAAACTTTCATGTACCACTCCAGAAGATTATGATTTATTGGTGAACTTTAGTTCCGAATAGAATATATTCTTCCCTTCCAATGGAGTCCTTTTCAGGTTTGTCTTGCTCTTTTCTTTTTCCCCACACATGGATCAATACATTTCAACTGGAAAATAATCAAACAAACATATATTTTCAAGGTTTATCTGAATTTCGATTAGCAAGTCCCTCCTCCAACTATCTAGGATGATTATGGGATCTATCTGAAGAAAAAAAGAGGTCTTTTTGTGCTTCCGTGCTTGCCATTATGACAGGGGATAACCCTTCAACCAGTGTCATAGATGGTGCTTATGGAATCTTGAAGTCAATCTATGTAGAACATCAAGTGGATGCACATTTGAGAACATACATGATGAAGAAATAGATTGAGTCTCCGATACATAGTTTGATTTACTTGATGAATCTATGAGATCAAATAACAAGGAAATAGTTTGCCTGTCATATTTATATCACAGATCAGGATTAGGTCTTCTGGTAGCTATTTTTGCTTGATGGCTAGGTCAATAATTTTTCTGGACTGAACTGTGGGCACTGCCATCATTCTGAACATATGCAGAAAATACCTCTACTACTAGATGCTGCTGATATTGAAACTGACCTTCAAGATCATGCCGAAACCATCGTCATGGAAGCGAACACATGGCGCTACTAATCACATAATAGATCTTGAAATATAATAAACGTTTCTTAATTATGTTAAATATTGGCTATTAATCACATTTTGATGACTTTTCTAATCAGTAGGATGGAAATGAGGTGTTCTTTAGGATCAAGAGGAACACTCAGCTGCGGAAGCTAATGAGTGCCTACTGCGATCGGCAGTCAGTGGATATCAACTCCATTGCTTTCTTGTTTGACGGCCGTAGGCTGCGGGCCGAGCAAACTCCAGAAGAAGTAACCAAATGCTTCTATCAATCTCTCTCTCTCTATATATATAATTTGTGTGTTCTGAGAATTTAATTTCATATTCTTCTCAGCTCGAGATGGAGGATGGCGATGAGATTGACGCTATGCTGCACCAAACCGGCGGAGTCAAGTTCTAGAGATCCATGGAATTTTGATAGATGGAATTTTTTTCCCTTCTCTTTCTTAGCTCATGACCCTTAGTCAATATGAAGATTAATAACTTGCAGTGTCAGGTGTTTTTGATCTATAAGTTACGAACATATGGGCATTTCAAATTTACTGAAGGAGACGGTCAAACGAGATGGTTATTAATCTTAAGCTTTAGTCATTACATTGGCCAATGCGATTGCATGTTTGAAGCAACGGGCCGCCGTCTCCACCAAGGTACAAAAAGTAGACCAAACAAAACGAAATCTCGCAAGTTTAAAACTGCGATCGCAACCTACTTTAGAAAGAAATGGTCCCAGAGACTGTTAAAATGTTTCACATAATCACATAAAACTCATTAGGCTTTCATCGTGTCTTGCACCGATGATAAAATCCGTATTCAAGTTACAACCCATTTCAGTAGTAGGCTTAGTTGAGATGTACCAACAACAGATGACAATAGCAAATCTAAAGCACTACATTAACTTCCAAGCTGGCATTCAAGGGGTCGACAAAGTTGTATCACCCGTATGTAGATAGATATCTTCCTTGCTTTTGTAATCTAAGAAAAGCCATTGATTGGATGTTGCCTGTAGTTGCCGATGCCCAAACCAACTCAACGAGGTGACTCCACCTCCAAGGGCAACATGGGGGATGTTGCACTGGTGCTTGTGCCACTTCTTGGTAGCTCATAGACAACCCTGAGGCCTAACTGCTGAAGTTGATGGACAACATGGGACATCCTTGGCCGAACGGATGGGACATGCTGGGTGCAGGCGTAAACGAGATCCACAACCTTTTGAATCACTCCAACCTCTGGGATGTCGGAGATGAGTGGATCTAGTAGTTCGACGTATCTGTGCGCCTGAACTAGCGGCGTAGCCCACTCAAATATCGACTGCCAACCTACAGATTCAACTGCCTGGCTAGGTCGCCGGCCGCTGATAATTTCCAGAAGCAGCACACCGAAACTGTAGACATCACTTTTTGTGGTCAACTCATTTCTATACATGAACTCTGGGGCAAGATATCCATAAGTTCCTGCCATCTTTGTCCTCTCGTGCATCACTTCCCATGGTACAAACTTGGATAGGCCTACGCCCATCAGATGGGATCCAAACTCCTCATCAAGAAGCACATTGCTAGCTCTTATGTCACGGTGTACAACTTGAGGTTTCACCTTGTCATGCAAGAATCTGCATTAGTGGAACGAAATTCTATTAGTATTAGAAATAAATATGCTGAACATTTCGATGAAAGAAGATTGCATTTATCTAATTTGAAGCTCATAATCACACTGACGACACTCCAATTATTAGCTGCAGAAACAAAATGGTATCAATCATCACATTCCAAATTCCACGTGAATGTCAAAAATTGGGTAATGTAACCGAGACTTGATCCCTAAATAATCTTGCAGATATTTAGTCGCACATAAGGAGCAGTAAGATCCAAAGACTATCAACCAAACAAATGGTGCGAGTTTCATCTAGCATTTCATACTTCAGGTGCTCAATTCTTTGCTAGGCATATTCAGTAAGCTAATTTCTAGAAAGGTAGTCCATATTCACATTCATATTCTTTATCAACTATTAAGATACTTACGCAATTCCTTGGGCAAGAGTTGTAGCAACCCTCATCCTCATAGCCCAATCCAAGCTTCTGCCACCTCTTGGCATGTGGTGCAACCACCGATCCAATGGTCCATTAGCAACAAACTCGTAGACAATATAGCGATCGCCATGGTCGTAGCAGCAACCTTTGACAGCCACCAAATTAGGATGATGAAGTTTAGCAACTCTTCCAACCTCAGAATAAAATTCCTTCTTCCTTTGAAGGCTGTACTTCTTCAGCCTCTTAACTGCCACTCTCGAGCCATCAGGCAAGAAGCCACTATAAGTTCCACCTGTTTTGGCATCCCCAAGAAGTCGATTTCCTTCACTAAAGTTCTTCGTGATTGATCTCAACTCTTCACTGGTGAAAACTTTCCATGATGGAGGAACTAATGCAACTGCTGAAGGACTAGAAATCTTGCGAGATCTTCTGCGTTTCTTGCTTCGTCTATATACAAGGAGCCAAATCACAACAGCTAGAGTGATGAATAGGATTAATCCACTGACTGCTGCAAGGATGATAAAGTACTCCCTATGGCAACGCTTGTGCGAACATTTGTTTTCTGCTATCAATCAAAACTATAAATTGGTAAGGGCACATAAAACAAAATTTGAGTATATGCTATTGAGTCTGCAGATACAGGATAAAGAAAATAAAGTTGAAAAATACTTCCAATGATGTGCTACAAGCATTTGCATGATGTTGGTAAAGATACTATTCTCTTGATGTAACTAATGAAAATTACAAATGAAGTCAGATTTAAGGACTTGAAAAAGAGGAAGATCTTTAGTAAGTCAAGCAATACCTCGACCAACCATGCAGATAAATTCATGAGAGGTACTGCAGCTTGCACCAACAAGTGCAGCACGATTATTAGTCACCAAAGTACACAAAGCAGATGAGTTAACATTGTTGCATGAAGCACTTGTACAGTTGACGTGAAATGGTTCGCCAGGGAATACTGATTCATTCCAACTTGACATATTGTCAGACCATTTCCAACCAAACCCATGAGTGGAATTATAGCCTTGCCCACCAACCCAGCATCCTGTTCTGCTTCCAGCACATAAACTCTGTGAAAAACTCAACTCCTGGACTGAAGTGAGTGCTGCCAAGTGACCATTATAATTCTGACAGATTGATTCTGACTGAACCCAAGAAAGGGAACTGGATATGTGCATGAAACATTTATTCTTACTGGGATCGAGATTCCAACCATCAGGGCATGATGCTGTTGAAACAATAAGGGAATATAAGCATATAACACAATGAACCTCCAAAACCGTAAACCAATAAAATATTTATATTAAGGCAAATGACATATCATGCACTGAAATTCAGATACCTTCCACATGCCATCACAATATTCGTAGTACAAGTGTTCCTCGCTACGAGTATTTGTGATAACAGAATTCAGATGACAACAATGTAGATACCAGTGCTCATAAGCAAATAAGCTGAGCAGATAAAAGTTACTAGTCGAAACAGTATAGACCATTCTCTCCACATCACTTTTAACGTTTAAGAGTTTATAACTAAGATTCCACATGCTTTGGCAGGTCTTCTCGTGCACCAAAAATATGCATAGTGTCATGGTATGGAAGAATGAAGCTAGCAGAATAACATAGTTCATGGAATTAGCACAGCCTCGTGAAAGAGTTGGAAATCAAGTTCGAAATATCTCACAAACATGAAGCTTTCTAAAGCACCAACCAGGACTTGCTGTATCTGGAATATTATAGGAACCCGACAAGGCTCAGGTTTAAGTTTGTCGTGGTTCAATCGATTGTTTAATTATGTGGACTTCTATGTGGTGAAAACGGCATTTATCCTAGACGATCCGAGATAAGTAAATAAAATAAAGCCCTGTATTTTTTCCGTTTTAGAATCATCCACTAACAATGTTATCCTCCACTGCACTTGGATCGTGCTTTACATCCTAAGATATCGACCATACAGATAACATCAACTAAAAAACACTCGTCGAACCATCAATCAGGTAAAACCCTAATGAAAAGTGGACGACCTCAGGAATAGAAGCCAGCTGCAATCAATCTCATGGCCCATTTGTTGGAAGGAATACGAGAACAAAACAGCAGATGGAAAAGGAAAAAATTTGCGTTTTAGGGTGCGGAAAGGCGAGCAGATCAGGAGGGGTTGCAGTAACTCACAGTCTTGAGCTGAGATGGGATTCAGGACGCCGGAGAGCGCGACAGCCAAAAAGAAGAAGAGGAAGGAGGAGCGAAAGGTGGAACCTTGGCCCCCATCTCGACCACTGCCCCCTCCTCCTCCGCTTCTCCGCATGGCAAAAAAATACACTCAACTCCGCCCTCGCAAAAATCCCCCAACCCGGGGCCGCCGGCAGAAACCCCCCCGGAGGAATCTGGCGGCCAGGGGGAGACAGGGATGCGATGAAGCGAGGAGAGAGGGATTCGACTTCTCAGGATTTTGCCCGTCTACCTCCTTCGATCTCTGCACATTCCCAGACTTCCAAGTCAAAAAAGCAGCAGCGATGGTTTTAGGTCAGCTGGAAATATTGGCAGTAAAAGAAAATTATAAAAAGCTTTCAATAATTTTCTTCGTAATAAATGTAACAGTTGTTCATTAAAAATATCATATATATATACACCCCTTAATGAAAGGGGCACAAATTTTTTCCCATTTTTTTTTTAAAAATAGATCACATATATGAGTTTTTTTTAAAAAATTAAGTAAAAAACATTATTTAGCATGTACTTTCTGTCTAATTCATTTAAATTTGAATTTCCATTGAATTTGCATGGAATTTCCGTTGTTTTTTTTTAAAAGTTCATTTTTCAACCAATTCTACTAAGCTTAACTTAAATTCTCACAATACCTAAAAGAAAGAACAAGACAATTTACATCCATGATCAATTATTCCTGAATAGTACTCAAGGATGGTAAAATAATTAACTAAAACTATTAACAGATGGTGACATATAACTCCCAATGGATTATGGACCAATTGCAGAACAGCATAATAAATGGCTGATAACTTTCAATTGTTAATGAGACCTGCATCAGCATATGTGTTCAGAACATTTGACTTTTTAGTAAGTAATTTTTTTGTTAGAACAGCGTTGGTTGGGGCCTTCCCAGTTAGTCCACATTAGCACATTCCATCCCATCTCAGACATTATACTATTGAGATGAGGAGGATGAAGGGGTCTTGATTGAGATGGACGAATTAGATTTCTTTAAGTTGTTCCATAATCTAATGGTAAATTTAAAAGCAATTAAGTCCCTTATTACTCTTACCTCTCACATCACCTCACCTATTCATGAGGCCAACAAGGCATAGACAATGAACAGCAAGTAATAATAGATGAAGAGTACGGTAAAGTTACTAACGTGTTGAATTTGTTGGCACATTGTCTTCAATAAAAGAGAAGACTTATAAGACATTTAAACCCCAAGGTGAAAATTTCTTTCAAGGAAAGGAACTCAGATCAGTGGAATCATACAATTAACTCTTTATATTTTTGGTACAGAGATGTGTAAACCTTTGGATCATTTCAGCAGAAACTGGAGAAATGTGCTGTAGAAGAGCAAGTTCATAAGTAGAGATTATCCAGGAAGTACAGAATGATCTTTTGGCACAACATTAAAGTTTTTTATATGGTGTGCGATCGCCAGTTTGCCTTTGCCATTCCATGAAGATGTGGAAGTTTCCTAACCTCATAATGGACTTTGACTTTGTAGGAGAAGTTGATGAGGGTGACTTTGTCTCATTTGAAGCATTCTCCACAAGTAAAAGAGAAAGGACAATGAAAACCGTGGCAGCCTTTTGCTTGGTTGTGTTTCATGAATCCTCTTGACCTATTTGCTTTCCCTTGTGGACATGGCACGGTTTGTCCTCCTTTCAGACTGAACAGTGGATGATTCATCTTTAAAGTGATCAAGAACTAAAGCAAAGCTAGAGATGGTCAGTTCCAAAAACTTTATTTCTTCAGAAGAAAAAGCAGAAAGAAGTATAATTGTTGTTCCCCTAAAAGGATAAAAGAGAGTTCTGATGGGCTCTAGTTTAAATTAGTTCAGATGTAGCTGCATGTTTCTTATCAGAAGGCACAATTCTTCCCTGGAACTTCAGAACTTCACATGGTGTACTTGATTCATGATCGTGTGAAGTTTCTGACGTATAAAACTTGAGGACATCGTGTGTAGAAAACAGCCGCTAATGAATAAATATGCACTTCATATCGAGTTTAACTTTCCATTTGCAGAGAATAATAATTCAATTTTTGTAACAACTGGAACATCAGCTCGCTGTTCAGAATATGTGAAGACAAATCTTCCAATAATGCATGACAGCAACTGTTCCCAAGTTTCAACACAGTGCATCTTGATGCTAACTATTACGTTCCTCCAATGTGTCAAGGATGGTAATATTTCGGCCCTTGTTTCCTGTTATACCAAGTTAAGAGACAATAGGAGAATTGCTGAAGTGATCAGTAAGATAAGAACGGAGAATGAAGTGATCAGTAGTAGGCCAACTACTATTCAGTTCTAGGCAGCATCACATGCATCTCTTATCCTAAGACAAATAAATAGTTTATCTTCAGACAAGTGATTTTTGACATCTTCATCCATATCTGTCAAAAGTTATCACCTAACGCATGGTCCCATATCATGGGTCAACCACATTAAATATACTCTGCCTTATTTTGTAAAGCTGTGATGGACCACGCAAAAGATTTAACTTTTCGAACTATTGTAGAAGAAAGAATCCCAGCTTCAATTAACCCTGCCTTGCTTACAGTATATCATTTATGCTGCTGCTGGAACACAAAGGACAATTGGCAGTGTACTGTTCTCAAAATAACAAGCATTTTAAGGAGAAAAGGAAATTAAAGCTATCTTCCAATTATTTATTAAACTGACAGCCTCTGCTGGTGTTCTCTGTGCTTATGTTCCTAGTGAGACAAACACAGATGTCCTTCAGCTGCCTAACAACTCCAATCATTAACTTAGTTAATTAACCTGCATTGCATAATTAATCACAGGTACTGGAGTTACAATTCTCTCTAGCATCCATAATAATGCATTAAACAGCCCTCTTCTTTAGTTTCCATCATCAGTAATCATATTAGTGGTTCATGAATCTGACATATTATCAATTTATTCTGTGACATTCCGAAGCTAAGAAAAATAATCATCCAACACCATGTCATCTAGTTCAGGATCGATGTTCCCTTACATCTTCTATTTGATCAGAATAACTACATAACCAAGAACAACGCACTTAAATGAAGATTACCAAGTGGTGGTGAAGAGGGCGGCGGGGACTGGAGACGACCGGTAGCACTTAGAAAATATCAAGGACCTCGAGGATGAACACATTGCAGATAGGGCAACTGCCACGGTTCACCCAGAGCTCTCGGGAGCACAACCGGCAGAAGGTGTGGCCGCAGGGGATGAAGGCCGCGCCCTTGTGCCGGACCATGCACACGCAGCAAGCGTAGAATATTCCCCCTTTGTCCTGTGTTTCATCTTCCACTAAATCCTCGTCCTCCACCAGCAATGGCAGCGGCGATAACCCCTCTCCTCCGCTGCCCCACTGTCTGTCCGTCTGCTCCAGCAATGCCATCAGCGAGAGCCTCAATGGTTGCTCTTCCTCCTCGGCTGCCGGCGCAGACGCCTGCGTCTCAGCGACGCCTCCAAGACCGGAGCTTTCACCAGTGCTGGCTGTTTCTTCGCCGTCTAATCTGCGGGGTAGATGGCCCTGCGGTGGTAATGCTGCCGATGTGACGGCGAGAGCGGAGTTCATCACTGTTGAATTCTCCCTTGCGGATCCGGATATCCTGGCGGAGAATGAGTGGGTGGTGGATCTGGGAAGGACAGAGACGACGAACTCGGGGACAGCAATTGGGTTGAGCTGGACGGACGAAGACGAAGCCGTCCAGGCTGAGCCGGCGCGACGGAGGCGGTCCTTCAACGCCTTCCAGTTGATCCCATTGCCAGAATTCCTCCCCGCGAGGACCTCATTACTCTCTTGCTCGCCTCGGATGATGTCGAGCAACGTTCTTCCACCACCAGCACCTCTAGCGGCGAAGGATTCCCTCTTTTCGCACGCAGCAATGACTGAGGAAGGGCGCACCTCGTCCTCATCGCGAACCTTGAGGAGGTCCCGAAGGTTAAGAGATTCCACTACGGCCAAATGCTCCGAGAGCGTAATGCTCCGACGGATTTCCATACCTTCCAAGATTCCAAAATGCGGTAGCAAGAAAAACTGGAAAAGACTCCCTTTTGAAGCGATCTTGCGCCTTGAAAAATCCCCAACAACCACGCAAAAAAAATATACCGGTCGAGATCAATAACTGGAATCAGGAAGCCATGGACCGCAAAATTCACTCCTTCCCTGCCCGCCCCCCCGAAGGATGATACAAAGGCGCATCTGGGAAACCGGCATCGGATTCCTTTCTTCAAGCCACAATTCAGGCCTAGAAATCCTCCATTCTTAGCACCAAAAGGAGAAAAAAGCGCGATTAGACTCGTTAGATCGGCAATAGACAAGCATGCAAACGAGCCGAAAGAAAAAGCTGTCAGAAAAGAAGAAAAAGCATGATGAGAAATCGAAGGCGGTGAGAGATTTACGAGAAGAGAGAAAAGAGGGGGACGGGGATGATGCCGCAGATGGTGAGGAACTTTTAGGGATCGGCGTCGAACGATCGAATGAATGCTGAGCAGCTCTCGCGTCTTCGTCCTCTTCGTTGTCCTCGTCGTCTTCCTTCCTCAAATCGCGAGTGTGTGCGTTTTATTACGTTGCTTTAAACGGGTAACCAGTCCTCCGGCACCCGTTGCCCGTTATAACCTCTCAACGGTTTTTTATGTTTGAATAATCTCATATATCTATTTATTTATTTTTAGACAAAATATTAAAACTGAAAGTGCCAGAAATTAATGTAAAACAATAAAAATTAAACTAGGTTTTTTTAATATATATGTAATTATAGCATTAAATATCAGTGCTCTAACTAAGTGCACATATATTATTTTATTAATTAAAAACACTTATGTACATAGTGCAAAAAAGGGATACTAAATAGGTGACTTATGGGAAATTTAATTTTATTATCCATAGAAGAGGAAGGACATGGCGACACCGGGTGGACCATGCAAATGCGAATGATGAACGCGAGACAATATAATACGCTACAAGGACGGGCGCATGCACGCATCCTTTTCAATTCACGGGCGACGATTTCGGATACAAACACCGCTTCTCATTCTCATTCTCATTCTCATGTTTGCTTCACTCCCACCTCGGCTGCTTTTAATTAATTAATTAGTTCTTGCGATTACACCGGGAATAAGGTTTGGAGGAAACGCCAGCGTCCGAATTTAGTCGGTACAACTGACTCAACCTGCCGTTGGATACGTTCCATTTGGTCCATCGTCGGAGAATCGCAGTGAAAATTAAACCAACATGCTGTATTCGAGTCTTCTGGGCTGGGCGTGGGCGGAGTTTGATTCGCCGTTGCTACCTGAACTCTGTTTGGGTCAGCGCATCGTCTGCTCGGCCTCGGCCCATGAGTGAAACCGATCGGGGACGCGTGTCAACGTCTCGTACGCATTGGATGACAGCAGACGTCCCTGCTCGCTGTACCGCGCGCCCCAATTCTTTTCCCTCTCTCCCCTTGGAAATCCCTGTTCAAAGCGAAACCAAAGATTAAATAACATCTCCCTGGAGCGTTTCATCCTCAGCAAAGCGGTCTCTCTCAAACGCCACGAAGCATCTCCACGATCGATCGATCTATCCATCTGCGCGATCTCTCCTGAACCCTTTGTTTCCCGACATTTCATGTGGTCTTCCGGCTTCCTTCCTGCTCTCTTTGTGCGAGCGGTAAGTGGTCTTTTGTCGGTTTAATGGTGGTTCGACGAAGTATTTTTTGTACTTTATCTGGTAATTCTTGGTGCTTTTTTGGTTTGAATGAGTTCTAGGGAGAGGGAACTAATTGCCCTGCTCCGCCGATATTTTTAATATGCATGAGTTAGTCGATGGTCCAGTGTTCATTTGTTTGTTGTTTGATGGGCGATATTGGACCTAGAATTTACTAGTATTACCAGTGTGTTTGCCTGGTTTGATGAAGAATTGCGGGGGGGCTGCTTTCGTTTTGCTGAATAGGGTTTTGGTATCAGATGCACTGGTTTAAGAACATGATAGGCATATTTTCCTTAATATGTGGTGCCTGTTATAGCAATTCTCTCTGCGTAGTTAAAGGAGCGTGATGCTACTTGTAGCTTTCGAGTGATTCAGTTAGGAGTACCAGGTGTTTGTCTTATTGTGCTATTTGGAGCTTCATTTTGCAGAATAGGATTTTGCTCTCGATCGGTTGCAGTTTCTTTAAGGAGATGTAGGTTCTTAATCACTCCTTAATTATGAGTAGTTGAGTACTTATTGTATGATTCTTTGTGCGTTTATACTGCTGTTTTAGGATGAAATTGTTAAATGACCATTTATTTAGTGCTGCAGACAATCATCATGCACTGTTGAGATGATTCCTCAAGCTGGTTTTGGTTGACAAATGACGACGAGAGAGAGCACGCTGGTCCGCACTTATGCATGGGAACATGAATGTGTACTAGCGTGCTTTTTCTCGTTGTCACCTGTTGACATGGTGTCAGGCAGCTTCATTTGCTGGTTCCCGTAGCCGATGTTGATGGAAATTTGGTGCAAGAGCGGTATTCAAATCTCAATTGAGAGGTTGGTATACTTCCAGCTCCATATTGAACCTTTTTTTTGTTGAAGTCATGGTTCTTCAAATCCATTTCCTTCCTCATGGCTAATTGGAGAATGCATTAACAGTCTGGTGCTTTGCCACACTAGCTATAGATTAAGAGAAGTAACTAAAATTTATTTGAGTAAAGGAAACAAAAGTAATTTTAGATCTTATAGTGCACAGCTCCTAATAGGACTCAGCATCTATTTAAAAGGTTGCTTATATTTAGATGTGTTCATTTTTTTGAAGACGATATTTATTGTTGTGCTAACAAAATAATTAACTAGTGATATCCAATGTGGTCACTTATTCTTGCTAAAACATCCTAGCAACTAATATAGAAAATTTAAAGGACATCAGTGCACCTACCCTAACTATATTAACTTAACGACCATAAATGCATATGGAAGTAATACATAATAGCATAAGACTCCATTTTAGTGTGCTAGTAATAAAGCTGTGTAAGAAAGAACTACCAATGGACGATGTAAGAAGCACGCTAAACATAGAATTGTGCACTGTTGTCATGTGCTGCACTTTTCTCTTTTTACAAGTGATTTTAGGCTTTATTAAGTCCTCGCAAGGCATTGAGATTTTGAGAGGGCTACTTTGTGATACCATTATTAAACTCAGCATTAATCTCTCCAAACTTCAGCATATATAAAACTAGCAATTTGATTGGTCAAATCACAGCTCATGGTTAGCTTTTTTTTAAGAGTGATACAACTCATGGCGAGCTAATAGCTATATATGTAACGTATCATGTCTTGTCATCATCCTTTCCTTTATAGTTGCTTGCTCGAGATTGAGAATTAGATTAAAATGAGATCGAGAGATCAAGAGGCGGATCAAGAAAAAGGTATGGATGTAGAGATCAAATGAAGAAAGTATACTGTACAATTTATAACTTGGTCCACTGAAAGCTCATCGGTTTTGTTGGAATCCTCCAACTTACATCTCCTCCGCCCACTGATATTTTCCTTGCTTTGATCCTAACCAAAGAGTTCAACTCGGATCCTTATAAGATATAGCGGAAAATGGATCATAAAATAGTAAGAAAGGAACTCAACCCAACAAGAAACCGTGGATCTAACCAACAGAAAATCCAGAGCAAGTCCTGTTAAATCTGACATAGCCAAGCATAGCGACAAAATTTCTAATCGGAACTTGCAAACTTATAGCTTTTCCCATATCACAGCCAATTCAATACATGCAGCAGCCTAGTTTTTCTTAACAGAATTACATACAGCCAAGCTACGAGCTACAAGTCTGTTGGTCTGTCTGATTTTTATAAAGAAAAAGGTGGATGATTGTTCACCGGTTTCTATTGAGGCATTTTATTGTTTTTATTGTCATTAATTCTGTAGCTAAATATGAAAGTATATAATTCACTCAAGTTTGGAGATTTGATGATTATCCATCATCTTCATTTTAGTTCATTTCTTTATATTTTCATCATAGGCATAAAAATATGTAATCTACACTGGTGTCCAAGATTTTCAAATCCCTTGCAAAAAATTGGATATTGAGAAATCTGTCTTGTATCGTATGGTTCAGCTAGGAATCAGAAAACTCTTTACTTCAGGCAGATACAGTAAACTGATGCTTTGTTCTGCTGATCTACCAATCTGCCTTCAAGCTATAAATTCATTGGATCTCCGATGCATACATTAATGAGAAATTTTTGTACACGGTGAAGAATAGCATTTTGATGGTGGGCTATTTATTTTCTGCGAGTTCATAATATTGATGTCTTGCTCTGTGACTTATTTAAGAGCAAACAACATTGCTATATGTTTTATCATGAGCAAGGAAAAAGGGTTTTCCAACACACGTAAGCATGTTAATTAGTTGGATGCCTGCACCATAAAGTTCGACATAATGAGTGATTACGAGCCTAGGAACTTTTTATCAGTTCTTATGTGATGACGCCTTTCTCTTTCTGGGGATCGTTCAAATCATGTCTTATTTAATCAAAGTCAACAGGACAGACTTTGTAGCATGTGCGGTCAGCATTGATATTGTTCTCGTGAATCATTTATCATAACTAGTATTGCAATATATTTTTGAATTGTTTATTTCTGTTTGCAGAAATAGGACAGGTCAAGTATGGTTTCGTTGCATTTATCAGAAAGCATTCCGGATCAGGAAATTGGTACTGTTTCCATGGTTAGGTTAAAAAGGGGAAGTTTTTATCTAGTGATCTAACGACCCTGCTTTTCCCCTGGATTAATGGTCGCAAGAATATCTGGAGATCCAATTATGATTTCTGTTCATGCTCAACAATTAGACAGAGAGTCAAAAGGACAAATCCGAGATAAATGCTTGCTAGTTGATGCCCTATCTTCAAATTTTCTTCACAAGTACAGTAAAGATAAGATCATGATATATAGCTCCTTATTATCAATTGCAGCTTACGATAATAAAAAAAAAACTGAATATTTTTGTGTACATATATGTACTAGACATTTATGTTTACTTGCAAATCAATCATGCACGCTATGGAAATTAAATTGAATATCTTTATGCCCTCAAAGCAAGTCAAACTTAGCAGAACTGTTCTTTATTAACTCGAGAATTGCTTTTTTAACTATTCGGGCAAAAACAATTTGCCTCAAAATTGCTGGGACCGTGACCAAAATTAATAAATGTTTTCCTTCAGCATTACAGGAAGCCAGGAACAAAATCGTGGACGGGTGCGTAGTAATCACGGTGTCAGGTAAGCTCCTGGATCTAATCACCATTAAATCTTATTTCTATCATATGTTTAAACTCAAGGTTTGGTCGGTTAAAGCCTATGCCTGCTAAGTAAATGAGTTTTTTCCCTGAGAGTTTAAATATCTAGGTCGACCTTTTTAATATTTTCATGCATTAGTTTTATGGTTATTGCAAATATCTCCGTGCCAAATGACATTGGTTTTCAGTTCAGCAGTGTAAAATTTTATTTTATTTTCAAAAATCAACATAATATTCAAATTTTTTTTTTGTTTAAAAAACATGTAGCAAAAAATATAAATATGAATATAGGAAGGTAAAAAATAAATGAATGGTACTTATAATTAATTTTTTTTAAAGACCAATAAGGCCTCCTGACACAGAGAGATGGACATGCTACAGTCACGGTAATCCTACATGTCTTTTTTAAGAACTAAATTGTGTTTTAAAAGCATAATTATCAAAGGTCAAGTTACCACAAATCACTGTGGTTTATGCCTTCCATGTATTCTACACATTTTATCCGTGCCCTCATGAGTCATGTCTCCATGGTTAACATGTAACCAGGGGAGCACACGTATTTATTAGGACATGCAGTCCAAAGTCTGAATCAATTGGGGGGGGGCGAATCTTGTCAGACATGGGCCAGTCTAGGTTTTAGAAAGGACACTGGCACTTTGTATCACGGGATCGTGATGTAATGGCTTCGATTGTCCTGTCCAACCCATAATTTAATCGATCCCTTTATTTTTTTTTTCCCTCTAAGTCCAACTTGTTAGATAACTAGTGAATCAGTGATGAGCAAATCTAATCTTTTATGTGGATTTGATTCACCATTACAAGACAAAGTCATGGTGCTGCACATCCAAACAAGAGTAGCCTCCTTTTTGCTTAACCTACAATCTAAGCAATGCATATAATATATACCACAATCTGAATTATATTATAATTCTGGGGTGGGCTACCAAATCATGTGAACCCCCAAAAGCTTAGAAGAGCCTTATAGTTATAGGTGGCATGGCATTCATTCACAATCAAGTGGTCAATATCCCTCCCTGCTCCTCCCTTTGCATCACCTGATCACCGATCTCACATTGTGACAGATAAATGGACTAGAAAATGCTAGTTTCTCTCATATGACAGCAAGCTATACAATGTTCACATGCCCCCCTTATCAGATTGAGATTGAAAGAGAAGAAAAAAGCACAAAGAGCCAAAGCAGAGAGAGAGATGGAGGCAGCAAGTGCACCACCTCACTGAGGCCAAGAGGCCCGAGGACCATGAGCCGGTGGAGGTGCACCACCGGCCTGCGCTGCCATGGCCAGCTCGAACTGCTTCAGTGAGAAAGAGGGGAGGGAGATGAACTCCGGCGCTGGGGCGGCGGCCTTATCCCAGCTCTTCTTGCTGCTCACGCTGTTGAGCCCGTCCCACCCTATGTGAGCCACGTGCTGGACGTCCGTCGGGAACCCAATCTCCATCTCCACCTCCTCCTCCTCGTCCTCCCTGTAGAGCACAAAGTACTGGGACAGACTCTTGAAGCTCTTGACCAGCTTATGGAACCCTGCAGAGATGCTTGGCCTTGGAAGAGGGGGCATGGTGAATGGGTTCTTGTGCTTTCCGTTAGACTGCCTCTCACCATCTCCACCTTCAAAACAATTAATAGTTCATTCAGATCAGGGCACGGAACTCACCTCATGACCAAAAGAACTAAGAAAGAGAGGAAGGGGGAAGAAAAAAAGAAGCTACTTGGTGTAGCTGCTGCTGCTGCCTCTGCTTGAGCTCCTCCTCTCTTGGGTTGGTTTTCGCAGACTGCAACGCTCGATTGGGAGACGCAGCCAACGGAGAAGGGAAGGATGACGAACCTGTCCATTCGCCGGTCTCTCATCGCCTCATGAATGAGAAGGAATGGCAGAACTTTATACCGTGGACCAGGAGGAGGAGGAGGAGGAGGAGGAGAGGGGAGAACGGGGAAGAGGAGGGGAGGTTTAGTTATAGATGGTCTCCAAAGAAAAAAAAGTGGATTTGTTATATTGGGTGCGGTGTTGGCTTTGCTAGCAAGAATGAATGATTTCAGGTATATGAGTTACCCAAGTTTGGTGAGAGAGATGAGTTATGGAGTGGGTTGGGTTGGTTGGTTCGGCAAGCACCTGTAGGTAGAGTTACAATTTTTGTAGGGCACCCCCCTGCCCCACCAGCTGCCTTTGTGTGCGCTGGGAACCTTCTGCCCTCAGCAGCCTGGCCTTTGTGACTTGTGAGTGATTACGACCTTTTTCTCCCTTCAGGAACTAGAAGTTACTTCTCGGGTTTCCTTTTCTTCCCCGGGCACCGTCCACCGAACTAGGAATTCTAACTGCAGAGTGAAAAAACGACACAACTTATAGTGCTGAGATAGGAATATGTGGAAGAGGGTTAAGCTTCTAATGCTTCACCAACATGTCATCATGCTATTTTTAGGTAAGTCAACAAGTTCTGCAGTTCATTCAGCAGTCTTGCTGTAAGAATCATGACAAGTTACTAGTTTGGTTGATAATAATTATGTCACAAGAAACAAGATGATTCATTACATAGTGTAACTAAAATAAATGCATAGATTATGATACCATATTCTAGAAGCAAAGGCATTTTTGTCGCTAATAGTTGCTTATTCTAGCAAAGGGGTCCTCCAGCATGCCTATTGCAGTCTTTCTAAGTACATTAGATCTTCTGATCTCAGTTGCTTGCAGGGACAGCTATTTTACCTTTGGCCTTTATGACATTTGAAGCATTCCTAAAGTCAGGTAAAAAGTAACTTATAAATTAAGCCTATGGAAGATCTCCTTTTCGTATTAGCTTTCAAAGGGCCCTTGAATGCATCTTTAATTTGAGTAAGAACAAAAAGGTTGCCATACATTGAAATCCACTGATAATTTACTGCATGCGCATACTGCTTTAAGCAGATCATAGAGATGGGTTTATCCGTCAATGCAAGCTTAGGTCAGTAACAGCTTCAGTGCATGAATAAACACGTAAAGAAATAACATGCTTGAGACAAAAGAAAACTTCATAACTGCAGAAAAGTAGACAGATAAGAAATAACTGCCACATTAAAGATAAAGAGACTTCCTTCTGCTTAGGCATGTCAAAAGAACTGAGGTTTGTTTGAATTATTATGCAATTCCTGGTCCATGAACTTATATTGTGCACAAAAAAGCCCAAAGATATGCACAGTCAACTTGCTTGGTTGCCTGAGATTACTGAGAAACTACTAGATTGATATACTCAAATTGAAGGGACCCATGTCACTAGTGCAATCCAACTATTCTTATAATAATATCAGTTCAATTTATCGACAGAGTTGGTCGTCGTGTTTTGTTCTTTACATGACCTCAAGTTAATAATACAAAGAGAACAACTCAATTGTTATAACTGGAGTAGTTATTAACAATGCAAAAGAAAGAAATAAAAAATGAAGAGTCCAAATTGTAGCTCCCTTATTTGCAAAAGTTAACTTATACTTGGCATGGCAAACTTTAACCCTGACAGAATTTATTATGGTTTTGCTTGATATGTCTGCTAGCTTGTGATTTCACGTGTATTTACCGCAGTGCTGAGTCAGTTGGTCAAGCATGTCATGAACATTGGCAGGCAAATCAGTGCTCTGTTCTTGAACACCAATCATCAGAGCCTCCACATGAGCATTGTCATTTTTCTGAACAATACATTTTTTTGGCACCGTCAAAGATGGTTCAAATAGAGTACGAATGCATGATCCTGTAAGCATCAGCAAGCTTGTCAGTAAGTCACTATGGAAGGTCAGAAGTGATACTCTTTTGTTCTTGGACGCCATGAAATCTGTACTACTGAAAGACCTCATTTTCTTCAGCCGCCGACTCAAAACTCTTCAAGAGTTGTTTATGGAGGTCACTAGTCATCTACAAGAATATATGAACCTTTTCCTCAATGAATCCAGGATTGCCCTGGATTTTTTCTGACTCCTCTATCATGCATAGTACTTCTAAGTTCTGAGGCTTCCTCCCATCTACTTTTGGAAGCATATATATTTGACAGCAAAACATAATGCCCAGAGTCACACCGTTCAAGCTGAACTAGTTGCTCAGAAACCCATGATGCCATCTCCATGTCATTGTGAATCTGACAAGATGACAGCAAGGCTTTCCAAACAACTGGGTAATTTCTGATGCACTTTTCTTCTATGAAATCCTTCGCCTGCTCTAGTAAACCAGCTCGACCAAGGAGATCAACCATGCATGTGTAGTGCTCAATGCTTGGCACTATTCCATGTTCTTCTTGCATTGTTCTGAAGTATGCATAACCCTTTTCAACCAATCCAGCATGAGTACACGCTGATAAAACATGCACGAAACTTATCTCATTTGGCACAATCTTCTCCTCCAGCATCTTTTCAAAAAGTTGAATCGCCTCAGCTGCATATCCATGTGAAGCATAAGCTCCTATCATCGAAGTCCATAGTGTAACGTTCATGGTTAGGGAGTTGTCAAAAATTTTCTTAGCATCCTCCAAACTTCCACAATTTGCATACATGTTAGTAATCGCAGATGTTAGGAAAACGTCAAATCTGTGTCCTAACTTTTCAATGCAGCAATGCACCTGCTTCCCTTGCTCAAGAAACCTTGCATTTGAACATGCTGCTGCAATGCTGGTAAGAGTAAAATGGTCCACCTTTACTCCTTCCTGAAACATCTTGCGCAGCAGCTTCAGAGCTTCCTCATCCATCCCATTTTGGACATATCCGGCAACCATGGAGCTCCAGCAAATGCTTTCTGCTGCCGATCCATCCACAAGGCCTGATGAGTTACTACTGAAGAACAAGAACGAGGCTTCCGTGTTGCCGCATTTGGAGTACATATCTAGAAGAGCGTTTCTGATGAATGCATCGCCGTCATACCCAATTCTGAGCACCCGGCAATGCAGCTCTTTTCCTAAATCCAACATGGTCAGTCTACTGGCTAACGCCAAAGCAATGGAGAAGGTAAAGTGGTCGAAGACAGGGCCCTTATCCACCATGGAACGAAGGATTTGGAGGGCAGTTGCATGACGACCATTCTCCATTTGCCCGCTGATGATCGTGTTCCAGCCTGAAACATGCTCATACGGTGAATTCTTGAACAAGTCCATTGATCCGTCGAGATCTCCATGGCGAAGGTGCGCATTGATCATAATATTCCAGGAAATAGCATCCTTCTCGGTCATCGTCCGGAAAGCATTCTTTGTGCATCCAAAGGCGCCGCATTTTGCATACAGATCGAGCATGGAATTCTGCAAGACAACGTCGAGCTCGATCCCGTTTCTGATGATCCAACCATGTACGCTCTTCCCCCTTCCGAGGTCGTCACAGGCCGCGCAGCACTTCAGAACACTCGACAGGGTAACGCGGTTGGGCGGAGTCCCCTCGGCCAGCATGCCGCCGAAGACGCCCAGCCCCTCCTCGCACTGCCCGGCGCGAGAATGAGCAGAAATCAGGATGGTCCAGGCGAGCACGCCTCTCTGGTGCATTTCCTCGAACACCTTGCGGGCGAGGTCCAAGCGGTCGGATTTGGCGTAGAGATCGACAAGGCCCGTCCGCGCCTGGTCGTCCTCGGCGAGGCCGGTCTTGACCGCTTTGGAGTGAAGGATCCCGGCTTCGAGGGCGGACTTCATGGTTCTGGAGAACGCCCTGAGCTGATGCACGAAGGCCGCGAGAGGGTCTTCCGCCAGGGAGCAAGGAGGAGGCCATGAATGCAGGGAAGCATTGTGGTAGAGCGAGTTCAGGGGTTGAACCAGAAGGAGGAGGGCGGGAGCGCGAGGAGAGCTCCAAACGCGGGCTCTCGGACTCGCAGCGGCGGTAATCTTCCCCGGCGTCATGCGGCGTTGCTGAAGGCAAGGCGAGGCAGTCTGGACGACCTGTATGATTTAATTTACAGCATGAGTTGTGTCGGATCCCGCTACATGCGGAAGTGATGTATCATGTGGGTTATCTTTTCAGGGATAAAAGCCGTACCAAATCAAAGTTACTAACAATTGGGATAAAACAACTCTAAAATGACAGCTTAAGTAATAAATAAGGTGGACGGATAGACGTAGTAATGAGGTTTACCTCGTTTGATCAGTTAGATTTTATACCCGATCGACAATGACTTAAGTTTAAAATCAACATCAACAATGTTAAATGATCCAGAGTAAAAATGTATAATCCATACCCATGGAGGTAGGTAAGGAGGTATCAAAAGCCACGACTTCAGTTATAATTTATTAGGGGCATAATAAAGATGTCATTAATCAATAATAATAAGAGGGCGTACTATAAAGAGCCATCAAAACATCATGAAACTACAATAAACATAGGCAAGAAATACGCACTTCTTTTCTTGTCCATTGTGTCTCCATCGGCAAAGTTGATCCTCACCAATCTATCCAATAAGCGTACACTGGGAAATGGAAATGTCCACACCAATACAGCAAATAAAGGGGCACATTCGATGAAGAAAAAAAAAGGAAATAAGCGGAGACAAACTGAGAACAACACTGTGATAAGAGAAGAATGCAGGAAGAAGAAAAAAAAGGAGGCTCCTTTACAGTGCCGCTGGCAAAGACAGAACAAATTTTTTTTTTTCTTCCTCCTCGTAGCGTCGCAAAGGACAAGACGACGCGAACAAAGCTCGTGAAAAGAAGCGTATCTGAAGCTGCATCTGCATTCCCCGCTTTGTGTGCTTCCTGAGCATCGAATCAAGGGGAGCGCGCTTTCCTTTTTCAACGCCTGGCAGCGGATCGGCGGAGACAGCACGGGGGAGGGGCGAACGAATCCGAGAAGAGGGCAAAACTATTCCTCGGTGGATGAGTTGGGGGAGGGCTCAAGGAAGGGAAGAAAGGGGGAAAGAACGATGAGTGCCCTGGCGCCCGGAATAGGATTCCCGATTACAGAAGCCAAATTCCCAGTGACATCAATGATTGGAACCTTAGGGCACGAACATTTCCATCCTCGTCGGATGGATGAGTAAATTAGCATCGGGGGGCAGCAGCGCAGCGCAGCGCAGCAAGCGAAGGAAAGATGCAGTCGATGTTTAAGGGCATAAAAAGGGGAAGAAGCTTCCTCGCCTTCCTGCACCGTAAAGCCCTGGGCGCTGAAAGGCTCGGTGCAAATGCACTTCAATTAGTATGTGCAATTTATAGTTAATAATATCTGAACACCTTTCAACTCTGATTCCATATTCAATTTAAAATATTTATTTATCATAAAATAATTGTTTTAGGAAAATTAATTAAACTAGCGTGAAGATTATCGATCCTTTTAAAAACTATTAATTAGATAATCATTGGACTCAGAATTAAAAAATATTAAAATCATAAAACCATTCTTATAAAACATTTTAATCGGGTGATCAGGAGACTCCAAAAAAACTTAATGTTAAGAAAGAAAAAAAATAAGGAGCAAATTATATTGTTTGGTTTGTTAGGGCTCTGTTTGATGCGCCTGGGACATGATTCATGCATGATTATTTTATGCATAGTACGGAGGCATTAACGCATGATTCATGTCTCAGTTTTTTTTTTTACCAGCGTAAATAAAATTTTCCAGGTAAAATGGACTTCTTTTACGATATTTGATAATAATAATGGTAGAATAATTTACTCACGACGATCGAGCGAGCTATTGTTGTTTTAGTTATGGTTCGGTTTTTAATTAGTTAGTTAGCTCTCTTCGGTTCAACCTCCAATTCATTTGAAAACTACGTATAACTGACTGAAGTCAACGGTGCGATGTCATCGAGAGTCAACCAGGGTTTTGGATAAGGAATATTGTAAGTATATATATATATATATCGATAATATGAGCAAAAGGAGTGTAATATTAACTCTTAATTTATTAATTAGTCAAAATGTACCTGTATTTTTTAAAGACGAGCACAACCGTTCATTTGATTAAAAATCAAAGTGAATGATTAATAATTTTCCTCCTGATGGTGTGTTGCATTTTGTTAATAAATAAAATAGATATTTTATTTACTATTTCAACTTAAATGGCATCATGATTATAAAAGAAGTAAGTACAATAAAAAACAACATATAATTAGTATTACTCTTAACTAAATATCTCTCTTTTCATCTTTGTCTTATGTTTAGCTTTATTTCTTAAATATTTTATAGGTTTTGTATATTTTTACAGTTATAGTTGATCAATGAATAAAAAAAAATTACCTTTTTTAAAAAGAGTTATTACTTTATCTATAAATTAATTCCTCATGTAATTTAACATGAGCGTCTCCTTACACAGTGCAGAAATGTAAAAAATAATAATTAATTTTTACAGGACACTTCACTGGAATATTATTTGAAATGTAGTAGATTTATTCAAGACTCATTATTTAAACTATAAATCATAAAAATAAAAAAAATTAACTGCGTGTATCGGCTTAGGAAGCACATCCATGCATCAGCATATAAATTGAACATACCTGCAAAAATAAAAAAAGAAAAATAAATGCACCCAATGGGAAGTATGTGTGTGTGTATATATATATTCGATGTTATATAATAATATTTATTTACTCATGTGTACCACAATGGAACCGGTCTATAAATATCCCTTGTCTTGCTCCTCCCCACACTTCTCTCCCCCGGTGGTTTGATCAGAGAAGAAAGGAAGAGAAGAGAAGGGGCCGCTGCTTCCCCCAATCCCCCCGAAGAACAAACCCCTCTCCCCCACCATCTTCTCCGACGATCCCCCCGCCGATCCGCACACGCGCCCCATCCAGGGTCCTACTGCGGAGGTAATTTGGCGACAAAGATTGGATCTTCCTCCCCTCTTTCGTCGCTCGGCCCTCATCGGAACCTTTCGCCCTCCCCCGCCCCCCTCCAAAATCCCAAATTTTTTGCTGCCTTTTTTCACCAGCAAAAGTGCTCCGACTTTGCCCATTTTCGATCCCGGCCCCCGCCCTCCCCCTTTCCAATCCCTCGTCTGAACCCTCCAAAATTCCCTCTTTGCTGTTGCTTTTGCCCGGATTCCGAGCTCGGCTCCGCCGCGTCGGCCGGCTTCGGACTATGTAGGTGCTGGGATTGGCGAATCGTACCGCGGACGGCTTCTGGCTTGGCCTGGAGATCGGGTTCCGTGCTCTCGTTGCGTGGATCTTTGCGGCTGGAGGAGCGGACCGGCGTTTCCCGCTGGGTTTGTTTGCTTCCTCTCGGGGAGTGAGGCGTGCTTCTTGGACCTAGAATTGCTGTCTCTGGGACTGTGATTGATCATGCTCTCTGACATGGAAGCGGATTGCGTCGTATGATACGGACGGGCTTTTTAGAGATTACGGTAGATCAGTTTACGGACTTTTTCTGTGCAGTTTTGCTGCTTTTGGGTTGTGGCACGAGCAGCGTGAAGTGATCTTGGTACTTCTGGGTGTTAGCGATATTTTCTTCGCTGATTGTAAAAATTTTCTAGTTAGATTTTCCTATCAGAGGACAAGCGATCCGGTTGACCGAGGCTGCTGGATTATAGGTCGGTTTTGCACTTTAATTTAAAGATAGATAACCTGGTTTGCTCAAGTGATTGGTGGCAGTGAATTGCATCAAGAGCAATGGAGAGGATCTGAATCTGGAAATGAGTGTGGGGACATGGTGCAGAGGCAGGAGCATGGGTGGTGGTCTGTTCCCTTACTGGAACACTTGTATCGGATACTAGGTTTTCTAGCCAACCGAGGTTCACTGTGCAATGTCTCGCTGTTTTCCGTTTCCGCCACCAGGATATGAAAAAAAGACAAGAAGCGACCATTTAGACTTACTAGCAGAGGTGCATCTTCTGTGCTTATCTCATATGGTTGCTTTTACATTAGGAGTTCTACATCAGCTGATTTCAATATTGTTTTCTATTGGTACCATGTCGATTTATCCTGTGAAACAGTTTTTCCAGTGCAATATATTGTTTGGTTTTGCATAAGATTAGTAAACACAGGTTCTTCCTAGTAAATCCCCTTGAACTAGGATAAGGGGGGTCATATAATTCCATGGGAAGTTTTGTTTTGTTTGAGTTATGATGTGAAAACATGCTCTCAGTGTGCTATAAAGGTTTCTAATACGATATTCATTAGTTGGATGATTACCTACAATATAAGAAAGGGCTTGCATAAAGAAGTTACTGCCATTGTGAATTTGACGGACTGCCTTGTAATTGATTTATCCTCAACAATATCATAGCACAGAATATTAGGGTTTACTATTCAAGTGAAGAAAACCTAATTAGTTAATGTTAGCTCGGCATAATTAAGGAGTACTTCCCTCTTAAGAGGATCTGTTAGAATTTGGCAAAGATGTTCCAGCTGGTAATACTGAGATCTTTTTGAAGCTATGCTGATTGATGTTGGAAATGTTATATTGCTTATGATTTCTTTATAAATGAGAGATAGAACACTTAATGGTCGAACTATAAGGGGATGGATTTAGTTTAAATTTCTTATTTAATTCTCACGCAAATGCATCTTCGAATATGTATTCATGTCATTTGTCAGTGGGCTGAGGAACTAGGTTTGCATCTTTCCAATCTTATGCCATATAAATTGCTGTAGTTATTAGGACTCAACTAGTTATTTGATTTCAATACATTGAAGATATGAATTAAATTTAAAGAGCTTATGTGATCATTGGATGTCTTATTTTGTGTTTGTTTGTGATTTTGAAGTCATTTGGATATGCCTATGAATTCATATCAGAAAAATATAAGTAATACTATCTCAAGTATGGTGAGTAGTACTTCGATGTGCTGCTCAACTCTGTTTTGATTGTTTAACATCACTATCCCACAAATGATTATTTTCTTCCATGATCATTATTGTTTTATGATAGTGAAACATGACTGCTGATTATTTGCCACAGTGGCCACATTGTTGAAATCTCATGATAATGTGACCGCTCATGATATATTGTATATCATGCTGCAGAACAAGTGTCCACTGATTTAATTTATTGAGTGAATCTTTTTGTCTGTGGTACTTCATGAATAGTTGAGTATAAATCTAAAAATATGCATAGAACAACGTGTTATGCTGCAAAATTGTGTAGATGAGTTGCTATATCATTGATCACATAAGTATCTGGATTACTTTTGCTTTTGATGATTTTGGATTTAAAAAATGGGTCAACAATGGTAATGGGATGGCTTCTTAGTTTATGCCTTACGGGATTATTTGGTGTTATTTTAACCCTAATCCGGCTTAGTTTTCCACTGACACCCTCTTCCTAAACTTTACCACCAGCTCCTTCTCATCTCTCTGTGTCCCATTCCAAAACACTCTCTCCCCACTCTTAAATTGAGACATTGTAAGAACTGCACTTCTACTTTGTTTTTTGGTTTGTTCTAGTGTGCTAGGGACCTCAAAATTTACAGCAGATAAACATTATAATAGGATTCTGGGATTCATGGACAAAGATGCACAGTGATGTTTTGCTGAATTCTTGGGCATATAGGAAGAGGTGAATACGAATGAAGCTGCTCCCATCAAATAGCATAATGGTTGGAAGTGTTTTGATGAGTTTTATTATCTTCTGATTGTCCAAAAGTTCTTCTGTCTTTATTACCCTACCAATCTTAAGAGAAAAAGTATAACGGTAGAGATAATTGTTATCTTATCAGCTTGAGAAGGAAAGATCATTTTACTTATATGTTTTATCCAGTTATACATATAAATTATGTATGTAGAATTATCTGCATTACTGAGCAGTGTTATATGTGAGGTTGAGTATGCTTTGCCTATTCTCTGATATCTTCAAATAAGGAGTACCTTACAGTTTACAGTTACACTATGGAAGCTAATATTATTAAAGAAAACAGCAATAGTATGATCCAAAGCAACTTTCTAGGTGTAAAATCTGTGATGTAGAATAAGTGCAAATGTACTAGGATGTAGTGGATTTGCTATCGCTGGTATTACAGTATCTAAAAGAAACTCATATGATGAAATTAACATGAGTAGCAACAATACTTTCTCTCTGTACTTGTCGCGGCATCATGATTAAAGCTGTAAACTGATATTTGTTCATTGTTTACTTTCATTGGGCTGAAACTGGTTCAGAAAAGAAGTTAAAGTAGCAGTTAGTAAGGATCTGAATGAAAGTTTGGCCTGCTTCAGATTTATCATTCAGATGAAAAATCTAAGTTTCTGAATATATGCTTAGTGAATTATGATAGTGGATTTCCTCCTCTTTCTGTGTCCATTCCTTTTCTAGTATTTTCCCACCATTTCTATCTTTTTCACTCACTTCTTACTTATTCTACAAACTAGTCTGCCTTTTCTTTATGTGTTGTCTTGTTTTCCCTTCCTCTATGATGCAGTTGTCTTGCATCTTATAGTGTTAAAAGCATACAAAATATGGCCTATCAGTCTGATATGACATCTCTGACCACTGTAGGTACATATAATTATCTGATAATGGTAAATTTCTTTTATTTTGCCTATAAGATATGTTTAAATTTTTAATACCACAAGTTAAAATGCCTACCTTGAATTATGGTGGTTCTTAATATTACTGATACATACATTGTTGAGAAACTTGATGAAGTAGATGCCAGAATAGAGAGTACCGTTGAATAACCTAAATTGAATGGGACGTTTTCTTTCGAACACGTAACTTGATTGGTATAATTAATGAGCATCTGGATTTGTCCTATGTAGTGCTCTCTGCTCAATTATAGCTGACATGTTGATTAACAATTTAACGGTCCTTTGGATATTTCTTCTTGATCTCTGTATTTTTCTGAGCACAGTTTTAGATTGTTGCATATGTTTATTTGGATGATGTCCTTTTAATTTCATCACTCATCTGGATCCAACTCTTTAATCCGTTTGAACTAAACTAATTTTATCTCAAACTTGGGTTATTCACGTCTTTTTCCTGATGGTAATGGTTTCCTATTCTGCTTTAATGCTTGGTCAGGATCTGAAATATTTGGAGAACTGACGTGCTTCTTTTTGTGATCAAAATTTTCACGAACTTTCAGGAGAAGCGCAAAGAGAAGAAGCACAAAAAGGAGAAGAGGGACAAAGAAAAGAAAGAGGGTAAAGAGAAAAAAGATAGAGATCGCAGCAAAGATAAACACAAGGAGAAGAAAGATAGGAAAGAAAAGCACAAGGACAAGAAGAAAAAGGACAAGGACAAGGATAAAAGCAGGCCACCAAATGATAGGCCTGAGAAACAGAGCCAGTTGCCCCAGGGAGATGTGCTTGGAGAGTGCAGCCGCAAGACCGAGGAAACTAAAAAGTTTTCGGAGGAGTTGGAAAGGAGAATCAAAGATGACGAAAAAGTGGCAGCAAATAGAAAGTTTGAGAACTTTAATGGTCCCAACCAAAAGAGTATTGGCAGCTTGGGTGTTGCTACTACAATGGCCAGGGAGAGAGCTGCGAATGATAAGATTTTTCCTCCTTCCACGGGCATTCCACAAAGGAGAATTGATAATTCAGAAAAGCCAGGTGAGAAGTTCTCTACTTCAAGTCAACGAAGAAATGAGGGGACGGTCTCTGCAAATGCAGTACAAAAAGAAAGAAATACCGGTGACAGGTTGCCTTCAAAACTTGCTAATGCAGGAAAAAGAGGAAATGGTGGAATGCCATTACCGATGGAGAATTCGATGGGTTCTCTCCACAGAGGATCTGAAGGCCCATCTGCAAATACAGTGCAGAAGGAAAGAAGTACAAGTGACAAGATGGTCCCGAGACTTATTAGTACTGGACAGAGAGGAAATGGTGGCATTTCGTTACCGATGGAGAACTCAGTGGGTTCTCTGCATGGAGGACCTGATGGCCCATCCAATTCAAATGCTGGGGAAATTGATAATTTCAAGACTAACAAAGTTGCTTCTAATTCCAACAAAGCAGTGCAAAGAACAATTAATGGGATGGGCCAATCAGCACAAAGTCTTTCTGCTCAAAAACATCTCAACTCCTTTGGTCTTTCTACCAAGATGGAAGATAGAGGAGAAGCTAACAAAAGCATTTCAAACCATGACCACATGGTTGCAAGAAGAATTGATGGAACAAGTCGACCAGTGGAGAAGGATGCAGACAACAGGAGTGTGGAGGAGAAAGCAAAGAACAAAGAGAGGGAAGAAAGACACAAGGACAGGGATCATGATCAAAAGAAGATCAAGGATAAAGACAAGCATAAAGGGAAAGAAAAAGAAAAAGCGATAGTAAAGGAGAAAGGTGTAAAGAAACATAAAGAACAAAATGAGCCCAAAGAAGACAGGAATAAGGGTCGGCTAGATAGCATCAAACTAAAGCCTTTATCTCCTGAGACAGATAATGCAAAGAATAATCTTATTGATGGCAATAGCAAGAAGAGAAAGGAAATTGATATAAATGGCCTTATCAATGGTATGTCATTTTATGTATTTATTCCTTTCTGTAATCATGCAAGCGTCCTTAGTTGCTCTAGTGTTATAAACCTCATTTGTTTGGTTTATATCACTACATTTGCCATGACATTGCAGAGAATAATTTGCGGCTTAACAAGATTCCAAGAACAAACTCTTCCACTCAGCTTCTTGAAGAGAATGGGAAGACACTGGAGTCATCCCATATTGCTACAGCTTTTCCTTCTGTAAAACCAGAAGCCAATAATAGTGCTCTACCAAAGAAGACTGTAGATCGCAAGGAACACATGACAAATGGCATTGCAGAAGCTCAGCCATCCTCAGCTGGCTTGGCACACTCAGCTGCTGCAGACACTGATGCAACTATTAAATTTCATAAAAGTCCTCACCCAGATGCCATGCATCTTGACCAAATATACTCCATTCCGAAAATGGAAGAATGGAACGAGAATGATGACCAAGAGTGGCTTTTCAGTAGCTCTCACCTTCACCAGAAGCCAAATCCAAAGCTTGCGGGTAATGAGGTTCCCCAGGTTTGGTCGAAGGCACTTAAGATTGACTCCGAGGATGTTGTCGCTTTGCCATACGTGATTCCCTACTGATACCAGATATTCTCATTTACTCAAAGGGCCTGATTTATTTTGACAAGATACGGCAGCATGAATTGCTAGTTGATTTTTTCCCCTCAAATCTTGCTGCCTTGAGTTTCTATATGCCTTTACGTCTCGTATGATTTCAAACTTGTTGCAGTTTGAACATACTGGAAATTCTTGTCCTGGATCAGCTGGGACGTGTAACCATTCATGGCATATTCAAACTAGGCTGGCCCTTATAACTCGCAGGACTCGGATAAACTAGCATTGCTTTGGTTTCAAAACTGAGGTTACCAAGTCGATTTCCGGTAGAGTGAGTTAGCATGCTGCAGGTGCTACAAGCCCATAAAATTTAAGGGAGATGTTTCCGGGTCACAAGTGCTTCATTTTCATCCTGTAAGTTTTCAGATCCTTGGGGGAGGAGAGAGTGGTCTTGCAGCACAATGCACAATTTTGATTTGTATCAATGTACATCTTTTCATAAAAAGAAATGTGTACGATAGAGGGGGAGAGAAGAAAATGAAAGAGGATATTGTCATTAATTCATATTACAGTTTTATGGTTGGTTGACTTCATTTCCAAGTAAGAAAGGTTTTGACTTTGCATGCTGGGAAGGCACCAAAGTTTTGGCTTCTATTGGTAGCTATCAAGCATGAAAACATTTCCCTGATTTGGAAAACTTCATAATGCGCCTTATTGCTGCATCATGTGATCCTCTGTTGTGCAAATTGGTAGCCATCAAGCTGTCGATTTCATGTTTTCTTTTTGCAAATTATACAGTTGCAAACGCTGTGTGTTTCTTTATATATCGTTCTAACTCCATTATTGACTCATCTTGTGTGGTGGATTAAAAATACTAAACTTTCAACTCCTAGATGAACTGAGCTGTAATTTAGGGTGGGCTAAAAAAATTGCTTCCATTTGGATTAATAATCAAATCTAAGTGGTTCATTTTATAAGGCACGATGCATAAAACAAATGAATGCATGAGTTACATGAAAATGCTTTCATTGAGATTTGAACTCAAGACCTCCCGCTTACTAAACGGGTGCTCTAACCAACTGAGCTATGAAAGCTCGATGAAGGATTTCATAATTAAAATATATATAAAGTTAATCTTGTCCTTTTATGCAATCACGCAAAATGAATGTTAACCAAAGTATTAAATTTTCAATGTAAATTTTAGTACTTCCGTTACTATTCATTTTTCTTTTAAAAAAAGGAATCTTCGACTTGGAGAAAACCTTATTGTGTTCCGTGACCCTTAACGTGTTCCGAAGTCTCATCATACCGCGTCTTTATATATAATGCCAGATCTGTATGCCCCTCGCGGGTGGAATACCTAGAAAGTTCGAGAGGAGCGAGCGAGGGGAAGAACGGAGGAGAAAAGGATGGCGAGGCTTCAACTCCAGCTCGTTTTCGTCGCCGCTTTGGTCCTATTTGGTAATCTTCTTTTTCCTCTCTTATGACGTTTCTCCTTGATCTGTGAGATCTTTAACCTGTTGATTTAAATGTCCTCTTCTTGGATAGTTTCGGCGAAGAAATCGGGTGATGTCACGGAGCTCCAGATCGGGATCAAGGTAATCACTCGAACCGATTTCTTTAGATAATCTCGGGCTTATGTTAGTTCGTCGTTATTTTTGCTGCGATCGTGGTTCTTGATGGGTTTCGTCAACATTTTCGTCCAAAAAATGTTTGGATCTGTGGATCATAGCTAAGATGATGGAAGTTTTTGATCCGTCCGTTACTAACATTTCTTGTTCTAATTATTGTCAGACATATTCAAAATCTTATCATTCTCCTAACCCTCATCCAGTGCACTTCTAAGAAAAACCAATCGTCAAATGCATTGTTGACGATCGGTTTTTCTTGGAGCTTAATCGGATGATGGTTAGAAAAATGATGCTTCTGCATTGAGGGTTTGTCTCACTTTAATTATAACAAAAAATGGTAGTCGATAGGAGAGATGTTATTGATGCAAAGGCACTTTATTTTTTTTTGGTCACAAACAGTTTCATCGTGCCTCCTGGTTTATCCTGTTTTCGTAACTGTTCTGAATCTCGTTGGTGAAGCACGAATTTTCTTTTATTTTATAGGTAACATGTGATCATTTCTGGAATTTGATATTATTTTGGTTTATTGTAAAGGGAAACTGGCTTTGCTACTCATTTCTTTATTTCCTGCCTTGAAATTCCTAAGATGTACTAGAAATATCTTTACGAAACCTTTTACAAATCGTAGAGCTTGATCAAAGGGCTAAATAAACTTGAAACAAGGATTCGTCAGTATTGAAGTACCGATAAGTTTCAGGTTATTATGAAGAGATTAATAATATGTTTCAGGTTATTATGAAGAGATTAATAATAAATAGATCGATTTTTTTAGTATTGAAGTACCGATAAGTCCCCTCTTCCGAACCCAGTGCATCTTGATTGAGTTATGGTAGCAATATTCTTTACTTATCCCTGTTTTCCTAGTAGTAGTTGTAAACTTGTATTCTTGTTTTTTTTTAGAACTTGGTTGCATTGAGACTTTGTGTACAAACTTGTATTCTTGTTGATCAGGTAGATAAGATTGCATGAGCATTCTAATATATTTTTGGTGTATTGACCAGAAATGTTGCACTGTTCATTAGACTATCTTATCTGCACTTATTATTTATTTTTCTTCTGCAGTACAAGCCAGAGTCTTGCACCATTCAAGCCCATAAAGGTGACAAAATTAAAGTTCACTACCGTGTGAGTTGAAATCTGTCTTACTTGATGTTGCTAAGGATAAGTGGGGTTGTGATAGCGCAACTATTTAATTTGGTTTTTTTTTTTTCCATCTGCTCTACCATGTCGCTATTTACTAACACCTCCATCTTCCGTAGATGTCGTCTTTGGATTTTTTTTTAATAGTTTAAACAGGTTGAGAATAGCCAAATTTTTTTCTTTTTAGGATAGTCCTTTCAAGACATGTCCAAATTCTTTGCATGGATTTCTGCAGAATCTCTTTGATATATATCCCTGCAGCACAGTTATTTTTCAAAAAAGTGAACATAATAGAACCCTCCGATAGTTATGTTCATTAATTTTAACTTGAATGTTAGTCCTGTCCTCTCCTATGAATTCATCGTTTAGATTTTCAGACTGATTCCATATCACAGTAAGTACTTACTTGATCAAAGAAACTCGATAAACATTTAACAATTAATGCTAGATGATGATACTCCTCCCTTGCTGATATATTGACTTAATACCTTCAACTATCTGCCAATTTAACTGTTTTTGCTTATTTAAATCAAGTTATGGTGGTTTGCTATTCTTGGTACCTTTGTGATCTGATTTTTCTGTTATATGCTACAGGGCTCACTTACTAATGGTGAAGTATTTGACTCCAGTTATGAAAGAGGTGACCCCATTGCATTTGAACTTGGTAGCGGCCAGGTGATCAAAGGTACGTCACTTTGTGGTAGACCACCCTTTAAGGAGGCAATTCAAAAAATATAAAAAAGCACGTCTTCTTTTGAGCATGGAGTAATAAAAGCACTTCCTTTTTGAATGTCCGACTCCAGGATACTTAATTGTAGAACCATGCTATGATAATTTTACTGATTGATAATCATCTCTCTTGAGGTGACTGATTGTTTTTGGTTATCATTCCCTTCGTGTTTCTTTCTAGATTGTGTTTTTTTATACAAGGCATAGTTGAAATCTTTAGTGTTGTCCCGCTCTCTCCATTGGCTAAAAGTTAAGTCAATTTTAGAAATAACGCTATTGCTTGTTGGAGTCGTCATTAAATAAATAGGTGATGTTGTATCTCGTAGACCAAAAATGTAATGAAAACAGATGCTTGTGTAGAACATTGAACTTGAAGCTTTGCTTGCTGCGTGTGCAGGATGGGACCAAGGCATTCTGGGCATGTGCGTAGGTGAAAAGCGCAAGCTAAAAATTCCGGCAAAACTTGGATACGGTGCTCAAGGATCCCCGCCAAAGATTCCAGGTATGCTTTGTTTTGGAGCTTTTCTTATTTATTACCACTGCAAGCGAATAGCCTTTTCTAACTTTGTTTTTGCAACAGGTGGAGCCACCCTAATCTTTGACACGGAGCTCGTTTCTGTGAATGAGCAACCATCTGATGACGAAGACCGGGACGATCTGTAGTAGCTCTCATTAATATGGTTTAGATGGGGGCCTGTGTTTCTTAGCACGTAGTTTAATCTATTAAACTAACTTAAAATCTCCCTGTTAGATCGTTAGAATTTTCATAATTCATTTTTGGGCGCCGGTGTCCGCTATTACTTTTTGTTTCAGTTTTCGATGATTTCAACTGTTACTTTTTACTGTTTTGTTTTTCATTAGGTTAATTTTACCTGTTTTATTGTTTAAATTTTACAGTGTGGCCCAAAATTCACATTATCTTAAATGTTTCGACCAAATTTTTTATTTTCTTAATTGTCTGAAAATTCGTCATTTATTTTTCAAAATCTTTGGACATTTAAAAGTTACTTTTAAGGCCACAAATTTTGAATTAGTATTTACTAAATTGACGTCATTGAACTTGAAATAAAGTATTTTTAACAAAATCGTGTTTTTGTGGTTCCAAAATATTTTAACAAAATCATGTTTCACGAAATTACAAAGTTGCGGTGATGTATTATTACTCGAAGTTGAGGCATTTTGATAGTAGGCCCATTTGATAGCAAGCTTTGCTGGTGAACCCATCTTGGTAGCAAGTTTTATCTAATGTACTATTACTCATGGCTAAGGGGTTTTATCTGATGCATTATTACCCAAGTCTATTTGATAACAGGCTTCGTCGGTGGTGGCACTTTTATAGTAAACTTTATCTGTATTATTACTCACAACCTAAGTTCATTTGATAGCAGGTTTCTTCATTATTACTTATGGCTTGGGCCCATTATCTACTTTATCCGATGTATTATTACTCAACCCAGGCACACTAATAAAAGGTCGGCCCATTTATCTGATGTATTATCCGGTGTATTATTATTACTCACGGCTAAGACATATTGTTACTCACGGCTTGGGCCTATTTTGATAAGCCTACTTTAATAGCAAATTTTATCTGATGTATTATTGCTTATGGCATAAGCCCATTTTAATAGTAGGCTTTATGATGTATTACTATTCATGACCCAAATTCATTTAATAGCAGGCTTAGTTCCGTGCATTATTACTCACGGCTTGAGCTTATTCATAAAAGGCCGGTCCATTTTGATAGCATACTTTATATGATTATTATTACTGATGACTTGTTTTCATTTTGATAAAGGCTTTATCTGATATATTATTACTTTATTACCCATACTCATTAATAAAAGGTTGACCATTTAATAGCATGCTTCATCTAATATATTATTGCTTACGTATTCACAACTCCATTTAGATAGGAGGCTTTGTCTTATATATAATAATACATAATGCATGACCCAGACCTATTAATACAAGTCCAACCCATTTAACAGCAAGTTTATCTAGTGTATTATTACTCACAACCGAGATCTATTTTGATAATAGAGTTTGTCTAGTATATTACTCATGGCGGAGACATATTGATAAAAGGTCGACTCATTTGATACCAAGCTTCCTCTTGTGTATTATTACTCATGATTTAGGCTCATATCTCATGTATTATTACTCACAGCCTATACCTATTAATAAAGCTTCCTCTTATGTATTACTACTCACGATCTAAACTCATTTTTATAAAATGCCTCATTTAATGTATTATTACTCATGATCGAGGCCCATTGTGATAGCAGAATTTATCTGACGTGTTAATACTTACGATCCAGACTCATTGATAAAAGAGGGCCCATTTAATAATAGACTTTGCTTGGTATATTATTACTCACAATTCAAACCCATTTCGATGATAGGCATTGTCTATGTATAATAATACACCCATTAATAAAAGGCTAGCTCATTCATCAGCAAGATTCGTCTAGTGTATTTTTACTCATGGCCTATTAATAAAAGGTCGGCCAATTTTAATAGCAAACTTTATCTGACAGTAAACTCACGACCTGAGTTTATTTTAATAGCAAACTTTATTTGATATATTATTACTCATTACTCATGCCCATTAATAAAAGATCAGCCCATTTAATAACAGGCTTTTCTAATGTATTATTACTCATGAACAAGACTCATTTTAATGGTAGGCTTTATTTGATGTATTATTACTCAGGACCTAGTCCATTAATAAAAGATCGGCTCATTTGATAATAAGTTTTACCTTGTGTATTATTACTAACAACTCGAGCCCATTTTGATAACAGACTGTCTCGTGTATATAATACACAACCTAGACCTATTTATAAAATGTCAGCCCATTTAATAGCAGGTTTCGTCTAATGTATTATTACTCATGACCGATGCCTATTTTGACAGTAGGGTTCATCTAGTGTATTACTACTATTATCCTAGTCCCATTAATAAAGGATCGACCTGTTTGATAGCAGGATTTGTCTCGTGTATTATTACTCACCGCCTAAACCTATTTTGATAGTAGGTTTTATCTCATGTATTAGTAAAAGGTCAACTCATTTGATAGTAGACTTCATCTTATATATTATTACTCATGACCTATGTTTATTAATAAAAGGCCAACTTATTTAATCTAATATATTATTACTCATGACCTAAGTCCATTTTGTTAGCAGCCTTTATCTAATGTATTATTACTCACGACCTGAGCCCATTAACAAAAGATCAGCCCATTTGATAGCAAGCTTCGTCTGGTGTATTATTACTCATGACTCAAGCCCATTTTAATAGCAGGCTTCATCTTGTATATTATTACTCATACAGCTTAGACCCATTAATAAAAAGCTGACTCATTTGATAGCAGGGCTCATCTAATTATTAATCATAGTCCTAAAAAAAGTTGGCTTATTTTTTATATATGTATTATTATTCACTACTCATGCCTATTTTTGATAGTAGGCTCAATCTATTATATTATTACTCAAAGCTTAAATATATTTAATTGCTCATGGCCTAGGCCCATATTTTTTCCTTATTATTACTCACACCCTAGGTCAATTTTTAGTAGCATGCTTTATTTGATATATTATTACTCACGTCTCAAAGTCCTATTTTGATAGCAAGCTTCTTCTTATGCATTATTATTCATGCCCGAAGCCTATTAATAAAAGATCAGCCTAATTTAATAGTAAGCTTTGTCTTATACATTATTACTTTGGACTTAGGCCTATTTTGTTAACGGTATATTATTACTCACATCAGATAAATCTAGTATTAAAATAGGCCCATTAAAAGCTGCCCACATACCAGGCCCATCAATAAGAGACCGGCACATTTTATAGTCAATTTTATCTAATGTATTATTACTTATCGTCCAGGCCATTAATAAAATACCGACCCATTTTGATAGCAGGTTTCATCTGATTGTTATTACTCACGACCCATCAATAAGGCGGCCTATTTTATTAAAATGCTTCATCTGATATTATTATTGATGACCCAAAACCATTAAATATAGGAGGCTTCATCTAAAGTATTACTATTAACAGTCGCAAGCCATCAACAATTGCCCGGCCCATTAATACACGGTCCATTTTGCTAAGAAGCTTCATTCGGCATATGATAATGTACAGCCCAAACTCATTAATTATTGCGTATTATTATTACGTATACTCACGGAAAATGGCTGTGAAATCACGAGCTCGCAATTTTTAAAAAAATTGTAAATTTTTTTTTAAGTTTTGAACTCGCAAATTAAAATTTACCAGCAAATTAAGGAGCTTGGCTTAACCATATTTACTCATTTTAGCAAATATGTTGCCATAAAATTTGGCATCTTTCTTGTTGTATTCCCTCATTTTCTCCTTCAAAGTTTTCAACTCCAGCTGCACATCCCTACAACACAGCTGCCGTGAATTAATAGTAACTATTAGATAGCGTAACAGAATACAAACCTTGGCATACCTGTTATTTCAAGTGCTTTCTTGATATCCAACTCAGTTTATATATGCATGCGCCCTCCTGTACAGTGCTTTTACATTTCTGCTCTCGATCTCCAGCACCTGGTTTCGCAATCATGCGCCGTGTCTAAGGAACTGGTAACAAAGTCTACTAGGATCCAGTATTAATACCTTGGTGCAAAGCTTTTCTGCCTCTTTGTAGTCCTTGGGCTTCAACTTGCAGGCCGCATTGTTGAGACTGCACACAGCCTTTAAAGCTCTCGACTGCTTCTTTTCCTCTTCACTGAATGAATTGTCATAGTCGATAAACTTAGAACCCTGCGAATATGTAAAGAAAAAGGTGTTAATAACTTATATACAGCGAAAAGAAGCCAATTGCACACGCGTAGAGACCTTTTCGTATCTCTTGGAAGCTCTCGCATACTTGCCCCAGCTTGAACAGTGCATTACCCTCTTCTTTCTTCTGAGCAGCTGCTTCAATCTTTGCTGCATTGTTCAGGTCCCAGGACTCCTTTTCCTAAGAAGTGAACGTGGTAATGGGATACCCTCCACACCATTCCCAGAACAAACAAAATGTGCTACTTGAAAACGGATTGCCCACCTTTTCAAATGATACCATCTCTACTTCATAATAAAGGTAGAATTGGGCGGAACCACAGCAAAATCCTGCTTTGATTCCGTGCAATAGAAGGCGTAATCAGGTGGAATCGTCAACAAAGCAATCTCTCCCTTCTTCATTGTAATCGCTGCTCGGTCAAGACCCTCGATAACTTGCTCTGTCACAAAAAAAAAAAACAGCTCCCTCTTCACAAACAGTCCATAAAGTTTGTTAAAAGATGACTAATTGTACCTTCGTCGGTCTTGAATTCAAATGGTTCCTCTTCATCATGGCCCTTCTTCACAAACACAGTCCATCTTCTAATAGTTTCCCAACAAATTTGACTGTAAACGTGCAAATAAGATTGATATCAGAGAGCAGTATCCAGGCTATCCCAAATTTCTGATGAAATTTCTGAACTGCTACCTCTCACAACTGCTCCTTCATTTGGCTTCTCATAGCCTTCTCCTTCTTTGGGAATTTTCTTGAGGATCTTTTTGTCATCCCCTATCTGAGTGACAGCCTTCCAAGATACCAACTGAAGCTCCACAATAATAGTTGCATTAGGTGGCACAGCATCCTCATTGCTAGAAGCTGGTCTACCTTTCTCGCCAAATCCATCTGTGCTCCAAAAAGAAAGAGGGAAAAAAAGGACGCATGCACAGTTTACTTATGACAAACTCCACCAGCTAAGATGAATTACAAATTGTGGAAACTTACACTGTGGTTTGACTGTAAGGGCACCTTTTCACCCTTCTTCATGGTCGTTACAGCCTTAGCTAGAGCAGGGCAGAAGAAACCATCTTTAACAGTAAACCATCTTTTTAGCCATTTGAGCCGTAGCCGGAGATTATTTGAGCCCCATATTTAAAACCCCCTCCTTTCATCACTACACTATTCCAAACTTCTTTCCCTATTTTTTCTTTGGTAAGCTCCCTTAATTTTTTTTTACACTTTTCATAAGATCTTCATATGATTCGTGATGTTACCTCGTAAACCTTACATTGAGCAGCTTGATTTAATACTTCTTTAGATGCTAAAACAAATACCTTAACACGATAACAGATAAAAGAATAAAACAGGCCAGCCAAAGAGTATCAGAGATTAACACGAATCGAAATCCACATATATATTTAGTAAAAGAGATATAAGGACCGCATAGGAAGCAAATCTTGAACTTAAATGGTGTCCCTCGGTCATGGCTGGAATCAAACTTGGTCCCGTCTAGCAAAGTCCCGGTGTAGTGCACTGCGGTTCAAATCCAATATGAGATTTCCTCCAAGAAACCAACAAGTAATTCTTCACGACGCAAAACCACGCACTAAAATATGCAAATATCTGAAAGAGAACTAAAAGTTAATTCTCGAGGACGAAGCCACACGCGCAACTATTCAAACCATTAGATCAGATTTCGACTAAGAAAGTGTAACCGATCAGGAGATCATCATAATCCAAAATTTTCAAGTAAAGAAGTGTAGAATTCAGGCGAATGCTCATGTAATAAATTTCACGAAAATTGTACCATGTCCCTCAAATAAAGAATACAAAAATTCATGCGAACAACCGCATTAATCAACCAAACTACTAAAGATCATCAAGGACTCGAGAAAAATAATCTTCAAAGAGATCAGTACAGAGACCCTCGCAATGTCCACGAAACCACTCTCTTGAAGGATAACCAAAACCAACCACTCCATCCATCCAAGAGGCATTACGGATAATCCGAGTACCTTCGACTTCGTCGCCGACCTCTGGAGTCTCCCAACCCTCGCCCTTCTTGAGCCCCTCCTTCCCGATCGGCTTCTCCTCACCGACCTCGACGGCAAGGGTGCCGTCGGGAAGATCCGCCATGGGGTCGTCGGGAAACTCATCGCCGGCGGGGAGATCGAAGTCCTCGTCCATGGCGGAGGGGAAAGAGATTGGGGCACAAGCGAGAGCGAGCTTTTTCTTGGAATCGACGCCGGAATCGAGTTCACTCGCTGGTGCCTGGTGGGAGAAGAGGGGGCCGGAGAATGAAAGCGACGGGAATTTTGAAGCAAGCTCCGCTCCAGAGAGTTCTGAAGGAGGCTTATATACTCCTCGGATGCTTCTCGAAGAAGATTCTTCCCTTTACCTTCTGCGGGCCCGATTAATACGTGACTGAACGAAGACCGAACTCAATGTGTTTGGGTTCGACTCGGGTTGGATTTAGCGATACAGTATGGATCTTTTAGTAGAGAATATATTAAAAAAATACATTCTTGCTTATATAATAATTTTCATTTTATAGGTTTATGTGATCATTTCATTCGAGAGATTTCGAAACATTTGCACATATATATTTGTCTTTGACCAGTGCCTTGAAGGAGTGTTGCTGAGTTAATGGGTTGGGTTGACCGAATGTGGGTATGAGCCCGTGGAAGATATGGACTAATTGCTGCAAATATTCTTTTTGCTAATTGCTATAAATATATATTTTTTTAAAGAATGGTGAGCTTTAGATATTTTTTTAAAACTTATGAATCTTGAGTTTATAATTTTCTGTATAAAATTTCACGGCTCTAACTATATAAGTATATGCAATTATATAATAATTATTTCAATTGTTGAAGTGTAAGATAGTTAATTAATTTTTTATACAAAATAGGCTTCCAAATAGAACTTGAGATTTTATATAGTAACCTGTAAGTTAATTGAATTTTAATATAAATATTTGTTTATATAATTAAAGAAAAATATAATAATAATAATAATATCATCAGAATAAAAAAGCTTTTAAATATATTTTTTACCACATATCTGATATTATTTTATTAAGACAAAAAATAATGATTGCAGCTAGTCATGTTCCTCGAACAGCAAAATGATGAATCCCCCCATTATTATTTCAATTAGATAATATTTCTCTTTCAAATTATTACTTATGTATTGCATATGTTCCGAGAAAATAAAATGATAAAAAAAATAAGGAGGAGAAATGCAGTATCCTTATCTAATAAATTCTTGTATCTCACGCACTGTGGAGAGAAAATGACAGAAATGTCTCCTCTCCAATGAATCCAACATCCGCATTAATTAATGGCGAGAGACAATCTTTTTTGTTCCACCATCCAAATTTTAATTTCTCCATATATTTGCAATCGCAATTTGCAAGACCAACCGATTCCTCCTCTCTCTCATCCCATTAATTAATAGAAAAGAAAAGGAAAAAAAAACTCAATGATTGTGGCCGATAGACCATCGCATGTTAGCAAACTGCAATCGACAAGGGCGATTGGTTGCTCAACCATTACACTCCATTATTGAGGGCATGTATATATAATATTATTAATGTTAACTGAGCTCAGTCAAAGTAAATATTAAAAAGAATGAGATAAAAATTCTACTTCAATTGACTTATATTCTAAAAGCATATATATATATATATATATATATATATATATATATTAAGCTACAATTACTTTAATATCTAACTAATCAGATGAATATATATACTCTATCATATCAATCATAGGAGTCTATATACATCATTCTGATTAGAATAATTAGACTCTATACGGAAGGATTATGAAATCTTAGATTCAAAGCTTATTAAGTTCTAAAAAAAATCATAGGATCCTGCATTCTATATCATATCAATTTGATAAAAACTTTTATTACAAAGTATACAATTCATATTCTACCCTATCAATTATAGGGTTTGAGGGTTTATTACATACTTCTATTAAAATAGTAAAATTCATAATTTTATAAGTTTAATATATATTTTTAAAAAATTAGTTAGTATTAAATTTACAATTTTCTATATACTACATAATCTTCTAACTAAAGGGATGCATATTTTGTGGATAAATTTAATACTCACCTAGCTTAAAAAAAGTAATAAAACTTATAATAGAATAAAAATACTACAGTCTAAAATAACTTTAACTTGATTGGTAGAAGTTAATATATTCTATTTCAATTACATAAGCTACTTAAAATACTCTATTGATGTACTATATATTAATTCACGAATTCTTTCTTCTATGTATTTTGATTTGTTCTTATAACTTCAAGCATATGCTTCTTTTATATATAGTATATATGGAAGAAGAAGAACTTGAGGTGGAGTGGGTAAGCACTAATTGGAGAGTGTGGTAAATAATAAGATGGGAGCAGAAAGGGAGGATCAAAACCCAAATCAACGTGCAGTGCATGGTTGTTAGGTATTGACTTGACCTCTTGCAGGGCAGCAGGCAGCAGGCAGCAGCACCTCATAATAATGTTTAATCTCAGTCCAACGACCATTAAATAACTCATTAAGATAAACCGGGTTTAAAAGTCTTCACAACGACGTCAGTAAACCCGACATAAACCGGGCTTAGAGGAATTGGTTTGCAATAATATAACCTGTCAACTTGTAACAGTAAGTAAGGATTAAAAAAAAAGGGGGGCACCGGCAATAAGCAGAGAGAAGAGACAGGGGGGAGGGGGGTATTAGAAGGAATAATAAGTGAAGCAACCTTGGAATTAGGGAGGGAGGCAGGTAGGTAGAGAAGCAGAAGAGAGAAGAAGAGGAAGAAGAAGAAGAAAAAAAATGGAAGAAGCATGTGACAGAGAGCAGCGATCCCGATGCGCTGCAAATAGAATAATAATGAGATCCACAGGACTAAAATAGCAGGTAAAATGAACAGATAGATGATAAAGTACCGGTTAGGTGGCATGCAAATATTTCAACCACTTCACCTTCTCCATTTCCTCTGCTACTCTATTTATCTATTTATTTATTTTTCCACTTAAAAATTAATAAAAAGTAAATACAATTTTAAAATTGTACTGATTACTGAGAGGAAAAATAAAAAAAAGAATGAAGTGAAGTGATCGATGCCCTACTGCACCAAAAATGAAGTGATGGACTGAATTGATGAGGCGAAGTCGAAGAAGAGGGAGGAGGAGGAGAAAGAGGAGTGTGGAGGAAGCGAGCATGGCATGAGAGTTGTTTCACTCCTTGTTCAGGTTTCATGCTTGCGTTCTTAACATCATTATGCTTTGTGAGAAAGAAAGATATCTTCTCGTTCAAGTCCACATCATGTCTTCTTAAGGAGATTGATACTTCATAATTACCACCCCCGCCCCACACCCATGAAAAGCCCTCTTTTCCCCTTCAATAAAAAATATATATGTAATTTCAATGATCGTGTAGATTTGTGTAATCTCAACGATCAAGTAAAAATGAGAGCAAGTAAATTAAAAGCAGCAGCAGCTAAGAATAACGAAACTGAGCTGAAATCTTCAGCAAGGCTCTCATTTTTTCTGCCTTCACCGCCACAACTTTTTTTTTCTCCGGCCTTTTCCTTGCTTCGCCAACCATATATTTTTTTTTATCACACCGCTTCCTTCTCAAGTTCTTATCCGATACATCTTTAATGGCACAAAATCTTAGCTGACATCCATCCCCATGGCTTCTTGGGCAGCATGGCATCTTTGAGACCATCCCCCTTTGTTCCTCCACCTCCTCTCTCTTCATCTTCATCTTCCAAAACAATTCCACCATTTGTGACCTCACCATAAAGGGTCAATAGTTCCTTTCTTTCATCCTGCTTTCCCTTCTGTCTTCCATCTCCCTTCACCTATTCAAAAAACCTCTGCTTTTTTCTCCTCCTTTCCTTTCCCTTCACTCTCTCCCTCTCCCTCTCCCTCTCCCTCTCCCTACTTTATTTTTTGGGGCTCTTCCTCCCTTTTCCCCTTTCTCCTACACCACCTACCTCGCTTTTTTGCTTCTCAGTGCTCCCCAAAAGTTCCCTCCTTTTGCTGCGCTTCTACTTCTTTCTTTGAGTTATCTTCCTGGTAATCCAAAACCTTTGTCGATTCGAGGTGATTCTTTCTTGCCTATAAGAGCCTGGAGTTGGGAAAGCTGAGATTTTTCCTTACGAATCCGCCGGAACCCGCAGCTTTGGGAGGTTGCCAGCCGCTGTCGAGATCGGTTCTCGGTATAAAAAAAAAATATTCCCAGTTTTGTTGATTTCTTCTGCTTCTAGCTGTGAATTCTCAGCTCGGTCTTCGAAAATCACCGGCAAATTAGGGATTTGTATCTGAAAAAAGAGGGATTTTTACACCTCTCTGGAGATGTACGACCTGAACTGGAACCAGATGGTGGACGCAAGAGGCGGCGGTCATTTTGAGTCGGCGCTGAGCTCCATTGTCTCCTCGCAGTCGTCGAGCTCCCCCGCTTCCGCTGAAGGCATGGCCTTCCACAAGCTCATGGGAGGAGGGTTGCCGCGCATCGGCGACTCCGACGGCGGGATGCCGCAGCAGGCTCATCAAATCGGTGTTCAACTTAATTCTCCAACCAAACTCAATCTGTCCATGGTGGGTAACTTCCGCCACCACCAGCAGGGCATCGGGGGCCTGCCATTGCCCGGAATTCCGGTGCCCCAGACGCATTTGGATCAGTTTTCCGCGGAGCTGGGCTTGGCCGAGAGAGCCGGGAGGTTCTCCGGCTTGAATTATGGCCACCTCGCGACTCATTTAGGGCTTCTAGATGCGGAGAAGCTGCCGAGAGCCGCAAGGCTCCGAATTGGGATGCCGGAGGGCAGAAAGGAGACCCCGGTGGCCGGCGGATTGCAGTTGGACATGAACAGTGGTGAATTGTTGAGTGCACGAGAGGAGTCTTCTGTGTCTGATCCAGCAGCCAGTGGGGAAGCGAGCTTGGGAGGACCTGCGGGAAGCAACGCAAAGAAGAGGAAAGCACCTCCCAAGGGCAAAGCGAAAGAGACTACTTTGGCCAACTCTGTCATGGATCCTCCCAAGGTAAATAATTCTTTTTTCCGATCATTCAAATTATACCTCTTTTGTAAGAAAGAAAAACCAGCAAAGGAAAATATTCACTTTGTGAAATTTCAGGTGGCCGAAGAAGAAGACTCTTGCTCAAAGAGATGCCGGTCCATGGAGAAGAATGGATGTGAAAATGATGCAGTCAAACCAAAGGTGGAGCAGAATGATGGCTGCAGCAGCAATGGACATGGTGGCCAGAAACAAGGCAAGGATTGTGCTGGCAAGACTCCTGAGCCTCCGAAGGACTACATCCATGTCAGGGCAAGAAGAGGCCAAGCAACAGATAGCCATAGCCTTGCTGAGAGGGTATCAAGAGCCCTCCCCCTAATCACTAATCAGATATCAAAAATAACAATTATGATCTTCGTAATCTTCGTGCTTTGTGTGTTTGTTCATCGTTGCTTTTCATTTGTTTCCACTAGGTGAGAAGAGAGAAGATAAGCCAGAGGATGAAGCTGCTGCAAGATCTGGTTCCAGGCTGCAACAAGGTATCAGATAGTGATGAATTGCCAGAGTTTCTTCACTTAATTAAACTCTCAGCTAATTACGTCTGAAGAATTTTATCGCTCCTGATGAAATGTTCAGTTGTTGATGTATTCAATCTCAACTCGAATTGTGCAGGTCACTGGAAAGGCGGTCATGCTTGATGAGATTATCAACTATGTTCAGTCATTGCAGCGACAAGTTGAGGTATACATGGTCATCGGTTAAAGCTTAAGAATCCTTTATAGGGTGCCTTTGCTCTATCTATCTATCTAAAAATTTTCCCCTTCGTTCCAATGCGCATCTGTAGTTTCTGTCCATGAAGCTGGCCACTGTGAATCCACAGTTAGACTTCAACAATTTGGCAAATCTCCTTCCCAAGGATGTAGGTTGCAAAATTTCTTCAGTATTTACTGGTCGATTTTACATCCACTTAAAGAAACAAACAATTACTTTTCAGATGCATCAAGCATGTGGGCCGGTGCCAAATGCAGTGTACTCATTAGATGCCTCACAGGTGACACCAGCATATATCAACCAACCTCAGCAGGGAACCTCCCTTCACTGTGTGTTACCTAATGGCATGGAGACCCAGGCTTCAGTCAATCTGCTTGATCCAGCGTTTCACCAAGATCTCAGCACACACCAACCTTTCATTGCAGGATATGAAAATGCGGCACCATCATCTCAGGTGAAATACTAGGCGCTAGAACTTAAACGATCTCATATGGATTACAAAATTTCATGAGTTGCTGTTATGACATGAGAAGATTACTGAACTTTCAGCTAGGAACTTTCTGGGAGGATGACCTGCAAAATGTTACCCACATGAACGTAGGGCAAAACTAGGACAGCACCGTCTTCTCGCGAGTAAGCTAATTGCAGAAAAAAGCCCATCCGCTGCTTATCTACGAGTTGATTGGGTTTGCTTTCGATGCCCGAGTGCATCTGTACATAGGGACAGCCAAGGAGAATCATGCAAGAAGAAGCTTGGTGCCAATATCATTCGCGTCTCAAGGAAAAACTGCCGTTTTGTTTTCTAATTTATTTCGGGCTAACGATTCATCATCAGAATGCTGGTCTTATACTTGCATTGTGTCATCATCAAGATGCCTTGAACATTATCATGATGTAAGATTTGATATCACGCTGCTATTGGAACATTATTAGCAATTCATTTAGTTTCTAGCCAGATTGTATTCTTCATTGTTCAAAAATAATTGTTTCAGCTGCATCTTCAGAGTGGAAAGTGATAGAATTTTCGACACCAGTTGTATCAACAAAAAAAAAAAATCCTTCCTTTTGCTTTTTCTTGCAACTTGAGATCAGACTAATTCTTTGCAGTACATGATCTTACTGTACTTGAGCTATGTTGCAAAGCAGGCTTCAATATCAATCTCTCTTTCTAGGGCTAAGGATTTAGAGGCAGACACAAGTAGATGTCCTTTAGGTTCTTTAATCCTTGTGGAATCAAATTCTTTTCCATCTTTACAGACGAAATTTGCACAAAAAGGAATGATTGTACTCAACAGCATCTTTTCTGAGGACAAGCTGCTGTAAGGGTCCAAATTGAGTTATGACCAGACTATTACAAGGATGCCCTAGAAGTGGGAACAAGGGAACCCCTAGGGTTTGTCTGCGAGCACGTAAAGGGGGTGCGAAGACATGGTAAGGGCTGTGAGTCATTCTCGTGTGCTGCCCCTTGTTTTAGGCCAGCAAAACCTTGCTGCCTTTTTATTGTGATGCCATGTCCGTTCTGTTCTCTTCTTCCTCTTTGGAAATGTAGGATCATTGCTGGCAGAGGTGGCACTGCTGTGAGCTGCACCATGACGCAAAAGTTCAGCGAAAGTTTTGTTTAGGAAACAAAGTGATGTCCCGAGCTAGCTAAAGCCAATTTAAAAAAATGAATGCGTGCAACTATAGCTATAAGAAACACTTAACTTTCTCCTCCAATTACTTCCCTCTCTTGGCTTTGCCCTAAACACCCTCTTCCAATCTACGACTCTTTATAAAAGATTGTGAAATAAAATTAGGACCACCAAGGCAAAGGGGAGAGTGAGAATGCTGGAGTTAGGAGGTGGTCCAAATAAAGGATGAGCTACTATTATTTATATATGTACACATTACTATTGGTAGTGGGGCTGGAAGGCAGATTATATAATAAAATAAAAGTAGTAAATGAGTTAAAAGATCAATCAACCAGGCTGAGTTGGAAGACAATTAGAAAAATAATAAATCATTTGAGATGACCAATCAGCCAGGGTGTCGAGGTTTTCAATTCATCATTTTGGCATCCACATTCTCCTTTTTTTTTTCTTCTTCTTCCTCCTCCACTTCATTACTAGTATTAAAATTGATCATTAGACTAATGGGGTCTGTTTTCCTTCATTGATCCCTTTAGAAAAAAAAGAGTTGTGTACATGCTATTTAAGAACTGATATAGGGGAACATTGATGTCAGATGTTGTCTCGAAGTTTTATCTGAACTCATTACTGCTCCATGGTCCATATCGGCCATCATAAGACCACCCTCCCTTTCTTCAAGCTGAGTCCTTTTGGGTTGTAGGGACAACCCGAAAATAAATAGTGTTAGGTAAGCTTTCCACTTCTACTTCAGCAGTAGAAATGGGACAAGTTTCCCTAAAAATTCACCTAGGTTTTACCTTCACCTTCTCATGGAATTACCACAAGGCAGAAACATGGAGCAGTATAAATATTTAGCAGATTTTAATTGAATTCTTTATTTCTCTTTTCACTGATCAAAAAAATTACAAAAAATGAATATATATTTTTTACTCACACTACACGTGAGTGAAATACTTTTTTTGAACTCCAGAGCAGCTCATAGACACATACTACTCATTTTTATGGTTTTATATTAACTAATCTACCAAACCTTTGAATCTGGTGTTGGTTTAAATTGGTTTTGTCTGAAGTGAATACTTTTTAGTTGGTGTGGGACGCTTTAAAACCAGATGCAGATGTTGTAGGTTGGTGAAAAAGAAACCTAGAATTGATTTTTTTCATCAACTTGAATGGTCCAGTTATTCAATTGGAGCACAAGATCAATTGAAGTAAAGCTGCATTTGAATAAATATATAGGAGATAGACTTGATCAACTGTTGTTAGGATTGTTAAAACCTACAGAGAGAAAGAGAGGAGCCTCTCCATATATTTTACAGCATGTGTACAAGTCTTGCGGGGTGCTGGAGGAAACCAGGAAATGGACTGCAAAGAACTCCTTGATTCGGGATCTCAAAGCACCCCAGGTTTAATAACAACATGCTGCAAAAGAGTGTCAAACAACATCAGAAACAAGTCAACTTCTTCAAAAAGAGTACAAAGAAGAAAGGGAAAAGCACATCACCTTGATCTGAGTCCTGTTGTAGGTGTACGTGACATGAATCAGCTCATCGGCGGTTTGGATCACCGCTGGGTACGAGAATTCTAGCTCGCCATCTTCCAGAGTAACTACATCTTCCCAGGAATTGCCATCATCTGTGGAGCATGCTACCTTGAGATTTCCTCGTGATTCAGTGTTGTAGGCCATCACTAGTCTCTCATCTTTCATTTTAACGCCATCGATGCCTGCGGTGGTGATCTTGAATGGTCAGCCATGGTATTGATAGTTTTGGTTTCAGTTCATTGCAAGTCTGAGAATTTACCAGAATTGGGATTGGGGAGTTCAGTGAGCATTGCGTTGCTCCAGTTTCTGGCACCATCAAGGGACTCAGAAAGACAGATCCTCCCGATGGCTGAGCGCATCAGTGCGCGCAAGGTTCCACGCTTGGTTTGGTATATGAAAGGCTGAATCACACTGATCGATTCACCTTCCACGACTATAGGACCGTACTTGACCCATGAATGCCCGTAGTCTTCAGTGACCTTTTTCAGCATTGCCAGTGTCTCTGTTAAATTTTCAAATTGCTTGTGGATAGTTCATGAAGTTACAAAGGACCAATGAGTTGATATTTGAAATTGAAGATTCCAGAAGAAGGAAACAGGATTCAGCATAGTGGTTAAAACTCAGGCTCTTGATTCAAATTTTAGTTATAATTTAGTTGAACAAATTGGTAAACTTTGCATTTACCTCAACCCATGCTCCCCATGAGTTCCAGCTTTCGACAGAGGATCCACAAATCAAGACGCCATTCTCCAACAAGATTGGCTGCAAAATGAATCAAACAGTAACGATGATTTCAAAGAGTTTCTACCGAGACATAAGACCTGAAGTTTAGATAAGGTTTTAGAATCATAGTTCATACATGCCTTGTTCTTGATGGGTCCAAGGATCCCTGCAGGAAGTTGTTCTCTTTCTTGCCAAGTAATGCCCCCATCAAATGATCTCTTCATGAACCCACTCCAACTGTTAAAAGAAGCTCATGATCAGAAGATTGTTCTTGTGTCAACGAATACTGATATGGGACTAAAAGTTTCTATTTCAATGGTTGCAAAGCATCTGGATAGAGAACTTTACTTCTGCACATCTGGTCCGATCCTATAGAAGAGAAGCAATTCCTTAGATGGAAGCATGAAGAGAACAGGATTCCACATTGGGACATCAGGTTCCTCATCAACTACATCCGGAGGACTCCAATAGCCATCCTACATTTTGGCGCAAACACTGAATCAAATCATGCAACGGCCACATGGTTAAAGAAGAATGCATAAGGCACAAGTGAGTTATGTGGATCACTGAAATGAGAAATCATGTAATGATACAATTGACTGTAAAAACTTTGCTACATGTCACATACACCTCAATATACAAGAGGAAAAGCTAATGTTGACAATCCAAGCCCTTTGTCCCTGCCTAATACTCCCATTTTTCCTTCTAAAAGAATGCACAGAGGTTGAGCAAAGTGAGACAATGACTGAACTGAGTTGGCTTTCATCTTCTTTTTTTGAACAAGGAAGAGGTGTTTCACTTGTTAGAGACGCTTATTTGTGATGAAATGTGTCGGCTCGGAGGAGAATTTAGTAGCATAACTTTGTCAATAGTAGCCTTTATAGTAGTGCTATTGTGAGGATAAATATCTACTTGTTAGAATAATCGATAGAATGCTCAGCTGAACCTTATTACCTTGTATTTTTGCAACCAAATCTTCACATCAGGAGCCCCTTCAATTGAGCCCCCGAAATAAGCTACCAAGAAGTGCTCTTTCTCAATCTACAGGCAAAAGGCAATTACAGCAATTAGTAGAATTTGTACTTGGATACGGATTAAAATGGTTCATATGAAAGCAACGACCACGGGAACTGCTTCAATGCTTTGTTCTCATAAATCCTAAACCCTAATCAAAACCTTTAGTAGCAAAATTGCTTCATAACTAGGGCTAACAAACTCCGAAGCAACAGAGAAGATCCAAAAAGCGTTGGATAAAAAGGTCCAAGCTTTGATAGGGAGGGATTACCTCAACAATGGTGGAAGCATGGCAATTGTTGAAACGGACAGAACCCACTGGGAAGGTGAACTCCTCCTTTAAAATCTCCCATCCACCAGCGCTTCTGTTAGCCAAACTAAAGCCGCTACCGGAAGCTTGAGCCATGGAAGATGTTCCTTCTGCGTCACTACTATTCTTTTCCCCAGTCCTTTCGCCTCTTCGCTTGCCGTAAAACAGCGATTCTTTTCTGGATTTTCGTGTAATAACAACCAGTAAAAGATAAATTTTGATGTTACGATGAAAGGGGAATTGAAAGAAAATTACCCGTGAAAGCTACCAGATTTGGGTATTCCAACTTCACCGGACGAGATTCCTAAATTAGGGTTTATGTAGGCAAAGAGGAAGAGGGAGAGCAATATGACGAGGGAGACCACCTTGAACGCCGCAGCCATGGAGACCATCTCACTAGATAAGCGAAATATAGCAAAACTCATTCAGCACCAAGATCTGCCTCATCAAGGTGGAGCATTGCTGAACAAAGACAAACAAACCTGCTGCGAGGAAACCTCTATCGATCTCCGCATGAGTAGATTTCCTCAGCGTGCCCCAACTGCAGCAAGCTGGCTGTGGTTATTTTAATGAAGACAAATATGAGCCCCCAAAAAACTCGACAACATCGTTCTCCGTCTGAAGCTCGGATCACTTCAAGACTGCCATCGTCATCATCTCTTCGCACGGCAAAGCCATTTTTAATCTCAGCGAATGAAGCGAGAGGGATCCAAAACATGCTGCGTCGAGCTGCCGAGTTAAAAAAATAAAAATACGCACGGAGATATTGTTTTATTAAATTAATCATCGAGTCACATGCTGATCCAAACGCGGAAGATATAGCGGTGACGTGTCAAGACAATCTCGAAGAGACAGCTCACCACGCATATCCTCAGGTTTAAAAATAATGAAATCGATGTTACAAACTTAGACCGTTAAAAACAATAAATAACGTGCGTTATATTATTACATCATCGTCAGTAGATATTATTATTACTGGTTAAAAAAAAATTTCCACCCCGACGATGACTCGGTCGGGTTCGGCCGGCGACGAGTCGCTTCCGGGCGGCGGGCGCGCGCCACCACGCTCCCGCCAAGAGCCACCCGTCCGCCTCGCCTACGCGTGTGCGTGGCCTTCCTCGCCTCCCTCGCGTGGATCGCCGCGTGGCTCCACCTACTTCCACACCCCGGCTGCGGCCGAGCAATCCGCCGCCGCGTGGCATTTGGAAAAAACCAAAGCTTGGAAACCAAAAACAAAACCCATGCATGAATCGAATAATTGCATAAAACAATTCTCGTGTACGTTGACGCTCGACAGCGGTTGGTATAAGATCGTAGTTAATTAATTAAACCATTAAGGATATCTCTGAGATATTCTTTGGTAATTACTCGGCTGAAGGAATCTCTCTCGAATATTCCCGACGTAAAAGGCAAGGCCGCAAGAGTCATGTACACGCGTCTACGTTTTAACCCCCGGTTTGTCCCACCTGCCCTCTGATTGGGTAAAATGCTCGGTCCTCTCGGTGGGTCCCACTGGGTTGGCCTCTCTGGATTATTAAAATGTTAATTGTTATCTCCATTCTTGTCTATAAAAGGGCCACCTTTCGGCCGCCTTCTTCCCCCCCTCCTCCTCCGCCTGATTTGGGCTGTGCGCTGTCTAATTCCATGGACTTCTAAGTCTCGCACGAGATCTAGAGAGGGAGAGAGATCGATCTTTGGTTATTTCTCATGGCGGTCTACATCCCGGCGAGGCGGGTCACCGGACCGTTCGGCGACGAGGCGAGGGCGCGCCTCCGCGGAGAGGATACCGTCCGTGCGGCGGGCTACGCCAGCAGTGGCAGCGAGCACGGCGGAGCAACCTGCCTCTCTGGCCTCGTGCACGACTTCCTCGAGACCGGAGGTGGTTGCTGCGACGATTCCTCGTCTGCCGGCGGGGACCACGGCGGTGGTGAGGGTTCCGACCGGGACGAGAGCTTGGAGGACGGCGAGGCAAGGGAGGACCGGGATCGTGCCGCCGCGGAGGCGGTTCGGGATCTGATGGGGGCGCCCGCTGCGAACGGTTTCCGCGCGCGGCTGACTGCCGACGTCTCGAAGGCGGTGGAGAGCCTCGCCTGGATGAGGTCGAGCTGCGGGGCGGCTCCTTCGTTCCGGCGGGCGGTGATGGCACGGCTGAGGGCGGGCGGGTACAATGCCGGGATCTGCAAGGCGAAATGGGACACCGCTGGGGGGCTCTCCGCGGGGAGCTACGAGTACATCGACGTGGTCGCACCGCCGAGAGGCGGCGGAGAGGGGAAAGGGAGGAGGTACATCGTGGACGTGGACTTCGCGGCGGAGTTCGAGGTCGCGCGGGCGACGGAGGGCTACCGGGCCGTGGTCGCGGAGCTTCCGCGGGAGGCGGTGGTGGGGGAGGACGCAATGCGGGAGGTGGTGCGGGCGGTGGCGGACGCGGCACGGAGGTCGCTGCGGGCGAGGGGGCTGCACGTGCCGCCGTGGCGTAAGAGCCGCTTCATGCTGGCCAAGTGGCTCGGCCCGTATCGCCGGACGACCAACCCGGTGCCGTCCTCCCTCGTTGCCGGCGCCGCCGCCGGGACAGGCGGCGACGTCAAGTGCCGCGCCGTCGGGTTCCCATCGGAGGCTCTCGCAGGGCCGCCCACCGCTCGCACCCGTTGATTAACTCAGAACGCCAAGGCAGCGGCGGCGGCGGCGGTGGCGGCGAATAGTGACCGGTTTTTCTAATTACTATTTCTTTTCTGTTTAAAATAATGTAAGAAATATTTGGATATGCATAGCGGACGCGATGGAGAGATTTCGATGAATACGCGGCGATTGACCACGTCGATGACTCGTCTTCCGCCGACGTGGACGTAGGAGAGAGGTTGTGGTTGGCCACTAAGAGATGGGTCCCAACGAGTTCAATTTTTTTTTTTTTGTAATGTGAATAATTATAATCGATGGATAAGATCTGCCTTTTACATTATTTGAAAACGATCATCTTAAATTATTGCTCAAATAATTTCGCAAAAAACACAAATCTAAATCATTCTTTTTTAGAAAAAAAAAAACTGGGAGCGCAGAGCAAAGCTAAAAAGTTAAACTCGACAAGAAGATAAGAACGAAATCGACAGGACGGGACACGAAGCGCGGCATCTCGACCGTCCAATCTCGATCCGACAGCCACGATTCTTCCAGCAGGCAGAACACGTCGGCATCAGGCATCTACCGGTGGGTCCCGATAGTACTAGGAACGACGTGAGCCGTCCATCCGGAGCGGGATTGACGCGGCCGTCCACGATGACGCGCGGGAAGCGATCGGAGTAAAAATAATTAGGACCGTCGATTTCGAGCGGTGGCAGATCAGGTTCGTTCGTAGTATGCCGAGAAAAAAGAACACCTGATTAATAAGCGATAAATGGGACAAGATATCAACCTGATAAAGTCCTCTGCATTCATCAAGTCAATATATATATATATATAGTTAGATTCCTATTTATCTAATCCTTGGGCGAGTTTGAAGGGCACGCGGCTGATGGGTTGAATAACTTGATCACTCAGGTACGGTATGGAGGAGATATTGAGCATATTCTAGAGAATAGGGAATGGGCTGATCTAGAACAATATCTAAAGCAATAGTTAAGATTAGATTAGGAATAGATAAGATATAAGGTTGTTGGCTGTCTTAATATGTGTAGATAAACTCGTGACTTGTCGGCCGAGGAAATGGCCACCGGATGGAAGAGAAGACACCTTCGTTTCCCTTATCTGTTGGCTTTTTTTGTTTGTTTGTTCCTTGCGGTGTTCAATTAAGTCTTTGTGTGGCCTTTGGTTTGCCATGAGGCCACCTACGAAGCACGCATGACGAGGGAAGGGATCACTTCACTTGTTGGGGTTTTAAAAAATTGACCCTTCCTCCGTTATTAATTATTATTTTCTTCCGCCCAGTTTGGTCATTTAATTCGACGGAAGGAAGCAATGTTCTTGTGCTAAATTAGTAGGCAAAATTTGTAATTAATTAGGGTTGCGTTTAATTGGATGTAACGCGGTAGGAACACGTATCAGCACGTGAAAGCGATGATTACGGCGTTAGGGAGACAGAGTTTTATTTGCGTATCTTTTTTAGAATCAATAAACGTACTGCTTGATGCCATTTTCTTCTGATTAAAATATGGTAAATATGTATCTCACGCTTGATTAGGATAACTTAAATTATTCAGTGAGCAGTAATTTAACTCATGGAAAAAAAAGGTCAATTAATTAATTCCTATCTATCTATCCATACACTGTGGGAGCTACACTGCTGCCTACCTCTATCAGCACCTCCTCAAAGAATAGAAAATGAAAAAATAAACGCTTAATTGCTTCAGCATCATCCAGGTTTATCATAATCACATCAAATCATAAGATTTTTTATAGTTAAGAAATAGTAAAATATTTCTCTCATATTATTTTATTTTGATCAAACCTGACATATAAGTATATTTTTTATGCTTTTAAAGTATAAAATGAGAGATTTTTATTATCTTAAATCCGGTACATGGTCCTTTAATTAGAGCAATAAGGCTAGGTTTATGTTTTATGGGAGATGTTGGTTCAATTCTTAATAGAGTTTTTAAAAAAATATAAGCAAACATAAAATAAGATTAATTAATATTACGTATAAATTTTATTAAACTCTAATTGATTAGATCAACCTAAAATAAATTGAGTCATGTCCGTTTAAATTTTACCTGAATATAATAATGTTAAAATTATTAAAAGTTTCATTGAAGTTTCCTACCATATTAAAATCCTCATCAAGTTTTTTCTTTTTCTTTAGATTTCTAATCTACCAGTATTTGCACGTATGTGAGTGATCTAAAATGGAAGCAGGTGGCGTTAAATAAAGGGAAAAAAGAAGAAGCTGGGAACGGTTTCCGGAGTCCATCCACATACCGGGAGATGAAAGTTAAAGGCGAAAGGGGAAGGAAGCTTTATAGGCGTGATCGTCTTTAATTAATCAACCGGCCACCACCGAGAGAGGCCGGCCGGAGGAGGGTCAAGGGAGGCTTCTCTTCAGCTTCGTCAGGTTCCAAGCAAGCCGCCGGCCGGCCTGCCTTTTCTCCCAAAGGAAAAGGAAAAGGAACGCCCAAATTAACGAAGGTGAAAAAAGATGGACCTGCATCATTGGCCGAGAGCTTGAATTCGAAACAACATCCGTGCTTCTTTTTCAACCAAACCGTGCTCCTAATTATTATGCGCACGCTTGTGCATTATAAGCCCTACTGCTGTTATGTTTTCATCTGTAGATACTCACGCAGGCATTTCAATCTGTAGAAAAAAGAAAGGCAAAAGGAAAAAAAAAAAAAAGGGAACACTTTATCCTCCTCCAAAGAAACAAAAGGGGGGGACGTTCTCATTGATGTCGCATTCTACCTTTGACTCTTTTTGATATCTCCAAACGCCCTCCTCCTCCTCCCTCATCAAAGCATCGTTCCCTTTGGTCCCATTCCTAAAGTCCTTCAAAACCCTCCTCCCACTTTAATCTTTTCCTCTTTCTCCCTTCCCCTCTTCTTCTTCTGCTCACTCTTTCTATATATACGCTTCTCTTCTTCAGCAACCCAAGCCTGCTTCTAAAACGATGATGGAAGGATTGATGAAGGTCACGGCATTCGGTGAGTGGAACATCTACGACGACGAGAAGCTGCAGGCTGAGTTCGTTCAAGCTCACTTCTTCGTGGGAGACGGCGAGGACCTCTTTAAGGTGCTAACCTCCCCTGCTTACAAGCAGGTAATGTACATAAATCACCGTCGAGATCACTTCCTCCTCGAATGATATCTCATCTCGTTCACACGTGCGTACAGGGAGAGAAGAGATCAGGAGCAGTTGAAGCAGAAGGGCAGAAGAAGAAGAAGAACCGGATGTATTATTACGAGAAGAGAATTAGCACGAGGAAGGCAAGAGCTGTTGATGAAGATCTCTACGAGATACCGAGCCCGGATCTTCCTTTTCGTCATCAGATAACGAAGAACAAGGCGAGCAGTTTGCATCTTGTGAATCTTAATTAGTTCTTAATCAACAAAGTTAAACTGATTACTGACTGACTCCTGCTGCATGTTTTGATTAAACATTTGCAGAAATGGCTGTTGGTGTGGAAGTTTTGGACAGGATGCCTGTGCCTCAACAACTGCATTGCTTGACAAAGACGACATATATCCCAGTAGTCTTTTAGTTCAGGTTTAATGAGATTATTTTGAAGCAATAAATTAACATAAAGAGGTGCAGCATGAATTTCTTTTCAACTTAATATAGCAAATTCGCTATGGCCATCACGTTTACAAATGCAATGTTCTAACCTACCTCTGAGTTGAGCGGGGAATAGGATGATCTACCCTCTAAGCTAAGCAGGAAATGCGATGCTTTAACCTCTTTGCTAAGTGAGCTCAGGCGCACATAACATATATAGTATATAGGAATTGAGGAAACTATATGATTTTAACTGTAGGTTCTTACAAAAACTAAGAAGGAAGTAAGACTGTTAATACAGCAGCGTTTTCAGTTAAGAGTTTAATTCCACAATCAAGATCATCTAATGACCATAAAAATCAACTAACGGAGGTACAACTTCATACTCAATCTAAGACTCTTTTCCAACACCATTCCTAGACAATATATTTAATCAGAGATACCAAGCACATAGAAGCTTTGGCTACTGAGTTGAGTTCCAAAAACGCTAATTATATAAAAGGAATGGAGGGAAAAGGATGTTTTGCTCGAGAGAGGAATAGCTGAAATCTTGAATGGTCACTTTCGCAAAAATATGACAACACATGGCACATGCTCCACCAACACCAAAAGCAACGAATCCTTTTCTTCTCCCTGCAGTGGTAAATCCAGTAAAAAAGACAGTTTATCTGTAGGGTAAACATGCACGAAACTGCTTTACTTAAATAATACACTTCATTGTTCCTAGTTAACTGTCATGCATATATTCGACGATGGGTTTAATTCAGGTTAAGTAATGTAGTTCATTAAATCACTGAATTGATGACCATTTGTTCTATCAAGCAAAACGAAGTCCTCAGGCAACACAAAACCCGACTGCAATTAGTTGATCAGGAGTTATATCCCCTAAGGTATTCATCAGTGCGTCCATGGATTAGATGCTGAAAAAATAGTATAATGTAATATTTTATTATCTGATCAGTGTAAGATAAGAAAACATGGAACGCAGGTAAGATTCCCACAAAACCCTAATCCCTTACAAATTCTGGTCAACATAAGACAGTATAAGTCGAAATAGAGCCAGAACATAGATCTGAGATCGAACGTAGCTCGATTTGTCTAAAACCGGTACCATTGAGTCAGCTTTTAGCATATGCATAAGAACACAGTAATAAGCCATCATCCTGACAAGGACGACAAATTATGGTCAAACACAAAACACCGGCAAGGAAGGAGTAAAGGGAGGGGTTGTTAGAGGGGCCAAACAAGTCATCCAACTGATCCAGGTAGTATCGCGTCGACGGCGGCGCCGCCACGTTCTCGCCGCCCCCTCGTCCGCCATCGATACCACTGAAGCAAGGAAAGAAGAGTTGAGAGACGGGGAATATGGAGACGAAGAAGAGGAAGAAGGTTTTGCTCGGATGTGAAACCTAGATAGTAAGAATATAAATCATATACTAAATATAATTATTTAACATTCTTTTTTAAGTCTGTTTGACCCCTTTAAAAACTATATGTTTTAATAATTAGTAATAATCTTTTTTAAATTTGTCAGGTCTCTAGAACATTACTTGAGGGGTTTAGATGCGAATATTAAAATAGCCTAATTATTAATTTTGACGGTTTATAGAAAATATTAATTTTTGTATTAAGAATTGAGAAAAATATATAATATAGCTATTCGTTTAATTAAATAAGATTAAGTTAATTATTAATATTATATTACTAGAATTACTAGTTAGAATAAACTATATTATATTACTATTCATTAAATTTAAATATAGATAAACATAATGATTATATAAATATAGTAGAGATTAGGTACATTAATACAGCAGTATTTTCGGATTTTAATTCCACAATAAGATCATCTAATTACCATAAAATCAACAAAAAGAGGGAAGATTCTTTGTCCAACCCCATTCTTAGTCAATATATGAAATACCAAGCAGAAACGAAGTTTTTGGCTATTTGGAGTTCCAAAAACGCTAGTTATGCAAAAGGAATGGAGGGGAAAAACAATTTGCTAGTTGAAATCTTGAATGGTCACTCTGAGGAAGAACCATCGAAGAATTGAGGATATGCTGATCCAATTACTCCACCAACACCAAGACCCATGATTGCACATCTTCCTCTTCCGCCTGCAATGGTAAATCCAGTAAAAAAGACAGCTTATCTGAAGGGCAAGCATGCACGAAACTACTCTACTTAAATAATGCATATATTCGACGATAGGTTTAATTCCTCGTACGACTACTTAGGTTCTATCATGCAAAACAAAGTCCTCATCCCTTCCAAATTCGCCAACATAAGACACAGTATGAGTTGAAATATCACCAAAATTGAATCAGCTTTTAGCATATGCATAAGAATACAGTACAAGCCTGAACAAGGGCGACCATCAAACAACAAAAGGGCGAGGAGACTCACCAAAGATGTATGTAGCGGCAACACCGCCGAAGAAGCACCAAAAGACTCGCTGGTTGAAGGGGGATAAAACTTCATCCACAAGCCGGGGTTGCGTCGACGGCGCCACCACCTTCTCGGCTCTGCCTCTTCTCGCCGTCCCCTCGTCCAACATCGCCGCTACCCTCTCGGCGCTGCCTCTTCTCGCCGTCCCCTCGTCCAACATCGCCGCTACCCTCTCGGCGCTGCCTCCTCTCGCCGCCCCTTCGTCCAACATCAATACCACTGAAGCAAGGAAGGAAGAGTTGAGAGACCGGGAATACGGAGACGAAGAAGAAGATAATTTCATATAAATAGTAAGATTACAACCTAAAAAAATATAAATCATATATTAAATATAATTATTTTAATGTGTATGTATATACCGTCACTCTTTCCTTACGCTTCAATTACGGAACAAGGCAACTACCAAGTCATAACTTAATAATAAAATAATTCTTTTTTTAAACTATTAATCCGTGCCTTTTTTATATAAATCAATACTTATATATATATCATAATATTTCCCTTTACACTTGAATCTTGGAACAAGGGCTAAATCATATATTAAATATAATTATTTTAATATTTTTTTAAAGATTGTATAAGTATATATCATAATATTCCGCATCAATTCTGAGATAAGGTAATTAACAAATATGAACTAATAATAATTAATTATTATTTATAAATAAATTAAATTATCAATATTACATGTTTCATTGTAATCACACCATCCTATATAAATGTTTTACTTCTTATAACTTATTTGCATACCATCGAACATAAAAGTTTTACTTCTTATGATTTATTTGATAATATCAAGAATAATTATCAACTCATCACTCCTATATTTGTGCTATCTATGTAAAAATTATTGTCTCCTCTTTTCTCAAATGTAAAATATTTCTACAGCATTAGCATATGTAAATATTAAACAGTTCACAGCCAACAACAATGGCACAAGATTGTTATTACTTTAATCATAAACAGTATCAACTAAACATTGAACAACAACACTAGGACATGGGCAAGATCAAATGAAATTTAATACCATATCTATTTAATAAACCCCATCAACTCCATTGAATCTCAACTAAGTCCCTACTTTTAATAATATTCTAACTAGGTCCATATGAACTTTAATATTTACAATTAGGTCATTTTAAAATTTCCAACTTAGTCTAAATTTAACCCAAAAGCTCCCTAAAACTTTTTACTCAAATCTTAGCTCAAGATAAGTCCCTGCTTTTAATAATATTTTAACTAGATCCATATAAACTTTAATAATTTACAATTAGGTCATTTTAAAATTTCTAACTTAGTCTAAATTTAACCCAAAAGCTCTCTAACCAACTTTTTACTCGCCAATTTGTCAGAGATCTGCTGAAGTTGAATTTAATTGTCAATCCTTCCTTTATGAATTTCCACATCTACTCTTAACCAATCTTTACAGAAAGATCACAAATGATAGATATGACATTCCGCAGAAGAAGTTTAAAATTAACGAAATCTTAACGCTACATTTACTAGTTAGATATAGCATTCAGCAGAAATTTCAAATAGAAACAGACGCATTCCGCAGAAGTTTCAAATAGAAACAGACGCATTTCGCAGAAGTTTCAAACAAAAACAGACGCATATTTCGCAGAAGTTTCAAACAAAAACAGACGCATTCTTAACGCTACATTTACTAGCAGAAGTAGAAGTTTCAAACAGAAACATCATTCTTAACGCTACATTTACTAGTTAGATATGACACTTTTTGTAGTTTTATTCGCGGCATCTTGGATGGATGCCTTGGCGAACTGCTTCTCGGTAATTATTTCAAGAAAAAGTATAATATGTTCGTACCAATTGGCAGGTAACTTAAGCGACAAGACCAACAAAGACCAACAAATACCGGAAGCGTGATCAATGAAAGAGGCAACTGGAACTCAGTGCTCATGTCAATGCCTACTGATCACAAGTTATATATGCTCATTGTTTGGATTATCAGTAATACTCAGGTCAGTTTCAATTTGCAGGGAGGATGCTTCTTTTTTCTTATCCTGCTTTTAACCATTCACCACCTTCTTAGGCATGGAAAAGGAAGAAGCAAAAATAAGAAGAAAGATTCTTTCTTCCATCTTTGGTTCAAAGAAGATCGTAATCTAATCATCACATTCATTTTGTTTCATTTTGTTCTGTTATAATGCTATCAGATTGGATTGCATGTCGGATATCTAATACAAGGGCAGTGAAGTCAACATGTGCAAAATGAATGATACGAAAAGGATTCCTCTGAGTGGATGTGGATAGGGCGCCGGCGTATGAGAGAGAGCAGAGGACGAGACTTCGTTGCCGTAGCCGAGGAAGTAGCTTCCCGTGAAGTCAGATTTGATGGGGGTATTTGAACGCTTCAATGCAGGAATAAGGCAACTACTTAATTAATCATGCCATTTTAAAAAAAATTAATACTTCTTTTCATTCTGTATCTCAAAAAATTATTTGAGGGGGGACACCATTTAAACAGAGATACCAAATACAAAAGTTTTTGGCACGCTAATTATATAAAAAGAATGGAGGGGAAAAATAATTTGCTCGAGACAGGAATAGCTGAAATCTTGATTGGTCACTCCGAGGAAGAACCATCGTGAATTGGAAGAGAGATGGTACAAACATTAAATGCTGCTACATCAATTGCAGCACATAGTCCGGCAGCAGCGAGCATAAATCTTGCACCGCTCCCTGCAGTGGTAAATCCAATAAAAAAGACAGCTTATATGAAGGATAAACATGCACGAAACTACTTTGCTTAAATAATTCGTATATGCGGGAGATAGGTTTAATTCCTCGTACGACTACTTAGGTTCTATCATGCAAAACAAAGTCCTCAGGCGACACAAAGCTGACTGCAGTTGGTTGATCTAGTGTTCAACTCTGCGTCCATGGATTAGATGCTGAAAAAAATAGTATAATGCAATCTTTTCTTATCTGGTCAGTGTAAGATAAGAAAACATGGAACGAGGGTAAGATTCCCACAAAACCCTAATCCCTTAGGAATTCATCGAAATAAGACAGTATAAGTTGAAATAGCTTTTAGCATAAGCATGAGAATACAGCATAAAGCCTGAACAAGGGCGACCAATTATGGATCAAATGCAAGAAAGGGAAGGAGACTCACTGAGGATGAAGGAAGTGCTAACACCGGCGAGGAAGGAGTAAAGGTAGGGGTGTTTGGAGATGTCATAGATGTGATCCAACCTGTGATTCATGACGTATCGATTCTGCGCCGGTGCAGCCACTTTCTTGGCGCTGCCTCCTTGTCCACGATCGCCGCCACCTTTCCGGCGCTGCCTCCTCTTGCCGCCCCCTCGTCCACCATCGCCGCTACCTTTTCGGCGCTGCCTCCTCTCGCCGCCCCCTCGTCCGCCATCAATACCACTAAAGCAAGGAAAGAAGAGTTGAGAGACTGGGAATACGGAGACGAAGAAGAAGATAATTTCATATAAATAGTAAGATTACGGCCATAAAAAATATAAATCTTATACTTAATATAATTATTTTAACGTGTATGTATATATCATAACTTTTCCCTTACACTTCAATTCCGGAACAAGGCAACCACCAAGTCACGACTTAATAATAAAATAATTATTTTTTTAAGAAACTATTAATCATGCTTTTTTATATGAATCAATACTTATATATATACATATCATAATATTCCCTTTAGGCTTCAATTCCGGAATAAGGTAACTAAATCATATATTAAATATAATTATATTAACATTCTTTTTAAGTTTGTATGTATGTTTAATATAAACCATACATTAAATATATTATTTTAACGTGTACGTATATATCATAACTTTTCCCTTAAGCTTCAGTTCCGGAATGAGGCGATTGCCAAGTCATGGCTTAGTAATAAAATAATTCCTTTTTCTAAACTATTAATCATGCCTTTTTTTTATATAAATCAATACTTTTTATATATATATCATAATATAATATTCCCTTTAGGCTTCAATTCCGGAATAAACGTTTAAATCATATATTAGATATAATTATTATATATATATATATATATATATATATATATCATAATATTCCCCTTAAGCTTCAATCCGGGATATGACTTAATAATAAATTAATTCCTTTTTTGAATTACTAATGCTTTTTTTTCTTTTCATTCAAATTAAGGTGCACCATTCAAAGAGAGTGGACGATCTAAAATTTTTTGAGGGGTTTTAGATGCTTATTTTAAAATAGACCAATTATTAATTTTTTAAAAGTTTATAGAAATTATTAGTTTCGCCACTTTGTTAACAATTATTAAATGTAGGACATACTTTTAGATAGATATAACCTAAGTAACTAAAAAACTGCATTCGCGTCGCAACTGAGTTTGGTTCAAACTGGAGATAGCTGACATTTTCTCCTAACATGCAAGATGCATGCAATGACGACGAGGAAGCAAAGCCTTCAACATTCCTGGGGGCAGTATCATCTGCTATCGAAGTAGCATCGAGTAACATGGAATTAGTTCTGGTTGCCCCACTGGCTCGACAAATTGAAATCCCTCCTCCTCGAGAGGCCTTACAAATTTGATGAGTATCTGCCGGAGCATATTCAGGCCTACCAGCCTTCGCTGCGGAAGCGGAAACAGGGGAATTACTTCGGAGCAAAGTATCTGTGTAAATCCTGCTTCTTTTTAAATATATATATATATATTATAATATTAAATAATAAATAGAAAATAAGGATTTACGATAAAAATAGAAAAATTTAAAATTTAAATTTCATTTAGGAAAAAAAAGAGAAAAGAGAGAGAGAGAAAAAAGCAGGAAAAAAGAGAGAACAACAATCCAGTTTTTGTACAATTTTTTTCTTTGAATTATTGATCTATAACTTGGTGCTTAAATGCTCCTCAGCTGTACCTTATTTTTTTCTTATGAAATGAACGTTTTTGTTGCCCCTCTGCTGATATTTTTGCCGTTGAGTTGAAAGGATGTTGTCATAACATTTTACTATTCCCAATAATCCAGTTTCATCATTTTACTTTATGGATCTCTTGTCGTTGTTGTATTACCCTTCTCCTTTTTGGTGTTTGTGAAGGTTGAATTGTCATGAGGCCATCGTATTTAGGTGCTGGGTTATGGAGAAGTCTATTCTCAGAATCAAGCTGAAAGCTCCAGGAACTGATTGAGGACACTTCTGCAATTGATATAACTTCTTCTTCTGAAAAATATATCCCTCAGATATAAATGGTATCTTTTCTTCTAATCTTTCTTTCTTTCTCCTTTTTGTACTCCTTCCTTTACTCTTTTTTTTTTTCCTCCTTAGATTGTACTGGAGCACATTTTGTAAGAGACATGCATTCATGTGTGCGAGAAATATGTATATGTGTGCATATATACACCCAGCATGCACTCCGAAAAGTAATTAAAAACAATGAAATTTATGCACATTCTCCATCAATTACAAACAAACATATTTTTACTGGATATATTTTTCACATGAATAAAAGTACCTGTTCCTCGTCCGACCAGTTGTCCCACACATTTAGCCGCTTCTTCCTCCGGTTTAAGCAATTAATCTGGGGCATCCCGACGAATTAGAGTACATGGAAGAAGGCCTTCTTCCGACCCCCATCCGATCCATTAATTCCTCCCCCCTCTTCTTCCACTTCTCTTCTCTTCTTCTTCCTCTTCTGACTCCGTTTCCCCGATCGATCTGACGGAAGGAGAGCTGGCTAGGTTAGCTAGCATTAATTAACCATCGTTCGTCGTTTTGCTTTCTCACAGCTCGATCGTTTGCCTGCCGTGGGCGGCGGCCCTGCGAATTGAGAGACCTCGGCGGCCGGAGAAGACATGGCGGACAAGGACGAGCAGAAGCCCAAGGTGGAGAACTCCAGCGTCCCTCCCGAGAAGCTCCGCGATGACGAGGAGGATGACGAGGAGAAGCGAGCCGCGGTGGTGCTCGGCCCACAGATCGGACTAAAAGAACAGCTCGAGATGGATAAGGTATATATATATACACATAAAATACATTCTACGCTCATCTTTTAAATGTAAACGAGAAGAAGAATGAACGAATCATATATTGATGGTAGGACGATGAGAGTTTGAGGAAGTGGAAAGAGCAGCTGCTAGGGAACATCGATCTCACTGACGTCGGAGGTGCGCCTGCATGCATTTATACGAATACATCATCACATACTGCTGCTAATTGATGTTTGTATACAGAGAACCTGGAGCCGGACGTGAAGTTTGTGGACTTGACCATCCTGAGCCCGGAAAGGTCCGACCTTGTCCTGCCCATCCCCTTCGTGCCGGACGCCAAGGGCTTCGCCTTCGGGCTCAAGGACGGCAGCCGCTACCGCCTCAAGTTCTCCTTCACCGTCTCCAATAACATCGTCGCCGGCCTCAAATACACCAACACCGTCTGGAAGAGCGGACTGAGAGGTAGTTCATACACTTTGTAATCTATCTTTGGCGTCTGTACTTTATCTATCTATATATATATATATTAATGATGTGCATGCAGTTGAGAACACTAAAGTGATGCTGGGAACGTTCAGCCCCCAGAAGGAGCCCTACACTTATGAGTTGGAAGAAGAGACCACCCCCTCTGGTTTCTTTGCAAGGGGTTCTTACTCTGCAAAAACCAAGGTATATATATATGTGCGTGTAAAGTCTGTTCTTCTGGTTGATATATTACTTAAACATTGTTGTTGTTGTTGATTTGTTTTCAGTTTGTGGATGATGATGGGAAATGCTATCTAGACATGGCTTACCACTTCGAGATTAGGAAGGACTGGAATTAACAAAAATCAAATACATGCACGCTCGAGATGTCTCATAAAATTATAACCTGCATTCTCCCTTTTCTTCTCTCTATAAAAAAAATATTTGATCATTTTATTGATTCATTGAAATTATATATATATATATGTAACCACTTCCATCTGTTTTAATTAATCAATGTATCCTTCTCAATTAATTAATTGTTTGATGTATCTGGAATTGATTTCTTGGATAGTACTATGCTTGTGCCATACAGGGGGATTCGATCAGTTGGGCTTTACTTTCTTTTTTTTTCCATCCTTAAGCAGATGTGTATCGATCAATCAATGTATTTGAAAACAAACAGATATTTTTCTTCCAATGGGACATCAATTTTTCCAGTTTATCTCTCTCACTTTCGCTCTATAATGCTGCAATATATTTACTAAAATTTGTTCTTATGATCGATGACGGCAATCCATGCATATTCAAACACCTCCTCCTTCTAAGACTATTAATTGATTAATAACACACACTGTTCAAGAACAAACTAATATATAGATTAACATGCGGCATATACGTATCATCTTCCTAGTTTACGTTCGTATTCCAAGAGAAGTAAAACTTATTTTAGTTAATTAATCCATCACGAGCATCCATTTCAGTGTACGCCGACGAGCAGCTTCAGGAAGCGAAGCTTGTCTTTGATCTCCATCACATTGCAGGGATCCCTCAACGAGGGAGGCGGCTCGACGCCGGTGAAGACGTAGAGGGCTCGGAGTTCCTCCGCCGTCGACGTCTTCGCTGCGCCCGTGTACCCGATTATTCTTCGCAGCGCCCAGAGCTCTTCGTTTATCACGCCCTTTCTCTCCGCCGCCTTGGGGAAGGAATGACATGTAGATTTTTCGTGAGCAATACGATCTCAGAAAAGAGGGTTCTATTTTTTTTTTTGGTCTAAAATGAATGATTCTGACCTCAAATGGAGGAGGAGGCACCTTAGCGGCCACGACGGTTTCCGGAGATCTGATATCTCGATCGTCGTCCAGGTCCTCCTCCGCCGCCATTGCCGAGGCGTACTCGGAGGCCGCCGAGAGAGCTTCAAAGAAAGTATCGGAGGTGCTCTGCTCTCCTTCTCGTTCTTCTTGTTTGGTTGTTTCTTGTTCTCGATCTAATTCCTCCTCGGGGTCCGGAAAGAAAGGGAACGGCGAAGGAGGAGGAGGAGGAGGGAGGAGGGAGGCCATGATTTTCTCCGTGGCCTCGGCGGTGGCCAGGTAAACGGCGAAGGGGGTGGCGAGGGCGAAGCCGAGGGTGGACGCCACGCAGTAGGAGGAGATGACGACGGGGGCCGCGGCCGCGGCGACGCCGGCAATGACGACTTTCTCGCCGAGGCGCCGCGCGGCTTCGACCCACCCTCTCGCTCCTCCTCCTCCTCCTTCCGCAGCCTCTTCGGCGGCGTCTCCGAAGGCTGGGACCGATCCGGAGTCCATTGAAGGCACGTCGAGTGCGGCCGGAGAAGAAGCGATCGATTTGGCCGTGAGAGAAGGGAAAGCGAGGGAGAAATGTTGTTAAGAGCGCCGGAGGACACGAGTCGAGCCGGGAATAACCCAGGCCGGGAACCACGTGGGCGATGCACAAGTGTCGCACGTCATCAGATGCCTAAAAGAGCCACGTAGAGCAAAACTCGATCTCGTCCATTTGCTGCCTCCCTACTACGATTAATCTACAATTACATGGGAATTCGCATTAGAACGCTTCTTTCACAGAAAATTCATCGTAACTTTATAAGTGTAAATGTACAGGAAATTATGCGAGTTTTCTTTCACTCGCACTAGAAAACCCCAAACTCCCAGCATCAGAATATAAGGCCAATATTTACGTAGAAAGAAAAGGCGAACAAAATTGCCTTTGCTGAATGTATGCATGTTTGTTCTACGTGTCTTTTAAATCTCAAAAAGTCTTTCTTCCTCTTCCTCTTCCTCTTCCTCTTCTTTTGAGTTGACAACTTGCTCTCCTCTTCTGGCAGCAGCAGCAGCACACATGTTCAACTTTGCTCCTCTTCTGGCAGCAGCAGCACACATGCGCACAGTGAAGTATGGAAAAACTTGCCATGCTGCATATTTCGGCAATGACATTAGAATTGTATGATGCAAGAGAGCTGCAGGTCGTGCCTGGAACAGATTCAGGATTGGTTTTATGAGAAATGATAGAATTGCTAATGGATGAAGATTCCAAAATTTCGGCAACTCCATACATGCTGCTGTTGGCTACTGCAATAGTATGAAAGAAACAAAGCCCAATTAGAAGTGAGCATATGATCAAGTTATTAAGAGTATATACTTTTGACAGCGTTCAGCACTTCATTATCTAGAGAATAGTCAAACAACTAGCCGGATGTAAGACTAGGTTTCTCAGATTCATCATGGACAAGAAAGAAAGGATTATTTTCCCTGAACATTCATGATTCCGAACAGACAATTCTGCAGATCATATACGTAGAGATTTCAATAAAGACTACGCAATAAAGTCGATTTGCAGGGAAGATGGATGGATGAAGCACATCCTAGCAGCAATTCTATGCGAGTACGAGAGATGTTAATGATCAACCTCTATGACAGCATTTATCTCGAAGAAGTCGGACTTACATGTCCATTGAAGGTACACTGTAACATTCTGTCAAATTTCGTTAGACTAGCGGCTGTTCTTGACCTATGCTTCCAGTGAGAACAGACTCTGGAAATATATTCTGCATTTGAGACATAATAAATTTATTAATGTTATGAACTTCTCACTAAGTTAAGGTATATTTGCATAGCATAAGTCAGCTAGACAGATATACCATTTGATTAGTGCTACTGTGAACCTGCGAACAAACAGAGCTCCCTCGGCTCATTTGCTTCCTTATGTGGAGGGATCCAATTCCAGATAGAGAGCCTAAGATTGGATTACCAGCTTGCTTTCTTATTCTGCTTCTCGTATTCAAGTTGCTGCGTCCCCATGTGTACCTCACATATATCCTCAACTACATAGGTAGAATTAGTACCATATTTAGTGTAGTGAAAATTTTATCAGTTATGGTCTTTGGAAAGCTGAGAAATAGATTGAATGTTTAGGTAGATTGAATATTTAAGGGATAGTTGTGTACCTTATCCCAATGCTTTTGAGCACACCTGTGCCTTTTAGTGTCCCGGATCATGTAATCTTCAAATTTCAGCCACTTGATTCTGGACTCACACTATGAAGTCACACCGGATGGTTAAATGGAAGAACTGTGTGGTTGAAAGATCATTATGCTAATACTTTGTAAGAATCTTGTTCCAAGTGAACATAGATTGTTAAGCTGAAGATAGTGAAACTAATGTTGCCAGTGCCAAGGAAAACTGGGTTCGTACTCCAAGAGTAAGTTATTGGAGGAAGAAGATTGCAGCGGAAAAAAATGAAGGTTAATACAAGTCTTACCTGGAGTAATAGGTAATAGAAAATTGCAAAGGTAACGATATAAAGACCACCAGTGTCGGCAAGAAAAACCACTGCATCCAATAAATTAATGAGTTATCACAGACTTCTATGAAAGATCAACATGTATGCATCTCATAACACCGAACAAATGCGAGGTTCGTAGAAATCAACATGCATGCATCTCACAAGACTGAAAAAAATGCGAGGTTAAAGACCAATAGAAAATATGTGTCCACAGCAAAACAATAAGTATTTTGTTACATTAAGCAGCCCAACAAGCCTAAAATATGTCTCTATTAGAGAAAAGAGAAAATGGGAATAAGAGAGCATTTATGATGTAGAGGTCAAAAAATTATTGTTGCTGCCAAGGAAGGCAGAACCTACAGGGTAAAAGATCAAACAGGTTGAAAAAAATTTTAAGGGCAAAATTCAGAGCAAGACACGCTCATCCTTTTCCACTTACCGATCCCAAAAGTATTCTCCTTGTCAATCTGTACAATGTAATCACAGATACAGCTGAAATGCAATGCAGCCTTCACCAATCCATCCTTTGAACTTTGAAGAGAGGCTCGAAGCTTGTCGGTCTCATTAAAATATGAACCAGGAAGGAAATCATGAACCACAGGTTGAATCAGTCTCAAACCTTTGAGATTATTAAATTTATGGGGAACCAAATGAATTTTCAAGATGTTAATGTCTGGTCCACGTAACGTTGCCGGTCCGTTCTCTAAATAGTTTCCTGAATTCATTATGCCACTGAAATAGCTCACATGTCTATCATTACCGTGGTCTTTTGCTGAAAGATTGAACTGAAAACCAACAGCAGTTGCAGGATCGTTTGGAAGATCAACAAACTGCCATGAGATGTAGTAGTCCCCTGATGGGAACTGACAGTTGTTGCAAGTGAGCGAGATAGTCGGTCCCCAGTCAGTGTTATGGCAAGAATAGTTTACATAGGTTGATAGAGAGAAGGTTTTTTCCCCGATAATATCAAGACTATAGACACCCAACTTACTGAGCCCACGTAAATGTAAGCAGCTCATGCTGGAAACCGTAGTAACGTTAAATTCAAAATCAATATCGAATGATTTCAATTCTCTAGAATGGCTTGGTCCGACTCTGTGGACCTCAATGCTTCTTCTCATGAAAAATTGATAAATCAACCTGAAATATGGGGACAGCAAAAGTCAGCCATTACGATCTTCTTCTTTTTCTCTTTTTACTATGAAAGAAAGAGAATCACTGACGCAGATAAGAAACTGATAAAGATGATCCAGCCTGCAACAGAAAATGTCCCACCCAGTTCAGTTTTCCTCTTTGTCACAACCTTGTTATCATCCTACAATTAAAGACAGATTATTAGCTCAAACCAACATATTAGTAATTGAATTCCTTTTTAAAAAAAATAAGTGCCCAATTATGCATGTTCAAGTGTGGAAAAAAAATTGCCTAACAGGTGGACAAGAGACATGTGTAACTAACACAAGTTTCCAATTTTAGTTAATCTAAGATTGGTCGGTCGGCAGGACAGAGAGGTCAAATGTTTCATTACATGCGAATGGATACGGTGTCAGACTTGAATCTAACTTCAACGAAAAGAAGCCCTTCCAAACCTTGAACTGCAAAACCACACAAAAATCTCATCCTCCTCTCGTTAGTCCGTTTGGATTCTACTAATACAATCATCATCAAGACGCGCTGAAAGAAGATCACAAGGTAAAGATGGGCCAACAGGAAGAGAAAAGGAAAGAGGAAGAGAGGAGTAAGGGCCAATGCCCATCCGCTACCTCATCCTGGAACAAAAATGTTGCCACTCGATGGAATCGAGTGAGGACAGCAGCTCCGATTCTTCCGAGGAAACAACGAGGAATCCATCACTTCGTGCAGGAGAGGAGGACCCTTTTTTGCGTTCTTCGAGTCCTCAAGGTTTATTGAGTGCTCAATTAGGTTTGGGAATTGGGACGGGGTTATAAATGGGCCCGATGGACCCGATTCGAAGCAGTTACAAACCCAATGTAACGTCTCCGAAGAGTGTTTTAAACATACATAACTGGTGGGGATTCGGTGTTATGTCCCAGACAGGGTCCAGAATTTTTCCGACCTCATTTATCGAGTAGCTCACGGAGGGATCGAGGAAGAGAGATGGAGGTGACGAACCAGCTCGTGCTCGGTGGCGAACAAGTCCATCCGCGAGATCCGCCACCGGACCCGGAACCAGACGCTCCGGCCGGCGTCGACGCCGCCGAACCTGACGGCCCCGCAGAACCCCAGCCAGCAGAGCACCACCGCGAGCGCCGCCTTCAGCAGCGCCACCTCCGACCGCACCATCCGCTCCAGCGTCTCCAGCGGAAGCAACGTGTCGAGGAACGCCGCTGCGGGCGGGGCCGATGGACCCGCCACGCTCATCCCGCTCCCCGCCGTCCAGTCCCCGAGCCGCTCGCACACGCCCCCTCCGGCGGCGCCGCGGAGGAAAAAGTACCCGGGGCTGCACGCGCACAGCGTGGAGTTGAAGACGAAGGAGTTGGCGGAGCAGCGGACAGGATGATCCATGGGCGGCGGAGAGGAGTTCGACGGCATTAGTGCCCTCGGGTGGGAATAAAGCGGAGGAGGACAGAAGGAGCTTGAGACCGAAGGGAGGAATCAATTAAAAGGGGGGGAGCTGGAAAAGGAGTTCGAACTTGTTGAAAGGTAGAAGGCTCTAATGGCGGTCGCTTTCCATGCATGGGGCCGCCGAGGGAAGAGGCCGAGCTTGCAATGATGGGGGAAGCGTGGAATGGCGGAGGGCGATTCGAGCTGGGGGAAGGAGAATGTGCCGCTAGCAGGCTGGCGGAAGAGGGGAGGAGACGGCGGCGGCGGGGTGGATTCGCTGGTTTCCTCGTGGACGTTCGACAGCTCATCCTCGACCTCTTCGTTGCACCTAACGATAATAAAATCCCTTACACTGTGACTGGTTAAAAGCACGTGTTAAAAAGTTTAGAGCACGGACGGTGGTTAAAAAATATATACTATTTTTAATCTAGTAAAAAAGTATTATTTTTATTACTAACTTTAAAGTGAGTCCGTGAGTTCAATCGTCATCAAATTTTTTTAATTTTTTTAACTAAAAATTTGATAAAATGATATCTGCTGTCTAAGTAGAAAATATATACCTTCCAATATAATACTCTTTTTTTTAACGTGCCACAACAACTCACAAAATAAACTTTTGCTTCTTAAACCTCAGGACCTCAGGATTCTGGTGATTTACGATCTCTCTGATCTTGGATAATTCTATGAAGCCAACTGCAAAATATAATACCGAGTACAAGTTCGGGCATCACCCAATTAAACTTGTACAAAGGTAAATACAGAGAATTAAAAAGGATCACATGATCAAACACTTACAGAAACAATATTTTAGTAAATGCAAAAAAAGAGCAGGAATGTGCCAACCTAACACAAGTTGCTTGATTTGGGTCATTTACAAGATCCTGGATATAAAACGATAAAACCAACAAGTTGTCTGGAACTGAGTCCAGAACCAACCATGTCATATACAAATGCAGTAGTTAAGATCTTGTCGGTACATAACTAAAATGCATCCAAATAATACAAATATTTCTACGGGTTGCATCAACACAAGCTATTTCTAAATGCAAAATTAGTTCCTAACCTAAACTATTCCAGTTACTGCAGAGAACTTCAATGTAAATGACCATAAATGCGGAATAAATCCATTTCAGAGAATTTGTAGAATACTAGCAAAGCAGAAAGGCAGCAAATAAAGTCATAAAAAACTGTACCCTCTATTTTGAGGTAATTCAACATGAAAGAGAGCCCAATAACCATGGGTGTGAGCCTGACACAAAGGGCTCAACACATATAAAATATTATTGCTTCTTTTTACCAACCCTCTTATTGTGTCGTCCTGAGCCCGCAAACCAAAGGAAAGCAGTCCGATACGACACACTTACTTGTGCGAACTAGGCTCGGGTGGTCCAGCCCATTTTACATGCCTACAAGTCCAAACCTTGGCTCTAAAACATGTCCAAACCCCAATTCAACAAGAAGCAATCGTGGTTGTGGGCTCTGGATAAGTAAGCCCATTCCTGTAACGAAGAAGGAGAGCCTAGCAACTATTAGTGTGAGCCCGACACTTTCGGTCGTTGCAATCGTCAGAGCGGAGCCGCCATCCTGTCCGGCCACAATGGCGCCGATGTTCTGCTCGGCGGCGCGGTCCAATTCGGCCAAGTCCCGAGGCGGCATCTTCAGGTCCCAGTCCATCGAAAGCAACCCCCACAAAGAGCTCGATAGCTGGGATACGCACTGTGAGCTCTATCTCGATCTCCTTCCTTTGTGCTGTCAATCCCTATCTTTCCTTTTCCTCTCCTCATTTCACAAGCAGCCCGGCCACACGCCTGCTCTTCCTCCCCTTGCGTGCGAGTGCGTCGGTGGGACAAATCTCGCAATCAGTTCACCAAATTCATGTCCTAGCACAGCGAGACCTCCCCCTCCGTGGATCCCAGCACGGCCATCAAACCATTACCGAGGGGGAGAGAGAGAGAGAGAGAACCAAAGCCACCGGACGACCCTAGAAACAGACATGGCAGGCCAGGGCAGAGCTCAGTGAGGGGGAAAAAGGAGGGTCTTTTCTTTTTACACGCAGATGAACTGTTGCTGCATCAACAGAGATCGAGAAAATAAACCGAGAACAAAGGGCAGGCAAAAGGCAACAAGACAGGATTCTTCTTTCAGAGAAAAAGAAATCCAGCAAACGGCTCAAGAACAAGGGCAAAAAGGAGGGATTTTTGGAGCAATGGAGCAAAACAAAAGCGCAAGCCAAAGGTCTGATGAGCAAATGGAGACAGGTCAGGCCCAGCGACCACTGCAGCAGCTCCAACAGGGGGTGGGTTGTGCAGGGGCTTCCGGCGCCAAACAGCCCTTGCTGCTGCTGCTGCTGCCTCCTTCTGCAGCGGCTCACAGTGTCAAGCCACGCACATGAGGCCGAGCACCAGGGGCACAGGCAGGCAGGGTGCGGTGTGGTGAGGAGAGGGAGAGCGAGAGAGAGAGGGAGATGCGGTGAGACCGAGAGCAGTAGGAAGCAAATCTCCTTGACTGACATATGAACGCTTGTTCTGTTCTTCCTTTTAGGGTCTACTGTGAGTCCCCTTATTATTTTTTTCTTTTGTGGAAGACGTAAAATGGAAGTCTGCCTCCATTTCTCCCTCATAAAATTATTCAAGAAAATACATTTTGTTTTCTGATAATAATAATAATAATTTTTGAATTAAAAAAAAACTCAGGATGAAATATTTAAACATAGGACCAGAATTACACAACAAGAGGAGCAAACTGAGAGGAAGAAGGGAGGGGGAGATAGAAGGGTTGCTCTCAACTTTTTTTGAATGATTACAGAAATAAAGGAGGAGGAGAAGCAAGAAAAAATAAATTGCTGCTGATGCATTTTTTTTCCCAATGAGTACAGAAATAGAGGAGGAGGAGAAGCAAGAAAAGAAGGGAAAAAAAATTGCTGCTGATGCATTATTTTTTTCTTTCCATCTTGGCTTGACTTGGTCAGCTGTATCGATGATTATAATTCAAATAATTTGATGATCATGAAAACCAGCTCTGGTTAAGATAAACAGTAAAAATATATAATATCGACAGTCCATAATATTTTTTAACATCAAATAAAAAAGTAAATATTTATTATACTATTTAAGTTTAATTTAATTTGGAGCAGCATAAGCCACAATAATTCCTACAGCATAATTAAACACCGAGCAAAGCTGGCTAGGGGCAGCAAAGGAAAGATATAGATGATGCAGCAATAGACTACTTTTTCAATGAGAATTAACGTATTAAGAGAGAATAAACTTCCTATAATTGTCGCAGTATCAGGCTATTGGGTGAAGAAAAAAATAATCCTGATATGATAAAAATGAAAACATTCCTTCCTTTTGCCTAACTCGGGTCCGTCTGCGCCTAAACAGAAAATTATAGCAAAAACAGATCAACTTATCACAAATTTGCAGACAAATTTAACCTCCTCATAAAACCCAGCACAGTTAAAATATAAAATCAAGCAAGCCATGTAACCAGAGAAGGGAGATATGAACCACATTTGGGACAAAATTTTCAATCACAGCATTTAATAATACACTGATTGCACTTCTTTCTAGCGACCAAAAAAAGGCTAAGATCATGATAAAAATGTAGGCTCAAAATCTTCTAAAGCAACATCACAGCATCAACTTTGTAGTGGCATAACTGCCAACAGTGCACAAATGCTATATAAAATTCAGATAAACTTCAACTTAGGATCGGTTTGCGTCTAATTTTGACCATACTTGTGCCATTTTGTTTCAAAATTTTCCTCAACTTAAGGGGTGTATGATCTTTGATACAATGATGCACCGGAGTAAGTAGATTCTTCTCACTAGACAATCATATTACAACCATTCATATTTAAACCTAGATAAGATTTAAAAATATCTAATAAGTATAATTTTTTATTTTTATATAATTAAAAAGTATAAAATATTTTAGCACCCATTACTTTACTTTTGAGCAATTATATTCTATCCATGGAATCCTGGAATTGGTAGAAAAGTATTCAAAATAAATTTTAGTTCCATTAGTGTAATACGCGGACAAATTCATTAAAAATTAGTGTTGATAGATATATAAATAATTTGAGAAAACTAGAATGCTATTTGATTATATTTTACCTGCTCTTATATCCATGGAATGAATAAAACTGTATGATAAATATATATTAAACTAAATATATAGATAATTACAAGTATTTATTATTTAATTGCAAACAGTTGAACCTCAAATAATATCGTCATTTGTAGATGGAATTTTTGGGAACAAAAAATATCATATATATATATATATATATTGCATCTATAATTTCTTAAATACAAAATTGAAACTAAATTGGCATTTTATTTAAAACAAAAAATAAAATGAAAATCATTACATTAAAAAAATAACATTAACTCAGTACATGTTTTAGTCTGGATATATAAATATTCAATACCTGTGTTTTATGTCTGTATAACAACCACACCACATATTTAAATAATTAATCAGTAACTTAATTAGCTTTCAAATCATCTACTAGCCAAATTAAACAACATTCAACATAATTATAATTTCTAAGATTTTTTTATATAAAAAAAGCATAATTAAACCTAGCTAAAGACGGGCTAGTTTGACCTCTTAATTCCTAATCACATGGCATGGAATCCCACATGCATGCATGCAATAATTAGATTTGATTAAACAAATACTGTATGTGAGTATGCATAGATAATTAACCTAATAATATGCTTAGGTTGGCATTCCACATTTCCCAAATCAAATTAATATATAAATACCCTTTTGAACGATTAATTAATTAATTATAAAAAAGTAATGCCCCGGTAGTTGAAGGGTACTCATCCATCTCCAATGAATCCACTGCGCCTATCTATTTTATACACACACACAAGAGTCCCTTCCTTGTGTTCATCCTCCTACCTGCAACACTTCATCATTATCCATTGGGTGTTAAATTGTATGTAAACCACATATAGTTAAGCTGATAATTCAGATTTATAATATGTATATACCTAAATAATTATCACCATAATACATAATTTACAGTTCAGTAGCTCTTCAATCATATCTCTACATCTCTACTTGTCGCGTATACAGCAAAAAGCTCAAGGTGTATAATTAAACTTACCCTAATTAATTATTTAATTAATTTGAGAAGAGCTCGACCTGCTCTTCTTCATCAATGGAGCGCTCCTCCTCCGTACCCACAGAGCGACGCGGAGTCCACGATCGTCTGCATCACCGTCACCTGCATTCTCAGGCACTTGATGTAGTCCGCCGTCTCCTCGAGCAAGCGGCAGTAGTCCATGCCCGCTCCTCCTGGAACCACCCGCCGAAGCCCGCCCTCGAAGGCGGAGCCGCCGCCGCCGAGGAAGGCATCCGCGGGTCGCGTTCTTCTCGCGGTCTGCCGCCGGATGCGGCCGCCGCGCCGGAGCTTGCGGAGCAAGGCGCGACTCCAGGCCCGCCGCGGGCCGGCGGAGCGCGCCATGGCGGCGTAGGCGGCGCGCTGGATCCGGCGGTACCGCGCGAGGCGGGAGGAGTCGCGTGCTGCGCGGTGGACGAGGGAGAGGGCGCGGAGGAAGCGGCCGACGGTGGGGGCTGTCGGCATGGGAAGAGGAGGAGGAGGAGGAGGGTTGTTCCTAGGGTTAGGGTTCCTGCAGGCGGAGCTCTTCGCATCCATGGAGTAACAATACTTATAGGGAGAGAGAGAGAAGAGAGGAGGAATTTGCAAGTGGTAGGAAGGAGGTGACGGGCGGAGGAAGAACGAGGGAAGGGGGGGTGCCTGCTCGATGGAGAGCTTTTTATCGTCCTAAGAGCTCGCGCACGGAAGGTGTTCGACGAAAAGCCCCTGAGAGAAGGATCGGAGGATTAGCAAAGCGAGAGGTCGAGGAAGGAGATGGGGGGGGATTAATTAGGCCTGAGCGATGGAGGAGGAGGGAGGGTTGAAGGTATTAATTAATTGGGAGTTCCGTGTGAAGGGCGAGCTGAACTAAATCCACACAGCGTGATAGGCGCGGGATTATTAACCTAACCACGGTGTGGGTCCGGTCGATTTATTTGGGCGCTGAACCGCTGCGACGGCGACGGGGGATGTGTGAATTGAATTGACTCGGAAAGCTCCGCTTCCACGACCTGCTCCTCTTCTTCCATTAAACCTCCTCCGTGACTCGGCTAATTTGGACCGCTAGACTTTAACCCCCCTTTATTTTTTCAAGTATAATTAATTATCTCGTGCCCGATCACATGCTTCCGCCGGTTCACGCGAACCGGCTGGGCCGGCCCGGTTTGGAGTGGATTAGTTGATCGCCATCACACGTGCGAAGAAGCCCATAATTAATGAAATAATTAAACACGCATCGCAACCTCCAACACCACCGCCATTTTTTTAAAGAAATTATTTATTATCCTCAACATTAATTTTTTTAATTTTTCTTATGTGCTGTATATATATACATAAAATGTTTTATGTTCGTATTAATACAAATTCGCGTGCATCCATAAATTGCATTAATTAAAGTGGACGTTTATTATTGATTCGAAATGGTCCATGACAGAGATCATGCATCCGCCGATAATATATATATATGTATACCTAGTATTTGTACACAATTATTTGTACTAGAGTTTTGTGCATTGATTAAACATCCCTACGTATCTTATTCCTGCTAATTTAGATTGACTTGATCCAACGAGGTGCTGACTCTGAGGTCTGTATATATAAATATAACAATAATGAAGTATCAGCACTAAAACACCTAAAAATAATAACATCTGCTATTTTATTTTATTATCTACTCGTGGATCGATCAGAGCGAGTGAATGGGGCGAGTCGTCGGTCAGAATCAGCTGCAGGATAAAAAAATCCAAATCGAATCGGAAAACCGATACTTACGGCCGGCAAACGATCAAATCTCATCGACGTGTGTCGGAAGCGGGTGCTGTAAATTTAATGAATTAATCAATCAGTCGACGTGGTGGACGCGAAAAAAGGGAAATATAAAGAGCGGTGGGGGTGGGACCAAAGCGGCACATGGCGGCACATGGGGCTCGATGGGAACGCCTCCCCTTCCTCTTCCTCTTCCTCTTCCTCTTTTAAGGTTTGGTTTTTATTCGTTTCTTTTCCCCTTCTCATTTCAAATCCTCAGAATCCCTTTCCATTCCTTGTTTCTTTGCGCCCGCCCCGGTTCCGCTCTCGTGCGCACAATTAATTCCTTCTCTGCATGTGTAGTGTGTATATATATATATATATATATTTGGTTGGTGTGACGTCAAAGCGGAGACGAATCAACCTGGAGGCATATTTATTTAAAGATGGGGGCGCTCCTTCTCCAACCACTGCGGCAGCAGCAGCAGCCGCTGCTGCTAATTCTTTTCTTCTTCGTCGAGCGTTAGTTGACTTGTTCGTGTCACCGCGCTTGATGATTAATTAACCGATTAGTTAATCAATCCGTAAATTAATCAGTAGGCGGCGGGGTAGTATATATATATATATATATTGAAAAAAACCCAATTGGTCAAGTCCAACTTTATTATTTATATCAATTAGATGATCTGTCCGAAAGAATTGAGTGTTTTTGAGTGAGGATATATATATATATATGAAAATTAAATTATGACTAACGAAAAATCTTAATACTTTGTGATGTTTTATGTGTTTTTTTAATAAAAATTTTAAATGATTGATTTTAATAAAAAAAAATGTTTGAATTGATTGATTGTGAGCCGCAAAAGACACATGAATTGATTTTCGATCGTGGGGAAATTAATTGGGTGGTCCAATTAATTAACTAATTAATTACTAGGGAAGCATTTTTTTTAAAAAAAAATTATTGACTTTTAATTAATGCGTTGGGTGTAAAATGGCAGCATAATAATTTTGAAAATAAAATATAACATATTTAAATTTTATTTTGGAAACGCGAACGGAGTAATTTAAATTAATTAAATGATTGATTTTGTCCAAAGCCGACCATTAACGGACAGGAAATTCGAACAGCGTAATTTAATTTTGTCCACTATCTAACTAATTAACAGATTAAATTTTCGCCATATGACGTGATTTAGGTAATTAATTATCCGGTGAGTCGCCAACCGCGCAATGACTTGATGTGATGACGGGCAATTAAACAAATTAAGTAGCCGGCCGACTCTTCCAACCTACACCGCTAATTTAATTTTATTTTTCTCCATCGGTTAAGATTAAACTCAAAGCTATTAGTTAGGTGGTGATTTGCACCGGCTCGGATTTAACTGTAAGAGTTTGATTTTGATTCGACCATCTCGTAAAATGACCTGCCTGCTTATCTCAAACAGTTCGAACTACTTAATTAATTAATCAATCTGATTGAATTGAATTGATTTTTCTAAAAAGATAGTTACCGAAGATAGCTGATGAGTCCGACATTTACTATTAGCATGACATAGAAAGACTAACCATTGCGATTAGGACAACAACTTAGGCACCCTTATTTTGCAATCTAAAAAGTTTTGAGTAACTCTGCAGAGAGAAAAATAATAATAGACTATAAGTTTAAAACTAAGATGTGGTAAAAAGACCTAATACTGGATGATGTTTGCTTCCATGATAATAATAGTATAACTTTTGTTTGAAAAAAATATATTTACCTGGATAATAAGCCATCACTTCAGTAGAGTTGAGTGAAATCCAACTAGGTAGCCAGCAAGCCGGATATCTGCATTTATGAGAAAGACAATAATTCGTTCAAAGGATAATATGAACAAGATATGTGTCCCACCCCTCTTGAGTTTGTTTCTCTCTTCCTTTAATTTTAAGGGAAGAGTAAGGACACATGAACTTTATGTACACAGTGACTGGTGAGGGAGAGGTTGGAACATATATGATACCATTGTCAAATACATGATTACCTAATCAAATTTAATAGATTGAATCATTTTTAGTGATGAAGTATGTGAGTGGTCAAAACATGAATCTTCATTAATTAAAATGGCCATAACAACCATCAATGAATCAGAAGATAACTCATGAATTGGTTTTCCAGTCACTCCATCCTTTGCAGCTCCAAAAGCAAGGGATTAATAATACATAGAGGGTTTTACCGTATTGACAAGATGACAAATCATTAAACCAGAGACTGGAAACTCCAGTTGTGTCATGTGAAACCGTAGGAGGAAAATTGTCTTCTGTTTCTCTTCTATTTATTTATCTGCATTTTACTTTCGAGTTAATCGGTGTGTTTTGCCTTCAAAGCAGAACGCCGAGAAGGAATCTGCAAAGATCATTTGAAAGGGTATACAAAACCGGAAGGCGTGCACCACCACCAGTACTCACTTGGTGTGCCAATTTTATAGTGCCAAAATTTTTCTTCTTAAAAGAAACAAAAAAACCCAAAAATTTCAAGGCCTTTCTCTACGCGGCCATGAGACCCTCGATTGTATACGAAAGAGATTGGGCCCAGTCGGATCTAAATAGAAGGCTTTGTAGTGTTTGCATCACATTATAAGCTGGGTCCAGTTTTTTCTGCCATCCCTGCAAGAAAACAAATGGAAGTTTCAGTCACTAAGAGGAGGAAAATTCTGATGCTCCTGAAACAAGGATTCTCGATTTCGTAAGGCAAAGAGGTTCAAGTGCTAAAAGTCTCAATTCATAGTGCCTCATTGTTGTCTTTATATCGAATCTGTATAAGAAGGGTGGCAAAAAAGAGAGCATAATAAAACAGGCATAATGTTGAACATTTACGAGAAAGAATATGAAACTCAACATTGATTTTGAGCTTCAGATACTTCACCCGAGGATTAATAAATAAGTAATAATCATCTTCAGCTGGTTTTTCCAGCACAAGCATAGTGCCTCCCAACAGCATGTAAACAAACCAACAGTATGATATTCGCAGGGAATTTCTTGTTTATAGAAGATAGAGCCAATGAATGAATACAAAGCATATATCACACTATTTGATCTATTCTTTCAAGAAGGAACTTTGTTCCGTAGACCTATAGTTGCAAGTCTTGAAATGCCTTAGAGTTAGCATTGTACGAATGCTTTGCAATGCAGATGTCTCCAACTGAAGAACATAAATGAGTACAATGCCTTGATATCAAAAGAAAAACGACAAATTTTTTTTCTTGAACAAGCAAGATCAGGTTAAGATACCTTCCTTTTCTTTTTTTTCATATACTTCATGATGCTTTATAATCTCAAAAATTTCAATTTTCGAAGCTTATGTATGGAAGAGATAATTACGATGGATCTCACAAGGAAACAAAAAATGACAGATGATGAGGAATGATTACTACCTCTAGAACAAGGGTTGTCACCATCACAGTGCAAACATTGCCGTCAATATTGACTTTATGGCGCCGAACTTGTTCTAGCAAGTGATGCATGCAGTCAGCTGGATGGACAGAATCGCCTTCAGGAGAGCTCCAAAAACGGAATGACGTCTCCACTTCCTGCATATGCATTGCGATTACAGAATGCACATACATGTAAAAGGAACTAGATTTGAATTGTCTTACCAGTAAATTTTAGTGCATGCATGGTATGAACACAAACAAAAGCAAAAATAGCACTCGATGATTTAGAATTTCAATTATGAAAATAGAAGAACTAGCGAAAAACAGTATTAAAGGACAAAAGCGTATGCAATAAGCAGCAACCACAATCACATTTAGGATGGCAAGACTGCATCTCATCAATTTAGGGTCAGATACCTTAACGTCATTGACATCTACTAGGAGCCATGGAATGTGTCAACTATCAACTACATATATCACCTGACAATACTCTGCATCAGTTGCCAAACACCAAAGTCAACATGTGCTTCGCCAGGATATGATCCTTGGTCATAATCACCAATAGATCATTATCCACTAATAGGCTTAAATTGAAGTCTGCAGCCAAAGTGGCAGAATCCAGGTCAACTACGGATAGTTCACACACTTTTAAATTGGCAATTAAAGTGGTGATTATTAGACATCAGATATCTTTGCCCTATGTTGTTTTTTTCCTACATATGCACTTCTCATTATGAAGTAGAGCAAGTACAGCTCTGCAACATTTAGTGGTGACATGAAAATGAAGACCGGCTATAACAAAAGATTAGATTGCCAGCGCACTAAAATAATATAACTAGGAGATGAAATTGGTCCATCAAAAAAAGAGACGGATAGAAGGATTATACCTTAATGAATGCCTGTGGATTAGGACAATTCTGATTCTTTGACAATCTTAAAGTGCACTCAGCAGCAGTATGGCCATCTCGAAGGGCAACAGCCTTGAAGAAGTCAAGCAAATTTATGCGGTCACTACTTGATAGCTCAGCAGTCATGCCTACATCAAGAAAGATGACATGAGGCTTTGATTTAAACAGCCCCTTATTTGGGTTCTTTGCTTGAGCTCGGACAAGAATATTGCCAGGATGCATATCTGCATGGATGAAATTGTCCACCTGAAGGGAAAAAAAAACACATGTACGTTACCACAAGAATGAGCCACCAAACCTCTTAATGGATATTTAACAACCCGAAAGAGAAAGTTGAGACCAAGGTAGCAATGGACAAATACCTTCAGACTTATACACAATTAATTACCTGAAACTTAGGTTCTTATTCTCCTAATCGAAACTCAACTAACAAAGACCCAAATCCATCGGTACACATAACCTACTCTGGTGTCTTCCATATATTGTAATTTTACCCAAATATGATACAGGTAGTCAGGTACCTCTTCTCACTACATAGCTTAATTAAATAAAAAAGTAAGCATATTGTATACACAGAGAAAAGAACTATTGGCTGATAATCATAAATGATCTTGAAAACAGCAACAAAAGAGTCAAAGGAATATCATACCAGTAGCATCTTCAGTAGCGCATGCGTCCCAATGTGAGCAAGAGCAGTTTTGAGTTGATTATGTCCTTCAAGTTCATCAACATAGCGAGAAACACTTTCTCCATGCTCGTAAGTCTCAACTAAAACAGCAGGATGGACAAATGGGTATAGAGGCTTTGGAAAAGATACATCCTTCGACCTCCGGAAATTATAAATAAAGCGGCTCAAATGTGCAGCTTCCCTTGCAAGATCTACTTGAGACATCATGAAAACAGCAAACTGTTGCACGCTTTCATCCAAGCGCAACCACTTCATGGAAGGCAAATGTTTGGAAATTTTTGCCGCTGTGTTAATTATCGTGAAGTCCCTCTTAATGGACTCACCAACACCAGGATGTCTAACTTTTACAGCAACAACTAGGCGTTTTGCTTGTTGTCCAGGATATTGAAATTTTAAAGAAGCCCGGTGTACTTGGGCTACGCTTCCAGAAGCCACAGGTTCCTCTTCAAAATTCTCAAAGACATCAGAAAGTTTGCGACCAAATGCTTTCTCTATAGATTTTCTTGTGTAGGCAAAGCTATGTTCGGGTGCTTTCGAGTGAAGCTTGGTCAGCTCGGTGCAAAGATCACTGGGGAATAAGTCGGGACGTGTAGCAGCCCACTGACCCCATTTAATAAATGCTGGACCTGCCTTCTCAAGAGTAGAATGAACAAGACATACCCACAATTTCCTGAACTGAGTACCACAACTGTCTACAAGTGGGGCCATTACCATGATTGGCAAAAAAAGAAGAGCCAGATAGATTGTTCGAAAGAATAAAATAAAACACTCCAGAACTGATATAATAAAAGAAGTGAAAAAAATATGGCTATCTTGTGCATGCATGTAAAGACTATTTCCCGATGGAAAGTACTGGCCTTCTGCCCATGCTGTCTTGGCTAGTGCTAACTGTCCAGCAACAAGGGCAACCAACGTAGGAACTATATGGGATCTGGTGACGGCCAGGCTTGTAGCACATGCGATCCTACTGACAGGTGACAGATTAATCCCTTTGTAGGAGTACATTACATAAAGCCTTCTCCAGGCAGCTTGAGCACAATGCGCCATTGAACCTCTAACTGGAATGACAGGTAACTTTGAGAATGGGTTATTCCTGAATACATTTACCTCAGCTTTATAGAGTGCAAATAAGTTATTTTGTCCATTGAAAAGCTTGTACTTTGAAAATGATCGGCATGGAAAAGTATAACCATCCGCTGAGGAAAACCCACAACTCTGTTTGGAAAACCTTGGCTTGGGATTTCCAAGAAAAGAATAGCTATGTTTTGTTATTTTTTGAAAAGTTGAAAACCTGCAAGGGAAAGAGAATGTGTTGAGACGTGCCTAAATGATACAACTACAGGATCATGAATAGTTCAATGGATAATAATGTCTCAAAGAACACTCATCACTCACACTGTCATGAATTTGGAAAATTTTGTACATAAATTATTCCCCGATAGAACAGCCATTATCTTTTCATTAAGATTATACTTTAGTATTTTGATCACTTGTTTAGCTAAAGAGGCACATGACTAAAGTTGATTCTAATCTAGGACCCAATGGCAAGGAACAAAAGGATAACATTAACAAGTGCTCTTTAGAGCCGATGGCAATGGCAGAAGGTGTGGTCACATAACTTGCATGGCTGGTCTAAGGTCAGCTCAAGATTAAAGATTCTGAAACCATTCACATACACTGGCATAAATAGCATACAAGTTCCTTGGTTAAGAAATTCATAGACTTGTGGCCATGCATCAGTTTCACTAAAAGGTCACTTGTGGAATAATAACAAGGATGAGGTTTCAATTTGTTGGTACATGGTAAGAAGAAGCTTGCCAATGTGCAGCATTGAAGGAAAAATCGTTAATAGAAAAAGAGAAGTGAGTTTAAAACTGACATCAACCACGAGGTTAAACTAACACCAATTCCCCAGTCAAACTACAGCCAAAATTTCATACTATATCAAGAGTAATCAGTTTATCCATTCAATCCATCAACAATGTTGGTTCCCTCATGGCAGAAAATGAGAAAAGAAAATTCATGAAGTTACAAGTAATTAGCATACTCTTGAAGAAGAGATATTAATCAGAAACAACAACAAGAAAGATCTTGAAACATCCAAAATTCTAAACAAGTGAAACTAACAAGCAATGAATCTGAAAGTTGGTTCATAATAGTCTAGAGCGAGACCAAAAGAGTAAAATAAATAGCCTACAAATATCGTATGTCTAAACGTACACACGCAGCTTAGCTTTCAGTAACTCTATTTTCTTAGTTTCAAACGAATTTAAAGACTTAACATACGAGAGGTCCGGAATCATTTCAATTTCTCCTCCTTATACCATCAGTAAAACACAATAAAACTACATTGGAAAAGAAAACACACCTCGACATCATCTGATCGATGAAAAAATTCCACTACACTGCAACCGAACTCTCTTCTACGCTGTAACGTCACGCCTCTCCGAAGATCAGATATAGAAACTGTAGGGAATTAGAAAAAAAAAATTCACAAAACTTCTCAAATGGACCTCAAATTATCCAGACAGGGAAAAGAAACAAAAGAATGAACTTAGCACTGACAGCCAGGCCTTCACAGAAGTGCCACGGGCAGAGGCAGCGACCGGGGTGACACAGACGGGCACCGAGATCCGAGCCCCGCGGAAACCAACAGATCATCGCCGAGAAGATCTCCGACGGGGCGGCAACAGAGGGACTTCCCGGGGACTCAAACGGGGGGGAGAAAGGAGAAATCGGAAAAGATTTAGGGGGTCGCGCGATGGAGACGTAGGCAGCGGCGGAGGACGCGGCAAAGAGGAGGAGGAAGAGGAAGAGGAAGACGAGGGTTGTCATTGACACGTGAGCACGCGCACGTGCCCAAGGAGTTGGAGCACGGAATGCGGATGACGTCATTCGTGATCAAATTATATAAATTGCTCTCTATTATATTTAGCTTATAAAAATTTCAATGATGTGATGTACTCATAATTAATATATAGGAGTTTTATAGCTGATTGAATCACAATGGGGATGTAGCTCAGATGGTAGAGCGCTCGCTTAGCATGCGAGAGGTACGGGGATCGATACCCCGCATCTCCAAACTCATTGCTTTTGGCGCGCCAAACTCGCTCGGTCCAGCGCTCGCCCGCACCAGTTTGACATCTTCCTCCCCACGCTCGATCCTCACCCGCGGCCTTCGGTGTCGTTGGCGTTGCACACCGTCCGGAGTGATTGAGTTCCGAAGGACGGAGTCGATGAAGGTTGCCGCCAGCGAGGGGGGAAAGAGGAGATGGGGGCGTTCTGAGCGGGATTCTTCGCAGAGAAACGCCTCTGTTCCTTCATAGTCCCTTCGCCTCCTCTGGATGTTGCCGCGGCCGGAGACGATCGGACGAGCGGGCACTGGTGACCGGCCGAGAGTGCGACCCGGAAGCGGGTCACCGAGCGAGCAGGCGACGAGTCAGTTTTTTATTAATTAAAATCGGTAACGTTGGCACGTTTGGAAAAGAAATATTTTTACTCGGTTATTTTATGGCATTAAAAAATAATAATAGGTCAGTACGGCGAAAAGCTCGAAGAACAGGCATCCTGTGATCCCACTCGCTCACTTTCTCCCTCTCCATTGGTTCATGATTGATCTTTGAAGGAGGACAAATTGCGGCCTAACAATGTGGAGAACTTTACTGAAGTTATAATACATGTTGGACAGGGCAGCTAATGTAAGGAAATCTCTGCAATCGCATAAACTACCGCATCTCGTTTGTTCACCACACAGAGGTCAAGTTTATTGTCTAGAGCCTAAAAACAGTTGAACACTGAACACGTTAGCCAAGTTGAACTCACAAGAACAAATAAAATAATTTATATACACGAGGGAGATACAAAAATTTCTGTGACTAACAAATTTTAGCATCCAATGGGAAAAAAAAGGCAGAAAGTTGGAGGTTTAAAGCACATAATACACAAAACCCCTAAAACCTTACCCCTTCCCCCCTTTTAAAAAAGTGAGAAAAAGGAAAGAAAGAAAAAAGAAGGGAGAAACTAAATTATGTTACAATTCCCTTTCGAAGTCAAATATATACCTCGGCAAGAAAATATATGAACCCGTATTTATGCGAAACCCCGTATTTACAAGACGGTATTGATATGAAGTGCTTTTAATAATGCAGTTGCCATTTGCTTGACTAAGACTTGGCCCCCAGATCGCTGACCATCTCTGCGTTCTTCGATCAGATTCTGGAGCTTTTGTGGCAGGTCGTTCTCCACGATGAGTTGCTTTGGCCTCGGATGGTGTTCATACACGGTCTGAAAGAAGAGCAGACATAGTAAAACTGCATTCACGAACTACTACCCCAAAAATACAATTGCGCTTCGGTGACATTTGTGAAGAATATCATTAGGTGATTTGTTATATTTCCAAGAAAAAAAATAGAATATCAGAAAAACTCGATCGCAAAAAATATTTAAAAAATTATTTCAAATGTTTGATTGTATTATAGTGTGGTAAAAGTAAAAAAAAAACAAATATTTGATATCTATATTTTGTTCAGTGAGCCAAATTTTTATGAATAATTCTTCTAATTTCATTCAGGTAACCACTAATTTACTCGCCTACATCAGCCTTTTTTTTCCCTCGAAACTCTCGGAGATTTCTTGGAATACTGGCACCGAGTGATAATTAGGTTAATAAAGTAACGATTTATCATTAAAAGCAAGGAAAATTACCTTGATTAGTTTTAGCAGATTAAGCCGAGCGATAGCATCTTGATGATCAAGTCTTGCAACTAAAAGTGTTGTCAGACCATTGATAGCCATAGCTGTATTTATTCTCGATGATTTCCTGCAATTTCATTTATAAAACCAATATGGATGTTAGGAAGCTAATAAATAATTCCAGGAGGTGGGATCTAAAAGAGTGCTTTTCATTTCTTACGTAATTATCTTCAAGAAAGGCTCCAAAATGTGCACAAAATATTGTTCAGGACAGTTCTGGAAATACTTCACCAATTTCTGAATCGCTTCCTTCTTCAGTAATGCTTGCTCTACCTTTCTTTGGTCATTATCATGTGCCAAACAGACTGCAATTGAATCCAAGGCTATCCCAGCCCAAGCTTCATCCTCCAGCAGGTTCAAATAGACATCCAAGCCTCCATGAGCTCTCAGCTGCTCCCTTGAGTTACGAGATGCATGAGCCATATCACACAGCAGGGGTAGTGCATATTGTTTCAGTGGTGAATCGGACATAATGAAATTCATCAAATGCGGGATGATTCCATTTTCTGCAGCCTGTTCCTGTCTCCTCTTATTTATCTTGCAAAGGTTGAATAATGAATTGAGGACCTTCAGATGAAAAATAAAATTAGTCAGCCACATGTCCTCGCAGATTTTGAATCTAGAGGGAAAACCACTGATATTGTCTTAATCTTAACTTATTGCCTAAAATATATAAGCCTGAAACTGATGTATTAGAGTACGCAGTCAATACCTGCATTAAGTGCATATATGAAAAGAAAAAGAAGAAGAAACAAGCGAAGCTATCAATTAATATCATTACTCAAGGAATAGTTAGGCACAATTAGTAGAACCAATCTGGTTTGCTCGGTCGGTAAATAATTAAAAAGCAGCACTATTCTAGTGGAAAGGCCAAAGACACCAAAAAAGAAACACCAGTTTAACAGCATATTACTCTGTAATTTAGAATTACTGCACAACTGAACTCACTTCATTATGTATTTGTGAGACAAGATGTCCTTCACGTAGCTCAAGATTTGGGATCAGATACTTGATTGCATCAGCACGTTGGAGACTTTCTAAGCAATTTGGATCCATGGACAAATGGTTGATACACTTTAGTATCTGCAATTTAGCAATGAGAAAACATTTTCAGATGATTGCACATTTAACTAATAAAAGATACCATTAGCCCTCAGAAAAATTTCAAGATGACCTTCAATAGAATAGGAGGTTCCATTTTATTAAACATCTGGAAAAGGCGAGCAAGCAAACTCTGGCTACACATGTATGTCTTCACCATCGTATCAGCTTGTGCAAATTCTAACAGAAGATCTGCAACCTTCTCAAGATATTCCCTTGCCACATCAGCATTAGATGAAGACACCATTTGTGACAACAATCCAGAGGACGTAGTGCTACCAGGTCTAGCATTCAGTACGCCAGATCCAGACAAGACACCATTTGTAATCTGTGATGCTAATCCAGATGTAGAAGCTCCATCATTTGAACTTGCGGACCCCAATGAGGGAAGAGCCTTCTTGCTTGTTTTACTTGAAAGTCTCACATTAGGATCTGTGTTACCATTTTCTCGTCCATGCCTAGACATTTCTGCATGCCCAGTCCACCCAACAGAGGAAAAAGAGTAAGAAACAAAATGGAGAGACTACATTTTTTCACGAAATGAAAAATGGCAGGAAAGAGTTACATGTATGAATGTATGCTAGCAATACACAAATCAGATCTAGATATCCAATCATTGATCCTCCTCATTCAATCATATCATCAACGAGCAGACATCATAAAATAATTACACCACAATGATATGAAAGGCATATATCAGTTGCACCTCAAATTTGACAAAAACTGGCTGAAGAGTATTTTCAGGGAAGCATCAGAATCAATGTGTAAAATGTTTTAGGAGGGTATCAATTGTAACTGATAACAAGCCTAATCTATGATATCTCCAATTTCCGACTAAGATGAACTAAAAAAGCAAGTGAATATATCACATTGGCTCTCAACATTTGAGTTATAAGAGTATATAGCATCAATTGTTCGTAAATTCAAAAAAAAAAATTGAATTTAGGTGCTAAACCAAATAAATACCTGCAAATTCCGCCATGAGAAAATCGAGTTCACCATTGGTCTTCCTCTCAGTTGAAGAATGTAAGAGTGGCAATATACTTTCATGTCTCTCCAGTCCAGAAAGATGACGAACATAATCAAGTTGCCCAGAGACATGTCGAGAAGGTGGTTCCTTCTCCAGCAAGCTCAGGAGTGGCCGAATCTGATCTTGCTGAGATACTGGTTGATTTGCAAGACCTGACTGATCATTTGATGAAACTTCGGTATGCTTTTGAGGCTTATCAGTAGAACTTCTACCACCAGAAAATGAAGGGCGTTGATGCCTTGGCAAGTCAACATCCATGCGTGAATGCTCATGATCCCACAAGCTATAATGCTCATTCTCTTTTGAAGCCTCCAATATAACATTACTTGCATGAGTCTTCTCTCCATCACCAAATAATTGCTTGTCCAACTGGGTTGCATCTGCTCGTTGAGAATGAGCTGGATGTTGAATTTGCTCTAAGGCTCCAGTAGACAAAGGATGCTCAAGCCTAATCTTAGATGCATCAACTGGACCAAAGTGGGAAACTGGTGATTCAAACTGCAGCCGATTGAGAGGGTCCAATGGACCAGACCTTGGTTTTGGTGTGGAACCATTTGGTGGAATAGATATACCACCTATGGAGGCTAGTCGTGTTGCCTCATTCAAGCTATAAAGGGTGTTGACAAGCCTAATAAGTATGCCATTTTTTCCAGCAATACGACAGAAGTCCTTCCTAGGGGTTGTTGGGTGTTGAAGCTTAAAAACTTGCCACATGCCATCAATGGCAAGGTGAACCATTTCCCTGATGATGGAAGGAAATTTGTAAAAAGGAAATAAGAAAGGGGAACATGCATCAGTTTGACAGAATAACAGACCAACCTGTACTTGCCATAGTCAGCCTCAAGAAAGCCCACAAGAGCAGGTATTCCTCGGCATGAAATGAACATTTGCAATGTCAAAGTGCTAGAAGAAAATAATACTCAATTAAAAAAATAAGAAAGGTTGCAAATGTAAAACTCAATGATGACAGTAACAGCCTAAACCTGGACTGGCAAAGCTGTTGCAGAAAAAAGGCTGCTTGCATTCGAACTTCCCTAGGTCGATCAGGTATTGCAAAGTTCATCACCACTGGAATCTGAATCCGCAATTTTGAAATCAGTTTCCAAACACTAAAATGTATGCACTATAAAAAGTGCATTAGTCTTTAAAGGAAGGGACTTACTAGGCCAACAAGACATGCATTTTCTTGAAAACCAATATTGTCTCTCACTATATGATTGATAACTTGAAGCACTGAACATATGACCTATGAAATTTTCACAAGAATATAGAACATTATGTTAGTGAACTAAGAAGTCCGAAGAACTAAAAGAGTGAGGAAATTTACCCGGTTTTTAGGAACCTCTAGAAGTTCCATGAGAGGGAGAAAGCCATGCTGAGACATGTAAACATGTTTCTGCTCAGGACGTTGAGCGAAGAATACCATAAGCTTCTGACATGCTGTCAATAGTACATCTTCAGATGCTTCAGGCTTTAGCAAACTGACTATCTTGCTAAATTCAACAGACTACACAAGGAAAAAAGAAATCAACAATATAAATACAGATTATGCAAAACAATAGTTCAAGATAGAAATTGTGTAATTTTCCCCTTTATATTCTATAGCATAGAAACTATCACAAATTAAATGAAAGTGAAGGATAATAACACAAGGAAATTTATCTACTCAATCCATCAGCTGATACTCTCTGAGTAGCCAAAAATTCAACTAGGCATCCATAATTGCTAACATGTACAACTAGGCATCCAGAAGAATGAGCACCTGAATGGGGAAAAGGTTATCAGCTGGAAGATTTTCATCAAAGACCTGAAAATACAATGCAATAACAATGATCAATCAAGTGCTAGTTAACAAAATCAAACATTTTTATATAATTATTAAACAGAAAACACAATCACTAAAACTTGTCGACTTAATATTTATACTATAAAAACTTACTGGACCATCAATATCAATCACATCATCTTGCATATTCATAACCAATTGCAAAAGCTTCCCCCCATTGTTCTCCTCTGTTCCTATTTGCTTCTTGGCCATCCTGGCTTTCAGCTCTTTTGCTAAGTCATTTTGCTGATCACCAGCAGATGATGAAGCTTCAGCACCTTGATCTCTCTGCCTATCTAGTGGCTGAAATAAATCATCCAAGATAGCATCCTTTGGTGTGTCACTAAACCTACTGAGTGGACTTTGAGCATTCGACTGCTTGACAACCTTACCAATATATTGCAAGAAAAGAAAAGGCAAGTGAATAAAAAGACTTAAATATGTTCATGAAATAACAAATTCTTATGATGAATCACAGTGTCCCAATGAAGGCTACAGAAATGTATAGGGAAAAACAAAGTAAAATCCAGCAGAAAAGTGCAGCATGTGCTTGATATAATTTTTGCCATTGACGAGTAAAATAATCTAGAACAAAGAAAAACACGTAAAAGTCACCAACCAAAAAAAATTCCACAAACACCCATCCAAACAAACCAGAGTTAATAGAGACAAGAGGTGTATACTTTATATCAAATATAAGCACAAACATTTACTATGAGCAATCATATAGTATAATAAAAAAGGTACTAAAAGACAAAAAAGTATATAGTTTAAACACACAACATTTCACCTTCGGAAAATTGTTTTCCTTGATTCTGGACCCAAAAGAAAACACATTGCTTTCAACCATGCTTGTGCCACCTTCAACTTCTGGTGTTACTGGGTTACTTACAACTGCTTCTTTAGAAGGAGACTCCAAAGATGGCTTTTCGCCTATAACTAAAGTAGGATCTTTAGCAGAAACAACATCTTCTTGTTTACTTTCTACACCATTGGAGAACGTGTGTTGAAGAGTAGAATTTTTGTCCACATCAGATTCATTAATTTGATTAGAATCAGTGGCCAACTGGTCCTTTCTGGATTCTTCCTAAACCATGAAGAACAAACAACCAAAGCACAATCTCAAATACCTTCTTAAATTATGCTAACTGAGAAAAGCTCCTGATTAGCATATTGAAATACTTAAAATTATGAAGTAACTTTTCAAGAATAAAGCACACACCTGTTCAAGACCAGATATTGTCTTCTCTGCTGATGGATTCTCCCTTCCATTATGATTATCCACATTTGTGTTGTCATTATTCCCCACAATATCCTCTGCAACATTCCTGGACATTTTCAATCATGGATCAGATTAAAATTTTCAATCATGATCAATTTCTTGCACAAACCTACAGAAAATTGAGCTAAGGAACCAAACAGCTAATTGTATGCTTGGAATAGCAATCCACTATCATAGACACACAGAAAACACTATCACCTGATTGATCCGTTTGTCTGTCGCAAAGAGGAGTGCAAAGCACGTCTTGAGTTTTGGATCCATGGGTGCAATAGCAATGTTTTCGCATCTGGTCTCTGCATTGCATCCTGAAATGGTTCTTGAAGTAAGCTTATCTTCTGAATTATATGAGTGGTCTGAGATGTAAGCATATATTCACAATATTTGCTCCAATTGGAAAGTAAATTTACCTTTTTAAAGCATTGACGAAGGAAATCAGTTATGTCAGGTGAAAGGCCATCAGGTATTGGAGGTTGTTCATCCTGAAAAATGTATTGACCATGTATATATTTATACACACGCATGTGAATCATTAATTCTTTTCAAAAGAATTAAAAAAAGCAAGCAAAACCAAAATGCCTAATTGTATTGGACATTATCCATGAAACATAATGTACACATGAGGATCTTTTATTGTTGTTGCACTCTAGGTAGAACAATAGCATAAGTTAAAAATATACACAAAGTGTACATCCCTCTGGTTATAGTAATTGGGCTCTATATGGGAGGATCATAAGATCTTGGGTTCAAGACTCTTTAAGTTCTAAAAAAATACCACAAATTAAAATAAAAGCAGCAAAGTTCATTTGTTGTTTATAGTGAAGTGATCATAATTACTTCCTAAATTCAAATTTTGAAGTAATATAATGAAGTCCGGCTTCCATCTATGATTTAGCCAACCAAAGAACTTACATCTGTCATGAACACCCATATTCAGACAGGACAACATGATATGCTATGCATAAATGAAAACAACAAAAAGATTTTTGAAACAAAGATCTAAAATTCAACAGCATAATGAAAATATTGTGCTGTTACATTACTGTCAGCAACTTAGTTCCCTATGGGAAGGACAATAAGAAAGTTGAAGGATGCCACCAAGTTGCTTTTATAAGCAGAATATCAACACATTCATCTTAAACTATCTGGTTCAGTAATTAACTGGTTTAAACAACTAAATAATTAGGATTTTATTATGTCATGTTTCCCTTGTCTGTCACCAAAGTGTAGCTTGAGACTGCAGAATTTTTCAAAAATGGAAACAGGGGAGAAAATTCATTGGAGAGTACTTCAATCATATCTTGTCCTTTCCTTATGTCCCTTGGAACAACTTTTAAGACATGGAAAGTTCTAAGACATGCCAAAAAATGGCAGGGAATCCTTGATGATCTCTCTTCAATTATAGCACAAAGTAATTTTGAATATTTTTAACTGGTTTAAAGGTTTTGAATATCAAATATATGTGATAGTAAAATAAACATAACGTTATAGCTAAAAGTACCAAAAAGTCACAACTAAGAAATGAATATCTGTACCTGTACAATTCTAAAAAGTGCTGGCATTGGTTGCAGATCATAATATGGAGGAACACATGTTAACAGCTCGATCACAGTGCAACCAACACTCCATATGTCAGATGCTGCACAAACACCAGACATTTCAATGACCTGAAAGAAAGGAAAGTTGCCATCTTGTTAAGCTTGACAAATAAAGTTTAATGGGCATGAAATAAGTTTTAGTTCTGAACCAATCACCACTGTCCTACCTTGACCTTAGCATTTAAATATGTGCATTTTCAAGAGAAAGAATTTAGATCATTCCTCCACTTGGTAACAATATAACATATGGATAAAAGCCAAGTTGTTAAGTGGAAGCTTGCGTGTTCTCAATATTTTGAATTAAGAAAACCTCTACGACTTACTCCCACGTTTCAAAGCAGATATGGTCAATCATAAAGCACATGTTCAAGAGGATGCATGAAAAGCCTTAACTATAATTTTTCTTCAACAAAAGCTGGGACACCAACATGCATAGAGATGGAACCAATAGGTAATCAATGACATAAGATACCAAGCCTTCCATGGTCTTTTGAAGATATTTGCTTCACAGTATGAGTGATAAAATGATGCTGAAGAACACAGATTGATGCATAAACCATAAAATAAAATAAACTTCAATGATGACAAAGAAAGCACAATTTACCTAGTATTTTTTTCCCAAAAAAGAATCCTCCTCAATCAGCACTTTAATTATGATAATATAAATTTAATTCAGTAAAAGCATCACATGAAGATTGAAGATTTTAAAAAATTCTGAGTCAGATAATATTATCATCTTACTACAGCATAGGAATTGAAGAGCCATAGCAAACTTCTAATAACCATCATACTTTCCAATACTAGTTACCTCAGGTGCCATCCAATATGGTGTTCCAACCACTGAATGTGTATTAACATCTGCTTCAGTAAGCTTTGTGGCAACTCCAAAATCAGCAAGTTTAACAAGTCCCTACAATAATTCTTAAAGCCATTAAGCAATGATAAGAACCGGAAAAAAAAAATTCTTTAAAGAATCAAACAATCCACTTGAAAACAAGATATAAAACAGACATCCATAGCAATAACTCTCAAAGAATTTTTCCAGCATTCAGTGGGGATTGATATCTATATTTTGGCAACCCATGCCCTTAGAATATGCTCCTTATTTGTACATCTATATTTCTAGATGTTGTTTTAGCAGGTCCAAGTGATGACTCCATTACTTGGACCTGCTGAAACAACATCTAGAAATATAGATGCACAAATAAGGAGCATACTCTAAGGGCGTGGTTGCCAAAAAAATTTACAATTTTTGATTTTTTTAAAAAAACTTGGTGAGTATTGAACTCACAACCGCATGTATAGAACCCAATTGCTCTAACTAGAGAAGTGCACACTTTGTGTACTACAATTTTTGATTTGATAAAAACAAAATTAGATTTTAGTAAAAAACTATATTTAGGCAAGAATTTTTAATCTGATAAAGACTTCTCTGGTTGTTGCAATTATTTACAATTTTGCCACCATATTATAAGTTTCAGAATTCAAATCAAAAAATCTGAAAAACAGCTTATGTCCCTGGATTTTCATGAATTTGTTATCCCAATTTTTAAAAATCCATGTCAAAATTTTTTAAGATAGACAGCCAAACAACTTTTTAGCAAAAAATTATTTACCAGATCAAAGATTTTTGGCAACCAAACATGTACTAGCTTTTCTCTTATTGAAGAGAAGATAAAAGAAAATTGTTATAGCTACAGCAAGAACATTTATACCTCATTGGTAATAATCTTCAAAAGAGAATCCTCAAGAAAAGTGATCAAGGACTTTAAATAACCTAAATATTTTGTTGACCAACTAAAAGGAAAACAGACGGTAATGATTAAATATTACCTCCTTGGTGGTTAAGATATTTGCACCCTTAATATCTCGATGAATTACTCCTTGCTCATGAAGATAGACTAGGCCCTCCAAGACCTGCTTATAGTTTTAAGTTTCAACACAATACAGTATGAGGACCATTAAAATAAAGCAAGAAAAAACTAAACAGAAAAATGAAACAAACCTGAGCAATGTAAACGGCCACCAAGGATTCAGGGAATGGTCCAAATTTGTTGGGCTTGATGATATTAGCAAGAGAACCATTTTCCACATACCTGTATGACCACCGAGCAAGCAGATGATTAGCATGGATGTGACCACCGAGTAAGCAAATTTCACTTATAAACAAGATGTATGGAAAAGAGCCAAAAGGTAAATTACTCAAGAACAATATGCAGATGAGTCTTTGTCTTGATAGACCCAAGATATTTCACTATATTTTTGTGGTTGAGATTCTGCAACCAAAAAGGGAGTAGTTAGAATGCAAACCACTTACACTTTGAACGACAAAAACTAGAATTTAGACTCCACCACAATTATAAAGATTTTCTCAAAGAAACTGCTTGAACAAATAGGCCTCAATTCGCAAGACAACCTAAAAAGACAATCAGGAATTAGTTGTGCCTCACCTATGCTAGTATGTGATGTAATGCTCTACACATAGCATGTTGCCCTCTGCTCATCCTTATGCCTTCTCTATCTTACAAAGCATAGGCCCTAATATGCTCATATATTTACTTGTAGCATTCATTATCACCTTCTCTATCTTACAAAGCAAGGGCCCTAATATGCTCACATATTTACTTGTAACATTCATTATCTGTGTCTCACTTGTGCTTAACATAACCACTAGCAATAGGACGATTCCTCCCACATGCTTGAGTCGGGAGGTGGTAGCTATTCCTCTAAACATGCACTACTTAATTATGCTCGAACATATTTTAACTTTTAGTGATAAAATTTAAGACTTGTAGAATAAATTTAGGTTAGATTTTAAATTCTAAATAACATTTGATTAGATTTAGTTTTAATATAGAGAATTAATTTACATAAATATTATTTTTATGTCAGATAAATCTTTTTGAATATGTGCCACATATACGTAGACACGTTATATTATATATAAAATGAATCCTAATTATAAAATAGCACTGTAGATTGATAGAGACCTCTCAGAAAATCTGCTTTCAATCATTTTCCAAACAACTATTTACACCTACGTACTTTATACTTAACTCTAATTACACTTTGAATCTTTTTTAGTTTTACCATAATAGCAACTCCCTTTTTAGATTTTAAACCCCTTTCTATGTTAAATTTGCATACATGGTGAATTTTTTAAAAAAATATTTAGTATCGCATGACATGGTCATTAACATCAACCAGTTCAGATTGGATGTCAAGTTAATATCAATCTTAAAATACATCGAATTGATATTGATATGATAATGATATACCATGCTGTTGATGCATTTTGTGCGTATGGGATGGGGGAGCTGAGCGTTTTAAATCCTTCATCTCTTTGAGGCATAATTACCTCAATAGGCCAGGAAATAACTAGAACTAGAATGGATAAGCATCTGTGAGGATTGCTGTATGAATGTTCAACATCTCTACACTTTTATTCAAACCAGTACACAAAGATAAAATTTTTAGTAGGATGACTATACCAATTAATGGCATAGTGCTGCCACAATATACAAGATGCACATGTTTGCATGTCCTTGCACCATGTATCAAGCAGAGTTGAGCTTAATAACACATACTGTGAACTTTCAGTCCAACAGCTTACCCAAGGAATAATGAGCCAATAGCTCATGGTTGAACATGAATCTATATGCTTCATGGTACCATCATTTCTCATTTATGGTGATTACTTAGTCAGTTTGGCAATAGTAGTTAGGAGGTGATCCATCTCTTCTATGACTCATTGATTCATGGTGTCGCAAGTATAGAATGTACAGAATACCAAAAGTGTAGAATAAAGAATTACCTTCAGTAGATCAATCTCTTGCTGGAATATGATTTGTCAAAGCATGAAAGGAATTTTTGCAACAAAAAAAAAAGAGAATTAGAATAAGGAATTTTTCCAAGTAATTGACTACTTTCCAAAATTAATCACATAATCATACTTAGTAAAGCATCTGGTACACCATTAAGATGTGTTGTTCAAGACTTGTAGACATTATCAAAGCAGTTATGTGCATTCATGTTAACCTACTTAAAATAGCACAATATTGACCAACAACCAGTATGGCATAGGAAGTTATTATCTATTTAAGCAATTTAAACCATAAATAAAAGCATCATGGTCAAACTACAACAAGCAATGATGAAACCTAGAAAAAAATTTACAGCAAAAAGAAGGCAGATTAAATTTATCCAATTTGAAATGAAAACTGAGGCAAAGTATACTACTTAAACTGGTAAGATTTAAGTTATTCAGACAGACTGAGTAAATTACCATCCTCCCAGCTCAAATTGCAACAGAATTCTTACATCCATAATCTATAAAAAATCGAGTGTTTTAACTTGCAATGGTCCTTCAATGATGAAAATCATGTAGGTGTGGGTATTTAGTACATTTACGGTTTAGTTTTATTGATATAGGATATGAATTTCAATTAATCCTGAACTAAAATAAGTTCTTTAAATCAAAAGGTTTTTGGTTTAGTTGTAGGATTTTCTTTTTTTAAAGCAACACCTAATCTTTCACCAACTACTGTCATAGGTCCATTGTCGTTAGAAACCACCAGTTCTCAGGATCATTCCATATCATCTGAATGTTTCACAGTGACATGTTACTACGTCACTTTAGATTATACAAATTGAACATGCAAACATAACCAGGAAAAGCAGGCTCATGGTCAGCATAGCAAATGTTCGGCTGCGTAGCCTACATTACAGCAGCAAAAAGGTACTCTACAGGGCTATCAAATTTATGCGAGTATATGATGCACGACATTCATGTTTCTTTAAAATGTATCCATATTAGTAATTAATATCTAAAACCAACGGTGTTGCCCATGAAAATTTCATAATAAACTCAAACTCAGGTCATGCGGATCCTGTAGTTAGCTGTAAAAGGAAAAGCAGGCACACCATAATGATGTTGAGATCCTCCTGTGGGATATTCTCCAGCGAGACCTGCTTAATCGCCACAAAGTCTCCATTCTCCAGGTCCAGACCCTTGTACACCCGTCCGTATGCCCCTTTGCCAATCTCATCACCGAGCATCTGAAGAAGAAACATAAAATAATTAAGAGAGAAAGATAAACGAGCTGGAGAAGAAGAAGAAGAACGGGCGGACTCACATATTTGTTGTCAAGAGTCTTGGACTTGTGGAAATGAGTGACGGGCGCCTGTCGAGACATCTTCCCCCAGGGGACGAGTCGAAGACCGTCGCGAACCCTAGAGCCGGCCCTCCCGCCAACCCTAGCGACGAATCCAACGCCCCGAGATCCGCGAAATTCCCCGCGCCAACACGGAGGAGGAGATTCCCGGGGGCGGCTGGAGGGAGCGGATCATCTACATTGACGGGCCTCCTCTCCACCGGCCATCGGCGCCTCGAATCGTGGAGCGGGCGGTGCGAATCTGGACGGGGAAAGCCGACAGTCTCGGGGAATTCAAGCCCAGGCCGAGGCTCCCGTTCCCCATGCGGGCATCGAAGGCAGGCGGAGGGGGAGCACAAGATCGAAGCAGAGGAGCGGAAGCGAGAGGGTTTGGGGGCTCTTCTTGCGGCCGAAGATGGCGGAAGGGGAGGAGGAGGAGGAAGAAGAAGAAGAAGAAGAAGAGAGATGGTGGTGGGGAAAGCGGTGGGGCGAGAGGGGTGGCGTGTTATTTAAAGGCACGGGTGCATTTGGCGGAGGCGAGGCGAGGCGAGCTGCGTCATCGAGCCAGGAGAGAAGGGAGAAAAAGTTATAAAGGAGAGGGATAAGTTAAAGTAGGGGAGGGGGAAGAAATGGGCATGTAAACTGGCATCCAAAGGCAGAACAACTGGCGCCCGACTCCGCCTACGGATTGCCAGTTCACGTTCCGGCGGGCCCGCCGCCCCCCACGAACGCCGACAGAGCGAGTCCACCCCAGGAAGATAAAATAATTATCCTTTTTTTTCTCTTAATTGTTATAGTCTGGTTTTTTATTTTGTTCTATTTTTTTAAAAAAAAATATCAATATTGTATAAATTTGAAAGGCTAAAGAAAAAACTACGTTGAAATGTTTGGAGTTTGAGATTTATTAATGCCAAAATTTATATGCCTGTATTCTTGCGCAGGTACAGTAATAATACATTGCGACCAAAATATTTATTTATGAGCTTTAAACCATGAAATGTGGTACCCTAACTAGAAAATAAAAATATTTATATAAGGTAAAGTTAAGGTTAGTAGGTGTGCATTTTTTTTGTGTGTAAACAAGGACTAAAATTAATACTATGGAATCAGTAACTTCATATTTAAAAAAAGAAATAGCAACTCCTCCATATACCCTTAACAAACCCAATAAGCTTTGTCTACTGTAACACAATCTGTATTTGATAAGAAAAACGATTTTGTATTTGAACTAGACGTCTATTAACTCAAATTTTTTGTTTATGATCTTGTGCCACCTCCAAGGCATAGACGTTAGAAACAACCGCACATATAAATATACCACATCATGGTCCGAACTCAAAATTTTACAATTATGAACTCAATTAACAGATATGTAAAATCACACCGAGCAAATAAGACGTCTCTAAGATCTCACAGTCAATGTCAGAAAAATAATCAAACAGTCGACTTTCTGTTGTGTAAGATCTGGTCCCAAGATATCTACCACCATTTGCCTCAGCTAAGTGAATTCACTGATTGACTCGAATATCCAGTTGCAGCACTTGCCAGTGCTCTTTGCAAACATCCTCACTCACTGGAACTAAAGAAATAAGAAAGCAGTTTTAATGACACTTGTTTTGTTAATATGTCTGTCTATCACGCATTAAATCTAAGAGAAAGAAGAGACACAAAACAACACCAGTTTATTTCCTACACATGTAAAAATATGGATACATATTTATGCCTATAATCCAATATTCTCTTGGATGTATACTGCATTCGTTCATTAAAAACAGATCAAAATACAGAAGAAGGGGTGAAGTTACTAATTGTTAAATAAATGCAACAATAGAGTTTTTCCATATATAGGTTAACATATGTTGTATAAATTTTCTCCATCTAGAATCTTATAATCGAGATCTAAGGTACAACAATTAATATCATTATGGGGGTCCAATGGTGAAAGGCAAGCTTTTCTTTTTAACAGTTTATGAATGGAAATAGAACTCTGGTTGTCTCTTCCAGGAAACATTCTTCTTTTGTCGAATCACATAGAGAATTAGAAGAAGAAAAAAAAAAAAAAGTATATCCATCCCACCAGCTAATTGAGCCAATCCCAAGAAAATAATAAAGCAATAACTGTTTGTTTGCCCCTAATTTTCCGTCTGATTTCAACTCAATTTATGATTCTTTATTTTGTAGGAAAGCATGATGCGCAAATTTGCAGTAGGTTTGTCATGTGCTCACAAAATCTAAAAATAACCTTTTCTTTCAACTGAAAGAATTCAGATGACAAGCTCTGATTCGAACTTCTTAAGCACTCCAAATGAAGCAATTTAAGGAGAAAAGGCAGTTATCCTAATGCCATCATCATAAAACATACCAAAATATCTTTTCAACAAATCACCAAACACTTTCTATGCAAGCATGACACACTCCAAGTAAGCTGAGTTTGAAGCATGACATAAACATTCACCTCCCGAACAGGAGAAGAAAAGACACCGTCATTGTTATAAGATGCGGCAACAAAAATAAAATACGAAAAGCTTCACATGCATATCACAAGATAAAATGGAGACGAGGGGTTGAAGTATTAGGCGTACCTTCCATGACATTGTTGAGAGGCTTCTCATCAAAAAACCAGGAAGAAAGCTCTCCATCCAATTTCTATGTGCTGAATCATGAAAAGAAAAAACACTCAAATAGGAGCGAGGGAGATGTTTAGAAGCAAAGCAAGCAGATGAAAACTCTCGTTGTGAACAATTTGGAATCCAAATCTTACTTCCATGAGCCAAGTCAGTGGATTACCCGCCTCCTCATTGGAGGATCACATGGTAATCCACGTGGAACACGCGGGTCGAAAGGAATGACAATTTGCCTTCCCTTCTTCCGTTGCCAGGAGATTGGCGCCACCTGGAGGCCACCCGCTTCTTCCGCCGGGCGCCCGTCGCCGGCGCCGTGCGCCGCTCCTTCCTTCCTCTTCCTTCCCACCCTCCTTTCCTAGGGTTTCAGAACATCGAGAGAAGCCGGAGAGAGCGGAGTGAGAAGCCCTCGAAAGGTTTCTTCCAACGCCGGTCCCACACACCTCAATCATTGCTCGTCGCGTTCCCCAGCCTCATCCTTGCCTTCTTGCCGACTCCTTTGGGCGTTCTCTTATCCAAGCAAACTGCGCCTCGTTTCGCCCCCCACGCGATTCATTTTCCCTTCACCCGCAAAATATAGCAAAAAGGCGAGCTTTTTCCATGAACAAAATGCTCCGTCCACATCTCGTCTTCTGGTTCCACCTATCGACCTTGCTCCTCGCGTCCGCACCCCTCCAGGCGGCGCCGACCGCCTACGAGGTGCTGCAATCCCACGGCCTGCCCATGGGGCTGCTGCCCAAGGGAGTGACGGGGTTTCAGATCGATGAGCAGGGCCGCTTCGAGGCCCGTCTCGAGGCGCCCTGCTCCGCTAGGTTCGAGAACGAGGTCCGCTACAATGCCAGCGTGGTCGGCACCATCTCCCGGGGGCAGATCTCCGGGCTCTCCGGCGTCTCCGCACAGGACCTCTTCCTCTGGTTCCCCGTGCTCGCCATCCGCCTCGATAAGGATTACATTGGCATCATCCACTTCGACGTCGGGGTCGTTGACAAGCGTCTTCCTCTCTCCCTCTTCGAGTCTCCTCCCGACTGCACTGTGCTTGCATCGTCTGCCGAGGTCCTTTCCTATACTCCTCCATTGTTTCTCTTTTCCATGGTTGTTTGATTGCAAGTTTACCCAAAAGCCAAACATGCCTCTTCTAATCGTGCAGACATTAGGTCAACCTGCTGAAAATGCTGCCGTCTGAAACATAAGAGATGCATCAGCGGAAGAACAAAAATTAGAAAGTCCAATGCACAGAGGATTTCCAAGAGATTGTATCCTCCTCCAATTTATCATCTTGCTTGCCTTGCCAATCACAACCTTCGAGTTTTTTTTTGTATAGCATTTGTCTCTTATGTAATCTACTCATTTGTTTGATCGATATGCATCTATCAATTGAAACAGCTCCAAAAGATGAGCCGTTTTGTTCCTCTGTAATCTTCAAGCATTCTAAAAGACGAGATTTTGTTGCGAATATCGAGATTGCTTCGAAGTAATACTGGTTTCCTGTGTTGATGTCAATTGAAGATAATGAACATTATCATTGGATTATTGAAGTGCAAAGCAGAAAACATATATGCAGCCTTGATTTGGGCAAATCGTAACACGTGGTAGTCTATTGAATAATTGTAGATGCTGTAGCGGTCATCCAGTGCTTTGCAAGAGAAATGCTGCCTGAATAATATCTTCATGCAGAAATCCCAAAAGTGAAAGGTGACACTCCTCATGGATGTATCCAAAAGCCTATTCGTGATGTTTTATTTCTAAATCAGTCTCATTTTAGGTAAAGGACTTGATCGAATGAGCTAGCCAGTCATAAGCTATATGGCATAACCTAGTAATGGCCTCCAAAGGCTCTACAACTACAAATTATGGGGATGCAAGAGTCATGTGGTTCAAGTGCCATAATTTTGATGTGAGCTTCCTGCACTTTTGCAGGATGCTAGGAATGTTAAGAGTTCTGATAGCACAAGGAAACTATATATCTGATAGTATTATTTGGTTCATCTTTAAATAATTGAGATTCTTTTACAACCACGCCTAAATTGTCAAGGTAATTAAAGATCACAGATGTTTCATGTCTTGCGTCAACTCAATTCCAGGCAGATGGAAGCATGTCAAATATGAACCTAATCACTGACAAACCAAATATTTGAGCAGGAACATGTCAAACAAACTTGTGAAAAAGAATTGATGGAGCAAAAAGTTAGTCAATCCTAGTGATTATGGTGCACTGCCGAATATGAGCACAATCCAGACAAGCCACCAACAAGCAAGTTGTTGCCAGCCATTTTTTGTCTGGAAGCACTTATACCATGCAGTATACCATTTGGAACTTTGAAATTGTCTGATATGATCTTGAAAAAAAGGGATCCAGTTTGTCACCAACTAGACGAAGAAAGCAAGAAATAAAATTTATAATCATCGCCTAGTCGCAAGTTAATTATGGTGCTGTGTTCATTTAGAATCTGGCGCTGGAGTAGCAAATGCTCATGAAATTAAACCAGCACAAAAGTAATGAAAAAATTGTAAAATATATATACAGCAGTTAAACATCTACTTAAAAGAAAAACAAAAGAGCTTGCTTGACAAGGTGAGTTAAACAGTAAAATACCTGTCTGAGCTGTCACATGATGTGTCAAGACAATCCAATTATAAAGTCACGATGACCTGGATTCAACTCAAATAGTAACATCGGGTTCTTCAAGTTGTCTTGCTGAAAGCGACATATCATCACATTAGTGGTTTGGTAAATCCAGCCAACAAGATGCATGTGCCACTTCAGTAGTAATAGCTTTGGCCATCATACTGACAAAGAACTTGAACAAGCACCAGAGAAAAAGTAAACATCAAATCGATCTGCAGGGGGGACCTTTTAGTAGAAAAACAGATTCTACCAGTTGATGATTACTAAAAAGCATGAAAAAAACTATTTGAACACGCAATGCTGATGGGATCTTTAAGAGTTGGATGTAGCCTTCGATAAAATTTAACCGTAAGCTGAGATATTTAATTGAAACTTTGACTTAAAGTGTATATTATGAAATATCATATTGCTAAGGAATGAAGACGAGGATCTCAAATGAGAGTTCACCTAATATCATCAAATCAGTAAATAATTTCTGTTTCAGCTCTCCATGAATCAAGATCATGATGATTCACCAGGCTTCCCTATCTACATGATTTAAAGAAAGCCATTCACTTAACAAGTTAACACCTCCATTCAAGATACAAAAAGGAAAAGGTAAATATTTTGATTAAAGCATTCAAGATTATGGCAGGTTTAATCAACTTGGGAGTTGCCAATAGGAGTGCAGTAATGGAAACAGCTAGACTGTTCTTATCTGTGTTACTGCTAAACATAAGGATGTCCCCCGTTTTTTTTTTATTGTTCTGATAAGATTTTTACACGTGGCAGCCTTCAGACATGGACCAGGCCGGGGAGATGAATCTAGAAACTTGTTGAAAGTCCAAACTTTCTGGAGCTGCACAAGATAATCTAAATTAAAGCTAAATATCATTTACCTTTTCTCATTAATCCAGAAAATGCTGCATTTTTTCGAGGGTAAACTCTGGCAAAACCATCAACGCTGATGCCTCCATTTAGCGAATGTAAATCATGGTGCAATATCCCTCCCACAATTTGCTACTTGGGGCACTTCCATTTTTATGAAGCCCTACCATCTTGCACAGCCAAGAAAGACCAAACAATAAATTGTAAACTCTAACACAAGATTATGGAGCAGGTGCATATGACCAGAGCAAAAAAATCACAAGGACTGCTCTGTTCTCTAAGCTGACGTCCGTTTCAAATTGTAGAACATTGTTTGATTGCTTAGCCCGCTTACAATTCTGTCCATCCTCAAAAAAAAGAAATCAAATAGCAGCTAGCTCACTCCTATGGGATGAAGAAGCAGGAAAATCTTGATACCTAAATATCACATTCTTCGGGAGCTCTTTATCTGTGATACTTCCACCTAGTAATGGTGAAAACTGGGATCATAAACATACTGCAGTACAAGCTCTTTTCAACATTGTATCAATTTGCACAGAGTTAATTTCAAAATGATTGTCCTAGTAGCTTTGTGTTATTATGAAATTATCATGATTCAGAAGAGGAGCACAGGCAGATAATTGGCTTTGACATTTGACTAACATATTCTACAGTCAATCTGATTTTGCTGCATATCACACTTTAGCAGCTAGGCTTACCAATTGACATAATACAAGGTCCCTATCACCAATGGTTTTCATCTGAAGATGCATCTAACCAGTAGCAGTTTGATGCACCAAAAGGAACCATAGACGAAGTAAGCTGACTATAGCATGACTTCCAAGTCCGCAATCCACCTTGCTTACCAATCACATTCATTCTAGGACTGACCAGCAAAAAATATCGTATATTAAATTATTAATCTGCTTTGCATTTGACGTGCGCTGGTACCTTGTTTTGAAGTCTATGGCCTCTTTTCTGATCATCAATCCAACTCAGTCCTGGAAGTTTGTTGAATTTTCTCTCTCTTGCCATTGCTCTAACTCTTGCAGCATCCTCCCATTGTCCTCTCTCAGCATATATACTTGATAGAAGTATATAATTTCCACTGTTTTTGGGTTCCAACTTAAATAGCTCTTTTGCAACAATTTCTGCGATCTCAATATTGGCATAAGTCCTACAAGCTGCAAGCAAAGCACCAAGTGCCCCTGGATGTGGTCCCATTGGCATAGTTTGAACCATTTCATATGCTTCTTTAAGCCGCCCTGCTCGTCCCAGTAAATCTACAACACAACTGTAATGGTCTGGGATCCGTTCCACGCCATAGACCCGAACCATTTTTTCCCAGTGTTCCAAACCTTCTTTGACAAGGCCTGCATGGCTACAGGCACTCAGCACCCCTACAAAAGTGATTGGATCAGGTTTAATCGCCTCCTGCTGCATTCTGTTGAAGATCTCAAGCGCCTTCATTTCATGTCCATGTGATGCAAGCCCATTGATGAGTGCTGTGTATGAGTATGCATCAGGAGAAGAAATCTCCTCAAATGCAAGGATAGCTTTCTCGAAATTGCCGCACTTGGCATGCATATCTACTAGTGCAGTGAGAACACGCTCGTTCCTCTCGATCTTCTTTTGGTCAACATATAACCCAACCCAATTTGCCAGCTCCACACTCCCTAACTGAGCAGAGGCCGAAATGACGCCAACCACGGTAGCTGCATCTGGCACAATTCTCTGTCGTTCCAGCTCTTGGAACAGTGCGAATGCTTCCTTTGGCATTCCACACTGAGAATATCCATTGATCATCGCAGTCCAGGAGACCAGGTTCTTCTCAGGCATTTCGTCGAACAGTTCTCTGGCGTCAACAACTGCACCAGCTTTACAGTACCCAACAACCATGGCAGTCCAAGACACATCATTCCGGACCGGCATCCGGTCGAAGACATCCCTGGCGGACGGCAGATCTCCGGCGTTAGCATAGCCGACTATCAAAGCATTCCACGATATGGCGTTGCGATGGGGCATGTCGTCAAATAACCGCTGAGCCACCGGCATGTCAGCGCCAAGACGAGCGTGAGCGCCTAGGAGGGCATTGAAGGAGACAACGTCCTTCAGGGGGATGTCAAGGAAGGCAGCGCGGGCGTGGGGGAGACGGCCGCACTTACCGTACATGTCGACGAGGGCGTTGGCAACGGGAAGCACGGAGAGCAGGCCGGTGCGGAAGGCGCGCGAGTGGAGCTCGACCCCGAGGGCGAGGGAGGGGATGGCGGCGGAGCAGTTGAGGAGGAAGGGGATGGTGAAGCGGCCGACCGGGAGGGAGGCGCGGGTCATGAAGAGGTACAGGCGGAAGGCAGCGAGCGAGGCAGAGGAGAGCGGGGACTTGGAAAGGGAGCGGATGGCGTTGTTAAGGAGGCGGACGAGGAGGGAAGCGGAAGCGGCGCCCGGGAATGAGCAGAGGAGGTGCGCGTGGATTTGGTTGAGCACGGGGAGAGGAATTGGGGTCGTCGAGGAGAGGATGGAGGCGAGGCGATCGGCATCGACAGCGGCGGCGGTGGACGACGATGCAGTTCGGATTGAGGAGGAGAAGGTAGCGGTCGCCACTTTGAAATGAAGAGGTAATGGAAGCGAGCGGAAGCGGGATGGACGGAGCCGCAACGTTTGCCGAAATAACATAACGACGGTGAACAAGCTCCAAAGTTATTGATGGGTCAAAGGTTTCGATTATATTGTGATTTTTTCTTCTCAATAAATATTCAATTATAATATGATGGGTAAAATTACTACAATAATAATAAAATTAGCATAAATATATAATTTTTTATTATAATTCAAGCTCTGCAGAATTAATTTTTTTTGCAACAATATGACTTCGGTTGAGAATTAGTGTTTTGATTTTATGTAATATATATATATATATATACGTTGGATGCTCTGATTAAATTAATTGAATTTTGCAATATGGGTTTATAAGGCACACTACTTGTGAAGTCAGCACAACAACAGTGCCAAGATAAATCAATCAATAATATATAATCTCTGCATAATTAATAATACTTTTTTTAAAAAATATTTAGAAATTTATAATATTCTACGAGCTGCGCCGCCTGCAAAGTGCAAATATATTAAAATATTTATTATAAAAAAATATTAAAAATGTATTAGGATAGTTAATATAAGTTGTTATTATCTCGTTCGATCATGTTACTAAAATACAAAGATTAATATTAAAAGCATATATTTTATATCTAATTTATATTTAAAAAATATTTACTATGTGCAAGGTTGAACATCTTATTTATAATTTTTTATATTTTAAAATGGTAAAAAAATAAAAGTTATATTTTATAAAATTATTTCATATCAAAACAATTAGTGTACTATTTCTTTTATTACAAAATTTAAAAAATGATTTGGTGGGAATTATATTGTAACGTGAAGTATGAATAAAAAGGAAAAATATATTTCGGATAATAAGCAAAATTCCTCGATTTAAATAAAATTACTAATTATATAAAAATGAATAATATGTAACGCACTAGTTTCAAAGCAAAGCAGCGTACACGGACTTCGCCCAATTGGAATTCGCTGGAGGTCACCCTCCGTTAAAGATAAACCAGTTATTTTTAATTCCTATATCTATTTTTATTTATTTATTTATGGCAAGTACGGAGAGGCGCGCGGCGGTCGATCGAATCGAATACTTGTATTTGTGCTGGGCGAAGGGGAAGGGCGTCGATCCACCCACCGCCTGCTCTCCTCTCCTGTCTTCCTCCCCGCCAACCGAAGCCGTTTCGAGCGATCTCGATCTTGGTTTATGAGGTATACCATCTCATATGGGTGTCGTTTTTGTTGGGCTCGTGAGGATTTGTCGCCTTTTATGGTCGCTTTCTCGCTTCGCTTGGCGATTTTTGTTAGAAGCTTTGGCTTTTGATCACGATGGTCAGGTCTCCTGCTTTTTTTTTTTTGGGTGCTCTTTTTGATGGATCTTCATGCGTCGATTGAGATCTGCATTGTTGGATTATTTCTCTCGTACGTCGAGAGAGAGATCCGACTTTTAGTGTGAGTTCGGAAATAAAGATACGCCGCTGATGGTTCGTTCATCATTTTCTTGCGCTATTTGAATCTGAATGAGATTTTTCTGAGCCGATTACCTGCGTTATTTACAGTAAGAATTTCATTATTCTTCTATCTGATTTTTTTTTTCAACTTTTGGATATTTATGCAGCTCGAAGGAGAAACCGACTCTTGGGTATGCTAACCTGCTTCCCATCGTAGTTTACTTTGTGATTCTTAATTCTTCAATCATTGTACTGTGCCATTTCTGAGAGGTGATCGATGATGTCACTTTTGGTAACGATTGACTGCAAAACTTGACTTTGAAGACATACAAAATTATGTATTGAAAAGACGAGATGTAAAAGGAAATATGTACATCTATATTCCATAATGATCATGTTTAACTATAGAAATTCTAATATTTGAAATTCACTGGTCATGCATTCGTTTTTTTTCTGATCATATGGAATAGTAAATGTATATGCCTCGTCAATGCTAACTAGTTTGTAACATTATTTTACCATGTTAGGATGCTTTTTCGAATGAATGTTTCCTAAACACTGGAGATTTGACTTTGGTAGATTGCCCTGGCACGCGCTTGGAATGAATATAATCCCGTGTAACACTTAATAAAAAGTTTTTCCTTAAACTTCATAACCGAAGGCTGACTAATTGCCTCCACATAATAAATAACCTTTTTTTAATTGCAAGAGAAGATGTAGGTAGTTTTTTGTAAGTTTATATTCACAAGGTACGTTCATTCAAGGAGCTTTAAGACTTTTGCTGAGTTCATCGCTCTGTATCATTCAGCTTTTGAATTTCTTTTTGTTGCTCGTATATGCATGTTTAGTTTTAGCATATAACTCAGGTTTTGCAATGAACCCACAGAAATTGTAAAATAATGATAAACTCCTGCTGAATCTTTTGATTTTCTTCTCTGAACTGAATTCATATATGTTTTTAATTTATATTTTAACATTAGAAATTCGCTGTGCTACTTACTGATTTAACCATTTAATCATTTTATATATTTATCTATTTTATATTTTAATCATTTAACTAACTGGAACTGCCTTGACTTTAATTGATAGCTGTCTAGGTAGTGGCTGATCACGTACTACTAGGAGCTTCCAAACAAACATAGACCATAATGAATTATGTAGATATAAGAACCATTAATTTATTTCAATTTTTATCTAACGTGACAGTGTAATTAGGACTACTATGTGATAACTTGAGAAGTGTTTGATTCCTTTTGTATGCTTGTTCTTATCGGTAGGGATGTTATTATGTTATTTCATGTTTGCAGATCCAAAAGTTTGTATTTACTCTGGCTTTTGAAATTAACTCTCATGGAAGCTAGACTAACAATCATTCTTCTACTAATGCAGTGGCACACGGATAAAGACTCGCAAACGGAATATAGCTGCACCTTTGGACCCTGCAGCTTTTGCAGATGCAGTGGTCCAGATCTATTTGGATAATGCTGGTGATCTGGTACATTTACTATATGAAAAATAGGCAATAGTTCAACTTGTTTTTGAAGTGTTTATATGAAAGGTTAGACATCGTTACTTCTTGTTGCATGTTTGCGTGTTAGCCATAGGAAATAATTTCTTTTAGGGTGGTATGTGTATAAAGAGAAATCAATTACTATTTGCTGCTGTTCAGACAGTCAGCATGAAATTGATAGTTTGTACAGATGCGAAAATGAAAAAATTTAACTTGCTGATTAGAAGATGTGTGTGTAGATTTGATGAGAGGGACCAGCTGTCTTGTGGTACTGTTGGATAATTCACCCTTTCAAATCAACTACGGTTATAAATTTTAGTTATGGATTATTTTTGAAGGTTAAGAGAATAATCTTGATCCAATCGAATGATGGATTAGAGTCACAAATTTGCAGAAAAAAGAAAAAAGTATCTCACAGAATGTGACTCAAGTCCTTCCTGACTCTTATTTGTCTTCTCAATTTTCTATTATTACCGAGTTGTAGAGTTGCTCAAATAACTACAACTAGACAAATTTTAATTAGCCCTTTGCAAATAAAATATACTATAAAAGTACGACGTAACTCATGTTGGCCCCTTCAACCAAGTAAAACTATTGTACGAATTGTTTGCATTCTGAAGCCACACTTTTAATGTTGAACCTTGTGACCTCAGTTTCTTTTTGAAACTTCTTCTGATAGGAACTTGTCGCAAAGAACGTCGAATCTTCAGATCTTAACTTCTCAAGATACGGCGACACCTTCTTTGAGGTAAATTGACGATTGTTTCTTTGCCTGTGACATTTTTAACATTTTTTAATATCATTTTCAGTTCTCTTGCCTGTTACTGTGCTTATTTTGATTTAATTATTTCCTGAGTTGAAAGTTTCTATCAGATGTTCAGGATCCTGCTTCTTTAAGTTTCATTTTCTTGGCTATGCATCAAAATGTCTTCACGAAATTTGTTGCTAAGATATTGAAATTTAATTATTTGTTGCACGCTTTCAGCAGTGGAGTTATTTTCTGTTATCTTTCGGACTTCGAATGAATGCAGTCATTGGAGTTTTGTTAAGATATGAAACAGGCAAAGGCCCCTAACTATGTTGGGTTTATATTGTAATTCTGAATTCGTACTTGTTCTATCATCTTTCGAACATTGTGCTGCTTAGTTGGGAGATGGCTGATAGTCTGATGCTATTACTACTGAGTTCTCCATAATTATATTGGATTCTTGGGTATGGATGGGGAGGTGTAAAAAGTACTGAATGAAATTGAGTAGGTACTGCCGTTTGCAAAAAATCAGAATAAAATAGGTTCTTCATTGTAATTTACGCATATGTTTCTGTTCTTGAAATATTTTTATATACACATTATTTACCAAATATCAGCTCATTTCATGAACCTGATTGAGCACCAAGCCAACTTGTTAATTAAAATAACAAAAATTATGATGCTCCTCGAATAGACAATCTGATGAACCTCTTTATCTTAAGATAATCTACAACATCCACCATTACCATTTAGTTTGGAAGATTATTGATTTCACATTTCTTGCATGTGTAGGTGGTTGGAATTAATTTGTTTTCTGTTTCATTTCTTTACATTTTGTTAAACGATTGCGAATGTTTGAGTTCATCTGTTTTTCATGACTATATTGTGCAAGCGAGATGTTTTATACTTTTTTTTTCCTAACCCAATTGATCTGTTTGAAGGTGGTCTTCACTGGTGGCCGTACGCAACCAGGCACAATAAAACCTGATGAGGGAGAGAGGCATCCATATTCAGTGCTAGATTTGCAGCCTGAACGTGAATTTATCTTGCCCTCGGTTCTATACATTCAAAAAAATTTGCGGCGAAGGCCCTTTTTGATTAAGAACCTTGAAAATGTTATGCAAAAGTTCCTTCAGTCCTTGGAGCTCTTTGATGAGAATGGAAAAAAGAAGCTGGCAATATTTACAGCCCTTGCATTCTCACAGAAGCTATCAGGCCTTCCACCCGAGACTGTCTTCCACGCACTTATTAAGGACAATCTTGTGGCCAAGGGGCTGGTCCTCTCATTTATTACTGTTTTCTTCAAGGAGTATCTAGTTGAAAACAGTTTAGATGACCTTATATTGCTTTTGAAGCGAGCTAAAATGGAGGATAATCTCCTCGATCTTTTCCCTACTTCAAAGCGCTCCGTTGAATGTTTCTGTAAACCCCCACCACATTTAAAAAAAAAAAAAAGGACCGGTTCAGGTGAACCGGCCGGCCAGCCGGCCGGTCCAGCTAAACTGGCTTGGACCGGGCAAAGAGGCGAGGCGGGGCGAGCGAGAAGAGCAAGCGCCCTTCCCACTCGAGCCGTCGTCCTCGAGCACGCGACGAAGCGACGACGCTTCGTCTTCTCCCGCACCGAGCAGCGCCGGCGATCCTTCCTTCGCCGTCGGCTGCTGCCCGCCATCGTCGACGGCCATCCGCCCTCATCCACCCCCAGCGAGCAACCCCCCGGCGGAAGGGAGATCTCGTGATGTCCCTGCTCCCTTCCCGTTCGCGCGACCACCGCAGCAGAGAACCTGCTGCCGATCGGTCGCCGCCCAGCGCTCGAAGCCCTCGGCGGTCATCTCCTCCGCCGCGGTTGGAGACGCCGGCCGTCTCCGCATCTCCACGGGCCTTCGTGGAGTTCGAAGACCCCTCAGCGGGCGGCTATGCTCGCCGCCCCTCTTCGAGCGACCAAACCCTACCGGCGGCGGGTGCAAATCGCGGATCCGCACGCTTTGCCGGCCGGAACTCCGCCCTTTCCTTCCCCACACGTCCGCGAGGTGAGCAGCCGCATTTCCCCCATGAAAAGGGGTGGTTTTCGCCCTCCGGTGGAGACGCCGTGAGTTCGCCGGAGACGATGCCGGAAAGATCACCGTTTATGCACTGACGGTCATCATTCTCGCAGATCGGCGTGGTCTCCGTGTTGAGTGAGGAGCTACGAAGCTCGCCGGCCGGTTAGCCTTCGTTTTCGCGAGCTCCGGCTAGGTGGCGGCTAGGGTTCCGGCAGCGGCGCTGCGTTTTCCGGCGGTGCACAGTTAATCCGGCGAAGGTGCTTAATTAGGGCTTAATCGCGATTAGTGAACGCTAAGCATGATTAGTTAAGCGTTAAGCATGATTAGTGTAAATATAATATGTTTTTAGAGTAAGATGTATTAACGTATGCTTAGTTTAATTAAAAGCATGATTAGCGTTAATTAACTAAGCTTAGTGAATAAGAAATTATTTTTTTAATGAAAACGGTTGAGTTGAATCAAGTGGGATTAAATCGGTTGGGTTTGAGTTAAGTTTGGGTTCGAGTCAAGTTGGGTTGGGTGAGCCGAATCAAATAAGTTGAACCTGATTCGAGCTCGAGTCAAACTAGATTGAATCGAATTTAGCTGAATCGGAACCGAACCGAACCAAATCGAACCGAACCGAACCGGGTGAACAGTAACCCAAACCGTTGACCGAGTCAACAGCTGACCCAGTCAGCATTGACCGGGCCCACAGCCGACCCAGTCGGCGTTGACCGAGTCAACCGCTGACCCAGTCCGCGTTGACCGGGCCCACTACTGACCAAGTCAGCATTGACCAGTCAACGTTGACCGTTGACCAGGTCAGAAAAATAATAAAAAATAAATTAAATTAAATAATTAATAAAATAATAAAATAACAAAATAATATTAAAATAATAAAATAATATTAAAATATTAAAAAATCAAAAAATAATAAAAATTTCTATGGGTTCTACTTGGGCCCCTGGATGACTTGGGCCAAGTTATGGGTGAGTTTGATGAGTAGAAATTGAATAAAAATTCATTTAAGTTATTAGCTAAAAAAATGTAAAAATATTATTAATTTAGAATTGATTAGGTGAGATTAATCCTAGGATTAATTTAATGTAATAATTATTTAATTGATAGATTTTAATTTATTTATCTTAAGGGAAATAAATTAAATCTATTTTAAATAATTTTTGTTAAATATGATTATTGTGGGTACGCGATCCGAGTAGTTCGGCGGGTGATTATCTCCGCGCGACTTGGTTCTGAGGAGCAGATCGCTATCCCAGGTGCGTTGGTTCTTCGTTGGTAGGATTTATTCACGCTAGGGAATTCCCGTTGGGGTTTTCTTAGGAACAATTCTTGGATGTCTTAAATATGATAAACCATAATGTTTGATAAAATTTAAATTGTATGCATGCTAGCATAGTTATCTTATCTAACATGTTTGATCTGCTAGGTATCTAACATGCTTATAATTATGTCTTGCATGCTATATTGCTTCGGTATGATATGCTAAATGATTACCATGCAGACATAGATAGTATATGCGACATGTTAGAACCTTTGGCGACGTCACCGCCACTTAGACAAAAAAAGGGGCCTTTCCCATATGCCCCGGTTGACCGCCGCGTCCCATCGGTGGTCAAAACGGTGACGTCCCGCTAGGCACCACTCCCGAGGTTGATGCGTAGCTTGGATACTGGGAGCGCTACTCCCGAGGTTATGCATAGCTTATATACGGGGAGCTGGTAGGGTAAGGGACTATACACACTCCATGGTCATGTTAGACTGGAAATATGGAGCAAGTCCTTACCCGAGATCTTCACCCGCACGAGTGTCGTTGTAGGCGGCCTCGTGATAGTCCTGAGATGGTTAGCAAGGATGAGCCCTACCATGGACGTGGCACCGATGGAGTCGAGGTTGCCACAGCCCATTGTGCGGATGTGTGCCAAATCTCGATAGACGTCGACTGCTACTGGACTGGGAAGGTGATTCCACATGCGACACCTTGGACAGTGGATCCGTAGACCGCACGACTATCACCCTTGACGTCTGCAGACGATCGGATGAGTAGTCCGGATCCTAGGGTGGTTATTTCGGCTAGCCGTGGCCGATGAGATTTAAGAGAGGTGACCCTGTCTACGGGCAGTATGTAGTACTACATGGGTGTCGTGACCCCTACGGAATCCGGGGAGGATGTAAGGGCACGACGGTTTCGCTAGGGGAAGCATGGTTGGCGACTAGTGAAACAACTGGAGAGGGACTCTGGGTTATCCGTCCTCTCTGCCAACATCAGTGCAGCGGGCATAGGTAGAGACAGAAAGGCACTGATGGGCTTACTGATACCCCCGGCCCGGGTAGTCACTAAGAGTAGGCTGGCAGCCCGAGTTTATGAAACTTAAAAGTCTCACCATGACGTAGGTGATAGACTACTCATATGCACACTAGACATGACTTAGGTGACATCTAGTGGCATGTACACCTGTATTTAATTATTTATTTAATTGGTTATTTATGATGTCTATGTTTATATAATTGTTTAAACGATGTGACATGAAATATGATGATTAACCACCAAAGACATCCTAGAATACTCCTCCTAGCCTTTGATTTCCTTATTCGGTAGAGCCGTAATTTCGCATTAGGCCGCAAGGCTGAGCATACCGCGTTCAATGTGTGTGCAGGTGTCGACGCACGAGACGAGATCATTGACGGAGGGTTCGTCGCGGAAGGTATACGACTGCTGTTATGAGTTTTCGTATGCCGGTCTTAGATTTGTATTAGGAGATATCGGGACTGTATTTAAGATGTTATTTGAAAAATGTGGGTGTATGTAGTTTAGTATTTGTATTTATGCTTTGTATGGGCTTGTCGGGCTCATACGGCGGTTGCCACGTGTCGTCCTGCGGGTCGGGGCGTGACAATTTCTCTGAACACTTCAAGTAAGGTTTTTTCCATCATTATGACGCATTGATCCTAGTTTATTTATTTCGGTGATCTTGGCAATTTTTACTCTTTTAAAGTCATTTAGTTTTTTGTTTATTTTGGTGATTTTAGTAATTTTGAGTACAACACTAACCAATTAAGGCTCAAAAGGGATTTGCCATTTATTGCACTAACGATTGATGTAAGGATATTCGCATAGAGTATGCTAGAGATCACCTCGATTAGCTTATCTTGGCAGATAAGTCTATGCCAATAAGGCACAATATGGAACAGGAACAGTATTGTTATCCACTTAACCTATTCTGCTGCGTTTTTATTTTTCTGATTTTTGTGGATCTTGAACCCACGACTTATATTGAGTTTTACCGTTCTATTCAGCTGGAAACATTTGCTTCTCAATTTATACGGCTACTTTTCCCTCTATGTTTTACTTTTTCAGCAAAGAAGGATTGTCTGCTCTTGTTGAGTACAATGAGAAGAAAATATTTGAGGTGAAACTAAAGGAAATGAAATCAGCAGTGACTACCCAGATTGAAGAAGACGTCGATATATCTGAGATTATAGAGACCGCAAAACAGCGCGTCAAAGATGCTAACTTACCTGATATTGAAGTTGTACGCATTCTGTGGGATATGTTAATGGATACTGTTCATTGGTCTGGTAAAAACCAGCAGCAGAATTCTAATGCTGCCCTTCGCCAGGTAATTAATCCTCTTTGGTCATTTCCATCTTTGTTTCCTTACCATTCTTAAGGCCCTCTTTTATGTTGATGGTATTCTCAGCAATTGACTTCATTTCATTTCACATTGTCAAATGCAGTTTATATACTTTAAATTATGGACCTATTTTTGTCTTCTTCTACTCAAGGCCCATAACAAAATATATCTCGAACTGTCTTGTCTATCTTCTTACTTGCAAGAAAATATGATTGGGAACATGGAAAAGAACTGCCGTTATCAACTTGGATCATTGACCGTGCTATATATCTTCAGGTGAAAACATGGGCAGGACTTCTGAATGCCTTTTGTACTAGTGGGAAGGTAGAATTAGAACTGATCTACAAGGTCCAGATCCAGTGCTACGAGGACGCCAAGCTGATGAAATTATTCCCAGAAATTATAAGGTCCCTTTATGACCTAGATGTACTGGCTGAGGACACCATTCTTCTATGGTTCCGGAAAGGTGCAAACCCAAAGGGCAGGTAAATGGCTTTTATCCCCATCTGATTTGTTTGAATCTACTTGAGCTACTACGTAATACTGTTAACGAACAGGTCAACATCCATTTTTAGATGCTGATGCTTGTAATAGAAATTTATGATATACATCTTGAGCACTCTTCAGGTGACAGCTTTTCCTAGTGATTTATGGTCAACGTTAGGAAGTATGCAAAGGTCACAAGATTTTGGACATATACTCCCGCCGAGTTGTGTGCAAGATTACCTTACTGTTGCATGTTCTAGAAGCTGCTAGCAGCTGATCCCTATTAATTTATATTGTTTGATGTGTAGAAAGAACAGCCTAGAGATGTAATCTCTACGGGTTTAGATTTAGATGCTATGGCCTCTACCGGCGATATTTAATTTTCCAGAGGAATGAGCAAAAGGAAAAACAAAATAAGCCTATCTTCAAATTGTCGATAAGAGATCAGATTTTGATTTGTTCTTACCTTGTGAAAATTTTCTTGAATAATAGTCGAAACTTGTCACCCGGCAAGTATTCTCTCGTTAATTGTTCTTAACGACCACATCAATTAATGGGCATGTGATTGTGGCAGGCAAACCTTCGTAAAATCCCTGGAGCCATTTGTTCGGTGGCTTGAAGAAGCTGAAGAGGAAGAATGAACGACGAAGCAGAGGAACAAGAAGTTCAACATATGTACGATCTACTTTTTGTCCATTCCCACCGCCGGATATCCTTCGGAAGAAGAAGAAGAATGCATGGGGGTGATTATACTATATGTCATGCTGCGTGAAGCAGACAGTTTATATTTATATGTTGTGAGATTTAAGAAAACACCTGTAACTCGAACTCATGTCTCAAGTCATAAGTCTTTTTTGAGATCTTGAAGATCGAATCGAACTTGTAATTTCAAGTCATGCACGTACTTTTTGTTCTCCAAGAAAAGAAAAAAAATTTGTGATGCGCAAACCTACTCGCTGTTTTGTCGAATCTCTTGTTAGGAGTAGCTTGGAATACTTGGACTGGTGTTGCAGTGCGCACGCCACTCGTTGCCCATCTTTTGCTGAATCGAGGGCTGTGCTTTATGCTGCAAAAGCTGACCTTGAAAGATTTGCGATATGCCATGCAGCGTTTTCGAAAACGGACTTGTAATATAGCTGGGAATTTATCCTGTTAAATTCAAACTGGCAGCTCATATTATATCCTTTCTATTGTTTCTTTTTTTCACTTGAATAAACAGGGCGAATCGAGAAGATTCAGTACTTTTTATTTTTTTTAAGGGTTCATAAACTGTAAGAACTGGAAGTAACAGGAAGCGAGGAGAAGGGGACGGAAGGTGAAACGGGTGACGTCAATGGTGCGCTTGACGCGTAGCAGCGGCGGAGTTTTGGAGGCCGCCGTTGAAGTCCGCCGAGCGCAGACAAAGCCGGTGGTGGGAAAGGAAGATTTTTCCTTTTCCAGCGGCCACCAAATCAATCAATTAATTAATCGATACGGAATAAACTTGGTAAACAATTAAAGCTGGCCATGGCGATGGCATGGCAGGCATCGCCTGCCTTCCATGCCAAGAAAGAAAAGAATGCCTTCACAGTAAAAACAAAAGCAATACCAACACCGCCACCACCACCACCAGCGGCTGGGGACGTGTACAAATTTTTTTTTCTTTTCTAGTTGAAAGAGCTGACTTGACTTATTACTCAAATCATTTTCACACACCATATATTTGATATATATATATATACACACACACATTATTAATATTAGTCATGCACTTTAAATAGTTAATAATAGGATGTTTATATATGATAACATGAAGCTTTAATTGCTGAATCATCTATGTCAATGCCAGCGCATGCAGTCAATGCTTACAAAACCCTGAATGCATGCATGCAGGCATGAACTCAACTCAACCCTACCGGTTTAAGAAATATACGTTATTTATTAATCATCGACCGCAAACAATTATTTAGCTGCAGTGAGATGGATAGATAGGGTTGACCGTCGCCGTTTCCGAATCATTAAAATAAACATCAAAGAGAGGGGAAAAAAAGAAAGAGAAGGAAATCTGCGCAACTTTGTGGGTACGTGATTTTATTATTATTTTATAATAATCCGTGCGGAATTCCGTGGGCGACCGCAGGAGGATCCAAAAACCGGAAGCAGGAAAACGAAGCGGAGGGGCCACGTCGCGGCGGCGGAGAGGCCATAGGCCATCCCCCCGTCCCGCGGCGGCCGCGTGACCCACCACCCTCCCTCCGCCCTCCCACCCCCACCCGGCCACCCCCACCCCCACCCCCCCTACGTCCCCTCTCTCTCTATTCTAGTTTTGCTCCGCATGCAGCTGCCGCTGCTGCCCCCCCGGTGCGCGGCTGCGCGGCCCCCAACAGCGTCCACCCGCCGCCCAGAGGCCGCCACCGACGCCCCACCACCCCCGGCAGCGCGGGAGGCGGCCTTCCCGGTGGCGGTGTCGCGCGGGGCACAGCGGATCACCGAGCGCTGCCAGCTGAGGGCGCCGCCCGCTATCGCCAGTGAGCTCCCAACGTTTGGCGGTGTGTCCCCGGGCTCACCGTCCGGGGAATTGAAGAAGATGAGATGAGACACCTCCTCCTTCCCTCCCTCTGCTATCAAATCTCATCATGTGATCAAATGGCAGAGGACGAATAGATCGGCTGCCAGTAGAACTACTGCGTTGCTGTAAATTATACGGACGGAAAAGAAGAAGGGGATAATTATCATACGAAATATTAAACATATATTATCATTATATTTCGTCCAAATTTAGAATGGCTCGTTCTTATCTCGGACGCGACAACCGACGTCACAACTCTAACCTGACGTATAATGTAATTAATTAAATGATTTAGTCGGATGTGTTGCTGCTTTTTTGACACAAAACATGAGACGGTGCCGGTTTCTTGCTGTAGATCGAGTAGATAGCAGCGTTATGTCCTCGCATTCGTTATCTCCGCCTCTTCCTCCTCCTTCGTGGTCTGTAACTGGCGACTGAACTCCATCGCCGTACCCTCCCTCTCCCTATCTCTCTCTTCCTCCTTGTTCTTGCTGTTCTCCGATCCTTCTGAAGCAAGCGCAGCACGGCATCGACTGCAATCCTTGCGCCCGACCGAAGATTAAGAGGTGTGTTGCTGTTGTTCTTCCTCTTCTTTGATTCCTCTCCTCAAGGTCACAGGAGCAGTGAGAGGAGTGAGGAGGAAGAAGATAAAGAGTCGCTTTCTCCCGCTCCCATCAATTATTTTTCTCTCTTTGCCTCCTCGTAGAAGACCAGCAGCAGATCTCCCTCTGCGGGCCCATTTTTTTTCTTATCCTTCATCTTCGTCCGCCTTTTTCTCAGGTTTCTTCTGTTGCAACTTCAAAGTGCTCGTTCTCGTTGTGTTCTTGCTCTTTGATCTTGGCTTCTTCCTTTGTCGGCTGTCATACTTCGTTTTCTGGAGAGAGGTAACGTGTTCGGCGAACCGCTCTTGCGGAATGGGAGGAGAGAAAAAGGTGAGAAGCGATGCGGTGGATCGCCGGAGCAGTAAGAAGCAGAGGGAGGAGGAGGCGGCGGCGGCGGTGGATAAATCCATGGCGGATGCGCGGAAGGTCGTCGAGGGAGACCGGGCGGCGAAGGCGTTGCCGGATCCGGTCGAGGAACCAAGATTAGTACACGATGACATCATGCTCGACATCGACGGCGACGATCTCATATTCTCCGAGGACAACTTCCCTTCACTACCTGACTTCCCTTGCCTCTCCTCGCCGTCGGCCACTCCATCGCCGTCCTCCGCTGCCAACACCGTGCTCTCTTCGTGCTCCTCCGCCACTTCTTCGACTTCGTCGTCCTCTTCCTCTTGGTCCTTCCTGCAGGTCCCTGACGACGCCAGCGTCGCTGACATGCAGCCGCCTCCTGCGGCGGCGGAGGTGCCGTCGGTGGTCGACGATATCATGGCGCTCCCGGCGGCGGCGTCGTCAAAATTGTAATAAAATACATCATGAAGGAATTTAACCATGAATTAATTGATTCTTTAAAACTTATTACTACTTTACTTTATTTTATTCGGACATAGAATCGCGGGGAACTTGGTATTTATTTCACAAGCATAAACTGCATATATCTATGTATACAGTAGATAGATAGAGGTCTTGAAAATGGGTATAGTCTGAACAAAGAACTATCGAGGGTTCGAATCCCTCTCTCTCCTTGATCAAACAAGCTTAATTACATTACATTCCAAATTCAATAATTCCCAGAAACTACATCAATTAGGAGTTCACTTCAAGCATTTATTACAACAATAACACTTTCACGGCATACCAGAACTACGACTAGGATACGATTTTCTAGGCAATAGAAAACAATTACTAAAAACATAGATGGCGAAAATAACAACACCACTCTTGAATGGAACAGTGACGGTTCTATAATTGAAGAAACCCCTCAAAAGTAAGACGATTGAAAAAACAATCCCTCTCGATTCAAATATTTGTTACCCATTGTGTCACCAGAAGCAGCTGAGGGAAACACATATTTGGAGAATAGAACCAAACGATACAGAAATCCATAATCAAACAAGAAACCAGCTCAAACAACGATGATCGAAAAGCAAATCACGTTTCGTTTTCAACAACCATCAAGCGAGATGCGTGGAATTCATCTATCTGAGTTACCAGGAGCAACTCATCTATTATTTTAATTGTTCATCGATCTGAGTGCTCAATCAAAGATTAAAAAACATGGACAAAAATTAAACGATGGTTCGCCTTCAAGCGGTCGGAGGAACTGCGCAAAATTAAAATCAAGAACTCAGGATTTAAAAGACTAACATCTACCAAAAACAAAAACAACGAATAAGGAGAGGTCATTTCAAACCTGGACTCCATTTTCCAAGCCTTGGAAAGACGACGCCGCTTACGACGCCAGCGGCGTGGCCGATCGAGAGGGACATAACGATGCACCGGGTTTTGGGGTTTTTGCACAGGAAGAACCCGCATCCTGCCACGAAAAACGACGCTGCTGCTGCCTGAAATTTCAACATTTCCTTCGAATTCGGATCCATGAATCGAGCAAAGAGACGGCCTGGCCGGGGAGCAAAGAGGCGAGAGCGAGACTTCTAGGGTACCCAGGGGGAGGGGGGGGCAATATGAGCACGCTTGATGGGCCATCAACGATGCCCTAATTGGGCTTTTGGGTATTGGGTATTGTGTGTTTACGCTGATGCCCTCCCTATTTTTTCTTGAACCATTTAGTTCTCACCCGGTGATTATTCTTATCAAATGAGCACGCTTGATGGGCCGCTATTTGGGCCATCAACGAGCCCAATTGGCTGCCTTTTGAGCTTGCTGGGTCATCCCTTCGAGCTCCATCTTCTTGCCGTTCACCAGCCTCATTTCTTCATCGATGTCCAGATAACGATTAGGGTTCCCATCGAGGGTTTCTCCCATCTCAAACTTCCTCTCCAAGACCAGTGCTCCTTTCTGCTCGCCGGCCAGCACATAAGCTGCGCGTGTGTGTGCATATATGTATATATAACCCGTGAGCTTAGGAGAGCGTGATGTGGATTAAGTAATAAATTAACGTACCGGTTGAGACGTGGAGGAGCAGCTGCATCCTCTCGCAGTTTTGTGCAAACTGCAGCGCATGCTTTGCTCCAGCCACATTTATACTCAGCGCAACGTCATACCTGCATGCAGATGTTATTTATACACGCGCACGCACTCGTAGGTGCCCGCATGAAACGTTAACTCATTAGTTAGCTCGGACCCTCTCGTAGAAGTTGGTGGTTGCAGCAACGCCGACGACGATGTCGACCTCCTTGAACAAAGTCTGCAAGAGACTCGAGTCTCGTATTCCCAAGTTTTGCTCCATCACGTCTCCGGCCACCGGGAACAGCTACGTCTATAATTAGCACCTCATCTTGCATGCGCTGCTTGACTATTTTTATATGAAGTATGAATAAAAAGGAAAAAGATTATTTCATTATTTGTAGGCGAAGATCCTCAATTAAATAAAATACTAATTATAGTATTTTGTTTGACGCACTAATTTCAAAGCAAAGCAGCGTACACGGACTTCGCCCAATCGGAATTCGCTGGAGCTCACCGTCCGTTAAAGATAAACCAGTTATTTTTAATTCCTATATCTATTTATATTTATTTATTTATGGCAAGTACCGAGAGGCGCTCGGCGGTCGATCGAATCGAATACTTGTATTTGTGCTGGTCGAAGGGGAAGGGCGTCGATCCACCCACCGCCTGCTCTCTTCTCCTCTCCTGTCTTCCTCCCCGCCAACCGAAGCCGTTTCGAGCTATCTCGATCTTGGTTTATGAGGTATACCATCTCATATGGGTTTCGATTCTGTTGGTATCGTGAGGTTTTGTCGCCTTTTATGGTCGCTGTCTCGTTTTGCTTGGAAGCTTTGGTTTTGGATCATGATGGTCAGGTCTCCTTTTTTTTTGGTGCTCTTTTTCGTGGATCTTCATGCGTCGATTGAGATCTGCATCGTTGGATTATTTCTCTCGTACATCGAGAGAGAGATCCGATTTTTAGTCTGAGTTCGGAAATAAAGATATACCTTCGATGGTTCGTTCATCATTTTCATGGCTATTTGAATCTGAATGAGATTTTATTGAGCTGATTACCTGCGTTATTTACGGTAAGGTTGAGTATCATTATCCTTCTATCTGATTTTTTTTTTACTTTTGGATATTTATGCAGCTCGAAGGAGAAACCGACTCTTGGGTAGGCTAACCTGTTTCCCGTTGTAGTTCACTTTGTCATTCTTAATTCTTCAATGACTGTACTGTGCCATTTCTGAGAGGTGATCAATGATGTCGCTTTTGGTAACGATTGACTGCAAAACTTGACTTTGAAGACATACAAAATCATATATTGAAAAGACGAGATGTAAAAGGAAATATGCACATCTATGTTCCATAACGGTCATGTTTAACTATAGAAATTCTAATAATTGAAATTCACTGGTCATGCATTTGCTTTTTTTTCTGTATCATATGGAATAGTAAATGTATATGCCTTGTCAATGCTAACTAGTTTGTAACACCATTTTACCATGTTAGGATCAACACTGGAGATTTGACTTTGGTAGATTGCCCTGGCACGCGCTTGGAATGAATATAATCCCGTGTAACACTTGATAACAAGTTTTTCCTTAAACTTCATAAACCGAAGGCTGACTAATTGCCTCCACATAATAAATAGCCTTTTTTTTTTAATTGCAAGAGAAGATGTAGGTAGTTGTTTGTAACTATATATTCACAAGTTACATTCATTCAAGGAGCTTTAAGAATTCATCACTCTATACCATTCAGCTTTTGGATTCTTTTTGTTGCTCTTACATGCATGTTTAGTTTTAGCATATAACTCGTTTTGCAATGGACCCACGGAAATTGGAAGATAATGATAAGCTCCTGCTGAATCTTTTAATTTTCTTCTCTGAACCCGATTCATATATGTTTTTAATTTATATTTTAACATTATAAATTCGCTATGCTACTTACTGTTTTAACCATTTAATCATTTTGTATATTTATCTAGTTTATATTTTAATCATTTAACTAACGGGAACTGTCTTGACTTTAATTGATTGTTGTCTAGGTAGTGGCAGATTTCTGATCACGTACTGCTAGGAGCTTCCAAACAAACATAGACCATAATGAATTATATAGATATAAGAACCATATCTAGTATGGCAGTGTAATTAGGACTACTATGTGAATTTTTCCTATTGGTACAGATTGTTATTATGTTATTTCATGTTTGCAGATCCAAAAGTTTGTATTTACTCTGGCCTTTGAAATTAACTAGAATGTCATGGAAGCTAGACTAACAATCATTCTTCTAATACAGTGGCACACGGATAAAGACTCGCAAACGGAATATAGCTGCACCTTTGGACCCTGCAGCTTTTGCAGATGCAGTGGTCCAGATCTATTTGGATAATGCTGGTGATCTGGTACATTTACTATATGAAAAATAGGCAGTTCAACTTGTTTTTGAAGTGATTATATGAAAGGCTAGACATCGTTACTTCTTGTTGCGTGTTTGCATGTTAGCCATAGTGAATAATCTCTTGTTGCATGTTTGCGTGTTAGCCATAGTGAATAATCTCTTGTTGCATGTTTACTTGTTCAGACAGTCAGCATGAAATTGATAGTTTTTACAGATGCGAAAATGAAAAACTTTAAAATGCTGATTAGAAGATGCGTGTGTAGATTTGATGAGACGAACCAGCTGTGTTGTGGTACTGTTGGGTAATTCACCCTTTCAAACCAACTACGGTTATAAATTTTAGTTATGAATTATTTTTGAAGATTAAGAGAATAATATTGATCCGATCGAATGATCGATTAGAGTCAAAAACTTGCAGAAAAAAAGAAAAAAGAATCTCACAGAATGTGACTCTAGTCCTTACTGACTCTTACTTGTCTTCTCAATTTTCTATCATTACCATAACCGAATTGAGTTGTAGGGTTGCTCAAATAACTAGAAATAGACAAATTTTAATTAGCCCTTTGCAAATAAAATACACTATAAAAGTACGACGCAACTCACGTTGACCCCTTCAACCCAAGTAAAACTAACTGTACGGATTGTTTGCATTCTAAAGCCACACTTTTAATGTTGAACATTGTGACCTCAGTTGCTTTTTGAAACTTCTTCTGATAGGAACTTGTCGCAAAGAACGTCGAATCTTCAGATCTTAACTTCTCAAGATACGGCGACACCTTCTTTGAGGTAAATTGACGATTGTTTCTTTGCCTGTGACATTTGTAACTTTTTTCAATGTCATTTTCAGTTCCCTTACCTGTTACTGTGCTTCTTTTGATTTTATTATTTCCTATTAGTTAAAATATTTCTTGCAAGTGTAGATGGTTAGAATTATTTTTTTTTCTGTTTTTTTCTCTGTTTCATTTCTTTACATTTTATTAAAACGATAGCGAATGTTTGGGTTCATCTGTTTTTCATGACTATATTGTGCAAGTGAGGTGTACTATACTTTTTTTTCCTAACCCAATTGATCTGTTTGTAGGTGGTCTTCACTGGTGGCCGCACGCAACCAGGCACCGTAAAACCTGATGAGGGAGAGAGGCATCCATATTCAGTGCTAGATTTGCAGCCTGAACGTGAATTTATCTTGCCCTCGGTTCTATACATTCAAAAAATTTTGCGGCGAAGACCCTTTTTGATTAAGAACCTTGAAAATGTTATGCAAAAGTTCCTTCAGTCCTTGGAGCTCTTTGATGAGAATGGAAAAAAGAAGCTGGCAATATTTACAGCCCTTGCATTCTCACAGAAGCTATCAGGCCTTCCACCCGAGACTGTCTTCCACGCACTTATTAAGGACAATCTTGTGGCCAAGGGGCTAGTCCTCTCATTTATTACCGTTTTCTTCAAGGAGTATCTAGTTGAAAACAGTTTAGATGACCTTATATTGCTTTTGAAGCGAGCTAAAATGGAGGATAATCTCCTTGATCTTTTCCCTACTTCAAAGCGCTCCGTTGAATGTTTCTCTGAGCACTTCAAGTAAGGTTTTTTCCATCATTATGACGCATTGATCCTAGTTTATTTATTTCGGTGATCTTGGCAAGTTTTACTCTTTTTAAGTTATTAGTTTTTTGTTTATTCGGGTGATTTTAGTAATTTTGAGTACATTGGAAACAAATTGAGGCTCAAAAGGGATTTGCCATTTATTGCACTAACGATTAATGTAACGAGATTCGCGTAGAGTATGCTAAAGATCATATCGATTAGCTTATCTTGGCAGATTAGTCTATGCCGATAAGGCACAATATGGAACGGGGATAGTATTGTTATCCACTTAACCTATCTGCTACATTTGCTTCTCAATTTATACTGCTACTTTTCCCTATAATTGGGAACTTTTCCCTCTATGTTTTACTTTTTCAGCAAAGAAGGATTGTCTTCTCTTGTTGAGTACAATGAGAAGAAAATATTTGAGGTGAAACTTAAGGAAATGAAATCAGCAGTGACTACCCAGATTGAAGAAGACGTCGATATATCTGAGATTATAGAGACCGCAAAACAGCGCGTCAAAGATGCTAACTTACCTGATATTGAAGTTGTACGCATTCTGTGGGATATGCTAATGGATACTGTTCACTGGTCTGGTAAAAACCAGCAGCAGAATTCTAATGCTGCACTTCGCCAGGTAATTAATCCTTTTTGGTTATTTCCATCTTTGTTTCCTTTCCATTCTTAAGGCCCTCTTTTATGTCTGCTTTGATGGTATTCTCAGCAATTGACTTGATTTCGTTTCACATTGTCAAATGCAGTTTATATACTTTAAATTATGGACCTACTTTTGTCTTTTTGTGCTTAAGGCCCATGACAAAATATATCTCGAACTGTCTTGTCTATCTTCTTACGTGCAAGAAAAATAAGATTGAGATCATGGAAAAGAACTCCTGCCGTTGTTGTTAACTTGGATCATTCACCATGCAATATATCTTCAGGTGAAAACATGGGCAGGACTTCTGAATGCCTTTTGTACTAGTGGGAAGGTAGAATTAGAACTGATCTACAAGGTCCAGATCCAGTGCTATGAGGATGCCAAGCTGATGAAATTATTCCCAGAAATTATAAGGTCCCTTTATGACCTAGATGTACTGGCTGAGGACACAATTCTTCTATGGTTCCGGAAAGGTGCAAACCCAAAGGGCAGGTAAATTGCTTTTATCCTCATCTGATTTGTTTGGATCAACTTGAGCTACTACGTAATACTGTTAATGAACAGGTCAATATCCAGTTTTAGATGATGATGCTTGTAATAGAAATTTAGGATGTACATCTTGAGCAGTCTTCAGGTGACGAAGCTTTTCCTAGTGACTTATGGTCAACATTAGGAAGTATGCAAAGGTCACAAGATTTTGGACATATACTCCCGCCGAGTTGTGTGCAAGATTACCTTACTGTTGCATGTTCTAGAAGCTGCTAGCAGCTGATCCCTATTAATTTATCTTGTTTGATGCGTAGGAAGAACAGCCTAGAGATGTAGTCTATACGGGCTTAGATTTAGATGCTATGGCCTCTACCGGCGATATTTAATTTTCCAGAGGAATGAGCAAAAGGAGAAAAAAAAAGCCTATCTTCGAATTGTCGTGGATAAGTGATCAGATTTTGATTTGTTTACCTTGTGAACTTTTTCTTGAATAATAGTCGAAACATGTCACCCAGGAAGTGTTCTCTCGTTAATTGTTCTTAATGACCAGATCAATTAATGGGCATGCAATTGTGGCAGGCAAACCTTCGTAAAATCCCTGGAGCCATTTGTTCGGTGGCTTGAAGAAGCTGAAGAGGAAGAATGAACGACGAAGCAGAGGAACGACAAGTTCAAACATATCTACAATTTAGTTTTTGCCCATTACCACCGCCGGATATCCTTCGGAAGAAGAAGAAGAATGCATGGGGGTGATTATACTATATGTCATGCTGCGTGAAGCAGACAGTTTATATTTATATGTTAAGAGATTTAAGAAAACACCTGTAACTCGAATTCATGTCTCAAGTCTTAAGTCATTTTTGAGATCTTGAAGATCGAATCGAACTTATAATTTCAAGTCATACATACACGTACTTTTTGTTCTCAAAGAGAAGTAAAAAAAAAAATTGTGATGCGCAAACCTGCTCGCTGTTTTGTTTAAGCTCTTTTTAAAGAGTAGCTTCGAATACCTGGACTGGTGTTGGAGTGCACACGCCATTCGTTGCCCATCTTTTGCTGAATCGAGTGCTGTTCTTTATGCTGCAAAAGCTGACCTTGAAAGATTTGCGATATGCAATGCAGCGTTCTCGAAAACGGACTTGTAATACAGCTGGGAATTTATCCTGTTGAATTCAAACTGGCAGCTCATATTATATGCTTTCTTTTTCTTTTTTACTCGAATAAACAAGGTGAGTCGATAAGATTCAGTACTTTATATTTCTTCTGGGGCTCATAAAACTGTAAGAACTGGAAGTAACAGGAAGCGAGTGGAAGGGGGAAGGAAGGTGAAACGGGTGACGTCAATGGTACGCTTGACGCGTAGCAGCGGCGGAGTTTTGGAGGCCGCCGTTGAAGTCCGCCGAGCGCAGACAAAGCCGGTGGTGGGAAAGGAAGATTTTTCCTTTTCCAGCGGCCACCAAATCAATCAATTAATTAATTGATACGGAATAAACTTGGTAAACAATTAAAGCTGGCCATGGCTATGGCATGGCAGGCATCGCCTGCCTTCCATGCCAAGAAAGAAAATGATGCATTCCCAGTAAAAACAAAAGTAATACCAACAACACCACCACCACCACCGGCGGCTGGGGACGTCTACAATTTTTTTCTTTTATAGTCGAAACAGCTGACTTGACTTATCACTCGAATCATTTTCCCACGCCATATATTTGATAGCACGAAGCTTTAATTGCTGAATCATCTATCTCAATGCCAGCGCATATGCATGCAGGCATGCATGCATGAACTCAACTCAACCCAACCCAACCAATTTAAGAAATATAAAGTTATTTATTAATCGTCAACCGCAAACAATTATTTACCTGCAGGGAGACGGATAGATAGAGTTGACCGTCGCCGTTTCCGAATCATTAAAATAAAACAAAACATCAAAGAGAGGGGAAAAAAAAAAGGAAATCTGCGCAACTTTGTGGGGACGTGATCTTATTATTATTTTATAATAATCCGTGCGGAATTCCGTGGGCGACCGCAGGAGGATCCAAAAACCGGAAGCAGGAAAACGAAGCGGAGGGCCACGTCGCGGCGGCGGAGAGGCCGTAGGCCATCCCCTCGTCACGCGGAGGCCGCGTGACCCACCACCCCCCCTCCGCCCTCCCCCCCCACCCCCCCCTACGTCCCCTCTCTCTCTATTCTGGTTTTACTCCGCATGCAGCTGCCGCTGCTGCTCCCCCCGTGCGCGGCTGAGTGGCCCCCAACAGCGTCCACCCGCCGCCCTGAGACCGCCACAGACTCCCCCACCACCCGGCGCCGCGCGGGAGGCGGCCGCCCCGGTGGCGGTGTCGCGCGGGGCACAGCGGATCACCGAGCGCGGCCAGCTGAGGGCGCCGCCCGCTATCGCCAGTGAGCTCCCAACGTTTGGCGGAGTGTCCCCGGGCTCACCGTCCGGGGAATTGAAGAAGATGAGATGAGACACCTCCTCCTTCCCTCCCTCTGCTATCAAATCTCATCATGTGATCAAATGGCAGAGGACGAATAGATCGGCTGCCAGTAGAACTACTGCGTTGCTGTAAATTATACGGACGGAAAAGAAGAAGGGGATAATTATCATACGAAATATTAAACATATATTATCATTATATTTCGTCCAAATTTAGAATGGCTCGTTCTTATCTCGTACGCGACAACCGACGTCACAACTCTAACCTGACGTATAATGTAATTAATTAAATGATTTAGTCGGATGTGGTGCTGCTTTTTTGACACAAAACATGAGACGGTGCCGGTTTCTTGCTGTAGATCGAGTAGATAGCAGCGTTATGTCCTCGCATTCGTTATCTCCGCCTCTTCCTCCTCCTTCGTGGTCTGTAACTGGCGACTGAACTCCATCGCCGTACCCTCCCTCTCCCTATCTCTCTCTTCCTCCTTGTTCTTGCTGTTCTCCGATCCTTCTGAAGCAAGCGCAGCACGGCATCGACTGCAATCCTTGCGCCCGACCGAAGATTAAGAGGTGTGTTGCTGTTGTTCTTCCTCTTCTTTGATTCCTCTCCTCAAGGTCACAGGAGCAGTGAGAGGAGTGAGGAGGAAGAAGATAAAGAGTCGCTTTCTCCCTCTCCCATCAATTATTTTTCTCTCTTTGCCTCCTCGTAGAAGACCAGCAGCAGATCTCCCTCTGCGGGCCCATTTTTTTTCTTATCCTTCATCTTCGTCCGCCTTTTTCTCAGGTTTCTTCTGTTGCAACTTCAAAGTGCTCGTTCTCGTTGTGTTCTTGCTCTTTGATCTCGGCTTCTTCCTTTGTCAGTTGTCATACTTCGTTTTCTGGAGAGAGGTAACGTGTTCGGCGAACCGCTCTTGCGGAATGGGAGGAGAGAAAAAGGTGAGAAGCGATGCGGTGGATCGCCGGAGCAGTAAGAAGCAGAGGGAGGAGGAGGCGGTGGCGGTGGTGGATAAATCCATGGCGGATGCGCGGAAGGTCGTCGAGGGAGACCGGGCGGCGAAGGCGTTGCCGGATCCGGTCGAGGAACCAAGATTAGTACACGATGACATCATGCTCGACATCGACGGCGACGATCTCATATTCTCCGAGGACAACTTCCCTTCACTCCCTGACTTCCCTTGCCTCTCCTCGCCGTCGGCCACTCCATCGCCGTCCTCCGCTGCCAACACCGTGCTCTCTTCGTGCTCCTCCGCCACTTCTTCGACTTCGTCGTCCTCTTCCTCTTGGTCCTTCCTGCAGGTCCCTGACGACGCCAGCGTCGCTGACATGCAGCCGCCTCCTGCGGCGGCGGAGGTGCCGTCGGTGGTCGACGATATCATGGCGCTCCCGGCGGCGTCGTCGTTAATGCTGGACCACCACCAGTCGAGCGAGTTCTCGGACGTCGGGCTCGACATCCTCGGCGATATCGACCTCTTCGATCTGCCTGTCGACCCCTGGGACCCGTCATCTCTCTTGATCCACCCCGACGAGGTCGGGCTCGCCGTCGGAGACGGCGACCGCGGCGTCGCTGACCACGAGGCGAGGAAGCTGTGCGATGGTATGGATGATGGATGTAGAGGAGAGGGAGGAGTGCAACAGCCGCAAGAGGAGAGCTCGACGGAGGATCTCGCGAGGATATTTTTGGAGTGGCTGAGGAACAACAAGGACTCGATCTCGCCGGAGGACCTCCGCAGCATCAAACTGAAGCGCGCAACCATCGAGTCCGCCGCCCGCCGCCTCGGCCGGAACAAGCAGGGAAAGTCACAGTTGCTGAAGCTTATACTCACCTGGGTGCAGAACTACCACCTTCAGCGGAAGCGGCAGCTGCTCCAGCAGCAGCCGATGGTGCCACCGTCGTTCTCCTACGAGAATCACCAGCACCGGCAGGGCACCATCGTTCCTCAACTGGACTACAACTACGCCGCCGCTGACTCCAGCTTCGCGCCAGCTCGGTGCAACTCGTGGATGCCCTACTCCATGGATCCGTCCGCCGGGGGCGCCGCCGCTCCGCATCCGGCCTTGATGACCACTTACGGTGGCGACATGGTGTACCCCGGCGCAGTCCCGCCACCCTACCCCTACCACCACGGCACCAGCAGCGTGGTGGTGAACAGCCAGCCCTTCTCCCCGACGGCTGACTTCGTCGACCCCGCGGCCGCCGGGGCACAGTGGCCGTCGTCGCAGCTGGCCTCAACCTTGGCACCGCAGTTCATGGTGCCCTCGCAGCAGTACCCGGGGAGCGGCTTCCCCGCCAACCAGTTCCTCAGTCAACCGCTCTACCACCAAGGCGGCGGCCAGCGCCTGGCCGGCCTGGCTTCGGCGACGAAGGAAGCAAGGAAGAAGAGGATGGCCCGGCAGCGGCGCTTCTCGTCCCTCCACCACCACCGCAACCAAAACCACCAGCAGCAACAGCAGCAGAATTCTCACCACCCTGCCATCGGAAGCGCCGTCGAAGCCATGACCAACGAGGCAGCTCATCCCAGCGCGAGGAGATGGGCGTTCTGGGGCAACATGACGACGTCCTCCGCCCCCCACATGCCGGACGCCAACATGCAGCTCGCGACGGCACCTCCTCCGGCCGCTCAGCAGCAGCAGAGCTCGAGATCGCAGCAGCAGACTTCAGCTTCGACCTCCGAGAAGCGCCAGGTGTTTATCCAATCATCCAAACCCAACTGATTTGATGGAAGAATAGCTAGCAATTCGGGGTTTCATGAATATTACAATTGCAGGGGTGGAAGGGGGAGAAGAACTTGAAGTTTCTACTGCAGAAGGTGCTGAAGCAGAGCGACGTTGGTAGCTTGGGACGCATCGTCCTACCCAAAGTGAGACCTCAAACTCTTCAATAATTACTAGTTTGATTAGTTCTTCTATGGATCTTGACGTCTTCTCGTTGTTCAATCGGTTCGACCTACTCGTCGACAGAAGGAAGCGGAGACGCATCTGCCGGAGCTGGACGCCCGGGACGGGATCTCCATCCCCATGGAGGACATCGGGACGTCCCAAGTTTGGAACATGCGATACCGGTACGTAATTGTATCCCTAATTTTGTGGACATTAATCAACTGCATGCTGCATCTACTTGCAACAATTCATATCGGAACGAATGCTGTAGGTTTTGGCCAAACAACAAGAGCAGGATGTACCTCCTGGAAAACACAGGTGAGTGCGACGGTGCTTTGTTCATAGTCTTTAATAATCTCTCAATTAATTGGCTTCTGTTGGGGGATTGAGTTAAGTAAAATTAATTATAACGAGGAGAAGTTTCAATTAGGGGATTTTGTGAGATCGAACGGGCTGCAAGAAGGGGACTTCATCGTCATCTACTCCGACGTGAAGTGCGGCAAATACGTACGTAGAGTTATTAACGCCCATGCGATTCTTAAATCTCTTTTTTTCCGTTTATATTGCTAATCGTTGATATATAATATAATGCATATGCAGTTGATTCGGGGTGTGAAGGTTCGACAGCCGGTGGAGTCCCGGCCGCCGGCGCAGGCGGCGGCGGCTGCGAGCAGTAGGAACAACAGCGCCGCTGCAGGCGGGGTCAATAAGGCGCATCAGAGGAGAGTGAACGGGTTGGAGAAGACGGGCGCGCCGCCGGGCAAGGCGAAAGGAAGCGGCGGCCGCATGCGTGAGGAAACGGAGAACGAAGAGGATGCCTGACAACCTCCGCCGCCGGTGATGTTTAGATATCCAGCGAGCGGTCGCGGCGGAGAAACAAGGAGCAGTTTAGAACCCTAACAAAGTGTTCATCCCCCTCTTCTCAGCTATCTATCAATCTATCGATCTCTCTCTCTCTCTATATATATATATACACATCGAAGTTATAATTTTGATTTCCTTTTTTCTATCTTTGTTTATAAATCATAACTAGCTAGCTACTCTTTCGTTGTAAACCAATATATTATATAATATATCTTTCTCTAGTTATAAATATAACTAAAAGGCGCAATTAATAGACCTACCTTGATGCTATATATATATAATGTTTGAAACTGGAGTTAATGGCTTCATGAGGAGCTCTGGTTCCATATGCTAGCAGTAGCCAGCAGATATAAATGTAGAGAATTAATTCCCTGGGGATTCTGACGATGCTCGAGAGTTAGAAAAAATGAAATCTATTGTTCATGATTTAGATATCGTCTCTACAACAATGACAATAATATGACAAAAGCCGTATTGTACAACAATTACTACTAATCCTCAAACATGCCTTCGTCCGACATAGTAGGAGATTCCGTGCCATTCACAACGGGCTTCTCTGAGAACGAATTAGACTCGTCAAATATCCTGTAATCGAAGTCGATGTCTTCGTCATCCTCATCCTCCGCCGCCGCCGCCTCCTTCTCGACCTTCTTCTTGGCCTCCTCCTTCTTCGCCTTGGCCGCCTTCTTCGCCTCCGCCTCGCGGCGCATCCGGTCTTTGATGGCGTCGTCGTAGGACATCTCGTACCAGACGGTGCCTTTGCCGACGATGGACTGGTTGTGCTCCTCCGTCGCCCTCGCTTCCTTGCTCTTCTCCGAGTTCTTCGGCTCGCCCCAGTAGTCGTACCGGTACAGAGGGCTCGTCGGGTCGTACCGGTCCTTGCCCCAGACCTTCTTCTCGTCCACGTATCGGCCAGGCTCATCGACGGGGAGGCCAAGAGCTCTCCGGCTGCCATTATGTATGATAGAAAGATAACAGACGTGTATATGCAGCTTCAAACAAAGAAGACTTGAGCAAAAATTGAAGCTTTTCTCCAGGATCTATAAAGAAGAAGCTGCAGAAATCTAAGAAGCAATGTAGAAGCAGACCAGCTTATGTCTCTGATGAGAGCCTCTCTTTCCTCCAGTGAACGTCGCCAGTGTATCATATCATACTCATCCATCTCCACGTTACGTCTGTGCTTTGGAACTTCATATTCCTCTCCTTGTTCTTCTGCTTCCTTCTTTAGTTTATTGTTAATCTGCATGCGACATACACACCGGAGTATGGATGGATTCAGTGGTGGTCCTTTCATGTTAGATCAAAATTGTACAGAATACGTCTCGTCAAGCAATTAATTAGCGAGATAGATGTTTCAGAGAGTTTACCATCACTCTTCCTCTTAAGTAAAAAAACAAAAAACACAATGAAGAAAAATCGATCTTATGTTTACTAGATTACCTGACGCTCTACACGTGCAGCGGCCAGATCAAGTTCTTTGATATCTGTGTGCTGGCGAAACATAAAAGGAACATTAAGCATAAGAAATTACAAACACTAGCAGAACCATCGGAGGAAGAGAAAAACAAATCATCGATCACCAGAATCGTCTTAGGTAGCAAACTCTCCATTAGGTAAGCTTCTGTATATTCAACACTCTTTTCCTTATCAAATGGAAGGTGATCAACGGTGGATTCGTAAGTCTTGTCCTTAAACTTATCAGGATTTTCCTCCTCGTAGTCCAGAATCATTTGCTCCGCATTATGCAGCTGCCACAACTGCATGTTCATTTGAGCAAGATATGAAACTTTTGTAACTAGGCCGATAACAATGTGCCACACAAGGAACAATACAACTGAGAAATATAACGAGGGAAGATGATTTTTCCCATGATGTCAATCAAAAACATGCCTTCTCAACATACGGGTGATCTGATAACAATGATCGGTCTTCCGGTTTGACTGAAGGTCTTTTTCTAGGAATTGGTTGTCTTCCAGATTCCCGCTGTGAGAAAAGAACAAAATAAGCGTAAGACGAAAAGGAAGCCGTACTGATTTAAGTAACACGAGAAGCTAAATACATGTTTCCGAATGCCAATGTATCGATGAAAGAAGCTCTGTAAGGAGCAATATATGGTAGGACCAAGAAAAATGATATCTGAGAAGACTTGGCCCATTATTTGGTATTTAACATAAAGCAGATTTAACAGTTGTTCCTGGTTGTGTAGGATATTTATATTGTCATCTGGTGTATCAATCCAATGGCAGATAACAGATGCTCAGAATGCAAAACTTACCCTGTCAGATTCCCATATACTTCCCTTCTCCAGAGGCATCAGAGTCAAAGAGGAAAAATTACAGTCAAATCTTGCCAAACAAAAGCTGAGATTTTTTCTGACCAGTTAAAAGTGACCGAAATTGTTTTTTTTTTCAGTTAAGACTTCAGCTGAGTGGCCTACCGCTGTCACTTGACTATTAAAAGCCAATACAGAGTTCTACCCCCTAAAGGAGAGAGAACTTTGATCCTAAGCCTGGTGATTGATAATCTAATAATGAATCTTTTCAGTGGAGCCAAAACATGCTATAAAGAGCATTCTCCCATAAGCTGAAGGACCATCGTGCATTTTCTCATTAGTTAAACCAAATACCTTCTACCCAAAATGTTCATAACAAAGGTACTCATTATGCAATCTCAGAGGGAGAAGGTAATATCTCACCCACAGTTGTTCAGGATTCGTATCCTCATCTCTGTGAAATATTGGTGGACAGTCAAATCTGTTGAATCTGGAATAATGAAAGAGAAAAATGCATAACCAGTCAGAATTAGATTTATAAGATCAGATATTACATTCTGCACATTAATAGTTCTGAGTGTAATTAGGCATCTTTTCCAGATTCAGATAAATTACAAAAATCATGATCTTCTGGCACATACATAAGGTGATCTATGTTAGGATTGACGAAACGCATTTCAATTGGAAAACGGTACCGATATGGATCTCTTTTTGCCTGCAAAAGCAAAAGGAGAAACATCTTACTGAAGGAATCATGATAAAGGTTTAGTCAAAATAATGCCAATAAAAAAGGACATAAGCAACATAAGAATGAAGAATCAAGGTTTTTATAAACACAATACGTGATGAAAAATGTACCAGTGATCTAGTATTGCTTGTAAGCAAGGAAAATGTTGAGTAGATGAAAACTACACCTGGTTTCAGCTTAATAAATAATAGAAAACAAAACTAGCATAATTCTTATGTATCTTGGTTATTGACATGCAACAAACTAATTGAATGAATTACTTACCAAAACTTCAACAAAGACCTGCATACCAACTTTAATATGATGACGGATCCAATACCAATCATTTCCTTTTATAGGAACCCACCTACATAAGATTGTAGAAGAATATACATAAACAAACAATAGCCAAACATAATAATAGAATTCATAACGACATAAAATTGTCAATCCATAGGGGTCCCAAGATCTAATCATCTAGGTGAACCAGAAGAATCTTTCCCAACTTTGAGAACTTTCGAGGGTAATATTATAATGTAATCTTCTAGAACTTAATGAATTTGGATGAAAATTCTAATGATGAAAATATAAACCTGGAAAGCGATAGAAACTTATTTATCTGACACGTCCAGGATTCTAGTCCTCTTTGAGCAAATTGACCTGGATATCAATACTAAGGGTTGAGGATCTAAAAATCTAGTTCTTTTTTCATCAAAAAGTTGCACGGGATAAAAATTTATAAAGACAGTTTGCATATTCCTTAGAAATAGATTTGCTAAGAACACCTCAATAGGATGATCAATTAAACAGAGGAAATACATCTCTAGAAAGTTATATTCTCTATACTTAATTTAGTAGCCCCGATTGTTAACATGAAATTATAGATTTATCTTACTAAACTTAAAATACCCACCCGTCATGGACACAGCCAATGTCAACAAAGGCTCCCTGGTGAAGGTGTAAAGTCACTACTTTACCTCGACAGATCTGTAGAAGATTTGCTATATATCAATAAATTTGGTAAAGCTGACTGACAAGAGATGCCAAAAATACATGCTTGTCGATTATTTGCATCAAATACTTAGCACTCTAACTGAGAAAAACAGATGGTCTTTCTAAATTCAGATATGAACTTCACCTGTCCTGGGTATATGAATGGGAGTTCAAGCTGCAAGGAAAACAGATTTTTGTTAAAAGCTGGGTAATTTTCTGTGTCATATATCCATGACATATTGTAGGGAAAGACACAACAAGAAGGTAACTATACCATATCATCTTTGTAATCTTTGCCTCTTTTTCTCCTACCAGGATAGTAATCTTGGTCAAACTGTCAATAGAAAAGAATGATGCTTACCCATCATAACTTAGGAGAAAGAAAGTAGCTGCATTGTTTGCTGAAACCATGAATAAATTACCAAAATAATTTTTCCTCGATTCTGAAATGAAATGTCCAAAAAAATAAAGCAAAGTGCTTCCTAGAGAATAGAAAAGGCAAAGTTCTGTGTTCCAAGAATAAGGTTTCCCGATTCTGCCTGAGCCACAAGGAGGGGGGGACATTGATAAATACAAGAGTTTAGCAGTGTTCGTTTTATTTCACCCAAAAAATGCTCGACTTAAAATATGCATGATTATTTGGCAAGAGAATATTGTCAACATGGCAATTAAATACTGAAAACAAAGAGATCAAAAGCAACCAACCCATAGACATATGCCAATAATGCACGCATTTTAGAAACACATCCAAAATCCATTTTACCATTTCTTCTACTTTCCGTTTTGTTTGGCTCATCCATAGCCATCAAGACTCGTCCCAGTGGAAGAATACTCTAAACACTAAGCCGCATTCCAAACCATAGAAAACACCTTTTCATTAAGTGAGTTAGTTTTCTTCTCTCATTTCCTGGTTTCATATTTTGGGAAATACAGTACCAAGCAGGCCAAAACATACGGCAGTAATATCACATAGTTTTATCACATCAACATCATGTGCGTACAGTGTATTCTAAGGATTCACAAAATGAATGATGATCTGATTCTAAACTTGGACCAACAAGAGATAATTGGAACTAAGGCTAGTTGTTAATGGGTGGAAAATTTCATGACCAGTGTGATCTTTGCAACTCATTTATCTTCTCATATTTTGTGACATTTTTTTAAGAATAAAATAGTGGATCAGGATGAATTATTCCATTAACGTATAGTATGATGTAACATTTGGTTGTAATGTGATTCCAACCAAATATTCCAACATAAAAACATTGCCCTAAAAATTGCAATCTGCTCATGCTACAAATTATGGGTATCAGTCATGATTCATAAGCCATCAAATACTTATCATGGCTTTATACTATCTCAAATTTAACAAATGCCTTCCGCGAGAGCAATATAAAATCGCAGGAAAGGAGAACTCCATGTATCAAACACGCAATTACCTTGTAAGACTCCTCTTCGAGCCTGTCTTTGTTTGCGGCCACCCATTCCTTGTACTGCTTAAGGAAGACCTTATACCTGTCGAGGCACATCTGCTCGACGTCAGTGTTAACCTCCTGCTCCAGATCTACCCTCTCCGCCTGTAACTTGTGCGCCCCCCTTATGAACTCCAGCTCCTCCGGGTCGACCTCCCAGCCCCTGGGCGGCCAATCTCTCGGCGGCATCATGCGAACAGCCAGCGGGGCAGCCCAGAGCGTCTCGAGACGGTCGGGGATCTCCCCTTTGATGGCGAACTGTTGGGCCATCCACTCGTCCTCGGTGAGGCCGCTCTCCTCCATCTTCTTGCGGCGGTACGAGGGGGTCAGCATCCGGAATGCCTCGAGGGCCTCCGGAGTCTGAAGCGGGACCTCCTCGCCCTCGTTGAGGCTCTTCCGGGCGAAATCAGCTTCCGGGGTGAGGATCTCCTCCCACGGCGCCCAGTCCCGCTCCACCCAGTCCCGGCGGCGGGCCTCCTCCTCGGTCTCCTTTTCGCGGGGGCGGAAGGAGGCGAGGAATTCTTCAACGTCGTCACCAACGGGGACCTCGTCGGAGGCGTAAGGGGAGGAGGAGGAGGAGAGGGGTGGTGGGAGGAGGCGGAGGGCGGGGTAGGAGGGACGAGCGGAGGGGACGAGGGTGCGAGGGCGGAGGAGGTGAAGAGGTCGATGGGGAAAGGGGGGAGGGAAGAGGAGAAGATGGGGGCGGTTGTGGTGGAGCCTGAGGAAGTGCATCTTTCTCCCGCCCCCGAGCTCCGAGCACGCTACAGCAGGGGGGGTTTTGCGGGGGGTTTAAAAGGTTGGAATGGGATCGAGACATGACCGGATAAGGGGGTATATGGCTACCGTCGGTACAATTACCGTGGTCTATAACTGTTACACAATTTCATTATATTAAAATACCTTTTTTGATAGAGATAGTTAATGAATTAATTCCCTCCTCTTACGTATAAATTTATATAATCGTTTTTAAATAAGATTATATAAAAAAAATTCAATTTTTTTGAATTAGGTTTATTAAGTGGGTAAACGAGCATAAACATGTTTTTTTTTAAAAAAAAAGCAACAATGTAATCCAAAAGGGTTTGTGGATTACTTTACCGAAGGGATAAAAACAGTCGTTCCGATGAATTACCTCCTCCGTCCATCAATTTAATGACGCGACATGAATCAATAACCTCCTACATCCGCCAATATCATAACGCGAAAAGACGAACAGCTTCCGACGTGCGCGTCAATTTTGTAAGGCGCCAGGAATGGATGTCGTCAATCTAAATTGGGTAGTTTAATTTTCCTAATGTTCATGGATTTCATACCAACGCCTTCCTAAATAGGGTACATCAATTTCACGTTATGTTCATGAAAATATTAAAACCACAAGTGAATATAACATAGAATTCACAAAACTCTTGATGTTGATGCGGCCGCTTGGACAGGTTACTCGAGCAAAGAGTAACAAACTAATAAGGTTGATTTACCTCAAGCACAACTAGTTGAAGGAAACACACTAAAATTATTAACTCATAATTAGTTCAAACCTGGAAACAGGCTACAGAGTGTTCAGCTCTTATGTTCAGCTGAGCAACATAACTTCTCAAGATAAGCCCAAAGGAAAGTTCTCAAGACAAAATAACAAAAACCTTTATTCAAAACAAAAACAGAACCCTCATCTAGATAAGGAACGGGAATGTGACGAACAACGCGAAGAGCTGGTTGATTTACTTGGACTTGTTGATGTGGCGGATCAAATCAATAACGCGGGTGCTGCAATTCGAATGACAAAAAATAATAAGATTTACAAATTATCTGAGATAGGTGTATGAAAACCACGGGCAGTGAAGATTAATTACCTGTAGCCCCACTCGTTGTCGTACCACGCCACGAGCTTCACGTAGTTCGGGTTCAAAGCAATGCCGGCCTTTGCGTCGAAAATACTTGACCTGAAGTTACAGGTCAAGTAACCAAGTGATCAGAAACAACAATGCTCAGAGCCAAAAGAAAGAGAAACAAGGTATTTGATCATCTGGCGTACCTGTTGTCACCGATGAAGTCGGTTGACACCAAGTCCTCATCCACGTACCCCAGGATGCCCTTGAGCCTTCCCTCGGATTCCTCCCTATGATGCAAATTAAAGAAAAAATGATTACAACAAACTTAAAGGAGCTCAAGTCATCTTATACTGCGATGACTCTATTGAAGTGGTTATTCCACTACTCACTTGATCGCGGCCTTGATCTCGTCATAGGATGCCGATTTCTCAATCCGGACGGTGAGATCCACAACCGACACATCAACCGTTGGAACACGGAACGCCATACCAGTTAGCTTGCCGTTCAAAGAAGGAAGCACCTTACCCACAGCCTATGCAATAAACACCTGATCAGTAAATAATTAATGAATTCCAGTACCCTCAAAGTCAAGGCAAAGAATGCAAGCCTTGAATTCAAAGGCATCTCTCCAAAAACTGGCATGTTCTAATAATAAAACAGAAAATTATAATGAAAATGACTGATGACTGATGGATTAAATATCTGGGCAAACCTTGGCGGCACCAGTGCTACTAGGGATGATGTTGAAGCTTGCAGCACGTCCACCTCTCCAGTCCTTGCTCGATGGTCCATCAACAGTCTTTTGAGTGGCTGAAAAACAAAAAAAAATATGTACGACTTGAGAACAAAATTACAATATTTCTAGTGAACAAGGGATCAATTATTAATTAACATCAAATTTTACCAGTGATGGAGTGAACCGTGGTCATCAAACCCTCAATTATGCCAAACCTCTCATGGATGACCTGGGACGAAGGACAAATTAATACTGTTAACAAACTTGAGCTACGATGTGGGATAAGATCATGCTAAAGCGTGTCTTACCTTTGCAAGAGGAGCAAGACAGTTGGTGGTGCAGCTAGCATTGGAGACGATGTTAATATCAGACTTGTACTCGGTTTCATTCACACCAACAACAAACATCGGAGCATCTTTGCTGGGAGCAGAGATGACAACCTTCTTGGCACCACCCTGTAATTTAAAAGCATCATCCGTCAATACAAACTTAGTTCAAGCACTCCAGCAACTTGAACAGTATAAAAATGGAGAAAAAATAAAAGATAAATCTCCAAGTCCATACAAAGAGAAATTTGAACAGAATAATACAACAACTGACAGGGAGTAGACAAAGTAGCAGGTCACATCCTTACAAAGGAAAAAAAATCTAAGATACTTAATGACATTAGCCACTTGTCTTAAACATCAACCATTTATTTCTCATGAAGGACTTCTCCATATAACTGATCTTTCGCTCATTGAGGACAGAAATATTATCAGCCACAGTTGAATAAGGGTGACAGTAAAAACTATAGGCAAATAACCAAAGGAAACAAAGTACTATCATTACCTTCAGGTGAGCAGCAGCCTTGTCCTTGTCGGTGAAGACGCCAGTGGACTCCACAACATATTCAGCACCAGCCTCACCCCACGGAATCTCCTCAGGGTTCCTACAAAACCATGAACATGTTTAATACATCCATCTAAAATGGTTTGGGAGAGAGATGAGAATCACTCGGGCCAAAAATACCTGATTCCAAAGACGGTAACCTCTTTCTCGCCGAAGAGAAGAGTCTTAGAGTCCTTCACCTTGACCTCGTGATGCTTCCAGTGGCCATGAACACTGTCATACTTAAACATGTAGGTCTGCCAGGAAACACCAAGAAAAAAAATCAGCCATAACTAATTTACAACGGATATGTAGGTCTCACTATAATCAAACGACAACTATTTCCATCCATTAAAACTTCAGTAGCAATGAAGACAACAAAAACAACAAAACCGAAAACTCCAAAGAGATCAGAGCAAATAAAGCTACCGCTTATGGACTAATGGCTTTATCGAGTCAATAAACTGGATGATCGGAAACTTTTAAACTGTAAAAAATGATCCAAGGCTAACGAACAGTAAAAACACAAAACTAGTCTAGCCAAGCAATAGATCTACAGAATCATGCGCTAGAACTGTAGATCGGAGTACACTTTACAAAGAACGAACTTAATCCAGTCACATAGTACGAGCTAGAACAAAGATAACATAAGATTTGTAGATCTGAGCATCTAGTAGCACGAGAGAAGGTACCATATAATCGGTGGTGATGAAGGGGTCATTGACAGCCACGAGCTCAACATCGTCGCTCTGGAGAGCGACTCTGGCGACCAACCTACCAATCCTGCCGAACCCTGCGAAGAACAGCAAGATCGGGACATGAAACACTCGTCGACCACTCTAAAACCCATAAAACCTCCGATAAAACAACACCAATCGGCTTCAGATCCAAGGTAAAGTGGAAGGAAGGAAAACCAACCGTTGATGCCGATCTTGATCTTTCCTGCTTAGGCAAACAAAAAAACAATAATCAAAATCAGAAAACAAACGATGCAAAACCGGAGAAGAGATCTGACGAGTCTTGGAAGCCTCACCCATGGCGACCGAAGACGAGAGCGAGACGAAAAATGGAGAGATGAACTAGAAATGAAGACGGGAAGTTCGTGAGCTACCCCCAGCCTTATATAAAAGGCAAAACGGGCATCGAGCGATTAGGGATCATTCGGAACCATCTGGAAACAGCGGCCTTTGACGGTCAGATACGAGCGCTGCGCCTCGAGAGCTGTGCCCAACCCAATCACCAGCCGTCAATTGCATTCTCTCGCAGAATTACGAGTTTTGCCACCCCCCGCAGGTTCGCCGATCCCGGGTGCTCAGCCGCAAATGGAGGCGCCCGACGGTTCGTTTCGGTTCAAGATGCGTGCGCTCCTCCACGGTTGTCCGCCGTCGATGAGGACGGATCGCTTTGAGATCCGTGTTCCCGTCGGACCCGGAGCCGGAACCGGAGAAGAATCGGCAAAAAGGCCACCCGATTCCGACAAATTTGCGCCGACTGCCATTTTCTGCGGATTTCGAGAAGCCCGCCCGGTGGTTTTATTTTTTTCTTTTTTGGCAGGTAATAATAATTTTTTAAAAAATAAACCATTTTACGTGTCAATTAATTCGGCGAGGCGCATCGACTTTATCGACGCACCAAAACGCAGAAAGGTCCCGGGGGAATAAAAGAATATTCTTTTTCTGGAAGAGGTTTTTCAATTCGATGAAAATTAAAATGGTGGAATTTCCCTTTCGTTTCTTTTTCTAATTTTAAATCCTTATCACTTTTGTCACTTCGCCTTTATTTTTCTAAGCATTCCTTTCGAGACAATCACCTTCTCTCCTAATGTTTTGTTTTCTTTTGACAATTGGAATCTTCCTTTCTCGGCCTCCCGCTATTTTCAAATCCTTCTCTAATTATCCAACTTATCTTATAATTTGCGGTTAAATTTGAATTCGTGCAAATGGATCATTATGATAAATAATTAACGTCCGAGCACCACCAGATATTTAATTCTATCGATTATATTTCATCTTTAAATATTAAAACGACGTCACTCGTTTAGATATTAAAAACAAATATTAATCGAAAGCTCATTTCATCTTATCATATTCGAGTCAACCATGGATTGGTTTTGACCTTTTTTTTCCAGGAAATACTTTTTTCTTGGTTGCAAGTGTCTGACGTGTTTCCGACTCTTTTTTTTTCCCCTGATTTTTAGAATAATAGGGACAATTATTGTAACGCATGTGTAGATATATATTGTTATTAGTCAGGAACATGGAAGCCAACGATCGAGAAGAGCTTTCAAATTTGAGTTTGACCTCTCCTTTTTTTAGACGTCTTGATATTTTTCTATTCTTTCAATGATGTATCTGCATATTTTGTTATTTTTTATTAGCCTGCATTGATCTAATCATATTTAACAATCACTTGAATATAAAATGCCTTCATGTATCAGGGACGAGGAGCTAACTACATTTAGTGGGCACCTGAATTGGGCCGGTAAGGCAGATGTTTGACGAAATGAGTACAAGAGAGATATCGAGCCCAGGACGAGAATGTGTTGGTGAGTCGACGAGGCTCCGTGTCGACGCAGGCCCGCAACGCATCATCTTCGAGCAGAGGAGGCATTCGATCTGCCCCGCCCGTGGCAGCTTGGAGACGGCGGCGAGCGGCTCCTTGGCCTGCTGAGAAGCCATGCCCAATTGCAGGCACACCAGGTGAGACATGCCTAGTAGATGTTTGTAGAAATGCGGACAAGAGATCTTCGAGCTTGGGAGCTGGGAGGCGTTCGACCTGCCTCGCTCCCTGAGGCAAACAGGTTGAGTCGGACTGCTGCGGGCAGCTTGGAGGCGGCGGCGAGCGCTTTGGCATGCAGAGGAGCTATGCCTAATTGCATGCGCACCAGGTGTTTGAAGCAATGCGGACAAGAGAAATCACCTTTTTTTTTTCCTTTTAGGAACACCTGGCCAAACCGATTGAAGATTTTGCTGTGGTATTTATTATTTGGAACAACGTAATGAGATTTCACTGTTTGTGAATAGGACATCACAGATGATGTTTGCTTTCCACGTTAATTGATGTGACGGGCAATCCGTAAAGGGGGCAGGGCGGCAGCAGGCACATCGCGGTAGCAGGTAGAAATGTAAATTTAGATGGAAATTAATTATCATCGAGGAGAATGACCCATCAATTCTCGAACCCATCGATCGAATTGATCGAACCCAACAGCCCAATCCGGATCGACGCAGTGCGGAACCGCGCCGTGCGTCCAGCTCACGAGCCCGATGTGAGGCAATTTTAAATAAATCACGGTTGCAATTGAAGCCACGCACACACCACATGCGCCAGCATCATAACATCTACGTGCCAACCAATTCCGGTCATATTATGGGCTAACTGTCAGTTTGGTCATTATAGTTTTAATTTATTGTCAAACTCGACCCCCAGAGTATTTTGGAATTCACAAAGTCACCCATTCTAATTTATGTTGTCCTGGCTGTGTTTGGTTGGAGAAAAAAAAATAGTAATTCAAATTTTAAGGGTGAAATTGGTAGGAAGTTAAAAGTATGGGGACTAAAATGAAATTAACACAATTATTACACGACAACAAAAAGAGACAAGAGAACGGCACCGACGCCTCTCGCAGCAAAGGCACCAGCTTCCTCCTCTTCCCCCTTCCAGATAATTCCGTCTCCTCGCCCGCTAGATCTCGCAAATCTCCGTTCAAAATCGGATTTTTAGGCCTGCGAGGTGAGGGAATCGAGGTCGAAATCTGTAGCAGCAGAGCAAGATTTGAATTTTAGGCAGAGATTTTGCGGGAGGGAGTGAGGATTGGGGAGATGCCGAGCGTCGCGGTGAAGCTCTACAGCGTGTTCTTCAAGCTGCTCCTGAAGCACAAGCTGCAGAATCGCTTGCAGGGAGAGGAGACCGCCGCCGCCGACGGATTTGGTGTCGCCGCCCGACCGGAAGAGTCCACAGCCCCCGCTAACCCGTCCTTCGGCCCTGACGGCGTCGCCACCAAGGACATCCATGTCGACCCTCTATCCTCCCTCTCCCTCCGCATTTTCCTTCCTGACGCGGCGGCCGCAGCCGCCAAGCCACCCCGCCGGGTCCCCGACCTCGACCGCCGCAACAGTTATGGTGGCTCTCCCGCTGCCCCCCCTCCGGAGCGCCACGCCCGCCGCAGCAGCTTCCACGGCCCCGCGCCCGCCCACGAGAATGCCACCGCTCCCTCTTCCCCGGCAGCTGAGGGGACGTACAGAGGGTACTTGCCCTCCTTCACGGACGCGCGGTGTCGGGCAGGGAGATCGAAGAAGCTACCGATCGTCATCCAGTTCCACGGAGGTGGGTTCATCACCGGGAGCAACACGTCCGCCGCGAACGATTTCTTCTGCCGACGGATCGCGAAGCTGTGCGACGCCATCGTGATTGCGGTAGGGTATAGACTGGCGCCGGAGAGCCGGTATCCTGCGGCATTCGAGGATGGGGTGAAGGTGCTGCATTGGTTGGGGAAGCAGGCCAAACTGGCGGAATGCAGGATGTCGATGAGGTCAGCTAAGGGGGAAGGGGGCGTGGAGATGATGAAGTCACAGAATGTTGACACCTTTGGGGCATCCACTGTGGAGCCATGGCTTACAGCTCATGGTGATCCTTCCAGGTGAATCTTCCTATTAATGCCTGTGCTTCTACCGCTTTAATTTCTCAATGAACTTATTCCTATAAATGGAATGCAATAAGATGATGCTTGAACGGTGTAGGTCTCTTTCCTGATACATACCTTCTCCTAGTATCAGGAGGGTCATCAAATGGGATTCCTACTATTTGGTAACTTTTACCACGTTTGCATAGCATGGTTTATATTAATTTATTGGGCTTGTTAAGTTCCTACTTATTGTGTTTGCAATCTGGTTTGTCGATGAGGCATTGGAACTTCTGAGGTAGGGGTATTGTATGAATCTGATTACTGCATTGTTAGAGTAATCGTCTTCACTTTTTGATCACTCTAGTAGTTCATGTCCCTGTTAGTTGTAACAAGTTTGGGAATCAGATTGTATGAACTTTGTTGGTTCACATGGATGTCAGAGATTAAGTAGCCCACATACAGATCAATGGGTTCCATCTATTATCATGCGAAGTTATAATGGATCAGATCCCTATGTCTGTGGCAATGATGCCCCTAGTTATGGCATATATCTCTGCTGGGAGCTACCCATGAAGTCAAGGTGATGCTTAAGAAGTTAACATCGTCATGCCTTTTAGGTGATGAAGATGTCGATTGCTTTGGGTATACCAATAGCTAGCGAGACTTCAGTTCAAGATGCAAGAGTGCTATTTCAGACAGCTGATGACAATTGTGGTACTTGGTGATGATTCACATTCTGATTACTGGTTTAGGCTTTTGAATCTGTTCCTCCTGATTGAAACCCATGGTATAACTGCACCGTGCTTTTTCTCACTTTATATTTCTTTCATGTCTGAATTTTCATGCTGATGATCTACTCTCGGATGCCAGTGTTGTTATGACTATGGATTGGTCTTTTGGTAGTAATAGTTAATTTGTCTACAATGGCAATACTCAAACTACAGGCCTTTGTTAATTTGTTTCTACTTGCTGCTGATGTGCAACAGATGCGTTCTCCTCGGTGCAAGCTGCGGCGCAAACATTGCAGATTACGTGGCTCGGAAGGCCGTGGACGCCGGAAAACTCATAGAGCCGGTCAAGGTGGTGGCGCAGGTCCTCATGTATCCCTTCTTCATCGGAAGCGTTCCCACTCGCTCAGAGATAAAGCTAGCGAACTCCTACTTCTACGACAAGTCGCTGTGCGTGCTCGCCTGGAAGCTGTTCCTGCCGGAGGACGAGTTCAGCCTGGACCATCCGGCCGCGAACCCGCTCGTCCCCGGCAGGGGCCCTCCGCTGAAGTGCATGCCTCCGACACTCACAGTGGTGGCGGAGCACGACTGGATGAGGGACCGGGCGATCGCCTACTCGGAAGAGCTGCGGAGGGTGAACGTCGACGCGCCGGTCCTCGAGTACAAGGACGCGGTACACGAGTTCGCCACGCTCGACATGCTCCTCCGAACTCCCCAGGCGCAGGCCTGCGCCGAGGACATCGCCATATGGACGAAGAAGTACATATCGATCCGAGGCCACGAGTTCTCGTATTAGTAACTCCTCTCTCGCCTCTCGTCGAGGTTTTTGTTCGGGTAACGAAGAAGAAGAGCAACTTCGCCTTCGTCTTGTTCTTCGATCGCCGAGAAGTCGGGTGATGTATGCCTTCGATTCTTTATTTCTCCATGCTCCTCGTTGTTCTTACACGATGCAATCCGTGAGGAGGAAATTGCTCAGCTTACAACAACATGATGCTGTACCCTTTGTTTCTAATCAAACTAAGTAAAGAGTGCACGCCAATTGAATCGTCTTCCTCTTCCCCAAGTAATGGATGATGATGCATGGAGTCTCAAATGATTGAGACAGATGGATTTTTATTATCTATTGAGCAGATAGAGAAACAATACACATGTTAAACAATTAATGCCATCTAATCTAATATTCCTCTCCTAAAAACAATAATTAATTGCATGTTCCAGTCAATGCCAGTAACAAATTGGCCAATTAATATGAGCTTACTAGAGAGAAAAGAAAATGACTTTATCCTGTGCCACAACAACAACATAAAACACACTAGAATTTTCTCGAGTCAACCTTGGGTTTCTCCTTTCTTATTTCTGTCATTCTCTAATGACACATTAATTAGTAAAAAGGGGACCTTGAATCAGAGGCTGTATTTCAATTTGCTTCTCCTCAGTTGAAAAAATAGAGGAAAAAATGTTTCTTTTCAGCAATGTAACGAAGTCATATTTTTCTTCTCATTTTCTGTTAAAAGCTCCATCAGTAATAGTGTCAAACAACATCCCGATGAATCCTCTTCAATGAATTAGAAGACCCCAATGAACAAATTTTTTTTTTTTTGAAAAAAAGAGTTGGTCCATGCCTCTCTTTTCAAAAAGCAGTAAACTGCTGCAAAGAAGGCATGCCAAACTCCAGTTGTAATGAATTCCTCTCGGCCTCTCATCTCTTCCGTCCATTGATTGCTTTGATTTTAGTTTCAAAACATTGATAGACGATTTAGGTCATATTGGTTGTGGTCAGTGGAACAGGGAGAGGGTGGGTGCGCAAGATATGGACTATCTAATTATGCCAGGGAAGATAGGGTTATTAATTCCCCTTATCTCCATGCCTGTGAACAAGATGGCCCACCTCATCATTCATTTTCAGCTAACCCTTTTTTGTACAAGTGTTTAAAAATTCTGCAACAAATGCCCTAATTTGTGAGTTCCATATTTAAAAAACTACAAGACAATTAATTAGGAGTGCTTTAGGTAGTTTGCATTTTTTTAGTCTGCTGTCCCTTGATGGTATTGTATAGTCTTCAAGTCTAACTATGAAAAATATAATGACTAATTTGCAATAAATACCTTCATTATTATAAATGATTAAATGGTATTGTGTGAGTTTAAAATTTATTGATGTTATATGGGATTTTACTTCGTGGATAAGTGAGTTGATGTTATAAGATTTTGTTTAGTATGCATTAGGATTTTTTACTTGTAAAATGCTCTTTATAGCATGACTTCATCCAAAAGTTTTCAAGGATATAAATGTCAAAGCAAAATGTTGTACTTTTTTTAAGTCTGCCTTCCCCCAAGAGAGAAGAAGAGGAGCTCTTTGTTTTTATTGTTCCATGCTGCCACTGTGTGGCCCCTCTTCTTTTATTGCATTTTTGAAGGCTTGCTTTATATTCAAGTTGGAGGACAGCTGCTCTGAGCTGATCCTAATCTTCCTCTTCTTCGATTTCTCCTCCTCCAAGGCTTCCTCTTCCTCTTCTTCTTCTTCATCATCTTCATCTTCATCTTCTTCTTGTTTGGAACCCTGAAGCCATGTTCCAGAGCCAGCTTGCCAGGCCGCCGTCCTTCAGAGGCTCCCTCAAAGCCCTGGAAGCAGACATAAACCATGCCAACACCTTGTGAGGACCTCTTCCTCTTCATGCCTAATTTCTGTATGCGCGCTGTTTTCTGCCCTGATCGATTGTGCTTCTGTTTGTGCGGTCTGGAACATGTGTGATTTTGTTTAGTCAGATGATGAGTTTTCTGTGTCCTGGTTTCAGAAAACTGAAGGGGGTTGTTGTTGTTGTTGGGATTAATTAACAGGGCAGATGCAATCCAGAGAACTTATGGAGGTGCCTGCATCCAGATGAAGTTGTCTTGCAGCCCCCTGGCCCCTATCTTTCTCTTCCTGCTGGAATGGTTCGACTGCACTTGTTCTTACAGCCTTCCCAGCTATTTAGGGCTTTTCCAAGTACTTGTCTACAAGGTACTGTTTCTAGGTCTCTTATAGCATATTTCTATCTTGGATGAACTGCTGATTTTGGATGATAGAAAAAAGTTGCTTTTTTTGCAGGTTTATGTCGATGGCACGACAACAATTTCCACTTTCGAACGGCGAGCGAGCATTCGAGAGTTCTACGGTGCATGATCTGAAGCTTAATTAATTCCCTCTTTGTGTGCCTGGTGGGCATTCGATTGCCTAATTTTTGATGCGTTCTTAAAAAAAATTGCAGCTATTATTTATCCTTCACTGCAACAAATTGAGGGTAACTTGGTGGGAAGGAATGCTCAATCGACAGAGAAAGGTCGGACTAAAGAAGTAGTTGGCCGGAAAAAGATAGAAGAGTGGAAGAACCTTCCCGATAAGGACTCAAACAGGGATGACGAGTGTGGAATTTGCCTGGAAGTTTGTTCTAAAATGGTCCTGCCAAACTGCAACCATGCCATGTGCATAAACTGCTACCGTGACTGGTGAATTCTCACTCCATGCCCTCTCGATGTCCATATGCTCATTTTCCATATCAAAGTTGAGAATTCCATTCCATTTAACTGGGACATGACTATATCTTGCAGGAACGTGAGATCTCAGTCTTGCCCCTTCTGCAGGGGAAGCCTCAAACGAGTCCGGTCAAGGGACCTGTGGGTGCTTACCAACAAGAGCGATGTGGTCGACAATATGACCTTAGAAGTGGATAATGTGCGGCGCTTCTATCGGTATATCGATAGCTTGCCTCTGATCATTCCGGACACTCTTTTCCTGGTGTACTATGATTATGTTGTATAGTTATGAGATTTAAGCATAACTGTGTACAGATTCCTGGAGAGCCGACCAACCCTTGTGGATTGGGTCTGGTAAGAATGATGTTCTTCCAACTTCACAATTCACATCACAATTGTTAGTAGAGTATCATTGTAATTTCTCCCCAGAATAATTTGCATATAAAATTTACAGTTTGACATCTGATGCACATGTTTGTAGGACATAAGATGGGAAAAATGGTGAAGATGTATGTGCTTGACTTTGTGTCAAGGTAATCGACAAACTTAAGTGTAATAGAAAATAATGGAGCAACCTTACCTATGTACTAAGATCTGCCTTATATATGAGGAACTAACTGCAAAAAAATGCTGTGCTGTTCCTCAAAATCCTGGCGTATCATTCTACAGTAACTACTAGTGGGAATATTGTGATTTCTTCATTCTTGTGTTTCCTTCTACAGTATGACGCAGAAAACATGCATTAGTTAACAAGGTTGATTAACTACAATTAGATGTTTCTTCTTTTCCTCAATGGTCAATGAACCCTGATTGATCACAGGAGTTGGAAATAATTTTGCTTTAGAACCCTGCCATTCTCCAAGTCCATGCTCCAGACCAAACTCTTCAATGAAAAACTGAAAGCTGTCTCTTTCCTTTTTACCTTGTTCTCAGCCGGATGTCTAGACTGCACACATTAATTGAAACCCTTGATTAAGTTCTTGATCAAATGCAAAGATTATGTAGTTATGTTTTTCTAAACTCTTCAATGGAAAACTGCAATTTGTATCTTTCCATTTACCCTGTGCTAAGCTTGATTCCTCTACTGCACAGAACGCCTTGATTACGTTCTTGATCAATACTATGCAAAGATTATGAGGTTATGTTTTTCTAAACTCTTCCACTATTTGTATCTTTCCTTCCACCTTATTCTCGTCTTGATGCCTAAACTGCACATTAGTTGAACCCCTTGATTATGTTTTTTATCAAAACTACGCAAAGATTATGAGGTCATGGTTTTCTACTTATAAGCTTGACATGATGTGAGACAATTATATTTGAGAATGAGATGAAAAAAATATATATATTTTTCCCTGTGCAACAGTCCTTTTTTACATGGTCTTAGGGAAAAGGTCTGTTTGCTATTGGAATAAGTACGAACACTTCTGTAGTAATGGATCAATTAAACAAGTCTTCGTATTTATAAAAAAAAAGTTCTTATAGAATTTATGGGGGAAATGCCAGACTGGCAAATTGCCCATCGAAGCAATGTGCCACCAGACTCCATCATCCACCGTCGAACACGATCACCCCCACGGCCCAGATTCCATCAGCCGTCCGATGGCCCTCTTCGGACTCATCGTCGCCCGTTCCGACTTCCGTTCATCCAGCGTTTCGCCATATCTCGTTCTCCCCCAAATTTCCTGTCCCCCTCCTTCCCCTTCCTGCCTTTGTCCTGCGTTCTCCCATCTCGATCTCCCTCGTTCCTCGGTCGAGCCTCGATCCCAGTGACGCCAGGAACACAGATCTTCCCCCTCCCTCGAGCCCCTTAATTCTTGCTCCCCTCTCCACCCCTTCGACCCCCTCCTCCTCCTCCTCGTTTTGGCCACCGTCGGAGCTCCATCTCGTGGCTTAATCACAGAGATATTTCCTTCCTTTTCCCCACTCCCCCCTCCTGCGGGAGATGGCGGCGCGGCCGGATCAGGCGGTGGACCTGCGCGTGTTCGATGCGTACTTCGTGAGAGCAATCATGTAACTGCAACCTATCCTCCTATTATAATCAAGTGCAACACAGTTCAACTAACATTTCTCATGGATTGATCACCTATGTGATTTTACATGAAATCTTCCAAGAAATTACTAGATTGAATAAATGAATAAGTCAGCCTTGCTTATAATACTTTTACCTACCAAAGTGGACGGATCTATTGGTGCCTTTCCATCTCTGAAAGCAGCATCCAAGTAAGTTCTAAGAGACATGCCAACGAGCACCTGTTAATTTATAAAAACTCATTTAGTACCAAAATAGTAGCAACGATGTCAATCAGTAAAGGGAAAAGAAAGAAAGCAATAGGCACAGGTAAGTGTAGCAGCTACCATTTTCCGCCCAGTTAAATCAGCAGCAGCTTTCACACTTCCAAGACGATGTATGTTGGAAGCAAATTGTGTAGTTATAACTCTTCCTTTTGCTTCCGACACATGACGAAGTAATGCATCTGCTACAACAGTTTCGCTGATAGATCTACCAGGTGACAGGACATTGGTAGAGTCACTCATCATCTGTAAAGGTGATCAAATAAAATCAATGTTATCCTTCGTAACTTGCCTAAAGAGTTGAAGAAACAAGAAACATGTCAAACAAATGAAAGAACACTGAACATTTGTAACCCAGAAAAACCACCTTCAAGGAATACTACATACAAAATTCCACAAATGAGTGGAAAAGGCCTCACGGTGTTAAACTTTCCTAACCTTAGAGTGGCCTATTTCACAGATGTATAAGGTACTCTATATGGAAGAATGAGTTAAATACCATCGATTCCACATTTCCACACAAGTTTCTTCGTCGTTTACGGTCTAATACCATCGATTCATGGATGTATAAAGTACTCTATATGGAAGAGTGGGTTAAAAAAAAGCATGATATAAGTGTGTTAATTCTAATAAATAAGATTGACATATAATAATAGAATTAAAGTTGAAAGTTGTCGATTTTATACTAACTGATTTTTTTAAAAAATTATAGTTGTTACATAAATATTTATTTGAAAAAGTTTAAAAAATTAATATAATAAATACACCATAAGAAACAATTAAGAACTTAGAATCAGATATGCAGGTAAAAAAAACTAAATGACCTAAATATTTTGTGTCTTTTAGGGATGTATGATTTTACGAAAATTTTAAATAGTTGGAATTTTAACTCCAACTTTAACAAATTAATGAACACAAGTATTAATAAACAAGAGGAAGGTGAAGGGAAGTTAACAACATGCAATCGAATTGCCGGTGAATCGTTTTTTTTAATGAACAAAGCCATTCAACAAAATCTGGCGATGTCAGGATCCATTAGCTTCAGAACATGACCACTGCAAGCACAAACCAGGGTTTCTCCTTAAGCTGATCGAATTTTGAATGATCTCAACACAACATGTTCCTGCTCTCGAGGTGCGCGATTCCGATTAAATAAGTTGTTCTTGACGGCCTCCTCTTTGCTTTGCCAATTAGGTGAAAAATGTTGGAGGGGCGGATCGGCGGCAGAGGCACTTTGGTTGCGCTCCATGGTCCGTGCTCATGTTGCCACCTGTTCGCCGGGTGAAAGAGCTTTGTCCATGGCAGCGAAGTAGGGCCATGCCTTCTTGCTTTTCTCATTGCTTCTGCATTCCTGCAGCAGGGGAAGTGTTCCTTCTTTAAGAACAAACAGATTTGACAGCGAAGGGAGATATACTAAACAATGCGACAACGCCATTAATTATCTACCTCATATTTCTGAAGAAGTGATGCCCAGAGAGACTTGCACTGAGCAGGAGAACGATGCATCCCACCGTTCAACATATCAGTGGATATCTCCTCCCAGAGGACCATCCTTGCTTTAACAGTCTGGAACTTGCTATCCAATCCAGCGCGCAATTTTATCAGCCTCTTGACCTCTTCAGGCTTCCATTTGTTCCGTTTTGAGGCTTTCTTGGTATTTGACGATCTGCTGGACTCCTTGCTGCTAGGTGCTCCATTTTTGTTAAAATCCGAATGATCTGGTACAACAGATGATGATTCTTCACCGTTTTCATCAGCATCATCTAGTTCTTCAGATGCGTGAGAAGATCCAATGTGGGAGTTTGCAGCTGCAGCCTCTGGCATCAGTTCGGCAGCATCAGAGCTCTCACCTACATTAGAGTTCAAACATTATCAGTAAGCTAAAGGTACGAAAACGCAGCTGGTGGAAAAGGATTATACATGACACTAACATAGTCTACCTAGTTAGAAATTGCATCAACTGAAAAAAAAAAAAACTGGGCAGATCAGATCTGACAGCAAATTGTAAAAGGATCATAAAACAGAAAGATGGAAAATGAACTTTCCATTCAATTTGAAAACCTGTGACTGGATGCTACCTTCAGAATTGTCTGTGACAAGGTTCTCCGTCATGATGGTAGAATCACTACTGACTTCATCAAACTGCCTTCTCGGGGACAGAGAATAGTTATCTGCACTGGAATGCTTGTTTGACCACTTAGTTGCACGCATATCAAATGCTGGGTCAGGCAACTCAAAACCAACACGAGACCTTCCGGACAATCGTGCTTTGAATTCTTCAGTTAGAACTCCAGCAGTGTTCTCTACTGCGATCGCAATAACTTCAGGCCTTTTGCTACTGTATTTTCTTACGATCTTCCGCAGTACTTCAGACACGATCCGTTCCATGTGAGCCAGCGGACAATTCACTGGACAGCCTGAGAGTGCAGCATGTGCAGCTTTATAAAGAGCATCCAAAAGTTTTCCTTTATCTAACCACATACAACGTGTGGTAATTCTTATTTTTCCTTTCAAACATGCTTGTGATGAACCATTTACATCTTGAGGACGCAAGATCTCCATGCTGATAAACAACAGGGAACAAGAAATGCTTCAGATGCCATGGTCTTTACTCTTTAGCAGCATTGAGAATCAGTGTAATTATAAAGAGGATGTTGAAAAAACAAATTTATCCAATACCTGACAACTATGATACCATCAGATGCTATTCTTAACCTCTCATCAATGCAAAGTTCAGATGATGTTCCAAATGCTTTATCACCATCGCTATACATCAACTGCCATGAACTAGGTGTTACCATAAACTAAAGAGCTTCAAAAAACAATGAAGAACGGTTGGATGACAAACCTCCAATGGCTCTTTTCCTAGTGAAGAAAACCCATTGGATAGGACTCTCCTGTTCCGGAGGTGTGAAACACCAAGCATCTCCCCATTCTTTATTACCTGAAAACCAAAAGGAACATCTACTATTTTTATGGTGTCAACAAGCTTACTTCACAAAACAGTAAAAACTTACAACAAACTTGTCATGAGGAAAAGAATGGCGTGCTTTAAATGTCTTTTAACATTCCCAAAAGAAAAAGGAGATATCCCAAAGACAGTTTCTATAACTGAAACTGGAATATGGAACAAGAAGAAAAGTTCAATCTTCACAGCGAAGTTGGAACATAAAATCAACACTAATCACACATATTGCTACATGGTTATACTCGACTAAGAATGTGAAGTGTATCATTGTTGGCAGGTTTAAAGCAGAGGAACATCCAAAGTTAATAGCCGACTTACAGTAGTATGTCGAATCCCAGTGATAATAATTCAAGCACACAAAGAGTTAGGTTGTTCTCTGCCTCACCTGGCTTCCGAGTGAAGGAACCACCTGATGGATAATCCATTGCGAATCTACAACCCCGACCTTCTCGTGAGCCGGCTATATTTTGAAGAGAAGATTTAAAAGATAACTGATGAGGAAACAATCTCAAATAAACCTCAAGGACTATAAAAGCAATGGTTACGGTCTATTTTGTCTACCAAATGATAGAGACAAAGAAGTCCCTGAACATATCTCCATAGTAAGGCCAAAATAAAAAAGGGAATAAATCTCACCACATAATTATGTAAAAGATGAGAGTAATACAATAGTAGGAATTACTCGGAAAGCTGAGACGAGTAGGCGTGTTCCTATTTCTAAGATGATAGAGTCAAGTGGCATCTCACCACAGCAACACCATTACTGTGACTTATGCTAATGAGAACAAAACGATTGCAGCAGGCAAACTTTTTTCTAGAATCTATCTTCACAGCTGATTACTCACCTTTTCAATTGCAGCATCAATATTCTTTCTCTGGTTATTTCTGCTTCATGACCAGGTCCTGCATATTTAATTAAAGAATAAAGTTCAAGGTGAGAGAGAACTATAAAATAATTATAGATAAAGATTTCAAACTAACCAGATGTCGGGAGAAAAGCAAATATTACAGATCATCTTTAAATAGAAAGTGAATATTAAAAAAGAGAGAAAAAAGTCATATTCAACCAGGAGAAGCTATACACCATAACAACAGATATTTCAACCGAAAGGACACGGTGAATATAGTGAATATATTTCCAATATTTCTTAGTACAGAGTACTACCAAAATGAAAATAAAGTTAAGTAGATCTATGACAACTTGGTGGAAGCATTCACCAAGCACGTTAATAATGCATCTATTTTTTTACATTACGAGGAATCTCTGGATCCTTCCTACTAGGTCCTTAGATGGGTTGCACAACTCTACACAGTGTCATGTTCTAACTTTGACACATGAGGTTTAATAAAATATCAGATAGAACAGTAGCACTATTCACAGTTACACTGTGACAAGTTCCAAATAAGTCTCTAAAGACCACCACTATATTTTTGTCCAGATAAAGTAGAAAACAGTATCACCAAGAACACTTTCATATTTGAGCAGCTCTGAAGGGCAAATGGTCAGAAACCTAACAGGAGAAGGTTTCTTTTTTCATAAAAAAAAAAATCTACAGTCAACTGCCTACCTCATCTGGATTGCCCCATAATCTGCGCAAATAAATATCTGATTCTGGAACAACAATCTTAGGTGGTAGACTTTCTGCCCCTCTGGGATTTGTAGGAACATAAATCTGTAATTCAATCATGAAAAGAATCAGAATGCTGCCAAAATCTTCATCTAATGTTGAAATGGACATAATTTCTCCTTTATTCATAGACTATGAGATTTTAATGGAAAGAAAACAGATTCAGGTCCATTGCATGCTTTGCAGATATGTAGTGTAAATATTTGGCAAAAATATATAAAGCAAAAATAATGCAAGTGTAAATTGCACAATCTGATTGCTCTGGTTTTATTCACATGTATCGCCTGAAATAACTATGGAATATTAAATTGATTATAAACATCCATTTGTTCTCTAAATTACTATACCCTACATTTGTGGAAATGATATCTATAGTAAAATCTCGTCCATCAGTCAAAAGATAGGACAGCTAAAACAACCACAGGTGTGCACGAACAACATGGAGTGTAACAAATTAATTTCTACAGAATAGGTGAAAAGTTGAAAACTAGAAATCAAAGACAAATGCAATTCATCATTGTTCTTTGTACATTAAATAGAGCAATTTCACCACTGAAGTAATTAATAAAACATTCAGCAGCTACAGGCCTAAGCAAAATATTAAACCAGCAGATAATAAGTAGCTTTAGGAAAACATCAAAAAAAGTAAGAACCTTCAAAGCTTCTGCTGTGTTTAGAGTATTTTGATTATCAGATGAATTCCAAGCCTCATTCAGTAAATTTTGAGCTGTAATGCTTGAATCTGTGTCCTCAATGTAGGATATAATACTGGAAGGGATATGTAGCTGCAAAAATGTAGCATGTAAAATTGTGATCATCTTAAACAGAAAATATGAATATCAGCAAAGAAAATAGCAAGCATTGTGTGTGTGTGTGTGTGTATTTGTGTTTTTTTTTTACCTTGGTCATGCTAACTGTGGGAAAGCAAATGCCAATTAAGTAACCAAGCACAATCCCAATAACCGTTGAAAAAATAAGCCTCATATTCTCATTTGCTTTTCTAGGACCGGCACTGCAAGCCACAAACATTATTGCACATGGCACTTTATTAAGTATAGCTACTGATCTTCAATGAAAAAATTGCATAAATACTCGATTTTAATGGCGTAAATACCTGCGGCCATTTGTTCCAAGTTTTGCCATGTATTTCAACCTTAGAATCAAGAACCCACAACAATAGTTTTAACAAAAAGCAACAAGACATTGTTTGTCGGGTTCATTATTTCTGTTTCAGCAGCAGCCTGAAACACCAAAATAATAGTCAGAGAAAGGGTGTCGATGATATAAAGTTCCTAGTTTCTAGTTTTATGTATTTACACAGGCACTGCATTCTACGGGAAAGCATCATACAACATTCGACATAATTATAATTTCTAAGAATTTTTATATTAAAAAAAAGCATAATTAAACCTAGCTAAAGAAGGGCGGCGCTCTGGATCCGGCGGTACCGCGCGAGGCGGGAGGAGTCGCGTGCTGTGCGGTGGACGAGGGAGAGGGCGTGGAGGAAGCGGCCGACGGTGGGAGCTGTCGGCGTGGGAAGAGGAGGAGGAGGAGGAGGAGGGTAGTTCTTAGGGTTAGGGTTTCTGCAGGCGGAGCTCTTCGCATCCATGGAGTAATAATATTTATAGAGAGAGAGAAGAGAGAAGGAATTTGCAAGTGGTAGGAAGGAGGTGACAGGCGGAGGAGCAACGAGGGAAGGGGGCTGCCTGCTCGATCGAGAGCTTTTTATCGTCCAAAGAGCTCGCGCACGGGAGGTGTTTGACGAAAAGCCACTGGGAGAAGGATCAGAGGATACATCGATAGCTTGAGTGACTTCCGAGGCGATATTTGCAAGCTAGACATGGTTTCGTTTTCATCATCGGTGTATAAATAAAAGAATAGGATTAGAAAAAGTAGACTACACCGGCAAATCAATGCTACGAAACAGTCAACTAAAAACAAGTGCTATTGCAGTATCTTGTGCCACCATGCATTGAGCAAGCTGGTTACTTTCTTCTTCTTCTTTTTTGCTGCAACTTCTCAGAAAATGTTGATGTTTAAAGCTTGAACTGCACACCGAAGTATGCTTATGCAGCAGCAACCGGATCCTGCACCATGCGGATAAGATCTCATTCCAGCTGCCATATATCAAAGCCACTTGGAATATGACCTTAGAAGTGGATAATGTGCGGCGCTTCTATCGGTACATCGATAGCTTGCCTCTGATCATTCCGGACACTCTTTTCCTGGTGTACTATGATTATGTTGTATAGTTATGAGATTTAAGCATAACTGTGTACAGATTCCTGGAGAGCCGACCAACCCTTGTGGATTGGGTCTGGTAAGAATGATGTTCTTCCAACTTCACAATTCACATCACAATTGTTAGTAGAGTATCATTGTAATTTCTCCCCAGAATAATTTGCATATAAAATTTACAGTTTGACATCTGATGCACATGTTTGTAGGACATAAGATGGGAAAAATGGGGAAGATGTATGTGCTTGACTTTGTGTCAAGGTAATCGACAAACTTAAGTGTAATAGAAAATAATGGAGCAACCTTACCTATGTACTAAGATCTGCCTTATATATGAGGAACTAACTGCAAAAAAATGCTGTGCTGTTCCTCAAAATCCTGGCGTATCATTCTACAGTAACTACTAGTGGGAATATTGTGATTTCTTCATTCTTGTGTTTCCTTCTACAGTATGACGCAGAAAACATGCATTAGTTAACAAGGTTGATTAACTACAATTAGATGTTTCTTCTTTTCCTCAATGGTCAATGAACCCTGATTGAGCCACAAATCAAGGCACGGGAGTCCATTAATTGAACCCAATTCCATGCTCCAGACCAAAGTCTTCAATGAAAAACTGAAAGTTGTCTCTTTCCTTTTACCTTGTTCTCAGCCGGATGCCTAGACTGCACGCATTAATTGAACGATCAAATGCAGAGATTATGTAGTTATGTTTTTTCTAAACTCTTTAATGGAAAACTGCAATTTGTATCTTTCCATTAACCTTGTGCTAAGCTTGATGCCTCAACTGCATAGAACCTCTTGATTAAGTTCTTGATTATGAGGTTATGTTTTTCTAATCTCTTCTACAATTTGTATCTTTCCTTCCACCTTATTCTCAGCTTGATGCCTAAACTGCACACATTAGTTGAACCCCTGATTATGCTTTTGATCAAAACTACGCAAAGATTATGAGGTCATGGTTTTCTACTTATAAACTTGACATGATGTGAGACAATTATATTTGAGAATGAGGTGAATTTTTTTTTCAAAGTAACCTTTCTTTTACCCGATGCAATAGTCTTTGGGAAAAAGTCTGTTTGCTATTGGAATAAGTACGAACACTGACCTTTGTTGGAAAAACTATAATCTTCTGGTGTTTTGAGCTTGGATGATTGAAGTACATGTATCTACACTTTCTATATTCTGGTGTTTTGACCTTTTGTTTCTCTAAAGTATGAAAAGAGGAGGTGGTATCAAATGCTTTCTATACGCTCAGTATACACCATACAACTCATGTTGCTCCTTGATTCTTGTACAGCTCAGAGCTTTTGCTCTTGCAGAGCAAGAAGTTAATGCTTTATACAAAACTTGGATCAAAGGTTACCTGCAATGCTAGCCTAAATATGCTCACGGCCAACTAAGGACATACCATAAAAAATGTTATATAAATTGTCCCCGTTTCCAAACACAAGTCGCAAACTTCCAAAATCTCTTTGTATTTGTACGTACGAAAACTCAACCACACCTCACAATGCATTTACTTCTCTTGTTTGCATCACAATAAAAGATTGCCAACTGAGCAGTATATCCTCCAATAGGCAAACACCAAGGGGGCAGCATGACATACATCCCAAAGCCACAAAAAAGAACAAGAGCCATGTCTGGCTAAGTCATTAATTGTCGATAAATATGCTTCATAAATGGTTTCCGGAGCATTGAAGTTTGAAGCCTTCAGATTCGCTGATTCTTTTTATTAATTATTATTATTTAAATAAATATCAAGTCTATAATCTTTAATAAACTTATTTTTTATATTTTAATAAACTATTTATCGATTTTTTTTCCAAAATAAAATATAATTATCCTCCTCTTAAAATCATAATAATTTTTTAAAAAATTTAAATTAATCAAGAGACAGGTAAATTATATGTAGAGTCGAGTGGCGGGTCCACCGGGGGAGACGCGACCGGGGGTTGTCCGCCCTCGCCGGGAACGGAAAGGGACACGTGTAAGCAAAGAAGGGGTCTCACGACCTCCCTGTGACGTGTGCTTGAAACCGAGAACGCCGTCCGCGCCTGTATAAAAGCAACTCCCTCTCGATCCCCCCCTCGCCTCTCCTCCGAATCCAATTCGCCGGAGCGACCGAAGACCTCGCTCGCGATCCGCTTCTCTAGGGCTTCCGATCCCCTCATCGCCCCCTCTCCCCCTCTCTTGGCTCGAGATCGCCGAGCCAAGCCCCGATCCAGGTCCCCTTTCTCCCCTCCTTCGCTCTTCTCCTTCATTCTGACGGTAATTTCGGGAGATTGGATGAGCTTTTTTCTTCTTTTTTCTGCTTCTGAGATGCGGTGATTCTGTAGGTTCGCGGCGCGATTGGGGGAGAGGAGATGGCGTCGCCGAAGAAGGAGGGGTCCTTGGCGGAGGAGCAGCGGGAGACGCTGAGGACAGCGACGCAGAACGCGGAGGTGCTGTCCTCGTCGCCCAATTCGCCCAGCAAGTTGGCGCTCTCCGACACCCAGACCAAGGGCGAGGGGAGGTATCTGCGGCGCACGGCTTCCGGGGAAATGGTGCGAGTGAATAAGGGTGAGCCGTTCTCCTTTTTTCTTTTTCCCCCCATGCTTTTGTTTTTTGGGCTAATGGTCTATTACAATTCAAGGTGATTTCAGACCTGTGGTATGCATCTGAGTTGATTCAGCTATCGTCCCTTAATTTTCTGGCCATTGAGTAGTCCTCTAAAATGTCTATAGGTCAAGTTATTTTTTGCAATAGGTACTTGAAGTCAAACTCTTGGCTATATGATTAAGAGAATATGCTTCTTTCCTGTATATATTGCCGGAATCTGGTTGGATGGTTAATAGAAAGATTGAAGATGCAAAATATATTCACTATTTTATATGCTCCTTTGTGCTAGCTAGTGTGCTAAAAGTATATTGCAGAGGATTTGATGGTAGTCACTTTTTTTAGCTAGTTCTGGTGCTGCATATTAAATGATGAAATCTCCAACTTATAATTTTATTCAGGTTATTAATCAAGTACTTGAATATACCAGAAATAGAGTATTTGGCTGTGACAAGATGTTATCTTTTTTTTCGAGGTTAAGCACACACCCTTCTACGATCAGTAGGATGAATAAGATGTGCATTATCTGTATTTAGTAGTACGTACCTGTAGATCTTTGGTCATCGCTATCTTGGTGCGATCATGGTAGTTGTTATCTCACAGTCTGCTTCTTGTAACTCTGCAAAAAAGACTTAATTGTGTAGAAAATTTTAACATCAAGAATAATCTTATTTTGGCTACTAAAGGTTAATGCACTACTAACTCACCTGAATTGGTTGTTTTTTTCCAAAAACACAACAGCATTGACATCCATTTCACTTGGATTATGGCTTCTTGATCCAATCTGCAATCCACATTGTGATTAAAAATGGTAATTCTTTAATCAATTTGCAATCTACACACATCTAAAATTTAGTTGATCATTATATCAGATTTGGCCAACACATCACATATGAATCCAAGTTGATGGGAAAGGCAGTTGATAGGTGACATGATCAAGGACACAGGAGATGGTATAAAAGTCAAGGCCTGATAACTTTTATTAAACCAGAACAGACGAAAGCAGGATTAGACTTTAGAAATAGCTAGCTCTTCTTGTGGGTCAGGCTCCATGAGCTGTTTTTTGGTTCTGGAAAAGGATCCCAAGCCCCTTATCCTATACAAAGGGCGCGTTACCATCAGGTATGGTGCAGGCTAGAAAAGCATTCAGCGGAAGTATACACTAGGTCTCATTTTTGCATTTGTTTGTGATGGCATTTTGAGATGATTTGTTTGATTAACAAAAAAATTTAAAATTAGATTGAGAATTTATAGAATGATAGTAATCATGCTTTCATTTTAAATTGTATAGTTCAAATTCTGAAGTATTTTGCATTGCAATAATAAAGGGCTTCTTAACTTGTCATCTACTACAATATCTCATGCCACTGAGAAACTAGCCACTATCTTTTTACCGGTTTCTTATTATTTTTTACTATTGTTTATCCTGTCCTCTTAAGGGACATTAGTTGCATGCAATTGCGTTGCCTGAAAGTGCCTATTTTTAAAAAATCTTACTTGCGGGTGTTTGACTGGAAATGGTTGTGTTTTTTATCTGTGGAATAAAAGAAAATTAATATTTGGTGCTGATAAGGGACAGTTCTATATATTTAGCGAATATTGTCAAAATATGGTCAAATTGAGCTTTGCAGTATTATATAAATGGAAAGAAAACCCTCAGTCACATTTGTGGCTTGTATATTAGCTTTTTGGTAGTTTGAACGGTAGATATCCCTAGGCTTACTTGTTATATAGATTACATTATATCACTGAATACTACTTGCTGCAATGATATGCTTAGCCTGATGGCTCAAATAAGGTACGACTTCATTTATAGTTGCTTTCATGCTCTATTAGTTATTATTTTCCTAACCAATTCATATGCTCTTCTTTGGGGCATATAATTCAGATGGTGCTGATCCTGGTGCACGTATTGACCAAAATGGTGCTAATTACGACAGTGGTGAGGTATGATGAATCTTCCGTATTCACCTTCTGTTTATGTGCATATACTAACATGCATCTGCAGTTTTATATTTGTTCTCTTCTTGTTTAATTTATCTGAACTGAGAACTCAAATGTGGATTGCAAACTGATGTATGCCATACTTTGTTTTAACTTCAGGAACCGTATGAATTAGCGGATTCCACTGTTGCTAACCCTGTAGATGAGTATAAGAAGTCTGTAGTGACAATCATTGGGGAGTATTTCAGTAATGGTGATGTGCAATTGGCTGCCACAGACCTAAGAGATCTTGGGTCTGAGCAGTACCATCACTACTTTGTTAAGAAGCTAGTTTCTACGGCAATGGACCGGCATGACAAAGAGAAAGAGATGGCGTCTGTTTTGCTGTCCGCTTTGTATGCTGATGTGGTAACTTCTGCTCAGATCAGCCAAGGGTTTTTCATGTTACTTGAGTCCGTTGATGATCTGGCACTTGACATACTTGATGCCGTTGATGTGCTGGCTTTATTCATGGCCCGTGCAGTTGTAGATGACATCCTACCTCCTGCCTTTCTAACTAAGTCGAAGAAAAGGCTTCCGGAGTCCTCTAAAGGTCTTCTGGTTATTCAAACTGCTGAGAAAAGCTATCTATCGGCTCCCCACCATGCAGAGTTAGTTGAGGGTCGATGGGGTGGTACGACTCATATTACTGTTGAAGAGGTCAAAAAGAAGATCAAAATTTTGTTGAGGGAATATATTGATAGCGGAGATACAACAGAGGCCTCTAGGTGTATCAGGGAGTTGGGTGTTTCATTCTTCCATCATGAGGTTGTGAAACGTGCTCTGACCTTTGCGATAGAAATTCAATCATCAGAGCCGCTCATATTAAAGCTCTTGAAAAAGGCATCGGAAGAGTTCCTAATTAGTCCCAGTCAGATGGCCAAGGGTTTCTCTCGGCTTGCTGAGAGCCTTGATGACCTATCCCTTGATATTCCGAATGCAAAATCTTTATACCAGAAGATAATACCTAGAGCAATTTCTGATGGATGGCTTGATCCATCTTTTCTCAAGTCAAATGAAACAGATGAGGATGATAGAGATGAAAATTTTGAGAAGCTGAAGAAGTACAAAGAAGAGGCTGTTACCATCATACGTGAATACTTCTACTCCGACGACATACCGGAGCTTATAGCGAGTCTTGAAGATCTGGCTGCTCCAGAGTACAATCCTTATTTTATCAAGAAACTAATAACACTTGCTATGGACAGGAAGAAGAGGGAGAAGGAGATGGCATCTGTTCTGCTTTCTGCGCTTAGCATGGCTATATTCTCAAGGGAGGACGTTGTCAATGGATTCACAATGCTGCTCGAGTCAGCTGAGGACACTGCGCTGGACATTTTGGATGCCTCCAATGAGCTGGCTCTCTTTCTAGCTAGGGCTGTTATTGATGATGTCTTAGCGCCGCTCAACTTGCAGGAGATCAGCCGTAAGCTTCCTCGCAAATGCAGTGGGTCTGAAACTGTTCAGATGGCTCGTGCGCTTGTGTCTGCCCGTCATGCAGGTGAGAGACTTCTGAGATGCTGGGGTGGTGGCTCCGGTTGGGCTGTCGAGGATGCAAAGGACAAGATAAACAAGCTTCTGGAGGAATACGAGAGCGGAGGTGATGTCAGTGAGGCCCGCCAGTGTATCCGTGATTTGGGGATGCCTTTCTTCATTCATGAAGTTGTGAAGAAAGCTCTGGTGATGGTTATGGAGAAGAAGAACAGCAGTAGGATATTGGATCTGCTGCAGGAGTGTTTTAGCGAAGGGCTGATCACCATCTACCAGATGACCAAAGGGTTCTCTAGGGTGAGGGACGTGCTCGACGATTTAGCCCTTGATACTCCCAATGCAGCAGAAAAGTTCCAGCAGTACGTGGAACATGCCAGAAAACACGGTTGGCTTCTGCCATCCTTTTAGATGGCCTACTGCTACTACTACTCTCTCTCCTTTTCCATGCAGTCGGTGGAACAAGTGACTTGCGGTTCCTGTTTGCCGACGATTTTTCATGCAAGTTTTTACGTCTGCTGCTGTGTTCTTATTTGTAACGCGTGGGGTTGAATCAGACATTTCTCATGCAAAGAGGTGTTGTGTTTGACGGCGGTGGCTTGGTTGGGGACCTTTGCATCTTTTGTTTTAGAGGGACGTTAGAACTTTCGGTTGGTTCTTGGTTTTGGTAGCATTTACATTCTTGATAGATTGTTATGATTACATGTGAGAGGATTAGTCGGACCATCTCTTATGGCTGTAGCAGTGGTATTACCATAAAAGAGGATATGTATGTATAATTTGGCCCCCAAGCTCATCAGCCAGGATATATGTGCAATTTTTTGAAGAAAAACACTTTTTTTTCCAACGTGAACATGCCACTATCAATACATTACTGTCACATTTCTTGCTTTGTGCAGCCTATCATTAAATAATTCATGTGTTCTGCTGTGCCCTTACTAAGGCAAATTAACCATTCCATGTTCTCTAAAGACCATTAGTTTGTATATAGTGTTTCACCGTAGGTGGTAATCTGCAATGGTGTTTAAATTCCGTCTTACTCTTTTCCTTGCTGCTTATTGGAAAAATTGAATGCAGGTGAAGGTGAGGTTTGGATGCAGGTGAGAGTGAGCTTTGATGCTTATTAGAAAAATTGAATGCAGGTGATGATGAGATGGGGGTCATCTTGTAGTTGAAAAGGAATGACCAGCGTTGATGGTCCAGATCAATTGATGGATAGTTTTTTTTTTCTTTCTATTTATTGTTTCAGTATTCTCTCTTCCTCTCGCCCTTTGTTTCTCCTCCGGTCTGCATCTGCGATGAGACTGCCCTCCTCCACGGCCGCCCAATACACCGAGCAAGAGCTTCTCCGAGCAGCCGGAGGAAGCCGCGCCTCTGATCGCTCCGGCTGCGATCCCCCTTGGTCTGGCCCTTAATTTGTAGAAGTAGCTTCGCCATTAACATCCTCCGCCCCCATCAAGATCCCGTCCTCCTCCATGCCCGCCCGCCGATGGCGATCACACCGACTGGGGCAATTATAGCAACTCCTGCTCGCGATCGCCATTGGCGGAATCCTCTTGAAACCCCGATCACTGATCCTCACCACATTCCGCTATGGTAGCTGGTAATCGCTCGTTCGTTAATTCCATCTTGTAAATATTGTTTTGGCGTTATGGATGCATAGTGTAGAACAACGCAGACATTGGGTTTCTTTTCCCCCCTTCACTTATTGGCGACATGATTAGGTAGAAAACAATAAAATGTTCCTAAACTCTGCTCCGTTGAGTTCTTCTTTAGCGCAGATGTAGGTAACAATAGTTGGCTGTACTCGAATGCCCAAACAATTTCCTCCATATTATTGACGTACTACTGCTGCTCTTTCGTGCCCAATTAATTCCGGATTGGAAAGATGAAGGGGGAACCACCAGATTTATACATGGGGAAAAATGGCAGCTTATTGGGGCCAAGCAACGCAAGAGCATCCTCCACTCCTCGAGGGCAATGATTCAATCACCAACAGCCCCTGCGTGCCAGTGTATGATTCTCTTATCTTAAACCATGCTTGCGACGTTGATTCAATCAATCTTTATGTCTGTTATTTGTCCTCACTCCCTAGAAATTTCTCATGTTTTATATCAAACATGTTTATACACACTCGGCCCCAGGTAACGAGAAGAGGTCATGATCACCCTTATTATCCTCGGTAAGCTGCCTTGCCTTGATAAGAAGTATGCAGTAACCTTATTGTGTGTAGATGGCATAGTTAGATGGGGTGAAAGGACTAGTAGTACTTACTGCTCCAGGAATCAAAACTATATGAGGAGTGAGTCCATGATTTTTAGATCAAATTTACTATTTTAATCATCAAAATGGATAATTTACACTTTATGCACAACAGTTATCCATATAGACAGTGAGTTACAAGAGGCAGAGCAATTACAATCTTTTCTGGAAATAGCTCGTCCAAATAAGAGCGCGAAGTGTTGGTGTAAGATTAGATTGCACTCATCAGAGTGTGGTGCTGCACATATAGACAGTGAGCATTATATAACCTCTCTATATATATATATGTGTGTGCGCGCGTGTGCTAGGCAATATTTTCTAGACATCCCTATCTAGCCACTTTCTTTGAAGGTGGCTCTGGAAACATACATACCTCTCAACCATCCATTAGATTACAAATTATCTAGAGCAGCTCAGGCACCCAATTCTTCCATTGGCCTACCGGATGTGATAAGAAGCAGCGGCACTGAGGAAGGAAGTAAACATGAGGCCAATATCACTCCCCTCTCAGCCCTTGAGGATAAGAGGAGAATTCTCACACACATCTTCTCATTTTTGATGCCCCCGGCCGGCCCCTCTTTTACCAACTCCTCCATCTCATCCCTTTCCATCTTGAGGACTCATATAGCTTTGTGACAGCACAAATCCCTCCTTCACTCGGTCGTCTTCCTCGAGAGGAGGAGCAAGTGACGCTCCCAATGGCAACCACCATCTCCACCATGGCCATGCTCAAGCCCAAAGCCACCACCATCACCAACACCAGCAGCTCGCCCAGCGCCCCATCCGCAAAGCCCACAATCCGCACCAAGTCCCTCCCCCTCCCGAGAGGCCTCACCGCCCCCGCCCCCTCCCCCCTCTCCGCCGCGGCCGTCGCCGGCGCGGTCTTCTCCACCCTAAGCCACTCCGACGCGGCCCTCGCGGCCCAGCAGATCGCCGCGCTCGCCGAGGGCGGGGGCGACAGCCGGGGCCTGGCGCTCCTCCTCCCTGTAGTGCCGGCCATAGCCTGGGTCCTCTACAACATCTTTCAGCCGGCGCTCAACCAGCTCAACCGGATGAGGACCGAGAAGGGCGTCGTCGTCGGGCTGGGGCTCGGCGGCGGGCTGGCCGCGGCTGGGCTCGCCTCGGCGCCCAGCGTCTCCGCGGGGGAGATGGGGGCGATCGCCGACGCGGCCAGCTCGGGGGACAACCGGGGGCTGCTGCTGCTCTTCGTGGTGGCTCCGGCCATTGCCTGGGTGCTGTTCAACATCCTGCAGCCGGCCCTGAACCAGCTCAATAGGATGAGGTCTGGGTGACTCCGCGTCTTCCTGTAGAATAACCGCAGGATTCACTGAGTCAGTCGCTCCTACTGTTGCTACTACTACTACAACTCCATGGGCTTTGGAGGGTTAAATTGTGTATATTTAAACAATACTGCTGTGCTGCCTGCCTTCTCTGCAGTTATTATTATTTCTGATTCAGGCATTGTAGTCCACACAGGCTCCTCTCTCCCTGTCCTTTTCGACAGGAAATAATGGCTATGGACATGAGTAGGGAGACAGAGCAGGACTTGATTCATTATTAGTACTTGGTAAACCATTCAATGGGTTCAGGGTTTGGATTTATGGAAAAATACAAGATCCAACCACCCGACAAAGCAACAGCTTTTTTTTTTTGGCATCGTATCATCATCAGCCTTGCCTCATTCGATCCAATTCATTTAGGTTCTGTCAAGGATCAACCGGATCTGGCTCATCTAACCTCACTCTAGATTTTTTTTTTCCTCTTTTTTTCTTTTTCTTACTGATGATTTTTATCGATCCCTTTCGATCGGATTGATATTTTTCCAAGTGGGCAATACGAGTCACACCATTCTGATGTGCGTGGCATAGAAAAAGATGGGACACTGAGATTTTTCTTCTTCCTATGGGGTTCAATTATTGTACAATCATGATTAAACGCGGATGATGATGAGAAGTAGGTGCTTATCTTAACACTGAATTCAGATCTTGATCCTGGAGTTAATTTTTTTTTTTGAAGTTGACATTGAATTTATCATCCTTTACTCTGACTAATTATATTTTTTAAATTATAGTGGGTCAATCTAATCTTATTGCTTTAATAAGAAGTTGATACGGTAGTACTAAAAATTTTAATTTTTTGCTGTTACTAGTTCGAAAACATTATTTTAAAAAAGTCAATTGGTTATGACTGTACGCTGACTTATAAAGAATTGGTTAATTTTATAAAAAAAACAACAATAAATAAAATATCACAGTAGTAGAATAATAATGGGGTGCACTCCCATCCCCATCCCCCATCCGACTTGATGGGTGTGGAAAAGTTTGTGGAAGGATCACATTATAAACTATCTTGCCTTTTTATTTATCTTTTTTTTTCATTCGCGTGTGCCTACTTTTGGACCATTCTAATTGCTGCGGTTGTTGCCGGTACCATTTCAACATACATCTTTTTCCAATTTTATTTTCGGTGCCTTCACCCACCCTAATCCCTAATCCCTAATCCCTAATCCCTAATCCCTAATCGAGAGGGTAACACAGCAGGACATCAAACGAGAGACCGGGACTTAAATGCACCTCCCTTTCGCCGGGTCTAGTTCAATTACACCCTTTTAATTGGATCCAGATCCGAAATCTAAGCTCGGATCTCATCTTCACGATTAAACCGGATAACTATTGACTCATCCTGACCGCGACCCCCCCTCACCCAGAGTTATTAACGTAAATAGATTGGTTATCATTGTAAATGCTCCCCCACTTAAGTTAATTTTATTTTTTTTAAAAGTTTTAAACTCTAGACCTCAAGATTATTTTTCTTCTTTCGTATAGAACATAGAACTCAATTACTATAGAGTTACTTTTACATGCACTTAAGTTAATTTTGTTGATATTTTTTTAAAAAAAATATATTTTTATATTGTAAAAGTATAGGTATTATTATTTAATTATTTAGGTTGACTTGGAATATAGAGATGAACCTTTCATAATTTTAAAAATTTAAATTTTTTATTTTAGAAATATAAAATGAGATATTTTTAATTTTCTTATGTTGTATATATATATATATATAAGTCAACTCACTTATTTTTAATAAATATTTGAAAATGCAGCTTTTTAATTAAAAAATAGTTAAACTATCCGCTCGTGACACCCCCTTCGAGATCACGTGACCACCGACGGCCGCATCCGGATAACCCACTCGATCCTCGTCCTCCTCGGATCCAATCGTACGCATCCACCTCAGCGCCACCCGCTCCACGTAGGCTCCATCTCCTCCCAAAAAGCGCTCGACTTTTTCGCTCACGGAGACCTCCGCCTCTCTCTCTCTTTCTTTTCTTTTCCTCCTCTTCTCCTGCTTCCTCCTTTCTCTTTCTCTGTTGATTATTTTGGATGTCTTATTTTGCTGTTTGATAGGAATTTAAGATACAAGTAGAGAGTAAGTAGCAGTAGTTGTAGTCCTGGCGGAGGGCATGCGGAGCTCGCGCCGATCCCGACCGAAGAAGGCTCGCAAGCCCCGGTACGTCAGCCTCCGCCGCCACCTAGCTACGCCACCGCCCACTCCGCCTCTGCCTCCGGATCCCTCCGACATGTCCTCCGCCGCCGCCGAGGAGGAGGTGGGCGGACGCGGGGACCACCAGCTCGACCTGTTCCCGCTCCACCCGGAGCACCTCGACCGCGACCCCCACGTCGCCTGCCTCCTCGACGACCGGGCAGCGGGGCTCGGGGCGCCCACCCTCGCCGCCATCCTTGGCGGCGACGAATCCGCCGCCCGCGTCCCCGAGTCGTCCGGGTCACCGTCGGTGAACTGGGAGGAGGAGGAGGGGGAGGGGAAGGAGGGCGGCGGAGCCCGGGAGGACGGGCTCGCCCGGAGGGCGCTCCGGGGGCGGGAGCGCTGGGCGTACTGCCGCTCCTCCTCCTCGGCCCCGGTTCCGGGGGCGGCGGCCTCATCGTCGGAGGAGGAAGTCGCGAGCTCCGCGTGCGGCGATCTGTGGTGGCGCGCTGCCGCGACGCGGGCGCTGGCGCTGAAGCTGGACTACGAGGAGATCCTCGCCGCGTGGTCCGACCGGGGCCCCCTCTACCTCGACGGCGACGCCCCGCAGGTCGTCCCCCAGCTCCTCCACCACTTCGACCCCTTCGACTCTGCCGCCGCCTTCCCGGTGAGCCCATCAATCTCTCTCGATCTCTTTCGCCGTGGATTGAGCTAATCAAGCCGGAGCTGCAGGTGCTGGTGCAGGTGGGGCAAGACGGCGGAGCTGCGAGCGCGTGGAAGGTGCCGGAGGAGGCGTGGGGCTCAGGGGGAGAGCCCAATGCGGAGAAGGGAAAGGAGGAGGAAGAGGGGGAGAACGGCGGCGCCGGCGCCGGCGAAATCTTCATAAGCAGGGAAGCGAGGGTGAAGCGTTACAAGGAGAAGAGGAGCAACCGGCTGTTTGCGAAGAGGATTCGCTACGAGGTGAGGAAGATGAACGCCGAGAAGCGCCCGCGAGTGAAGGTAACCATTATATATATATATATATATATATATATAATACGCAAACCACTTATTTCCAGACTCAGCTGAGAAAACCTGCTAAAATTAAAAACTAATCACAGCTTTATTTTATACACTTTGTTATACTATTGATTTATCTAGGGAACAAAAAAAACTAATTATAGATTGTATTTTAAAAAAATCTAAAAGTAGTGAGACATCTTGTAATATATCGTTACAGTTCACTGTCCACTGCATTCAATGCAAAGGGAAGTTTAGTTCATATTTCTTATTCAGATTATTTTCATAACCTATTTCTGTATAAGCGAGAGTTGAATCAAAAAATTTATTTATTTTATTATGCCAATTTGCTACATCTAACTTTCAAAAGTACTCTCTAGATGTATATTAATAAGATTAATAAATAAATTTCATAGTATCTTACAGGAATCAAATCTCATTATAGAATTCTATTCCTTACTCATACCAAAAAATATATGTAAATGTCTGCAGGGGCGGTTTGTAAGAAGAAATGAGGAGCACTCCTGACTGAAAAATTAAGGGAAGGGAAGGTGAAGGCGCTCAGCTCTTATCGGGGTCAGTTAATTTACATTCCTTCCCCACTGTGTAAAGAAAGAGCAAACTTCTCTGTAATGTTTTATGCTGAATCTGTCTCTCACGATTACACTGAAACTGCTTGGGGACGAGAAATATTTTCTACGCCCAGAGTTTCTAATAAGTTGAATATAAAGCGAAAAAGGAGTCAAAAGGAACAATATTTCTTGATCTAAATAAAACTTATGTTCGTTTTATGTCTTCGGTGTGTACTAAATATCTTCTAAAGCTTAATTTGTAAGTAAGCCTTGTATAATTGCTAAAACCAAGGACTGAGAAAAAAAGTCAAGCATCTGGAAAAATATTTGAAGGAGTGGTATCGATTTGTCTCCGTAATACTGCGGCTGAGATGTGAGAAATGAATCAATCTAGTGAATCATTAGCAGTCTCTCTGTATACATAAAGAAAAAGCTGAGCTAATTAATTGGGTATCCAAAAGCATGAGCAGAGTCCTGATGAATGGAAACCACTATTTAAAATTTGAAAAATACCGGTATAAGCGGGGAATCGATCACAAGACCTCTCAAGTTTCATATCGAACGTTATACCACGAGAGCTAAAGCCGAGAAGTGGCCATGTTGGTAATAAATTATATATATAAGGAATATAAATGATTTATGGGAAAAAAGTTGGAGATGCGGGGTATCGATCCCCGTACCTCTCGCATGCTAAGCGAGCGCTCTACCATCTGAGCTACATCCCCATTATAAAGTGTCCTACCATATAACTACAACTTCAATGTAAAATACTAATTATTTTTTATTATTGATAAATCCTAAGATTACGCAATTTATACAATAGAAAGATGTTATTTTTGAAAAAAAAAAGTTATCATTTCCACGCTGGCAAGGCGCTGATTAGGATTAGTATCGCGATAAGTGCGGGCCCTCTACGTGTTTTTCCGTCTAAATTCTAAAAAAACCCATGAAAAACAAAAAAAAGGAAATGTATGACCGACTCATTTTAAATGCTCTCCCACTTTTATTTAAATTTAGACTCAGTCTTTGAGCTTGAGCCACGGATCAGGGTGAACTAAGATTGCTGTTGAATTCCTGCATGCTTGTGTTCAAAGTCCAGTACTGAATCTCGAGATTGTTTATAAATATGTCCAACTTTATGTGTTTGCGCGCGTTGGTTTTCTTTCTTTTCTAGAACTTCCACCGTATTTTGAGAATAGTTTGTTTTCGAACTTCATCATCCACTCAATTTATCAAAAGATTCTTTAGCTTATTTCAACGCCTGACGACTACTCGCGGCCGCAGCACGCGGCGGGGTTGGGGCAGACGGCCGCCGCCTCCTTTTCTCCTTGGTGCTGCCCCACCTCCTCGCATCGCTTTATCGACGGCAGATGTATAAGCCAAGGGTTGGGCGGAGATCAACATACAAGATTTGAGCTTTCCATTTTTCCTCGCCGGCGGCGCTCCGTTGTTGCTGCTTGCCTCCGCCTCCATCGCTCTGCCAGAGAAGCTAAGAAATGGAGGGAGGAAGAGGGAGACGAAGAGAAGAAAATTTGAAAACAAATCAAACCGTCTACGGGCTACAGCAGGATCGGTCTGTACGTGTCACTATTTATAAGAAAAAAAACATAATATCAACAGCTTCCATGATTCCTGTTTCCTGCGAGACTGCTCCTGCGATTGCGAGTTCGTTTCCTCTTGGATCGGAGAGATCTCGCATCTGCAGAGTTTTACGGATACCTTCTTCGTATCGCACGGGTCGCCGACGCTCTCGATCGACGATCGCTTGCCGGCGAGGCCGTTCCTGCGGTCGCGGCGGTCCAAGGTGTTGGCGGCCGTCCCTGAAGCCATTCTCGTCGTCTCCGGCCACTGCGACGCCTCCCTCCCTCTCCGTAAACGTCATCAGAGGCACTAACAGTACGATCTACGACTTCTGTGGGTTTCCCAAGCCCATGTTTTTTTAGAGAATTTTTTTAGATTGAATTTTGCTCGTTCCACTGTTTTTTCCAGTTTATTAATGAATCCGTGGACATAAAAGTTCGAAAAATTCCGATTCGATGGCTATGGATCTGACTTCGGTTCGTAGATTAATTGCCTGATTGTGCCTTTATCTAGCAAATGCTGCCGAGTAACTTCGGTCCATTAAAGGTATAATATCTGAACTTTTATAGGCCAGCATAAGCCGATTAATGGCCCAATAGTGTCATTGTAGAGGCCCCGTATCACAACCCTTAATGATAGTATCATTAAATAGGCCAAGCAACGACCCATTAAAGGCCCAATATCACCGATATCAATCGTAATTATATGGTCACATAGAAAGCCCAATCTCTTAATGAATAACTTTTATTATTAAAGATTTATTTTTAGTCCATATAATATAATTCATTAAGAAACATTGTATACTTACAGTATCTTTTCAAATATTAATGTACTTTTGTGGGCACATGCCAGAAGATATGCCACTAGCGGACTGTGTTTGGGCGGGTTAAAGGCCCACCAATAGCCCATCAGTATAATAACACCGCAAGTAATTTACTGTAAAACTAGTAAGAAGATATTATTAAGAAAAAAAGGGGAAGTTATCATTCCACGCTGGCGTGGAGCTGACTAGGATAAGTGCGGGGCCCTCTACATACATTATTTTTCTTTCGTGTAAAATCTTAAAAAGCACATGAAGAAAAAAGGGCCATATTTGGCCCCTCCCAAAAAAATTGCCCCTTGAGTGTTGGAGTGGGCAGCAGCAGCTCATCCCCCCCCCCCTTCCCCCACAATTTTAATAATGTATGACCGATTCATTTTAAATGCTCTCTCACGTTTAATTAAATATTGGTCTTCATGGGACCGACGTGTCAAAAATAAAAGCCAAAATATGACCTGGATGAAAAATATCGGAATCCAAGGACGAAAACGCCAAAACTTCACTATGACACGTGGCCGTTACACGTCGGCTATCGCTTCCTTCTTATCCTCCTGCCTCCCTCGTATTTTATATTATATTATTCTTCGTGTTAATTTTAATTCTTAATATCAATTGCGTCCACTTGGGCGCTCCCGCTATATATTTAGACGCGCGGATGAGCGTGGCGGCCAACTCATCCATGGCGTCTCCGAGAACGACGAGAGACGACCTCGAGGAGAAGGGCTCGGGAGGAGGAGGATTCCGGCTGTGGCTCGTGGCCGGGAACGACCAGATTCCGCCGCCGGACGTCCTCGTCGTCACGTCCGGCCGCCGGCGGATCGCTGCTCACTCCGCCGTTCTCGCCTCCGCCTCCCCCGTGCTGGAGGGCATGCTCAACGAGTCTCACCGTAAGGGAGGGGGGAGATCATCGGCGGCGACGGCGATCTCCATCCTCGGCGTTCCTTGCGACGCCGTGCAAGCCTTTATTTCCCTTCTCTACTCCTCCAGGTTTTCTCCTCCATCCACCCTCGTTTCTAATTCCTCAGATCTCGATTTTATTTTTTTTTGGTCGAGGATTTTGAGGTGGGCGGCGGCGGCAGGTGTTCGTCGAGATGGGAGGAGGAGGAGGAGGTGATGGGGGCGCACGGGGTGCACCTGCTGGCGCTGTCGCACGCGTACGGGGTCGGGTGGATGAAGCGCGCTTGCGAGCGGGGGCTGTCGTCGCGGCTCACCGCCGAGGTCGCGGTGGACCTGCTGGTGCTGGCGCGGCGGTGCGACGCGCCGCGCCTCCACCTCCGCTGCATGCACTTTCTCGCCAAGGACTTCGCCGCCGTCGAGCGCACCGAGGCGTGGCGGTTCCTCCAGGACCACGACCCGTGGCTCGAGCTCGACATCCTCCGATTCCTCCAAGACGCGCACTTGGTACGCAATCGATCTCGGCTCATCCCTCCCTCCTGGTGCGGCCGGCCGGGTTTACTGATTTTAAGGCAAAAATTTCGTGGGATGGCAGAGGCGGCGGCGGCAGGGAAGGAGGAAGGCGGAGCGGCGGCTGTACATGGAGCTGCAGGAGGCGATGGAGTGCCTGCGCCACATCTGCGCGGATCGATGCGAGGAGGTGAGGCAACACTCCAGAGGTGGGACGGTGCCGGCGGCGGCCGTCTGCCCCAACCCCGCTACGTGCCGCGGCCTCGGGCGGCTGATCCACCACTTCGCGGCCTGCCGCCGCGAGAAGAGGCCCGGCTGCCCGCAGTGCAAGCGGCTGTGGCAACTCCTCCGCCTCCACGCTTCCATCTGCGACGAGATCGACGATGGCGCCTGCAAGGTTCCCCTCTGCAAGTGAGTCGTACTTTTACTCCCTTCTCTTGCCTACGAAACAGCTCGATCTCCCAAGCTAAAATTTAATTTTGAGTCCACGGATGGATGATGCACAGGCAATTCAAGAAGAGGATGCAGCGAAGAGAAACCGAGGAAGAAGAAGAGGATGATGGCGACGATGAAGAAGACAAGTGGGGACGTCTGGTGAAGAAGGTGGTCTCAGCTCGAGTTATGTCGCACTTGGCCAAGAAGCAAACCCCGCACTAGCGCTAGAAAAAGTCAGCTGATTTTTATTTTTTATATATTGTATAATAATTAAATGATATATATAGCCGTCTTGGACTGTTCATAAACAGTCCACTGAATTGATCATTAGCATAATTAATTAAGAATATGGGGTTTGATATGTCTAAGATGCAGTGGAGAAAAAAAAAGTAGTTTAATTAGCCGAAGCTTGCAAGGCATACATAATTTGCTGACCTCGTTAGGACTTAAATGACCCTAAGCTAAGTGAAACTTGAAAGCATGTAGAAGAAAGCTTTAATTAAAGAGCATTCATCATCATCAATCAAGCGTGTTGGATAATACCCACTTTGCATGCCTGGCATGCCAATAATTTCGGCATCAGTGGAACATTTCACGACAACCAGATCATCTCTCTATCTTAAGAATTGAAAAAATATTGATGAAGCATATCAATAGTAAATGATTCAAGGTTCATTCCACCAAACATAAAATCTCCTACATGTACTACTACAACTCAAACCTTAGGTTACGAAATAGATTATCTTCAATCTTCTCTCTCCTCCTATACTGATTGCTGAGTTGATGGAAATGAATAAAATCTCTCCTACATGTACTACGAACTCAAACCATAATTAGATCAAGAAACAGATTATCTTCAACGTACTCTCTCCTCCTATGCTGATTGCTGAGATTATGGAAATGAATAAAATCTCTCCTACATGTACTACGAACTCAAACCATAATTAGATCAAGAAACAGATTATCTTCAACGTACTCTCTCCTCCTATGCTGATTGCTGAGATTATGGAAATGAATAGATGTCTATGATACTTGGGATTTTGTAGATTTATTTGGTCGGGAATTAGGAAACTTCCATGAGCATTGAAAAATCAAAGATACAAATCAAAAAATTGAATTAAAATTACTTGAAAAGAAACATGCTGATTGTTTGAATCCTTAGAGTTGAATCATCAACTTTTTTCATGAGTCAACTACTAGAAAATACAATATCAACATTATAGGATGATGTTGTTCTAAAAAGAATATTTTTAACTCTCAAATCTACTCTGTTTTGCCAAAGTCAATAACTGAATGCACTAACTTATTAAGCTGGTAATAATCTCTGTTGTTAATGGTAGAAATTTTTGTTTTGACACTAGGCACCAACTTACATTGAGGGGAAAAGGCTAACACAAGAAGAAATGTAGATGATTGATGAAGCAATCTGGAACCAATCATTATGCTACTTCAAAGAATCATAGGCCTTTCTCATCTCAACACAACCAGATTATTTGTACCATTTATGTTCCACCTAGAACCACAGAGCACCATCCCCTACAAGAAGACGCTTGTGCATTAACTCAAGTCAATATAAGCTACATAAACTTGGCACAAATTTTTTGTGAACGTTTCCTGGTTCTTCTGAGCAATTTCCCAACAAAAAATATTCCTGAACCAATAAATTGGCATCACATGTTAACTATTCAGAAATCAATGAAGCACATACAACTCAAGCATGAGCAAGAATTTGCGAAGCTGGAGCCCTGAAGCAGATAAGCACTAACCAGATCTACTTTGATTTGTAACGGAGGCGCCTCCTCAGCTTCCTGTACTTGTGCTTGTTCATCTTCTTCTTCCTCTTCTTCTTCACACTATCAGCCCACACGCCCGTCCGGTCGTCGAGCTCGGCGTCGGATCGATCGTCCAAGGGAGGGACGATCGGGCAAGCCAGGAAGGAAAGTGGGAAGGTAGGGAAGACCAGAGGGGAAGCGTGGAGCGAGGGCAGCGGCGCTCCTTCGGACGAGGCATCAGGGAGAGGAGGAGGTCCCTGGATCGGGCTCCAGCGAGGGGAGGAGAACGGGGAGGGGCTGGAATCGGAGAATCGGAGCTTATCGAGGGAAGCAAGGAGCCGGAGCGGCGGCGGCGGCGTTCTCGGAAGGGCCCTGCGAAGGAGAGACGCCATGAGCGAGCGGGCGAGCGGAACAAGTGAGGGTTAGGTTTTATCGGTGCGGAGAGATTGGACCCGGTTCAAGTCTGGTTGAACCGGGTTCATCGATTGGACTCGGGTCGGTAGATACGACTTTGAAGATAAAATAATAAAAAGGAAGAGAGAAACGCTTTTTGTACTTCGACACGGGACAGGGTTGCGGTGCACGAGGAAGGCAGATTGCTCGATCGCTGCGGCTCCGCGTGAGCCTTCCGGCGACGGCGATCCTGACCTGCGGTAGGTGGGCGGTGGAGAAGAAGGTCAGTTCTCTGTCAATCTCTTCCTTCCCCTCACCCGCTTCTCCCTTTCTCCGGCTTCATCACCCTGACTGCCCTGGCTGAATCTTTCCACCGTACCTTCGGCTTCGTGCCCTTCTCGTCAGAACTCAAGTTGACTCGGTTCAAATGGGGTTTAACTCGCAAGTTGGGATTGCTTGATCGTAGCTTTGCTACTGCAATCGTTTGATTGTTTTTTTTTTTCATCCCAATTTATTCAAGACTTTATATATATCGACCATGGGCTATTTATTTTGACGCCAATTGTAGTTGAATTCTTATAACTGAAACGCGTTACGTCAAAGTTGGGATTTTTAATCATGCTACATAAACTGCTAGATCTTACGTTTCTAGTTTTAGGATCATGTATTATTATAGAAAGTTTGTACTTCTAGATGTTTGCAGAGAACTAGTGAGTAAGGAGAATTTTTTATCCATTACATCTTGATTTTTTTAGTCTATCCTTTGAATATGCGGTCCTTTCTGTGCTCTGGTTCCATTGTTCTCTCCAAGTATGCCATTAGGTAAATTCTCTAAGAATGCTTTATGACAGGGCTTGTAATCCATATGATGTCCAAAAGTTCCTCTATCAGGAGGAATGAACTGGGACCCAACTATATTGGCTACTACAAGCATCTTTTCTCTGAGCTGTATCCCCAAAATGGTGACTGTGCTTCAACTTCTTCAAAGTTAGATTTAGAGCCAGGTTTAAGGTACCATAGTGGAGAGATTGAAGGCATTACTAACCGGAACAATAGCGGGAAAAATAAAAGGAGCTGTATCCCTGCTCAATTTTTTATCTGTCAAATTGGTGTAGAGCTTTCAGATTATAAGAAGGAAAGGCTGCAGGGTTTACTTCATGAGACTACAGTTTGTCTTAATCGAGAAGTTGATGAGGTACATTATAATTTCTACAACCTGAAATCTTTGTTTAGTAGAAAAACCTTTGAGGATATGTAGTCTTGTTTGTTGTTATTGCATATAAACTGTTCAGCACCAAAATGTTAAAATTGACAGAGGTAGTAACATCATACACATACCTATGAAAATGAAGTTTTCAACATTTATGATTATCTTCACTTTCATTTATTCTAATCTTCAGAATTTTATATCTTCTACTTACTACATTTTGGTGCTTCTATAAATGGTTCTGCTGTTAGTTTATCATCTTCTTCCATGAGTTCAATTTAGTTTACTGATATTTTGGGTCTAGAGCGTGTCTTCTAGCATGAGAGTTCAGTTTATTAGGGTTTTCTGTTTCTTGTCAAGTTAAGAAATTAAAGTGTTGCAGGTAATTATAACAATTGTTACCATTGTAAACTAAGTGCAGATGCTTGGCTGTATCTTAGCAACTCTCCAGATATCATCTGATCTGCAGGAAAAAGAGCAACCATCGGGCCAACTACCTGTGGATAAGGGGACTCCTAAACCTCTTGGCAGAATGAAGCGAAACTTAACTTCTCTTGACAACTCTAGTGGCTGCTTTGACACTCTTAGCATCCGTGCTCAAGTTGGTACAAAGGTACATCCAAACATGTTCCTGTTAAATTCTGTGCTTATTGCAACTTATAAGTGCAAATAGAGGTCTCTCTGCTTCCTCAGTAATTCTTCCTATGGATGTCGATGTACTTAAGATGCAATCTTCCTTGTGTGCATTTTATGTTTTCTAACTTCATTTTTTGTTGTTGCATGGGTTAGTGTTATTTAGTCACTTATTTTGTTTTCATATACAAGTCACATGATCTCATGTATAGTATTTGACTTTTGAGCATATTAGTGAGGAGGAATTTTATTTGTACAATTGCATGCTAACACTAGTGTATCCTTTAAATTATCTTTTCTTTCACTAGCTTCATTAAACTTGATGGATCATGTCAGTTTAGATGCTGTGTTTACCTCAGGTATATGATGATATAAAAGCTACTGGAGGAGATGCTGCAATATGTCCGGAAGCAGTCAAAAAGTACTCAACTAAGATAAATGAGAAGGTAATATGCTGAACATCTATTCGGTGGCTTCAAATACCTTTTAAAGAAAATTTATTCCCTAGTGTAACTTAGATTCCCTTTTCTCCAAAGTAGTGTAGATGGCCACAGGTGTTATTAAACTTGTAATCAATTAAGAATTCTTATTGTTTCTCAGCTTTCAGAAATGGAGGAGAACATTGAAGAATATCTGGATATGGTGGTCTCCAAATGCAGGTACTATACCCATTATCTTATTGATCTTAGGATATGATGTTTCTAGTATTCAATCAATCATTAAGTCAGAATTTAGCCGACTATTCAATGAAATCAATACTTGAACCAAAATCGCATCATTGCAGTACTATTCAATGAAAATGGACTTTGCTTATATAGTTATATATGTTTGCACTACGCAGTATGTAATTTATTCAGGCAATTGAGCTACTCTAACCGTTGTATTTTACCACTTGCTCTGTACATTACTTTTGATGGCAACAAATCCCATACCTGTCTTTTTACTTGATGAATCGGTAGATTGTATGACACTTCTCCAGATGCTGCAATACCTAATTGTTGGGCTTGAGAATTTGGCAGAACTATGACCCTTGCCGAGAAGCAACAACTTGGTAGGAAGATACAGAAGCTGCCAGGAAAGGCACTCGATGGAGTGGTAGGAATCCTCCAAAGAAAGAACCCTTCGGCAAGAGATACCTCCAAAAATATCGCTGTTAATTTGGAAGAGCTGGTAAAAGCAAAAGCTAGCAGCAGAACTCCTTTAATCTTTGTTTAACTTGGGCATTCATTCATTCATTCATACAATGCTTATTCCATTGACTCTTCTTAGGATGGCGTGACACTGTGGAGGCTCTACTACTATGTTCAATCTGTTGTGAAGGCAAATGAGCTGTGAGACGATTGACTGAAGCAAGTCAGCCTACGTTTCTGCCACCTGATATGCTGCTAAGTGCTGACCTTACTGTGATGGACTCGGCCCTCCGCAAGATGTTTTGTGCACAAGCAGTGATGGCATCTCATTCCACGCTTTGCATTGTATACACCTTAAAATGATCAATTTGTGTGTATCAAAGAACGTGACCTTATTTTTTCTATTCTAATATTCTAGTAATTTTTTTTTGAAAAATAAAAATATTTATTAAGATAACATATGAACGTAGACTGCTATGTCACTAAAGTCATATCAAGCAATAGATAAATTTGAGCCATATAAATTATAAATTGTGTTAGAATTCTAATTAGATGTACTGTTTAATATTTATAGAATAATTTTTATTTTAATAAGAGGTTATAAGTTCAATACTTTCAAAAAAAAATTGTAATGTTTATATGTACTGTTTACTGTATGAGCGAAATTAATATTTTTTTCTCCCATTAGTTGGAAATTTATTGCATAAGTAGAATTTGTTTGTCTTCATGCAAATAATGTAAATATTCTAAAAGATGTTTTATTAATTTTAGCAGTGGATATATCATCATTCTTTTTTATTTCGGTTAAATACCATAAATTTAGACCGGACCGGAGCTAACAATTAACCTCTGAACCGGTTCGGCTCGCCCCATTTTATAGTCCGCATTCTCTAGATTATATATATATCTCCTCATCGTCAGACGCCAGCGACACCAAAACCCTCCTTATCCTTCTCCCCCTCGCCTCCCTTCTCATCGGCATCGCGATGGCTTCCAAGGCTCTGTTAATGGCGGACGGCCTCCGCCTCGCCTCCCCTTTCCCCACCGCATTCGTCGCCTCCAAACCCTCCCTCTACCTTCACGCCGCCGTTACCTTCCCGCGGCCCCTCGTTCCTCGCCTCTCCTCCACCCTCTCTCGCAGAAAAATACTCCCTTTCGTTCCCCTCGTCGCCCGTACCTCCGATTGGGCCCTCCAGGAGGCGGAAGAGGAGCTCATCCGGCCGGAGGACGCGCAGCTCGAAGGCGAGGAGGCGGCCGGCGCGGAGGCTGGCCTCTCGGAGTGGGAGAGCGAGGGGGGAGAGGACGCGGCCGTGGAAGAGAGCGAGGGGGAGGGGGAGGGCGAGGCGTACGCTGAGCCGCCGGAAGACGCCAAGGTCTTCGTAGGGAATCTCCCGTACGATATGGACAGCGAGAAGCTCGCAGAGCTGTTCGACAAGGCCGGAATCGTGGAGGTCGCGGAGGTATGTTCTTGCTATGGATTTACTGATGAGATTTGTGTCTCAATACAAGTTCTTTTCCCCCGTTATCTTTACACTGTTGAAGCTTTACAGAAATCTCGGAGATTTCATGTTTTGCTTGGGTACTGCACCATTAAGGGTTTTACTTCTGGATTTGTAGGTGATCTACAATAGGGAGACAGAACAAAGCCGTGGGTTTGGATTTGTCACCATGAGCACTGTTGAGGAAACAGAGAAAGCCATAGACATGTTCAATCGTTACGTAAGTACTTTACCAGCTTAGTGCAAAAAAAGCTCCTTGTTTGTTTTGCTCCTTGGTTGGGTTTCTGGCTATGTGCTATTTTTAAGAGGTAATAGAAACTTACGTGCACGACCACAAATTATTTTATTTGCTTCAGTAAGCTCCGGAATGTTGAAAAACTTTTATTTGCAATCGTTATCATGTTTGCCGAATTATAATTCAGGCATGGATAATTAACCTGGACAACAAATTAAATAACTTTGTAGAGAAAATTTTGCTGTTAATGCTAAAATTAGATTTAGGTGAATGATAACTGAAACTGCAAACAAGTTAGTTTCAGCTTAACTTCCTTTTTCTCACATGCACATTTTCATTAACCTCATTTAAAGTTATCATGCTCTGGTTCTTTTTATAAAAATGTTTGCCGTTTCAAATCTTAACCTCTTATTATCTTTCCCTTAACTTAATAGCTCAAGTTGCTATGAGATTTAGGTTATAGTTATGTTAAAAGTAGCCATGAGAGAGGATGAACCTTGGTGCGTAGGTAAGGTTGCTTCATTGTGACTAAAAAACCAAAGGTCGCCAAAACAAGAGTAAGACTGTATACAACAAGAGTTCTGTGAACTGAGGTCACTCCTTCAAACAAAAAATACTTGGGACGAAGATGGCCAATAGAAAGTAGTTGACAACATGTGAATCCAACTTCTGCTTGTAGGCAAAAAGAAATCCTTCTTTCCTTGTATCTTGGTTCTAGGTTTGTTTCTAGGTGCATCTTCCTTCAAACTACTTGAAGCTCCTTTCCTACATCAAGTAGTTCTGCTGTTGTTGATAACTCAAGCTCCTTTCCTACATCAAGTATTATATTTCTCTCATCATCCATGTAACAGGAGGTCAATGGCCGGCCTCTAACAGTAAACAAGGCAGCCCCGAGAGGAGGTGGTGCTCGGGTGGAGAGAACCCCTCCAAGGTTTGGATCTTCTTTCAGACTCTACGTTGGCAATCTACCTTGGCAAGTGGACGATGCCCGCTTGGAGCAATTGTTCCGCAAGCATGGCGATGTTGTGGACGCAAGGGTGGTCTATGACAGGGAGTCTGGTCGATCTCGCGGCTTCGCCTTTGTTACAATGGCTTCGCAGAGTGCGATGGAAGATGCCATTGATGCTCTCGATGGACAGGTGAATCCTTGAATACACTGATGCTACTACTTAATCATCTTGAACTAGATTTGCATATAATCAGCCTTCGTAAAAAGGAGTTGATTTGTTTTGGCTTTTACTGCTCGCAATCATTGAATGGAATGAAGAGGAAGTAATAAGAGAATTAATAGAAGAAGACTTCCTTTATTGCTCGTTCTTCTTCTTCCTCTAACCCTCGCTGCTGCTGCTGCTCTTGACAGAGCTTGGACGGTCGGGCATTGAGGGTGAATGCTGCTGAGGAGAGGCCGCGACGTTCTTCCTTTTGATTTGGCTGATGGCGAGGAAATCGATCGGAGCTTTTCTTTTTGTGAATGGGATGGAATTCTTTACGGCAGTAGTGAAGAATCGTGTTAAAGTCACTGGGGAGTTTGGAAACTAACTTTGCTTCTATCGTAGGGGAATTTTCCTTGTTCGTACTCGGTTTGGTGTCTTCATTTATTCGGATGCAGAGTTGCATTTATCATGTTGTTTGCTAATATGGTACGATGTATGAATTACAAGTGTCGGATCTTTGAATTACTTTTACAAGTGTTGGATCTGAAATTGAAATGGTTTGGCAAATGTCTATTAGTTGTGCAGGGCATGATGTAGAAAACAAACAAATTCAGAAATAATAAAATAATAAAAATTAGGGTGGGAGGATAAATCACCAACTTAGACATTGCATGCAAAGGAGGACCTGCCCTTCCTCCTACCCGGAAAATAAACCTGGTAAAGCTACTTTAAATGACTCGACCAATCCACTAAGAGACAAATGCAGATTTTACAAAAGACCGAACTATTTTCCACAAGTCTTACAATGCACCCAAGGAACATTAAAATGCCGTAAGAACGATTTCGAGGTACCAATTTGATTCAGACTATACATTTGATGGCGAAGTGTATACCTGTTTCACCTGTATCACATTGCAATCAAATGCAGGACAATGACACGAGACCAGGGAATATACAGTGAGTGGAAGACTATCAGTTTTGATTCATTCAGCATACGGCTCCTTGTAGATAAATACCACCACCTCAATAGAGCTTAATTCGGAGGTTGATCTCACTACGACAGATGGGGCATGTCTGAAGACTCGGGCCACATTCGCAACATGTCTGCAGGAATGCAAGAAAATATTTTGAAGATGTCAGTTGTAGCAACTAAGAAGCCTGGTAAGTTTCGATATGAGATTAGTTTCTGTTAGGAAGAAATAATAAGGCACGGAGTAGGACAATAAATTTAGTTCTTTCTAAAGATGACAAAAGGAAATGTGGTCATTTAATCCTTGCAACAGGTATAACTTATTTGACAAAGAAAGTTGGGATAGAATTTGACCTGGTGGCCACAGCCGAAAGCCATATCCTTGTTGTTGGTGAGGCAAATCGGACAAACCTGTCAAGCGTGAATTTAAACACTGTTGGTCACTGAATTTGATAGGAGGAAACAGTTGAGATCATGACAAAAGATAAGATGCAAATAAGCTGAGTGTCTTAATTTCCATGGGTTCACCTGATTGTCAAAAGAACTTGGTGCAGAAGGAGTAGTTGCAGAAGCAGCTGAGGGTTCATAGCTAGTGTACGGTTCACTCTCCTGGGGACTGGTCGATTTAAAAATGCCTGAACCAACAGGGACATCATAGCTTCCACTAGGTGGAGGAAGTGGGACCCTTTCCGGTGACTTCGCAGCACGACTGTTTGATGACAAAGATATCAAAATATGTCCATCAAAGCCAAAAAGCTTAAAGTTTATTAAGTATGCAGTTTCATACCCCAAAATTCCCAGTTCAAGTGTAGCTTTATATTGTAATGGTATCTCCATCAATGCTGCCAAAGCAAATTCCGCCTCTTTTCTTGACGAAGACATGTTCTTTGACATTATCTCTGTAAAATTTACAAACTAGAAAATATCCAGTTGCATCGAAGTGTAAGTTACGCTGAATAAGAGAACCAGCGTGAGTTCATACAAATTGCCAATTCAGTTTTTACCTGGAAATTGTCAAATGCCCGTGCAGGAATGTTATCATCAAATTCTTTCATCATGTCCCAAGGACCATCTCCGACTCCAACTAGGACTATAGACAAGGGTAACTCACTGCAGCAAAAAGAATCAAGATACAGTACTTAGAAGATATGGAAAAAACATTGTCTAATGGTAATCAAACAGAAACACAGTGTTAGCATTAACAAAAGTATTTTTATAGTCATAGCCGTTTTGCTATCTAGTTCACAACAAATAATCCAAAGAAACCCATATATTATGATGAGAAGGCACATCAAAGCATATATTAATTGTCTACCCTACTTTAGTGAGCTTGCACAAAAGGATGAAAAGAATAATTTGCAGAATCTTTACCTAGCTCTCACAATTGCATCAACAGTTTTTTGTTCTTGAGGACTCAATTTTCCTGATTCAGTATCCACACTCCTTGTAACCTGTGCCAGACAATATCTTATTTTAAAACTTAAAAAATAAATCAAAATATGCAAAGAAAATAACTGCAGTTGACCAACAAGTCAAACTAGCAAGCAACAGAGTGGCAGGGTTCTATTAATAATACTTGAGGAGCATACTGAAAAAATGATGATTCTAAACACTTGCCAACAGGAGGAGGACAAAAATGATCTAGTCAAAGAAATATATTTTCTGGATATACTGGTTTTATTCTCAGTTCACCCAAATTATATTTTTGTTAAATTATGTTTTTCAGCAAGAAATGCATGTAGTACACAAAGTGTACGTCCTTTTGATTAAAATAATTTAGCTCTATACAAGAGGTTTATGAGGTCTTGGGTTCAAGACTCACTAAGTTTTAAAAAAACAAGAAATGCAAGTAGGTCTCACAACAGAGAAAATTAATTAGGACCACATTGCTAAAACTTTATAGAGACAATTGTTTTTTTATGCAAATCTCTCACGCGCTCATGTTTTATTTTTTCACCCTCGTGCCTCAGTCAATATATACTAATAAAGTGATATTTGCCTCAAGGACAATATCATGACCTGAGGAACTATACCTGCCCATCCGCAATTATCAGTAGAACGTGGTACTGCCCTCCATTCTGTTCAACAATTGTCATAGCCATTTCAATGATTGGAGCAAATGATGTTGGACCTGGCAGAACATGGAAGATTTACAAGAACCAGGTTATAACTGTTAGGCATTAGCTTATGCCATAAACATTGGAAAGTAGAAGAATTACCAGCTAAACGTAAATGTGGAACAAGTTCTTTATACCGCGCTAAAGCCTCTGAAAATCCATTACATGGTCTCTCATCTGGAAAGAAACTAAAGATGTCCTGGTCATGTGTTGATGCTGCCAAATCATCAATAGATACAACATGTTAACATAAAAAGAAGCACCGTTTTAAACAGTCACTTAATCTAGATTTTACTTACAGTCTCCAAACCCAAAGCATGGGATCAAGTTATCCTCATCAAACGCTGATAAAGTTTGTCCAATGATTGATATTGCTTGTTCGTATGGATTTGGTAGATTACTAATATGATGCAAACTTTGCCCTCTAAATGAACGTTTACCTAATTATCAACGATATTTCATGTAAGTACAATGACTTTGCAACTATAGTAAGTAATAGACTAAACATTCAATATACAGAGTACCAGTCCATTCATTGCTCTTCGTGAAATCTACACCAACAATAAGATTTGAAGATTCAAGACCAGCTCGTGAAAGCGCCTCAGTAACCTGAATAATGAAGAATTCCAAACTGTTACGTATAGAGGAAGAAAAGAAGCACAGAGAAAAAAGAGAAATTGGCCAATCAGCAACAAAAAGAGAACTCTAAGTTCTAGCTAATGGAATCATAACCAAGTTATTCCGAAGCATTATATTTCTACAAATGTGGCCTTAACCAGCAACATTGGAATTAGACACAGCATATTGAAATGGATCTGTATCAAGGGTTAGATCACTTGTATCACTTAAAAAGTCTATATGGTAGTTAAATCTCAATCATATCCAGCATAAACAATGCATCAAATACCCAGGAAAGATTTAGACTTAACCATAACTAAGTAGAAGATGAGAATGTGATCGATGACCATCAAAACTAGTGAATTAGTTGAGCTTATCATAACCAAGAGGTCTTAGAGTGAGGAAGTGGTCTATCATACTCTCCAATTCAGATGGAAGGTTGGCCTATAGTTCAATGGGAAACAAATTTTACACCAGGCACCTAAGTTTTGAAGTAGTTAGGCTAAGGCTTTGAGCAAGCTTGTCGAAGGACAAGGTGATTTCTGCCCGGTACAAGTGGACTGCTTGAAGGCACTAATACTCCATCCTTGAGAGCCCTTTTCGGTAGGCCTTTATGGAGAAAGGATATCATTAGATTTACGGAGATGCATGGCGACGATGAGCTTTGCTGCATTTTGAGTTGCAGTGAAACCAGAGGCAGCGACAGTCTGGGGTATTTCGTTGAAAATTTGAGGTTTCAGTCAATGTTTCTGGAGAGGTTGAACTTATTCCATAGTTGAAGGTCAATGTAGACTTCGTTTTGGACTGTTTTTTGCTTGGCAACATGTGGCTTGGCCTCGGATTTGCTTGCCAGGTTCAGATGAGATCAATCCCAACAGCAATTTAGACATTCACGAACCTCATTGCCAACTTTGTACCTAATTATTCGGTCATATCGTCGCCAAAGGAGAGGCGAGGAAGCAAGAAAGAACTACCGCAGAACATGGTGAATCTTCGTTAGGTTTTGACAATTATGTTCGCGAAAGCAAAAAAATTCAGTGGTTCACCAAGCAAGATCCGAGAATTATGCCACAAACAAACTCGCCAGAGAATGTCCTAATCAATTCCATTACTACAAAAAAGAATTCTACCCAAACACAGATAATCACTTCCCACTCGATACTCAGCAGATCTTCAAAAAATCCTCAGGACGGATCGGATTACCTGATCGATGGACGTGAAATCGTCGCTTATCTTCGAGAATCGCCGTTCCAGCGTCCTCGGCTGCGCGGGCCGTTGCTGCTGCGAATGAGCCTGCGTCGGCGGCTGCTGCTGTGCATAGGAACGCGAAGGGGACGAAATGCTCCAGGATGGACAGGACTGGGGGGTCGGGGCGGCATCGTACGTCTGAGGGTAGCTGTGCGGCCACGCGACCGGTGGCGGCTGCCGCTCCCTCGAGTAACTCCGGGAGAAGGAGGAGCTCCTGCGCTGCCTCGAGCTTCCGCCACCCATCGGCTCCTCTCGAAGCGAAGAAGAAGACGAGGGATGAGGAGGACACGAAGAAGTCGTAGTCGACGGAGTCCACAAACCGGGAAGTGCTTTTTGCTTCCCCCAATTTTAGAAGACGAAGACGACGAAGACGAAGAAGGAGAAACCGGAAGCGCGTGAAAAGTGTTTTTGCTTTTGTTTTTTTATATTAAATCCCATTAGCACTTGGAAATAACATTAAAAAGTATTTTCTATTGTTTATTTTTTTCTTGTGAAGAGTAATAGAAAAAGCGGGCTTTTGCCTCTTAAATTTTAAATACTCGAGTTAAGAGGAATTGACTTAATTCTACTTCACAATTTTTTTCATAAAAAATTGTTCTTAAAATTATTATTATTACTATTATATTATATAGCTCATTAAGTAATTATGTTTAATATGAAAGATTTTATACTCACTCACTAAAGTACACAGAGTTCAAAAAATATTTTTTATTAGAGCAACGCTAGGTTTAAAAGTATAAAAAGTATACTTTGTTAAAAAGTAAAAGAGTTTAAAGATTAATTGTACTATTATATTGATTTTAAAAGTACAAATAATTTATATTTATACTGCTATTTAAATTAATAACCTATTATTTTGTATAACATAGGCATACTATGTAAGAGAGCCTATTCTTAGTTTTTTAAAGTGAAAAAAAGACATTTTTATATTTGAATTGAATAGTTTCCACTGGGGAATAATATCTTGAAAGTAAACGGGAGAGCATCTTCAAAACCGAAACACCTCAAAAAACAAGTTGTTGCATAATATTAAGATACCATCAAATTAGTCATGGAGGAAGTAAGATTAAAATTAATGCGCAAACAGCATAACCACAGCTAATTAATTAACTTGATTCCTACTTCAAACTTGTCACTAAGTTTAAGGCGCTTGCAAGGTGTTTGTGCTATTGACAGGTCTAACTCTCTTTTGGCCAAGCTTGCCGCCGGAGTGGTTGCCCTCCTCGGGGGCCTCCGCCGGCCCGTTGAAGGAGAGGGAGAGGCCGGCGTAGAGGTCGGCGACGCGGCGGATGTTGTCGTTGAGCTCGCGGATCAGGCCGACGTTGCGGCCGATGTTTTCGGGGATCTTGAGCTCGTGGTTGTGGTTGATCTCGTTGATGAGAAGCCTGTTGTAGTCCAGCAAGTGCTGAACCTGGACGAAGCTCTTCTGGATGCCGTGCAGGGCCGTGTTGTTCCCTCTTCCCTCCATTGTTTTAGTCCCTCGAGCAGGTGCTCAGTTCATTCTACCTGTCGAAAGCAATACCAAAATTGTTAGCTGCTTGGATCACAGTCTGATGATGTTTACAGATCTCAACATTGGATCGGAAGAGAGAAGACAAATCGGTCGATATCAGAAATCTCGTTGGGGAATATGATCGAACACATGGTGTGCAAAAATAAAGAAGGCAGAAGGTAGAAATGTCTTTTTGAATACAGAAAACAGCAGCTGGAATGATCAAGAAAGTTTGTCGAGGAACAAAGTTCAAATCTTTGATTTAGTCAGAGACATGGAGGATTCCATCAAGAACTGAACAAAGATCCAGTTTTGATGACAAATCTTCTTCATAAACCACAAACCACACGAGGGGATCAATCACTGCATCAAGCAGCAGCAAGAAGCAAATCCAGAATCAGCATCCAGGAACCCTAAGCTGGAGACAATTGAAATCGCATCAACAACTGGACAACAGATCCAATTTTGATGCCAGATTCCACACAATCTCCCTCACAAACCACAACAGCACACGCGGGAATCGATGATTACATTAAGCAGCTACAGCGACGATTCAAGAAATCAGCAGCTAACATGAACCTAAAGCTTGACAAAAAAAAGAGGGACGAACTATATCGACTTGGTTGAAGCATGGAAACCTGCATCAAGAACCGAACAAGGATCCAGTTTTGATGGCAGATTACCAAACATCACGGCAAGCATTAGGAGAAACTACAGATCCCACCAACACCTATAAATTAAAGCATACCTTGGAACTAAGTTGGTTTTTTTTGGATCAAACCGATGGACAGTGAAATTGAGTTGGGGGAATCCGGGAGATTAAAATGGAGTTTGTGCAGGTGATTCATTCTGCCAGTGTCCAATGAGACAATATATAGCAGAGAATTCACCAACTACATAAATTAAAGAAATGATAGGGAGACTGCTATTGGCGTAGAGCCATTGTGGATAGAGCTTTAAATAAAACAATGAAGCTGGATTCTAATGGCGTCAATTAAGAAACAATTAAAAGACAGGGCAGCTCATGTGCATTCCATGATCTACTGTTGGGGAGATGGAAGAAACCAAACTATGAATTAATTAATGATGCAGGCAGCGTGGGATCAAAGTATTCTTTGTTCCGGGCTCTTTCTCAACATTTTCGGGCACATCTTTTACTTCCCGGCGTGACACACGCAAACCCAGAATAATGATTGGAATTTAAAGATTGCCTAATTAATGCCTAATGCCGAATCTAGAAAACTAGGTCGGAATCTTTCGTGTCACCGGATGAATTTATCACTACAAACCTTAATTAATTATTTAGCGAGGAAAAAAAATATCACCCTACTCACATGGCCATATTAGGCCAAAGACAATCTGGTGGCTTTCTTTCTGTGCCCATTCTCCTTCCTTGTCTTTCTTGGTTGTAAATTTTTTTTTATATCTTGATTCAATTGAATGATGATTCCTGAATCATAATACTTTTATCTTCGCCGTCTTTTGCAAAGTGTTGAGAACTCCTCCACTCTGCTGCTTTTGCTTTTGTTTTTTCGTTGGGTGCATTCTGCGGTATCTCTCGCCCTGGTTGCTTGCTTGCTCTACAAAGATACATCCTCGGACAAGCTACCTGCATGATACCTTCCGTCCTTCCTTCTTCCTTCCTCAATTTTCTCTCATCGGACTCATTTGCAAAACCTCCTCTCCTCTCGACCACCATTTCAACATGCAGCAAAGCAGCAATAGTGCCATGCAAGGAGACAGATTAGTGGAAGTAGAAAGGTTCGAGAGATTGGACGACCACCGGCTGCGGCCAGCCGAGGAGGGTGGGCAGCGCCGCAAGCTCGGCAACCGGCCGCAAGCCTCACGACGAACTCCCCCCATCCAGTGGCTCATTGCTACGTGCTGCACAATCTTCTGGATCCTCCTCATTCTCGGCGGCCTCGCCGTCTTGATCATCTACCTCGTCTTCCGGCCGAGGAGCCCCCGTTTTGAAATCTCCGGCGTGTCCTTGAACGGCGCCTACCTGGACACGGGCACCCTGCTCAACGCCGACATCACCATCCTCGCCAACTTCTCCAACCCCAATCACAAGGTCGATGTGTCCTTCAGTTACCTGCGGCTGGACCTCTACTTCCGGGACGTCATGGTGGCCACCCAGGCCCTGGAGCCATTTGCGGAGCAGCGAGGAGAGTCGGCGCTGCAGAGCGTGCACATGATCGCCAGTCAGGTGGCGCTGCCGCCCAAAGCTGTCGAGGCTTGGAATGAGGAAGTGGCGGCGGACAAGGTGAAGATGGAGGTAACGGGCGCCTTCAGGACAAGGTCCAAACTGGGGAGAGTGCTGCGTTTCACGTATTGGCTGCACATCAACTGTAAACTGGTGATCGGTGCCCCACCGAGTGGGGTGCTGCGATCCAAGAAATGTAAGAAAAGGCATTGAGGATGAAGTGGATAGCAATTTGTTTAGATAGAGTTTTCATACAATCATGCAAGTGTCGGTTGTAACACTTTGCGGGGGACCAAAAAAGAAGTCTGAAACTGACTGGATTTTTCATGTGCATCTACCAGAGACTTGAACGTGAAGCAAACATTGTGACTGAATAGACACATTTACATTTACATTTCCATTTCAATACCTCGTGCCGACAAAGAGCAAGTGATCGGACTTCAAACAACAAACACGTGTGGACAAGCAGATCATTACATCCTTAACGAAGAATTCAAGTCCTCACACGGCGGAAGGCAAAAAAGTTCTTGATCCTTTTTGGCATGCTGCTTGTTTTGCCAACGAACAATTCAACCTCTTTGGGCCTCACATATTACATGTTCGGTTTGCTCGTTTGAGCCTTACTAAAATCTTCTGTTGGGGTTCCTGGTGAAGAAGGGGTGTGCAAGAGCTTCTTGAGCAGTCCACCGGCTGGTGGGTTCATATCTGAGGAGGCATTGCAGGAGATCGATAAGATCGCCAGCCGAGTGATCCACGTGCTGCATCACCAAATTCTGCACAGAAAGGATAACAAAAGCGTCGGGTAAGCATTCCACTGATAAATTTATCGAAATTTATTCTGATGTTGGTAGTTCCGATCAATAATAAACTAGGTAATGAAGAAAACGCGTACTTGAAGACGAGGCAGCTTTAGGACGGCCCTGATACTCTCGCTTGAGGCAGCACCCTCTGGCCAATTAAGCCGGCCTCTTCTGACATACTTCTCAGCATGGCGGCTGGTTTATACAACAACGATATAGACTCCGATTAGTGCACAACCACAAATCCATTACATAGGACAATTTCAAGACAGTTCTGAAGAACTCACTCCGCTTTCTTAAACATTTGTGGAGGCAAAGGACCCAATACCCTCTCCATCATGGCCATGTGCTCTAAGTTTTCGTGAGTCTGAAACAGTGCCTCCCCCTGGACAAATGATCGATCAAACCTTCCGTCATCCAGAAGGATAAATGGGTAAAGGAGAAACGACATGATCTGAAATAATACCGAGCAGAGTTCTACAAGAATACATCCAATGCTCCATATATCACAAGGGTAACTCCATCCAAGTCCTGTTTACCAAGGACACAGACATCAGTCTTTGATGAGTACATGGTAAGATAAAAAGGAACTGACCAATGATGCACCAAGTACGCACCAAGAATAACCTCAGGAGCCCTGTAATGCCTTGTTGAAACTATGTAGCTGTGGTCCTGGTGATCATAAGTAGTGCTGCCAAAATCAATTAACTTGATAGCACTAGATTTTGGCAGCCTCTTGGTGATCGAACCATCCTTAGGTATCAAAAGCATAAAAAAATTAATCCAATCAGTAGCAGGTTTAATAACAAGCGACAAAGTGATAATGCGAATAAACCAAAACAGGGGAAGTCAAACCCATAATTAATATGCTTACCCTGTTTTCGGATACTTTGATGTATTCAGATGAAACAAGAAGAATGTTCTCTGGCTTTAAATCAGTATGAATGAGCCGTAAATCATGCATAACTGCAACACAAATGCCAAAATATAACCAAGATAAGTGCACAGCAAAATTTCAGTACATTAAATAACGAGAACATGTTGAAAAAGGAAGTGGGTTGATACAAAATTGAATGAAAAGCTAGCTCCATACCCAAAAAAACACCAACAAATGTATAAAAGACCTTACATCGAAAGGAAAGGAGCATAAATAAAAAAATTTGAAGAAAAACATAAACTGGTGGAAGACTTTTCTACACACATGCAACAGATTCCAAGAGTTGTCTGCCAATGTCGCGAACTAGATCAATGGGAAATGGGCGATAACCATTTTTCCGAAGAAAATCATATAAGCTTGGTCCAAGCTTCTCAAAGACCTGTTGAATAATTTAGATTCACGACAATTTAACCCCCAAAGAGTATCTTGCAAGCTGGGGAAATTATCATAAACCATTTATATACTTACTATACAGATATGGTTACGATAGTCAAACCAGTGCCGTATTTGTACACAACTGCAAAATAGATCCGTCGGCATAGATGTAATTTCCAAACAGAATAAACAACGCATTTGATACTTAAAAGGAAGGTCTACATAAAACTTACCAGTTGCTCCTGTCAAGCTTCCCAAGCTGTTCGAGTACACCAATTTCTATCATCGCAGCTTCCCGATACTTCTTGATGGAACGAATGATCTTAATAGCTACCATTTCTTTTTTCTCTCTGTCCCAACATTCTAAAACTTGACCAAAAGTACCTGAAAAAGATAGAGGGACTTATAAGCCTAAACAAAGTATAGACAATTAAAATGCATCTGGAACTTGGCCACTAGTGACAATGCAAAATGAAGCTGGTGAATTTTTAAACAAAGATATTCACAATTACAGGGTAACTAACCTTCGCCCATCTTGCTGTATATTTTATCTGCAAAAGAGACAAAAAAATATGGTAAAAATCTTGCAAAAATCAAGACTACTATATGCACTTATAGAAAAGTCTGATCATAAAAGAGATCCCAACCATCAAATAGCATTTTAAAATGAATACACACTTTCAAAGTTGAAATAAAATGAACAAAAACAAAATTATAAAATCATGGAAAAAAAAGGTGGATCTTCATGAGGGTTTTGAAAAAGCCCATTTTGACATAAAATACAAAAAAAAAGGTGAACAAACCGCGGCCCACATTTGTGGACTTTGCCATTGTAACAGAAACGGACATCATAAACTCTTGATTAGGAAATATTAGCATACGATGAAATCCTGTTCTTTAACATGATTCTATTAGGAGTTGGTATTCTACAATAACACAACAGAAAATCAAAAAATCAGATTCTAACTATGACATGAGGGATAAAACAAGCGCAACTGATCCTGATTAAAAAAATCGACAAACAAGAAGCAACCACCAAAACCAATAATTCATACACCCACACACAGAATTTATATAATGATAGACAGTGTAATTACAGCGAGAAGTCAAATTCTCTCCGACAGCAAATATGTAATGTCCATCTTTATCATCTTCTCTCCATGGAGGGGAAGCATTTCGAGCCACACCCTTTGAGTAAAGAGAAGAACAAGAATGATCTGAAGTTGCCATCGATGATACCAAGCTGGTCATGTCTCCAACTTCTTGCCCACAGAACAATCCTATCTGAGCCTACACACATCACCCATTTATTTTTCCAACTCAAAAAACAAACTATTTAACTGGCCCCATTATATCATTCCGAAAATAACTAAATGAGCCAGTACACCATATATATTGCTGCACTCAGTTCTAATGCCACAGATTAGAAGAAACGTACAGAATAATAATAAAAATTTTACGGTACAAAGGGCTGATTGATCAAAAAATCCATTTTTTACCAAAAAATAAAAAAAAACAGTTCATGAACAGAACAGAACCAAAATCATGTGAAATATGAATTACAGATAGAGTTAAGAGTATTTTTCATCTTAAACAATGTAGAAAAGAATATCGTCGTCAAGACTAAAAAAATAACATAAGTAAAATCTTTATCTATACTAATCTACCGGTTGATAAGGCACAGACATAGATAATGCTCACTGCAAAACTGAAGAAAAAAATCTCTAAGGGGACGAATATGCAGATCCGAGATTTTTGATGGATGCTAGTCCATTAAAAATAATCGTACCATTTTTTTTTGTTCTGGAGTGTGAAGGTAAAGTTAAACCAAGGCAACAATATAACTTATCTGCTACAAAATCCATAGCAGACCAATAGAAAATCCCGCAGAAAAATCAGTCATAATTAAATCTGATGTAAAATCGCCAGATCTACCAGATCAGACGACGGAACAACAGATCCCAAAGCATCGAGGACCGGGTTAAAAAAAAAGAGAGAGAGAAACGGAAACGGCGACACGGTACCTTCAGAGGTTGCGCGTCCTCCCAGCCAAGCCGCGGCCGCTTCCTGGGCCGCCGATCCAAGTGGGAGCGGGGAAACTCCGCGAAGAACTCCATCTCCATGATCGGTGAGGAGGGAACCAGAATAAAGTCGGGAATCGAAGCGGTGGCGATCGGATGCCCGCGCAGAGAAACGAAGACCTAAACCTAATCGCGGGAAAAAGAGAGAGGGGCAGCGGTGGAAGAAACCGACGCTTTTGGGCTCGAGCGGTGGAGGCGTTATCTGTTCACGCCCCCCACCTCGAGGCGACGGGTACTTATAGCAGTGGCGGACCGCACCACTCTAACCAGAGTTATGTCGTTAACCGTGGTCGGGTGTGCCTTCGCCCATGGTAATCGATTGAAGCGCCGAACAAACAACGAGGGCACGAACTGCCCTAACTCGCTTTTGGTTCGGCCGCCCGTCCCGTCCTTTTTTTTGTTTTATTTAGCTGGTTTGGGTTAACCAGATCGACACGGTTGAGCCAGATGGTGGATTGACTCGGGTGACCCGGTTAAGTATTCCATTAGGCTGTTAATATTTGATGCAATCTGCTAGGTGTGGTAATCAAGTCCGATCGTCGATGGGCGGCATGTGCTCGAACCCATAACGGGGAGTACCTCACTATATGCATTATTGAGTCGTGCTAAGTACAGCATATCTAGTAGTACTTATTATGCTAGCTTGTATGGTTACAATCAAGCGGCATTCTTTACATTCGATAGAAGCCTTCTTTACTTGAGTAGCGAGTGAAAGTACTCATTACTGTTTCTATGAAGTTTCGATAATGTATTTTTCACAATGATCCTATAAGTTATATTAAAGTTGCACTATTGTGCAGTCCTAACAGAAAAGTACTACTATGTAGTAAGATTTATTTAATTTTAAAATATACTGTAGTAATTTTTTATTATAAATTTACAGTTTTTAAAATAAAAATAATTTTTATAATTTATCTAATTAAATATTATAACTACTGTGAGAATTAAATATAAGCAACAATCATTGTTAAAATCTGTTTTCATATTTTAAAATTGCACACTCGACAGTTATCCCGTTAATCTTAATTTAAAGATTTTATTTTATAATTTTAAAAAAGAGTAATTTTTTAAAAATATAAAATATGGAAGTTTGTTATTATTTTATACATTTCAAAGCATGAAAGGATTTGTGCTGTAATTAATAATTATAATCATGGCAAGAATTATGTTTAAACCGGTTCATTTGAACCGAACCGGACCGAGGCCCGACCGGCGAAGGGCAAGCACTCATCCGAACACCGGCTCTCCCCTCCACAGGACTCGACGGTCGCCTCAGCGTTATACGGCGCAAAGAAGGGAAGAGATTTCCCCATCCCCACTGCTCCGCTGGTTCTGGCGGCGCCAACCTCTCTCCAACACTTCGGATCACAATACCTCCTCTTCTCCTCCTCCCCATCCTCGTCGACAGCTTGGAACTCGAGAATTGGCCCAAAACCTAGTCCCTCTCTCGAGGTATTTTCCTTTTCCTCTTCCCCTTGCCATTTCTTTTGGATTTGTTTATTCGGAATACCGTATTAATTTTTGTGGTCTAATTAGAGGTTTAGACCACATTGCTCTCTGAATAGGTTGAAATCTGCATGCTCCCACCGGAACAGTGGTTTGAGTATTGTTCAGTTCACTAGCAAAATTGGGATCTCGTATATTGTTTGGAAAGAAAAAGTGAGCTGGCTGTGTACCGAACATGATAACGTCATTCATGTTCTGGGGTTTTCTACTGAATTTATTCTATTGGGACATAGTTAGTTATACTCTTTCGTCCGTGCTTGCAAGAACAGAATGCAGTGTGTGGATGGAAGATAAGAACATACTGTGGTATATTTTTCATATTACATTATTGTTTTACAGTGATGCCGACTTGTTTGGTAATAGTAGGATTACAGGCACAAACCCCAAATCCGCAATTTAAATTGTTCCTCAAATTAACTTTATTAGACAATCATTTTAGGACTTGTAAGTCGTAACATGTAAAAATTTCTAGATAATCGTGGAAGGTGAGTCTTTTAGATAGAACTTATTCCCATGCGGCACAGTGACTATAGTCATCGACTCGTTAATCGCTTCCTTAAGAACATTTGACAGGCTCCAAGAGAAGTCAAGTGAGTTTATTTTTAACTGTTGTTCATTTTTTGTTTAATATCTGTATCTTTCGCGTTGTAGTTGTTAAGTCAAATAGGTTATTATATTTCTTGAGATAAATTCTTAAATATACATGCCATCTCACAAATTCTTCATTTAGATTTTGCGTACATGCCAATATATAGTAGTTAACATGAAATATTTTTAACATGAATGAGACGCGGTTGTGTTAAAACATGTGGGATATCTTGATCCACATAATCTCCTGTTATAAGTTGCAATACTGAAAAGCATGACAATTATATAACACCGTCGTTATTGTCAAAATCAAGAAGCATGAATATAGTGAAATTATAAAATGTTCTCTCCTTTGTGCTTAGTTCTTCTGAGTGCAGAGTTAGATTCATTGTAATTATCTCGAACCTCGCAAAGTGTAGAGATGGAGTATGAAAAACTTCTAGAAAGTAAGATTACAGCACATGTGGAACTTAATTATATAAAAGTATGCCTGCCTTAATCCTGAGACGAGCAATGTGATGTGCATCTAAGATAAGGTCTACCTTAATCCTGTAAAATAATTCGACTTCTTGAGTTTATAAATATACTTGATATACTTATTGTGTCTGTTCCACGTTTCATCCGAGAAAATTGAACAGTCTATTGACTCACTAATACATGCTTAATTTTCTCAGGAAAACATCTGCAGATATACTACACGAGCTGTCCCTTGTTTGCGACAATCTCCACAAAATGACTTCTGTAGGTGTGCTAGCAAATGGCCATCCTGGGCAGCCACTATTCTCCTTTGGGGTTATATCAGATGTTCAGTATGCTGATATTCCTGATGGTCACTCATTTAGTGGTGTTCCTCGCTTCTATCGTCATAGCATTCAGGTTTTGCAAAGAGCAGTCAGTAAGTGGAATGATCACAAGAAGATCCAATTCACAATGAACTTTGGAGATATTGTTGACGGATTTTGTCCAAAAGCTAAGTCGCTAAGTGCGGTGCAGAAGGTCGTCAGGGAATTCGAGCAGTTCAATGGTCCCACTTATCACATGGTAGGCAACCATTGCCTCTACAATCTTCCCCGCACTAAACTGATATCATTGTTAAAAATGCCTTCCCTTCATGGGCATGCATATTACGAATTCTCTCCAGCTCCTGGATATAGATTTGCTGTTTTGGATGCCTACGAAATTAGTGCAATTGGTTGGCCACGGAATCACCCTAACTTATTGGCAGCTATGCGTATCTTAGGAAAGAAGAACCCCAATGCAAACAAAAACAGCCCCAATGGCATGACAGGCCTCGACAAAAGATTCTTGATGTTTAATGGGGCTGTCGGGAAAGAACAGTTGCTTTGGCTCGATAGTGTTCTTCGGTATTCTACCGAGAATGAAGAGAAGGTTATCATATGCAGCCATCTTCCACTTCATCCTAAAGCAGCATCAATGAAGGCACTCTTATGGAACTACGAGGAGGTGTTGAAACTGGTACATAGCTACAAATGTGTGAAGGCCTGCTTAGCTGGTCATGACCACAAGGGTGGTTATTTTGTTGATTCTCATGGCATTCATCATCGCGTATTCGAGGCGGCTCTTGAGTGCCCTCCTGGCTCAAATGCATTCGGGCATATCGACGTATACCATGACAGATTCTCCCTTCTTGGTACTGGCAGAATGATGAGCACTGAGATGGTTTTCCACTGACCAGGGCCACACGAACAGTATGTATCTTTTACCCCCTTTTGCAATATACAATTTTACCATTTAAGAAATAGACTCGTAGGAAATTATCCATTATAGAGTTGTTTGCATTAAAATAATGCAAATTGGAATACAAATTTTGTCGTTTAGAAGTGAAAAAGAGTTCCTTAGCTGTTTTGGCAAAAACAAGGGGTTGACTTTTGAATGTATGGAGTTACTTCAGTTTTCATCTATGATCCAACTTCTGAAGCATTTACTAGCCCAAATGTTGATGCTGCATGGCTACTTGACCCTTTGGTACCCTTGGAGGTCAGTTTATGTCACCTCTCTTAGGATTCGTTGGGTGTTTCGTATTCAGTGAAGTCAGCTAATTTAATGCCCAAAGGGGAATAAAAAGGGGCATCTTCTGTCTCATCCTACCAGCAAGAAAGAAATGGTTGGTCTCTTCTCATGTCCCTCTACTCTGCTTCTCCTTCTATTTGTAAGATTGGCTTCTGGGGTGCTCTTTTCCAGCCTTCCTCGGACTCTTGTAGTCTCCATGTCGATTGAACAGGGACGAGGTATGCCATGATGTATTCTGTAGCATTCAGTATTTGACGTTTTGGCTAACATTTTGCATCAAACTTTACTAGTTTTGCAAGCCGGAGAGGACAAGCTCACGGTTTCATGGCGACTCAACCAGAGCCTCCCTGCTTGGACCGATGAAGAGTACAAGACGGCGAGAGCGGTCCTCTGCTATGCTCCGGCGAGCCAGGCCGACCGAGATTGGCGGAAGGCCGCCGACGACCTCGCAGAGGACAAAGCCTGTCGGTTCAGCATCACCATGCGGCATTACCTGAAGTCCGAGAACACCAGCTTCGAGTGGGCTCTTGGCTGGGACTTGCCGTCGGCGTCCTACTTCGTGAGGGTGTTTGCTCTCGATGCCGGCGGCGTGGAGGTGGCCTACGGGCAGACGACCGGCGCCAGCGAGCTGGGCGGCCTGCTGAATGTCACCGGCGTCTCCGGCCGGCAGCCGTGGATGGGCGTCGCTGTTGCGTCCTACACTGCGCTGTTGGTCTTGGCGCTTGTGACGCTCGCCGTTGCGGAGAATAGGAAGTAGCGAGGGAGAGCGCGCTGCCGGGAAGAGCGAAGTTTAACTCTTCGAGTCCTTATAATAAAAATAAGGTTTAATTACAGTAACATCTTAGTAATTATCAGAAATTACCCTTTTAAAAAGTAGTGTTTTTTTTGTTTTTGTTTTAAGTAGTAGTTAAATTTTCTTTAAGAGTTTTATTGTTAATTTTTTTAAAAAAAGTTCTATAAACTATTTTTCTAGCATACTTTAAAAATCATAGATTTTTCTTAATTTTAGAATTATAAAAATATTTAAGATTAACTAAATTTCACTATATTTAGATTTAAATGACTTGAGGATTGACTTTTACTTTTTAAAATTATAGATTTTAGATAATATATACAAAATCACGTTAAATGGGAGAATGCATCTGCATCCATCTTTGACTCTCCAATCAATAAGAGCATAAATTATAAAGACTTTACGATCCATTTATAATAACTATTTGATCTATTTACAGCCGCCCAGATAGGATTTAATCATCGTGTCAATCTGATAAATCAAATCTCAACCCTACATGGTCCGATTTCGACTCTATTCTGCACCACCTCCGGATCCAAATCTTGGCCCGATGCGCTTTAATCTACGACATCCATGATTGATCCGAACGAACCAAAACCGTAACGTTCGGGTCCACGGGTTCGGACCCGAGACGGCCCCATCGAATCCCAACCTTATATTTTGACAGGACCCAGTTTGAGTAGCCAATAGGAGGAAAGGTAGGCAAAGAGCGTTCCGTTGTATGGTTTATTTATTTTCCTACGTAAAAATATCTCCAATACGATTCTCGACCCACCTCATATTGGTAGGACCCAGTTCGCTTAATCAATAGGAGGAAAGGTACGAAATGAATGTTCGCTGCTGTGGTTATTTTTTTTCTACGCAAAAATATTTGGTTACGTTCTTAATCCGTGCTAATAGTCGTCTTCCCCCTCCACAAAAAACCATCTATATAATTATGAATTATTTAGGGGTTGAATTGAATATTTTAGAATAATCTTCCCGCTCGGTAAACTCCCCCAAAACGTTAAAATCAATAATAATATCTCTTTAAGTTTTAAATCTTTACTCTAAACAATCTATTATTTGTTAATTTTTTAATAATATATCATAAAAGAAAGCAAACATATTAAAAAAAAATATCACTACACAAACTAATAAATAATATTAAAAATAATTTTACACGGAGAAAAATTAAATAAATATAAATCTAAAAGGAATATTTTTATTATTTTAAGACTTAGAGAATAATAGAGAAGGTGTTTAATTAATTATTATAATTTTTGTGCGTGTGCGCTTTGGAGGTTAAAAATGATATAAAATAAGTACTGGGGCCTGGGGACCAAATCGATATAAACTCAGAGAAGGTGTTCCGTTTTTACTAAATATTTTAAATCTTTTTTTGGCTCTTTTACTTCTTCTTATTGCCCTCCTTCCGTTCTCCTGTCCTCTATTTATCGACGGTAAGCAGTTGGATCAACCGACCACCCCCCGACGAGATCCACTCGGCGCCTCCCTCTCGCTCTCTCTCCCCCCTCCTCTCCCCGTCATTTGATCATCCCCTGGAGATCGACCGCGAGGCGGTGGCGGATGCGAGATATAGCGGTGGAGCTGCTACTCTACTCTTCGTTGGAACCGGATCGATCCTAGGGTTTCGTTCCGGAGCCTCCTCCATATTCCGCCGAGGTGATTCGGTTTTTTTGTTTTTCTCGTTTCTGTAGGTATTTTGTTCGGGGATTTTGATATGGGGGAACAGAACAAATCGGGAGGAGGAGCAGCGGCTTGGTATGCGACGCGCACGCTCTATCATCTGGGATTGGATTTTGTCTTTTTTCGTTATTTTGTTCATTTATTTTATTGATGGTAACGCACTTCGTTGCTCGTCGAAAATTTGTTGTAGAACAAGACTTAGTTCGTCTTCTGCTGAAGAGATGTACATTCCAATTCCGTTCGTAGCGTTCTCATCGAATTTACTCCCTCTGCTCAAATAAAAGCTGCCGTAAAAATTCCCTATTAACTTTTGGAAGTTGTATTTTGCATATCATCTTTTTGGTTGTTAACGTGAAAGACGTGATCGTGTAGAATTAAACTACAGGTATAATAGAGTATTTGGTGAGCTTCGTATTTATAAACGTCCACAAGTAATACTTTACTTCAACAGTTGCTGAAGAAGGGGAGGAACTTGACTTTTGCTGTTTTTATATCCAGCGGTCAATCTTTCTAAGTTTTGCTCTCCTAACTGGAGACTGTTGATGCTTTCCCTTAGAATACAGTGCCTGTGTGAATACATAAAACTAGAAACGAGGAACTTTATGTCATCGACACCCTTCCTCTGACTATTTTTTTGGTGTTTCAGGCTGCTGCTGAAACAGTAATAATGAACCCGACAAACAATGTCTAGTTGCTTTTTGTTAGAACGATTGTTGTGGGTTCTTGATTCTAAGGTTGAAATACATGGCAAAACTTGGAACAAATGGCCGCAGGTATTTATGCAATTAAAATTGAGTATATATGCAATTTTTGCATTGAAGATTAGTAGCTATTCTTAATAAAGTGCTATGTGCAATAATGTTGTGGCTTGCAGTGCCAGTCCTAGAAAAGCGAATGAGAATATGAGGCTTATTTTTTCAACAGTTATTGGGATTGTGCTTGGTTACTTAATTGGCATTTGCTTTCCCACAGTTAGCATAACCAAGGTAAAAACACACACACAGGGCTTGTTATTTTTCTTTGCTGATATTCATATTTTCTGTCTAAGATGGTCATAATTTTACGTGCTAAACTTTTGCAGCTACATATCCCTTCCAGTATTATATCCTACATTGAGGACACAGATTCAGGCATTACAACTCAAAATTTATTGAATGAGGCTTGGAATTCATCTGATAATCAAAATACTCCAAACACATTGAAGGTTTCTGCTGTTTTCCTAAAGCTACATATTATCTGCTGGTTTAATATTTTGCTTAGGCCTGTAGCTGTTGAATGTTTTATTAATTACTTCAGTACTGAAATTGCTCTATTTAATGTACAAAGAACAATGATGAATTGCTTTGACTTTGATTTCTAGTTTTCAACTTACCTCCAGCTATTTTGTAGAAATTAATTTGTATACTCAATGTTGTTCGTGTCCACTTGTGGTTATTTTAGTTGTTCTATATTTTGACTGATGGACAAGATTTTACTATAGATATCATTTCTGCAAATGTAGGGTATAGTAATTTAGAGAACAGATGTATGTTTATAATCAATTTAATGTTCCATAGCATATTATTTCAGCTGATACATGTGAATAAAACCACAGCAATCAGATTGTGCAATTTACACTTGCATTATTTTTGCTTTATATATTTTTGCCAAATATTTACACTACATATCTGCAAAGCATGCAATGGACCTGAATCTGTTTTCTTTCCGTTAAAATCTCATAGTCTATGAATCAAGGATAAATTATATCCATTTCAACATTAGATGAAGATTTTGGCAGCATTCTGATTCTTTTCATGATTGAATTACAGATTTATGTTCCTACAAATCCCAGAGGGGCAGAAAGTCTACCACCTAAGATTGTTGTACCAGAATCAGATTTTTATCTACGCAGATTATGGGGCAATCCAGATGAGGTAGGCAGTTTACCGTAGATTTTTTTTTTAAAAAAGAAAACCTTCTCCTGTTAGGTTTCTGACCATTTGCTCTTCAGAGCTGCTCAAATATGAAAGTGTTCTGGGTGATACTGTTTTCGCCTTTATCTGGACAAAAATATAGTGGTGGTATTTAGAGGCTTATTTGGAACTTGTCAGTGTAACTGTGAATAGTGCTACTGTTCTATCTGATATTTTATTAAACCTCATGTGTCAAAGTTAGAACATGACACTGTGTAGAATTGTGCAACCCATCTAAGGACCTAGTAGGAAGGATCCAGAGGTTCCTTGTAATGTAAAAAATAGATGCATTATTAACGTGCTTGGTGAATGCTTCCACCAAGTTGTCATAGATCTACTTAACTTTATTTTCATTTTGGTAGTACTCTGTACTAAGAAATATTGGAAATATTTTCACTATATTCACTGTGTCCTTTTGGTTGAAAGATCTGTTGATATGGTGTATAACTTCTCATGGTTTGAATTATAACTTTTTTCTCTCTTCTTTTAGAATTCACTTTCAATTTAAAGACGATCTGTAATTTTTCTTTTCTCCCGACATCACACTGGTTATTTTTGAAATCTTTATCTATAATTGTTTTATAGTTCTCTCTCACCTTGAAGTTTATTCTTAAATTAAATATGCAGGACCTGGTCATGAAGCAGAAATATCTTGTGGCATTCACAGTTGGGTATAACCAGAGAAAGAATATTGATGCTGCAATTAAAAAGGTGAGTAATCAGCTGTGAAGATAGATTCTAGAAAAAAGGTTGCCTGCTGCAATCGTTTTAATGGTGCTGCTGTGATGAGATGCCACTTGACTCTATCATCTTAGAAATAGGAACACGCCTACTCGTCTCAGCATTCCGAATAATTCCTACTATTATATCACTCATCTTTTATATAATTATGTGGAGAGATTTGTTCCCTTTTTTGTTTTGGCCTTACTATGGAGATTCTTTGTCTATAGCATTTGGTAGACAAAATAGACCGGAACCATTGCTTTTATAGTTCTTGAGGATTTATTGGAGATTGTTTCCTCGTCAGTTATCTTTTTGTGTAATTATTTTCTGCAGTTCAATGAGGATTTCACGATTCTGCTATTCCATTATGATGGCCGCGTTTCAGAATGGGATGAATTTGAGTGGTCAAAACGGGCTATTCATGTGAGCGTTAGGAGGCAAACTAAATGGTGATATAAACGAACACCTTTGCCAGTCGTACTGTTTATTGCATGATACAGGGGAAGGAGTTGGGTATTTATAGGGTTATCTTGTTTTGATCTGTAGGTGGTACGCTAAAAGGTTCTTGCATCCTGACATTGTGGCTCCTTTCGAGTACATATTCATATGGGATGAAGACCTAGGAGTGGAGCATTTTAACGCAGACGTGTAAGCACTGGATTTGCTTAGCAAAGCCTTCTTTTGAAAACCTCTTTGTAGTTGGGAGTTATTTTTTTTCCATATGTTTTAGGTATATTAAATTGATAAAGAAGCATGGTCTAGAGATATCACAGCCTGGTTTAGAACCAAACAATGGCCTAACATGGCAAATGACGAAAAGGAGAGGAGATAAGGAAGTCCACACGTAAGATTTCTTGCAAATTTGCTGCTTTTGAATTCCTTCTCATTCAGCTTTATACTGTTCTAACGGAGGCACACCTGTTTATAGAGTAACAGAGGAAAAGCCAGGCTGGTGCGCTGATCCCCATTTGCCCCCGTGTGCAGCGTATGGATTGGCTAACCTTTTCTCCATGTTTAAACTTTAGACTCTCCTCAAAATCATAACTGGAGTTCTACCTGCCAACAGGTTTGTTGAGATAATGGCACCTGTATTCTCAAGAGACGCATGGCGTTGTGTGTGGCATATGATTCAGGTTTGAGACAATCATGCTCGTTGTTTCACGTGATGGACTCTCTCATTCTTTACTGTTTTATTCTCTCTTTTTTCTGAAGCGCCATTTTCGATGCAGAATGACTTGGTTCATGGATGGGGCCTTGACTTCGCTCTCAGAAAATGTGTTGAGGTACACCTGATCGCAGCATTAACCATGTTCATGCTGACTTACTTTTCATTATATTTTTCTCCTAATACGAATATTTAAATCTTCTCTTCAAAATATAGCCGGCTCACGAGAAGGTCGGGGTTGTAGATTCGCAATGGATTATCCATCAGGTGGTTCCTTCACTCGGAAGCCAGGTGAGGCAGAGAACAACCCAACTCTGTGTGCTTGAATTATTATCACGTCGAGCATTCCCTTGACTTGCTGTTTATGTTTCGCAGGGCGAGTCAGAGAACGGAAAAGCGCCGTGGGAAGGAGTAAGTGACTTCAATCAAGGATCGAGCTAATTAACTCTATCTGCAGGAGATTTACATCTTGAGAGTTCTTGCTTGCCCGATAGCCACTTTGAACATTTCGGATTCACATGTCTATTTGATTCAAGCACGCATCCCACTAATAAGGTTTCATCGAGTTGAAGCTTACTTTTCTCCCTACTTGTTTTCAGGTCAGATCAAGGTGTCGAAGAGAGTGGGAGATGTTTCAGACGCGGTTAGCTGAAGCCGAGAAGGAATATTATACCTCGAAGGGAATGACTCCACCTAACCCAACCGTTGTTTAGATTCTTGTAATTTTTTCTTTCTCTTAATGTCCACCTTGCGCCTTAAACCACACTCAAACCCAGAGGAGAAGTATCACTTACTTCCTCAAAATTATTTGTATTATTATTATTTTTATTATCATCATCATTGTTGTTATTATCTTTTGGTTTTCTGGGCGGTAGATTGTGTTTCATGTAGATAGGTTGATGATTCTATAGCGACGGTTCATCTTGTTAGTTGATCTTTTGATAATTAATTAGGACACCATAATTAATTAGTATACATGAATTTTTCCCCGGTTCAAATTTGCATATCGTTGTTTCCTAAAATTTACTGATTTATCCTGCAGAACTGATGAAATAAGACTCCATTGTTATTTTGTTCTAGTTTTGCAAGCATAATAATGTCATTGATTAAAGAACAAATGAGCAAGCCAAGGCCGTTATTTTACGCTTCAAAATTAGATGGCAGAAAACTGCCAAACTCAAGCCAAATTGGAGATCACGATTCATCGATTAATTAATTAGCACTTTAAACCTTTTTATTAGTCAAAAAAATGAAGAGGCTGCTGCCCAATCATTTTTGATATATTACCACTCTAATAAAAGATAACCCTTTAATCAAACTTTTCATAGAGAATTTGTCAAATTACTCAGCTGACTTTTCTCTGCTGACCGCGTGGAAGAGGGAGGAGTCAAACCACAGGATTTATTGGTTAAAAAAAAGAAATCTATGTTTCTTTAAAAAATAAATAAATAAAGAGACGGCACTTTTTGATGGTAAACTGAACAAAAGTCAGAGAGGAGGGACCTCAATTCCTAAAAAGTAATCGTACAAAAAGTGTCTCGTTGTTTGCAATATTTTGGCGGCGGCTTAGAAAAGGCCTAACAATCTTATTATGACCAAATAAATCTCTTCTTCATTTCCATTCTTCAAACTTTATATACCTGCTGTGCCTGCAATTGCAATGCAATCTCCCGATTCACTTGGCTGTTTGTGATCATGTCTCATTCTGCTGCATACGCTTCATTAATGTTGCTTCTGGTGATGTGGGGAGTAGTACTAATCCTCGACCTGCCGTCGGCCGCCGAAGCCCGGTCTTCAGCCATGTTCGAAGCAGGCGGGTCGTCGGCGTCCGTCGACTGGTCGCCGCTGCTGCTACTGCCGGCGCTTCCGAAGGGGTCCGTGCCTCGGTCGGGGCCATCGACCTGCACTAACAACCCCGGTCACGGCGGGGGAGCGCGTAGGTGCGTGCTGAAGCTGAACCGAGTCGACGAGCGGAGGAAGACGGCACCTCCGCCTCCGCCATCGTAGGAGCTCGTGGAGAACGAATGATGCCTTTTGTTGTCAGTATAATTTTCTAGCAATGAAATTTTTTTGGTTCACATCACATAATATTCATATTTGATCGATAGATTGCTATAGGATTTAACGAACTTATATATCTAGGGAAGGGATTGTGACCACATTAAGTTTCAAATAAAACTGAAACATGTCAGAGAACATACAAAAACTGCATTAACTCTCATCATATCATTGCATTATTACAAGTATATTGATTGACTGGTTGATTGATTTACCATCAATCTAGAAAATGGAAAGCAACAGATCCTGCATGAAGTAGATTACTACTACTACGTTCCCCAATTAGAGGCTTACAATACCAACATGCATCTACAAAACTGCTTAGTTACATAGGAGATACTGCAGATGTCCCTAGAGGCATCAGTGGATTCTGTGAAGACCAGAACAATTGGAAGTGTCCATGTCCTGCAGATGCAGTGCGGCTAACAGCCCTCGCCAGGTTTCACCTGGGACACCAGTTACTTTTACATCCAAAAGCTTCTCCTGCTTTCTGTAGTACTCTTCCAACAGCTTGAGCTGTAAAAAGATGGTAGATGTAAGAATCTTGATTGCATGTAGCAACTTGCATGGACAACCAACATGTTGCGGAAAAATACTTGAGAAAGAAAAACTAATTCAAGTGTTGTGTTTTGATCTGAAACAAGCTTTCACTATGTACAGTGACATGGGACTCTAAAGGTCCTAAATACCATCTGGGATGACGTGATTCTCCAGATACAGGGAAAAAAAGGAACACGTACTTGAACATGGTTCATAGATCACATCTTATCCCATCACTTTTATGTTTAGATATTAAAATCACATGGTGATCTATGTTACAGAGGCAAACAAGTAGATGAGAGAAACAGATTGGCCTAGAAAAGAAAGTAATTGTGCTAAAAAAAAGATGGAAAGTGCCACTTATTTATAAAACTATAGACGTACCTGCTCAGAATACACACGAAATTTTTCCATGTGGGAATCCTTGATATCCACTGCAGGAGAGGTTTTTATTTGAGCATGCCATGTACGTGTGGCCAAGCAAGGATTAAGGCTTGTTGATTCTGGGTTGCTTGCATCAAAAGCCTTTCCACAATGCAAACAAATATGACCACCAAAGTGTTTCTTCATCAAGCAGTCCTCCACATATTTTAAGTTCACTACCAGATCAATATCTGCAATTTCATCAAGGATCTCCTGAAACAAAACGAAAACTGTGTATATTATGCATTTCAAACCTAGAGCTCTGTTCTATCCTCCCATTAAGACATAACCACATTAAATTAAAAAAATCTAATCCATAACATCAAAAATAATTTAATTCAAAAAAGGCAAATAAACAGCATTGACAGAGAACAAAACAACTACACAACTTAACATTGCAACAAAACACCTAAAAACTTGGAAGATATAAGTAGAAAATAAAAATGCCCAAACTAATTTCTTTCAGAGAATACATCATTCTGGACAAAAGCTGGAAAAGTGCACACCTTTGGATATATTCGTCTATACAAAGCCCTAAAAAAGTACAGGGCATAATCCGACTAGAAAATTTTTTAAAAGAAAAGGTAATGCAGCTATATATAAATATAAACTAGGAGTCAGGGCTTACAGCTTGGATTCTCGTTCGTGGGATGCCATCCAGAATGAATCCGGTTTCGCCTCTCTGGTATCCTTCCTCCAGCCGTCTTGACAACAACCCAAATATTATTTCTTCCGGGACCAGTCTACCTCCGTTCACAGAATTTGCAATCTTCAATAAAGAAAAACAACAAATCAGCTTGTTAGACAAATTCACTAAATCAGCGAATCTTTAATTTTTCTTGAAAGCATCAAGCCCAAATTCTCCAAATTCACTGTTTAAAATATTACTGTCAGCCAGTAGCCTCCAAGGTATATTTATTTCTGACAGGGGGGAGGGAAGGGGCAGATTCGGAAAACTAAGAGCTGCAGATGCAAGGCGGAGCTCGTGATGATAGCTTCTAGAAACCCTAGAGCAGAACAGTGGCAGTAATGGTAGTCATGTGCGAGGAGTACCCCTTACTGGGTACATGCCGCAAAATGGTAGCCGCCACCAAAGAACACGTATCGGTCCCATAAAAGAGGGAAAAATAGAAAAACTTGTTCGAAACTAAATGCGATCAGTCTGAGACAAAGAATGACCAATATCAAAATTTTCTAGTGAAGAATCAAGTATCGGAACAAAGCCTAATGTGTCCACTCAAGAAAGAGGGCGACGAGATTGACTGTTTGGATTCGAAATCCAACCAACAGTTAGACAAAAAGAAGGAAGTGCGAATGAGAGAGACCTTCTTGTAGAGGGAGGAATCGGGGTTGAGCTCCTGACGGACGAGGGAGCCCATGGAGATGAAGGGGACGTCGAGGAGCTCGGCCACGCGCGTGGCGTACACGTGCCTCTGCGCCTGCGCAGCGCCGGGGCTGCCCATGAACACCCACCGGGGGCCCCTTTCCTCCCTCTCGCCGCACGCGGCCGCCACCGGAACGGCAGCACGCGCGACACGTCTCTCCTCCTCCTCCTTCACCTCCTCCTCCTCCCACTCCGTCCAGTAGTCGACCTCCGCCAGCGAGGCGGCGGAGGAGGAGAAGGGAAGGCGGTGGCGAGGGGGGACCATCCTGCGGGCAATGGATCGGAGGGCGACGAGGGCGCCCGAGCGGTGGACGATCGTCGCGGCCATGTCGGCGATCGCTTTGAACGGGAGGGAGTCGGGTCGTTTACCGGCCTCGACCTTTTAATTGGAGGCGGAGCGGAAGGGTTCGTGAGGGTTTTAAAAAAGGCGTCTCGTTAATTTGTTCGTCGATGTCGTTACCGGAGCGCCCTTGGTTGTTCTAGAAACTACGAATTATGCCACTGTACGTCGATGTCGTTACCGGAGCGCCCTTGGTTGTTCTAGAAACTACGAATTATGCCACTGTATACGATCCGGTTGGATTAAATAAATAAGTTGTATACCGTAAAGGCATGCATTTTCTACTTAATTAGTGCGCATCTAATAAAAATTATTAAACTCGATACCAAATATTATAGATTTAAAGCTTACTAATTTTTTAAAATTTTTACTATTATTTTATCATATTTATAATATCAATACACACATTGTGTGGCAAATCACAGTAGATTATCTACCTTGACAGTAGATTATGCTAGACACAACTCACTATAATATCATCACACAACTCACTATAATATCATCTTGTGTTAGTAGGTTATACTGGATACGACTCACAATAGATTATGCTAGACCATAATATTATGTCGTACCTAGCATAATCCAAAATAGACAAATAGACTTGTGTTGTTCACAGGCGGTACGACCAGATTTCACCTCTAGTAAATACAACTTAAAAAACAACCGAGAATTCAACTTAAAAACAAAGAAAATTTTCATTTGAAGTGATGTTAGAATCCTTGACATGCAGGTAAAAAACGAGGACCTAAATATTTTGTCTCAAGTTAAAATTTGAAGAAAAAAATTTAAAATCTTTACGGATTTAAGATTTTATGAAAAATTAATTAACATAAGTATTAATAAACAAGAGGAAGATGAAGAGAAGTTAACATGCAATCGAATTGCCGGTGAATCGTTTTTTTTTAATGAACAAAGCCATTCAACAAAATCTGGCGATGTCAGGATCCATTAGCTTCAGAACATGACAACTGCAAGCACAAACCAGGGTTTCTCCTTAAGCTGATCGAATTTGAATGATCTCAACACAACATGTTCCTGCTCTCGAGGTGCGCGATTCCGATTAAATAAGTTGATCTTGACGGCCTCCCCTTTGCTTTGCCAATTAGGTGAAAAAATGTTGGGAGCGGATCTGCGGCAGAGGCACTTTGGTGCGCTCCATGATTCGTGCTCATTTTGCTACCTGTTCGCCGGGTGAGAGAGCTTTGTCCATGGCAGCGAAGTAGGGCCATGCCTTCTTGCTTTTCTCATTGCTTCTGCATTCCTGCAGCAGGGCAAGTGTTCTTTCTTTAAGAACAAACAGATTTGACAGAGAAAGGAGATATATCAAACAACGTGACAACGCCATTAATTATCTACCTCATATTTCTGAAGAAGTGAGGCCCAGAGAGACTTGCACTGAGCAGGAGAACGATGCATCCCATCGTTCAACATATCAGTGGATATCTCCTCCCAGAGAACCATCCTTGCTTTAACAGTCTGGAACTTGCTATCCAATCCAGCACGCAATTTTATCAGCCTCTTGACCTCTTCAGGCTTCCATTTGTTCCGTTTTGCGGCTTTCTTGGTATTTGACGATCTGCTGGACTCCTTGTTGCTAGGTGCTCCATTTTTGTTAACATCCGGATGATCTGGTACAACAGATGATGATTCTTCACCGTTTTCATCAGCATCATCTAGTTCATCAGATGCGTGAGAAGATCCAATACGGGAGTTTGCAACTGCAGCCTCTGGCATCACTTCGGCAGCATCAGAGCTCTCACCTACATTAGAGTTCAAACATTATCAGTAAGCTAAAGGTACGTAAACGCAGCTGGTGGAAAAGGATTATACATGACACAGACATAGTCTACCTATTTAGAAATTGCATCAACTGAAAAAAAAACTGGGCAGATCAGATCTGACGGCAAGTTGTAAAAGGATCATAAAACAGAAAGATGGAAAATGAACTTTTCACTCAATTTAAAAACCTATGACTGGATGCTACCTTCAGAATTGTCTGTGACAAGGTTATCCATCATGATGGTAGAATCACTACTGACTTCATCAAACTGCCTTCTCGGGGACAAAGAATAGTTATTTGCACTGGAATGCTTGTTTGACCGCTTAGTAGCACGCATATCAAATGCTGGGTCAGACAACTCAAAACCAACACGAGACCTTCCGGACAACCGTGCTTTGAATTCTTCGGTTAGAACTCCAGCAGTGTTCTCTACTGCGATCGCAATAACTTCAGGCCTTTTGCTACTGTATTTTCTTACGATCTTCCGCAGTACTTCAGACACGATCCGTTCCATGTGAGCCAGCGGACAATTCACTGGACAGCTTGAGAGTGCAGCATGTGCAGCTTTATAAAGAGCATCCAAAAGTTTTCCTTTATCTAACCACATACAACGTGTGGTGATTCTTATTTTTCCTTTCAAACATGCTTGTGATGAACCATTTACAGCTTGAGGACGCAAGATCTCCATGCTGATAAACAACAGGGAACAAGAAATGCTTCAGATGCCATGGTCTTTACTCTTTAGCAGCATTGAGAATCAGTGTAATTATAAAGAGGATGTTGAAAAAACAAATTTATCCAATACCTGACAACTATGATACCATCAGATGCTATTCTTAACCTCTCATCAATGCAAAGTTCAGATGATGTTCCAAATGCTTTATCACCATCGCTATACATCAACTGCCATGAACTAGGTGTTACCATAAACTAAAGAGCTTCATAAAACAATGAAGAACAGTTGGATGACAAACCTCCAATGGCTCTTTTCCTAGTGAAGAAAACCCATTGGATAGGACTCTCCTGTTCCGGAGGTGTGAAACACCAAGCATCTCCCCATTCTTTATTACCTGAAAACCAAAAGGAACATCTACTATTTTTATGGCGTCAACAAGCTTACTTCACAAAACAGTAAAAACTTACAACAAACGTATCATGAGGAAAAGAATGGCGTGCTTTAAATGTCTTTTAACATTCCCAAAAGAAAGAGAGATATCCTGAAGACAGTTTCTATAACTAAAACTGGAATGTGGAACAAGAAGAAAAGTTCAATCTTCATAGCGAAGTTGGAACATAAAATCAACACTAATCACACATTGCTACGTGGTTATACTTACTAAGAATGTGAAGTTTATCATTGTTGACGTGTTTAAAGCAGAGAAACATCCAAAGTTAATAGCCGACTTACAGTAGTATGTCGAATCCCAGTGGATTTTCCTAGTAATTCGTGCTCTTTCAGAAACAAGAGCTCCCCATGAATGGGTAGAAAATGTTGAGGCTTCACTATCCTAAGAACTTCCTCCTACAAAATTAAATAAGAAAACAGTTATATTTCAGAGTAACCTCAAAATTTGGTTATTGACTAAATGTCCAACAAAATATCGTAAAAAATTGTATATAAACTACAGAAGCCCAGAAAAAAGATAGACACCAGTTCTTCACGATAAGCATGGCCAGATGTATGCAGTCCAGAATTTTTTCCCATAATAATTGTTGGCCCAAGGTCTGATATTCGGTTGAGCATCTTCATAACTCGGGTCTCATTTCCAGGAATTACCTAATGTTAAGAGAGAATAATTATTAGAAGACATGCCGATAGTTAATTAGAAGTAAATACTATTAGTGGGTCCAAAAACAAAAGTATTAGATCGAAGGTCGGTCATGCACAAGATGTAAAGTCTTACACATCAGAGTTAAGGTACCTTAGCGGAATACAAAACCACATCATCTTTTCCTAGTTTGACAGAATGGCTGCCTCCGAAGGATGCCAGATTTAGAGCAGCTCGCGGCTCTGCCTGACACAGTGATCAATGCATTCACATGCTATTGCAATCAGAGCTAACTAAAAGTCATTGTCGTGTTTTGACATGAATCAAGCAGAACCCCCAGATGGATAACAAAAGATCTTACCTGAGAACCTGTTGTCACGATCAACAAATCTTTTGGAGCATAAGCATCAATATCCTCTATTTTCACCTATTCAATTTGTGCGTACAGCAGAGTCAATATAATAGAAAAAAGGAAGTCATAACTCTTAGGAGGAACAAAAACACAGCAAAAAATAATTATCCTCTTAAAATCTCACTCTGAACCCTATCAGAACATGGAACAAGTTAAAACTTGAAATGATGTTGACTGTTCAGTCTTTTTTAGTTATTGATCATCGAAATTTCATATTGCTAGCAAACGGAACAATTTAGATGAAGAGTTAAAAAGATTGAATTGAGACACATACTTGTGGGTTAGCCAAGACATTGTATTACCACAGTAGTAACCGTGTCATGAACAAATTGTTTACTATATATGAAAATGTTTCATTAACAATGCCAAAAATTTCATCACCATTTAGATTAACAAAATATTATAATCATGTAACTGCAACCTATCCTCCTATTATAATCAAGTGCAATACAGTTCAACTAAAATTTCACATGGATTGATCACCTATGTGATTTTACATGGAATCTTCCAAGAAATTACTAGATTGAATAAATGAATAAGTCAGCCTTGCTTATAATATTTTTACCTACCAAAGTGGAAGGATCTATTGGTGCCTTGCCATCTCTAAAAGCAGCATCCAAGTAAGTTCTAAGAGACATGCCAACTAGCACCTGTTAATTTATAAAAAATCATTGAGTACCAAAATAGTAACAATAATGTCAATCAGTAAAGGGAAAAGAAAGAAAGCAATAAGCGCAGGTAAGTGTAGCAGCTACCATTTTCCGCCCAGTTAAGTCAGCAGCAGCTTTCACACTTCCAAGACGATGTATGTTGGAAGCAAATTGTGTAGTTATAACTCTTCCTTTTGCCTCTGACACATGACGAAGTAATGCATCTGCTACAACAGTTTCACTGATAGATCTACCGGGTGACAGGACATTGGTAGAGTCACTCATCATCTGTAAAGGTGATCAAATAAAATCGATGTTATCCTTCAGCACTTGCCTAAAGAGTTTTTTTTTAGAACTTAATGAGTCTTGAACCCAAGACCTCATGATCCTCCCGTATAAAGCTCAATTACTCTAACCAGAAGAATGTACACTTTGTGTACCACTTGCCTAAAGAGTTGAAGAAACAAGAAACATGTCAAACAAATAAAAGAACACTGAACACTTGTAACCAAGAAAAACCACCCTCAAGGAATAGTACATACAAAATTCCACAAATGGGTGGAAAAGGGCTCGCAGTGTTAAACTTTCCTAACCTTAGAGTGGCCTATTTCATAGGGTACACTTCACTGCCATATATATCCTTTTTAAGCTTCCTGGAGATTTGTATAAAAATCCTATATTGGCACTTTAAACTATAAAATTGTAGGAAACAAATAATATGATTGTAAATAGCATACTTGAGGATATGATATAATAGTGTATTGAGGATTGCTTTCTCGGTGAATTGGAAGCTAATGTTATTGAAACAGAAAAGCAACTCCCAATGAGTACCATTAAAAATTTCTGCATAGGAGCAGTTATCCCCTCAAGAACCCAAAAGCCAATTTAGAGCATATGTAGTTACTACATCATTCATAGAAGACATGTAATTTGCCATGAAAAGCATAACTGGAGATTGACTGTGGTAGGAAGATTGTCATGCTTTGAAGAAACCATACCACCATAGTTAATCGAAAAAGTATAATTTTAGCAGTACATTATTGCAGGTAGAACTTACCAAAGTAACCCCTTCTTTAGAAAGCTGCTCCAAAGCACTACGATCAAAGATTTTTCCATCTAGTGGTGACTCATCAATCTACACATCAGCTTCTATATTTAGCCACAGAAGGAAGAACACTTGGCACACGCATGACAAGAAACATAGACTTCTTATGCTTACCTTCCAGTCACCAGTATGAAATATAGTACCATCACCGCAGCGAAGCACCAATCCGCAACAATCAGGGATCGAATGTGTTACTCGGATTGGTTCTACTTCAAATGGACCAGCATGAAACTTCTTTCGAACTCTGAATTCCTTAAGCCTGGATGGAATAAAAATCCCAAACTCCTTCAAACGCCTCTTGATAAGCTGTCCACGGGCAGCATAAAATTACTGATCTTTACATTAAACAGGATGCCAAGAAAAATGAGGGAAAATTAACCATAAAAGCCAAAGCACAAAAATGTACGGTCAAAAAGCAATTCAGACTATCCAACAGATTCACAAATGTACAACTCCTTTTGCATTTTTCTGTTGTTTGCAGTCGTTTCTTGATTCTCCAGAGAGAAACTCCTACACAGTGATGTACCCTGTAAACCTATAATTAAGAAATGCTTGCGGGACATGCTCCATAAATTAAGAACCCAGTTACTTCATGTACCCAAAGGCATTAATCTCCTTGCATATTTTCTCGTAGGCATGGCAGGTTGAGAGCTCCATACACTATTTCTTTATATTCCCATATGATTAGAACAGTTAATTCATAAAGAAATCGTTCATGTTATGACCTATATAAAACATGTTCATAGATATACCTACCTCCATTGTAAAGGATGAAGTAAATATTGGAGTGCGGGAATCCAAAGCTGGTATAACCTGTAAGCATGTCCCGCACAAGAAAAAATAAAATCAGCAGCACAACTAAATAATTAAAAGAAAAATCCTCTGATCCAGACTATTGCTAAAGATGAAGATCAAACATCAATCTTAGATATAAAGACATCAAAGCAAATGATCTATGTAATCATACTTTTTTTTGTCCATATAGAACTAAGAAAACTACAAGCAAAGTAAAATCTCTTGCTGTCATTAGTTGTCTTCACTGTACACAAAATTTTACTTGAATACAATAGGTGGACGGATTGATCACGCTGGCACCAATAAATATAAGAGAAGTACAGGATAGAAAAGATTACCCAAGGCAACGCACCAATGTGATCCTCGTGACCATGTGTTATGATAACTGCTTCAATCTTGTGGCTCCATCTTCTGATGAATGTTGTATCAGGTACAATCTTTTGGACTCCAAACTCATCGTAACTGATATACATGTAAGAGGGATAGATTAAAATGAATGAGGATAACCTAACTGACATCTATAAGATTCTGCAAGAGAAAGGGAGGAAATGCAGTGCAACTGGCAGCATACAGAAATATATGCAAGATCAATCACCATAGCTTGGTATCACAAACAAAAGGAAGAGAAGCTTGTGATAAATTAAACACAGAGAAACACGATTCCAAACCAAACATGAACTTTAAAGTAAGCCTTCTGTTGGAGATTCTCTCTAAAAATTATTTGTTCACTGATTTAATTCGATGATGAGAAACGAAAGGAGGATCACCCTCTTCTTTGTCATGTTTGCCACTCCCATGTACTTCATAGAGAAAAGACACGTAACAACACTTCAGTGTTCAGGCAAGGAATATCATGGTTCAAGGTCAAAAACCTCCGACAAGGGCATTCTAGAGGCACAGACACAGAAAAGACTAAATATTAAGGGCAATCAAAATAAATGATAATGCAGTTTCATACTCTGGGAACATGATGCCTGCATCGATCAAGATATAGCGGTCAAAGTTCCCTACGAGCATACAATTCATTCCAATCTCGCCAAGACCACCTATTGGAAGGACACGTAGTGGTGGACCCTCTAAACCTTCATAGAACTGTTCAAGTTTGCGCTGAACAGAGTCTTCCATGCTTTTCCCTGCACCTTCAGTTCTTCTGGATCTTCTACGTGGTGTTCTGGATTCTCGGCCACCTATAAACAAAAGGATGTAATCATCAGTATTACCAAATAACATGATTTCCAACATAATTATGCCATTTAGCATTCCATTATCACTATTATGCTGAATACTAGCAGGAGAAGGGACACTGAGAGACAATATATCACAATAATATTGGTTAAGAAATGTCCGAACTAATACTAAGCAGCTCAGAATAATTCTTTATGACATCAAGTAATTGCTATATTCATGCAGCTAGCTAAAGTGAAGAAATTGACTAATCTACAATTAGCAAATTGACGCTTCAAGACTCAAAAGCCATATCTAGAACACCGAGGTCGTAGCCTGACAAGTGACAACAAGCGCTGCAAAGAAACAAGACAATCTCCTACGTCTGCCAGGGAAGAACTAATTTTCTATTAAAAACGTCCGATCTTTCTATCTCTATCCACGCATTTTATTTGCAGCTATTCAATGGACCGTTTATGGACCTTCACTGAAGCGTGTAGTTTCCAGTTTATCTCCTAGACGTCAAAATCCGGCTACGGAAAATTTCGTTCGAGAAACAGAGCAATCAAGCGGCTACTAGGTAAAAGAGCAAGAACGAGAACCTGAGACAGAGGGAGGCGATCCGAGGGAACACCAGACGGCCGTTCTGGGGATCTTTGGCCTCCGCGGGAGCCCGCAGGGGCAGAACGACGGCAGGGCAGAAAGAGAAACCATGATTCACCCGGAGGAGGAGGAGGAGGAGCAGCCGGCCCCGAACGCCGAGGAGAGCTCTTGGCCTCGGAATGGCGGAGGAAGGGGCGGGCGAATGGAAGGGAAGAGCAGCGAAGCGGGCAGCGAAAGAAGAGAAATAATATCTTATCGGCTTCGGCGACGGGGTTTAAGGGAGCGGATGTTTGTCGTGATCCGACGGTCTGGGATAAGCTTTAATTTCGTGCTGCGCCGCATCCGCCGTCGAAATGGGAAATCTATGAATAAAGCGCGTCGGTCATCGACCATCGTTCCGTAGAAATATCTTTGAGATTCGTGCTGAGCTGGCTTTTTCTAAGATTTTTTCAGAAAACAGTCGAACGCAGTTTAAATATTACTAATTTTCATTTGATGAATAAAAGTATTAAACAGTCAATTCCAATTCAATCAAAATTAATTATAAATAGGAAGAATAAAAAAAATCCACCCTAATAAAATCAATTTATAAAAAATATTATTATTAAGATTCGAATTTCAAATTATAGGCTAAAAGCAAAATGTCGCAGTCCAAATTGGGCCGAAAATTAAGCCCAAATCTAGACTTCTGTCGCAGCCTAATACTTTATATATATATAATCAACCAATAATTTATGAAGAAAAATACATCAAACAGCATTATAGGATTATATTTCAATCCATATTTTATCCGCAGGGTTCAACGCTCACAAATCATACTTCATTGATGATCAGTATTATTCTATACGGATCGATCCCAGATAAAATCTAACTGTATATCCTATATATATGCCATATATCATATCTAACTATAAACTATAATAAACACCGTATTGAGACAATTAGATGCATGATTAAAATGATAAGCTGGGGATCCTTGTTGTTGGTTATGCATATTTATACTCATATTAAATGCCAAGGATTCCAGAGACTGTCTCCAATCTCAGAGCAACAAAACAAACAGACATAGCTACAAAAATTTATACACAAAAAAAAAACGAAACAGAAAAAAAGGTGGTGTGTTCGCAAGAGATGAAGAAAAATACCAAACCACAGACATACTTGTCGGATTAATACGCTGCTTCATTAACTGGTAAAAGTACTTTTTTGAGTCGAATGGTGTCAGATTTAATTCCACCACTGAAGGGGAAGTTGACTTCATAATCTATCTATATCGTGCATGCTAATAATATCTCATGATTTATACGTTTACTAATTCAGAATAATAATACTAATTATCTTAAAAATAGTAATTATTTGAACATTTAATCAAAGCTGGTAAGATTCAATGGACATAAGCTAATGGTCATCGTCATGTGATGACGTCTCACATGTCCCCCATGCATGCCTTTATACACGGTTATATATAGAGAGAGATACATAGAAGAATGACTTGGAAATTAATGGATGCACAAACTCAGCACACAGCAAATTATTCTGGCCCTAATAAGCAAAGTCAAACATAAGCTGATGGCCTTAATTAATTAAATTGATGATTCCTAATGCGCCGGCATCTTAATTTGAGAAAGAAAAAAAAACATAAACAATAATAATTTTGTCATATTTTAATCAGGAAGATTTAATAGATTGAATAACGAACGATGATTAATGAGATTGCCCAATTTTGCTCCCATGTGACGCATGCAATTATGCACGTCTATTTTATCATTCAAAGCTCGCAGGAATCCCGCGCATCATGTGACGCATTGTGCAACTTTTAATTTATCCTGAAAAAAGAAAAAGAAAAAAAGTAAAACGTCTCGTTCTTGTGAATGGAATTATGGATTTAAATTTAAATTTATAATAATAATATTAAGCCCGATTAATAAATCTTAAATAACAAAACAAAGTACGCCTTTTCGACGCCGGCACGCGTCACGGATCCGCTCCGAAACGGACGGATGAGATCTCTCCTGCCGTCTCGACTCCGGGTCTCACCCGCCCTGATGATTGGGTATCCGCCGTGGGGCCCGCCTGGTGGGTGATTAGGGTGGGGTGGGAGGAAGACGTTTTTGTTTGCCGGAGAAGCCGAGCGATCACGAGCCGTTCGATCGCTGACGTACCCTCCCCCTCGCCAAAATGGGCGGTCCGAAGGACGCCGCGTGGCTGATCGCAGCCGACAGCATCATCCCCCGGGGTACGACCATGCAGTTTCTTACATGCCCCCCATATTTTGCAGAACAACGCGCCGGCAAGGGAGGAAGGTCGCGTGATTTGGTGAAACGAGCAGGGGTAAAATAGTACGGGGAAAGCGACACGGAGGTCGGCAAGCCGCAGTGCAGGGAGACAAAGGGCGGCAATAAATTAGTCGCTCCAACAAAAATTGCAAATCGGAATTTGAAAAGCGCCGGATCGAGCGGATCTCGGCCGTCGAGGCTTCGGGGCGGGCCCCGCGCTCAATCATTTTAATTCCTGCCCGACCCGCGCGACCGACGGCTCCGGCCTACCGGCCGGCGGGTCCCGCTGGATCGCGAATGGGAGGGCCGGTGCTGGAGAGTGGGTAGTGCGACGGTGTGGGGATTCAATTTGGTTAAAACAAATCGGGGATGAGTCGTTTAGGCCTCTAATTATATTCCACTGGGGGAGTTATTAATTGTGGCGATTAGTCTTTTTTTAATGGATTTGATATTTAAGAGAGCGGGTAATAGTGGATGGGAATTGGAATCTCACTCTCGCTTTGCTCTCACTCCTCTCGCTCCCTCGCACGCTCGATCGGCTGCCTTCTTCCTCGCGAAGGGCGCCCCCCTCTTCTTTTTTTTCTTCCTTCCTACTCTGATCCGTGCATCGAACGCAGGAGCCCTTCCCCTGATCACCGAGGCGGAAGAGGAGGAGGAGGAGGACGAGGAGATGGGATCTCAACATTCTCGCTGTCACATAATCCATCCTTTCGTCTGAGTTGGCGCATTACGGGCGCGCGATTGGGACGCCTCTGCTGTTTTGGTGCGTGTTAGATCGGGAAGCTGGAGATATTTCCTTCCTTAGATTTGTGAGATTTCGTGTTTGGATTGTTTTCACATGTTGATTTATTTCGCTCTGGAGGATGCAAGAGCCGGAGCGGATGGTCTGGGGACTTTTTTTTCCCTTCTCTTGTTAAATCTGGATCCGGCGTTCTATTTATTTTCCTTTTGCGTGTCTTTTTTTTTCCTGATGAGGAGGTTTGAGCTGTTTTTGGATTTTGATGAGAAGGTCCGAGGAATTTGATTGTTGTCCTTGTTGATAACTTCGATTTGCTTGTCGATCGATTCAGCTCGAAGGTGGGGGAGTAATGGATGCAGCTGAGGTCGAGGGAAGTTTATTCATTGCTGGCGATGCAAAGGTATTTATTCGTCTGCCTTCAGGGGATTTCATTTTGGATATAGCTTAAACGAAAACGAGACTTGGAGGAGTTTGGTTTGAGAAAATGATACATCGTTTTTGATTGAGTCATGCTTTGGATGTTGTCTTTTAGGGCATCCTTTGCTTGGGTGAGAAGAATGCATTATTTCGATATTCCGTGAATTGAAAGCTTCTTGGTTTCTCTTTCTAATGCCGGTCTGAACAAACTTTTTTTCTGAACAAGTATTCACACAAGTAGTGATTGTTACTTTTTTTTTAACAAAAAAATGAATCAGGAGTTCATATGTTCTTTTCGAAAACTTCTCATTTTATCCCTTGCAGATTAAAGTCTCAAAGTACATAGGCTCTGCCAATGGGATAATTTGAATATGAATCTTCAATAATGGTTTTGTAATGTGGACTCAGGCACTAACTTCTTCTATGGCTAAGCAGGTACATGGAGGGATGTTTAGAGTGCTTCATGCAGTTGTTTGCAAGGTGTTGGAGATTTTTCCATTCATAGAAGCTGCCCGACCTAGAAGCAAATCTGGCATACAGGCGTTGTGTTCGTTGCATGTTTCACTTGACAAAGCCAAAAGCCTTCTCCAGCATTGCTCAGACTGTAGCAAGCTTTATTTGGTGAGGGTATTTCCTTCTGAAAACAATTTTCTTTTATGCTGCGTATTGATCTTGACCAAACTGAATGGTACCCAAATCTCTTGTTTTCTACAATGTTCCGACATAGCAGCATGCTTATTATTTTTGGCAATAATGCCATCTTTTACTAATTGTAGAAATTTGCACAAAAACTAGAAAAAGGTTCCTTGATTTATTTTTCGTCTGGCCACAAGTGGACGTTTTTCTCTGACAGCCTTAATTTATTCAGTAGATCATCATCACAATAGGAACTGGATCCATCGAATAGTAAAGCTCTGATTCTTTACAAGCTGCTTTTCTGTTTGCCTGAAATAATGAACGGTCTTTACTCCACCTCCCTCTTCATGTCCTCCTAGTGGTTGCTTTAAAAGATCCTTCTGCTCAGGAAGCTGCCTGTAAGAAAATGGCAATTTATTTTCTATATTGGAAAAAATGGAAATTTATTTTCAGTATTTGACATATATATCTATTCCTCAGTTCATAATCCAGATGGAGTTCTGAACTTGTAAAAAATATTATCAAGCATATTCTGTTATTCTATTTAATGGTACTGCTAAACCTTATCAATTATGTATAATAGACCATGTTTTTTTCGCCAGGCCATAACCGGAGACTCGATTGTTGTAAAGTTTGAAAAGGCTAAATGTGGTCTTCAGGAAACGCTTAGACGTGTCCAAGAAATAGTGCCAGAGCCTACAAGCTGCCAGGTATTTTTTCACAATTATTTTCAACGGAAGTTTCAGGGTCGAATTAATCCACAGTGTCTATTGTATTTTTCGTTATGCTGAATGATTGGGTTGCTTTTTTCCTTCTCAACCAGATCTCCAAAATTGTTGGTGAACTAGAGGATACCGTGTACGAGCTAGATCAGTCAGAGAAGCAGGCAGGAGATGAAGTGATATCGTTGCTTCAGAAGGACAGTAAATTTAAGAACAATTTGAGTGACAGTGAAGAGCTTGAAATTTTTCACCAAGCTGCTTTGAGGCTGGGGATTACTTCTTCAAGAGCAGCACTTACCGAGAGGAGAGCTCTGAAGAAGCTCATTGAGAGAGCTCGTGCCCAAGATGACAAACGGAAGGAATCCATTGTATCCTACTTGTATCACCTAATGCGAAAGTACTCGAAGCTTTTCAGAAGTGAATACGCTGATGATACTGATTCTCAGGGATCAACTCCGCGCTCTCCGTCCATAGTAGGATTTGAAGAGATGTCCAGTCCATATAGGAACAGCCACTCGTTCGATAGGAGCAGTCAGGCATTTGATAGACAACTATCAAAATTGCGCTCTTTCAATTTTAAACAAAATGGAAGAGTGTCGGGGAATATGCCAATCCCTCCTGAAGAATTCATATGCCCGATCTCCTTGCAGCTCATGTTTGATCCTGTTATTATCTCCTCTGGTCAGACCTATGAGCGTCTCTGCATCGAGAAATGGTTTAATGATGGGCACAGTACCTGCCCGAAAACTCAGCAGCAGCTATCCCACTTGTGCCTAACTCCAAATTATTGTGTAAAAGGGCTGATTGCTAGTTGGTGCGAACAGAATGGATTTCCTATTCCAACTGGGCCACCGGAGTCCCTTGATGCCAACTACTGGAGGCTAGCTTTCTCACAGTGCGAGTCCATGGATTCAGGTTCCTTCACATGTACAAACTCTTGCAACTTGAAGAGCGTCAATATCGTTCCGCTGGAAGAGACTGGAATACAGGAGGAGCTAAAGGAGGATAATGCTGAGGCTTTAAACAAATACTATCAGGGCTGTGAAGTAGATGAGTTTGAAAGGTATCGAGCTTTGCTATCGGCACTGCGCGATGCTAAAAGTGCACAGAAGCAATTTAGAGTTGTGGAGCAGATCAGGTATCTGCTGAAGGAAGATGAAGAAGCAAGGATCTTCATGGGCGCCAATGGAGTTGTTGAAGCACTTACTCAGTTTCTTAGGATGGCTGTCTATGATGGCGACGAGAGGGCTCAGCAAGCCAGCGCAATGGCTCTTTTCAACCTTGCAGTCAATAACAACAGGTATCAAACCTCTGATGATCAACATAGTCTTGAAGTTGCTGATAGCTTGTATGGTGCTATTAGAGTACTCCTTAACCAAATAACTTGCATTCCACAAATGTACCTTGAACCTAAATTGCTCCAATATGCCACTCATACTTTGTGATCACCTGTTTTGGCTTTTATAGTCGTTATCTAGCACTTACAGTATGCCCACCTGTATCAGGAACAAGGGGTTGCTCATAGCAGCTGGACTGATGCCATTGCTGGAGCAGATGATCTCGAACTCTAAGATGCACGAATGCGTAGCAGCCCTCTACCTGAACCTCTCCTGCCTGAACGAGGCGAAGCCCGTTATCGGCTCGAGCAAAGCGGTTCCCTTCCTGATCCAGCTTCTACAAGATGACAGAACCGAGGGAAGCACCTGCAAGCACGATGCGCTCTACGCTCTGTACAACCTTTCGACCCATCCGCCCAACATCGGTCCCCTCGTATCGTCGGGCATCATCGACGGCCTCCACCCTCTCCTCGGATTGCCTTCTGCTCCTGAAGGCATAATGTGGGCCGAGAAGGCCCTCGCCGTCCTCATAAACCTGGCATCGAGCCAGGCGGGAAAGAAAGATATTGTGGCGGCCGCAGGTATCTTTTCCGGCCTCGCGGGGGTCTTGGACTTTGGTGAGCCTGCAGAGCAAGAGCAGGCGGTGTCCTGCTTATTGATCCTGTGCAGTGGTGACGAGAGGTGCAGTCAGATGGTATTGCAAGAGGGGGTGATACCTTCGCTTGTATCGATATCAGTAAACGGGACAGCTAAAGGAAAGGAGAAAGCCGAGAGGCTGCTGAAGCTGTTCAGGGAACAGCGCCAGCAGGAGCCTCCCTCGCTGAAACAACACCAGCAGCAGCAGCAGCAGATGGAGTGTAATGGCGGTCGCCAATCAACAACCTCCGAGTCGAAGAAATTTTGTAAATCTCGATCGAAGAAGCTCGGTCGAACGCTGAGTTCGCTATGGAAGAACAAGAGTTTTTCCATATACCAATGCTAGCGATCCCGGTCGTCTACCACTCACCAGTGTAAATTTGTGTCTACCTTTTCTTTCTTTCTCTCTTCTTCTTTGTTCAAGTTTCTTTTATCTTTTCACTCAAGGGTAATGTGGCATTTTCCCTTTGCCTCCCTGAATAGAAAAGATGTACAGGCCTTTTGAATTCAAATGTACGTCTATCCTTTTTCTTCCTCTCTTTTGCTATAAGTCTTTCGGTTCTCAGCTCCCATCTTCAGCTCTTGGTGTTTTGAGCAGGTTTTCACTTCTGATGTTGACCAAGAGGGAATTGTGGATTCCTAAGGTGAGCAGAAGCCATTCAACTCCTCAACTCAAAATATATGTTTATGCTAAAGCTCATTTCATATGTAGGGCCAATGTGCAACAACAGTGTCCTTGCCCATTAAGGTACACAATAAAATTCATTTCATATATATGGCTGGGCCTATCATTAGATTTAATTCTACCTGTTGTTTAGCATGAAGTAGAGGTAAAGCTAACTATAATTTATTTAGTTTTATCGTTCTTTATCTCCTAAGATGAATGATAAAGATGGAATCCAAGACCTTAAACTAGTAAAACTACTTGATTTGCCTTCTGAAAGCACCCATCCTCCCATAATTATTGAGGGCAAAAAACCATATCCATCTTGCATAAAATTAATGATGAAGGTAGATGGATGCATTTTGGACAATGACATTCCCCTTTCTCTTATTAAGATTATTATACACACACAAACACGGAGGGGTGGTTAGTGTCCATGTCGACACCTACAAATGACATCACCATTTAATGAATTGAATTAATTTAATCTTCCTTGACCACTGGCGGCCATTTTGGACCTTGCTTTGTGTCTCCACACCGTCCACCTCCAAACCCCAAGTATGTGGCGTTTCACTATCCATATAAATCAAGCCAATTCCCTGTTACGCTGTGGGGACATGACATGTATATATGTGGCATTTCATATTCCACACATCTCAACTCCTTGACTTGCCCTGAGGACATTTTTAATGTTCTCTGTTTCCCAAATCAATCCCTTTTTAATCAATAGAAATCAATGATACTGCTATATAGATAAAAAAAATCACTACTTAAAATAATAGCCAGATTTGAGATGAGTTTCATACTATGTTATAAATATCTTTAGTACTGTCTCATTCCTTAACTATTATTAATAAGCTCGGAGGCAAACCAAGGGATATGTTTCTGACAGATATATATATATATATATATATATATATATATACATATATATATATTGCAAAAGCAGCTATGCATTTTTATTTTATTTTATTTTTCGTTAAAAAAGAAATGCTTTTGAGTTTTATTCTCCATTTCTTTTCTTTTTGTTCTCCATTGCAGAGCTTGACTTGCTGAACTTTGCCTTTTCCAACAAGTAACATCCAAGAGATCACATTGATGATTGTGGTCCGCCATCCTTTTCCCTACAAAAACCATGGATAACTTACCACCTCCGGGGGAATGGAGATGGAGTACTCTTCAAAGATGATGTCACATATATTATAAATAACTGATAAAAAGGATCTCCTTTTTTTTGTCTCTCTAATGGGAATCCCCAGAACTTGATGTCAGCAATGGATTCCTCAAGTTAAAGTGCATGTGTCAGCAGCTTGATCTCCATGCCAAAAGCGGCTCAAAAGTTTATTTCTTGTACCGGCTTCTAAGAAGTATAAAGAATCAATACTCTACTGTGAATTATGTACAGGGAAGCTGGTTGGTGGGATTGCCTGGATATGGATTGATGAGTTCTGAGCATATGTATGATGTGGCGAAATTTATTATAGCAAAGAGCATTACTTTGCTTGTGTCATCCACTAATCTGGATTTGGATTCCATTCTGATATAAGAGAATCTTGATAAAGCAAGATCAAGAAGCTTAATCTTCCGGGAGCAGGAAGGTAATGAGCAAGGGAAGAAGCTTGGAAGAAGGAGAGGGGAAGAAGCCAAGCAGGAGGAAGAAGAAGAAGAGGAATACAGTATCATGTTGAACAGGAGAAAAGAAGAAATGTAAATTATTGGTCTTAGTTTTCTTTTCTAAAGGAAGAAAAAGAAGAATTGTAAGTTGAAGATGCCTACTTTTTGTGGAGCACTAGTAAAATATCAGTTAAGAATTGAATTCACTTAATGTGAGCTATCCAATTTATGTGATACATACATCCATCCGTTGGTTAAAGTTTTCTATTACAATGATAGAACGTCTTCTTTTAATACTGAGGTGGAATGTTAGGTATAAAAAGAGGAAACAGAACTCAGAATTAATTCTAGCCTTCTCTCTCTTTTCCTATACATAAATAATTAAATCATAATTTACAACTATATTTATATTTCTTTTTTTTAGAGACACAAAAAATTGCTCTGGGTTTTTTCAGATCACCCCCTAATTAACCCCCCCTCTTGCAAAAATTTGTAGGGACTAATTAAATTTAATTGATTGTGCTGCTTCTTCTTCTCCTTCTCTGTCCTTGTCATCATCTTCTTCTTCTTCTTCAAATTAGACTCAGAGACTGCACCAAATCACCGACATGCCTGGCGACATCCTGCCATGGCCACCCCTGCAGCTTTTGCTTCCTCATCGTCTTCATCGCCCGCTCCAACAAATCCACCCCGCCATCCCTTCCCACCCGCGCCGCCTTGGAGGGGCACCGGAGCAGCCCAATGTACGTTTCGAGGTCGTGCACGCTCGCCGGATTCTGGACCTTGAAGAACTCCAGCGCGAGCTCTACACCGACATGGGCGTAGCAGGCGCCGCCCCATCGCCCGCCCCACCGCTCGTTCAGGAACAGCCCCGGCAGCTTCGTCACCGGATCGTGGACGTTCACCACCCTCAGCACCTTCACCCCGAGCTCCTCGCACCGCCGCTTGAACCCCGAGTTCCCCACCCTCGGCCCCCCAAAGGAGTACACAGTCACCGGGATCGGCGGCTCCGCTTGCCGCCGCCCGTAGCGCCGGCGCGGTCGGTTGAGGCCCAGCTCGGCGACGTCGTACCCGAGGAGCAGTGCCAGCGCCGCCCCCATGCTGTGCCCCGCCACCGTGATGCTCATCTCCTCCTCGTTCCCGTGCTCCGCAACGAGCCGCGCCAGCTCGCCCAGCAGCTGCTCGCGGCAGCTCCCGTGGCTGAACCGGCAGCTGCTGTCGTCGGAGGTGTACAGGCTGAGGAACCCGGACTCGACCCGGACGTCGTCCGCCCCCCCGCTGCCGTGCGGATCGAGGTTCGCCGGCGTCAGCGAGCTCATGAGGTTCGCCACCCACTCGGCGCCCGTCACCGTCCCGCGAAAGCTCACCACCACGTCACGCCGCCCCAGGCGCCGCGCCTCATCGTCGCTCGCCACCGCGACGTACCCGATCCACCGCCCGCATCTCCCGCCGCCGGGGGCCGCCGGGAGCCCGATGTCCGGCGTCGCGTAGATGTACTTGGTGATCACGTAGCCGGCGCCGGCCAGTCCGACCTCCCGCAGCATCGAGCTCTTGCCGTACTTGCAATTGAGGTAGCGCTTCGAGCCGGGGTCGAGGTCGAACGCCTTGTAGCAGGCGGCCACGAGCTCCCCGTAGCGGACGACCTCCTCCCGGAGAAGGGGATCGAGCGGCTCCACGAGCCCGCTCCAGTCGTCGGCGCCCTGGATCCTCCGCCACATGCTTGCGAGGCAGCTCTTCACCGGCTGCGGCTGCGGCTGCGGCGGCGGCGCCCTCACCGCCTGCTCGGCTCTGGGCCACCTGCGGGGTCCTGCCGCGACGGCCTCCGCCGGAGGCGGCCGGTTGTGTGGCCATGTCAGGTGGTGGCTCCTCATGGCGACGGCCAGGGAGGTGGAGGCGGCAGAGGACGACGGCATTTGAAATGGGAGGGAAGTGCGACTGCGAGAGGCAAACCCCGCGGTTTTATAGATTGGTGGCGGGGCAATTAATAAATAAAGAGCATGTTTGGCGAGGGTTTGACTTCATTTCTTCGTGCTCCGTTATTTTAATCCGCCGGTCGGGTTCGCTCCCACTTCATCATCATCATCATCTTCTCCATCATCGTCTTCTTCTTCCTCCTCCTCCTCCTGGAAATCCATCGAAATCCTCTCATCCTCAAGCTCACAACCAGATCCTTCTCTCCTCTTCTTCATCGAGCGCAGCCATTTCTTCCTCCTCCGGCCCGAACGGAGGAGGAGGAGGAGTAAGAGCGGGAGGAGGGAGGGGGCGTTGACAATTCCGCCGTTGCTTTCGGGGTCCCAACTGGAGATATTACGTCGTACGGGCCGCAATAAAATCCAAGATCGCAGCCACTGATCTTACACGTGTACCGGGAGATCTTTTAGGTCGGATTCATTAATTGCCTCGCAAAGCAAAAAAAAAAAGAAGAAGAAGAAGAAAAGGGGGAATCCGAGCGCGAAGCGAAGCCGGGAAGGGAGCGCGCGCTCGCCCCTTCCCCCCCGCTCCCCCTTTCCCAACGAGAGAACGCGAAGAAGACACATCATCATTGTTATGTTGGACGCAGTGACCTGTCGGGGAAGGGGAAGGGGGAGGATTTAAGTAGCAGTTGTTGGCAGCAGCGGATGGGGTGGGGGGAGAAGATTGATAGATAGATTCCATTAGATTTTTGGGGGTAAAACAATTATTAGGGTTCTTCCGAGTTCCAGCCCAGCTGTGACCGTGGATTCTGGGATTATATATATATAAATTGGGGGATGAGAGTGAGACAGAGAGGGCAATGCTGGCTCTCTTCAGCACTTTTTTTTTCTTTCTTGCTTGCTTGCTTTCTTTTCTTCCCAGTTCGCGAAATGCTAAGATTTGGTGCGTATAAATTAGAACTTTGGGATCTTCCCAAGATTTTTTTGATCTGTTTCTTTACTTTTGTTTCTTTCTAATAACAACAATAATAATAATGATGATCCATCATCCACCTGAGGTAAGCGTGATGTGAGGTGGAATTAAATGGTGGCAGCAGAGCAGATGGATAACATAGCAAGGTAGGGGGTGTTGTGCTGCGGAGTGTGGAGCATTTTTTATCATTAATTGCTTGCTTCTTGATGAGAAAAAGGTGAAGGTCGCCCTTTTCTCCCTGTTTTTTAATTAATGCAGCTGGTGAACCATATATGTATATATATAAATGCAAAGTTGGCTTATTTATATCAAAGAATTGAAGGTATGGGAATGGAAACAATTTATTTTAAGCGTATAATTTGTTTATATAAAAAAGATAAAACTCTAGTGTTGGAGATAAACTTGCTTAGTAAAATTCAGGACACTCATTTCATAATATAACATCTTCTCTTTTGCTAAGATAAGACATCATCAATAACTCTGTTTCTTTTCTTTCAGCATTCATGTGTTCCAGTCTCCTCCAGTGTTGAACTCTTGAATCATCTAAAGAATTATTGTTTTTTTATGCACCCTAAGATACTCAATTCATAAGATAGAACTACTCAAATAGAAGCTTATCATCAACCTCATCTTCAGAGTCTACATGTCATTGTGAAACCCTAAACCCAGATGGATTGGGACGGAGAATAGCAGGAAGAAGGTCTATTACAGCAAGCAAAACACAACAGCAGCGGCAGCCTACCTCATTGACCTTGACTTCCTCCTCCCCACAGAAACTTGTAATTTTTTCTTTAAAGATTCCTCAAGCAGCCAGGCATGAACCAGGTTCATTGTCCTCACCCCCAGATTCAAACCCTGGGAGTGAGTGCATTTGCTGCTTTACTGACCAAAAACCAAGTGGATGATTAGAGTCTCAACTCAACTCAACTCTCAAGCTTTTTTATTTATATCTTTCAGTCAGCCTCATAGTTTGGGCTGCCCTGAACTGGCTTTCTGTCATCATGCAAAAAGCTTTCCTTTGTACTCTTTCTTTTGACCCCCGCCCCCCCCCCCCCTCCCCCTCTTTTTTTTTTGGTCTTTGAACAGAAAATATATCTACTGTATATATTTTTTTAAATTTTTTTGGCTGTGGCAATCTCAATCTAATAATATTAATCAAGTTTCAAAAAGGTGGGCCGCCTTTTGAATTTTTTAAAATAAAAAATTAATCATCTCTTCGCATTAAAATATTATCCATTGTACTTTGATAAAAATAAATAAATATATTTTAAAAAAATAAATAAAAGTAATGCTCGGTCCTTATAGTTCTATACATTTAAGAATATTTAACCTAAATTATTGTATTACTATCTAATTATTTCATATATTTTTTATAATTATTTTTTTATTTATCATAAAGTGTTATTTTTAATAATATTTTTAAAATAGTTTTATTTCATATGATGTATATTTAATATATTAAAAATTATAAACATTCATACTACCAATCTATCACTATATTATAAATAAAGTGTACTTTAAAAAAATCAATAATGAGTAAAAAAATCACAGTATTACCTTCAACCTTCAACTAGGATTCGCGTAAATTACTCAACCATATAAACTTTTTTTATATAAGAAATTGATAACCTCGGATAAATATATATAGATAATATTTTAAAATAATAATAATATTTAATATATATTAATTTATATGGGATTAAATTTATAATTATGTGCATTTAATTAGTTAAAAAATATATTTTCATATTATATATATATATATATATATATATATATATAATATAATATAATATAATTTTGATTTGATCCGTGGGTGATAACTGCATCGACATATATACAATACGTTATGAATCATATCGGATCGTAACATAAACGCATCAACACATTTACATCTCATTTTATTCATAAATACCGCGTTTACTTATAAATACCGCATGCAGACGTATCGGATCGTTTTGATGGGCGTGACTGTTACGTCTAGATATCGGACGTCATCGGAAATATACGCACATGTATCGCTGTTATTTGTAGACATCGCAACATATTTGTTAATATTATCTAATCGACGCGGTGTTACCTTCGCAGCTCATCGTGTTCCCCTCTCTCTCTGCTCGACGGCTCCTGCCCGATCTCCTCCATTTCCGATGCCCTTCGGCTCGATCTGTTCTCTCTCGACAGTTTTCTCTCCGATGAATTAATCCGCTTTCGGTTCCTCGATTTCTGCCGGAAATCCAGCGGATCCAGCGCCGGCGCGTTTCAATTCCTCCGCGCGATCCTTTTGCTAATCGTGTAAGGCTCCTGCTTAAGCTTTGATTTGGCTTTCCAGGTTTCGTTTTTTTTTGATGATTTTGACGGAGAAACATGCCCGCTCTCTTTGTTTGTCCTGTCTGCGTTCTTCTCCTCAACTTTGGTGGTCTTGAGGAATTTTTAGATGTTTTTTTCTCTGTTTCTTCAAACTTTTGTTCGTTTTCTTTGGAGTCCGTTCTAAGAATTGCGTCTTTGTTTGAAACTTTTTGCTTTAGGCGATGGCAGGTGAAAGCTGCAACGTTAACGAAGACGAAGCTGAGGTCCTAAAGCCCTCCTCCTCTTCTTCCTCCTCTCACTGTCCCGCTTCTCCACGTCCACCGCCAACCTCGCCTCCACCTTCCCATTTCCTGAATCCCCCACCTCAATGTTTACCCGCCTCTGAGAGGCCTGAGCGTTCCGGACCTTCCTCCGCTGCCGCCACTTCTTCTCCGCGTAAGCCCGAGGAAGCATCCCCATCATCGCCGCCCCGAAACTGCACTAACCGTTGCTTGACTTGCTGGAAAAGGTTGGGCCTGACAAGCTTCCGGTGCCGCTGCGGCGAGCTCTTCTGCCCGCGCCACCGGTACTCCGAAACCCATGATTGCTCCTTCAATTACAAGGAAGCTGGAAGGGAGCAGATTGCCAGGGCCAACCCTCTGATAAGAGCTGCAAAGATCATCAAAAGCTGAGGTTTTACTGCTTCTAGTGATTTATTTAGCCTCTTCAGCCCCCTCAATCGAACTTGGTAGCTCTAGTTGTTGTAATCCATAACTTGATTCATTTATCTCAATTTCTAGAGATCTAATCTGACTTTTAATATAGTGGAATGTACTCAATTGGAATCAAGATTCCTTTGCTTTATTTGCTATACAGATGCTGATTTCCATTGGACATCTAATTGAGGAAGGATCCCTCATGGATATTATAAGCTATTCACTAAGTCTTTCTTATATACATATATATATTTTGTGCTTTGATTCTCTCTTTAAATGGATCCGAGTCAGGAAAAGTCAGTTGCTTGATCTCACCAGTCGCCACTTTATCATAGCTTCAATATCACACTGTTCCTATGGATGTTTCGCCGCAACAACTCGCCACTTGTTTCTTCTTTAGATTGACCAGGGCCATGAAGTGCAGGGAAAAATAATATTGCTTGTACCTTTTCTTGTTTGATTCATTAGTTCTCTTAACGTAGATTCTGCACTGGGGCAGATGAGAAAATGAATGTTTGTTGTATTTGTTCTCATTGCTAGGTGATTTCCTCGATGCTAACATTTGCTGAAAGCACGGAAATCTAAACTAGTTTTCTCTAGTTTCCCTTCGTCTTGTTTGTTTAGATTCTTTGCAATTTTCTTTTGAAAATTCTAACTTCTTCCTGAAGCACCGAAAACAATGCTCAGACTTCCTTTTTTGGATCGCATAGCTCATGCTACTAGTTGAAACCTTCTATGTCTAATTCCCTTTTTTATTTCTATTATTTTCTAATTTCTCGTCTTGACTTCCTTATCATACCTTTTATGACATATAAGGATATGGTAAATTGGTAAGTCGCTTTGGCATGAAAAAGTGACACATACATACTATTTGTCATTGATAACTTGGCTAGAAGGATTTAGGCAACGTTCAGATTGTATCAGTAACTGATACACTCACTAGTAGTATTTCTAGTGGTTTTATTGAGCCATTCTGTTCAAAGATCCATATATATATTTCTGGATATCCTTAGAATATGTATTGCTCGTATTGACTGATGGGTAACAAGAGCTCAAACCATGCAGAATTTGTAGATCTTGTTGCTTCTTAGAGCACATTGAGCTGTCTTCATTTTAATTCTCTTCTGATTTTTTAGGCCACATATACGGATGCCTTAGTGTTTTGTTGTAGTACATTTTTCCTGAAAAAGAAAATGTTGGCCTCCATTAGCATGCCTCTTGGTAAAATCATTTTTCCAGCTTTGCTGTGTAGTTTTGGAACCTTTGAGAGGGGTTGAGGTATGTGAAGTCCAGCTTGGAGGGGCTACCTTTTCTTGGCTTCTGTTGGCATGAGAAAGAGACTGTGGCGGTGAGTTCTCTTCAGTACTTAACTATATGCCTCAAAGTTCATGTCATTTATTACTTCTCTCACCATACAAAAACTTCAATTGATATATTGGAATTTGACCTCCTTAGATCAGATTCTCCAAATCTAGATGTGAACATTATAATCTAGAATTTTTCCATTCTCAGGTTGGAGAAAATTGAAGGCAACTCTCTTCCTCAAGAATCCCAAAAGCAGCAGCAAGAACATTAATTTCAATGAACCTTTTCCTCTTGCTACTTATTTTGCTCAGAAGTTTAGGATAAATATTGAATAAACAGCTGATTATTAGTGGTCTCAATATCTATATGAAATCAACCTTTAGTGATCAAGAGGAATGCCTTATCCTCAAATTTCCCCCTTTTAGATACAAGAGTAAGTCCTTATGATTCTGATAGCTTTTTGGACATGTTAGAGCACTAGAATTATATCCAAGATGGCAATCGACCACCTTTCTTAGTCACCAATCCTAAACTGGTTTATGCTGTTATCACAGCTCGTTTCCTCAAAACATGCCTAAATAACAAAAAGTTTATCTTTGTTAAAAATAGGGAAAAGCTTCAGTTTTGAAACACACATTGCAATGGTTATGGGTATTTTTTGGCCACAGCCTCCGCATCACATTGCATCAACTTTGGTAGAGCGAGACAAGACAGGTGAAGAAAGCTCCAACTCAGCACCAACGTGACCACAAAAGCACACAGTGGGCACCAAGCAATCCTCCTACAGCATGTTCAAAGCTTAAAACGCTCTTCTCCTCCTCATGGCCCTCATCTGCCCCCCTCAATTCCCCTATCCATCCATTCTTGAGGCCCTCTTATTTGATCACTCTCTTATCCTATTCCTTCCCCTCCTCCTTCCTCACGTGCTTCTTTGATTCCTTGATGCCCTGGTTTGATGCTTCCGTATAATTAATTCTAGTATTGTGGTCCTCCCACCTTTTGCAAGTTAAAGTACACAAGTCCGATTTGAAGCAACTGAGACTACAATGTTATCTTCTGTCTTTTAAAAGTTTTAAAATTATCTCTTATTTTATATTTATTAAAATTATAAAGACTATTTTTAAAAATTAAAGCATAAACAATATATATATATATATATATATATATGAGATGAGATGAGATTTTTAATAATTTTAAATTAATATATAATATTGGTGTAATTATTTTAAACTCACCAAATAAGATAAGGTGTGGAAAAATTAATGCGTAAAAAAAGAGGCTTATCTCTTTCCAATTAGGCAGTAATTGACCCTTCATTCTTTTTGTACGTAGACCCTTTTTTTTATTCTATATAAGTTAATTTTTATTTTAAAATGATGAAGAGAATAAATACGATGACTATATAAAATATATAATTTATTTTTATTAATTTTTTTTATTTATTAGCTATTTCATTTATACGGTCATAGTTTATTTATATATTGGAAAGCTAGAAAGAAAAAGAAAAGGAGACTAAATAAATAAATAAGACGAGAACGGTGGGGATGGGCGAAGGGCGTGTCGCAGCTTCCGCGGGTTGACGCTTCCGTCGTTTTCTCCTTATACAAACCTAAGTCTTCAGCTTTATTGCTTCAATGGCCGCACCACCACCCCCAGGGCGATCCCGATCCCTCTGCGTCCGACGGCTCCCTTGATCTCCCCTCACCACCCTCAACCCCCCTCATCTCATGGCGATCGCCTGCCTTTACCTCGGTAATCGCCTCCTCTCTCCCTCTCTCTCTCTCTACTGCTTCCTCTCTCTCTCTCTCTCTCTCTCTCTCTCGCTCTCTCTTCTTACGCCGGGAGCTGTTTTCGACCTCCCGGCAGCTGCGAGGGAGAGAGGGAGAGAGCTCTTCGTTTCGGGATCGTGCTCGGAGTGCTCGGAGCGGGAAGTATTCCACCTCGCAGCCTTTTTCGTGAATTCCTCCGCCCGATCCATCTGAAACGCCGGGATAGTTGGGGAGGGAGCTTCTGTTTTCGGCTTTGTTTGAGTTTTCTTAGACACATGCTGTTTTTTCTGCGTCGATTTCCATTTTGCTAAGTGCTCTCGTGAAAGGAAAGGGGAAGTTGGAATACGGAGATCGATTGACACCACACCTTGTTAGACAGAGTGCTTGCGCCTGTGGATAATACTTCACATGAATGTTAAATTTGTTGATTTAGATTTTATGCCTGGTATCATGATCGCATATTGTTTCTTTTACGTGCCATCTTATTTTTCTCGTAAAATCATTCATTTTCCAGCGCCTTGGCATTGTCAATTGTGCGGTAGAGAAGCAGTTTCAGCTTCAATGTCGGCTGGGAGTACAGCAAGCTGGATCAAGACCGCATTGGATAGTCCAAGAGGGATGGATTATTCTACCTTCAGGTAGTCTACTTTATCCTTGGATTTGTTCTAACTTAAAAAAACATGGAATAGATATTGAAATTTGTTGGTTGTTTAGGTGGCTACTTGGCTTTTACCCACAATTGTGATTTAGTTACTTTTTCTACAAGTTTGGGGGTTCTAGACTTTGCGAAAAGAGAATTTTGTCTTCTATTTTAATGAAAACCACGATGGCTGTACAAAAATGGACTGTACTTGTAATGAACACTCAGAATGATTCAACTTTATATCCATCAATTTAACCTTTAATCATGGTACATTTTGCAATTAGGTGGCCACTTGGCACAAAGGTCTGGACGTTTAGATAATTGGCGTTATTCAGTGACTTGGGTTCATCAGAGTGATGACCTTAAGAAGCACCCGAGACCTATTTGCAGTGGGTCAATCTCAAGCAATTAGGTGATATGGCACGAGCTGCTTTTTGTTGGAAGTTCATTGAGTTGACATCTAGGTGACTAGCAGGTGCTAACAATAACTATGATCTCTGTTTTTAGACTTAATTCCAAGAGCTCATATGGTTACCAGGGGAATTATTTCTATAATGGACATTGCCAAATGATGTAAATTCTTTGTTCCAGGAAGTTTGTCGTCTAGCTTTCCATTTGTTAGTACAGATCATTTATAGTTTACTTGGCCAACCCAAAATCATTGGGAGTCCTGGGACGTTATAATTTGGTTAGGTGGTTTCATTTATTGCTCACCGTCTGATTTTTGTCTTTTTCAAGTTCAAAATTAGATGCAGAAGGCCCTTCTTTGGATCCATGCAGTCACATTGGCTTCAAAGAACACATGAACTATATGTATCAAAAGTTAGGATTGCTGCAGATTACTCAGACTATGTGCCCGACTCATCTGAGAATCATAGAGAGGATGGTTACCATCCTCTCGAAGAATTGAAAGAGCATCACAGAAACAAGAACATCATTCTCACAGATGCTGAAATGGCTAGGACAACTGTTGAGGTGATTCTTGTCTTTTGTTGGAAGTAAAATTTTCAATCTTTAATAAAGCATTACCACCGCTGTTCTCAAGTCTCATTAATGTTGATAAATGTTGAGCTGCTATAAGCACATATATAATATTCCTTCTTGCTTGAATGTTTTAGGTGTGTTGACCTTGCGACTCAATTGCAAACTATTTATGAAATCCACCGTCAGTAAATATGGTTTCTTTTGTTTCTGTAGGCTAATAACAAGGCTTTACTCATTTTTCCTGGAGGGGTACATAATGAACCACATCAGCATGTCTCATGGGCAGAGTTTCAGTATGTTATTGATGATTATGGAGGTCTGTTTTCATTCAAAACATCTTTGCTATGCTGAGGCAAGTTTGTTTTGCTATCAACAGCTTTTTTTATCTGTGCAGATATGTTTTTTGAGTTGTTCGATGATGAAAATATTTTGCAAGATCCCCACGGAAACAGCTTTGTGGTAGGCAGCCTTTTGTACATGATGAAGCATTTGTTCTTTATTTCTATTTTGAAGGAAAGTGCTGAATGATTTACCAAATTGAATTATTTATGCAGACAGTTCTGATAGGAAAGGACTACCCTGTCTATGGAGAAAAGAGCATGTTTGGAGACAACTTTAGCATGGATGAAGAAAATAACATTGATATATCTGAATTCAATGAGGTACACAGTCAAAGTAAACACTGATAGATCTACTGTTAAGCAGTTTTGCCACAAACCCAAAGAAATATACTATTTGATTTGTGCATTTGCTGCTAGTACAGATCGGTGACACGGAAGTAACTGACACTCTTATAGATTGGGGCATGCCAGATACTTTGCGATATATCCATCCTTTATATTTTGCAAAGCATTTGGCAAAGGTAAAAGTGGTTTACTATTAAGTGTTCAAATTTTTTTTGTTTGTCTTAGTAGATTCTTAATGCTGTTCCATTGTCTGGTTATACAAGTTCGATGGATTAGTGAAGCTGCATTTGTTCTCTAAACACATAGGGAAACTAACCACATAATGCCTCTACTTTGTAGTTGTTCTTGATGTAATAGCCAACTAGTTAGTAATAATATTTGTTTAAAAATCCAGAGGTTTCAGCAGTAAACTTGATCGGCTAGTTGAATCTGTGCATGGAATGATTTGTCTCATTGCTTGGAGATGATCATGTATGTTTTAATTATCATATAGGTTGTCCAAACAAAGTATGGGAAAAAGGTTGACTGGCCATCCAATGGGCTTCAAATTGTGGGTTGTCTTAGACCTGCCTTTACAGATGAGGAATCTTATTTAAGGAGGTTGTTTTTCCATGATGGGGATAATTATTTTTCAGATTGGAGAGGTAATTTATTACACATTTTTGATTGGTGTTCAATGTCTAACTGAAGAAAGTAATATTTAATTTCTAGTCTTTTTTCGAAGAGTTTATATGGCATACATGACGTTCTAACAAATGCAGATGGGTCCGAGGAAGAACAGGTTGAAGGAGGGGACATGATTGGTATAGGATTCCCAAAAGTCCTTTCTTTTAATTATCTATTGTCTCTACAACTGTTTGATTAGTTCTTTCATACATGTAGATTGGGGAACATTGGGTTTCAATGCAAAACATGATGGAAGCACAATAAGCTCAACACTTTACAAGTTGGAGATTATGCATATGGATCTATGTTCTGTATATGGTAACCAGGCAAGTAAATTGTATTTTTATGATAATATGTACCCTGAAATTTGTTATTGGACATACTTATTCTGGATCTATCAAAGGAATAACTTGAGCACCTACATTTTCAAACATCTCATTCCATGTATATGTTATGTCTGAAGTTTCCTAGTGTCGTAGGACTATGTTCTTACAGGAAACTGTTCAAAATCTTGCAGTCAGTGATTAATCTTCAAGACTTTCAAGATGCAGAGCCTGATCTGCTTGCAAATTCTGCATCAGCAATTATGGAGCGGATTAGTGAATATGGGTGCAATGCTGCTCTGAAGGCCCTCTGTCGCAGGAGGAAGGGCCTTAATGTGGAGGCAAGTTTCTATATTAACAATGGCAAACTGGTTTGTGAATTCTATTCTCATCATTCCCCCAATTCATGCAGGGAGCAAATCTCATTGGTGTAGATAGTCTCGGCATAGATGTGCGAGTATATTCTGGTTTGGAGACCCGAACTCTTCGTTTTCCATTCAATGCTAGAGTAAGCGTTTTCATCTGAGCAACTTTCTTTCCTCAAGTTAGAGGAGTCAAGCTTGTTAATTGCATATGCTATAAGCTTTCTTTATTCTGTTCGTCTTTTCTTCGTGCAAAATCTGCATCACAGCACTGTAGAGGCGGTCTTCAAAAATATTGAATTTTCTTTTATAAATTGTGATTGCTTTTCCTGGAATCAGTATCGGTCTAATTCACCATTTACAGGCCATGTCAGAAAGTGCAGCTGAAAAGAAGATCAAAAGAATGCTTTTCCCCCATCATCACCGGAAAAATGCAACTGCAAGAGGTGGCATCAGGGAGTCATAAAATAAGAACACTCCCTCTCTTTATAGATCAGCAAGATGTTTCATCTTGAATAACTTAAGAGTTTTGATGTGAAATCTCTTCATCGTCATAATCTCTGCACGTCCCGAGATCATGCATCTGCCTCCTGATCCAAGAGCAATTAGGAACAATGATTCATGCGTTGGTTGATGGGCAGAGGCTGAACGTTCATCGACATCCAAGCATATTTCGTAGGCAGATGATGATCCACAAGAATAATCCGATTGATGATAATAACCGCCGGGAGGAGCAGATCCTATTTTAGTGTATGATTAGTTGATTACAAAGAGGTTTTTTTTTCCAATCACCTGTATGAAACTTATGTTCAATTTTAAGATCTGTACTTGTAAGAGTGTGGCATTGGCCGCTATGATTAAACGGACCTGTTGTATTTTGTTTCAGCTCAGAATTCATGTCCGTAATCGCCAGTCATGATGGATAATAATTAAGATCTGGAGTAGAAATCTTATCAAGTAACCCTGGTCTCAAATGACAGTAGGAGAATCCAAGGGACAAAAGCAGGCAAACCTTATTGATAAACCAGATTGACAAAATGTGATCAACTACTGATAACAAAATCCAGCGGCAAACTCAGAATTCAGAAAGGCCATAAGCCAAGTGATGATGTGTAGCACAAAGAATGAATCACAATTTTCCAAAGTAACATATAATATGCAAAAATTATGGAAACAATTAATTAAAAGAGCTTCAATGGCAAATGCCTAAACCCATCTTCCTTCATGTTAGCCCATCTTTCCACTATATAATAACATTTTAGTAAGTTCTTTATGTACACAAGATTCAGAAATATTTCACTCATCAAACGAACATAAAGCACCACCACCCTCAACCAGAATTCTCTATCTTAATAATTGCCTGCTTAATACCGTTAGCATTCATTGATTTCCTTCTTCTGATTTGGATCTGGTGAACGTATTCAGCAACTATAACATGAAAACTGGGAGCAGGACTGCCAGAAGCATACAGCTTCAGTCCTGCCCTGCTGATAACTTGTGAGAGATGCTTCTGAATCTTTTGGATGTGAATTTTGCAGAAAGATGGAGTTGCCGCTCGAAGAACCGGCTTCCCGCAAGTGTGACCACTGTTATCATTACAATAACAGCAAAAACTTAAGAAGAGGGAAAAACCAATCACAAATCTAGCCATATAAAGGCTGACAAAATTATGATACTATCATTCATCTGGAACATGAATGAAAACTTCTCCTTACTAAATAAGATAAATATTTCATAAAAAATTACTTTTTGAAGTCCTACCTCCCAAAGTTTTTCATCATAGGGCTTTGGCATCCTCTCAATCACCAGGGGAATAAGACAAAAGATAGACTAAATCAACATATGATATTGATAAATTAAGTTTTTACAAGTCAACATAGGCTGTTGAATCAGCAAAAAATTTCCCACGACTATGGAAATGAAAAAGGTGGTGAAGACTTAAGTCGACAGTTCCAAGGATTTTATGTAACCTTCGTAAACAACTGCTTGCATTACCAAATCTTTCGTTCAATTGCATTATTAAATTGATAAAAGAGGAAATCCATCACATGAAAATTAACAGGACGAAGAAAACGTCGCGGAATTCCGAACCTGCAGGTTTCGAAAGTGCAAGGCTTGTAAAGCGTCTGCCGGGAGTCGCAGAGTATGTGAGGATAGCAATACCTAGTGAGAGGCATCGCCGCTGAATTGCAACCGGAGAAGCCACAAGAATTCTTCTTCACGATCCCGCCGCCATCGTTCTCCCCACTCCCCTCGACCAAGGCATCCGTAGCCGCCGCCTCGGATTCGAGGGAGTCCACGTTAAGGGGGCTGACACCGAAGCTGCGGTAGTAATCCCGGAGCTTGGCCCGGACTTCCTTCATCAGCGCCCAGTAGTGCTCCCTGTAGTGCCTAGCGAGCAGCTTCATCCGCCGGGAGCGGCGCCGGAGGACCTCCTCCCGGGAGAGCAGCTCCGCCGCGTGGAGCCCCGTGTGCTCCGCCTCGGAGGCGAGAGGCGGCGGCGGAGAGTGACCAGTATCGGGATCGGAGGCGAGGTGGAGGAGAGGAGGAGGAGGAGGAGACGGCGGCATCTTGCTTCGGCCGCGCGCCTCCGCGAACTCGTTGAACTTTGGAAACGGTGAGCTCCGTTAGTTTACCACTACGCGAGGAGTAGGGCTTCACTTGAACCGGTTCGGTCCGGTTCAGTCGAATCGGACGAAATCACTCGTCTGATTGAGCAAACGAGTCGGACCGGTTCGTAGACCGCTCAGTTGTTAACCCGGCCCATTTGGCTCAAATTTCTCATGTTAATAAGCTGTATCGGGATCGGATCTGTTTCAATTGGACCAATCATTTATTGATCCGGCCAATTAAATCAGAACTAATTAGCAAAATAAGCGGGTCGAGCCGTATTTTATCGGTCCATTCAACCTAAAATTCTTATATTAACAAACAAATTAAACGGGTCGGGCCGGCTTTATCGATCCATGTGTGGTTGAGCCCGCCCATTTAGGCTCAATTTCTCATATTAACAAGCAAAATAAGCGGGTCGGGTCAGATTTAATCTACCAACGTGTTAGTGAACCGGTCCAGCAGCCTAAATTGCTCAAATGAAAAGGCTAAATAAGCGGGTCGGACCCGGTATTGTTGAGAGATCCATTTAGTCCAATTGTGTTATCAAATAAGGGCATCGGGCCGGGTTCAATCCACCTTTGTGTTATCAAAACCAGCCCGTTTAGCCCAAATTACACATATTTACAAGCAAATCAAAATAAACGGTCGGGTCGGAAGTAATCCAACTACGTTCCTGAGCCGGCCCATTTAGCGAAATAGCTCAAAGGAATAAGCTAAATAAGCTCGTCGGGCCGGGTTCAGTCGACCTATGCATTATTAAACCGGCCCATTTAGGCCGAATTCTTCATATTAACAAGCAAAATAAGCGGTTGGACCGGATATAATCGATCTAAGAGGGTCGGACCGGGTTCATCGACCTATCTTTTACTGAACCTCATAACAACAAGATATTGGGCTGGAATTAGCCCAAATTTCTCATGTTCATATGGAACACAAGCGGGTCGGGTCGGGTTTAATCTTTTATTGATCCGGCCCATTTAGCTAGCATTGTTCGTATCGACCTGCGTGATTTAGATAGCGCTCCTCCCACAACTCCCTTTCTCGTTGGAAGGGCGCGATGGCTGCGGCGATGGCGAGGGTGCTCAAGATCCGGCCTGTTACCTCGGGCTTCCGGCAGCCGGCAGCTCTTGGGCTGCACGCACTCTTGTCTACTTCCTCCGCCTCCGCCGCCGCCGTGGAGGCTGAGAGGACCCTGCGAGATGGGCCCAGGAACGACTGGAGCAGGGAGGAGATCAAGTCCGTCTATGATTCCCCCGTCCTGGACCTTCTCTTTCACGGCGTATACTCTCTTTTCTCTTGTAGTTTCTTAATTGTCTCAGCATTCGGTACCCTAGTTACTACTTCAGTATCTGTAACTGGGCTCGCTGTGTTTTTGGTTGTCTTTTCATCATAAATCTGTTTCTTCGCAGCGTTTCGAGTAGGTTGTGGTGTGAAGTGGTTTTTTTCTTTTCATCATAAATAATGTCACTTGAACTTAATTTGAACTTCTATACTGTTTCTAACTTTCTTAAATGGTACTACGAGTAAGGTAATTACTAATTAGCCAAATCATAGGAAGAAGAGTCCGTAATTTCTAAAAATATTTTTTTTTCAGACATTCTATGATCAATAAGGATCAGGTTTAGATATGATCTGACGAAAAGGAATGCCAACCTGATAATGACGACATTCTTGAGGTTTTAGAGCAAGGGGACGCTTCATGAAAAATATCTTTGGAGAAGTGTAGAAGACTACAATTATCTACATTTTTCTTTAAAAATCAAATAGACATATAGAAAATGATGGATAAGGCTCACACAACGACCAGAGTCATGAAGATTCTCCAAGGGGCTGCTGTAGATTGAAGGGGCACGAGAAGCTGATAAATGAACAACTTGAGAGATAACTTGTAATGCCTGCTTTGTTTGCTTACTGTGACAAATTGGTTTTGCAACGTAAATAACACTACAAGATTTAAGGATGTCTAAACCTTTGAGATATCCCATTTTATTCAAAATTTTCCTTTTTTTGTAGGCTCAAGTCCATAGGCACGTCCATAAGTTTCGGGAAGTACAGCAATGTACTCTTTTATCTATAAAGACAGGAGGATGCAGTGAAGATTGTTCCTATTGTCCACAATCATCAAGGTACGATACTGGTTTGAAAGCACAAAAGCTCATGAACAAAGATGATGTCATTCAGGCAGCAAAGAAGGTACACTCTTTGGGCGTCCATCATTATGATTTGTATGTACTTTTAGTATTTGGTAGTAGAATGTCTTGTGTACGTCGATCCTTATTGATTGTCAGAGTCGTACTTGAGGATTGCAGGCTTGTTCTCAATATACTCTTAGTAGCCAGTCTTTGTATGGTTAAATTGATTGAAAAAAAAATTGATATAAGATTCTTTTTATTTCCATGATGAAGACTGCAGAGAACTATCTACGTGAAAGAATATACTGGTTTTGCATTTTTTCTCACTTGCATGTGAATGTGATTCATTTGATAAGTAATTTGTCATTCATCAACCCATCGAGTCCTTCAATTTATAAGATGTTCGTGACAATAGAAGTTATCGCAGCCTCTGTGATTGACTGACAACCTGACTGTTTTATTGGTCTGGCTTACTTTAAAAGAGTGCTTGTTCACTTGTAAACTATATGGTTCTATTAGTCACCAATGCATCTTAGCTTTCAACGCTTGTTGATGGCAAATGACACAGCTAATATGCCTTGCCTCTCTGGATCTGTCCTCTTTGTGGAGCAACTACTCGACTGATGCTGATATTAGATGGTTCTTGAAATATATATTCACACATAATTAACAATGCTATAGCTGGTCAAGATAATTTTCCAACCACTGCTCGTGAATGAGCTTGTCGTTTAATGAGTCGTATCTAAAGTGTTAGTTGCAAGTGGTTACTAATCATCTGTTCATTATGGAAGTTATCATCCAATTCAAATTTTTTATTGCAAAAATATAATTCCATTTTGCAATTAATAGGCAAAAGAGGCTGGAAGCACACGGTTTTGCATGGGTGCTGCATGGAGGGATACAATTGGTAGGAAGACCAACTTTAACCACATTCTTGAATACGTGAAGGAGATAAGGTATATATTTGTAGAATTTGCACTATGCTTGATACATGTACTGGAGTTTTTTTTTTTCCCAAGAATACATGTAAAGAACTTATGTTTACAACACATGGGTTATCTTGGTGGAGCCCTATTGCCGCAAGATTTTTTGGTTTCTTGATGGTACTATAGAATTATTTTCCTCGAAAAAATGTTCGCCAGCAGGGTGTTGAGCTGGATAGAAAACATGTTTTTGCCACTCAGATCTTTTTGAAATGGTAATGGCATCATTTTGTTCTGTATCTGTGCTTGATCTGCTGGGTAGATTTTCTGCGGCAGATTTTTTTTGTTTGTTTCAATTATCTTGCTTCTGTGAATGGTGTATCATAGAAATTGATACTTGTAGGGCTATGGGTATGGAGGTATGCTGCACCTTGGGCATGCTAGAGAAGCAGCAAGCTGAAGAGCTTAAGAAAGCAGGGCTCACAGCCTACAACCATAATCTTGATACTTCAAGAGAATACTATCCAAACATCATAACTACAAGATCTTATGATGAAAGATTGGAAACACTTCAGCATGTTCGTGATGCAGGAATCAGTGTCTGTTCAGGTAATGGTACTCTACTATTATGTACCAACTGATCCACATCCTTGTAAAAGATCATTTGATGAACATAGAAATCAACCCGATTATGCATACATCAAGCAATATAGGTTGCCATGTTTACATTACTGAATTTGATTTTTCACCATTTAGTCAGTAGTAAGTTTGTTGAAACTTGCAAGTATTTTTATGCCCTGGAAAAAAATTGTCTTCCTGCTTATTTCAAGATATCTAGGTATAGACAGAATATGAAAGGGTGTTATGTTCGTTCTTTATACAGGAGGAATTATAGGCCTTGGAGAAGCAGAGGAAGACCGTGTAGGGCTGTTGCATACACTGGCTACCCTCCCTGCACACCCCGAGAGCGTTCCCATTAACGCTTTGGTCGCTGTCAAGGGTACACCTCTCCAAGATCAAAAGGTGAGAAGATGCTCATTTTAGCATCCACCGTCTATAGTGATCAAATCAAGTATACCAAACCAATTAATAATTTCTTTCAGATATTGTCTGGTATAACCATGTACCGGTAATTATTGCCTTCATTAGTTTACTTGACCTTGTGAATGCTTCTTTCTTCATATGTTTCATTCGTTGAATTTACAGTTCTCACATTATAAACTGCTGCTCGTTTTGCTATCAACCATTGCTCGCGAATCCACAACCACATGTTAATGTAGTCTTCAAATCACCTTATTTTATGTATCATAATAATGCACCTCAATCTTTCTCCCTTTCGAAATGATCTTTTACGGTTATATGATCAAGAGAACTTTGAAGCAATGATTTAGGCACGATGAAGTATTCTTGCAATCCAAACCAACTCACTCTTGCTCTCTCTCTCTCCAGCCTGTTGAGATATGGGAGATGATCCGGATGATCGCCACCGCCCGGATCACGATGCCCAAGGCAATGGTGAGGCTGTCGGCTGGTCGGGTGAGGTTTTCGATGCCCGAGCAAACACTGTGCTTCATGGCCGGGGCCAACTCCATCTTCACAGGAGAGAAACTGCTGACGACTCCAAACAATGACTTCGATGCTGACCAATTGATGTTTAAAATCCTCGGCCTCACTCCGAAAGCACCAAGCTTTGCTGAGGCAGAAGAGGCACTTGAGCCAGAGAGATCCGCGGAACCCTTATCCAGCGTAGCTTAGCAAACAGTGTAGGTTTTCTTTTTCTTTAAAAGAACAAACAAGACAATGTCGATGCAGTTTACCTGCATGCAGTAAACCATTATTTATTGTGTATCTCTATTTCCATAATGGAATCATAGTTAAATTTCTTGCCAATTATTTTTACCTGCTGTGCTCCTCTGTTTTCAAAAAAATGTATTTGCTTGTTTCTTTGTATTTTTTGTTCCCCTTCTATAACAAGGTAGCGCATTTGATGTTGCAGTAGAGCTATTATTGTTTCATGATGTTAACGTGGCAACTGAACTCGATTAGTGGTTGTCACTTGTCAACCTACTTTTTGCTGGCTAAGAAGGCACATGAAGAACCGGTTAGGTTTTGTGTTGATTGCATGACATGGTAATTAGAAAACACGACTTCATTGAGACCAAAAAAAAAACGTCTGAAAACCCTTGAGGTTAAGGAGTATCTGCCGATCTCATGGTAAGATTAGGAAAGATTAAGACTAGTTAGTGCTCCTTGGTTGCTCATGGGATTCAAAATGGGTTTAGGTAAATATGACTGATCTGCTGCATTGATTAATAGGATTGACAAGCAATCCAAATTGTGAACCTTAAGGAGGGGGGGGGAAATGTATTCTAGGAAACAAATAGTACAGGCAAAAAAAACAAAGGAAACAGAAACATGATCTTATTTCTGCACAGCAAACAAATTAATGATAAGGTATAGCGAGGTCTCCTCTCCGAGATGTAAGAACTCAAGAAGAGATCATCTCCACATCATTACTGCTCCCTCTTTTCTTCTCCTTCTCCCCTATAAATATAAGCATGCATCTTTACTGCAGTGAGTTCAAATAGTTTGCCTGCCTCATGTACAGCACCGTCCCCGGGCCGATGTCGTCGGTGTCATCGATCTGGGGGTTGTCTTCCAGTATGAAGATGTTGTCGCACTTCACGCTGATGGTCTGCAGCGTCTCCCCTTCTTCCGCGACGTAGTACTCCTCGCACCGGCCGCCGCCGCCGCCGCCGCCGGAGACGTCGACGACGAAGAAGAAGAAGCAGCAGCAGCAGACCATGAATTCCAAAACGAGGAGGGAGGGACAAACCAACCTCACCGCGGCCGCCTTTCTCTTCTTCTTCATCTGCTGCTGCTTAATTCTCGTCCGAAGGAAGTAACGGATGAACGAAATGAATTATGAAACGAGGAAGAAAGTGATGAACTTTTAATACGAATCAGAATCGGGGTTGATGGAAAAGGGAGGAGGAGGAGGAGTTGGAGGGACTTGTTCGCATGTCAATCTCAGCAGGAGTTGACGCTTGCTTGCTTCGCCCTCCATGTTTTATTAATTTTGTATGTTTGGTTGAGGTAAAACCCAAATCCCTTTTTAGAAGCAAAAGCAGGTGAAACACTTCTTCTTCTGCTTAATAACTAGTTTTATGTATATATATAAATCGATGCTTCATTTAGAATCAACCTCAGTTCTTGTTTTTTTTTTGTGTGCGTTGAAGATTTGTTATTTGATTGTGATCCTTACCAAACAAACAATAGTGACACTTGTCTATCGATTTGCATAATTGAGTATTTCTTGAAGCCAAGGGATATATAAACTAATTAGGAATTAGGAAGGCATCTTCCTCACAGTTTATCTGTGCAAACCTACTGATTGCATTTATTTTTTTATTGAGGTTGCATTGCCCACACCATCATTATAAACCTTTTTTCTTAAACAATATTCACATCAAGTTTAAGTTATTGTTGAAATTAAAACAAAATTTTATTAGTAGGCCCAATGAAACAGGGATGGTGTTGTACTGGGCCCAATAAATATATAAGGAAATTAATGTGAGAAATTTTGATCCGGAGATGGAAGCAGAAATTTCAATAAGTAAAATTAGGTTATTTTCATAATTAACTTTACTTTTTTATCTTTCAATTTCAAAATAATTTTAAAAGTTCAAAAAAAATATGAACTATTATTTTTAAAAATGAGTTTTATCTCTATGATTAGATGAGCTTTTATTTTTCTGATAGATAAATATAAATAATTAAATTGATTAATCAAATTTAAGGATAAGTTTATTATTGGATAATTTTGAAAAATAAAACACTTTAGTATTTAAGAAATCATAGAATTAAAGTACACACAAGTAATTTTCCTTCTAGAAGAAACTTACTTAGTCGATCAAGGTAATAATTAAAAGCCATCAATTTTGATGGAGACATTTCCAACTAATTTAACTTGTGGACAAGTTTTTTGGAACATTAAACTCGGTTTATTGATTGATTTGTTTGACCAGTTGAGTAGCAGTCCAACGGATGCATTTGTTTTTTTATCCTTTTAATTTTTTTTAAAAAAAGAAGGATCAATTTAAAATTAACTCCTACAATCAAATTTGTTTTGATTTAGTCCTAATAATATAATTATGTATTAAAAAACTATATATCATGTTTTATGAGAACAAAATTATTATCGATGTCAATACTCAAATAATAATTAATATAAATATTTATATTTAAATAATAAATAGCATAAAAAAATAAATTACAAAAATTATGGAGGCGATTGTGTTAAAGAGACCGGATTTAGGAAATTGAAAACTATAGGGGCCCGGATGGAAAGTGCTTCAAGATGAAGTATAAAAAATAAACTCTCGTGCAGCATCCGCTACTTGCTTGCTCTCTCGACATTGTCCATCATTCGTCTCGCAGCAGAGAGAAATGGCAGCAGAAAACCCTAGCTCCGTCTACGATCTCACGGTGAAGGTGACGATGATGCCTTCGTCTCTCATCCCCTTCTTCTAATTTATTGATGGAAGTTATTTCCCGATCCTCGATTTTTGATTTATTCTCTGTACTTTCTGCTCGTTTTTTTTTGTTGCCGTTTGATTTCTTTGTGTGGGTTTGTTTCGGTCCACCTGGTCTTTGATTTGCTCTTATCCGAGGAGATTTGATGTTTTAGTTGGCCTCCGAGCTTACAGGGGTTGTGAATTGGGGCTTACTAGTTCATCGAAACATTTCATGGTTTAAGCTTTGATTAATACTTCGTGTATGTAGAGGTAATAGATATTTCAGTTGGCCCGAAAATTTTCATTATCTATGCCTCAAATTATTACTTATATGACTTTCTTCATACGTGAGGGTGGAAAAAAGAACATTAGAGATGCTTAAATTGGTTCTAGAGTTCTTTGAGATTTTTCATGTTTGATGCCTCTGATAATTACTGTACGTTTAGCCTTAATCATGTATGTGGAGCAAAAAACGAAAAAAGAATAGCTATTGCAGCTGGCCCTAATGCTCAGGGTTCATTCTTTGGAAGCATTTATCTCATTTCATTTTTTTAAAACTTTACTATGTGTAACTTGTACTTGCTTATCTTATAATTGGCTTGTTATTGTCTGTTTATTTCTTTAAAATATATATATATTTGTCTTGATTACAGGATGCAAAAGGGAATGATGTGAGTTTGAGTTCCTACAGTGGAAAGGTTCTTCTGGTTGTTAATGTTGCTTCCAAGTGGTAATTGATCATCTTTTTTGCAGCAGATTTGTTTTTCTATAGAATGTTTTTCATGGTGATTTATTGGCAAAAGTCTCAAAATTCAATTAGAGTCAGATGTTTTTTAAAAATTGTTAGTGGATAGGTAGATGCAATTTGTTTTTTGTTTTTTATAAAAGAAAATTTGTTTTGATGCAGTGGACTGACTCATTCCAATTACAAGGAGATGAATGCTTTATATGAAAAGTACAAGGACAAAGGTCCTCTATGACCCTTTTCCTCAGCTAATTAATTAAGTTTGATCAGTTCAAATATTTAAAATATATATTTTTAATACTTTTTATTGATCACTTGTGAGTTACTTTTTATCTTCAACAGGTTTTGAGATTTTAGCATTTCCCTGCAACCAATTCTTGAGTCAGGAACCCGGGAGCAATGAAGAGATTCAAGAGGTTGCTTGCACCATGTTCAAAGCTGAGTTCCCTATTTTTGATAAGGTGCAATGATTGATTAATATCCAGCATAATGGCTTGAAATTATTTGGTGGAGTTCTTGTCAAACACTCTATAATTCCGTTGCCAAACATTGTCTATTCAACAAAAAGCATATTTCTCTCTTATTCCTCATTACTGGGTATGATGATGGAATAGTATGAGATGATGTATCATCTTTTCATTGTAACATAAGGACGAAGATTTGAGAGTACATACGCATAGATCATATTCTAGTTCTAAACATTTTTAAATTTTGGCATGAATAATAGATTGAAGTGAACGGAAAGAATGCGGCACCCCTTTACAATTTCTTGAAGGCACAAAAGGGGGGCATATTTGGGGATGGCATCAAGTGGAACTTCACCAAGTTCCTTGTCGCCAAGGATGGTAAGGTCGTGGACAGATACGCCCCCACCACTTCACCCTTCAAAATAGAGGTAAAGCTTCTGCTTCTACATCTACCTGTGTCCCTTTTATTTCCCTTCAAGTTTTAATTAAATCTCGATTAATCTTGCAGAAGGACATCCAGAAACTTCTTGAGGCTTGAGATGAGATACGTCTACTTCCTACCTTTTAATTTGTCAGACATTATTATGTTTGTTAAGATAAAACTAGTTGTTGTGACTGGAAATTATCCTCATCGTAATGCATTCTATCTTCATGTGTAAAAGTATGACGTTTCTTATATACGATGTTACTGTTGTGTGTAATCAGGCTCACTGTTAGAGATTGTATTTAAACAAAGATCGAACGTTAAATCAAAGGGCAATTTGACAAGGTGCAACTACATGGATCGAACCAAATATGATTTGTGTCAAATAATTTAAAGATGAGTGCCGTCACATGATTGATTCAGGTTTGGTTTTTATAGATGAAGGAAACGATTGATTTGCTTTGTCAAGGTAAACAAAAATCATAGAGTTTGTTTACTGCATGCAATAAACACACCGTGCTATCTAAACTATCTACAACTATATATTACGTGGATTTTTTTAGATTTGTACTACTTAAAAATAAACATATATTATTTTGTAAATTTTTTCGAACCAATACTCCCGTTGACTTTGACATTGATCGTTCTAATAAGAGCTAAAAGCATTTGTTTCTTATGATTTCATAGATGAGATCCTCTATAATTATTTTATTTTTTATTTTGAAAAAAAAAGTGAATGATGGAGTGCATAGAACAGAGAATCAATTCATCTTGTTGCTCTTGTCAGGGTATCTTTTTCCTAAAAACTTTTTGGCACTAGTGCTCTCTTTTTACCCTGCTCTGCACTTTTGGCACAGGTGCTCTCATCTTTGCCCTGCTCTGCACTTTGCAACTGTGTCCACTCCATTCTTCATATCGCCCAATTGTTTACTTCCATTCCATGTCATGTCATGCTCCCCCAAATTACACATTTTCCATGTTATTAGGCCTGCACATCTTTTCAGAAGACTGGCTGTTCGTTTCCTGTGAACAACTGGTTGTCTACTGCCTTTCTTGAAAAGCAATAAACTAAAATTCAAAAATTACATGGAAACAGAGTGACAACGAGTGTCCAATCTGTTCAATCGATCACATGTGCCAATTTGGCATACTATTTCCAAGATTAGTAGTATGCAATATGCATGCATATGAATCGAGTTAATTTTGGAAGGTGTTCATTTTCTTCCTTCCTTGCGGATGAAGAGAAAGATATAATATACAATACCTGCTTGTAATTTGCTTACTCATCAACAGCCTGTCAGCATCACATTCTCTGGCCATACAACTTCCAATTATATCAGCAATTAAAAATTTCCTTCCTTCCACAATAAGAACAATCTAGAATCTCCTCTTTTTTTTTTGTACAATCCATGTCAGTCGGCATTTAAAAAATATGTCTGCAAAATCTAATACCAAGCTTAATTACTTGTACAAGGAAGGAGGAATATGCCAAAATCCAGATTATACACCACCCAACAGATTCCTTTGAATTTTATACCAACCAATAATGAGATTTAGAAGGGAAACTTCTGTCCACAAATTAGATATAGAAGTATGACATGTATCCAGCTCATCTGCATTAATGATCAATATTTTTCTTACTAAAATTGACAACCTTGCAAGGTGGTACCAATATGTTTTCAATAGCAACAGAGATCAAGATTATGGTTTTACATTGCTCTTGCATAATCGTTGAATCTGAAGATGATCCAAGTCAATCTGCTTGAAGTATTATTTTGATTCAGCATGCATCAAGCAAAATTCATTCATTTAGGACTGACTGACTGACTAAGAATACCAAAAAATGCATTATACATGATGAAAGACTAGAACCAACTACTTCTTTACAAGAATGCAGGTCAGAACTTAGGACATCAACATATTTTACACTTCATGTTTTCTTCTTCTTTGATGCCTCCAAAATTTCTACTCGGGAATATGATTCTGACAACAAATTCCCACCATCATAATCATAACAGCATCTGATGACACATGGGATGAAAGCATCAGATGAGGTTTCTTAGAATAGGCACTAGATTCCCGTGAATTGTTTATTCCAGACACCACCGGAAGAACTCCAAAAATGCAATCTTTACTGATTGCATAGCTTGATAGTGCAAGCCACAGCCTGCGCCCAGTACTTCAGCCTCGCTTTAACATCAACCGGATCGTCTCCTGTTATCATCACAAGTGAAATCTGAATCAGATTGCATGAAATGGCCACTGAAACGAGATTACCAAACTACTATTTACATCTACATTACGATCTGCTCCAAATTTAAGAGAACCCTTAGAAAATAGAGACATAAAATTCTTTCAGAGAAGAGGGCAAAGTCAAATCGACAACTTTCTATGAGGCTGAACAGCTTTGGCAGCACAAAATTCGGTGTTAACCAAAGAATCAGAGAGAGTTATCCATCAAGATTGGATTTTTTTTGGAACGAGAAACAATTTGTGAAACGTTTGGGCGATTTCAGAGCGGTTATCATAAGAGAGAGAGTTCTAGATCGCGAAAGAGAAAAAAATAAACCGGAGTTTGAATCATTGTACTACGGCAGAAATCATAACGTGAATAGAGTTATTTTCTTTTACCAGGGCTGGAGATCTTCCAGTTTGCGATGGGCGGCGACACGCACAGATCCAGGGACTCGCCGGAAGAAGAGCGATCGATGGATCGTGGCTGCTGCTGCTGCTGTTGCTGCCGACCGTCCGAGAACCTCTGACTCATAGAGTAGCAGAGCTCCAGCGCCGGCAGCGTGCTGCAGAGATCAGGGATCTCGTCGTAGCTAAACCCAAACCCGAGGTCGAGGCACCCCTTGAGCTCCTCCAGGTCTTCATCCGTCAGACTCTTCGTCCTCGCGACGCTCTCTGACCCGTCCTCCACGCTGTCTCCCGCGTCGACGTACCCCTCCAGCATCACCTCTCCGCCCTTCCGCCGCCACGGCTCTTCTTCCAGCCTCCGCCCCCTCCATATAATCACCTCCTCCTCTTCCTCCTCCTCCTCCTCGTCCTCCTCCTCCTCTTGCGCTACAGGTGGCGCCGCCGCCGCCTCCTCCTCCTCCTCCCTCCTATCCTTAGGGCAGCAGAGATCTGCCTCATGGCCGCAGCCCTCCGCTCCTCCCATCTCGCTCGCTAATTGTTAATTTGTGTAACGTCGATGTTTTCCGGGTTTATAAATGTCTAATTTTTGTGGAAATCATCCATCTTGGTCCCTGTATTTAATCTTTATCTCCTTTTTAATCCATTGAACATGGGAATCTTAAATAAATGGAAAGAATCTCAAACAAATAAACCGGGAGAATCTAAAATAAATGGTGAACTTGATGTTACTTTTAATCTTTCCTACTTTACAATTTATGATTCAAAAAATAAAACCATACTCCTAAATTTTTCGAAAATTTTATTAAAATATCACACTAATAAAATATTATACTCATTATCTATCTATAATTTATTCATCAATTCTATCTAAAATTTCTAACCACTTATATTTTAAATGATTATCTTAGATATGATAAATACGAGGATATTATTATAGATTTATTATAGCATTTTATTTCTGAACCCTCTCTTAAACAAGTTTATATAATTACGGAGAAAATTGAATTGATTTTATAAATTAGTAATATATTATAATAAGATATCTACTTACGCGTAATTTTTAAAAAAAAAATAGAACGAAAGGATCCAACTTTAGAAAGCGTAAAAAATATAGGACCCAGCTGAAAAATTGTAACCTAATTTGACATGCCATGGTGGCATCAGATGCCGACATGGGATGGGCAGAGAGCAAGGCAACGACCGAGCAGAGCAATCCTCTCGGACGGCACCCAAACACGTACCCTACTTCGGGGCCCACGTATTCCTCGAGCGGCGATCCGGGTAATCGGCAGATCCGCGTACCTGAAGGTGATACGGAGAGGGGGACCCTCGGACGGATCCTCGCAATCTGCGGACGGGTGGCTGGACGCGTGGCGTGCGGGCCACGCCGGCAGGCAAGCGGCGCGTGGGTCCCGCAACGCGGCGGCGTCCAACCTGGACCATACGACTCGGTGCCGCCGACGTGGCCGTTAGTTGCGTGGTCAATTCAATTGCGTCGCGCTCGGCTGGCAGTTGCGTGTGACAAGAACAATTTTTTTTTTGGAGAGCAAACGATGAGTAATTAAAAAAACTAAGTCAAGTTAATTTTTTTAAATTTCAAGGAACCATCGACACAGAATCGTATGTTTTGCAGCAATAACAATTATTAATAATCAAATTGCATTCACTTAGGGGGAAAAAAAAGCATCGAAGTAACCATCGTGAGTCATGATCGAGTCGGTTATCGACGTGCCTCTCTGGATATTTATATAACTAAACAGAACCTATTCGATCCGACCCATTTCGGGTTCGGATCTATGCATGTAAGCACTCTGGAGAGCCCGGAAAGAAACTTCGATCTGGGTTTCAATTACTAGCACGTGGTTTTCGGCGATCTGGATGCTGTGGCCGTCGAATTTGATTTGGATTCCACACGCGGACGCAGGGTATATTCCTAAGCAGATCCCCTTGGAAACTGCAACGAATTTAATTTTTTTTAATTATTCCATGTGTTTTATTTATTATTTGATAGAGCTTCCAGATATTATTATATAAATTATGAAACGAGTTATTCATGATCATTTTACGTTTTAAGGACTATTCATGATCATGGATTGAATAATATTTATTTGAAAAAAGCATTCCCCACTTAATATGTCCTAAAAAATTAAATAAAAATAGACAGAGAACTAATTTAATATATTAAATAAAATTATATTATTAAACATAGATAATAAGAGTAGATAGAGGGACTTAGTCCTCTGTTGATAATTATGAAATCTTTTGATTAAAGCTCAATTAATAATTATGAAATCTTTTAATTACAATGGTTAAAGCTCGATTACTACTGTACTCAACTGTAATTTATTAAACTTCTTATTAGATATATATTGAGCTGATCTTATCAGACTCCTTGTTAGATATATTTTGAATTTTAGAGGTGTGAAACATTCTTATTTGCAACCTGCCTTATATTAACAATAATTATTTATATCTATATCAGAAAAGAAAAGATTCGTATCCGTTTAAATGATCAAATAAGAACGCTTGATGGGCTGCTATTTTGGGCCATCAAGGTGCCTGATAAGCTCGTTCACAAAGCCTAATTGGGCTTTTGGGTATTGGGTACTGTGTATTTACGTCGATACCCTCCCTATTTTTTTTAACCATACTTGGTGATCCTCTATGCTTCTCAACCGGTAATTATTCTTATCATAATAAGATAGAAAAAAAATACAATACTGATAAGATTTGATAATTGCATCAAATTAATCGATAGATTTTTAAACCACAATCTTCCTTATAAAACCTATTTATTTTAATCATATACACTTTGTTATTATTCGATGTTGTTATTAATAGGTATATTTAGAAAATTAAGTTTCATTAATTATTATACCTTTAAGCCCCACTTATTTTATCGCTAAAAACTAATCATGCAACGAAACGAGTCACCGCTCCCCACGAGGAAGTCAGTCAGTCTAGAATATATTACTAGTCTTTGGACGGCCAAGATCTTCAATTGAAAGGTTCAGCGAAAGCCTATAAATTGGAGGGGATCCACACCCCGTCCCAGTTCGAAGTGGGAGAACCCAAAAAGCTACGTCGCCTGCTGCGAGCCCTCGCCCTCTTCTTTCGATTTCGATTGCCCCCCTTTCGATCCGTCGCCCCCGCGCCGGAGCTGCGCGATCCAGGGCCTCCGCCGGGGGAAGGAGGGGATGGATCCCGAGGACGAGCTGCGCGACTCCGAATCGGGCGATGACGAGGCAGACGACGTCTGCAGCGACGGCGGGATGGCCGAGCCCTGCGACTGTGACGGCGACGACTTCGCCGAGTCCCAAGAGATTATCTCCTCGCCGAAGGTGGGAAAGGAGGGATTTCTTTGTCCTGGATTAGTGTCTGTTCTTGCGCTGGTTAATTCTTTGGTTTTCCTCGATGGTCATGCTTCTATGTGATTGCTGGTATTTCGCGCGATTGTGCTTGTTCGGAAGCGATTCGATATAAAGAATCCCTAGTGTTTTTGGAGAAGAAAAACCTAGATCGCTGCTTAACTTAATTCTCTGGCTATCCAGTGCATTGTGCCTGTGCTTAAATAGGCAAAAACAACCTAGTGGAATAACTTTGAAAGGTGAGATTTATGATACAGTTTAGATTGGGATGACATGCAGAAATCTTGTATTTCATAAATACTTAGATGGAATTGGTGACTACGACGAACTAGTCTAAATTGTAGGGTATCCACTTGCAGTCCACCTTTCTTGGTATCCCACTTTAAGCATCCTGTCTCAGAGGTATGACTTCGGTTGGAGTTCTTTGCCATTGACTTGTTTAACTCCCTTTACAGATTCTACTGCATGAGCATATTTTACACCTTGTAGAAGCAATTCCTCAGTTGCAGAGGGATATGCCTTCATACTGGTGTTGTTTACATAAACCCAAAAATTTTTGCTGCTTTGGTGCAATTCAGAAGGAGGATGGGTTAATTAAGTGCTTTCTGTTAAACCTTTGCAATTCTCATACCAAATAGTGAAAAGGTAAACATAATCCAGTGTCTATTACTAGTGCAACATTCTCGAGGAGCTTTCTATAAAAGTAGAATCGGTGGCTGCATCGGACGATTAATATTTATAAGGAACTGATGCTTGAAGCTATCAGGACCTAGATGATCAAACTACTAGTGCTCCAACAATAAGTTCAATGTAAATAGCAAGCAGATCTCTAGATGGGTCAACAACTTACTGTTGGAGCTTTTGAAGCAAATTCAATGATCAAAATGTAGAGTTCAAAGAGTTTACACCTTTTATGGAGACTTTGAATATGGGAAAAGAAAAAAAGCACAACTGGATGTGGGTAGTTCTACGATATTTTCAGGTGCTTATATTAGTAGACTGATTTTCAAATATTACATTCTAAAAGAAGCAGTAGACTTGATGGTAGGTTCTCTTGTTTTCCATCAGTTGTCTCTAGAATAAATAAAGCTTTGTGCTATTGGATGTTAAACAGCTCGTATGGGAATCAGATCTTATAACCAACTACATGCATGCCTGTGATGTTTAAGATTTGTCTGTTATGGTACCTGTACCTTGGAGTACAAATTAAAAGCAGCTTAAATTTCATTTTCTTGGTATAACTTACATTTTATTAGCATATGGCTGTCAATTTTGCAGAAAAGATATATCATTCTTAGTGAAGTTGATATCCACCGGCGACAAGAGGAAGACATAAGTGAGATATGCTCCATACTATCTGTTTCGAGGGATGTAGCCTGCAGCCTTCTTTGTCACTACAAGTGGTAACAAAGATCATATCCATACTCATAGCATTTCCTTTTTCACACTTTTCAAAAGAAAAAAAAACTCTTCTTGTTCACATGTTTTTAGCCGAAGAGTTAAAATTGACATGGTCTTAGTTATTTGCTACTGTCTCCTTTTTGTATGAAGATGACTGAACTGGAATTGTGAAAACAGTAACATTTCGATTTATGGGCCTTTTCTTGCTGAGTTGTACTCTTTTATGAATTTTGGTAGCTAAATCTTTTGCTTTTCATTTTGGTAATGTCTATCCATATGAGACATTTCTATATTCATGTACTTATTGTTAACATGGCTTTAAAATATCTACTACTGTACGTACTGAAATCATGATCCTCGAACATTGATGTATGGTATCATCTCATGCTTACGTTCCTTTTCTTATTTTATATTCAGTGTGATGACCTCATTAAATTTTCTTTGCATCCTAATGGTAGTGGATATTGTTCAACATTCGGAACTTGGTACATACGAAATGTATTTATATGGTAGTGTTGATAATGAAAGTTGAAGCTCTGTCAAATTTTACAGTTCTAGTGATGATTTGTGCTGCTTTTCATTATATATTTATCGGTTAAATATTAAACAAATTCTCTATAAGACAACATTTATGAACAATTTGGTTCCACTTTTGACATACTTTATCGTTCTTGATCCAATTTGTTTACTGATTATGCTGAATTTGCTCAAGTTTTGTGAATGATTGGGTTTCACTTTTCATTTACTTTATCGTTCTTGATCCATGTTGTTAACTGATTATGCAGGAATGTTGGAAAGGTACAGGATGAGTGGTTTGCAGATGAAGAGAACGTATGCAGGACCCTTGGCTTGTTGAAAAATCCAGTCAAAACTCCACATGCTAGAAAAGTAGGCATATTTGCTTGTTTCACTTTTTTTAAATTTTCATACATGGATATCCCATAATTATCTGCATAGCATTAGGATTAAGTTTAGCAACTTTTTCTTTAAAATTTCTTGATGATCTTGTATGCTACTTGTGATATTTTCTTATTACAGATTGGTTGCGGCATATGCTTTGAGAACTATGATTGTTCTAAGATGAGTGCAGCATGCTGTGGGCATTATTTTTGCAATACATGCTGGAAAGGTTGGTTCATCTAAAAATGGTTTGCGTAGGCAGTTTTCACCTTAGATATTTTTCCTTTTCTTCTTTTGGCCATTATATTCTTCAATTTGTATATACGTCTTCTCTTTTGCTTAATACTTTGTATCACATGCTGATTTGTTACTAAATTGTGTAAAATGCCTCCTTGAGTTACCCAGAACAGCTGATTGTAAAATACCTTTTCATATAGTCTGCTTTGCTCATGCTCTTTGGTGATTTCTTTCATTTGTTTTCTTTAGCATTTGCTCTAACTGAGTAACAGCTACAGAATGTAAGTTTCTTTTTAATTTTCAATTTACAATATTTGCATTAACTCTATAATGGAGGAACTTTGTTTGCCTGATTCATGTGCATAAATACCACAACCAGTAACTGGAGAATAGTTGGCTTTGTTTTGTGGAATACATGACACTTCAAGTAGAAGTTTTATAAATGTAAATGAGCCACTAAAGATTGCCTTTGATTTTTATGGAGTTTGGATATCTTGACTAGTACTATTCAATCTGTCTTTAAAGCTTCTAATGATTGAGGTCCTTGAGGGAAACTTACCAAGCCTTGGTTTAGCAACGTTGTAGGTATTTTTTTCATGAGTTCTTTCTTTGTCTATGTTCACATAGTAGTATCTTTCTGTTATCCACATTTCAAGGCATATCTCCTTTCTCCAGGATGTTGCTTTGGAGTTTGAGTAACTCTTAATGTCTTAACTTGGAGCATATCTTTCAGGTTATATTGGCACATCGATAAATGATGGCCCTGGATGCTTGATGCTGCATTGTCCTGACCCATCTTGTGATGCTGTTGTTGGTCGAGATATGATTAATGAACTTGCTGGATACAAAGAGAAGGAGAAGTATGCTCGTTATCTTCTTCGATCATATGTTGAAGACAATAAAAAAGTAAAATTAAAAGCTCTATTCCTCAATCTGCTTTTGACTAGTATGTGACTTGTTGTAGTTCTTCACAGACATGCCAGTGCAATAAAATTCAGTGGTCACATTGGTGCTGGCTCATCCTGGCACATCAGTGCTAGGTCTTCTTTAAATAGCTTAATACTCTTATAAATCTCTTCTATTTTTCACAACCATGCAGATAATTTTGTTTGGTCTTTATATTTCTTTCATTATTCTTGCTGAAAAGATCAAAAACTCATTTGGCTTTCATGGCCTGACATAATCATGTTCAGATTCCACTATGATATGTATTAAGCTATTCACTTCTGAGAGATGGATGTCTAGGATACATTTGATATAACAAACTTACAAACATAAGGCGGTCATAATTTTAATTTTCCTGACATTTTCATCATCCATACACCTCGTAATTTCCTATAAGATTTTTTTTCTAGATATAACAGTTTTGTGGTATTGTGGGCTTATGCATTTTAACATTAACCTTGTCCACACATTTTATTTTTCATTGAAGAATATAAGCATCACTTTCTTTCTTTTTATTTTTTTGTTTGTTACAGATAAAGTGGTGCCCGTCTCCTGGATGTGAGTTTGCAATAAGCTTCAACTTCAACAGTATAAGCTATGATGTTTGCTGTTGTTGTTCCCATGGCTTTTGTTGGAATGTAAGTGTTCCCAGGGATGCCTCTGCTGTTCATCTTTGAATGGTATGACATTATAATCATCTTTTTCCTCTCAATATTCTCTGATATTTCCCTAAATTATATGTAGTGCACTGAGGAAGTTCACCGACCAGTTCACTGTGACACGGTGGCTAAGTGGATCACAAAAAACAATGCTGAGTCAGAGAATACGAATTGGTTGGTCAATGGTGTTGCTAAAGTTTCCTTCATTCTTTATTGTTACGCTGCCTATTATGTTTTAGGTCACATCATACCTGCTAAATACCATCTTCTTCCCTTTTTCTGTTTATATTCAGTAGTTTGCATGAATAGCTATATTTTTCATATTTAGGAATATTAGAGCCATTTGAAATTTGCCAAGGAAAAATTTTCATTCCAAAGAACCAGATTTTTTAAAGTTTTGAAGGCTGCTGGTGATGGCTGAAGAAAAGTTGGGTCTTTGAATCCTAGGTACTTCATGGGAACAGTGACTAAATGATAATCCACTTTACTTGAAGGATGAATCTTGGCCTTTCCGTACAGAATATGAATGTGTTTTGGAATGTAGTCATTGGTATTGTTATGTGAAGTTGGATCAGAAATGTTACCTTTGTTTTCTAAGAATTCCTTACTGCTTTTCTTAATCATTTTGTTTATAATTTTGCAAAAGAACTTTTGGTACTCTCTCAATTTCTAGTTTGTTTCTTTATTGCTCTCAATATCAATGTGCTGAACTCTTTTTTTATCAGGATACTGGCAAATTCCAAGCCCTGCCCAAAGTGTCTGAGACCAATTGAGAAAAATCAGGGTTGTATGCATATGACATGCAGAGCCCCATGTAAATTTGAGTTTTGTTGGTAAAACTTTGTCACCTCATCAGATTGATTACTTGAATAATTTGAGTTTTCTCCCCTATTGATATTTTTGAGCTGTCAGTCTGATGCACATATATTGTCATCATAGGTTATGTCTTGGTGCATGGTCAGAACATGGGGCAAAGACAGGTGGTTTCTACTCGTGTAATAGCTATGACTCATTAAAGCGTGATGGAGAGGTCTGTTGTTTCTTTCACCATTGATTTTATTCAAATAACTGTCTCTTTTTTTGTGCATTTTAAAATTCTTTAACAAGCATGTTCAGTAATCCTTGATGATCTGATTACTCTCACTCTCAGTTTGATGAATCTGAAAAGAGGAGAAAGAGGGCAAAACTTCATCTTGAGAGATATACACATTACTATGAACGTTGGGCGACAAATGAATCAGTGTGTATAACTTCTGCCCTAACGAGATTAATTGTGCTATTAGTTCGATCATGGATCTGCATGCATAGTTTGTTATAGTGAGCATGTTGATGTTTAACCTGTCCTTGAATATCCCTTTTTTTGTTGCCATCACAGTAACTGTTTATACATGCATGCATTTAGGTTATTTATTCATGTCAGATGAATTATCAAGATATAATTTATTTATCTTGTTCTCATCTGAGGATAAATATTTTGGAGAAAGTTGCCATATTGTTTCTTGTCATTAGATCCAGTTATTTTTATAGACGTCATTCTTCTGAATGCATATATTCTTTTTCCTATTTTCAGTCGAGAAAAAAGGCACTTGAAGATCTTCACACTATGCAAACGATGAAGGTAAGCATCATAAACTGTTGGTTTATCCTCAAGTATGGGCTTGAGTTAATTTTCTTCAAGAACTTCATCCTAGAGGTGGTCTCGCTGATTGTTCAGAAAACCATATTCTTGCTATATTTTTCCTTATAAATGCCAAACTGGTGAATCATCATCTGTGAAGAGCATACGCAAGGGTGTGAACTGCATGAACGTATTCATGCAGCACATTTCCTATTCATTTGCAAGTTCTCATAATCCATATGGTCGCTTCAATAATCCTTGAACTTATCAGTCCACTAGATGTCTACGATGATACCATGCCTTCTGTCAATCTGATACTTCAAATTGTAGCTCTTCCACATTCCCTTATGTCAAAAAGAAGAAAAATGTGGTGGAAAATAACTAATTATCGGTGCAGATTCATAGCCCTAGTGCTAGCACATGCAAGACCGTGAGCAAAACTGAGGTTCTTTGTGCTATAAGTAGTACTGTTAAGGTGGTTGGGATCTTCTAGAACAACAAATGAAGCATTGTTGATTATATATGCTTGCTGGATGTCCACTCGAAAAAGTAGCATTACAAAAACACAACTAATTGTGAAGTTAGTACTTGTTTTTTATTAAAGTGAAAATACTTCTTGAGATGCAGTGCAGTGGCAATTACAAGTTTTGTTATTTGGTAAACTTAGCTCTTTTGATGTTATATGGCCTGGTTTTATGTTGAGCTATCTTCGATTGCTGCAGCTTGAGAAACTGTGTTATGTACAAGGCCAGTCAGAGGGTCAGCTCAAGTTCATAATTGACGCCTGGTTGCAGGCAAGACATTATAAAATTCATGTTTTGATGAAATAATTATAATCTTGTTCCTTAACTTCATATATTGGTTATTACTGTGTTCTGTAGATAGTAGAATGCAGGCGAGTGCTAAAATGGACGTACGCTTATGGATATTATCTTCCTGAGCATGAAGATACCAAGAAACAATTTTTCGAATATCTTCAAGGTTAATTTACTTGTCTTTTGAATGCAATTCATCAGACAGTGACATTTTTATGCCAGTAACCAGAAATGTCACTCTTCTGCAGGTGAGGCTGAGTTTGGTTTAGAGCGTCTTCATCAATGCGCGGAGAAGGAACTTCAAGAATTTCTTGATGCGGATAGTCCCATGAAGGAGTTTGACAGTTTTCGTGCAAAACTAGCTGGACTAACAAGGTAAGTAAAACTCAATTTTATACTGTAGCCTATATCCATGATGCTTTAAATCTTACTTTATGACCTTAGTGGTTTTGTTCTTGAAAGAGTTCACTAGTGTTTTCTGAGAATTCTTTTAGATCTAAGCATCCTCAATCTTGTTTCTAGTATTTTACTTGTCTTACTACTACGATGAATTATAACTATACATTCATTTCACGGATGTTCTTGGGAACAGTGTGACTCGGAACTACTTCGAGAACCTTGTTCAAGCATTAGAAAGAGGGCTGGTGGACGTAGATTCCTCGGACCCCCAAGCCAGCAGTAAAAACTGTAGCTCCAGCAGTCTTGGCAACAGCAAGGCGACGTTATCAGATGATCTCAATCAGATTTAGCTCATTGCAACACTTCTGACCCAGTTCGTACTTGTAGATGGCGTCTCTTGGGGGGTCACAAGCAAAGCAAATCATGCCACCTGCGTGCAAACAGCGTCTCTCATCCCCGTTGGCCATTGGAACATTTGGTATACTGTGATGTGAAAAAAAATGGAGGCCAGTCAACTTGCTTCCAGGTTTTACTTTAGAGGATTGGGTGGTGGTGGGGGGTATATAAAGGAAGGAAGGAATAAACTGGGTCATCTTGGTAACAGAGACAAACTAAGTTATGAAGTTAATCCCTTTCTACACTACTTGTATATACTACACATTCTTGGGGTCTAGGTCTCTACAGTTATGTTCATGCTCAAATATGCAGCTACTTGTTGCTGGTAGGGCTTTGGTTGGACGAATTATCCACAGATCTGGTCTGGAATTTACATGATTTCTGGTTTGGATGTGGTTGTCATGCTGATAGTATTTATCCCTGATGTTCTCTTCCATTTTTATCTTTATCTACTACCTGTAGCTAAATTTGTCACGCATGTTGCTTCATGGACAATAACAATTAACAAAAAAAAAAACCTGAACTGGGCAGCATGGACAAATTTTTTTCTCGTATTAATTCCCTCTTTAAAATTTATCTAAAAACTTGTATTTTTTATAATTTAAATTTGTCAATATTATAATATCTTTAAATATAATATTATTGTTATATCAATACCATCTAAAATATAATATCGTAAGTGGTATTAATATGAAGTTAAATATTATTTTAAAAAAATCCACTTATTTATTTTATTATTATTACTATATATTATATTACGTATCGTATCTTATTATTAAAAGATAATATGAGAGATGCTGTATTACTTAGTGAGAAATGTGGAAGAAATACTACCTAAATAATATAATGTGTACACACACACACACACCACGTAGTCTGTCGTGTAAAGTAATGCTAAAAGGACTTGGGGGCTTTAGCCTTTAGGGCATCATCTTTTCTTTCAACAGCGCCAACCCTTGACGTCGTCCGCCACATCCTAAGTCATTGAGCAACGATCTTGAGATGGAAGCGTCATGAGTCCACTCCAATTCCAAATGTCCAGGAGGTACAATCTCTGTACTTTGATTTCCTGTTGTACGCTGAAATCCTCCGGCCGCCTATCCTCCGCAGGGCGGCGGTCTCAGCTCCCCTTCGCCGCCGCCGCCGCCGATCCCTCCTCGGGCTTCCGTTGGTAATCTTATGCCGCCCCGGTGTTTGATCAATTGCCTTATCGATGGCGGTGGGAGAAGAGCTCTCGCACCCAAGGCATTTCTTGAACTAAGGAGCGACTCTAACGCCGCATTTATTGAGCTATTGGTTGTTCGCACTCACGCCGGTGTTTAGAGAAGGCCTGATGGAATCCATCGCTTCCCATTCTCCAGTCCCTAACCTCTCGATCCGATCCCTCTCCTCTTCCCTCCGTCAACCCTCCTCCCTTCCCCGCTTCTCCTTCGATCCGCGGCGGCGATCTCTCCTCCCTCGCCTCCGGGCCTGGCCGGCCCGACCCGCTGTCGCGATCCGGAGATCCGAGCACGACGTCGTCGTCGTCGGTGCCGGGATCATCGGGTTGTCCATCGCGCGCCAGCTCCTGATATCGTCCGACCTCTCCGTTGCCGTGGTCGATGCCGCCGTCCCCTGTTCCGGCGCCACCGGGGCCGGTGAGTTCTCTTTGGGTTTGTCAAAAATGTTTGGTTGGATGGATGGGGTAAAGTTGGTTGATTTGTTTGTTGGTTGGTGCTGTCAGGACAAGGGTACATCTGGATGGCGCACAAAACACCGGGCAGTGAGACTTGGGAGTTGGCGGTGAGAAGCAAGCAGTTGTGGGAGGAGTTAGCAGAGGGCATAAGGGACCAGGGCAGGGATCCCGAAGAAGTGTTGGGTTGGAAGAGGACAGGTATCCCGCTCAAAAATGTTCTCTTTGTTGCTTTCATGAAAAATACTAATGCTGAAGGGCTCCCTATTCAAATTTATTCTTGTTCGTGCTTTACTTTATTTATAAGAATTATCCCTCGAGAACTACGTCCACAGTCCCATCAATGATCAGAAACGAACTAGCCTGAGATCCATTCTTACAAGTAGAAGCTGAACCTCATGGTCTATTGTCAAAGCTAGACCGGTGAGCACCTACAGCGACTTCTTATTCATGGTAAAGAAGGGATAAAAGGAATCCGGAGACCACCTGCCCCCAATTGCCAAAATACTAGCTAGGTCAATTCTTTCATTTGAGTTGAGGTGCTTCTATGGAGCATTATGAAGTATACTTCTACTTTGATGAATCTGCTATAAGCTTATATTTTCTCTTTTCTTCATTTCATTTATTTTAGGTTTATTCATCAAGGTAACAAAGAATATTTTCGTTGATTTATCATTGATCATTTTTTTAGGACATGTTCTCTTATGAGTTCACCTAGATGATTCAAGAAAATAAAAAATGTCATTACTCGTGAACAAGTTTGTGGTATTGATCAATAGGCAGTTACATCTTTATTAATTCTTCCAGTTGGAATCTTGAACATTTTAAGATGGTTGCGAAGCAAAAGAAGGCCAGTAAAATATCATGATAGATAGCGAGTTAATTGCTTGGCCGTTATCTACTAACCAACCTTGGAGATGATCTGCCTTTATTTTCCTAATCTTCTCCTCTGCTTCGTTCTAGGTTCCAAATAAAGATTTTTTAATTTTTTTTAAAACTTTCAAACCTCAACCTCAATTTAGTGTTTGTAAGAAAAAAAATTCATTGCTTGAACCTGGTGTTCTGATAGACATATAGCTACATTAACCATATTCTTGATTAGTATTTTTTTCTGGTCTTCAGAATGAGATGATTTCAAGGTATACAATAAGAAATATATAAAAGACATTGTATGTATTTCAATCAATAGGAAGCTTGTTGGTTGGTAGAACATTCGAGGAATCAGTCACTTTGAAAGAAAGGGTTCGGCTCTTGAATCAGGCAGGGGTTAGAGCCGAATACTTGTCTGCGTCTTCCCTGCATCTGGAGGAACCGATGCTGGAAATTGGAAAAGAAGGCGGAGCTGCTTTTGTGCTAGATGACTGCCAAATGGATGCCTCTCAGACAGTTTCATTTATAGAAGAGGTTACCTTTAGTGCTTTTCATTCACCTATTCTGTCTGTTGTCTGTTTTTGGCCTCCTCCATGTACTCAATAAGATTATGCACTTTTATTTTTTCCTTTTTTTGAAAGATTATGAACCATGTCATGTGTCCATGGTTCTTAACCCATTGTTTTATTTGCTAGGGTAATCGGCAGTTCAGTTCACAAGGAAGATATGCTGAGTTTTATAATAACCCCGCTCTTTCCTTACTAAGGTGGATATTTCTTTGTATGATGATAAGATACCGTTACTATAATTTAATTACTTGGTATAATAGCTGATAGGCTTTTCATGCTCTTAAAATATTGCAGATCTGAGCACGCACAAATAGTTGATGGCGTTCAAACATCCAAGACTAACTTATCCGCTAAAAGAGCTGTGGTGATCGCTGCAGGTGCTTGGTCCGGCCCCTTGATGCAAAGGCTTTTAGTACAACCAAATATTTTACCAAATGTTCCTGTCAAACCTAGAAAGGTGATAGTGAAATACGATGCCTTTTGTTAGAAGTTCTTTCTTCATTAAGTGCTTGTTATTTATTTTATAATTAACGGCCCCTGAGAGCCTGTGGATGCTAACGTTGTTAGATTATTGCCATCAAAAGTCAAGTTGATCCAGGAGTTTAGGACATAAAGGAATAACATCGTGCTATTTGCTTTCGTAGTCTATTAATTTATTCATATGGGTATTAATGTCATTGAAGTTTCCTCTTGCATAACTAGGGCTATCTTCTTGTATTGGAGAATTTCAAGAAGATTCAACTCAACCATGGTGTTATGGAGGCGGGATATATTGATCATCAAGTTGCTACCTCATCCAACAAATCTTTGACTCCAGAAGCAGTCGAGGCTGATCAGAGCCTGACATCCATATCAATGACTGCCACCTTAGATGTCAAGGGCAATCTTGTACTCGGTAGCTGTCGCAACTTTGACTTGCTTTATACATTAAACAAAAAATTAATATTCGAGCATGAGCGTAGACATGCCACGATATTTGCAGTTCCATATTTGTTAATCTGCTCAAGTTTTTTGCTTTTCTTGAATTGTTTATCAATTTTGACTGCTGCATTTGATTATCCTGTCATGTACTTTTAAGGGAGCAGCCGTCAATTCGTTGGATTCAGCAGAGACATGGATGAATCTATTGTCCAACGGATATGGGACCGAGCAGGGGAGTTCTTGCCTGCGTTGAAATCTTATGATATTAGAATGGACAAGAAAATAAAACTTGGACACCGCCCTTACAGTAAGCTCACTTTTCTTAGTGTCGCAATGCCTAAAAACAACCTGTTCCAGAAAAAGGTGTGCAGTATTAAAGTGACTGAAAATATTTTGGTTTTTTCAGTGCCTGATGGAAAGCCTGTCATTGGACCAGTTCCTGCTTTACCAAATCTTTTCCTTGCGACTGGGCATGAAGGCAGTGGTCTTTCCTTGGTAAGCTTCAGTGAAACCACGAATACATTTGTTTATACATCAATTACCTCTATTGATGCTTACCTTTCTCGTTTACTTATGTGAGTGAAGTGGCATTCCTTGAAGTGAAAACTTGGTTTGTCATGTCCTAGTTATTAGGCAATAATTTATAGCAAAACTTGTGCAAATAGTTCCAACTCATTTCGTTGCATTACTTACTTTCCTACTGTGACTCATAAATCAGGAGTTCTGATTAGCGATTAGGTTCAGAATCAACTGAAAAATTCAATTGTTGAGTTACTTGTGCTCGACTTTCAAAAAATTATGATGTATGATAAATCATAGTTTCATGGTAGAAGCTTTTACTCTCACTGTTGGAGCTTCAAGTTCTATCAACCCACTCAATTTTATACTTCATCACGTTAGTTTACTGTGCTCAAATTTCGCATGTCTTCTCAGGCACTGGGTACTGCAGAAATGGTTGCCGATATGATATTGGGGAAAACTGAAACCATCGATCGCACACCATACAGCGTCAATGGCAGATTTTGCTGATGTCTCATTGACTACCATCCATCCATCCATCTTCCTCTGCAGCTAATAAATCCGTGTAAATTTTTGCTGATTGCTCGTGCACTCCGCAAACTCTTTTCCTTCAGATCGACAAAGATGCAATGCTCCGCATTCATGGACCTTCTAATAAATGATCACAAACTGCAGAGGAAACGTTCTTTTCACTTGTGCTTCTTCTTCTTCCATTATTACAAGTAGTTCGCGAGCTCTTCTCGCAAACCAATTTAGAAAGCTTCGTTATTAGCGAAAAGTTGATCGTCGTTTCTGTACAAACTCTTTTATTCAGTCGATCGAATTATTAAATTACAAAGGAATTGAAGCTTCTTGTTCTCAATCCTGCAGCAGCTAACTTTCCGGCGATCAGAACTCCACGCCGGCAAACCTCCTCCGCTGCTGGCGACCTCAATCCCCTCCCCGGCCGCGAGATGCTGCGTCGGGAACCAACAGTAGTCCGGCAGCGCCGCCGCCGTCCTGCTGCTCCCCATCGCCTCCACCACCATCACCACGACGTAAACCAAACCCACGGCGGCGATCCCGGCCACCAGGCACGCCTCCTGGCTCGGACTCCCCATCGATCAAGCTCGATTCTGTCTCTCTAGGTATAACTCAAAAGATATCGGTCGAAGGAAGCGAGAGGACGAAGAGTAGGAGACGCCCGCGACATGTAATATATGAGCCGGAGCAGCGGTCGGTGCATTGAACTTGAAGAAGAGGACGAGGCGGCGGCCCCCGCGTTGGTGCGCCCAGCGACTGGGTTCATGGGATGTGGAAGAAGGCAAAAGTTGATGCTGCCTTGAGATCACGATGCCTCGCACGGAGGCAGAATCTTCGGTTCAATGAACTCTTCGTTGCTCCTGGACCGATTGAAGGTACGTTGTATGGCCCACTTCCGGCCCATTAAGGGCCTGGTAGTGTCTTTGTGTAGGCACAGTTCCCTTAAGGCTCGCCGAACACCATCGTATGGGACCAGTGTCGGCCCATTCGAGCCTTAAGGCTCATTAAAAGGCCTTTGGCCCTATAAAGGCCCACTTAAGGCGTAATAGCTGACATTATATAGCCCAGTATCGATCCATTAAGGCACGGTAGTGCAGTTGTACAGGCCCATTGTAGGGCCATTAAGGGCATAATAGCTGACCTTAGATAGCCGAGTATGGACCCATTTAGGGCCTGATAGTGTCATCGTATAGGCTCGATATCGGCCTATTAAAGACCTAATGATGCCATGATAGGCCCATTAAAGGCTTAACAGTACCAGACCCATCAAAGGCCCAATAGTTGGCCTTATATTGGCCCAGTATTGACCTACTAAAGGTATAATAGCTGATCTTATAGACCCGATACTGACTTTACATAGACCGTTCCATCTGAGACTGTCATTATACAGGCCTATTTATTAATGAACCTGGGGCCGGCTAATTGATTAATGAGCCTGAGCCGTGAATAATAATACGTAAAATAGAGCTTCCTATAAAAAATGAGCCGGTTTATAATTAAGGAGGCAGATGGAGATGGCCTATTATTAATGGGCCTAAGCCGTAAATAATAATACATGAAAAGAAACTTTCTGTAAAATGGGCGGACTGTGAATAGTAATATGTAAAATGAAATTTTTTATAAAATAGGCAGACCTATTATTAATGGGTCTACTAAGTGAATAATAATATATAAAGTGAAGCCTCATATAAAAAATGGACCGGCCAATGCAGTGAATAATAATACACTAAATGAAGCTTGTTGTCAAACTTGGGGGAGGATAAATAATAATACATGAAATAAAGTTTGCTATCAAGCCTATTATTAATGGGCTTGAACTTTGAATATATAATACATGAAATGAGTACACAAAGTTTGCATCCCTTTTAGTTAGAGTAATTAGGGGAGGTTGTGGGTTGAATACTCACTAAATTCTAAAAGAAATAATACATGAAACGAAGTTTGCTATTAAACATGGGACGAATTACTTTAGTTAGAGTAATTAGGAGAGGTTGTGGGTTGAATACTCACTAAATTCTAAAAAAAATAATACATGAAACAAGTTTGCTATTAAAAATGAGACGAATTACTATTAATGGGCTAAGACCGTGAATAATAACATATGAAATAAATCTTGTTATCAAATATGCATCTAACTATTATTAATAAGCTTGAATCATGAATAATAATACATTAAATGAAGCTTGCTAACAAACAGGGTCGCTCTATTATTAATAGCCTTGGGCAGTGAATAAAAATACATGAATAAAAGCTTGCTATCGAACATGAGTCATCCTATTATTAATGGGTCTGGACCGTGAATAATAAGATATGAGATGAAGTCTGCTATCAAATATGAGTCGATCTATTATAAATGGGCTGGACGGTGAACATTGAATAATAATATATGAAATATGAAATGAAGCTTGCTATTAAACATAGGCTAGATTATTATTAATGGTCCTAAATTGTGAATAATAATACATGAAAAGAATAATAATATATGAAATATGAAATGAAGCTTGCTATTAAACATAGGTTAGATTATTATTAATGGGCCTCGTGAATAATAATACATAAAATATTGCTCTTAAACATGGGCTAAACTACTATTTATTGGCTTGGATCATAAATAATAATACATGAAATGATGCTTATTATCAAACATGCGCCGAACTATTATTAATGGGTTTGGATCGTAAATAATAATATATGAAACAAAGCTTGCTATTAAACATAGGTTAGACCATTATTAATGGGTTTGATCCATAAATAATAACACATGAAATGAAGCTTGTCGGGCCGAACTCTTATTAATGGGCCTGGATTGTGAATAATAATACATAAAATAATGCTTGCCATTGAACATGGGTCGAGACTATTACTAATAGGCCTGAATCATAAATAATAATATATGAAATGAAGCTTGCTAACAAACATGGGCCAAACAACTATTAATGAGCTTGGATCGTGAATAATAATACATGAAAAGAAGCTCGCTATCAAACCTGAGTCATCCTACTGTGAATGGGCCTGGACTATGGATAATAATCCGTGAAATGAAGCTTGCTATCAAACATGGATCGACCTATTATTAATGGGCTTGGAGAGTGAATAATAATATACAAAATAAAGCTTACTATCAAACATGGGCCGGACTATTATTGATGAGCCTGTATAATGATTAATAATACATAAAAAAAACTTGCTGTTGAACATGGTCATACTTTTATTAATAGACCTAGATCGTGAATAATAATACACGAATGATGTTTGCTATCAAACATAGGTCAGCTTATTATTAATAGGCTTGGATAGTGAATAATAACACATGAAATGAAGCTTGCGATCAAACATGAGTCATCCTATTATTAATGGCCCGGACCATGGATAATAATATATGAAATGAAGCTTGCTATCAAATATGGGCTAGACTATTATTAATAGGCTTGGACAGTGAATAATAATATATGAAATAAAGCTTGCTATCAACATGAGTCATCTTATTATTAATGAGCTTGGATCGTGAATAATAATACATGAAATGAAGCTTGTTATCAAACATGAGTCAGACTATTATTAGTGAGCCTGGATCGTGAATAATAGTATATGAAATGAAGCTTGCTATTAAACATGAGCCAAATTATTATTAATGGGATTAGATCATAAATAAAAATTAATGAAAAGATTCTGGCAATCAAACATGGGCAGAACTATTATTAATGGGCCTGAACTGTGAATAATAATACATGAAATGAAGCTTTCTATCAAACAAGACAGACCTATTGGATTTGGACCGTGAACTATAATATATGAAATGAAGCTTACTATAATATATTAGCCTATTACTAACGAGTCCAACCAGTGAAATGAAGCATCCTATACAAAAATGGGCTGGACTATTATTAATGAGCCTGTACGCTGAACAATGACGTCCAATTAAAGGCCCAATCAATAGTATTATATAGGACATGATTCCACCGAATAAGGCCCAATGGGCAGTTTTATCATAGCAAATGTCGACCCATTAAAAGGCCCAAGCCCAATTAGTACTTGTATAAGCTCACTGTCGACCTATTAAAGGCCCAATTGGCACCCTTGCTTATGGCCTATTATATTCCCATTTGGAAGTGTACAGGCGGATAACGACCCATTAAAGGCACAATTACAATGTTTGTAAAGGTCAGTACTAGCCCATTAAAGGCCCAATATGGCCAACTTAAGGTCCCTCGTGTTACCATGGGACAGGCCACTATCGGCCCATTAAAGTCCCACTAGGAACCATTGCGTATGGCTGAATAGTGCCAACCAAAGGCCCATTTCGTACCATATTGATCCTTTAAAGGCCTAATAGCTGACCTTGTATAGACCCAGTATCGACTCATTAAAGGCATAATAGCTTTCATCTTATAGCCAATAGCAGCCCATCAAGGGCCTGATAGTGTCGTTGTGTAGGCCCAATATCCGCCCATCAGTGCCAATGGCTAACATGCGTAAATGTTATTCTATATACTTCATTGGATGTCCATCAAAATGCTCTGCTACAGTCGGTCGTGTGTATTAACCTTTAGATTACCCGGAAAAATAGCACAAGTAATTAAATTTTATCTACATGGACACTGCCCCACCCAAAAACTATAGAAAAAATAAAACATCCGGATGTTCTCTTTTCCATAAAAAAAAGAATAGAAAAAAGGGGAAAAAAAATCCGGACGTTCTCTTTCTACAATGCCAACAGTCAAAGCCAAAAGTAATTGACAAGGTTTCCCTCAAAAGAGCAAAGAAGAAAAAAAAAAAAGGCTTTTCGAACAAGGTAAAATGAAATACTGGCATCTGCTGCTTTGGGGGGATTCCATGAAAATTTATTAATGAATAATCCGTCCAGGAAGCTTTTCTTGCAACTTCATGTACAAAGAAAGTTGACCTAATAACGAACATTTGGGATTAACCTGAACAACACAATCCTTCTCCAATTACCTTTCCACATATTTGTCGTTTCACTATGATTCGTCAGCTCATTATGTTTTGCACCTTATGCGGAGAGAGAGTACACAATCCTTATCCCGCTATTTCAATAAATACCTGCAAAAGAATAAGGGAATGAGAAGAAATCCGAGACCATCGTTCTAGTCATATGAATTTGTTGTTAAAAAGTGGAAATTTCGAGTCAGAGAAGGGATAGGGAGTTGCAAGTATTCATGAAGTATCAGCATGCGAGGTAAAGCGGTAAAGCTATACATAAAAGAAAAATAAAATGTGTTTTAGAGACACAAGATGTAAAGATGGGATAACTGACCACGAAAAAAGAAATATAATGATGTTATCAGCCATCAACATGGTCATGGTCATCAGGACCTCTGTTTCTGTCAACTCCATAATCTGCCCATGGTAGTAGTGACTCAAAGAAAACAACTGCTGCATTGCGGCCAGCAACCTCTCGTGGAGCATTTGCTCTCCCAGGAATAGCTTCTCCATTAGCATCTTGAATCTCATGCATCATCTGAGGGCCAACCATTAGGTGCCTTATTTCCTCGGGAGGAAGTGATGGAATCACATCGGAGAAATCTGATACCATTAGATGTGAATACCTGTCACATAATGAGACACTTATCAAAAAAAAAGGAAAAGACCATAATGGAAGTTCAAAATCTCCATGATGAAGTTGGAATGTTGAAACCTAATCTTATGGAAGAGGTGAAAGACAATTTATTTTGTATCAAATTGGTTATCTATTCAGGGGTAAGATAAAACAAGCTGTGTGCTTAGTTCATTCTCATGAGCGAATATGTAATTACTTTAGCTATCAAAGATAGAGGTATAGTAACTTACTCATTCCTTTCCGAAGAAAAGGCTTCCTTCCTTACACAATCCCAGTCTCTGGCTTCGCTACTATTTTCTTTAAGTGACTCTATCACTAGAAAAGCCGCATCTTTTATTAAATTCTGAAGTTCTGGAAACCTCCAAATAATATAACTCCTTTCAACATATATATTAATCAGGTGGTCTAGAGAGGGACTTCCTGCTTTTGCAGATCCAAAAAATGGATGTTTCAGTATTTGAGTCCATACTGAATCCTTCATAGGCGCCTTAGCTACTAGTTTCTGAAGCACTAAAGGATGAAGCATTAAGGCCTGCTTCATGAGATCTTTAGATGTAGCTTTCTCACCATGAAACTGACCAGATTCATTCTCACATTCAAGATAGAAACGGGAGACAGCAAGAGAATATGAGAAATTAGGGAACAACCACAATGAGTTATCACACCTATACTCCTCAACAAGCTGTTCCAACCATTGATACTCTTGTGCCCTAAGAGCAAAGTAATCAATACAAAATAATGCTCCTTTTGGGTCATCAGAATCTAATGAAAGTAGAAGCTTGCAGACCTCTAAAGCTGATCGATGACAACCACGTCTGTCCAAGTTCTTCATGTGGCAGAAAAGAGCTGTAAATAATGGCTTGTTTGTATCATGGGCATACTTCAATTGACAATTACACCGGAAGGGAGTAAACAGTGGATGCCATGCACATTCTAAAGCATATAAGCACTTTTCAATTGTCTCAGCAGATGTTTGGTGTTCTCCTGAATACTTGAACAGCTCAGCAAAGGTCAACAAAGAATCTGTATGATAATGATGGGATGCCAATATGCTCCCAATTGAATTAATATCATTGGCTGCTTTGGCGGCTTCAAATGTGTCTTGTGTATATCTATAAGATGGAGGATACACATACCTGCCGCATATAAAACAGACAAGATTATGAAATTTCACATTGCTGTTCACTGAAGGTAATATAGTTTACTATTCACATGCTCCTTTAACAGAACTTAATTTTTGAAGAAATGAGTATATAAATCATGGTTGTTGGATAGGTATGAATATATCAAATTAAAGGATCAAACCTTCATAGAATTATCTATGATGAATATATTGGGGGTCCAGATTACAAACTCATTGAAAAGATAAAAAACAGAGTTTTTTTTATAACTTGTAGAAACAGAGATGTTCTTGAACATTTTTCTCTAGGGATACACAATCAATCCCACATATAATGACATAAATATGGTAGGTGCTGGCAAAGAATAAAATCTGTAGATTGATGAAATAAAAAGGTTTAAATGAATAGTTAGGAAAGAAAACTAAATTTCTTGGATCAAACAATGGAATAAGTTTTTAAAAAATGTGTAAGAAAATATTGATTTTATTAGCCTAATGTTCAAAAGACATGAGATTCACAATAAATATCCTGATACCATCAACTCATAAGAGGTCTACATGATTTTATATGTGACAATGCCATAATTTTTTAATATGCATAGGGTCTTCTGCAAATGTTACACCACCTATTGGTTTGCGTAGTGTCTGAAAATTTATTCAAATGTATTGTCTAGTCAAATGTCTGATATTCTGAGCAAAAAAAAAGAGGTAGATTTTTTCTAGGCTTTTGACACTGAGAATCTCAATGAGCTGTTGATGCTCGGTAAAAATACATACTTCTCTAAAGGAAAACGTAAAAAGATATTAAGATGGTTTCTCAATCAACTTCCTGATTGTAGTCTTATGTTGCATAAAAAACTAAAGCTTATTAAGAGGATTCAGGAGAATTTGATAATTTTGATAATCATTATATTTGTAAAAAAATATTGTGATTTAAAAAGATTTGGAAGAACTTAGTAAAGCAAACAATAGCACGCATGGAGTAAGGAACAAAATTCACCTAAAATAGTGTATCCCATCCTTAGTCTCCAGATGTTCCATAGACAAGGAATTATCCCATCGAGGCCAAAATGGAGATGAAGAAGCAATAAATGTTCTCCTCAAGTTATAGGTTGCACGCCTTCCACCATGCATTTGTCTTGAGCTGCCGACACCATGTTGGTTTTCGAAGGAGTTAACAACTTTAGAACCAAATATTTTCCTCAACTCATTTTCGGCTTTTAAAAATTTTGGATCAATTTCCAATATTGAAGACTTGCCACTCTTCTTGTCATTGTTACCGATTTCGTTTCCTGATGTTTTGACATTGACAGACAATTTCTGATTTTTGTAAGGCTTCTTATTGATTGATAGCTCTTCTAAAATGGAATCTAAAGATTTTTCTGCTTCAGATCCCTCTTTGTTCTTTTTCTTCTTTTTCTTTGACTTGCGATTGGAAGATGGAATAGTGCCAGCTGGTTTCCTAGCTACAGGTTCTTGTGGTTCTTGTCTCGCAGCATTATGTGTTTGCTCTTCTACGGCAATTTCTTGCTCATCCTCCTTTAAAAAAAATAATAATCAAACTTATCTGAACAACGAAGGAGAATACAAACATATATATGTTCTATCAAGTAATCATTACGAATCGTAAATCCTGAAGAATGATATATTTGCAACTATAATTAGAACAAAAGGGAGACATGGGGCTAAGAAACAAAGCGAAGGTTGGCAACCCGTAGAATGATTTCCAACAATATACACTGCAGGGGCTAGAGTTGTTCACGTCACCTTAAAACCATCTATCAGCTATTTTCTTCTGAGGGTTTTCTACCGCATATGCTAACACATGCATTTGTAATCACAGGGTCTGCTTGCTCAGGGGGGGATCTCTGACCAAACAGGGCCAGAAGGCATAAAAAATTCAGAAATCATGTCATTCCCTACCGAATTAACCAAAACCCTAAAGAACTAGGTTCGACAGAGAAGCTAATAAACATCGAAAGAACTCCCTTCCCCAATCAAGAAGCGAACCAGAATCGGGGGGCACCAAAAGAGCGTCCTAAAATAACCCTGGAAAAAGGGGCAAAAAAGTAGGGACAAACCTGGTCATCGAGGAGATCGAAGGCGTTCTTGAACCCTGCTGGGGCGGGCGGAGGATCGGATTCCTCCTCCTCCTCCTCCTCCTCCTCGTCGGCAGCTGCGGCTGGGTTGAGATCGGGAGGGGCAAGGGTTCTCTCCTGCTCCTCGAGGACTCTCCTCAGCACACGACTCGACATGGCTGCGTCCCTCCGCAGAAGCGATTCCGTATGAATACGATATCCCCAACTGCGACCGCGGAATTTTATTCCGAAGCAGAAAAGGAAAATTTAAAAGAAAAAACCGACTTACTCTTTTATTATTATTATAATTAATTATATAACTACCACTCTAACTTATTGTCTATCAATTATAAATTTATTTACCTGATAGGCTAGATAAATAAGGATGAAATTTATAATTTTAAATTTAAATTAATGAATCACGATTATGGTAAACTAGATAAGAAAATAATGATCGATATAAATTTAAAATCTAAAGGAAGATATTTTAGATTATGATAGACTAAATAAATAATGGACAATCTATATGATTTTAAATTTTAAAAGAGGTGATTTTAAATTATGATATTCTATAATTTTAAAATATAAGAGTGAGGATTCATAATTTTTTTAAAATTATTAAAGATTATATTTAAAATTTTAAAATATTAAAGAAGAAGTTTCTATTATTTTTATAATTATGATAAATTAGAAAGCATTTTATTTTCTAACCTTCCATCTTTACTATTATATTTATTCGGTGGCGTTTTGCAAGGAATTTTTATTAAAGAATTTTTATTTTCTTGAGAATGTAAACACAATATATCTAAGTAGCAGTGAAAGTCTGCAGTTTGATCCTATGTATGAGGCATTTAACTGCTTTAATCAGGATTCTAATTTTACTAAATCCTGTTATTTCTTATACAACATGAACCCGTAACATTATGTGGAATTGTGGAACAGAAAAATAGTTCATGCGAGAGGGGAGAAAAAAAGGAGGGAGGGGGACAGTAATTTATACATGCCGGTAATTGAAACGAAAACATAAACCCGTCATCCATCTAAACCAGACCAGCTTTGCAGTACAACATCGATGCAGCCATTTACAAACGTGTAATACAAGTCCAGCTACTTAATTGACTCAGTAAATTAAATGGCGATTGAGATTTAAAAAACCATGTAAACGCGAACTCCTGTCGTTTGCCTTGAGAGGAACGTGGAATTTGAAAAGTTAGGTTCAGAAACTACATGCTGTCTGCAACTAGAGAGAACACGATATTGTCATCTGGGTTTCATCCATGAGCTTCATACGCCACCTTCTGGAATAAGATCCCATTGCGACGATCAAAGGAACGGTTGCTGGTTCAAGGTTCCAAGTCTTTTTTCAGCTGAGATAAAGAGTATTTTATCTCTGAATCAAGTATAATTAGTACATCCATCACCACCATCGAGGTCGAGTGGGTCAAGTTGCTGGTGAAGCCTACTGCAAACGTACAACAAATAGCAAACTTGTCAAGAACTTGTAAAACTTAAATATTTATCAAGGAAAGAAACGATTGAAATGATGTAGAGCACAAGATAACATCTATGATGATAGCATGAAATGGTTGCAAGTGAAGAACTAATGTTATAGTTCTGGTGTCCAAGGACCTAATCTAAAAGCACTTTGGTACCAGAATTCAAACTAAGTTAGAAATGAGGCACCTCATATATCTAATCATAAAAATGGATACTGCAATACTTAGACCTCTTAAAGAGAAGGTCCCAACAATAACAAAATACAGAGATAATCAAAATGACCAAAAAAGAAATGGTCAATTGATGGGTATTATTTTATGCACTTGCAATAAATATAAGTCTCTTTTTTTACATATTTCTAATATCAAGTCTTTAAAAGGATAGATTGAACCTTAGCAACAAGCCTTGATGAACGCCTTGGCAGAACAATAGCATATAGCTTCCTTTTCTGAACTCTTACAGCTGATTAAATTGACCACAAATATTTTGCCTCTTAACATCAGTCACCTCAGGAAATTCTGAGTTAGATCTCTTTGAACTATTGTCTAACGTCTGGACTATAGAGCAGCTGCATATTAAAACTCATGTTTAGTGCTTAACTGTCATCTGGAATATAAATGCAACTGAAGCTTTGATTGATGAGAATTTACTCTGAGGTGTCCTTTACCCTCATTGGTGTCCTTTGGCCCTGCATCAATAAATTCATTTGGCCATAAGACAGAGAGTACCAGGGAAACATTCAGATGTAGGGCTAATTCCTGAAAGTTATTTGGTTGATTAAATAGTTTGCATGTGGTTCATGTAGTCATGTGATCTTCCTAGCATATAGAAGATTCAAGCTAAGAAGAATCATAATAAAAGGTAAAGGGAGTAGAAAGAAGACAGAAAGAATTTGATAAAACTTATGTTTCTAGTCTATTTGTTCAGAAGGAAAGCAAAATGTGAAGAATAAATATAGTGTCGGTCACTTTTTTTTAGAATTTAATGAGTCTTGAACCCAAAACCTCATGATCCTCCTGTATAGAGCCCAATTACTCTAACCAGAGAGATGTACACTTTGTTTACAAATTCTCTTTAGATAAACATAACTCCTTTTTTTCATAAATCACAGTCACTCCAAAGTTAAAATAAATAAAAATGAGAGAAAGTATATCATAATTCTCTTTCCTGCTGCTGAAGTCCCAAACAATGAAAATTGAAATAGATATACAGGCAAAATTGAAACTGGCCTAATGAGGAATGTTACTATATTAGTGCATGGTTAACCACTACAGGATGAATAGGTGGTCCATGCAAGAAGCGAACGTGTTATGGTGCTATGTACTCATAACATGCAGTGAAGTCCTTATTGATCAGTGTGACCGAGTTTTCACCAATGCACCTTAGCAGACACTAGCATGTGAAATTAACATGGTGCATGCTATACATAGCTAGCAAATGAAGAATGCACACTAATGCTTCGACTATATTTGTAAATGAAATGTGGGACATCATATAGCTCATGAAGGATATTTGTAACATTGCATTGAATCTAACAAAGAAGTTGACAAACTTTGTTTTGAGATTCTAAAACATATTGAGAGTGATATGCAGATGGAGAAAAGAGAAGTTACCAATTCATCATGAAATGTTGACCTTGGACACTCAGGAGCAAGAGTTCCACAAGTGCAATCTTCCTGTAGGTACAAGGGACCATCTACTGCCCCCATCTCTGAGTGTGCATTTCCCACTTGATCATCTAATACCATATTTCCAAGTTGGTCGGTACCTGACAATCCACCACTGGGACTCACTTTATCTGGATGCTCATTCACTCCTAGCATAAATGGACCTTCATGCACTCTACTATGATCATTAAGATGGTGAGATGAAGAAGTCTCCACACTCTCTTGCATTTCCATTGACATAGGAATATTATCTTTATCAGGAATATGATTCAGCGTGAGCATGCCAGATAAAACATTATCTTCAGCATCAACAAAATCAGTAGATGGAGTCTTAGGAGGGGAAGCAACAATTTGGAGAGGATTTGTAGCACCACCATCCTCATTGCCAATACATTTTATAGAAGCATCAGGTAGTGATGCATTGCTATCGGTCATCAGAGAGGAAGTATTGATTGAATCATGAATCAACTGTGCCCCTTCTACTGGATAAGATTCAGCATTAACATTTGATATTATGTGGTTCTGGACTGATTTAGCTGCACATGAAGATGAAACTACTTGAGTTTCCTCCAAACATCCGGATAACTCAGCTGGTATACTACCTGATGTCAAAGCAGAAGATCCAGATGTTACTACAGTTGTATCTACTGGATAGGCCTCAGAACCACAATTCTCGCTAACAACTGAACTCATTGATGAATTGCTACAACCAATGTTCTGCTCACCTCCAATGTCTTCAAGGTTCATCACATTGTCAGTAGATGGTGAAATTTTCATATGATCATCATTTTCTGGTGAATCACTAATATGTTTTGAAAGAGTCATTGACTCATCATGTTCTGCATTTTGATACACACACACGTCATCCTTCAAACTATTAATCCATTCTAATGGTCTAGAATTTAGATCAACATACAAATTGATGCCCCCTTCCGACATCACAAAGAATTGTAGTGAAGGACTTCTAGTGGAAATTTCATCAGCTGAGACAAATCCACTTACGGTGGAGTATTCAGGTGGCCTGTTATGTCCACATGGCATAAGTTTGCAAGTTCTGCTATTTCTAGTAGTATCTAGGATCAACTTCTGTTCAGTATTTCTAGAATCCAAGAGTTTTCCATATTCACTTCTAATACTAGCTTCCTTGCTTTCCAAACCAAGGTTACTTCTTCTCTCTTGGACATCAGCAGCCAAACAAATGTTGCAATGCTCAAAGTCTTCTGTACCTTTCTGATTACCATGGCATGATGAACACAATGCATTTAAAGTTTTTCGTGGCTGCATCAAAAAAATACTCCATCATGCAAAAAAATTCACCATGGAGCAAATAAATATATGCAAAAAATAATATGTTGACAATCGAAGAATGAAAAGAGTTCATGTGGGCTAGGTAATATAAACGATCAGAAAGTAATATAATACCTTATCTGAAGTTGAACTACCCATGTGAGTAACTCCTATTTGATTACCAATATGGCAGAATCTTCCACACCCCCCTACAAAATTTTCCAATTTCAATAAATAAGGATTCCTTTGGCATGCTCATTGCAAATTCCAATCAAATGAATTTTACCTCTGGCTGATTCTTTCAGAAAATTATTTGTCTGTGTAGCTTGTGCTTCTGTTACAAATGAATACGTACAAAATTTATCCATGGAATTACTAGCTTTTTCAACTGAAGCTACTGAGCTAACATTTCTTTTCTGCAAGAAACATCATAACAAGTATTTACACAATTAGAAGTTCAAATAGGCAGTATCAAGTTTATGTTTGGAAATGGAGATACTCTGGTAAGTTTTTGAGGTTCACCTTAAAAAATAATGCCAATGACTTGGCTAGTTGTGCATGACTTCTATTTGCAGGAAGGTTATGTTGTTTGCACAATTGCTGAAGTTCCTTCCTCGACATGTGGAGAAACAAGTCTAAGTTTTTCTTGTACCCTATCATCTTAAACTGGTGTGTTGACGACAACCAATTCCCCTAATGCTTCTTTTGTGCCCTCTAGAGGAGGAAAGGAGGAATTATTCAACATAGTCATGCCATTTATATTAGCAAACATCAAAAATGTAGAAGCTACTAAGAAAAAAATAAAACTTTTAATGATAACAATATCTAATCATAAGGTTCCAATTGCCAACTATTATGGGGTAGGCACATAAATCTTTTCCACAGAAAAATCCTTCCCAAATCCATGAAGCTTTGCATAAGGCCATAGGCCATAGCTGTTGTGATACCAAGATCATTTTAAACAATTTTTATTATTTTAGTAAAATTCCTTTAGGTTCTCCTCCACCCCTCTTTAAAGTAATCATTATTAATTCACTTAAAATAGCCACAGCAAGTTCATTTCATTAAATAATATCATTGCTGAAAAAAAAAGGGATAGAAATGCTAAACAAAAGGACATAGCAGAAATAGATGAATGCAGATATGTTTAGGATTTTGCACGACCAACAAAGTTAATTGAGTGCAACATACCAAAACAACACGGTATAATCTGGTCAGGTAATGACTAGTAAATGCATTCACAATCAACACAAGGAACAAGAAAGTTACATAAGGATAAACGACAGCATAATGAAGTTGGTAGAAATACTTAGCCACTACTAGTTAAATCACTAACAAATGAGTGTAAATCAGCAGAGAAAAATACCACCATTATAACATATTTCGTTAGAGACTAAAGTGTTTGCAGTTGAAGGGGGAAGAAAAGAACAGTTGTATCCAAATCTAGGATTGCCTTTAACTTTCAGAACTCATAGAATATAATCAAGAAATATCAGGAACAAACAGATTGTTGTGTCAAGAAGAAACACGTGCTAACCTGTTTTGGCAGACGCACAATAGGAGACACTACAAAAAATTTCTGCTACAACAGCTTATGCAGTACAAATCAACATTTCCGATTCAATTGAAAAAAAGTACAAGCACAGATCAAAATGAAAGTGGAAGCAACTCAGATCATTTTACAAATTGAACAAATTATCCAATGTGCAAGCGTAAACACGGAAAAACCCTTCATCAAGAATCAATTACAAGTCAGTAGTATCACGACACGGAAGCAATTAATCACCCAATCGGAACAAGAAATTCGAGTTAGCAAGTGCGGTTTCTCGTGACTGGATCATGACATAAACGACTTTTATATGGGTACTGGGATCCAATTCGAGATAGCTGTAAATAAGGATGCGATTGGAGAGGCAGCAGCTGAAGAACTTGCGTTTGAAACCTCAATCTCGCTTCTCAACAAACACAGCAGTAGATAGAACTGAAGCAGAAGGCGAGACAGAAAGCTGCAGTTAAAAGCGTACATCCAAGGTAAACCCAGCCTCACGCAGCACAGAATCAAATCATCCGAGCAGATCGAAATCAAACCGAAACAGGAGCGCATCAAAGATCTAACCAGAAAAAAAAAATCTGAGAACCGAAAGAACAGGGTGAACTAGGGCTTGGGAATAGGAGGGGAGGAGGATTGATGGTTACCTCGATACCTCAGATGCGGCAGGATTCGCCGGATCCGGTCGTCGTCGGCCTGCGGTGGGAGGGAGGGACGAGCCGCGGAGAGAGCGGAAGCGTCGAAGCGAGCGGATGAGGGCATCTCATTTCGATCTCGGTACGAGTTCGCTGGTTCGAGTTGGAGCTGCACAACGAGTCTGCCGCCGGATCCCGGTCGGACCAAAACAACGCGAAGGAAGTGAGCCCCAATGTGACCCGACCTGCTCGAGTCTAGTCGATATGGATTGGATACGACCCAAACCGACCGTGTATAAGATTACCAATTATAACACAACCAAATTTTTTTAAAATTTAATAATTATTAAACCCTAATCTTTCTAATTAAAATTTTCAATGAGTATTAAACACATGAGTTCTTTCTAATCAATAAAGAATTCTAATAATATAATAAGTATTAAAATTACAACTTATCATATGGAATAATCTTTTACCTAGAATATTATCGCTCTAAATGCGTACTTTTTTATCTATAATTAATTTTCTTATCATATTGTTTGATTATTAATTTTAATTTTTTTTTAACTTGGATATTTAAAAATTTAAATATTTTTTTAAAACAATAAACAAATATTTAAACTTTTTTTAAAGAAAATATAAAAAATAGATGAATTAATTTTTTTTTAATTTTTTAGCAACTAAATATATCTTAATAAAAAATTGAATCGAATAAAAGCTATGTCAAATTAAATGTTGACATAATTTATTTTAACATATTTATGTTAAATTTTTGTAATTTTTCTTATGATTGCCTAATAATCATTAATTAAACTGCGAGTCTATTTGTTGCGTTGCCGTCGAAAAAGGGCAGCCCTTTTCTCCAGTTTCGCCGATGGCAATCCAAATCAAATCTCTCTACTGCTTCAATTCTTCTTCTTCTTCTTCTTCTTCTTCTTCTTCTTCTTCTTGCTTTTTTACTCAGTCATTGCTGTAGTTGATCTTGTTCTTCTTCCTCTTTTAGCCATCGTTTCCCATTCCTGCATGCCATGGCTGCGGCGAAATGGTCACTCCTACTGCTCTTCCTGGCAGCGGCGGCGGTTCTTCAGCTGTCGGTATTGGGAGAGTCGCCGAGGCGGAGAGTGATCGAAGTGGAAGGGCTGCCCAAGTCGGTGGTGTGGGTGGTGCAGCTTTCCGACCTCCACATCAGCGTCCACCACCCGGAAAGGGCCTACGACCTCCGCCGCTACGTCGGCCCCGCCCTCGCGATGATCAATCCCTCCCTCGTTCTCATCACCGGCGATCTCACTGGTATCGCTTTATTACCTACCTTTGTCTATAAGATCCTGGATTTTTGCATTTCCAAGATGGGGAAAAAGTGATTTTTTGAGGCTTTTCCAACTTTGAGAAAAAAAGGGGGAAAAAATCTTGCTAAATTTGCATTGCGATATCAGATTTCTCTAAGGAATGCCCATTTTGATGAGGGTGGCAATCGATTGGATAATTGACACATTGAGATTTCAGGTGAAGATGTCGTGTTTTTGGTGTTTATATTTGGGAAAATACTGCTAAATTGGCTTTGCTACTTCTTGAAATCACTCAAAGCCTTCATTTTCAAATACAATTCATTTTCAAAATGCTTCAAAATATTCCTAACGATCAACTGAGTGAACATTGATACATTTGGAATGTATTAAATTTGGTGAATCTCATTTCATGAGTTAATGCATGCATGTCTAATTATCCATGCTTCCAGACAAATCAATAAGTGCTTGTGTCACCTTAAAACAATCATTATCATACTTTCTAATTCATATTTGATCATGCTTGAACAAGGGCGACAACTCTGACAACTAGAAGCAAGGATAGGGATGGAGTCCTGCATTCTTTAAGTAAACAAAATAAACTCTTGAGCATTTGACTAATAGTTTCTCCTACTAATTAGAAGGCATTCCTTCATCTATTATACCCCAGATGGAAAGAGCAAAGATTTATTAACCATGAAACAAGATGAGGTTGAATGGATAGAGTACCAGAGTGTTGTTAATGATGTCATTCAAAGAAGTGGACTCAACAAGGAAATCTTCTATGACCTCAGAGGGAATCATGATTGTTTTGGTGTACCAAAGGCTGGTGGTGCTTATGACTACTACCAGAAGTATAGTATAAATGCAAGATTAGGGCGGGATGGAAATGTTCAAAGCGTCACGTTAAAGGTTAGTTGAATGCTAGCATTGGTTAATGCTTTTGAAGCATTTTTTTTCTAATTAATATTATCATGTGCACATGCAGAATGTTGTCTGATTCTCTTTTTTGCTTTTCTTGAATTGATGAACTCTTGACGTAAGTACATAGATTTGTCTCTAGATCATGAGATATTATTTTCAAAAACATGGCTAACAAGATCAGTGAGAACATGAAAACAAAATGAAACCCTACTCAATGATAAAGATCATCTAGATTTTTCAGCATATTGTATTTTTTTTTTACTTTACCTCTTTGTGCAAATTCTTACAGCTTTAAATTCCAGAATGCCTTGTTATATTCGTGTGGTTTTCCCTTTAAATCTCTAAAACTGATGAAGCTTCAACTTGAATGTAGAATGGTGAGTGGAAGCATCTTTTTGTTGGCTTTGATAGCACAATGGGAACTAGTACTCGCGGCCCAACAAATTTGTTTGGGCATCCAACAGACCAACTACTTGCAAACATAGACTCGGAGCTTTCACAATGGAATAAAGATTCAGCAGTGACAAAAATCACCTTTGGTCACTTCCCTTTGTCTTTTTCAGCATTAACAGATGCAGGTAAAGGTCTTCGAGATGTATTCCTTAATCATTCCTTGTCGGTTTATCTCTGTGGGCATCTGCATACAAGGTTTGGCAAGAACTTAAAGCGTCATCATCAATCAGACCATCCAGCAAAATATTATCAGTTCAATATTCATCAAGGATTTCCTGATAATAAGGATGACCAGAGTTGCTCAAACAAAGCTGGTTCCACCAGAGAATTTTGGGAATGGGAGATGGGTGACTGGAGACGGAGTAGAATTATGAGAATCTTGGCTATTGATTCCGGTCATGTATCTTATCTAGATGTAGATTTTAGATTAGGATTCAAGGAGATTATTATACTGCCCACTTTTCCATTGGACTCAAGATTCATGCAGAGAATTTCATCTGTCAATGAATTCAAATGTCAGCCAGAGAGAGGCTCATCTTATGAGATGATAAGAACTCTAGTGTTTTCAAGAAATGAGATTGTGTCAGTTTTAGTGAAGGTTTACGACACTTATCCTACAACTCCTACTCCAGTACTAGAAACTTACATGCAAAGGATGGAAAGCAATGAAGCTAGAGGAGATCTGTATGTGGCTCCATGGAACTGGAGAGCTTTTGTAACTGAATCTCCTACCCGCTACTGGCTGCAAATAGAAGTAATAGACATTTTTGGCAAAGTCAGTTACAGTGATCTAAGACCATTCTCTATAAATGGGCTCACTGCACAAGTTAGTTGGACATGGAGAGAGTTTTTTGTAATGGGTTGCCAGTGGTCCTCCATTTATTGGCCTGCGTTTTGGTCTGTCATCTCATGCCTTTCCTTAGTGCTCCTTGTTCCACGGTTTTTACTTCTATGCTGGAGTAAACACAGCTCATATGAGCATACCAAACCAACTCCCCATGCAAAAAATATATGGGAATATTTGATTTGTGGTGCATTTTCAATCCTGATGGAGCTTTCTAGAATGACTGGACTGTGGTCTGGGATCCTATTGTATCTGCTTTACTTGTTACTTTTTCCTTGGTTCTATGGACATATCTTTACTGAAAGAGGCATTACAGCTTCTATGTCTTATCGAGGTTGGTTTGTTCCAAACTTGGACAAAAACACTAAGCTCCAATATCTAGGGGTACCTGATATCATGGTCGTTGTACTGCCTCATCTATGCTTTGTGGTTCTTCCAACTATTTTAGTTGTAGGAGCAATGGCTGCAGAACAAACAGCCTATCGAAAGCATTATCTCTCACTCTCAGGTAAGAAGGAGGACGGTTCTTCTGAAGGTAACCATGTGCATGCAAAGAATGTGAGTTCTTCTTGCATGTGGCTTGGGCGCTGGTTTAGAAAGTTCCTTTTTTTGGTCACTGCTATGATCTTGTGGAAACACTTTAAGGTATAATTGCTTCCTTCTCTATATGTTTCAATTCATGAACATTCTCTGTCAGTTAAGTAGGGACTCATTCATTTAAAAAGTTTTAAGCAGAGGAAAGTCTCACTCATTATTCCTCCTAATTCAATTGCAGAACTGCAGAGCTCTGGTGAAGGCTTATGATATGAACCCATTCCTAGACTCCCATATTTATTGCTTCATGATTCCAGTTTTGTTGATGTATGCTGCATACAAGACTTCAGCATTTTAGATGAAATTAATCACCATCCGCGGAGAAGGGAAGCTGTTTCCTAGTATTCTTCAGATGGTTGAAGTTTTGACTGTACCACCAAAATCTAGATCGTCCATACAAGAAACAAGAAAGACAAAAATGAGGAACAGAAAGTGGGTCTGATTTTCGACTCATTGATATGATGCATGATCATTTGTATTTTCCTTGAGGCATTCACCTGCCATTCACATATCCCAAAAATCATTGCTATGCTATTACAGAAAACAATCATTCTTTCTGTGAAGGGTACTGGATTCTATATATGCTGACAAGTGTCGAGAGGATGTGATGGTTAGCTAGGGCGTACTATTTGATTGTCACTAGCACGGCCGTATAGATGTTGGAGGCATCATTATTAAATTTTGCTGAGAATGGCAACCAAGATCTTTTGAGTTTACGAATGTGTATTCACTGTTTCATCCACTGTTCCTTTGTTGCCAAATATTAATATCTGATCATTGCCAGCGCCCTTCATGAGAGAGTATCTCCCTGTGAGATTTCCTCACCGAGTGGAAACCATTCTCTAGCAAAGCTTTGTGCTGGCCATAATGCAGAAAGTATCAAACTGCTTTGAGAAATTTATTGCACTGAAACCTTGCACATTGCTTCTCTGACATTTTCTTGACCCAAGATTGGCAATCTTGAGTGGGAAAAAGAGGCAAGGACTTGCCTTTCAAGAGTATTACTCCACCATCCGTAGCATATCTATTCATAATGGAACGCAGAAACTACAAGGTGATTTTGTTCCTCAGTTTCACCACAAAGATTCACCAATAATCCCCACAAGAACAGGATCCACCTTCAAAATGGTGGAACCTGTTCCGATCCCTCACCACTATCTTCCTCCTTGTCACCTTAGCGATGATCTTTATCATCGAGTGGCAATCATTACAAACCCTAAGATTCTTTACGATTCGGATGGTCGTACCTGGCTCAGTTGCTATCAACCCAAAGCATATGGCTAACTTCTCACTGTGAATGGCCAAAGCCCAATCCTTCTCTTCTTCTTCTATGTCTTGCAGAACCACATCTTTGACTGGGACATAACCTTCTTGCCTTACAACGCCATTCAAATCTTCTAGCTTCTTATAGATGGCTTCCCGCTGAGGATGTCGAATGTCCCCCAGTAGGAACTCATGGATCTCATTATCAACCTCAACGGAGCTGCACCCTGGTTCTTTCTGAATTCCCTTTTCTCTCATCCTTGTTCTGGTCCTTGCCGCCTCTTCCCATTTCCCGAATGACGAGTATACATTGGAGAGAAGAATAAAGGTTCCAGAGTCAGCAGTTTCACTATCAATCAGAATCTTAGCCACCTTTTCGCCTAGATCGAGCTTGTTGTGGGTCTTACAGGCACTGAGCAAAGCTCCCCATACAACATGGTCAGGTTCAATTCTCATACCCTTGACAAACTCATAGGCTTCCTCCACTCGTCCAACTCGGGCTAGTAGGTCCACCATGCAACCATAATGCTCGATCAGCGGCTCCAAACCGTAGACCTCGGCCATTGATTCAAATATCTCAAACCCCAAGTCCACAAGCCCACTGTGACTGCAAGCATTCAAGACACCAACAAAGGTTACATGTGTTGGTCTCGTACCATCTCTAGCCATCTGTTTATAAAGCTCCACTGCTTCACTGCACCTTCCATGCATTGCAAACCCAGCAATCATGGAGTTATAAGAGACTGCATCCTTGTGGTGCATTTGGTTAAACACTTCATGTGCCTCCTCCAGACTCCCACATCTTGAGTACATGTCTATGAGTGCAGCACCCACAAAGGAATTCAGCTTGATACCATACTTCCCTACATATGAGTGAATCCACCTACCGAGCTCCAGTGCTCCCAACCGGGAACAGGCGGATAGAACACAAACAACAGTGAATTCATTCGGTCGGACGCACTGCCTCTGCATCTCTCTGAACAATTCAAGCGCAGCATTCGCCTGTCCATTCCGGGCACACCCGTCGATCATCGCAGTCCAGCACACGGTGTCCTTCTCCGGCACACTGTCGAACAATGCTCGCGCCCTTTCGACCAAGCCGCGATCGGAAAGGGTAGAAACCAGGATGGTCGCCGCGACCGCATCTCTCTCAGGCTCTTCACCGAACACCAGCTCCGCATCACCAAATTCCGCGCTTTTACCATACAACTCCATCAATTTAATCTTAATCGGCCGTTCGCCGATAAGATTCAGCTTCAGAGCCTGGCAGTGGATCTGCCTGCCCTCCGCAAGAGCCACGGAAGCGGCGCACGCTTTCAGAGCATAAGAGATCACCATGGCGTCGGGCCGGACGAGCTCGCCGACCATTCGGAAGTAAAGCTGGATGGCGTCGCGGTGCGAGGCGAGAGCGATGAGGCCCTCGATGAGCGCGGTGTAGTGGTAGACATCCGGGTCTTGGATAGCGTCGAAGATCTGGACGGCGTAGTCCATGGCGTTGAGCGCGGTGCAGCGGCGGAGGACCTTGAAGAGAACGAGGGGGTTGCGGACTTGTCCGGTCTTGACGGCGAGGGCGTGGATTTGGGGGAACTGGTCGATGGATTGGCAGGTCTGCAAGAGGAGGAGGAGCGGCCGGCTTGGGCGGTGGAAGGCATCGCCGCTCTTTTTCTTGGGATTTAAGTTGAGCGGGGAGGGAGCGGGAGAGGAGGAAAGCGTGGATGGAAACATCGCAGAACTAAACAAATTGGATTGAAGGCCGTCCATGGAATTATTATATATCATATGGGATTAATTACAAACATTCATGGATTATTATTAGAATTTAAAAATAGCTAATTAGAACAAGTAAATTTTATATTTACATTATAAATTTAATGTAGATTTTATACTTCAATTATGAATTTAATACCCATTAATTGAATAAAAATTATTGACTATTCCTATATCAAACCAATGAACCGTTACTTTTAAGATTAATTATCTCTCTCTTCTCCATCAATATTAAACAAATATAGCACTCCTACATTATATATTGATCCACATTAATATCAGATAGTTAAATCTCCTAATAAGGTATAACATATCTTATCAACGTAATCTATCATTAGATAACATCAATAGTTTTCCTAGCCTACTATATTGATCACAACATACTGACCTACTATATCTATCACCGTACAAGTCATTTATATTTAGTAATCACCGGTGAAACTTAAAAAATTTAGAAGAATTTTTTTTATACAATTTATAATAATTTAAAAGTAGAAAATGTCATATATAGAGAGAGAGAGTAAAAAGTGAAACGTGGTGTGATTCTAATAGAATACTTACAAAAGGAAAAAGTAAATACATAAAAGTATACAATAAAAATAAGTATATGCTCATTGCCTCGCTTGAGATGCTTGATCTTTTTAACGAGTTATTGGATTGCAACAAACTTTAGTTTTCATTATTCCAATTGTCTGGCTTACAAGCTTGTTGTGTATTGACTTGAATTTGGGAGTACATTCACTTCATTCTTCCCTACTATGTTCTTGGTCTTCCTTGATTCTTCTACATGATGCTTGTGGTCAAGTCTACAGAACTATTAACTGCTGATGGCTTTCTTTCATCTCTGTTTCCAACCTCATTGATGCCCAGATATGTTTGCATCTTTCAACTTTCACCATCAGCCGAGTGAGAAATGCTTCAATCCATGGTTCTTTATCCACCCTCTGACTCATATCACGAGGCACCGAGAAACTGATTCCACGTGTGAACAGTGTTGGAGGAAATCACGGTATCAAATGGTGCATAATCAGCACGTAGATATATCGAAAAGTGGTATAAGGATTGACAATTAGTTAGCTGCAAGGTTCATCCAAACTTGACAATTAATTACCTCATTAATTCGGTTTCATAGAGTTGAGAACCAGTTGTTTGTCTTCTGCACAAATAAATTGGAATCAGCACGCTACTTAAGCAAATTTCCATCAGAACCAAAAAGTAATCAAACAATAGAAAGAATAAGATTCAAACCTGGTAATGAAAATTTTGAATATGCAAAGAGATTTGGAGGAAAGATTTTTACAAGCTTTTTCAGCATGCTCCTTGCTGAAAAGATATGTAGCGGGATACCCAAGAAGCCACCTGAAGCAATTACATAAATGATCAGAGTTTTTAATCGCATGGTATGAGGGTGCCAAGTTTCAAACTTACAAATTTTCTTACGTATATGTCTGGGATGTAAATGATACACTACTATGATGGCATGGATGCAGTTACTTGTAATTAGCAGTGGAAGGGAGAAGTCCAGTGGCATCTACAACAAGCATCATTTATTTGACATCTAAACAAGCATTATATACATGACATCATTATATGCCATCCATCAAAATTGCTAATGCAGGTGCTATTTGCGCCTGTTGCTGTATTTTTGCTTAAGGAGTTGCTATGTTGGTCATTATGCTACAAAAGGAAACCATATAAATAACTTGTATTTTTTCCTTCGTGGAAGGTGCTCTGGTTTAAAAAACAAAATCCAAAAGAAATCTTAAGAACAACTGCATCAGAAATGTACACTTCACTTCTGCAACCAATCCTACTAGAAATTAACGCTAATATAATGCTTTAAAAATGGTTTGTCATTATTATGAAAAAGTCACACTTGTTTCATCAATGAATTAGAAATGGAAGTCTCCTGAACCTCCAAGATTTTTTTGATACCAATAACAAGGTTGAATCTACAAGCTATTATAAGACAAAGTAATTAATGAAATAAAAAGGCGCAATAACTTCAGTAAAAAAAATACATGAGCAGAGATAATACTGTTATCTTGGAGTTTTGTAAATTCTATTTGCAGTGGGAAACTTCTTATCTAGTAGAAACAAGAAAGTTGTCTATGATCCGTTGGATCTAACCCATTCAAAGAAGGTAGGGTAATCCTTGCATCTTGTAGAAAGCTGCTAAGATCAATATGATCAGCTGGTTGAAGGGCAGAATGTTTGCATGATCTAGCAAGCTCCCCATCATCAACTTCTGTTCTCCCTGAGGAACATCCTTTATCTCCTCCAACAGGAAAGATAGTCGAAAATAACTTTTGGATAGATAAAAGTTCTGATGTAATTTTGTTCTTTTCTGTTGGCTGAAGAATCTGCATGAGCAATCATAGCAACAGTATCTCAAAGCGACAACAGAAAGAAAATCAACTAAAAACATTAGAGAAAAAAAAAGAGAACCTTCGGAGGATTTTGCTCAAGATCCAGAAGAATTAGTAAATTTTCAGAACCAAGAGTTGAACGAACATGCTCTGCAAGTTCTTCCATGTGTACAATGTAAACCATGTCATCCAGGACCATTACTCTCAACTGTTGTAAAGCATTTGATGTCTGTAATGTAACTAAGCAGTGAGAAAGAGAATTTGATCAACAAATAGAGTGAACACATGAGGTTACAGTCTCCCCATTCACAATTATTGCATCGCTGGTACAAGCGTTAATAACTATCAAAGCATTAGTTTAAATACTCTAAAAAGAAGTTTTTATGCATTATTTTCCATATGAAGCACAGGAACATGCAAATAAGCTACCAAAAACACACACACACACTATGAATATAAAGAGGCAGATTGCATGACAGATGAATGAACTTTGAAGAGAAAGATGATTGAATGGAGATTAGTGAAGCCTGAGACCTTCTGAGCAAGGAGTAAAAGCAAAGATAAATTCTCCTGAAGTTTAGGCATAATTCCACCATAGTCCACCAATACTGCGGGTCTCAATCCGGTGCACAAGGCCAGGATATCTGCAAATGAATTTTTGAGTAATCATTTGCTAGGATAAAGGGAGGAACTTACACAGAGATCAACCATTGAAAAAGTTTCTTTGTACACAAGCTCATATGGTTGGGACTTTGGAGATTACAGCTTCGATGGTGTTCCCTACTGGATAGGATGTTACTACTACCCCACGCCCTTATAAAATTCACACCTAGTTGATGTAGTCCACCTATAAAAAACCTACTAAACTTTGGACTTTGAGCTTGGATCTCTTTAAGCAATCAGAATTCTCTTTGCTGAGAAATAATTTTTTAGTATCAGATACGCAAAATCATTCTGATATAAAAGAAGTCTTATGCGAAGAGAGACACAGCAGTTGAAACTTTCGAAACTTTATAACAAAGGAACTATTCCACTTTTGTATTGCAGTTGTGGAGTGGAAAAGAGAAAGCCTCCTAAGTTTTGCATTAAAACCAGAAGCAGGAGATATCAGATACTAAAGAAAAAGAAGGCAGAAGTAAAATGTACCAAAATCTATGACCTATCTAAAAGTAAAATGTACCAAAATCTATGACCTATCGAAGATTTAGAACAGATGAGAGTTACTCTTACATATTTTATGTCCGGAAGAGGAAGAAAGACAAAAAAAATGTTTTTGAGATGAAGAAAAGGAACATCTTTACTTTCGAGTGACCTCCTCACAACTTCCAAGATTGTAATTTCGATCTCACAAAAATCGGGAGATCTCCTGATTAATTCCAAATATACCAAAATCCACCCAAGAACTTTTTCTAATGAAAAAACGTCAAAAGAATCAAACTACGAAGCAGAAAAGACGTAATATTTAGGAGCACCAATAATAAAAGCCAAAAACGGCGGAGAAAATAAAGAAAATTGAAAGGACTGAGGGGAGGGAGAAAATGACCTGTCTCGAGACGACGCTTCGTCGAGGATTTCAAGTGCCATTTGATGCGAGAGAGAGATGAGTCCAAAACCTTGAGCATCTCCTCGCAGTCGTTCAAATCCATGAGGAAGAGCTCGAGAGGACCTCTCCGGTGATGCGCAGGAACAAAGGAGGCGGGCCGACATAGGGCCTTTCTGATTGCTTCTGCTACGGAATCAAATGACGGACCGTCATAGCCAATATATCGGTTTTACACTTCATTGGAGTGCTCAATACGTCAACATATGAGGACGCCATGACCGATATATCGGGTCACAGTGGTTATATACTTTAGACATCGTCCATTATACCGTTTTATGTCAGGCGAGTAACAGCAGGCGACAGATGGTTCGATCCACCGCCGCCCCTTTCTCGCTCTTCCTTCTCTTGCTCGCCGGCGCCGCTCTCGTCCTGGGCGAACGCCTCGGCGCCAAGGAATGCGAGGAGTTGGGGTTCACCGGCCTTGCCGTCTGCTCCGATTGCGACACCCTTGCTGAGTACGTCAAAGATGAAGGTTGATCCTATTCTCGCTCCTGATTCGAACTTGCCCATCGCAATCTCAAATTTCCCTTTTTATCTCGATTTTTGTTGATGTAGAGCAGCACATAGATCGGCATGAAAAGTTTAGGGTTCTATTTTTGTTGATTTTTTTCTTTATTTCTCTTTATTATCTGCTTACTGGGTCATATGTTTTTGCGCGTTGTTGCTAACCACTGAAACTGATAGTTCTTGATTCTTTAAGGTCTCAACTCCATGGTTTCTTGGTGACTGCAAATGTTAGACAATCAACATATTGATACATTTCCACAAGCTGCATTAGCTTGCATATTGGTGCAAAAATGATTCCTCGATCAGATGCTTTAAAACATGCTAAGTTTTTTCATTTCACTTTTGACTGCAGAATTGGTTTCTGATTGCCGCAAATGTTGCTCAGATGATTCTGATGATTCCATAAGTAAGGTATGAAGGATAAGTATTTTTTTTCTCATACAATTATGTTAAAGTATGAAGGATAAGTATTTTTTTTCTCATACAATTATGTTAAAGTATGAAGGATAAGTTTTTTTTTTCTCATACAATTATGTTCAGATAGTAGCATAACTTACATCCTTTTTCAATAATAATGGCTTGAAAGAGTGAACTTATATGAATTATAGAGTTTGGTATGGATCTTAGATTATATTGCTTCAATAAAATCATGAAAGTATGAGGAATCAGTAGGGGGAAACAAAGAGAAAACGAAGTTCCACTGTGAAGCTGATTTAAAGTGTGGCAAACTTTGGTACGTCTGCAGATGACATTCTCTGGTTCAATTCTAGAGGTATGCATGAGGAAGCTGGTGTTCTATCCTGAAATTGTAGCATTCATAGAAGAAGAAAAAGATAAATTCCCATACGTCAAAGTTCAATATGCTTATGGCTCCCCACCGAAACTTATCATGCTGGACGCTGATGGTAGCCAGAAGGAGATCATAAGGTCAGTTATAAGCAAACTCATTTATTTCCTGTGCACAGAGCATCTTGAATAGTTTCTGAGACTTTGTAGTTAAATCAAACATAAATCTTACCTGACTAACATGAATGGATCTATTACTCGATACAAGGTTTGCCTATGAGAAAACGACTATGTATATTTTATCTGTTACTTAGTACTGGTGGATAAGAAATCATTCAATCAAGGCTGTAATCTTCATTCACTGAACTGAACCACGTTTTTCATATGATCCTTCACCGGATTGAAGTGCCACTTGCTATGCCCATAATGCTTAACCATTGATAGTGGCATGCATGAGTGCCCGTTGCCGCAAATTTTTAGCTTTCCTGTCAGTAACTGAACTTTTTATTTATTTATGTGGGGTACTCATAACTTAGTTGATTCTTCCTTATCAGGATTGACAACTGGAAGCGTGAACACATTCTGCAGTTCTTGAAGGAAAAGGTGAAGCTTGGTGCCGTCGCAACCTAGAAGCTCATGTTAAAGTATGATAGATTTTTTTTCTTTAAAAGATGTGATTTTTGTAGACTATGGAATCTTCTTATTTCGTGTTTTAACAAACTACCGTCTGAATTTTCATTTCCCCCAAGCATAAGGCATTTATAATGTCTTGTAAGTTCAAGTAGATGGATCAGCAATGCCCCTCCTATGAAACAAATAGCTCGTAGAACACTTTTCACGCTCAGAGTCCAAGGAATGGATAGTGAGATGGATTGAGGCATCAGAAATTAACCCATGGGACACAATGTTCTACGAAACTTCATCAGCAGTGTGAGAAATGAATGTCACATTCATCCTATATTTACAAGAAACCAGGATCAACAAACTACCATGGGGTTTAATACTCTCCTTGCAGACGATGAGTTCCGGTCCAAAGGAACTGCATTCATGCCCTAAAAGATGAATGCATGCTAGGATTCACCATGGAAAAGTTATTATGCCAACGTCATAAATAATAAGAGGAAACCTTCTGATTGCAAGTTGCTCTGATTGCAGAGAAAATGTATGAAAAAAAAGGCCATAAAAGACACCTCCTTATGCACATCTTTTGCGTAAATGAATTTGACTGATAGTTTAACATAGAAAATGTATTTTTATGTGATGGATTCACATTCATTTCCATCCACAAAACAAGGCAACAATCTTCTTGGCGATTTGGTAACAATCAAGTAACCAGTGATAGTGAAGAAGCAAAACATGCAGAAGCTTTACAACTGGGAAACAGGAAGAGCTCCCCTCTTTCATGATCCTTGTTGAGTGAAACTTCCACTTACCGTTGCATTTGAGAAGATCCTTCAGTCTACTTTCACTATAACATAAAAGCATTAATCACCTTCTAAGATATAGATATCATGGGTATAATAGAGTTTCCATGCCATCATCTCACGTATAAATCATATATCATGCACCCTCAACTCGGCATGGGACTCCATATTGATACCAAAGAGGACCAGTCTATATTGCCTCGAACATAGCAATTCCTTGCAGAAAATACTTTCATTACAGTAACTAAATCATACCTGACGCCTCCGACGGCTTTGCATTAGGTAGCAAGAGTGTGCAATCATGTAGCATGGTAAGAAAAGCCCCGCAAACTGGAGAGATACCTGAAGTAAATAATTGAACATTTTAGAATTCCCCAAGAAGTAGAATAGTCGTAACCGAGAGATTCTTTCTTTTTGACAACACCAACAGATCCTTAGTAAGTGAATGCAAAACATGATCAACTGTCAGATGGTTCCAAGCTGTAGAGAAGGTTATCTTACATCGAACAATACTGATATGTCCTGCAGCATTCCAACTTCCCTGGTGGCATTAAGAATTTGGCGAACAAGTAGTAGAAGCATCAACTGTACAAATATCACAAAACTGTTTAACTTCCATACCTTCATTGATCATGACGAGCGAAGAGAAACTTTTTTAAATGACAAAAAGAGCATACGATTAGAGCAGTAGTGCGGCAACAGGAGGTTAAACTGGCACTTGTGGTTTCATAATCTTCATAATCTGCATTTAGAAACTCATGCTCTGCAGCAGCAATGGCAAGAAAATGGGAATCATGAATGTCAAACCGTGAATCCCAACCTTGCCTGACAACAAGAAATTAAATGAAATTAGGTTCAAGGTTGAAGAATGATGAATACGACAACATACTAGCAAGCGAGGTTGCTGTAATTAGTATGAAGCAGCTTTGTCACAAAGGCAATACTGTCAATGGATTCCCATGGAGACTTAGTTGATATATGGATGTTGCTGGCAATTCTGAATATCCAACTAATAGTAGAGAGGTTAAAAATCAGAAGGTGCATCGTTATCTAACTTCAAAGTGCCAAACAGCTGAGCTTATCAGTGATCTATTACATAAACATCATTTTCTTTTATTAAGATAAAAGGAAGAAAAACAATGCCATTGTCAAGGAGTACCTGATATCAATAGCTATTACTTCAGGACTGGGTTTGTTTGGGGACGCAGAATAATTCGGAGTAAAAACCTGTTATAGTGAACATACATCCGTAAGTGCTTTCTTGAATAGCAAAAAAGAGAGGCATAGTAATAACTTAGAAATACACATGTTTTTTTGTCTTCTTAAACATGTTCTCACCGATATGAACACACATGTTTAACCAAATGAAGTGCATCATCATGAAGATAAGATAGAACTCGCTCATACAAATTACTCTTCCCATTACTTCAAAAAGCATAATATTTAGCCTATCTTCGAAAGCATTCTCTAGCAGAAGTCCAGTATGATTTGGATATTCCATAATTATCAACATATCAGTAACAGCAATTCCGTGGATTGCTTAAAATGATAAAACTTTTGCCAACCCAGGTATTGAGGAAAGCATGTTTATCACTTTGGAATAGAAGGATGCAACTAAGTGCCGCACGTTCCTCCTTCCCTCAGAAACGTACAAACGGAAAAGAGATCTACATCTCCAAGACCAACCTGTTTGCAGATTTCACAGGTGATGTTCCCTTTCTTATTGCACCATTTTTGGATACATTTCCTGTGGGCAAACTGCAATTAAAAAAAGCAAAACTAATTGCTTGCCAATATTTATAATACACAAACATGTGAACTAAACAAATGCAACTGGTGAATACGATAAAAGACCATTTTTAGAACAGAAAGGAAGGCCAGATCGTAGGTAGATGCAAGAAGAATATGATTAAAAAAACACCGGAAAAAATAATCACGGTTGAGTTATTAACTCTCCGTACGAACAAAGCAAGTTATAAACTAAAATTCACAAACAAAGCTATTACCTGCAAAAACGAAAAACTAAAAGAAGGAGAACAAAAGGAAAACCACGCTTGAAAAGGAACCTCGTCTTCGATCCATAACACAGCGAAAAGCAGATACATTTGTGTACGAAACACTCAAAATATCTTTGGATATCTTCAAAACAACAGTATTTTGGAAGCAAGATTAGCAGGAATGGTAAAGTAGACGAGGGCATCGAAGAAGAGTTCTTAGAGGAAATTGGAAGAGAGAACAGGAGGAGGAGAGGGGGGGGGGAGAGAGAGAGAGATCGAAAGACCTTAAGTGTTCCACTGCAAGCGCAAGGGACTTCCATGTCGCACTCGCCCCCTTCCTCCTGACAAATCCTGCACTCGATTACCTCGCCTCCCGTCTTCGCCTTAATGCCGGAGCTTGGCGTCCTACTGGCCGAGCACCCGTCCTCCGGCGGCCGGTCTCCGACCACGGGCTCGAAGCACGCGGTCGAGGCGACGACCTTTTCGACGCACACCATGAAATCCCCCACCATCCCTCGCTCCTCACTCGTCTTCGAACGCTCTGCTTCGGACACAACGAGAGCAATAAAACTACGCACGAAAAGTTGAATATTTTTCATATATTAATTACCCCTCCACTTACTGCTTTAAAATTACTCTATTGCCCCTGTTAAAAATAATTTCTGCACATATTTTTAATATTTTGTTTTGCATCTAATTCTTTTTTATTTATTAATAATCAAGAAAAATGATCGTTCATGTTGTGTGGGTGGTGGCATTAAATGCACTATTTTTTTTTTAAAAAAGGTGCTAATTTGGAAGAAGGATTTGGAATGGGAAAATTAATGCTTAAGTGGCACTGATGAAAAAAAATTAAAACAATTTAATCTATTTTAATGTCCATAGGCAAGAGATTAATTACCTATTTAATATTTAATATAAAATAATATTAATTATAATTAATTTTTAATAAAAATATATTTTCTATCAAGCCTAACTAGTTAAAAAAACAATCATGAATCTATTTAAAATTAAATATATATTTACTTTTTAACGGAGGACTTGAATTAAGGAAAAAAAAAATTCCATCCAATGAAACATCTGCGCACCCAAAAGTTAGGTCACCAAAAAAGTGACAAAAATAATGGTAGACTTCTAACTCCTCCCTTGTTGGTCCATCAAGAACCCCAAAAAAGGCTTCCAACTTGAGCGGACCGAGTCCCACCACTTTGACAATACCTACCACTTTCCAGTTAGTATTGGGAAGGGACATTTGACGCATTTGAAAGGAAGTGCCCTTCGGTTCAGGGGTACCCCTTCATACTAAACTATCATTATCCATATTCCTCAACATATACCATCAGCAGCAAAAAAGAGGTGTGACTAATAAATCTTTTTATACTTGCGCTTTGTTCTAAGCAGAGCTTGAGGTGGTGGTTTGAGCGTCCGAGCTTTCTACTTCCACAACCGCAGTGAAGGAGAATTCACCACCTGGAACGAAAGCTGCTTCGAGCTCCTCTGCAGTCTGGATCGTCCTGAACTGGTTCTTCACCTTCAGGTTCTCCTGTTTTGATCGATCATTGCATGCTTGTTGAGACAAGTTCGGTAAAGAGGAAGAACGAGGAGAGGGATTGTGAAAAAATGAGATCAAAAAGGAAAAAGGTAGTGCCTTCTTTACGTAGTCTCCGATGGTTATACTGACGACCTCTTGGATTAGAAATTTAGTCACACGGTCTCGCCCGAGCATCTGTAACAAGAAGCTCTTCGGCACCTACGCGAAGTTTGGAAAGCAAACGTTAACGGAGATGTAAAGACCGAATAAAAGTAATAGAAAGATCAGAGGTAACTCACATTGGACGTTTTTCCTTGAATCATCCATAGAACATGCCGAAGGAAAGTAGTAGACATTCAGACACAGAAACAAGCACCAACAATGTCGAGATATATATAAATACAATCTGACCTCCTTTCATTCTCCGAAACCCGGGTATCGGAGGTGCGGTACGAGCCAGATTCGTCAAAACAGTGTCAAATGCCGTCTGTGTCTCCTCGCCAGTTAAATCCACCCTCACCTGATGCATGTCGAATAAAAAACTGTTACTGACCAATAAGTTGAGCGATCGTCATCCTGGATATGGAATTACAGATATGGATTTTGAGGCCGAACTTTAAAGTTCTGTGTAAAGACACAGGATGTTGCTGTAAGTGCAGAACGATGGTTATACCCTCTACATTACTACTCATCATCCCATTTTGTTTCTTGATAAATCGGAAGAAAGTAATATCATGATAAGGAACTTCGTTGCAATTATAAACTTTAAATCTATGTGGTTTTGTTGGAACCTAACATGATGTGGAGTCCAAAAACTGGACCTATGGACCGACCAGTAAAAGCTGGTTCATCTTTTACCACTTGGTCGAGTTTAGCTCAGAGCACTCTAATCATTACCTTTTTTCTAATCACTCAATATGATCTGAAATTCCAAGAAACACTGTTCAACAGGAATAGCAAAACAATTTGGTAGGTATATATTTCAAGTAAGTGTCTTCAGCAGCAAGGAAGAAGTTCCACAATATCTGTTAATCGAAGGAAAATGATGATATGAGTAGTAGGAACATATAAATTCCACTGCGAAAATACCTGAACCGATTTCAACAGAATGAATGGACTATCACAGATTATGGAAAAACATACTATGTATCTATTAAAATGAAGAGATCCAAGTCATGGGCTCACAGTAATCTTATCATTTTCCAGTGACTCGACTGTTATCTTAACATCGTCCAATCTTATGTCATTCTTTGACTTGTCTGATATTGATGCCTCTAAACCTAAAAATTTAGAAAGAGTTAATAGTTCAAATTTGGATAGATAGCTTAATCCAAGTATCCAGAACCAAGGAGGTTGAGGACTGATTGAATTCAAAGTTCACCTGGGCCGACTGCATGCATAGTCAAAGGCCAACAACGTCTTGAATCTCTACCGTATGAAAAAAATAGCCTGCAAATCACGATAGAGAAAGTTAAAATGATACACATTACTGCATATAAGTTTCGATAAGTGCTACAAGGAGTATTGAACTGTAATATGCTGCAGTCAGTTCTATACTTCACATTGCTAAATGGACATTTTCAATATATTCTTGATTACTCATTCTTTCAGTAGAAACGGTTTTGATCTTTATCAGCAAGACCAATAAGGACTTGTAGTATATGAAGCAACTACCAAACCGAGCTGATCAATGTTAGTCGGTAGATTTGGCAAATACTTTCATGCGCATCGCTTGAGCTACATGAACTAAAGTTGGATGCATTCATCAAAATCTAATGTCATTTCTATCTCTTTGTTAGTATCCAAGAACAGCTTATGCATGCATCAATTGACAACATTTTTCCAACCAATACGTGAATTCAGCTACTTCGCTTCTCCACAAATATACAGAAAAGGAAACAATGAGAACTGAGTGATTACCTTTGACTTCCCATTGCATTACAAACTGCAACACTCTCAACTGTTCTACCTGCCTGTACCATGACGAGGAGTTTAAAATTAACACATACAATGTCGCGATACTAAATTAATCTTCTTGCTAAATGTAAAGATGCTACCATTATAGCAGTAAATTCTTAAATTCCAGGCAACAAGAAGAATTACTTGATGAAATAGAGATCGATTTCGTTGAAGTGGAAGCTTCGAGCCGACGGTCATCATCGTCATCGACGCCATGATTCTCTTTTGTGAAGATTCGGGAGCGATTCGGACCAAAAAAAAAGAACCCTAATTTTTGAAAGGGAAGGGAACGTTCGTTCGTTCGTCCTCCATCCTATCCCCTGTTATCAACAAGGAGAAGCGGTCGGCTGTGCTCCGTTGACGCATATGTCCTCTTCTTTCTCGACCAAACACGACAAAACCCTAGGCATCAGGGAACGACACGTGATCCTGTTAAACGATTCCGGCGGAACAGTGAGAGTAAACCTAAAAAAGGGAGCTTTGGGTGTCCCTGATAAGGGGTTTGGTTCGAGGGTTTTGCCATTTTGGTCTCTCGGAGAAGGCTCGGAAGGGGCCGAAATGGAGCTCGCTGTCAGACCCTTCTGCCTTGCACTGCATCCTCAGGTAACCGATGCTTTCAAAATCCAATTTATCTTTCCCATACTGTATAATTGATCAAAAGTTGAGCTCCGACAATTTTTGGTACATCCGAGGTGTGTATTAAGTTGAACAAGACGCCTGCATTCGACTTTGTTTTGTGCTTGTGGATGCAGCTCTACCTTCTTGTAACCCCTTAGATGCATGTGAAATTTGATGCCTTCTGAGACCTTTAAGAAAAAACTGATGTTATTTCCTCAAAGAAGAACAATGGTTCTCAATTCTCAGTAAATAAATGATTTATGCCATTCTAAACATCAGTTTTTGTTATGTTTGGATATTTATGCAGATAATTAATCAACAGCAAAGAACAGACATGCACGACAGATTACTGTTCTCCCGTAGATTGTGTTCTTCAGCTAGTGTGAAATTTGTTGCTCGACAGAACTTTACAAGGTAGGAGCATGTCTTTAACTAGCTTATGCCTTTTGGCAGTGATCATATTATTACATATTAGTGTGCCGTTGGAGAATATGTTCTTCAAGTTCTGCTCAATGGTTCTCTAATTTGTCACAGACTTACATTTCTTTATCAATGCAAGAAGCCAAGTTTCCTGTTTTTATGCTCTAGTTTGATTTGCTTAAACAATATATGCAGGGATGGCTATAAAGTTCCCAATGTGATTCAGGCAATATCTTCAGGTGGTAATCTACTGTACATTTTCCCACTCACCTAAATTTGTAGTGACCTCTTTTCCAAACTTGAGTGCAGACTTGGAGAATGTTGGTGATTCTGTCACTACTTTGGAAGACTTCACTGTGACTACTAATGGCACACATGACAGAGAGATAAAGGTAAAAGTTTGCAGTATGTCCTATTTCCCATTTGTATGTTTGATAGGAAGCATCCTTATACTGATGGATTGATATTGGAAAACTACTTTTTCAAAGTTTATGAGGAATATGATTGTTTTCAAGGAGCATACAAACACAAAATAGTATGATGTCATTGAATGCAGATCAGAGTTGACGTATCTGGTGCTAGAACTCGAGCCATATTTGATGATGTTTTCTCAAAATTAGTTGCTGCTGCCCAACCAATTCCTGGCTTCCGGAGAGTGAAAGGAGGTGAATCTCAGCTCCCACTATGAACCTCTTACTAACATACGATGCATTAAGCATTTTAGTAATCATTCTCAAAAGCATGCTCAAGAGTACTAAACTGCATGTTTTCTTGTCAAACCCTCAAAAGCATTCTTAATGGAAGGACTTACTGTTTAGTACATGGCATTTAGAATCATCTGAGCACATGCATTGCATTTTGATCTGAATTATTTTCATTATTGATCATTCTGTGAGGATTACAACTGACATATTGTTTCTTCTTGATGTTTTTGTCCCGTGGAAAATTACTTGGGCGTGCAGGGAAGACTCCTGATGTAAGTAAAGCTCTGTTACTTTTTCTGATGTATGCTATGTGCTTTAGGAAAGAATTCTTATGGTAGAATGATCCAATACATCATTATAAGCACTTTGTCTCCTGTCCAATTTGTTCAAAGTTATTGCTATCTTCATAGGAAGTTTCTGGCATCTCTAAAGATTCATTTAGATATACGTGAATGTTCTCTCTTTTAATTATATAGCAGGTTTCTTCAGCTGATTCTGCTGTAGTGTATGGTAGTGGTATGGTCTAATAAACCTTTTTACTCCTTGATTGTAGATTCCAAAAGATGTTCTCCTGCTCATCATCGGCCCGTCTAAAGTGAACAAAAGCTCTATCAAGAAAATTATCAACACAACTGTAGCTGAATATGTTCAAAAGGTGCACTTATGGTTTGTGGTCTTTCTTTCTTTCATGAGTTTATATATATATATATATTTGTGGGTGTTCATCTTTGAATTGTTCTCAGCTTCACAACAATCTTGCCTCTCTTTTTTTCTACATCGGTGCACAGGAGAGTTTGAAGGTTTCAGAGGATCTGAGAGTTGAACAGAGCTACGAAGAACTTGAATCAACATTCAAACCAGGAAAAGACTTTGGATTTGATGCCATTTTACAGCTTCAAGAAACAAGAACAACCAAAAGTTGATTTGGTACAATACAGAGGAACATGTATTCTGACAGACATCTTTAACATGATCGATTCAACTCATGTTAAGCAAAAAAAATAATAATAATAAGTAAAAAAAATCAAATAACCTTTTGCCTATTTCCTTGTGTGTCAAATTAACAAGAATGAAAGAAAGAAAAAAAAAATGTGTTCCTTTACATTTCCTCCCTATTTGCTTCTGTCCCTCTCAGTTGTGTGTTATGGAAACGGCTAGTGGCCGGGGCCTTTGGGGCTCGGTCCCGACGGCAGCCTCTCAATCCACGTCGCCACCGTCGCCCTCGCCCTCTCGTACACGCTCGGGTACGCCGTCAGGAGCCCCTCCCCGGCGTCGAAGCAGTCCGGCGCCGGCCGCGCCGCCTCGACCCGCCAAGTGCTCGACGAAACGACCAGCACCGAGACGACGACGAAGGCGAACCAGAGCAAGAAGGCGCGTGTACTGGGAGCAGCCATGGGAGATCAAGCAATACCTCTCTAAAGATGAGCGCTTCTCTCTTTGCATGGCAGGGTTGGGGGGTGCTTCTTATAGGGGGAGGGAGACGCGCCTCCGAGGTGTTTGTGAAAAGGTCTCGGAGAGTCGGTCGGGCATCGGAAGGCAAGGGGCGTTTGAAAGGGACTCAAAAATGGTGTTGACGAAGGGAGGGCAGGAGGTGCGAAAAGGTCAAGCAGCACGAGGTTGGGTCGGCTGCCTGCCATGGATCGAGGCAGCAGCTGCTTGAGATGTCTGACCCCGGAATGAGACGGTGGAAGTTTGACCTCGTCAGGAGTTTGGAATTTTAAGGTCTCTGACGCACATGGATCGCTGGAATTGAATTGGCAGGGGTAGAAGAATCGTAGAACTTGGATTTCCGCTGCTTCCCGGCGCCTGCTTTGATTCACTCTCTGCTCCAAGTCTAACTGTGCTGTAATATGAACCCGGTCGGTGCAGCATTATGAACGCATTTGAATTCAATTTGTTGGACTTTGAAATGCTGCGACTTTTTCATTATATATACACACACTACGAATAGAGTGGCCGTAACTTGTAGCAGCAGACGTTGAACTGGAAAAGATTGCATGATACCGTCAACAATTCTATTTATATATATATATAGATATGGTATTTTTGATCCTTGACTTGTAATTAATAAATCATGTTTTGACTCGTGCTCGCCGTACGGTTTTCTTTATGGAGCGCGTTTTAATTAATTATATCGGACACTTTAAGTGATAAATTGTTTATAACATCCGTTACCACCGACCAAGCGATATCCTTTAAGAAAAAGGATAAAATTCATGTTCGTGTGATCATACTATGCATCACATTGGGAATCGCAGTCACATTTAGGGATGATGAAGGTGGGATGATTCATCATCGTAAATTAAACTACATAATAGAAAAATTTTAAAAATAGGTAAAAAATTTTATAAAAATCTATTAAATTCGATATTAGAGATAATTACTATAGGGAAAAAAAATAATTTTTGAGCATAATGATAAAAAAAGAGTTTTAACTGTAATCTTAGTGGTGAAGGTTGATAGTATTAGTAATTAATTTAAATTTAAATAATATGACTCCCTTATATATATTTTTTATATTTAATTGGAATGTATCTTTTATGTGTTAAAATAAATAAATGCATATATTTTTTGTTATAAAATAAAGAGACAATACTTATTATTGTTTTCATTTAATAATTATCCTACAATATATAGGCTAATGGGTTATCGGGTCCGGCAGGAGGGAGACCCGAATCCTTTGGATTCTCAAAAGCGAAGGAACGAAAGAAGACGCATCGCTCTTCCTTTATCCGCTTCTTCCCCCCGCTCCTCTCCTCCACAGCCAGCCATGGCGACTCCCTCCGCTCTGCTTCTTCCCTCATGTCGCGGTTCGTTCTTTCTCTTGCCCTCTCTGGGAGATTTATTGCCACCTGTTTCATGTCGCCGTGTGCGTGGCCTGAGATTTATCGATTAATTTATCTATTGCATCTTCCAGTGTGCTATCTCGTGAACAAGTGAATACCGCCGTTATATAATATATTTCCTCAAACGTTACGTCTTGATTCGGTGGAGTATCACCAGGAAATCAGCAGCTTATTCTGCTTGTTAGCATCGTTGCTTTTTTGAGTTAGAAGCATCAAATGTGTCCTTTTATGGTCTACTTTTGACTAATTGGTGTGTTCTTTAAGATTTTGCTCAAACTTTGGTTTTTTTACCAGATATGATGGGTTGGGGTTTAGTGGCTCCTTCAGCAGGAGCATTTTTTGACGAGTAATGCGTGGATTGGTTTAATGTGTTCCTTGTGACAGTGCGATAGGAAATGTTTGTATTGTGTATCATCCATGAGATTGAATCGGGGTAATAGAAAACTGAAAATTTTTGTTTTTTAATTTTTTATGGATATATATAGTTCATCATCTTCTTTTGTCTTCAGAAGATAAACTATAGAATTTCTTGAACTTCATCTTAGATTGGTCCAAATGATTTGGATTTATCACATGCTGCTGTGGTCTTCACTTTCTATAAATATCTTCTAATCATAAATACTGAAAAAAAAATCATTAATAATGTGTGATGTTTGTGTAGGTCCAAGCTTTGTCAAGAGAGCATGCTGTAATTGTCTCATTACACCAAACAACAGGATGCCAAATATTAAAGTTCATTGCTTAGGTTCAGAGCCTGGCCCTAAAGCGTTAAGAAAGGATATAAATGAGGATCTTACCGTGTCTAGTCGACGGAGTGCTCTCGGGTTGATGTTGGTGATGTCTACTTTTGGACTGGTCACTGCTGATACGTACGGAGCTGGATTGCCTCCAGAGGAAAAGCCAAGATTATGTAGTGATGAATGTGAAAAGGAGCTTGAAAATGTATGGTGAGATTTCATATCCATAAGCACATACTTGCTGCTAAATATTATGATACCATAAAATTTCCTTATGCCTTTGATTAAATAGTAAATTTGGTGTCAACTAATAGGTCATTACAATCTACTCCAGAGAAGTTTTTGAATACTGATACTGTTAAATGAATAGTTTCTATTACCTTCCTGATTTGATGCACCACGTTGTTCCTATGGAAGCGTTACTAGACCCCTTTCCAAATTCATAACTTCAACTCAGATTAAAGGATCATTGCCCTTTGAAGAAGCAAACAATTTGTTTGTTTATCTGAAAAAAAAAAAAACATAGGCTGAACTTCTTCTGGTATCTGGCTGTCTTCAGTTTCTTTCTTCCTGCAGCTTTGTCCTATGTTACTGTCCAAGGAGCATGAATTATCTTCTAAAACACACACCAAACGAAAGGAGAAAGCATTAGCTTTACACTGCCCTTGTCCTCGCAGTAAGTTGGTGGTGGAGATCTTGCTGGTAGTGAAACTGTAGATTGGCTTATTAGCATTTTTTTTTTGAAAAGATAGCATTGGCTTATTTGCTGTTGCTACCTTTTTCTTGATGAAAAGGAAGTGAAACCCAATGGGTCTCGCTGCCATCCTTTAGTATAACATCAGTGTATTACTGTTGCTACCTGTCTGAACTCTCTAACCTAGCTGTTGGACTTGTAGTTAGATTAACACTGGAACATGAACTTTAAAATTAGAGCTATAACATATATTTCTGTTTTACATTCAGGTACCCATGGTAACTACAGAATCTGGCCTACAGTACAAGGATATTAAAATTGGAGATGGTCCAAGTCCACCCATTGGTTTTCAGGTGACTTTCCATCCTACTTCCAGAATTTTCTTTCTTTTAATTTGTCACTTTTTGGATATCTAGAGTACTAGTGGCCCAGTGGATCAGTTGCAATGAGCTTGAGAAATCAGTATATTGAATTCAAAAAAAAATCTGGGTTATCCAGGATTTCGGATTATCTATCCTATGCTATAATCTAAACATTTCTTTTTAAAGTTTGTATTGCATCTGACTTTAGTCTACAATCTTCACTGAGAACCAATTTCCATATCAACCTTGCTGAACAAGCTCTCCTTCATGAGTTAATTGCTATTACATTGGTTGCCGATCTTCCGATGATTTTGGTGCACTTTGGGTTGGTTTCTTAATTTGGTGTCATCATGGCTATGGCACAAAGATAGATCTATCTCAACTTAGCTGATTCCCAATCTCATCATATAGGTTGCTGCAAATTATGTTGCCATGGTACCATCTGGGCAAATATTTGACAGGTAAATCCTCCAGTGGGAGCACTAGTATGTTTTTATCCTTTTGCATAGCTAACTTGTTAATGCAGCCTTGTGATGTACTATAAGTCCCCTTCTGAAATCGTAACCTTTATTGTTCTCGACGGATTCTGATACAAGTCTACCTTGTCACAGTTCCTTGGAGAAAGGTGTACCCTACATTTTCCGTGTTGGAGCCGGCCAGGTATAGCAATCGCGTCTCACTTTCGATCTTCATGTCCAATGTGTAGTTTCTGCTAGTTTTTTTTTCCTCCTCATAATTGTAAGTTTTGAAAGCCTATCCATATGAGAGGACTGCTTGAAAGAAGGCCTATGTGGCTACAACAGAAGTACTAAAGTGGAAGTGCAACTTGTCAGTTCAAGACCTTACATTCGTTAACCACTTACATTTTGTTCGTATATAACACCACCTATTTTTTTAATGGACAAAGGGGGTTGGGGCAAAATCCATTACTGTGGAAGTTGGACCTAAGTTGGTGCCCGTGGGTTTTGCAGAGTTTGAAATGGTCTCACTTTTTTTTCCTAAAGCATGCCAACCTCCCTACTATTCAGATTTCTCAGAAAATGTTGAACCCTGCAACTTTTCTGTTTTTGTCATTCTTACACTTTTTGTTCTTGTTGTTCTTGCCCGAGCAGGTGATCAGGGGACTCGATGAAGGAATTTTGACCATGAGAGTTGGAGGAAAAAGGAGACTCTATATACCCGGCCCTGTAAGTAATAACACTTATTGATGTGTGGAACATATCAATATCCACACTGCACAAGATCAACTATTTTTGTTCTCTTCATCTAAACTGGTGTTCTGGAAAACAGTTGGCATTCCCCAAGGGACTTAGTTCAGCACCAGGAAGGCCAAGAGTAGCTCCAAGCAGTCCTGTAGTTTTTGATGTTACTTTAGAGTATGTTCCGGGCCTTGACGATGAATAACATCTCCATCGTCTCTGTCTCTGCTCGGAGTTATTACCAGGTCCCAACAATGAGAGCTATTACTTGTATTTATTATTCTATAAGAAGGAACATAGAGTTGTTCAAGAGTAGTCTTCATACTCTTCACTGCTGCACCTTTTTGTGCTAGGCATGCACATTAAAATCTCATCTATTCTTTTGTTACCCATTACATTATAAAATGTGTTTACCAGTTCAAGTTCTCCCTAATATTGTCTTTAATGATGTCTCTGTGTGTGTGTGTATATAATATCAAGTCTAGATAATATGTTATCCGAATCGGATTTGAGTGGTGGCGTTGACGTGATCCGCTGCCATCTTTACTTCCTATCGGTTTAACCCGAGATGGTTGCTCGACCCGACCCATTAAGCAGAAGCACTCGGAGTCGGACCCAGTTTGGACGCCTGGACTGGAGCGATCCCAATCTGTCAACACAAAGTTTGTACCCAGCTTTCTATTGGTCGGTATGCGGGTCACCGATGTGGGCTCCGCATTTTGCTCCTATTATTTATTTATTTCTGGTGTGGACGGTGCGCTGCTTCCAAATTCTGCAGCTTCTTCTTCTAACTCGCTCACGCAAAACCTAATCGCTTCGCTCTCCTCTCGGCTTCTCCCATGGCGGAAGAGGCGACGAAGGGGGCCGAGGAGGAGGAGCAGGTGGTGAACCCGTGGGAGGTGACGGCGAAGGACGGGGGCAAAATCGACTACGACAAGCTGATCGAGAAGTTCGGGTGCCAGCGGCTGGACCAGTCGCTCGTGCAGCGCGTCGAGCGGCTCACCGGCCGGCCCGCGCACGTTTTCCTCCGCCGCGGAGTCTTCTTCGCCCACAGGTCTGGCTCCGTTCTCTTGCCCACCTCTCCATTCTCCACCCTTGGGGGAAGAAGGATTCAGAGTTTGGTTTGGTTCCTCGACAGGGACTTCAACGAGATACTTGATGTGTATGAGAGGGGAGAGAAGTTCTTCCTGTACACGGGGAGAGGGCCGTCCTCTGAGGCATTGCATTTGGGACATTTGGTGCCCTTCATGTTCACCAAGTAGGTATCTCTAGCAGCAACCTTTTTCTTCCTTGATTCATCACTGGTTCATGCGAGTCCTGAGAAATCCACATATTGAAGTTCCAAGTGTTTTCAAATTTGATCTCCTTTACAGTGAGTGATAATGCATTCCTAGTCCATTTGGTTTTAGAACTTTTTAATTTGCTATCAGATAAATGATATGAAATTTATCTAAGCCTAATCTGAAATTTTCATCCTACACATTGATAGTCGAGTAGAAAGTTAACATTTGTCATGTGTGTCTAAACAAAGTAGTTTATTGACATGTTATCTTCATGCATTTGATCATATAAAACTTGGTGAGACGCATGATATGATAAGAATTTATGTGATTCATGTAAAATGTTTACATCTTATGAATCTTGTACACCTATTAGTATATGCTTTGAGCTGTTTACGTTGGTTAAGAGCCAGATTTCCATGCATGTGGTACGAATGCAGGTACTTGCAGGATGTTTTCAAGGTTCCTCTTGTGATACAACTAACTGATGATGAGAAGTGCATGTGGAAGAACCTAACTGTGGAAGAGTGCAAAAGGCTTGCTCGGGAGAATGCAAAAGACATAATTGCCTGTGGATTTGACATAACAAGAACGTTCATTTTCTCGGACTTCAATTATGTTGGCGGGTATGGCTTTCCCTTGTTTACATATTTGTATGGCAGATGAAGTATTTAATCTAAATGGAGTGCGTCCATGCTTTGTCCGATTCTTCGGTCTACTACTTTTCAACTGAATACAAGTTTTGTTTGTATACCATGGTTTCACCATATAAAGGACATGGACGGCACCAATATTGATCAGTTAGAATGCATGTTTGTTATGTTATTATTTCATTCTTTTCTACAGTCTACATTTAAGAAGGGATCTTTTGATGTCACTTATAGTGATTTCAGCTTTTGCTTTTAAAGAAGTTAGCTATAATTTACTTTTCTCTACTATAGAATTCTAACAACGTGCGACTTGCTTGCAGTGCCTTCTATGAGAATATGGTCAAAGTAGCAAAATGTGTCACATTTAATAAGGTGATTGTGAATCCTTGCTTGTCGAGATAAGTATGGCTCTTCCTACACATGTTATTTTATCTTCACAGGGAAGCCATGATCCTTCAGCATACATTCAAATACCTATTTTCCTCTATTTTTCTAATGCAGGTTGTGGGAATATTTGGCTTTACAAATGAGGATCATATTGGTAAAATCAGCTTTCCTCCTGTTCAGGTTCATTTTTGATACCTCACAAAGTGTTTCAGGCTAACATGAGACTTGCTGCATTTTTCTGTACTTGATAAGTTAGTAAGTTTCTTTCTTGGACAAAGGTTCGTGTTTAACATTGTGCCAAGTCCTCGTTTGGCATAATTTTGAACTGTATAATTACGTATTAATACTTTACTTTTGCCTCACTGTTGTATCAATGAAAAGAATGTGCTATAGTCATACTTTCACATTGGTAATTAGACAAATATTACCAGGACCTCCTTATATCATGCTGGAGCGTCATGAGTTCATAACATCTTGTTTGCAGGCTGTTCCATCATTCCCTAGTTCATTTCCACATCTATTCTCTGGCAGAGACAATCTTCGTTGTCTGATACCATGTGCCATCGATCAGGTGAATAACTTCCTGTTGTTAATTGTTTTGTTGGGGCCAACAAAGTAACTTTGGCAGCCACGAGTCACAAGCATTTTAATTTTAGCAGACTCTGATCTTAGTGCTATAGTGTCACTTACTGTTATCTGTAACTTTCTTCAACATTTGCTATTTGATCCACCTTCCAGGATCCTTACTTCCGAATGACCCGAGATGTTGCTCCTAGAATAGGCTATCAAAAGCCTGCATTAATTGAGTCATCATTCTTCCCAGCTCTCCAGGTATATATGTGACTTTCATTAACCATAAGTAGTGAAATGTAGAATATCAACTATTTTGTCCTATTTCATCCTTATAAAATGTGTTGTGCAATCCTTGTCCCACCATCTTCATTTTTCTATAAGTATCTAGTTCTTTGAGGTTTTCAGCGTTGTAAGTCCCCATATTGGATTATTTATGACCTTTTATACACTAATTAAAGGGGGAGACAGGAAAGATGTCTGCAAGTGATCCAAATTCTGCGATCTATGTCACAGATTCATCCAAAGACATAAAAAATAAGGTATGTTTATATTCCAATAAATTTCTCCGTAATGCTTTTGTCTGTGTGCATTTTTAACCATTTCCTTTGAGTGGGCTCTTTTTTTTGCCGTCATCTGCATTTATTATATGTTTGGAGTGGAACTTGAAATGGAGATATTAATTTGCTTCATTTACAGGTCAACAAGTATGCATTCTCAGGTGGGCAAGATTCAATCGAGAACCACAGAAGATATGGAGCAAACCTAGAGGTATACCATCATTTGTCATGTGTGTCCACCATGAAAGTTGAAGTGTTTTTAACGGTAAAACAAATTTCCTAGTGGATTTCAGAGATCAAAGGTGAATATACATCTATCAGTAAGAAGATTATCTAATGTGCCTCTCAATATTAAGTATGATGTTAAGTAAGGATAGAGCAGGGAGTAGCAATTGAAAGCCTTTACACATGCACCAAGACAAAGGTGGCAACATATGAAGGGATCATAGTCGGAATGCACCAAAAGAAGAATCCTTCTAAATATATCTTGCTGGGCATTTTACATTCCCTTGGAGACATTAGGATGACCCCAGAAGTAAAACCCAATGGGTAGTGTAGTCTTAATTGTTATTGAATTTATAATGGGACCTTATGTTTGATAGATGTCATTTTTTGTCTCATCACATCAAAGATTAGTTACAGATGTAGGCAGTTGCTGAGCATACACTATATCATCTTATCAAGTTAAGCATTTGAAGTGTGCATTTGTCAGGTTGTTCTTCCGCTGCTGAATCTTACCTTTTTTTGTCAGGTTGATATTCCTGTCAAGTACCTTGGTTTCTTTCTTGAAGATGATGCTGAACTTGATCACATAAAGAAGGTATTGCAATCTTAATCCTAGACTCCACTCTCTATGAAGTAAACACCTTGTTGGGGCAGTTTTTCATTGTCTTAGTTGCCAGGCCCATTGTGGCATGCACAGTGGCTGCTGAACAATGCAGAATGAGACAATGCTATATGTTTAGTAGGGTCAGGTACTCTGTCAACGAGTTGTTGGCATGAGGGAAAACAGTGATAGTATAGATATGCTATGCCTCTAGGTTTTTTTTTTTTGAATTGGCAAAAATAAACTGCTAGTTTATGAAAAACCTCCAGGAGTATGGAGCGGGGCGAATGTTAACAGGTGAAGTGAAAAAGCTCCTCGTAGAGGTTCTGTCTGACCTGGTAGAGAGACATAAGAAGGCTCGGGCCTTGGTCAGTGATGAGGTAAGACATTTGACTCTGCATGAAACTTCAACCATTCGACAGGAACTAAATTGAAGATGAGATAGATAGTCATACAGCTTGAAACATCAAGTTTTGTTTCCTTGTGTAAACATTTATATTCATGTTTGTTCGCTTCCCTGGACAGGTGGTGGATGCTTTCATGGCCGTGAGACCTCTTCCTTACATGTTCAGTTGAAAAGCCTAGAGCATGTGTGCTTCGGCCTGGATTTGTTCAAGCCATAGAGGAACAGTTTGGAGGATTCAGGATTACTATAGTTGCGATTGTTTTTATTTTCCGGCAGAGAATTGTTTTTTGTAATATGCCTAAACATTTTCTGAGTTTCAATCGGGAGAGGGATCGAAATTTAACTTTCCAAGTGTTTCTTTTTTTTCCCACTTGCTATACACACAGATGTAAACAATTGCCACTGATAATTTTAAAATTCCTTACTGTGTTCTCGGCTTATGTTGTGAGTGTTGAAATAAAGGTAATGATTGGGTCATTCTTGTTCGTTTATGCTAGAATGCCATGTGTAAGCACTAGACTTCATGCTAATCACCGATGTACATGCCAAAAGCAAATAGGGAAATTTGTCTTAATAAAAACGTACCAAGCATTATTCCTTTGATTTTTTTTACCTGGGGTGATGAAATTAATCTAGCGGCGATTTTGAAACGCGAGAAGAATTATTCAACTCTGCTGCGAAGCCCTGCAAAAGTAACTATCAGACGCTCATAAGTTTGTAGCTTTGAATACAACCATACCATAGCAGAGCATGCTGTTGAATAGATCATATGTTTATTTCTACACAACACAAGATTTATGATCTGTCAACACAACACAAGAAGTAAATCTTTAAAGAGCAGTTTGCACAAGATTTACTAGTCATACCAAGTCTTCAAACTACTGCTCTGCCACCTCCTGTGTAAGATACCACACCCTGTCTTTGCTAATGTGGTGGTAATAGAAACATATGAAATCAATAATTGAACATAAGCCTGATAAGTTGATGCATAGATTACAGATTTGACATTTTAAAGGCAATGCAAACACACTAGAATAGAAAAAGATGCACACAATTTTCACTGATTAAAAACTTAATTAGATAGGCGTATGAAATATCATGATATAAAGAAATACCCCTTTATATCCAGTACGTGACATTTAATGTTTTCATTGCTATGAATGAACATGCTTGAGTTGATAGGTGTTTCGTAATACTAACTAGACCACTGTGTTAATTCATTCACTTTTTGTGGAGGGTTTAGCAAGTCTACTCAAGGGTACTGTAACGATTTCGAAAATGATTTCAAATCCAATAACAGCTGCATCCTTTAGTTGGTCAATTTCCTGCTCACACTGTTCATATACAATGAAGATGCTGAACAGACATGTCAATCCTGCATATGATTTGAAACAAATATTTAGCTAGTAAGAAAATTTACTACATTGAGAAATAGTAAAGGTCCTGAGTTGGTTCTGTACCAAGGCCAACCAACACCGGGACAGGAATAAGCAACAACAACTTGATTAAATAGAGGAAACACGTTGCCTGCATCAATTAAGTAGTAGTGAGATCATAAAAAATATGATTTAAATTAAAATTTACAGGAAAACCAACTCAACGATTTGCTTAAAAGGAAAGTACTAAATATGTAAAAAATGTCTAGAAGCAAACTGAAAGCTCTTCGAATCAGCCATTCCAAAAGGTGTTCGGAGTTTAATAGGCAACAAGTCCTTCCTGAATTTAATTGCCTGCCATATTTGGCTTACAAAAGCTCACCATGCTTTGGCAAAAAATGCAATTTAGTTGTTCTATACAGAATTGCAATTGATGCAACGGTCAATGGATTCCAAAAGTAAAATTCAATATTTGAAATGAATTTGCAACGACAATGCAGATCAAAGGATCTCCGTTCTTTACTTTCACTTTGACGTGGATCTATGATGTCAATTAATAGGAACCAAATCCGAAGCATTCAGAAGTTTGTTTCATAATTTTTTGGAGACTTAGGGATGAAAAAGGTATTAGGCTTTTAGGGTATTAGGTAGAATAATATAACTAGATATTTTATGTTATCTTTCAGGAATTCTCTTCATGCCACTGGTTTCCTTTCAAGTTTTTTTTATTCGTGGGTGTTTCAATCTAGATTTTAACGAATTATAAATCAAGTTACATATTATTCTGTCCTCCCAATTATTCCACAATAATAAACAATTCAGAAGCAGGATAATGATTAGGGCGTGAAATTTCATTTCATGAACTATCAACCAAAAATATGCATGATTTTTCCTAAGAGTAATAAGATAGCATGCCATGTTCCATGCAGCAGCTATTCCAGGAGGAAATTAAGATGTCTTAGTTGAGATGCTAACCTTGAATAGTGTAAACCAGTCATCACCCTGAGCTAGTACCTTCATCGCTGAAATGCCTCTATTCCACATTGAAGCTAAAGCAAAAAAAATATTTCTAACAGTTGATTCTGAGACTTCAAAGCAAGAGGAAGGTATCTTCTCAATATTAGAACCTAGCCTGCAAAAAATGTGAACTGAGAATTTCAATATTAAGCATATTAATCTAGATGAACTTGAGAAACAGTAAATGTTCACTTCTTTCAAGATTAAGTTTTTAGTCCAACTGCAAAATATATTCATTTACGCATTACATATTTGTGCCTTTGAATACAAGAACTGAGAGTTTTACGGATCCATTTTGTTGGAACGAATAGCAGCAAGTAATTTTTGGTTTTTTTTTTATCAATACCACCTAAGACAGTGCATGCTTAACCATATTAAAGACACAAGAAAGAGTTTCCCATTTATTTAAAGGATGAATCAGAACAGAATGATCGTTTCTTTTGGCACTATGGTCTGTTAGGATTTAAGATAATAGCATAACCTCACTTGTACGTTTTTTTCTTTTCTTTGGCCTAAGGTAAGATGAAGATGGGTTTTAAACCCAGAACCTCTGATATTATAAAAAAGATCCTCACCCATCAAGCCAACACCACACTTCGCTTCAACTAATTTCAATGAAACAAGAGTCAGCACTGTCCTCATACAAAGTCAAAAGTCATGACTCTTGCTGCATGATATTTACCACAAGGCATGCTTCCTCAAAAATAAACAGAAAGAATAATGAAACCTGCAAGATTGCTCCACAAACAATATGATACTTACATTTTTGGAGGTAAATATCCTTGGATAAAAAGAGACAGAAAAACCACCATGAAGACTTTGGAACATGATGTGATGAAAGTTCTTCCAGAAAGGAATAACCAATAGAAGAGCACAAACAATGTGAGCACAGAGGCAAATGTTTTCCTTTCATCTCTCCAAAGAAGTATATCAGCAACTGCATATAATAGGAATTCAAAAGCTTATGTTCAATACCATAAACAAAGAAAAAAAAATCAAAGTACACAAGGTGTAGGCCACTCTGGTTAAAGCAATTGAGCTTTATACAGGAGGTCGGGGGTTCAATACTCATTAAGTTCTAAAAAATGATAGAAAAAGAGTGAGAATCATAGTAAAAAAAAGTTTTATCTAAGTACCAATAGATGTACCAGTTTGGGCTCACCAGTATGACACAAGATACTGGGAGATTCAATGCAATGATTAGCACTGCCCATGCAAAAACTCAACATGGATGGCAAAGCTTCAGTTATGGATGGTACCGCTCAAAGCTTAAAAGCTAGGTAAGAAGATAACATAATTTAATGAACTACTTCTACATCCATAAAACTACAAATTACTGAAAAATCCATTCTTGTTCATAGTAATAAGGTAAATGAAAAAAAAGAACTTTTTTGTGAAGTTACTGAAACTACCTACTCCACCGCCTAATATTATCTCTGCCTTAGATGCACTGATTGGATCTCGGTCATGTATATAACCCAGGTCATCATCTAAGTCTGGGAGAGATTTCACCATAAGTTCAACGCCTTCCTGTCACAATTCAGATAAAACTACAGTGAGACAAGATCAATAAAGAGAAACTTAATAGAATACATACTGACACTACACTTCCTTGCAAGGATACTTCACAAAAAAGAGTAGTTCTTTGTCACATAATTTCCCAACCAAACTTAATTGCTCTCCCATCAGTGTAAACGTCATACGCTACTTTCCTCTGTGTATTTATCCAAAAATGACAGATTTTTTAAGAGCTGGTTCTACAAAGAAAATTGTGCTATAAATTTAGTGCTCAATTTTCTTATTGCAAGGCATCCATACAAAATCATCCAATCATTTTCTGTTTTCTACAAAAATTATTGAGATAGCACATTTGCATATTTGTAAGTATGAAACTAAGAACAGAAAGAAACAAGTAAATAACAATGTCCAAGTAGCAAATAAAATGAAATATTACCTGATAAGATACTATTGGAGAATAACCAATTAGTATCTTAGCTTTGGAACATTCAAAAGTCCTTGTACATGAGAGAAAGCGGATAGTGGCAGGACAAAAAACTGAACAGGGCAAACTACTAAACTTCGGCTTGTCACTGTGCCTCTTGAAAAACAAGGCTACCATCATTGCAAGCTTGACAGGAATGTGAAAAGCAGGCCTGAAATTTTCCATATACCACCAACTACTTTGAAGACCATAACATCAACATCATATAATCTAGTGAAACTTTGATAACCAACAAAATCAATGCATTAATCTAAAAAAAGTGCTTAGGGATCATTACAACATCCCCAAGACAAGAAAAGTATAATTTGAAATTTTGGATCCTGGATATTTAACCTATAAATCTAGCAATACTACCATTAGTAGAATCGTCGAAGAAGGATGCACAAAGCTTTTAGAATAAATCAGCCAAAAAAACACTATTCATTTGAAAGTTTAGAACAATGGTGAAATTTCATATAGTTGAATTTTTTTAAAAAAAATTGTGTTACCCCACAAACAATCATGTTTAACAAGAGAAGCAAATTGAAGGTCTCCCATGACAAGCAACAAGTATGGTGAGAAAAAAAATCACTAAAAACTATCACAAACTGGACTCAAACTTGAGGGATAATATAATCTACTACAAGAAAAGGATAACATGGCTAAGAATTCAGCTTTGGACCATCTGATTGGTTGAATTTATTATTATGTAACTACCCAACACAGATACTTTTAGTAAATATATGCACAAAGTGTACATCCTCTGGTTAGAGCAATTGGGCTCTATACGGGAGATATGTGAAGTCTTGGGTTCAAGACTCACCAAGTTCTAAAAAAAAATCTGTGTAAACAAGATAGCATCTATGATTAGTTAACTTGTATTGCCTGAAGAAGTGCAACAAAAGCTAGCAAAATGTGTCCTCCAAAATTACCTTTTATACCCCAAACTCTCTAGTATTCTTGAAATGAACTCCCAAAGCAACACTCTTCTGTCATTCGTAATAAAAAAAGACTGCAATAAAGTGGTGATGAAAAAGTATCACATCAGCTTCGAGATGAATCAGGTGTATCAAGCCACATCAAAATATTATTAATACCTGTCCAGCTGCGGAAGATGAAGGTGAACTAAGAGCAAGTTCTGCAGAAATGTTGGCATGCACCACGTTTTCCACATAGGTTAAATCACAGATATTGGTACCATTTCCTATGACAAACTGCAAAAGAACTTTAGTTACTTGGAGGTACAACTATTTTGCAACGAGAACTATATGAAAAGCACACAAGTTAGATATTACTTACGTAAGCTACAACTTCATTCAAATATCACCTATGTATGACCGTCATACACAACCTACCAGAAGTTGACCTTATTTTCTTATATAACCTCATGAACATTCTACAATCTGCTTATTCTCCAAAGAATGGCCTACATGCTAACTATACAACTACATGTCACGAATGCTGCTATTTGCATCAAGTAAATCCTACAAAAGATATGAAGACAAGTTGAGCAGAGAAGTATACATATGAAATCTGATTTAGTAATTGAATTACCATTACACTAATCATTATTTTAATTTGTTAAATCTATCGTTAGTTCAGATATGGGTTAGTGCTAGAGGAATTGAGGAGCTTTTCATTGATGTCTAGTAGCTTGATAGTTCAAGTTAGCTCCATACTATATAATCGGTCATTACATGCCAACTTAATGTTTCTTAGAGCATAATTTCTGTTTTAGTCCGTTTTAGTACCTTGATAGTCAGATTTGGTTAATTTGCTTGTTTCAGCTCTGTAAAATCAATTTGCTCAAGAAGATTAATGGACCAAGAAATCGATGACAAATTTGATTAGCTAATGAAATCCATTAATGATACACGTGTTTTGTTTGCTTCAGTTTGCCCTTCTAACTAAGTATCCCTTTACACATTAATAAAAGTAGTATGCATATTCTGGTGGAAACCAAATCAATCTATTGAGGGAAAAAAAGGCAAAAGAAAGCACCAATGGTTCCCCAAGACATCTGCAAACGAAAGGAAAAGTGATAATGATCCCGACGATGCAAACCTTAATTCTCCCGGATCTTGCTTCTCGCGCTATAAAAGTAACGAAATTTGGATCTCCCGGCCCAAAAACAGTGCTCGGCCGCAGAGCACATGTCAACAAGCCATCCTTGCCATTAGCTCTCAACACCATCACCTCCACTTGCATCCTCAGTTCATTCCTCACGTCCTCGTACTGACAAACTCAAAGCTCAATCAATAATAAAATTTTGCGGCGAAAGCCCACCAACCTCTGCGGAGACAGGAAATCAAAAGAAATCCGAGCAATTAAAGTTTCACACACCTTCACAGGGTAGGGCAACGACTCGGTGGCTCGGCGAAGCTCGTTATTCCCGTCAAAAACTACATCAGCAGACCCAGTGTACACGAGGCGTCGGACGCCGGAATCTCGGCAGGCGGCAATAAGGTTCCTGGCGCCGACGACGGCAAGGGAGTGGAGGCTGGGCAGCTCCTCGTTCGGCGGCGGCGAGGGCGAGAACGGGAGCGGGTCGACGAGGAAGACAGCGACGGCACCGGCGACAGCAGGGCGGAAGCTGGAGCGATCGGTGACGTCGACATGGAAGTAGGTCGCCGGGTCGAGGCGGATCGGACTGGGGTCGGTAGGGGGGAGTGTGTCGGCGACGCGGACGGCCCAGCGACTGGATTTGACAAGGGCGCTCACAAGGGAGGGGCCGACGAATGCAGAGCAGCCAAATACGACCGTGCAAATGGGGAGATCGGAGGAGGTCGAAGGCAAACCAGGATCGCCGATCGACATGGTGACGTCGAGGAAGAAAAAGGAAGAGGAGGCGGAGGAGGAGGAGGAGACGGTTTGTAGAACGTAACGGTAGTTGATATATACAAAGTCTTTTAAATCAGTTCTTTTGGGACAAAACGATATGAAACGAAAGGTTTGAGTATGTAACAGTGGTTTGGTCCTCGATGAGTTGATGGGGAGTTGGTGAATTTTTTTAATTACTTGATCAACATTTGGATTTTAGTTTTTATTTGAACTAATAATTTGAATTCGGTGCACCTATCAAATTTAGAAATTTTTTGTAATTTTCAAAATTTAAAATAAATTAATTATTGTGAATGTTTTTAGCAATGGAAATAAAAGATTTATTAATATGATTTTATAAACATATAGTAAATAGAAATTGTTAGGAATGGTTAGATTTATTACATTAGCATTTCTACTCTAGTATTTGCCTTATTATGATAGATAATAATTACTTCTTTGCTTCTTTATTATTACTCTTCTAAATAACAAGAATTTTATTATTATGATAAAGAATGAGGACTTCTTTGCCTTATTGTTATAATAATAATAATAATAAGGACTTCTGCAAAAAATTATGCAGGCCCATTAAAGCTTCATATGTGTTAATTTATGCAGGACTAACAATGGGCCATTAATGCTTCATATACTTTAATTTATGCACGCCCATTAATAGCCCATTAAGGCTTCACATTTGTTAATTTATGCAGACCCATCAAGGCTTCTGTGAATGGAAAAATTATTTCTAACCTACAAAAAGACAGCACAGGTAATGCTTGCCTTCGAAATGAAGGTCAACAGCTGCATGTGTGTGCACCAACTGACAAATAGTAACGAGACAGCAGTAACAGGCAGACACCAGCTTTTGCACCATGCCATTTCATTACTTTGATCACCTAAAAATAAGGGTACTAAATTGCAAGATTGATAAGTTCCAAGCAGATAACCATGACTAGAATTAAACAACCGAAGTCTGTTTACTATAAATCAAATTATTTAGTTTAAATGGTCCTACAAACTCACTGTAATGTTGTATTCGAAGTATAGATCAAGGACCTTGGAGAAGTAGCTATATTCATCCTGTATTACTGGGGAGGAACAAGTCCCATGTTTTCCTGCAATCAATAGTGCATATAGTAGAATGAGAGCGTAAGATATCTACAATTACTATGTTCATAACATCAAACCATGTAGAGAATGGACTGCACTTGAACCTCCTCAAATCCCAAATGCTACGATTGACCCTAACCATAACAGACACAAAACTTTAACTGGATCAAACATGAGGTGGTCATATTCAATCTTATTCCATTGCTGAGTTGGAGGATTAATGTTTTCAACGAAACAAATGAATAAGATTGAACAGAAATTATATTAAATAAAATACAAGTTTGGCATTTTGATGTTACCCACGGCAACTTTTGATGTTGATTCCTCAATTGAAGGAAATTAGACGAGCGTTATGTGAAGAAAAGCAAACACCACATGCGAGGATCCATAATAGCATTACAAAATGTGTCCCCACATCAAGAATGCTAGATGTGGCCACCAGAAACTCTCAGGGATTTAAGGGTTCATCTTAAACCAAGCTTAAGAATAAATTCTAATCATAAAACTTTTAAGGTCATCCATCATTCGAGATAAAAGTTAATAACATAGAAATCCTGCAAAACCGGACTGCGATTAATCTCTATCAAATAAAAAACTACAAGGTTTCTTTAGCCAACAAAGAAACAACACTCAGCACTCCTTGAGAACTAAGAAACAGGGACACTGCTTCACTCAGGGACACTGCTTCACTCCGTATTCAAATTTCTTGAACGCTCAAACCTGAGACATCAAAATAAACCAGATTTACCATTGTGCAGAGGAAATGAAAATGAAAGCATCAATCCGATTTCTTAATGACAAATGGAACTGTTGTGCTACAACATTTTACAGAAAACCAAAAACAACTCAGCCAGACAAAAGAAACAATTCCCGAATGACTATATCTACAACTTTTGTATACATTAGTACTTCGGGATGGGTATGCTACTACTAGTAAGCGATAATAAGAGATTTGGAGATCTAAAATGTGATTTTGCAACTAAGACAAGTTCGACAGACAGTGACAGCTAGCTGGACATCGAAATCTAATCACATCCGAAGCTATGGTGAATTCTAAAGGTACACTACTAAACGTAAATTCATCTTAAATAGCACTGTATTTGTCGGCTTTGCAAAACTTACAACTTGGAGAGTAATAGTAGTATTCCAGTATTTTGAGCTTTGAAGTACGTAGGAAATTAGACACAGCTGCAGTTATGATCAGCTAGACAAACAGCTTCAAATCCTTAGACATGTCTCTACCTGATATGTAAATTTAATTACTTATGTTTCCAGTTGAGTTGGACGGCTTTGCTCTTGAAAATTCAAGATAAACACAACGGTACAAAACGACTAAGATATTTTTCACATCGGGCAATGTGCTTACGAACAACAATATGATTCCTAACATTGCCTACCAACTTTAAACTAATCCACTTAAAATCTTAATCTTTTGCATGGAGTAAGGACATAGAAGCTTCTCAGTGTATGTATACTCATTACGACAAACAACAGGAAGAAGAGTCACCTGGGGGAAGAGATTGCTTCAGCTTGTCTGCTTTCTCGGAGTCAAACACACAGAGGGTATAGAGGTACTTGGAGCAGCGGACTTTGAACTTGACCACATCCTTGCTCCTCTTTATCTTCACTGATCGAGCATCTTTCCTTCTCGCAGTGAGAAGGAAATCCTTAATCTCGTGAATCTGCTTCGGCTGTAAATAATGGAAAAATGCATCATTGCGAGCACTACGACGAACGTGAAAAATAGACAAATCAACAGGACGGAAAAAAATTCCCAAATTTTTTTAAGAAAATGGATTAAGATCTTAAAACGTGACCCATTTCATATGCACTAAGAATAAATTCTGAACATTCAGAAATCAAAATCCTCAGACCCGGTAGAATGTGAACCGAAAAAAAAACAAAACAACAACGAAACCTACATCCACACACGAACATACTCAAACATGGCTAGCAAAAACTTCGGAGCAGTAGAATTACAAGCAAGAAATAGACAAAAAGGATACCATTCTCGGAGGATTTCGGGGCCGAAGACAGGTTGCTTCTCAGCGGCGGCGGTCGCTGCGCGGGTTTTATATCTCCAGAAGAAACCCTAATTCCCTAAACTCACGTGGAGTTCCGTAAACGCCCTTTAAAAGGTTTTATATCTTCAGCTGAGCCGCCTCGGCCCAAATCTTAATTGTTCCGGTCCGATTAAGTGCAGTAATTGTTCCGGTCCATTTTCTAATATGAGAAAGAAATGTATTATTATGAAGAAATAATTTTAATTCTTCAAATAAATATTTTTAAAATTTGAAACCTGAAGGGCTTTTTTTTTTGAAAAAAAAATTCCACATCCCAAGCTGTGGTTAAACCAATGAGGTTAGGTTGGATGTTACGCCTGTAAAAATCTAAAAGAAGAGTTTAATTAAAACTTTTTAGAGTCAATTTTTTTAAAATTTCCATAATCTTAGAGCCTAATTGCTTTTGCTAAGCAAAAGAGATGTACACTTTTTATATTCTTTAGTGTTAATATAGGAGCAGCTCCCTTTAAAAGTTCTCGTGCTAAATATTATATTTTTAAGCTTTTTTAAGGAAATATTACTATTCTGCCTGTTGAAGGATAAATGTGAGATGATTTTTTTTAACGTTAATTATGCTTTACTTGGAAAGGTAAAAAACTAACAGTTTTTTTTATTGAGGTTACAGTTTAAATTTGATTACCGTTAGCAAATCAAGCCTAATAGACAGAAAATGTTAACTATTATTTTTTAGGATTTAATTAAGTTTTACTTGGAAGGGTAAAATTAATCGCTTCCAGTAGCAATGCCTATTAATACCTGTATGTCCATGCTAAATTAAAATGCTCATTCGGATTATCCAAATGGTAATAAGATTTTAATTAGAAGGGAAAAGAAATAGTAATTCCAGTTAATATACACAATGCATGGATAACATTCCCTAATTAACATTGCGTGCTAATAGTTACTAATTTTGAGCATCGAGGGATATATTTATCCGCCAAATAGACAGCGTCCCCAGCGCGCGCGCACGCAAACAGAGAATAAAAAAGGGGAACAATGAAGTTACTCTGGGCATTTTTGTTCATTGCTCTCCTCCTCGCTCACCAAAGGGCAGGTAAGTCGATAGACATATCTCCAACTCGTAGAAGTTGTCATGTGTATTATTTTTGAACTCAGAACGTCCTACTATCAAATTAGAGATCTTTACCAGTATCTTATATCTAATGTGTGGGCTCTACAGGTGCGGACCGGAAGACATGCACAGAGGGCTTGTACTCAAGGGAGACATGCACACTGAAGTATTGCAATGGTTTCTGCTCGACGCGTGATCATGGAATCGGCTATTGCCCCCCGGAGAACCCTCAAGAGTGCATCTGCCAGTTTTACTGTGACTGATTTTATCAAATTACTGCTGCAGTTTAATCACAAAATAATTAAGAGGAAGATAATTGTAACCTCCCAGTGCTTGATCTGGTCTCTCCATGTTTTGAATCAATTCTTGCACCTATGTACTAATAATGTTCGTCCAATCAATGATATCAAATCCAAGGAAATGTTTATGTTTCATAATACCAATGGCAGGTGACAAGAAATAATACTTTGTAAATCTTAATGCTCTGAGAAGGAAATCTATCTACCTTGCACTGAAAACCGGCTCAACATCTGCACTTGGCTGTGTCCTTCGAGTGTACTTGATGAGCAAACCTTCTAAAGACATCCCTGGTACACGCAAGTTCCTGCAAGAATAGAGATCAAGTTTCAGATCAGATTAGATGCCAAAATTGGACCGAAACATTTGGCTTTGGAATCGTAAGATGACTACCTGATGTAGGGCTCCAAATCCTTCCATTCCCATTTGGACCGTTCTCTGAACAGAGCTGCGAAGCACTCGGCTGGGGATGATGGAAGGGCTGAGACTCTGAAGGCATGAATCCAGGTTTCAATGCCAAGTTTCTCGTACAACACTTCGCCCTCAAGCATCTTCAGGTCTACTTGCATACCAGAAGGAACACTACTTTTCCATTTCTGCATGAATATCTCCAACTTCATCATTCCTCCACTCAAAGCTCTCAAGGCAAAATGGACGCAGACCTTTTTCTCGTCTAAGCTCCATAGAGTGCCATCTGAACCTTCTGATGTTGTCCCGAATGTTTTGAGACAGTGAATGATAATTTTGTTTGGATACCCATCGGTTTCCAAGACTGATACCACCTCATCTTCCTTTAGTGCAGTTAGAGGCCACCCTTGCAAGATAGAGTTGTGTAAGACCATGTTTAGAACTTCATCCATGTCCTTCTCATCAATGACCCTCCAGAAACCATCGATCTCCACAGCTGAGAGGGACTTCAGTCCATCCCTCAACTCCTGCTCGCTAGCCTGAATCTGCTCGAGCAGATCTTGCCAAGTGTATAAACCTTCATTTGAGTTGACTTTCAAATCCTCATCAAATTTGTAAGGCCTCTCAAGAAGGAGGGATTTCAATTTGTCAAGCCGTGGGGCAACTAGAACTAATTCCATATTACTCGATGCTACTTTGATGACAGATGATACTGCCCCTGGGACAGTTGAAGGGTTTGCTTCGTTGTCATTGCATGCATCTTGCATGTCAGCAGGAAATTGCTTCCCTGGAGGTATCAAAAATACCGAGTTGGATGTCCCTACAGATTTCATCGCATAAGTTGCCGCAGGAGTACATAGCACTGCTTCCTCATCTGTCTGCCCTCGAATTGTAACCCTGATTGCATAAAGACAAATATCAATAAGGAGCAGCTGTTTCTGCCTAATCAGCTACTTATAACAAGTAACATAGAAGCATGCTGCAGATCAGTTGATGTGCAAAAGGTAGAGAAAGATAACGTTGAGGTTCTAGATAGCAAAGAACCATTTATATTAAAAAAATAACCCGGAGGAACAACTCACAAGGCAATGGCTAAGAAATGACAGGCAAGACTTTTGAAACATAATAGTGAGGATAGCTGAATAAAATGAAATGGGAGGAGAACTACGCTTAAATAAATAAATAAATAATCGGACAATAATGAATTAAGAAGAAGGGTGGTATAAGAAATAACAAATACTCTAGAAAGTGCAGAGAGTGGGGAGTAAGACTATATCAATAATTTAAAGCATCACATAACACGATATTTAGAATAAATGAGCATAACAAGATACATCAGAATGGATGATGCACAATCTAATGCCAAATTTCTAGATTTTCAATGGTGGTAAAATTTCCCACCATTTTCCACAAAACTTCCAAAATCCATTCTTTGTTAGAAAAACTAGGTCTCTTTCAAAGTAATCACGTAATAGGATTAAAAGGATACGGGAATTAATTGATCGGCATACTAGGACAAATGAAAACCAATACAGGAAAAGAAGATTCAGATTCAACAATCAACAGTAATATAACTAAGAAAGATCAAAGGGCTAAGTTGAAGAACTAAAGGTCTATATATATCTATGTATATATCCAAACCGTTTTGATCAGGTACTCCTCGACCAGAACTGAGATTTGGAAAACAATACCATGGGACACTAAGAACACACCACAGAATTTTCAGTAACATATATTAGAAAACACAACGGTTTTACCATTTAATTCATTAGGGGGTGGAATTGTTTTGTGCTTTAAGATCCTTAAGGTGCATATTCGATGGAGAAAAAGTTTGATAAGAACTCATGACATCTCAGCAGAAGACCCCAAAATTAACATAAGATTCAGTAACTGTAATATAGACTGACGTAGATCTTCCCCTCAGAAAGGCCAAAAGGGCCTCCATTGGAAATTTTGAAAGGTAAATAAGAATCACCATTCCTCTGAACTACGCATAATTAATCCACTTTCAGCTTCAAACCAAGCCCACCATTTTGCTACTAATTATCCATTACCTGGGTAACTAAATTAAAAAAAAATCTCACTTTAAATTAACAAATCATTTTTAGAAAAGAACAAGAGGCACTAAAAACTCACCAATTTCTAGAACCCTAAGAGCTCGTTTGGAACATGATTCCCCTTAAATCACAAAATCAACAATGTCTACAGCAAGCAAACTTCCATCATAAAGAGACAAACTCGCTACGGAACATGGATTGATCCGCCGAGTACAGGGCGGAAGCGAGAGCCAGAAGATCACCTGTTGTGGAGGACGTCGGGGAGGAAGGCCTCGTCGACCTCGAGGAGGAGGAGATCGTCGTGAGTTCCGAAGAGGGAGTGGTAGCGAATGGATGTGGAGGAGCCTGGGACGAGGTTGAGGACGCATTCCGCTCCGCCGCCCCAGCACTCCTCGCCGTCTCCTCCTCCTCCTCCTCCTCCTCCCATCCCTCTTTCGGCGTCTCCTTTCTGTTCCCGCGCCTTTTTGGGTGCCGTAAGCCCGCGACCTGGCGCCATTTTATATTAAGGAAAACTTTTTACTGCAGTCCCAGAAGTTTTTAAGTTTAACCCCGAAAGTTTAAAAAAGCGGTGTAAATATTTTCTCCTCCTTGTTTTTGAATAATAATACTTCCTGCCTCCGGTGATTTAAATAAAAAATAATTAAAATGCAGATCAATGTTTAGAACATCTCTAGATAGCACTTGAGATGCAACCTCATATTTAGATCCAAAATTACAAAGATGAGAATAAGATTTGGGTGATAAAACTAACCTAAAATATACAGATGAAATAGAAAATAATTCATAAAATAGTATATTTGTAGGAGGAAGGTTAATGCTATAAAAAATATTCTAAAAATAGATTTAAAAGTGATGAGTTAATGTAAAGTGGAAGTTGAGAATATTATTTTTCTAACTTTAATGGCATCGATGTATTTTCGGTTAATCGAGGGTGTGATAGGTAAAAAAAGAAGTTATTATATTTTAATCCCTAATAAATTTTAATAATGCGCCCCTAATCATTCGAATTTTATGTTTATACCCCCTAATTGATCCCGATAGCGAAAACCCACGAAACCAACCGAAACCGATATGTAAATAATTAGTGTGTGTTGACTACCGGAATGCCCCGCCTGTAGTCCTCGACGTTCCCAAAATGTCCCTCGATGGCGAGGCGGCCCCTCCGCCGGCCGATCACCGAGACTGGTTCTTCCCCTCCACCGCCCCCTTCCTCCACACCGCTCCCTCCTCCTCCAAAACCATTAACCCCAGGCGGCCCCCGGTCTTCCCCTCAACCCGCAGGACGCACAAACCTTATCTCGGTCAATCTCGGCCGCCGATCGCCACGAAGAGCTTCCCCTCGTCTTCCTCCGCGGCGAGCTCATCACCGACTTCGTCTTCTCCGCCTCCGTCCTTCATCGCGCGGGGCGACCCAAGGTATGCTGGGATCCGGCGGAAGGTGTGCTTCGACGCGCCAAGGACCGACGATACGGTGAGACCAGCGCGGCGTGAAGGTGCTGCCGGAGTTAGGCAGGCGGAAATTGGTGGCAGTGGCTCCGTGTTCCCCGGTGGTCGGATCGGGAATCGCTGGTCTTTGGTGGTCTTGGTGGCGGTTGGTTGATTTTTTAAGATGAACTAGATATGAAGTACCGTCATCACATTTACGTTTGTGAACTGAAACTTAATTAATTTAGCATTGCCTTAGTTGACCCATCAACTATGCTACATTTAGATGTCTTTGCATTGTAATTTTTAAACGCCAAGATGATTAAGCTGATTGAATTTTTATCATTGAGCTGAAATATTTGGACAGAACAAATTTGTGGTGTACTGATTGATAAGAGAACTAGGCCGTCTTACTTCAGAGCATCTTGAGTTATCCCATATTACGGAAACCTTGCCATATTACGGAGAGGTGTTTGGAATGACCAGATTCAATTCAATAAAATAAAAGAGAGCATCCTGGCATCAGAACCTTTCTATTTCTTCATCCTCCTGTTCCTGTCAAGGAAGGATAGAGAATAAATCCTCGGTGAATCATCAACTCCGATAATGGAGCCAAACAATAATAAACTGTCTATATTATGATACAGTCAGTGTCTGGTTAGTTCACTGGCTGGCCTTATTGAAGGGAATTGTTGCTATTAAACCGCTGGTCAACCTTGTCGTGAAATAGCACAACCTCGTAATATCTTGAAACAGATAAATAAATTCATTTTTGTAACTGTAAAAGGTAGTCCATTGAGGAGTACTTGAAGTATAGTACAGATTTTTATCAAAATGAATTGTTTGCTACGGCATTTCCTGAGTAGATTCTTAGTGTTTGCAGCTTGGTGTTTGCAGCTTGTTATGACATGCTTGTTAACCTTGTCGTGAAATAGCACAACCTTGTAACATCCATCTTGGTGTTTGCAGCTTGTTATGACATGCTTAAGTTCCCTTCTTCACAAGAACTTTTCATTACAAAGCAAGGTTTTGCTTTTACAGGTTGGTAAAACATATAGATTTTTTTTTCTGGTTTCATAGTTATTTTAGAAATAAGGATTTCTCTTTTCTTTTTCAGGAACAGTTATCTATTCTTGATTCTAGAGTTCGAGCATGTGGTTTGCATGATCCACTGGATTTCAGAAGCATTATCACAGAAGAGAGTGATAAGATACTAAATAGAAGTCTAAAAACTTCTGCACTGTTCGCTTCAGTTGCTATACTCTCCATTCCTCTTTTTGCTTTTAAGTATATTGATTATGTTTCAAGGTTAAGGAGAACAACAGATTCTGAGGCAGTGTCTCTCAATAAACAGTTAGCCTATCGGGTTGATGTATTTCTATCAGTCTACCCCTATGCTAAGCCATTGGTCCTACTGCTTGCAACTTTGCTGTTGATTGGCCTTGGTGGTTTGGCTTTATATGGAGTGACAGATGATAGCTTGGCAGATTGTCTGTGGCTATCCTGGACTTATATAGCTGATTCAGGCAATCATGCCAATTCCATTGGCTCTGGTCCCAAGTTAGTTTCACTATCAATAAGTTTTGGTGGAATGCTTATATTTGCCATGATGCTTGGTCTTGTCTCTGATGCCATCTCAGAGAAATTTGACTCACTGAGGAAAGGCAGAAGTGAAGTTATAGAGGAAAGTCACACGCTAATACTTGGTTGGAGCGACAAGTTGGTAAACTGCATCCTCTTCTTGTATTCGTGCTGTTTACATACTTATTTAATTTGATCATGTATGTGGGGATTCCTTTAGTTGTAAACCATCAAGCTTTGTTGATCATGGTAGTTGTTTGTGTTTGGGGAGTTCTCTACTTCTATTTCCATGGCCAGATAAGTGTGTTATTGTTTGCAGGGTTCCCTACTTAATCAACTGGCTATAGCCAATGAGAGTCTAGGAGGAGGAACTGTGGTAGTGATGGCTGAGAGGGACAAAGAGGAAATGGAATTAGATATTGCAAAAATGGAATTTGACTTCAAGGGAACATCGGTCATTTGCAGAAGTGGGAGCCCCCTAATTCTTGCTGACTTGAAGAAGGTCAATCTTCAAATCTCACATTACATCTCTTTTAGATGAGATACTCTTCAAGCTCTATATACATTTCATTACAATTTCATAGTACTTTGACAAGTTCTGCTGACTGATTGTTTCTGTTTTTCCTGGTAGAAATTGCTTAACTTTTCCATTATCTGTCTGCAGGTCTCTGTATCTAAGGCTCGTGCCATCGTGGTCTTGGCTGAAGATGGAAATGCTGATCAGGTACTTTTACCAGTTGTTGTTGTCATTTTCTACCAGACAAATAATTAAACATTAACTGCAGAGTGATGCACGAGCATTACGGACAGTACTAAGCTTAACTGGAGTCAAAGAAGGGTTAAGAGGACATATAGTGGTTGAACTCAGTGATCTAGATAATGAAGTTCTTGTCAAACTTGTTGGTGGAGACCTTGTTGAAACTGTTGTTGCACATGATGTAATTGGCCGCTTAATGATACAATGCGCTCGCCAACCTGGCCTTGCTCAGGTTTGTTGTGAATCATGCAGTTATTTTTGTTTAATAACTAAGTGATTTAATGTTCTATTAGGAATTTCTTTTACCCATATTTTTTCTTTGGCAACAACCCACATGAAATAATGTACATGTTTGTAGTTGCAAGAAAATAAAAATCTTAATCTTTACATGCATACTAACTGACCAATATACCTATACCTGAGACCGGTGCATGTAGTTCAGTATAGGTGAGCTCATTTTGTTGATATTGTTTTTTTGATCACTTTAGGATACTTATCCATGTACTGGTACTACACTGGTCTGACATGTCAAAACCCATATTATCCTTCAACTTTGTTCTACTTATGTTTTCATTAGGATAAGTTCAGAATCTTCTGATTACTGTTTTAGATAAATTTCATCTTTTCTTCGACTATTACATTCTGCCTGAATGAAAATCATGGTGGGCCCTGTGCATATATATCATGTATGATGCTGGATAGCCATATAATGAGTTGAACATACAGGATTTAATTAGTAATTGCATACTTGATCTCTTTGCACTTTCTCTGATTCTACTTTCGCAGAGGCCACATGTTTTCTTAAGAAAACCATTGTGCTTAGAAGGTACCTAGTTTTCTGCTCATCTTGCACTCTGCAATTATTTTGTGTTTGGGTTTCCGTCCTGCACTCTTTCCTTTCTTGAATGTTCTTGTCCTATCTTTCTCTGGTGTTTAGTAGAAATATGAATATATATAAATACAGAATAGTAGTTTTATGTCACTTCCCTTTTGGATGAGATATGCTGTAATGCCTCAGTAACATTGATTAATCTGTGTTGGAATTTACTGGATCATCACAGATCTGGGAAGACATACTTGGGTTTGAAAATTGTGAGTTTTACATCAAAAGATGGCCTCAGTTGGATGGCGTGCAATTTGAAGATGCGCTTATTAGCTTTCCGGATGCTGTTCCTTGTGGAATAAAAATGGCATCGTGTGGTGGGAAGATCATTTTGAACCCTGATGATTCATACGTTCTGCAGGAGGGGGACGAAGTCCTTGTAATTGCAGAGGATGATGACACCTATGCACCTGCACAATTGCCCATGGTGAATTCCTTCTCCTTTGAATGTGTTTCGTTGAAACAATTCGGAAGACTTCTATATTAGTAATCTTGGAGGAGTTTTTTCATCAGATTGACCTATATGTGTCCATCAGAAGTTGGCAACTGCTTGATCACAGTTTTTTGAGCCGTGTTACAAACAGCTTAAAAGAACTTTTGTGCAGAATCAAATTCCTAGCCTTGTACTAGAGGCGTAAAGATAGAACTGCCATGAAAAATGACATCATGGTTATGTCTAAAATGACAAAGAAAAAGATCCAATGTGTTTTGTCCAGTTAAGGTGCACAGGAATCTACATGTCAGTTTAATCCAACAGAACATGTAACTTCCATGAAGGCACCGCAATTACAACTCTCATAAGCGTTTTATATCCAGGTCAAAGAGGCAGTGTACATAGACATTGTCCGGCTTGCAAGAAAGCCACAGAAGATTCTACTATGTGGATGGCGGCGGGATATAGATGATATGATAGTGGTAAGTTCATTCTTCAGAGCTCCTAATCTCCCCTTTTTCTATCACCTATGCAGGTTCGAAGAGGATACCTACCAAAAGATTTTACTGTTCCAAAGTCTCCAGAAAGAATACTATTTTGTGGTTGGCGCCGTGATATGGAAGATATGATAATGGTAAATTGCAAGCAATCAAAAATGATATTTCCACCATTATGTGGACAAGCATGTGGTAATAGGTACTCGGTAGTTTATTATAGAAAGTTGATCTTTGAGGGAGCCTTGTATAGAGATGGGAAATTAAAACCATTCTCCTTTTGGGGTAATATATTAGAATTTCTGTCTCTACCACAATATTCTGTAGATAACTGCAGAAATTTGGTCTTTGCCTGCTATTTTTTTTTCCAATTAGGAATCTGTACAGTTACAGCCTTACAGATATAAAGAAATATATGGTTTGTGGAAAGCAAACCAATTTGAGTTTTGACCTTTTCCAATTATCGTACTGTTGAAAGTTTACGACTAATAGGTGATTGCATCTCTTTTTTTCCTAACTTATGCTACTTGGACCTAGCTGTGCTAGCCAAATTCTGGTCGTTGATTAGTCTTAGTGAAACATCCTTCAGGTGTTGGATGCTTTTCTAGCACCTGGATCAGAGTTGTGGATGTTCAATGATGTTCCTGAGAATGAGAGAGAGAAAAAACTTGTAGATGGTGGACTGGATTTTAGCCGATTGGAGAAGATAACTCTGGTCAACCGTGAAGGAAATGCTGTCATCCGTCGACACCTGGAGAGCCTTCCACTGGAATCATTTGATTCCGTGAGTCAAGTTGAAATGTTACATTTGCTTTTTTAGTGTTTACGAATTTATAACTCGAGCAGGAAGGATCTTGGTGGTGAGTCTATTTATCTTGCTAAGTCCATTTTATGAATTACTTTGTAGATCTTGATTTTGGCCGATGAATCTGTGGAAGATTCAGCAATACAAGCTGATTCAAGATCCCTTGCCACGTTGCTGCTAATCAGGGATATTCAGGTTATGTATTGAAGTTTCACCTAAAGATTTCAAACTGATTAGATTATCTAAAGAATCAGGTGGCCACCCTTTTATTGTTGCATCTCTGCAGGCAAAAAGACTTCCTTATAGAGAAGACGCAATCTCCCGTGGTTCAAGAGGAAGCTTCTCCCATGGTACATGGATTGGAGATATGCAACAAGCATCAAATAAATCTGTCGTAATTAGTGAAATTCTTGATCCTAGGACCAAGAATCTGTTGTCCGTGTCAAAGATAAGCGATTATGTTTTGTCAAATGAACTGGTGAGTATGGCGTTAGCAATGGTTGCAGAAGATCGCCAAATAAATGATGTGCTGGAAGAGCTTTTCGCGGAAGAGGTATAATTGGTTGGCTTAAGTTTCAGAATAAATAAATTGTTTTTCTAAATTTCTCCTTTTTTAGTATGTCAGATGACTTTTAAGAATGAAAAGGCTTAAGGTCTTTATGACTACATGCTTTTTAAAATCTCCAGCTCCTCGCGACAACAAAGAATTCTTTTCTTTGTTAGTACCATTGTTTTACCTATCAGTGTTAATTTAGGTAGCAGCAGTTCCCCACATAAATATCAGTGATGGGGATAGATCCATGTGCTTATCTCAAATAGTTGGAACGTTGACTTGAATATAATTGGAGTGATTTTTTCAGCAATGCATGCATTGCTGATCATGATCCACCAGTGTTTAAAATTCTTAAACCTAAAACTAGATCTGATATCTTCGCATTTCTCTTAAATTGCATGTTATTCTGATCACTCTTTATGATCTCTTCATCTCCCCAGGTCACCAGCTAATAACTTTTAAATGCTAGAATAGAAATTTAGATATTACTGTCCTACGGCCGTTAACTCTTGCATGAATTCTAGATATTGCTGTCTTTTGAACAACTAATTTGATTCTGCAACAGGGCAATGAAATGCATATTCGTTCTGCTGATCTCTATGTTCGTGAGGAGGAAGAAATGAATTTCTACGAGATAATTCTTCGGGCTCGACAGAGGAAAGAGATTGTGATCGGTTACCGACTTGCCAACGCAGAGAGGGCCATCATCAATCCGCCGGATAAAGAAGTCCGACGGAGATGGACAGATCAAGATGTCTTCGTTGTCATTGCCGAAAAGGAATGAGATTGCTGGTCACCAGATGCATCAAGCTGGCTTTCACTATGGAGGAGAAGACAAGGTGCCATAAAAAATCAACCTGGGGCGAGGCACCTGAAATCGAAGTGTCCTCCAGAATCAAATTTAATGGGTCAAAAGCTTGCGGAAGAACAGATGGAAGACCAGATATTTAGGACATCATGGCATATGAATTCTGCAGCTTGGTTCAAACTGCAGGCTAGAGATTTCTTCTTTCTTTCCTTCCCCCTTTTTACTTTTCATCAAAAGTTGATAACGTAAGAATGGAAGACCCAATCTTGTGAACCGAATCTGTATTTTTGAATGCCCATCGAATTTTGTATAATTATCAGAACAAGTATATGTGAATATATATTCAAGTTAAAGGAAATAGTTTCGTTGTTAACCTAACATTCTAGTGAGGTGCTGGGTGTTCTGCTGACCACCTCTAAAAAACCAAGTTGTTGGGTTGTAGTCGCCTCAGTAATAACTTTTTAAAATGTAAACTCATGCCATGAAATATAACTTCAAATCTAAACATTAAAAAATAACAATTTCACATAGTCCACGGTGTATGGTGTATTGTACACAGGTGTATGCTCTTCGATGTTTTAACCCACTAAAATTACTTCACTCCTTACACCCAATATTATCTTTATTTTTTTAAAAAAAATTATTACTATAGAAGAAAAACTAAAAAAAAATCAACGATGAGTTTTATTTTAAAAAATCAACGATGAGTTTTATTTTAAAAAATCAACAGTGATTTTTTTAAAAAAAGACAGTTTCGGAGCGAATATTTACATCGAATATTGCCATTATTTTATGGAAGTATCATTCTTTTGAGTTCTTCTCTCTGCATTACTGGGTCAGAAACACCAAACAGACCCAAACCCATGCCCGGCCCAATCTCCGTTCGGAGCAAGCATCCGAGAGATCACAGCCGTCAGATCTTCCAAGACTTCTAGGGTTTTGACAAACCCAATTAGCGGCTCCCTTATAAACCCCCCTCTTATCGCCTCCCTCGCCGCGAAGGTGGTAGCAGAAGCGGAGCAACTGGGAGAACGAGAGAGATGGTGAGATGTCCTATCAGCTCCTCTTATCTCGTATTCGCTGATGGATCTTATGATATGCATGCGATCCTGTTCGTTTTCTTTAGCAATAGTTTTGCGGCTTCCAATATGCAAAATTTTTGCCGTTTAGATCTGTCTATTTCGTTCTGCCCTTAAAGTTTCGGAATGGGAACAGTTAGTTCTAATTTTTTGCTGAGTCGAGATTCATCAGTTTCTAGTTGGCTAAGATTGTTGCGATAATAGGGTTTCCGGATCATAGTAAATAGCTCATGAATGTGTGCCGGCGAGCATTCCTGGATGAAAACCTCTTGTTTGCTTTGATTTCTTAGTTTTCCGTGGTCTTCCTGGCTTGCAATTTCCTCCTGCGATCTTTTCGTTATATAACTACAGTATTAGATGCATGCGTTCTGTATTCTGTCTTGTTTAGCGAAGACATCAGATACTTGTGGTTTGTTTAATTCAACAATGGTGTTATCTTTCAGGCCTTCGTCAAAAATCTGAAGACCAGGGCGTACTTTAAGCGATATCAAGTCAAGTATAAGAGAAGGAGAGGTGGCATTTTTCTCTCAATGCCTTTTGCTTGTTAGATTCGTTCTGGTCAACTAATGTAATATTTTTGACTTCGTAGAGGGAAAGACGGATTATCGTGCGCGCATCAGGCTGATTAATCAGGACAAAAACAAATACAATACACCAAAATACCGTTTTGTTGTTCGATTTGTATCCTCAGAAGATTCTCCAACTTATGCTTATATTTTTTTCCATTTTTATTATTTTTCAAGCTTATATTGGTTATTATAGTTAAGTTCTTAACGAGATTATGATTAGACCAACAAGGATATTACTGCACAAATAATATCTTCAAGCATTGCTGGTGATCTGGTTATGGCAGCTGCTTATTCTCATGAACTCCCGCGTTATGGGCTCGAAGTTGGTCTTTCTAACTATGCAGCAGGTAATTATTCAATGATTTGTATTTTTCTTTATGGGTGTACTTTGTTGTTGATATCCTATTTGATGTTTATTAGCCTATTGCACTGGGCTTCTATTGGCAAGAAGAGTCTTGAAGTTGCTTAAAATGGATGATGAATACGAGGGGAATGTAGAGGTGCTCCTTTTTGTTTTCGTTAAAAGTAATTAATGTTTCTGATGTTTCTGGTATACTTCATATTCATTACCTACGTTGGTCTCTTGATCAGGCCACTGGAGAGGACTTCTCTGTGGAGCCTGCTGACAGCAGGAGGCCTTTCCGAGCTCTTCTTGATGTTGGGCTTGTGAGGACAACAACAGGCAATAGAGTGTTTGGTGCTCTCAAAGTATACTGCTCGATCCTTGTCTGTAATTTAATAGATCTGATAATTCTGAACTTCCGTTCCTATTTTTTTGCTGTTTTTTTAATAACACAGCTTTCTGCTCTTTACCTGATCGCAGCATTGACCATTATTCCAATTTAAGATCCCATTTATCAATTATTTAACTATTGAATGTAGTTGTTAAAGAGTTGAGCATTTATATTATAGAGCATTTCCAAAAAAAAGAGAGTATGCTGTTCTGCATAAATGTCTGCTCTGGTTCAGATATTGATGTATCAAATTGCTATTCATTGTAGTAGAATTGTGTAGCTTTGGAGACATCAAAGTAGAAAATAAACAGATGTAACATTTCTAGTGAACAACTTAAGATGCTCGCTTTTTCTGTGGTGCGAAGTTGACGTCACAATGCAGTGTTCAAGTTGGTTATCTCAGACTTGCCATGCTTCGGCCAACATCACCAATATGTCACTTTTTGTTACCATAAAGTGTTTCTGTAGAGATTGTGCTTTCATTAGGTGCTATGTCATTCTACCTATGAAAATGTAATCATGATCTTATAGAATTCCTGTGTTTTGATTGCTCCCTTCTTTGTAGTATAAAATGCTTCTCTTCAGTGATTATTCAGCTGCATGATTCATCTGTTATGTTCATGGGCATTAATTATATACCGTTGCTTCGAATTTAGGGTGCTCTTGATGGTGGACTTGATATTCCACACAGTGAAAAGAGGTTCGCCGGTTTTAGGAAGGATGACAAACAACTTGATGCAGAGGTTCACAGGAAGTACATCTTCGGCGGGCATGTTGCTTCATACATGAGGGTTTGATACTTTTCATTGCTTATTCTCTTCTATTTGCTCAATGCAATATCAGTGTTCCTGTCAAGAAGTTATTTCAGCACGCACATGTATACACGTATTACTAGGTTATCTCATCCATTAGTGTCGTGTTTAAAAAGGTCACCTAGATTTCTCCCTCCTGAAATTTCCTTCATCGTCGATTCATAATTTTCACTCTTAAAAACTACTAGTTGTGGTCAATGTTACTAATATTGCTCCTGATTAATACTTGCCTTCGTTCAATTTAACTAGACATTGATGGAGGATGAGCCAGAGAAGTACCAGGCGCACTTCTGTGAATATATCAAGAGAGGAATCGATGCTGATGGCATTGAAGATTTGTACAAAAAAGTGCATGCTGCCATTCGTGCTGATCCATCTGCAGTCAAATCAACCAAGGAACAGCCGAAGGAGCACAAGAGGTATGTATCGATCTTTTCGGTCATCACTGTCATCCTGCAAACTCTGAGGACGCCCTGACCACGCGAACAACCTTACAATCCGACAGGTACAACTTGAAGAAGCTTACGTACGAGGAGAGGAAGGCCAAGCTCATCGAACGATTGAATGCCCTAAATTCATCTGGGGGCGGAGATGACGACGAGGATGACGATGATGATGAGTGAACATGTTAGTCGAGGGTGATGTAGCCCGAGCTATCTGCTGCCCACTACTGCATTCCTGTTTTACCGTAGAAAGTTTTCTATTCTGTGCTAAGCGAAGTTTTGTTGGTTTAATCGAACCAATCGTAGCCATACAGACTTGTTCTGCAATTGATTACTGCTATTTTGAGTTTAATTATTAGTTCTGTTCCATCTCGATTCCCAACATGTGATTCAAGTCGACTCGTTCTAAATTGTGGTTGAATGAAGCAGCTATTTTCTTATCACTTGCCTTTTCTCATGAATGTTTGTTCTACTTATAGTCAACCAGCAGAGTCAGTTATATTTTTGGGATTCAAAAAAAAATATGGTAAGGCCACATTAACTAACATGAGTCTGGCATATTGAAAGGGAGGATGTTTCCGACACTAATAATGCCATCTGTTTAAAACAATATATTGCAATTTTGTTAAACGGATTATATAAAAGTATATCGGATCCGGTTCGGCGAGGACGGCTGTATTACCCGATCCGATACGCTAATTCTCCCCTTTTATAAATTTTGGATCCGGTTCGGGCGATGATCGATGATGGCCGGATGATCCGATACGGCGGCCCGCCCGTTCTCTCCTTTTATAAGACGGGGACGGCGGCGGCGCAGGCCGTCTCTCTCGATTTGCTGTCCTCGGTCGAAACCCCTCCCCTCTTCCTGACCGTTCTCCCCATTCCGATCCTTTTCCTCCTTGCTTTCTGCCTCCCGGAGGTTCCTCTTTCTTCCTCGCAGGGTGCTCACGATCTCCTTCCTCGTCGTCACCAGATCAACTTAGGTTTCGAGAAATCGGAGAACCTTGGCCGCCCGGCGATGCTTACGCTGTTCTTGCAGGCACCGCCACCGGCATCCGGTGACGAACGCTGTGGCGTTGGTAGCGCGAATGGAGGCGCCGTTGAGGGGATGCTCTCTCTCCTCCGCAGCCTCGAATCGGTTCTGTGGTCGGTGATTTCATCCGGCGGCCGGTACGAGGCGCGCCTCTGGCTCTGCAACACCGTGTCCTCCTTCCACACCGTTGCTCTGAAGGACCAGCTACGGTTGTTCATGGAGCTTCTCAGATCCGAGCGGTCCAAGCTGGACGTTGCCCCCAGGCTTCTGCAGATGATCTTCGAGAAGCGTCCACGGGTAGCCGGGCGTATCCTCGCAAAGAAATGCTACTTGCTGGAGAAGTTCTTTCGAGGTAAGCATTGCGCGTCTCTGGAGAATTCAGAGTTTGTTTCACCGGTTTGTTGCAAAAAATTCTGCTATCTTAAGCAATGCAAAAATTCAAGTAATACGTAGATTCGACGATGCTCGATTGTCCAATCAGCTCGATTCTCATAGATTTAGATCTTGTCTTGGCAGTATGTCCGATTATTAGAGAATGCAAGGCCTTTTGTTTTGCAGGAAAACCCAGACGTGTATTCCTGTGGTTTAATCATTTTGCTGGAGTGGGTGAATCAGGGCATCGAAAGGGAGCTAGAGCGTTGGCCTTGTATGCTTTTGCAAATAGGGATGTTTGCTGGGAAGAGCTCGAGTGGAAGGGAAGGCATGGGCAATCACCTGCAGTTGTGGCCACAAAGCCTCACTATTTCCAGGATCTAGATATCCTGAAGACCATCGATAACTTCCTCGAGTATGTTCCTGATTTTTGGTCCTCTGATGAGCTTGCTGAGTCAGTTAAAGATGGAGATATCCTGACTATTGATACAAAATATTTTCTCAATCAGTTTGCTGAGCTGATGTACGAAGAAGATTTAACAGATTTATGGGAAGCCATAGAAGAATTTATATTAGAGGAGAATTTCTCCTCACTCTCCCAAAACCTTCTTAGTCTTCTTGATGAAGAGAGACTCCTCCTCTTCTTGAAATCCATTGGAAAGTACATCCGTTTGAATGTTCAGTGCCGGGATCTTGTCTACCCTGCTTGTTGGCTGGAGAAGCTTTTGTCCACATGCAACGACCAGATATCCCTTGATGAAATTGTCCTATTAAATGCCCTTATTGCTAAGGGCAGGCAGCTTCTACGTCTTATAGTTGATGAAGAGCATGAGGAGGAAAAGGAAAAGATAGATGTGCTTTTGAAAAACAAAGTGACTCTTAGTCTTGCTGATCACTGGGCTCTCATAAAAAGATGTGAAAGCATGAAGAAGCAGGAGGCTTCAAAATTAGTTGGAATCATGTCTTGGGTTATTTACTATTGCCTGACAAAAGAATGCACTACTGCAGGATCCTGGGAGATGCTGTTTAACAGTAATGGGATTGATTTCCGCAAGGCTGATGATTATTCTTTGGTACAAGCGGATGAATCTCTAGAAGGACGTGATTTTGATAGCGATTCAGATGATTGGGCTAGCAGTGGTAGAAAGAAGAGGAAAAGGGGTAGGAAGAAAAGGAGACAGTTGCGTCGTGATAATGAGGACCCAGATGAGATGATGGAGATTGAGGCAACAAGTAGACGGGAAAGCTTGCAATCACGTAGGAGTTGGTTGCTTTCAACAGATGGCTTTTCTTGCGCATGGAATATTGTACGTATATACATCTTTCTCTGCACTTTGAATTGTGCTTTCTCAATCCATGATAATACACTTTGGAGAAAGTTGAGTACATAAGTTTATTGTCTACAATGTTTTTTTTGGTTCTTGCATGTCATACAGGCAGATTTACCTGAGCATCTGTCACAGCATTGCTTCAGAACCTGGATGAAGTGGCTTTCCTCCAAGGATTAATCTCGCAGTCTTGACAATCATATTGATTGAGCTACAAATCGGTAAAAGTACATCCCTACACCATTGCAAGTACTGGTGCATCATCGTATTGCTTTGCTATGTTTTCCCTTTATTAGATTCTTAATTTTTTATCAGTTTCATTACAGATTAGCTTTTTTATTTATTCTGTTCAGTAGAATACCTACTGTTTGTTGTTCAATGTTTTCAGGCGACATGGGCTCCGGCTCCACATTGCTGATCAAATCTGGTATATGTATGTTTCATGGAATGAGTTTGGTGGAGCAAGTTGTTTGAGGTAGCTTTCTTTGTTTTCACCATGCTTATGCTTATTATTTGTCACTCTTGTTCCGAGAATCACCTGTTCTCGATTCTTCTATTGCATCTAGGTAAAATGGTTGTTGACCGCACGTTAAATGGGCTGATGATATCGTCATATAAGACATCGGGAGCTCTCTATGCTTCTTGAATGGTGAGACCCCTCGATAAATGCACCAAATGATGCACTACCGCTACGTGTTATACTTGATTATGAGAATATAGTGTTTCTTTTTTCTTTCTAATATCAATTTCAATGTGCAATCATGATCATTGTAGGAGGCATGAGCTTCATTTCTTGTGATTTACTCTGTTCGATTAAAGATTTTATTGATTTGTTTTACTTTTTTTACTCGTTTGTGGTTGCAGAGAGGAACCCATGGAGATGATTAAACACATCATGTTGGCTTTGTTATAATTGTTAGAGACTCCTCGAACAAGCAAATGCATAATACAAGTCAAAAGCATGAGCAGGCGAAAAGACGCATCATGAAGACTACTTAACACTGCTGTGTTCCCACATTTGTTTGCTGATTTCTTCGTCCTTGATCACATATATATCCACCCTTTGAGGAACTAGTTCGATTTTTTATTCACATCACTATACATCAAGCAGTATCGTGGGAACATAAGAATTATCCATAGAATTTTTTTTTTTGGATCAAAGTTCTTAAGAATTGTGTGACAGAATGTGATGCACATTATTCTTCAAGCTTCAGGTCTCAGTGAAACCATTCGATTCGTCTGTTAATCCAATGATATCTCCAAGCCCTGAGATTGAACCAAAAGGAGAGAGTTGAGCACAAGACTTGCAAACTACTTGACAACTACAGTGTCTCCGGGCAAACTTAGTTGAAGTGCTTCGAATTGCACAATCAGAAGCCAAACTCACCTAGTGGAGTATATGTAGGTAAGCTGATCCTTCTAGGGCAGGAGTTCTTGGAGTTGGACGAGTCATTTAAGATCGCAGCAGACTCACTTCCGCAATCACGAGGCTGCGGAAAAAGAATGAAAAATGAATGATTACAAATGGCTACAGATACAGATCTTGCGAGGAGAATAAAGTGTATCCATATGATCGATTCTGTTGAAATTGTACATTTAGTCTTACTGTATCACCACTATGTTTCAATGTTGTTACATAGACTAATTTCACGAAGTAAAATTTGAAAATGCTGAAGGAGAAGCTGACCGTGAAGTCCTTGTGAAAGCACAATCTGAGCTCTTCCAGCGAACCATGCTTACAGACCAGCAATGGTGTTGCTCCAAAGGCATTTTTGATGATGGCAATGATATCTCCCAACGGATACTTTTTGCCATTGGTTGCAAGGATACCAGCATCATTAAGCACTTCCTATAAAAGCAAGTGACACTGTCTTGAATGATGTATGGAGAAACATAAGCTAAGTGTTGTGGATTTTACGACACTTGCAATAACTACTCGTTAAATGGAAAAATTATTTCTAACCTACAAAAGGACACAGTACAGGTAATGCATGAGTTTGCACCGACAAATTGAAAGATTGAAAATTATATATATATATATATATATATAGATACAAAGTGTGCTAAATTGAAAGATTGAAAAGTTCTAACAAGCGGAAGTTTGATTACTATAAATCAAATTAAAATATAAGCATTTATAATACTCTGGAGCCGATTTAGTTTAAATGGTTCTACCAACTTACTGTAATGTTGTATTTGAAGTATAGATCAAGGGCCTTGGAGAAGTAGCTATATTCATCCTGTATTACTGGGGAGGAACAAGTCCCATGTTTTCCTGCAATCAATAGTATAATGAAATTGTAAGATATCTACAGTAACTATGTTCATAACAACAAACAATATGTTACATCAGCGAATAGAAAAAACACCGAGGTCTAGCTTCACTTTTATAATAAAGCATGTCAAAGAATGTTTTGAATTAAATTTAGAAATTGAATGTGCTTAACCTTGTTAATATATATCATCGTTCTACATATAAGTCTAACCCTGTAGAGATTAGGCTGCACTTGAACCTCCTCAATTCCCATATGGGCTAACTTTTTATACATAGATGATGCTAAGATTGACCCTAACCATAACAGACACAAGACTTGAACTGGATCAAACATGAGGTGGTTATAAACCAAAGTTGGTCAAGCTTGATCCTATGTCCACAATACTGACTAAATCAGGCATGCAGTACTATCAACCTGCACAATTAGCTGGGCCATAGAATCTATTGTGTATTTGCACAAGGGAAATTCTCTCTCATAAATGTAGCGTCTTAGGTTTTATCTGTTTTTGAAGACTTTTCTCCACAAACTTTTTTTTTGTGTGTTGTAAGTGTAACAATCAGTGATAAGTGGTAAAACAGTCTAGAAATTTACATTCTTACTACTTGCGTTTCAGAAAGGTAGCACAAAGGGATGCAGAACTATACTGCTCGAAGCAATAATACAGCAAATAAGAATCTTACCCCACTGTCCAGATCCCAACACCAATAAGCACACATGCGAAAGTAAAGGAGGGATGTAAGTAATACAATAAAAATAAAAACATTGAACGAGCTAAAAATTCCAGAAATAGCTCCAACCTCATGTGCCCAAAACAACCCCTTTCCACCGGAGCAAAGAGATGAAGAACTGCAATATAAGGATGGCCAGTACTTCTCCATTTCTGGTAGCAATGATTTAACCTGTGTTAAAAGGGAAGAAAAGCTATGATATCTATATCTACCTGCAGGTAGGTAGAAGAAGATTTTCTTTGGAAAATTACAATCACAGCAACAGTGGTCCTAAGTACCTTGGTTATATCGAACTCATCCTGCCTGCAGCATGATGGCCAGGTCCCATCATTGTAATCAACCCACAGCCCATCTGTGATAAAGGTGCAAAATTACATGCTTGTACAAACAATATGATGACACAAATATGCTCTTGAACACTATAAAAATACTTGATGTTTCTTCATTGTTGTAAGCAACAATATTACAGCTCATGTATCTTGTTGCCAAAACTATATTGTTTAAAAAAAACAGAGTTTTCGGTAGTTTTGTCTAGTGCCTTTCTTGAGATGAGGATTAATCAATATCTTAATCATTTTTTTGAAGAACAATAGAAATAACTTGATACTAAAAAATACAAAGGCATCGATATAATGTGCCCTACTTATTGCAACCTACTGCTCCTCATTCTTTCTATTTTCTCTTCTCCTCAATTTAACTAAATGAATGCTTGGAAGGAATTAACTACATATTTTCAACAGCATGAGGAAGGCAACTACAAGAACTGTGCTTCAGTAGCTACCACCAGCCCTCTTATATCACACTACTGCTAATATCGATGATACTATCTTCTAACAAAGTAAAAATCATCCAAATTTCAATGCAATGCAATTGAGACTCAATTGCATAGAGATGCAGGTTGTTTACAGTATATATCATCCATTGACAGTGAATTTAATTTTGAAACTATCACTGTAGCTTAATTTCTTTCATGGTCTGCCCTTCAAACAAAGATATATCCTATATCTATCTCAAACTGTGCATCATAGATTGAGAGGAAAACAAATAACAGTCGAGGTTTCAATTTTTCAAAAGATCATTTACTCGATAACTTCAACTACGACCCCTTCAAGCTAATTCAGTAATGGTGAAGCAATTTTTGCTTGGTTCTTGCAACAGATGCAACAAGCACAAAAGTATATAAAAAAAAATTAAACAGAAAGTACTGAAATGGAATTACAGAGAAAATCATATACTTACGGATCGTAAACTCTGGCAAAACACTAGACCTACAAAATCAAAATGGAGAAGCAATCAGGAGAGATAGAGAGAGCAGCAACAGAACTACTTTGATCAATCATTAAGAAAGAACAAGACGACAATAAAACGCATAAGCAAGTTGCAAATCTCATCTTTAACCAGCACAGAAACCCTAGCCCAGCAAGATGGCAACCAAAACACAGGCAGGGAATAACCGGATCACAACACGCGAACCATTGACACACAAAAATCAAACAGGAGATCGATGAAAAAAATCACCGGCAGCAGGCGTTGGAGGAGCAGCAATGGTGGGTGGACTGGCAGATGGTGCCGGGCCACTGCAGCGCCAGCAGGAAGTAATCGAACTCCCTCTGCCCCGTCGCCTCGACATTGAGGATGAGGGGTAGAAGGCAGATGGAGGAGACGACGGCGACGGTGAGGAGAGCGAGAGGTCTCCGGAGACTCGCCATCTCTCTTGCTTTGCTTCCCCCCCTCTCCCTCCTCTCTCTGGCGATCGGCAATATATATATATATACATACAGATAACAGGAGATCCCGCCGGACAAGCTTCCACTGAAAGATAGATCAATCCGTAACCCGCCGTGCTACCGGCGTTGTTATTGGAGGGATAGGTGGGTTCAAGCTGGGTCCACCCGAGTTCTCCGGCTGCTGTCCACGGTAGTTTTCCCGGGTAGATCTTTCTCGGGGTTCCTTTATGGTGGAGTTTATTGGAGTTGGGATTAGATACAAACTTGTCTGCCGTGGAAGGAAGTTAACTCGGATACGCTTCAAGGAAAAATTGCAATCTACGTTTATATATTTCATTGGTGTGATGCATTTAAATTTAATGAGATGTAATCGATTTGATCTGAACTTGACCCAAAAAGGAGATGGGTTGAGCCCAAAAGTGGACTTCCTTGGGCTCGATCAATTTATGAGCGTAGTTTTATTTTAAAGTGCCCCCTAAAAAAATTAATATTTTTTTTGTCATCTTTATTTACATAAATCATATTTTAATAGTTAGATTGAGATTTTTATATTTAAAAAATCTACTTAATATGAGATAATGTAGGATAAAATATAAATTAGAAAAATAGGATAAGTTTGTTTTATGGTTCAGAACAATATAAGTTGCTATTCAATACATTATGTACTGTAGAGTTTTACTTATTAACTACATAGACAGGGTGAATGGAGTTTAAAATGAGAAGGGACTGGAGAATACAATTTTTACATGTATTGGAGTTTAAGTTTTTTTTTTATCTCTCAGCATAAAAAGGAAAAGTAAATTTTCATCTTCATACTTAAAAATTAGGACTAAAAGTACATCTTCACTCCGACCAGATATATCCTAAAAGAACTAAAATTTCTGAGGTTTCTAAGAGTTGGAGAAGCCTCTCAAAAAGCAACGGAGAGATGTGTAAAGGTTTTCTCATGTGAAGCTCGATAGATTAAAGAAAGAAGAATCTAGGTAGAGGATTTGAAAAAGAGTACCAAAGAAGAAGAGGAGGACGAAGAGATGCATGACTTCATCTGTAAGAAAAATAAGAACGAGGAGTACAGCAGCAGGAGCAGTCAGTCTAGTAGGTGATGAGCTGATGATAATAAAAAAAAAGGAAGACCATCTTCTTATTCTTCTTCTTCTTCTTTTTTTTTCTTCCCTCTCTTTTCCCCAACCTGATCAGAAAACATTTTGTAGTGGTAGGTTTTTTACTTTCTTTTTTCTTTTGCTTTCCATTCCACCAGATTGCACTTTCTCTATCTCTCTCTCTTTTATTCCTTTCTGCATCACCATCAAAACAAATTGATGGAGACAAGTGCATCATCATATATATGAATTTTACATGATTTGTTAATGATTTGCCCCATCTTTATTTTCACTGAATTTTTTGTCTTTCTTTATAAAATTATTTAGCAATAAAAAGTATGTCTGATGATAAAGTGGGGGGATTCACTCAGCATCATTTATTGCTTTATTATTTATTATTATGTCCTCCTCCTCCTCACCTCACATCACATGCTGTGGCAGTGAGTGAATGAGTGAGTGAGAGATGCCTCCCCCTCTCCTCCTCTTAAAAACTTTCTTCTTTCTCTTTTCATCATATTCCAATGTCACATCAATAAATAATAACAGCAGAAGCCTTTGTTAATTAGAAGAATTATGTATGTTTGTCAAAGCTTCTCCTACCTCAATTACCATCATTTTTCCTCTTCAACATATATATACACACACACTAAGCATGAGAATTTAATAGTAATTTATTTCTCACTATCCATTGCTGTACGAATGATATAATAATATATCTATGAAGTGAAAAATAATTGTAAAGCATTTTTTTGCACTTTAGAGCATCTTGTGATGCTTTAAAGTGCTTCTTGCCTGTGAAGTGTGTGAATTGTAGATTGGACTCCCATCAGGTGGTGGTGGTGGTGGTGTGGGATCTTGTTGTCAATTTCTAATTTAATATGGGAACAAAAATAAAGGCAGTGAACTGAAAGATGTAAAAGTTGGTGCATGGAAAAAAAAGAAGCAAGCTTAGATCTCCTTTTATTGATCTGATATGATTTAACATCTAATTTGAAATGAACAATCATTTTAATTCTCTCAAGGTTCTTCCTACTCCATGCATGAACTAATAATAATAGTGAGGACTATTACTGCATCATTTAAAAAAACTTATTTAAAATCTTCTTTTTATTGGGTGGACTGTTGGGGAGAAGGGGAAGACCCCTCATTGGACCATCTTTTCTTTTCTTTTTCTTGGTGGGCATAGAAGCAATAATTAATGCTTGTAATTTGTAGTGTCTTTTTGTGCATGGACGGTTTAGATCAATTTAAATGTGGCTTGTTTAATGATTTTTTAAATGGAGAAACACATGCATCATCCTCATGTATGTCTTATGGGCATGTTGGCACCTTCATGTCATGTGGCCATCATTCTTAATGTTCCCCAAATGTTTTTTTTTTAGCCTTACTGATGAATTTATAGTAATCACTTTCTAGTTTTTCACTCCACTGCAATCATATTTCCTCTTCTTTCTTTCAGGTATAGGTGCAAAAAACAAAACCTTTTTTTTAAATAAATAAATAAATTGATAAATGCTACCACTACCTATATGATTTAAAAATAATATAATTATCTTAGATTTTAAAATTATAAAATCTCTCTTCCTTTTATGTTATGAACTTTTTCTTTAAATCCACCAACTAGGATTTTATTTCTACCACTTGAATTCAATCAACTTCAAGCATAATCAGAGGCGGCTACAATTATAATTAATTAGACATCCCATGAGGAGCTGAATTATTTGACCTAGAAGAAACAAAAACACCTAATATATTTATATTTATTTATTTATTTATTGAACACTCTCAATTATTAAAAAAATAAATTAATTAATCCACCTCATTAAAGATATAAAGTGGTCTGATAAGTCAATTTAAAAACCAATCATTATTCCATAAGAAAGTACTAAATAAAAAATACTTAAATATTCTTATGATTCTTAAATAGAAGATATATTTTATTTATTAAAAAATACTTAAATTTCTCATCATTGTTTTTTAAATTTTTAGTAAAATTTAAATTTATAACCTTAAGTATAAATAATTTAGAGAAATATATTATTAACATATTTAAAAAGTTATAATAATAATAAATAAACAGATGATAAAATTCTTTTGCAACTTTAGAAAGTGTTTGGGCAATGAGGGCACACTTTGCTAGGTCAATATTCCCATTTTATTATCATCAATTGATGCCCTCAGAGAGATTGCAACAAAAGTTGAGAAAACAGACAAAATACTGTGGCCACATTGCTTTCTCTTTTTTTATAAAAAAATTGATATATATATATATATATATATATATATATTATTACCATGTAGATATATCTAATTAATTGACAATTGAAAAGTATTATGATATTGTATTCATATAAGCAATAAATTTGATATATATTAATATTTCATGAAACCCTCAATTTTTTTTTCTCTTCAAAGCTGATTATTTATTAATTTTGATGGAAATAGTTAGACTATAGAAAAATAAATATAACTGATTATTTAGCTACACAAGTCTTAATTTTTCTAATCAACTTATACTCATTTACTTAATTAATTATATGATATCTTTATAGTTTCTCTTGTAATATGGTAATAGGTAAGAATGATTTCATCAAAACAAATAACAATCGGTGCTCAAGAGATGTGACATTTTACATTTGAATTTTCTTAGAAATGGACTAATGGAGACCTCTTCCTACTCTCCTTAAAATTGCAATGTACTCACTGCATATAATAATATATATAGATGCATGCCATGCCCTCCAAGTAAATTCATTTATTTATTGTCCACCAAATTAATTTTATATAATTTCCTTAAACCTGTAGTTTATTTTTTGTTCCTCGTTGAAAGCCACATGCCACCAACCCTAATTTCTACAAAAAAATAAATAAATTGAATCATCCCAAATAGTAATAAATAAGTAAAAATAAACCCTTGATAGATGCTTCAGTGACGCTCTCTGAGTTGAACCTAATCACTTCATTTTATGTGAGGGCTAGAATTGTCATCATGTGATTAATTAAAAGTACCTGCAACAAAAATTTAGCTATGAAACAATCATATTCCAAGCGTTCAATTAATCAAGACTATCGTCCTAGTTTCTGTTGTTATTATCGCATGAATCATGTTTTTTCTTTAACACACCCTTGTGTTTAATATCTCTAAAAGGACATCTTCTAGATGAGTAAAATGCTAGTGCAGAATTAAAAATTGATTAGTGTCATAGAATGGTGGATAATTGAGTGGAGGAGTATAAGTTTTTGCCAAGAGGTAGCTACTTTGTGGAAGATTAGATGAGACTGGAGGATCAAAGTGGTCACTGTTTTCTGTGCAAGTGAGTCCTGATGGGAGCCCCCTTTTGTTCTCATCGGTTGATGCTTTGGATGAGTTATAATATCAATGCTTAGCAAAACTCATACGTATACTTGAGGCAGCAAGAATATATCTTATGAGCTAAAGATGATGATAAGTAATGAATAATACACCCAAAAAGAATAACAAAAACTACTAAAGTGCTTCAAGGACTTAATGTCCAGTTCTTGAAAACAACTCAAGGAGTGTGTCCTTTCACCTAACTGTGAGTAGCTTTCTGTTTTACAAACAAAGCTTGGTGGCTAATGAGTCAATTACTTGGGGGTTGTTATGGGGTTGGCCTCATTACCGTGTAACACCTGCTTCTGCTCTGGTAGGACACTGGAAGAGTGTGATGCATGATGGAGTTCCACTTGGCTTTTGTTTCTATGTCCCAACAAATTGATGTTAAGTGCTGCTGAGAATCTTCCTTTGTTTTCATTTTAATTACTTCAATGTTCATATTAATTCCCCCCTCAGAGTCAGTCACTGCTCTTGGGTAGGGAAAACACCAAAGCTTTTGGAAAAAAATATTGTGAACCGGAGAGATTGACATGGGAGCCAAGTGATTTCAAAGAGAATAAATCAGTTATTTAATAGAAGAGTTCAGAATGCACATCCCAAAGTAATCTCAGAAACATCTCTTAATTTAACCTTTCTTCTTCATCACCATAACCATATTAAAAAAATATATGTTAGAAGACCACACAGCACATGTTTCTCCACTGCAAAATAAAATGCAAAGATGCTCCTAATCTGATGGAGGAAGATGAAGATGCTCTTCTTCTTCTCCTTCTTCTTCTTTCATATGATGCGTGGAAGCTTCATGGAGCTCTTGTGCTGTCAGAATAAACTTGAGGTCTTCTCCTAGGCCGTAGCGTGTTGACTCCTGCATCTAATTCTACCATTTCGAGCTCAGAACCTTTTTTTACTGCAAAATAAATTTTACTTTTTTACATGTCATCGTCAGCAGCAGCAGGAGGAGGAGGAGCTCGGAGTTAAAAATGGCGGAGTCCAGGCATTTTCCAAGCTGTGAATTGGAAGCAGCAGCTGCCATTTCCAAGCTTTGTCAATTTCTACTGCTCCGCTTTCCCACCACCATCAATTTGAAGCTTTCTCACTTCCACCGTCTACCTGCCGCCCTTCTTGCTGTCCTCCAGTGGCCGCACATTGCACTTGGAGCACATAATTAACAAAGCCCAAGGAGGAAGGCGCACAGCCGCCCACCCCCGCCTCTGTCGTCTTCCTCCGCCGCCACCCCCCACCACCACCCCTCTTGCTCCCTCTCCAAGCTTTCGCCTTTGTTCCTCTTGATCCTCTCTCCCCAGTTGCTCTCCGCAATGTCGTCGACGCCGTCCTCTGCAGCGGCGGCGGGTTCGTCAGCTTCAGGGCGCAGCAGCCGGAGGGCGCTGCACGAGCCCTTATTCCCTGCTCCTCCAGCTGCTCCGGGTGATTCCTCCTCCGGCGGGGTCCCAAACTACCCCCTTTCCACCACCCCCTTCTTCCCCACCTACTCCTCCCCTCCGCCACCGCTGGACGCGGCGACGCAGCCCACCTTCCCCGCAAACATCTCCTCCCTCACGTTCCCCGATTCCCATCACGCGTCTCGCCCCCGCCACGGCTCCGGGGCCGTCGCCGCCGCCGTCGTTCTCCCCCTCCTCGTGCTCGGCGTCCTCGCGGCGGCTGCCGCTGCGTTCTTCCTCAGGCGCCGCCGGCGGGGGTCGCGCCGAAGCGCGTACTCGGATAAGGAGGATGCTCGGTCCGACTCCGACCGCCTCTTCCCCGCCGACTCCGCCGCCTCCGATGGCGGCGCCCCCAAGCCTTCCCCCTCGGCCGCCGCATCATCGGAATTCCTCTACCTCGGGACCTTCGTCGACGCGAGCCGCAGCATTCCCGGGGAGGAGGGCGGTCGCCCAACCGCAGATCCGGTGCGCGGATCGCCTCACGGGAAGATGCCATCCCCGGAGCTCCGGCCCCTCCCGCCGCTGCCACGAGAATTCCGGCATGGTTACGGGAATGGTGAGATGGGAGGCTCGTCTGAGGAGGAGTTCTACTCGCCGAGGATGTCATCCGCGGGAAAGGAGAGCTCTGGGCGGATGGTCGGCGGGCGGATGTCGAGCTCACGGCGGACGTTCCCGTCGGCAGTTGAGAAATGTGGATCCAGGAGCTCGACGATGAGCACGCCATCCTACCCGTCGTCGAACGTGGCCTCCTCTCCTCAGTCCTCGCCCGGGCCTTCCATTTCGCGACTCGGATCAAGCTCGAGCCAGCTAAATGGCGGATCGCTGAAGTCCAGATCTGCGAGGAGCTTTACCGGAAGCATCGAATTCGAGGCTCCGCCACCGCCGCTGCCGCCGCCTCCCCCACCACCTCCCCTTCAACCCCTAACACCGTCACCTCCAAAACGGAAGCCGCCTTCGCCTTCACCACCTTCGTCCCCGGTGGAGAAAAAACCTGAAACAAATCCGAGCTCTCCGAAAAAGATTGATGATTTATCTCGCAATCCATACGTCGTTAGCACTCCCCCCGGCCCGCCACAGCGGCAACCTCCGCCGCCTCCTCCTCCGCCACCTCCTCCACCGCCACCAGTCGGATACTGGGAGAGCCAGGTGCGGAAGCCTCGGGCGACGCAACTGCCGGGGCTCGTGACGCGCATAGCAGCTGAAGCAAAGAATTCCCCAGCAGCAGCAACGTACTCAGCAGATCCAAGGGAGAACGATGAAACGCCTCGCCCAAAGCTGAAGCCTTTGCACTGGGACAAGGTGCAGGCAAGCTCGAATCGAGCAATGGTGTGGGATCAGCTGAAATCGAGCTCCTTCCAGTGAGATTCTCGCTCACCATTTCATCAGGAACAACAGGAATCTTTGTTCTTCGACTAAAGTTGCTCTCTTTTCCACCTCTCGTGATGAATTCGCAGGGTGAATGAGGAGATGATGGAGACCCTGTTCGTTTCGAAAGCAACGAATGCGGCGCCGAAGGAGATCAACAGGCGACTGGTTCTTCCCTCTCCAAATCCAGAGAACAAGGTGCTCGATCCGAAGAAGTCCCAGAACATCGCTATTCTTCTGAGAGCGCTCAACGTGACCAAAGAGGAAGTCTGTGACGCCCTTCTCGAAGGTGAAACTTCACCTTCATCCTCAAATTTCACATTTTTGCATCCTGAACTGAGTTCGTCCATTCGGTGAGAGGGAAATGGAGAGGAAAAAGAATTCTTTGCTTTCGGCAGAAGTGCTTCGATATGTAACTGCTGCATCCTCCTGTAAGCAGGAAATGCTGATAACTTGGGAACTGAACTGCTGGAGACCTTGCTGAAGATGGCTCCAACCAAAGAAGAAGAGCACAAATTGCTGCACTACAAGGATGATTCGGATTCCCCATTCAAGCTCGGCCCTCCTGAAAAATTCCTCCAAGCTTTGCTAGAAGTACCATTCGCGTTCAAGAAACTCGAAGCCTTGCTCTACATCGCTAACTTTGATTCAGAGGTCAACTTCCTCAAGAAATCCTTTGAAACTCTAGAGGTGAATACTACGTTTCTCAGCAATGTAATGGGTTTTAAAGCTTCTGTTTACATGGCAGCCATTTCTTCAGCCCTTCTTGACTACATTTGCAATGATCAGGCTGCCTGTGAAGAACTGAGGAGCAGCAGGATGTTCTTCAAGCTTCTGGAGGCCGTGCTGAAGACCGGGAACCGCATGAACGTCGGCACAAACAGAGGGGATGCGCGCGCGTTCAAGCTCGACACGCTGCTCAAGCTGGTGGACGTCAAGGGCACAGACGGCAAGACCACCCTTCTGCACTTCGTCGTCCAGGAGATCATCAGAGTAGAAGGCTCCCGGCTCTCCAGTGCGACGAATTCGCCCTCCAAATCGCAGCCCAACACCCTGAGAGACGACCTCGCATGCCGGAAGCTCGGCCTCAAGGTCGTCGCCGCCCTCGGCGGCGAACTCAGCAACGTGAAGAAGGCGGCCGCGATGGACTCCGACATACTCAGCAGCTACGTCTCGAAGCTCGCCGGAGGGATCGCGAAGATCAACGAGGCCATCAGGTTGAACGAGTCGGCCGGCGGCGCGGGGGACGGCCAGGCGTTCCGCGACGCCATGGATCGGTTCCTGAGGCGGGCGGAGGACGACATCATACGGGTGAAGGCTCAGGAGAGCGTGGCGTTGTCCCTGGTCAAGGAGATAACTGAGTACTTCCATGGCGACTCCGCCAGAGAGGAAGCCCATCCTTTTAGAATCTTCATGGTGGTGCGGGACTTCCTGGCGATCCTCGACCGCGTCTGCAAGGAGGTCGGGACGATAAACGAGCGGACCATCGTCACCTCGGCGCGGCAGTTTCCGGTTCCCATAAACCCTACTCTGCCACCGCTGTTTCCCAGGCTCAATGCATTGAGGCCTCAAAGCTCCGACGACGAGAGCTCGATGTCTTCGTAGCCTGCAGCTTGCAGCTCCAATGCTCCTCCTAATAAGAGAAAAGTGGAGCAGGTTATTTATAATTTTTCTCTTTTTTTTTTTTGGTATCAGTAGATAGATAGCTGTGTAATAAATATGTATTCACATATTCTTTTTATTATTAAAACCTCCTCCTACGTACACCCAAAAAAAGGAACGTAGATCAACTTGTTTCACACATAACAAATGTTCAAAGATTAAATACATTATTTTTTCGGTGCTGATTAGTCTTTCTATCAATTATATACGCACATAGATGCAGATGAATCAAATACTTTCTCAGCATCCATGAGCTTGAAAAGGGCAGGTTGTTTTCAATAATAAGACTGCCTGAACTGCAGCTACATTTATGTAACCTGAAAACTCTTCCATTTTGTTCTTTGCATCCCATACATACAGCTAACATGAACGGCATGCAGACTTACGTTTTATACACATCATTGGTCTTTGATGCAGCCCACATTATTATTCATATCCCTTGTTCCTCATCGTATCTCTGGTGGTCCTTCAGGGCACCAGCGGCCGCCGTGCTGATATTGAGCTGATGGTGCCTCTTGCGGCCATTACTTTACTCACCAGCAGCTTCCACTTGTGCTCTTCCTTTCTGCTAAGGTGCTTCATCTTGTCCTTGAAGTGCCTGACCAAGTTCAAGTGTTATGTTGTCTATGATACAAGAAGCATTGAAGCAATGGATGTTATTATGTTGCAAGTAGGCAACCTGCAGAGAGGAACCTTGCACAGGTCTGGTTCTGAGCACATCTGCGAGTGCAGTTCCAGGAGCTGCCACATCCGCTTGCACTGCGCACATCCTCCTGGGACTCGAGTCCTGCAGCCGGAGAAGTGGCGAACGACGGCCTCGAGCCCTTTGCAAGCGGCATATTTGCAGGCGGCTTCACTATCTTTTAGCATCTTGTCGCGGGGACCGATTGTTTGGCATCCGTCCCTGCATATGTGCAGGAGGGCCTCCATTGCTTCGTGTAGTTGCAGGTATACCTTTCTTTCCTCCATCCTTTTTGTTCTATTTTGCTTCCTCTGCATTACAGCAATAGCGATCATTGACATGGCTGTACAAGTGAGCATATAATCATCGATAGCACAGTCTAAATCATAGTAGGTTGAGTTTTATTCTAACTACTTGAACTTTTGTTATAAATGACCATCCAATTGCGTTAATCGATGAGAGGACTTACAGAATCCTCCTCCACAAGAGCCTCAAGAAGTTCCTGCTCTAAATCAGGATTCGACTTCTTCATCGTTTTCCACCCATCTGTTGCTGAGATGGTCTTGAAACACTTGGTTATCATTCGGGTACACAGTAAAGAAAGTCGGGGAGCATCACATAGTCTTGCCAACTGAAACACATCGACAACATTCTCTACAGTCAAAAAATCTTGCTCTAGTAACTGCATGCAAGTCTTTTTCAGGAAAGGGACTGCAAATGTGTGAGACAGGATGAACAGGTGAAGAACATGTTCCTTCATCAAATCCAATTCGAAGCTGCGTAAGAATGAAGCTGAAAATAAGACCTAAGAGGCATTGGAGAACAGCCTATAACTTCAAGTACCAGAAGGATTGAACAAAAGAAGTAAAAAGATGATGTGGTAGGCTCACCAGGAAGAGTAGAGGAATCGGATAAATGCGCCGATGGCCTTCAAAGGCACGCCTGGGATTTTGATCCTTCTAAATCCCTCCTTGACTTTTGCTTGTTCTAACATATTTCTCAGAACAGGAGATGCAATTCCCTTTTCAAATAGTAGTCCAATCAATACGTCAATCATCAAATACGGCAATTCTCTAACAGGTGCAGAAGGCAAATTCAAATGCAATTTTGCATTCTAACTTTAGTATATAAATTTTAATATCTAATTATGTGAGGAAGGTTGGACACAGTGGCTAGCACCTTCAAAAAGTCTATTTGGTCTTTTCTTTTTAAGAACATAAATTTCATAAAGATTAGGAAGAAGGAATTCGGTGTACTCACAAGGATGCTTGAGTGTGCCAAAATTATACCCTTGTTATCGGTAAGAACGCGAACATCAGCTCCATATCCATCGAAAAAGAGTTTGTCCCAAGCTTTCCTTGTTTCATCAGGGACAAGACTATAACCTTTCAAACTGTTGTACTTTCTTGCGCCATAAGAGGCTGCAGGGAGCAGAGGAGGTTTTGGGATTCTGTTGCTAGTCACTCGGTGAGACGTCGACGCATCCTGCAGATTAAAATCGTTGGCTGCAGCATTTCCTACTGTAAACAAGTGAAAGATTTCACTGTAGGATGATGGTTGACTTTGCAAGACTTGTGGAGAATTCAAGTCAAGGCAAGCCATTCACTTCTGTTCTTCCCGTACTTCCCTCGTGCTAAGGATGGTGAAAAGATCTGAAAATGATAACTCCTAGTGTCAGACCTTTTACTTATTCCCCAGATTTTATCTTATTAACTAAATCGAACCAAACTGAATCCTTTTATATTCTACTAATCTGATGCTTCCATGCTGACCCATCAATAAACAGAGAGGAGTACATTATTAAGCTTCAATCAAATTCCTACATTAATTGAACTAGAAACATCAGCTGTTTGAATAATCTTCATTTTTTTAAGATCTAACAAAATATCATGTCAAGCAGCAGGTAGTATTTTCTCATGTCCATGTTCTCAGATCAAATGCAAACTGCCTTCAATGGATTCTTTCTCCTACACACCTTCTCTCATTGGTATGATTATGAAACAAATGAAAATTTACGGCAACCGGACAACTAACGGATGCAAATTGCAAATTCAATCAATCAACACCATCTAAGTTGAACTCAGCACTAAATTCTCATGTCAGGGCCAAATTAATAGCAAAAGAAAATTAAGTTTTAGTCATACCAAGGAAATATCATCGCTTGGCCAACAGAGCAGTAAACCTTGACTCTTCCTCCCTGCCGAAGCGATGAAAAAAAAACACTCTTAGATCAGGACGAAAAGGTTTGAAAAATCAACTGGAAGACATGTAAGAAGCATCAAAAACTGATCGAATTCAACCTATTATACATAAAAAGATTCAGAAATATCGATCTTAGAAAACGAGTAGAATAAGGAGAATGAATTCAGGGTTCACTCACTTCACCACTATTTAATCGGTTCCTTCAGGTCCGACGTCCGGTCCGGTAAAGGAAGATTCGTGACGAGAGGTGGAGGAGGAAGGAGAGGAATAAGAAGGGGAAAATAAGGGAGAAGGGAGGATGGCCAGTCCGACCATCACATTCTTATGGAGCGAAGGCGGAAAAAGGCGAAAGGAGGGAGACGCGTGTGGCGTCCGAGGCACGGCAGCAGCAGAGAAGACGGGCGGAGCGAGGGCGGTGCGACGGCTGTGACGGCAACTGGTTGCCACTTTTGCTTTGTTGCCTTGTGATGAGGACGGCGTCGATGATGCAAAATCCTCGTCTTTTACTTCCTCTTTTAAAATAGTCAATATATATATATATAGAGAGAGAGATTGGATTCGGGCCCAAATAATATTGGATCCGGGCCCAGGTCAAAATATTTGGATGGTCCGTTATCGGGTCTTGAGTCGGATTCGGGGCTCCGCCATTTTGTTTTTATCCGTTGGGGATACAAAGCATTAAAGAGGCATGTGACAATAAGACAAAGCAATCGCTGTTCCTCCTATTTAATCCGCCTCGCTTATCTCTTTTCCTCTTTGTACGCACAAACCGATCCATGGCGGACTCCGACCACATCCTCCTCCTCCCCTACCCCAACCAGGGACACATCAACCCGATGCTCCAGTTCGCCAAGCGCATCGCCGCCCTCGGCCCCCGCACCACCCTCGCCACCACCCGCTTCATCCTCGCCACCACCCCTCCCGCCGCCCCTGGCCCCGTCCGCCTCGCGGCCATCTCCGACGGCTTCGACGCCGGCTATAAATCCGGCGGCATCCGCAAGGCCAGCTCCACCATGGTCTACCTCGACCGCTTCGAGCTGACCGGCTCCCAGACTCTGGCAGACCTCCTCGGCGCCGAGGCCGCCGCCGGCCGGCCGGTCCGCCTCCTCGTCTTCGACTCCTTCCTGCACTGGGCCGGCGACGTCGGGCGGCGCCTCGGCATCGCGACGGCTGCATTCTTCACGCAGTCCGCGGCCGTCAACCTGTTGTACTGGCACGCGCGGGCGGAGCGTGTGGAGCTGCCTGTGAGGGCCGCGGTGGAGCTGCCAGGGCTGCCAAGGCTGCAGCCGCGGGACCTGCCGCCGTTCCTCCGTGACCGGGAGGAGGCTGGGTATTTGGTGCCGGTGCTGAACCAGTACAAGAACTTGGAGGAGGCGGACGAGGTTCTCATCAACACCTTCTACGAGCTCGAACCCGAGGTACATATATGTGTGTGTGATCATATGATCTCCATTAAAAGTAAAAAAAACAGTGGCGGGCTTGGGTGCTCTGTTTCCGCCATTTTCGGCAACTTGCTCCGATCATTGATAGCTTGGAAGAGAGCGTCCAAGGTGGATAGAGATGGCAGTCTCTCTCTCTCTCTCTTTGCGTTTAGAAGAAGATTGGGTTCCTTTTTCCTACCTACAGAGATCGCGTCCGTATTGGATAAAGATGATGGGACTCAATAATCCACGATCTTTTTTGCTGTCTTCTCAACTATTTCAGGTAGAGCAAAAGCTGATTCGAATTCTTGGCCGCCATTGACGGACCTTCTTCTGTGCGACAGGCGATGGACATCCTGACGGCCGCATGGGGAGCGAAGAGCGTCGGGCCCAGGGTCCCCTCGCTGTACCTCGACAAGCGGCTCCCCTCCGACGCCGGCTACTGCTTCGACCTCTTCACACCGGAGGCGGCGCCGTGCATGTCCTGGCTGAGCTCCCAGCCCTCCGCCTCCGTCGTCTACGTCGCCTTCGGCACCATCGCCAAGCTCAGCGTGGACCAGATGGCGGAGCTGGCCTTCGGGCTGCTCGCCGCCGGGAAGCCCTTCCTGTGGGTGGTGCGCGCGGGGGAGGCCGGGAAGCTGCCCCCCGGCTTCACCGAGGAGGAGTACGCGGAGCGGGGGCTGGTGGTCGGGTGGAGCCCGCAGCTGGAGGTGCTGGCGCACGCGGCGGTGGGGTGCTTCCTGACACACTCCGGGTGGAACTCGACGATTGAGGCGCTCAGCCAGGGTGTGCCGCTAGTGGCGATGCCGCAGTGGACGGACCAGCCGATGAACGCCAAATACTCGGAGGATGTGTGGGGGATCGGGGTGAGGGCGAGGGCGGCGGAGGAGGAGGAGGTGGTGAGGCGAGAGGAGGTGGAGCGGTGCGTGAGGGAGGTGATGGAGGGCGACCGGAGCGGGGAGATGAGGCGGAACGCGGCGAGGTGGAGGGACTTGGCGAGGGCTGCGATGGCGATGGACGGGAGCTCCGACAAGAACATCGTGGGGCTCATCGCCAAGTACTGTCAGAATAAAAACTAGAAAAAAAAGGAGGAGGAAGAGGAGGAGGAGAAGAAAGCAGAGAGCAGAACAAGGGAAGGGTGGAAGGGAAAAGGAGGGAACTTTTTGAAGGTGTCGTGTCCTCTGCTGCATATCGAATTATTAAACAAACTATTTATTCTCGTCGTCTCTAAATATAAAATATTAAGTTTTGCTCAGCAGAAGAATCGATTCGATCCAATTGGTTTAAGAAAATTAAAAGAAGAGTTGTTCTCTGAACTGAAGATTCTTTTAATTACAGTATAAGAAAACCTGCTCACTTTGAGTTGGAAGTCGTAGACTTTTGGAAAGAAAGAATGAGACAGCTAAAGTTGGATGCCACGCCGACCGACCATCTCAATAATTAAATCGAAACCTACGTTTATTAAAACAAGATGATCCGATCCGAGTTGCATATGATTCATATTCTAATGTAAGCACGTCTACTGTAGAAAGGTAGATTTTTAATATATACTTTAGATGAATGTTTTTTTTAATAATATTAATTAATTAAAGTAGTTCAATTGTGAGGCTGCTATTTTTCCTTGAGTCATATTTCTTAATGGTTGGCACCAATACGGCACTCCTAACATGCTTTGCCCATTATAAGCTTATTGTGATGGGCCACCATACTAAGCACAACCTATCAATTATAAGTATATGGTCGCAGACTATCACACTGCGATACACTGTGGTGCTACGATGGCACGGTAGTTTATCACACTATGATACGAGTACGGCATGCCTAGAATAACCTGCCCACTGTAAATATATCATGGTACATCTAGCGTATATAGTTAGTACATCATAGGAACGATAAAATTTACATAAATTAATTATAGAACGAGAGGAGTATACGGTAGTACGTTAATTCTAGAATCTATTTATTAGACAGAGAGAGGCTTAGACTTTTGTGCAGAGGTCTGAGGGTTACAGTGATGGTTATTTTTTAAAAAGATTAAAATTGATTTATTGAGTTCACAAGTTTCTATTCAAATGAGGAGGAAATCTTCTCCAATCGTCGTTACCCCCCACTTGCTCGCCTTCAACAGTCCAAGCTACACAGCGATCGCCATGGCGGACTCCGGCCACGTCCTCCTCCTGCCCTACCCGAGCCAGGGCCACATCCACCCAATGCTCCAGTTCGCCAAGCGGATTGCAGCCCGCGGCCCGCTCGCCACCCTCGCCGCCACGCGCTTCATCCTGCGCAACAGCACACCCGACACCGGAGCCGTCCGCCTCGCCGCCGTCTCCGACGGCTGCGACGCCGGGGGGTACGCCGAAGCCGGTTCCGTCCCCGGGTACCTCGACTGCCTGGAGAAGGCCGGCTCGCGGAGCCTGGACGAGCTCCTCTGCTCTGAGGCCGCCGCGGGGCGCCCGGTCTCGCTGCTGGTATTCGACGCGTTCCTCCCATGGGCGGGGGACGTGGGGCGGCGCCGCGGCGTCCCGACGGCGGCGTTCTTCACGCAGGCGGCGGCGGTGGACCTAGTGTACCTTCACGTGTGGGAGGGGCGGCTGGAGGTGCCGGTGTGCGGGGAGGTGGAGCTGCCGGGGCTGCCGCGGCTGCAGCCACGGGACCTGCCGTCGTTCCTGCCGGACGAACGCCATGGCGTGTACCCGGCGTACCTGGAGCTGGTGCTGAACCAGTTCAAGAACTTGGAGAAGGTGGACGAGGTCCTCATCAACACCTTCCATGAACTGGAAGCTCAGGTACATAAACAAACCTTAATGAACTCCATGCTCGCCGTGATGAGCCAGGAAACCTGGATGACCTTTTTCTATTTGGCAGGAAATGGACTACATGAAGAGCGCATGCGGGGCGAAGAGCGTCGGCCCAACAATACCGTCCCTCTACCTCGACAACCGCCTCCCCTCCGACTCCGGCTACGGTTTCCACCTCTACACGCCGGAGGGCACCGTATGCACGGCCTGGCTCGACGCGCATCCGCCGGCCTCCGTCGTCTACGCCTCCTTCGGCAGCATGTCCTCCCTCAGCCCCGCCCAGATGTCAGAGCTCGCCTCCGCTCTCGCTGGCTCCGGCAAGCCCTTCCTGTGGGTGGTGCGCTCGTCGGAGGCCAGCAAGCTCCCCTGCGGCTTCGCCGAGGAAACCGCGGGGCATGGGCTGGTGGTCGGGTGGAGCCCGCAGCTGGAGGTGCTGGCGCACGCGGCGGTGGGGTGCTTCCTGACGCACTGCGGGTGGAACTCGACGGTGGAGGCGCTGAGCCTGGGGGTGCCGGTGGTGGCGATGCCGCAGTGGACCGACCAGCCTACGGACGCCAAGTACGCGGAGGACGTGTGGGAGATCGGGTTGAGGGCGAGGGAGGAAGAGGGGGAGGGGGAGGGGGGAGGGCTGGTGAGGAGGGAGGAGGTAGAGAGGTGCTTGAGGGAGGTGATGGAGGGCGGCCGGAGCGGAGAGATAAGGCGGAACGCGGCGAAGTGGAGGGCGTTGGCGAAGGCGGCGGTGGCGGAGAACGGCAGCTCCGATCGGAACACGGCGGAGCTCGTCTCCAAGTACTGCAACAAGAAGACAGTGGCCTCCAATAATTAATGTGATTTGGACCTGCTTTGGTTTTAGTAAGACAAATCAAGCATTTTATTTTAATGTGAAGATAGTCAAATTAACGACGAGAATGAGAATTTTTAACGTTAAGTTAATCATATTTGTATTCTATATAATAATTATAAAGGACCAGCCTTTATCTGTAAATTATATTTTAATGGTTAATATATCACTATAAATGAAAAATACAGCTATTTTTCTATTTGGGAATATATTAAAATAATCCTCATTGATTATACAAATATTGACTGCTTCATGAAAATTCAGTGGCTCTTGTTCAGTGCCTTGTGCCAACCATGCTTCTTCTAGCATAGTTTCAGCTGCTGCATTTGAGTCTCCATAAAGTCCTTCCAGAGATCTAAACCTCCTACCTGTAGCTAGTTCAGTAGAAGCATCAATGGTATCTGCAAAAACATTAACACAATCATTAGTAGGAGTATCACAAAAAGTATCACAAAAGGTATCAGTCTGTGATACTCTTTGAGTTTGATTAGTGTCATCATCCGTATCATCAAGATTGAGAGCAATTGACATGATCTGACTTCTTGACACTCTCCCTGGATGATCTCCTTCAGAAATATGAAGTTTTGATGGCAAAGTATCAGAATTCTCCCTGTTGAATTGTTCAGTATCAAGTTGATACTGATACTGATTTCCAGCTGCTTCAGTAGACTCTTTCTGATATATGTTGCTGATTTGATCAGAAGCACCAACAGCTAAGCCTCTAGACCAATCTCACTTCTCCTCTTCTTCAAAAATACAATCCCTACTTATCACCACTGAATTCCTTTCATGATAAAAAAATCGATAGGCTTTAGAATTAGTCTCATAGCCAATGAAAACCATGGATCTGCTCCTATCTTCCAGTTTCTTCAGATGAACTCCTAGCAGCTTCACATGTGCTTTACAACCAAATACCTTTAGATGTGCAATGTTCGGCCTTCTACCTGTCCAAACTTCATAAGGTGTCACTCCTTTCAAGCTACTTGTGAAGAACCTATTTAGAAGATACACTGCTGTGTTAATAGCTTCTCCCCAAAATTCAAGTGGCACACTCATGGATTTCAGCAAGCATATAGTCATCTCCACAACTGTTCTATTTCTCCTCTCTACTACTCCATTTTGTTGAGGAGTGTAAGGTGCAGTGAGAAATCTTTTGATACAATGTTGTTCACAGAATTCTTTAAACTCCTTTGAATTAAATTCTCCTCCTCTATCTGATCTAAATCCTCTAAGCTGCTTACCACTGTCTAATTCAGCCATCATTTTGAATTTTTTGAATGCACAAAATGCTTCATCTTTAGATTTCAGCATTGTGACCCACATGTACCTAGAGCAATCATCAACCAACAACAAGAAATAATTATTTCCACCTAAGGTTGGTGAAATAATGGGGCCACAAAGATCACCATGTACCAAATCTAACACATTTCTGGTTCTGAAATTTGAAGAATGAAAAAATGATCTAGTTTGCTTGGATGAAACACACTCTTGACAGATATCTTTATTCATATGAACATGTGGTAATCCCTTAACTAGTTGTTGATCAGACATGATTTTTAGTGCTTGAAAATTCAAGTGACCGAGCCTCTTATGCCACAACCAGCTGCTAGTGTCACTATTAATCAATATGCATTCATTTGAAAACTGTGTGCGAAATAAATACAATCTATTACTGTCTCTTTTCACAGAAATAAAGAGAACTCCTTTCTCATCATAGATGTTCAGTTTTCCATGCTCAATCATGATGTTAAAACTCAATTCATCCAACTGTCCAAGACTTAATATGTTAGGTTTCAAGCTTGGAATATAAAGAACATTGGTTATCACTCTTTGCTTCCCATCATTTGCAGAAAATTTAACACTTTCTTTTCCTGCTAGGTCAACAAGTGAACCATCACCAAACCTTACTTGCCCCCTATAAGAGGTGTTCAAATTATGCAAACACGAAAGATCTCCAGTCATATGACTGGTAGCACCAGAATCCAAGTACCATGTATCAAAGGTTGTATTAACAATAGGATTTTGAGATTTGATACCTTGTAAGAGTGCATGAGAATAACATGATGCTCAAGAACCTCCTTTTCTTCATTTGTTTCTGCCAAATAGACCTTCTCCTCCTTTTTGCATTCAGAAGCATAATGTCCAAACTTTTGACATTTAAAAAACTTCACATAAGACTTGTCCTTTCTCGGCTTTTCTTGTGTCATGCTAAAAGAACCTGCATTGTATCTTCCTCTGCCACGTCCTCCACTAGAATTGCCAAACATTCCTCTTCCTTGAGCAAAACCTCTTCTCTCTCTTGGCCTCTTCCACGCCAATTGTTTGAAGAATTCCTGCAATATTTAGCCTCTATATTTGCGCGAAACCAATATACATGATTCTCTTCTTCTTGCGAGGAAGGTGTGAGCCTGATTTCATAGGTCTTCAAGGCTCCTACAACATACTCAACAGTCATGGTATTCCAATCACCAAACTGTTCTAAATTTACTGCAACAGGATGGAACTTGGAGGGAACTGATTGCAACAGTTTTTCCACCACCCTTTGCTCCTTCACCTTCATACCGATATTTCTCATCTCAGTTACAACTGAGGTGACCCGACTGACAAAGTCTTCAATTGTTTCCGAATTTTTCATCTCTAGCTTTTCGAATTTTCCACGCAGCTGGCTTCCTCTCGCGTTCCTGAACTTCTCATCTCCCAAGTAGAGATTCTTCAAAGCATCCCACACCTCTTTTGTTGTCTTTTTGTCAGCAATAGAAGCCAACATCTCATCACTTAAGGATTGATAGATAATTGATCTAGCAAACTTATCTTTCCTCCGATCTGCCACCACAGCACCACCTTCAGTCTCGATCACTTCCCATACTCCTTGCGCATCAAGAATGGCCTCCATACGCACCGCCCACATCGCATAGTTTCCTCCTTTGATAAGCGTCGGACATGCGTTGAGACTCCCTCCTACTATTGAGGAGGATTTGATCCCCGCATCTCCTACCGAGCCTATCACGAGCTTCTTCCCCGACGTTGGCATTTGCATCGCCATCTTCTTCGGTATCAACCCGAGCGAACCTGCTCTGATACCACTTGTTGGAAGAAAACCAATGTAACAGTAACAACCGAAAGCAGAGAACTCTCGGCAAGTTGCAACAGGAGAAAATAAACAGGACAGTGATGAAGCAACAACCAAGAATAGAGACTCTCACTCGTCTTGTAAAAAAACTTATTGTAGGGAAGCTTAACCTTTCCTCTAAGTTCATTGTATTATATAAAGTAGAAATAATGCAACTTGTAAATTTGGAAATAAAAAAGGAGAAGAATTGGAAATTGTTTCTATCTAGTCCTTATGATGCAACAAAGGAAATACTTTAATAAGAAACATCTATCAAAAGCAACATATTCCTACTACATATTACTTCCTAATACAATCTATAAGTTGAGTTATTCCAAATTCAAGCTTATTCTCCAACACCCTCCGATTCCAACTACGGCTTCCAACTTTTCACGCAGGAGGCCGCGCCATGCATGGCCTGGCTGGACTCCAAGCCGCCTGCCTCCGTCGTCTACGTCTCCTTCGGCAGCATGTCCGCTCTCAGCGTCGACCAGATGGCCGAGCTGGCCTCCGGCCTCGCCAATTCCGAGGAGTCCGCAGAGCGCGGACTGATGGTCGGGTGGAGCCCGCAGCTGGAGGTGCTCGCGCACACGGCGGTCGGCTGCTTCCTGACGCACTGCGGGTGGAACTCGATGACGGAGGCGCTGAGCCTGGGGGTGCCGGTGGTGGCGATGCCGCAGTGGACGGACCAGCCGACGAACGCCAAGTACGCGGAGGACGTTTGGGGGATGGGGGCGAGGGTGAAGGCGGCGGAGGAAGGGGCGCTGGTGAGGAGGGAGGAGGTGGAGAGGTGCGTTAGGGAGGTGATGGAAGGTCCCCGGAGCGGAGAGATGAGGCGGAAGGCGGCGAAGTGCAGGGAGTTGGCGAAAGCGGCGGTAGGGGAGAACGGGAGCTCCGACGTGCACATTATGGAGCTCATTGCCAAGTACTGCAACATGAAGAAAGCAGAGTAGGGGCTCCTCTAGAAGGGCACTGTCTCTGTTGAGTCTATTCTTGAAGCATATCACTATTTAGTTCTACCTTTTTCAAGTCAATCGCAATGAACTTGGCTCAACCAAGTTGGCAAAATATTCATTTATCTTGATGAAAATTTTGATATTGCCAACTATATATATGTAAAAATATCATAGTACAAGGTCACACAATCTGCGTGCCAAAATAATGACTAGTTTAATAATATATGCCAACAGGGACATAAGTAAATTAACACGGATATATATTACCTCAATATAATTAATCCGATTGGTTTGCATTCCTATGCTCAGTGGGATGCCCAAGCTTGATAATGTCTTCAACTAGAATTTTCCCTTCTGTGATGTGAAACAAACCACGTGTTAACAACACAACTGAGATTACATGATCAGCTGGGCCAATATTGAACGATGAATTTTGTCGACCTTTGTCCCTTGAAAGGTTACTGATAACTTGTTCAATGCCTGCACTGGCCAAGGTGTCCTTCAAGCACATGGCTGCTGCTGCCACTTCTTCTGGTGTCACTTTGCCATCATGGTCACTGCATAATCATTTCCTTGGTTTTGGCAAATAAATAGATAACGACAATATCAACAATGCACAGACAACATGAGTGATTGAAATATAGGGGATATGTTTATCTACTTAACTACTTGTGGGCCTCTGTTATTTTGCATGTTTTGCACAGTTATCAGGATCCAAAACCGACGCGAAACAAAGAGGAGGATTAGCTCAATTATCTGGGAGCAACAGTGCTACCTATCAAGTAGTTTCCATCGTGTACCGCCTACAGCGTCTACATCATCAATCTCTTTCTCAAGTTTCTGAATCATGTTATGAACCTGGAGATGGTTGCAGAAAAAGTAAGGTAATTTCCTAGAAAGCAAGCAAATGTACAGATGAATGATAACGATGATGATAATGTTAAACAAAGGGTGAGGATGCCAAGAAACAAAGATTAAATAGTCCTCGAGGGAAATAAATGTAAGCAAAGCAATGATGATAAGAAGAAATATAGAAATAATAATGCGATTACTTCCACCAGGTGGTTCCATTACTACAAACTTACTTTTGGAAGCACTAATTATCAAAAAGGCACGAATAGAAATATGGATAAGAGAGAAAAAAAAAGTTGATCACAATGAGGAAAGCTGATAACGAAATAGAAGGAGACAATATACAGTGTGGATAAGCATCTGGCAGCAAAAGGTAGTTGCCAAAAGTAACAAGGAAAAGAATCAATGGAGATACCAGTAAGAAAACAAAGTTAAAGGACCTTATTTCTGAGCACCGATGAGACTTCATCTGCTGGAGCTGCTTCAGCTGCATGATCACAACTTTGCCTAGCTTCTAAATATGATTCTTGAGCTTCTCTTATGGCGCCAGCATTCTCAAGCTTTGCGTTGTATAGTTTTATCTGAGTGAAAACAAAATAGTATCAGCATTTATTCAAAGATTGAGACAAACTTTCAACTACGAAGAAAAACAGAAAGACCCAATAGTTCATATGATTGAAACTTACCTAGGTTTTATAAGCGGAGGCACCAGTGCCATGCATTTTTAACACAACAGGTACGAGTAACATTAGATGCATTTGAACTAAAATTACCTCTTTGCTGACAATGGCCAAAAACTCTTGATGTTCTTTACTGACAGACTGCAGCATTGTAACATGTACGTCAACGAAATAACTATGAAGATCTGGAGCTGATCTAAGCAACAGAGATATTGATTCACTTACAGAGGCAGAGGCTAGAATAGCCAATGCATGACTAATTTTGCAGAGTTGTTCTTGTTTCTCTAGTGCTTTGGCTTTAACAAGCTTCTCTGCTACTGTAGAAGTAAGAGATGTTAACTTCGCAAGATCCTCCTTATCTTGCAAAATTCCATAATCCTTCATTTTGTCTCCTTTATGTTCTTCCTATAGAATTACACAAAAGTAAGGTTGTATATTCTTTGGTCTTAATGGTGATAACCATCCGACTCAACAAGTTTGGGTCATGGGTGTTCATTCTTACATTAATTTTTTCAGTTTTTTGAGAGAGACAGAAGGAAAATAAAAAACATTTAGGTACCTTATAGTGAAACTAGGGGAAAAGAAGAGATGACGGGAAACTTTGATTAACCACTCTAGTTCTTGTTGACCACGAATTAGAAATATTATAAGTTTAAAGATAGACGATTCCTTTCAACCGCTATAAGATATATATAATATTTTCCGAGACCAAGGATAACACAAGCATATCAAAATGGCTTAGAAACAATAATCATGTACTAGTTCTGCAGGAAATATCTTGGTACAAGTAATAATTTGCAAACACCTTGAACTTAACGAACACTGACAATAAAGGAATGGTAAGTGTTCGGGAAGAGAAAAAAATTTAAAGAATTAGCAAAGAAATTATTTGTGCATCCCGGAAGGTGAAGACCAAAGTGGACGCTGTGATGTACGTCAGAACAGAATGTTGGGTTAACATTTCTCAAACATAGAAATGAACAAATGCAGAGAGGTACACCAAAGATACTGTAGGACTGGAGCTTAAATTCCAGATAACCATTACCTTGTCCAAATGTTCGCCAAAATACTTTGAGGCCTGCATAATGTTTCTAGCATGCTCAACGTGATGTCCCTTCTCCATTTCTTCAGCTGTTTCTTGCAAAAACTTTGCATATTCTAGTCTTGCTTTAAGTTGTCTTTTTAGCTTTTCCTGAATTTTTAGTTTTCAATTTAAAACCGAATAATACCAAATATACTATTCCATAGTCACATAACACAAATACGATACTGAAGGTTAAAAAAAAGAACTACAATATAAAAAAAAGTCAGTAGGAATTAGAATGTCCACAACCGTACTGTGGCATTCTCACTTCAATACTATCTAAATATCGTTGATCTCAGTTCAAGTTAGATAAATACTAGAAACACATACCTGTTCTTCCATCTTTCCATTAAATGTGGAAGGGAGCATGTTTGGGAATATTTTGAGGAAAACTGGAAGGAAGATCTCCATGAATGGAACTATGATAAAAACTGCGAAAGGAACCAGTCTGAAGATATCTGCTGTTGTTCCGGTAAGTTGCCGTCGTTGCATTTTGGAAAGCTTCTCACCATTAGCAACCTTAAACATCAATTTGGAGGATGCTCTTACATCACTCCACAGTAGCTTCAGACCACACCAATAGTACCTCATCGAAGACTTGCAGTCTACCTTCCATTGTCGGAACTTCATGGCCAAATCTGCCCTAAAAAGGCAAAGAAAACGATCATGAAATATCAATTGAGTAATCAAGCAGAGATGTTATCCAAAGCACATATAAGATCCTTGAAGATTGATTATGGAACTGACAGAGCAAGACCTGCTAATAGAACCAGTCCCCAGAACTGTGATCCAAAACTTTTGCTTGATAGATGTGGCGCTTCTCTGGGACTCTTCATGCAGCTTCTTGTCTTCTGTTTTAGCTTTGGCCACGCTGTCTACACTGTCTTCGTCTCTGCTACTTTCTTTGGATGGCCTGCTTCTAGTTGTGCTTTCAGCTCGAACAGATTGTCGTGATAATTTGAGCACCCCCGGTAGACCAAATTGTTGTCCTCCACAGCCAAAACCAACTACGTAAGGCCTAAAAGTAGGCTGTTTGGTACAAAAGGCTGATAAACCTTCCTTGTGGACAGCGCTTTTGGTATACTCGAAAAGGGAGGTACGATTTTGATGAATAATGAATTGACCTGCATCCTTATATGAATTTCCACTCCTATAACTTGGGTAATCCAAATATGGACAACTGAAGAGATCAAATAATTGCCTTTTGCCAGTAAGTACTCTTGAGTTCATTCTTAGCATCTTTCCAAAATCAAGTGTATTTTGTCATCTCTTCAGTATCTCCACCCTGATATCATATATTCTCCAATTTAAATCAAAACTTAAATAATCAGCAAAATGGACCACAGAAACTAAACAGAAGTTTAGAATTTTTGTATGAGAAGAAATAAACAATCATCTGATTGACGATTTTTTTTCTTTGTCTATCTCCAATAGGAAACTAAGAGAAACATGCAGATTCTATTTACACAACAACTACTGGAAATATATAACCATTGCCGCATTTCAACCAATATCTCCAGGATCGGTATTTATCCTAACACGCACGTGCAAAGGAAAGGAAATCCATAAAAAACAATCACATAAACTCATGGAATTAAAAGAAGAGGTACGAGGATAAGAAAATGAATAGAGAAGAAGACTCACCGCAGGAAATCTGCAACTCCCTAGAAAAACTGCAAAAATGGATCAAACTCCCTGCGAACTATCAATCAACAACTGCATCTGTGGAGCGGAAGAGGCGTATGGGAAGAGGAATAGGGTTACCGGGAGAAGGAGGCGACGAAGACGGTGCCGATCGTCTGATGCCGGCCTCGCTCGTCGCCGTATAAATATACGCGGCGATCGAGTTCGATTGCGCCTTCCAACTAAATCCGAATCCGTACCCGACACAGAAAACCCGACCCACGGTCCGTGGTTTTGAAAGCCCAGTAACCCATTATTAATTTTTATCTAATTTTAAAAGAGACTTAAATAAATTAAATGCACGATGTATATAATAAATTACACATTTTGTCAAGTAATTTTACTTAAAACCTATTTATCATTTTTAAAATGTGATATATTTTCCATCTGCTACTTATTTTTTACACGTCGATGTATCTCCGATTAAAATAATTGAGCTCTTAAGAGGTCTTAGGTTTAAGATTTTTTTAAGTTTTCTTAAAAAAAATCATATAATCAAAATAGTGATAATATAATATTCTATTTTATGATAATATAATGCTAATGTGACGAAAAATTTAAAAATAATATTATATCAATAAAATAAATTATATAACTAATGTAAGTGTAAGTTTTATATTTTTTATGAATATTGTATTGTTTAAAAACTTAAATGTGTCTAAATGTAATTAAAAATAAGTAGAATAAAACTATCGTAATTATACTTTAAAGTATATATTTTTAATAAATATCATAATATAATTTTTAAAAAATCTTTATACCTTCTCGCTGTAATAATAATAACGAATTATATAATAAGATCAATAAATATTAAGTTAATAAACCATAAAAAAAAATCTCCACGTGCTGGTTCTAGAAATATAAAAAAATAAATAGTAGGGGGGGAGTAGTGAGAGATGAGGACGAAATTGAGGTCTTTGCTTTGACCAAAAGATGCGCTTCCACTTTTGACTTATGGTGGAAAATTCCACGGTGGGTTTTTTTTTTCTTTCAGTTATTATGTGTGGACTCTCTTTGACTCGGGCCACGTTTGGAAATTGGAATCCAATTCCGTCCATATCATTCACATCTACTTATTAATAATTCATTCATCAGTTATACATACATGCAAAAATATATAATTGAATTTAAAATTACATTGGCATCTTCTGCTTTGGAGTTTGGACGATTAAAACATATATATATATATATATATGTTAAAGAAAAGGTGGTTGAAACTTCGACCTACTCCACTACGTTTATATATTTAGTAAAACTTAAAAAAATAAATAAAAGCAGTTTATTTGGTTGCTTTGTTGTTCTCCATATTTAGCGATGAATTAAATTATATTATAAATGACCAAGTCCTTTAAGATTAAAAAAAAATCATCATATAAAACTATACATATTTATTTTCTGTAACTATTTGGTTGGTCAAACTTTAAGTTATGGTGTTGAAAGCAATTGTAATAAGTCAGGGAGATATTTAGTGGCTCACGAGTCCAATCGACCAACTAAACTTGGAAAGCTTGGACTTTGAGAAGTAGTTGATTTTAATTTGAGGATCCTTAAGTTTAAAGCGACGGGAGTTTGGCATGTCTTCATTAAAAGTCTTTATTTAGTTGGAAATGCGTTGAGTTCTTCCAAACATGACTTAAGCTTTGGAAAACTCTTTAATGGCTGCCCTGATTGATCTAATCAAAACAGTATATTTATATATTTAAAATCATCTAATGAATAAATTATCAATAACAAAAAGTTGAGCATAATAATTATTATTACTATAATATAAATTTAAGTGCATAAAAAGTACATGATAATCTCATTATAACGATTATATTTTATATAAAAGCAGTGTTTTAATATTTACTAATATTTTTTTAATTTTTTTTACTATAAATATAATTATTCTATACATTATAAAAGTCTCAGTCTCCTTAGTACTGTAATAATTTTACTCATATTCTATCATAATATATAGTTAAAATTATTTTCAACCTCAACTTATAAAATATTTTATATTAAACATGCAGTTAATTAAAAAATAAACTATTTTCAATCTTTTTTAAAAAAGAAGTTTTACCGAAAACGGCACCTCATAAAAATTCTATCATTTTCGAGTAAAAGAAAAACAATTTTTTCATTAAAAACATTTTTTAATCACAGATAAATAAAATTTTAATATTTTTTATAAAGTATGAAAGATCAATAATTTATTTCTCCTTGTTATTTACTATAACAAGCAAGCTATTATTTTTTTCCTTAAATGCTACATGGAAAATATATAATAAATAAATAAGAATTAGGATTAGAGCTAAATTTGTTACATCAATTGATTTTTTTACTTAAATGGGACCAAAATTTATACCCTCATCCTCCCTTCATGCAATTAAATAGATAAAAAAGATTAAACCTTTGGGCATCAGCAAATGGAGTCATCGCTTCAACAAGCCTCGCTCCTCTCTCGCTGCGATCTTTCTCTTCCTCAGCTCGTCGCTTTTGGAGCGTAGCGCAGCGTCTGCTTTCCCTCGCTCGCCGTCCCCACCGCACCCGACTCATCCTTGCCTTGGCGTTGATGGCGATGGCGGCCATCATTTGCGCTGTTTCTACCCACGGCCCAAGAATTCTGCTTTAGCGGAGTGGCGGAGGCGGACGAAGCCGACGCGGACAATTATTGGGCGAAAAGAAATCGTTTTGCTCGTTGAACACAGGGGAAAGGAGGGGCGGGGTGCGTGAGATGGGTAGATAAGGAAGACATCTCGGTGGTCCTCGAACTTTTTCTCCGGATTCTTGAACTCGGAAAAGGGCGATCTTTGATGCTCCACTGTCGTCGGCACGAAAGAGAAAAGGCTTGCTTTTGTTTTTGGCTCCGATCGTGGTGGTTTTGTTGATCTCAGAGATAAAAAGGTACCTCCTTTTTTATTTTTGCGGGTTTGGTTGGCTGCCTGAGATTGGAAGCGTTCTGCCCTTTCGCTGGATGAGGGAAGAAGAGGCGGCTTTCTGGTGGGGTTTCGCTTCGAATTCCTTACTGCGTTTGGGAAAAAAGAGGTTTTCTCAAGAAAAAAGCTTGGCCTGGGATGCAAGAAGCTTTTTGCCCTTTTCGGTGATCGAGCAATTGGTTTGTTGATTTTGCTGTTACTTAAGTTGATTGAATCTGAGCCATGATCTAGGAAATCTGATGATGAGATGATAGAACAAGGTTTGGGGATACTTACAAATTGATTATGCCCTACGTTCTGAGCTGAGTGATCTTGTTAAAATTCCTTCTTCTTTTTTTTCCCTTCCTCGCGTCTGTTTGAATTCTTGAGAGACGAGAAGATCAACAATGTCAAATTTGGTTTCATGGCATTAATTTTAGGTCTGTGAGTTCTTGTATGTGAGAAGGAAGAAGGCGAGAATCGGTAAAAACTCTTTTACTGCAGAAACCTTTTCAGCTTTTGAAATGGAGAAACAGCAAACATTCCGTATTGGGGCATTGGAGAAATTGCAGAGCTTTAAGCTCGGGGTGATGGAGAAACAGAAGAGTTTCCGGATGGATAAGCAAAGGAGTTTTCGCCTCGGTGATCGGCAGCAAAGCTTCAAAGAAAGGAAGAACAAGGAGAGCCCCGGCAAGAGAGGGGACACAGAGCTCCATCTTGCAGCTAGGGCTGGCAACGCAGTTCATGTGCAGAAGATACTCTCTGAGTGCAGCGGGATCCAGCTGAAGGATTTGATTTGCAAGCAGAACCTGGACGGGGAGACGGCCTTGTATGTCGCTGCAGAAAAGGGTCATGTCGACGTTGTCCGGGAGATATTGAAGGTCTCAGATGTTCAATCCGCGGCCATCAAGGCTCAGAACAGCTATGATTCGTTTCATATTGCTGCTAAGCAGGGACATCTAGGTAAGCAATTACTTCGATACTTTTCTACCTGTGCCATTGCTCGTTGAATACAGTTAGTTTATTATTGAATTCAGAAGATAGATGATTCCTAAGCCCATGCTATGAAAAAAAATATTCTAAATGATATACGTTGATGATAAGGTCGATTTTGTTCTTTGGTACTCTATACTCAAAGAGGAGAATTTTGTCCCTCTAATTAGTATTTCCTTTACTGTCAATCTTGCTTTGTTGTCAAAAGCTTCTTTTCAGTAATCAAAGTGTTCGAGCTGATTATACTCAAAACATAATTAGTGATGAGAAAAGGCAGTAATATTATAGAACTCCTTTTTCTCTTCCTGTTGTGAGCTTACCACTGAGAACAAAGCTAAATTAGGCATTATAGTTTACAGTTTGCTTGAAATTTTTTTCAACTTCACAGTTTCAACAATTGTAATTTGCACTTCCTGAGATACATCTTCCTTTTCCAAACTTAATTTTACTCAAAAGGATCGTTCGACTGCTTGTTGTCGAATTATTTGCTCAGGCAGTATCATCTTCTGGTTTAAAGTCTTCATTTATGTTGGGATATGCAGAAGTGTTGAAGGACCTCTTGCAAGTCTTCCCGGCCTTAGCCATGACCACAAACTCCTCAAATTCTACGGCCTTGGACACTGCTGCAACGCTAGGTCATGTTGATATTGTCAACCTACTGTTGGAAACTGATGCAAGCCTCGCCAAGATTGCAAAGAACAATGGAAAAACTGTCCTACACTCAGCAGCAAGAATGGGCCATGTGGAAGTGGTGAAAGCCCTGCTAGATAAGGACCCTAGCATTGGCATCCGGACGGATAAGAAGGGACAGACGGCATTTCACATGGCTGTCAAGGGCCAAAATGTCGAAATGGTGTTGGCATTGCTGAAGCCTGATCCATCGATCATCAACATGGAAGATAACAAGGGGAACAGACCTTTGCATATCGCCACCAGAAAAGGAAATCCAAAGGCAAGTAAAAAACTTAAAGGTTAACTCGTTTATATCATTCTTTTAGTTCTCTGCTTCTGCATCTGCCACTATTGAATTGCTAGGACTGAGTCGATTCTTCTAGGATTCCTGAAAACTTTTCACGTTGAGTATAGTCTTGCATTCCTGATAGTATCCCTTTAACACTTTTCAGGAATTGTTATCTCTTTGTTGTTAATGGCGACATTTCTTGCTTTATGGCGTGCAGATTTTGCATACTTTGTTAATGGTGGAAGGAATGGACATCAACGCAGTGAATAAAGCTGGCGAAACTGCTCTCGCCATCGCAGAGAAATTTGCAAACGAAGACATCGCTTCGATGCTGAGAGAGTTCGGCGCAGTTGTATCGAACGAGCCAGGGAATACGATGACGGCCGCGAAGCAGCTGAAGCAAACCGTGAGCGACATAAAGCACAACGTCCAGTCGCAGCTCAAGCAGACCCGTCAAACGGAGATGAAGGTGCAGAAGATCAAGAAACGCCTCCAGAAGCTCCACATCGGCGGCCTCAACAACGCCATAAACTCCAACACCGTGGTGGCGGTGCTCATCGCCACGGTGGCCTTCGCGGCCATCTTCCAGTTGCCCGGCCAGTACGCCCAGGACGAGGCTGGGTACACTCCCGGTCAGGCCTTCATCGCAAGGGACGCGGCGTTCATCATCTTCCTGGTGTTCGACTCGCTGGCGCTGTTCATCTCCCTCGCGGTGGTGGTCGTCCAGACGTCGCTGATCGTCGTGGAGCAGAAGGCGAAGAGGAGAATGGTGTTCGTGATGAACAAGCTCATGTGGCTGGCCTGCCTCAGCATATCGGTGGCCTTCATCTCCCTCACGTACGTCGTCGTTGGCCGCCACGAGTGGTGGCTGGCGTGGGCGACGATGGCTATCGGCGCGACGATCATGCTCACCACTTTGGGCTCGATGTGCTACTTCGTGATCGTTCACAGGATCGAGGAGAAGAACCTGCGCAGCTTAAGGAGGAACTCTGGGAGCAGATCTCGGTCATGGTCCTTGTCCGTTGGTTCCGACCCCGAGCTGCTAAATAGCGAGTTCAAGAAGATGTATGCTCTTTAGGAGCGCCTATACCTGATATGTAAATGGAATCCAGCAACCCTAAAAATTTCAACATTGAGATGGTGGTTGAGGAAGAGAATTGAATTGAATTTAGTAGTACTGTTTGTGCAAGTTAACATAGCAGAAGACAGGACTACGAAGGAACAGCATGCATGCGGGGAGAGAGTGAAGGAGAAAGAGAGAGGATAAAACAAAGAGGGCATGCACGCATGCATGCATGCATGTGATGGGACTCAAGGAAGAAGAAGAGACGTGAGCTTGCAGAGGAAGAAGACGCATTTAAGGAGGATGAAGAAGCAGCAGCAGCCATCATTGCGATGCTCAGCAACGCCATCATTGCCATTCTCCCCCATCTCCTCCTTGATTACTTAAACTTTTCACAGAGAGGGAGGGTTGTATGGAATGGAATCGGTGATCTCCTCCAGGTGGGGATTGGAGAAGCCATTAATGCGGAGCAGGGACAGAGAGCAGAGGGGAGGGGGGAAGGACGTTTGGAGTTAGCTTTTAATGGCGATGCAGGCCGACGACGGTGGCTCTCGCATTGACTTGGTGCTCTCGGCAGCTCTGCCCTCTGCGAACATGCCTTTTGCCTCCTCCTCCCTCAACTCCTGTCCCTGCCATTAAACACCGCATGCATGCGCCTGACGACGACGGAGAAGAGAGAAGCCAGAAGCAGAGGGCTTTAATTCACCTCTTCCAATTCCTTCATCAATAATTCTCTGCATCCCGCCGATGTCTTCACCTCACAACTTTAATCATGTTCTAAAAGTGTGCTCGAAATAAGATGGAATTGCGTCAGGTAATATTAACTTGAATCGCCATCATCTTCATCATCGTTGTATCTTTACATAGTAATCGGATTGAAGATGAGAGAGGAAGACGTCTGTTGGTGTCCTCCAAGATCCAACAATTAATAATTATATCAAACCAATTCATTCTGTCGTCTCACCAGTTAAGAAGTATGGTAAATGTTATTTATGGTCACACAGCTAGAAGACAACACATAATTAAACCAGAATATTAATATAGAGAGAGAGAGAGAAAGCGAGAGAGAGAGGTGGATAGATAATTAAATTAAGAGCAGAGATATATCTCTGAGTCAGGAATAATAATTAGAGAATTCTATACGATCTTTATATCTCATCATCTTCTGCAGTACTGCTCGATCCCTCCCCAAACCACAGCCTGCATTTATTATTTTTAAAAGTTGTATTAATATATATCCATTACAATACAACAGTAAGAATAATAATGCAGGAAGCACTGATTTAAAAGTAGTTCTTTGTGCCAATTTATGAAAAAAAAGGTTCCATATGAATCGATCGCAATGAAAAGTTTGTTTGATAATCCAGTGGACGGGGTTCTTACAAAGGCGCAATCGCTGCAGGCCTCTCCACGCCGCTGCCGACGATCCCTGGCTTCAAGAACTCTTCGCCCATCACCATCACGGCCGCACCCAGACCGGCGGGGCCACCGGCGGCATCGTCGCAAGCGTGATTCTTCGGGGTAGGCCCGTTGTAGAGGCCGCCGATGTCGTCGTTGAGCGCTTGAGGAGGGGGCGGCGGTGCCGGGAATAGGTCGAAGTGGCCGAGGCCGAAGCCGACGACGGGGAGGTTGACGTCGACGACCAGGCCGTTCCCGGCGGTGGCCGACTGCTGCTGGAGCCTGGCCAGCTCGGCGCGGGTGAGGGCGAGGTCGAGGCGGAGCTGGCGAAGCTGGTGCTGGAGGAGGGAGATGACGCCGACGCAGCCGTAGACGGGGTCGCGGAGGCGCATGTCGGCCTCGTAGGCCAGTGAGTTGACGGCGTCCTCGCGGTGGCACGGGTGCACCTCGTTGAGCATCTTCGTCACGTTGCTCGCCCCGAAGACCCGGTGGACGTGGACGAACTTCTGCGGCTGGTCCGGCGGGAAGTACGGCGCGAACACGCAGTCCGGCTGACACTTCCGCCGCAGGAACTTGCACGCCGCGCACGGCGAACTCGTCGCCGCCACCGAAACCATCTTCTCCTCCTCCGCCTCTGATCTCTCTCTCTCTAAATATATATATATATATATAACGAAGAGAGAAAGGAGAAGATTAATATGGCAATAATTTTACCAAGATTTAAGCAAATATTAACAGATAGAAAACGCTATATAGGCGGCGAGATTGAAGAAAATATAAATTCTTACGAGGCGTATTAAGATCTTAACTTTGATTCGGTACCTTTTCGCTTTCTTCTTCTCGTTCTTGTTCTTCTTCTTCTGCTATATATAAGTGACAAAGCGGGATGGAATTAATGGGTGATGGAAGGAAAGGATTAAATTTGGGTTTGGTGGGGTATTAATAATGGGTGGGGTGAGAGAGAGAGAGAGAGAGGAGGAGGAGGAGGAGGAGGAGTTGTTCTTGTTGTCGTCTGAGCGATATTAATTATATTCGATGGGATTGGAATAAAAGCAGTCGCGGAAGAAGAAGAAGAAGAGGAAGAAGAAGGAGAAGCGTGAGTTTGATCTCCAACTTTTCACCGGCCTCTCTCATTTAATGTTCTTGGGGCGTAAAGCGGATCGGCTGTCTCCGGCCGGACACGAAGCGCGGTTCCCCAGAGATTGCTCCGCCGAGCGGTCACGTCATCGGATTCGCTGGCGTGGCCAGTCAAGTGACGTGGCTCCTCCTTGTCACTGTGTCCCTCCGCGTCAGCTGCGCGTGGTTGTATTAATTAATAAAAAACCTACTTTTGTTATGCAATGCAGTTTATTCAAAATTTTAATTATTTTTACAGATCTATAATGTATTTTTTTTAAAAAAAGCTTTTTTTTTCCTTCTCCAGTAATTAGGAACCAAAATTTTTAAAAAAATCGATGAAATCTCCATTTCTATTTTTTTTTGTAGAGCAAAAAAGAGAGCAAAAAACAACCGATACAAGCAGAAACAATTTTTTTAAAAAAAAGATTACATTTTTTTTGACACAGAGAGCTCCGTTGACGTACAATGGCCCTCCTGCTTCACGCTTCTGCCGGGGTCTCGGGCGGTCGCTCTGCGGGCTGCTGCGGTGGCGGCTCTGCACCTGCGTCGTGATGCCTCGGGCGCGGCGGCGGGGCCTCCGTCCTCCCGTCGATGCAGGAGGCGCACTTCCGCTCGAACCAGCCCTCCAGGTCGTAGCGCCCGCCGTAACCCATGACGGTCCGGCCGGAGCAGAGCCGCCCCAAGATACCGGCGAACACTCCCAGCACCGCGATCACCGCCAGGACGGCGATCACCGGCCCGACGGATCCGCCGTGCGATCTGCTTGCCTCCGTGTACACCGCCGCCGCCGGCGGCGCCAGCTGCTGCTGCTGGAATGGGATTGACATCAGATCGGAAGCAACCCACGAACAGCCCCCAAATCTCTAATGCAGGAGCAGAGAAAGCAGGGATCTTTGGAGCCAAAACTCCCGAAAGATCAGTTCTTGGGCCGGGTGGAAGTTTCAAAGGAAGTCCATTTTAGGCTCTTTCTGGCTATAAAATCGAGCTCTTCGGGAACCAAAGGAAACTGCAAACCCTAAAAACTTCTCAATCGCTCCCAGAGGGTTTCAAGGGAGCTTTTGGAACTCCCTTTTAGGGTTACAAAAAGGCAGAGGAGAGGTGAATGGAGCGCTTTTTTAGCAGCAAAGAGAGGGGGTTTCTAACTACGAACCTGTTCGATCCAAGATGAGGTATGTGCACGACGCGTGTCCTAAGTGACGGCTGAGATTGGGTTCCAGTGGCCAGGAAATGAATCCCCTTTTTCCCCTTCGTTGCTGCCATTGTTATCTACAGTGTAAGCTTCATCGGAAATCTCCCAATTTACAGCTTCCTTTCTCCTCTCATGGCCTGAGATTGCAGTTCTACTTTTCTTTCAATGCAGATGCTTCTCAGTGGCCTTTTTTTTTACTGGAAGTTGGGGATAAATTTATCCCACGCAAACTTCATTGAAGAACTGAGAAGGAAACAGATCAGACTCTCACGAGAAATGGAACAAATTCACACTAATTGTAATCCAACTGATGTTGTATGAGTCATCAAGTTAGACAACACATGTTTGACTTTCTAGACTTTGGCATGAACAACAACACATCTTATGAATAAGCTTCATCGTTACATATGTAAGACTGTAACTATGAATGCTGGCGTACAATCTTTCCTGTTATGTCAGAATGTGCGGAGTCTTGGAATCTAAGAAATTTACTTTTTAGTTTGTCCTATTTGTTAGCTTTACTGAGCTGAAGTGAAAAATGCCTTCAATTTCCAAAATCTACCTACTGTTGCTACTCTGCCAGCTTTAAAATTAATAACTCATAAATGATACATTTCTCTCTCTCAATACATTTTTTTTCAATACAACTCTGAGAGAAAGCTTCAGCTGTATTCAACTTCTTTGGCTCCTAAAGAATTAATGCATTTATTTAGTGTCTGGGTCAATGCATGTAAGTTTCATGGATAATGGAAATATTTGCACAAATAGGAAAAGTAGATGTTATTACTCGCAGTATCAATTGAGAACCGCGTCACTCATAACGAAGGAAGAGTAAAACCAGCATCTTGCATCACAAACTCTAATTGAAGCAAACTAACAAACACCTTACCTGCACTTGGGAAGGAGCTCCGGCCAGCGCTTCGTCCGGCGAGGCGTGCCGTCGTCTTCAGGAGGCCCCCCAGTTTGGTCGCCGGCGGGCTGACGCGCGAGGTCGAAACTGGCGCTGCTGTCGAACCACCACGGGAAGTAGGCGGTGGCTCCGCCTTGATCGCCCGATGCTTCTGTAGATGGAGTTCAATCCCCCCTCCATTGCCAGGTATCGGAGGAAGTTTTTGCCGTGCCTTTAGGAGGGGATAATATCCATAGCCCAAATTAGGCAGACGCAGTCACGCAGCTTCTCTTCGGCCCAATCCATTTCGTGCATCGGTCCTTTTTTTTACCCCTTTTGAACGGGATAAATAGTCTTACTGTGGACTCAAGGAGGACTCCTCCCTGCTTCCAGAGAGCAAAGAATCTCCTTTTTCCTCTCGTGCGGTGTCTTCCTTCTTCTACGTCTCTTTGGCAGATCGATCTCCGCGCCTACCTCTCGCTCCCCCGGGTTATCGCCTTCTCTGCCGGCCATGGATGAGGAATATGACGTCATCGTCCTAGGCACAGGGCTCAAGGAATGCATCCTCAGCGGCCTCCTCTCCGTCGACGGCCTGAAGGTCCGTCCCCTTGACCGCCCTTTTCCCGATCTGATTTGGCCTCCATGGCTGGGCTCGATCGTCTGATCTCGATTCTAGTTCTTCGCATTGCCTGTTTGGGAGCTCGCTCCTGCGGTCAAAATTCGATCTGGGTTTCCTGATCTTGATCTACGTCGCAGATTCTGGAATCTGCTTATTTTGTGGCACTCTTTTGCGTGTAATTTACGGGATTACTGGGTGTGCCTTTTGTCCAGTAGCTAAATTGTCTTTGAAAGATTGGGGCTTGATGCTTGATCTAGACTTCACCGTTGCTTCTTTGGCTAAATTGTTGGAATGCATGGCCATCAGGATCAACTCTCTAAGCAGCGTGGTTTTAAACTTTAATCGAGAGAAGGGTTGGCCGATGCATAATTGATGAAATCATGATCCCCTTCTAAGGGAACTTCATATTGGAATAAAGATGGAGGAAGAAAAATACTATGTGATTTTAGTCAATAAATTTCCTGAGAATAGTGGTTGCGGTTGTATTTGATGTTTCAGCAGCAACTGGGTGTATGCAGTTTTTGTTTAGTTCATTTTCTAAGGCGTATGCTGATTTTGTTGCAGGTGCTTCATATGGATAGAAATGATTACTACGGAGGAGAGTCAAGCTCACTCAATCTTATCCAGGCAAGAAAACATGCTTCATTCTCGTTTGGTTTTCTAGTGCATAGACCAATGCAGTTGTGGGTCTTCTACAGCTGTAAGGAAAATTTAAGCTGATGCAGTTAACGTAATATAGAATTTCAATATCAATATTTGTCAAGGACTTCCATCTAGATTTTTTTTTTTCGCCTCAAGATGTTGAATTATAGGAGAGCATGCAGTCTTTTTTTATCATTTTTTTATATTTGTCGTTAGTTACGAGTTGAAATGAGGAATGATAGAGTATTGAATGTTTTTTCATCATCCTGGACTTTTATTTTCCTTGGCAGCTCTGGAAAAGGTTCAGAGGCAGTGACAAACCTCCAGCACATCTGGGGCCTAGCAGAGATTACAATGTTGACATGATTCCAAAAGTTCGTTCCTTGTCTGTTTCTCTTGATATATGCATCTTTTATTGCTATTGGTTTTGAAATAACCTGGTAATTTTGATATGACCAGTTTATGATGGCTAATGGTACTTTGGTGCGTACGCTCATTCATACTGATGTCACAAAATATCTGTCTTTCAAAGCTGTTGATGGTAGTTATGTCTTTAATAAAGGAAAGGTATTTCTTATCTTTGTATTTGGTATCACTATCAAGTTATAGAAGTAATATTAGACACTTTTCTCTTTCTCAGAATGTTGATATCAAGTATCTTTTGCTCCCTTTTTGTTGGAATAGATCCATAAGGTTCCTGCAACTGATATGGAGGCACTAAGATCTCCACTAATGGGGTTGTTCGAAAAGCGTCGAGCACGAAAATTCTTTATTTATGTTCAAAATTATGATGAAAGTGATCCAAAAACTCATGAAGGATTGGACTTGACAAGAGTGACAACAAAAGAACTCATATCGTGAGTATCCTTCTAATGTTGATTGCAGCAATTAGTTCCATGTCAAGAAGCTTTTTGTTATTGTGCTAAACTATTGGTAAAGCACCATTTACCGGAAGTTGCATTTTGAACCTCTATCTATGTTTTTTAAGATTGTTGCAAAGAATGATGATAAGCATGTTTTATATTCTGTTAAATATGAGAAATATGAAGCAAGGTGATTTTTGATCAAAATATAATATTATTGGCATTTGGTTTGTCCAATATCTGCAATTGTTTTTAGAGGTTTTAGAGCTTGAGTGCTAGATCAGACACCTGAGTGGAGGACAGAACATACAGTAATCATTTGAGAGTTGGGATGACTTAGTTAAAGAGCTGAATGTGATCTAATAGACTCATCTCAAATCCTTGATGTTTAGGCTTAACCAATACTATCAATCTAAAAGGAGTTTCTGTCTTGCGAGAACCCATATCTAGTATCTAGAGCAATTATTGCTCCACTGTTACTTCGTTACAGATATCTCCTTGTGTACACCTGATTTTTCTACTTGTCTGTTTGCAAAATGTGCTTTGGTTGTCTCATAACCTACTCGCTCTTGGCTTTTCTGCATTGATCAGAAAATATGGTCTGGATGACAACACAGTTGATTTCATTGGCCATGCGTTGGCCCTTCATAGGGATGACAAGTATCTATATGAACCTGCAATTGATACTGTGAAAAGGATGAAGGTAAAAATACGTTCTTCTTGCAAAGATTATGTTACAGGGTTCCTTTGAAGTGAAATGCTATGCTCTATCCTGTCCATTTCTGATGTTATTAGACTTTTTGCTTAGTTTTTGAATAGGAAAAAATTCATATTGACTGAAATTTGGAAGTTTGAAATAAACACTGCAATTGCTATTGTATATACTCTCTTCATCTGGATTCAACATAAGTGAGGACATGAAGGTGTCATGGTGATTTATGTTGATCTACGGATAACACTTGCTCACTGCTTAGTGGGTCTAAGCAAATTTAGGCTATTCCAGCAAGAAATATTAGCTATATACCTAGTTTTGGAAACATATGCAGAAATCTCAAGTAACCCAAATAAATTTGATTGTGTATTGCTGTGATGTTCTGATGACATTGGTTTTTTATATGCGCCAGCTGTACGCGGAGTCCCTTGCACGTTTCCAAGGAGGCTCACCATACATATATCCTCTGTATGGTTTGGGAGAGCTACCCCAGGTTAGTCACTAATATTCTCAGTTTATCTCTTGAGTAAACATTCTTTTGATTCTTGAATTCTTTTCTGCAGGCTTTTGCACGGCTTAGTGCTGTTTATGGTGGGACGTACATGTTGAACAAACCAGAGTGCAAGGTATTCTTTGCATCCGTTGCTGTCGTCATATCCTTGCTTTTCTAGTTTTTTTTTTCTCTTTGCCATTTATAACATCGGTCATGCTCGTTCAGGTTGAGTTTGATATGGAAGGAAAAGCTTGTGGTGTGACCTCAGAAGGAGAAACAGCTCGATGCAAGAAAGTTGTCTGTGATCCTTCTTACTTACCCAACAAGGTATTTTCTTTATATTCAAATTGGGGATAGATAATTTTATGGAAACTTTTCATAACTCTGCCATTTGTACTACACTTTTTGTAAACTGTCTGGAGTAGTATAAATTATTCTAGGATGAAGTTTATTAAGTTAGGAGGCTTTCAATTGATAGGTTAGGAAAGTGGGGAAGGTTGCTAGAGCAATCGCCATCATGAGTCATCCAATTCCAAATACAGATGAGTCCCACTCGGCGCAGATTATATTGCCACAGAAGCAGCTTGGCCGCAAGTCCGACATGTAAAGTCCTTGTGGAATTTTCAATTTTTTGCTGAACCTGCATTTTCAAAGGTTATTTGATGTTTTATGATTCCAAATCCTTGTGGTTGTACAGGTATCTATTTTGTTGCTCTTACTCGCACAACGTAGCCCCCAAAGGGAAGTTTATTGCCTTCGTCTCAGCAGAAGCTGAGACAGACGCACCTGAACTGGAACTGAAGCCCGGTATCGATCTTCTCGGACCCGTAGATGAGATATTTTTCGAGACGTACGACAGGTCCGAGCCTGTCAATGAGCCCTCCCTGGATCATTGCTTCATCTCAGCTGTAAGTGTCCATAACACATATCAAAGTTTCTGCACTGAGTTCCTGATTCAATCAGGTTGTTCTCCTTCTTAACAAGTCCATTGATTTCAGAGCTACGATCCCACGACCCACTTCGAGTCAACTGTCACGGATGTGCTTTCTATGTATACCATGATCACTGGAAAGGTAAATGCTTTTCCAAGTATATGTTTGCCTTATCAAATTTGGCTGTCCCTTCCAATGTTGAATGAGATCTTACCACCCTTGTTTCTTTTGGGGGGTACAGGCGGTCGATCTCAGCGTGGATCTCAGCGCTGCCAGTGCTGCTGAAGAATGAGGGAGCCGCCATCATTCTCCTCCATCGGTGGTCTCATTGGCCATTGAAGCTGAAGCTGGGTTTTGGTGGTTGTCATAGTCTGCTGCTCTCAAAAATGCTTCCTGGAAAATTTATTTCAAAACCCTAATCATGTTGAACTTTTTGTGAATTATTAACTCATGTTCAGTGTATGATCTTTTATGGTGCTTCCATACTCCCTCTCCCCTTAAGAGGCTGTCTTGCTTCACCTGTTAAAATGCTGCGCTGAACCAAACATTAGATTGAGATTTTAACGCTTAATGTTTTGGATATCCTCGCATTCATCATCCTATTTTTGCAATTTAGGATCGAGGCAAAGGAATCCACAAGTAATGCCAGGAGGAATGAAAAAACAAAATAAATGAAAGTTTTAAAGAAACATAATTGTATCCTTAATACTTTTACGTTTAAAACAAGTTTCAACATGATAGGTTTTAAGAACACTGGTGTACATACCAACTGTATCCATCAACAACACACTCTTTCCCTCTCTGATGATATATATATATATTGATGATAGGAAAATGGTTTCTACACATGATTATGAATAATATACAGCTGCACTAAACTCGCAGGCTTTAACGGCGAAGAACTCTGCTTCATAGAAAACACCGTACCAAACATTTCACCCTACTTCTTCCCTTCATCTACTGCGGGCTCCGGCTTCCTGAACGCCGCCGGCGGTAGCTCGACGTCCCTGGGACGCTCATCCTGCCCATTGTTCGGATTTCCGTTGCTGGTCTTCATCAAGCCCTTTCTCCTCTTTACCTTCTCTGCCCAACCCCTGAGCCCCTCTTGCACATGCTCGTCAAATATTGCTTTTTTGAAGTAAGTCCCCATCTTTTTTTGCAGAAAGAAGAGTTCAGCGTTCGGCAGCACTAAGATTCACTTATTAACAAGAGATGGGGTTGTTGTTTGTAGAGTAAGTTGTTACCTGGGTTACGATAGCATAAAGAGGTAGCGTGCTGTAGCTGCAGAGAACCTGAATTATGAACCTGCACGGAACATATTTATGATGAGTTCTTCAGAATATTAACCGAGTATAGTGATAATTAAATGGGAGAGGAATAAAATGACAGAGACACTGCGTAGCTACCCGATCACAAGTCTGGGGATTATAAAAACAACATGTCCCATGATGCAGGAATCAAAGCCGTAGGTGGTCTGCACAAGAAGGAAGAGGAATCTTATAAGCCGGCCACTTTATCTAGAGAGCTTGAAGTAGAAGGTAGGTTCTCAGAGTTGCTTACCAAGATCCAGAAAAAGAATGCAATCTCGAAGGCATTTTGAAACAGGATGAAGTGAATCAAGGAAAGGACGATTCGAGGCTTGTGGAACCAGAAGTGGTCGTCTGAGGGATTCACAACCAAATCGCCTTCGATTGCAGAATGCTTCTCGGCAACCTCATGAGCCAGCTCAGTGATGACATGCTCCAATTTGGTGCCGACAGCAAGTAGAAGCTGCAAAAATGAAAGAAACAGTGAAGATTAAAATAACATATGATGCTCCAAGAAGGTGATCAAAGATGATTATCGGTAGAATGCATGTAAGAACTTTCAGCTTTCATAAATGGTTTAAGGAATGAAAGGGAAATTGTGAAAACAACTAGGAGTTTATTTGTTAATAGAAACATAGAGTTGTTAGTATATCAGGGCATAACATACCAGAGCAATCACCACGGTACCGTGTACATGTTATAAGCTATTTCTAACTTACCATCAGAGGAACGAAGGACAGCCAGAAGTATGTGTGCCAACCTACAAAGGTAAGAACAGTTATATTAAATGCTCTACTTCGTCGAAGCATTTACAGAAGTATGTTTGTTTAACGATAAAGCTGTTCCTATAAATATGCCCCTGGAACAAAAGAAATTGAGATGGTAGCTTACCATTAACATTCAACAACAAGAAGATGAAGACAAACACCCAGAGGTACAAACTGAAACGATAGATTAAAAAAGTTAGGACCAGAAAATGAAGATCTTCTAGTAACATCGTATGATAATTCAAAAAGGCAATTTTAAAAAGTCAATGAGCATTATTCTTATGATTTGATTACCTTATACCAACAACTTTCTTGAAATCTTCTTCAAGTGCCCGGATCATATATTTGTGGAAGTCAAATTTTGGGTTTCCTTTGCAATGAGTCTAAAAATAGAACAAGCTCAAGATTAAGTAACAGCATATATGGTTTAAATCAGCTTTGCATCGACATGAAATATTGAACAGCTCATTTTAGTATGAGTATTCAGGGGAGAAACGGTATGTGTATATATATATCTATATTCTTGACTTCCAGGTTGTTCTTACCATGATGAATCCAAGTCTCATTGTGGTGTAGTCCGATTCAGTCACAGACCCATAAAACTGTTTGACAAAGGAATGCTGAACAAAGAAAAACAAGAAGTTACAGGTAATCTTAGACAAATATGCTAAGATCTTTAGCTGAACAAAATTCTAGTTAAATTACAGAGCTTTGAGCAGAACATAGTATCTAATATGCATAGACAGGACAAGCAGGATGCAAGGAAAAACTTCCATTAAAACCGGACAGTCTGGACAGTGAATCAAATAAGTGGTTCCAGCTGAAATATAACTTTCTAAAAGCCTGATAAGAACTATGAACAAAAATGCAATCTAAGTAGACTATGAAACAATCGGTATATCTAGGTTTTAACATGATTCAAGAAAATACTGAATTGACACCACCTAGGAGTGCTAGCTCGTTAGTTGCATTGATACGCCTAGCACTTTATAGGTTGTACATCTAGTATGCGTAATAAACAAGACCAGACTGCTAATTCTAGTCATAGATAAAGAAGACATGGAAATACTTCTCTTTTTTATGGACCGCTCTGAGTTGACCACAGAGAAGATGTGTCACATGTGCCAACTATATTTTTAAGCTAATAGATGCTTCTAGGTTCACTTTTCTAGCAAAAATTTCCAAAGATGCTCCTGTCTTTTTATATTCTTTTATATTTTCATGTAAGATAATGCAGTGCCATGAAAGGTAGAATATTATGAATTGCAAAGCAACAAGTGGTTAAGATGAACTTGTGATTCGGTCGATTATATTCCTTATATGCAAGAGAAGGAATGTAGTAAATTAGTCAAAAAGGCGAAACACAAGGCAGGTGCAATGAATGTAGGATAAGTGAATTATTGTAATAACAAGTGTTACTTACCAACCAGCTTATGATCACAGAATCTGCACCAATGCCACTGAACCGATCTCTGATAAATTTAAACTGACCCACATGAGCAACCTCTCTTGGAGCCGTGGCTAAGAGATTATCAAAATCAGTATGATGTTAAGGAAAAAAAATGGATTGATGAAACATTGCTCTCAGACAACAATTCCAGATCACCAGGTGTAAAACCACACTAAACCAGTAAACTAAGAAATCCAAACGTACCATCTCCTGCAATTTTTTTCTGGATGGATTCCTCCCAGTGTTTCCACTGTCGTATCTGATAGAAAAAAATAGAAAGTTAGAGATAGTACAGGTATACTTCACATGGGCTATCCTAAGCAAATCCACAATTTATTGGCAATAGAGTTGATAGAAAAATCTACCTTTGCTCCTGCTAAAAGCATAGTTAGGGCACTAAACAGAACATGAGTGACTGCAAGGACAAAGATAAAGATATGCAATTGGTGTATTGCCTCAAGAGACAATAGTGGAACTTTTCCCTGCACAAGGAATAAACAAGTGATAAGAAAAATATGGACTATTGTCTATTAGTTATAACCATAGAGTTCTTTAAAAGTAGAGGGATACTAAGAGGTAAATACTGCGACATCTGATACCATAGAAAAATAAAATAAAATCTGTAGATAGGTCATTTCACTAGCAGAGCATCTTTCATTGGTTGATCGTCTTATCATAGCTACCAAATTAAGAGGTAAAAATGTTGTCTGCAATTGTACATGCATCGAAAAAATTGATAAAAGTCGAAATAGTAAAACCATGTGAATTTCTCGAAAACGTCCATAAGAGACTAATTAAAAATTCCGAACTATATATAAAAACAAGAATAATAAATTGTCAATTGTTTCAGACAACCTTTTTCAAACAATGTTCGGCTCCAGATCCACTCCCTGAGAGCAGCCGTCGTTGGCCTCCGGCAAAGTTTAACTGGAAGTGCTCAGTACCGAGGCCGCCAGCATCCCCATCCTTCTTGCAGGGAAGCATGCGAAGGGTCCACTTTCCGGGGATGCAGATATCCTGTATCGCTCCTTGGAACACCGTGAGCAGCAGCGAAATGAACCCCAGAAGCATTAACTCTGCCCAAAAAGAACCGCCCCAAGGTTTAATAAATTTTTATTAGCCGATCGAGATAGGAAAATAGCAAAAAAGGAAGGAAAAAAGGGGGGAAACCGAGGCGGCCAAAGGTACCTTCTTTCACCTTCTGAAGGGCGTCGAAGAGCGGTTTCTGGTTCTTCCTCTTGAAAGCCTGCGACAACATTCGAGAGAATTCAGCAATGCAGACCGTCAGTAAAGGGAGAAGCGCGGAAGAGGGAGGACCTTTCCGAGGCGGTGGAGGAAGCGCTCCACGGCGACCGAAATGAGGATTATGATGAAGCAGACGCCGGCGACGATCCACGTCGGGGTGAACTCCAGCTTCATGTCGCCCGCCTCCACGACCCCCTCGTCTCCTCCCTCCGTCATTCTCGACTCTCCCCTCCCCGAGATCTCCCCCTCGATCGAGATACAGTCCAAAGAAGAAGAAAAAAAGGCCACCAAAAACAGCGCAAAACTCCAAGCAGAGTGCGGTGATCGGACGGAGAAGGTGAGTTTTTTTATAGCTACTCTTGCGGTAACGAACAGCAAATGGATCAACAACAACAACAACAACAACAACAACAACAAATTAACAACACAGCAGCAGCGATCACAACCCCAAGAATAGCAGAAGAAGAAGATGGAAGCAGGTGGAAAGTTAAAGCTTCGCAACAACACCCTTCTGCTTCTTCTTCCTCTTCCTCCTCTTCTATTTCCAGTCCCTCCTCTCTCTTTTTTTTTTTGGTTAATAATAATTAACATGATTCATTTTAAAAAAATTAGGAACGTTGGACGGGGAACCCACGCGGCGGTGGCAACGTCTCCTAGCTGCACTCCACGTGAATACGCCTACTCTCATACCTCGAAGAAAAAAGCCAAGCTGTTTCCGCGGGGCCCGCAACTGTGAAACCGAGTAAGTGAAGGAGCTTCGTTCCGACGTCGCAGTTAAAAATAGTCGCTGACAGACCATAAATGCCTTTCTTTTAAAAAAAAAAGTTGATTTGTATTTTTAGGAGGGCGAAGGCTGCGCTTGTCAAAAATAATTATACAGAGGGTTAATTTGAATAACGGACTAAAAACTAGAAGCGACATAAAGTGGGTGCCGGGCGCATCGGGTATCGGCATGTCGGATAAAACGGTCTCCGTCATGGCCGATATATGGCCAAAAAGAAGATTATATGATTAGTATCGTTATCTTCCATCATTGCGGGCGGCGTTGATGGAGGCCAAATTATTTTAATTAAGTAGTATTTTATTTGTATATCTCAAGGCGGTGGCGAGACGCGCATCAACAAACAAATCGATCGAAGACAACAACAAGAGAAATGTGTAAATAACCAACAAACTTCGCATCATTCACGCCACGCGGTGCGCGTTCCGGTTAAATAAAAAGGATATAAATAATATCACGAATAATGTAAATTATAATTACAAATAAAGTTAGATATAAAAATTTTAATATTTTTATTTATCCAATTAATAAATCTAATATTTATAATTATAAAATTTAAAGAGATTTATATTTTTTTGAATAATTAGGGGCATAGTTGTAGTTACATTAAACAATAAGGGGTATTCTTAAATAGAGATGGGCAATCGAAACCACGTATTGGGCTGGCAAATGGTCCAGTTCGGTTTAATAATCAACATGTATTGGGCTTTGATTAAAAGTATTTATAATGATCGCATGCATTGGGCTCTGTTGGGCCTACAGAAACCACATATCGGGTATAAAATGTTGGATCCGATTTAATCGTGCAATTGGGCTCCTCAACCTCAGCAACACAATAATATATATAAATATATATAGAAAGCGGAGTTCAGAAAATAGGACAACGGACCCGAATCCGTCACCGTATCCGTATGTATAATAATAAATACAATAAATTAGAAAGACGTCGCAGGACCGGTTGACCCTTCTTTTCTTTTTTTTTGCTTTGCTTTCCTAATAATCTAAAGCTTACAGCTCATCATCGATGCATGCACGTCCCTCCTTCCCTTCCCCTCTTTACGTACTTCTTCTTTAGAAAAGAAAACAAAACGACTTGAAGGAGGAAGAGACAGCCGTGCGTTTGTCTTAAGCGAACTTATTACTATTATTTTTTTCTATCTCCGTATGATCATTATTACCGACAAGCACAGGGTTTTTTTTATGAGCAAGAAAGGAACAAAAAAAAGGATGGACAAGATTCTTCTTCGGCACCGATTTAAATACGACGGTTGACGCAGCAGATCCAACTAAGATGCAGATGCATGTCCGCCGGTGGCCCTTTTGGCTGCAGACTGCAAGTCTGCTGCTACTAATCATGCATGCATGCATGCGAGGAGGTACTCAACATTCCTTGACCTACTCTGACATATATGTAATGCATTCAAAATTACGATTGAAAAGTGCAACTCACGCTTCACTGCAGTCTGCAGTATTATATAAATATATGTAAAGAGTTTAGTTGATAAACGGGGAAAAAAAAAGTAAGTAGCTAAATTAATCTACAGCAACTTATCATCCAAATTGAGTAAGTAGTACTACATGCTACGTACCTGTATATATATATATATATAGATTAGCGAGGTAATTATATGTTTTTTTCTCCTGGCATATATAGGTATAAGTATAGAAGTATGTGGAGATGATGATGATCACTTCATTTCATCAGTGTAGAATTCCTGAAGGGTGTTCAGATTCCATTCCCAGAGTCTGGAGTTGATGTCTGCTGCGGGCAGTGAGATGGGCGAGGGGCTGATGGGAAGGTGGTCGTGTTGGCTGCTTTGGAAATTATAAGCTTGCAGGTGGAGGAAATTATTGCAGCTGCTGCTGTTGCCGCTAATGTAATTGTTGCTGTGAGTAGTACTGTTCTGATTTAGAGAGACCAACCTGTTGAGGTCGTCCATCATCATGTGGGAGGAGCTGGAAGGGCTACTGGTGGAGATTAGGGTTAGAGCTGCGGAGTTCGGGGTGGTGATCGCTGGGGCGAAGGAAGTGCTGCCGTTGTCTTCTTCGGTGGATGTGGTGGTCGAGCTCAGCGAGGTCACCGAGACGAGGGGAGGAGAAGGTCTGGGCGGAGGATCCATGGCCGCGGCGACGGCGGTGGGTCGGAGCTTTCGCCCGGTGATATCGGGGAGTTTTGAGGGAGGGTCGGCTGAGGAGTGGTGCTTGGAGTTGATGACGGTGGTTCGCCGGGGGTGGTCTTCCAGTCCTGGTCTTTTGTAGACGCGGCAGAGGGAGATCTCCACCTGCGAGTAAAATTGCAGGAGATGAAAGATGAGAAGAAAGAAAAGCCCTAATTAGTATTGATGAAGGAAAACAACAAGAATTAGAGCCAAGTAGAAGTCGTAATGGAACTGAAGAAGAAGATGCAGATCTAATTACAAAAATAAAGCTTCGCTTCTCGATAGAGATGCCCTAAGTTTTCAGAGCCAAGGTCGGTCGATCTGGAGATATAGATCAACAAACCCTAAATCGTGCAGGTTAATTGTTAAGAAGAGAGAAGAATAAGAAGAAAAAGTAGTCAGCTGGATTTGTAGAACAAGATCTGGCAAAAAAAGGGAAGGAAAGATGGATTACTTTTCGGAATCGATCGGAGTCGGAGTGGGGCAAGCGGTACTCGTTCATGATCCAGCTGCTGCGGACGCCCCTGGGCGCCTTGCCGGAGTAGAAGACGAGCGTCTTCTTCAGCCCGATGGACCGCCGGCCGTTCTCCGAGCGGATAACCCGGTCGGCCCCCGTCGCCTTCCAGTACCCCGACGCCGTCACGCGGTTCGGCCGGTCGCCGTTCCGGTACTTGCGGTCCCTCGGCACGTAGAAGAACCACTCTTTCTCTCCGATCGCCGCCAGCGCTGCGAAATTAATTAATCAATCATCATCCCGTGCGCCGCCGTCGAAGAAATCAATCGCTCGATTAAGCGCGGCCCCGCCGGGAAGAGCTGTAAGAAAAAAAAACCCTCAAACCTGGGAGTTGCCAGGGGTCGAAGCGGTACAGGTCGAGGAAGGTGATGAGCTCGACGTTGAAGCGGTGGCCCTCGACCTTGCGCCGGAGGTAGAAGTCGATGAGCTCCTCCTCGGTGGGGTGGAAGCGGAAGCCCGGCATCACGAGGTCGTGCTCGTGCCCGTCCCCGGCTGCCGAGGCGGCGACCGTGGACGACATGGTGGGATTGGCATGAGGAGTGTGGAGTGAGCACGGAGTCATCGATCGTTTGCTGAGGAGGGAAGAGGAAGAGGAGGAGGAGGAGGAGGAAGAAGAAGAAGACTTCCTTTCTTTTTTGCTTTTTCTTCTCTTCCTTCTTCACCTTTCTTTCTGCCCTAAATTTGAAGTCGTCCTTTATCTTTCAACTCATCCTTTCAATAATAAATATAAATAAATATATAGTTGCACTTTTGGCCTCAAATGAATCCTCTACCTTATAAATATTGATCTGACTAAATAATATCATAATTTTACATAATCGAATTTTTCATCAATATATAGAATTTAACTAGGAATATTGACTTTATTGAAGTCTACAGTGACTTTTATAATAAGTCAGAAACTATTTTTTCAAGCTTAATAAGTATTAAACTCTCTTTTCAACTCTCTGATGGAATATTTTTTAATTATTTTATCTAATATTTATATTGCATCACTAGTAAATATTTACATTAGGTAAAACTTAAAAAAATAAAGGCTAACGAAGGACGAAAGGTGAATGTGTCTTCTTGGTATATATGTATATTTATTCATTTGTGGCCTAAGGGGAGACATGGGACATCTATATATGTGCCCTAAACAAAGGCCATAAATCCTACAAATGAACACTGTCAGGTCTTTCTTATATATATTGTGTACGTAATTGTTCAAAACTCTCATGTGATCTCCCTCCCCCTATGTATATGTTTATGCCTGCTTTGATTAATTTATTTGGAGTCATACATATTTATAGCCCATTAATTAATTAAACCAGCAACGGCCAGGGGTTCCTTTTAATTATGATAAAAAATCACACACATTTGTGCTATATCTTTAGGTTAATTTGGGGAGGAATTTATTCTTAACTATGATAACACCGCAACTAGATATCCCTAACTAATATTTTAGAACTAAAAATCCTTATTAATTAAATATCACTAATATATCGAATATATACGATTTATAAAGAAAAAATATAATAAAAAATTTAGTGTATCATAATAGTGTATTAATATATACCTAATGTTCTTATTGATATGATAAATCTATTTAGTATATATAATATAATATAATATAGTTTGCTACATATTTTATTAAGCCTTTATTTTTTATCATTTTTATGATCATGATTATATATATATTTTTTAATATGTATATATTATACATATACAGCTGAAATGGACAAGTTGTGGTCCTGATCAAGATGACTTCAATTTTTGTGATGTTGGCGTAGTTATTATATCCGTAAATTGTAGAGGAAGAAGAAGCTGCTGCTGCTGGGGTCAGTTAATTTGACTCTCTAAAGTCTAAACTTGGACTATTGAGTCTTATTGGAATTAGTTTTAAGTCCAAATCAATGGGAAGTGACCTTATAATAATCAAATAATATCCTTTTTAATTAATTAATTATCGTAAAAAACCTTAGAAATTTATAATAAATAACTGTTAAAAAAAGTATACAGAATAATTTGGTGTTTGATTGTAAGAAAGAGAAAATTCAACATAATTTAGGGAAATGTATTTTAATTAATATTATTTCGTATCTTTAAAATCATTAAAAATATAACAATTTAAACAGATGTTACTTAAAATATAATAATATTTTAAGATAGATATTTTATTTATGAAAAAAACATCACTCAAAAAAAATGAGAGCAACGTCGTCATGCCCTCGCGGGCACGCGCAACGCGCAGAATTGATCAACTTGCAACAAAGACCGGCTGCTGACAGGTCAACTATATATATATATATTTGCATTCCAATAACTTAAGATGGTGAACAGGAGCTTGTATTATTTTTAGCTAATACGACGCTTTAAGTTAAAAAACGTGCATAAATTTTTTTTACTGATGCCGGAGGGTTCGAAATAAATATATAAGGAAAGGAAGGGGGCATTAAGTAGATGCGGTGGAACGGATCATCCATTTATTATAAATAGATGTTGCTTTGCATGCGAACGAGGGCACTAATAAATACCTCCATGTTTATACTTTAATTAACGCGGGAGAGGAGGGAGGGGGGGTGCGGAAAAGTTAAAGCAGCGGCCAAGTTGGTGCGCCCGCTCGCCGCCCTTCAATTAATTCACAATTATTCTGCACCCAAAAGAGCTCGATCATGACCCGAACCCGAACCTGATCCGACTTAAGTACTTAGGCTTTCATAAAACTAGTATAAAGTTAAAAGTTAGGCTTGTAATTGTTTGAGTTCCAGGCTGAGTAGATTAATACTAAGAAGGAAGACTCGATGTTATACCCCTTGAGTTGGAGAACGCATCCGTATGTAATTGACCGATACCAAAATCAAATGAGATCGATCGTGTGAGAGTGAGAGAGCTTGACGCTCTAGACATGTCACGCCCCACCTAAGTTGCGCACCTACCACCCTTCAATCAATTCATAATTAATTGAACAAGAGAGAGCATGTGAATTGTTCTCTTTGGATGAGCAGAGTGAATGCAACCCGATATTACATCCCCCAAGTTTAAGTACACGTTTGAATGCGATTAACCAGTGCTAGAACCAGACGAGACCCTGCCACGCGAAGGGCCTTGGCATGCCCCACTCGAGCGCTCATACGCCCTGGTAGAATGCTCGGTACGCCCAGTGCTATGCGTTCTCAACACTGTCTTCGCATAATTCTTATGTCTTGACCTAGATGTATCGTTAAGCTTAGTGGTGCAACAGCTTGCATGGTATGGAGAACTCCTCCTAGCCCACGGGCCGCTTTCGCTTGGATAAATTTTAGAACCCATCTTTCCTTTATTTGGAATATGAACTGCAAACATAATTATTTAGAATAAATGTAGTGTGCAATGGTCAACAGTAGGAACATGAGCAGACTATAAGACCCCTGCCAATTTGGGGTTGGCTCCGTTGATCTTTCCAGGTGCTGCTGCTGACTTCAAAAATTGTTGCGAGAAGCGCAGGATGATTAAACAGGCACTGCGGCTTCCAGATTCAGTATCCTCTCGGCCAGTAGAAGATCGTCCGGGGTTGTGACCTGCACCAGGAACATGAACGAACGAGTGGGAATTAGGACACCTGATCCTGAGACTGCCGTTGCTCATTCCAGAAGAAGAAGAAGAAGAAGAAGGCAGTGCAGTGGAAGCCCACCACGAATTCAATCAGAAACAAGAACCGGGCACTCTACCTTGATGTTCGTGTAAGAACCTTCTGTTATGTAGACAGGTTCCTTGAGGTGTTCCACGATGGAAACATCATCCGTGACTTCAAGTCCATCCCTGTCAAAGACACAATGTATGAGTAACAACAGAGGAGGAACACAAAAAAAAGCGGACTGAAATAGAACGGTAAAAATGAATGAAAGTGACAATCGTCAATGTCAGTACCACCGGTATAAAATGTTATCAGATAACATGAACATGGATGGATCTAAACTGTCTACTAAAAGTTACAAGAGCAGTGCACTCTTAAGCCCTTTCTTGTCTTTTATCAACCAGTTAGCTGCTGAAGTCAATTAGCGTACCTGTTAACAAGTTCAAACCCAGCTCTCAGCAAATCGGGCTTCATAACCTGCCAAAAGCAATAAGAAGACTCTAAAAGTTTCTTCGTCACAAAAATTCACGCATAAAATTTTCTGACATCAGCAGGCTACCTGTGGAGTCTGCATTTCCCAGAGTGTTTTTCTATCAAGTGTTTTCACCACAAAGGAATCACTGTTTGCCTGCATGGCACACAAACGAGAAGGACTGCAGATCATACACTGAACAATCTAACAGAGATAATCAAGTTGTTATATATATACTCAGAACTAACAGCAGGTGCCAGCCTAAGAAACACATACACAGGATGAGACATGCAGAAAATTTACCATACAATTAATTTACCTCTTTTATTGTCGCTTTTACCGGAACACCAAGAACAGCTGCACCATTCACCCAAGCATCTAGCATGACCTAACCATGGAACAAGTTTACATCTGGAGTTGTAGCCAAGAGGCATAGATTCTGAAGAACATTAAGCTGTATGAAACAGAGTAAAGAAGACCATAGTTTTTTTAAGCTACATGAGTGATGGCAAAGTGGTACATAGGCTGCCTGTGCTTAAAGAAAAATCTGAGGTACTCAGGTGGTATCCAAGACAAATATTGCATAACCTAGCAAATCCAGCTAAGGTTTTACTTTTTTGCTTAAGTCGATCACGATATCACTCCTAATACATATATTCAAGTATCCATGGTCAATGGCAAAAAGCAGACTGGAAATAATTCTGCGAGAGCATATTAGTGCTGAATGAATAGTACGAGAATAACATTCAACTCCATCATTGTACTACAGAGTTTGTATTGCACTACCAAACAAAAAAAAACAACAGAAAGAATACTGGAATGCAAAATATTTTACCAAAGTACAATTAAACAAAGAACGACAACAACTAGTAATTAGCTATCAGATCAGTGAAGGGAATGCACAAACCTTCTTGATATCTCCTGAAGTAACAAGAGGCCTAGCTGAATCATGGACGCATACGAGTTCTGAGCTCCCATCAATTTCCTGAGTGCATATGCCATACGCTCACAAGGGATATAAAAACATTGCAGCCAAGTACTAATTGTGCGAGACATTGTAAGTTACTTGAATATTCTAACTGATTTTGATCCAAATTCAAAGAGGTTGAGCAAGCATCTCTGGGGAGATGCTTGTATTAGAAGTATAATGGAGGAACAAACCTTAATATTGTTAAACTATATACATATTTAAATCTGAAGCATACAGCTAGAACACAGCTCTGTATCTAAACCTACAGAACACAAAAAATGCCAGAAGAAAAAGATGGAAAACTAAACTATATTTACCACCGTCTAAGTTTATATAAGAAAAAGTAGCTCAAGATAGGTAAGAATATAGGAGATGCTGCGTACCTGAAAACCATTGAAAACAGAATCTTGTCTCTCCTTTCCAGGAAGTGCAAACTTAATGCCTACTTTTAACCCCTTGCTGGCATCTGAGAAATATGGATGTCATTAGTTTACATCTATGTCCTCGTAAGGAGCATCAAAGGTTTATGTGAAGTACAAAAGGTCAAATAAAGGGCTTTCAAACCTTCAAATACATCTCTGTAAGATGCATCACAAACGACAACTATTTCTTTTACTTCGCTCATTTTTGAGAAAGTAAAGAAACTGAAAAGGAAAAAAAAGTCATATCATGCTAATCATGTATTAGCATATACAGGTAAAACTTGTATAACAAATATTATCTATAAAAAACAGACAGAATACAGTACTAACGCAAATTGAAAAAAAATAGTAAGCCGGGGGTTCCACCTGTATAATGCGATTGGTTGTCCTAGGAGTGGAAGGTATTGCTTTGGCATGTTAGCCTGTGAAATAAACAGAACAAACTTGATTTTCATGTGACAAGCAAACCATAGAACAGAAAATTATTCTGACATTATTCAATGTTTCGCTTTAAGTGCACTAATCTATAGCTTGTATACCACCCGACGTGCAAATAAAAAGCAAATGCAGTCTCACTAACTTGACTTCGACATGATAAATGCATGACTTCGAGCAAGTTAATAAAAATATGCTCTGACTGAATGAACTAATAGATACAAGCATTTTCCTCTCTGCAAAATTAGAATTTTCATAGAAACTGATTAACGCGGATTACTGTATACTCGGACAATCTTGATGATGGTCCATCCATCAATGAAATCAATAGGTTGACAATCTTAAATAGAGATAAGAATAGCATCAATTACGCAAATAAATAAATTTCACATATTCATGTGAAATATATATATATATATTTCACATGAATCAAAAATTTAAAACTCCTACGGTGGTATCATTTTAATGATAATAACGCTGAGAGTTGAAGTGCAAGGAAGGAAAACTTACGCCCATCCTCTTCCCCTTTCCGCCAGCCAACAGAACCACTGACACGCTCTTCTCTTTCACAGCTTCACCCTATCAAAAGGAATTAGTAAAATCAAACAAGATATATTCAAAGAAATCAAAAGTTAATTCTTTTCGGATTCAAATAAACGAACAAGGGTTCCTCCATTCCCCTCTGCGACGCAATTAATCCTTCCGCAATTCAATTTCACAGCCAACCCGATCTCCCCGCCTGAAGCAAACGTGCGGGAAAATGAATTTTTTTTTAATGAAAAAAAAAGATCTTTTCACTACGCCTAAGGAAAAAACAACCCAGCAAAGGACGACAATGGGAAAAGAGAGACTTGCCTGTGGTGCGACGGCGGAGGGGTCGAGAAGGCAACGAAATCGGCAGGAAGCGAGGGACTGAATGAGGTTTCGAGGACGGATGGAGGCGGCTGGAGAGCGAGATGTCGAAACGAAGCGCCGTCATCTCTTCTTTTTTTCCCTTTCGGGGAGTTCCTCCCGCTCCTCGGCCGCCTGCTCGATCGAAGAAGACACGAGCGGTGATGAGAAGTCGGGAGGAGGCAGCGTCGAGAAGCAGGCAAGTCGGAGTTCTCGACTGGGCCTGGGCTTTATCCACGAACGAATCCTGGCCGTTCTCTTTTGAAAATAACGAATTCTGGCCGTTGGTTTTCTTTTTTTTTTAAAAAAAAAGAGGATGTTGACTGCTTGTAGTCAACCGACGGCGCCGGCGACATAATAATTATTTTGACCAACCGACTTTTCCTTCAAATCAGAAGGCAATTTAAACATGGCAAGGATTTTTATAAAAGGCAATTTATAAAATTAATAGATAAGAATAAAACTACATCGATTATTATTATTATTATTATTATTATTATATGAATATTGCATAATATTAGAGCTAGCGATTACATAAAATTTTATTTTATTCATATATATATATATATATATATATATATATATATATTATAATATACATTGCATCAGTTGACTCTGCGGCAGTATCGCCGGACTTCCCCTCGACTTCCTTCCTTCACGTCCATCAGCCCCATCTTGGTGAAAGCCTGCTGGAAGTCCATGTAGAACAAGGCCTCGTTCATTGCGTAGCCGTTCACCACCCGGCGCGTCCGCGGGTCGCTGAAGAGCTCCTGGTCGGAGAAAAGCACTCCCCTCCCCCGCTGCAGCTCGCTGAAGTAGGACGTGTCGAACGCGCTCCATGACCGGTCGAACGCCACCCGGGCGCTGTCGCCGCCGGCGCACGTTCTCGCGAGCGCCGCCGCGAACCCCGTCTCCAGCGCCGGGTCCACGTCGTTGGCCGCGTCGAAGTTTCTCAGCCGGTGCTTGAACGACAGGCACATCGCGCCGCCCAGGGTGTGTCCTCCTGATGAAGGCACGAGGCCGGTGGTCAGGGCTGGGTGGTTTGTGTTCTTACCTCGGCTGCAGGAGAGGTGTTTGTAGAAATACCTGAGAGGGCGACCATCTCCTGGGCGCTGAACCCGCGCTGGCCGAAGAAGCTCATGAGCGCCGTGCTGTTGAGGGTGGGAGGAGGGAGGTTGACGGTGTCCTCGATCCTCGACCTTCTTCCGTCCTTCCTCCCTTGTGGGATGTCGAAGTATGGTCCGCCAGCCTGAGAGGAACCACGAGTCAATTCATCGAACAACGAATCGACATCAGATAGACAGAATCTACTCCAAGAACACACCCAGAAAATTGCATCTCTGGCAGCCAACGCCACTATGTCGGCGCAGGAAACAACTCCTGGGCACTCATCCTCAATCAACTTCTTCGCCCGGTCGATGACTTCGTACCCCCGGAGGCTCAGGTTCGCAAAGGAGTCCTTCTCCGCCATGTTGTCCTCTGTGGAATCGATGAGAACAGACCCGTCGCATCCCTGCACACCAACGGCGGATGACGACGAATTGAATTTGATTTGAATCGTTTGCGGAGGACACTAATCTGATAAGACCTGAACAAAGCAGTCATGGAAGTGAAGCCTCAGAAGACCCGCGGCTAAGCTGGGATCCCTGTTGAGAGCTTGGTTCACTGTGTTGGTGATGGTCTGCTCCATGAAAGGGCAGCTCATCATGTAGTAGCCCATGCTGAGGGCATCGGCGCCATTGATGAGGAGCTCAGCGAGCAGGAACAGCTTCGCGAGGTATGTTGCAATCATCGTCTCTTCCTTGTCTGCTTTGTTTCTGCTGATGGTAACCATTAACTGCAGGTATGCCAAATGCGTTCAGTGTGTTTATATACATATATATATTTGAAGTGTGATTGGATTGGGAGAGTAATAGTTAGGAAAAAAGATCAATAGCACCAATCAATCAAGATAGTTTTTATTATTCTTGGAGAGGTCAACATTGTGCCAACTCTGTGCGCAATTACATTGATAAGAGTGCATGCGCACCTCATCATCGCCGACTATCCACTTACTGTTGAATGACAACAATGGCACAAGAGATTGCTGTTTTAACTTTTAAGTCACCCAAAGGAAGAGAGATAGTGGCAACCAGCGAAGAGAAGCAATGTTATTAAACTCGGACTGGTTAATTTTGAATTATCAAACTGACGATTTCTTAATTTGGTGTTAAGATACTGAAGATTACCATTAGCTATGTTGGAAGCTCTAGAATAGAGCATGTATCTCATACAGAAATGCTTTTGGAAAGAACTTTGAAAAAGAAACAGTGAAAGGGGATGGGAGTAGGTTTAAGTCAAAGGAGGAGTGGGACAAATGCAGCTGGTTCCCACGTTGAGAATTCCATTTCCTTGACACTCTCAATATCCTCAAAGGAATTTGAGCAACACTTCTTTGAGAAAAGTAGAGAGGACATCGGCATTGGCACCACATGCTCACTATGATGGCCAAGGCAAGTTGGTTTAATGGCCACATGAATAACTCTATTATGAAGTCTTAAAACATTACTTCTTCAACTCATGATGAGCTGTTGTTTCCCGTGCTGAATCCCAGCTTGGCATTCCTACTCCTTATCTCTATAAGAAAAGCCAAGTTACTCTAGTTTTATTGGTGGACAAGAGATTCTGACAGGGTTTAGACATGAATATGTTGTTACATTTTGTCAAACCCAGACTCGGAGGACACTGTCAGACCTGGAAGTTACCTGCTTCAGGGTTTGCACCCCACATTCGCCCTTGCAAAGGAAGATCCCAGCACAAAGATTAAGGATCTCTCTTGACACAACCTTCACGTAGTGATGATATCATCCATGCTGAATACTGATTACTACTTGACGGTGCCAAATTGTTGGATTTGAGATTCCTGTACTCGTTAATCTACCATCAGTGCATCTCAGACACCTCAAGTTTCACACCTTGCAGCATATTTTTGGTTCTCTTTCTTCTTTTGGCCGCATGGTAGATGACATGTCTCACAGTTGGATTCAATATGAAGGACCCTTGAACTTTTTCTTTCTCTGGAGATGAATTATTGTTACTTTTGTATTCCTCTGTTTTGATGCTCTGGCAATTTTTTCTTTAATAAATTTCATCAGAACCCTAAGGAAATAGATAGTAGTTGACGACATGCTGACGACAACTTTTTTTTTATCTTCAAACTTATTCTCATCTACTTTCTCAATGCTTGTAAGCTCCAAAGCTGAGTTGGATTGCTGAGTTGCTTACCACCTGCATCTCCACATGCGCAGTAAGCAACAAAGAACAAGTTTCACCTTCTCAAAGCTCTTCACATATACCATGTGAATATATATATATATATATATATATATATATATATATATATATAGACTTTACAAGCACAGTAAAAGACAAGTATAATTAACCTTTATCTAAAGATACCAAGTATTAAATATATGCTTAGAAGCCAGTAGTTTGGTTCCCTTTTATTTGCAAACTAGAAATAGCTAAAGTGTACACATTAAATTATAGAGTCAAACATAATTAATAGCAAAGGCTTTTCAACACACAATGAAGTCCTTCAAGTTTAAGTGATGAGTTACTAGTAATAAGAAGTTCTCTCAAACCATGCATCGATTAACTACTTAATCAGATCAAGTTCTTTGCAGCTGAATTGTCCTTCATCTCGTAGCCAAGATGGAGGGCAGTCTGATCCTGATGGTGTGAGTAGTGAGAGGCTGCTCCTTCCAGCATGTTGACATGGTAGTAGTTCCTGGAATCGTATGTTGGGAGAGTGTCGAATTCGGCCCCCGTCGATGCTATGACTTCTTGCTGTACCCTTTCACTCTCTGCAACCTGAAAGAAGAAGATGATGATAAAAGTTTGGCCTGTGCTAGAGCCTTCAAAGTGTCTGTGTAAATTCTTGAGGGAGTTGTGATAACTGGTTAGCATACCTTGGCTCTTAGGTAAATGTTGTCATTTTGAAGCTCAACTTCCTGCACCTCATTGCATTAATTGACAAGAAAGATCAAGCAGTTGGATCAATCAAATCATTACAAGTTTAGAACATTTTACCCTTTTCTGCATGTACTCTATTTCTGCAAACAGCAATTCATGCTGACAATAAAATTTTGAATGTTTCAGTGCTCAATATTCGATACTCACTACATCAAGGAGGTTGCAGAACTAATTAGATGTTTACCTTCTTGGATCTGATCCTCGTGATGCCTCTTTCAAGTCTGTTCTCCAGCTGCTTGAGCTCTTTCACACTCAGAGAGCTCAGGGATTCACCCATCAAGTGCCTGGAATCAAGTAGTGTGTTCATGTACTGAGTTAATGATCAAAGACATGAGACTTCCTGGCCTGATACATCATCCTATTGAAGATTCAGTATCACTGTCAAATTTTACTGCAAAAATTAAAAGTATTTACTTGTTTGCATTTTGTAAAATCTGTATCTGGTGGCGCAGTTTTGCTGATTCTTGCTGGAAATATTGCTGCAATTAAGATAGCAGTGATGACCATTAGAGAGAAACCTTTCCTAATAGATTGAATTGTAGCTCTCATTCTAATTATAAGTGTTCTAAATGTATTTTCATCCTCTCATACTTAAAAATTAGGGTAAAATATAATTCCGCTCCGTATTACCTCGTTCCAAACTCATCCTAAAATTAATGGGAGTGAATGAATTAACTGGACTAAAAACTTGCCTGTGAATTGGTGTCAATAGTGCAGCTTGAGTTGGAGGTGTTAGCACATGCTTTCTTGTACCTCTCAATAGTGGATTTAATGCTAAAACTCCAGGAGTTCAAAGGTAAATAAAAGGTTAGAATATTATTTCATGCAGCATATATGTGTGGAAAAGTTGGAATTCTTTTAGTATTGATCATCAGCAATTAACATCAGACTAAAAAAAGGAAAACTTATATGCATGGAAATATGAAACACTAAGAAAAAAGAATGATAAAAGATGCATAAATATAAAGGCAATGTACATACACACCTGGGAATGCTTCTATATAATACCAATTATACATATACATATTCAAATGGATTTAATAAAAAAAAAATCTTTTGTCATTCTCCAAATGAGATGATACAGTTTATAAAGGTAATGAGATATCATAATAAGTTATATATTATTACACTAAAGGAAGAAATCTTCATAGGTAGTTGAAATATCATTCTAAATAATATGTTCTGTGTCCCTTATTAATTAATCCAGTATAATAATAAATTATGTCTACCTACATGCACATGATATAACTGTATATGTTTGTAGAATTTTATGTGTAATGATGATCATATTCTTTTTAATGATGCAACTCAAATAATAACATTAACTTTTATTATTTATTATGTCTAGATTGCATGCAAAATTCAGTTGATTAATTATAAATATCATGCCTTTTTTTAACTTACTAACTTAGTACACTTTTTGTATACTATAAATATAGGTTAAACTTGAAAGAAACCACCTTGACTTAACTCAGACATTAGTGATATTTATAAAAAAACATTTTATTAAAACAATTAATTAAACCCCTAGCCAAACTTATCATCACTTCATATGCATGGAAAAGCTAGCAGGGTTTGTTTTTGTTTCAAAAGATAATAATAAAACATAACGTATATTCTGCAGTGAACACACATGCATTTGGAAAGCAAAGCATGCTATAATTAAAGGAAACAGTTCCAGTTAAAGCAATTTTAAGTTCCCCCATGAACTAAAGTTTTGCTTGTTCATTGTGGTGAAAGATGTGTATAAATGTGTGGCATAGTCTAGAAAATTGTAGTCTTTTCTGTCACAAATTTACTGCAGGTGCACTTGCCCTCTTCATGCTTTGCAAGATTTGAATGATGAAGACTGAAGTGAAGAAACGGGTACAAAACTAAGCTTTACATAATAAAAATTTCAGTCAAGTAGTACACTGAGTTCAGAAATATACATTTACACTGCCTTGGAAAATGTTTCTGTAAAGCTGGTGTAAGCTATTCAATATATATATATATATATATAGGGAAAGCAGGCTGAAGGGAGAATTAAGCAGCAGTTTTCCACAATTTTGTTGTGAAATGTGTAATAATATTATATATCTTGAAAAAAAGCTGTAATGATGATGATATGCTGCTCCTCTTGCTCTTGGAATAATTAATGTTTTATCATCAAAAGAGAAAAAAATAGTTTCTTCAGTTGTCTAGAGAAGAAGAGGTAACTCATTATAGATAAGTTTCTCAAACTGGGAAGTATGAATAGTTATATTATGTAAATATCTCGCAAAGGCAAAGAGAAAGGGGAACGGAGAAGAAAACCCTAAGCCTAACAGTCCATGTTAATACATTTATTCTAATTAATTATCCATATATATAAAAACTTCAGGCGCAGATTCCCTGCTTCTACCTCTCTCTCTCTCTCTATATATATGTATATATTTATTTATGGCAGAATCCTGATATATATATCTCTCTCTATATATATATGTAGAAGTGGTTGATGGTTTAGTAAGTTTATTACATAAGCAGGTGATCAATTAATTAATGGCGGAAACATAGAGATGTGCAAGAATACCTGTTGTTGGAGTACTCGTAGAGGCGGCCGCGGCTGGAGAAGACGATGAGGGCGACCTCGGCGTCGCAGAGAACGGACAATTCGTAGGCCTTCTTCAGCAACCCGTTCCTCCTCTTGCAGAAGGTCACCTGACGGCTCGTGTTGTTCTCGATCCTCTTTATCTCGATCTTTCCCCTCCCCATCGTCCTCGCTAATCGTTGTTTCTTATTAACTTTTTTTGCTTCTCTTGATAGATCGATCGACCGATTCCCCGCCCCCCTACACCCTAATTAATTTACCTGCAAACGTGCGTGAGAAGACGATCGAAATCAGTAATAAGCTAGCTAGGGTTTTCGTTCTTGATTTCTTCTGTGATCGGCATGAAGGGATAGGAATAAAGCAAATGAGAATAAAAGAGACGAATTTGGAAATATCATACATGAGATCAAGAAGATCTAAAATCCCCAATCTATCTTTTTTTTTATTCTTGATCTGTTTGATGATAACAATATCTAATAGGAGCTTCAGATCACTTTTTCTGCAGCAGCTGCTGCTGCTTCTTCTTTTATTTATTTATACTCAGAACAAATAATGATCTAACAAGGACTGGGTGTTTTTTACTCATGAGCTACCAATAAATTAAACGATCCGTTAGAATTGAACTACCAATAAATATATGGACTCCTAAGAAGAATAATTTGAGCAAATCTAAGAGAAGAAACTTTAAAATTTTGATATATATCAAAATCTAGCTATGGGAACCCTATTTGACTCCAGATCTACTTCGAAGCGAACCTAAAGCAGACGAAGTTGACCTCCTTCTAAGTCTCTCTCACTGATCTCTCGATTCATCAGGAAAAAAAAGAGGGAAATTTGTGAAGAAAAGGAAGCTTTAAAACCGATCAAATATGCATATATTACTGCAGAAATACGCATGCATTACCAGAGATTAATTAACGAGATGTCCTGCGAAGAAGAAGAGAGAAAAAATATATACCAAGAGAAGAGAAGCTGAAATGAAAGAAGAAGAAGAAGAGGAGGAGGAGGAGGAGGAGGAGAAAAATGAAGAAGAAGAAGAAGAAGAAAAAGAAGAAGGAAATGGGAACTGCATGGAGTTGGCATCGGATCTTGTGGGTTTCCTCTTAAAGAAGCGGGCTCCTCTCACACGTTAACTTGCCCCTGCGGAATTCTTTATTTTTATTGTCTTGAATGAGAGATTTCCAGAGCTTTAATTTTATTCTCCTTCTTCTTCCTCTTCCCAACATGATCTGCCTACGTACGGAATGATCACACAATCCACATTACTTGGACAAATCATTCAAAAATCTATCACAAGTTCACTACATCATAAGCTTTTTAGCTTCTTATTTCACGTGTATATATATATAAGCCTTAGCTGGGATCATCACATAAGCAAACCCTAACCCTAACCCTAGAAAACTCGCGATGTGAAGCAATACTTTGCATCGATCGATCGAACGAGCGAGCAAACAAAAGTGCAGCGGTCGAGTTATCGCATGATGTGGACATTGGGGGAAGGGAACAGCTACGGATATAATGTATGTATGTATGTGCATGCTGTTGTTGCTCCGTCCCTGTCAGAACCAGGACCACGCAAGCCCTTTATTTTCATTGGACCACCGCGTCTAGTAAAAGCCACCGCATTGGCCGAAGAGTGGGTAAATGAATCCTTTGAGGCCATGTGTGACTCCACATGCATGCTCACCACCCCTTCCCCAGTATGTCCATGTCTTCCATTTAAGGCCTTCGTCCAGTGATCACCATTTTGTGCCCCAAACTGTCCACAAGGGGGACCAAAATGCATATGTATGATTTGCTTCTTATTCTTCTTTCTTCTTTCATGTCTTAAGCTGCTCATATTTATTCATTCCATTGAGCTTGCAGTGGATTAATTTGATGCTGCAATGAAAAGCTTGCTAACAGTTCTCCTTCTTCATTACTGATTAAACCTGCTTCCATTTTAGAGGTCAGGGAAATGTGCTGTGCTAACCAGAAAATGGTTTGTTCCTCACAATTTAAATTAGGATGGGGAGTAGGGTTTTTCCATGAATGAATGCAGGTTGTCCCCATGTCACATCCGTTTTCCTTTTTGCCCTGATGATTGCATCCCTTTCTATAGGTGTGTGTGGGGGAGCCACTGCCTTGGAGGGAAGTTTGGCCCTTGTTTTGTGCAAAGGGATTTAATGCATTCTTTATGCCATTTGGGTGACCAAAGGATGTGAAATGCCTCTTAATCAATTTGCTTGCTGGGGACGTATGCCAAATTCTTGCACAGTGAAAATTAATCCACAAACAAGTAAAAAACAATTCATAAGATATGTATGATCTTTTTTTTTCCTTCCTGACAATTTTCGATAATTAATCCTCCAACCGGAGAAATTGTGATAGAAAACCTTGATTATAATAATAGTTTAAACAGTAAGGTTAAAGCTTTATCAGAAGTGTTTTAATAAGGATGATGATAAACCTTAAATCCACTATCATTGTATTGGAATAAACTATTGATGAATCTGTCAAATCTTAACTGAAAAGATGCCAGAAGAATTCCGCATTGATTGAGTAGTGTAGCATCAATCAGTCTAAGCTTTTCCACAGGAGGTGACAGTGTCCAAAATTATATCCTAACCATATTAGCATGCTAACAAAGTCTTCAGCAAAGGTCAACCCAATAATTATCACCATTTTGCTGGGGTTTCCATTTTGTAGTCAGCAAGAACTGCAACCCAACGTATGTACAAGTCAGCAACAGTGCTCATCTCAGGAATGAATTGTAGATGCAGGTAAAACCTAATTGCTGATTGCATCTACCACCTGCATTCAGTAAAATCCTGCTCCTGCAAGTCTGCAAGTTCACATTTCCAGTCCCATGAGAGCAGGATATATATTCAGCAACAGCCATGGGGCCATGGAGACCTCAGAATGGCAAGCAAAAAAAAAAAAAAAAAGACTTCAATTTGACTGGGCATGCAGTGGCAAAACCCTCATCTTCTTCCAAGCTGATTCACTGCACACCTGCAGTTTTGTTTTGCAGCTAATTTGTGAGGCAAGTGAATGTCTCGAATACTGCATCTGGGGGACAAATTCCTCCTTAGTTGTGTGTTGGGGAGGTTGATTTCCGAATTCAACCTCATTGTAAATTCAGTTTATAGCTAAAAGTGAAGCTCGATTTGAAAACTAACCTTTAAAATTACCTCATATTAACATAGCCTCTAAAGTTCATACCGATTCCTAGGATAATCTGTGTGGGCTCATGCAATAGTTGAGGAAGAGATTGCAGGAACGAAGAACTTGCTAATTTGCTTAATTCCTTCCCAAGAGATTTCTCTCTTAAACTTGGGAGAATATTTCCTTAACCTAAAGGGTCCTTGCTGACATGAAGAATGATGGTGGGGGGGGATCCCACCAGCTGACAACTTTCACTTTGGGATCACTCTCAACTCCTGGAAAAGAAGAACGATTTTTTTTTTAAAAAAGGGAGTTAATCTGAATGCCAATGAATTATAAGTCTCTGTGTAAAGGAAAAAGATGTAGATTTTATGTAGAAAGGTGCTCATTTTGAACTCAGGGAACATGATTCAGAGATGGATCATCTTAAGTTTGATATCATGAATAGAATGATGACTTCAAATCTGAAAAGGAATTCCACCCTACTTGAGTAAGTCAAGAACTCAAAGCCTGCATCTGCCAACACAGTAAACTTTTCAGTTTTCAGAAACAGAAATGCATCTCATCTCTGATTGGGTTTCTGTAAAATAATTAATCTGTGAATTATCAGCCCAAGTCAGAATAACTCCAAGAACATTAAAGCACATAGAGCTGCAAAGTTTTCTTTTTTCTTCACACCTGCATTAAACAGTGGACCCGACATCAAATTCCTTCCGACCAGTCTTTTTTTTCTAAAAACTGTTTTTTTATTAATTGCATAATTAAATATCCTATAATATATATTTAAAATCCTAAATTATATTTTTTAGTACTTAGTGAGACTTGAACCTAAGACCTCACATATCTCCCGTATAGAATATAATTATTCTAACTAGAGGATGTACACTTTGTGTACTAAAATATTAAATTGTTAAAAAAATAAAATAAACATAATTTTGAGTTCTACTAATAATTATAACCTTAAAAAATATAATAAATTATCTTAAATTTATAAACATATAATTAGGTATTTCTCCTCATTTTTTTCAATACACATCATCTAATATTAAATAAAGTATTTTTCCTATCGTTTTATTTGTTATTTTTTAGGTCGAAGTATATAAATAATAAATAAAAGGGAAAAAAATTCTAAAGAAAAATGAGAAAACTCACTTTTTAATTGTATTGACCACTAATTGCAATCATCCTTTTTTTTGGGCCATTGACATTGACTTACTAATTGTTTTCATTGTCATCTCACACTTGTCATGAATTAACAAAGTTAAATATTTGTTTTAAAGTAAAATTCATAAAATAATTATATTATAAGTTTTAATTAATAAAATAATAGATATAGGTAAAGCATTCGTAACCCCTTTCTCTTTCCTCATGCAATTACCTGCATGATGATTGGAGTTTGGAAAGGGTTCTACGTGGACCCGATGGTGGCGTGGGAGCGCGTACGGCGTATTTGGTCGATTAATTTTCTTACGCAGCGTAACGTGGAGAAGAAGAAGAAAAAATGTCGGGCGATATATTTAGTATACGAAGATAACGTTTGCGGGGTTGTGTGTATATATATCGTTTCGCAGGGCACGAGGCTTCTTGTCCAATTCGAGGCGAGCCAATCAACAAACACCCGGACGCCCTCGACGCGAGGGAGGAAGGGATGGCGAGGCGGGTGGGACGGGAGGACGAGTACGATTACCTCTTCAAGGTGGTGCTCATCGGCGACTCCGGCGTCGGCAAATCCAACCTCCTCACCCGCTTCACCCGCAACAAGTTCGCCCTCGATGCCAAGTCCACCATCGGTGTCGAATTCGCCGCCCGCACCCTCCAGGTCCGACCCTCCCTAGCCATGAATATGATATCCGCTCTTTGATCCCTCTGAAATGCCTCTTCTCGTTGGGTGTACCAATTTGGTTGATTGTTTGATTTTTTATTTCTGCGTTTGCAGTTCATGTATTCATTGTTCTCATTCAATTTGAGGTTCAACATTTGGTAACCTGCATCCTAATGATTGTTTTTTTTCTTTTCCTGCTTGAATCATTTATCAACCTCACCGTATCATTTGTGCATTGCCGAACTTGTATTTACAAAAACGAGAATCTCATTAAACAAAAGGTTTGACTATTCCGCATGTAATTAGTTTCCTTCGGTGGCATGGGAGCTCTGCTCTTCATTTCAATTTTTAATAGAAAAAGTTCCTGAGTTTGGATCAATAATCGCAATTGAAAATGGATGAGTTTAGGATTCATAAAGATCCAAATAGATTGGCATGTTTCTAAATTAAATATATTTGGAAATGTTAGATAAGGAGAATTAGTGGGTTGTGGTAGGCAATATTTATGGTAGGTAGGAGATGCATTTTGAATGTATATAAAAGTTCATGTGTTTTTACTATAGTCATTGCTGCATTTATGATAACCAGCAAGCAATGCTTAGTTTTGTAGATTCATCTGATAGTTAAGGTGTCAAATTATCGAGTGAATGGAGTGTCACCCCGATTGCTTATTTATGTGACATGTTTAGATGGATGTTTCTAGGAGAATCACCTAACACCTTACTGGAGCCGGTAAAGAGTAAATAAATGTTGATCCATGTAGATACATACATTTTGTATTTCCATATCCAGACAAATTGTACAACTTTTATTTCGTTAAGTCGATGGTCATCTTGCCTCTTGTTCTTGTGTAAACTTTTTTTCTTTGTGGGATCAACCAACAGATAACGTGGGATCAACCAACAGATAACATCAGAGAAGTGTGCCTAACGTTTGATGTGCTTGTATATTAACCTTGGTTGACAACTAACAAATCTTTTTGTCAAATGGAAAGATACAAATTAAAAGGACAATCCATCTGTTATACCCAACCTGCTAGTGAAAGGTGGTCCAGAGCAATGCATCAAACCAACTGATGCATGGAATCCACCGAGAACAATGACACAGGATTATGATAAAAGATTGTCATTTCATGCATTTACTTCATCGAAAGCTCTAGTATTGATGTACATTCCCCGCAGAACTTTTATTTGTTGGGTTGTGGACAAGGAGATGTTAGAAACAATATGCTTCCTACAACATATTTACCTTCCTGATCTTGCAGAGATTTTCATTCCATTCTTTTACGAATATGCCTCTCCAATTATTATTTTATTGGCTGCTTCACATTTAAAAAGTCCGTACCATCTTAGAATCTTATGGAGTCCTTTACTGGTTAGCATTTCTGACAGTTTCATGTTGTTTGAAATGGGGAAGGTTCTGAATGAGCCTAGATTGTTAACTCAAGAAAAATCAAACGTGATTGATCTTGAATAACCACAAGGATACTTTTTGTGCTGCAATCATTCTCTATTGAAACCTTAGTTGACTTTCTCTGCCTTTATTGGATTCTTACATCATCGATGCTTTATGTTGAGTTTGCCGCTGTGCCTCTTACATTTCGACTTTTTTTTCTTTTGTTATGCGAGCGTCAAGTTGTTTCTTACCTGCCTCATCTCTTTAAGCTCTTTTATCTTTTTCTCGTTGTTTTTCTTCCCTTTCTCAGATCGAAGGACGGACAATAAAAGCACAAGTGTGGGACACAGCTGGCCAGGAGCGATACCGAGCCATCACCAGCGCCTACTACCGCGGCGCCCTCGGGGCACTCCTCGTTTACGACGTAACCAAATTGAGTTCCTTCGAGAGCGCCGGGCAGTGGCTGAAGGAGCTGCGGGAGCACGCCGACCCCAGCATCGCCATCATGCTCGTCGGCAACAAGATCGATCTCGAGCACCTCCGTTCCATCACCGTGGAGGACGCACAGAGCTTCGCCGAGAAGGAAGGCCTTTCCTTCCTGGAGACCTCTGCTCTCGAGGCCACAAATGTGGAGACGGCCTTCCAGGCCATTCTCACCGAGATATATCGAACCGTCAGCAAGAGGTCCCTGGTGTCTTCCAGGGAGGCAAGGGCTGCCCTGGGACCTGCAGAAAACATCAAGGTAGGAAGCGTAATCAATGTGTCAGAGCATACGCCTGTCAAAAGAAAAGGTCGATGCTGCTCGACGTAGATAGAGAGATACTACCTACCACATCGTTGTATACGCTGCTTGCTTTGACATGCTGTATATTTCGGGGATCAGCAAAATCCAATTGCCAAAAATCTAGGTGTCATGCTTCTCAAATGTAATCAGCATGAGAATTTTGCTGACTTCCCATACTTGTGCGGCAGAACTGTTGCCTCCCTGAAAACTAATATTGCTCCAATCAACAAAGGCTGCCCCCGGCTGGCATTACATCTTGTGAACTTTTGTGTTTGCGATTCCTCTTTGGTTTTGTTCTTCATCTTCGTTTTTCTTAGGCAGCTCTTATCTTCCTTACAATTAATATTCATGGTGAGGGGTTGTCATCAATATGGTCAATCTGTCTACTATAATGTTCTCACGTATTCCCCTGTATTCGAATTTAAATTGTATACGTACTTATATAATAAATCTCAATACATCCTGCACTGTTCATTTACTTATATAATACCTTTCTGATAATATTTATCATGTTATCCATAATAAAAAATACAATTTTAAAGACAATTGATATGTAGAAGCATAGGATACTAGTGAAATTAGTGAATAGTAGAGGGATCTAAGTGAAATTATCCCTTATAAATTAATGACACAAAATTGATATGTTTTTTCTAAAAAAGAACTCCTCCATAATATGTTTGAGGTCGTTATTTTAAGGCCTCTTTAATCGGACGGCCCAAATGCTTTCTTAAGCCCAATAAAAGACTTGATTGGGGCTGGTTCGAGTTAACCGCCTCAAGCCGAACCGTTGAACCGTGGACGAGCCGCCATACCTCACTCTCTGCAAAGCGAACGCCCGCTAACCCTAAACACTAGCAGTTCTGTCCTGGCGCCGTCTCTCCTCTTGAGGCGATTCCTCTGGAGACCCTCGAATCAAATTCTTTACAGGTGTGGTTGTCGATTCAATCTGTGCTGTTGTTGTGGCCGGAGAATTATTCGCTGCTCTATGATTTTTTTTTTTGGGATTATCTACGCAAATGTTGGACCGCTTTGGTTTCCATGAAACACGATCGTTTTTTTTTTTGGCATTGGTTTTCGTTACAAGATCATATTTTTCGTTATTTTATGCTTTCTTGGCATCGCTTGGTCGAGTCTTGGTACGCTTAGTTGTGGCAGATGATTTCTTCATAATATATGCTTTTGTGATTTCCAGGCGAAGTTTGTTCTTTTCCAATTTTTTCTGTGACAATATGCTCTTTTTTTTTTGTTTGTTGTGTTTCCATCTGTCAGTATTCTTAAATTGCAGATTGGATCAGCTCAGGTGGAACATGATTTTTGTTTATTGATACATATGCAGATTTAGTTAAACAATTGGTTACTTATAGTATCTACTGATTTCGCTTATATATTAGATGCTATACAATTAAGAGTTTGCAAGTCAAATAAAACTAGAAAAAATTTATTGCCCCATATGTTTATCGAGCTGTCAATTTTTTGGATGTATGTTCATCCAGTTTATTTTTGTTGCTGTTCTTTAGTACTTATATTTTGCAACCTGATGTTGACTCTCGAGAGTGAATTTTTTAGCCTACTACTATTTGCATTTCGTTATGGATGTTTGAACAGTGGTTAATCAAATGAAGTTGAATGAAGGAAAATTGTCTATTATCGAGTCTTTTACTTCTTTTGTTAGAGGCTCGAAGCATGGCTAAAAAGATTTTTTTTCTTCTTTTTGTTGTTGTTGTGATTAACTAATCTTCCATGTTCTAGGAGTAGATTTTGTAAACTAAGTATTCCATTTCAATCTGTTACTTCTTATTTTTTTGTCCTGTTAGTTACTTGTTTTTTAGAAAAACTCTTGGCCTTTTGCATTGGGTCGGTGAAAGCGTTCCTCATGAATACTCATCATGTCAATTTTTCTAAAACCTCACTGTTCTATTGTATGTAGAGAAATGACCTCGGAGGAAGGCAGGAGTTTCGCCAGGAGAGACCTACTGCTTAAGATACAGTCAGAGGTCCAGCAAAGATGGGAGGAACATAAAGTTTTTGAGGCTAATGCTGGAGGTAAACCTCCTAAGGATGGTGAGAAATTCTTTGGAAATTTCCCATACCCTTACATGAACGGCCTGCTGCATCTGGGTCATGCCTTCACTGTTTCCAAGCTTGAATTTGCTGCCGCCTACCACAGGCTACGTGGCTGCAATGTACTTCTTCCTTTTGCTTTCCATTGCACTGGAATGCCTATCAAGGCATCAGCTGATAAGCTTGTACGAGAGGTTGAATCGTATGGGAATCCTCCAGTTTTTCCTTCTGCAGAGGAGGAGGAAGCTAATGTAGAAGGTGCTGCTGAGGGCAAACCTGAAGATGGCAATGTGGTTGCCCCTGATAAATTCAAAAGTAAGAGGTCCAAGGCTGTTGCTAAGTCTGGTGGACACAAGTCTCAATGGGAAATTATGAAGAGCTTTGGTCTCTCCGATGAAGAGATTGCTAAATTTCAAAATCCATATCACTGGCTAAGCTATTTCCCACCTCTGGCAAAGGAAGACCTTAAGGCTTTTGGTTTGGGCTGTGATTGGAGGCGCTCTTTCATAACTACTGATATGAACCCATTTTATGATTCTTTTGTCAGATGGCAAATGAGAAAGTTGAAAAGCATGGGAAAGGTTGTGAAGGATCTGAGATACGCAATATTCTCTCCACTGGATGGTCAACCTTGTGCTGACCACGATCGAGCTTCAGGTGAGGGTGTTCTGCCACAGGATTACGTTCTTATCAAAATGGAAGTACTCCCTCCTTTCACCTCCAAGTTGAAAGTTTTAGAAGGTAGGAAGGTATACCTAGCAGCTGCAACGTTGAGACCTGAGACCATGTATGGGCAGACAAATGCATGGGTGTTGCCAGATGGCAAATACGGAGCTTTTGAGATTAATGAGACAGATGTTTTTATTATAACACACCGTGCTGCATTAAACCTTGCGTATCAGAAATTATCCCGAGTTCCAGAGGAGCCAACTTGTTTACTGGAGTTGTCTGGCCATGATCTGATTGGTTTGCCCTTGAGATCCCCTCTTGCTTTCTATGAAACAATTTATTCGCTTCCTATGCTTACAATCTTAACAGATAAGGGCACAGGCATTGTTACCAGCGTACCCAGTGATTCACCGGATGATTATATGGCGCTGAAAGATTTGAAGTCTAAACCTGCTCTGAGATCAAAGTTTGGAGTCCAAGATGATTGGATTATTCCTTTTGAGGTTATACCAATCATTAATATTCCAGAATTTGGTGATAAGTCTGCAGAGAAGGTCTGTATTGATCTCAAAATCAAAAGTCAGAATGATAAAGAGAAGCTTGCCGAAGCAAAAAGGTACACCTATTTGAAAGGATTTACTGATGGCACGATGATAGTTGGTGATTTTAAAGGAGTGAAAGTCCAGGAAGCAAAGCCATTGATAAGAAGTAAACTTCTAGACACGGGTGATGCAGTGATGTACAGCGAGCCTGAGAAGAAGGTCATGTCCAGGTCAGGTGATGAGTGTGTTGTGGCTTTGACGGACCAGTGGTACATTACTTATGGTGAGGATGAGTGGAAGAAAAAGGCAGAGGATTGTTTAGCCAACATGAACGTCTACAGTAAAGATGCAAGAACTGTTTTTGAGAATACACTAGGCTGGCTCAATCAGTGGGCTTGCTCACGGTCCTTTGGACTTGGTACCCGGCTTCCATGGGATGAGCAATACCTAGTTGAGTCGCTCTCTGACTCAACACTCTACATGGCCTTCTACACTGTTGCTCATATTTTGCAAGGTGGTGAGATGTATGGTTCTGATCACTCTTCTGTGAACCCAATACAAATGACTGATGATGTCTGGGACTATGTGTTTTGTGGAGGTGCCATTCCAAAATCAGACATTCCCTTGGCACTGCTTCATAAGATGAAGCAAGAATTTGAATACTGGTACCCATTTGATCTACGTGTATCTGGTAAAGATCTCATTCAAAACCATCTTACGTTTTGCATCTACAACCATGCAGCAATTCTGCCCAAGCACCATTGGCCTCGTGGTTTCCGGTGCAATGGCCACCTTATGCTGAATTCTGAAAAGATGTCAAAGTCCACTGGCAACTTCAGGACCCTTCGTCAGGCCATAGAGGAATTCTCCTCTGATGCTACTAGGTTTTCGCTTGCAGATGCTGGGGATGGAATGGATGACGCAAATTTTGTATTCGAAACAGCTAATGCTGCAATATTGAGGCTCACCAAGGAACTTAACTGGATGGAAGAAGTATTGGCTGCTGAGTCAGCTTTACGCTCTGGTCCCCCTACCACTTTTGCTGATTTTGTGTTCGCCAATGAGATAAACGTTGCAGCCAAGTTAACCGAACAACACTACAATGATTTCATGTTCAGAGATGCCCTTAAGACAGGCTTCTACGACCTTCAGGCTGCCAGAGATGAGTACAGGCTCTCTTGTGGAGCAGGAGGCATGAACCGTGAGTTATTGTGGAGGTTCATGGATGTTCAGACCCGGCTTATCACTCCAATTTGTCCGCACTATGCTGAGCATGTTTGGGCAAACGTTATGAAGAAGGAAGGTTTTGCGGTCAATGCTGGGTGGCCTTCTTATGATGCCCCTGATCTTACCCTCAAGATTGCCAACAAGTACCTGCAGGACTCAATAGTGTCGATGAGAAAGTGTCTCCAGAAACAAGCATCTGGTCCTAAAAAGAGTAAAAAGGGTGCTGCCGTTCCTGCAACGGAAGAAAATAAATTAACTGTGGCTCTTGTTTATGTAAATGAGCAATATGACGGTTGGAAAGAAGAATGCTTGAGGATACTTCAAAGCAAATTTGACAAAGACAAACTAGTTTTCGCACCTCATGAAGAGATACTGGAAGCATTGAAACAGAGCACAGTTGGTCAGGCTTCAAACTTCAAGCAGATTCAGAAGCTCTGCATGCCTTTCCTGAAGTTTAAGAAGGATGAAACATTGTCCGTCGGTCTGCAGGCTCTCGATTTGAAGCTGCCTTTCGGTGAAATCCAGCTTCTCCAGGAAAATTGTGAGCTGATAAAGAGGCAGCTGGGGCTTGAGCATCTTGAAATCCTTCCTGCATCAGATGAAGTTGCTAGAAGCAAAGCAGGTTCTTATATCTCACTGCTAACACAGAATCCTCCCTCGCCTGGAAATCCCGTGGCAATCTACATGAGTAAGTTGGAATATTCTACAGCAGAACTTCATGTCTGACCCTAGAGAAAGCATTTTGGGAACTTTTTTGCTTCAAGATCATTTCCATTTTTAAATTAGCTTAAATCTAGCCTTTTTATGTTTTTAAAGTTAAATAACTTGTGTAATCATTTGTGTTTAATTTAAACAGAGTTGAAGTTTTGATGGATTGTTTGTTCTTGTAAAGCATTACTCTGCTGTGAATACAGACTATCTCCATCTAGTTAATTCCTCCACCATGTCTCATTTTACAGCAAATTAACTTTATTGATTTCATCTTCACTTTCCCCCCTTTTTTTGAGAAATTCTAGTATATAACTTTTGCTCTCTGCTTCTAATGCCTTCTTCTCATGTGGGTTTACAAATTGAAGCCATAAAACCAGTTGTAAATAGAGGGTAATTTTTTTTGATTTAATATATAAACGTGTTGAGTACTCGGTTTGATCCTTCATAACGGACGTATACATCTACTGCTAATGTCTTCTTCCAATATTATTCCAACACGCGCCTCTGTGGATCCTCAGAGCACGCATCTCCATCTCCCGCCGCCGCCGCCACTGCAAGCTTGTTCTCCATTGACGTTCTCGGCCGGCGAGCTTCCACCGCATGGCCTAACCAGCAGGGCATCCACCGCCATCCCCGCGTCGGAGGCCACCCTCTGTATCGACGGCGGCGACAGCCTGGCCCACGAGAAGGCGGCGGCGACGCGGTCGGGGAAGTTGAGCCTCCCGCGCGCGGACTCAGGCCCCCGGAGGAAGAATACGGCGGTGTCGTGGGCGACGGCGGTGCCCTCCGGCATCGAGTACGTGCCCAGCCACAGGCGCTCCTGGGTGCCGGAGACGCGGATCTCCGACACCCACTTGCCCCGCCGGAGCCGGCGCACGCCCTTGTACTTCCTCTCGACGCGGACACCGGCCGGTTCGAGTAATGGGCTCATTTTTTCTAATCTATTGGGTGGCGCCGCCGGGTGGTGGTGGTGCGCGCTTCGAATGAGGGGAAGTCCGAACTCGATCGTCCACTTATACGGTGAGTCTACCGACCGTAGTTTTGACTCTTCAAGGAAGCGTCGGATTGACCACGTGGTAAGACTACAAACAGGGGAAGAGGGTAAAAGTTAAAATTAGATTTGGGGTGTTGTCCCGGAGTCAAAATTAAGGTCAGACGAGCCAATTAATTTGTTTCAGTTGATCAAACCATCAAAGCTTACGGTCTGCAAGAACACTAATCATCGATCTGGGATTAGCATGGCCCGCTGTAAGACGGGCCATGCTAAGTGCAATGCAAGGTCTAGGATGCATGTTATATCGAACCATAACGTTATAACCTAATGACATAGTATGACACAGTCTAAGCTATGTGACTTATAGATTTATTATATAAAATATATCACTAAATCATTATAGAATAGTGGTGAGTGTAAATAAAATAAAATGTATCATCAAATTTTATGCTGGGGCACCGACTAAATAATTGTAATTGATCTCCTGGACGAAGGTTACGTCTGACAAGCCATTCATCTTAAGCCCTTGACTTGTGAGGTCATCCAGTGACACAGCAAGTGTAGGAATGTGGTTCACAGGTTCAGAAAGTTAAAAGGAAAAAAAAACAGTGAAGCGGCCAATGTGGCTTCAATAAAAGCGGCCATCAATCATCATCACTTGAGCTTATTTTGACCAATACCGGAAGCAACTCGCCTGCATCTGCATGCAAACTTTTCAAACTAAGATGGGACTTTGAATCGATTGGACTACCAATTACCGAATCTCATCAATCCCCTAAGTTTGGGAGAAAAGTCGGATCTTCCTGGTTGAGTCAAACCGGGGCTCCAAGCAGGTTTAACATCTTCCGACTAAACATTGTTGATCACTTCAATTTGCAGAAAAACGTCAAGTTCTCTCTGCAGAAAATATAGTTTTGGTCCAATAGAAAGGAACACTAGAGAAATCAGCCAAACAAAAAGGTAACTTTGGTATTCAGTAGTATAAATGTTGGTACAAAAGGTGAGGGTTCGGTAACATATTTAAACGAAATAACAATAAATCAAACTATAAGAATGTATAAAACAATGCAATGTAGAACATTTTGAATGAAAACTCATAAAGGAAGTTAATGATACCTACCTGTATTGTTAAGGCCACCCCCTTCCCTTACTGTCAGAATGGCCCCAACTATGCTGACTACATTGGTGATCGAGAGAAGCATTTCGCTAAAGATTTCTCAACCCCCGGAAGGAAGAGGAAAGGATCCTGAATAACCCATCAGGGTTGTCGGCCTGCACCTGGAAACAAAAAAACAAAATGTTTCAGACTCGATAGGAGCTTGCCGCTTTGGTCACTGAAGATGCACTGTAGAAAACTTCGAACTTCTGTGAATAATATTTAAGGATACCCAGTGGCCAGAATCTTCAAGAACATGCAGCTCCACGCCAGCACCCTCCTCTGCAGCCAATTCCTCAGCGGCATGAATTCGTTGAAGATCTTCAAGAGCCCATCTGTGTAAGCTTCTCTCGGCCTTCAAGAAATTGAAATGAACCCCTCGAGGAACGTTCTCCACAGTTTTCCTTCCAAAATGTAGCGAGGAAGTTGCTATGAGATATGCTGATGTCGATCTACAGTATTCCTGCTGGTATCAACGAAAAATAGTGGATATGGAAGGGTTTTTCTATACCATAAATTTGTTTCTTCATATGATTTATACATCTCAGCGATGCCATTGAGGTCAAAAACCCATGAGAACCCTGTTGATGATGATGATACTGAACCAGGCTGACTAACGGGTCGGAGATTAGTGGCCACCCACTGGGAATAAACAATTTCATGTTTTAATAATAGATTCACAAAATTAACGGTGCTAGAGCAGCCTACAAGACCAAAATCTATGAAGGAAACAGAGAACAGAGGAAAGCATTTCTAGACATAAGTTGACTTTATTTACACGTACTGCATCCACTGACAAACTGGATCAGGCAAGGACCTGTATAGGACAAAATGGATAACTGGCGGGGAGGGGATATTTCCTTCCAGTATTTTATTATTTGCTTGATCTGCCTCGCAGCCACAAATGGAGTGCCACCTACTCTATTCCCTACGCTTTTGTTCCTACCACAACATTTAAATTAATCTCAATACACCAGATTTGTTTATTCTTACTACATTCGTCGTACATTTCGTTCCAATGAACCAAACACTTCAAATTCAAATCTGTTTTATTTCCTGATTGATCTTGAGCAACTAATAGTTCAATATGTTAATATATGTGTGAATATAGAAACATTTCGGGAACCACCATATCCCTCTTCAGAGGAAAATATATGATTTGTATAGGGTCGCTACTGCTTTAAAAAATAAAAGATGAAAAATATCAAACTACCTTGCAGCATGACATGTATGATTAGTGGTGAATGAATGTTGCATACACGTTTGTAGAATATAAATTTTAGACAAGATACTTAAATTAGCTCATGAGAAACATAGAGAATGTTCATCATACCCGGGCAACATCTGAAGAAAATCCCTCCTGAATTAGAGCATCCACAACTTTCTGCTTTGAAGAAACCTGATAAATATACAAGCCTTAGTGACCACAATTACTTGAAGTAAGCTACAAAATTTTTTTTTCACACATTTAAGTTCACATCCATCATCCAAATATACAATCCAAGGAGAATAGCAGATGCAACGGTGTTACTCCTAGCTTTCGGCCTAAAGTATTTGCTAAACAGTTAAATATTCATTTCCAAGCTATTTAAAAGGCACAGGACCAAAGAGAACTAATAATAACATTACATAGTCGATAGTAGTTTACGACTAATCCAGCAGAACTAGAATAAAATAAAAATAAAGGAAAAAAGGTGTAGAATATGAACCTGCTTTGGCATTCTACATAAATAATCAATCAATTCACCCGGATGATCTTCGCCATCTCCTCCAGCACGAACTTTCCCGGGAGTTGCATCAAGAACCCATACCTTCCGAGACAAATGTCAAAATCACTATTTGATCCCAGATATCAAAAACCTAAAACTGTGAATGTTTAAATAAATATATACACGCAAACATAAGGCAAAATTTAATCTTACTCTGACAGGTCTAGCAAGAGGTTTTGCAGCTTGTTCTACCATACTTAAGGCTACTGAAAAGATGATAAACCATTGGTTGTCAGAAATAGTTAAATTGCATAACAGGATGATCATCAAGGACCATCCATAGAATTACATGGAATACCTTTTCCACCAAAGCTGTGGCCAACTAGGACTCTAGGGGTCACTCTGAGTTGTCCAACCTGTATGGACCTAACAATGTCAGTTAGATTAAAAAATAGAGTACTTCAAAAAAATACTTCGTCCAAGATACCATGGACATCATCAATATATCACTGCCTGCAACCTATGAGTTCTCAAACAACATTACCAAGACACCAGAATATCTTAAGAAGCATGTAGAAGAAATAAGTTTATGCAAAATATTACTATTCAAAGAATAATTAGCATAACTATGCAAAGTACACATGTGAAGACCAGTGCAAATTTTACAATTAATGGCTATGAAGTACCTACAAGCTTTAAAACATCAAGAGCAGCTGAGGCAACAGTATGAGGTCCACGTTTCTCTATCGATGCCGAGTCTCCATGACAACGCAAATCAACTAGAAGAAACTGCATTAAAGAGTAGAGAAATAACATGTGAGAAGTGAATTGTAATCAACAAAGCAGGATATAAGTTCAGTAAAGGATCTAGGTACCCATGCTTATGTTTTATTTAGTTGTTGCAAGTCAAAAATACAACTTAATCATCATAAAATGCTAAGTTGTGTAGAAGCTTGGATGAGAAATGGCCACATGCATACAAAGGTCATTTTAGTGGAGCTTCAGAAAGCTATAGGGAGGATAGTACCATTTCTATATTAAGTACATGCATGGAGAAAGAAGAAGAAAAAGAATTTCACTATAAAAACTGTATTATCACAGTGAAGAAGCTACTAAAAGGTGATAATTTGTAATGGCAAGAAAAGACAACACAGGTGTTGCACCAAAGTGAGTAATGCCTCTGAGGCAATTAGCAAGTGAGATACCTGCCACATTGGAAACTCTTGTGCCAATCTCTTCGCAAAAGACCCTGAAATTTTTAACTATTAATCATCAGCAAAAAAATGATCTATTTGAAGTTCACTGACCAATTAAAGTGCTGCATAGATATCTCTAGATTATACAAATTTTAAAACTATGGTTCCAGATAATTAGCAAAAGGAATCTTTTAGCCAAGAAATGTTGAACTAGCTTATCTTTCTAGAATATTTTCAAGTCCATGCAACAATGTAAGCTTCCATAAAATATCACAAATGCAAAGCCACCAGCATCAACCTAATAAGCTTCCATAAAATATTCCCCTTTAATCTCTAGAGAAATAATATTATGAAAGTTAGTAACTCATGGTTCCAAGTAGCTTACCCCAATTCTTCCTTGAACCAAGTATTCCATGCAGGAGAACAGCAGTAGGTGGATCAGGTACTGACTTATCCATGAAAGAATTCCAACTTACCTGCACAAAGAATATTGTGCTAATGAACTGTTAAGCCCATAAGATTCTAGGTGAAAGCTGCAAGTCAAGAAAGCAGCTAACAAAATAATAGGTGAATGAATAAGTCATTTTTCTTACAAGGCTTCCTTGAACCAGATCATATGCCTGCAAAAGACAAATATTACAATTAAGTTAAGCAGCCATTAAGAGAAAGTTCAAAAGTTCAGTACTGTACATGTTGAATGTATGTTTTGAGTCTTCCAGAATGTGATATTATGGCTTGTATTTTTCTTCCTATTTCTAGCACCAATTTTGAGTATTATACTGCAAATATTTTTTAAGAAAATCACCACTGACCAGCATCAGATTAGGTTTTGCAACATCTGCTGGCCGAACAACTGCATCATCAACGAGAGCCATACAAACAGGTAGTTTTGGATGAGGTTCAGAATACTTTTTCTTGACCTTTCGTACAGAAAATGGTCCAAAAAGACATGTAGGATCCTGCGACCAAACATAACAAAAATGTCAATATCACAAAGTAAGAAAAACAATTTCATTATTTACTTTGAATAGCAACTGACTAAAACAATAAAAAGTAGGTCCTACCAGATGCTAAGATCATGAGAAACTAACAATATTCTGTATCGGATAAAAGTGAACTAAAAACAAACCGCTTGGGATGTCTCAATAGACAAAGAATTTTAACATATAGAATTTGACATCGAGATCATGTGCACATAACGGCCAATAAACGAAATATGTTCTTCGCCATTAAAATTTATACAATGTACTAAGTGTTGTTTGCTTAAATTATATGAGAGAACAGCAACACTCTTTGCAAGCAGTTCCAGGAACAGCGACCATTGCTAAAGTTCAACAGTTACAGATTTAACAAGTATATTAACGGACCGTTCTAATACAACTTTCTTTTCTTACGAGCTTCGTGCATTATCTTTGTCGATCCTATTTAAGAGAAACGAGTTGAACTGAGACGAACTTTTATCGCTCGAAAGGTGAGGAATCAAAGGAAACTCGAATTCCGACTGGCAAGTCCCAAATTGTATCCCGAAGTAAAAGGAATCAGAAGTGGACGGTGCAAAGTTGCAATAAAATGGCAAATTAAAGGGGAAGAGATCGGTCAGAGTCCAACCTGAAGTGGCAACGGAACCCTGCATCTCGGCCTTGGATCGACGGAGGCGACAACCGGAATCCCAGGCCCCTTTCTCGACGTAGCAGCCGCCCTCCCCCGCTCCCACCGGAGCGGCACCGCGAGATCCGACGTCGCTGCCATGTAGATCGAGGTATTGGGGCAGCCTTTCGGGCGCCGAATGCTGCCGGTAGCGGCGGACGCTGAAGCTGGAAAGCGAAGAATTGGGCGTGGTGTCGTGTGGTGCGATGCGGCGAGAATTCCGAGGTTTCCTTGGCTTTGCCTCTCGACCTCAACTTTCGTCAAGCGAGCGAGCGGAGGCGCCGAAGCGAGCGAGGTAAATAGAGAGGGAGAGAGCGAGGTGGGAAGCGACACGGAGACGGAGACCCCCCACTTGGGCTGCGGTCGCTTGTGCGTGGTCGATAATTTTAAGGACTTCGGACTTCCCATTTCCCTTCAGCCTAGTGGTCCATAGTTCTACGGACCGAGGAGTTCCCACCCTTGGAATTAGGGACATGTCCCTGTACACTCAACCACCCCCGAACACTAGTAATGCTTATAATTGTGTAACTTGAATCTAATTTTAGCCATTTAAATGAACTTACAGACCACATCAAATTTGTAAAAAAAATCTACTAAACATTTTTTCTTCCTGAAAAATGCGAGAAAAACGTACATACACTTTGTGAGAAGATTTGAGATGCACTTTGTTCTTTAACCGGTTAGAATAAACCTAGAAAAAAGTATATACACTTGTGATCAATAAATGATTGCTATTTCATCCAAAATCCAGACAACTTGTGAAATGCGTATAAACTTATGAGCAATGAAGCATAATGCAATAATTCTAGCAAGATAATCTACCACTTTTTTCATTGAAAATTAAGCAGTAAATGCTTGGCAGGGTGGAGGCTACTGCCTTCAGTTACATCTATATATATATATATGTAGTCAGGAGATAAATAATAAACTTGGTAGTTGACTATACTATAGATTTTAAACTACGACTTCTACGGCCGAAATATACAATTTTTAACCATGGCTCTTCTGGAAATTGAAAGGAAATAAATCGAAAAGACAGGGAGAAGTGCAAAACTACTCCCGTAAAAACTTCTCTCTGTTTATCATGCGTCAGCATTGTCTAGAACGCTGAACCCAAAGACATGGTAAAAAAGCTGGATGAGGTTATAAAAATCCCAGAAGGCTCATGTCAGAGAGGAAGCTTAAAAGGCTTCACTTTCAGTTCCTGCTCATGCTTTTGAACAGAAAAAGTCCAACGCAACCTATCGCCAGAAACCCAATCAAATTCGAGTTAAGAAATCCATATCTAGCATCAATCCTTTCTTGCCGGGTTAATCCTGACAAATTGTCGTGAATTAAGTTGTTGAGGTTATCCAACTGATGCATGATTTGCCGCTGACCTCGATTGATGAGCATTATCTGCCAATTAAGATCCATCATTAGACAAGTCTATATTGTTAGAAAAGGATTAAATTCATACCGCTGTATTTTGGCAAGAAAAGAAACTAGGGAAACACAAACCTCTTCCATCAAGGGAGAATCCCTATTCAGTTGGTTGGAAGACGATGAATTCGGCAAAAGGGTACCATTGCCTAAGTTAGAGACAAACAACGACGTTGGGGCGGAACCGTTGCAGGCTTCATTTTGAAGGGCCAAATTTTGTTGGCTCATAGAAGTTCTCTGCATGCTAAACTTCGTATTAAATACCTCCAATCGTGAGCTAAACTCATCAAATCTTTCATTAAGAGTTGATATCTGCTCTGAGAGTTGATTAATAGTTTCCTGCATAGGATTAGCAAGCAAGAAGCATCATGAGACAAGTCGGCAGTGCATGCTACAGACCATGCAAAAATAGGGAGTAAAATAACAGAAATTGATATTTACATCAAACCAGTTGGGATTTGCAACCTCTACCGATACTGATAGTTAACAAACTCACCCGACCAACTGCAGGTGATTCAGGGGGTTGTCTCTCAAACCTTCTGTTGTTGACTTCAAGTCTAGTGAGTTTGGCAATATTTTTATCCCTTTGTGTTGAGTAGGAGTGGGACATTCCACTGAGAAATATACAGAAGATATGTTTAAAAAGTTGTTAACTGCACATCAAGTAGCTTTCTTGAATATGCGCAACTACAAGACTGACCATTTGGTTTTAGATGTTAAACATATCATAATTAACTATAATCAATTGTGAGAGTACGACAAGTCTCACACCGAAAGTAGATCATAGAGTGTGCCACTGAGCTCACCATTTCTAGTAACGTTGTCTAAGATTTACTATATCCGGATATTGAGTTAATAGATTGAAAACTCACTAGGTCATGGCAGCTGGTGTAACAGCATATTTGAGATTCTTGGAAATGCACTGCGACAATAAGGACACCTCCTGCAAATAGGAATGGGTTCCTCACGAAAAACTTACACTGGTCCTATAGGATATTTTTGGGCTACACTGGCACTTGTCAAGGATGTGAGGAAGGTGATGCCCCAATTAATCTAACCATCTAATCTTAAAGGTCGACGGTGAGAAGTACTGATACGTATAAGCACTTTGGATGAAAACTTAATCCAAGCAATACTATCAGGTCAGTCCATTACAATATCCGGATATGGCAATAATTTTGAAATTATGCTTAATAGGGTAAAATGATATTTCTTGTACATGAGGATATACACATTTCTAAGTAAAATTATTTAAATTGAAACGAACCTTTTAAGATATTTATTTCTCATGGCAACTCTATCAGCGGATGCTCGTGAGAGTGCTTCTCTGGGACTGGAAACCATATCATCATCTATGCTGAGCTTTGTCCTCAGGTCATCAGGCAGTGCCTGCATTTGGAGAAAACAAAATATACACAAGGAATAAACATTTAAAATAGCATCAAATTCATCAAATATTAGCTTTCGCAAAGAAACAATACCATGACATCATTCACAAGTTTTTCTAGCTGAATCTGCTCAATGTAAGTTCGTGGTATGAAAGCACCTTCCAAGCCCAGTTCCTCTGCTATATGCCTAACATAGAGTCGCTCTCTTCCTTGAACCTTTCCATAATTATATTTTAAACAAAATTTTCAGTTTACGGCATTGAATTGAGTCAAAAAACATTAAACAATATATTGAGTCAAAAAGAGCAACCATTTACAATATGTAAAGTGGATAATCATCAAAATATTTGGGAAATTAATAATGAGAAATAGGCAGAAGATGCATCTGATCAAAAGAGGATGATCTAGTGAAGAATCATGCAAAAGACTGAAATTGATATGAACCAACAACTCATATGCACCAGGTAAGGCAGGGTACAAAACTCCTTTGGGGTAGGGAAACAGACAATCACAACCCAAATGTAGCACAAAATTAATTTACAGTTCATCTACTCCCAAACTAACTTTACAATTCTAATTATTTGTACATATGTTAGAATCACAGAAATGCTTAATCTTGCTCGTCGATTCAGAATATCTTGTTCTGAGTGCCAATAGTAATAATACAACTCGTGTTTGCTTTTTAGGCGATATAAGTCTGCAGGATGTAGGAAGTTTAATTGAAAAATGAAGTGTTAGTTTCTTTTTAGGAAAAAAAAAGGGTGATACCTCCCAGAGTTTTCATCAGCAAAGTTGTAGAACTGGTGCCATGAGACTGAAATTGAAGAATATATTACAAAAACTTCGATGTACAGCGGTTCGAATCACAAAATCACAATAAGAAATTTTCAAATAGTTTGGCGACAGAAATTTCTTGAATAAGAGCCTTTTAACCAAAGTTTGATACTCTGACAGGCTAGATTAATTGCTACCGTATACCAATGCAGCCCCACTAATAGTATGGCCAATAAATAACATAACCATCAAAACAGTCAAAGACTCCAACATATGCATAGCAAGAATCTCCACGGATTAAATTTCACAATAACTGCATGCTCCTTACCTGTATGTAATGACGATTGAGTTGTTCCAACCAGTCAATTTTTACAACCACTCTCTCATCAGAGAAGACATGGCTGCTTCTTTTCAAAATAGTTGCAATGCTGTAGCCCAAAGCCATTAAACCACCAAGAAGGCGCACACTAACTTCAAAAGTAATTCTTGGTGATATGATGAAAGGACTGTCCGTTACCCATTCCTAAACATCCACAACAATCCAATAGTCAACTTAAAATAAATGCCGAAAAGGCCAACTGAAATCAAAATATTTGGACCAACAGATATACAAATTGTACTTTAAAAAATTATGAGAATCAATTCGTTAGAGCAGTAAGGTTCAACACAAGAGGTCGTGGGTTTAAGATACAAAAAAATCATGACAGCACCAAATAATAGCATATGATATCAGCTAAAGCTCATTCAGAAAAATGCATGATTTTAATCATAAAAAATAAATGTGAACATGAAACCAGTGAAAACAATATTTTGACACACTTTATACAGCTGAAGAATGATACAAGGATGTAGTTAAAAAATTCTATTGCTGTATAGAAAATGGTAAGGTGGAATGCCAAGATAGAGCCTTTGATGATTGTAAAGAAGGAATTTTTTTTTAACAGTTTTACCTTTTCGCAATAATATAAAAACTAAGTATGACGAGTATGGTCAGCAAAATGATCAATTCACTTTCTTGCTAAGTGATTGCAAGTTTGCAACATTCCCTAAACATCTACCAGACGTACATGATTGACCATATCGGAACAGTAAATATTTAGGATTATTAGTAACAGTAAATATTCAGATGTACAGACCAGGTAGTAAAAAAAATTTCATCATCACAAACCAAAGAGAAATATATCCAGATTTATGAATATCTTCACATTAGACCAGGTTTAAGATTAACCCTGCAAGTGAAAAATGGCATTATCACAGAAATAACTAACCTCAAACATAAGATTGTACTTTCCATCCCTGTTTCTCATTCTTAAATACGATTGGCATGCTTCTGGATCTTCACCAGGTGGCAATAAGTATATATCATAAGTTTCCTCTGTGTTTTCTTTGTGTTCTTCAGAAAGAACAGCCTTGATTTGGTCAACTGATACATTCCTAGCTGACTAAAATAATGGAAAGAACTTAATGTTTCAGCCAAAACAATGATATACAGCAGCACAAGCAAAGAAACGAAAACGAAAAAAAAAACAAATATTAACCTTTAGAATATATGTTGGATTCTGGAAGCCGGTAAAAGGATTGAACTTATTGGAGATTTTAATATGTGCTGTTTGCAAATCAGGCTCGATAAAGGCCTTGTACATCGGATAAACCTACATATCGTACAAAGTACAAAATGTCAAATTATGTTCAATGAGATTTTAAGTAGGTAGAAGTTATTAGTGTAACAGCTATTCTTAAAGCATCTACGAGATGCAAAGAGAATGATATAATCAAATTAGAAGGAAAAAGAATCGAGAAGAACCGTTTCTGAGATTTGATGAATGATTTCTTCAGGTTCCTGTCCAGCACGCTGTATATCCCTCAAAACCCTTTTAACAAGGTCAAAATGGACACCGCCAGTCACAGAAACTCGAAGATCAAGTAAAGGGCGCAACTTCTCGCTCAAAGCATAGATTCCTTCAAGAAAAACGATTCGAGAACTAGGGACATCAACAGTCCTGCCATGATAACAACCAAAAAGAAGGTATTTACATAATGATTAGACAGTTTTGGTACACTATGAATCTTTACTTACCAATCATAATTTAGTAAATAGCATCGCTGTGAAAAAATACCTGTATCCTATGCGACTGCTCGACTTGAAATCATATATTGGCACCTGAACGGATTTTCCATCCTTTAGTCCACGAATATTTTCCAACAAAGTATCGTAGTCTGTTAGTCGTGGGTCTGCACAAAAATTTAATTTGTTGGAATTTTCCAGCGATTCACAGTAAATTATTTAACAGTCTTTGCAGGAACAAAACAAAACCAACGTTGTCAAGTATAACTGAAACCCCTCATCAAATGAAGATAGACAAATAACTTGTTTGTAACGCTTCAAATTATGATCATGGAAAGGAGCCAGTTAATGGACATGCCAGGAGAACATTCAAGTAAGAAAGAACAAATGACACAACCAGAAAAAAGCCTCTCAACAAACAAGCCAGTGCAAGTGCAACTATAACATGGAATGTTCAAGGCTTAAATTCAGTAGATCTTATTTTGTTCACTTTGGTACACCATGGAATGCACAGTACTGTACCAAAGACCGACACAGGTCTCACTACAAAGGCCTTATTTATTTTATTGTTTACTCAGTACAGAGATTCAAACCTTGGTATTCTTCTATCATATGCATACAACTATAGAAGTGAAATCACAAGAGAGAAAAAAATGAACATACTAAAATAGCAAAGAGCTGATCTCAATCTTGTCAAAGATAAGCTTAGAAAGCATCATGTCCAACAAGTTACGCTCATCACGATGCATGAATAACATCGAAGAAAACTTACCAAATGAAATAGCATTCCTTCCCAGCAATCCAAACTAAGCAGAAAGGAGCATGTGCAACAATGTAAAGCAGCACATAGCAATCTGATATATTATAGTACCAAGATACCTGGGGATAATTTGAGTATGTGCACACGACAGTGAATGTATGGACACAGAATAACATCCTCAATTAATATTATTAGTACCAGGTCACATGTGTATACAAAGTGTACGCCCCTCTGGTTAGAGTAATTGGGCTCTATGCGGGAGGTCGTATGCTCAATACTCACCAAGTTCAAAAAAAGTACCAGGTCACATGTAGAATTAGTCTTTGAATAGGTCTACGAGTAACATCTAACATCCAGTAGTCTATCTACGGGCATATGAAAATTGGAATTCTCTACTGAAATAAAAGAAGTAACCTTATTAACGATCCCCCATAGTAACCATTATTTTAATTTACAACTCTCGATATTGAAGAGGTAAAAATTATTTCAGCCCATAAGTTAGAAACATTATGTGCAAAATCTGCAGCAACAAAACTTCTTACATAATCAAAACAGACAATTTTGTGCTATCATCAAAACATGACAAATCAAACACCTATTTGACTTTGATACATATGAAATTCGCATAATAACAATAAGATCTCTCTGATTATTAATTTGAAATTATTGTAGCATTCGATCAACTTCTCCATGCTTAAAGTTTCAAGGAAGAGACATAAGAATAAATTAAGGTTAATCTCGTCAAGAGAATGCAGGTTAAGAGGGGGAAATAAAGGACACGGAAAAGAAATGAGCCGTCTTAGAGAGAATACATTACCATCAAAATTTCCGTCGATGATGCGACTTGCATCATTATAGTTGTCCATCGATATGACGGCAATGCTTGGCATGAAATTAAGAACCTTCTCTGTAAATACAGTTTTCCCAGCGCCTGAAGGACCAGCCACTCCAACCAAAATAATTCCGTCGTTTTTTTGGGCCAACAACTGGCACGCACGTATTACTATGAAAAAACCTTTTTCAAAAGATAACAGATCCTGTATTGGAACGATCTCATAACGATTAGAATCCTTTCTTTTAACCAACTGAACTTGATCTCTTAGCAGACCATGCCTTCTTCTGGGTGAGTCAATCATAGAAATATCTTCTTCCATTACAAAACAATGTAGAACAGCTCTGAGAAGCAAAAATATAATGATGGGTTCACGGAAGATGCCAAAAAAAAATACATATAGAATGAAGCTGGATAACATACATATTCATCCGAATTTGCAAGAATAGCTAAGAAAAATGAGATATGGATGAAAACAATAAAAAAATGTAAAATATGAACCAAAATGAAGTGCATATCTTCTGGTGTTCCACATTGCATATTGATGAGGAAAACACTTAATAAACAACTTTAACAAGTGAAGAAATGAAAAATACTCTCTCTTAAAATAGACGATTAAGTGGCTTTTTTTGTTTTTGTCTTTGGACTGTTTAAAGGCTCCAGCTATTGCTGGGAAGAAAAATTCTCTCCGTAGGAGATTTTCACTGACATCATGTGAGAAAATCGATTCTAGACAGTAGTCATGGTCCATTGATTCGTGGCGGTAAGATTTACAAATGCTTCCTGCCTTCTAGGGCTAAAGACTCAACTTTTACCCAGTTAAATCGGAATAGTATACTTCAACACTACAAGTCAAAAAAAAAACAATCAGACAACTCTTCCTAACGCTGAAAGTACTGTACCTTGAACATAATACAGAAACCTAATAATAAATAGCATTCATAACCTAAAATCTATCAATAAATATCAATTCTTATAGATAGAAGCCATGACTTAAGACATTAAGGCAACGAACAATCAAAGACTATCATATTTTATTTTATTTTTTGAGAAACTACACTATTCCAAGCCTAAGCAGGGAAGGGTGTATTAGCTGCTGCAATTCCAAACAAGTTAAAAGGAAAAGAAACATCCATTACGTAGAACTCCAAGATGAACAGACTACACGAAGAACATAAAACTGTCGCCACTATAAAACTCCAAGGTGAACAGGCTACACGAAGAACATGAAAACTGTTGTCACTATAAATTCCAATTATCGCATATCCGAAAACCGCATCGCAGTAGAAAAGAATCGATGACAGTAGAGTATAATTAACGAGCGAAAGCAAATTGATCGTCAAACACTCGAACGGCTCAAAGGATCTAGAAGAACCATCAAATCTGACCTCCGCCCACTAATCTTATTCAGAAATCAGAAAGCGACTCGTCCGATAATATTTACAGTCTAGTCCAACAAATGCTTCCCGTCCGAAAACTCTCCTCCCACCATCATCGATAAGGCAACTGATCAACCACGAGCGAGCGGCGATATAGGATTACCAAAGGAAGCCCGCGGAGAGACCGGGGCGACGGCGAGAACCGCAACGAAGAGGAGCAGAGACGACCGCCAGCCCGCGGGGGTAGGGGGAGTAAGGGGGGCGGCCGTGCCGGCGGGGTGGGGATCGGCGGCGGCGGGAGGCGGAGGACGATCAAGGAAGGAAGGCGGTCGAGGGCGGGGGGATCACGAGATGATTCCGAGCCTCTCTCAAATCTCAATCGCTGGGCGACTCGTGTTTGGTGAACTCAAGGTGGACCTTTAAAGAGCCCATCCCTCCTCCGTTATACCCAAAAAAAAAAAAAAAGGCTACATCTGCTCACCCGATTTGCTACCGAGCCCGGGCCGGGGGAGCGCTGCGATTGGGTGGATGAAGCGGGACCCGGGGATAATCCGGCGGGCCCCGCGCGCAGGGGGGCCCACTCCCCCTCCTCGTCGGGCCCCGCAGCACGAGACCCTGACGGACTCGGGTCAGCTTTAGAAAAATGGGCGGTTAATTTGGAGCAGTGTCGGGATTAGGAGCGGCGAGTTTACTCCGAAGTAACGGGCGATTAGTTATCTGATCAACCTTAATTAAACGAACAAAAATATAGATATATATTTGGGTTGATGCTCGAGACGATGAGCCTGCACGTGGCTCTGTCCCATTGGACCGCGTGTGGACCTAACTATTAAATTTTGGATATATGATATTTTAAATGCGAATTTTTCGAGGAAGCTGCGCTTAAAATTTGTTTGACGACACGTGTTGCTTCAGATTTCTCCTGAGGTTGAGATTTAAAAAATAATAAATAAAATAAACAGTATTTTAAAACTCTGGAAATTTTAAAGTAATATTTTATTACGACAAAAAAAAACATAAAAGCAAACATGGCCATCTTTGGCGATAACAGTAATAGATAGGAAAAATACTTGTGGTTTTCCTCGTATACTGTAAAAATGTTTTTGCTATGATTATTTAAAAATATTTTTTAACATATTTATATTATCATAGGACTATTATGCTCGGCAGTAAAAATAAATCTCCAAGTATCCAATCACTTATTATATATTCTATTTTTTTAAGATATTAAATTATAATTTATAATTTTTAAATATTTAAAGTCTGGATAAATAAAATATAATTTTATTTGATTAAAATAATAATACTTAATATTATATATTATAAAATAAAGATATATTAAATATAAAATTATACCTAAGGTGTACTCTTTTCTATAAGAAAAGGGTTCAATACTTACTTTTTTTAGAAAAAGTAATAAAACTTATTTGATTAAAATAATGAGACTTAATATTAGATATTATAGACTAAATAGATATTAAAATTAATATTATTTTAAAATTTAGTGAATATTAAAGGCATAATTTTTAATATAAAACATACTCATTAAATTAAAATATAATATATATATATTTAAAAAGGTTAATATGCATTTAAACACGTAACATGTTTGTTCCAGTATAAAAATCTCAATCATAATTACTAAAATCTTAATTGAGGATATCAAATCCTATAGAATATTGATATAAAATATCTCTAGTTTCTTCTTAATATTATTTCTTCATATCCAAGGATTTGTGTGCTTGGGCGATCCACAAATTCATTTGAATCTGCAGGTCACTTTCCCAGCACTAAAACGGGATAAACAAGAAGAAGACTTCAGAGCTGTGGTTCATCCCGAACCTCTACAGGGCCACGTCATGTACGTGCGGCATACGCAGTCCAAATCAATTTATTGAATCAAAATTCATGTTAAAAGTCTTATTTTTTTATCACGCGATAATAAACTTATCAGCGATGGATAGGTGGTCATCCGAAGATTATAGTCAAATTATGGCCACCAAGACTTGAGATTAAGCAAATTATCAATGCTTGGCGAAGTTGCTTAGTAGTTCTTATCCTCTCGAGCCTCTACGTGGGTTCTTTTTGTTTTAGAACTTAATGAGTTTCAAGACTATTACAGTAGATTTTTTAACAAGTGAATTAAGTACCTCTTATGGCCTCATGATCCTTCTAATAGAGTTAAATCATTTTAACTAGAGTAATGTACATTTTGTGATCTTGAGTGGAATACGTGGTTCAATGCATCGATGGATAGAGACGAGTTGGATGAGTTTGGGAGGTTGGATTGATCGAACTCATAAGGTGGAAACGGGAAAGAATTCGTCCGGTTCAATGCACACGGTTCAAAGAATACTGCGTCGAGCTCAAGGGGCCGTCGGACGATGGACAATGCGCGAACTTCTATTAGTTTCCAATCAAATGGATGCGACTGACGGCGCCGGGGTTGGCCGTTCTGAAGGAACGCGACGGAGATGGGTGATTTGGGGGGTTCGGATTTCGGAGAAGAAGATTTTGTTCGTTTTGGGCGGCTGAGTTAAAGGTGGATTCGAACGCCTGGGAGAAGTGCCGTGCTGTGGGTTTCACGCGGAGGCTGTTTGATGGAATGTTTGTGATGAGCTCCGAGAGATGCTGCACTTTGCTTTCTTTATTCTCCCGAGGGGATAGGCGATGTTTACTTTCTAAAGTGTCACCAGAGGGCGTACGAGCGGCTGTCACTGCTGGGAATTTGCTAAAGCCTAAAGGTTGCATCGGTGGCAATGTTTCTTTCTTTCTTCTTCTTCTTCTCTACAAGCGTGCGTTCGGTGAAGAAGATTTCATTATTCATCAATGCGAATGATTTGGAAATTGCTGGCGGTGGATGCAAAGTGCTGTCATCTGGACGATGGGTAATTGCACTGCGAGGGAAATGTTCGAGAGAGATACTGGTTGCTGTAAGTGTCGCTAGACGGCTAGAGAGCCTAGAAAGGAAAGTTTGTGAGTTATGAGAGAATATTCGTTTTTTTCTTTCTTTGAGTGCGAATAATTAGCTGCGGTTTTGCTAAGATTGGTTTCCCTGGTGGCCTTGATTGTTAGGAAGGCACCTAAATCTTGTTTGACTGATTGATTCGAACTTTTGAAATTCTTTAGTTTCAGTGGTTGCAAAGTTCAGGTAACTTTCAGTCAGATTCGTGTTGGGTGGTGGGCGTTGCAAGGAAACTGTTCGATGGAATGCTTGCGAGAGACACCGTACTCATTAAGATGTTGTTAAGGAACCTACGGGCAAATTAACGATGCCTTTAACAAGTGAATTAAGTACCTCTTATGACATTCATCAAAAAAGTAGCTATTCTTACAGTAGATTTTCTGTGTTGAGATTATTGATCTCTGTTCACTTTAGTGATCGGGAAGCACTCAGTTTTGCTTGGGCTGATTAGTGAATGGATTTCATCCTTCCATAGTGGTGGATCAGTCAAATGCACTGGCAATGAAGAACCATAAAGTGGTCGACACATTGATCCAAGTACACAGCGATTCTGAGATTATTTAAGATGGTTAAGATGGGGGGCTTGGTTTGGTCTATACAATTAAAGGGTGAAGATTGATTTAGAAAGTGATCCCTAGATGGAAATTCTGCTCATAGCTTCCTTTAGTGGCATCCATGCGGGGAGACTATGGTTGAAGTAACTGTTGAGGCATCATTTTACTGAAATTTTCAGAACTTATGCAAGTGGGTGCTGATCGTAACAGGTACCTGAGTAAAAATTTTACAGTGCTCTTAATAGATCATTTCTTTTGCAAATTCACAAGCACTAGTTTCATAAACTCCCATTGTCGAGCATAAACTTGTTTGTCTGGGCTCATCTGAAAAAAAAGTATCAGGTGTCGGCACAATCATTTGCTAACCATGGGTTGAGCTGGGTCTACAAATCAAGTAGGTGGGTCAGACCTTACCCTTTTGATTCAGATTTTTAATATTTACTAACAGTAAATGGGCTAGCCCAAGACAATAACATGGTTTTCAGGCTTGTGTCGTACCTATATTTTTCCATAAAGCCTAATCAAGAACAAAAACGGGCCCAACTCTTGCTTCAGTGGTGGGTGGTGGTCCTCTCACCGACACTGATAAGTGCAGTGCAGTTTTGTTCCATGGGATCTTAGTGAAGGCAAGTGGGGATCAAAACAGTCACCAAATTTTATTGATTTCCTGTACAGCATGACCCTGCATTGTCAAAGTTGTCATTGTTTTAGAGAATTTTTCTGTACAGAGAAGGTTTTTTTACAAAAGGAGAGGCGAAGGATCACCGCATAGATTGTAGGCCCCCTGGTGACATGCCCCTAATTAGAAAAGGTGAACCCAATATTCTTTTCTACTTAAAGAATAGTGTTCTCTATGTGGATCTAGATGCCAAGTGTGACACTTATCACATAAGAATTCAAGTGCCAAACAAATAGGCTGATATGTTGTAGACTGTGTACTCTTTGAGAACAGGACATGTGTCAACAACTCCATTGTCCAAGTGAGTTGTGAAATTTTGTGGCAGATTCTGTCACCGCTTTAAAAATTCAGACTGATCAATCAATTTGACGAAATCAATCTCATATCTGGCATGGTTTCTGATTTAAGAATTGATTTTTATCAAAGTCAGTCAATGCCATAAGCATGATTAAGCACAGATCAGGCGTAGCTAATAATCTCCATTAACTAAGGAAGACAAAGTATTGCTGTTTTTTTATAAATGTTAGCCCATGTAGAATTATCCTCCACCCGAAAGATTAAATGCGCTCCAGGAGTCACTTTTAGAATGCCCGACGAAGTGTGCATGTGTGAGCACAATAGTTGAGCAGGTGCGAGAGGAGAAGAAGAAAGGCAGTGATGATAAGCACCTTTTTGTTCTCACTCTGCTTAGCCCTGTTTGTCTAAAATCTCTATTTTGATCATCCCAGGGGCCTTAGCAGGAATTTTCTATGAGATTTTGTGCAAGAGCTAGTCGACGTCAATACCCGAGGAACTGCATCGACTTATCAGTAATTAGCTTTTAATACGGATAAGAAAATTTATAAAAAAATATATTCCATTAAAGACATCATTGATGAAGGAAAGACAAAAAAATATTTTGTTGATGAGACGGTGATGAGATGAGATGAAAACTTCATGTGCTCGGGCATCTTAATAATCAAAACCTTCACGTCTGTGGAGTTGTTTTATACAGTAACCAGATAAGTACATCCCAACTGCAGCATGATGTCCAAGTTTCTAAATTCCTCTTTTCTTCAAGTATTTGAAAATTCAATAAGAAAGTAAGGTCCAGCACTGCTTTGTTTTTTGGCCAGTTGCTTTCGTTCCCGGCTATATCAATGCTTTTGAACAATGATCTGTTGCCGGAATAAGGATGGAGATACTTGGGAATTAAAGAAAGCAGCATGCAAGGGAAATGAACTCAACATCATTGGTGGGACTGGGCGAGTAGATTTGAGCTTCGCAACTGTGCTTGGATATTTGAAGTTGTAAAATGTTGCTGGAATTGTAATTTTATTCTTGTGGCTTCCTGCTTGTTTGAACAGGGAGAACCCATCGAGGTGAATCCAACTGCAATCGTTTTGGTGGCTCAAGGTTACTGTCTTGATGGGTCGTGGATGGAAATGATGGCTTGCTGGTGAGAAGATTGTTGCAGTGGTCAAACTTAAAAATTTCAAGGTAAGTTAACTTCTGCGTCAATGCACCAAGTTTCAAGGCAATTGTTGTGTTGTTTCTACGGCAACCAGTACAATATGAGTATTTGATAAAATGCTGCTTTCTACATGACACCATCTCCCAACTCCACCTAAAAATATTGCTCCTTTTTTTCCCCCTTCCATTTGTTTTCATCTAAATGAAGGTGCACAGTGAAATCCTCTGTCCCCCTTTTAAGAAAATAATCGTAGATAGTTCCATTTTCTAACTTTAGAATCTGGTGGAGGAGGAGATTAAACTTTAATTTTATGAAAAATAAAAATGTCGGATCCAAATATTGTTTTTAGTATTATTTTTTGAAAAGGACTGAGTTTGGAATTTTGTTATTATGCATACTTGTTAATTAATTATTGAATGCCTAAGTCCCAACTACTCATCAAAATCAACTTCTTCTAGGTTACTCGTTAAGTTCTTAAATTAATAAGAGTAAGATCATAATGATGAACTTTCACAGTGTGATCGAACTCACGGTCTGTCTCTTGCAGAAGATTAATAAAAAACTAATCGTTATATGTATATAAAAAACCAAGAACTACTCCCTGAACTCAGTGGAAACCAGAGGATGTTGCAGAATACGGTACAATAAATAAGCCACAGTGGCACATGGACTCAACCAGAGTGCATCTCTAGACTCTGGTCAAAGCTGTGTGGTCCCTCATGCGGCGCCGGTCCCGATCCGACGGTTCCCATCGGCTGATCCACCCAGATCCGCTGATCGACGGTCAGATCACCGCGGCCTCATCTCACTCCCGCCTCTTTCACGGTTTCGCCCAATCTCTCCCTCCCTATTTCCGCTCTCATATTAATAGCTCCCCCTCAATTCCTCTGCGAAGCTTGCACAACTCTCCATTCCACTCCCCCCACCCCCACCCTCTTCCTCTTCTCTTCTCCCGAAGGAATCCGTGGCGGTTTCTTCCCCAGGGCTTCGATCCGGTCGATCCTCCTCCGGATCGCTCCCCATTCCTCCGAGGTACGCGTTCTCCGGGTCTCTAATTCTTGTTCTTGTTGCTGTTGATCTTAGCATATCGTTTGCTGCTTTATGCTTGAATTGTTTTTTTTTTCTTCTTCTTTTTAAATCTTTCCCGTCAAAGTTTTAACCGTTGTGCGAATTGTCGCTCGAAGTGGGAGTGTTTCCTCCGATGGGGGGGAATGCATCTCGATCGATAGGATTTGGGGAAAGAGAAGAGCATGGAAAACTTTATTCCCATGTGAAGACCGATCAGGGGAGCTTGGATCTGTGAGAGGCAAGCTCCAAGCTCGATCATGAGCTCTCTTCGCCAAGGGGAATTGCGCACAAGCGCGATGCGTATGGAAACCATGTCCCCGTCGATTCCCTCTTAATGGGGGGGGGGGGGGGGGGAAACGAGAAGCGATCGCCACGGGACGGGTTATTCCGTGGCATTATCTCATGCCGTGGAGCCTCTGGCTCATGGACCCGCTTGATGGCTAAGCCCCAACAACCGGCGCTGCGAAGCCTGCGACCGTGAGTTGGGGCATTCCCAGCCTTCCATCATGAATCCGACGGGTAGGGGACGTAGACTTGACCCGACGGGCTTCTTTTCCTTTGGTGCTCCTTGCTCCTTTTTCGCAATACTTGGCGTGAGCATGTCCCGTTGTTTGATCGTTTCACGTGTGGTTAGCTTGTCCTTAGAGCGAAGGAGGGGGGGCCTTGTAAGCGTGTGAGTTGAAGCCCTGTGAACCTTTTGAGTCTCATCTTTTGCATTCGGTTCGACGCACCCAGGAAGGACGCTGATGATGGGTGCCAAAATTAAGCTAGGTAGATATTGATCATGAGGCAATCATGTCTGTTGGCCCTGTAGACATCTCCTATGTGGACCTGTGCGAAAAAGAGGAAATATATGTTGTTTTCATTGTTAAAAAGAAAAAAAAAGTGGCAAAAGTTATGTTGAAAAGGAGATATTTGCTCCATAACTAATGAGATATATCTCCATATCTCAGCTCATGGTCCCCAGGTCCCTTTGATTATGCAAATTTGGATTTGAGTAGATGGAAATTGTCTCTCTGATGGTTGAAAATTATGAAGTTTAGAGTGTGATCTTCAAATACTTCCGTTTCCACTAGTAACTTGTCACCAAGGATCAAGATCTTATCATCTTATGTTGACTTGCAACTTCAAAAGTTTGGTTAAGGGCATGGAGCAGTTTCATTTGGAAATGCCATGGAAGTACGGGAAGCATTTATAAAGGCATTATTTTTAGGACAAGCTCAGGAAAAAGGCGGACAGATGTCCACTTTTTTCTTTAATAGAAAAAAGATGCATTATTCTAAGGCTAAGTGAAAGTGCTTGCCCTGCCTTTTGGTAGTTTTTATCTTCTCGAAATGGAGATCACTAGGTAAATGCGACCAAACAGGGAACACCTTTATCAGTAGCCGAGTGGATTGCTTGCCCACTGTGGGTGGAAATCAGCACGCCGCGATACCACACCCCAGAAGGTGAACGTTGAGTTGCAAATCGTCAAAAGATGTTCAACAAACCACTTTGGTTTCTTAATTAAGATCAAAGAGATACCCATCAAAGTAATCATCTATGACATGCACATGCACCCACATGGACGCCCCCGCACATGAATCAAGATTGAAATCTCAGATGTGGGTCGGACAAGAGATGCATGCTCAGATGCTCTCTCTCTCTCTCTGTCTCTCACACACACTATGGAAATTAGGCACGGTGTATCATTTGAGGAAAAGAGAACGTGATCCGCCATAATTATCGGTCACGAGAATTAAGAAGGTAAGCTGAATGGAGCAGCACGACAACTACATGTCCACATCCTGTATTTGATCGAACTGTGCTTTTCTAACATGGTGCCGCCGCCGGTTTCTACTACTGTGTTTCCATGAATCATTTTTATTTTTCTTGAATAGTTGATTTGATAATTCACTCTGCCACATGGGCATCATGAGATAAGGTGGACATGGATTTAATATTCTGACCGTAGCTGCTTCTCCTTGTCTCATTGAACTGAGGTGGGCCTGTATACCAAGTAAGTCGCGTTTAAGATGAGGTAGCTCCAAACATCGCCTCCCTGGTCATCGCGTGGCATGTTGGCCACTCATCACGTGGTCTGCACATATTGCTTACGTGACAACAAAAGAATCCACCTCCGGGCGGAAAGGGTTAAAAGATAAAGCACGGCAGTAAAGCAAGTTGCGCAGCGCCCTCCTCGATCTATCCTTTTACCCGATCTTTATGCACCAAGAGTTGTCGCTGGATCTCGCTTGCCGGATCCCAATTCTAATCCTTATTTGAAACCAGCTAGGTCCATGATTGGATCCTCAATATCCATAAAGACGTACATACCTTATCGGAGTGGAGATCTACAACCTAGACTGCCTCGACTCATTAATTAATATAACTCGGCAGCTCTTTCCTTCCACTTCCTTTCCATAAAAAAAAATCTTGGTGGCAGCTGGCGGCCGTAACAGTATTTATCCCACAATTGTCGCTCTCGTACGCACTGGCTTGTCGGTGGGCTTTATAGCAGTGTTGTTTGGTTCTATTACGTTTCTTGCGGGGCTACGTGCAGCTTACATTAGTGTCTCCAGAAACTGCGAAGTTAAATACGCCCCGAAATCTGTCCTTCGCCATCCGTATATGGTCAGGCTACCCTTAGATTGTGTTTTATAAAATTACATTTCCTAAAATTTTTAAGCATATAGCTAGTACAACTTTCTCCTTCTCTTCTCATATTTCAATGTTTTCAAATTTCTAATGCCTTTTCGAGCATGAAAGTTTGATGTTTTTAGTGGAGTGAAAAATAATATAAGGCGAACCAATCCTTTTCTTAAAAACACACTCCGAGACACGCGAAGATCAAAGGTATTGAATAGGTGCAGCGCAAAAGGATCTTATATTTGTTGACTATATTTATAATTGTTCACGTGAAGCACATTAATTAAGGTGGATAAAATGTGCAGCTTATGAGACCCCGAAACTTTGATTGGAGGAGAGGCACACTTCCACAACAACCAATTATCCAAAATCTGCCAAAGAAATTGGTTGAAGTGATAGCTTTTGGCATGTTAGTGGACCAAGCATGGTTGTCACAAGATCTCGCTTGCAGTTTTGGGTTTTGAATTATGTCTATTGACGTCTGCAGGGTTCAGATCTGCATTTCCACATCAAATGTCATATTGTCGCATGGTTCCCCTTTGGTGCTATAGTGAACAACTACAGCCAAGCTTGGGGTTAAGTAAATAAAAATACTAACATACATCCGTCTACTAATCAGGGACAACAGAGCGGCATTATCTGATACCTCGTGTTAATGAAGTGACTTGTGGGATATGGGCTGAATAATTGATTTAGTAAATTTTGGAGTGATTCTAGCTCAAGGTTCTGAAACGACATGAGTAAAGGTACTGAACCTTGTGTAAGCAATAGTATGATTTAAAAGAGTTCCATGATGTCGCGATCTGTTATCTCTCGCTCATTATTTCAGAACCTCATGCTAGTATTAAATTTCTTTGACAGTTGTAGCATTGCGGCACATGTTTTCGATGCTAGAGCTTTAAATATCCAGTTGAACCAGAAGTTACACTGTCTTTGTTTTTTCCTCACATCATTTGTTTTTGTCTTGTAGTTAATGTTTGATTACATCATCGTCAACATTGATATTATGTTGCTTTGTTTGTGGCTGTTGTTTCCTTTTCTGCACTGAATTCTGTTTAAATTTGCTCATTTTGTTTAATTACTAATGGTGCTGACATTCAATATGCATAGAATGACACCCCAGAACTAGCAGTTCACCTTTCATGATTAGTTGTGAAATCTTTTCTATTTGACAAATAGTCAAATGGCAACTGATCTTGATCAAGCTTATCAAAGATGGTCACAGGAGGAACTCTCTGATGCAGATGAGTCTCATGTAAGTGCTTCACCATTTTTTTCGCGATTAAAAGTGTTTCACATTTTTATTGTTGCATTCATGTTGAATTTCCTAGTTCTTTGCCCAGTGGTCCTCCAATTATCATCAGAACTCATAAAAATTCTTTAAAAAAAAGAAATAGATAAAAATACGAATACGGTGTACTATTTGTCTATCATAATAATAGAGTAGAGACCCAGTGCACTGATGTTGACTTTTGTTCTTCTAATTTTCTAGACGTTGTGAAACTTAGAATATTAATAATTTTAATATGTGGTTCGCAAATCCCTTCGACAATCTGGAGTCAACAAAAATGCAAGTATTAATTTATATATATACTTTGTATATATATTTTGGAAAAAAACTAGAAAACTATGTCATGAACTTAGGTTTCCCTTTCCTTTCATCATGCATTAAGTCATCAACGTGACTTTCTAGTTAATTATGGTTAATTGGTTCCTTCAGGATGTCTCAATCCCTCAAATGCTTGATCACGGTTCGATTTCTTTTGGAAGATTTCCAATTGAATCATTATCATGGGAAAGAAGATCAGTGTTTACTCACAACAGATGTCAGGAGGAACTGGAAAAGTTCAATGGTTTAGTTGCAAAAAAAAAGGCATATTTTGAGGAACGCTATAGAAGGATACGAGCCTTGAAGGCTCAACGGACCCAGCAAACTGTTCTCACCTTGGATTATAGTGGCGATGGTAGTATTTCTAGTCAAAGTGGAGATGAAGCTGGAGCAGCTATGCAACATGAAAGTCTCGGAGGAGCAGCAGAAGATGTTGTTCATTCTCCTCCAGAAGATGTTAAGCCTGGAACAGCTTTTCAACAGGATATACACTGTAATGAAAATCTTCAAGAAAGATCCTTGCCGAATCTCACTTTGTCAAGAGAAATTTTGGATAGCACAAAGCAAGATAAGACATCTAACGACACTGTGATTGTGCAACCACTGGAAACAGAGTCTTCATTACCTCTTACGGCAGATATGGAGGAGACTGAATCAAATTTTAGTAGCAATATTGACAATAATGAAGTGTTGCGGAGACACACAAACGTGGTGGCAAATCTTGAGCCTACAAGAATTACACAAGGGACAAAACCAGAAACCAACAAAACAAACATGCATCAACTGCAATCAATTAGGAAATCGGTGGATGATAAATCACTATCTAATGTTAAGGTACACTCTCAGAAACGTTCTTGCAGTATTTGTCTGTCAATCATTAATAAATAGGTCATTTTCTCTACAATAAGTGGCATAAGAGGTTCGAGAACATCCTAACAATCATCCTAACTCCTCAATACCATTTTAATGATAATGCTGTATTTATTCAGCAATATATAATTGCTATGGGATTCTAGACATTGTTGTTCAAGAATATAAATTGCCTGGACTTTTGAGCAGATCCTTCCAAGTCCATTGATAGGTTTGATTGTTCCATCCATTTCTTGCTAACCTCTTGTCCTTTCATTGACCCAAAATGCAGCCTCTTAGTGGAAAACTTGTGAATCCAAAGAAATAATTAAATTTGAGAAATAATTGCACCATCTCTATGATGTATAACCTGGAAATTCCTTCTTCTTGTTTTCAGGAGTCTGTTTCAGCTGGAAATCTCTCCAATGTGAAACGAGAAACCAAGGTGAACGTTGTTCAGCCATCAAGGGGACTCAGAACACCACAAAAGATGATCAGTCAGACCCTGAAAAAGACAGCAACCAATAGAGTCAAAAGCAATGCTAGGCTTCCCTTGGTTGCTTCAGATAAACAGCATGCAGAACCACGCTCAAATATATCCAACCCAGGTCCTTTTACTCTTGTAATGGAAAGACGAGCAAGCAGTAGAGGAACTGCAGCAAAACTTGACTCTGGAGGCTTAAAAATGCCAGTGGCGTCGCAAAGTCATGCAAAGAGTACTTCAAGTGCACAGGTGAATTGAATGCTTAGCCACCACTAAATATGGTCTTTGTTGAAATATAGTCAGTTAAATCTTGGTTCTCATGGATGCTAAATTTTTGGTTATCATCAAATATGTGTTTCCTTTTATTTGATTTGGGTTTTTTTCTTGGTGAACCTAGTGGATCTTTTATTCATCTCAAGCTATATAAATTCTAAACCATAGTTTTTGGAGAGAGAAAGCAACACAACTGAAATCTGAAACTAAAGTTTCATGTGGATATGAAATTGTGGTTGTCATATTCAACTACAATTCATGAGCATAACTATTAATTTAAAAACACTATCAACCTTTACCAATTCCTTTCGATTGAAATATTTTGGCTGATTCTGCCATATTTATATGCTTGTTCTGATATTTTCACAGGATATGATGAAGAAGACTGCTGCAACCAGCGGAACAACAAAGATGAGAGAAACCGAGATTAAAAGGTTTGATTAAGAAGACGTTATTAGCATCTTTCCAATCAGATGATTCTAATCTCAGGATACTCATATTTTATATTTCACATTGGGATTTAGGGACCTAAAAGACGTAAGAGCTAAGCCGTTGGTGGTGGACAGTCGGCATACAAGCTTGAAGAAAACTGAGGCACGTGCTCTAGGGTCATCTAAGTCAAGGTGATAATTATTAAAATTTTAACTATTTTGATGTCCTAGAATACTTGTTGTCCTGTTGAATTCTACCATTTGGGTCATGTACGATCGTTTCTTTTAATGAAATATCATCTTAAATTATCATTCTTATTACGATTAACTATTGATCTGAATATCCAGGTCTGTTAACCTTCCTGCTAGGATCAAGTCTACATCCAATGGTGGAACTGAGTCCCAAGTTGCAACTGCTGAAAAATTTAAACAGAGAGAGGTAAAAAATTGAAACTTTTGATGAGTTTTTATGCAGTCGAAAATGCACCAATTAAAGATCTTTAGGACGTTAGTTTAGCTCGGAACAAGTGTTGCTGTGGCCACTATTTAAGTTTGTCCTTCTAGTCCGTGGAAAATTTTTACCTCTTCATATCAGGCATTTATTCTTCCGCTTCTACACAATTATGTTAGGCATGCATATATGGATAGAGGCAGCATATTTATTAACATTTTAGATGTTGCGTAAAACAATTTCCATCTTGTCAGTTAGTACCACATGCTATTCAACTAGATAAATTCTGTAGTTTTTTCTTTTGCTCCAGTCAATTATCCAACTCAAGTTGTTTTATTTTATGACTGAGCAAGGTATTTCTCGTAATACCGAAAAAATAGGTACAAACCACCGCATGTAATTTTCTCGTCAAGTGCTAAGGAAATATGTAAAGGTATTTAAGGTGCCTATGCCACAATAAGCTTTGCCCGTCTTGTGCCTTCGTAAAAAAATTATGGAGCTCTGACAGCCGCCCTTTGCCCTGCACGTTGTATATGATTTCTGCTTTGCATTTTGGTGTATCCTTTATCATCCATATAATCTACACTGTTGGAACAGAGAAAAGGAAATGAATTAGAAATATTGGTGGAAACTCTCTAAAAATTTGACTATTGATTATTAATTTCCATTTGGACAGGACTTTCAATTTTCTTCTCTTGATTATCTAAATTATCATTGGCTTGAAGAAATTTTAATTGTGTTCTGAAAAGCTGCATTGAGTTACAAAGTTGAAAGTCTCAGCATAAAAGAAATTTAAGGAGATTTATTTTTGCACATTCATAAATTCACCTATTAACTGCTAAACTAACTTCCTTGCTTCTGAGAATTTAATAATATTAAGCCTTTGGAACTGATTTTTTGCTGAACCTTTTCAATGGTTGTCGTATTAAATTCTAAGCAGGGAAGTGCAAATACGAGGGGATTCCAAAAGGTTGCTATAAAGACATCTGCTCCTTCCACGTCTGAGAGATTGAGGACGCCAAAGGTTAAGATTAATATAATTCAGCAAATATCAATACTCTTCTCTTCCAGTCCTTTATATGTGTTGGTATCTTCATGCCAAGTGTAGGAAATTTTAGTTCAGCGTATCCGTTGACTTCATTTTGCCATTCACTGCTTCTTTTCTTTGAATTACCAGGCTGCAGCTAAATCATTTTATTTCTATTTTCAGTGTCCCCTATACTTATCCTGAAAAGTTTTATCTTGTTCTAGAACAAGACCAGGTAGATCCACATCTGGGTGGGATATTATTTATCATGCGTTATTAACTGGATGGGCTAAGTCTTGTCTCTTTTCCCTTTGATCAATCATAACACTCATAGTGGTAGATCTGTGTCCACTTTTAGGTGGGCTAAAACATTTCCTCTTACAGATTTAGATGAACATGTACCTAATCCACCCACTACTGTCTTGTTGAACCCAGCAGCCTTATTATGTCATATGCTTTTTTTTTTCATTGCTGGCATCTCCATGCGCTCACTTTTCTCTGATACTTGCAGCCACTTGCAACCCGCGACACAGATATGTCTCGTAGTGGGAGGAAACCAAGGTTCGATGATCTTTCACTCAATGGAAGGAAGACGAGGTACGATCGTTCTCTTAACTAAATGTGATATAAACTGCAAATCCACTTAAAATCAAATATTATAATATAGAAATGTAACATAAATTGCCAATTAAATTATATTTTTTCCTTAAAAAAATACATACAGCATTAATTATCTTTATTTTGTAATATTGAAATGACAATTATACTTGCAGTATTCTCATGACAAATATTACATCTTTTCCCATTACGGGTTACAAGCGAAACATCTCCTAACTGACCTTCATTTTTATGTTCTCCGGGCCACAGGAGAGAAACACCGCAATGGCGATGACCTTCATTTAATCTTGAGAGCGCGGCCAAAAGCGGGATGGATATTAAACTTCGCCTCGTCGAATTAGGTCACATCTGCTCTTTGCTCTTGGGGCCTTACAATTCTCGCTGCTGTACAATATGTAACATAGTTTTTTCATGCATTGTAAAAATCCCACGTAGTTTGGACCGACGTACTCGCCCTTACTGCTCTTCTTCTAGATTGCATTTATAAGTTTTAGAGGGCTGTATGTACCATCAAACTTTCATGGACAAGGAAACGTAGTACACTCGCCCCGGTTAAATATCAGCACTCTCAATTTTACAAATCCTGAAGCTGAAGTTAGTTTTCATAAAATTATTATATTTGTTCTTTTTAAAAAAATACATTATTATATGTTATATAATATTACAGTGATTTTTTTTTAAATTTTTTTTATTTTAATAATAACGGTCTTAAATTCGTCAATCCAAAAGATATTTCCATCCTTGACAGAAAGAAATTCCTACGCGGTCAACAATTAGGATCAGGATATTAAACCAAAAAATCTTCCCTTAATGGAAAATAAGCAAGTCATCAGGTAAAAAAAGTACAAACTCTTTTGAACCGCTGGGTATAGTTACGCATTTTACATGTAGCCTTCCTAAGCTGCTCATATCAACAATATGGTTTGAGTTAGTCGCCCAAAGTGGGACAAAAACAACGTATTTTTATTTCGAGAAAATTACGAACTTACGGCCACCGTGAGCGTGCCGCCGGTGGTAAGTAGCGACCACCCTGCCCGCGGGGAAGGGGTTAAAATGGTCATGTGATCGGTGACGGCAACGGCGCCCGGCGCGGTACGTTGTCCCCGCCCCTTCCCGACAAGGGGCCTCACCCCACCACCCTGCCACTTCGGCTCGGCCTCCTCCCCCCTCACCGGACCCCTCCCGAGCCACCATCCCCCCGGACACCGAGCCGCCTGACAGCTGGAGACAGCCTGTCAGCAACCCGCGGCCAACAACAAGCCCTGCCCTCCCCTCCCCCCTCCCTGCTTCTCTCTCTCCTCTTTCTCCCCCTCCTCCTCCTCCTCCTCCCCCCCCCCCACCTCTCTCTTCCCACCTCAGACTCGCTGTCGCTCGTACTCCCCCCCTCCCCTCCTCCTCCGCCAACTCACACCGCTCCGCCTCTTCTGTCCCCCTCCTGAATCCCTCGCTCCGCTCCCCGGATCGGGCTTCTCCTCCCCGCTAGCTCCCCCTCGATCCTGGCCTCGCAGGATTCAGTCGGGTCTTCGGGAGTCCCGGAACGCTTGGAGGTTTAGGGTTCCTCGCCTCTCCCTCCCCTGATCGCGCCCAGGTTCGTTTCCTCTCACCTTTGGTCTCCCTTCCCGCACTGTTCTTCTACTAATCGTAAAGTTCTACTCACTTGATTTGAACAAAATTGCTCAATTTTGACTGTAGCAGAGTGTTACCTAGTCGTTTTCCGTTTTCATTGGTCTCGCCCATCCTTTTTTTTAACCTGCGTTTCTTGCTTTACCTGCGAGTAATTAGTTTTGCTTCTCGTTTACGCTTCTGAGGATTGCTATTTGGCTAGAAGTCTTGTTTGATTATGGTGGTTTTTGTCACGGCCAGTTCAGCTGTAATTTTTATATGAGGTAGAAAGCTCCTTAAATGCTAGCGGGTTTAGTCAGCATTTGAGTTGATAAGTGATCTGAATTCTTTAATGAACTAAGTCCTTCCAAATTTGCATGTTTGTACTAAGCTAATCAAATTGCTCAGTTGTCCAGATTCTTTTATTAGTGGACGTAGACGTCGTTGATGTTGAAGTGGTTCAGTTTTCTAACACGTCCGTTATGATCCTCGAATGCATTAATTTTACTATTTTCGTGATGCATTTTCTCGGCCTTTTGTTGATCTGTAGCTAAATTCAGTCAAGCAGTGAGAAAAACGTCTTACAATTTTGATAGCGTTGTTGGGTCGACCACTGCGCCACGCTAGTACTTTTATTGCTTATTTAGAATGACTTGACAGCAACATCATCTTAGTTTGAATGAACATCCCTGGTGATGTCATGTCAGAATAAATTCAAGTGACTGGATTGGCATCAGCGTTTGGTTGATTGATTATATACTTAGGGCCGCAAAACTTTGCCTGCTTTTTTTGGTGTTTAAATCTCTTGGTGTATATAAGATTACTTCTAGCAGGATTGATGTTTTTTCATCTATTTATATGGTGATCAGATTAGCGTTTTGAATTTCCTGATCTCTTATAAACTCAAACATCCTTTAGGTTCGAAGCCTGTTAAGGTGCATGTTCTTCCTTGGTGGACTGTGCTTCTCTGAGTAGTTCATATGCTCAGTTGCAGTTGGTGGTGGCATTGTTGATATCGTATGGAAGATCTTCTATGTTTCACAGTTGCATAACTCATGAGGTTACTGCAAAAGCCCAAACTTTCGTATCATTGGCCCTGGATAAGTTATCAGTATTTTGAGGAGTGTAGTGCGTTGGAATCACTAGACCTTCTTGGAGGTGTTAACCTTTGTTGTGCTTGTGGGCTTTCGAGTATCGATGCTAGGGGAGAGCATGCGTGGAATCTTTGTTTCATGTAATGCCCGTGACCAGATTTGGTGCCGATGCATTTGGCGTGGTGACCATTTCTCTCGTCGCCCTGTTTGATGTCCTTGCTATACGATGCATATACCTTGCTACCTACTTAAGAGTGCGGATCCACCATCGAGGTTTTGTACATCTTGGTTACTTTAATGGGCCCTGGTTTGCACGCATTTTCCTAGTTTTAGTTGCAATTTGTTGGAGCTTAAGTGAAATTGCTAGGTTAAGTTTTCTAAAGGGAAGGCTCTTCTCCAGTATAATATGGCAGAGGAATATGTGCAAGTTCTACATTCTTTTCAACCTTGGTTTTTCAGAACCTTCCGTTTTCCTCATACTTGTGTTCCTTTTACGGGCCGCTTTGCAGAAAAGAGAATCAGGTGCCCTAAGCCAAGGATGGAACAAGAAGACCATCTGTTATGTGTTCCTTATCTGCCTTCCGATTTTCTTCATGCAACTTGTCCTTGTTTTTGCTGGACCCAAATTTTTCAATGAGGACCGGAGTAATGGAAAGGCAAAGAAGCCCAACTTCACAAGAACTAGTATCTTGACCGGGGATGAGTACGTATGCACTTATCCTTTGTTTAGCACTATTCTTCTTGGGCTTTTTCATGCTGCTCTTATCAGCTATGCCTTCTATATTGGAATGCACGTGTTGTCTTCAGTGGTCAACAGACGGCTTCTTCGAAGGCTCTATTGGCTTGTATTCTCAATTATTTTTTCCCTTCCACTAAGGGTGCTCCTCCTTGGTTTCTCTGTCCTCCCTCACCCGGGAAGCTTGTCCCACGAGCTGATTGTTTTCCTCGCATTCCTCAACATGCTGTTTTGCTCTGCGGTTGGCATCATTATACTGGTCTACTTCCCAGTGGAGGATTCGATGAGCCTGAGAGGCATAGAGGAAAGAGAGATGCTAGAGATTCCGTATGATGATTATTACCATGACAGTCCATCACTGATGACCAACCAGAGCCGCCATGACACCAGGAGAAATTCTGATGCTTCTACAAAGCGAGGCTCCATATCATTTCGCACAATGATCAGGGATGACGCTCCCAGTTCAATGACAGACGGCTTTGATGAAAGCAGCTTGCCCTTCCACGGTGCTCTACAAATTGGTTCACCCTCAGGGTCTTCTCCAGTACCAGCAAGGCCAATGCTTCCGCTCAGAGAAGTCCCTAGTTACTAGGGAGAGCATGCAAGTGCAAACTACCTTTTTTTACATTATGGTTTTATTTTGAAACTTTAATGCAATTAGTTCTCGGTAATGAATTTGTCCAAAATCTGTGATATCTATATCGAGGGATCTTTCAGAACTTCACATGGTTGCAAGGTATGACAATGGTGATGGCATCAGCCGAGCTTCTTGCATATTTGAAATGTGAAACACTTCGCTTGGCTTCACTCACATGCAGACAGATGCTACCAACTTGGCAGGGGCTCGCACAAGTCGGGAAATTTGATGTCATTCTCCAGGCTTCTTCTGTAGCGCCAATTGACCTATATCTACCAGAAATACCAAGTTTCTCTACTCATGAGTTTTGATCTTGCAAACATCCAATTCCTAATTGCTTTCTGGTCATTGCCACTCGCCGTTTATTGGAAGTTGAGTCCGGGTGGTATTCACCCTTACTCTGGGATGCAAGTAAAGGAGTCGATTCCTTGTATCGGTAGTGAGGCCTAGCTCAAAATGTTGATTTTGTAGCGTTAGTTTCTGATTTGTTTAGAGCATCAAGTAGCTGCAAATTTTCTTCTTCAAGCCTAATATTTAAAGTTTCTCCTTCATTTCTCCATTCTTTTCACCTGTCTTTAGCTTCATCCAAGTATGGGTTGCACTTTCTTCAGCTTCTTTTTCTCTTCGCCCGTGATGGTGCTTTAAATTATTCCTAGGTGTTTGTTAACATGATTTACCAATGCAAATTAGAGATTGCCATTGTGCAGATTCATTTATTTGTGACGCATGAAGTGAATTATTGCGCTCTCAATGCTGATAGGTCTTTTCTTCCCTTCTTGTCGGATTAATGGAAATCCGTGGGCCAACTGGCCAAGTGACAGCCTATCAAAACCTGAAGTCTTGTCTGTCTGAAAGGGAGAGGATCTTTCGCCTGCTGTCGACAGAAAAGTTGCAATCAACAATGACGTTTTTTCTTCAAGTCCTCATCAATCTTTATGTCGGGTGCTTTTTATCAAGTCGTTGTTTGTTGTTACTGTAAAAATGCACTTTCAACTTAATTGGGTATAATAATTGTTAGCTTAATTTAAATTGGCTGAATTGCGAGGCACTTGATGAACGGAAAGAACTCGAGAGATGTGAGTTGTGTTTAATCATGACAAAGGATTTATTTATTTATTTTGTAACAAAAAAAAGAGCCCTCTCTGTGTTGGGTTTGGGCTCAAACTTGGATCAACGATGAATCCAAATCCATTTTTAATTTCATTAGCACCGGATCTCGTGCTCTCCGTCCGTTGACGAGGAACTGAATGACTTGTCGCGGTGCAGGCCGAGCGTTTTCGCTTTCATCTCTGGCATCGGATCACGTGCTCGGCCACAACCCTTCCGAGGGATCCGGTCAAAAGTCAGCCGATGCTTCTGGAAAGCAACACATGAAATGACCAAACCATCCCCCTATAAATCAAATTTAACTCCGGGCATCCCTTTAAAATATGGTAATAAATACATATAGGGGAGCGTAAAACTGGAATTTAACACGCATCGCAGTGTATATAAATGACCCGTCTCGCCTGCCGAGGAAGGGGCATCGCACTTCTTCGTGCTCCGCGACGGGTGGAAATCGAAGTCGAAATCGGCCGGTAGAGGGGAGGCGAGATCAAAGGATTTTTAGGGCAGAGAGGAAACCCACCCTCAGGTATCCTCGTTGATCGATGGCGACGTTCGCGGAGGCTCCGCCGGGCGATTCCAGTTCCGGACAGAAGATCTTCAGGACCAAATGCGCGCAGTGCCACACCGTCGAGAAGGGCGCCGGTCACAAACAAGGTATGGAGCGAATGCAGAGAACCCTAGATCATCATCCTTTTATCTTCCCATATTGATCTTTTTCCTTCCTCTTTCTGGATGATAGATGGGGCGTTTCCTGATTCATTTTATATATAATCATTCTTTATTTGCTTTAAATTCCTCTGCATTGTCGATCGTATGTGATGATCTCCCACCTTCTAATCTGGTCTTCGTATGCAGGACCCAATTTGAACGGCCTCTTCGGTAGGCTTTCTGGTACAACTGCTGGATATTCTTACTCTGCTGCAAACAAGAACATGGCTGTGATGTGGGAGGAGAAAACTCTGTATGATTATTTGCTTAACCCTAAGAAGGTACCGATCACTCACCCTCTAGTTGGGCTCATTCAGCATTATAGACGTGCAAAGCAATCTCTCTATTCTGCAGCAGTGCTGGTTGCGAAAGATTGATCCTCACTTGCTCTTTTTCTTTTGCTTTGATTATGGAATTATCATCTGTCCGTTGGTCCTGCTTCCTACTTTTAATGTTGATACTTACGTTGATGAAGAGAATAGAATCCATATAATAAATGATAATATTTGTGTTCTAAAATTTGGTACTTGCATAAGCCAATACACTCTTCAGTCGTATGTAGAGATATCTAAGTCTTTTATTGTATTTTAAAGTGGCTGAATCACATATAAGTTCATGCGGAAATCATACCTATCACTGTTGGGTCAAGACCATTGATTTAGATTGGAAAGTCTTTTGATTCTGGAGAATTTTAGAGGAATGGAAGTTATTATTTATATTTACAATGTGGTAATTTCATGTAATGCTTGTTCCTGCAGCTGGAACCTCATTAAATCGAATGATGGTCTGAGCTCCTCCTTTCACGGAAGTTGATGCTTTGCAATGAAAAAAAAACTGTCATGTTTTTTATTGTTTGTCATTGTGTTTATATATATTTTATTATCCGTGCAGTACATTCCTGGCACTAAGATGGTTTTCCCTGGTCTGAAGAAGCCACAAGAGCGGGCCGACCTCATTGCTTATCTCAAAGAATCAACAGCTTAAGTCCCGTCTCTCCATCACAGTCAATTCTTTTCTGGACAATAAGGCCATAATGCTGCCCTGCTTTTGCATTCAGTTCAGTTACATGACATTCTTTACCGTTCTTTTCAAGGCAATGAACTTGGTTCGAGTTATGTTTAGTTTTTTGCATCTGCAGAAACTGACGCGCAAATGTATCTGAATTCAAGTACTCCTGATTTTAGTATTAAGTACGTGCCTCTAGATCTATACTCTGCATCAGGCTGGGTACCAGGCTTCTAATTCTAATCTATATAGCTAAAAAGGCAAAATGGAAGGCCTTTGCGGTTCACTTCTCACCGGGGATATGTTTGCCCCTTCACCTTATTCAGTATTCTTTCTCCATTTGTTTTTGTTTTTTGAATTTTCTTTTCTTGATATAAAAAGAAAAAGGTTGAATTCCACTTTCCATATTTGAATGGGATTGGATTCCCTGAGGAAGGTTGGACTCCATTTCCATCGATGGAGAAATATTTGATTCCCTTACTGCACCATCGTCAAAAAAAAGGATCTTGATTCAATATCTGAGTTCAAATAATCAGAATGTGAGAGCTGTGTAGTCTTCCACCGAATGATCTTTTTCGCCAACATCTTCTTCTAGAAAAAAAAAAAAAAAACTTCTCAAGCAGCTTCTTCCAGTAGAGATCTTTATATAAGATCTTTATAACTAAGTAATTAAAGGTTTACCATCTATTTTTACCATTGTAAAAGTCGCTGGTATATGAGATCTATTATAACATATCTTTATAACTAAGTTAGTAATTGTATAAAATAACTAACTTAAAATAATATATACGTTGGATTTATAAATAAGCGTAGTTTTGGGTTTTTTTAATTATCATGATCTTAAACGTGATTAGCGTGGGTTGAGAAGTATATATGTTTATTTACTTGTGATCCTTTCGGATCATTATCATGTCCTTTTTATTTTTATTTATATTAATTAATTAATCACATCACATGTTGCTCTTCTTTCAAATCATGATTTTTTTTAAAAAAATTAATTAAGTGTTAAGGGTTGTAATCCACTCCTCTTGCCATTCTAATCTCAAAGTGATCTGAGGTTGATGTGTGCGAGACTGAGAGTGAGGGGGTCGAATAAAGAATAATGAAAGCACCTTTATTATTTATTTAATAAAAAATTTAAATATACTGCCTTAAGAGAACCGTCCAATTTAGTTATATATATTTTTTATTGCAACGCAACTGATATATTTTTTTAATCTGCTGACCTTAAATTTTTTAATGTTTTACTCCGCTGGCGTTAAGTCTTAAATTTTCTTAATTCTTTAATCTGCTGGCGTTAAGTCCTTCTTTTTTTTAATTTTTTAACCTGCGGGCGCTGTTGTTTTTTTTAAACTAAAAAAAAAACTTAACTCATAAATTTTTTTTTAAACAAGTCAACTAGATATTAAAATTTCTATAAAAATAATAAAAAATATTCTTTGAAGTAATAATAAAAAACTTTATTTTTTTCATGCCATAAGATTTGTCTTCAACTGCGTGCATACATTTGGTTGGCTGGCTTTAGTTTCCACCAAACCTTCCTTTCTAGATATTATACAAGTCAAATAATTTGGTCAAGTTAAAATTTCATTAAATTTAAAATAAATAATTATTACATGTAGACTATTATATTTATCTAGAACATCATGCTTAATTATCTGATATATTTGATATAATTCTGTGACAACGACTTACAATGATATTGTATAGATATGACATTGGTGATCGCTCAAGACTCCTCTCTTCCATCAATAGCTACTTTCTAGGCGTCGACCAGTTTCACTACCAAAGACAACACTACCTGCATTTCTCATTCTCAAGATTCAAGGCTATAATACATAGTTGGGTGTAGATAGATATCCAACTTTTTTTTTTTTTGCCTTCCACTTCAAAAAAGATCCTTCCGTGATTCTACCGAGATAGATTGAGATAAAATTTAAGAGACAAACTAAAACTAAATCATTGGTGGGAACGATAACTGCAAGATCCATCCTGTCGAAAATTTGGAGTTTCAATTCATATACCCCGTTGACATTGACTGCACGTTCTTTGCAGCCACAGCAGTCAGCATGGAGTCGGTAAATGAGACTTCGTTGATGACCAAACGCTACTATTAGCCTACAAATCCTTTGATCACCTGTTGCAGCACAAGGAAACCTTTCTTCTCCTTCCTCCTCCTCTCTTCTGGAATCGCGCTGCGTTCGGTGAGGTTTTATGGAATCCTATCCTCTTCTTCTTCTTCTTTTCTTAAACTGTTGTTACTCGACCTTCGTAGTTGGATTCTTGTGGACTCGAATTCGTTGGGAGGTTTTAGCCATTTGTGTGACCTTGGATTGGCTGTTTTTGCTTTGGACGCACTTGTTTTGTTTGCCGAAAGTTCCCAGATGGAATCGAAGGGGTTTTTGTGGACTGCTGGTTTTTACTTGGCTGTCATTTAGCCGTATCTGTTGAAGGGATTTACATCCTGAGTTGCCAGTCTTTTTCTTTTTTTTTTCTGTAGATGGTTCTCCATCTTGTGCTTTCTTACCTTGTGCATGGGGCATCTGCCATTGTGCCAAATTGACCTATCAGCTGATACAGAAAAATAGTTATCAGTTTAGCTCAACTAAAAACTGCAATTACAAAACGGAAAGAAGAAGAAGAAGAAGATGATGATGATGATGATGATGATGATGACTATGATGATGAAGAAGAAGAAGTGATGGGTGATTGCGTAACTTGGTGTTAACTTCATCTTAACTTGACAGGGAAGAATCTGCTCATCTGCTCCAATTCCTGGAAAGAAGTTGATCCTCCTCTATGAATGATTTATCTTTCTTCATTAACAAGACATCAGTACGATTATCTTGTTGTTTGAGTTCAAACCAAGCGTTCTAGTCAAAACTTACTGTAGGTCCACTTTGCCCATCAATGATGATAACCAACTACTGACGGAGCTCGAATTCTCTTCTTACATGGATTGATGCTGAACTTTTTGCATCTTATTTTTGCCAAGGCACCCAACTTGATACAGTTGCTGGGAACACAAGAAGTTCTCCAACAGTTTTCACAACCAATTGTTGTTCTCAAACCATGGCAGAATCCCCTGAGGTATGCATGGTGCTGGAATTTTGTTAATGTTTTTTCCCACTATGAGCTTACTGCACAAATCCTTCCAAAATATTTCTCCATTTGTTTGTTTATGATTATATTGAGAGTCTATTTTATCCATTGAAAGTAGTTTTTTCTATATATTTTCCACTCCTGTTCTTTTTAGTCTACTTTAATCAGAAAAATGGGTTCCATTATCAAGCTACCTATAAAACCAAGTAATATCATTTCATTTTTTGTTTCAGGGTAAGGTGGAATATTGTCAGCCGCCTCCTCTAACCTGGCAAAGAAATCTTGATGATGAGGAGAGAAAGAAGAAAGAGTTTTCTTTCTTCAAGTTAACTGAATTTGGTGTGGTAAGCAGTCAAGATGTACTTTTGTACGTTGTTTTGTTTGAAACTAAGCTTTTCATGAGCTTGCCCTGGTTTGTACGATTCATGTTGCTTTAACCCATCAGTATGGTCAGATAGTGTTTGCTCTTATGGCAAGAGTATAGATGCAACTATTTCATGACTGCACATTGTTGAATGGATTTGGAATGCATTATCCTTGATCGGTTGTGCAAATATACGGCAGGTTTGGCTTGGCTATCGGTTGTGCCGTTACTTCGTAGAGCAGACTTCAAAAGGACTAGTAAGCTCTTTCTTTTTTCCAACAAAGGCTTGAGAAGATTAACAAAGAGCCAGATAACATCTTGTTTTGTTGTCTTTATGCAGGCTCCAGTTTATGATCCCTTTAGGAAGTGGATGGATGTGCATAACCTAGGAGTTCCTTTGGGTGGAATAGGGTAGGAATTCATCCCTCTTAACAAAAGACAGATAGAATATATTCCCACTGATTCCGGATAGCAGTTCCTCCATTAAAACTGTGTCTCTTGCATCTTGTTTTAAACTAGAAAGAGTTAAATCTTTTTTTTTCTTTAGGTCATCATTCATCATATGATCCTCAATCCAAAAAGAGAAACTCTTGTGTAAATAGAGATTCCATCTCTAGTTATCTGTAAGGCTTCTTAATAATTCTTATGGTTGAAATTTTCAATTCTACAGTTCAGGAAGTATCGGTAGAAGCTACAAAGGCTATTTCCAACACTGGCAACTCTTCCCTGAACAATGCGAAGAGAATCCTGTCCTAGCGAATCAGTTCTCTGTGAGTTGAACTTTCTAATAGCTGATCGAACTCAACAAACTCATGAAAAGGGGGACTTTATTCCTTAAGAGTTAGAAAACCTTTAATAAATACACCTTTTGGTTCTTGCCAAGAATATGAACTAGAAGAATCTTGAAGCTCCTCAGAGTTTTACATGAATCTCCAAGCTGTATGAATTATATCAACTAACCACTTACTATTTTGATCTATCATCGATATCATCGTACTCGTAGGTCTTCGTTTCACGCCCTAATGGAAAGAAGCATTCCACTGTACTCTCACCAAGAAGACCAGAAATGCCCAGGTAAGAAATACGACGGTTTGTTGTCAATATGATGGTTATATCTTCATTTAGTTCTCAAGCTACAGGATGCAGGAGCCTGCCGTGGCTTCAGAAGCCCCGAATGACCATAATTGTTTTCCACAAACTGCAGAGGAAGTACTAATCCCGGAGTAGAATCTTGGGACTGGAATCTGAGAGAACAAAACTGCACCTACCATGCTCTGTATCCGAGGTCCTGGACTGTTTATAATGGTAATGAATAATCAGTAATCAGCGTACAGAATGAACCAACTCCACTGGAGACGACTTCCATTGTTTTTGTTTTCCCATATCTTGCAGGTGAACCTGACCCGGATCTCAAAATAACTTGCCGTCAGGTTTCACCATTTATCCCACACAATTACAGAGAAAGCAGCTTCCCTGTTGCAGTTTTTTCCTTCACTGTAGGGACTCCTGAGAATGACCTTTTCATCACTCTATTAAGATAAGAAAAAAAGAGAGAGTAAACAACTGTGTTTGATTTATTTATTTTGTTCCATTGATTGCCAGCTGATGAATTCAGGGCAGACTTCCGCGGAAGTAACTTTGCTTTTCACATGGGCTGTAAGTAAAACGTCAAGTAGAGATCTGAAAACGTTGTCATGCACCACTAGATACTTGTTCTAAGTTTATCTAGCTCAATCTTTATCCTACAGAACTCGGTGGGCGGCAAATCTGAGTTCTCAGGCAATCATTCCAATTCCAAAATGATGTGAGTCTACAGCCGATAAAACTCTTCTCTAGATTGACACTTGTTTGAAATTTTCTTACAGGAAGTTCCTTTTTTTCTCTCATGGTAGGTTGAAGGATGGTGTGCGAGGAGTACTTCTACATCACAGGTATCCAAAATCGTTCACATCCTCGTTAGTATTTCACATACCTTAAGCTGAAACAAGCATTTGCTTTCAATTGCAGCACCGCAGACGGTCAGACTCCGGTGACATTTGCAATAGCAGCACAGGAGACTGATGAAGTTTGCGTCTCGGAATGCCCTTGCTTCATGATATCTGGGAACCGCACAGGATTCACTGCAAGGGACATGTGGGATGAAGTTAAAAAGGTCGGAAAGTTTAGGTGCAGATTTCACTGACCATACAACGATGATGTCTTCGATCTCATCTCGTTGATGTATGTATTCTCCTGCAAACAGTTCGGATCCTTTTCCCGCCTCGACGACAAGGCATCAACTCCATCAGAGGCAGGATCATCGATCGGTGCGGCTGTTGCAGCCAAAGTTACTGTTCCACCCAAAGAAAGCCGAACTGTTGCCTTTTCTCTGGCCTGGGCGTGCCCCCAGGTGAAGTTTCCCAGCGGCAGAACTTATAACAGGTGAGTTTGGGCAAGCAATCCTCGATGTGCATACTTTGTTCAGTTTGTTGCTGATGAGAGAAGCTGATGACAGGAGATACACCAAATTCTACGGGACTGATCCTGACGCAGCAGCAGCAAATCTTGCTCATGATGCCATAATGGGCAAGTTTTTTTTTTTTTTTTTTTACAAACCAGATAACTCCTCTCATGCATTCGGTTGTTGTATCCCTGATCATCACTGAAGTTTTAGTTTTCTTACTCTTAACCCAGAGCACCGCAACTGGGAGTCCCAGATTGAAGATTGGCAAAGACCTGTTTTGCAGGACCCCGAGCTTCCCGAATGGTAAATTATACAGGGGACCCAAAAATGTTCATCTTAAAGATCGAGATATGTGAAAAACTTATTTCCTGAAACATGATCAGGTATCCGATCACCCTCTTCAATGAGCTCTACTTTTTGAACGCTGGGGGAACAATTTGGACAGGTCAGTTCTAATGATTTTTTACTGTTGTTGGTAAAACGGAATCAAAGAAGATGGAAGTTATGCTGCTGCAGATGGATTGCCCCCTGTGGAGAGTTTGACGAGCATCTTAGAAAGAAAATTTTCCCTCGATCTAACCGGCGCAGATCGTAAGGAAACGGACGCTGCTGCCGATATCCTGACGAGCATGGCATTAGTGAGTAAAGGGTTACGGTCTCCCATCACCTCGCGTTCTGCCTTCGGCACATCTTTGCTTCGGGAAGGCGAAGAAAACATCGGCCAGTTCCTCTATCTCGAAGGCATCGAGTACCATCTCTGGAACACCTACGACGTCCACTTCTACTCGTCCTTCGCCCTGGTATCGCTCTTCCCCAAGCTCGAACTCAGCCTCCAAAGGGACTTCGCGGCCGCCGTGCTGATGCACGACCCCGAGAAGATGCAAATGCTCGCCGGCCAGTGGGTTCCGAGAAAGGTCCTGGGCGCCATCCCTCATGACCTCGGACAGAACGACCCTTGGCACGAGGTTAACAGCTACATGCTCCATGACGTGAACAAGTGGAAGGACCTGAACCCCAAGTTTGTTCTGCAAGTCTACAGAGACGTCGTCGCCACCGGGGACTGGGCGTTTGCGAGAACGGTTTGGCCCTCCGTCTACCTTGCGATGGCGTACATGGATCAGTTCGACAAGGACAAGGACGGCATGATCGAGAACGAGGGCTTCCCCGACCAGACCTACGACATGTGGTCGGTGGCCGGCGTGAGCGCTTACAGCGGAGGGCTGTGGGTGGCCGCGCTGCAGGCGGCTTCCTCCATGGCGCAGCTTGTTGGGGATAAGGCCTCGGGAGATTATTTCTGGAACCGGTATCAGAGAGCGAGAGCTGTGTATGACAAGCTCTGGAATGGCTCTTACTTCAACTACGATAACGGCGGAGGAGCATCAAGCTCGTCCATTCTTGCTGACCAGTTGGCCGGACAGTGGTGATGCCTCTGATAAATTAATTTACTGGTCATAAGAGTTTAGGGTTCTTCTATAGTTGCTTCTTTCTCAGGTATGCACGGGCGTGTGGTCTTCAGCCCATTGTCGACGAGGAGAAAGCGAGGAGTGCGCTTGAGAAGATCTACAACTTCAACGTGCTGAAGGTGAACGACGGGAAGTACGGTGCGGTGAACGGGATTCATGCAGATGGGACGATGGACATGGCGGCGCTGCAGTCGAACGAGATATGGGCCGGGGTGACGTACGCACTCGCTGCTTCCATGATCCAAGAAGGTTTGCCGGAGATGGCGTTCAAGACGGCCCGTGGAGTTTACGAAGCTGCCTGGTCTAAGAACGGACTCGGGTGAGTTCTCTCGCATGATCTCTCATTGCTTAGATCGATGAGATTGAGGAGAAGAAGAAGATTAAGAAATATATGTATACACATATTGGCAGGTATTGCTTTCAGACTCCTGAATCGTGGACGCCGAAGGGGGAGTACAGATCGCTGCAGTACATGCGTCCGCTGGCCATATGGGCGATGCAGTGGGCGATGTCGCCGCCGAAGGCGATGCGGGAGGAAGAAGGGCTGGGCGTGAACAGAGACGGGGATGCCCAAGAAATGCCACACCTGGAGTTCTCTCAAATCGCAAGCTTGCTGAAGCTGCCGGAAGAGAAGGTCACCAAGAGCAGCCTTCAGGTCGTCTTCGACATCCTTCGCGAAAAGCTTTGGGCGCGGCGATGAGCGCTCCTGTTTAGAATTGCTTATTTGCTTTAGCAGATTGCACCATGACGATAAATAAATGACAGTTTGTGTGCCGTCTAGCTTTGGACATTAATATATTCAACTTTTTTTTAATGGTGAGAAAAAACACATTGAATTAGGCAACATAAACAGTTTCCGCAATCCAACTCTGCGTAGCTGATAAGGAGGCTTCAAGTAAAACTCGAAAGGTAAATATAAGGGAGAAAGAAAAAAAGCTGCTTCAAAAGTGGTGGAAATTACTCTAAATCATGGATGCATATAATGTCCTCATCTCCTATTACTGGATAAGGAAAACTATTGGATTGTATTAGATGCATCCAATTAAAAGATGCCCGTATGTACAAGTGTCGGAACATATAAATTACATTCTGTATCAAGGGGCTACCATTTACTAAGAACTGGGGCCCAACAAATGTCTATCCTTCCTATTCAATGTCTTTCACAGCATCCTGCGGCAGAAAGAAAAATGTGCATAGTGAATTAGCAATACTAAATATCTTAAATAATTTGCTCTAAATAATAATTCGTTGATGGTAGAACATCAGGCATCCTGCATTGACGCTTTTTAGATTAGCAAGTTTTGAGAAGCCACCGTATTTTAAATTCTACAGAGAACTGGTAAATCCTGATTAGAAAAATAAAAACCTTGTTCTTCTTGAAAGTTTTTAACATATTAACCAGGACATTAAAGAGCCACGGATTGTAGGTTCTTCTTTTAGAGCATTGGATTTGTTGTGTTCTTATTTGTACTAATATGACTCCCCATAGATTCCGAGGCTAGCAAAGATACCATATATCATAGGGCAGCCATACCAGATGTTACCCCAAAAAAAAAAAAAAAAAAAAACTTAAACAAGCACATTGACAGCCAAGCAAGTAGAGCAAGGAACTCTGAAGGTTCAATCAAGAAAAATAAAACAAGTTGGTCATTCTTAAAAATAACGAAGAGTGAAGCAGGGTATTAGCCATAGTCCCAAAAGGATAATTTCTGCAAATGCGACTTCACAATGATGAGCCATGATAAAGGAAAGAAGAGAGTGCACTAACGCAATCTACTTGTAAGCAAATATGATACCAAGTCCATGAATATGCTCGATGTTCTCTCAGGGCAGGGCATTCTTTTCCTTGGTCCCCTAGTGATATGACACCTAAAACAATACAAAAAATAACTCCCGATTCTGAAGGACATTTGATATTAATCTCCATAGTATAAGTTGGACTCCAATCATGATCAGTGCATGCTAGAAACTTTACGTACGACTTCTAAACTAAAGAGTAAGAATGCTTATATATGGAAGAACATTACTGCAAAAATTTTGTTTGAAATTATTTAAAAGGGTAGGCGGTGAAAAGGCACTAGAACCGTTCACTTGTTACCTTCGCAAGACGAGTAACATAAGCTGCAGCTACGGCTGTAAATAGCAGCCCAATGCCAAGAGTCAGCAATTGACCATTACCCCCTGGTAACCCCAACTCTGACTCTTCTTGCTGCAAACAGAAGTGTGGAGTTACTCATATTTTTCTAAAAACGCATCAGATGAATGGTGAGAAAATCCAAGCAGAAAAATGTAGTATCTATTGAGAAGTTATCAATGCCAGACAGAAATGTTCCATTTGCCCGGCTTGATAGCACAGAGAAACTTACGATTATTGCTCGCCCAAAAGCGCCTGCACTTACATAAGCCCATGTCCCTGGAAGCATTCCCAACCAACTGCGTTCCAAGACAGGAATGATTATTAAATTTAACAACAGAAAAATAAGCTAACTCATGGGTACTTTAGTCCCTAGATGCTGATAAGGATGTAATCAAGGATACAGTTCATGGACAACAAGCCAACGTGAATATACCGCAAAAAGATGACAAAGAACTGCAATCTACAACTCGCATAACAGAATTTTTGTTTTTGTAGAGATTTGTTGACATACATCTGCCACAAATCATTTCCTAGTTATGCTATTTTTTGCATAATAAATCACATTAACAAACTAATATGCATATAACAAGGAAGTAGGGTACATCATTCACTCAACAAACGTAATTCAGTATGTTGTAAATGCCACTTGATCAAACATTTAACTAAGTTCATGATATCCATCTATATATATTTTCTTTCTGGTCGATACTTCTCATTCAGAAAAATTAGCATTGATCGTATTGCATATATAGTTGATATAATCACATGCAAAGTGCAGAATATGCAAACTTCACTTATGCCCAACTGACCTTCCCAACACGTAAGGAACAAACTTCACCGATGTCAAGCCATATAGGTAGTTCCCCAGAGAAAATGGGAGTAAAGGGCTCAAACGAAGAAGTGTAACAACTCTGAATCCATTTTCTCCAATTGCCTTATCAATTGCCAAAAACTTCTTATTTCCCTCTACCAATTTGAGAATCCGTTCCCGTGCAAAATACCTAGCAATAAGAAAAGCCACGGCTGCAGCAACCTAGAAAAATTAAGGAATCAACAGTGAGAATTATCAAATGAATTATCAAGAATAATAAAAAAGAAGATGTGTGAAACAAACTACCGTCCCACTGATCGAGACAATGATGGTACCAGTCAGGCTGCCAAATAAAAGACCAGCTGACATGGTTAAGGGGATTGCTGGAATTGCCAAAACCTACAGCAAAGGAGTCTCAATGTAAGTACTGAAAGTATAAGACGTAAAGATTTAACAAAAACCAATGAGGACAATACACAGCTTAAGCCAAGAACTCCTAGAGGGCAGTATTTACTCAGATCCAAACATTAATCACCCAGTTCAAAAGAAGGAACCTTATCATCACTCTCTTATAATATGACAGTGAGTAACAAAAGATAAAGAAAGAGCCAATTTTCCTGTTCCCTGCTTCTAGGTTCCTGAAAAGGTTTTATAAATTTACATGATCATGAAAACGGTCACAGATTTTTTTTTTTGCCTACAATCTATCAACGTTTTATGGGGATTTGTTCTACTAGCGCACAGTTGAAATTAGCCCTACAAGTTGATGCTAGATTTCATAGTGAAAATATGAACGACAGTAATAGATAGGATATTAATGATTTTTGCAAATATAGTAGTTACTGACTTCGTTATAAAAAGATAAACAAAGAAAGATCCTTAAATTTTGGAGTCACCTTAAGTCAGAGAATGTAAGGATTTTCATTAACACATTGCAAAGAATGTACCTAAAAGAAAAAGGGCAGCATCTAGTTTTACCTCGAGTCCGGCATAAACAAGTACAAATAAAGCATATCCAGCAGGCCCATAACCTGGTGACATAAAGAATGCGTAATTAATGAGCTTCCTCAGCATCAAGCACTATCGTCAGCTATGAAATGACAAGATGTTGCGAGAAGTATGTGGATCCAGCATGTGTTTCCAGTTTGCATTTGAAAGAGTGAGAATCCTAGTTTTGTTAGATAATCATCTTCCTGTACCTCCAAAAGTGCTGGAAGGTTGCAAATTCCTTGGAAGTGTTCCACCTTTTTTTTTAACAAATTGGACGAGGAGAAGATTAATGGTACAAAAAATGAAGATTACATCTTGGCATTTGTAGTTCAGCTTCTCAAAGGCCCACCGAATTCAACAACCGCACTGAACCCTAGTTTCATAACCACATCAATCCACTCGGATTCACCCAAAATCCCAGCAGCAAAATCCAGTTCAGAGAGAAAAACGAACAGTACCTTCGATGAAACCCGAGAACTGGTTGAGGAAAACGTTAATCTGATCTCTATACACGTATCCCACTGTCCCAAACCCCCCGACGACGCCGACCAAGAGAAGCCCGGCGAGCACCGTCCCTTTCAAAGCGGCGTCTCCGCCGAGCTCCCCCTCGCCGTCCTCGGTGAGGCCGCCGTCGTCCCTTCCCTTGTTGTTGTCGAACCTGAGGTTCTGGGGGACATTAGTGGCCTTCCGCAGGGTGACCTTCTTGGACTCCTTGAGGGAGGAGAGGGGGCGTAAGGTGGAGATGCGGCGCGGTCGGAGGCCCCAGACGGGGATGAAATGGGAGGAGGAGAGATGGGCGGAGATTAGAGGGTAGCAGGAGGAGGAGGAGGAGGAGGAGGGGGAAGGGGAAGGGGAAGGAGAAGGGAAGAAGAGGCATGGCCTCACAGATTGCATTGTTCAGGTGCTGACTGCCATGTAGCAAAGAAGAAGATGATGGGGGTGGCTTTTATTCTCTTGAAGACTTCTTTTCATTTTTGTGAGGATGATAAGAATGGGGAGAGCTCAAAATAACAACAAATTGGAGAACCAGGTTTGTCCACGTGGTATTATAAGGATGAAATGACCCTTTGTGACTCTTGTTGCCGTTCTAATATGAATTAGAAAAGCTTTTTCTTTTTTTTTGCTGAAGAAATATTTTTTGTTTTTTAAATTTGCCTCTGTGACTTTATCTCAATTACCACAGGTGATAAATAAATATCTGATTTATTTTAACTATAAAATTATCACTCTTAACATTTTTAAGTAATTTTTTTGTTTTTTAAATTTGCATTTTTTATCCTATAAAAAATAATTTCACAGGGTTAATTAGCAAAATAAAAGTGACCTTCACAATATACCTTGCACATGAAAAGAGGCCACCAAATTAAAGATGCAAATCCTATTCTTCTTGGAGATTACGAAATAATTAAGGCCATTTGTGAACCGCTAGATTCTATACAATACCCACATAAATCGATGTGTTCATTGTTTACAATACCCACATAAATTGATATGTTCATTGTTGGCCTTCTATGTGAATCATTTATTGTTCCTTTTTTTGCCATCAAGAGATGCAAAAATTGATCCCTAGGGGACCATGTACTTGAAAAGGATGGGAATAGTTAAGAGAGAACGGTAGAATGAACTAGAAGGGGAGGGGATCATTAAGATATTGCTTTGGTGAAGGCAGCCGTTTGACACATAGCCACACAATCTTCAAGTGCAGCTACGGCCACTTGGACTCTCTGAAGGAACAAAGATACTTATGTTGACCAAGAAAAACCATACTCACAAGATGAAGAACCTCAGTTCTTACATTTTGTCAACAAGAGAGAAGATAATAGCAGTTGTTGGAATTGTCCTCAAAAATGGCTGGTGGTCACAAAGAATTGAAGAAAAGGTTGATGCTTGTGATTCTTTAAGGGTAAGAATGTTTCATGGGGATATGAACATTCCAGATGCATGTGTAAAAATTTTCAATTGATTGACTGGAAATAAACACAGACGTATCGTATGAAACTACACTTGTAGCCCAGCTGCACATCAAATTGCAATTGTTCATCCTAACAGAAGCCTAAGAAGAGAGTAGATATGCAGCAAGGAGAAGTCAGTTTTCAGGGTCCTCTTTTGGCTGCATGGTGTCCTGCCTCCTGCCAATGGGAGAATCCGTATCCAAGTTCATCAAAGTAAGATTCAGTTGCTGCACATTATGTGACAATTTATGGAACTGACCGCACAGAGTTGCTTGCAACTGCTGTGAAGAAAATTGATCAGGCGATTTAACTGCTCTGGCCACAGACTCTGCTGCAAAACCCACCTGCAAAAGTGAGGTTAAACAGGATCATGAAGATAACTTGCAGCAACTGGAGGAAGGTTGAAGCAAATAATGTGCAAAGAAATGAACCATAATACTTACTGCACTTATTTTTTTGAAAGATAATACTTACTACACATTATGAGTCACTCAAATGTGATTTTTTTTGTTCGGCAACACAGTGATCTCAGACTTACTAGAAAAACCGTGCTACAGTAGTGCATTATCATCGATCTAACTATTCAAATAACATCTGAGAAGTTTTATTCAACATAAAAAAGGGCACAATGATCACCTGCAATAGGATACTTCTAATTTCAAAATATTGATAAGTTGCATAACAAACACAATTCAGAGCACTGACCAAGAATGGACAATAAGCAACACCAAAAACAAGTGTATTATTCAATTGTTTGCAAGTAATAAATCATAATGAATCACAATGATCCACATATATATAGAAGCATAGCAGCCTTGCTATTGTCTGTTATGACACGCAGTGTACAATGAGAAAAGGGTTTTACTCTACATCAGAACAAAAGGGTGCGACTTTGGATATTGAAAAGGAATTGCAATAGTCTTGTTACTAATTACTTTTCAGATACTAGCCCGGTGATTTATGCTATTTCTAATCATATTAATTATAATAGTTCATCAAAACGGTTCGTGTATATACCCAATACAATATTTATTTCATGTTCATGTTGAAACTAAGCACATGGATAATCCTTTTAGCTCTGGCCTCATGAATGAAAGTAATTCTATTGTTTTTCTGCATCAGAGAGAAGCAGTCACCACATAAATTATGTCTATTACTTGCAATCGGAGAAACCAAAATATAGTTGGTTCAATCTATACACTGCGCAATCTATAATTGTTACAGGAAACCTTGTCATTGATTCCACAACCAAATGGCCCACGGAAGATGGTATCTACGGGAATGTTCACTGCTATGCATTTATGCTTAGGTTAAGAAATACCAAAGAAGAGTGTTAAAGTTTCTGGCAACCTAAAGTGGAGCAGATATGGATGTAAGTGATTGATAACTACAGCCTACAGGTAGCATTCACATGCAACTGCTTCCAACTCTGTATATATATAGCTTGTTAGGAAATAGCCAAAATCACAGCAGGAGAGGAATAAAGAACAAATCACGAAGATAAAAATAATTGAAGAAGAATTATAAAATAAAGAAATTTTATTCTCATGAAACCTGAATATACAATTCACTCGGATCCCTTATTCCACACTATTTGATGGGGTATTTATATGAGAATTTATATGATATGAGCCAAGTATTATAAATACGTGGCTTCATGATAATAAGAGTTATTTCCAACTATATATATATATTATTAGATATATTTAGTCGGATCTTAACAATCCCCACCTCGACTAAAATTATCTAATAATTCTCCACTACTCCACCTGAATACACAATACTCCACCTGAGTAGTAGCATCTGAACACTGAACAAACTGATTTGGTTCATCTACCTTTTTGACTGAACTCTGATTCTCCTGTGTCTTTTCCTCAATGGTCATACACACCTCCTCAAAGTCCCGCTTCTCTTGAAGTTCCTGCTTATCAAAGATAAACTTTTCATGAACTTCCTTTTTACATATTTTGGGACGCCATACCTTGTCATCTTTAATCCATTTAGGACACTTTTGCAACATGTGTTTTGACCTGGTTTTAGAATTTTTAACATTTGTTGACACAAAAGCTGAATAACAGAATGTCTTCGGTTCAACACGACTAGCAGCAAATCTTGTCACTGTTTTTCCCTGCAAAACATACAACCTGTTCTTCTGCAAAGCCTTCATGATCACTAGGGCTCCTTTAGTGATCTTCAAAACTCCACCTTCTCCAGTGAAAGTGTATCCAAGTGCACCAAGTGTAGGCAAAGAGATTAAATTATACTGTAAGTCAGGAACATGCCAAACATTAGATAACAATTTAACAGAGTTATCATGTAATTTAATTTTTATAGTTCCAATGCCGATCGCTTTGCAGGAGTTGTTGTTTCCCATCTGAACTTTTCTACCTTTAGTTGGGCTATAGGTAGAAAAACAACAACTCCTGCAAAGCGATCGGCATTGGAACTATAAAAATTAAATTACATGATAACTCTATTAAATGGTTATCTAATGTTTGGCATGTTCCCGACTTACAGTATAATTTAATCTCTTTGCCTACACTTGGTGCACTTAGATACACTTTCACCGGAGAAGGTGGAGTTTTGAAGATCACTAAAGGAGCCCTAGTGATCATGAAGGCTTTGCAGAAGAACAGGTTGTATATTTTGCAGGGAAAAACAGTGACAAGATTTGCTGCTAGTCGTGTTGAATCGAAGACATTCTGTTATTCAGCTTTTGTGTCAACAAATGTTAAAAATTTTAAAACCAGATCAAAACACATGTTGCAAAAGTGTCCTAAATGGATTAAAGAGGGCAAGGTATGGCGTCCCAAAATATGTAAAAAGGAAGTTCATGAAAATTTTATCTTTGATAAGCAGGAACTTCAAGAGAAGCAGGACTTTGAGGAGGTGTGTATGACCATTGAGGAAAAGACACAGGAGAATCAGAGTTCGGTCAAAAAGATAGATGAACCAAATCAGTTTGTTCAGTGTTCAGATACTACTACTCAGGTGGAGTATTGTGTATTCAGGTGGAGTAGTGGAGAATTATTAGATAATTTTAGTCGAGGTGGAGATTGTTAAGATTCGACTAAATATATATAATAATATATATATAGTTGGAAATAACTCTTATTATCATGAAGCCACGTATTTATATAATACTTGGCTCATATCGTGTAAACTCTCATATAAATACCCCATCAAATAATGGAATAGGGATCCGAGTGAATTGTATATTCAAGTTCCATGAGAATAAAATTTCTTTATTTTATAATTCTTCTTCAATTATTTTTATCTTCGTGATTTATTCATTATTCCTCTCCTGCTGTGATTTCTCGATTTCCTAACATAGCTGAAAAATGAGATGAAAGAAGGTAGGAGATGCTCGTATCAACATTTTAACTGCATCCAAGCCTTACAAGTACAGCATGTGGCACTTCAGATTTTAAGTAACAATCCCTTTAATCTTTAGTTTCTTGTTTATATGCACCCAAATTCCTACAAATTGACCGCCTAATTGCAGGCAACCAAAAAGAAGCATTTCCTACTGGCTAAACCTTGGAGACCATGAATTAACAATTCAGTAGAATTTTAAACTGATGTAGCTTAAAAGAGGCATCCCTGCAACATGCATAATGTAGACGGAAGGAAAAAACAGAAGACATTTCTGGGATAAAAAGACGGCAATGTAGTTCATACCGACTGCGAGATGACACCGACCACATACTTGGCGATCGGCAAAACGCAAAACCTGGATGAAATTTTATTTTGGGAGTAACAAAATAAGTGAGAGGGTAAACATCCATAGAGCAGCAAAAAAAACCTATAAACCAACTAAAAAAATTCGAAACTAGCAGCACTAGGGACATACATTCCTCGACCTCCGGCTAGAGCCTCTTCAGAAGGATCCTTCCACTCATCGAAGCTGTGGAAAATTAGGAACGAAGATGAGAATTCCCGCATCCACATGATAAATCTAGGAATGCTTCAGGGATTCCCTGAAGTGTAGCGTGAGGAAAATCTTAAACAAAAACTTCCTCAAAAGGGAGAAGAGTTGAAAGAGAGTACACCCAGCCGTAGCGCCTGTGGAACCAAAGCCGCCTCGTAGGCGGTCGAGTGCGAAGGTCCGGCGCTGGATTCGTCTCCGAGGAGTTCGTCTCCATTACCGCTCCGTCGAGCTCGGCCCGCCGTGCGCCTGCTGGCTGCTGGGGTCGATTGAAACCGAGACCGCAGCAGGGTTTCTCTCTAGGTTGCGCTGCCGGGCCCCTCTTCCCCGAATAATCACGTGGATTTCACGTGAAAAAATTAGTATTTAATACATATTTCTTATTAGTTTCACTGATAAAATACAAGTGATATATTAATTTATTTTTTTATTTTATTTTAATGAGTATTGAATTTATGATTTCTAATATAAAACCTAATTACTGCGTAAACATTTGTACAAAATAATATATTAGTTTACATATTTACATATTTTTTATTAGTTTGATAAATCCCCCTATCAAAAAATACAAGTGATATATTAATTTATTTTTTATTTTAATTTAGTGAGTATGAACTTATCATCTCTAATATAAAATCTAATTTTAAAAAAATGATATATTAATTTACATAAATTATCTGTATTATATTTTTTTACTTGCTGAATCTATAATTTTTAGTGTAGATGAGCTTCACTTTGATAAAATTATAAAAAATATATTCATAATTAAATCATTAATATATAAGCTAAAAACTTTAAAATTTTATATTATTGATGTGATTTAATTTGTAATTAAGAATTATCTATTATTATTATTATGAATCTGAGTAAGATAATATTGTAAACCTCTCTTTTAGTTGCTGGGTAATTGTAGGACATTAGTATTTACTGATAGAGTATTTCTTAAAATTATATATATATTAAATTCATAATCTCTTAGTAGATATTAATTACTCCGGATGCATATTTTTTATACTTACTGATAAAGTATTTGGTTAGATGAAATTTTAGATCCCTTCCTCTTAACTATTGCCGCCCAATTAATAAGCGAGGATATTTACATATATCAGTGATAAAAATTTAAACAAAAATTAGTCCCTTTTTTTTATGCAGAAGCCTTTTCTTTGTTCTGCTAACGTCATCGGTTGTCCTCGTTGGTTTCTTCGTCCAGCCAAAACAGAATAATTGAGGGTTAAACCGTTGCGTGGGTTCACCGATTAAAGCAGCGCTTACTCGCTGCTTGTCTTCTCTTCAAGTTAACGTTGATCAAGAAATCAGTGGGCAAACTGCCTCGAGTTTATTCCGCTAACGAGGGGCTCCTCCTGCTTAACTTACACCGATATGTCATATTCTAGTTTTTTTTCTAAAACATTATAATTAGGTGTTTACTTTGATGTCAAATTTTCTTATAACCCAAATATTATAAAAAACAGCGCAGATTTTTTCGAAGACTGCGGCAAATTGATCAGGCCATCGTTTCCAAATCAACGTGCTTGCTAATCCCCAGATTGGCACACTGAAATTAAATAAAAAGTGGGTCGAAATAATCCCACCTAACAAACATTAACGTCTTCGTTGCGTCGGAACAAAATGTCATTTTCTCTTTAAAATTTTAATATAATTATATATTTTCCAGAAAGTAATATGAGTGGAATTTAAATATTTAAAATTTATTTTTTAAATACTAAAAGTATGTGTCACATTTTAGCTGCAGGTTGGTTTGAGAAGAAGCCATCTGGATTCGTGCTGAGCCGTGATGAACGGATGCGATTTCATTTCTGTTCGTTCTTGTTCGGTGATGGGCCGGCGACGTGGCGCATTGGTTTGGGGATTCTCTTCGTCTTCCTCACGCTCGCTCGCTTGCTTTTTTTGCCCTTCAAATCGGGAAAGGAAGCGCTGCTGTGAGCGGATTGCGTCCCATTGCTTCCCTCCTCCCTTGATGCCTTTCTTCTCCTCCTCCTCCTCCTCCTCCTCTTCCTCCTCTCTTAATTGATTGCGTTCTTCGTTTGTGAGCTTCTCAATCGGTTGCTCGCCGCCATGGAAGGGCACGCCGACTTAGGCGACTGGGAGATCCTCCTCGGCCCCGAATTGGGGGAAGATTTGAAGCCCTTACTCGAAGCGTCGGAGGATGGCCCTCAGGATGGCGCGCTCAAGTCCGACTACTTCTCGCCCGATCCCCGGAAGCGCCGCGACGATGAAGTGGCGGCCGCTGAAGGAGATATCCGCGAGGAGGTGCTCGCGGAAGGGCTGGGCGCGGAAAAGGTCGATTCCGGTGTCCTTAGCTGGATCGATCCGGAATCGATCTCCCGGTTTGTCGACCGGCCGAAGGCGGAGCATGTTCTTCCGGGAATCGAGCTCGCGCGTGGTGGTATGGGGCGGTTCTGGTCCGATGAGTCATCCGACGGCCGAAGATCGCGTACCGGTAGCGAAATGGGCGAGCTTGGTGATACAGGAGAATTGGAGATCGGAGAGATTACTGATGGACATAAGGAGACCGAGGCAGATGCGGGTCTCCAGGGGATGGAGGTGGGTCTTGAGAAGCTTGTCGAAGAGGAGCCTCGCGAACGCGTTAAGATTGACGAGTGCTGCAATTCTTCAGTTGAGATGAGCGAAGAGCGCATTGATCCGCAGAATGACTTGACTGAGGGGAATAAGGAAGGGGAGATGACAGTGAAGGTCTGGTGGAAGCTCCCTTTCGAGCTGCTAAAGTTATGTGCTTTCAGAGTGAAGCCAGTTTGGTCCATCTCCATTGCTGCTGCAATCTTGGGTGTTTTGGTGCTCAGAAAGAGGTTGCATATGATGAAGTACAAGACCATAGGCATTCCTCTGAAGCTCAGCATGGATCAGCAGGTAAGTTCATCCCATTGAATTTATAGTTGCAGGAATCAAATTTCTTATTGCCATATGATTAGATCCAAAAGTAAGAAAACATCTCATTTATTGCTGCTGCACTTCTCGTTATAATATACTTATCATCTTCGTACAATAAATCATAAAAACAGATTAAACTCCAAGTCTTCGTTTTTGTCTGTGTTCTCGCTTCATTAAAGTTCTGCTATTTTACTGTATATTTCTGGAGCAGATTTGTTGCTCTTATATTTAATTTCCTTCTGAGGGAGAAAATTTGGGAGCCAGAACACTTTTTGATTTCTCTAACTATTTACATCGTAAGCCCTTTTTTCCGTTATAAACAGAGATAATCTATGTTATGAATAATAAGTAATATTCTCCATTATGAGTAAGTCTCTACTCTGGAAAACCTCAGTTGGGAGCTCATATCCAATCGATGGTCAGACTATACACTTGAATCAGTAGAAAAATATTGATTGTAAAGGCCAGCTTAGATGAAAATTAAAGTTATTTCCTCTTTTTGTTTCATTTCCTGGTTTGTGGAGAAAAGCTGAGGAACTTAGGACCTATTTATCTCAAATAAGCATGGAATTGGTCCCCAAACACAAACTATATCAAAGTACACGTTTGATTACTCTTTGGAAGTTTTAATTGTTTGGATGTCCGTTGATCTCCATCTGTTATTTTCATCGTGGACTCTCCCCACCATCTTTAGTTTACTTAACATTTTATAGGTATACATAGAATCATCCAAACTTGCAGCTTTGACGTGCACGCAGTCCGCATCATTAATGGTGCATATTGACTATATAAGTTCAGGTGTTGCCTAAACAGCGAGATAGCTGTTCATGCTGACTGAAATATGATCAACATTTTGATGAATGCATACATCCAGTACAGTTCATGTGCTCAATATGGCATTAATTGTCTGTTTCAATGAGATTCAGCAGATTGTGATGTGAACAGACTCTTCCTGACTCAAGTTTCACTCGTTGCAGATTAATGCGTTCCACTTGAAGGTTCGTGCGGCTCGTCTCAATGAAGCTTTCTCAATTGTGAGGCGCGTTCCCCTCGGGAGATCTTCACTCCCTTCCGGTGGCTTGACATCGTGGTCTGTCATGGGTCTTCTTCAGTGAACGAAGACCGATCCATATACCAAGTCCTTCCCAGCTGGTGCCGGCCGCACAACCGCCTTCCCTTTACTACCATTCATGTACATAAAACTCATTTCAGAAGCTCCAAAGGCTTTAGTAGATCACTAGAAAGAAACATATGCATCTTTTATTTATGTTTAATGTCTCGATCTTTGTGCATTTTACATACATCAGCCGTGTTTTCTTCCAAATATCGCATTGTCGAGTTGATGATGGGCTGCTTCGATTCAGAAATCAACACGTCCATCTTCGTGCAAAAAGGTGGTGCATATGGGGCATAGTGCACACTGGTACTGGACAGTTGATGCAGCAATTTTTCGGAAGAAACAAATGTGGTTTGGATGTTAATGTAAACAAAATCACACGAAGGTGATCGCGTCGGAGTGTTATCGGGTACGACTAAAAATCGAGCTTTGTAAATCCTGTCTGCCACAAATTTTTTTCTACCCCTACAGAACCGTCACTTGGGATCGTGGTACGGACTACAGGCTTCTCCTCCAAATCCTGACGAAATTTTTTTTTCAATAGGAAAGGTTGAATATAACATGACTTTATATATATATATATATATAACAGCCTAGGACCGCGACTTCACATGCTTATGGATCCTTTCTCATTCTTCGTCTTATTCTTCTTCTACCATTTGTATATATAGGTGGACATTAACTTCATCCTGTACAAGTTTCCTTTCCACATTTACTGGGCCGAGAGGAGTCCTCGTCACCCGCTCTCGTCTCGTATAAATATTTATATATATCTATATATGCGTGCGGTACGTGAACAAATCAATGCAGCATTCATTGCTTTACTCGACCGAGAACCTCTCTATCTCCATGCGCTGATCATCTCTCCCTTTCAACGTTCCAGGACAAATCTTAATACATTCCAGCCCAATAAAAGAAGAAGAATGAAAAAAACGACGACCTGATTCTTCCCAGTTAATCAGTCGGCATGCTTGCTGTGTCGAGTTCAAATTTCGATATGGATCCAGCCATCAGCTGCTGCGACCGACCGCCCTGCTTCAATCTCCAGTTCTTCACGGAGAGAAATGGTTCGGACTACTCCAACTGCACCTCAAATTGTACCTCCCACACCAATTCAATCCCAGCAGGGAAGAAAAGCCTGCAAAAAATATATTAAAAACAGAGTAAATGCTCTGGTCTCCGTCGATGTAAAACCTCAAGATGCAGTCAAGAAGAAACTGCGAAACTTGTTAGTGAAGTCTTTTTATAAGTCAGCAAATGAAGTAGTAGCCTTTCGACGCTGAGGAGTCGACATAGCCAATAAAAGCGCAGCTTTTTTCCCAAGTTACTACTTCCAAGCCATTTGCGTGAGTGCGTGGAGAAAGAGGGAAGAAGAAAACTGAGGAAAGTCTCGTTTGGCGTGACCTCCTGCCTCCCGCAAGGGGCAGAATACTCGCAACAAAATTAAATTTAAGCTGAAGCTGCTGCTGCTCCTGACGAGGGAGAGGGGAGGCATCATTTCTTTCGCAGTTATCTCTCTCACTGGGGCTCCAGCTGTGAGCAGATAACAAGCAAATGTGACATCCAAATCCATTAACCCCACCAGCCACCTTAAGCTCTCTTCTCCCCCCCACAGCAAACACCCTCCCCCTCCACCCCACCCTGTCCTCCTCAGTCACAGCAACCGCGGGCCCCGCCGGCCACCTCCCGATAACCCCTCCCCCCAACCCGCCAACCCGAACAGCAAGCAGCCCTTAAGCGCTCCCACCTCCATCACACCGTCCATCTCGGAGGAGATCCTCCCGGCGTCCACCCCGCACGCCGACCGTCGTCCTCCGCGAGGCGGCGAATCCCCGACGCTCTCCTCCCGCCTTCCCGCGGGGCCCGCGGGAGGACCAATAGTCGCCCGACACGAGGCCCGGAAGAGCTGTGGCTGTCCCGGGGGAAACAGCTCGGACGAATCCTTCCTTATGAACGGGGCGGGTCACCGCAGCTTTGTTCCTGTGCATCAACGGAGAGGTCCTCTCGAGCCCTTCCTCCTGAATTTGAACGACTGCGAGGAGATGCTCAAGGTTTTGGACTCTTGTCTCTCTCAGAACCTTGAGAGTAATGGTCCTGGATGAGCATGTTCGTTCAGCTCTTGGTTCTGAAAATTTACAGATTCTCCTCTCTGAAGGTTCGCGTTCTTTTTCTCTAATGTTTTCCCCTGATCTTCTTCCTGTTGTCGCTTTGAGATACTGTTGCATTATTTTTTTAAAAAAATAGCGACACGTATACGAAAGTTACACGGCTATTTATTTCGATCTCCATTCCTCTTCCATTTCTCAAGAACGGAGCAGCAGCAAGGGAGCCATGGAGCCGAGCAGCAACAACAAGGGTGGTTTTGTCCTTGATGGAATGATGGTGGAGTTGGTAATTTTTTAAAATTAATTTTGTTTTTTTAATTACTTGGTCAACATTAGGGTTTTAGTTTTTATTCGAACTAACACCTATCAAATTTCAGATGAAGATTTTTTTGTAATCTTCTGATGAAGATCAAATTACTATCCTTAGTCGCTTTTCTGTCTGAAGAGAGGAAAGCAAGAACAAGAATATCCTCTACCTTCACCTTCAATGAAGGTGCCTTTGGAGCGGCGGCGAAGTGCTCTGACTTTTTATTCAAGTGAGATAGCTAAGAATTGCCTATCTCACTTTAACAAGAAGTCAGAGCACTTCACCGCCGGTGCTCCAAAGGCAGTAAAGGCAGAGGACATTCTTGCTCTTGCTTTCCCCGCTTTCACAGACATAAAAGCGACTGAGCCTAAGAGGACAGTACGGACAGCAAAGGCAACGGTGTCCTCCGAGTATTCATCGTGCACGCGGTACACTTTGCACCGTTTATTCATTCCCGGCTGCTCCGCCGCATCTTTTCCCGACTTCGCCGCTGCCGAACCCTTGCTCTCCATGGAGAAATGACGGAAGAGGAAGAGGGTTCTTGAGAAATGGAAGACGAATGGAGATCCAAAGTAGCATATCGTTTTGTCCCAAAAAATATATTCCATATATCGTTTGGGAACAACGAGGTTCGCCGCGCCACCGAGTCGTTGCCCTACCCTGTCAAGGTGAGATGTGTGAAACTTTAATTGCTCGGATTTCTTTTGATTTCCTGTCTTCGCAGAGTGTTGGTGGGCTTTCGCCGCAAAATTTTATAATCGAGCTTTGAGTTTGTCAGTAAAGGAACGCGAGGAATGAACTGAGGATGCAAGTGGAGGTGATGGCGTTGAGAGCTAATGGCCTGTTTTTGGGCCGGGAGTTTATAGAAATTAAACTTTCTAGATTTTATTTGGTAGAATATTATTAGTATATTTATCATATGTTCCATATTTATCTCATCGTATATGGTATAATTTCTTTGATAAGCATAGATCTAGGATTTAGTACGCATCCCAATTCAATACAATTGTTCAGTAATTCTTATATCGAACATAGTTCTTCCTGCAGTTCTTCTCCTCCATATTTTTCTAAGTGTTAGATCCAAATTTAGCGACTTTTATAGCCCAAGAAGCAAGATCCGGGAGAATTAAGGTCTGCATCGTCGTTATCATTATCACATTTCCCTTTCGTTTGCAGACGTCTTGGGGAACCATTGGTGCTTTCTTTTGCTATTTTTTTCCTCAATAGATCGATATGGTTTCCACCATTATAATGTGTAAAGGGATATTTAGTTAGAAGGGCAAATTGAAGCAAACAAAACACGCGTCATTGATGGATTTCTTTAGCTGATCAAATTGGTCATCGGTTTTCTTTGTCCATTAATCTGCTTGAGCAAATTGATTTTGCAGAGCTGAAGCAAGCAAATTATACCCTCTTGGCAGCAACGTACCCTCCACAAAATTTCATATATGGTTTCTCATTTTGCACTAAAAGTCCCTGCTAGATACAAACTATGGCCCAAAGAATATATTCAGCTGCGCTGGTAATTACCGTCGTAGTATGGTGCGACCAAATCAGACTATCAAGCTACTTAAACGGACTAAAACAGAATACTGACATTAAGTTGGCATGTAAAGTATGGAGCCAACTTGAACTATCGAGCTACTGGACATCAATTAAAAGCCCCTCAGTTCCTCCTTGGACTAACCCTCAATTAAAAGCCAGTTCAGCGATGAAGGTACTTACTCAGGGTGACGACTGGTTTACTTTATTCAAGGTTAGCATCTCAACTAAGACATCTTAATTTCCTACTCGAATAGCTTTCAGGTTAATTCTAAACATTTTTTACACATCAGTTCTTCAAGTTAACCCTACAAAACCGCACTTGGGCTTCTCCTCCAAATCCTGCCGAAAAGCCTCCATGTCATTATTGCGTTCAGATTGGGTAATTTGACAAGTAAAAAGTTGTCTCATTCATGTTCAAATACCCTCCACCATCACGGATCTTTGAAATTTTTTCAATGGGAAAGGAGCTTAGGACTGTGACTTCACATGCTTATTAATCCTTTCTCATTCTTCTTCTGCCTTTTATATATATATATATATAGGCGGGTGTCTGCGTGGATAAATAAACAAAACCTCAAATTTGTTTACCATAAAAAATTTACTGCACGGTCTCGAAGTATGTATATCTATATATTATCACGGAGTAACAGAAAGATTACTTCAAGATCCATCGCTGGCTCCCCGCAGGTTTTTTGTGAGGCACATTGACTTCATCCTGTGCAAGTTTCCTTGCCCCATTTACTGGACCGAGAGGAGTCCTCACCACCCTCTCTCGTCTCTTGCGTCAGCCCTTCCCACGCGTATATATATTTATATATATATCTATATATGCGTGTAGTACGTGAACAAATCAATGCAGCATTCATTGCTTTACTCGACCGAGAACCTCTCTATCTCCATGCTCTGATCATATCTCCCCCTCAAAGTTTCAGGACAAAACGTAATCCATTCCAGCCCAGTGAAAGAAGAAGGAAAAAAAAACGACAACCTGATTCTTCCCAGTTAATCAGTCGGCATGCTTGCTTTGTCGAGTTCAAATTTCGATATGGATGCAGCGGCGTACGATGCCATCAGCTGCTGCGACCGACCGCCCTGCTTCAATCTCCACGGAGAGAAATGGTTCGGACGACTCCAACTACACCTCAAATTGTACTTCCCACACCAATTCAATCCCAGTACGAACGGAGTAAATGATATTGTCCCCGATTTTTTGTTGTCGTTGTATTGTTCGATATAAAACCTCAGGATGCAGTCAAGAAGAAACTGCGAGACTTGTTAATGAGGTCTTTTACAAGTTAGCAAACGAAGCAGTAGCCTTTCGACGGTGAGGAATCGACATAGCCAATAAATGCGCAGCTTTTTCCCCCAAGTCTAAGTGCTACTTCCAAGCCATTTGAGTGAGTGGGTGGAGAAGGAGGGAAGAAGAAAGAAAACTGAGGAAAGTCTCATTTGGCGTGACCTCCCCGGCTCCCGCAAGGGGCAGAGTACTCGCAACAAAATTAAATTTACGCTGCTGCTGCTGCTGCTCCTGAGTCCTGACGAGGGAGAGAGGAGGAGGTATCATTTCTTTCGCAGTTCCAGCTGTGAGAAGATAACACGCATATGTGACATCTAATTAACTTGATGATGCCACATCCACCAGTTAACCAGACAAAAAAAATTAACTGCTCGGGTCAAACGGAGATCAGCCTCCCTCCCCCCACTGCAAACAGTGCAGATCTCTAATGGACCGGACAAACACAGAGAGCCCAGCTTTTTCTTATATATATATAGATACATATAAAGAAGACGAAGAGAGGAAGACTTAATGGCACAAGGAGTTCATTGCTTCAGAGTGCACAGGTGCAGTACAGGATTGGAGTCGGAGTGGGGGGGAGGGGAAGGGCATATTCACATAATTCACCGGGATTCGGCAGCGTCTCTCTGCGCGCCTGCGCTGGGCCGCGCTTGCTCGTGGCTGCGGGCGCCCCGCCTCACTGTCGTCGGAGGCGAGGCGAGCGAAGTGGCGTAGAAGTTTGTGTCGTGGAGCGTGGGCAGTCCGCCGAAGAGGAGGAGCGACTGGGAGCGCGTCGTCATGATTCCCGCTGACCTGCGGGCTCCAGTTTAGGATGACGAGAACTGAACTGACTGTGCTAATAGGAACAGGATTGATTAATATATAACATTTGGATATCCCCCGTACTTTTAAAACTCATCTCAATACCTCCCTCCCATGTAACTCCTTGTCACTTGTCAGGCGTGATCATGTAATTGATCAATTATTACATATATATATATATATATATATATATATATATATATTGGTCCATTATTATCACGGAAAAAATTAACTGGAGTTGTTATAATATATCATTATTCAGTTAAATGCCAATTCATCTCATATTAAGGTTAATAATTTTATAATTATAAATATAGTCCATCATCATATGACTTATACGTACTTTTTGTGCATTTAATTACAAAGATTTATATTAAAAATTATGAGTTTTGTGTTTATTGAATTTTAAAAAATATATTTAGATGACTTATATCTACACTACTTAGTGGACAATATAATCTTAAAATTTTAATATATAAAATATACGTTACTCTGATTATAATAATTAGATATCATACGAGTCGTCTTAATACTTATTATATTTTTTTATAAAAAAAATTCACTACCGGTGAATAGTAGTAATCCTAGTAGTATAATTATAAAAACTTTTTAACCTAATATTTTCTATCTGAATATATATATATATAATTATTTTAATCGAGTTCATGAGGTTAGGTGGGAAAATATGATTAAATTGAAATTGTCTTGAGTGTGATTCGAGGTTAGTCGCTGGAATTATAGCTTCAATATTTTATAAAAATAGCAGCAAAAGGTACAAGAGAAAATCCCTATCGAGATCTCATTGGTTTTCTATTTATAACATGTACATCCTTCGAGATCATGTTAGTTTTGTATTCTTTGCTTAAAAAATAAGGGGAAAAGGCGTGACTCACTTGAAGCTGTCACTTCTATTAGTTTTTTTAAATCCCTGTTTGGTTATCGAAGGCACGGCGGTTCTATTCATATTATTAATTTTTTTTTATACAATATTGGGAAGAAAGAAAAAAAACTGAATAGGATGAATGAATATAAAATAATAAACATACATCTTTAATGATCACCCATGATTCGAATTTAAATGTCACGTCAAGAGATAACATCGTATTTACCTGATTTAACCCGGAAAATTTTATTCCTTGTTTTTTTATTGAAACTCTTTAACCGGATAAATTTATAATTTAATAAATAGTAATAGTAGTATATATTTTTAATTTTAGAAAATAAAAAAGAGAAATATAATTTAATTTGCATATTTTTGAGTCGGAAAATGACTCAAATCCAAAGATTCTCTCCGACAACAAAATCTTATTAAAGAAATCAAATCCATTAACCCCACCAGCCACTTCCGCTCTCCCCTCCCGAACAGCGAACACCCTCCCCTCCACCCCACCTGTCCTCCTCAGTCACAGCAACCGCGGCCCCCGCCGGCCCCGTACAGCAAGCAGCCCTTGAGCGCTCCCACCTCCATCACGACCGTCCATCTCGGAGGAGATCCTCCCGGCGCCCGCGCCGAACACCGACCGTCGTCCTCCGCGAGACGGCGAATCCCCAACGCTCTCCCGCCCACAGCAGGGCCCCGCGGGAGGACCAATAGCCGCCCGACACGAGGCCCGGAAGAGCTGCGGCTGTCCCCGACGGAACAGCTGGGACGAATCCGCCCTCACGCCATTCATCTCCTTCCTTAAAGAACGGGGCGGGTCACCGCAGCGCTCGCCGTGAGACCTCCCCGAGCTCGCCCTTTTCGAGAAGGATGAGGGAGGACGGCGAAGAGGTCTACGTAGACGATTGGGCCGCCGCGGCCGCCGATGGAAGATTGAGTGCGCTGAGAGTGCTGGTGGTGGATGACTCTCCCGTGGACAGGAAGGTCGTCGAGATGCTGCTGAAGAGGAGCCGTGGAGTGTTTGATGGTTAGCACAATTCTTCTTCTTCTTCTTCTTTCTATAATATTTTTTTTAAAATGTTTAAGCAATTCTAAAGAAGAAGGGGGGCTTTTGGTTTTTAAAATATCTGATGCAGTTGTCTCTGTTGATTCGGGGAAGAAAGCCATGGAAGTTCTGGGATTGAATGAGATTTCCAAAACCACCCATGTGAGTTGCTGCTCTTTCCAACTTTTTTGAGGCAAAAGAGTCGGAAGTTTTCAATTCTGGAATAAGTCAAACGATGAATTTGGTAAAAAGTTCAGGAATGATTGCAGGAAAGGAAAAAAAAGAAAAAAAGAAGAAAGTAATGTCTGTGGTACCATCGGTCCATTATACAGCTATGATAGGAGCGTAGAATTCTCTTATTCTGGCATATGAATCGATTAGGTCGAACTGATTGAATCATTTTGCAGGATCGGAAGATTGATATTGTTCTTACTGATTACTGTATGCCAGAGATGACTGGCTTTGAGCTTCTGAAGGCTGTCAAGGTAAAAAAAAAATTAGCGGGAGCTTCAATTTCCTCTCCCATCATTCGTTCTCATTTCTTCCTCCTCTTTTCGTTTCTCAGAAACACAGCAGCTCAAGATCCATTCCGGTCATCGTAATGTCATCTGAAAACTCCCCCGAACGAATTAACAGGTTTTCCATCAAAACTCAATTCATCTGATGCATATATCATACGTGCGTCGATCATATAGCTCATCCGTGCTTCGTACTCGATCGTCAGCTGTCGAGCCATCGGAGCTGAAGACTTCATCCTGAAGCCCCTGCGAGTGAAGGATGTCCAGAGATTGACAAGTTACAGTCCGCCGTTTGCTCCAAATGCGGTGCCCTGCATGACGAAGCAGCAGCGGTCGGTGGAGTTAATGGTGGAAAGCGGTGGCCCGCGCCTGGCAAAAGTGGCGGTGGCGTTGTTGGCTCTCCTGTTTCTTATACTTAACTATTTTTGATCATATCTTAGGGTTTCATAATGAGACTTGTTTTTTATTTTTATTTTTCTCTTCCTTTTCTGTTCCCCCACCTTTTTTTTCTTCTTCTTCAAGGAGTAGACGGGAGATGAATGAAATGCAATATCTATTAATTATGAGTAAGATTTGAGGGATTTAGAACTTAGAATGCGCTGCAGATGCCCTAATTGCACTGATTCGATCGAGGAATTAGTGGAGCTAATTTGGCTTTTGAAAAATTATTCATTCAAAATAATATATTTTTAAAATTTATCGGATGGAAAAAATAAAAGATACCTGCGTATTAAAAAAATAAAAATAATATACAAACCGGATCGCGTATAAATATAAATACCCTACACTTAACAGTCGACCCTTATTATTTTCTTTACCTCTCTCCCAACCGCTGACCTGCTCTGAGTGCTCTCCACCTTCTCGTGCGATCGTTTTCGCCCGCTCGTCGCCAATCCTCTTCAACCCCATCACTTCTCCTCACTCTGCGCTCCGATCGATGAAGTCCTCAGAGTTGTAAGTATCACTTGCAAATTCTCTGTCTAGAAATGTTCCTATCAAGCTGATCTATAAATTGATTTTTGAAAGTTAGGTTTTCCTCTGATCCGGTGATTAGGGTTCCGTCTCGTAAAGGCGGCGATCGACGTGGTGGCTCGAGGTATCGGCCGATCCTGTTCTCATAGGAGAATGCGTCGCGAGATCCAGCAAAGGAAATGCACATAGGTTCGATCTCTCACATCCCCTTGAACGATGCATTCTATTGTGTGGGCTCGGCATTCTTTGATCTCGGTGCGAGTTTGTTTATTGATTCGTGCGGTTGATCTGGATGCCTATTTGGGGTATCAGGTATCCGATCTTGTCCATCGTTGTCAGATTCAGGAGTATCACTCGTTGCGACCCGTATTCATCACCCCTCTTTTTGGCCCTCCTCATAATCCCTCTTTTCGCAGCCCTTCTCAAGCACTTCTAGCGCCTCCGCTCTGGTTCATAAACTTTTCTAACTCTTAATTATCATATGGAAATTCTAGATAAAACAACAATGGAATACTCCAGCCAAATTGTTTTATCTGTGATAATTACTGAGTTAGAAAAGTTTATCAACCAGAGTGGAAGAGTCAACCAGACAATACACATTCAGAATCGTCAATTAGGTTCACTCTCTCACCATTTCCTTTTTCATTCATAATCTTGAATTCAGCATTTTATCGTGTTGATCTGGCTCTTTTTGAATTCCGTCTGTAATTATTTATTCATTTCATGGATTTTGCTTGAGTGTCAGGCATCGCTGTTAGATCGACCACCTTGAATTATTTTAGGTCTGTACACTTTTCAGATCTTCTCATCATGGCGTTGTCTCGGCTTAATCTGATCCAAGAATCATTAGTTTTAATAGTATAGTTCATGTCTTGTATGTTCCTTTAGTCAATTTTAGAGTCTATACTTGTGGACTATTAGGGATTTCTTGTTCCTTAATGTTTGTTCTTCAATGAATGCACTCACATCTTATCCCCACAGCTATGTCTTTCAAAGTATGGGTACTATAACTGATGAGAGCAGCTCGTGAGAAGGCTTTCCCTTTGGTCATTAATCGCAATGCACAAAGTTTGATATGGGACTCATGATTTTAGGTTCTCCATACCGGTTTTAGGTATTTGTCAACTGTCAAGGAGTTTATTGTTGTTCATTGCCGTGGAATTATTATTTCCTAAGTAATTTGGCCCTCTTCTGTTTACATCGGTAAATTTAATGTTAGGGGTACAGTCGTAATCATGAAGCTTACACATCGCATGGTGCTTACTGGGTTTTTAATTGTGTTCATTCTTGATTCCACGGCTGGCTTCATTGCCTTAAATTCTGAAAAAAATAGCACACAAAAAATAAAAGCAAGGTGGCATACGAAATAACGCTATTTTGGTACACGGAACTGTACGTTTTCATGCGTTCCAGCAGTGGAAATGATTTGTGTTCATAGGTTTTATTGTCTTTGCTTTATTGCAGTTTTTATGAGGTCACAAGTTTGGTGGTTTTTTTCAAGCTTCTGTTGTAGCCTAACTTATGTCAAGGCGTATTGCTATTTTGTTTGATGCAATAGTATTTTTGCGCACAGGGCATACTTACACATAGCACGCATAATATATGTATAAGATAAATCATACATGCACATATATATTTTTTCCATATTGGTTCTTCATTTCTCTCATTGTTTTTTTCAATTTCTTATTTTGTTAATTTTAAATGTGTTATGGAAATAATATATATATATATATATATATATATATAGTGGTTTCGGGCACTTTAAGGATTAGCGAAGTCGTCTAACTGTTGGTTTCAAATTAATGATTGAAGTTTGAAAACTTATATTTTTACTATTATCTGGAGAAGTGGAAAAGCCATGTAGGACTAATGGTTTTAATTTCTCTGTACCGGTTTTAGGTATTTGTCAATGGTTTTTCCCGTGGATTTTTTATTTCCTTAAAAATTATTCCATTTCTGTTATTGGTAAACTAATGTTAGGAGTAAATATCTGTTTCCTTTATGAAAGTAGTAACTTCATGGTGCTTACTCGCTTTCCATTGTATTTATTCTAGAGTCAACGACTTCCACCATGCTACAAGAAACTTTTCATTAAGGTGTTTCATTATTTTCTTTTACTCATTGTAATATTTTGGTCATCATTTATTGATTACTATTCTCTGATTGCTATCTTGGTCACCAGGTCTATTCAACACTAACTTTTTTATTCGCTAATAATATACTTCAAAACTAGGAGTAATTTTATAATTTATTATTCTTCATTTCAATATGAAATTTTTTAATACATGAGAAGATTCCGTTGTATAATCAAGTTTTATCGGTTAGAGTTAAAAATTGTAAATAAAATTGATTGCTTTAGGACTTGTATACTTTGACTTGGAAAAAAGATCTGGATGTTTCCAGAAGGAAGTGCATGAATTATATTTGTATCAGATGAATTATGCGCATAAATGTTTGTAACATATTTTCATTTACTAACTCTAACTGCATCGAAGTTCAAAAAATTGGATAATCATGGAATTTCTAATCCGATTCAATGATTCTATTTGCATATAAAAATGTAAGTTTAATAAAGTTGATAACCGTAGAATTGCTAATCCCCAATTTGAATGTTTCTATTTGGCTTATAGAAATGTAAGCTAGTTTCATCTATCTAAAATGATTAGTAAAATTCATCTGAGTGATTCTTCTGATTAAGAAAGAGTAGTTATTATGTCTGTTTATATCATGATTGCCAGATCTTAGTTGCAAGTGGAGCTCATTTACCACTCGTTGACTTGTATTCATCACCCCTCTTTTTGCAGCCCTCATCATCATGGTGTTGACTTGGGTTAATGTGATCTAAGAATCGTTAGTGTTAATTGTATAGTTCATGTCTTATATGTTCCTTAATGTTTGGGTACTACTAGGCCTTTCTCGTTTCTTAATGTTTGTGCTTAAAGGAATGCACTCACATCTTATCCCCACAGCCGTACCTTTCAAAGTATGGGTACAATAATTGATGAGAGCAGCTTGTGAGAAGGGTTGCCCTTTGGTCATTAATCGCAATGCACAAACTGTGATATGGGACTCATGATTTTAGGTTCTCCTTACAGGTTTTAGATATGTGTCAATCATCAAGGAGTTTATCGTTGTTCATTGCCGTGGAATTTTTATTTCCTAAACAAGTTGCCCTTTTCTTTTTATGTTGGTAAATTTAATGTTAGGTGCAGTAGCAATAATGAGGCTTACACACTGCATGGTGCTTTCTGGGTGTCTTTAAGTTATGATCAAAAATAGCAAACAAAAAAGTAAAATCAATGCGTTAATAAGTGAGATGTTTTGTGTTCGTCGTTTGATAGCTTTTTAAAGCTTATGTCCAGTCGAATTGCCATTTTTCAGTTTTAATGCCCCAGTAACGGCCCATAACCATTACAGGTCTAATAGATCGTATAGCCTCGGTATAGCTTTAATATAAATTGATCGACTTGTTGGGCTCTTACGAATGGCCAATTACACTCCTTATTCAGATTCCGCTATGACCCAATCAGACGTATTAATCGGCCTATACGTGCCCAATTAGATTTACTGTAGGTTTTTCCTCTACTACCCAATTTGATGCGTTTTAGGCCTTTATGCGGCCCGATCAGATGCTTGTAAGGGTTTCCACTGTCCAATTAAGCGTATTATTAGGCCTAAAGGTGGTCCAATTGCCTTAGGACTTCCTGATACAGTATTGGTTTGATGACCTGACTAATTGTATACGTTACTGGACTACAGACAATTGCCCAGATCTACGCTTCCATAGTCGGCCGAACTCCTTATTTGGTTTCTAACACTGATATAGGGCTACAGAACATAGCCTAGTCTAAATTGTTAGGCCGATTGGGCTCTCAACCACAGCCTTGTTGGGCATCCGACAATGACCTGTTGTGCGGCCCACTAGACGCTTTAAAGGACTTCAAAGCCCAATTGGGGGCCTCTTGGATATGTTGTTTAAATATAGTAGAAGACAAGACTTCGCATAGGCCAAGTTGCGGCCCTACCCAGGTAGAATAATATTCTGCAAGGGAGCTACCCAGGATCAGAAGCGGACTTCCCTTAATCTGCATTACTATTTTTAAGCTTTAAAAGAAGTGTGAGAAACCTGAAAGATGGAAAAATCTAAAGAAATTCTTCCAAAATTTTAGTAGATATTTTCTTTAAAAAACAGAGAAAGGTATAATCAAAACCATCCAGGATTTAAATATTGTCGCAATTTCATAATTTCTTTAAGAGATTCTCTAAATATTTAAATTTCCTGGTACGAACATTAAAATATTCTCGCAATTTCAAATTTTTTGGCTTAATTTTTAGGTAGATAAAATTAATTAATCTTTAGATAAATCGTGCTGGTTTTCTTTTTTAGAGGATTTTGAGGGTAAAGCAGTATTGATTTAGATTTAAATACAAAACTAATTGCGAACTCAGTTGGTCATCTTACCTTGATGGGGCAAATTAGTTGCTGCCCTCCAGCTGGCCCTTTCACCTGCAATTACAATTCCAGATGGTACAAAAATAAACTTACCGACGGCTAGCAAATGATACTAAAACTTCTGGAGTTACAAACATCAATTACAATTACCTTGGTCTTGAGAACATTGAGCAGATTCATAAGATCACACTTCAATTTTGCATTTTACCAGCATTATAAACCCCTTTTTTCATGATAGAATAAAATGACATTAAATTACAACCGTTATTTTCTAAATGTCTACTATAATTAAATAATATTTATACACAAGCATTTAGAAAATAATGATTGTAATTTAATATAATTTTATCCTATCGTGAAATAAGTATTAAAAAAATGTTACATCAATGAATGACAGCAGAAAATTTTTAAAAAAATGGCGAGCTAGAAAACTTTGAGAACACCTATGAGCTTCCTTAGACTTGCTCGTAAATAAGAAAACTATGCATTCGAATAAATCCTCGAAGAAATGTTGCAAATTTACCCACAAAATAAGCCTATGGATGAAAAAAGATTAATAGGAACGAGACTTGAACAAGCAGCCACACATTTTTATGAAAATAAAAACATTAAAAAGTCATTAAAAATCAGATCCCACGATTATGCTTACAGTAAAATCAGATCATTAAAATCATTGTACGCACGCAGAGCAAATAAGGTGACCAACCAAATAAAAGCAAGGATCGAGGATCTACAATTAAGGTCATTACTTGCTAAGTCCTAAGCAGATGATAATATGAGTGAATAAAGGTCACTACATATCATTAGGATGGAAATGTGATTGGATGTTGGCCCACCCCGCCGACTAACATTGTTCAACATTACCCCCCTAAAGACGCCTGCTATATTGATGGTTCTCACTGCAGAGACTGTGGCTTACTATGCCAATAGTAGATGCTGTAAACGGAGTTGTCGAAATATTAGATCCAACACAAAAAAAATCATGGTAAAGGAAGAAGATATAAGCTACAACAACTCACATCGTGAGTTAATGGAAGAAACAGGATGACTACAGGAGTCTGTATCTGATGCCCGAATAGATGTTGACTTTGGTAAAAAGGCAAGACTTGGCTTGGGCGCTATTGGAGTACCGATGTTCAGAGATGGCTTATCTTGCCCAGATATCTGTTCAATGTATAAGGTAATTAAATCAAGATTTAATGCTAGAGAGTTATTGAAAGTTGTTGCCAACCCACAGAACAAGAATAATCACAAAGCGATCAGACTCTTCTAACAGTTCAGTTAATAACTGATCCTTAATTATAATTCAGTAGAAACTTATTAGACCTTTGAAGAACTAATGCCAACATCAGTCAGCAAGGTCAGCAAGGATAACTGTAAGGTAACCGGTGCATTTTAGGAAATTATCTAACTTTTCCCCCAGACACTTCACTAATAACCAATTAGCCATTGGACATATTTTGATCTCAAAATACAAGATTTGAAAATATACCTTCTTCAAACCATATAAGCACTTATAAGTTGCATTATAAGCAATCACAAGATTCAAACAAGAGAAGGCAAACGCACCGCAAATTTTAGAGTTTTATTATTGAGACGAACAATGCCTGAAAAGAGTCTAACAGCATAATCTGCAACCTCCGCCGATTCATATTCCGCAAAAGCGTAGCCCTTGTGGCGATTAGTTTCCTTATCCCGAGGTATATATAGGTCTACTACCCGACCTACCTGAATAAGTATTTCATACAATACTCGATCGTTTACCTTTTCATCCAAATTACCTATAAGACAAACATAATTGGCATGATGAAAACGGCACATATATATAAATACAGCAGGCCATCACAGATAAAAATATCTAGGCAAATGAATCACCTCAAAGTTCAAAGTAATAAGTTAGCTTAATCAAGTGGAAAGGATAATTGAGCATGTTATATTCCACGAGCAATTTCTTAAAAGAAAAATTAAAGAAAAAAAAGAACAAAAGCACAGTTGCTTTTACTTCAGTATCTAAACAATGGAGCACTCAACCTAGATTTGTGATCTAAAGAAGAAGAAGACTTGAAGTGCAATGAAAATGAAACATTGATAATATAAAGATGAGGTGAACTCAAGGCACTATTCAAAAGGATGAAACAAATAGATATACAATATCATACGGCTTCATTAATTGGCTAGCATAAATGAGGGTAACCACAAGTCTGAAAATAATAGAATCATCATAAAAACTAGGAAGAAAAATAATTATTTCTAGTGCTAGAACTCATCAATGTGTAAAAAAAATCAAGAACAGATATTTCATTTCCAAACAGCAGTAAGAGCAAAGTAAGAAGAAGGTACAAGAAGCTAAGCCAATGGATAGACACTCCAGAATGATTATAGTTGAAGCACCATTAAAGATGTAAGGCTTGCTATTATTACTACAATCTACATTACTAAAAAGGATTCAAGTGTAGGACTTACTCTTATAACTACAATCTAGAGCACTAAAAAAGGACTTTAAAAAAAATATCCTAGGAATAAAAATTATACCGCATAAAACTGCAACCCACAATAATACTTCAGGATGAACACCCACAACCATGAAGAAATCCTAAAGATTAATCTCAAGTGGGAACATAAAGCATCCCGGTGCCTTACAACATATTGCCTTGTCCTCATCATCTACTGCTTAGAAGAGCACTACTTGTTATAGGTCTAAGATGCGGCAACACTCATCAAAGCGTTGAAATCAAGGAACATAACTCCCTAACAGTATAGAAAAGACCCTCGAAATAACCAAAGAACCATACAAGACATGAACTGAACTATACGAATAACCCCAATAATTCTGAGACCCGATGAATCAACTCGCTCTATATAAGTTTAAACTCGCAACAAACCACTGATTGAATATGCGAGATCTAAAAATTCAAACCCAACATGCACTTTAAAAATCGCCAGATCTACAAAATGAAATTGCAGAATTCAAGACCAATAAGAGGGGGGGATTCGAGAGATCGAACCTATGTACACTGTTCTTGCCGGATCTCGCGTCATATCCTGCAACGAGCTAATGATCGGCTGATGTCGAGGCGGGGGGAAACCCTAAACACCTGATCCGACGAACGAGGAAGGGAGGGGCGACGCGGGGGAGAAAGGCCACGGGAGGATGGGCTACGACGGGGAGGGGTGGACGGAGACAGCTTAGGGGCGATCGGCGACGAGGGGTGTCGACGGTAGCGACGTCGGGTGGGCGCTGTCGCTCGAAAGGGAAGAGTCGGCAGGCAGCTGATTGAGGCGGCGAAGAAGTGGGCTTTTACCTTTGAGTTAGGGTAGGATATATATATAGGAATTTATACCAGATGGAAGGAGAAATAATATTTTTACTTCGTAGGAATTCGTCATCCATCGTCTTAATAAAAAAAAAATCAAATTCATCTTATTTTAGACGATTTTTTTTTTCAAGGTATCGATCAGATGTGAAAGGAAAAAAAAATCCAGATTTAGTTTCTTGATGTCTCTCGACCTCTCTCGAAGACGCGGTTCGTCCCAAAACTACGAAATATTCCTCCACTCATCATTACTTTATTAGACTTGCTTAGACCTTGTAAATAAATGCACCTGTGCGGATTCCTTCGTACTTTTTATAGAGGGAGAGAAAAAAAAGAAAAGGTGGCTGAGTTCTAAAGAAACAACAAAGCGGTTCGCTCTTATTTCTCATTTGGTCAGGTATCTTTAATTATTACTGTACCAAATGATCTTCAAGTCAATGAGTCATTCATTGATGTTTCCTGTAATCATATAATCGATGCACAAATCGCTCAGTTTGCCTCTAATGATCTTTTGATTAGTTATCGGTAGGTAGTGGGTCCATTTACCAACTCAACAACTCTTAACAGTGATTTATTTCTCTGTACTCTGCAGCCGGTGGGACGACAAGGTCCTCCATTAACTCACTCCATCAGTGAAAGTGATATTGTTGTATTCATCGGCATCTCAGACGAGCAGAAATAATAATTTCTTTCACTATATTTCTCTATCCGCCAACTCGTGAAATATCTTTTTCATTGTTCGATGCATTATGTGGAAGAAATGTAGCAGCCAAAAAGATCGATGTGAGACGATCAATAATATCTTGTACAACTGTCAGGACCTGCGTTCCCCCCTTTTTCTCTTCTTTTCCTTAATTTCGCCGTGTTCGTTTGCTAGTGAATGAAGCATACAGCTCATATATTTAAAAATGTTATCATGATCTCAAAATTTCATAGGGAAATTTTTTAGGTCTACCGCCTCGTATTTGAACGACCAACGAGAAGAAAAGGAAAAATAAAAGGGAGATTGGAGCATGATGAGAAAACAAATTGGGAAAAAAAAGGTCAAACGGGTCTCATTGCCGATGTACCACAAAAGTCAAATGTCGAGCATTTTCCTGTCCAAACTGCATGCTTTGCGTTCAATATTAGCAAATCAAACCATCAACCCCTCCTTTTCCCATCTCCCTAACTTTGAGTTCATTCCTGAACGCACTCAACTTGCAGTTCCAGAGGCAAATCTCATGGTCCTGCAACTGCTTTTGAGCTGTGAGTCAATATTTATGAATAATTCTCTTCTGGGCGAATGCTAAACAGCAGAGCAGTCGTAAAGTGTATGTGTACGAGTATGCGCTCGCCAATAATAGACGACCACTTTCCGGCACTTCAAATGGAACGAGTCGTCGTCGTCGTCGTCACCGGCCCCTTTCAGTCTACAAAGCCGCGTCCGATGCCGCAGGAGCGGCTTCCCTTTCCAAAAACAATTAATAGGGGGTTCGCGGCACCAACTTCTCCGTCGCCTTCCTTTGCAGCCACCGCGAGGTCGAGCGTCCACCGACCAGTTCCATTTCTACGATGAGATTCCCCATCGCTGAGCTCAATCGATCTCCCTCTCAATGCCCGCCGAGCTCCTCATCCTGCACCTGGCTCTCCTCTCCCTATTGGCTCCTGCGCCGTTAGCCTTGTGTTCCCCTCTCTCCACGGTGGCCATCGCTCGCGCCTCCAACGTCACATTGGTCTGCGCCCTCGTGCCGTCCTCCGTCACCGCCGGCAGCTACGACATCAACTGCACGAGCATCTCCGGTTGGCGCCAAAGCTCGTACAGCTTCCGCGGCGCCTCCGCCTACGCGGCGGTTGCGGCCGGTGATGGGTTTCTCTGCGGCCTCACCGCGCCGGATGAGGTCGGCAAAGTCAACATGCGGTGGTGGACCTTCCCCGACCCCGGGTCTGAGGTCTATGGGAAGAGGATCTACTCGGGGCCGGCCCTCACTGCGCTCGCCGCCGGCGACACCCACGTCTGCGGCCTGATCGACGGCGCCCACCGACCGCAATGCTGGCGGTGGCCTGGGCTGACCATCCCCCCCGGGATGAACTTCTCGGAGATCGCCGTGGGGCGGAGCTTCGTTTGCGGTCTGGTCGAATTCGGCACCCTGCGGTGCTTTGGGAGCGACGCGGCGGTCGTCGAAAAGGTGCCGCCAGGAAAATTCAGCATGGTCGCCGCTGGCACCAGGCACGCCTGCGGAGTTTACGGCGACGGTAACTTGACTTGCTGGGGTGCGGGCGCGCCGCAATTGGGCGAGGCTCCTCAAGACGTCATCTCCATGGCGCTGGGCGACAACAGGACGTGCGTGCTGCGGTCCAATGGAATAGTGCTATGCTGGGGGGAGGGCGCTCCGCCACCGGACAACCTCGCCGGCGAGACGTTTATCGCGATCCAGGCGAGGGGAGAAGTAATCTGCGGCATTATGAGGGTTGATTACGGGCTGGTTTGCTGGGGAAATGAGCTGTTACGGCGAAACCACACTGTTTACGGCCGCGTGCTGCCAGGGACCTGTTCGCCAGCCGAGAACTGCAGCTGCGGAGTGCTGCCCGGCTCCGGTGCCATGTGTACTTCCGGCGACGAAGGGATCTGCCAATCCTGCCAGGTTCCAATCAGCCCTACTCCTTCAAATGATCCGCCACCATCCGACCAAGCAATCAGCGGCCACAGCAGCAAGAGAAGGTTGTTACTGCAGATTCTTGGATCAGTGGGATTTGGACTCGGTTTTATGGTCTTGTTGAGTTTCCTGGTCTCTGTTGCGGTGAAAAAGCAGAGAAATGGCCGGGTTCACGATACAGTGGGGCTGGGCCGGTGGAGGTGGCCATGGGCGGCGGCGCGGCCATCGCAGGGAGAGGCGTCTCCCGACTGCCTGTTGGAAGGCGGAATAATCAAAGAATTCTCCATCGGTTTCCTCCTCAATGTCACGGACAACTTCTCGGAGGCCCACAAGATCGGCTCCGGCAGCTTCGGCACAGTCTACCGCGCGACTCTCCCCAGCGGGCACGATGTGGCGATTAAGCGCGCGGATCTCCCGGTGGCGGCCGTGCCCTCCACTTCGCGGCGGCACGAGCAGATCCGCCTGCACAACAAGCAGCAGCGAGAACGCGCCTTCTGCTCCGAGTTGGACTTGTTGTCCCGCATCAACCACAAGAACCTGGTTCGCCTTGTGGGCTTCTGCAGTGAGCCGGGCGAACGCGTGCTGGTGTACGAGTACATGGCCAATGGAACCCTTCACGACCACCTCCACCGACGTCCGATGTCCCCGACCTCCCCTCTGGGCTCGTGGCCGGCGAGGCTGCGGGTAGCGCTCGACGCCGCGAGGGGAATCGAGTACCTGCACGCCTACGCGGTGCCGGCCATCATCCACCGCGACATCAAGTCCTCCAACATCCTGCTCGACGCCGAGTGGACGGCGAAGGTGGCGGACTTCGGGCTGTCGCTAACGAGCCCGGACGACGAGGGGATCGTTGCCGCCGGCACGGTGGGCTACATGGACCCAGAGTACTACCGGCTGCGGCGGCTGACGGAGAAGAGCGACGTCTACAGCTTTGGGGTGGTGCTACTGGAGCTGGTGACGGGGTGCAAGGCCGTGCACCGGAGCCAGGAGGTGGAGGCGAGGGCGGGGGATGAGGATGAGGAGGGGGGAGAGGGCAGCACCACGCCGCGCAACCTGGTGGAGATGGCGGTGCCGTGGATCGAGGCGGACGACGTGGCGCGAGTGCTGGACCGGAGGGTGACGGCGGCGTCGCCGGAGGAGGCGGCGGCGGTGGCCTACGCGGGGTACGTGGCTGCGGAGTGCGTGCGGGCGGAGGGGCGGGATCGACCCTCCATGGGGGATGTGGTCGGGGCCTTGGAGCGGGCCGTCGGGGCCTGCAGCCGTGCACCAGCACGAAGTTTTGTGTGATTTATAGGTGAATTTTTTTTTAAAAAAAGGAAGTGCATATATTTTTGACGCCTTCTTACCTTCTATCATTTTTTTTCATTATTTTTTTTTATCTGTTTTAAATCCTCGCATTGATATTTTTGAATTCATATTTAAACAAGGATTGCTAGGTTGTACTGACAAAACACTTTTTTTTTTTATCAAACTGCAAGTTTCCGTATTCTTCTTAATTTCTTTGAAGAATCATAGAAAAAAATGGATGACACCCATCAACAATGGCAGAAATATGTTTGGCCTAAGGCGAGTAATCAAATCATTGCTTCTCCAAGGTTTGGCCACGCGAAATCCAGGAACTTTGCAGCCGCAGGCAGGTCAAAGAATCGAAATCAGTGGGAAGATGGGTGATTTGCTCCTCAACTAAAGCTTTAAAATGCAAATATTAATCCGATACACCCTTGGAAAAGTGCCTATAAAGTTCGTCCGTGGCAGAGACGCCAAGGCTTTGAAAACGAGGGGAGAACGAGTGCTTGTGAATAATAATAGTTTACTTGCTCCGACGGTACAAGATGAAGGCGGCACGGCACTCGATCTCCATCAATATGAAGACTTGGCGATGAGACAAATGATTGCCTGTGGGAGACTGCGAATATGAAGCTTTTGATAGAAAAGATCAAGTTCCTACAACTTTACCAAATGAGATTTCCAATTAACAGGAAGAAGCTTAGAGAATCCGAAAAGATAGAGACACAAAGGCATAAGCGTATGATATAAAAGAAAGAATAACTCTCGAGAAATATTGAAAGCACTTGCATCTGGTTGACTTTCATAGCAGCCGAATTTTCTTCTCTTTCCCTTCTGCGACGCCTAACAACCACAAACAGCACAGAGGCAATCATTCTTGTGCTCGTCGATGCTGCAGCACAATCAAATTAGTTTCAGTTTTCATACATGAGATAAACTGATTCATAACGATCTTAATTACCGTATGGTATCTGCATTTGGTCCTAAATTTCGATTTGAAAACCATGCTCAAATATTTACAGAATTCAAATGTTCCAGTTAAAGAATAATGCAGTAATAATCCACTAAATACAAGGCAGTTGTTTTGGTTGATGCAGATAATTCAGTATGGGCATGCTGCAGAAAAAAGACACCAACATTGTCTGCAGCAACCAAAATTTTCTTGTTTGGCATCTCTGAAGGAATGACAACTGTTTCCAAGATTCCTGCGGTTCATGGTTTCACTTGAAAAACCTACACCTCTTGAAGACTTAATCCTAATGCTGCCTGTCTTTCTTGGTGATTTTTCTACAACAGCATTGTGCATTTCTGACGTCTGACCGTCAGAATGATTACTGTCCTCCTTTTCGGCAACAGCTTCAACCATATTTGGCATAACATACGGATTGCTCTTCTCTGCTTCACTTGGCGTTTGTCCATCAGAACTACTTCTGTGAGCTTCAGATACTCCTGAGGACTTGAGTTTCACTTTAACACGGCCATGGCCAACTTTTTGGAGGCCTATCATTTAGCACCTCAATTTCAATATTTGACATAATGCCGGGAGTAGGTGGTTCGGGATCCATTTCAGAACCAATCTTATCATCATCAACTGGTTCTGAATCAAAAGTTATCCCCTGTATTACCTGAAACTAGTTCAGATGAGGGATCTCTTTTGCCAACTTACCCTTCCCTTTCTTCTGATACACTCTGTGTCCACGCTTCCGTCTCATGTTTTTCTTGCTACTCCGAGGGATATATTATTCAGAATATGAAGTTATATTAATTATTTTTCGACCAAAAAAGAATGGAAAAAAAAAACCATCCAAGTATTAATGTATAAAAAGAAGAATTATTTTATCATTCAGTCATATGTTGGTAGTTGCCTTATTCTGGCATTGAAGCGTCGAGTAAATACCCATCAAATCTGACTTCAGACAGGTCATTACACGGATCTCCAAGCTAATATCTAGGGCCAGGATTGCCGAGTGGAAGATGCAAATGGAATACATATGCTGACAAGCTTCTCCGTCCCAGCGACCATCCATCGCCCCTCGATTCCCTCTCCGTTCTCTTCTCCCTTCACCGGTCACCCCGAGATAGAGCGAGGGAGCGCAAGGGAGGAGCCATGGCTTCTTTAGCTTTCTCCTCGGCGATAGCAACGAAGTCTGCGACGAAGCCCCGGGGGACGTCCTCTTCTCTCTCTCATTCGCCGGCGCCCTATCCGCTTAGAGGAACCGTCAGCTTCGCTTGCTCCCGGGAGACTTCGAGAACCTCTGTCCGGCGTCAAATCAACAAGGTCCACGGCTTCTCGTCGGGGGTAATCCGGTATCCGGCGGCTGTCGCGGGGCAATCTTTCACGGTATGAGCTCGAGGTTTTTAATTGTCTGCTGTTGAAATTTTTTGGATTCGGTTTGAATGTTAACCAATTAAAGAGTTGGGATCTTTGGTTGAAGTTTGGGGCTAATCATATCTACACTGTTATTTGCTTTCAAATACTTCTGGATCGATTTAATTAGGAGCAACTTTTAACTCCCATTTGCTTCGCTTTCTGATCATCAGGTTGTCGCCGAGGGGAAACCTGAGGAGACCTTGAAGGTTATGATATCCGGTGCTCCTGCATCAGGGAAGGGAACGCAATGCGAGCTAATAAAGAAGAAAGTAGGTGAAGGATTATAGCTGAAGTATTTTGTTTTCTCTTCATGTTGGGCCTTCTCTTTAATTTGAAGCAATTTACATCTGCTGGTATGCTTAATAGTATAAATAAATTAAATTAAGATGAAGTCGATTATGGTAGGGTGTATTATAGAAATCCATAGGTTGCCTTTAGATTAGTTAATGCCGTTGAAGCTTACAATGGTTCAAGTTATCTGTGTAGTATGTTTATTTTGATCCATCTATCTTTTTTATTATTTCTTTACTTTAGTTGTTTTCTCTAATTTGTCAATATATACATGGTGTTGCTAATTCATTTGCTCATCGTTTAAAAAAACATCTTTAAACTCTTTTGCGCATGACTTTCCTGAAAATTGAGCAAGCTACTTAGAGACTTAGATATAACTGCTGAACTCATTTCTTTCCTGAGATGACTACTTTCTGATTTGACGAGTCCAGTGTGCTTGAATAGCATGTGAAGTGAAAATGGTTGAATGATTTGATGCTTGTATATGCAGTATGAGCTGGTGCACATAGCTGCGGGAGATTTGCTTAGGGCAGAAATTGCTGCTGGGACCGGAAAGGGTAAACGTGCCAAAGAATACATGGAAAAAGGGATGTTAGTACCTGATGAAATTGTCGTCATGGTATGCAACTGCTTGTTTCATCTGTTAGACATTTTTCCTAAATCAATTCCCTCCAAGCATGCCTTTCATCCTATGGTAACAGATGGTGAAAGAACGCCTTCTCCAACCAGATGCTCAAGAAAATGGTTGGCTCTTAGATGGATACCCAAGAAGCTTCTCTCAAGCAAAAGCTTTGGAAGATCTTGGAATTCGGCCTGACATCTTCATTCTTTTAGATGTGAGCATTCCCCCTTGCTAATGTTTTCTCCTATTAAATACCTCATTAATTACACTTAGACTCTCTACTGCATGCCCAATGGTTCTGTGGAATGCTTTTGTTTGCCTGTGCATTGAACTACAGTCAGGTTGGTGTTAATCACATGCTAAAAAATTAATAGTGACAACGTTCTTGGTTCAGATGAGAAAAGTATGGCATCTCATCTAGGTGTTTGCTGATACGAGGTGCTCAGAATATCTTCGATCTGTATGACTAATTTCTAGACAAACTGTTGTGCTTGCTTCTTAAAGGTTTCTGAAGTTACCCTTGTCGAGAGAGTGGTAGGCAGAAGGCTCGATCCTGTTACCGGCAAGATATATCACTTGAAATATTCTCCACCTGAGAATGAAGAAATTGCTGCAAGGCTCACACAGCGTTTTGATGACACTGAAGAAAAGGTATCATACTTAGCAATTAGTACATATCTGGTTAAGTTACCTAAATATTTTCAATATTCAATTACTTTGTTAATTGCCACTATATTCTCTTTGTTGCTACTTTCTTTACACATTTTATTGGTAATTGAGTTCGTTTTGGAGATAAATCGCTAATGCATCAATTATGTATCCATTCTTTGCGATTTAGGTGAAGCTGAGATTGCAAACCCATCACCAGAATGTTGAAGATGTACTTTCCATATATGAAGATGTGACTGTCAGGGTATGTTTCTTGGCCCACGATCACATTTCTTAAGCACTAGAACTGTAACAGAGTTTTCAACTTTGGGAGACTATATATTCATTTATTTCTTTGCTATAAGAGTGACCTTGAAGTGCACATGATTTTTGTCCATGACTGTGTGTTCGCTTCTAAATTTCATTAATTTCAAATTTTGCTAATCCCTTTTTTTAAAACTCATAATCCGGAGCAAATTAAGTTAAATGAGAATATTCTTCTAAGAATTTACCAGGGATCAATATGAGGTATCAATTTGTTGCTAATGCCTCTTCTTGAGTATAGTTTCCTAACTTGTTTTTTGGGGTGCCATATCAGGTAGATGGAAACATATCAAAGGAAGATGTGTTTTCTGAAATAGACAAGGCGTTGACTTCAGCAATTGAGAAGAAATCAAAAACAAGTTCAAACTCCGTGGCTGCAGGTGCAGCTACTTAGATCTGTACTCAGTAAGGAAAAAATATTCGATAGAAGAAATGGGCATTGCAAGATGACACCTAGTAAAAAAAATTTGTTAATAAATCCCAGAGGTTGTATTAGTTTAAGACTCATATTCATAGAGAAAAGGAAAGCTACCTTCTTCCCAAAAGTTATTCTGGATTCCCTAGAGCTTATAGCTTTATATGTTATAAGAGCACTGTTTTAATTGAAATGAAGTGTATTAGTTATATTGGCCATTTTCACAAGTCCGCTATGTTTGTCAGCTTTAAATTATGTTATGCTCGAAATGCTTTTCTCTGATGCTTTAACAAACTCATGTGAGAAAAAGAAAAAATTATGGCAACCTGGCAGCTCTTAGTTGTATTACCAAAAAAGCACCGCCATGCGCAGCTAATAAACCATCTGTGTCATTGCTGCAGATCACCTGTTTAGTCCTTAGTTGTATGTAAGGCCTTTTATCTCGGATTGTTTCTTTAAAGTTTTTCCCAGTCTGCATTATTTTTGCTTTCCAAACAATCTGCAGTTAACTCTCAATCAGATTGCAAAATAATACTAACCAAGCCACCATTATTCCTCGGATTATTAAAAACAGGATCAACAACACTCGCCACAATGGAAACAAAGGGTTCCCACATGGCAAGCGCATGCCATTCAACTTTTATTAATCACATACATGGCGGTAGCATTCCAAATAAATTTGTTCTCAAAACCTACAGTAGGATCGCAGAACCCTTGCTCTTCTTCGTCTCCCTATTTCTGGTCTCTCAACTCTTCTTCCCTTGCTCTTGCTCTAGTGGTATTGATGGTGGACGAGGAGACGCGGGAGGAGGCAGCACCGAGGACCTTAAGCTGGATGCCTGCTTCAATCTGTTCATCCCCACGTCTTTTACTCTTCCCTAGCACTGCCGTCCTCCTTCTTCAGTGAGTAATCAATTTAAATCACTTGTCAAAGGAGACATTTTTGATAACGGAGTAACATTTTTGTAAAATTGTGAAACATTAAGAGAGCAGCAGACTGTTTAAAAGAGGCTTTATTTTATCTGCTCTCTGAGATCAAATCGAAGTTACTGAAAACAAGCACAGAGGTCTAAAATCCGCAAAGTACAGCAGTATAAAATCAAGGGAATTGCATCCATCCAGCAACAGTGCAACAGGCACATGATAAGAGCTAGGAAAAAAAATGGTGTTGGCGTCCAATAAAATCTTTAAAACACTGATCCTTGCAGCCGTTCTTCACTTCTCCTCCTGCAAGCATTTGTCAGGTGTTGAAATAAGCAATAAAAGATCTAACAGCAGATGATCGTTTATACAACTAAAGAATCTTTTGATAAATTGAGTAAATGATGAAGAAGTTCGAAAACAAACTATTCTCTAAATATGGTTGAAGTTCTACAAAAGAATGAAGGCAAACACACGCAAACACATAAAAGTAAGACATGAGAGGCAAACAACAATTTATAAACAATCTCGAGATTCAATACTGGCCTTTGAACACAAGCCTGCATGAATTCAGCAGCAATCTTGCTTCCCCTGATCAATGGCTTTAGCTCAAAGACAGTCTAAATTCTAAAACCATTCGGCAGATAGCGTGAAGCTCCCACGAACAGTACAAGGAAAGTCAACTTATGCAGTCTTAACCAGCTACCACCACAAGCATAGAAACTATTTTCAAATCAACTATAATGATTGGCAGTCAACTAAACTAGTGATCTCACTCTATGCTCATACAAGTATTTACACCATTAATCTTCACGAGGTATCAGTTGTATTCGAGTGATCAAGCATGCACGAATGAATTTTGCAAAGTATGAAAGACTAATTGATGATCATCAGAAAACAATAAAATTAAGATAGAAAATAGTATCTTTTTTCTGAGATTCCTTGAAGCAATAAATTAACCTAAAAAGGTGTAGCATGGATTTCTTTTCAACTTAATATAGCAAATTCGCTATAACTTTCTACTAGCATCTAAGGTCTGTTTGAGAGTGGCACATCCTTAATTCCACAGGCTGTATTTAGCACTCCTTTTTTATCAGGATAGGTGAATTATAAGATAAGACAAAAGTTATTTGCATGAGTTTCTCGTTATTATCTGTAGGTTCTTAAAGAGATCAGGTTCTTAAAAAACTTTTCTTTAATGTAAGTTTAGTTTCCTTCTGGATTACCAAAGTGTAATGAAAAGAAAGTAAGACTGTTAATACAGCAGTGTTTTCAGATAAGAGTTTAATTCCATAATCAAGATCATATAATTATGGCAAAAATCAAAGAGATGCCTCATTTTAAAATCATGCAAATATGGAACTAACAGAAGGTACGGCTTCATACTCAATTTACTCTCTTGTCCAACACCATTCTCAGTCAATATATTGAAACAAAGATACCAAGCACATAGAAGTATATAAATGGCATGGAGGGAAAAAAAAATTTGCTCGAGAGAAAGAAGAATAGCCGAAACCTTAAATGGCAACTTTGGCAAAGAACCATCGAGAATTTGAGAACACTCAGTATATGCTGATCCAATTCCTGCACCAGCGCCAAAAGCAACAGATGCCCATCTTGTACTTCTACTCCCTGCAGTGGTAAATCCAGTAAAAAAAGGCAGCATATCTGAAGGGTAAACATGCACGGAACTACTTTGCTTAAATAATGCACTTCATTATTCCTAGTTAACTGTTCTGCATATATCCGGCGATAGGTTTAATTCCTCACATCTCCATGCACAGAACCACTTAGGTTAAGTAATGTAGTTCATTAAATCTCCCAGTTGACCATTTGTTCTATCATGCAGAATGAAGTGTCCTCAGGCAACATAAACCCGGCTACGGCTAGTTGATCAGGAGTTATATCCCTCAAGTATTCGTCAGTGCGTCCATGGATTAGATGCTGAAAAAATAGTATAGTAGTATTTTCTTATCTCAACAGTACAAGATAAGAAAACATGAAAAGCAGTTAAGATTCCCGCAAAACCCTAATCCCCATGTAAATGAATGAATCCCCCCTATCAGTTCGTCGATATAGACAGTATAAGTTGAAATAGCACCGGAACAAGATCTGATAATATTCCAAAAATGGAGATCGAATTTAGCTCGATTTGTCTAAAACCAGACCGTTGAGTCAGCTTTTAGCATATGCATAAGAACACAGTACAAATCCATCATCATGAAAGGGCGAGATTACTCACTGAAGAAGAGGATGGCAGCGGTAGCACCGCCGAGGGAGGAGTAAAGGACGCGGCGGATGGAGAGATCGAGGCACGCATCCAACCTGGGGTCTCCGACGTATCCCGTCGGCGGCAGCGCCGCCCCCTTCTCGGCGCTGCCTCCACCCGTCGCCTCCTCGTCCACCATCATCACCACTAGAGCAAAGGAAGAAGAGTTGAGAGGGAGACGAAGAAGAAGAGGAATTGGGAGACGAAGAAGGGTTTTCCGATCTAGGTAGCATTATACTTATCGGGTCGGATCGATAGTGCAAACAGAGTCCAAGTTGTAATAATTAGGATCCAGATGCATCTCAGGCCGGTTCAAGCCCAGCGTGATTGATAAAAAATTAAAAGAGAAAACGTGACTCGAAGCTGCCCAGATTTCGAGTCTATCTCCTTGACCACTGACATAAAAAGAGGGCATGCGACTATAAAACTACGTAAATATGAAAAATAAAAATTGATCTATCATAAATTGACCTTGGAGGTTATAATATCCGGTGCTCCTGCACCGTGGAAGGGAACGCAATGCGAGCTAATAAAGAAGAATGTACTACTTAGTTATATTGCCATTTCTCACACGTCTGCTATAACTCATTTAGACGCAATTACATGTACGTAAGCTGTTTACTCATTGTCATGATCCGAGTTAAATTATGTTCTGCTCGAAATGCTTTTCTTTATGCTTTAACAAAATCATGTGAGAAAAAGAAAAAAATTATGGCCACCTGACAGCTCTTAGTTGTATTACCAAAAAACGCGGCCATGGGCAGCTAATGAACCATCCCTGTCATTGCTGCCTGAAGTCTACTTGTTTAGTCCTAAGTCGTATGTGAGACCTTTTATCACGGGTTGTTTCTTTAGCGCTTTTCCCAGTCTGCATTATTGTTGCTTTCCAGACCAAATCTGCAGTTAATTCTCTATCAGATTGCAAAAACACTACTAACCAACCCACCGTTATTCCTCGGACTATTAAAAACAGGATCAACAACACTGGCCACAATTGAAACAAAGGGTTCCCACACGGCAAGCGCATGCCACAACTTTTATTAATCACATACATGGCGGTAGCATTCCAAATAAGTTTTGTTCTAAATCTTACAGTACGCCCATCAATCTGCAGGGGTAAACCTGTAGGAGGCATACGACAGGGTAGAGTTGCTCCAGCTACTATGAATCAGTTCAGCCTTAGCTCTATCACCTGCAGCTCCGAGTGCCACATGCAATGGATAGAAGTGGTCTGGCCAGGGGTGCGCCATTCTCGCATGGGGTGCTTTCTCCTCGTATTTGTTCACATCGTCATATCTATTAGAAGCAAATAGAAGGGTGGTTATGAACTGGAAAAATAGCTGCAATCTGAAACATGGTGAAGAAGAAGAGCAGAAATTGGAAATATATGTGCATACCTTCCATCCAAAAGTGCCTCTTTGATCCATGCATCAAAGTCAAGTGCCCATTTAGCAATGGGTCCATCATCCGGACCGATGGTCCTCAAGTTGTGCGTGGCACTGCCTGATCCAAGGATAAGGACGCCTTCCTCTCTGAGAGGTGCCAATGCCATGCCCATGTTGTAGTGGTGTGCTGCGTCCCTGCTGCTCTGCACCGAGAGCTGGCACACAGGAATGTTGGCCTCTGGGTACATTAGCATGAGCGGAACCCATGCTCCATGGTCGAGGCCGCGTTTCTTGTCCACCTGTACAGAACCAAAACCTGATTTCTCAAGTAGCTCTTTCACCTTCATTGCTAATTCAGGTGCACCAGGTGCTGGGTACTTAAGCTGCATGCAGTAAACTTCTCAATTAGTATCACTTACAAAGCTACAGTTGCTGCAAGTGAAAACTAATTCTCAATTCCAGAAAAAAAAAAAAACAGGAACCCTGCAAAATTGGTTGTTTTCGAATTACCTGCATCAGATACTACGGGATAATAGTAGTATTTACATTGCAACGTATTTTTACAGAGCTAGAGGAAGCCTTGAGATGCATGATGATGCCATATAATCTCGTCCAAACAATAGCATGATGCTTATATAGTGCAGAATGACTCGTAAGACGCATCGAATTATTAGACAACTGGGTTCACAACAGAACTACAGCCCTTGCTGAGCAAGACGCATCGAATTACTTGCAATATACGACACAAATCTACATGAACAATCCATCAGTGGTAGTTACTCGGCAACATTTGTTAGATAAAGGCACCAACCAACCAATTAATCGATGGACCGAAGTCAAATCCATAGCCATCCTCAGCCTAAGAATCGGAATTTTCTAAACTTCTATGTCCCCCTCGACACATTAATAAACTGTAAAAAAAAAAAAAGTGGATCGAGCAAAACTCGATGGATGAATTCTCTAAAAAAAAATCGGTGGATGAAAGAAAAGGGGACCTTCACCTAACCTGGTACATGGGCTTGGGAAACCCATAGAAGTCGTAGATTGTACTGTTCGGGCCTCTGATGACGTTTACGGAGGGGGAAGAGGTGTCCCAGTGGCCGGAGACGACGAGAATGGCTTTAGGGACGGCCGCCAACACCTTGGACCGCCACGACTGCAGGAACGGCCTCGCCGGCAAGCGATCGTCGATCGAGAGCGTCGGCGACCCGTGCGATAAGAAGAACGTATCCATAAAACTCTGCAGATGCGAGATCTCTCCGATCCAAGAGGAAACGAACTCGCAATCGCAGGAGCAGTCCCCAGGAACAGGAAGAAGAGAGGTTTGGTAAAGGGAAGGAAGAACTCCGTTGGGATAACGGGTCGCGTATCGTTACGAGCCCCCGCTATAAATAGCTTCGGCCTCGCGTTAACGGAAGTTTCAACCGACGTAAATGGAGTTTCCCGGAACGTAACGTGGTGGGTGAAGGTGAAGATTCCGTATATCGGCAAAGACAGGAAACATAAATTATCGACACGGAAGAGGCTAAAGATTCCATATCTCGGACGAGACAGGATACAGAATTTCCTGCCTGGTGGTGACGGACCGCGAAGTTGAAATTGATGACGTCGTAGGTAGATCAACGGATCGCATTCAAGGATGACGGTCTTTTGACCTTGACTTTCTAGAAGCGGTGACGTTTGCGATTGCGTCACGTACCACGACGCCAAAAAAAAAATACATCGTATTTAATACATTTTATTATATTTTAAATACGAAGAAACATTATTACATTATATTTTATTATCAGACCGTACATATAATACATTTATATGTTTAGCCGGTGACGAGGGGAACGGCGATGAGACGTAGCGGCGACTTCCGCCTCACGACGATGCCGAAGGACTCGTCCATGTCGAGCTCCTCCTCCTCCATCCCTTCCTCCACCTTCCAATCGAACGCGTACAGCAGATTAGCGAGCGCGAGCTCGACGACGACCGACCCCAGCGCCACCCCGGGGCACCCCCGGCGGCCGGCGCCGAAGGGCAGCATCTCGAAGTGCTGCCCCCTGAAGTCCACCGCGCTATCTTCGAACCTCTCCGGCCGGAACTCCTCGGCGGCGTCCCACTTGCTGGGGTCCCTCCCGATGGCCCACACGTTGATGGAGACCCTCGTCCCAGCCGGGATGTCGTAGTCGTCGACCCGGCAGTCGCAGCGGCTCTGACGTGGGAGAAGGAACGGCGCCGGCGGGTGGAGGCGGAGGATCTCCCTGACGACGAGCTTGAGGTAGGGGAGATTGGGGAGGTCGGACTCCTCCACCCTGGCCGCCATGGGGCCGACGGCGGAGCGTATCTCGGCCTGGGCTTTGTGCCGGACGCGGGGGTTCCGCATCAGCTCTGACATGCCCCATTCCAGGGCGATGGCGCCGGTGTCCGTTCCGGCGATGAATAAATCCTGCGACGAATATATATTAAGTGAAGGAATTGATTAGTTATGTGTCAGAGTAATGATTGGAAGGATATATAAATTAAATGAAAGACTCGACGTCCACGTCGAGCATGCAAAATTCGTACCATTAGAATTGCTTTGATGTGCTGCTTCGTAAGGGGGATTTCCAGGGTGGGATCTCTGTGAAGCTGGAGAAGGACGCTTAGGAAGAACTCGTGCTCTTCCTCTTCCTTCTCACTCTCCCCCTGGGCAGCGAGATGAGCATCGATCACTTGGTCGAGGAACGCATCGATCTCCTCGAAGTTATTCTTAAATCTCCCGGGCAATTCGCTGAAGCAGTTGATCCACTCGATGGAGGGGAAGTACTCCCCGACGTTGAAGTGCCCCATCAGGCTCGTCCACTCCGTCACCAGGTCATGGAACGGGCAGCGCCCGCTCTCGCCGCCGAATCTTTTGCCGAACACTTCGCGGCACGTTATGTTGTTGAGCAGCGAGACGAAGAGCTCGCTCAGGTTGAGCGGCGGAGAAGCCGGCGCCGGAGAGCGGGCGCGTATCGTCTCCACGAGCGCGTCGATCTCCTGCTCGCGAATGGGGCGGAGGAGCTGGACGCGGGAGGCGCTGAGGAGCTGGGAGGTGCAGATCCGCCTGGCCTGCCGCCAGAAGGCGTTGTAGGGGGTGAAGGCAATGTCGAGTCCGCCGTAGAAGATCTTGCGCAGGCCGCTGAGGGGCGGGCGCGTGCAGAACGCCAGGTCCTGCGTCTTGAGCACCTCCCGGGCTACGTCCGCGGACGAGACAACCACGGTCGGTATCTGGCCGAGCTGCAGCAGCATGAGCGGGCCATAGCGCTCGGCCAGCCGCCGAAGGGTGCGGTGGGGCTGCTGGCCAACGGCCATCAGGTTGCCCACGACGGGGAGCGGCGGGGGGCCCGGAGGCAGCCGCCTGAGCCGGCCGCGCCGATTCTGGAGCAGCTTGAGGAATAGTAGGGGGATGATTATTGTGGCCAAGGTGACGAACAAAATGCCGGCTTGGGGGGCCGCTTCCATTTGCTACTTCAGCTGTGCACGCCGACGATTGAATACAGTGCGCGACATGTATGCTCTGAGCTTCCCCTTCTCGCCTATTTATTGGCATCTCCTGCTCGTTGGCTCCCTGCCTTATGTTTTTTTTTGGTGTGTGTGTGTGTTCGACGTTAAATAATTCATCTGTGGTTATCCCACAATATCAGGCCTGTGGATGAAAAAAAATCAATTCATGCTAATTTATTTCACAATTCCTATCCCCCAAAAAATTTAATACCAAATAATTACTTGCTACAATATTTTTCACACTGATTTCACACCATGCACGCGTACATGATAATCGAAACAAGAAATCCATGTGTATGATTAGCTCGTCAGCGTAACTGTGAAGGTGTTTCTATTTAGGCCACAGGTGCACTTTCATTATTGGCTTCCCAGGCACGTTCCACGGCAAAATATGGAGCACGCATCCAAGTAAGAAAAAACTGCGGCCGATCAATTAATACGACCGGCGGTCACATTCTCATGGATGTGCCCTTCTGACGGTGAAATTAAAGTTAGTACTGCATGTAGAAACAATTGGCACGTTGGATGTGACCTAAGTTATGCATAAGCTCGTAAGACTTTGAATTTAAGTTATTCTAGTATACATTTTATGTACTGTATTAATATGTAAAATGTAAGCATCTTATTAGAATTAAAAACCCAACTTAAAATTTTAAAAATTTGTTTGGATTTAATAATTTTAAATATACCACTCATCAGTATTAGAATTTAAAAATATAAAATAAAAACTTATTTGATCATAATAATTAAGTTTTATATGAGATATTGGATTTAAAAATATATCCATATAATCACTAATTATTATGATAAGATTTTGAAGAATATCCTAGAGCATGATTGCTAGGGAGGTGGGTTGCATTGCATGTCTCTCCATTAATAGACTAGCTTGTGTCTACTCCTTTGGATTTGGAGGAAAAAAGCCCCCCTGTCGATATGCGATGGCCTCTCGGCCACAGACATTGATTTTTTTTCCTTTCTTTTAATTAATGGGATGAGAGGAGGAACCGGCTGGTCTTGCAAATTGCAATTGCAGATATGTGGAGAAACTAAATTTTGGACGGTGGAACAAAAAAGCCATTAATTAATGCGGAAGTCGGATTCGTTGGAGAGGAGAGGAGACATTTCTGTCATTTTCTCTCCACAGTGCGTGAGATACAAGAATTTATTAGATAAGGACACTGCATTTCTCCTTCTTATTTTTTTGGAACAATGCAATACATAAGTAATAATTTGAAAGAGAAATATCATCTAATTGACATAATAGGGATTCATCTTTTTGTTGCCGGAGGAACATGAAGTTTTTTGCCCTACTAACCTAATTAAAATAATAATACCTAAAAACGATCGAGTAAAAAAATGTTGAGTAAAGTGACCAGTCAACTCACCAAGTCAAAAAGTTGACCTATTTTTTTTAAAAAAGTATCTAATAAAATTCTGAAAACATGTCGCAGTAGAATTTTAATAGTGAAAAAATAAATTAACTAAGAGTGATAAAATAATTGGATATATTGATTAAAATGGATAGTTATAATACGAATGCCATACAGTCGATATGTCCGAGTGGTTAAGGAGACAGACTCGAAATCTGTTGGGCTCTGCCTGCGCAGGTTCGAATCCTGCTGTCGACGACGTTTTATTTTTATCCTTATGAAGACTTGATCCTGCTATCTTTTTCATGTCAACCACGCTGGGCTTTGATCCGGCCCGAGACGGTACCCGTATCGCTCTGCAAGCCTCTGGATCCTAATTATTACAACTTGGACTCGGATTGCTATTATCGATCCGACCCGATAAGTAAAATGCTATCTTTTCTTTTTCTTTTTTGATTTCGTCCGGTCCCGATCGCAAAACCCTTCCTCCTCTTCGTCTCCCTATTCCCGGTCTCTCCGCTCTTCTTCCTTTGCTCTAGTGCTAGTGATGGTGGACGAGGAGGCGGCGGGAGGAGGCATCGCCGAGAAGCTGGCGGCGGTGCCGCCGACGCGACACTCCGTGGATCCCAAACTGGATGCCTGCCTCGACCTCTCCATCCGCCGCGTCCTTTACTCCTCCCTCGCCGGTGCTACCGCTGCGGTCCTCTTCAGTGAGTTTCCTCGCCCTTTCTATCTTTCGTCCATAATTGGTCGCCCTTGTTCAGGATGATGGCTTTGTACTGTATTCTTATGCGTATGCTAAAAGCTGATTTCGACGGTACTGGTTTTAGACAAATCGAGCTACATTCGATCTCATTTTTTGGAATATTATCAGATCTTGTTCTGGTGCTATTTCATCTTATACTGTCTATGTTGACGGAATTTATAAGGGGATACATTCATTACATGGGGATTATGGTTTTGTGGGAATCTTACCCGCGTTCCATGTTTTCTTATCTTACTCTGATTAGATAAGAAAATACCACATAATACGATTTTTTCAGCATCTAATCCATGGGCGCACTGATGAATACTATGTTGCCTGAGGACTTCATTCTGCATGATAGAACAAATGGTCAACTAGGAGATTTAATGAACTACATTACTTAACCTAAGTAGTTATGTGCATGGAGATGCGAGGAATTAAACCTATCGTTGGATATATGCAGAACATTTTACTAGGAATAATGAAGTGCATTATAAAGCAAAGTAGTTCCGTGCATGGTTACCCTTCAGATATGCTGTATTTTTACTGGATTTACCACTGCAGGGAGTAGAAGTACAAGATGGGCATCCGTTGCTTTTGGTGCTGGTGTAGGAATTGGATCAGCATATACTGAGTGTTCTCAAATTCTCGATGGTTCTTTGCCAAAGTGGCCATTTAAGGTTTCGGCTATTCATTCTTTCTCTCCATCAAATTATTTTTTCCCCTCCATGCCATTTATATAATTAGCCTTTCTGGAACTCAGTAACCAGAACTTCTATGAGCTTGGTATCTCTGTTTCAATATATTGATTGAGAATTGTGTTGGACAAGAGTGAGTAAATTAAGTATGAAGCCGTACCTTCTATTAGTTCCATATTTGCATGATTTTAAAATGCGGCGTCTCTTTGATTTCTGCAGTAATTAGATGATCTTGATTATGGAATTAAACTTTTATCCGTAAACATTGTTGTATTAACAGTCTTACTTCCTTATCATTACACTTTGGTAATGCAGAAGGAAACTAATCTTACACTAAAGAAAAGTTTTTGTAAGAACCTGATCTCTTTAAGAACCTACAGATAATATGAGAAACTCATGCAAATAATTTTTTGTCTTAGCTCATAATTCACCTTTCCTGATAAGAAAGGAGTGCTAAATACAGCCTGTGGAATTAAGGATGTCCCACTCTCAAACAGGCCTTAGATGCTAGTAGAAATTATAACGAATTTGCAATATTAAGTTGAAAAGAATTCCACGCTACACCTTTATAGGTTAATTTATTGCTTTATTGCTTTATTGCTTCAAGGAATCTCAGAAAAAAGATACCATTTTCTGTCTTTAATGCTTTTTGATGATCATCAATTAGTCTTTCATACTTCGCATTCATTCGTGCATGCTTGATCACTCAAATACAACTGATACCTCGTGAAGATTAGATGGTGTAAATACTTGTATGAGCATAGAGTGAGATCACTAGTTTAGTTGACTGCCAATCAATATAGTTAATTTGAAAATAGTTTCTATGCTTGTGGTAGTAGCTGGTTAAGACTGCACTGTACTGTTGGTAGGAGCTTCACGCTACCTTTCGAATGTGTTTTAGAATTTGGACTGTCTTTGAGCTTAAGCCATTGATCAGAGGAAGCGAGATTGCTGCTGAATTCATGCAGGCTTGTGTTCAAAGGCCAGTATTTAATCTCGAGATTGTTTATAAATTGTTGTTTGCCTCTCATATGTCTTACTTTTATGGATTTGCGTGTGTTTGCCTTCATTCTTTTGTAGAACTTCAACCATATTTAGAGAATAGTTTGTTTTCGAACTTCTTCATCATTTACTCAATTTATCAAAAGATTCTTTAGTTGTATAAACGATCATCTGCTGTTAGATCTTTTAGTGCTTATTTCAACACCTGACTTAAATGCTTGCAGGAGGAGAAGTGAAGAACGGCTGCAAGGATCAGTGTTTTAAAGATTTTCTTGGACACCACCATCATTTTTTTTCCTAGCTCTTATCATGTGCCTGTTGCACTGTTGCTGGATGGATGCAATTCCCTTGATTTTATACTGCTGTACTTTGCAGATTTTAGACCTACTTCGATTTGATCTGAGAGAGCAGATAAAATAAAGCCTCTTTTAAACAGTCTGCTGCTCTCTTGATGCTTCCCAATCTGACAAAAAATGTTACTCTGTTATCAAATAATTGTGATGTTGCAAGCCTGCAGTCATGTCTCCTTTGACAAGTGATTTGAATGAAAAATATTATTATTTACATCATCAATCATCAAAACCAAACTCGGGAAATTAATGTGCAAGTAATAACAAAATAATCATCAATATAGATTTCTAGGTAATATAATGTAAAGACTTAAAAGCCTCAAAATAGCTAGAAAATGTAATTATCAATATATTTTTTGCTTTAATGCATGCAAGAATATATCAATATATTTTTAAATTTTCTAAAGAAGATTTAAAGATTTGAATGATTTTAGATATTAATTCTGCATGAAACAATATTGCAAGTAAATCATAAAATGCCATGCGGACAACTGACAATAAAAGCGCAGTTTCGCGCACCGTCAAATTGATTACCCCCATTTTGTACCTTCTCCATCGACTGGTTTAAGAGCCGGGCCAGATGCAGCGACCTCTGAAAGAGGTGGCGGGAGTTTTACGCCTTCGATGTAGCCGTAGAAATCGCTCCGCCATCGACGGCGGATGTCTTCCTCCTCCGCCTCCTTCCTCGTTCCACCCCTTCACGACGACGGCATTTCTCTTATTTGGTCTTCCCCCTTCCATCCTTTTCCTCTCTCTTTTTCTCCTTTCCCTGTTGCTGACCAGCTCTGGGGTCGAATCTTCTCCAGGTACTTCAAAATCTCCCATCACAATCTAATTTTTTTTTTTACCTACGTTTTCAATCAAAATGTGCTTTCTGGTCGCACCGCAAGCTTTCGACCGGCAAAAGCTCAACCCTTCGATGAGCTGAGCAGGTTCCGCTCTTGTTGAACTTTGAAAATTTAAAGCCTTTCTTCCCCCTTTTGCGTTTGATCTCATCCGGTCCCTCGCTGTCCTCGTTATGGCATTCTCGCAAACACGTCGTGTGCGCATCTAATTATTCTATCTCCTATCTATCTTCTCGAGTTTTGATTGTTCATCTATATATTGGTAACTGATCCTTTTTGTTTGCTATTGTTCTTCAGCTGCAGGCACCAGCATTGCTGGTCATGCAAAAGCTGGATTCCAACCTACCCAGAACTGCAACCCTCTGTGAGGACGAAAAAACTTCTACTTATGTTAGAATAAACAATATTCAGATTCTATTTTAGTGGATATTTAATGTGGAGAGTTATTATGTGTTTCAGGCTGAGTTAACGGAGGAGGTTTGCTTGGGGATAAATTTTGTTTCACAACTCGAAAGTATGAAGGAGAGAAGTTAAACATAGTGTTAGACATCCAAGCTTTGCAAAGGCTGGAAAGAACAAGAAAGGCCTTTTTTTTGCACTGGAATGTACTGCATTCAGGGGTAAACAGATTAAGCCACCCAATACATATATAAAAATAATGCGTTTCTGCATCCTCAGTGTAGGCGATTATTAATGGTCTATTTAGCTGCCATCACTCTCATTTCTAGTCGATCGAGTTTAATGATCCTGAGACAATGGGGAAGGGGAGTACGGATAGCAGGAGCCTCAAATTCTTGCATGGGGACTTGGAAATATGGATTAAGGAAGCCAGATCTCTTCCCAACATGGATATGATGTCAGAGAGGATGAGAAAATGTTGTACCATGTATGGAGCATGCACTACACCATCCTGGAAATCGGAGAGTCACAGAGGTGTCAGCAAGATAATAACCAGTGATCCCTACGTTTCTGTTTGTGTTTCTGGTGCAACAATAGCTCAGACTCGAGTGATCCAAAACAGTGAAAACCCCAAGTGGGATGAACACTTCTGTGTTCCCGTTGCTCACCCTGCGTCGAAGGTCGAGTTTCAGGTGAAGGACAATGATGTTTTTGGAGCGCAACTGATTGGAGTGGCTTCGGTCGGCATCGAACGAATACTACAGGGGCAAGTAGTGTCCGGTTGGTTTCCGATAGCTGATCCTGATGGCAATGTGATGAGAATATTTCCTGAGATACACTTGGCCTTGCAGTTCAAGTCCGTAGACAACAATCCTTTGTACAATCATGGGGTTGGCGCAGGTCCAGAATATGCTGGTGTGCCAAATGCATACTTCCCTCTCCATAAACAAGGCAACGTTACTCTTTATCAGGATGCTCATGTTCCAAATAATACGCTTCCTAAAGTTGAGCTGGATGGTGGGAAGATTTTTGAGCACAGCAAATGTTGGGAGGACATTTGCCATGCGATTCTGGAAGCCCATCACCTGATCTACATAATTGGTTGGTCGATCTTTCACCGAGTGAGGCTCATAAGGGAACCCACAAGGCCAGTTCCGAATGGTGGGGAGTTGTGCCTGGGGGATCTTTTGAAGTTTAAGACACAGGAAGGAGTGCGCGTGGTAATGTTGATTTGGGATGATAAAACTTCGCATGACAAGACCTTCTTAAAAACGGTAAGTTGGTAGGTGGCTTCAGTTTTGATAAATTCTTCATTCAGGATCCATTTAATCATCGTTTCTGAAACTGTTCTTCTTCCAAAATATTTTCATATTTGTCTTCTTGAATTATCCAAATGCAATGTGATGCGATCCGACAAAACTAGGTTGAATGCAGGATGGGGTGATGCACACACATGATGAAGAAACTCGGAAATTTTTCAGGCATTCAAGTGTACATTGTGTGCTGGCTCCTCGCTATGCCAGCAGCAAGCTTAGCATCTTCAAGCAACAGGTGGGTGAACCTTCACTGAGTGTGTTAGATGGAACAAAATTGTCATAATCTTCAGAATGCATGATCAGGTGAACGATTTAAGCGGTGCTAACGATATGATCTTGTCATGTCAGGTGGTGGGAACTCTGTTTACACACCACCAGAAATGTGTTATTCTCGACACACAAGCCGGTGGAAACAATAGGAAAATAACGGCCTTTATCGGTGGGCTTGACTTATGTGACGGTAGATATGACACACCTGAACACAGGCTCTTCATTGACCTTGAGACTGTCTTTCAGAGAGATTTTCACAACCCTACATTTCCGGTAAGGACTAGTTGGATTCATAAATGTGCTATGGCATCCAAATGCTTGGTTTTCCAAGATGTGATACGAGGTGATACATTCTTGTTCTCCTGATAGATATGACTCCAATCTGAAATTACGGATGTCATCTGGTTTTTCATTTCCCTTAAACCACGTGGACCTTTGAGTTCACTGTATGAGTAGTTTGGCATGAACTGATGGTTCAACATTTGAAGTAATCCAGATTAAGACATTTGGTGGTACATAGTACATACTGGGCACTTACCTCACAAATGAGCTCATAGTTCGACATCTAAACTACAAACTCATAGAAAAGCTCTACTTGTTATTGCTGCCGACATTTGTTGATACATACTGGGCTTGGGCTGCATAGAATCCCAGTTTTTTTACGAAATGTGTAAATTGTTTGAACAACACTTGCAATGTGGATATTAATTGCACCCTTTTGATGACCACATCTGATAAATAAATAGGGTCACAATGACGAAGGCCCAAGGCAACCATGGCATGATCTACATTGCAAAATTGAAGGCCCTGCAGCATATGACATACTGACAAACTTTGAGCAAAGATGGAAGAGGGCAACAAAATGGAGAGACTTTAAGAGGAAAGTTGCATACTGGCACGATGATGCATTGGTTAAGACTAGTCGAATTTCATGGATTCTTTCGCCTTTGGCCTATGCATCTGATAATCAAAACAATGCTGAAAATGATCCAGAAAATTGGCATGTGCAGGTCAGATATACTATGGTTTTTTTCCTTTTTTGTGACAATCAAGTACTAACTTGACCATCATCTCCTGCTAGATTTTTCGATCAATCGATTCAGGGTCAGTAAAAGGGTTCCCAAAAGTTGTCCATGAAGCAGAGACAAAGGTCAGGGCGAAGAACATGATTCTCTAAAAGTTGTCTTTGAGTTCTAGTTCTTCTGTTCATGCAGATGAATCATGCAAGCTTAATCTTTCTTCTTTTTTTTCAGAATCTTGTCTGTGCAAAAAACTTGATGATAGATAAGAGCATACACAGTGCTTATGTTAAGGCAATAAGATCAGCGCAGCACTTCATCTACATAGAGAATCAGTACTTCATTGGATCTGCTTACTGTTGGCCATCATACAAAAATGCAGGTTTGTACCATCTGCAACTACAACGTTTTGGTATTGGCCATTTTCTAGCTTCGATTAGCTACTACGAAGATGACTTCTAATAAAATTAGGTTGGCACTAGACTTCTATTAGCTTCTATGAAGATGACTTCTAATAAAATTAAGTTGGCACTAGACTTCTATTAGCTAGTAGGAAAATGACTCCTGGGATGCTCCAGGAAATGGAAAATTTTGAGTGAGCCATCATATCATATCTGGCTTTACATTTGAAGCAGGTGCTGATAATTTGATACCTTTGGAGCTGACACTGAAAATAGTGAGCAAAATACAGGCAAAAGAAAGATTCGCAGTTTATGTTGTTATTCCAATGTGGCCTGAAGGGATTCCTACTAGTGCTGCTGTGCAAGAAATTCTTTTCTGGCAGGTTCTGTTTTCATCTTCCGTCTTGTATGGCATTTCCAAAAAAAATTCAAGATTTAAAGAATTATGCAAATAATTACTGAAAGAAGACACAAAACTGGTCCTGTTTCTGTCTTGCCTTAAGCAAAATTCTGCTAGAACACAAATACATGCTCCATTGTTAGAAAAAAAAGTTAACCTTTCAGCCATGTTTCGTTGATAATCTGTTTATGGTATCACTCAATCCCATGTCATGTCGTTCTGATATGGTATCGGATTATCCTTGATAGTTAAATGCTCTTTGCTTCCCGTTGTGTGGTGACATTGTCCATGTTCTTGGCAGGGGCAAACAATCTCGCTGATGTACAGAGTTATTGCAGATGCCCTCAAAGAAGCAGATCTTTCTGACGTTTATCATCCTCAAGATTATTTGAATTTTTATTGTCTTGGAAAGTGCGAACCTGCTACAGCTGGAAGATCGCTTGTTCCTTCTCAAGACAATCAGCAGGTATACTCTCATCTTCTTTCTTTTTTTTCACATTTTTGGCTGGCAGAATTCCATCTTATGCTCTTGCCTCCATTGGCTGTCTTGTTAAAGTGGAAATCAACTGTGACGCTAGTTAAGCTGGAAAAAAGGAAGAAGAAAAAAGCTGATGCTACTTTCAGCCAAACCCTACTCGTCCTCTCTCTAAATCCTTACAAATAATGGTCTATTTTGGCTGCTGTAGTTTTCGCCTGGCAGGAATGATTGCTATCGAATTAAGCAGATATATTTCTTTATTACAGCGTTTGTCTCAAAAGTTCCGCAGATTTATGATTTATGTTCATTCAAAAGGGATGATTGTTGACGATGAGTATGTAATCATTGGATCTGCAAACATCAACCAAAGATCTTTGGAGGGTTCGAGGGACACAGAGATCGCAATGGGTGCGTATCAACCACATTACAAATGGGCTGGGGCGACAAGCCATCCTCACGGGCAGGTCGGTCCACTCGCAATTTAATACTCCAAGCAAATGGGTTCCATTTTCTCTGAGTAGTTTTTGCAGCTTGTGGGGAGTAAGAAGCTCTTACATTATCCGGTGACTTTGCTGCAGGTTTATGGATACAGGATGTCACTGTGGGCAGAACACATGGGCGAGCTCAGGGAGTGCTTCCAAGAGCCGCAGTCTATTGATTGCGTCAGATATGTGAATGAGCTAGCAGAAAGCAATTGGCAGTCCTACTCCACGCCTGAGATCAACGAGATGAAGGGTCACCTGATGAGATACCCACTCCAGGTGTCCAGTGATGGGAAAGTAGCTTCCCTGCCTGGGGCTGAAACCTTCCCTGATGTTGGTGGTAAGATCTTGGGAGCACACTCCACCATTCCTGATGTTCTAACAACGTAGAGCTGTATTAGGACAAAACAAGGGAAAATGGAAAGAAAAGACCAAGTATAATGCATCATCATGGATCATTTTTTCTAACCGTAAAACCTAGAAGCTTGTCAAATATACAAAGAATGTCCGGATACGTGTTTATAAGCAGAGTTCTCATCAGTAGCCCACAGAAAAATCTGCGGGGGAAGAGAGAGAGAGAGAGGTTGTAATAATCAGCAAAGTGATATATATATATATATATGGCTTTCTAATAACAAATGTGTGACAAACACTGAAACGAGTTCATCGGCAACTACACGAGCATACAACCAGCGGTCTCTCCTGCCCTCCTATATACATCAATCACTCAAGGTCAAACCCAGAGAGCTCATGTGAACTGCAATAAATGGTCAGCGTGTATAATGATAATGATAATGATAATAAACAAAAAACACCTATAAATCAATCTGGGCATTAGGATGAAGTGGAGCAAAGCCGCTTGTTCTCACGAGTCATGAGCGCCTAGCCGGACCAGCAATCAACGGAAACCATATACATCCCTTTCGCTGCAGTCGGTGCTGCAGCTGCCGGAGCTGCTGCCGTCGTGGCTGTGCAGTGATAAGCCCCTGATATGACCAGCCAAACTAGAGTCGTTGAGAAAATTCTCATTCTCTACGCGCGGATATCGTTTACTTCCTGAATCAAATGACTGTCTGCTCGGCGGGCATGGCTTGCTGTCCGGATCAGATGACTGCCTGTGCAGTGGCCGGATTATTGGTCTGTTCATCTTTTCCTTGGGAATGGATCTGAGAACATGGAACGTGTCCTCTGAATAATCTTCAGCACAAGCCTTGCCTTTCCGTATCCTGTTAATTTTTCAACCAGGGCAGCAAAATAAGATGGGAAGTAAGTGTGAAACGACGATGGTTTTGCTAGATCATTTACCGCACCTTCGATAAAGACTCTCTGCATCCTCTTCCTCTACTTCCTCATTGACATGGAAAGTTGGAGGAGCTGTGGGACAAACCGAAAGGAGCCTGTCATGGTGTATCAGAACCTGATGCAACTGCTCATTCAACTGAATGGCTCGAGTGACCAACCTCTCGTCCCTGAAGGTATAAAAAGGGCAGCAAAAAACACTTACAACGACACATTTTAATGTTACCCAAGAGAAAAGTAGGAGAATCCATTAATGTGTGCAAGTGGACGAGTAGATCAGAGCATCTTACCGGGAGGTCATCACTAAATGCATGACTCGCTGCTTTTGAAATGAGCACTGTTCAACTAAATCTAATATGAACTCCTCAGTTGCACCCTGCAAACACCATTGGGATAGATGTAAATTTATTTCTTGAATACGTGAAGCAAAGATGGACAGCCATTCTTGTGGAGCAGCAAAGCACAATGAATATTTGTAGTGGTACACCACATCAACCTATTTGTGAATCAACTACAATTCCGAACATTAACTTACAATCAGATGTAAAATTTTGAAAACTGATCATATCAGATTACCATAAGAGCAATGCACAAACAAAGAAAATACTCTAGTTGATACCTGGGGAAGCTTAGGATCCAAAGCATTCAGCACGTCCCTTAGAACTTCCATGACACTGGAGGCTTTTTGTATTATGCTGAGACAAGACATGAATGACTAATAAGAAAAACAAACGGAATCAGGTGAAGAATCTGCATTTTCTTTTTTTGCATGGAAATGGGCGAAAATTTGCAACATACATCACACCATCCAGTTCAGTGCATGTAGAAAAATAAATATTTTGTCTCTAGTAGCTAGCAAAAAGATCAGTTAATAATGACAAAGGAAAATTTTCAAGTTTACTGTACCTAGAGTCAGGCATCTGTGCGGCTAACTGCTTTTCAACACTTTCATAGTTCTGAAAGTGAGATTCTTGAGAAGGAAAATGTTTTGCTTGGTTATCTAAAGAAGGTTCTTCGGGTAGGAGAACATCAGGGCGATGAGAAAATTGTACTCCAGAAGACTAGTTAAGATGAAGAACAAAATTTCAATATACTATCAACTAAAACAGATCATTCTGAACAAAGGTTCAAGTTAATAAGAGGGCAGCATAAACATGAAAAGCAACATAGCAAGACATCAAGGTAGCAATAATATATAAGGTCCGGTCAGCTCCCTTGTCTTGTTCAAGACAGTGAATTTAGATATGATAAGTCGTTTGGTCCCTTAAACAAACAAGCAATTTACTTGAGAAAACTTTGTTGTCTGGCAAACTTTGTTTGTAGGTCCTATGAGACTTAGTTCACAAACATAAAAACTCATCAAGTTGAACCTTCTTGCATTAAATGCAAAACAAAGGAGCACATAAGGGTATACTAAGACGCCACAGGCAGAGTATCATGTTGCTTCAAAATCATCATTATGGCAGAAAATCCCCGGCCTTCATTTGCAAAATTTGCCGGACAGATTAGAGGCTAATGCAGGGTTTCCATATGCAGCAATTGGGCACCCTGCATTTGTTGAACATGCCTCAAAGTTCCTCTGGACAACTTAAGGAGTTTTTACTTATCAATGAGTAAATTTATTCGTACACAAAGTGTACATCCCTCTGGTTAGAGTAATTGGGCTCTATATAGGAGGTTTATGAGATCTTGGATTTAAGACGCACTAAGTTCTAAAAAAAAGTAAGTAAATTTAATCGAGGTTCAACGGTTTGTTTCTTAGCTGATACAAGTACATAAAATTTACGGAAGAAAGGGTCAAATTTTGAGCTTGCGTAGCACTAAAGCAATACCTACCACCAAGTCGTAGTATGCCGCGTAGTATTGTGGATATTTTCCAGATGCTCCACCGAGGGCTGTCTGGGTGGCATCGAGCAGAAGAAATATTTTTTCTCGAACAGGCAAGTCTGCCTGCAGCCGAACAAATCAAATCAGCATGCTTAAAATAAAAAAGTTGAAAGGATTATCTACTTTTGATAGATGGTTTATAAATCTCAAAAAATATTCTGAAATAACCTTGTCCTTCACCATCTTCACTAACATTGGCAGTAGTCCATTCTCCATCACCTGCTTGTGAACATGCTCTCCACAGTTATTTATTAGCATTTCGAGCAACTGCGACGGCAAACCAAGCGTGATGTTAAAACTCATCCTCTCACCAGTAGAAAAGTATCAACTCTGCGCTCAACTTCCATTTTGAAGCAATATTTAAACAGATAAAAGTTATGGGAACTTACCATAACAGACAAAAATTGGGTGTTAACATTTTTGTTCCCTAGCCTCTTTTTGATGGACTTGATGACACCTTTTGCTTGCCTGATGATCCAAGAGCAACACATTGTTATCATAAAAAAAGATCGAAAAGTTAAGAAATGGAGAATGAAAAACAACCAGTAAAGGGTAAATTTTGATCGCCTGATTATAAATGACAAAAATACAAGCGGAAGTACCCTGGATCCCGAGTAATAAGTTCGCAAATCTCGATGTTTTTGGTCCAGTCCATCTCCTTTAGTTTCTCACTCGTTGCCAAATTTACCATTTCAGTAGCCATTGGCCTCCTGCAAGAAACCAAACAGGAACCACAATTAATTTTATGATAAGATGCAGCTTCCTGGAACAGTTCGGAGGCAGAAAAACTAAAAAGCAAGATTTATGATTAATATAGCAAACAAGTGATACGGAAATAAGGAAAAAAAATTTAGAGTCCTTGCGTTAGATATTGAGGATAGAATGATCATTCTCAGTTCAGATATTCTAGCTGGAAAAACCATATTATTTTCAGACATTAAAAAAATGATGAGACAAAGAACGAGCCACTTTTTCCTCCGCAACAAGTTTTGGAAATCACGACAACCAACAACTCGAAGTTGAAGAACAGAGAGAAACCATTAGATGCCTCGCATCCCAAAGCAAGCGGTGCCACGCACGGAAGAGCAGTGGTTCAGGAACGCGCCCACGACCCAAAAGAGGAGAAAGGACGGAACATTGAGCAGCGCAGCAGCAGCTAGGAGATGCACGGAGGCAAAAAACAAACGCGAACTAATAGATATGCAAACAAAAAAAACATGAAGAGACAGCACCTTTCTCGCATAAAAAAAAGTGCCAATAACAAGATCGAGCTCAAAAAGGATAAAATCCAGAATACGAAGAAAAGACAGCAAAAAATCAGAAAAAAAAAACCCATTACAAATTCAACAAATAACTGGAGCAAGGCAAGAAGTAACCCTAAGAAACCCCGCATTTTTGCCTTTCCCGCTCCGGATCTCAATCCTTCGACATCCCTTCCACGTTCCCTATTGACGATCGAGGGATTCCACCGGCAAAAAGACCCAGAGAGAAGAGAAATAGATGGAGAGAGGAAGAACTCTGAGTATGAAGGGAGTAAAGGGTGGGGGAAGGAGAGGAGAAGAGAAGAGGGGCGACGACAGCTATAAGACAGGGTGTTCCGGTGGCCCCTGGCCGTCCAATCCCCGAAGGAGATTCCATCAAGACCGTCCGAGGGAGGCAAACGTCGGCTCCCACCCGGGACCCACACACCTCGGCGAATGAAAAAACCCGCTTTCCCTGCCTGCTGTCCCGAGGCAGACAGGCGGACCGCGTGGGCGCGACATCGGTGGTGGAGCGCACATGGATTGGCGGCCCTCGTGGGTCCGGCCCAGGTTGGGCCGGCGCCGAATCGGAGGGCCCCCATTCAACATCGAGATACGTGCGCAGCGTAATGGACGATCCCTGATCGCACCGGCCTTAAATCTACGACGGTCGGATCAGGTGGCACCTCGTGCGCCGTCCACGTGGCCAAATGCAGTGGGAGCGATTAATTGGGTCGATCGCACCCCGGTCGAGCCCTCGCGGATTATTTAATTCGGAGTTGGTTTTGACGGATTTGTTTGGATTTGGTGCGTGCATGTGGACTCGTTCGTGTTCTCATCCTTGCATGACTCGTATTACACTGACGGTAATAAAAGTAATACGTCAAATTAAAAGACTCCCGTAGTGGTTAAGACGTAGCTCTCGCGCAGGAATAAGTCGAATGCTCCATAATTCAACCAACCGAGTAGAAATTTGATGGAATTAAAAGATCTGTTGATATTTTATAATATATATATATATATATATATATATAACTAGAAGGCGGTCCATTGCGGGCCCTCCACCTCGAACCACCCCATCACCGCCAGCGAGCTCCCGTCGTACGCGCCGCCGGTCAGGTCCGCGTAGACCTCGACCCCCGGCGCGGAAAGCACCGCCGACCAGCTCCGCTCCGTCGCCGCCGGAGGGGGGCCGTCGTCGGGGAGGTCGGCCGCAGCGGAGGAGGACAAGAGGAATCGGCGTTGCGTGGGGGAGAAGGAATCGCAAGGCGGAAGCAATGTATTGCTTGCGGACCTCATCCGATGCAGACCCGTTCCTTCTTTGTTGTTTCAATTAATGGTCTTAATAATATTAATCTACGCGAAGGCCAACTACTTCCGGTCAATAAAAACATTTATGAAGCCGCCAGCAGCCAACTGGTCTAACAGAAATATAATCTAGAACACAAATATAAATTTATTAATTGCACAGATAAAAAATACAACGCGCGGGAGGACGAGACATTTATTTATATATATCTATAAATGTCCGTGTGAGAGAGAGAGAGAACCGAGAAGGGCAAACATGTTTACGTATATCATATATGGGCTCAAAGACTGACGTAGACATCGAACTCCGCGGTTGTGGTGGTAGCGGTGGAGCTGACGAGCTTGCTGACCGCGTAGCCCCTGCCGAGGCGGAACCGGCCGCTGCCGCCGACGATGGCGCGGTCGGACGCGCCTCTCGTGCCGAGGAGCGAAAGCGTGCTCCCGTTGAACTCGCCGGCGGTGAAGACGAAGTTGATGATGGTGAGCGCGCCGCCGGTGCCGGAGAGGTCCACGTTGACCCCCATCCCCTGGCCACGCCCGATGAGCGGCGAGCTCGGGTCGGCAGCCTCGTGGAGCTCGTTGTCGAACACCAGCACGTTGCCGAAGCCGCCGGCGCGGTCAACCGAGGCCACGACCGTGGAGTTGGGGGAGCCCAGGACCCGCTCGTGGAAGAAGAAGTGGAGGTGGGTGAAGATGTTGATGTCGGTGTCGGCGGCGGCGGAGGATAGGATGAGTAGGAGGGGGAGGAGGAAGAGGGAGGAGGGGGACCGAAGAGCTGAAGCCATTGCCGTCGACGGAGGAATTGGATTGAAGAAAGAAGCTTGAGACGATAAGGGCTGCAATCAGCGAGTTTATTTAAAGGAAGTTTTGCGCAATCGAGGAGGGAGATATAATATTAAATGAAGAAGAAGAAGAATGGATGTATCAGTTTAACCCCGGCACCGCTCCATCTGGGGAAGTCAAGTGGAATTATTTTTATTCCCCAGAAAACTTAAGCCCAAATAAATAGATTAGATATGAAAGTAGAAGATCTAGAAGATGATAAAATTGACTTTTTTTCAAAGAGTACTGTTGTGCTATTGAAACTTAATCCAATCTTCCTATTTATAGTCCAAGCTTCGTATTTATAATTTTTACCCGTATATATTTAAGTTAAATCTTTTGAAAATTTAAAGATGGATAATTCATTATTACACGATTATCCGTAAGAAAATGGAACAAGTTCTGCAGTTATTAAGTGGATTATAAAATGCACAAGGTGAAGGTGGCATCGCATTCCCACTGCATCGATCAACTATCGCAATGGCATCCGCAGCTCCCGTCTCGCTCTTCCTCCTCCTCTCCGCGGCAGCCTTTACCTTGGTCGCCAGCGGCGCTGCTCCTGGTTGCTCCAAACTCAATCTCCCTGCTGGAGAGAACAGCCTCGCCAGTAGGCACCTCCACTTCTTCTTCCACGAGAAGGTCACCGGCACCCCCAACGCGACGTCGGCGTTCGCGGTGAACAACCGCGGCGGCGGATTCTCCAGCCTCAAGGTGTACGACAACGCCCTCCGGGAGACGGCGGAGCTGGACTCACCGGTAATAGGGCGGGCGCAGGGGATCGGCGCGCTCGCCGACCTTGGCCTCGCAGACGGCGGCCCCACCGGAGGGCTGACGCTGATGAACCTGGTGTTCACCGCCGGCAGCGAGCACAACGGAAGCACGCTGGCCCTGATGGGGCTTCACCGGCGGAACAGCGTGTCGGAGCGGAGCATCGTCGGCGGGAGCGGGCGGTTCAGCATGGCCAGCGGCATAGCCTACAGCTGGTGGGTGAGCCCCCCCGTAGCTCCGACCACCGTGGTGGAGTTCGATGTTTATTTGAAAGAGCGTTAATGAAATTGTCGATAATATTATTATCATGCTTCGCGAGCTCGAAGACGACGAATAAAATGGAAAGCTGTTGAGTTCGAAAGAACCTCAAAGATGTTTTATATAACATGGCAGCAACAATTAAAGCAAAGCAAAAGAAAAAAGAAAGATGAGCATATATGATCGCGAGTAAAAAATTATTCGATTCCATTTTTAGGGAGCTTCCAACTCACTCTTCATCACACGTCTCTTCGTCACACTGCCGGCTCTTTTCCTATGAACCCTAATTCACAATAATTGATTTTATTGATTATAAATAGGCATGCGAGGTCGTATAATGTTCGCCTGCATCCATCCGATTCAACACCGCATTCACTAGTACAACTAATTAATGGCTTCCGCAGCTCCCAACTCCATCTTCTTCAAACTCCTCCTCCTCCTCCTTTCGGCGGCCCTCGCCGCTGCTGCCGTTGTCGAAACCGATCTCGTCGACGACCCCAAATTCACCACCCGCATCCACTTCTTCTTCCACGAAAACGCCGGCGCAACGTCCGCCTTCGCGGTGAACCACGACGACGGCTTCTCCAGCCTCAAGGTTTACGACAACTCCCTGCGGGCGACGGCGGAGCTGGACTCGCAGGTCATCGGGCGGGCTCAAGGCCTCGGCGTGTACTCGGACCTCGGTCTCGCCGAAGGCGGACCCACCGGCAGGCTGACGGTGATGAACTGTGTGTTCACCGCCGGAGAGCACAACGGGAGCACGCTGGCGCTGATGGGGCTGCACCGGCCACGGACGAGCGCGTCTGAGCGAAGCATCATCGGCGGGAGCGGGCACTTCCACATGGCTAAGGGAGTGGTCTACAGCCGCTGGGTCAGCCCGGTCGGAGCAGCGACCACCGTCGTGGAGGCGGAAGTTTATTTGACTGACGGCAGCGGCAAGAGCTGCGAATTCTAGATCCTCATGTTAAGATATCTTTTATCTTCTATGTTTATGCATGGCTTGGAGGAATAAATGCTTCTTTACCTCTTGTTAGTAAATTGAGAAATCACAGTAGAGAATAATGAATAAATCACGTAGATAAAAATAATTGGAAAAAAATTATAAAATAAAGAAATTTTATTTGAAAGTTGAATATACAATTCACTCGAATGATTCAATCCTGTGTATCTTAACTTATATAGTGGTTACAAAACATTATAAGCCACTAATTAATAAAATTATAAGCCACTGATTAATATAATTATATACTAATTAATAGGTAAATGTTAATCACTAATTATTAGAGCCATGCATTATTAGATTATTAATCGTAATGCTAACAAATTTCACTTCGATGAAGAATCTAATAATGTTTCAAAATTGATAAACTCTTAATATCTCGAAGTGTTCCAGATCTCTTCTACTTGAGATGATTTGACTCTTATTGTCACGCCCCGACCCGCGGGACGACACGTGGCAACCGCCGTATGAGCCCGACAAGCCCATACAATGCATAAATACAAATACTAAACAACATACACCCACATTTTCAAATAACATCTTAAATACAGTCCCGATATCTCCTAATACAAATCTAAGACCGGCATACGAAAACTCATAACAGCAGTCGTATACCTTCCGCGACGAACCCTCCGTCATCGATCTCGTCTCGTGCATCGACACCTGCTCACACATTGAATGCGGTGTGCTCAGCCTTGCGGCCTAATGCGAAATTACGGTCCTACCGAATAAGGAAATCAAAGGCTAGGAGGAGTATTCTAGGATGTCTTTGGTAATTAGTCATCATCTTTCATGCCATTTCGTTTTAAACAATTCATATAAAAAAAATAGACAGCATAAACAAACAATTAAATAAACATGGGGCCAACTGTGATGCACGGTGTATCTGAGGGGCCCTATGTACTGACGGCTGGGGACGTGCCTGACTCGGCTGACCCCGCTGCTCAGTCCTCTGTATAAATCGGCTCCCAGATGGAGCCCCTCCTGCAGCCGAGGCCACTGAAGCTACCGAGCCTGTCTGTCTGTCCCTGAAGTCACCTCGACCCCTATGTGTCGCTGACCTCTTCTTCTTGTGCCCCTCTCTCCGCATACGCGTCGTCTAGAGCATCCTCTCAGTCCACAGGGCTTTATCCACCAGCTGCTGGAAAGCAGTGTAATCCAATATTCCCACCCTAACACTAAGGTGGTCATCCAAGCCCTGAATAAAGCGCATCCGACGATACCTGTCGGATGTGATCGTGTCGGGTACCAGGGAGGCCAACAGATTAAACTCCGCCACATACTCTGACACAGATCTGCCTCCCTGTCTACAGTCTAAGAACTCCTGTACCTTCAGATCATGCTGGAGCTCTGTATAGAAACGCTCGTGGAACTCATCCAAAAATATGTCCCACGTCAGTCCTGTAGAATAACGGGTCTCCAGCTCATCTCGCCAGGTCTCAGCCTCCCCGTCTACCAGATAGAGTGCCACTCCAAGTCGGTCTCTATCAGATAACTCCAAATCCGCAGTGATACGGCGGATGTTGTTAATCCAAGACCGGGCTGTCTGGGGTCAGATGATCCAGAAAATGTAACACACCCCAGATGTCGAGCGTCTCTCACCCAAGCGGCTATCGGCCTCGCAGCTCGGGTACTGGGCTCCAACGTAACAACTCCCCCAAGCGGGGTTTGATAATCCACTCGAGTATAAGTCCCCTGTGCTCCTATCGGAGGGGTAGCAACTGCTGTTGCAACCCTCACTCGATCTGACTCTGCACTACGATCAGCTGGAGCGGGTACAACTGCTGGGGCAGGAGTCGTCCGGACCACCCGCGGTGCTGGTAGTACCACTGGTGCAGCAGGAGGCGGAGGAGGAGGTGCACTAGTCTGAGGTACCTCGGGCTCATGCTGTGCAGTGGGATTTAGAATGCTGACCATCGCGCTGGCCACCGCTGCTGCTATTATGTTCAGCTGTCCCTGAGCAACATGTGCCTGCCCTGATGGCACTGTAGATGTAGTCCTCTGCCTCACGTTACGTCGAGAACTCGAGCTCCGACGTGTACCCAATGATGCCCTCTCTGGGACCATGGATATTGGTGCCCTATCAGAATCTCCGGTAACACTCGCAGCTGGTACCGGTGCTAGCGGCGTTAACGGATCTACCGCTGGACGGGAGGTGGCCGTCGAATGATCCTGGGGCTCCACGAGCTTTCGGGGCCTCCCCCGTTTACGTCTGGGCGGTACTTCTGACATCTACATGAACAAGCTTCTGTCAGTTCATACGAAATAAGAATTTCTACGTAAGGTAAAACTCTTTCGGTACGCATAGTCACGATATAGGTAAACGACCGTACCACTAACTATCTAACCGGCCAATCTAATATATCGGGACTGACATTCTTATAATTTAAATTTGAAGTCGAAACTCCAAAATCCCTAGGTTTTGATATCACCTAAATGCTCAGGTCTTTAAACCTAAGCTCTGATACCACTTAAGTTGTCACGCCCCGACCCGCGGGACGACACGTGGCAACCGCCGTATGAGCCCGACAAGCCCATACAAGGCATAAATACAAATACTAAACAACATACACCCACATTTTCAAATAACATCTTAAATACAGTCCCGATATCTCCTAATACAAATCTAAGACCGGCATACGAAAACTCATAACAGCAGTCGTATACCTTCCGCGACGAACCCTCCGTCATCGATCTCGTCTCGTGCATCGACACCTGCTCACACATTGAATGCGGTGTGCTCAGCCTTGCGGCCTAATGCGAAATTACGGTCCTACCGAATAAGGAAATCAAAGGCTAGGAGGAGTATTCTAGGATGTCTTTGGTAATTAGTCATCATCTTTCATGCCATTTCGTTTTAAACAATTCATATAAAAAAAATAGACAGCATAAACAAACAATTAAATAAATAATTAAATGTGTACATGTCACTAGATGTCACCTACGTCATAGTGAGACTTTTTAGGTTTCATAAACTCGGGCTGCCAGCCTACGCTTAATGACTACCCTAGCTAAGAGTATCAGTAAACCCATCAGTGCCTTTCTGTCTCTGTCTCTACCTATGCCCGCTGCACTGATGTTAGCAGAGAGGACGGATGACCCAGAGTCCCTCTCCTGTTGTTTCACTAGTCGCCAACCATGCCTCCCCTAGCGAAACCGTCGTGCCCTTACATCCTCCCCGGATACCGTAGGGGTCACGACACCCATGTAGTACTACACAATGCCCGTAGACAGGGTCACCTCTCTTGAATATCATCGGCCACGGCTAGCCGGAATAACCACCCTAGGATCCGGACTACTCATCCGATCGTCTGCAGACGTCAAGGGTGATAGCCGTGCGGTCTACGGATCCACTGTCCAAGGCGTCGCATGTGGAATCACCTTTCCAGTCCAATAGCCGTCAACGTCTATCGAGATTGGCGCACATCCACACGATGGGATGTGGCCCTCGACTTCGTCGGTGCCAAGTCCATGGTAGGGTTCATCTTAGCTAACCATCTCAGGACTATCACGAGGCCGCCTACAACGACACTCGCGCGGGTGAAGGTTTCGGGTAAGGACTTGCTCCATATTTCCAGTCTAACATGACCATGGAGTGTGTACAGTCCCTTACCCTACCAGCTCCCAGTATATGAGCTATGCATAACGTCGGGAGTGGTGCTCCCAGTGCTCCGCTATGCATCAACCTCGGGAGTGGCGCCTAACGGAAACGTCACCGTTTGACCACCGTCGGGACGCGGCGGTCAACCGGGGCATATGGAAAAGGCCCCTTTTTCTCTAAGTGGCGGTGACGTCGCCAAGGTTCTAACATGTCACATGTATTATCTATGTCCGCATGGTAGTCATTTAACATATCATAGAAAGCAATAGCATGCTGGGCAAGAATGTAGAACATGTTAGATACATAGTAGATAAACATGTTAGATAAGATAACTATGCTAGCATGCATACAATTTAAATCTTATCAAAACATTATGGTTTATCATATTGAAGACATCCAAGAATTTTTCCTAAGAAAACCCCAGCGGGTATTCCCTAGCGTGAATAAATCCTACCAACGGAGAACCAACGCACCTGGGATAGCGATCTGCTTCTGGGAACCAAGTCGCGCGGAGAATATCACCCGCCGAGCTTCTCGGATCGCGTACCCAAAATAATCCTATTTAATAAAATTTATTTAAAATAGATTTAATTTATTTCCCTTAAGATAAATAAATTAAAATCTATCAATTAAATAATTATTACATTAAATTAATCCTATGCATATTTAGGATTAATCTCACCTAATGAATTATGAATTTATCATATTTTTGTATTTTTATCTAATAACTTCAATGAATTTTTATTCAATTTCTACTCATCAAACTCACCCATAACTTGGCCCAAGTCATCTAGGAGCCCAAGTAGAACCCATAGAAATTTTTATTATTTTTTTGATTTTTTTAAATATTTTAATATTATTTTATTATTTTAATATTATTTTATTATTTTAATAGTATTTTATTATTTTATATTTTTCTGACCCGGTCAACGGTCAACGTTGACTGGTCAACGGTCAACGTTGACTGGTCAACCGCTGACTGGGTCAGCAGTGGGCCCGGTCAACGCTGACAGGGTCAGCTGTTGACCGGTCAACGCTGACTGTGTCAGCGGTTGACTCGGTCAACGCTGACTGGGTCGGCGGTGGGCCCGGTCAATGCTGACTCAGTCAACGGTTCGAGTTACTGTTCACCCGGTTCGGTTCGGTTCGGTTCGATTTGGTTCGGTTCGGATCCGGTTCAGCTAAATTAAATTCAATCTAATTGACTCGAGCTCGAACCAGGTTCAACTTATTTGATTCGGCTCACCCAACCCAACTTGACTCGAACCCAAACTTAATTCAAACCCAACCGATTTAACCCAACTTGATTCGACCCAACCGTTTCATTAAAGAAATAATTTCTTATACACTAAGCTTAGTTAATTAACGCTAATCATGCTTTTAATTAAACTAAGCATACAATAACATAATTTTTCACTAATTATATTTATTTACACTAAGCATAATTTATTAGCGCTAATCGTGATTAAGGAAATCCTTAATCACGATTACGAAAAGGGGCGAAATAACACCTTCGCCGCTTTCTTCGCCGATCGCTCCCTCGTCGGCTTCTTCGCCGGAGCTCCCGCCGTCCACGCTCGAGTGCTCTCGCCGGCCAACAACCCCGCGTCCTCGCGCGCGAGATGGCTGGAAGCTCGCTGCAAACGATCCGGCCGTAAGAACCAGTCGCCGGAGCTCTCGATGCTCATTGACCCACCCGCGGACGGCAAATGCATCGTCCGCGAAATCAAAGGTTGGAAGGAGGAACGATAGCGGCGATTACTCACCTACGGGTTCACGAACAACTATTGGTGCTGATTCGGGGAGCAGGAGAGGCGGATCGAACGATTTGCTCCTCTCCTGCGCGAGCGCGTTCTGCTGCGAGCCCGCTGCCAAATCACCGGCTTCAAGGTGGAAAATCCGGCCGCTGCGCCTTCGTGGAGGCGAAGCGAGGCGGCGTGGACGGGTTGCGACGGTCGACTGAGGCGAAGTCGCGGCGGCGACTTCACTGCGTGCAGCGGCGGAGATCCGGGTGCGCAGCAGAGGGTGAGCAGCAACGACGCCACTGCTCTGCTTTTCTCCGGCGATGCTCCTCTCGACAATGGCGACGGGGTTGGGTCGGAGCAGCAGCAACTCGCCGGCGACGCCCTCGTCGGTCGCTGCTGCTGCGGAGGGGGTGAAGAGACGAAGGAGACGCCGCGCGATTAGGGCGAGCTCCTTCGCCCTCTTCGCGTCTCGACTTGACGGGGTCGCTTCCACCGAACCGGTCGTGTGGGTCGGTTTGGGTGGACCGGTCGACCAGGCCGGTTTAACCGAACCGGCCGGTCTAAAATATTTTTTTTTTTTTTTTGATGGGGGTTTACACTTATGCACTGGATAAGCCGATCTAGTTCGGCTATCTTTATCACCGAACTACAATTTTTATGTATCTTTTCCTTAATGGTCATATGCACCTCCTTCAAAGTCCCGCTTCGCTTGAAGTTCCTGCTCAAAGATAATATTTTCATTAACTTCTTTTTTATATATTTTGGGACGCCACACTTTATCATCTTTAATCTTTTTTGGATATTTTTGAAACCTGTGTTTTGATCTCTTCTCAAGTTTTTTATCATCTATGGATACAAAAGCTGAATAACACAATGTCTTTGATTCAACATGACTAGCAGTAGATCCTATCATTGTTTTTCCTTGCAAGACATATAGTATGTTCTTCTATAAAGCCTTCATGATCACTAGCCAAGTGCACCAAGCGTAGGTAAAGAGATTAAATTATGCTGTAAGTCAGGAACATGTCAAACATTAGATAATAATTTAACAGAATTATCATGTAATTTAATTTTTATAGTTCCAATGCTGATCGCTTTGCACGAGTTATTGTTCCCATCTGAACTTTTCTACCTTTAGTTGGGCTATAAGTAGAAAATCAACTTCGGTGCGAAGTCATATGAACGGAGCATCCTGAATCAAGGATCCATTCATCTTTACTTCTTGAATCACCTGCATGGGCCACCAAAACATCCTCTGCTTCGCTCTCTAGCTCTGCATAGGAGGTTTCAAATGTTTTCTGTTCTTTTCTTTCATGTTGACATCTGTTCTTCAATTTAAAACATTCGGCCTTAATATGACTCATCTTTTTGCAATAGTGACAAATTACATCTTTATACCTTGATGTCGGTCTAGATCCAAAATTGCTGCTATTACCAATTGACCTCCCTCTTTAGGTCAAAGCTTCACCATGATCGTTTCTTGAATTCTTCATGAGCTCACGTTCCAGGAGCTCCCTTGAATGTAGAGCAGTGATCACTTGTTCAAGAGTGATCGAATCCTTCCCATATAGCACCGTCTCTTGGAAATTTTTGAAGGAAGACGAGAGTAAACATAGCAGGCA